>OX327684.1:20502500-30502500 GCA_946807835.1 Ailanthus altissimus
ATCAACAACAATCTTAGTGATAATCTTTGTGGTTCTTTGTGAGAGAAAATTCCTAGAGGGCAAGAGAGAGTTTTCTTTGTGATCTTTCTTGTAATAGGCATACTTTGTGGTTGCCTTGTGATTCATAATAAGTGAAGAGTGTGATTTTGATCCGCCATCGACGTAGGTAAGTTACCGAATTACGTAATTCTTTGTGTGTTCTTTTTCTACCCCTTTCTCTCTTTATTTTTTAATAACTTATTCTACATTATTATATTACTTAAGTGAATTGTTTTACTTATTTGTACTTCCATTTTAACAATATATGTTACCGTTAATCTTAATAACTTGAAGGAAATTCATTGAAAATATATAATTCGCCCAAAATGGTGTCGCCAAAGCTTGTACGGTAAGTGGCACTAAATGGTCGATGTCCCACGCTCACCTATATGTCAAGATTTAATCTAACTTTAAAATCTCTCTCCTGTATATATATGTACATGCATATTTACCACATATATCATTTTATTATCTTCGCTCTTGATAAATACCTTTCATTAAATTTGATCACCCAAATATATTGAACGTGACACATTAAATGGCTTTTGTTTATATTTCGTCTTCAACAAACGGGTAGGGTCCGATCGTGAAGCATCGATCAAGGGACCAATCGAAGGGCACGGCTCTTACAACTGGGTCAAGTGGACCCGATCGACGACCCAGCTAGCTAGCTCACTGTACATACTAACATAGTTTGAATTATTGGTTTGGTTCAGCTTAATACTAATTTCCCTTTGCTTTGGTTAGGGCAAAATTTTGTTTATGGTAGTGTCCAATCTTGCCAAGTAACTAATTATAATAATAGTCATAATAATGGGGTCATGACTCATAAAAGAAAGGACACGATGTGGGCTTTTTCGTTTGTTTTTGAGCAATATACTGTCACCTCACACGTGGGATGAGATGTTGTGGTGGGGGCATATAATATATTAGCATTACATTATAGAGAAAGAAGGCAAGAGATATATGAATCGACCCAATATGTGTATGTGTTTTCAATTTCATTCTGCCAATTATTTTAGGAATTTAAGAATATCGACAATGATTTTGGCCATTTGCATGATCTTCAGTGCCACCCTTAAAGATTTTCAGAATGTATTTATATCTTTATTATAGCATATCTAATAATAATAATAATAATAATAATACGAGATGTCATCAGTTTTTTGATATTGTAATTAGGATAGCGACAGGATAGGAACAACATATAATGTACGTAACTACAAATTATTGTATGATTAATTAACTTCTTTATCAAAATCTTGTCAATATTAGGTCTTTCTGATGGATTTGAATAGTTCTATGCTTCAATTATTAATTGAATATAATAATATGTAAGATTGGACTCCCATAATCTGGCAGCTGCTTCATCTCCTGAAAGCATTGTAATTAAGAGGAGTCCATAAGCTTATAACAAAGTGGAATTCTGTCGAAATCCCAGAAATTATGGGTTCAAAATCCAAACTTCTGTCTAAAAGAATTCAAACCTACCTATAAAAGCTCCTATATGTTAGTATTAAATTTTAAATTAAATCTTAAGTGGGTGGATGATGGAAGGGAGTTTCCATTAATAATAATAAAATATGAGAATTATGGCAATTAAGAATGTTTAAATAATATGGATTGGTACATTTTAGTAAAAGTTGATTAAGTAAAGTAATTAAGATGGAAAGAGCTAGGGCACAAACACATGATGATGTGATCCCCTCTCTCTCATAAGAAGCTTTTATCATACCAATACATGAAGAAAAAAAAAAAAAAAGGAGATGTGCAACTTCTTAAGTATCATTATTTTATGAGTTGTCTAGTAGGTGGAGAGCTTAATGTCCCTAAGTGGGGACCATGTGGATGAACATGGTATCATCACCTCCCATTAATTCTTTTTTCTTTAAAAAGAAATCCAAAACCCTAGCTACATATAATTGCATGCTACTCATTGAATATAATGTAACACGTGTCTGGTTGTTAAGCTACAGCTTTTTAAAAAATTTACATGTCTTTATGTCTTTTTGTTAGAAGCTTCATATGGAGTATCGATTTAGCTCACCCATATCTATCTAGGCTGGAAGAGGTAGATAATTAATCTTAGTTTGTGATGCTAATGATACACAATTTGAGTCAATAATGACAATGAAAAGCAAAGGGTTTTAAGACTTTTTAAAGTAATTTTTTAGGCTAATCTTTCATTGCAAAAAGACAATTATGAAGGAAGCATTTGCTTTTCCACTTTTCTCACGAAGCAAATACTTGGAAAAGGGGTGGGACAATTGGGAGGCATAATGACATTCTATATATTTGCATTAAGTCTTAATTTAATAGAGCTATTTATCTAACTAGCAAATTGCCACTGTCCCCATTGTAATCAATGAATATATATATATATATATATATATATTGTAATTGTTATATGTTGGGTCTATATTCTATTAGATCGACCCAACTCTCGTCAAGTATTTAAATTCACTTCAACAAATGAGGCTTATGACAACAGACATGTTCTCTCAAATGTAGGCGATCTATATCAAGTAATCTAAAATTGTTGGCCTTTAAATTCTACAAATAAGTCATGAACATCATAGAAGGCAAGAACGAACTAAAGTTTAACATTTATTTCAAATTATTGTATATTATATATTATTTTTAACATCCAAAACACACATTTAATAAGAAATTAATTTCGACAATATAAATCACTCGAAAATTAATTAAAAATACATTTAACACATATAATAACTAAAGCATAACCGAAATCATTTGTGTTATTATCATAATTATATATGTAGTAATTTAATTTATTCCAGCTCTTCTGAAAGGGTTGGGAAATTGATCAGAAAAGGGGATATTTTAGACGAGACAATTCTTTGTACAAATTTGACTTCACATTACTGGCACTCAAATAACATTCTTGAAATAGAAAATATAATATTTTTAAGAACAAAAAATATATAACCTTACTTGTTTTTGCACAATTAGTCACTTTCACATACATGTGAACTATTTTATCCTGTAAATACTAACTTGAGTATTAGAGTGCTCTTTTTTTTTTTTTGCAGGAGGACAAAGGGTCTTTTTACAATTGTAAAAAATCTGTGAGGGAAACATGGTAATTTCTCTTAGAGTTCATACTGAAGAACTTGAGTGTCACTATCTGTAAAAACATAGCTGAATTGTATAGTAATTTTTTTAAGTTCACCAAATTAATAGGGAATTAAATGTCTAACCAGAAGGCAAACTTAAGTAACATAGAAAGAAGAGAATCGAGCACCCTAGATTTGTCAACATTAGGGAGTCAAGTTTCCTCAGAGATGTCAAACATTCTAAGTTAGAAGAAACGAGAAAAGAGAATCAAGAATTGAGGAACAGGTTGATCATCATTTAGGGATATGATGTATTGAATAAAATATCAAGAGATGATCAATAAAGAGAAGAGATCTATCATGTTCAAACTCATGAAGTAGATGTTGTTGTGCATCAATGAGCTAGGAAATAATGAACCCCTAAATGTTCAAGAAATATGGATGGGGAGGACATAAGAGTTTCCATCTTAAGAGAGGTGAGAGAACTTTATGCAAAGATTGAAAAATATAGAGCTTTAGAGGAAGCTATGACTTTGGCTAGAAGAGAAAATCAAGATCTATTTGTAGAAGCTATCAAGCGAACAAAAAAGCCTTATAAATTCTACATTCTAAATTTCATATGTATTATAGAACTGGAGACCTAGAAGAATATATTTTCTAATTTAATGCACGAATGATACTAAATGTATAGGAAAATACATTGAAGTGTCTCACTTTCCCTTCTAGTTGAAAGGTCCAACCTAGGCTTGGTTTTGGAGGGTTAAAGGAAAGCTCTATATCCACTTTTGATGAATTGACTTCTCTATTCATCACCCAGTATATGAGGAACTGAAAGAAGAAAAAGACATCGAATCTCTTTTCAATGAAACCGGAAGAAAATGAATCCATCAGGTGCTTTCTCAATAGGTTCAATAGAGAACTCAGTGAATTGAAAAATTATGATATAAAGATAGCTGCCTACGTATACCGAAAGACGATCAAAACTTTGATAGTGTATTATTGTTATCTATTTATAAAAAACTTTTTTCATTCGAAATAATCAACAAAAAATAAAAAAAAACAGATCAAAGAGATAAGATAAGGTAGTCACAGTTAAAGAAACTTTCATAATCATTGCAAGGAAAGAGGAAAATTCATCGCAACAAGATAGGTATGAGAGATGACTAGTAGCTCGTGAAAAAAAAAATAATAAGAAGTGACATAGAGTTTTTGAACCACTGATTCCCCTCAATACCCCAATAGAAAAAATCAAGGCAAATTATAAATACTTAAGGCTTTTTGGGAAGTCAAAATCATAGTCAATGCCAAAGATACAGAGGAACCAAACTAAACACTACGTTTTTCATAATGAGCATGGAAATGATATTAACATATGTTGTTCCTTAATAAATAAATAAATGTTCTTATAAAAAGGCAGAGTATGATTCCTCTGATGGAACCGCATAGGAGCAAAAAATAGAAGGAACAAAAAAGGAGGCTAAGATGGTCTTGAAAGTATCACAGACTAATAAAGGACCGGTGCAAGATTCTATAGAAGCACTATTAGTAAGGCAAATAATAAACCAATTCTATGTGGCAGTGCTCCATAAAAGACCACCAAATAGAGAAGAAATTGACAAAAGATAGAAGTCGTTATTCTGAAGAGCAACTAAGGTCTAAAGGTATGGGTTAACGAAAATATCACCAATTATAATGATGCCAATTTAGTATGAACTATAAGAGATCACATTCTCATAAGAAAATTTAACTGAATTGATTCTCTTTCACCTCGATCTACTGGTAATCAACCCAAACATAGCCAAAATTATAGTCCAAAGAGTACTAGTAGATGGAGAAAGTAGTATAGACATTCTCTTTTGGGAAGCTTTCAAAGGGATGAGATTGAATGAGAAAGACATCAAAGGATGTAATACTAAATTAATAGCATTTAGATGAGAAAAAATTTAAGTAAAAAGGTGATTACATTCCTACCATTATTGGATACATTACATGGAATCAATGACGTCCACTTTACATTAAGTTTAGGATATATTTTATCAATAAAAAGTAGAACAGTGGACATTCAAAGACAACAAACACAGGCTAGACAGTGTTATGCCAATTCCCTCAAGCTTATGAGAACCAAAAAAAAAAGAAAAAGACAGTGCAGGGAAATAAAGATTAAGAAGCTAGAACAATAAGCCAATTCTCTTAGATCAAGAAGCTAAAAGAACAGAATTTGCTTCAAGTATAGATAGAAGCAACTCAGGAATAGAAATTACTAGATTGGTGGTCAAAAGGACTTTCTCAAGGATATGATTATACACTGCTCAACATCAATGGAACTAAAGGGTGTTAAAACCTTTAGATGAACTTCTTCCAGAGAAGTTAAAAGTCTTTCTTAAAAGATTGTTGACCCTGTCATGCTTCATCAGAAGCAAGGACGTTAAGACTCTTAGATGAACTTCTTATAAAGAAGTTAAAAGTATTCCTTGAAAGATTGTTGACCCTTAGGTCACGCTTTTTTTAAAAGCAAAGACTTTAACACTTTCAGGTGAACTTCTTTGAAAGAAGTTAAAAGTCTTCATTAGAAGATCGTTGACCCTTGAGTCGCATTTTTTTATAAGCAAGGACATTAAGACCCTTAGATGAACTTCTTCCAAAATAAGTTTAAAAATCTTCTTTGAAAAATCATTGACCATTGAGTCACATTTCTTTAGGAGTAAGGACGTTAAGACTCTCAGGCGAACTTCTTTCAAATAAGTCAAAAGCCTTCCTTAGAATATCGTTGACCTTTGGGACATGTTTCTTAAGAAGTAAGGACGTTAAAACCTATATATATTCCCCAAAAAAAGTTAAAAGTCTTCCTTAGAAAATTGTTGACATTAGAACCACACTTATTCAAAAGCATAGGCAATAAGACAAAATGAAAATTTTCTTTCATATAGGTAAAAGTCTTCCTTGGAAGGTCATTGACCTTCAAGTCATAATGTATTGGAAGATAAGATGAATTGATTAAATGCAAATAATCTCATAAAATTAAGGGGCCTTCATAAACTAATCTTGAAAAGAATAGGGAAGATAATTCCCATCACTTCTGCAGATACAACAAATTGTTGGAAAATTTTGATAAGAAGATAAAGACCGTAAGTTCCAAAAGAAGAAATATTCCAAGTTCAAGGAAGTATTCTTAAACTTTCAAGTTGTTATATATCATTTAAGGACCAACTTTTAAATAAAAAAATCTACGTGCCTATAAGTTACTCCATTAATAATTTTTTATTAATGATTAATTCATAGCTTTAAATATATTTGAATGAAATTATTGATTATTAAATAGCATTAATAGATTGCTAGATTATTTATATAACTGACAATTCATAGCTTGAATGAAACCTCCTTCCAATCTATTGCTAAAGCCACTTTTAGAATAACTTCAATTGAAGGAGGCTCTTGTACAACTTCTAAAACCTCCTTTGATTAGTTTTTGGTGCAACTTTAGAAATCAAAATCTCAATAGGCTTTAATATTTGTTTCTTAAAAGCTGGAATGGCCTCTGTACTTCTAGAAGTCATTGAAGACCCTTTTTATTTTTCGAAGTCTTTATTCAAGGAGATCCTTCATTTAGGCTTAAAAATCTAGAAAATAGAAAGCAAAATTCAGTAAAAAAGATAATACTTATCATAACAAGAACTCTCAAATAAGTAAATGTACTATCTTCATCACATGGAGGAAGTGATAAAGCCGCTCCTCTTACTGGGCAAAGTAACAAGAATAGACTTAACAACTGAAGAACTAGCTATAGTCACCTTAACAATACTTAGACTAACAGGTGGAACAAAATCTTAAGAAGCAGAAACTACAGGGTCCTGCAGAGAAACCACGTCCGAAGTTGTGAAACTATCTTCTAAATATCCTACTTGCAGGAGCAGACTGGCCAATATCCAGAGGAAAAGGAATGAAATCCATAATTTCACCTTTTTGGGAAACTCATACAGCTTCAACATTAAAGGGTGCAAAAAAAAGATAATGTCAGGAACTCAATAGAATAGAACTAAAGGAAGGAAGCAAAAGTTGAAGAAACTCACTTATGTTTGGGAAGACTCTCTTGTAAGTGTATCTTTCAAAGAAATCCCCACTAGAAAGCCTCTCACTCGAACAGATCGTGGGTTTTTAAAGGTTTTCTTATGGGAATATTTCTAATTCAAATATTTTCTAAGAGTTGAAGCATGGATTTTAGTTCATTGATTGAGAAATTATTTAATCCCTTCATAATTATTGTTGTATTAATGGAGCAAATTTTGGAAAAATTATAGATACTTAATTAGCAAGGAAAGAGAAAAAAAAAAGAATTAAGAGACTGCTTTGGGGTGAGAGTAAAAAGTTGAAGAATTAAGGTTAAATCGTGTGAATTTATAAGGTAAAAAAAATAACTATTGATGTCAAATAAGAAGCAACGTGACTAATGGAATAACAAGAATTTGTAACGAGAGAAAAAGTTGAAAGATTAACAGAACACGTGGTGCTTGCTAATTAGATAAATGAAAAAGTGTGTCTTAAAACCTTTTTATTTAAGAGACATACCCATTCATTTATAGGGGGCATCTATTGGCCCATATCCCATTAGACCTAACTAGTCAGTGTCAAGTGTTCAAAATCCACTTCAATAGAGGAGGTTCATAATAGTAGGCCTATTCTTTAAAATGTGGATGATCCATATCAAGTAACTTAAACCCACCAACCTATGAATTTTACAAAAGGGTCATGGATACCAAAGGAGGCAAGAATAATCTAAAACTTAGTATTTATTTTAAATTATTACATATTAAAAATTGTTTATAACGATCGCACATATTTAACAAGGAATTAATTCTAACAACATAAATTCACTTGAAAAACTAATTAGAAATATATTTAATACAGACTAATGACCAAACAATAACTAAAATCATTTGAGTTATTGCCATAATTATATATGTAATAACTTAATAAATCTCATTTCTTATAAAAAATCAAGAAATTGATTAGAAAGAGGGATCTTTTGGAAGAGATAATTCTTTGTACTAAATTCGAATTCACATTTCAAGAATTTTAACAATATTCTTGGAATAGAAGAAATAATCTTTTTAAGTACAAAAAATATACAATGTTGTTTGTTTTTGCACCATTAACTACTTTTACACATATATCACTCTTTTATTTTGTAAATATTAATTTAAGTATTAAAGTAATTTTTTTTTTACAAAAGATAGGGCCTTTTCACAATTGTGAAAGTTTGTGAAGACAACAAAATAATTTTTTTTTCGCAGAGTTGGTATCGAAAAATTTCAGTATGTATTTTCGTTGGTGGTTTCTTAACCACTAAAGGATCCCACTCCTACCAAACATTGAATCAAGAGATCCCATATAATCTATAAAGCCATACACAAAAAGGGCAGCTTGATTAACTAGTAAGTTGGCTAATCAAAGGCTCCATATACAGCACTAATTTGGTCAAGAATGATAAAATCAATAACCACACCAAAAAATTAAAAAAGAATGAAATTAAGGGGACATAGAAAAAGACCGTGGTATTTTTACATGGGTGTGGGCCAAGAGTACACATGCGTCCTTGGGAAAGGTCAAGTGGGCAAACAAAATGTAAAAAGGAAAGTGGGCATAATTGTTACATACTTTTCTTCTATGGGCAATAAAGAAGTAGAAGCAATGAGGGCCACAGGATGGCTTCTAGATCAACTTCATTTTTTTAGATGAGATTGGCATTATCATGTAACCCATGTGGCACATGTATATCACTATTTCAACATACACCCATCCGATGCTCCTTCACTTAAAAAAAACAAGATAAGAACGCCCTAATTTCTCTTTTTTAAAAAACAAAATCAGTTTTTATTTAGAAAAAAAAAAAACTAATTTGGCATACCCATGTGATTATCAAGGAGATTAAGCAAATAGTGTATCACTTTCCTTACCAAAACCTCCTGACAATTTTGCGTTTTGGAAACAACTAAAGTACTTAGAAAATGTCAAACAAAGGGTGCCATTTGACAGATTTGTTTCTTTTAGCACATTTCTTCATTTGGCTGAGTGTTAAATCTGATAAAGCTATCAAAAGAAAGTTAATCAAACAAACAAATAAATAAAACATAAATTTGAAGATCTCGCTCAACACACAGAAATTCATGTATTTAAAAATAATATATATAACAGATTATTTTAAAATAACATTGTTTTTAAACTTCATAGTAAATAAACAATAATATATAACAACTAAAAAAGGGTATATAACTCCTATTCATATTGTAAAACATATAAATATAGGCAGCAAACATTTTTTACACAAATCTACTCGTGTTTTCAAATACCATTTTGGTTGTACCAATAATTTCTGCAAAAGAATTCTTTGCAAATCAATGATTCTTCCAAATTCTTATCCCGAGAGACAAAATAATAAATATATAGGTAGCTTTTTAAGACGAGAGAGAGATAAAAGCTTTTCAGATACCAAAATATCCAACATTTATTTCCCTTCCCATTAACCTCTAGATTCTCATCAGATACCACTCGTGTGCTCAGTGCCCCCCATCTCATCTCCATTAATAAATACCCATCTCTTTCTCTTCACTTTCAATTTGAAACTCCTTCTTCTCTCTCTCAGAGTCTCACCCAGAACTTACTATCTAAAACAAACCCGCATGTATATTCACTCACTTGCATAAACTAGCATGTAATTGTAACCCTAGCAATAATATATATCAACACATATACAGAGTTCTGATACATATATTAGTTATTGTAGTTTCCATGGCGGGTTTTATCTATGATCTTCTTCTTTATATTTCCATTTCAGTAGTATTCTTCTTCATCATCCGAAAGTCCCGGTCCCGGCGCCTCCGGTTGCCGCCGGGGAGTCTCGGCCTGCCCCTTGTTGGCGAGACCTTGCAGCTTATATCTGCGTACAAGACCGAAAACCCTGAGCCCTTCATCGATGAGAGGGTGAACCGGTTCGGTTCGATATTCACCACCCATATATTTGGTGAACCGACGGTGTTCTCGGCAGACCCGGAAACGAACCGGTTTATTTTGCAGAACGAAGGGAAGTTGTTCGAGTGTAGCTACCCGGGCTCGATATCGAACCTTTTGGGAAAGCATTCGTTGGTGTTGATGAAGGGGAATCTTCACAAGCGAATGCACTCTTTAACAATGAGTTTTGCTAATTCTTCGATCATAAGGGACCATCTTTTGGTTGATATAGACCGGTTGGTCCGGGTCCATATGGACTCCTGGACCGACCGAGTCTTTCTCATGGATGAAGCCAAGAAGGTAATCTTCTCTTCTTTATTTGCATATATAAATACAAATATATTTTCCTTCTTGGTTCTTACACATGAAGCCCCTGAGTTGACTCAGGGGTGAATCGTCCGAGTTAATTAAATATATCCTATTTGGGGCTGTGATTCAACGTTAAAAAATAGTGGGCATGGTGATTGGTTATGACTCAGATTCCAATTGATATGCGGCCAACATCATTCTTTTGTTCATTAAAGAAATACTTGTTTATTTTGTTAGCCGCTGTTTATTATAATATTTTTGGCATTAATTAATAATAAATGTTTATTTATGTTGAATGTTCAGATTACATTTGAGTTAACAGTGAAGCAGCTGATGAGTTTTGACCCAAATGAATGGACTGAAACTCTCAGAAAAGAATACGTGCTTGTTATCGAAGGCTTCTTCAGCGTTCCTTTGCCTCTCTTCTCCACTACGTATCGCAGAGCAATCCAAGTACATAAATTATATATATATATAGATAAATAACTTTTGAAATTTGATCATTTTACCCCCTAAATGCATGTATTATACATATAATAATCATAATAATAATAACATTTATGATTGTTGTTTGTTCTTTCTTGCTTTGTGGATTGTGAAGGCGAGAACAAAGGTGGCTGAGGCATTGACATTGATCGTAAGGCAAAGGAGAAAGGAGAGTGAATCCGGGGAGAAAAAGAACGACATGTTAGCGGCTCTCTTGGCGGGCGACGACGGCCTTTCCGACGAGGAGATCGTCGATTTCTTGGTGGCTTTGCTCGTGGCTGGCTATGAAACTACTCCTACTATTATGACTCTTGCTGTTAAGTTTCTCACTGAGACTCCACTTGCTTTGGCTCAACTAAAGGTTGGTTTGTTAATCCTAATTTTGCTCATTTCACTTATAATTTCTGTTCTTTTCTTGTATCTTGTGTTTGTGTGAAGCAAAAATGAGAGTGTTTTGGTGGAGCCCAATGCTCATAATTATCACATTCGGTTCTTTAGAAACCTCATTTTTCATTGTCCATTTTGTCAACTATTAACAAATGGGTGGTGAGATAAAGGAAGAAAACAAATGATGCACATGGGTTTGTTCTTTGTTTTCCCATAACACACCAAAATGGTACTCGATCTCTTTATGGCCATGCCACGCGAGTTTGCTTTTATCTTTACCATACTTCATAAAAATAATACCAATATGTTCAATTCATTGTAGAAATTGGTCCCTAGACGATTCCAAAATTTAGTGTTAGATGTCTCGTAAGATCTGCTATGTCTTCGTTTCCATAGATGCTTAGATCTTAGATGTTTTGCTGTTAACACAATTACTTTTTTTTTTATATAAAGAAGAGAGTGAGTTGAGAAGAGTACTAATAATGTTGGTAAAAAGTGGAGGCAAGAGGCAAAAAGTTACAAGCATAAAAGTCAAAGTAGAAACCCGCATTTGTCTACCCGGACAAAATGATGCCATTTCAAAAACTGCACGCCTGAAGATGTGCTGTAAATGTGGAAGCCCCTGCCGACGTGTCAGAATCTGATCACATACATTAGCCCTTTGACCAGATTGTCTTTCCCGAAATTACTAAGTCACCCCTCATGTGGACGTTACTTTATAGGGGCGTTTTTGTAAATTAAAGAGTGTTATTATACAGCAGAGGCTAACATTGGAGGCCATGGTCCCTAGGTGGCATGGGAACATTGAGAAACGTGTGGTGCTGATTTCGAGGAGAGGCCATCAAACGGTGTAAAGTGAGTGGTCATGATGTCACCTAGTCACCCTAGACACTACCCCAGTGAGCTACGCTTGATTCCTAGGATTGTTTTGATCTTAGTGCACCCACGTGATGTTACAAAGTCTCACCGTCCGATTTTTGACTTTTGAGTCTCTGTTTCGTGGACTAAATACATATTTCTTTTTCATTATCATTGATCTTTCCACTAGCCCCAAATTTTACTTGTGGACTAAATACGTATTATGTTTGTGACAGGAGGAACACGAGGAAATTAGGGTAAAGAAGAGCAAGCAAGAGGCTCTTGAATGGGGTGATTATAAATCAATGCCCTTCACTCAGTGTGTAAGTAAATAGTAATCAAACAGCATTATCTAAAGTTATGTACTACATCTCTGCTTTATTCCAATTTATATATAATTGTTTTTTTTTTTCAGGTTGTTAATGAAACTCTGAGACTGGCCAACATAATCAGTGGGGTATTCAGAAGAGCAATGACAGACATCAACATTAAAGGCAAGAAATTATAAATTTTTTTCTTGGGAAAACATGTTTGATATTAAAACTGAAAATAATTTTCTCGGTATATGATTGAGGGTCGATATGGTATTGTTGTTGTGTTCTCTGAATGAGTTTTATCAAATACTCATTTATTTTCATTTGGCAATTAGTGGTTTCATGTCACAGCAGTTATAAGGACCCTCAATGTAAAAATTTGAAATTGTAGCAATCCTGACGTAACTATTGCAATGTAATTGAATCAGGTTATACAGTTCCAAAGGGATGGAAAGTGTTTGCATCGTTCAGGGCTGTACATTTAGACCATGATCATTTCAAAGATGCTCGCTCTTTCAATCCATGGAGATGGCAGGTAAACTTTTCCGAAACAGAACATTTTCGCATTTCATTTGATAGTTGTTTTGTTTCAATAACTGATTTGTGAAAAGCACTAAATGAATAGAATAATTCCGGAGCAACAAGTCCAGCGAATGTGTTCACTCCATTCGGAGGAGGGCCAAGACTGTGCCCGGGATATGAGCTTGCCAGGGTTGAGCTCTCTGTTTTCCTTCATCACTTAGTTACTCGTTTCAGGTATTTCATTTTCTTCTAACAATAATTGTTTAAGTTGTGTCTGCATTTAAAAATGTGTGGATATTTGAATTATATAACGTTGTTTAGGTCGATTTCGTATTTTAAAATATGTAGATGTCTAAACTTGAAAATAATTTTACATTTTTGAGATTTGTAAATGTGTTTGATGATGCATTATGATAATATTTTGTGGTTTTTGAAACTGAATATTATTGAATTATGTGTGTTGACAGTTGGGTTCCAGCAGAGGAAGATAAGTTGGTATTCTTTCCAACAACAAGAACACAGAAGAGGTACCCCATCATTCTGCAGCGTCGAAATGAATGTGTCGAAGCCATCAGCCATCTAAAGTAAAAAGAGTTCTAAGGCCGAAAGCTAAAAAGGAAAAAAGAAAAGCAAAAGATGGAGCAAAGAGAATGTTAGAATGAGAGAAGATATGTAATGTAATTTAATGCAATCAATCAACTTTTGATGTCATATTTAAATAATACCTCTTTAGTGCAATAGTCTTATGTAAATTAACATATTCATATGTTTCAAATTAAGCTGCGGTAGCATTAGTAATGATTAGTGGTAATCATTTCTTTTTGCGATGCACTGAATTGGCGCTTAAAGAGATCTTAATTATTAGACTTTTCTTATATTTTGTTTTTAATTTAAGGTTTAAAAAGAGGGAAGATGCCTCATCAATAAAGAGAAATTAAGTGTTTTATTTTCTCATCTATTTGTGATCCCTCAATTTTTTTTATTCATTTTGTATTGTACAAAGGTAAGAGTATTGTACAAGACTTTTTGTTTCGGCGCATGATAGCGAGCGCTCGCTAACATACACCATCTTCATGGGAAAGAAGAATACTTATAACACGCCCCCCTCCGCGACATGATCTCTGTCGAAGATCGACTCTAAAGGTGTGGTTGTTCCCCGATCGACTGTAGCAGTTAGGATGAGGAGCATTTCTCCAGTGGATGATGCAGTTGACGATCCCTCCGTGAAGTACTCTGCGATCTCTGATAACCTTCAGACGATTCCGACTGCTAGTGGGATGGATCGCCAAAGCTCCATTGGCAGCGACGAACCCCTTAGGATCGATGGGCTTCCTTTGCCGATTAGGGATGTTGAAGCTGCTAGTGATATTACTGTATTGGATGGGCTAAACAGCCATCTTTTCGTAGTTGAGCAAAATTCTAGAACGGCGACAGCTACCTCCGTTCAGAGAGCTGCCAGCATCACTGTTAGGTCCGATGTGAATGGGTCAACCAAAGATGAAAAGAATTCATTCCTCGTCCATGGACTTCTTTGTCTTCTGGTAATTAGAACAGGAGTTCCAAAAATGAGCTGCAATTTATTCCCCCTACCATTTGCAGTGGTAAGAAAATTATGAAATTTCATTCAAATAAATTGCTTGAAAAAGAGAGAAAATAACAGTATGAGTTAAATTGGATATGTTTATGGTCTAGTCCCTAGATTCCAACAACTACATGCATTCATTCTTAACCGATGGAAAATATATGGGCTAATCTCAGTTCATGCAATCAAGAATGGTATTTTCTTGTTTAATTTTGCCAATGAAATTGGGCAAAGGCAAGCTCTAGAGGATGTTCCCCTTACATTTGATACACGCCCATTAATTGTTAAAATATGGAAACCTCGGATGGCCATGGATGTAGCTAACATTAAATTTTTGCCTATTTAGGTGCAATTTCTTGGATTGCCTTGAGAATTTTGCAGTTCCCCCTATTGAGTTGCATTGTTAGTTCTCTGGGTACTCCAAAATACTGTGACCAATGTACTTTGAATAGAACAAGGTTAGAATATGCAAGAATCTTTGTAGAGATGGATGTGGAGGACAATTTTCCAGCTATGATTACCTTAGAGGACGAAAAAGGCAATGTTATCACACAGGAGGTCACTTATGAATGAAAGCCTACTATGTGCAAAAAATGCAAAAAGCTTAGTCATGATGGGAAAGAATGTTGGGTAGAGGTTAAACAGGTGTGGAAAGTTAAAGGTACGAATCAGAATAACCATAGTGGAAATGAAGCTCCAAAAATACATTCTGAGAACTTTGTACAAATCAAGCAGACTGAAGGCAATAATGGGATGGTTAAGAAGAATTTTAATGAGTCTAGGGCTCCAGATCCTAAGGAAAAGGTACAACTGCCATCAGTTGAGGACCCAAATGCAACTAAGGCCGTTGGAAGATTCAACTTAAGGAAAATTATTGCTTTGACGCATGAGGTGGGAATTATAGGAGAGGGCCGGCATGCCATCAGGGACTCTAAATCCCCTTTAAGAGGACAATGATCTCTAGTTGAAACATGCAGGGTCTCCATGACCCCTGCAAACAATCAGAGGTAAGAATTCTGATTAAGATGAGAAATCTGTGCCTTTTGGGATTGTTGGAAACTAGAGTTAAGCTAGTTAACATAGATACTGTCAGGAGAAAATTAGCGCTACGGGATTAGAAGTTGAAAACTTACTCGAACTGTTTAGATATGGGAAGAATTTAGGTTGCATTTAATCCTACTAGATGTAACGTGGTGATCTTGAAAAAGCATTGGCAATTTATACATTGTAAAGTCCTTATTGACGACTGTGAGTTCCTTTAAACTATTGTCTATGGGGCTTCTTTTGCTAAGGACACAGAGAGTCTATGGACGGACTGTTGGGATGGATCGGCTACTAATACTTCACCTTGGCTGATCCAAGGTGACTTTAATAATGTCCTTGGCAACAATGACACTATGGTAGACCCGTTGAAGGACTAGATCGCACGACTTGAGCCATTCGAGTTAAAAAAACTACGAATATAGATTTATATGGTGCAATAATCAGATAAGAGATCAACGCGTTGATGCGATATTTCTATATCATAAATTAAGTGCAAGTATACACTATCGTATGCAAGTAATAAAGAGACTAAATAAGTCGGATGTCGAACCCACAGGGATAATTTCTTCTTATTAACCAATTACTAAAATTATGTCTTTCTAATAATTATTCAGAAAAATAAAAATCCAAGAATGAATGTAGAAAATATAAAAGTAAAAACACAATGCGATGAGATTTAAAGATAGCAACGTAGAGAAAACCTAGGATTAATATTATCCCTCAATATGTTTTTTAATGATTAATCATCTAATATTTAACTCACTTAGTCTTTATTATTGATCAAGACACTAATGTATTCACAAGTCTCTTCCAAGGTCATGCAAGTATATCTTAGTTTACCAAATACTTATATTCCTATGGTACTTGTAATAAATTAAGATTCATTAAGATTAGGTCTTATTGATCATACATGCCAATTAGGTATATTCCTATCCTAAATTGAAACTTGCATATGCAACATTGAATGTTACTCTACAATCATGCATTAAATTACCTAGGTCTAAATATTATGATTCCTCTTCCGAGTTTATCAATAATATTACCAACTCATTCACCATATATTGGCCAGATATATTGAAGCATTAAACACAAGTAATTTAAATAATAAAAGACTAAGTTTATTAAATACTAAAAGATATGGCAATTTAAGTGCACATATTGAGTTCAAATATTAACCCTAGAAAATAAATTAGCTCATGGTTACAAGAGAACAGCAGTAAAAATAATTATAAATCATGATACAATTATTAGCAAACCGATATAGATGTCGAATTACTCTTAATTGCGCTGCCTAGGAACTCTTGATGCCGAAGAACGTCTTGTATCTCTCTCTAAAGTTGCTTCAATTAAGCTCCTATTGCTCTCCAAGACTCGTGCTCGGTATTCTTGGTGCTCTTGGGTCGTCTTGGATTCTTTCTTGAAGGTTGGGAATGAGTGGCTTTTTATAGGGATTGATATGAGCTTCAAAATCTCAATTCTCGTCGGACTAGGACTCGCACTACCGCTGGCGCGCTATGAAGTTGTCGCTGGGGCGACGCGTGAAAAAGCTATTACCGCTGGAGCGGTGTGATCTTGGCGCTGGGGCGCTGCATGAAAACGGCTTCACCGCTGGCGCGGTAACTCTTCGGCGCTGGGGCGCTAGACGCGACTTAAGCAGGTTGTTTTTCTTATTTCGATCACTATTTCAACGCTGGGGCGATGGACACATACTTTGAAAACTTTGCATTTTAGTCCCTATTTTCGCTCCTTTTGTGTTCTTTCTTTAAATTTCGTTCAAGTCCCTATAAATAACAATAATGAACATAAATAGCCATCTATTCTCATAAAATTATAAAATATCAATAATAAAAACATGAGAAAATATATGACAAATTTGCCCTTATCACGCGTATGGAGAAAAATAGACTGGGCCTTTGTCAGTGGGAAATGACTAGATATATGGGAGGCCTCTAAATGTGAAGTACTACTAGCTGGTATTTCTGTTCACTCTCCTCTTATGGTTTCCATTTCCAAGATGTCCCCTAATGAACACTTGAAATATACATTTAATAAAGATTTTATATCATTGTTTTGTGTTACTAATGTCTTTAATCTCCCTAACTTAAGTATGTTTACAATATTGTACCTAATTAGCTTTTAACTGTTTTGTGGTAGGTTCGGTAAAATGGTTATAACGTTCTACTTAGGAATTCAATTAGAGTGATTCTTAATCCTGTGAAGAGCTGATTCAATAAGATAACATATTGTATTTCAAAAGGCATTCTAATTTCGAGCGTTTATAGGGTAAAAATGGCTTAAAATAGAACTGATCTACAATACAGACTCAATTCGAATAGTCATCAATATTTGGTCCATAACTATAGAAATACGTATCTAATATGTATGAGACAACTTAATTTGGAAAGATAAGAGACTTATCTACAACTCTGATGTTTTTAGTGACAGCTAATTCGAACCACATCAATTACAAATTAGATAAGTAAGTGAGTGCATTAATAACAATCAATGTAAATTATTTACCACCATTCTTGACTTTTATCATCCATGTGGTTCCCTCTTTATTTGTCTCGATTTATCCACATTTTTCTATAAATATGTATCATGTTTATATCCAAAACATGCAATTAGAGAGCTAGATTTTAGTTCAAAACACTTATCTTTTGTATTATCTCTTTGTAATATTATTTCTCTTGTTTACTATTGTAAAGTCATATTATCTCTTCTTCTATTTCTTTTCTTTTTCTTTAGTTTTATTATGTCTAAGTAATTTTCTTTATGCTAACGTGAAAGGGTGAAACTCTTGGCAAAGTAATACTTAACTCTTATTCATGAATTTAATGTTTTATTCTTAAGTTTTGCAAATTTATATATGATGTATTTATTTTATTTGTAATATTAATACCCTTTCTTCTAAGCGGTGTATCTTGATTTATTATTGACAAACTTTATACTTGGCACAATAAATTCTTGAAACCATTTACAATATTTGGCATATATACCTTTTCTTATAAAGTGGGAGTCTTGATTTATTGTAGACAAATATAAAGATTGACACAATAAATACTTAAACTCATTTATAAGATTTGGTGTATAATAATTGAAATAAATAAATACTAATTAATATATAAATGATTATGAACTTTAATTATTATATTTTTCGATTGGAATCTCTTTTGTGTGAGGATTCCAATTGAGTTATAAAACAATTAAATATATTCTTACTTCTTATGCCAAGAGTGGATCCTCCTAACCTTAATTTTTATTTGAATTGGTTATTGAATTAATATTTACAAACATCTTATAATTGTCTTTAAAGTATTTATAATTTGTAATCTTAATTCTACTTCGCTGTGGATCGACCTCATTCTCACTGAGTTATTTATTATCTTGCACTTGAGAATAAACTCATATATTCTGGACGTGTCAAGTTTTTGGCGCCGTTGCCAAGAAAGTGAAATTAACATTTTTGTTGTTGTTTGTTTGTTTATTTTATTTTCATGAAAGGCTAAGCCTCATAACATGCTTTACTTTATTTATTATTCGCTTTTTATTTTCACTTTTTATTTTTATGAAAGGCTAAGCCTCATAACTTGTTTTATTTTATTTATTATTCGCTTTTTATTTTTATGGAAGGCTAAGCCTCCTACTCTTTATTTGTTAACTTTTTATTATATAATCTAATATTACTAATCTAACTTCTAATTATTTATCTTTATTTTATTTTAATTTTAGTTTTACCTATTTTATTTACCTGTGTTTAATATTTTATTTTTTTTCTCTTATTTGTATTATTTATTGTTACTGTATTTTATTTTATTTCTTTATATGAGTGGTTGGTTTCGAGATCCTAATTCTCATCGTTTGGTGAAAGGAAATTTTGAAACTTCCTTTGATAATTTGTTGGATTCTCCTTCATCTTCTCATTATTCACCAATTAACACCATGACCGAAAATCAAATTGAGGGACACATAGACCCAAGGTACAATCAGTCCTAACATAATGACCATAATCGACCTAGGACACTAGGAGATTACATGAACCC
Organism: Ailanthus altissimus; assembly: GCA_946807835.1. NCBI lineage: Eukaryota > Viridiplantae > Streptophyta > Magnoliopsida > Sapindales > Simaroubaceae > Ailanthus > Ailanthus altissimus. The sequence continues at coordinate 20,522,164 of OX327684.1, forward strand.
TACACAAACCGATGCATCATCTTGCTTAATTTTTCCTTCGGATGCAACATATTTTAATTTTAAGGCAGGTATTATCCAACTTTTACCCATTTTTCATAGTTTAGATGCAGAGAACCCTTATCTGCATCTAAGAGAATTTGAAAAAATGTGTAACACGTATAATGACCAAAATTGTAGCATGAACACAATTCAACTTAAGCTTTTTCCTTTTTCTTTAAAAGATAAAGTTAAAACATAACTACAAAACCTTAGGCCATGATCCATTTTTTATAGGATGAGATGCAACAACAATTCCTGAAGAAAAAAAATTCATTCCCATAGAACAAATTCTTTCAAAAGATAAATTACCGCTTTTATCCAAAAATCAGAAGAGACCATTTACCAATGTTGGGAAAAGTATAAAGAATTACTTAATACCTATCCCTATCATGGCTTTGAAACATGGAAACTACTCTCAAATTTCTATGAGGTCTTAACACCCCAAGTTAGGCAAATGGTAGAAATGATATGTAATAGAACATTTGAGGACAAAGACCCATAAGAGGCAATGACTATCTATATTTACTAGCAGAAAATGCTCAAATTTGGGACACTGCTAGTAGGTATTTATCATTTTAGGGAAGACCATGACCTTCAAGCCAAATTAGCATCCCTAACTAGAAAAGTCAAAACCTTAGAAATGAAAAAGAGTGGTCAAATAAAATTTGTTCAAAAAATTGTATGTCACATTTGTGAAACCCATGATCACTCTACCAATAATTGCCCAATTTTGCCTGTATTTAGGGAATATCTCCATGAACAAGGCAATATTCTAAATATATTCAAGCGGTCAAACAATAACCCATATTCACAAAACTATAATCCTGGATAGCTAAATCACCTGAATTGTAGTTGGAGGAATGACACTCAAGCACAGGCTTCACAACCACCTTTTCAACCACCCCAAAATTTTTAAAACCACCAAAGTTATGCACCATATGTCCCACCTCCTAGGAAAAATCTTGAAGAAACTTTGCATGCACTCATTGAAAAGTAAGAGTCTGTTAATTCTCAAAATGCTCAAACATTTGCTGATTTGAAAGATACTCTTACTAAATTTGCATCCGCGCTGAATATTCATGAGAAAGGAAAATTTTCTTCTCAACCACAACCAAACCCCAAAGGACAACATAACTCAAATGCATGTAGTTCAAGAAGCCAACACATGGATCAAGTTACAGTAGTTATCACTCTTCGGAATGGTAAAATTGTTGAAAAAGACATTCCTGAACCTCATGAGAATGATGAATCAATCTGTAAAGGTAAAGAAAATGTTGAACCTATACCTAATGAAGAAAATACCAAACCCTCACCTCTACCCTCATTTTCTCATGCATTATGTAATGCTAAGAAGATGAATCATAATCCTGAAAATTTTTAAATCTTCAAATAGGTAAAAGTTAATATTTCTTTATTGGATGCTATTAAACAGGTTCCCTTTTATGCAAAATTTTTGAAGGATTTATGCATAGTAAAACGAAAATTTAATGTGAAAAAGAAAGCATTTTTAGCTGAAAAAGTAAGTGCCATTCTTCAAAATAATAATGCTTTGAAATATAAAAACCCTAGTTGTCCTACAATTTTATGTATTATTGGAAGTCATAAAATTGAACAAGTCTTACTTGATCTTGGTGCTAGTGTGAATTTACTGTCGTATTCAGTTTATCAGCAGCTCAATCTTGGTGAGTTAAAATCAATTTTTGTAACTCTTTTACTTGCCGATAGATCAATAAAAGTACCAAGAGGGACAATGGAAGATGTTTTAGTTCAAGTTGATAAATTTATATATCGTATGAATTTTATTGTCTTGGACATAGAACTTATTAAAAGATGTAATCCAATACCTGTTATTTTGATCGTCCATTTTTAGCATCTTCTAACGCTTTGATTAATTGCAAGAATAGAGTAATGAAGCTTTCATTTGAAAATATAACACTTAAGCTCAATGTTTTCAATATGTGTAAACAACCACATGAGGAAGAGGATAAAAGTAAAGAAGCTGAGATGATTGAAGCGATTATGGAGGATCATATTCAAAAATGAAGTTCTACCGATCCCTTAAAAATTTATTTAATAAATTTATTTGAGTTAAATATACAATTAGATCCTGAAATCTCTGACATGTGCTCTTTACTTGACTGTGCGCAGATGCTTAAAAATAAAGGATGAAAACCAAAGTTTGAAGAATTAGAAGAAAATGAGGATAAATAGAACAAAATTTCAAAGTTGGAGTTAAAACCTCTACCTGAAGGACTGAAATATGCATTTCTTAGAGTGAAACAAACTTACCAGTTGGTAAATTCTTCTATACTTACAAGCAAACAAGAAGGTAAGTTGATTGAATTATTAAAAATGCATAAAAATCCAATTGGGTGGACTTTAAAAGACATAAACGACATTAATCCTTTGATTTGCACACATAGAATACACTTAGAGGATAATGCCAAAACTTCCCAACAACCTCAAAGGATATTAAATCCACATATGAAAGAGGCAGTGAGAGCTGAAGTTCTCAAATTACTTGAAGTATAAATCATTTATTCTATCTCAGATAGTAAGTGAGTAAGTCCTACTCAGGTAGTACCAAAAAAATCTAGAATCACAGTCATTGAAAATAAAAAAGGTGAGTTAATGCCAACTCGAGTCTCATCTAGTCAGAGAATGTGCATAGATTATAAGAAGTTGAACTCAGCCACTAGAAAAGAAATTTTTCTTTTACTATTCCTTGATCAAATTATAAAAAGAGTAGCATGATATCCCTACTATTTCTTTCTAGACGGTTATTTTGGCTATTATCAAATTCCTATAGCACTAGAAGACCAAGAAAATACTACATTCACATGCCCTTTTGGGACCTTTGCTTTTAAAAGAATGCCCTTTGGACTTTGTAATGCCCCAGCAACATTTTAGAGATGTATGTTAAGCATTTTTAGTGACATGGTTGAGCATTATTTAAAAGTTTTCATGGATGATTTAGCTATGTTTGGAAATTCTTTTGATAATTGTCTTGAAAACTTGAAAAATGTCTTAAAAAGATATGAAGAAAAGAGTCTTATATTGAATTGAAAAAAATGTCATTGCATGGTTACTTCTGAAATTATTTTGGGACATGTAATGTCTTCTAAAGGAATTGAAGTGGATAAGACAAAATTCGAACTCATTACATATTTGCGTCCACAAAAAATAGTCAGAGAAGTCCGATCATTTTTAGAACATGCTAGATTCTATATGAGGTTCATCAAAACTTTTAATACTATATCTAAATCTCTTTGTAACCTCTTAGTAAAAGATGTATCATTTAAGTGGACTTAGGAGTGTCGAAATTCATTTAAAAAATTAATTAACCTATTAACATTTACTCTTATCATACAATCTCTTAACTGGTCTTTATCTTTTAAGCTCATGTGTGATGTTAGTGACTATACTGTTGATGCTGTATTGGGACAAAGAAAAGAAGGCAAATCCTATATAATTTATTTCGCAAGTAGAACTTTAAACAGTGCACAAATGAATTACACAATAACTGAAAAAGAACTACTTGCTGTAATATTCGCATTAAACAAATTTTCTTCTTACTTAATTGGTTCTTCAACTGTTGTGTTTACTGACCATGCTGTTGTAAGGTACTTAATGTCAAAACAGGATGCAAAATCAAGACTGATTTGATGGATTCTATTGCTTCAAGAATTTATTATCACTATCAAGGATAAGAAAGAAGCTGAGAATGTTGTTGCAGATCACTTATCAAGACTCGCACCAGATTCATCAACATAAATAACACCTATTAATGATTCTTTTTTCGATGAATTTTTATTTTCTACTGTTACAATGCCTTGGTATGCTAATATTGTTAATTTTCTTGTAACAGGAGAAATGTCACCTCAATGGAATGCTCAAGACAAAAGAAAAATTTTAATTGAGGTAAGAAAGTTTTATTGAGATGATTCTTATCTCTTCAAATATTATCGTGACCAAATATTTCGAAGATGCATACCCGACAAAGAGGTAAGTAAAGTTATTGAATTTTGTCATTCTGAAGCATGTGGGGGACATTTCTCATCAAAGAAAACAGCTACAAAAATCTTGTAATGTAAATTTTATTGGCCTACTTTATTTAAAGATACACATGCATTTTGTATAAGTGTGAAAATTGTCAAAAGTTGGGATTAATTTCAAACGAAACATGATGCCTTTGAACCTCATTCTTGTTATTGAAATCTTTGATTGTTGGGGGATAGATTTCATGGGACCATTTTCTCTATCATTTGGATTTACATATATCTTAGTCGCAGTAGATTATGTCTCAAAATGGATTGAGGCTATTTCATGTCGAAATAATGACAATAAAACAATCATGAAATTTTTGAAAGAAAATATTTTAAGTCAATTTGAAATCTTTCGAGCGATTATAAGTAACGGGGGTAAGCATTTTTGTAATAGGCTATTTGAAACATTAATGAAAAAATATGGTATTACTCATAAAGTTGCCACCCCATATCATCCTCAAACAAGTGGACAAGTTGAATTAGCAAATAGGGAGATAAAACAAATTTTAGAAAAAAACTATAAACCCAAATCGCAAATATTAGTCTTTAAGACTTAATGATGCACTGTGGACTTATAGAACTGCTTTTAAAACTCCATTGGGTATGTCTCCTTATAGGATAGTTTATGAAAAATCTTGTCACTTACCTGTGGAACGTAAGCATAAAGCCTACTGTGCCATTAAAATTTTCAATGCAAATCTTGATTCTGCTAGACAAATACGTAAAGTACAAATAAATGAACTTGAAGAATTAAGAAATAATACATATAAGAATTCAAAATTTCATAAGGCTAAAATCAAAGCTTTTTATGATTAAAAAAATTCAAAGAAAAATATTTAATACTGGTCATAAGGTTTTGCTTTATAATTCTCGACTTCACATATTCCCTGAAAAATTAAGATCAAGATGGAGTGACCCTTTTATTGTGAAATATGTGTACCCTTATGGAACAATTGACATTGAAAATCCTTGAAATGAGAATGTATTTAAGGTAAATGGGCAAAGACTCAAGCCATTTCTAGAAATCAAGCTTTTCATGAAGAATTTGTGTCCCTATCTGACCATTGTTACGAGACCAATTAATCTTTATTTTACATATTTATATATATTTATTCTTCTTCTAACTTTTTTTTTTTACTTGCAGGTTAATTTAGTATTTTTGTTAAAGTTTTATTTTACACCCCAGTTAAGTGGCGGATAACGGTACTCCGTGATATTTTAAGTCAGTTTTCTATAATTACTTATATCTTATCTTCTTCCCTTTTTCTAAAAAAAGGGATGACATTCTAAAGAATTTAAAAAAATATTTTCCCTCATTGCATCAAAATTTCTTAAAGACAATTTATTAAGTAAGATGTGAAAGATTAAGGTTATTAATGATATGAATATACCTGTTGATTTACGTTGGTTAATTGAAGGCAAAGTTCGATTGACAGGTGAATTTTTAGACTCGTTAATTTCCTACATACCTGACTTAGGTAAAAGCTCTTTTGCAAAAAAAAAAAAACGAAGAGCAAAATGATTAAGCGTTTGTTACAAGTGTGCACGCATGACTTGCAATACACATTGCCACACTTTAGGAATGGTGTCTATAAATCGCAAAGATAAAGTTAGGTTCATTAAGGATGGCCTGAGTAATAAGTCTTTAGATAATATCTTATCGACTCTTGAGACACATCCTAGTGGATATATGAATATTATAATTCATGAATTATGGGACATATTTCTAAAAGAACGTGAGAGGTACGGTCTCGGGAATTTGACTTTAAAAGATCATGTTTGCCTATTTATAAGAAAATTAGATGGGAAGCCTATCCCCGACCCATAGAGGGTGTTTAAGCCGTTTCTAGACGTAAAACTAGATAAAGATGTGATCCACAATCACAACTACTTGTACATATTTATTGTAGCTATTATTTTTAAATGTTTCATTTTAAACTCAAACATCTTTTCCAACAACTAACCACTCATGTGACTTTTATAACTAACAATTTGAAAATTGATAAAAATGTGTTGAAAATTTTGCATTTTAAGCCAACAGCCCATGTGACTTAACTTTACAACACATTTTGGTTCTATAAATACATTGCATTATTTCTGCATTTTTATACAAACTCAAAACCATTCAAGAGAGAGGGTGAGTGTAATAATGGAATGAACATCAACTTGTAAATTCACAAAAATTTGTGTCTTTTGTGAATCCAGCCCTTAAAAAACTAGAGAGTTTATAGAAGCAGCAGAAATTATTGGTAAGGTGTTAGCTGAGCGAAATATTCATTTGGTATATGGGAGAGGTAGTCTTGGATTAATGGGACGTGTGGCAACCGCTGCACAAAATAAAGGCAGTCGAGTTTTGGGTATCATACTGAAAGCTCTAGCTGTTGGAAACATTGTAGGAAAAAAAAAATTAGAGATGAGTTACAGGTATCATCAATGCATGAGCGAATGTCTCTCATACTTTAGAATACTGATGCCTTCATAGCTCTACCTGGAGATTTCAGAACTTTGGAGGAAATTTTTTAAATTGTCTCATGGGTACAATTGCAAATCCATTAAAAAAAACCCTTTTGTTTGTTAAATGTTGATGGTTTTTATAATAGGTTGTTATCTTTTATTGACTATGCGGTGAAAAAATAATTCATCTCATTTGCAGCACGACAGATCCTCATTTCTACTTCAACTGTTGGTCAGTTACTCAATGAACTACAAGCTTTTTCACCTCTATCTGATCTAACAATAAGTCTGATAGATTGGTATACTAATGATAGTGAAAAGAAACGCAAGATAGATTTGACGCTTCGTCTGTAACTTATCTATTTTTATGTATTTTTTAGCATTTGATGTGACTTATTTTATTTTGTTGTAGGTTTAATTTCTAATAAAAGATATTTCAGGTGATATCTTCTATACTTTACTCTTTCTATATTTTGACATTAAGAACAATGTCTCAATCTGGTTGGGGGGAGAATAGTTGATATATAATGTTAGTGTTATGTTTTTTTTTTATCACCTTGTTTTCTTAAAAAAAATTCATCATGAATGGTATAAGTAAAAGGTTTATTTATGCATTCTTCAAACGCATTCTAGTTCTAGAATGGCCGAGTAAATAGTACATTACTAAACTTTTGAAACGCATTCTAATTGGTTTATTTTTAATGCATTTTATGTATAATTATTTGTTGCTTAAGTTTTTGGTAACTCTTGCGTAAATAAATTTGCTTTACTACCGAGGTATGATTTCGAAATTATTTAGTTTAAATTATTTTTTCTATCTAGGTTATTAAAGAATAACTTTTAAAATTATTTCTTAAGCATAATATTAAACCTTGTGGTAAGATGAATAATTCAATATATAGCTAAGAAAATTTCCATGTTTAAGTATACATATTCTTTTCTAAACTCACATATCTTTTGTGAGTGAATGGAGATGTTTGAGATAATAGTTTACGAACTTTCATTGATCTTTTGAAATGGTTAATTTTTGTTTAGAATGATTTAGTTGCTTAGCTGAAGGATGATAAAAAAAAATCATAGTGAGAAATTGTTCTTATTTGTAATGATTCTTTATGTCTTTAAAAAAAACACACAAAAAGAGAATAAGCAAAAAAAAAAAAAAGTCAATTCAGTTCAATAAAGTCTTTGTTCAATTTTAGAAGACAAAAGTCATTAGGAAGCAATCTTATCACCAGACTCTCTATTCGTAAGATTCGCATCAAATAATTAAAGTCTTGAAGCTAGCCTGTGGTAAGAATGGTTTGACTCTAAACAATTAATTTTTCTATCTTTGGATCAATGTTAATTTGTCTGTCTGTCCTTAAATGTAACCTTTTCTTGAGCGATTATCTGCTTTCCAACTCCATGAGTGAAATCCTGACCCGTTAAACAGTTATTCACCTGTGAAGATATGGAGTTAAGGCTTTACTTAAAAAATATTTTTAAGGCTATATATGTTGTGGTTTGTGGTAAGAAGGCTTCGAATTAATTCACACACACAAACATAAAATTTTAGAAGTTATGATTGAAATAACCTTAATAGCAATTGTGATCTTGAACTGACATTTTGTTTGAAATATTTAGGCAGTGTTCAAATTTTATTTATACTTAAATTGCTAGCAATAAGCTGATTGGGGGGTGTGATGAACACTTGAAATTGCACATTTAATAAGGGTTTTAAATCATTATTTTGTATCACTAGTGTCTTTAACCCCCCCAACTTAAGTATGTTTATAATATTGTACCTAATTAGCTTTTAACTGTTTTGTGGTAGGTTTGGTAAAATGGTATAACGTTCTACTTAGGAATTCAATTAGAGTGATTCTTAATCCTGTGAAGAGCTGATTCAATAAGATAACATATTGTATTTCAAAAGGCATTCTAATTTCGAGCGTTTATAGGGTGAAAATGGCTTAAAATATAACTGATCTACAATACAGACTCAATTCGAATAGTCATCAGTATTTGACCCATAACTATAGAAATACGTATCTAATATGTATGAGACAACTTAATTTGGAAAGATAAGAGACTTATCTACAACTCTGATGTTTTTAGTGACAGCTAATTCGAACCACATCAATTACAAATTAGATAAGTAAGTGAGTGCATTAATAACAATCAATGTAAATTATTTACCACCATTCTTGACTTTTATCATCCATGTGGTTCCCTCTTTATTTGTCTCGATTTATCCACATTTTTCTATAAATATGTATCATGTTTATATCCAAAACATGCAATTAGAGAGCTAGATTTTAGTTCAAAACACTTATCTTTTGTATTATCTCTTTGTAATATTATTTCTCTTGTTTACTATTGTAAAGTCATATTATCTCTTCTTCTATTTCTTTTCTTTTTCTTTAGTTTTATTATGTCTAAGTAATTTTCTTTATGCTAACGTGAAAGGGTGAAACTCTTGGCAAAGTAATACTTAACTCTTATTCATGAATTTAATGTTTTATTCTTAAGTTTTGCAAATTTATATATGATGTATTTATTTTATTTGTAATATTAATACCCTTTCTTCTAAGCGGTGTATCTTGATTTATTATTGACAAACTTTATACTTGGCACAATAAATTCTTGAAACCATTTACAATATTTGGCGTATATACCTTTTCTTATAAAGTGGGAGTCTTGATTTATTGTAGACAAATATAAAGATTGACATAATAAATACTTGAACTCATTTATAAGATTTGGTGTATAATAATTGAAATAAATAAATACTAATTAATATATAAATGATTATGAACTTTAATTGTTATATTTTTCGATTGGAATCTCTTTTGTGTGAGGATTCCAATTGAGTTATAAAATAATTAAATATATTCTTACTTCTTATGCCAAGAGTGGATCCCCCTAACCTTAACTTTTATTTAAAATGGTTAATTGAATTAATATTTGCAAACATCTCATAATTGTCTTCAAAGTATTTATAGTTTGTAATCTTAATTCTACTTCCTTGTGGATCGATCTCGTTCTCACTGGGTTATTTATTACTTCGACAATCCTACACTTGGGAATAAACTCTTATATTATGGACATGTCATCCTCTAAAGGTAAAATTCCTTTTAAGTTCTTTAATGTTTTGTGCACTCACCTTGACTTCCTCAATATAGTTGAACAAGTTTGGCAAAGTAATGTTTCTGGTCCCCCGATGTTTCGCTTCTGATCTAAGCTCAAATCCCTAAAAGGCGAGCAGAAACAACTTAACAAAAACTTATTCTCTGATGCGTCCTAGAAGATTAAAGACTGCAAAAGGCTGTTACACTCTATTCAGAGGAGGCTCATGCAAGAGCCCTTTAATAAAGTTCTGCATGAAGAGGAAAGATGTACTTATCAATATTTACGACAGGTCATTTATGTTGAGAAGAACATAATCAGACAAAAATCCATAATATGTGGGTTCAATTGGGGGATGCCAATACTAGATATTTTCATAACTCAATGAAGTAGAGAAGAGCCAAAAATAAAATCACTTCCATTGAATGCCAAAATGGGGAAAACTCTTAAGATCCAGAGATTGTAAAACACGCCATTGTCTATTATAAAGATTTGTTAGGGATAAATACACACTCCAGGGGGTCCATTCAAAAAGGGGTTATAGATGCAGGCCCTAAACTTAGGGATCTTAAAACACGCCATTGTCAGCTATTATAAAGATTTGTTAAAGACAAATACACACTCCAAGGGGTCCATTCAGAAAGGGGTTATATATGCAAGCCCTAAACTAAAAATAGAAGATAGAAACATGCTTAATGCTCATGTCACTGCCCAAGAAGTTAAAAAGGCTATGTTTAGTATCAACAGGAAAAAAAGCTCCAGGACCTAATGGTTATAACAGTCTATTTTTTCAAAAGTGCTGGCACATTGTGGGTAACGAAGTAACTGAGGTTGTGCAACACTTCTTCTCTTCAGGTCAGTTCTATAATTCTATTAACGCCACTGCTATAACGCTCGTACCTAAGGTACCTCACCTTCATGGCTTAGGTGACTTTAGACTAATTGCATGTTGTACTGTTCTTTATAAGTGTATTACTAAAATAATCACCTTTAGATTAAAGAAAGTGGTTGATTATTTGGTTAATCCTAGTCAGTCAGCTTTTATCCCTAATAGGAAAATTGCGGACAATGTGTTTGTGGCCCATGAATTGGTGAGGGGATATGATCGAAACAGTGGTGTACCAAGATGTGCCCTTAAGATAAACCTTCGCAAGGCTTATGACTCAATATCATGGGTTTTTATAGAAGAGGTGTTGATGGGGCTCAATTTTCCCTACTCTTTTATCATACTTACTATGGAGTGTGTTAGAACTAGTATGTTCTCGTTAATGGTCAATGGGAGCTTAGAGGGTTTCTTTCCAAGGAAAAAAGGATTGCGATAAGGAGACCCCTTGTACCCTCTGCTTTTTGTGCTAGCAATGGAGTATCTCAGTAGAAGTTTATGTTGCATTTCTAAGGATCAATTCACTTTTCATAAGGGGTGCAAAAGACTGAGATTAAACCATTTGATTTTTGCTGATGACTTATTCTTGTTCTGCCATAGTGACGTCAGCTCAATTAATCACTTTCAAAAAGTGTTTAATGATTTCTTTAAGGTATCAGGCCTATAGCTTAACGCAAGCAAGAGCTTTATTTTCTTCGAAAATGTCCTTAAACCTTCCAATGAGGCTATTCTGCAGCGAACTCAATTTCAAACAGGTGTTTTGCTTGTCAAATACTTAGGTATTCCTCTTATCTCTGGAAGACTCAAAAATGACTATTGCCAGGAGCTAATCAGTAAGATTACTACTAGAATTTCTAGTTGGACTGTAAAGTTTCTAAGTTATGTAGGGCAGTTACAATTGATTAATTCTGTCTTAATGAGTATGCATGTATACTAGTGCTCAATGTTTATTCTTCGTACTTTGGTCATCAAAGAAATTGAAAAGAAATATCGTAAATTTTTATGGCATGGTATGGACCAGCAGAGGAATAAAGGATTACTAGCTTGGGATGAGGTATGCAAAGGTTAAAAAGAAGGTGGCCTTAGTATCAAGCCAATAAGATCTTGAAATCTAGCAGCTATTACCAAGCATGTATGGGAACTGATTGCAGTAAAATCGTCGTTATGGGCTAAGTGGGTGATCAACAATAAGCTTCGAAAGCACAGCTTCTAGGGAATTACAAAATCAATAGATTGCAGTTGGACATGGAGAAAGATCTTGGACTTAAGAAGCCAAATCAAGAAGCTGCTTAACTATGAATTGGGTAATGGTAAGTCTTTCTTTTTTTGGTGGGATCCGTGGATGAATGAAAAGTCAATAATCGATAAATTCTCTCAATTGAACATAAACGATACAGACATTCCTCAAGATGCCAAGGTTTCAGATTTATGGGAGGGTGGACAATGGAGATTACCTGATCCTTTGGATGACTATACAGATTATGTTTGAAATTACATCCGAACGACTTTCTCTATTTCTTTAGAAGATGATAGGATTACCTGGAATGGAAGATCGAATAAAAATTTCTCAATTGTAAGTACATACAAGTACTTTAATACTCCAATTGTTAAGATTTGATGGTATAAATTGGTTTAGGGGTCTCAACATATTCCTAAACACAGTTTTGTTGCTTGACTGGCCTGGAGAAACAGCCTATCCACCAAAAATAAGCTAACAAATTAAGGGCTCATATCTATAACTGTATGCTTTTTTTATAGTAGAGATAGTAAAACAATCTAGCATTTATTTTTTCAATACAGCTTTTCTTATAGCATTTGGCACAAGGTCCTTTTAACTTGTTATATCAATGGTCGCTCCCTCAATTGACAGCGTGAAATCTCTTTTTTTACAAAAAAAACTCAAGACAAATCTCTGTTTAACAAGATCATAAAAGTTTCTTTCTGTACTTCAATCTATTTTATTTAGATGAAACGTAATCAAATAATGTTTCAAAATAAAAATTCATTTATTATTGATGTGTTCCAAAATACTAAAATTATTGTTTGAATTAGATACTTAGGGTACTATAAATATGGCCAATATATAAATCACTTAGCGAATAAATGATAATCTTAATTCCTAGATCTCTTAATGAGTTATAATGTTTTGAGTGTAATGGTCTATTTGGTACATTTGAGCTCCAACCTTTTATCCTATTAGCTGGATTAAGCTTTTCTATCAATGGATTTATTTATTTACCAAAAAACAAACAAACTTTTTCTACTCCGTGGGTATAAATCCATTTAACTAACACAACTTTCTGAAACCCGTTCTCTTTAGGTAAACACCATTCGCAGATAAAATGAAACCCACGACACAAACTATAAAAATATATGATTAAGACGTATATACAAATTTCCTATTGAACTACATATGGACTTCTTCACTAGTCATACTAATTACTTCAACAATGGAGCAAAAATCCAACGATTAAATCTAGAGTAGCATGTGCTTCTAGTAATTCAACAACTGAACCACACACGTTGGCAGATTTCAGCATCTGCTGCTTTCCTGCTTTTTAACTACAGACTCATCAAGCTTAACCTTCTTTGAGTTCTCGCTGTTTACAAGTGAGAGCTTTTCAATTGAAGACCTGAGCTGGGATATTTGGGCATCTTGGATGTAGTTCTTCCCTAATGTTTGCCTTTGTTGGTTACCTGTACTGCCTTTTGGAGATTGTGTTTGTGAGTACCTTCTCAAGCTCGCTCCCAAAACTTCTATGGAAGAGTGCAAAGCATCCAACTCAACTGCTGTAAATTGGCCTGCTCAAAAAACAACAAACAAAAAAGATCAAATAACACACGCGAGGATTATTCCACTCAAGCCAGAAATGTATCGCTTAAAAGCAAAAAAGAACTCAAGCTAAACAAAATCTGAAGAGAAGTCCTTTACCAAGCTCAGATTTGAATTCTCACTCAGCTCTAGACAAAGGTTTGTTGGGTGCCCCAGGCAAATTCCTTGTGCGCTGTAATCGCTGTTCCAAACCATTATGTAGCTGAATTGCAAGATCAATCCTCTCTTCCAATCTCAATTGTTTCTCCTCAACTTTTGTAACCTTCTCTTGTGCCTCACCTAAACGAGCATGCTGATCATCGATGATTCGTTTCAATAGTGGTGCATGACACTTGAGCTCAAAGTACACCTAGAAAGCAGTTTCAATAGTGGTGCATGACACTTGAGCTCAAAGTACACCTAGAAAGCAGTAATATCAAATTTCCATACAACTAAGTTAAACATCAACCTAGAAACAGCATCTGCAGTTTGTTACAATCAGTTTCATTCCAAATGAGTATTTTACACATTCAACCAACATATTGTGGAAATCCAACAAACAACTTTTGCTGATTGCCAAAACACAAATGTAACAGTGGCAAACATCCCTTATAGCAGAAACCTAAGTAATATAGCAGCAGAAGCCATCATAAAATTTCAAGTACAGTACAGATGGCTGCTCAAAGCACGAATCTTACTACACCAATAACACCTGTGGTTATAAAGTTACAGACTGAAATAGACCCATGGTCATCTATTGAACAATGGCATATTTTAGCTTATCTTACTTGGCCCATCTGTTCTTGTTAACTCAGATATTACAATCCCTTGTATTACATTATCTACATGCTTGGTTGAAAATCCCCCTTCATTTCTTTCAAAAAAGGAGAAGAAAAGAAAATTCTCCCTTGAATGGAAAAAGATCATATATGTATCCAAGGATTTTTCAAACATCTTGTATATAGAACAATAGTTTAAAATCAGAAAAATTCAGAAGTTCCATGGTTCTAGGTTAACTGGGTAAAAAGCAATTGTATGTGATTTAGATGCTAGATTCTTACCTTATGTGCATATTCAATGTAATTTTAACGGAAAAGCTTGAAGTATTGATGAAGAGTTGATCGCCCTTCATAGAATCAACAGCAACAGAATGTAGATTAGGTAAGGCCTAAGGAAGAAGAACCACCTTCAGACCACTTAAGAGTTCTTTGCTTATGATAGGAAGAGTATCTATTTCTTTCTTTTCTCCCAACTCAACTGGCTTCTTCTCCATATCAATTTGAATGGGAAGCAATAAAATGATAATTAAGCTGAATAATTCTTTCATATCTCAAGGGTATTTATACAAGATACAAGCCTATTGAAAAAAGAAAGTTAACTATATAATTAATTTGACAACTAATACTGTAATTATAATGCACTAATTAATACCCTAATTTTAATGCACTACTTCCAAATTAAATAAAGAAATAAAGTTATACATGTCAATCATATCAATTCTTCCCTTAAGTTGGTGCATAGATATCGCACATGCCCAACTTGGATAGTGTTGTTAGAATAGACCACTACTAACAGCATGAGTCATCATACTAGCCAGTTGATCTTCACTCTTGATGTAAGGAACTTTTATCCTATCAGTATCTAGGTTATCTTTGATGTAATTCCTGTCAAATTCAACATGCTTAGTTCGATCATGTTGTACCGAATTATTTGCTATCTCAATAGCTGCCATGTTATCACAAATAGCACCATAGGTTTTTGGGACCAAACCCGAGTTCACTTAAGAGGATTCTTAGCTAAGTAAGCTCTATAGTCACATAATGAAGAGCACGGTATTCAGCTCCTGCACTAGACAACGATACCATATTTTGTTTTTTACTCTTCCAAGTCACCAAATTACCTCCAACAAACAATACATACCCTAACGTAGACTTCCTATCCAATCTAGATCCAACAAAATCAGAATTTGTATAACCCACAATATTTAGATGTCCATGTCTGAAGAACATAATACCTTTGCCTGGAGCACACTTTAGATAAGCCAAGATACGATTGTGCATGAATTGACTCACAATACCAACTGTATATGACAAATCAAGTCTAGTGCGAGTTAAATAGATCAACTTCCCTACTAGTCTCTGATATCTTCCTTTGTTTGTTGGAACCTGATTAGGATAGATAGAAAGGCCATGGTTCACCTCAATGAGAGTATCTACAAGTTCACAAACAGAGTTACCAATTTCAGCCAAAAGATTTAATGTATACTTCCGTTAAGAGAGGAAAAATCCTTGCTTTGATCGAGACACTTCAATACCCAAGAAGTATTTTAGAATCCCCAAGTCCTTCATTTCAAACTCCTTGGCCAAATAGCTTTAAAGCTTCTCTATCTCACTGGAGTTACTATCGATAATAATCATGTCATCAACATAAATAATAAGTTATATCATCATCAACTCTCTTATAGAACAACGTGTGATCTGCCAAAGCTTGCTTAAAACCATACTCTATTGAGTAGCTCAATCGACCAATGCATGCCCTCGGTGACTGTTTCAATCCATATAGAGCCTTCTCAGCTTGCATACCTTACCTCCTTTTGGTGTAAATCTCAAAGGAGAATCCATAGATACTTCTTCTATCAAATCACCATGAAGGCATTCTTCACATCAAATTGTCTTAATGGCCAGTCAAGATTAATTGCAAAAGATAGAATGACTTTTAACAGTTTTCATCTTAGCCACAGGAGCAAAGGTCTCTTGATAGTCAATCTCATAAGTTTGGGTGTAACCCTTGGTAACAAGTCTAGCCTTGTACCTGTCAACCATCTCGTCTGGTTTATATTTTACTAAAAACACCCACTTACACCCTACTGTCTTCTTCTTGAGGTAACTTGATCATCTCCTAAGTAGAGCTCTTTTGGAGGGCCTTTATTTCCTCTATCATAATAGACTTCCATTTAGAATCTCCAAAAGCTTTTTGAAAATGACTAAGAATAGACACAAAGGACAACTGATAGACAAAGGTTAGGTGAGTCTTAGACAGACGATGATAAGAGACAGAATTACAAATGGGATAAACAACATTAGAAGATGATTAGAGAAACCCCACGTATCAGGTCCTTTACAATCACGAAGTGAATATCTCCTACCCTGATCAACAACATGTGGGTTCAAGGCAACAATTTTTGAAGTTTTAAGGTTAGAATCAATTTCATAAGTTGAAGTTATGGGTGAAAAAAAATGTACCTTAAGATCAATATTGGAAGAGTCATCCGAAGACATAGTAGTATCATCAAGAGGAGTATTATGATCTAGAGAGGACACAACAATAGCATTTTTTTTCCTAGTATAAACGTTTTGGAATAACTGAGCTAGTCTTTAACCCTTCTTTCCTCAGGGTTGGGATCATCTGACTCCCCCTTACCCGTATTATATGAATCTTTCCTTGTACCCGAAATCCATAACTTCTTTTCTTCCAACCATAAACATTCCTCTTCGTACTACTAATCTCCCCTAAAGAGGAACCAGAGATACATTTCCAAAATAATAAAAATCTTGTTCACAAAATTGAACATCCATGGACACATAGTATTTACTTGTAGGAGGATGAAAATTTATAGCCCTTTAGTGAACTAGAGAAACCAAGAAAGACATTTAAGAGCACGAGGATCAAGTTCATCCCTATGATGAGAGTGCACATGAACATAACACACAACCAAAAACCTTAGGACAAAGATTTAGAATAGAAGGAATAGAGTAAAACCGGGACAACATCCTCTAAGGAGCTTGATATTCAATGATACGAGTAGACATTTGGTTGATAAGAAAGACAACAATCATGACAGCCTCACCTTAGAAACGTTTGGGAACACCCATAGTAAAGCATAAAGCCCGAGCCATCTCTAAAATATGTCGGTTCTTACGCTCAGTTATGTCATTTTTTGTGGTGTGTAGGCACATGCTGTCTGGTGGAGGATGCCATTTACTTTAAAGAAGTCGGCAAGAGACTGATTCACAAACTCATGACCGTTGTCAGAATGAAAGACCTTAACCTGAGTATGAAACTATGTGGCAATCATTTTTTAAAATTGAGGAATAACATGTATAACATCACTCTTAAACTTCAGCAAATATACCCAGGTCACTCTAGTACAATCATCAATAAGAGAAACAAAGTATTTATTGCCCGAAGCAGAAATGGTAGAGAACGGACCCTAAACATCAATATAGACACATGTAAAAGGAATTGGACTTTTATTGAAACTCATTTTAAAAGATACACAATGATTTTTAGCATAAATGCATTGTTCACATTTTAAACTGGAAATAGAAACATTGCAAAACAACCTAAGAAATAAACGTTCTAAATAAAATAAAGATGGGTGACCTAAATAACAATGCCATAAGATAATCTTCTTCTTATCAGATGTCTTTCTTGCTACTTGAAAACCATGGCTAGGTTCAGATTGACTTGCCCCCTCCAAGTAGTAAAGACCTCCCCTCTCCTTACCAATACTAATCGTCACATTCATTAGATTGTCTTGAAATACACAATGGGTAGAATGAAATGTGACAAAACAATTAAGATGGTTAATAATCTTACTAATGGAAAGAAAATTGTTATAAAGATTAGGTGCAAGTAAGACAAAAGACATGGAGAATGTAGAAGAGAGTGAGACGTTCCCAGCCCCTAAAATTGGCACAAGGGTCTCATTAGCAACCTAAACAGACTTAACAAAAAAAAGGCTTTAGAGAATCAAATAAAGAAGAATTACTAGTCATATGATCAGTGGCCTCTGGATCAATAACCCAAGTGTTAGAAGCAGCATAAATAAAGGCCAAACCAAAATTACCTTATTGAAAAGACACTCAAGATACATGAGAAGCAAAAGATATAGAAGTATCAATGAGAACAACCTGAGCAAATTTCTTATTTTTCCTCTCAATTTGTTTAAACTTGAACCACTGTGGATAGACATGCTTTTTCCAACAAACATTGATTATATGTCCGGTGTTATTGCAATGAGTGCAAATGTGAGAAGAAGATTCGATAAAAGGAGTAGAAGGAGCTTGTCGATGGCTGTTGTCTTGGATAGCAAGAGCTGATGCCTCATGGTGATCTTCTGTTTCATGGTCAGTTGTCGTTGTACTTCATGACGGACTTGTGAATAGGCTTCTTCTAGACTTGATAAAGGAGAGATAGCCAAGACACGACTGCTGACTTGATCTAAATTGTGATCAAGATCCGCAAGAAACATATGACCATTCCTCAGCAATACGCTTCCTTTGTTTTTCAATATCAATTGCACACGTCATATCGTTGGGCCTTCAATAATCATCTTCCATAAATATTGAATTTAACTCATTATAGAAATCTACAAGAAGTCGACCACCTTGACATAGTTGAAAGGATTTCTTCATCAGTTCATAGACTTGAGAAGAATCAAAGACATCAAGGTAAATCCTCTTAACTGCATACCAAACCTCCTTAGCTAATCCACACTGAACAAAGTGTGACACGAGATTGCCAGTCATGGACATATTCAACCTCCCATTCATCATATCCCAAATCGTCTTCTGCAAGTACAACCTTTCTCTCTGTAATGTAGCCTTTCTTCTTTCTACTAGCAATATTCATCTCCAAAATCTTAGACCAAACTCGATAATTAGTGTCATCCAATTTAATATGATTTGGTAATGAAGTTTCATAAATGGTTACCATGGAGGGTATCTTGTTGTCAGAAACATTATTTTTTTTCGGACATGTTGGTAAGAAAGTTTCAAACAAGAAAAAAAAAAAGAAAATAAAGGCAATAGCGGAAATTCTTTGCCTTTAACTCTAATACCAAAATGATAATTAGGCCTAATAATTCTTTCATATATCTCAAGGGTATTTATACAAGATACAAGTTTATTGAGAAAGGAAAGTCAACTATACAATTAATCTGACAACTAATACCCCAATTATAATGCACTAATTAATACCTTAATTTTAATGCACTAATTCCTAGTTAAATAAAAAAATAAAGTTGAACATGCTTATTACATGCCAATCATATCAATTCAATAGATTCCAAGTTTTCATCTCTATCACAACACATTCTAGAGTAGAGGTGATCGCCACAATCCACGAGTATCCAAACGAATCAAATAACGACACAAAACCACATAGAGGAGACGGTGTGGAGGTTTCTCCTTGACATGTATTTAGGACAAGATGCTAGTCTCATCCTTACCACTGCTTTGACTTGTAAAAGGAAGAAAGTGCAAAACTATTGAGTCTATCCTTCCATCATGGAGTGCATACATTCGTTCTTGCATTAAGGGATCAGCAAACATGGTTATAAAAGAACCACTTTCTATTTTTCTAGGCAAGGCCAAATCCACAGTGGCCAATCTCAACAACGGAGGTGGATGCCCTAACCAAATCGTATTATCAAGTGGCTAATCAAGCTTCACAACTGGAAGCTCACGTGAGATTGGTTCACAAATCATAGCAAGAACAAGAAAATGGTAACGGGCATGTACACGAAGACGAGGAGGATTACCAATAGACCAGAGTGGCTAGATTTCATTAGCTAAGGCATCTATTTGTAGTTGCCTACACTCTAGGCAGTCACCACAATTGAGTCTCTGCCGACTAAGTTATAGAGAAAACTGACTGGACGACCTTCACATTCTGCACCCTGAACAGCTAGAGATTCATCTCGCCCACCATGACATACTTTCCTTAGAGGCCCCTCTAAAAATGGAACAAAAAAAAAGAGTATATTCCTTAAAGACATGGAAAAAAAAAAGTATCAAATTTTGTATATAACCAAAAATATAGACATATACCTGCAAAGAAAGTGATATCAAATAAAGCATGAGGATGAGCTCTTAGTGTAGATAGATTTCCTTCATTCATTGTTTCTTGAGCCACCTCTGGAAATGTCGCTTCCAGCCAAGACATTGCCAGACTAGAATTACTAACAGCTGATGAATTGACTTATTGCAAACCAAATGTTTGAGCATCACTATATATTCCAATATTGATTCCCACTTGTAGACACTGAAAGACATTCAAGTTTAGTTAACTTAATTGTAGATAGTTAAATAAGTAAATAAGCTAAAACATCCTTTTCGGTAATTTATTCAGGAAAAGTGTCAATGTCGCGTCCATGTAAATGGAAATAAAAATATGAGAACTTCTCAAATATTTGCAGTTCCACTGTATTGGGTATACTGAGTGGTCTTTGAATCAGAAAAGAATATCGCATCAACAGTAGTCTTTTGTGGACTGAAGCATAACGTCGAGTTTCATGATTCATGGTATGTGTCTGTTATGTCAAACATAAAATAAGCAAAGCAGCTGTACCTGTTGGTCCCATTTTCTAGGAATTTCCATTTTTTTGACTAAAATAATACAACGCTTATCTCTCACCACATTCAAACAAAATTATATGCATAAACACCTAAAGAACACTATTACAATTAGATGGAAGAGAAAATAATAAAATAATCAGATCTGAAGTACCTTCCAAATGGAACTATTGGACAAAGCATGTAAATTGAACCATCAATGAATAGTACAAAAACCTGCAAGTACAGCATAAAACTTATTAGTCAATTGATTTAAGACAGATACAAGATTAAAAATACCAAACTCATTACCTAAACGCACCAAGCATGAATAAAATAAGGACAAGGTCGTACATATGTTACCAAAAGAGATAACCCATGACTGAGACCAACTTGCATTTGAGAACAATGAGATGTATCAAGATGGGACAGAATGTACTAGAAAGGAGCAAAATAGAAAGCATAAAGACCTTGGCATGAGATTGGTATGTCTCAAAAGCCAAAATCAGTGGTTGCAAAAAAATTGGCAACTGATGTCAAAGGGTCACAGAGGAAATTTTTCAAGAAATGAGCACATAAGTGCAACCTAAATCATGATAAAGAGATAATCAAGCATACTATTAGCATCTTATCCTTCTGGGTATAAAATCACATGCATTAATGAAAATATATCAAATATCAACTGAATTTACACTGAACCTGTCCCACAAGTGGTCTTCCCCAAAAGAAAAATTAACAGGACAAATTGATGCAGCATTCCTAGACCGACCTGGTTCAACTGGCTGTAGATAATATCTTGCTCTGGTTGCTTGACATCCGAAGCCAGATTAAAAAGTCTTCAAAAGAAAAAAAAATGCAAAAAATAATAGTTAAGATTCAATACACAAGTAATCAAAAACACAATTTGTTATCTGTTCTCTTAAAGAGGAGACACATCAATCATGCAGAAAATAGATCAGGTTTATTTCTGCCAAACTGGAAACCCATCTAGCTAAAAGGTAATCCATTACAGACCTTCAGAATAGAGCAACAAATGGATACACATAGATAGACATTGGTAAAAAAATAAACTACATGACAGAATATAACTTCAGATGAATGCTAATATTAGCACATTCTTGTTCAACTTATCTTTGGTTTAAAAAACAAGCATTTATCATCAATTTCAACAATTTTCCAGTCCATGCATGTTTTTTAGCAGCTTTCCCCACATGGCAAATCAACATAACTGCAGAATAAGTAAATGTTTAAAAACTGACCACCAATACCTGAAAACTGAATCAGAGGAAAGAATTCCCAAATGAGTATCACTATAAGGTTGCCGCAAAACTCGTAGTGTCCGTATCACGTTGCCGCTACTAAAATATATTTGAGAACCAACCGAAACTGTCAAACAAATTCACCATTTCTCACAATTAAAATTACCCATTTATTAATCAATTATATCAAAACAGGAAGAAAAAAATGGCACAACATTAACAACTCCAAGCAAAAATGTACCTGCAAACAATTGTTTTGTTAACACAAGAACGTCCGTACAAGTACATGACGTAAAGTCCATCTGAATCAACAAGGAGCAAAGCTGATCCATTTCTATTAATCGATATTACTAAGGCATTTTTCAATTTCAGCACGTTGAGAAAAATGCAAAAGGGGAAAGAGAAGTTCTAACGAACCTTAGAGGGAGAAGCGGCTAGAATAGAAGCCGAGTCGGGTTCACCCAACGGGATGGAGATGCGATGGAGGCAACGTTTGTTCGGGTCCAGTAATATAACCTCGACGCCCCATCCCAGGCAACCAGGTTTCTCGGAGCTCTGGCTGCTCCGTTGACGGCGTCCGCGGCGGCGGGGAAGACGGGATGGTTCTGAAGTGGGACCCACTCTACTTCGGAGTGAGGGATCGGCGGGAGGAGTCTGTGTTGGGTTCCGACAAGTCCAAATTAAACCTCATTTTTGTTTTACATTGTTCTAATTTTTTATGTTTTCACTTTTGGATTGTGTGTAACAGAGGGAACGATACGTGTTTGATTCCATGGAGAGCATTTTATTGTAAGAATTTAGCTTAAATTTTAATTTTATCACGGTTTTAAAAAAAGTTAATTTTGTTGTTTGATTGAATTTCATTTACTTTTATAGGTAAAATCACTCAATATAAAAATTTTAAATGAATTAACAAAGTAGGATGCAAATATGATATGCAATATATTATATTTACGTGTTAATTATAAATTAATTATTAATAAAAAATATAATTAAAGAAAGATAATTTAATTTTTAATATTTAATTTTAATAATTTATTTTATAATTAAATTAATTAATTTAAAAAAAGTTTCTATCACTATTTTCCAAGCTCTGTCCACTGTAGTAATCATTTAATGAGGTGACAATGGTTATTTGATGAGAATGATAGTGGCTGTTGTCTCTTCATTATATTTGACTTTATTTTAATTTTTTTTTAATGATATAAAAAAAAATTTGAATTTAATAATATAAGTGTTAATTATTTTTATTGTCAAAGTCCGACAACCAACAACAGTCAACTCCCACCGCTCGCTAGCGACAATGATAGAGGCTTTTTATTTTTAAATTTTTTTAAAAAAGTAAATTATTTTATATATTAATAATCATTTCATTTAAAAATTTATAATTAGGAAAAAGAGAGAGAAAGATAGACGAGTTAAACAAAAAAGAAAATTTATTTTATTTAATATAATAATTAAATATAAATTATTTTATTTAATTAAAATATAATAAATGAATAAATGAGATTGTGACACATGTTTAAAATTAAATTAGATAAGGACATAACAAATTATGAATAAAATTATTTTTAATTATTATATTTATTAAAATTAATAAATTTTTCATAGGCTAATCTGTAGTTGACATATGAACATAACAAGACGTGTTGCATGTCAAATTGCATCTCATTTAGTAGCCTTTGTTAATCCATGAAATGCAAAAATGTTATTGTACTAAAAAGATCATGTTTTTTTTTAAACTAAAAAAATCCTATTAATGGATTGGGACAAAACTGAGTATTTTGAAGCTTGTGAGACAAAATTGACCTTTTTGAAACTTATGGGACAAATTTGATATTGCTATTTTTTTTTGCTTACTTTAACAATTTTTTTTATTTGATAATAGTGTAAACAAAATTTTTAAAATTTTAGGGGTTTATATGTCTCTTTTCTAAAATTTTAGGGGTTTTAATATCATTTTTCCCTTTACTTATTTAAGCATAAACATGAAACATTATCTAAATTTAAAATATGAAAAATTATGGTTGAAAATCAATGTAATAAGAAGCTTAGGGTTTTAAGAATTAATAATGAATTTGAATTTTATAATGAATCTTTTGATAACTACTATAAAGACCATGAATCATAAGTCATGAAATTGTTAAGCACACCTCTCAGTAAAATAGAGTGGGTGAGAGGATGAACAAGACCTTATTTGATAAGATCATATGTATGCTTGTTGGTTCTAGTCAATAAAAAATTTAAATGTCTTGAATTTCAAAACACCTAAAGAACTTTGGACTTGAAGGCCCAAAATTTATAAACACTTAAGAGTGTTTGGATGTACAGCTTTGTACACGACAACGAAGGGAAATTGGACACTAAGTCTAGGAAATATGTCTTTTTAAGATATATTGAAGGTATAAAAGTGTATAAACTATGGTTAACATATTCAAATAATGTTAAAATCATTATCAGTTGATGTGTTATATTTAATGCGACCAACATACCTTGTTTGAGTAAGAAATTAATGAGTACAAGTATCAACAACACTAGAAGTAACTATGGATCAAAGTCAAAAAGAGACACATATCAAATTGAGGTGGAATCTAGCACAAGTTAACAAACAAAGAAGCCTCACAAGATCATAATGAAACACCATAAATAGATCAATCCTTACCAATGGACTTTTCCTTTTTCGAATTTTCTAAAAACTTTTAGGAAACTTTTCTTTTTCAAATTTTTGGAGACATTTTTTAGTATTTGGAGTGTAACTTTTGCTAGAGAACTCTAAAAAGGGATACCTTTGTGTCTATGAAAAGTTAAGAGAAAACCCTACAATTTTTGTGTTAAAGATTTTCTCAAAAATGACCATAATAAGAAAGAAAATTGAGTGTCAACTCAGAGGTCGAAAACTATCTATTTTAGAATCCTGTTTTAGGAAATAAGGAAGAAAAAAGGTATTACATAGTCATTATAAAAAGCTGAGTACAAAGAGTAAAGGACAAAGAAAGCTTTAAGAAAATAAGTTTTCTCACCATTGGAGAGGAATTCGAAACATGGAAAAAGAAGAAGAAGACGGAGACTGAATTTGAGTTTGTCAGCAATTAAGATTCTCAATTTACATTTCTTACTTGACTCTTTCATCTCTTTGTATAATTTTCATTATGAATTCCTAAATTATTACGTTTTTTTATTTTAAATAGAGATAATTTCTATTTGTTAAGGCTACATTGTAACCTCTCCATGATAATTCTAAATCTTATTTTTATGTAATCATAATTTTATCATTTCTTTTGAGTATACATCATTGAGTTTAATGCATTCAATTATTTGGCAAATAGTTGAATTATTTGTTGTGCATGTTAATCCGAGAGATGATGCATATAATTTAGCTTTGTATGATGTATGCCAGGAATTGAGCGAAAGACAAGAATATGCCAACATGATGTCTTCAGCTTTTATGTGAAAGATTATTAATCTTAATGTGCTAAAATACTTTTAAATTCACATAGACATATCACAAGTTATCATATGTTAGGTAATGCTAATTTTACTCGAGAAAGGATCTTAGATAAGTTAGAATATTTCACCGTCAAATAAGATGATAAATTGATTAAATTCTTTGTTTAAGATTTAGGATTGGATTAGTTAGGTGAGTTGAAAGTCTTAGTATTTTTTTCTTGGGTGAAATCTTCTTTATTTTCAAGTGTTTGGTCCATTTTATATTTGTTAGTTTAATTTTATTTGTTTAAATTTTTAAATTTTGGAATCCACCTCTTTTGTTAATTTTCAAATAATTTAGAATTCGAATAATTTCAATAGTTAATATGTAAATAATTCTAGTGGGTTCGACATCATTCTTTATCACTATATTACTTGTTACAATTTCATACACTTACGAATTTTCACAATAAAACACAAGAAGTAGTGGATGGAAGAGAATAAATGAACTTACGATACTTAAACTAGACTTGGATCTTTGTACCAAAACCTGAAAATTGTTAGTTCCATTAATTGCAAATGGATCATTAAAATTACAGAAGGGACTATATTTGCTAATCCACCAAGATTCAAGCCAAATTAATAGCAAAAGGCTTCTCACAAAGAAAAAGAATAGATTACAAAAAGATCTTTTCACATGTGGTTAAATATACCACTATTAGAGCTGTATTGACTCTGGTTGCTCAATTTTACTAGGAAATGCACCAACTTTAAGTGAAGATTGCATTCTTCATGGAGAACTTAAAGAAACAATCCTCATAAAATAACCTGAAGAGTTTGAAGTTAGAAGTGAAGGAAATTTGATATGTCCGCTCAAAAAATCACTATATAGATTAAAGTAAGCACTTATGCAATGGTACCAAAAAAAAAATTTCTTTGTTATTAGTAAAAGGTTCAAAAGAAGCAAATATGACACATACTTCTGCTATAAATAATCAATCAATAAGTATATCATCTATCTCATGTTATATGTAGATGATATAATACTCATAAGCTAAAGTATGAATGAAATACAAGAGATGAAAGATTCTTTGAAAACTGAATTTGCTATGAAAGATATAAGGGAAGCTAAAAACATCCTAAGCATTAAGATTATCAATCATAGAAAGGATAAGAAGTGTTGGGATTTGTGCTTACGTGTCATCCCTTTTGTGTATAAATATTTGTTTTATGTTTATACAATTATGATTTTAATATATCATTAATTACTTTATATATACATATATAGTAAGATGCTTGTAACGTTTTAGACATTATATGATCTGAAAGAGTTCAGATCTGATCTAAAAGAGTTTAGATCAGAACTAAAAGTTAGTAACGCTAAAAGATATAAATGCTAAAAGTTAGCACTGATAAAAGTTATCAGGTTATAAGAGTTAGCAAAATCTAAAGAGTTAGAGCCTTGTCTGAAATGGGACAAAGACCTAAGAATATATTAATAATGACGTTGTTGCAATGAGTTACAAATGGTGCTAGGAAATGTTGTTATGCAAATATGCTCTTAAACTTAATGTTCCTGATCTATCTTCACTAATGCGGGTCTGTTAGTGAAAACTTTATAATATATAGATCGGTGTATTTCTATATCTGGATAGTCCAGATGGTTAGTCTTAGCAAACCATGAGTTTAGTGAAAACTCGTGTAGAGATATAAATATTCAGTAATGATTGAATATTGAACAGACTCACAAAGATCTCCAATAGACATCCCGTAAAGCCATCAATGGAGGATCTTTCAAGTTGAGTAATATTCGTGGTCCTTAGACCTGAGTGCCACGGTGGACTTGTGAGTGATCCACCATACTTTAGTTCCACACATGTCAAATACCTTTCATGGTCTAACCGTTGGGTGTCACTAGGTATGGTCTGATGCTCATAGAGTCCGGTGTGTATAGATATGAGATTCATCAACTCAATTGGGTGAGTAAAATATCCTGAAACTCCAAGATTATATTTTAGAAAGTCTTATGGCCATAAGCAAAAATACCTAAGATTTAGTTTTATCCTCGGGGTAAATAATATCGTAAAAGTGTTTACGGATATTATTTATTAAGATACATTTCTAGAGATAAGTTTATGGTTGAGTATGTGGAGACTTGACGGTGTTGATCTATATCTCCGCTCTTCTAGGATATCTATGATGGAAGAATTATACGAATATGTTATAACCTCAACTTGTATGGTCTAATGCGTCGTTTTGTAATATCCGTAACATGTGTGTGGGACATTGTTCACGGACGTATGAAATAATTTTATTTGACAAATCGGGCATGGACTTAGAAAGTCTCACAATATGAAGTGTACTCGTTGTGCACTGGGGCAGCGAATTGGATTGAACAATTAATCCAACAAATTTCAGCAAAGTGAAAATATGTTTCAAAGTTTCTTATGTTATACACTTGTCAATAATTGAATGTAAAATACATTATTGGTTTACAAGAGTTGTTAACCAATAAGAAATTGACAAGTGGCATAATTTTGCTCCATAAATGATTTACCATGTATTTACCTATTTACCTTACTTGGTAAATACATATAAGGTAATGTAAATATTCAAAATAGTT
Source organism: Ailanthus altissimus (assembly GCA_946807835.1). Taxonomy (NCBI): domain Eukaryota; kingdom Viridiplantae; phylum Streptophyta; class Magnoliopsida; order Sapindales; family Simaroubaceae; genus Ailanthus; species Ailanthus altissimus. The sequence continues at coordinate 20,550,151 of OX327684.1, forward strand.
TTGAATTATTAATATTTTATATATTAATAAAATTATTATTATTAATTAGAATAAGTGGCAAACACTATTTTGTAATGGAGTAAGTATTAATAATAAGCATTGTTGGCCACTTAGAAATTGTTAAATGATACACTTGTGTAGTGGTGTTACTGTTCAACATTGATTAATTGTCATTTGCTCTACAGCAATTGATTCATACGGATGAATCAATTTGTTGAGTGAAATATATGTTTGATTATTGTTTGTAATGGTAAACATGACTAAGTGGTGGTGGAGCACTAAGAGAAGTAATCATTTATTACACTAAACCAAAATTGAAAGAGTTCAATTTTTGTGTGAGAGAATGCAAGTTTCGGCAATTGAGAGTAGAGAGAATTGAGAGCATTTTCCTAAGTGTTTTTAAAGAGTTGAAAGAGTTGGCTAAAGTTAACAATTGTTCATAACAAAGGGTTGTAAGGAACAATACACAAAACACTTAATTCTTCTCATCTCTTGCTAGTAATAAATCATAAGGACAAATTATTTTAAGTGTTAAAACAACTCATTGCTGGAAATTTGTGGCTGCCATTCTAGCTTCACAACCCCACCAGTTTTAATTGTAAACTAGAATTGTGCAAGGTAACAGTTCAAGGTAAGCTCAACAAATTGAAGGTTGGAGTTCTTAAAGAATTATAAAGCTACCTTCAAAATCGGGTAGGTTGTGTAATTACAATTCATTTTAAATCATGCATGTGAAATATATATATATATATATATATATATGAGATATATATGTGCTTGAATGATCATACATGAGATTATATGCTTGAGTTTGTTATATAGTGTATAACATGTATGAATACTTCCGCTGCGTATTTAATTTTTAAAATTATATATATCTATACACATCACACACCATATCATAACAAAAAGATCATATTAAAGTAGCAATGGTATTTTTAAAAACAATTAGAGAAGTTTGGAATGGTCTCATGTAAACCAATAAGCTTACCACAAGCTCATATTTCAAATTCTCCTCAGAACAATCTCCCAACACTAATTAAGAGAAACAACATATGAAAAAAAATATATATATTCAATTATTGTTATGTTAATTATGTGTGTTATGATCTACACAAGACCTAGTCTTGCATATTTTATCCCTATCTTGAGTATATACATGTTAAATTCAAGTAAAGAACATTAGAATGGAATAAAGTGGATCTTAAGATACATTGTTAGGGTAGTTGATCATGGTTTGGTGTTTGGACATAGACTGAAAGACCATCAATTTGATTAGATATGTGGACTCTAATTTCGTTGGTGATAGGGATAAAAGAAGGTTAATAATAACTTACTATTTCGCATTATGTGGAAGTTGTATCGGTTGAAAATCTCAGCTATAACCAATGGTAGCTCTATCAAGCACAGAAGCTGAATATATTATTGTTACAAAAGTTGTCAAATAAGCTCTTTAGTGACCGAGTTTATTTCACGAGCTTGGAGCCTTGGATGGTTTCAAGTACTGCACAACTACTATACTAAGACAATCAAAGTGCAATTCATCTCTACACAAAATCTAATGTTTCATGACAAAATCAAGCATTTAGAGATTAAATTCTATTTTATAAGATAAATTGTATAAAATGGGGTTATTGAGTTGCTTAAAATAGCAATTGATAAGAATCTAGATGATATAGGATAAAAGTACTTTCTGTAAATAAGTCTAGACTGTGTATGAGGTTGTTAAACATTGACAAAGGTTGATTAATGGTGATTAAGAGAGCTAAGTCAAGAAGGCAGAAAACTGACTGTAAAGAAGGATCAAATTGCTTTAGAACTAAAGCTAGATTTGTAATGGGAAATAAGTATTATTGATTCCAAAGCAATTTGAAGAAAATGAAATGGCTAGAGTGATAAATATTATTGTTTCCAAAGCAATTTGAACAAACGGAAGGACTCAGAATCAAGCACCACAATGCGTCGTTTCATTAATGGTATTTCTGCAATTTCATTTAACCCAGGAATGACGCCGTTTTGTAAGGACTGTTTGAAAAATAGTTATAACAGATCTCCAGCCCTCCTCTTCATAGCTTTGGGAAGTAAGTCCTCTTCTTGATTCTTGGAATCATTTTTGATTGGTCCTAGGTTCATCAATTCTATTATACATGGGGCTGTAACAATTAGAAGATAGTGATTTTTGATGATTATTCATTTTGGAATCAATTTAAAGGGAGAATCAAGAAATTGAGAGTGCTGGAAAGAAAGTTAGAGAGAGAAACTGCTCTTGTTGTAATCTTGATCCGCAATCCCTATAATTGTTGTTTTGTACTAATTTCTATAGTGGTGTCGAGTCTTTGATGGAGCTCAAAATGGATGTAGGTTCTTATTTGAGAACCGAACCACTATAAACCCCAGAACCATTAATTAACTGTTTCTGCATTATGTTTTTCTAGGTTTGCTGCATTTTTGTTTTTGATCAATCTTGCAACTGGTTTGAATCAATTATTGAGTTCTTTGATTAATTCGGTGAGTATCTTGAGTAATGAATTTTGTGTTGATCAATTTTCAACAAATTAAGTTTCTGATCGATAATTTCAAATGACTTGTTCTTTAGCCTCATAAGTGTCAGATATTAGAGATAAGAATTGAACTCCTCAAAATGCCTTCGGCCAGTTCTTTTTAATTCTAACTTTTCATTACACAAATACAAGCTGTACATATTAATTACATTAATGAATGTTAGACGCGCTATAATATTCCTCTGCAACAATAGCCTCTATAGCAAAACACACAGCAAAGCCACCACTTCATGACAATTCCTGCACATTTCACATATGGTATTTAGATATAGTTGTAGTTGTTTAATCGCTAATACATAGCCGCCGCGGCCTGTTAACTTTCTTGTGATCTTCAAAGTCACCTTCAGATAGAATCTGTATCAAAAAGAGCCATCACCAGAACTTGAGTTAGTTAATAATCTGACATCAATCAACATACCATAAATAAACAAGTATGGCGAGCACTAGCTGATGATGACAACTGATGCACATGGAGACAAAGACACTTTTTTTTCATTTCTTTTTGAAGAAGAAAACAGGATTTGAAAAGATTACCTGAAATTTGACTCTGATGAATGTGATTAGCCAAATATGTTCAAAGTTTGTTGATTGTTAATGTTGATTAATTAGTTACTCTTTCTACTTTGAGAATCTTCTGATACCTCGGAAACCCATTCTTGCAAGCTGAAACCTGTTCACATGGCACAACAATATTGTTATTATTAAAACTTGATCATTGGATTTCTTGTGTCACAAACTAATATCATTAAAAAAATAAAAAAGTGTGAAATGGAGTAAGATTTAGATGAATAATAAGCGCGGCAGCTGTAGCTTTGGATAAAACTCGGTGAATCTTCAGATTATGTTTTAAGAAACTTAACATGGGATGTTGCTTGTCGGCAAGGCTTCTAGAGAGAATTAATGACCACGAGCACATGTTCAGATGCAGAAATTCCAAATATAAACTAATTAATAGACCAAAAATCGTGATTTTCACATTGAGTTTTGACCTTTGATGTCTATGGATAAGAAAGTTGCTTATCTCAAAAGTGCTTCTAGTTCATTTCCTAGAGTTGAAGTTGCTTTCTTCTAATGCATAACAGATTGAAATGCAGGTTCTAGACTCTACCCAAAAGCTCCTTTTTGCTTACAACTGTTTTCTTTAAATTTAGCTACAGGAATGGAATAAAGAGTTGTTTATTTTAAAAGCAAATAGTCCAAGAAGCCACCCAGCTCATTTTTATGCTAAGGAATCACTTTTCTTAGCAGTTCAGGATGCTATGAGAATAACCCAGTTCAGGATTTGGTAAGATTCTAAAACACCGGAGAAAAAGGTTAGGTAGCTAGAGTTCGCGTTGTGGGCACAGTGGCAAATTGCATATGTGCCAAATTGGTCAAATTATAAAATTTATTCACCCATATCTACGGGCGGCTGCCCATCACAGATTCTCTGCACACAAAGATTTTATGTATCGTTTTGACTGAGGAATGAGTCAGCAGGTTCAGAAACACACGAACCACCCTAGAAATGTAAGCAAAATAAATGCACATTATGATCACATGGGAAGGTTGTTGTACATGTTTCAAGGCGTGCAAATTGGACGTTTCTGCTCAAGTTTGGTCCAAATGACATCTTTACGAAAGCAAATACAAACAAGACGTTTGGTTTAGCTGATATACACTTATTGATGTTAATAAAGGCCTATTATTAGTAAAGTTTTGCTAAACACCTAAGGGAGACTAATTTGAGCGCATTTATAACTGCAAAGCAGTTAACTCTTTTTTTCTTTTTTTATAATTCTAGATGCTAAAATTCGTCCTTGCTTAAAGGATAAACCTTTCTCAAAGAACCCAAAAATCATGTTCTAAAACTATAAATAAGGGGGGGAAAATAGAAAAGAAAGGAAAATAGTAAAGGACTTGTTCAAATATTTTGACCTTCCAGAAGAGCAAAATTTCAACCCTTATGCACTGACGTGCTTATTAGTAATTGACTAATGAAATTTCCTTAAACTTTCATTATTACGTATGTGAGATTGTGACATCTAACGGTCTAAATCTTCTGATGAAACAGTTGTATGGTATCCCACTACTAACACATCGATAATATCAGCTCAATTTTTAATCTATCAGCATTTAGTTTAATTCATTAATATCTTCAGATAGTAGAAAAAAAGGGGAGAGAAAAACGAAGACTTACAGCTTCAATATCAATTTTATAAACAAGGAGTTTTCTTCTTTCTCTGCAACTTGTTCTGTATGCAACAACGACATGGGCAATTGCTAAAACCAACGAGCAGATGAACAAAGCCATTTCCATGGCTCTAACATAACCTCCTCGACCAATATTGGAAGCACTGAAAACATACGAAGCTTTTAACGAAACAAAGATCAAAGATGATACTGAACAAATTGTTGTGATTCCCAAATATGGCCCTCTTGAAAGCCTTGGACCATCACATACGCCATAAACACCTGCAGCAAAAAATAAAAACAAAAACCAATCAACCATATATTTCTCAGTTCTCAGTACGACACCATATCTATTTTATATTTAATTTATTATAATACTTACAGATTATAACTGCTGATCTGACGATGGATATGAGGGGGACATCAATAAGAGAGTACCGAAAATCATAGTTATTGAAATGGGAAGAGAGGGTTTTGAGAGACAAAGACGAAGGTGATAAAGAAGCTGAGAGGAGAGCCGAAGGAAGAAGAGTATCAGCAATAACAAGCAAAACTGGAGCAGAAAATAGGAGCAAAGAAACTAACATGGTGATCAAAAAGAACAAAGTTTTTAAACCCCTTAGAACAATTCTCAATTTCTCTTCCTTTGCCAAAAAACCCATCTTTTGCTCTTTCGATTTTCTTTCTCTTCTTGCCCTATTGATTCAATTTTGCTGGATATGTATGGAGAAAATGTCGATGAAGACTACGAGGGAAAGTTGCTGAGGCAAATGGCCAAAGGCTTCAAAGATTTTGTATTACTTGTATAGGTGCAGGCTGAGGTGCGATATTTTGACTGGACTTGTCGCTTACAAGAAAAGTGAGACGATGACAAAGACGTGGAACTTTACACGCGCAAGTTATTTCTCTTTTGGACAGAACGCGCAAGTTAATTACCGGTCAATTGGAAGGTTCATCTGTTATTTTTGTATTAATGAAATTAACGGAAATACCTAAATGGCTTGGCTTTAATGAACAACTAACAATATATTTTTGACTGAAAAAAGTTCCATGTGTTGTGTGTCTGTATTATCCACATTCTTATTATTGTTTACTGAATCGGGATCTTTTACAGTATTTTAAATTAATTTAATTTTTTATTTGAATTATTGTTAAATTAATTAATTTTTATTTATAGTATTAATAAATATAAATTAACAAAATAAAAAAATGTGATTAATTTAAAATAGCATTGCTCTTTCTTCTTTACCCATCTCAATGATGAAAAAAAATATATTAAAACTTTTTCTTAATTTAAATTTCGTTTTGATTTATGAGTGAAAAAGAATATTCATTTTAATAAATACAAACATATAATTGATATTTTATACCTAATTAATATAATATGCATATTAAATGATACTTCGAAATTAAATAAACTCAAATTATATGAGGTTGTTAATTTATTAAGTTAATTCGATTAATAAAATAAGCAATATATTTTGGATTTTGAATCTAGCACTCATTCTTCTTTTTTTATAAAAAAAAATTGATTGATTACATATTAGATTGATGATTGATAATGAATAAAAGAATTTAAAAAATATAGATTATACCATTTATTAATTATTACTTAGTGCGCAAGTAAAACTCAACTTAAGATATAGCCCAAATTCGTATAAACTATATTTTGATGAGGATGTTATTGAATAGGATGTTTATTTTTAAATTATAATCTAATCCCAAATTAATTATTTGTATAATTGAACTTAAATTAATCATCGGGCCCATAGTTTTTTTGTTTTCTTCTTAATTTTGAAGATTGTGACACTTGTCTAAATTAATTTTGATCAGTGTTATTAGTTGGAGGATTAACTATCAGCACTATTTCAAGTGAACTTTGAATTAAATATTTTTTTTCTTGAATATTTATAGTTTAAGTTACTAATTAAAATATATATCATCAATCCAGCGGGGTGTGGTGGAACCGACCGATTGTCATCATGTGATCACATGCACATGCACACATTTTGTCTTTTTTTTTTTGCTGCGAATCTTAATTGGTTCAATTTATTTTTTTGATGGAATTTTAATTTGTATCTTATAGCGGCTATTTGATTTAAAATTATGTTCTTTAAAAGTATTTTTCTAGTTGGATTTATTAGTGATCATTGGAAACATTTTGGACATGCAATATCATTTACCAAAATTCAATCAATCATATAATATAAATTCTTTATAAGGTTATCCACGATCATGATTCATGGAATCATTCAAATCAATCATATAATATAAATTTTTTTAAAAATTGTCTTTTTAGTAACTTTTTGCTCCATTAAAAAGAAATGTCTTTACTACTTAATATTATCTTAAATCATTAAATTCTTAATTTGAAGGTGTGAGGGTTAACAATTTAAGCTAAAAGTTTGTTATCTTTTAATAATTCTTCATTCAACTTTTTTTATAAAAAAAATCTGAATGTCTATACTGAAAAATGACTATATAATCAATAATGTTTCTATAATTTTTTTTTTTGAAAAACAATGTTATAAAAAAACTTGTTTTCATTAAATTTTTGAATATATTTTCATATTTAATCTCTTGACCTTGTACTACAACTAAGGAGGAGTGCCAATGTTTACCCTACAAAATGACTTTATAACTCATACATAAAATTTAGTTATATTACTCCTCACCCTCAATGTGAAGGAGTTTGAATTAGACATAGACAATTTAGTTTGAAAAAATTCAAAAATTTAGAAATCAAATTCATATTTGAAAATTTTGGACTTTTTTTATAGATTTAAATTTAGTTTTTACGAGATTTGGGTTTTGTTTTTGTTTTTTAAAAAGTCAAAAATTAATTCATAAAATTCTTAATCTTTAATATATATATATATATATATAAAGATCTAATAACAATTGATTTACAAAATAAATATTCAAAAAGTTTGAATTTAATCTAAAAATTTTATAAAAAAAAAACTTAAAAATACTGATAGTAAATAAAATAAATTATGTTTAATAAAATAAATACAGCGGAAGTTAGATTGTATTCATAATTACATATATAGAGATAGAAGATTGCCTCAATTTTTTATTATGACAAATCTTGAATTGACTAGCTGCAATCTTTTCTACTATCTTCAATCTTCAAATTCAACGCGTGTGAACATGTTGATCTTTTTTTAATCTCTAAAATCACTAATACCCAAATCTGAGAAAATGATATTAATCAATTTTTTTTTTTCACGTCAGAATACGTAAAAATATTTTTTTTCTAGTTATGGTTATTGTTCTATTTTATTATTGTCTCATACCTCATATATATATATATATATAAATCTCCCTTGACATTTAAAATTAAAAAATTAGAGTTTGATTAAGATTTGAATTAGTAGAGAAATTGTAAGACCCATGAGCTTCCTAACTCTAACTTAAAAGGCATAATCCTTATTATCTTATAATACACTAATTCTTTTAAGTTAATCCCAAACTATTCCACCAAAAATCAATGGTTACACTCTAGTAACATATGTTATTAAGTAAAAGCTCATTTAATTAAAACTTTATTTAATTAAATTAAATTTAGTATTTAGACCAATAATAATCACTTAATTAACCATCTAATTGATGTCAATAATTAAAACTAAGTCATAAAAAATAATCTTGCCTCTTTAATTATTTATTTGCCCATAGATTACTGAATGCTCAAATGATAATTTTTAATATATATATATATTTATTTATAAATAAATTTACAAATAAATATTATTATTCAATAAATAATTTATTGAATAAACTGCGGCTACAAATTCAAATGATCAAGTACTGCAAACAGCTTAAGTGGACATACTTATTAGATTTCATCTTATAAATATATGTTCATACGACCCATAAAATTATATCTTTAAGATATTGAGATTTTAACCGTTGATATGAATCTCATTCCGTGATAACTCAAAAGATATAACGCATGAATGTAAGTTCATTATTTACTCATGATTGAGATCAATCAAGCTTATTAAAACTTTTACAAATTAAGATCAATGACATTTAGTTAACCTAATCGAAATTCACAATCCGTTCAATGCAACATATACATTAGTTTTTTTGCTCGAAATATCTACTTCGATAATTAAGATAAATCATCCATTAAAAGAAATAAAAAAACTAAAACCTTACATAATGAAATGTCATTTTTTATTAATGGTTGTGAATTAAATTAAATTTATAAAAAAATTGTGGTCTATACTCTCTATATTAACATCATATGTCTAATATATAAATTACATATTTTATAAATATGGGGTCATTAATGTATGGTCAATTATATGTAATAATAAATTTTTATTAATCAAATAAAATATTATTTCACATGCTTTAAAAATATAAATAACATTATATATCTAAAAAACAAGTTTAAACATAAATTTAATTATCCGAATTTAACATAACTTAAAAAAATTGGATAAAATCCAAGTTTTAAGTTTATATAAAATTTTTTAATCCAAGTTCAATTTAAACAAAACCTACATTCAAATCTGAATTTTGTCAGCACTAGCTTGAATTCCCAAACTTTTTAATTTCACCTAAAAAGTTTTATTAGCTAAATTAACTAAACACACACGAGAATGATAAAAAGTTTGTTTTCATTAAGTTCTTCAATTAGTCGTTTTTCTTAGACTTATATTATAATTAAGGAAAAGAGACAGCCGACTTGAATTGAGCTTCAAAGTGTAAAAGGCTAATTATTAACATGCTTAAATTTTGTCAATATTTTTTATATAACCGTTTATTTAAAATTAGTGTGAAATTAATGTAGGGAAAATTAGAGTGAATTTTTTTTGGTTTAAAACATAAAAACAAATCCTTTCCTATATTTGAGTTTTTACTCATAGTTAGGTTGAAATTTTTCACAACGCTGAATTTTAAGTGGACTTCCAGTAATTGAATTATTTACCAATGTTTTCAGTTTTCCGAATTTTAATTTCGTAGAAATTTCCAAATCATAACCTTCAATTTATACTCACTTACAAGGAAATTTCAAGATTCCGATGAACTATTCGAATTTGATAATTATTCACAAAAAGAAAAAAAAAAAACAACTATAGAGAAATTGTTACATCCCCTTGAATAGGAGTCCTCTCTTCCTTTCAACGGGAAGGATCTTTATCTATTGAGAATAGTACTTCCAACAAATATAAGTGCAGAAATAATTTTAATTTTTTTAATAATTTTTTGACTAATTATTTATTTATATATATATTAAAAATGTTCATACAAAATAAAATTGAAATAGATGAATTTTACCTTCCAAATAATTGATTTGATAATAAAAAATTAATGCAAAAAAAAAAAGCCACCAAAGATGAAAAGTCTTGCTCGTTTAGCTTGAGTCAACCCAAAGTAGGTGGATTCTAGTTTTTGTATTTCCCTTGTTGTCCAAGTAGTCAAGTAATAATTTTATTTTATTTCTAGAGATTTAAGCCGCCATTGGCTGGGATATAATAATAAAAGCTTAATTGTCACATATCCCAAAAAATGATATCGTTTTACTTTGAAGCTTCTAGAATCATGGAAATATTGCTGAAATTATTTTCTTTTTATTAAGCAAAAATTTCCAAACTTCATGCAAATGAAGATTCAAATTCAAAATCCCTTGTACCAGTTTAATAAATAGATTGAACTATAACGTTTACTAGCTAACACGACTTAGGCTTTGTTTCGGTTGATTGGCTGAAAAGTTTGAAAGTGATTATAAATCAACTAAATTTAATTTAAGTGATTAGTAAAATATACTAAAAACTTTATTTAAAGCATCTTGTTGTTTTAAATTCTTAACGAGAAATATAATTAATAAATACATTTTTCTTGTTTTTATTCTCATAACATAAATACCTTTATCTGACATAATTCACCAAATTACATATATTTTTTTTAAAAGGACATAATTTGTTAAAATAGCGTTAAACATTTTAAATTATATAAAAAAATATTATATCAAATAATCATTGAATAATAAAATAATATGAAATTTACAATTACTTATTATATTAAATAATTATTTAATACATAATTTTTTAAATACAATTTAAAATATTTAATATTATTCTAACAATTCTTCTTTAATAATTATGACATTTATCTTAAACACATCTACATTTCCAAATATTTTAAAACGTCTCTGTTATTATGACATTTTTCTTAAAAATTTACTTTTGAAGAGCAAAACTGTAATTTACCCATTATATTTTATTTTAAAAAAACTACTAAAAAAATTCATTTTCCCCCAATTATTTAGTTTCATCTTCATTTCTCTCTTATCTATCATTTTTACTTACCCAAAACTAATCCCCACCTAAAACCACCTTCACCCTAACCTAACCACTCAATGAAACCAGCCTTTCTAACCCAAAACTATTCCATGAAATAAGCCTCTCTAACACCTAGAGACAGATCAACCTATCAAAAACAAATTAAATAAAATTAACTAGTCACGAAGGTATCAAAATTAATTGTTTTTTATATGATTTATTTTTAATTATATTATATCACATTAAAATTATATTACAATGCGTGTTATGGTTTTTTCTTTTCTGAGGGTTTACCGAGTGTAATGTAATGTTTTATATTCTTTTTTAATTTTTTTTCTTTTCCATTGTGTTATATATTTTTTAAAGACAAATAAAAATATTTTAATATTAAAAATTGATTAGATATAAATAAAAATATTTTAATATTAAGATACATTAAATTTTTTTGTCTTATTCACTAAGCTGAAGGTATTTACGTAATTTTATGACTTTTAAATTTGTCTCTTCAATTATTTGAGAGTATATAAATGCTACACTTAAATTTTATCTTAATTAATTGAGGATGTTTTTTTTTTCTTTTGTAGTTTTACACTCTTCAACAATGTCATTTGGTGTCATTGATAAATTATTGAAATATTATCATCAATATTTTTGAGGTATGGTTTAATTTTATTAATACTTATAGGTTTAAAAAATTAACATTAGTACTAATTTTTTTTTGTAAAATATGCACGGATGTCCAATGATTAGTAATTTACCGTCAAAGTTAACAGATTTAAGAGTAATAAATTTTTTTTACACTTTAAACGTTTAAATTCACAAAAATATTAAAATAATAATTTTAAAAAATAAAATAAAAATTAAATAGCGGGCCAAAATGACCGACTAGATCAATGGCCACTGAAACCAGTGGCCATTTTGGCCCTTGGAATAGCGGTCATTTGGTTGTTGAACCAGCAATCATTTTGGCCGCTTGGAACAAAAACCATCGGTGACCATTTTAGCTGTTACTCCAAGGGCCAAAATGGCCACTGGAATAAAAAAATATATATATTATTATTGTTTTAATTTAATTTTTAAAGATGTTTTAATTTTTTCTTTATTATTTTGTCATTATTTTATTATTACTTTTTTTATAAAAAAAAATTTTAAAGTTGTCTATCCAACTTTGCTGGACTTGGGTAGATTAGAATTACAGCTTGTTCCAACAAGGGTTTAACACTTTAAATTTTTGTTTAACTCTTAAACTAATTGCTTAACGCCTTAAGTTATATGAGTACCACAAAGTTATGAATGTTTATTATTCAAGTTTAACATTTAAATAACAAAAATATTTAATTGTAACCTATAGTAATTTCAACCACTTAAAAAGGAAGAAAGAAGAAAAAGAAGTTTAAATCTGTGAACATTTTACAACACTTAGAAAAAAATTAGAGCTTCTCTCTCTCGCATAATGTCCGAATGTCTTAGACAAAAAATGAGCAAACATTTTGCTCTTATCATTTACTTTAATCACTTTTCTTTTTTATCAAGTTTACTTTAATCACTTTCCTTTTTTATCAAGTGAAGCCCCCCCACATAGTATGACTTACAATACTTAAACCAATTTTCGTTATTTTATCTATTTATTCACAATAAACAAATAGAACAAGAGGCATAAATGTATTTGGCCGATTACTTGGCCAAATGAAAAATAATTTCTCATTTTAAAATAAAAGTAATTCGACCCATAATTGTCATGCTTATACTTTAGTGTTTCATAAATGTTTATTTAATTATTATTAAATACAAATTGAAACACATGCATTAGTGCAATAAAAAATTATTGTTTGACTTACAAAAAATAATATCAAATAATATTATTGTTATTTTATTTAAAATAATAATTTTATAAATAAAATAATAATTTTACTTGTCCAACAAATAAGGTCATTTTAATAACTTTCAAATCAAACAATAAGTTATAATATGCCACTTATCATCATCATTGGTCAATAACTATTGTCAACTAATAGATGTACTTAACACTTAAATCTTGACATGTGCACACTCGAGGGATACTGAAGCAAATGTCCAGTTTGCTGAAATTTATTGGATTGAACTATTCGATCTGGTACGCTGCCCCAATGCACAACGAGTATACTTCATATTGTAGGACTCCTAAAGTCTATGTCCGATTTTTCAAACAGAACTGTTCTGTGAGTCCGTGAACGACGCTTCACGCATACATTACAGATATTATAAATCAACATGTTATACCATACAATTTAAGGTCATAGTTTATACATATAATCTTTTCGCTAATTATATTCTGAAAAAGTTGAGATATAGATCATCACTGTCAAATTTTCAATTGCTTATTCGTAAACTTATCTCTAGACACGTATCTCGATAAACAATATACGTAAACACTTTTACGATTTTCTTTGACCCTATGAAAAACTCATTTCCTGGGTCGATTGTTTACGGTCATAAGACTTTATGAGATACAGTCTCAGAACATCCAAATATATAGCTCACATATGTGAGCCGACGGATCTCATATTTGTGCATACTAAAGTCTATGAGCATCATACTATACCCAGTGACACATAATGATCAAACCAAGAAAGGTATCTAACATATGTGGAATTAAAAGTATGGTGGATCACTCATAAGCCCATTGTGACTCTTAGGTCAAAAGACCACTCATACTACTCAACTCGAGAGAACCTACCATTTACGACTTCATAGGATATCTATTGGGGGTCCTCATTCAGTTTGTTCAATTTTCAGTCCTTACCGAATACCTATATGCTATGCGAACTTTCGGTAAGCTCATGGTCAGCTAAGAACAACCATCTGCACTATTCAGATATAATCATACACTGGTATATTATAAAGGGTTCTATCAATAGACTCGCATAAATCAATTAGACTAGGAACAATATGTTTGAAAATAGACTCGCATAATATCATTTTTTAGCATTTATTATAACTCTTTACAACTATATTATTACTAGTGTACTCTCGGGTCTTTATCTCGTTATAGATAAGATTATAACTCTTTAGTTTTTCTTGATTATTATAACCTACTAACTCTTTAGCATTTATAATTTTCAGCGATGCTAATTTTTAATACTGATCTAAACTCTTTTAAATTAAATTTAAACTCTTTCAGATCATACAATATTTATAACGTTATAAGTATTATACCATTTAATTAATATAATTAATAATTTAATAAAATATGTATTATATAAATATTATAAAATTAAATATTTATTTAATAATAAAATAACACATAAACATAAATTCTAACAATAAAATCAAAATACCTTGGATATGCATGTTATCCTTATACGCAGGGTGTGGTGGAATGGAACCGGCCAATTGTCATCATGTGATCACATACACATGCACACATTTTGTCATTTTTTTTGCTGCGAATGTTTATGGTTCAATTTATTTTTTGCTGAAATTTTAATTTGTATCTTGTAGCGGCTATTTGATTTAAAATTATGTCCTTAAAAATATTTTTGTAGTTGGATTCATTAGTGATCATTGGAAACATTTTGGACATACAATATCATTTACCAAATTCAATCAATCATATGATATAAATTCTTTATAAGGTTATCCACGATCATGATTCATGTTACCATTCAAATCAATCATATAATTGTTTTTTTAAAAAAACAATAAATTTTGTGTTTTTAGAAACTCTTTTGCTCCATTAAAAAAAAAACATGTCTTTACTACTTAATATTATCTTAAATCATTAAAGTCTTAATTTGAAGGTGTGACAGGTTAATAATTTCGATAAAAGTTTGTTATCTTTTAATAATTCTTCATTCAACGTTTTTTTAAAAAACAAAAATCCGAATGACTATACTGAAAAATGACTACGTAATCAATAATGTTTTAATAATTTAAAAACAATTGTTGAAAAAAAATTTTGTTTTCATTAAAACTTGAATATATTTTCATATTTAATCTCTTGACCTTATACTACAACTAAGGAAGAATGAGAATGTTTACTCTAAAACGTGACTTTATAACTCAAAACATAAAATTTAATTATCACTCCTCACTCTCAGTGTGAAAGAGTTTGAATTAGGGATAGACAATTTAGCCCTAATTTAAAAAAAAAAACTAGAAATTTAGAAATTAAGTTTGGATTAAAAAAGAATTAGATTTTCTTGTATTTTGAATTTAGGTTTTTGTCGGTCCTGAGTTTTTTTTTTTTAAAGTTTTAAATTAATTCTTAATCCTTAATATATATATAAATCTAACAATTAATTTACAAAAAAAAATTAAAAAAATCGAATTTAACTTAGAGATTGAAAAAAAAAACCTAAAAAATATTTTAAAAAATAAAAAAAATACAAGTTTAAACTTAAGTTCAAATTACCCAAATTTATCTTAACCTAAAAAAATTCGAGTAAAACCCAAATTCTAAGTTCATATATAAAATTTGAATATATTTTCATATTTAATCTCTTGACTTTATACTACAACTAAAGAGGAGTGAGAATGTTTACCCTAAAACGTGACTTTATAACTCAAAACATAAAATTTAATTATCACTTCTCACCCTCAGTGTGAAAGAATTTGAATTAGGGATAGACAATTTAGTCCTAATTTGAAAAAAAAAATCAGAAATTTAGAAATTAAGTTTGGATTAAAAAAATTTAGATTTTCTCGAATTTGAATTTAGGTTTTTGTCGGTCCTGAGTTTTTTTTTTTTTAAGTTCTAAATTAATTCTTAATTTTTAATATATATATAAATCTAACAATTGATTTAAAAAAAAAATTAAAAAAATCAAATTTACTTAAAAATTGAAAAAAAAACCTAAAAAATAAACAAAATACAGGTTTAAACTTAGGCTCAAATTATCCAAATTTGTCTCAGCCTAAAACAATTTGAGTAAAACCTAAATTCTAGGTTCATATATAAAATTCAAATATATTTTCATATTTAATCTCTTAACCTTATACTACAACTAAGGAGGAGTGAGAATGTTTACCAAAAAACATGACTTTATAACTCAAAACATAAAATTTAATTATCACTCCTCACCCTCATGTCAGCAGCTAGCACCGTGTGCCAGCTGCAGAGCTGCAGATTTGCATTTGCAAATTTGCTGGCACACGGTACCAGCAAATTTGCAATGGTGGACGACCCTGCATCACCCCTCAATTTCCCAACACCTCAGTGTGAAAGAGTTTGAATTAGGGATAGACAATTTAGCTCTAATTTTTAAAAAAAAAATCAGAAATTTAAAAATCAAGTTTGGATTAAAAAAATTTAAATTTTTTCAAATTTGAATTTAGGTTTTTGTCGGTCTTGAGTTTTTTTTTTTTAAAAAAGTTTTAAATTAATTCTTAATCTTTAATATATATATATATAGATCTAACAATTTATTTACAAAAAAATATTAAAAAAATCGAATTTAACTTGAAGATTGAAAAAAAAACCTAAAAAATATTATAAAAAAAAATACAAATTTAAACTTATGTTCAAATTACCTAAATCTGTCTCAACTTAAAACAATTCGAGTAAAACTTAAATTCTAAATTTATATATAAAATTCGAATTCAAATCCGTATTGAATAAAACTCACATCCAAATCTAAATTTTATCACCCCTAAAATAAACTCTCAAACTTTTTAATTCCACCTAAGAAGTTTTATTAGTTGAATTAACTAACACACACGAGAATGATAAGAAATTTGTTTTCATTACGTTCTTAAATTAGTCTTTTTTAAGACTTACATCATAATTGAGGAAAAGGTACAGCCCACTTGAAATAGGACCTCAAAGTAAAGGTGTGTAATGCAAATTATTGACATGCCTATATTTTGTCAATATTTTTTATATAACCGTTTATTTAAATTTAGTGTGAAATTAATGTAAGGAAAATTAGAGTGAAATTTTTGAGTTTATGATTACATAGATTGATTAACCAATGTTCACAATGCTGACCTTTTTTTAAAAAAAAAAAATCCTTTCCTATATTTGAGTTTTGATTCATAGTTAGGTTGAAAATTTTAACAATGCCGATTTTTAAGTTGACTTCCAACAATTGAATTATTTATTGAAGTCATCAGCCAATGTTTTCAGTTTTCCGAATTTTAATTTCGTAGAAATTTCCACATCATAACCTTCAATATATACCCACTTACTAGGAAATTTCAAAATTCTGATGAACTATTCAAATTTGATAATTATTCACAAAAAGAAAAAAAAACTTATAGAGAAATTGTTAAATCATTTCGAATAGAAGTCCTCTCTTCCTTTCAACGGGAAAGATCTTTATCTATTGAGAATAGTACTTTCAACAAATTTAAGTGCAGAAATAATTTTTATTTTTTAATGATTTTTTGACCAATTATTTATATATATATTAAAAATGTTCGTACAAAAGAAATTGAAATAGATGAATTTTTCCTTCCAAATAGTTGACTTGATAATAAAAAATAATGCCAAAAAAAGCCACCAAAGATGAAAAGTCTTACTCATTTAGTTTTCTTTTTTAAATTTTAAATATAATATTATAAAGAAACTCCACAATATTATAAAATAATTTTGTTGATATAAGTCAGATATTTATCGAGATGCTTCATAAGAATTAGATAAAAAAATTTTGACTCGCTCAAATCTACTTATTCAACAGTAGAGATACACCGAGATCCCAAAACGAGAACTATCTCATGAAGGATATTTATCCTTATTACGGATGAAAAAATTTGACCCTCACATAAGAGATTTAACTTCATGAGAAAGAAAGTTACATCACATAAAAAGAAAAAACTACCTCACATAGTAGAGTTATTACAAAAAGGATTAACCTAAGAGAAATTACTAAAATACTCCTACTATATCACAGTCTAATACATCCAAAATAAGTCAACTACAATACATAACAATTAAGCAAACAATCATAATATATGACTTCGATAGATGGCCGACGACAGAGCTTGGTGGCCGAAACAGTAGCTGTTGTTTTGGAGCCAAAGAAGAGGGCAAGGAAAAATCAGAAGGCTCAATGGTGGCAAGCCGAGTCGGCATTATCCCAAGAATAGAATCTAACCCAAACTAGCAACCATGGCTGAAGAGTCATACTACATGGCCAGAGGGGGACGGCGAGGGAAAATTGATGTTTGTCAGATCCAAGCAAGCGTCGACTGCAGGCGGCCACCACAAAGAGAGAAGAGAGAGACATGTGAGAACAACAAAATAAGGGTGGTTCTCACTACAGCTTCGGCAGAAAAAAAACGAAAAACTCTGCCATGCTTGAGTCGAAGGGAGTCGTTATAGAACGCAAGCCCTATTAGCCGAGACTCTGAAGAACACGACATGGTCCAAAGATATCGTCTTAGGTTTCCACAACACAGAGGAGGCCAAATGAGGTTCCTCGGTGGTAGCACGGCAACATCC
Source organism: Ailanthus altissimus (assembly GCA_946807835.1). Taxonomy (NCBI): domain Eukaryota; kingdom Viridiplantae; phylum Streptophyta; class Magnoliopsida; order Sapindales; family Simaroubaceae; genus Ailanthus; species Ailanthus altissimus. The sequence goes on from OX327684.1 coordinate 20,568,603, forward strand.
CAAGTTGTGGCATATCGTGGTTGAGGTTGCTATTTATTTTTCGGCCAAGAAACAGTCGGAGGCCAAAGGGGAACGAGGAAACCTACCAAAACTAAAAATAGAATAGAAAAACTAAACAAGAATAAAACAAGCCAAAAGCCAAAAAGAGAAGAGGAAAATGAGGGAGAAGAGAAATGGTCGCCAGAGAGGAGACCTTTTAATCAAGGGAAATTCGCACATATTATTATACTTTATTGACTAAACATATAATATTTTACCCATTTTACCCTTATTTGTATAATTTATAAAAATATATTTTTAATTTATTATAATTAAGTAATTCAATAAATAAATTTAATTAAAAGTTTATTTTAATGAAAAAGAATCAAAATCAATCATTTATATAAAAAATTAAAAATTAAAAATTAATAATATTACACAGTGTGACACACCCTTTTACGTGCTACTGTAGCATGCAACAGCATCATGTAGCACTATGTCGTACCTTGTTGCGCTCTACTATTGTGAGAAATGTAAAAAGAATATATTTTACTGTGTATTGTAAAGCTGTACAATAGAGTCTTTATATAGGCTGTAACTTTATTACATAATAAGAAAGTAACATAAATAAGGAAATAATAATTTACATTAATAACATGTATATATGGTAGAAGGGTATAAGAGAATTATTTCGGAATCATTTCAGAATAATTTCAGAATTATTCCTTAATACCCCCCCTCAAACTCAAGATGGCGCAGTAGAAGTAAGTTTGAGTTTGGGGATTAGAGCATGAAAACGGAGCGGAAGAAGAGATTTGGTAAAAATATCAGCAGGTTGCTCCTCAGATGAGATGGAGTTGAGCATGATAGTGCCTTGAGAAACGTGTTGCCGAACAAAGTGACAATCTGTTTCAATATGTTTAGTCTGCTCATGAAACACATCATTGTGGGTAATTTGGATAACACTTTGATTGTCACAATAAAGAGGTGTAGCTCCAGTATGAGAAATACCCATATCTTCAAGAAGCCAGTGGAGCCAGACAATTTCTTGGGTAGTATCTGCAAGAGCACGGTATTCAGCTTCAGTACTCGAGCGAGCAACAACTGTCTGTTTCTTACTTTTTCACGAAAGAAGAGAATCACCCAAGAAAAGAAAAAATCCAGTAGTTGATCTACGATCCATAGGGTCACCCGCCTAATCACATTAGCATAAGCTCGTAACACAAGAGGAGAGTGAGCCGAAAAATGGAGACCATGAAAAAGTGTACCTTTGAAATAACGTAAGATATGAAGAATTCCTGCATAATGAGAGGTACGAGGAGCAGCCATAAACTGACTCACAACATGAACAGCATGAGCAATGTCTGGGCGAGTGACTGTAAGGTAGACCAAACTACCAACTAATTGACGATAAAGGGTAGCATCACTGAGAAGGGTACCATCAGAGGATCGGAGTTTGGCATTAGGCTCTAGAGGAGTGGAGGCAGTCTTACTGTCTGTCAACCTAGCTTTAGCAAGTAGATCGGATGCATATTTAGCCTGAGAAAGATAATACCCAGTAGAGTCGGATATTACTTCAAGGCCAAGGAAATAACTAAGGTTGCCAAGATCTTTCATCTCAAAGTGTTGTTGAAGAAAGTTCTTGAGAGTGGAAATACCAAGAAGATCATCATCCGTGATAATCATATCATCAACATAGATAAGTAGGAGAACATAACCTTATGCTGTCTTGCGAATAAAAAGAGCTGAGTCATAGGGACTAGACTGAAAACCATGCTGAAGAATAGTCCCACTAAACTTTGCAAACCATACACAAGGAGCTTGTTTAAGACCATACAGAGCACGACGAAGTTTACAAACTTTGCCTAGAGGATGTGGTTAATCGGGAGGGGGCTTCATATACATTTCTTCAGTGAGATCACCATTGAGGAAAGTATTTTTGACATCCATATAAAATAATATCCAACCACGAACTACAGCAACAGCTAATAAACTTCGAACAGAAGTAAGTCTAGCAACTGGGGCAAAAGTTTCTTCATAATCTATTCCATATTCTTGGGTAAAGCCTTTGGCAACAAGACGGAATTTATAACGCTCAATAGATCCATCAGATTTGATTTTGATTTTGATTTTGATTTTGTACACCCATTTGCATCCAATGGCAGTTTTATTAGAAGGAAGAGAAATAAAATCCCAAGTATGTGACTTCTTAAGGGCCTGCAATTCTTCTGTCATTGCTTGCTGCCAAACAGGATTAGAACTAGCTTCGAAATATGATTGAGGCTCATATAAAGAAGGGGTAGTAGAGAAACAGTCATAATCACGAAGTTTAACAGAAAGTTCTCTTACTCGAGATGAACGACGAAGAGAGGGTATAGAGGAGGCCTCAGGGATGTTGAGAGCAGATCCTTTAGATGAGGTAGGAGGCTCAGAAGCAGGCGTCGTGTCAGCAGATTCACCTATATGAAACTCAGAAAAAATATCTGTAGGTAAAGTATCGGGAAAAAGATCAATAGAATTATCTGTAAAAAATTGTGACATATGAGGAGACACAGATTTAAAGTTAGATATAAAGGAAAACATCGTATGCTCGAGAAAGACTACATGATGAAAAACACGAAGACGGTTAGATATAGGATCCCAACACCTATAACCTTTATGTTCTATCCCGTATCCCAAGAAGCAACATAATCGAGTACGTGGCACGAGTTTAGTATGCTCATGTTTTTGAAGTAGAACAAAACAAACACAACCAAATACTTTGAGGAGTTTGTAATTAGGTAGAGTTCCATAAAAATGCTCATAAGGTGACTTGTTCTCTATAACAGGAGAAGGAATACGATTAATAGTAAAGACAACGGTTAAAGCAGCTTCTCCAAAAAAATGTTCAGGACAAGGGGAAGAGATAAGAAGAGCACGAGTAGATCCAAAATGTGTCTGTGTTTACGTTAAGCTCTCCCATTTTGCTGAGATGTTCCAGGACAAAACCTTTGACATATAGTACCGTGTTCTTGTAAAAAATTTAAAAAATCAGAATCTCTATACTCCATAGTATTATCGGTGTGAAAAACTTTAATAGGACATGAGAACTGAGGTGTAACCATCTGAGCAAAATCTCGATAAATTTTAGTAAATTCGCATCGTTGTTTCATAAGGAACAACCAAGTATACCGAGAATAGTCATCAACGAAGATCACAAAATATTGTGCACGTGCTACATTGCACGCCCAAGCAAAGTGTATATTGTTTTGCTTGGGGTGCGCACTAGCAAAGTGTATATTGTGCATATGAATTTTTTTTTTAATTTTTAAAATTTATTTATATAATAATTATATTATTAATTTTAAATAATTTAAATAAAAATTACTTATTTTTTAAAAATAAAAATGATTTATTTTGGAAAATTTAAATTATTTAATTTTTTATTTCAAAATTTTTTAAACAAATTTATTTTGTTTAAACAAAATTTTTAAATTTTTTAAAAATAAAAACAAATTTTTTTATAAAACCATCAGGTTTGCTTTAATTTTTTTTTGTTTTTTTTAATTAAAATAGATAATTAAAAATTTTTAAAAATAAAATTTTCCTTTTGATTTTTTCTTTTTTATAAATTATAATTATACTTATATAATTTAAAAATATTATGATAACTAAAAAGAAAAAATAATGATATTTTTTATTTTTTATTAAAAAAATAAAATATTTAATAATTAAAAAATACACAGTATACATTACTTTCCAAGCAAAGCAAAGTACAGCGCACTGTAGCGGGTGCTACAGTGCACGCCCCAAGAAATGTATACTTTATACTTTGTATTGTTTTTAAAATTTATTATATATATACATTAAACTAATAATTATGTTTTTTTACAGGTACTTGATATAAAATTAATTAAAATAATTACTTAAAAAAATTTATTTAAAAAATATATTTATTTAATAAAATTGGAAAATAAAAAATTAAATAATTAAAATATTTTATTCAAAGTATTGATTATAAACATATAAAAAGAAAAAAGTGCAAAGCACATTGTACTTTTTTCTTTTTTTTCTGTGGCACACTGTAGGGGGCACGCCCTAGCATGGCGCCTCACGCGTCTGGTAGGGTACCACGTGGTAATTTTAAATTTTTTTAAATTTTTATATTTTTTAATTATATTTTGTTATTTAAAAATATATTAAAATTAAGAGTAAATTCATTTATTTGTTAATAATTATTTAATTTAATATGTTAATTTTAAATTGTTTAATCATTATTATATATATTGTCTTTTTAGTTGTAATTATTTTTAAAATTTTTGTTATTATTTTTTGAATGTATCGAATATTTCATTCTCAGAATTTTAGTATATGAGATTTTTATAAAAATAATTTAATTAAAAAATAAATATGTACTTTTTTGAGTTATTATAATATATATGATAATTAAAAAATAAATAAATAATCAAATAAATAAATTTTAAAAAATCATGTAGGGCTGTGGCGCGCCCTGGTGCGTGCTACAATAGCACGCAATAGGGCGCGCCACACTATAATATTATTAATTTTTTTATTTTAAATTTTTTTTATAATTGTTTTTTATGTAAATGATTATTTTTTTTAAAATAAATTTTTAATTAATTTTATTTATTAAATTATTTAATTATAATAAATTTAAAATATATTTTTATAAATTATACAAATAAGGATAAAATAGATAAAGTATTATATATTTAGTCAATAAAATATAATAATTTTAAATACAGTTAAAAAAAATTTACACCTAAAAAAGGATTAACTGTGCAAATTTTTCGTAATTTCTTTTGAGAGAGTTTGAGGGATTGAGGGATTGAGGGCAGGGGAAAATGAAAAGGCTGTTATTTTGAGCTTTTTTACCTTACTCGTTTAGTTTTAGTCAACCCAAAGTCGGTGGATTCTAGCTTTTGCTTTTTCTAGTAGTCAAGTAATAATTTTATTTTATTTTTATATAATTAAGCCACCATTGTGTCACAGACTTAATTCGTCAATCTGAGCAGCCTTAGACACTGCTAGTGCTAAGCACCATAAAAAGTAACAAACTAAGTAAGAGATGAATAAGAATTACACAAGGTGTTTCAGAGAATGTTTCTTGTATTGATAACAAAGAGAATTACAAGTTAAGTGGTGTGTTGCTCCAAATGAGAGCTCACTTATTTATAACAAAAGTTATGTACAATGGATGGTTAAAATTAAAAGCATCCAACGGTCTAAAATAAAAGCCACCTACCACATGTAATATTCCAAAAGAATATTCCTATTTTAGAATTCTCTACTAATTACTACTTTACATATGGGCTTGACCTATACATACATCAAACTCAAACAGGCATTCTAGAAAGTGTGGTCCATGAAATGCTCTAATGGCTCAAATAACCTTTAAAGGTCTTGGCGCACACCAAATATTCGATGAATTACCTGAGAACATTTGGGGCGTGACATTCTCCCCCACCGAATTCACGCGATGCCCTAGTCATGTCTTCGCTGAAACTTGCGCAACTTGTCTTCAAATTTCTATAGTGCATTTTCGGGTTCCGAGCTTGCTTCACTATTAAACAACTCCTTTCATTTGATGAAATATTCGCGACTCGGAGGATAGTTCTTCTTTCGTATTGTTCTTACATCAAGGACAAGTTCTGTCTCCTTTTCGTACGATGTGAAAACTCCCAAAGGTGCTCGGGATTGTGGTCCATGCTTCGTGTCCTCCATATCTCCATGATATGGCTTCAAACAACTTGCGTGAAACACTGGATGTAGCCTTAGTCTCGAAGGTAAGTCTACCTTGTACGAGACTTTGCCAACACTTGTAGCAATTGAAAATGGCCCCTCATATTTTTTAACAGGGCCTTTGTGGAGTGGGCAAGTAGACTTGTGTTGTATCGGGAGTATTTTTATCATCACTAAGTCTCCCACATTGAACTCAACATGTCTCTGCTTGTCATCCTCTCATTTCTTCATCTGTTTAGATGCCTTGTTGAGATACACACATGTCAAGTCTAACTGCTAATGCCAGGGTTTTGTAGCTTTGTATGTTGCGGGACTCCTCCCCGTATCACTAGATACGAGTGCATGCAGTGTAAGAGGCCGTTGGCCTGTTGCTAGTTCAAATGGACTTCTGTTTGTTGACTCGCTCCGCTGTAAATTGTATGAGAATTGAGCAATGTCGAGTAGCTTAGCCCAATCTTGCTGATTTGTGCTCACGAAGTGCTGCAAGTACAATTCCAAAAGTGCATTCACCAGTTCGGTTTGCCCATCCGTTTGCGAGTAAAACCTGGTGGAAAAGTGAAGTTTCGATCCCATGAGGTTGAATAATCCTGTCTAAAACCTACCTGTAAATCTTGTGTCACGATCACTTACTATCACCCTCGGAAATCCCCAATACTTGACCACAAGCTTGAAGAAAAGCCTTGCGGTCTCTTCTACAGTACACTCTTTAGGTGCTGAAATGAAGGTAACATACTTGGAGAATCGATCTACCACTACGATGATAGTCCTACATCCCTCAAATTTTGGTAAACGCATAATGAAGTCCATAAAGATGCTCTCTCAAGGTCTCTCCGGTATGAGCAAAGGATCAAGTAAGCCCGCGGGACTCCGCTACTCCACCTTGTCTTGTTGGCATACTAGACAAGTCTTCACAAACTGTTCTATCTCCGCCAGCATGTGTGGCCAATAGTACACCGTCTCTAGTAGAGCACGTGTGCACCTTTGTCCTGGATGTCATTATTGGAATTTGTGCTTACGTGCCATCCCATTTTGTATAAATATATAGTGATAGTTTTTATACAATTATTATTTCTAATAAAATTGTTAATATTATTTATTATTAAATGGTAAGATGCTTGTAAAGTTTCAGATATTGTATGATCTGAAGGAGTTCAGATCTGGTCTAAAAGAGTTTAGACCAGTGCTAAGAGTTAGCAACGCTAATAGTTATAAGCACTAAGAGTTAGTGGTACTAAGAGTTAGTAAGTTTATAAGAGTTAGCGAAATCAAGGAGTTAGAGCCTTGTCTGAAATGAGACAATGACCTGAGAATATATTAGTAATGACATAGCTGCAAGGATTTGTAGATGGTGATAGGAAATGTCATAACGCTAATAGTTATAAGCACTAAGAGTTAGTGGTACTAAGAGTTAGTAAGTTTATAAGAGTTAGCGAAATCAAGGAGTTAGAGCCTTGTCTGAAATGAGACAATGACCTGAGAATATATTAGTAATGACATAGCTGCAAGGATTTGTAGATGGTGATAGGAAATGTCATTATGTAAGTATGTTCTCAAACACAACGTTCCTGATCTAATTTCATCGATGCGGGTCTATCGGTGGAACCCATTAATATAGATTAGTGTATGTCTATATCTGGATGGTCCAGATGGTTAGTCTTAGCAAACCATGAGCTTAGTAGAAAGCTCGTATAGAGATGCAGGTATTCAGTAAGGATTGGATATTGAACAGACTCATGAGGACCTTCAATAGACCTCATAAAACCATAAATGGAAGGTCTTCCGAGTTGAGTAGTATTTGTGGTCATTTGACTTGAGCACGGTGGTCTTGTGAGTGATCCACCATGCTTTGGTTTTACACATGTCAAAAACTTTTTATGGTCTGATCGCTGGGTGTCGCTGGGTATGGTCCGATGCTCATGGAGTCCGGTGTGTGTAGATATGGGATCCATCAACTCATATGAGTGAGTTGTATATCCTGATGCTCTGAAATTGTATTTCAGAAAGTCTTGTGGCCGCAAACATAAACCTCAAAAAATATATTCCGGAGGAATAAACAATATCACAAAAGTGTTTGTGGATATTGTTTAATGAAATATAAATTTGGAGATAAGTTCATGGTTGAGCAAATAGAGATTTGATGGTGATGATTTATATCTCTGCTCTTCAAGGATATAAATGATGGAAGAATTATATGAATATGCAATAACCTCAACTTGCATGGTCTAACACGCTAATTATAATATCCGTAACGTGTGTGTGGGGCATCGTTCACGGACGTATGGAGGAGCTCCATATGAAAAATTAGGTGTGGACCTAGAGAGTTTCACAATATGAAGTGTACTCGTTGCACACTGGGGTAGCGGATTGGATTGAATTAATTCAATCCAATAAATTTCAGCAAAATAAAATAATTGTTTCGGGATCCCTCGGGATGTACATTTGTCAAGACTTAATTGTTAAGTATATCACTTAATTAATTAATAAGGGTTGTTAATTAATAGGATATTGACAAGTGGCACAATTTGTTTCATGATTTGTTTTTACCCTTTTACCATTTAACATTGGTAGTAAAAATTAGTAAGATAAAAAGTAATTGTTCAAAATTATTTTGAATAATTAAATTATATATTATTATTATATTATTAGATAAGATTATAATATATATAGATCATGACATATTATTTTAATACAATGAGGGGCCTAGAAGTTGACCATTTAATTACCCATTATAATTAAAGTAATTATATTTGTGAGGTAAAGATTAATTTAAGTGGCCATTATTCTAGTGCTTGGTTTAATTAATCCTAAGTGGAAACCAACAATAAAATTAGTGGAGCACTTTCTTTTGTTTAATCAAAGTGTTGAATAAACAAAATTGATTTTGGGAAGAATTCGGCAATGGCAAGGAAGAGAGGTAAGAGAGAGTTTTGGTTTTTGTTCTTTCAAGTGTTGAAAAAATAAACAAACTTATCTTCATCTCATTCTCTAATGGATGGCTAAAATGAATGAAATAAAAATAGAGAAAAAGATAATAATTTTTGAAAAGAGTTGTTCAAAATAATTATATTGTAGAAATTATATCTAAGAATTATACAAGAGTTGTATGTTAAATATTTCTAATTAATACAAGAGTTGTATAAAAAATATTTACCATCTGCATTTAAGAAACAAACTTGTATTCAAAAGAGTTTGAATACATGTTGCTGAAAATTCTAAAACTAAGCTACCATTCTAGCTCCTTAATCCTACCAAAAGTTATGAACTAGAATTGTTAAATATATACTTCAAGGTGAGCTATTTACATGGATTATTGGAGGACTTGAAGATTTTGTAAAGTTACCTTCATTAGGTAAGTATTTTACATAATGTTTTTAATACAATTGTTCATCATGTGTATTTTGTATAATAGTTATATTTTGTATATATGTGATATATATGTTTAATTGCTTAAAATGAGTGTATTTGTAACATGCTTTCGCTGCATATAGTAATTTTTAAAATTATGTATACACTCGTATATCACACACTCGATATCCAACAAATGGTATCAGAGCATGTTAAATTGAGTATGTGATAATTCTTGTTGTTGAATATGTTTACATGGTGATGTTATATATTTAATCAACTTGATGATGTTTAAATTTGAACATGGTGATGTTTGATGTTTAAGCATGATGATGAACATATTGTTGTATTCTTGAACATGTTAGTGTTTAGAATTGAAGCATGATGATGTTTGGAAATGATATCCAAGAGAAGATAGTAAAAATTGGGGGCGGAAAACAGTGTCCGAATGGTCGGAACACTGTTACAGCGTCTAATGCCGCAGCGCCCAAATCTAGGCGCTGCGGCGTGGAGGTTCTGACTTGATATCCAACAGTCCTACTCATTTGGTGTCATGACACTTTCTAATAAGGTTCCGTCATAATTTTCCCTACTTTGGCACATACACCCGATGACCTTTGGTGTAAAGAAGCTTATCTTCTACCTAAAATCGCTGTGTTTTTCCCTCGCGTGCCTGCGCAAAAAGTTTCTTAGCAAAGGGATCATGCTTCATACCTTCTCAAAATAAGTTGAGTAGCTCTCTTTCCAGCTTTCTTATAGATGCTAACTCGGCCATCCGACTTAAGGCATTCGCCACCACGTTCACCTAACCCGGTTTATACTCGAACTTGTAGTCAAACTCCGCCAAGAAATCCTGCCACCTGGCTTGCTTCGAGTTGAGCTTTTTTTGACTCTGAAAATAACTCGTTGCCACATTATCCATCATCAGCACAAACTTTACCCCCAACAAGTAATGTCACAAAGTTTGCAGACAATAGATGACCGCCATCATCTCCTTTTCTTGCATCGTATATCGTCTCTCCATTTCATTGAGCTTTCGGCTCTCAAATGCAATTGGATAGCCTTGTTGCATTAAAATGCCCCCAATAGAAAAATTGGATGCATCAGTGTGTACTTCATACGGTAGCAAATAGTTCGGCAGCACAAGAATCGGCTCCTTAATCACTGTTTTCTTTAGTCGATCAAAAGCCCGTTGACATTCCTCAGTCCACTTTCATGCTTCAGTTTTCTTCAATAAGTTGGTGAGGGGTGCAACAATGGTGGAGTAGCTTTTAATGAATCTTTGGTAGTAATTGGACAACCCAAGAAAAAACCATAGTTCGGTAACTTTCTTAGGAGCCTCCCAATCCACTATTGCCCGAATCTTTGCTCTATCCATTAGCAACTTGCCTTGTTTGATCTTGTGGCTTAAAAAGTCCACCTCCGACTTGTCAAAAGAGCATTTTTGCCTCTTCATATGCAACCCGTTCTCTCGGAATATCCTTAAAACAGTTCACAAATGCCCTATATGTTCTTCAAGAGTGTTGCTGCAGATTACAATGTCGTCTAAATATACAACGATGAATGTATTGAGGAAAGGCTGGAGTATATTGTTTATCAAAGTACAAAATGTGGCTAGCACATTGGTGAGACTGAATGGCATGACAAGAAATTTGAATGCACCGTAGCACGTTACACATGTAGTCTTTGGCTCATCACCGTCGGCTATTCGTACTTGATGATATCCCGACCTCAAGTCCAGCTTGGAGAAGTATTTGGCCTGCCCCAATTAATCAAACAAATCCACAATTAAGGGGATGAGATACCTATTTTTGACGGTGACCTTGTTCAATGCTTGGTAGTCTATGCATAATCATAGCGAATTGTCATGTTTTCGATGAAAAAACATTGGTGTGCCATAAGGTGCCTTGGATGGTCGGATGAATCTCGCATCTAACAACTCCTTGAGCTGCCTCTGCAACTCTGCTAGCTCCAGTGGAGACATTCGGTAGGATACCTTGGCTAGAGGCTTGGTTTCCGGCTCCAACTCGATCTCATGATCAATCGCCCATCTTGGTGGTAACTTCTTCGAAAGTTCTATTGGTATTACATCTTTGTGCTCCTCGAGCACTCTTGCGATCTCTTTCGGTAGATCTTCTTCGTCCAAAATTACCCTATCATTCACCTCCCAATGGAAAGATATGGCTCTTCTCCCCGCTTGTCTCATTTCTTCAACTGCATTGCGGAAAGAAGAGTGTTGTTGGCATTCGGTGCGATTGCTCTCTATTTTGTTTGTCTACTGTTGGCACCATACATGGCCCTCATTCCAAGATGCACACATAATTGTGTTGAGGGAGTGGTACCACATTAAACTATCACAAGAAATTCATGCCAAGATCAGCATCAAAATCATCCAAAGGAGCAACTGATAATTTACCTTACTACGTCAATTTCTAAGGTGCATTTCGACTCCTTGAATGACCTCATCCAGTGGTTTGGCTTCGACGTTTAAGATTTTGAGATAACCGACCCCTTTATCCACCTTGAGACCCAAATGCTCTGCTTCTGCGCGCTTGATGAAGTTGTGCGTAGCCCCGGTATCAATAAGCACTTGAGTTTTCTTTCCATTTATGTGGGCTTCCACATACATAAGCACCGTCTCCATTGGTGCACTAGGAGCCATTTTCACATTGAGGGCATTAAGCAGCTGCAAACATCCCATTTGGCTCTGCTTACCCGCTTTTGGTGTCTCAAACATGGCATTGAATGCTTTCTTCTTTAGACAATCCCTTACCTAATGATCACCAGCTCAAATGTCACGCCCTAGACCCAAAAGATCTGACACATGACATAACTTATACTCATTCAATAATATATACTCATAATTAATATTGTATAAAAGTTTCAAACTTGAATTCTATATAGGAATCGTTAGTAAGTTGCTAGTAGGTTCATCACAAAAATCAACCCATGACTGTACTTGGTGAAATATAAACTAAATACAACTACACTTAATAAAATAATACATAAGTATTTATTCAATACGGACAAATCAAATATCTTAAACTACGTGTCCATAAATGAAACACTTATCAACCTAGCAACTTAGGGAACCTAAGGGACAACAGAAGCCTTGTCAAATCCGCTAAGCACACATGTACCTTATTTACTTGAAATCACCATAAACTATAATGAGTATAAAACTCAATAAGCATACTAATTTTTCATATATCAAAATACAAATACATACATACATATATATATATACACACAGTGCATATATATGATATGTCGTAATAATTCAAAATAATAATCTTATCAAATCACATGTATATATATACACAGTGCATATGTATGATATGTCATGATAAATCAAAATCATAATTTTATCAAATCACATGTCAGGTAAGCGTTTACACATTTTTTCAAAACATATAATAGGAATACAATTACTCAAGTACTACTTAGTAGGACTTCTATATCACATATCACATAATGAGCCAAATGTCATCTGTCGATGACATACTGTATGAGAGGAATAGCACAAGTGAGATTTAAATTATACATATATAATGCTCATGCCCGAAGGTAAGAGTCAAATCCTTACCCTGATCATCGGTGAGTACTCTCACATACACCAATACGCCACCACACGAATGTGATGACTCACTTTTCCTTTAGGTACCAATAGGATCCTCCCTACATACAGAACACATAACATATACCAATCCTGAAAGAAACGCCATACATAAAGGCTCTACAAATCACATAAGGTCGGCACCAAGTAAATAGTGAGTTCAAGCATCTTTAAAACACAAAATGTATCTCATGGACATTTTCCACTTCAAAAGCTTTATTTATCAAACACATTTCATTTTGAAAGTTCAATTTCATAAACAAATGTATATCCATGCTCAACGTCAATGCTCACATTCATAAACATATGTCTTTCACATTTTATATCAAATATACTTTGGCATAACATAAACATATTTCTAAGCACATTTACAAAATCATACATAAACAATTATTATGTTTATTGTGATTTCAGTAAAATTCTAGTATACTTACCTCTTAACACTTTCGAGTACAAGGCTTAATTCTCCTTAACCTATCAATGGAGATTAATCCTTTCATAAGCCTCACCATTCACACAAAATACTTTAAATAGCTTACAAAATTACACATATTGCACTTATAACATCGAATTAGTCTAATTACTTGGTTTCTCAAAACCTATCATTCTGACCACTTACACTTAACAAAATTTGTTTATACATCAAATGATGTCCAATTGATCCAAAATGAGAATATATATTTCTTGGCTCATATATCCTTCTTATATATGAATATTATATCATAATTCCTACACAATTCATTTCATAAACACCATCAAATCTAGATTATTATCCTGATGGGATCAAGATATTTAATGAACAGTATTCATTCTTCCAATTTTATAAAATTATATACTAACTCAAAAATTATAAAAATACCACAGAATTACTCTTGACACATATCTAAATCCATGATAAATGTTTTACTTTAAAATCCTTGTCAAAAGTATTTTAAAACTATTTTATTCCATAACTTTAAACATCTGTTAGTTAAATACGACAATGAGCTAATACACTTTAGAAAATCATAACAATTTAACAAAGTTGATCTAAATTTTAAAATTTTAAAATATCATATTAGACATATAAATTTATAATATTTCAGAAATTCATAAGTTTTAAAGATCATTTAGTAGATCAAATATTGTTTTTCACTGTAGTATAATGTTAACACAAAAGTTTTAGAATTTCAAGGTCATTTTTATAAATTTACTAAAACTTTAATTTTTAGAATTTTCAATCGATTCAAAATCTCAAATGATTCTAAACATGTTTAGTTTAATATTCTCAAAATTTAAACTAGAATCGAAGTACAAAAATTTATAAAATTCTTGGATCAAGAGACTATCAAGTAGAAATTCTGCAATTCATCATGATTTATCAAGTTATCTGCATAATCATCATCAATTCTCAATATATCTTACAGAATTCACATTAAGTCCTCAATTTTACATATTTCCAGAGATAAATACTTAAAGAAATTAACTTAATTAACACCAATAAATTGAGAAAGAGTTATGATATACCTCTTAAAGCCTAAAATTCTAATTTCTTATTCTTTTTTTTCTTCTTCTTTTCTTTCTCTCCCCTCTATTTCTCTCTTTTCTCTCTCTAAAAAGGGTAGCTTGATAAAACAATTAGTGAATTAGGGTTTAAAATGTGTATTTTTATACTAAGAGGCTAACTTTTATTATTTATAAATTAACCCCCAAAACGTTCAAAGTATTACAATTTAGTCCATAAAATAAATCTAAAGTCTTGCAAATAAATCCAATACTAATAGTAGGTCCTTAATCTATACAAACAATACTAATAACAATACATAAATTAAGTATCATCCATATATAAATAAAATATGAATATTATATATATATGTAAAGTGGATAAGTGGTTATTACAGCAAAGGAAGCAGTTCGACTTTGGCTTGCTCTTGCCATCACGTTTCTGCTCTTTCCCCATGGGTGGTTTGCCTTATCCATCCTTGTTTGGTGTAGGGTGGGACTCTTTGGCTCCCCCACCTTTGCTGTAAATGGGTTTTGGTGTTTAGACTTACCGGTTTCTCCTTTGTGGTAATCTATAAACGTCTTTGCCATTATAAGGGCGTCGGATATATTCTGCACTCCTTGCTGGTTTAACTCATCAGAGATCCAAGTTTGTAATTCGTTTAGAAAGTTAAATAACAAGTTTTCCTCACTTATATTGGGAATTTGCAGTATCAACATCGAGTACTCCTCCACATACTCACTAATAGACTTGGTTTACTTCAACTCATTTAATCGTTTACGGACATCATACGCCACCATTTTTGGGTAAAATTGATGCTTCAACTCTCGTTGTAACTCTTTCCATGTGTTGATGGTGTAGGTACCCTTGCCAATTTACTCGTTCTTCCTAAGTCACCACTAAATTGCATGATCGCAAAGGTACAAGGTTGCGGTACTTACCTTTTGTTCCTCCCGTAAGCCCAAGGCTAGAAGTACCTTTCTATTTGCCAAAAGTAGTTGCCAAGCTCCTTGGCATCCCGCTTGCCACTGAACTCTTTCGGCTTAGAAGCTTCCACTCTTGGCGCAGCCATCGTAACTTGGGTGACGGCAGCCTCACTTGCGACTATCCGTTTGTATAGTACCACTTCCCCTTTGATAGTCTCGAACCTTTTGTACAACTCTTTCACTTGGTATTGTAGCTTTTCCATGGTGCAAAACACCTTCTCTTGGAAAGTCTTGACCCAATCCTATTGCTTCTCCGTGTATGTATCAATGGTGTTATCAATGAGGGAGCGTATCTTGTCACCTTGATGATCGAGACTTACTTCCAATTTCTTGACTGGCTCCTCCAACTCTCAAAGTCGGTCTGTCGCCTTGGCTATGGCAACACCAAGCGTCATGACCACATCCCCAAAATTGCGGCTTGGTTTAATGGACTTCTCTCGTAGAATGCTACCATGCCTCCTAACTTTGGGGTCTCTACCCTTTTCAACTGAAAGGTCGGATAATCCAGCAACATCCTTATCTTTCACCATTTTTCTCAAACCTGGCTCTGATATCACTTGTCAGGGACTTAATTCTTCAACCCGTGCAACCTTAAACACTTGCTAGTGCTAAGCAGCATAAAAACTAACAAACTAAGAAAGAGATGAATAAGAAGAACACAAGGTGTTTGAGAGAATACTTCTTGTATTGACAACAAGGAGAATTACAAGTTAAGAGGTGTGTTGCTCCAAATGAGAGCTCACCTATTTATAGCAAAAGTTATGTATAATGGACGACTAAGATTAAAAGCATCCAACGGTCTAAAGTAAAAACCACCTATCACATGTAATATTACTGATGCGATATTTCTATATCATAAATTAAGTGCAAGTATACACTATCGTATGCAAGTAATAAAGAGACTAAATAAGTCGGATGTCGAACCCACAGGGATAATTCTTTCTTTTTAACCAATTACTAAAATTATATCTTCCTAATAATTATTCAGAAAAATAAAAATCTAAGAATGAATGTAAGAAATATAAAAGTAAAACACAATGCAATGAGATTTAAAGATATAGCAACGTAGAGAAAACCTAGGATTAATATTATCCCTCAATATGTTTCTAATAATTAATCCTCTAATATTTAACTCACTTAGTCTTTATTATTGATCAAGACACTAATGTATTCACAAGCCTCTTCCAAGGTCATGCAAGTATACCTTAATTTACCAAATACCTATATTCCTATGGTACTTGTAATAAATTAAGATTCATTAAGATTAGGTCTTATTGATCATATATGCCAATTAGGTATATTCCTATCCTAAGTTGAAACTTGCATATGCAACATTGAATGTTACTCTACAATCATGCATCAAATTACCTAGGTCTAAATATATTGATTCCTCTTCCGAGTTTATCAAAATATTACCAACTCATTCACCATATATTGGCCAGATATATTGAAGCATTAAACACAAGTAATTTAAATAATAAATGACTAAGTTTATTAAATACTAAAAAGATATGGCAATTTAAGTGCACATATTGAGTTCAAATATTAACCCTAGAAAATAAATTAGCTCATGGCTACAAGAGAACAGTAGTAAAAATAATAATAAAACATGATACAATTATTAGCAAACCGATATAGACGTCGAATTGCTCTTAATTGCGCTGCCTAGAAACTCTTGATGCCGAAGAACGTCTTGTATCTCTCTCTAAAGATGCTTCAATTAAGCTCCTATTGCTCTCCAAGACTCGTGTTCTGTATTCTTGGTGCTCTTGGGTTGTCTTGGATTGATTCTTGAAGGCTGGGAACGAGTGGCTTTATATAGGGATTGATATGAGCTTGAAAATCTCAATTCTCGTCGGACTAGGACTCGCACTACCGCTGGCGCGCTATGCATTTGTCGCTGGGGCGACGCGTGAAAAAGCCTTCA
This sequence comes from Ailanthus altissimus, assembly GCA_946807835.1. NCBI lineage: Eukaryota > Viridiplantae > Streptophyta > Magnoliopsida > Sapindales > Simaroubaceae > Ailanthus > Ailanthus altissimus. The sequence continues at coordinate 20,585,681 of OX327684.1, forward strand.
CCGCTGGAGCGGTGGGATCTTGGCGCTGGGGCGCTGCATGAAAACGGCTTCACCGCTGGCGCGGTGAATTTCTGGCGCTGGGGCGCTATACGCGACTTAAGCAAGTCGTTTTTCTTATTTCGATCACTATTTCAGCGCTGGGGCGAAAATCCTTGTGGCGCTGGGGCGATGGACACATACTTTGAAAACTTTGCATTTTAGTCCCTGTTTTCGCTCCTTTTGCGTTCTTTCTTTAAATTTCGTTCAAGTCCCTATAAATAACAATAATACACATAAATAGCCATCTATTCTCATAAAATCATAAAATATCAATAATAAAAACATGAGAAAATATATGACAAATTTGCCCTTATCAATTACAAAGGAATATTCATATTCTAGAATTCTCTACCAACTACTACTTTACAAGTGGGTTTGGCCTATACATATATCAAACTCAAATGGGCCTTCTAGAAAGTATGGTCTATGAAATGCTCCAATGGCCCAAATAGCCTTCAAGGGTCTTGGCGTGCACCAAATATTCGATGAATTGTCTGAGAACATTTGGGGTGTGACAATTGGCTGGCATAAAAGTTTAATTGTCACATATCCTAAATAATGAAATCGTTTTACTTTGAAGCTTCTAGAATCATGGAAATATTGCTGAAATTACTTTTTTTACTAAGCAAAAATTTCCAAACTTCATGTAAATGAAGATTCAAATTCAAAATCTCTTGTTGACTTAGGCTTTATTTGGGTTGATTGGCTGCAAGTTTTGGAAATGATTTTAAATCAACTAAATTTATTTATTTATTTAAATAAAAAATATTCATTAACAAGGACTTAAAGAGTCCTGAATAATAGAGTTTCTGATATAGTTTGAAATTGACCCATACTAAATGATATTAGAATATAAACTTAAAGTATACTTAGTCAATTCATAAGCCATCCTATTGGAAGTACTGGGAGCATAAATGAATTTACAGGAGTGAAAAGAATGCAAAAGATTAGCAATATTTAGTAGAATAAAACCAAATTCAGAAACTGAATGAGTCTTTAAAGTAATATCCTAAATAACAGATTGAGCATATGATTCAAATTCAATAACCCATAAACCTAATTCCTTAGCAAGAATGAGACATTTTTGAATAGCAAGAGCGTTAGTAATATGCATCGAGTAGAATGCATGGAGGGAAAAAAAAGTTGAGAGTAAAACCTCACCATAAAAGTCTCGAATAACTACCCTTAGACTTGGTTCGACCATCGTCTTTACACAAAGCAGCATCAAAGTTTATTTTAACACAGCCAATGGTAGGACGATGCCAAATAGATATATAAGAATTATGATTTATTGAAGTCGGTGTATTAGCCTCTCGATATTCATACAGAAAATGCTTGGACCAGTCAACAATATGAACAACATCCCCCTAATAATTATTATGAATGGATTGGTTCCTAACAAACCAAACTCTCCAAAGAATAACCAGAAAGAGCTCAAGATTATAGTGAGACAATTAATCGATGCTAGAGATGAAGAAATCCAAAGTAGAGGTAAGGTGATTACAAAGAATTCCTTGCATGAAAGAACAATCATCCTGCACATGTTTTAAAAGCTTGCAAAGCCAAAGGGAATCGATGGAGTTCTCAGCCCTAACACTACACCCAGGACAAAACTGGCCAATGGGGACATGATGACGCTGAAGGTTGACATAAGTTAGGATCCAATTATAAGTTGCATTCCAGATAAAAGATTTTACCTTTTGCTGAAGGCCATTTTTGTTTTAAGATCAGAAGGCCATTTTTAGAATCCTTACCCTGGCCAATGCATTGACAAGCTCAACAGTCCATGCACATGAAGTAGTATTTAACTCAGACACCGAAAGATGGTTAGGGAGTAAATGACGGAATAAAGGTTTAAAAGTGTATGCCCTAGGCAGCAATTGATCATAATAAACCGAAATAGATGTATCACTACCAACCTTCAACAAAGACCTTTTATCAGAAACTCACAACCCCAAAGAAAACTTTTCCAAAGAAAAGAGGCAGAAGAATTAGCCTTAGCCTTAATAAAAGAAGAATTTGTTAGGGTCGGGGCTTACGTGTCATCCCTGAATGTACATATACTTGTGTATTTATATAAGTGTACATTCCCATTAAATCGTTAATACCAATTTATATGGTATTATATAATATAACGTTACAGACATTGTAGATCTGAAAGAGTTTGAATCAGATATAAAGGAGTTTAGATAAAGGCACATAATTAACCACGCTAAGAGATATAAATGCTAAATATCAGCAGATCCAAGAGTTTGAGCTTTATCTGTAACGAGACATAAACTTGGGAATATACTAGTAACTGCATAGTTGCAAGAGTTGCAATCGGGTGCCAGAAAATACTAGTTGCGCAAGTATGTTCTCAAATTATTGTCCCTGATCTATTTTTGCCGATACGGGTCTGGTGGTGAATACTATTTTATATAGATCAGCATATGTCGTACCTATAGGGTATAGATGGTTGTTCTTAACCAACCGTGAGCTTGGAGCTCGTATTGACATATGGGTACCCAGTTAGGACTAGATATGAGACAGACTTACGAGGGCCTCCGATAGACATCCTATATAAGCCATCAACTGAGGGTCCTCTCGAGTTGAGTAGTATACGCGGTACTTTGACCTGAGTGCCACGGTGGGCTTGTAAGTGAACCACCATACTTTGGTTTCACGTATGTCATAGACCTTTTATGGTGTGACCTCTGGGTGTCGCTGGGTATAGTCCGATGCTTATGGAGTCCAGTGCGTACAGATATGGGATCCGAAAGCTCGCATAGGGAGTTCGGTATCTAGATGCTTCAAGACTGTATCTCGAAAAGTCTTGTGGTCACAAGCAATTATCTCGGGAAAGAGTTCCGCTAGGGTAGAACAATATGGCAAAATAGTGTGCACATATTGTTCTGTGAGATACAAGTTTGAAGATAAGATATCGATGAGCATAAGGGGATTTGACGGTGATAATCTATATCCCCGCACATTCAGGATATCATGACGAAAGGATTATACGTATGCGTTGTAACCTCAACTTGCATGGTTCAACGCGCTGATTTATATATCCATGACGTGTACGTGGGTCATTGCTCACGGACTCATGGAATAGTTTCATTTGACAAATCAGGCGTAGGACCTAGAGAGTCCCGCTAAATGGAGTGTACTCGTTGTACACTGGGGCAGCGTGCCGGATTAAAGTGTTTAATCTAGCAATATTCAGCAATACCACGGGAATGCGTGCATGTCTATATTTAAGTGTTAAATACAATAATTAGTCAATAATTGTTATTTACTAATTGTATAATGACACGTGACACATTGTGGACCATCGGTTAAGTTTACCCAAGTGCGGGTTTGGTGGGACCTACTAAGGGGTAGACTTGGTAACTATTCATGAAGGGCAAAATGATCATTTCATACTTTGATTATTTTATTATTAAATAATCAAAATATCTCTCTTATAAGATTATATAATATATTTTTATATTATATTATAATATATAGTATTTTATTATATGATATTTTATATATTAATATTTTTTTTTGAGTGCCATATAGTTGGCACCCATTATGTTTATTATATTATTATTTTTATAATAAAATATATTATATTATTATTTTATATATATTAGATATATAAAGAGAGAAAGTGTGAATATTTGGTGGGTGTTGCATTTTGGCCGAGAGATGAGAAAGAAATGAAGAAGAGAAATAGAGAAGAAAAGAAGAAGAAGAAGAAAATCGAGAGAAGAAAAAAAAAAAAAGGAAAAGGGAAAAATGAAATTGTTTCATTTTTCTTTATGCTTCCATTTGAAGCAATGGTGGATTACTTCAAATTCTCCATTTCTTATCCTTTTAGAGAAAAGGATATAAACACACACCCGGCCATTTTGGGGATTAAGAGTTAATCCTGTGCTGGACATTGGGCTGTTGTTCTAGCTCACCAAACCCATCGTGTTGGTGACTAAAACTGCACACGAGTTGGTCTCTATGCGGACTCCGAGGAAATACGTGTATAACGTTACACGTTAAGGTGAGTTCTCTATCCTATAAATATATTAATGTGATTAATATATTGTATTTATTATAAGTTTCATGCTTCCGTTAGACTTAAATATGTATATGATGTGTATTTAGGCAATAGACACACTTGCACATGCATACACCCACATATCTTAGATCTGCCGCCAACAAAATTATAGAAGTAAAATCCCCTCAACACATGACTAACAAAGGCATCAAGGTATGTAACAATACACCAATATTGTTTTACAAGCATAGCTTGGTTGAAACCTAATAAATCTCTGAAACCCATCCCCCCGTCATTCTTGTGTTTATAAAGCGAGGCCCATGTGTACCAATGTAGCTTACGATGCTTATCATTACCACCCCACCAAAACTGAGCACAGAGAGCATTCAATTCATAAATAAGAGATTGAGGGAGCCGAAAGAGATTCATAGAATAAGCTGGAATGGATTGAATTACTGCCTATATAAGAATTTCACGGCCATTTGCAGAAAATAGATGCCTTTTTCCACCCTTCATGCTTGTTCCAGACCTTATCCTTTATAGAGGCAAAAAGATGTTTCCTGTTCCTTCTATTAAAACTTGGCAGTCCCAAGTAATTTTCATGACAGGGGACTGCTTTAATAGCTAAACATATTATCAAAGAAGAAGATGTATTGTTGTTGATGGAAGTGCTAAAACAGACTGCTAATTTATTGAAGTTAATTACTTGCCCTGAAGCTGTAACATACTTATAAAGCATCTCCTTCAAAGTTTGACATCAGATAGTTGTACCTTAGAGAAAATCAGACTATCATCTACAAATAATAATAATAATAAATAAATGAGAGACAGTTGGGCCATTATGACCACAATGAACCTCATGAATCGCTATTCGGAGTTCAGCCTGATAAATTAAAATAGATAACCCTTTTGCACATATAATAAAAGGATAAGGAGATAAAGGATCACCTTACCTTAGGCCTTTTGAAGGAATGATAAAACCCTCTACTTTCCCATTTAAAACTATAGAATAAGAGACAGAAGAAACATAACTCATGATCTTCTTACACTAAATCACCGAGAAATCCATGATTTTCATCATACCATCCAGAAAACCCTATTCAACACGATCATATGCCTTAGGCACGTCCAATTTTAGAGCAATTATATCATTATTTATGCCTTTTCTAAGTTTAACTGCATTAATACATTCAAAGCCAATGATGGCATTATCAATGATGAGCCTTCCTAAGATGAAAGCACTCTGCTTTAAAGAAATAACAACATTCAAAATACCACAGAGCCTATTGGTAAAAGCTTTGGCAATGATCTTATAAATAACATTACAAAGACTAATAGGCTGAAATTTGAGCAATGCTGGGGAAGATCAAACTTAGGAATTAATGAAATGAGGGTGTGATTAATCCTCTCAAGATCACCAGACCCATTGAGAAAACTCAAACAAGCTGCAGTAACCTTTGAACCTACAATGTCCCAATATTTTTGATAAAACAAGATAGACATTCCATCAATACCTAGGGCACTTGTAGGATGCATTTAGAAGAGAGCTCGATAAACCTCAACAGAGGTAAAAAGGGCATCTAAAATATGACACTGATGCCCAGATAAGCGAAAAGTAATATAATTTGTCACCATGCATAACATATCATCAGAAGAATATGAGGAAGAAAAAATACACTTAAAATGAGACAAAATAATCTGACCTATAACATCTGGGGTTTCTTATCAAACATCGTAAGAGTGAAAAAAAACTAGAGATATTATTCCTTTTTTTCTTGCTTGTGGCTTTATGATGAAAGAACGAAGAATTTCTATCACCAGCTCTAAGCCAGCTCCCCCGAGATCTCTGTTTCCAATAAAGCTTATTTTTATATATTAACACATCCAGTTGTTTTTCGACTCTCCTCATTTCTCTCCATAAAGAAGCATCAACATGCTTATTAAGAGAAACAAGAAGATTTTACTTTCTTTTAATATCAAAGGGAAATCTTGCGAAAGGAAAACTTATTCCAATAATGGAGAGACTGACAAATACCATTCAAATTCCTATAGATCAAATTCAAACTGCCATCAACATAATTCCAACTATGTAGAATAATATCACTATAATCCTCATCATCAGCCCGTGCTTCTTCAAAGTGAAAGCGATTACCTGTATGAAAATAAGATTGAAAAGAGCATTTCATATCCAAGTAAATCAAGATCAGGCGAGGATCAGAACCCCAAAATTCCAAATATTGAACCATTGCCCGCGGGAATATAGACTGCCAAGCATGATTACAAACAACTCTATCCAAATGCTCATGAATACAATTGCCCTCATATTGACCATTACACCAAGTAAAGCGAGGACCAACAAACCTCAAATCCATAGTTGACAATCATCAAGAGCCTCATGAAAATTATTCATTAAAGGATGGGATCTCTCTACCCCACCCTCATTATCATAATAATCAAGAATCTCATTAAAATCGCCACTGCATAACTAAAGAAGAGATGACATACCATGTAAATGGCGAAGTAAATTTCAAGTGCAGCAACACTAACTAAAATCAGGGTGGCCATAGAAACTAGAATATCTCCAAAACTTATCATCATGGTTATTAACAATAATATCTATATGAAACTGAGAGTAAGAGAAAAGCTTAGCCTCAACCTAATAGGACCAGAACAGAGCTAGACTATCGCTACGACTAAACCTCTCTACAACTAGTTTCCCAACAAAACTAAAACAAACTCTAAAGTTTTCCATCTGAGAGTGAAATGATAATGTCTCTATGAGAAAAACCCCATCTGGGCTATGTTCCTGTAGCAACTTGTGCGAGATTTATAATGACTAGGGATTGCCCATACCTCAGACATTCCAACAAAAGAGATTCATAATGATCAATAGTCCTACACCTCTGCAGGAACTGCCATTAAAGACACGAGTAGAAGTTGTCATGCCATTCCGAGAAGGATTATGAGGGTTCTCCTTATCAGTAAAGTCAAAGTCTAACATTTTTTTTACCAATTTTACCCCTACAAGTCCGTTTGTTCGCCATAACTAAAAAACCAAAGTGAGCTTTTTTTCCATTTACCTAACTTATGATAAGAAGTTGCTAAGGTCAATCGACAAGATAACTTTTCAGGACTAGCGTTAAAGTTACTATCTACGACCTTTATGAGGACTGGGCATCACCTTCGAAATATTCTGACCTTTCTTCAAACTTTTGCTTTGCGTTGGCAGTTTCTCAGTCTTTTCAAAGTTGAAATTGAAGAAATCTTGGAGAATTAGGTCTTGTAATGTACCAGTAGCCTCACTAAAAACTTGTACCCCTGATGGCAAATTTGATGAATCACCTGAATCATCTGGCCACATAATAGACCAAACACATGAAAAAGAATTTTCCCCTATTAGGGATATAATTGACTGAGGAAGCAAATTGCTACCAAGATCAATGCTCAATAGAAGACACCAAAGTAGGAGAAGCTTTTCCACTATGATTAGTTCTTTGTTTAGGACTACAAATCTGGATACCTATGTCTTGTACATTTGTATAGCCATTAGACGCACGAGCTCTATCATTAAACAACAGTTCTTTGCCCTTATCAATTGCTAGAAGTTAATTAGGGACCGTATTTGAAGATAAGACCCATTTTTGTTTACTAAAATTTCTCGTCCCACTAATTACAGCAGAATCCCCAACAATCAAAGATTTTCTAGATTTAGAATGAGCCTTTCCAAAGACTTCTTATGCCGCAACTCTGTTTAAGAAGTGTCAGACGGGGAATGAATGGGTGTAGAACTATGACCACTACGACTATATAGGCAAAACACATGAAAAACACCTGGCAAAGCCGGTTTATAATTTGTCCTAATCTAAGGACTATATAAGCAATGTTTGCTCGCTGTTTGAACCTTAGACCGAACAGGGCATTCTCTATTTAGGTGCCCAAATTTGCCACAGAAAAAATATAAATCTGAAAGCCGCTCAAATCGTAGTACAACAGTTACCACTTCATCCAAATCATCAAAAGCAATACGAACAATAGGTTTTAGAGGCTTTGTGATATCAATATGAACCCTAACACGGATAAATTTTTCCAAACATTTTTTGGAGGAACCACGATCAACCTCTTCCATAATGCCAAGAAGTTCTCTAATTCTAATACCAGCTTCCTCATGTAAAAAGAAAATAGGTAAACCATGTAACTGAACCCAAAATGAGACTTTATCGAATGACAAGTCTGATAAAAAATCATATCCCGCAGGGTTCTCCAAAATAATTAAGTTATTTGCAAACATCCATAGACCCCCTGCAAGCACTCACTGATGATCAATATTAAAATTAAAGTAAAAAAAAACAAACACATTCCTTACTTGGATCGAGCATTTCAATATAAAATGAGTCAATAGTTTGCCAGGCAGATTGAAGATTAATAGCAAGAGCATTGTTGTGCACTGGATAAGAGCACAACACTTTGCCAACCAAAGAAGAATTAGCCCATTCCTTTCGTAAAGAAGAATCTAGTATTGAAACTGGGATGGATTGATACTGCAACTTAAGAGAATTATATTGCTGCAAATGCTTATCAAAATCCATTGAACCAAAAGACATAGAATTAATGCAGACTCAACACAAAAGTTGCAAAAATCCTATGTATAAAAGCAAATGTAAACCAAGTGAAGATCATCATTGTCTAAAGATTTTGAAACTTCACAATCATCAATTGACAACTAAAGGGAGATGAAAGTTGCGGGCTTGCATTGCTGAAGACGAAAATGAATCATAAAAATGCTGGAAGCTGAAGAAAAAGCCAAATTGCAAGATCAAATTCTTAACAAATATATTTTAATTTAAGTGATTAGTAAAATATACTGAAAACTTTATTTAAATCAAAATTTTCCTTTAAATTCTTAACAAATATATTTTTGTTGTTTGTATTCCCAGAACCTGTTGGAGGCGTAATAATGATGGCAGAGATATTGATTTAGGTACTTCTTAGTGGTGTAAGCTACTTATCAGGTGTTTTAAAGAAAACTTCGACGCGTTCATTTGTTGACGCAGTTAGATCTTAAGCACGTGGGTGTATACATGTGCAATTGTGTCTATTGCCTAACGCAGCGAAAATATAAATTTTGCAATAAACACAATAAATAAATATATTAATCACATTAATATATTTATAAAGTTAGAGAACTCACCAAACGTGTAACGTTATACACGTATTTTTCCTGGAGTTCGCATGGAGACCAACTCGCGTGCAGTTCTAGTCACCAACTCGGTGGGCTTGGTGAGCTAGAACAGCAGCTCTGTATTCAGCCTCGGATTAACTCTTAATCCCCAAAATGGCCGGGAGTGAATTTATATCCTTTTCTCCTAAAGGATAGGAAATGGAGATTTGAAGCAATTCACAATTACTCTAATTGGAAGCAGAGGAAAAAATGAAACAATTTCATTTTCCCTTTATTTTCTCTTCTTTCTTCTCCCCCTCGACCGTTTGGCCTTCTTTTTTGTCATTCTTTTTCTTTCTTTATATATATATATAATATAATATATAATACAAATAATAATAATATAATATAAAATAATATATATAATATAAAAGAAAGATATTTTGATTATTTAACTATTAAATAATCGAACTTTGAAATGACCATTTCCCCCTCATAAATAGTTACTAAGTTCACCCCCTAGTGCGTCCCACAAAATCCCACACTTGGGTAAACTCAACCGAGGATCTACAATACACAATGTGTCATAATACAATTATTAAATAATAATTATTAACTAATTATTGTATTTAACACTTAAATACAGACACGCACGTATTCTCGTGGTAATGCTGAATATTGCTGGATTAAACAATTTAATCCGGCACACTGCCCTAGTGCACAACGAGTACACTCCATGTCGCGGGACTCTCTAAGTCCTACGTTTGATTCGTCAAATGAAACTATTTCATGAGTCCGTGAGCAATGCCCCACGCATACGTCACGGATGCACAAGTTAGCGCGTTGAACCATACAAGCTGAAGTTACAGCGCATATGTATAATCCTTCCATCATGATATCCAGGATGTGCGAGGATATAGATTATCACTGTCAAATCCTCATGTGCTCATCCATCTCCTATCTCCAGACTTGTATCTCAATGAACAATATACGCAAACTCCTTTGCCATATTGTATTGTTCGACCTTGGCGGAACGCTTTCCCAGGATTATTGCTTGTGGCCACAAGACTTTCTAAGATACAGTCTCGAAGCATCTGGATATCTAACTCCATATGGAAGCTGACGGATCCTATATCTGTACACACCGGACTTTATAAGCATCGGACCATACCCAGTGACACCCAGCGGTCACACCATGAAAGGTCTGTGACATGCGTGGAACCAAAGTATGGTGGATCACTTACAAGCCCACTGTGGCACTCAGGTCAAAGGACCACGTATACTACTCAACTCGAGAGGACCCTCCGTTGACGGCTTACATTGGGTGTCTATCAGAGGTCCTTGTGAGTCTGTCCCATATCCAGTCCTAACTGGATACCCATATGTCAATACGAGCTCCAAACTTATAGTCGGTCAGGAACAACCATCTATACCTGATAGGTACGCCATATGCTAATTTATATATAAAGGTATCCACCGACAGACCTGCATCGGCAGAAATAGATCAGGGATAATTATTCGAGAATATACTTGCGCAACTTGTATTTTCTGGCACCTGATTGCAACTCTTACAACTATACAGTTACTAATATATTCTCAGGTCTATGTCCCATTACAGACAAGGCTCCAACTCTTGGATCTGCTGAGTATTATAACCAGCTAACACTTAACTGTGCTAACATTTAGCAATTATATGTCTCAGCGTGGCTGACTATGAGCCCTTATCTAAACCCTTTAGATCTGATTCGAACTCCTTCAGATTTACAATGTCTGTAATATTACATGCATAAAATCATATAAATTGGTATTAACGATTTAATGGGAATGTACACTTGTATAAATACACAAGTATATGTACATTCAGGGATGGCACGTAAATACCGACCTTAACACCATTGACACTAAAAGAGGTATGATTGGGATATGAAGATGGTATGAGATTGTTATGCTTGGCTGTTGCAAGAACTATGACTGAAAATTTTTCCCCTAATTATAAAGTTTTATCTTTATCTCCTTTTTTATTTATGATTTTTATTTTCCCCCAAAATCAATCTTCGACCTAAAATCACCTTCACCCCATCACCTCAATCTAACCACTCTCTATGAAATATGCCTCTCTAGATACAAAAGAGTGAGAGATGAAAGAAAATTGGTAACCATCAGTGGACTACATCTTTACTATATTGATTGTTCTAAAATAGTTATCGAAAGAGCCTTTATATAGGCTCCAATCTAAACTAGTTATAATGTGAACACAAACATATAATAGTCAATAATTGTGACTATAGAGTGTGAACAAAGAAATGTAAAGTCAACAATGATGACTATATTATTATCTTTAACATCTCCCTTTAAACTCAAGATCATAGATGCTTGAGTTTGGAAAGAAGATTTTAGTTGTAGTGGTATAGTTGAGAGACAACTGCTATCAAATGAGGTAACCTTATCAAAGAGAGAGACAATTATTTTTGGAGAGAGATGCCACCATAATCTCCTCTCAAAGATTTTGTAACCATTTTATAATAACCCCATTAATCACAATGTAGTCCATAGGTGATTACCGGTTTTCTCTCAACTCACTCTCTTCTATACTTCCACATTTCTCAATTATCTAACATGGTATCAGAGCCATATGATTCTTGAACTCCTCTTCCTTTGCCAGATTTTTTCACCAGACAGTTTTCGGACCATTGTTCATTTTTCGATACTGTTCATTAGTCATTGGTACTATTCTAATCACTCTTCACTATCGAAATATACTATTTATAACCCAAAATTTTATTGAAAATCTATTTTTCAGGCACAGATCAGTTGTGCAAGTCCCGTCGGTTTTTATCTCAGTTAGAATAGTCTCTATTTTCACAAATCGAACACTTTTCTAATCATTGTTCATCACTGTTGATACTATTTTGGTCACTATTCATTATTGTTGGTACTATTCCTAAGCATAACTATTCACCGCCCACCTCAGAAGATGTAGAATATTCTGACCATTCCAACCCCATCAGAATCACTTCATTTCGATACCAGCGTAGTACAAAATTGCCATTCAAAGAATTGGCCACAATCTATCAACTAACTTAGATCCCGGTCATTTTTCAGCGAGTTACTGTACACCGCCCATACCAAGCATTTTAGAGGAACTAGCCATCTCAGTGCCATCAGAAACTTCTTTCCAATTGAGGTCCTCACGTGCAAACGCGCCTCCCAATCACCAATGCTGTTGTTTACCTTCTACCTCTGATTTGCTCCATTTTTCGGCGAATGTTCCATCACCTCCACCACCATGCAACTCCTCTCTGATGGATCTATCAAACCCAAGTTTTAATTTGAAATTCTGGTGATTCGATTTGCAGTTAGGGTATCTTTGCAAACTTTTCAAAAGTTATCCTCGGGTTAGTTTGCTAAATTTATAAACATTCGAGGTTATACTTTTATTTATATAATATTTATGTCCTTACTATAATTTTAAAAACTCTTTGGGTCATCTAGTAATTTTGTCACTTTGGGGCATTTTATAATTTTTAGAAGTTTCAGGGTATTTTTAAAATTTTTGTAATTCCAAATAAATTGGTGGATAAATCGATCATTGCGCTTGTCACTCTTTACTAACCTAGTCACTCTCTAAGAATATTTTCATCGTCAGAACATTATCACTTGTCGAAAGGCACCGCAACGTCGTCACTCTTTAACAAATTATTGCATCTCTCTTCGACAATAGTGGCATTTATCTTTGAAAATAGTTGCCTCTCTCTTCTATTAAGGTTATCTCATTTGATAGCAGTTGTCTCTCAAATACACCACCATAACCAAAATCTTCTTTTCAAACTTAAGCACCTACGATCTTGAGTTTGAGGAGGGATGTTAAAGATAATAATGTAGTCATCATTGTTGACTTTACATTTTTTTGTTCACACTCTATAGTCATAATTTTTTACTATTATATGTTTGTGTTCATATTATAATTAGTTTAGATTGGAGCCTATATAAAGGCTCATTCTGTAACTATTTTAGAACAACCAATATAGTAAAGATGTAGTTTATCGGTGGTTACTAATTTTCTTTCATCTCCCACTCTTTCATATTTCTCAATTTTCTAACATGGTATTAAAGCCTAATCTAGTCACGCAAAATTAAATGGCCTTTATTTGTGGTAGGCATATTCATGACTGTATCTTTATGGTATAGAGAGATTAATTTACTAGATGGGAAAGTTATTAGAGGTAATATTGGAATGAAGTTGGATATAGCTGAAGACTTTGATATAATTAGTTGGGATTTTCTTATTGAATTTCTTAATTTTTTTGGTTTCAACAAATAATTTATTCAGTGGATTTTTATCATTCTTCATTATACTCGCTTATCAATTATGATTAATGGTACTCCGAAAGCATTTTTCAAATATGGTAAAAGAGTGCGCCAAGGGGATTATTTGTTTCCTTTGATCTTTGTCTAGCTGAGGATGTTTTTTCTCATGGTATTCAAAGTTTGGTGGATTTTAAGAGGGTGACCACGATATCAGTCCCAATAGGGTGCATTACTCCATCCCATATCTTTTGTAGAGGTGACAATAATTCTTTTCGCTCACTGATGGACTTTGTTATACTTTATAGCATGGCATCTGGTCAAGTAATAAATAAGAAGAAAAACAAATTCTTCATTGATAAATATGTTACATACAGCTGTCAAGATATTTCTAGTCTTTTGGGGTTATCTTAGGGTAAACTTTCTTTCATTTATTTGGGAGTTCCAATATTTAGAGGCTGCCCACATAGCTAACACTTGCAAGTTCTGGCTGACAAGACTTGTGTGTATTTTAATAGTTGGAAAGAAAAAATTCTTTCAATGACTAATAGAATTAATCTTGTTTGCAAAGTCTTCCAAAATACCTTGTTGCACAGTTTCAAGGTATATCTTTGGCCTAGTTTCCTTCTCAAGCAATTGAATGGTTGGGCTCAAAATTTTATTATCTCAATGGATCATTGTTCTCGTAAGATGAATTTAATGTCATAGAATAGACTTGACATGCCAAAGAAGGCCGGTGAGGTAGGTCTTCGTAGATTGGACTTACTTAATAAGGCTTGTCTACTCAAAGCTCTTTGGGACGTACACCAAGTGGATTCTATATGCTCAAAATTCTTAAGAAAATGATATAATTTTTTAGATGCAAGTAAGCAATACCTTAGCTTTTTTCTTTGGAATGACTTTAAATATATTCTATCATATTTTCATAAGGTGATAAAATGGATCATTGGTGATGAAACTTTAATTAATTTTTGATATGATAAATGATTAGATGAACCTATTCTTTTTATTGGTGGACTATACTTAGAAGGTATGGTGAAAGACACAATTAAAGAGGGACAATGAAAGATTTCAAATTCCTTTTACTTTATTTGAATTTTCTTTTTATTAGGCTTTAGAGACATGTAATTCGATATAGACTTATATGTATAAAACCTAATACTAGTTAAATTATAATTGATGGGATTATAGTTTAACTTAGTATATAAAAGCCTCATATAGGGTTGTAGTTCCAAGTCAAATTATTTCATAGATCTTTTCTTCTATTTTTCATCACAAAAAGAGAATCCTATTGAGAACTACACAGATTTGATTGTGGAAGGCTGTTATACTCTTGTGTTCTCATTGAATGTTGATGATTTGTGCGTTTAAATTACTATGCTTTCCTCAGTTATTTTTTTTTAACATCCATCCTGATAATTTAACATGATAAATCTAGAACTTATATTTTATGAGTATGAATTCTATTTATATTTATGTCTAACATCATGATCATGAGATTACAATATGTTTTGATAGTAAATTTTTGTTATATAATTGTAACTTCTAACAAAATTGGTAATCGTGGTTAATTATAAACATAGTCTAATAATAAATTTATTTATTTATTTATTTATTCATAATAATATTCTGAGTATTAATGCCTTTCCTTTAAATAATAAAAAAAATACTAAATTAGTAACTAAAATATGAATTATATCTTAATTTCCTTATAATAGCAAATATAATATGTGACTTGTATGTATTATTATTCCCGTCTTATTAATTGTTTCGGTAACATTACTAATTTGTATTACATTATGGATAAATTTTTCATACGAGGGTACATTATATTTATTTATTAAAATTTTATTATATGTATTAAGTTCTTTCTTATAATTAGTTCAAACATATACATAGTAAAAATTAACAATAAGTCAAAAGTAAACAAGATTATTGTTGTGGAAAATTAGGTGATACTTGACCTACTCATAAGAGTTTAACTTGGCACTTAGGTCTTTTTTTTTAATGAGCAACCTAGCCTAAAACAAACTATTTCAATGAATTGAATGTGAGTAAAAACATTTGAGCCTCTATAACTCGGCCTAAAGAGGTTATTGAGTGGGACTCAACCTAAGATATGTGTCACCACTCAGTACTGTTGTTAGATGACACATTATTACAGACTAGTCACCTGTCATGTCATCATAGGGATCACCAATGGGTGCTACATCTGTAATGTTTAGGCTCTACCACATTACCATCGAGTCCCTCTCAATGGTCTAGCTGGAAACACATTAGACGATGGCTAGACCAAAAAGATAAGATATTATTAGGAAGATCTCAAAATGACTAATGGTAAGTCTCTACATCAGTATATATAATCTCTGGTCCTTTGTTGACATAGATCAAAAGCTATTTGGATTTGTTGGGCAGGTTCAACATTGAATCTGCTGACCTCAAAGAGATATAGCATGCTGACCCCTCAGTTATCCCAGTTTACCTGCTTAAGCTGACTACTCTAAAAGCACTTAATTAGAAGACATCTAGTACTCCAAATGTAAAAAAAAAGTCTAATTATCCACATGCTCCCATCTGAGCCAATTCTCTAAAATGTCATTCATGAAAGGGAATAGTTCTTCAATTGAATGCTGTCACTTATCACCTTTGAGGGCTAACCTTAGGCCAGCTCCCTCTACCTCTAGGGTTTACCTCCGCTATAAAAGCCTTACTTCTCTAAGAGAAGGGATCGATAGGTCATAAGTTGAAGCTCAATTACTTCACTTTTTCATATTCATTCATTTTTATCTCTTCCTCTTAATTTCCATATTAAAGTTTAATCCTACTTGATAACCTTCAATCATTCATCCTTACAAAAGAAACAATTCATAGAAAACACAAGAAATGGCCTCCACAAGTTCAAAGAGGAGAAAAACATAAAAGATCCTAACTCATGAGTGATATTACTCTCATTGTAACTTACATCTTATAATCTTTTTTATATAGTGGTTTTCATAATGAGTTCTACATGTGGATATAGGTCTTTAGGCTGAACCATGTAAATTAATGTGTTGATTATCTTTATATTGCATTTTCTTATTAGTTGTAATAGTATTGAGTTATGAGCTCAATTTGGATGAGCTCTATTGAGTTCTACTTGTTATAATCACCTCCAGATAATTTCCCGATCTTAGTTCTAATTCAAACCACCTACTAACTATCCTATAAACCCTAAGTCCCCCTCATCCTCCAAAATATGTTTTAGGTTCTTCTTTACTCAGCTCTGCACTCTTAAGTACATCATCTAACTTTAAACATAAGCTGAGTAGCTCTTTCCAACCCATCTTAGCCAAACTATCCCCTCTAAATAACTCTTTACTTAATAGTTCTGAGCTCTAGCAATCTCTACTGAGATGTTGCTTTCTCTCAATAAATAAATCTACACTATTTTAGGCTCATGAGACAGTTGGGTCCCTGAACTTGTAAGCCTATCAATTTGACCCCGAACAATTATCTATATAATCCAACTGAGACACTACAGTTTTTAAATAGCCAAATAAATAACAGAGGAGAAATGATAGATTTGAAACAAAAATAAAACAATTAAAATTATAAAGTAAATACATAAATACTTGTTCAATAGTTAAATAATTATTGATATTGAAAATTTATTATGTCCTCATTAACCTATGCATATACGTAAATAGTTGTTTCTCTATATGGATACAGTCACAACCTTTGTGAGAAACCAATGCCATGCCAACATAGAACCTTACCGCATCACGGCCCTGCTAAATACCATTATGTGTTCATGAGCTCTTTTTATATAATAATAAAAATGATATTTTTGTGAATACCTTCGAGGTATAGTGTTGAGGGAGGAAACGCCCTTCTCCCTCTTGAGATCAGGTTGAAGCGAAGAACCCCAAGTTCAACCTAAAACTCTAACCTCTTTGTGCAGCGGAATAACCTGTTTATCAAGCAAAATAGTAAGAATCCAAAGCAGAATATAAAAAAGCACAACACAATCTTACGTGGTTTGGCTAATTGCCTACGTCCATGGTAGATCCAAGGATCCTAACCTATCTTATTAACTCCCTAGATATTTAACAAGCAAAACCTAATGAAGAGCCCTCAAAGGACCTAATGTTTAGTGTACCGTTGCTCTACCACGAACAATGAACACCTAAACAATAGTTTCACCCTAGCGCATACAAGCACTTAGTGTCTACCCAATTCTTCCTATCTTTTAGAGTCTCTCTTAATGCTTAATCTCAACTAAAGGGTTTACAAGTGTTTATATAGGGGTTATTTTGTGCCTACTAACCCTATTCTTTGTTGGAGTAAGAGTCCACTTGTTTTGGAAGTCCTAAACTTTCCAAAATTTGAAATCCGGATTAAAACAAAAAATTTCCAGCTCTGAGGCCACTGCGCTAAGGTCCTGACGCCGCGGCGTTGAATATGTCGCGCCCATCGCCGCGGTGCTGGGCTTCTAGTCTGGGCGTCGCGACCCTTAGCCCTGGTGCCTCCTCCGTACGCTTTCTTCGCTTCCTTCGCATCTTCGAGTCCTGTTTCGCTTCCCTCTTCATATCCCACACGTCCTAGACTTCTTGTTACTCTCCTCTTTGGTATTCATTTCAATTTTTATCCGTACAAGATTATTGAATCACTAAATTTCCAACATATAGTTTAATAGTGTTAAAATTTATTAGTTTGTAAAATAAACAGTAATACTCAATCATTAAGAAATATCTTATGAGAGTTAATAAAATTTGTATCAAGTCACGTGAAAAGTTTAAATTACTATTTTAGATTTAAAAAAGTAACAAAATAACTACTTTACCTTTCATAACAAACAAAAAGGTATAATTTTTAAAAAAAATTTGACTTTTCAACAATAAAAAAATTAACGTCATATTCTTTAAATTATTATATTTATACAGTAAATAAACAACACATTATTTTATTGTATAAATAAATAATACTGCAAATAAACAATACATAATTTTATTGAATAAATAAAGAATAAACAATACATAATAATTGAACTGAATTTGAGAATTTGCATGGTGTTTGATGACTTTGACGGCGGAAAATGAAATGAACGGGGTTTTGTTTATAACCGCAGCAACCTTTTTCACACAGCTTGTTTAATGGTAACGGCGGCAACCATGACTGTAATGGCAACGATGGTGTAGGCTACGACATTCTCAACGGCAACGAAGATGCAATGTATGAGGAATGGTGATTGTTGTTGTTGCTGCTTCCTCTATTGAGTGCATTAGGGTTTTGAAGATCGTGGTAGGGCGATGGCGCAAGTAGGGGATTAGAGTCGGACGACTACCACCATATTGGATCTCCTTATTCCCATCACCACCGTCCCCATTGCATCTATGGCTTAAAAAGTGAGATTTTTGACACTTTTTGACTGAACCCAATTTTAAATCTCTAAAATTTAACCCAATGTAGAGTCTCTGTGGCACATTTTGAGGGGAAAAAATTGGGGTTAAATTTGTGTCCTAATTTGATGTAAAAGAAGAAAAAAGATAAAAACTACTCGATAAATTTCTTTCTCCTTTGTCAATTCATTGAGTCATCATTACCACCCTTATAAAATCTCTATTTTCCCTCACACAAAATCAAAGTTAGCTCATTTTTTTTTTTCGGTTTCGGGGGCCAATAGTTACAAGATCTTCTAATTTAATTTTTTTTTGAAACTTTTACGAATGAATTTAAGTAAGACCTAGAAAGAAAAATATAAAACTATGCCCCAGGAAAAATCAATTGAGTATAACCTTTCTCCATCATCTGATCCTACAAGCTACAAGCTACTTTAAACTTCGTCTTTGTTGTAAGCTCACCAATTAACAATTTAAAAGTTACTTTCATTAGGATGCAATCATTTAGTCTGCATTTCTTTATGGAAACACATGGCTTCACTCATTTTAGAAGACTTGCAGAGCTTGTTAATAAGGGTGTTGTATGAAACCACGTCAAGGGTGATTCTATGCTTTACTATGCCCGAGCCAAAGTGTAAAGAGAGAGAAAAATAAATAATGGTAATTTTTTTAAGAGAAAATTAAAAATTATTGAGATATGATTTGGAGAATAAATCAAGTACGTTAGGTGCATGAAGATCAAAGACAGACAAAAAAAGAAGTGAAGACGCAAAGGCAGTGCCTAGGCGTAGGCAGCGCAGCACTAGGTTATTGGCGCCGCGACACCCTAGACAACACATGGGCGCTGCGGCACCGGGCACGATGGTCCAGTGCCGTGTCCTCCGATGAGGGAAAAAGAGTTTCTCGAATTGTTACAACACCTACTTGTTCCAAGCCTCCCTAAAATGACTCCTATATGTTTAAAATGAACCTAGGTCGTCCTAAAACCTATATAAAGGTCATCTATTGACTTGTAAATACATCTTTGTGATATCTAAGTGATCTAAGCATTCTTTATAATTCTTAATAAGAGAAAGTCCTAATTTACAAGAGATAGTGAATTCTTTGTGAGTCTTTTTTGTAAAAATTATACTTTGTAAGCCTTGAGACTCAATAATAAGAAAGTGTGATCTAGATCTGCCGTGAACGTAGATAAGTTATTGAACTACGTAAATTCTGTGTGTTATTTATTTACTTTTACTTTCACTCTCTAGATTCTTTATTACTTGGTTGCTGTGATTTATACATTGAGTTTATTACTTGTTTAATTGCTTCCGTTTAACATTTTCAATTACAAAATATAATATTAGGGTTGAAGAATAAAAAAAAATTAAAGTTTTTAACGTGACTATTTGAATACAGGGATAAGGTTGTTTGGATATAAAGATAAAAATATTTAAATACAGGATAAGATATATTTGAATAATATAATATTAAAATAATAATATTATCATTTTTTTAATTAATTCTTACAAAATATTCTCTGACGGTTGAGTGTTATTGTCGATTTTATAAATTAATAAATTTTATTACTATTAAACTATACCTAAAAAATATTCATGATAAAAGTTATAATAAAAATAATATTTACAATGAACTTTGACACGTAACATGCATGTTCTAGGTCTAACTTCTACTCAACGTAACTTTTCTTTTAATTTTTGTGTATAGGTATACTAAATATTGTCAACGATATGCTTGTCTTGTACTGTGAACTTATTTTTAGGAACAATTTTATAAATAACCCTCTTATTTTTTTATTATTATTTTTTAACAAATGTAAATTGAATATATTTTATTAACCAAATTTTTTATTTTTGGACACATTTGCCCTAATATCAAAATTTAGCCTATTTTCATACTCTCCACCAAAAATCACAAAACAAATTTGAATTTTCACAAAATTTGTTAGATCGACAATTTTGAAGTTATCATTGCATAGATTGGAGCTTATACAACATATTTTTCACTTCAAACAAAAGAAATGAGCGATTTTTGGTAAGTTTTGTTGAACTTTTAAAAAATTTAAATTTCTTTAGAAAATTATTAAAAATTTATTAGAATTTGTATTTGAAGTTAGAAATAGATGAAATTATTGAATTATATGTAAAAAACATTGGTTAGAATGGTGTAAGAAACGTTGAAAATTGGCAAAAAATGATAATTTTGGGTGTATTATCGCGATGCAGATGACTGCCGGCCACCGTTGCCAATCTCGGGCTTGCGATGCGTCTTAAGGGCGCATCGCGTACAGCATCGCGGATGCAATGTCCGTAATGCTGCACTGTTGCACCGTGTGGCGCCTGTATAGGATGTCACGTGGCACAAATTTTTTGAATTTTTTGAATTTTTTTTATTTAAATGAAATAAATTAAATTTAATGTTATTTAAATTAAATTTTTTTTTTTAAATTTAAAATTAAATGTAATTTTATTTAAATTAAATAAAATCTAATTTAGAAGGAATGGATCTAATAGATTAAGTAATTAATTAACATTAATTAATAAGTTGCTTAAATGACTTATTAATTTTAGTTTGTAACATTATTTATTATTGTGAGTACATTTTGTAATTATAATTTATATATGATTATTTTTTATTTTAATATATAATTAATTATTATAATATGTTGATTAATATGTTAGTAATTAATTATTATAATATGTTATTTTTATGTCTGTTAAATTAATTATTTGTGAATTTTATTTGGTAAATCATATTGTATGTTATTTTTAAAATATATGTATGCATGTTATTATTTTTCCTAAAATTATAATTTCTTTTGTTTATTTTTTTTAATTGTTACAGGAAAGAGAACGTATTGAAAACATATAGAATTTCAGAGCATATATTTTTCGTGCATCAGTGACGTCTTATGCGAAGATGTGAGGTCTAAATTGTATAAAAGATAAACTGACAGAAAATCAAAAAATATTATTTAGGCAGATGTGTATGATGCATTTATTAGATATGTCAAATTTGACATTCTCTAATATTTTGGTACACGAGTTATTGTTCTCTAATTTAAAAGATGAGATGTGGTTTTACATAGGTGGGAAACGCATCCGATTTAGCCGGTAGGAGTTTGTACTAATCATCGGACTACAAATGCGAGATTACCCTCCCGCCCAGCAGCTGCATAGGAAATTGGGCACTCAATTATGGGATACATATTTTTCAGGGGTAAAAAAATTATCTTACATATTAAGAATCATGTTCTACCATTATCTACGTTGTTACCCAATTACCTAGATGCTTATAGATTTAATGAGTAACGACAAATTACACCTGACTTAACCCATTTTCATGTAATTAGATTGAAGAATGGAGTGCCACAACAGACAGTAAATAGTGAGAATTGTGGGGTTTATATTTGTATGTTTATAGAGTTTTTGATGTTATATCGTCTCCTAGATTTTGGTCCTGAGCATGGGTCATTTTTTAGGACTAAAATGGCAATTGATTTATGGAAATATGCAAAAAAAATAGTAAAAGAAAATTAAATGTTTGTATGTTTATAAAGTTTTTTTTAATGTATTTTATACATTTCATTGTAAATGTATAATTGAATCAAAGCATGCATTATTAACGACAATGGAGAAAAAAGAAACATAACAAACGTATCAATTAAACACAATCGTAAAAATGTACAAATTAACTAGTCAAATAAAGCCCATAACTATGTGACTTAAAAATACAAATATAACTCATAAAGAACACATCAACTACCATGTAATAGAATTGGGTTTCGACAAGTTTGTCGATTATGTCCATGCTGCATATATTTTTCGTAGGAGCCTCACCTTGCGATAGAATTCGATTCTTCCGACGTCTTCCTGATTGCCGACATACTATAGGAGGCTGGATATCAGCAGTTATCAACTCCTTTGGAATAATCCAATCTAATGGATGACCAACCGGATTTACTGGTTCACTGTATGCACGCAACAAAGACTCAGTCGTGTAATATTGCGAACAAAGAGTCTGGTACTGGAATCTGACCTGCCTGCATACTGCAAGTGTATGAGGACACGGTAACTGTCGCAGATCAAACTTTCGACAACTACATGACTTCCCCGGGATGTCTACTATTCCAATTCTTTTTCCGTCTTTAACGACAAAATGAGATTGATCTATTGCATGCACTGTCATGCGAGCGGAATCATCATTGTGCTTTCAAATCTTGTTATGGGCCCAAGTGGTCAAGAAGTTTGACATATTTTCTCGATACCAGCTACTGGTTATGATATACATTAGAAAATACCTCTCTAATGGCCTTCTCGATACTAGCATGTCGATCAGATATAAATACAAGGTTCTTAAGATTGCCAATGACTCATCGAAGTTTTTTCATAAACCACTTCTATGAAGCATCATTTTCAGAGTCAGCAATACCCCATGCAAGTGAAAAAATCTGGTTGTTTCCATTCTTGCAAATAGCCACAAACATTGTTCCCAAGTATGCATTTTTTAAAAATGTACTATCAACTGTAATAACCGGTCGGATGGAAGACTGGAACCCTCTAATACATGGTCCAAGAGCCATGAAGAAATATTTGAAGTGCTTGTAATCGTCAATCTCCAAATGCATGACTGTACCTGGGTTCTGTTGTTCCAATATATGATAGTATATAGGAAGTAATTTATATGAATCCTCTAGAGTACCACGTATCAACACCAATGTATACTCCTTAGACCGCCAAGAAGTATGGTAAGTTATGTCACACCAAACTCCTCACGTATATCTGCTTGAATTTTCTTCGGTCTATAAAGTTAACTCGCAGATGCAAACTTATTTTTTTAAGAATTTGTCAATAATCCGAGACTTTGCTTGTCGATGACTATCGCATAATCGATCTAATTGGCACACGTGACTTGAATCAATTCTGCGCACAATGAAATGTTTCCTTGCATCTGTCGACACTGCACGTAATCGCCAACGGCATCTATCATCGTCACATTTGATCTCAAAATGATCTTTTGTCGACCTTGACACTTTAAAGCTCCAATTACCTTTAAGTGCTAGCATACTAATAGCTTGGTGAAGTTCGTCTTTGATATCAAACAACTTTTCTACAAACACATTGCCAATTTCATTACTCGATATCTTATTCGATATGCCCAAGTTTGATGGTGGTATTGGAGGCATAAATGTAAAGGGGTTTTCCACTTCACAAAAATTTATTTTTCTAGCTTTAACATTTAAGGAGCTTGTTGAAACATAACAACGTCCGCCTTCTGCTAAATCATCCCCTTCTAAATTATCAACATTTCTAACATCATTACAGTCCTCTTCCACATCCCCAACATTTTCAATGTCATCACAAGCGTAATGTGTATAGGCTGGGTCTTCATTAAAGGGTATAGGAGAAACATTGTGATACTCATTCGTTGTGTTTGCAGGAACCACTGCTGGAATTAATGGAGATGTATGACTCACTTGGTTGCTACCGCTAGCTGACATAAAATGAGTATGAATCGATTGTGGGTTTTGATTGAGGGGCTGTACATCATCTTCATAAACAGGAACTCTAGAATCCACTGTTACACATAAAGGACAGTACGATCTTCTATTGGCGCTAAAACAAATTAAACATCACTGTCGTTTCTAATCTCAATAGACTTTAACTTATACCTCATTGTATTAATTTTGATTTTCAAAGTCACCTTACAGTTCACATTGTCGACTCCCAAGGTATAATATACTGCATTTAAAAGATCTTTAAAATTAATATCTTTCAGAACCGAAATCCCAAAATTACTATAATCAACATAACTTTCTTCTCCATAACTAGAACTCTCCAATTTTCCTTCAAAATAAATAACAATTGCATCATACTCTATAGTACCTGAAAAAAAAATGACAATTAGTAAAATTATTTTTAAAAAATCAAAATAATTATTTAAAAATAAAAAAATAAAAATTATGCGTAATCACACGCATCGCGAGGCCATCTCGGGCCCGAGATGCCTAAATTGACGGCAGCCGTACAGACTACCGTCTGGTTTTCGTCAAACACATTAGAAATATTATTTTTGGCCGGATTTCAACGTCTTTTATACCATTCTAACTCATTTTGTACATTTAATTCATCAATAACACCTATTTTTAACTTTAAATGTAAGTTTTAGCTAATTTCTAACTAAAATTAAATTTTTTAAAAAAGTTTAGAAAACTTATTAGATTTAGGTATTTCTTTGATTTAAAGTGATAAATATACTTAGCAATACTCGATTTTCACAATAACAACTTTAAAACTATTCAGCCATCAATATGCTTTTTGGTTTATCAATATGACTCTTAGAGGTTCGGTAGAAAAAAGGAGAGGAAGTTATATTTTTTATATTAAAGTAAATGTGTCCAAAAATAAAATATTCAGTTAATAATGTATAATCATTTTACATTTAGTTAAAAAATAATAATAAAAAAATCGGAAAATTATTTATAAATTTTTTCTTTATTTTTATTCTTAACATATAATATGTATATATTGGCTGCAATTTAAGCCATTCTAACGTGATACACACGAGCGTATTATTTATTCATCACGGCATCCATATATTATTATTATTATTATTATTATGTACATGGTGTGCTAAATTTTGTTGTTTCGTAATAATTATTCGAAGCCCATAATCGATTACTTTCGTAATAATTATTCGAAGCCCATAATCGATTACTTGAATCACATGAAATGCGCTACCAGCCAACCATCGAGTTTATTTTTGACTTTTTTTTTTCTTTTCCACTGCTCATTTTATATTGCATGCCTTAGCTTTTGGTATAATTGAGGTAATGATCATGAAAAAATTTCATTTACTTCATATGATCCGTTATTTAGCTATAGGTTTTATTGATTAATTCATGTGAAATGGGTTTGAAGAAAAGGTTATCTTACTAATATTAGAAAAGATACATAGCATATCAATTAGGCACGAAAATAAATAATTAACGTTAGAAAAATTGAAGTATTTTTATATTTTCACTTTTAATAATAATTATAAAATATGATCTTTATATAAATATTAAATCTCTAGTCTATGTGGAGTCATGAAGAAATATTATTTCGTGAGAATAAACTTAGATACCATATTGAGTCGGCAATTTAGAGATATATCTGCTTAAATATAGACAAGAAACAAGACAAAATTGCACTAGATGACAAAAAACAGAAGGCTACAACATTCACATTTTAGCACCAATTGTGTAACATTTCTGGAGAGCAATTTAACTAATTTCATTCTTTAAAATTATTATTAACAGAAATTATTACATCAGCCTTGAAGCATGTACATTGTTTCACATAAAAGGTATCACAGGGTTGTAAATATTTTCTTTAGTTGAATGAAAAGAGCAACAACCATTGAGCCCATCCTAGCACAGCCATTGTTATGGCAAAAACTTAGAAAATTCAACTTGGCATCAAAGCGTTGAGGCTAACACCTCCGTAGCTAATGCCAGCTCCATTCCAGATACTAGAACCATTGAAACAGATGACGTAACTCCAATGGCAACAATTATTCAAAATTAAACACTAAGTAATTTGACATTCACAATCACCACTAAGTGGAAAGAAATAACTATGTGATTTGGAAGACTCTTAAGTGTTTCTATTTATCTGTGGGAATGACTTTGAAAATTTTATTGATAAAGCAGTAACATCCCCAAATAAATTTCTAATTGCTCTTGGTGAAAATTAAAATAGGATCATCATCAACAATCCAAACTACACACAGTAGAGGATTCAAGATTAACTCCTCATTGGTTGGTTGTTGTCTACACTTAGTGAGGATGTCATTTGTGTAATGATTGAATGTACCACCTCTCTTGAGTTGTGGAACTCCCTTAAGATGATGTATTGCTCACAATCAGAGGCAAGATTGATTCAAATTAAAAGATAACTTAATACAACCTTGAGTATTACAACAAAATAAAGAATCTTTTTGAGAGTCTAGCTATGATTAGGAAACCTGTGAGTGATGAAGATTTGGCTTAATTCATTTTAGAAGGGGTTGACTCTAGTTTTGAACCTATAACTTTGAATATTATTTCAAGGCTAGGCCTTATGACACTTACTCATGAGAATAGACTAATAATGTACAAGAAGTTGGAAACTATGGGGCCAACTTTGCCCAGAACAAAAATGGTGGCAGTAAAAACCTAAGAAGAAATGCTAAAAATTATCATGGATAAAAAAATCTAGCCAAAACTGGGGAATTCGGATTCAAAAGTACAGTGGAGAGAGAAACAATAGTTTACCCAACCATCACCAAGGTAATAACTGTAGTTATGACAACAACACAGTAAAGGGTAAAAGAAAGCCACAACATGAAAAAAAATAAGCCTAAGACCTACTACTAAATTTGTTGGAAAAAGAACCATGAAGCATTAGAGAGCTGGCACAAGTTTGATGAAAGTTTTACTCCAAGAATACATCCACAATCTCAGAATTATGCCTAGTAGCTGTTCAAGATCATGAAGATGAGGAAGGGTGGTACTTTGATATTGGAGCCACCAACCATCTCACCAATAATAATATCAATATGGAAACTAGATCAGATTATAGAGGTAACCAAATGCTTATAGTAAGTAATGGAAAAACAAAACTCTTAATTACTCACTTTGGTGTATGATATTTGCTTATTGTTAACTCTATCTCAAATGAAACGCTAGAACTTAGAAATATATTGTGTATGCCTAAAAGAACGAAAAATCTAGTAGGCATATCAAGGCTTATTCATGACAGTGACTTATATGCTGAATTTAATAAAACTTTTTATATTGTGAAGTATAAGAAGTACAAGATAATTTTCCTGGCTAAAGGTGGACCGTACTAAGCCTTAAATTCAAATGTATTAATGAAGCATTCGCCCCTCAAGTCTTTTCCCTCTTTAGAGTCTTAAGTCTCTTGTTTCTGCAATATCTTTATTTGCTTCAATTTCAAAACAAGAGTCAGTAAAAAATAGTTAAAATGAGAGCAATGAAAGTTAATCTCCTATCATCAAGAGTTTAGAGTCAAAATATTAATTATTTTATAGTACACTTCATAGAAGATCGGGTCATCTATGTAAGCAAACTCTGAGAAAAGTGTTGTATCGTTATAACGAAACTGATTTATAAATAAAAATTTGAGTTTTCTATTTTATAAAGCTTGTCAACTTAGAAAGAATCATAAATTGTGTTTTAATGAATCTAATAATAAGGCTATAAAGCCATTAGAACTAATATATTCTAATCTTTAAGGTTTAGCACCAGTAACCTTTAGAAATAATTTCAGATACAACCTAAGTATAATTAATGTCCACAACAAATACACATGGATATTTCCCTTATAAATCAAAGATCAAACCTCAACAATATTCATATAATTTAAGAACCAATTTGAGAAAGCCTTATAAAGTCAAATTAAGACACTGGAAACTGACATGGGAACGTAGTTTAAGCTATTGGAACCTTACTCAAGAAGAAATGGAATACTACATAGATACTTTTCACAATAAAATGAAAGGGTAAATAGAAAACATAAGCACATTATGGAAGTAGGGTTATCCTTCCTTGCTCAAGTCAAACTGCCATTTTTTTTTTGCCGAGATGCCTTTCAAACAATAACACAATTGATTAATAGGCTTTCTACGCCAATAATAGAGAATTCAATTCCTTTTGAAAAGCTTTTCAAAAGAAAACCAAACTATAATATCTTCAAAGTCCTTGGTTATGCACATTTTCCCCATTTTAGGCCTTACAACAAAAACAAATTAGCCTTACATACCAAGAAATGCATTTTCATTTGTTATAGTTCCAAAAAATAGGGGATATAGATGTCTAGACAATTCAAAGTAGAGTCTAAGTGTTTAGGCATCTTGTTTTCAATTAGAGTGATTTTCCTTCAGTTACAAATCAATCTTTTTTCAACAAAGATAATGAAAATCAACACATAAGAACACAAATCTAAAATACATTGCATTGATCTTTCAACATTGCTCACATAAGTCTCACCCTGGTACAAATAGCACACTACCATTCCAATGAGAAACTTAAGCTCAGTCTAATAACTTTAACTTAAATAGCTTCCCACATTCTCCTATCTTGGAAATAGCCACACAAACAAGCCCTACTAGCACAACTACATCCTCAAAAGATTAAACACAGATCAACAACAACTTGAAATAATTAAGATACTTGTCAACACTCACCTATTGGTGACAAGGTCCAAATTAAGAATTTTTAAACCAAAGAATTATCGTATCATGAATCAAAATTCAGAAATTGTTGCTACATCTATGAATCCTATTGAAACTCCGTCGACACAAAATAGAAAGTAGCAATAGAAGATGAATATCTATCTAGCTTTACTTAAAAACCAAACCTGGACCTTAGTGCCTCTAAAACCCAAGATGAAGATTATAGGGCGCAATGAGTGTACAAGATGAAGTATAAATATGGGGGAACAGTGACTAGATATAAAACAAGAATGGTAGCCAAGGGGTACCACCAAACAACCATGTAGATTACATTGAGATCTTCAGTCTAATGGTGAAAACAGCTACTATAAAAATAGTTATTAGCCTTATTTTGTGCTTTGGTTAGGATATTAAACAAGTGTACATAAATAATGCATTTTAAATGGAGATTTGTTATAAGAAGTTTACATTTCACAACTTGAAGGCTTTATTGACAAGAAGAAGTCAAATTATGTGTGTAAACTCAAAAAGGCTCTATATAAGCTTAAACATGCTTCTAGAACCTCGTATCGGGAATTGAAGGCTACTCTTATAAGTTGGGTTTTAACAACTCCAAACTAGTCATCTCTTTATTTATGTTAAGATAATAAAGTAGTTTAATCATTCTATTGGTTTATGTGGATGACATGGTCATTATTGGCAATGATGAACTGAAGATATAATCAATTGTAAAGAAACTGAATGATAGTTTCTCATTGAAAGTTTTAGGCTCTTTAAAATATTTTCTTGGAATTGAAGTCAAAAGCGATTAAAAAAAAAGGAACACATATGAGATAGACAAAGTATATCTTGGATATTTTTGAAAAGAATAAGTATGAATACTTGCAAAGGCATTGTAACTCCTATGAGCACAAATGTGAAATATACCAAGGAAAAGGGAAATAATTTTCAAGATAACACACTTTCTAAAAGTGTGATTGGTGCATTATAATATATCACCTTGACCAGACTAGAAATAGCTTTTAATGTAAAAAAGCTAAGCCAATTTCTGAAAAAGCCTAAACAAGAACACTAGCAAGGGTGTAAGAGGATTTTGAGACATCTCCTAGATACCTCAAATCATGGTCTTAACTACTTAACTGAGGGGAAACTTGAACTAATTGGGTTGTTTGATACAGACTAAGTAGCAAACAATGATGATAAAAAAATTTGTGGTGGATGCAAAATCTTTTTTTTTTTTTTGGTGTGGAAATCTTGTATCATAGAGCTATAAAAAATAGAAGGTTATGGTAAGATTTAGTGCAAAGTCAGAATATAGAGTTTTAGCTTATACAAGTTTTGAAATAACCTAGATATGTTCACTTTTTTTAGAATTAGGAATAAGGTTGGACTCAAGACAAAAAATCTGGTGTGACAACATAAGTGCAACTTCTTTGGCAGCTAATCTTGCATTTCATAGAAGAATAAATCACATTGAAATAGATGTACATTTTGTTCAAGATAAAGTATCAAATGAGGATCCAAAATCAAATACATACCAATTAAAGAACATATAGCAGGCATAATGACAAAGTTGTTACCAATGAAAAGGTTCAACTACCTAAAGAACAAGCTTAATATCATACCAGATGCCCAAACTTAAAAAGGGAAATACTAATTATGAGAATAAATTAGGTATTGACCAAGGTTTATACACTATACCAAGTTGGCAATTTGGAGATATATTAGCTCACACATAGGCAAGTAATACAACAAAGTTGCACAAGATGACAAAAAATAATGGGCTACAGTACTCATATTTCAGCACTGATTTTGCAATATTCTTAAAAAGCAATTTAACTATTTTTCATCTTTTTAAATTATTTTATATATAATTATTATATCAACCTTTACGGCGCGTATATTGTTTCATATAAAAAGGTAGCATATAAAAAGTAATGCTAAGCATCCCAATAATAATTTCTTTACACACTTTCGAGCTCCAACAACACAGGAAAATATTGAGTTATTTAATTAAATATATCAAAATAATTGATATTTTATAGGGATATTCTACTCAACTATAATTATACAGATATCCTAAAAGAAGGTGAATAATAACCACAATTGTCCTTTAATAATACCTTAAATAAAAAGTTTTGAAATGATTATAGTAGTCTTTTATTTTATTCTTGTTTTGTCTTATTCATTTATATTTTTATTTTGTCTTCTTCTAAATTAAAAATATTCTTTTTTTTCTTAGCACAAATAAAGAGAGATTTTTTTTTTGTAAAATCCTTTATTAAAATTGTGATAAGGTTGAAGAGATTCATAAAATTAAAGAAAGACTAGATATTTGTGATAAAGTTAAAAAGACTCAAAAAAAAGAGTAAGAATTGATTTTTTTTAATAGTATTTTAACATGTTAATGGAGAAAATCTATTTTTTAAAAAATCAAAGTTACATTTAATAAATATAAATATATTCATTGTGATATATTTAGGTTATTTTCATATAAATCAATGATACTTCAACTTAATACATGATTCATGTAGTTTATAAGTGTCATATTATTCTTATACTTTGATTTGTTGTTCTTAAATTTCGTTACAAGAGTTCATATAATATGGTCATGTAAGAGTTGTGTAACATTCTTATATTATTACCTAAGTTAATATAGTAGATTGTGTTATTGTATAAGACTTTACGTACATAAGTTTGTAAGGGCTTTGTATAATCTTGTACTTTCAATTATGTCAATGAACCACTTTACGTACATGTCTAGAATGAAGTTACTTACATGCTTTTTTGTGATTCACACATACGATTCACTACCATCATTAATAATCACACATGTAAAGAAGTTGCTAATGACAATGAAGATCTTGTTGTAAATCAAAATTTTGATTCAAAAGAGCATCTACAAGTAATGTTCAGCTTCATAACCATTAGATAACATTTTTAGTATAAAACACTAAAGTCTGGCAGAGATATTCTAGTTGTTATTTACATTGACAATAATTGCATATGGTATCTCCAAGGAAAGAAAGTTAAAGATTCTAACATATTTCAAATTAGAAAGTTCTACAACATCCACACTTCTTCTCTCAATGTACATAATAAAGACCATCGTCAAGTTTTATCTAATCTAATCACTTATCAAATTAAGTATAAGTACGAAGGGTCGTCATCTTCATATAAAGTTGCCAATATAAAGAAAGATTTTCAAATGTAATATGGTTATGAGATTAGTTACATAAAAGCTTATAGAGAGAGAGAATATGTAATGGAGTTAGTAAGAAGATTGACTGGAGACTCATTCAAGTTACTGTCGCATTACATAGATATGCTCAAGAAAAAGAATTCAGGCACTCCCATTTTCTTAAAATTGGATGATGACCATCATTTCAAATAATTTTTCATGTCTTTGGGGACATGTATTTAGGGATTTACATTTTCAATTAGGCTAGTTATATTACAGTTGATGCCACTTTCTTAAAGAAAAAAAATTAAAGATGTCTATTTATTACCACGTGCAAATATGGTAACAATCAAATATACCCACTTGTGTTCTGTGTGGGTGACAGTAAGAATGACCTTTCGTGATATTGATATATGACAAAGTTGAAAGAATTCATTAGAGAGTTTCCAAATTTGGTTATCATTTCTGATCGCCATGTAAGTATTAAAAAAATAGTCAAATTCATGCTCTTACTTATCAGTTATGGGATTTGTACATAACACTAAAAGCAACACAACATTATAACTAAGTTTAAGGGTGAAGAGGTGTAACATAAAAAAATGTAGTTGTTACGGAGGGAATGTCCATAACCAAAAAACCTGTAAGGCTACAATTTTGCTACATGCTACCTAATATTATATATTCATCCATGATTACAATAACGTAATTTTAAATATGTTAGTTATTTTTATTTTATGAAATTATTATTATTTGTATGTTTGCAGATTTTTACAGATAAGGCTAAGTGGTTTGTTATATTCAAATTGTGGTATCCAAAAGTGAATAACTTGCGAATGGATATTGACTCTGTAGTTTAAGGATTTTTTTTGTTTAAATATTTGTTTATTTATGTCAAAAAAGTGGCCATGCTTTAGTTGGTTTTTTTTTTTTATATTAATGTGTTAAACATTATTACTATAGTTATGTTGCTCCTGTCATTTTATGATTTGGATTACTACTTAATATTAAATATATAGTATGAGACCATATTAATTATCATTTTCTCTAAAAATTAAAGCTTTATAAGATTTTTCTTACGGTTAAGACTTCACTTAGTATTTTTATAAAAGTATTGTATAGTCTTGATAATACAAGACTAGTACAAGACTATTAAAAAAGAAGAAAAAATATTAAATACATAAAAATTTTACACAGTACAAGACCCTTATAGTATTATACAAGACTATTCGAAACAAAGTCTTGTAAAATAAAGATGATAATACAAGACCATATAAGATTATACAGGATTATAAGAAATAAAGTCTTGTGAAAAATAGAATCAATGTACCAAATAAATTGACAGTACAAGACAATATTAAACAAAGTCTTATACAAACTCAAATAAAATTATAAATAAGATAGTCTGCAACTTAATTTGTTAATAACATTAATGTGTATAAAAGTATACAAATAGTCTAAAAGCATAAAACAATTGCAAATTGCATATATATCTATAAATTAACAATTCATATGCTCTTTTTCAAGTAATTCATTCTCTAGAAAAATACAACATTGTCAATTTCATTATCATAATGTCATTTTCTGAGTTAGATGGCATAAAGGCATTGCTTAAATCACTTATAGTCAATCTACTATAACCGCCTAGGAACATATCACGTATATTGTCACCCTCAATTTTATGTGAAGTCACATGTTTAAATATTGATTCACAATTTATTCCTGTGACTAAAACAAATTCTAATATTGAAAATTTACATTCTTTTTTCCCAATCTTGAAGCCCATTCCATATTCTGTGGAACGAACTTACATTTGTGGTAGTTTATGCACCAACTGTCTAAAAAATTATACTTTATATCTCAATCTAGAGAATGCCTGAAAAAAAACATTTTCTAAATAATTTTAACTGCAATTCCATTAAGTGTTATTAGATATGATATGTACAAAATGTAGGGGATCTACTATGTCCAGGTGTATACATGTGGTAGTGTGTTAATTAAAAATACGCATCTAATACATATTTTAATGCAACGGAATTTAAAACATAAAATTAACACACTAATTATATATTAATTAAATTAATATATAAATAATAAAATTGAAAAATTATTAACACGTGTAACGTTTATATGTTTTATTCCGAAGTTCGCCTGGAGGTGTTCTCGTTGTCAATTCTAGTTATTAATTTTAGTGGGCTTGATAATCTAAAATAATAGATCCAATACCCAACGTAGGATTAACTCTTAATCCAAATAACAAGTTCAAAAGCTTGCTCTTATCTCTCTCACAGTGAAGGAGAAATGAAATAGAAGCAA
Organism: Ailanthus altissimus; assembly: GCA_946807835.1. Lineage (NCBI taxonomy): Eukaryota > Viridiplantae > Streptophyta > Magnoliopsida > Sapindales > Simaroubaceae > Ailanthus > Ailanthus altissimus. Next base: position 20,620,291 of record OX327684.1, read on the forward strand.
CAATAGCTTCTCTTAAGAGAAAGAGCATGAAACAGAAATGAGGAAATTGAAATAGAAGCAACACTTTGCTTCTGTTTTTCCCCCGAGAGCCAAAACGGAAATGCTAAGAAAAATAACCCTTTTTTTAACTTTTCCTTTTTCCTTTTCTTTTGTTTCAATTCATTTCACTCTCACCTCTCCGTTTCATTTGTTCACACATATATCTCTTAACAATTAAAAATATTATTAAAATATAATATAAATAAAACAAGCCTTGTGACAAAAATAAATAATATTATATATAATGCATGAAACTATCATGCATTATATATATTATATTATTATAAATAAAATATTATATAATAATATATAATATTAAAGATATTTAATTATTTAACATTTAAATAATTAAAGTGTAAAATGACTATTTTACCATTTATGAATAGTTACTACGTATACTCTTTAGCGGGTCTCACTAAACTTCATATTTAGATAAACTTAATCGAGGGCCCACAATGCGTCACGTGTCACTTTACAATTAGTGAATAACAATTTTTAACTAATTGTTGTATTTAATACTTAAATACACACATGCACGTATTTTTATGGTTACGTTGGATATTACCGGATTAAACAATTTAATTCAGTACTCTGCCCCAATGCATAACGAGTACACTCTATATCGAGGGACTCCCTAGGTCCACGCCTGATTCATCAAATGAAACTATTCCATAAGTCTGTGAGCCATGCCCTACGCATACATCATGAATATACAAATTGATATGTTGAACTATACAAGTTGAGGTTACAACGCATACGTATAGTCCTTCCATCATATATATCTTGGATGTGCGGGGACATAGATACACACCGTCAAATCCTTATATGCTCATCCATAATCTATCTTCAGAATAGTATCTCAATTGAACAATATGAGCAAAACTCTTTGCCATATTGTTTAACCTATGGAAACACCTTTCTGGGTTAACTGCTTACGGTCATAAGACTTTTTTGAGATACTATCTTGGAGCATCTAGATATATCACTCCCTATGAGAGCTGATGGATCCTATATCTGCACGCACCGGACTCTATGAGTATCGGACCATACCCAGCAACACCCAGCGGTCAGACTATGAAAGGTCTCTGATATGCGTAGAATCAAAGCATGGTGGATCACTCACAAGTCCACCATGGTGCTCAGGTTAGAGGGCCACGTATACTACTCAACTCGAGAGGACCTTCCATTGACAGCAACATAAAATGTCTATTAGGGTCCTCATAAGTCTGTTCAGTACTCAGTCCTAACTGAATACCTGTATGCCTATACAATCTCTAAAAACCTGGTCAGCTAGGAACAACCAATTGTACCCTACAGATATAGACATACACTGATCTATATAAATTAATAAGATCTACTAGCAAACCTGCGTTAGTAGAAATAGATCAGGAACTATGTATTTGAGAACATACTTGCATAATGATATATCCTAAAAACCTATTGCAACTCTTGCAACTTTATCATTATTAGCATATTCTAAGATCTTTGTCCTGTTACAGACAATGCTCCAACTCTTAAAATATTTGCTAACTCTTAGCACCGGTCTAAACTCGTTTAGACCATATCCGAACTCCTTCAGATAAAACAAAGTCTGTAGCATAACAAGTATAAAATCATATAATTATAAGGTAATTAGCGATATAAAAAAATATACTCTATATAAATATCAAATATTCATACAAAACTAAGATGGCACGTAGGCACAACCCTAACACAAAAACTTTTAGCTTTTCTCTCAACTCTCTCAAAAGACAGAACAAGCAGTCGTCGCCCTAATTTCTTCCTTCCTTCGCCAGAAAGGCGAACTTAGGCCCCTATCCGACGAAAGAATCTCCTTTTCCTCTCCCCCATTCTTAGCACATCATATCCTTCACCCTCTTTTCTTTTTTTTTTCCTCTTTTGTCCCCTCTGGTGGACTTTACTCATCCTTTTCTCTTTTTTCTCTCCCCCCTAACCTTTTTTTTAAGCTCTCTTTTCCAGTTTATTGTTATTTTTTAAATCTTTTTGTTTGCTCTTTTTTGTTTGTCGACGGTGCCACTAGCCGCCAATAAAGTTAGGATCCTCGACTAGCAACACCGCCTTGAAAAGTCATTGCATTTTTCTCCGAATGATAGTCGCCTCCTCCAAGAAGCTTATACCCATTCTCGATCCCTTCGAGTGGCTGCATTTCTGGGTGAATTTGGCGAGCTCTGGCATAACTCGTTGGAGCTCTGCCCAAGCCTACAGTGATTCCCTGACAATTTTGACCCAGATTCGAGCGAGATCCTACCATTCCCCGCTAGTTCCATACTGCCCTACCGTTGTCTCTCGTCATCGGCCCTAAAACATTGTTGATCCAACCTCAATCTCTTACTTCTAGCTACTGCAGGCTCTACCATTTGCTCCAGTTTTACTGATGTTTGTCAGTTCCAGTAGTGTGCTTAGTTGGGTGGTCTATTGATTAGATTAGGTTTGGCTTGTATACAGTGTTGTAATAAGTGTATGGTATCTTTGTCCCTCGGTTAGAGGGTTGTGTGTCCAACATTAAAAAGTTTGTAAGTCCCTTATTAAGAGGGTTGTGGGTCCATCGTAGAGAGGGTTGTAGGCCCTTTTAGGGTTTGGCCCCATATTGAGGTCTAGTTTATTTCTCTTCTCAGGAAGAGATTTAGGTTCGGACGTTTATTAGTAAGTATTAATTGTGTTGGCCTGATAATTCTTTACTTGTATAACAGCAGTCTCTATATCTTGATTTTTTAATCAATGATATTTATGATTAAAAAAAAGTGTTATTTGATATATGATAATTATTTTAGTGATGAAAGGTTAGATGTCTTCACTTTCAATTTCGTCTTTTGTATTTTATTATTTAAAGACTTTTTTTTAGTTTTTTTTTTAAGAGGTTTTAGTTGTTCTCTTAAAAGGCATGTTTCTTCGACTGTTGGATTGCAAATGACAGGCCATATATAAAATCGTAGTTGAATTATTAAAAGCATAAAGCATAGAGTCTAGTACTTTTATAGAAACAAATGCCTTCAAATTGCATAAAACATAGGGTCTAGTATTTTTATAAAAGTAAATGCCTTCAAATTAAAATACAGTGCATATGCCCTTTATTTTTATAAAACTTTCTTTAACATGTAACTAGACATTAAAAAAATCATAATTTGTGCAATTGCAAAGCATGTTTAATATAAATGCTAAGCTAAACTACTTTACTTTTATATTTATATCATAGTCAAAAGTTCTTTAATTTGTGTAATTGTAAAAAAAAAAATCAATGGAAGTGCTTCTTATAATTGATAGTGTTAAGCCATATAAAATGTTCTATTTGAATAGTACTTCTTACAAGCTTTAATTAGCTTGCCGTAGTAATTTTTGTAGTTGAGAAACATGTGAATCCATATCTTATTATTTAGTAGCAAAAAGTGATGAAATAACTGAAAATTAAATCTCTCCAATTTTATTAAGATGGTCTTGTCTTATGAATGTTAGATTTATTTGTAGTTTGTGATTAAATCTTGTTTTACTTAATTAATGGAATAAATCACAATAACCTTTTGAGTTTTATATAACAGGCACAAAATCCAACAATCTCGTTTATATACTTATGCTAATAATTTATTGCAAGATATTCTACTATCACTCTTTTAATTGATTAATTTTTTAAATAAAATAAAATAAAATTCATTACTTATATTTTAAATTTAGCCATCGTGCATTGCACATGGAGGTTTGTCAAAATGACAAAGCACTCTCTTGTAAATGCACTCCCTTGACTGAAGTTAGATATTCGAATCTCCCCTCTCTCATAATGATAGAAATACTCAAAAAAAAAAAAACTTAACTATTGTGCAACTTTTAAATACATGAAAGAATATTGATAGAAAAAATGAGTTCTATGTGCTTAACATAATCAATAATCACAATAAAATGAGTTAATAGTAAATAAGAGGTAGAAAGAGAATTTACAAAGAGAGCGAAACAAGACTTGTGACAATTTTTAGATTGTGAAACTTGTATTGTATAATTTGTATTTATAATTTATTTTTTTTTAATTTTTAAGTTAAATTTAAATTATTAGAGTATTTATTTTGTTAGGCAATTGTTAGATTCATATATATCAAAGATTAAAAATTAATTTTAAATTTTTTTTAAAAATAAAAAAAATTTAGATTTAAACCAGATTTCTGATAACCCAAATCTAAATTTTTAAAAAATAAAAACCAATCTACCGAGTTCTAAATCTAGACCGATCCATGCTCCGAGTTTTTTTAAATTCAAACCAAATTAAATTATCAACCCTATAAAAGAGTAAGGAGTGGGAGTAAAAGAAAAGTTTTTTTTGGTCCTTTTATTGCAATAGTGTAAATTTTATTAGAGAAATTTTTATTTATTTATTTTCTTAGATATTTAAGTAAATTTAAATTACAGAGCATATACAGTATAATTTTGGAGTTTTGTTGGCATATGTAGTGCAAGTCCCATGAAAATTTTTGTATAGTAATCTCCGCTTGCAAACTACTCGCATCATTTTTGTCTCATTTTGTTAATTTGTTAGAAAATAGCCGCGCGATCTATGTGGCGCACTCTAGCCAAGCTCGCGGTAGAAGCCATAGCTCTGTGCAGGGGTGCTGCTGCCGCCACAATTGCCAACTCAGACGATCCAGTGACTGCGCTCAAGCTCTGCACCGCCCCTACGCCTCGTCCGCGACTCTGTCACCGCTGCCTCCATGGCGTTCGGTACCTTTATATACTCCATCGCTTTGCTTTAATTTATGTGATTCTCTTGCGCAATTCAACTTCAAAATAATTTACTTACCAAAAAAAACTTCAAAATAATTTATTCAATTACGTTAATGTAAATATTTATGTTACTGAAATTTAGTATAAAGTAACGTGAACTTATGTGAATATTGGTTATAAATTATGAATAGATCTAGTGTCTGGTTGGTTGAAATTTTCTATTAATTAAAAAAAAAATTTAATGTCATAAATTTTTTTATAAATTTTTTTATAATTTTTGGTTACAATTAAAGAAAATTTTTTTAAAATTAAAAAAATTATTTTTTTTCTCAACTTATAAAAGTTTAAATTTTGAACTTTTTAAAGTAGAATTTTTTGAATATTTTTTTAATGTGTGTAATGTTACATATATCTAAATAATATTTTTTTATTTTTATAATGTACTCTTAATAAAAATATATTCAAAGAACATATTTCAATATTTTCTTAAAAATCATCATATCTCTAATTCTTTATATCTTTACAATCATCATATTTTTAAAAGAAACTACTAAATTTTTTTGTTGATTATTTTATTTTTAAAACAAAAATAAATATTATTTTATTTTAATTTTTGTACCAAATACAATAATTCATATTAATTCGTTGATTATTATATATTAATTTTATTTGATTATTGTGTTTTAAGAAATTAAATTTATAAAAATACATGATAAATTTAAATTTATATATAAAAAATATTGAATATAAACTTTATTAAGTATCATTTTTGGTGATTTAGTAATAAATAAATACTTTTAACAAGATATAACTAAACTATTTAATATTTCAAAAGAATTTTTTTAATTAATAATCAAATATTGAGATTTTTTTTAAAAAAAAATTATTTTTAAAAATTTTATTTAAAAACTTCAACTAAATAAGTCTTTACATTTAAACGACGTTGTATCTCAAAAACGACGTCCTTTTTTGAGTTTTTAAACAACTAGAAAAGGTGCTGAGTTCCGGACCTGAGAATTTCTACTTCATTTTATGAATTTATGCATCTTACATTTTTTTTAGTTATAAAATCGTGTTCTCATCTTCAGTTGCATTCTACCTAGCTAGAAATTCAACTTTGGATTCCTTTAAAATTCAGTTTGGTCATTATCGGATTGTATTTATTTGAAGAAAATTAAAATTATCATTTAAGTGTTCTCTCATGACTTGGAAAAATATGCGTTGTTTCAGTTGTTCACAATTGCTTGCGCTTGCTTTTCAACGTGGATAATTGTTTATATAGGTTTTCAATTAACTTTTTCAAGAGACTGAACCTTGTAAATTTTGAATTTATAATTTATTTACTATGTGAATATTCTCTGTGGGGGATTGCCAGAAGGAAGTAGCGAGAGAGTGAAGGTCAAACATGAAGTTCATGTCAGGTCTGCACATAAGCTTCAAGAACGATGTTTCAGGAATGGAGAAGTTTATATCCACGCGATTGTTCATTGTAGTGCATTAATGGCGAGCCAAGTATGGTTGGTCGGTTGGTTGGTTGTTGGTTGTTGGTTGGTTGGTTGTTGGTTTGGTGAACACCGATGACCGAACTTCTTTACCTAATAAATAACAATAATAAAACAATAGATATTTATCATTTTTCTGTTCTAAAAGAAAGTTTATCATCTTTCATGTTCTTCGTCTCTTCAGTCTTCTTTCATCTGCGTGAAATTACATACTCGCGGCTCTTTCTCATTTCCGTTAAGAGCAAATTCTTATGCTATAATTTTTATTTTTTTAAAACAAAATTTGTAAAATTCTTTTTTACATGAAATCTCTACAAGTGCTAATTTATAGATGAAAGAATAAGATAGCAGCATATCTTGGATGTAACTTTTTTTTTAGAATATATCTTATTTTTAAATAGGTATTACCTCAGAAAAAAAATATTGCCATTTCAGGAAACCAAACCAAGCCACGTGTTAATACTTCATAGCGAGTATAATCTCTTCTATTAACATCAGCAAATACAAAAACTACCGCGAATATATTATTGCGAGCCAAACGTTATCGTCACACTCTCAGTCTCCGTCTTTCCCAAACCAAGCAAAGACAGAAAAAGTAGCGAGGCTGTTGTCGTCGGTGGCGGCGATCTTTACAATCTCCGCTCTTCTGGTGAAAAACAAAAAATGGCGGGACCAGCGAGGCCTCAGTTCGTTCTCTTCGGATCGTCCATTGTCCAGCTCAGCTTTAGCAACGGCGGCTGGGGCGCCATTCTCTCCGATATTTACGCTCGCAAAGTCTCTCTCTCTCATTAAATTTCAACAATATGCTTAGATCATTTTACTTCTTTTTTTTTCAAACATTTTTTGGCTTTTAAATTTAGCAAAGATTTAAAATTGTCTTGTTTTGTGATTTGTCATAGGCAGATATATTGCTGCGAGGATATTACGGCTGGAATTCACGACGTGCACTTCAGATTCTCGATCAAGTTTTCCCGAAGGTATTATTACTATTTTTGTTGTTGTTAGTAATTAGTGCAATAATAGCAATAGTTTTCTGATTTTTTGTTTTTGTTTTTTTTCTTAATCATTGGATATGAGATTGCAAAATTCATGTGCTTTGGTTTTAATTTTGCCCTGTAATAAGGATGCTGCCATACAGCCGACTTTGGTGATTGTTTATTTCGGCGGTAACGATTCAATGGGGCCTCACCCATCTGGTTTAGGCCCTCATGTGCCGCTCCCTGAGTATGTTGAGAACATGAGAAAGATTACAATGCATCTCAAGGTAATTTCTTGACTCGCAAGTTATTTAATAGTACTAAATCCACGAAATATAATTACATTTTTCCCCAGGAAGATTGACATGTGAATATTTTGGATCGAGGTGTTGTGACTGTTAATTCATGGCTGTTTTGGAATGTAGCCATTGGCTGTCAAGTATAAGTGGATAGTTGGTTGGTAAACGTTAAAGGTTAAGTAAAAGTGTATATTTACCAAACTCTTTGCCTACTGTGTTTTCAAGATTTCAGTATAAGCCCAATAGTGGAATATGTTAGTTAGGTGTTTGATCGCTCATGTGTTTTTGTTGAATGAACCTCAAACTTAATATCTAATAGGTCAGTTTTTTCTAATTGACAATGATATTTGATACTCATTCTAATGCAAGATGTTTGAAATCAGAGTCTTTCAGATGCAATTCGCATCGTTTTTCTCAGTTGTCCTCCTGTAAACGAGGTCAAAATTCGTCAAAGCACAAGGTGCGATGCTACCTATGCTGCTCTAAATTTCTGTGTTATTTTCTTCTTTCATAGTTTTGTACCAAATTCTAAGGCTTGTACATTTCCTTAAACCAGTGGAATTTTTAGTGAGCTGGTACGAACAAATAAGTTATGCAAAAATTACTCAGATGCTTGCATAAAGTTGTGCCAGGAGTTGGGTGTGAAGGTGGTTGATCTTTTTACTGCACTTCAGCAAAGAGATGATTGGATGAATGCTTGCTTTATGTAAGTTTGCTTGCTGTGTTTTCTTCCTTTAATTTTCCTTGACATAATCAAGTTCCAGAATTTCATTATGCTGTGATTTTCTTCTCATTGTCTTTTATAATACTGTGTATGCATTTTTGACATCTGCTTTTATGTGGAAGAGATGTAGTTTACAGACATTGATACTGCAAGTTAAGTTAGTTCTCACTGTTTTCTATATGCATAGTTGAACTCAAAATTTTCATCAGAGTTCTAAGTTTTTAATACTTGTTTTTGGATTCTTCCGATATGGTATGGTGCCATAATACCTTGAGTAGTTAATTTGGTGATACCTTGTGGAATTCCTTTAATTATTCCAGTGGAATCCAATTTATGATGTGTGAAAAAATGTTCTTCAGTTAAATTGTTGTGCCTTACTAGGTAATGTATTGCTGCAAAATATACTATTTGTTCGTAAAGTTTTCCTTCCTCAGATTAAAAGTTGTTTAGCACCTTCTTGGCTAGGGAGTTTTCCAGAGATCTCTGTTGTATTTCTTTTCTTTAATGTGTTTGTTGGAGAATTTGGTTTGGACAGCGATTCACTTGTAGTTGAGAGAGACTCTTGGGTTTTGAATCACAGAGTTGATTATAGCAAAATTTTAATATTCTATAGAATATATGAGATTGGCATTAATGGTCCCCTGTTGATCTAGAAGGATAAGCCATGGCAATCAACTTGGCTTTGCTACTGGCCAGAAATCAGATATTTCGGCCATTGATCTATTTCCACTTTAATTTGATTAGTGTTAATCTCTGTGCTAAATAATATCAAAAGAGTTTTCCTGCAAAAGCACAATATATCCACAAGTAAATAGAAAATTCACTTCAAACAAAGTTCTAGCAAGTGACATTTTTTGGTGATTTAATGATGTCTAGTTGGGTTAATCATAACCTTCCTCTTCTTCTTCGTCAGAAAGAGTTGAATGGTAGGCATTATCATAGTTCAATTATTATTCGACCTCAACCTCCATTGATGACATTTTTCAATGAAGCATGTGCCATGTAAAACCACTCAAATTACCTGTTGAACATATAACTTTATCATCAAATTAATGGTTCAGTTTCTTCTTTTTATAGAGATGGGATTCATTTGTCTGAAGAGGGGAGCAAGATAGTAGTGGCGGAGATACTGAAGGTGCTCAAGGAAGCTGAGTGGAAGCCATCTCTACACTGGAAATCCATGCCCACTGAATTTTCAGAGAACTCACCCTATGATCTTGTTGCTGCCGATGGAAAAACCACATTAAATCCCTCTGAGTGGACATTCCATAGGGAGATTCAATGGGATTAAGCTGCAGATTCCATCTATATGCTTGTGCTACCTTTGCCGGAGATGTTGCCTGAAAGTTGAACCAAGAAGGAAAACATTACATTGGAGTGCCTGGAAACAGAATTCAGGAGATGAAATGAACTTAAAAATATTTTCTTTTTCTTATTGCAGCTGCTTGTAACTTTTGAAGCAGTCATGAACTTACTTATTCTTTTAGTAGCAAATTTGTTTCTTGTATAAAGTGCAAATTTTAGATGTTACTGTTTCCTCCAAATTGCATTTGGCTAAAACTAAAGAGGATTGAACCGAAAGCTGAGAACAGAACAATTTCCCTACTGAAGTAGAATTTTTATTGTGATTAGTTTCTTTCAATCAGGAAAAAGGTTTTCAGCTAGTTCATTTATTTATTATTATTTTTTTTAAGAAAACTAATAATGGAATTTATGATAAAAAACTTTTTACAAGTGATACTATTTATTGTTGTTGCTAAAGTATATTTTCGAGTGTTTTCTTTAGGGGAGGGATGTTTGGATATCGATTTCATAAAATCGTGTAACTATTATTAAGTTATGTAAAGGAACACCGTTTAATAGAAATTAAAAATATTTTAGAGAAAACTTCTCCCATTCAATTTATTTCGTTGGCACAAAATATTGTTTTAAAATAATAATAGTGTGCTTTTTAAAGTTCCTCTTTCTCACTCGAAATACGTTGCCATTTTTATCTGGCGGGGCAACAAAATTGCATAAAAGCAGAAACTCCCAGCCAAACGACAACGTTTACGGAGAAAGTCATTTCACACGGGGATAATATGACATGGTCATCCATCTGTACATCGTTCTTTAATCTGTGGCCCGGCCTTCGCTTTTAACTAGTTTCTTTATCTAATTTCTGAACTGTATAAGAATAGGAGTGTCGATTCGTGTTAACGAATCGCTACGAATCGCTGTAAATATAGGGTTTTAAGAATAAATTTTTATTCTTTATCTAATTTAGATATAGATTGGATTTATTTAATAAAAAAATTATATATACAATACAATTAAACGTATTTAAATAAATTAATTAAATTTAATTCGTTTATATAATTATATATAATTTAATTTGTTTATATTTATAATTATTTAAATTAATAATAACATATTATTTGATTTATTTACATAAAATATTTCATTCGTTTAAAATACATTTAAGTCATAATTAATAAATTTTAAAATTATATAAAAAATAAGTATTTAATGTATTTAATATTAAAATTATTTTAATATAATTAAAAAAATAAAATTTATTCAATATAATTGATGGAGAAGAATTTTTAGAGTTTAAATATTTTAGAGTTTTGATTTTTAATTATATTTTTTTTAATTTTATAATTTAATTAAAGTGACTTACATAAATAAATACGAATAGATACAAATATAATTCATTTATTAAACGTAATTTGAATGAATTAACGAATCATATATTTTAAACACATATTCAACACAATTAATAAATAAATAATATAAATTTAACTTATTTATTAATTATATCAATTTTTTCTACTCATATTCACTTAAAACATATCAAATTTATATAAAATAATCATATCGTAACTAATTTTATAACTCGTCCCCCAAACCTATATTACATCGTACCACATATAAATTAACTCTGAATTTTAACATTTTGAGTTTTCCTCCTTTTTCTTTTTTTTAAGAGTTGCACCTTTTTTACCTCTCCAAAACACCAGAGTTAGAGTAGCGCTCAAGCTAAACGAACACGATGAAAAACAATTCGGGTAATTGTCGCTTTTATTTATTTTTATTACAATTATTTCCCTAATTTCAATCGTCAGTTCGTCTTCAATCTTTTTCGATCTCTATCTCTACTAGCATAACATGTGCGATTCTTCAATTTTAGTTTTTCTCTCTAGGGTTTCTTTATTCAATTACATAAAATGTGCAATTTAATTGCAAAGTGAAACTTGAAATTAATTACGAAATCTCTAACTGTGACTTACTTAAAGGAGTTTTATTATGTGGATGAAGGAATTGCTTTTTCTAGTTTTTTTGAATTTTTAGAAGATTTTTTAGTTTAGATATCTTGTTTGGCTATGCAATAGCGGATTCGCGGATGATTTTGGATCTAATTCTCGCTTGAAGCTGAGGTCTGGAACTTACACGTATCTTCCTAGTTTGTGTATTTTGAATTTTTCTTTGATGGTGGATTGGTTTGTTTTGTTTCAATTTATTAATATTCCTAGAATGGGGGAATCTGAATCCTTCATTTTCTGGGACTTATGTTAGATCTATATGAGCAAATGTGAGAGGTGTTTGTTAAGAGATAATGGGAGAAGAGCCAAACCTTGTCTTTAACATATTAACGTGGAAGACATCATGAATTTGAGCACCTGGAGGCAATGCTAGCTTATAAGCAACACGTCCAACGCGATGCATAATTTGATATGGTCCAAAAAAATGAGAGAGCTTTTGAGCTTCACGAGACACGACAAATGTCTGCCTGTATGGTCGTAGTTTTAAATACACATAGTCCCCGACTTGAAATTGTACTTCTCGTCGATGACAGTCAGCTTGAGTCTTCATCTTATCCCTTGCCAACAATAAATTCCTTCATAATTCTTTTAGGATGGTGTCACGATCCCTAAGGTATTCATCCATTGCCTGAACTTTAGTAGTTCCTGTGACATAAGATAGAATATTAGGAGGTGGAATGCCATATATAGCTTCAAATGGCGATATCTTCATAGCAGAATGAACGAAAGTATTGTAGTTGTATTCCACCCAAGGTAGCCACTCATACCACTTTCGAGGTTGTTCGCTGGTAAAGCAATGGAGATATTTTTCGAACGTGCAATTGACTACTTCAGTATGCCATCAGTTTGTAGATGGTAACTAGAGCTCATATTAAGAACAATTCCTTGTAACTAAAATAATGTCTGCTAGAAAGTACTAATAAAAACTTTATCCCGGTCACTTACAATAGAACGAGGAAGCCCGTGAAGCTTTACAATGTTGTTGACGAAGGCTTTAGCTACTGTGATTGCTGTAAATGGATGTCGTAAGGGAATGAAATGACTGTATTTGGATAAGCGATCCACCACCACCACCATAATTACTGTGTAGTCGTGTGAATGGGGTAAGCCTTCAATAAAATCCATAAAGATTCCTATCCAGATGTGATTAGTGTCACGGACTTAATTTCTCGAACCGTGCGGCCTTAGACACTTGCTAGTGCTAAGCAGCCAAAAACCCAATAAACCAAGAAAGAGATGAAGAAGAAGAAGCAAGATGTGTGATGAAATACTCTTGTATTGATAGCAAAGAGAATTACAAGCTAAGAAGTGCTTTGCTTCAAATGAGAGCTCACCTATTTATAGCAAAAGCTATGTACAATGAATGGTTAAGATTGAAAGCATCTAACGGTCCAAAATAAAAGCCACCTACCATAGGTAATATTCCATTGGAATATTCCTATTCTAGAATTCTCTACCACTTACAACTTACAAGTGGGTAATATTCCAAGGAATATCCTTATTCTAGAATACTCTACCAACTACTAATTACATGTGGGCTTGGCCCATGAATACCACAAACTCAAGTGGGCCTTTTAAAAGGTGTGCTCCATGAATGCTTCAATGGCCCAAGTAGTCTTTGAGGGAACTTGGCGCGCACCAAATGTTCGATGAATTGCTTGAGGACATTTGGGGCGTGACATTAGGAAGAGTTAAAGGTTGTAAGAGCCCTGCTGGAAGTAGAGTGTCCACTTTATTGCGTTGGCAAATATCAATTCTTGTATAAACTCCTTGATTTTTTTTTTTTGCATACGAGACCACACAAAACTTTTTTTTAATTCTACTCAGAGTCTTTTGGTAACCAAAGTGACCACTAATAGGAGAAGAGTGGTTATCTGCTAAAATGCAAGGAATCAGAGTTGAAGAGGGACTGAATAAAGCACGCAACCTTTGTACCAGAATCCATCTCTTTGTTGAAGATTTTGCTGTGTAGAATTCTTCCCAAGCAGCCCTTCATAGAACTTATCGTTAGCAATTTTGGTTTGTAACGTCTTCCACCAATCTGTGGTAAGTGAAGAAATTGCATTGAACTCAAACTCTCCAACCCTTGACAACGCATCAGCCCCACCATTCTCGGTCCCCTTTTTGAATTCAATCACGTAATCATACCTAGAATTTTAGGAAGCCAGTAAGCTTGGATAGGAGTTGTAATTCGTTGCTCTAATAAATATTTAAGACTTTTATGATCCGTACGCACAATGAACCTTTTGCCTAAAAGATAAGGTCTCTATTTTCTGATTGCTTGAACAATGGCGAATAGTTCTTTCTCATATGTAGAAAGTGACAAAGCTGATCCTTTTAGTACAGCACTAAAATAAGCTACTAGCTTACCTTTTTGAATAAGAATTGCTCTTATGCCTTTACCGCATACATCGTTTTCAATAGTAAATTGTTGGCTAAAATCTGGCAACCTCAATACAGGATGATGAGTGAGGGCGTGTTTCAGCTGTTCAAAGGCGGTGGCAGCCTTTGAGTTCCAACGAAAACCTTCCTTAGTCATGAGTTTGAGTAAGCGCGGCAGCCATTCCCCCAAATCTCCGAATGAATTTTTGATAATACCTTACTAATCCCAAAAATTCACGTACATCTTTTATTGTTGTGGGCACTGGCCAATTTCTTATTGAGTGAATTTTCGAAGGATCGACAGCCACCTCATTTGCTGAAATAACATGCCCGAGATAATTAACCTGCTCAACACTGAATCTATATTTGCACTCCTTCGCGTATAATTGATTTTCAGACAATATGGTCAGAACCTGTTGCACATGGGAGAGATGTTCTTGCCAAGTTTTGCTGTAAATCAGAATGTCATCAAAGAATACTAGGATGAAATTTCGAAGGTAAGAGCGGAATATGTCATTCATTAAACTTTGAAATGTGGCCGGAGCATTTGATAGGCCAAAGGGCATCACAATGAACTCGTAATGGCCTTCATGTGTTAGAAAAGTCATTTTTGGAATATCTTCATCTCGAACTCGAATTTGATGGTATCCTGATCGTAAATCAAATTTGGTGTAATACTTAGCCCCATGGAGTTCATCCAACAATTCATCTATAACTGTTATAGGATATTTATCCTTAACTGTTTGTGCATTCAATGGTCTGTAATCAACACAAAATCTCCAACTGCCATCAACTTTTTTAACAAGCAACATAGGAGATGAGAAAAGACTGTTACTGGGGAAAATTAATCCCGTAGTAAGGAGTTCTTTAACTATCCTCTCAATTTCGGCCTTTTGGTAATGTGGATATCAATAAGGTCTTACACTAATTGGTTCACTATTCTTTTGTAGGACAATTTGGTGGTCATGGTTCCTCTTAGGTGGTAAAGTGGTGGGAACAGAAAATACATGCTCAAACTCAGTACGCAACTTAGTAAATTCTGGTGGGTGTGTTTGGTTCTCATCTGGTCTTGTATAGGAAATTAATTGGAGAAATAGACTTGTTGCCCGGAGTAGCGAAAATTCTTTACCCTTCAGTTCCTCCAAAGCTGAATTGTTGAGATCATGAAAGGTGTAAACTCTGTGTCCAATTCTGAACTTCATTCGTAGTTGCCGATAGTCCATCTCAATAGGCCCCAGAGTCTCTAGCCACTGGACTCTAAGAACAACTTGACAGGCCGCCACGAGTAATACATAAAAATCTGCTTTGATCACGAGTCCCTGTACCAATAATTTCACAGCTTTACATTGCCCCACACACTAAATTTTTTCACCATTCGCAACCATGACATGTAACTTCTGTCCATTATCATAAGAAAGGGTAAGTTTCGAGACAATGGCCTGATCAACAAAGTTATGGGTGCTTCTCCCGTCAATGAGCACCGTCATTTCTTTATTCTACAATTTTTTCATCACTTTAATAGTCTGTGGATGTTCAATTCCATATATAGCATAGAGAAAAATTTCAGGCACGGACTCATTGCAATAAGGCTCACTATTTTTCTCAGGTTCCTCAAAATTATTCACAGGTAAGGTATCTTCAATCATGAATAACTGAGGGCGCTGGCATCGATGTCCAGGTAAATACTTCTCATCGCAATAATAACAAAGCCCTTTCTCCATTCGTTCCCTCGCCTCTTGATTTGTAAGCCTCTTGAAAGTAACAGATGAGTTGTTTGTGTTTGGGCAGGTTTACTGGCCAAAGGTGAAGGTCCTAAAATTCTGGGTAAATTTTTAGAATCTGGCCGTTCTGCTAACCAGTGTAACTGGTTGAAGTGAAAATTGCTTCCCTTGCCTTTTGCAAGTTGTTTCTCTCCTTTACCAATTGGGCAACACCAATGGCATCTGCCAAAGTTTTTGGTTGCTTGATCTTGACATCAAAACGGATTTCATCTTTTAATCTTGCAACAAAGCTTTCGACCAGAAACTTTTCGGGCAACGCCTCTACTTGATTTGAGAGTTTTTCAAAGGTTTCTTGATATACACTTACTATGGTGGTCTGTTTTAATCGCGAGAGTGCTTCGGATGGGTCTTTGTAATCTGTAGGTCGAAACCGAAACAAAACAACCCTGCTAAATTCTTTCCAACTGTGGGGTCTGCGAAATTTGCTAAGCCATCGCTGCCATTGGAGGGCCAACCCTTCAAAATGGAAGGAGGATAAGGGAACCTTCTCATCTGAGAGTATGTTCTCGTACTCAAAAGAATTATTCTGCTTTATAGATCCATCCTACAGGGTCCTTTCCATTAAAGTTTGGAAAGAGGAGCTTGAGCAGTGTTTGATTTTTATCTGTGGAAGTGGCTGTTTTGGTTGAATCTACCATTATAGCAGGTTGTGAGCTTTCCCCCACTCCCCATGGGTTTACTTCTCTCGCAAAATCATCCTTATTTGCTCTTACTCGCATGGATTGCAATTCTGAAAAGACGGTTTCCAAAGTAGCATGTAGAGATTGGAAGCTTGACTCATGTTGAGCCAATACCTCATTCACCTCAGTTCAAAATTCTGCATTAGATTGGTTTCTGGTGGCCATTCCTAAGACCGACTTGGGACCTGTAGGTTATTGGCTCTAATACCAAATGGTATGGATTTTTTTTTTTCAGAATAGAGAATTAAAGAAAGAAGATAAAGTTTGTTTGCAAATCTTTTCTCTCCTTTTCATTCATCTACGTTCTAGCTTTTAAATAGTCTCAATATTGCAAGTTACATTTACTACATAAAGATAAATCACGTCTAAAGTAGTTACATCCACTAACACATAAACTAAAAGTAACAGTAAGTGGAGTAGGTATTGTAACTTCTGTTCAACTGCAATCTTTCTCAATTAATACTGTTACTGTTCACTGCAACGTGTTCTCTTGGTAAGCCTAGATATCTTCCAATGAACCCGTATCATTTTATTTAAATTTTTTTAAAATTTTTTGAGAAATATAACACAAATTTGGTATGTTGTAAAGTTACAGCATTGTAGTTTTTTTTATTTTTGGGTCCAATAGTTGATTGATGCTCGCGTTGGTCAAACCAATCCATCTAGCTCATGGGTCGCAGAAATGACTTGTTGCACGTACGAATTATGGGTCTAGACAATTTCCGTTATATAAATTTCTGAGATTTTTTCGTTGGAAGATATTTTTTGCCGTTCACACGGATCATTATCTATTGCTGACACGGCAAAAAAGTACCTACGCTTTTCTGCCGTGGCATAAGCACTTTACGACCTTTTTTGCCCTTTTGCTCTTTGCCCTTTTCGCTTTTTGACCTTTTCTTCTTCCCGTATAAGTTCTCCTAAGATATTCTCTTTTAAAGCTAAGATATTTTTAACCATCACCTGTCCCATTCTCAGTCATGACGCGTATTATCAGAAGACACATTTTATCCTTCGTGTCAAACACATACTTGTTGGTCACGTGAGTTTACCTCCACCTCCACCTCCTTGTTGCCTCACCACTATCCATTTAAGAAACTTGGCCCTTCTGTTTCTCCACCAACATCGAGCAAATGTCCTGAAGCGATACAATACTTACCCAATTCCTTACTCACTGACGTGCACTGCACATGACCCCACTTGGCTCCTCCTCTTGCACCGCCGAATCAAGCATGGACAACACTTCAAACACCACCGTCGCCACTATCAACATCAACAAACACAAACACCGTCAAAGAAGTAAAAACCCAAAAGCCTTCAACAATAAGAGAAAAAACAGCCACCCAGAAATGGAGGAAGAGGAAGATGCTGAGGTTTGGGCAACGTTTAACAATAACTTTAGGCAAGTTCAATCTGTTTTGGACAGGAACCGCATCTTGATTCAGCAAGTTAACGAGAATCACCAGTCCAGGATTCCAAACAACATGGTCAAGAACGTGGCTTTGATCCAAGAAATCAATGGGAACATTTCCAAGGTTGTGTCGCTTTACTCTGATCTGTCCTCTGATTTCACTGGTGTCTTTCATCAGCGAAAGAACGGTACTGATAGCGAGAGAGAGGGTGGGAGCGCATAAAATTTTAGCTGAGTTTTTCAGTAACTTGTCTCTGTCTCTGTTTTTCATGTTCTGTTTATGTGCTGTAATTCAGCAGTGTATTTTAAAATAACATATATATGTGTGAAATGGAGTTAGCTATTTAATATATGAGGTGATGGGTCTGCTTGAATAATTAGGATGTTTATGTGGTGTATGTTTGCTTGATTGTTTGTTGTACTGTGTTATGAGGAGGATGACATGCAGCAAAGCTAATTGTCTCCTCTTCAACTCAATAATGTAACGAGGTAATTATGTTCTGCTTTATTTATTTGTCTTCTTTTTGCTCGTTCTTGTGCCTGATTAATTTGGTTGTTGAAGTTGGAATTCAGTTAATGTTTTATTCCATTGCACATTGGTTGTGATTTTAATAGTCTGTAATACGAAACGGATCTTAAGTTTGGAATGATTTCTACGGCATAGTGTTAGTTATTAAATCCTTAAGAATAGGTTATGAGTAATCAAGCTAGTGAACAAAGAAATGATGATGATGATTTATGACCTTGTTCCACAGAACATTTAAAGAGTTTGATGGCTGGTGACTCTCTTAAGACCTAGAGTACGGGAAGCCCAATAAAGCTGGCAGTTGCCTTTTGCAAGGAAAGCCAAATGCAAGTATTACAGCAATCGGTTTTTTTGCTTGTTGAACAGAGCAATAGTCCTTACCTTCCAAGCAAAATTGATGAAATGACAGCTTGGTCAATGATACAATCGAGGCTTTAGGTTCAGGACCCAGTCACAGATAAAGGCAGCGATGATCTCGAGGATCTGGAATCCGACGGCAGTGATTAACGGGAAATAAACAGCGGTGCCATCACATTACATCCACGCGATTGTTCATTGTGGTGAATTAATGGCGAGCCGAGTATGGTTGGTTGGTTGGTTGGTTGGTTGGTGGTTTGGGGAACACCGATGACCGAACTTCTTTACCTAATAAATAACAATAATAAAACAATAGATATTTATAATTTTTCTGTTCTAAAAGAAAGTTTATCATCTTTCATGTTCTTTGTCTCTTCAGTCTTCTTTCATCTGCGTGAAATTACATACTCGCGGCTCTTTCTCATTTCCCTTAAGAGCAAATTCTTATGCTATAATTTTTATTTTTTTAAAACAAAATTTGTAAAATTCTTTTTTACATGAAATCTCTACAAGTACTAATTTATAGATGAAAGAATAAGATAGCAGCATATCTTGGATGTAACTTTTTTTTTAGAATATATCTTATTTTTAAATAAGTATTACCTCAGAAAAAAAATATTGCCATTTCAGGTAACCAAACCAAGCCACGTGTTAATACTTCATAGCGAGTATAATCTCTTCTATTAACATCAGCAAATACAAAAACTACCGCGAATATATTATTGCGAGCCAAACGTTATCGTCACACTCTCAGTCTCCGTCTTTCCCAAACCAAGCAAAGACAGAAAAAGTAGCGAGGCTGTTGTCGTCGGTGGCGGCGATCTTTACAATCTCCGCTCTTCTGGTGAAAAACAAAAAATGGCGGGACCAGCGAGGCCTCAGTTCGTTCTCTTCGGATCGTCCATTGTCCAGCTCAGCTTCAGCAACGGCGGCTGGGGCGCCATTCTCTCCGATATTTACGCTCGCAAAGTCTCTCTCTCTCATTAAATTTCAACAATATGCTTAGATCATTTTACTTCTTTTTTTTAAAAAAAAACATTTTTTGGCTTTTAAATTTAGCAAAGATTTAAAATTGTCTTGTTTTGTGATTTGTCATAGGCAGATATATTGCTGCGAGGATATTACGGCTGGAATTCACGACGTGCACGTCAGATTCTCGATCAAGTTTTCCCGAAGGTATTATTACTATTTTTGTTGTTGTTGTTGTTATTAATTAGTACAATAATAGCAATAGTTTTCTGATTTTTTGTTTTTGTTTTTTTTCTTAATCATTTTATATGAGATTGCAAAATTCATGTGCTTTGGTTTTAATTTTGCCCTGTAATAAGGATGCTGCCATACAGCCGACTTTGGTGATTGTTTATTTCGGCGGTAACGATTCAATGGGGCCTCACCCATCTGGTTTAGGCCCTCATGTGCCGCTCCCAGAGTATGTTGAGAACATGAGAAAGATTGCAATGCATCTCAAGGTAATTTCTTGACTCGCAAGTTATTTAATAGTACTACATCCACGAAATATAATTACATTTTCCCCCAGGAAGATTGACATGTGACTTAGAGTATATTTTGGATCGAGGTGTTGTGACTGTTAATTCATGGCTGTTTTGGAATGTAGCCATTGGCTGTCAAGTATAAGTGGATAGTTGGTTGGTAAACGTTAAAGGTTAAGTAAAAGTGTATATTTACCAAACTCTTTGCCTACTGTGTTTTCAAGATTTCAGTATAAGCCCAATCGTGGTATATGTTAGTTAGGTGTTTGATCGCTCATGTGTTTTTGTTGAATGAACCTCAAACTTAATATCTAATAGGTCAGTTTTTTCTAATTGACAATGATATTTGATACTCATTCTAATGCAAGATGTTTGAAATCAGAGTCTTTCAGATGCAATTCGCATCGTTTTTCTCAGTTGTCCTCCTGTAAACGAGGTCAAAATTCGTCAAAGCACAAGGTGCGATGCTACCTATGCTGCTCTAAATTTCCGTGTTATTTTCTTCTTTCATAGTTTTGTACCAAATTCTAAGGCTTGTACATTTCCTTAAACCAGTGGAATTTTTAGTGAGCTGGTACGAACAAATAAGTTATGCAAAAATTACTCAGATGCTTGCATAAAGTTGTGCCAGGAGTTGGGTGTGAAGGTGGTTGATCTTTTTACTGCACTTCAGCAAAGAGATGATTGGATGAATGCTTGCTTTATGTAAGTTTGCTTGCTGTGTTTTCTTCCTTTAATTTTCCTTGACATAATCAAGTTCCAGAATTTCATTATGCTGTGATTTTCTTCTCATTGTCTTTTATAATACTGTGTATGCATTTTTGACATCTGCTTTTATGTGGAAGAGATGTAGTTTACAGACATTGATACTGCAAGTTAAGTTAGTTCTCACTGTTTTCTATATGCATAGTTGAACTCAAAATTTTCATCAGAGTTCCAAGTTTTTAATACTTGTTTTTGGATTCTTCCGATATGGTATGGTGCCATAATACCTTGAGTAGTTAATTTGGTGATACCTTGTGGAATGCCTTTAATTATTCCAGTGGAATCCAATTTATGATGTGTGAAAAAATGTTCTTCAGTTAAATTGTTGTGCCTTACTAGGTAATGTATTGCTGCAAAATATACTATTTGTTCGTAAAGTTTTCCTTCCTCAGATTAAAAGTTGTTTAGCACCTTCTTGGGTAGGGAGTTTTCCAGAGATCTCTGTCGTATTTCTTTTCTTTAATGTGTTTGTTGGAGAATTTGGTTTGGACAGCGATTCACTTGTAGTTGAGAGAGACTCTGGGTTTTGAATCACAGAGTTGATTATAGCAAAATTTTAATATTCTATAGAATAGATGAGATTGGCATTAATGGTCCCCTGTTGATCTAGAAGGATAAGCCATGGCAATCAACTTGGCTTTGCTACTGGCCAGAAATCAGATATTTCAGCCATTGATCAATTTCCACTTTAATTTGATTAGTGTTAATCTCTGTGCTAAATAGTTTTCCTGCAAAAGCACAATATATCCACAAGTAAATAGAAAGTTCACTTCAAACAAAGTTCTAGCAAGTGACATTTTTTGGTGATTTAATGATGTCTAGTTAGGTTAATCATAACCTTCCTCTTCTTCTTCGTCAGCAAGAGTTGAATGGTAGGCATTATCATAGTTCAATTATTATTCGACCTCTACCTCCATTGATGACATTTTTCAATGAAGCATGTGCCATGTAAAACCACTCAAATTACCAGTTGAACATATAACTTTATCATCAAATTAATGATTCAGTTTCTTCTTTTTATAGAGATGGGATTCATTTGTCTGAAGAGGGAAGCAAGATAGTAGTGGCGGAGATACTGAAGGTGCTCAAGGAAGCTGAGTGGAAGCCATCTCTACACTGGAAATCCATGCCCACTGAATTTTCAGAAAACTCACCCTATGATCTTGTTGCTGCCGATGGAAAAACCACATTAAATCCCTCTGAGTGGACATTCCATAGGGAGATTCAATGGGATTAAGCTGCAGATTCCATCTATATGCTTGTGCTACCTTTGCCGGAGATGTTGCCTGAAAGTTGAACCAAGAAGGAAAACATTACATTGGAGTGCCTGGAAACAGAATTCAGGAGATGAAATGAACTTAAAAATATTTTCTTTTTCTTATTGCAGCTGCTTGTAACTTTTGAAGCAGTCATGAACTTAGTTATTCTTTTAGTAGCAAATTTGTTTCTTGTATAAAGTGCAAATTTTAGATGTTACTGTTTCCTCCAAATTGCATTTGGCTAAAACTAAAGAGGATTGAACCAAAAGCTGAGAACAGAACAATTTCCCTACTGAAGTAGAATTTTTATTGTGATTAGTTTCTTTCAATCAGGAAAAAGGTTTTCAGCTAGTTCATTTATTTATTGTGAACTAGTTTCTTTATCTAATTTCTGAACTGTATAAGAATAGGAGTGTCGATTAACACGAATTGTATTTGTGTCGTATTAATATAGAATATAAATAAATTTTTATTATATTTATTTATTAAATAAATTAAAAACTTAAATACAAATTTGATTCATTTAATAAATAAATTATACACACAACACGATTAAATACGTTTAAATAAATTAATTAAATTTAATTCGTTTATATAATTATATATAATTTAATTCGTTTACAATTATATTTGTTTAAATTAATAATAACACATAATTCGATTAGTTTACACAAAATATTCAATTTGTTTGAAACACATTTAAATCATAATTAATAAATTTTAAAATTACATAAAAAATAAGTATTCAATATATCTAACAATAAAATTATTCTAACACAATTAAAAAAATAAAATTTATTCAACATAATTAAAGCAGAAGGGTCTTTAAAATTTAGATATATTAAGGTTTTGATTTTTAATTTTATAATTTAATTAAAGTGACTTAAAAATAAATACACGAATAAATACGATTCGTTTATTAAACATGACTTAAACGAATTAATAAATTATATACATTAAACACGTATTCAACACGATTAATAAATAGATAACACAAATTTAACCCGTTTAGTAATCATATCAATTTTCTCTACTTATATTTATTAAAACATATCAAATTTATATTAAATAATGGTGTCGCAACTTATTTTCCAACCCTATATAAGATTCACAAAACACCAAAACCAATATTTCATGAACCACGTATAAATTAACCCTGAATTTTGACTTTTTGAGTTTCCCTTTATTTTTTTAAGAGTCGCACCTTTTTTTACCTCTCCAGAACACCGGAGTTAGAGCAGCGCTCGAGCTAAACGAACATGATCAAGAACAATTCGGGTAATTGTCTCTTTTATTTATTTTTATTACAATTTATTATCAGCAGTTGGCACCTTGTGCCAGCAAATTTCTTATGGTGGACAATCTTTTTAAGATTGTCCACTTGCTCAACTCTCTTTATAAAATGGAGAGTTTAACAATTTATTTTTCATTCAATTTAGATTGAGTTTCAAAATTTTTGTGTATGTTTTTGAGTGATTTGAGAAAATTGAGTGTATTAGGGTTTTGGGTTGTAAGCCTAAAACACTACAATACTTGTATTCTCCATTTCTAATCGTAAAAGATTCTTCTGTCTTCGCCCATGGATGTAAGCTAAAAGTCGAACCACGTAAACTTTTGTATTTTGTCTTATTTTTATTTTTATTATTTTTTTAATTTCGCTTTAACTGCGATCTTGCATCACCCTTCAATATACTAACAATGGTATCAGAGTTTCTAGTTGAAGGATTTCACTATTTATATATACAATTACTGCTCATGTATACGGGTATTGTTTATACATATGATTACTATTTATGTGAAACAGTGGGAGTCGATCCTAGCAAAAAAAGTCTATGGTAAAAAATAATGACGGCAAAATACGAAGTTGAGAAGTTCAATGGAAGTAATTTTATATTATGAAAGATAAAAATAAAGGCAATTTTAAGGAAAAACAAGTGCTTATAAGCAATTGATGAAAGGCCCGCTGGTATCACTGATGATATCAAGTGGAATGAGATTGACAGTAATGCAGTTGTTGATCTGCATATAGCACTTGCTAATAATGTTCTATCCAGTGTTGCAAAAAAAAAAAGACAGCAAAAGAGATTTAGGATACTCTTATAAAATTGTATGAGGTAAAATCTCTGCACAACAAAATCTTCCTAAAAAGGAGATTGTATACCCTTCGAATGGTAGAATTCACTTCAGTGATAGAGCACATCAATACATTAAATACTTTATTTTCCTAACTCACTTTCTTGGGGCATAAAATAGAGGCATGTGAACGTGCAGAGATTTTATTTCAAAGCCTACTTGGTTCATATGATCAACTCATCATCAACTTGACAAATAACATCTTACCGGACTTCTTAATCTTCGATGATGTTACAACTGTTGTATTGGAAGAAGAACGAAGATGAAAAAATAAAGAAGACAAATAAGAATGTTCGCAACAAGTAGAAGCTTTGACAATGATGAGAGATAAATCAATAGAACGTGGCCCCAGTGAGAGTCAAAATCATGGTAGACCAAAATTCAGAAGTAAGAAAAACGTCAATTGCTACCATTGTGGCAAGAAAGGTCATCTCAAGATGGATTGTTGGGGATTGAAGAAAAGTGCAGAGGATAACCCTTTAGGGAATATTGCAAGCACCTCAGATGATGGTGAAATTTTATACAGCGATGCAGCAACAGTTGTTGAATCAGAAAACGGTTCTCTGATATATGGCTCATGAATTTTGGAGTTACATGGCACATGACCTCTAAGAGATAATTGTTCTATCAATATGAACCTATCTCTAGAGGATCTGTATATATGGAAACGATCATGCTTTGGAAATCGTTGTAATAGGATCCATCAAAATAAAGATGCATAATGGTACTGTTCGTATTATCCAAGATGTGCAATATATGAAAGGTCTCAAGAAGAATCTTTTGTCATTGGAACAATTAGATAACACTGAGTGTAAAACCCAAATTGAAAATGGGACTATAAAAATTCTTAAAGACGCTCTTGTAGTAATGAAGGCAAAAAAGGTTACTGCAAATTTGTACATGCTTAATGGAGAAACACTACATTATATAACAAACCAGACATTGCACAAGCAATGTAAGCAGTTAGTAGATACATGGCGAATCCTGGTAAAGAGCATTGTGATTGTGTTAGGAGGATCCTTAGATACATTAAGGGTACCTCAGATGTTGCTTTATGTTATGAAGGATTAGATTTTATTATTAAGGATATGTGGATTCAGATTTTGCAGGAAACTTTAATAAAAGAAAATTCACTACTGGCTATATGTTTAAACTTGCAGGAGAAGCTGTAAGCTGGGTTTCGAAATTATAAACTGTCGTGACATTATTTACTACAAAAACAGAATACATGGCAGCTACACAAGCTTGCAATGAAGCAATTTGGATACAAAGATTACTAGAGGAGTTCGGGCACAAGTAAGAGAAAATTCAATTATTTTGTGACAGTCAGAGTGCTTTGCTCGTTGCAAGGAATCTAGTTTTTCATTCAAAAATGAAGTACATAGGTATTCAATATTACTTTATTTGAGAAGTGGTAGAAGATGGAAGTGTGGATATAAAAAAAATTCATACAGATAATAACCTAGTAGATGTGTTGACTAAGCCCATCAATATCAACAAGTTTGTATGGTGTAGATTCCTACATGACCTAACAGACAAGTAGACAACATGACTTTGACAAAGAATAAAGAATGGTATGGAGACTTAATTGATTATCAATCAAATCTTCAAGTAGGAGAATTGTTAGTAACTGGCACCGTGTGCTAACTGCATAATAAATTTGTTGGCATATGGTGCCAATAAATTTCTTATGGTGGATAGCTTTAAAATGATTGTCTACTTGCTCAACTCTCCTTTATTAAATAGAGAGTTTAACAATTTATTTTTCATTCAATTTAAAAAGAGTTTTAAAAATTTTATATATATTTTTAAGTAATTTAAAAAAATTAGATGTATTAAAATTTTAAATTATAAAATTAAAGCACTATAATATTTATATTTTCTAATTTCAATAATAAAAAATTCTTTTAATTTTATTTTAAAAATCGAATCACATAAATTCTTATATTTTATTTTATTTTTATTTTTATTATTATTTTTAATTTCACTCTAACTGTAACATCACCCTCAATATACTAACATTTATTTCCTTAATTTCAATCGTCAGTTCGTCTTCAACCATTTTCGATCTCTATCTCTACTAGCAAAACATGTGCGATTCTTCAATTTTAGTTTTTCTCTCTAGGGTTTCTCTATTAAATTACATAAAATGTGCGATTTAATTGCAGGGTGAAACTTAAAATTAATTACGAAATATCTAACTGTGACTAACTTAAAGGAGTTTTATTATGTGGATGAAGGAATTGCTTGTTCTTTTCTTTTAGTTTTTCTTTTTTAACTTTTAGAAGATTTTTTAATTAAGATATCTTGTTTGGCTATGCAATAGCGGATTCGTGGATGATTTTGTATCTAATTCCCGCTTGAAGCTGAGGTCCGGAACTTACACGTATCTTCTCAGTTTGTGTATTTTGATTTTTTCTTTGATTGTTGATTGGTTTTTTTTTTGCAATTTATTAATATTCCTAGAATGGTGGAATCTGAATCCTTCATTTTCTGGGACTTATGTTAGATCTATATGAGCAAATGTGAGATCCTCATTTGTTATCAATTCCAAGGTTGCATTACGTCTATTATCATATTCACAGGTTTTGAAAATTAAACGATGAATGACGGGCCTTCAAGAAATGGGAAATACTTCGACATTGATGACATCCTTATAGAGGAAGAAGTTAATGACTTTGTCTTCATAATCTGGACTGCCTTCCACTAGATTATGCCCAATTCTAATTTGACATTATGATGTTTTATGATCTTATTTACAGCTTGTTCCTGTTGTATTCCATAAGTCAGCAAATGGAGTAGAAGTTGATCCCAGTGCTGAAAAAGACTGCCTGCGTAAGTTGAAAAGAGAACGGAGTGTGTAGAGCCATATAGGTGGGTATTCCACGACTACATTCTCATATTTCAATTTTTTTTGTTGTGCTCTGAGGTCAACGAAGGTGCGATGGTAGAGCTGCCGTTCTGGGTTTCTCAGGAGTTATCTCTGAGGCAAGCTGTATCGATAAGTGTTCCCACTTATTTTAATCAAAAGTAATTATCATAATAGTTTTTATTCTCACAGCAAATAAAAATATTAGGGAATTTCATTAAGAATTGACTTACTGGAAAAACAGTGTTACACAATCTTGCTTGATGTGTGAATGGTCTAAAATGGGTTAAGAACTCAGAAGCTTTCCACCAAGTACTGCCTTGAGCTAACAAAGAACAATCAGATTTTATTTTCTGATGTTTTTCTATTCTATGTTATGGTATTTCTTGTTTCCATGATCATATGCTGATTGCTTTGTTCTCTAATCAATGTCAAATTATAATTCATGATATTTCAAGATTTATAGCAGTCATTATGTCTGGGTTTTCTTTTATTCCTCCATTCCAATTATTGGATCAGTAAGTTCTGTTGTTATGGCCATAATTTCTTTCTTATTTGCTTCCATGGATTACCTGAAGTTGAATATTCATTTACTTGTCTAATTCTTAATATTTTAACTACTACCAGAACAAGACGAGAAATCCAGGCTGATGCTGCAAATGTGGATCTGAGATCTCGGTGTCCATACTTCTATGAATTTGGATGTAAGATAGCGCCAATGTGAGTCTCTATTCCCTGTCAACTTCTTGACATGCTTACTCTACTGCACTATCTGTTAAAAGCTTCTTTCTGTGATTTCTGTTAGTTTGCCTTATGTCCCCTTAATGGTTGCTTTTAGCATATCTAATGATGTCATAATGTCATTTTGCAAAGTGTTGTCAAGTTGAGTCAGTACAGCAACTTTTTCCGCATTTCATTGCATTTAGTAAATTTGATTTTATTATTTTTTTTACATATTTTTAATATTTTGTTTAAAGCCTTGCCGAGGATCAATAGTTCCAAATTGGAAATCAAACTCATAGATACCTCTGATATCCTCTGCCTTAGTAAGAGGGACAACTACACCATCACTAGAACAATTTATTTGGTAAATAAGTTGCTCAACGTTTTCTTGAGCTAAGAGTTGATTCCATTTGAATGCTGCATTATTTTTTACTTTTGTTTTTGTCTGAGACATGTTTCCAAGTTAGTCATGCTATCCTTTAGGTTTTAGCTGGTTTCCACAACTTATTTGTACACTTTAGTGTTTCTGAAGTCTAGAGATAGAGTTGTATTATCATGTCTAAGGATAATTTGAAGCACCAACCAGGTCCTTGCCTCAAAAATTACAGTAGAACATCATTTATATTAGAGAGAAGATTCATAGGAAAGCAAATGAGAACACTTAAATGAAAAGATATGAACCGATTACCTCATCATTGTTTTATTGTTTTAAACTTTAGGAAGCTTAGATATTCTGTCTTCTTTCTCCCTTGACATACCTCAATATCTTTCTGCTATTAATGATAAGCCTTATTTAGATTCACAACTTAGCAACTAATGACTATATTAATCGTGGTCACATTTTGGCCTAGTACTGTGAGCTTGGAAACCTAGTAGGTGGATACTTATTTGTACCTTATTTCTAATAACATTTGTGGTAACATTTAAATTAGGTATAAAAGAGTTTGTCATTCCATATCTTGAAAAGGTTAGGTTAATGCTTTGGTAGTATTGATAAATTGATGAACAGTTTTAGTTACAATTAGTGCTGTTAAATGTTTAGTTTGCTCCAACTGTTAAGATTGAGCTTTCATAATTACATAAACTTGTTTTGATGGACAGAGTTGGTGATCAGAGCATTGGAAAGATGCTCTTATCTACATTTCAGATGAGGTATAAGGAAGTCCTAACAAAGGCACATACTGCAGCATATGCAGCGGCTTCGAAATTCTTAGCAGTGTTAACAAAAGAAGAAACCAACTGTGAGATTTGTTATGCTCATTTAATCATGTATCTTCAATTTTCATGTCTAATATGTATACAGAATGATGACAAAGTGATTATACTTGTAGTATATGAGGCAGCTCAATCCTCCATGACAGCCTTTAAGAAGTGGCGGATAGGTGGCCCCAGGTTTCGAAGGGCGTCGGTTCTCGGGAGGAAGAGGAAGCCAATTGACTAGGTGCATTTCCTAACCTGATTACACTCACCCAGTTAATCGAGCTATTCTCACCATGTTGAGCCTTTTAAGTGTATGAAATTGCTGCCGGATGCTCTTACATATGCGCAATGTAACATATTAATTATCTCGTAAGATGACTTTAAGAATTACTAGGTTTCATTGTTAATTTATTTTTTAACAATAGCTAACGAGTTGTAAAAGAAATATTTATGTTGAAAGTTTAGAAATATATAAAAAAAAAATACCTATTATAATGCATTACTGCTATTAAAATTGTCATCTTGCAATTTCTGAAATTAAAATTTTGTTTTACACGATTTTTTTGCGATCAGTCTAGATTACATTAGGTCTAACATTGTAACTCACCGAATTGTTTCTTTTTTTGAATTTTCCATGTTTCAAGTTTTTTAGTATGTGTCAATATTCTATCAAATTTTCCAGCTTATCATTTTATTT
This sequence comes from Ailanthus altissimus, assembly GCA_946807835.1. NCBI lineage: Eukaryota > Viridiplantae > Streptophyta > Magnoliopsida > Sapindales > Simaroubaceae > Ailanthus > Ailanthus altissimus. The sequence goes on from OX327684.1 coordinate 20,650,129, forward strand.
TAAATTATATAAGAAATTTGTGAAATATAACGCAAATTTGGTATGTTGTAAAGTTACAGCTGATATACTGTAGTTTTACCCTCGATTTTAATATAAATCTTAACATAATGCAATTAAAATTCCAGAAATATGTAACAAAAATTAATAAGTATTGCCAGATTTTTATTTGGGTCCAATAGTTGATTGATGCTCGCGTTAGTCAAACCAATCCATCTAGCTCATGGGTCGCAGAAATGACTTGTTGCACGTACGAATTATGGGTCTAGACAATTTCCGTTATATAAATTTCTGAGATTTTTTCGTTGGAAGATATTTTTTGCCGTTCACACGGATCATTATCTATTGCTGACACGGCAAAAAAGTACCTACGCTTTTCTGCCGTGGCATAAGCACTTTACGACCTTTTTTGCCCTTTTGCTCTTTGCCCTTTTCGCTTTTTGACCTTTTCTTCTTCCCGTATAAGTTCTCCTAAGATATTCTCTTTTAAAGCTAAGATATTTTTAACCATCACCTGTCCCATTCTCAGTCATGACGCGTATTATCAGAAGACACATTTTATCCTTCGTGTCAAACACATACTTGTTTTTTTATCCTTCGTGTCAAACACATACTTGTTGGTCGCGTGAGTCCACCTCCACCTCCACCTCCACCTCCACCTCCACCTCCACCTCCACCTCCTTGTTGCCTCACCAAATGTCCTGAAGCGATACAATACTTTCCCAATTCCTTACTCACGGACGTGCACTGCACATGACCCCACTTGGCTCCTCCTCTTGCTCCGCCGAATCAAGCATGGACAACACTTCAAACACCACCGTCGCCACTACCAACACCAACAAACACAAACACCGTCAAAGAAGTACAAACCCAAAAGCCTTCAACAATAAGAGAAAAAACAGCCACCCAGAAATGGAGGAAGAGGAAGATGCTGAGGTTTGGGCAACGTTTAACAATAACTTTAGGCAAGTTCAATCTGTTTTGGACAGGAACCGCATCTTGATTCAGCAAGTTAACGAGAATCACCAGTCCAGGATTCCAGACAACATGGTCAAGAACGTGGCTTTGATCCAAGAAATCAATGGGAACATTTCCAAGGTTGTGTCGCTTTACTCTGATCTGTCCTCTGATTTCACTGGTGTCTTTCATCAGCGAAAGAACGGTACTGATAGCGAGAGAGAGGGTGGGAGCGCATAAAATTTTAGCCGAGTTTTTCAGTAACTTGTCTCTGTCTCTGTTTTTCATGTTCTGTTTATGTGCTGTAATTCAGCAGTGTATTTTAAAATAACATATATATGTGTGAAATGGAGTTAGCTATTTAATATATGAGGTGATGGGTCTGCTTGAATAATTAGGATGCTTATGTGGTGTATGTTTGCTTGATTGTTTGTTGTACTGTGTTATGAGGAGGATGACATGCTGCAAAGCTAATTGTCTCCTCTTCAACTCAATAATGTAACGAGGTAATTATGTTCTGCTTTATTTATTTGTCTTCTTTTTGCTCGTTCTTGTGCCTGATTAATTTGGTTGTTGAAGTTGGAATTCAGTTTCTCAACTCAATACTTTTTTTTGGTTTTAAGAAATGATGTATTCATAAATGGTTAAATTAGATTTTAGGAAATTTACAAGAGGGTGAATCAATTTATTGTACTGTATCAAAGTATGGGGAGTTCTTTAGTACATAGATGATAAGCATATAGAGAAATTTTATTCACAAAATAGATAAAGCAAATACCAGCCGCTTTGACTGTGCTATGTATTTATTATGAGGTATCCGTAGATTCTCAATTGCTTTGGGTTAAGTTTCTTCTTAAATATTGAGATCAGGGGAAGTTTGAAGAAATCCCTCTAGGTAATATTAAATATGAGGGAGTGGTAAAAATTGAGAGCGTGAGTTATGTTCGAATTTGGTTCACTTTTTTAGTGATAAAAGATTCAACTTTTGGTGAGCCTTGCTACGTTTTGAGCAGCATTGGTTTTCAAACTCTTCCATTTTGGTGCTATTTTTCATCATGCAGCATGTTGGATCCTAAACATCAATCTTCGCTTTGGGATCCTCAGAAAGACTCTTTTCATAACATTGCCAACCTCTTCTATTTACTCTTTGGTGGATTCAACAAAATAAGAATTAAAGATGATATGAATGTGAGCAAAGACATAGTGGTATGGAAAATATCATTATTAGCTTCACCTTGTTCAACTGGGATAAACAAGCTATTATGAACTTGTAAAAAGTGCTCTAATTATGATCCGAGCTTAATAAAATTTTGTGGTGAGAATATTATTGTATTGGAGCATTGCATAGATATTGCACTCAACCTTTATAAATTTATGGTTACAAGTAATTATAGTTATGAACTTATGATTGTTGTGTGGGCAGATAGACAGTGGTTCTTGCCCTTTCTCTGCATTCCTATAATAGTATTAATGTTAATTCTTTCTTCTCCTTTTATGATTGCTGTGCGGGATGTAGAGTCTATATTAGTTGATGTAGTCCTTTATACTAACTTTCTCTTCAGATTCAGATTTCTGTATGATTATATGTGCAACGCTTGCCCTAGTTGTCCCTGGATTAATGCTTACAAATTAAACTTGTATGTTATAAATTCACTATTTTCATTAATATAATACCTTTGCCTGATAGCATAATATATGAAATTAATTTGCTTGCAAGTAGCCATAGATATTCTTATGCTGTAGTTCAAGCATTATACCCGGCAAGAAAGAGTACAAGCAAGCACTATAACTTGTAGCTATACTATGTGTTACATCTCACATCGAATAGAAATTGGACGAGTCTTAGGTATATAAGGGTGGGTATGCAACATTATCTAATAGGCTAATCTTTTGGGTCAATGACAAGCGCCCGGCCCGTGACATGTAGTATTAGAGTAGACTCAAATTCTCATTCGTATGTAGGCCCCTAAAATCGCCTCAATGAAAATTGTCACATGAGATGTGGGTTCCTTATGCCGCTAGGGGATGGGCAATACGGGCCAAGTGGGACCTAAAAATTCTGTGTCTTGAGCCCCAATAGAGATTGTCACGTAGGTAGTGGGTCCCCTATTTTCAGGGAGATGGGCAATACGGGCCAGGTTGGTCCTTGAATTTAGACCATACCGTGACGAGGGCGTCACGTGATTGGGTGGGAAAAAATGTCACGTCCCACATCGAATAGAAATTGGGTGAGTCTTGGGTATATAAGGGTGGGTATGTAGCATTACCTAACATGCTAGTTTTTTGGATCAATGACAAACGCCTGACCCGTGACATATGGCTTGGCAAACATTCATTAAGACTAACAGGCTAGTCTTTTGGGTCAATGGTAAGCGCCTGGCCCGTGACAAGTAGTATTAGAGCAGACCCAAATTCTCATTCGTATGTGGGCCCCTAAAATCGCCTTAATGAAATTGTCACATGGGATGTGGGTCCTCTATGCCACTAGGGGATGGGCAATACAGGCCAAGTGGGCCCTAAAAATTCTGTGTCTTAAGCCCCAATAAAGATTGCCACGTGGGTAGTGGTTTCCCTATTCTCAGGGAGATGGGCAATACGGGCCAGGTTGGTCCTTGAGTTTGGACCATACCGTGACGAGGGCGTCACGTGATTGAGTGGAGAAAAATATCACGTCCCACATCGAATAGAAATTGGGTGAGTCTTTGGTATATAAGGGTGGGTATGTAACATTACCTAACAGACTAATTTTTTAGATCAATGACAAACGCCTAACCCGTGACATATGGCTTGACAAACATTCATTAAGTTCACATATAAGGAGGTTCTTTTTCGTTTTCTAACAAGACCTTGTTTTCAAGCTTGCGGGCTAGAGATAAGTTTCTGATGGTTGATATTTCCTGAAATTGACTGGTCATTAAATCATTGCTATAACTATATATATATATATATATATATATATATATATATATATGAAGGCAGCAGGCAGCAACCCCCCACCCACATGGTGGTTACATTATTTATTTGGATATCATTTTCATATCCTGAATTTGAATATTCTTAACTTTCACTTCCCTTTACCATGCTCCATATCAGGTCTTATTATGAAGAATTTTGGCCACCAGATCAGCAACTTGGTCTTAAAGTTGCGAATTGAAGGTCATATGCACTCGAGTGAGTCTTGATCTAAGCCCTTCAATGCTTGGCATCTAAATCCCACCTAATATCTCAATCGATTACTTTTGGATTGCACGAAAATTGAACCAAAAGAAAAGCTGTCATCAGTGAAAGCAGATATAAGGGTTTGATGATGCTTCCTATTTTAACCCAATATGGGAATGTGCCTTGCGTCGAAGAACTTTGGAGTTGGGTTGCTTATTGACCCTATAGATAGAAGTAATGACAATCTTTGTAAAGCTTTCTAACTACTAATTTTTCCGGTGCAAAAAAATTAAGTTGTTTGCTACAAATACCGGTTGATAGATTGTGAACAATCACAGTTGGTGGCACCACAACTACGCGGAAATTCCATCATAGAAACAATGAAAGGAGCATATTACAACTTCCTCGGAGATAATAGAGATATAAACAGGCTCACATCAATTAAAAAAATCTTTGTAATAATGAATTATAGCAGTTCTCCAACAGATTCGTTAACTACTGGAAAGGATGTGAAACAAAACCACTTAAAGACAATTCAAGGGTGTGAAAATTTAATTTACAATTGAGTGAAACGAGCATTAACATGAAACAATGAGCAAAATATTTATCATTCTCATACGATGAACTATAAGGAGGGTTGTCATTAAGGCATTTCACCACTATCTGATATAACAACTTCAGTTTTGGGTTCCCCACTCTGTCTTCCTTGAGCTTCAATCTTGTAGACAACGTCCATCCCAGAAAGCACCTTGCCAAACACAACATGGCGACCATCCAACCTTTGACAGAAAACACAGGCTTAGCATGAGCTCATGGAACCCCAACAACCTCAATAACTTAATGTAGACATGGAATGGAAAACCAATTACAAAACAAATTTACCAGCTAGTGATGACAGTTGTTATAAAGAACTGTGATCCATTTGTGTCTGGCCCAGCATTTGCCATTGACAGGAGTCCTGTTCGGGGAGAAAAGTTGGGAGGTGGAGTTAATTATTACATTCTTCACAGCCTTGCAGCTTCAAATTTCAGTCTTTACCACAAATTTGAAGGGGTTTGCAGACGAATGCTACAAAGGTACTCAGAGAAGTTTACCTGGCTGAGTGTGCTTCAGTTTAAAGTTCTCATCAGCAAATTTTTCCCCGTAGATCGACTCTCCGCCATGCCCATCACCGCGAGTGAATCACCACCCTGAATCATAAAGCTAGGAATAATCCTATGGAATGTGCTCCCTTTATAATGAAGAGTTTTCCCACTCTTTCCCTTTCCTTTCTCCCCTGCAGCAATAGAATTCATTAAGCACACAAAATTCTAATTCTGCACTAGATGCCTTGCTGTTGCAATATCAAAGGCTGAGGCATCATTCATTGAGTTGGCAAAGCATGCCACTATCTAGTATCACTCAAATAAATAAATAAAGATGCTTATCATATACACTTTTCGAAAGTAATATCCTTCAATCCACAAACTATTTTATTATTGTCCCATTTAAGATGATTTCTACTCACAGTCCATATATTCTGACAATAATTCCAATATCAGGAGCATAGAATCTTGAAAATTTAAAGGAGCGTTAATACAATCATTAGAAAATGTATACGAATATCAGACGGCGACAAAAGTTATTTGGTTACCTGTGCAAAGTGCTCGAAAGTTTTCTGCACAAGATATATGTAAAATTTGTAAGTGAACACTTCACAAGATAACAAAATCTAAAAGATACAAAGCAGCATTCTCCATCAGGGCACTATACCTACAGTTTTAGGCACAGTCTTCCCAAAGAGGCCCATGACTATACGACCTGCAAGGTAGAGTGTAAGACATACAAAGATTATATATGTTTATTCAAAATCAACATCTTTGAAATCATAAGAAAGAAGTAAACATTTCATTTTGTCCTTACAAATTTTCAAGAAGTACAGAAAATTGATTTTATAAAAAAATGGTTTGGACTAAATTTATAACCAAAAAGATGCATTTTCATTGAAAAAAAGTAGTTCAAGAGAACCACAAATGGGTTATTTTCACTTTCAAACTAAATTATAATTATTAAGAGCAAGAATATCTGTGACAAATAAAACATACCAATAGATCTTCCACCAACCTCAATATCAAAGTAAACTTTGTGGGTCACCTCTTCCAACTTTTCCTCTGTATTCCCTTCCTACATAAAAGAAGTAAAATGAAAACACGCATTGTCAGATCAAAAGCATAACTCAATTAGACAACCCAATACACATACTAATACCCAGATCTTTACCAATCATAAATCTCAAATATGGGGTAAAATAAATAAATAATGAAGCAAAACCCACCTGACTAAGCTTATTGTCACCAATTTTCTGCTCTGATGAGACCCCAAAATCACTTAAACGATTCTAAAACCAAACACAACAAGAAAAAAAAAAAACCCACATAAATAATAAATTTACCATCAATTTCCCTTTTATTTTTTTTCCAATAAGAAACAGAAATTGTATTGAGAGATAAAAATTACAAGAAATGGACAGCAACTCCACAAGGGCCATTCCAGCTAAATCTAAACTACCATCATTTATATTTGCCTTTTTCTAAACATGACACCGTTAATGAGACATAGCAATATGTCCGTATCCTTAGTACTTACAATTATAATAAAAGAAAATAACACAATATGATAAAATACGTAGTTCATATTGCTGCCATTAGCAGGAAAAAGCTTCAATTTTTGAATTCATTTACAAGATAAGAATATATATGAACCGCCATTTTATAGTTTTTTTTTTTTGGAATAATTTTTTTTTTCTGGATGAAAAAATAAATGAATAAATTTTTTTTAAAAAAAATACCTGAATGAAAGCTAGGGTTAGAAAAAGAACCAGAACCCACAAGAGGGCAATTGAGACCAATCTTGTCTTGGTAGCCATCTCTTTGGTCTTGCTGTTGATGTTGTTGTGTTCTAAATGAAAAATCGCTGCTTGGTTTTTGACTGTTTAATAAGTTTGCAGCTGAAGTGAAACGTTAAGATCAACAATTGCTTGAACTTTGAACCAGTTTTGGGGGGTGGAGGCTTTTGGTTGTCAATGTTGAGGGTGGGTGTGGAGACTGGCGAGAGTGTTGGAGATGGGTGGTTAAACCATTCAAATTGTGACATGTTGGTCATTAATAAGCTAATCAGAAAGTAATTAGGGATCAAATGTTTTGGATATTATCTGCACTACCCCTCAAGAGTTGAGCTATACCTACAAATTTCATAAATAAATATAAAATAATGTTATATTTTTAGTGTATTATTTTAATATTTTTTATTTTCAATTATGTGTTAAATTTGTATTTTATAATTATTAAGTAATAAAATAGTATAACAATAATTTTAAAAGTTATATTATAATTTTGGATAAAAATTTTGAAATAATATTTATAAATTATAAATATAATTGACTGATAAATATAAAGTAAAGTCCAAGAAATATCACAATTGTACTTGATAAATTAATTGGCTTTTATAATTATGCCTTGAATATGACAACCTTCTCTCTTTTTCTTTTCTGATTTTCACTTTTACTCAAATTTTAAATGCTAAAGTTAAAAATAATTAATTTTATTAATTTTCATATATACTTTTTTTAGAAACATTAATTGTCAAATTATTATTCTTAAATTGATTTAAACTTAGTCTCAATATTTTTAGTGTTACTAATTTGATTTTCTTTTATCTTTAAAAATTTGTAGCTCTCTTCTGTTGTCTGAACATCACTCTTTGTGGCAGTGCATTTTGTGAAGGGCGCATGGTGGCTTCCATGCGAGAGGCGCCTATCTCTAATTTCTTGCAGGTGTGGCCGAGGCCGAGAAATTCATTTTAGGGAAAGAGAGCTTGTCGTTTTGTGAGGAGAGGAAGAGGGTAGTATGAAGTTTTGGTGAACTACATTCTTTGCATCCCATTATCCTTCTCTCAACCTTAACAAGCTATCAAACTGAATAGAGGCGTACCGTGTAACAAGATGGGCAAATCTCTTCATCTTTACTCTTTGATTTTGATCTCTTGTTGAACACAAATTAAAGTGAATATTCAATATTGTTTTATTTTATTACTCTTTACCGGTTAATCTTTCTAACAAATTTTGATTAACAATTAGGTTTTGCTATCTACTTTTTATATACTTGAGAATTATTACTAATTAATTTACTTGGAAAGTATTGCTATAATATTTTTAATGAAGTTCTCTAATTTAAAACTTTTTTATTAATTATCAACTTGCCATTATTTATTCTTTTAATTAATGAAAGCATATTATCCTTCTGTACAAAAAATAATAATTTTAGTGTTTATTTAAACAATATAATGCCTATGTGTGGAGGAGTATTTATAAAGGCAAACAAAGTGTAATGTTGATTATTCAATTTTTAATGAATGGATCAATAAACAAAAATTATCTTTATTTATAATGTATATGCTCAAATCCTTTTTAAAGTAGCATGCATTAATTACTATCTTTTTAAGTGACTTTGGTGGCATTTAATATGAATTTTGCTCTTTTTCATGTTAAAACTTAGAAATAATAATACAAATGAAAGTAAAAATTATAATTTAATCTATATTCAATATTTTGCAAAACCTTTTATCTGTTTGTAAAAATTAGTGGGCTGTCAAGATTAGATTACATGTTTGTTGGACAATGAATTTAGTATTATGGGTCTTTGATTCACTTGACATTTTTCATTGTTGGATCCTAGACTACTTACTTAATTGAACTGATTCGTTTAAAAATAAAATGTGGGATAGTTAAAATGCGGGTTGATTGGACCGTTTAAATAATAAATTTAACATTTAAATTTTAATTATATAATAACATTAAAGAACTTGTATATACAAAATTTATATTAGAAAAATGAATTAATTCAAATTATAAAGATCCACATTTTAATTTTTTTTAATAAATTTAATATTTCAATAAAAAGTTGTTAAATTAAATGTGCCTTTAATGGGACCGGAACTTTTGATAGAAACATTATTATGTAATGTGAATTGAGGATGCAATTTATAAGATATGTAGATGTGAGAAGTGGGCAGTAGGTAGGTGGTTGTGCATAACTTTTCCACTTTACCTGGTTGGTTGGTTTATTAGAATTTAAGTTATAACGATTCAACGGGAGAGCTTGAGTCTCCTTTAACTGTTATTTGGTAGTAGATCTTTTTATTTTATGGGAGTTTATTTATTTATTTTTTTCAATAAGAGCAAATATTTAGATATATTACAAATAATCTTAATCTAGGTGATCTTATGTAGTTTTTTTTTTAAAAATTTTTTAAAAAATTCTCAAATCATTGGGTGTCAACCTATAAGTTGTGTTGATAAACTTATTTTCTCAAATTAAGAAAGAGATTTATGTGGATTTTTTTTAATTATATTATAATTAAAGGAATGAGATACGGTAATTTAAACTACGACATATTTGTTTTATTTAGTTATATTATAGTATGGTGAATTCAAACCCATCACTTATGAAAATGTAGGTGCAAGAAACTTTCTTTAAAAGAAAATAGTGTGAGAGATTTTAATCATTAAATTGTCAATTTTGGGAATGAGTTTTTGTATGCAAAGAATATAAATAGCTTGATCATGTTATTTGTTAGAGGATGAGTAGGTACTGATGATAGAGGTTGATTACTCTACTTGGTTAACACATTTCTGTAACTTGGAGGATAAGCTTGAAGTATTTGATAACTGATAAAGTTGTAATCTCAATCTAGGTAGCGTTTAAATGTAAGGATAATATTTATTCATGTAAACCAACTAGCATACATTGATGTGTCTGTTGTAATATATCGAAAACAGAAAAGCAATACAGAATAATCACCCAGCTCACACTTGAAAACTGATTAAAATACAAACAATGCCTCTCAAACCAACAGAAACAATCAGACCAGTATCATTTCTCTATTCAATAACTTTACAACCCTGAAATTAGATCGACATAATTTCTTGATTTGAAAATCCCAAGTCCAACCTGCAGTTTATGGTCATGGCCTTAAAAAATTTATCAATGGAAACAACAAAAAAAAAAAAACCAGACTTTATTTTAATTGTAGTTGATGAAAAGGACAATGTTACCATAACTCCAAATCTTGAGTACACACTCTAAATGAAACAAGACCAACTTTTGTTTAATTGAATCCTGTCCGCCATGAATGAAGGTATGATTGGCACAGTGGTGAATTATGCTACTTCCTATGAACTATGGACTGCCATTGAACATTTGTTTTCATCTCTATCTAAGGCCAGAATCCTGCAACTCAAGATGCAACTACAAACAATAAAAAATGGTGGATTATCTGTAACTGATTATTTCTCTAAAATGAAAACACTAGCTGACTACTTAGATGCTGCAGGTAATCCACTTGATGATGATGATCCGATCTTATACATCCTAGTTGGATTTGGTTCAAACTTCGACTCCATTGTAGTTAACATAACTTCTAGGAATGAACTACTTTTATTGCAAGAAGTCATTGCCATGCTCCTAAACTATGAAAGCAGAATAGATCAGCTTACTGCACACTTCACCCTAGATATATACAAGCCAACTTTGCTTAAAGCAACTCTGCTAGATTCCTTTAACAATTTGTGTAGAAAATAAACAATGGAGGGAGAGGAAATTCTATCAGGGGTAGTAGAGGAAAGCCAACAAGAGAGAGAAACACTTACAACAACAAGACCAACAATAATAATCCAAAACCTTTACCAAATTTGTGGAAAACAGGTCATACAGTAGCAAAATATTAGCATATTTTTTATGATAGTTACATTGGTCTACAAGCAGCAAACTAACCCTCTTCAACAGCTTAAATTACAGCATCTAAAGCTATCACAGATCAAGGCTGGTACGTTGATGGTGGAGCCACCAACCACCTAACAAATGATGCTAGCAACCTCAGCTTAAGGAGTGAATACAAAGGAAATGAATAAGTAACAGTCGGTAATGGTAACAAATTATCCATTTCTCACATTAGCAAGTCCTATTTACTTGTCAACAATCACATACACAGAAACATAGTCTTAGATAAGATATTACTTGTTTCCAAAATCTCAAAAAAATTTGATTAGTATTTCAAGATTAATAGCTGACAACTTTATTTTCATTAAATTTTACAAAAATTATTAGTTTATCAAAGATAAGAGTCGGGGAGTGATACTGTTGGAAGGCTATGCTAAGAATGGATTATACCAGCTTCTAGCCAAGAAATTCTCCAACTCATAGGTGCATTGGTACCCTTTATTCTTTCAACTGAAGTCAATAAGAAAAATCCCTCTCAAGTTAGTTCAAAGTCTACCTTAAGTTTTAATTTAAAAGCCACCTTAGATCTTAATTCAAAAAGCAATAAGTTTTCAAGCAACTATAACTTACTTCATAGTAAATTAGGACATTCTAGTCATAATGTACCAAGACAAGTTGTTAAAGCTTGTAATGACATTTCTTAGTTCAATAAAATTCATTTACATTAAAAATCTTATCTTAATTTTTACACATATTGTCAACATAGGAAAGCATATAAACTATACCACAATACCTCTACATCTAAAACACAAAAACCACTAGAATTGATACACACATATCTTTGGGGTATGTTATAGTAAACTCAACTCAAGCATAAAAATATTATATAAACTTCTTAGATGACTTTACAAGATACATATAGATGTAACCACTAATTCAAAAACACAACATATTTTCATTCAATTCAAAAGTCTATTTGAAAAATAGTTTGAAAGACCTATAAAAGGTGTACAATCAAACTAAAGTGGTAGATTCAAACCACTCCTCAAATATGTTAACCAACAAGGGATTATCTTCAGACATCTATGTTTATTATCTGTCACGGACCTTTCGAGAACCATGCAGTCTTAGACGCATTATGTACTAAGCAGCCTAAAAAATCACACAAAGAAAAGAAAAAACATGCTCATAAGGTATTTGAGAAAAAAACTCTCTATATTGCTGAAGAGAAATACAAGCTATGAGATTATGTTATATTATGTACTTTGTACAACTGAGGGTCTCTCCCTTATATACTAACAGCCATATACAATCAACGGCTGAGATCTAAATGATCTAACGGTATACATACAAGATGAAATAATATACCACAAAATATTCATAGATGCCATCACATATGCTATGAAATATTCCCAAACTAAATAAGGGTTAACAACCCTAATAAGTAGCGGGCTTGGCCTAGATCTTTACTTATGTCAGCGGGTCTTTTAGAAGCTTCGGCTTGCGAACTGTTCTAGCAGTCTATATAGCCTTTAGGAGGCTTTGTCATGCACCAAGTGTTCAAGAAAATTCTTGAGAATACTTAGGGCGTGACATTCTCTCCCACCAAATTCACACGACGCCCTCATTGCTTCTTCGCTGAAACTTGTGCACCTCGTTCTTCAATATACCGCTATGCACTCTCGTATTTTTAGCGTGCACTAATATCGGGTGACCTTTTTCACTTGACAAAGTACTTATGTCTTGGAGGTGGATTTTTCTTCTGCACCATTCGTCCATCACAGATGAGTTTCACCTCTTTGTTGTCCCATGTGGAAATCCCTGAAGGTCCTTGTTTCTGCTCCGTGTCTTCTGTACCCCTTTCGGTATAGCTTCAAACAGCTCTCGGGAAATACCTAATGCAGCTACTGTCTCGAAGGTATCCCCATCTTATACGAGATGTTGCCAACCCTCTTGGCGACAGGAAATGGCCCCTCGTCCCTACTATCAAGGCCCTTCTAAAGTGGGCGTTGTGGTGAAAGTATCATCACCAAGTCCTTCGCATGATGCTTAATATACCGTTATTTGTCTTTACCTCACTTCTTATGCTGAAAGCACACATCATATGATGCCATGAGTTGCTGAGTGATACCCACACCAAACAACTCCTTGAGCTGCCCCCATAACTCATCTAATTTTGATTGAGGCACCTGCACTATAGTTGGTAGCGTAAACCCGAGCTCTAACTTTTTTCCATGCTCGGTATCACCCTGATGTGGTTGCACCTGTGGTATAACAGTTGGCACAACCCCCTTGTGCTCCACGAGCACTTCCGTAACCCCCGTTGGTAGCTTACCCTCGCCTCTTGTCACCTTATCATCCATTTCCTTCACTATGGCTGGATGTACTTCTCCCTTGCGCTCAACAACTCCCATTAGTTGAATGGTGGAAAGGATCTTAGTATTGGCTTTCTGCTGGGATTGCCCACCCTTGGGCTTGTCTATCATCGGTACTATATAAGGTCCTCCTTCTATGATGCACACCTAATCATGTTGAGGAAGCGGTACTATATCGTATTGCCTCAAGAACTCCATACCTTACACCACATCAAAATCATCAAGAAGTGCTACAGAAAAATTTACCTCGCCGTGCCATTTTTCTAGGTGGATATCGACCCCTCGAACCACCTCATCCAGTGGCTTGGCCGCAACATTTACTGATTTGAGGAATCCCTTATCTTTCTCCACATAAAGTCCCAAGTGCTTCACCTCCGCACGCTTAATGAAGTTATATGTCACACCTATATCTATCAACACTTGAGTTTTTATAGCTGATGTAGGCTTCAACATACATGAGCGTCTTTCCCGTTAGTGCGCTGGTACTTTGTTTGGGTTTCATTGTGTTGAGCAGTTGCAAACACCCTATTTGACCTTATGCGCAAGCTTCGTGTGCCGTTACCATTGCGTTGAGAGCCTTCATCTTCGGACAGTCCTTAACCCAGTGATCTCTATCACAGAGGAAGCAACTTATCTTCGGTCCATTCTCTCTATGGCCATTGCGCTTCTGCTTTTCCTATTTGGGCGGCTTACTTTTCTCCTCATTATCCTATGGAGGATGAAACTCATTGGTGCTCCCACCTTTATTGTGATTGGGTCTCGAATTCTTGGACTTTTTCGAGTCCCGCTTGAAGTAATCCATGAGTATTTCTGCCATTGTAAGAACATCGGATATTCTCGTCACCCCGCGTCGCTTTAATTAATTGGACACCTATATTTGTAACTGTTGTGTGTTTTCTATAACACAAATTAGCGCAAGTGCACGTTGTCGCAACAAGTAATATATGATAAGTAGAGTGTCGATCCCACAGAGAATGATTTATCTTTTCTAGTTTAAGTACCGAAATGGTGTCTTTCTACTATTATCCAGAAAATGATTTAATGTATGATGATTAAACTACTCAAGTAAAAGAACAACTTAATTATGCTAAGTGATAAACTAAATTACCAACAAATTATATTCAATATGAGAAATCCTAGGATTACAAACTATCCCCCATTATGCAAATAAATTCAGCAGAATCTCTTTGATGTTTATTGGTTCTCAACTTGATATATTGACCAAAACACTCAACACATCACAAGCCTCTTTTGCAGGTCAAGTGAATCTATTCCATCCAATCAAATATCTATATGTCTATGATAAATAAATTGAACAAAATTCATTAAGCACAAGTTTTATGAGCCATACATGCCTTATGAGTATATGTCTATCTCATATGAAACTCAAGTGTACTACACTATGATCATGCATCAATATGCTTAAGACTAAATACCTAAATGCCTTTGTCAAGTTTATTTAAGCATTTCTAGATCAATTTAACCACTGGCCAAGTAATCAAATAGCATTAAGCACAAGCACAATGAATATATCAAAAGCTGAATTAATACCATAAAAGAGAGAACTAAAATCAATCACATAATGAGTTCAAGGATGTAATCCTAGATGAACGAAATTAGCTCATCATTAAACTACACAATCTTGAAGCTAATTCCATCAATACATGTAAACTAAACATCTTACAACAAGTAAAGAATCAAAGCAAAGAAGACATCCCTGTCAAATGCCTTTGTTGTTGAAGCTTGCTTCCCTCCTCTTTGATTTCTTCAAACTTAGAAGTTAGGTGTTTCTTTGTGTTTCCAGCTGCTGTCCCAGCTGGAGTCCTCTCCAAAATGTAAGTTTTGAGCAAATAAATAGGTAAGAGCACGGAATTAGGGCGCATTTTGGGCTGCTTTTGGGCTTCCTGATTTTCAGAAACCTGTCAAAACTTGTTGCCCAGGTCCCGGCGCCGCGGCGCTGCGATTTGGCGCTGCGGCGCTCAGTTTCTGCAATCGGCGCCGCGGCGCTGAAATCCAGCGCTGCGGCGCTGCACTGTTGCTACAGTGGTACTGTAGCAGTGTACTGTAGCAGCACTGTAGCTACAGTGTTACTGTAGCAACAGTGCCTCCATTCGTATTTTTATCTCTAATGCTCCGATTTGCGTCCGTTTTCCGGTATTCTTGCTCCGATAATGCTTCAACCTATAAAATAACATTAATACGCATAAATAGCCCAATTATTGAGATAAATTGAACAAATATCAAGTTAGGAAGATAAAATAGTTTATACAATTACGCCTTATCAGTAACCAGTCTAAAAAATTGAACAGCAAGTCCTCCTCGCTTATGTTGGGGATTTAGAGCATTAACAGGGAGTACTAATTCACGTACTCGCTGATGGACTTAGTTTGCTTTAATTCCTTTAATAGCTTTTGAGCATCGTGTATTATGTTCTTTGAATAAAATTGGCGCTTCAGCTCTCATTGCAATTCTGCCCAGGTGTTGATTGTGCATGTACCCTTGCGTATCTCCTCGCTCTTCTAGCGTCACCATAGAATTGTATGATCGAAAAGATATAAAATCACAGTATTTACTTTGTCTTCATCCCATACACCCATGGCATCGAAGTATCTTTCCATTTGTCAAAATTAGTTGTTAAGCTCCTTGGCGTTCCGCTTGCCACTGAACTCCTTCGGTTTAAGAGCCTTAACTCTTGGAGCCCTTTGAGCAGCAACAGACCTATTCGTTACTACTCGCTTGCACAACACCATATCCGCCTTGACAGTGTCAAACCCTCTACGCAACCCCTTCACTTGGGCTTGAACTTTTTCCATAGTGGTGTATACTTTCTCTTGAAAAGCCTTGACCTAGTCACACTGCTGATCAGCATAATTCTCGATGGATGTGTTGATAAGGGAGCGCAGCTCGGCCCCTTCAGTGTCAAGTCTCACTTCAAGCTTCTCTACTTGCTGTTCTAACTCCCCAAGATGATTAGTCGCCTTTCCCACAGCACCATCGAGCGTTTTCACCATGTTCCTCAACTCATGGCTTGGACGAACAAACTTGTCACGAGGTACACTGCCGTGCCTCTTAGCTTTGGGGTCCTTACCCCTCTCTTTAGTCAAATCTAACAGCGTGGCGTCTTTTCCTATATTCTTTGAACCTGCTCTAATACTAAATGTCATGGACCTTTCGAAAATCGTATGGCCTTAGAGACTTTGGGAGCTAAACAACCTAGAAAATCATACAAAGAAGAGAAGAAACACGCTCACAATGTGTTTGAGAAAAAACTCTCTATATTGCTGAAGAAAAATACAAGCTATGAGACTATGTTATGTTGTGTGCTTTGTATAACTGAGGGTCTCTCTCTTATATACTAACAGCCCTATACAATCGACGGCTAAGATCTAAACGATTTAACGGTATACATACAAGATGGAATAATATGGCACGGAATATTCCTAGATGTCATCACATATGCTATAAAATATTCCCCTTCTAAATAAGAGTTAACAACTCTAATAAGTCGCAGGCTTAACTCGAATCTTTACCCATGACAGCGAATCTTCTAGAAGCTTCGGCCTGTAAATCATTCCAGCAACCCATATAGCCTCTATGAAGCTTTATTGCACACCAAGTATTTGAGGAAATACTTAAGAACACATTTCCTCGAATACTTGGGCATGACACTATACACCTATCATCAGAATATAAAAATTAAGAGAAAGCATAGACATCTCATAAAGACTGCACTCACCTTACTCACACAAGTTGTTATGCCAATAAAGTTTTGGTGGGAAGCTATAAAAATAACTACATACCTCATTAATAGGATGCCAACCTCTGTTTTAAATGAGTCTTCACTCTTTTTAAAAATTGTTTCAAGTTAAACTTGACTATGCATTTCTCAAAATCTTTGGTTGCAATTGTTACCCTTTCTTTAGAGCATATAATAACTCTAAGCTACAATACAAAACTAGTAAGTGTGCATTCATTGAGTATAATCCACATCATAAGGGATATAAATGTTGTAGTTCTTCAGGCAAAGTTTACATTACCAAATATGTCATTTTTAATGAAGAAGAATTTTCCTTTAGAAATGATTCTAACTTTGGACATCAATCCTTCACAAAATTTATTACCACACACTATCCTAAATCTCTCTTTGCAAAGCTTGCGCACCAAAAAAGAGAAACTTTATATTTAGAAAACTGATATAAAGTATAGAACAATAAAAAGCTCCAGGATTACCACATTTTATCTTCACCTTTCTCACAAAAACTCAAACCTCACATGAACTGTCATGCCCCAAACCCAAAAGATCTGACACACGACATCACTTACATTCATTCAAAAAATGTGCACTCATAAATAATATTACACAAAAATTCAAACTTTAATTCAACATAGAAATCCTTAACAAGTTGCTAGTAAGTTCAACACTAAAAAAATCAACCCATAATCTAACATATACACATAACCCTCTATTGAACATATTTAAACATTCATTTCAATTTCTTTCAAAATTATAGCAATTGAATTATGACTGGGACAATTATTAAACCGGAGATACGCAAAGTTTTCTCAGAGATTAACACTCTACTACGTCATCAGTAGCAACTTTGTTACCGAGAGCCCAGAATATATTCATTGCAAATTCTTACTTAAAATCATCCAATAACCACACTTTATGAAACTTAAACCAAATCCAATCCATACACAATAAAACAATACATAAGTATTTATTCAATAGGGACAAATCAAATATCATATCCCACGCGTCCCCAAATGAAACACTCAGTAACCTAGCATGTAGTAACCAGTATCCACGACTGGTAAGAATAAGTATTTATATATGTATAAATATACGTATTTTATTTGTATGTTGGTGATACTTGAATTATATATTGTTATTAGTAATATTTTTATAGGTTAAGGATATACGATTAGTATTGGGTTTATTTGTATGACTTTAGATTTATTTTAGGGACCAAATTGTTATACTTTGAAAGTTTTGGGGGCAAATTCGTAAATATCAAAAATTAGCCTCTTAGTATAAAAATACACTTTTAAACCCTAATTTACCATTTTTAGGTCGAGCTACCCATTTTAAGAGAGAGAAGAGAGAAATAGAGGAGAGAGAAAGAGGAGAAGAAGAAGAAAAAGAAGAAGAAATTAGAAATTTGAATTTCAAGAGGTATATCATACGTATTTCTCAATTTATTGGTATTAATTAAGTTAATTCCTTTAAGTTTTGATTTCTGAAAATATGTATAATTGAGGATTTGTTGTGTATTTCGTAAGATCATATGAGAATTGATGATGATCTATAAGATAGTTTGATAAATCATGATGAATTATGGGATTTCTGCTGGATAACCTCTTGATCTAGGAATTTTATAAATTGTTGTGATTCGATTCTGGTTTTTAATTTTGAGTATATGAAATTAGACATGTTTAGGATCATCTGAGGCTTTGAATCGACTGAAAATCTCGGAAATTGAATTTGTAGTGAATTTACCAAAATGACCCTGGAATTCTGGAAATTTCCTGTGTAAACAGTATGATACAGTGGAAAATAATTTTTGACCTGCTGAATGATCTTTAAAAATTACGAATTTGTGGAATATGATAATTTTATATGTCTAATATGATATACTCGGAATTGAGAATTTGGATCAATGTGGTTGAAGTGTTATGAATTTCTAAAGTGTATCAGCTCATTATAGTATTTGATTAACAGATTTTTAAAGTTATGAAATAAAATAGTTTTAAAATACTTTTGGCAGTTATTTGGAAGCCAAATATTTATCATGGACTGAGATATGTGTCAAGAGTAATTATGTGGTAGTTTTATAATTTTTGAGTTAGTATATGATTTTATAAAATTGGGAGATTGAATACTGTTTAGTAAGTATCTTGATCCTGTCAGGTTTGTAGTTTGGATTCGATGGTGTGTATGGAATGGATTGTGTAGGAATTTTGATATAATATTCATATATAAGAAGTATATATGAGTCAAGAATGATATATTCTGATTTCGGAGTAATTGGACATCATTTGATGTATTAGAAAATTTTGTTAAGTGTAAGTGGTCAGAATGACAGGTTTTGAGAAACCAAATATTTAGACCAATTTGATGTGATAAATGCATTGTATATAATTTTGTAAGCTATTTAAAGTATTTTGTGTGAATTGTGAGGCTTATGAAAGGATTAATCTCCATTGATAGGTTAAGGAGATTTAAGCCTTGTAGCTGAAAGTGTTAAGAGGTAAGTATACTAGACTTTTTACTGAAATCACAATAAACATAGTAATTATTTTGTATGATTTTGCAAATGGGGTTAAGAATATGTTTATGTTATGTCAAAGTATATTTTGATATGAAATGTGAATATATGTTTCTGAATGTGAGCATTGACATTGAGCATGGACATACATGTATTTTTGTAAGTGAGCTTTCAAAATAAGATGTGTTTAATAAAGAAAGCTTTTGAAGTGTAATATGTCCATGAGAAATATTTTGTATTTTGAGGGTACTTGAACTCACTGTTAACTTAGTAGGCATTTTATGTGATTTGTGGAGCCTTTTTGTGTGGCCTTTCCTTTGGGATTGGTATATGTTATGTGTTCCGTATGTAGGGAGGATCCTATTGGTACCTAAAGGAAGAGTGAGTTATCACATTCGTGTGGTGGCGTATAGGTACATGTGAGAGGACTCACCGATGATCAGGGTGAGGGTTTGGCTTTTACCTTCGGGCATAAGCGTTATATATGTGTGATTTAAAGACCTCACTTGTACTATTCCTCTCATACGGTATGTCACCTACGAGTGACATTTGGCTCATTATGTGATATGTGATATGTAAGTCCTACTAAGTAGTAGTTGAGTGATGGTATTCCTATTATGTGTTTTGAAAGAATGTGTAAGCGCTTACATGATACGTGATTTGATAAGATTATGATTTTGATTGATCACAGCATATCATACATATGCATTGTGTACATATATGTATTTGTATTTGATATATGAAAAATTAGTATGCTTACTGAGTTTTATACTCATTATAGTTTATAGTGATTTCAGGTAAATAAGGTGCATGTGGGCTTAGCGGATTTGGCAAGGCTTCTGTTGTTCCTTGGGTTTCCTAAGTTGTTAGGTTGTTGTGTGTTTCATTTGGGGACACGTGGGATAGGATATTTGGTTTGTCCCTATTGAATAAATACTTATGTATTATTTC
Source organism: Ailanthus altissimus (assembly GCA_946807835.1). Lineage (NCBI taxonomy): Eukaryota > Viridiplantae > Streptophyta > Magnoliopsida > Sapindales > Simaroubaceae > Ailanthus > Ailanthus altissimus. Next base: position 20,670,592 of record OX327684.1, read on the forward strand.
ATTGTGTGTGGATTGGATTTGGTTTAAGTTTTATAAAGTGTGGTTATTGGATGATTTTAAGTAAGAATTTGCAATGGATATATTCTGGGCTCCCAGTAACAAAGTTGCTACTGGTGACGTAGTAGAGTGTTAATCTCTGAGAAAACTCTGCGTATCTCCGGTTTAATAATTGTCCCAGTCATAATTCAATTGCTATAATTCTGAAAGAAATTGAAATGAATGTTTAAATATTGTCAAGAGAAGTTTATACTTATATGTTAGGTTAAGGTTGATTTTAGTGTTGAACTTACTAGCAACTTGCTAAGGATTTCTGTGTTGAATGAAAGTTGAAAATTTTGTGTAATATTATTTATGAGTGCACATGCAGTGAATGAATGTAAGTGATGTCGTGTGTCGGATCTTTTGGGTCTGGGGCGTGACATAGCAACTTAGGGAACCCAAGAAACAGCAGAAGCCTTGTCAAATCCGCTAAGCACACATGTACCTTATTTACCTGAAATCACCATAAACTATAATGAGTATAAAACTTAGTAAGCATACTAGTTTTTCATATATCAAATACAATTACATATATGTACACAATGCATATGTATGATATGCTGTGATCAATCAAAATTATAATCTTATCAAATCACATGTCATATAAGCGCTTACACATTCTTTCAAAACATATAATAGGAATATCATCACTCAACTATTACTTAGTAGGACTTAAATATCACATATCACATAATGAGCCAAATGTCACTCGTAGGTGACATACCATATGAGGAATAGTACAAGTGAGATTTTTAAATCACACATATATAATGCTCATACCCGAAGGTAAAAGCCAAACCCTTGCCCTGATCATCGGTGAGTCCTCTCACATGCACCAATACGCCACCACACGAATGTGATGACTCACTCTTCCTTTAGGTACCAATAGGATCCTTCCTACATACGGAACACATAACATATACCAATCCCGAAAGAAAGGCCACAAATAAAGGCTCCACAATCATATAAAATGCCTACTAAGTTAACAGTGAGTTCAAGTACCCTCAAAACACAAAATATTTCTCATGCACATATTACACTTCAAAAGCTTTTTTTGTTAAACATATTTCATTTTGAAAGCTCACTTTCAAAAATACATATATGTCATGTATGTCCATACTCACATTCATAAATACATATCTTCACATTTCATATCAAAATATATTTTGACATAACATAAACATATTCCTAACCCCATTTACAAAATCATACAAAACAATTACTATGTTTATTGTGATTTCAGTAAAAAGTCTAGTATACTTACCTCTTAGCACTTACAGCTACAAGGCTTAAATCTCCTTAATCCATCAATGGAGATCAATCCTTTCATAAGCCTCACAATTCACACAAAATACTTGAAATAGCTTACAAAATTATACACAATGCATTTATCACATCAAATTGGTCTAAATACTTGGTTTCTCAAAACCTGTCATTATGACCACCTACACTTAACAAAATTTTCTAATATATCAAATAATGTCCAATTACTCCAAAATCATAATATATCATTCTTGACTCATATATCCTTCTTATATATAAATATTATAACAAAATTCCTATACAATCCATTCCATACACACCATCGAATTCAAACTACTAACCTGATAGGATCAAGATACATATTGAACAATATTCAATCTCATAATTTTATAAAATTATATACTAACTTAAAAATTATAAAACTACCACATAAATACTCTTGACACATATCCAAATCCATGATAAATATTTCACTTCAAAATAACTGCCAAAAGTATTTTAAAATTATTTTATTCTATAGCTTTAAAAATCTATTAATCAAATACTGCAATGAGCCGATACACTTTAAAAAATCATAACACTTCAACCACATTGATCTAAATTCTCAATTCTGAATATATCATATTAGACATATAAATTTATCATATTACACAAATTCGTAATTTTTGAAAATCATTCAGTAGGACAAAAATTATTTGTCACTGTATCATACTGTTCACACAGGAAATTTGCAGAATTTCAGAGTCATTTTGGTAAATTCACAACAAATTCAATTTCTGGAATTTTGAATCGATTCAAAGTCTCAGATGATCCTAAACATGTTTAATTTCATATACTCAAATTTAGAAACTAGAATCGAATCACAATAATTTATAAAATTACTGGATCAAGAGACTATCAAGCAGAAATTCCACAATTCATCATGATTTATCAAGCTATCATATAGATCATCATCAATTCTCATAAGATCTTACGAAAAACACATCAAATCCTCAATTATACATATTTCTAGAAATCAAAACTTAAAGGAATTAACTTAATTAATACCAATAAATTGAGAAATATGTGTGATATACCTCTTAAAATTTAAATTTTCAATTTCTTCTTCTTCTCTTTCTCTCGTCTCTATTTCTCTCTTCTCTCTCTCTAAAGGGATAGTTCGACCCAAAAATGAGCAAATTAGGATTTCAAAAGTGTATTTTTATACTAAGAGGTAAATTTTTAGTATTTACAAATTTACCTAAATTTTCAATTTCTTCTTCTTCTCTTTCTCTCGTCTCTATTTCTCTCTTCTCTCTCTCTAAAGGGATAGTTCGACCCAAAAATGAGCAAATTAGGATTTCAAAAGTGTATTTTTATACTAAGAGGTAAATTTTTAGTATTTACAAATTTACCCCCAAAACTTTCAAAGTATTATAATTTGGTCCCTAAAATAAATCTAAAGTCTTACAAATAAACTCAATATTAATAGTATGTCCTTAACTTATAAAAACACTACTAATAACAATATAAAAATCAAGGATCACCCACATACAAATAAAATATATATTTATATATATATATATATATAAATACATATTCTTACCGGTTGTAGATACTGGTTACTACATGAACAGCTTACCTCACCACACATATCTCCATTGAATGTACTTAATCACTAACTAGTTTTTTTTTATACATATACACCAACTTCTCGTCCACACCTAACATTTAAAACTACCATAGCATCAACTTATCATATGATTACCTGTACCAAAGAAGGAATATTTAAACCAAAAGCCTTCCTCAATAACACCTCACCTAACACCACTATTACTTACTCATTAACTATCACTGTTAAAGAAGCACTTGCTAATGAAAAATGGGTAGAAGCCATAAAAACAGAATATAAAGCCTTTTTGCAGAACAATACATGAGATTTACTACCTTTTCAAATCAAAGACTCATTGATAACAAATGAGCATATAAAATCAAGTATCAACCTGATGGTAGTATTAAGATACTCAAAGCTAGATTGGTTGTTAAAGGATTCCTTCAAATTGCAGCGTTTGATTACTAATAAAACATGCAACCTAGTAGCTAAAACATAAACTATTAGAGTCCTTTTGAGCTTAGCAGTGATAAAAAAAGGTAGAAAATTCAATAGATAGATGTGAACAATGCCTTTCTATATAGTGACCTAAAGGAAGATGTCTTTATACCTCAACTAGAAGGCTTTGTAGACCCTGTCAAACCTCAACATGTTTGCAAACTAAAAAAAATACTTATAGTCTAAACAAGCTCCTAGGGCATGGTTTGAGAAACTTAAAGAGGCTTTACTTAACTAGGGCTTCTCTAATGCTCAATCAAATCCTACACTGTTCATCTAAAAAAAAAAATAAGGTCACATTATGTACATTCTAACCTATGTTAATGACGTTCTTGTCACAAATGATGATCTAACAATTCTGCATCACACTATTAATGCTCTAAACAACCAATTCACATTGAAAGACTTGGTGCCAATTTACTATTATCTTGGTATAGAAGCAACTAGAAATGAACTTGGTATGAAGTTGTCTAAAAATAAATACCTCAATGATCTACTACATAAAACTAATCTTAGCCAAGCTAACAGTTGTCATACACCCATGATCACTAGTCTACTTCTCTCCACTACTGAGCAAATTACTTTAACAATATATAGTGATGCTGATTGGGCATATGACACGACTGATTGAAGATCAATAGGGGGTTACTATATCTACCTAAGCAACAATCTAATAACTTGGTCCTCCAAAAAGTAAACAGTGGTAGCTAGATTAAGCTGTGAAGCTGAGTATAGAGCCCTTGCTCATACCATTGTTGAGATATATTGGTTAAATCTCTCCTCTCAGAAATGAAACTTACTTTAGTAAAAACTCCTATTGTGTTATGTGACAACACCAGAGTTGTTTCTCTAGCATCCAACCTAGTTCATCATGGTAGAACAAAGTATGTAAAAAATTAAAGTCCACTTCATTAGAGAAAAGGTTGGCAACAATGAAATTGTTGTCCAATATCAACTCACTAGTGAGCAAATAGCAGAAATTTTCACTAAAATTCTTACGGGTAACAAATTTCAATACTTTAAACACAAACTGAAGGTTCAATCATCTCATTCCTCATTCTAACTTAAGGGGATGTTAGAGGATGATTGCTTATGATAAAGGTTGATTACTCTGTTAAAGGATGATTACTTGGCTAACACATTTTTTTAACTTGGTGGACAAGCTTGAAGTATTTGATAACTGATAAAGTTGTTTAAGTTGTAATATCAATTCCTTGTAGTGTTTAAAAGATGAAGATAAAATTTATTCATGTAAAGCAACTAGTATATATTGATGTATCTGTTGTAATGTATCGAAAACAGAAAAGCAATACCAATTGAGTTCATTCCTTTCTCTAGTTTTCAACTTTATCTTACCCTAAAGTCGTCATTTTCATCCGTAATGTCATAAAGACTTGGTATAAACCACGATGAAAGCTTATATATATATAGTTGACATTAACAGTAACACACCCAATAGATTCTTAAATATATTTGTTTAAAATATAAAAAAAAATTCATAAGACGATGCCAATCCGAAAAATAGCATGAAACAATAAAGTCAATGATGATATTGAACAAAGTTTTTCTGCTCATAAACAATAGAAAGTCATACGGTTTTACGCGTGACTTATTAATGAGAGATGAGTTAAACGACATGCTACGAATTCAGTTACCTTTTTTTTTTTTTAAATATTCATCGCTTCTGCCTACGCGTTCTTATAGCAATTTTCTGAAAGAATATTATGACTTGATGCATATTTTGCCAAGTTAATGTTAAAAAAATGATTATAACTAATCGCCAACTTAATTGTTTCGTTGATATGTTTAAACAGATATATTTAAGATTAGTTTGTGTATTTCTTTTAAACCTTAAATGCAATGCAAGTTTGGACATTCAAATAATTCTCTTAAATTTGTAAAAAGACTATTCATTATAAACTCTTACTAAATTTTTAGACTTGGGTTGGGTGGGTCGACCAACATATTCTATTTTCTAAATTAGGATTTTCTGTAATCCCTCTAAATCAAAACCTCCTAAAAGAGACAAGAATATCTAAAATAAAAACAAGGGGTCATAAAACAAAATAAAAACAAAACCCCATTACTCGTTTACTACACGATATATATATATATATATACAAACTCCAATGATGGAGCTTCGAATGCTCCTTAATAATAGCGTCATCTGATACCCCTCTCTCATTATTCGCTCTCATCAAACAAAACCAAAAAAAAAAAAAAAAATCTCATCTCCAAAAATTACTTCTCTCTTTGATCCCTCATCTAATTGTCTGCGTCCAATATTTCTGTTCGCTCCAATTCTGAAATAATCCAAAGAGAGAAGAAGAATAATGGGGAGCGACAGAAACAAAGAAAAGAAAGATAATGAAAAGCAAAATGAGGTTGAACAAATCACCGACGACGACAGCAGCAGCATCCATGACCAGGGGAGCTACCATTACAAGATGTTCAACTTCTTCAACAGGAAGTTCAAGATTCGGGAGCCCGAGCCCCCCTTGGACCTGAAGATTGCATTCAGGGCTTACGCGGACGACGGCTCCCACATGACGGCGAGTGGGTTCCACCAGTTCATGGTCGAGCATCAATGCGAGTACGGCCTTAAATATTCCCATGCAGAGGAGATTGTGGATAAGATCATTCGTCATCGCCATCATTTTACTAAATATACCAGAACTGGTATCACACTCGAAGACTTTTTCCATTTTGTCCTCTTCGATGATGATGTTAATGGCCCTATCGAACTTCAGGTCACCTTTCTCTCTCTCTTTTTATCCATTATTTATGAGTCCGGAAGTCACCATCTTTTAAATTTTGGACACAATTTAAATAGCCTTGTATACCTAAAAAACAAGGCAACTGTTGCACCCAAAAATGATTAAATGATTATTTATGGATGTATATGAATTGTCAAGGCCTAATTGTTTGCTGCGAAAATGACGGGGAAGAAACTTAGAATTTATTTGTTTTATGTACATAATGAGGTTTGTTGATATACGGTATGAGGAATAATGAAACAGGAATCTTGTTTTGCTTAATGCTAATATATTCATTTGGCTTGAATGAGGAGATTTTATGCGTTTTATGTTATATTTTTCTAGTTACTTATTTATTGTTTTGGAGAAATTATTGAATAGAAGAAATGGGCTATGTTAATTTATTGGTTTTAAGGGAGTTAGCTAGAATCTTTCTGATGATGATCAAAATGCTGCAAAAATTTTGACCCTATTGTTTCATCTTTAGACGAAATCTACCAATGCAAAATACAAAGGATGTAGCTCAATGTTTTTATCGTTTTTCTTTGTTTCTCAATTGATTAACTGATCATAATCATAATATAATAAGAGTTACCACCTTGTCTGAATCAAGAATAGGCAGTAACTGTATAATTTGGACATACAATGGTTCATCCTATGTAAGATTCAGCAGTTGAAGGCCTCTGAAAGTTTCAATCATAGTCATGCTGAACCTGCAAACAATTATAGTTCTAAGGCTTATAATGCACTCTCTCTCTCTGATTGAATTGGTGGCTTTGAGTATGATATGGAATGTCTCTTTAAACAATTATTAGTATATGGGTACTGCTTCAGTTTCACCGTTGACAAAATATATGTCATTCCAGGTACACAATGATATGACTGCTCCATTGTCAAATTATTACATATTTACAGGGCACAATTCCTACCTAACTGGGAATCAACTTAGCAGTGATTGTAGTGAGGTTCCAATTGCAAAGGCTTTGCAAAGAGGAGTCAGAGTTATTGAACTAGATTTATGGCCTAATTCCACTAAAGATGATATTAATGTTCTTCATGGAAGGTAAAAAACTCAGTTCTCATAGGTTCTTATTATCATTTTGTAACCATGATGTTGGTGGGTTCTGCAATTTTGTCACGTGTTCAGATTTCATTTGGTGTTGTTTTGTTGTTATTTAACTTTGGAGACGCAACATCTAAAGTGCTTTTTACAATACGATTTTACTTAACTTAAACAATGATGTACTTTTACTTGGTAACTTAAACAGCTAAAATGCTTTTACCTCATGATAACTGTCATTTCGAAACCTCAGAAGCCACAACACTACAATACAAAACGGAATCTCAACAAACTAGATAATAGAACACATGATTCAATTATAGGCCCTGGCTAATTCATCTTACAGTTGAATTGTTTGAATAAATACAGGACCCTGACAACTCCAGTTTCACTTATCAAATGCTTGAAGTCCATAAGAGATCATGCTTTTGTGAGTTCTCCATACCCAGTTATTATAACTTTAGAAGATCACCTTACACCAGACCTTCAAGCTAAAGTTGCAGAGGTCAGTCATTCTCAATCTTTTAAACCAAGCATACGCTATCGCTTTCAGTTTTTCATTATGACTGTAAATAATCATTCATTAACTAAATTATGTAGTTGGTCACTCAAATATTTGGAGAAATGCTGTATTATCCTGAATCAAAAAGCTTAGAAGAATTTCCTTCACCAGAGTCACTGAAACATCGGATTGTTATTTCAACAAAACCACCAAAAGAGTACCTAGCTGAGAAGGAGCTCGGAAGTTGCTCAACAAATTTAAGGGTTTCATATGAGCGTTCAGAGACAACATATTCTCAATCGACTGAACTAGAAGCTTATTATGACAGCGATAAAGATGATTTTGATTTTGACATCAGTGATAGTGATAGGTCTAGCCTAGTTGGAGCACCTAAATACAAGCACTTAATCACAATACATGCTGGGAAACCAAAGGGGCATTTAAAGGATTCATTAAGGGTTCCGATTGGTAAAGTTAAACGCTTAAGCTTGAGTGAAGATGAACTTGCGAAAGCCGCCATGTGTCATGGAACAGATGTTGTAAGGTATTGACCAATTGTTTAATTTACTTGAAAAGGGTTCAGCACCGTGATGTTGTAATTCTGATATGCTTTCCTGCTTTATAGGTTCACACAGAAGAATATTCTCAGAGTTTATCCCAAGGGAACAAGAGTGAACTCCTCAAATTATGAGCCACTTGTTGGATGGATGCATGGAGCTCAGATGATTGCATTCAATATGCAGGTTAGTTTTGTTCCCTTGTTTAATCTGTTTGATTACGAATCTGTTAGGTATTGTTGTGTTTTTTAAACTACAACTGCAAAATGTTTGATAAGCAATTGTAGTTTTCTTTTTAAAGTTGATTTTACTGTAGCTTTTTAATAAAAACAGTAAGAATATATTTATTGGTTAGGCAAATATTGTTTCTTAACAACTAGTTTTTATCGAATATCCATCTACTAAACACTATAGTTAGTACTTTCACTCTATAATAACAGCGACTTTAAATCCACAACACTACGATACCAAACAGATTCTTATAGAAACTTGAGAGATCTGCTACTAACATATGCAGGTTTTTGCTTTAAAAGGGATATGGGAAATCTCTCTGGTTGATGCATGGGATGTTTAGATCCAATGGCGGTTGTGGGTATGTGAAGAAACCAGATTTTCTGATGATGAAAGACTTATTTGATCCTAGATTGCCATTACCAGTGAAAATGACATTGAAGGTGAGTGTAGCTTAAAGTGTAGATTGAATTTCTTGCCAAATTCTCTTCTCAGATCATTTATTTGTTGTTAACTATTTAACAGGTGAGAGTTTATATGGGAGATGGATGGAGATTGGATTTTAGCCACACCCACTTTGACACATACTCACCACCAGATTTTTACACTAAGGTATCACTTGCATGAAAATTATAACCTTTTATATTAAAAATGCCAATATGACTTAAACAACGTTGTTTGAATTATATTCTCATTTTAAGAATAACTTTGTATATATTTAAATAAAAATGGTATTATTTAGTCTTTACCTATGAATTAAAATACCGGAATGCAGGTTCATATTTATGGGGTGCCAAATGATAACGCCAAGAAGAAAACTAGAATAATTGAGGATAATTGGTGTCCAGTATGGAATGAAGAATTTACATTTCCTCTTACAGTTCCGGAACTGGCTCTTCTTCTGATCGAAGTCCGGGAGCATGATCTTTCCGATAAAGATGATTTCGGGGGGCAAACGTGTTTGCCGGTGATGGAACTCAGACAAGGACTCCGGTCAGTACCACTCCATGATAAAAAAGGAGAGAAGCTCAAATCTGTAAGGCTTCTAATGGGGTTTGAGTTTGTATAAATTAAATAAAACAAACAAACAGTAGAGCAAAGCAAGAATCATTCTTTGTTGATGCCTTGCCCTTTGGCCTTCATTTGAATAGTTAAAATGTAAAAGCTCCCACGTGTTCAGGATCCATCACCATCAATTCAATTGTAATTAGCTGAAAGTGAATTAAAGTTCATTATTAAGGACGGTTGATATTCATGTTTTTCTTCTTATTTTTGCTTTGTATTCAAGCTAATGATAGGAAATTTTGCACGTCATGTAGAAGGTGCAATAATGATGGTTATTGCTTTAAGTACTATACAAATAATATGTAGTACTTTTTAAGCTATATCTCTTTTTTTTCTTTTTAAAAATTATTGTTGGAGTTTTTAAACGTTTTAACACCACATTTTTTGTAATTTAATATTTTAAAATCTTAAACGCATGTGGAAGATTTTGTTCATAAATAAAATTAAAATAAAAAAATTACATAAAATAAAATAAAGATAACAATCACATAAGGTAAAAAAAAATTATTTAGTTTGATAACAAATACTTACATTTACAGTCAATTATAAGATCCTAATTTTTTTTATTACTCAGTTCATAAATAACTTAAAAATCACTAAAATTTTAAGATTGCTAAGATCTCTTACAAAAGATTATCAAGAAATACCCTATAACCAGAGCTCCCTAAAGGGTTTATCAGTACTCTCATGTACATCAACACTCAATCACTCATTGTATAACACTTTCTCACGCATTTAGCGTTCAAACACTCCTTGAGCTCTCTATTTTATCTCTTGTTGATGTATAATTAATCTAACATATTTATAAGGGTTAATGTAAGCTCCAAAACATTCTCAAAAATTTTATTTCTTGTTGGAATAGAAATTCATATGTAAGAGAAGTCCAAAATCGACGCAAACTCATTAAATCAACTTAAAACAAGATTTCCCAAAACTTGGCACCGCTGCAATCACTATATGGGTGCTGCAACGCCGAAGCCTGGAGAATTTCTCCTCACGTGTTCTGTGCTCCTCCTTGGTTCAACTTTTCGTTTTCATCCTTTTTTTGTATATCCAACACATACTTAACCTTGTATTTACTCCTCATTAATCTCTCACTCAAAATCGTACTTAAATATGATTTTGAATCATTAAATTCTAACAAATATGATTTACCCTCTTTGCCATTTGATAATTATCATTTTTTTTTAAATCAAAAATCTTTTTAATTATGATATTTGTTAACTCAAGAATTTGGGCAATTCCTAAGTTAACGAGTTAAATTTATATTTTGTTGAGAATAATTTGATTAAGGCTGTAGTAACCAGTATCCACGACTGGTAAGAATAAGTATTTATATATGTATAAATATACGTATTTTATTTGTATGTTGGTGATACTTGAATTATATATTGTTATTAGTAATATTTTATAGGTTAAGGATATACGATTAGTATTGGGTTTATTTGTATGATTTTAGATTTATTTTAGGGACCAAATTGTTATACTTTGAAAGTTTTGGGGGCAAATTCGTAAATACCAAAAATTAACCACTTAGTATAAAAATACACTTTTAAAAACCCTAATTTACCATTTTTAGGTCGAGCTACCCATTTTAAGAGAGAGAAGAGAGAAATAGAGGAGAGAGAAAGAGGAGAAGAAGAAGAAAAAGAAGAAGAAATTGAAATTTTAAATTTCAAGAGGTATATCATACGTATTTCTCAATTTATTGGTATTAATTAAGTTAATTTCTTTAAGTTTTGATTTCTGGAAATATGCATAATTAAGGATTTGATGTGTATTTCGTTTGATGTTGTGAGAATTGATGATGATCTATAAGATAGCTTGATAAATTATGATGAATTGTGGAATTTCTGCTTGATAGTCTCTTGATCCAGGAATTTTATAAATTTTTGTAATTCGATTCTGGTTTTGAATTTTGAGTATATGAAATTAGACATGTTAAGGATCATCTGAGACTTTGAATCGATTGAAAATTTCGGAAATTGAATTTATAGTGAATTTACCAAAATGACTCTGAAATTCTGGAAATTTCCTGTGTAAACAGTATAGTACAGTGAAAAATAATTTTCGTCCTACTGAATGATCTTCAAAAATTATGAATTTGTGGAATATGATAAGTTTATATATCTAATGTGATATACTCGGAATTGGAAATTTAGATCAATGTGGTTGAAGTGTTATGATTTTCTAAAGTGTATTAGCTCATTGCAGTATTTGATTAACAGGTTTTTAAAGTTAAACAATAAAATAGTTTTAAAATACTTTTGGCAGTTATTTTGAAGTAAAATATTTATCATGAATTGGTATATGTGTCAAGAGTATTTCTGTGGTAGTTTTACAATTTTTGAGTATTGAATATTGTTCAGTAAGTATCTTGATCCTGTCAGGTTGGTAGTTTGGATTCGATGATGTATATGAAATGGATTGTGTAGGAATTTTGATATAATATTCATATATAGGAAGGATATATGAGTCAAGATTAATGCATTCTGATTTTGGAGTAATTGGACATCATTTGATGTATTAGAAAATTTTGTTAAGTGTAAGTGGTCAAAATGACAAGTTTTGAGAAATCAAGTATTTAGACCAATTTGATGTGTTAAATGCATTGTGTATAATTTTGTAAGCTATTTAAGTATTTGTGTGAATTGTGAGGCTTATGAAAGGATTGATCTCCATTGATAGGTTAAGGAGATTTAAGCCTTATAGCTGTAAGTGCTAAGAGGTAAGTATACTAGACTTTTTACTGAAATCACAATAAACATAATAATTGTTTTGTATGATTTTGCAAATGGGGTTAAGAATATGTTTATGTTATGTCAAAGTATATTTTGATATGAAATGTGAATATATGTTTCTGAATGTGAGCATTGACATTGAGCATGGACATACATGTGTTTTTGTAAGTGAGCTTTCAAAATAAGATGTGTTTAATAAAGAAAGCTTTTGAAGTGTAATATGTCCATGAGAAATATTTTGTATTTTGAGGGTACTTGAACTCACTGTTAACTTAGTAGGCATTTTATGTGATTTGTGGAGCCTTTATGTGTGGCCTTTCCTTCGGGATTGGTATATGTTATGTGTTCCGTATGTAGGGAGGATCCTATTGGTACCTAAAGGAAGTGTGAGTCATCACATTCGTGTGGTGGCGTATTGGTACATGTGAGAGGACTCACCGATGATCAGGGTGAGGGTTTGGCTTTTACCTTCGGGAATAAGCGTTATATATGTGTGATTTAAAGACCTCACTTGTACTATTCCTCTCATACGGTATGTCACCTACGAGTGACATTTGGCTCATTATGTGATATGTGATATGTAAGTCCTACTAAGTAGTAGTTGAGTGATGGTATTCCTATTATGTGTTTTGAAAGAATGTGTAAGCGCTTACATGATACGTGATTTGATAAGATTATGATTTTGATTGATCACAGCATATCATACATATGCATTGTGTACATATATGTATTTGTATTTGATATATGAAAAATTAGTATGCTTACTGAGTTTTATACTCATTATAGTTTATAGTGATTTCAGGTAAATAAGGTGCATGTGTGCATAGCGGATTTGGCAAGGCTTCTGCTGTTCCTTGGGTTCCCTAAGTTGTTAGGTTGCTAAGTGTTTTATTTGGGGACACGTGGGATAAGATATTTGATTTGTCCCTAGTGAATAAATACCTATGTATTATTTTATTGTGTGGTTGGATTTAGTTTAAGTTTCACCAAGTGTGGTAATGGATTGATTTTAAGTAAGAATTTGCAATGAATATATTCTGGGCTTTCGGTAACAAAGTTGCTACTGGTGACATAGTAGAGTGTTAATCTCTGAGAAAACTCTGCGTATCTCCGGTTTACTAATTGTCCCAGTCATAATTCAATTGCTATAATTCTGAAAGAAATTAAAATAAATGCTTAAGTATTATTGAATGAATGTAAGTGATGTCGTGTGTCAGATCTTTTGGGTCTGGGGCGTGACAAAGGCTAACAAAATAAAGATAAAGAGATGAAAGAACACAAAATATATAGTAATTTAGTCTAATTCAAGTTTACATCTGCTTTGCCAAGCTTAATAGGCTCATTCATATACACTATTCAATAATTATTTTACAATGCACCATGGTTATTACAAAGAAGAAATAATGGGAGGAGAAGAGAGAAAAAACCACACAAAGTTGTAGTAGATAGAAATTGGATGTCGATCTTGTTCTCGTTTATTTTGTTAAGCTCTCTTTCTATAGGTAATGTAAGGCTTAGTAGTAGTCCTTTTAGTAAGATGTTTAATCCCTTGATTTAAGGGATATTAATTCCCTCATTAATTCTATGATTTTAAGGATAATAACTTTTCTCTTAACTAGGTTCCTATAAAAGGATGAGGACCCCTTTTTTTTAAGGTTAACCTCAAAATTTATAGGGACCAAGGGTCTCTCGATTTTTAGTATTAACTTATTGATATTGAAAATTTTATTATAGTTTGAATTGTAAGATTTACCCTCGAATTTCGAGTATGTCTTGAAGTGCTCAAGTAATGTAAACCCTAGGTTTATTGATGGTGAGCACATCTATTGGTACCTAAAAGCCTAGACTTTTTATGTCAAACACTCTTATTAGTATCCAATTTAGTTTTAATCCGTTAATTTTTGTCGTTAGTTTTAATAGTAGAAGGGTAAAATAGTAATCTAACTATATAAATAAATTACACATTGAACACGTGGTACACTCTTACTCATTCATTGTCTTTTCGAACATGTGGCACAATCTCTCATCCACTAATTTAATTTAATATAATTTTTAAAACTAAACTTTAATAATATGACACGTGTTATAATGTGATTAATACTTTTAGACACGTATCATCGTGTAATTGGTTTATTTTTATAAAATAATCTGTAAATAAATTAAATTATGAAAAAATTAAAAATAAAAACAAGCACTGTTGTCGAAAAATGGGAGCTGGTCGGCCCTAGCCATCATTTTTCGACAACATGCTAACAATAAATATTTATCAAATTTACATTATTTGACTATATTTTTCTTAATCTATACAATGGTGAGATCATTTTGATAAATAAAAAAGACCAAAAAAATTTCAAGATGGTGGAGAGTGGCGGCGGCTACCACCGACCGTCGTTAAACGGTCACCACCCCCACAGGTGGATAGATCAGCTGCCTAACTGACAGGACCCGACCCGAGCCCTCCTCGAGAATCAAGGCGGATCTTGCGATGACATGGGACTAACATACTCTTTACTCATACATATGATACAATGAGGCTACCTGCCTCAACAAAATGTGTACACGTATACTCCAATATATAAAAAGATATAAAAATACACAGACTGAGACACTTACGCAGCTATGCGTGTCATAGGCCAACCTAAAAATGTGATGGTTGTATCACACTGCACGAATTCCTGTGACAACCTGGAAAAAATAGGAAAATAGAAAAAATGGTGAGCTTGTAGCTCAGTGAGTGGACATAATTATAAAATATTATATATTTTATATGTATTGTACACGTATAAATTTATAAGATAAAATAATCATAAAACTGTATACTGAATAGTCAATAAACTTGTACTGAAAGTATGAGCTGTCATAAAATCTGTGCTATAGCTAAAATTATAACATAATACTGAGAATCTGAAATACTGAAAGCATAAACGATCATAAAATCTATTATCAAATTGAATATATGTAACATAACTTTGGAAACATATACTACATTTACATTGAAAATCACACCAAATTTGTACCCTGAAAAAAAATGGTCTAACTTGGCGGAGTAACTCACGCATAGGTAAAGCGGGGGATCTGAGCTAGTCTAACCCAGCGGAATTTTGCATCGCTCAGGCACAGCAAACTAAACTGGTCTAATGCATGCATAGAGCAACTACACTAAAGGGGAGGGTACACATATGATGATTCAAAAATTACTATTATATAATATCATGACTATAATTATTCTGAAATAAATATTTATGTACTGAATGTAATCATGAACTATACTATAATAAATTCTAAAATATTTCTAAATATACTAAATAGCATAAATATTTATCTATCTAAAATAAATCATGACTAAATCTGATAACACGTAATTTAATCATAAACTATTATGTAAAAGACATATAAAATATATATAGTTATCAATTCACAAAAGTGCACTAATCTTGAACTGGATCTGAATTCTGAGATCTACCCACTATCGATACACCTCTTATATCATAAGGTATAAAAATACATCATTAGTGCCAATACGTATTATAAATATTAAAATATAAATATTCTAACATCGTAAAACTGTTACCCACTAAAATACTATGTATAAATCTTTTCTTTTTCTGAATTCTTTTTTTTTTCTTTTGGCTTTTCTTTTCTTTTCTTTTCTTTTTTTCTCTCTTTTCTCTTTCAATTGTTGCTTCTTCTTTTCTCTTTTTTTTTTCTTTCTTTTCTTTTCTTCTTATTTTCTTTTCTCTTTTTCCTTTCTCTCGACTTTCGCTTTTTCTTCCTTCTCTTCTCTCTTCTTCTATTTCGGTTTTGCTTCCTCTTCTCAATGAAGTCAAAACCAAACAATTATATATATATATATATATATATACACAACGGCCACCGCTTAATTTCTTTATACTTCTTTTCTCTTTTTTTTTTATTCTACCACCAATCAATTTAAAATGCATACACGTGTATTACAATTCCTCCCCTCTTATAAAAATTTTATTCTCGAAATTCGTGTACCTCTGTGAAACAAATGAGGATACTGAACTTTCATCTGATCCTCTCGCTTCCATGTAGCCTCTTCCACTGCATGATTCCTCCATAGGACTTTAACTAGCGGAATAGTCTTATTACGTAATACTTGCTGGCGATAGTCCACTATCTGAATAGGTTCCTCGACATAAGTCAAGTTTGTCCTCAACTGAACTGGCTGAGTATCTAGAATGTTAGAAGGGTCAAGTATATACTTCTGCAACATAGAAACATGAAACACATCATGAATGCGTAACAACTCAGGTGGTAATAGTAAGCGGGACGCAACTACACCAACCCTTTCTAGAATCTCATATGACCCAATATATCTAGGACTTAATTTTTTCTATTTCCCAAAATAAAGTACACCCTTCCATGGTGAGATCCGTAAGAAAATTATGTCTCCTACTGTAAACTCAAGTTGTCTACAATGTTTATCTGCATAACTCTTCTGTCTGTCTTAAGCCACCTTGAGTCTGTCTCTGATAATACTGATCTTCTCACTAGTGGCCTGGATAATCTCTGGACCCAACAATTTTCTTTCTCCAACCTCATCCCAACAAATCGAAGTTCTGTATTTTCTTCCATATAAAACCTCATACGGCGCTATCTGAATGCTAGACTGATAACTATTATTATATGCAAACTCTATCAATGGTAAATAATCATCCCAATTACCCTTAAGCTACAACATACAAGCTCTGAGCATATCCTCTAATAATTGTATAATTCTCTCCAACTGTCCATCTGTCTGAAGATGAAAAGCTATACTAAAGTTTAGCTTAGTGGCTAAGGCCTTCTGTAGCTATGCCAGAATTTAGAAGTGAATTGAGGGTCTCTATCTGATACGATGGACACTGGTGTCCCATTTAATCGTACAATCTCACTCACAAACAAATGAGCCAGTCTATCTAATAAGTATGAAATCTTATAAGGCAGAAAATGAGCAGACTTTGTGAGTCGATCAATAATCACCCAAATACTATCATGACCCCTTCGAGTACGAGGAAGCCCAACAACAAAGTCCATGGTGATATGTTCCTACTTTCATTCAAGAACTAGAAGTGGTTGAGATAATCCTGCTGGCCTCTGATGTTTTGCCTTAACCTGCTGACAAATCAGGCAGTGAGATATAAACTCTGCAATCTCTCTTTTCATACCTTGCCACCAGTAATATTCTTTCAGAGTACGATACATTTTAATACTGCCAGTATGCATAGCATAAGCTGAGCTATGAGCTTCTTCTAAAATCTACTTCTTTAACTCTGAGTTATTCGGAACACAAAGCCTGTTACCCATAACTAATGTCTCATCAGCTTTCAAAGTTAAATCAGTCTGCATTCCATTTCTTACTTCTTGCTTAAGTTTAACTAAATTAGAATCCTGATCTTACATCTCTCGAATCTGATTGATCAGCATAGACCTAACTTGAAAATGTGCTAGAAGGACTCTAGATTTATCTATAGACAATTCAACCCCATAGATCTTAATTCAACTAACAATGGAAGATAAGTCACTCTCAAATAAGCTATAGAGCTAGAAGACTTCCTACTGAGTGCATCTGCTACCACATTCGCCTTACCTGAATGATAATCAATCATACAGTTATAATTTATTTATTAGCTCTAATCATCTCCGTTGTCTCATATTCAAATCTTTTTGTGTGAATAAATACTTCAAACTTTTATGATCAGTGAAGATTTGACATGTAACACCATATAAATAATGTCTCCAAATCTTCAAGGCGAATACTACTGCTGTCAATTCTAAATCATGGGTTGGATAATTCAACTCATGCTTCTTAGGCTGCCTAGAAGCATAAGTTATCACCTTACCATGCTGCATCAATACATAACTTAATCCCTGTCTAGAAGTATCACTATAAATTATAAATCCTTCGATGCCAGGTGAAAGAGTGAGAATAGGAGTTGAAATCAATCTTTTTTAAAATTCTTGAAAACTACGTTCATAGTCATCAGTCCACATAAACTTTACATTTTTTCTAGTCAACTTTGTAAATGGTGCAACAATCTTAGAGAAGTCTTTAACAAATCTCCGATAATAACCTACTAGACCGAGAAAATTTTTAATTTCTGTCACACTAGCTGGTCGCTCCTAATTTACCATAATTTTAATTTTTTGAGGATCCACATAAATCCATCTTGTCACGCCCCAGACCCAAAAGATCCGACACACGACATCACTTACATTCATTCACTGCATGTGCACTTATAAATAATATTACACAAAATTTTCAACTTTCATTCAACACAGAAATCCTTAGCAAGTTGCTAGTAAGTTCAACACTAAAATCAACCCATAACTTAACATATAAATATAAACTTCTCTTGACCATATTTAAACATTCATTTCAATTCTTTTCAGAATTATAACAATTGAATTATGACTGGGACAATTAATAAACCGGAGATACGCAGAGTTTTCTCAGAGATTAACACTCTACTACGTCACCAGTAGCAACTTTGTTACCGGAAGCCCAGAATATATTCATTGCAAATTCTTACTTGAAATCAACTAGTAACCACACTTTGAAAACTTAAATCAAATCCAGCCACACACAATGAAATAATACATAAGTATTTATTCAATAGGGACAAACCAAATATCCTATCCCACGTGTCCCCAAATGAAACACACAACAACCTAGCAACTTAGGGAACCCAAGGAACAGCAGAAACCTTGCCAAATCCGCTAAGCACACATGTACCTTATTTACCTGAAATCACCATAAACTATAATGAGTATAAAACTCAGTAAGCATACTAGTTTTTCATATATCAAATACAAATACATATATGTACACAATGCATATGTATGATATGCTGTGATCAATCAAAATCATAATCTTATCAAATCACATATCATGTAAGCGCTTACACATTCTTTCAAAACACATAATAGGAATACCATCACTCAACTACTACTTAGTAGGACTTACATATCACATATCACATAATGAGCCAAATGTCACTCGTAGGTGACATACCGTATGAGAGGAATAGTACAAGTGAGGTCTTTAAATCACACATATATAACGCTTATGCCCGAAGGTAAAAGTCAAACCCTCACCCTGATCATCGGTGAGTCCTCTCACATGTACCAATACGCCACCACACGAATGTGATGACTCACACTTCCTTTAGGTACCAATAGGATCCTCCCTACATACGGAACACATAACATATACCAATCCCAAAGGAAAGGCCACACATAAAGGCTCCACAAATCACATAAAATGCCTACTAAGTTAACAGTGAGTTCAAGTACCCTCAAATCACAAAATATTTCTCATGGACATATTACACTTCAAAAGCTTTCTTTGTTAAACGCATCTTATTTTGGAAAGCTCACTTTCAAAAACACATGTATGTCCATGCTCAATGTCAATGCTCACATTCATAAACATATATTCACATTTCATATCAAAATATACTTTGACATATCATAAACATATTCTTAACCCCATTTACAAAATCATACAAAACAATTATTATGTTTATTGTGATTCCAGTAGTAAGTCTAGTATACTTACCTCTTAACACTTTCAGCTACAAGGCTTAAATCTCCTTAACCTATTAATGGAGATTAATCCTTTCATAAGCCTCACAATTCACACAAAATACTTTAAATAGCTTACAAAATTATACACAATGCATTTATCACATCAAATTGGTCTAAATATTTGGTTTCTCAAAACCTGTCATTCTGACCACTTACACTTAACAAAAATTTCTAATACATCAAATGATGTCCAATTACTCCGAAATCAGAATATATCATTTTTGACTCATATATACTTCTTATATATGAATATTATATCAAAATTCCTACACAATCCATTCCATACACACCATCGAATCCAAACTACAAACCTGACAGGATCAAGATACTTACTGAATAGTATTCAATCTCCCAATTTTATAAAATCATATACTAACTCAAAAGTTATAAAACTACCACATAATTACTCTTGACACATATCTTAGTCCATGATAAATATTTGGCTTCCAAATAACTGCCAAAAGTATTTTAAAACTATTTTATTTCATAACTTTAACAATCTGTTAATCAAATACTACAATGAGCTGATACACTTTAGAAATTCATAACACTTCAACCACATTGATCCAAATTCTCAATTCCGAGTTTATCATATTAGACATATAAAATTATCGTATTCCACAAATTCGTAATTTTTAAAGATCATTCAGTAGGTCAAAAATTATTTTCCACTGTATCATACTGTTTACACAGGAAATTTCCAGAATTCCAGGGTCATTTTGGTAAATTCACTACAAATTCAATTTCCGAGATTTTCAGTCGATTCAAAGTCTCAGATGATCCTAAACATGTCTAATTTCATATACTCAAAATTCAAAACCAGAATCGATTCACAATAATTTATAAAATTCTTAGATCAAGAGACTATCAATCAGAAATTTTACAATTCATCATGATTTATCAAACTATCTTATAGATCATCATCAATTCTCATATGATCTTACGAAATACACAACAAATCCTCAATTATACATATTTTCAGAAATCAAAACTTAAAGGAATTAACTTAATTAATACCAATAAATTGAGAAATACGTATGATATACCTCTTGAAATTCAAAATTCCAATTTCTTCTTCTTTTTCTTCTTCTTCTCCTCTTTCTCTCTCCTTTATTTCTCTCTTCTCTCTCTTAAAATGGGTAGCTCGACCTAAAAATGGTAGAATTAGGGTTTTAAAAGTGTATATTTATACTAAGTGGCTAATTTTTGGTATTTACGAATTTACCCCAAAACTTTCAAAGTATAACAATTTGGTCCCTAAAATAAATCTAAAGTCATACAAATAAACCCAATACTAATCGTATATCCTTAACCTATAAAAATATTACTAATAACAATATATAATTCAAGTATCACCAACATACAAATAAAATACGTATATTTATACATATATAAATACTTATTCTTACCAGTCGTGGATACTGGTTACTACACATCTGCTGAGATTATATGGTCTAGAAATGTAACTTTATCTAGCCAGAACTGACATTTGTTGAACTTAGCACATAACTGTTTATTCTTCAAAATATGTAACACCATCCTCAAATGCTCTGCATGCTCCTCTATACTCCGTGAATATACAAGAATATCATCAATATAAACTATAACAAATCGATCAAGATAAGGATGAAATACCCTATTCATAAGGTCCATAAATACAGCTGGAGCATTAGTCAACCCAAATGGCATTACTAAAAGCTCATAATGTTCATATCGAGTTCTAAAGGCAGTCTTAGCCACATCAATATCTCTGATCTTTAATTGATGATACCCTGATCATAGATCGATCTTTGAGAAAACCTTTACACCCTGTAACTGATCAAATAAATCATCAATGCGAGGAAGTGGGTACTTGTTATGTATAATGACTTTATTTAGCTCCTGATAATCAATCCATGGCCTCAAAGTTTCATCTTTCTTTTTAACAAACAATACCGATGTTTTCCATGGCGATACACTAGGTCTGATAAAACATTTATCAACCAATTCTTGTAACTGAGTCTTCAATTCTTTTAACTCTGAGGGGGTCATTCTATATGGTGCTTTGGAGCTAGGAGTTGTTCCTGGAACCAAATCAATGCCAAAATCAACCTCTCTATCTGGCGGTAAACTTGAAAGATCTTCAGAAAATAAATCTGAAAAATCTCTAACCACTGGAATATCTTTTAATTTAGCCTCATTGACTCTGGTATCAATAACATATGCCAAATAGGCTGGATATCATTTTCTGAGCAACTGTTTAGCTTACATAGTAGATATAACACAGGATGGAAGAACTCGTCGCCCTCTATAAAAAATAATATCAGGCTCTCCATATCTTTTGAATATAACCTCCTTTTAGAAACAATCTACAGTAGCATAGTGATTAGCTAATCAGTCCATCCCAAGTATTGCATCAAAATCATGTATATCAAAAAGAATTAAATCTGCTACCATCTCACTACTATCCACTTTGATAACACAACTCTAAAATACATTCTCAGCTAATAATGATTCTCCAACCGGTGTGGCTACCACCAAGCTATAATCTAGGGGTGTTAACACTTTATCCGTATGCACAGCAAAGATACGGGAAATAAAAAAATGCATAGAGTTCGGATCAATTAAAATATGGGCCCCTCGGCAAAAAATAGTCAGTATACCTGTAACAACATCTGGGGTAGCTTATGCCTCTTACTGAGTCAAAGCAAATACACGTGCCTGGTTACGAGGTGGACTTGGCTAACCCCTCTGTGAATCTCTACTAGCTCCCAAAGCTCGAGGTTGTACACCAATACTAGAGATAGGCTCTCCTATCTAAGATCCTCTATGTCTCTGAATATTGCCACTGCTAAATTGAAAACCCTGAGAAGCTATACGTTGTACTAAGTTGCTACTCCGAAGAAGATGAAGGCAATCTCTCCTCAAATGTCCAGCTTGTCTGTAATGGTAGCAAGCTCTAAAACCTCTCAGACATTGTCCCTCATAACTCCTCCCATAAATGGAACACTGAGAGTACCTTCTCATGCTAGCACTACTACTTAACTGGCTACTACCTCGGGGCCTCTGACTCCCTATGTTGCTTCCAACAGATAAAGGCACAAAACTCTGACTAGAACTCTGTTTTTGTCCTCCTGATAGCATAGAGCTCTGACCATACCATTGTCTACTAGAATACCCTGCATGGGATGTCTCTCCTCCAGGTGCTCTACTACTACTTGATCCACCAACTATGGCCTTGTTTCTGCTTGAATGATTGGGATTTACGTATCTCTGACAGACTTCTCTCAACCTTTATTGTAGCCCCTACTAACTCACTGAAATCAATGTGCCCCATGGCTGTAATTACTGTCCTAATATTGCCTCTAAGACCCTGTTCAAATCTCTTACATTTATCCCTCTCATTATGTATTGCATATGAAGCGAATCTCGATAACTCTATAAATCGATTCCCGTTTTCCTCCACTGTCATCAATCTCTGTTCTAGCTCAAAGAACTTACTAGCCTGGATGTCTTGATAAACCATAGAAAAAAATTTAACATCAAATTCTTTACAAAAATCAGCTCAACTAATCATTAATCCATATCTACGTGATATTGATCTCCACCAATAGTATGCCCCACCCTCAAGTAAAAATGTAGTAAAGGAAACCCTCTCATCATTAGTATATCTCATAACATCAAATATCTGTTCTACTTTTGTCAACCATGACTTTGCATCAGCTGGCTCTGTAGTGTCTGAAAAATTCTTTGCCTCCAAACTATGAACACGCTCTATTGTGTTCTCTCTGTTGGGTGGTCCCTGTGTTTGTCTCTCCACTGCAACTGTAATTAACTGAGCCAGTCTATCTATGGATTTCTCTAAGGCAGGTCTATCAGGCTGTCCCTGTGTATGCTGTATCACAGGTTGTGGCACTAGCTGAGGGTGTATCACCTCTACAATAGAATTAGGCTGAGTTTGAGGTCTGGATACAGGGGGAAATGACTCAGTTACTTCCTCTTTAATAGGTTCCTCCCTTCTACCTGATACTAAGGGAGCTTTCAGTTCATCCACAAGTTTCGTGCGAGGTCGACCACATAGACGCATGATAAAAATCTATAAAATACAACAAATCATTAATGACATCTCTAACATGCATGTATCATATACTAGTCTACAGAATCTAAAACCATGCTCTGATACTAAATTAACAGGACCTGACCCGAGCCCTCCTCGAGAATCAAGGCGAATCTTGCGATAACGTTGGACTAACATACTCTTTACTCATACATATGATACAATGAGGCTACATGCCTCAACAAACGGTGTACACGTGTACTCCAATATACAAACAGATATACAAATACTCAGACTAAGACACTTATACAGCTATGCATGTCATGGGCTAACCTCAAAATGTGATGGTTCTATCACACTGCACGAATTCCTGTGACAACCTGAAAAAAATAGAAACAAAATATGAACTTGTGGCTCAGTGAGTGGACATAATTAAAAAATATTATATACTTTAAATATAAGATAAAATAATCATGAAATTGTATACTGAGTAGTCAATAAACTTGTACTGAAAATATGAGCTATCATAAAATTTGTGCTATAGCTAAAATTATAACATAATACTGAGAATCTGAAATACTGAAAGCGTAAACGATCATAAAATCTATTATCAAACTGAATATATGTAACATAACTCTTAAAACATATACTACATTTACATTGAAAACCACACCAAACTTGTACCCTGAGAAAAACTGGTCTAACCTTGCGGAATAACTCACGTACAGATACAGCGAGGGATCTGAGCTGGTCTAACCCGATAAAATGTTACATATATAGGGCAGAGCAAACTAAACTGGTCTAACACATGCGCAGAGCAACTACACTAAGGGGAGGGTACGCATATGGTGGTTCAAAAACTACTATTATATAATATCATGACTATAATTATTCTGAAATAAATATTTCTGTACTAAATGTAATCATAAACTATACTATAATAAATTCTAAAACATTTCTGAATATACTAAATAGCATAAATATTTATCTGTTTAAATAAATCATGACTAAATCTGATAACGCGTAATTTAATCATAAACGGTTGTATTAAAGACATATAAAATATATATAGTTATCCACTCATAAAAGTGCGCTAATCCTGAACTGAGTTTGGATTCTGAGATCTGTCCGCTATCGACACACCTCTTATATCATAGGGTGTAAAAATACATCATTAGTGCCAATACGTATTATAAATATTAAAATATAAATATTCTAACATCATAAAACTGTTACCTGCTGAAATACTAGGTATAAATCTAACTATCCAAACTGATTGCCTAAAATTCTTCTTTTATTTCTTTTCCTAAATTCTCTTTTTTTTTCTCTCTTTTCTCTCTTTTCTCTCTTTTCTCTTCCGGTTTTTACTTCTTCTATTCTCTCTTTTTTTTTTCTTTTCTTTTCTTCTTTTTTTCTTTTCTCTTTTTCCTTTCTCTTGGTTTTCGCCTTTTCTTCCTTCTCTTCTCTCTTCTCTTTTCTTCTATTTCGATTTTGCTTCCTCTTCTCAATGAAGTCAAAACTAAAGAATTATATATATACAACGCCACCGCTTAATTTCTTTATACTTCTTTTCTCTTTTTTTATATTCTACCACCAATCAATTTAAAACGCATACACGTATATTACATTAACAATTACTTATATGTCTATGGTAATAAATAATTACTTATTAGCTTTCAAATATGGCAAACTTCGTATCCAAGCTAAGTTAGGATTTTTTTTTAATTGCATACACCAAGTGTCACAACGTTGGGTACATTGACTTTTGCACCATGATGTTGAGACTTGGGAATTCTTTAAAACTTGCCTAACTTAGGCGCCACAACATTGGGTGTTGGGTACCACAATGCTGATACCTTCTTTAATTTTTTCTCTTTTTTCGCCCATTTTCAATCCTTTCCATTGTATTTTACTTTGAACCTATAATTCAATAATAATATGTATAAATAACCAAATAATTAAATATTAACAAGCAAGTAATAAGTTTAAGCAAGCATAAATAATATTCAAATCACAATCTATCATCCTTGAAGATGACTTTATGTGATTGACCTCGGTGAGAGCTCAAGTGTTCAAGTGCTCGGCCTCAAGAAAGACTTAAATGATCGGACTCGATGAAAGCATAAGTGCTCGGCCTCGATGAGAGCTTAGGTGCTCGGCCTCAATAAGATGTTAGGTGGTAAGGTTTGGGACAAACTTACATCAGCCTGGAGGCAACCTTACGTGCTCGGCCATGGGGCAGACTTATATGATCAACCTTAGTGAGAGCTTAAATGGTCGGACTTTATAAAAGCTTAAGTGATCAAGGTTAGGGATGACTTATGTGGTCAGCCTTAAGGGCAGACTTATGTAATCATATTTGGTAAGAGTTTAAGTGATCGGGCTTGAGGCAGATTTATGTAATTAACCTTGAGGCTGACTTACATGTTCAACCTCAAAGTGGACTTACATGCTTGCCCTCAGGGGCGGACAGATGTGATCGGGCTTGATGAGAGCTTAAGTAGTCGATCTTGGTGAGAGCTTAAGTAGTCGGTCTTGGTGAGAGCCTAAGTGTTCAGGCTCAGAGAGAGTTTTGATGCCCGGGGTTATGTTCAAGGATGACTTATGTGCTTATACCTCGTTCCATAAAAGGTTATAATGAATCATATATGTTATAGGGGTTTATCTACAAAGGTTTTAAAATAATCTTGGTCAGAATCAAATTATCAAAACTATAAGGAGCTAATTAAGAAGATCTTGATAGAGTCCTAGTTCTATTTCTCTCATACACCGCTGCTTCCTTTATAGATTTTTTCTTGCAAGTTTTGTTCAACCTCAAAATAGTTACCCTGGTGGTTCCATTACCACACATCACTTGTCTAAGGTCCATGGTTCATTTTATTTGCAACGCCCTTTTTTTATTTTTAACCAAAGAAGTCTTATTCCTTTTTTTTTCTTTACCTAAAGAGATCATCTAATCTCTCTGATTATTTTTTTTATTATCACCTAAGGACATGTCAATTCCTAAGCAATGTGCCTCATCTTCTTTCTTTTTTCACTTAAGGAGAGGTTAATTTAGCGCCGCCTATTTTTTTATTATTTCACCCAATGAGAGGTCAATTCCTTTATAGCGCCTCTTTCTTACTCTTTTTTTTTAATTACAACACTTTCTTTACTTGAGGAGACAAGTCCATCATCTAACCTTTTTTTTTAATTCCTTCTTCACGAAGAGATCATCAATTCTTAATTTCTCCTCTAATTAAAAAGCTATCCCATTTTATTTTTCTATCTGAAACTCCTTATTTTCCCCTCTTTTCTAAAGTTAATTGCAACCTTTTCTCCATCTGAGGAGAAAGTTGTTAGGAGTATGTGGGGTCCACCAACTCTTTGGTCCACTAGCTGGGTGACACCTCAGAGCCACTAGCACACCCACATATCCTCCGCAGGTTACCTGCGCCCCCAAGGAATCGAACCCCCGCCCCCATCTCCATGGAGGCCTTATAGGCCTTTAGAGGTTCGTCCTTGTACCCATTGGGCTGGCCTTGTTGGAGCTGGTGCTCACGTGCCATTCCAATATTGTATGAATATTAATTGTTAATATTTATACAATAAACATTTCGAATAAAGATTGTTAATATCATATTAATATGGTATAATGCTTGTAACATTAGAGACATTGTTTGATCTGAAAGAGTTCAGATCTGGTCTAAAGGAGTTTAGATCAGAACTAATAGTTAGCAAAGTTGAGAGTTATAAATGCTAAAAGTTAGCACTGTTAAGAGTTAGCAGGTTATAAGAGTCAGCGAGGTCTAAAGAGTTAGAACCTTGTCTATAATGGGACAAAGACCTGAGAGTATACTTGTAATGATATAGTTGCAAAAAGTTGCAATAGGTGTTAAGAAATATCATTATGTAAGTATGTCTCAAAGATAATGTTCCTGATCTATAATCACTAATGCGGGTCTATCGGTGATTCACTTTATATAGATTAGTGTATGTTTATATCTGACTGATTCAGATGGTTGTTCTTAGCTAACCATGAGCTTAGAGCTTGTATAGGCATGCGGGTATCCAGTCAAGACTGGATACTGAACAGACTTATGAGGACCCCAATAGATATCCTATGACACCGTCAAAGGAAGGTCCTCTCGAGTTGAGTAGTATTCGTGGTCCTTTGACCTGAGCGCCACGGTGGTCTTGTGAGTGATCCATCATGCTTTGGTTCCACATATGTCAGAGACCTTTCATGGTCTGACCGCTATATGTCGCTGGGTATGGTCCGATGCTCATGGAGTCCGGTGTGCGTAGATACGGGATCCGTCAGCTTACGTAGGTAAGTTGTATATCCGATGCTCCGAGATTGTATTTCATAAAGTCTTGTGGCCACAAGCATAAACCCGGGAAAAGAGTTTCCATAGGGTTAAACAATATAGCAAAAGTGTTTGCGTATATTGTTTATCGAGATACGAATCTGGAGATAAGTTTATGGATGAGCAAATGGGGATTTGACGGTGCTGATCTATATCCCCGCACATCTAGGATATAAATGATGGAAGGATTATACGTATACGTTATGACCTCAACTTGTATGGTCTGACACGCTGATTTGTAATATTCGTAACGTGTGCGTGGGGCATCGATTACGGATTAATGGAACAGTTCCATTTGACAAATCGGGTGTGGACCTAGAGAGTCCCAATATGAAATGTACTCTTTGAGCACTTGGGCAGTGTACCGTATTGAATTGTTCAATACAGTATAATTCAGCAATTACTAAGGTTACGTTAACTAAAGTATGTGGTTAAATTGGTGGGACCCACTTTAGGTTAACTTGGTAACCGAGTAAGGATATAATAGTAATTTCACTTTATGATTATTTAATTGTTAAATAATTAAAATAAATATTTATTTATTTAATTGTTAAATAAATTAATTTAACATAACTAAGGTTAAAAGTTAACCAAGTGGTTAAGTTAAGTTAACCTTACTTAAAGGTTAAGTAAATGTTAACCTAACCATGGTTAAGTTAGTTAACTATGGTTAAATTAATTAAAATATTTATTAACTTAAAGGTTAAGTTAAAATAATCTAACTAAGGTTAAATGTTAACTAAGGTTAGGTTAAGTCAAATGAAATGCAAATGAAATTCAAATTAGTTTGGAATTAATGCATTAGTATATAAAGTGAAATGAAATTCAAAATTCAAAATTGAAAAATTGATTTAGTTTTAGGTTTTGCATTTTGGGAGCCAATTCAATTTGAGAAATTGAAATTGTTTGTTTTGTGTTTTAAGTGTTAGAACAACAAAACAAATTGAACTAAATGGTTACTAAATGCAATAACTAAAAACAAGATTTGTTTTATTTATTCAAGAGTTGAATAAAAGGAAAAACAAATTTAATTAAGTTAAATGGTTTAACTTTGAAAAATGTTTAAGTGTTAAACACATATGCTGGATTAAGATGCTGCCATTCTAGACAATCAAACCCACCCTTGTTGATTGCTAGAATTGATCAAAGATTCATTTCATGGTGGACTTCAAAGAAAATTAATCCAAAGGCTTCATTGGTGATTTTCTCAATCTCGAATTTCAGTTTATCAAATGTTATTTTCAGTGTTCATTGTACATAATCTTCCGCTGTGCACATGTACGTATGAGATATGTATATTGTTTGTATGATGAACACAACCCACATGCCATAACCCTATAGTTAAATTCGCACAACCCATAACCCAACAAAAGTTTCAACTGGTAGCAACCTTTCTTTTTCTCCTTTTCTATTGGTGGCAAAAATTATTTTGCCACCAATTTAATTTAAAAGAAAATTCTAGGAGTTAGTACCAAAATCTTT
Source organism: Ailanthus altissimus (assembly GCA_946807835.1). Classification (NCBI taxonomy): domain Eukaryota; kingdom Viridiplantae; phylum Streptophyta; class Magnoliopsida; order Sapindales; family Simaroubaceae; genus Ailanthus; species Ailanthus altissimus. The sequence goes on from OX327684.1 coordinate 20,700,355, forward strand.
TAATTGAGATGAATCACACAAAAAGAAGTTGTATAAAATCAAGGCAAATAAAATATTAGCATAAAAATTTAACTTTAATCAAAATTAAAAACTTATCTTTAAATCTTTAATCTCCATGATTAGTTTCTACAATTTTTTATATTGCTTCCCACAGATGGCACCAAACTATTAACTCGAGAATTTGGGCAATTCTTAAAATAATGAACTAAATTTATTTTTTATTGAGAACGATTTGATTAAGGCTAACAAAATAAACATAAAGAGATAAAAGGACACTGGATATATAATAGTTCAGCTTAATTTGAGCTTGATGGGCTCACCTATATGCACTATTAAATAATTAATTTATAAAGTATCTTGCCCATCACAGAGAAGAAATAATGGAAGAAAAAGAGAGGAAAAATTACGCATAATTGTAATAGAGAGAAATTAGATGTCAATCATGTTCTCCTTTATTGAGCTAATGGGCATATTTTATACTTATTATTTAGACTTCCGTAAGCTTGATATTTGTTCATTTTAAGTGTGAATTTTAGGCTTTTTATGTGTTTTGTTGTCATCTGTAGGTTAGTAGTCAATAAAGCTATTTAATATGAAAATCTAAAAAAAGTAAAACTATCAAATTTTGGTAGAAACTTAATGGCCCAGCACTGAAAATTAGTGTCGCAATATTGGAACAATAACTGCTATATAAATTGTGAACAATAAATTGCTACAATAAATTTGCTACAGTGCTCAGCGCCATAGTTTTGAGAATGATTGTCGAAGTGCTCGCACGACCAAAAAAATATAGAAATGGTAGAATCTAAGTACCAGTGCTCTAAGAAGCCAAGGTTAGAGCGCTAAATGCTAAGTGTTGAATATGAAAATTTGAATTTGACTTGTATTAGACGTTTTGCCATAATTTGAAGACATAAACTTATAAATAGAAGAACAAAAACCTATTTTTGTAGAAGAGAAGAAAAAGCATTGGAGAACCAACTTCTTAGAGAGTTAAAGTGACTTTTAAAGAATCAAGAAGTCTAAAAGATTGAATATTACAATAAATTAGTTTTATCTCTTCAACTCTTTATCTTTCTAGTTCTATGATTTTCATGATGTTTTTTTTAATAAGCTCGATAACTCTTTATTTTATTATAAACTAATTTCTTTATCTAAAACTGCAATTCAAACTCAATATATAATTTGAATCAATTTATTTTCTCTTAGTTATGAATTCAATATAGAATTATTCAGTTTATTCTGTGCTTAATATTTTTCAATTTCTTGATCAATAATTAGATTATTATAGGAACCCTAATGAATTTGAAAAAAGAATTTAAGTGTTGGCCTCGAATAAATTAATGTATAATCTCGACATAACAACTTTGAGTTTCATATGAAATATGAATATACTCAAATGGCATACATAACTAATAAAGAAGTTGTTCTTAATGAATTTTGTTTTAATTTGATTACCATATGAATATAGGTAATTAATTAGGCAAATTATTTTCACTTAACCATCAAAAGAGACTTGTAAATATATTAGGTTTTTTTGTTAACAATTTATATTGACGAATTAACTTAAGAGAAATAATTGAGTTTCAAGTGAAGTATTGAAGGATAATTATAATCCTAAGCTCTTTATAATTGGTGAATTAACACTTATTTTCTTTGCTTTATTTTACTTTTGTTTTGTTTATTTTAGGTTCTTTTGGTTTAAATACTTAGATTGTTTGAATAAAAATAAGAATATATAATTTTAATACTTAACAAAATTAATATTAATTTCTCATGAGAACGATACTTTACTCTTATTATATTACTTGTTTACAATAGCATGCAATTGCGCTCTAATCTAACACAACATGAGCCCCTTTTTATAGGTGTTGTAGGACTTAGTAGTAGAGTCCTTTTAGGAACGTGTTAATTCCTTAATTTAAGAGATATTAATTCTCTTATTAATTCTATAATTTAGGGATAATAATTTCTCTCGTTAACTAAGTTTCTAAAAAAGAATAAGAACCCTTTTTAGGGTTGACCCTAAAATTTAATGGGGCAGCAACATTAGATTAAAATTTTAAAATCATATCTTAGAGCAATTTTATAATTTATAGAGAGATTGTATTTTTTTTACAAAAAAAATAACAAAGAAAAAATGCTAATTGAAGAATACTACAAGAGGTAAACAATATTCACTTTTAGACAAATATATATTTGAAAGTTTTAATTATTCAATTCTAGTTGAAAATTAGTATATTATTATATTAAAAAGTATAAAATAAATTTTTTAGATTTCAACTTTTTACCTTTTTTTAGAAGCAATTTAATATTATTAATAAAAATCAAGATATTATAGGGATTACTGCTATGAAAGCATATAATTATCAAAATAACACAAATATAAACTTATTGACGAACTCCCGAAACTAGAGCTTTCTCTATAGATGAGATAATAACTCATAACTGGAAACCATGCACAAATGGAGTCTTCTACCTCTATTAAGGATGAGGAGTCTCACCCTCATGTAGAAGGAATTTTCAATCTCATAAGGAAGATATCTACCCTCACGTATGAGGGAAGTTATAAAAGTACCCCTACACTTAATACATCATTATACTCAGTCCAACCTTAATTTAACCAAAAATCACCCAAGACAAGCAAATTGTCATAATTGACAAACGTGGGTAGACAGAGCCAATGGTGGAGCCTGCGATGGCCAAAAAACAAAAACGACAGCTGAATTTAACAATGGGAGTAAGCTTCGGACGACAATGGGGGTTGGTGCAGATCCAACGAGGGCAACAAGGTCTCAAGCAAGGCTGGGCCAAAATCACATCGTGGAGGCTCAAGAGGTCCAATTGAAGATCCGAGGAATCCTGACGATGCTCGAAATGGATCGGCTAGAGGCACGGCCGCTCTAAGAAGGTTGAGAAAAACATTGGTGGCCCCAAAAGGCTCGACAGTGGTCAATGGCACGGTGACTTCTGAGTGGCGACGGGCGGTTGAAAACCTCTGTACTTATTTGTGGCTAGCGACACCAACCAAAATAAATAAATAAATAGACTGACAGGATGCACGATAAACGCTTAGTTAAGGCTTATAGTATGCAGTTGTTTCAAGGAACCACTCGCAAATGACTAGCCAAAAAAAGTCGAATAAAGAAAAATTCAAAATAAGACAAAGATTGAAAATCAAAATATTAAGGCTAAGCTAAGCAGAAAACTAAAGTTATGCTAGAAGAGAAGGGAAAAGAAGAGAAAGGTGTTGTTGAAGAGGAGGCTCAATGAAAGGCAATAATAAAAAATGAAATTTTGTTGGGGTCTAAAAAATAAAGTTTGAGAGGTTTTTTTTTTAAATTTTAACTTTCTATCTCAAACTTAAAAAAAAATAGAGTTTGTGTCTCTAAATTTTAGTCTCTAAGTGGGGTTCAATTTGTTCAACAAGACTAATTGTAAGCTTAAATCTTTAATAATGAGTGCAAACCTTTTTATTTTGATCGTATTTTTGTTACTCTTGATGTTAAAAGAAAATCTTCAAAATGTGTCATAATAATGGATTGAGGTCATTAACCTAATCTTCAATTTCTTTTTTTTAATGTTGGTGTTAAAAATAACAAAATAAAATCTGAAAACTTAAAGGGCATAAATTTGACAAACAAAAATTTTGGATAAAAGAAACAAAATACGCGTACCGACAAATGTAATTTGTAAGGGCTCCAGAATCTGTGAACCTCAATGCACCAACAAAGCAGGCAGGTGGGAGCCATTAAAATTACGGATACGAAATTAATTATATCACAATTAATATTTACACCTTTTCATATATTAAAAAAAAATTAGATAAATATTTACAGCTAAGGACATGTATTGCTGTCTATAGGCATGCCACCTGGTCAACAAATTCCATAACATTTATATATAAAGTATTATCACATTTTCCTTTCCCTTTCTAAATTAGATTGATTACTATCACCTAATAAATTAATATTTTAACTTAATGATAATATAAACATCTCACTTAATATGATTTATTTTTATATCAATTGCAAGGTGAACTGTAACACCTTTCACTAAATGACATATTTTAAAATATGCCAACACATTTCTCTCTCTCCAATACCCTAACTATCATGTATTAACAATGCTAATTTTTTTTCTCACCTTAGAAACTAAAATATAACAAAAATAACACGTTAGAAAGTAGAAACCAACACTAACGACAATATACGTATATTAATTAATACAATGACAAAAGAAAACTAATTTGGTTTCTTCTTTTTTTTCTTTTGAAAGCAGAAAATCTTATTTCTAAATTAAGAGAAAAAAAATAATCAGAAAATTAATTAGGTATTAAAAGATTTTTTTTAAAAACTCATGTGTTATTGTTTTTTTTTTTTTGGAAAAGTACAAAAACTTTATTAAAGAAGAATACAAAATGATGTCGACTGACATTGTCGTCCTTATCCCAACCACATATGTTGACAGTAATTTATAAGCCTAAGTTCTTTATAAAAGAATAAAAAAGAAAAATCCGAGGCCAAGAAACGACGTCCAATCAACTTCAATAATCAATTCCTTACAAATTAGAATATTGCTAAAGACAAAAAAAGAAGAAGGTAATAACATATAAGTCCTTATTTAAAAGGTATGTCTTTTAATATATATTAAATAATTGTCAAAATATTTCTGAAAGACGGGATAAGTTTTTTTTTGCAGCCTGCTTAGATCTATTTCTCCTATTATTGGAGATCCAAATAACTTCTATAACACGAACTATGTCATATAGAGATCATTATCTTTTTTACGAATAAAAAAAATTGATCATCATATAAGAAGAATTTTAAAATGTCACAAAAAAGATAATTATCTTTAAGTAGGAGAAAAAATACAACAAACTCTTGCATAAATTAGAGTTTACAAAAATATTCCTATAATTAATACACATATTATTCTCAATTTAACTCTAATTTAAATTAAACCTACCTAAATCTCAACAAAATATTGTCAAAATTTGACATACGCCGATAACATGAGCCACCAATGGAGCCTATGGTGGCCGGAGAAGGGAGATAATGATTGGATTTAAATGATAGTAGGGGTAGAAGTATTGGATGGTGGCGGTCAGTGCAGAGTTAGCAAGTGCTGTAAATTCTCGACCAATGCTTGGCTTGAAAGAAAAAGTCAAGAAGCCTTAGGGGACTTTGTTGAATCTCTAGAGGGGCTCACCGGTGTTCGAAAAAGGCTAATTAGAAGCGCGACTGCTCAAAGAAACTAGTTCGTAGCCCTAGAGACTCGGTGGCAATCCGAGATGGTAATGAATAGTTGAGAAAAGCAACTTTTCTTGGTAGTTGGCGACACTAACAGAGATTATAATAAGTTAGCTAATCGATCACAAGTCGAATAGCTCAACATGGGCCAAGGGGCAGAGCGTCAGTTAGGGCTTGCTGGGTTAAGGCGTAGTCCATCGACAAACGGGGATGCTAATGCTAGTACAAAAATTGACCAAATTAAACTAAAACAAAATAAAAAATAAAAACAAAAAATAAAAGAGCTAAAAATCAAAATGACAAATAAAACAATTGTTTAGCCAAAAGCTCTCACTGTGATGGTAGTGGGTGGTTTAAAGGCTGGGTGGCTAGGGTTTTCTACTAAAGTTGAGAGAAAAAAAGTTTGGTTTTTTACTAAGCTCTTCATAATTACATAAACATTTTCTCTAATAAGAATCTAATTTGGTCATTTGCATCACACAGGTCCCTTTGTTCGATCAAAAGACGATCGAATTATGGATTAAATTCTGAGTAATCATCAACGCAATGTAACGTATGTGAATGAACACTAAAACGTGTACCAGTTATTTCGATAATAGACACTGCGAGAATATATGTAATAGAAATGAACGAATTATGCCCTTTTGTGAAAATTCATGCAAAATCAGGACTTCGATGTTAGAAACCATATAATATACAGTATTTTAATTTTTAAGCAATTTTTTTAGAATAATGCTTTCGACTTCCATATCTGACCTTTATTTTATATCATAATCTATCCCAATATCCGGGCGCCATCTGTCATGTCAGCCCCGCCTCATCCATCATCCTAATTTTCGGGAAAAATAAAAAAATCGAAGCAAAACAAAGGCCCGTTTTTATAAAAGGAAAGCATAATCCAAAACATTTCGCATTCTAGTCTCTCCTCTTCTCAAATTCTAGTTTCTAAATTCTCATACTCTCTCTCTCTCTCTCTCTCTCTCTCTCTCTCTCTCTGTACCTAGGATCATTCAAATTCTCATGTCCAAACAGACTTACAGAGTGTGCATCTGCTTCCGCCGGCGCTTCCAAGTCGCCGTGTCGGAGGCGCCGGAGGCGATCAAGTCCTTGTTCGACCAGTACTCGGAGAATGGCATCATGACCATCGGTCATCTTCAGCGTTTCTTGGTTGAGGTCCAGAAAGATGATAAAGCCACGGAAGAGGATGCGCAAGCGATCTTCGATAGCTTACGCGAGCTCAAGCATTTGAACATTTTTCATCGCAAGGGCATCAATCTTGAAGCTTTTTTTAAGTACCTGTTTGGTGATATCAATCCTGCGATATCTCCTTCTCGTGTGGTAATTACGTAATTTTCTTTCGTTCTGTTTTTTTTTTTCTTTTTCTCTTTTGGAGAAATGTTGAATTTTTGTGCTTAGAATTGAAAAATGCGAGGAAAAAATTTTTCAAAAAAACAAATATTGATTTTTTTATTGGTGTAATTCGGTTCCATAGCTAACAGGGCTAGATTTTTTGTTTTAGGTTTTTATTTTATTTTTTCTTTTAGTGTTTGATTTTGTATTTGATTGCTGAGAAACTGTGGGAAAACACGAGAAAGTTCGAAACTTTGAATTTTTGTTCTTAATTTATAGTTAATAAGTGTTAATTTCTTCATCTAGTTGGTGCTTTTTTGTATATATTTTGAGTAATGGGTATTCTTTTTGCTTGCTGAGATGCGGTAAAGAGAAAGTACTGAATTGAAATTTCATATGTAGTCTTTAACAGTTGATAGCGAAAGAGGGAATGACTCTATGTACTTATATGGCTAAAGTGAAAGCAAAGATATTGACCATTGAGGTCTATGATTCCTGTTCTGTTAATTTTTCAAAGGAAATAAAAATGTCAACCGTGTTAAGCACTGAGTTCCCGTTGAAATACTGTATTCACATTATTTATGCAATTCATTCTGAGTCACCCTGCTTTGTTAAATTGCTGGATTTATTCCATGTTCATGCACAGTTAATCTCTTTATTAATTATATTGTGAATTGGTTTCTTTGGTTTCAGGTGCATCATGACATGACTGCCCCTTTGTCTCATTACTTCGTTTATACTGGTCACAATTCTTATCTGACTGGTAATCAGCTTAATAGTGACTGCAGTGATGTTCCCATCATAGAAGCACTGAAAAGAGGTGTGAGAGTGATTGAATTGGATATATGGCCAAATTCCAAGAAAGATAATGTCGACGTTCTTCATGGAGGGTAGGGGTTAACTGAGCAACTCTGTATTTTAGAGTAATGAGACAATTTTTTTGGCACTTGAATATTATTCAGTAGTAACTAAGAGCAAGCATGTTAACATATTCATGCAATTCTAGCATGGCAAGTTTTAAAATTTTAGAAATAGACCATTTTAAGTGAACCATTTTTTGTTCCTAATTAAGGGATTGGTTTCCTTCATGTAGGACGCTGACTGCTCCAGTGGAACTCATCAAATGTTTGAGGTCTATCAAAGAGTATGCCTTTTTTGCATCTGATTATCCAGTAGTTATAACCCTAGAAGACCACCTTACTCCTGATCTTCAGGCTAAAGTGGCTGAGGTGAGTCTGTGCACTACTATGGGGATTTGAATCTAAGATGGTCTTATAATTTACACTTCTTTCACGAATTTCTAGATGGTCACTCAAACATTTGGAGAAACCCTGTTTACTCCTGGCTCAGAATGCTTGAATGAATTTCCCTCCCCAGAATCACTAAAGAGACGGATAATGATTTCAACTAAACCGCCAAAGGAATATCTCGAGGCCAAACAGGTTAAGGAAAAAGAGAATGATTCTCAAAAAGGCAAGGGTTCAGCTGATGAAGAAGCTTGGGGGAAAGAAATCCCCAACCTTAAAGGTGTTACTGGTAGCCACAACAAGGTAAGTGGAGACTTGGATATAGTTGAGCAGTTCAAGTTTTGTGTTTTTTTTTACTTGCTGATAAACCACAAATTAGCAGGATGATTTGGATGGAGATAACAATGATGAGGAAGATTCTGATGAGAAGTCACAGCATAATGTAGCGCCAGAATACAAACATTTAATTGCTATTCATGCTGGGAAGCCTAAAGGTGGATTAAAGGAATGCTTGAAGGTGGATCCTGACAAAGTGAGACGTCTCAGTTTAAGTGAGCAACAGCTTGAAGGGGCTGTAGAAACGTATGGAAAAGATATTGTCAGGTATTCATGAAAGTTCTTAATGCTGTTCATTTCATTGTGAGCATCTTACTGTGTCTGTCTGTGGTATCAAAGTAGCACATAGAAGTTCCATAATACAAGAATGTGGCCAGTTTGCTGATTAATTTGAAGGGTAATTAGGGCCGTCAATCTTGATTTGTGCTTCTAAATTGTCATACGTAAGTTCAGAGTGGTTCAATAGGATATAAGTTTCTTGAGAACTTGAATATGATCTAAGGCAATGAACTGGTGCTTTCCATTGAAGATGGCTACAGTGACGGAGCAGTACGTACAAAATCTATCAATGGGGGAGCCCATATGATGCCAATAGCTATTAGATTGATCACCTATGTCTTATGTCTAACAATATCAAGATCATAATTGTGAAGGGGCTTGTTTAGTGAATTGAAAATTATTTAATTTAAATATTTATCTTTTTTGGATGTTCTTGATGGCACATCCAAGATTGTGCAAGTTTTTTTGCAAACTATCTTACATGTCATCCACTGTATCATGTTTTCAATGTATACCTTGCCCAAATATATGTTTATCTTGGTTCTTGGGAAGCAACTATTGATATTCTCACCACTGGCCTGCTGTAGATTTACCCAGCGGAATTTGCTGAGGGTGTATCCGAAGGGCATACGCATTGACTCATCGAATTACAACCCACTAATTGGATGGTCACATGGAGCTCAAATGGTTGCGTTTAATATGCAGGTGTGTTATTGCTCTATTCTAGCATTTATTTGACTTGAGATGTTAGCTCTGATAAGTTTCAGATATTAATATATTAACCATGTTTGTGAATATATATCTCATTAGAGCTTTGGCTTTTCATGTATTAAAAATGTGTTTCTGGTGACAGGGAAATGTGAGATCTCTCTGGTTGATGCATGGAATGTTCAGAGCCAATGGTGGGTGTGGCTATGTCAAAAAACCAAATTTTCTGTTGCAAAAGGGTCCTCATAATGAGGTCTTTGATCCCAATGTCAAGTTACCAGTGAAAACAACTTTGAAGGTGAATGCTTTACTGCTATACCATTTCTACTATTCTTCTTTAATTTCTTGCAGTTTATAATTTATGCTGATAAATGATTCATGTTTCCCTGTTACTGAGAAGGTTACTGTCTATATGGGAGAAGGATGGTATTTTGATTTCCATCACACACATTTTGATGCATATTCCCCTCCAGATTTTTATACGAGGGTATGTTGATCTATCTAATCCACTATAGTGCACACAGCTATCTTTTCATCATCATAAAATAAAACTTGTACTCTTTACAGGTAGGGATTGCTGGAGTCCCGGCTGATACTGTAATGAAGAAAACAAAGACCCTAGAGGACAACTGGATACCTGCGTGGAACGAGGATTTTGAGTTGCCATTATCTGTTCCTGAACTTGCACTGCTTCGAATTGAAGTTCACGAGTATGACATGTCCGAAAAAGATGACTTCGGAGGCCAAACAGTCCTACCTGTTTCTGAGCTAAGACAAGGGATTCGTGCAGTTTCACTCTATGACCGCAAGGGAGAGAAGTACAAATCCGTAAAGCTTCTTATGCGCTTCGAATTTGTTTGATTTTATTAATAGTTCCACACTGCATTCTTCAGGAAGAGGTGTGGAAGTTTGTGAAGCCACTTTGAATTTGATTGTCTTTGTTATTGTGAGAGCTTGAGTGTAATTGTGTCATTATGTTTGCTATGTGATGCATATATTATATAATACCCGACACACTCCAATTCTCCACTGCAGTTTTCTGCTGGAGCTGGCAAATATTTGTAGTGTAATGTGTAATATGTAGTGAGGAGAATCCATTACTACTTCGATCTTGAGGTGTAAATAACAAGAGTTGTAATGGATTTTTTTTTTCCCCTTTTTTTGGTTATTTTTCTTTGGAAAACTAGCTTTGAAATTATGGTCTGTTATATTTTTACTTTTGCAAATTTTTTATATTATCTATTGATTTGTAAATAAATTTGTTAAAATTAGTAATTATTATCCTTTTATTTGATACAAGTTGGGTTTTCGTGGATATTAATTTATCAAATTTGTGAGTCTTATCTATTAGTAAATCTTTGAATGGTATAAGTTTATAAATATAAGAAATTTCTACTGAAGCATAAACTGGATATTAGTAAAGAAATAAATATTTAGATATAATCAATGAATTGGATTTAGTTTGAATAAGAAATCTCTGATGCAAAATTGATTAATTTGTATAAAATGTATAGATTTTGTCGTTCTACGCGGGATGAAAGTGTAAATTAAACACGTTTCAACTTGCAGAACACGTGACTTAAATAAACCGCGGTTCACCATGGCGCCAACAGAATCCTCCCAAAACATGAAGCAAGAAAAGCCCTGTTAATCCCTCCCTCGTCAATCTTCTCAAAATCTCCGAAATGAATTTTGGGAGATTATAATCTTCATGATTCATGAAAAAAAAAAAAAATTTGATAAAAAATAATAGCTTTCTATTTAAAGAGAAAATAATTTTTACATAAATAAAAAAATCTCGTCTTATCTAATACAGCTCTTATTTATAGTTGGAAAAAGTTTATAAACTTTGTTCAATTTACAAATATATTCTTAATAAATACACTAATAAGTAATTTTACCCCTAATATGAATGAATTTTCCTACAACCTCCACCGCCGATTACCAATACACACAATTCTTGTCGGACTTCGACACCGGCTCCGACAACGGCCGCGCCGAACCATTCCCCGATCTCTCAAGCTCCATCTTCAAACCCTTCTAGAATCCACCAACCAATCACCGCTCGCCACGTCAGCGTCATCACCGGATCTCGCAAAAATCCAATCGTTCCTCGCCTCATCCTCCTCTGGCACTCTATCATGTCTCATTTGCCTCGAGCAACTCAAGCTCTCCGACCCGACGTGGCACTGCTCCGCAATTTGCTACTTAATCTTCCACTTGATCTGCATCCAGTCCTGGGCTCGATTCGCTCGGGCAATCCACCGCGGACCATGTATTGAGACTTGTACGATTGTGATTACTAAGTTGCGCCTGTGTGGGAGCTTGATGAAAGAGGTATAAGACATTGCTTATAGACTTGAATTTTACTATATATGAGTGTTTTATGTGGTTTCATCAATTATGTTGTTGTGTGCAAGTTTGAATTTGTAGTGTTTCAATTGATACTTGAGCATGCTCATTGATATTTTTACATGATTATATTACATTGGTCACTTTATGCCGTAGAGTTGGACATGGAGATTCTTTTATTGAGCCTAGTAGTTTTCTAGCTATATATGGATATCATGATTGTGTCTTATTGTTTATCTTATGCTGTTGAATTGGAATTTGGAATGCTTTAACTGGGTCTAGTCAAGCTCTTTTGCTATATGCTGATGGTTTTACTGTAGATGGATCATCTTTATGCTGTAAAATTTGAGATTTGGATGGATTATTTGAATCTAGAGCAGTGTTTTATATCATTATTGCATTGTTTCTATTGTAAATTTTAGTTGCAATTTTAATGTATGAATGCTTTAACTGAACCTAGAGTTGGTTCCTTGCTATCAAGATTTGGCGTGTGAAAGGAAGTGTCAAAAGAATGAGAGATTGTGGGTGGCATGCTTGTAAGCATCGTTGCTGTGATGCCTGCCATGTTCGGAGGTGTGTAATGTTATTTGCTTCCAGATTATTTTAACTTCGTAGTTGTATGTGAAAAATTTGTTGATTCTTTGAGATTTCAGATTTGTGGCAAGAGGCTGCGGTGCAAGAACCACAAGTGCCCATCCCCATGCCATCCGTATGCCACCTTTCATATTTTACTTGTACCATTTCAATGGGCATAAGATTGGCCATTGGTCCATTTGGTGAAGAAAGTTAAAATATAGTTGAAAATAATGTAGTTTATAATGCTTCATAAAAGGTCAAAACTTCTGGTTTGATTTTTTTTGGACCAACATTTTGGTTTTCCTAACATCGTTCTTTCTATAGCTGTCATCTTAACAATTGTTGACTTTGATTTATAAATCTAGGAATGAAGAAGAATTCAGCTATATAAAGAAAAAATTTCATGATAAGTCGAAGATTTAGATTTAGCTTTTTACTATCAGTCATCTTATTTTTTATGTATTCATCAAGGTTTTGTTGCAAATACGTAAACTTTCCCTAATGGGAGGTTACAAAGCTGTGATTTTTTCTTGTATAAATAATGGTCTTAAGTATTTTAGGAAGGGTAATATGATAAGAATCACTTTTACTCTTGTAGAGGTGCCAGTGCTCCTTGTCCCCTGATGGTGACTATTTCATGTACATGCGGGGAGACACTGTTTGAGGTGAGAGTTTCTTTTATAGGCATGTTTTGTTATACAATCTTTTTCAGCTCAGACCCAATGTTCCTTGTTCATTTGTTTGACCTGCTTTTTCTGAATATTCTGTATGAAATTTTTATAAGGTTCCATGTGGCACTGAGAGGGATCAAAAGCCTGCTAAATGTCGAAATTCATGCCATATAACACCTTTATGCAGGCATAGATCAATTTGCAAGGTACCATTCGGCTGTTCTCAATTCTCTGTGATATTTGATCTATATGCAAAAGTTTATGTAATTCAGAACTGTACTTGAGGTATCTGTGAATGGCAGAATCCTCATTCTGCCATCTGTTTCTTTCTTTTTTGTTTTTTACCTCTTAAGTATCTTTTCATATTTAATTATGTTGATTATATCTCTTTTGGTATTGCCATTTGGAGAAAAGAGATGTTACTGGTTATTCTGCCACACTTCTCAATGAGGAGGTTTGTAACTCAATGATGCTTTTGTAATTTTGTCCAGCCTCACAAATGCCATTATGGACCTTTCCCTCCATGCCGGCTAATTTGTGTAGAAGAATACCCATGAGGTCATAAGTGCAAATTAAGGTTTGAAAAATTCCTCACTTCATGAATTTTTTCTTAAATTTCCTTTCAAATGTGATTCCAGATTATATTGTCCTCATTTTTCTTTTTCCTTTCTATGTTCCAGGTGCCATGGTCGGTTTTCACCTCCTCCTAATCCAGAATTCGCATTAAAACAAAGAAAAAGAAATCAAATCACCAGAATGAAGTTACTCCTGTTTCTCCAGGCCCTCCTTGTTCAGAGCTTGTGTGGAGGTCGTATGTGGGCGAGCATATTGGAGCAGAAAGGATGGTCGGTTTTCACCTCCTCCTAATCCAGAATTCGCATTAAAACAAAGAAAAAGAAATCAAATCACCAGAATGAAGTTACGGCTGTTTCTCCAGGCCCTCCTTGTTCAGAGCTTGTGTGGAGGTCGTGTGTGGGCGGGCATATTGGAGCAGAAAGGATGGTCGGTTTTCATTTTTCCTTTTGACAAAAGAGAAAGGAAAATAAATTGCAAGTAGTATTGCTCCAACAGAACACTATTTTCCTGTGAGAATTCCTTGTGGTAATCACTATTGTACAAAAACTTGCCACACCCTGAAGAGCCAAACTTCATCACCAATCCAAAAGAGTATTGAATTTTGTGAAGAGTGTTCTCTTCCTTGCCAAAAGGTGTTAACCTTTGATCATTCTCTTGCCACTTTTATTTCTTTATGTGATTGTTTTATTTTCCTTTTTATTGTATCTGTTGAGTTGGTAAGGATACCATATAACTGATTTATCACCAGGTACACTGAATCTCACGTGACATTTAAACATTCTAAACACTGTTTTAAGTTTTTTAAAATATGTTCAGGAGAGGGTGCCTGCTTGTCCATATCTTTGTCCCCTGCCATGTCATCCAGGAGAATATCCTCCTTGCAAAGCACTTATAAGATAATCTTGTCATTGTGGTTCAAGCATGTCTTTGAGTGCATCTATTACAACACACTGTCTGAAAAGGAGCAAATGGCTGCTTGGTCATGTGGTGGGCCCTGTCATAGGCGATTCATATAGATTTGCTCTAGGTTGTTATGCACTCATCTGTGTCTTCCTTTTTTTTTCCATTTTTATCTTTCCCTCTTTTATTCACAATTGAAGGTTTTGGATACTTCTGCTTGGCCTGCTTCTATTTGCAACTGCAATTAACACTTTGTACTAATATTATGTTTTCATGCAGAAAATTACCCCACTGTTCTCCCCTATGTCCGGAGATTTGTCATCCTGGTCAGTGCCCATTGCCTGAAAAGTGCTCCAAAAAGGTGATAATCTACTTAATAATAATTTTACCAGATGATGATAGTTGAGATGTGACTAAAAATTAATTGCAGTTTTTTTCTATTAATACCTGCAGCGTTAGGCTTCCATTGCATGTTCAACGTGCGGTTACATTTCATGATTTGCTCTTGATTAGAGGATAAATAAGTTTTTCTAAAGTTTTTTTTAGTCAACGAGATAATTCAATTTATGTTTGACACATGACTCTTGTTTTCTGGATATTAATTATTATGTGTTAGTCCCCTGATATGGGATTTCCAAACTAGTCTATCTGAAGCAAATAATCATCTTGTTTTCTTTTCTTCTTCTCTTTCTATTTCTTTTTCCTCTTTCCTCTTTCCTCTTTCCTCTTTCCTCTTTCCTCTCCCCATTGAAGGGTTATATGCGTAGTTTATGTAACTAACTATGACTTTTTGTAATTTTGGCTGTGGTCTAATTCCTATAATTTTTCTTTTCTATTTTTATACTTGAATCACTTCTGTTTATTTCGATAATTAGTTTTCTAATCTATTTGTAATTGTTGCACTAACTTTGCATTATGGGTTTTCTTTTTCTGCCGCTGTGCATCCAGTACTTCTACAGACTTGCTACACCACAGTCCTTCTCCACTTCTTTCTGTAATTTGAAGTCCCTGACACTGATATTTGAGGTGGGGTCTAAATTTGATCTGATCAAACTACCTGTATCAACTTGCTCCACTGCTTTGCCAATCCAGACAACCTTTGGTATCTACTGATTGCGTAATTTCAATGCCTGAAGTTATTGTTCTTAGACTTTAATTCTGTTGTCTAGTGGTAATTGAGTTTGACATCAGTATAGTTGCAATGAGATCTCATCAAAGTTCCACTTTTCTTTTTCTTTTTTCGTTATAATTAGAATGGTATGATCAAAGTAGATGCTCCCTAACCTGCTTGCGTGGAATTAGTTCTTGATAAGGGAAGTTAATATTCATGGGCTCTCCGGTACTTTGCAATAAATTGAAATTCTGCACTTGTTTGTGTGACATAATATGCATTTTGCATGAAAATTTTCGCACTTTGAGCGTCTTAGATACAACAAATTGCCACCTTTACATATTGAATCCGAATGATTGAATGTTGTGCCAGTGCCCATTCTTCTGGTAATTGTAAAAATTGTAAAATTGAACACGACATTCCTAAGTTGGCATATCACCTGCATCCAAAATTATCAAATCATGTAGTGGCCTTATTGTGCTCGTGGCAAGTCGAATGTACACTCTTAGTTGGAAAATGAATTAATATCATAAGAGAATTTAATTCCTCGTTGTATCAGATGCTTTTAGTGCATGCTCACCTCTGGTATATTTATGCAACTTATAGGAGTCTATCATCAACTATGTTCCTTTGCTTGGTGCTTCATCTGAAATATCTTTTGGCATAGAAGGGCAATTAGCAAACCTATCTAGTCAACTGGTTAAGGGGATGTACCCGCTGTAGAGGTTTATAAAGAAAAGAAAATATTGCATTATATTTTTATTGATAAATACTTGAGTATATGTAGAGTTTATAATAAATAAATAAGAGATAAAAGAGTAAAAAATTTAATAGGATTTAAAAAGTTAAATACTACTAAAACATGAACTTATATAAGAAGAAAATTAAATTGATTTAAACTAAATAATTAAAAAGGAAGAAATCTAAAGAATTGATTTTAGAAGTTGGTTCGGCTTTCTATTAAAGATAAAATTGTCAAATTATACGAAAGGCTAAAAGATAAAAAAAAAATTCTTTTTCTTTTACTCTCAATTCTTTAAAATGTTAAGTTTTATTTATTTTTATCATCATTTTTTTTTTGCAAAGTTTGTAAATGTGACATTTATGTATTCTTAAGTAATTAGTGTTATATAACTATCATATTAATAAAGATTAAAAAGTCAATAATTATATTATGATGAAGTAAAATAGAAGTTGAAACGTAAAGTTAGTATATTAATTTGGCAAGCATAGTATTTCTCGTTTTTTTTTAATTGCACAAACTAGTTGCCTGGGGTGAAAAAAGTTGCAATCAAGTGATTGGCCTATGTAGTAGTGATTTGTAATTACTGATAATTCTGGCAATATTGTGAAAACCTAAACAGAAATAATTCCTTGTTTCAAAGCTTAGTAGAGAGCCCAATTGACTGTGTCAGCGTGGTATAATTGTTGATGTCTTTTTGAAAAAAGCAGTCGAAAAGTGCTTTTAAACGTTAAGTTTGGGTCTTTTCAAGTCTACAGACAAGCAACGTCTGTTTTGGGTGAGAAAGATTGAGTGGGTCAACCATGTGGATTCTGGGGCTTCAACTTTGTGTTTGCTCTGAATATGCCCAATATATTCCATGTATTACTTAATGAATTTGCTTCCATGCTAATCTCACTTAAAAGATAACATTTTGTGAAAGAAAAGAATTGTTGAAGAACTGCTTTTGATTTTTGAAAGGTTAGGTAGCATAAAGCATTTGAATTTTTCTGAGTAAATAAATCAAATACTTCTTACGTTTCAACCCTAGTACTCAATAACAAGGGTCAAGGGTCAGATCTACCTTTTAAATAATTGGACAACATTTACTCACTCAATATTTATTCTTTAAGTTCTCCATAAAAACAAAAAAAACAAAACAAATTGAGCATTCAAGATTTCAATTGCTTCTACTATTGTTAGGTTCAAATTTGCTGGCGGTGAAAGACAATAAATTGTCTATCCAAACTTTGAGTAACATTCAAGGTTTTGGTTTTGTGCTGTAGATCTGAATCGGCTGTTTGTGGATCAAATTCAAAAAAAAAGTCAAGTCCATTGACAAGAAAATGGATAAAGAGTTTGTTAATTCTATGTCATGTGCAATATTGACGGTTTCATCTCACTTAAAATGCCATCTGGTGTTAAATTCAACATATTTGTTGAATCAGACTCTTTCAATAGCATTAATCTTATCAAGCAGAATACTTCTAATTTGTACTAAATTTGGATGGGTAATTCAACAAGTTAACAATTTGTACCCAGTACATTTTTTGCATTTGGCTAAAAACTTTCTGACAAATTTTTTGCTCACAATTTGGCTTATGCGGAATCCTTATTATAAACTGAGGAATTTTTATTGAATCTCTTGTACTCGTTTTGTTGTTTGTTAAAGCATTATACATTTAAAAGAAATAAAATACAAGGTATTGACTTATTTAAAAATAAGGCTGTTGTGGGTTCATTTGATATAAATGGAAAAAATTACTTGAGAAATTAATTATAGAAAAGAAAAAAAAAATGGGGGACTTGGATGTTTTTACTAGTAGACAAATTTAAGGTTAAATATTACGAGAGTTATTGCCTTATTCCATGTATATGCTGAGACCCCACCCCACTTTGATCCGATTAGCATAAATGGAGAGGCTGCGGCGGTGGGTCACCTCACCGGCCACGGCCAGCCGCCACCCTAACTTTGGCCATGTATTGTACATTAATCATCCACGTTGGGGTTGGCCATTTCTAATTAATTTATTTAGGGGAGGGGCACCGCATATTTTAATGTACTTTTCTTTCTATGATTTTGCTTGGAACAGTATATGTATATGTATATGTATTGCATTCATTAACAGTAACAGCAGAAGTCCAAATTCCAAAACTTGGCCAAATTTGACTGCGTCTTTGGCTCTTTCTTTCTGGCTTTTGAATTGAATAGTTTGAATATTCAAACTTCAAAGTCATAATGCCATATTCACATCTAACTACGCTACAGAGCCCACCAAGTGTACTTAAAACTTGTCAATGTCATTCCCTTTTTGTTTTATTGGAAAATTCTTACTAGCTTTGATTTGACAAAAGAAACTTCAGAACCCACCCTCCTATGGGTTCAAAATTTTCTCCCTCGTGCCCTTGAATTAATACCATATAAAATGAAACAGAGGATAATGTGAAATACTGTAAAAAATTTATAACGAGAATTTTACGCTGCGTGCTCCCATGGAACTAAACTCCTGATCGGTGTGACTCAAGAATATTACTAGAACTGACCACTGATCCTTAACCCACGCCACAGTAGAGCCTTGAGTTGACTCAAGTGCATTACGTGTCATTTATTCATACAAGGATTTTGATCGTCGTTGCTTTAGCAAATAGAAAACAATGTTAATAAAAAAAATTTGAATGTGAAGCTTTTGTGCATATATTTTGATGAGTACATGCATACATGTATGTTAGAATAATGGAAAGAAATAAGTTAGATCGGGTAATAATTCTCCTTGTTGTCGGTGTTCATAAAATTGAAATCTAAACTACAGCTCAATGTTAGAGGACGAAACTCCTTAATTCTTTACATCTAAAAATCTAACAATATAAATTATCCAATAAATTAGAAAATAAAATAAAATGGAACCAAAACAAAAGGGAAAAAAAAAAATTCTTTTCCTTTTTGTTAAATGAATTTCAATCTGAAGCAATTGAGACTAAACCACTAGAGATGCTGCCATGGCTATGATCACAGAGATCCAATGCTCTTTCCAAATTGACTGCAATATCAGCCATTGTTGGCCTCTCTCTGCCTTCCAAATTTACACAGTGTATTGCAGTGTATGCCACTAGCTCCACCGCTTCTGCTTCATTTAGCTCTGGGGGACCAACTCTTGTGTCCAAAATCTTAACCAATTCTCCAGCCATTATTGCTGGCACTGCAAAATCAACTATGCTTACAGGAGTTCCTCTATGTTCATCACTCTTGAATATTGCTCTTTTCCCTGTTAAAAGTTCTAGCAGCACCACACCAAGTCCATAGACATCACTCTTTGATGTCAAAACATTCAATCCATAGTACTCAGGATCAATGTAACCAACTGTTCCAGCTGCTTTCATTGGCCTGAAATCACGTTCTGATTCTGGACTCATTAGTGATAATCCAAAATCAGAAACTCTTGCTGTCCAATTTGCATCTAGCAATATGTTAGAAGACTTGATGTCTCTGTGGATTATAGATGGAACTGCATAATTGTGAAGATACTCGATTCCTCGAGCAGCGTCTAATGCTATTTTGATCCTCACTTTCCATGAATTTATGACACTGCAACTCTTCTCCACATTGTTCCTGTCATGTAAATGATCATAAAGGGCTCCATTTTTCATGTACTCGTAAACCAAGAGCCTCTCATCCCTCTCTTGACAATATCCAACAAGCCTCACCAAATGTTTATGGTGAAGCCTCGATAAAAACGCTAGTTCTGATTCGAATGCACTCTCTTTCTCTTGAAATTTCTTCGTCATTTGGGCTGTTTCACCTCTCTTGATTGCCACCTCGCGACCATCAGACAATTTGCCTCTATAAACAACACCAAAACTACCAGCGCCAATCTTGTTCTCCAATGAAAAATTATTGGTAGCAGCTGCAAGCTCAGCTAGCAAAAATTCCTCTGCTCTATCAGCATGTTTCGATGAAGTTCCACTTCTCTGGCGCCTCATTGTCAATAATCTTGAGCCCTGGCGCCTAATGGTAGCTGATCGCAAAGGGGGACTACTATTAGACGTCGCCCCACCACTAGAACCAGCTCTAGTGATAGTTGGCTGCACTGAATTATGCACTTTCTTCTTCCCAAAACAAACCCCGGTCCACACGCAATATATTATCGTACAAATACCAGCAAAAGCACCAACTGATCCAATAATGGCAAAAGCCAACAAACCCCTTCTCAATTCTCTAGATGGAGATGATGGTGTAGGCAAATTTGGTGAAGGCGTTGGCGCTAAAGGGACTGATGGCGGTGGCCCTAGATTTTGAATCAAACAAGGCTTGCAAATAACACCTGAACCAGAACACAATCTATCAGATTGAGGATAAATACCACACTTGCTACAAGAAGATTGAACACAAGACCCCGGTAGAATCTCCTGTTGAAATGGAATCACAAACCCTGAATTTGACCCATCAGGCCAGCCTGGACCCCAACAAATTACTGAAAAATTGTTTGTTACCAATCCACAAGTGAAATTCGAGCCTGAAACAATCGATTCAAACGGAATCCCTTGGATGCCATCTGCAGAATAATCCCCTCCGCTGCCCCAACAAACCACTGATCCATTCAATCTCCTTATAGCGCAGCTGTGATTAAACCCAAGGGCAAAAGCAGAGTACTCAAAAACCGAAGAATTTGAAGGAATATTCAACTGCCCTGATTCATTATCCCCATAACAAACAGCAAAGCCATTAGAATCAATTCCACAAACGTGATTCCCGCCAGCTGTTATACTCAACATTGACAAATTTCCAAATTGTCCTTCGATTAGATTCGCTATTGGATTGCTTCCCCAACAGTGAACTCTGCTATTATTGATGAGAATTCCGCAAGAAAATCCAATTCCGGATGATAAAAATTCGAATTTAAACTCATTTGATGGTAAGTTATTGTTATTACTAACGTTGCCTCGCCAGCAATTCACTTCTCCTTGACCTCTTGTGGCACAAACTTGATCATCACCAACGGAAAGATCGTTCAACAATACGGTGTCATTGTAGTAGATTCTTTTTGGGGCAAAGGTTGAATTCTGAGGAAAGTTGCTGTCCCAACATAGCAAGCTATGGCCGCCGGAACGAATGCCGCAGAAGAATGTCCGGCCGCCGGAGATGGAGGAGAATGAGATGTTGGGTTGGATGGCTAGGATTGTGCCACGCTGGTAGCAGAGGATGCGCTGGGTGGATTGAACCGCCACGACGGCGCAGACGGTGCTGGTGCCGTAAGTGACGGCCAGAGTGGAGCCGGAGCCCAAAGCATAAGTGGGTAACGGGAGGGATATGAAAGTGATGATAATGGTGAAGATAACGGTGACGGACGAGGAGAAGAAGGGTAGTTTCGTCATCTAAAAAGATGGGGATTGGCGGCTTGTTTGGCGAGTTCTTTGTGAGTTTGCTTCATTTGTGGACTCGCCGAGTGGAGAGATTTTGAGAAGAGAAGTGAAATGAGATAGTGAGATTTTGAGAGCTTAATTTGAGAAGAAGTTGATGAAAGAGGCGGAAGAGAGAGAGAGAGAGAGATTTCAGATTGAACTGTTTTAAGTTGTTAACTTGTTATGTGAGGGCCAAGGCTATTTTTTAAAATTAAACAATATTTTATAATTTCTAGGAAGTTTATGGGAGGAAGAAGATGATATATTTTTCTAATAAATAATTAAAAAAAGAAAAAGAAACCAAACAGACAAGGTGTAAGTGTTTGCTGAGAGGACACGTGTGAGTTAGAATGTCGGAGCTTTACGCGCCTCGGAAGTGAAGGACGTTGCCCGTGCATGCATAATTAAAATTAACACGTCTGTTAGGCATTAGTCTAGTTCCTCCGTCTCCGTGACTGGCGACCGTTGACCAACAAGGCAAGGCTGCGTTGTGTGAACTTAAAAAAATATTTAATTTTCATCAAGTATTTTAGAATTGACTTGTTTTTTTGGTTAGAGGTCGATTTTTATTTCTGTCCGCCCAACGCTGACGTAAATAAATTAGTTTTTAGCAAATATATCCACTATACTAAAAAGTAAAGTAAAATTAATGTTTATGAAGGAATTGGGTACATCATTTGGCACCACCACAAAAGGAAAGTTAAAACACTTCCATTCTTGATTGGGGAAATAAAAAATAGTCCAAATTTAATTAATAAATTTTTATATCTTAATTTTTGTTTTAAATAAAAAAAAAGTATAACAGTATTCTTCTAAATTGGAATTGGAGGCAATATCAAAATAAATGTAAGATTTATGAATACATTATTGTATGTTGAAATGATGCGTTAAAGTTTCCACTTCATTCTTTATATGGAGTTACCATTTTGGAATTAAAGCTTTTTGTTTCCCAAAGGTTAGGATGTTTCTCATTTTTCTTAAATTTAACTATTTTAATTTTAATTATGAGAAAAATACTTGAAATAAAAAAATTTATTGTTAAAGTTTTGGTGATTTAAAATTAATCTTGAGTTTAATTTTGAATTAGAACTTAAAAAAGATTCGAACACAAAGTGAAGTGTGCACTGAACATATGAGAAATAGAAAAAAAAAAACAAAGAGTTAAAAGCGAGAAGGTGCAAGGAGACCAATTTCATGCTTTGGCGTTCCGCCGATGTTTGTTGCTTGCACCGACACTATAGCACCAACTTAGCTTGGTGGCACCACAACGCTACTCATTAGTTGCATCGACATTGCGATGCTAGTTTAGTAGCGTTGCGACACTCAGTTTCTCAAAAATATATAATTTAAATTTTAGGCGTATTTCAATCAAATTTGAACATTTTCTTTTTGTGTGGACTCATATTCTAACAATAAATAGGGTTTCTATGGGTAGTTTATAACCTATATAAACTATTGTAATATATTAGAATAAAAAATGCATTAACAAGAAAAAGTATAAAGAGTTAGGGCAGCTCTAACAAACATTGGGCATAAATATGAAAAAATATCATGGAGTGCTTGAACATTGAGCATAAGTGTAAAGAAGCATTGAGTAAATCCTTCAAGAACTCGTTTATTGTTGTATTTTTTTAATTTATTTTATGAGAGTTCTTTGTGTATAAAAGAATTGAATAAACAAAATGAGAATCTGGTAATTCACAGTAGACATAAACGTTTATTGTCAAACTGCGTATATTCTTATGCCTTGTGTAATTAATTGTTATTTCTGTTATATAGTTGATCTTATTTATTCTGATTTTATTTATCAGTGAAGTATTTTTCAAAATATATAAAAAAATTTAATATTAAATATCAATTCAAGAGGTATTAAAATGCGTAAAAATTCTAACAAATAAAATTAATAATAAAACTAATTTTTAAAAATTGGTATTAAAGACGGACACAACCATTATAAAATATATAGAATTTTTTTAATATTAAATACCGATTTCTTATCTTGATTCTTACACGATGTTTCAACTAATGCGATAATGTCATATCCATAAATTTTATCATATTGTTATCTGCATGCTAATGTTACATATATTTGATACAAGTACTATTATATATACAAAATATTTATATAAACTTATTCAAACAAACCAATACAAACATAATATGATTAAATGGATGAATTAAATAATTCAATGCAATAAATAAAAGTAAAATTAAATATTCAGTCATATCATATATCATAATATATTTCTATAAAATAGTTGATATATCTAATATTTTTTATTTGATATTACATTAAGAGATGTATTTTCAAAAAGAAATTAAAAATGATATTTTAATTTAATTTAAAGATGTAAATATGAAGAAAAAAAAATTATGGTGCGTCTAGTGTATTGTATTCATTCTTTATTAAATTATTACACTAATTTTTTCATAATTAATTGAGAAACAGACGTATCAGAAATTTAAATTTAATAGAGAGATAGCATTACATTGAGAGCAGCCAATTGTTTTTATAAAAATATATAATTTAAAAATATTATTGCTTTTGTAATTAAGTATTTGCACTAAATAATTGCAGATAGGAAATAATATTATTTGACGGTTGTCAAGTTCAGAGTTTTGACGATGTCCAAGGAAAAGAAAAAAGAGACAAAAGGCTGGCTGATAAATTCCATAAAACACTCTGTCAATTTGCTGCATAATTCTACTATTTACCCAAATCCTCTTCTTCTGTTTCCCAAAAGAAATGCAACTTTGACTTGACATGTTAATTTATGGTCTCATGTGAAACATCTTGAAAAAGAGGGTATTAACACTGTCGCCCCCTGAGGTTTACACAATTTTCACTGTGATGATGGCAATTGAGTTTTTTTTTACACTGTAACCACCTCTACCAAGCCTCCATTAATTGCTGTTTTTTGTTGACTGTTAAGATGAAATAAAAAAAACAAAAACACCTTTACTTACTTTAAGCCTACCATGTTAACTCATTCTATTTTTAGGATATGACTACTTCACTTTTAGCTAAAATATTCAAATCCATTTAATGAAAAACATATAATGTTGATAAAATTGCAAGCCAGCCCAAAAATAAATAAAATAAAATATATTTTATTGACTTTATTTGCAAATTAAAACTATATATATAACAACTATATAAAAAAAAATGTCCGTTTACTAAAATTTATCATAGGTTTCTCTTATTTGATATTTGTACATTTAATTTAAAAGTAAAAAAATATTAGAGCTTTTTCTAAATTTTTCAAGCCATCAAATAATTAAATATTTTATTTTATTGTATGCTATTAATAACTATAAACTGAAATTGTTCAAGATAATTATTTACTGAAAGAACATAAACTAATTAAGCTTCATTTATTTATTCATGTGTATTTATATTCACAACTTAAACCTTGAATAAACTACTTCTAAACTTACTTTTAATAGCACTAAAAGTGTGCAACAATTAGATTGATATAAGGAAAATAAAAATGAAAGTATGCATAAAAAAAAAAAGCATTTTGACATCATTTAATTAGGCAATGCAGTCAATACTACACAAGTAAATTATTGATAAATAGTATCACTATAATACTAAGGTTATGAGAATGTCAATATTATAAGTTGATTTGTGAAATTTCATATGATAATTTGTAAAAATAAAAAATAATAATAAGTTTTAGGCTGCTGAAACTTGGAGATACGTGAATTAAAAAATCTTTTGGATAGCTTCCTAATAATGCAAATAAAATCTTAGTGGTGAAGAAAGTTCTTTTTTTTTTTTTTGCTTTTCAACCATAAGACATGATTATTCATTATTTATTACATCAGTAAACCGGCCTTTAAGAGATGAGAAATGGGCACCAAAAATGTTTATTTTAACAAAAAAAATTGTCTATCTATTTAAATACCCAAATGGTGTCAACAATAGTTAGCGGACGGTTGGTAGAGGAGGTCACAGTACAGTTAACACAATAACCGTCATTACAGTAAAAATTGTACAAACCTCAGGGGGTGACAGTGTTAATGCCCCCTTGAAAAAGTAAGTGTCAAATTTGGCCATGGTTTGCAAATATTCTACAGGGGTATTAACATTGTCACCCCTAAGGTTTACACAAATAATACTGTTATAGTGATTATTAAATTAATTATACTATACCCCTTTTACCTAATCTCAGTAATCTTTTTCGTTTGCACTGTTATTATCTTTTCTTTTTAATTTGAACTGTCTTTTTTTTAATTATTTTATTTTTTTCCTTTCCTTTACTTTTTATTTTGTTTTTGTTTTATTGTATTACAAATAAATAAATAAGTTTTTATTTATTTAATAAATTAAATAAATATTTTATTAATTATTATAATGAAATATTATTACATAACTATTATAATAAACTATAAGCTATAATGAAATAAGAGAGTCAAATTAACTAATATTTAATTAAGAAAAATATCATTATCATTATTTCATAATTAATTAATATTTAATATTAATATTATTAATTAATTAATATTTTACATTATAATTAATATTTTCATTATAATAAATGTTGAAAATTTGGTGATTCAATAATTTTGGATGGACAAGAATTGAGATGAATACTAAAGTGGACAGTGACAAGAAGCTTAGAACGTACGGTACACATATGGAGAAGTTTAGGACGTGTGGGACACGAAGGAGGAAGTGAAACGGGACTCGAATACGCGAAGGAAGCGAAGAAAACGAGCATAAATGCTACTAGGGCTGAGCGTCGTGGCACCATACATGACAGGGAGTCTGTTTTTTATCCGAATTTCGAGTTTTATGAGGTTTTGGACTTTCAAAACAAGTGGACTCTTACTCCAACAAGGAATAGGGTAAGTAAGCACGAAATACTCACTATATAAACCCTTCTAAATACAAGGTTCAGATCAAAACATCTAAGATTTCAAAATGTAACCATAAGAGAGAATAAAAGAGTTAGGTAGGCACTAAGTGCATGGTGTACTAAGGTGTAACATTTGGGGAGTATTTTCTTTTGGTTCTTAAGTGAACAAAAGAAACACCATAAATCCTTTTTGGCTTAAATGCTTAGGATATTCTTGTATTCCTTGTAAAAATCTCTTATGAAGAGATATTAAGAGGTCTTGGGGAGTCATGGTGATCAAAGATAGATACTTAGAGATCTCTATGGGAAATACTAAAAGGTCTTATGGGATCATTGATGATATAAGAAGATACTTAGTGATCTATATCAATAATAAGAAGTTGGATCATGGATCCTCCGTGAATGTAGGTAATTTTGGGCCTAACCACGTATATCTTGTGTCTTTATTGATTGATATGTTTTCTTTATCTTTATTGGTGTGTTGATCTTATGTGTTCTTATTTATGGCGTGAGTTATGATTTTTCACTGCGCATAGAGTAAAAAGGGTATTAATGTTGTGGCTTAGTTAATGTCATAGGGATGTCAAACTAAAGTGCATAACTTGATATCCTCAACAATAAACTATAAACTACAATGAATTAATATTTGAGTCTCTTTTATTATCATAATCACATTCTTATTATTTGTTAATTGAACTAAATAGTTTTTAGTTGAATAATCATTCCTTTCAAATCAAATTTGAGTTAGGCTTCTAACATAAGAAAATGAATGTAGTTTCTAATATACAAAATAAAGAAATGCTACAATGTGGTATTGTATTTGTATAATCCATTAAGTTTATTATTTATTATTGTATTTTTCAAGTTCTATTCTAAATTTTTGAGTTTCTTAAAAATTAAAATTAACACATAAATTAGCATAAAGAATAAAAAAAATCAGATATTTAATCAAAAAATTTAAAACGTGTAATAAAAAATTAAGCCTAGGTGTACAATTTTAGTAGTTATACTCTAAGCATACACAAATACTTGATGATTTTATTGAATGTTTAAGTTGAAAAAGTTAACCTACCAAAATAGAATATTTAAGTTTATATATATATATGAGACGTAGTTCGAGTGGTTACCAAAGTATATTGTATTATTTATTTTATTAAATTAAATTGTAGTATTAATTTATTGCAACATGCGCGAAATATGCTTAATGACATGTAGTACATAAGACATGCATATGCTGCATACCACGTGGTCGCACATGCACGCTCATATACAGGTCGAGCGCAACATACCCTACACGAAATATATTTTTTTATTTTATTATTAATAATTAATTATAAATTTATAAATAAGAATAAGTTTTATTTTTTTTTACTTAATTAGTAAATAAATAAATTATTTTTTATTATTTAATAATATTTCATTATAATAATAATAATTTATTAAATTTATTAAATAAAAAATTTATTTATTTATTTGTAATGCATAAAGAAAAAGAAAAAATAAAAGGAAAAAAATAAAAACAAAATAAAATAATTAAAAAATGAAGACAATTCAAATTATAAAGAAAAAACAATAACAAGGTAATTGAGATTAGGTAAAGGGGGTACAGTGTGATTAACTTAATAGCCGCCATAATAATATTATTTGTGCAAACCTCAGGGGGGTGACAGTGTTAATACCCCATATTCTACATCATCAAACTTCAGTTTTACCTTTTCTTAGTTTTTGTTTAGATTTTTGAAAAGTTCACGAGAGCAACTACTCGATAATCTATTGCTGTTTGTATGATGTGAACATTACAACATAGTTTTGCTGTTAATATATTAAGCTAATTTTAGTGTCTTTTTTACTCTTCTCAAGATTGGCTGCTAGCAAAAGCAATTAATGGCAGCTAAACATGCTTTAATTATTTGGAACACATGTATAAATATTTTGTTAGTCTTAGTCAATTTATTTTTTAAAACAAATTCAAGCATGACATGATTATCTGTATATATAATTCAAGATTCTTCATACGATATGCACTCCATCTGTAGGCCAATTTATAAGACTAGTTCAATTTATACAAAATCTTTTGCTTGTATATATAGTAAAATCTTCAATGAATATAAATATTTTTACTTTGAAATTTATGAAAATAACAAAGAAAAGTCCAACTAATGTAATTACGTGAAAATTTGGCTTAAGTGATTAAATGACCAGAAGATTGATCATGAATTCAAAAACGTTAATTTATTTCTTAATCGCAACAGGTTTCGTACTCTTTTGAACGTGTTTAACGTAATATGACTGTCTATCCAATTATATTAATGAATGGAACTTTACTATTATTGTCACGTATTACCATACAAATGGGTAAATAATGTGTGTATAATAATAATAATAATAATAATAATCCTAAATTTATTAAGTTTGTATGAGTCTATAGTCAACTTGTATTATATAATTACTAGATTAATAAGAATGTTCAGTCCTAATTTAATTGAAGAAAAATGTTTAAAAAATTAAAAATTAACAAGTGATAGTTATTAATTGATATTGTATAACTTTAATTAATACATTAATAATTACCAATGGTATGGATATGGAGAGATATATATATATATATATATATAAATTTGCTGGTATGGCAATTAGATAGATAATACTAAGACAAATTAGATTAACTCCTATTAAAACATGGCTGGAGACAGACCCTACAAATTGGGATATAGAATAGCAGGACAAATTAGATAAACCCACACTACTGAGAAATACATGAAGATAGATCCCACAAATTTGAGATAAATCCCTACTGAAGCATGCGAAAAGATAGACCCCCACAAATTAGGGCTAGATATAGACCCTATAAAAGCAGAGGTCTATTGGTATTACAACCAATCAGAATTTAGCATAGAGGTCACAATCAAAATTTGAGGATAAATCAGATAAACCCCTTCCGAAATATACCGAAGATAGACACAATAAATTGGGGTAAATGTTACAACCAAAGAATATTTAAACAAATCAAATAAGCTCTTACTGAAGCATGCTTGAGGATAAATCTCACGAATTAAGGTAGAGGTTCCACGACAAAAGTGTTTTTGAGTTTTTCAACGTACGCATAAAAGTATTTTTAAGCATTTTGAGAAAAAAAATTCGCTTACAAATAATTAAATAAAAAATAACACACAAATAAATAAATAAATACATATAAGATATAAGAAAATTATATGATTCAATAATATATGTATATATCTAAGGTAAATCACAAAATTATAATTTTTTTTATTCATATTATAAATATTTCTCACAAGAGATAATCAAATAATACAATAATAGTCGAATTCTTTCGAATGATTTATTAGTGCTTTTTTATATACATAATACTCAAATATTTTTATAGCACATTTTTTTCACACTCAAGCGCTTTCAACTCTCTATTTTCTCTTTTTTTAATACTCAATTAAAATAATAGATTTATAAGACTTTGTATAAATTCAAAAACATCTCTACAAATTCTACTTTTAAGGATTAGGAGTCCACATATAAGAGAGTCTAAAATTGACTCAAACAAATTAAATTAAATTAAAAAAATAAAAATTGTCGAAATTGGGCACGCTGCAACTTTGCTACGATCTTGATTTTATGCCTTGTGTCATGGACTTTTTTTGAACCGTGCGGCTTTTAGACGCGTTGCGTGCTAAGTAGCCGAGAAAACCACACAAAGAGAAGAAAAACAAGCACACCAAGTGTTTGCACGAATGCTCTCTTATATTGCTGAAGAGAAAACAAAGCTATGAGATAATTTATACAAGTGAGGGTCTCCCCTTTATATAGTAGCAGCCCTATACAATCGACGACAGAGATCTAAATGATCTAATGGTGTATATACAAGATGGATAAGTATGATCTAAAATATTCCTAAATGCCATCACATATTCCTTAGAATATTCATTTCCTAATTAAGGTTAACAACCCTAATAAGTTGTGGGCTTGGCCCGGTTCTTCACCTATGTCAGCGAGTCTTCTAGAAGCTCTGACCCAAGATCCATTCCAACAGCCCATATAACCTTTAGGAGGCTTTGTTGCGCACCAAGTGTTCGAGAAAATACTTGAGAACACTTGGGGCATGACATTCTCCCCCACCAAATTCACACGACGCCCTCGTCGCGTCTTCACTGGAAACTGCACACCTCGTTCATCAATCTGCCGCTGTGTGCTCTCGTATTTCCAGTGTGCTTCATCATCGGGTACCTCTTTCCACTTGACAAAGTACTCACGTCATAGAGGTTGATCTTTCCTTTGCATCGTCCGTCCGCTGCAGATGAGTTTCGCTCCTTTGTCGACCAATGTGGAAATCCCTAAAGGTTCCCTGCTGTGTGACTCAAATTCTGCACCTCCTGTACCTTCACGGTACTGCTTCCAACAACTTGTGGAATGCACTTGATGTAGCCACTGTTGCTATCTCGAAGATAACCCCACCTTGTACGAGACATTGCCAACTCTCTTGACAATAAACCTTGGCCCCTCGTCCCAACGATCAAGACTCTTGTGAAGTGGGCGTGCTGACTTGCGTTGTGGTGGAAGTATCGTCTCCATCACCAAGTCTGTCGCACCATACTTGACACGCCGCCGCTTATCTTTGACCCACTCATTGTACTGCAAATGCACATCATGTGACGCCTTGGATTTTTAGATGACACTCGTATCCAACAACTCATCGAGCTGCCCCTGCAACTCTCCCATCTCCAATGGAGGCGTCTGCACAATAGTTGAAAGTGTAATCTTCAGCTCCAACTTTTTCCCATGCTTAGTATCACCTTGATGTAGCTGCACCTGTGGTATGTCAATTGGTACGACCCGCTTGTGCTCCTCGACCACTTCTGCAACCCCCGTTGGTAGCTTGGCCTCGTCCCTTGTCGCCTTATCATCCACCTTGCTCACTGTGACTGGATGTGATTCTCCTTTACGCTCAGCAACTCCCATAAGTTGAATGGCGGAAAGGATTTTAGTGTTGGCTTTTGGCTGAGATTGCCCACCCTTGGGCTGGTCTACCGTCGGTATCATGTAAGGCCCTCCTTGCATGATGCATACGTAGTCGTGTCGAGGAAGCGGCACTACGTTGTACTGCTTCAAGAACTCCATACCTAACACCACATCGAAATTATCAAGTGGTGCTACAGAGAAATTTATCTCGCCGCGCCATTTACCCAGGTGGATATCGAGCCCTCGAACCACCCCATCCAGTGGCTTGGCCGCAGCATTCACTGATTTGAGGAACCCCTCATCTTTCTCTACATAAAGTCCCAAGCGCTTCGCCTCCGTACGCTTGATGAAATTGTGCATTGCGCCCGTATCTATCAGCACTTGAGTCTTTATACAGTTGATGCAGGCTTCAACATACATGATCACCTTTTCCATAGGCGCGTTGGTACGCCACTTGGCTTTCATTGTGTTGAG
This sequence comes from Ailanthus altissimus, assembly GCA_946807835.1. Lineage (NCBI taxonomy): Eukaryota > Viridiplantae > Streptophyta > Magnoliopsida > Sapindales > Simaroubaceae > Ailanthus > Ailanthus altissimus. Next base: position 20,732,138 of record OX327684.1, read on the forward strand.
CAGTTGCAAACACCCCATTTGACCCTGCTCGCAAACCTCGTGTGCTGTAACCATGGCGTTGATAGCTTTCTTCTTCGGGCAGTCCTTGACCCAGTGATCCCCATCGCAAATGAAACAGCTTGTCTTCGGTCCATTCCCTCTATGGCCGTTGCGCTTCTGCTTTTCCCATTTGAGCGGCTTACTTTTCTCCTCCTCATCCTCCGTAGGCTGAAAATCTTTGGCTCCCCCACATTTGCTATGATTGGGTCTCGAATGCTTAGACTTTTTCGAGTCACCCTTGCAGTAATCCATGAGTGTTTCTACCAATGTTAGAGCGTCGGATATTCTGGTCACCCTGCGCCGCTTCAGTTCATTGGACACCCATGTCTGCAACTCGTCCAGAAAATTAAACAGTAAGTCCTCCTCGCTCATGTTGGGAATCTAGAGCATTAATAGGGAGTACTCCTCTACGTACTCGCTGATGGACTTGGTCTGCTTCAATTCCTTTAATCACTTTCGAGCGTCATACGCCACATTCTCCGGATAAAACTGGCTCTTCAGCTCCCGTTGCAATTCTGCCCAGGTGTTAATTGTGCAGGTACCCTTGCGTATCTCCTTGCTTTTCCTACGCCACCATAGAATTGCATGGTCGGAAAGATATAAAGTTGCGGTATTTACCTTGTCTTCATCTCGCACGCCCATGGCTTCGAAGTATCTTTCCATCTGCCAAAAGTAGTTATCCAGCTCCTTGGTGTTCCGCTTGCCGCTGAACTCCTTCAGTTTAGGAACCTCAACTCTTGGCGCCCCTTGAGCAGCAACAAACCCATTTGCCACTGCTCGCTTGCACAGCACTACGTCCTCTTTGACAGCGTCAAATCCTCTACGCAGCTTTTCCACTTGGGCTTGAACTTTGTCAAAGGTGGTGTATACCTTCTCCTGGAAAGCCTTGATCCAGTCACGCTGTTGATCAGCGTAACTCTCGATGGATGTGTTGATGAGGGAGCGCAGCTCATCCCCTTGAGTGTCAAGTCCCGCCTCGATCTTCTCTACTTGCTGCTCCAACTCCCCGAGATGATCCATCGCCTTTCCAATAGAGCCACCGAGTATTTTTACCATGGTCCCGAACTCATGGCCTGGATTGACAGACTTGTTGCAAGGTACACTACCGTGCCTCTTAGCTTTGGGATTCCGACCCCTTTCTTTAGTTAACTCCGATGATACGCCGTCTTTCTCCATCTTTGAACCTGCTCTGATACCAACTGTCACGGACTGTTTTCGAACCGTGCGGCCTTAGGCGCGTTGCGTGTTAAGCAGCCGAGAAAATCACACAAAGAGAAGAAAAAAAAAGCACACCAAGTGTTTGCACGAATGATCTCTTATATTGTTGAAAAGAAAACAAAGCTATGAGATGATTTATATAAGTGAGGGTCTCTCCTTTATATAGTAGCGGCCCTATACAATCGACGACTGAGATCTAAATGATCTAACGATATATATACAAGATGAATAAGTATACTTTAGAATATTCCTAGATGGCATCACATATTCCTTAGAATATTCCTTTTCTAATTAAGGTTAACAACCCTAATAAGTTGTGGGTTTAGCCCGGTTCTTCACCTATGTCAGTAGGTCTTCTAGAAGCTCCGGCCCGAGATCTATTCTAATAGTCCATATAACTTCTAGGAGGCTTTATTACGCACCAAGTGTTCGAAGAAATGCTTGAGAACACTTGGGGCGTGACACTTGACTCCACCAAGGCTGCGTCACAGCACTCGAGTTTTTAAGTTCAACATCACAGGACTAAGTGGCTAGCACCGTAATGCTCAAGTTTAAAAAAGTGTCACTTCACGTATTTTGAGACTCTCTTTACTTTTAACTTTTTGTTTCCCTTCATTTATTGTACATTTAATATGTATTCGACGTCTTATTAACTTTTTATTGATCTCTAACTCAAAATCATATTTAAATACAATTTCATCATATTTAAATACAATTTTAAATCACCAATTTCAACCAAAGGACTAGGTGACTCCCACATCCAAGAATTGAACCTCTTAACTCTTTGGCCAAGATTTCATAGAGCGAAAAAAAGTTTAAATCAAAATAATGTAAAACATAATATTTCAAACGGAAAAGAGTGTATATCGATGTTGAAGTTCTCGCTCTAAACACATGAAAATTTACCAATAACTCAAAAGAACTGGTCAGGAAAAAAATTATTGATCTCCCGTATGACAAATTGGCCGAATAATCAGAGTTGTTATTTGCTCTCATAAAAGTTGTAGTTGAAATACTTTTTAAGCACTTCTTTATTTGATTGGAAATTATAACGGACTTCAGCGGGTCACAATAGACCCCATTAGTTGCCAATAGTTACTGAAAATAGATCCCATTCAGTTCTTATTGTTTTTGGTATTACCTATTTATTCTTCGATTGTCTTATATTACTCAAATGTTTTTCATTGGCCATGATATAAATATTTTAAATCGCTTTTTAAATTTTAATTTTACTGATATCAATTTTTTTTTTAAGTAATATAAAATCGATTTAAGCTGCTTCTGACAGATGCCTGTTGAAATGAATGTCAATTCTATTCATCATTAAGAGCAAAATAAAGGGCAAAGACAATATTTTCTTTCATAAAACATGGAGACATGACAGATAACTTAGAGTACAATGAAAAATAATTGAAAGCAAAATTAAAAGAAAAATAATGGGGCCTGGGTCCTAGCTTCTTTGCAATTGTAATCATGGCTGTTCCACAAGATTACAACATTTCAAGCTTATCCTAATGGCTGAATATTTATATATATTTATATATATATATATATATATTCTTTCTTTCTTTCGGTAAAAGAATTAATTATTGGAAGCTTATTTAATAAAATATATATGAATCTTGTTGCATCCTTTACAATCAAGTCTCGATTTTGTAATCTCAGTTATAATTACTATGTTCTTTTCCAGTTTCCTTTTGTGCAATGTTTTGTTCTAGTTTTTTCTTTTTAATTTTTCATGTGCTATGCCTCTCTGTCACACTACATTGGAAACAAAAAGCACCATCCTCTTGAGATGTGAAGTAACTTTTTAGTTTGAATTGACTAAACTTAAGATTACCCCATTTTATCTATAGAGAATGTATGTTAACGAGGCTTGTGATTAGATTCTTATCATGAAGAATTATATAGAAATAAAATGATAAATAAATAAGCATAAAAACGACCTAGTTATGTTACAAATTTCTAACATTATGGATTAAATGCAAAAAAATTTAAAAAATTTCACAAAAATTGAAATATGTAGCATAAAAGTTAAAAACATACTTTTAGAATTTTAAGACAAGAACTGAAAACTTAAAATTTTAAAAACATTTATTTTGTATAGTAGCACATGCCTCGTAAAAGAAAAAACATGAATGATTATAATGGATTTAACTTTCGGTAAAATCTTCCTTAATTTATAATAAAAGCACACATGAATATGATGTCTCAAGATTATTTAACTAAAGCGTAATCACTGAAAACTTTACCATGGTTTTGCATATTGATATGGTAACCTAACCAGCAAAACCAAAACACGAGAATTTTAAAATGACAACATGAAACGGCTTCATGCGTACGTACGGCAGCTTTAGGCTGCTCTAGACTTTTGCATCTGCATATGAATTTTGCAGCAGTAACTTTAGCTTGCTTTAGTTGACATTTACAGGAAAAGAGCTAAAGGCTGCTTTCATAGCTTTAAGTTCCTAATAGGATGTCGGATTGCTCACTAATCATTAATCAATACCGGCCGTCCATGCGGTGTGGCACTGTGGCTATGCTTCCCGTTACCAGAGATTGCCCTACAATTTTTCAGTTCTGCATAGATCACCTGGAAAAGTCCAGGCAAGTTAAGAATGCCATAAATTTTGCAGCACAGGCCAAGGATTAACTTACTGGGACCAAAGGTTTGAACTTTGAACAGCTCTTGCTGTGACTTGGGAAACTTTGTTCCTCAAATTTCTCGAATCATGGAGGTAGCCAGATTATACCGGCCACTAGAAATAGGATTTGGCAGAAATATGATTGTAGATAATCTAACATTTGGTTTACAAAAGATTCAACTGAAAGTAAAAGCAGACAGCCCATGTGAGATTATTGATTATCGGAATATGATTTGGGAACCAAGTCAAGTGTGTAGGGTGCGTACGGATCGAAGATGGATACGAAAAACGAAGAAGGGCACATCAGGTGCCAGTGTCGCAGCGACTAGGAGTGAGCACCGCGGCACCCAGTTCAGAACCTGAGCGCCGCAGTGCCATGAGGCCAGCGCCGCAGCGCTCAGCACAAGCGCGCCAGCGCTGCAGCGATGAAATCCCAGCGCCGCAGCGCTGGAGACGGGAACAGTATCCTGAAATAAGGAAACTTCCTTATTTCGTCTCCCACTTGTTTCAAGACTCCTTAATACGACTATCACACGTATAGGGTAAACCTAGGTCGTCCCAAAGCCTATATAACGGCTACCAATTAGTTTGTAAACACATCTTTGTGATCAACAACAAATCTTAGTGATAATCTTTGTGGTTTATTGTGAGAGAAAATTCCTAGAGTGCAAGTGAGAGTTTTCTTTTTGATCTTTCTTGTAATAGGCTTATTTTGTGTTTGCCTTGTGATTCATAATAACAGAAGAGTGTGATCTTGATCCGCCGTGGACGTAAGCAAGTTGCCGAACCACGTAATTCTTTGTGTGTTCTTCTTACCCATTTCTCTATTTATTTCTTAGTAACTTATTCTGCATTATTATATTACTTGGGTGAATTTTTTGCTTGTTTTGTGTGCTTCCACTTCAACAAACTGGTATCAGAGCTTTGGTTCTAAGCAAATATGGCCACACCCAAGTACGAGGTAGAGAAATTCAACGGTACGAATGACTTCAATCTGTGGAAGATGAAGGTTAAGGTGTTGTTGGTGAGCCAAAGGCTTGGTTCGGAATTAGAGGAGTCTGCAGCTCCATCTAGTGATGAAGAGAAGATGCCAGAGTCATCTAGAGCTGAGGCAGAAAGAAAGGACATTCAAGAAAGAGCTCATAGCACAATCGTTCTGTCATTGAGTGATGAAGTATTAAAGGAAGTAGCAGGTGAGACGACGGTAATAGGTTTTTGAAAAAAGCTTGACTCTCTTTATATGAGAAAATCGTTGGCCAACAGATTACATATAAAGAAGAAGCTATATCAGTTGTCCATGTCAGAGGGGACGCCGATGAAAGATCATATAGACGCCTTCAATAAGATCATCCTTGATCTTGAGTCTATCAACATCAAGATAGAAGATGAAGATAGAGCAATTATCCTACTGAGTTCACTTCCCAAGAGCTATGAGAGTTTTGTTAATATGCTACTCTACGGCAGAGAGAGTTTAACGATGAGTGATGTGAAATCATCATTAAACTTAAAGTTATTAGGAAAGCAGACCGAAGGCAATGCAGAAAGTTTATCTGTAAGAGGAAGGCCCTCATATAGAGATGGGAAGAAAAAATGCTCAAAGTCGAAGTCTAGGACTCTTAGGAAGTGCTATTGCTGTAAGAAAGAGGGCACTTCATAAAGGACTGTCCTGAGAAGAAAGCACAGGATAAGAAGAAAGCGGATGCTGCACTTGCCTATGATGATAGCTATGACAGCGCAGAGACACTCGTCTCTACCGATGGTAAGAACTCTGACCAATGGGTTCTTGATTCTGGTTGTACTTTTCACATGTGCCCGCACAAATCTTGATTTATAAATTTTCAGCCCATTAGTGGTGGTAAGGTCTTAATGGGTAATGACATTGCATGTCAGATGATGAGAATTGATAGTGTTAAGCTTAGGCTGCATGATGGGCTAGTGAGAGAGTTGACAGATGTTAGGTATGTTCCTGACTTGAAGAGAAACTTGATCTCACTGGGGACTTTAGACCAGAATGGATGTTCCATTAGAATCGACGGAGGGATTTTAAGAGTTTTGAAAGGTTCCATGGTAGTGATGAGAGGAGAGAAGCGTAAAGGTATTTATGTGCTTAAGGGTGAAGTCGTGAGCGGTTCTGCACTATTCTCTGTAGATGATGAGAGTATACAAACCAAGTTGTGGCATCTTAGACTGGCACACATAGGCGAGAGAAACCTAAAGGAGTTATATAGTCAAAAGGCGTTTGGTGAGGATAAGTTCCAGCCTTTAGAGTTTTGTGAGCATTGTATGCTTGGGAAAGCACATAGAGTGAGGTTCAGTACCGACGAGCAGAAGATTAAGGGACTCTTGACTACATACACTCGGATCTTTGGGGACCAGCTCAGACAGCTACTCGTGGTGGTGTCAGGTATTTTCTCAGCTTGGTTGATGACTATTCGAGGAAGCTGTAGGTCTATGTGTTGAAGAGCAAGGATCAAGCCTTTGAAGTAATCAAGACTTGGAAGGTTCTTGTTGAGAATCAGACTGGCAAAAAAGTGAAGAGGTTGAGAACTGACAACGGTCTCGAATTTTGCAACAGAGAGTTTGATGGGTTTTGTGTCAAGTATGGGATTGCAAGGGATAGAATGGTAAGATCAACACCGCAGCAGAATGGGGTAGCTGAGAGGATGAACATGACCCTACTTGAAAGGGTTAGATGCATGCTTACTAATGTAAAGATGTCCAAGACATTCTGGGGAGAAGCTATAGTGACTGCAGCTTACTTGATTAATAAAAGTCCCTCCTCAGCAATTGACTTCAAGACTCCATAAGAGAAATGGTCTGGCAATCCTCCGAAGTATGACTACCTCAGAATATTTGGTTGCCCTGCCTTTGTACATGTTAAGGAGTGGAAGTTGAAACTTAAAGCTATCAAAGGGGTATTCATATGATATCCCGAATAAGTGAAAGGATACAAGGTGTGGTGTAAAGACTTAACACCATCAAGAAGTGTCATAAGCCGTGATATGACGTTCGATGAGATGATGATGCTGAAAACCTCCCAAGAAGATGAGAAAGAAGAATCTGTGACCAAGGAAGACTCAGCACCTGAGTCAATAGAAGTTGAAGTAGCGCCTGAAAACGGATCTGATATGCCCTCAGATCAACACTTCAATAAGAAGATCCTTGAAGATGAACCAAAAACACCGGCGAGTTTCTCCAAGTCCACCCAAAAGAAAACTAGAACTTCTGAGTTGGAACTTGAAGAGTGCCAGCTTGCTAGAGACAGGTTAAGGAGAACGATCAACCCACCAGTTAGGTATACACAAGCAGACTTAATTGCTCATACTTTTAATTCTGCTTACACTCTTGAGTATGATGAGCCTAAGACATATGGTGAGGTTATGAAGAGTGAAAACAAGAAAGAATGGCAGCAGGCCATGGAAGAAGAAATTTGTTCTCTTAGAAAGAACAATACCTGAAAGTTGGTGGAGAGACCTCAAAAGAAGCTAGTCGGGCGCAAGTGGGTGTATAAAGTGAATGAGGGGATATCGGAGATTGAGCCTACGAGATTCAAGGCTAAGTTAGTAGCACAAGATTTTACTCAGAGAGAGGGAGTCGATTTTCATGAGATATTCTCTCCAGTTGTCAAGCACACATTTATTAGGATCTTTTTAGCCATGTGTGCAAATCTTGATTTACATCTAGAGCAGATGGATGTAAAGACAGCTTTTCTACATAGAGAGCCTGAAGAAACGATATACATGGCACAACCGCAAGGGTTCGAGGAGCCCGAAAAAGAAGATCATGCGTGTTTGCTAAAGAAGTCATTGTACGGGTTAAAGCAGTCACCTAGACAGTGGTATAGGAGATTTGATGAGTTTATAATGGCTTGTGATTTTAGTATGAGCAAGTATGACAGATGCGTGTACTTCAAGAACATAAGTTGTGGGATGATATATTTGCTTCTATACGTTGATGATATGTTGATCGCATGCAAGAACATAAAAGAAATACAGAAGCTCAAGAAGCAGTTAAGTGGCGAGTTTGAAATAAAGGATTTAGGAGCAGCGAAGAGAATTTTGGGTATCGATATTGTGAGGGAAAGAAGAGATGTTATCTTTTTGTCCCACAACGATATATAGTCAAAATTTTGGAGAAGTTTGAAATGTCAAACGTGAAGGTTATCTCTACTCCTTTAGCCATACATTTCAGACTTTTAGTAGCACAGTCGCCGACATCCGATGAGGAGAAACTGCAGATGAGCAAAGTACTGTATGCAAGCGTTGTGGGGAGCATCATGTATGCAATGGTTTGCACAAAACCAGACATAGCACATGCTGTAAGTGTGGTGAGTAAATACATGGTGAATCCAGGAAAAGATTACTGGCTTGCAGTAAAGTGGATTCTGAGATATCTCAAGGGAACGTCGAATCACGGGTTAATGTATAAGAGGGATGAGGACAGCAATGAAATGGTAAGAGGGTACGTAGACTCAGATTATGCAGGTGATCTTGACAAGAGAAAATCGTTGACGGGCTACATATTTACAGTGTTTGGGTGTAGTGTGTGTTGGAGATCAGTTCTACAACATGTGGTTGCACTATCTACCACAGAGGCAGAGTACATAGCTATTGGAGAAGTTATCAAAGAGGCCGTGTGGTTAAAAGGCATATGCGCAGAGGTATTGGCTAGTGAAGATGTGAACACCGGTGTGTATTGTGATAGCCAGAGTGCCATACATCTAAGCAAGCATCAAGTGTTCCATGAGAGGTCGAAGCACATTGATGTGAGGCTCCATTACATTCGTGAGATTGTCCAAAGTGGTGAAGTTAGTCTAACAAAGATAGCGTCATCTAAAAGCCCTGCTGATATGTTGACTAAGCCACTACCATCGGTTAAATTCGTCTTATGCAAGGACTTAACGGGAGTCATTACTTTGTGAGAGTGACCGAAGATGCGAAAATGAGAGATCAAGTTACTTTGTGAATGATTTTGAATTAAGGAGGGGATTTGTGAGATTATTGATTAAAAATCATCGGAATATGATTTGGAGATCAAGCCAAGTGCGTACGGATTGAAGACGGACGCGAAATGAGGTAAAAAACGAAGAAGGGCGCACCAGGCGCCAGCGCTGCGGCGACCAGGAGTGAGCGCTGCGGCGCCAGGAGGCTAGCGCCGCAGCGCTGGAGACGGGAACAGTATCCCAAAATAAGAAAATTTCCTTATTTCGTCTCCTACTTGTTTCAGGACTCCCTAATACGACTCTCACACGTATAGGGTAAACTTAAGCCGTCTCAAAGCCTATATAAAGGCTATCAATTGACTTGTAAACACATCTTTGTGATTAACAACAAATCTTAATGATAATTTTTGTGATTCTTTGTGAAACAAAATTCCTAAAGTGCAAGTGAAAATTTTCTTTGTGATCTTTCTTGTAATAGACTTACTTTATGTTTGTCATGTAATTCATAATAATAGAAGAGTGTAATCTTGATTCGTCGTAGACGAAAATAAATTACCGAACTACATAATTATTTGTGTGTTCTTCTTTTATCTATTTTTTTATTTATTTTATAATAATTTATTTTGTATTATTATATTATATGAATGAATTTTTTTTTCATTTTGTGTGATTCCGCTTCAACAATTAATTGAAAAAACAGATGGTACTGTAAGCAAGATGGGAAGGAACGAACAAACTGGAAAATCATCATTGATCCGACAGACATTATGCTAAACTCAATAGTTTATAAAACATCCTGACCCAAAAAAAAAAACAGTCAATGTACTTAGAGATGCCTGATCCAAAAAAAAATCAATTACCAGAACTCCAAGATTTCATCCAAATCAAATTTACAAAATCCTGAAATATCCGTAGAAGGACCTGACAGGTAGCAAGCATTTTAACAAGTTTCACAATAATCAAGAATCTTACATTAACGGTGTACCTATTTGACTGAGAAAGGCAGCTGATAAATCATTTTTCCGTGAAACTAAGTGGTCATAAATTTCCGCTATTGTCAATGCCCCCAAGCAGATCAATGGTATACAAGAAGTAATGGAGTCCTATGACAAGATGCTGCTATTGAAAGAATCTGATGGGAATTATACAAAGATTCATTGTGTGCAATCTTTACGCTACAACACAGAGGCAGGGATTCCCTGTTTTTGAAACCATTCGGGCATGTGGAATTTCTCATACAGCACAGGTCTCACATCTTTTTGCAGGGAGAGATGCTTAAGGAGGGGAAGGAGGACATTGAGAAGCTGATCAATGCATTAATCAGATTTAAACATGGTGAGGAGATGATCAATAATAATCAATACACTAATATTAAATTTCAATAATGTCATATTAGTACCTGGTTATCTTGTGGTTGTCCAGCAGAAAATGGAATGCACGGGATTCCATTTTGTGGTTGCAACAAGAAACTGAAGGGGTTGTTGTCAACGATAACAATACGACATAAATCCTTCGACAGGCCAGATAGATCCTTAACATGCTCCCGATACTGCCTGTTTTGTCACAGAACAGATGTTTGCCAAGCTAAGCAATTGAACTCTGACCACACTGGGCATCCAAGAAATCAATTCCCCTAATTTTCTAGCTTATCAAATAAATAGAACTTAAGCCTTAATATTCACATAATCACATGTAAATTCTGAATTCTAAGCACAATTGGAAATTTTAACATGGACTTGAGGAGCATAAAGCACAGAGAATACCTAGACATCCCATTAGATTTGAATAAATCTGTTTTATTTTGACTTAGGATTCTTAATTACTTAACTTTTTCCATAAGGATTTTCTACGAGGATATACCACCCCAACCAAAAGGTAGAAGAAAATATACAATGATAAACCATATTCTAACTAAACACCATTTAAGTAATGCAGAGGACACAATGATCAAATCCTGTGATAAAATCAAAACGACTGGGTAAATTTTCACTGTCCATCTGAATTTTGAAAATAGCTAATGGCAGAAATACGTCTTTTTTTGTGTTTCAAAATTCAGGTACTAGATCTGAGTTAATGTTTGGGACCAGAACGCAGAATTTCTTAGAACCATGAAGCTGTGCAGCAATCTATAGTGGGGAAGTCACAAGCAATAATAATAGATGGTATAAATTAATGCAATGTAAACAAAATGAGGAAATGATTCTGATTAGTGTAAGCATAAGGATCACCTTAAAAATATAAAATAATGTAACAACATAAAAACTTTGGCTTCAGAGCAAAGACAGATACAACTCTCCATAAAAATTTCAAAAAGATAACTAGTAAAAGGTTCAAATAAGGGATTTCCAATCACTAGCTAGAAATCAAAGATTTCGAGGGGAATACATGAAGCATAACGTACGTGCTAATTGTTGATGGCCGATAAAGTCGAAGACTAAATAGATTTTCCACATCTATTCTGTCAACAAGTGGTCTAGCATAGCCTGTAACAAAGATGTCTTTCAGAAAATGCAAGGGTGAAGAAGAAAGAATTACATTTCACTTCCTTTTAGGCAGATAATAAGTACAGAGTCAACTAATAACCGAACAGCTTAATTATATGGTCAAGTAATGAGCAAACCTTCAAGGCCAGCAGTAAATAGTACAAGATCTGCAAACTGGCTAACTTGTTTTAAAAATTCATTCAACCCTGGACGCTCAAACACTGTTGCGTAGTTGATCTTAGGCTTTCCTTCACATTCCTTCAACACATTCAGAATCAAAATAATTTATCTGAAAAAGAGATTGCATAATCAATTAAATATGCTTAAATTATGTAAGACACCTTGTCAGAAGACACACATTCTAGCTCAAACCACTTCAATCCAGCTTTTATTGCTTGATTTCGGAGAGAAACAGGCAGACTAGATGTCTCATATGCACAAACTAAAGTTTCATCCAAGTCAAGAACTACCTGCATGCATCAGACTAATATTATGTATCACAAGCATTCAAGTTAAACTACAATAAAACAACAAGTAAAAAAATATAAATGTTTTGTTACAACTTGCTTAAACTTCCATGAATTACCTCCATTTCTTATTAATTCTAAATTTCATAGTAACTAAAAATTCTGTAACCCAAAATGCAATCCTGTTTCCAATTTTAAATCTCTTTACCTTACTAAGGGCACATTTGTAACTATCGTGCTTCAAGCCCACTACTACTTTACAGGCGGTGATTCCATTTCACAACAGTTGTAGAGTAAAAGCTACAGTAGCTCAATCAATATTAGCCAAATCACCGAAGTATGCTTTGTTTTACTTAATCTTCCCTATTTTCCTTGTAACTCTTCATTTTCAAAGAAAAAAAAAAAAAAGATAAATTAAGTGCATATACTAAATTGAATTAAAATCTTTTAGTGTTCATATATAAGTAGGTTTCCACCCAATGTTATTCTGAAAATGAACTAAACCTCCTACGAAGATAATTTGAGCGAGAATTAGCTTCTTTTTTTCACATTTAAAGAAAAAAATTAAATAGCATAATTTAGAAAAGAAAAAAAACATTTCGACGAACAATTTCTTAATAAATAAAAAATAAATAAGTCAATGTAAAACAAAATAAAAAATGGATATTTTTCTTAACATACGAAGCAGAAACGACACCATACCGTCAGCTTCTCAACGCACTCATCGGAGGCCACATCATTACTGGAGCCCCTGGTATCGGCGATCTCAAAGGTGGCCGGGAAAGCGGCTTCCGGCAACTCGACGACCGGCAACGGCTTGAAAGCCGGAGCAGAAGCCGAAGTCGAAGAAGAGAGAAGTTGATGGTGACCTAGAGCTCTCAAAATCTTAGCGAAGATCTGGAAGAAGAAAGCTAGCCAGTTCAAGAACGTTCGCCATATTTGCATGGACCGAGGTGAGTACACCACCTCAGGCGGAGTCAACTCGGCCATAAGGTAAAAATAATATTCTTGAGGCAAAATGAAATGATTTAATTTTATTCTTGTTAGACGTAAAATGAAAATTGAAATCCTAAGAGTGTTTTGCGTCCGACAAGTTTGGCCTTTGGTTCGTATATCTATTGAAGCTGTGTGTACGTTTTTTTTTTTTAATCTCTGAACAGAGTTGTGGTGGTGGTGTTGTTGATTCGACTGAGTCGTCGAGAAAAAGAGAGAGACAGAGAGAAATGATTATTATCCCACACGCTGATGAGGTTAGTTGTCTTGCCACGCGCTCTTTATTGTTATTTTTATTTACTCTGTTTGAATTAAGTTTGAGATGATACTGCGTCCGTCTAGGCGTCTAGCTCGGTTGGTTATAAATATGTTATAACTAATAAGTTTGGACATATTTAAGACTAATTTGTTATATTTAACTCGATAGATTTTTATATTTTTTATTTAATAATAAAAAATCTTATTTAATAGAATAAAAATTAAATTATAAACTTATAAAAAAAAAAAAAGTAGAGATAGCCGCCACCCACAATCACTGTCATTGTAGCTATCCACTGACTTTCAATAGGAGAAAAAGTTGATAGTAGTGGATCAGTTCAATGTCTAGACAATTGACTCTAATTTTCTTAGTCTATGCAATAGAAAAATCGTTTTTGGCAATCAAATCAGGTCAACAATTACTGTCGCATCACTGTCAAATAGTGCTCATGCTCTTATGTAGTTGTTGAAGTGAAAAAAAACAAACAAATTATATCGTTAAAATAAATAATATAGAAGAAATAATTAAAAAATTAAAAAAAAAACACATAAAATTTTATTTACGTAATTTAATAATTTATATTTACGGTAGATTAAAATTATTTATTTTTTTTATTAAATCACAAAATATACATTTTATAAGAAAGATTATAAATAATAATTTTCTTTTGTAATATAGAAATTTTTTTTCACTAAGAACTATAAAAAAGATTTAATTACTAAATTTTTTTAAAATTTCACAAATATATATTTACAAGTCAATTAAAAATCTTTATATAAATTTTAGAACATCTTAAATTTACTCTAAATGTGTGGGAGTCATGTTATAAAGTCTTGAAGTAAGGGGGGGACAAATAAAGAAATCTTCAATTCGAGAAACTGTTCTTGCATCCAGCGCTGCGGCGCTGGTGTGCGCCTGTCTGGATGTCGCGGCACTGAACAACTGGAGTCACGGCACTCAGGTTCTAGTTTCGGCGCCGCGACGCCCACTCTTGTTCGTCGCAGCGTTGGTGCCTAGTACTATCTTTTTTGTTTTTCGCATCCATCTTCAATCCTTGCGTACTCTACGCACTTCGTTTGATCTCTAAATCATATTTTAATAATTTTTAATTAATATTATCACAATAGTAGTATTACAACTTGACCTACCATTATTGAATGAAAGTATGATAGCTCCTTCTCCTTATTTAACGGTCTTTTCGTGTAATTTTTTTTGGTTAAAAATAATTATAATATTGTGTAATTAAGAAAATTTAAAATTTAATAACATAAATTTGTCATCGGTCGCCACGACGATGATAATTGTGCCAGTGATTGTCCTTTCTTATTTTTTAATTAATTATTTATTTAGGTAAAATAATTTAAATTTTAAAATTTTAAAAATTAAATATAAGTAAACTTATTTTTTAAAGGTAAAGTACAATATAAATGTTAAATTCATCAAAATTAACAATAATTATTAATGAAAAAGGGTCTTTTAGAGTATTTTAAGAGTTTTTAAAAATATACGTCATACTTTAAGGATTTTACAGTCATTTACTCTAAAATAAATTAATGAAAAAGTAAACAAATTTTGAATAAGAAAAGATTATCTGTGTTTCTTCAATAATTGGTTATCATCGTAAGGAATAACAAACGCAACGCCAACGCGAACCTCTTGACCATACAAAGAAAGAAGAAAGAAGAAAGAAGAAAGAAATGGTTAACAAGAGACGCGGAACAAACAAGGCCTTAGTAGTTAGACGAGGTAGGGTAAGGAAATAGAGGCGTTGGTGCACGCAACGCGGTGGAGGTGTAAAGTTAAGAATTAAGAATTATAGTTATTGGATTAGATCGAATCAACCAATGAGAAGAGACAAGTTTGTGTTGTGTAAGAGTTTGATATTTAATTTTTGAATACCCTCAACTTTAGTGTACATAAAGGACAACCCATCTACAGTATCACATCACGTCGGGTCCATTAACATGTGGGATTTTTTTTTTTTCTTTTTTGGTGGAATTTCTTTCTTTGAAGTGATCCAATTGTGGAATTAATTGCCGACAAAGCACGATACACGAAAGACTCAATAAGGGTTTAAGACATAAAGTCTTTCGTTGGCCAAAATTCAAAAATAGAAACAAAGTGATTGAGATTGGGAAATCATGGAAGATGGTGGGAAAAATGATGAGAAGGGTGACAAAAATGTAAAAACATGTGGTAAAATAAAATGACAATAAATAACGAGCAAGTAATCCAAAAGTGATGAACATTCCGAGATAATAATGAGGAAAGTGGGAAACAAGAGTGACAAAAAAAATAATAATAATGCCAAAACTAATCGAAAAATTATTTAGATTCACTTGCTACTAAAAATTTAAGAAGAAGGTCGAGGTCAAGGGCTACGATTTTAAAATTATAAATTTTACGACTTGATTTGTACACAAATTTAAACTCTAATACATTTTATGAGATAGTTTTAAGTGAATTTCCTCCATCTCTAAGATGGAGGTTCAAAGCATACTCTTATATAAAAATATAAAACTTTTGAACTTTTTTTTATATATATATCATTCGTGTTTGGGTTCAGAGGACAGGCAATGAATTATCTTATTAATGACTTTGTAATAAATAAAAAATTAATGTGAAAGCTTCTATATATGATGTTCTAAGTTGGGGTTTAATAAATTTATATTGATTCAATTATAAAGAATTGTAAGTATAAGTTCATGGTTTCACATTTTCCATTCTAAATTTCAATTCTTATTTTCGCAAGTTCCATGAATGTGGTCATTTTTTTAAGGTCATAAATTTCACATTCTTCGCTGTAAAATTCAAAAGCCTGAGGTGAACGAATGATATTGTAATTGATCTTGATTGCGGTGAATGGTGATCATCAAAACAATTTCAAAATACAAGAATAGAATTCCACTGCAAATGATGAACTTGAGAATTGCTGAGGCATAACGCTAACAGAACATTATATTGGCATCAAGAATCGAGAAAGTGCAATTTTTTTTTTTGGGGTCTAATTATTGTCTCTGTATAAATCAATCAATGAACCCTTTACAAACCCTCATCAAATGAAGGGCAAAAAAAAGTGGGCAAAGTTGTTTTGTACAGAATAAATTAACAAACAAATATGCAGTATGACAAGGAAAATTTTAGTCACGTGTACAGGAAAACCAAAACTAAGACTGGAAAAATGCATTCTTGTCATGCTCATTAGAGATGTTTCAAAAAGGGGCTCGAATTTTCCACGAAAATGGTCATCCAGCCAGCAATTCAGAGAGAGTTGGGCTAGTATGAATGCAAAAGCCATGGGTGGTCTAATGCTTCCCTTGCTGTTGGGCGCCTCTGGGGATTGATCTCAAGCAGAGTTCTAACGAAGTCAATAAAACCTGGATCAGAGACTTGTAGATGATGCTCCAATGATGACTCCTCTGGGATTATATATTCTAGTTGGTCTGTTTCCTGGACATGTA
Source organism: Ailanthus altissimus (assembly GCA_946807835.1). Classification (NCBI taxonomy): domain Eukaryota; kingdom Viridiplantae; phylum Streptophyta; class Magnoliopsida; order Sapindales; family Simaroubaceae; genus Ailanthus; species Ailanthus altissimus. The sequence continues at coordinate 20,748,645 of OX327684.1, forward strand.
AAGCAAGATATAAATCCACCGCTACTGCAATGAACTTCATAACTAGCTAGTAGATTTTTCAGCGGGATAGGAATTGTGTCTTAGAACAATTGAATTAGCTAATCAATTTCGATGGGGAATTGTAATGATGACCCTCATCTTTATACTTACAATTTTTTTGAAGAAAAATAGTAAGAACTAAATTGACATCAATCATATGTATGTATAATGTTGTATGGTATTCAACATTCATCGGCGAGTGAAACCTGAAAATCTGATCTTACATTACTGATATATTCTGTTTAGATAAATCTCAAGGAGGAACAGTGCAGCACGAGCTAGAATCAGCATTCTACTTTTCACAGAGAGATAGGAGAAACAAACCTCATTTACATAGTAAAGATCATATTCTTTTGTGAAGTACTTGTATGTTTCCTGCCCCTGCATCAACATCTTCAGATCAATAGGACCCAGCATCCCAATAATACGTTCAAGGATCATTACGACTGCATCATTTGGGAAAAGAACCTGAAAAGGATTAGAATTAATACGTTATCAATGGAATGCTCATTTTTTACAGAAAACTCAAACAATCTAGCATGGAATTGGTTTATTAGAAATATGATCGACTTCATTTTAATGAATTAAACAATACCAAACTAGACTTACTTCCCCTGAGTAAAGCTCGGCCAGGATACAGCCGAGAGACCACAAATCAATCTTTTGGTCATATGGAAGGCCTAGGATGACTTCAGGAGCTCGATACGAACGGGATTGTACATATAGGCATAAGTTGTCAGTCTGAAAGCAACTGCTTCCAAGATCAATAATCTTTATCTCGCATCTTCTGTAATTCTTGATAAGAATATTTTCAGGCTTAAGATCACAGTGAATAATTCCCAGGTGATGCAAGTAGTCCAGTGCCTCCAAACATTGACGAGTTATGAACTGGGTGCAAAAACAAAGTAATATCCAATCAACAGCTTATTTCTACATTTCATGTTGGCTTTTTTCCTGTTACCAAACCAGCAAACCAAAAACAGAAAAAGGGCAGATACCACCAATATTCGTTTAATGCCAGCATAAATGGCCAAATAACAAGTAGAAGTGCCTAAACAAACAAAATAAAATGATAAACAGAAACAAGTGCAAATAAGCTAATAGCTGAATTGGACAAACCTGCAACCTGCTTAAGGTAAAATAAGGTTCTCCACCAGATTCTTGATTGAACTTCTGAAATTCATACAGATTTGCTCGGAGGAGTTCACAAACAATGAACAGATGCTCCTGCAGAGTTTTTACAAAGAGAAGCAAAACAATTAGCTATTCTAAAGAACCCTCAGAGTGAACAGAAAGGCTCAAGAATTACCTGATGATAGAAGTAGTCAAAGAGACGCAAAATGTGGTGTTCATCACCAGGATCATGCTTGTTCACAAGCTTAAGAAGTTTAATCTCATCTAAACTCTGATCAAAGAAATCTTTATCATTCTTGATGATCTTCAGGCAAACATCAACTCCTGTGTGAAGATCCTGAGCCTGAAACACCTTACTGAAAGCTGCTGAGCCGATGTATTCTGTAACATAATATCTGTCTGCAATGACAGTATTTAGCACAATAGGCAGATCCTTGTTTTCTTCAAAGCCAGTCCTGTAGATGGCATAATATATGAGTACACTCATTGCTACTTATCAACCTGCAATGCACCAGCTTCAAATCTCTATTAAGACCCAGCTAACGAGATAAAAAGGTCTAATATCAATAGAAGGCTCATTATCTTTATCAAATAAGATTCAGTGGATAAATCATCAAATGTAACAAATTGGTGACATTTGCTTAAGTTACATCGCACCCTACAGATTTATCGAACCAATAGGATTTAATGTTCTTACCTAGAGAGTTTAACAGTGTCTAAAATATCACACTTCTTAATTCTCATTGAATTCACATTTACCAAGGTATGAACCATTGTGCAATAAGAAGCATAGCAGGTGGACTCGCCCAACAAACCTGTTTTTCCGGTGTATGATTCGCAGATTGAATATTTCATATTCTTCCTCGAGATTATCATACATAAGCAGGTCAGGAGTAGTGACACCATCTCCTTCTGCATCTGCCTTAGGCCCCTGGAGTCCTTCATTAACTTCACCATCTCCTACTCCATATTTATCGATTTCATTAGGCATGAAATGTTTCTCATTACGTTTATAATGTAAATCTGAGGAACCTTTAAACCCTTTAATCCAGTCATTGCTAGAATCCCTTTTAGCAGAGTAGCTTGGAATCTTATGAGCTGGATGAAGAGCTAAATCACCGTCAGCAGAAGAATCCCCAATAAACTTTAGCTGAAAATCATTGAAATCAGCTTCTTTAGAGTTCAAGTAGCAGTAATCATTATTGCCCTCACTGTCTCCAGCACCACATTTGCTAAGGGATCCTGAACAGTTCTTGAGTTTCTCTCCAGTGCCTTCTTCAGGCTGCAGATTCTTATCAAATTGATAACAATCTGTCAATTGCACGTCATTTTCATCATCCATCGGAGCAATCTGAAATAGACATGGCTTATCCAGGTAATCAACACTCGCCTCTGATTGTAATCCTTCCGATTGATCATATACAACCAAAGAATTTTCAAATTGCTTCTCATTATCTGAAGTCATTATGAACTTATCCTCACTTGGGCAGCCAAAAAAGTCAGACCCTCCAAAGGAGGGAGTCATAAAATAGCCTTCCTCTTTCTCATCATGCCAATAGAAGTCATTTTGCAGATCATAATCGGGGTAATCTCGTGCAGTACCAAATTGAGATAAGCTATCTGATGTAGCATCAGAATTACCCCGAGACGCTGAACGAAGTCCATATGGGTTTGTGAATTCTAATACCAGTAAAAGCGGATTAGATTGCTCTTTTACATTGACAATTAATAGGAAGCTAGCAAAATAGCAAAAGACTTTCATTGATAAATGTACTAATTACAATTTATTAGCATAAATTCTATATGTAAAAGCATTCCATTTGACCAAATAAAAAGAATTCATAATTTTCATATTTAAGTAATTAAAAAGATTGGAAAAACAAAAAATAATTAGCACTAATCAACAAAAATATTTAATATTGATCAGAAACCAGAAGCGAGTAAAACAAGCTACCTGAAGAACAAACACCACTTGTAGAAGAACCTAAGCTGACAAACTCATCATCATCATCATCATCAGAAGAGTACCCGGAGCCCGATCTTGATCTGTCACCACCAAGTTCATAAACCTCTGCCCTCCTGAGACTCGCCGGAATCTTCACCGGCGGCAGCACGGGGAAGAGAAACTTCTCATAATCGAAAGAACCCAAGTCGCATATTTTCTCCAGCATGTCTTCTTTAAGAGCAGACTCAGCTTCTTTAAATCCATTCTTTCTCAAGAAATCCATCACTGCCTCCACCGCCACGTCCGAGCTCGCCATGCAAATGATTACGAACACGAGAAGAATTATTCAAACTTAAAAGAGTAAAATAAGTACTACCAACATGTGAATTACGTAAACATGAAGGCTAGAACTGGGAAAATATATAAAATGTTTCAGTGTTATTTGTGTTTGCAATTGCATGCCTCTCTTTTATTGTTTCCTATGTTCATTTGCTGTAAGTGAAACTGAAGCAAAGCCTAAGAGAGAGTGGTGGTGTTGTGTGTCTTCGCCAACTTTGAAAAGTGGTGGGTTTTCGGAGGTTTTGGTTAGATGGGTCCGGAGGATTCCACGTGGCTGAATAAGAGACGTACACGTGGGAAGATGATTGTGATAAGATGGGGGGTAAGGCGGGTTTTTTGGTCATTGTCGTTTTTGGTAGGAAGTCAAGGACAAAGGTGGTCGTTTTGAGGGACCGTATCATTTTCCTTGACTTTATTTCATTTTCCATCTTCGAGAATGTGTTTTTAATTCTTCTTTTACTTTTTTTTTTTGCTTGTAGTATTTTCTAGCTTTTCATTTTACCACGGCATCTAATCGGATCTTGATGTAGACAAAGCATAAACCATTTGGTATTTTATAATTTTAGTTTGATACCTTTTAATTTTAAATGCATCGAATGATCAAATTTATTTTATTTTATTTATAAAAATAAAAATTAAGGTACGAGTCTTAGGGTAGCGAATATCAATAAATATCTAATTATAAATATTAATAATTTTTAATATCATGTTTAAAGAGAAAAAAAATATTAGGAGGTGGCACAATTTTGAAAGTCCAATATTTGAAGTAAAGTTATTATGTTTTTGTTATTTTTAAATTGATATGATGACGTCAAATCCATTGATAATGGGCATTAAATGCAATATTTAGAAGATGAGGGGAGAATCATATAATTAAGAAGAAGACAAAGACTTATAATATAATATTGTGGTTGTTGTACAGCACTACAGTACAAGAATAATTAATTGAGTTTTTTTTTCTTAAATTACTTTATTCTCCACTTTCAGACAAAGAATCAGAACAAAACCCATTAAGTACTTTGTCCGAATCAGCTGAAATGTCAATATATTTATAAATAAAAAAAACTGAAGGGGAAATTTCATTTACATTTTATTAAACTTAGTTAAGAACTGGACAGAAGTGAAAATAAATTTTCTTAAATTTTGAAATTCATTAAAAACCTTATCTGCCTATCTTCGTATCAAAGCTTCTTAAAAGTAAATAAATAAATAAAATTTACCCGTAAAGAATTAAATTATAAGGATTTGAAATAGGTGCAATCTGAGCTGCGTTGAGTCCAGTTAATTAATAATTAATTGGTTACAAGCTTAAATTTTAAAGTGGGGGTTTACTTGTAGTTGTAGTTATTTTTTTTTAAGTGTATAATATACGCACTTACAAATTATAACATACGAATTTGAATCTTTATTATAATAGAGGTTGTCAATTTGATTAACATTTTTATTTTTTGTAATTGTAATTGTTAGTACTCATTTATGTGACTTGATTTTTTTGTTTTCATCTTTTTTTAGATTGATTATAAGTAAATAAATAGACCCACCTCATAAGTCATAACATGATGTTGTTTCTGCATGAATACTGTGATACCCACAACTTTTAATCACTCTCCATTTTCTTTTTCCATGGGAACAAGGTAACTAATCATGATTCAGTTGGTTTTCCCTCAGCTTTTTCCCTTTATTTATAATAATTATGATTCTCCTACTTAAAAAAAAAAAAAAAAGCAGGAGTTGATGTTTAGAGTTTGAAATTTGCGCAAAATATGGCCGGTTGGTGAGGTGCACAATGGCATTTAGATTTATGTATGGAGATCTAATCATCTAATGGTGGGTAAAGCGAAAAGAATATGCCGATAATTCGAATTAAATTGAAATTCAACTCCAAAATCTCACCAAATTGCAACCAAATTGTTGATCTCTTCCACCAAATCTAAATTTTTTTATTCTAGGTTTTGGTTCCAAGTTAGGAATTATGACTCTTTTTTTCTCACCGAAACTTGCTTGATACTCGATTGCCCCTTTCACCAAATAATAATGTGCTCCTTCTGAATGTTTACTTAGAAGATCTAATTTATGAACCAATCTCCGTAGGTTTATGAAAAATAAAACATTATTAAAACAATAAAGATTCTCAAATTTGGACGCAAGTGTCAACTCTATATGTAAATATTGGTGAGGCCTACATTGTGTGAATTCAAAGACTAATTGCGAAAAAAATAATATTTTTGTTGCGTAATATTTTGTGATCTTTTTTAACAATAAAAGAGTATGACATACATATTTTAAAACAAATTAATATTCACACTAATTTTTTTAAATTGAAATAATATATTAATAATACAAAAATTTTAATTATATAACAAAATATGCACTTCTCTTACTTTTTAATATTTTAATTTTTTAAAATTATATTTAATAAAAGCTCAAACTTCTATTAGTATTCTTCTACAACTATGGTGAAGGGAAAAATCGAACCCCTAACCTCAGGTCAGAGGGGTACACTTACAAAGAAGGTGCTTGTCATTTTGGTTAAACTCTTATGTGCCTCAAACTTCTGTTTAGTTAGGCTTTCTTGTTGGTTAAAATAATATTTTTTTAAATAAAAATATTAAAAGCTTTTTTTAATTTTTTTAGTGAAATTTAGTTGTAATTGAAGAAGAGTTTTTAAAAATTAAAAAAAAAAATTATTTTGTTTATATTTATAAAAGCTCAAATGTTAGGCTTTTGAAAATAGAGTGTCTTGAGCTTTTTTTAAAAAAATATTTGTGTAATGTCATATATACTTTAATAATATTTTTTTAATTTCGTAATATAGTCTTAATAAAAATAAACTTTATTATAAAAAATTATTAATTATTTTATTTTTTAACAAAAATAAGTATCATCTTATTTTTTATTTTTGTACCAAATATAATAATTTATTTAATTCATTGATTATTATGTATTTATTTTATTTTATTATGTTTTAATATATTGAATTTAAAAAAATACAATAAATTTTTAAATTTATATATAATTATTTGACACATTATTATTTATGATATAATTTAAGACGTGTAACATTATTTATAATAAAAAAGTATAAAAACTATAATTTCATATATAATTTCAAATCTCTTATTTTCAAACGTAAGACCTTAAAGCTCAAACCAAATAACATTCATATATAATCATCAATGCGTTGGAGCTAATTATATAATTGCATATGGATAATTCTAATAATATTTAAAGTATGATAGGTTTGATTAGATATTATATATACATATAATATTGAAAATATTAAGGTGAGAGGCATCTATTACGCAGATGCTCGAATCTTTGCGCCAAATTTTCAAAGATGGACGTGGAAATTACTAGAAGATTGGTGAGATAGGCAAGTTCCAATCACCATGGAAAATAACAAACGACGACTAACAGATTCGTGGACATAGATTAGGTATTGATAGCATCCACAATCAAATTAAAATATATATATATATATATATATGAAAATAATGCAAGAATTTAAGCTATTGAAAATTATTCTCTTACCTATTGCCGGTATAACCAATAGATAAGCACAACAATAATATAAAAATGAGGACAAAAAAAAAAAAATAGTGAAAGAATTAGAAAAAAGGCAAAGGAAAAACATCAAAATTAAAATGCTTCAACTCCGACGTATTTGGTATTTCTTGTGCTTTTAAAAGAGATTTTGTGATGCATTTAAATGTTTATTTTAATGGTAAGTTTTGTACATCTTTTTAGTCTTGTTTAGGGGTTTGGAAATTATTTTCTGTTTATTAGAATTATTTGATTTATACAAATTGATATACCATTCCAAAAAAAAAAAAAAAGATAGTTTGTAATGAAAAAACTCAAAGGGTATTTTCTATAAAGTATTTCAAATTTTTATAAATATTTTTACATGTTTAGATGGAAAACAATAAAACAAATATTATAGTAATAAAAATGAAAAAAAATAAAATAAAGAGTAGCTTTTATTTTTCAAGAAAAATTTGACCAAAATTGGGAATAACAAAAATCCACCATGGTTCTTTCAAGAAAAAAAATAATACTATAAATATTTTAAATTAAGATATCAAGTAATTATTAAATGGTAAAATAATATTAATTTTAAAATTATTTATTATATTATTTTATCACTTAATAATTATTTGACATATTATTTAAAATAAAAAAATTAAAATTTTATTTAAAAATTATAACATTATTAAAAATAATAATTTGCTCTTGAGGGAATTTGGGCCACGGTCCAAATGTTAAGTGATAGCACCTTTAAGAGAAGTTTAACAATGGTCTTGGTGAGGTTGAGCTATGTGAATTCTATGATCCAAATTTAAAATCGAATCAACATGGGCCGGGCCAGCTGTCAAGTAGTCCACCTGTGAATCCAATGCTTTATGGTTCGCTTCATCTCTGTGTGAAGAGAAAAAAATGTATGATACGTTATGATTTTTAAGTGTTGAACCAACTAAATAAGTTATATTTAAAAATTAGGGATAAGTATGATTTTATCTTTTAAGTTTAACCTAATATCAAATTTTATTTTTAAAGTTTTAAATTATTTAATTTTGTCTATTTTCGTTAGTCAATTTTTGTTATATTTGACCAAAAAAAATTATTTTTTTTGCACAATAACATTTTTGCTTATGAAAAATTTATATATTAATTATTATATTCAAGTGTCAATAAATAATTGACAATTAATAACAAAAATGACGCATGGCACACGGATACAATTAAAATTTAATATTTATTTTTAAAATTTATTAATAAAAAATAAATTTTTTAAAAATAACATAAGCATTCGTCTATAGCAAACCTCTAGTGGCGGCGGGCCGCTACAAGTCATCATTCTCTGATGATAAAAATAATTAAATTTTATATTATTAAATTCTATTTTCTATGATTTATATAATGGTGGGATCATTATTAGAAAAAAAAATTATAAGAAGTCAAATATACAATGAAAGCAATGGAATGGTGGGTGGCCATGGCGGTGCATGTCAAATGAGGGCGGCAATAATGTGCACCGCTGTTATCATTGGATAAATTAGCCGTCAATTTATTCAATGGTGGCAACAATGCACGTCACCGCCATCTTGATTGACAACGATCGTCATCTAGTAGTGGAGGGCGACGACCACAGCGGTGCACGTTGGCAACCGATCTATTTGATAAAGGCAAATTTGTCATATATTTTGTCATGTTTTTATTTTAATATTTTATTATTTTATGAGAATAAATGACTATTTATGTGCATTATTATTATTTATAGGGACTTGAACGAAATTGAAAAAAATGATGCAAAAGGAGCAAAAACAATGACTAAAATGTAAACTTTTCAAAGTATGTATCCAGCGCCCCAACGCCACGAGGATTATTGCTCCAGCGCTGGAACAGTGATCGAAATAAGAAAAATCACCTGTTTAAGTCGCATCTGGCACCCTAGCGCCAAATAGTCACCGCACCAGTGATAGCCCAGCGCCCTAGCACTAACATCCCACCGCTCCAACGGTGAAGCCTTTTTCACATGTTGCCCCAACGAAAACTGCATAGCGCTCCAGCGGTAACGCGAGTCCTAGTCCAATGAGAATTAAGATTTTCAAGCTCATATCAATCTCTATAAAAAGTCACTCATTCCCAGCCTTTAAGAATTAACTTAGAGAACCCAAGACACATTCAAGAACACCAAGAATACATAGCACGAGTCTTGGAGAGTAATAGAAGTTTAATTGAAGCAACTTTAGAGAGAGATTCAATGTGTTCTTCGGCATTTAGAGTATCTTAGGCAGCGCAATTAAGAGCAATTTGACATCTATATCGGTTTGCTATTGATTGTATCATGATTTATTATTATTTTTACTACTATTCTCTTATAGCTATGAGCTAAACTTATTTTCTAGAGTTAATACTTGAACTCAATATGCGTGCTTAATTGCCACATCTTTTGAATATTTCACAAAGTTAGTTCTTTGACATTCAAATTACTTGATCTTAATGCTTCAATATATCTGGCCAATATATGGTGAATGAGTTGGTAATAATGTTGATAAACTCAGAAGAGGAATCATAATATTTAGACTTACGTAATTTGATGCATGACTGTAGAATAACATTCAATATTGCATATGCAAGTTTTAATTTAGGATAGGAATATACCTAATTGGCATGTATGATCAATAAGACCTAATCTTAATGAATCTTAATTTATTACAAGTACCATAAAAATATAGGTAATTGATAAATTAAAGTATACTTGCATGACCTTACAAGAGACTTGTGAATACATTAGTGTCTTGATCAATAACAAAGATTAAAGGAGTTAAATATTATGGATTAATCATTAGAAAGCATATTGAGATATAGTATTAATCATAAGTTTTCTCTACATTACTATCACCTAATTCTCTTCATATTGTGTTTTTATTTTTATATTTTCTACATTCATTTTTAGATTTTTATTTTTTTGAATAATTATTAGGAAGACATAATTTTAGTAATTGGTTAAAAAGAAGAAATTATCCATGTGGGTTCGACATCCGACTTATTTAGTCCCTTTATTACTTGTATACAATAGTGTATACTTGTATTTAATTTTAAAATATAGAAATATCGCATCACTATTCAATGGTGGTGATAGTGGTGGCGGTACATGTCACTGCTGCCTTGTTTGATGTGCATCGTCAATGCCCGCCCACCCTTCCATTGCTCCCATTGCGTGTTTGGTTGTCTTTTGATATCTTTTGTCAAAAAATGATCATACTATTATGTAAATCAGAGAAAATTAAATTTTAATTATTTTTATTGTTGGCGTTCGGTAGCAGTGAACAGCGTTGTATTATTTATTATTATTTATTTATTTAATTAATTAATAATCAATGATTATTTTGACACATGTCAAAGTATATTAATATCTTTATGTTAAATTATAATTTTATCCTTCATCATTTAATGTAACGGAAACTAATTAATGAAAAAGAATAAAATTGAATAATTTAAAATTTGAAGGACAAAATTATCCTTTTTCCTAAAATCTATAAAGGTTTGGTTTTATTAATCCATTGGATAGGATTTGAGTTTTCCGAATTATTAAATAGAGATTAAACCTCACAAAAACATGAGTCAAAAATGAAAAAGATCTAATAAACGTTAGAATTAGATGGTAACATAATCTTTACATTTTTTTTCAAATCTTTTTTTTTTTGAATTAGACTTATTTGGTACAAATAAAAAATACTTAATTATTTTTATTATTTTATTTTAATATTAATATTTTTACTCAATTTTTTATCAAATAAAAATCTCGCTGTACTAAAAAAAATATCAATATTAACTATCAAGTGAAAGTAAATAATTTTATAAAAAAAATTATTTATATATATATATATAAAACTTTTGAAATTAATTGGTATAATTTAAAATATTTGTATAAAAATAATTGTGAAGTAAAATTAATTTAACTTCAAAAGTTAAAAAAATATTATAAATATTTCTTAAATACCTTAGTTATTGTACTTTAATAATTGAGCAGAAACACAATAATTTGAAACAAAGTTTAAACATTCCATTATCGCTTAAGGATCCTAAGCCCTAAGCTAGTGAAAAAAAGGAAATATACTAGCTAAGATTGTTCCCACTAAAACAAAACAGAGATTCCCATTTTGGGTAAAATCCAAGGCAACAACAACTTGCCCACTAAAGCCACCCACCACCTGCCTATTTGTTATTGTTCACTTTTTTTCCAACTATTTCCTTTCCACATCCTTATAATTGCCTCTTTACGTGGAAAAGAAATAACTTTTTCCACAGTCGAAGGATCATCACTTGATCACTTTGCCTTCTGCTTGAACATGAACATGAACATGGTCATACGCATCTCCTACTAAGAAATAGAAATGCCCACAAGCAAACAATTACTGACATGGATTTGGATATTGATGCTTGACTTTATGTGATTGTAGGATTTTATTTTATTTATTTATTTATTGTTATTGGTGGGGGCATATGACACTATAGCTATGGGGATATATGTGTACCATATATGGAAAAGGATGATTAAACTAGTGGGCAAAAGTGCTTCCTCAATTATATGTGTAGGGTTAGCATAGGTGGGTATGCTTCAACTTCGGCTTAAAATTCACTTTGACTAAAAGTGATTTTGAGGTCCTCTCCTCCATTAGCCAAGTGGGGTGTGCCTTGGAAAAATTGATTCTATTGGTGTCTTGTCTTGCTCCCCGGTGATTAACGCTTACTTTTAGTAATCAAATTGGTTTCTCGACATCCATTAGGCCTAGGCCAACCATTTATGGTAAATGATTTCGCTAGTCTAACCTTATTTATGCCATACAATAAGTGTTTTATTTTTAAGAATAAATTTTATATTAATAAGTGTTTTTACTCCTATACTTTTTATGAAAATTAAACATGCAATTATTATTTCTTTCCAAATGCCAATTAATTACAAGTTATATATTTTTGCTTCTCATAGTAATCAAATAAGTTGTGTTTGGAAATGTGTATATTTTGATATTGTAAGAATGTTGTTCAATGGGCAATCTTTGAAAACAAAAAAAATTCTTTACTATACAAAAGTTTGTGTGAATAAAAAAAACCCCAAAAAAGAAAACACTAGATGAGTAGATCAAAGATTGCTTCTGTGAAAGATATATTTGCTTGATGTAATTGTTCTTACAAAAACAAAGCAACAAAAGAAACATGCTAAGCTTTTATATAAAACTAACGGGAAAAAACAATGCAAGAACTTGTGGAGAATCAAATCATTTTTGTTTTGTTTTGTTGGCTAGACTATGTGTATTTGTCTCAAACCTAATAACCTAATTTAATAGGGGCAAAAAGCTGAAAAGGTTTGCAAAGATAATTCTGTAGTTTCTATTTTTCGTGGTTTTGCAGACACGAAGAGAAAAAATCATCCAGCTAGCTAGGACGGGCATATCCAGCAAAGAACAAATCGCACAAATTATGCTTCTTGTTGCCATTAAGCTTCAAGCTAAGATTTCAAACGTGCAATGAAATGGCTCAAAGAAAAAATGATCGACCCTCAGACATATATAATCTTAATTTAGAAATTACTTAATGATAATGGGCAATATGTGTGTATGTTTATATGTTTTTGAGTTATATATTCATATACATGTGTGTGTTTATACGTTTTTAAGTTATATATATATATATGTGATTAAAAATTATCGGAGTATGATTTGGAGAGTAAGTTAGGTGCGTAGGGTATACGGAGATCAAATACGGATGCGAAATGAGACGAAAAACGAAAAAGGCGGTGCCCAAGCTGGTGCACCAGCGCCGCAGCGATGGACACTAATTGCCGCGGCACTGGGTATAGGAAAAGTTTTCTATTTTGAGACTTACCTATTTCGTTTCCCACTTACTTCAAGACTCTTTAATACAACTCTCACATATTTATGGTAAACTTAGGACATCTCAATGCCTATATAAAAGTTCTCTATTAGCTTGTAAACATATTTTTATGATAACCTAAAAAATCTTTGTGATTTTAATATATTTTGTAATTTTTTGTGAAAAAAAATTCATAGGTTACAAGAGAGTGTTCTTTGTGAGTCTTTATTATAAAATACATACTTTACGAGTGCTTCTGTGATTCAATAAAAATAAAATTAATTTTAATCCGCTATAAACATAGATAAATTATTAAATTACATAATTTTTGTGTATTCTTCTTTTATTTTTTTTTTAATTCTTTAATTAGTTATTTTATACTATTTATCTAAATAATATTATTTATTTGTGTGTTTTCATTTATATATATATATATATATATATATATATATATACACGGAGAATGGGCAGAAAGAAAATACAAGAAGGTAATCTATTTCAGTGCAACTAGGAAGCAGGAAAATGGAGTAAAGAAAAAGAAAAGGAAACGGTGAAGTCATATCTGAATACGCTTTTATGCGACAAGCTAGTGTGTTCGGTGACGGTGATGATAAGACATTTTCAAATTGCTAAGTGAGAGCAACGTTGAACATATTCACTCCCACTTCCATCATCTCAAATTGACTCTTAAATTAATTTCATCACAAGACGCAAATCAATCACAAATATTTGTTGGTCCCCAAAATGAACAATATCCCTTTTGGCTTTTACAAACTGTTTAGCTACTTTTGAACTATGATTTAGTTTTCATAATAACTATAATTAATTAATTCTCCTTCGTTCGAGGCCGTTACTATTTCATGCCGATCCTTTATAGTTGTGCCTGTCTTTGCACCAAAGGCATTGGCATCAATCCCCTCAACAACAACAACAACAACAACAACAACAACAACAACAACAACAACAACGGCTCTCCCATAAAGTTTCGGTGAATATTTTGCTACGAAAAGGTTAAAACTAGAGAATAATTTATCAATCGCTTTTGTCCCGGACCCCTCGTGTATACAAATTTGAAAATTCTCCCTTCACCAGAAGTTTTAACCTCCGAGGAAAAGCATAGCTGCTTTGGCTAGCTTTCCGTCACATTCACATTGGATCATATAGATGTTTCTATTCTTAGCTTTTGGTCTTTTATCTATCACTTAACAAAATTTTATTTTAGAATTTTGTCTTTAATATTATTATTAAATTCTTATTTAATAATTAAATTATTGGATGAAACAATTTTATTATTATTATTATATTTTTACTTAAATAACTTAAAATTTTAAATTAAATGATTTATTAAACAGGGCTTTCTTCTTTTTTCTTTTTTATAAGGAACAAAGTTATATAAGCATATGGTAGCTGCACTAGTACTACCAATAACAGACTTACACCCTCAGTCCAATCATCACTCAATGGAGATGAGAGAATACCCACTCAGAAATGAAGTGTGAAAAGTGATTTTCGAAAAAAAGAAATAAAGTGAAGAAGGCATATGATCGAATATGACTAAAAGGTTAGGAATAGAATTATTCATGCGTACAAAGGAATGGTCCCGTAAATTAAAATATGAAGTCAAATCCCATCACTCCCTTTTTACCAATGACTGATTCAACCAACACTGATGCTGCTGATATGGTGCTTATTGCCAAATAGTTTTCAACCCTAAAGTGAGAGGAAAGTTGAATACCTTCTCCATTATATATCATAGTAAATGAATAATATTTTCTTTTCCTTTCTTTAAATTTGTGATGACCCATCATCACTCATGAAATTGCACATCACCGAGATATGAAAAACACTTTAAATCACCTTATATAATTTAGAGTCTTGAGTGATCTCTTTTCGTAAGATTGTTGTAGTTATATTAACCTTATATTCATTTTTGTATGGTTGGTTGGAGTAAATAATAAACATAAAAATAATTTAATAGTGTAAGAATATTAATTAAAAATTATCAAGATATAATTTATAGAGCAAGCCAAGTATATAGGGTACGTAAGGATCGAAGACGAACGAAAAAGGAGGCGAAAAAAAATGAAAAAGACGGTAACAAGTGTGGACGCCACAGTGTCTAGGAGTGGGTGCCACGGCACCCAAGATAGAACCTGAGCGCCGCGACACCAGGTTACCAGCGTCGCGGTGCCCAGGCGAAAAACACCCAGCGTCGCGCCGTTGAGAGCTGAACGACATGACGCTGGGCGCAGAAACAATTCCCGTTTTGACACTTACCTATTTCGTCTCTCACTTGCTTCATAACTTCCTAATACGACTCCCACACATTTAGGGTAAACCTAAGACGTCCTAAAACTTATATAAAGGCTATCTATTGGCTTATAAATACATCTTTGTGATAGCCCAAGAAATCTTAGTGATTAAACCTTCTTTATGGTTCTTAGTAAGAGAAAATCCTTAAATTGTAAGAGAGAGTTTTTTCTGTAAAAGGTATACTTTGTAAGTGCCTTGTGATTCAATAATAAGAAAGAGTGAAACTGATCTGCCGTGAACGTAGGCAAGTTGTCGAACCACATAAATTTCTATGTGTTCTTCTTCTACCTTTCTCTCCTTGATTCATTTAATTGCTTGTTCTGCACTATTTGCTTGGGTGATATTACTTGTTTGTGTACTTCTGCTTCAACAAACTGGTATCAGAACTTAGTTCTAAATAAACATGACCACACCCAAGTATAAAGTAGAGAAATTTAATGGTACAAATGATTTCAATCTGTGGTAGATGAATGTGAAGGCATTGTTGGTGAGCCAAAGTCTAAGCTAGGTATTAGAGGAGACTATAGCTCCATCTAGTGATGAAGAGAAGATGTCAGAGTCATCTAATGCTGAAGCAGAAAGAAGAGACATTCAAGAAAGAGCTCATAGCACAATCGTACTATCATTGGGCGATGAAGTACTAAGAGAAGTAACAGGTGAGACAACGGCGATAGGTCTTTGGAAGAAGCTTGACTATCTTTATATGCGAAAATCGTTGGCCAACAAATTACATATAAAGAAGAAGTTGTATCAGCTGTCCATGTTAGAAAGGACGTCGATGAAAGATTATATAGACGCATTCAATAAGATTTTTCTTGATTTTAAGTCTATCAACATTAAGATAGAAGATAAAGATAGAGCAATTATCCTGCTGAGTTCACTCCCTAAGAACTATGAAAGCTTTGTTGATATGCTACTCTACGGCAGAGAGAGTTTAACGATGAGCGATGTAAAATCATTATTAAACTCAAAGTTATTAGGAAAGCAAGTTGAGGGCAATGCAAAAATTTTATCTATAAGAGAAAGGCTCTCATATAGAGATGAGAGGAAAAATGGATCAAGATCGATGTTTAAGACTCTTAAGAAGTGCTATTCCTGTAAGAAGGAATGACACTTCATAAAGGACTTTCTTGAGAAAAGAGCATAAGGCAAGAAAAAAGTGGATGTTGCACTTGCCTATGATGATAGATATGATAGTGCAGAGACACTTGTCGCTATTGATGGTAAGGACACTGAACAATGAGTTCTTGATTCTGGTTGTACTTTTCACATGTGCCCGCACAAGTTTTGGTTTATAAATTTTCAGCCCATAAGTAGTGGTAAAGTGTTAATGGGTAATGACGTTGCATGTCAGATGATGAGAATTGTTAGTGTTAAACTTAGGCTGCATGATGGGCGACTGAGAGAGTTGACAGATGTTAGGTATGTTTCTAACCTTAAGAGGAACTTGATCTCACTAGAGACTTTAGACTAGAATGGGTGTTCCATCAGGATCGACAGAGGGGTTTTGAGAGTGTTGATGGGTTCCATGGTGGTAATGAGAGGAAAGAAGTACAAAGACGTTTATGTACTTAAGGGTGAAGTTGTGAGTGGTTCTGCATTATTCTCTGTAAATGATGAGAGTATGCAAACCAAGTTGTAGCATCTTAGACTGGCACACCTAGACGAGAGAAAGATGAATGAGTTATTTAGTCAAAAAGCGTTTGGTAAGGATAAGTTTCAGCTTTTGGAGTTTTGTGAGCATTGTGTGCTTGAGAAAGTACATAAGGTGAGGTTTAGTACTGGCGAGCACAAGACTAAGGGAATCTTTGGAGACTAGCTCAGACAACTACTCGTAGTGGTGCCAGGTATTTTCTCAGTTTAATTGATGACTATTTAAGGAAGCTATGGGTCTATGTGTTGAAGAGCAAGGATCAAGCATTTAATGTGTTCAAGACTTAAAAGGCTTCTATTGAGAATCAGACTGCAAAAAAGTGAAGAGGTTGAGAATTTACAACGGTCTCGAATTTTACAATAGAGAGTTTGATGGGTTTTGTGTCAAGCATGAGATTACGAGGCATAGAACAGTGAGATCAACACCACAATAGTATGGCGTAGCTGAGAAGATGAATAAAACCCTACTTGAAAGGGTTAGATGTATGCTTACTAATGCAAATATGTTTAAGGCATTTTGGGGAGAAGCTGTAGTGACTGTAGCTTATTTGATTAATAGAAGTCTCTCCTCAGCAATTGACTTCAAGACGCCAGAAGAGAAATGGTCTGACATTCCTCATAAGTACGACCACCTCAGAATATTTTGTTGTCCCGTCTTTGTACATGTTAAGGAGGGAAAGTTAGAACCTAGAGCTATCAAAAGGGTATTCATAGGATATCCCAAATGAGTGAAAGAATACAAGGTGTGATATAAAGACTTGATACCACCAAGAAATATCATAAGTCATGACGTGACGTTCGATGAGATGACAATGCTGAAAGCCTCCCAAGAAGATGAGAAAGAAAGACATATGCCCAAGGAAGACTCAGCACCTAAGTCAATAGAAGTTGAAGTGGAGCTTGATAGTAGATCTGATATGCCTCTAGATCAACACTTCAACAACGAGATCCTTGAAGATAAACCAAGAACACCAATGAGTTCCTCCAAGTCCACCTAAAGAAAGACTAGGACTCCTGAGATGAAACTTGAAGATTACCAGCAAGCCAGAGACAGGCTAAAAAGAACGATTAACCCACCAGTCAACTATGCACAAGCAGATATAGTTGCTCATACTTTTAATTTTACTTACACTCTTGAGTATGATGAGCCTAGGGCATATGGTGAGGCTATAAAGAGTGAAAACAAGAAAGAATGACAGCAGACAATGGAAGAAGAGATTAGTTCTCTTAAGAAGAAAAATACCTAGAAGCTGGTGGAGAGACCTCAAAAGAAACTAGTTAGGTGCAAGTTGGTGTATAAGGTAAAAAAGGGGATACTAAGGATAGAGCCTACAAGATTCAAGGCTATGTTAGTTGCACAAGGTTTTACTCAGAGAGAGGGAGTTGACTTTCATGATATATTCTCTCCAGTCGTCAAGCACATATCTATTATGATTTTGTTATTCATGTGTGCAAACCTTAATTTACATCTAGAGCAAATGGATGTAAAGATAGCTGTTTTATATGGAGAGCTTGAAGAGACGATATACATGGCACAACCGCAAGGGTTCGAGAAGCCTGATAAACAAGATCATGCTTGTTTGCTAAAGAAGTTGTTATATGGGTTAAAACAATCACCTAGACAGTGGTATAAAAGATTTAATGAGTTTATAATAGCTCGTGACTTTAATAGGAGTAAAAATGACGGATGCTTGTACTTCAAGAACATAAGTTGTGGGATAATGTATTTACTTCTATACATCGATGATATATTGATCACATATAAGAACATGGAAGAAATACAGAAGCTTAAGAAGCAGTTGAGTGGCAAGTTTGAGATGAAGAATTTGGGAGCAACAAAGAGAATATTGGGTATAGATATTGTGAGGGAAAAAAGAGATGTTATCTTCTTGTCCTAACAACGATATATACTCAAAATTCTAGAGAAGTTTGGTATGTCCAACGTAAAGGCTGTCTCTACTTCTTTGGTCATGCATTTTAGACTTTCAGCAGCACAGTCGCCAACATCTGAGAAGGAGAAACTGCAGATGAGTAAAGTACCATATGCAAGCGCTGTGGAGAGCATCATGTATTCAATGATTTGCACAAAACCAGACATAGTATAGGTTATGAGTATGGTGAGTAGATACATGACAAATCCGGGTAAGGATCACTGGCTTCAATGAAGTGGATTCTGAGATATCTCAAGGGGATGTCGAATTACAGGTTGATGTATAAGAAGGATAAGGACAACAGTGAAATGGTAAGAGGATACGTAGACTCAGATTATACAAGTGATCTACACAAGAAAAGATCATTGATGGGCTACGTATTCACAATGTTTAGGTGTAGTGTATTCTACAACATGTAGTTGCACTATCTACCACAGAGGCGGAATATATAGTTGTTTATGAAGCTATTAAGGAGGTCGTGTAGTTGAAAGACATATACGCGAAGGTAGTGGCTAATGAAGATATGAACACTAGTGTATATTGTGACAGTTAGAGTGTCATACACCTAAGCAAGTATCAAGTGTTCCACAAGAGGTTGAAACACATTGATGTGTGGCTCTATTATATTCGAGAGATTGTCCAAAGTGGTGAAGTTAGTCTAACGAAAATAGAGTCGTCTAAAAACCTTGTTGATATGTTGACTAAAACACTGCTCTCGGTTAAGTTCATCCTATGTAAGGACTTAACTGGAGTCACTACTTTTTTAGGGTGATCGAAGATGCGAAAATGATATATCGAGTTATTTTGTGGATGATTTTGAATCAAGGAAGAAATTTGTGAGAATATTAATCGAAAATCATCGGGACATGATTTGGAGAGCAAGCCAAGTGCGTTGGGTGAGCAAGATTAAAAGATAGACGCAAAATGAGGCGAAAAAAATGAAGAAGGCGGTGCTTAGAGTGGGCACCGCGCCGCCCAGGAAAGGAACACCCAGCGTTGGGCGCAAGAACAGTTTTTCGTTTTGATACTTACCTATTTCGTCTCTCACTTACTTCAGGACTCCTTAATATGACTCCCATACATTTATGGTAAACCTAGGACGTCCTAAAGGCTATATAAAGACTCTGTACTGGCTTGTAAATACATCTTTGTAATAACTCAATAAATCTTAATGATTAAACATTCTTTATGATTTTTAGTGAGAGAAAATTCCTAAATTGTAAAATAAATTTTTTCTTTGAAAGTTTTTATTGTAAAATACATAATTTATGAGTACATTGTGATTCAATAATAAAAGTGAGTGATCTTGATCAGCTGAGAACGTAGGTGAGTTACCGAATCACGTAAATTTTTATGTATTCTTCTTTTACCTTTTCCTCTTTAATTTTTTTAATTATTTATTCTATACTATTTATTTGGGCAATATTATTTATTTATATGCTTCCACTTTAACAAACAAAAAAGAAATAATATTTTTATGAGTTTTCAAAATTTATTCCTATATCCTATGGAAGTATTTAAGACTGAAAAGATATATTAAATACTAATTCATTTCAAGTGGATATTATTCAAAATGATATAATAAGTAACATCGTCCATCGCATATTAAATAATTGTAGAAATAGTGCAATTTTATTTCGTTAATCGAGTTAAAGTTGTAACTTAACATTTACTAAGTAATTATACGCCAACATGGTTCATTAAATCATTTACTTATATCTTCCAGTTTTGGTTTTTTGTTTTTAGAATTGTTTTTACTAAGGTGAGATTCCAAACCCAAGAAATCTTCCATCCCTAGATTCTCGTCCTTCGTCTTCTCGCTTCCATCGCTATCACAAGTTTTCTTTGCATGATTTTCTTCTGAATGAACGTCTCATTAGCCGTCGAGAGCGAAACTGACAGTGCAAAAAGCTATCATATTCCATTTCTAATTTTCTTTTCCGGTCACTTTAGCGTATTATTTTAGCTTTCAACTTTCAAATTACAATAAATTTACTTTTGTACTTCCTTTTCATGATACATATATCTCGTAATTAATTAATAGAAACACTCATAGAATGATAATATGATAGAGATTTAAAATTTAATAGATGATTGAATCTTGAACTATGAAAATACACATTTTAGCGCCAAAAGAAATCGTCAGCAAGAGAAAGAATAGCTTGACGATTAGCAATGAAATATGATCACTGCAACTTTCTTCGCTTTCTTTTAACAAATTACAGCAATTGTAACAGAATATTCATATGATTAGCATAAAAAATAAAAACCAACAGCTTATGCTCAGTTATAATATGAAAAATCATTGCAATTTATGCACGAATTTCTTCAATTTCGATTACAAGAGACCATTATTTTCATTTTTTTTAAAATAAGAAAATTTATTGATTTAATATTTAAAGTTTAATTGAATTATTCAATCGGATCTTATATATTTTTAAAAATATTTTAATTAATCTTTACCATTGAAAAAAATATCTAAAGTGCTCTTTTTGAGAATAATTAGATAAATTTAATTAAATATGAGGCCTCAATTTGTTTAATTTAATTAATTAGAAAAAAATATCTAAAGTGTATTTATATATATTTGTTTCAATTCGCACGCCTCAATTGTGCACACACAACGAGGCACACGAAAGTATTATTTATTAAAATAAATTAATAATAAATAATAATAAATTAAATTAAATTAATTGCTTAAATTAAATAAATATTTATTTATTTAATAATTAAATTAAAAATTATTTTTTAATAATTTATTTTAAACAGTAAACTATCACCCATCTGTCATAAACTTTAAAATTTTGAAGTGAAAAATTATACACTTAAGCAGATAAGTTAAGACGTGCTAAATGTAATAATATTAAAATTAATAGATACGAGCTTGAATTATTAGTTTTGTATGTCAATACGAAGTTACTGGAAAGGTATATTTGTTAAAACAATAAATATAATTATGCATAAAATATATATATATATATAAATTTTGACTCAATGAGTCAACTGTTTAAGAATAAAATTTGAGTGAGTTGAGACGGTGATGATGATGCCGAATCGCCGATAATAATACGAAAGTGGGAGGAGACTTTTTTTTGCATTGTTTGGAATTTTTTGGAAAAAAAAAAAAAGAGGAGTTGAAAAGGTTGAAAAAAAGTGCACAGAGGATGCAACAACAAAACGACACGTCAAATCAAAAACCTTTTTGATTACTGAGAGATTGATATAGAGAGAGGATGCTGGTTGATTAAGGGAAAACGCCAAAAGTGACCGAAAAATAGGACTCTAAATTTATTTGACCCGGTACTAATGACTCAATTGTTTGCCCATTTTATCTCTAAACACACGTAAACCCAACCTAATAATTATTTACCATAGTGCCACGTTGCGCCACCTAAAGTGCACGTGATTAAGATATTTGTATTTTTTATATTAATTTTTTAAATTTTATTTTTTTAATAATTTTTTTTTAAAATTTGGATAGACTCTATTTTTTCTCAAATATTTTATCTACCTCGTATTCTTTTTATATCTTATATTTTCTAAATTACTTAAAATTTATTAAATTTGTCACAATTTATTGATCAATTTAAAACACATGACATTTAAAAAAATAAAAATGAAATATAAATTGTCAAGTTAAAGAAATTCAAAATAAGCTAAAATTGGTGAGTTTTTATTATTTATTTGTTGTTGTGCTTTTATTGTTATTTTGTAGATGTAAAGTTAAAATGTATAAATTCAGTGTTAAGACATGTTAAGAATGTAAAAATAATGTTAAAAATATGTGCAAAAAGTCAAAAACAACAATAAAATGATTGAAAATGGCGAATTCAGAATCGAATTTAAGTGCATCTCATGATGCACGCGCTAAAGCATGCTGGATCTCCACACACCGGCTCGTGGACATGCTAAGATATAGTATATGTTATTTGAACATCGAATTCTTCACGTATGTCTACTTGAATATCATTCAGTCTATAATTTTTATTGAACAATGTAAACTTATTTTTAATTACTTTAGAAATAATATGGCTCTTAACTTACTGTTGACTATCTTGCAATTGACCAAAAATACAAGTGTGCTTTGCGTTTATTTGTCTCAGGATGAAAAATATCACCCTTCCATCAAAACTGTCCGTGCATATTTTAATATTCAATATATCTTTAATCAATATCACTAGAACTCTCTCATCTCTCTTTATGGATATAATGGTCGAAATTTGCGTTACGATAATATTAACAACACTTGAAAAAAATAATATTATTAGTTTAGTGTATATATATAATAACTAAAAATAATACAAAATATTAAATATAAATATATAAAATAAATAAATAAAACATAAAAAAATATTTTTTTTAAAAAAATATAAATGCCACGTGGCGACATGTGGCGCCACGCAAAAGTGATGCGCCCTATAGTCTATGCTACAGGGCACACGTCAGCCTGCTGGGAGGCGTGCTACAAGGTGCCCCCAACAATCCCAAGTGGGCTACGCCCAAAGGGCGCCCGTCCAATCACGTGTTAGTGCGTAGAGATTCATGCTCCACGCGTGGAACACGCTTCGGCACATGCGTCACGAGGTACACGCAGATTCAACATTGAATTCGTTATTTTTAGTCATTTTATTGCTATTTTATCTTTTTTTCACATATTTTCAATATTCTTTTAACATTATTAATACGTCTTTACACTATATTTACACATTTTAACTCTATATATGCAAAACACATGTGGCTTCATGAACAATCATGAAAAATGGTCGGAATCCGTTATTTTTGATATTTTGTTTTGTTATTTTTGACTTTTTATATTATTTTTCAAACTATTTTACAAATTTCTAACACTATTTTTATACATTCCTAACAATTATATATAATAAAAAATTTAAAAACACAACTAAATTAAATTTAAAATAAAAACTCACAAATTTTTACATTTTTTTAATTTTTTAATTGATTATTTTATTTCAAAATTTTAAAATATGTAATATTTAAAATCGATCTATAAATTTTGAAAAAACAATGGTCAAAAGAAAAATGATGTAATGGTCAAAGACGTTTTTATTTATGGATGGGCAAAATGAAAAAAAAAAACGTATATTTAATTTATATAGTTTAAAATCGTTGATTGAGGTTAAAATAAATTTTTTAATTTTTTTAATCAAATAGGAGGTTAATGGTTTCTTCGATAACAAAAAAAACAGGCACATCTCGTTTTCTTTTTTTTTTTTTTTTTAATATATGGGAGGAGCAATCTTTCTTTTATATATATAAAGAAAAGACAACCGAATTTAAAATTTAAAGGATGCACTGTAAGTTCTTGACATACCGAGCCATCTTAAGTGAGTGGTTTATTTAAAAATAAAAATAAAAAAAAAATGGAAAAAAATAAAAATAAAGAGAGAGATATGTGGTGATGACTCGGACTCATCAAGAAGACGACTCAGCAGCTAAATTCGAATTGTGATTATGAATGGTATGTGTGTGGTGGCGGGCATGCTGTTATTCTCTTTCCCCTTGTCATTTTCAACCTTTAAACGAATTGAAAGGTGCCTCATCGCTAACTCGGCTTGATTGGTTTTGGTTAGTGTATTAACTCAGAGTGAATCGAAAGCAACTCGTTTGGACTCGTTCCCCCCGCTTGTCACACAAGAGACTTCGACAAGTGTCTTCCATTTCCACGAGTCGTTATCACTTCCTGACCCGACCTCTTTAAAATGTATTTTAAATTACACAACAGTTATAAGTAATAACAATTATTTTATTTGATTTGATTTGATTTATCACATAATTTAAATTGGTATATGATTTCAAATTTAATCACATGAATAATTTATATCTTTGTAATACTGATAGGTATACGTGATTATTGTTAGAAAATATAATTGATAAATATTGACATAGAGTTATGCATTATTAGATTTAAACTCAATTATTAACATGCCCAAAAAAAGCAATGCAAAGACAAACAAAACAAACCCCATGCAGGTGCAGCAGGATGAGGCCATGCACGCAAAGACAATATGCACTAACACCAACATCTTCTCTTCTTCAACTCATTTCTTGTTAAACTAAAACCGGTTCATGAATTTTATCATATAACTTTTCAAAGAAAGACCAAATTACACGTGAGCAGAAAGAAAGTGACGTTGACTGTAGCCCCACACCCCAACTCAGTGGACTCGGCATCTCAACTCAGTCAAAACACACACGCACATATGTATAGTAATAAGAAATCATTTTATGCGTGCAAACATCGTTATAGAATGCGGACGCTATTATATAATTTCAAATGAATGTTTTAAAATTTATTTTGATAAAAAAAATTGGTTAAATAATATTTATATTTAAAAAATGTGCGGGTGAAAATATAAAAATTCATTTTCATTTCTTAATTAACAAAAAAAAAAAAAATCAGAGATGTAAGATATGTATTTAGAAAACAGAATATTTAGTCACCACCTGTTTTTTCTGTGGGCCCCACCCCATGGTCCCACTCTTCCACTTGGCCCCACTCAAAACACCTCCCAGCCTTCGATAAATAATTTAATCCCCCATCAAGAAACTTGCGCTTTTTAAAATTTTCATAATTAGATTTCTCTCCTTTATTTATTGAATTTAAAATTTAAAGTAAATTTATAGATTTTTGGTTGTTGATATTTTATTATATTTTTGCCGGCCATGCCTACGCCGGTTAGTGCAGCGAGGCAATGCTTAACGAACGAGGCAGGTCACGCGCTGGATGAGGCGGTGGCGGTGGCGCGCAGGAGGGGCCACGCGCAAACGACGTCGCTTCACGTCGTCTCAGCGCTGCTTTCCCTCCCGTCCTCGACCCTACGCGAGGCCTGCGCGCGTGCGAGGAACTGCGCCTACGCGCCCCGCCTCCAGTTCAAGGCTCTCGAGCTTTGCCTCAGCGTTTCGCTGGACAGAGTCTCGACGAGTCCCCGAAGCGAGGACCCGCCGGTGTCGAACTCGCTCATGGCCGCAATCAAACGGTCGCAGGCGAATCAACGGCGGCAGCCGGAGAACTTCCATCTCTATCATCATCAGCTTTCTCAATCCCCCAGCTCTTCCGCCACCGTTATCAAAGTCGAGTTACAGCATCTGATTTTATCGATTCTCGATGACCCGGTCGTCAGTCGGGTCTTCAGTGAAGCGGGTTTTCGGAGTTCTGAAATCAAGCTGGCGATCGTACGGCCAATGGCTTCTCAGCATTTTAAGTTCTCCCGGTCCAAGATGCCACCGCCAATTTTCTTATGCAACTATTTGGACGAGAGTTTCGATCCGGGGCCGGGTCGGAGGCGGTTGAGTTCGTCATTTCCAGGTTTCGGTGGGCTCTTGGATCGTGATATGGATGAGAATTGTAGGAGGATTGGTGAGGTTCTTGTTGGGCAGAGGAAGAATCCTCTGCTGGTGGGTGTATACGCTTACGCTGCACTCAAAAGTTTCTACGAGTACATAGAGAAAAAATATATTAATGAAAATAATAACAATAATAATACCAATAATACCAGTTTCGGGCTTGGGCTTGGGCTTGGGCTGGCTATGGAGTTATCTGGGTTGAGTATTATTTCAATTGAGAATGAAGTTTCAAGTTATGTTAATGGAAGTAGCGGTCAGGAGAGTGTTAATAAGAAATTTGAAGAAGTGGGTTTGTTAATAGAGCGAAGTTTAGGACCCGGGGTAGTGGTCACTTACGGAGATTTAAAAGAATTTGTTGGTGATAATATGAGTAATAATAATGGCAATAATGATGATGATAATACTAGTAATAATAACAATGAAGCTGGTGATGCAGTGAGTCATGTAGTTGCCCAATTGACAAGGTTGTTGCAGATACATGGCGGAAAAATTTGGGTCATAGGCGCTGCAGCGACATATGAGACTTATTTGAAGTTCGTGAGCAAGTTTGCTTCTATTGAAAAAAACTGGGATTTGCAGCTTTTGCCTATTACCTCTCTAAACCCACCTCCAATAGCTGAATCACACAGCAGGTCCAGGTAAGTGCTTAATTTTTCATTGCTAGTGATTTTTAAAACAGCTTTGTTTCGATTTGTTAGCTTTCTTTTAATATGTATTATAAAGTTTAGGTGACTTGTTTAATGTGAATTCAATAATTAATACATGTTCTATATGAATGAACAAGAACCTTTTTCTGGTGAGATTTTAGGCACGGTTATGTCATTTTGTTATGGATTGTAGTAGAATATGCTGTATTAAGCTAGTAAATATATTTGAGTTGGGATTAGTTATGAAATTCAATGTTTTGTTACTGAAATTTATTGTTATATATGTTTAGTTTTTTTTTAGGCTGACAGTTTTAGTCATATGATGTAATTACAGCTTGATGGGGTCCTTTGTTCCTCTTGGAGGGTTCTTTTCAATGCCTTCGGATTTCAATAGCCCATTAAGCAGTTCATGTCAATCTGCATCCCGGTGTCATCAATGCAATGAGAAGTGTGAACAAGAAATAGATTCTCTTTTAAAGGGAGAATTCCCTGATTCAATAGCGGATCAATACCAGTCTGTCCTGCCTTCCTGGTTGCAGATGGCTGAACCTGGCATAAAGCAAGGGTCAGATCAAAAGGTGTTTATTGCTTTAAAACCCTTTCTCTGGGTTATGGTTCTGTTTATTAGCTAGAAAGATAGCTGGGGCAAGACATCAGGAGCATAAATATCAATATATGTTCAATATTAAACCACTGAAATTCGGAAAATTCTAACATGATTTTTCCACTTGCTGCTGCTTGGACAAATACTCAATCTATAAGCTTTTTCATATTCTTTTATAACCATATACAATAATGATAATTTCTCTAAAACTCAATATTCTTCTCATATTTTAGTGAATAACTGCTCTATCCTTCGGATGTAATATTTATATCCACTACAGTGAGGGTGAAATATATTTCACAAAATAGCAGACTGCAAATTTATTTTTGGGATTTACTTAAAGCATTGTCAGTTAACATACCATTTGGATCAATTTGTAGAATATTTGCTATATTTATGTAAAAATCAATTTGTTTCTCTTCAGTGCAGACCAAAGATGGTGGCTTGGCACTGAGGTCTAGAATTACAAAGAAATGGGATGACATATGCCAGCGTCTTCATCAAACTCGGCCATTCCCTTCTGCGATCCTTAATCCAGTGGGTTCTCAGTTTCCCTCTCTTGTAGGCTTTCAGTTTCTTCAACACAAAAAGGAAACTGCTGGTAACAGCAGCAGTAATACAAATGCACTCCTGGATGGAAATAGTTGCATCAATGGGAATTCATGCATCCCCATCGACTTGGACAACATGTCTGCTTCAGAATCAGGCCTTCATTTGGTTTCCAAGATAAAGAATGAAAGTTTGCTATCCAAACTGTGGGAAAAACCATCAAAACCTGATCTTGATTCAGGGGGCCTTAGGTCTCCTCGTAGTTTGTCCAATTCAAGTGTGGATGATGCCAGTCGAATATCTCCAGCATCGGTGACTTCTGTGACCACATATTTAGGATTGGGAATTGGCTCTACTTCTACCAGTAATGAACCAAAGAAACATACATACAAAGATCACGCAGAACTTTCACAGGAATTATCTGGTTGCTGTTCTGCAAATGTTGACTTGGTCAATAGGAGTATTTCTCACTATCCAGCTCAATCTTCATCCTCCTCGTGCCCGGATTTGAAGCAGCAATTTGATCTAATCAATTGGAAGTCAGTTTACAGAGCTCTCACTGAAAGAATTGGCTGGCAAGATGAAGCCATAGGTGTTATAAGCCAAACAATAGCTCAGCGCAGACCAGGAAATGAAAATCACCTTGGAGCAAGTGCTAGAGGGGATGTATGGTTCAATTTTACAGGACTTGACAGGTGTGGTAAAAGGAAGATTGCTATTGCCCTTGCAGAGATAATATATGGATGCAAGGAAAATTTCATCAGTGTGGACCTTTGTCCACTCGATAGATTGATGAATAAGTACACAATCTTTGATCACCATGAGGCGAGTGGTGATAGTGTGCAGTTCAGAGGGAAAAATGTGGTTGATTATGTCTTTTGGGAGTTGTACAAGAAACCTTTCTCTGTTGTGTTTCTTGAAAATGTAGATAAGGCTGAGTTGCAGGCTCAAAATAGCTTGTCTAAGGCTATTCGAACCGGTAAATTTTCTGATTCATATGGAAGAGAAGTCGGCATCAGCAATGCAGTATTCGTGACAACATCATCTTTTGTGCAGGATACCAGAATTCTTGATTCCAAAGTGAAGCATTCCAATTATTCTGAAGAAAGAATACTGAGAGCAAAGAGCTGGCCAATGCAGATCCTAATTGAACCTGCTGTTGGGAATGGTGGCATTAACCAAAACTTGTCTGCATCAGTTACGAGTGAAGGCATATCTCCTCCACTATTTGTGAACAAAAGGAAACTGATTGGCGGAAACGAAATTCCACAGCAGGATGATATCTTGGAGATGGTCAAAAGGGCTCATAGATCATCAACTAAGAAATTAGATTTAAACCTTCCGGCTGAAGAGGATGCAGTGCAAGACACGGATGATGACATAAACTCTGAGAATGACTCCTCTGAGAGCTCCAAGTCTTGGGTGCAAGATTTCTTTGAGATGGTTGAAACTGTAGTTTTCAAGCCATTCAATTTTGATGCACTTGCTGAGAAAATACTGAAAGATATCAATGTGAGCTTCTGCAAGATTGTTGGATCTGAAAGTTTGCTAGAGATCAACCGAAAAGTGATGGAGCAAATACTTGCAGCGGCATATTTTTCCGACAAGAACAGGGTGGTAGAAGAGTGGCTAGAGAAAGTTCTTAGTAGGGGGTTCCTTGAAATTAAAGAGAAGTACAACCTCAATGCAAACTCAATTGTGAAACTTGTTACATGTGAGGGTCATTTCCAGAAGGAGCTGACACCAGGTGTTAGGCTTCCTCCAAAAATTATCCTGAATTGATTTCTTCTGGAAAGCCTAGTCTTGTAGTTAGATTTTGTATAATGTAGCATTTAGCAATAGCAAAGTCCCTTCAGCCGGTTAATCCCAAAATTCTTTTTGGGATTTTTTTGGGGTTGGATTTGTGTATTGTATATAACTTGCATTGATGCTTGCATGATATATTTACTAAGTTGTGAAAACTCCATCTTCTGAATTTTGTTCCCCAATTTGATTGCTTTTGCTTATACAGACATACAAGTACTTAATGCTTCAAGGTTTAAGTTATTCCACAAGACATCAATGAATAAGAGTCAGTTTGTTTTGTTCAATTACCGTACTTTTCGATGCATATAGCTTCTTATCAATCAATTAAAATAAAGGATTTTTTCTATAAATATTTTATATTACTGAGATAGAATTTTTGGCAATGTTATTGTAATCGTAAATCTCACATACCACCTTTTTTAATTGTATGTTTAAGTAAGAAATCTCACTAGTATTGGGCGTCGGTTGGGTTGAACCGAAAAATCAGTTAAATTAAACCAGAATTTTCTGAATTTGTTCAGTTTTTAGTTCGTTTGGTTTGAATTGAAAACTGAACCATAAACTAAAAAAAAAAAAATATTAAAAAAAAGCCAAAATATAGTGTTTTGGGTAGTGTCAAAATGTTGCGTTTTACCTAGGCTAGTAGAAAAAAAATGCAAAATGCTGCGTTCTTTCTGTGTTTTGGATCGTCTCTCTCTTTTTCACTCTCTCACTCTCTCTCTCTCAAATCGCAGAAAGCCAAAGACGGTGCCACTGCCCACCTCTCCATGTCCACTCTTGCTGTTGCCTGCTGCTGCCACTTATTTCGCCACCATTTCTCTTTTATTTCACTACCATAAAAAATGTCTCCGGTAGCTTATATTGCAATGATTCAATTAATTCAAATATCCTCATAAAATTTTGCTTTCTTTGTATTTTTTTATTATTCGTTTTTTTGTTAATATACTTGTCAAATTTTTATTGCTTAATTGAATGCGAATTTCAACAAAAGAAAATTAAAAAAAAAATTCATCAAATTGAAACCCTAATAGATGTAAGTGGTTCCTAAGTGGATTATTGCTTAATTGAGCATATCTCAGATTTGAGATACTAATATATAGCATTACAATGTATAAAAAAAAAGTGGATATATGAGCTGTATAAATAAAAATTTGACATTGAGCATCTTATTGATTATATTATATTATTTTTCTAATCATGCTAATTTAATTTCTTTCTTTCCCTTGTATAATACATAAGCTTCAAGTAATGCCCAAACATTTAGATGTGAAATTAACCCTTTGATTGTAATTTTTTTTTTATAAAAATAATTAACGTAGAATTGGTTAGCCTTTACTATTTCATTTAAGAGAATTCTTGTAATTAACTTCGAGCTAGAGTTTATGGAAGTCCCAACATCTTGCAACTTATGCCTTTTAAGATATCATATAAGTCATAAGATAAGAAAATCTAGTGTAAGTAAAAAAAAGAAATTTATTATTAAAAAGACAAATCTTATAAGCAAGTTATAATGAGATGTGCAACACCGATTTTCTATGATTTTATATAATCCTTTATTTTGATGTGCAACACTAATTCATCTACATGATTAGTTTATAATTTAATAAATTTGCATATGGGTTAATATAACTTTATTTATTTATTTTTAAATTAGTGAAAGTTTGAGGAGTCACCTAATGATTTCGAATTAGAATCACTACCACATATCCCATCATCATGGTCAAAAAGTAAAAGTGCCATCATTTTATCCAAATAAGAGAAAAACGCAAAGATATACATAAAAGATAATGTCACCTTCTTTGAAAGTACTAAAAAATTTGTCATAAATAACAACAGCAATATCAAGACAAAGATCCAATATTTGGATAGTATTTTTTAGACATGTTAATAATAAAAATCAGGTAGAGTGTAAATACTGTAGGAAGGGGTTTTAAAGTTTTATAAAAAATTGGACAAATAATATAAATATGCATATGAAAAAATGTGATAAATACTTGAAGAAAAAAATAGTTAAAGATAAAAACAAAACAAATATGACTAGAGAAAGTGGTCAAGTCGGGAGGGAATATAGTAGTCTTATGATGAGAGGGAGTTTTGATCAAGAGACTTGTAGAAAGACAGTTGTAAAAATGATCATTGTGCATGAGTTTTTTTTTTAGTTTATATATAATAAGGAGTTTTGTCATTTTTATAGTATGACAGTCCTTAGATTTGAAGTACCTTTACACAAAATAATTATTAAGGAGTTTTGCAATTGTATTTTGATTAGAAGGTAATGTTAAAGAATATCTTTAGTGGGAGTACTTAAAAAGTTTGATTGACTATTAATATTTAAATTTCTATTAAGAATACCAATTATATAGTTGTTATCGGCCATTTTATATATAGCGACTAGCATTTGTATAAAAGGATTATGAGTTTTAGTCTAGTGTCTAATCATAAAGAGGAAAAAATTGAGAAACTTTTGAAGTCATGTTTTCTTGATTGAGTGATAAAGAGATTGTTCATTGTTACAATTGACAATGCTAGTGCAAATAAAGTTGTTATTGTGTATTTAAAAAGAAAAATGAAGAGTTGGAAGGCAAATGTCTTAGTGTTGGAGGATGAGTTCTTACATATACATTGTTATGCACATATTCTTAATTTGATTGTGAGTGATGGATTAAATGAGAGTATAATTAGCATTTGAAATGTTATGAAGTATGTGAAGTCTTCGACTTTCCGATTGCAATTCTTTAAAATGTGTGTGTAAAAAGAAAGGATTGACTATAAAGACAGCATGATCTTAGATGTACTAATGAGGTGAAATTCCATCTATTTGATGTTGGCAATTGTTTTGAAGTTTCAAAAAGTATTCGACCGCATGTCTGATAAAGATAATCTTTATGGTTGAATGTCTAATGAAAATAATCTTTATGAGGCATATTTTTTCTAAGAAAAAAATGGAAAGAGAAAGTTAAGGCCACTGTTCAACGATGATTTTAAAAAATGCAGAGAGATTTGTTACATTCTTAAAGACTTTTTATGATGTAACGAATAAATTCAATGAGTCTCTAAATGTGATATCCAACATTGCTTTTAATAAAATTTGTAAAGTCTATTCCACCTTTGCCACTTTGACTTCCAATGATGATCCTTTATTGGATAACATCATTTGAAATATGAAGTTTAAGTATGATAAGTATTAATTGGGAAGAAAAATAAGTTTTCGTTCATGCTACCATGTTTGACCCACGATGCAAAATAAATTTTGTAGGCTTATATTTTAAAATGTTGTTTGATGATGATAATGCAAGGGTGGATAAAATAAAAAGTCACCAAAATATTTGTTATGCAAGTTATACAAGCAGTATAATGGGTGGTATAAAAAATTGGTTAAAGAATAAAGTAACAGTGTTAGTGCCCTTAGCAGCATAGCCTTTCAACAATCCAATGGGTCTATTTGTTTGATATGGCAGAGCAGGCAAAGAAAAAGGGTATTTCAAAAGTTGACAAGTGGACAAGATATATGCTTTTTGGTGATGATGTTGAGGTAGAGGTTGTAAGTGAGGTGGATAGGTATTTGATAGATAGATGTGAGAGTGCTCACAATCCTTACTTTAATAGTTTACTTTAGTGGAAATTGAATGCAATTAAGTATTTAATTTTGGCGCATATAACTTAAGATGTATTAGCCATACCGATCTCTACTGTGACATCTAAGTCAATGTTCATTATTAGAGGATATATGTTAGATATATTTAGGAGTTCATTGACTCATACCATGGTGGAGACCTTAATATGCACACAAAATTTAATACAATCATCACTTAGAGTTGATAAAATAAAAAATATTGAAACCATAATACTAAAAGTAGAATATTACAAAAAACTTGAAGTAAGTAATAAGTAATTAAATTTTATGTATTTACGTTTATTTTTTTTAATGTACTTTGTATACTGTGTTTAATATTTTAATAATTTTTTAAAAAAAATTATTATGTAGAGTATCTTATATCATTACCGGATTACGCAAGTCAAACATAAAGATTAAAGATTAAAGATTATTGTATAATAGTTATAACATATGGGGAGGTAAAAAATATTAAAATTTGGTGTTTCTTGATTTGAGTTATTTTTAGGGATAAAGACATCTAAACTTATAAAATTGATTTAAAGGATAATTTCATTGCCTTATTTTTAAAATTATCAAAAAAATCTTTCAATAATAACAACAACAAAATTTTGATTTACTATTGACACTATCATATTCAATTTGTGATCTACATGATAATAATATTATTTTATTTTAGAGAAGAAATTTTTTTTTAAAACAAAAAAAGGTATTTTTGGTAAATATAAGGGATAAAAATGTTATTTAGATCAAATTTTGAGAATCTAAATGTCTTTTTCAATTTTTTTTATAATAATTTATTTGAATTTTAATTTTTTAACTGTTTTTTCATCATTATTTTACCGGTTTATGGGTGGACTTGAAACTTGGAAAGTTGATGATAATGGGATGATAGACTTTTGAATTTGATTTTGTAAAATTTCGTAGATGATGGATTATTAGATTTATTCTCTATATTTTATACTTATTGTTAATTAAAACATGTGGTGAAAATTAGATTGTATACGATGAAGTTGGTTTTGACAATTTTTTATTGGAAGTGTTTTATTTTTTCCACAGTTTTATAAATATGAGAATGTTCGTATTTTAGAGGAGATTTTATCAAATTTTTTTATTTGGGTGACAAATAAAATATTTACTAAATTAAATTATTGGATTTATATCATGAATATAAATTAATTAAAATTTAATCTTGCATAATTGAAATTTAATTAAATTTTCAACAATTGAAATTTAATTGAATAATGGACATAATATACATTTATTTAATTCAATTGAAATTGAATTATAATTTCAATTAATTGCTTATTTGATTTATCCTGTAAATAGAAATTGAATTTTTGTACAATTAATTTATAATTTTAATTAATTCAATTGACTTAATTGATTTATCCCATGAATACAAATTAATTGAAAATAAAATTAAATTCTTGTAAAATTAAATTATAATTTTAATTAATTCAATTAACTTAATTGATTATCTCATGAATACAAATTGATTGAAAATGAAATCGAATCAAATTCTTATACAATTGAATTATAATTTCAATTAATTCAATTGACATAGTTGATTTATCTCATGAATACAAATCAATTGAAAATGAAATTGAATTGAATTGTTGTACAATTGAATTATAATTATAATTTTTTAAAATTAAATTATTTATCCCATGAATACAAATTAATTAAAAATTAAATTGAATTATAATTTCAATTAATTCAATTGACCTAATTGATTTATCCATGAATGCAAATTAATTGAAAATAAAATTGAATACTTGTATAATTAAATTATAATTTAATTTATCACATAAATATCAATTAATAGAAATTATAAACTGAATATTGCATAAAATTAAAATTTAACTTTAATTAACTGAAGTACAACATTGAAATTTAATTTTAACGTACTCAATTAAAAATACGATTAAATTAATACAAAATAAATATTTACAATTGCATATTTAATTATGCAAAACCTATATTTAATTGATGTAAACATTAAAAATATTGTCATTAAAAAAATGTTATAATAAAAAATAAAATTAATTTTAGATCAAAAAAAAAAATTTCTCTTGAACCCAACAAACCTAAACTCAAAACCATAAACTCAACTTCAATTTGTAGAAAAAAAAAAAAACAGCCAATCCAAGCTCATTAATTAAACCCAAGAAGTGAAACCGAACCGAATTAAATCAATTCAGTTTGTTTCAGTTAATTCTTGGGAAGTATAATAGGCTGAACCGGAACCGGAATCGAAACCGAAATCGGAATCGAAAATTACCCACTCCTAAATTTGACAACGAAAAATTCAAAGGATTAAGATGTAAGAATATTAAATTTTAAATACGATTAGTGAGGCATTTTTGTTTACTTTCTAGTGATTGATACTATCATGTTATATTAATTTATTGCTTTAATTTTATTAGCGAAATGGTACATAAGATAAGCAATGTCTTTCACTAAAAACATTTATAATGAAGTTATTAAATACGAAAATTTTATGAATAATTAGGTCTGAAATATCAAAGTGGGTTCAAATTGAAAACCTTACCCAAAATAAGAGGGAAAACTATTCAACCCCCACATTTTATCTTATCAGACCGCTCTTTCAAAAGCAAAATGGGGTTCAAACAGCAAATCTAAAGGAGGAAGCTGCCCCAAAAAGCCCAAAAACAAGAGGTGGCCCGGCCTAATACTTCACTGATATAAATATTCCCCAGTTTCCTCTCCTCTGTATACAGTACACTAACACTGTTGTCTGTTTTCTTTCTGCCCAATAGCAAATCTCCCCACTCTCTTTCTTTCGAATCACCGATTCCTCATACGTACATAGATACAATACATACATAAATACATACCTACTTAAATACGTGTACATACTCACAAATGTCTTCCGCTTCATCGAGTCCCCGTACTATCGAAGAGATCTTCAAGGACATCAACGCTCGACGTTCCGCTCTCGTCCGTGCTCTCCCCTCCGGTGCGCGTCTCTCTTACTCTCTCTTTAAAACCTAATTTCATCGAAATGCACACTTTTTTTTTTAAATGTTCCGATTTGCTTGGAGTTGACAACTTTGCTTTTTCTTTTTAGATATGGATCAGTTCTATTCACAATGCGATCCAGGTCAGTTCACTTTAAACGCCTACATTTTCGTTTAACTTTTTTTATTTATTTTGTTTTATTTTATATATTTGCTGCGTTTGATATTTGTAATATTGCTTAAGATTTAGTAAATTATTTTTAATATGTGAAAGGAATTTTGTTTTATTAGAAAAGGAGAATTTGTGCTTGTACGGACACCCAAATGAGTCGTGGGAGGTGACAATGCCGGCTGATGAGGTGCCACCGGAGATACCGGAGCCGGCATTGGGGATAAATTTATCGAGGGATGGGATGCGTAAGAAAGACTGGCTTTCACTTGTTGCTGTGCATAGTGATTGTTGGTTGGTCGCTGTGGCTTTTTACTTTGGTGCTCGACTTAATCGCAATGAAAGGTACATTAGATTTTTACTCCGCTTTGATTTTGTGGATGTTGATGAAAGCTAAAATATTTTGATTTGCTACAGATAGTAGCAATGATCCCATTTTGGGTGCAATTTGTGAATCACTAGTGTTTTCTCATAAACAGTGACTTGCAATGCTTTTACTTAGTTGCTTTGCTTGTTATACAGTTGTGTTTCTGATAAATAAATACCCTCACACAACCTCATTGAATCCTTGCAAAACATAACAAGATGACAAACCCGGTAAGTTAAAAGAATGGTCTATGGCCTAACCAAGCGCAAGATCTCAGAAGGAGAGTAAAAAATTATGACGTCTATTTCTCATCATGATAGGATTTCCACTGAGGCTTTGAGTTCTTCACCTTCTGTGGATGATATGGATTCTGGGTCAATTGTAGCTGACTGAGGCTTTAAGTTATTGTTTGCCTAATCAATCCACTGGACTGATCTGTAGGGTGTTCATTATAGCTGACCTAGTTGGTATCAGCTTTTGCAAAGTCTTAGAGTGAGATTGGATAAGAAATAAGAAATAATATGATCTCTGGTTTCTTCACTACTGCATCTACAGAAAGGATATATATGAAAAAGAAGACATTGATCATCTCTATTGTGTCTTCATTTCTTGGTTTTCTCCTATAGAAAATCTGTTGTTAGCTGCCAACTAAGAAATGATACCATGTTTTGGGATATACTTGGAGAACCGGGCCAACTTATGCTAGTCATTATTCATCAATCTACCCCGGATCTCCTGTCAGGTATCAGCTGCTATACAAAAACCAACATGGATGGAGTCCACGCAAATACTATTTATTATATCCTGCTGTAGATTAACATCTCCACTCATGGCTTGATTCTAGCCAAGTCATCTGACTTAGCAGGAGGGCACTTTCAACTATCTCTGTCTATAACTTATAGTTCCTTATTCCTTAGGTTTTTATATCAATGAGTTTCCAATCTCTATTTCTCCTGCATTCACTTGCATAGAAGTGTGGTTTTGATGAGCATCTGTGTTGTTATGAGAAGCATAATATCATCTATCTAGGTTATTGCATTAATGTTACCTTTTCCTTTTAACATATTCTTGGTCACCTGATGTATGACTATATGTTCTTTATTTGTTTTGCCTTGAGCTAACTATTTCTAGGTGCATTTTTCCTACCTGCACTGGTTATTCCAATTTCTCAACTTGCATTGCATCACTTTGGCATTTACATGAAGAATTTAACAGTTACTGGTCTTTTAAATCAATAAAAAATGTGGTCTAATAATGTCTGAATAATAAGAGATGTAATCTAGAAGCTTGGTTGTTGATATGTGTGACCCAAGCTCAACGCTAGGGTTGAGCAGATTGACCTTGGTCCTACAACACCCAACAGGCTGGGTTTCCTGATTTAAGCATCAGCTTTGTTTGGTTAAATGGGCCAGCTTTATCTAATTGCACTTCCGTTGATATTCTTCAATGAGTTTCCTGAGTACCAAGGTTGTAGGGTTTGGCAGTAGTGCCTAGTTTAGATCTTGGTGAACATACAAAGGTCGAGGGAGTTCTGGGTATCAAGAAAAAAAATGTTCTTTGGACAGCCAAGAAGAATATATGGAGTTCTTAGTGTTGAAATGTATATAGCAGGTATATATATGGTAGGCGTAAAATTGGAAAGCACTAGTGATGTTCCTTTTTGTATAGAGGACTTCCTTTCTAGGACTGCCCTCTCTCCTATATATTGTACTGTTATCTTCACAATTATATACAGAAATATATTCTCTTCTTTCACATGATATCAGAGCCATTGTGCTCTCTCTAATTTTTTAGTTTTTTTGGCAAATTCGCCTATTTCCTTTTCGGCCACTGTGTTTTTTCTTCCTTTTCCAATGGTTGTGTCCTCTATTCTCACATCACCAATCATTCACCAGAGAACCTCCAAGAAAACAGAATTTGACCTCAGCTGCACGTGCCCCCATGCGCCGTCGTCGGAAACTGACCTTTTTCCGACATGTGTGGACTCTCACTGCCGGCATTCCTGTCCTTAGACAGCACCGGCGATCACTTCTGCGGCGGTTCGATAGTCACCGGCTTCTGCACGCGTCGCCCCTCTCCTCGGCTTCATGTTTTTGGATCTCTGTCTCTGGCGAGCGTGAGGCTTCACCGCTAGCACCAATC
Source organism: Ailanthus altissimus (assembly GCA_946807835.1). Classification (NCBI taxonomy): domain Eukaryota; kingdom Viridiplantae; phylum Streptophyta; class Magnoliopsida; order Sapindales; family Simaroubaceae; genus Ailanthus; species Ailanthus altissimus. The sequence continues at coordinate 20,787,623 of OX327684.1, forward strand.
ACTCTAGACAACGCCGGTGACCTCGAAACCACCCACCGATTCCCTTGTCATCGTCGGCTGCTGTCACCATTGCGGAAATCCGCCACTGCCTTGTCGGAAAATTGCTCCTGTTTGCCGGAAAATTGATCATCTCTGATTTGTGAGCCAATATGACTACTGAGAGCTCTAAAACAGGTGCTGCTGATACTGGTGATGCCATTGATACTGTTCCTGTTGACTTACTGCTTGCTCTTAATTCCTCTTCGACTGCGGTCTTGCCCTTTGCTGAATAGTTTCCCATTGCTATTCGTTAAGGTATACGATCCACTCACAATCCTCATCCTATATACAATTTTCTTAGTTATCATCGATTATCTTCTCCATATTATGCCTTTGTGTCTACTTTATCTTATGTTTCTGTCCCCAAAACACTTCGTGAGGCTCTTTCACACTCTGGCTGGTGTCAAGCAATGGTTGAGGAAATGGCTACTGTCAAGCAATGGTTGAGGAAATGGCTGCTTTGCATGCTAATGGTACATGAGAATTAGTTCGGTTGCCATCGGGGCACTCCACAGTTGGTTGTCGATGGGTATACACTGTCAAAGTTGGACCTAATGGTCAAGTGGACAGATTGAAAGTTCGGTTGGTTGCAAAAGGATACACTTAGACTTATGGGCAGGATTATTACGAGACCTTTCTCTCCTGTGGCTAAAATGTCATCTGTTCGGTTGTTCTTATTTATGGTTGCCATTCGACAATGGCCTTTGCACTAACTTGATATCAAAAATGCGTTTCTTCATGGTGAGTTTCAGGAAGAAATATATATAGAGCAACCACCTGAATTTGTTGCTCAGGGGGAGTCTGGTTTGGTATGTAAGCTTTGTCGCTCTTTGTATGGTTTGAAACAGTCTCCTTGTGCTTGATTTGGCTGCTTTAGTACTGTTATCCAGGAGTTTGGCATGATCCGAAGTGAGTCAGATCACTCTGTTTTCTATAAACATACACCACATGGACAATGCATATATCTAGTAGTCTACGTTGATGATATTGTCATTACAGGAGATGATTAGGAAGGTATTAAGCAATTAAAGAATCATTTATTTCGTCATTTTCAGACTAAAGATTTGGGATTGCTCAGATATTTTCTTGGTATAGAGGTTGCCCAATCTAAGTCTGGAATTGTTATCTCTCAACGAAAATATGCACTGGATATTTTAGAGGAAATAGGAATGTTAGAGACTGCAGACCTATAGATTCTCCTATAGATTCTAATGCTAAACTTCTACCTGGACAAGGGAAGCCGCTTTCGGACCCTGGGAGATATCGAAGATTGGTTGGTAAACTTAATTATCTTACTATCACACGGCCTGATATTTCTTTTTTAGTCAGTGTTGTCAGTCAGTTTCTACAGTCTCCATGTGATAGTTATTGGGATGCAGTTATTCGAATTTTACGATATATCAAGGGCACACTAGGCAAAGGATTGTTATATGAGAATAAGGGTCACACACAAGTTGTGGGATACTCAGATGCAGATTGGGTAGGATCTCTATCGGATAGACGATCTACTACCGGGTATTATGTTCTTGTTGGGGGTAATCTTATATCATGAAAAAGTAAGAAACAAAATGTTGTTGCTAGGTCAAGTGCATAAGCAGAATATCGTGCCATGGCCTTAGCTACATATGAGCTTATATGGTTGAAACAGTTAATCCAAGGATTAAAGTTTACAGACATTTCACAAATGAAGTTATTTTGCGATAATTAAGCTGCACTTCATATTTCATCTAACTCGGTGTTTTATGAAAGAACTAAGCATATAGAAGTTGATTGTCACTTTATTCGAAAGAAGATATTGTCTGGTTGTATTTCTGCTAATCATGTTAGTTCAAATAACCAGCTAGCAGATATTCTTACTAAATCTCTCAGGGGTCCTCGAATTGATTTCATTTGTAACAAGCTTGGCACATATAACTTATATGCTCCAGCTTGAGGGGGAGTGTTGAAATGTATATAGTAGATATATATATGGTATGCGTAAAATAGAAAAGCACTAATGATGTTCCTTTTTTGTATAGAGGACTTCCTTTCTAGGACTGCCCTCTCTCCTATATATTATACTTTTTTCTTCACAATTATATACAGAAATATATTCTCTTCTTTCACACTTAGTAAGATTTTTTACATTATAGCTATTCTATGGAGTGAGATATATTGGGATGGCACACCTATTTGTAGAGCATACTTAAGTCATTTCTGTGTAATTATTTATTAAATTGTTATACTTTCAATTTGACCCTCTAGAAAGATGGATTACTAAATTGAATTAGCGTAGTTGCATCCTTAATGCTCTATTCCAAATAGCTACCAATCACCACTCTTTGGTCCTTGGAAATTTCTAGATTTTATGGATGCATGGAATTCCTCACTCACAAACAGCAATCAGTAGTTATTTGCTGATATCCTTTTAGATGCTTCTGGAGTTTGTTGAAATTTTTGTAGACCTTAAGAATCTGTTTACTTTTCTTTCTCCCTTGGTTTGGAGATTTTGGTATGCTTTACAAATTTCTAATGCATTAAGATCATTTGGTTGAGCTAAAATCTCAAACCTAACTTGCGCACAGCCATGCATGCACTTAATCAGAAGTTTACCATGTCTTGGCAATTCAAAGAATGGGCCATTATCCCATTAGTTTGAACATTTGTTGTAGAGCACATGTTCCAACCTCTGTCTTCTTTCCTATGCACTTGAATATTTCCTTTATATTATAAAATAAAGGAACTATTAATAAATTGGGCATGTAGATAAGATGGAGGGCCCACCACCACTGCTTCATTTTATATTCTGATATGGCTGGTCTTTTTTTTTTTGGTATTATTATTTTGTTTGAACAATGTTATATTCAATGGTTATATAAAATAAGGTCTTGAGGCGTACTCAACAGGAAGCCTCTATTTAGCCTAATAAACGATCTTCCCACCCTTTTTGAAGTTGTAACTGGAAGGATGCCCATAAAAGATAAGCCTGGCATGGATGGTGTAAGCAAATCCAGGAGCAGCACAAAGGTAAGCATGCTTCATATGTTTTTCAGGTAATAAAGAGCAGCGCAGTTTGGATTTATAACCCACCATTGCTTTGCAGAGACTGATTGATGGACAAGCAAGGAGCAACCCTGAGTTACTTGAGGAGAGTCTTGGGGAAGTTGATGATGCTGAGAATGACGAAACCTATTGTGGGAGCTGTGGAGGAAGTTACAACGCTGATCAATTTTGGATAGGTTGTGACGTTTGTGAACGGTGGTACCATGGGAAGTGTGTGAAAATAACACCAGCAAAGGCAGAAAACGTCAAGCAGTACAAATGTCCATCTTGCAGCACAAAGAAGGGAAGGTATTAGTCGTTCCAGAGAAGAGAAGGTGATGAAGGCATAAACCGTGTTACATAACTCACCAATGTTGTTGTAAACCCATGATACTTTTGTTTTCCTTTGTTTTTTCATATTTTTGCGTCTGGGTGTCATAGTTTGCTTATTTCTAGATACATATGGAAACGTTGTTCAGTACTGTTGAAGATTGAGTTATTCACCCTTGTAATACATGACTCTTGCCCTCAATAAAATGTAGTTGTAATTGCAAATATGATCATTGTCCCGTCAAATTGCTGTCATTTATCTTGGATTTTAGGTGACATCTAGTGGCAATCCAAATGGGCACTGGGTGATGGGTATATATATATATATATATATATATATTCTATGAGCTGAACCTCACGGTAAATACTGTGATTTTTTTTTAAATCCCCCCTTTTTGCGAGTATAGTATCTATAGAGCGGTAAGAAATTGCATGTTTGTGCTTGTGTATAGGTATTTTAAAGAATGACTGTTATTTATCTAAAGCCAAATTTTGTGGGATTTCCATTTATATAATAACTCTAAATGAATAATGAACTTGGCGTTTCTATACTATTGTTTTCATCTTATCGACAGCAGTAGATAATGACCCGAAAATTGCTCGAAACTTAGTGCAGTGTGTGAAGAATCACTGTGTAAGATTAGAGTTGGTATGACTAAAGTAGGACTTAAAATTTAAAAATTGATAAAAGCAAAGATAATAATTGATTGTTTATAAAATTGGGCCGGCGACCCAGCTTTACGTTGGGTCATCATTACCCCAATCTCTAACGTGGCATTGGTGAAGATTGGTACAGTATCATTTTCTACGTGCCACACATAAAAAAAAAAAAAAAGTTAATTAACAATTAAAAAAAGAAAGAAAAGAAAGGCATAAAGTAGAACGAGATTTTGATTAAGAATTCGGGAGACACGTGTTTGGATTATTAATGTTACAGATATCAAGTGCTCTTCAGTTCCTTTTATTTTATGCTTAGTTAAAATTATAATTCACATATAATTAACAGATAAAAAAATAAATTAATTAATAAGACATAAAATATATATAGTTCAGTTTAAAATTATTTACATCTATAAAGAATGTACAATTCAACGTTTTATTATTAATATAGATATTAAATATCTTTTTATATTATTAATGATCCTATAATACTTAAAATATTTTTCATAGACCACTATAATATTTCTCATAAAAATCTTTAAGTATCTATTATTAATTATCATAACTTTTTTAAAATTTCTTAATATCTTATCATAAGAGATTTTTATAAAAAATATAAGAATAACTCGAACATTTAAGTTAAAAGGATTTATGTTATTTTTTTTTGTTCATTTAAGAACCAAAAGAAGATACTCTAAAAAAATTTCACCCTAATGCATTACGCACTTAATGCCTACTTAACTCATCTTTTCTCTTTATAGTTTATATCTTAAAATTTTACATGTTTGATTTTTTCTTATATTTATAAATGTTTATATAATAAATAAAATATTTTTATAAATTTTAAATTTAATTAAAATAAAAATTTTTCTTTATAAAAATTATAATATCATTTAATAAGTTAATTAAGTCAAAATAAAAAGTACTGCTAAGTTGGTGTGTAAACAGTAATCACGTAAACTATACCCAAGCATAAACAATAACATCTAAATCGTACTTGCCGTAAATAATTTTGTCGCATGAATAATACCCTTTCTTTTAACTTTTCATTTTGCTAATCTCTCGTGCATATTTAATTTGATAATAACTCTTTTTTATTTTATTTTATATTTTTCATTTATATAAAATTATTAAATTATCAATTTCTAACAATTAAGTTACAGGGACATAAAATTTCCCGGCACTTATTAGGACTGGAATTTGATTGATAGTTGAGTTTTGGTTTGGTTGTATTGATAAATTATAAACGCGGTGGACTGGTGGTGGTTCTTATTGTGCACGTGGTGACTGACTCGACCTTTAGGTGACGCACACTTGTCACCAAGCAATTGGGCATTCACATTGTTTTGATATTGATACCAACTTCTTAATGTGACTTTCAGTTTTAAAGGGACCACTGCACTCCTTGCGTAACAGCTAATTTTCTTTTCTTACTATTTCAAAATAAATACGATTCACGACAAACCTGATTCAACAGAGATTTGTTCAAGATCTCGATGAATCTCTTACTACAAAATATTCATAACACTAATAACAATAAATTTTACTTCTTTTAAGTTTACAAATTGAAATATTAGATTTTACAATCTTTTTTAAGTACAAACGGGTCAAAATAATGTCAATTTTTATTGTTGGAAATGAAATTTTAAAAATGTGTCGTTTTAATCTAAATAGAGTAAAAAATAATGTCGTTTTAATTATAATTGTATTTAAAGGATTGTGTGAATATTTTTGTCGTCAAATTTTATATTTAGAATAAATTAGAAGGTTTAACATTGAAATATACTAAGGTAAATTCTAACTGAAACTTGTAATGGATGTTATCATGCTACTTACTTATCATGTCTTTCTCCATTTGAGGAAGATTGGCTTTTTTTTTTTTTTGTGTGGTAAAGACTCTATCTGTATATATTCCTATGAGCCGTAAAATAAACGGAAACTCATATTATTATTATAAATTATGTGTTTTATTTTTAAAAAATCAACTAATTAATTCGATAATTACCTAAATTTCAAGTGAACGATATATATTATAAATAACATGATATAGTCAGTCTATTCAAGAATACATGACTAACAGATGGAAAAAAAAATGGTAAATGCAACAAAGCAGCAGCAACTAAATTTTGCAGCCGAATTTTTTTTTTTTCAAAAAGAAAAATTTAAATTTATTAACACTACAAAACAATATTACTGCACGTCATGAGCATAAATATATATAAAGACAATTCGATACATTAAAGAAATACATAATCGTGAAATCAAAACTTTAATGCAAAATACAGAGGAAATAAAATGGTAATAGCAACAAAGCAGAAGCAACCGGAGTTTGCGTTTGACGAGCAATATTGCTTACCTTAACAACAAGACGCTTGACGTTCTTCGTAAAGTCTCGAGCATGATCTTCGAAGCATTCCATTATAATTTTGAATTTGACAGATGATATGTCTGAGAGTCTGCAATTTGTTATTATTGGAGATTTGATTACTTGCAAAGTTAAGAGATATTTGAATTCATGGCATTTTCTTAAAAAAAAAGAATTCACAATCATATATATATATATATATATATATATTTTTAAGAGAGAGTCTATTACATTATTAAAAAAAAAAAAACTTGAAACCAAACTCTAAAACTCAAATGTGTGAGTTGCTAACTACTGAACTCTGAAATGATGGAGAATGATATTTTAAATTTGAGCCGTTTAAATAATTCTAAGAGTATTTATATAATCCAAATTGTTGTTGTATTATAAATATTTCATGTTGGACAATTTTATTTATTTATTTTACTAGGATTTATACTTTTAATTGATTGAGATTTTTAAGTTATTTCTTATGGTAATTTTTTTAAATTAGATTTATCTTAATTAAGGTAAAGTTCATATTCTTTACGAAAAATGATATTGGTACTGTAGGGGTAATTTTCTCAAGTGATTAACTTCACTTTAATTAAGGTGAAGTTCATATTCTTTAAGAAAAATAAAATTAATTCTATAGGGGTAATTTTCTCATTCTAGTGATTAAGTTCACTTGTGGTATATAATAATTTTGGAGTAAACAGTTTCTATTGAAAGAAAAATGGTAAGTTCAATTAAATTTGGTAGGTGTAATTAAGGTTCATGTTAGAATTTTGGTGATTTAAAATTATGTTTGTGTATGATTTTGAGTTAGAAATCAATAAAAAGTTGACACAAGAACAGGTACATGTTGAATGTACAAAAAATAGATGGAAATAAAGAGTTAGAAGTGAGGATGGGCGAAAGCATAAGTGTAGACATTTCTCAGGTGTGAAATTCGCGGCGTTGGATTTTCAGCCCTATAGCACTAATATGGGACCGTAGTAGCCTGCGGCGCCTAGTTTCGATAGTTTCCTGTAAGATGACTTAATTAGTTTGAGTCAGTTTTAAATTTTTAAAACACGTGGACTCTTATTCCAATTAAGTTTAGGATTTATAAGGAGGTGTTGAAGCCTATATAAACTCTTGTAACCCCTTAGAATAATAAAGCATCACAGATGTAAACATAAGAGAGAATAGAGAGTTAGGTGGGCACTAGAATACTAAGTGCGTGAGAGTGCGCGACCATGAGATCAGTTGAGTGCTGATTGCACAAGAGAGTGATGATAGATCTTTTGAGAGAAGGTCTGACTATTCATTGTATACCTTGATTAATCTTTTATTGTAAAATCTTAGTCGTTTGAGAGATCTTTATGATCTGATAGGTCTTTGTGACCTAGAGTTCCTTGTGAATTATTAATAAAAGAAACATATCTTTGATCAATCATGGACGTAGATGTTTGCCACCAAACTACATATATCTTGTGTCTTGTGGTGATTATTTCTCTATCTTAATTGTGTATGATCTTTTATATTCTTGATTACTTGTGAGTGAAGTCTTCTACAAAGCACTTAAATAGTTTTAGGGTACTAAATACTAACAATAAAAGTATTAGGATACTAAAAACTCCAATAAGTGGTGTCAGTGCTATGACTAAGGTTGATACCTAAGTGATAACTAACTGATTGCAGAGCCTAGACAGATTTCCTAATAAGTGTATTAAAGCCTCGTTGAGATCCATATACAGGACATAGGTTTTGGAGCCTGATTATAAAGTATAAGTTGTTTAACTATGGTGACTCATAAGTATAAAGATGAAAGAATTAAAAAAAAGATTAAGACCCTAGTAGTTCAGTAAGGTTGTGACTGCAAGAGGAAGGGTTGTGAATAGAGATTGAAGAATAATTAAAGAGGAAGGCAAAGATGGGTGAAGATGCTGTAATAACCTATAGTTGGAATCGAAGTTGCAGAATCTTTGAAGACTTTTAAAGAAGGAATACTAAAGGTGTTTAAAAGATCTCTGGGTAAGAAGCATAATTAAGGCTATGTGATAGAAGAGAATGCTGCGTATGACTCAATATGGGTTATTGAGAGGATATAAACTAAAGACAGTATTAGAGATTATTTCACCAGTATGATAGGGGTCAAAAGAGAATGTATGGTAAGTGGGTTGTTGGCAGGGATAAGATTTAGCCATTGAGATTTTATGGTGGTGTCTAGGTGATATTGAAAATCATAATACAAAAGCTGCCTGAGAAAAGATGCATTCGTATCTTTGGAGAGTGCAATCACAAGTCTTAAAAGAGTTAAGTCTAGGTATAAGACTTAATTAGAGTTAATGCTTAAGTAAGTGAGCGTTAGCGTGGAAAATTCTAGAAAGCTTTTTGAGAGAGATTTTAAATTAAAAAGGGAATTGTTAGAATTTTGGTAATTTAAAATTATGTTTGTGCATAATTTTGATTTTGAGACTAATAAGGAGTAGATACAAGGATGAGTACGCATTGGATGTATGAGAAAGGAATGAATACGGAAAGCTGGAAGCTAGAAAGAGTACAAAAGCACAAGTGGAGACATTTTTCAAGTGTGAGCATCGTAGCGTTAAATTCTCAGCATCGTGGCGCCAGTGCCGGATTGCAACAGTGCCACGGTGCTAGAAGTGTAGCGCTGCAATGCCTAGTTTTGACAGTTTCCTGTTTTAAAACGACTTAATTAGTTTGAGTCAGTTTTGGACTAACTAAACATGTGTACTTTTATTCCAACTAGGTTTATAGTTCCTAAAGAGGTTTTGAAGCCTATGTAAATTCTTGTAACTCCTTAGAATAATGAATCATTAAAGATATAAACATAAGAGAGAATAAAGAACTAGGTAAGCACTAAAATATTATGTGCGTAAGAGAGTGCTACCATGAGATCACTTGAGTGCTGAGTGCACGAGAGAGTGATGATAGATCTTTTGAGAGAGCTCTGACTATTCGTTGTATTCCTTGATTAATATTTTATTGTAAGAATCTTAGTAATCTGGGAGATCTTTGTGACCTAAAATTCTTTGTGAACTGTTAATAAAAAGAACTGGATTTTGATCCATTGTGAACATAACATTTGTCATCGAACCACATATATCTTGTCCCATGTGGTGATTGTTTCTTTATCTTTATTGTGTATCCTCTTTTATATTCTTAGTTATTTATAAATGATGTCTTCTGCAAAACGCTCAAATAATTTTAGAGTGCTAAATATCAGTCATAGAGATATTAAAGTACGTAAAAACCCTATAAGTGGTGTCTATATAGCTAAGATTGATATCTAAGTAGTATGAGATTGAAGAGCCTAAACTGATTTCCTAACAGTCTAGGTGAGAAAATTTTTTTAAATATTATTTAATCAATTTTCATTCTATCTTATTTAAAAGTTGTAATTTTTCTTTAATTATGAGTTTTACGCATAAATTTTGTGTTGTTAATTATTTGTTTTTAATTTTTAATTTTGTTTATTATCTTACTTTTAAACAATATATGCTCAATTAATTATCTACGCATTGTTATTTATTTACTTATTTTATTTTGGGTAACTATACCTATCGAACTGATAAAGCATTGAGCTCTTCTATTTCTTTTCTTTCTTTTTTTTTTCTAACAAAAAAAATAATATTTACAACTTTAAAGTATTATTCATTTGATGGATGATTTCATTTTTTTTTTCTTTTATGAAGAACTAGTTGGCAAATCATTAAATATTTTTTGCCAAGCAAGTAGGATAAAAGAAATGCCAACCAATGACTTGTTATTATTTTTGGATTTTGATGGCAAATTAATGATCATTATGGACCACAAAGAGTGCATTACCTATATAAATTTAATATAGAGAGGCCGAACTAATTACAAACAACCACTAAAAAGAGTCAAATTTTAAACCACATACACTAAATAAGCTATTTGATACGATATATGTTCTTTGTCCATTATTCAAAGGTTCAATTAGTCCACACTCAGTTTAATTCTTTTAAATAAAAATCTACATTAGAAAAAGATTTAATTTCATGAAATAAAGAATTTCAGTCCAAATTTCAGACCTAACACATCATATAATTGGATCTGCCAACTCATGAGCTCCTCAAACGAGTTTTGGAAATTATGAGGAAGCGGGAACGGATTAATCTTCTAATACTACTCAAAATTTTAATTAATTAATTGATGTTTTATATTAAGAAAGATTTCTCACAAGTAGATGAATCTCACTTAAATCATTCTATTTGATTGATGATTTGTTAACAAGTTTAAACACTTATTAACTCGAGATTAATTAAGTGAAGCTCATGCATACTTTGAAGGGAATTAGAACTCATGCCTTATAAATAGAGATAATATATTTGTTCATGATTCATTCAACATTTCAACATCATTATTTAATTTTATCCTATTCTATAGAATTCAGTCATAAGTAATTACAATATGCACAACATACATCTTGGTTGTTTTTTTGAACCCTTCTCTACACACAACACAATCTTCTTTGGGATAACTATAACTTGAGTATCGAAGTATTTTTTTCTTGAAAGAGGATGGTGCGTTCTTGTTATTTCAAGGAGTATGTAAGTGCAAGACGATACTTAACGTAGAGGTTCTAAGCTTAGAAATGTCAATGGCACCATCTGTGAGAAAGTTTTGAATAAAAAAAAAACTTTTCAACATTAAGGTAACCAAAAGCTAACATGGTAGCACCAAAAAAATCCTCACAACTCAGAGACTTTGGACAACACTAAGAACGAGGTCCAAGCAACTCAGACTTGATTGCTTTAAGCAGTGAGGTCCCCGTCGGCATGACAGAGGTACTAACCAAGATTCTAAAGCATCTTGAAGAAACATGGAAGGCGAATGATGAACACTTGAAATTACATATTTAATAAGGGTTTTATATCATTATTTTGTATTACTAGTGTCTTTAACCCTCCTAACTTAAGTATGTTTACAATATTGTACCTAATTAGTTTTTAACTGTTTTATGGTAGGTACGGTAAAATGGGCATAACTTTCTACCTAGGAATTCAATTAGAGTGATTATTGATCTTGTGAAGAGATGACTTAATGGGCTAACATATTGTATTTCATAAAGCAGTCAAAATTCAAACGTTTAAAAGGTGAAAATGGCCTAAAACAGAACTGATTTGTAATACATGCCCAATCCAAACAGTCATCAGTATTTGGCCATAACTATAGAAATACGTATCTAATATATATGAGACAACTCAATTTAGAAAGATAAGAGACTTATCTACAACTTTGATGTTTTGAGTAATAGCTAATTCAGACCATATCAATTACAAATTAGATAACAAGTGGGTGCATTAAAGATAATTAATATAAATTATTTGTCACAATTCTTGACTTTTATTATCCAAGTGGTTTTCACTTCATTTGTCTTAATTTATCCATATTTTTCTATAAATAGGTAGCATGTTTATGCCCAAAATATGTAATTAGAGAGCTAGATTCTAATTCAAAACACTTGTCTTTTGTATTATCTCTTTATAATATTATTTCTCTTATTTACTATTGTATAGTCATATTATCCATTCTTCCATTTTTTTAGTTTTATTATGTTTAAGTAATTTTCTTTATGCTAAGGTGAAAGGGTGAAACTCTTGGCAAGGTAATACTTAACTCTTTATTCATGAATTTAATGTTTTATTCTTAAGTTACGTAAATTTATATATGATGTATTTATTTTATTTCTAATATTAATATCCTTTCTTCTAAGTGGTGTATCTTGATTTATTATTGACGAACTTTATACTTGACACAATAACTTCTTGAAACCATTTACAAGATTTAGCGTATATACCATTTCTTGTAAAGTGGGAGTCTTGATTTATTGTAAACAAAGATAAAGATTGACATAATAAATACTTGAACTCATTTATAAGATTTTATGTATAATAATTGAAAGAAATAAATACTAATTAATATATAAATGATGATGAATTTTAATTGTTATATTTTTTGGTTGGAACCTCCTTTGTGTGAGGATTCTAATTGAATTATAAAAAGAGTTAAATATATTCTTACTTCTTATGCCAAGAGTGGATCCTCCTAACCTTAAATTTTATTTGAATTAGTTAATTAAATTAATATTTGCAAACATCTTATACTGCATTAATTATTTTTAAAGTATTTATAGTTTGTAATTTTAATTCTACTTTCTTGTGGATCGACCCTATTCTCACTGGATTATTTATTACTTTGACAATCTTATACTTGAGAATAAACTCCTATATTCTGGACGTGTCAGAGAACTAATAATCAAGGGATAGATTAACAATGATGGAGAGATACAAAGAATTTAACAAAAATCTCGAGGAAGTCCTGTCCTATAAGAACGGATTAAAGTAGGACCAATGTGACCAATCTATGGAGAATAAAGGAAAGAAGGAAGTTGCGAAGACGACAAGGAAAACATATGAAGTTCAAGATATAAAAATGGCAATCAAGAAGGAAGTTAGCAAGTTGTACATAAAGGCAAGGAATGCCAGAACCAATATGGATATGATGTCCTTAGCACAAAAGACAAACCCAAACCTATTTACAAAAGCTATAAAGTAACCCGAGAAGCCCAAGAATTTTATTGTACCAAACTTCTATATGTAAGACGACACTGATATCCTAAGGAACAAATCTTCCACATCAATATAAATATGATCATGCTTGCGATGGATAACCTCATGAAGTGCATCATGATCCTTTCTAGCCTGAATGGACCAACCTAAGCATGGTCCCTTAGATTGAAGAAAAACTTCATATTTATTTTGATGAACTAACCGACAATTCATTACCAAGTTCATGTAAAATCAGAAGAAGAATAAAATGACTTCAAATTAATTTTTTATAAGGTAAGGAGAGAACAAATCAATAAAAAGCTTTCTAAACAGGTTTAACTGAAAGCTTAGCGAGTTAGGGAACTACGATATAGAGATAACAACACAAATATACCAAAAGCTAATGAGGAGATTTACTCCTTACTATTGGTATCTTATTCAAAAGAACTTTACTTTTTTTGAATTAAATGATTAGAAGTTTGAGCAATGGATTAGACGGGAGGTGGATGAAGCTATACTAATGAAGGAAGGTTCTATGATCACAACATGAAAAGAAGGAACTATATCTTGAAAGGAAGGGTTCGGGAAGTGACCCTCCCACGTGAAGGGAGATGGAAGAGAAAAATGACATAGATGATTCAAATCTTTAATCCTTATCAACATGCTCGTAGAAATATTTAGCAAAAGTATAAAGATTGAGATTTTTAAGAACCCAAAGTCGATTATGATACTAAAGATCGACGAGATCAAACCAAGCATTGTCCTTTCCACAATGAAAAGGGACATAATATTAGTATATGCAGATCGCTAAAGAGGCAGATACACACTTTCATGAGGAATGGATACCTAGCTGAGTTCTGACTAGAGATAAAGCCTAAGAAGATCATAATAGTGGAACTAAAGAAAGACCATAAGTCGATTAAGGTAGAAGCTGTAACTTTAGAAGAGATAAGCACTAAAATATTGGATGCGATTTATAGATTGCTATCTGATTTGCAGTGCCAAGAAAAAGTGGAAAGCGCAGAAGATGAGGATGATTGAGAAAGAATAGATGAAGACACATGCTTGATGGTTGTAAAAGAACCACAGATAGCAGACGAACTGACATGTTCAGAATATAGGAGTTTATTTTCAAGTGCAGTATTATTGAAGTAATAAAAATAACCCAATGAGAATGGGGTCGATCAACGAGAAAATTGTTTTAAAATTACAAACTATAAATACTCTAAATACAAATGAGAAAATATAAGGTGTTTACAAATAATAATTCAATTAACCAGTTAAAATAAATGCTAAAGTTAGTAGGATCCACTCTTGGCAGATGAAATAATAGTATATTAAACTCTTTTTATAACTCAATTGGAATATTCACATAAAGGAGGTTCCAATCGGAAGATATAACAATTAAGGTTCATCATCATTTATATATTAACTTGTATTTATTTTTTTTAATTAGTATATACAAAATCTTATAAATGAGTTTAAGTATTTATTATGCCAATCTTTATATTTATCTATAATAAATCAAGACTCATACTTTACAAGAAAATGTATCTAAGCCAAATCTTGTAAATAGTTTTAAGAATTTATTGTGTCAACTATAAAAATTGTTTATAATAAATTAAGATACACCACTTTACAAGAAATGGTATCAATATTGCAAACAAAATAAATACATCATATATAAATTTGCTTAACTTAAGAATGAAATATTAAATTCATGAATAAGAATTAAGTATATTTTATTACCTTACCAAGAGTTTCACTCTTTCACCTTAGAAAAAAGAAAATTACTTGGACATAGTAAAATTAAAGAAAAAGAAAGGAGATAGAAAAAGAGATGACATGACTTTAGAATAGTATACAAAAGAAATAATATCACAAAGAGATAATATAAAAGATAAGAGTTTTGAACTAAAATCTAGCTCTCTAATTATATGCTTTGCGCATAAATATGCCACATCTTTATAGAAAAATAAGGATAATTCAAGACAAATGAAGAGAGAACCACTTAGATGATAAAAGTCAAGAAGGGTGGCAATTAATTTGTATTGATTATAATTAATGCACTCACTTGATTGTCCAATTTGAAATTGATGTGGTCCGCATTAGCTTCCACTAAAAAGATAAAAGTTGTAGATGAGTCTCTTAAATTTCCAAATTGAGGTATCTCATACATATTAGATACGTATTTCTCTAATTATGGGTCAAGTACTGATGATTGTTCTAAATGGGCTTGTACTGCAGATCATTTCTATTTTAAGTCATTTTTTGCCCTCTAAACGCTTGAATTTAAAAATTCTTGGAAAATAAAATATTTTAACCCATTGAGTCATCTCTTCACAGGATTAAGAATCACTCTAATTAGATTCCTAGGTACAAAGGAATTTCTATTTTACTGAGCCTACCACAAAATAGTTAAAATATAATTAGGTACAATATTGCTTAAGTTTGGGAGGTTAATGACACTAGTAATACAAAAAAATAATGTAAAACATTTATTAAATGTGTAATTTTAAATGTTCATCACACCCCCTAATTAGCTTATTACTAGTCCCTAACAATTCAAACTTAAATAAAATTTGAACACTATTTAAGTATTTAAAACAAAACGTCAGTTCAAGATCACAATCACTATTAAGGTTATTTTAATCATAACTTAATTGTGTGTATGTAAATTAAGCCGAAGCCTTCTTACTACAAACTACAATATATATAGCCTTGAAAATTTTCTTTAAGTAAAAACCTCAACTGCATATCCTCACAGGTGAATAATTTTTTAAAAGAGCTAAGATTTTATTCATGGAGTTGAAAAATAGATAATTGCTTAAGAAAAGGTTACATTTTAAGATGGACAGACAAACTAATATTGATCAAAATATAGAAAAATTAATTATTTAGAGTCAAATTATTCTTACCACATGTTTGCTTCAGGACTTTAATTATCTTATGCGAATCTTACGAATAGAGTCTGGTTATAAAATTACTTCTTAATAACTTTTGTCTTCTAAAATTGAACGAAGACTTTATTAAATTGAATTGACTTCTTTTCTTCTTTGTACTTTTTTTATTTTGCCTTATTTTGTTTTTTTCCTTTGAAAAATATAAGGAATTATTACAAAATAAGAGCAATTTCTTATCATTATATTTTTTCACATATTTTTTATCATCTTTCAGCTAAGAAACTAAATCATTCCTTATCTCAAATAATGTTATTCCAAACAAAAATGAACAATTTCAAAAAATTAATAAAAGTTCATAAGCTGTTATCTTAAACCTTTCCATTCACTCACAAAAGATGTGTGAGTTTAGAAAAGAATATGTATACTTAAACATAAATATTCTCTTGGCTATATATATATATATATTTAATCATCAATCTTACCACAAGACTTACTAATGTGCTCAAGAAATGATTTTGAAAGTTATTCTTTAGTAACTTAGATAGAAAAAGTGATTTAAACTAAACAATTTTGAATTCATATCTCGATAGTAAAACAAACTTATTTACACAGGAGTTACCAAGAGCTAAAGCAACAAATAAATGTACATGAAATGCATTAAAAATAAATCAATTAGAATGTGTTTTAAAAGTTAAGAAGTGTACTATTTACTCTGCTATTCTAGATCTAGAAAGTATTTTAAGAGTTCAAAAAAATGAACCTTTTATCACACTACTCATGATGACTTTTTTTTTTCAAAAATAAAGTGGTAGAAAAAATAAATACTAACATCCTATATTAACTACTCTCTCCCCAATCAGATTGAGACATTGTCCTCAATGTTAAAATATAAGAGTAGAGTATAGAAGATATCATCTGAAACATATTTATTGAAAGGAAAAACTTGTAGCAAAATAAAATAAACGACATAAAATGATAACAACTATAGTAAATATGTACAAGTAGTTGTAATTGTGGCTCGAATCTTTCTTTGGTTTTACGTCCAAAAATGGTTTAAACGCCTTCTATGGGTCGGGAATAGGTTTTCTATCTAATTTTTTTATAGATTAACAAACATGGTCTGTTAAAGTCAGATTCCTGAGAATATATTGTTGATGTTCAATTTTGAATTTATTCCATAAATTCAGAAGTTTACGTTATACGAGCCCACAAAGATACGTCTCAAGAGTCACTAGAATGTCATCCAAAGACTCCTTACTCAGTCCATCCTTAATGAATTGAATATTGTTTTCTCAATTTTTAGATACAAATCCTAAAGAACGAGAACTCTGATTACAATTCCATTGAACACATTTATGACAAACGTGTAATCTTTTTGCTCTTCGCCTTTTGGCATAAGAGCTTTTACCTAAGCTAAACATGTAAAAAATTAATGAGTCTGAAAACTCGCATACCAATCAAACTTTGGCTTCAATTAACCAATGTACATCAGCAGGTATATTCATAATCATTAATAACTTTAATCTTTCACATCTTGTTTGGTAAATTTTCTTTAAGGTATTTTGAGGCAATGAAGGAAAATATTTTTTCAAATTCATTAGAATGCCATCCATTTTTTTTTAAAAAAAGAGAAGAAGAAAAGGTATTGATAATTATAAAAAACTGACAAAACCGACTTAAAATATCACGAAGTACTATTATTCGCCATTTAATCGGGGTGCAAAACAGAACTCAACACAAAAATATTAAATTAACCTGCAAGTACGAAAAACAAATAAAGTTAGAAGAAGAATATATATATATATATATATATATATATATATATATATATATGTACAACAAATATCAATTGGTCTTGTAATAAGGATCGGACAGAGATACAAATTCTACTTGAACAGCTTAGTTTTCTAAAAATGACTTGAGTCTTTACCCATTTACCTTAAACACATTATTATTTTTAGGATTTTCAATGTTAATTGCTCTATATGGGTAAACATGTTTTACAATAAAAGGGTCACTCCATTTTAATCTTAATTTTTCAAGAAATATATAAAGTCGAGAATTATAAAGCAAAACCTTCTGACCAACATCAAATGTTTTTCTTTGAATTTTTTGATCATGAAAGCTTTGATTTTAGCTTTATGAATTTTTGAATTCTCATATGCATCATTTCTCAATTCTTGAAGTTCATTTATTTGTAATTTACATATTTGTCTAGCAAAATCAAGATTTACATTGAAAGTTTTAGTGGCCCAGTAGGCTTTGTGCTCAAGTTCTACAGGTAAGTGACAAAGTTTTTCATAAATTAGCCAATAAGGAGTCATACCCAATGAAGTTTTAAAAGCAGTTCTATAGGCCTAAAGTACATCATTAAATCTTAAAGACCAATATTTGCAATTTGAGTTTATAGTTTTTTTTAAAATTTATTTTATCTCTGTATTTGCTAGTTCAACTTATCCACTTATGTGAGGGTAATAAGGGATGACAACTTTATGAGTAATACCATACTTTTTCATTAATATTTCAAATGGCCTATTATAAAAGTGCTTACCCCCATAACTTATAATGACTCGAGGGATTCTAAATTGACTCAAGATATTTTCTTTCAAAAATTTCATAATTATTTTATGGTCATTATTTTGACATAAAATAGCCTTAATCTATTTTAAGACATAATCTACTCCGACTAAGATATACGTAAATCCAAATGATAGTAAAAATGGTCTTATGAAATCTATCCCCCAACAACAAAAAATTTTAATAACAAGAATGAGGTTCAAAGGTATCATGTTTGGTTTTGAAATGGATCTCAATTTTTGACAATTTTCACACGTTTTACAAAATGCATGTGTATCTTTAAATAAAGTAAGCCAATAAAATTCACACTGCAAGATTTTTGCAGTTATTTTTTTTTTATGAGAAATATCCCCCACATACTTTAGAATGACAAAATTTAATAATTCTACTTACCTAATTTGGTAAGGACAATATCTGAAGAGATAAGGATCATCCCAATAAAACTTTCTCACCTCAATTAAAAATTAATTAAAATTAGAATTAGAATTATAATATTGAAGTAATTAAAATTGAATTGGAAATTAGAATTGAAATTATAACATTTAATATCATTGAACTTGAATTTAAATTAGAATTGAAATTATAACATTTAACGTAATTGAAATTGAATTTAAAATTAAAATTATAACATTTAACGTAATTAAAATTAAAATTAAAACTGGAATCAGAATTGGAATTATAACAGTTTGTGAATTAAAATTGAAATTGGTTTTGAAATTACAACATTTAAAGTAATTGAAATTGAAATTGAAACTGGAATTATAACATTTAAAGTAATTAAAACTGAATTTAAAATTAAAATTAGAATTATAAAATATTTAACGTAATTGAAATTGAAATTAGATTTAAAATTATAATATTTAACGCAATAGAAATCAATATTTGAATTGGAATTATAATATTTAATGAAATTAAAATTAAAATTGAAATTTGAATCAGAATTTTAACATTTAACACAATTGAAATTGAAATTAGAATTAAAATTATATGATTTAACGTAATTAATATTAGAATTAAAATATTTAAAATTAGATTATAACATTTAATGTAATTTAAATTGAACTTAAAATTAAATAGAAATTATAACATTTAACGTAATTGAATTAAAATTTGAATAATAACATTTAACGTAATTTAAATGAAAAATAGATTTAGAGTTATTACATTTAACGTAATTGAAATTGAAATCGAAATTAAAATTGAAATTGAAATTGAAAATATAGCTTTTAAAGTAATTGTATTTAAAATTGGAATTAGAATGATAACATTTAACGTAATTGAAATTGAAATCGAAATTAAAATTAAAATTAAAATTGAAATTGAAATTATAACATTTTGCGTAATTCAATTTAAAATTGGATTTAGAATTATGACATTTAATATAATTGAAATTAGAATTGAATTTGAAATTATAATATTTAATGTAATTGAAATTAGAATTAGAATTATATTATTTAACGTAATTAAAATTAGAATTAGAATTATAATATTTAAAATTAAAATTAGAATTAGAATTGAATTGATAATATTTAACGAAATTGAAATTAAATTTAAAATTATAATATTTACCGAAATTAAAACTAAAATTAAAATTAGAATTATAACAATTTGTATACAATTTTATTTAAATTTAATAATATTTATGATGTTGTAAAATGAAAATTAATGTAACATAACTATTTTATTAATATAACAATAATAGTATGGTGCTAACAATTTTACATCAATTAATATATTTATCTTAAAATTTATTAACTTCATACCGGATAGGTTTTTATTAATTTTGTTCTTAATGTATATATTTACGTTTAACCAAATAAATGAGGGGGCTTTTTATATTTTCTATCAACTCTATCATCCACCGGTTACTTAAGTTGCTTGTTTTATAATTAATTAAATTTCAACCGTTAGATATGTTTTGAACATATTTAACGATTAAAACAGTATGGTAGATAGTATTGATGATTTGATTGACGCAAAAAAAGAATAATAATAAGAAAATAAAAACTTAACTGTGGCATTATAATAACAAAATCGCGTTTCATGGCTAAGATATCGCAAACTTCTCCATAAATCAGCAAATTGTTTGTCTCAATCAATGGTGAAATAATCATGAACAAAAGTTCCAGCACCAGATGGAGTCAGAATCTTGATGGACCCTCAAACATATATATATATATATATCTAATAAATGAAAAATAATAGTAAAATGAAAATATAAAATATCTTATATAATAATTCTGTATATTTTTCCTCATTCTATTACATGTAAACGGTAATCCTTTTATGATCATAAGATATTCCGTTACTCCAATAACCAACAAAAGGGCAACTGCTTTCATGTGATTTACAAGAAGAAAAAGAAACCATTACTAAAACTAATAATATTAATCACCTTGGTGATTGCATGGATTCCACTTGAGATTTTCCTTTGGGACCTCTCAATCTAATGAAAAGTCTGTACTCATCAAATGTCATTGGTGGATAAAGTGAAGGGTTTTCTGCGGTAACAAGTTCTTTCACTGGTTCAATTGGAATGTCACTCTTTGGATTGTAAAAGAAAGCAAGCGAGATTCGTTCTTTTGCTGAATTTACAATCACTTGATGCTCAACACTCTTGTAATTTGCATTGCTTAAAACCTAACAACATTAAAAAAAAAAAATTACATCTCAGTGAAGAGAAAGTATTATAGAAAAGGTTAGAAACTTTTGTGGGTATTGCACTTTAAATGAAGATTTCAAGCTCACATTCACAAAAGGGTAAAAATATTATGGAGTGACTCTATGAGGATGAATTCTTTTAATCTCATTTTCTTATTTGGGTTCAAATCCTTCATCTTCTAAGTAGTGCGTGAAGATATGTATGTATATAATCCATCTAAAAAAAATTATAGAGTGATTAGGAAATAAAACTGTTACAAATTTTTTGTTGCTTGTTCAAAACATTTTGTCGTTTATTTTAAATTTGTAATTACATATTTAATATATGGTATTCTAAAAGTTTAAAAATAAAAATATTTGAAAAATATAATAAAAAAAAAGTCGATAACAAATACCATAAAATGGCTCTGTAATAGAATAACTCTCGTAAAAATTGTGTAGACAAAACCTATAAAGTAAATCCGAAAGAGTGTAAATCTTTCGAGGACCACTTGTAATATGGAGGTGGTGTCGGTTATCAATTTAAGGTTCTTTTACACGTTGAGAACATGGGATTTGGGTACCTAATTGGCTTCAAGCAATTATGTGAGTAGGAAATTTCAGGGGAAAAATGACAAAAGATGACAGCGAATACTTTTTCTTGGTAACTTAGCACGTGCGAAATATTGGAAAAAGAATGAA
Organism: Ailanthus altissimus; assembly: GCA_946807835.1. Lineage (NCBI taxonomy): Eukaryota > Viridiplantae > Streptophyta > Magnoliopsida > Sapindales > Simaroubaceae > Ailanthus > Ailanthus altissimus. Next base: position 20,809,423 of record OX327684.1, read on the forward strand.
ATGGGTAAGAATCAAAATGTCAATTTAAGGCCTTATCCCATGCAATAATCAAGATTATCCATTTATAACATTTGAAAGCAATAATGTATAGCGATAAATAAATGAAAATAGAATATCTAAGAAATTACCAAAAGAGGAAACAAATTGTAGACCCCCCATTTCTGAGTTATTTGAATTGTGAAAAAAAATATGACCCTAAAAAAGATATCCGGAACGAATTTGGTAGACAGAAATAATTGAACAACAAAACTTGAAATACCACTCAAATTACAGAAAAAATAAATGGCATGAGATTTGACCAAAGTTAAATAACTAGTGCGTGCCCACCAAAAATGAAAGCCTCCACACACCAATTGTGCCTATATTTCAATTCATGGACATTCATGGCCAAACATTTTTCATTAATGTTGATGTCTAATAATCTAGATAGAGAAGTGATCACCTGAATTTGGTCGCCAATGTTGACGATGAAAGCGTGGCGGGCGGGCTTCACAGTGATCCATTTGTCGTCTTTGCGAACTTGAAGGCCGGTGACTTGATCGTCCGGCAAGAGGAGGGTCAAGCCGCCGGGGTCGGAATGCGAGGACAGGCCAAGGGCCATGTCAGGCTGTGGACACTTTGGATAGAAATTAACCCTTAAGCATGCTCCAATATCTTCACCACCAAATGCATTTTGAAGCGTATCTTCTCTTAATCCAAGGTTTATTGACAAAAACTTCATCAACCTTCCACACAATCCCACCAATTCCTTGCAATACTCATCAATCACTTCCCTATATCAAAATTAACGATGATTTCTTTAATCAAATTTAACAGTACAGTAGCCTTATAATAAAAACAAAAATGAATCAATAAAATACAGTTGAAATTAAAAGTGATAAAGAGTAGCCGGAAAGCTATAGGACACAAAATTGATGACAAAGAACGGTAGATTAACATGGGGCAGCAATGGAGAAGCAGCCAAGATTTAGAAGCATTAGGAAGCAAAATTAAAAAGTTTCTTTGGAGCATAATAATTTACCTGCTAGAATTTGGAACGGAAGGCCATTTGTTATAGTCCTTCAACGAGGAAGGCTTATAATGAAGATAATAATAGTCACTCCAGTCGAGAACTGCTCCTTTCTCGACGCCCAGACGGCTGCCGTAACCCTCATAAGTCTTTGGAGAATTTGCGTAGGCTTGTTTGATTTCCATCGGAGCATGAAAGAACTGACGCCAATTCTCACGAGCTTTGTCCATCAACTCATGGCTAACGCCATGATTAACAACTTGGAAGAAACCCCATTCGCGACAAGCCTCTAAAATTTGACCAAGTATATGCCCACGAATATTCTCGTCATCGCCATATAAGCCAGCCAGATCAATAATAGGAATATTAACATCATCATCATCATCATTGTTCATCGATGGCCTTTCTGTTGGTGGCTTCACATATCGATCTGGGATATTAGATAAGCCATTTTCGGACAAAGACTGAACACGAACTATTGGTTCTGGCCAATCTTGTAAGTTGTTGTTGCTCATGATGTTTGGTAATTGGTTTAGGTTTCGATGTTGATCCTTTTATAATCAAATCAAACGTGCGATGAAAGAGAGGTGGGATTTGAGAGAAAGAGAAGAAGGGGAGTGGTAGTTAAATGGAAGAAGAAGAGATTAGTGGAAAGTGGAGGGAACTGAAATTGACTCGAAAGAGAATGTGAAAATAATGGTTTTTTATTTATTTTATAAAACAGAATGAGTGGAAACTTTCTTTGAGTGAAAAAATAAAATGGGCTTTTCCTTATTTCTCCTCATCATCTCTAGTCTCTACTTTATTTAGCAACAGTAAGTGCAGTTTCTGTTTGTTTGTGTAACGAAATTGACAGGACAACATACAAAGAATACACAAAAATCTCATAACTCAAATTTCAGCCATTTATATAAGCTATGACAGTGACGGGAAAAAAAAATCCATTTTCAATTTCGGCGCCATGTACAACTTGCATTTACTACTCGCTTTCAATACCTTTTGTATTTTTGCCAATCATTAAATAATGGCAAGGGTTACTACAATTTTGGGTAGAAATTTTTTTTATGGTATTCTAGTCTTTTAAAAAAAATATCATAAAAAAATTATTAAAAGATTATTTAATAAAATTATACTATCTAAGCACGAGAGCTTAGCCAAATTGACGAGCCTCCCAAGCCTCATATCTTTACCTAAGTTTGAATCATCCTTCTCTTCAAATGGTGCAAGATGTAATATATATGTATGTAATTCCTAAAATTTTTTTTTTTACTATATATTTTTATTTTTTCTCTCTCATTTTTTTATGCAATCATAATTAATTAATTAGTGAGGTATCATTAAATAATTTTATAAATGATGTAAATAACATTATGTAAAACTTTTTCAATCTATAAAGTAGTTTTTTTATTAACATTAATTATTATATTTAACCACTTGCAATAAAATAGCTATATTTTATTTATTTTCTAGAGAGCATATTTCATAGCTGTCATTACGGATTGCAATGGGCAAAGCGAAAACAAAGAGGTTTTTCTTATACCCGTCGTACTTTTTATTTTAAACCTCATTTTCACCCTATTTTTCATAATAATTTAGCGGATTGGAGATGGGGAATCCCCATATGAGAAATAAATTTTTCATTTCTGCCTCATTTCTTATTTTTATTAACATTAAATATTAATTTATATTAACAAATTTTAATAATATAAAACTAATCTATATTATGATAAGAAGAATCAAACTAACAAGCTAGAATAATATGATAATATCCTCAAATATTGTGAATAATAAATAAATTTTTAAGTAAATAATAAATAAAATAACAAATAAATAAATTAAATAATATTCTAGTGCCTAGTATAATTATTCTTCTTATCAATTACTTAGTCTCCTCTAATTAAAAGTTATGAGATTGAGACTTCATTTCTAAAAATAAATAAACTACTTTTAATTTTTTATTAATTTTCATAAGATAATGTAATAAATAGTTTAATACAATTAAATTTACTAGAAATTAGATTGAATTTTACCTCTATCAGTATCTCTAAATTGGATAATAAAAATAAACCATATAAAAATTAGTTGGTTAAAATCAAATAAAATAAAAAATTAAAATTTTTATAAATAATAAATAATTATTTCATACCTTTAATTTTCCCATAAACAAGATTGAGCAAACATCAAAGCTTCAAATATTTTTTTATGTAATCACATATAATGATGATTTACAAATCTACCACTTGTACTAAATATAGATTTAGATTCTACCAAAACTAATTTTATTATAATTTTGAATATTTTATTCGAAACGAGATAGTAAGTTTAATGAAAAGACAAAAAGAGTAATTGAGTAAGTTTGATGTGAGTCTTAAAGAATAAAATTAATGATGACTGAACTAAAAAATAGAAACCTTTATACTAGATTTTATATTTTTTTATTAAATATTTTATTAATAAAATTATATTATTAAAATATTTCTTTATAACCTAGTTAAATACAAATTATAAAATAAAAAATTGGTAAATTATATAACTATATACTAAAAATTATACTTAATATATTTATATAAAATGCGGCGTAGGGTGAGGAGGCTTAATACCATTCCTGCTCTATTAATAATTTGGAGAATAATTTTTCTCTTGCATTACCTCATTTTATAAAAATTACCTAATCTCCACCCATTCGGGACAGGGTCTCATGGGGTCCCATTCTCACGAAGTATTTTGCTATTTTTATGTGTTATGGTTAAGTAATTACTATTGATTTAAAAAATTAATTTATTAAATAATACTGTATACTCATTTATATATATACTCAAGATCTATTTAATTTTTATCTAATATAAAACGCAACATATGTTAAGGTTAGGAGGTTGAACTAATTAATAACATTGACAAGAATATAGTTTTACTTTAATTTTAACACATGTACGATAAAAATCTAGCCAAACCAACTTGAATCAACTTTATCATATTTATCATAATTAAATTAACTAAGAAAAAGGCGTTCATCAAAACTCAATTTCACTCATTATTGGATCAATTTTGGGACATTTCAGTCCTCGTCTAATTTAAATTTATCATTTTTTAATGTTAGTCTGTTTACCATCCAAAATTTAGAGAAAAAAAACAAAAGAGAGAAAAAATTATCAATTTAGTTCTTCAAATTTTCTTGAATTACTTATTAGATCATAAGTTTTTGTTTAAAAAAAAATTAAGTTTTGTCCATTGTTAAAAAAATAATGTTTAAAAATGCACTTTTCAAGATAATAAGATAAGTTCAATCAAATATAATACCATTTATTATTAGACAAATCAGTTTACTTTACTAATCTAAAAAATTGTATTTCAGATGTTATTTCTTTTAATAGCAGGAACTATAGTAGATATTTTAAATTTTTAATGACCTAATGAATAATTTAAGAAACAATCAGAGACTAAATTATTAAGTCCCAGAAAATGAAGAAGTCTTAGAAGTCAAATATGGAATATAATTTATTATGCGTCTTAGAAGAGCATTGTACCAGCTAGTATTTGCCCAAGACATAACTAGGAAAATTGACCTAATAAATTAAGTTGATATTGGCCGATTGATAAGCTCAATTTACTTGTGACAGCCCATTAATACTATTACAATAAAATAATCTTTTTGTAAAAACACGATTAATATACAAAATAATCCTCAAACCTTGTGTCAAACTAAGCAATTATCTTGCTGTTTAGGAAACTAGTAAAAAATCAGTAAGCATTTTTTTCATGGCTTCTGATATTATGTTACCTTTTGCTTTTAGTAAAACCATATATAAATAAAAAATTGTCTCCTTGCATTAACATGAATATATAAACTAATAGCTAGCTCGCCACTTAATGACATGGCACAGTAGCTCACCGTATAATGCAATTTTTTTTTTAATAATGCCATATTCAATATCATGCAAAATTCATGGCTATATAAACAAAACCTTTTTTGTTTTTAATATTTAATATTTAAAAAATAATAATAAAATTTTATTGTCACAGACTGAGTTTTGTGATAAAATATTTTTATTATTAAAAATTATCTCAAGAATCTATAATAAATTTTTTTTATCATAGATCCGTGATAAACTAATTTTGTAATAAAAATATCTATCACCAATTTATGAGAGACCTTGTTTGATGCCACATAACAAATTATTACACATGTAAAAAATAATGTGACGGCCTACGTAGCACAAAATACGTCGAATGATGCAATAATTATGTAATGTTACTAAAATATGATGACTACATCATTCAACTATGTATCATCAAATAATGATAATTTTAATAAATTAAAATATATGTAATATTAAAAATATTTATATTACATTAAAACAAACTATATTCATTAAAATCAATAATATAACATACAGTATATAAAATTCAAATATAACATCTAAATATATGTAATCCACAATAAGAAGCATTCCAAACATTCAAATCACTCCGCAAAATTTAAAGGCCAAACATCATCCACATCAATAAAAGTAGCATTCATTTCCTACAGCCCAGTTTACAAACTCAATCTTCAATACTTGGTTGTGATAAATCTCTTCTAATCAAATGTTCAAAAGCCACTTTTAAAAAAAGAAAATTAAGGTAAATTATTATGTTTATAGTACAAATTTAACAATTGAATACAGAATATGATACGCAATTGACTGAAAAAAATTATATACCTAACATGTTTCAAAACTTAGGGGATATGAAGAATGCCCAATTTACATGAATTTCATCTATCTCCTCTTTTGTTATGTTTTCTTCCATGAACTTGAAAGACATAAAGTAGAATAAGTAAAAAATTTATAAATTGAAACTTTAATATTTTCAACGTGTATTAATTGCTAACTGAAATTGAAACAATTTATATTTGTACAAGTACTTTGGTGTCATTTATAATATTTTGCATGTACACCATGATAAAGAGGCCGCATTCCAAAGCTCTTGGTTGCATCGAGGCTTGTGAAATAATTTTAAAAAATTAAGTGTAAAAATAATTAGAGGCGCTCAATTAGAAGGTGCAAAGAATATATATATTTTTTATTTTCACTTGAATCCAATTAATTGGTGATATCTTATTATTGGCACCTTCACGAGTAAAATAAATGCAAATGCCACTACAAAGTAATAAATTAAAATAATTATGTTAGAAAACTAAAATTTTAATATAAATAAATATTATTGTGTTAAGGAAAAGATATTATAAAATCTCACTTGTTTAATATGGTATAGAAGTCATCGCATATTTGATCCCTTATTGGATCTATGGGATAAATAATTTTATTAGACACGTCAATTATCGTAAATACCCACTAAAACTATATCAATTAAAAAAATAATTAATAAACTCAATTAAAGCATAAATTACATTATTTTAAAAAAATTATACTCTTAATTATATAGTACTAGCCACGGCTGATTGTGTGATATGCTTTTAAGGCGATTAGCAAGTGTATGTGAACACTCATTTATCATTATGCTTGTTGTTGACTTTCCTGCAAAGGAGACGACAAATGAATAAATAAAGGAAAATTTATTTGTTAATTTTGACTATTTTAACTTTTTGTACAATAACTTATGTAAACATATAAAATTAGTATCATTTTCAAGTATTTCAAAAATGAAAACAATAAAAAATATTAATAAGAAATCTTATGTTGACTGAAAAAATAGTTTTCTCAGACCAACGAGTTTTAAATTTGTTTTACGTTAAAATAGAGTTTTGGACTTTGTCTTAATTGGGCTTTGATCTTGGGCCTTCTGGGCTTCTTGCTTTAGTTGCTCTTGTAAACACCAAGAAAATATTTTTGTTATGATCTCGTTAGTGATGGTTTCGGTGAATGCCATTCGATGTCTAAGTCAGCTTTCTGGTGAACTGTGGGGGAGTAAGAAAAATAATGAGAACTTTTCTCTATAGAGTTAGAAAAAACCAGAACCTGTTTATAGTTGTCTTTCCCTCTTTATATAGCATCGGGTTTAGAAGACTCTATAGGTGGACATTCAGATTATCACCGGATTGCTCAACATGAATGAGGGTAGATGATCAGAATATCACCTATCTATTTGGTGTGACTTGGGAGATATTGTTTTCCAAATTAAGAGATTCTTCTTTAATGGTAATGTAGGTTGTCACTTTTAATAACTTGCCTTATCTGGGTTGTTCACTTATGTTTCCTATATGGTTAAGAAGTTGGCCTTTTGAATTAGATGATCAAGTTGCTCGATATTTTGAAATCCAAGCAGCCTTGGAGCATGCTCGTTGATGAGTTGCTCAGCCTATCTATGATGCTAGTTGCTCGGGGTACTTATTCCAACCTGGTCGAGGCCTCTAAGAGGTGGATAAGTGTGGTCTAAGTTGGTCAGACCCTCAGCTAGGCATAGTGATGGGATGATATTCCGAGCAGGTTTTGGGCTTTTGGGCCTATCTCTTTAGGTGAAGCTGGCTGTAAGCCCCGATGTTGGGCCTTTGGACCCTTCTATTTAAGTGAAGCAGGCTACGAGCTTATCATTAAGGCCTTTATGGATTTTTAAGAGGAACTGGGGTCTATAAATTTTTAGTTTTGATTAATCAAATCTGAAAACTTTATTCTTGTTTTCCTTTTCTGCTCGGTATGTTCTTTGTGCTTCAGAGGAATTTGAATAGGCCAGTTGTCTTTGAACAGGCTGTGATGTTATTGCTACTCGGTGTTTATGATAACGCTATTTAGTGTCTATGATATTGTTGTTTGGTGTCCATGATGTTGCGACTTAGTGTTTAAGATGTTGCTCAGCATCTGTGTTATAGCTGTTTGGTGTTTGTGATGTTGCTGCTTCTCGGTGTTTGTCACATATTCTGAGAAGGTTCAACTGGCTCTGAGTAGGTTACTTACTGTTACCCTAGGCTTACTTTGTATTCCTTTTTTCTCAAATCTTTGGCATTTATGAACCATTATGACACGAATCCTAAAACGCTATGCTTGTAATATCTGAAGAAGTGCTTAGAAGTAGGAATCAATCTCAATCGTTGGTTTATCTTGCATCATATAATTAAGGGAGTGCAGAATATAATGTCACATATGTTTAGAACTAAAGTAGCATTAGGGTAGCTCAAAAGATTTGTTCCGTTGATTGTTTAATCAAACAATCCAGATTAAGGGCAGTTAAGAGGATATACATTGAAGGTGTCTACTGACATGAAATAAAATGTGGGTACTTTAAAAGAACGTCTCTTGAGCTATGCAACGATTATAACCTTTCATTTTAACTGAACGGTCATGATTCTCTTAACCCAAAGGCTATAAAAAGCCTTTATTTTGGTAAAAATCTCTTTCTTGCTTACTATCATCATTTTCTTCAAGCAATTGTAAGATAAAAACTTTCTGGTTTTAGATACTTTTTGGTGCTCATGGTGATTGCTTGTAGTAAGGCATAATTTTGATATCTACGCTTCAAGGTGTTAGTTATTCCCTTTCTCGTCTTTTTTCCAAGTTTTTTTTACCATTTCTAGTCCCTGCCTAATTTGTTGTATATCTTCATTATCTGACATGTATGTTTGTTCGTATTTTTTCTAGTATACTGCCATTTTTAGTGTCTCATTGTTACCGTTTTTCTTGTTTTTTTCTTCTTCTTTGTAGTGTGGTTGCCCTGTTGTCTTGCCCTTGGTGCTGGTTTAGTTCTTAGGAAGATTTATTTTCATTGACTGTAGGAAATAGAAATAGCTTTGGTATCCGAGCTATTAACATGTCTATTGAAGAAGACATTAAAGTTCACGAGGTCCTACTTGTTAAGAGGTCAGATGGAGCTAGATAGGGTGAAGTGGCTTTCATATTGGTAGGTGACGTGGCCTTCTCCTCATTAGTCATTATTGATAATCGCGAGCCGGTCTTAGAAATAGAGGGTATGTTAGAGGCTGATTTTGAGGATCCTACTCAGGAACTTTTAAGACTTTCTAATAATGAATTTCTTGAGTTTGAACTAGATCAGAGGTATCAGAGATCTAAGATAACCCAAGTAGACCTTGATTCTTTAAAGGCGGCCTATTATATCCTTGAAACGGTAACCCTTGGGCTCTCATCTCATGATGAATTCCCGAGCAGCCCTTTAGATGGGAATGTGGTGATTCACGTTGAATTCCTCAAGCTAGGTCTTAGGCTACCTGGGAAAGTAGTGATTCTGAGCTATTAAAATGTCTGTTGAAGAAGACATTGAAGTTTATGGGGTCTCACTTGTTAAGAGGTTAGGTGGAGCTAGATGGGGTGACATGGCTTCTACATCAGTGGGTGATGTAGCCTTTTCTTCATTAGTCATTATTAATAATCTTAAGCCGGTCGTAGATATAGAGAGTGAGTTAGAGACTGATTTTGAGGATCCTACTTGGAACATTTAAGACTTTTTAATATTGAATTTCTCGAGTTTGGACTGGATCGAAGGTATTAGAGATCTAAGATGACCGAGATAGACCTTGATTCTTTGAAGGCGACCTATGATATCCTTGAAATGGTAGCCTTTGGGCTCCCATCTTATGATGAATTCTTGAGTAGCCATTTAGATAGGAAAGTGGTGATTCACGTTGAATTCCTTAAGTTAAGTCTTAGGTTACCTGGGAAAATGGTGATTCTGTGCCATTAACATGTCTATTGAAGAAGACATTGAAGTTCATGAGGTCCCACTTGTTAAGAGGTCAGGTAAAGCTAAAGGGGGTGACATGGCTTCTACATCGGTCTTAGATATAGAGGGTGAGTTATAGGCTGATTTTGAGGATCCTACTCGAAAAGTTTTAAGACTTCTTGATATTGAATTTCTTGAGTTTAAACTGGATCGAAGATATTAGAGATCTAAAATGACCGAGGTAAACCTTTATTCTTTGAAGGCGACCTATTATATCCTTGAAACGGTAATCCTTGGGCTCTCATCTCATGATGAATTGCCGAGCATCCCTTCAGATCGAAAAGTGATGATTCACGTTGAATTCCTCAAGCTAGGTCTTAGGCTATCTATGTAGCCTTATTTTACTGGAATGTTAGCCCGCTTAGGTGTAGCTCTTTTTCAGTTAGGTCTTAACTCTTGGAGGATTCTGGATGGTCTATAAATATTGTTGGTAAGGGTAGGGCTATCCTTACCCCACTATCAGGAACTAGGTCACTTATACCATTTTAGAAGCAGTGCAGGGGAACATAAGGGCTTCTATTACCTCTATTTCCATGGGCTTTAGAACCCTATCCTCGGTCACCCTTTTTCTATTAAGAGCTAGAAGGGGAATTGGTTCTTTACTGGGGGTGAGTAGGGTAAAGTAAGTGAAGAGGGGGGGAACTAGGTTGTCCCTTCAAATTTTGTGTTGAACGTAAGTCTTTCTTTTCCTTCCTTACTCCTTTAGCTATTTTTTTTTGTCTTCTTCTTTTTTTATTAACATTATGAATTTTGTAAACACATGTGACAGATTTTGAAGTATCCAAGAACCATCGTACTAGGATCAGAGTTGCTTTTGTACACATCTCTCATGTGCAAGATCTTCTTTCCACTTCAAGCCTTGTAGAATCAGGTTTAGTATTGGCAGCATCCCTAAGTGAAGTATCACGCAGACGAAGAAAGTATTAATTTTAGTTGTCCGTCCTTTCTTTTTAGTCTATGTTGTCTTTTTATTTTAAATTATCACTTCATTTTTTGCAGGAATGGCCGAACAAGGTAGTAGTAAAAGAAGGAAGATGGAACAAACTAAAGGTCCAGTTTAATATCCAGAGGTCAGCGTGACCTCAACTTGGACAATATAATAAGGCTCCTCTTTAGTTTTGAGGGGCGCTATAAGGGTAGACCTCCTATTTTGGGGAGGGAGGAGGATGAGGGGCAGGCTGGTGGGCTAGGTTGGTAAGGGCTAAGGAAGCCCCCGATGAGGTATGGATTATAGGGCCTCTAAGGGTAGAAAGAGTACGAGCCTTCGCTCTCTTTACGAGTCACAACAAGTTCTTAACCCTCAAGATAGAGGCTAATCTACCTCGGTTAGAACTCCAATGTAGGCATCCCCTTAGCTTTCGAGATTGATTGGGGAGTCTAGCTCAGGGGTTTCTTTATTGGAAGAGGGCCCTTGTCTAACTGTGACTTCAAATGTACTAGTAGCCAAGCGGATGAGGGACCTGAAATATGATTTTAATGATACAAAAGCTAGAATGATTCATAAACCCTGACTGAGAGGCCCAGATCTCTACCCTAGACCTAACCACTGGGTTCATTATCACAATGGGCACCACCATAAATGTGAGGCTCATTTCTCTATTTTCATCTTTCTTTTTATTTTTTGATGCCTTGTCACACTAACTTGTTTTCATTTGTAGTCCGCATTTTCCTTATCTTGATTCTAAACCAAGATTATGGATATGATAGCTAGTACCCAACAGGCTAGGGAGAGTCTCTCAAAAGGAAGGCGGGAGGTGCTTCAGGTGATGAGGGAGGTTGATCAAGAGCATGAGAAAGCGCACAAGCTGGCAAAGTAAATAGAGGGCCTTGAAATGGGTTGGGCCAAGGCAGAGATTAAAATGTTCAAGTTAGAGTGCAAAAAGTACTTGTTAGAGCAAGAGATGACAAACTCTTTTGCAATAGCAGAAAGTTACCTCTGAGTTGGTCAATCAAAATGACAAGCTCAAGAGACAATTTGCTGTGGCCTAGAGGGAGAGAGAACTGATCAAGTAGATTAGGTGGACTTTGCTGGTCAGGTTAAAGAGCTACAAGAGTTATGGTCGGCTGGCTATACTGAGAAGAATCCGTCATGGAGTGGCTGAAAGGTTCCGTAGGTCAATCGATCTCTTCGAGGATAGCTATCCAGAGATCGACCTGTAGTGGATGTGGGATATAGGCTTTGGTGAGTAGGGCTCTAAAGGGTAGACTTTCTACACCTAAGATGCTGATGTTTTAGACCAAGTCCAAGTCATTGAAACTACTGATGCTGCCCTTTAAACTCCATCTATGGTTGCCTATGATTAATCTGCCCAGTAACCAACTCCTGCACCTATTCCTCCAAAAGTTTCAGTTTAAGTGGTTGAAGAAGAGGCTCCCTAGGCTACCCTTTCTCATTCAGAAAGGGGCTTATCTACTACTTTTGCGGCATATGAGAGTACCATTAATATCGACCTGGTGTCTCATCACTTTGTTCCGTTAAAAAAAAAATTCATGAATGGTGTGAATAAAATGTTTATTTATGCATTCTTGAAACACATTTTAGTTCTAGAATGGCAGAATAAAGAGTACATTACTGAACTTTTAAAACACATTCCAATTAGTTTATTTTTAATTTATTTTATGTGTTTTTGGTAACTCTTACGTAAATAAATTTGCTTTGCTATTGATGTATGATTTCCAAATTGTTTAGTTTAAATCACTTTTTCTATCTAGGTTACTAAAGAATAACTTTTGAAATTATTTCTTGAGAACAATAGTAAACCTTGTTGTAAGATGGATGATTCAATATATATAGCAAAGAGAATTTCAATGTTTAAGTATATATATTCTTTTCTAAACTCACATATCTTTTGTGAGTGAGTGGAGGTTTGAGATAACAGCTTATGAACTTTCATTGATCTTTTGAAATAGTTAATTTTTTTTGGAATGACATTATTTGGGATGAGGAATGATTTGGTTGCTTAGCTGATGGATTAAAAAAAAGAAGGAAAAGTATTATGGTGATAAATTGCTTTTATTTTGTAATGATTCCTTATGTCTTTCAAAAAGAGAGAGAGAAAAGAAGTCAATTCAGTTCAATAAAGTCTTCATTTAAATTTAGAAGACTAAAGTCATTAGAAAACAATCTTATTACCAGACTCTGTATTCGTAAAATTCGCATAGAATAATTAAAGTCTTAAAGCTAGCATGTGGCAACAATAGTTTGAATCTAAATAAATAATTTTTCTATCTTTGGATCAATGTTAATTTGTCTGTCTGTCCCTAAATGTAACTTTTTCTTAAGCGATTATCTGTTTTACAACTCCATGAGTGAAATCCTAAGCCATTAAACAAATTATTCACCTGTAAGGATATGAAGTTGAGGTTTTTACTTGGAATTTTTTTTTAAGGCTATATATATTGTGGTAAGAAGGCTTTGGCATAATTCACACATACACAAAAGTTTGGAAGTTATAATTGAAATAACTTTTATAGCGATTGTGATCTTGAACTGACGTTTTGTTTGAAATACTTAGGTAGTGTTCAAATTTTATTTATGCTTAAATTGCTAAGGACAAGAAATAAGCTAGTTGGGAGGTGTGATGAACATTTGAAATTATACATTAATAAGAGTTTTACATCATTGTTTTTTATTACTAGTGTATTTAATTTTCTTAACTTAAGTATGTTTACAATATTGTACCTAATTATCTTTTAACTGTTTTGTGGTAGGTTCAGTAAAATAAGCATAACTTTCTATCTAAAGATCCAATTAGAGTGATTCTTAATTCTGTGAAGAATTGACTTAATGACCTAACATATTGTATTTCATAAATAATTTGAAATTTGAGTGTTTAAAGGGTGAAAACGGTCTAGAATTGAACTGATCTGTAGTACAGGCCTAGTTTGAACAATCATCAATATTTGATCCATAACTATAGCAATACGTATCTAATAGGTATGAGACAATTCAATTTGGAAAGATAAGAGACTTATCTACAACTTTTATGTTTTAAGTAACAGGTAATTCGGATCACATCAATTCAAAATTGGATAATCAAAGTGGATGCCTTAGTGATAATCAATGTAAATTATTTTACCACCATTCTTGACTTTCATCATCCAAGTAGTTCCCTCCAACTTTATCTCAATTTATCCATATTTTTCTATAAATAGGTGGCTTGTTTATACCTAAAGTATGTAATTAAAAAGTTAGAATTTAGTTCAAAATACTTGTCCTTTATATCCATTTATTTGTAATATTATTTCTCTTGTTTACTATCAAGTCATGTTATTTCTTCTTTCATTTCTTTTTTTTTTTCCTTTAGTTTTATTATGTACAAATAATTTTTTGTATGCTAAGGTGAAAGGGTGAAGCTCTTAGTAAGGTAATAAGATATGTTTAGCACTTATTTATGAATTTAATACTTCATTCTTAAGTTATGCAAATTTATATATGATGTATTTATTTTATTTGTAGAATTAATACCCTTTCTTCTAAAGTGGTGATTCTTGATTTATTATTGACAAACTTTATACTTGACACAATAAATTCTTGAAACTATTTACAAGATTTGGTGTATATAACCTTTCTTGTAAAGTGGGAGTCTTGATTTATTGTAGACAAATATAAATATTGGCATAATAAATATTTGAACCCATTTATAAGATTTGGTGTATAGTAATTGAAAGAAATAAATACTAATCAATATATAAATGATGATGAACTTTAATTGCTATATTTTTCGGTTGGAACCTCCTTTGTGTGAGGATTCCAATTGAGTTATAAAAAGAGTTAAATATATTCTTACTTTTTATGCCAAGAGTGGATCCCCCTAACCTTAGTTTTTATTTGAATTGGTTAATTGAAATAATATTTGCAAACATTTTATACTGCATTAATTATCTTAAAAGTGTTTATAATTTATAATTTTAATTCTACTTCCTTGTAGATCGACCTCGTTCTCATCGGGTTATTTATTACTTCGACAATCCTGCACTTGGGAATAACTCCTATATTTTGGACGTATCACATGCTTCAAGGGTGAGTCTCATAATCTTATTAGTGTAATGAGATAAAATTGTGTATATTATTTTTGCTGCGTACTATTGCACGTGGGACATGTAATAAATTTAAAAAAAATGCATACATTCACTCAATGCATAGCATATTAACATAACAAATAAATGACTATTTATATGCATTATTTTTATTTATAAGGACAAGAATGAATTTTTTTTCAAAATATGCACCTGTCGCCCCAGTGCTGGAACAATGATCAAAATAAGAAAATCAAAAAATAAAAATAACCTATTTAAGTTGCAATTCATCACCCCCAACGCTAGCCATCCACTGCTCCAACGATAGCCCATCGCCCTAGCGCCAAATCCCCATCGCTCTAACAATATAACTTTTTGAACACAGCACCCCAACGAAAGTGTAATTCTTTACCCGACAACAATTGAGATTTTCAAGCTCAAATCAATCTCTATAAAAGGCCACTCGTCCTCAGTCTTCAAAGATCATCCAAGAACACACAAGACACTTAAGAGACATACAATACAAGTCTTAGAGAGCAATTAGCGCACAATTGAAGCATTCATAGAGAGAAATTCAAAGCCTTCTTTGGCATCAAGAGTTTTTTAGGCAATGCAATCAAAAATAATTCGACGTCTATATCGGTTTGCTATTGATTGTATCATATTTTTTTATTATTTTTGCCGCTGTTCTCTTGTAGCCATGAACTGAATTTTCTTTCTAAGGTTAATACTGGAACTCAATATATGCGCTTAATTACCATATCTTTCTAATATTTAATAAACTTAGTTCTTTGATAATTTGAATTACTTATTCTTAATGCTTCAATATATTTGATTAATATATGGTGAATGAATTTGTAATATTTTGATAAATTCGGAATAAGAATCATTATATTTAGACATAGGTAATTTAATGCATTATTGTAGAGTAACATTCAATATTGCATATGCAAGTTTCAAATTAGGATAAGAATATACTTAATTGGCATATATAATTAATAAGACTTAATCTTAATAAATCTTAATTTATTACAAGTACTATAGGAATACAAGTATTTTATAAATTAAGCTATACTTGCATGACCTTGGGAGAGACTTATGAATACATAAGTGTCTTGATCAATAACAAGAATTAAAATAATTAAATATTAGAGGATTAATCATTCGAAAGCATATTGAGGGGTTGTATTAACCCTAAGTTTTCTCTATATTGCTATTTTTCATAGCTCTTTACGTTGTGTTCTTGTTTTTATATTTCTTCAAATTTATTTTTAAATTTTTATTTTTCTGAATAATTACTAAAAAGATATAATTTTATTATTTGGAGAAAATTAGAAATTATCCTTGTGAGTTCGACATCCGACTATTTTGTCCATTTATTACTTACATACAATAGTGTATACTTGTACTCAATTTTAAGATATAGAATTATCACATCATAATTCTACCTCGACATCCCCTCTTTGAGTAGGTTCCTTATCAATTAATTGGATACCTTAACCCACCTAAGCACTCTTACTTTCAACTTCTCAAGTTGAGCTACCCCTTACAAGTCGAATCCCCGTTGAAATTGTTAGACTCTTGACCAAATATGCTCTGAGAGTCAGCAACTAAAGACTATGTTCTAATACCTAGACAAATAAGGTAGATAACTTATCAACAATCTACTATATTGAGCACTTAAAACAACATAAATAAGCACTTAAGTATCATCAAGTCAAGCACTCAAACTTTGAATAACAAAAGCTAAAAAAATGCAAAAAATACCAAAACAAAAAAACAAAAAGCAACAAAGAAAAAGTACTAGAAATAAAAAAGCGTAGTACATAATGCTTACTTGTATGAAGATCATCAAAGATAAAGAAAGATGATTATAAAGAATGCATAACTTCTCTCTCTTCAAATAGCTACAGCTTTTTTCTCTTAAAATTTTCAAATAAAGTAGAAAATGAAGAAACAAAGGGACTGTGATTTTATATATGAAGTCCTTAGAGAAATCTCAACAATTGATTCAAGATTTGAGGGCTAAAACGATCACATGAGAGAAAGGTCTCCTCATCTAACACGTTCTTTCAAAAATACACTTCAACCATCTGATCACTGCTAAAAGTCCCAAATACGACCACATCATTAAAAATTAAAAAGGGCGTAATTGTTCACTTAGTCGCCTATCACTAAATGTTTCTCAAAAGGTGACCTAACATTAAATACACTTTTTGCACCAATTTTAAACACCAATCTTGATCACCATCGTGGTAAGATGGTCAACCAAGACAATCACATCATGTGAATTTATAATCTTTCAAAGAGAAATACATAATTGATGAACTTTAAACCTATTGAGGACATAACATAAGGCTAAAAAACTTTAAAAGGTCACTAAAACTGAGAAGTACTATTAGTTTTCATTGTTGACAAGTTAACACTAAAAATTAAAGAATCTTTTTCCCTCCTGGGATTTTAGCCAAGCCCAATCCTCAAAAGGGCCAATGCAGCCTATCAGAAAAAGAACTTTAAGGACAAGCTGCCATGTCCCAATTATTTTTGGAACAACTTTAAAAGAAAGCTTTTTACTGGGATTTGTTGTTTTTTGCTTCTTTAGTAGAGAATCCCTTGATTCTGGACCTTTAAGAATACTCTTGGTTGTCATTTTTTGCTTCCTGTGGGTCTACATCTTCTTTGGGGCTCTACTAAAGTATTCAGAAATAATGCTTAGGAACTCCTTTGTAAACTCCATATGACCTATAGAGAAACATCACAAAGTTAAATAATAATAATAATAATAATAAAAGCATAAAGGTAATATACTTACGTTTCTCGCTAGTTATATAAGAAACCTCCTTAGGTGTATTAGTCCCCAAAGGAACCCTAGATGATTTTCTTTCAAAAAGTAGAACCAATTGTAATGGTTCCAGAGCAAACATAGCAGAAGACCCAACCGCGGAAGGGTATCTATGGAAGGACCAACAGTAGTCCATCGACAGATTTTGTACTATGCCAAAAGACAACAGAGGATCAGAATCTATAAAAGAAGCCATAAAAGAACAATTCAAAATCTTACCTTTACCCAATACCTAAATAGCTTCCATATTTATACCTATAATAAGAAACACCATTCAACAAAGCAAACACAACAAGTAAAAGGTTAGTAAATCATTTTTCCCTTAAAAAAAAAAGAGATTTGATGCTCACATATGTTAAGAAAAAAACCTTTATAAGTAAATGGCTGAAAATAGCCTCATTATTGCCACTCCCATCATCCATTTTCGGGAGGAAAGAGGACTGAATAAAAAAGAGTTTTTTGGCATTTCAACAGCTCTTTAAAAGATTGGCCATCGAATAAGGGAACATGGCCAACAAACTTCATATCTAGAGGGGTTAACTTCCAGGCTCACTCCTTATAAGCAAGCACACAAGGTTAGTAGCATATCCTTTCATAATGTGCATAGTCTGTGAAAAAAATAGGTGTTGGAGTGCATCTAAGTGCATGTATTTGATAGTATATTTATTGAACAAATTAAATAATACATATCCAACATATATTTACACAACAGAATTATAATTATTCATTTAACAAATACATATATAACCTGAAATCAATACACTAAGAGTTTTAGAATCTTACCCTTAAATAATTTGGATGAAGAATCCGATCTGGAGTTCACATGAAAGCAATTCGTTGAATAAATCTAGTCCACAATAATCTAGGTGGATTGTGAAACTAGAATGGTAGCTTGAATGATTTTCAGCAAGTTTTCTTTTCTCTCTTGAAGACTTGGCCTAATGAAGTTTAGCCAAAAATGAAAATATTCAACACTTAAACATTTTCATTTTTATTAGCCGAATGTACAGACACAATAGAGACTAAATTGTAACTTTTGCAAAATTTCAAACCCTTAGCAAATCAAAACTTGACACATGGTCCATCTTAAATGCATGCATGATAAAATTGACAACATTTGTCAACCTAAAAGACATGCATCCTTTCCACATGTCAATCATGCAATGCCTTGTGTCAAGCACCCTTTGCCATTTGTCAACATTACAAATAAATAACAATTATTTATTCTATTAAAAGCTTAACTTTTAAACCTTTGACAAGTGTGTTTTCTGAGAGATCCTGAAACAAATTTTGCTTTTCAAAATTTTCTTGGATCAAACCATTCAATTTGGTCCTTTACCCCAGTGCTTAATGAGTATACTTCATATTATGAGACTCCCTAGATTCACACTTATTTGTCTTACGAAACTCTTCGGTAAGTCCGTGAATAATATCCCACACATACGTTATGGATATTTCAGAACAATGTATTGAACCATATAGTTGAGGTCAACCATATTTATATAATCCCTTCATCACATATATCCTCGAAGAGTAAACATATAGATCATCATCGTCAAATCTCTATATGCTCGACCGTAAACTTATCTCCAAATTTGTATTTTCATAAATAATATTCGTAAACTCCTTTACCATATTGTTTAACCCTACTAAAAGCGCTTTTTTAAGATTTTCCTTATGACTATGAGACTTCTTGAAAAATATAATCCCGAAACATCAAGATATATAACTCACCCATATGAGTTGACAGATTCTATATCTATGCACACCAAACTCCATGAGTATTGGACCGTACCCGCAACACCTAGATGTCAAAGTATGAAAGGTATCTGACATGCATGGAATCAAAGTATAGTGGATCACTCACAAGCCCACCGTGACGCTTAGGTCAAAGAACTATAAATACTACTCAACTCAAGAAGATCATTTATTAACGACTATATGGACATCTATTAGAGGTTCTCATGAGTCTATTTAGTACCCAGTTCTTACTGAATACCTACATGCCTATACGAGCTTTCGATAAGCCCACAGTCTATTAAGAGTAATTGTCTAGACAATCTAGGTATGGACACATACTGATTCAAAAGGTATACCAATTGACTGGTATCGATAAGTATAGATCAAGAATGATATTTTTGAGAACATATTGCATAATTATATTTTTTAGCACCATTTGTAACTCATTGCAACTATATCATTACTAATACATTCTTAGGTCTTTGTCTCTATTTCAGACAGAGTTCTAACTCCTTAGAATGCTAAATCTTAGCATTTGCCTATACTCATTTAGATCATATCTAAACTTTTTAGATCTATAATATCTTAAAAATAACAAACTTGGTACCATATAATTAATTATTAACGATTTATTTGAAATGTTCATTGCATAAATATTAAATAAATAAATATTCATATAATAATTGAAATATTATGTAAGCACTAACTCCAATAATAGGGACTAGACATTTTCTTGTGGGATATAGGATTTCTCTAAAAAATATTTTCAAACATCTTTCGCTCCCTGGATAGGAAAGAAAGTAAAACTCGTCATCCAATCAAACGCCGCAAATGAAGTGGCAACGTTACAAGGATAACTAGACGCTTTTAATCTCTACTGATCATCATAATATGCTTCTCAAACACAATCTTTTTATTCTTGAAATCAAACTAATTTTTCGCTCCTCTTTAAGAAACCAATAATAGATTTTTCTTAAGTGCTAAAGGTTGTGTGTATAAAAGACATTAAAAAGAGTAAAGTAATATGAGGGAGGAAACATGTGGTTAATAATAATGTCTTGTAATAAATGGAAGACATTATTTGGATTTGAAAATGAGAAACACCAGTAACATTAAGAAATTCATAGATAAGAGGAGGAATACAAAGACAAAGGCAATTGACGTGTTCCCTGAAGAGTGGGAGCGCACCTAGTTTAATGGATATAAGTTTAAAAAGGGATTCCTTTCAGATGAGATTTCTAATATTGACCCTTAGAGGAAATTGAAAAATTGATTTCAGTTCGTCAACAGGAAACAAGTTTATATTTTTAGCCATAGAAAAAAATTTCGAAAGGAAAGTTAGGGTTTTGTTTTGAAAATAAATCAAGGTAGCTAAATAGAGAGAATTGCAAGAAGAGAAGAAGACTTTTGAAATTTAAAAGTAAAAAGAATGTGAAATAGGCAAAAGTTTAAATAAGTGAAAAACCACCCCTATCAATTAGATGTCACCCTGAAAATGAAGAGTTCTATTCACAATGAATAATGTTGTGTGGGAAAAAAGATTCCATTTTGGAAAAAAGACATGTGTCATAAACTAGATTAGTGAGCAATGAAGTGTGCCTCTCAAAACTTTGAATTTAGACTAGACCCTTATTTTCACTTGTGATGAGATATCTGTTGGGCCGCTTATTAAATGAGTCCAACAAACTGTGTTATTGTGTCTCTTTAAGGCCCAGACCAAGCTTAAGGGGTAAATTTTAACCTATCATTAAAGAAAATTAGGTAATTGAATTATGCGATTTGGCCTACCAACTCATGGACACTAGACATAGGTCTTGTAAGATTTGTTGTGATCAGAGCATATTAAAATTATTGTTTTATTTTAATTATAACTAAATAAATTTAGTTTTTTTTAAAGAGGAATCCTCACAATTAGGAGTAAAATTCCTTATATTTCTTTTTTCTAATTTAATTGCATCACGTATTATAACTAATTAAAAATACCCTAATTAAAGATTACTTAATCATATTATGTGTGTCCATGCATAATTCAAGTATGATTTGGACTAATATGTTATTAATAAAGACAATTTGTTCATTATTAGGCATCAAATTCATTGTTATCCAGTTACATTCAACTCATAATATTTTGTTTGTCTTTAAAGTATTCTCACAAACAAAGCACCTATTTTCTTGAGTAAAAATTAACTTAACTTCAAAGTGTCTTTTTTTTATAGGAGAACGGTGCCTTCTAAATAAAATCGTAGAGTATTCGAAAGTAAAAAGATTAATTTGTAAAGTTTCATTTAACTTTTATCTCATAAATTATTTAATTAGGATAATAGTATAAAAGAATTCTTCTATATTTTATTATAAAGAAAGTGTTTCTTCTATTTTTATGGTTCTTTAGCAAAGATATCTGTATATATACACACACATATATACATACATAATTATTTGAGTGATACATTTATAAAATTGAAATATAAAATTTAGATTTCAGTGCAATTAGTATTAACGCTTCTCATAATTATATATTATTTCGCCTAAAATGGTCATCTAATAAAATAAAATATGAAGGGAAGAAGATATAACTAATCGTAAATTCTAAGTTCTTTTTTTTTGTTGGAATAATAAGCATAGACTTGCTAATACGAATCTGGGATCATATCACATGCATAACTAATCCATCTAACCAAACTCCAAATCCACTGAACCAAATTATGCCTTTGTCACATCAAGAATTTGAATGTTTTCCTGTCCGAGCTGCTATATATCTCAATAAATATAATGTGAATTTGACTAGGGTTTTCAAATTATTTAATTAATTTAATTAATTTAAAATTTATTTTTAATATTAATATTAAATATTAGATTAAACTTTTAAATTACCTTTTAAAAAAAAAATTTAAATTACACATATTTTTTAATAAGATATTAAAATAATGTTTTGTGTTTAAATTCCACCTCTTTGGCTTTAATCAATTTTTAATTTATAACCTCTCGACTTTCCCTTGTCTTATTTTTCATATTTTAAGGTTCATCTCCTTTTAAAATTAGATCCATATTTTTTATAAGAAACCTTTAATTTATTTTTTCAAAATTCACTTAACCTTAAAGTTATATTCACATTTTATAATAGAGGACATTTTAAAATTTATCATTAATATTAATATTCAACTTATTAAATTTTAATTGATCGTTTAAATTTTTTAAATAAATAATTATTCTTCATAAATTTTTTAACTTATTATAATAACATTATTTTTAATTAAGCAATACTATTTAGTTCAAATCTTTATTCTAAAAACATATAATTAACATTCACAAATAACTTATCATGTGCACGTGATTACATTACAATTATATTTTCTGTTTGTTAATTAAGCATGATTTCTTGCATTTGTAATATTATGGAATTTTTTTTAACCTTATATTATGGAAAAGGTTGTTGTTAGGAAATTAGCTTAGGCTTTTCATACCACTTTAACCTCAGCTTTAATTTTAATATCATTTGTTATAATTTTTACGCACTATAATATCAAATAAATAAGTATTTAGTACTCTAAAACTTTAAGCACATTTAAAAAATTTCATTCACAAGTAAAATAAGAATAAAAAAAATTAAACACATAATAGAAATAAATAATTAATTACATAAAGTATAAAAATATACGTGCTTGGATAATAAATGCCTATGCCTATGATGAATTACAAGATTTTAATTTCTTTTATTATTTATAATTTAAAAAAAATAACTCTCAGATCATAAAGATCTCTCATAAGAAACAAAGAATATAATAATAAACAAAATTTCAAAAAAAATTATTAGCACTCTTTTGTGCACTCAGCACTCAAATGCTCTCATGATACTCTTTTACGCACTCTGAGCCCTAGAGCTGTCTAAGCTCTCTATTTAACATTGTCTTATATGCCTTTGATGTTTCTTCAATGCATAACAATTTAAATGATTTATATAAACTCCAAAATGTCTCTAGAAATTCAATTTCTAGTTAAAATAAGAGTTCATATGAAAGAGAAGTTTAAAACCTACTCAAACTCACAAAACAACATAAAACGAGAAATTTTTTAAAAGTTGGTGCCTAGGCACCGCAATCTGGCGCTTAGGCACCACTTGCCATTAGGTCTTGGTGTTACTGTGATATGACCTCGGCTCTTCTCGTGCTTTAAGTCCTTCTTTACTTTTAATTTTTTGTTTTCATTCATTTCTCATCTATCCAACACATCCTTGATCTTATGTCGACTATTCATTATTCTTCAACTCAAAATCAAATTCAAACTTAATTTAAAATCACGAAATTCAACAAACCCTTCATTTCTTCAAATCTCTTTAAAAAGCTTTTCAGAATCTACCTATTCTTTAACCAATGCTTAATTACTCTAAAGTTGATTCAATTAAGTTTTTTCATCGACTTAACTCCACTTAGGCTTGTGACTCTAGTCTCTAAAGATTCTGAATGCATCTCTTATCGAGTATCCTTCGTAATGTGATCTGCAGAGTCACTCATAACTCTACCACAATGTGGCTAAATCTTATTCCTACCAGCAGCACCTTACTATATATTTTATTTCGACCCTTGTCACTTTTATGAAGCACGTAGCCTCCACTATACTTCTCATCCATACATTATTTAAACACATTTAGTATTCCTTCCATTAGAAGCTATCAAGGATTTCGCAACTTCAAGTCTTCCTTACTGACTATTGTAGTGTATCTACCTATATTTGCTTTCCTTTCTGATTGTTCTTCAATCTTTATTTTCAGCCCTTTCTCTTACAATTATTACATAACTACCAAGTTTTTAATCTTTTCTTCAATTCCTTCTTTTTTATACTTGTGAATCATTATGGTTGAATAGTTTATGCTCTATAATTTGACTTTACAATCTATACTCTGCAATCTAGCTTTTGCAACCTATGTTCTACAATAGACCTTAATTTGACTTTGATACCACTTGTTAGAAAATTATTATAGGCTCTCCAATCTAATACCACTTAGATATTAACCTTAGTCATAGCTCTGATAATACTTGTTGAGGATTTTTACGCATCCTAATACCTCTTAGGTTGGTATTTAGCAGCCTAAACGCATATGGAAGACTTTACCCACAAGTAAAATAAGAATAAAAAAGAATTAAATACATAATAAAAAAATAATCAATTACATAAGGCACAAAAATATATACGTGATTTGTCAACAAATGTCTACGTCCACAGTGGATCATAATATCTTAATTTATTTTATTATTTAATTCATAAATAACTCTTAGATCACAAAATTCTCTCATAAAAAGTAAGAAATACAATAATAGATGAGCTCTCCAGAGGATTTATCAATACTCTCTTGCATGCTCAATACTTAAGCGTTCCTATGATACTCTTCCATGCACTCAGCACCCTAAAACTACCTAAGCTCACTATTCAACACTCTCTTACATGCATTTGATGCTTAACAATTTAAGGGATTTATAAAAATTTGTATAAACTCTAAAACGTTTATAAAAATCCTATTTTTAGTTGAAATATGAGTTCATATGAAAATAAAGTCCAATACTAATTCAAACTCTAAAAACAACACAAAACTGGAAACTTTTTGAAAATTGGCGCATAGGCACCACTTGCCATCAGGTCTTGGAGCCTAGGCTCCATTGGAATGAGACCTCAGTTCTTCTCATACTCCAAATCCCTCCTCGTTTCTGACTTTTGTTTTCTTCCATTTCTCGTCTACCCAACTCATCTTCAATCTTGTGTCGACTCTTTATAGTCTCTAACTCAAAATTAAATTCAAACTCGATTTTGAATTACCAATCTCAACAGTTGTAAATGCTTTAACGGAGAAGCATTTTGTCGTTATGGCTTCCAATTATAGCGTTTGACACCACTTACTTAAACAACCATGCTTTTTGTAATATTTTGGCGCGATTGAATTGGCAGTTTGGTGTAGTTGCTCTCGTTACTACCTGTAAACTGGTGATAGCTCACTGGGTATGGTTGGTGTTTGATGATTTTGGCAGGCTTTTTGTGTGGTCATGACAAAGGACTAAATTGGTGGTTGTGATCTTGGTAAAAAAATATACTTGTATCTTGTTTAAGAGAAGGACAAGTAATTGTATGAATTTACAGTCAATAAAAAAATGAACATAAAATTCTATGTCAAATCTCTTGTGTTTTAACTATGATGGATTATTACAGGAAATGATGATTAAAGAAAATAGTTGAGAATGACAAATTGGAGTTTGAAACCGACAAAAAGTCTAGCTCTCATTAAAAAAAAATTACGTAGAAAAAGCAATCAAATTGAAGATATATTCTTTGAAATTGAAAATTTTCCTTCAGAAAGGTTGATAGGAAATGCTCTATTTTCTTGCGGGACAGATAGAAAATTCCTTTAGCAAAGATTCAAAGCAATGCTTCCTATTCGTAGCATGTTCACTTAATAGGCAATGATTCAGAAAAACAAAGAATTCCGATTTCTCTTAGATAAGATGGGGTCTCATGACTAAATCAACAACAATTGGAACAACTAAGCAACAGCCCTCTTAAGCAAAACATCACAGGCTCATTTACTACTGCCAAAACAATCTTTGAAGAATTTTTTCGTCAAGCTAGGAGTTCAAATTCTTCCATTCACGTCAATGAAATAAGGCCATTTCAAATCAACCTATCTTGACTTCATCAAAACAAAACAAATAAGCCTTCCGTGCATTGCGGGGCCATAATGAGCAAAGAAAAAAAAATAGTGGAATGTTTAATTTTGTTTTTATATAATAGCATGATTATAAGAATTTGTTTATTACAGTGGGTGATTATTTATTATTCTTGCACAAAACTGATAAAGGAAATGAAAATATTCAGTATAATTTAAATTTATTTATTTTAGAAATTATTTTTTTTAACTTCTCAACTTATTGATTTATTTTATCTTTTTTTATTTTGATTTATTTCTATTAAATTTTTTTTTTCTGTTTTGACTTATTCTTATTAAGTTTATTTTTTATATTTATATTTTTATAATTTATTGTAAACTTTATATATACTCAAGTATTCATCAATAAGAATACAATGCCATATTTTTTTTTCTCTCTAAATTTCTCTATGACATCAAAGTCTCTCTTGAGTTAATCTTTTGCCTCTATTAAACTGTTGTGTAATGATCAAGTAAAACCAATACGCTATGTGCAGCCAAACAAGGGCCATTGCACAATAACAAAATGAATTCATAATTAATTTTTTTATTTTTTATTTTTAAATTTTAATTACTATCCAATTTCTTAACACCATATTCAGTTATCTCTCTATCAATGTGTTTCCTCTTTTCCAGCAACAGTGCACATAAATAGTAACTACAAATAGTACCTATGAACTATGTGCAAGAACAATAACACCCCTTGTAATCGTAAACAGCCGCCTTTAGTTAGTCATTATTCTTATCTTTCTTTTCCTCAACTATGATTGTCACAAATAACCAATTTGTTCTTCGATGTATGCAGAAACTCAAGCAAACCTTTATTATCCTTAACACCAATAATTCTCTCTCATTCTATTTTGTTATGAGATTAAACTTTTATAAACTATCTATCTCTTCTCATATTCTGCTATAGAATTAAACTCCTATAAATTGTCTCTCCCCTTCTTTTCTCAAATTGATCTTTTCTTTTCTTTTTTTTTTTACGTTATTTTAAGGGTTAACTCTATTTATTTTTAAACAAGTCTATTATTTTTTGGCTTTATTTTAAATTTGAACTCTTTTTTATTCTCAAATTGGTCTTTATTTTCTATTTTATTTTAAGTGTTTACTCTTTCAATTCTCAAATAAGTTTTTATTTTCAATTTTATTTTAAGGTCTTCCCCCTTCAATTCTTTAAAATAAAAAAAAACTTCTTTTCTTTTCTATTACTTCTTCTTCTAGTTTTAAAATTCTTCAAACTCAATAACTTGATCTAATATCAAACTAAGTCAAATCAACAACACTGTCTGCTCCTGTCTAGCAGCAAGTGCTTCAACCTTTTTTAACAGTCTCCATCATAGATAGCGCAAATGCTATCACAACACCATTTCTCTGTATTATTATCATTGCATCACTGCCTACTCTAACTGCAGTAGAGTCCTCACCAAACTTTTTTTACATACTCAATTTCTTTTTTTGAAGAACAAAATTGGACTCTTCCCTTCAACATTCTCCTTTTGACAAATAAGAATGGATTTTCCTCTCGGAGCCCTATCTTGCAGAGACATGATAAAGGAAATCAAAAGATTTAGTTTAATTTAAATTTTTTTTTAAGAATGACCTTTTTGGTTTCTCAACTTATTAGGTCTATTTCTCTTTCTAAGTTTATCTTTTTTCTATTTTGATTTATTCCTATTAGGCTTATTTTTCTATTTTGGTTTATTTATATTAGGTTTATTTCTCTTTTAGGTTTATCTTTATCTTTTTATAGTTTATTATAAACTCTGTTTATACTCAAACATTCATTAATGAGAATATAATGTAATTTTTTTCTCTAAATTTTTATAAAAACTTGTATATAAATATTCTTATCGTATATCTTACATTGTAATAGATGAGTGAATAAATTTTCATTTTAGTTCTTTATTTCTATACTGTTTATATTTTATAAAAGCTTCATGGTATCAGTGCTAATTAGATAATAGATTTGAGAGTCGAGTCAGGTAATTCAATTATAATAAATACCATGTGATGCTGGTTAGAAAAATGATTCTAAAGTATATGCTTAATTTTTGAATTTTTTTTTATAAAAAAAAGAAGAAAAAAATAAAAAGGATGAAATTTTGAGTGAGGAAGTGATTAAAAAAATCCTTGAAACTAGACATTTTCATGATAATTTTGTAATAAATTCTTATGACAAGATCATCGAAATTCTTGTAATAAGGTCATAGAAATTCTACCACCTAGGATTTACAACATCAAGTTAAAAATTAAAAAAAAAAAACTCTCGACAGCTTAAGAAAGAATAATATGAATCATGATTGATACTCAATATCATATGTAAATTTTCAAGGATAATACATTAAACAAAGAAATGTAAAATACAATTAATTGTGTCAATCAATCATAATCAGTCAAATATCTCTAAATAAATATTAATTTTCTTCACTTTTATTGATAAATAGAACCTTTGTAAAGCTCATATGAATAAGATTAAAAATTATCTCTTTTTAAAAAAATAAGTTATCTTTTTATTTATATTGCTAATTTTCACACCTTAATCTCGAATGGGTTTTATTTATTTTAATATATTTAAACATAGTTTTAATTATTTGGCTATATTCGTTAGTGATAAAATGTTAATTTTTTCAGAAATTATTAGTTACCTTTTCCTTTTTATGAAATAGTCAATTACCCTTTCTTTTTTTTCTTTTTTTTGAAGGGGGGGGATTACAACATATATTCTTTTTTCCGCACCACCTGGGGGGAGGGGGGATTCGAACCCAGGTGGGGATGTGAGACTTGGAGGTGCTCAGCCAACTAGGCTGAGCCCTCGTGCTCGTCAATTACCCTTTCTTAATATTACTTTTTTCCTAAAAAGTGACACTCTCAAAAGTGGTGATTGAATATTAAAAATAAAATTAAAAAAAATGGAAATTTTTTTAAAATAGAAGGCAAAGTGGAAATTCCCCCTTAATAATACTCTTACCATTCTCAATGCTTTCTACAACATAAATGTGAAGTCTGAACCTCACTCCTACTATTTTGAACTCGTCCAATGAAAACTACAATACAATTTACTTGATTAGCATAAGCAAAAGCAAACTCTTTTTAAATTTCAATCTAAATGAAAAAGTCAATATTATATATATATATGATAAGAATTATTAAAAAAATTCTTCACTAAAAAGGAAAAAATGGCAAGGTTAAATGTAAATATGGTAAAATAATTAAAAATTAAGATTTGCCGCATATATTATTCAAAACTTTTCAATTGTATCCAAAAACCATGTTTTACTTTTTGTGTTTATTTTTATTAATAATGCTTATTTTCTTATATAAATTAAATATTTTTAAAAACTAAAATCAATAAGAGAGTGATATTTTATTTTCTTTGTATTATTATTTTAGTCAATATATATAATTATTTTAGTTCATTGGATAATTAGGTTAAGGGCTCATTTGGTTAGAATTTTCAAATAAAGTTTTTAGAAGTAGAACTTTTAAACATAAAACTCTTTTTAAAAAAATTATTGATCGTTTAGTTGTCAATTAAAAAAATTCTTTTGAAGTAATAGATCGTTTAGTTATATATTGTTAAAAGTGTTTTTCTATTATTAAATTATCAAAAAAGAAGCTTAAGAAAGCTTACATTCAAATTCTAAACAATTTAATTATTTTTACATAAAATAAAATTTACAATTTAATCTTTAAAATTTACTAATGAATTTTTATAGACAACACAAAATGATTTGTGCTAAAATTTAATTTTGCAATCATTGTAAAATAATAGCCAAAATAATTAGAACTCTAAACATTAATAAATATAAATTATAAAAATTTAAATAAAATTAACATATGGCAATCAACAAATTAAATAAATTATTATATTTAGTATAAAATTTTAAAATAAAATACTACATATCTATGACATAAAATATTTTTTTGATAAATCCTTGTAGAGATGATTATTGCAAAGATATGGAAATATAATAATTTTTAACAAAATGTTAAAAATTTATTAGTTAAATAAAGTTTATTAAAGGTATGCAATACAATTAAAAAAATATCATTAAGATATATGTGTTAATACATAAATATTAAAAAAAAATTAAAAAAATTTACTTTTAAAAATAATTTAAATTTTTACGTATAAAAATAAAATAATTTTTTAACCCCTAAAAATTTCTTTCCTTATAATCAAATGTCGTACAAAAAATTAATATTAAAAAAAATTTATCAATAAAAAAATTCAATCAAAACACGCACTTAAAAAGCCAATAACAACGAGGAAAATATTGCTCAAAAGTCAATAACAAGAAGGAAAATATCGCTCATTGAAGCTTTTGAGCAGCACGTATAGCTTTTGAATAAATCTGACAAAAAGCATAAGAGTTCACATTGCGGATTTGCATCTGATTGTCCAACGACAAAAGACAAATGAAAAATAATGATAACAATCTAGAAATACTCATGAATTCTCATTAAGTTAGGTAGCAATTCTAGGATATATAAATATGCTATAAGAGCAGTCATTTTCTTATTATTGTTTATTATTATTGTTGACAATAACAATTAACAATCAACCACTCCCCTTCAAGAATTCTAATAATAGAAAAGGCGTGGAGACATACTTAGATGTTATGGTCAACATCGGTATTATTTATTTGTTGTTTTTCCTAATTTGATGTCTTTGTGATTGTGACACAAATCTCAACGCACCCCCATCACATGCTGATATAATTATCTTGTCACCGCCATGCATGTGAAAAATATGGGTATCTTTCGCTCTCTATATTTTTGGGACTTCTAGAAATATTTTTTTCTTCTCTCTTTTTATTTTTTATTTTGTGGGTTTGTTTGTATCTCCTCTTAACATGTAGATCTTAGCCTAGGTGGAGAAATCTGGTTACCGTTGTTGGTCTTGGACGACAAAATCCTTTTTAGATATACCAAATAAAATATTTTGTCCTATAAAAATTATATTTATAGAAAGAAAATCATATGTATATTATAATTTTCTTTTTGAAGGCATGCATATTATTTTAATTAAGGCAGATCAAGTTTGAAATTTTTTTTATAAATATATAACTAATTTAGTAGATGACAAAGATCATTATTTAATAAATTTGAAAATATTATTTGATATTATTTATCATTATTGAAACAATATTAGTGTGCTATAAAATGTTAATACTGTATCTAAAAGCTCACTAAATAATGAGATCTATTGTCACTAGACCCGTTCTATATATATATATATATATATATATTTGATTTCTCTAAATATTATTATAAAGGTAAATCTTTAAATAAAGAACTACTATATAGTATTAGCCCAATGCCCTTTTGTTAAATTTTTATTTTTTTGGTGGGTTTTTGAAAGAGAGCCCAGTGCCTTTTTAATATTAGCATTGGAGGTCGAGAGACAGTCGTAACATAGCAATACAATATTGTTTTTCTTTTCAAACATTTGATATAGACTCATATTAATTAGGAGGAAATAAATATAATCATATATATACAAATGCAATGATGTTGAAACATTAAAATTTTGATATATATATATATATATAGATAGTTGATAATTACTTTCAGAAGAAGAATCATGTGAAGGTCAATCAATGACAATTGCCTTTATTTATGAATAAAGAATAAGAAAAGAAAAAGAAAAATATCGTCATGCTTATAGAAAAAGGCTGTATAAATTACCTCATCCATGACCTAGTTCTACATCATTAATATCCTAATATCATCGTTGTCATCTTTTGGGGAGATCGCACGCGTTGCATGCAAGATAAATAGAAAACCGAAAAAAAAAAAGAAGAAGAATAATAATAATTAATACGACTATCAGAGGTATGATTTTGTTATAAAACCCCGTCTCCACCCCATTTTTTAGCCTTCGACTTCGACTACTGACTATTGATTTCAAAATTACTACGTTGCTTGCTTATATTTGGTTGTTCCACAATTAATGTAAACTTCAGAAGATCAATTCACAAACATTAAAAAAGAAAAAAAAAACCCTAATTTTTTAGATGTGTTCTCCTTTTGTAGATATATATATATATATATATATAAATATATCAAGCGTGCTTTAATATATAGTTGTACTTAACGAGTGGTCCGGACTGCTCGCTCTTTGGTCTACAATCCCCACTTAAAAATTAAAAAGAAAGATATTTTACAGTAGGAAGCAAGTTATGAATGAAATGCGTTTGATGGTGAAACATGACTTATATATCACTGAAATTTTTTATTGCTTTTGTGGGTTGGAAATTGCAATCCTCTTCATCACCTCCATCATGAAACTCTTTTAAGGAGCTGGACAAGTTGTGTTGAACCAATCGAGTTAACGATACAAATAACGAGCAACTTGTTTTGATTTCAGTTCAAGTTGTCGACAACATTTGAAACTTGGAAAGGAAAATGCAATTCTATATAATGAGCATATAAGTTTTCACTGTGGAAAAACTAGCTAGCTAGGCCAAAGGCTTTTAAAAAAACAACTTGAAATGAAGTGATATCCAGCTGCATGTCATGCAATTAATTTCCTTTAAATTCATATTCAACTGTTTTATTCTTTATTTCATTTTTTTTCAAATATAGAAGAGTTTTGGACTTTTGAGTCTCGTGTATATATACTGCACTTGATCTGGTTAATAAGAAGTTTGTGATATACATTCTTCCCGACTATGCATAGCATTTACCATCACCATCTTTATGATTGACAGTTTTTGTAATGAGAACGTAATTTTACGTATTAAAATTTTATTGAATTGTTGTATGAATGGTCAAATATCTGCACTGAATCATTGTTAACTCTATTTTGAAAGCAATATTATGGCGTTTCCGTTCTTGGACTTGCTAGGGGAGGCCGAAATCTTAAAATTTACCTTGAAAGCCCAACTGTTCTTCAAACGCTGGGCTCAACCATCAGGCCAGCAAATGTGTTAAAACTTCTTTGTTTTATTTACTAAATTTTTTGAGCCTCATTGGGCCATACCTTAATAATCAAAACCCAAAAGTGGTTCAGATGCCGGCTCAACTTCACAAAATTCATTAACAGATCATGGTTCCTCATAGACTAATACTAGGTTTATAAACTTAATATACATATTTTGTATTTTCATTAACTAAGGTGTCACTGCTCACCAATCAATAAAGTTGTTAAGTTTTTAATTTTCATTGATGTAGTAATTTTACAACACCAATCAATCATTAATACATCAATGCCACATTAGTTGAGATATAAAAATTTTATCTAAACTATATAAGCATTAAATTATTATTCCTATTATCTATCAACATAACTCTCTTTGAAATCATTTACTAGACATTAATTGTATGGTATACCTCTTATTTTATCACAAAACTTTGGTTACATGTCCTAATTATTTTATTATAAATTAAAAAATAACTCATAAATTTAAAGTATATAATTATTTTGGGTTAAATTTAGTATATGCCAACTCTAAATAGTTATAGAGTTGCTGAGGAAGGGAAAATTCAATTAGTTGGGCGTATTTGTGCTAAGAGCTAGGTTTGGACATCAATTTGGTGATATTGAAATTAGGATTGAGTGATGCTAATGATTGGTTGCAAGTTTGGTTTCTTTAGGAAAACTGAGGAACATAAAAAAAATATGAAGTCAAAGGCAAGCACTTGTAAGGTGCTCGACGATGGCCCTCAGACACTCAAGTAAGACGGCGACTTAATGTTGGATGTTTAAAAGAGTTTTTGCCCTCAAGAGAATATTGAGGAGAAACAGAGATAATTTTCTTAATATAGTTAGTGTGCTTAGTTTAAATCATGATTTTTTACTTAGATTTAAAAATAGAGTTAAGTCCTAAAGCGTGAAGGGAGTTGGCCTAGAGAAGACTCCTCAAGGGTGACACGTGATAATATCCAATTGAATATTCGTCCCTTTTATAAGGGGTAATATAGAGAAACAATTCAAATAGAATTTTTTATGCATAATTATGCCCCCTCTGAGGTTAAAAGTACTAGGTATCCTTGAATTTGATACTTTTAATATGATTAGCTTTATTTAGGTGAGCTATGAGTGCTGAGTGACTTTGTAGGCGTTCTCCCCTTGAGCTCAATAGAGTCAATGTTAGATTATTCTAACAACTTCAGGATAAGTTTGATCTTTATGTTAGCTGAGGACAAGGGCCCGACTCATGCTAACATAGAGGCTTGACATTGGCTCTTTTGAGATTTCTTACCTTAGACCTTATTCTTATATATAGTCATCAGATAATATGGTTTTCAACTAGATAATTAGTGGGGCCTAATGGTGATATGGCAGACAATTAAACTCTGTTGACGTATAGGACAATTAATAGGCTTAAGGATGACATGGCCTATGTAGTAACTACTTATGCAACATCGAAAAGAATAAATATTTATATATATATGTATAATATTCATATTTTATTTGTATGTGGATGATACTAAATTTATGTATTGTTATTAGTATTGTTTGTATAGATTAAGGACATACTATTAGTATTGGGTTTATTTGCAAGACTTTAGATTTATTTTAGGGATCAAATTATAATACTTTGAAAGTTTTATGAACAAATTTGTAAATACTAAAAATTAGCCTTTTAGTATAAAAATACACTTTTAAAACCCTAATTCACTCATTTTGATCGAGTTACCTCTTTTAGAGTGAGAAAAAAGAGAAAGAAAGGGGAGAGAAAGAGAAGAAGAAGAAGAAAGTTGGAATTTAAGCTTTAAGAGGTATATTATAACCCTTTCTTAATTTCTTGATATTAAATTAGTTAATTCCTTTAAGTTTTAAATTTTTTGAAATATGTACAATTGAGGATTTGATGTGTATTTCGTAAGCTATTGTGAGAATTGATGATGATCTATGTAGATAGCTTGATAAATCATGATGAATTATAGAATTTCTACTTGATAGTCTATTGATCTAGAAATTTTATAAATTGTTGTGCTTCAATTCTAGTTTTGAATTTTGATTATATAAAATTAGACATGTTTAAAATCATTTGACACTTTGAATCGATTGAAAATTTCAAAAATTAAATTTTTAGTAAATTTACCAAAATGACCCTAAAATTCTGGAAATTTTCTGTGTTAACAGTATGATACAGTGACAAATAATTTTTGGTCTGCTTAATAATCTTTAAAAATTACGAATTTATGAAATATAATAAGTTTATATGTCTAATATGGTATACTCAGAATTGATAATTTAGATCAATGTGGTTAAATTGTTATAATTTTTTAAAGAGTGTCAGCTCATTGCAGCATTTGATTAACAGATTTTTAAAGCTATAGAATAAAATAGCTTTAAAATACTTTTGGCAGTGATTTTGAAGTGAAATATTATTATGAATTGAGATATATGTCAAGAGTAATTCTGTGGTATTTTTATAATTTTTGAGTTATTATATGATTTTATAAAATTGAGAGATTGAATACTATTCAATAAATATCTTGATCCTGTCAGGATAATAGTTTGGATTTGATGGTGTTTATGGAATGGATTATATAGGAGTTATGATATAATATTCATACATAATATGGATATATGAGTCAAGAATGATATATTCTGATTTTGGAGTAATTGGATATCATTTGATGTATAATTTTTTTTGTTAAGTGTAAGTGGTCAGAATGACAGATTTTGAAAAACCAAGTAATTAGACCAATTCGATGTGATAAGTGCAATATGTGTAATTTATAAGCTATTTAAAATATTTTGTATAAATGTTGAGGCTCATAAAAGGATTAATCTCCATTGATAGGTTAAGGTAATTTAAGCCTTATAGCCGAAAGTGCTAAGAGGTAAGTATACTAGACTTTTACTAAAATCACAATAAGTATAATAATTGTCTATGTATGATTTTGTAAATGTGCTTAGAAATATGTTTATGTTATGCCAAAGTATATTTGATATGAAATGTGAAAGACATATGTTTATGAATGTGAGCATTGACATTGAGCATGGACATATATGTGTTTTTGAAAGTAAGTTTTTAAAAT
This sequence comes from Ailanthus altissimus, assembly GCA_946807835.1. Lineage (NCBI taxonomy): Eukaryota > Viridiplantae > Streptophyta > Magnoliopsida > Sapindales > Simaroubaceae > Ailanthus > Ailanthus altissimus. Next base: position 20,845,390 of record OX327684.1, read on the forward strand.
GAAATGTGTTTAACAAAGAAAGCTTTTGAAGTGTAATATGTCCATGAAAAATATTTTATGTTTTGAGGATGCTTGAACTCAATGTTGACTTAGTAGGCATCTTATGTGATTTGTGGAGCCTTTATGTGTGGCCTTTCATTCGGGATTGGTACATGTTATGTATTCCGTATGTAGGAAGAATCCTATTAGTACCTAAAGGAAGATTGAATCATCACATTCGTGTAGTGGCGTATTGGTGCATGTAAGAGGACTCATCGATGATCAGAGTGAGGGTTTGGCTCTTATCTTCGGGCTTGAGCATTATATATATGTAATTTAAACCTCACTTGTACTATTCTTCTCATACGGTATGTCACCTACGAGTGACATTTGGCTCATTATGTGATATGAAAGTCCTACTAAGTAGTAGTTGAGTGATGGTATTCTTATTATATATTTTGAAAGAATGTGTAAGCGCTTACTTGATATGTGATTTGATAAGATTATGAATTTTGATTTATCACAGCGTATCATACACATGCATTGTGTACATATATGTATTTGTAATTTGATATATGAAAAATTATTATGCTTACTGCGTTTTATACTAATTATAGTTTATGGTGATTTCAGGTAAATAAAGTACATGTGTACTTAGCGGATTTGGCAAAGCTTCTGCTGTCCCTTGGGTTCCTTAAGTTGCTAAGTTGCTAAGTGTTTCATTTGTGAACATATAGTTTAAGATATTTGATTTTCCTTATTAAATAAATACTTATGTACTATTTTATTAGGTGTGGTTGTATTTAGTTTATGTTTCACCAAGTGTGGTTATGGGTTGATTTTAAGTAAGAATTTGCAATGAATATATTTTGGGCTTCCGGTAACAAAGTTGCTATTGATGATGTATGATAAGGGCAAAATTGTCATATATTTTCTCATATTTTTATTTTTATATTTTATTATTTTATAAGAATAAATGGCTATTTATGTGCTTTATTGTTATTTATAGGGACTTGAACGAAAACAGGGACTAAAATGTAAAATTTTCAAAGTATGTGTCCATTGCCCCAACGCTACGAGGATTATCGCCCTAGCGCTGAAATAGTGATCGAAATAAGAAGAACGACCTGTTTAAATCGCATCTGGTGCCCCGGCGCCAAACAGTCATTGCGCCAGCGACTGGACAGTGCCCCAGCGCCATCAACCCACCGCTCCAACGGTGAAGCCTTTTTCACGCGTCGCCCCAGTGACAATTTTATAGTGCCCTAGTGGTTGCGCGAGTCCTAGTCCTACAAGAATTGAGATTTTCAAGCTCATATCAATCCCTATAAAAAGTCACTCATTCCCATCCGTCAAGAATCAACCAAGAGCAACTTAGAGCATTCAAGAACACCAAGAATACAGAGCACGAGTCTTGGAGCGCAATATGAGTTTAATTGAAGCAACTTTAGAGAGAGATTCAAGGCGTTTTTTGACATCAAAAGATTTTAGGCAGCGCAATTAAGAGCAAATTTGACGTCTATATCGGTTTTGCTATTGATTGTATCATGATTTCTTATTATTTTTACTACTGTTTTCTTGTAGCCATGAGCTAAACTTATTTTCTAGGGTTAATACTTGAACTTAATATGTGTGCTTAATTACCATATCTTTTGAATATTTAATAAACTTAGTTCTTTGATATTCAAATTACTTGATTTTAATGCTTCAATATATCTGGCCAATATATGGTGAATGAGTTGGTAATATTGTTGATAAACTCAGAAGAGGAATCATAATATTTAGACCTAGGTAATTTGATGCATGATTGTAGAGTAACATTCAATGTTGCATATGCAAGTTTCAATTTAGGATAGGAATATACTTAATTGGCATGTATGATTAATAAGACCTAATCTTAATGAATTTTAATTTATTACAAGTACCATAGGAATATAGGTATTTAGTAAATTAAGGTATACTTGTATGACCTTGGAAGAGACTTGTAGATACATTAGTGTCTTGATCAATAACAAAGACTAAGGGAGTTAAATATTAAAATATTAATCATTAGAAAGCATATTGAGGGATAGTATTAATCCTAAGTTTTCTTTACATTACTATCACCTAATTCTCTTCATATTGTGTTAATCCTTTTATATTTTCTACATTCATTCTTAGATCTTTATTTTTTTGAATAATTATTAGGAAGACATAATTTTAGTAATTGGTTAAAAAGAAGAAATTATCCCTGTGGGTTCGACATTCGACTTTATAAGTCCCTTTATTACTTGCATACGATAGTGTATACTTGCACTTAATTTTATAATATAGAAATATCGCATCAACGTAGTAGAGGGTTAATCTCTAAGAAAACTCTGCGTATCGCATGTTTATTAATTGCCCCAGTCATAATTCAATTGTTATAATTCTTAAAAATTGAAGTGAATGTATAAATATTGTCAATAATTATTTATGTTTATATTTTTTAACATAAGACCAACCCGTAATAAGAATTTAGGAATATACTAGAAACAATAAGATTGTATGTGTGCTCATTATTGAATGAATGTAAGTTATGTCGTGTGTCCGATTTTTTGAGTCTGAGGTGTGACAGCATGTGTCTTGGTTGCGATGATACATTTTTCAGTAATGGGACTGAGTGTTAACGTGCCTCCTTATACTAGTCTTACCTAAGAGCCTTCCTGGACCAAGTTATAAAGGCCCATGAATTTGAACTTGTACTGAGCTTATTAAAGTGGTATGGCTTAGAGTGGACTACTCATTGGGGACGCTGGGACCAAGGGCTCAAGTAGGTTTCTGCATATAGCTCAAACGTCACCTAGTTTTTTTTCCTAAGATCAATCTCCCTTGTTCCTAATGTTAAGATGAGGAAACGGTAAGAACTATTTTTTTTAGTGACACGTGATGAGCTTCCATTGGCGCTTCCCTATTTTTCCTTCTCATTCTCTCTTTCCCCCTTTTTTTTGGTAGAAAAATTTCAAATTTCTCCATATTTTAAAGGATTGGTTGGAGATATTATTACTCATTCATGCAGTAAGTGGGGGCTTTAAAGTTATTTCACCCAACCCACTTATTAGTTGAGGGGTCTGACATGGTTCTACCGCGTTTGAACGTGGTGTATGTTATTCCTTTAATATTACACCATAGGGTGATAACTGGGAAAAATGGTCGAGATAGACAGTCCAAATAATCCGTCTCTCTTTCTCTTCTGAACTTCTAGTTCCTTTAAAACTATCGAGTCCACTATTTTAGTTTCTGGAGTGAGAAGTTTCTCCATCTTTCCCGTGTTTTTTTTTTCTTCCTGTCTCTTTTGAGTGAATTTTCTTCTTTCACTATAACTCTAACTGATCTCTGTTATTTTCTCGGTAAATGGAGACCTCTCCATGTTATTTTCTTGAATAATCTCTTATTCTCTTTTACCTTTCTCTAAATATCCACGTCTTTATTTTGTGTTGGCGGATTTAAGGCACGTGTGGGTGTATATATGTGTTATTGTATCTATTGCCTAACGCAGCGAAAACGTGTAAATTTTGCAATAAATATAATATATTAATCACATTAATATATTTATAGGATTAGAGAACTCACCATAACGTGTAACGTTATACACGTATTATTCTGGAGTCCACATGGAGATCAACTCGTCTAAAGTTCTAGTCACCAACACGGTGGGCTTGGTGAGCTAGAACAGCAGCTCTATATTCAGCCCGGGATTAACTCTTAATCCTCAAAATGGCCGAGAGTGTGCTTATATCCTTTTCTCTAAAAGGATAAGAAATGGAGGGTTTGAAGCAATTTAGCATTGCTTCAATTGGAAGCATAGAGAAAAATGAAATCATTTCATTTTTTTTTCTCTTCTTCTTTCTCTTTCTCTCCATTTCGGCTTCCCTTCTTCTCTCGACCAATTTAGCCAAAATTCAATCTCTTTCTCTCTTTCTTTTTCTTTATATATATATATATAATATAAAATAATAATATATTTTATAATACGTGCGTGTCTTTATATAATATATTATATAATATAATAATATATTATATAATATAAAAAGAAAGATATTTGATTATTTAACAATTAATTAAACAAACTGAGAAATAATAATTTTACCCCTCATGATTAGTTACCAAGTTCACCCCTAGTGGATCCCACCAAATTTCACATTTGGGTAAACTCAACTGAGGGTCTACAATACGCTACGTGTCATAATACAATTAGTAAATAACAATTATTAACTAATTGTTACATTTAACACTTAAATACAGACACGCACGCATTCCTGTGGTATTACTGAATATTACTGAATTAAACAATTTAATCCGGCATGCTGCCCTAGTGCACAACGAGTACACTCTATATCGCAGGACTCCTTAGGTCCTATGCTCGATTCGTCAAATGGAACTATTCTATGAGTCCGTGAGCAATGCCCCACACACACGTCATGGATATACAAATCAGCGTGTTGAACCATGCAAGCTGAGGTTACAAAGCATACGTATAGTCCTTCTGTCATGATATCCTAGATGTGCGGGAATATATATTATCACCGTTAAATCCCCTTTTGCTCATCCATATCTTATCTCAAAACTCGTATCTCACTGAACAATATGCGCAAACTCTTTTGCCATATTGTTCTACCTTGGCGGAACTTTTTCCGGGATTGATACTTGCGGTCACAAGATTTTCTGAGATACAGTCTTGAAGCATCTAGATATTAAACTCTCTATGTGAGCTGACGGATCCCATATCTGTACACACAAGACTCCATAAGCATCGGATCATACCTAGCGACACCTAACGGTCACACCATGAAAAGTCTGTGACATGCGTGGAACTAAAGTATAATGGATCATTTACAAGCCCACTGTGGCACTCAGGTCAAAGGACCACGTATACTACTCAACTCGAGAGAACCCTCCGTTGACAGCTTACATAGGATGTTTATCGGAGGGTCTCGTGAGTCTATCTCATATCCAGTCCTATCTGGATACCCATATGTCAATACGAGCTCCAAGCTCACAGTTGGCTAGGAACGACCATCTATACCATATAGGTACGACATATGCTGATCTATATTAAAAGTATCCACCAACAGACCCGCATCGGTAGAAATAGATCAGGAATAATTATTCGAGAACATACTTACGCAACTTGTATTTTCTAGCACCCGATTGCAACTCTTGTAACTATGCAGATATTAGTATATTCTCAAGTCTATGTCCCATTACAGACAAGACTCAAACTCTTGGATCTGCTGAGTATTATAACCAGCTAACACTTAGCTGTGCTAACATTTAACATTTATATCTCTCAGCGTGGCTAACTATGAGCCCTTATCTAAATTCTTTTAGATCTGATCCGAACTCCTTTAGATCTACAATGTCTGTAATGTTACATGCATAATGCCATATATATAGGTATTAGCGATTTAATGAGAATGTACACTTGTATAAATACACAAGTATTTGTACATTCAGGAATGACACGTAAGCACCGACCCTAATAATCTCCAACTTACTCTAGTGCCATTCCTGATAGCATCTCATACACATCGACTCAACGTGTTTCATAAACACTTTTAAGAGTCATGGCCTTAGAAAGTGGGACCATTAAATTATTTATAGAATACTTCTACAAATAATCATATCTCCTTCAGCCAAGATCTCTCTAGTCATGTAAGACTCCTCTCAACATAATTAGAGTACTGGTGTCCTCTTGGCACTTTAGCTTGTTCAATGGTCTAGTTTTATCGTAAATTTATGGAATATAATCCATCTGTCTTGGAACTCTTCTAAGACCAGCGATAAACCTACGAATCCTCACTGCCGCTTCCGATCTGCCAATCTAAATTAATAGTGAATCCCAATTTGGTGCTATTTCAACTCCCTTAGTACTAATGAGAATGAGTACACTTTTAGATGTAGACTCTCTATCATTTAAGTCAAACTAGATGTCTGACTCCGTGCATCTTCTCATTTGTAAGTTGCTTTCTCCATATATGAGAAACTTATCCTTTATACTCTCAAGGTAACTCAAGATATGTTTAACTACCATCAAATGGTGGTCACCTGAATCAGACTAGACTCAGCTTGTAACTCTTACAGCTAAACTGATCTCAGGTCTCAAACACATCATAGGATAATTTAAGCTCTAAAGAGCTAATGTATCTGGTGTGTTAAACACTCTAACTCTGTCATTTTCTATCTGAAGAGACACTTTCCTTGAAAGATGAACATCAGGTCTATTAGATACATTAGCTATCTCATAGTTAATAAACCGTACTTATTTAGATGTTATTGCTGTGAAATAATTTAAGAGAATCCTATCAGCTTCCTAGCTCTCTATATATAAAGCTTTATACCTAGTATAAAGGAAGTCTCTCCTAAATCCTTTATGGAGAAATTCTTACGAGTTACTTTTGATCGATTATAACATACTGACATCATTCCCAATGACCAATATGTCATCAACAAAGAGCATTAAGAAGACTATCGTACCCCCACTGACCTTTCATACACACTAGTTCAGAAGTTTGACTGGACATAAAACCTTCAGGCTGTTCCATGAATATCTCTTACTCGAGGTATTTATTCTGAAACACCTTTCTTACATCTATCTGCCAAACTTTAAAGACATAATATGCTGTAAGAGCCAATAAAATTCTAATTAACTTTAACATCAATACTAGTCCAAATATTTCATCTTAATGATACCAGATCACTGAGGATTACCTTTCTAAAATCAATACAGAGCCTACAAGGTCTCTACCTTTCATCTGGCTCCCACTACCTCTTTGTAAACTCTTTACAACCAATGAGAACAATTCTTACATGTAGCTTAACTAAGTCATAGAGTTGATACTGATGTATATAGTCAATGTTGTTTATTTTCATGGCTTCTTGCTGTCCCGAATCAATGTCCAACATCGACTCCCTATAGGTCAAAGGATTATTTTCTTCTACTAAGAAAACTCAAAGTTCACCTTTAGGTATCAACTATATCTAAAAGGTGACCTAGCTTAATTGAACTTGAGTTCCATCCTTGGTTCATTGATTTCTAGATTGACTTCACCAAGTTCAATCTTTCTATAATTCCCACGATCTATGAGAAACTCTTTCTCTAAAATAGTGGTAAACCGAGAAATGAACATATTTTGCTTCTCTAAATTATTGAACTAGTATCTTATCGAAATACATAGGATACACAATGAACCTATACTTATACCTTTTGGGTGTTATTTATCTTGCTAAGTAACTCTTACAAAATAATATACCTTGCTACGTAACTCTTACGTAAATAGGACAACCCCAAGTCTTAACTAATTTAAGATACGGCTTCCTTCCTTTCTGTATCTCATACAAAATGAAGGAACAACTTCTGATGGAACTCTACTTAATAAGCAGCTATGTTTGGAGTATATACTCATAGTTATAGATCGGTAACACTCATTATCAATCGAACAATATCTAACAAAATCCAATTCCTCCTTACCAAAACATCATTATGTTATGGACAACCCGGAGGACTATAATGAGTAAGAATCTCATTCTTTCTTAAACAAACGAAAAAATTTACTGTTAATGTACTCACTTTCTCGATCTAATCGAAGGGATGTGATGTACATTTTGGTATATTTGGTCATTTTTGTGAATATATTATTCATAAATTGGTTAAGTCTTTATGGTCAGATTAAGAATCCAACCATCATTAACCAAACGGATAAGCATCTTATGCCTATATGACCTAAATTTTAAATACCATAGCTCCATTGTATTTAAGAATTTCGATCTACAGACATTTTTAATTTTGTATATAATGTTCATTTGTTAACTGACACTTAGCTAATTAAAACATTATACTAATTATGCAATACAACTATTGTATTACATATAAAAAGTAAGTTAAGCTGCCCAACATCTTGGACCCGTAAGAAATCACCATTTCTTAATCTTAACTTTACTTCTTTAAACTGTTGCATTTAAGTCTCTCTCAATCCCTGGAACATATTACAGAGATGAAAGGGACATACAGTATCTCATACCCAGCTTGAATTGGCATCATATGCCCTAGAAATGTTTATATTTGTGTCAAACACAGATTTGTGGGAGTCTTTCTAACAATTATAAGGCTTCTAGAGTAGAGGGATTTCCAATACCCAACCTTACTGTATTGGAAACACTTTTCATTTACACGCTCTCTTGTTGATCTTTAGATAAATGTTGCCTCTGAAGATTGATACTGGGTATCTGCCTCATCTTCTTCTCCCTTATTTATCTGGTCTCACCAGATATATTTGGAGTAAAATGTGAAGCACCATTTACAAATAGGGTCAAACTTTCTCTATTCAATCCTCTAAAGAGGTGCCATCAGAATTGCCTTATAGCAAACTCTGATCAACAATAAATTTAAAAAATTCTGAATCCAGAACACTTCTGTGATTCATCCATCAGTCAAAGTATTTTCTAGTACCCTAGAGTTGTGGACTGCATCAATTATGCACATCAACAGGTTCGTAGTGGCCATTATTCTTGACAGGCCAAACTTACAGGAGATGTAAACGGAATATTCATTAAATCGCTAATAAAACATTTTAAATCATGGGTATACAAAGCATACATTTTCTGATTTAAAAATCTCTCTCACTGCTTTACATAATCCCGATAATCTCTTGAACGGGAAGACGATAGTTTAAACTCTTTTAAATTATACAGCGGGAAGTAAATCCATTACAATTTACCCGGGCTTCACGCTGTAATAATATTGGCTTTTGTAAACTCAACAGATAGGCAACACTTGTCAATTGCATCTCATGCAACTTTTACCCCTTGATCTTAAATACACCTTATCCTCATACTGTAGCAATATTGGATAAGTGTATTCTAGTTTAACTTGTCAATGATCAAATATATGCTACTGATACTACCCTCACGCTGTAGCAATATTGAGCAATACTTTCGCATATATTTGCCTTATCTCATGTTTAACTGCATAGTCCAAGCCCAACCGACCAAGCCCCTCACGCTGTAGCAATATTAGGACAAGGCCGACGTGATTCGTCTAATACCGTATTGACAAGACAGATCTGAGTAAAATATTATCTCATAATGTAATATTCTTCAATCTGATTAAGAGAGATTTTTGTATCTAGGTCTCCATTCTCCTAGGAATAGTGATTCTCAATTAATTAATTTTTCTATGCAAGCACAACTAACCCCCATCAATATGGCTCCCATTGTGGTTACCAACACAGAAAAATTATTTCTAGTTTATAATGCAGACTAATAACTCTTTATCACTGCATCTCATAAATTCTGATTTATAATGTAGACTGATAACTTTTATCACTATATCTCATAAATCTACACATGTAAAATTACTATTGAAACACTGTTCAAAACATTGTCCCAAAAAACTGTAGCAGTGAACAATGACTTTTTGTTGTAGCAATGAACAGTATTTTTACTGTTCACATAAACAGTGCTCCTACTGCACGTAGTTGTCATCGCTGCAGCGTTGGGTGGTCAAACCCCCAACGCCGAGGCGCAAGGCCTTCAGCGCTGCAACGCTGGGCCGATAAATTCCAACACTGCAGCGCCAGCCTCTTGGAGCCGCAGCGCCGAGTGAACTCCCATTTAGCATTCCCGTTTCAACACTTGCAACGCACCATTTTCACCGGGTCTTTTACAACCATCCACTCAAATTACGCCCAAATTAGCCCAAAATGGCTCTGATACCATTTGTGTTGGCGGATCTAAGGCACGTGTGGGTGTATGCATGTACTATTGTGTCTATTGCCTAACGCAGTAGAAACGTGTAAATTTTGTAATAAACATAATAAATACAATATATTAATCACATTAATATATTTATAGGATTAGAGAACTCACCATAACGTGTAATGTTATACACGTAATTTTTTGGAGTCCACATAGAGACCAATTCATGTGCTGTTCTAATCACCAACACGGTGGGCCTGGTGAGCTAGAACAACAGCTCTATGTTCAGTTCGAGATTAACTCTTAATCCCTAAAATGACTGGGAGTATGTTTACATCATTTTCTCTAAAAAGATAAGAAATTGAGAGTTTGAAGCAATTTAGCATTGCTTCAATTGAAAGCATAAAGAAAAATGAAACCATTTCATTTTTTTCTTTTTTTTTTCCCTTCTTCTTTCTTTCTTCTTTCTCTTTCTCTCTATTTCGGCTTCCTTTCTTCTCTCGGCCAATTTGGCCAAAATTCAATCTCTTTCTCTTTTTCTTTTTCTTTATATATATATAATATAAAATAATAATAATATATAATATATTATATAATATAAATAATAATATAATAATATATTATATAATATAAAAAGAAAGATATTTGATTATTTAATAATTAAATAATTAAATAATTAAAATGAGAAAGTACCATTTTGCCCTTCATGATTAGTTACCAAGTTCACCCCTTAGTGGATCCCACCAAATTTCACACTTGGGTAAACTCAACTGAGGGTCCACAATACGCTACGTGTCATAATACAATTAGTAAATAATAATTATTAACTAATTGTTATATTTAACACTTAAATACAGACACGCACGCATTCCTGTGGTATTACTGAATATTACTAAATTAAACAATTTAATTCGGCACGCTGCCTCAGTATACAACGAGTACACTCCATATCGCGGGACACCCTAGGTCTTACGCCCGATTCGTCAAATGGAACTATTTTATGAGTTCGTGAGTAATGCCCCACGCACACGTCATGGATATACAAATTAGCGCGTTGAACCATGCAAGCTGAGGTTACAATGCATATATATAGTCCTTCCGTCATGATATCCTGGATGTGCGGGAATATAGATTATTACCGTCAAATCCCTTTTACTCATTCATATCTTATCTCCAGACTCGTATCTCACTGAACAATATGCGCAAACTCTTTTGCCATATTGTTTTACCCTGACGGAACTCTTTCTTGGGATTGATACTTATGGCTACAAGATTTTCTAAGATACAATCTCGAAGCATCTGGATATTAAACTCTTTATGCGAGCTGACAGATCCCATATTTGTACACACAGGACTCCATAAGTATCAGATCATACCCAGCGACACCCAGCGGTCACACTATAAAAGGCCTGTGACATGCGTGGAACTAAAGTATGGTGGATCACTTACAAGTCTACCGTGGCACTCAGGTTAAGGGACCAAGTATACTACTCAACTCGAGAGGACCCTCCGTTGACAGCTTACATAGAATGTCTATCAGAGGGCCTCGTGAGTCTGTCTTATATCCAATCCTATCTGGATACCCATATATCAATACGAGCTCTAAGCTCACAGTCGGCTAGGAACGACCATCTATACCATATAGGTACGACATATGCTTATCTATATTAAAAGTATCCACCGACAGACCCGTATCGGCAGAAATAGATCAGGGATAATTATTCGAGAACATACTTACGCAACTTGTATTTTCTAGCACCCGATTACAACTCTTGTAACTATGCAGTACTAGTATATTCCCAGGTGTATGTTCCATTACAGACAAGGCTCAAACTCTTGGATCTGCTGATTATTATAACTAGCTAACACTTAACTGTGCTAACATTTAACATTTATATCTTTCAGCGTGGCTAATTATGAGCCATTATTTAAACTCTTTTAGATCTGATCCGAACTTCTTCAAATATACAATGTCTACAACGTTACATACATAATACTATATATATAGGTATTAACGATTCAATGAGAATGTACACTTGTATAAATACACAAGCATATGTACATTCAAAAATAACACGTAAGCACTGACCTTAACATATCTTACTTAAATTTTCCCGTTTTAGGCTCTTGTGACACAACCTTTCTTGTTTTCATAAAATTGATTTACTTGTAGCTGCCACTTCACAAATCTTTAGAAGGTAAGAACTTTGCTCTCATCTCTCTATTTTTTCTGTTTCTTTTAATTTAAATGTTTTTAGTGCTTTATTTATATGTGGATGTTGGATGCTTAAGTTAGTTGGAGTGATTAAGAGCCTAACATTAATTATGTTATTGGAGGATAATAAGAGCACAAATAAAAAGGGGATGACTAGTAGTAGCGATAATCCCCTAAGCTCGATGGAGCTCAGTAGCGATAGTGATATGTGAAAATAGAGGAGGTGTGAGGTAAGTTCAAAAACTCTCATCTTTACAGAGTTGGAAAAATTACAAATCCAAAGATATATCACACTTCCGTTTTTGGACTTGCTAGGGGAGGCCAAAATTAAAATTTATTGTATCTTGAAAGTCCAACTCCACCCCATTATGACATTATCGGGCCAGCTAAAACTTGTTTGTATTATTTTCGAGCTTCATTGGGACAAACTTTAACAAAACCCAATAAAAACAAAACCCAAAAATAGTTTTGCGCCGGTTGAAGTTCATAAAATTTGAATCAAATTTCAAACTTAAGTCATATTTGTCATCAACAGATCATGATTCCTAATAGAATAGTATTAGGTTTATAAAATTAAAATACATATTTTGTATTTTTACCAATTAAGGTGTCACCAATTAATAAAATTATTAATTTTTTAATTTTTATTAATATAATAATTTATAAAACTAATTAACAATTAATACATCAATACCACATTAATTAAGATACAAAATTCATATCTTACTTATATAAATATTGTATTACTATTTTTAATATCTATCAATATACTTCTCTTCAAAAAGTATGATGGATTGTTGAATGATCTTAATTGAAGCTTGTAAGAGTTTTTTCTTTTACTTCAATAATTCTAAGAGTTTTTTATTCCAAAGGTTTCAAAAAATGGTATACCTTTTATTTTATCACAAAATTTTAGTTCCGTGTCTCAATTTTTTTTATATAAATTAAAATACAACTCATAAATTAAAAGTATATAATAAAGATTTTAGATTATATAATGAAATTTAAAATATGTAATAAAAAAATTATATCATATAATAAAATAAGAAGTATGCAAAACAATGGCAAGTGACTTGACACGTAATAACAAGATGAAGATGCGATATACATACATATATTTTCGAAAGTAGAAACTCTAGCAAATTTTGTGCAAGAGGAGAGGGCGAGTGGAGAGTGACACATTCGCAGCTACGTGGAAGATATGCCCGCGTCTCCAGACTTGGATCAAATTACAGGATAAAAGATTGTAAACATTTGTGGTGTGCGCAAATAGAAAAAGAATAAACAAATAAGTGATGAGTGATGAGGTGGACGACGGTGGATTAAGCCGTGCCATTAATCTCCTGTCCATCTGTCAAGTGTCATAACTCACCCACCACCTAATTGAAAATTTGTCCTTCACTTGTTTACACCTTTGAATTTTCCACTCCCTTCCCCTTTTCCTTTCCCCTTCCGACTCCCATCCATATGCCACTGGCAAAGACAATCATATCCCCAATCTATTTCTTTATTTGAGACCAAAAAAAAAAATATCAATTTTATTGCTAGAATTAAAAAATATATTCTTGAAGCTTATGGTCAAAATTATTATAATTATAAAATGACTTCACTCATTAATAATATTTTTTTTTAGGGTTATATCTTCCGTTTATTGAAAGGGTTAGATTCTATTATTTTGGGGTTTATTTCTTCGATAGAGAAATAATTTATTCCTTTTGTAGGAAGAGATTAAGTTTAGGCACTCAACAATATATAAGTGTATTAATAAATTTCGTCAATTTTCTCATTGTAATATCAATAATCTCCCGATATAATATCATATATGTTTTTCATCAATAATATATTATTATTATTTCAAAAAAAGTTTTTTTAAAAATTTTTGACATGTTAATTGACCTATTATCTATTAATTTTTATTATGTGTTTAATAGTTATGGATTTTTTTATATATTTTTATTAATAGGATAATTATATAATATAAATTTGGTATTACCCAAATAATGATCAATTATAAATAAATAAACTTATTAATTTATATATACACAATAAAATAATATTAAACATCTCAAATTGTAATTAATTATATTTAAAAGTGATGTATCAAATAAATATTAGATAAAAATAGTATAAATTCTCATATTATTTATTACATTTAATGTTTACTTAATACATTATTTTTAAAATATAATTTAAAATAAAATTTTAAGATATTTAACATTACTCGTACACAACATGCAAATTGTGGTTCTTTACAAAAAAAAAAATAATACTAATAATATTAATAGATCTTATTCCTTTTTCAAAATTTTTAAAGGTCTCTTTCAAGGAAAATTTGTCTTAGATCACCTAAAGTTCAACGAAAACTTTACTTAAAATTTTATACAATTCGTAAAAAAACAATGTTACATAAAATTAACCAATGAAGATTACAGAATTTTTATTCTAATTTAAGAATAAATTAATAGAATGACTATATGAAATTTTGAATTCTTTATGTATGTTGGATTTAGTAGAGACAAATAATAGAAGAGTGAAACTCACGACAGCGTAGCACGCGTCAGCGAATAGCAGAGGTGACTGACAACCCATATAGCCCATTAGATATAACCTAACAGAAACTGGAACCCACTGATCGTACATTCATTAAAATATCATTTGAGTTTAGAGTTGCATTTCAGTTGCATTTCATTGCATTTCCGAACAGTAAAGAAACTAAAACTAAAAGCAGTAGCCCCCGCCTTCGAAGCATTGACTTTGACCGGAAGACTAACGAGGAAGCTGGGACGAAGAAAAGTCTCACTTTCCTTCTTTGCCTCTCCTCTTCAAAGAAGCACATAAAAAGGCCTCAGCTGTGTCATTCTCTTTGTAACTCATTTCTCAAAATTTGAGTTTAGTTCTTATTCACTTCTGAAACAAACACGAAGAAAAGAATCATCTCTTATCAAGTTTTCTCTCTTACAAGTCACAAGTGTTTCTACAGGTATATTTTTGTTTTTAAGTATAAACATGAACAAAGCTCTGGCCTTTAATGGTCTTCAAGTTGTTACTTTTATGTTTTGGTTATAAATGGATTGTGAGTACTTGTTGCATTAATGGGTTTCTTTATATGGTGGGTTAGGGTTAAAGTTCAAATTTTTTTTTTCTCTCTATCCTTGGTTGCTTGTTTTGAGTTTGTAGACTTGTTCATATGTGTTTTTTTTTTTTTCACCATCTGTTTCATTGTTTCTGGAAGTTATTAAAAGGAAGTAGTCTTAGGAGACCAAGTCCTTGGCATGCTAAGATTTGATCATTCACTTAATTTTTGTTCTTTTTATATTATGTGTATGTTTCCTGAGATAATTAAGGAATATATAATAATCCGGAGGAAGATTTGGAATTTTATGATATAATGCTCTTCGGTTTTCGGCACATAGATATCCAAAGCTTTATCAGGCCTTTTAATTCTATAAGACTTGGTTTTGGTCTTTGTAATCTTTAGGTTAGAGGTTCCAGGTAAAACGATTTAGTTTGTTTTCTTGTAATTTTACATCAGCCAAGCACAAGCTTTTGTTTAATTTTCTTACTTCCTTGATATGGTTTGAGCTTTGATTTGAATTCCATATTGAAATTCTTTTTGCTCATGATTATGCAGGACTTGGGTAGGTGCAGTGGTTCAAACAGAGTGCACCTCAAATTTCCCGATGGAAGGTGAACTCCACAAGCAAAAAGATGGTTCCCTGTATAACAAAGGCTCACTTTTGCTTGAATTGTCCGCATCTGATGATCTTGCTGCCTTTAAGAAGGAGATAGAAAAGAAGGCTTTTGATGTCGACGAGCCAAGCTTCTGGTATGGCCGGATAATTGGGTCAAGGAAGATGGGGTTTGAAGAGAGGACCCCGCTTATGATTGCTGCGATGTTTGGTAGTATTGAGGTTTTGAAGTATATTATCGAAACTGGCAAAGTCGATGTGAATAAGGCCTGTGGTTCTGATGGAATCACTGCTCTTCACTGTGCTGTTGCTGGTGGTGCCAACTTGTCCTTTGAGGTGGTCAGGCTCTTGCTTGATGCATCTGCTGATGCTAATTGTGTTGATGCATATGGAAATAAGCCAGTCAATCTTATCCCAGTTGCTATGAAATCGCCACAGATTTCAAGAAGAAGGGCTATAGAGTTATTACTGAATGGTGATGAAACTAGTATTGAAGAGGAGGTAATGGAGAGGACCTCTTCACCCCAGTTGTTAAAAGAAGGAGCTGAGAAGAAAGAGTATCCAATTGATACATCGTTGCCTGATATAAACAATGGGATATATGGAACGGATGAGTTTAGAATGTACAGTTTTAAGGTAAAGCCTTGCTCGAGGGCTTATTCACATGACTGGACAGAGTGCCCATTTGTTCATCCAGGTGAGAATGCTAGGAGGAGAGACCCTAGAAAGTATCCTTACACCTGTGTCCCTTGCCCTGAGTTCCGCAAGGGAGCATGCCCAAAGGGGGATGCTTGTGAGTATGCACATGGTGTTTTTGAGTCCTGGCTACATCCCGCTCAGTACAGAACCCGACTTTGCAAGGATGAGACTGGCTGTACACGC
This sequence comes from Ailanthus altissimus, assembly GCA_946807835.1. Classification (NCBI taxonomy): domain Eukaryota; kingdom Viridiplantae; phylum Streptophyta; class Magnoliopsida; order Sapindales; family Simaroubaceae; genus Ailanthus; species Ailanthus altissimus. The sequence continues at coordinate 20,861,869 of OX327684.1, forward strand.
AAAGTTTGTTTCTTTGCTCACAAGCCTGAAGAGTTGCGCCCTGTATATGCATCCACAGGTTCAGCTATGCCTTCTCCTAGCTCCATTTCTGTTTGTACGGTGGACATGACAACTTTGAGTCCCTTGTCGCTTGGTTCAGCATCTTTGCCTTTGCCCACTACTTCAACTCCACCAATGTCTCCCTTGGCTGCTGCTTCATCTCCCAAGAGTGGAAGCTTGTGGCATAACAAAGTTAATCTTACCCCGCCGGCCTTGCTGCTGCCTGGTAGCAGGTTGAAGACTTCTTTTAGTGCAAGAGATTTGGACTTGGAGATGGAATTGCTTGGGCTAGAAAACCTCACTAGCAATTTGCAGCAGCAACAGTTGATGGATGAGATATCTAGTCTCTGCTCTTCAACTTGTTGGAACAAGGCATACACTAGGATTGGAGATTTGAAGCGTAACCTGGATGATGCTTTTGAATCTCTTGATCCTTCAATGTTGTCTCAGTTGCAGGGAATGTCACTAAAACAATCAACACCAACTCAGTTGCAATCTCCAACTGGGCTTCAAATTCGCCAAAACATGAACCAACTTCGTGCAAGCTATCCAGCAGCCAACCTTTCATCCTCTCCAGTGAGGAAGCCTTCATCATTTGGGTTTGATTCTTCTGCTGCCGTGGCAGCTGCAGTGATGAATTCAAGGTCCTCTGCCTTTTCAAAACGAAGCCAGAGTTTTATTGACCGTGGAGCAGTAACTAGTCATGCTGGCCTCACCACAGCTTCTAACATGAGGTCATCTAATCTATCAGATTGGAGCTCTCCTGATGGAAAATTGAATTGGGGGGTTCAAGGAGATGAGTTGAACAAGCTTAGGAAGTCTGCTTCATTCGGGTTTCGAAGCAACAATCTAAAAACAGCGACAAAAACCACAATAGCCTCAATTCCACCATCAGCAAATGTTGATGAGCCAGATGTGTCCTGGGTTCATTGCTCGGTGAAAGATGTTACTCCTGCGAGATCAGGGTTGTTTGGTGCAGAGAAGCAGCAATATAATCCATGGATGGAGCAATTGTACATAGAACCGGAGCAGATGGTGGCATAAATAACAAATACCTCTCTGCCACTACCTTATTCTGATTAATTGGTATTCTTTTAATTCATATTAGATTCCATGTTTGTAGTTAAGGTTTGGGAGGAAGGGAAAAAGAAAAAAAAAAAAAAAAACTCCAGGGACGGTTAATGAGCCACTGGTCAGATCATTACTAAGTTAGTCTATAGAATATCTAGTTTGAGCGTGAGAGGAAAAATTTGTTAATTATTTTTCATTCTTATTTTTCTCTTAGCCTTGAGAGAAATTGTAATACCTTGGTAGGAGATGGACTTGTAAGAGGCTAAAAAAGTCTCTTTCGTGATGTTGTAACCCTTTGATAATTCCATTGTTGTTTACAAAATATAGTAGTATATGTTTCATTTTCAATACTTTGTGCTCAATCAATGCTCCCCTTAACTTTTACATCTTCAATTTGATGATTCATTTTCTTTACTTTCAGCAATTGATTATGTCCTCAAAACTTGTATGTGGACTGATTTCATAGGGTCCTAAAAAAAAACTTATTAATTGAATTAACTAGTACCACCCACAAAACTTAATAGTAGTTGCTGTCATTATCTCGAATGCAAGATGAGCAATAATGCTGGTGGAAAAATGTAAAATTATGAGCTGACAATGAACTCCGGCACCCACCCAAGTGCTAATAATTGTACTCGGAGTTGGAACTTGCCTAATTGCGTATAAGATTTTTCCTGGAAATGGGAGATGAAAGAAATTGTATCCAAAACATCAATAATAAATAATGAACGAGTGGGGTCTCAATCTCATCCTCTTTTGGCTCCAGTCTTTCTTGGTCTCTCCCAAAAGGACAAAAGTGTGAATGCAATCAGCCGCCCGTGTGACCAATTATCAACCATACATTTCTCACATATTTATTTAGAGATGAAATTTCCTCCATTCTTCGTTTTCCAACATAACTTATTTGCATTCTTTTAATTAGGCGTGAGCGCATGGCCCAGTTCTGAACTGTCCGATTTAAAAAAAATTAGGTCAAGACGGAACGAATTTTGAAATTAAGACAAAATCAAAACAAAAAATACGAGTCCAATTAGGACGGGACTCAGTTCTGTTTGGGTCATTCCCGAATTGAATTGAACCGAATTTTTTTTAATTTTATAATGTAATCAAAACGGCGCCGTTTTTGAAAGTGAAAACGCCGCCATTTTAATAAGAAAAAAAAAAAGAATCGGTATATCAAAAATTTAGAATTCAGAAATCATAAGCTATTTTTTTCATTTTCGTTTCAAAAACCTCAAAACATTTTCGGCGCCGTTTACTAATCTTTGACCATTGCTGCTATTGCCGTCGCCATTCTGCCACTGATACCTGCCGCCGTTCTACCATTGCGTGACCTACCCTGCGGCCTGCTGCTGTTCTGCCGTGTTGTTCTACTGTCGTTGCTGTTTTGCCAGTGTTGTTTCGCGTTTGCACGTTGCTGTTCTGTGCCGATGCTGTTTCGCTTCCGCCCGCTGTCGCCTGCCGCCGTTGCTGCCATCTTTCACACGCCACCGGCCACCTGCCGCCGTTGCTGCTGTCTGTGTTCATTAAGAAAGGTGATAATTTTAAATCCTATGTTAAAATTTCAGTTTCAAGTTTAATTTTTACTAATTAATCTTTGTGATATGTTATGCTTTATAATAACTTGATAAGGGTTTATTTTTTAGGACTTTTTGATTAGATGGCTATAATGTTTTAAGAATTGGTTTAATGCCTGAGAAATTGCAAATCGTTTGGGTTTTAGAATATTTAACTTCATGTATTTCACATTCTGTGGCTTGCATTGTGGGAAAGAAGATTTTTGTTTGCATTTTGATTAATATTTACATGTTACATTAATTTATTTTTGCGTGAAAGATTCAAATTAATTTTGGTTGATCGTTGTATATTAGTATTATATTATATTACAGATGAGTCGTGATTCAACTTTAAAAAATATTATGAATATTGGGGGATCTCATGAAGATACGCAATGCAGCGTCGACAATGCTGATGCATTGTTGCCTCCACATCCTAATACTAAGAAGAGAACAAGATTAATGGTGTGGAGTCACTTCATCCCGTGCAAGGATATAACGGAAAAGTCGCAGTGCAATTACTATAGAAAATTATATGCTTGTAATTCAATTAAAGATGGAACAAATGGTATGCGAAAACACTTACGGGTATGTAATAAGGTTCCACGTTCATTGTTAGATGATAGACAAATAATATTTGGTAGAGAACCCACAGGAGGAGAAGAGGAAAATAGTAGTAATGTTGTGCCTAGAGAATGGAGTCAAAAAGCATGTCGAGATGCAGCTGTAAAAATGGTGATTATAAAAGAATTGCCATTCAGTTTTGTAGAGAATGATGGGTACTGATATTTTGGCAGTGTAGCATGTCCTCTATTTGATGTTCCGTCACATAGAACTATAACCAGAGACGTAGTAAAGCTATTTGCTGAGGAGAAAGCCATGTTAAAGAGTTTATTTAGTGTAACTGGGCAACGAGTGAGCTTGACAACTGATCTTTAGACTTCCGTTTATAATCAAAACTATATAGTTGTTACTGTCCACTTCATATATTCGGATTTGAAGTTGCATAGGAGAATTTTGAGTTTCTCTTCGATGTCATCTGGGGATGACATCGGCAAGCAATTTAAATATTACTTGTTGGATTGGGGGTATAGAGAAAGTGTTTACTGTTACTGTTGATAACGCAAGTGTCAATGACGTTGTCGTCAATTATTTTAAGAAGAGACTAAAGAGTTGGAAAGATGAAGCACTGATATTGAATGGTGAATTTATGCATGTGCATTGTTGTGCGCATATTTTGAATTTAATTGTGATTGATGAGTCAAAGGATTTGCATGAGAGCATTATTTCTATATGTAATGCTGTGAAATATGTGAGATCTTCAACAATAAGAGTTCAAAGTTTTAAAAGTTTTGTGGAGAGAGAAAGAATTGATTATAAAGGAAGTGTGGTATTAGATGTGCCAACGAGGTGGAATTCCACTTATTTGATGTTGGCAACTGCATTAAAATTTGCAAAGATGTTTGATCGAATGGCAGAAGAGGATGAATCATATGAGAGTTATTTTCTGAAGGATGAAAACGAAAAGAAAAGATGTGGGTTACCAATTATTATGGATTGGGAGAATACTGAACGGTTTGTGAAGTTTCTAAAAACGTTTTATGATGTCACATTAAAATTTAGTGCTTCATTGTTTGTGATATCTAACATTTGTTTCAGCGAGATTTGTAAGATTAATTTCAATTTAGCAAAATTAAGTCAAAATAAAGATGTCTCTTTACCCGTCATGGCTAGCAAGATGTAGGCAAAATATGATAAATATTGGGAATCTATGAAGAAAATAAATAAATTGTTGATACTTGCTACAATGCTTGATCTAAGACGCAAGATGCAATTTACTGAATTTTGTTTTGGGTTTTTATATGGTGATGACAGCGCCAAAGTCGAAGACATGAATAGAATAAGTAAAGAATTATTGTATAAGCTTTATGAAGCCTATAATACATCGTATTGTAGAGTAGTTGGTGGGCCAAGTAGTAGTGCTGGTAGTGTTGGTGGGTCTGGGAGTAGAGTTGGGAGTATCACTAGCATGTATGGGTCACAGTCACAGTAGTCTGGTCCACCAAGTTTATATTCAGATGTAATACAGTTTGATGTAGGGGATGATGACCATTGGGCAAAATTTGTAGGGTGTGTAGATTACGAAATGAATTTGGATGAATCCAATGAAGTGGATAGATACCTAATAGAGAAAGTTGAGAATCTCAAAAATCAACGTTTTGATATTTTAATGTTGGTGGAAGGTAAATGCTTCGAGGTATCCAGTGTTGACACAGATAGATAGGGATATACTTGTTATTCCTGTATCTACTATGGCTTCTAAGTCGGCTTTTAGTACCGGGGGATGTATTCTAGATTCATTTCGCAGCTTATTAACTCTAAAGATGGTTGAGAGTTTGATATGCACACAAAATTGGATTAGAGCTTTACTTTTGCTAAATAGACAGAAGAAAGAAGAATTTTTAGAAGATATTGAATTTTATGATAAAGTCGAAACAGGTAAAAAAATATTATTCTACTATTTTATTATTTGTCCTTTTGAATTTTTCATATTATTTCTTAATGTTTTATATTTTTATAATGCGAAAATTATTTTTTTATTTCTTTCATGTAAAATTTGCACATATTATGCAACCACTACCTCCACATCATTAAATTTACCAAGAGGTTACTTATGTTATTTGTGGGTAACTCAATTTTAAGGTAATTATTTAATAGTTAAATTAATGAAGTAATTAAGTTTTATATTATAATTTGTAATATTTAATGTTTGTTATACTTTTGTTTTGCAGATTAATGAAGAATGCAAATTTTGATGACATTTTTGTATTGTAATTTATAATTTGTAATATTTAATGTTTGTTATACTTATGAACTTAATGTATTTATTACTTAAATGTTGCACTTTATTTTTATTTTGTGAAGATGTTGACAACTTGACTTGATTTATATTAGCTATTGAAATTATTTTGGACCTATTGGTTTGGTTGGCAATGGGCCATTGCGAAATGCATTATGGTATGGATGAATTGATTTGATATGGTGAATATTAAAGTGTCAATTTTGTGCAGGTATATGTCTATAAAAATGTTCAATTTTTAGAGAAAGTTCTGCCGAAAGTTTTTATTAGGATAATAACAATTAACATAATTAAAATTAAAATTAAACTTAAATTTGAATTTAAAATTATAACACTTAAATAATTGATGTCACTATCATCTTAAGATTTGCTAAATCGAAATTATAATATTTGTGATTTAACGTAATAGACATTAAATTCTATTAGAATTAAAATTAATAATTATATTAATGATAGAAAATTAAGTTAATAATAAAATTTATTAAAGTTTAAAAGAATACAAAACTATATTTTTTAGGTTAAAAATATAAATTTGTAACAATAAAGATCATGAATTACAAATTAACCCAAAATAATTAAATGAATTTATATAATTTTGATAAAATTTATAAATTTTAAATAAATTAGGGACATGGACGAAATTTACCCATGTCCCGGTCGGACCCGTGGCTCGACACGACCCGGTTCGTATTGAGACATGATCCGGCCCGAACAAAATTCTCGTTCGAGATAAATTTATCTGTCCCAAATGGGACTCGAAACTGATCGAGTTGGTCCCGAACCCAACCCGATCCCAGATTGCCCACTCCTACTTTTAATGCTGCTCCATGAATTAGCAAATATATGCAAATGGGTTGGATATTGTCCAGTGGTTAGCTTGAATAATTAATTATACAACTAATGGGATATTAATATAATTTTCTTGAAAGCATATTAATTACTATTATGGACCGTTATTATTCGATTTGGCCTTGTCCACGAGTTATTAATCTAATTTTCTCGAAAGCATATTAATCATTATTATATGACATCTTAATCAAAGAATTCAAAGTATATACGAATATAAACTCTCTCTTATCCACGAGTTACTAGTAATATCTGTAATTTACACATAGATGCAATAGTTGAATGAAAAATCATAAGATATTGGTTTTGTCTTAAATTTTGACCAAGAGATAATGAAAAAGCTTCGAGGAAGATCTAATATAAACAACATTATCATAAGGGCCGATGGCGCAAGATTTGACCAGTAAATTGGGCTTAATGTAATATCCGTTCAGAGGTTAATTTAATAATATAAAAATTTTCCAAAGAGAGCAAAAATGGGTGAAAAGGAAAAATTTGTGTTTCAATTAATCCCAACTAAAAAAAAAAGTTTAGTTATGAATTTGCGATTGATATAACAGCACTCCCTCGCAAATACAGCTCCAACGGGATATGCGTAACAATTCCCAATTATAAGCAGCGGAAAATATGATCTCAGGTCTATTTCTTTCTCGCTTCTTGTGCGCGGGTGTCATCAGTTGATGCGCATATCATCTGTTCGATGAATTTTCCCTGAGAATTGTTTTTGCTTTATACGTTATCATTGATGGGTTTTGTTATTCACGTTTTACAATGCGATTGTTTTATTAATCAAAGTTGATTTTTCCAGGAGTGAACGCCAATGGTCACTTACAGCCCAAGTTTTTTAACTTGCACAAACGACAAATCCAAGGTGAATTTAATTTACACTTCTTCTCAGTTTCTAACATGACATTTATTGCTAGTTAAAGGTAAGTTTTGTTTTTAATATATGTCAATTCTTTCATGATTTTGCAGGTGTAGGTGAAGTGAAAAATCTTTGCTTGCTAAGAAACCGGTCATTTGCGAAGAATAAGATTACTTGCAGCTCGGCTCATAATGGCAAATCTTCTTCTAAACACGGAGAATGTGAAAATAGTCCACCACCGTTGGTTAAGATGTATGGAATTACATCAGCCAAAGATGCTGCTGTGGCAGCAGAAGCTGGTGCTAATTTAATTGGAATGATTCTTTGGCCCAATTCCAAACGTTCGGTTTCACTTTCTGTTACAAAAGAGATTTCCAAAGTTGCTAGAGAATATGGGACAGCGCCCGTTGGGGTATTGTGGATGACGATGCAGATACAATGTTAAGAACATCTGATTTTGCAAACCTCGAATTTCTTCAGGTTTACATACATTTGTTTCTGTCCTTGATTAAACTGAATATTGTAAGTGCAAATTACTTAAAATCTGTTGTGCTTCGGTCTGTGCAGCTTCATGGAGATGGCTCTCGTGCAGCATTTCCAGCTTTGGTACAAGAAAGCAGAATAATGTACGTGCTTCATGCGAATGAAAATGGTGACCTACTGAATCAAATTTCTGATGAAGAATGCTCTCTAGTTGAATGGGTTCTTGTGGATAGTGCAAAGGGTGGCAGGTAAAAGAAATTTCATTTTACGCAATTTTGATTATTGATGAGCAATTTCCATTCTGTATATTTGTGCAGTTTTAATTCGGAACTATAATCTAGAGATGTACATTCATTCAATTCACAATCTTCCCTATTGGCTTAAGAGTGTTTACTTTGCAACCCATTAATATAACCTAGAGTCAAAAAGTATGTCATCTATTCAGCAGTGAAGAACTGGCTAATTTAAGATCTCTTCTCTTCCTGCACTTCATATGAACTTGTTTTGACATTGTCTGCAGTGGCAAAGGATTTAATTGGGCACAATTTATCTTACCACCAATTAGAAGCAAACATGGGTGGCTCTTGGCTGGTGGGATCAATCTTGAAAATGTTCGTGAAGCTCTTTCGATTTAGAAGCCTGATGGTGTTGATGTTAGTAGTGGCATTTGTGCTGCGGATGGTATCCAGAAGGATCAATTGCGAATATCTACCTTGATGAGTGCAGTACGTTCTATGCACTACTGATCGAACATGAGCGAATGAAATGATCATAACTTAATGACTATAAAATTGTTATCTGATATCCAAATAACTTCAATTTATTGTTTTGGTGTACCTTAGTTCTTCAAATTTGTGTATTTAGGAGTAAAAATTTGGGGTGAATCAAGAACCGGATGGCAGATACTGAAACCTTTGAGCCATTGGAAAAACATGTCTACATATGTAATTTTATTTTTCTTTTTAAAGATGAATTGTGCTAGCATTTTAAGCATTATTATCAAACAAGCAAGCTTAGACCCAAAGGTATGGCAGATTTTTATTGTGCAAGTATAATAGTTAAGGACGTATATATGTGACAATATAATAGGCTTATCATTGCGAGTCCCCTTTACTCATTCATGCAATCTGCAACCGCAATAGTAAAATGTGTGGTCATAAAAAGGATCCATAGGCATCACTTTATAGACTTTCAATCTCATATCTCAAGTGCATATAATCGAGGGTCTGGTCTTGCTAGCTTTTAGCGAAAAAAATAAGTAAGTGTTTAATGAATGTCCAACACTCGGTTGAATGGTTGATATTTATGGAAGGCAAAATGACAAAATTTAAATGAAAAAAGCTTCAATTATAAATGGATAAAAAGAGCAATAATTTGTATTAACATGCATTTGTGCTTTAATTTCGTTTAACAAATAAAATATCAAAAGCATGATTGAATTGTTCTGTTTTCGCGGAATTTCATATTTCAACAAGTTAATTTTAACTAATTACAATTTGTAGAAATGGGGGTTAACAATCAAATCATTAACATATAAACTTTGTATGGATGCTGAATATGAGTGCATTCTAGAATATGTTCATTGAAAGCTTATTTTGGGTCCAAAAGAAGTAATCAGGCAAAATTACAAACGCCACTTTATACCCCAAAATTTGTCATAAGTGCCACCATGTGCGATTCGCCATTCTCTTGGCAAGATCTTTCGCCAGATGTGCAAAGTTCTCAGCCCCACTTTGTAACTCGAGTTCGTTCGTTGAGTTTCTGGTATAAACAAACCAAAGAAAAAGTTTACTCGTAGGAATTCATACAATATACAGAATTTACATGAGAAAATTATGAGAAATTTTCAGATGACAATGGTCCTAAGCCAGAATTTTAATTTAGGGGATGCCAGAAAATAGGTTACCCATGCCTCCCTACCCCCAACTAGCACTTAGCATTGCTCGGGTAGTGCCTTAAGTGAGTCTAAGCACTCTGCTTTTGTTTAGCCATTGTTATGCAGTTTTAGGAAGCTTCACTGCTCTTCTTAACCAATTGAAGATGCCCAAGTAAACAACAAATCAAAAGATAAATATGAACAGAACAAATATTCAAGTGTATCACGCAATATTGGGTCATTTCAGAATCCTCACATGTATCAATAGGATAAATATTATTCATCATCGTAGTTGAAAAAACGTCAGTTAGGACGTTAATGTTGTCCAAGTTCTAAACCATTTGTATGATCATGTGGGATATGCTTGATTGATAGGTTATGCAGTCTGGTTCCAAAAAGGTTTTCTAAAGGTTTGGCCTCTAGTTGTCAACTATAATTTCTTATCTAATTATTTGCCCCCAGAATTTCCCATGTCAAGGTATAATTAAGACATTACTAGACCCGAAAACTTGGATTTTTCAACTGGGCTATTCAAAGGTTCTAACAACACTAGATAAACATATTTGTAGACACTCGACAAATAATCTACCTCAAGTTTTTCCTGGTTTTCTGCAAGCTTGTCCCTTGCTTGTGCAGCTGCTGAAGATACATCCTGGAAGCATTGTTCATGTCAGCAAATATAATGCAGAAAAATTAGGCATTTGTCAATTGTTCATATGGAAATTACCCCAGCCTTTTTATATTTGGCCTAAATTTCTTCGACTGTTCTAGGTCTTGGTTTTGTATCAATAGTAGCACCTTCAAATAATCTTTCCTTCTCCGTTCCCTTATCTGCAAACCAACAATAATGTAAGGTATTCACAAAAGTTGAAAGGAAAAAACACCTCTACAGGAGTACAGAAAAATGGGACTATACCTTTTCCATCTTTCTTGGTCGTTGAGATGAAGATGAAATGACTAGAGGTCCATCAATGTCAATGTCATCTGATGCAGAATGGTAGCATAGTAAGCAAAGAATGGAGAAAGGGGACAGAGCAGAGGATCAGAGCAAGAGATAGAGAACCTATATTAAACTCCACAACTTCTTAATCATCCATGATGGCTGTAGAAGGCTTTAAGAATGGGGGGCTAGAAAATATGCTCTCTAAATGTGCAAAAGTCTTGTTACTAACTTCAGGCATATTCACACCCTGTTCAATCTTGTCTCCTTTGAAGCCTTTTACAATACCACTTAAAATTACACAGGCGGCACCCGTGGCCATAGAAGTTAACACAGAATCTCAAATTCTTCATAGAAGTTTAGACAGAACTTAAAGATCAACCTCTTCTTTCTTCTCCCTTGGTGATAAAACGGTGGCATCAGCGGCCACAACAAGGACATTATCATGAAGAAGGGGTAAAGAGTCGAGAATCCTGAAAGATTCATGTGAAATTACAAGCAGCTTCAACTTGCAGTACAAGTTCTAAGCATATAATAACTGGGGGGTGGTTGTTGTGGGGAGGTGAATTGGGGGGCGGGCGGTGGTTGAAGAGAGAGACCTGAAATCATTTTTCCCAGGCAAACAATGATATGAAAGCAAATTCACACCCATTTATCTGCAAGACAAAAATGTGAAAACACATACTAGACAATAAACTCAAAGCTACAACTTTGACGGGCAAAAGATAGTGATGAGCCCATAAAACATTATACCCAAAAAAGAAATCAAAATAATGCTGGTGGAAGACTGTGGTATTAGCATGAATCTATCAATAAGAGCAAGTAAAGCACAAACAAAACATAACAAGATTGCTGAAAATTTACAGCATTTTTCCAAGATTAAATAAAATGAATATATAACAACATAAAAGTGTAAAACTTCAGATGCATCAAGATTAAAGATCATGGCATATGACATAACATATATATATATATAAAACTTCAGATGTCTAATGAAGACAGAAAGATGTTAACATGATGTGCCCAAATTCTGATTTCGCCATAACACATAATATGATTTCACAGAATGAGAGAATTGGTTGATACCCATAATAATAGGTAAGTATCAAGAAGGATCAAATGTACATTTGTACTGTAATGTGCAAATAAGAAAGTTAGCCATTTGTATTGCCAACCTTATGTTTTCTACGGTTTGTGTTCTTCTTTTCGATGCACTAAAAGAATTTCCTTTTGCAGATTGATGATTGCTTATGAGAATGGCATGATTATTCTTCGGGATGTTTCTGAAGATAAAGTTGTTCTAGTTAGAGGAAACAAAGATCTTCAATTGAAGGGTGAAGCAGTTGTTGATCCTTCAAAAGGTGCCAGTCATGAGCATTCTGAAATCATATCAGAAGATGAAAAAAATGGACAAAGAGATAAGCTCCGTTTGTTGGGCATCTAATGATGGATCAGTTCTTGCTGTTGGTTTTGTTGATGGAGATATAATTGTTTGGAACTTACCAACTTCTGCCTTTACCAAAGATCAGAAAGCTGAAATTCATCTAATGATGTTGTTAAGCTACAGTTATCATCAGGCAAAAGAAGAATCCCACACTACTAAAAAATGGCATTTATTGATGCTAAGTTAGCGTCAGCAAAGAGTTTCATTGACACTATAAAATAGTGTCAGTGTTGTTGGAGTTAAAAAATTATAAACACCATTTATATTTTAGTGAATTACTGATACCATAATATCAGTAAATCGCTGATACCACAGTATCAGAGAATTACTAACACTATAGTATCAGAGAATTCTTGTTATCATAGTATCAGTAAATCTCTGAAATCATAGTATCAAAAAATCGTTGACACTATAGTATCAAAAAATCATTGACACTATAGTATCAAAAAATTATTGACATCATAGTATCAGAAAATCATTGATACTATAGTATCAATAATATTTACGGTTCATATATGACAATTTAATTAAATTAGCTTTCTAATAATTTAAAATTATAATTATTGGACAAAAATATTTAATATATATTTAAAGTTGAATTCCATAACATTTAAATATATTCCGAATCATTAAACAGTATGAAACATCATCTTACAACCACTATAATCATTTAAATATAACAGTACATTCAACTTAGTTTCATAAATATTACAAATATCCCAAACTTAGTTCAAAACATCATAGTATTTGAAGTTTAGTTAAACACATAGTCGCCATATTAAATTTGCACAAACCAACAATCCATCAAAGGAATTGAAGCAATCCCTCCAATAATTTAGTAGCCATTGAGCAAAATAATTCACAATCACCTCTATGAAAGTAAATAGAAATACATGAGTAAATACAAATATATAAAAAGAACTTGAACTATGTAAAATATTGCAATGACATTATAAGAATAAAAGTTACATCCAAAATAAGTTATAGAAAAAAGTAAAATATGATTAGTTGTTGCACTAGATAACATAAAAGTATAGAAAAAATGCAAATGCTAAAAAGTGCCCCATATTAGTCCCAAAATAACCCTAAAGATAGCCCCAAAACAATTTTAAACGAAAGTTTAACAAAGAAATAAGTACAGAGGAAACTAAGAAATACTAAAGAAACATATGTTAACCTTTAAATTATCCAAAAAAAATTTAAAATTGTTTATTAAATACTGAGAATACTGAGAATTATCCAAAATCATGCCATATCATGTAATATTAAACTTTAAATTCAAAAAAAAAATAATATAAAGGTAGGCAACAAAGAAAATTAAGTAATCAGTTGATTTATAAAATTTCAAATGGCAAAAGCACCAAGAAAAATCTCTGATAAATCGATTAAAATAAGTGGAGCAAATGAAGGTACTTGTAAGTGGTTGCATGCCAAGCAAATGGAGTAAGAATTGCATTGACAAGTCATCAAAAGAAATCCCCAATATATATTTATTGTGCAATCAAGTGATGCACTGGTAAAAGTGTGAAATCAAATAAAACAAGAACTAAGAAAAACACAACCAAAAGATCATGTAAAAATCAATCAATCTCAAGTTCATTTCTTAATCTCAATAAATAATGAAACATATAAGAATTAATTTTTTAAATTAAAAATAAAAGGACAACTAATTCGCCATTATTTTAAAAATTTTTTAAAGCTTAATGCATGCATGACAATACACGAGCACAACAGTTAATACAGAAAGAAAGTAATTAGGGTGACTAAAATGCACCATAAGCTTATCATAAAATGGAAAATTTTGCATTTGCCACTCTGCATTACTGGCTATTATCACTTCACTAAATACAACCCAATAATATGCATAACTCTCATCAACACATCTAGAAGAATGAAAAAAAGAATAACCATAAGTTTACTTAACAACTAGCTATTTTATAATAAAACCTGCATAAATAAAAATCACTGACTACTATTTATGAGAAATGATATCATAGATAAGTTTATTGAAAGAAGAAGAGAAAATCAACCCTTTACCTCATGATATTTTAGTGAAAGAAATACAATAAAAATAAAAGTATTATAATAATAATTGGAGTCTTATAGTAGTAAAGAATTGCATTTATTGTTCATAAGTACTGTAAATTTACCACCAATAATATGAATTTAGGAAAAACTAATAATCATTATTCATTACTTACATAATGAACTTTATATAGCACTGATATTTGATTAGAAAAGTGATAAAGAACACAATTTCACATGTAACTTGGACAAGCATTCCACGCTCTATTTTCTTGTAGCACAGTTACCTAGAGAAAAAAAAAGAAATATTAACATTAAGAAGAATTTTTAGAAACAACAGTAATAGTAATAATGGCAAATTCCCATCAGTTTTAGCAATCAAACATCTAACATAATCAATAAAACGTTGTAACCATACATAATCGGAACAAACAAAACACAACATAACAGAATTTGCCATGTTTCATATTATATTATATTTAATATTTACCTTTCAACTTTGCCTCATCTTCCATCAAAATAATTCATAAAACACAGTCTAAGAATAGATGAAAAAAATTTAGGGGACATATGTTTAAAACATTTGTGCCAAGGTTGAAGAAGTTGAATATCAGCCCCATTCTATAAGAAGTGATAAAAAAAAAATGAGATCTAATTCTCTCATCAAACCAAACATAAACAATAGAAAAACAAATCTGAAATCAATAAAAATTGTAAATACAAGAACAATTGAAGAAGAATGAAGTTCCTAATTTGCATAAGGGCAGCAACGTCAAATTTGACCTTAGTTATTCTACCATTGCTGCTCTAATACTAACCAAAATAGATGTTGAAGAACTATTTAAGCGAGTCTTTTAATTGAAACATGATTTGTAGGGAGATGCACAAAAATTCAGGGGGATACAAACTAATATGAAGCAAATTATAATACATAAAATATGAATTTATTAAAACCAAAGATCAATATAAAGAAATAAGCAATTATTTAGAGTAAATATGCTTGGTCATCTACTAAGAGGAAGACATTGAAAAAGATCCCTATGTCTAAAGACAAAGCTGTAGTGGGAGTGAAGATGTATTGTCATAGTGTTATTTGAATATAATTTTTATATTTTAACTCCAGTTGATGTTTAATTAATATCATTTAAACATTCCATCAAACACGCACAAGAAAAGACTAAAACCTAAATATACAAACCTAAGTAGCTCCTTTAAAACTCAAAAATAATCTACAAGATATGTTTCCTGAACATATAGTATGTATATGGTAAGAAAGTAACAAGAATCTAAAGAAAAGGAATATTGAAAAGTTGATTTAGAGGATTTAATCCTAAACTAATTCTTGTTTTCAAAGTCTAGTTCAATTATGTGCAAGATAAACGAAATTATCACCCAAATATAATACAACTTCACTAGCCAAAAATCTGCACATACACAACAGTTTGAACTCTAAGATTCAGTTAATTTAATTACCATAAACACTTACCCTTTACTTCATATTCATCAAAGAAAATGGGAAAAAAAAAAAAAGAATTTGAAAATTTGTGTTTCCAAATGACAAAAAAGTTACTATTTCAATCAAGTCAATTTGCTAGTTAAAAGAGATATTTTGGTCTTATCAAAGATAAGGGAGGTAGCTTCTTTTTTATTTTTTTTCCCATATGATATATTTGATATCAAAAAGACAATTTCATAAGCTATTATCAATAACGATAATAACAAAACAAAAGAAAAGAAAAAACCTAGAAGCAAAATGAGTTTAAGAAAAAAAGGAAACAAAATAAAAGGTATTGTATACATTAGAAAAAAAAAGGTTTTCAAAAAAAAGAAAAACAATAATTCATATTTACTCGCAAATCAAACTCGATAGGCTACTGTAAACCAGATACACAAAAACTTATTGTTAATAAAGCATTTTGTCTCTTTTCTATACATATTATTATATGCATATACAATTCATTTCATATAAACAAACACAATTATTGATCCATAATAGTTGTGGGGTAAGGTATATAGTCAAATATTAAATGATGTTCTAGTTATATAAAGTTAAGTAGAACATCATTAATAATGAACCTACATTTACCCAAAAGTTAGTTATAATAAAAAGCTCTAGAATTCAAATAAAAAGGTAGAAAAAGCACAAGAAAAATAATTACCTGTTTTTTTAATATCTTTGTAGCATTTAATTCATAATTTACTTAAGCATTAATACCAACACGCATAGCAGCAATATCTTCAGGACTTGCCTTAGCTAGTTTTTCACCAATCTCAGCCATCTCCTTAGGAAAGTCAAATATTAAAAGAAAACCAGTAAAATCAAACCATGGAAAAATTCGAGGCCCAGAAAATACCATATAGGTGAGTTGTAAACTCGACACTGTTAAATTTAAAAAATTAATTAAAAATATAAAGCACATTTCACAATTCACAAACAGGTTATTGAGGTGTTGTCAGAGCACAGTTAATAAATGAGCACCTACAAACAAAATAATGGATTAAAATACAAAAACTATGAACTTCATGACCTAAAATTAAAGTAGCCTCAAATGGAAGCGAAAAGAAAAAAACGATATAAAGAGAGCTCACAATCGATAATAAACATAAATATTTGTAAAGCGCAGATTGATCAAATATAAATTAGAGATTAAAAAAAGGGAGAAAACAGAGTACCTTTGACAAAGTAAAGTTGATCAAGGGACTTGGACAAAAGGAGATTGTCCGAAAAATTGAGCTTTCTATCAGCCATCATCGAAATTTGCACAAAATTAGAGGCACCTGGGATTTAGGATTTGAGATTAGAGGTAGAGAGAGACAGAGCGAAAGATTACTAGGGTTTGATGAATCATAGAGTTAAAGAAACAGAGAGAGAGAAAACAAGAGTGAGTATTTTTTTTTTAAAGAGAGGATACCAAACGTTTCCGTTTATGGGGAAGTTTATTTTTTTTCCTTTTTTTAAATTTTTTTTTATCTATAAATGATACCTTCCACACTTCATTTTTAAACTATTTCTTAATAATTAATTTGTATTGATCAATTTTTTTTTCAAAATATTAATTTTTATAAATTATATTATTTTCAATAATTAATTTTTTAAAGAAAATATAATTTTCTGATACTATAGTATCACTAATTCATTAACACTTTATTTCTCTAATACTATGGTATCAGTAATTTACTGACACTTCATATTTTTGATACTATAGTATTAGTAATTTTTTTACACTTCTCTTCACTAACACCATTTAGAAAAGTGTCAGTGGTAAGGTGTCAGTAATGACCATTTTTTTAGTAGTGCCAGTCATCACTTTGTTTTGGTATGCAAACAGGTCGCATAATGCTTGCAAAGGCCGACTCTTTGTGTATGGTGGTGATGAAATTGGATCTGAAGAAGTTCCATCAATATTTGTTTTTAAATCCAGATCAGAATTTCTTACATCCTTCTCATAGTCTTATGTTCTTGTGCAAATGAACGTAATAATGAGAAAGTGCCTTATTTTGGTTGTTTACATCAATATTATATTCATTTGAATTATTTTTATGCTTTCTAGTCTCCTGTATACAATGAGTTATTCTGCCCTTTGGTTCAGTGTTCCTGGTTGATTTTTTCGTGTAAGATGATAGGCACTTGACATATATAGGAGACAATAAACACATTTTCTATTTGAACTGTCGAGTGGAGATTTCTGTTTCTTATTGACAAATTTATTATAAGAAACTTGAAATAAATTTTAAACTATTTTACTGTTGTACTAATTTTCTGTACAATGTTTGAGATAATATAGGATCAGTTATTAGGAGTTAAGGCATATCATCAATAGCATCATGAGTATATTTTTCATGAAATACAAATATCAATACTTATGAAAGGTCTGTATTATATAATTCCTTCATTTTCTTTTGTAGATATTGTACCTCAATTAGTCTTCTGGGTTAAAAAGTTTGAAATGCTTTGGCCGTGTCAACCTTAAATGCTGATATGGTTCTATTATCTAGTGTTGGCGTAACAGAAAGTTGTGGCATTATGATATTTGTATTGACAAACCTTAGAGAGTTGCATGTTTAGGATGGTGCTTGTTTGTTCTTTTTAGTACCTTAGCAAGAGAAGAAGGCTTCCTCTTCTTCCCTGCAATATCTTATGTGTCGAGGGAGGAAACACCATTCTCCCTCTTGAGATTAGATTGAAGCGAAAAATCTCAAGTTCAACCTAGAACCCTAACTTCCTTGCGCAGCAGAATGACTAGTTAATAAAGCAAAATAGTAAGAATCCAAAGTAGAATATAAAATAGCACAACACAATCTTACGTGATTCGGCCAATTACCTACGTTCATGGTGGATTTAAGGATCCTAGCTTATTTTATTAACACCTTAGAGATTTTACAAGAAAAACTCAATTGAAGAACCCTAAAAAAGACCTAATGTTTAGTTAACCCTTACTCTACCACGAGCAATGATCACTTAAATGACAGTTTCACCCTAGTGCACACAAGCACTTAATGTCTACCTAGTTCTTCCCCTCTCTTAGAGTCTATCTTAATATTTAATCTAAAATAAAGGGTTTATAAGTGTTTATATAGGGTGTATTTCGTGCCTACTAACCCTATTCCTTATTGGAGTAAGAGTCCACTTATTTTGGAAGTCCAAAACTTAAAATTCGAATAAAAAACGGACTCCCTGTCGCATCTGGCATTGAGGCACTCATCCCTGGATGCCGGTGTGCTGACCATGTCGCGCCCATCATCGGGCAGCTAGGCTTCTGTGATGGGCACTGTGGCGCTCAGCTCTAGTGGCCTTTCCGTGTATTGTCTTCGCTTCTTTCCTGTTTTTGAGTCCATTTTGCTTCTCCCATTGTGTCCTACACGTCCTAAAATTCTCCATACGTGTCCCACACTTTCTAGACTTCTTGTGACTCTCTACTTTGTTATTAATTTTAATTCTTGTCCAACCATGATTGTTGAATCACTAATTTTCCAACAAATCATTTCTTGATTCAAAATCTTCCAAATAAGAAGTCTTCGGGATTCTATCCACACTAATACTTTATCACCTAAAGTTGGAGTCCAGTTAAGTCTCCACCAAGACTTTACTTTCCCCGGGCTGGTGACTTTGGTCTCCAAAGGAAATTGTGCACCTTGTATAGGGTATAGATGCATTGCACTTTTTTCCGACCCTCATCACCTTGGTGAGCACGGTTTGGATGTCGCCTAGTGGTCTGGATTACCCCAACACCCCACGTTGGGCCAGTCATGGCAATCCCAGTAAGCACATAGAGCCCTTCATTATGCTTCTCACCCTTAAACCTTATAGGTCATTTCTCTATCTTTAGTTTTTCTTTTTTCGCTCTAACTGAATACTCTTCCTCATCGAGCTTGCCTAGGGATATCAAGTTTCTCATTAGGAATATGCCTTACAGCATGTAAGTTCCTAGTTTCTCCACCTTACATCCTTAGCCTTATGTCACCAACTTTCATGATCTCATAAGTCATGTCATTCCTCATTAGAGCTTTACCTCTATTGGCTTTATAGTTGGTAAACATCGATCTGTCGGGACATATATGGACGATGTACCCCAAATCTAGTATCCGTTTACCAGCATACTTTCTCTTTGAGCCTACCAATGTGTTTATAACTTCGGTATCTTTCTCAGCACCGATTACAGCCCACCCTCCTTGGCCTTTTGATTTCAGACAATCCTTCACAAAGCGCCATTCCTTATTACAAAGGAAACACTTCTTGGATCTCCTTCTTGATTTGTTGCTTTTCCTTCCTTATGCAAGCAATGCTGCTCCATTCTCAAACTCAGATCTCTTTGTCAATTCTTTTGAGTTCAATGATGGCTTGACGTTATTCATCGTTAAAGAATCCTTACCATATAGCAGCGTATCCACAAAGCTCTCATAGCTTTTTTGCAACGAACTTAATATGATAATGGTCTTGTCTTCATCCTCGGTCTTGATGCCCAGTTGCTCAAAACTTATGATGATCTTATTGAACTCGTTAATGTCAGCTCTCAATGAAGATCCTTTATGCATTGTTAGCTGATGTAGTTTCTTTTTCATAAGAAGTCTATTTGCAAGAGACTTCTTCATGTATAATGTCTCGAGTTTCTTTCATAGCCCCAAAGCGGTTTCTTCATCATCAACTTTCCTTAATACTTCGTCGCTCAACACCAGGATTATGGTGCATGAGCCTTTTTCTGAATCGTATCCCAATCTTTCTGACCGGACTTTGAGGTTGTCGTCTCATTGCTAGTTGAGAAGCTGGCTTCCTCTAAGGCAAAGTCTAGCCATTTCTTTACTAGTAGAGCCCTAACCTTCTTTCTCCAAAGATTGAAGTCATTCATCCCGTTGAACTTTTCTATTTCTTACTTGATTGCAGCCATTGTTTAAATACCCCATGTGTGTATTATCGAACCTTTAGCTCTGATACTAGTTTGTTGAAGGAGGGAACACCCTTCTCCCTCTTGAGATTAGGTTGAAGTGAAGAATCTCAAGTTTAACCTAGAACCTTAACCTTATTGTGCAGCGGAATAACTTGTTAATCAAGCAAAATAGCAAGAATCCAAAGCAGAATATAAAAGAACACAACACAATTTAACGTGGTTCGGCCAATTGCCTACGTCCACATTGGATCTAAGGATCCTAGCATCTCTTATTAACTCCCTAGAGATTTAACAAGAAAAATCCAATTGAAGAACCCTCAAAAGGACCTAATATATAGTGAACACTTGCTCTACCACGAGCAATGATCACCCAAACGACGGTTCCACCCTAGCGCACACAAACACTTAGTGTCTATCCAATTTTTTCCCTCTCTTAGAGTCCATCTTAATACTTAATCTGAAATAAAGGGTTTACAAGTGTTTATATAGAGTGTATTTCGTGCTTACTAACTCTATTCTTTATTGGAGTAAAAGTCCATTTATTTTGGAAGTCTAAAACTTTTCAAAACTTAAAATTCAAATAAAAAACGGACTCCCTGTCGCGTTTGATGCCGCGACATTGGCTATGTCGTGCCCATCGTTGTAGCACTGGACTTCTGTGATGGGCGCCAAACACGACTGATCTTTTGACTGATCTTTCCAAGGTATTAATTATTTATATAGAGATGGGAAGCTTTCGACTGATCTTTCCAAGGTATTAATTATTTAAGAGAGTTCTCGAGGGATATTGGATACGTTCAGAACTCCCCGTGCAATTTCTTCTGTTATTTTAAAACCATCTATCAATTTATTGCACTTTGTTTGATTAGACAGTCTCAGCTGCAAAAGTTCGAGCATCACATACACCATCCAGTCTGTTGACAGGGAGTACAAAGTGCCTTTGACAGGTGGTGTTCCTTGCCATGATGCAGAAGATTATCTGGTTGAGAGATTATATGTAGCAGGTTACCAAGATGAGTCTGTTCGAATATGGGATGCCACGTATCCCTTTTTGTTTCTTATTCATGTTTTAGGATCCGAGTTTGGTGAATTATTGCAGCTTATTCATGCCACATCCCTTTCTGTCACTTATTCGAGCCACATACCTCTTGCTTTCTAATTTTGGAATGTTATATACAGCTTTGGCTGTTTGCATTCATATTATATATCAAGGTCATGCTACTTTGATTGGCCAAATCATTCTTGATCGAACATGTGTTGTCTGATGGGCAGCTGGCAGTTGTCATAACTGCTAGTGCAAGTTCTCCAGTACCAGCATTGGAATTTTGCTCCTTCACTTTAAGTTTAGCCATTGGCAAAGCAAGTGGCATGGTAAGAGTATATTTTCTTATTTCATTTTCATTTCTGAGTGCCTTTTCCTATCGTGAGAGGATACTCATGGTCTAGTGACTATATTATTTTTATTTGAAATTATACAGGTTTATATATATGAGCTTATAAGGAGCTCAAATGAAGTAAGTTTGAACCTCGTGACGGAAACCGGAAAAGAAGTTATGGCTTGTATTTGCTTACGTCATTTCATTTAGTTGTTAGACTGGTATCACTCATATTTTCTTGAGAATTAGATCCACAACTTTGGAGCAAGGATTTTGTGGAATAGTTCGAGAATTAATAGTTGTTGGATAACTGAAATTCCAAGCACTTGAGATTAAAGCTTTGCTAATATGGGTTGAGCACTCAGTCTAGCTGCATCTGCTGTGGACATATAGTCATTCATGCATAGGTAAGCGTCAAGGCAGAAGATCAATGGGGGAAACCAATAGGAATAGATGAAAGACTACAAACACAAGTTAGCTATGTATTTCCATTCACATTTAGGTTCAATATAAAAATGACCACATGTCCTCCTGTGTTGTGAAACTCGTGACTAAAACTTGGACCTTAGCATTTTAAGTCCTGACACAAGCTCTTCAAAACAAGAGTTACTTGTAAACTTCTATGGATCATCTCAAAATAGCCTTGCTATGACTTCAATTTTTTCTTACTTGTGAATTATAATGGTTGAGTTTCACATGGGTTTAGAAAGGTCACCAAGAGTGGGATATTCGATTTAAACCACCTTCTCCTTCCACAGCGACTGGTTTCCCTTCCGGTATAAACAGTTGAGATCTGGATTTATGTTTATTTGTTCTATTCTTTCCATTCTGCATGTATGATACAATGATGGTTGGTGCCTTAATTCAGGATTAATATGGCTATAGGAGAAGGTTTTGCCTCCAATGAAATTTTTTTTTCTTAACCTTGCAGTCTACCTAGCTTTGTGATGGGGCTCATAAGTTAGGCTGGTAGGTCTAGAGAAATTTTTGATAGTGTATCAAACTAGATTGATCAGATGTTTGTGAGTGACACCTAATTTTGAATCTACATCTTCCGTAGAAAGTGACTTGTGAACTGCTATGGCTGTAGTAAAGATTAGTGGTAACAGTGCAAATGATAAGGAGGAGTTGGATCTATCTAATTTGCTGGTTAAAGCAGTGCAACAATTAAAGCTAATTGCACTTTCGTTCTTAATTCTCTATACACAGCTTTTCAGTCTTATTTATGTATTTTGCTGCATAACTTTCTTGCTGTCCACATTTTGCCCCAAGGTGATGGGCCTCAATGTAAGGCTGTGTTTTCTTGCCTCAACTCTCCTATATGCAACCTAAATTTGCAAATTTTGGAGCCAGACTTGCTGTAGGATTTGAAACTGGACGTGTGAGAATCACTTCTTTAGTTTTGTTCTTTGCTATTTGCTTATATTGAGTGGCATGGTGACTTCATTTTCGTCTGTATTTCAGGTAGCAATGCTTGATATTAGTACATTATCAGTTTTATTTCTTACGGACAGTTTGTCCAACTCAAGTTCTCCAGTAATGTATTTGGCTGTTACATCTTTTTCTGATTCTAATAGCTTAGTAAAGGGCCCAAAGGACACAGATGTCTACACCTCAAATGATCCTTTAAAGGAGGTGGTGTTATTTATGACCAAGGATGCACATGTTATTTGTGATAGCACCACAGGTTATATTCTTGCTTCTCATTCAATACATCTGAAGGAGTCAAATGCAATTTCTATGTACGTTGCAGGCAAGTATCTTCAGTTGGAAAGAGCATAAATTTTCTATTGTGCCTTGAGCTATAGCATCCTAATAACTGTATTCTTGCAGAGGGGAGCAATTAATGCTCTGAAACTTCCCCTGAAAAACAATCATTGAGCTCGCCTCAAAACAGCGAAGCTAACAATGAATCTGATCAAACTAGTGCCAAAGATGGAAGTAATCCAGTTGTAGATAAGCTTGGAACCTCTGCTCAAACCGCATATTTTGGGCACTTGTTAATGGACTCATTAGTTTTAATTTGTTGTGAAGATGCATTCTGGTTATATCCTTTGAAGTCTGTGATTCAGGTGCATTTGATTACCTACCTTTATTTTCAATTCT
This sequence comes from Ailanthus altissimus, assembly GCA_946807835.1. Lineage (NCBI taxonomy): Eukaryota > Viridiplantae > Streptophyta > Magnoliopsida > Sapindales > Simaroubaceae > Ailanthus > Ailanthus altissimus. The sequence goes on from OX327684.1 coordinate 20,885,739, forward strand.
TGGTTTCACCATCTCCTTTTGCTAACAAGTGAAACTGCCTTATTCGAGGGGCACAGTAACTCCATTCAGAAGGTGAATCTTTTAAAGCCATGTTGTTGGACTACAACCTTAAAAAAAGATGAGAAATAGTGCGGTCTAGTTGTGCTTTATCGAACTGGGGATATTGAGATAAGGTGAAGTTCCCTTACATTCCACTTCTTATTTTGGTTGTGCAATATCTATTGTGATTTTAAAACCTAAATTCCCTCCCATTTATTCAAAGAGGAAAGGGAAGCTTACAGTACCCAAAATTTTCATTGCTTTTCATTTGAATCTTGGCATATTCTGCTGAACTCTTTAAAGTAATATTTTCTTTAATTTTCTCATGGCACAGGTCTTTGCCAAATCTTGAAGTTGAAGAAGGGGAAACTTCTCTAGTGCCAGTTCTAAGGTGGAACTTCAAGACTAATATGGAGAAGACACTGTGTTCATATGATAGGGAGCAAATTGACTTGGTCTTCTTTTTTTTTTCCTTGAAATTGTTTCTCTTAGTTTTTCAAACAGGCCAGGTATCTAATCTATTCTTATTGAAAATTGATGATTCAATAATTTTGTATAGATAAAAATTAAGATGAATATCAAGAATACAGTCATTATGAAGTTAAGTACATATTAAGTATATAAGGAATGGACAAAACGGAAAGCAAAAAGAATAAGTACTGTTCATGCGGCACACTGTTTACGTTGAGCATTGTTGTGCAAGGGGGTAATGTTCACGCTAATTACTGTTTATCGGGGTACTGTTCACCAGTTACTGTTTACGCGGTTACTATTTATGCAACAACTTTAGGATATTTCCTGTTTTATCTCAATTAATTTCTTTAAGTGGGATTAGGACTCCTGTAAGGAATGACTCTTATTTTAACTAGATTTAGGATTTCTAAAGGTGTTTTATTCACTATATAACCCTTCTAAACACAAGTATCTAAGATTTTAAGATGTAACCACAAAAGAGAATAGAGGAGCTAGGTAGGCACTAAGTGCATAGTGAACAAAAGAAACATCATAGATTCTTTTGGCTTAGATGCTCGGACTATTCTTATATTTCTTATAAAAATCTCTTATGAGAAGATACTAAGAGGTCTTAAGGAGTCATGGTGATGAAGGATAGATACTTAGAGGTCTCTATGAGAAATACTAAAGGGTCTTGTGGGATCATTGATAATGTAAGAAAATACTTAGTGATCTATTTCAATAATAAGAAGCTAGATCATGGATCCTCAGTGGACGTAGACAATTTTAACCCGAACCACGTATATCTTGTATCTTATTGATTGGTTTATTTTTTTTATCTTTATTGGTATGTTGATCTTATATATTCTTACTTATGGTATGGGTTATGATTTTTTGTTGCGTATAGAATAAAAAGAGTATCAAGACTGTGACTTAGTTGATGACATAAGGGTGTCAAATTGAAATGCATAACTTGATATTTGCAACAAACCTATTATACAACACCAGCTTAAAATTGATACTTAACCTTGAGATCTACAAATTTAATTAATGACAAGTTATTACTTTTCTCTTTCAATTGGTTTCCATTAAATAAAGAATAAAGTTCTTGTAATTGAAGCTCAAACTTGCCTTCGAAATCTTCTTTACTTATTTTAACTTTGTTAAGAACATTTTAGTATTTCTTCTCACTGGGAAAATCTTGTAATAGTCCGCACATAGATGGCAAAAGGCTATTGACATTTTTGGATGATAGGATTTTTTTTTTAACTATGTGGTGTGGTCATGCAAGATAATTGATTAGTGTCAACAGATTTGTAGGAAGCCTTATAGTTAGTGCATCTCGTCTGGCTTGGCGCTGAAGTTGTCAACTGGCTTGCTAGCAGTCAGTATCTATGGGCTTCTACCAAAGAATTTGCTTTCATCTTATTGGTTTTTGCTAGCATCAAATTTTTTGTAGAATAGTGTTGCTTAGTGTCACTTCTCACATCGAATAAAAATTGAGTGAATTTTGAGTATATAAGGATAAGTATGTAACATTACCTAACAGGCTAATCTTTTGGGTTAATGGCAAGCGCCCGGCCTGTGATGAGTAATATCAGAACAGACTCGAATTCTCATTCGTATGTGGGCCATTAAAATTACCCCAATAGAGATTGTCACGTAAGATGTAGGTCTCTTATGTTATAAGGGGAATGGGCAATATGGGCTAAGTGAACCATAAAAATCCCATGTCTTGAGTTCCAATAGAGATTGCCACGTGAGTAATAGGTTCCTTAGCCCCTGGAGATGAACAATATGGACTAAGTTGGTCCTTGAATTTGTGTCATATCTTGATGAAGGCGTCACGTATTGGGTGAGGGAGAATATCACGTCCCACATCAAATAGAAATTAGATGAATTTTGAGTATATAAGAGTGGATGTGCAACATTATCTAATAAGCTAGTATTTTGAGTCAATAGCAAGCGCTTGGCCTATGACACTAGTGACATATCCCATATTGAAAAGAAATTGAATAAATTTTTAGTTTATATCTAATTAACTAATTTTTTAAGTCAATAATAAACATCTACCATAAGTGATAACAAAGCAAACTCAAATTTTAATTTGTACGTTGATTTCTAAAATCTTGCGTCTTAAATCTTAATAAGGGATTGTCACTTAAGATATAAACCTCTTAAGATTAATGAAAATGAATAATACAAATCAAATTAACCCATAAAAAATAAGATAAATATGATGAGAGTTTCACGTGATTGAATTAGTAAAAATATTATATTTCATATTGAATAAAAATTAAGTAATTCTTAAATAATAAAAATATTATATCTCATATTCAATAAAAATTAAGTAATTTTTGAATGAGAATATCACATTCATATAAAATAAAAATTATTTGATTTTTGAGTTTATATATGTAAGTAAATAACTTTTAGTTAATAGATTTAGTTTTTTAGCCAATAATAAATACTTAACGCATGACACTAGCCAACATACACACTAAAAAAAATCTAAAGTTGATATCAACATACATGGATAAGTAGTGGAGCCACCAACCCCTCTTTAGCTTAAAACAATTTTGGAAAAGCCCCTCTGGGCTTTAAAAAATGTTAAATATCCTTATTTAAATTTCACTGTTCATTTATGTATTAAAAAAAATCCACTCTTCATTTGAAATTCCAAAACAGATTTACTCATATTGGTAATTCTGCTATCAGTTTCACCCGCGGTCACTTAGTACCCCAGAATAGCTCTGTATGACAATACTATTAGTGATGAAACTCTATAAATCTCCATAAATTAGATGCCATCTTCCATTTTCTCTACCTTGGCATCAACATTGCCAGCAGATACACACACCAGTCCACAGCCACCTTACTGAGACTTGGAAAAGAATAATTATGGCTCCAGAACCCTCAAGTAACACATTTGCCGAATCCAAAATACCTAATCCACATGCCTTTAAAAACAGAGCAGCATGGTCTCAACAAAGCAACCAAGTTTGATTCTGATCGTGACATCCTTGTGACCAGACTCATCAGGTTGCAGTAAAGCGAAGAAGAGCATCTAAGTGAAGTCTGTCTCACCTTTTTGCCTGAGAATGCGGTTGGGGAAGAATTCCAACAACAGAGGAACTATTAGATGATGAAACTCCCGCTTCTGCAGAATTGAGGAAAAATGTAGCATTGCTTGGATGTTGGATATTGTATAGCTAAATAATTATCCAAAGTTGGAAACAGCATGAAAGACCAAACTGAAATAGGCAGGACAAAGTATTTAGATTTCTAATTTTCTAGTATCTGAAGATAGGATCGTTCACTGGTACAATTTCAGGATATATCTTGCTTTTCAACGTCATTAGCTGTTTCCGAGTTATGATTAAAATGATGGACCAGCATTTAGTTTCCTTTTGGAGAAAACACATATCACTAAAATTTACCCAGAACTACAATTGCAGAACCTCAAACAAGCAGTTTCTTATTTGCACAATATAGTGTCTATAAATAAAAATGGAAAATGCCAGGCTTCTTTATACCTTCACTTTTCATAATCATCCATGTGAAGAAAAATAGTGGAAAAAAATTAATTGAAGTGACTACTACCGGACTGAACTAAAGTTAAGGAAATTCGATGAATGAAAATTCTGAGAATATATATTCAATTCAAAGTAAATTAACTAGTCACAAAAGTAAATCATTACCAGCTATGACATCTGTGGGAACATAATAAGGTGACTGTGTTAATGTTCCTTCTTCAGCATCATACTTTAATACCGACACCATTCCATACTCTTATCTCCAACATACCTAAAAGTAATGATGGGGCACCAACGTCTGAAGCCAGTTACAATATTTCAACTTGCTTTTGCAGCCAATCAATGCCAAATGGAAAAAACAGTATGTTAAAGAAATTCAATCGTTATACATGTAACCAGTGCCAATAATTACAAAGAAAGCCGTAATATTTGACTCCCATTTTAAGTAGAGGTGATACTCCCGTCTTCCAAATTCCACACCTATCAACAGCAGTAAGCTATTAATAAGACAGTGTTGATAAAAAAGGGGGAGAAAGTAAGAAAGAACGTGTATACGCATATACTATGAAATATTATATATGAAGAAGGGTAACCATGGCAATAAACACTACGTAAGCTTAATGAAATTGGATGAAGATCGAATAATGCCTTATACTAGAGTACCTTATAACAAGACACTCGCAACTCCAGATACGAAGAGTCAGTACCTGAATTTCATTTTCGTTGGAGACACCGACCAAAACATCCTGATTTTGTAGGAACTGAACGAAAAAAACAATACCCACAATTGCTGACAGAAAATCATACCCAAAGGTTAAAAAAAACCAAAAAGAACAAATGCAAAATCACTTTCTTTAAATAATATTTTGAATAATCAACTTCTATTATTAGGTATTTAAACATCCACCCTACACACAAACGTCCAAGTTTTTGAAGCTTAACTGTTTTGGAGATACAAGAAGCCCTTCAATATTATCACCACCAATCACTTTTATCCTAGCGTCCCTGCGGTGAGTAAAGAGATAAATCAAAGTCAATAAACCAAAACTTACACCACATTAGTGCAATATAGCTGGCTTTGTTAACTAATTAATGATGCAAACATGCTCAATTCTGACACCAAGGCAGTCTGCCAACACAAGTGCAAGCCAATCTCATTTATCAAATGTAAGTTCATTTTTACATTATCAAACATATTAAGCACGCCAACAGGTTTCTAAAACAAAAAATAAATGAATAAATAAAAGAGTATTAACTCACAATGTTCCTATTGCCAATAGAGATTGAACCGGATCAAAAGCTAAAATTGATGCAGTGGATGGAATTCTATAATGAAGAGTGACACGTGAATCCAAATTTTTTGATGTCGAGCTTCCCTGTGTCCCATTTTCCGGTGAAATAAATGCTCAGTATGATTGAACAAATAAAAAAAACAAAAAGAAGAAAAGGAAGCCGGTCAATAATTCGTTCTTCATTTACATATAAAAATGAGGATCTAAAAAACAATTCAAACATCACAAAAGAAGCAGTAGCTATGAAAATAATAAGAATTATCACGAAAATGGAAAAAAAAAAATCAACCGAGAGGAATATGTTGAGGAATTAAGCGATTCTATCAACGAAGATGATTTGAGAACCTGAGGAGGAGGCTGTTGATTGGGTGCGAATTGCATCAAATATCCCAACATACTCTGAAAATTACACAATATATGCTCTATTTCCCAAAATTACATAGATATGTTAAAGAGAATAAGTGAAAAGAGCATTTTATAATTAATGAAATTGACACTATTAAACCAAAAAAAAATCTAGTAAGTTCTGTGTACAATAGGAAATCAAGTTGTGAACAGTATTCAGTATGAACAATGAATACTATCGTCAATGAACAGTTTCACCACCATTGTTTGCTGATAAAAAATTATCATTGGTAGTAGATTGATCTAAAATATATATCATTTAATTCAAAATTTTGTAGTCCAAACAATGATGGAATTGTTTTTGTCAATAAATACCAAAGATAGACCAAAAAGTGGAGTGAAGAAGCTAGCATTCACATGGTGGTGAGTGGTAGTGCACCACCACTATCATTGGTGTCATCGACATCAATCTGTCTAATGGTGGTAATGGTGCACCACCATTCACCACCGTGTGAATGGTGGCTTCATGAAGGCCATTGCGTTTACTCCACTTTTTGACCTATCTCTGATGTTTATTGATAAAAATAATTTTATCATTGCGTACATTACGAAATTATGAGTAAAATAATATGTACTTCAGATCAATCCGCCATTGGTGATGATTTTCGGTCAGCAAGCAGTGACGAAATTGTTCACTAGCAGTACTATTCACTGTTCACAATAAGTCGCACATCATTTGTTTATGATTTTATTTTATTTTGTACACGATTTCGTTTAATATGTCTTGTATAGTCTTATAACGTCTTCTACTGTCAATTTATTAGTGTATTAAGTTTTTTTTTTTTTTACAATAATTCATTTTATATAATCTTGTTATAAGAATGTGTGATGATATCAATATAAATACATATTCAAAATTATAATACATAACGAAAATATATTTTATGTATATTACACTCAACCAATACATTAAACTCATGTATCATATACATGTACATGTATAACTAGTATACAAAAATTATAAATGAAGAAAACATACCAAAAATGAAGATAGCCATCTAAATTTGTATGCGTTCCAATTTCTAGTATCCATGGATTTTATATTTTATTTATTTTATTACAAATGAACACTACAACTACCAAATAATTTTTTAATAAAATAAGTGCATTTTGATTATAAAATGCTTAATACATTAAGCATGAATAATATTAATGTTTTTATAATAAAGTGAGTGTTACAATATCATTTATCAATTTATCTTTGTATTATAAAATGTCAATCCTATTAAACATTAGGAATTTTTTTAATAATGTAAGTGGTGCATTTAAATTTATCACTTTATCTTTGTATTATAAAATACCAAAAGAAATAAGCATTAAACATTTTTAATCATGTAAGAAGATCACTCATAAGGCTTTTGTGTCGCTCAGGTTAAAGGATCACAAATACCCCTCAATTCAAGAAGATCATCTATTGACGACTTTTTATGAAATATCTATTAGATGTTTTTGTAAAGTCTGTTCAATGTCAAATCCTTACTTAACACCTATATGCCTATATAAACTTTCACTAAACCCACGTTTTGATAAGACCAACCATATGAACATTTCAGATATAGATATACACTTGTCAATATAAATAAAATTTATACAAATTGAAATAGAGCTCAAGTGCCAACTTCACCACTTGTATAGTCTTATAGTCATTTTTTCGATTTTAAATATTTGTGTTCATCTGCCACCACATTTACATTAATAAATGTTTAAGGCACAAGGTTTCACCAATATTAACTTTCTTCCAAACAAGAATATGTAATTGGTGGGCACTTTTTTTTACCTGAATCTATATCGTAAGTGACACATAAAATATCCCAATCTTTACACGATGTGCATTAATATAAAGAAAATATAATTAAAATACAACCTAGTCAGAATAAATCATTTAACAAATTATTGTTAACTATGATACAAAAATTATGCATCAAATACAAGCTTATGTTACATTAAGTCTTCACATAAATACAAATAAGATTGCTATACGACTCTTATAATACTATATACTCTTAAAGTGTGGTACAAGACTTTATTTACAAAATTATAATACATTACAATGCCTTAGATGATAGTACAATATTATTATAAGACTATAAAAAAATTATATATACAAAGCCTAGTACAAAGTGATATGAATTGGACTGACTTAAGTGACATTACAAGACTCGAACAAGGCTATATAATATTAAGTCTTGTAAGAAAACAGAAAGCGGTTCATTGACATGATTAATAGTACAAGACTATACAATACTTTAACAAGACCATGTGCGTAAAGTCTTTATAATAATAAAATCTACTATATTGACTTAGCTGATAGTATAAGACTACTACACAAATCTTATATGACCATCATGAAGTCTTGTAACGAAATTTCAAAACAACAACCAAAATACAAGAATAATACAAAATAAAAATACTAACTTGGTTTAGATATTAGAACTAATGCACCTTTGATGTGTTTGATGTGGATGTCCAAATAGTCTAACTTAACATAATGAATTAAACTATGTTTGTTTAATAATTTTGTGGTAAAATAGTTTAACTGAAAAATTACATTAATTTATTTAGTTTTCTGACCAGTTCTAAATCTAAACTCAAATGATTCTTTCGACTTATAGATGGTATTTGTATCGATATGAAGAGATTTTTAATTATTAAAATCTTTTTCTTGCCAATTTGCTTTAAGGTTTAGAATATAATAAGCATTCATATTTTCTCCGTGGATCGGTTCTACACTCGTAATGCCAGAGTTTTCTGCCATTATTAAGAAACTTAAGTTTAACAAATTTTATTAAATGCTATATCTCATCTATTATATTGATTACTTTCTACACCATTTTTTAGAATTTATAGGCACTTTCGTCCAAGTGATACCACATAAATTACTAATTTAATTTTTTAGACTTACATTCCTTAACAAGTCCTTGTTGGCTCTGATACCATCATAAACAATCAATATGCACATAATGTGCATTGATATAAAGAAAATATAATTAAAATATATTCTAATTAAAATAAATTATTTAACAAATTATTGTTAATTACACAAGACCATGTATACAAAGTGTGGTACAAAGTGATATAAATTGGACTAACTTAGGTGACAGTACAAGATTTGTATAAGATTGGCACAAGACTATATAATGTTAATCTTGTAAGAAAACAGAAATTAAATCATTAACATAATTGATAGTACAAGACTATACAAGACTCTTACAACACCATGCACGTATAGTCTTGTATAATAACACAATCTATTATATTGATTTAGGTAATAATACAAGACCGCTACACGACTCTTACATGATCATCATGAAGTCTTGTAACAAAATTTCAGAACAACAATTAAAGTGCAAGAATAAGACAAAATAGAAATAAAACAAAACAAAAATAAAATAGAAAGTTATTATAGTTATTTTAAAACTTTTTATTTGGGATAATATTAAAGGACTTTGTGGTCATTTCTCACAATATTTTGGGATATCTATGTAATTATAGTTGAGTGAGATATTTATGTAATATAAAAACTATTTTACAATATTTAATTAAATAACCCTTATTTGAAATAGTATTAAAGGACTTTGTGGTCATTTCTGTCACTTTTTAAAGATATATATGTAATTATAGTTGAGTGGGATATTTATGTAATTTAGAAACTATTTTAAGATATTTAATTAAATACCCTTTTCAATATAGATAAATAATAAAACCGCTCGCTTCGAGCCAAAAGTAAATAACTTACACTATTTTCTTTAACGCTAATTTCTTACATCGAAAATCCATTACAAACATGAATTTGCATATGAAATTAGTAGATTTCTCCATCTATGATACCAGGAGCTCGATTATTACTCTTAATATATATATATATATATATTTTTTTTAATCATTTTTTATATATCATATATGAGAAAATTGATTAGAATAAACTCGTAATACGACTGATTATAATTAATTTAATGGTACGGTTCAAAACTTTTGAACTTAAAAATAATTAGGAAAATTTTTTGAAATTGACTTTATTATCATATTATTTGACTAAAGTCAATATTTTTATACTATATTAATTAAACACACAAATTTTTTTCATTTTGTCACTGATAGTTGGAGGAGAGTAAAAAATTTATTAGTCTCAAATTAATTATGACTAAATATTGCTACTTTTGTCCACAAATTAAGATTTTGTCACTAAAATTAAGATTTCATGAATAAATGTTATTATATTTAGCCATAAAATTATATTTTTGTGGCTAAAGAGCACTACTTTTAGCAAAAAAATAAAGATTCATATTTAAACATTTTTCCATTTGACCAACTAATTTGTCATGGCCAATAGACATCAAGTTTAGCCATGGTCTGAATTTTTATAGCCAAATATCATTATGTTTAGCCACAAACACTTAAGTCCGTGGCTAAATTTCACTGCATTTAGCTACAAATTAAAAAATTTTAATTAATGCTTATTATGTTTAACTATGAATTGAATTTTTATAGTTAAATGTCACTACATTTATATTTATCTACAAATTTTTAATTTGTGGCTAAATATTATTAAATTGTGTCACAAACTAAAAATTTTGTGTCTAAATTGCACTGCTTTTAGTCATAAAATACTCTTAACTATAAATAACTTCTTTTAACCATGAAATATTTGTACTTAAATTCGTGACTCATATTTGAACATGAATCTAAATACTTTAATAGATAAACAATTAATTACGAACGAAAATTTCGTAGCTAAAAATATTTATAGCCACGAAAAATTTGTGGCTAAATAATTCTTTCAATATTTATTTAATATCTTATATTATTTAGTTATAAAACTAAATTTTTGTGATTAAATATCATTATAGGCCATAAAATCTTTTTTGTGACTAAAGATTAATTTTCTTGTAGTTTATATGCATGATTTTAAAAGCATTAGTAAGGTGTTAAACACATGATACATTATTTTGGAATCCATTTTTTATTATACGCTTCTATTTCTATTGTCATGCTATGTGTATATTATTATTCTACATGATCACATTAATATCAAGAACGAAGGTTGTGTTATTAGACAAATATAAAGTTAATGTGTGTGTTGTCCTGCCATTTTGTTTCTTTCTTTTTTTTAATATTTTTAATATATGACTTAATTTTATTAATACCTTAAAGGTTTAGAAAATTAATAATAATATCTGATCATTAAAAATTCTTTTATTAAAATTTACAAATTCTATATTAGAACTTGTGAAAAGGCAAAATTGCCCTTAATAATAAAGTTAACTTAACAAATTTACTTTTTAGATGATAAATTTTTCTTTAAATCAATAATATTAATAATATTTAATAATATATCATCACAAAATGAACTCCTTCAACAATATCAATCTCTTCAACATCAACAATATTAATTCAACGACATAACTCCTTCAACAATATCAATGATAAATTCACTCTTCAGCATCAACTCATTTAACAATATCAACAACCAACAAAATAAAATAAAATTTCAGATTTCAAAATAAAAAAAGAAAATTCCTTAGTTTTTCATCTGAACTGCACGAATTTTATGATTTGCAACTTCATGCTAAAATGGAAAAAAAGACATTTAAAAATCTATTTGAGAAATAGAACTGAAATTTCAATTGCAAAATGAAAATTTAAAACCTCAAAAATCAAAGTATTTTACAATTTGAAGAGACGAACAGAGAGCAGAGAAGGGGAGGGGCCATTTCTCAGCTAGATCTGCAGTGGCTATTTTTTGATTGCTGCTGCAACGACCAAAAAAAAAATGGTTGTCATGGCCATTTCTTTTTTTTTTTTTCTTTTTTAAAAGGAAAATTTAGGTTTTTTTTATATAGAAAAATTAGGATTTTCAAACAAAGAAGAAAAAAATTCGAATCCCCCCTCTAATATCAAAAGAAAAAAAAAAAGGAAAAAATTTAAGATTGATGTTGAAAAAAAGTAATTGGAGAAGAGGATAAAGGATGTTGGACATAGAATAAAAGGTATTTGAATAGGAAATAAGGGATATTTGGGTAAAGAAAAAGGGATGAAAAGTCAAATACAATACTAAAATGACATAATTATCATTTATTCATTAACTTTGACAGCATATTTCTTATGGGCATTATTGCTAATTTCTTAAACTTTTACATATGAATGAAATTAAACCTTATTTTAAAAATATTAACAAAAATATCCCTTCTTTTTATTTATTTATTCTAAGTCAAGAATCAAGCAGCCGTGCCCATAGCTTTCATTAATTTACCCTTTTTTTTTGTTGTCTTGAGAAAAACATCGGTACCACTACCATATCTAATATATTTATAATATGCCGGCTACTAAAGCAACTGAACCTTACCATTTTGTAGGATTATGGCTCGAAGCATGGCATCAATTTCGCCATTCATCTTTGTTCGATTCTTTGGTTTCTTTATTATTTGTCTTTTTTTGGTTCTTTGCTTTCATAACCAACAAAGAAACCAGAGAAAGACTATTACGTGGGGACAAACTTTTTAGATTATATTATCTCCTTGGTTATTATTGCATAAAATTGATCATTTCACTTTATTAGTTGTGAGCAGCCTGGATACACTTATCTATAATAAACTTTTTTTTTCTCAAGTTATTTTTAAGCCGTTAGGATTAGAAAGTCAAAAGTCATGTCAGGAAGAGAATTTCCTTTGAAGAGTGAGACTATTGTTGAACGCAACTATTATTCAAATGTTAGAACTCAAGAAAATAAGGAAGGCTATGTCCCCCCACACAAAAATAATTTTATATAAAAAAAAATAAAAAATAGAAGAGAAGAATTATATGGCGCCTTCTTCATCATTCTCTAGGGGGAAGCCCTAGCCGGTTGCCCTTTGTTTGTTGAGGTTCCCTCTTGCTGTTGCAGCGGCGAACAATTAGGGGAGCCTGTCCTTTAGACATAGGTACGAGTTTCTATGAAGTCTTTTTATTGTCGATTGTCATAGGATTAAACGAATTACTTTATCCCACCATTGATATTAATAATTTCAAGCGGAGCAAAGGAAAATCCGAAAGAAAGTACACTTTTAAAGGGGAATAACACTTTGAAATTTAGAAATTATGTATTTTTTTATGAGTGAAATTAATTATATGATCATGTTTACTGTACATATTAAATATCATGCAATAGGCATATATTAATACTTGAAATTAAAGTATCTAATATTGTTGAGGTAAAAGATATGCTCTGCAAGTATTTGTTATTAATCAAACAATTTACGTGATAGTGCATGTTTCTTGTAAAACAACAAATAGAATTTATCAGGTTTTATCTTAAAGAAAAAGGAGCATTTAATAATTTGGAAAAGTACATTGTGCATTTCAATCAAACCCTAAAAAACTAGATGAGAAACGACTCCTCAAAAACATAGTTTTGACGACATCGAATAATTTAAAACATTCAGTAACAGTAAGTAATCAATACACTTAATGTGTTCATTGAAAAAAAAAAAGAAATATATATATATATATATAACAAACATTCGACTATCAACAGAAAAAAATAAGGGTTTCAACTTAGAATTTATTTTTTAAAAAAAAAAAAATCAACCATGGCTTAATGTGGCCCTCCATATTGAAACCCTTAATAATAATAAAATATAATATTAATAATCATAGGTGTCAGATGAGCGTGATATAGTAAAGTGTTAAGGATTGTGTCGCTTTTTATATTATATGATTATAATTATAAATGGAACGTATTTTTATAAACATAACAACAAAAGAAGCAGAGAGCTCGTGCAACCCAAATCTGCTACCACGCCCGAGGCAATTCCCCCGCAACAAGGTTGACTGCCAATTACCATCGAAAAAGTTGCGAATTTCTTGGGAAAATTAACGATTTAATTAAAAACAATTATAAAGATTCAGAGGCTAGGCATGAAGATCAGTACTTGAGTTGATTAATTAATGGACAATCATCGTTTCAATCTAGATATTATTAAAAATTAATTTATATATCAATTGAGTCAATCACTTGATTAATAGAAGATAATATGAAAGTAGTTTAATTAGATTTATATAATAAGATTTTTTTTATTATTAATTATATTTTTTAAATAACTATATATTTTTTTAATTTGTAGAATTTCCTTTTTAAAATTTTACAGTTTAAATTTTTTTTATTTAAGTTCTTAAAATTTGTAAGAATTTAATTTTTTTTTAATATTTATAGTATTATTCTACTGTTTAGATAATTATAGTATTGATCATACTATTTTGGTATTTGCAGTTTGACTCAATAGTTTAAAATTTTGTATTGTTTAAAACTTTTGTAATTTCTCTTGAAGATAATGAATTTGTTCCAGTGGCGCCCGAGGATGTAAGTAACATTACCGAACCTCATTAAATTTGGTGTTCTTTTTTATTTTTGCATAATATGTTGCATGGTTGGTTGCCTCGTTATAGTATTGTTAGTATTATTGGTTATGTTTCAGTTATCCAAAACTTGTATTCTGCATAACAATTAGTAAAATGCTAATTATTGTTTGAACGTTTCTTGGTGCAACAAATGGTATCAAAGCCTCAAGTTTAGGACGGTGAGTGACTAATTTCTATTGAGCACTTATTCTGGGTTGTTGAATTTAGATTGCTAGTTGTTGGATATAATTGTTTGGTAGAGCTTGGTTATTTGTGATATTATGTATCAAGCTTATTTTTGTGAGGTAGCTATGATATCATCATCATCTACATCTATGAGAACAGTGATAGTGTTTAGTGCAAAAATAGATGTAAAAAAATTTGATGGCCGGAATAATTTTAGCTTATGGTAGAGTGAGGTGTTGAACGGATTGTGTCAACAAGACTTGGATATAATTCTGGAAGAAACAAAACTAGAAGATATTAAGGAGACAGACTGGAATAGGCTTAATATAAAAGCTTGTTGGTTGATTTGTTCTTATTTTTGCAGAGAACAGAAGTATCCATTCATCAGAGAAAAGTCTACCAATATATTGTGGAAGGTCCTGGAGAATAAATGTATGAAAAAAAGTAATAAGAACCGACTGTATCTATTGAAGAGATTCTTTCGTCTTCAATTGAGACCATGTACGAGTATCAATTCTCATATTGATAAATTTAATAAGTTAATGGTTGATTTATTAAATTTAGAGGAAATCTTCAGATATGAAATAAAGGCTATGTTGTTGATTGGTTATTTTTCAGATGAATTAGATCATTTATGTATTACTTTAATCCATGGAAAAGATAAATTGTTGTTTAAAGAAGTTTTTTCCTCTTTGACAAACTATGAAATCTGTAGAAAGGATCAGAGAGAACATAGAGATGAGTCAGTAGAAGCATTGATAGTGAGAGGGCGTAGTCAGAGTAGAAAACCAGAAAAAGAGAAAAAAAATCTAAGTTGAGGAGTAGAGTAGAAAAAGATGAGTGTGCTTTTTGTCGGGAGAAAGGGCATTGAAAGAAATATTGTTCGAAATTGAAAAAGAAAGAAAAAGACATGTTTGTTTTTTATGCATGTGTTTTGAGAGCGTAAATGATGATAATGTGTCAGATTTTTATTTAAGTGGTCATTTATCCATGTCTCGTTCTGACGAATGAACTATGGATTCGAGTTGTACTTATCATATCTGTCCACATCGGGAATGGTTCTTAATTTTGAAGAGTTTCATGGTAGAGTTTTATATATGGACAATCATGATAATTGTCATACTGCTAGGATAGGTTCAATCCGGTTAAGAAATGGTGATAGATCAACTAGAGTTTTAATAGAAGTTTGGTACATACCGAAGTTGAGGAAGAATCTCATCTCTTTAAGAGCCTTGAAATCTAAAGGCTGTTCTGTATCTATACGATATGGAATTCTAAAGGTCACTTTAGGCGCTTTTGTAACTTTGAAAGACATTAGGAAAAACAACTTGTATTACTATAATGGTAGTATAATGATTGGATCAGTGGCCATGGTTTCTAATAATGATGCAGATTCAGAGATCATTAGATTGTGGCATATGTGGTTGAGGCATGTAGATGAGAAAGTCTTATTCAGTTTAGTGAAAAAAGCTTATTAAAAGATGCAAAAACTACATCTATGGAAGGTATGCGTTACATAATACCGAGGGTATTCTTAATTATGTTCACTTAGATGTATAGGAAGCTTCTCAGACTACATCTATGGAAGGTATGCACTACTATGTTATTTTTGTTGATGACTTTTCCAGAAGAATTTGAGTGTACATTTTGAAATCTAAATATGATGTACTTAGTGCTTTCTTTTAATGGAAAAAATGGTTGAGATACAAACTGATAAGAAAATTAGGCATCTTAGAACAGATAATGGTGGTGAGTATTGCAGTGATCAGTTCTTGAAATTGTGTCAAAATATAGGTATTGTACGTCATTTTACTGTGAGAGGTACACCACAGCAGAATGGGGTGGCAGAACACATGAACCGAACATTGCTGGAGAAAGTTCAGTGTATGTTGTCCAATGCGAGATTGAGCAATGAGTTTTAGGCTGAGGCTGTGATTTATATATGTCATCTCATTAATCGTCTACTGTCAGCTACTATTAGTGATAGAACTCCATTAGAAGTTTGGTTTGGATAACCTATTTCTGATTATGATTCTTTATATGTATTTAGTGCAATTGCATATTATTATGTGAAAGAATCGAAGCTAGATTTTAGAGCCAAGAAAGGAATTTTCTTGGAATTTTCTTCAAGAGTGAAAGGATATCGTCTTTAGGGTCCAAGTTTGAGAAAGATTGTATCAAATAGAGATATAACATTTGATGAGTCTTGTATGTTGAAGAAATCAGAAAACCAGACAATGATGAATAGTACTCTGCAACAGGTAGGGTATACTCAGCAGCAGGTGGAGTTAGAAACAACTACATTGAACTCAATTAAATTTGTAGAGATAGATAATGGTACTCCTATGACAGAGGTGGTTTTGGAAGATGATGGAGAATGTTCCACTTGGGAACCTCAACAGCAACAGGAACTTATTAGAGTAAATAGGCCAAGGCGTGAGATTCGGAGACTTGCTCGATTTGTTAATATGGTGGCCTATATGCACTTTTAGTTGTAGATGATGATGTTCCTTTTACTTATAGAAAGGCAATCAGCTATTCTGAAATTGATCAATGGAAAACAGCTATGGAGGAGGAGATGCAGTCTCTTTAAAAGAATGAAACTTGAGAGCTAGCTCAACTACTAAAAGGTATGAAGGCAATTGGGTGTAAATGGATATATGCAAAGAAAGATGAATTTTCTGATAAGAAAGATATCCGCTACAAGGCAAGGTTGATGGCTAAAGGTTATGTACAGAGGGAAGGAATTAACTACAATGAGATATTTTCTTCAATTGTTAAACATTCTTCCATTAGATTTTTATTAGCCTTAGTAGCTCAGTTAAATATGGAACTAGTTTAACTCGATGTAAAAACTGCAATTTTAGATGGTGACTTAAAAAAAGAAATCTATATAACTCAGCCAAAGGGATTCAAAATTGTTGGTAAGGAAAAAATGGTTTGTAAACTAAAAAGATCGCTTTATGGTTTGAAACAATCACCGAAGTAGTGGTATAAGCGATTGGATCGGTTTATGATAGGTTAGAGGTACACAAGAAGCAAATTTGATCATTGTGTGTATTTTCAAAAGCTATATGATGGTTCTTTCATTTATCTACTCTTGTATGTCGATGACATATTGATAGCTTCAACGAATGTTGAAGAAATTAAAAAATTGAAGACTCAGTTGAATTGAGAGTTTGAGATAATAGATTTGGATGAAGTTAGAAAGATATTGGGCATGGAGATCAGTAGAGACAAATGAGGCAAAATTTGTTTGGCTCAGAAGTAGTATTTAAAGAAAGTATTACAACATTTTGGCATTTCAGAGGAGTCAAAATTTATAAGTACCCCACTTATTTTTTATATGAAGATCAGTGCATATTTATCTCCTAGTTCAGATGAGGAACGAGAGTATATGTCTCCAGTTTCATATGTTAATGCAGTTGATAGCCTGATGTATATTATGGTGTATACGAGACCCGACATTTCATATGTATTCGGAGTAGTGAGCATATATATACATGATCCTAGTAAAGGATATTGGTAGGCTGTGAAATAGATTCTACGGTATTTATTGAAGACAGTAGATGTTGACTTAGTCTTTGAGAGAGATGATACATGTGATCAATGTACTGTTGATTATGTTAGTCCTGATTATGCTGGTGATTTGGATAAATGTCGGTCAACAAACGATTATGTGTTTACTTTTGCAAGAGCACCTGTGAGTTGTAAGTCTACTTTACAGTCTACAGTTGCTTTGTCTACTACTAAAACAGAGTACATGGCAGTTACAGAGGCTGTGAAGGAAGCTATTTAGTTATAGGGATTGCTGGATGAGTTAGGAACTAGTCAGAAGAAGATTCTTGTTTATTTTGACAGTTAAAGTGCTATTCATTTAGCGAAGAATCCAGTATACCATGTTCAAACGAAGCATGTTGATGTTCGATATCATTTTGTGTAGGAGATCATTAGTGAAGGAAGAATATTACTTTAAAAGATTAGAACTGTCGAGAATCCCTCAGATATGTTGACTAAGGTAGTGACAGCGATCAAGTTCAGTAATTGTTTGGACTTAATCAATATAGTTCGAGTTTGATAACCTTATTAGGCGCAAATTTGGAAGCACAAATTTGGATAGAGATTTTTTAGGAAAAAACGAAGATTTGTAGAGGATTGACATATTTGCCAAGGTGGAGATTTGTTAAAAATTGGCTTATATGCTAATTGAGCCAATCTCGTATTGATGGAAGATGACATGAGGGTGGTTTGGTTGGGCTTATATAAGATAAGGCCTTTTTTGTGATTAATTGTACTTTTTTGGATAATTCTTTTCTCCCCCCCTCAATTTGTAGGATCTCTTTTTTAGAATCTCATAGTTCAAGGATTTTTTTATTTAAGTCCTTGAAGTTTGTAAGAATTAAATTTTTTTTCTTTTAGTTTTTGGGCATTTGTAGTAATACCTTACTTTTGAATAATTATAGTATTAGCCCTACTATTTAGATATTTGCAGTTTGACTCAATAGTTTGAGAATTCGTATTGTTGCTCAAAATCTTTGTAATTTCTCTTGAAGATAATGAATTTGTTCTAGCAACGCTTGATGATATAGGTAACATTACCGAATCTCGTTAAATTTGGTGTTCTTTTTATTTTTACATATTGTGTTGGATGGTTGGTTGACTTGTTGTGGTATTACTAGCATTATTAGTTGTGTTTCTGGTATTTAAAACTTGTATTCCGCATAACAATTGGTGCTTGAACGCTTCTTGGCATAACTGATATTTCATTGTAGTTTTCCAAGTTTTAACGATAGTAGATCAAGTTTGGGATGAATATTTTTATACTCGCATCTTTATTTATTTTACAAATTAAATAATAAATTTTTTTCAAATTCATTGCGGGTTTAGAGTTTTAATATTAAATTCATTTTAGCGAGTATGTACTCATTATCAAATCTGCAATAGGTTAGCCGTAAATTTTAAGTGGATTTGGTAATGAATAGATAATGGTTAGCATACGTGTTAGAAACGAATGTTAAAAGTGTACAATATTATGAGCCTAGCACGTTTAGTATGTGTGCTAAGAGTATATGCTAAGCGCGCAATGTTATCCGCCTAACACTTAGCATGTATGCTAAGAGCGCATGCTAAGAGCATAACACTTAACACACATGCTATGAGTGAACGCTAAAAACGCACAACATTGTGCTTCTAGCATGCTTAGTGCATGTATTAGAAGTGCACGCTAAGAGCGTAACGTTGCCACCTAGCACTTAATATGTGTATTAAGAGTGGACACTAAAAGTACGACAACATTGTGCACTTAGTGTGCTTAGCACATGTGCTTGGAGTGCACGCTAAGTGTCTAAAAGTGCATGTTAAGCGCGCAATACTTAGCACACATACTATGAGTGAATGCTACAAACACACAACATTGTGCACCTAGTACGCTTAATGTGCGAACTAGAAGCGCGATGTATCATGCACCGGCAGCCACGCCACAAAGAGTATGAATTTTTATTACTATTATAAGGCAGGAGTCAGTGTTGGCTTGTGCGACGTCAACATTGTGCACTTAGCACTTAATATATGTGTTAGGAGCGAACACTAAAAGTGTGACAGTATTATGCACTTAGTGTGCTTAGCATGTGTACTTGGAATGCACGTTAAGTGCACAATACTTAGCACGCGTACTAAGAGCAAATGCTAAAAGAGCGCCACATTGTGTGCCTAAGCACGCTAAGAGCACAATGTTGCGTGTCGAGCGCTTAACATGTGTATTAGAAATATATGCTAAGCATGCAATATTGTACCTCTAGCGCTTAGCATGCATGCTAAGAGCCTATGCTAAGTGCGTAACGTGTGCTCTTTGCATGGATGCTAAGCGTACTTGGCAATTTAGCATACAATATGCAACATATTACTTTTTTTTCTCTAAAATACTTTTTAAAAAATGTAGTATTTGCAGATACTCGTTGTGAGTATTTGTAGATTTTTATTGAATCTATATCCGTCCCGAATCTATTGCGAGTTTTAATTTCATATACTAAAATTTCTTCAAATATTACTAAATTATTCATAATATGAACAGATTTTAGTAAATTTACAAGTAATTTTATCATCCTATGATATCTGATTACTAGATATTTTTGTTTTTATGGATTATATTAGATTACAGACATGAATTTCTCTTCTTTTTATTTTTTTTACTTAGAAGAGTTTTTAGGTGTGGGTTGTTGGGGATTAAATGATGGATAAAAATCTTTAATTGGTGAAAGAAGAATAAAATCGGAAGCGTATCTGAATCTATGGAGACGCAGAAATATTAAGGTTGATGTCTTCCACGTCTAAACATTTTCTTTATGAGAGAAAAACTGCTGTTACTCATTGATGGGATATGAATGAATAATATGCTAGGGTTTAGACTGGGGACCTCAACCTATTATTTATAGTATTTTATTTTATTTTGACCCATCATAAAATAAAATAAAATAACTGGGTCTCTACACATTAAAGCCCATGCCATACGCGATACCCTAAAAGCTCAATAATAAATAAACTTTATTTGATTACTTTTAATGGGCAACAAAATAGATAGTCAATAATGTACAATTAATTGATATATGTAGGTCACTTTAATATATAATACCCAACAATCTCCCACTTGGGCCACATATGTCACTTTATAATTGTACATTACAAAATAACTTTATGAGCTCAATATTTACTCTCTTAATAAAAGACATCTTTTAACAATCTGGTCAATTAATTATACTAATATAGGATCAAAGCGATTTTCGTTATCTTTCTTATAACTAGACCTATCAATGGTTACGTACATCAATATAATCAATGACATAAATCAAGCATGAATGGTAGCATGGAAATTTCATGCAACGTGATCCTTTAACATGTCTATTTCCAACTGGTCCTTCTTTATAACTCATAAGAGTTCAACAATATACATTCAAAACTTTATGCAAAACTACAATTGAAATAATATAACTTTATTTCAGAGTTTTCAATAAATAAACAAAAAGTAATACTTTAGTCTGATCAGAAAATATGTCAATTGTAATTGAACATCAAGAAACAAACTCCCACTATAGAAGCATATCATTAGAATGAACCACATCCATACGAGCCACATGCTCATGAAATACCTTAGGTGGTACATCCTTGGTAAGCGGATCCACAATCATTAAGTTTGTACTGATATGTTCGATAGACACCTGAAGACTCTGAACTCTCTCTTTAACAACAAGAAACTTGATGTCAATGTGCTTCAATTTTGACGAATTTCTGTTGTTCTTAGAATATAACTCAGCGGCTTTATTATCACAATTTATTCTCAATGGTCTCTCAATGCCATCTACAATTTGTAGCCCAGTGATAAAATTTTGTAGCCATATTAATTAATTTGATGTCTTATAACAAGCTACAAATTCTACTTTCATGGTGGATGAAGTTACGAGTGTCTGCTTGACACTCTTCCATGACACAGCTCCCTCAGCCACTAGAAAGACATAACTTAAAGTGGATCTTCTGCCATCGAGACAACCAGCAAAATCGGAGTCTAAATACCAAATGATCTCTAAATGATCTGATCTCCAATATGTGAGCATGTAATCTTTTGTTCTCTATAGATACCGCATAACCTTTTTATCGGCTCTCCAGTGATCCATTCCTGGGTTACTTAGATATCTACCAAGTATTCAAACTACTAACGCAATATCTGGACGCGTACAAACTTGAGCATATATGAGACTCCCTACTGTCGACGCATAAAGGATATTCTCCATCTCTTTCTTCTCAATCTTATTTCTTGGGCATTGAAGCAGACTAAATTTATCACCTTTAGCAATAGATGTGTCCCCTGATGCACAATTCTTCATGTCAAATCTTCTAAGCACCTTATCGATATATTCCTTTTGTGATAGGCCAAGTATACCACGAGAACGATCTCAGTGAATCTGTATGCCCAACACAAAAGAGACATTCCCAAGATCTTTCATTTCAAATTTATTTGAAAGAAATATCTTGGTTTCATGCAACAATCCTATATCGCTGCTTGCTAGTAGAATTTCATCCATATATAAGACAAGAAGAATAAATTTGCTCCCATTGATCTTGTGATAAATACATTGATCAACAGTGTTTTCCTTAAAACCAAAAGAGGTAATCACTTGATCAAATTTTTGACACCATTGACAGGATGCTTGCTTTAAACATAGATGGACTTCTTTAATTTGCACATTAAATGTTTCGAATCTTTGGATTCAAAGTTCTCTGGTTGCAATATGTATATGATTTCTTCAATGTCGCCATTAAGAAACGCAGTCTTTACGTCCATCTGATGTAGTTCTAAATCATAATGAGCTACAAGTGCTATAATGATTCTAAAAGAGTCTTTTGATGAAACCGGAGAGAAAGTCTCTTTATAATCAATGCCTTCCTTTTGAGTGAAACCTTTTACGACTAGATGTGCCTTATATTTTCGACATTTCCTTTCGAATCCCGTTTGATTTTGAAAATCCATTTACAACTAATTGGTTTTGCTTCTTTAAGTAATTCGAGAAGATCTCAAACATCATTGTCTTGCATTGATTTCATCTCATCTTTCATGGCATTTATCTATTTCTGGGAGTTCATACTTTATTTGGCTTAACTGAAAGTTATTGGATCATCTTCTAGTCCTATATCAAACTCATGTTCTTGGAGATACACGATATAATCATTTGAAATCGCCGATCTCCTTTCCCTGGTGGATTTCCTTAATGGCACTTCCATTTGAGGTTGTTGTTGTTGCTCCCCTACATGAGTAGGAGCATGTTCTTCAATATTAGCGGGAGGTATCTCAGGAACGTCTTGATTATTTGTATTTGCATCCAGCATAATGACATGTGCAATTACTTGGCCATTATCAATTGCAATATTAGGAATAATTACATATTCCTCTTCAAAGACAATCTTCCTGAGTTTAACACTCCCACTATATTTAATATGCTTAATGAACTTAGCATTCCCTATCTCGAAAAATAATATGCTTGAGGGATCATAAAACTTGAAACCCCTCAATCGTTTTGAGTATCCAATAGAGTAGCAGCTACTGTTCTTGAGTCCAACTTTCTTTTATTAGGCTTATATGGCCTAACCTCAGTTGGACAACCCCAGACACGCAAATGTCTAATACTAGACTTCTTTTCAGTCTATAGTTCATATGGGGTTTTAGCTACTGCTTTATTTGGAACTTGATTAAGGATATATACTGCAGTTTTTAAAGCTTCACCTCAAAGAGATTTTGGTAAAGAATAATAATTTATCATATTTTTAACCATATCTTTTAGGGTCTGATTTCGTCTCTCAGCTACACCATTTTGACTTGGAGTCCCCAGCATGGTGTATTGAGGAACGATGCCACATTCTTGCAAATATCTCGCAAAAGGCCTGGATGTTGTTCACCTGATCCGTCATATCTGCCATAGACTCACCACCGCAGTCAGATTTAACGGTTTTAATTTTCTTGCCAAGCTGATTTTCAACTTCAGCTTTATAGATTTTGAAAATATCCAATGATTGAGACTTCTCATGAATCAAGTATAGATACCTATAACGAGAATAATCGTCTATGAAAGTAATAAAATATTGTTGACCATTCCAGGAAGCCGTAGGGAATGGACCACAAATATCAGTATCAATTAATTCTAAGATATTTGAACTCCTGTTGGCACCAACTTTTCTAACATTTGTTTGTTTTCCTTTAATGCATTCAATACATATTTTAAAATCTGAAAAATCAAGGGAATTTAAAATTTCTTCTGACACGAGCCTTTGAATTCATTGTTTAGAAATGTATCTTAAACGCTTATGTCATAACATATAAGATTCTCATTAATTAATTTGCGCTTTATACCATAATTGCTTACGTACAAGGTTTCATTAATTTGTGAGGCATGAAGATCAAATTGATATAAATTATCAACTAAAGAACCGGTACTAATAATATTTGAATTCTGAAAAAGACTAAACTTTCCATTTCCAAAAGAATAAGAGTAACTGAATTTGTCCAAATAAGAAATAGAAACTAAATTCTGTCTAAATGACGTTATATAAAAAGTATCATGCAAATCCAAATAAAAATCAGATTCTAGTTGTAATCTAAAAAATCCAATTGCTTTAACAGAAGCCTTGTTGCCATCACCCACATAGATAAATCTTTCAGCATCAGTTGGCGGTCGGCTCCTTAGACAACCCTGCATAGTCACACTTATGTGAGTAGTTGCACCCGTATCTATCCATTAAGCATGACTTGGTACTAAAACCAAATTAATTTCTAAACAAATAAAGTTGAGAAGTTTACCTTTTTTGTCAAGCTATTTTGCATACTTGGAACAATATTTCTTCACATGTCCAACTTTCTTACAAAAGTAACAAGAGATTTTAGTATTCTGTTTCTTTTGCACCTTAGGCTATGAAGTTCCAATGTCTGCAGCTGTTTTTCCTTTATTATTCTATTTCTTTTTCTTGTTGGCAACATTGTCATTGGAAGAAGTTGCTAAATGAGCACTCTTTACCTTTTCTTGTTTCAATCTATCTTCCTCTTGCACACATTGAGCAATAAACTCATTAAGAATCAATTTCTCATTTTGAGTATTATAACTGATCTTAAAAGTATTGTATTGTACAGGAAGAGAGATCAAGATCAAGTGCACGAGAATATCATTAGACAACTCTAACTTTAATGCCCTTAATCTTGTAACAAAATTAGACATTTCTATAATGTACTTCTTTATATTTCATTTGCCTTTATACCGCATTGAAACAAGCTTAGACAAAATGGTGCTTGTTTCAACTTTTTCATTACCAGTTAATCAGTCTACTATTTAGTTCGGGAACTTTTTAGCATTTTCTTCCTCAGGCACTGTGCCCTTGATGGTATCTAGAATAGAGTGTTTCATGATCATTAGACTTATGCAGTTAGAACGCTTCCATTTTTTATAAAGTACCATTTGTTCAGCAGTACTGCTATCAGTAGGAGCGGGAGGTTCTTCCATCTAGATTGCATAGTTTAGATCCATATACCCAAGCACAATGGTAATGTGCTACTTCCATTTCATGAAGTTAGTGCCGTTAAGCACTGAAATGTTGTTCAAGTTGATAGATATAGAAAAAGCATTTACTGTATAGAACAAAAAAAAAAAAAACTCACAATCAATAACCATGTCATTTAATCATGCATTCATATACACACATGGCATAAGATATAATAAATTGGGCCATTATAAGATACCAAACACAACATTGTTATTTAATTTTTGGATAGAAATAACAATTTGTAAACAGTACTCCAAAAAACTTAGACAATAAATATTGATAATAGATCTTATCAATAATACACCTTTCTTTGGACTGGCATATTATATGCATAGAAAGTGTCAATGTTTATCACATATTTACTGTCACATGTGTTTATTATCTGGCCAAAAAATAATCTTTCTTTAGGGTCGATTATTTTTTTGTATAAATTTAAACACAATTATTTATTTTCTTTAATAATATCCACATATTTCAAAATAAATAAATCTGCATAAAAGATGTTACTTTGATGGCATTTTAATTTAATTTAATTTAATTTATTTTAAAATATTAGATATTAGTTTGTACGAAAAAAAAAAATAGAATGGTCAAAGTCAACAGTTAAATTATGTTAAAATTAGGATGAGACCAGAATGGATAGGGACTACAGTAGTTAGGTCAGGTCAAGTTTAACCTTTTCGAATTATTCAAATCCTAAACTTATCCAATAACCTAAACCCAAAATGAGTCCTCCTAACTCATTTAATTTGGTCAATATATTGGGTATAAAAATATAATTTCGATAAAATTTTTATGGGTCATATAAAATTAACTTGATAAATTTTTAAAATTTGTGGACACTAACTACTGGACGTGTACCACAATTAAGAAGGAATTTTTTTTTTTTAGATAAAAAAAATTTAACAACTGAATATATTAATCGCACCGAAGATGTTTTCAATTCAACATGTTAAGATAATTTTCATGCAATCAACGCAGAATAAAAAAAAATTATGCAAAAATTGCATTCAATGCATTACTGTATATCAACATAACAATATCCCGTTAAATTGCATGCGTGACAATATAATATAAAAAAACAATTATATATACTGCACGCACTTAATTCGACTCATTCAATGCACTTTTTTTTTTTTTTATATGCATTTAATATAACAAAACTTTTAAAGCAATTAATTATTCAATACAGCAAACTTTCTTATACCAATTTAAAACAAACAATCAATGTATTGGGAATTTCTTCATGCAATTTATGCGAATAGATTAAAAAAAAACCGTTTTACTCGTTTTTTTTTTATAATTAGGCATACAATTATAATTTAAAATAGAATTCAATCAATGCATAATTAACATCTCATAATTTAATCTTAATGACTTAACATGAAATTGCTCTGATACTACTTATTGAATAAAAATCTTTAATTGATAAAAGAATCACTATAGAGACGTAAAACAATTAAGGTTGATACTTTTCACGTCTAAATTTTTTTTTATGAGAGAAATACTGCCGTCACTCACTGATAGAATTTAAATGAATAATACATTAAGATTTAGACTGGGGACCTCAACTTATTATTTATAATATTTTATTTTATTTTAACCTATTATAAAATAAAATAATTAAGTATCTATATATTAAAGCTCATGTTATACGTGATATTTTAAAAGCTTAATAATAAATAAATTTTATTTGATTATTTTTAATAAACAACAAAATAGATAATCAATAATATACAATTAATTAATATATATAAATTTATTTTAATATATAATACCCAAAATTAAAACCTTATGAATATATTTTCAAAAGGTTGGTTGATTAAGACAATTTGTCGCAGAATACGTGTGTAAATATTGACTATAAATGCAATTGGCATATTTAAAAATTAGAATATGTTACAATTAAGGCTTGCAGAAATTAGTTTATATTTCTCTCTGCAACGTTTTCAATTAAAAATATTAATAATGTATGGACATACATTATACACTGCTTGTTTGACTGCTCATGGCCCATGCTCATCATCCTTGTATTACAGTTGGTTCACACGTGTGGCAGACAGAAGTTGTATATAAAGTCTGTATTTATAAGGAATATAGAGTTGGATATTTCTCCATCTCCCTCTCACAAAATTCATGGCATCCTCATCTCACAAGCAACAGCTACCAAACATTTACGGCGGCGCCGGCACCACCTCAGCGCTATTTATATTGTCAAGCTATGTATATATAGCTCTACATGACCGCATTAATATTAAAAGCGGAGGCTGCGTTGTTAGACAAATATAAAGTTAATGTGTGTATGTGTTTTTTTTTTTTTTGGCCCTTTTTTTAGTCAATAATCAAGCTGCCATGCCCATAGCTTGCATTAGTTTACCTCTTTTCTTTCTTTTTTTATGTTGTCTTAGAGAAACATCATTACAATACCTAATATACGATGAATAAGAAAATTCTTTTTTTTAATAAAATAAATTTATGCGAAAGTTAGATTATTTTATTCATAGTTATATATATAGGCGAAAACTCCAAATTTAAAACTCTCTAAAAATTATGTTTGATCCCTTGTTGATCATCTCGAATTACTAAAAATTAGCACCATCCTTTTACAAAAATAAAAAAGAACTCTAATGCTTAAGTTAGTGTATAATTAACACATGCGTGTGGTGTGTGAAAGTATTTTAAGTAGAGAGATTTAAATGCTCTTATGGTTTCTATCTTTTTATGTGTATGTCACATTATTTCTAAACGAATGTAAATGTATAATATATGCCTTTTTATAGTGTTTCATGAGACAGAATTTTAATTATAATCTATTAAAGTAATAGAGTTTAATTCATATACAATGTGATCTCTTTAGCGATAAGATGATTGTCACCATAATGTGATTAACTTATCACTTATTTAATCATGATAAAATTGTAGTAATCTTAGATAAGATGAAGGTTCAATGTTTAATAGAACTCATGCACAAGAGAAAGAAAAGAGGATGAAGTGTATTCGTACTCTATTTACCTCACGTGGCTATTTTAGTCTTTTTACCTTTCCATGGGCTTTATATAATGGTTTAATCCAGCCACTATGTTATGTTCGGGCTTTTTTGGTCTTTTTATTTAAGCTTATTTTAAGATTTTATAAACTTTTATTTTAAGTAGAGTGGGTTGCTAGACTACTAATAATAGGCCCTATAATAAGGATAGAGAATTAACTCAATTTCTCGTTTGAAAAATTTTAAATTAAATAGTTATAATCTTTTTTATTATTCTTAATCTTTAAATTCATGCGTGTGGATACGTAAATAAAATCTTTGTAAGTCCAAACTAAGAAAAGAGAAGTATCCTAATTCTCATTTTTACATAAAAATACGTAAAAGTATTATTCTTATTATTATTTTATCCTTACCTCCCCTATATGTATAGACATCTCTCTTAGAGATTTAAAATTTGATTAGCATTTGAAATTTAGAGTTTGATCTAAACTTGAGTTAGTAAGGAGACTACCAGACCTATGGGTTTTAGGCTTTCTAACTCTAACTTAAAAGGCCAAATTCCAATCATCTTATGATCCATCAATTCTTCTAATTACCTACTTACCCTTAGATCGCAAATGCTCTAATAGTCATTTTTTAATAGGTCTACATTTATAAATAAATTTACAAATAAATATTATTATTCAATAAATAATTTATAAATAAATTACGATCACATATTTAACTGATCAACTACTGCAAAAAGCTTAGGCGAACATCACTAAATAGATTTTATTTTGTAAATATATATTCCTATAATTCATAAAATTATATCTTCAAACTATCGAAGTTTTGACCATTTATATATATCTCACTCCGTAATAATTCAAAAAACACTATACATAAATATAAGTTTATTACTTGCTCAATTTTAAAGTTAATTAGGCTTATTAAAATTTTTGTAAATTAAGATAAATGATATTTACTTAACCATATCAAAATTTACAATAATCTCATTCAACATATCATATACATTAATTTTTTTTACTCTAAATCTCTACTTAAATAATCTATTATAAGAAGTTGAAAATCTTTAATTTTATATAATGAATTATCATTTTTTATTTATAGTTATGAATAAGATTTAATTTATAATTTTTTTTTAATTTATACTTTCCGTATTAACATCTTATATATAATATATAAATTACATATTTTATAAATACTCAATATAAATAAATTTTATTAATAAAAAAATATTTATTATATATACTTTAAGATGCAGAATAACATAAATATGTATAACAATATATTTATAATGTCGGCTACTAAACCAACTGAACCTTATCATTTTGTAGGATTAATGCTCAAAGCATGGCATCAATTTCGCCATTTGTCTTTGTTTGGTTCTTTGCTTTCGTAACCAATAAAGAAACCAAAGTCAGACTATTACGTGAGGACAAACTTTTTAGATTATATTAACTCCTTGGATGTTAATGCATAAAATCGATCATTTCACTTTAGTTGTGAGCAATACATGTTAAATATCATACCATACGCATATATTAATATTTGAAATTAAAGTATCTAATATTGTTGAGGTAAAAGATATGAACTGCAAGTATTTGTTATTAATTAAACAATTTATGTGATAGTGTGTATGTTTCTTGTAAAACACCTAATAGCACATTCTGAGAACGAAACGATCAGGTTTTATCTTAAAGAAAAAGGAACATTGAATTATTTGGAGAAGTACATTAATTGTGCATTTCAATCAAACCCAAAAAAATAGGTGAGAAAAGACTTTTCAAAAACATTTTTGACAACATCGAATAATTAAAACATTCCTTAACTGAATATATATAATAAGCATTCATATTTGTTGACTATCAATAGGAAAAATAAGGGCTTCCAACTTAGAATTCTTTTTTTTTTTAAAAAAAAACAACCATGACTAAATATAGTCGTCCATATTGAAACCCTTAAAAATAATAAAATATGATATTAATAATCTTAGGTGTCAGATGAGCGTGATATATTAAAGTGTAAGGATAGTGTTGCTTTTATATTATATGATTATAATTATAAATGGAACGTATTTCTATAAACATAACAACAAAAGAAACAGAGAGCTCGTGCAACCAAAATCTGCTACTACGCCAGAAGCAATTCCCCCGCAACCAGCGAAAAAGTTGCGAATTTCTTGGGCAAATAACGATTTAATTAAAAAGAAAATTACAAAGGTTCAGAGGCTAGGCATGCCGAATTGCTGATGCAGCTCAGTACTTGAGTTGATTAATTAATGGACAATCATCGTTCCAATCTAGATATTCCACTGTAGCTCCCCACCTTACCAACTCGGATAAATCTAAATAATTTACCCGATTATTAGATCTTTTGTTTTCAATAATTAGTTATAAGCTTTTATGGATTAATGAAGATTACAGACACGGGAGTTTATTTTCTTTTTATTTGAAGAGTTTTTAGGTATGGTTTGCAGGTGATTAAAACCTTACGAATATATTTTTGAAAGGCTGGTCGATTAAGACGATTTGTCGCAGAATACGTGTGTAAATATTGACTCTAAATGCAATTGGCATATTTAAAAATTAGAATATGTTACAATTAAGGCTTGCCGAAATTAGTTTATAGCAAACACAACAATGTAATTGCACATTGTTGTTCTCCATTTCTCTCTGCAACGTTTTTAATTAAAAATATTAATGAAGTATGGAAATATATTTTACACTGTTTGTCTGGTTGGTCATGGCCCATGCACATCATCTTTGTAAAACAGTTGATTAACACGTGTGGCAGACTAAAGTTGTATATAACTTCTGTATTTATACGGAATATAGAGTTGCATATTTCTCCATCTCCTTCTCACAATCATGGCATCCTCAGCTCACAAGCAACAACTACCAAACATTTACGGCGGCGCCAGCGCCATCTCAGCGCCGCCACCAACACCCTCAACCCTATCCAACAATCACCTCGCCACGTCAGCCACCGCCGATGCTCTCTCTCGACTCCTCCACCGCCTGCCTCCTACTCTTTCCCTCCCCACTCGAAGTACTCGCTCTCCTACCATATGTACTCCTCCTTTCATCTCTCTTTCTAACCCTAACCCCAAGGATCATTTGCTATCTTCTTTTTCTCAACTCGGTTACTTTCAAGTCACAGACCACAACATATCGTCTGAACTCGCTCACTCAGCTGAGTTAGAAGCGCTCTCTCTCTTTGAACTCGAAGAAGATAAAAAGGAATCTTATTTTCCTAGAAACTGGCCCCTCGGTTATGAAGCTGATGAAGAAGATGAAGAAGGAAACGACAAGTCGTTTTGTTTGGATTCAGCTTGTTCTATTGAGTCAACCGATTTAAACTTAACTTCCCTGAATGAGTTCACTCGGGCTATGGAGAAAGTTGGCTTGACGATCGTTGAAATGATGGCATCTGCAGTAGGGTTTGAGAACCCCTTAAAAGATGATGATCCAACCCGATTTTGTTCTTTGATGTGGATATCTCAGCAGTGTTTGCATAGCGATAAACCAGCTGTTTCGGGTGGGTTTTACCCGTATATAATCGGGTTGCATTACCAA
This sequence comes from Ailanthus altissimus, assembly GCA_946807835.1. Lineage (NCBI taxonomy): Eukaryota > Viridiplantae > Streptophyta > Magnoliopsida > Sapindales > Simaroubaceae > Ailanthus > Ailanthus altissimus. The sequence continues at coordinate 20,917,660 of OX327684.1, forward strand.
ATCAGGCCCCAAAAGTATTCGTTGTTAACCGATTCGGGATCGGTTAATGTCTTGCCACAATTGGATTCCATTTTGGTGACGCTCGGTGACATTGCTGAAGTAAGTTTTTAACTCTTTTAACGTTTATTAGCTTTCTCTTTTCTTTTATTTTTATTTTTATTTTTATTTTTTGATTTTAACAATATTTGATGATCAAAATCAAATATCGGGTCAAATCCGGGATCTAGAACGGGTATGTGGGTGAAATTCGATAGCTACTCGCGGCTCGATGTCAAATAGCTGAAGTGGGACCCATAACTGAACCCCACGGCACGCAAGTTAAAAAAACTAAGAGAACGGGCCCCACTTAAACAGCCACGTGGGTATTAGAAAAAACGCATTTACACTTTAACTTATTTGTGTTTGATTATGTTTAGCGTCAATAAACAAATATTAAACTACTTAAGGACACCGATGATGATAAATCAATTAGAAAACGAGACGGGCATGTTTCTCTAGAAGTTAAAGAGTAGAAAAAGGAGAAACTATTGATGGCGTTTGGCGGCAAAAATATGTTATAAGCATGACTCACGCAAATCTCATATGGGTTGAAATGTCAGACGGTTAATATTTGATTAGAGTCGGGTCGTATTATATCAGAATGTTACTAAATATATCTCACTTGTTCTTTAAATATAATTTTGTTTCAAATTTCAACACTCATCTTTTTATTAGTTATTCGAGTCATATTAGCACAAAAAATAAATAAATAAAGAAGAATCTAAAATATTAGAGGGAGAAAAGTCTCCAAGATTGTGTACGTGGAGTAGATTTCTTTACAAATTATATTAAGAGCGAATTTCTCTTCCTTTAAAATATTTGATCGGATTTTATTATTGTTGTGCTTATCAAAATTAGTCTCGATAGATTTTTAATTATAATTTTAGTACCATGATAACAAGACATTTAAAAATATAGTGATAAAATGTTGAGATCAACCCTCATTTCATCTTTATAAGGGAGCTTCTAATGGAGAAAATCTATATATAACATAGAGATCATCCCTATTTGATGGAAATTCTCATCTTAATGAATGAGAATTTTCTATCACGAATTTTCAATTATTAGAGAAGAAATTTTTTAACTTAAATATTTCTAATTGGTGAATGATTCTTTATGATTATTTTTCGATCTGTTTTAAAAAGATTAATAATGAATCCATGCGGTACTTACAATTGTTTTTTCAAATTTTACCTTTTTAATGTTAGTTTAGAGGATTATTATTAGACCATATAACAGAAAAAGAATAAAAAAATAAATGATGCAATAGATGTATAGCCTAAATTAAGGGGGAAAGAAAGCAAAATTGATTTACATTTATTTCAAATATATATGTATTTGTTTTGTTTACATACTTAGGTTCAACCTATCAAATTTTTATAGATACCAGAATGTAAATGATAGGTATGGAGCAATGGAAAGTTAAAGAAAGTGAGAGGAAGAGCAATGGCATGTTTGGGAGATGGAAATAATGAGTCAGTGTCACCTTGCATTACAATGTCACTGCTTGTGACTCTACCAATAGACAGCAGGGTCTCTCCTCTAATTCCCAAGCTAGATCACGAGAATGGCGACAATGCTGCTGCGATTAATGGTAATGGAGTTACAGAAGATGATAATGATAATATTGAAGGTCATCAAAGCCATGAAAGCTCCGTGAAGAAAGAAGATAAGAGATTGTTTGATTCGTTTTCTTTTGAGGATTATGCGTGGAGGGTTTATCATGAACGTCTTCTCTTCAAAGACCCACTTGATCGATACCGTATTTGAAGCTTGTACTTTGTTTTGATTGTTTTTCTTTTTTTAATCTTTTTATTTTTCTTATGATACTTCTTTGCCATTACAGTTTTTCGTAAATTTTACTTATATATATTATTCCAAATAATAAAGTTCGTTGCAAATTGAGTAGTATAAAAGCACAAAAATATTCTGTTTGGTTTGTGAGAAAATTAAAGGAAAAAATTTTAGGGGAAAGAATTGCAAGAATTTGAATAATACTTCTGTTTTATTATTGCTTTAGCCTTTATGTAACTACTTAGATCACATGAATATAAGAATGAGTTACATTTATACTCGATGAGATCATTGTCAGAGTACTTTATTGACTGTCAGCATGTCATCTTCAATCCTCTATGCTGGAATCAACATGAAGCTGCTCCTAAGACAACTGAACCATCGAGGCATAGCACCATCATCGAGCACAACACCATCTTTATAGATAAATTCATAACTTGATCACAAATTCCAATAACTTTAATATCTCCCCGTAGTCTTGCAAGACCAAAAGCTTGGTATTCAAAACCCTCGTAGCTAAGAGGTTTAGTGAAGACATCTATTGTTTAATCTGTAGTTGGAACAAAACAAACCTCAACTTCATTAGTTGCAACTTTATCTTTAATAAAATGAATATTAAGCTTTACATGTTTGGTTTTGGAGTGAAAAATAAGATTGATTGATAAAGCATGTGCACTTTGACTTAAGGGTGGGTACTATTCTTGTTCTCGATTAACCTAATTCAATTTGTCTTAAATTTTTTTGGGTTAGTTCAAAAACAAAAACAAGTTTTGGATTCGTTTAGATAGATTTTTTCTTTTGTTTTTGTAAAGATATTGATTGAAAATTATCGGAATATAATTTGGAGATCAAGCTAAGTGTGTAGGGTATGCATGAATCGAAAACGAATGCAAAAGGAGGCAAAAAACGAAGAAGGGCGCACTAAGCACCAGCGCTGCGGCGACCAGGCGTGGGCGCCGCGGAGCCAGAAGTCCAGCCCCGTAGTGCTCAGCAGAAGCACGCCAGCGCCGCGGCACTGGAGACGCGAACAGTATTCTGAAATAAAGAAACTTTCTTATTTCGTCTCCCACTTGCTCCAGGATTCCCTAATACGACTCCCACACGTATAGGGTAAACCTAGCTCGTCCCAAAGCCTATATAAAGGCTATCAATTAGCTTGTAAACACATCTTTGTGATCAACAAGAGATCTTAGTGATATTCTTTGTGGTTCTTTGTGAGAGAAAATCCCTAGAGTGAGAGAGAGAGTTTTCTTTGTGATCTTTCTTGTAAAATGCATACTTTGTGAGTGCCTTGTGATTCATAATAAGAGAAGAGTGTGATCTTGATCCGCCGTGGATGTAGGCAAGTTACTAAACCATGTAATTCTTTGTGTGTTCTTCTTCTACTCCTTTCTCTCTTTATTTCTAAGTAACTTGTTCTGCATTATTATTTGCTTGGGATATATTTTGTTTGCTTGTTTGTGTGCTTCTACTTCAACAAATTGGTATCAGAGCTTTTGTTCAAAGCAGACATGGCCACACCCAAGTACGAGGTAGAGAAATTTCAACGGTACGAATGACTTCAATTTGTGGAAGATGAAGATTAAGGCGTTGTTAGTGAGCCAAAGGCTTGGTTTGGCATTAGAGGAGACTACAACTCCATTTAGTGATGAAGAGAAGACACCAGAGTCATCTAGAGCTGAAGCAGAAAGAAGGGACATTCAAGAAAGAGCTCATAGCACAATCGTTTTGTTATTGAGCGATGAAGTACTAAGGGAAGTGGCAGGTGAGACGACGACAATAGGTATTTGGAAGAAGCTTGACTCTCTTTATATGAGAAAATCGTTGGCCAACAGATTACATATAAAGAAGAAGCTATATCAGCTGTCCATGTCAGAGGGGACGCCGATGAAAGATCATATAGACGCCTTCAATAAGATCATCCTTGATCTTGAGTCTATCAACAACAAGATAGAAGATGAAGATAGAGCAATTATCCTGCTGAGTTCACTCCTCAAGAGCTATGAGAGTTTTATTGATACGTTACTCTACGGTAGAGAGTTTAACAATGAGTGATGTAAAATTATCATTAAACTCAAAGTTATTAGGAAAGCAGACCGAGGGCAATACAGAAAGCTTATCTGTAAGAAGAAGGCCCTCATATAGAGATGGGAAGAAAAAAGGCTCAAGGTCAAAGTCTAGGACTCCTAGGAAGTGCTATTGCTACAAGAAAGAGGGGCACTTCATAAAGGACTGTCCTGAGAAGAGAGCACAAGACAACAAGAAAGCGGATGCTGCCCTTGCCTATGATGATAGCTATGATAGCGCAGAGACACTTGTCGCTACTGATGGTATAAACTCTGAACAATGGGTTTTAGATTCTGGTTGTACTTTTAACATGTGCCCGCACAAGTCTTGGTTTACAAATTTCCAGCTCATTAGTAGTGGTAAGGTTCTAATGGGTAATGACGTTGCGTGTCAGATGATGGAAGTTGGTAGTGTTAAGCTTAGGCTGCATGATGGGCGAGTGAAAGAGTTAACAGATGTTAGGTATATTCCTGACTTGAAGAGAAACTTGATCTCACTGGGGACTTTAGACCAGAATGGGTATTCCATTAGGATCGATGAAGGGATTTTAAGAGTTTTGAAATGTTCCATAGTGGTGATGAAAAGAAAGAAGCGCAAAGGTATTTATGTGCTTAAGGGTGAAGTCGTGAGTGGGTCTGCACTATTCTCTGTAGATGATGAGAGTATGCAAACCAAGTTGTGGCATCTTAGACTGGTACATCTAGGCGAGAGAAACCAAAATGAGTTATATAGTCAAAAGGCGTTTGGTGAGGATAAGTTTCAGCCCTTAGAGTTTTTTGAGCATTGTGTGCTTAGGAAAGCACATAGGGTGAGGTTCAGTACCGACGAGCACAAGACTAAGGGGACTCTTAACTACATACACTCGGATCTTTGGGGACTAGCTCAGACAGCTACTCGTGGTGGTGCCAGGTATTTTCTCGGCTTGATTGATGACTATTCAATGAAGCTGTGGGTCTATGTGTTGAAGAGCAAGGATCAAGCCTTTGAACTATTCAAGATTTGGAAGGTTTTTGTTGAGAATCAGACTGGCAAAAAGGTAAAGAGGCTAAGGATTGACAACGGCCTTGAATTTTGCAACAGAGAGTTTGATGGGTTTTGTGCCAAGCATGAGATTGCAAAGCATAGAACAGTAAGATCAACACCACAGCAGAATAGCGTAGCTGAGAGGATGAATAAGACCCTACTTGAAAGGGTTAGATGCATGCTTACCAATGCGAAGATGTCCAAGACATTCTGGGGAGAAGTTGTAGTGACTGCAGCTTACTTGATTAATAGAAGTCCCTCATCAGCAATTGACTTCAAGACTTCAGAAGAGAAATGGTTTGGCAATCCTCCAACATATAACCACTTCAAAATATTTGGTTGCCCTGCCTTTGTACATGTTAAGGAGGGGAAGTTGGAACCTAAAGCTATCAAAGGGGTATTCATAGGATATCTTGAAAGAGTAAAAGTATACAAGGTGTGGTGTAAAGACTTAACACCACTAAGGAGTATCATAAGCTGTGATGTAATATTCGATGAGATGACGATGCTGAAAACCTCATAAGAAGATGAAAAAGAAGAACCTGTGACTAAGGAAGACTCAGCACCCGAGTCAATAGAAGTTGAAGTAGAGCCTGAACATAGATCTGATATGCCCCCAGATCAATACTTCAACGAGAAAATCCTTGAAGATGAACCAAGAACATCGTCAAATTCCTCCAAGTCCACCCAAAGAAAGACTAAAACTTTTGAGATGGAACTTGAAGAGTACCAGCTTGCTAGAGACAGGCTAAGGAGAACGATTAACCCACCAAGCAGGTATGTACAAGCAGACTTAGTTGCTCATGCTTTTAATTCTGCTTACACTCTTGGTGTGATGAGCTTAGGACATACGGTGAGACTATGAAGAGTGAAAACAAGAAAGAATGGTAGCAGGCTATGGAAGAAGAAATTAGTTCTCTTAAGAAGAATAATACCTGAAAGTTGGTGGAGAGACCTCAAAAGAAGCTAGTCGGGTACAAGTGGATGTATAAGGTGAAGGAGGGGATACCGGGGATTGAGCCTACAAGATTCAAGGCTAGGTTAGTAGCACAAGGTTTTACTCAGAGAGAGAGAGTCAATTTTCATGAGATTTTCTCTCCAGTTGTCAAGCACACATCTATTAGGATTTTGTTAGCCATATGTGCAAACCTTGATTTACATCTAGAGTAGATGGATGTAAAGACAACTTTTCTATATGGAGAGCTTGAAGAAACGATATACATGGCACAATCGCAAGGGTTCAAGGAGCCCAAAAAAGAAGATCATGCTTGTTTGCTAAAGAAGTCATTATACAGGTTAAAGCAATCACCTAAACAGTGGTATAGAAGATTTAATGAGTTTATGATGGCTTGTGGTTTTAGTAGGAGCAAGTATGACGGATGCGTGTACTGCAAGAACATAAGTTGTGGGATAATGTATTTGCTTCTATACGTTGATGATATGTTGATCGCATGCAAGAATATGAAAGAAATACAAAAGCTCAAGTAGCAGTTAAGTGGCGAGTTTGAAATGAAAGATTTGGGAGCAGGAAAGAGAATTTTAGGTATGGATATTGTGAGGGAAAGAAGAGATGTTATCTTCTTATCCTAACAGCGATATATAGTCAAAATTCTAGAGAAGTTTAGTATGTCCAACGCAAAGACTGTCTCTACTCCTTTAGCCATGCATTTCAGACTTTCAGCAGCATAGTCGCCGACATCTGAAGAAGAGAAACTACAGATGAGCAAAGTACTATATGCAAGCGCTGTGGGGAACATCATATATGCAATGGTTTGCACAAGACCAGATATAGCACAAGCTGTGAGTGTGGTGAGTAGATACATGGCAAATTAGGGAATAGATCACTGGCTTGTAGTAAAATAGATTCTGAGATATCTCAAGGAGACGTCAAATCACGGGTTGATATCTAAGAGGGACGAGGACAACAATAAAATGGTAAGAGGGTACGTAGACTCAGATTATGCAGGTGATCTAGACAAGAGAATATCGTTAACGGGCTATGTATTCACAGTGTTTGGGTGTAGTGTGTGTTGGAGATCAGTTCTACAACATGTGGTTGCACTTTCTACCACAGAGGCGGAGTACATAGCTGTCAGTGAAGCTATCAAAGAGGCCGTGTGGTTAAAAAGCATATGTGTGGATGTATTGGCTAGTAAAGATGTGAACACCGATGTATATTGTGATAGCCAGAGTGTCATACACCTAAGCAAGCATTAAGTGTTCCACGAGAGGTCAAAACACATTGATGTGAGGCTCCATTACATTCATGAGATTGTCTAAAGTGGTGAAGTTAGTCTAACAAAGATAGCGTCATCTAAAAACCCTGCTGATATATTGACTAAGCCACTACCCTCGGTTAAGTTCGTCCTATGCAAGGACTTAACCAGAGTCACTACTTTGTGAGGGTGACCAAAGATGCAAAAATGAGAGATCGAGTTGCTTTGTGGATAATTTTGAATAAAGGATAGGATTTGTGAAGATATTGATTGAAAATTATCGGAATATGATTTGGAGATCAAGCCAAGTGCGTAGGATGCGCATAGATCGAAGACGGACGTGAAAGGAGGCAAAAAATGAAGAAGGGCGCACCAGGATCCAGCGCTGCGGCGCTGGAGACGGGAACAGTATCCCGAAATAAGGAAACTTCCTTATTTCGTCTTCTACTTGCTTCAGGACTCTCTAATACGACTCCCACACGTATAGGGTAAACCTAGGTCGTCCTAAAACCTATATAAAGGCTATCAATTAACTTGTAAACACATCTTTGTGATTAACAAGAAATCTTAGTAATTTTAGTGATAATCTTTGTGGTTCTTTATGAGAGAAAATTCTTAGAGTGAGAAAGAGAGTTTTTTTTGTGATCTTTCTTATAAAATGCATACTTTGTGAGTGCCTTGTGATTCATAATAAGAGAAGAGTGTGATCTTGATCTGCCGTGGACATAGGTAAATTGTCGAACCACATAATTCTTTGTGTGTTCTTCTTCTATCCCTTTCTCTCTTTATTTTTTAATAACTTATTCTGTATTATTATTTACTTGGGATATATTTTGTTTGTTTGTTTGTGTGCTTCCGCTTCAACAGTCTCGAACCGGTTGAATCGAGTTAAAAAAATTTTCGAACCAAATTAAAAATTTTCAGTCCCCAATTTTTTTAAAATTTAATAAAGGACTCCAAAAAAAAAAAAAACATCGATTTAAGCTTTTTTTAAAAATGAAATTCAAATAGCGCCACGTTGCCGAGGCAAAAAACCCGCGTCGTTTTGCACTAATAATAATTTGCCGAGGCCAAACAAAAACCCCACTCAGTAGCCTTTTCTTCTATGTTTTCTTTCTTTTATCGATTTTTATTTTTTTCTCCAATCTCCTTTTTCTTCTCTCAGCCAAAAGAACTCTTTCTTCTCTGTTGCAAATCATGCCGTCGACTGAACTCAACCTTTTATTTTCACCGCCTGCGACAACTATTTTCCACACGCCTGCAACTCGCAGCGACGCAACCAGCCATCGTCAACTGAGCCTCAACTACCGCCATAGCCCACACACAACCTTGACTTGAAATGTACGATTGTTTAATCTTACTGAACTTACTTACTTACAATGATAATTGAAAATTGAATTACTATAGACAAAGGAAATTTTATTTATTCAATTCTATATTAATGTTATAGTAATCAAAAGTCTTTCATCCTTATGAAATGAGGTAAGAGAGTGCATAGGTGGCATGGGATTGTTTGCTCCTCCATATAATATATATAGATATAAGGTAATAATTACTAGGTCTATCCATATAATATAATGTGGTGAATAATTTTCTTAGGTAGGTGAAGAGTTTTTATAATAACCTTCTTCAATGGAGTAGAATATGCTTTGAGTAATATTTGATTTCTTTATTTGACATTCTTGAATTTGAAAATTTTGAATTTATGAAATTGAAAAAGTGGTTCAATGATAAGGGGTGTGACATAAAAACACTTGAATGTAACTAATTGACACGTATGTCTAATAATAGAAACTTGGAACTCATTATTAAAGGATGTCACATGCATTATCTATCTAGTACGAACCAATTTAAAATTTAACCATATTGTGTGACATGGAATTTTTGTTGTAGGAATTGTGAGAAGCATACTCGTGGGTATTATATAAAATTCAATTATGTGATCATTGTGGGAATATATATAGGAAGGGGCATGTTACATAATTGATGTGCGTGGGAACATTGTGAATTTCAAGTGATCATTGTAATTGGGCTTTTATTACAAGGTTTGATACAATCACGGACTTTTCAATTACCAATACAACCATTGTAAGTGAATAATAACCATCTCTTAGATATATATATATATATATATATATATTTTATAAAAGAAAATTGTATTACCAAATTAATTTACATAAAAGTGGTGTTTCTGATTTTAAGTGAGAAAAAGTAAATGCATTTATAACTTTTCGACGATTTGTCGTATTTTATTGACAGAAGATTTAAAGAATGTTATGAGATAAATTAATACATTTTTTTTTATGTCTTTGCTTAGTCATAGTCATGATGTTACTAGTCAATGTTAGGTTGATTAGCAAGTAGTGTATTAATTCTTCAAGTAAAGAAATGCTTGGAGTGGAAGGCTTAACGTGCATTGCAAACATTATATATCAAAATTACGTTATATATTAATTACACTTCAATTAATTATATATATTTTATTAAATACTTTAGAATTTTAGAACATTGTAGTATGGTTTGATGTGAGTTTGTTTGAAAGAAAAGGATACGTAGAAGTTATTGATGGGTTGTAAATAATGTACTTGTTTCATTTCATTTCATCAAATACACTTTCGATTGATTATATTTATAGTTTATTTGTACTTATTTATTTGTAAATAATGAACTCAAATTTAAGTTCGGATAATAATATTATAAATTTATATTTTCGATCAAATTCTAAGAATGAGTGGAGTGAAATTAACTAAAAACAATTTTTCTTCTGCTACATCTTAATCCAAAAAAGAGAGAATGTCTATACTAAAGACATGGGCACAAAAATCAAAAGTATAGTTGCATTTCTAGAAAAGTGAAATCATATATGACAAAGTAAAATATAATCATTATGATAAGTTAATTGTTTGTCATTTAGTACTTCGCAGAACGTGATATATCAAAGTAATTAGAGAGATGTGTCGAGTATAAGAAGAAGGTGATTAATGAGGAATAAGGGTTTTTTAGTAAAAAAAACTTATCAGAGAAGAGGGAGAGGGTGGTAATGTTGTATCTACAAGATGGAGTCAAGGCGTATGTCAACAAGAACTTGATAAAATAGTGGTGATAAATGAGTTGCATTTTAGTTTTATGGAGAATGATAAGTTTTTCTATTATAACATTGTGATAATTCCTAAATTTGATGTCTATCTCGTAAAACTATAACAAGAGATGCATCTTGTTGAAGAGTTTGGTTAGTGAACAATGAGTGAGCTTAACCACCAACATTTGGACTTCTATTCATATTCATAGCTATATAGTTGTCACAACTCATTTCATAAATAGTTATTGGCATTTGTATACGAGAATTTTAAGTTTTTCTTCTGTTTCAAACCACAGAAAAGAGAATAATTGACAAGTAGCTAGAGATTTATCTGTTGGATTGGGACATTGAAAAAGTATTTCACTATAACAGTTGACAATGCCAATGCTAATGATGTTGTCATAAGTTATTTGAGGAAGCAAGTGAAGTATTGGAGAAAGGATTCATTGGTGTTGAATAGGGAATATGTGCATGTGCATTGTTGTGTACATATTTTAAATTTGATTGTGACAAATGGGTTGAAGGATGTGAATGAGAGTATGATTTCTATATACAATGCAGTCAAATATATGTAGGAGATCTTTTGTACGTGGGTGTATGCATGTGCAATAATGTTTATTATATAAAATACATATCTTATACATATTTAAGGCAGCAGAATAATTAAATTTATACAATAAACATAATAAATAATATATTAATCATATTAGTATATTTGAAGAGTTGAGAAATCATCAAAACGTATAACATTTTACATGTGTATTTTAGGAATTCACTTGGAGACCAACCTATTGACAGTTCTAGTCACCAACTCGGTGGGCTTGGTAAACTAGAATAATAGCTCCAAATTCAACACTCGGTTTAACTCTTAAACACTTTTGAATTTATTTTTTTATTGATCAACTCTTTGATCAATAAAATAAATTTTTGGTTATTATAATTGGTAGTCAATAATGAAAATAATTTATAAACTAGTTTCAACACTTAAAACTATTTCACAAGAGATCAAATCTCATTTCCTTCACCTATTTGACCGACCACTATTTTGAAACTAAAACAACAATTACTTTTTAATTTCAAAGAAAAAAAGTAAAAAAAAAAAAAAAACCTCCATTGCTTCTCCGTTCACACACACATATATATATATCTCAAATATATATTAAAATATTATATAAAATACTAAACTTAGACACCAATTTTAGATAAATAATAATATTATAATAAATAATAATATAAAAAACATATATACTTTACAACTAAGCATAAATATAATATAATAATATTATATAATATAATAATATATTATAAAATATAATAATGAGATATTTTAATTATTTAATAATTAAATAATTAATGTATGAAATTACTAATTTATCCCTCATGTATAGTTACCAAGTTTACCGCCTAGTAGGTCCTATTATACCCATACTTTAGTAAACTCAATTAAAGTCCACATTGCGTCACGTGTCATGATACAATTAGTAAATAACAATTGTTAACTAATTATTGTATTTAGCACTTAAATACAAACATGTGCACATTCCTGTGATAGTGCTGGATATTGTTGGACTGAACAATTCAATCAGGTACCTATCCCAGTGCTCAACGAGTACATTTCATATCGCAAGACTCCCTAGGTCCACACACGATTCATCAAATGGAACTATTTCATGAGTCTGTAAACACTGTCTCACGCACACGTCACGAAAATACAAAGTAGCACATCGATCATCCAAACTGAAGTCACAACGCATACATATAATCCTTCTGTCATAAAATCTTAGATATGCGGAGATATAGATTATCATCGTCAAATCCCCATGTGCTCATCTACATCATATCTATAGACTTATATCTCATTGAACAATATGTGCAAAATCCTTTACTATATTGTTCCACCTTGGTGGAAACTCTTTCCCGAAGATAAATGTTTGTGGCCACAAGACTTTCTGAGATACAGTCTTGAAGCATCTGGATATCTAACTCTTTATGCAAGCTGACGGATCCCATATCTATGCACACCGGACTCCATAAGCATCGGACCATACCTAGCAACACCCAACAGTCACACCATGAAAGGTCTGTGACATGCATGGAACCAAAGTATGGTGGATTACTTACAAGCCCACCGTGACACTTAGGTCAAAGGATCATTTATACTACTCAACTCAAGAGAACCTTCCATTAACGGCTTACGTGGGTGTCTATCGGAGGTTTTCGTGAGTCAGTCCCATATCCAGTCATAACTAGATACCCATATGTAAATATGAGCTCTAAGCTCATGGTCGGCTAGGAGCAACCATCTATACCCTATAGGTACGACATATGCTAATCTATATAAAGGTATGCACCGACAGACTTGTATCGGTAAAAATAAACCAAACACAATATTTGAGAACATACTTGCGCAACTGACATTTCCTGGCACATGATTGCAACTCTTGCAACTATGCAGTTACTAGTATATTCCTGGATCTATGTCTTATTACAGATAAGGCTCCAACTCTTGGATTTTCGCTGAGTATTATAGCCAACTAACGATTAGCTATACTAACACTTAGCATTTATATTTCTCAGCGTGGCCAAATAAGGGCCCTTATCTAAACTAATTTAATTTAGATCTGAACTTCTTCAGATCATACAATGTCTGTAAAGTTATATTGAATGATACCATATAAATAGGCATTAGCAATTTAATGGGAATGTACACTTGTTTAAATAATACATATATGTACATTCAGGGATGACACATAAGCACAAACCCTAACAATATGGAGATTCTAAATCACGATTGCGAGCCTTTTAGAATTGAATGGTAATATTGAATGGTACCATATAAATAGGCATTAGCGATTTAATGGGAATGTACACTTGTTTAAATAATACGTATATGTATATTCAGGGATGACACGTAAGCAAAAACCCTAACAATATGTTAGAGATTCTAAATCACGATTGCGAGCCTTTTGGAATTGTGTGAAAATTGAGGAGATTAAGTGCAAGGGGAGCGTGGTGTTGGATGTGCCAACTCGGTGGAATTTCATCTATTTAATGTTGTTGACTGCATTAAAATTTCAAAAGTCTTTTGGTAGGATGACAGATGAGGATGGTCTATCTAAGAGTTATTTTTTAAAAGGAAAAAATGAAAAAAGAAAACAGGAGCCACCAATCAGCGAGGATTGAGAGATTGTTGAGTATTTTGTGTCATTTTTACAATTTTTCTATAAAGTGATAATAAAATTTAGTACCTCATTAAGTGTAACCTCTACTGACTGCTTCAATAAGATTTACTTGATACATTCCGGCTTGATAAAATTTTGTCAAAGTCATTACTTTTTGTTTGGATTAAACAAGATGAGATTAAAGTTTGATAAGTATTGAGAATACACAGAGAAGATTAACATGATGTTAATAATATTAGAATTTGAGCTTAGGTGCCATCCTATTATGTATAAATATTTAATTATAGTATTTATACAATTATTATTTCTAATAAAATCGTTAATATTATTAATTATTAAATGGTAAGATGCTTGTAATGTTTCAAACATTGTATGATCTGAAAGAGTTTAGATCTGGTTTAAAGGAGTTTAGATTAGTGCTAAGAGTTAGCAACGCTAAAAGTTACAAGTGTTAAGAGTTAGCAGGTTATAAAAATTAGCAAAAATCAGCAAAAATCTAAGGAGTTAAAAATCTTGTTTGAAATTAGACAAATACCTTAGAATATATTAGTAGTGACATAACTACAAAGAGTTGCAGATGGTGCTAAGAAACGTCATTATACAAGTATGTTCTCAAACACTATGTTCCTGATCTAATTTCATCGCTGCAAGTCTACCGGTGAAACCTATTTATATATAGTAATGTATGCCTATATCTGGATGGTCTATATGGTTAATCTTAGCAAACCACAAGCTTAGTGGAAGCTCGTATAGAGATATAGGTATTCAGTGAGGACTAGGTACTAAATAGATTCACGAGGACCTCCAATATTCATCTCATAAAGCCGTCAATGGAAGATTTTTCGAGTTGAGTAGTATTCGTGATCCTTTGGTTTGAGCGCCACGGTGGGCTTATGAGTGATCTACCATACTTTTGTTCTACACATGTCAAAAACCTTTCATAGTCTGACCGCTGGGTGTCACGGGGTATGGTCCGATGCTTATGGAGTCCAATGTGTGTAGATATGGGATTCATCACCTTATATGAGTGAGTTGTATATCTTGATGCTCTAAAATTGTATTTCAAAAAGTCTTCTGGCCACACGCATAAACCTTGAAAATATTTTTTTGTAGGGATAAACAATATTGTAAAAGTGTTTATGGATATTATTTTTGAAAATATAAATTTGGAGTTAAGTTTACGGTCGAGCAAATAGATATTTGACGACGACGATTTATATCTCTGCTTCTTCAAGATATAAATGACAGAAGAATTATACAATTATGCTATAACCTCAACTTGTATGGTTTAATGTGCTACTTTGTAATATTTATAACGTGTATACTGGGCATTGTTCATAGATGTATAGAGGAGCTCCATATGACAAACTAGGTGTGGAGAGAGTCTCACAATATGAAGTGTACTCGTTCCGCACTAAGATAGTTGACTGAATTGAATAATTCGATCAAGTAAATTCCAACAAACTTGAATAATTATTTTGGGATCCCTCGGGATGTGCATTTATCAAGACTTAATTATTAAGTACATTACTTAATTAGTTTATAAGAGATGTTAACCATTCAAATATTGATAAGTGGCATAATTTTGTCTATTAATTAATTTTTCCTTGAATTTATCATTTAACCTTACTAGTAAAAACTAATGTAATAAAATATTTATTCAACAGTATTTTTGAATAATTAATTTAATTAAATTAATTAGGTAAAAAGTTGAAATATATTAAATGGTAGTGGACTATTTATGTTTCAAATAATGAATGCAGAATATGGACTATGCATTAAATGAAAAATGATGTTGATAATCACTAGCATAATAAATATTAATTAAATAAAATGTTATCATTTCAATTATGGAATGTGTGTGGCCAGCCATGATGGATGAGAACACTTGTTATTGTAATCATAATGTTCTAGCTATTAAGATAATATTCTAGCCATTAATCCTCATTAACATTGTTGTTGCTACTGCTATAGGAATCAAATAAAGACCTTCAACAACTTCTGAGCTAAAGCAAATTACTTTATCAAACTGATTGTAGATCATATAATCGAAACTAGTTCTATTCTAAGAGTTATCAATGACTGCATTCAAATTAAGCTTCAAGCACCCTGATTAGGAGACTACCACTTCACACCACCACCACCTTCAGTATTATGAGAATGAAGGTTTGAACTTTTGTAATCAGCTAAAAAATCCCTAGCTTAACCAATAACTCCTTTTGCATGAAAACTCAACCTTCATTCAATTATTTGTTACGCACAAACCAACTCCTCCAAAGAATAATGCACAATAGTTCTAAATCATCAAGAAAGAGCCTATGCATTGCGAAATTAAGAAAAAAAAACTCACATGCCATTGTTTGATGCGAGCAAAATACTACCTCTATGAAAACATAATGCTTCTAATCTCCTTTAAAGATGGGTATAACTATAAAGCATGAAGAGTATTTAATGCCCTCTTACCATAACTTGTGCAAATCTCACTTACTAGAAAATGATGCCCCTTAAGATTCGAGAAAGAAGGGATCAAATCATAAGATGCGCACCACAAAAATAATTTCACTTTAGGAAGGATACATAACTTCTATAGTTTTGCCTATCGAACAAACCTCTTATTTTTCTAAACAACTAGCCATGCCTTGGTGATGAGAAAAGGCCCAATAGTCGCTTCTGATGGAGTAGTGGCCAAGACGGTTGTATGCCACATCAAGTTGTCCTTATGGTTTTTATGATGAGGCTAGATTGAAATGCTTAATAGTCATCTTCTGTAAAGCTTGTCCGAATTTTATTAATGTCCTACCCTCCCAATGATGTCATTAGTTTGGCCACCTTTGTGTCTTCACGTAAGAGGTGTAGGAATAAATGTTTAAAAGAGTGGAGCCTTAGATGCCACTGATCATGGTAAACTATTACATCTTCTTTATTAGTTATTCGCCATCTCGATCCTTTTAAAATCAATTCACAACCTCAAAGGATACTTTTCCAAATATGTGAGGATGTGCTTTTTACTTTTGTTGATAAAAAATAAGAATAAAGGTCCTTAAAAAATTTTGCTATAAAGGATTTCGAGCATGTAAATTCTCTACCTTTGTTTGTCTAGCATGACTTGGTTAAAGGCAAAAAGATTTAAAAAACCAAGCCCTCTTAATTTTTGTGTTTTGACATAGAACATCCTAAACGCACCAATAGAGTTTTTACTTTTCATCACCCCTTCAAGCAAAATCTAGCACAAGCCCTATAGAGGTTATTGAGATGAGGGAAATAGGTAGCCTAAATAAGTTTATTGAGTAGGCTGGGATGGCTTGGACTATGACTTTAATTAACACCTATTTTCTCGCCATGGAAAACAGCTTGTCTTTCCAATCCTTCAACTTGTTCCAAACTCTTTCTCGAATTGAGTTAAAGAGTTTTTTTTCTATCTTCTTCCATGATATTTAGCAGCCTTAGATATCTTTCATGAAATGTTACTAATTGAACTCCAAGCTCTTGGACAGTCTTCTAAGGCTAATAGTCAATTTATTGAAATTAACTATTTGGCCCAAGGCTTTTCATAATTTTTTAGAATCCTCTTAATGACTTGGCAATTAGTTTGGATGGCTTTAAAGAACACAAAGCTATTATTCGCAAAGAAAAGATGTGAGATTAAAGCCCTTATCTTTCACATCTTAGCCTATAAAGCTCATTCATTCATTTGGTTGCCCTAAACATAGATAACAAACTTTTAGCATAAATAATAAACAGATAGGGAGACAAAAGGTCACCTTTCCTTAATCCTTTGGAAGTTTTGAGGGATCTATATGAATTTCTATTAATGAGAAAAGAATAAGTCACAAAGGAAACACAACTTATTATTTTTTGTTGCCATGCCTCTAGGAACCTTAACTTCTGCATGATGGCCTTCCAAATATTTCACTATAATCGGTTTATAAGCTTTAGACATATGTGATTTTAAAGCAAGCTACCCCTATTTGGTGTTTTTGCTAATGTTTTATGATTTTGATGCACTTAAACTCAATTATTGCATTGTTTGCTATCAACCTCTATAAAATGAAAGCACTTTGAGAATCTGAGATAATTTCACCTAAAACACTTCGAAGCCTATTAGCTAGGTCTTCGAAAAGATTTTATATGTAACATTGTAGAGGCTAATTACTTTAAAATCTACTTGATAAATGGGCTATTCACATTTTGGAATTAAAGAAATAAGAATCTCATTAATGTCTGAGAGATCACCTCTTTATTTAGGAATTCTAAGCAATAGCCTAAGACGTCCTTGCCCACAATATCCTAAAACTTTCAGTAAATAAGGCCAATATACCATCTTTCTCTAGAGCCTTAGTAGGATGCACTTGGTTCAATGTTTGAGACACTTCCATAGCCATGAAAGAAGCTGCTAACCATCTTTGACTCACCCTGGATAACTGCCCATTGACCTGATCAATAACCACCCCTAAATATCCGTCTCAGATGGGTTAACTGAAGCCAATAATGACCTATAATGATCCATGAAAACCTTTGCATTATCACTACTATCTTGCAACCAATTTTTATGAGCATCAATAATCCCTTTAAATGTACTCTTCTTTCTTCGACTAGATGTCTTTAAATGAAAATACTTTGAATTTCTAGCCCCATTTTTCAGCCATACCACTCTTAACCACTGTTTCCAATTAATTTCTTTCTTGTACAAATAAACATCAAGCTCTTTCTTAACTATTTTAAGTCGTTCCCAATTTGTGGCCCTTAAAGAATTTTCAATTCCACGAGTTTTCATCATTTTTCTCAGATAGCAATTTCTTAAACTAACATTTATTCACTTTTGAAGATCACCCACAATATTCTTAATAGTTTACAGCATAACCCCCAGCTTGTTTCTCGTGCGTTGCCAACCTTTATGAATTATATTAGCACAATATTCTTCATTCACCCAAGCCTCTTTAAAATAGAACCTACTATGCCGTCTTTCTCTATTCGTCGTTTCAAAATCATCTAACTTATTGTTAATACTAATAATGAGTCGATGATCTAAACCCCAAAAATCAAGGTGGTCGATAATGGAAGAAGGAAATTTCAACCCATTTGAGGTTGCAAAAAACTTCATCCAACCTTTCTTGAAAGAAGTGCTTGGCTTGTTAGCCATTACACCATGTATAGTTTGCCCTTCGAAAATTAATCTTCTTAAAACATAAACATCTACGACATTTTAAAATTTTTCAAGCAAGAAATTTGCCTTCACCTACCCCGTTCCTTCTTATTATGCCTTAAGATCTCATTAAAGTCACCTCTACATAACCAAGGCAACTGAGAAAATGAATGAAGCCTCTTTAAAAGTTTCACCCCATGAATACGGTGAGAGGCCTTAAGATTACCATAAAACCCGATGAAGCACCATACTTTCTCCTAGTAGGAATTAACTTGAACATCTATATGAAAACAAGAATAAGAAATAAGTTGAATACTAACCTTATCCATCCACAAAATGTCAAAATCACCACGATGACCATATCCGATGACCATATCTTTCCATAACTAGCTTACGAGTGATACCCAACTTCATCTAAAGAACTTTTAACTATTGTCTCTTTAAAGTAACTATTTCCATCAAAAACACTATATCCAAGCAATGTTTATGCAATCTTTGGCATAAGATGTAGAATGTCTGAGTATCACCCAACTCTCAAACATTCCAACAGAAGATTTTTATTATGGTCGGCAGCCTCACTTATCAATTGAAGTCGCTACTAAATCAACACAAGTAGTTTCTCTTTTATCTCCATTCATTTTACTGCTTATAGTAACTTCCAAACTCTGGTTTGTAGGATTCTCCTCTTCTATAAAGTCAAACTTCAAAACCCTTATACTTCGCTCACCACCACGAACCTTTTTATCATTGACCTTATAAAGCATTGGATTCTCAACCTTATACTTGTTTTTCATGATAAACTTGTGAGTGATTTTAAACCTATAGTGTATGTATGTGGGTATTGTATCTATCATATTAAAATTGCATCATATACGTATCTCATACATCATAGTACGCAGTGAAAATGAGAAAATCTATTTTTCTTAGGATAAATACAATAAGTTTACATATATCTCATAAATGTAAATTACATAAGAATTGAGAATTTATTACCTTGACAAGCTTTTGGTTTTTCATCAAACCAGAGTATTGTGTGAAGTATTCTCATTCACAATTCTAGTCTCTTAACTCGGTGGGCTTAGGAAAGCTATAATAGCAGCCTGAATCTAGCTAGGATTTAATTCTTAAATCATATGTTTAACTCTTAAACTAATGCTTAACTTCTTAAGCTATAGACTTGTATTGTCTTGCCATTTGTATAGATAAAGAGAATAGGTTCAACACTTACACAATTTCTTCAACTCTTGGAAATTTATCTCTTCTTATTCTATTCTTTCTTAATCGCCGAACACCACATACTTAAAAAATAAGCAACTTTTGCTCCTTTTATTTGTTGCTTCATTTTCCCTCTTAGTAGACAAGACATGGCACACAAGTATGGCTTACAACACTTAAGCCATTTTGCTTTGTTTCAATTGTTTATTTACAATAAAATAAATAAAATAGGACCATGGATGTAAATGGCCAAAATTTACAACCAAAGGGATTAAACACTTTCACCCTTTTACAAGTCATAAGGTCCTACCAAGCATGACACATATTTTGCTTGTATTTTGTTACAATTGTTTACATTAAACAATTAAAAACAAAAGGCATGTGTTATATACATAATGTGTGTGTTTACCGTGAGAAGCAAAGCAAAATGAAGAAACAATGTTTTTATTTGCTTCTTTTACACATTTTGGTCCCATCATATCTTATATGCCATGCCTTAGTATTTTATAGTTTTATTTAATCAATATTAAATACAATAAAACATGTGCATTATTGTAATAAATAATACTTGTTTGACTTCTATTAAACAATAATATCATACATTATTATTATTATTTTCAATTAACAATTTAATGAATAAAATAATGATCTTGCTTGTCTAACAAGCAAGGTCATTTTGGTAATTTCTAAGTCAAACAATAATAGGCCTACAATATTCCATATGTCAATATCCTATTGGTCAACAACTATTGTTAACTAATTGGTGTACTTAACTCTTAAGTCTTGATACGTGCACAGCCCAAGGGAAATTAAAGCAAATGTCCAGTTTGCTGAAATTTACTGGATTGAACTATTCAATCAGATACGCTGCTCTAGTGTACAACGAGTACACTTTATATTGTAAGACTCTCTAGGTCCACACTCGATTTGTCAAACGAAACTTTTTCGTGAGTCCGTGATCGATGCCCTACACACTCATCACGGATAGTACAAATTAGCGCAGTAGACCATACAAGTTGAGGTCGCGAGCATACGTAAAATCCTTCTGCCATCTATATTCTGAAGGAGTAGGGATAGAGATCATCACTGTCAAATTCCACACGCTCATATCTAAATTTAACTTTAGATGCATATCTCGATAAACAATACACACAAATACCTTTGCGATATTGTGTAACCCTGTAGGAAACTCTTTTCTCAGGTTTATTATTTGTGGCCATAAGTCTTTCTAAGACATAATTTCAAAGCATCCGTATATACAACTCACCTACGTGAGTTGACAGATCCCATATCTACGCACACCGAACTCCATAAGCATCGAACCATACCTAGCGACACATAACGATTAGACCATAAAAAGTCTCTGACATATATGGAACTAAAGCATGATGGATCACTTACAAGTCCATCGTGGCGCTCAAGTCAAAGGACCACGTACACTACCCAACTCGGGAGTACCAACTATTAACGGCTTCATGGGATGTCTATTGGGGTCCTCATTGAGCTTGTTCAGTATTCAGTCCTCACTGAATACTCGTATGCCATACCTGCTTTTAGTAAGCCTATGGTCAGTTAAGAACAACCATCTAGACCATCTAGATATAGTCATACACTGATATATAATTAAGGGTTTCACCGATAGACTAGTATTGGTGAATGAGATCAGAAACATCATGTTTGAGAATACTCGTGCATAATAACATTTCTTAGCACCTATCACAACTCTTTGCAACTATATTATTACTGATGTATTCTCGGGTCTATGTCCCATTACAAACAAGGTCCTAACTCTTAGATATTGCTAACTTTTATAACCTATTAAGTCTTAGTAGTGCTAATTATAAGCAATTATAATTCTCAGTGTTGCTAACCTTTAGCACTAGTCTATACTTCTTTAGGCAAGATCTGAACTTCTTTAAATCATACAATGTTTATAGCGTAACAAGCGCTGTACTATTTAATTAATAAAATTAGTGATTTAATAAAATGTACTATATAAATATTATAACATAACATATTCATACAAAATAAGATGGCATATAAGTACAAATCTCAACAAAAATTGTCCTAATTAGCTTCGAAGATAATTTCCTAAGGCTACCCTGTGATAGCTTCCCCCCCCATTTGATGGTTTCAGGCTTGTATTAGTTTTTCTATCCTTTTTTCGCTTTCTAATTTCATGTGCATTCAATAATGAAGAAGTAAGGAATCGAAAGGAACTCTATAACTCTAAATCTTGTAAAGGGTTTTTATTCTCCCAAAATAACTCACAGCATCACCATTCCGACTACTCCTCTGCTCCTTACCTGTCTCAGACATAACTGAAAGTGTGTTATTTCCATAGGTGCATGCATGTACAATATGTTCATTAAACTACAATATGCATGTCGTACATATATATATATATATAATATAGCAAAAATTGAAATCTAATTTCTTAATTCAATAAACACACTTAATTTAAATTTCATTACATTAATGAGATTGAGAAATCACCTTTCAAACATTTAAAAATTTGTTCAAAAACCAAAGTTCACCTTAAAGTACACTTCTTGGCACATCTAGGATCTAACTTAGGTAGGCTTGGATCTTTTGAATGTCAGCTCCAATTTCTAACAATAAGTGTTTAACTCTTAAACACTTATCTTGGTTAACTCTTTAATCGCTTTAAATTTGTTTCAAAAGAAATAGAAATGGTTTTGTTTATGAATTAGCAACTCTTGCAAAAACCCAAAACAATTTTCTTTCTTTCTTGTTAATGGAAAAAATGAAAGAGAAGAATTATTGTTGATCTTCAACACTTGAAGCCAAAAGCACAAAACACTTTTGCTCTCTCTTTAGTTGGCCGAACCAAGACTTCCCAAAATGAAAAACTATTTTGATTTTATTTTATTTCCCTCTCTTTTGTCAACACAAGGCCCTACCAAGCATTACCTAAGCATGCCCTAATGCTTTTCTCTACCTCTTTGCCTTAATAATTATAAAATAAAACAAAAATAGTTCATTTATTTTATTGATCTTACTTGTCTCATAAGTAAGGTCATTTTTGTCAATTCAAAATCAAATAACCAAAGGCCTAGATTTTGTCACTTGTCATCATCGTATTGTTCAATAAATTTTATTAACTAATTAGATGATGTACTTAACACTTAATTCTTGACATGTGTACAACCCAAGAGATCCTGAAACAAATATCCGGTTTGCTGAAATTTCCTAGATCAAACTGTTTAATTCAGTCCGTGGCCCTAGTGTGTAATGCACTTCAAATCGTGAGACTCTCTAGGTCTACACTCGATTTGTCATATAGAACTCTTTCATACATCTATGAATGATGCCCTATACACACGTTACGGATATTACAAAGCAGCACGTTAGACCATACAAGCTGATGTTATAACATATTCGTATAATCATTTCATCACCTATATCTTGGAAGAGCGAAAATATAGATCATTACCATGAAATCTCTATTTGTTCATCTATGAACTTATCTCTAGATTCGTATTTCAATAAACTATATTTGCAAATACTTTTGAGATATTGTTTATTCCACAGAAAACTCTTTTTCTGAGTTTACTGCTTATGGTCATAAGACTTTCTGAAATACAATCTCAGAGCATCATGATATACAACTTACCCATATGAGCTGATGAATCTCATATTTACACACTCTGAACTCTATGAGCATCGGACCATACCCAGCGATACCCAGTGGTCAGACTATAAAAGGTCACTGATATGCGTTGAACCAAAGTATGGTGGATCACTCATAAGTCCACTATGATAGTTAGGTCAAAGGACCACGAATACTACTCAACTTGAGAATACCTACCATTGACGACTTTATGGGATGTCTATTGGAGGTCCTTGTGGGTCTTTTCAATACCTAGTCCTTATTAAATATCTACATCTCTATACGAGCTTTCACTAAGCTCATAGTTTGCTAAGACTAACCATCTGGACCATCCAGATATAAATATACATTGATATGTATAAAATGTTTCATCGATAGACTCGTATCGGTAAAGATAGATCAGGAACATAGTGTTTGAGAACATACTTGCATAATAATATTTTCTAGTATCATTTGCAACTATGTCATTACTAATATATGCTTATATTTTTGTCCCATTTCAGACATGACTATAACTCCTTATAATTTGCTAACTCTTAGTGCTGCTAACTTTTAACACTTACAACTATTAACGTTGCTAACTCTTAGTACTGATCTAAGCTCTTTTATATTATATCTAAACTCTTTTAGATCATACATATCTGAAATGTAACAAAGAAGTATCTACTTTATGTCGTTGATCCTTTATGCATCCCATTTCTTTTCTCTTGGACATCTTACTTGGATTCGAGACTAAAAAGAAATATAAAATGGAAAACAATATATAAGAGTTTAGATCATATATATCTTAAATGTAACAAATATATTATTATCTAATAATTAATAATATTAATAATGAAATAACACGTAAGTACAAATCACAATAAAAACACCTTAAAATGGGTTAGAAAACTCCTCTCATGGATCTTTATTTTCTCATTCAAATCCTGCTTCCCATTTCTTGGCTTCTTTGTTGGGCTTCCAACCTCTATTAAACTATGCCTTAGAATCTAGTTGTTTACTTGACCCTGAGATACCTTTATCTAAGATTGACCCCTTCTAAAATGGTTATCCTTCAATACAATTGTCTTCAACGGGGGATTTCCTGATGGCACATATTTTGGAGAGACCGATGAGTACATCAACTCTTTACCTTTCCCTTCAAATCTTCCCCCTAAAACCTGATCTCTATTCCTCGCATCTTGTGTCACAACCCTCATTTACATATCCCTTTCACGTAGACCAATTGAACTCTGTCCCCCTACCACTGTATTCGTTCCATCCTTTTTTTCTGTAATGCGAAATAGGGTTTTGTGGCTGCTTTGCCATGTACAACTTAGTGGTTCAATCAATTATCTCTCAACCTCTCCCTATGTCCACCTTCTATCCCTTGATGAGCTCTTATTTGAATCCAATTGCTATATATACCCTGCCTGTGAGAGACACTAACTACCTTTCGTAAAAGGTATTCCCTTTCTAATTGACCATACTTCCCACACCCAAAACATAACTGTGGTAACCTCTTATACCTCAGCAAAATCGTGACTACTCCATCCATTCTAGCCACCTTAACTATTAGAGCGAGTTTAAGAGGATAAAAAATATTAACATTAACCCTTACACGAATAAACTTACTTATACTCATTAGATACACCAGGGTCAATATCCTCTACTTTCCTAGTGAGTGAACCCAAGTATAACCCTGCTTCGATGTTCATAAAATAAAGTGGAAGACCATGGAGTTGAATCTAAAAGGAGACTTTATCGAATGCTAAATTTGATTAGTGACCGATTCCTTTTGGGGTGTCAAGGATAATTAAGTAATTATCAAAGTTTCAAGGTCCATCAACCATGATGCGCAATTTATCAGTCTCAGATTTAATATAGAACACGTACATGTTTAAGCCTAGATTAACTACTTCTACTAAAAATTCTTTCGTTGTCTGCCAAAGTGAATGCATACAAGAGATAAAAGCTTCTTTGTTGATTAGCCATAAAGACAACTTTTCTCACAAAAAATAGCGCAATCCTTTTATCCCCCGCTATACAGGCCGAGTTGCACAAGTTGGAGACATGGATGTGATTTTTTTGTAGACCTGACTTCGCGTATTTTGCTATTATATCGTCAAACTCCATTAGAATACACTAATAAGGACAACAACTACCACAAAATTGCTCTCAAACGACCACAAAACTGCTCTCAAACGACCACAAAAACCGCTCTCAGACGGCCACAAAAACCCTTAGGAAACTCTATTGTCACCGTCTAAAATTTTAGCTACCCTCCTAAGTTTTTGGAGAAAAAAACTTAGGCGGGACTTCTTATAATGTTAATTTTTAACACTTTATCCGTTTAACTAGTTAAGCAGTACCCAACCTTTTTTTTTTTCTATTACAGTGTTGCAACTTGAATCTAAGAAAGGCATTAGAAAATAATTATAGAAAAAAAAAAACCTAAAAACATTTGCTAGTTTGCCTCCTTAATCACTAATTCCCTATGACGTACTTTGATAATTTATGCCTATGGTGTTAATTTGAAAATTATGGATGTGGTTTAAATTATGTTATATATTTGTATGTTTTTTGTTAACTATTGTGTTAAGTTGTATATATATAAGCGTTGACTAGAAAAAATAGTTCTTTGGATCAATGAGTTTTGAATTTGTTTATTAGCGAGAATCAACACTTGAGTCTCGTCCTGGTTTGGCTTGCTTGTGTAAGCTTAGGGCTTTTTTTCCTCACCGACTACCGTGGAATCTATAAAACACGAGCACAACTATCGCGATGGTCTCACTGAGGTGGATTCCGACGAAGACTCTTCGATGCTTAAGTCAAAAAGGATCTTTCAGGGAGAGGTCTAGTTCTTCTGTTTTTTGGGCATCATCTAGGGTATCGACTAGGTATTTTTCATCATCCCTTACTTCTGTGTCCTTTCCTCCGATTTTCATAGGACTTTCTAGGTATCTTTCTTTTGTTGTGCTCTTCTCACACGCCAAATATTCTTTTATAAATCTTTTTCAGATATGCTTCTGACTCTACTTCTGCTATACTTCTAGCACACGCCAAAACTGCCCTTCGCACACTAACTAGATTGGCTTCTCTCGGCGTTTACATGATTAACAAAGAAATCAGGTTAAAAACAGATATTAGAATAACTATTTGTTGAGCAGATTCTTTTGGTTGCCAAACAGGTCCTTTAAATTAGAGCAGGTTCTCCGTTGTCTTGCCTTGCTAAAGCCAGGCCCGATGGCTATTACCATGAGCTTGTCTTTGGGTGAATTATCCTGTAAGGGGTGGTAGATTTTGAGAAGAGCTGATCTACATTAAAACCTCTGACTGGGCCCTTGAGGGCTAGTGGGGGGTGGGAACAAAAATCTGCCAGCCAGTTTTTAGTTTTTGATTTATTCAAAACTAAAAACTCTGTTCTGTCCTGGCTGGCTCGAGTCATCCTTTTAATGCCTGTTTGTCTGCTTTATTTTCTTTTTCTGTCAGTTTCTCATTTGTTCGAGTTGGTCTAAACCAGTTTCTAGGTGGTGTTATGCTGTTATAATTGATTTAGCTCTCATGAGTTTGAAGATGTCAAAGCTGATTGGCTCGGTATGATGATGTTATGGCTGCTCGACGTGTTACTACCATGTAATGACTGCTTCTCCTAAACTTTATCCAAGTAATAATGATGAATATTTTCAAGCGTTATCCTTGATTTGTGTAAAAATCTTCTCAAATAAGGAACTTGCCCCTAGCCATTGATCTATTTTTAGATCGTATGGCTAGGGGTAGCTGAGACCCAATAAATATATTTTGTTTTTTATTTTTTGAGTGACATTTAGTTGATCGAAATGATCTAAGCCATTGATCTACTGGATCTAATGACCTGGGTCACTGTTTTTCAAAGAGACGCCCATTTAATGTGCCTAGGAACTTAGAACGTCACTCTTTATCTCAATAGATGTCTCTTCGGTCTCCTGTTGATCCTGTCCATTTGTTAGATCTGAACGATCACGATTGCTCTACTATTATCTATAAATAGTTTACCTTCTTCTTCATTCGCCCTTTTATTATGTATTTTTTTCTTTGTTGCTATCACACTGTTTTTTCAACGCGAAGGCCTCTTCTCTGTTTGGTAGATTATCTTTGTTACTGTTTTCTTTTGATTTCTGCACATCTCTTGATAAGTTATTCTTCCTTTTACCTTTCTGTTTCTATAGTTTTCCTTTTTCTTTAGTATTTTTGCATTATGGGTCCCTATTACTTGATGTTGCTTTCTGTTTTCTAAGTAGCCTTTTGTAGTCTTTTAGGCCATTTTTTGGATTTCTACTACTGCCTTCTTGTTTCAGTTGCTTCTGTATTTTGTTTTGATGTTTATTGCCAGTTTTTCCATGTTTACCATTTTATGAGTGTGGTTGGTTGTTTCTGTCCTTACCCTGTAGTGTCTGTAGCATTTAGGAAACAATTCTTTGGGTTTTTATGGCATCTAGAGATAATTTAGGTATTCTAGCCTTAAATATGACTGAGGAGGAGAAAATGACCACTGAGGTTCTATTAGTCAGAAGAGGTAGTGGGGCTAAAAGCGGTGGAGGGGCATCTACCTCAGTAGGTGACGTGCCCTGTTCTTCAATAGTAACCATTACTGAGGTCGAGCCAGTTTTTATCATTAGGGAATGTGAGGTTAACGACTTAGAAGACCCTGAGGGGGTTGGTGATGTAAATATGGTAAGGTTTGAGCTGGATACCAGATACCAGACGTTCTGCTTGAATGGCATCAACCTGGCTGAAATTAGGATTTTTTACAATATTTTAGAGTCGGTCACCCTTAGGCTGCCCACCAAAGAGGATTACCCAAGCAGCTTTATTAATGGCGAGGTGGCCATCTATGTTGAGTTCTTGAGGCTGGGCTTCCCGTGCAGCGCTACTTTGCTAAGATATTGGCCCTCTTAGGAATAGCTCCATCCTAGCTAGGTCCCAACTCTTGGTGAGTCTTAGTAGGTCTGTGCGTTCCATGGGCAACGGCAGGGCAGCCCCCAATTTTCAAGAATTATTCTACCTGTACCACTTCAAGAATAATGCTAGGAACCAAAGGGGCTTCTATTACCTTTCCTCTCATAGCCTCTAAAACCCAGTCCCTGGTTGTCCTACTTTTGCGAAAGACTGAAAGGAGGAGTGGTTCTTTGCTGAGGGATAGTGGGGTTAGAGGGTCCCCAAGAGAGATGCAGGAGAGTGGGTCATCCTTGCTGGCTTTTCTTTAGATGCAAGTCTTTATCTTTTTTGTATTAAAATTTTTTTTGTTGCCCATTGCTGTTCGGCTGACATTTCTAACTTTCATGCAGTAACTTGGGCTACTGATGTCGATGTATTCGAGCAAACACTAAATCGGATAATCATTGCACTTTAGCATATTTGCCTTGTTCAGGAGCTATTATCGTCGACTAGCCTCGTTGAGTCAGGCCTTGTACCTTCCGTACCACACTAGCCCCGTGTTCGAAGTAGGTTTCCTCACTTTCCTTTGCTTCAGGCTAGTCTTCTTTCATTTCTTCTTGAGATCACTCTGTATGCATTATGTAGGGATGTTTGAACAAGGTGGCAATGAGAGGAGAAAATAGAGCCGGACTGAAGGCTTATCTTCTTCAGGTGGTTAGAGTTCTCTAAACCCTAACAATGTCATGGGACTGCTGATCTGCTCTAGGAGGAAACTGAGCGAGGGTGGCATCTCGTGAGAGGGGGTCATCCGGCAATGCTACTGATAGGTGGGTCCTCAAAGAAAGAACAACAAAGAGCCACTTTATCCAGGAGAGGGAACAGGCTCAGAGTGGCTCTCCCATGAAAGGACGAGCTTCCACTCAGACTCCTCCCTAAGCACAAAACCTCATGCTCCTCAAACTCAAGGCAATGAGTAGGGTTTACCGGCTCGGCCTTTAACATAAACAACCTCAACTAGCCGAGCTGTGAAGCGCCTAGCTCCAGAAGGCAGGAGGGGCCATCATTCAGCGAGGGTTCTCCCCTCCGTGTGTCCCTTTCTATATTGGACCCGAAAGTAAGAAAGGACTTGGGCTTCCCGTTCCCCATGATGCAGGAAATTGAGAGGTACTTGACCCCAGCCTGGGTGGTCATGTATCTTCCCTTGACCTTGTCATGGGGTTCAATGCTACTATTAGGTCTGCTCTTGATGTAAGTCTTCAATTTTTTATCCTTTCTTGTTTTGTTCATCGATTTATACATTTACTTGTCCTGACCTTTTTCTATATTTTGTGTAGTCCATTTTTTTACTCTTTCAATTCTGAGCTGAGATGCTCAATATGGTAGCTCGAGTCCAAAAGGCTGAGGATGATCTTGCTTAGTCCAGAGCCGAGACCCAGTAGGCAAAAATAATTACTAAACAGGAGAGGAAAATGACGGATAAGGTAAGGGCCAAACTAAAGGAGATGATGACTGCCTGTGTCGAGGCGGAGAGCAAGCCATCTGAGCTCAAGCACCAAGTTAACATGCCATAATGAAGAACTCAAAACAGAAGATGACTAACGCTTTGGCCATGTCGGAGAGTCATATCACTAAGTTAACATGCCATAATGAAGAACTCAAAACACAGCTCGCTGCGGCTCTGCGGGAGAGGGATTTGATCGACTAGAACAAGAATTCCTTGACAGTTTAACTCGAGCAGTAAAGGAATCAGTGATCTACTGGTCACGAATAGGGCTTCTGCAAAGGAGCAATGGAGGGGTTCTAAAGGTCAATCAACCTTTTTTAGGAGCATTACCTAGAAATTGACCTCCAGTAGCAGTGGAGCCTAGCTACTAGAGGTTCATACCAAAAAGGGGAGACCTCTGGAGCTCGAGAGATCAAAGAGGCATTAATGCCTTCTGGTGCTAGTGTTGATGCTGATGGTGATGAGGCTACTGTTGTTGATGCAACTCCTGCTGTTGGTGGTGGTGCTGCTGCAGGCACCAATGAGGCTGCTTCTGTTGTTGATTAGGGGTAAACAATTTTTGCTACTACCGTTTAGCCTCTTGGGCCAGCTAAAATTCTAGTCAACCCTCCTGGCCCAGCTAATCTTCAGATTGATGCCAATCCTTGGGCTTTGGATTGATGCCAATCCTGGGGCGGTTCTGGTTGTAGATTTAAAGGTGCCTAATGTGGCTTCAGCAGTATGAGTTGTTGCTTTCTTTTCTTTCTTCTCTACATTCTCTTCTTTCTCTTCCATTTTCTCCTCTTTCTTCTTTTTGTAAAGTTTAGAATCTTTCACAATGTCAAAAACCTCTTGTAATATCTTTTGCTAATGAATGCAAGCATTTTTCTTTTTATTCTTCCAATTCTTGTGGCGATCTGTTCCTCTTGTAATGAATATGTTTTCTCATATGGATAAAGGCAACATAATATAACTGAACCACTTATAATATTAAACTTGCAATGTTAGTATAACCGATTTGTCCATAAAAACTTATAATAAAAGCATTTTAGCATAGTCGAGCTGCTCATGATAATAATAAAACTTGTAACAAGAAAAGCTAACCATAGTGTTAAACTACCTACAACAATCAGGTAATAGCAGTGGTTTATAACTTGGTGAGCTTTTGTTGTAAAACAAGTTCCTCAACGACTATAAGGCATTAGGCTAGGTTGTTTGTGCACCAATAATGACTATGCAAACTTGATTTCCCTATAATAATTTGATATAGAAACTCGCTCAGGGTGCCTTATTTTAATAACCAATCCGGCGAACATATGTGAATAAACAATCGATAATAAATGCCACATAATAATTAGATCGGTGAAGGGATAAAAATATGTATCCGAGTCTGAATTTATACAACAACAATTGGCTCAGCGCAGAAGGATGACTTGTTAGTAGAATCAAGATGATAACTGGTTCATCGTTGTGATGAAAATCTTCTTTGTAAAAACTAGGGAGTTATATGAAAATAATACCCCGCTTAATAGAGGTATGGCCATCTCGGGAATTGTTGGAAAATAAAGGCTAACGTGGGGTGATAATGTCGACCGAGCAGCTTGCAACGCAAATCGTTGAAAAACGATCATTAGTTTTGAGTAATAAAGCTGACTATGCATTTTGTAGATTTTTGGGAAATCGGATTAGGGTAATAACGCTGAATAGAGTGCCAAGGGTGTTGTGAAAAAATGTCACAATGATACAGTGCAAAGGCCACTATCAAACCCTCTTCGATAAGCGTCGTGAAAAAGGCCACGGTGATGCTATGGAAATGCCATAGCCCTCGCCCCTCCAAGCCATCTTGATTATCCTCGTGTCGAGTCAGTAGTGGTGATATGCCTCGTAGGCGTCGAACTACATCTGGTGAAATGCCTCGTGGGCTTCGAACCAGTGATAGTGAAATGCTTCGTGAGTGTTGAATCAGTCACGGTGAAATGCCCCATGGACGTCGAACCACATAAAGTGAAATACCCGTGAACGTTGAACCGGTGATGATAAAATACTCCATAAGTATTAAACCAGTCATGGTGAAATGACCCGTGGGTATCAAACCACATAGTGGTGAAATGCCCTGCAGGCGTAGGACCTCATAGTGTGATTCCGATGATGATGATGATGATGTCATGACGATATAATGACTAAGGTAAGAATATGAAGCGATGTTGATGATGATGATATGGTGAGATGACGTGATATGATGATGAATGGTCTGGGAAAACTCGTCCAAACTAACAAGCGGGGGAAAAACAATGACATATCAGTCCGGGGAACTTTGCCCGAACATGTAGTTTATAAAAGGTGTACCTTTAGAGGACGTTGGTTTGCTTAGGTCAACTTGGGTGATTTTTCTGTGGTAATCCTCATAGAACTTTTTCCAGATGGCCCGAGGGCAACATTTGTGAGTATTCCATCCCATATTCTGAACAATTATTTTTCATGGTGACACATGCAAGAACATAAACAATTTTATTAAGAACAATGTTTCATACATGGTGAATAATTGTTACATATAGGAAAATAGAGGATTAATAGTAGTATTTTTTTAGTAGTTCGGCATTCTACAGTTTTCTCACGACCCATCTATCTACTCCATCAAGCTTATAGGCTCATCTGATGTGTCTGAGGACTTTATACAGTCCTTCCTAAGTTAGGTCGATGACTCCATCTGCTAGATTCCTTGTATTGAGCACTACTCTTCTTAGCACCAGTCTTCCTCTTTGAATTATCTGGCCTTGACCCTTTTGTTGTAATATCTAGTAATCTTTTATTGGTAGCCACTACTCAAATCTGGGCCTGGTTTCTCAGCTGCTCAATTGAATCCAACTATCCCTGCATTAGCTCATTGTTGACAGCTCTATAAAAGTTCAGCACCCGGTGGATTGAGGTTCCCATCTTCGCGGGAATTATTGCTTTGCTTCAGAAAGCCAATGAGAATAGCGTTTTGTTTATGGCTATCTTATCGTTCGAAGTGCCCACAATACTTCTGGCAGTTCCTTTAACCATGCTCCATTTTTCTATGTCAACTTCTTCTTGACCAACTTGTTAGAAGATTCAACCTATCCATTGGTCTTGGGATATGCGGAGGAAACAAATGATAATTATACTTTGAGCTAGTCACAAGTTCTTGGAGTTGTTGTTGTTGAACTGCTTCCTATAGTCGGTGATGATAGTGTGAGGGATTCCGTACCGATATATCACATTCCTCTAAATGAAACCCCAAACACTTTTCTCTGTTATCTTTGATAGCGGCTTAGCCTCGATTTATTTGGTGAAGTAGTCAACTGCCATGACTACATATTTACAAGACCCTTTGCCTCGAGGTAAAGGTTCGATTAAGTCAAGCCTTCACTGAGCGAATGGCCAAGGCCCACTCATTATGGTCAGCTCTTCCTCAGGTGCTTGGATCTTGTCAGCAAATCTTTGACACGCATCGCAGCATTGAACTAGGCTTCTAGCGTGCTATTGAGTAGTTAGCCAGTAATACCCAGTCTTGGATACTTTATGAGCCAACGCTTCCATTTCCCAATGATTATCGCAGACTTCTTCGTGGATTTTCCTCAGGACTCATTTCGCATCTAGGGGGTCCAGACACCTCATATAGGGGTGAAAGAAGCCTCTTTGATACAGCACCCCGCCTATTATTGAGTATTTAGCAGCTCGGTATTTAATTCTTTGAACTTTATTTTTATCGACTGAAATCGCCCTGTTCAAAATATAGCTCTTGATGGGGTCCATCCAGCTCAGCCCCAACTCAATTTGCATAACTTGTCATTCATCCTAGATGTTGGGCTCTGATATGAGTTCCACATGGACCATCTAAGGTAACTGAGTATCTTCTACCAACACTATTCGAGAGATGATGTCTGCCTGGTGATTCTCATTCCTCGATATCAGTTCCACTTGTACTTCTTTGAATTGGCTAGTCAAACTCCTTACTTTCGCCAGATATATAGCCATTCTTTCTTCCATAGCCTCAAAATTGCCATTGACTCGGTTCATCACCAATTAGGAGTCACTTCTTACCAGCACCTCCCTTGTAGTCAATACCCGAGCTACTCTTAATTCGGCTAGGAGAGCTTCGTTTTCTTTCTCATTATTCGAGGCTTTGAACCCAAAGTGTACTATGTAATTGACCTCGTCTCTCTCATGGCTCACAAGGACGATCCATGTTCCATTTCCTTGTAGGTTGGACGCCTCGTCAATGTAGAGTAGCCACTTTTCAGAAACTAATCGAGGGTTTGGGCACCCTGCTCCTTAATCTCCATTGACTCACGGGTACCTTCGGCTATAAAATCAGTAAAAGCCTGCCTTTGATAGCTGTTAGGGCTTATAGTGAATGTTGAACTCACTCAGCTCTATAGCTTATTTAACCAACTAGCCAAATAGGTTTGGCTTGTGTAAGATCTGCCTTAACAGTAGGTTAATCTGCACAATGATAAGGTGTGCTTGAAAGTAGGACCGTAATTTTCATCTTGACAAGATCAAGGCCAAAGCTAACTTTTTAAGAAGAGGATACCGAATCTCTGGGCTGGTGAAAGCTTTACTTATGTAATATACTGGTCGTTGCGCCCTTTATTCTGTTTTGGCCAACACTAAGCTCACGCCTATTTCGAGACTCTCAGGTACAACACCAATGCCTCTTATTACATAGGGATAGCTAAATGTACTGGCTCAGAAAGGAAAGCCTTTAATTGCTAGAAGGTTTCTTTGTATTCCTCTATCCACCCGTTCTTTTTCTTTTTCTTTATTGCTTGGAAAAAAAGTAAAGCCCTTATCTGTGGCCTTAGAACTAAACATGTTCCGGGCTGCGATCCTTCCTACAAGCCGCTGGATCTCTTTCATTGTGCTTGAAGATCTCATTTTTAGAATGGCTTAGACTTTATTTGGGTTGGCTTTTATCCCCTTCTAACTCACCATGAAGGCTAAATATTTCCCAGACTTCATTCTGCTTTCTTGGATTTGGCAATCATATCATGCATGTAGACTTTCATATTCCTACTAATCAAGTTTTTAAAGAGTTTATTCACTAGCCTTTGGTAGGCAGCTTCAGCGTTCTTTAATCAAAATGGCATTACTTGATAATAGTATATCTCTTGGTAGGTGATAAATGATGTTTTCTCATAGTCGAGGGGAAACATCAAAATCTGATTATAGCTAGAGAAGGCATCCATGAAGCTCAGCAGCTCGTGCCCAGCTGTGACATTGATTGATGCTATACTAGCTAAGCTCAAGTGCACACTATTGTATCAAGTAATATAAGATTTTTAGTCCAGATATCAATCCCACAGGGACTATACGATCTAATTCTATAAATCAAGTACTAAAATTGTACCTACTTAACTTTTATTTAGAAAATCACAATCTGAAATTTAATTAACTAATCTAACTCTATTAATTAAACTAAACAAATAAAGATAATCCATTAATACTAATTGATTAGCTTAGACATTAATCTCATCACAAGCCTCTGTCGATAGTCAAATGACTATATTACACATTCTAACAATCACTTATATGTTTATGGTAATCAAATCAGAATGTAATTCATTAAGATCAAATCTAATTTATACCATACATATCACATAGGTATATATCTATCTTAGATGAAACTCATAATTGTTACCCTATGATCATACATCAAACTATCATTGGCTAAACACATGAATTCATCTGTCGAGTTCATCATGTTCCTTAATAATTCAAAATATTAATTAGATATAATGAAAGCATTAAACATAAGATAGAATAAATCAATCTATTGTATAAAGTTTATAAACTAAGAATTAATAAAATCCAACTACATACTAGGTTCATATAATTTAACCATAGATAAATAATTTAGCCTATCACAAAACCAAAAGTATCCAACTAATTTATAAAGATCAACAAGAATAAGAACATAATGATAAAGAAAGAGTAGAAAAACTAATCAAAATGACTACTTGATCTACTTCTCGCTCTTCTTTACTTGAATCTAAATTTTGATCTTCATCATTCAATCTTTAGCTTTGATCTTTGATTTTATGCTGTGAATTCTTTCTCTAAGTTTTTGTCTCTTTTCCTTTTACTCTCTTCCTCTTTAATTAGGGTTTTTGTCCTTTTATTTATATGTTTGTGTCTTTAAATTAAGGTTAAACATCAAATACAAATCCAATTAGGATTACTGTTCACGAGTTATTATAACAAAAATACTGTTCACGTTGAATTTTGTGCGCTGCGACACTAGGAACTGTAGCATATCATTGTAGTAATTTGATGTTTTTGGCTTATTTTCATTAGCGTTTCAGCCCTATTTACTCCATTGACACCACAGCCTACAAAAATAATAATAAAATACATCAAAAGCCAAATAATCTAAATTTTTATGAACAAATATTAAGTTTAGAAGATGAAAATATTAGACTTAATTAACCCCTATTAGGCATCTACAAGCTGGTCAATCTTTAGGGGAAAGTTATCCTTCAGACATGCCTTGTTCATCGGTGAAATCCACGTACATCCTCCATTTCCCATTGGCCTTCTTCACCATGACCACGTTGGCCAACCAGTCAAGATAATGGATTTCCCTAATAAAACCCGCTACCGATAGTTTCTCTATCTCTATTTTGACAGCCTCATTTCGCTTCTGGTTAAAGATTCTTCTCTTGTGCTTAATCGATCGGAATAGGGAGTTGATGGTCAACATGTGAGAAGCCAGTTTGGGGTGTGATGAACACTTAAAATTACTTATTTAATAAGGGTTTTATATCATTGTTTTGTATTACTAATGTCTTTACCTCCCTTAACTTAAGTATGTTTACAACATTGTATCTAATTAGCTTTTAACTATTTTATAATAGGTACTGTAAAATAGGCATACATTTCTATCTAGAAATTCAATTAGAGTGATTCTTAATCCTATGAAGAGCTGACTTAATAGGCTAACATATTATATTTCACAAGGTATTCGAAATTCGAGCGTTTAGAAGGTGAAAATAGCCTAAAACAGAACTGATCTGCAATAAAGGCCCAATCTGAAGAGTCATCCGTATTTGGCCCATAACTATAGAAATACGTATGAGACAAATCAATTTAGAAATATAAGAGACTTATCTACAACTTGAATGTTTTGAGTGACAGCTAATTCGGACCACATCAATTCTAAATTAGATAAGCAAGTGGGTGCATTAATGATAATCAATGTAAATGATTTGCCACCATTCTTGACTTTTATCATCCAAGTGGTTCCCTTTTCAATTGTCTTGATTTATCCATATTTTTCTATAAATAGGTAGCATGTTTATGTCCAAAACATGTAATTAAAGAGCTAGATTTTAGTTCAAAACACTTATCTTTTGTATTATCTTTTTGTAATATTATTTCTCTTGTTTACTATTGTAAAGTCATGTTATCTCTTCTTCCATTTCTTTTCTTTTTCTTTAGTTTTATTATGTCCAAGTAATTTTATTTATGCTAAGGTGAAAGGGTGAAACTTTTGGCAAGGTAATACTTAACTCTTATTCATGAATTTAATGTTTTATTCTTAAGTTATGCAAATTTATATATGATGTATTTATTTTGTTTATAATATTAATATCCTTTCTTCTAAGTGGTGTATCTTGATTTATTATTGACAAACTTTATACTTACCACAATAAATTCTTGAAATCATTTACAAGATTTGGAGTATATACCCTTTCTTGTAAAGTGGGAGTCTTGATTTATTGTAGACAAATATAAAGATTGGCATAATAAATACTTGAACCCATTTATAAGATTTGATGTATAACAATTGAAAGAAATAGATACTAATTAATATATAAAATAATGATGAACTTTAGTTGTTATATTTTTCAGTTGGAACCTCCATTGTATGAGGATTTTAATTGAGTTATAAAAGGAGTTAAATGTATTCTTATTTCTTATGCCAAGAGTGGATCCCCCTAACCTTAGCTTTTATTTGAATTGGTTAATTGAATTAATATTTGCAAACATTTTATACTACATTAATTGTCTTTAAAGTTATTATAGTTTGTAATTTTAATTCTACTTTCCTGTGGATCGACTTCGTTCTCACCGAGTTATTTATTACTTCGACAATCCTGCACTTGGAAATAAACTCCTATATTCTGGACGTACCAAGTTTTTTATGC
Organism: Ailanthus altissimus; assembly: GCA_946807835.1. Lineage (NCBI taxonomy): Eukaryota > Viridiplantae > Streptophyta > Magnoliopsida > Sapindales > Simaroubaceae > Ailanthus > Ailanthus altissimus. The sequence goes on from OX327684.1 coordinate 20,955,605, forward strand.
CGTTGCTGGGGAAGTAAAATTAGCATTTTTTTTTGTTGTTTGTTTGTTTATTTTATTTTCATGAAAGGTTAAGCCTCCTAACTTGTTTTACTTTATTTATTCGCTTTTTATCTTCTTGAAAGGCTAAGCCTTATACTATTTATTTATTAACTTTTTATTATATAATCTAACTTATAACTATTTATCTAATTTTTATTTTATTTTTAGTTTTGCTTATTTTATGTCTTTATTTAATTTTTTATTTTTTTTAATTTTTTTCTCTTATTTGTAATATTTATTGTACTTTGTTTTATTTCTTTGTATGAGTTGTTGGTTTCGAGATCCTAATTCTCATCATTTGGTGAAAAGTGATTTCAGAACTTCTTTTGATAATTTGTTAGATTCTCCTTCATCTTTTTATTCTTCGCCAATTAATACCATGACCGAAAATCAAATTGAGGAACTCATAGACCCATGAGACAATCAATCCCAGCATAATAACCATAACCGACCTAGGACACTTAGAGATTACATGAACCTTACATGAACTGATGCATCATCTTGCTTAATGTTTTCTCCAAATGCAACATATTTTAATTTTAAGTCAGGCATTATCTAACTTTTACCCACATTCCATGGCTTAGATGCAGAAAACCCTTATCTGCATCTAAGAGAATTTGAAGAAGTGTGTAACACGTATAATGAACAAAATTGTAGCATGAACACAATTCGACTTAAGTTTTTTTTCTTTTTCTTTAAAAGATAAAGCTAAAACATGGCTATAAAACCTTAGATCATAATCCATTTCTTTATGAGATGAGATGCAACAACAATTCCAAAAAAAAAAATTTTCCTTCCCATAGAACAAATTCTTTCAAAAGACAAATTATCATTTTTGCCTAAAAACCAAGAAAGACCATTTACCAATGTTGGAAAAGGTATAAGGAATTACTTAATACATGTCTTCATCTTGGCTTTGAAACATGAAGAATAGTCTCAAATTTCTATGAGGACTTAACACCCCAAGTTAGGCAATATAGTAGAAATGATGTGTAATGGAACATTTAAGGACAAAGACCCAAAAGAGGCAATGAACTATCTAGACTTACTAGCAGAAAATGCTCAAAATTGGGACACTACTGGTACCTATGAGGTACCTAACAAAAATTAAACAACTACATCTAGTAGGGATATTTATCATCTTAGGGAAGACCATGACCTTCAAGCCAAATTAGCATCTCTAGTTAGAAAAGTCGAAACCTTAGAAATGAAAAAGAATGGTCAAATAAAATCTATTCAAGAAATTGTGTGTCACATTTTTTAAACCCATGATCACTTTATCAATGATTGCCAAACTTTGCCTGCATTTAAGGAATGTCTCCATGAACAAGCCAATGTTCTAAACACGTTTAACCGATCAAACAATAACCTATATTCACAAAACTATAATCCTGGATAGAGAAATCACCCGAATTTTAGTTAGAGGAATGACACTCAAGCACAGGCTTCACAACTACCTTTCCAACCACACCAAAATTTTCAAAACTATCAAGGTTATACACCATATGTCCCACCTCATAAGAAAAATCTTGAAGAAACTTTGCATGCATTCATTGAAAAGCAAGAGTCTATTAATTTTCAAAATGTTCAAACATTTACTAATTGAAAGATACTCTTGCAAAATTTGCATCCGTACTGAACATTCATGAGAAAGAAAAATTTTCTTCTCAACCACAACCAAACCCCAAAGGACAACATAACTCAAATACATATAGTTCGAGAATCTAACACATGGATCAAGTTAAAGCGGTTATTACTTTTCGAAATGGTAAAATTATTGAAAAAAATATTCCTAAACCTCGTGAGAATGATGAATCAATCTCTAAGGGTAAGAAAAGTATTGAACCTATACCTAATGAAGAAAACACCAAACCCTCACCTCCACCCCCATTTTCTCATGCATTACGTAATACTAAGAAGATGAATCACAATTCTAAAATTTTTAAAATCTTCAAACAGGTAAAAGTTAATATTCCTTTACTGGATGCTATTAAACAAGTTCCCTCTTGTAAAAATTTTTTAAAAGATTTATGCACAGTAAATAGAAAATTGAATGTGAAAAAGAAAGTATTTTTAGCTGAACAAGTAAGTGTCATTCTTCAAAACAATAATGCTTTGTAACTCTTTTACTTGCCGATAGATTATAAAAGTACCAAGAGGGACAATGAAAGATGTTTTAGGTCAAGTTGATAAATTCATATATCCTATGGATTTTATTCTCTTGGACACAAAACTTGTTAAAGGATGTAATCCGATACTTGTTATTTTGAGTCGTCTATTTTTAGCAACTTCTAACGTTTTGATTAATTGAAGGAATGGAGTAATGAAGCTTTCATTTGGAAACATGACACTTAAGCTCAATGTTTTCAATATGTGTAAACAACCATATGAGGGGGAGGATGAAAGTGAAGAAGTCGACATGATTAAAACAATTGTGGAGGATCATATTCAAAAAAAGAGTTCTACTGATCCTATAGAAATGTGTTTAATAAATTCATTTGAGTAAAATATACAATTAGATCCTGAAATCTCTAACATATGTTATTTACTTGACTATGCATAGGTGATTAAAAATAAAGGATGAAAACTAAGGTATAAAGAATTAAGAGAAAATGAGGATAAACAGAATAAAATTTCAAAGTTAGAGTTGACACCTCTGCCTAAAGGACTGAAATATGCATTTCTTGGAGAGAAACAAACTTATTCATTGGTAATCTATTTTACATTCACAAGCGAACAAGAAAGTAAGTTGATTGAATTATTAAAAATGCATAAAAATGCAATTTGGTGGACTTTAAAAGACATAAACGACATTAATCCTTTTATTTGCATAAAAAATACACCTAGAGGGTAATGCCAAAACCTTGCAACAACCTCAAAGGAGATTAAATTCACATATGAAATAGGTAGTGGGAGCTGAAGTTCTCAAATTACTTGAAGTAGGAATCATCTATCCTATCTTAGATAGTAAGTGGGTAAGTCCTACTCAGGTAGTACCAAAAAACCTAGAATCACAGTCATTGAAAATGATAAAGGTAAGTTAATATCAACTCGAGTCTCATCTAGTTAGAGGATGTGCATAAATTATAGGAAATTGAACTCGGCTACTAGAAAAGATCATTTTCCTTTACCATTCCTTGATCATATTGTAGAAAGAATAACAGGACACCCCTACTATTGATTTCTAGACGGTTATTCTGGCTATTATCAAATTCCTATAGCACTAGAGAACTAAGAAAAAACTACATTCACATGCCCTTTTAGGACCTTTGCTTTTAAAATAATGCCATTTGGACTTTGTAATGCCACAACAACATTTCAGAGATGTATGTTAAGCATTTTTAGTGACATGGTTGAGCATTATTTAGACATTTTCATGGATGATTTAATTGTGTTTGGAAATTCTTTTGATAATTGTCTTGAAAACTTAGAAAAATGTCTTAAAAAGATGAGAAGAAAAGAGTCTTGTGTTGAATTGGGAAAAATGTCATTACATGGTTACTTCTAGAATTGTTTTGGGACATGTAGTTTCTTCTAAAGGAATTGAAGTGGATAAGGCAAAAGTCAAACTCATTACACATTTGCCTCTACCAAAAACAGTCAAAGAAGTCCGATCCTTTTTAGGATATGCTGGATTCTATAAAAGGTTCATAAAAAATTTTAGTGTTAAATCTAAACCTCTTTGCAACCTCTTAGCAAAAGATGTATCATTTGAGTGGACTTAAGAGTATCAAAATTCATTTGAAAAATTAATTGGCCTCATAACATCTGCTCCCATCATACAATCTCCTGACTTGTCTTTACCTTTTGAGCTCATGTGTGATGCTCGTGACTACGTTGTTGGTGTTGTATTGGGATAAAGAAAGGAAGGTAAATCCTATGTAATTTATTACACAAGTAGAACTTTAAACAGTGCACAAATAAATTACACAACAACTGAAGAAAAAAACTATTTGCTGTAATATTTGCATTATACAAATTTCGTTCTTACTTAATTGGTTCTTTAACTATTGTTTTTACTGACCATGCTGCTGTAAGGTACTTAATGTCAAAATAGGATGTAAAACCAAGACTGATTTGATGGATTCTATTGCTTCGAGAATTTATTATCACTATCAAGGATAAAAAGGAAGCTGAGAATGTTATTGTAGATTACTTATCAAGACTCGCATCAGATTCATCAACAGAAATAACACATATTCATAAATCTTTCCCAATGAATTTTTATTTTTTACTGTTACAATGCCTTGGTATGCTAATATTGTTAATTTTCTTATAACAAGATAAATGTCACCTCAATGGAATGCTCAAGACAAAAAGAAATTTTTAATTGAGGTAAGAAAGTTTTATTGGGATAATCCTTATCTCTTCAAATATTATCGTGATAAAATATTTCAAAGATGCATACCCGACAATGGGGTAAGTAAAGTTATTGAATTTTGTCATTCTGAAGCATTTGGGGAACATTTCTCACCAAAGAAAACAGCTGCATAAATCTTGTAGTGTGGATTTTATTGGCTCACTTTATTTAAAGATACACATGCACTCTGTATAACGTGTGAAAATTGTCAAAAGTTGGAATCAATTTCAAAACGAAACATGATGCCTTTGAACCTCATTCTTGTTATTGAATTTTTTGATTGTTGGGGGATAGATTTCATGGGACCATTTTCGTTATCATTTGAATTTACGTATATCTTAGTTGCAGTAGATTATGTATTAAAATAGATTGAGGCTATTTCATATTGAAATAATGACCATAAAATAGTCATGAAATTTTTGAAAGAAAATATCTTAAGTGGATTTGGAATCCCTCGAACTATTATAAGTAATAGGGGTAAGCATTTTTGTAATAGGCCATTTGAAACATTAATAAAAAAAAATGGTATTACTCATAAATTTTCCACCCTTTATCATCCTCAAACAAGTGGACAAGTTGAATTAGCAAATAGGGAGATAAAACAAATTTTAAAAAAAAAACTGTAAACCCAGATCGCAAAGATTGGTCTTTAAGACTTAATGATGCACTGTGGGCTTATAGAACTACTTTTAAAACTTCATTAGGTATGTCTGTTATAGGATAGTGTATAAAAAACTTTGTCACTTACTTGTGGAACTTAAGCATAAAGCCTACTGGGCTATTAAAAATTTCAATGCAAATCTTGATTCTGCTGGACACATACGTAAATTATAAATAAATGAACTTAAAGAATTGAGAAATGATGCATATGAGAATTCAAAAATTTATAAAGCTAAAATCAAAGCTTTTCATAATAAAAAAATTCACAGAAAAACATTTGATACTGTTCAGAAGGTTTTACTTTATAATTCTCGACTTCACATATTCCCTGAAAAATTAAGATTAAGATAGGGTGGCCCTTTTATTGTGAAACATGTGTACCCTTATGGAACAATTGACATTGAAAATCCTAGAAATGAGAATGTATTTAAGGTAAATGGATAAAGACTCAAGTCGTTTCTAGAAAACTAAGCTTTTCATGAAGAATTTGTGTCCCTGTCTGACCCTTGTTACAAGACCAATTAATCTTTATTTTACATATTTACATATTTATCTATATTTATTATTCTTCTAACTTTATCTTTTTCTTACTTGCAGGTTAATTTAGTATTTTTGTTAAAGTTTTATTTTGCACCTCGGTTAAGTGGCGGATAATGGTGCTCTATGATATTTCAAGCCGGTTTTGTCAGTTTTCCATAATTACTGATACCTTCTTTTCTTTCCATTTTCTAAAAAATAATGGATGACATTCTAAAGATTTTGAAAAAGTGTTTTCCTTCATTACCTCAAAATGCCTTAAATAAAATTTATCAAGCAAGATGTGAAAGATTAAGGTTATTAATGATTATGAATATACCTGCTGATTTACGTTGGTTAATTAAAGCAAAAGTTTAATTGACAAGTGAATTTTCAGAATCATTAATTTCCTACATGCCCGGCTTAGGTAAAAGCTCTTTTGCAAAAAAACGAAGAGCAAAACAATTAATCGTTTGTTACAAGTGTGCATGCATGACTTACAACACACGTTGCCGGACTTTAGGAATGGTGTCTATAAATCGCAAAGATAAAATTATGTTCATTAAGGATAGCCTAAGTAATGAGTCTTTAGATGATATCTTATCGACTCTTGAGACGCATCCTAGTGGATATTTGTATATTGTAATTCATGAATTATGAGACATATTCCTAAAAGAACATGAGCAGTACAATCTTGAGAATCTGACTTTAAAAGACCCTATTTACCAATTTATAAGAAAATTGGATGAGAAGCCTATCCCCGACCTATAGAGAGCATTTAAGCCATTTCTGGACGTAAAACCAGAAGAAGACGTAAGCCACAATCACAACTACTTGTATATTTTTACTGTAGCTATTATTTTTAAATATTTTATTTCAAACTCAAACGTCTTTTCAACAACCAACCACTCATGTGACTTTTCCAGCTAACAATTTGAAAATTGGTAAAAAGGTGTTAAAAATTTTGCATTTTAAGCCAACACCCTATGTGACTTAACTTTACAACACTTTTTAGCTTTGTAAATACATTGCATTATTTTTGTATCTTTATACAAACTCAAAATCATTCAAGAGAAAGCGTGAGTGTAATAATGGAAGGAATATCAACTTGTAAATTCACAAAAATTTGTATCTTTTATGGATCCAGCCCTGGAAAAACTAAAGAGTTTGTAGAAGCAGTAGAAACCCTTGGTAAGGTGTTAGCTGAGTGAAATATTCATTTAGTATATGGAGGAGGTAGTCTTGGATTAATGGGATATGTGACAACCGCTGCACAAAATAAAAGCAGTCGAGTTTTGGGTATCATACCGAAAGCTCTAGCTATTGGAAACATTATAAGAAAAACAATTGAGGATGAGTTATAGGTATCATCAATGCATGAACGAATGTCTTTTATGCTTTACAATACTGATGCACAATTGCAAATCCATAAAAAAAAACCCACTGGTTTGTTAAATATTGATGATTTTTATAATGGGTTGTTATCTTTTCTTGACTATGCGATGGAAAAATAATTCGTTACATCTGTAGCACGATAGATCCTCATTTCTGCTTCAATTGTTGATCAATTACTTGATGAGCTACAAGCTTTTACACCTCTATCTGATCCAACAATGAGTTAAATAGATTGGTATACTGATGACAGTGAAAAGAAACGCTAGATTTGATGCTTCGTCTGTAACCTATCTACTTTTATGTATTTTTAAGCATTTTGTATGGCTTTTTTATTTTGTTGCAGGTTTTATTTCTAATAAAAGATGTTTCAGGTGATATCTTTTATACTCTACTCTTTCTATATTTTGACATTGAGGACAATGTCTTAATCTGGTTAGGGGGAGGATAGTTGATATATAATATTAGTGTTAATTATTTTTTTTTGTTTTTTGTTATTACTTTATTCTCTAATAAATTTTTTTTTCATGAATGGCATGAATAAAAGGTTCATTTATGCATTCTTGAGACGCATTATATTTCTAGAATGGTAGAGTAAAGAGTACATTACTAAACTTTTGAAACACATTGTAATTGGTTTATTTTTAATGCATTTTATGTATAATTATTTGTTGCTTAAGTTTTTGGTAACTCTTGCGTAAATAAATTTGCTTTACTACCAATGTATGATTTTGAAATTATTTAATTTAAATCATTTTTTCTATCTAGGTTACTAAAGAATAACTTTCAAAATTATTTCTTTAGCACAATACTAAGCCTTGTGGTAAGATGAATCATTCAATATATATAGGCAAGAAAATTTCCATGTTTAAGTATACATATTCTTTTCAAAATTCACATGTCTTTTGTGAGTAAATGGAGAGCTTTTAGATAACAGCTTACAAACTTTCATTGATCTTTTAAAATGGTTAATGTTTGTTTGGAATAACATTATTTGGGATGAAGAATGGTTTGGTTGTATAGCTGAAGGATGAAAAACAAAATTTGTTATGGTGAGAAATTATTCTTATTTTGTAATGATTTTTTATGACTTTAAAAAAAACACAATAAAAGCAAAAAAAAAAGTATATAAATAAAAAATGAAGAGAAAAGAAATCAATTCAGTTCAAAAGTCTTCGTTCAATTCTAGAAGACAAAAGTTATTAGGAAGTAATTTTATCACTGGCCTCTTTATTCGTAAAATTTGCATAAAATAATTAAAGTCTTGAAGCGAGCGTGTGGAAAGAATAGTTTGGCACTAAATAATTAGTTTTCCTATCTTTGGATCAATGTTAGATTTTCTGTCTATCCTTAAATATAACATTTTCTTAAGAGATTATCTATTTTTCAACTCCATGAGTGAAATCTTAACCCATTCAACAGTTATTCACCTGTGAGGATATGGAGTTAAGGCTTTACTTGGAAAAAAATTTCAAGGCTATATATATTTTGGTTTGTGGTAAAAAGGCTTCGGCGTAATTCACATACACACAATTTTGGAAGTTATAATTGAAATAACCTTTATAACGATTGTGATCTTTAATTGACGTTTTGTTTGAAATACTTAAGTAGTGTTCAAATTTTATTTATGCTTGAATTGCTAGGGAATAGCAATAAGCTGGTTGGGGGGTGTGATGAACACTTGAAATTACATATTTAATAAGGGTTTTATATCATTGTTTTGTATTACTAGTGTCTTTAACTCCCCTAACTTAAGTATATTTACAATATTGTACCTAATTAGCTTTTAACTATTTTGTGATAGGTATGGTAAAATGGGCATACATTTCTATCTAGAAATTAAATTAGAGTGATTCTTAATCCTGTGAAGAGCTAACTCAATGGGCTAACATATTATATTTCACAAGACATTCGAAATTTGAGCGTTTAGAAGGTGAAAATGGCCTAAAACAGAACTGGTCTGCAATAAAGGCCCAATTCGAAGAGTCATCCGTATTTGGCCCATAACTATAGAAATACGTATGAGACAAATTAATTTAAGAATATAAGAGACTTATCTACAACTTTGATGTTTTGAGTGACAGCTAATTCGGACCATATCAATTTCAAATTAGATAAGCAAGTAGGTGCATTAATGATAATTAATGTAAATGATTTGCCATCATTCTTGACTTTTATCATCCAAGTGGTTCCTTCTTCATTTTTCTTGATTAATCTATATTTTTCTATAAATAGGTAGCATGTTTATGCCCAAAACATGTAATTAGAGAGCTAAATTTTAGTTTAAAACACTTGTCTTTTGTATTATCTCTTTGTAATATTATTTCTCTTGTTTACTATTGTAAAGTCATGTTATCTCTTCTTCCATTTCTTTTCTTTTTCTTTAGTTTTATTATGTCCAAGTAATTTTATTTATGCTAAGGTGAAAGGGTGAAACTTTTGGCAAGGTAATACTTAACTCTTATTCATGAATTTAATGTTTTATTCTTAAGTTATGCAAATTTATATATGATGTATTTATTTTATTTATAATATTAATATCCTTTCTTCTAAGTGGTGTATCTTGATTTATTATTGACAAACTTTATACTTACCACAATAAATTCTTAAAATCATTTACAAGATTTGGCGTATATACCCTTTCTTGTAAAGTGGGAGTCTTGATTTATTGTAGACAAATATAAAGATTGGCATAATAAATACTTGAACCCATTTATAAGATTTGATTTATAACAATTGAAAGAAATAGATACTAATTAATATATAAATGATGATGAACTTTAGTTGTTATATTTTTCAGTTGGAACCTCCTTTGTGTGAGGATTTCAATTGAGTTATAAAAAGAGTTAAATATATTCTTACTTCTTATGCCAAGAATGGATCCCCCTAACCTTAGCTTTTATTTGAATTGGTTAATTGAATTAATATTTGCAAACATCTTATACTACATTAATTGCCTTTAAAGTTATTATAGTTTGTAATTTAATTCTACTTTCCTGTGGATCGACCTCGTTCTTACCGAGTTATTTATTACTTCGACAATCCTGCACTTAGGAATAAATTCTAATATTCTGAACGTACCAGGGTCGATTTAGGACATGTCTTTGTAGGTCCAGGTGAAGATGTCTGAGAATTCGTGAATCAACCGGGTCAGTTGTAATATCCGATCCCTATTAGTAGTATAGGTGCCTAAATTTTGGTATAAAGTGATATAAAAACCGTAGGGTTACTAGATTTCAATCCTATTAGAAATATTTTCTTATGGTGCGCATGAGAGGTATTAGACCTAAATTGATAATTTTATACTCGATTGGAATGTCGGACGGTTATGGAATACTTTTGGAATCTTTTTCTATTGGCTTGGAAAAAAGAAATTTCAATTTAATACATGAATTTCCATTTAAAGGTTATGCATGGAATAAGCCTTTGTTAAGAAAAATAATCTATATGAAAGAAAATGGACCAATTAGAGACAAGTTGATGGATTGCCAAGTTGGAAGCCTAGTTGGTTCCTTTGACTATTCTAACTAAATAGTTAGAAATGAACCAATTAAATACTTCTATTTTGAACTAATGACAATTTAGAAATTTAGAATTAGTTAAGGGGCAAATTGAACTTTTGGGAGAGCACTATAAGGATGAAGTGTCTAGAATTTGGCTAAGTTAAAAGCATAAAATGTTACAGCAAAAGAGAGAAAATTCGGCCATGAGAAGGGGGATGCTGCTACAATGATATTCAATACTTTTTCATGAGTTTTCATGCTTGATCAAGTTAAAATAAAGCCAACCACAAGTTCCTAAGATCAGTTGAAGCTTCTATTAGTGAAAAACCAAGGAAAAGAGGTAAGAAATACATTATGTAGTAATGGTGGTGTATGATGTTTTTCAAGATTAATGCTATTAAAGTCTTGTGTGAATTCTTGATTTAGATTGAGTTGAATTCAAGTGTGGAACTCAAGGGAGACACCAAATTAAAGAAATTAGTAAGGTAAGAATTACGGTTTGATGTGATCTTGTTATAGAAACTTCAATTAAATGTCATTAGGGCATTAGAATTAAATTGGCATGATTTGAATGTTATTGGAACAAGAAATTAAGGAAAAATATTTGTTGGGTGAGAAAGGTGAATTCGGCCACTTTAGGGATTTTAAGGTTAGAGTTGTGTTTTGGTTCAATTGTTATGTATAAATGATTCCTTGGGTTAATTGGATGTATATGGGTGATGGAAAATCAAAAAATGAAGAAAAATGGACATAATTATCCATTCTTGGTAAGATAAGGGTAATTATGTCTAACCATATTTATAGGGTGTTAAACAATTTTTATGGCTTCGGATGGTGAATTAAATAAGATTGAATGACTTCGTAAATTAAAAATGAAAAGTGGAATCCATCCAGACTTTGTAGCCGAATAAGGCACTTACTAGTTTAAGTGTAATTTTGAACATTTGTAAAGGTTTTAAATGTCATTTATGGTGTGTAGTTGAAGAAAACCAATAGTAGTAAATGAAGTAAACGTTTCGGAGAAGAATTGAGTTTGGAGCGGTTGGTGAGTAAAAATCTATAATGGTTTGTTTTTCATTTAATATGTTTTTAGTATATTACAATTGTATGTTTTATATGTTTTTAATGCATATGCATGATTTAGGAATACAGTTATAAATATGCATTTATATGTTCAGTTTAAGGAACAGTTTTTAAATTATTAAATTAGTTTCAAAGGCCATTGGTACCCTCATATTTCAGTATGGCGATGGTTTAAAGACCCGGCCAGTATATCTTGTACGCATGGGCAAGTATTGGGGGTGAGTCACTAACTCAGAAAAATCGGGTTGTTGAGTCATGTGAGTCGCTCTATGTGTACAGGGTGTTGTCTCGCTATATGTAGGCGATGTAGGATTCTGCTACATAGACAGTGAGATGTCTTTAAATGTCACAGTAGGTGTTGCTAGTTTAGACGCCATGTGACCTACTCACATTGTGAGGTACTAGTTTAGTCGTTGCGTGAGTATAGAACTTTAGGGTTATCATTGGTGCAATTTAGAAAAAACAATGGCCGAGTAAGGGTTTTAATAGTTTTTAGTTACCGAACGCATATTACGTATTTATATATGTACATGTTAGTTATTATGTTTTACAGATTTTGAATACTGTTTACAAAAGATGTAAATAAAATCCACTCGGCAATATTTTATTAGCATATGATGTTAAAAACCGTTTCACAGTTTTATAATAGTTCTAGAAGCATGTTTTATGCATTTTTCAGAATTTAATATCTATGCAAAATTTTATTTTATTTTATTTTTATTGAAAATCTTAAATGCACTCACTAAGCTCCTTTAGCTCACCCATTTTGTATTTTATATTTTCTAAACCCCCCCTCCAGGTGCAGGCCTCGGTGCACAAATTGCTAATTCTCCTACAACTGATTAGTGGGCCAAAACTGATGATCATTTTGTAAATGTAAATGTGTTAAGTAGCACCTTTTGATTTTTGTATAGTAGTTATAAACTTGTGTGTATTGTAAATATATTTTGAACAAGCAAAAAGAGGTTTCAATATTATGGTGATAGTTTCACTTTTTATTATTATGTTAATTTTGTGATTTAAATGAAATTGTTGAGTTGAGTTTTGATTTACTTTTAAAAAGAACTGGAGGTCTTATTTGGAAGTTGAGAAACTGTTTGAAGTAGAAATGTGATTTTTTTACAGGTTTTGTATTGGAATTTTCAGAAAAATAGAGGAAACTCTGTTCGTTTTTTTTTTAAATTTGGTAAAAATACTTTCACTGGTATTTTGGGATTTAGTAGTAATAGCAAGAGTTATAAAGGGTTTGCCTCACAAAAATTCTCAATTTTGATAGTTAGATTCCAATGAGCTTCCGTTGAGGTACCCAGGGAGACCCACCAAAGCCTACAATAAAGGGTCTCAGGGCAAATCCTGTCAGAGTGGTATCAGAGCTCGGTTTTTTAAGCTTTATATTAAAAAGTTTATTTTTCGAATAAGATTCTCAAAATTGCATTCATTTGATAACCATTTTCATTTTTAAATTCACAGAAAATATGCATCATCGTTGGGGCTTACGTACTAAAAGAGTAGCTGCGAAGGCTCTTACGTTTGAAGGGGTGCAAGTGAATGAGTTGGTAAATGTTTCCACGTCTCAGACCCCTCTTTAGTCATCATAGCCTACTGAGCCAGATGGTGAAAACATAAATGTTGCTCAAATGGCGCAAATACTAGCGGCAACAATTCAGCAGTCGAGAGAGGTAGGAGACCCTGAGAGTGCCTTATCCTGGCTAGAGATTAATGAAGAAATTTTCCAGGTTATTAGAGGTTCTAAAGAATAGATGATTGCATACTCTGCATTTCTATTGAAGGAAAGGACAAAAGACTAGTGGAAGGCTTTGCAGAGGAAGAATTCCGATGGGGTGTCTTGGGCACTTTACAGAATAAAATTTCTAGATAAGTTCTATCCCAAGAGTTATAATTACACAGAGATAGAAGAGTTTTTCAAGCTAGAATAAGGTTCTTTATCCGTGGCAGAGTATGAAAGGAAGTTTTCAGAGCTCCTCCATGTCGTTCTCTTCATAGCTGATAATGAAGAGCAAAAGGCTAATCAGTTTATAGTAGGCCTCAATCCTTGGATTGGAGCTTACGTGGTATCGGTAGCTCACACTCAGTACGGAGCATTAGTGGAAGCTGCAACTCGACTTGAAAGAAGCATAGCAGGCATTCCTAAACCAAAACTGCAGGGATAGAAAATGGGCTAGTCAGGTGGTCGATGAGGGCCTAGTAAATCCGTAAGAACGGAGGAGAGATCTACATAGTCCAGCAGTTATAAATTAAGCCAAGGAGCTCAATTAAGTCAAGCTTCTGCCAAACAACCATCATCCAGATCCCGAAGCACTAAAGAGAGTTGGAAAAACTTTCCAGTATGTAACAAATATGACAAGGCCTATCCAAGAAATTGTGGGAAGAGGATTACATGTTGCTATAAGAGTGGTTAAGAAGGCTATTACATGAGAGATTGTCTGAATGTCGGAGCTTGTAGTAAATTAAAAAATAAACCGCTAGCTCCGGAACAAACCAATGGTGGTCGAGGATAGAGTCGAGCGAGTTCCCAATTCAAAGGGCTCAGTGGTTTAGGCTAGCCTAATAGGGGAGCCAGTTGAGATGGATCATATGGAAGGCAGCAAGGTAGACCTCATACCCAGGGCAGGGTATTTGTAGTAACCTAAGAGGAGGTAAATGCAACCCCAGAAGTTGTGACAGGTATGATGTCAGTTTTTGATCAAGATGCTTATGTATTGATAGATCCTGAAGCTACCCACTATTTTAATTCTAAGGGGTTTGCTGAAAATGCTAGTATAGTGCCACAATTATTATATTGTAGTAAGGCATTTGATGAACACTTGAAATTACACATTTAATAAGACTTTTAACTATTTTGCGGTAGGTTTAGTAAAATGGGCTTAACTTCCTACCTAAAGATCCAATTGAAGTGATTCTTAATCCAGTAAAGAGCTGACTCAATGAACTAACATATTTTATTTAACAAAGCATTTGAAATTCGAGTATTTTAGGGATGAAAATGGCCTAGAACAGAACTGATCAGCAATATAGGCCCAGTCTGAATAGTCATCAATATATGGCCCATCACTATAGGAATACGTATCTAATATGTATGACATAACTCAATTTGAAAATATAAGAGATTTATCTACAACTTTGGTGTTTTGAGTGACAACTAATTCGGATCACATCAATTTCAAATTAGATAATCATGTGGATGCATTAATGATAATCAATGTAAATTATTTGCCACAATTCTTGACTTTTATCATCTAAGTGGTTCCCTCTTCATTTGTCTCGATTTATCTATGATTTTCTATAAATAGATAACATGTTTATGCCCAAAGAATATAATTAGAGAGCTAGATTTTAGTTCAAAATACTTGTCTTTTGTATTATCTCTTTGTAATATTATTTTTCTTGTTTACAATTGTAAAGTCATGTTATCTATTCTTTCATTTCTTTTCTTTTTCTTTAATTTTCTTACGTCCAAGTAATTTTCTTTATGCTAAGGTGAAAGGGTGAAACTCTTGGCAAGGTAATAAGATATACTTAACTCTTATTTATGAATTTAATATTTTATTCTTAAGTTATTTAAAATTATATATGATGTATTTATTTTATTTGTAATATTAATACCCTTTCTTCTAAAGTAGTGTATCTTGATTTATTATAGACATTTTTTATAGTTGGCACAATAAAAATTTAAAAATATTTATAAGATTTGGTGTATAATAATTGAAATAAATAAATACTAGATAATATATAAATGGTGATGAACTTTAATTGTTATATCTTCCGGTTGGAACCTCCTTTGTGTGAGAATTTCAATTGAGTTATAAAAAGTGTTAAATATATTCCTACTTCTTATGTCAAGAGTGAATTCCCCTAACCTTAACTTTTATTTGAACTGGTTAATTGAATTAATATTTGCAAACATCTTATACTGCATTAATTGTCTTTAAAGTATTTATAGTTTGTAATTTTAATTTTACTTTCCTGTGGATCGACCCCATTCTCTTTGGGTTATATATTACTTCGACAATTATGCACTTGGGAATAAACGCCTATAGTCTCGACGTGTCAAGTTTTTGGCGTTGTTGCCGGAGAAGTGAAATTAACATTTTTTTTGTTTTATTTTTATGGAAGGCTAAACCTTTTAACTTGCTTTACTTTATTTATTATTCGTTTTTTATTTTCATGAAATGCTACACCTCCTACTCTTTATTTATTAACTTTTTATTATATAATCTAATATTAACTAATCTAACTTCTAATTATTTATTTTTATTTTATTTTAATTTTAGTTTTGTCTATTTTATTTACCTGTGTTTAATATTTTATTTTTTTCCCTTACTTGTATTATTAATTTTTATTTTATTTTATTTTATTTCTTTATATGAGCGGTTGGTTTCGAGATCCTAATTCTCACCGTTTGGTGAAAGATAATTTTGAAAGTTCCTTTGATAATTTGTTGAATTTTCTTTAATCTTCTCGTTCTTCACTAATTAACACCATGACCGAAAATCAAATTAAAGGACTCATAGACTCAGGGGACAATCAGTCCCAACATAATGACCATAACCGATTTAGGATACTTACAGACTACATGAACCCTAAACGAATCGGTGCACCATCTTGTTTAATTTTTCCTCCGAATGCATTATATTTTAATTTTAAGCATAACATTATCCAACTTTTACCCACTTTTCATGGTTTAGATATAGAGAACCCTTATCTACATCTAAGAGAATTTGAAGAACTGTGCAATATGTATAATGACCAAAATTGTAGCATGAACACAATTTGACTTAAGCTTTTCCCTTTTTCTTTAAAAGATAAAGTTAAAATATGGCTACAAAACCTTAAGCCAGGATCCATTTTTTTATGGGATGAGATGCAACAACAATTCCTAAAAAAAAAATTCATTCCCATAGAACAAATTCTTTCAAAAGTCAAATTACCACTTTTGCCTTAAAACCAGGAGATACCCTTTATCAATGTTGAGAAAGGTATAAAAAATTACTTAATACCTATCCCTATCATGGCTTTGAAATATAGATACTAGTCTCAAATTTCTATGAGGGCTTAACACCCCAAGTTAGGCAAACGATAGAAATGATGTGTAATGGAACATTTGAAGACAAAGACTCAGAAAAGTCAATGAACTATCTAAACTTACTATCTAAAAATGCTCAAATTGGGACACTGCTGGTACTTGTGAGGCACCTAGCTGGTACTTGTGAGGCACCTAGCAAAAATTAAATCACTACATCTAGTAGGGGTATTTATCATCTTAGGGAATACCATGACCTTCAAGTTAAATTAGCATCCTTAGTTAGAAAAATTGAAACCTTAGAAATAAAAAAGAGTGGTCAATTAAAATCTGTTCAAGAAATTATGTGTCACAATTGTTTCACTTTACTAATGATTGCCCAACTTTGCCTGTATTTAGGGAATGTCTTTATGAACAAACCAATATCCTAAACACGTTTAAACGGACAAACAATATCCCATATTCACAAAACTACAATCTTGGATAGAGAAATCCCCGAATTTTAGTTGGAGGCATGACACTCAAGCATAGGCTTCACAACTACCTTTCCAACCATACCAAAATTTTCAAAACCATCAAGGTTATACACCATATGTCCTACCTCATAAGAAAAATCTTGAAGAAACTTTGCATGCATTCATAGAAAAGCAAAAATCTATTAATTCCCAAAATGTTCAAACATTTACTAATTGAAAGATACTCTTGCAAAATTTGCATCCGCACTGAACATTCATGAGAAAGGAAAATTTGCTTCTCAACCACAACTAAACCCCAAAGGACAAGATAACTCAAATGCATGTAGTTCAAGAAGTCAACACATGGATCAAGTTAAAGTGGTTATCACTCTTCGAAATGGTAAAATTATTGAAAAAAACATTCCTAAACCTCATGAGAACGATGAATCAATCTCTAAGGGTAAGGAAAGTATTGAACCTATACCTAATGAAGAAAACACCAAACCCTCACTTCCACCCTCATTTCCTCATGCATTACGTAATACTAAGAAGATGAATCACAATCTTAAAATTTTTAAAATCTTCAAACAGGTAAAAGTTAATATTCCTTTACTGGATGCTATTAAACAAGTTCCTTTTTATGCAAAATTTTTGAAGGATTTATGCACAGTAAAAAATTTGAATATGAAAAAGAAAGCATTTTTAGCTGAACAAATAAGTGTTATTCTTCAAAACAATAATGCTTTGAAACATAAAAACCCTAGTTGTCCTATAATTTCATGTATTATTAAAAGTCATAAAATTGAACAAGCCTTACTTGATCTTGGTGTTAGTGTGAATTTACTACCGTATTTAGTTTATAAGCAGCTCAATCTCAGTGAGTTAATATCAACTTTTATAACTCGTTTGCTTGTCAATAGATCAATAAAAGTACCAAGAGAGATAGTGGAAGATGTTTTAGTTCAAGTTGATAAATTTGTATATCCTGTGGATTTTATTGTCTTGAATACAGAACCTGTTAAAGGATGTAATCAAATACCTGTTATTTTGGATCGTCCATTTTTAGCAACTTCTAACGCTTTGATTAATTGCAAGAATAGAGTAATGAAGCTTTCATTTGGAAACATGATACTTAAGCTCAATATTTTCAGTATGTGTAAACAACCACATGAGGGGGAGGATGAAAGTGAAGAAGCCGACATAATTGAAACGATTGTAGAAGATCATATTCAAAAAGAGAGCTTTACTGATCCCTTAAAACTGTGTTTAATAAATTCATTTGAGTCAAGTATACAATTAAATCCTGAATCTCTGACATATGTTCTTTACTTGACTGTGCACAGGTGATTGAAATTAAAGGATGGAAACCAAAGTTTGAGAAATTAGGAGAAAATGAGGATAAACATCACAGAATTTCAAAGTTAGAGTTGAAACCTCTGCCTGAAAGACTGAAACATACATTGTTTCGAGAAAAACAAACTTACCCGGTGGTAATCTCTTCTACACTCATAAGCGAACAAGAAGTAAGTTAATTAAATTATTGAAAATGCATAAAAATGCAATTAGGTAACTTTAAAAGACATAAACAACATTAATCGTTTGATTTGCACACATAGAATACACCTAGAAGATAATGTCAAAACTTTTCAACAACTTTAAAGGAGATTAAATCCACATATGAAAGAGGTTGTGAGAGCTGAAGTTCTCAAATTACTTGAAGCATGAATCATCTATCCTATCTCGGATAGTAAGTGGGTAAGTCTTACTCAGGTAGTAGCAAAATAATCTTGAATCATAGTCATTGAAATGACAAATGTGAGTTAATATCAACTCGAGTCTCACCTAGTTGGAGGATGTGCATAGATTATAAAAAGTTAAAACCGGCCACTAGAAAATACTATTTTTCTTTACTATTCCTTGACCAAATTATAGAAAGAGTAGCAGGACATTCCTACTATTACTTTCTGGACGAATATTCTTTCTATTGTCAACTTTCTATAGCATTAGATGACAAAAAAAATACTACATTCACATGCCCTTTTAGGACCTTTGCTTTTAAAATAATGCCATTTGGACTTTTTAATGCCCTAGCAATATTTTAGAGATGTATGTTAAGTATTTTAGTGATATGGTTGAGTATTATTTAGAAGTTTTCATGGATGATTTAACTGTCGGTAGAAATTCTTTTGATAATTGTCTTGAAAACTTAGAAAATGTCTTAAAAAGATGTGAAGAAAAGAGTCTTGTGTTGAATTGGAAAAAATATCATTACATAGTTACTTCTAAATTATTTTGGGACATATAGTGTCTTCTAAAGGAATTGAAGTGGATAAGGCAAAAGTCAAACTTATTAGACATTTACCTCTATAAAAAATAGTTAGAGAAGTCTGATCATTTTTAGGACATGCTGAATTCTATAGGAGGTTCATAAAAAATTTAGTACTATATCTAAACCTCTTTGTAACCTCTTAGCAAAAGATGTATCATTTGAGTGGACTCAAGAGTGTCAAAATTCGTTTGAAAAATTAATTGACCTATTAATATCTGCTCCTATCATACAATCTTCTGATTGATCTTTACTTTTTGAGCTGATATATGATGCTAGTGACAACGTTGTTGGTGCTGTATTTGGACAAAGAAAGGAAGGTAAATCCTATGTAATTTATTACGCAAGTATAACTTCAAATAGTGCACAAATGAATTACACAACAACTAAAAAAGAACTACTTGATGTAATATTTGCATTAGACGAATTTTGTTCTTACTTAATTGGTTCTTCAACTGTTATGTTTACTGACCATGTTGTTGTAAGGTACTTAATGTCAAAACATGATGCAAAACCAAGACTGATTCAATGGATTCTAGTGCTTCGAGAATTTAATATCACTATTAAGGATAAGAAGAGAGCTGAAAATGTTGTTATAGATCACTTATCAAGACTCACACCAGATTCATCAACAGAAATAACACCTATTCATGATTCTTTCCCGATGAATTTTTATTTTCTACTGTTACAATGCCTTGGTATGCTAATATTGTTAATTTTCTTGTAACATGAGAAATGCCACTTCAATGGAATGCTTAAGACAAAAAAAAAATTAACTGCGGTAAAAGTTTTTTATTAGGATGATCCTTATCTCTTCAAATATTGTTCCGACCAAATATTTCAAAGTTGTATACCCGACAATGAGGTAAGTAAATTTATTGAATTTTGTCATTCTGAAGCATGTAAGGGAAATTTCTCATCAAAGACAACAGCTGTAAAAATCTTGCAGTGTGGATTTTATTAGCCCACTTTATTTAAAGATATACATACATTTTATATAACGTGTGAAAAGTGTCAAAAATTAGGATTCATTTTAAAACAAAACATGATGCCTTTGAACTCCATTCTTGTTATTGAAATCTTTGATTGTTAGGGGATAAATTTCATGAGACCATTTTCGGTATCATTTGGGTTTACGTATATCTTAGTCGCAATAGATTATGTCTCAAAATGGATTGAGGCTATTCCATGTCGAAATAATGACCATAAAACATTCATGAAGTTATTGAAAGAAAATATCTTAAGTCAATTTGGAATCCCTCGAACTATTATAAGTAATAGGGGTAAGCATTTTTGTAATAGGTCATTTAACACATTAATGAAAAAATATGGTAGTACTAATAAAGTTGCCACCCTTTATCATCCTCAGACAAGTGGACAAGTTGAATTAGCAAATAGGGAGATAAAACAAATTTAAAAAAAAAATTGTAAACCTAGATCGCAAAGATTGGTCTTTAAGACTTAATGATGCACTGTGGGCTTATAGAACTATTTTTAAAACTTCATTATGTATGTCTGCTTATATGATAGTTTATAGGAAACATTTTCACTTGCCTGTGGAACTTGAGCATAAAGCCTACTGGGCCATTCAAACTTTACACGCAAATCTTGATTCTGCTGGACAGATACTTAAATTACAAATAAATGAACTTGAATAGTTTAGAAATAATGCATATAAGAATTCAAAAATTCATAAAACTAAAATCAAAGCCTTTTATAATCAAAAAATTCAAAGATAAACATTTGATGTTGGTCAGAAGATTTTACTTTATAATTCTCGACTGTACTTATTCCCTAAAAAATTAAGATCAAAATGGAGTGGCTCTTTTATTGTGAAACATGTGTACCCTTATGAAAAATTTATCATTGAAAATTCTAGAAATGGTAATGTGTTTAAGGTAAATGGGCAAAAACTCAAGCCGTTTCTAGAAAATCAAGCTTTTCATAAAGAATTTATATCTTTGTCTCACCCTTGTTACTATTAGGGTTGTGCCTATGTACCATCTCAATTTTGTATGAATATTTGATATTTATACACAGTACTTTTTGTTATATCGCTAATTACCTTTTATTAATATAGTTTAATGCTTGTTACGCTATGGACTCTGTACTATCTGAAAGAGTTCAGATACGGTCTAAAGGATTTTAAACCGGTGCTAAGAATTAGCAAATATTTCAAGTGTTGGAACATTTTCTGTAACGGGACAAAGACCTCAGAATGTGCTTATAATGAGATAGTTGCAAAAGTTGCAATGGGTTGCTAAAATGAGTCATTATGTAAGCATGTTCTCAAATATATTGTTTCTGATTTATTTCTACTAACGCAGATCTGTTAGTAGATCTTATCAATTCATATAGATCAGTGTATATCTATATCTGTAAGGTACAGTTGGTCGTTCCTAGCTAACCAGGATCTTGGAGATTGTATAAGCATACATGTATTCAGTTAGGACTAAGTACTGAACAGACTCATGAGGACCTCAATAGACATCCTATATTGCCGTCAATAGAAGGTCCTCTCGAGTTGAGTAGTATACATGGTCCTCTAACTTGAGCACCATGGTGGGATTGTGAGTGATCCACCATGCTTTGGTTCCACGTATGTCAGAGACCTTTCATGGTCTGATCACTGGGTGTCGCTGGGTATGGTCCGATGCTCATGGAGTCTGGTGTCTACAGATATGGGATCCATCAGCTCTCATAGGGAGTGATATATCTAGATGCTCCAAGATAGTATCTCAAGAAAGTCTTATGGCCATAAGCAAATAACCCGAAAAGGTGTTTCCACATGGTTAAACAATATGGAAAAACGTTTGCTTATATTGTTCAATGAGATACCATTCTGAAGATAGGTTTATGGATGAGCACGTAGGGATTTGATGGTGTTGATCTATATCCCCGCACATCCAAGATATATATGATGGAAGGACTATACGTATGCATTGTAACCTCAACTTGTATGGTTCAACGCGCTGATTTGTAATATTCGTGACGTGTACGTGGGGCATTTCTCACGAACTTATGGAATAGTTTCATTTGATGAATCGGGCGTGGACCTAGGGAGTCCGCGATATGGAGTGTACTCGTTATGCACTGGGGCAAAGTACTTGATTAAATTGTTTAATTCAGTAATATCCAACGATACCACAGAAATACGTGCGTATCTGTATTTAAGTGTTAAATACAATAATTAGTTAATAATTATTATTCACTAATTATAAAATGACACGTGGCACATTGTGGACCCTCGGTTGAGTTTACCCAAGTGTAAGATTTGGTGAGACCTGCTAAGGGATATACTTGGTAACTATTGGTAACTATTTATAAGGGGCAAAATGGTCATTTCACACTATAATTATTTAATTATTAAATAATCATTATGTCTCTAATAAAATATATTATTTTATAATATTTATATTATTAATAATATAATATATATAATGCATGATAGTTGTTAACTATCATGCATTATATATATAAAATATTATTATATTTATTTTTTTTAGCCAATTGAGATATAAGTGTGAGAATTAGAAACGAAAATTGTGAAGGGAATTGAGAAAAGGAAAAAAAGTTATTTTTATTTTTATTTTTTTGGTTTCTTGCTCTTTGAGAAGTGAAGCAATTGTTGCTTCTATTTCTTTTCTTCAAAAACAGTGGGAGAGAAAGAGTAATATATATATTGAACCGATCATTTTAGGAGTTAATGGTTAATCCCACGTTAGATAAATGAGCTGCTGTTCTAGCTTGTCAAGCCCACCAAGTTGATAAATAGAACTGCGTAAGACTCCAGGCGTACTCTAATAGAAAATGTGTAAAACGTTATATATACTGATAATTTCTCAATTTTACTATTTAAATATTAATTTGATTAATATATTATTATGTGTTTATTGTATGTTTTATAATATCGTTGCGCTAAATATATATTAGATACATATTTTTGTAATAAACACAGTAGCACATGTATACACCTATACATATTTAATCTCGAATAGTTACGAGACCAATTAATCTTTGTTTTATATATTTATATGTATTTATTCTTCTTTTATTTTATTTTTTTGTTTTTAATTGTAGGTTAATTTAGTTTTTTTTTTAAGTTTTGTTTTACACCCCGGTTAAGTGGCAGATAACGGTGCTCCGTGACATTTTAAGTCGGTTTTGCAGTTTTCCATAATTACTGATACCTTCTCTTCTTCCCCCTTTCTAAAAAAAAATAGATGATATTCTAAAGAATTTAAAAAAGTGTCTTCCTTCATTGCCTCAAAATACCTTAAAGAAAATTTATCAAGTAAGATGTGAAAGATTAAGATTATTAATGATTATAAATATACATGTTGATGTACGTTAGTTAATTGAAGCCAAAGTTCGATTGACAGGTGAATTTTTAGACTCATTAATTTCTTACATGCCTGGCTTAGGTAAAAGCTCTTTTACAAAAAAAATGAAGAGCAAAATAATTAAACGTTTGTTACAAGTGTGCACGTATGACTTGCAACACACGTTGCTACATTTTAGGAATGGTGTCTATAAATCGCAAAGATAAAATTAGGTTCATTAAGGATGGCTTGAGTAAGGAGTCCTTAGATGATATCTTATCGACTCTTGAGACACATCCTAGTGGATATGTAATATGTGCATATTGCAATTCGTAAATTATGGGACATATTCTTAAAAGAATATGAGCGGTACAGTCTCAAGAATCTGACTTTAAAAGACCCTGTTTGCCAATTTATAAGAAAATTGGATGGGAAGCCTATCCCTGATCCATAGAGGGCATTTAAGCCATTACTGAACGTAAATTTAAAGGAATATGTGAGCCACAATCACAACTACTTATACATATTTACTATAGCTGTTATTTTTAAAAGTTTCATTTCAAACTCAAACGTCTTTTCTAACAACCAACCACCCATAGTCAAATTTGAAATTTGCATTTTAAGCCAATAATATATGTAACTTAACTTTACAACACTTTTTGGCTCTATAAATACATTGCATTATTTCTACATCTTTATACAAACTCAAAATCATCCAAGAGAGAAGATGAGTGTAATAATAGAAGGAACATCAACTCATAAATTCACCAAATTTTATGTGTTTTGTAGATCTAGCCCTGAAAAAATTGAAGAGTTTGTAGAAGCAGCATAAACCCTTGGTAAAGTGTTAGATAAATAAAAAATTCATTTAATATATGGGAGAGGTAGTCTTGGATTAATGGGATTTGTGGCAACAGCTGGACAAAATAAAGGCAGTTGAGTTTTTGGTATTATACCAAAAGCTCTAGCTATTGGAAATATTGTAGAAAAAATAATTGAGGATGAGTTACATGTATCATCAATGCATGAGCGAATGTCTCTTATGCTATAGAATGCTGATGCCTTTATAGCTCTACTTAGAGGTTTCGAAACATTAGAGAAAAATTTTCAAATTATCTCATGGGCACAATTGTAAATCCATCAAAAACCCATTGGTTTTTTAAATGTTGATGATTTTTATAATGAGTTGTTATCTTTTCTCGACTGTGAGGTGAAAAAATAGTTCATCTCATTGGCAGCACAATAGATCCTCATTTTTGCTTCAATTGTTGAGTAGTTCCTCGATGAACTACAAGCTTTTACACCTCTATCTGATCCAACAATGCGTCAGATAGATTGGTATACTAATGACAGTGAAAAGAAACACAAGATAGATTTGATACTTCATCTGTAGCCTATCTACTTTTATGTAATTTTAAGTATTTTGTGTGGCTAGTTTTATTTTGTTGCAAGTTTTATTTCTAATAAAAGATGTTTCAGGGGATATCTTCTATACTCTACTCATTCTATATTTTGACATTGAGGACAATGTTTCAATCTGGTTGGGGGAATGATAGTTGATATATAATGTTAGTGTTAATTATTATTTTTTTTTGCTATCACTTTGTTCTCTAAAACAAATTTCATGAATAGCGTGAATAAAAAGTTTATTTATGCATTCTTGAGATGCATTCTAGTTCTAGAATGACAAAGTAAAGAATATATACTAAACTTTTGAAATATATTCTAATTAGTTTATTTTTAACGCATTTTATGTATATTTGTTTGTTGTTTAAGTTTTTGGTAACTCTTGTGTAAATAAATTTGCTTTACTATTGATGTATGATTTTAAAATTGTTTAGTTTAAATCATTTTTTCTATCTAGGTTACTAAAGAATAACTTCTGCGATTATTTCTTAAGCACAATACTAAGCCTTGTGGTAAGATGGATGATTCAATATATATAGCCAAGAGAATTTTAATGTTTAAGTATACATATTCTTTTTAAAACTCACATATCTTTTGTGAGTAAAGGGAGAAGTTTGAGATAACAGCTTATGAACTTTTATAGATCTTTTGAAATGGTTAATTATTGTTTAGAATGACATTATTTGGGATGAGAAATGATTTGGTTGCTTAGCTGAAGCATAATAAAAAAACAATTATTGTGGTGAGAAATTGTTCTTATTTTATAATAATTCCTTATATGTTTAAAGAAAACACACAAAAAATACAAAATATATATATATAAAAAAAAGTCAATTCAATTCAAAAAACTCTTCGTTCAATTCTAGAAAATAAAAGTCATTAAGAAGTAATTTTATCACCGGACTCTTTATCCATAAGATTCGCATAAATTAACTAAAGTCCTTAAGCAAGCATGTGGAAAGAATGGTTTGACTCTAAATAATTGATTTTTCTGTCTTTGGATCAATGTTTATTTGTCTATTTGTCCTTAAATGTAACTTTTTCTTAAGCAATTATCTGTTTTTCAACTCTATGAGTGAAATCATAACTAGTTAAACAGTTATTCACCTGTGAGGATATAGAGTTGGGACTTTACTTGGAGAAAAATTTTAAGTCTATATATGTTATGGTTTATGATAAGAAGGCTTCGGCTTAATTCACACACACATACAAAATTTTGGAAGTTATGATTGAAATAACTCTAATAACAATTGTGATCTTGAACTCACATTTTATTTGAAATACTTAGGCAGTGTTCAAATTTTATTTATGCTTAAATTGCTAGGGACTAGCAATAAGCTGGTTGAAGGATGTGATGAACACTTAAAATTACATATTTAATAAGGGCTTTATATTATTGTTTTATATTACTAGTATCTTTAATCCCTTTAACTTAAGTATGTTTACAGTACTGTACATAATTATCTTCTAACTGTTTTGTTGTAGGTTCGGTAAAATGAGCATAACTTTCTACTTAAGAATCCAATTGGAGTAATTCTTGATCCTGTGAAGAGCTGACTCAATGGGATAATATATTTTATTTCACAAGGTATTTGAAATTCAAGCGTTTAGAGGGTGAATATGACTTAGAACAGAACTGATCTACAGTAAAGTCCCAATCCGACATTAATGATAATCAATACAAATTATTTGCCACCTTTCTTGACTTTTATCGTCCAAGTAATTCCTTCCTTATTTGTCTTGATTTATCCATATTTTTTCATAAATAGGTGACTTGTTTATTTCCAAAACATATAATCAGAGACCTAGATTTTAGTTTTAAACACTTATCTTTTGTATTATTTCTTTGTAGTATTGTTTCTTTTGTTTACTATTCTAAAGTCGTGTTATCTCTTCTTCCATCTCTTTTCTTTTTCTTTAGTTTTGTTATGTCCAAGTAATTTTCTTTTTGCTAAGGTGAAAGAGTGAAACTCTTGGCAAGATAATAAGATATACTTAACTCTTGTTCATGAATTTAATGTTTCATTCTTATGTTATGCAAATTTATATATGATGTATTTATTTTGTTTGTAATATTAATACCCTTTTTTGTAAAGTGGTGTATCTTGATTTATTATAGACAATTTTTATAGTTGGCACAATAAATATTTTAAACCATTTATAATATTTGGTGTAGATACCCTTTCTTGTAAAGTGGGAGTCTTGATTTATTGTAGACAAATATGAAGATTGACATAATAAATACTTGAACTCATTTATAAGATTTAGTGTATAATAATTGAAATAAATAAATACTAGTTAATATATAAATTGTGATAAACTTTAATTGTTATATCTTTTGATTGGAACCTCCTTTGTGTGAGGATTCCAATTAAATTATAAAAAGAGTCGAATATATTTATATTTCATATGTCAAGAGTGGATCCCCCTAACCTTAGCTTTTATTTCAATTGGTTAATTGAATTATTATTTACAAATATCTTATACTATTTTAATTGTTCTTAAAGTATATATAGTTTATAATTTTAATTCCACTTCCTTATAGATCGACCCCATTCTCACTGGGTTATTTACTACTTCGACAATCTTGCACTTAGGAATAAACTCCTATATTCTGGACGTGCCAGAGTTCCCTACAAAATTTTTACAAACCACAAGAGCCTGCAATACTTGTTCACTCAGAAAGAGCTGAATTTGAGGTAGAAAAGTGGTTGGTGCTTATCAAGGATTATAAGTACACACTTGAGTACCATTTGGGAAAAACTAATGTAGTAGCAGATGCTCTCAACAAGAAGTCTACCAGCTCAATAGCTCACCTGAGGGTCGCATATCTATCAATGCTAATAGAATTGAGGTCTTTAGATAGGAGATTAGACCTGTCAATTTCAGGAGCACTATTAGCCATATTTCAAGTCCGTTCGATATTAGTTGATCGGATCAGAGATTTTCAGACTCAAGATCCACATATAGTTAAATTAAAAAGTGAAATCGAGTCTGGGCAACGAAAAGAATTTTTAGTAACGATGGATGATGTAGTAACCTTGGGTCGGAGATTATGTGTACCGAATATGAATGAGTTAAGAAGAGAGAATATGGAAGAAACTCATTCTTCTATATATGCTATGCATCAAGGGAGCATAAAAATGTACCGTACTGTACCTTGAAGGAGCATTACTGGCGGAAAGGCATGAAGAAAGATATAGTCGAATTTGTCTCCAGATGCCTGACTTGCCAACAGGTAAAGGCTGAACATTAGAGACCTGTAAGGCTCTAACAACCCTTTTCAATCCCTGAGTGGAAATAGGAGAGGATAATAATAGATTTCGCTATGGGACTTTCGCGTAGCCAAAGAGGCAATGATGCGATATAGGTAATTATTGATAGATTGACAAAATCTGTCCATTTCCTACCCATCAGAAGTAATTATTCCCTGCATAAATTGGTTCAGTTGCATGTATATGAGGTGGTACAACTTAATGACACTTCAATATCTATAGTGTAAGATAGAGATCTAAGATTCACTTTTCGATTTTGGCCCAGTTTATAGAAAGCTCTAGGCACGAAATTGAATTTCGGTACAGCCTTTCATCCACAGACGGATGACCAATCTAAGCGAACAATTTAGATACTTGAGAATATGCTTAGGGCGTGCATTATAGAGTTTAAAGAAAGCTGGGATACTTACCTGCTATTGATAGAGTTCACTTATAATAATAGTTCCCAGGCCAGCATGGGATGGCACCATATGAAGCATTGTGTAGAAGGAAGTGCAGAACTCCAGTTTGTTGGGATGAAGCCAGTGAAAGAAAGCTTGTAGGTCCAAAAATTATCTATATCACATCAAAAAAGATTCAAGTTATTAGGCAGAGATTGAAAATAGCTAATGATAGACAGAAGAGTTATGCAAATAATAAGATAAGAGACTTGGAGTTCCAGGTTAGTGATAAAGTCTTTTTGAAGATATCACCATGGAAAGGAGTATTAAGATTCGAAAAGCGAGGAAAGTTAAGTCCACGATACATTAGGCTGTATGAGATAGTTGAAAGAGTTTGAGAGGTGGCATATCGTCTATGGTTACCAGAAGAACTGGCCAGAATCCATGACGTGTTTCACATTTCCATGCTTCGCAAGTACTTAGCAGATCCTTCACACATCCTGAGGGAACAGTCAGTAGAATTGAACGAGAATTTGACCTACAAAGAGAAGCCTGTGCAAATTTATCGAAAAGAACAGGTGCTTCGTAATAAAAGCATTCCCTTAGTCAAGGTGTTATGGATGAACCATAAGGTAAAAGAAGCCACATGAGAATGTGAAGATCAGATGCAAGTACAACATCTCTATCTCTTTGGGACAGGTATGGTTTAAATTTCGATATCTTTTTGAAGTCTTTTTGAAGATATCACCATGGAAAGGAGTATTAAGATTCGAAAAGCGAGGAAAGTTAAGTCCACGATACATTGGGCTGTATGAGATAGTTGAAAGAGTTTGAGAGGTGGCATATCGTCTATGGTTATCAGAAGAACTGGCCAGAATCCATGACGTGTTTCACATTTCCATGCTTCGCAAGTACTTAGTAGATCCTTCGCACATCCTGAGGGAACAGTCAGTAGAATTGAACGAGAATTTGACCTACAAAGAGAAGCCTGTGCAAAGTTATCGAAAAGAACAGGTGCTTCGTAATAAAAGCATTCCCTTAGTCAAGGTGTTATGGATGAACCATAAGGTAAAAGAAGCCACATGAGAACGTGAAGATCAGATGCAAGTACAACATCTCTATCTCTTTGGGACAGGTATGGTTTAAATTTCGATATCTTTTTGAAGTCTTTTTGAAGATATCACCATGGAAAGGAGTATTAAGATTTGAAAAGCGAGGAAAGTTAAGTCCACGATACATTGGGCTGTATGAGATAGTTGAAAGAGTTTGAGAGGTGGCATATCGTCTATGGTTACCAGAAGAACTGGCCAGAATCCATGACGTGTTTCACATTTCCATGCTTTGCAAGTACTTAGCAGATCCTTCGCACATCCTGAGGGAACAGTCAGTAGAATTGAACGAGAATTTGACCTACAAAGAGAAGCCTGTGCAAATTTATCGAAAAGAACAGGTGCTTCGTAATAAAAGCATTCCCTTAGTCAATGTGTTATGGATGAACCATAAGGTAAAAGAAGCCACATGAGAGCGTGAAGATCAGATGCAAGTACAACATCTCTATCTCTTTGGGACAGGTATGGTTTAAATTTCGAGAACGAATTTTTTTTTTAAGAGGGGTGAATTTGTAATATCTGATTCCTATTAGTAGTGTAAATGCCTAAATTTTGATATAAAGCGATAAAGAAACCGTAGGGTTACCCGATTTTAACCCTATTAGAAATATTTTTTTATGGTACGCGTTAGATGTATTAGACCTAAATTGGTAATTTTTACACTCAATTGGAGTGTCAGACGGTTATGAAATTTTTTTGAAATTTTTTTCTATTAGCTTGGAAAAAGGAAATTTCAATTTAATACATGAAGTTTCATTTAAGGGTTATGCATGGAACAAGCTTTTGTTAAGAAACACAATCCATATGTTAAAAATAGACCAATTAGAGCCAAGTTGATAGATTGCCAACTTGGAAGCCTAGTTGGTTCCTTTGACTATTCTAACTAAATAGTTAGAAATGAACTAATTAAATACTTTCATTTTGAACTAATGACAATTTATAAATTTAGAATTAGTTGAAGGGCAAATTGGACTTTTGGGAGAGCACTATATAAGGATGAAGTGTTTAGAATTTGGCTAAGTTAAAAGCATAAAATGTTACAGCAAAAGAGAGAAAATTCGGCCATGAGAAGGGGATGCTGCTACAATGATATTCAATACTTTTTCATGAGTTTTCATGCTTGATCAAGTTAAAATAAAGCCAAACACAAGTTCCTAAGATCAATTGAAGCTTCTACTAGTGAAAATCCAAGGAAAAGAGGTAAGAAAAGCATTATGTAGTAATGGTGGTGTATGATATTTTTCAAGATTAATTCTATTAATGTCTTGTGTGAATTCTTGATTTAGATTGAGTTGAATTCAAGTGTGGAACTCAAGGGAGACACAAAACTAAAGGAATTAGTAAGGTAAGAATTACAGTTTGGTGTGATCTTGTTATAGAAACTTCAATTAAATGTCATTAGGGCATTAAAATTAAATTTGCATGATTTGAATGTTATTGGAACAAGAAATTAAGAAAAAAATTATGTCGGGTGAGAAAGGTGAATTCGGCCACTTTAGGAATTTTAAGGTTGGAGTTGTGTTTTGATTCAATTGTTATGTATAAATGATTTCTTAGGTTAATTGGATGTATATAGGTGATGAAAAATAAAAAAATAAAGAAAAAGGGATATAATTATCCATTCTTGGTAAGATGAAGGGCAATTATGTCCAATTAAATTTATAAGGTGTTAAGCAATTTTTACAGCGTCGAATGGTGAATTAAACAATATTGAATGACTTCGTAAATGAAAAACAGAAAGTGGAATCCATCCGGAGTTTGTAGGCCAAATAGAGCGCTTACTAGTTTAAGTGTAATTTTGAGCATTTGTAAAGGTTTTAAATGTCAATTATGGTGTATAGGTGAAGAAAATCGAGAGCGGTAAAGGAAGTAAAAGTTTTGGAGAAGAATTGAGGTTAGAACGGTTTGTGAGTGAAAATCTATAATGGTTTGTTTTTCATTTAATTATGTTTTATATGCTTTTAATGCATAAGCATGATTTACGGTTTTGGTATACAGTTATAAATATGCATTTATATGTTCAGTTTAAGAAACAGTTTTAAAACTATTAAATTAGTTTCAAAGGCAATTGGTACCCTCAGATTTTAGTGTGGCAATGGTTTAAAGACCCGACCAATATATCCTGTACGCATGGGCAAGTATTGGGGGTGAGTCGCTAACTTTAGAAAATCGGGTTGTCAAATCATGTGAGTCGCTCTATGTATATAGGGTATTGTCTCACTATATATAGGCGATGTAGGATTCTGCTGCATAGATAGTGAGATGTCTTTAGATGTCACAGTGGGTGTTGCTAGTTTAGACACCATGTGACCTACTCACGTTGTGAGGTGCTAGTATAGTCGTTGCGTGAGTATAGAGCTTTAGGGTTACCATTGGTGCAGTTTAGAAAGAAAACAGTCGAGAGACTGTTTTAATAGTTTTTGAGCTACCGAATTCATATTACGTATTTATATGTGTACATGTTAGTTATTATGTTTTCAGATTCTTGATACTGTTTACAAAAGATGTAAATAAAATCCGTTCAGCAATATTTTATTAGCATATGATATTAGAAACTATTTTACAGTTTTATAATAGTTCTAGGCATATTTTATGTATTTTTCAGAATTTAATATCTATGCATTATTTTATTTTATTTTTATTGAAAATCTTAAATGCACTCATTGAACTCCTTTAACTCACCCGTTTTGTGTTTGATGTTTTCTAAACCCCCCTTCTAGGTGCAGGCCTTAGTGCACAAATTGCTGATTCTCCCACAACTGATTAGTGGGCCAAGACGGATGATCATTTTGTAAATGTAAATGTGCTAAGTAGCACCTTTTGATTTTCGCATAGTAGTTATAGACTTGTGTATATTGTAAATATGTTTTGAACAAGCAAAAAGAGGTTTCGATATTATGATGATAATTTCACTTTTTATTAGTATGTTAATTTTGTGATTTAAATAAAAATTTTGGGTTGAAATTAAATTTGGTTTTGAAAAGGACCGGAGGTCCTATTTAGAAGTTGAGAAGCTATTTGAAATAGATGTGTAATTCCTTTGCATGTTTTGTATTAGAATTTTCAAAAAAAATAGAGGAAACTCTATCCTTTTTTAAAAAAAAAATTGGTAAAAATACTTTCACTAGTATTCTGGGATTTAGTAGTAATAGCAAGAGTTAAAAATGGTTCGCCTCGCAGAAATTCTCAGTTTTGATATTTAGATTCTGATAAGCTTCTATTGGGGTATCTAACGAGGCCTATCGGGACCTATAATAGAGGATCCCGAGGTGGGTCTTGTCATCAACCCTTCCTCGACCCCTTACTCTTACTGGGACATGATTCTTACCGTTTTTTCTAGTTCTCTAGTTTTGACTTACATGTCCTACAATTCCTTTGCTGGCTCTAGTGATCTGTTGATCTCTTCTTTTATGTCGATGGTAGAAATACAAAATACCCTCCTTGCTATCACTGCATAACAATTTTTGGCGGCCTTTTAATCTCCGGACACTATTTCAATTCCCTCCCTTGCTGAAAATTTTAACTTCAAATAATTAATAGATAAAGCAATGTTCATACTTACCATAAATGGTTGTCCGATGAAGATCCAATATAGAAAAAGCTGATCGACTACCACAAACTTGGTCATCAAAGTTTTTTTGCATGGCCTCTGTCCGATAGTGATGGGTGAGCCACTACTCTAACCAACATCATGCAACTGTCTCCAAACCCTTGCAGCAATGTTTGGGTTCCTTCTATGTACATGTTCTTGATTTTTAGCTTATCTAGGATTTCTTTAAAGATTATATTGACCGAGCTTTCCGAATTGATGAACACCCTATTTATCTTCTCACCCGCCACTAGTACTTCTTTCACAAATGTGTCATTATAGGGGTAACTAATTCCCTGTACATCTTTCTCAGTGAACATGATCGACACCTCGTGCTGTAACTTGGGTTTCTTGGCTAAATGAGTGTTACACGTGACTTGGTGCGCCATCATTGAGTACTTGAAGTAATTCTTACACTGCTTATTTGAATCTCCTACCAATATGGGTCCACTGAAAATAATTGCAATCGGGTTGAAGTTCTACCTATTGGGCTATCTTATTTAAATCTCCTACCAATATGGGTCAGCGGATGTAAGGAGCTGTCTATCAGCTTGGAATTGTCCCAAGTACCTATTTCTCATTATCACGTCTATCTGTTTCCTCAATTCTGAGCATTCCCCTGTGGTATATCCCAGCTCTCTATGCATGTCACACCACTTCTTCGAATCTGCTCGTTGCTCTACTCCCTTCCTTTGAAATTTCTATTGGCCAGGCCTCTATTTCGAATTGCTTCGTAAATATCTTCAAGTGGCACGGTTAGGGAAATGAAATTTTCAACACAAGCTACCCTTCTCTCTCTGATAGGGTGCTCTTCATGGTCCATCAAGCTTCGAGGCTTCCCAGGAGAGTTACTCGGATGAAACTTATTCGACTTGTGATCCTTCAATTTTTAAGCCCATTATTCCTCAGTTGTTCGGCGTATTGTGCTAGTTTGTGATATCTTCTCTAAGCCTTAGGAAGAGGTAGGGGTCATTCCCTCTCTCCGTATCTAATAACTTCTCTGAGCCTGACATGCCCTCGAGGCAGTTCGGCAAGGGATCTCTTTGCCTCTTCCATTTCTTCTATCGATATATACTTCGACGCCTTATTATACGTTGTCACATAATTTGTAACGCTGTTTTCCGTCAGGTAATACCAGAACCTATTCAGCTTTAGAGTTGACTTGAGGATGTCTAGGGTGACGAGCTGG
This sequence comes from Ailanthus altissimus, assembly GCA_946807835.1. Taxonomy (NCBI): domain Eukaryota; kingdom Viridiplantae; phylum Streptophyta; class Magnoliopsida; order Sapindales; family Simaroubaceae; genus Ailanthus; species Ailanthus altissimus. Next base: position 20,990,251 of record OX327684.1, read on the forward strand.
TCAAAAACTCCCAAGGCTATTACCTCCTTATGAAATCTTTGGATGAAATTCTTGAGGCTCTCACTTTTACCCTGCCTAACCCACTTTAATTGCTTCGGATCTTTAGCTACCTTGCACGAACCTTGAAAGTGTTGTGCGAACTTCTCCATCAACTTGTGGTAGGAGGTGACACTACACTGCTTCAAGCTTTTATACCAAAGCTGAATGGGACCCTCCAAGTTTATGTGGAAGAGTTTGCGCATTTGGCCTTGCCTTAACCCTTCAATTGAGAGCAGGTCAGTAATCTGATCGACGTAGTAGTTAAGGTCAGTAACTCCCCTGTAAGTGGGCATATTTAGGAGTTGAAACCTACTCGAAAGCTTCACGTCTCTCAGCTCATCCGTCAGTGGCAATCTCTTCTCCCTCTCTGTCTTCTTTGTTGAAGGTTGATCTTTCTTCCTCTTCTCTGCCAAAAGGCTCTCCAATTTTCCCTCCAAGTCACGAACCTTATCCTCTTGGCCTTGCTCACCCTTTAGGTGTTGTCGTTGTTCAGTAGACGGTTTTTTCCTTACCGCTTGCTCAGAGTCTCTAATCTAGGTCCTTTCTCTCTCGATGAGGGCTGACTTGGCCTGATTACTCTGACCAAGCCATGCAAGGTCTCCGATCTGTTCCCTCGGTATGTTTGCTCCTGAATCTCCATCTGAGATTTCTTCTTGCCGCCGTTCTCCACCTCCATGCTTCTATTTCTTATTAACTCAGTCTTGACTTATCTAAGTTTTTCTCTTTCTTCTCTTAGGGTCCTTAGCTCTGCCCGGATCTTGGGTGGCAATAAGCTTTCTAACTAATAAAGAGACCTATTTCTATGGCCTCCATTCCCATTTAGGTTCAGGCTTCGCTTTTTGGTGATGGGGTTTCTGCTAATAGATGATTGTTCTGCCATTGCCACCTGTCGTCTTCTTTGACAAAGATTTTTGTTCTGTCCCTACAGTCGGCGCCAAAATCTATTGACCAGAAAAAATAGTTCTTCGGGCCAACGGCCTTTGAATTTGTTTGTTAGCAAGAATCAGCATTTGGGCCTCGTCTTGGTTAGGCTTGCTTGCATAAGTTTGGGTCTTCTCTTTCCTTAATCCTGATGGTCTCATCGTGGTGGTTTTCAGTGAAGACTCTTCGATTCTTAAGTCAAAAAGGATCTTTGTGGGGGGAGACTAGTAAAAAGGTAAGCTAAAATGCTTAAGGATTAAGGAAAAAATCTTTTTTTCTTTATTTGTGTCTAGTTCTTCTGTCTTTTGTGCATTATTTAGGGTATCAATTGGGCATTTTTCATCATCCCCTATTTCTGTATCCTTCCATCCTTTTTATAGTACTGATTTTTAGAGAGCATTCTGGGTATCCTCCTTCTGTTATGCTCCTATCATATACCAAATATTCTTCTTCTGACTCTGCTTCTGTTACACGCTTGGTATCTTTCTGACATATGTTAAGCATATTCTCGACACATTTTTTATACCCATCTTCGCTGATGGATTTGGTTACGCGTGAGGCTAAGGTTGATATGGTCAGGTCGGTCTTCTGGTAGTCTCTTCCTGTTTGGCTCTGTCGTGATTCGAGCTCTTCCTAAGAGCTGGTCTTCCAGTGACTTCACTGACTGTATCTGGTCGAGCTGTTCGGCAGACAATCGTTCTGATGTATATTTCTGACCCGGTTTCTTCGTTGATCACGCAAGTATCGAGATAAGCCGATTTGGTTAGTATGCGAAGGATGATTTTGACCGTATCCTAGCCTGTCCTACCGAGCAGATGCTTTGGGTTGCCAAATATATTCTTTAAATTCGAGTAGGTTCTCTATTGTCTCGCCCTACTAAGACTTGGCTTGATGGCTATCGCCATAGGCTTGTCTTTGAGATAAACAATCTTGCAAGAGGTGATAAATTTTGAGAATGACTAATTCATATAAAAATATCTAATTGAACTCTTAGAAGTTGGCTTCTTCTTGAACTTAAAAATCTCGAGCCCAAAGATAATTTTTTTGGCGAAACAATTAGATATGAATATTTTGTCATAATTAACAAACGTAAATTTATGTAATAAAATTTGAAGAAGGGGTATGGGTGTTACTCATTATATTATTTTGTCTAGAACAATCAAAACGGTGAGTATTTTAGTAATAAAAATATTTGTTAAAGATAGGTGTGGCGAAGAGTATCTTATTTTGAATTCAAATATCCACACCTTTATTTAAAACATATAATCAAATTCAAACTTCAGTTCTGATTAACAGTTCGCATTGATTTCAATATGATTAGGAATCAACGATCTCGATTTTTTTTCCACCATCTTGCCTGCGTATTTTGTACTAAACTCAAATATATGGATGCGTATTTTGTACTAAACTCAAATATATGGAACACTTTTACAAGAACAATTTTTTTTTTTCAACTGTTATGAGAACAAATTTCAAACATAAATAATTAACGAGTTGCAACTTCTAATATACTCATTAAATCTTGACTATTTTTCCCCACAAAGAACTAACTTCCACAAACACAATAAGTGTTTTTGAATGTTTCCAAAATTTAGGCATTCATATCAAAAGTTCAATAATAGACAGTCCCTCGAACTTAACTATATAAATAGAACATTAATTAAAAGTTCCAAGTTCTTAATTGAAGTTTTCTGATCTAAATGCCCCAAAATATGAAAAAACGCTACTTACCCTGCAGAGAAAATCATTATTACTTCGAAATAGCAACTATCATTTTCCATCTGAAAGAAATCATTAGTACATATAATTTTTAAACTGAGAGCTGCTCTGGCAACTTTTTATCACTCGGGAAAATTTGTGCTAAAGAGGCCAAGTTCCTGTCTGTTCTGTGCTGAAAATTTATATTCATGGGCATGCCGTATATATCATTAATAAGTTTTGACATCCAAAAGTGATCAATTTAGCTATACATAAAGCCAAGAATAGACCAAGACAATAAATTTATAAAGCCTTGAATTTTAATCATTTCTCATCCATCAAAAAATGGAACATGATAATTCATTGACATGAGTTAAATTGGGGTGAGGGTGAGCCATAGAGTTTTCACCAACTTTTGCTTCGTCAAAAGTGACATAGGATTTGGCCCTTCCTTCCACATTAATAGAAGGTAAAATTACTTACCACTCTTTTTTAAGCATTATATTCAACACCTTTGAGATTTAGAAAGTTGCATTAATAAGTTAAAAACTCAAATCCTCTGCCCATCATATTTGTGGTTATAATTATGATTGTTATTGAATATTATTCCTAATGGAGAGAGTAACCTTTTTTCACTAATACCGAAAATAACCATAGAGCTAATTGATATTATTCTTATAAACTTAAAGATAACTATAAACATTTCTGGTTTTTTTTTGCTACCGATCCAAAAATTGTATAATAGACTTATCTTTTTAAGAACTAAGCCCAATCAATGTTGTATCTTATTTAATAGTTTGATATTATAAAAAATTTTGCTTTATTAAAATTCTTTCCCTTTTAAGATTAGATTTTAAATAAGATTTTATAGTTTATATAAAAGTTTGCTTTCAAATTGTATGGATCATCAACTATTCATTCAATAAATAATACAATACAAATTTTTCAACTTTTTTTTAAATTTTTTTCATTATTATCATTCAACTTAGGATCCACTTCTTACTTTTTAAAACCTTATAGCCTTGTTGCGGAAACTTTGCCTGTCCTTCTCCAAAAAGTATCCAAACTCCCCGCTTCACTTATTATCATACAACTCAAGTTTGACATAAATCTTATTTGTTATCACTTGAATTCAATTTAGTCTTATTCGGTGAACTCTTCGGTCCCAGTTTCTCTCGAGTCTGAGATTGATATTAGCCCAACAAGATATTAAATATACATGAATCCCTTCATAAAAAATTTATTTGCGAACAATTTTTTTTTCTAATATGAACCAAAAGTACTTTGAAACTCACTTTACAATATATTTACTGTATGAAAATTCTGAAACACGGAGCGAAATAGTAGGAACTGCACCACAATGGATGCATGGTGTATAGTGATAGACTTGACCCATAGTTTTGAGGATAGAGTAAAATGAAGCCAAAGGCAGTGCAATGAAATGAATCATAGGCTGTGTGGGCACACAATTTGTAATGATCATGATAGTTTGGATTATATATCTGGCCAAGAAAGTAGAAACTAGCATGAAGTAATGTAAATATATATCTTTTGTTCAATCTCTCGCAATCCAGCCAGATCAAAATGAAATGAATCGTTGTCTTAGCTTGGAAAAAAAGCGATGCTGCACCAATCAAACTACCACCAAAAGAGAAGTGATGAAGTGACCATGTACATAAACGAAAAAAGGGACGTTGGTGTACTCAATACACAATTTAATAAAGCGTTTCCTTAGCCCTTACTTTTCTCAAACATAAAGTTACTAATAATTTTGATTTTCTCTGTGTTATGTTTTTCTACGACAATTAAATCATGCCTTAAATAATAATTAATGCATCAACTGCACTTGGAGGGAAAGAGTAAAGAGTTGTTGGGGAAAAAGAAAGATCATATGCTTGATGCTTTGTCGAGAGGTGGAACAAATGAATTGTTATTAGTTGAATATCATCTATAATTAGAGGATTGTGCAACTTGCACCAAACTTAAACATCGACACTTTAAGTGATTAATTAGCTAAGTTTTGACGCTGACCATAATTATTTCGACAACGAAAATAACTCCTACAAAAAATAAAATTCCCGTCTTGTGTAACTCGTTAATTTGTTGTATATAGGTTGAGAAAATGAAAGGATTCTATTAGTAGGAGCGACCCAGAATTAATATTGTGTATAAAATGTCAAAATTAAATTAAAATATTTAACAAATTAAAGTTTATATTGCCAAGTAAGTATAAAAACTAAATTTATATATAAACTTATTTATTTTTAAAAAGTTGTGTCCCCTAGCCCAAGGCACAAATGTAACTATGTAATAATGGCACTATCCAAAAAATTATAATTATATTAAAGCTCAAGATTCTTGTACCAAATACTTGCTAATTGTTTAATCAATATAAACCAAATATTGATTCATTTGTGTTGACCAAATATATCAGAATATATTTTGTTTAAGCACCTGCTATTATTATTTTTTCGTTTCTTTTTTATGAGCCCTTGTCTGCATAAACTTTTGAGTAGTCCAAGGCTGCGTGGAACTTCCGATTCTCTCTAAAACCTTATCATAATGTGATTAAAAAACAACAGAATCAAATATATAAAATCCGGAACTCCCAATCCATCTTTCCCGCTCGGCCGTCTGATCAAAAGGTTCATTCTCGACCGTCTGATCAGAATACTTTCAAAAATATCCCTGATTGGTGCCCTTTCTGATTCATAGAATCTGATGAAGTGCAAAAACTGTAGAAGCTGAAGCTTCCATTTCAGAATCTGAGGGAAACAGGCAGACTAACAATGGAGATTAATTAGTCAGTGCCGCATCAAACACCACTAGGTAGATTAAGACCAACTTAATTAGCAAACCAAGCTTTGAGATCACTCTTCTTCTTCTTTTTATTTTTTTAATTTTTTAATTTTCATCTCTCTCATATTGTTAGAACAACATCAAAGAAGTAGTTAGCAAAATGGATTAAAATGCAAATTAAATACAAAATAAAGAGCTTTGAGTCGGAGAAAGACAATTCTCCCTCTACCAGAAGCCTAACCATTTTCTTCAAGAAAGCCCCATTTCACCAAACCTCCATTAAACAAACACACACAAAAATAAAGATAAAACTAATGCATTGTAAGTTGCTTAATTTTCTCTCTCTCTCTCTCTCTCTCTCTCTCTCTCTCTCTCTCTCTCTCTCTCTCTCTCTCTCTTCTTATTCAGTTTCTTGCTCTATATTTTCATCTCTCTTGCTTCTGTTTGCTCATCGCTTGAGTTTCCTTTTCTGGTTTCTTATTATTCTCATGCAGCCATCTCGCCGCAAGAGTCCACTTTTCTCCGGTGAATCACTAGCCATGAAGCACAGAAAAAACAACAATCTTTCCATTTTTGTTGTGGTATTTTCGATATTTCTATTTGGGGTCTTTATGTATAATGAAGATGTGAAGTCCATTGCTGAATTTCCATTCTCATGGCCTAAAGCTCAAGAACCTCAACAAGAGCCGTCAAAAGAAACAAACCCAGTTCAAGAAACGATCAAGAATGGCAAAGAAAGCAGCAGTGCTACTGTTTCTCTTAGTTCTAGAACTTCACTCGAAGAGCCTCAAATACTGAGTAGTAGTTCTAAGGAAATTGTTGATTCAGTCGATGAAACGAAAGAAGATGAGCAAAAGATAGAATTGCCAGTGATTGAAGATGATGATGATCAAGAAGTTGAATTGCCACCGGAAGACTGTGATCTCTTCACGGGACAATGGGTTTTTGATAATGGGACACATCCTCTGTATAAAGAAGATGAGTGTGAATTTCTCACGGCACAAGTTACTTGTATGAGAAATGGAAGAAAAGATTCTATGTACCAGAACTGGAGATGGCAACCCAGAGATTGCTCTTTGCCCAAGTAAGCATTTCATTGATTCTTGAATAATTTGTTATTTCTTTTACGTTAAGCCTATTGTTTATGATTCTTTTTCTTTCTTCTTTTTGGTGCTATTTTGTTGAAGGTTCAAAGCAAGATTGTTGCTAGAGAAGCTAAGGAACAAGAGGCTTATGTTTGTTGGAGACTCGTTGAATAGGAACCAATGGGAATCAATGATTTGTTTGGTTCAATCCGTGGTTCCTCCAGGGAGAAAGAGCTTGAACAAGACTGGATCTCTTGCTGTATTTAGAATTGAGGTACTCTTTTTTTATTTACTGTTTCTCACTTTTTCTCTCGCTAGACACACTAAAGGAAACTTGGCCCTTGTGTCATTTCTTGCTTACTTTAGTTGTCTGATTTTCTTTTTTTGACAAATATAATAATGTATTTGAAGTTGCTGCTCAGTCAGTGATAATGAGTTGGTTAATTAGTGAGATTAGTTAGAAGAAGAAAAGATTATAGTTATGTTATTTTAGAGCCAATAAAAAAAAAAACTTTTCTGAGTTTTTAAGCTAATTATGTAAGCTACAGCTGTTTAATCATTTTACTTGTGAAATAGTAATGCGCACTTTTCAAGATGAATAGTTTTTACCTTTCAAAAAAAAAAGATGAATAGCTTTCTAATTATAAATGAGAAACCTATAACCTAACCTAAGTTTCAAGATTCATCAAATAAATTTAGTTTGGATAGTTTGCAATGCATATTTTATTATTGAACCACATATAACTTTTATTTTTCTAAGTGTCGGTAGGATTTTTAATCTTCACAATTTATTTGGGCAAACATGTGATATTTTAAGAAAGATGCCATGCGTGCTGTTGAAAATTGGTAAACAACAAAATGAAAATATGTGGACTTCCTTCTTCTTGTCCTCCTCTTTTTTTAATAAAATAAAATAGAATAAAAAGAAAAATTTGAGGACATTTGCTTAGAGATTTGCCCCATTGATTTATTGTGATCATGTGTTTGCAGGACTACAATGCGACAGTGGAGTTCTACTGGGCCCCGTTTTTGGTTGAATCAAATTCTGATGATCCAAATATGCACAGCATATTGAATCGTATAATCATGCCTGAATCAATCAATAAGCACGGGCAAAATTGGAAGAACGTTGATTATTTGATCTTTAACACTTACATTTGGTGGATGAACACTTTCTCAATGAAAGTCCTGTAAGTGTCATAATAAAATTATTATCTTTCATTATAATGGTGTTTTAACTTTTTAGTGTATTTGGTTTTAGTTTATATGTTTCAGCAATATAATGATGATGATTTGTTTTGTTTTGTTTTGATTTGGTTAAATGAACAGACGAGGATCGTTTGATGAAGGGTCAACGGAGTATGATGAGGTTGAACGGCCAATAGCGTATGGGAGAGTATTGAAGACATGGTCAAAATGGGTGGAGCAAAATGTGGATCCCAATAGAACCACCGTCTTCTTTAGCAGCACGTCTCCTCTTCATATAAAGTAATTCTTAATAATCCTTCACTATTATTCACAATAGAATTGAAGTTGTTAGATAGATGAAATAACACTTTTCTTTAAAATTAAACACCCGTAATATTCTAAATTCTCGGTACTACTGTTTTTGTCGCTAATTTGTATTAGTGTTAATAATTAAACTGCTCTAAACTTTTATTGGTGCAATTCCATGCATGCTTCTATATTCTTTATAATATCAGCACTAAATATAAAATTATGATATAATTGGGATAAAATTGCATCATATAAGCAAATCTATGGTGGTTGATAGTAGGTCTCTCACCTTTTTGCATGATTAAAACTAGGTGCGACTTTAATCTTTGGTGGGTAAACCACTACTTATATACCTAATAACCATCATTATTCCCCTGAAAATATGTTCTTTTTTGTTCTCATTTCACTTCAATATGATAATAATTTTTACTTTCTGTCCCATCCTAATTCTTTTCCCCTCTTATTATTTTTTGTTAATAATTTTTTATGTTCCGTCTAAATTACCTTTTTAAAAAAAAAAAAGAAAGGAAAAACCCTAATCTTCTGAATGTGTAACAGGAGCTTGGATTGGGACAACCCAGATGGGATCAAATGTGCCCTAGAAACTACACCAATTTTGAACCTCTCAATGCCATTGAATGTGGGAACAGACCGCAGGCTATTTGTGATAGCATCAAATGTGACTCGATCAATGAAAGTTCCAGTCCATTTCATTAACATTACAACACTTTCAGAATACCGAAAAGATGCACACACTTCAGTCTACACAATTCGCCAAGGCAAAATGCTAACAGCAGAACAGCAAGCTGATCCTGCTACTTATGCTGATTGTATCCATTGGTGCCTTCCCGGTTTACCTGACACGTGGAACGAGTTTCTTTACGCACGTATAATCTCTCGCACGTGACCTTGACTTTTTCTTTTACTCTATATTTTTTTTTTTGGGTGTTATATATGATCCCCCATTACTTCTTCAGCTTTTGTTTTATGATTTTTAATTTGTCCCCTGTAAGTTTCTGTAATTTCTTTTTCCCTCAGATTCCTCCCTTTAGTTCTTTCCCTTATAGGTTGAATGATAGAGATGAACCATCAAAATGTTTTTGGTTCATTGATTGATCATTGGACCAATAGTACACGGCATTGAAAAACTGAAGTGTATAATGCATATGCTGAAAGGGAAATAAAGTGATCAATACAAAATTGTATGTAAATTTAATGATTTTTATTCACTAAAATCATTTTAATATTTTTAACTCTTAATAACGGTAGGGTTAGATACACAATCACTTACAGTGTGGAAAATGTTGGAAAGGATATGGAGAAATCATTAAATTATTGTGACATGTTTTGTTTCTAATTTATCGGTTTTGAAGTGTGAACTCTAAACCAAGAAGTCAAAGGCAAAACGCCAAAAATAACCCATTTCGGAGTTTTTTTTTACCGGGTCAAATAATTTTAATCTATATAAACCAAAATGTAAACAGTATTTTCATTTTATGTTTCTTTACAAATTAAAATTTTCACTCACCCTCTCTCTTGTTTTACTTTTTTTTTCGTGAAAACAAATTTTCTCAAACTCAAATTTTTATTTCAAAATTTATAAATTTATTTAAAGATTTAAAGCAAATCACCTATTGTAGAGTTAAAAAAATTAAAAATAAATAAAAATTAATAAATTTTTAACTTAAATTTAGTTTTATGTATTTTTGAATTATTTTTGTATGTAATTATTAGAAATATATAAATGTAATATTAGTAAAATATAAAATAAATTTAAAATAAGTGTAAGAGGTTAAAAATGACGCAAAAAATTAAAAATAATTAAAAATAATAAATTTTAGTCCTTTTTCAAATCCACGTGATAATGAGAGGCACGAGTTGTTGCTCGCGCGTTAGTGTGATGCGCATGTGGGCCATTGTGTCAGTGCATGGTATCACGGACAACGATAAAAAATAATCGAAATTTGTCATTTTTGAATCATTTTTGAATTTTTATACTTATTTTTAATCTATTTTATATTTTATTAATATTATATTTATACTTTCTTAACAATTATATATAAGAACACATAAAAATAATTTTAAAATAAAAATTTATTAATTTTTAATTTTTTTTAACTACACAACTTATTATTTTAATTTAATTTCTCAATTTGTAATCAATCTATAAATTTGAGAGAATTTTGAAATAAAATTGAAAATTAACCGAAGGAGAGGAGAGGGAGAGTATGGTAATGGTGAAATGAAAATGAAACGTTAGTTTTGATTACTAAAATATATAATGCTCGTCCGTGATCAAATTTAAGTAGTATTTTAATTTTTAAGTTATAAATGGCAATTTCCCGAAATCAAAAGCAACAATTTCGATAAAGTAAATCTGGACCATTTCTCACTTCAGATGCTTTCCACCTTTCGTACAACCAATTTCCAGGTCCTGGGGCCAAACAACGGAAAAAGAAAAAGTTGATTTTGCTTTCAGTCTATAATTATGATTTGACCTTCTATTATTATTTAATACAATCAAAATTATAAAATTATTTGACGAGTGAGATACATAATAATTTGACCAACTTTACTAACATATATATTTCAACTAGGTTGACATATATATATATATGTGGAGAATGTTGATGCTTATCCAAATAAGAGATTCTGAGTTTGCGATATTATATAATTTTCTATTAATTTTGGCTTAATATATATGTATATATATTGTGAAAGAGAAGTTTTACTTAGTGGCCGTTTGGTTTCACATTTCATAGGTAAAAGAACTGTTTTTTAATGTCAATTTTTTGTTTTGAGATGTTTAATTGGAAAGCAAATATTAATTTTTGGAATTAAAAATTTGTTTTATCTTTATTAAAAATAAACTCAAATTTTAAGTTTTTAAAGTATTAAATTTTTTAAAGTATTAAATTATCTAAAATATTCTTATTTTATTTAAAAGTTCTATTTCAATTCTCTTATAACATAATCTAAAAAATTATCCATTAAAATAATTATATAATTTTTTTCTAAAAGCTACGAGTGACAACTAAATGACTAATAATTTAAAAAAAAATCGATTAGCATTAACATTATTTGAAAGGTGTTTTGGGCTAAATTTGGTAGGCCTGTGAGCTTAAAGGCTTGGCAAGCTCAATTAGTGAGAATTTATTTATTGAGACAAAGTAATAGCTCAGTAGAAGTTATCAGAGTTTAGGGACAGTAAGTGGTGAATTATTTAAAAGAGATCATTTAAGATTATTGAGATCGATTCTAGCTTGGAGATGACTATTAAGATTGTGTTTAGGTTGAAGAGAGCTACTAAGTAAGAAAAAGTCTAAAACATATTTTAGAGACTAAGGAAGACTTAGGGTTCACAAGATGATCAGTAAATTGTCCAAATTAGAATAAGGGTTAGGTAGCTGTTATGAGGCAGTTATTATAAGTATGACTCAGTGGGGTTTATTTGGACTGAACTTACAACTCAATACTTCTACAACTAATAATAAAATATAACATAAAAATAATCAACACACACATTTATATGGTTTGGCATAAAGATCTACATCCATAGATAGAGCTTATTATCAAAATTTGCTATATAAAGAAGATATTACAAGACATAAGTTACAATGAGAGTAATATCACTCATGAGCTAGGATCTCTTATGTTCTTTCCTTTTTTGGACTTATGGAGGCCCATTTCTTGTACTTCAGTGGATGTTTCCTCAGTATTGGTAGATTATTGGAGGTTATCAATGTTAGAGATGGTACTTACGTGCCATTTTATTGTTTGTATGAATATTTATTTGATATTTATACAATGTACATTTCAATAAATCGTTATTGAAATGTATTAAGCTTGTTACTTTTCAGACATTGTAAATCTAAAAGATTTCAGACATTGTAAATCTAAAAGATTTTAGATCTGATTTAAAGGAGTTTAGGTCAGCACTAAGAGTTAGCATTCTAAGAGTTAAAACCTTATCTGAACTAAGACAAAAATCCAAAAATATTATAGTAGTGACACAATTGTAAAGAGTTTCAAATGGTGCTAAAAATGTCATTATGCAATATATTCTCAAATATATCATTTTCTGATCAATGTTTATCGATACGGGTTGATTGGTGAACCTACCAGATTAGTATATATCTATATCTAAATTGTCCAGATGATTAGTCTTAATAAATCGTAAGCTTAATGGAAGCTCGTGCAGGCATGTGGGTATTAGTAAAGATTTAGTACTAAATAGGCTTACAAAGACCTCCAATAGACATCTCATAAAATCATCAATGGTTGGTCTTCTAGAGTTGAGTAGTATTTGTAGTCTTTTGACTTGAGCATCATAGTAGACTTGTGAGTGATCCACCATACTTAGATTCTATAGATATCATAGAATTTTTATAGTCTAATCTCTAAGTGCCGTTGGGTATTATGCGATGCTCGTGGAGTTCAGTGTGTATATATATGAGATCCGTCACCTTATATGGGTAGGCTATATATCTTGATACTCTGATATTGTATTTCAGAAAGTCTTTTGGCCAAAGGCTGTACCCCAAAAAAGAGTTTTTATAAGGTAAAATAATATCGCAAAGGAGTTTACAAATATTATTTATTGAAATATAAATCTAAAGATAAGTTCATGATTAAGCACATAGAGATTTAACAATGAGGATCTATGTTTCTGCTCTTCCAAGATATATATGACGAAAAGACTATATTGTTGAAGCTAGTGCTTACGTGTCATTCTAATATTGTATGAATATTAATTGTTTAATATTCATACAATAAATATTTCGAATAAAATCGTTAATATTAAACATATATGGTACAATGTTTGTAACATTACAAATATTGTATGATCTGAAAGAGTTCAAATCTAGTCTAAAGAAGTTTAGATCAGGGCTAAGAGTTAGCAATGCTTAGAGTTATAAATGCTAAGAGTTAGCACTACTAGGAGTCAGCATGTTATAAAAGTCAACAATATCTAAGGAGTTAGAACATTATCTAAAATGGGACAAAGACTTAAGAGTATACTAGTAATGACATAGTTGTACAGAATTGCGATAGGTGCTAAGAAATGTCATATATAAGTATGTTCTCAAACACTATATTTCTAATCTATATTCTCTAATGCAAGTCTATCAATGAATCACTATTATATAGATCAGTATATGTCAATATCTGCATGGTATAAATGATTATTCTTAACTGACCATAAACTTAGTTGAAGCTCGTATAGACATGCAGGTATTCAGTCAAGACTGGATACTAAGTATACTTATGAGGACCCTAAAGACATCTTATGAAACTGTTAATGATAGGTTCTTTCGAATTGAGTAGTATATGTAGTCCTTTGACTTGAGTGTCATTATAGACTTATGGGTAATCCACCGTACTCTGGTTTCACGTATATCAGAAACCTTTTATAGTTTGATCGTCACGTGTTGTTGAGTATGATATGATGCTCATGGAGTTCGGTGTGTGTAGATACGAGATCTGTCAGCTTACATAGGTAAGTTGTATATCCAATACTCTAAGTTTTTATCTCACGAAATCTTATAGCCATAAGTATTCAACCCAAAAAAATGAGTTTTCTGTAGAGTTAAATAATATTGTAAAAGTGTTTGTGTATATTGTTTATGGAGATACAAATCTGGAGATAAGTTTATGGATGAGCAAATAGGAATTTACCGGTATTGATCTATATCCCCACACATCTAGGGTATAATGATGGATGGATTATATATATGCGTAATAACCTCAACTTGTATGGTCTAATGCGCTGATTTGTAATATCCATAATATGTGTGTGGGGCATCGATCACTAACTGATGGAATAATTTTATTTGACAAATTTGGCGTGAACCTAGGAAGTCCCGCAATATAAAGTACACTAGTTGTGCACTAAGGCAACGTAACAAAATGAATGGTTTAATTCAATAAATCCAACAAATTACTATGATTAAGTTAACTAAAATATATAGTTATAGTCGAACCACTTTGGGTTAACTTGATAACCTCGTAAGGGCATAATGATAATTTTACATAATTAATTATTTAATTATTTAATTTAATTTAATTTAACCTTGGTTAATTGTTAACCTTAGAGTTAGGTTAAAATTAAGATATTTTATTCTTTAATTATTAAATAAAGTTTAACTTAACTTTGGTTAATTGTTAAACTTGAGTTAAGTTAAAAATTAAGATATTTTATTATATTTAATAATTAAATAAATTTTAACTTAATCTTGATTAATTGTTAACCTTAGGGTTAAGTTAAATTAAATTCATTTGTATATATAGTTAAATGAAATTAAAATTTCATTTGTTAAAACATTAAAATGGCCTACCAATTTAGAGAGAATTAAGAATGAGAATTTGTAATTTTTTTTAAGAGTTGAAAACATATTCTATTCATCATCTTCTCTAATTAAAGTTAGCTATTAAAACATTAAATAAATTTATTTTTACTCAAAAGTAGAATAAAAGAATAATAAATTTAATTAAGTTAAAGAGTTTAACTTAGGATCATGTTTAGGTATTAAACAAAGTTGCTGGATTATGAGCTGCTATTCTAGATATTCAAACTCATCTTCATTGAGTACTAAAATTGACAGTGGTTACAATTATAGGCAGATTTCGATTCTTTTAATCCAAATGTTTCATAGATGAAATACTCAATCTTGTATATTAATTTGATTAATATGTATTTAAATGTGTTCATTATTATATTTAGACTTCTGCTATATATATATATATATATATATATATGAAATGTGTAAACTTGAATAATGAATACACATTATATGCATGCACCTATAATTTAATCGACACCCAACATATACAATATGGTTGATCTCAACTTTTATAGTTCAATACACAGTCTTGTTGTATCTGTAACATGTGAGTGCGGCAATATTCACGAACTTATAGAAAGGTTCTATAAGACAAACGAGTGTGAATCTAACTATATATATATATATATATATGAAATGTGTAAACTTGAATAATGAATACACATTATATGCATGCACCTATAATTTAATCGACACCCAACATATACAATATGGTTGATCTCAACTTTTATAGTTCAATACACAGTCTTGTTGTATCTGTAACATGTGAGTGCGGCAATATTCACGAACTTATAGAAAGGTTCTATAAGACAAACGAGTGTGAATCTAAAGAGTTTTGTAATATGAAGTGTACTCATTAAGTACTAGGGTAGTAGCTAGAGTCGAAGAGTTCGATCCGAAAAACTTATAAATAAACAGGATTTATTTTTAGCACCTTTCTAAAAAGGACATGTGTCACATTTCTATTTATTTTGATTATTTTAATCAAAATTTAAGTGTTAAATTTTGAATAAAATAATCTTTCTTAATTGTTAAGTATACTTTAAAAACATGACAAGTGTCTTTAATCTAGATTACTTAATGAATTTATCAAGTGGCCTTAAATCAATTTTCTTTACTTAAATGAAATGTAGGGCGACCATTTTTAATCACAAAAGTGAATTTTCTTAATGGCTAAGTTTGCTTAATACTTGGATAAGATTGGTACACTTGTTATGAAAAGTTTGGTTCATAGACATCTTTTCATTTACAAAGTAAAAGGCAAAACAAATACAAAATAGTTAAGAAAATAAATTAATTATTTCTTTTGGTGGTGCAAAAAGTGCAAAAAAATTGTTTTTAACTTTTTTTAAAACAAAGAATTGAGAGAGTGAAAGCTTAAAAGGTTTAAGCCTCAACACTAAAATCAAATTTTACATATTGCAAGTTACCATTTAAGAGTTCTGAGTCTACCGTAGTTAGAACTTGAATTTGATTAACAACACACTTCAGGATGACAACTTAAGACAAAAAAGCTACATTTAGTTAGGTAAAACTTTTCTTCAATTATTATTTTTATAATATAATTCTTATATTTGTACATGTATGAGATACATATAGTGAAAATGGTTTTGAAATGCATATATTATGTTTTTGTTGCATACTGTGTATAACACACAAATGTAATTCACTTATCACGCACACTCACATATCGTAATATCTAATAAATGATATCAGAGCATACTGTGTGTTGAGTATAGGACACAAGAGTTTTGTCTAGTTGGACATCAAGTGAATTTTTTTTTATGTTTGATATCAAGGCTCAAAACAATAGGTGAAATGGCTTCAAAAGTTGACATTGTGGCGCTAGATATCTATTTGGTGCACCACAGTAGCGTTGGTTGAGTGGTGTCACTGGCGCTTAAGGTACTAACCTTAACGTTGCAATGATAGCATCCTAGCATCGCAACATTCATGGTTTTTACTCAATTTTAATTTTAAATGCATGTGATGCTTATACTATACAGGTTTTATAATTGTTATATAAATTATGATCATTTGTTTACATTGTTAACCACGATAGGATCCCTATTGTTGAGGGTTAGTTATACTTGCATAAAAAAAATGAGTGTTTTGAGAAATTTTTCCTCATGAGATGCAGATAAATTTAAAAGAAAAATCTCTCATTATCATATTATTATGTGTTTCATTTTTGAAAAATGTTATACTTCGTTTGTCTCGTCAATATGATGTTAAACAGATCACTTCGGTCATTTTTAATATCTCTAAAGTGTGAGGGATTGGTCTTTGTGGTTTAGACTATGTCAATTAAATATTAAATAAGACAAATATAAGTGAACGTATTGCCTAATAATGCTAAAGTGTGAGAATAGTATCAGTAACTTATAGTTGATAATTGACAGGTTGATTTCAAACACACTTATCTAATATCGCTAAATATGAGGATAATGTGTGTTTAGGACCAGTGGTAAGAGTTGCATAAGATGCAATTGAAAAGAGTTATCTATCTTTTAGGGTTTACAAAGACCAATATCACTAAAGTGTGAGGTTATAGTAAATTCTGATTGGTTTACTTTCTACTATAAAGTTTAAAGAGTTAAACTTTTGTTTTCCTGTTCGAGAGATTAAAGAAAAATGTAAAGTAGTGGGAGGGCATCTTTAGATTGAAAATATAAAAGTTGTTATATCCATGATTTAAAGCGTTTTAATGATTTGAATTATAAATGTTCTGCTAACATCTTTTTTTTCTTATAAAGATAAGATGAATACGAGCAACCCATTAGTTTGCATACTGGATGCACATCAACTAAAAGGTGCCGAGAATTACTCTAATTGGCATATGAATCTAAGAATAGTTCTAGATTTAGAAAAACTTGGATATATTATTGATAAAAAAATACCTAAAGGTATTTCTGATAAAGATTCTTTAGAAGAGATTGAGACTTATAAAAAATAGATAGATGATGATTTGAAGGTCAAATTATATGTTTTGGCTTTTATGTCTACTAAACTTCAGAGAAAATATGTGCACATGGATAGTGCAAGTAGTATCATGTTTCATCTGAAGGAGTTGTTTAGTGACAGGCCACTGATTAAGATCTACCAAGTTGCCAATATACTATTTCAGTCTAGACTAACAGAGGGCAGTCTAGTCAGTCCTCATGTGCTTAAGATGATTTCTTGTATTGAGAGGCTAGAGATGATGGACATTGTTCTGAACAATACTTTGAGAAATAGTTTAATTCTCGAGTCTCTACTGGGATTATTTATACAGTTCATCATGAATTTTAACATGCAAGGGTTGATTCCCACATATGCTTAGCTGCATAATATGTTAAAGACAACTAAGGAAGACAAGAACAAAAGAGGTTTAGTCATCTATGTTCAGGGTGCTTCATCTTTTATATCTTAGACTTATAGGAAGTCTAAGGGGAAGAAGAATGTGAAGTAGACATCGTCTTTAGGTCCCCATAGACGGGTTATATCTAAGCTACAAAACAAGAGTAAAGGCAAAGAAAAATGTTTCCATTGCAATAAAGATGGACATTGGAAATGCAATTGTCTAAAACACCTTACCACAAAAAAAAAAAGAACCCCTCGAGTATATATTTATTAATTATTGACATTTCATTGGCATTTGATACTAGCACTGGTTGGATATTGGATACCGTTTGTCCTTCTCACATTTGCAATATATTGCAGAGTCTGAAAGAAGTTAGACATATGCTACATGAAGAAGTACAGTTTCATGTTAGAAATGAAGATTTTCCTGAGGTTGAAGCTGTTGGGACTTTTAAGCTATATCTCCCTACTACCAGATTCATTTTGTTGTATAACTGCTATTTTGTGCCAAATATAATTAGGTAGATCATATCCTTTTCTGTATTAGACAGGGGAGTTATCATGTACATATTCAGAATAATTCCTTGCATTTATATGATAAAGATAATATTTTACGTACTGAATGTCAGTTGATGAATAACCATTATATTTTAGATACAACAAGAAATGTCTTGAATGTACAAATAAATAAAAGGAGAAAAAATTCAGAAACTTTGATTGATTTTGAATTGTGGCATATACGATTAGATTATAGAGGCGTGAGACGCCTAACCCATTTAGTTAAGGATGGTCAGATATCTAATCTTACCATAAAGCCTTATCAAGTTTATGAATCTTATATTAAAGAAAAAAATGATCAAATCTTCTTTTGTTGGTGTAGAACACTAGGCCACTAATTTATTGGAACTAGTATATAGTGATGTATGTTGTTCAATGAATCACACCATTATGAGTGGGTTTCGATACTTCGTGATCTTTATCGATGATTTGTCATGATATGGATATGTGTTTCTTATGAAACACAAGTTAGAAACCTTTGAAATGTTTAAAGAGTTTCGACTAGAAACAGATAAACAAGCTGGTAAGTTTATTAAATGCCTTCAATCAGATTGAATCGGTGAATACATGAGCAGTGAATTCATAGATTATTTAAAGGAGAATGAGATTCTCGCTTAATATCACCTTTCAAGTACTTCTCAACACAATAGTGTTTTAGAGAGAAAGAATCAGACTTTATTGGATATGGTTTTCAAGTACTTCTCAACACAATAGTGTTTTAGAGAGAAAGAATCAGACTTTATTGGATATGGTTCCATCCATGATGAGTTTTATAGATTTTTCTGAATATCTTTGGGGTTATGCTCTACAAACTGATGCTCACTAATTGAATAGAGTTATATCAAATGTCGTTTCTATCACTTCGTATGAGATATGGACTAGGAAGAAACCAAGTCTTAAGTATGTTAAGATTTGGGGATGTCTTGCTTATATAAAGGTTATGCAACAGGATAAACTTGCACATAAGGGGTACAAGTATCGGTTCATTTGATATCTTAAGCATTATATGTGATATCAATTCTATAATCCTGAGGAACGAAATGTGTTCGTTGCTCGTTATGCCATCTTTCTAGAGAGTCAGTTTCTAATAGATTGTAAGGATTGTATAAAAATTAAACTTAATGAAGTCTATCAAAATATTGATGAATCAATAATAGAACCTCAGGTTCAAGCGAGTGAGATACCTTTGACACACCCTCTCCGTAGATCGAAAAGGATCTTAAAGCCACCCGATAGGTATGGTATAATGCCTGAAGGTGTCTTTAATGTTTTCTTAGTTAAAGAAAATGATCCTTAGATTTATAAAAAGGTGATGTTGGACATAGATTCTGAAAAATGGCAAGACACCATGAAATTCGAGATTGATTCTATGCATGACAGTCAAGTCTAAAACTTGGTTGAGCCTCCTAAAGGAATTATTTCGATCAGTTGTAAATAGGTATATAAAAGAAAGCATGGGCCCGATAGAAAAGTGGAGACCTTTACAGGCAATTATTGGCAAAAGGTTATATTCAGAAATCTGGAACAAATTATGAGAAAGCTTTTTTACCAGTAGCCATGTTAAAATTAATTCAAATTTTACTGGCTATTGCTACACATTATGATTATGAAATCTGGCAGATGGATATAAAGACAACTTTTTTGAATGGATATCTTGAGGAAGATATATATATATATATATATAACAACCTGAAAGTTTTACATCTAGCCTGATTTTTAATCTGGTGTGTAGATTAAAGAAGTCTATTTATGAACTTAAGCAAGCCTTCCAAAGCTGAAATCTTCATTTTGATGATATAATTAGACGGTCTAGTTTTATTAAAAATAAAAATAAAGTGTGTATGTGTATAAAAAGGTCAGTGGGTATTAGATATCATCATGAATGATACTAGAGCAAGTGGGAGTTGTTTGAGATTGTGCTTACGTACCATTTCATTGTCCGTATGAATATTTATTTGGTATTTATATAATGTACATTTCAATAAATTGTTATTTATTAATATAGTATTAAGCTTGTTACTTTTCAAACATTATAGATATAAAATAATTAAGATCTGATCTAAAAGAATTTAGGTCAATGCTAAAAGTTAGCATTCGAAGAGTTAGAAACGTGTCTGAACTAGAACAAAGACCTGAGAATATTATAATAATAACATAGATACAAGAAGTTGCAAATGGTGTTAAAAAATATTATTATGTAATATATTCACAAATATATTATTCCTGATTTATGTTTATCGATACGAGTCGATTGATAAACCTTCTAGATTAGTGTATGTCTATATTTGAATTATCTGGATAGTTAGTCTTAGCAGACTTTAAGGTTAGTGGAAGCTCGTATAGGCATGCAAGTATTCAGTAAGGACTGAGTACTGAACAGACTCACGAGGACCTCTGATAGACATCCTATAAAGCTCTCAATGGTTGGTCTTCCTGCGTTGAGTAGTATTTATAGTCCTTTGACCTAAGCGCCAAGGTAGGCTTGTGAGTGATCCATCATGCTTAGATTTCACATATGTCAGGGACCTTTCATGGTTTAATCTCTGGGTGCTATTGGGTATGATCCAATGCTCATAGAGTTTGATGTGCATAGATATAAGATCCCTTAGCTTATATAGGTAAGCTATGTATCCTGATGCTCTAAGATTATATTTTAGAAAAGTCTTTTGACCAAAAGCAGTATCCCAGAAAAAAGTTTCCGTAAGGTAAAATAATATCGCAAAAGAATTTGCAGATATTATTTATTGAAATACAAATTTGGAGATAAGTTTATGGTTGAGCACATAGAGATTTGACAGTGGGGATCTATGTCTCTGCTCTTCTATGATATATGTGACAGATGGACTATACAAATATGGTTGACTTCAACTTGTATAGTTCAACGTGCCATTTTATTATATTCATGATATGTGAGTAGGGCAGTGTTCATGAACTTATGCAAAGGTTCCATAAGACAAACATATGTGAACTTAGAGAGTCTCATAATATGAAGTATACTCGTTGAGCATTAGAGTAGTAATTAAAGTCGAAGAGTTCAATCCGAAAAACTTATGGATAAGTAGGATTTATTTTTAGTACCTTTCTGAGAAGGACACATCTCACATATATATTTGTTTTAATTATTTTAATTAAAACTTAAATGCTAAGTTTTGAATAAAATAATCCTTCTTAATTATTAAGCATACTTTAAACACATGACAAGTGTCTAGATTAATTAATCATATGACCTTAATCAATTTTCTATACTTAAATAAAATGTGTGGCCGGCAACTTTTAATCATGAAGATGAATTTGTGTAATGGCTAAGTTTACTTAATACTTGGACAAGATTGGTACACTTGTCATAGAAAGCTTAATTCATGGATATCTTTCCATTTGCAAAGTATAAAGCAAAACAAATGCAAAATGATTTTAAAAAGAATTAATTTACTTCATTTCTTTTTGTGGTGAAAAGAGAGCGAAAAAAAAAAATTGTTTTAGCTTGTTGAAAAATAAAGAACCAAGATAGTGAAAGTTTGAAAAGTTTAAGCCTTAACATTAAAATCAAATCCTGCATATTGTAAGCTACCATTCAAGAGTTCTAAGCTCACTATAGTCAGAATCTGGATTTAATCAATAGTATACTTCACGGTGAGCTCCAGAGCTAAAGACAAAATATATACCTTCAGTTAGGTAAAGTTTTTCTTAAGTTATTATTTTTATAGTATAATTGTGATACTTGTATATGAAAGAGATACATGTAATGAAAATGGTTTTGAAATGAATATATTATACTTCCGTTGCATGTCACGTATAATAGGCATATGTATTTCACTTACCACGCATACTCACACACCATAATATTCAATAGGGTTGTAGGGCAAACCCTAGTATGAAAATAAAGATGAAGAGAGGAGAATGAGTGAATATGAAAAAGTAGAGTTTCTCATCTATCATATCTTTGAACTTATTCTCTTCTCTTGGAGAAAGTGGGCTTTATAGTAAATATGAACCTTAGATGTGGAGAGAACTAGCCTGATATTACCACTCAAGGGTGACATGTGGCAAAAAATATCAGAGAATCATTTCTATCATGAAGAGTATTTAAGAAAACTTGTTCAGTGAGGGCAAAAGAGTAATTAGAGCTTCTCTAATACTTAGAGTACTATTTGTCTCCTGATTGGTTGCTTTTTCTGAAGTAGTTAAAATTAGTTGGTGAATTTTGGAAGCACTGAGGGGTCGTCTGACTCTATCCCCCTAAGCTCAGTGAATTTAATACTAAGCTGCTCAACTATCCCTGACATCTTTTGTTTATCATGTCAATAGTGTCAGCATGAGACAAAATCTTGGTTCTAGCTGACATGGCAGTTGCTCATTGGGTCTTTGAGGATCTCTCATCTAACCTTATCTTTAGGTCTGATAGTTAGATGATGTGGCATCCAAGTGCTCTTCTAATAGGTCCCATTAGTGATATGGCGAGATCTGAGTTATATTGACGTATACGCCTGCTAGTAGGCCCAAGATGATGTGACAAGTACCCTAGCTCCTGTGATGTATCCTCTGACACTATTACTGAATGGCGACATATGTCCTGACATAGGTCCCACTAAATAGGCTTCATGGGCTAAGTTATAGAAATCTAAATGTTCAAGCCCGAGCTCAGTCCTACTGATGTAGTTGGTTTCAGGCCATACTACTTAAGAGATCTAAGCTTGAGTGCTAGACTGGATTCTCCTATATCAGGCTAAGTCACTAATTTTTACCTTTAACAAAAAGTCATACCAAATAATTACTAACGTTGCATACTTAATTAAAAAAAACAAATTGAGAATCAATTTGTCCCTTACAAATTATAAGAATTATAATGTTAATTGGTTGGTCATTCCAATAATAATCACATTACAAAACTTCGGTAGAGATAAATTCAAAAATACAATAAGATGATGATCTAAACATAAAATGGATGTTAAAAATGAGAGGATGATATTAGTCTGATTATATATTATAAATCAATTGTAAAGGCTTATCATTTTTAATAATATTAATATCACACATCAGAGTCTGAAGTAATTATGTCACTTTATCTTTCAAGTTTACTCACTACTTAGAAAAGCTCAGGTTGGCCACAACTTAAATAGTATATATGTATATTTAGAAAACAACATGCAAACACGTGACGTAAATAGTTTTGTAATATTATTCAAATTATGTTTGTATTTCAAATAGTGAATTTGATCTCTCTTGTTTTAGTTGACAATTTTGATATCAGAAATCTCGAAAAGTTAAATTGGTCTTTAACGTCTATAGATTCTACAATCATTGCTTGTGAGCTTCCTAAAGCTTCCATCCTCATCAATCAGAATCCAAAAGTAGGTCGAGTCATTTGTGTTCTAATTTTTCATTTCAACTGTGGATGGACAGAAGTCGAAAATACTAGTAATTTGATTCAACGAAGGGCGAAACAATAGAAGTTATCAGATATAATAGTACAAATAACCTTACTTATACTTTTTTAAATATACAAATGTGTACATTGAAAAATGATGATGATTATAATGATTATTGCTATTGGTGGGGGAATAGTTTTAGACTATCAATGTGAATTAATGATATTGACATGTGATTTATTGAAAGTAAGACTAAATTTTGCACTAGATTAGCCACTCAACTCAAATTGAGATCTAACCATTAGACTCAGTATAGACTAAAACTCATTAGTCTTCATTATGTGACTTAGGGGTAGATCAGATGGACCTACTTAGGATTCCACATCACTACTCACTCCTACAGCCAAAAAATAGGTCAGCATGGTTAAGTCACCTACCACGTCATGATTAAGCTCCGTAATTAATGTACATGTCAACAAAACCTCACACTTACTATGCTAGTGTACAAGTGAAAATCAAAGAGTCAAAATAAGATACCAGCAAATTAGTTCAACATTTCACGTCATTAATGAGCCTCACATTTACCATGTCAGCTCACAAAAATTACATTATTGACAACTGGCAATAAAATAGATAAAAAGGTATAAAAAAATAGTACAGCCTTATAAAGCACTTAATAGAGTACCATAGACAGTTGTCCTTTAATGTAGATCATATTGCAAAAGATGTCACCCACTTTAATACCTCATTAAAGATAAGATCACATGGCAATTAGTAAGGGACCGATCCTAAAGTGCCACATCAGATTGTCCTATCCACATAAGGGACATATCAGCACAGAATTGCTAATGTGGGATTGAGTGGGGATCACAACTTCCACTAACATCTACTCTCTATATGACATGTGTTAAAATTACTTTTAGGATAATGACACTTGTTGAGTAGGATATTCTCTAGTATAAAAGGAGTATTTTCACACTCCAAGCATGACACCTAACTCTAAAGACATAACACTCTTTTTCTGCTAAAAGGTCTCGAAGTGGCCTAATAAGCTCACACTAGCCTTCATTATATAAGCATCACTTTCTCCAAGAAGGAGATTATTCATTTATTACTTCACTTTTCTAATTCATCTCATTCTCCTCTTTTGAATAACTCTCTTTCTCTTTATTTCTATATTAAGGTTTTTCCTACAACCTTATATCATTTGATAAATTATCAAGAATCATCTTTTCTCCTTATTAAGAAAACATCTATCAAGGCACGTACAAATGGCTTCAACAAATCTAAAAAGGGGATGAATATATGAGATTCTATCTTATGAGTGTTATTACTTTTATTGTAATTTATGTCTTGTAACATCGTTTTCATATAGTGGATTTTGATAATGAGCTTTACTTGTGGATGTAAGTTTTTAGGCTGAACCCTATAAATTTTTGTGTTGGTTCTCTTTATGCTAGATTGTATTTAACTTAGAAACCATATGATTGATACAAACATATGCCTAATTTAGACTTCAACCCTATTTTTCTAAGTTAATGATACTAACAACTCTATTTTGTACCAATATTAAGTTGTGAGCTTAATCCAAATGGGCTTTGTTAAGTTTAGCTTTATATAATCACCTCTGGATAGTTCTTTAATCTTAGCTCTGATTTGGGCCACCTCGACTATTCTATAAAACCTAAGTATCCTTAGCCTCCAAATTATATTTTAAGCTCTTCTATGCTCAGCTCTACATTGTCTAAGCACTTTCTTTGGCCCTAAACATGACCTCAATAGCCTTTTTCAACTTAACTGAGCCAAATTAACCCCTCTAAATAGTTTTTCACTCACTGCTCTTGAGCTTTGGCAATTTCTATTAAGCTGTTGCTTTCCTTCAATAAATAAACCCTTACTCATTTGGGTTCAAGAAATGACTGGGCTCACCAAATTTGAGCATAAATAACTATAAAATCCCTCGATCTACTAAGCACAAGCTTCACTAAAGGCTACAAAGTTGTTATTTCATAAAAGTTAAATAATATTTTCATTTAAATGATTGAGAAGTTTTTTTTTTCAATTTTATTTCATAACATTTAGTTTAGGCTGCATTTGAGATTTTTTTTTTTGAAATATACTGAATTTGATTAAAGAAA
Organism: Ailanthus altissimus; assembly: GCA_946807835.1. Classification (NCBI taxonomy): domain Eukaryota; kingdom Viridiplantae; phylum Streptophyta; class Magnoliopsida; order Sapindales; family Simaroubaceae; genus Ailanthus; species Ailanthus altissimus. The sequence continues at coordinate 21,016,038 of OX327684.1, forward strand.
CTAGTAAAGATATAGACTTAGGGGCTTCTAATAAAAATTAGATAAATTAACGAGCCCTAGTTATACATTTATACACTAACGAATGCCTGATCCCAACTCTTTACAAGTAAGGGGAATAAATTAATCCTCGACTATGAAAAAGTTTTCGAAGAAATGAGAAACAAAACAACCCTGATAGTTAGGGAGCAAAATAAAATAACCCTTACGGAAGAAGGGAAAACTAAAACTGACTTATACAACCAAAACACTACAACAATTATATACAACCAATTAAGCTAAAACCAAAGCCCAAAAAAATAACCCACAAGCCCAGACAAAACTAACACCAAGTAGATCCCAACGTGTACAAGTATCCAGTTGGGGTTTGGTGCCGCCATAACAATAACTCCAATTCTGGCAAAATCAGTGGCTACAGACTCTGTGGGGAATAGACAATGATTGGGACTGTGGATTGGCCGATTGTAGGTCCTGATAGACAATTCCCCGGCGAGATTCAATTGATGGAATATCAAAATTGATGATGAATAACGGTCGACTGTCAAGGCTCAGCTATAACTTAGGAGAGTGCAGAACCGATGAACCACCTCCAATCGACTTGCAAAATAAACTCGCCGGACAAACAGAACCCAATCTAAAGGAACCTAACAAAACTAAAAAAGAAAGCAAACAAACAAATGCATAAGAAAAAGAGGGAGAGAATATGCCCACCAGAGAAAGGGCTTAACCCTCGGGTGGAAATCCAGATCAAAATGGTTGCCCAGCTGCAAATTTACTACAACAATAAGAGAGAAGTTTCGAGAGACAACAATAAGTTTGCTTTCCGTTTGAGAATGCTTTTGGTGCCATCAAACTTAGCCGAAAATGTTTTTTTGTATATACTTTCATTCTCTTTGATTGAAATATACAAACAAAAAAATACCCTTTTTTTTAGATTAAGAAAACACTTAAATGCTTTCTAGACAAATGCTATTTTTTTAAGTAACTTTTTAGACAAACACTTGATTAGGTGCTTTTTCAAAACGCAATTTTGGACGAAACTGCCGAAAATCCTTTCGCTTGGTAAGTGGTAGCGATTTGCGAAAAACAGCTTTCCACAAAAGCAATTTCCATCCAATATTACTCAATGACGATCATGTAATTCACGCGTTACCCTTCTGTATCCTTTATCTCAATTGAAAGACTAAACTCACCTCTCAAATTTGTAAAAACATAATTTCAAGCATTGATATAGATTTTATGCAAACTAAATACAAAACCCTTGGTGAAATTTTCAAGGGAAATTCTTCAAGTTGATCGTTATTTTAATATTAATTTTTATTTTGATCAAAGTTAAATATTTTAAATTATATTAATCAAATATACGATATATTAACTATTTTACCCTTATTACAATTTTAATAATTTTTATTATTATTTAAATTTTTATTTTATTTTTTTATAAATTATTAAAGAATATAAAATTTTAAATAATTAAAATTTAAATTAATTATAAAAATACTGTAAACTTATAATAATAATTAAAAATAATAACAATAAAAATTAAAAATAACACAAAATGCTAGCTGGGTACGCGCCCGGGAGTGCGCCCAGCGAGCATTTTGTGTTTTTTTTAAAAAATAAATTTAAAAATAAAATAAATAATTATATATTAAATATTCCTTATATTTTTTTATTTATTTAAATATATAAAACCATCGTATTATTATTATTATTATTATTTACCCCTAATATTATCTCTCGTTTTATTCATTCTTAGCATTCTCAAAACTCACAGATCGCTCACAAAACGCATATCTCTCTATCATAGCTAAAGTTCTGGCGTTCTCAAAACTCACAGATCGCTCTCAAAACTCATATCTCTTGATCATAGCTAAAGTTTAAAACAAGTAAGATTTTATTTATTTTAATTTAATTAATAGTATTATTTATATTTATTGAAATAAATGATTAAAGTGTTTGGATATATATATGTTACGATTAAGCTGTGGTTTATGATTGAGTTATGGTGCGCATATAATTATTGCTGGTGGTGGATTGGTATGTGTCTGCGCGTGACTGCACATATAGTTGTTGTTGGCCACCGTTGTGTACACACCAGTAACAATTGGTGCTCATGTACAACCCATTTCGATGAGCACCGATTGTAATAAAGTGTTGTTGCGCATCACTGCAATGTTATAACACCACCACCAAATAGCTTTCATTTCTGAAACTGCATATTATATTTATTTTATATATTTAAAATATTTATATATATAGTTATATATTTAATTATATTTTTTTAATTTAATTAATATAAAATTAAATTAAAATTATGTTATATTTTTTTCAGGTATGTCATAAATTTCAACCATTATATGTTTTTGGGGGACATGGGAGAGTTGTAGCGATGGTTTTGAAAGATACATTGGATATCAAAATATGCATATGGTTATTCCGAAAAATATTAGATACAAAGCGTTGTTGAGAAGAATTTGTCATCTTTTAGGAGTTAATCAGGTGCATTATAAAGTAACTTTGAAGTTTGAGGTTCCTTCAAGTACTATAAAGTTGAGACCCATTCCACTTGAAAATGACGATGATGCAATAATGTGGTTAAGCTTATAGAATAATATGGCTACACCGCTTTGTGTAACAGTAGATGCTCGAGGACCTGAAAGTAATGCAGAAGCATCAATGGAGCAAAAAGAAGGCTATGCTAAGCAATTCTCATCGACACCTCCTGTGTATATTCCAAATTCTCCGGAGGATTATCATTATTCTCCTTCGATGCTCAACGAACAAAAAAGCTACACATATGACCATAGTCAGATATATGGAGATATTGGCATTGATATTGGCTATGATATTAGTGAAAATGATGATCATAGTTACGAGGTTGATGATGATTGTAGAAATGATTATGAAGAGAATAAGGATGTAAATGATGATGCTGGTGATGATGATGATGAGGATGATGATGATGATGATGAGGGTGATAATGATGATGAGGGTTATGGTAGAGAAAGAAGGGTTAAGGTAGAAAATTCGTTTCAGTTTCAGCCTAAGATACCACCATTTGACTTGAATGTATCGAAAAAAGTTTCTTGTAATGGGATTGGTGATGTATTTGTAGGAAAATTATATAACAGCAAAGATGAAATTCATGAAGCTATAAGTATGGTTGCACTAAAGGGAAAATGGAGCTTTAGAGTTTACAAATCCACCAAAGATTGTTTCGAGTTGAAATACGATGATGACAGCTACAAGTAGAGGTTACGGGCAGTGTCGATAGAAGGGCAACATTTTTTTGTTGTTAGGCGAGTAGATACAGGGCACACTTGTGTGTTGAGTCAATTAAGGGATGGTCACCGGCAAGCCAAGAGTCGAATTATTGCTAAAGTAATAAAAAATAAGTTTACATCGGTCAATAGAAAGTATAAACCGAAAAACATTCAAACAGATATACGTGAACAATTCCTTATTCAAATAACCTATACTAATGCTTTGCGCGCTAGGGAGCGTGCATTAAGATTGATAAGAGGTACTTCTGAGGATTCGTTTAGATTGCTTCTTGCATACAGCTATGTGTTGCAATAAAATAACCCAGGTACGATTACTTATTTGGAAACTGACGCGGATAATCACTTCAAGTATTTCTTTATGGCGTTAGGACCCTGCATCAGAGGTTTTAATTCATTAATCCGACCGGTAGTTGCAGTGGACGGAACATTTTTGAAAGGTTCCTATCTTGGTACAATGTTTGTGGCCGTTTGTAAAGATGGAAACAATCAGATTTATCCATTGGCTTGGGGAATTGCTGACTCAAAAAATGATACTTCTTGGGAGTGGTTTATGGTTAAACTGCAAGGAGTTATTACAGATCATCAGAATCTTATTTTTATATCTGATCGACATACCAGTATTGAGAGGCTATACGGGGTGTGTTTCCTCATGCATATCATGGGTTCTGCATATATCATTTGAAAGAAAATTTGATGACAAAATGCAAGTTACCATCAGATAAGTCTAAAAAGGGGGTATACCTATCTACCTACTTCAGTGCTGCCAAGGCTTATCGTGTCCATGATTTTCAATACCAATTAAACAAGATGCGATAAATTAGACCCGACGTAACAAAGTATTTGGAGGAAGATGTTGGTACGATAAGATGGGCACGATCATCTGGTGCTTTCAGAAGGTATGGTATTATAACTACTAATATTGCTGAGAGCATTAATACAGTTGCAAAAGAAGTAAGAAAGCTTCTGGTGACTAATTTGGTGGAGTGGATGCGAGAGCTAACGCAATTCTGGTTTTACCATAGACGATTGGCATCACAAAATATGACTAATGTCTTGACAAACTGAGCACATTATAAAGTCATGAAACATAACGATAAGGTAAGTCGAATGACCATTTCTCCTGTTGATGATTTACGATTTATAGTTATGGATGGTGGAGTAAACTGGATTGTAGACATTGGCGAAAGAACATGCAGTTGTTGAAAGTTTGATTATAGGCAACTGCCTTGTTCCCATGCACTCGCAGCATGCAGATACATCAGATTATCATACGAGAGTCTTTGTTCAACTTATTACATGTCCGAGACTTTATTCCGTGCCTATAGTGAGCCAATACTTCCGGTTGGTCAAGTGTCAGATTGGATAGTCCCAGAGTATTTGAAAAATATGGACATTCAACCTCCGATAGCACGTCATCAGTCAGGCAGACGTCGAATGAATCGAATTCTATCTCAAGGAGAGAAACCATCAAAGAATATATGTAGTCGTTGTAAACAACATGGACATAACTGACAAACGTGTCGAAATCCTGTACCTTTACAGAGTAGGTGATGTATATTCATTTATAAACATTTACTTTATTGATATTTAATTATGTATAATATAAGGCTAATATTTAAATATTTTTTTGTTTCAGACGGATCTGAAAAAATAAGAGAAAGAGTTATATCATGAGACTTAATTATGTATAAGAGTCGAGTTTCGTCACTTCTGTAATTCACTTATTTTGTAATGTACTTATTTCGTAATGCACTTATTTTGTAACACATTTAATTTGTAATGTACTTATTTTGTAATTCACTTAATTTGTAATTCACTTATTTTGTAATTCACTTAATTTTGTAATTCACTTATTTTTTAATGCACTTGTACTGTGTATTACATATTTATTTTATTTTAATGCACTTGTCTTTAGTATTAATGTTGATAATTTTCACAAAAAAATTGACAGAATCTCCTCTATAATATGGACAATCCCAAACCTGTCATATTAAATAAACACACTTCTATTAAACTGCAAAATCACTTTCGCATACATACACCAAAATCAATGCCCACAAACAATTATACACTCAAATCAATGCATATTGATTAAATCACACTTCTATTAAACTGCAAAAATACTTCCGCATACATACTCCCAAAACAATTATGGTATATCAATTATACACCCAAATAAATGCATGTAAATAAATTATAGTGCTAAATATCTACGAAGTTGTAGTCCACAAATCAACGGCCATCTTCTGTCTATAAAATGTACCAATGTCAGAGAATGAGTCAAATAGCTGACCTAACATAAGATATTCAATATACATACAGATGAAGACGCCACAGTCCCCACTCCCAACCTCTTGTTGCAGCACATTCTCCCGGATACGAGTCACCGGCCAAGGGAACAAATTTGGGCTTTCTATGCCCCTCAAACTATAAAATCAACACCTTCGAAGGTATAAAGGCATTGCAACACACAGAGGCTCTATAAATTTCATGATGGACTCGTCTGAATGGCCGTTCACGCTAGAATCATAAAGAACGATTGCAAACTAAGCAAGGTCGAGTTGCGCTACAATCCAATGTTCTTGATTCATATTCAGAGGAATATATACCTACAAAATAATTATGGTATTATTTTTAACTTAATGTTGTTACATGCACAATAAAAAGTCATTATTATTTTTAAAAAAATACCTTATTGACCGATGCCCACGGTTTAGCGCCAAGTAACTCGGTCTTTGTTCCGAGTGCATAAGCCAACAACATCTCAAGCCAGTCGTTGTTGTCTTTAGGATTGGCAGTGAATGACATTTTTCAAATTTGTCGAATGTACTCCTAAACACAAATAAAAGATACTCGTTAAAGACGATAATAGTTAAAGTCAATCATATTATATGCACAAAACACACAAAATATAATAACTTACGTAGAAATATGCATCTGCAGTTGTACAATCCTGTAAGTACATGTCAGAAAATGTTCTTTGACGCAAACGCAAAACCGTCAAATATTCATTTATATGCTACAAAACACACAAAATATGTTTAAGTTTTTATATTATTAGACAAATCACAAAACAAAAAAAAGTTAAAATAAATCCTCACTGAATCGTCAAGCCAATTTTGTAGTATCTCATTAAACCACGTATTGTTCAGATCGAGTCCGTGCAAATGAACCCGTTGTGTTGGGTCATTCTTTTTTATTCAATCCAGAAGCTCAGCATATTTACTCTGATCAATAGGATTCAGCTGCCCATTTATGTCAATAGTAGGACGAAGCTATAAGTCCACAAGTTTCTTCTTCGCGGGCTGTTTTAACGGATTAGTATATGGATTGATTTGAGCTGCTGCCTTCTTACGAAGACGCCCATACCTGCTTATGTTTTCACCCAATGGAGCCGGTATAATTTTTAAGCTTGTAGGGCTATCAGCAACAGGAGCAAATGACTGATACTGAGACTCGCTGGTAGGAGCAAATGTATGAAAGTCAGCAGCCATGAATTCGGCACCCTACAAAACCAAACAATACCGGTTAATATATTGACTTATTAAACTTTGTATCCAATATATTTTAGGTTTAAAATGTACCATACTCTGCCCTACATCCTCGGAGATATTGGCTGGTTTAAGCTGTTGCATCAAGAGAGATATTTGATGCAAGATATTTTCTTCAGCCTTATCAATCTTGGCTGAAAGCTCTGCGTCACCCTTATTAATCCTGGTAAATATCATTTCTATAAGATCATCCATCTTCTTCTCTAGGATTTTATACTGTGATGTTCACTTGCTGAATTGAAACTATACATAAGTTATTATAATCAATTTTCACAAGCTAATACTAACCAATAACAAAAGCATCAGATAATTGAAGGAAAAAAAATTAAATTATTATACTATTGATTCAGTCACTGGCGGGGCTTGAAATTCGTTGAGGTGCTGCAGATTATCAGTGAATTGAGTGTCCGGGATATCAACTGTCTCCAACTTAAGACTCTCTCCCCATTTTTTAGATGGAATGCAAAAGTTTACCACCGCGCGATAGTCCGCAGTCTTCTCATGTTTGCGGGGTACCAACTTCCTATGAACCTCCAAAACCTTTATAATATTTTAGATTTATTAATCATTATTAGAAAATATAACACAAATTATAAGGAAGTTATATATATTTTTTGTTGAACATAAAAGCATACCCCAACACCATCGAAGAGGACATCTACGATATTTTCGTATAATGGAGTGCTCGTGCCAGACCAATTTAGAATACGAGAAAAATAATCTCCATTCCTATTGGCAAACAACTCCCCACACCTCGGGATCGCCTCGTAGATCCACACCTGAGATGATAATAAATTTAAATTACAATGCCAACAAAATAAATTTTTCTCTATCATAATATAATAATGAATCAAAAAGATAGAATTACTTACCAAGAATGCGTGACAAAATGAGTATAAGTTGTATGATTCTATATCCTCAACGCCTGTTTTTTTAACCTTTGCCAACTTTTTAATTGGAGCAGTGCATAAACTATTGTAGAGTACAATTTATGTGATCGTGCCCCAAGGATAGACATTAAACTCATCTAAATTATCTACCAGACGAAGTATAAAATATTGTATGATTCTATTTTGATCACCTGGTATTATCAATTTATGAAATACATAAAATAGACACATTTTTACTGCATCTACATCATCGTCAAATGTAACGTTGCCGAACCACTGATCTAAATCCTTGTAAGTCAACTGACTTCTACCCGAAAAATATTTATGACAAAGTTTATCACCTAACCCATTTACTACACGATAATCTCTCATCCTCAAACCAGTAATCAAATAAAAATCTTAACGAGAAAATCTAATACGTCTTTTACCTATATAGAACTATAATTCTTCATATAAATGTTTGGTATGCACACGTCTTAATAAAATCTCATGAGCTAAAATACCTGAGAATGGAATATTTGATACATCCAATAAACTACCAAAACATGTGGTTCTAAATATTTCTACCTGCCTCGAAGTCAATTTATTTTTTATATTTCGTATAACTCATAACTTCGAGTACGTATGTACGTTTGCTAGGTAGAAAATATTTTCGACAATTACATATTCTTTCGTGACATTCTACTTCCTGAAAAAATTAAAAAATTATTAATATTAACAAAAAAATAATCAATATAACATATAATCAAAATTTAATTTAATTATAACTAACAACCTAAACTATTTACATAATTATTAACCAAATTAATTATTAAATTAAATAATTATAAATAAACATAAACAACATAAATTAATTAAAAAAATTTATAAAATGAAAATTTTTTGGGGTAAGATGCGGCGGCACGTGCGTCTACGCGCCGCCCCCAGCAGCGCATAAACGCACGCCCCGTCGCATTTTATCCCAAAAAATATGCCGGATACATTCTACATCCAATCTACACACATTATTAACTTTCTATCTATACATTTCTACATATATTTAATTAATATAAATTATAATACTGAAAGATAAAAAAATTATTTATAAATACATACCAACTTTGTTCCGCCATGACGAGAGAAAGGGAAGACTGCCGTGAGAGGTGGAGCGCCGCCGTGAGAGAGAGTGACCGTGAGGAGGGCCGCCGAGAGAGAGTGAACGTGAGAGAAAATTTAAAAAAGTGAAAAGGAAAGTAAAGGTAAAAATGTCGGTGGAGAGAAGAAAAATAAAGAAATTTTTTTATTTAAAATAAAAAGGTAAAATATAAAAAAATTAATATTATTGGTTAATAATGCATATGTTATTTTAACTCGGTCAAAATAACATAAGCATTTAAAAATTCGGCCAAATTAGCCAATCTCCCAATTTTCAATAGTACTCATGCATCTTGCATCAATGAAGCTTTATAGTTTATCTATTTATTCTCAAACTTAATACGTACAAAGCACTAAAAAGACAACAATGGTGATTTAAGGGGGGAAAAGGGGATTAACCAAACATAATTACCATGCCGGTAATTCTTGGCCATCAGGGTTAAATCTATGGAGCAGTCGTAATGCAAGAACAACTCCTTCAGCGGATTCATATTCACAGAACTCAAAGCCTTTAAAAATTGTTTGCCAAGCACCTTTAATCCCAACTCCTGAGGTCTGTACAGGCACACAAATCTACCAATAAAAGCATTATACACATTAGATTTGCCGACGTAATACTTCTTAGAAAGACCTCCAACAATGGTTTTAATTCTTAGCTGCGGATGTTTACACCATTTAAAATATGAGGGACGATATCATCTTAGACAACTTTATACAAATATTAAACGATATTGTATAATTCAGTATTATATAAATTTAAATAAAATTACATATAATATTGTATAAATTATAAAAAAAAATAAAAAATAATAATACATCTCAAATTTATATCAAATAATGATGTATCAAGTAATCATTAGATATAATAGGTAATTTTAAAATTTACATTATTTCACCATTCAATAATTATTTGTTATATCATTACTTGAAATATAATTTATAATACAACTTGTGATGTATAGCATTACTAAAATAATATTATATAGATTTTATAATTCAAAAATATGTTACAAGTCGGGTTGTCTTTACATTTGAAAAATAAAAAATGGCCACTTTTATCATTTTGACATCCATTCTAGGCATATTCGCAGCATATTCTTTATACTTGTCTTTGCTGATGGATTGAGTTAAGTGTGAGGCTAAGAAGGATATGCTCGGATCAGTCTTCTGATAATCAATTCATGTTCGGCTTTGATGTGTTCCGAGGTCTTCCTAGAAGATCTTTTATAGTGACTCGACTATATTTGTTCAGTAGACAGTCGTTCTATCTTGGTGTCTACGTTTGATCATGTTCTTTGAGACAAACCGAATTGGTTAGTATTTCGCAGGGCAGTTTCGGTTGCATCACAGTCTGTCACGTCGATTAGATGCTTCAGTCTGCCGACCTAGTCCCCTGAATTCGAACAAATCCTAGGCAGTCCAACCATGCTAGGACCTGTCCTGATGACTATCATCGTGGGCTCATCCTTGAAGTAGCTTGTAATGCATGGCTAGGGTGAGGGTATGATAAAATGGATCGATTTTGGCTCAACTTACACCATAAACACACATTCCTCTTGAGGTTACTCAAACCCAACCATTGTTTTCCACCCAATTTCCCCCAAACTTATTTCTTTTGATTCCCTAGCTATTTTGTTGCTCTTCTTTTCTTTTCATTTAAGCTAGGGGTATAGCAAACTCAATTTTTCTTTTTGTTTCTTTCTTTTTTTTCTTTAAATTTTTTTTTTTTTTTTTACATATAAGTCACTATACCCCCAAACTTAAGCTTTTCATATTTGACCAACCAACATTTATAACCAAACCCAAAGCTCTTCTTTAATTCACCCCTTCATTTATAAAAGTTCATACAACTCTTTAAAAGAAGTGCTATACTTATGGCGTGATGGGTACTATGAAGGATAATAAAAGTAAAGGCTAAGGTAATGATATAGTTAGCAAGAAAAAATGATAATTAGGCTCAACGGGGGTGACTACGGTCAAAATTATACATAGGTTGGCTTGAAAGGCTCAATCGGTCCAAAGATGGCCTAAAATCATATCGTTAATTATGTATGCCCTAGGATTTTGCCTTGAGTGATGCTCAAACAAGTTCTAGCGTGTTCTTGAGACCATATTTATTCTTGTAGTGCATAAAAGTCTTCTAAGTAAGCATAAAACTAAATAATTCTAACTATGTGCTCGAAATATCAAGTGGTCACAAAGTGAAGCTGAACTTGTCCTAGATTACCAAGTAAACAATCACAACATTCATTGTTTCCCAAAGAACATAGCATTTGAAATCATGTTTCTATTTCATATCATTGACTACTAATCATTCAACCAACCCACAACTGAACACTAAAATGAAAGAAAACAAACAAAACAAAAGAAATTATGCAAAACAAACAACTAAAAACAGAATTAAAAACAAAACAAATAAATAAACAGAACTAAAAACAGAACAAATGGGAAAGTGTTTCCCTATCCCCCAAACTTAATATCCGACATGTCCTCATGGCAAAACAAAAAGAAACATAAGACAAAAAGCATAGAAATACTTCCCTGAAATAGAGTCCGGGCTTTAGTCATCATTTGTTGCTGTTGCATTTTCATCTTCGCTGACAAAGCCATGTTGCTCAGAACACTAATTTGCCAACTAAAGCCCCTCCACCAATCTCCTTGGGTTGCCTCCCAAACAGCGCCTGGTTTTTCGTCTCTGGCTAGACGTTATCCTTTTTGATTCAATGAGGATCAAACTGCATATCTGAGGCATCTCCCTTATGGAACTTAAGTCGATGTCTTCGGGTGTTAACATTCTTTTTCTTCGACTTCCACAACTCCATAAGAAAATCTTGAAGTGGCATCTCTGACCTTTTTGATTTGAGCCTTCCCAGAAAGACTTTAATCTTAGACTGGAAGATTGAACTCCAATAGCCTATTTTTGCTGTTTTCTTTGTGAAAGTACTTTGCCTCTTCTTGGTTATCAATCTGTACCATGATGCCTTTTTATGACCTTGATGTTGAATGGCTTCTATCACTTTTAGCCTCTGAGGTAATTGTATTTCATTCGGAATTACCATGTCCATTTGGAAACAATGGGAATAATCCTTGGAAATCTGTAGATTAAGGTAACCCTTGACTGCATTTTCTAGAGAGTCTTGGCTATAATGGCTGTTGAATATCCTTTGAATTTCTCTGTCAATAATGCTGATGCAGTAACATTCATCTGCTTCCTTGGGAAATTCCATGGCTTTGAACACATTAAACGTCACCTCTTCATCTTGCACTCTCATAGTAAGTTCTCCTTTTTGGACATCAATCAAGGTTCTACCGGTAGCTAAGAAAGGTCTTCCCAAAATGATTGGAATTTCAAGATCCTCTTCCATATCCAACACAATGAAGTCAGTTGGGAATATAAATTTATCTACCTTAACTAACACATCTTCAATCACACCTTTAGGATATGTGAGTGAACGATCTGCAAGTTGTAAAGTGACATTCGTAGGCTTGGCTTCCCCCAATCCTAGCTGGTTGTAGATAGACAAAGGCATCAAATTTATGCTGGCCCCTAGATCACATAAAGCTTTACCAAAATACCGGTTTCCAATTATGCATGGAATGGTAAAACTTCCTGGATCCTTGAGCTTTGGAGGCAATTTGTTCTGCAATATTGCACTGCATTCTTCTGTCAACGCTACAGTTTCATACTCGTCCAGCTTCTTTTTCCTTGAAAGAATGTCCTTCATGAATTTAACATAGCTAGGCATTTGCACTAATGCATCTGCAAATGGTATGTTAATGTGCAGTTTCTTAAAAATTTCCAGAAACTTTGTAAACTGCTTCTCTTTCTTTTGCTTCTGTAGTCGCTGAGGAAATGGTGGTGGTCTATAAGGCTGCACCTTCTCTTTCTGTATAACCTTTTCTTTTACTGCACCATCTTCTTGTTTTTCATTCCCCTCTGCAGAATTTTCTGCACTTTCTGCATCTGCAGAATTTTCTGCATTTTCTGCATCTGCAGAATTTTCTGCATTTTCTGCATTTGCTGCATCTGCAGAATTTTCTGCATCTCCAGAATTTTCTGCATTTTCTGCATCTGCAGAATTTTCTGCATTTTCTGCATTTGCTGAATCTGCAGAATTTTCTGCATCTGCTGATGATTTAGGTCTTCCCACAATGTTTTGCAATTCTTTACCGCTTCTCAACGTTATTGATTTGCATTGCTCTTTGTCACCTTTTGGATTAACTTCCGTGTTACTCGGTAACGACCCTTGAGGGCGGTTGTTCATTGCAGAAGCTAATTGACCAACTTGGTTTTCTAAGGTGCGAAGAGATGCTGATTGGCTTTGCAAAAGTTGGTCAGTTTGCCTTATGTATTGAATTAACAATTCCTCAACACCAGGTTTCTTTTCTTGCTGAAATTGTTGCTGCTGCTGCTGCATTTGAAATCTGGGTGGACTCATGGATTTTGAGGATTGCCCTTGGTTATTATCATTCCAAGAAAAATTTGGATGATTCCTCCACCCTGGATTGTAAAAATTTGAGTTGGGATTATGCTGCTGCTGATTGTAACTCCCTACATATTGTGTTGTCTCCATGCATAGACCATTTTGGTGATTATCTCCACAAAAATCACAAGTTTGTGGTTGGCTTTTTACTGCATTGACTCCAAATGTATCCATCTTCTTAGCCAACAAACTAACTTGTGCTGTCAAGGAAGTGAGTGCATCAATTTCATGCACAGCAGCAACTTTTCTTGGATTCACTCTTTCTGATGGCCATTGGTAGCTGTTAAAGGCAATTTCTTCCAACAAGTCATATGCCACATCTGTGGACTTGCTCATTAACGCCCCTCCAGCTGCTGCATCTACAATCATTCTTAAATGTCCCACCAATCCATTATAAAATGTTTGCACCAGCAACCATTTGGGAACTCCATGATGTGGACACTTTCTCAGCATATCCTTAAATCTCTCCCATGATTCATACAATGATTCTGACTCATGTTGTACAAAAGAGGTAATATCATTACGCATCTTTGCAGTTTTGGACGGTGGGAAGAACTTGGCTAAGAACTTTTGTGCCAAATCATCCCATGTTGTTATTGAACCGGATGGTGATGATATTAACCAACTTTTTGCTTTGTCCCTCAAGGAGAATGGAAACAACCTGAGTCTTATGGCATCATCTGACACGCCATTGTATTTGAATGTGTCACAAATTTCCAAGAAATTTGTGATATGCTCGTTGGGATCATCATTCGGGAAGCCGCTGAACTGCACTGATTCTTTAAGCATTCGAATAGTCCCCGGCTTGATTTCAAAATTATTAGCATTGATATTTGGCCTGCGAATGCTTGAGTGTATGCCATTCACCCAAGGAACTGCATAGTCTCTTAAGGCTCTTGGCTCTGCACAAACATTCTGGTTTTGCTCTTCCATGCTAGTCACTTGGTTCTGGTCTCGTCGTAATCTTCTTAGTGTCCTCTCAATTTCAGGATCAAAGTATGCTAGATCAACGCTCTTGGAACGTCTCATACATACCTGAAATTTCTACAAACAAAAACAGAAATCTGAATTAACAGGAGAAAAGATTTGTATCAGTATTAAAATAAGAAAAAATTTCATTCCCCGGCAACGGCGCCAAAAACTTGTTGTGTGTTTTCTATAACACAAATTAGCGCAAGTGCACGTTGTCGCAACAAGTAATATATGATAAGTAGAGTGTCGATCCCACAGAGAATGATTTATCTTTTCTAGTTTAAGTACCGAAATGGTGTCTTTCTACTATTATCCAGAAAATGATTTAATGTATGATGATTAAACTACTCAAGTAAAAGAACAACTTAATTATGCTAAGTGATAAACTAAATTACCAACAAATTATATTCAATATGAGAAATCCTAGGATTACAAACTATCCCCCATTATGCAAATAAATTCAGCAGAATCTCTTTGATGTTTATTGGTTCTCAACTTGATATATTGACCAAAACACTCAACACATCACAAGCCTCTTTTGTAGGTCAAGTGAATCTATTCCATCCAATCAAATATCTATATGTCTATGATAAATAAATTGAACAAAATTCATTAAGCACAAGTTTTATGAGCCATACATGCCTTATGAGTATATGTCTATCTCATATGAAACTCAAGTGTACTACACTATGATCATGCATCAATATGCTTAAGACTAAATACCTAAATGCCTTTGTCAAGTTTATTTAAGCATTTCTAGATCAATTTAACTACTAGCCAAGTAATCAAATAGCATTACACACAAGCACAATGAATATATCAAAAGCTGAATTAATACCATAAAAGAGAGAACTAAAATCAATCACATAATGAGTTCAAGGATGTAATCCTAGATGAACGAAATTAGCTCATCATTAAACTACACAATCTTGAAGCTAATTCCATCAATACATGTAAACTAAACATCTTACAACAAGTAAAGAATCAAAGCAAAGAAGACATCCCTGTCAAATGCCTTTGTTGTTGAAGCTTGCTTCCCTCCTCTTTGATTTCTTCAAACTTAGAAGTTAGGTGTTTCTTTGTGTTTCCAGCTGCTGTCCCAGCTGGAGTCCTCTTCAAAATGTAAGTTTTGAGCAAATAAATAGGTAAGAGCACGGAATTAGGGCGCATTTTGGGCTGCTTTTGGGTTTCCTGATTTTCAGGAACCTGTCAAAACTTGTTGCCCAGGTCCCGGCGCCGCGGCGCTGCGTTTTGGCGCTGCGGCGCCCAGTTTCTGCAATCGGCGCCGCGGCGCTGAAATCCAGCGCTGCGGCGCTGCACTGTTGCTACAGTGTACTGTAGCACTGTACTGTAGCTACAGTGTACTGTAGCAAACAGTGCCCCCATTCGTATTTTTATCTCTAATGCTCCGATTTGCGTCCGTTTTCCGGTATTTTTGGTCCGATAATGCTTCAACCTATAAAACAACATTAATACGCATAAATAGCCCAATTATTGAGATAAATTGAACAAATATCAAGTTAGGAAGATAAAATAGTTTATACAATTACGCCTTATCAATGACTATCATCGTGGGCTCATCCTTGAAGTAGGTCATTCTGCAAAAAGTGGTGGGCTTCGGGAGAGGCTGTCTCTTGGAAAGTTTTTTGGCTAGGTCCTTAGGGTTCGAATTCTTGTTAGACCTAAAGGCTTTGGGCCCAAAGATATTTTTAAAACTGAAAACTCTATTCGGTTCTGGCTGATCCAAGCCGTCCTCCTAATCTCTGTTGAATTTCTTTGCCTTAGTTGGTTTATTGCTTTGTTTGAGCTGGTCCGAACGGGTTTTCTGGGAATGAACTATCTTCAAGTGCTTTGGCCATGGTTGAGGATGTCAGGGCTGCTCGACTTGGCATGATGATGCTATAGTTATTCGGGGGGTCACTACCACGTAGTACATGCCCATCTCATAACTCTTTTAATACTAATAAGTCTTTTCAAGCGTTAGCTTTAGCGAGTGTGAAGCTTCTCGAATAAGGAATTCATTACTAGCCATTGATTTGCTCTTGATCATATGTCTGCAATTGTTCGAGATCTAAAAGATTGCGCTTTTTTTGTTCTCTAAGTGGCGTTTGGTAAGTCAAAGCAATCTGGGCTGTTAATCGGCTAGATCCGTCAGTTTGGGTCTCTGTTCTTCTAAAGAGGCATATTTAATGCGCTTAAAAACCCAAAGCATCACTTCTTTTTTCTAACAGGTGTCTCTCTAGTTCTTCAGCTGATCTTGCTCGTCCGTTCATTCAATCTAGATGGCCTAGATTACTCTACTATTGTCCATAAATAGTTGTCTTCTTCTTCATTTGGTCCTTTACTCTATATTTTTTCTTCATTGCCATCATTCTGCTGTGCTGGTGTGACTCTATTTCTTTAAAGCCGTCTTTCCTGCTTGACAATTTCGACTGCTACGGATGCTAGTTGTTTATTTTTGCACTTTCTTCTGGAAAGTTTGCGCCTCTCAAGTGATGTGCCCTCATTATTAAGAGTATTCGTTAACAAGGTTGTGTCAGTCTCTAGTCCCAGGAAGGGGGGGTAATGATCCCATGGATCCTAAAGAGGCCAATGACGTAGATGTGGTAAGGTTGGAGATGGACGTTAGATATTGTACATCCTGCTTGAACGAGATGGACCTGGATCTTATTAGGCATTCTTACAATATCCTTGAGTCCATCACCCTTAGGTTGTCCACCGTGGAGGATTACCCGAGCAGCCCCATCAACGGCGAGGTGGTTATCCATGTAGAGTTCTTGAGGCTAGGCCTTAGACTCCTTATGCAACTTTACTTTACTAAGATGTTGGCCCGCCTACGAATAGCTCCGTCCCAACTAGGGCCCAATTCTTAGAGAATATTAGCTGGTCTGTATGTCCTGTGGACAAAGGCAAGGCAGTCTCTCCTCAATTTTTATGAACTATGCTACCTGTACCACTTTATGAGTAATGTTAGGAGCCAAAAGAGCTTCAACTGTCTTTCCTTCTATAGTCTTCAAAACTCAGTTCCTGGTTGACCTACCTTCGTAAAAGACTAGAAAGAGGAGTGGTTCTTCATTGAGAAAAATGGGGTCAGAGATTCCCTAAGACAGATGAAGGAGAATGGATCGTCCCTGCTGGTTTTTTTGCAGATGTAGATCTTTGTCTTTTCTTTTACCTGCACAACTCAACTAACATTAAATTTTTTTTTACATTGACCCGGGCTACCGACGTGGAGATATCCGAACGGGCCCTTAATCGGATAACCATCGTACTTCGGCATATTTGTCCAGTTCAAGAGTTGCTATCACCAGTCAACCTTGTTGGATTGAGCCTGGTTACCTTCGTGCCTTTGCTACCTTGCATTCAAAGCAAGTACTTGTTTCTTTTCCTTGGCCCAATATTTCCTCAGCACTTCTTGGGCTTACCCTATGTATTGTGCAAGGATGTCCGAACAAGACAGTCAGGAGAGGAGAAAACAGAGCTGGACCGAAGGCTCCTCCTCAGGTGGTCGGGGTCCTCTGAACTCTGACAATATTATGGAATGTTGTTCGGCTTCGGTTCGAGGGGAAGCTGAGTAAGGGGATCATCCCTCCAGAAGGGGGTCATCTGCTCAAGTTGTTGGTGGGCGGGCCTGTGAAGAAAGGACCACACGAAGTCTAACTGTCCGGAATGAGCCACAAGTTCAGAATGGTTCTTCGGGGAGAGGGCGGGCCTCTACCCAGACTCCTCAATCATAAAACACCTCTACCCCCAAACTCAAGACAGTGGGAAGGGTTCATCGGCTCATCCCACAACACAAACTACTTTAGCCACGTGAGCTGTGGCAGCGTCCAGTTCCACGAGGCGGGAAGGGCTGTTATCCAGCGAAGGTCCTCCCTCTTGAGTGTCCACTTCCGTGCTGGTCCTGAAAGTAAGGGAAGACCAAGGCTTCCTACTCCTCGTGATGCGGGAGTTGGAGCCTAGGCGAGTTAGATGTCTTCTTTAAACCTCGTCATGGAGTTCAATGTCGCAATACAGTCTGCTATTGACTTAAGTACGTCCTGCCTTCTTGTTCCGTTCATCTTTTTTATGCACTTCATCTATTCTAACTCTTTTCATGTTTCATGCAGTCCATCTTCCTTCTTTCTTGGTTCTGGACTGAGATTCTTGGTATGGTAGTTTGAGCTCAAAGCCCTAAGGATAATCTTACTCAGTTCAGGGCCAAGACCCAACGAGCAAAAAAGGATCACCGAGTAGGAAAAGAGGATGGCGGATGAGGTAGGGGCTAAATAAGAGAAGATGATGACCACCCGTGCTGAGGCGGAGAGCAAGTTGTCTGAGCTTGACCATCAGAAAAAATTGGTTGAGCAGAAGATGACCAACTCTCTGGCTATGGCAGGGACCCATATTGTTGAGCTGACGTGACAAGTGGGGAACTCGAGGCACAGCTAGCAGTGGCTCAGAGGGAGAGGGAGTTGATTGAACAGGGCAAGAATTCCTTGGCAGTAGAACTTGAGTAGCATAGGAAGCACTGGTCTGTCAGTCATGATGAAGGGTTTCGCCGAGGGGCGATAGAGGGGTTCCTGAGGTCAATCAACCTCTTTGAAGAGCACTACCTAAAAATTTATCACCAGTGGCTATAAAACATGGCCACTGAGGGCTTATACCATTAAGGAGAGACCTCACGGGCTCAAGATGCTGAAGAGGCTTCAGTGCCTTCTAGTACTAGCGCTGATGAAGTTATTCTAGCCAAGGTAACTACTGCTATTGTCACGCCCCAGACCTAAAAGATCCAACACACGACATCACTTATATTCATTCAAAAATGTGCACCCATAAATAATATTACACAAAAATTCAAACTTTAATTCAATACAAGAATCCTTAGCAAGTTGCTAGTAAGTTCAACATTAAAGAAAATCAACCCATAATCTAACATATATATATAATCCTCTATTGAACATATTTAAACATTCATTTCAATTTCTTTCAGAATTATAGCAATTGAATTATGACTGGGACAATTATTAAACTGGAGATACGCAGAGTTTTCTCAGAGATTGACACTCTACTACGTCACCAGTAGCAACTTTGTTGCCGGGAGCCCATAATATATTCATTGCAAATTCTTACTTAAAATCATCCAATAACCACACTTCATGAAACTTAAACCAAATCCAATCCACACACAATAAAATAATACATACGTATTTATTCAATAGGGACAAATCAAATATCATATCCCATGTGTCCCCAAATGAAACACTCAGCAACCTAACAACTTAGGGAACCCAAGAAATAGCAGAAGCCTTGCCAAATCCGCTAAGCACATATGTATCTTATTTACCTGAAATCACTATAAACTATAATGAGTATAAAACTCAGTAAGCATACTAGTTTTTCATATATCAAAATACAAATACATATATGTACACAATGCATGTGTATGATATGCTGTGATAAATCAACATCATAATCTTATCAAATCACATGTCATGTAAGCGCTTACACATTCTTTCAAAACATATAATAGGAATATCATCACTTAACTATTACTTAGTAGGACTTACATATCACATATCACATAATGAGCCAAATGTCACTCGTAGATGACATACCGTATGAGAGGAATAGTACAAGTGAGGTTTTTAAATCACACATATATAATGCTTATGCCCGAAGGTAAAAGCTAAACCCTCACCCTGATTATCGGTGAGTCCTCTCACATGCACCAATACGCCACCACACGAATGTGATGACTCACTCTTCCTTTAGGTACCAATAGGATCCTCCCTACATACGAAACACATAACATATACCAATCCTAAAGGAAAGGCCATACATAAAGGCTCCACAAATCACATAAAATGCCTACTAAGTCAACAGTAAGTTCAAGTACCCTCAAAACACAAAATATTTCTCATGGACATATTACACTTCAAAAGCTCTCTTTGTTAAACACATTTCACTTTGAAAGCTCACTTTCAAAAACACATGTATGTCATGTATGTCCATGCTCATATTCATAAATACATATCTTCACATTTCATATCAAAATATACTTTGACATAACATAAACATATTCCTAACCACATTTACAAAATCATACAAAATAATTACTACGTTTATTGTGATTTCAGTAAAAAATCTAGTATACTTACCTCTTAGCACTTTCAGCTACAAAGCTTAAATCTCCTTAATCTATCAATGGAGATTAATCCTTTCATAAGCCTCACAATTCACACAAAATACTTTAAATAGCTTATAAAATTATACACAATGCATTTATCACATCAAATTGGTCTAAATACTTGGTTTTTCAAAACCTGTCATTCTGACCACTTACACTTAACAAAATTTTCTAATACATCAAATGATGTCCAATTACTCCAAAATCAGAATATATCATTCTTGACTCATATATCCTTCCTATATATAAATATTATAACACAATTCCTACATAATCCATTCCATACACACCATCAAATCTAAACTACTAACCTGACAGGATCAACATACTAATTGAACAGTATTCAATCTCCTAATTTTATAAAATCATATAACTCAAAAATTATAAAACTATCACAGAAATACTCTTGACACATATCCCAATCTATGATAAATATTTCACTTCAAATTAACTGTCAAAAATATTTTAAAACTATTTTATTCTCTAACTTTAAAAACCTGTTAATCAAATACTGCAATGAGCTAATACACTTTAGAAAATCATAACACTTCAACCACATTGATCTAAATTCTCAATTCTGAGTATATCATATTAGACATATACACTTATCATATTCCATAAATTCGTAATTTTTGAAGATCATTCAGTATGACAAAAATTGTTTGTTATTGTATCATACTGTTCACACAGGAAATTTTCAGAATTTCAGGGTCATTTTGATAAATTCACAACAAATTCAATTTCTGGAATTTTGAATCAATTCAAAGTCTCAGATGATCTTAAATATGTCTAATTTCATATACTCAAAATTTCAAACCAGAATCGAATCACAAAAATTTATAAAATTACTGGATCAAGAGAGTATCAAGCAGAAATTTCACAATTCATCATGATTTATCAAGCTACCTTATAGATCATCATCAATTCTCATAAGATCTTACGAAATACACATCAAATCCTTAATTATACATATTTTCAGAAATCAAAACTTAAAGGAATTAACTTAATTAATACCAATAAATTGAGAAATAGGTATGATATACCTCTTAAAATTCAAAATTCCAATTTCTTCTTCTTTTTCTTCTTTTTCTTCTTCTTCTTCTCTTTCTCTCATCTCTATTTCTCTCTTATCTCTCTCTAAAGGGATAGCTCGACCCAAAAATGAGCAAATTAGTATTTCAAAAGTGTATTTTTATACTAAGAGTTAAATATTTGATATTTACAAATTTGCCCCTAAAACTTTCAAAGTATTACAATTTGGTCCCTAAAATAAATCTAAAGTCTTACAAATAAACCCAATACTAATAGTATGTCCTTAACTTATAAAAACACTACTAATAACAATATAAAAATCAAGGATCACCCACATACAAATAATATATATATTTATATATATATATATACGTATTCTTACCGGTTATGGATACTGGTTACTACAGCTGCCATTGGCGGTGTTGCTGATTCAAGTTCTAGTGAGGCGGCCCCTACTGCCGACCAGGACCAAGCTATTGCAGCTACTATTGCTCAGCTCCTTAGGCTAGCTAAAGCCCCAACCAGTCCCCATGCTACTGCTAATCCTCTGGTTGATATTAATCCCGAGGCAGTTCTTGTCATGAACTTGGAGATCCCTGACACGGCTCCAACCGCTTGAGCCGATAAGCTTTTCTTCAACCTTTCCTTTCTCCTCTAATTTCTCTTCTTTCTTTTCCCTCTTTTATTATGTGTGCAACATTTAGAAAAGTTTCTTGTAAAGTCTGGAATTTTTTTAACGCCTTGTGTATGAATACAAATTTGGTCTGTTCTAGTATTTCCTGCACTGTTTTGTTTTTTCTCTAACTTTTTACAGTGAACCTGTTTCCTCATGTAGAGGAATTATTAATAACATAGTCAGACCATATTTTGAATCTGTAACATATTATCATAGCCGAGCTACTTATAATAGCTAAGCTGCAAACAATCATCATTTTTTTTTATATATAACTGAACTAATAATAAAACATATAACAAAAAAAAGCTAATCATACTGTTAAATCGCACATCATGTTCAAACAATATTAGTTATTTCTAGACACATTTGTAAGCTTTAGTTATACACGAGAGCTCTTCCCCTGCCCTAAGACATTTAAGCTTGGTTGGTCGAGTGCCAATGATTGCTTTGCGAATTTATTCTTGATAAAAAATAAAAACCCACTCGGCATGCTTTATGGGGATAACTGGCTTGATGAGCTATTGACTGAAGCTGTTAACTACAAGTTCCACATAATAACTAGGTTGGTGCTAATGAAGACGTCTGGATCAGAGCTATCAGAGGTGTTGGGTTAGTTCGGTCGCAAGAATATGATTTATCCGAGCATGACAAAATAATAACGACTTGTCATTGTGATAAGGATGTTTTTGCAAAGACAGTTGAATAATAATGCACTCCTTAACAAATGTGCGAACGAGCAGTTATTCATATCAGAGCAGGTAGGGTATAATAGTAAGACCAACATGATGTTATTGAACGGATAGCTTGCGATCATTGAGAAATTATTATAGGAACATAGGTTGACTCGGAGTAATAAATTTGATCAAGTAACTTTCAGCATTCTGTTTTTAGGCTAGCTTAGCGTAATAACGTTGAATAGCGTGTTATGGGTGCTGTGGAAAGGCAACAGTGATACTGTAAAAAGGTCACGGTCAAATCCTCTTCAATGGGCACCATGGTGTAACCCTTTGTGGTGGTAGAAATGCCACAATCCTCGTCCCGCTGAGCCGTTTTAATTATCCTCGTGTCGAGCCACTGACGGCGAAATACTTCATGAACGTCGAACCAATCAAGGTGAAATGCTCCATGAGCATCAAGCCGATGACAATGAAATACTCTATAGGCGTCGAACATATCATGAAAATATAAGACAACATGATGATGCAATGGCAGAGATGAGAATGGGATGTAACGATGACTCAAACTCCGAGCAATTCATTTTCTATGGTCATACATACAAAAATGCAAACGACTTTATTAAGTACAGTATTCGTACATAGGGAATTACCATTGCATAAAAAGTAGTTAAGAGAAATATTTCTTTAGTAATTCTGCATTCCATGGCTTTCTCACGACACACCTGTCTCTCCCTTTAAGCTCATAGGCACCTTTGATGTGCCTGAGGACTTTGTACGGCATTTCCCAAGTTGGGCCAAGAACCCCGTCTGCTGGATTTCTTATGTTGAGCACTACTCTCTTCAACACTAGGTCTCTCTCGTTGAATTCTCTGGCCTTGACTCTCTTGTTGTAATATTCGACGGTCTTCTACTGGTAGACGACTGTTTCGTCATAGCCTCCCCCCTTCTTGAACAGAGTTTTTTATCTTGATTCCTACAAACGATGCTAAAATCTGTTGACAAAAAAAAGTGATTCTTTGGACCAACGAGTTTTGAATTTGTTTTGTTAGGCTTGTTTGCTGGAGCCTGAGTCTTCTCTTCTTCGGTGGCTATGACAGAACCTATAAATCACAAGCAGGGCTTATCATGATGGTCTCGCCGAGGTGGGTTCTGGTAAAAACTCTCCGATACTTAAATTAGAACAACTCTATAGGAATGAAGAGTTTGATAAAACAAAAAGAAAGTAAAGAGTGTGTCCAAAATGAAAGGAAGAAAGCCTTTTTTCTATGTATTAATTCTTCTGAACTTTGGACATCATCCTGCTTTAGTGTATTTTTCTCCTTTTTTATATTACTGATCTTTAAAGGACCTTTCAAAATTTCTACCTTTATTGTGCTTCTAACACACGCCAAATATTCTTTTATTATGCATTTGATATACACCAAATATCATTCTAACATCTATTTTAGGTATATTCTCAACATATTCCTTATACCTGTCTCCGCTCGTGGACTAGGTTAAGTGTGAGGTTAAGAAGGATCCGTTCAGATCGGTCTTTTAATAATCAATTCATGTTCGACTTTGACGTGTTCTAAGGTCTTCCTATAGGATCTTCTATAGTGACTCGACTATATTTGTTCGACAGACAGACGTTCTGTCTTAATGTTTGCGTTTGATCATGTTCTTTGAGACAAACCTATCTGGTTAGTATTTTGAAGGGCAATTTTGGTTGAGTCACAGTCTGTTATACTGCTTAGGCACTTCAATCTGCCAACCCGATCCCCTGAATCCGAATAGATCCTAGCAGTCCAGCCATGCCAGGACATGCCCCGATGACTATCACCGTGAGCTCATCTTCTGAGTGAGTCGTTCTACAAAAAGTAGTGGACTTCGGGACAAGCTGTCTCTTGAGAAGTTTTCTAATTGGGTCCTTAAGGTTTGAATTCTTCTTAGACTTAAAAGCTCTAAACTCAAATGTGTTTTTTTTTTTTTTTTTTATTAAGAGGAAGTGGGAAAGCTTTTAGTATTTTAGTAATTTTTTTAAACACAAAATTATAATTATTAGTACTATGAATTTTTTATAGATTAATTTAGGAAGTAATAAAAATATTATCATTAATTATTTTTTATATAATATAATTATTAAATTATTAAAATGTATAACTTTTTATGTTAAATATAACATTTTAATTATTATATAGTTTTTAGTTTTTTTATTTAAATTTGAGAAGTTATTAAATATTTGAACGTTTCAGCTATTTGTATATTAAGATAATGCACATTGAAATTTGTTGAAAAAATGTTAGTAATTTTTTGTTTCATGCAATTTATTTTATAACATTTACATATATTAATTGTACTTGTTTTATAAATTTAATATATTCCTAATAGGAGCAAATTTATGTACATGTCATAGATAAGGGTATATATAATTATATGTTAATTTTTACATCTCATGCAAAATGGTTATAAAAAAAGTAACCACTAAATAGAATATTTCTTCCGATAGAAAGGTAATAGATATTTCTTATAATAGGAAGCGTAATTAAGATGTGAGAACTTAGTGATTATCATATCTTAAAGGATAGAAATGGTGCGATGTCGGAATAGAGAGGCCTTTCTCATGCGTTGCTCTCTTTTATATTTTCAGCCCATTCTCTATTTTATTGTTTAAAAAATTTAACGGGTGGAAATAGAAAATTCCCATGCTGGGAATACCTTTCTTATGCTTACTCCGTTTTTTTTATTTTTTATTTTTTATTTATTAATATTAAATATTAGTTTATATTCACATATTTTAAAAATATAAAATTTAGTTTATATTATTATTTAAAAAAATTAAATTAATAAATTAAAATAATATAATAATATATTTCAATAATGTGAATAGTAATTAGTAAATAAAATTTTAAATAAATAATAAATAAAACAAAAAATAAAAAATAAAAATTTTAATAATATTATAGTGCTTAACATCATTAATTTTTTTTGTTAATTACTTCATATTCTGATTAAAATCAATAATCGCCCAACTCAAAAATAAAAGTTTTTTTTGTCATTTATAATAAAGAAATAAGTAGATTTTAGGGATTTTTTATTATATATATATTTTAATAATAAAAATATATTATTAAAGCATATCTTAATTAAATATAAATTATAAAATAAAAAAGTAATTATTATATAACATATAAATATATACTAAAAAAATTACATATAATATAGAGAAATTTATGAAGTTGACCACTAATTTAATATAAAAAATTTTTTGATCGAAGTCAAATATTTTAAGTTTTATTAACCAAATATATGTTACGTTGACTATTTTACCCTTATTATAATTTTAATAATTTTTTTTCTTATTTGATCTTTTTTTTCTTTTTTTTTTTATATTAATTAAGAACATAAATTTTTAAATAATTACTTTTTAAATTAATTATAAAAAACATTATTTATAATAACAATAATAGTTTTTTAAAAAATAATAATATAATTAAATAATATAAATTATTTAATTAATTAACTTAAATGAAAAAGTAAAAATTAAAAAAATAAAAGGAAAACAAATACTTGTTGGGCGCACGCCTAGCAAGCTTTTGCTCGCTAGGCGCGTGTTTGGGTGCATGCCCAACAAGCACCCACCAACCTTTGATTTATTTTTTTAATAAATAAATTTAAAAAATAAAATTTTTATTTAAAATAAAATAAATAGGTATATATTAATTAAAAATAAATTTAAAAACTTAAAATAAAATTAAAAAAAATAAAGCCTTGAGCGCATGCATTGGGCACGCGCCTAAGGCATGCGCCAAACAATGCTTTGCTTTGGGTGCATGCGTCGGGCGCGTGAGGCGCGCGCCCAATGCATTTGCTCGCAAGCTTGTTATATTTTATTTTATTTAAATATGTAAACCAAATAAATATATGCTATTTTCTCTTATTTTACCCTTCACAAAATATCATCCTCGTCTTAAAACTTTTTCTCTCGCAAACTCACCTCTCTTAGAAGAGATCTTAGATCTGTAGCCAATTTTAAAGATATTTTTTGATGCGATGATATTTTGAAGATTTAGAAGAATAGTTGAAGTTAAAAACTAATAAGTTTTTGTTTTACTTAATAGTAGTGTTTATATTTATTGAAAATAAGTGTAATAGATGAAAAATGTAATATACGATTAAACTCGATTATCACAGACGATGCGTGAGTGAGCGTGCAATTGTGGCTGCACTGCAACTGTTGTTAGGCCACCGCCTCGTGCGCGCACCAGTTGTAACAAGGCGCTCATGCGTAACAGGCATGAACACTAATCGCAACAAGGCACTCATGCGCACGCATGGTTGCGCACCACCGTGGCACCACCACCAAATTTATTATTTTATATATTTATATTAAATATATATTTGTATATATATATATAAATAGTTATATCTTCAGTTTTATTTTTAATTTAGTTGTATATATAATTAAATTAAAATTACGTTGTATTTCTTCTGATTCCGTTGATCATGTCGCAAATTTCGACCATTATATGTTTTGGGGAAAGATGGAAAACTGTAGTGATGGTTTTGAAAAATACATCAGATATCAAAATATGCACATAGTTGTTCCAAAAAAGATTAGATATAAAGTGTTGTTGAGAAGAATTTGTCATATTCTAGGAGTTGATTAGGTGCATTATAAAGTAACTATGAAGTTTGAGGTTCCTTCAAGTACTATAAAGTTGAGACTCATTCCACGTGAAAATGACGATGATGCAATATTGTGATTAAGCTTACAGAATAATATAGCTACATCTCTTTGTGTAGCAATAGATACTTGAGGACTTGAAAGTAATGCAGAAGCACCGATAGAGCAAAAAGAAAGTTATGCTAAGCAATTCACATCGGCAACTCCTGTGTATATTCTAAATTTCCTAGAGGATTATCATTATTCTCCTCCGATGTTCAACGAATAATGAGGCTACACATATTATAATAGTCAGATATATGGAGATGTTGGCGTTGATCTTGGCTACGATATTGGTCAAGATATTAGATATAATATAAGTAATTAGGGAAAAAAATGAGGAACATTATGAGAATGATAATCATGATTACGAGGTTGATGATGATGGTAGAAATGATGATGATGATGATGATTATGAAGAGACTGGGGATATAAATGATGATGCTGGTGATGATGATGAGGAGGATGATGATGATGATGAGGGTGATAATGATGATGATGATGATAATAATGATTATAGTAAAAAAGAAAGGGTTAAGGTAGAAAACCCACTTCAGTTTTAGCCTGAAATACACCATTTGATTTGAATATATCGGAAAAAATATCTTGTACTGGGATTGGTGATGTATTTGTAGAAAAATTGTATAACAACAAAGATGAAATTCATGAAACTATAAGTATAGTTGCATTGAAGGGAAAATAGAGCTTTAGAGTTTACAAATCCACCAAAGATTGCTTTGAGTTGAAATGCGATAATGACAGCTGCAAGTAGAGATTACGGGCAGTGTCGACATAAGGGCAACATTTTTTTATTGTTAGGCTAGTAGATATAGAGCGCACTTGTGTTTTGAGTCAATTACGGGATGGTCACTAGCAAGTCAAGAGCCGAATTATTGCTAAAGTAATAAAAAAATAAGTTTACATCGGTCAATAGAAACTATAGGTCGAAAGATATTCAAGCAGATATACGTGAAGAATTCGATGTTCAGATAACGTATACTACATCTTGGAGCGCTAGGGAGCGTGCATTAAAATTGATAAGAGGTGCTCCAGAGGATTCGTTCAGATTACTTATTGCATACAGCTATGTGTTACAACAAAATAACCTGGGTACAGTTACTCATTTGGAAACTAACGTGGATAATCACTTCAAGTATTTCTTTATGGCGTTAAAACCCTGTATCAAATGTTTTAATTCATCAATCCGACCAGTGATTGCAGTGGACGAAATATTTTTGAAAGGTTCTTATCTTGGTACAATGTTTGTGGCTATTTGTAAAGATGGAAACAATCAGATGTTTCCATTGGCTTAGGAATTGCTGACTCAGAAAATGATACTTCTTAGGAGTGGTTTATGGTTAAACTGCGATGAGTTATTGCAGATCATCAGAATCTTGTCTTTATATCTGATCGACATGCCAATATTGAGAGGGCTATATGGGGTATTTCCTCATGCATATCATGGGTTCTGCATCTATCATTTGAAAGGAAATTTGATGACAAAATACAAGTTACCATCAGATAAGTCTAAAAATGGGGTATACTTATTTGTCTACTTCAATGTTGGCAAAGCTTATCGTGTCCCTGATTTTCAATACCAATTAAACAAGATATGATAAATGAGACCCGACGTAACAAAGTATTTAGAGGAAGATGTTGGTATGATGAGATGGGCACAATCATCTGATGCTTTCAGAAGGTACGACATTATGACTACTAATATTGCTAAAAGCATTAATGCAGTTGCAAAAGAAGCAAGAAAGCTTCCGGTGACTAATTTGGTGGAGTGGATGCAGGAGCTAACGCAATTGTGGTTTTACCATAGATGAATGGCAGGATAAAATATAACGAATGTCTGACGAACTGGGCACATCATAAAGTCATAAAACATAACAATGACGTAAGTCGAATGATAATTTCTCCTGTTGATGATTTACGATTTGTAGTTATGGATGGTGGAGTAAACTGGATAGTAGACATTGGCGAAAGAACATATAGCTGTTGAAAGTTTGATTATCGGCAACCGCCTTATTCCCATACACTTACCACATGCAGATACATCAGATTATCGCACAAAAGTCTTTGTTCGACTTATTACATATCTAAGACTTTATTCCGTGCCTATAGCTAGCCAATACTTTCGGTTGGTCAAGTGTCAGATTGAATAGTCCCAGAGTATTTAAAAAATATGGACATTCAGCCTCTGATAGCACGTCATCAGTCAGGCAGACATCGAATGAATCGGATTCTATCTCAAGGAGATGAACTATCAAAGAATATATGTATTCGTTGTAGACAACATGGACAAAACCGACAAACGTGTCAAAACTCTGTACATTTACAGAGCAGATGATGTATATTCATTTGTAAAATCTTCCTTATTGATATTTAATTTCATTATAATATAAGATTAATATTTAAATTTTTTTTGTTTCAGACGAATCTGAAAAATATGGGAAAGAGTTGTACTTTTAGGCTTAATTATGTATGAAAATCGAGCTTCGTCACTTCTGTGCATTTATTTCGTAATGCACTTATTTCATAATGCACTTATATTTTGTATTACATACTTACTTATTTTATTTTAATGCACTTGTCTTTAGTATTGATGTTGATAATTTTCACGAAATTTTGGCAGAATCTCCCTTATAATATGAACGTTCCCAAACCTGCCATATTGAAAAAACACACTTCTATCAAACTAAAAAATCACTTCTGCACACATACACCCAAATCAACGACCACAATCAATTATAGTATATCAATTATACACCCAAATCAATGCATATAAAAAAAATTATAGTACTAAATATCTATAAATCAGCAGTCCATAAATCAACGGTCATCTTCTATTTATAAAAGGTACCAATGTCAGGGAATGAATCAAATGGCCGACCTAACATAAGATATTCAATATACATATAGACAAAAATGCTACAGTCCCCGCTCCTGACCTCTTGTTGCGTTATATTCTTTCGCATACGAGTCACCGGCCAAGGGAACAAATTTGGACTTTATATGCCCCTCAAACTATAAAATCTACACCTCTAAAGGTTCAAAAGCATTGCAACACGCAGAGGCTCGATAAATTTCATAATGAACTCATTCGAATGGCCGTTCGCCCTAGAATCATAAAGAACGATTACAAATTGAACAAGGTCGAGCTGCGCTATAATCTAATGTTGTTGATTGATATTCAGAGGGATATATACCCACAAAAATAATTCTTGTATTAATTTTAACTTAATGTGGTTACATGCACAGTAAAAAGTCATTATTATTCTTAAAAAGTACCTTTATTGACCAATGCCTACGATTTAGCACCAAGTAACTCGGTCTTTATTTCGAGTGCATAAGCCAACACTATTTTGAGCCATTCATTGTTGTTTAGAGGATTGGCAGTGAAGGACGTTTGCCACATTTGTCGAATGTACTCCTAAGACAAATAAAAGATACTCGTTAAACTCATTAATAATTAATATACATAACAGTATGATAATGTTATATGCACAATAAACAGGTAACATAATAGCTCACATAAAAATATGCATCTGTAGTTGTGCAATCCTGTGAGTACATGTCAGAAAATGTTGTTTGACGCAAATGCAAAACCTTCAAATATTCATTTATATGCTGCAAAACAAAGAATATGTATAAGTTTCGATACTACTAGACAACTCAAAAAATAAAAAAAATAAAAAAGTAAAAACAAGTCCTCACCAAATCATCAAGCTAGTCTTGTAGTAGCTCATTAAACCATATGTAGTTCGGATTGAGTCCGTCCAAACGAACCCGTTGTGCTGTGTCAATATTTTTTATCAAATCCAGAAAATCAGTATATTTAACCTGATCAATAGGAATCAGCTATCCGTTTACGTCAATTGTAGGTGCTACTTGCAATTCCACAAGTTTCTTCTTCATAGGCTTTTTTAACGGATTGGTGTATGGACTGACTTGGGCTGCTGCCTTCTTGTGAAGGCGCCTATACCTGCTTATGTTTTCACTCAACGTTACAGGAATAACTTTTACGCTTGTAGGGCTATTAGCTACAGGAGCAAATGGCTGATGGTGAGACTCACTAGCAGGAGCAAATGTATGAAAGTCAGCAACCATTAATTCGATACCCTAAAAAACTAACTAATATCAGTTAATGTATTGACTTATTAAACTTTGTACCTAATGTAATTTAGGTTTAGAACGTACCATACTCTGCCCTGCATCCTCAGAGATCTTAACTGGCTTAAGCTATTGCACCAAGAGAGATATCTGATGCAAGATATTTTCTTCAGCCTTATCAATCTTGGCCAAAAGCTCTGAGTTAGCCTTATTAATCCTAGTAAATATCCTTTTTTTAAGATCATCCATCCTTTTCTCCAGGATATAATACTGTGATGTTGACGTACCGGACTGAAACTATACATAAGTTATTATAATCAATTTTCACAAGCTAATACTCATTAGTAACATAAGTAATTATAATTCAAGAAAAACAAATTAAATTATTATACCATTGATTCAGTCGTTGGCAAGACTTCAAATTCGTGGTCAGGCTATAGATCATCAATGAATTAGGTGTCTGGGATATCAACTATCTCCAACTTAAGACTCCCTCCCCATTTTTTTGATGGAATGCGAAAGTTTACCGTCGCGCGATAGTCCACAGTCTTCTTATGTTTGCAGGGTACCAACTTTCTATGAACCTCCAAAGCCTTTATAATATTTTAAATTTATTAATCATTATTAGAAAAATATAACACAAATTATAAGAAAATTATATCTATTTTTTGTTGAACATAAAAGTATACCCCAACACCATCGAAGAGGACGTCTACGACGTTTTCTTATAATGGGGTATCAGTACCAAACCAATTTAGAATACTTGAGAAATAGTCTCCATTCCTATCAGCAAACAGCTTCCCACACCTCAGGATCGCATAGATCGACACCTGAGATGATAATAAATTCAAAAATTACAATCTTAATAAAATAAAAGTTTCTGTATCCCAATATGATAATGAATCGAAAAAATAAAATTACTTATCAAGAATGCGTGATTAAATGAGTATAAGTTGTATGATTCCTTATCCAGAGCGCTCGTTTTTTTAACCTTCGCTAACTTTTTAATTGGAGCTGTGCATAAACTATTGTAGAGTACAGTCCATGCAATTATGCCCCAGGATAAACATTAAACTCATTTAAATTATCTACAAGATGAAGTACAAAATATTGCATGATTCTATTCTGATCACGTGACATTAACAATTTATGAAATACATAAAATAGACATATTTTTATTGCATCTACATCATCGTCAAATGTAACGCTCACGAACCACAGATCCAAATCCCTGTAAGTCAACTCACTTCTATCCAAAAAAATATTTATGTCATAATCTATCACCTAATCCACTTACTATAGAATAATCCCCCATCCTCAAACCAGTAATCAAATAAAATTCTTGAAGAGAGAATCTAATACGTCTTTTGCCTATATAGAACTAGAATTCTTCATATAAATTTGTGATATGTACACGTCTTAATAAAATCTCATATACTAAAATACCTGAGAATGGAATATCTGATATATCCAAAAAAATTACCAAAACATATGGTTCTAAATATTTATACCTACCTCGAAGTCAATTTATTTTTTATATTTTGTATAATCCATAACTTCGAGTAAGTATGTACGTTCTCTCGGTAGAAATATTTTTCGACAATTACGTAGTCTTTTGAGACATTTTTCTTCTTGAAAAAATTTTAAAAAATTATTAATATTGACAAAATAATAATCAACATATAACTAACTATTAAATCAAGATTTTTATTACAATTAACAACCTAACCTAATATTGACAAAATAATAAAAATATATTTACATAATAATTAAATAATTTAAATTAAATAATTATAAATAAACCAAAACATAAATTAATTTAAAAAAATTGGCCACGTGGCAAAAGGCGACCAGCAGTGTGGCACGCGGAATTCAGCGCACTCCGTTGGGCACGCGCCACGCGGCGTGTGCCCGACTGCGTGGAATGAGCCAATAGGGTTAGGAACATGCCATTGGGAGTGCACCACGCGGGCGCGCCCAACGGCGTACGCCTAACCCGGTGGCGCGTGCGTCTATGTGCCTGCCGCCAGAAGCGCGTAGACGCACATGTCGGTGCGTGTTAAGCAAAAAATGATCGAAATCTGCAATTTTTGATTTCACATAATTTCAACTTATTTTTTATACTACATCTACACATTTCTAAACATTACTAACAATTAAATATAAAAATACTTTTGATTAAGAGAAGAGAGAAAGCAAAATAATGGGCAACAAATCTAACTTTTAGGGTTCATAAAAAACTATCCAAAATAATAAAGTGGGCTAGAAAGTGTTTGTAATAAAGGCTAGTAGGCATGAGTTTGGGGTAATTGAGCATGAAAATGTGAAAGAGAAGCATTATATTGTTGATCTTAGAAAGCACTATTGTGATTATAAGGCTTGGCAAGTTAATGGACTTCCATGCAATATTGTGATTATAAGGCTTGGCAAGTTAATGGACTTCCATGCAAGCATGCAATGGCTTGTATTATATATATACAAGTTGACCCTGCAGATTATAGGGACAAAGGCTTAATTAAGAATGCATATTTGTTGATATATTTAGAGATAATCCATCTTTTACTAGACAAGTCTATTTGGTCAAAAGTTGATATGCATAAGTTATTACCTTTAATTAAAAATGTTAACGTGAGATAGTTTTTTTGTGTTAACCATGGATGAGAGAAAGGGAGAGAGGAGTGTCGATGGTGTCGGTAGTGTCTTTTTTTGTTATTTGAAAATTTTGTTTATTTTATTTTATTTTAAAATAAGGGTAAAATAATTATAAAAAAAACATTTGATTATTATTGTTTAAGTTATTTTAACTCGATTAAAATAATTTAAACAATATTAAATTTGGTCAACTTGAAAAATTTTCCTATAATATATTTGTAGAATACAGGGAGGGATGGAGCGGAAAATTTAATCTTATTCATATCTCATTAATAATTTGAAAAATGTTTTTTTTCACATCTTACCTCATTTTTATAAAAGTTACCCCATTCATCCCGCAAGTCTCCATAACCATAGGACATTTTACCATCCATATCACATTTCGTTATCAATGTAATTTCAAATTTCAAAATTTATTCTTATTACTGATTTTTTTTAACGCATAAATAGTATTCATAATAAGGTAACTTTATAGCCTATATAAAAAATTATTGAAAAAAAATTTGATAGTAAATAATTAAAAAGAGCAAATATGACCATACATAGAGATATAAATTTGATAGTTTTTTTGCATTAAGATAATTCATCATTTTTTTTTTCAAATTATTCTCCACCATTAGTGTGGACCCTTTTAAACGGTTATACTAAAAATTTTATTATTAAATAAATAAATAAAAACAGACTATGAAGAGTTAGATATTCAATCCAAATCATGATTTGAATGGTCAAAAATAACTATTTCAGATTTGAATCGCTAAAAATCACCGATATAGGAAAAAATTTATTATTAACAAGAAAAAAAAAAGAGTTAAAGTCAATAAGAGATAGAAAACAGTGAAAAAAAAAAGTGATTTCCACTAAGAAGATGGTGAAAAAAATGACATCTTCCAAGCGAAAGAAAGTAACAAAATTTTAAGAGAGATGAAAGAGAGCTAGAGTGTTTTTCTTTTCTTTCTTTTTTTAGTATATTTGAATAATATTTGCATTCTTATTACCAATTACAATCTTATATTTGTGTAGGAGAAATTGAGACCACGAGAGAACGTACATGTGAGGTTATAGACGCCAAATAAAACTTCTGTAGTATCATTGTTTTGAGAACTTGAAATCTCCCTTGAATTACATCAAATATCAAACCAAATCATACGAGAGTTTTAATATTTTTCCCAGAAAAACAGCGTCTTAGTTTAGTGAATTGGGTTTTGTTATGCGTGTATGTTGATTAGACTCGTAATTATGAGCATAAACCTGCCACATTAGTTTAGCATGCTTAAATGACACAGTTGCTTCAACTGCTCTTTTCCATGGTCTTCCAATGATAGGAACGAGTTAGGTCAACAACTACACAAAACAATTCAAAGTCTTAATCTTTTAGTATAATTTTTGGATTTACTGAACTGCAAATATAAACAATATGATTTCATTTTTAATATTTGCTTATCACTATTTTCTACTTCCCCCCCCCCCCCCCCCCCCCCCCTAATTGGGTAGTAGGTCCGCGTAGAATTAAGCCATATCTATTTAACCTTAATAATCATTATCAGCTCTTACATCTCTTGCAAGTATCAAATGTCTTGTAAGTTCACATTTCTAATGCATTTTCAAGATATGGAACTATGAATTTTGAATAATCAGATTGTGAATTTGTTACTCTGCAACTTGGTTTAGGAAAATGTTTGGGTAATTTCATGTGAATGGCTAAAGGGTATTTGATTTTATAAGGAAATGTACATGTCAATAGTATATTATATATCCACCAAGCAAGTAATAAAATATAGAACGACTTGTTGACTATCTCATAAATTCATTCCTACTTCTTATCAGAAGCATCCAGTGTTGGAGGAGTTAACTTTCAGAAGCAACCGGAGTTGGAGTCACAATGAAGCAGGCCAACAACAGCCAGAGATTCAATAACTTCTCAATACTACTCATAGTGTCAATTTTTTCAACGTCATTCTTTGTATGTTTTGGGTACAATGAATACATATTGAAACTCTTTTCATTTTCAGAACCTAAGCACCAAGAAATCACACAAGAACCAGAGACACAAACAGAATTACATGCCCAAGTACAAGGCAAGCAAAATCAAATTGATGATGCTGATAAAAGAAATGTTGTATTGGCTCTAGAAAAATGTGACATCTTCGCAGGAAAGTGGGTTCTTGATAATGTGACACATCCTTTATATAAAGAAAATGAATGTAAGTTTCTATCAGAGTGGGTGAAATGCTTGGGGAATGGAAGGCAAGATTCTCTGTACCAGAAATGGAGATGGCAGCCTAGAGATTGTTCTTTGCCCAAGTAAGTATTTAATGAACTCGGCTTAATTTTTTGTACTTTTAGAGTATTTATTTAGTAATGATTTGGGTGTTTTCGGGTTAAGGTTTGATGCAAAACTGTTGATAGATAAACTTCGAGGAAAGAGGCTTATGCTTGTAGGAGACTCCATACATTTTAACCAGTGGCAGTCCCTTGTTTGTATGGTTGAATCTGCTATTCTACCAGGCAAGAAGAGCTTCAGCCATATTTCGAACTACAGTTATGCCTTCAGATTAGAGGTCCTTTTCATAATTCCAATTGTTTTAGATTCACACATAAGGGTTCTATTTGGTATAGAGATGCTAAGCCACAGTTCCTATAGAGTGGAAGCACTACTTCCAAAATTATGCAGAAGCAACTCTATACCAAAAGGCCCTAAGAGTGGTGGTATTTAATGTCAATCGAATTGCTAAAATTGGCTGGTGAATGTTACTGCTTTATTTGAATTTCAGGACTATAATGCTACTCTTGAGTTTTACTGGGCACCCTTTTTGGTTGAGTCAAATGCTGATCCTCCAACTAAGAGGGACGGCAAAACGGACCCTGTAATCATGCCTGAATCAATCTCAAAACATGGAAATTGCTGGAAAAATGTGGACTACCTCATTTTTAACACGTACATTTGGTGGACTAAACATCCTACTGTGAAAGTATTGTAAGTTTTTCACTTTAGTCCCTCTATTAAATGGATAACTCTTGTCAGAATCTTTCTAATTCCTTGGTGATTTGATGAAAAAAGGCGAGGATCGTTCGATGAAGGAGCTACAGAGTATGATGAAATCGATCTGTATATAGTTTATGAGAAAGTCTTGAGGACTTGGACCAACTGGGTTGAAGAAAATGTTGATCCCAATCTTACCTCTGTTTTCTTCAGCAGTGTGTCTCCAATACACGTAAGGTACTGTGGCAATTCAAGATCTCTATTTAACAAAAAGACTTGAAAATAATATAAGAATTTAACCGAAAATTATTATTTTCGATGTATTAATCCTTAATTTAACTATATTGTTTCTATTGTTACACAAGATCACTAATTAAGAAAGCCATAAAATGTATTGGAGTTAACTGAAATTGATTGCATTTGATGTACCAGTGCTTTTCTTTTTCAAAAAGACAAAAAAAATCCCAAACATCTCTAGTCGGAACTCTATTAATCTTAGCTTGAAAATCAATTAGGACTAACTTAAAATAAGATGAATATTTGTATTTTTTTTTTAATATTAAACATCTGCATCAAAGAATGACTCCTCAACTCCAAGAGTCTTAACTTGTGCTCTGAATCACTTACCTATGTAACAGGAGCCTGGAGTGGAACAACGAGGCTGCAATCAATTGTGCTAAAGAGACAACACCAATACTAAACCTGACAGCTCCATTGCATGTGGGCACAAACCAGAAGCTCTTTGAAATTGCAGCAAATGTGATTCAGTCAATGAAACTACCCGTGCAATTTCTGAATATAACCACCCTCTCTCAGTACAGGAAAGATGCACATACATCTATTTATGGAGCTCATGGAGGCAAGTTGCCGTTGCCAGAGCAAAAGTCCGATCCAGCGAGGTATGCAGATTGTGTCCATTGGTGTCTCCCTGGATTGCCAGACATTTGGAATGAGTTGATCTTTGCTAAAATCATTTCAAGCTCTTAGATCATCTCTTTTAGTTTTCATTTTCTAGCAAGTGAATTTGAGGATGATCCTTGCAAGTTTTTGCGTGCAAATAAAGAATTTGAATCTCATGCTGTAAAAACATAGCTACAAGCTACGTTTATTCTACATAAAACCATCAAACTGTAATCAAAATATTAAATTTATTTATGTGAATTTGCTGACTCATAAAAAGTCTGCCGAATTTAAATCGGCGAGCAGCGGCGGAACTAAACTTGATATTGTAGGAAGGTTAAATTTTCAAATGAAAATTATTCAGGTCAAAATCTATATTCTAGGTAAGCTAAAGTGTTCAATTTCCAAAATTTTGAGGGCAAAAATATAATAGTATATTCTTAAGTACAGAAATCATAAGAACTAAAATCTTAATTTTGTTTTGGGCCTGAAGGGCCACGGGGCCCTTGGAGGCCATAAAATAGGTCTGGCCCTGTCGACGAGTAAACTGGTCCTGGCATTATATTCACAAATCTTAATTCGACTTGCAAACTTGTATAGTTCTTGAATTCATTAGGCATGACTATTTACACCTCTAATTTTAGTACCGGGCGCAATCAATAATTTTTTCCTCAGTTCGGCTGTATATATATAATATTATTTTATAAATCAGCATAAAAAGATGTATTCATAAAAAAAATTAAAATATATACTTTATATGTATAAGACATAATAAAATTTACTCATAAAAAATAAAATTAAAATACAAATAAAAGCTTAAGGTTTATGATAAAATTGTACTCGATAATGTCTCAATATAAATACACATTCAATCTACAAGAAATTTGTTTTTTTGTTTTATTATAAAATATTTATTTTATATTTGAAAATAAACATTTTATCATTAAAGTAGAAATGTAAATAATCAACACAAATAAATTAACTATCATACAAAAGGCAATTTCTAAATTTTTTTTCGTTTTAAATAAACCTCCACATAATAATCCAAGTCAATCACTTCGAAATATATATAATTGTGAAATAAATAAAAATAACTAGTTTTTGAATTGTAAAAGTTTAAGTGTTTGATTAAGTGTACACAATAAAATATTTTTAAAATAAGTAAATTGTAATTATTATTAAGAGTTTGTTAAAAGAAAAAATTAGAACTAACAACCTATTTATAACTATATTTGTGTTAACAGTTTAGTGGTAAATGATTGATAATACATCTATCTCTCTTATAGTAGAGATTTTGAATTTAAATTCTCCATTCTCATATAAAAAAAAAACCATTCATATCTCTCAAATTATAAAAACAAACAATTAAATTAAATATAAATTTATTTTTTTAGATTAATTATTATATTTTTAAAATAACAAATATAACTCAAATCTCAAATATGTTATAAAAGTAAGAAGTATAACCAAATTTAAAATACACTAATTAAAAAAATAAAAATATTATTGAGTTAAAATACATATATTAGATGGCTAAATAAATATAAATCATTAACATTTTTTAACTCATAGTCCATTGATTTTTTATGTTTATGCCAAAATAAAAAAGATTTCAGTTGCTACAATGATATAGTGGTATATCTTAACTAATTCTTTGAATCTAGATAATGCGAAACAATGAGTTGATTAGTGCTATAATTATTAGTTTATATTATAAACCGGCCTTTTTTTTAATTTCAACCTTAAAAAAAATTAATAAGTCAATATAAATAATTAGTATTTTTTTAAACGTATTAAAAGTTTTTTAGGGTGCTCGGCCGAGCCCCCTCGTCCGTCTGAGTTTTAGTATCAAATTTATGAATTATGATTGATGATAAATAAATAATAAATAATAAATAAATCTTTGGATGACTTTCAAAAGTTAGAGAATTCCATTTGTTTGGTCCAAAACCAAGTTCCTTAACAATAGCCCCGCGTAAGTCTAAGGTTAATCTGTAACCAATATCAATCTCTTGATAATAGCTAAACATTAGGTTTATTATTTTTTAAAAAGGGAGGATTTGTTTGATTTGTTTAATTTTTTTTTTAAATGAGGAAATTTACTTTTAACATTTACCCCTATATTATAGGTATTCTGTATGTGAGATGCAATACATTTTTGTAGTCAATACATTTGTCTATTAGTAATTAGAATTAAAAACAATATGCATAATATATGTATAAACAATTTAAAGACCGAGCTTTTGGAAACATAAACACATTAGTTTTCCTTTAGAAAATTTCTTAAGTGCAAACGTTCAATTTTAAAATGCAAAGGTTCAATTGTTTACAAGAAAAAGTTATTTTCATAAAAAATTACATTTATATTTGAAAAATGAGCAAGTGACTAGACTAGAGCAAGACAGATCTTTATTATTTAAAAAATAATTAAAAGTTAATTTTCTCAAATTTTAGATATTAATTTGTTTTCTTAAAATTACATTATAAAGCTCATTCTTAAAAAATAAAATCAATTTAATTAATTATATTTTTAACCTTTTAACATAAAAAAATTAATTGAAGACCTTTATTAGAATAGACTTATCCTTTACTAATGTACTAATAACAAAAGTACAAGTACGTTTTTAATTTTAATGGTTCTTGAAGTTTTTTAAATAAAATTTTTAGAAATAAATTTTTTTTTAAATATAATTTTTTTTAAAATATAATTTTTTTTAAAAGTTATTACTTATTTGGTTATCAATTTTTTTTTGAAATTAGATCGTTTAGTTATATATTATTAAAAATATTTATTTATTATTAAATTATAAAAATAGACACTTAATAAAATTTATATTTAAATTTTAATTAATGTAATATTTTTTTATATATCAATTTAAATTCATCATATATTTTTCTAAATTTAAATTTTAAAACATAAGAATCAAGTAAAATTAATATATGGTAATTAATGAATAATATAAATTATTATGTTTAGTATAAAAATTGAATATAAAATAATAATTTTTTTATTTAAAAATAAAATAATCAACCAAAATTTTTTAATAAATTCTTATAAAAATATAATAATTGTAAAGATATAGAGAATTGAAGATATGGTGTTTTTTGAAATTATATTAATTAAATAAGATTTATTTTTATTAAAAATATATTATAAAAATAAAAAAATATTATTATAATACATGTAATATTACACAAATATTAAAAAAGTTCAAAATTTTATATTCTTAAAAATTTAAATTTTAAAAATTTTTAAAAAGAGACAAAATAATTTTTTTAATTTTTAAAAATTATTTTTTAATTATAACTAATTTTTTTAAAAAAATATTTGACATTAAAATTTTTTTTAACCAATAAAAAAACTCAACAAAACAGAGACAAAATTTCCTTCCAAAGATGTTGAATGATCTTGAATGGGTTTCAATTAGAAACCGGAATACCACCTCATATTTTATCTACTTAAAAATTAAATAGTAAAATAAAATTTAAAAACCGCCTAGGGTTTAAGCTCAAACACCAAGAAAAGGCGGGACTTGAACGACTAATTGAATCTCATCTTAATATTTCCCTCTTTTCACTTCACCGACTCACCAACATCTTCAAATCACCACCGAGATGTCGGTCGGCGTTCGCCATTTAACAGTTATCGGCGAGTTCAAGCCGTTCGGCTTGATCGCCGAAGCTCTCGACGGCAAATCGCCGGATAATATCGCCGATAAATACGATTACTTACTCTTCGATCCCGACCTCGTCAGAGACCGAGCCGAAGCCGACACAAATGGCGGTTGCTCAAGCTCGGTGCCGAGTGCCCGCAGCGACCACGAGCTTTTCATTAGAGGAAATCGGTACTATATTTTTTCAGCTTAATTACAAATTTAGTAAAAATTGGGAAGGAGTAATGCTAGGCATGTTTGCTTGACACGTTATTTTTTAGATGTAAAATTATTTATTACATATAATGTTTGTTTGACACACGTCACTTTTAAAATATAATTTGAAATAAAAATCTAGGATGTTTAGCATTACTCAATCGAAAATAAATTTTTTAATTTTTATTTGATTGAAATATATATTTATCTCTTTTGTAATTATAATAATTTTAACATCTCTTATGTAACAGGATTATTTGGTCGACTGGCGCTCGAGTATTTAAGAGATTCACTTTACCTTCGCCAGTTATCATGGTATAGCTGTATATATTTAATTTTTTTAATTTTTAATTTATCTTTAGTCATTTTCTAAAATTTTGTATCATTTAAATTAAAGTGAAACTTGTTTGGAGAAAGCTCTTTTCTAAATGTATGTGAATTGAACGTGTTATTCAATTTCTCCATAGACTTACTGTGCAGCGTCTATCTATTTTAGTATCTTGTTAGCAGCATGATGTTTTAATTTTAATATTTTTTGTTACATTTAAATTTATGTTTTTTCTATGCTTTAGCCTTGCTGGTGTCGTCTTGGTGATATGTCCGAAGCCCTTCTTTGTGTATTGCAAATTGAATCATTAGCTATTTACAACACATCAGGTGAGCTGACTATGATATGACTAGTAATTACTCCATTAGTTTATATTTGATCTCTGCTTTCTGTGGTACATGGTTCCATCATAGTAAAATGATAGTTCATTCCTCCATGTTGTATCTAACATTTTCTTTTAGCTCATTGAAGATATTGTACGAGTTGATGCTACATGAAATTGTGCTTCCTTTACTTTCTTTTTTCACAGGTGAAGTGGTCTCGATTCCACTTTCTCGTACCATCACATCAATATGGCCTCTTCCATTCGGTCTGCTACTCCAGGGTACTGAAGGGAAATTTTCAACACATGGTCCTTTTTCAACATCAAGCCCCTTGTTAGGTGAAGGGAATTTTCCAACACATGGTCTTTTTTCAACATCAAGCCCTTTGTTAGGTGCACGTGATATATACCGGTCAAGAAGGGAAAATGGGCACAGTCCACAAAATAATTACAGTTTTTTGAGTTCCTATAATCATATTATCAAAGGAGACACAGTTTCTATGTCCTCGCATCTTATTCTGAGTGATTTGCTGGAGGAACCACAGGTTGTTTTATAGCTTCCCTTGCATTTCTCAGATTTGCTCTCTCTTTGGCTGCTTGTTTCATGTGAATGTTTTATCTATCCTCAATTATTGTTTATAAGCTTTCCTGCTTTCATGTACTTAAATTCCCTCTCTTATATATATATATATATATATATATATATATATGTTGTGATAAGAACCCAGGTTTATTATTATTATTATTAGTTTTATTTTTATTTTGATGACTATTTATGTTGAACTTGCAGTCTACTTATATTGAAGAAAGAGGAAAACTGAACATAATGAGGGATTTTGATGAAAGAACAATTTGGACTAGTGATCAAATTCCTCTGATGGCATCATACAACAAAGGTTCATATTATTACCTCCCAAGAATGAGTTTCATTTCTTTGACCACCTCTCGTCTACCCTATTTCTTTTTTCTCTTTTTCCCCAAATTCATCATGTTTGACCTCCTCTCTTTATTTGCAGGAAAGATGCAGCATTCAGTGTGGGTTGCTGAAGTTATTAATTCTAACCATGAAGTAGCAAGTGCTAGTTTGTCTGATGTGGTACCAGCTGGCGTATTACCGAAACAATTTTCCTTCCGTAGAATATGGCAGGGTAAAGGTGCCCAAACATCTGCTTCTAAGGTGCCACTCAATTTTTTTTTTCTGTTTTCTGTTTTCTTTTAGTTTATGAATCTATAGAGAAGAAGAAGAAGAAAGTTATGTATATTTGTTGCTTGGTGATTTCTTTTACTCTTATGATGGAAAATAATGCTCTTTGGTTTATGAATTCATCCACAACTTCCAATTTTTTTTTTTTTTTACACACTTCTGTCATCATATTTATCCAACCTTACATCATGTTCTTTCTTCTCTCTACGTGCTCGTGATCTGAATGGAGTTATAGTTAAATTTATCTTAATACATGTTTGCTGCTTTCTATGTAAGCATGTGATGATATAGTGTTTTTCTATTTTCTTTTTTTGTTATTCTTTTGACTGTCAATGTCCTAACATTTCCAGGTTTTTTTATCGACCGACGATGATGCAGCCCCCATAATTTGTTTTCTTCTTCTAGAACAAAAGAAATTGTTGTCTCTAAGACTTCAGACTGTTGAAATAAATAATGAGATTGTCTTTGATATTAAACCTGACATGAGTTGGAGCATATCAGCAGTTGCTGCTGCACCAGTCATAGTAACACGCCCAAGGTAGAGTTAAATTCTGTTTCATTTCTTTATTTCCCATATTTTTTCTTTTCTATTTTTTATCAATAATGATGGTTTTGCTTCTTTTTTTTTTGGGTCATTTTTCTAGAGTGAAAGTGGGACTGCTGTCATATACAGACATTGTTGTTTTGGGTCCAGACGGTGCACTTCTACTTTATGTAAGCTGTATTTGTAATTGTCCTATGTATTAAGCTTCCCACTGTTAATTATTTATTTTTACC
Organism: Ailanthus altissimus; assembly: GCA_946807835.1. Taxonomy (NCBI): domain Eukaryota; kingdom Viridiplantae; phylum Streptophyta; class Magnoliopsida; order Sapindales; family Simaroubaceae; genus Ailanthus; species Ailanthus altissimus. The sequence goes on from OX327684.1 coordinate 21,060,760, forward strand.
TTCTCTTGAAGTTTTATGTTATCATTATCCATTTTCTCCTTAAGTTTTTGTTCAAACTTGAAAGATTTCTTCTGGGAAGATAAGTTAGTGTATTATTGTTGACATTTGCATAGTTTATCAGTTATAATCTATAGACTTGATCTCTACTTCTGTGTTCCAAAACCAAGACGAGTTGTTGTCTTTTTCTACTCACGGATGCTTGTTCTAAATGGATAGTTTTCCCATACTACATTATATATACGTTTTACATTATCTTTGAAATTTTTTGCCTCCAAGCATTCTTCTGTACTTCAGTTTCCTTTTCTTGTTGTGACAGTGTGATCTATATGCCTTAATTGCAGTCAGGGAAGCAGTGTCTCTGTAAATATATTTTGCCTTCTTCTCAGTGTAAAGGGCATCTTTCACATAGTTTGCAGTTACCGGAAACATCTGTCTCCCATGGCTTGAAAGTTATAGGACTTGCAGATGCGGTTGAGGGGCGTATCAATGTAACGCTAAACAATGGGCAGGTATGCTAACTTGTAAGTTCAGTATTACCAGTAAGATCTAAAATTTCCTGGACCTTTCTTGTGTTGAATGATTTTTCTGACATTGGTGCTACTTATCCTGATAAATTCATGGAAACTTTATATTCTAAATTAGCATTTCCTTTGTTTATTTGTATAGTTTCATTTTGCCAATATCAGTTGATAATTAATTGAACTTGTTTCTGCAAGCTGGGTAAAGTTTCAAATTGCATTACACTAACTTTACGAGTCTATTCAAATGGTTTGCATAAATGTTTCCTTTTACAGGTGGTATTTGCAATGTTAGTGACTATTGAGTTGTTACAAACCTTTTCTTGGTTATATTGTCCAGGTGTTCCGATGTGCATTAAGACGGAACCCTTCCTCTTCATTGACAAATGATTGCATCACAGCAATAGCCGAGGGGCTCAGTTCCAATTTCTATAATTATTTTCTTGTTCTTCTATGGGGAGATAGCAACTTGGGTTACTTGTCAAAGTCTAATTCCGATGTTGATTCAGAATGGAACTCTTTTTGTAGTGTTATCATGCAAATGGGTCAAAAATCTTGCATTACAATTCAACAGCACTTGAATACGGGGCCAAACTTATCTTGGGAGTTTCTTCTTAACAGTAAATTTCACAAGAACTACTGCAAATTTAACTTTATTACTGGGATTTCTGGAACATCACTTGATGTGAAGGGATCGGATTCCTCAAGTTCAAATATAGATGGTTCACAAATATTGAACGAATCATTTTACTCTGAGCTTTTCATGGCGACATTGGATTCCCTGCATGCATTATATGAGAGTCTAAAATTGGATACTCTTCGCAAACGGTAAGGAAATGAGGCATACTGTAGATCAAATTGGTGTTTTTGTATGCAATGTTTTCCCCTTTCTGTTCATCTTTTTGCTCACTGTTGGTGGCATGGTGCCTATGGTGTTTGATTATTGAGGCTTATTGCATAAGCTTCCTAAATATAAACTTTTCTTCCTAAGTAAGCAATTTTTTTTGTCTTTTTCTTCTGTGATGGCATACTGCCTTGCATCTTTATTATTGCTACTGTTACTATGTGACTGTTCTTTTGAAAACAAAGGTTGGTAAATCATGTAAAAAAAGGATGAGCTTGTAGGTGTATTTTGGGCAACAAATTGGTCCACAAATTTAATTGTATATTTATTTTACTTTTACTGCATGTTTTAGCACTTTGGTTTAAGCCCTTACACATGGTTTCTCCTGGAAATTTCTTGAACCATTCCTTCCTCTCTCTCCTTTCCAAATATATCTCTCAGCTGCCGTTCTTTTAATTCAAGACCTATTTGCTGATTATAGGGACTTGGAGCTGTTGGGGGTTCTATTATGCAATGTTGCAAAATTTCTTGGTGCACAATGCTATTTGGATCATTATGTTCGTGATTTTCCCCGTCTTTCCAAGAAAGTTGGAAAATACACGGACTCTTTCTCCCAGAAGAATCCGCCCAGTTTATTCAAATGGCTTGAAAACTGTTTGCAACATGATTATACTTCTGCTAATATCAATGACCTTCCACCTTTAATTTGTAAAGATGGAAGTTCAGTTGTGAGTTGGGCACGGAAGATAGTCTCGTTTTATAGTTTATTATCAGGTGCTAAGCCAATGGGGAGAAAGCTGTCATCTGGTGTTTTTTGCAACATTGCTTCTGGATCATACTGCAGTAACGAGGAACTGACAGTGTTGGCTATGGTGGGGGAAAATTTTGGATTGCAACAACTTGACTCACTGCCTTGTGGTGTATCTCTTCCTCTGCGACATGTAAGTTAGGCAATAGTAACTTCTGATGTATAAATAGTTATGAGTGCATTTCCTCTTGACAAAGTTTTAAAGTACACTAGAGAAATATTTTCAAGCTGTGGGCAAAGAACATCAATATATGTTTTTGGCATTGAAGGTATCCATTGGTTTGCTATTGGTTAGTACTTCATATCACTGTGAAGTTATTCTAATTATCTTGGTCGAGAATAGATATAGGATGGTTCTGAAGTTCCGATTTTTTTTTTTTCACCTTTCTGTTTAAAGGTGGTTAGTTTTACCCTTCTTTATTGCAGCACTTATATTACACTACTGCCGAGGTGATCATGGCAATTGCATACTTAGCTAAAAATAATTTCATGTGAACTAATTTTTGCATCCTTAGTTCACTATTGCTTCAACACGATTGTTTCTGCTCATCACAGGCATTGGATAAATGCCGAGAATCTCCTCCAACTGACTGGCCTGCTGCTGCATACATTCTTCTTGGTCGAGAAGATTTAGCTTTGTCATGCTTGGCGAATTCATGCAGATCTAAGGAACTTGAAACGCAGACCAATGTGAATTTAATCTCTATGTCTACACCTTACATGCTACATTTGCATCCAGTGACAGTTCCTTCCATAGGCTCTGATACTAGTGGATTGGATAGCACCAAATTTGAGGATACAGATTCTGTTGATGGGTCCATGACAGATGGTATGGAGCATATCTTCACCTCTAGCACACAGTTGCGTTATGGTCGTGATCTACGATTGAATGAGGTATTTGGTCCTTTATATTGAACCATTACTGTTAAAATGGTGCAAAGTAAACTTGAAAGAACTTATTATGTCAACTGTTCACAGATACCAATTATTGGCAGATTTTTAATGTTTATTCTGGATTAGTACTGAGCTTGGTGATAACTGTTCAGTTGTCATGCTATTTGACCGTACCTTAATTAGTTACATCAGATCTTCATTCCCTTCCTTTCTGTTTTCTGCTGAAAAACTAAAAAACGCCCGTTTAAGAAAATCACGGGCCTCACAGTTATAGTTCCGCTGGACTCATTTTTTAAATTCAAGTATCTTCTTTTTTTTGTATCTAATCTTTTTGTTCTTGAATTTCTATTAGGTTAGACGCCTTCTCTGTTCTGCAAGACCTGTGGCTATTCAAACATCTGTAAATCCTAGTGCTTCTGATCAGGACATGCAACAGGTATTTTAATTTTTTTTTTATCTGGTACGTATAATTGAAACTTCAATCTATTATACCTTGCAAAATTTTGAAGTTCAAAACTCAGTTGCTGTGGATCACAACAATTCTGGGTTCATCAGTTTTGTAGTGTCTGCAGATGTGAGTCCTCAAAAGAATTTTGCTGACTTCCTTAATAATTCAATGCTTTACACTTATGAACAATCTTAGCTAGATGTTAGCCTCGGTACAATATTGCCAAAATCCTTTTCATATATATATATATAATAATTCTCACCTTTTTCTGTAGTTCGTTTTTCTGTATATTTCTTTTGAACAGGATAGCAACAGGAGCTAACAGAGTGGACTTATTTAAAGAGCAATCAAACTGTATTGACTAAATAACCATGCTCTGTTCTTGCTATACATATATGGTAGCTTGTAAACAAGTCTTCATGTTGTTCAAAATGACAAATTTGGTTACCATAGTTTTCCTACTTACTGGGATATATTTGTTCTGAGTTTACACTGTCTTATTTTGTTGCTTCCTTCTACTTCTTGAATAAAGGCTCAGCTATGGCACCTTGCTCAAAGGACCACTGCACTTCCTCTTGGCCGTGGAGCATTTACTCTTGCTACAATATATACTCTTTTAACAGAGGTGACCCCTTGCTTTCCTATATGTAAAATTTATTTTCTGTGGAGAAAATTCTCTGTTTATATTGATTCGTTGAAGACGTGTTTCTCTTTCTAATGAACTCTTGTGAAATTTTATGTAGGCCTTTACAGTTCCAAAGCTTGTTTTAGCAGGTCGGTTGCCTGCTCAACAAAATGCAACTGTATGTTTTTGTCTTCTAAAAGTGTCCTCCAAGTCAAATCATATGTATCATGTTCCTGGGAGTTGTAAAAGTTTTACCACTTATTATCTTACATATTTTTCACTTCATAGGTTAATCTGGATCCAAACATAAGGAATATGCAAGAACTTAAAACTTGGCCAGAGTTTCACAATGCTGTTGCTGCTGGACTAAGACTGGCGCCTGTTCAGGTTTCTCTTTGTATCTTAAAATTATGAATACATTTTATAGGCCGAGGCCAAAGTTTCCCCAAATGTTTGCTTTTCCTAAAAAAGATAATTTTAGTGTTTTTACTTTGTAATCTCACTTATCTTACTATCAGTATGCATAAGTTATGTGGTTCTCATTGAATTTTCTGTGATAAATTTAAGCTTTTTGTTTGCAGGGAAAAATGTCAAGAACATGGATAATGTATAACAAACCTGAGGAGCCAAATGTTATTCATGCAGGACTCCTTCTTGCACTAGGATTGCATGGACATCTGCGTGTTTTAACTACTAGTGACATATACAAGTACTTTTATCAGGTTCATACACCATCCCACTTGTTAGTGATATATATTATGTTCTATACATTTTTGGAGCTCATTTACTTAGAGTTGTTTGATAGTCTAGTTTGCATTCAAGGAATTACATTATTAAAACGAGTTTGAAGAAATTTATATATTTGCTTTGCCGAGTGTCTGTCTCTGAGTTCTTTGACTATTATTTGTTAATAGGAACATGAAAGCACGGCTGTTGGGTTAATGCTTGGCCTGGCAGCTTCTTATAGAGGGACCATGCAACCAGTAATATCCAAGGTAACAATATGTTGTTGCCAACATTGTCACCCATCCTTTTGCATCTAATTTCTTTTTCTTTTTCATTAATAAAAACACGAATTAAATGCAAATGAATGAGGTACTCCTGTTTATTGTTTTCTTCCATCCTTTTTGTTTCTGACCTCCTTTTATTTTGTATGCTTCCATTTAATTCCTCTTAGTGCTCTTTAACTTAGTTGCTCATAATTTCTCCAAAATACTTTTGACCATTTGAACTTGTATTCTAGGTACTTTTGTTATATGGGGGATTGAACATGACTTCAAGCTAACCAGAAAATATTGTTTCACTAAAAGTTAATGGATGAATAAATCATTATGCATCCTTCTTTAAATATGGTATGAACTTATTTATCCTTTTCTTGTGACAGTCCCTTTATGTTCATATACCAGCTAGGCATCCATCATCGGTAGAGTTGGAAGTACCAACACTTCTGCAGGTGCGTTGCTGTTATTTCTTTTAAGTTTTATACTTAAGGGATCTTATTTATCCTATTTTAGACATACATAATTATCAGCACCAAATTTACAGTGATTTCCCAATTTTTTTAAAAATTTGACTGTGCACCATCTTGTTTTGATTTTTCAGTCAGCTGCATTAATGTCAGTAGGACTTCTTTATGAAGGATCGGCACACCCGCAGACTATGCAAATACTTCTGGTATATTATTTACCCAGTTTCCTTGCTGATCGTTAAACTTTCCATGTATATATTTGTTCTGATTACGTAGTCAAGTAAAACCATTGTCTATTATACTGGGAAATGTCAACGATATATATCTGAGGCATATGTATATTTGTGAAAATTAGAAACAAGCCCTTGGATCTGGTGGAACAAATTGAAGTTCACTGTTATTAGTGCTTAAATATTCTTACTGCATATTAATTTAAACTGATTAGTTCATTTGCATAATCTCACTAATATTTGTTATTCAATTGAAGTATTCTGTATTCAGAGCTGCTGTGATTAGCCATGCCTAGGATTTTCATGAATGAGGGATCTGCAATACAAGTTCATGAATGGTGCAACAATTTAACATAGTTTGTGATTGTAGTCTTGTTTATTTTATTCTACTTAAGTGGGAGTGTGGACGCCCATAGGCAAATTAACTGAGTAATTTTTCTGGGTGAGAAATTATGGTTGTCCCTGATCTGTACATCACAAGTACCAATTAAGGAACATTATTATCTATTGGTTAGTTCTTATGATATTAAATATTATACACTGGTATATTACGACGCAACTAGACTTCTGCAGCATTCTGGGGTTTGTTCTATATCTTCTCCAAGATTCCACGTTATTATCAAATGCCATGTAGTTGACCTTGTCTGTTACATGTCACAGGGCGAAATAGGCCGCAGAAGTGGAGGTGATAATGTACTTGAGAGGGAGGGCCATGCTGTTTCTGCAGGATTTTCTTTGGGACTTGTTGCATTGGGTAGAAGTGGTTTGATATTCATATTAATAGAATTTTTTGTGAGGTGGTTGTCTTGGCTAATCATTATATATTAACTGAAGGTCGAGGAGAAGATGCACTTGGTTTTACAGACACTCTGGTCAGTCAGTTGTTCCACTACATTGGTGGCAAAGAAGTTCATAATGTATGTTGCTGAGTTCATGTTTACTTTTGTTCTTTGTCATTTTATTCCCTGTATGCAACTTTTTATTTTCCAAATTTTAATGCAGTTGCACCATCTATGTTCTAAATGCAGTGCAACAAGAACCGCATCATCTCAAATATTTTACTCAATTATATGTTATCTAATTTTGCAGTCTCTGAATGATTTATTTTCTCTTGAATTCCTTGCCAGGAAAGATCACACTTCTTGTCACTATCAACAGATGAACATAACCGTTGTGCTGGTCAGGTTGTGTGAGCTACCTCTGAATTATACAATCTTTCCATATTTTTAACTTTGTCGCTGGAGTAATAAAGCTTGATGTAAGCCTTTTGCTGGAGTAATTCATATTGAGATTCATTTTTTGGGCACCATTATTTTGTAGATGATGGATGGGACCATGGTCAATGTTGATGTAACTGCACCTGGAGCTATAATTGCTCTTTCCTTAATGTTTTTAAAGGTAAAGAGGCTACTCAGTTAATTTCTGTTTGAAAATTCTATGGTCAATGTATTAGTTTGCGACTGTTCATACACCATGGAATACCTCACAATTTCATTTATGTATCAAGATTTTCTCACGGTGTCCTATGTGCTAATAACAGACTGAATCAGAGTCAATTGTGTCTAGACTTTCCATTCCTGATACACATTTTGATTTGCAATACGTGAGGCCTGACTTCATAATGCTTCGTGTCATTGCTCGGAATTTAATTATGTGGAGCAGGTAATTCTGCCCAGTCTGACAATGGAAGCTTCATCTATTTAGACTCATTTTAGAATTAAGTCAATGAGCTTTTCTGTTTTAGGGTCCACCCATCTGAAGATTGGATTCAGTCCCAGATTCCTGAAATTGTCAAAAATAATGTGAAAGCCCTCAGAGATGATACTAGTGAAATTGATGAAATGGACGCAGAAACATTTGTCCAAGCATATGTCAATATTGTGGCTGGGGCATGTATATCTCTTGGTATGTTATTTTCTTCTAATTCATCTGATCTTTATCGCATTGATATTTTCCTCTCCTATAATCAATAATTCAAACCTGAATCATCTCTCTAATTTAATCTAGTGAGGACACTGTTTGTCTAGAGTTAGTTGCACTGCTCAAAAGAACATGATAATGAGCTTGGAGTTAAAAAGAATGCCATGAAAACTCAAATATATGTTCAAAACTCTTACAAATTTCATATATACATATAAACACCGTGATTCTAACTTTAGAAAATTTTGGAGAAAGTTGGGGCTTGATCTTCTAATTGCCTTGTTTCGAAACCTACTTTGCATATATCTTTTGTGGGGAAAGGGTATAACATTAATCAGAAAATTTGATGCTCTGTTAATTCTGATGCATGTAGTTCAAGGAATTGATAAGGTATTTTAGGTTTCTCAATCAACAATGTTAGCTTCTGTATTTGTTGAAATCAAGAGAATAAGTTAAAATTATGGCCACAAGAGTTTGTATATGCATGGTTAAGTTTGACAGACTGAAGAAAGGTTGGAATTACATGCACCTACACTAACATCAATTTCTTGGCTCATATATCTTATGTTTTACTTTCACTGTTGTCTTTAGAATTCACACCTCACTGAAATTAGGTGCATGGCTAATTGCTTTCTTCGAATTTCAACATTTTTTATCGCAAATTATTATAAGTTAAATTGTGCCTCTTCAGTTCTTTATTTTCTAGCAAATATATCTATGTAATCTATCATCATTAATCATTGGACAGGGTTGAGATTTGCTGGTACGAAGAATGCAATTGTGCAGGAGTTACTTTATGAATATGCCATCTACTTCCTAAATGAGGTCTGCATACCTCATGATACTACTAATATATATTTACTGCTTAATAAAATTGTCTACTCCAATGTTTAATGATGCTACTCAACATATATTTACTGCTTAGTAAAATTGTCTACTTCAACGCCTCCAGATCAAGCCCGTTTGTACTACAAGTAGAAATGCCTTTCCAAAGGGACTGTCTCGCTATGTTGATCGGTGCACATTAGAAATATGCCTTCACCTAGTTGTTCTTTCATTGTCTGTGGTATGCAAAAGCATAGTCCTTTCTCCCTTGTCCTATATATGATTGTGTATGTAAATTACAGTTGTGGCTAAGTTTCCTCTATGGATGTTATTGGAATAGGTTATGGCTGGTTCTGGACATCTAAAAACCTTTCGGTTATTAAGATTTCTCCGGGGTCGAAATTCTGCAGATGGGCATACAAGTTATGGTATACAGATGGCGGTAAGGTTTTCTACAAGATATTTTTGAATCTTATACATTCATGATGTTATTGATAGTCTTGTCATAATTTTTCTGAAACATGTCAAAAACTTGAAAGTTTGTATCCATTATAAAATCATGTTTGTGTATTGGAAGAAAGGATAAAGTTGATTGTTGATTTTATAATATTGATTGTACAGTTTGGCCCCTTAGAAAGTAAGATCCACGGACTCGTTGGCTTCTTATGTTTCAACAAATTGTAAGCTTTTAGTGTGGCTTACTCTGGCCTGCCAAATACCTTAATAAGTTGCTCAGTCTATGTTGATGGAGGGTGTTTAAGTGATTGTCACTCCCATCCATTAAACACTAGCAAAGTCTAAGGTGATAAATAAAGCTATTAAATATTATTTAATGCCATGCACTGAAGATTTACAACCTTCAAAATTTTTAAATGGTGCTTAATATTTTCTAGGTTCTTGTTGCCCTTGTCCTGAAGATAAGTTTGATTATATGATGAGGTCAATATCAGTTTAACTAGTTCATGTGAGCTTCTTGCTTAAGATGAATGCTACCATCTTTGCTGGTATCCATTTGGGATGCCTTCAGTAAAGAAATAAATTACACAGACTCTACTTCTGTCTTACAACAGTTCAACATTCTTATATCTTTTATTCTGCACTGATTTTTAGGTAAGTTTGGCAACTGGTTTCTTGTTTCTTGGGGGTGGAGTGCGGACATTTTCAACAAGTAACAGCTCTATTGCTGTGTTATTGATTTCCCTTTATCCGCGCTTGCCCACTGGACCAAATGACAACCGTTGCCACCTTCAGGTATGCTAAAAATACTTATGTTATATGTGAAAGTCATAAGAATGCTTGCAGGAACCTGTTTAATGCAAAGCAGCAAGTCAGAAATGAGGATCACACATTCCACAGACAAAGGCATCGCTTTTTAGGATAAATCATCAGAATTCCTTGCCGTCCTACTTGAAATTTTCACTTTGAAATATGCCTTCTGGTTCTGCTTTCTCTGATTCAAAGTATTAGAAACATCACCACCTTTCCTCAGCCAAGCATTCATTGAAATTGATTCTAAATAATTACATCTATTCGTCCATTTCACACCAATAAAGATTAGTTTAGTTGTTGTCATTTTTGTATTTTACACTGTATGTGGAGCATTATACTTGAAGAAATCGAGAAGAACATCAAACTTTACACTGTAAAGTTTGAACAAGAGAATATGCAAATGGTTCTGTTGCACCTGTAAAAACAGTGTCTGATCATCTGTTATTCTCTTAGTATCCTGCTTACCTAAGTGTACTTTATCAGGCATTCAGGCATTTGTATGTACTTGCAACGGAGGCTCGCTGGATTCAGACTGTTGATGTTGACACTGGTCTTCCTGTGTATGCGCCTCTTGAAGTTACTGTTAGGGAAACTGAACATTATTCAGAAACAAGTTTTTGTGAAGTTACCCCTTGCATTCTGCCAGAACGTGCTATTGTAAGTTCCAAAGATACGTTAATAAACTATTCAAATAGTTGCAGTCTCAGACCTTGTTTCATCTCCCCTATAAAATGGAAATGGGAAGTTCTCTTGGAAAAATCTGATGGGTTTGCTGGAGTTGATCTGATCTTGACCACTTCTTGGACATAACACACAGGCATGCAGAAACACACACAAATGTACACAGAAACAGGCAAGCATGAGCACACACACGAGACTTAGAGAGAAGGATTGCTAAATAATATAGGGCAAAGTTTCTAATGTGAAGTAGCTATATCTACGAAAACAATTATAATGAGCATCCTTATATACATCTGCAATTTTCTGGGTGATGAGTTGTTTACTGCTTGCAGTTGAAGAGAGTTCGTGTTTGTGGCCCTCGATACTGGCCTCAAGTAATAGAGCTTGTTCCTGAAGGTTAGGACATTCTAGTACTCATTTTGTATTATCTAATGTGAATTTTAGATGATTCATATAACTCCTCTTGTCATACATAAAACAGATAAATCTTGGTGGAGTTTTGGGGACAAGAATGACCCTTTCAATTCTGGCGTTCTCTATATCAAACGGAAGATTGGAGCTTGTTCATATGTAGATGACCCTGTAGGGTGTCAATCCTTGTTATCACGAGCTATGCATAAGGTCATAATCCCACAACATATATATTTGTTTATTTATCTATCTACATAAATTTTTTTCTTTTTGTATTTTGGAACCATTACCCCATTCACCACCCAAATGTAAACCAAACATTTTATACCCTCCTCTCACTAAACCTTGGTTTGAGTGGGATTAGATCCCAAAACCTCTTGTGCACCTACAGGAGACCTTATCAACTAGCTAGTTTGTACCATATCCTAATAGTTCTATAATTGACACTTTCCTTGATTTATTTGAGGTCTTATGGTATGTTTTAAGTTGTCCTTGATCCAGGTGTTTAGTTTGGGAGCATGTGATCCCAGTACCAATAACAATAATGGACCTGGTTCTGTTACTGTTGATCAGTTGGTTAGTACCTTCTCGTCAGATCCTAGCTTAATTGCTTTTGCACAACTATGTTGTGACCCCTCATGGAATAGCAGGCAAGTAACCTCTTAACCCATTTCATAATGTTCATAATTCTTTTAAGCAATCTACTCGGTTGTATATCAGAAATACTGAAATTCTTTATCAAAAGAGTGTAATAAATTTCTTTCCTTCAATTTAAGCTCTCTCCTTGTAATTCATCAAACTTTTTGCAGATCTGATAGTGATTTCCAGGAATTTTGCTTACAAGTGTTATTTGAGTGTATAAGCAAGGATAGACCAGCTCTTTTACAGGTAAATGTCTGACTAGCAATGAATCCTATTCTCCATATGTACTTAAAATCACTTGCATTGCAGTACAGTTCTCATAAATTAATTGACGATAATATCATCAATATGTTTATTGCATGAAGGGATGTGTTGACAGGTGTAAATTGACCACTCTTCAGACATTTTAACTGATTTGCTTATTGTAATGTAGGTCTATCTGTCATTGTACACAATGATAGGGTCAATGGTCAATCAGGTTACCAATGGTAATGTTGTTTTAGTTGACTCACTCACAATCTCCAATTTGAAGGTAAGGTTCTGTAACCCTGGTATTTCGTCCTATTATAGAATCCAGCCAGTTCCTTCTTGAAGTTAAGATCACTTGGTAATCAGTTGGCTGATGAAAATGAGTTGAATATGTTTGATGCTTCTAATCAAATTTCTTAATTGTGAACTCTCTTCTCATCAACTCTCTCTCATAAGTTACTTTGTTTAGTGGAATGATGTAGCTTGATTTTACTAGTAGCAATATCATTCAGGTCAGATTTTAACTATCTATTCTTGAATGCAGCTTGCCCTAGCCTACAATGAAGCTCTGTTGAGTGGAAAATTGACTACTTCAAAAGGCGGCATCATTCAATCTCTCTTCATGGGGTCAATTCAAAAACGAGTTGAAGAGCTTCTAAATTCTTCAAACCAATTGCAAAATGAGTTGAGTAACTATTTGAACTCAGGGAAATGGCCTAATGATGAATCCCAGGGAGAGAATGCAGTACTTCTTTCTTGGTATCTTAAGTGGTTCAGTGTACCATCTCCATCGATAATAAAGACAGCAATTGAGAAAATCAAGCCCAAACTCATCTCATCATCTTTGATTCCCTTTTTGCGTCTACTGTTCCCCGCAACTCACATCAATGCTATTGGTGCAATTGACAAGTCTCTCTCTTCCCAAGTCAGCCAATGACACAGGCTTATGACTTCTTATGGAAGGACATTGAACCAGTATTCCTGAATTTCAGTTTTTGCTGTGCTGCTCTATCCATTACACAAGAAGATCAAAATTGCCAGTGATTCAGTAACGAGGGGTTCAGTAATTCTATTTCAAGTCTAACGGCCCATGGAGAAAAATATAAGCAGCCATTTCCCATATTTTTGCGACCTCTGCTATTTTGCTCTTTTCAGCTGGTTGTAGGATGAACTCCCCCCAAAGAGCCCAGAGAGAAATACTAGAATTCCCGAGCGATCTCAGTTTGCTCAAGGTGGGATTACTCTGCTTTATCGAGCGAATTTACAATAGCGGCGAGGTTGAACGTGCTCAGGATCTCAACTCCTGGGCACTGTGCGATTTTGTTCAATAGTGAAATATTTGTGGGAAATATTATCTATAGATGTAAAAACTCAGGCCGGGCTTTAGTTTTATAGCTATGATGCAAATGTTTGTCTACATGTAATTTTAATATGAATACACTCGTGAAGATAGCAGCTTACATATCCATTTTCGAAAATGGGCATATGGTTTCATTCAGAGCCTTAAGTGTTTCTAATACAAATTTTTTCTAGAAGCATTAAATGCCCAACTAAAGCTCAAAACCAAGAAAACCTTTTTAAAATATCAAAGCATCCAGTCAAATTTTATATATTCAGTGCCAAATTAAAATCTTAATTACAAAAAACAACATATGATCAAGTACCAAGGGTGTATAAAAGGCATTCTCAGTGGAAAAAAAGGATGAGAGATGTAAAGTTTAGACGCTACATAATATGCATCCAGATGCCCTATAACAGAATCGAATTGAAAATTTTTGGATTGTAAAATTCAATTAGCAGGTCTATGTATTTTCAAGATTAGGAATGATAGTGGATCAAGTTTAGGATTTGATATTTTTAAATTTATATTGACATTTTCTTTAAAAATAAAATATCAATTTTTTTCTTTCTAATTTAATGTAAATTTGAAGTTTTATTATCAAATTGTAGATAAGTTATTTGTAGATTTTAAGTGGGTTGTAAATTAATATAATAAAAAACATAAAATTTTAATTTTCAAAAAAATTCTATAAATATTTAAGTTAAAATCATATCTCAAATTTAAATTTATAATTACAACAAAATATAACATAATAATAAAAGATATAACAAGATTTTAAGCAAGTTGTAAGTTCTGTTGTTAGAAATTCATTTTCATCACTATTGGGTACATTATATGTCAGCCCTACTAATAGGGGACAGTAGTACAACAACTCATGTGAGAGAAATTTTTAAGAGCTTACAACTACATTTATTAGTATGGTTAACAGTTTGATAATTAATTTTTAAGTAAAATTTAATACTGGTAATTATTGGTAGTTTTTATTAATTGTGTTGTAATAAGTGCTGGTGTTAAATGCCTTAGTTGTTGATAGTTAGTAGTTGTAAGTTGTCATTAATTGCTATAATAAATGCTAGAAATCCTAATAGGTTTATATAAATACATAAGAGATGAGGGGGAAAGCATTCAAGTTTTGTAATTTCAGAAATCAAGTATTAAGAAACTTTACTTTTGAATTAGTATTCTACAATTTTCAATTTGCGTTTTTATTGAACGATATTAACAACTTTCGTCTTCGTGAACGAAATCACGACCCATCAGCGCTTGTCCTGCATTAGGTGGTATCAAAGCCTTATCTTGAGATGGCAGGCCTTAGTGACTTGAACAGAGATCATTTGAATGTATTCTTACAAAGAATGAAAGCATGTATGGCAGAATTACAGGAACGCATGGCAGCATTAACTGAACTAATTATGAGTTCAATAGTTAATGATCCAGAACAACAAGAATACACGGTTGCAAGGAGAAGACCACGTAGACAGCCACAATCTGCACCGATTAATGTCAATTTGATGGAAGAAGTTGAAGATGAGCTTGAGGTCAGACCATGAACAAGAAGAGCAACCATGGGTGCACAAAGAAGGCCTAATCATTTTACCCCTCCAGTTGGTGATTTCGGAGAAGAAAAAATCGAGGGAGAATTTAATAATGAGTTTCTACTAAGAGGGAGACAACAACGTGAACATGATGACTCCTACAAAGTAAAAGCTGATTTGCCTACCTTTAATGGTGCTACTGATATAGAACAGTTTTTTGATTGGGAGTATGAGGTAGAGAGTTTTTTTGAAATTATGAATGTAACTCCAGAATGTAAGGTAGTTTTAGTGGCCTACAAACTACGTGGGAGTGCAAGTGCTTGGTGGCAACGCCATTAAGAAGGTCAAAGATCAAAAGAACTGCCACATGTCCGTCATTGGCACTAAATGAAAACACTTTTAAGGGGGCATTTTATACCGTTGGATTATGAACAAACTCTCTTCCAACAGTTTCAAAATTGCATCCAAAGAACTCGTTTTGTTTCAACTTATATAGAGGAGTTTCTAAAGTTGCAAGTTAGGTGCAACTTGACAGAAACGGAGAATCAGCAAGTGGCTAAGTATGTTAACGGATTGAGTGATGAGATCCAAGATAGGTTGGCAATGCAACAAATATGGTCAATAGATCAAGCATAAAACTTGGCATTGAGGGCTGAGAGATTAACAAAAACTATGAGGTATTTAAGGGCACCACCTTATTCCAGAATTGAACTAAATACTAAGCTTACCCATACTACATCTAAGAGCAAGCTTATAGAGTCTAAAGGTAAAGAGGTAAGCAAAAGAAAATCTGAGACAAAGGGGAAGAAAATAGTGGATAGTTCAAAGGGTATTAGATGTTTTAAGTGTAATGAGATAAGACATAGATCTAGTGATTGTCCTAGATGCAAATTTGCCAATGTCACCCAACGTAAGCCTGAGGAGGACTATGATGAACAAGAAACAACAGAGTAGAATGGTGACTTCAAAGTAGCTGAAGAAGACGGTGAGGAAGTCATATGCATTGTAAGGAGGTTGCTATACACTCCAAAACAATTTGATGAGACGCAGCGCAAAGGCAACTTTGAAGGTAAATGCACTGTGGCTAACAAAGTGTGTAAACTTGTGATTGATAGTTGTAGTTGTGAGAACCTAGTTGCATAAAGCCTTGTTGAGCATCTTAACTTAAAACACAACCACATCCAGCCCTGTACAGCATTGGTTGGATAAAAAAGGGACCTAGCATGAAAATTATACAACAATGCTATTTACTATTATCTTTGGGGAAGACTTACAAATCTGAAGTTCTTTGTGATGTTGTAGAGATGGATGCATGTCATGTGTTACTAGGCAAGCCGTAGAAGTTTAATGTTGATGCAACTCATAAAGGAGGGAACAACACGTATACCTTCACTTGGAATCACAAGCGGATAGTTGTGGTTCCAAACCAACAAGAGAACACTTTGCCAAAAGTTGAGGAGAAGGCATTATTGTCCATGACTTTTGAGAGAGAATGAGTTTGTGGAGGATATGAAAAGTGCCAAAACTTGTGCTTTTCTAATAGTGAAAGGAATGGAGGAACCCATGCAACCGACACCTAAAGAGATTCAAAGCTTATTGGTAGAATTTATTGATGTAATGGCAGAATCGACACAATTGCCTCTAATGTGAGATATTCAACATCGCATTGATTTTGTTCCTGGAGCTAGCTTGCCAAATTTGCCCCATTATCGTATGAGTCCAAAAGAACATGAAATCTTGAAGGAGAATGTAGAAGAGCTACTACAAAAGGGACATATACGAGAAAGTATTAGTCCTTGTGCTGTACCTGCCTTACTTACTCCAAATAAGGATGGAAGTTTGAGGATGTGTGTAGATAGTCGCATTATCAACAAAATAACCATAAGGTACCGATTTTTCATCCCTAAAATTGAAGACTTGCTTGGTCAATTGAGTGGTGCTAAAGTATTCACCAAGATAGATCTGCGAAGTGGATATCACCAAATTAGAATTCGTGTAGGAGATTAATGGAAGACGGCTTTTAAAATAAAAGATGGGTTATATGAGTGGCTAGTTATGCCATTTGGGTTGTCTAATGCACCAAATACATTCATGCACCTCATGACCCACATACTTAAACCTTTTTTTATCCCACTTTGTTGTTGTCAATTTTGATGATATTTTAATTTATAGTAAAAATGTAGAAGAACACTTTAATCATATTAGGCAAGTTCTAGTTGTATTGAGAAAGAATGAGCAATTTGTAAACTTAAAGAAATGTATATTTTTAACAAACAGACTAGTGTTCCTTGAATTTGTTATAAGTAGCGAGGGAATTCATATGGATGAAGAAAAGGTTAAACTTATTAGAGAATGGCTAAAACCGAAAACTATAACTAATGTAAGGAGTTTCTATGGCCTAGCAACTTTTTATCGCAGGTTCGTTAAAAATTTTAGTACTATTGCACCTATTACCGATTGCTTGAAGAAAGGACGATTTCAATGGAAAGAAGTTGTTGATCGTAGCTTCAAATTGATCAAGGAGAAATTGACTACAGCACTTATTCTATCTCTGCCTGACTTTGCCAAAACTTTTGAGATTGAATGTGACGCAACCGGGATTAGCATAGGAGCTGTTCTTTCACAAGATAAAAAGGCCCATTGCATTCTTTAGTGAGAAGTTAAATGAAGCAAGACAGAAGTGGTCAATATATCAACAAGAACTCTATGCTGTATTTCATGCTCTAAAGATGTGAGAGGCATATCTTTTGCCTAAAGAATTTATTGTCTACTTCGACCACCAATCTCTTAAGCACTTTTGAGGGAAAAAGCATGTTGATCGTATGTTGTTTAGGTGGGCAACTTATCTTAAAAGATTAAATTATATCATTGTTCATAAATCTGGAATTACTAACTAAGTGGAAGATGCTCTTAGTCATCGCGCTACTCTACTTGTTATCATTTCTACTGAAGTTCAAGGTTTTGAACAACTCAAGGAGCTATATGAGAATGATGAAGACTAACTACCTAATGAAACAACCCTTAAGTGAATATTTGGTCTAAGATGGGTATTTGTTCAAAGGGAGTAGATTGTGCATTCCAAAGAGCTTATTACGTGACAAGTTGCTAAGGGAAATGCATTCTAGCGACTTAAGCAGCCACATGGGTAGAGACAAGACCATAGCTGGTTTAGGGGAACGTTACTACTGGCTTCAACTTAAAAAAAATGCTGAAAAGTTTGTGCAAAAGTGTCCAACTTGTTAAACGAGCAAGGGGCAGTCACAAAACACATATTTATACATGTCTTTGCCTATTCCTAATGTACCTTAGGATGACATCTCTATAGACTTTGTACTTGATTTACCAAGGACCTAAAGGGATGACGTATTTGTGATGGTTGATCAATTTTCTAAAATTTCACACTTTATTCCATGTCGTAAGACAACAGATGCACATTATGTAGCCAAAATATTCTTTAAAGAAGTTGTTCATTTATATGGTGTACCACTTTCCATCACTTTAGATAGGGACAACAAATTCTTGGAAAAGGTTTGGGACTACATTGAAATTTTTTAGCACAGTACATCCCCAAATCGATGGCCAAACAGAAATGGTAAACCATTCTTTGGAAAATATGATTATATGTATATGTGGAAATAATAAGGGACAATGAGACTTTGCTAAGGGACAATGGGACTTTGCTTTGGCAGAAGTTGAGTTTGCTTACAACAATTCAGTCAATCGTTCCACTAGAATGAGTCTTTTCTCTATTATTTATACTAAAATTCCAATGCATGTTGTGTACTTAGTCAAACTTTCTTCTACTGCAGGTTTTAGTGTAGTTGTGTTTGCTTTAGCAGATACCTATTCAAAGATATTCCAAGGGGTGCATCAGTCCTTGGAGAAGAATAACCTCAAATACAAGGCAGCTATAGACAAGCATCGAAAACATCAAATGTTTGAGGTATGCGATAATGTGATGGTACACTTACGTAAGGAGAGGCTACTTGTGGGAGTTCATGGAAAACTAAAGCAGAAACATTATAGTCCTTTTAAAGTTTTGAAGAGGATCAATGACAATGCATATATGATAGACCTACCCGATGACATGAGCATATAAAAAACTTTTAATGTAACAGATATCTCCACCTATCATCCTGAAGGCAACCTATATGGTTACTCGAGGACGAGTTTTTTTCAAGTGAAGGAGAATGATGAGGGACAGCAGCACAATAACCCATGTAGGTAGCCCATGTAATGAAAAACTTCTAAGAGCCTACAACTACATTTATTAGTAAGATTAAAAGTTTGATAATTAGTTTTGAAGTAAAATTCAGTATTGGTAGTTGTTGGTAGTTTTCATTAATTGTGTTGTAATAAGTGTTGGTATCTAAATGCCTTAGTTGTTGGTAGTAGTTGGTAGTTAATAGTTGCAAGTTGTCATTAATTGCTGTAATAAATGCTAGAAATCCCAATAAGTTTCTATAAATACATGAGAGATGAGGGGGAAAACATTTAGGCTTTATAATTTCAAAACTTAAGTATTAAGAAACTTTATTTTTGAATTGGTATTTTACCATTTTTAATTTACGTTTTTGTTGGACAATATCAAAAAATTTCATCTTCATGAACGAAATCACAACCCATCAGAGTTTGTCCTACGTCACCTACTAGCTCGTGTATAGCCCAATCCGCAAACCTAGATTTCAGATCTATCTTATTAGGTAACTGAGCTCACCAACTCATGAATTCTACAAATGGATCATGGGTTTCATGGGAAGACGAGAACGGATTAAATTTTAAATCTTATTTAAATTGTAATTGATTAGTTGTTATTCCATATGAAGAAGATTTTTTGACAAGTAAAAGAACAATTTTAATTAAATGCATGCACTAATTCATACTTTGATGTGAATTTGGATTCATGAATTTAGATTCTGATACAAATTAAGATTTATGCACTATAAATAAATATGCTACTTTTCTCATAATATATTCAATCAATTTTATTCCACTTTATTCACTCTATACATAAAATCATTGATTCAATTTACCATTGTTACCCTTCTGCTTCTTTTTTAGACACTTTCTACACTCTAACACCCTTTTTTTTTAATCATATATTGGCTTGAGCATTAGAGTATTTTTTCTTACAGGAGGATGGTGCTTTTTCTCAAATTCGAGGAGTTACCAAGCATAAAGAGGTAATTTTTGCAAGGTTCCAATTTTTGATTGCACTTTGGGAGAAGGGGGTAGAACCCTTTGAATCGCTTATCTCAATAAGAACCTCCGCAAAAGCAAAACCTACTAGAGTCAATAAAACTTCACTTAGGGACAACAACATTCAAAAAAGCCACATACTTCCATATCATTGAAAAGTCAATCCTTGACAAAAGTAAGGAAGTATCAATTACATTATCCAGTCATTAACTTTTTCATACTTTCATGGACTTATCTTATAATGACACTTGCTTATTCTTCGTAAAAAGCATCCATATATTAAAAACTTTCCACAATAGGGTTATGTACTAAATGACTACCTCCTTTGAAAGCACAACTAATATTTTAGATTGCTAAGTTATTGTATGATAGTTATAACATATATTCCCTAAGCACCCTTTTTCTAGTAAAGTCGTGTTATGTTTTAGGACAAGTATATAGAGCATTCACTTTAAGGTTAAGATGATTAGAAAGAGTAGTTTTTCATAAGTTGCTTACGCAAACTTCAAAAAAATTATTTAAAGAGGTTTTATGCCAAAAAGCCACCCCCCTTTAGAAGCACGATATTAAAAGAATTATTTGGAATGGTCTAGTACCTTTACCTTTGAAGTAAGCATATCAAAGACTTCATCGAAAAAAGAAAACATTATATTAACTTCTCTAAAAATGGAAGCAAAAGTCTTCCCTTACAGAAAGCACAATATTACAAAATACTTCCACATTTGGAAGCATAACGCTTTTTTGTAGGAAGAACTAAGATTCAAAATCATCTTTCAAAATCACAAAGTAGCCTACAAGAAACTTTCTAGGTGACTACATCACTACATTTGGAAGGACAACAATCTCTCCGTGGATACATCTAACATACAAGATCAACATAGAAAGTGTTCATGAAGTATTACTTAACCTTATCTCTAACTATATATACCTCGTATTCAAATTAATGCATTTTTCTAGAGGTGACACTTAGATTTTTTTGCATCTTATCATATATACGCTGAGGTTTATCATAGGAAGCATGGCTTATCTTTTTTTCTCACATGATCACATAACGTGCATGGAAGTATTCTTTTACATGATATTATATAGGGACTAAATTACAAATAGAAGTAAATATTGTTGCTTCTATAGCAATTTGACAAAAATGAAATAATTGCGAGTTGAGTAGTATTTATGGTTGTTTGACCTGAGCGTCATAGTGGGCTTATGAGTGATCCACCATACTTTAGTTCCACATATGTCAAACTTTTCATGGTCTGACTGCTGAGTGTCGCAAGGTATAGTTTGATGCTCATGAAGCTTGGTGTGCGTAGATATAGGATCCATTACCTTATTTGGGTGAGTAATATATTCTGATGCTCCAAGATTGTGTTTCAGAAAGTCTTATGACTATAAGCAGTTATACTCGAAAAAAAGAGTACTATCCTAGGGATAAATAATATCGCAAAAGTGTTTACGAATATTATATATTAAAATACAAATCTAGAGATAAGTTTATAATCAAGCATATGGATACTTGACTGTATTGATCTATATCTCCGCTCTTCCAAGATATCTGTGATAGAGGGATTATACGAATATGTTATAACTTCAACTTGTATGGTCTAATGCGCCGTTTTGTAATATCCGTAACATGTGTGTAGGATATTGATCACGGATGTATGGACAAGTTTCATATGATAAATTAAGAGTGGATCTAGAAAGTCTCAGAATATGAAGTGTACTCGTTGTGCACCAGGGCAGCATATTGGATTAAACAGTTCAGTCCAAGAAATTTCAGCAAACTGAAAATATATTTCAAGGTTCATTAAGTTGTGTACTTGTCAAAACTTAAATGTTAAGTACATCATTTAATTAGTTACAAAATTTGTTAACTAATAAGAAATTCACAAGTGGTATAATTTTGGTCTATGAATTGTTTTATCATGAATTTACACATTTACCTTATTAGTAAATACTAATAAGGTAATAGTAATTATTCAAACATAGTTTTTTGAATAATTAATATATATATATATATATATATCAATAATACATATTGTTTATTGATATGTGGAGCATGCATTTATATAATATAATGAGTGATGTTTGCCATTAATAATAATAATATTGTAATAATGCATCATGGTAGGACATATAAATCATTAAATAATACAAGGATGCATTATATTTTGTAATACACAAATGTATGGCCGACCATTTTTGGTGGAGTAGTGAAATTAGTTCAAAGTAATCAATAATCTCCACTTATGTATATTTATTGTAGACCATGAAATGCATTAATTAAATGGAACCAAAATTAGTATCATTCATTGATTCAAGAGGGAACCCTTCGGCCATGTGGAGATGTAGAGAATAGAGAGAAATTTTTTTTGGCTAAATCATTTTCTAAGTATTCTTGCAAAAGGTGGTGCAGGAACAAAAAAATGAACCAAATACATTCTATACCTCTCATCTTTCATAAAAAAAATAAATACAAATAGATCAAAGTGTTTTAAGAGTTAAAATATTTTGTTGTTGAAAATTTGTGACTACTATTCTAACTTCACAATCCCACCGGTTTGTAGTTGTAAACTAGAATTATGCAACAGCATACTTCAAGGTAAGCTCAAGATTTGGAGATTGGAGTTCTTGAAGAATCGGAAAGCTACATTTAATCCGGGTAGGTTTATTTACTTGTAGTTTATTTAAATGATACTTATGAACATATATGAGATATATGTATTTGATTATGCCATATTGAGTGTAATATTTATGTGATACTTCCACTGCGTGTATAAATTTTTAAAATTATATGTATACTCTATACATCACACACTCACTTATAAAATTATCACAGTCCTCCATATTCAACAAGAAAGCATAAAATAATTAAATTATGATCATTTCATATTGAGTGATTCTAACTTCATTAGCTTGAATTATAGGCTATCTTCTATATAACACAAAAAAAATTTGAATTTGCAATAGAAACTAAAAGAAAATAAGGGCGAGCAGCAGTAATTAGCAATGTACACATACTACATATGTTGGGATTTGTGCTCACGTGCCATCCCATTGTTGTATGAATATTTTATTTTATAATATTTATATAGTACATTATTTGTTAAATTGCTAATTACAATTATTAAATGATTCAATGCTTGTGACGCTATAGACATTATATGATCTGAAGGAGTTCAGATTTGGTCTAAAAAAGTTTAGATCAATGCTTAAAGTTAACATCACTGAAAACTATAAATGTAAAGAGTTAGCATGTTATATTAATCAGTGAAGTCTAAGAGTTATAATCTTGTCTGTGATGGTACAAAGACCTGAGAATACATTAGTAATAATATAGTTGCAATAGGTGTTAAGAAATGTTATTATGCAAGTCTATTCTCAAATTATATGTTCCTGATCTTAATTCACCGATGCAGATCTATCGGTGAAATTCTTTTACATAGACCAGTGTATAATATACGTAAATGGTCTACATGATTGTCCTTAGCTGACCATGGGCTTATTGGAAGTTTGTATAGCATACAGGTGTTCAGTAAGGACTGAATACTGAATAAACTCAACGAGAACCCCAATAGACATCTCATAAAGCCTTCAATGGAAGGTCCTCTCGATTTGAGTAGTATACGTTGTCCTTTGACTTGAGTACCACAGTGGGCTTGTAAGTGATCCATCATACTTTGGTTCCACGTATGTCACATACCTTTCATGGTATAACCGCTGGGTGTCACTGGGTATGATCCGATGCTTATGGAGTCTGGTGTGTACATATATGCAATTCGTCAACTCACATAGATGAGTTATATATCTGAATGCTCAGAGACTGTATCTTAAAAAGTTTTATGGCCATAAGCAACAAATCCAGGAAAAGAGTTTCCTACAGGGTTAAATAATATTCTAAAAGTATTTGCACATATCGTTTATTAAGATACGTGTCTGTAGATAAGTTCACAGATGAGCACATAGGGATTTGACGGTAGTGATTTATATCTCTACTCTTCAAGGATATGATTGGCGAAAGGATTATACGTATATGCTATGACCTCAACTTGTATGGTCTACTACACTGATTTGTAATATTCGTGACGTGTGCGTAGGGCATCGATCTCGGACTTATAGAATAGTTCTGTCTGACAAATTGGGAGTGGACCTAGAGAGTCCCACAATATAAAGTGTACTCGTTGTGCGCTGGGGTAGCGTACCAGATTGAATAGTTCGATCCAAAAAATTTCAGCAGACCGAACATTTACTTCAGTTGTACACGTGTCAAGACTTAAAAGTTAAGTATATCAATTAGTTAACAATTAGTTGTTGACCAATGAGATATTGACACATAGTACATTGTGAGCCAATTATTGTTTGATTTAAAAATTATCAAAATGACCTTATTTGTTGAACAAATAATATAATTATTTTATTCATTAAAATATTTATTGAATAAAATAATAATAATAATATATGATATTATTATTTAAATTGAAATCAAACAATTCATTTTTTTAATTTAAATTAGTATGTGTTTCTACCATGATTTAATATGATTAAATTATTTATTTAATATTAATTAAATGATATGATAAGTATAAATGGGTAGCATTTGTTAATGGTAGGCCTTAAGATGTTTCTTAATAATGAGAAAGTATTTTCTCATTTAGCCTAGATTAAGACCAAGTTCATTTAAATAATTTTTTATTTTATTTTATTTTCATTTGGTTTATTGTAAACAATAATAAACAAAACACTAATGGCAAACATTGACCTAGATAATAGATGTCATTAAGTGAGAAAATGAAAGAAAATAATAAACAAATAAAAGAACAATATGTTCCTTAATTGATTAAGTGAAAATTAGGCTAAGGGATGAGTGGGAATAGTAGAGAGAATTTTGAAAGGCTAAGTGTTAGAAAATTCTCTTAAGTGTTGAGAGCAAAAACACATCCTCTCCATTTTTCTCTTCCATTTTGGTCACCCATACTACAAGATAGAAATAAGGATTCAAGAGTTGAATCCTTTGCTGAAAAAATTATTATTCTAGCTTCTTCAAGCCCACCGTGTTAAGGAACTAGAATTGTAAATGGTTTGCTTCAAGGCGGGTAATCCGATTCAACCATATACCAAAGGCTTGACAAAGTACTATTTCTCAATCTTGAAGTATTTTACATTTATAAGATAATATGTAAAAGTTCATTTGTGTTTATCATTGAGTAATTTATATTCTGCTCATTCGCTGCGCATGTATGTATGTGGTACAAATGCTATATTTGAATGATAGACACAAATGCATATACATGCACCCTAGGTTCAAAATCACTCACAACATAAACAAACCAATCATATCTAATAATCACAACATCCTACTAGTATTATAAAAATTTGGGACAAGACAGATAATCCACACCTACATAGTGAAAGCCTAAGTCTAACATTGGCAAGAAACAATAAGGTAAATGAAAGGAGCAAATTTCGTATAAGATCCTATGTAAGTAAGTGCCAATACATCAAAACATGTTATAAAAAACAAATATGCTAAATTGTTATTTTTCTCTTTAATGGAGTCTATAAGCAACATCGACATAAACTTTTCAATACTTCAATTTGAAAGTAATGCATTCTCAAACAAAAACTACAACACAATGTTATATCCAAACACAATATACTTCTAAGACATTCCAATTTAACCAATTTATTAAAAAGAGAAAGAAATTTTGAAAGAGAACAGTACGAAAATATATAAACAATTGATGGCAACATAATAAACTAACAAATTATGAAACTAGCTCATTATCATTCAAAATTAAAAAAAATATATAAGAATTTATTCTTATTACAACCACAAGTCAAACCACTGAAAAACATGGTTCTTTGGGTTAATAAATTTTAAATTTCTTTTTTAGAAAAATAAAAATGGACCTGTTGGAAAGAACTCCAAATTCGACTATTTTTACTTTCCTATAAAAAAGATGGTTTTGTTATGGTCTCACCAGTGATTGTTCCAATAGAGATTATTGCTTTTTAACGAGAATAATGTCATTACCTTGGACCATTGTCAAACCTTTCTTTTATGATTGGTATTTATTTAATCCCAAAAATTACGAGTGAGGTTTTAAGCTATTTTTTTCTCAATTAGTGGCGTGCTCGGGGTGATTAGATCATGGTTGATCCTGAGATTTCTACCACTTACCATAAATAAGAGATGCTTTGTCCTAATTTTATGATTCTCTAGATTTTATTGAATAGGGATGCTTGGATTATGAAATTGGTTGTGGTTTTGGAAAATTATTGCTTAAAGAAAGGGTGTTGGGAATGGGTTGTGGAGTCTGTTAAAGAGTCTTCACCCCGAGCAGCTTCTAAAGAGGTAAGGCTCATGTCTATTCTATAGGCTGATTTCACCAATTTTTTAGAGGGGAGAGCTTGGGCCTATATTCAGGCTGATTTTCTGAGGGGAATGGGGATCCACCAGTTTTTAGTCTTGACTAATAAATGTTGAAAATTAGTTTCTTTATCCCGATCTGTTCGGGTCAGTTGGCTTTTCGAAGGGTCGGGTAAAGGTTGTTCGAAAAAGTTTGTTTTTGGTAATGACCCGAATAGCTCATCTTTGTAATGGGTCTCATCGCTAAAGGACTTTGCATTTATTATAAACATCTTTTCAGAGTTTAATGTGCCACCTGAATGCCTCTTCGTAATCCTACTACTGATGGGTTTAAAATGATGCCTTTGTTTCCATGTGTCTTAAGCCATTATATATGCTCAGCTGAAGAGGCATATTTGGGGCACTAGATGATCTGGTCTGTTTATTTCAAATAAACAATCAAGGTTAGGACTGCCCTAGGGTTGCACAACGTCATTACATCCATGTAATATGAATTGTTATGTTAATTCAACTGAAGGAATACCTTTTTGAAGTGTGATAATATGGTTAGTTCATTTCAAATGATCAGTTAGGGCTAGGACCGTCATGGGACATGAAATTTCATAATCCTCATGTAACTTGAGCCATTATATCAGTTCAACCGAAGAGACATCTTTGAGCGTAAGATGATCTGGTTCATTTATTTCAAATGAATTGTGAGGATCAAAGTTTGTTTGGGGCTATAAAAATACTCTTTAGGGGTTCTTCCAACACTCTGTTCATCTTCATTTTTACCTTCTTTGACAAGCAGAAGACATTTTTCGCTATAGAAAGTGAGAAGAAGACATGTTCTTTGTGGACTTTGATTCAATGTTATATCAAGTTAGTGACTTTTCTCATTCTTTCCATTTATATGCTTATATTACTTATCTCTATTTTGTTATACCTCTTTCTTCATTTTTTTTGTGTTTTGCTAAGATCTTGTTACTTAGTCTCTCTGCATTTTTCTAAGATCTTTCTTATTATTTAGGTGTGGATTTGTTATGTCATTTTTTGCTCATAGAGCATTTAGTTTTTAGAGAATTTATTTAAATGGCTTCAAGAAATAGAGATGATATGAATATCAATCTTCTTCTAATAAACATGAAAGAGAAAAAAAGGATAGAAGATATCCAATTTATTAAGACACGAAGGCTTAGGGAAGAGGCAGTAGGGCCTCCACTTTGGAGGGCTTAAGTGTTCCGAGTTGCTTGAGCCAAGCTTGACCATTGTCAAGCCAGTTGAGATGGGTGAAGGCAGTCGCCCTTTAAATGAGTATTCCCTAAAAATGACTAAAGAGGTTGGGGACGAGTTGCATGAGAAAGTTAGAGATAAGCTGTCTGAGGTCCCCAATCTTGTGAAACCCAAATTCGAGTTGGACCTCAGATATCATAAGTTCTACATAACTTAAGAAAACTTAGATAATCTTAAAGTTAGATACAATACTCATGAGTCGATAACCCTAAGATTCCCTAATCTTAATAATTTTCCAAGATGCCTCAATCCAAACCCGCAAGACGTGACTATTTATGCAAAGTTCCTTAAGTTAGGGCTAAGATTACATATGCAATCTTATTTTTCTAGAATGCTCATACATTTAAAGGTAGCACCGTCTTTAACTCTACCCAAATTCCTAACGAGTCCTGACTGAACTTTTTGTATTATGGGCAAATGTTAGATTATTCCCGTCCCATTTTTAGGAACTTCAACTTTTGTACCACTTTAAATGTAGTGCTAAGAACAAATGAGCTTTTATTATTTTTTGAACCATGGGATTCATAATCCCCTCTCGAGTGGCCCTTTTACCAACAAGAGTTGAAAAAAAAATTAATTTTTTATTATAGTCAATAGAATCGAAAAATCCTACAACCACAAATAAAAAGATGTTGTGTCGTTCCTATTATTATTATTTTTTTGAATGCAGGTTACTTTCTTGTGTTTAATTTTTTTATTCACTTATCTTTTGTCATCTGTTCATATTTAATTGCTTTCATCCCAAGCAGCTGTCAAAGAGGCAGGGCTCATCATTTAGGCTGATTTTCAAGAAGGGGCATAAGTTTATATTTTGGTTTGTTTAGGCTCATTCTTTTAACCGATTTTCAAGAAGGGAGGACTTAGGCCTGCATTCAAGCTGGCTTCTTGAGGAAAACAGTAACAAAATATGATTGGTCTTATGTAAAGGCAAAAAGTTTCAGAATAAGAAAATAGTATCTAATTACATGATATGAATTATTATATTAAAATATTGCATGCAATATATAATGAGTAAAAATAAAAACCACTTTAGCAAATAAATCACTCAAGATTTTTCAGTTGCTTAAGCAAAATCCTCTTCACTCTCCTCTCGCATGAGTTTCATCTTTGATCAAATAGACCCAATCGAGAAACAAAAACAAGAGAGCAATCAAACACACTAGAAAATTAGAGCTTGGCGCCAATTAAAACAACAACAAAAAATAGAACAAGACCTAATATTGTTAGCACTAAGAAACAATGGAACCCATAAATTGTTTTCAAAACAAAAGAAAATATTAAAAAGATATTAAAATCAGAAAAAGATTCAAACATACTAATAAAACCAGTTGGATAAGATAAGTGAAGGGACAATTGACGAGCGTAGTTGCATAAGTCGACTTCTGAGAAAGAAGAACCGGAGATATAAAACAACGAGAGAGGAAATTAGTAGAGATGACAGAACATAAGATTAATGAATGGAGTCTGAAATTAATAAAGATGACGGCTTTATGAGATAAAATTAATAAAACCATTCTTTAATCTTTTTAGAGCTATAATTAATACGACTGCCCTTTGACTTTAAAAAAAATTATATACATATATATATATATAATACTTGCAAATATCCTTTAAATCTTTTTTTTTTTTAAATATGTATATAATATTTGTTAATATTTGTAATGAATATTCATATGTATCCTAAATTTGTTATAAATTTAATTGTATTAAATTCATCTTAAATTTATTTTAAATTTTAATAAATTTATAAATTATTTTATAATTTTAACGAGAATTATTTTATTATTTTTATTTAAGATTCACTCAATTTATTTGTTGTCACCTAAGCATATGTCAAGTATAATTTTTTTCTTTTTCTTCTTTTTTAGTAGATTTAAGAATTTTTTTTTAAAAATAACTCTTAATTTTAAAGAATATTCTTTTTTAATTACATGAAATTTTTTTTTTTTTATAATTAAGAAAAGTAAGATGGGATACTTCTGCACCCACCTCAAACGTTTTTAATTTTCTCCCCTCTTCCATCTAAATACGTAAATTTGATTAAAAAAATAATAAAAAAATCTAAAAGTTAAAAAAGAAAAAAGGTCAAAATCAGTGTTTTTTATTACCACGGGAACTATACACGTTTAACGCATAGTAACGCCACATGACACGATCTTATGGCACCATATGATATGACTTAAATTTTTTTTAAATTAATTAATTAATAATTCAAATTAATTTCATTTTAAATTAAAATTAAAAATTTTTAATTACTTTTAAAAAAAATTAATTTTAATTTAAAATGAAATTAATTTGAATTATTAATTTAACTAATTATTCATTCATTCATAATATCAATTAATTAATATTATGTTATCAATTGATGTTATTTTAAATTCGTTCAATTTAGTAATTAATATATTTAGTTATTTAATTTATTTTTTAAATATTAATTAATAATTAAATAAGTATATAAAATATTTTTACTCTTAAAAATATAACAATATATATATATATATATTTTTTGGTATAATCATTTAAAAGTATAACAAAATATATATTTCTCTCTCTCTCTAAATTATAAATATCTACAAAATTTAATTTAATAAATGTATATTGACCTTTTATCTCAAAACTTTTTCCGCCTTTTCATAAGTTATTTTATATTTTTTTATTAACACCATAATCTTATCTAATTCTAACTTTAATACATATAAATTTTAATAATTTTATAATTTCAAAAAATATAAAAAATTTAACATCCATACACCTGAAAAATATATAAAATCCAAAAAAACAAAAACTGCACAATAACTCTGTTTAACTTCTTTTCCGATCTTTGAAGCTATTTTCCACCCAATTTTTACAAAATTATCCATTTATTATAAATAAAAAAAATTAAAGACATTTAAAATTAAAAATAAAAATATCCAAATTTAAGTTTTTTTAATTATAAAAAAATTAAAATTTTCGTGTAGCTAAAACAAAAGTACTCAGGGACATTTTCAAAAATTTCCCTATACTTGTTCGCGTCTTCCTATAATCTAATCTTTTCTTTGTATCGAGAGAGAGAAAAAATTAGCAGCTGCTACCCTGCTCCATTTTCAACTCTACTTCCTTCCAATTGATTCAGTATCAATGTAGTATTGTTTTATTCCCCTCGTGCAAAACAAACCTCGCAAAATTAAATATTTTTCTCCATACCAAAGGATTGCACATTTTAATTAACTTGCAAATTAAGAATGGTTTTTAATTACATACATCTCTTACTCTCAACAGACATACTACAATAAGGAATGCCAAAACGAACAAAAGAGGCGACATCTAGAAACGTATCTTCCTGTAACACACGGTATTGATTTCAAATAACCAAGCGTTCTTGAGGATCCGAATCATAAGCATTACATAGTTTTGCTCTATATATGTAAGACACTCCACTCTTACAAAAGAGGATGCCTGCTACAGACACCAACCACTTAGAAAGTTATAAAACCAAACAACGGACTCCGACAACATATATACAAGTCTACAAACACTGACGCAAACAAAACAATACTACGAACTTTCTACTATAAAAAACACCCAAATCATAATTAGCTCCTTGTCCTGAACTTGGACTCGTCGATGTTGATACCTCGTTCCTCAGCCGCACGTTCTCCGCCGGATTGGTCACCGGTGCTCAGCCCCCCTTTCCGGCCCATTTCTTGATACCCTTATGTCCCCAGCTGTTCCTTCCTCAGCTCCGCCCTTCGTTTCCAATCACACGCACCACCCAAAAAAAGTTAAACATTGATTATTACTAACAACAGCTATTTTGGTAGCGATTTTATTCGGTTATGATGCACGAAACTAAAGTAAAATATTATTATACACTTGCATCGCAAGGTAAACAACATCGTTGTCCGCTGAATCAGTTCTATTATAACAATTATTTTAAGAACAAATTAATTTTATTAAAACACAAAAGAATATTATAAAAAAATTAAAATTTTGTTTCGCCTTGGGCAAGGTTTTCTCGGGCTTCAAGGCTTTTACCGCCAGTGCCACCAGGGACAACGGTCTCTCCTTGCTTGGCCCTAGCGTTCTTGGTGTATAAACCTATACTTGGAACACTAAATACAAACGACTCTAATACTATTAATCCGTTATCAATTATACAAAGATAATTATGAATATAATAATAATTATTAAATTGTTAAAACAGAATCAATACCCAACATATATATATTAGAAACTAATTACTATGTCTTAATATCGAATTTAATAGTCAAACACCCAAATACACCAATACATTATAATACACCACAATATATTACTAGTATGAAGTAATCCTACGAATTGATAGATTATTTACATAGATTATACATAAAAATAGTAGAAATACGAATATATCACAACATAAAATATACGTAGTTTTGTCAAATACGCCTACGTTCACGGTGGATCAAGGATCCGTGCCTCTTTATTAATTTTTGGGATTATAATGATTACAAATAAAAGATTTGAAACTAAAATGATCAAAATACACACTTAAATAGTATATTTTCTCTGTATTTTTGACCCTCTTTTTTTTTCTCACTTTATCTCTTGAAACGCTAAAAAATATAAGGGGTATATATAGATAGCACAGGCACCAAGGCGCTCAAAATGAATGCTGTGGCATGGGCAACTTATGCCTATTCTGTAGCCAATACCCCGGTCAACACGGGGGCATTAGTCAAGTGGTATTAGAGTCATACCCTAAAAGTTAGTTATGTAAAAGAAATTTTTAGTGCTGAACAAGAAGGTGGAGAAGCCTGGTATGCTCCAGTTTGCTTATGATGGGATCCATGTTGTGCTCTATGAACAGGCGCTGTTGTGCTTCGGACTTCACGTAAAATGTGTGCAGCTAACGCAGTGATACAAAGTTGACCTGATAGAGTGGGCTCTCAATAGTAAGAGGTACTTTGGTCCTTCACGTAAGATATAAGCGCTCAATGCAGTGAAAATAAGTAGTAGACTATTAAGGGGGCGGATGGAATATTGTTTAAAAGGAGGTTGTGCGATCCTTTATTCGAAGGGAGGATTGTTAAGAAAAAAGCGAACAAAATGTCCCACATTGGCAAGAATGGGGAGGATCATGGATTTATAAGGAGTTAACCATATCTCTATTAATATGAAACCTTTTTGGTAGAGCTCAAGAGTAAAACTATAAGGGCTTAGACCTAAAGTGAACAATATTATACCAATGTAAAGATATATGTGGTTCGTTGGGCTCTTGATAGTGGTATCGAAGTTATATCGCATAGTTGCCATTTGGTAGAAATCCTCGGTGTCGAATAAAAATGTGGTAAGCCTAGTGCAGGCCCGTAACTTACAATGATTCCGTGGTTGTGCTCTATGGATAGGAGCTGGCGTGCTTCGGGCTTCACGTAAGGTTGTGATGCTAACGCAATGGTGCAAAGTTGACATGATAGAGCAAACTCTCAAAGTAGATGGTACTCTGGAGCTTCATGTAAGGCGTACGTCTTCAACGCAGTGAAGATGAGTAGCAGACTGTTAGGAGCTGATAAAATATCATTTAAAGGGAGGCCCAATAGTCATTTGTTCGAGGGGATGATTGTTAAGGAAAAAAGAATAAATGTCCCACATTGACTAAAAATAGGAAAGATCATAGGTTTATAAAGAGTTAATCATCTCTCCATTAGTGTAGGGCCATTTGGGTAAAGCCTAATAGCAAAACCATAAGGACTTAAACCCAAAGTGGATAATATTATATCAATGTAGAGATATGTGTGATTCGTTAGGCTCCTGACAGTGGTATTAGAGCCATACCCGGAGTTCTCATATGGTGGAAATCCTTGGTGCTGAACAAGAATGCGGTAACTCTAGTGCAGACTCTTAGCTTGCGATGGTTCTATGGTTGTGCTCTATGGACAAGCACTTGTGTGCTTCGGGCTTTACGTAAGGCGTGTGATGCTAACGCAGTGATACAAAGTTTACCTAATAGAGTAGAATCTCAAAGTAGGCGGTATTGTGATGCTTCACGTAACGCATGCGTCTTCAATGCAATGAAGATAAGTAGCAGACTATTGGGAGTATATAGAATATCGTTTGAGGGAAGACTCAATGGTTCTTTGTTCGAGAAGATGATTATTCAAGAAAAACGAATAAATATCCTACATTGACTAAAAATGAAGATGATCATGAATTTATAAAGAGTTAATTATATCTCTATTGATATGAAACCTTTTGAATAAAGCTTAAAAATAAAATTATGAGAGATTAGGTACAAAATAAATAATACCATATTAATATAGAGATATATGTAGTTTGTTAAACTCTTAACAGACATCAAGTTAACTTTTTGTTGATACGATGACATATCATTTTTTTTTCTCCTCCATCTAGAGTGAAGTTAAAACCTAATAGGAAATGATTGCAAATTTCGAAATCAAAGCTAAAAGCGAACGCTAACAGTCGACCTTATGTAATATGAACATGCATTGATTTTGAATTTGATGAACGGCTACATCAGAGCTGCTTGGTAATTTAAAACAGTGAAAAAATTTACGAATTTGCAATGCTTAGTAGAGTATGTGGCATATAGAGGAAAAAATTTATGACACGTACGCTAACCGGCTCAAAAGAGAATGACACAAGTCGTACATATGATAACAAAGAAAAAGAACTGCTCTGGGTGATTGCCACGTACATGATTATTGCTGATTCACTTCATCTGGGAAACTTTTTGACCACCAATCGCCGCATCAGTGTCCATTGCTTCAAAATTCTTTATTTATATGGGCTAAATAATTATTTTATCTTTAAAGTTGCACCTAATTCTTAAATTTATTTTATAAAATTTTAAATTATAACAATTTATTATTAAAATTTTGTTAATTTTAATAAAAAAAACTAATTTTTTATATAATAATATTTTTATTCTTTATAAATAATACATAATTTATTTTATTTTTATTTAATTTAATTTTAAATACGTAATATAATTTTATTTATTTATTTAATATAAAAATTAATTAAATTAAATTAATTTTTTTCTATCTCAAATCTATCTTTCTTTTTCTTTCCCTAATCATCATCATTCATAATCATAACTAGCCAAACTGATTTAACAATTCTTCTTCCCTCCATCACCTAAAACTATCGTCATCATCGTTGGAGTTAAATTCCATTCATATTCTCTTGTCAAAAATTTCCTACTTACTAATCTTCAATGGCAATAAAAATTTCAGTCGTCAAATCCAAATTTCGATGCAAACTCGACCAACAAGATTTCAGAATATACAGATTGGATTCAAATGAACAAAATATTTCAAAAAAACACAAAGGTACTTCTAAGTGCTTTTTAAAGAATCACTTAATAGGTGACTGTTCAGATAACGTTTTTACGTTGATTTACAAAATGCAATTTTCCTTAAAACATGGAGGGATTTTCAAACTCTAATTCCTACAAATCATAAACAAGAAGCCATCGATCAAAAAGTAAAAACTACATCTATACTCATTTCAGCAAAGCTCTTGATTGGGTCATAAATGGTGGTTTTAATCACTATTTGAGGCGTTGATCCGCAATGCAGAGATATCGCAACAGCTACTCGAATCGACAGGCATTTCAACGCAATCATAGCAATCACTAATCTAGAAAACGAACACGAAAAACAAACAAAAGGTTAATTGACCTTGAAAAAAAGCATATAATGGAATTTTCCTTTGAGAAAAAGAGAACAAGTTTAAAGAATTTATGAGAAGCAGCTACTGAGGAATGAGGAAATATCTAACGCTTGTTCTATCTTTTTTTAAATTTTAATTATTTATTTAATTAAAAAATAAATATTAAAATTTAAACTTATCAAAATGTGCAACTATTTTTTTGTCAATTTATGTCGATTTATTTTAAAATTTTATGTTGAGTTTCGATTTTATCTCTTCAATATAAAATCTAATGAAATTTTGTGAACAAATTAAAATAATTTTTGAATTTTTTAAAATTTGTGAGACAAAATTAAAAATTATACTAAAATTTAGAGATAAAAATTTTCATTTCCCTTATATATATTAGGAACTTGAGTGAGGTGATAGGTTTTTCTCTGCATAAATTCCTTGTTATATTTTCTTCTTTTTAAGAAAAAAAAATAATTTTCAAATAAGATAATTTTCATTTTAAAAAATACACATACAATTTCTTAAAGCGGTCACATTTAGTAACAGTAATGGTAATTCAAAATTTAAAATAAAAGTGTGATGCTTACCTAGTGGTAATCAATTTCTTCATTAATGACAAAATTTAAAGTATGAATATCTCTCCTCAAAAAATATATATAACAATCAGTCAATCATAATTAATTTAGTTTAATTAATAATTTTTTATTAAGCCCATTAAATGAATGGTATTAATTGTTAATTAAAAACACTCTAATTGTAGGTTATAATATATAACAAAGGAGTCCTACGGCCTAAGTTTTCTCTAAAACTTTAGGGCCCTAGGGTAGAACTCTGTGAGCCACACTAACGATAGTTTGTAGAGAAAAATGTAATAAAATTATTGATAAAAAAAAATAGTATTTTGAGTCAACGAGTTTTGAATTTATTTATTAGCGAGAACTAACATTTGGGCCTTGTCCTAGTTGAGTTTGCTTGCGAAAGCTTAGGTCTTTTCTTTTTTGTCGGCTATGGCAAAACCTACAAAACACAAGCATCATTATTGTGATGGTCTCGCCAAAGTGGGTTCTGACGAATATTCTCTGATACTTAGGTCAGAAAAGATTTTTTACGGTAGGAGATTGATAAAAATGTTAAGTAGAAAATGCTTTTAAAAAATGCCATTTTTCTCTCTGTGTTTAGTTCTATTTCTTGAGCACCATCTAGGGTATTAACTGAGCATTTTTTTCATCATCCCTTGCTTCTGTGTCTTTTTTTTTTTATAGTACTGATGTTTAGAGGACTTTTTATGTATTCTCCTTCTGTTATGCTTCTATCACACGTTAAATATTCTTCTGCAAATCTTCTTTTTACATACTTCTGACTCTGCTTCTACTGTATTTCTGTCACACGCTAAATATTATTTTACAGATCTTTTCCTGACATACTTCTGACTCTGCTTCTGCTATACTTCTGTCACACATCGGGTATCTTTTCTGACATATGGTAAGTATATTCTTGGCATATCCTTATGCCTATTTTCACCGATGGATTTGGTTAAGTATGACACTAAGTTCGATCTGCTCGGGTCATTTTTCTGGTAGCTTATTCCCGTTCAGCTCGGCCATGGTCCAAAGTCTTCTCAAAGAGCTTGTCCTCTGGTAATTTTACTGGCTGTACCTAGTTAACTTGTTCAGCAGACAATTGACCAAGTGTCTGTACTGACCCAGTTTCTTCATTGATCACGCAGGCACTGAGATGGGCTGATCTAGTTAGTGTGTAAATGGTGCTTTTATCCCAATAGGTGTCTCATTATTCTTATGTTGATCTTGTCCATCTATTTGATTTAAATAGTCTTTATTACTCCACTATTGCCTATAAATAGTTTGCCCTCTTCTTCACTTGCCTCTTTATTATGCATTTTTCTCTGTTGTTGCCAAATAGTCCCTTTAGTGCGAAGGCTTCCTCTTTATCTGGAGATTCGTGGCTGTTGCTTGTGGGTTCTTTTGATTTTTGTGCATAACTAATTTTCTAATGTGATAAACGTATTTAAATTTACTTTCATATACTAATGAGTTTAAGATTGAGAATTTACCTTGTACGCATTTAAAAATTTGGTTCAAAACTTAAGTCCGCCTTAAAACGTACTCACAGACAATTCTAGAACTCAATAAGGGTGAGTTTGAGTTTCTAGAATGACAGCTCTAATTTCAAACAAAATATTTTTAACACTTAAGCACAATCTTAAGTTAACTCTTAACCAAAAGTTTGAATTCTTTAAACTATTTGTTTCAAAGTAATGAAGTTGTATTGTTTTGTTCAACTCTTGAACAACAAATACAAGTTCTCTCTAGCTTTAATGGTGGTCGGCTGATTGATGCTATACTAGTTAAGCGCTAGCGCACGCTATCTTATTAAGTAATATAGGATTTTAAGTTCAGATATCGATCTTGCAAAAACTATGCAATCCAATTTTATAAATCAAGAACTAAAATTATACTTACTTAACTTTTATTTAGAAAATCAAAATCTAAAATTTAATTAACTAATCTAACTCTATCAATTAAACTAAATAAAAATAAAGGGTAGAATTCACAAATAAAGATAATCTAAAGTTTTGACTCGTCCCTTAATATTTCATTGGATTTATTAACTTCTTAGTTAATCCCTTAATACCACTTGATTGGCTTGGACACTAATCTCTTTACAAGCTTCTGTCGATGGTCAAGTGACTATATTACACATTCTAACAATTACTTATATGTCTGTGGTAATCAAATAAGAATATAATTCATTAAGATCAAGCTTAAATTATATCATACATGCCACCTAGGTATATATCTATCTTAGATGAAACTTATAGTTGTTATCCTATGATCATGCATTAAACTATCCTCAGCTAAACACATGAATCCATCCGTCGAGTTCATCGTGGTTCTTTAATCATTCAAAATATTGATCAGGTATAATAAAGGCATTAAAATCAAATAAACTGAATCAATCTATTCTATTAAGATCATAAATTAAGAATTAATAAAATTTAAATTCATACTAAGTTCACATAGTCTAACCCTAGATGAACAATTTAGCCTATCACATAACTAAAAGTATCCAATCAATTCATAAAGATTAACAAGAAGAAGAGCACAATGATAAAAAAAAAGAGTAAAAAACTAATCAAAGTGACTTCTTGATGTGCTTCTTACTTTTCTTTGACTTGAAGTTTGAATCTTGATCTTGGTTCTTCAATCTTTGATTTTGTGTTATGAATTTTTTTTTCTAGATTTTTTCCGCTCTTTTTTTTATTCTTCTCTTTTTTTTTTCCTCCCCCTAATTACGGTTTTTGATCTTTTATTTATAGGCTTATGTCTTCAAATTAAGATTAAACATCAAATACAAGTCAGATTATGATTACTGTTCACGAGTCACAGTAGCAAAAATACTATTTATGAGTTACTGTTCCCTCGTACTATTTGCCCTCGCGGCGCCTAGCTACTATATCAATTCTGTAGCAATTTGATGTTTTTAGTTTATTTTCATTAGAGGTTTGACCCTATTTGCTTCATTAATTCCAAACTTATAAAAATAATAATAAAATACATAAAAAGATGAATAATCTTAATTCCTACGAATAAATATTAAGTTTAAAAGATGAAAATATTAGACTTAATTAATTCCTATCACTGACCTAATGAAGAAAAAGATGAACAAGAGCTCTTTTCAACACTTAAACAAAAACTCTCTTTCACCCACCCAAATGGCTAAACCAAAAGTGTGAACAAGAGCTCTTCATTTATTTTATAGGTCATTTTTTCTTTTTTTTTTGTTAGTCAACCAAGGACCCCACAAGTATGCCTTCCATGCCATGACCATGCCATTTTTGTTTGTTTGTCTTTTGACCAAATAATGTTTCTTTAGTTAAAATAATTTTTAATAAACAACTGATTTTGTTTGTCTCACAAATAAAGTCATTTTAAGGTCAAATAATAAATGGTTTTAGATTATGCCACTTGTCATTATCTCATTGGTCAACAATTATTGTTAATTAATTGATGTACTTAACACTTAAATTTTGATAAATACACATCTCAAGGGATCTTAAAACAAATATTTAGTTTGCTGAAATATCTTAGATCGAACTATTCAATCCAATTTACTGCCATAATGCATAATGAGTATACTTTATATTGTGAGATTCTCTAAGTCCACGCCCGATTTTTTATATGGAACTCCTCCATATGTTTGTGAATGATGCTCTACGTACACGTCACGGATATTACAAATCAGCACATTAAACTATACATTTTGACAAATGCATATCTTGATGGATCCTAAAACAAATATCCATTTTGCTGGAATATCCTAGATTGAACTATTTAATCCAGTCTACTACTTTAGTGCATAATGAGTATACTTTATATTGTGCGATTCCTTACGTCCACGGCCAATTTTTTATATGGAACTCCTCCATATGTTTGTGAATGATGCTCTACGTACACGTCACGGATATTACAAATCAACACATTAAACTATACAAGTTGAAATCTAACATATACGTATAATCCTTCTGTCACATATATCTTGAAAAAGCAGAGATATAGATCATCACCGTCAAATCTCTATTTACTCATTTGTGAACTTATCTCCAGATTCGTATTTTTGTAAACAATATCCGCAAACACTTTTGTGATATTGTTTATTCCACAGAAAACTATTTTTCGGGCTAACTATTTATGGTCATAAGACTTTTTAAAATGCAATCTCGGAACATTAGAATATACAATTCACTCATGTGAGCTGACAGATCTCATATCTATGTATACCGAATTCTATGAGTATTGGATCATACCCAAAGACATGCAGCAGTAAGACTATGAAAGATTTCCGACATCTATGGAATAGAGTATGGTAGATCACTTACAAGTCTACTGTAGCACTCAGGTAAAAAGATCATAAATATTGTCAGAGATCTAATATACATGGGTGTATGCAGGTGCAATTGTGTTTATTGCCTAAAATACGTATCACATACATATTTAACAATGCGGAAGGATTTAATCATACAATAAACACAATAAATAATATATTAATCACATTAATATATTTAAAGAGTTGAGAAATTACCTGAACGTGTAACATTATACACGTAATTCCTTGGAGTCAGCATGGAGACCAACTCGTTGCCAGTTCTAGTCACAAACTCGGTGGACTTAGCGAGTTAGAACAGCAGCCCCATATACAATACGAGATTAACTCTTAACCCTAAAAATGGTTGGTAGTGTGTATTCTTCCTTTTCTCTAAAAGAAAAGGAAATGAAATTTGAAACAATTCACAATTGCTTTAATTGGCACCATAGAGAAAAATGATACAATTACATTTTTTCTATTCTTCTTTTCTCTCGGCACCATTTTATTTTCTTTCTCTTTCTCCGTTTCCATTTTCGTCAAAACACACACACCACACACACATCTCACATTTCATATATATATATATATATTTATCTAATATAAATAAATAATAATATAATATAATATTAATAATAATATAATAAAATAATGAATGCAAACTATTTGGCATCCAAATAAAATAATATTAAATAATATAATAATGAGATATTAATGATTACTTAATAATTAAATAATCATTGTGTGAAATGACCATTCTACCCCTCATAAATAGTTACCAAGTCTACCCTCTAATGGATCCCACCATACCTGCACTTAGGTAAACTCAACTGAGGGTTTACAATGCACCACGTGTCATTATACAATTAGTAATAACAATTATTGACTAATTATTGTATTTAACACTTAAATACAGACAAGCACACATTCTTATGGTAGTGCTAGTAGCCACAAGACTTTTTGAGATACAGTCTCGAAGCATCTAGACATCTAACTCCCTATGTGAGTTGACGGTTCCCATATCTATACACACTAGACTCCATAAGCATAGGATCATATTAGCGACACCCAACGGTCACACCATAAAAGGTTTGTGACATGCGTGGAATCAAAGTATGGTGGATCACTTATAAGCCCACTGCGGCACTCAGGTCAAAGGACCACGTATACAACTCAGCTCGAGAAAACTCTCCGTTGACGGCTTACATAGGGTGTCTATCAGAGGCCCTCGTGAGTCTGTCCCATATCCAGTCTTAATAGGATACCCAAATGTCAATACAAGCTCCAAGCTCATAGTTGGGTAGGAACAACTATCTATACCCTATAGGTACGACATATGTTTATCTATATATAAGTATCCACCGACAGACTCGCATCGGTAGAAATATATGAGGGACAATTATTTAAGAATATACTTGCGCAACTAGCATTTCTTGGCACCCAATTGTAACTCTTGTAACTATATAGTTACTAGTATATTCCCAAGTCTATGTCCTATTACAGACAATGCTCCAACTCTTGGATCTTCCTTGAGTATTATAACCAGCTAACACTTAGCTATACTATCATTTAGCATTTATATCTCTCAGCGTGGCTAACTATGAACCCTTATCTAAACTCTTTTAGATTTGATTTGAACTCTTTCAGATCATACAATGTCTGTAATGTTACATTGCTTACTACTATATAAATAGTTATTAATGATTTAATGAAAATGTACACTTGTATAAACACACAAGTATATGTACATTCAAGGATAGCACATAAGCATCAACCTTAATAATCTCCCACTTGCTCTAATGTCGTTTTTGATGGTATCTCATACACATCAACTCTACGTGTTTCATAAACACTTTTAGAGTTATGACCTTAAAAAGTGAGTTCGCTAAATTATTTATAGAACATTTCTACAAATAATCACATCTCCCTAAGCCAAGATCCCTCTTTTTATGTGAAACTTCTCTCAATATAATCAGAGTACTAGTGTCCTCTTAGCACTTCGGCTTGTACAACGGCTTAGTTTTGTCACAAATCTATGGGATAAGATCCATCTGTCTTGGAACCTTTTCAAGCCTAGCGATAAACATACGAATCCACACTGCCTCTTCCACTGTACCCATAATCAATCAGAGTGAATCTCAATTTGGTGCAATTTCAGCTCACTTAGTATCAATAAGAATAAGCATATTCCCAAATATAGATTCTCTATCATCTAAGCCAAACTAAAAGTCTGACTCTATGCGTTTTCTCATTTGTAAGCCGCTTTCTTTATATTTGAGAAACTTGTCCTTTGTACCCTCAAGGTATCTCAGGATATATTTGACTACCATCAATTGACAATCACCTAAATCAGACTTAAATCGGCTCGTAACTCTTACAGCCATACTAATTTTAGGTCTCAAATACATCATAGTATACATCAAGTTTTAAAGAGCTGATGTATGGTGTGTTAGACACTCTAATTCTCTCATCTTCTATTTGAAGAGACACTCTCCTCGAAGGATGACCACTAGGTACAAAAGATACGTTAACTATCT
Source organism: Ailanthus altissimus (assembly GCA_946807835.1). NCBI lineage: Eukaryota > Viridiplantae > Streptophyta > Magnoliopsida > Sapindales > Simaroubaceae > Ailanthus > Ailanthus altissimus. The sequence continues at coordinate 21,103,375 of OX327684.1, forward strand.
TATAGTTAACAAAACTATACATTTTAAAGACGTTATTGATATAAAATGATTTGGGAGAGTCCTATCAGCTTCCTAACTCTATCTCTATAAAGTTTTATACCTAGTATAAAGGAAGCCTTTCCCAAATCCTTCATGGAGAAATTCTTACAAGTTACTTATGACCGATTGTAACATACTGACATCATTCCCAATGACTAGTATGTCATCAACAAAGAGCATCAAGAAGACTATCATGCTCTTACTAACCTTTCATGCACACAAGGTTCCTTCTCGTATTTGATGAAACCAGACCATCTGATTATCTCATTACTTTAATGAGTCCAACTTCGAGAGGCTTGTTTAAGTGATAGGGGTGTAAAAGCACTAGTATAATTTGTACCCAACTTTCATATTTTGTTCTAAATCATAAATATTTGACTATTTAATTATGTTTTTTTTTTATTATAAATAGATGCATGATAGAAAATGTAACGCATAAGAACAAATTGAAGGTAAATCGGACGTTAAACGAAGAAATTATACTCAAAATACGAAAGAGGCACCAAAGTTGGGTGCCATAGCGCCGCGGGGCGGCGCTCGTGGAGGTGAACAGTGTCTATGAATAGTAACTCATGAACAAAATTTTGGAGAAGAAAAACCTATAAATAGAAGGCCAAAAAATCCTAAGAGGGGAGGACAGAAAAAGAGAAAAAAAAAAGAGGCAAAAACTTAGAGAGAATTCATAACACAAATCAAATATCAAAGCCAAAGATTGAAGAACCAAGATCAAGATTTAAGCTTCAAGACAAGATCGAGGGAGAAAAACATCAAGGAGTTACTTTGATTAGTTTTTCTTCTCTTTCTTTAATATTATATTCTTGTTCTTGTTGATCTTTATGGATTGATTTGATACTTTTGGTTTTGTAATGGGCTAAATTATTTATCTAGGGTTAGACTATGTGAACCTAGTATAGATTTGGATTGTGTTAATATTTAGTTTATGAACTTGATACATTCAATTGATTCATTCTATCTTGTATTTAATGCTTTCATTATACCTGATCAATATTTTGAATGATAAAGGAACCATGATGAACTAGACGGAGGGATTTATATATTTAGCCTAGGATAGTTTGATACATGATCATAGGGTAACAACTATGGGTTTCATCTAGGATAGACATATACCTAGGTGGCATGTATGGTATAATTTAGACTTTATCTTAATGAATTACATTCTGATTTGATTACCATAGACATATAGGTGATTGTTAGAATGCGTAATATAGTCACTTGACCATCGACAGAGGCTTGTGATGAGATTTGTGTCTAAGCCAATAATTGGTATTAAAGGATTAATTAAGTAGTTAATGAATCTAGTGAAATACTAAGGGACAAGTCAAAACCCTAGACTATCCTTATTTGTGAATTCTATTCTTTGCTTTTGTTTAGTTAATTGAGAGAATTAGATTAGTTAAATAAATTTCAGATTTTAGTTTTCTGAATAAAAGTTAAGTAGACACAATTTTAGTACTTGATTTATAGAATTAGATCGCATAGTCCTTATGGAATCGATACTTGTGGAATCGATACTTGGATTTAAAATCCTATATTACTTGATACGATAGCATGCGCTTGTGCTTAACTACTATAGCATCACAATTATTAAGCTCATAAATGGACTTCATCAGCCTGCACACCAGACCAGAAGTCTGGCTGGACGTAAAACTTTCAGGTTGTTCCATGAATATCTTTTACTTGAGGTATTCATTCATGAATGCCGTCTTTATATCCATCTGCCAAACCTCAAAGTTATAATATGCTTCAAGAGCCAATAACATTTTAATTGACTTTAGCATCAATACTAGTCTAAAAGATTCCTCTTAAATAATCCCAGATCAGTGAGGATTACCTTTTTAGAACCAATATGAGGCCTAAAAGGTTTCTATCTTCCTTTTGGCTTCCACTACCTCTTGTAAACCCTTTTACAACCAATAAGAACAATTATCATAGGCAGCTTAACCAAGTCCTAGACTTGATTCTGATGCATAGAGTCAATTTTTATTTTTATAGCATCTTGTTGTTTCCCGAATCGATGTCTAACATCGTTTTTCCTATAGGTCAAAGGATAATTTTCTTCTACCAAGAAAACTCAAAATTCACCTTCAAGCATCAAACATACCTAATAGATGACCTAGACATCCTTTTTTACCCACTGAGAGAGTGTGCTAAAAGGTCACTGATTAATTGAGCCTGAGTTCCCATCCTTAATTCATTGATTTCTAGATTGACTTCACCAAGTTCAATCTTTCTATGATTTTCACGATCCATGAGAAACTCTTCCTCTAAAATAGTGGTAAATCGAGAAACAAACACACTTCGCTTCTCGGAATCACAGAACTAGTATCTTATTGAATTCATTGGATACTCAATGAACATAGACTTGTACTTCTTGGGTGCTTGTTTATCCTGCTGAGTAACTTTTACAAAAAAAAGATACCCTATTGCGTAACACTTACGTAAGCAAGACAGTCCCAAATCTTAACATATTTAAGATGCGACTTCCTTCCTTTCTGCATCTTATACAGAATGGAAAGAGCAGCTTCTAAAAGCACTCTGCTTAATAAGCAGTTGTATTTAAGCATAATCTCATAGATATATAGATTGGTAACACTTATTATCAATCGGACCATATCTAATAAAGTCTGATTCCTCCTCTCTGAAACATCGTTATATTGTGGAGTACCGGGAGGACCATAGTGAATGAGAATCTCATTTTCCTTTAAACAAATAGAAAACTTCTTGTTAATATACTCAATTCTTTGATCTAATCAAAGGGATGCGATGTACATTCTAGTATATTTGGTCATCTCCGTGAATACATTATTCACAAACTGGTTAAGTCTTTATGGTCAAATTAAGAATCCAACCATCCTTAACTAGATGAATAAGCATCTCACGCCTAAATGACCAAAACTTATATACCACAGCACCGTATCATTCAAAGATTTTGATCTACAGACATTTTCAATTGTATATAATATCAATTTATTAACTGACATTCAGCTAATAAAATATCATTCACATCACATGAACATAAGGAACAATTCATAATATTCATATGATATCTTTCACTGTCTAATACAAGAAGGGACATAATATCTCAAATGATGTTTTGGATATTATACTAATTATACAATACAATCATTGTATTGTATATAAGAAGTAAATCAAGTTGTCCAACAAAACAGACCTATAAGAAATCATCATTTTCTGCTCTTAACCTTACTTCTACAAGCTGTTGGATTTTGGTCTCTCTCAATCCTTGCAATATATTGTAAATATAAGAGAGACATACGGTATCTCACATCCAGCTTGAACTGGTATCCTATGCCATAGAAATATCTATGTTTGTCAAACACAAACCTGTGAGAGTCTTCCTAACAATTATAAGGCTTCTAGGGCAATTGAATTTTCAATATTCAACCTTATTGTAGTGGAAACACTTTTCATCTATATTGCTCTTCTTGTTGATCTATGGATAAATGTTGCCTCTGAGGATTTATCCTAGGTATCCACCTCATCTTTTTCTTCTAACATATCTGGTCTCACCAGACATACTTGAAGTGGAAGATGAAGCATCCTGAACAAAGAAGGTCATAACACCTCTATTCATATCCCCTAGAGATGTGTTATCAGAAATACCTTACGGCAAACTCGAACCCCTAGTACCGCAGTGCCATCTTTCTAGCGCTGCAGCGCCTAGTAAACCCCTATTAGCATACCCATTTTAACACTCGAAACGCACCATTTATACTGGGTCTTTTGCATCCATTCACTCAAACAATACCCAAATATATCATAAATGGCTTTGATAGCATTTTTATCGGTGATCTAATATACGTGGGTGTATGTATGTACAATTGTATTTATTGCCTAAAATACGTATCACATACATATTTAACATTGCAAAAGCATTTAATCATACAATAAATATAATAAATAACATATTAATCACATTAATATATTTAAAGGGTTAAGAAATCACCTGAACGTGTAACGTTATATATGTAATTTATTAGAGTCCGCATAGAGACCAACTCATTGTCAGTTCTAGTCACCAATTCGGTGGGTTTGGCGAGCTAGAACAGCAGCCCCATATAAAACACAAGATTAACTCTTAACTCCAAAATGGTTGATGGTGTGTATTCTTCCTTTTCTCTAAAAAGAAAGGAAATGAAATTTGAAACAATTCGAAAAGGAAAGCATATGGATATCTAACTCCCTATGCGAGCTGACAGATCTCATATCTGTACACATTAGACTCCATAAGCATTGAATCATACCCAACAACACCCAGCGGTCACACCATAAAAGGTCAATGACATGCGTAGAACCAAAGTATGGTGGATCACTTACAAGCCCACTGTGGCACTCAGGTTAAAAGACCACATATACTACTCAACTCGGGAGAACCCTCCGTTGACGGCTTACATAGGGTGTCTATCGGAGGCCCTTGTGAGTCTGTCCCATATCTAGTCCTAACTAGATACCCATATGTCAATACGAGCTTCAAGCTCACAATCGGCTAGGAATGACCATCTATACCCTATAGATACGACATATGCCGATGTATATATAAGTAACCACCGACAGACCTGTATCGGTAAAAATATATTAGGGACAATTATTTGAGAACATACTTGCACAACTAGCATTTTCTGGCACTCGATTGCAATTCTCGCAACTATGTAGTTACTAGTATATTTTCGGGTCCATGTCTCATTACAGACAAGGCTCCAACTCTTGAATCTTCGCTGAGTATTATAACCAGCTAATACTTAACTATGCTAAGATTTATCATTTATATCTCTAAGCATGACTAATTATGAACCCTTATCTAAACTTCTTTAGATCTGATCTGAACTCTTTCAGATCATATAATGTTGATAATGTTACATTGCATAGTATAATTCGAATAGGTATTAGCAATTTAATGAGAATGTACACTTGTATAAATACATAAGTATATGTACATTCAATGATGGCATATAATCACCAACCCTAACAAATACTACTCAACTTAAGAAGGCCTGCCATTGATGACTTTATAGGATGTTTATTGGAGATCCTCATGAGTCTGTTTAATACCCAGCCCTAATTGAATACTCACATGCCTATGTGAGCTTCTACTAAGCTCATGGTCTGTTAAGACTAATCAACTGGACCATCTAGATATAAACATACACTGATCTATATAAAAATTTTCACTAATACACCCGCATCGATAAAAATAGATCAGAATCATAATGTTTGAAAACATACTTGCATAATGATATGTTCAAGCACCATTTGTAACTCTTTGTAACTATGTCATTTCTAATATATTCTCAGGTCTTTGTCCTATTTCAGATAAGGCTCTAACTCCTTAGATTTCACCAACTCTTATAATGCGCTAATTTTTTGCATTTATAACTTTAGTAATACTAACTTTTAGCACCTGATCTAAACTAATTTAAACTAGATCTAAACTTCTTTAGATCATACAATGTCTAAAATATTATAAATATCTTACCATTTAAATAAATATAATTAGTAATTTAATGAAATGATGATTGTATAAAAATTACAAAATAAATATTCATACGTAATAAAATAGCACGTAAACACAAATCTCAACACCTTTAATTTTCAAATCTTTGTTTTCACTTTCTAATGTCAAACTAACTTCAACAAACAACAATAATCACAACCATAATTCTGTAACTGTTTATGCTCTAATTATAATGCGGTTATCACAGTATAGATTGAGGTATCGATCCCACAAAAAAGCTTTCGGAGAAATAAGTTAGTGAAATAAAAATATTAAAATAATAGTAAATGAGAAAATTAAATGTGAGATTGATATAGAGAAGGGAATATTAAATGTAAATTGAGGAAGAAAATTATAGTGATGTGAGCAAGACTTTGAGAATCACTAATATGCTTCATAAATCTATTCTATACTTTGATTCAATATTTATAACTCAATTAAAAAATTTACATCCAAAACAATCAATTGAAAAATATGTATAATATGACACATTTGATAATAAATGTCTTTGATATAATTAAACGCTTTGCAAATATTATCACAAATCATGTTCATTTATACAAGTTATTAAAATTGACAATATATCATTTTGACAATATTACAGTAAACGATCAACTTGAATATCAAATAATTATCATTTTTACAAGTTATCTAAGATTGATAATATATTGATTGATAATATTGCAGTAAAAGATTAACTTGTAGAATGATGTAACTGTTAAAGCTAATGTTTACGTGCCATTCAAATATTGTATGAATATTAATTGTTTAATATTTATACAATAAACATTTAGAATAGAAAAATTATTAATTTTATAATTATATGGTATAATATTTGAAACATTATAGATATTGTATGATCTGAAAGAGTTCAGATCTGATCTAAAGGAGTTTAGACCAAGGCTAAGAGTTAGCAATGCTGAGAGTTGTAAATGCTAAGAGTTAGCAGATTATAAGAGTTAGCAAAATCTAAAGAGTTAGAACCTTATCTAATATGAGACAAAAATCTGAGAGTATACTAATAATGACATAGTTACAAATAGTTGCAATAAGAGCTAGAAAATGTCATTATGTAAGTATTTCTCAAACATCATGTTCCTGATCTATATTCATCAATGCGGGTCTATCGGCCAATCACTATAATATAAATTAGTATATATCTATATCTGACTAGTTCAAATAGTTGTTCTTAGCTGACCATAAGCTTAGAGCTTAAATAGGCATGCGAGTATCCAATCAAGATTAGATACTGAGCAGACTCAGGAGGACCCAAATAGATATCTTATGAAGCCTTCAAAAGAAGATCCTCTCGAGTTGAGTAGTTAATGAACACATTAAAATACATATTTATTAAGATATTCAATCACTAATTAATGTCACTAATTTTAACATTTTGGTGTTTTTAGGCTTAAAATAAAGCGTTGTTCTTAAATTGTGATTAATGAATGTTATATGTACTGGTTTAGGTAAAATAGACGTAACTCTCAATGTAGAAATTGAAATGAAGAAATTCTTAAACCTGGAGTAACATAGATCAATCTTATATAAACTTGAAGAACAGTTGAAAAGTCAAATCCAATATGTTAAGGGCCAAAAATTGGGATACATCAGAATTGGATTACAATTTTCACTCAGCTTGACCCACCTCAGGTACTTAGATCGTATTTCACAAAATATTTATCCAATTGGTATGATTCTTAAAGTTGTGAAATACTGACTTAATTATCAACAACTATTATGTTGATGGTAAAGTACAAATCAGCCATTATCATGGACCAAATTCTATTATAAATTGGTAAAAGGGTTGTTAGCAGAAATCAAACATATCTTTAGAATTTTGCCCATATCTTATTGAATACTCATCCAAATTGCATGAACCTAGTGGCTATGGAAAGAAGAGAAAAATTACTACAACTTTCATGTCAGCCAAAAAGGCTACATAGATAATTTCTATTATAAAAAAAGGTTCTGCAATTAGGTGAAAGAGTGGTTGACCTAAATAATTGAAGATTGAAGTTACACTAAACATGTTTCCATTCATTGCCTATATAAGGACACTCTAGGAGGCTAAGGGATGTATTTTATTTTTTATCGCTTTACAATTCTCTCATATAATTTATGTTTACCATGCATTGTAAGTTAAGCTAGAGTTCTTGGCAAGGCTAGAGATGAACTTTTATGTGTAATAAATTTACTTCTATACTTTGATTTTTTGTCAAGAGCTATAAATGTTTGTAAGTTTGCTTATGTCTAAACTCTTATCTATTATTTTTCTATAATCCAAAGATTATAATTCTCATGTTTCATATATTTTTAGTCATGCTTACTTTATATGATTCTTGTTGAATTATAATTGTTATTGGTTACATTGTTTTACAGGTTAATCTTTTACTGAAATATTGTCAATTGATTTATTGTCGATCTTAGATAATATGCAAAGACAATAATTATTTGATATTCAAGTTGATCTTTTACTGTAATATTATTAAAATGATATATTGTCGACCTTAGATAACTTGTATAAATGATGATTTGTGTTAATGTTTGCAAAGAGTTCAGTCATGTCAAATACATATATTATCAAATGTGCCATATTTTACATATCTTCCGATTAATTGTTTGGGATGTGAAATTTTCAATTGAGTTATAAATATTGAATCAAAGTATAGAACAGATTTACAAAGTATAATTGTGGTGGTGGTTCTAGTTCTACTTCTCTCACAAATCTTCCTCGTTTGTTTCTAAGACGATGTATACATCATAACAATTTATTTTACTTTTTTTTATTGAAGAAAATTCTCAAAAAAAAAAATAATAAGTGAACAAACAAAAAAAGTATACTTATCGCACAGTCACACCATCATGCATTTACTTTGAGATGCATCCTACTCGTAAGTTAGGACTCCAAAAGATTACTCGCATCCTACTCGCACAGTCACACCATCATGCAATATATTTTTGCCTAACACACCACATTTAGATTTTAAACATGGAATGACATAACTTCTACCCACTTTTCATGGTTTAGATAGTGAAAATCCTTATATACATATTAAAAAATTTGAAGAGGTAATTGCCACCTTCTATAGCCAACCCGAAGCCATAGACACTGTTAGACTTAAAATTTTTCCTTTTCCTTTGAAAGACAAAGCAAAGAGTTAGCTATATTCTTTGAGGTCGAGGTCTATAAGAACTTGAGCAGAAATGACCTAAGAATTTTTTCATAAATACTTTCCAACACACAAAACTAATGGCCAAAAGACAAATTTCTTCATTCTCTCAAAAAGATAGTAAAACTTTGTATTAAGCTTGGGAAAGGTTTAAAGAGTTGCTAAATCTATACTCTCACCACGGGTATGAAAATTGACACTTAGTGAGTTATTTTTATGAGGGACTCACAATTAAAAAGTGTCAAGTTGTTGAGATGATGTGTAATGAGGAGTTTCTTCACAAAGTTCCAGAGGAAGCCATAGAATTTCTTAATGACTTAGCCGAAAAAGCTTATACATGGACTGGACCTAACACTACTGAAAGCACAAATAGGTCAAGACCTATTAGAGTTTTCCATCTTAAGGAACATGATAGCCTTAAAGCCCAATTAAAAGTTTAACTAGGAAATTAGAGGCCTTGAAAATCAAAGATAGAATGGGTCACTTATACAGTTGTTAGAATTGAGTTACATGAAGTTTGTTTTGTCTATAGAGGAGCAGAACACTTAGCATAGGATTGCCTCACTTATAGTGAGATGAGAGGGATTATGAGGAATAATGTAATACTCTAGAGATGTACAAGAAGCCCTATTCACCTTACTCTGAAACCTATAATCCTAGTTAGAAAAACCATCCAAACTTTAGTTAAAAATCTGACCAATAAGTCAACAATCATTAGAAGCAAGAGCAACAAGTACCCCAGTCTTATGGTGCACCTCAATATAATACACGACCAACTATGAGTCCTTTAAATGATACATTACAAGCATTTATGGAGTCATAAAGTAAAACTAATCAAAATTTTGAAATAGTTCTTGCACAGGTGGTAGATAAAAACAAAGAAATTAAGAGTCAAATCACTAAGCTAACCAGTGCCTTAACTGTACAAGAGCAAGGTAAGTTTTTATCTGAACCACAATCTAATCCAAAATACCTATTCATGGCACAAGCTTCTACTTTTGATGCACAAAATCTCAAAAATGTCAATGTCATTACTACTCGAAGTGGTAAGATTATGAGTGAGCCTACTTCTCCAACTAACACATCTACGAGTAGTAAAGACGCCCCCTCTTGAAAAAGAGGTCACAGCGAAAAAAGAGCCTGAAAATAAGTTTTCAATCCCAGTGCCTTTTCCCTAAGCTATTCGACTTGTTGCAAAAAATTTAAAAATTCAAGGTGAGATTTTAGAACATTTGAAATAAGTTAAGATTAATATTCTTTTGTTGCATTTGATTAAACAGGTTTCAACTTATGCCAAAGTCATCAAGGATCTGTGTAGTATCAAAAGAAAACACCATGTAAAGAAAACTGCATTTTTTGCAGAGCAAATAAGTGCAGTGAGTGAACAAAAGACACCACCCAAGTATAAAGACCCAAGATATCCCATAATATCCTGCCAAATTAGGACACATGAGTTTGGGTCAAGCTTTATTGAACTTAAGAGCAAGTGTAAATTTAATACCTTATTCTATTTACTTGTAATTAGGACTTAGTGAAATTAAACCTACATCTGCAGTCCTACAATTAGCTGACCGATCAATCAAGAAATCATTGGAAATAGTAAAAGATGTTTTGTTACAAATTGATAAATTTTACTACTCTGTTGATTTTCTTGTTTTAGATACTCAGTTTATGGTTAACATTGAGTCTAAAATCCCTCTTATTTTAAGGAGACCTTTTTTACCATTGCCAACGCTCTTATTAATTGCAAAAATAATTTAATGAAATTATCTTTTGAGAATATAACTCTTGAGGTGAACATTTTTCATATTGGCAAGCAATCATGAGAAAAAGACGAATGTTATCCTTCATATATGATAGACATACTTGTAATGGAGGAAGCTTATAAACACTATGGCTCTAATTCTTTAGAAAACCTAATTAATTTTAATTTTGAAGAATTATATTATTCTGATGAAACAACTGATGTATTTAGTATTTTTAACTCACGGGATTAAAGAACTCGATTTTAGTACCCACGCTTTAAAGAGTTTTTACAAGAGAGAGAGAAACCAAAACCATCACACTATAAGACACCAAAAGGTGAGCTTTCTCCACTGTTTAAAGTTTGAAACACGCATTCTTGAGACCATGTGATACATTTCCTATCATTATTTCTTCTGAACTTAGTGCTGAACAAGAGGAAAATTTGATAAAATTGTTAAAAGAAACTAAGTCTCTACTAGGTTGAACTATAGTTGATATTAAAGGTATTTCTCTATTAATATGCTCCCATAGAATTCATAAGGAAAGTGCCCAACCCCATAAAGATCCACAAAGAAGACTTAACCCAACAATAAAAAAAATAGTGAAGAAAGAAGTCTTGAAACTATTAGATGCATGTATAATCTACCCAATTTTTTATAGTCAATAGGTAAGTCCAACTCAAGCAGTGCTTAAGAAATTTGGGGTTACTGATGTGAAAAATAAGAATGGGATACCTATTCCAACTAGGGTAGTAAGCGATTAGTGAATGTGCATTGATTATAGAAAGCTAAACACAGCCACTAGGAAAGACTATTTTTCATTGCCTTTTATCAACTAAATATTAGAACGTATAGCTGGACATCCATTTTATTACTTTCTCGATGGATATTCAGGATATTACCAGATTAAGATAGCTATAGAAGATCAAGAAAAAAATATTTTTACATGCCCTTTTGGTACTTATGCTTTTAGTATAATGTCATTTGGAATATGTAATGCATTGACTACTTTTCAACGTTATATGCTGAGTATTTTCTCTGATATTATTAAAAAATGCATTAAAGTTTTTATTGATGATTTTACTGTTTTTGGTGATTCTTTTGATTCATGTCTACTTAACTTAAAAGTTGTTTTGAGTAGGTGTAAAGAAAAAGAACTTGTGCTAAACTGGGAGAAATGTCATTTCATGGTATCTTCAGGGATCGTTTTAGGGCATATTGTATCTGACAAAGGGATAGAGGTTAACAAGGCCAAAATTGAATTCATCTCTAAATTATCTACGCCTAAAATGGTAAAAAATGTTCAATCTTTTTTAGGACACATTAGCTTTTACATGAGGTTTATACAAAAAATTTCTGTCATATCTAGACCGTTGTTTAACTTTCTGATAAAAGATGTTGAATTCACATGGACACAAGAGTGTGAGGAAGCATTTCAAACACGCATTGTCAAACTCACTACCGCTCCTATCATGCAATCACCGGATTAGAACCTTCTATTTGATATTATGTGTAATGCAAGTAATTATGCTGTAGGAGCAGTTCTTGGGCAACGAACGGAGGAAAAACCATTTGTTGTTTATTATGCTAGTAGAACTTTAAATGATGCTCAAATGAATTACGCTACTACTGAAAAGGAACTATTAGTTGTTATTTTTGCCTTAAACAAAATTCGTTTTTATTTGATTGGTTTACCTATTATTATTTTTACTGACCACGCGGCCCTTAAATACCTTTTTTCTAAGAAGGATGCTAAAGCATGTTTAATTAGGTGGATTCTTCTTTTGCAAGAATTTGATATAACCATTAAAGACAATAAGGGCGTTGAAAATATTGTTACTAATCATTTATCCCACCTTGAGTTCACTGACTCCATTGATGTTTTACCCATTCGAGATGATTTCCCTGATGAACATATTTTCACTATAAGCTAAATACTTTGGTACGCATATATCGTAAATTATTTAGTTTGTGGTAAACTTCCATTTAACTAAAGTGCACAAGATAAGCGTAAGTTCTTAATTGAGCTACGTAATTTTTATTGGGATGATTCATATTTTTTCAAATACTGTCATGACAAAATTATGAGACGTTGCATTCCTAAAAGTGAAGTTTCTAGTGTCTTAAATTTATGTCATAGTGCTGCTTGTAGTGATCATTTTTCTATGAAAAAGATAGTTGCAAAAATTTTACAGTGTGGTCTGTACTGATCCACTTTGGTCAAAGACACTAATAATTTTTGTCGTTCCTGTGAAATATGTCAAACGTTAGGTACTATATCTCAAAGACATATAATACCTCTTAACCTATTATTGTTATTGAGATATTTAATTGTTAGGTATTAATTTTATGGGTCCTTTTCCCTCATGTTTTGGCGACTTTTACATCCTTCTAACTATTGACTATATATCAAAATGGGTGAAGGTTGTAGCTTGTCATACTAATAATAACACAACTATGGTAAAATTCTTAAAAGAAAATATGTTATTTAGGTATAGTACACCACGTGTCATCATTAGTGACCAAGGAACACATTTCTGTAACCGTTCTTTTGAAGCTTTGATGCGCAGGTATAATGTTCTTCACAAAATTTTCACTGTATACCATCCACAGATAAATGGACAAGTTGACCTAGTAAATAGAGAGGTTAAACAAATTTTGAAAAAGACGATTAACCCGAATCACAAAGATTGGTCTCTATACCTTTCTGATGCATTATAGGCAAATTGCACTGCATAAAAATATCTTAGAAATGTCTCCATACCAGCTTATCTATAGGAAAGCTTGTCATTTACCTATTGAGCAAGAGAATAAAGCTTACTGGGCTGTCAAAGCCTTAACTTTGATTTGAGTGCTACGGGTCTTCAGAGAAAGTTACAATTGTCAAAAATAAAAGAGCTATGAAATGATGCATATGACAACTCCAGAATTTACAAAGCTAAAATGAAAGCAGCTCATGACAAACAGATCTCAAGGAAACACTTTGAGCAAAATCAACTGGTTTATCTTTATGACTCTCGATTGCATTTACATCCTGAAAAGTTGAGATCTCGATAGACTGGTCCATTTATGGTAAAGCACATTTTTCTTAACGATGTTGTCGAAATCAAGGACCCCACTAATGGGAGAACTCTCAAAGTGAATGGACAGTGGCTGAAAAGTTATGTAGAAAAGGTAGATCACTCTATATACCTAAACGAGATCCCTCTTGTGGATTTTGTCTATCATGCTTGATCAGGTTCAATCTATTTATACCATATTTTATCTTTTATTCATATTTTATCTTTTGACTTTTTATTTTCTTTTGTATTTTATTTTTTTTTTCTTTTTTTCTTTTTTTTCTTCAGTGTGATTTTGTTACTCCATAAGTCGGTTTCTCAGTTTCCTAAAAATTGTCCTTCAAACTGTACATTCATCTCTTTTCATTTTTACTTGCTTTCAAAATGGATAGCATTCTTACCAACCTTAAAAAAAAAATTTCCTTCATTGCCTCAAAAAGCTATAATTAAGATTTACCAAACACAATGCAAAAGACTAAAGCTATTGATGTTAAGGAATATCCTTGCGCATATTCGTTGGTTAATCGAAGCCAATGTTCGATTATCTAGTGAGTTTGTAAATGATTTTGTTTCTTTTATGTTTGGTCAGAAGAAGCTCTTATGCCAAAAGACAAAGATAAAAAAGGTTACAAGTCTGTCATAAATGTGCTCGATGAAATTGTAACCGAAGTTGTCATTCTTTAGGATTTGCATCTCAAATTTGAGAAGATAAATTCAATTCATTAAGGATGGCCTGAGTAAGGAGTCTTTGGATGATATTCTATTGACTCTTAAGATGTATCCTTGTGGGCTTGTGCAATGTGAACTTCTCAATTTATAAAATAAATTCAAAAATAAACATCAATGATATAGTCTTAGGAATCTGACTCTAAAAGACCTTGTTTGTCAATTTATAAGAAAATTGGATGGGAAGCCTATCTCCGACCCATAGAGGACTTTTAAGTCGTTACTAGACATAAAATCAGAGGATGATGTGAGCTACAATCATAACTACCTGTAAATACATGCATTTTAATTTCAAACTTTTATTATTTTATTATTTTATTTTATAAATAGTAGGGCTACTCATATAAATGTCTTAAATTCAAATCTTTTGGTTAAATAATGCATGTGGGTTATTATCTTTAAATTTTTGTGTTTTATTTTTAAATCTCTTCTAACAAACTGTCAGGTTACCAAAATCAATGTTATCATTTGATACTCTATAAATACAGCACTCATTTTCTTCATTTTCATATATCAAGATAAAAGTGAGCGTAGATATAGAGGAAACCTCAGTTCGACGATTCTGAAATATATTTGTATTTTGTAGATCTAGTTTTGAAAAAAATAAAGTGTTTGTAGAGGCAGCAAATAATCTAGAAAAAGTATTAACTGCAAGAAAAATTCATTTGATTTATAAAAAAGGTAACCTTGGGTTAATGAGGTGTGTGTCAATAGTTGCACATTTAGGAGAAAGTCAAGTTTTAGGTATTATTCTTACAGTTTTAGTCGTAGGAAACCTAACTGGAAAAAAAATAGGGAAGAATTACGAGTTTCATCCATACATAAATGTATAGCTAGAATATTTTACTATGCAAACATTTTTATTACTTTACCAGGTGGTTTTGGTACCTTAGAAGAATTTTTCAAATTTCTTATTGGGCCCAACTGAATATCCATCGAAAACCCATAGGTTTGTTGAATGTTTATAACTATTTTGATTGCTTATTCTGTTTTCTTGATCAAGCTATGGAACCGAATTTTATTTCATATTCGGCACGACAGATCTTTTTTCTGCTACCAATACGGATGAATTGATTGATAAATTACAGGCAATTATCTACGAACCTAACCCAGCAATAACTCAGATCGATTGGTCAATGGGTCATAATAAGGGAAAACTGGATCTGACACTTCGTTTGAAATTTTTTTTTTTTATTTATTTATTTATTAACATCATTATTTAGTTTATATTTGTTTAAATGTCTCTCAGGTTTTTTTTTTTTGAATAACTGGCGTTTCAGGTAATGTCTCATATACTTTATCTCTTTCTACTTAAACATTAAGGACAATGTTTCATTTGGTTTGGGAGAAGATAATAGACATAAGTTGTATTTAAAAATAAAAAGATAATGGGGTCTGACATACCATTTGATTAAAATGACAGAGTAAAGAGTTCATTTTTAAACTCTTGAAACGCATCCTAAGTTAAATTAGATTAAGAATGGTAAACTAAAGAGTTTTTTTTCTAACTTTTGAAATGCACTTTAACTAACTTGCTATTATTTTATTTTTTTATTTCATGCATTGTTATTTATTACATGTAGTCTTGATAATTCTTGTATAAAGTAATTTGCTTTTCTATGAAAGTATGATTTCAAAATTGTTTGGGTTGAGTTACTGTTTTTATTTAGGTTACTAAATAATGACTTCTGAAATTTTTTTGAGCACAATACTAAGCTTTGTAGTAAAAAAGTTACAACTTGTTTACACACACAATTTTAGAAATTATAATTGAAAAAAAAATCATAATAGCAATAATAATCTTGAATTGACTTTTTGATTGAAATGCTTAGGTAGTTTTGCATATTCTATTTACGCTTGAATTGCTAGAGACTAGCAATAAGCAGGTTGGAAATTATGATGAACACATTAAAATGCATATTTATTAAGAGATTCAGTCACCAATTAATGTACTAATTTTAGCATTTTTGTATTATTAAGCTTGAAATAAAGTATTATCCTTAAATTGTGATTAATGAATGTTATTTGCACAGGTTTAGGTGAAATGAACGTAACTCTCAATATAGAAATTGAAATGAAGAAATTCTTAAACCTAGAGTAACATGGATCAATCTTACACAAACTTGAAGAACAGTTGAAAAGCCAAATCCAACATATTATAGGCCAAAATTTGGGATACAACAGAATTGGGTTACAACTTTCGCTCATCTTGCCGACCTCATGTATTTAGACCGTATTTCACAAAATATGTACCCAATTGGTATGATTCTTGAAGCTGTGAAATACTAACTCAATTATCAACAACTCTTATGTTGATGGTAAAGTCCAAAGCAGCCATTATTATGGACCAAATTGTATTACAAATTGGTAAAAGAGTTATTGGCTGAAATCTGATAAATCTTTGGAATTTTGCCCATATCTCATTGGATACTCATCCAAATTGCATGAACTTGGTTACTATGGAAATAAGAGACAAAATGTTACAACTTTCATGCCGGTCAAAAAGGCATCGATCATTTTTATTATCAAAAATGTGCTGCAATTAGGTGAACGAGTGATTGGCCTAAATTATTAAATATTGAAGTCACACTAAACATGTTTTCATTCATTACCTATATAAGGACACTCTTAGAAGGCTAAGGGATTTTTTTTTTTTTTGGCTTTACAATTCTCTCATATAATTTTTGTTTACCATCCATTGTAAGCTAGGCTAGAGTTCTTGGCAAGACTAGAGATAAACTTTTATGTGTAATAAATTTACTTCTATACTTTGATTCTTTGTCAAGAGTTACAAATGTTTGTAAGTTTTCTTATGTCTAAACTCTTATCTATTATATTTCTATAATCCAGAGGTTATAATTCTCATGTTTCATATATTTTCAGTCATACTTTTTTTTATGTGATTCTTGTTGAATTATAATTGTTATTAGTTACATTATTTTACATGTTAATCTTTTATTGCAATATTGTCAATCAATATATTGTCGATCTTAAATAACATGTAAGGACAATAATTATTTGATATTCAAGTTGATCTTTTACTTCAATATCGTCAAAATGATATATTATCGACCTTAAATAACTTGTATAAATAAACATGGTTTGTGTTAATGTTTGCAAAGAGTTTAGTTATATCAAATACATGTATTATCAAATGTGCCATATTTTACATATCTTCCAATTGATTGTTTGAGATGTGAAATTTTCAATTGAATTATAAACATTGAATCAAAATATAGAATAGATTTACGAAGCATAATTATGATTCTCGAAGCCTTGCTTACATCATCATAAGACTTTTTTCTTAATTCATATATAATTCTATCTCATCTATATAAAAAAATTAGTTAATTTTCTCCCTATTACTATTTTAATATTTTTACTTCACTAGTTTATTTTTCCAAAAGGTTCCTCGTGGGATCGACACCTCAATCTATACTGCGATAACCGCATTACATTTTAAGCGTAAACAGTAGTATTCGTGATCCTTTGACTTGAGCGTCATAGTAGGCTTGTGAGTGATCCATAATACTTTGGTTCCATACATGTCAAAGATCTTTCATGGTCTGATTGTTATGTGTCGTTGGGTATGGTCTGATGGTCATGGAGTCTGGTGTGCGTAGATACAGGATATGTCAGCTTGCATAGGTAAGTTGTATATCCAGTACTCTAAGATTGTATTTCATAAAGTCTTGTGGCCACAAGTATAAACCCAAAAAATGATTATTCCACAGGGTTAAATAATATCGCAAAAATGTTTACATATATTGTTTATCGAGATATAAATCTGGAGATAAGTTTATGGATAAGCAAATAGGAATTTGACAGTACTGATCTATATCTCAGCACATTCAGGGTGTAAATGATGGAATGATTATATGTATGTATAGTAACTTCAACTTGTATTGTCTAACATGCTGATTTGTTATATCTATAACCTGTGCGTGGGGCATCAATTACGGACTCATGGAATAGTTTCATTTATAAATCAGGTGTGGACTTAGAGAGTCTCGTAATATAAAATGTACTCTTTGTGCACTTGGGCAGCGTACTGTATTGAATGGTAGAACCCACTTTAGGTTAAGTTAGTAACCTAGTAAGAACATAAAAGTAATTTCACTTAATGATTATTTAACTGTTAAATAATTAAAATAAATATTTATTTATTTAATAGTTAAATAAATAATTTAACTTAACTATAGTTAAAAGTTAACCATATGATTAAGTTAAAGTTAACCTTACTTAATAGTTAAACAAAGGTTAACCTAATCATGGTTAAGTTAGTTAACTAGTGTTAGATTATTTAAATATTTATTTAACTTCAGGATTAAGTTAAACTAACCTAACTAGGGTTAAATGTTAACTATAGTTAGATTAAGTTAAATCAAATTCAAATTTAAGTGAAATTAAAATCACATGTTAAATTAAGTGTTAATTAAATGTAATTGGTTTATATTAGTAAAATGAATCATTTAATTGGTTAAGTTGTTTTAGATGGTTGGCTAATTTAAGAGAGAAATTGAGAATGAAAATTTGTGATGTTTTCAAAAGTTGAAAACATATTCTATTCATCATCTTCTCTAATTAAAGATAACCATTAAAATATTAATTAAATTTATTTTTGTTCAAGAGTTGAATAAATAAATACAAATTTTAACTAAGTTAAAAAGTTTAACTTTGAATTAAGTTTAAGAGTTAAACCGATTGCTGGATTAACATACTGTTATTCTAGACAATCAAACCCACCATTTGTTGATTGTTAAGATTGATCAAAGTTTGTATTTCAGGTGGACTTCAAGAATTTTAATCCAAAGGCTTCAAGAGTTAATTCTCAATTTTGTTGTTAATTTGATTAATATGTAATAATTGTGTTCATTGTAAATTTTTATAATTCTGTCGTGCAGTTATATGTATGAGATATGTATATTGTTTATGATGAACACATATACCACATGCATGCACCCTAGAATAATCAACACCCAATAGTAGCTAGTAACAATTATAATTCGACAAGAATCGCATAAAGAAGCACGACTAAAAATATATGAGACATGATAATTATAACCTATGAATTATAGTAAAGTAATAGATAAGAATTTAGACACAAAACAAACTTCCAAATATTGTAGCTTTTGACAAAGAATCAAAGTTTGGAAGTAGATTTATTACACTTAAAAGTTCATCTCTAGCCTTGCCAAGAACTTTCACCTTACTTACACTTCATTCTTATGAATATTAAAAGAATAGTATTTAAGAGAATTATAAAGCATGAAAAATGTTCATTAGCCTCCTAAAGGTGTCCTTATATAAGCAATAAATCGGAACATGTTTAGTGTGACTTCAATCTTTAATATTTTCGACTACCAACTCCTTCACCAAATTGTAACATATTTTTGACAATAAAGATGATCAATTTAGCCTTTGTGGTCAACATAAAAGTTGTATCATTTTGTCTCTTATTTCCATAGCCATTAGTTTCATGCAATTTTGATTAATATTATATGACTTATGGTCAAAATACCATAGGTACATCAGATTTTAACCAATAACCCGTTTACGAATTTGCAATATGATTTGGTTTATGATAAAGATGTGTTGGACTTTGGTATCAATAGAAGAGTTGTAGATAATTAACTCAAAATTTTTTAACTTCAAGAATTATACTAATTGGATACGTATTTTATGAAATACCGTCCAAATATAGGTCAAGTTAAGTAAAAGTTGTAATCTAGTTTTATTGTATCCCAATTTTGGCTCATTAAATGTTAGATTTGACTTTTTAATTATTCTTCAAGTTTGTGTAAGATTGAGTTATGCAGCTCTGGGTTCAACAATTTTTTCATTTTTATTTCTACATTGAGAGTTATGCCTATTTTTCTAAATCTGTGCAAATAGCATACATTAATCATAACTTAAGGATAACATTTTATTTCAAGTTTAAAAATACAACAGTACTAAAATTAGTGATATTTTAAATGTTAAATAGTGACTGAAACTCTTAACAAATATGTATTTTAATGTGCTCATCAGTAACCAATTAACCATAACAACGTAACATTCACACATAGTAAGTTATACTAAATATACATTAAACATTATATAAACTATAAACATATTAACTATTAAGTCTAAATTTCATAAAATATAAGTGATGATATTCACGTTCCCAAAAGGTAAAATGATATTTCTAACAGTCTGACTTTTTTCCGTAGCAATGGCAATTTGTAAGGCTGTATTCAAATAACTTAACATATTATGCTAAAATAACATATAATTGAATAAGAAAAAAAATTCATTATGCTTGAATAATTGAAAATATAAAATTTTACTTAAAAAGTAAAATTGAATAATAAGTTTTACTATTGTGTGGCAGAGGCTCTTGCATTGATAGTCGTGTAAACTTTACAGAGAAAATAAATATATTTGCACAAATTAAAATTAGATTAGTAAAACTATTTTTTAAAAAATAGAAGTATAAATAATTAAAGAGTGTTATAGTAATTATTTTACCTACTTCAAGTTGGTTATAAAACTCAGTATTTTGAAGTAATACTTCTTCGTTTTTTACTCTATCCATCAAAAGAGAAGCTCGTATTCAATTTTATGCACATACAAAATCCTCTACTATCTTTAGAGTCAACAAACTCTGAAATGAATCGCAAATATATCCTTCGATAATAAAATTTGACTCAGAGGCTATAATAGATGTGAGTATAACAAGCACATCTCTAGCTATATATGCCAAAAAATAATCTCTCAATATCTAACTTTCACCGCTGTAAAGATCAAAATGTAAGTTGTGAGGACCCTCAACTTTATTTATTAGGTATCTATCCACCTTGTTGAATTTTTCTAAATCTATATCATCCTCTTCATGCCCAACAAATTTACTCGAAAGGTCATCATCACCCATGACATGTTACACTAAATCTCGAATTATTAAAAGGTCACTGAACTGTTGTGACTATGAAGCAAGCATGCTACTCTCACCCATACTAGTTACTATTAGATGCCCAATAATATTGTTTGTCATGCCATGCACTGTAAGTTTTGTAAAGTCTAAACAATAACTCATTATTGCGCTTTATTTTTTCAACTCTTGCACCATCAACACTAAATAAAACTCTAAAATAAAATTTGGCGAATTGCATCTTGTGCTATAAATCAAGTAAGGTAGCAATGATCAACATTTTGTTGATCCTTCTTTGTGAATTCCTAATACATATCAAACTCCATTCTCATCTAATTTGTCATGGATCCCAATGAAATCGTCACTCTAACCCAATTTTGTCAAGTTGGAATGTATTTTACAAATCTCATTAAAGTGGTTATTAGATGTCACATTTAATGAGGCACTGAATTTTAATGTGACTTCCTAAAAAATTTACAAAAATGACACAAAATGCTCAGTATTCTTCAAATTACCGCTAACCGGTAGCCCTTATCTTTTATTTTCATTTTCTTCCTCTAAAAAATATTTCCCATATAGACTATTCTCTTCTGCCATCTGATAAAAAACTTTTTGAAATTTTAATACAATTGCTAACATTAAGTAGTGGAATACCTAGTTAGCACATCTAACACCACTTTTTTCTTGTATTCAATTTTTTCTTTTTTTCACACAACTCTTAAAAACTTGCAATCTTGATGTGGAAGATCTAACATATTTCACTGCAATGCATATACAAATAATACTCTCATTCAATTCCTTCAACTCATCTATTACAATTAAATTCAAAATGTAAGTACAATAATGTACATGCATAAATTCCTCATTCAACACCATCGAATCCTTTTTCCAATTCTTCTTTCTTCAAAAAATGACTTAAGGCAACATCATTGGCACTAGTATTATTAACTGTTATGGTAAAGACCTACTCTATGCCCCAATCCAATAAATAAGTCTCTAGCTGCTTCTTGTTGTTTCTCTTATATAGTTAGAAATATGACAAAAACTCAAAATTCTTTTATGCAACTGTAAATCATTATCTATAAAGTAAGTCATGACAACCACATAGCTATGATTATGAATAAAAATTTAGATGTCAATTGTCAAGCTCACTCATCCATTAACCAAACTCTTCAATATAGTTTTTTTCGCAACAAACAACTCAATTACATCCATTGTTATAGTTTTACGTTATGGGCCATTAAATCTGGGAACCGCCACACTGCAAAAATATTAAAATTATACATTTTTCACTAAATTAAAAAGTAATTCATCCATCACCACCATTTTCACATGTGCTTGTTGACATGCTTCTTAACTCCATCCCTTAGGCACAACATTACTATCCTATCCCTCATTTTTTACAGGTTCTTTACCAAAAAACAAATTGTATTTCATCAATCACTTTCTTCTTGTACTCTTTCCATCTCTTTAAGTATTTTTTTCATACCACTAATTTTGTGATTTACTGAATTACAAGCAAGTATTTTACCATAATGTTTACACTTGACTTTGACTTTTATGGTTTTACACCACATGAATTGCAACCACATTTTTGATCTTAATGCAAATGCTTGTGGTTGTGGCATAGACTTTCTCTTTATTGGATTAGATAATGGCAATATGAAAGTGTCTTTTTGGTTGTCCCGCTCATCCTTAGAATTTGACTGAGAATAAGATTGCAAGTCCATAATATTATTACCCAAATTTAAATATAAACTCATCATCTGCAAAGTCCAAACAATTAAAAGATACAAATAAGTTAAAAAAAATACAATATACAATAATACTAATTCTTAGGACAAGCTTTTCAGAAAGTGGGATTTAACACATAATTATTGTTGAAGTTATCTTTTGACATAAATTAAATTAATTTAATTGTGCTTATTGATATAATTATTTCTAGTTTCTTCTTTTTATTCAAAAGCACTTAAAATTTCATATAAAATAGATAGCCTAATGTATAAGAGAAGTCAGCATCCAACAACAAACCCTACAACTAATGAGTTTCAAAACCTGATATCAATATCATTGAATTGCATAAAATTTCAACAATGATGCTGATTCAACCACCCTTTCAAAGATTTCATGTGTCAAACATTACCCATAATTAAACTATCATTTATTAGATACCTAAATAATAATAATAATAATAATAAAAGAAAAAAATCTTGTAATGCTTGTTTCACACTTATTACTATAATATAGAATATGAAATTTATAACATGAAATATTATAAATATATTATTGAACTCTAATATTTTTTTTAAATTAAAGTTTTTAATTTTCGTTATTTTCTTATTTTATAACAATACTCAAACTTCCATCCCCAAATTATCAATCATTCAACATAAAATGGTTGGCTTGAAATACGAGTCATGTAATTAAAAATGTTGCATTTGATATCATAAGTTTCACATTCCATAGAATATTATTGAATAATTCAGTGTGCACACATATAATTCAGTGTGGATGTTGATGTGGGATCCAATCATAATCACTCAAAGATGAGAAAAAGCATCATTAAAAAATAAAGTAAGTTAGTAATTTACTTTAAATTATGCTAAAGAAATATACGCGCGTCCGCGAAGGATGACTAAATGTTATATATATATATATATAATATTATTTATGCCCTTAAAGCATGTGAAATAATATTTTATTTGATTATCAAAAGTTTATTCATACATATAATTGAGCATACATTAATGAGCCCATATTTATGTGATCTATGTATTAGGTATATGATGCTAATACAGAGGGTATAGATCACAGGTTCTTTATAAATTAAATCTAGTTCACAACTATTAATAAAAAATGGCATTTCATTATGTAAGGTTGTAGTTTTTCTGCTTCTTATAGTGGATGATTTACCTTGATCATCGAAATAGAGACTTCGAGTAGAAAAATAGTGTATATGTTATATTGAACGGGACTACTGTGAATTTTGATCTGGTTAACTATATGTTATATTAAGATCTACGACATTTAGTTAACCAGATCAAAATTCTTAAAAGCTTTAATAAGCTTGATTAATCTTAATCCTGAGCAGGTAATGAACTTACATTCATGGGTTGTATCTTTTGAGTTATTACGGAATGAGATCCAAATAAACGGTCAAAACCTCGATAGTTTGGAGATATAATTTCATGGGTTGTAGAAACATATATTTGCAAGACGAAATCTAATAATTAATGACCTCCTAAGATGTTTGTAGTACTTGATCATTAGAATCTGTGACCACAGTTTATTCAATAAATTATTTATTGAATAATAATATTTATTTGTAAATTTATTTAAAAATATAGATATATTAAAAAGTGATCATTAGAGCATTCAATGACTTGAGAACAAATAAGTAATTAAATAGTCAAGATATTTTTTAAGGCCTAACTTTAATTATGAACATCAATTAGAGGATCATATAAGTAGTTATTATTAGTCTGAAGACCAAGTCTAATTTAATTAAAAGGGTTTTACTTTATAACATGGGTTATTAGAGTACAGTCCTTAACTTTTAGTGGAATAGCCTGAGGTTAACTTAGAGGAATTTGTGTATTATGCGATAATAAAGACTAGACCTTTTAAGTTAGAGCTAGGAAGCCCATGGGTCTTGCAGTCCATCTACTAGCTCAAATCTTATTCAAACTCTAATTTCCTAATCCTAATCAAATTCTAAATACTCAAAGGAGATTCCTATATATATAAGAGGTGTGAAATAATAAGAATACAACAACCATATAGAGAAAAATTCGGTTTACGTATTTTTACGTAGGAAAAAGAATTTAATTAATATCATTCTCTCATATTTTGGTATTAGTATTTTTAGAGATTAAGAAATATCCACGTGCCTACACGTGTTGAGTTTGAAAGTTGAGGATAGTAGAGAAGATTGCAGCCAGTCAATTCAAGATTTTCCATAGCAATGAATTGAAATCTTTTATCCCTATACATGTAATTATGAACAAGACGATCTGACTTCTACTGTGTTTATTTTATTAAACAAAATTTATTTTTTTATTTACATACCAACACTAAGATGAATGGAGGGATTGGTGTTGCTATGTGAGGCTCAAAGGTTAAGCTTGAGATAGAAACACTTGCGAGTTGCAACAGCCGACGGCGAAGAGATCAAGTTGACTAGTTGAGTCATGAGAGGCTGACTGAGTTGCTGAGAGCAAGGGCCAAGGAGAAATCGAGATGGTGACTTACAATATCAAGAGACAGGTGAGAACTAAAAAAGTTTACATTTTGAGAAATTGAGAAAGAAGACAAGGACAGACGAGAGAAAGAAACTAAGCCTATTTTGCTCTACTTTTTAAAAAAAAAAAATTAAAAGATATAGCAAAACAACATCGTTTTAGACTTTGTAAAATGTTGTCATTTTGCTCTTCTAATTTTTTATAAAAAAAAATAAGCTCAAAACAACATCGTTGTGGCACCAACCAAAGCGATGTCATTTTGAGACTTTTTTTTTATTTGGTCTAGGAAATTTTCAAGTTAATTTGAGAACTTTTTGAAATTGAATAAACCGATTGGTTCCTTCATAATAGGTTTCGATCAATTCTGAGTGTGATATTCAAACTTGAACAAACCCAAAATTTCAAGTCGGGTTTATCGAATCGTCTAGATATGAGAATTCTGCTTAATCCTAGCTAAACTTAATTCAAATGCAACTCTAAATCAAGCAAAAGGTAGCACGAGTCTAAGTGTGGTAATTAGAGATTTCCATAGTGAAGTAATGTTGTTTGCTTTGATTCGACTGCAAATATTATACCTAGTCAATGTTACAAAAGCTATGGCCATCCGTAAGGAACTCATCTTAACTCAAAGTATGAGACTAAATGATATAGAGATAGAGTCAAATAATGAATCAATCGTTAAAGATATTCTCGCTAGAACTTCATCAATTTCCAAGTTTGGTATTATCATTCAAGACATTATTTATCTTTCAAAGTCTTTTTTAGTTTACAGTATCCTGTACTCGCCTCATTCTACAAACAATGTGGCTTATAGGTTATTAAATTTACTTATAGTTTGAAGATGGATGTAATATATCATGGATTATAACCATATTCAATCTAATGTTATCCAAAATTTGAACACTCCTCTCATTAGTTAATCTTTTAATAAAATTATTTCATTTAAAAGTTTTGGAATTTTAGTGATTCAAAATCAAGGATAATTTGATTTTGAGTTGAAAATCAAGAAAAAATAGGATACATGGTTAAGGATGCAATAGATTAATAAAAGAGGTCCGAAATAAGAAGCCAGAAAGAAGGTACTATTCATACAGTTATTGTTTTGTGAGTACTGTTCATGCGTCTCTGCCCTTTTTCAAAAAGTCATATTTTGGTTCTAATTGCATGTTTAAGTCAATTTTGATCTTTTTTTTATGTGAACTCTTTTTTCAATAAGGAATAAGATTTTATAGGGATTTTGTAAACACTATATAAACCATTGTAATTCATTAGAATTGTCAATGCATTAACAAGAGAAATAATAGAGGGTTGAAATAGCTCTGAGATGTTGGCACAAGCATGAATAAATACCAAAGTACTTAAGTGATGGGAAAATAAGCAAGTACTGCATAAATTTCTTATTAGTTTCTCTATTTTTGTATTATTTGACTTTCTCTTTAAAAGGTTCTTTGAGTATTAAAGAACTATAATAAAAGAAGTTGGGTCTATGATCCACTGTAAACGTATGACATTTTATCGAACCACGTATATTTTTGTGTATTGTGTGTGATTATTTTTTTTATTTTCTTGCTCAATCTTTATTTATTCTTACTTTTATTTGTGAGAAAAAGCTTCTGCAAAGTGCATAGAATTTTAAAGTATTAAATATTGAACCAAAAAATATTTGAGTACGTAAAGAATTCTCAACAAAAAGGAAATAATTAATTGTTAATATTTAATTTTGTATAATTTAAATCTTTGTCATTTATCAGTTGAATTGAATAATACTCATTATTAGTTGGACAATTCTCAATTAGTATATTTAAATAAATAAAAAAAATTTAACTCCTTAAATAATTTATTTAAGCTTTTTATGATCAATAATTTTCGGACTCACTTTTTTTTATAGACAAGTTATTCAACGAAATAAAGAATTTATACATAATTGAGGATTGATTATTTTAACTATGTTGGAATGATAAGTGCTACTCACATATATATTTATTTTTTAAAAAACAAAGAAAATCCGCTAAACGGCTTCAACGATTTTCAGCGAAAAACAAGAATAGATTAATCTTTAATGTATATACTATCCGATATTATGGTAAATGAATAATGTTAGATATCTTAAAATTTTATTATAAGTTATATCTTAAAAATAATATATAAAATAAATATTAAATAATAAAATAATATAAATTTTAAAATTATTTATCACACTTAATATTTATTTAATATATTATTTTTATAAGATAAATTTTTTTAAATGTTTAGCAATAATAAATACTAGAAGATATGAAAAATTCTAAAAAGTTTGTAATTATGAAATCTGTAGTTATGAACCAAATAAGACACGTGTGACCCTCTGGCTGGTGCTACGATGCTAACCTGGCTCCAACTCATCATTATTGTTCAAGACCCATTCTCGTTAATACTGTGTGCCAATTTTTCGCTTCAAATTCAACTTCTAAACTAGAGCCAATGAAGCTCCCGCTAAAATCTTAAACATTTAAACATTCAACCATTTCGTACCAAACACTCCCAAAGCTTCCCTCACAATCCTCGCCTAAATTCGTAATTTTAACTCATTAAATCCCCCCGATCACACAAATTCTAGCCGCGTCACCAAATCTAAGAGTAAATACCACAATTACCCCTAATCCAAAATTTTCAAAATTTTCTAATTACCCTCTCAATTTCTTGTATAAAAACCCATACGATCATCTGTCTCTTCAAACAAAGCAAAATCAAACCCCTCTAAATTTCTTTACAAGTATACTTTCGAAAATGCCTTCAATTCCCGAAGAGCCGCTTCTAGCCCCAAATCCAGATCGCTTTTGCATGTTTCCAATTCAATACCCGCAAATCTGGGAGATGTACAAGAAAGCCGAGGCCTCTTTTTGGACCGCTGAGGAAGTAGACTTGTCGCAGGATCTACGCCAGTGGGAAACCCTAACCGCCGATGAAAAGCACTTCATCACGCACGTGCTCGCTTTCTTCGCCGCTTCCGACGGCATCGTTCTCGAAAACCTCGCTGGAAGATTCATGAAGGAGGTCCAGATAGCCGAGGCCCGCGCCTTCTACGGCTTCCAAATCGCGATCGAGAACATTCACTCGGAAATGTACTCGCTGCTTTTAGAGACTTATATTAAAGATTCGGAAGAAAAGAATCGTCTCTTTCACGCGATGGAAACGGTGCCTTGTGTTGCTAAAAAGGCCACGTGGGCGTTAAATTGGATCGACGGCTCGGAGTCTTTCGCCGAGAGGTTAATTGCCTTCGCTTGCGTGGAAGGGATTTTTTTCTCGGGGAGTTTTTGCGCGATATTTTGGCTAAAAAAGCGCGGGTTGTTGCCCGGATTAACTTTCTCGAACGAGTTGATCTCGCGAGACGAGGGTCTGCATTGTGATTTCGCGTGTTTGTTGTACGAACTGTTGAGGACGAAGTTAAGTGAGGAGCGCGTGAAGGAGATCGTGATGGAGGCGGTGGTCATAGAGAGAGAGTTTGTGTGCGACGCGCTTCCATGCGCGTTGGTGGGGATGAACAGGGAGTTGATGAGTCAGTACATCGAGTTCGTTGCGGATAGATTGTTGGGCGCGCTTGGGTACGGGAAAGTGTACGGAGTGGCGAATCCTTTCGACTGGATGGAGCTGATTTCGCTCCAAGGGAAGACTAATTTTTTTGAGAAGAGAGTTGGAGAATATCAAAAGGCTTCTGTTATGTCTAGTCTTAATGGGAATGGTGGAATCCATGTGTTTAAAACAGATGAAGATTTTTAGAGTTTAATTTTTGTAATAATATTATATAATTGTGGTGGCGTTTAATTGCTTGTTCAGTTAGTTTCTTCACTAAGAAATGATAGAAA
Source organism: Ailanthus altissimus (assembly GCA_946807835.1). Taxonomy (NCBI): domain Eukaryota; kingdom Viridiplantae; phylum Streptophyta; class Magnoliopsida; order Sapindales; family Simaroubaceae; genus Ailanthus; species Ailanthus altissimus. The sequence goes on from OX327684.1 coordinate 21,132,640, forward strand.
AGACTAAAAAAGTATTAATAAATTATCTATATGTCATTTTTATTTATAATACTTGAATGCAATTGAGTTAAAATTTGGAGTTGTTTATTTTTCTTTTAGTTGACGTGGACATGGTGGAATTTAAGTGCTTGTCGACGATTGTTGGTTCATATTGACATTTTCTCACTCAAATCAGATTTTAACCGGCATGTATACAATGTATCTTACTATGTTTAGAATGCCTGGTCTGACCGAGTTCATGGATGCTACTTACCATGACGGCGATCAAATAAAAGACAACATAGATAGGCGTTTGCAAATTACGATAGTGGGAAGAGTATGGGGGGGATGAACTATTCAACAGACAGATAACGAGGTAAAATGCCAATAAATGGATGATTAAATTTTGATATTCTTAATTGGAAGTCTATTGATTTCAATATAAATCGGCTCAAAAACTTAAGTCCAGTAGAAGTAGGAAAATTAGTCAAAAAGTAGGATCCCTAAAGAAGGTTTATATATGATTGTGTATTGATTTGAAGCTCCGTTTCAGGTGTTAAGAAGTATATGATTTAGTGCTGGGAAATTGACTGTTAATAAAAGCTAGAAGGGCTAGATTTACCGTTATTGCTGTCCATGTTATAAAGTTATGGATTTGCCATTACTCTTACGCATCTGCATAATACATAATAAAATGTAAGCGGTGTAATATCATTGCCAAGAGTTGGATAGAATTGTCCAAAATGAGAAATATGCTCTCGGTGAGTGACAGACAATTTATGATGCTAAGTTGCTAACTAGTTAATGCATTATCTCCAGAGATTTTAAGACCTTGAAAGGTGCAATAACTGCTAACTTTCCAAGGTTTTATTGACATTGACATTTTCCAGTTCCCCTCAAATCAAATTTGAACTTACATGTATATAGAATGTATTAAGATACATTTAGAACGTTTGGTGTGACCAAGTTCAAGAATGTTGTAGCACAATTACCTGCCATGACTGAGATGAAAGACCAGGACGGGATCGATGGGCGCTCGCAACTGTGGAAAGCTTCTTGCTGTAAATGTCGTTTCTAATACTAATAAAAAAAAACACATATGTTAACAGTATATGGCCGTGAACAATTCAACGGCCTCCTTATAAGGCAAAATGTGTAAATTATATATATATATAGCTTAGTAGGCAACATTATTCGATGAATGACATTATCATATAATATTATTTAATTAATTAATAGTTTCTACGTCATTCATAAATAATGCCAGACCAATTATAAAGGTTTGAGGCCATGCCCCACTAAAAAAGGAAAAAACCAATCCCACAAATTTTTAAATAAATAAATAGATATTTATATAATTACCCTCAAGCTATTAATTTATATGTCTTTACCCATATATGATACTAACTTTGGTATTATGCTTTCTTCTAAATATAAAGTTAATCCCCAAAAATTTTGGGCATTGACAGTTTAGCCCCCCACTAGTTCATTATGACTCACCAAATGAAAGTGATGTTATTCACCATATTATCTCTCTCTCTCTCTCTCTATATATATATATATGAGTTTCAGTATTCTTAATCAATAATTTATTTAGATCAACATTAATTAAACTGGAACCGAACTAACTGAAAATTTTAAACCTAATTAATAAAAATTGTATCTAAGAGAAAATCTATCTCCATGTCTAATATGACCACTTTTCTATTCAATCACATGAGAAAGGAAGTTCATCACCAAAGTATAGGTGATGATCCACCAAGCATCTACATTGAAGATAGAAGATGTAAATTCATGTATTAACAATCGCTTTTAAGTTTTAACACGGGACTATTTAACTTCGAATTGATACTATTATGGCGTATAAGCTGGCGTTTAATATTACAGTTATATTAAAAGACAATCTTCACATTATTACAAGTGTAACTTTATAAATTTTATTTGCATATAGTAATCATTTAGTTAGTCATATTTTGATTAAATCTTATCTTACAGTATTAACAATGACAATAATTAGTGATATTTTTGTCTAAAAGAAATAGGCCGATCATGCTAATTAGATCTGGTATTACTTGGCCCACAGTTAACGAAGCCAGCAAAGTTTTGCCGGCGCCACGCAACCTAGCCGATGGCAGAGGGCACAAGGCAGAAGCCACCGACAGTAATCAAATTCCTTAGAAATCACAAGTTTAATCTTTGACCACCGCCCTCGACCAACAAAATTGGCCACGTATCTGATTTACGCAAAGCATAGAGATTTAGAGATTTTTTTTTTTTTTTATAAATAGAGACTCGATCTCCATTATTTTTAACGTGCTTGACCGTTGAAAGAATTGTCATATAAAAACCAACCACCTTATATTCCCTCCTTGATTAAGTAATTATGCTCCAGTCCGTTCCTGTCGAAGCTGAGCCGTGTCAATCCAAAGTCAATTCATAAAAACGACACCGTTTGCTCCAAACACATATTATATATTCCCGACCCAAAAACATAAGACTCAATAGAAACAGAACACGCAACACAACTAAGAAAGAGAACAAAATTTAGGAGAAAAAAATGCCGTGTGCCGTTGCGGTACCAAACTCGCCAATTTTTTCACCGTCATCGAGAATTCCGTCAATACTTTGCAAGCCGTCATCGTCGGTTCCTTGTTCGCCATCTCCGAGAGTCTACGACCATCCGCCACAAACTAGATCGCCACCGTCGACATCAGCGGCGGCGGCGGCAGAGGCGGAGCCGGAGTTGGAGGTGGGATCAATGCTGTTGTTTCGGACACCGAAAGGGAAAAATGACGGCGGTGGCTCGGTTTTGAAGAGGAAGAGACCGGCCAGGTTGGATATACCGTTGATGACGTCCGGGGTGAGTGGATTGGGATTGGGATTGAAGATGACGCCACGTGGAGACGATATATCGGATGAGGTGGAAGTGGAGGGAGAAGGATACTCTGTTTATTGCAAGAGAGGAAAAAGAAGATGTCAAATGGAGGATCGATACTCTGCTTTTATTGGCCCTAATGGGGATCGTAAGCAGGTGTTAACAAAATTGAGCCAATAATTATTTAATTTAACATTATTTGAAGAAAATTTTGTTTTGGGATTAAACGCTGACATTTTTATGTTCTAAATTGTTAAATTGTAGGCTTTGTTTGGTGTGTTTGATGGGCACGGAGGTGCAAAAGCGGCCGCGTTTGCGGCCAAGAATTTGGCTAAGAACATTATGCAAGAAGTATCATCTAGTAAAAGTGAAGAATCAGGCATAGAAGATGCAATCAGAAATGGTTATTTGACTACTGATGCCGAGTTTTTAAAGGAGAGTCTTGGTGGCGGTGCTTGCTGTGTTACTGCATTGATAGAAAAAGGCAATGTTGTGGTCTCAAATGCTGGTGATTGTCGCGCTGTTATGAGCCGAGGAGGCGTTGCTGAAGCGCTAACTTCTGATCATCAGCCGTCGAGGAAAGATGAGAGAGACAGGATTGAAGCATTGGTGAGCTTGAGGAAATTTTTATGTTGTTCAATGAAGCGAATGAAGAATGATCTTGGTTTTTTTTTTTAACATTGTTTTGTTTTCTTTGCAGGGTGGCTATGTAGATTTTTATCACGGTGTGTGGAGAATACAGGGTTCTCTTGCTGTGTCAAGAGGAATTGGAGATAGACAGTTTAAACAATGGGTTATAGCAGATCCCGAGACTCAAGTTTTTAAAATTAACCCAGATTGCGAGTTCTTAATCCTAGCTTCTGATGGTCTTTGGGATAAGGTGATTACATTTTCGAGTCCACATTCATTTACTCTAATTCAGATGATTTCAAGATCTTTGATTTTGATCATGGTTTTATTCTTTGTCATTTCAGGTTTCGAATCAGGAGGCAGTGGATATAGTTCGTCCATTATGTGTAGGAGTAGACAAGCCAGAGCCATTTTCTGCTTGTAAAAGGCTAGCTGACTTATCTTTAAGGAGAGGTTCCATGGATGATATAAGTGTGATGATAGTTGAATTGGGTCATTTCGTTTTGTGATTTACTTTTAGGAGAGAAAAGAAAATTCAGATGAAGATTAGGCGATCTTTGCTTCTTATCTGTGCAAGCGTTTTTTTTTTTAAGAAACTTGCGGCTGAAGAAAGCTAGAACGCCAGCTTTTTCGAAGTCTTTTTTCCCTCGTGGTAGCCAACACAATAAACAATGACAATAGGATTATAGCCAATTAAGATTATTGACAATGACATTGTGGTAGAGGAGCCAGAATCGCGTAAATTTTTGTATTTTGGATTAAAACAGCTGCAATTCCGTGTATAAGATCAAATTTCCGAATAACAAGTTATAACCCAGCTAGACCTTTGTATTAAAATTTTATATGATAGTTGAAAATTTATTCCGTTGTCTGCAGATTTTCCTCTGTATCGTCTTGTGATCTTAATTTTTGATTGCTGCATCTCAGCTGGTGATTGCCAGTCTGTACCGTAATAAATCAAAAGAAGGGTGTGTTCGAATATTTATTGGAGTGGGATTTTTTTGTGCTGCTGCTCGCAGTTGACCTATAAAATGTCAACTGACAATCTGTAATCGAATCCCTTTTAACTGTAGAAGAATACGATGAACTTGGCTTTAAAATAGACGCTTGACAGCCAAAAGTCCCACGAGCTTTGCTTTCCCTGTGTTTTTTCTTTTTTTTTTTAAATTACCAGGTCGGCCAGCTGGCACATGCATGTCATTTTATGCATGCCGCTATTTAATTTTCCGCTTATAATTCTTCCTGTATCATAGAAAGTTGAGTTCAAAAACTTGTATGGATGGACATGTACAGAGTCATTTACGCCTATTAAATCAAATTATGACACACACCTTTTATCTATGAGAAAGTTTATAATAAACCTACAAAATTATGACACATACACTGTTATTTAAAAAAAACGTCTATAATAGATTTGGTGCATGGCTTTTAAAAATAAATAAATAAATTTAAGTGATATATATTTATCTATCAATCATTAAAAAATAATATCCACAAAAATAAAACAATAGTAATAATGAGAAAAAAAGAAACAAGCAGCCTATTTTTATTGAAATTGTTCTATCCAAGTCTCTTTTTTATCTTTGTTTACTGGTATTAACTTTGTTTTCCGGGAATTAATAATGCATTATATGTAGGGGGGATTAAGTTGATGATATTGAGCTTGTTGCTCTCAGTAAAAATGACCGTTACTAAATATGGATTAAAAAAAAAATTAGAAGGGCTTTCTCATTTGTAAAATAAATAAATAAATAACTAGAAGGGCTTTTTCTTCATTTTGGGGTGTATTTTCGGCAGCTGGGACCGGCCTGAAAAATGTTAGCAATAAATTTTCTCAGCCCACCGTAAGGCCCATAACATTTCCCACAAATATCCCACTCCACACCAACAGAATATCGAACCCTTCCATTATTATGTAACAAAGATAACTTAACGGTCCGAACGCCTAACCTCTAGTAGTGGTGGGTAAAATTGGTTGGATTCGGCGATTGATTTTTAAAAAATTAAATCAAAAATTAAACTAAATTAATTTGATTCTGTTTTTCGGTTGGATTTGTAATTTGGCTTCAAATGAATATTTAAATTAGACTTTTTTTTTGTTTGGTTTAATTTTTTAATTTTTTTTTAATTCAAATTTTTAGTTCAATTCTAAATTTAAAAGATTAAAATCGAAAACCGAATCAAATTAATTAATTTGATTCAATTTTGAATCCAATTCGATTCACCAGTTTTTACCCACCTCTAGCCTTAAGCCCTTCTTTTCTCAAAACAAAGTCTTATTTTATTAGAAAAATGAACACTTTACTCCTTGTATTTTTCTTGAATTACCTAAGACATCTGACTTTTTTAAATTATCTCAATTATCTTTGTCATTCAAAAATCATTGTTAAGTAGGCACTATTAAGGTGTAGTATTGTCAAATGGCATATTATATTTTAAATAATAACGATTGTTTTTATAGAGATGGGACAAGTCCATTCAAATAATCAAAAATTAAGGACAGACTAAGTAAGTCTAAATTTATGTCAATTTCCAAAGACATAATAGTAGCCATCGATTCTTTACCAAAGAACAAAAACGGAAAGCTTTTAGTCTATCAAAGGAAAAACCCATTTTGCCAAGAAAGATAAGTTTCTGCCGAATTAGAAAATTGTTGAAAGAATCATAACACATAGTCCGGAATGAAATGAGAATCTACTCTATCATGCAAGGTAAGAAGAATAAAGTAGTTCAATCATTTTTTGCATTTTCGAAAAAAATAATTAGTTGCATGCAATGCTCCATTTCAAGGGTTTCTTCCAGAAACAGAGATAAATAATTTTTCGATTACTATTTTATTTTTTATTTTTTCGAAGAAAAAATTGGTTGCATATGTGGGTTTGAATCAGATTACAATAAAAAAAGTTAATTTTTTTTAATTCCTTGATTATTATGGTTTGTTACTAAAAAAGGATGACTAGGGGATTCAAATGGGTTTGAATGTGACTTAAAAATGAGTTTAGTGGGTTAGTTTGAGTGTGAAAATGGTGAGAACAGGGCACTACAATGGGTTTAATTGTGGTTTCAAAATGGGTGAAGTAAGTTTATTTGAGTATGAAAATGGTGAGAACGGGAGATGGAAAATGGGGTTCATTGTGGTTTTGAAATTGGTATAAATCGGGTATTTGATTGATCTAAATATGGCGTTAATAGAGGATTAAAATTGTGTTAATGTTGGTATGAACATAGGTTTGAAGTGGGTTTTTTTAGTGAAAAAAATGATTTGAACAGGGATGAAATTTGGTTTTATTGTGATTTGAAAATACCTATGAACAGAGTTAGTTTGTGTTTACTCGAGTCTAAAAATGGTGTTAATATTGTATAAAATTAAGTTTGTTTGTAATGGTACTTGTTGATTCACACATTGGTTTTGATTCTTACAGAGAACAGATAGACAATATAGCTTCAATAATACGGCATCACAAAGTTAATTTTTTTTAATTTTAATTATACAACTTAAATAATTTGCTAAAGTCTTTAATTTTGTAGAGACAATAGGTTTCTGTTGTTGCTTGTTCCACCCAACAACAAACCTCACACCCATCTTCAATTCCGCCTAATCTTGCGGCTCAAGTGCTTATCAACTTATTATGAAAAGGCAAAAGAAGAATCTTTCGAAATCAAGGCTTGCTTTTAGCTAGCCTTTACCTCTTCAATGATGAATATAAGATATATCTCTTCTTTTAGCTAGCCTTCAACTCTTCAATGATGAATATAAGGTATATCTCTTCTTCTTCCTCTTCTTCTTTTCTATATTGAAGCCCGGTTCTAGCGCCCTTAACTTCTTTGTTTGTTTTCTAGTTTCTTCATTTTTGTTCATGGCTACAGCAATGATGAATAGAAGCAACCAGTTGCAACTATTGTTATGGAGAAAATTTTATTAGTATAATACAGTTCTGACCATAGTTTTTGTTTTTTACAATACTTTTGGTAAGTCAATTCTTTTGTGTCATGGCTAACTGTCATGCAGTTATGTGTGTATGGTATTTGTGTTTAACTCATAGATGGTGATTAAACACAATGCATGCATAAAAACATAATGATGTTCTGATATGTTTGTTATTTTTTTTTTTTGGTCACTATTTGGCTATAATATCATTGATAACTTTCATTCACATAATGATATTAACTAATTTTTGTAGATTTTATATGTCCTACTTTATTATTTTCTACAATTTTAATTATATTTCATTTTTCCTATAATAAGTATTACACATAAATTTAAAAGTACCACTACAAATGTTAATAACTTCTTGATAGTTGTTACCATTATATAAAATATTGCTCAGCATTTTAGATTAATCACAACATTGTGTATCTGGCTTTACTAATTTATACATGCTTAATTTGACATTGGATGAAGAGTCGATGCAATCATTTTTTATGATTAATAAGTTTAATTCTAAAAGGCATAGTTTTTAAAATGTGAAATAGTCATATTATTGTTCTTGATAGTAGTAAAATACAGTTTATTTAGGTTCTATTTGGACTATGATATTCCAACGTCAGCTTTTTCACCGCAATGCAATTTATGTTCTTGAAAGTAATTAAACTACCATTTACCATCTCTAATTTCCCTTACATTTTTAGCTTTAACTTGAATGGACTCTATAGTTCATAATATCCACAAGTAGGCATATGCTCACAAAAAATATAATTTATTAGAATTTGAATTTGTTTCTGTTATACATACTACTACCTTTTGCCCACATCCGCATTTCCTGTTCTGAAATTTAATCACTTCTCTATTAAACTGCTTAACATATCCTGCACTTATTGATATCTGGCCATTCTGCTCTTTGATATGTAAGAATGTGTGCTTTTCTTATGAAATGGTTTGTGCTTAACATGGAGCAAATTTTTTTGTTGAAGATAAATTTTTTGGAAGATAGAGTAAGTCAGTTTCTAAGTTGCTGATAGTGAAATGAGTTAGAATGGATTAGGCTTGTATGCTCTCTGAATTAGGCTTGTCTGCTCTCTGAATTAGGCTTGTCTGTTCACTATCCGTTGAAATGTATTTCAAAATGAATGCTTGATTTAGTGAAATGCTTGTTTGATTTGACGACATTGTCCTAATGTAACCCAATTTCTGCTTGTTATGCTTCCAACAGTTAGTGGCAGTAAACCACGTGTAATACATCATGTTTGCTCTCATTTTTAATTTGATTTATAAGGGCATTTTTATAATTTAATCCACTAATTTAAGTCAATTTTGTTATTTTAATTTGTTCATAAAGGCGTCATTGGTTTTTATTTATAAATTAGCGCTAATATTTAATCAACTGTCACATCAAAAGTAAAATAGTAAAAGCCTCTTAACAATGCCTTAACGGCGATTTTTGAACTGAAGAAACTAAATGATATAGTTCAAAAAAGTAAAAAATGTCGTGGGTAATTTAAGAAAAACATATAAACTAAAGTGTCAATTTTCTATTTTATTATTGGTCCAATTTAACTTTTAAAGTATGAGAAAGAGTCTTTTTTTTTAATCTTCCAAATGATTATATTTTTGTGAATGCATTGATATTGTTAAATTATTATTTGAATTTACAATTTTTTTTGTCTTCTTATTAATAAAATTTTTATAGATGCAAAATTTTGGTTAAGAGATCATTTATATTTGTCTTTTTTTTATCGTGTCTGTTTGAGATTTAACGTTAAAAAATAAACATCTAACTTATTGGTGTGCTCAATCTTATTCCTTGTATTAGTATCTTAAACCAAAATATCAAATCAAGTGAAGATTAATAAAGTTAAATCAATGGTCATATTTCTAATGCACATGAATGGTGAATCATTTAGTTCAAATAATCTCAAATGTCTTTTTTATTATATATCACGATAAATATTTAATATATCGAATATTTGGATAAAATATTTTTAGTTTGAGCTAAAATTTAACTAGAGCTTGAGCACATAATCACCAGTAGGTGACTACTATCAAATTGCAAAATAAAACTAATTGTCAATTGAAATCTTAACCTAATAGCGAGTATTAAAAAAAACAAAATGCTTTGTATTTACCATGAGCACATCGTTAATTTATTTAATAAATTGTAAAATCGAATAATTTGTTCAGTTTTTTATTCTTATTATAATACATTGTTAGCTTTTAACACTAGATGCAAATCGAGCATGGGGGCTCAATTAAGTTAGCTGAGCCCCCCAAGATCTCACATCTTTATCTGGATTCGACCCCCCTCCTTCTCAAGTGGTGCAGAAATATTAATAAAAAATATTGTAATCTCTTCGTTCAAAGAAAAAAAAAACACTAGATGCAAATCTTGTGATTTTGTTTTGTTTCGTTTTTCGTTTTTTGTTTTTTCCAAAATCACTAAATTCCATCAAAGGATACTATTATATTAATGGTTAAAATCTTTGTTTTCAAAATCAGGATTTTTGCCTTTATTAATCTATTTTTTCCACCAAAATTTTATAATTTATTTTTAATTTTCTTTCATCCCACTTAAGAAAAAGAAAAAGAAAAAAATACAACAAAAATGCCTCCGGTAACTAACCAAACCATGTCCAAAATGACTTAAAACTTTAAGAAAAGTGGTAGATAAATTCACGGTTATGTCAAAACTGTAAATAATATATATTAATTTAAGGAAAAAATTCGAAAATAGCCCATTTTTATTCAATTTTGCTTTTTTAGTTACATATAAAAATTTTAATTTTTTATAACCAAAAGACTTAAAATAGGATAATTTCACCCCTCAACCATATTTTCTCTTAATATGAACAACTCACAAAAAAAAAGTGCACTCATTTTACATTAAAGATATTAATTAGGTGGACGACAAATTCTTGACAAATTAATAAAAAATACTTAGTAAATTTATTAAAAATATTATGTAATAATATTAGAAAATAAAATATTTTTATGATAAGTGTATTAAAAATGAGTACATTAATTTAAAATGAGTGAAATTATGCAAAATGATGATAAAATAATATAAAATGAATGAAAAAATAAAACTAAATCAAAACTAGAAGGCAATCAATACAACAAAAGATAGTGGCGCGTGTGCATAGCGCTGGCACGCTTTGTGCAAGCATTGAGCTCGTGCGCCACACCTACATAGAGCACAACTTGCATTTACTTTTGCATAGTACACACAATTATTTTGAATTATTTTTATTATTTTAATCATATTTTAAATAAATTTTCTTTTGTTATTGATAAAGAGTTAATTAGGTCAATTATTTTTATTTTTTAAATTTAATATTTGTTTATTTAAATTAATTTTTTTATTTTTTATATATTTTATTATTATTTTGTAAATTCAAAATAAATAAAATAAATAAAAATAAAAATATAATAAAAATAAAATAAAAAAATCAAATTGCTACAATATAACATGTTGCTACAATAAATGAGCTATAGTAATTTTACTATTGGACCCAGCGCCGCACTTTAAGGTGGCTCGGTTCGATTCGATCTACTTTTGATGAGAACCGAACCAAAATTCAGTTTTTCGGTTCTCCTTTATAGGAGAACTAAATGCAATCAAATTAATTTGTGAAACCAAACTGAACCGATTTTTTCTCGTGCGGTTCGTTCGATTTTTTCTAGTTTTGTACGTCTTTAAAAGAAAGTGTTCTGGATTCAATCAATCGAAGACAACAATCGATTCATATCCAAACATTCAAATAAGTTGATCCACGAAAAAAAATATATTTATTTTTGGTGGTCATCATCAATCTTAAATTCTTAATTAGAATATGATCATCACTTATCCAATTCCATCAACACACAAACAAAAATCATAAAAAATATGATAAACCTCAGATCTAGATAGTTCCACAACAAATGCAGGAGATTTTCATAACAACGATTCGTTCTAGATTCGTAATATAAAAATGACATCAAAAAGCAATTACAATCCAAAAAAATAGCAGTAAATAAAAAGTTTAACAAATATTAAAAAAAAGTATTACAACTAATTTTTAAAAAAATAAGAATGAAATAGATTTTGAATATGATACCTTGAGGTGATAAGACGTGGGGAAAGAAATTAAGAGAATTTGGGAAAGGAACTCTTATTTAGATGATGTTGTGCTGAAGGGGAACAATAATCAATAGTGTGATTTTCAAGAAAATAAGAAGTGGATGACATGATTTATATAAATAAGAGGTTTATTATTTGTGAGGGAATAATTATTAATCATGATGAAAAAAATAGTTGAACCCATTTCAGAATGCAAAGAACTAAAGAACATGAAAGAGACGAGTTGAAGAACGCAGAAATGATGAGAGAGATGAGTGCGGCGAGTTGAGAGAAGAAATGAAGGCTAGGTTAATTGCTTTTTTTGAATTTATAAGGCAAGCTTATTGTAAAACCTATTTTTATAACAAATAATATATTGCCACGTGGCATTTAAAAACATTTATTGAATTAACTAATTTTCCAATTCAATTTTGGTTTGAAGTAAAATCGGATTGAACCAACCGGTTAATCTGATTTTTTATTTTTAATAATCGATCGGTTATTTTTTATGCCTAAAAATCGAACTGAACTAATCGGTTCGATTAGGACTAAATTTTAATTTTTGGTCTTTTTTGCTCACCTTTAGCAATGCCTAGAACAATGCAAATAAATTATATGTACAACGCCTAAAATTCAACGCTGTAGCACTGCGTGAATAGTGATAGTGGTGAAAGATACAATGAATTCCAAAATATTAGAATCCAGGTTCTCAAGAATGAAAATATGAAGCATTGTTGAATACTATATATTGTGTAATTGAAGTTGATGAGGTACAGTATAAAGTGTCTGTGAGATTTTCTTTTGATGCAGTAAGCGTTAGTTGAGATAAATTGCAATTGAAAATGTTGACAATGTGCAGTTTTAATTAGGTCACAATAAAAAACTTTGATAACTTTACGTGTAACAGTGGATATTAAAACTTTCGTATGTAAAAATAATACAGAGGTATCCGTTGAAAATGAACAAACTTGTTGTAATTATTTCATATCTGCAAGTGATAGCGACCAAGTGAGTAACATAACCTCAACAATATCAATAGTTGTATTTCTGACAAACATTATAAATGACTATCATCATTTTCTTTTAATGTTCAAAGAAGATTTAACTTACATACACTATTATAGTCGAGCATAAAGGATATTAACAGTAATCAAAATGTCAATTATAAAATCGAAGCTGATAGATTGAATGATATACTAGAAGGTAGACCATATTATGTTTTTAATAGTTCTCTTTGTGTGTTACATGATGTGTATGATTCGCATGCAAGAGAATATAAGGTTCAAGTAGAATACCATTTTTAGTTTATTCTTTTAATACCACCACCAGACTTAGCTGTATTAGATAAGGGATCGTGTATTAGAATTTAAGATGTATTTGTAAAAAAGTTGTATGATGGCAAAGATAAATTTTAAAAAGTTATAAGCATATTAACAATTAGGATAATTGGAGCTTCAAAGTTTATAGGTCTACAAAAGATTGTTTTGAAACAAAATACAACAATGAGAGATGTAAATGGAAAGTACGTGTAGTGTCAACATAAGTGTGAAAATTCTTCACCGTAAAAATAATATATGCATAGCACACAACTTTTTTTAGACTGATTACATAATAGTCACAGGCAAACCAAGAGTCAAATTATTAGTAAAATATTAATAAAAAAATCCAAGTGAACACACGTGAAAAATTTGGTGTAGAATCAATGTATTTTATAACTTGACGAGCTAAAGAGCATGCATGTAGGTTGATACAAGGTATTCCAAAGGATTCATATAGATTGTTTCTTACATATTGCTATGTGTTGGAATAACAAAACTCGAGTACAGTTACTCACTTAAAAATTGACGACGATGATCACTTTAAATATTTTTTTATGACATTGAAACCGTGCATTAGAGGTTTTCACTTCCAAAACTCTACCAAAAGTATTTTAAAACTATTTTATTCCATAGCTTTTAAAATCTGCTAATCAAATATTGCAATGAGTTGATACGCTTTAGCAAATCATAACAATTTAACCACATTGATATAAATTCTCAATTTTGAATATATCATATTAAACATATAAATATATTATATTTCAGAAATTCTTAATTTTTTAAGATCATTCAGCAGATCAAAAATTGTTTGTCACTGTATCATACTATTAACACAGGAAATTTTTAGAATTTCAGGGTCATTTTTTGTAAATTCACTATAAATTCAATTTCTGAAATTTTCAATCGATTCAAAGTCTCAAATTATTCTATATATGTCTAGTTGCATAGTCTCAAAATCCAAAAGCATAATCGAAGCACAATAATTTATAAAATTTTCGGATCAAGAGACTATCAAGTAGAAATTATGTAATTCATCATGATTTATTAAACTATCTACATAATCATCATCAATTCTCAATATATTTTACAAAATTCACATCAAATCCCCAATTTTTCATTTGTCCATAAATCAAAACTTAAAGGAATTAACTTAATTAACACTAATAAATTGAGAAATAGTTATGATATACCTCTTAAAACTCCAAATTCTAATTTCTTCTTCTTCTTCTCTTTCTCTCCCCTCTATTTCTCTATTTTCTCTCTCTAAAGGGGTGGTTCGACCCAAAAATGAATAAATTAGGGTTTAAAATGTATATTTTTATACTAAGGGGCTAACTTTTAGTATTTATAAATAACCCCTAAAACTTTTAAAGTATTACAATTTGGTCCCTAAAATAGATCTAAAGTCTTGCAAATAAACTTAATACTAATAATATGTCCTTAATCTATACAAACAATACTAATAACAATACATAAATTAAGTATCATCCACATACAAATAAAATATGAATATTATACATATATATAAATATTTATTCTTTTCGGTGTTGAATAAGTGGTTACTACAATTGCCTTTCTCACTTTTAATATTAAATGAACAAGATACAAAAGATGAGACCTGAGGTAGTTAAGTATTTGGATGAGAATGTTGGTATAGAGAAAAAGGCTAGTTTTTAATGGGTGCACTCGGATGATACGACATTATAACCATTAATATTGTAGAGAGCATTAATGCAATTGTAAAAAATGTAAGATCTCTTTCTATGACTACTTTGGTTGAGTAGATATGAGAGTTAATACAATAATAGTATTATTGTAGAGGGAAAGAAACAAAAATATGACATCCTTTTTTACAACTTAGGCAAATTATAAAATGATGAAGTACAATGATAAATCTAGTGAAATGACAATTCACCTAGAAGATAATTCATGATTTGTAGTAAAAGATGGAAAGAGAAATGGAATAGTGGACATCATAGCAAAGACATGCAATTATCAGAAGTTTGAATTTCAACAACTACTTTATGCTCATGCTATTGTCGTATGTATACATATGAGACTATAATATGAGAGTCTTTATTTATCTTATTACATGTTCGAGTTCTTATTTTATGCCTATAGCGAGTCAATCCATCTAGTTGAATATCCGTCGACTGGATAGTTTTAAACAAATTGAGAAATATTGACATCCAACCTCTTATAGCACGTCAATAGGCAGGGAGACATAAGATGAAGCGAATTCCATCACAAAGAGAAGAACTATCAAAAAATATATGTAGTCACTGTAAACATAAATACAACCGCCAGATATGTTGAAACCCTATTGCTTTACATGCCAATCGATGTTTGATTTATGTTGTTATAATAGAGCTTTATGTTTATTTGTAAAACTTAAATTGATACTTAATTTTCTTTTGTTTAGTTTACTTTGTTCGCCTTTCATTTGCTTTGCTTTGTTATTTGTTATTTGTTTGTACTTTACTACCAATTAAGAATAGTTATTCATATAGTCATATACCAAAATTTTGGTAGAATTTCTTCTATTTTATGGACATTTTGAAACCTGCAATATTTTTATACACATTTGCACATTTATACATCATTTTTGTTGACATCCACTAAACACAACAAAAATAGACAACAGAATAATATAACACAAACTATTATATTTATTTCGAGGCAAGAGTCTATAAATTTATAGCTATATTTTATCTAACAAGTATCAATCTTGAGTCCGAAATCTAATGGTTGATCCAACATTGGGTACTTAATCAACATACAAGTAAATACGCTATAATCCCAACTTTGGCCATTTATTTAGGCACACATTCTTTTAGACGTACAATATTAAACGATGACAAATCTTTCTTTACTTCTCTATTAAAGACATAAAATCTACATGCTCAAAGATAATGTGGTATAAGAAGACACAGAGGAGTGATATAAACTTCCATCATACTGTCAACATATCCATTTAATGTTAGAATCTAAATAATAATCCTTCTATGCAGCAAATCAACCTTTATTGTAATTCAATACTCTATTTTGTATTTTACTATATTATATACTTGCACAGATAATTATAAAATTTTATTATGAACTAATTATATAATAAACATAAAAAATATTATTTTATGTCCATTACTTTATCTATCTTAGTCCATATTCTAGCACCAAGTAAATTCTCTTTCAGTTCTAGTCCATAGGATAATAATGACGAATCTCGTATAATACCAGCTAGAGCATGGGCATCCTCTTTATACACAAGTGAAATGTACTTATAATATCAAATATATAACATTGAATAAGTGAGAGTATTCCAACAAATTTATAATATAATATGAAAACAACAATCGAAAAAACACTTACAAAAAAAATGTATTTGTAACCATGCACTTTTGTGAGTACGCTTGCAAATACTTGTAACGGCATTGATTGATCAACTTTAAATACTTATTAATACGCTGCAAAACCCTTCATATATATATATATATATAAGTATTTTTACCATCAATTTATATTTAAAAAAATGTAAGAATGTTCTTACAAAATTATTAAACTAGTTATTTATGAGCTTATTAAACCATTTATGACCATCATCGATCACAGGTAAGCTAACACTCCCTTAACCATCTTGAAACCAAGCTTGAAACTCTGCATGCACGATCAAGTTTATTGGCCATTGTAGATCCACATTAACCTGAGAATCATTGTACAGAGCCTGCACTATTAATTCTATCTTTTTTTTTCTTATCTTTTTCGAATACGATTGGTAGGAGTGTGTTTAACCCACGCATCCTTGTACAGATGCCCAAACATACTTATTCTTTGTGCAACAACATAAGGTATAATTTCATAATTTGCACAACTGTGAGGCTCTCAGGACCATATTATATGTTCAGCTATCACTAATGTTGATACCCAGCTGCTGGAGTCTGAGTTTGAACATCATCGATCATTCCTTCTATTAATTAAAATAAAACAACCTCAATGAATATACAAAGTTGTAAAGAATGTACATAATCAACTTTAGATATAAAATGTACTATTGTATGGTCGCATCCGTAAATATGATAGATGACTGAAAGTACTGTATCATAAATCTTATCTAATGCAAGAGATCTATTTTATCCTTGTTCATCTTGATCATCGGCTCTATTTTTATAGCTATAATCTATTCTCATAGATCATTAATCTTCTTCTCAATAACATCACAGTGAGATGTTGTGCCCAACTCAAATTATACAAAAATAATTATAATTAAACTTCACAGTAATACTCATCAAGAGAAAATAGTCAATAAACATACAAGTATTAAATTATTGTACAGTTGCTTTAGAGGTGTGGCCATATTAAACATCCATAATATCTTCTAGATTGGTGAATTGCACATTCAACTTTATAATATGATCCAATTTAAGATTTTCTCCAAAGATTCCTGATGGGATACGTAACTTCACTGCCTTGAGAAACTCTTTATTCTTCATAGGTTCTCTCAGCACCAACTTCTTGTGTGCCTCCATAACCTATACAAAAATACAACATTATTAACCATTAACAATATATATATATATATATATGTGTGTGTGTGTGTGTGTGTGTGTGCGCGCGCCCACGTGCAAGTGGTTATATGGTGTAAAACATACTAAATATTCATATTTTTTTAAAGAGAATCTCTTCAATATTTTTGAACAATGAAGTGCTCATATTACGCCAATTTAGTAAACGAGGAAAATAGTCACCATCGAGACATATGAATTTCGAATCATAGGTGTGCAAATAAATGATTTAGACACATTTTGCTTCTTGGAAAAAAATAATTAGAAAAAATAACAAATAAATAAATTAGTTAATTCAATAAACTAATTAATAACAAATTAATTTAAAAACTAATTATACAAATTATTATTAAATAATTATTCAACATTCTCTTAATTTAAATAAACACAATAAAAATCAAATTTTAGATGCATATAAACAAACAATTTATTTATTAATTATTTCATTAATTAATTAATTAAAAATGAAATAGTAATTTATTAATTATTTCACTAATTAATTATTAATTATTTCATTAATTAAGATTTATTATTAGTAATTTAGTTCAATTAATTAACTAAACAAATTTAGACAAATTATTAGTTATTAAAATATTTCTAGATTTTGTTAAATTAAACATAAATTTATTAAATTAATTAAAAATTAAAAATTATTTATTAATATTTCATTAATTAATAATTAATTAATAATAATTAATAATAATTAAATTCTATTAATTTATAAAAATTATTAAATAATTAATAATTTACTAAATATTCTAGTTTTTGTTAACTTAAACACAAAATTTATTGTGTTTAGTAGTTCTATTAATTCTATTTAATAATTATTAATTAAATTAATTCTTACCTAAAATAAAATGGCTCCTAAAAGTAGCATTTTTTATGTTTTTTAGAATTTCTGGACATTTTTATCGCCTAGGCCATTTTGTTACCCATTTGTTTTACTATATCTACCTACATTATGCTATATAACAACAATCTACTTATTTTACTCATATTTATCACAACATATATCACAAAAGAGAAAATTTTAAACAACTAACTAAGTGATTATCATTTTCTTCACTTTTACACAATTAGTGTGTCGTTGATGTACAAAAGATTTGTATTTTTTTAGTTTTCTCGTGTTTGTTGATTTGAGAGTGTTATTTAAGAGTTTTTTTTTTGTTTGAAAATGAAAAATGAGAAGAGAGAGGAGGGAAATATGAGTTAGGGTTAAAAGGCCAAATTTTAAGTTTTTTACCTATAAAAAATTAAAATTTTAAGTGAATTAAAAAGAAAAAATTGAATGAAATAAGGGTTATTTTAAATTTTTTTTTCTTAATTTAATAATAATTTCCTAATAAATAAAAGGGTTTATGACTTCTGTATCTTTATAGTGTTGCAAAACTTACTGAAAAACTCATATAGTTTTAAATAATCGTAAAACATCATTGTCTATTAGTGTTTGCTATTTGTTTAAACGAATTTAAAGGTATTTTAATAAATTTAACTATATAGAGTATGTGGCACAAATTAATTAATTAAATTTAAATTTAATAATTAAACGGTAAAATAGTATTTTTTTGAAAATCACATTTAATAAATACTAATATTTTTTCTTTAATTTTGACTTTCACCCTTTCAACAACTAGGATCGCCTACCCTTGGTTTTCATCTTTATCTTTTGTGGCCACTGCCACAACTTCTCCAAATGTTGGCCTCACAATTCATATCCAACTTAATCTACTTCCAATCTAATTACACAACAATTCATATACATCAAGATTTGTTCTTTTGATCAAAATCAATTTCCTAAACGTGAAATCCAATTTTTATTTAAATTCAATAAACGATTTTGTGATCCAAAAAAGCATTTACTTCTTTGTGTAAAAAGCATATGCTTCTTTCACATTTATGCAAATTAATCCTAGCACTTTCTATACCCATATTTTCTCGAGTTATTTTTGAAAGCGAATTATAAAATGAAAATTAATTAAAATGGTGAAATAGAAAAAAAGGAAAAAAGAGATTGGTAGAGTTTGATGAAGGGATGGCATTGGCAAATAGAAAGAAGCAGTGTCCACGTGAGTAGTATTTAGGTGCACATAAACGCAATTACAATATCTGTATCCTTCACTCCAAACAATAATTATATAATTGATAGCATAGTAATTATAAACGAATAATTATCAAGTAGCAAAGAGAGGAAAGAAAAAAAGAGAAGAAGAAGAAGGTGGTGTTGAGAATAATGGAACATAAATAGAACACTTTTATTAATACAACAAACTCAAAATTTATAATACAAAATTAAAAAACTCTCACTCTTTCTCACTTACAACACAACACTCATACACTTTTTGTTGAACTTATTATTTGCTCAACTCTCTAAACCTCTAAACTCTCAACAATTGATCAAATACTTGATCAACTCTTTATTCTTAACTTGCTTGCTTACAAAACTAAATGAGGGAATGGGGTATTTATATTTAGTTTCAACAAATCAAAATTACACAAATAAAATAATATAAAAATTTATTAACCACATAAGTTTATAATACTTATCTCCTTAATTATTAACTTTAAAATATCTTATCTAATTTAAAATTTTTAAGAATTGGGCTTGTAAATATTTGTGCTTAATTTTGGGCTTGGTATTGTAATTAACTTCATTTGGTGTTGTAATTTTAACACTCCCCCTCAACATTAACTTTCGTTCTTCTAACCACGTTGAGTTGTCTTTGAAACTTTTCGAACTTATCAACACCTAAACCTTTTGTGAACAAATCAGCCACTTGATCTTC
Source organism: Ailanthus altissimus (assembly GCA_946807835.1). Lineage (NCBI taxonomy): Eukaryota > Viridiplantae > Streptophyta > Magnoliopsida > Sapindales > Simaroubaceae > Ailanthus > Ailanthus altissimus. Next base: position 21,152,818 of record OX327684.1, read on the forward strand.
GGTCTTAACATACAATAACTCAATTTTTTCTTGCCGAACTTTCTCCCAGATGAAGTGATAATTCACCTCCACATGTTTTGTTCTTGCATGAAAAATTGAATTTTCTGCCAAACAGATTGTTGACCGATTATCACAATATATTGACACTTTATAATCTATTGGCTGATGTAAATCCTCCATTAACTGCATCAACCATGTACTTTCTTGAGCTGTCATTGTTGTTGCTCTGTACTCATCTTCAATAGTTGACAATGATACAGTCGGTTACCTTTTACTACACCAAGAGATTGTTCCTGAACCAACCTTGAAAAAATACCCGGTGGTCGAACGTTGTGTGTCATGATCTCCAGCATAGTCAGCATCACAATAGCCAATTATTTTACAATCTTGGTCTTTCTTATAGAAGAGACTATAGTCAATTGTGCCTATCACATATCTCAATATCAGTCAAGCTGCTTCTAAGTGGGGTTTCTTAAGATTTTGCATATATCGACTTATTATTTCAATTGCATAAGAAATGTCTGGTCGAGTCAATGTCAAATAGATGAGACTTCCTACCAGTTGTCGATACATAGTTCCATCTTCTAAATCCTTTTCTTCATGACCACACAACTTGGCATTGACTTCTAGCGGTGTTGAGATTGGCTTGAACTTTAACATCCTAAACTTCTGCAACAAATCTTTGGCATATTTTTATTGTCCTAGAAAACTCCATTCTACTGTCCGAGTGACTTCGAGCCCAAGGAAATGCTTAAGTTGTTCAAGCTCTTTTATCTGGAAGCGAATTGCTAAATTCTCTCTTGTTCAATGAATCTCTTCTTCATCATCTCCAGTGATAATTAAGTCATCCACATATACCAGTACAATTGCAAGTTTCTTCCTATTAGCTTTCACGAAAAGGCTAGAATCAGCTAGTGCTACAGAGTAACCACTATGTGTTAGAAATTCTCCAATTTTATCATACCATGCCCTTGGAGCTTGCTTTAATTCATACAATGCATTTCTCAATTTACACACATAATCAGGATGAAATTTGCTTTCAAATCCTATTGGTTGAATCATGTAGATCTCCCAATCCAACTCTCTATGTAGAAAAGCATTCTTTACGTCCATTTTTCACAATATCCAATCTTTGCTAGCTGTCAGTGCAAGTAAAACTCGTACTATGGTGATCTTGGCTTCTGGACTAAACGTTTCATCATAGTCTAGTCCATACTGTTGAAAACATTCTCGAGCTACCAATCGAGCTTTATACCTTTTCACCGATTCATTATGACATCTTTTGATCTTATATACCCACTTACAAGATATAAGATTCATATCCTTTGGCTTTGGCACTAAATTCCAAGTTTGATTTTGCTCTAACGCTATGATTTCTTCTTTCATAGCTTTAATCCATTCAGAGCTCTGTGATGCTTCTTTAAAAGTCTCAGGCTCTTTAACATTTTTCTCTTTCGCCATAGCTGTATTAGTATATTTGGGATTAGGTTTTCGTATTCTTATTGACCTTCGAGGATGAGATTGAAGGGTTACATGGTCTGCTTCTTCATATTTGGCCTCCGTTGTTGGTTGTTGATAGATGCCAGTTTGCCAAAGACTTTGAGTTGTCTTTTGCTCGGTGTTGTCATCACTGCTTCTATTATCAAGGTCTTCTTGGCTCGGTCGAATTTCAGTAATTTTCTCATCTATCTTTTGTTGTAGTCGTTCTTCTATTTCTTTTGAATCTAGAAGCTCCTCTTTTTGTGGTGACCACCATGAAGATGCTTTATCAAACACCATATTCATTGACGTATAGCACCGACCACTAGTAGGGTCACAATATTTTCATCATTTACGCTGATTATCATATCTAACAAAGATACACCTGATTGCCTTTTTGTTGAATTTATTTCTCAAGTGACTTGGCACAAACACATAGCATATACAACTAAATACTAAAAAAAAAACTCATAGTAGGTTTCATATCCCACAACTTCTCAAAGGGTGATATGAACCCTAACCTTGGTTGAGGAAGCCTATTAATCACGTAGGCTGCAGTTTTCATTCCTTCAGCCCAAAATCTTCCTGGTACATTTTTTTGCATGCAACATACTTCTATATATATCTGTAAGATGTCGATTCTTCCTTTCTGCAACACTATTTTATTGTGGAGTGTTGGCACATGTGAACTGATGTCCTATCTTATTTTCTCGAAGATATTGCGAGAACTTATCAGAGGTATATTCTCATCTATTATCTGTGCGGAGACAACGAATCTTCCTTTCGACTTCTCCTTTAGTTGTTTCTTTAAATTTCTTGAACTTCAAAAAAGTATCTGATTTTTTCTTCATAAAGAAAACCCATACATACCTCTAGAAGTCATCAATAAATGTCACCATGTACTGCATGCCACTAATTGATGACTGCTTAACAAGTCCAAACACATTAGAGTGAACCAACTCTAATGGCTCATTAACATCCCGCACATACTGTATCCACTCTTACATCAAGTTGAGGTAGACCCTTAAGTATTGCCTTGTTCATAATCACTTTTAGCTTCTGATAACTTACATGTCCCAATCGTGAATGCCAAAAATCTACTGTCTCATTCTTTCGAGTCTTGTCTACATAAGCTGACTCTGCTGATAGTACATAGACCGACTCTAGTTGTCGTCCTTCTATTGTTAGTGTTCCCATGATTTTTAAATCTTGGTACACCTTAACATCTTGTGGACCGAATAAGATATAGTGCCCAAAAGATGTTAACTGTGATACCGACAATAGATTCTTTTTTATGCCAGGGATATAATAGACATCTTGAAGTGTTACATTGTTATGACTGTAACGAGGTACGAGGATTGTGTTACCGATGTGAGCTATAGGCTATCTTGAGTTGTTGGCTGTCACCACCACGCGACCTCCTTTATACTTAGTTATATCTTGCAGCTTTACTTCGCCACCAGTCATATGATTCGAACATCCTGAGTCAATGATCCAATCATTTTCATAGTCAATCCGTCCAGGCATTATCACTGAGAGTGATAGGTCTTCTTCCTCTATAGCGATAGACACTTCAGCATCTCACTCATCTTCACTTTTTCTTTCTGAGTTTGATGTGGCAGCATTACCCTCAATAGACATTTTCTTGGGCCAACAATCTTTTGCTATGTGTCCTATTTTTCCACAATTGTAACATTTTCCTTCAAACTTTTTCTTTTGGTTGAACTGACTACCATTGCTGCGAGTCCTCCATACTCTTCCTGTTTGTGAGCTACCTTATTGGTGATGACTCTTTATCTTGTCATCATCTCTTTTAGATCCTCCACCAGCACGTCGTTTAAATTGACTTTTACTTTTGTCGATGTAGAGCACTTCTTCACCGCTTTTTATAGAGACCCCACCTATTTGCTTGGCAATCACTTTTTGATCAGCAAGTAAATTTTCAAATTCAATGAGAGATTATAGGGTTAGCTAGCCTTGTACAGCAGCAACAAAATTTCTATACTCGGACCTCAAACCATGGATGATAATTATTTTCATCGTAGTTTCAACAATAGCAGTGGCAAGATCTAACTAAGATATTTCACAGTACAAGGACCTTACCTTTGTGAAGTATTGGTTGATCATCATGTTGCATTGTACAATTAATAATAGTTTATTCTCTAGAAGCTGTAGTCGTGTGTTGTTTTTCTTCGAAAAGAGTGATGCAAAAGTGTCCCATGCTTCATTTGGCGTCTTGGCATTCTTTATGTGCTCTAACATTTCTTCTTCAACTGTAGTCTTAATGATGAACATAGCCTTACCAGTTTTTACCTTCCACTTCTTTAAAGTGGCTTCGTCTGTTGGTTGCTTCACTTCATTCCCATCAACGACCCCCCAAAGATCTTGGTTTTGAAGGTAAGACTTCATCAACGTCGCCTATGTATTGTAATTTTGGTTGTTGAGCTTCTTGATTCCTCCAACGACTTGAAGGTCACCCATCATGTTGGCAATACCTCAGTAATACCAAGCAAGTTTTGTCAACAAACTTACAGAGTCACAAACTACTTACGACACATAGAAGCTCACTCACTCATAATTTTTAAAAGCCCTTTCTGATGTGGAAGATCAATCAAAGCTGCAACCACAGAGCATACTCAGAATTCTTAGAAATCCTACAACTTGAGTAGTCTTAGACAGTCCCACGCTGTTACCAATTGTTGATAATAATGAAACACAAATGGAACACTTTTATTAATACAACAAACCCAAAACTTACAATACAAAATTAAAAAACTCTCACTCTTTCTCACTTACAATACAACACTCACACACTCTTTGTTGAGCTTATTATTTGCTCAACTCTCTAACTCTCTAAACTCTCAACAATTGATCAAATACTTAATCAACTCTTTATTCTTAACTTACTTGCTTACAAAACTAAATGAGGGAGGGAAGTATTTATACTTAGTTTCAACAAACCAAAACTACACAAATAAAATAATATAAAAATTTACTAACCACATAAGTTTATAATACTTATCGTCTTAATTATTAACTTTAAAATATCTTACTTAATTTAGAAATTTTAAGAATTAGGCTTGTAAATATTTGAGATTAATCTTGAGCTTGGTATTGTAATTAACTTCATTTGGTGTTATAATTTTAACAGGTGGTTGATTTTTTATTCCCTTTTATGATTAGAGTTTCGTTCTTTATGTTTTATGTTTTTGCTTTATTCTAAAAAAGTGACTTTGGTAGAGTAGTAAGTTTTCTTATTTGGCATGTTGTTGATCCAAGTTAGAACCTTAGCAGTTATATTTATTGTTTGATTATTTTCTCTTTAATGGTAAAGGTTAAGGACATAATGGTCATTATATTTTCAATCAGGGGCAAAATAGTAACAATATATTTTTTAATAAAAGTTATATTAAAATAAATGATAAACATTAATGGACAATGTGTAATTTTTGAAAATCAAAGAAATTTTCAAATAAGCACACAAAAATGAAACCCTAAGCTTTTTTTTTCCTCTCAAAATAGAAACAAAAAATAAGGGCCCATCTTTCTACCTTTCCCTCTGGAGAGGGGCCATTTTGGCCCCTCTCCAATGAACCCTTAACCTCCAACCTCTTTCAATAGCTTTGTTTTCTTTCTTTTTCTCGTTTCTTTTCCTTTTTTCTCTTTATTTTTTTTAGTAAAGCTTTTGTTTTGTTTGTGTGGTTTTGCTGACTGGTGAGTGTCGATGTTTTATTAGGAAGTTTCTTAGTTGCTGCTGGCCCGTGCCGAGCCCCTCAACCCATGCCAAGCTTCCATGGCCTCGGCAAAACTTCTTTGATTGTTGCTGGTGGCTTTTTCAACCATTTTCTACCTGGACTTCGATTGATTTGCAAATAACTAATGTCTCCCATGATCTGCCAGTTCTATCGTCCCAAATTTGCTCTATCTCCGGCCACCATTAGACACACATGTGCGCTCCTCCAGCCATATGTTTGAACCTACCATTAAGCTAACCACCATCGGACACCCAACCCCTACACTTAAGGAAACGTCACTCACCGTAGTCACTCTCTCGTCCGATCAAATACAAAACAAATACCGACAACCTTCAAACACTTTGTCACCACTACAAAGAATAACTTTGTGTTATATATTTATTATTTTTTTATTTTTTGTAGGTGTATTATTGGTGAATTTTAAGTGTTGAATTAATTTTGATTTATATATATATATATGGTGGATTGTGTGTACCCTCCTATATGAGGGTGTTTTTTGTGTGTAATTATTCTTTCGTCTGAGATAGATATTTTCTTAATGAGGTAAATTCTTTATGCGTGATGTAAATATTCTCCTTAATAAGAAATAAAAAATCTATTAGTAGATGATTCCAATCATAAATTTATTTTATTTTATTTATAGGAAAAACGTAAATTTTGGCAATTGTCAATAAATTTATATTTATATTATTTTAATAATTCTCTACTTTATAACAATAGATTTCTAATATCTTTGATTTCGATCAACAATATTAAAATTACTTAAAAAAAAAAAGAATTTTTCAATCAATTACGGTTGAAAAGTCATAAATCCTAAATCAAACAACTTAATCGCGGTGGTAAAAAAATTATCCGGGTCGTATTTAACCCGAAGCCCGATGCCCATATAAACCAAGATGCGCACTAAGGCACATTTTATAACACGTCCTCTCTCTCCTCTCCCTTCTGTCCGATTTTTTATTTTTTTAATTTCAATTTTCACATTTCTCTTTTTCTCGCTTCTTAGTAAGTGCCTTAGATAAGATCTCTCTCTATTTTCATTTCATTTCATAAAATCCTCTTTCTCTTCTCTCTCTAGATCTCCCTTCTAGGTTTGAATCGCTGCCTTAGATTAGATCTCGCAGCGATTTGATTGAATCTCAACACTTAGATCTCCCGATCTGATCCACCACCATGGCGGCTGCCAACGCTCCGATCTCCATGAAGGAGGTCTTAACTGTAAGACGTCACTTTCACTCACTTTCTAATTCTTTTCTTTTTCATTTATTCGTTTGGTAATTTAGAAATGATCTCAGTTTTTAGATTTCAATAATTCTTATAATTACGCGAAATTAACAATTGCTTTTTGGCTAAAATTTGCATTTAAGTTGATTAATATCTCGTTTATCAGCTCGAGTAGTTTGTGCGTAAGTCTCAGTAGATCCGTCATGACTTGTTACCGTTCAGATCTGTATTGTAGTTCGGTTATTTAAAATTTTTTTTGTGCTAGTTACTGTTTTATATTCTTTGAAAATAGTTGAAAAGTGAAAATCCGACGTGGATTTAGAAGTATTAGAATATCGAGTGTGGAACTGCTTATGATCTGATGTGTGTGCTTGCAGCTGCCGAGTATTGGGATTAATCCCCAATTTATAACGTTCACAAATGTCACGATGGAATCAGATAAGTACATATGTGTTCGAGAAACTGCTCCTCAAAATAGCGTTGTGATTATCGATATGAATATGCCTATGCAGCCGTTGAGGCGGCCTATCACAGCTGACTCTGCACTTATGAATCCCAATTCGAGAATCCTTGCTTTGAAAGGTATGATCTAAAAATAATTCATGTCATTTTGAGCTTTTATGGTGTCAAATTAAATTTTGGTGAGAACTTTTGTCATGATTAAGAATGTTTCTACCAAGCGGTAGCATTATTACATTGAGCTTAATCTTGTTGGCAATAGCATTATTGGATTTAAGTGGGTGGTAGTTTGAAATCTATATTAAGTTCCTGGAATTTGAATACCTGGATGACAAATCTAATTTATGATTTAAACGATATTTAAGGCATATGAGTGGTGAGTACGATTTTTTGAATTGACTCTACGTTAATAAACTGAATAGACAAGGTTTCCTTCCAACCTTTTTTGTTTTATAATATATATATATAAATATATAAATATAAATGTATATGTATATTATTTTTTTGGAATTTATATCAGCAGATCAAGACCTCGTTTATATGGGAAAATGGTCGATAATAGGTTTCTGAAAGTAGGTAGAATATATGTTGTTTAGTCCAAAGAAATTAAAGATGTAATGTGGTAGCTGGACTGGCTAAACAATGGTACTTCTATTATGATTGCGAAAGTAGTTATGTTAACGAAATTAGTGAGCATGAGGAATATTTTCTCAATCTCTTTTCTTATACTGATTGTGGATATGCTAATGAAATTAACACTTCTGAAACTTTTTGATTCCTTAAAAGAGTTTGATTCATTTTGTTCTTAAAAGGGCAAGTACCTGTAAAGTGCTGATTAATTGAGTTCACAAAAGATTGGCGTTCCTTGAGATCTGTTGAGGTTTTATTTGAATATGCGCATATTAGACTGTTAGTCTCCTTCATTTATGTTTATGTACACTTCCTGATATTGAATGGTTTTTAGCACAACTTCCGGGGACCACTCAGGACCATTTGCAAATATTTAACATTGAGCTGAAGACAAAAATCAAATCGCATCAGATGCCTGAGCAAGTGAGACCTTTGTTTCCTTAAAGCATCTCTTTTTCATTCTATAATGCGCCATATTAATGGTCTGATATGTTTGCGATTGAATTTGTTAAGCTAAAACATGGCTTTACTTGTTTCATGTTAGGTGGTCTTCTGGAAGTGGATTAGCCCAAAGATGTTGGGAATGGTTACTCAAACCGCTGTGTATCATTGGTCAATTGAAGGTAGTATGTTTTTCTTTTGCCTCATAAGATAATTTTGCACTATTATTGCTGTTTATTTTCCATGGATATTAGTCTTGATTTCTGCAATTATTTTTTCTGGTACATGGAAAGCTCATCAACTATTGTTTCTACACAGGTGATTCTGAACCGGTTAAGATGTTTGATAGAACAGCTAATTTGGCAAACAATCAGATAATTAACTACAAATGTGACCCTACTGAAAAATGGTTGGTTTTGATTGGGATTGCACCTGGATCAGCTGAGGTACGTGCCTACAAACATTGGTGCCATCTCAAGTTTGTTGCATAATTCAAAGATATGATGTACCTTTTTGTCAAAACATATGAAGAGGTTTCCTTCTTTGCTGGATCTTGTTATATGGTATGAAAATCATCATGTATGATATGAGCATAGTGCATGTATAATTGAGGGAATCCTGTTGTGCCATCATTAGTACCTATTGACCTCTGAGTGCCCTTGCTCCTGCGACCATATATAATCCTCAGTTCATGCCCCAGCACCACCCAATACTGCATCTGTGATTTCCAACATTCTTTTAAAGATAAGAAAGAAGGCATAATTCATGTTCGAACTGCCTGAGTGTTGAACTTTGCTCCATGATGTGGTTAATCATCCGGCTTTTTATGTGAAAGTGCTTAAATTTGGGCCTTAAATGTCAATTTATGAGTGCTTCTGTTTTTTTCTGTTCTCTTTCACTTTTATATATTTGTTAGTGTTTCAATGTTGATTTTCTTCTATGTTGTTTTATAGAGGCCTCAATTGGTAAAAGGGAACTTGCAACTTTTTTCACTGGATCAACAACGTAGTCAGGCGCTTGAGGCACATGCTGCATCATTTGCCCAATTCAAGGTGTGATGGTTTCTTTCTGTAAAACATTTCTCATCTCTAATTTATACAAAAAAATTTTTTGTGTTCCATTGAGGAGAACTGTATTTCTTTATATCTGTTTTGAGCAGGTTCCTGGGAATGAGAAGGATTCTGTTCTTATTTCCTTTGCCACAAAGTCTTTCAATGCTGGGCAGATTACCTCAAAGCTGCATGTTATTGAGCTAGGTGCCCAGCCAGGAAAGCCATCGTTTACAAAGAAACAAGCAGATCTTTTCTTCCCTCCTGATTTTGCTGACGACTTTCCAGTGGCAATGCAGGTACTGTTGTTGCTGATATGATCACATTGTTAAAGAAATTGCAATATTACTATTAACCCTTGAATTTGTTAACTGGCAGATATCCCACAAGTATGGTTTGATCTATGTTATCACCAAGCTTGGTCTGCTGTTTGTTTATGATTTGGAGACAGCTGCTGCAGTGTACAGAAATAGAATTAGTCCAGATCCAATATTTTTGACATCTGAAGCTACATCAGTTGGAGGTTTTTATGCCATCAACAGGCGTGGCCAGGTGTTGCTGGCAACAGTGAATGAAGCCACAGTTGTGCCATTTGTCAGTGGCCAAGTATGTGGATAAGCTTGCTTTTAGCTGTCACCACCAGTTTGGTATATATTGTTTTACAAATTTTATCTTATTATTATTTGTTTCAGTTAAACAATTTGGAACTAGCAGTCAATCTCGCCAAAAGAGGAAACCTTCCTGGCGCAGAGAATCTGGTTAGTTTATATACGTCTCCACTTTATCTATTGCTTTCTTATTATCTTGCATGGCAAGAACTTGGTGACATGCTGTCTTTGCTTTTTCAGGTTGTTCAGCGTTTCCAAGAACTGTTTGCTCAAACCAAGTATAAAGAGGCGGCTGAGCTTGCTGCTGAGTCTCCACAAGGACTCCTCCGCACGCCAGATACAGTTGCCAAGTTTCAGGTATTATTTTATTTTTTTGTCAATTATAATGATATCCTCATTGATTAATTTTGTTTCTATCAGGGATGAACTCTTTATTCCTGATGGATTGAAAGACATGAAATTGACAGTAATGATAAATCCTTTCTGTTTTCGTTATTGTAGAGTGTTCCTGTGCAAGCTGGACAGACTCCTCCTTTGTTGCAATATTTTGGGACACTTTTGACAAGAGGAAAGCTTAATGCATTTGAGTCATTGGAATTATCTCGTCTCGTCGTGAACCAAAATAAAAAGAATCTTTTGGAGAACTGGTTAGCTGAGGACAAGTTGGAATGTAGTGAGGAACTTGGAGATCTTGTGAAGGTTTGATTTGTGATTGTGATTGAAAGTGAACAAGTTTTTTTTAGCTACTTTTGTTACTCTAAATGAGCAGGGCTTTTATTTGAGACATTATAACCTTATTTTTACTCGTTTATGCAAACTTTCTTGAGGAAAAAATATCACAATTTCTTGTATAACAACATAATTTCAGATTCATTTGCAATAGGGTAACAGACCAAACAAAATCAAGACTTTGAAAGTGACACTCAAGCATGTCACTATAGAAATTTTGTTGTCCATCTTTAAGCTAAAGTGAAAATTTAGATTTGATTACCTCAAAATTGCCTTTTCAAAATGAGTTCTTACTGCAAATTCCAATACAATAATATGACATAAAGAAAAATCACGGTTTTATGGATAAAGTAATAAAAGAAGGAAAGATTTGCCATATGCTGGAAATTTATAATTTTAAGCATTTTGACTGGAAAAAATAGTGTGGCATATTCAATTTATCTGGGACTAGTGAGTTGAATGCATTTTTTCTTTACATAAGATATTGTAGGCAACATGTGATAATTTAGATTTTTCAAATGACTTGAGTGTTGCTTCACAAATTTTATCTGATATTAAAAATTTGATTCTGTCTTTAATATCTGTGGCTTGTTGGTATTGCAGACCGTGGATAATGATCTTGCACTGAAAATATATATCAAAGCTAGAGCAACCCCAAAAGTTGTTGCTGCTTTTGCCGAGAGAAGGGAGTTTGACAAAATTTTGATTTACTCCAAGCAGGTAATCTGTTGAACTTCTTTGGTTGACATCTCAAACTTTTTTTCTTTCTTCCCCTTTTCTGTAGGTATTAATGTAGTTAGTCATGGGAGATAGCATTTATGGTTTCCTTATTGTTATAGGTTGGGTACACACCTGATTATTTGTTTCTTCTGCAAACAATTCTCAGAACGGATCCTCAGGTATATAAAAGTCTTTGAAGATTGAACTATATAAATTATCATATTTTTCAACATCATGTGTTAAAATTCTGAATCTTTGTTATTTCTATGAAAGTAATCAAGATCTCTGGGTTATTCTCCTTGATTTATTTTTCCCCCTACGTGTTCTCCATTTAACTGAAGTAGGCTTCGGACAGTTTCCTTACAATCTTATGAGGATTGATGCAATTTTATGAGAAATGAACTGTTTCTTAAGCAAGATAGGCTTACTATTTGATTTTGGATTTCAGGGAGCTGTTAATTTTGCATTAATGATGTCTCAAATGGAGGGAGGTTGTCCAATTGATTACAATACGATTACTGATTTGTTTCTTCAGGTGTGGATACTTTTGCTGTGTTTCTCATGGCTGATATTTTCATGTTATCACTTCCTTAAAGTCACTGCATTTGATGCAATGATATTGTTGCCAAATTTCATTATCTACCCTTGAGTATGGTTCATATGGTGTATGCTTCATACAGCGGAGAACTTTGTTCATGTTGTTACAAAATGCAAATACCTGATTAAAAATGTTCTCAACTGTACTTGTCCTTGAATTTTTCAGAGGAATTTGATCCGTGAAGCAACAGCCTTTCTATTGGATGTCCTGAAGCCAAATCTACCAGAACATGGTTATCTTCAATCCAAGGTTATTTAGTTAATTATTTGTTGATTTATTTATTTAAATTTGGGAATGTAATATGTTTCTGTACTCGTGCTTATTTGGATGATGATAATTCTTTTATATAAATATAGGTCCTGGAAATCAATCTTGTAACTTTCCCGAATGTAGCTGATGCTATTTTGGCCAATGGAATGTTCAGTCACTATGATCGTCCTCGAATTGCCCAACTTTGTGAAAAAGCTGGTCTTTACATAAGAGCACTGCAAGTAAGATCAGATTATTGCAATTTTTGTGGATGTACCAAATAGTGTCATCAGATATTTTCATGGACCCAATGTTATTGCCTGGATTAAACTTATAAACAATTTCTGCAGCATTATACGGAATTACCGGATATTAAGCGTGTCATTGTAAATACGCATGCAATTGAGCCACAGGTATATGTCTCAAATGCTTGAGCTCATGGTAGGACTACTGTTCTATAGTTGCTAATGATTATTTGGCTTTTTACAGTCACTTGTTGAGTTTTTTGGTACTCTTTCACGAGAGTGGGCTTTGGAGTGCATGAAGGATCTTCTCCTTGTTAATCTAAGGGGCAACCTTCAGATAATTGTGCAGGTATGTGATGTTGTGTTCTGGTATATCATTAGATGTTGTAGCCATATCAACTGTAGATAACTTATTTATATACATCTCTGCAGGCTGCCAAGGAATATTGTGAGCAGCTGGGCACTGATTCTTGCATAAAACTTTTTGAGCAATTCAAGTCATATGAAGGGTTGTACTTTTTCTTGGGTTCATATCTGAGTTCAAGGTAAGTTTTTTCTTCAAAGGAGGACTTTCCTTTTGTTCAGTGTGTTACATGTATCCATTTAAATGTTCATGAAAGTTACTTTTGAATCTGTTTTCTCTTGGATTATCTGACAGTGAGGATCCTGACATACACTTCAAGTACATAGAAGCTGCTGCTAAAACTGGACAAATAAAGGAGGTGGAACGAGTGACAAGGGAGTCAAATTTCTATGACCCTGAAAAGACAAAGAACTTTTTGATGGAAGCCAAGCTTCCTGATGCTAGGCCTCTGATCAATGTCTGTGATCGATTTGGTTTCGTTCCTGATCTCACACATTATCTCTATTCAAACAACATGCTTCGCTACATTGAAGGTTATGTTCAGAAGGTATGAGACGTGTCTTTGAACTCTTGTATGAAAACAATCTTAATTTTAAGTTATGAAAATTGTGTGCTTCTCTTGATAGGTTAACCCAGGGAATGCTCCCTTAGTTGTGGGGCAGCTGTTAGATGATGAATGCCCTGAAGATTTCATTAAAGGACTCATTCTTTCTGTCCGTTCTTTACTTCCAGTTGAGCCACTGGTTGAAGAATGTGAGAAGAGGTAGTGTTTATTCTATCCTCATCCTCCTTCACTACTTCTTGTATCAGTTGCTTCATATTACTCACCATGGGTTGATTGGTTTCAGGAATCGGCTTCGTTTGCTCACTCAGTTTTTGGAGCATCTTGTAAGTGAAGGAAGTCAAGATGTTCATGTCCACAATGCTCTGGGTAAAATCATTATTGATAGCAATAACAATCCAGAGCACTTCCTCACAACCAATCCTTACTACGATTCTAGAGTGGTGGGTAAATATTGTGAGAAACGTGATCCAACCCTGGCAGTTGTGGCTTACCGGAGAGGACAATGTGACGAAGAACTCATTAATGTCACAAATAAGAACTCTTTGTTCAAATTACAAGCCAGGTTTGTTGAATTATTTATTTCTAGATTTGATTACTTGTGTATTGAGTTATATGGTGCTTGGAGGCTTATAAAGTTATCCTTGATTACAGATATGTGGTTGAGAGAATGGACGGTGATCTTTGGGAGAAGGTTCTTAATCCTGAAAATGCTTACAGAAGACAGCTCATTGATCAAGTTGTATCTACTGCTTTGCCAGAAAGCAAGAGCCCAGAACAAGTTTCTGCAGCTGTTAAAGCCTTCATGACTGCTGATCTGCCCCATGAACTAATTGAACTTCTTGAAAAGATTGTGCTGCAAAATTCTGCATTCAGTGGGAACTTCAACTTGCAAAACCTGCTTATCTTGACAGCTATCAAGGCTGATCCTTCCAGAGTCATGGATTACATTAATAGACTAGATAACTTTGATGGCCCTGCTGTTGGGGAAGTGGCTGTTGAAGCCCAACTATACGAGGAAGCATTTGCTATTTTCAAGAAGTTCAACTTGAATGTTCAGGCAGTCAATGTCTTACTGGATAACATCCGAAGCATTGAACGGGCTGTGGAGTTTGCATTCCGTGTTGAAGAAGATGCAGTTTGGAGTCAGGTGGCAAAGGCTCAGCTCCGGGAGGGTCTGGTGAGCGATGCAATTGAGTCATTTATTCGTGCTGATGATGCCACTCAGTTCCTGGATGTTATTCGTGCAGCTGAGGATGCAGATGTGTACCATGACTTGGTGAGGTACCTTCTGATGGTCAGGCAGAAGGTCAAAGAGCCCAAGGTGGATAGTGAGCTCATTTATGCATATGCAAAGATTGATAGACTGGGTGATATTGAGGAATTTATTCTTATGCCAAATGTTGCTAATCTTCAAAATGTTGGTGATCGCTTGTATGACAACACCCTCTACGAGGCTGCAAAAATAATATATGCATTTATATCTAACTGGTCGAAGTTGGCTGTAACACTTGTGAAGCTGAAGCAGTTTCAAGGTGCTGTTGATGCAGCACGGAAAGCCAACAGTGCAAAGACATGGAAAGAAGTGTGCTTTGCATGTGTTGATGCAGAGGAGTTCCGTTTGGCTCAGATTTGTGGGCTCAATATCATTGTACAGGTATTAATTTCTGATTTTATCTTTTTAGGTCTAGTTGCATTAATTTAGAAGCTTGAATGAATTCAGCCCCTTGTCCCTGAAGACCTGACACAAAGTTGGAAGGTTTATTTCGTATTCAATATCTGGATTTAGCTCTATTGAGCAGAATTCTGGAGATTTTCAACATGGATTATCTAGATTGTAAAGTTGCTAAGATTTGTTCCATGTTTTGCTTTTATTATGACCTTTATTTGTGACTTGCATGGTTTTTAAATAGATTCATGTAATTATTTCTACTAGCAAGTGTATATATATCTGAAGATCTTTCATTGTGAATCTTGTAGGTGGATGACTTGGAAGAAGTCAGTGAATATTACCAGAACAGAGGTTACTTCAATGAATTAATCTCTCTCATGGAGAGTGGCTTAGGGTTAGAACGAGCACATATGGGCATTTTCACTGAGTTGGGAGTTCTGTATGCTAGATATCGTTACGAGAAGCTTATGGAGCACATCAAATTGTTTTCCACTCGCCTTAATATCCCCAAACTTATACGAGCTTGTGATGAACAGCAGCACTGGAAGGAACTCACCTATTTGTACATCCAATATGATGAGTTTGATAATGCAGCAACTACCATCATGAACCATTCCCCCGAAGCATGGGATCACATGCAGTTCAAAGACGTTGTTGTCAAAGTTGCCAATGTGGAGCTATATTATAAGGCTGTTCACTTCTACTTGCAAGAACATCCAGACCTTATCAACGATCTACTTAATGTGCTTGCCCTTCGTGTGGACCATACTCGTGTTGTTGACATTATGAGAAAGGTTTCTACTTGTGCTGCACATGATTTTGTTCCTATAAATCAGACTGAATTTTTTTAGAACTGAAATTCAAGCTGTTATTTATATATTGTATCTGTGGTTTCAGGCTGGTCACCTTCTCCTTGTGAAGCCATATATGGTTGCAGTTCAGAGCAACAATGTTTCTGCTGTGAATGAGGCTTTGAATGAGATTTACGTGGAGGAGGAGGACTATGATAGATTACGTGAATCTATTGATCTTCATGATAACTTTGATCAGATAGGCCTTGCTCAAAGGGTGAGTTGCAACTTTTCAATATTGCAGTTCTTTTCTGTTGATTGAGTCTTTTGTAATCCTTTCTGGGATGGTTTGAGCAGATTGAGAAACATGAGCTTCTGGAAATGAGACGTGTTGCTGCTTATATCTACAAGAAAGCAGGCAGATGGAAGCAATCTATTGCACTGTCAAAGAAGGACAACCTTTACAAAGATGCTATGGAGACAGCCTCACAATCTGGTGATCGTGAACTTGCGGAGGAGTTACTGGTTTATTTTATTGAAAAGGTACTTGAATGGGTCTACGGAATGTGCCTGCTTTTTAATTTAGGCTTACTATTACGGTGAAAAGGATTTTATATACTTCCATGGCACTAACAAGTGAATGAGGTTTTGCTTGTGCTTGAATAAGAGCCTATTCTCCTTTGTATGACAAAAAACTTCATTCTTGGTTAGTTTTGCTAAGATGCGTGGTAAGACCTTATGGTACTAGATTTGCATACAGATGTTATCATGATCCAGATTTTATATTTATTTTAATGGCTGATCTAGTAGTTTTCTACTCAGGAGGTTAGTTCCAGAGTGGTGTAAAGTTGGTAAATGATTTTTAACTTTCTAGATGTGGAATGTGAGTCTTGTAGTTATGCTTGGCTAATTCTGTTTAGTAACTCTTTTAGGGTTGATTCTTGTGTTTTCTCTAGGACATTTATAATTTATGGTTAGATTATTGATCTAATCTATTGAAATTCTTGCAGGGGAAAAAGGAATGCTTTGCTTCATGCCTCTTTGTCTGTTATGATTTGATCCGACCAGATGTTGCTCTTGAACTTGCTTGGATGAACAACATGATTGACTTTGCCTTCCCGTATCTATTGCAAGTGAGTTCTTTGCTGCATCACTTTTATCATTTGTAATTGTTAGCAAATTCAATAAACCATTAGGTAGTCATTGTGTTTGTTTAAAATTTGATGTCATTGCCTCAAGCTTGGCTTGCCAATCACTCAACTTTTTCGTTCTAATTTTAAATGGTTGGATTTAGTCTTGTAGGAGTTTGGTTATGTTGGCCAAAATGTTCAATCCATTATCACTTTTAACTGACCTCATGGTTATCCTTTTTGTCAAGTTAAACCTTATGAAGGACAAAATGATGATTCTCTCACCTTCATTTTCTTCTTGCAGTTTATCCGTGAATACACAGGCAAAGTTGATGAACTCGTGAAGGACAAAATTGAGTCTGCCAAAGAAGTGAAGGCAAAGGAGAAAGAGGAGAAGGACGTAATTGCACAACAGGTGATTACTTTCAGACCCTTATATTTATTGCAATTACAAGGGTCGGTCATTTTACTCCTGTCAATCGACATAGTTGGATCCCTAGCCAATGCTCTATGTATTCAAGCTCCTTTTAGAGCTGAAGATGTGAACTCTTTGCCTTCCCAGCTGATGTGATGTCGGTGTGTGTGCTTCCGTTGTGCAAGTACCATCTTTCCGTGGACTTGTTACAAAGTCCTTGCTCTTGTAACAATTTAGGCCAGCTTTTAAATATCATGAGCAAAACCTTGTCATATGGAATTAAGACTTTCTAAAGCTGATGTGGTTTCATTGATATGATTGTTTTCTGTTGCAGAACATGTATGCTCAATTGCTGCCTCTTGCTTTGCCTGCACCACCAATGCCTGGTATGGGAGGATCGCAAATGGGAGGAGGTTTTGCTCCACCACCACCACCGATGCCGTCTATGGGTGGAATTGGAATGCCACCAATGCCACCTTTCGGCATGCCGCCAATGGGTAGCTACTGATTTTGTTGATCTGATTTGGATATTAGGAGTAGTTCCTTGTTGGTTGGAGTGGAAGAACCTAGCAGTCCAGGCTTCCTTTTGAGTGGTGTTCCCTGAGGCATTGACACCTTCATTTTTTCTTTTCTTTTTTGTGTTCCTTTTGTTTCATGGTGAAGGTCTCTAGTCAGGAAGAACAGGGCATTTTTTTTGTATTAGTTTTGTGGATGTGTTGTAATATTTTTTTTTTGGGTAGCAGAGGCATTTTTTGGCTGCTGATACTGGGCATGCCTAGTTTACTGCTTTGTACTATTTTTCTTGCGGTCCAAAATTGACCGGGATTATCATTATCAAACATTTACTACAGATCTAAGTGCCAATTATGTATTTACTTGGTTTCTTTCCATTCCTGATGTCGCTTTCATTTGTGCAGATTGGACATGTTACACCAACTGATTATGAGCTTTTATATAGAACTGTTATGGAACTATGTATTTACCTACCCCGGCAAATAGATGCATGATGATCTTTAAATGGTGTATTTTTTTCGTAAATTTATAATTTGGAAAGATTTGTCAGGACACCTCCGTTGGTACTGGATCTGGTTAACTGGAAATGCAACCGCCGAGGTTCTACTCTTTTGTTCCCTTTCCCTACTATAGTGTGTGTGACGCAACGTCCGACTTGCCGGTTTCTCATGCTGTCGTCATGCTTCTTACTGCGAATGTTTTGTTCATTTCATCTCCATTTTTTTATTTATATCTTCGTGAAGGTCTAGCCAATGTGGATAAAAAAGGAGAGAAAAGGGTTGTTGGTTTTATGCTTTTTAATGGAGGTGTAATTTAGTCGGATTAGTCAAGTTTTGGACAGGATTACGAGAATTTCTTGAAAAATCTTTAACTGTAGCGGTGAATAAATCGGGTTTTCTTGAAATTAAACCAACGAACCGAGTTAAACCGAGAAAACAACCGATGCCATTGATTCGTAAAGTAACAGCGAACCGTTTTGATTTTTAGACAAACCGGTTTGAGAAGTAAACCGGTTAAGTATGTTCTGCTCGATTTTAGGGTTCCGGGCTATTATTTTGCAAAATTTCAAGGGACAAAACAATTGAAGATTACAGAGAAGTGCTGTGTTTCTTGTTCCTTGAGACGACCATAAGCCTTACACTCAGCGACTTTCTTCTCTTTATGCAAATTCATAACATTACCGTCGTTTGTCTTTCCTTCTTTACATTTAAATCCAATTAAAACAAAAAAAAAAAATTATACACTCAAATGGCAAATGAGATTCTCATATGGTCTCTAATCACAGTGCTTTTGGCCTCAATCTTGACCATAGCCTCTCACATAATCATTGCCAGAAGAAACAGAAAGACAGCGGTTGCGTTCTTTCATCCGTACACGAACGACGGTGGCGGCGGCGAGAGAGTCTTATGGTGCTCAGTCAAAGCTATTCAAGAAGAAAGCCCCGATCTTGATTGTATCGTCTACACCGGCGACCACGATGCTTCGCCTGAGTCCTTAATGGCACGTGCCATTGATCGCTTCGGTGTCAAGCTAATTCACGCGCCTAAGGTCCGATCTCTCTCATTGCATATCATTAATTTTAGGTTTTTGGTAATATTCTTTTTTCTTTTTTAAGTTTTCCTTTATGATTTGACGAAATATTTTGTTAATTATGTGTTAAATTGGTTTTTTTTAATTCGCTAGTTCTTTTATGATTGTAGTTGGAATTGTTTATTGTTTCGAAGCAATGAAAGTATAATTATGATTCTGTTTCTTTGTTTCGGTGTCGTTCATGTTTGTTTGATTTTCATAAATTTCAGGTTGTCCATCTTTATAGAAGGAAATGGATTGAAGAATCTACTTATCCTCGCTTCACAATGATTGGCCAAAGTCTTGGTTCAGTCTATCTCTCATGGGAAGCTTTGTGCAAGTTCACACCATTATATTATTTCGATACGAGTGGATATGCTTTTACATATCCCCTTGCTCGGATTTTTGGTTGTAAAGTTATTTGCTATACGCATTACCCTACTATAAGTTTAGACATGATATCTCGTGTTCATGAACGGAACTCAATGTACAATAATAATGCCTCAATTGCTCGGAGGTTAGATCTGCTATTATCAAATTATGCTCTTTTATGTGTGTTATTCGTGATTGCTTTCCCTCCTCCGGAAGCTAACAAAGGTTTCTCCTGTGGCAGCATTTGGCTATCGAGGTGCAAAATTGTCTATTATATGTTGTTTTCGTGGATGTATGGTTTTGTAGGCTCTTGCGCACATTTGGCAATGGTGAACTCTTCTTGGACTCAGTCTCATATTGAAAAGCTGTGGAGAATACCAGACTGTATAAAGCGAGTCTATCCTCCGTGCGATACTTCAGGACTTCAGGTGTGATTTCTTAATTTTAAGAAACAACAAAATTCATGTACTTTACTAGTCGTATTTTTTGTTATTATGTAACCATGTCATTTTACCAAGTTCATTATTCAGAAATCAGCTGTCATTTGTTGATTTCAATGCAACAACTTGATCTGTATTAACTTATGAAAAGAACATGATGTGTTTTATATAGTATTTTGGCTTTTTAGTTAAGTGATCACATGATAAGAATTTTTTTCATAATTAGGTATTTGTATGTGACGAATTGATGGCAAATTTCAAATTTTGGTACCTCTTGTCATACATATTGTCGACATGCTACTTTTCTCCCTTTTAAGTTAACATAACAAGGCAAACACCTCGGGTTTCTTACAAGCTGAAGTCTTGATAGGAACTTCCCTTGGAGAGACCAAAGGAATCCCCTGTGATAATATCTGTTGCTCAGTTTCGACCAGAGAAGGTGGGATCTAAACTTACAAGCACAAGGTACTACAGTTATAGTGGCTCGTATTTGGGGCCTTTCCTGTAGAGTAGTCCTTGACAATCTGATATTCTGTTGACCAGGCACATCCTCTTCAACTTGAGGCCTTTTCAATTGTCTTGAGGAAATTAGATGCCAACTTGCCGAGACCTAAGCTCCAATTTGTGGGTAGTTGTCGAAATAAATCAGATGAAGAAAGACTGCAGAAATTAAAAAACAAAGCTATTGAACTGAAGGTGGATGGGGATGTTGAATTCCATAAGAATCTCATGTACAGGTTTGTGCCAACTTTTTTGTACTCTTGTTATTCACTTTCAAAATGCCAATCAGCCTTTATGATGAAATTGTTTAAATGATATATGTAAACATAAAATCTTATATTTTCTAAGTCTTGCCTTTGCAATTTGAGTAGTTGTCCCACTCTTACCTAAGTGTAATTCTTAATATTTGTAGGGACTTAGTGAAACTTTTGGGAGGTGCTGTTGCAGGAATCCATTCCATGATAGACGAGCACTTTGGCATAAGTGTTGTAGAATACATGGCTGTAGGCACCATCCCCATTGGTAATTTTAAATGATTTCTTAGTTAAACTAAATTTCTGCATTACCATTTTCCAAGTTTTTAGCATGCAGTGTTTTTTCTGATAGAGTTTCTTGTCTTCAGCTCACAACTCTGCTGGTCCGAAAATGGACATTGTTTTAGAAGAGGATGGCCAGCAAACAGGATTTCTTGCCCAAACAGCTGAAGAATATGCTGATGCCATCCTGAAAATTATATCGATGTCAGAAACTGAGAGACTCAAGATGGCTGCAGCTGCTAGGCGACGGGCAGCCAGATTTTCTGAACAAAGATTTTATGAAGATTACAAAGCCGCAATAAGACCAGTTCTTCGCCATGTTACAAGTGGTAGATGAGGAGATTGCTATGAGATGAAACATTGTCATTAAGACAGATAAACTTAAAATTTTGATTTTGAAAAAATCCAAATTTTGTCAACAAATTGAACGTGGCTTCAGCTCAAATTAGTTTTTCAGTTTGTTTTTAATCTAATGTTAAAGCGTTTTTTAGTTGCCAATGAGTTATACAGAAGATTTTATCTAAAATTCTATAGGGGAAACTTGGTTGAAGAATATAAAAGAAAAGTGTGACATACGAAAAATGGTTTTGGGTTTTGAGTTAAACAATTTAAACATACGAAAACGTTTTTGGTGTTGAAAAGGCTTTCAGATGAAAAAAGCACAAAGATTTAACGTTTCTGCTTTCTTATTTTTTAATTCAAAATGTGTGTACTGGAAGTTGAGGATGAATTACATTTGGTTTGTAACTTTGTATACGGTATACAATGCATTGGATTTCTTGCTAAATTATTAACAAAATGTTATCAATATTCTATATACATGAATTTTTGTGGGAAATATATATTACGTTCGTTAAAAGACTAATCAATTTAAAATATTGACAGTTTTTTAAATTAATTTTTAAAAGATTTTACAACATTCATCGAGAACCGTTGTATATAACTGGTCTCTAGTATTTTTTTTTCCTCACAAATGATCCATTGTTGCCGATATTTATCTTGAAGCTTAATAAAATCTGCAGTGCATACTAATATATATATATATATATATATAAAAGTATTTCTACAACTATAGAGGTAGGGGGATTTGAATCTCTGACTTCAATCGGAAAAGTGCACTTATAAAGAAGTGCTTTATTAGTTAGAGAGGTACATTTACTAAGGAGTGTTTTGTCATTTTGACAAGTCTCTATGTACAGTGCATACTAATATATTGATTTGCTGCCGTGGAGATCATAATTTATATAAAATAAATGTCATATTAGATTTTTATGCATTATATCTTATATCATTATATTTTAAAATGTTTTGGTTACTCTAATATTAAAACAATATCATAAAATCTCTAATGATCCCAATTAATAAAAAAAATAATGCAAAATGGCATAAACAAATAATAGATTCAATTCCACCATCATAAAATTAACTACAAATATTATGTAAAATAATACATATTTTAAATAATTGTAAGATATAAATTCTCATTTAAATTTTATCTAAACGGACATGAATAGTTAATTACTTTTTATTATCCAAAACTTTAGAAAACTTTACAAATATCCATACAATATTCTTCATAACTTTTTATGTATTTCAAAAATATACATACATTTATATACATAATTTGTTAATTTTCATACATATGGATCACTTTAATAAATATTAGAAAAATGTAATTCTAACATTTTTTTTTAGAGAGAAATATGTACAATGAAATTTAGATTTAATTAGATAAAATATAATAAGATGATAAAATGCCATGCGGTGATGGTGACCTCCAGGCCTCGCTTTGAATGAAGTAAGAATAAAGTAGTTTTTATAAAATTAAGTTGAGCATGGGATTAAGTTTCTCCACGCCATCCTCATCTTCCTGTTTTCTATTAATATATCAAATGTAATTTTTAATATATATTAAATAATTTATATTTAATTAATAATTTATTTTTATTTATAAAAATAAAAATATATAATAAAAAAACTCTTAAATATAATTTTTTTTTTATTATAAATAATAAAAAGACTTTTTTTAAAAATTGGTTTATCATTGATTTTAATGAAAATATAAAACAATAAACAAGAAAATCAATAATATTAAGATTAGAACATTATTTAAATTCTTATTTTTTCTATTATTTATTTAAAAATTTATGTACTAAATACTTTTTATATTATTTGATACTTTGATACTTTTATTTTTTAAAATCATAATATAGATTAAATTTTTATACTGTTAAAATTTAAGAATATTATTATAAATATCTTTTAAGTATGACTTAATAATAATAAAATTTATTAATTTATGAAATAAATAATAATGTTTAATCATTAAAAAATATTTCGTAAGAACTAATATGAAAAAAAGTAGGTATTTTTTAAATGTTTTTGACTAAACACATATTCTATATCTAAATAAAATTTATTATTAGTCCAAACAAACATAAACTCACGTCCACACAAGCTTTTATCCGAACTACACTTTTTTTTTTTTTTTTTTGTCATTTCGAATTATAAAATATTTGTTATTAAAAAAAATGAAATTATAATAAAAATAAAATTACAACCGAGAAGGGTTTTATTTTCAGTCTTGTTGCCAAACACATATTGCCTTTGGTCTTTCTATTTTAAGCCACAAAATTATAGTGAAGGGTTATTATCATCAATCGGTGGCACGGTAAAGGGGGAGCAGTAACCATTTGGGGCTTTGGCTATTGTACCGGTGTGCGGCCTTGGCTGCTGCAGCGGCCTTGCAAGGCCGAGCGCTGCCGTGTCGATTCAAGTTCCTGTCCTCTATCGTGGAGACGCTGCGCCGATTAAAGTGCCCATCCTTCGCTGACTCGCAAAGCCCTCCATCTCGCGCCAAGGAAAAGCACCACCCACGGTGGCGTATCCCTAAATTAGGATTTTGAATGCTTCAGATGTGGCGGAAGGCGTATGGCGCTCTCAAAGACACCACCAAAGTCAGTCTCGCTCATGTCATGTCAACAACGATCATGTGGTGCTGTTTTCATCACTCCATTTGCTGGTGAAATTGGTTTTTGGGTGAAATTGTTGTTCAGTGCTTTTCGGGTGCTTTTGAGTAAAATTGTTGTTCAGTGCTTTTGGGTGAAACAGTCTGTTCAGTGCTTTTTGGTTGATCTGTGTGACGAAGGAGTTGATTGGGGTTTTGGGAGTGAAAATGGGAAGTGAAAGAAATGAGGATTTGAGTGCGAGTTAAAATAGGAATTGGGTATAAATTGCTGGTCGAAGTTCTAGCTCATGAACTGGATATAAATTTATTTGTTTGCAAATTACGGGCATATGGTGGTGTTGGTTGTTGTGGCACCTTTCATTGAAGAAATTAGTTGAATAGAGATAGAGTTGTTGAAAAAGATAATTTAGTTATTTTACAAATAACTTTTCAAAAAAAAAAAACCACATAATTCACAAAATCCTGAAAAGTCAAATTTTTTATATTAGAAAAATGGTGATTTTCGTTTGGGAGTAAAGTAGTTATTTTATTATTTTTTATGTTTAAAAATATAATTTAGTTATTTTATATTATTCGGTATAAATTTTGTTAATTTTTACATTATATTCTCTATTGCTGGATATAACTGTCTATTTGTAAATTAATAAATTTTATTGATGTTAAGTTATAAAAGTATTTATAATAATATTTTTAAAAT
Organism: Ailanthus altissimus; assembly: GCA_946807835.1. Classification (NCBI taxonomy): domain Eukaryota; kingdom Viridiplantae; phylum Streptophyta; class Magnoliopsida; order Sapindales; family Simaroubaceae; genus Ailanthus; species Ailanthus altissimus. Next base: position 21,177,534 of record OX327684.1, read on the forward strand.
TTATAAATATAAATTAATAAATAAAAAAATAAGAGTATAAGAAAATAGGGTTCTACACGATTCTTCATGCTAACTGAATTAAAATTTTTAAATAATAAAATGAAGAACGGAACTTGAATAAAAAATGAGACGGAGTATAAAAAAATCTCTCCGCTCATTGTCATCTCTGAAAAAGCTATTTTCTTCACGAAAATTAAAAAAAAAAAAGATATTAAGAGCAAATGGAAAATAGCCACGTGGCATGCAAATATCCACCAAAGCTCATCCCACTCGCTTCGTTGCCACAAACATTTCTCTGCCTCTCTGGCTGTCTTCTCTCTTCATATGGTCGGACCTGAAACCAACCGGAAGATGGCCGTCTCTCTAAATTCAGTCGTTGGTTTCAATGCAACGGTAAGCTCATCGTCTCTTCTTTATTTTGACTTGAATTTTCGGTTAACTTGTTGAGCCAGCTCTGGCTTCTTTGTTACTCATGAATTAATTCAGTACGTGGGATTTCAAGGAGCTGAAACAATATAGAGCGAGTAATGAATAAAAGAAAACATCTTCAAAGTTATGAGGACATCGCCATAGACAGTGTAGTTAAGATGATGCTTTCTCGTAGTACGGCTGAGTTTGAACTTTGATGAACTATTAATCTCACTACTTTACTCTAAAATTACTAGCTACTACAAGAGTCCTTTTTTGAAATTTAGGGTCGCTGTAATTTTGTTTTGTCATATATTATACTTGGGGTAAGTTTGTTTGGTAGTGCTATGCTTCTACTTAACCCTGGAAGTACAAATTGAGTGAAAAAAAGATGAAGGTAGAACAATAGAATTTGCTCTCGGTTTCTCAATGTTTTTTTTTTTGTCTTTTGTTCCTTCAAAAGTTACAAATTAGCCTTTATCCTTTACTTATAGTGAAGCCGTATGGCTGCGTGCATAACGTTTGTCCGGACAATCAATAACAAATTGCCACTTGGCTTGTTAGGTGGAGTGACTGATATTCATAAGATTGGTGCACATGAAGTAGTCGGTAGAGAGTAAGTGGTGGGATACAAAATCCTTGTAATGCTCCCCGTTAGTACTTATTCTTCGCCAACTACTTGATGTGCAACCATCACTTATTCTTCAGCTACTACTACGTGCACTGATCATATGAATTTCTCATTCACCCCATGTGATAAACCAAATGACAATTTGTTGCTCGCTTCTCAGCCAAATGTCACGCATGTCCTCGCACTTCTTCGCTATATACATTGGGAGCTCCTTAAAGTTTTTGAATAAATGGAAAAGAATTGAGAAACTGAGTGTTCTACCTTCAATTTGCTTGTTTGGTAAAAACTATCTACTAAGTGTTAAGAAACTTTCACCTATTTTCACTTAGCAACTAGTGCTAAACTTCCACTCTATAGCCACTGTGACTTTGAAGCCACAACACCACAATTCCAAATGGAGTCTTAAATTCTGGAAGGTGGCTTCCTTTTGGCGGCTATGTATGGATGCTGTAATGTTGGAAATTTTGACTTCTTTCTGCTATATGAAGTTCAAATTTTCTACTGCAATTGTGTGCAGATGGGATAATAAAATGTCCTGGTATGCCCTAGTAAACGGCCCTCAAAGGGGCCCCCCATTATCAAACAATAAGCTCAGATGTTGAACTTCAGTACATATGATTTGAGAGTGAGGTGCTTTCTCTTGTGGAGAATGTTCAGATATGAAGTTTTTGAGAAAAAACATTTAATACAATTTTTTTTCTTTTTCGAATTTTCTTTTGTAGTTATATATCTTTCTTAGCAAAAGTAATGTTGTGCCTTAAGCATGTGAGGTTATGCGTCTTTCTATGGCTTTTGTTGCTCTATTTTGTATATACATTCTAAGATTTCTTTTAAGGTCAGCCATATAGTTATTCTGGAAAGGCAATCTATATGCATTCGACAATTTGACCTGTCTGTACTTATTACTGAAAGCAAAATGGAATTGAGAAGGGGAAATGGAGGTCATTCTCAGTTGGGAAAAAGAAGCATTATATACACATTTGCTTTTTCTTTTCTTAGGATACGCATCGCTGCTTAATGACAACATAAAAAATGCATTATTATCGAAAGGCAATATATATTTTTATTACAAGATTTATTTCCAAGAGAACAATACATATATATTAGTTTTTGGACCCTTGCATCCTGGTCATGATACGCATATTTGAGAACGATTTACGATCAATAAGCAATGTATAATGTATTCCTTTGCATGCAATCAATGTTATGTGTTCAACTTGATGCATCTTTACCATTATCTAGCGGTGATCTTATATCTCAAAAAATTTGAACAAAGATGTGTCCTAGACATATCTTGGTGACTGTTATTTACCTTGATTATTTACAATAGTATTTCTCCGTTAAAAGCTGCTTGCCAATTACCAGCATGTATCAAGATCTTCTGTCAAAACTGCTGCACCAAGGGCCATCCAATTCACATCTCCCTTGAGCTTAATTGGTTCAAGAATACCTATAAAGGAAAGAAGAAGGGGCTTGTGTCTTTCAGTTGCAGATAGCAATCGCATTGCCACAGACACCAATAATGAGGGTTCTGGAGATTCTGAAATTTCATTTTCTAATGATCAAGTTTCAGCTATGAATATCTCGTCTTTGGATACAACTAATGGGAATAGCCAGCTCCATACTAGTGACGATGTTTCAGGGCCTCAAACCTCTGAGGCTACTAATGGTTCAGTCGTTTCTTCAGGAGAAAAGCAAAATATATCATCATCCTCTTACCAGCAATCTACACCTAAAAGATCACCATTAACGGCGAGGGAGAGACTAAGGGCAGCCCGGGTTCTTAGCCGTTACAATGAAGCAAAGGTTTCTAAATCAGAAATGGGCAGTAAAGTGCTGGATGCATTGAAGGAAAGTGATCGAGGAAAGAAAAGATCCGGCCTTCCTGAAGCCCCAACAAACTTGTTTGATGACAGCAAGAGAGGGTTGCCAAAACCAGGCTTGACGTTTCAGTTTCCAGGGGGTGTTGATCTCTTTATTATTGCTTTCTCATTTGTTTTTATCAGCACAGTGATGTTTGCAACAACTTACCTTGTCTGGAAAGTTGGTGCCATCCATTTCAATGAGTACTAAGGTGAAGGCTAATGGGATTCTAATTTTTTGGAAGATCACAAACAAATTTTAGTTTCAGGTGCTTTAGATGCACATTTTTCTTTTACATTGCTAGGATTTTAAATCTCTTTCGATAAGATATATACGTGATGTACAAAGAATTACGTGGTCACTGTTTATATATCAGTGTTCTGATTCCCATTTTCTTTCTGCCCCTTAATGATCAAATGCCTTATGTGTGAAAATGGAGAACTTTCCCTGAATTGCATGTCCCTAAGGTAAAAGTTTCATGCTTTCATCTCTTCTTGATCTTTGACAATTCTATAATTCAGTCTATTTTGTCCAAGTTATTGTGGCTCATGTCAGGTTATTTAATTAAATCTCTCAAAATATTTGATATTTTATATGGATATTACACTCAACAATAATTACATAAATATCTTTAAACAAGGGTGAGTAATGATTATAATGCTTTTTAATAATATCTCAAATAAAAAATTTTAAAATAAAAAAATGTTCACAAATGGCTCATTTTAAAAAAGTTATAGTTTTTTATAACTAAAAACTATTTGAGCAATTTTTATTAGCTAATAAGATCATAAGTGGACAAAAATGCTCTTGTAATAACAACTTAAAACTTGTTGTGCCACAAAATCAACAAGTGAACTATTTTCATTGTTCATATAAATCTAAAAAAATATTCTATAGAAGAGAACAAGTAATTTTATGAATTAATGTATTAAAATAAATGATTTGTATAATTATATATTGTATTTATTATTGTTATGTATTTATAATGAGTTCATAATATATTTTGAATTTATTTATATTTATTTTGTAAAAATATAAGTATGAAAATATAGTGGTAGTGTACTGTAATAAAATGAAGAAGAAATAAAGTACTCTAGTAAGAAAAAACAGTAAATTGAAGGAAAAAATAAAATAAATCAGAGATGAAGAAGAGACGAAACCTAAAATTCATTGCGAGGCGCAAGAAGAGGCCGTCACGAGATAGGTATTTTGATATCCATCTCATACAAGCCTCACTTTATTTTCGAATTAAATTTTTTTATTAATTAAATATTATTTTAATATATTTTTCTTTTGTTATAAGTGCCATGGAGTATGAGTCAATTGTTATTTTCTTCGGTGAAAGATATGAGAGCTTTAATGATGGAGAAAAGAGATACACTGGGTTTGGTAACTTGGGTATTATGGTTCCGAAGAATATTAATTATGAAGAGCTATTAAATAAGGTGTGTTTTGTACTAAGAATTGATAATATGGAGCATAAGGCGTTGTTGAAGATTTCTATTAATGCAAAGAAATATAAGTTGAGACCAATTGAGATTAGAGATGACAATAATATTATGTTCTTTATAAGAATCAATAGAAGATCGTTATGTCTTATATGTATAACATGAAAACCTAAATCTCTCGTATATGACTACAATTTCTTTAAATATTTATTTCTAGCATTGGAGCCATGCATTAGGTGTTTTCTGTCATCCATTAGGCCAATGATTGTAATCGATGAAATATTTTTAAAAGATGCATATCTAAGAACAATGTTTGTGGCCACATATAAAGTGGAAACAATCAAATATTTCTATAGAATGGGAGAATGTTGATTTAGAGAATAATGCATTTGGACATAGTTTATGGCTAAACTCCGAGGTGTTATTGATGATTTTAATGATCTTGTTTTTGTATCTGATCAATACATAAGTATTGAGAAGGCCATTCAAGAGGTATTTTTTAATGCTTATCATGGGATCTGTATCTACCACTTGAAAGAAAATTCGGTTAGTAGATATAAGATACCATCATAGAAAAAGAAAAAAAAAAGGATTCCTAGCTTTTGTTTTTGTTACTGTAAAGGCATATCGCCTTACTGACTTTTGGGAGTAAATGAACAAGATGCAGAAGATGAAATCCGAGGCAACAAAGTACTTAGAGCAGGAGTTCAGGTTCCCGAAATAGGCACGATCAGTGAGAGTCTTCAGAAGATATGACATCATAACTATCAACATTGCAGAGAGCATTAATGTTATTGCAAAAGTTGCACACTCACTTCTTGTGACCACTTTGGTTGAGTGGATACGGAAATTAATACATAATTAATTTTCCATCGATATCAGGCATCAAAAGGTATGCCATCCTTTTTAACGAGTTGGGTGAACAAGAAGGTTTGGAAGCATAATGGTAAATTCAGTCGTGTGACAGTTCATCTTGTGGATAATGCACAGTCTATTGTGAAGGATGGAATTCAAAATAGAATACTAAACATCCTTAAGAAGTCATGCAGTTGTTGGAAGTTTGAGTTTCGCCAAGTATCTTGTGCCCATACTCTTGCAGTATACTGGAAAACTAGATTACAGTATTAGGGTTTGCATTCAGCTTATTACAAGTCAAGTACTTATTACGTGCATATAGTGAGCCAATAAATCCAGTTGGCTATCTGTTAGATTGGATTATTTTAGATGAGTTAAGAGATGTTGACATCGAATCTCATTTTACACGTTAACAATTAGAGAAGCATAGGACTAAGTGGATTCCATTTAAAGGGAGGAATCTATGAAGAATGTGTGTAGTTGGTGTAATCAACATGGACATAACTGTCAAATGTACCCAAATCCCTTGTGTTAGCATAGCAATTAATAGTGGTTATCGTCATTTTATTTGTATAAATTAATTTTGAATCATATTTATGTTGTTGACATTTGTTATATTGAATTATATGTACCTATTGTCATTTTTCAATTAATTTTGAATTATATCTCAAGTAGATTCGATTTGTCAACTTGAATTGAATTTTATGTACCTATTTTCAAATTTAAGTTTAATGTGCTTAATAATACTAGACAATTAATTCACAAAATAAAAACCATACAAAATAAGTTTTACATTAATTTACATGCATGGCTTCACAAATTTATGTCCATCTTATCTTTAAAAAATTAGCCATGCTTAGGTCCAAATTCTACAGGCCGACCTGACATAAAAATATCAATAAATATACATATATAGATCTCATAATCCTTATTCTTGACTTTCTGTTAAGGTGATAAGGGCAAAATTATCATATATTTTCTAATGTTTTTATTATTGATATTTTATGGTTTTATGAGAATAGATGGCTATTTATGTGCTTTATTGTTATTTATAGGGACTTGAATGAAAATTAAAGAAAGAATGCAAAAGGAGCAAAAATAGGGACTAAAATGTAAAGTTTCCAAAATTTGAGTCCAGCGCCCCCACGCCATAAGAATATCGCCCCAGCGTTGGCATAGTGATCGAAATTAGAAAAAACGACCTGTTTAAGTCGCGTCTGGCGCTCCAGCGCCGAAGAGTCACCGCGCCAGCGACGTTCCAGAGCCCCAGCGCTATCATCCCACCGCTCCAGCGGTGAAGGCTTTTTCACGCGTCGCCCCAGCGACAACTGCATAGCGCGCCGGCGGTAGTGCGAGTCTTAGTTCGATGAGAATTGAGATTTTCAAGCTCATATCAATCCCTATAAAAAGCCACTCGTTCCCAACCTTCAAGAATCAATCAAAAGGGGACCAAAGAAGAACCTAGAGCAAGAAAAAGAGAACTTAGAACAGTTCAAGAGCACCAAGAATCCAGAGCAACATCAATCAAGAGCAATTCGATGTCTACATCAGTTTGCGATTGATTGTATCATGTTTTATTTGTATTTTTATTGCTGTGATTCTCTTGTAGCTATGAACTAATTTATTTTCTAGGGTTAATATTTGAACTCAATATGTGCACTTAAATTGCCATATCTTTTAGTATTTAATAAACTTAGTCATTTATTATTTAAATTACTTGTGTTTAATGCTTCAATATATCTGGCCAATATATGGTGAATGAATTGGTAATATTTTGATAAACTTGAAAGAGGAATCAATATATTTAGACCTGGGTAATTTGATGCATGATTGTAGAGTAACATTCAATGTTACATATGCAAGTTTCAATTTAGGATAGGAATATACCTAGTTGGCATGTATGATCAATAAGACCTAATCTTAATGAATCTTAGTTTATTACAAGTACTATAGGAATATAGGTATTTGGTAAATTAGGGTATACTTGCATGTCCTTGGAAGAGGCTTGTGAATACATTAGCGTCTTGATCAATAATAAAGACTAAGTGAGTTAAATATTAGAGGGTTAATCATTAAAAAGCATATTGAGGGATAATATTAATCCTAGGTTTTCTCTGCATTGCTATCACCTAAGTTTCTTTACATTGTGTTTTGCTTTTATATTTCTTACATTCATTCTTAGATTTTTATTTTTCTGAATAATTATTAGGAAGATATAATTTTAGTAATTGGTTAAAAAGAAAAAATTATCCCTGTGGGTTCGACATCCGACTTATTTAGTCTCTTTATTACTTGTATACGATAGTGTATACTTGCACTTAATTTATGATATAGAAATATCGCATCAGGCACATCCTCCCTTAATATAACTACATCAAAAGGTGACCTATCGTTAAACTTGACATCTAGTCTCAAGTCATATAATCTACATGCTCCCAGATAATGTTGTAATGCATCTAAAGGTGTATGCATGTGATAATGGTCATTGAATCATTTATGCATGTCAAACATACATATACATAGCGGAATGAAAATCTAATTTTCTATTCAACAAACACATGCTGAATTAAAATATAATACATTAACAAAATTAGAAAAATATATCTTTGAAGCCATTCGGTAAAGAATTCAAGCTTGAAACTCACCTTAAAGTGTTCTCTCGATCAATTCTAATCCATAACACCGATGGGATTGTTGGAGTTAAAATGACAGTCTTAATTTCTAACAAGCTTAGATTTTAATTAACTCTTGCTCTTTCTCTCAAAAGGGTTGAATGTGTGTGTTAGAAGAAGAAAAAGTACAACTTTTGTGTTTTTCTTCAAAATAGGCGAGACATTCTCAATGAAATGTAACAATTGCATTTCGTTATATACTTTGACCTTTACAAGTTGACAAGTGTCAACACAATCCATTTAAACCTTGCTATTTTTCCATTTAAGGCTAATCTCATTAAGCGATGTAGCTAGGCCACTTAAGGCTAAAGAAAATAAGACACTTGTCTCACACATTTTAATTAATACAAATTATTAACTAATCAACTACAAGCTTAACACTTTAGCTCAGGTGCTTCTTGAGAGATCCTAAAATGAATTTTACTTTCTAATTTTTTTTGGATCGAACAGTTCGACTCATTTTGCTACTCTAGTGTTTAATGAGTACACTTTATATTGTGAGAGTCCCTAGATTCACACCTTTTTGTCTTCCAGAACCTTTCGTAAGTTCGTGAATGATGCTTCACACATATGTTATGGATATTACAGAATGATGCATTAAAACATATAAGTTGAGGTCAACTATATACATATAATTCTTCCGTCACCTATATCCTAGAAGAGCAGAGATATAGATCATTATCGTCAAATCACTGTATGCTCAACTATGAACTTATCTTCATAATTATATTTTCGTAAACAATATCCATAAACTCATTTACGATATTATTTAATCCTATGGAAAACTCTTTTTTCGGGTTATGCTTATGGTCACAAGACTTTCTGAAATATAATCTTGGAGTATCAGAATATACAACTCATCCATATAAACTAACGAATCCTATATCTATGCACATCGAACTCTATAATCATTGGACCATATCCAACAATACCTGAAGGTTAAACTATGTAAGGTCTTAAACATGCGTAGAATCAAAACATGATGGATCACTCATAAGCCCACCTTGGTGCTCAAGTCAAAAGACCATGAATACTATTAGACTCAAGAAGACCTTTCATTAACGGCTCTATGAGGTGTTTATTAGAGGTCAACATGAGTTTGTTTAGTACCTAGTCCTCATTGAATACCTGTATGCCTATATGAGCTTTTGTTAAGCCCACAGTCTACTAAGACTAACCATCTGAAAATATAGATATACATTGATCCAAAAGGTATACTAACTGACTTATGTCCGGTAATCATAGATCAGAAACGACGTTTTCAAGAACATACTGTATAATAATATTTCTTAACACCATTTTAACTCATTACAACTATGTCATTACTAATATATTCTCAAGTTTTTGTTTCTTTTAAAATAAGGTTCTAACTCTTAGAATGCTAATTTTTAGCACTGACCTAAACTCTTTTAGATCAGATCTAAACTCCTTTAGATCTATAATATCTGAAAAGTGCAAACTTAGAACCATATAAATAATATTAACGATTTTATTAAAATGTGTATTATATAAATATCAAATATTTATACAAATTAGAATGACATGTAAGCACTAACTCTAACAGATAATATGAGATCAATATGAACAAAGGTGCTAAATGCGCTTTCAGCACCCCTTCATCATGTGCTTTCATGTTGGAATCATATATTGCCACCTTTCTCTATAGTAAGTCCACTTCTATGGAAAATTAATGTTGCTGTTTGTAATTAACCAAGATGTAGATCTACATAAGAATGAACATTGTTATATTAAGTAAATAACGTTTAGAAAAAAAATTTGTAATTAATGTTCTGTAAAGATTACCTTGTTAACATTCGCTCATAGTCTTCCACCCAATAAGCTTTCTTTTTGTTCCCATCTATATAAAAGAAATGTTAGGTCTCATGTAACATTAGAAAGCTCATGTATGCATCACTCGTTCATGTATCTACAAGACTTATACAATTACAAAAAAAGAGAGAGTAAATGTTAAGGCTAGAAGAGAAACGAAAAGTGAATGAACTTATAAAGAAGTACGTGATCACAGTGGTGCAACGTTGGGGCAACGCCTCCATATAATTTTACTAGTATTGACGAATGAAGTTTAAATATTCGTTGGTATATTACAAAACCCAATAGATATGTATCAGATAATGAATATAATTATTATATTATTCAAATACAAAAATTGAAAAATAAACTAATGTACTTATAAAATTGTCAAGCCAGTCACGTAAAATCTGCCTAAAAAATAATAGGTCAACATCAATCTCAGGTGGACTGACACAATCATCAGGAGTCTCGAGCCAGGCCTCAAATAGTGTACACACAGTCGAGTTTATCTCTTACATTGGATTAACCTCGTGCTTGTAATTTTCCCCTAATCCCTCACATTTGCGTTAGGCTGGTCCTCAAGTTTAGTCTTCCTCTTTATGACCCGTCTAGGCATAAGATTTGTAAATAGTGTGTACTTGACCCATGAGAGCTTGTACTGATGTCCAAATATACTCATGTCTCGAGCTGCATCATGTGGTATAATTTGGATACTATCAAGAGTGTTAGATTAGAATGCATAATATTGCTACTGGTTAAAGTTCGAGGCTAGAGTATGCACGTTATGAGTCATTTCATATGGATATTGAAACAATAAATTACAACAGTTAAAGTCTGTAAGTCAACTAAGTTATGAACTAAGTCGTTATATATATTAACTTACTATAGTTTCATTTGGGCCTGCTTGAAATGAACTCTCGGTCCTAGTTCATTCGTTGTAGCAACTTAGCTTTATCCACTTTTAATTGATTGTATAGTTCGCTAATCCTTCAAGCAACGTCATAAGGCGTTGTGTTAGTATGTTCAAATTATACAAACATAACTATAGTTTGTAATAAAATAAGTTTAATGATTATATAAATAGACGTAAAAAATTAAATAAGTAAAGTAATTAAGAGTTTATACCATTGTTCTTGAGACATTTGGGCCCTCGTTCACATCCATATCCCCATCGGGGTCAGTAGATCAAATATAACTCTTTGGGGCTCATACAAGAGTTGTTACATGCACTTCCCCGATGGGATCTCCATATTCAAGAGTAACTATTAACTTCTTAAATATGGAGTGCAACATAACATTGTTTATTGCCAAGTAGTTAATAGTTACCACATTATAGAAAAATGCAATGAAATGGAGTGCAACATAACATTCACGCGCATGCTTTAAAAATGTTTCCTCAATTTCTTTCAATTGCGGAATCCCTCTACTCACCTAGTTTAATATACGTAGGAACCGGTCAACTACTCAACATGTAAATGCTTCCCCATAAATTGGTATGACCTTATATATCTATACCTAATAATTAATCAAGGACAACGAATGAGACTTGATAAAAATGAATAACTATATTAATAATTAATTTTAAAAAAATTACTTACCAGCAAAGCAAATGATTAACCTAATACATTGTATTTCTATTTGGCGTCTAATGAACACTTAAAATTACACATTTAATAAATATGTTTCAGCATCATTTTGCACCATTAGTGTTATTAATCTCCCTAACTTGAACATATTTTTAGTATTGTATCTAATTAAGTTTTTAACTGTTTTAATGTAGGTTCGGTAAATTAGGTATAACTTTATATCAAGAAATCTAATTGACGTAATTATTAAACCTGTAGAAACATAATTTCATGTACAACAAAATTAGATTTCACGCATAATTTGTAATTTGAACGTTTGGAGGGTGAAAAGTGGCTTTGAAGAGAACCCATCTGCAGTGCAAGCCCAGTTCAAGTAGGTTTTGGTATTTGGACCATATCTCACAAAATAAGAATCCAATTGGTATGATTCTAGCAGCCATAGAAATATAATTCAATTATCTACAAATTGTTAGTTGAGCAGAAAGTCCAGTTCAACTAGATTACCAATTAAAAGAGTGTTACAAATTTAGTGGAACGTTTGGTAGTAAAAAATGTTAAACACTTGGTCACACATGAATAGTGCTCATAAATTTGCCTATTTAAGGACACCTTTGGTTGAAGGGAGGATATCTTCTATCATTTTGTGTAATCTTTAGTTCACTTTTCATTATATTCCACTTCTTAAGTTATGTTGCTCTAAATTCTTAGCTAAGGCTAGGAGTGAAACACTTAATAGAGGTGTAATTTTGTCACTTTGATCCTACTCTTATATTTTATGTTTGTGTTCAAATGATTTGATTTATCATTTTTGAAAGTGATTTTAGTTTGTTTGAAGCCTTAATTCTTTGTAGACTAAGGGCACAAAGAATGCTTGGAAAGATCTTCTACATATCAATAACATATTTTTACAAATGATGTTTTTCATGAATTGAAATTATTTTTCAAGTGAGTAAAAGGATCAAAGGAACTCTACTACAACCAAAGTAAGTGTGGATCTCTAATGCCTTAGTATTCTTTTAAATTGATTTCTTAATTTACACTTGATAATCTTTACTTTTAAAATCAACCAATATTCTGCATCTTTGGGTACAATAATACTTTATTACTCTTGAATATTGACAAACAACATTTGCTCTTAGTGATCACTCTCTGTGGATATGACATTCGGACTCACGAGCAAATACTATAATTAAGACAACTTACACTTGGGTAATACAATATTTAAGTTGTAGCAAGTTTTTGACGGCATTGCCAGGAAGTAAAATTAACTAAGATAATTGGTAGTTATTTTTTTTCATGGAAGGTTAAACCTCCTATCATACTTTACTTTAAGTATTCTTTATTTTGTTATTTTTATATAACTATGGTTAGTTTGACCAGCTAACTCTTTTTTTACTAACCTTTTATAATCTAACATTTGCGAATCTAACTTTTAATTATTCTTCTAACTTCTATTTTATAGTTGGCCTTGCCACCTAATTTGCTTTTAATATTTTTATTTTGCCTTCTAATTTGTTCCATCTTATTTTATTTTATTTTGCTTTATTTTATTTTCTTTCTTCTTTGCTTTACTTTTTTTATTTATAGCATTTGTTGTTATATTTTTTTTTCTCTTATTGTATGAGTATATGGTTTCAAGATCCTAAGTCTCTTTGATTAGTGAAACATAATTCTAAAACTTCATTTGATAATTTGTTTAATTTTTCATCATCTTCTCATATCAAACACATCACACACTATGGCCGATAATGAAAGTGTTCACGAAAATCATGATAATGCACATATCCAAACCATGTGTTAATAATTGTAACCTCATCGCAACTCTACATCTTTATGCTTCATTTTTCCTTTGAATGCTAATAATTTTACATTTAAGCATGAAATGATTTTCTTAATTCCAAATTTTCTTGGCTTAAAATTAAAAAGCCTATATTTGCATTTAAAAGAATTTGAGAAAGTTTGTAGTACATTTAATGACCAAAGATGTAGTGAAGAAATAATTAGGCTTAAGTTGTTTCCATTCTCATTAAAAGATAAGGAAAAAACTTGGCTTAATTATTTAAGACCAAGTTCAATAGATACTTGGCAAGAAATGCAATGTGAATTCTAAAGAAATTTTTTTCAACACATAAAACTAATGCTTTGAAAATAGAAATTCAAATTTTTCTCAAAGGGAAAATGAAACACACTTTTAATGTTGGAAAAGATTCAAAGATTTGTTAAATTGTTGCCCACATCATGGTTTTGAAAAATGAAGAACAATTAGTTTTTTCTATGATGGTTTAATTCTTAAGACAAAATAATTCATTGAAACCATGTGTAATGGCGAATTTTTAGACAAAGATCCAACGAGACATTTGATTGTTTAGATCATTTATAAGAAATTTTCCAAAATTGACAAATCATTAGTTCTACCAATTCAACAAGTCTAATCTTGCAAGTTTTAGTGGAGGAAAATATCAATTGAGTCAAGAATATGATCTAAGTGCTAGGGTAGCTAGTTTGGCTAGAAAAGTGGAAGCCATGGAAATGAGAAAACTAAGGGAAACCAAATCCATTCTTACTGAAGAAGTTTGTGGTATTTTTGATATTGTTGGTTATCCCATAAATAAGTGTCCAAACCTTTCGATCTTTAAATAAGCCATGCATGAGCAAGTGAATAGCACAAACTATACTAAAAAGCCTTTTCCATCTCAATACTCAAACACCTATAACCCAAATTAGAGAAACCATCAAATTTTAGTTGGAGAAATGATAACAATGTTCAAACACAACCTCATCAAAAGCCTTCAAATCCCCCTCCATATCACTCACCAAACATAAACACCCTTGAGGAAATGTTGCAAGCATTCAAGCGTAAGCAATAAAGATTTAATGATCAAACTTCATAGGCCATTAATAAGATCAAGAGTACACTTTCTAACCTGACATCTTTTGTACAAAATCAAGAACAAGGTAAGTTTTCTTCTCAACCTAAACCCAATCTCTTGAATCAATTCAATGTAAATGAATCTTGTGAAAAAGAAAAATCACTTGAAAATATTAATGCCATCATAATACTTCGTAGTAGTAAGGCTATTGATAAAACTTTTCTTTCAAAAAAAGATGAACCTAAACCACCTAAAGTAAAAAATGAGAAGAAAAAAGAGTCAAGGCCTTTTGAGATAGAAGAATGTCCAATTCCTGCCCCATTTTCTCAAAGATTAAAACCTACTGAAGAGTTGAACATAAATTCTGACATTTATAAACTTTTTAAGCAAGTCAAAAAATAAATATCCCTTTATTAAATGCAATAAAGCAAGTCCTATCTTATGCTAAATTTTTGAAAGATTTATGCACGGTCAAAAGAAAGCTTAATGTTTGAAAAAAAATATTTTTGACCGAAAGTATAAGTTCAATCATTCAACAAAACACTCCTCCAAAATACAAGGATTCTGAATGTCAAACCATTTCTTGTGTGATTGGTAATTTTAGGATTGATCATGCATTACTTAATTTAGGAGCTAGTGTTAATCTTTTTCCTTACACTATTTATGAGCAATTAGGACTTGGTGAGCTCAAACCTACTCCAATCACTTTTCAACTTGCTGATAGAAGTATGAAAGCTCCAAGAGGAGTAGTGGAAGATGTGCTTGTTCAAATTGATAATTTTATTTTCCTGTTGACTTTATTATTTTCAATACACATCTTGTTTTGAACTTGAAGGCTCAAATTCTAGTCATTTTAAGTCGTCCATTTCTTGCAAGTTTTAATGCTTTGATTAATTGTAGAAATGGTCTTTTGGTAATATGACTTATGAATTAAATATTTTTAATATTTTCAAGCCATTTTTGGATGATGATAATGTACATGAAGTTGATCTATAGAAGAATTGTATACGATGAATTTAATGTTTATTCTTCTTATAATGATTATGAAATGAAAAACAATTCTAAAACTCATTCTTATTCATAGGTTTTTGAAATAGACAATTTGAGACCAATATTTGAGGAATTACCATCAAATACGAATGCTCCCTTACCATTAAATGTACAACCACAAAAACTTCATTTTTGGGTGAAAACAAAAATGTTCCTATAATCATCTCATCTAAGTTGAATTCACTTTAAAAAAGTAAGTTACTTGACACTTTGAAATTGCACAAAAATGCATTAGGATAGACCATTGCTGATATTAAAAGAATTAACCCTTTAATATGCACACATAAGATTTATTTAAAGGAGAGTGCCAAACCCTTTAGATATATGTAATGAAGGCTCAATCCTAACATAAAAGAAGTGGTATAAAATGAGGTCCTTAAGCTTTTAGATGTAGGAATCATCTATCATATTTCTGACAGCAAATGAGAAAATCTTACTTAAGTTGTACCTAAGAAATCTAGAGCAATTGTAGTAAAAAATGAAAACAAGGAATTAATTCCAACTAAAACTATTACTAGTTGGTGCATATGCATTGACTATAAGAAGCTAAATTTGATGACTAGGAAATATCACTTCCCTCTACCTTTCATGGATCAAATTTTAGAAAGGGTAGTTAGGCATGAATTTTATTATTTCTTAGATAAGTATTCTGGGTACAACAAAATTGAAATTTCACTTGAGGATTAAGAAAAAACTAGTTTTACATGCTTTTTAAGAATATTTGTATAAAAAAAAAATGCCTTTTAGTTTATGCAATGCACCTGCCACATTTCAAAGATGCATGCTTAGTATTTTTTAGTGATATGGTCGAACATTTTCTTGAAGTATTCATGGATGATTTTTCTGTTTTTGGTAATTTATTTGATGATTTTTTTATCAAATTTACAAAAAGTCCTAATTAGATACAAAGAAAAGAATCTTGTGCTTAATTGAAAAAAATGTCATTTTATGGCTGGTCATGTTATTGTGCTATGTTATATTGTTTCATCAAAGGGCATAGAAGTGGATAAAGACAAAATTAATTTGATCACCAATCTTGCTTCCCCCACGTGTGTAAAACATGTTAAGTCATTCTTAAGACATGTTGGTTTTTATAAAAGGGTCATTAAGGATTTTAGTGCCATATTTAGACCATTGTGTAATCTTTTGTCAAAAGACACTATTTTTGAATGGACCATGGCTTGTCAAGAAGCATTTGATAAACTTAAAAGCATGTTAACTTCTACTTCTATTATTCAATCTTCTAATTGGTATTTACCTTTTGAAATCATGTGTGATGTTAATGATTATGCAATTGGAGCTATTTTAGGACAAAGAAAAGATAAGAAACCCTATGTCATATACTATGCAAGTAAAACACTGAATTATTCCACAACTGAAAAGGAATTACTTGCAGTAGTATTTGCTTTGAACAAATTTAGATCTTATCACTGTTAGTGATCATGCAGCTTTGAAGTATCTTATTTTGAAGAAGGATGCTAAGCTAAGGTTAATTAGATGGATACTTCTCCTCCAAGAATTCAACATTACAATTAAGGATAAAAAAAGAGTTGAAAATGTTGTGGCCGATCATTTGTCTAGACTTATTTGTGATAAATCTTTTGAATCTTCACCAATTAATGATACATTACCTTGGTTTGCTGACATTGCTAATTTTATTGTTATAAGAAAACTTCAATCTTATTGGCAATCCCAAGATAAAAGAAAATTTTTATGCGAGGTACACAATTGTTTTGGGATGATCATAACTCTTCAAATATTGTCCTGACCAAATTATAAGACAATGTGTGCTTTATAATAAAATCATGATGTCATTTTCTTTTGTTATTCTGAAGCTTGTGGTGGTTATTTTTCTTCAAAGAAAACTGCAGCAAAAATTTTACAATGTAGATTTTACTGACCCATCCTTTTCAAAGATACCTATGAGTGTTGTAAAATTTGTGAACAATATCAAAAGTTAAGAAGTATAACTCGTAGGAACATAATGCCATTAAACCCAATTTTAGCGATCAGATTTTTTGATTGTTAGGACATTGATTTTATGGGTTAATTTCCTTCTTTGTTTTTTAGGTACATTTATATCTTGATGGTTGTTGAGTATATTTTCAAATGGGCTGAGGCAATCCTCTGTAAAAACAATGATCATAAAATGATTTTGAAGTTTCTAAAAAATAATATTTTGACAAAGTTTGAAATTCCTAGAGCAATTATAAGTAATAGAGGTTCACACTTCTGTAACAAATCTTTTGAACTATTGATGAAAAAATATAGAATCACACACAAAGTGTCTACACCTTACCACCCATAAATATGTGGATAAGTCGAGCTTGCTAATAGGAAAATTAAATGAATTTTGAAAAAAAAGGTAAACCCAATTAAAAAAGATTGGTCTTTGTGAATAAATTATGCAGTTTGGGCTTATTGTACTATTTTTAAATCACCAATTGGTATGTCTCCTTATAGGCTTATTTTTTAAAAACTTTGTCATTTACCTGTGGAATTAGAACATAAAGCTTTTTGAGCTATTAAAATGATTAACTTTGACTTAGATAAAGCTAGTCTTCTAAGAAAACTTCAGTTGAATGAATTAGAGAAAATCAGGAATGATGCTTATGAAAACTCCAAGATCTACAAAGAGAAAATGAAGACATTTCATGAAAAACACATTGTCAGAAAAATCTTTGAACCTTCACAAAAAATTTTCTTGTATGATTCAAGATTACATTTGTTTCCTGGCAAACTTCATTCTCGATGGACTAGACCTTTCATTATCAAAAACGTTTTTTCTCATAGAGCTGTTGAAATTGAAAATCTAAAGAATGAAAATATTTTTAAAGTCAATAGACAATGATTGAAGAGCTATAAAGAGAAGGTAGATAATTCTATATGTGTTAAGAAAATCCAACTTGCGGATTCTATCTATCATGCTTGATCAAGTTCTATCTATTTGTACCATATTTTATGTTTTGATTTTTTTCTTTATTTTATTTTATTTTTGATTTTTTTCTTTTGTATGTTTTCATTGCCTGGTTAAGTGGCGGATAACAGTACTCCGTGACATTTCAAATCGGTTTTGCTAGTTTTTTTTATAATAATTGACATATTCTTCTTCCCCTATTTTCTTTGAAAACAATGGATGACATTATAATGAATTTAAAAAAATGTTTTCCCTCATTGCCTCAGGATGCCTTAAAGAAGATTTACCAAGTAAGATGTAAAAGATTAAGTGTCACACCCCAAACCCAAAAGATCTGACACACGACATAACTTACACTCATTCATATGATGTGCACTCATAATTAATATTGCATAAAATTTCAAACTTAAATTCAACATAGGAATCCTTAGCAAGTTGCTAGTAAGTTTAATACTAAAATCAACCCATAACCTAACAAATAAACATAAACATCTATTGACAATATTTAAACATTCATTTTAATTTTTCTTTCAGAATTATAACAATTGAATTATGACTGGGACAATTAGTAAACCGGAGATACGCAGTAACACTCTACTACGTCATCAGTAGCAACTTTGTTATCGGAAGCCCAAAATATATTCATTGTAAATTCTTACTTAAAATCAACCAATAACCACACTTGGTGAAACTTAAACCAAATCCAACCACACATAATAAAATAATACATAAGTATTTATTCAATAGGGACAAATCAAATATCTTAATCCACGTGTCCCCAAATGAAACACTCAGCAACCTAGCAACTTAGGGAACCCAAAGAATAGTAGAAGCCTTACCAAATCTGCTAAGCACACATGTACCTTATTTACTTGAAATCACCATAAACTATAATGAGTATAAAACTCAGTAAGTATACTAGTTTTTCATATATCAAATACAAATACATATATGTATACAATGCATATGTATGATATGCTGTGATAAATCAAAATCATAATCTTATCAAATCACATGTCAGGTAAGCGCTTACACATTCTTTCAAAATATATAATAGGAATACCATAACTCAACTACTACTTAGTAGGACTTATATATCACATATCACATAATGAGCCAAATGTCACTCGTAGGTGACATACCGTATGAGAGAAATAGTACAAGTAAAGTTTTAAATTACACATATATAATGCTCATATCCGAAAGTAAAAGCCAAACCCTCACCTTGATCATCGGTGAGTCCTCTCACATGCACCAATATGCCACCACACGAATGTGATGACTCACTCTTCCTTTAGGTACTAATAGAATCCTCCATACATACGGAACACATAACATATACCAATCTCAAAGGAAAGACCACACATAAAGGCTCAACAAATCACATAAAATGCCTACTAAGTCAACAATGAGTTCAAGCATTCCCAAAACACAAAATGTTTCTCATGGACATATTATATTTCAAAAGCTCTCTTTGTTAAACACATTTCATTTTGAAAGCTCACTTTCAAAAACACATATATGTCATGTATGTCCATGCTCACATTCATAAACACATGTCTTCACATTTCATATCAAAATATACTTTGACATAACATAAAAATATTCCTAACCACATTTACAAAATCATACATAACAATTACTATGTTTATTGTGATTTCAGTAAAAAGTCTAGTATACTTACCTCTTAGCACATTAAGCTACAAGGCTTAAATCTCCTTAACCTATCAATGGAAATTAATCCTTTCATGAGCCTCAAAATTTATATAAAATACTTTAAATAGCTTACAAAATTACACATATTGCACTTATCACATCGAATTAGTCTAATTACTTGGTTTCTCAAAACCTGTCATTCTGACCACTTACACTTAATAAATAAATTTTATACATCAAATGATGTCCAATTACTCTAAAATTAGAATATATCATTCTTGACTCATATATCCTTCTTATATATGAATATTATATCATAATTCCTACACAATCCATTCCATAAACACCATCAAATCCAAACTATTAACCTGATAGGATCAAGATATTTACTTAACAGTCTTCAATCTCTCAATCTTATAAAATCATATACTAACTCAAAAATTATAAAACTACTACAAAATTACTCTTAACACATATCTCAATCTATGATAAATAGTTTACTTCAAAATCACTGCCAAAAGTATTTTAAAACTATTTTATTCTATAGCTTTAGAAATCTGTTAATCAAATACTGCAATGAGCTGACACTTTTTAGAAAATCATAACAATTTAACCACATTGATCTAAATTCTCAATTTCTGAGTATGTCATATTAGACATATAAAATTATCATATTACCTAAATTTGTAATTTTTTATGATCATTCAGCAGATCAAAAATTATTTGTCTCTGTATCATACTGTTAACACAAGAAATGTTTAAAATTTCATGGTCATTTTGGTAAATTCACTATAAAATCAATTTTTGAAATTTTTAATCGATTCAAAGTCTCAAATGATTATAAACATGTCTAATCTCATATAATAAAAATCCAAAATCAAAATCAAAGCATAACAATTTATAAAATTCCTGGATCAAAAGAACTATCAAGTAGAAATTCTGCAATTCATTATGATTTATCAAGCTATCTACATAGATCATCATCAATTCTCACAATATCTTATAAAATACACATCAAATCCTCAATTGTACATATTTCCAGAAATCAAAACTTAAAGGAATTAACTAATTTATGACCAAAAAACTAAGAAAGGGTTATAATATACCTC
This sequence comes from Ailanthus altissimus, assembly GCA_946807835.1. Classification (NCBI taxonomy): domain Eukaryota; kingdom Viridiplantae; phylum Streptophyta; class Magnoliopsida; order Sapindales; family Simaroubaceae; genus Ailanthus; species Ailanthus altissimus. Next base: position 21,198,411 of record OX327684.1, read on the forward strand.
TTAAAGCTTAAATTCTAACTTTCTTTTTCTTCTTCTTCTCTTTCTCTCCCATTTCTTTCTCTCTTTTCTCACTCTAAAAGAGGTGGCTTGACCAAAATGAGTGAATTAGGGTTTCAAAAGTGTATTTTTATACTAAGAGGCTAATTTTTAGTATTTATGAATTAGCACATAAAACTTTCAAAGTATTATAATTTGGTCCCTAAAATAAATCTAAAGTCTTGCAAATAAACCCAATACTAATAGTATATCCTTAAGCTATACAAACACTACTAATAACAATACATAAATCAAGTATCACTCACATATAAATAAAATATGTATATTTATATATATATAAATACTTATTCTTACCGGTTGTGGGTATTGGTTACTACATTAAGGTATACCTGTTGATGTACGCTGGTTAATTAAAGCTCACATTCAATTGGCAGATGAGTTTTTAGATTCATTAATTTCTCACATGCCTAACTTAGGTAAAAGTTCGTTTGCAAAAAAATAAAGAGCAAAAAGATTATGTGTTTGTTACAATGTGCATGTATGACTTGTAACATAAGATGCCGCGTTTAGGAATGGTATCTATAAATCACGAGATAAAATTAAATTCATTAGGGATGGCTTGAGTAAGGAGTCTTTTAATGATATCCTAATGACTCTTGAGACGTATCCCAATGGATATGTGCATATTACCATTCGTGATTTATGAGAATTATTCCTAAAGGAACATGGGCGGTACAGTCTCGAGAATCTAACTTTAAAAGACCATGTTTGCTCATTTATAATAAAATTGGATGAGAAGCCTATCCCCTATAGAGGGCATTGAAGCTGTTTCTAGACGTAAAACTAGAGAAAGATGTGAGCCACAATCATAACTACTTGTACATATTTTCCATAGCTATTAATTTTGAAAATGTTTTATTTCAACTTTAAACGTCTTCTCCAATAATAACCAACCACCCATAAGTGATTTTGATTTTGAAAATTTGCATTTAAAGCTTAATCTCATCCAATAACAACCAACCGCCCATTTAATTTTACATTGCAACACTTGTTTTTTGGCTTTATAAATATATTGCATTATTTATGCATCTTCAAACCTACTCAAAATCATTCAAGGGTTAGGGAGAATGTAACAATGGCAGAAACATCAACTTGTAAATTCACAAAAATTTGTGTCTTTTGTGGATCTAACCTTAAAAAAATAGGAAAGTTTGTAGAAACAGCAAAAACCCTTAATAAGGTGTTAGATAAGCGAAAAAATTATTTAATATATGAGGAAGGTAGCTGTGGATTAATAAGGTGTGTAGCAGTAACTACACATAATAAAGGCAGTCGAGTTTTGGGTATTATACCGAAAGCTCTAACTGTTGAGAATATTGTAGGAAAAATAATTGAGGATGAGTTACAGGTATCATCAATGCTTGAACGCATGTCTCTAATGCTTAGCAAGCTGATGCCTTTATAGCTCTACTAGGAGATTTCAGAACTTTGGAGGAAATTTTTCAAATTACCTCTTAGGTACAATTACAAATTCACCAAAAACCTATTGGTTTGTTAAATGTTGACGGTTTTTATAATGAGTTGTTGTCTTCTCTTGACTATACAGAAGAAAAATAATTCATCTCATCTGTGGTACGACAAAACCTTATTTTTGCTTCAACTATTGATTAGTTGCTTAATGAATTATAAACTTTCATACCTCTGTGTGATCCAACAATGCATCAGATAGATTGGTATCTTGATGATAGTGAGATGAAACCCAAGATAGATTTGATTTTTCGTCTGTAGTCTCTTTACTTTTATTTCTTTTTCATCATTTTGTGTGGTTTGTTTTATTTTGTTGCAAGTTTTTCTTTTCAATAAAAGATGTTTTAGGTGATATATTCTATACTCTACTCTTAATCTATTTTGACATTAAGGACAATGTCTCAATTTAGTTGGGGGGAGAGATAGTTCATATATGATGTCGATGTTACTTTTTGTTATCATTTTTTAAATTTTTTTTTAAAAATTGACATTTGGCATCATGAATGACATAAGTAAAGGGTTTATTTTTAAACTCTTGAGACGCATTCTAACCTACTTGTTATTTTTTATTTTTATATTTTATGCATATGTGTTCTTAGTAATTCTTGAGTAAACAAGTTTGATCTTCTATCGAGGTATGATTTAAAAATTGTTTGGTTTTAGTCACTTTTCTATCTAGATTACTAAAGAGTAATTTTTGAAATAATTTCTTGAGCACAATACTAAACCCTATGGTAAGATAGATGATTCAATGTATATAGTCAAGAGATTTTTCATGTTTAAGTATACATTTTTTTTTATTCTTACACATTTTGTAAGTGAGTGGAGAGGTTTGAGAAAACAGCTTACGAACTTTCATTGATATTTTGAATTGGTTAATTTTTATTTGAAGTGATATTATTCAGATAAAAGAATGATTTGATTGTCTAGCCGAAGGATGACTTGAATTTGTGAAATGTATTTTGGTGAGAAGTAATTCTTATTTTGTAATGTTTTCTTATGTTCTTCATATTCTAAAAAAAAAAAAAAAAGAAGAGAGGAAGAAAAAAAATGAGTCACTTCAGTTTAATAAAAGTTTTGTTCAATGTTAAAAGACAAAAGTGTAAAAGAGAGAGAGAGAGAGAGAGAGAGAGAGAGAGAGAGAGAGAGAGAGAGAGAGAGAGAGAGAGAGAGAGAGAGAGAGAGAATCAATCCATTACAATAAAGTCTTTATTTTCAAAGATAAAAATCTTTAAAAAATAGTGTTTCTCATTAGGATCTATTTGTAATATTCGTGATTGAGGTCCTAAAAGCTAGCACGTGGCAAGAATTGTGTAACTCTAAACAATTAATTTTTTAATCTTTAGATCAATGTTAGTTTATTTGTCTATCTTTAAATGCGATATTTTCTTAAGCACTTATCTGTTTTTCAACTCCATTAGTGAAACTCTAGTCCTTTAAACAGTTTTTCACCTGTGAGAATTTGGAGTTGAGGCTCTTACGTGAAGAAAACTTTCAAGGTTATATATTTTATAGTTTGTGGTAAGAAGGTTTTTGCTTAGTTCACACACGCACAATTTTGGAAGTTATGAAATAACCTTGATAGGAATTGTGATCTTGAACTGACATTTTGTTTGAAATGCTTAGATAGTTATTTTTAATTTATTTACGCTTGAATTGCTATGGATTAGTAATAAGTTGGTTGGGGGATATAATAAACACTTAAAATTACAAATTTAATAAATGTTTTTCAGCATCATTTTGCACCATTAGTGTTATTAATCTCCCTAACTTGAACATATTTTTAGTATTGTATCTAATTAAGTTTTTAACTGTTTTAATGTAGGTTCGGTAAATTAGGTATAACTTTATATCAAGAAATCTAATTGAAGTAATTATTAAACCTGTAGAGACATAATTTCATGTACAACAAAATTAGATTTTACGCATAATTTGTAATTTGAACGTTTGGAGGGTGAAAAGTGGCTTTGAAGAGAACCCATCTGCAGTGCAGGCCCAGTTCAAGCAGGTTTTGGTATTTGGACCATATCTCACAAAATAAGAATCCAATTGGTATGATTCTAGCAGCCATAGAAATATAATTCAATTATCTACAAATTGTTAGTTGAGCAGAAAGTCCAGTTCAACCAGATTACCAATTAAAAGAGTTACAAATTTAGTGGAACATTTGGTAGTAAAATATGTTAAACACTTGGTCACACATGAATAGTGCCTATAAATTTGTCAATTTAAGGACACTTTTGGTTGAAGGGAGGATATCTTCCATCATTTTTTGTAATCTTTAGTTCACTTTTCATTATATTCCACTTCTTAAGTTATGTTGCTCTAAATTCCTAGCTAAGGCTAGGAGTGAAACACTTAATGGAGGTGTAATTTTGTCACTTTGATCCTACTATTATATTTCATGTTTGTGTTTAAATGATTTGATTTATCATTTTTGAAAGTGATTTTATTTTGTTTGAAGCCTTAATTCTTTGTAGACTAAGGGCATAAAGAATGTTTGAAAAGATCTTCTACATATCAACAACATAGTTTTACAAATGATGTTTTCCATCAATTGAAATTATTTTTCAAGTGAGTAAAAAGATCAAAAGAACTCTACTACAACCAAAGTAAGTGTGGATCTCTAATGCCTTAGTATTCTTTTAAATTGATTTCTTAATTTACACTTGGTAATCTTTGCTTTTAAAATCAACCAATATTCTCCATCTTTGGGTACAATAATACTTTATTACTCTTGAACATTAACAAACTACCTTTGCTTTTGATGATCACTCATTGTGGATACGACACTCAGACTTACGAGTAAATACTATAATTAAAACATCATACACTTGGATAATACAATATTTAAGTTTAATAGCATCAACAAGATCTTTTTTGACTTTGTTCAACTTTTCAATGCACACCTTCTAAGTGAATTATAAATAGCGGACTAGGCTACATTCTCCCATAAATAATTATTGAGCTCCTCTAAATCATCCATAACACGTAGCACAAAATAGTGAACTTCTTTGCGGGTGTCATATGGTACAACAATTTATAAATTAAATACATTAAATTAAGCTTCACTGTGTCTTTGTTATTGACGTTTGCAAAGTCTATAGCATTGTATCACTTCTCCAAATCCTCGTATGTCAAACGTCTTCCCTTTGTCCAATACTACTGTATAGTTAACTATGTAATTTTCTCTCTAAATGTTGGACAGATTGGTAATCGCTTATCTTTAGTCCTCATAATCAGTGCAAACTTATAGCGGGAGAATTGAATCCGTTTATCGCCAATCAGGAACCACAGTTCCTCATGCAAATTAACTGTATGCACTTGTCGTAACAAGACTTTGTGCACCAATGTCCTAAAAAAAACAAAGGGTCATATGTCCAAGAACTAGCCCATGTATGTCTCTCTAAATATTGCCAATCGATCGAGTGTTAATTTGCATCGTATAAGATCAACTACCTATAGTCTCACACATGCTGAAAAAGCTGCGAGATAGAACTTCTTTGCCAAAATTGTCTTGTTTGAAGATATTTTTCTTACCGCAAATTTAAATAAAAATTCAATCTAGTGTAAATAAATATATTATAACAAAGAATAAAAAAGAAAAAAACAACTATAATTGTAATCATTATACTATTTAGTGAATATTTATTTCAATATATATTTTTATTTCATTATTGATATTTTATTATTATTATTATTATTATTATTATTATAAGATTACTTTTATTATAATGCTAATTATTATTATCATTATAAATAATATTAATATAATAATCAATATTATATTAATATAATTATTAATAAAGAAAATAACACGGGAAATGTAATCATTTTTTTAATTTTTATTATTAATTATTGTTGTTGTTGTTGTTATTATTATTATTATTATTATTTAACTATAATTATTATAGTAAACTATAATTATAATTATTTGATTTACTATAATAATTATTTTAATTATTATTTCCGTTAGAAAAATATATAAATTTAATTTTTACTAGGGCTATTTTTAATTATTATTTCCCAATTATATTATTACTATTATCATTATTTAATTTATATCATTATAATTATTATATAATTATTATTTTAAATTTATCCTCATTAATATTTTTATCAATATTTTTATTATTATTATTTGAATTTAAAAGTGTTATTATTATTTACATTATTTTTTTGAAATAATAATAATTTACTAAATTTTTACTTTTTTAAAATTTTTGAAATTTTTTCACTGCCAAGTGGCATGCTTCCATTGGGCGTGCTTGCGACAAGCATTAGGCTTCTCGCTTCTTGCCATGTGGCAAGCGCTTGTTAGGCACGCTAATTTGGCCAGAGCACGTGCCTCACGCTATATGGCGTAATGTATAGCCTCGCATGCCTGCCGTGTGATACGAGGTGCGTGCTTTGGACATACAGGGCAGCTCGCGGCACTTGATGCATGCGTACCACATGTCACAAGATGTAACAGTCTCCGTCGTTCTTAGATATCTTATCCAACGATTTTTGTAAAATTTGCCAATTTTCACTATTTTCTAGCCGTTTTCAACTATATTTATCCATTTTTAACCTATACTACAAATTTACTCATTTTCCATCATTTCTAACAAAAATACTAAAAGAATGAAATAAATTTAAAATTCACCAATTTTCACCAATTTTCTAAATTTTTACTTTTTAACTTGTCTTTTTAGCTTCTAATCTTCAAATATCAGTGTCCAAATACTTGATTTACTCATTCTTAAGCTTGAATTTGAGTGTTAAAATGTAAGTGTTGAGTTTTGGAGAAAAATGATGGGAGAGAGACAAAATATGCTTCAAGGGTAATATAGTCCAAACTTAAACTTTGTGGCTATTAAAGATTGTATTTTAATTTTGTGGTTATAAAAGTATATGGGTTTAAAATAAGTGCTATTTGTGTACATTTTCCTTTAAAATAACTACAATAGCCTTTTATTTTATTTTTATTTTGTCATATTCGTTTTTTTGTCTTATTCATCTATATCTTTATTTTGTCTTCTTTTAAATTAAAAAAAATATTATCTTTCTTTTTCTTAGTATAAATAAGAGGAGTTTTTTCATTTAAATCCCTAATGAAAATTGTAATAAGATTAAAGAGAAACTCACAAAGTTAAAGAGAGACTATGCATTTGTGACACAGTTGAAGAGACTCAAATAGAGGTAAGAACTGAATTCTTTTATGGTATTTTTGACATGTTAATGAAGAAAAATAATTGTTTATCTTAAAATCAAAGCCACATTTAACAAATATAAATATTTCATTGTGATAATATATGCTATTTTTATATAAATCAATGATGCTTCAACTTCAATATATGATTAATGTAGTTTATAAATGTGGTATTATTCTTGTACTTCCATTGTTGTTCTTAAATTTCATTACAATACCTTATGTAATATGGCCGTGTAGCAGTCTTGTACTGTCACCTAAGTCAATATGGTAGATTGTGTCTGTAGTAACCAATATCCACAACCGGTAAGAATAAGTATTTATATATATATATATATATATATAAATATACATATTTTATTTGTATGTGGGTGATACTTGATTTATGTATTGTTATTAGTAGTGTTTATATAGGTTAAGGATATACTATTAGTATTGGGTTTATTTGCAAGATTTTAGATTTATTTTAGGGACCAAATTATAATACTTTGAAAGTTTTTGGAGTAAATTGGTAAATACAAAAAATTGGTCCCTTAGTATAAAAATACACTTTTGAAACCCTAATTCACTCATTTTGGCCCAGTTACCTCTTTTAGAGTGAGAAAAGAGAGAAAGAAAGGGGAGAGAAAGAAAAGAAGAAGAAGAAAAAGAAGAAGAAAGTTAAAATTTAAACTTTAAGAGGTATATTATAACCTTTTCTTAGTTTCTTAGTGTTAAATAAGTTAATTCTTTTAAGTCTTGAATTTTGAAAATATGTACAATTGAGGATTTGATGTGAATTTTGTAAGATATTGTGAGAATTGATAATGATTTATGTAGATAGTTTGATAAATCATAATGAATTGCAGAATCTCTACTTGATAGTCTCTTGATCCAGGAATTTTATAAATTTTTGTGCTTCGATTCTGATTTTGAATTTTGAGTATATGAAATTAGACATGTATAAAATCATTTGAGACTTTGAATTGATTAAAAATTCTAGAAATTAAATTTTTAGTGAATTTATCAAAATGACCCTGAAATTCTGGAAATTTTCCGTGTTAACAGTATGATACAGTGACAAATAATTTTTAATCTGCTGAATTACCTTCAAAAATTACTAATTTATGGAATATGATAAGTTTGTATGTCTAATATAATATATTCAGAATTGAGAATTTAGATCAACGTGGTTAAATTCTTATGCTTTTCTAAAGAGTGTTAGCTCATTGTAGTATTTGATTAATAGATTTTTAAAGCTATAGAATAAAATAGTTTTAAAATACTTTTGGCAGTGATTGTGAAGTACAATATTTATCATGGATTGAGATATTTGTTAAGAGTAATTCTGTGGTAGTTTTGTAATTTTTGAGCTAGTATATAATTTTATAAAATTGAGAGATTAAATATTATTCAGTAAATATCTTAATCCTGTCAGGTTAGTAGTTTGGATTCGATGGTGTTTCTGGAATGGATTGTGTAGGAATTATGATATAATATTCATATTTAAGAAGGATATATGAGTCAAGAATGATATATTCTTATTTTGGAGTAATTGGACATCATTTGATGTATAAGAAAAGTTTGTTAAGTGTAAGTGATCATAATGACAGGTTTTGAGAAACTAAGTAATTAGACTAATTCGATGTGATAAGTGCAATATGTATAATTTTGTAAGCTATTTAAAGTGTTTTGTATGAATGTTGAGGCTCATGAAAGGATTAATCTCCATTGATATTTTAAAAAAATTTAAGCCTTGTAGCTGAAAGTGCTAAGAGGTAAGTATACTAGACTTTTACTGAAATCACAATAAACATAGTAATTGTCTATGTATGATTTTGTAAATATTCTTAGAAATATGTTTATGTTATGCCAAAGTATATTTGATATGAAATGTAAAAGAAATATGTTTATGAATGTGAGCATTGACATTGAGCATGGATACGTTTTGTGTTTTGAGGATGCTTGACCTCACTATTTACATAGTAGGCACCATATGTGATTTGTGGAGCCTTTATGTATGGCATTTCCTTCAGAATTGGTATATGTTATATGTTCCGTATGTAGGGAGGATCCTATTGGTACCTAAAGAAAGATTGAGTCATCACATTCGTGTGGTGGCATATTGGTGCATGTGAGAGGACTCACCGATGATCAGGGTGAGGGTTTGGCTCTTACCTTCGGGCATGAGCATTATATATGTGTAATTTAAACCTCACTTATACTATTTCTCTCATACGGGATGTCACCTACGAGTGACATTTGGCTCATTATGTGATATGGAAATCCTACTAAGTAGTAGTTGAGTGATGGTATTTCTATTATATGTTTTGAAAGAATATGTAAGCGCTTACCTGACATGTGATTTGATAAGATTATGATTATAATTTTGATTTATCACAGCATATCATATACATGCATTGTGTATATATATGTATTTGTATTTGGATATATGAAAAACTAGTGTGCTTACTGAGTTTTATACTCATTATAGTTTATGGTGATTTCAGGTAAATAAGGTACATGTGTACTTAGCGGATTTGGCAAGACTTCTACTGTTCTTTGGGTTTCCTAAGTTGCTAAGTGTTTCATTTGGGGACACGTGGGTTAAGATATTTGATTTGTCCCTATAGAATAAATATTTATGTATTATTTATTAAGTGTGGTTATCGGTTGATTTTAAGTAAGAATTTGCAATGAATATATTCTAGGCTTCCGGTAACAAAGTTGCTACTGGTGACGTAGTAGAGTGTTAATCTCTGAGAAAACTCTGTGTATCTCCGGTTTACTAATTGCCCCAGTTATAATTCAACTGTTATAATTCTAAAACATTGACATGAATGTTTAAATATTGTCAATAAATGTTTATGTTTTATTTTAGGTTATGAGTTGATTTTAGTATTGAACTTACTAGCTACTTGCTAAGGATTTCTATGTTGAATTAAAGTTTAAAATTTTATGCAATATTATTTATGAGTGCACATTATTAAATGAATGTAAGTTATGTCGTGTGTCAGATCTTTTGAGTCTGGGGCGTGAAAGTGTCATTGTACAAGACTTTAGGTATATAGTCTTGTAAGAGTTTTGTATAATCTTATACTATCAATTATGTCAATAAACTACTTTACGTATGTGCCTAGAATGAAGTTACTTACAAGCTATTTTGTGAATCACACATACAATTTAACTATCATCACTAATAATAACACATGTAAAAAAATTGCTAGTTACAATAAAGATCGTGTTTGTTTCAAATGAGCATCTACAAGTAATGCTTAGTTCAATGGCTGTTAGATAATACTTTTAGTATAAAATATGAAATTCTGTCATGGACATTCTAGTTGTTATTTGCACCGATGATAATTACATATGGCGTCTCTAAGCAATAACGATTAAAGATTCTAACATGTTTTAAATTAAAAATTTCTATAACATCTGCACTTATGTCCTCAATGTACACGATAAAGACCATTGTCAAGCTTCATCCAAACTAAACGCATATAAAATTAAATATAAGTATAACGGGTCATCATCTTCATATAAAATTGCTGATATAAGGAAAGATTCTCAAATGCAATATCGTTATCATATTAGTTATATAAAAGCTTATAGGGCGAGAGAATGTGCAATGAAGTTAGTAAGAGGATTGGCTGAAGACTCATTCAAGTTATTGTCACATTATATGGATGTGCTCAAGAAAAGAATCCAAGAACTCACATTTTCTTAGAATTGAATGATAACCATCGCCTCAAATATTTTTTTATGTCTTTAGGGATATGTATTTGAGGATTTACATCTTTAATTGGGCTAGTTATTATAGTTGATGCCATTTTCTTAAAGGAAAATTTTAAATATGTTTGTTTATTGCCTCGTACAAATATGATAACAATCAAATATATACCCACTTGCATTTAGTGTAAGAGACAGTGAAAATGACTTTTCATGATATTGGTATATGACAAAGTTGAGAGAATTAATTGGAGAATTTTCAAATTCAGATATCTCTTTTTACCATCGTGCGGGTATTAAAAAAGTAGTCAAATTCATGTTCTTACATGCTAGTTATGGGATTTGTACACAACAGTTAAAGCAAAAACATAAGGGCCAAGTTCAAGGGTGAAGAGATATAACATAAAAAATGTAGCTGTTATAGAGGGTATGGCCATATCAAAAAAAAAAGTGCAACGCTATAGTTCTACTTCATGCTACCTAATATTTTATATTCAACACTGAATACAATAATGTAATTTTAAATATGTTAGTTATTTTTTTATGAGATTATTATTGCTTGTATGTTTTGCAGATCCTTATTGATAAGCTTACGTGGTTTGTTTTTTTAAAAGGTGGTGTTTAGAAGTGTGGAGATCGTGGGCTAAGTGCCAATGGATATTAACTCATATAGTCCAAAGAATATTTTTTGTCATTTAAATATTTATTTGCTTATGTAAAAAAAGGCAGCAATGTTTTATTTATTTTTTATATCAAAATGTTGAACATTGTTACTATAGTTATGTTGCTTTTATCATTTTATGATTTTGATTCATACTCAACATTAAATGTATTCTATGAAACCATATTAATTGTGCAATTCTCTAAAAATTGGAGCATTATAAACTTTGTGTTAAGGTCAAGACTTCACTTGGTGTTATCTTATAAAAGTGTTATATAATTTTGACAGTACAAGATATACAAGACTAGTAATAGACAATCTAAAATAAAGTCTTATAAAAAAAATTTAACTATATAAAAAATATGTATAATACAAGACCCTTATAAGGCTATTTAAAATAAATTTTTGTAAACAAAGGTGACAGTACAAGACTATACAGGACTATAAAAAATGAAGTCTTATAAAAAAAAAAGAATCAATGCATTAATAAATTAACAGTATAAGACAATATTAAACGAAGTCTTGTTCAAACTGAAATAAAATCATAAACAATATGGTGTGCAACTTCATTCGTTAATAACATTAATATGTATAAAACTATATAGATAGTCTAAAAGCATACAACAGTTGCAAATTGCATATATACCCACAAATTAACAATTCTTGTATTCTTTTTCGAGTAATACATTCTCTAAAAAAATACAATATTGCTAACTTCACCATCATAATGTTATTTTTTAAGCTAGATGATATAAAGGCATAGCTTAAATCACATGTGGTTAGTTTATTATGACCAACCAGGAACAAATAACATATATTGTCACCCTCAACTTCATGTTGAGTCACGTGTTTAAACACTAGTCTACAATTTAATCTTATGACCAAGACAAATTCTAACATTGAAGACTTACATTAATTTTTCCCAATCTTGAAATACATTGCATATTCCGTGGAGTGAACATGCCTCAGTAGTGACTTTTGCACCAATTGTCTAGAAAATTGTACTTTATATCCACATTTAGAAAATGCCCAAAAAAATAATTTCTAAATAATTCAAACCGTGACTCCTTTAAGTATTGTTTGATATGTGACAGTGGTTTTAGTGATGAAAGGTTAAAGACCTTTACTTTTAATTCAGCATTTTGTTCCTTATTATTTGAAAACTTCTTTTGGTTCTTTCTTGAAGAATTTTTAGCTATTCTTAAAAGACATGTTTCTTCAAGTGTTGAATGTCAAGTAACCGACCACATAAATTGTTGCATTGGTGTGCCGTGCATCGGGTGAATATGTGCATTTTTTTAATAATTATTTTATTACATGCTCACATGCAATATCGTACAGCAGAATAAATATACATACATCACAATCTCCTTACTCTAATGATATAAGAGACTCACCCTTAGCTATTCTCTTAAAAACATGTTTCTTCAAGTGTTGAATGTCAAGTAGCCGACCACATAAAACTATTACGTTGGTGTGTCGTGTATCGGGTGAATATGTGCATTTTTTAATAATTATGTTATTACATGCTCACATGCAATATCATACAATAGAATAAATATACACACATCACAATCTCATTACTCTAATGATATTAAGAGACTCACCTTTGAAGCGTGCTTTAATAATTCTAGTTGGAGATATAATGAGTTTCCTCAAATTAGAATAGTAGCTCTCTCTTTCTCGAAAAAAAATACTGAATTGAATAGAAACAACACTTGTTTCTATTTTACTCTCGGGAAGTTATTTTCCTTAAGTTGCTTTTTGTTTATTTTGTTAATTCTTTAACAATTCATAAAAGCTTCAAATGAATTCACTCGTTCTTCATCACTTATCTACTTAAAGCAAATGAATTCGGCTTTATCTCTTCCATTTCTCATCTCTCGGCCACTTATATATAGTGAAAGTTGCCACTACCTTGAGCCAATGAGATTACAATTCCTTACCACAATCGGCAAGCATGACAAAGCATACAAAAATGCTTAGTCAGTTTGTTTAAATGCGTTCGTTATTTCTTTAGACAAATAGTGGCAATGTAAAAGGCACCTCATGCTATTATAAATGCTTTTGATTTCAATTACCTTAATTTTGGTCAATAAGAAATGAACAAATAGCAAATAACTTTTGTTTAGCCAATTAAAAAAAACACATGTACAAGAAATTTAATTAAATGAATCAAATTCATTTGATATGTTAAATGGCTGAATTTTTTTATTATTATTTATTTTAATTTTAATAAATAATATTAATTATATTGTCATGTGTTGTGCTATTACAAATTAATGATACAATTCAATCCAGTGTGCTACCTTAGTGCTCAATAAGTATACTTCATATAGTGAGACTCCCTAAGTTCATACCCATTTTTTCTTACGAAACTCTTTTGTAAGTCCATAATCGATGCCCCACACACACGTTATGGATAAAATAAGACGACGCATTGAATCATAAAAGTTGAAATTAATGTATATCTATATAATCCCTCATTATTTATATCTTAGAAGAGCGAAGATATAGATCAACACCGTCAAGTCTCCAATTGCTTAACCATAAACTTATCTCCTCGATTCGTATTCCAATAAACAATATCCGTAAACACTTTTGCAGTATTATTTATCACTTAGGAAACTCTTTCTCGAGTATTTATGCTTGTGGCCACAAGACTTCTTAGAATATAATCTTATAGTATCAGGATATTCAACTTACTCATATGAGTCGATGGATCTCATATCTACACACACTGGACTTTATGAGCATTGAACCATACCTAGTGACACCTAGCAGTCATACCATGAAACGTCTTTGACATGTGTAGAACTTAAGTTTAGTGGATCACTCACAAGCCCACAATAGTGCTCAGGTCAAAGGATCACGAATACTAGTTAACTCGAGAAGATCATCCACTAACGAATTTATAGAATATCTATTGGAGGTCTTCATTGAGTTTGTTCAGTATCTAGTCCTAACTAAATACTTGTATATCTATACCAGCTTCCGTTAAACTCATGGTCTATTAAGATTAACCACCTAGACATACAATGATCTATATCTAATAAGGTTCCTCCTGACATACCCAGCATCAGTGAAAATAAATCAAGAACATATAATTCGATAACATACTTGTATAATAACATTTTTTAGCAATGTTTGTAATTCTTTGCAACTATGTCATTGTTAGTAAATTCTTAGATCTTTATCCCATTTCAGACAATGCTCTAACTATTTAGATTTCATTGACTTTTATAACATGTTAACTCTTAGCAGTGCTAAATCTTAATATTTATAACTTTCAGCGTTGCTAACTCTTAGCCCTGGTCTAAACTCTTTTAGACCTGATCTAAACTCTTTTAAATCAATACAATGTTTAAAATGTTATAAATATCATACCATATATAATTAATTTAAACAATATTATTCAAAATATTTATTGTATAAATATTAAATAATTAATATTCATACAATATTAGAATGACACATAAGTACCATCTCCAACAAAAATAATAGTTAAATTATTAAAAGCATAAAACATAAGGTCTGTGCTTTTGTAGAAACATATACCTTCAAATTAAAAAAAAATAGTGTATATATATTTCACTTTTATAAGACTTTCTTCAATATACATCTAGACATTAAAAAAAATCATAATTTGTGTAATGGCAAAGCATGTTTAATATAAATGCTAAGCTAAATTACTTTTGTGTTTACATCCTAGTTAAAATTCTTTAATTTGCGTAATTGTAAAAAACTCAGTGAAAAGTACTTCTTATAATTGGTAGTGTTATTTAATTTTATTTTTAAGGTATTCTATAACTATGAGAGAGGGGGGATTTAAACCCTTGACCTCAGGTCGGGGGGGTGCTCTTATAAGGGGGCACTTGCCATACGCTTTATAATTGGTAGTGTTAAGCCACATGAAAGGTTTTATTTAAATAGTACTTCTTACAAGTTTTAATTAGCTAGCTGTAGTAATTTTTGCAGTTGAAAAACATAATACATGTCTTATTAGGTAATAGCAAAAAGTGAATGAAATAATTGATGATTAAATCTCTCCAATTTTATTAAGATGGTCTTTTCTTAGGAATGTTAGATTTACTTGTTGTTTGTGATTAAATCTTATTTTACTTAATTCATGGATTAAATCACAATAACCTCTTGAGTTTCATATAATACGCACAAAATCCAACAATCTCATTTATATACTTATGCTAATATGCCATTGCAAGATATTCTACACTCACTCCTTTTAAATGTGATTATTTTTTTTTAACAAAATTCACCACTTATATATCAAACCCAACTATCATGCAACTTATAAATATATGATTTGTCAAAGAAAGTAAAGATAAAGGAAGCCAAATTAAAGTACTAAAAATAGAATTAAGAAGATGCTTGTAGTAAAAATGAGTTTTATGTGCTTAACATAATCAATAATCATAATAAAACGAGTTATTAGTAAGTAAGAAAGTGGAAATGAGACATAGAAAGAGAACTTACAAAGAGAGAAAAACAGGTTTGGTGAGACTGAAGAAGCAACAAGTATGATGGTGAGATAAAATCAAAGAGATTCAAATTTTAAGGAAAACTGTTGAAAATTGGCTTATATGTCAATTGAGCCAATTCCAAGGAGATGACATAGGGGTGGTTTGGTTAGACTTATATAAGACAAAGCCTTTCTTGATATTAAGTGTACTTTTGTAATAATTCTCTTCTCTCCCTCTATTTGTAAGATCTCTTTATGAGAACCTTATAGTTCAAGAATTTTACATTTAAGTCCCTGAAAGTTGTAAGAATTTAAATTTTTCTTTATTTTTAGACATTTATAGTAATACCCTATTATTTGCGTAATTATAGTATTGGCCATACTACTTGGGTATTTGCAGTTTGACCCAATAGTTTGAGAATTTGTATTATGGCTCAAAAATTTTGTAACTTCTCTTGAAGATAGTGGATTTGTTCTAGTGGCGCCTGAGGACGTAGGTAACATTACCGAACCTTGTTAAATTTGGTGTTCTTTTTTGTGTGCATATTGTGTTGGATGGTTGGTTACCTCGTTGTGGTATTGCTAGCATTATTGATTGTCCGCATAACAATTGGTAATAATGCTAATTGTTATTTGAATGCTTCTTGGCACAACAAGTGGTATTAGACCCCAGGTTTAGGACGGTGAGTGGCTATTTTCTGTTGAGCACTTACTACTATTTTAGATTGCTAGTTGTTGGATATAATTATTTGGTGGAGCTTGGTTATTTGTGATATTGTGCATCGAGCTCATTTGTGTGAGGTAGCTATAGCATCATCATCATCTACATCGATAAGGACAGTGACAATGTTTAGTGCAAAAATAGATGTGAAAAAATTTGATGGCAGGAATAATTTTGACTTATGGCAGAGTGAGGTGTTGGACGGATTGTGTCAGAAAAACTTGGATATAGTTCTAGAAGAAACAAAACCAAAAAATATCAAGGAGATAGACTAGAACATGCTTAATATAAAAACTTGTGGGTTAATTCGTTCTTGTCTGTGTAGAGAGCAGAAGTATCCGTTCATTAGAGAAAAGTCTGCCAATGCATTGTGGAAGGCAATGGAGAACAAATATATGAAGAAAAGCAATGAGAACCAGCTGTATCTATTGAAGAGATTGTTTCGTCTTCAGTTGAGATAAGGTACGAGTATCAGTTCTCATATGATGAATTTAATAAGTTAATTGCTGATTTATTAAATTTAGAGGAAACCTTCAAAGATGAAATAAAGGCTATGCTGTTGATTGGTTCTCTTCCGGATGAATTAAATCATTTATGTATTACTCTCATCTATGAAAAGGATAAATTTTCATTTGAAGAAGTTTGTTCTTCTTTGATAAACTATGAAATCCGCAGAAAGGATCAGAGAGAACATAGAGATGAGTCACTAGAAGCATTGACAGTAAGAGGGTGTAGCCAGAGTAGAAAACCAGGAAACAAAAGGGAAAAATCTAAGTCAATGGGTAGAGTAGGAAAAGATAAGTATGCCTTTTGTCGAGAGAAAGGGCATTGGAAGAAAGATTGTCCAAAGTTGAAAAAGAAAAAAAAAGATATGTCTGTTTCTGATGCATGTGTTATTGAGAGCGTAAGCGATGATAATATGTTAGATTTTTTGTTTAAGTGGTCATTCATTCACGTCTCGTTCTGATGAATGGATTATGGATTTGGGTTGTACTTATCATATGTGTCCACATCGAAAATGGTTCTTTAATTTTGAAGAGCTTAATGGTGGAGTTTTGTATATGGGCAATAATGATAGTTGTCATACTACTGGGATGGGTTTAATTTGGTTGAAAAATAATGATAGATCAACTAGAGTTCTGACAGAAGTTCGGTACATATCGAAGTTGAGGAAGAATCTCATCTCTTTGGGAGCTTTGGAATCTAAAGGTTGTTCTGTATCTATACGAGATGAAATTCTGAGGGTCACTTTAGGTGCTATTGTGACATTGAAAGACACTAGGAGGAACAACTTATATTACTATAATGGTAGTACAGTAATTGGATTAGCGGCCATAGTTTCTGATAATGATGCAGATTCAGAGATCACTAGATTATGCATATGTGGTTAGGGCATACAGGTGAGAAAACCTTATTCAGTTTAGTGAAAAGAGGCTTATTGAAAGGTGTAAAGACTTACAAGCTAAACTTTTATGAGCATTATGTTATGGAAAAGTAGAAGAGAGTGAAGTTTGGCACCGCTATTTATAATACCGAGGGTATTCTTGATTATGTTCACTCAGATGTATGGGGACCTTCTCAGACTACATCTATAGGAGGTTTGTGCTACTATGCTATTTTTGATAATGACTTTTTTTAGAACTTAAGTGTACGTTTTGAAATCTAAAGATGATGTACTTAGTGTTTTTTTTAAATGGAAAAAAATGGTTAAGACACAAACAGGCAAAAAAATCAGGTATCTCAGAACAGACAATAATGGTGAGTATTGTCATGATCAGTTCTTGAAATTGTGTCAAGATGATGGTATTGTACGTCATTTTACTGTGAGAGGTACACTGCAGCAGCATGGGGTAGCAGAACACATGAACCGGACATTGCTGGAGAAAGTTCGATGTATGTTGTCCAATGCAGGATTGGATAAAAAGTTTTGGGCTGAGGCTGTGATTTATGCGTGTCACCTCATTAATTGTCTACCGTCAGCTGCTATTGGTGATAAAAATCCATTGGACCTATTTCTGATTGTGATTCCTTACATTTATCTAGTTCCACTGTATATTATCATGTAAAAGAATCAAAGCTAGATTCCAAAACCAAGAAAGCAATTTTCTTGGGATTTTCTTCAAGAGTGAAAGGATATTGTCTTTGGTGTCCGAAGTCAAGGAAGATTGTATCCAGTAGAGATGTAACATTATAGAGTCTTCTGTGTTGAAAAATCAAAAAACTAGATAACAGTGAATAGTACTTCACAACAGATGGATTATACTCAGCAGCAGGTGGAGTTTGAAACAACTACATTGAACCCGGTTAAATCTGTAGAGACAGATAATGGTACTCCTATGACAGAGGTAATTTTGGGAGATGATGGAGAAGGTTCTACTTATAAACCTCAACAGCAGCAATAAATTATTACAGTAAATAGGCCAAGATGTAAGATTCGGAGACCTGCTCAATTTGTTGATATGGTGGCCTATACACTTTCAGTTGTAGATGATGATGTTCCTTCCACTTATAGAGAGATAGTCAGCTATTCTGAAGTTGATCAATGGAAGACAGCTATGGAGAAAGAGATGCAGTCTCTTCAAAAAAATGAAACTTGGAGGCTAGCTCAACTACCAAAAGGTAAGAAGGCAATTGAGTGCAAATGGGTATACGCAAAGAAAGATGGATTTACTGACAAGAAAGATGTTCGCTATAAGGCAAGGTTGGTGGCTAAAGGCTATGCACAAAGAGAAGGAATTGACTATAATGAGGTATTTTCTCTAGTTGTGAAACATTCTTCCATTAGAATTTTATTGACCTTGGTAGCTCAGTTAAATATGAAACTAGTTCAACTTGATGTAAAAACTGCATTTTTATATGGTGACTTGGAAGAGAAAATCTATATGACTCAGCTAGAGGGATTTAAAAAGGAAAAATTGATTTGCAAACTGAAAATATAGTTTTATGGATTGAAACAATCACCGAGGTAGTAGTATAAGCAATTTAATCGGTTTATGATGGGTCAGAGATATACAAGAAGCAAATTTGATCATTGTGTGTATTTTCAAAGGCTATATAATGGTTTTTTCATTTATCTACTTTTGTATGTCGATGACATATTGATAGTTTCAACGAATGTCGAAGAAATTAAAAAATTGAAGATTCAGTTGAACCGAGAGTTTGAGATGAAAGATTTGAGTGAAGCTAAAAAGATACTATGCATAAAGATTAGCAGGGATAGAGAAGGAGGAAAAATATGTTTGACTCGGAAGTAATATTTGAAGAAGGTATTACAACGTTTTGGCATTTCAGAGGAGTCAAAACCTGTAAGTACCACATTTGCTCCTCATATGAAGATTAGTGCATCTTTATCTCCTAGTTCAGATGAGGAACGAGAGTATATGTCTCGAGTTTCATATGCTAATATAGTTGGTAGCCTGATGTATACTATGGTGTGTATGAAACCTGATATTTCATATGCAGTTGGAGTAGTGAGCAGATATATGCATGATCCTGGTAAAGGACATTGGCAGGCTGTAAAATAGATTCTACGATATATACTGAAGACTGTAGATATTGGTTTACTCTTTGAGAAAGATGATACATATGATTAATGTACTATTAGTTATATTGATTCTGATTATGCTAGTGATTCGGATAAACGTTGATCAAACCGGTTATGTGTTTACTTTTGCGAGAGCACCTATGAGTTGAAAGTCTACTTTACAATTTATAATTATTTTGTCTACTATAGATGCAGAGTACATAACAGTTACAGAGGCTATGAAGGAAGCTATTTGGTTATAAGGATTGCTGGATGAGTTGAGAATTAGTCATAAGAAGATTCATGTTTATTCTAACAATCAAAGTGTTATTTATTTAGTGAAGAATCCAATATACCATATTTGAACGAAGCATATTGATGTTCGGTATAATTTTGTGTGAGAGATCATTAGTGAAGGAAGAATCTTACTTCAGAAGATTGGGACTGCCAAGAATCCCACAGATATATTGACTAAAGTGATGATAGCGATCGAGTTCAATCATTGTTTAGACTTTATCAATATAATTCGAGTTTGATAGCGTCATTGGGCGCAAATTTAGAGGCGCTGCATTTGGATAAAAATTTTTTTGAAAAAAATAAAACTTTGTGGAACATTGTCATATTGTGGAGGATTGTCATATCCGTCAAGGTGAAGATTTGTTAAAAATTGACTTATATACCAATTGAACCAATCTCACATTAATAGGAGATGGCATAAGAGTGGTTTGGTTAGGCCTATATAAGATAATGCCTTTCTTGACATTAAGTGTACTTTTGAAATAGTTCTCTTCTCTTCCTTTATTTGTAGAATCTCTTTATAAAAATCTCATAGTTCAAGAATTTTATATTTAAACTCCTGTAAGTTGTAAGAATTCAAATTTTTCTTTATTTTTTTGTATTTGTAGTAATACCCTATTGTTTGAGTAATTACAATATTGGTTTTACTACTTGAGTATTTGCAGTTTAACTCAATAGTTTAAAATTTTGTATTGTGGTTCAAAAACTTTGTAATTTCTCTTGAAGATAGTAGATTTATTCTAGCAGCGCCCGAGGACGTAAGTAATATTATCGAAACTCGTTAAATTTAGTGTTCTTTTTATTTTTATTTTTTGTATATTATGTTAGATAGTTAGTTGTCTCGTTGTGGTATTGCTAACATTATTGAGTGTTCACATAATAATTGATAATAGTATTAATTATTGTTTGAACACTTCTTAGCGCAACAAAAATAAACCTTTGAACTGTTTCAGTCATATGAAAGAAAGTAAGGTATTTCTACTTAATTTTTTAGGATATCTATGTAAATTTCAATTATGGAGCATATATTGTGTTATTTTGAGATTTTGTTGGCATATATGGTGCAGTTTGCACCTCAGGATACTTATACTTGTAACTTGTTTATTACATGTCTTTTACAGAAAGCTCGCATGCTTTTGGTTTTTATTTTATCCTTGGCCATAATCTTTTAAAGATTTGCCAAGTTGAGCTTCAAGGGATTGACTATAACACGTAGGATGCTGATATAGCTCCTTCGCATTTTGTTAGTTGAAATGCAAAGTTTGCAACCTACAACATACAACTTATAACAATTAAAAGCAATTTTTTTTTTTAAATGTAGGTATTCGTATATTTTAAAATAAAAATATAATTTAAACAGCGATGTATAATTAAAAATTTTTTTTTCTAGACAAACTTTATTTAGGTCATATATGCATTTTAATACAATCAGAGACTTCTATAATTTTTATGTTAAAATTAAACTTCTTCGCATTACAAATTTATCATTTCAGATTTGAAATATTATGGTTCAAATTACAAATTCTACATTGCAGGTTGATTTTTTTTTTTTTTTTGGGAAATGGATATCAATACTTTTGGTAAATTGATGAGACAGAACGTGATTCAATAGATTTTGCAATATGCAGTTAGATCTGGCACATGCTCTTTGTGGGCACTTTGCCGACGATTGAGATTTTGCCAATCTTTTCAAGCAAATGGGGGACAAAAGATTAAGAAAAAGATAAAAACTATTGATACCCACAAGATTCTGAGAGAGGGAGAACATAGAACTTGCTTGAGTGAGTGAGTGGTTGATAAGAAGTCGTATCCTTTTAAAGTTGTTTATGGTAAGAAACAATTGTCGAGCGTGACCAGGGCCCTACTTTAAGAATCCAACTTCTTATTGCAATTCAAGCCTTCTTGTTTGCTTGTGTTGTGTAGGTCACCAAATAAAGACCTGTCATCTTAAGCTTAACCGGGCAAAAGAAAGTGGACAAGAAAAGCCTCCAAAAAAAACTTTTGAGATTCAACAAATCAATTTGGATAAGAAAATGTACATATGAGATCAAGCTTTTTAAAAATAACCACCTTTTATAAAATTATAGTAATTGTTAATTTACCTGCTAAATTTATATATTGTGCAAGAGGCTTGATATTCAAAGCCGCTCATTTCATAGGTGGGAAGTGGTTTGATTTATATTCATGTTGATTTAAAAAAAATAAAAATGTTTCATCTTAACTGTAATTAAAAATAATTGATGGACCTCAGTGAAAATATCCCTCTGAAGAGCTTTTACTGTTATTTTGAAGTTATGAAAATAAATTCATATCGAGCTTGACAGGCGGATAGAGCCAAACTCATTTTTCTTTTGACCAATTAAAAGTTACATGACATCACACCAATCACAATCAAGATATGAAGATCATACATTATTAGTGCAAAAAACAGTAGCTCCAAGATGCCTGATAAAAAAGCTCAGATGGTTGCAGTTAGACTTCAGTTCTATTATTTTATTTTTACTTTCATTTTCTTTTTCTTGGCCATGGATAATTGTTACCATTCTGCAGGTTGGCCTGACCCTGAATCTGATGGAATGAATTATTGGCCTAATTACAACTTTTCTCTTCACAATGAATCCACTTTTCCACTCACATGGCAGCCATCACCCTATGTTAATTCAGCCTCTAGTTCAATTCATAAGTTTCATGAATTTCCATCATGCTCAATTGATCCAGTTGGTCAAGGAGTTGCAGAAGATAAAGCTACTGCTATTTCAAAGAGCCATAGCCAAGCTGAGAAGAGGCGCAGAGATAGAATTAATGCACAGCTTGCAACTCTGAGGAAGCTAATTCCCAAGTCTGAAAAGGTAATAACTCTTTCTCTTGTGTGTATATATATTTGCTTGCACTTTTTGGATTAGTTGATTCAGCTCATCACTCAAATGTAAAGCTGCTTTGCATTTGTTGGGTAACAAAAAGTTACCAGATTCGATTATGGGTAAAAGTTTTGTTCTCCAAGCTGTTGCTGATTTGTATCTGCAGATGGACAAGGCAGCTCTTCTGGGAACTGTGATAGAGCATGTCAAGGATCTGAAGCTAAAAGCAATGGAAGTGAGCAAAACGTTGACAATTCCAACAGAAGTTGATGAAGTTACTGTTGTTGATTGTCATCAAAATCAAGCTGCTGCTGCTGCAAGCTCCACAACGAAAATTGTTAACAAAAGCAAGGGCAATACTAATATATTGATTAAAGCTTCTGTTTGCTGTGATGATCAGCCAGAATTGTTCAGGGAAATCATAAGGGTCCTCAAGGGCCTAGGGCTAAGTACTGTTAGTGCTGATATTTCAAGTGTTGGAGGGAGAATCAAAAGCATTTTGGTTCTTTGCAATAAAGATGGTGATCATCAAGAGAGTGTTTCTTTGGGCAGAAGATTAAAGCAATCACTTCATTTAGTTCTGAATAGAATGTCTTCATCATCCATGGCGTCAAACTATTGCATCAGAAGCAAGAGGCAGAGGCTGTTCTTGCCTTCTCATTGAAATTTTCTCAGAATATATAAATAATACCTCTTGATTTTATTTTGCGCTAGATTATTCTACAAGGTTGAAAGGATTATTTGTATTCATTAAATTAATAATTGAATTTTATCACCTTTAATTCTACTATCTAAATTATTTTTTGTTGATATTGGAATTTTTTAATATTATAGAATGACCCTTTGCCCTATTATATACGTCACTTTTTTCTTCTTTTTCAAAAGAACTTTTACTTAGATTGTGGTGCGACAAAATAATAACAGAAAAGGATAAGAACCGAGTATGCGCATAAGCACCTAGTTGTAATGCCTATGTACCCTGACCTAGAGAAGTCTTGGGAGGATTTAAGAAATTTAATTTTTTTAATTTGTAGTTTGGCTATTAATAATTATGTTTGATAATTATAATTTGAAATGTATTAACAGTTGTAATTTAAAATTTATTATGAGATTAAAAAAAGAAAGAACTGAGCATGCGCATAAAAGAAGTGGAAAAGTCACATTTGTAATTTGGAACTTATTATGAGATTAAAAAAAATTAAAAACGGAGTATGCGCATAAAAGAAGTGGAAAAGTCCTATTTAAAGTTGTTGTGGCCTAATGATAAGCCTTGTGCGCCCAATACATCTTACCTATTTATGTATAATTAAGTCCAAATATGTACTGGGCTAAAAAATTTATCCAAAAAAATTTGAAAAAATCTCGAATAAGTTAAAATTATGATACCATTTACAATTCAAATGACAGTTTATTAAAAATAGGATCAGAGAGGAAACTATTAAATAAATTGAATATTATATTAAATAAAAGTAATAATTATAAAATTATTTAATTATTATATTAGTTTCAATGTATTCTAAATTTTTTTATTAAAAAGAAACCTATTATATTGATTTTATCTGAATGAACCCTACTAATGGGATACTTAAATAATTCTTCCACACTCTTCTTTACTAATCTATCCGGAATGGTCAAACACATGATTTACAGAAACATATGGCGTGGGTGAAATCCGAAGTATCAATTATAAGTGATTTTTGAGATGCCAAATAACTAAGTGGATTTCATAGTATGACCACTGAGATCATCCTGAAAAGTGAAAAGCAATAACTTCGCATTTTATCCTTGATTTAATGTCATGATAATAGAGTCAATGCCTGAATGATGATGATTCCATTATTGATTTTGACAACATGGAAATGTCATCAGGGTGATCTGAATAATTATGAACCCTTTAATCTCGACTTTGATTTCGCCTAATTTCAAAGAAAACAATAAAAATTACGCTGTCATTTTAATATCAATCGCATGTAAAAACTCCGCTCATGACAAAATCCTGATACATAAATAGATGGCACGTACATTTTTATTTATTTATTCTTGTTTTTTTTTTCAATTTTTTTTTTATTTTTCAATAAACTATCGGTGAAGCTAAGACTAAAAGAGAGAGAGAGAGAGAGAGATTTCATTTTATTTTATTTTTCAAAATCCTCGATATCATTCAAAATGAAAAAGAAAGACAGAAAAGGGAAGTACTTGATGTTTAAAAGACATTTCTATTCATGAATAGAAAACATAATTTCTATGCACTTCTTAAGATGGTTTGATGTTTAAGAATTTACATTACATCCTTTAAATTTTAGATTCAATTCCTCCCTCACCCACCCATGTATCATATGAATAGAGCCATGCTAATATGATGATGATCTCAACTCTCATGTCTTCCTCAAGTTATTTGAGGACCATGATAGGTATTAAACACATGCATAATGTAAAAGTTAAGAGCACTTTATCAACAAAAAGTTATGGTATCTTTAAAAAAAAAAAAAGAGAGAAGAAAACTGAATTTCTTTTATTATTATTTTTAATTACTTTTGAGATTTTAGACGGTGTAATTTGCTTTAAGTTTTTAAGAGAATTTGTGTTTATGATATTGTCTAAAGCACTTCTAAATAACCAGAAGTATTTATATGTTCATTTTGAATGTTTAATTCAAAATTTAAAAGATAAAAATAAAAGGTAATTACTTCTTTACTTTAATATAGCATAGTCGAATTAAAGGGTGCTTGAAAAGCTTAATGAAATTTCAATAGTCAAAAAGTAAAAAAGAGAAAGCTTTATGAAAGTTAGCCCCCCCAAAAAATGCTTTCTGAAAGATTATTCAAAAAAAGAAGTACTTTATGAAAAAACATTTATATAGAAAACTCTTCCAAGCGTAAATGATTCTACGTGATCACTTGCAAACGTGCTTAATCAAACTTATG
Organism: Ailanthus altissimus; assembly: GCA_946807835.1. Lineage (NCBI taxonomy): Eukaryota > Viridiplantae > Streptophyta > Magnoliopsida > Sapindales > Simaroubaceae > Ailanthus > Ailanthus altissimus. The sequence continues at coordinate 21,224,301 of OX327684.1, forward strand.
TTTTGAGATATATACTTGAAAGTACTTTATTTTGAAAATTGTCCCACAATTCAATACTTAAGCAAAATAAATATAAACAAAACATATATGATGATATCATTATTGAATGTTTTTACTAGAATATTCTTATAAGAAGCACTGCAAACTAAAATCACTTCTCACTGAAAAGAGCAAAAGAAAATCAATCGCTTATGTCAAGACTTTGAGATATTCAAGAGAGGGAAGAAACTCAATCAACTGTAGCGTGATGAGTATTGGGTACATAAGGCAATAGCGGGTCTGTCACTTACTCGTACAATAATCTAACTGTAACAAAAATGCCGTTACGATCCGTCAACTCTTCCTCTCCCTTCATCCCCCAACTCCCGTAATCTCCGAAATGCAGTTCTTTGACACTTCTTTCAGCTAACCGACGGCCCGCCCTTCTTACGTCACCGTTTCACATCTATGCCACAGTTTCGGAGTTGTCAAATCCCAATCGTCGGATTCAACCCCAAATCAAAATTCCGTTATTTAGTTCCAATCAGTTACACAAAATACATGCAGAATATTTAATAAATAAAATAAAATCGAAAATGAAACAGAAACTGACGCGCATATAACTTGCAAAGTCGTTATTTCAACGTAGCGGTTTTACGGTTCACACCAACAACCCTTTTAAAAACGGTTAATTACACCATCTTGTTCTTATAATATAAAGCCAATATCCTCAACCACATTCAACAAACAGCATAGCAATGTTTTATTTATTTTTTTAATTTTGTTTTTCATATTTCTTTGATTGAAGATGATGATGAAAAGTACTAGTAATTCTTCTATGAACAAAACTAATAACTGCAGCAGCAGTAACAACGATCGCATCAAGGGTTCATGGAGCCCGCAAGAGGACTGCACCCTGATCAAACTCGTCGAGCAACACGGGCCCAGAAACTGGTCCATGATAAGCTCCGGGATTCCTGGTCGGTCAGGAAAGTCCTGCCGGCTAAGGTGGTGCAACCAGCTCAGCCCAACGGTTCAGCACCGGCCTTTTACGCCGGCGGAGGACTCGATCATTATTCAAGCGCATGCTGTCCATGGCAATAAGTGGGCCACGATCGCTCGTGTATTGCCTGGTCGTACGGACAATGCTATAAAGAATCATTGGAACTCGACTTTACGTCGGAAGAGGACAGCCGACATGTCGTGCGCTTCGTCAGAGTCGAATTCTGTGTTGAAGCAGCGCCCGGGTTTGGAGAATTCTGCTGAATCGGATTCCGACTCCGGGATTAAGAGGCAGTGCTTGCGTGTGTCTCAGGAGCAGGATAGTTACGATAGGGAGGCTGGGTTTGTGGGGCCCGAGACTTTGCTGACATTGTCGCCGCCGGGGGAGAGTATGGTTTTGGGGGCTGGTGGTGGTGAGAAAGTGGAGGAGGTGACGGCAGTGAAGACGAACGGCTTTGATCGAGAAGAGAAAATGGTGAGGAAAGGAGAGGACGGGTGTACGGTGGAGATGGAGGAGTCGTGTTTGTTGACGATCATTCAGCGAATGATAGCGGAAGAGGTTAGGAACTACATTGATAGTTTACGGGCTGCAGATGGGCTTCAGTTTTTGGTGCAAAAAGATCCATAAAATTTTATGAGAATTTTCGGTATTATTTTTGTTCTATTTTTTATTATTCTGTGGGTAAATGAATTTTCAGTTTTATAATCTTTCAAAAAAAGAAGAAAAAAAATCAGTTTTATAAGGGTTTTTCTTTTTGGGCTGATTGTGAATAGCAATGCTAATACAAAATCTTACTTGAAGTACGCGAGAGATTTGCTCTTTTCAGAATGCCAGCTTGAGTTGTTGATGCATTAACTTTTGGGTAGCAGTTTGGTTTATGTTTCAATTTTCTGCTTTCCCTTGAGAACAGCTGCAAATCTTGTTTGCTCTCAGGAGAGTCAACAAATTGAACTAATTCCAATTGCGTGTTGACAGTAAAGCAGATGGCTAGATGGGCGTTTGGTAATTGATGCTTCGTCCTTGGGACAATTTAAATGTGAAGTTGCCAGAGATTTTTGGTTTATGCCACAATGAGACATATAAGAACTGCGAATTGCTCACGCCATGACACATTCATTTAGTTGAAACTGGTCCCATGGAACGCAAAAATCAGATCTATTATTTCTCAACAGCAGAAGGATGGATTATTGTTGCCAGAGATTTTTGGTTAATGCCACAATGAATTCTGCTGCAGTTCTTAACAACAAGAACATCAGTTTTCACATGTTCAAAGTCAGTTAATTATACACTCTGAATCATCCTTCTTAAGGGCAAAGAATGCTGCAGTTCTTAACAACAAGAACATCAGTTTTCACATGTTCCAAGTCAGTTAATTATACACTCTGAATCATCCTTCTTAAGGGCAAAACTAAGCATAACTGCCCTCCCCCAATAGGGGAAAGCTTAATCACTCTGATTGTGATGACTTAATTGCCACATTAATTTGGATAAAGTTTGAAAATAAATTTATATACATAAAATCCTTATACCTTAAGAATACCAACCTAACAATGACATGCATATCATGTCCTGTATCTCAAACCTGAAACCTATGACTACTTAATACCCTGAGCAGGAGTACAGTAAAGCACTCATAGATGTGCTTGAAAACCAGAGGTAAGAATCAAATTGCCAGAAACACAGACAGTAGAGAGAAGACTGTATAAGTTATTATACTATAGAACAGCTTGATTTGCAAAAACTATCAGCAAGGCTATAGCACAAAGCTTCCAAGTAAAGGCAAATATATAACATCTTGGAAAATAAAAGGCAAGACACCCCTAAAACTACCACTTCAAGTAATAGAAGAATTAAAATGAGCTACAAATGTAATGAACAGTACTCAAATAATTCGTTATTTCCTTAATGTCCTTCTTGGCCAACTATTTCAGGTTACGGTCAAGGTGAAATTTCTCTCCCCCCCCCCACAATAAAAAAAAAAATAGCAGCTTAGACAAGTAACCTCAAGATTACACCACCTATACGATGTAGCAAAAACCAAAAACTTCAGGACCAAAAATTTGAACACTCCAATAGACATTTCCTACAATGAAATACTGATGGTTCCCGACTTTAGCTTCGTAATGGTGCTTGTAATAGTACTTTGTATAGAGGTTTAAATGCACCAACCTCTCGAGTGTACCAATTTCAGATGGTCATAAATAAATAAAACCAACTATATCTCCAAAAGAGAGGTCATTCTATGATACTAGAATTAAAATCCTAATAATACTGAATAATTTGGATCATTGGATCAAATCAAATGATGATGTTCAACTATTAATCTAAGATGATGATGTTCAACTATCAATCTAACAGATACAAATAATCCCACTATCAATACCGTTACCTATCCAGTATTGTAGAATAATCCCAAAAGAGAGACAAAACTCCACATAAGACCCCGATTAAATAGATTTTATAACGATTTTTATCTAAACAAATAGCTACTAAATGATTTCGCAAAAATACATTTAGAAAGCAATAAGAAACTAAATAGGCAGAAGATAATTCCATTTCAAGCTAATAAAGCGGTTCACTGAATTCAACAAAATGTATCAAAACATAAAATCAAACATCAATAGCACTACTTGATCGATCGAACAACAAAGCAACTAAAATAACACACACGAAACGACGCCGATTAAAAAAAAGGCTACTACTTGGATCTCTGTCTCATCTTTCGGCGCTTCCTCTTCAATCTTCTCATACGCTTCTTCTTCCACTGAGAACCCCAAAAAAACAAAAACAAAAACAAAAACAAAAACAAAAAAAATATAGAAGTTCCAAAACAACTTCAATAAAAGTTCATCGATAAATTTGTTAAGATCAAATAGAAAGTATAATCTTGAAATCAAGCTTACCTTAGCTCTCATGGTGACAAGTATATGAAATGGCTCCTTCAATTCAAAACCCTAATTGGTCTGTCGAGGCTGCGCTGAAGATATGAAAGGGACTATGAGCTTAGGGCTTTGCGGTATATTTGTAGGGTAAATAACCCTGGAGACTGCATTACGGTTGATGAGGTCACCCGAGTCCGAAGGAATTATCAATTAGGCTGGGCTTAGAATTGGATTGGGCTTCACTTAAAATTGGGGCTTCGGAAGATAAGCTCCTTCATGATGTAATGATAAGAATAGTGCTATTCAGCTCCCACGTATTGTTTGATGAGACCCCATTTCCGAGTAGAAATCATCAAAAATCAAAACATTATGGATATTATAGGTGCTATTCAGCTCCCACGTATTGTTTGATGAGACCCCATTTCCGAGTAGAAATCATCAAAAATCAAAACATTATGGATATTATAGATTTCAACTTTCAAAAGATAGTTTGGCTAAGTAGCAATTCTCATGGTATCATATAAAATTATTTTATATAAATTCATCCATATAAATTGATATAGTGTAATATAATTAAATGTGTGATTTTTATTTTTATTGATTGTATTGAATTATTTAATTCATTCATCTAATCATATGATATTATGTCAATTTATATAGATGAGTTTGTATAAATAGTTTATATGTGTAATATTAGCGGTTATATATAAAAAATTATTTTATAGAAATTGATGTTATATACAAGTATTGGTACACAATATTTTTTTAATTAGTTTTATTACTTTCATATTTCATTTTGCTAATAATTGAATAACACATTATTTATATGAGGTAATTTAAGTATATATATATTTAAAAGATTGTAAGTCTAATGTTACTATGTTATTACAATAGATTTGTTTTCTATTTGAACCATTTGTATTATATCATAAGGGAGCATTAGGTGTTTTTAGTTTATTGCACTGCCTACTAAATTTATATCGTGTATATTTATTTTATTATAATTGGTTGAGAGGTATATATGAATAGAATTTTATGGTATAGGAATGTAATGTACCAAAAGTAGCCTAAGTTTTGTTGATCATAAATATTATCCATTTGATCATTTAGTCATTAAGAAAATATACAAGTAGGTGGGAGTTGAAGCTATTAAAGCATGAAACAATAGATGTGAAAACGAGAATGTGGAGCTGATGCATCTATGTTAGGGCAAAAACTTATGCTCATGGCCCAACATTAATAATAGCAAACAGTGGAACAGTTTGGTACGAAGAGTCACGTCTGAAATGCTACGCAACATGTCATTACTACTAGCTCAACAGTTCAATTGCTCCACTGAATTTCAATGACATTTCACAAAGAGAGCAAGCAAGGCAAAGCCTATACGTTATGCTCATGAATGCAATAACAACATCGGCTGTCTGCAACTTCTGTTCTGCAATTGTTTCATTCTTCTAACTTCTCCTTTCATTGTAACTCTTCAAACCCTCACAACCTTTTGAAAATATAAAACTTCTTTGAACTTCCCGTTTGCCTAAACATATCTTGGATTCGATTGGTATTGTTATATTTTAATTTTAAAAACACAGCTACTACGGAGCAGCAAATTAGCACATTAATTTTTTTTTGTCAAAAATTAAAAAGAAATACAACAATACCAAACCGATCCCAAGTTATTTCCTCTCCGTTTTCCACTATCACATAATGATAACATACAACATACGTTGAAGTCAGAGAAATAGAAGCTAAGAACTCCAAAATAATAAAAATTTTCCTTTCATGAAAATCCATATAATTTACAATTATAATATACATAACAATTATATAGTTCATGAAAAGAAGTGGTTTTGTTTTTGCCGTGTGCGTTTACTGTGTTACGATAGAAGGAAGAACTGAGTCGACTCGGAGAGAGTTCCTGCAAAGCGGGCAACTGGAGCGAGTTTTGAGCCACGTATCAACACACTCGCAGTGGTAACAGTGCTGACACTCGGGCAAAATCTTCACCTTATCGCCATCTTCAAAAACACCAAGGCATATACAACACTCCTTGTTATCATCCCTCGTTGACTTTGACCTGTGCAAGATAATCGGCAACGTGTCAATCGCCGTGGGATCGAGGCCTTGAGGAAAAGTCAACAGCGCGTGAGGCGCGTCGGAGGTGATGGATGGATGGGAAAAAAGAGGGAACCGGCATAGCCATCGCATATAGAGGAAGAGAAGCGTGACGAGGAAAACGACGGCGAATAGGACGATGATGAAGAAGAGGGTTCGCCCTCGGATGTGGAAGCTGTGGTCGTCAAGCTCAGTGTAGTGCCATTGAAAGGGCTGCGATATTTGTGACGCCATTGGCGATTTTTTTAGTGGTGGCTATAGTTGTGGCGGCATGCTGTTGTGAAGGGTTGTACTCAATGGTACTTGCTAAAGCAGCCTTGTGGTATGTAAAGCCTAAAGGGTAGTTATATACAGTTCTTGAACTACTTTATTAAAGTAAATGAGGTGGAGTTTTGGGATATGTTACTCTGTGAAAAACGTAAACAGGCTACTCTCATCATAAGCGCGTGGCAAATGAATGTTATCGGAGAAAACATAAATGAACGTGTCTTATTTTATTTTACAATTATCCTATATTTCTCGAACAGTACTTCAATATTTTTTATTCTTGTTTTTGTTGGATTTTGATCCCACGCCTAGATATTTTAAAGAGATAAAGGTTGGAGTCTATCATCATTAACAAAGCCCACTAAGAGAAGTCCTTAGACTCGTTGGTAAGTTTTCAATTTTTTCATAGGAGTCCTCGACATTAAGTGTTTGTCATTAGGCACTCTTCAGCCAAATTGACTATCCTCCTCATTTAAATCAATTACCCTAGTCACACGTTAGTGATATAAAACGAACTTGTCGTTAAGAATCACAAGATTTTATATTCTTTTTATAAATACAATTTTTATAATTTTAGTAAAAGTTTTATAAAAATAAAAAAGTTTTATTTTTATTTTAATAAAATTTTAATAAATGTAAACGAGTGCAAGAGGAGGAAGTCTTAATATTTTTTAATTTTTTTATAAAATTTTATAACTATAAATTGGACTCATATTACAATCTTATAAAAGGGTCTAAATTATTGAGTTGAAGGAGTTTTTTTGGGAGATTAATTGGAGATTCTTTTCTTTATAGATAAATTTTTTTTTGTCTTTTATCACCATTTTTCTATCTTTTTATTCTTTTTATCTTCTTTTTTTTTTCGATCTTTGCTAAGTTAAGTATTGTGTGTCATCGCCAAAAAAATTTTCAATGTAGCCTAACTTTTTACATTTTTTTTATTAAGACCAACACTTTTAGAGCGAACTAATTTAACCTAGTCTTCATGAAGTCCAACTATTTTGTCAATTGATGTTCTCAGAAGAAATAAATTAAACTCGTTAATTCGAGAGTTACCCAAATTTTTAAGTCAATAGTTTGGTGTTATTTGTAGGATTAGGATTGAAAGCCATTAGACATAAGAACAAATAATTATAGGAAATTTGCGTTCAAAGACCGTAGTTATTGACACAGGACAAGCACTGATGGGCTCGTGGATTCATTTGCGAAGACGTAATTGTGTTGATATCGTTCAATAAGACGAAAGTTGAGACTGGCTAGACACTAACTCAAAATAAAGTTTTTCCAACTTTTTGTGTGTTTAATTTTGAATTCTAAAACAATGACTTAATTAATGACTTATTAATATCCTCAATTATGGTTTATATAGAGACCATTTGGGGATCAAGTTACAAAATACAAAGATTACTAAAAAATTATTCAAAAATTACAGCAACTAAATCTAAAAGTGCTGCTATAAGTAAATTCTAAATTGTGTGCTAGAATTAAAGTCTTAAAATGCATCTAGAACTAAAGTATAGCATTATGGCTGAAACTGAAGACTTAAATTATGACTGAAATTACTGTTAAAATTTTGGCTGGAATCATTGTTGAAATTATGGCTGGAATTACTGCTAAAATTATGGCTGGAAGAAGATTCTAGTAATCTCCAGAATTGAGCTGTTGTTTTCTTTTCCCCTTAGCCTTCTCATCACATGGGCTGATGCTAGTGATTTAGGCTATTCTTAACTTTTTATAATAATGCCAGGACCTGATTTTGATGTCTTCCATTATTGTTGTGTCACAATGCATTGGTCCGATCATGACGTCCCCTGTCATTCTCCTCTACTTATAGTGAACTTGTCGTCGAGTGATCATACAAATTTTCTTTGGATGCAATGGTCTTGTCACGCTCTACATGGCTACTCAATTTGCTTGAATGCATCTCTTTAACGAGTTTGTCACGTAAAGAACTCATGAGAATGCAAAGTCGGTTTCCTTTGAATAGGTAGTCGTTATGGGCTACAAAATACCCTTTGGTTATTTCAATATGTATTTAGCCCAAATTTGTCCAAAATCTTTATCTCTCTCATAAAGCTCATTGAGTTGGTCAAAACTTGGAATTTCAATATCAAGAGAAACAAATATAGTATCTTGATGACTCAAAGTATTGGCTACTTGGTTAGTAACACCAGATTTATGCACAATAACATAATTAAACATCTCAAGGTAAGTTGCCCATCTAGATAATATTTGATCCATATGTTTCTGATTACGAAATTGTTTTAGTGAATGGTGGCCTAAATTGACAATGAACCTTTTGGGTAAAAAGTACACCTCCTATATCTTAAGAGTTGTAAACATTGCATAAAGCTCTTGCTGACATGTAGACCACTTTTGTCTTGATTCATTCAGCTTTTCACGTTAGAATACAATTGGTTTTCGTTCCTGGGAAAGAATTGCTCCAATACCTATTCCACTTCCATCACACTCAAATTCAAAAGTTATGGCAAAAAATAGAGGTATGAGAATTGGTGCGGTGGAGAGCTTTTCTTTGGTCATCTTGAAGCATGTTGGGATTTGTGCTTATGCGTTATTCCATTGATGTATGAATATTTTATTTTCATAATATTTATACAATATTTTTTATTAAATCGCTAATTTCATTAATTAAATGGTACAGTGATTATTACGTTATAGACATTGTATGATCTAAAAGAGTTCAGATCTAACTTTAAAAAGTTTAAACTAGCGTTAAAGGTTAACAACGCTGAGAATTATAATTATTAACAGTTAGCACTACTAAAGGTTAGTAAGTTATAAAAGTCAGCAAAATCTCAGAGTTAGGACCTTATTTGTAATGAGACATAGACTTGAGAAATGTTATTATGCAAGTCTATTATCAAATTATATGTTTCTGGTCTTATTCGTCGATGCAGGTCTGTTGGTAGAACCATTTATAAAAAGACCAGTGTATACTATACCTAGATGGTCTAGATGGTTGTTCTTAGCTGATCACAGGCTTACCGAAAGTTCTTATAGCTTACAAGTATTCAATAAGGACTGAATACTAAACAAGCTCATTAAAGACCCCAATAGACATCCCATGGAGTCGTCAATGGTAAGTTTTCTCCAAGTTGAGTAGTGTACGTCGTCCTTTAACCTAAGTGTCACAGTGGATTTGTGAGTGATCCACCATACTTTGGTTCCATATATGTCAGAGGCCTTTTATATTCTGACCGCTATGTGTCGCTAGATATAATTCAATGTTTATGAAGTTCGGTGTGCACAGATATGGAATCCATCAACTCACATAGGTGAGTTGTAAATCCAGATGCTTCAAGACTGTATCTCATAAAGACTTATGGCCATAAGCAACAAATCCGAGAAAAGAGTTTCCAACAAGGTCAAACAATATCTCAAAGGTGTTTGCGTGTATTGTTTATTGAGATACATGTCTGGAGATGAGTTCACGGATCAGCAGGTAGGGACTTGACGGTGATGATCATATCTATGCTCCTCCAGGATATAATTAGCGAAAGGATTATATGTATGCACGATGACCTCAACTTATATGGTCTACTGCGTTGATTTGTAATATTTATGATGTGTGAGTGGGGCATCGATCTCGGACTCACGAAACAATTTCGTTTGATGAATCAAACGTGGATATAGGGAGTCCCGTAATATGAAGTATACTCTCTGTGCACTGGGGCAATGTACCTGATTGAATAGTTTAATCCAGTAAACTCCAGCAAACCAGACATTTGCTTTAGTTTCCCTCGGGCCGTACACGTGTCAAAACTTAAGAGTTAAGTATGTCAATTAGTTAACAATAATTATTGACCAATGGGATGTTGACACATGGCGCATTGTAGACCTATAGTTGTTTAACTTGAAAATTATTAAAATGACCTTACTTGTTGGACAAGCAAGATTATTATTTTATTCATTAAATTATTTATTAAATAAAATAATTATATTAATAATAATAATATATGATATTATTATTTTATTAAAGTCAAACAAGTATTATTTATTACAATAATACACATGTGTTGTTATATTTAATTTGATTAAATAAACAAATAAAAACACTAATGCATGGCTTGTAAGTTGTGAGCCCAAAATGTCTTATACAAGAAAGAAAATTGTTTCTTCTTCTTCTTCTCAAATTCGACACACACAAGACAAACAAATACATGCCTTTTGTTTTGATTGTTTATTGTAAATGATTGAAACAAAGACAAAGCCATATATGTTTCAATTTATTTTAATATTGATTAAACAAAGTGAAAAGCAAACCATGCATGGTGGGCCAAAACTTGCAAATTCAATTCGTTCTCATTTGCTCACAATTTTGGCCACATTCATTTCTATATTTGAGATGCATGCCTTTTTATTGTATTTGTTTATTGTAAACATATGTTTCAACAAGTAAGAACTATGCTATGTGGGGACAATGTATGATGATTGAAGGAGTAGCAAAATAAAGAAAATAAAGAGAAAAGTGTTGCTCAATATGAAGTGGATCACTTGATTAAGTGAAAGGTAGCAAGAGAGAAGTGAACTGCTTTGGTTTTGCTAAGTGTTAGGAACCCTATCAAGAGTTGAGAGCACAAAACACTTCATGCAAGATAGAAACATAGGATTTAAGTGTTAAATTCATTGTTAAAAAATTTGTTATTCTAGATTCGTCAACCCCACCATATTGAGGAACTAGAATTGTGAACGAGAATACATCGTCGCAGTTTTTCGGTTTGAAAAAAATTCAAAGGCTTACCAAGGTAATACATTCTCAATCCCCATGTAATTTATATTTATGAGATACATGTAAAATTTATTGTGTTTACCATTAGAAGATTAGATTTTCGGTACTTCCGCTGTGTTCTATAATGTATGAGATACGTTAGAAATGTATGTTGTAAATGATAGATACAATACCTGAATGAAAATACCATTGGTTAATTAACTCTCACAAAAGCCTTGATCAGCGCTTTGCTCCATTTAAACTTTTCTTTCTTTAAACATTCAGTTATAAGAGCTACTATGGTGCTAAAATTCTTAACAAACCTTGCAGTATCCTTATTGATGGAATGATTGTCCGCAAACATCCTTCAGCTCACGTCCTTCTTCGGTGTAAGTGAGGTTGGTATGATATAAAATTAAGACTCTCTTGTATCTGCCTTTTTAGTAATAGCTCCTCCACCTTCTCATTCAAAATTGTATGCTTCTTTGGACTTATATGGTAAGGTAGATTTGGTAAGTTGCCAAGAATGAATTCAATATTGAGTTGGGTATTCTGCTTTAGTGGCAATGTAGTAAGTTCAGCCATCAGGTCTAGAAATTTAGTCCCCAAACCTTGAACTTCATTTGACATGGATTGTTTAGATAGTTCTTCTCCTTTTATAACCCAGTTGGTACACGTGAGCATCTCAATTTTCTCTTCCATGGACTCATCCTCATAATGGATTTTTGAAACTATAGTCTTCTCCTCCACTTTAGAGACTATCTTTTTGAGTTGACTCAATACCATCACTATCCGCTTTTAGTTCCAAGTAAAAGAATAAGTAATATCATTTTCCTTGTGTACAACATTATCATATTGCTAAGGTCTTCATAACAATACATGACATGCATCTATTTCAACAATATCACATAAAACCTCTGCCTTATAACTCTTACCAATTGATAGAGGTAATCGACATCATTTGGTTATTTTCATACTGGGTCCTTTTTTAATCTAGTCATTGTAGTATGGTGAGGGATGTGGTTTAATGTTGAGTTTAAGGTGATAAACTAATCTTTGAGACACTAGGTTTTCACAACTATAACTATCAATAATTAGTTTACACACTTTATTAGCAACTGAACACTTTTATGCAAAAATCTTTTTTTGTTGGATCTCCTCAATTTTTATATCATTTGGATTCACTTTATTCTCTTCTATTAAATCATCCAATGAAATGGAAAAATGGTTAGGCCTTCTTCGTGCAATATCGACTGCTTTTCTTACTTGTGGCTTGACTTCGACTGTATCTTCGTCTTTCTCCTCGAAATTGTAATTAAAGGGTGCAGAATATAGTTATATATATGGTAATCTCCTTGCCACCATTGGTTATTGTGGCTATGAGTTTTAAGTTCTCAAACCCATAAGATGTTTGGTCATTGTTTTTATATTTTTCTTCATTTCTATTATACGCGTTTCTATTTATTTGAACGCATTTAAACATCATTCATTTAAATAACTATGGCCTACTATCTCGAGATAAAACTCTGATACCACTTGACACAGGACAAACGTTGATGGGCTCGGGTTTCATTCGCAAAGACGTAATTATGTTAATATCGTTCAACAAGACAAAAGTTTAAACTGGCTAGGCACCGATGCGATATTTCTATAATACACAATTAAGTGTAAGTATACGCTATTATAACAAGTAATAAATAGAATTTTTAAAATCGGATGTTGTGTAACACCCTCCTCATTCGCCTCTCATCGAGACACGAGATCAGGGGGTGCTACGATAGCATCGAACAGAAATAACGATAATGAATATTCAAACTTCAAAAATATATATTTTTTTTATAAACATTTACGGGGAAAATCTAACAGAGTCTCCCCTAAAAATTTGATTTTTACACTACCTGTAACAAAAGAAACACTCCCAAAATTTTCATATCCATTCTTAACCAACTTCCATATTTGTCTTTCAGCAAATATTCACAACTCATATTACAATATAAAAATCATTTACAAAATTATTTCACATCCAGTATATTATCAAAATATATATTATATATCATGATTTTAAAAAAGACAGTTCTGAATAAATACATATATACATGCACATACACTTAATGTCCATAATATAAAACACAACAGTCTATAGACAAGCAAAATATCTACAAAAAATAATTATATATAGAGAGAGGATGTGAGCGACTCTGAGCAGCTGCAGAAAGATTTACTCTTCAATCTTTAGTGATGGCAACTCTACTACCTGCGCATGGTAAATCCAACGCGCTAAGTATAACAGTTTAGTGGGTGTACACAAAAGATGAAACAGTATAATAAAATTTTATTACCTTTTTGCAATAAACTATATATATAAACAATGAAATCTTGAGTAATACCAATTTTTCTCCATATATCATAATAAATCAAAATTTATCAATTAATCAATTCATTAAACCAAAACATTATTTCGATTTCTCATTTCAATTAATCAAATATATATATATATACACACACACACACAAATATCATATTTATACTTAATCTAAGTAGGCGCCCAAAATAAACACTGACACGATACCATGGATTGGCTAATGGGCTAACAAATATCAGATAATGATCCGGCATCGGCCACTTGGTGACTATCCATCGGATCCAGAACAGATCAGAATAGATAACAGATCGGATACACAGAGTAGTATCATCGAACAAGCAAACGGCACAGTATTGCTATAATACCCTATTGGCATGCCAACTATCAATCTTCCCTACCAATGTTTAAGTTTACTTAGGGCGTCACAATAGTATTATTATAATACATTATTATTCTTTTAAAAAAATTAATATTTTAACACAAATTTATTATTATTAAACCAAATTATTATACAAATTCACATTTATTCAATTTTTCTGATTATTCATATTTAGACATAAATATTTTTTCATTATTACAAATAGGCCCAAATTTTTTTACTATTTATCTTTATGCCTAAAATTTTTAAAATTTTTATACATAAGCTCAAATGTTCCAAAATTTTTTATATGGGTCCAGAATATTCAAAAATACCCAAATAAGTTTCAGATTTTTTAGATTTAACAATTCAGCCCAAAATTTTCCAATTTTCCACTTATAGGCCCATTTGTTCCAAAATTTGTCATTAGGCCCCAATTTCTTCAACAAGTCATATATAAGTTCTAATTACATACTAATACACATAAAGACATAAAAATTTTAAATATTTATAATTTAGTCCAGAATTTTTCAAAAATTTTCATATAAGTCCTATTTTCTCAAAATTCATATTTATGCCCAATTTTTCTTTTCTTTTCAATTTTGACCACCAATTAATATCCAATACTCAAAACATATTTAATACATTTAAAAAAAATATAATTATCAATTCAATGCCATAGTTCAACATATTCATCCATCATATTAATAAAATACATCAATATACACTAAATTTTCTAAGGTAAGAATTTAAGTTTCAAACTAATGTGTACACCAACCTTATAAGCTTAATTCCTCCACTTGACTCACATCTTCTCCTTCTCCTTCCCTTGGCTATCCTTGGCCAAGCTTTCACCTTCATTTGCCAAAATACACAAATAATGAATAAATTTCTAATTTTACCAAATTAAAAGCATAATTCACTAATTCTACATGGCTACTTAATCTATTAACCCTTGAAACCCCAAATTCATATTCAATAGAATTTTTAGCATCAACTCACCTTGAATAACACCTTATACCTTAAAATTGATCCTTGAAACTTGATGAAGAAGGCTTTATAATTAAGGATTTGGAGGCTTAATTTACTAATGGAAGTATTAAGAATTGTTGAATTTAAAGGGGGATAAAAGAAAAATGGAGAGAAAATGCAAAAGGGATGGGACGGCCAAATGTTTGGTTTTCTCTAAATTTTTCAATACTATTCCCCCTTTTATAGCCTTTATTTTTCTTTCCAAAAATACCCCCAACTAAACTCAAAATTACAAAAATGTCATTGGTTAGAAATTGTGGCATTTGATTGGTCCAAAAATTCCAAATACTATTCATAACTAAACTAAATAAAAAATCTAGTTAAAATCTAACTAATTCTAGTAAATTCTATTTAATAATGTTGGCAAAATTCTATTGGTCCAAATGTTGGAAAAGTTGTAATAACATGGGTTTTAATTCCATGCAAACACTTATACCATATTATACTTATTCAACCAATCAAATTCTTCCATTTCTTTTGACTAATAAATTCAATCAAAATAAATAAAAATTTTAGGGTATTACATGTTGAACCTATATAAATAATTTTTATTTTCTACAAAGTACTAATATTATATATTTTTTGTAATTATTAAAAAAATCAAATCTTAAATTGCAATTAATTTAAGTAAAATAAAAGTGCAAAAAATAAATGATACAACTTAAATAAATCAAGAAAATAGCAAGATAGAGAAAGCTTAGGGTTAATTAATATAATTCAATATGTTTTCTAAAAATTAATCTTTTAATATTTATATCTTTAAATTCTTATTATTGTACAAGACACTAATATATTCACAAGTCTCTCCTAAGGTCATGCAAGTATATCTTAAGTTACCAAAGACCTATATTTTTATGGTAATTATAATAAATTAAAATTTATTAAGAACAAGTCTTATTGACCATACATGCCAATTAGGTATATTCCTATCATAATTTAAAACTTGTATATGTAATTTGTATATTACTCTACAATCATACATAAAATTATCTAGGTCTAAATACAGTGATACCTCTTTCGAGTTTATCAAACTATTACCAATTCAATCATAATATTGATTAGATATAATAAAGCATGAAGAACAAATAATTTGAATAACAGAGAATTAAATTTAAATAAATAAAAAAAAGATCCAACAATTAAGCACACATATTGAGTTCAAGTAATAACCTTAGAAAAGAAATTAGCTTATGATAACAAGAGAATTATGCCTAAAAAATAAAATAAACATAATACAACCAATAGCAAACCAATATAGACGTCAATTCGCAGTTGGTTAATACGCCAAAGATTCGCTAATAATCTTTTACTTCCTTAAATTCCTCTTGATTTTCTCTAAAAAATTATTCTTTTTTATGTGTTGTGGCTTTAGGAGCCCTAAGTTATATGTTCTTTGAGGTATGAAATGAGTGGCCATTTATATAGAGATTGATTAAAATCTTGGAGTTGTATTTTTTTAACTGTAGCATGGTCACTATTCACAATACTGTTTACATTAACTGTTTACGAGTTATTGTTTAGGCACACTGTTAACCGATGTAGTCATTTTACTGTAGCAAATTACTGTTTACACAAGGTCTGTAACATGTTACTGTAGTAATTTAATGTTTTGCATTTTTTTTAGATTTTCATTATCATTTACTCCATTGACTCGAAACCTATAAAATATGAATAAAATATATTAAAAAACCTAATATTCTCATGAAAATGAGCAATTATTCAAGTTAAGGGTGTGAAAATAATAGATACAATTTACGCATATCAGGCACTAGCTCAAAACAAAGTTTTTGCAAACTTTTCTGTGTTTAATTCTAAATTGTGAAACAATGACTTAATTAATGACCTCCTAATATTCTCAACCACATGGTTTATATAGAGACTATTTAGGGATCAAGTTACAAAATACAAATATTACTAGAAAATTCTACAATAAAGAAAATTCAAAAATTATAGCAACTAAATCTAAAAGTGCTGCTATAAGTAAATTCTAAATTGTGTGCTAGAATCAAAGTCTTAAAATGCAACTAAAACTAAAGTTTGGAATTACGATTGGAATTTTAGACTTAAATTACAATAGGAATTACTTTTAAAATTATGGCTGAAATTACTTTTAAAATTAGAGCTGAAATTACTGCTAAAATTATGGGTGGAATTACTACTAAAATTATTGCTAAAAGTACGGCTAGAATTACTGCTCATTTTATGGCTGATATTTAAGTCTTTAAAAAAGGTTAGAAGAAAATTCTAGTAATCTTCGAAATTAAGCTGCTGTTTTCTTTTCTTATTAGGCTTTTCATCACATCAGTTGATGCTGGTGATTTAGACTACTCTTAACTACTTGTAACAATGTTAGGGCCTGAATGTGATGTCTCTCATTATTGTTGTGTCACATTTTATTGGTCTGATCATAATGTCCCCCATTAGTTACCCATTTTATGGCTGTTCAAAGTAGTCAGCAAAACTTGTTGCTTGATGAGAACCCTAGGTTGTAGAACCAAGAACGATCTATAGAAGTGCATAATGATAATGTACTGCGTCAAGACATGGGATTACCAGCTTGGAATGAAGTGTTGGAAGAGAAATTGAAGAGATCACAACAGAAAAGTGACGAATTAAAAGGTTTGTTGGTTGAAGTGCTAAATAAGTATAAGAATCTAAAAGAACAATAAGAGCCTCAACAGATCAATAAACTACAACACAACCTATCGAATCTGAGGTGCACCATCTCGATAACAAAGGGTAGTAGAAACCCTCATTGGCTTACTTAAGAACAGAAGGGGAAAGGAGTTTGAGCAGAATCACTTGAAAATAAAAGCCATCCATTAAGCAAGAGGTTATATTAAGGAAACTGCGACCAAGCTCTCCCTCAATTAGAAGTTGGCAATTAGGTAATGTAAGTAAAAGTTAAGGTTTCAAAAGAAACAAGAATAATATAGGCAAAAGTGATACCCATAAACTACTGCATCGACTTAAATGAGGATACAAAGAGGTGAGAGATGCTAGAAAAATATTAAATACGTGAAGAAAAAATAGTATAACCAAAGAAGATGCAAAAAGAGTGATAGATAAGGTTAAGGAAAGGAATGAGTAGCAAAGCTCGACATTTAAGACTAGAAATCCACTAGAAGAAAAGATTTGTGAAATTAAAGAGCTATTGCACCATTTTCTTAAGAATGAAGAAGGCTAATGCTTCCTTATCTAAGGGCAACTGAGAGATAAATAAGGTCTCCTCTTATGGATGAACTCAGAGACATGAAGTGCGAAAGAATTGTAAGAATTTAAAAGTATAGCAAGAGTCTTAATAGATCACTAAATCGCAACACGACTTGTCGAACCTAATGAGCACCTTCAATATAACCGAGGGCAGTAAAAACCTTCATTGGCTTATTTAAGAACAGAAGGGGAAAAGAGTTCGAGTAAAATCACGTAAGTAATAGAGCTATCCACCGAATAGTAGGTTATATTAAAGAAATTGTGATCAAGCTCTCTTTTGATTAGAAGTTAGCATTAGATAATGTAAGACAGAGTTAAGGTGTCAAGAGAAACAAGAACAAGTTAGGCGAAAACGATACCTAAAGATTACTAGAACTTAAAAGAGGAAACGAAGAGGTGAGAGATGCTCAAAAATATTAAATAGGCAGAGAGAAAATAATATAATTAAAGAAGATGTAAAAAGAATGAGGGACAAGATTAGGGAAGAGAACAAGTAGTAGAGCTCACCACCTAATACTAGAAATCCACTATAAGAGAAGGTTTATGGAATTGAAGAGCTATTGTATCATCTCCTTAAAAAGGGGGAAGGCTAGTGCTTCATCCTCCAAGGGTAATTAAGAGATAAAGAAGGTCTCCTCTTATAAATGAACTCAGAGACAGAGTTAACAGTAGGGTTTAAACTGCTAAGCTTACTAATTTACAAGGGGTATGACAAACCCGAACCACTAACTAGACCAAGTAACTGACATGTTGTCAATTGATGGGCTTAGGCAGGACCAAACGTGCTGCTATTCTAAATGAACTTGAAAGGACAGACCTTGATCTAGTATCGAATTTTTAGACAAATGAGCATTTTCTCCTACAATGAGTTGATCGAAAAGTTCATCCAGCATTTATGAGGAGCCTATGATGATTTTATGGGGAAGTGATTCAACTTAAGGCATTTGATATGCTAAGCCTTTAAGGTAGGTTGAAGTTTGGAAAATTTTGGTATTACTTGTGTCACGCCCCAAACCCAAAAGATCCGACACACAACATCACTTACATTCATTCACTGCATGTGCACTCGTAAATAATATTACACAAATTTTTCAACTTTCATTTCAATTTCTTTCAGAATTATAGCAATTGAATTATGACTGGGACAATTATTAAACCGGAGATACGCAGAGTTTTCTCAGAGATTAACACTCTACTACGTCACCAGTAGCAACTTTGTTACCGGGAGCCCAGAATATATCCATTGCAAATTCTTACTTAAAATCATCCAATAACCACACTTTATAAAACTTAAACCAAATCCAATCCACACACAATGAAATAATACATAAGTATTTATTCAATAGGGACAAACCAAATATCCTATCCCACGTGTCCCCAAATGAAACACACAACAACCTAGCAACTTAGGGAACCCAAGGAACAGCAGAAGCCTTGCCAAATCCGCTAAGCACACATGTACCTTATTTACCTGAAATCACCATAAACTATAATGAGTATAAAACTCAGTAAGCATACTAATTTTTCATATATCAAATACAAATACATATATGTACACAATGCATATGTATGATATGTTGTGATCAATCAAAATCATAATCTTATCAAATCACATATCATGTAAGCGCTTACTCATTCTTTCAAAACACATAATAGGAATACCATTACTCGACTACTGCTTAGTAGGACTTACATATCACATATCACATAATGAGCCAAATGTCACTCGTAGGTGACATACCGTATGAGAGGAATAGTACAAGTGAGGTCTTTAAATCACACATATATAACGCTTATGCCCGAAGGTAAAAGCCAAACCCTCACCCTGATCATCGGTGAGTCCTCTCACATGTACCAATACGCCACCACACGAATGTGATGACTCACTCTTCCTTTAGGTACCAATAGGATCCTCCCTACATACGGAACACATAACATATACCAATCCCGAAGGAAAGGCCACACATAAAGGCTCCACAAATCACATAAAATGCCTACTAAGTTAACAGTGAGTTCAAGTACCCTCAAATCACAAAATATTTCTTATGGACATATTACACTTCAAAAGCTTTCTTTGTTAAACGCATCTTATTTTGGAAAGCTCACTTTCAAAAACACATGTATGTCCATGCTCAATATCAATGCTCAGATTCATAAACATATATTCACATTTCATATCAAAATATACTTTGACATATCATAAACATATTCTTAACCCCATTTACAAAATCATACAAAACAATTATTATGTTTATTGTGATTCCAGTAGTAAGTCTAGTATACTTACCTCTTAACACTTTCAGCTACAAGGCTTAAATCTCCTTAACCTATCAATGGAGATTAATCCTTTCATAAGCCTCAAAATTCACACAAAATACTTTAAATAGCTTACAAAATTATACACAATGCATTTATCACATCAAATTGGTCTAAATATTTGGTTTCTCAAAACCTGTCATTCTGACCACTTACACTTAACAAAAATTTCTAATACATCAAATGATGTCCAATTACTCCGAAATCAGAATATATCATTCTTGACTCATATATACTTCTTATATATGAATATTATATCAAAATTCCTTCACAATCCATTCCATACACACCATCGAATCCAAACTACAAACCAGACAGGATCAAGATACTTACTAAACAGTATTCAATCTCCCAATTTTATAAAATCATATACTAACTCAAAAATTATAAAACTACCACATAATTACTCTTGACACATATCTCAGTCCATGATAAATATTTGGCTTCCAAATAACTGCCAAAAGTATTTTAAAACTATTTTATTTCATAACTTTAAAAATCTGTTAATCAAATACTACAATGAGCTGATACATTTTAGAAATTCATAACACTTCAACCACATTGATCCAAATTCTCAATTCCGAGTATATCATATTAGACATATAAAATTATCATATTCCACAAATTCGTAATTTTTAAAGATCATTCAGCAGGTCAAAAATTATTTTCCACTGTATCATACTGTTTACACAGGAAATTTCCAGAATTCCAGGGTCATTTTGGTAAATTCACTACAAATTCAATTTCCGAGATTTTCAGTCGATTCAAAGTCTCAGATGATCCTAGACATGTCTAATTTGATATACTCAAAATTCAAAACCAGAATCGAATCACAAAAATTTATAAAGTTCCTAGATCAAGAGGTTATCCAGCAGAAATTTCATAATTCATCATGATTTATCAAACTATCTTATAGATCATCATCAATTCTCACAACATCAAACGAAATACACATCAAATCCTTAATTATACATATTTCCAGAAATCAAAACTTAAAGAAATTAACTTAATTAACACCAATAAATTGATAATTAGTTGTGATATACCTCTAAAGATCCAAAATTTCAATTTCTTCTTCTTTTTCTTCTTCTTCTTCTCTTTCTCTCTCCTTTATTTCTCTCTTCTCTCTCTAAAAATGGGTAGCTCGACAAAAATGAGAGAATTAGGGTTTTTAAAAGTGTATTTTTATACTAAGTGGTTAAATTTTAGTATTTACGAATTCACCCCCAAAACTTTCAAAGTATAACAATTTGGTCCCTAAAATAATTCCAAAGTCTTGCAAATAAACCCAATACTAATAGTATATCCTTAACCTATAAAAACACTACTAATAACAATATATAAATCAAGGATCACCCACATACAAATAAAATACGTATATTTATATATATAAATATACATATTCTTACCGGTTATGGATACTGGTTACTACAATTCTCCCCTCCTTATAAGAATTTCGTCCTCGAAATTCATAACTTAAGCACATAGATGAGGATACTTAGATCTCATTTCTTCTTCTCATTCTCAATTTTCCTTTTCAACTGTATAGTTTATTCATAAAACATTTACAAAGCAATCTTCATTGTATATAGGATTTGCTCATTGTGGTCCAAAATCCTAATAAATACTCATTCATATGTTAGATTATCTCTAAGTTGGCTCATAGCTGAGTATACGAGAGGAGTACGAAACATATATCCATAAAATAAACATATGACACACATTATGGACTTATAAAATTATACACACATATTTTTATTCTTTTTTTTCCATTCGTTCAATATTTAATGGGTATCTATACACTTCACATTTCATTCATTAAAGAATAACATAGATGTAGAATACCCATACTAATCTCTTACATAAAATTCTTAACTCCTTTAAAAATTTTAATCCCTTCAACATATACTCATACGTCATAATATCATTCACTACCTTGATATCATTCAAAAAAAAATGTAGTAATTCTACGCAAATAAGTTGTCATTCAAATCAGAATATTGAAAGCATTATCTTAAACGATCAAAAATCAACTTCAATAAAAAGACCTTTAGTTCAACTGATTCTTAAACTATAGATCTTAACATTATATCTCTTACTTTAACTCTTAAAAAAAATAGTCCACCTTATTGGACATCATTTTCTCATTGAGACTGACATGTCTGCTTTTTCTAATATGCTCGATTTCAAATAGAAAAGATTCCACTAGCACAATTACTGCGATGGCAAATATGATTCTTTTAACTATTCCTTTAACGTCATCCACGTAAAAGGAAAGGACAAAACGATTATTGATTTTCTTTCATAAAACTCTATAAATAGCCTAAACCTCATAATCACTTTTCTAGCAATAAATAAAACCAACCTTCTTACCATCTTCATAATGAATCCCATTATCATAACTCCTCCTGTTCCTTTTTCTCCACCACAATTTCCAGACCTAATCAAAACCAGAACACTCCATTCCCGTGCCAAAGAATTCATCAGACACTACGCCATCTTAGCAGTCCAAGAACACGGCCTCACAGTTCTTGGTGGCCCTTTGTTCAACTTAGAATACCCTTTCTTTCACCTGCACTCTTTTTTCCCATTTTCCCAATGGTCCAAACCTGTCCTTTACTTGTTATGGTACCTGTTGGATCTGTATACAATCGCCATGGAATTCCCATTACTTAGAACCCTCCAAAAATTAGAAAAATGTGATGAAGATCATCCAGCCCTGATTTTTCTCCAATGGTTTTACCCAAAGACATGGTGGATAACTAAATTTCAATACATGATTGCAAACAACACAAATGCTGCAGTCCCCAGACAACATCTTTGGTCAGTCTTACTTCTCCAACGGAAGGGTATGATTATTTCAGATCACGAGATTCATTATTACCCCATTGTTAAGGATTACTTCACATTTACCCTTTCACTAAAGGGATCAATTAAGCTCTGGCCTGAAGAAGTAATTCAGCAAAAGAGAGAACTTGAAAGAATTCTTGCTCAGGAAAATCAAATAATTCCTCCGTCTGTTTGGATCTCCCCAGAAGATGCTGCACCTTGGGAACAAGTTGAAGCTGACTTTACAGAAGACCTGAATTTTGCCAATATACTCAAATTCCAACAAAGACAAAAATATCATCTTTCACATCTCAGAAATACAGATTACTCTACTCATCATCACCATATCCCAAACATGACTTATTATGCCAGATACAGACAAGCAATGGATAACCTTCACCAATGGCCTCAGCTAACTGTCCCGACAGAACCTACCCAATCTCAGCCAGTTGTCCTGACAGAACCTACTCAATCTCAGCCAGTTGTCCCGACAGAACTTGACCAACACCAACCCAATCTTGACTTATCCCTCTTTCAAGACTCCCAACCTTATCCAACCGACACCCAAATCCAAGAGGAAGCCAGCACATCCCTCATCCAGACCAGCTCACCTGGAGAAGATCAAGATATGGTAGACCCACATTCCACTCCGCCAGAGCCCTTATTCAATGTATGGGAACAACAACTCCATAAGTTCCTCTCTCACGGATACGACACAGATGAAAGCGACCAAGGAGACTCATTTTGACCTACATTGCTGTTTCTATTTTCACAGAAACTAGATCCGTGTTGCTCTATCACATCAAAGAGAGACTGATTACTGCTTTATCTTTATGTCAAGTGTGCTTTATCTTTCTTCATATCTGCTTTTAATCTATCGGCCAAAAATTAATGTTAAGACCACAAAATCTTTGTAATTAATAAAGTTAATTTGGCCTCATGTCCAAAGTCCAATTGTTAGCTCAAAAAGTCTTCAAGTCATTGATGTATTGTCGACCATTAGTGCCAAAATGGCTAAGTCCCTAAATCCATGAAATAGGCTTTTATTGACTTTTCTTAATTATTTTACCTAACTTATCACACTTCCGACACAATTTTTATCACACTTACATATCAACATATATTTATTCAAGATTTTGCGACCTATTGTCCCTTATAAAATGATAAAGTAAAACTCATTCTCTCTTTTTTTTTTTTTGTTTTACCTCACAAGAATCGAGAAAAATATATACTTGAACATACTTACACATATGCTCCACAGCTATTATCAATTTGTTTCTCTATAAATACATTATTATTGCATCCTTATACAAACTCAAAAATATTCAAAGATTAGGGTGAGCATAACAATGGAGGAAACCTCAGCTCGTCGATTCACAAAAATTTGTGTCTTTTGTGGATCCAACCCTGGGAATACTGAAGAGTTTACAAAAGTTGCAGAAAATCTTGGTAAGGTATTAGCTGAGCGAAATATACATTTAGTATATGGAGGAGGTAACCGAGGGTTAATGGGGTCTGTGGCAAAAGCTGCACACAATAAAGGTAGTCGAGTTTTGGGTATCATTCCAAAACCTCTAGCTATTGAAAATGTTGTAGGAAAAACAATTGGGGATGAGTTACAAGTCTCATCTATGCACGAGCGAATGGCTCAAATGCTTAGGCATGCGGATGCTTTCATAGCTCTACCAGGAGGTTTCGGGACCTTGGAGGAAATTTTTCAAATTGTCTCATGGGCACAATTACAAATCCACCAAAAACCCATTGGTTTGTTAAATGTTAATGGTTTTTACGACGGGTTGATATCTTTTCTTGACTATGCAGCGGGAACACAATTCATCCCACTTCTAGCACGACGGATTCTTATTTCAGCTCCAACTGTTGATCAACTAATTGATCAATTACAGTCTTTTATTCCTCTGTCTAATCCAACATTGCATCAGTTAGATTGGTCTACTCATGACAGTCAGAAGAAGCGCAAAATAGACTTAAATCTCACTCCGTAGCCTCTACTGTATTTTTGTTGCTGCTATTATTGTTGTGTTGTTATTTTCCTTTTCAATAAAAGTTGTTTCAATTGATGTCTTCAATACTCTATTTCTCTATATTTTGTCATTGAGAAAATTATCTCAATTTGCTCTATCACATGCAAATTATCATCATAAGATATTCAACATCACTCTTACTAAGCATATTAGTCATAACTTAAAAGAAAATCTAAATGGTAACATTAAGATCCACAAGGTACCATTATCCACAACAACAACAATCTTAGCAGCTCTTGGATACTGTGTCATCTTCACAAAATCATACAAAATTTAAGGAATATGTCAAACTTTTACACAACAAAGCTACAAATACAATCCTAAGGATTTGGCATCTGCTCGGTTCCCTTGACTCGACACTTAAAAGTCTACAGAATCATATCTTAGCTTTGATACCAATAAAAGCTGTCACGCCCCAAACCCAAAAGATCCGACACACAACATCACTTACATTCATTCACTGCATGTGCACTCGTAAATAATATTACACAAATTCGTAATTTTTAAAGATCATTCAGCAGGTCAAAAATTATTTTCCACTGTATCATACTGTTTACACAGGAAATTTCCAGAATTCCAGGGTCATTTTGGTAAATTCACTACAAATTCAATTTCCGAGATTTTCAGTCGATTCAAAGTCTCAGATGATCCTAGACATGTCTAATTTGATATACTCAAAATTCAAAACCAGAATCGAATCACAAAAATTTATAAAGTTCCTAGATCAAGAGGTTATCCAGCAGAAATTTCATAATTCATCATGATTTATCAAACTATCTTATAGATCATCATTAATTCTCACAACATCAAACGAAATACACATCAAATCCTTAATTATACATATTTCCAGAAATCAAAACTTAAAGAAATTAACTTAATTAACACCAATAAATTGATAATTAGTTGTGATATACCTCTAAAGATCCAAAATTTCAATTTCTTCTTCTTTTTCTTCTTCTTCTTCTCTTTCTCTCTCCTTTATTTCTCTCTTCTCTCTCTAAAAATGGGTAGCTCGACAAAAATGAGAGAATTAGGGTTTCTAAAAGTGTATTTTTATACTAAGTGGTTAAATTTTAGTATTTACGAATTCACCCCCAAAACTTTCAAAGTATAACAATTTGGTCCCTAAAATAATTCCAAAGTCTTGCAAATAAACCCAATACTAATAGTATATCCTTAACCTATAAAAACACTACTAATAACAATATATAAATCAAGGATCACCCACATACAAATAAAATACGTATATTTATATATATAAATATACATATTCTTACCGGTTATGGATACTGGTTACTACAACTTGTTTAAGAGTCTGATCACGACTTACGTAGTTGATTATTAATAGGCAGCCCGATATATAAAGATTGAAGATGATAAGTTAACAAAGAAATTTGCTACATTAAATACCTAAGGAAAGGTGTGAGTTCATAGACCTATAAGGTCTTTTAAGAGAAGTATGGTCTAAAAAAAATTGGTTAAACACTGCCAAGGGCCATAAAATATCGTCGAAGTATTGACCTTGAAAGTAAAATAGAGGTATAGAATGAATATAACTTCCCATAAAGTATCAAAAGTTTGAAATGAAGATTTATTTCCCTTACTATCATATTGGTAATGTATTTGAGGCCATTAAGGGAAAAGGCCTGCTTAAGAAGCTAAGAGCCTCCTTGATCCCATCCAAAAAGCGAAACAAAGACCTAAAGTATGAATATCACCAAGACCTTGGCCATACCACTAACAGATGCATACTTTTGAGGCATCAAGTTGACAGTACTAATGAGAAATAGATACTTAAAAGAATTCAAAGTCGACTTGGAGAATGAAGAACTTTAGCAAATCGAGAGCTTAAAAGTTGGGAACTCCTATTTAATGGACATGATTATGATATTCTTAGGAAGCCCCACACTTGTGGGAGATTTTAATAAGCAGAGGAAAAAAATACTTTTAGTATTCCTTAGTAGTGTTGGAGCTGGTGCTTACATGTCATTCTAATATTGTATGAATATTAATTTTTTAATATTTATACAATAAAAATTTCGAATAAAATTTGTTAATTTTATAATTATATGGTATAATACTTGTAACATTACAGATATTGTATGATCTAGAGGAGTTAAGATCTGGTCTAAAAGGGTTTATATAGATAAGTGTATATCTAGATTTGACTGGTTCAAGTGGTTGTTCTTCGCTGACCATGAGCTTATATAAGCATGTTGGTATCCAATCAGAATTGGATAATAAATGTCTCACGAGGACCTCAATAGATATCTTATGAAATCGTCAAAGAAATATCCTTTCGAGTTGAGTAGTATTCATGGTCCTTTGACCTGAGTACCACGCTAGGCTTGTGAGTGATCTACCATACTTTGGTTTCACATATGTCAGAGACCTTTTATGGTCTGACCGTTATGTATCGCTAAGTATGGTCTGATGCTCATAAAGTACAGTGTGCATAAATACGAGATCCGTCAGCTTATATAGGTAAGTTGTATATCCGATGCTTTGAGATTTTATTTCATAAAGTCCTATGGCCACAAGCATAAACCCGAGAAAGGATTATTCCACAGGGTTAAACAATATTGCAAAAGTGTTTGCGTATATTGCTTATCGATATACAAATCTGGAGATAAGTTCAAGGATGTGCTTACAGGGATTTGATGATGGTGATCTATATCCCCACATATCCAGGGGTATAAATGATGAAAGGATAATATGTATGGGTTGTGACCTCAACTTGTATAGTCTAGTGCGCTGATTTGTAATATCCGTAATGTGTGCGTGGGGCATCGATTATGGACTTAAGAAATAGTTTCATTTTACAAATCGGGTGTGGATCTAGGGAGTCTCGCAATATGAAATGTACTCTTTGTATACTTGGGCAGTGTATCATATTAAATTATTCAATACAATAAAATTCAGTTATTTACTAAGGTTAAGTTAACTAAAGTATATGGTTAAATAGTATGACCTACTTTTAGTTAACTTGGTAACCTAGTAAGGACATAAAAGTAATTTTACTTAATGATTATTTAATTATTAAATAATTAAAATAAATATTTATTTATTTAATAGTTAAATAAATAATTTAACTTAACTATTGTTAAAAGTTAACTATATGGTTATGTTAAAGTTATCCTTACTTAATGGTTAAGTAAAGGTTAACCAAACTATGGTTAAGTTAGTTAATTAGGATTAGATTATTTATATATTTATTTAACTTAAGAATTAAGTTAAACTAACCTAATTAGGGTTAAATATTAACTATAATTAGGTTAAGTTAAATGTAAATTTAACTTAAGTGAAATTAAAATGAAATTAAATTCATTAATATATATTTGTAAAATGAAATAAAATTTAAAAGGTTAAATTTTATTTTTACTAAGTATTTTGACTAGGCATCAAAGAGAAAGAAAAAGAAAAATTATTTTCTTATTATTGAATTCAATTGTTGAATTCATAAATAAATTTTTTTTATTAGGCTTAAAACTAATTAAGTAAAAATAAGTATTTGATTTATTGATTAAATATTAATCAAAGAAAAATCAAAGAATTAAGTTTAAGAGTTAAACTGATTGCTAGATTAACATACTGCTATTCTAGACAATTAAAATCTACCATTGTTGATTGCTAGGATTGATCAAAATTTACATTTCGGGTGGACTTCAAAAATTTTAATCCAAATGCTTCACGGGTTAAATTCTCAATCTCGTTATTAATTTGATTAATATGTATTAATTGTGTTCATTGTAATTTTTATAATTCTGTTGTGCACATATATGTATGAGATATATATATTTTTATGATGAACATATCTCATATGCATGCACCCTAAAATAATCAATGCCCAACAGGCGGGACACTAGGTGATGTGTAACACTCTGATTGCTAAAAAGCCACGGGTCTAGGCAGATGATAATGCAATAGTAGTGACCATACAAATAGCTAGAATAGAGGTAAACAGAGTACTCATCAACACAAGACGCTTAGTAGATATAATATTCAAAGAGACATTAGACAAGCTCGGCACCAGAGAAATGAAGATAGAGAGAACACAAACCCAACTGTATGGATTTGGAGATGGTTGTGACATGTCACTTGGGGTCGTCAATTTTCCCATATTTATTAGAGAAAAGCTCTATAGCAAAACTATAATAGTAAACTTTATGTTGGTCAATTAGGCAATGCCCTATAAAGTTATGTTGGGAAGACCATTTATGAGAACTTTGAATGCAGTTATGTTCATTAATTATCTAAAATTAAATTCTTAAATGAAGATTGGGTAATGGTTATTTATGTTGGGATTGGTGTTTACGTACTATCCTTTTATGTATAAATATTTGTTTAATATTTATACTAGTATTATCATTTTATTAAATCACTAATTATATTTTATATATGGTAAGATGCTTGTAACATTTCAGACATTGTATGATTTGAAAGAGTTTAGATCTGATCTAAATGAGTTTAGATCAGTGCTCAGAATTAGCAACGCTGAGAGTTATAAATGCTAAGAGTTTGCACTAATAACAGTTATTAAGTTATAAGAGTTAGTGATATCTAAAGAGTTAGAGTCTTGTCTGAAATGGACAAAGACTTGAGAATATATTAGTAATGACGTAGTTGCAAAAATTTACAAATAGTGCTAAGAAATGTCATTATGTCAATATGTTCTCAAATATTATATTCCTGATCTATCTTCACTGATGCTAGTCTATTAATGAATACCGTAATAAATATATAGATCGGTGTATGTCTATATCTAGATGGTCCAGATGATTAGTCTTAACAGACCATGAGTTTAGTAAAAGCTCGTATAGAGATACAGGTATTCAGTAAGGACTAAATACTGAACAGACTCATAAAGACCTCCAATAGATATCCCATAAAGCCGTCAATGAAGGGTCTTTCGAGTTGAGTAGTATTCATAGTCCTTTGACCTGAGTGCCACAGTGGGCTTGTGAGTGATCCACCATACTTTGGTTCCACACATGTTAGAAACCTTTCATGGTCTGACCGTTGGGTGTCGCTGGGTATGGTCAATTGCTCATGGAATTCGGTGTGCACAGATATGGAATCTATCAGCTCATTTAGGTGAGTGATATATCATAATGCTTTAAGATTATATTTCAAAAAGTTTTATGGGCATAAGTAGTAATTTTTGAGAAAAAAGTTTAACCCTAGGGATAAATAATATTACAAAAGTGTTTGAGAATATTATTTATTTAAATACAATTCTAGAGATAAATTTACGGTCAGATATATGGAGATTTGATGATGTTGATCTATATCTCCGCTCTACTCGAATATAAATAATGGAGAAATTATACAGATATGTTATAACCTTAACTTGTATAGTCTAACACGCCACTTTGTAATGTTCATAACGTGTGGGGGGGGGCATCATTCTTGGACGTATGAAGGAGTTCTATATGACAATTCGGGATTGACCTAAAATGTCTCACAATATAAAGTGTACTCATTGTGCACTGGGCAGCATTATGGATTAAATAATTCCATCTTAGAAATTTCAGCAAATCGAAAATATATTTTAGGGTTTCT
The DNA here is from genome assembly GCA_946807835.1 of Ailanthus altissimus. Classification (NCBI taxonomy): domain Eukaryota; kingdom Viridiplantae; phylum Streptophyta; class Magnoliopsida; order Sapindales; family Simaroubaceae; genus Ailanthus; species Ailanthus altissimus. The sequence continues at coordinate 21,254,987 of OX327684.1, forward strand.
CGGGTTGTGCACTTATCTAAACTTAAATGTTAAATAAATCATTTAATTAGTTGACAAGAGTTGTTAACTAATTAGATGTTAACAAGTGGCATAATTTTGTTCCATCAATTGTTTCACCATGAATTCATTCATTAACCATGTTAATAAAATCAAATAAGGTAAAAATTAATTATTCAAATAGTTTTTGAATAATTAAATAAATATTATTTAAATAAATAAAATATAATTTTTATTTATTAGTTATTTTATTTTTAAATGAAAGACATACCTAATTTGAGAAATATAAATTAAATGGTGGAGCACTATTTTGTAGAATTAATGGTCCATTTTATTAGACTATTAAAAATTACCACCAAAAATGAATTTTGGTAGTTAACCTAATTTTGGTAGAGCACTTGTGAAGTGCTTAGAGCACTAAAAATAATTAGAATTCATTTTGATTAACAAGTGTGAATAAAAAATTGTGAGGGTTGAGAAAGCATTGAAGAGAGTTTGGTTTTTGGAGAGATTTTCTTTGAACAAAGGTTTATGAGAAAAACTAGAGAGAGAAAAATAAATTCTTCTTATTTGTCTTTCAAAAAACAAAACTTTGTTGCTGAAAATTCAGTTGCTACTATTCTAACTTTACAATCCCACCAGATTATTGTGAACTAAAATTGAACAATAGTGCACTTCAAAGTAAGCTCAAGGTTGGAGTTAGGAAGAATCCGGAATTAAAATCTTCACCGAAGGTCTACAAATGTATGTTTATATAATCTTATGTTATTAATAATTTAAGTTACATGTGTATATGTTGATTATATAGTTAATTTCGCTATGAAATTTATGTATATGATACATGTATTTAGTTTTTTTAACATGTACACAATCACATACATACACCCTAAAATACGTTAACAATTTGTGAAGATTAAAATGTTGCGAGGAGCTATTATGCAACACGTTCAAAAGGACCTTATGCATTTCAATAATGAACCTAAGAGAAGAGAATAAGTCAAAGTCCCTGAAGGCAGTTGGGGAATTATTCTTGATGCCTATTAAACTTGAGTAAAAAAAAAAAGTTGTTAAAATAGGTTCACATTTAGAATCAAAGATTAGAGAAAAACTTCGCACATTAGACAAGGAGTTCTTGGATATCTTCTCTTGGTCGCATGAGACTTGTTGGGAATAGATCCCACTTTGATATTTCATGCACTAGCTGTTGATTTATCTTTTAAGGTGTTCAAGTAAAAAAGATGAGTGTTCAACCAAGAAATGAATAAATTTATCACAACTAAGGTTAAAAAGCTTTTAGCAATAAGATTAATCCAAGATATCCACTACCTTAACTGAATAACTAATATTGTGTGGTAAAAAAGGCAAATGAAAAGTGCAGAATATGCATAAACTTCATAGATTTAAATAAGGTCTACCTCAAAGACAACTTTCCACACCCAAAGATAGATCAGTTAGTGGACTTTATGGGCGGGCATGCAATTTTTAGCTTTATAGACATTTTCTCTAAATACAACTAGATCAAGATGTTTCTTTTTTACCAAGAAAAGATATCATTCATAATCTATTAAGGGACCTACTGTTACAAGTGTTGGGTTATGTGGGTTGGGTGGTACAAATAAAACTTAGGGTTCTTGCATGTGGGTTGTGTTCATCATACAAACAATATACATATCTCATACATACATGTGCACAGCGGAAGATTAAATATAATGAACACAGAAAATAACATTTGATTAAACTGAAATTCGAAATTGAGAAATATCACCAATGAAGCCTTTGGATTAATTTTCTTTGAAGTCCACCATGAAATGAATCTTTGATCAATTCTAGCAATCAACAAGGGTGGGTTTGATTGTCTAGAATGACAGCATCTTAATCCAGCATATATGTTTAACTCTTAAACATTTTTCAAAGTTAAACAATTTAACTTAATCAAATTTGTTTTTCCTTTTATTCAACTCTTGAATAAATAAAACAAATCTTGTTTTTAGTTATTACATTTAGTAACCATTAATTCAATTTGTTTTGTTGTTCTAACACTTAAAACACAAAACAAACAATTTCAATTTCTCAAATTGAATTGGCTCCCAAAATGCAAAACCTAAAATCTAAAAAAATTCATGATTTTCAATTTCATTTCACTTTATATACAAATGCATTAATTCCAAACTAATTTGAATTTCATTTGCATTTCATTTGGCTTAACCTAACCTTAGTTAACATTTAACCTTAGTTAGATTATTTTAACTTAACCTTTAAGTTAATAAATATTTAATTAATTTAACTATAGTTAACTAACTTAACCATGGTTAGGTTAACCTTTACTTAACCTTTAAGTAAGGTTAACTTAACTTAACCATTTGGTTAACCTTTAACCTTAGTTAAGTTAAATCATTTATTTAACAATTAAACAAATAAATATTTATTTTAATTATTTAACAATTAAATAATCATAAAGTGAAATTACTATTATATCCTTACTCGGTTACCAAGTTAACCTAAAGTGGGTCCCACCATTTAACCATATACTTTAGTTAACGTAATCTTAGTAATTGCTGAATTATACTGTATTGAACAATTCAATACGGTACATTGCCCAAGTGCTCAAAGAGTACATTTCATATTGGGACTCTCTAGGTCCACACCCGATTTGTCAAATGGAACTGTTCCATTAATCCGTAATCGATGCCCCACGCACACGTTACGAATATTACAAATCAGCGTGTCAGACCATACAAGTTGAGGTCATAACGTATACGTATAATCCTTCCATCATTTATATCCTGGATGTGCAGGGATATAGATCAGCACCGTCAAATCCCTATTTGCTCATCCATAATCTTATCTCCAGATTCGTATCTCGATAAACAATATACGCAAACACTTTTGCTATATTGTTTAACCCTATGGGAAACTCTTTTCCCGGGTTTATGCTTGTGGCCACAAGACTTTATGAAATACAATCTCAGAGCATCGGATATACAACTTACCTACGTAAGCTGACGGATCCCGTATCTACGCACACCGGACTCCATGAACATCGGACCATACCCAGCGACACATAGCGGTTAGACCATGAAAGGTCTCTGACATATGTGGAACCAAAGCATGATGGATCACTCACAAGACCACCGTGGCGCTCAGGTCAAAGGACCACGAATACTACTCAACTCGAGAGGACCTTCCTTTGACGGTGTCATAGGATATCTATTGGGGTCCTCATAAGTCTGTTCAGTATCCAGTCTTGACTGGATACCCGCATGCCTATACAAGCTCTAAGCTCATGGTCAGCTAAGAACAACCATCTGAACCAGTCAGATATAAACATACACTAATCTATATAAAATGAATCACCGATAGACCCGCATTAGTGATTATAGATCAGGAACATTATCTTTGAGACATACTTACATAATGATATTTCTTAACACCTATTGCAACTCTTTGCAACTATATCATTACAAGTATACTCTCAGGTCTTTGTCCCATTATAGACAAGGTTCTAACTCTTTAGACCTCGCTGACTCTTATAACCTGCTAACTCTTAACAGTGCTAACTTTTAGCATTTATAACTCTCAGCTTTGCTAACTATTAGTTCTGATCTAAACTCTTTTAGATCATATCTGAACTCTTTCAGATCAAACAATGTCTCTAATGTTACAAGCATTATACCATATTAATATGATATTAACAATCTTTATTCGAAATGTTTATTGTATAAATATTAACAATTAATATTCATACAATATTGGAATGGCACGTGAGCACCAGCTCCAACAACAAGGTCATGTCATTTAAATTAAAAAATGCAAGTGCCACCTATCGGAGGCTCATGAACAAGCTGTTTAAGCCACTGATTGGGAAGAACGTGGAGGAGTACGTAGATGACATGATTGTAAAATCAATCCTGAGAATTATGTGGATGACTTAAGGAAGACATTTGAGATCTTAATAAGACACAATATGAACAATTATAGTAAATTTTCACATTTCATACGAATATAATTTATAATTAGAATATGTTTTTACGCAAGCACAACTAACCCTCACCATAGGACTCTCATTGTAGTTAACAACATAAACAAATATTTATAATTTATAATACAACTATATGACAATTATAATTGTATTAAATAACTAACAAATATTTCACATGTAAAAATACAATTTAGAGTGTATGGTTTGAAACGATCAGCGCGAAAAGTTGAACAACCTTGCATTATACAATATAATGCTCCGAAAAAAAATTTTACTCTTTTTTTAGCCTTTAACTCAAAACGCCCTAATGATTTGCATCTTAATGCTCCTGCGTTAATAGACTTAACGCCCCAGCGTTATGCATGTTAATGCTATAACATTTTGCATAAGAACACTTCAGCATTCTTTACTTTAACGCCCTGGCGTTCAACCCAGAGAACGCCTCAACGTTTACAACGTGAACGCCCCAACGTTAATACAAGCTGAACCCAAGATGAACACCCCAGCGTTCTAAATTAAATGCTCTAACATTCGATGTTGAACACCTCAACATTGTCCACTTGAATATCTCAGCGTTCTTTCAAGTTGAATCTAAGATGAACGCCTCAGTGTTTCGCATTGAACGCCCCAGCATGTTAAACACAGTGCCGCCTTCACTAGATAGTAGCTATTTTTTCGTATTTTAAATGCTTCAAAATTCAGTTCCTACTATTTCTAAGCATTCCAGACACTTCATATAACACTCCAACAACCCAAAAACACAATAAATATGCTTTGATACCATTTGTTAATGTATTTTTGAGTGTATACATGTGATTGTGTACATGTTGAAAAACTTAAATATATATCTCACATATACAATTTTCAGCGAAATTAAACATATAATCAATATATGCATATGTAAATTGAATTATAAATAAGTTAAGATTGAATAAACATGCCTTTAAGAAATTTTGGTGAAGATTTTAAATTTTAGAGCTCACATTGAAGTCTACCCTTGAACAATTCTAATCCATAACAATCCGTGGGATTGTAGAACTAGAATAATAGTTTTGATTAATTTTCAACAGCATATGTTCAAACTCTTTCAACACATATATATTTGTTTTCAAGAAAATTGATTGTTTATGCCACTCTTGCATAGCTTATTTGAAACTATTTTTTATTGAAGCATATTTTTATCCAACTCTTGTTTAAAAATTATTTTTGTTTCTTAATTGTCTTACTTTTCTTTGGCATGGATGGATGATGGAAATTGAGAGAGAATAGATCAAATCAGTTCCCTCTTTAGTGGTTGAACAACTTTCATTTAATTTTTTTTGTTTTGTTTCTCCACAAAAATAAATAAATAAATGGTCTACCTAATAATTTTGTTGGCCACTAATATATATATATATATATTTTACTAGTGCTTATCCATTGAATAAATTTACAGCACTATTAATTAACAAAAATAAAATTAAAAATGACATCTTCATTTTTTTTATTATTATATTAGTGCAATTTAATTACTCACTTAATAAAATTTAAAACATTTTTAATTTTTATAAGTTTTGTAAACTTTACTTCAATGGTGTTCCACATTTATAATATCATGTCATTATTAATATGTCATAATAATAATTATTTGTATCCCTATTGACATTTATAATAATAATTATTATATATAATATTTAATTAATTATTCAAAATAATTTTGAATAATTATTTCACCTTACTTATTTTTACTAGTAAGGTTAATAGGTCAATTTAAAGTAAAAATAATTTATAGACCAAATTATGCCACTTATCAACATCTCATTAATTAACAACTTATGTTAACTAATTATATGATGTACTTAACAATTAAGTCTTGATAAAACACATCCTAAAGGATCTTTAAACAAATATCTGGTTTACTAGAATTTTCTAGATTAAATTATTGAATCTAGTCTGTTACCCTAGTGCACAACAAATACACTTTATATTGTGAGACTCTCTAGATCCATGTCTGATTTGTCATATAGAACTCTTTCATACGTCCGTGAATGATGTCCTACACACACGTTACGGATACTATAAATCAGCGCATTAAACCATACAAGTTGAGGTTATAACATATACGTATAATCCCTCCGCCATTGATATCCGGGAAGAGCAGAGATATAGATCATTACCATCAAATCTCTATTTGCCCAACCTTGAATATATCTTCGGATTTTTATTTTTATAAACAATATCCACAAACACTTTTTAGATATTGTTTAGCTCTATAGAAAATATTCTTAGGGTTTATACTTGTGGCCATAAGATTTTCTGAAATACAAACTTGAAGCAGTAGGATATACAACTCACTCATATGAGCTGACGGATCTCATATCTACGCATACCAGACTCCATGAGTATTGGATCATATCCAGTGACACTCAGCAGTCAGACCATGAAAGATTTCTGACATATGTGAAACAAAAGGATAGTGGATCACTCACAAGCCCACCGTGACGCTCAGATCAAAGGATCACAAATACTACTTAACCCGAAAGACCTTCTATTGATGGTTTTATGAGATATCTATTGAAGGTGTTCGTGAGTCTATTCAATACCCAGTCTTCATTGAATACATGTATCTCTATACGAGATTTAGCTAATTTATATTAGGGAAATTCCCCAAGTTGACCGTTATTTTAATATTAATTTTTATTTTGACCAAAGTCAAATATTTTAAATTATATTAACCAAATATACATTATGTTTACTATTTTACCCTTATTACAATTTTAATAATAATTATTATTATTTTATTTTTTATAAATTACTGAAGAATATAAATTTTTAAATAATTAAAATTTAAATTAATTATAAAAAGATTGTAAATTTATAATAATAATAATTAAAAATAATAACAATAAAAATTAGAAAAAACACAAAATGCTCGCTGGGCGTGCGCCCAGCGACCATTTTGTGTTTTTTTTTAAAAATGAATTTAAAAATAAAATAAATAATTATATATTAAATATTCCTTATATTTTTTTTATTTATTTAAATATATAAACCATCGTATTATTATTATTTACCCCTAATATCATCTCTCGTTTTATTCATTCTTAGATCTGGCGTTCTCAAAACTTACAAATCGCTCTCAAAACACATATCTCTCGATCATAGCTAAAGTTTAAAACAAGTAAGATTTTATTTATTTTAATTTAATTAATAGTGTTATTTATATTTATTGAAATAAATGATTAAAGTATTTGGATATATATCTGTTACGATTTGTGGTTTATGATTGAGTTATGGCTGCGCGTATAATTGTTGCTGGTGGTGGATTGGTATGCGTCTGCGCGTGACTGCACATATAGTTGTTGTTGGCCACCGTTGTGTGCACACCAGTAACAATTGGTGCTCATGTACAACCCGTTCTGATGAGCACCGATTGTAATAAAATACTCTTACACATCACCACAATGTTATAATACCACCATCAAACTTTCATTTATTTTTCTGAAACTGCATATTATATTTATTTTATATATTTAAAATATATTTATATATAGTTATATATTCAATTATATTTTTTTAATTTAATTAATATAAAATTAAATTAAAATTATGTTTTTTTTTCAAGGATGTCACAAATTTCAACCATTATATGTTTTTGGGGAAGTTGAGAGAGCTGTAGCGATGGTTTTGAAAGATACATTGGATATCAAAATATACATATGGTTGTTCCGAAAAATATTAGATACAAAGCATTGTTGAGAAGAATTTGTCATCTTTTAGGAGTTAATCAGGTGCATTATAAAGTAACTTTGAAATTTGAGGTTCCTTCAAGTACTATAAAGTTGAGACCTATTCCACTTAAAAATGACGATGATGCAATATTGTGGTTGAGCTTACAGAATAATATGGCTACACCGCTTTGTGTAACAATAGATGCTCGAGGACCTGAAAGTAATGCAGAAGCATCAATGGAGCAAAAAGAAGGCAATGCTAAGCAATTCTCATCGACAACTCCTGTGTATATTCCAAATTCTCCGGAGGATTATTATTATTCTCCTTCGATGCTCAACGAACAACAAGGCTACACATATGACCATGGTCAGATATATGGAAATATTGGCGTTGATATTGGCTATGATATTGGTGAAAATGATGATCATGGTTACGAGGTTGATGATGATTGTAGAAATGATTATGATGATGATTATGAAGAGAATGAGGATGTAAATGATGATGCTGGTGATGATGATGATGAGGAGGATGATGATGATGAGGAGGGTGATAATGATGATAATGATGAGGGTTATGGTAGAGAGAAAAGGGTTAAGGTAGAAAATTCATTTCAGTTTCAGCCTGAGATACTACCATTTGACTTGAATGTATCGAAAAAAATTTCTTGTAATAGGATTGGTGATATATTTATAGGAAATTATATAACAGCAAAGATGAAATTCATGAAGCTATAAGTATGGTTGCACTGAAGGAAAAATTGAGCTTTAGAGTTTACAAATCCACCAAAGATCGTTTCGAGTTGAAATGCGATGATGACAGCTGCAAGTGGAGATTACGAGCAGTGTCGACAGAAGGGCAACATTTTTTTTGTTGTTAGGCGAGTAGATACAGGGCACACTTGTTTTTTGAGTCAATTAAGGGATGGTCACCGGCAAGCCAAGAGTCGAATTATTACTAAAGTAATAAAAAATAAGTTTACATCGGTCAATAAAAACTATAGGCCGAAAGACATTCAAACAGATATACGTGAATAATTCGGTGTTCAGATAACCTATACTAATGTTTGGCGCATTAGGGAGCGTGCATTAAGATTGATAAGAGGTACTCCTGAGGATTCGTTTAGATTGCTTCCTGCATACAGCTATGTGTTGCAATAAAATAACCCAGGTACAGTTCCTCATTTGAAAACTGACGCGGATAATCACTTCAAGTATTTCTTTATGGCGTTAGGCCCCTGCATCAGAGGTTTTGATTCATTAATCCGACCGGTAGTTGTAGTGGACGGAATATTTTTGAAAGGTTCCTATCTTGGTACAATGTTTGTGATCGTTTGTAAAGATGGAAAAAATCAGATTTATCCATTGGCTTAGGGAATTGCTGATTCAGAAAATGATACTTCTTGGGAGTGGTTTATGGTTAAACTGCGAGGAGTTATTGCAGATCATCAGAATCTTGTTTTTATATCTGATCGACATGCCAATATTGAAAGGGCTATACGGGGTGTGTTTCCTCATGCATATCATGGGTTCTGCATATATCATTTGAAAGAAAATTTGATGACAAAATACAAGTTACCATCAGATAAATTTAAAAAATGGGTATACCTATCTACTTACTTCAGTGCTGCCAAGGCTTATCGTGTCCATGATTTTTAATACCAATTAAACAAGATGCGACAAATGAGACCTGACGTAAGAAAGTATTTGGAGAAAGATGTTGGTACGGTGAGATGGGCACGATCATCTGGTGCTTTCAGAAGGTATGACATTATAACTACTAATATCGCCGAGAGTATTAATGCAGTTGCAAAAGAAGCAAGAAAGCTTTCGGTGACTAATTTGGTGGAGTGAATGCAGGAGCTAACGCAATTGTGGTTTTACCATAGACAATTGGCATCACAAAATATGACCAATGTCTTGACGAACTGGGCACATCATAAAGTCATGAAACATAACGATAAGGTAAGTCGAATGACCATTTCTCCTATTGATGGTTTACGATTTATAGTTATGGATGGTGGAGTAAACTGGATTGTAGATATTGGCAAAAGAACATGCAGCTACGAAAGTTTGATTATCGGCAATTCCCTTGTTCCCATGCACTTGCCGCATGCAGATACATCAGATTATCGCACGAGAGTCTTTGTTCAACTTATTACACATCTGAGACTTTATTCCGTACCTATAGCGAGCTAATACTTCCTGTTGGTCAAGAGATAGATTGGATAGTCCCAGAGTATTTGAAAAATATGGACATTCAACCTCCGATAGCACGTTGTCAGTCAGGAAGACGTCGGATGAATCGTATTCTATCTCAAGGAAATGAACCATCAAAAAATATATGTAGTCGTTGTAGACAACATGGACATAAACGACAAACGTGTCGAAACCCTGTACATTTACAAAGCAAGTGATGTATATTCATTTATAAATATTTACTTTATTGATATTTAATTATGTATAATATAAGGTTAATATTTAATTTTTTTTGTTTCAGATGAATCTGAAAAAATATGAAAAAGAGCTATACCATGAGGCTTAATTATGTATGAGAGTCGAGCTTCATCATTTCTGTAATTCAATTATTTTATAATGCACTTATTTTGTAATGCACTTATTTTGTAATTCACTTATTTTGTAATGCACTTGTCTTTAGTATTAATGTTGATAATTTTCACAAAATTTTTGACAAAATCTCCTCTATAATATGGACAATCCCAAACCTGTCATATTAAATAAACACACTTCTATCAAACTGCAAAATCACTTTCGCATACATACACCCAAATTAACACTCGCAAACAATTATACACCAAAATAAATGCATATTGATTAAATCACACTTCTATCAAACTGCAAAAATACTTCCGCATACATACTCCCAAAACAATTATGGTATATCAATTATACACCAAAATAAATACATGTAAATCAATTATGGTGCTAAATATATATGAAGCTGTAGTCCACAAACCAACGACCATCTTCTGTCTATAAAATGTACCAATGTTAGGGAATGAGTTAAATGGCTGACCTAACATAAGATATTCAATATACATACAAGCGAAGACGCCACAGTCCCCGCTTCCGACCTCTTGTTGGGGCACATTCTCCCGAATATGAGTCACCGGCCAAGGGAACAAATTTGGCCTTTCTATGCCCCTCAAACTATAAAATCTACACCTTTAAAGGTACAACGGCATTGCAACACACAGAGGCTCTATAAATCTCATGATAGACTCGTCTAAATGGCCATTCACGCTGGAATCATAAAGAACGATTGCAAACTGAGCAAGGTCGAGTTGCGCTACAATCCAATGTTCTTGATTCATATTCAGAGGAATATATACCTACAAAAATAATTATGATATTATTTTTAACTTAATATTGTTATATGCACAGTAAAAAGTCATTATTATTCTTAAAAAAATACCTTATTGACTGATGCCCACGGTTGAACGCCAAGTAACTTGGTCTTTGTTATGAGTGCATAAGCCAACAACATTTCAAGCCAGTCGTTGTTGTCTGAAGGATTGGCAGTGAAGGACGTTTTTCACATTTGTCGAATATACTCTTAAACACAAATAAAAGATACTCGTTAAAGTCGATAATAGTTAAAGTCAATAATATTATATGCATAATAAACGGGTAATATAATAACTTACGTAGAAATATGCTTCTGCAGTTGTACAATCTTGTAAGTACATGTCAGAAAAAGTTCTTTGACGCAAACGCAAAACCTTCAAATATTCATTTATATGCTACAAAACACACAGAATATGTATAAGTTTTGATATTATTAGATAAATCACAAAACAAAAAAAAGTTAAAATAAATCCTCACCGAATCGTCAAGCCAATTTTGTAGTATCTCATTAAACCACGTATTGTTCGGATCGAGTCCGTGCAAATGAACCTATTGTGTTGGATCATTCTTTTTTATCCAATCCAGAAGCTCAGCATATTTACTCTGATCAATAGGAATCAACTGTCCGTTTATGTCAATAGTAGGTCCTACTTGTAAGTATACAAGTTTCTTCTTCGCGGGCTGTTTAGCCGGATTGGTATATGAACTGACTTGGGCTGCTGCCTTCTTACGAAGACGCCCATACCTACTTATGTTTTCACCCAATGGAGCAGGTATAATCTTTAAGCTTGTAAGGTTATCAGCAATAGGAGCAAATGACTGATGCTGAGACTCGTTGGCAGGAGCAAATGTATGAAAGTCAGCAGCCATGAATTCGGCACCCTACAAAACTAAACAATACCGATTAATGTATTGACTTGTTAAACTTTGTATCCAATATATTTTAGGTTTAAAACGTACCATACTCTGTCCTACATCTTCGGAGATATTGGCTGGTTTAAGCTATTGCATCAAGAGAGATATCTGATGCAAGATAATTTCTTCAGCCTTATCAATCTTAGCTGAAAGCTCTGCGTTACCCTTATCAATCCTGGTAAATATCCTTTCTTCAAGATCATCCATCTTCTTCTCCAGGATTTCATACTGTGATGTTGATGTGCCAGATTGAAATTATACATAAGTTATTATAATCAATTTTCACAAGCTAATACTAACCAGTAACAAAAGCATCAGATAATTGAAGGAAAAAAAATTAAATTATTATACCATTGATTCAGTCGCTGGCGGGGCTTGAAATTCGTCGAGGTGCTGCAGATTATCGGTGAATTAGGTGTTCGGGATATCAACTGTCTCCAACTTAAGACTCTCTCCTTATTTTCTCGATGGAATGCAAAAGTTTATCGCCGCGCGATAGTCCGCAGTCTTCTCATGTTTGCGGGGTACCAACTTCCTATGAACCTCCAAAACCTTTATAATATTTTAGATTTATTAATCATTATTAGAAAATATAACACAAATTATAAGGAAGTTATATATATTTTTTGTTGAACATAAAAGTATACCCCAACACCATAAAAAAGGACATCTATGACGTTTTCGTATAATAGGGTGCTCGTGCCAGACCAATTTAGAATACGAGGAAAAGAATCTCCATTCCTATTGGCAAACAACTCCCCACATCTCGAGATCGCCTCGTAGATCCACACCTGAGATGATAATAAATTTAAATTATAATGCCAACAAAATAAATTTTTCTCTATCATAATATCATAATGAATCAAAAAGATAGAATTACTTACCAAGAATGCGTGATAAAATAAGTATAAGTTATATGATTCTATATCCTCAGCGCCTGTTTTTTTTATCTTCGCCAACTTTTTAATTGAAGCCGTGCATAAACTATTGTAGAGTACAGTCCATGCGATCGTGCCCCAAGGATAGACATTAAACTCATCTAAATTATCTATTCCGATTACGTGACATTATCAATTTATGAAATACATAAAATAGACACATTTTTACTGCATCTACATCATCGTCAAATGTAACGTTGCCGAACCACTGATCTAAATCCTTATAAGTCAACTGACTTCTACCCGAAAAATATTTATGACAAAGTCTATTACCTAACCCACTTACTACAGGATAATCCTCCATCCTCAAACCAGTAATCAAATAAAAATCTTGATGAGAAAATCTAATACGTCTTTTACCTATATAGAACCATAATTCTTCATATAATTTTTTGGTATGCACACGTCTTAATAAAATTTTATGAGCTAAAATACTTGAGAATGGAATATTTGATACATCCAATAAACTACCAAAATATGTGGTTCTAAATATTTCTACCTGCCTCGAAGTCAATTTATTTTTTATATTTCATATAACCCATAACTTCGAGTACGTATGTACGTTTACTCGGTAAAAAATTTTTTCGGCAATTACATATTCTTTTGTGACATTCTCCTTCCTAAAAAAATTAAAAAATTATTAATATTAACAAAAAAATAATCAATATAACATATAATCAAATTTTAATTTAATTATAATAAACAACCTAAACTATTTACATATTTATTAACCAAATTAAATTAAATAATTATAAATAAATATAAACAACATAAATTAATTAAAAAAATTTATAAAATAGAAATTTTTTGGGGTAAAATGTGGCAACGCGTGCGTTTACGCGCTGCTGGGGGCGGTGCGTAGACACACGCACCGCCCCCAGCAGCGCGTAAACGTACGCGTCGCCGCATTTTATCCCAAAAAATATGTCGGATACATTCTACATACAATCTACACACATTATTAACTTTCTACCGATTAAATCTATACATTTCTACATATTTTTAATTAATATAAATTATAATCCTCAAAAATTAAAAAAAAGTATTTATAAATACATACCAACTTTGTTCCGCCATGATGAGAGAGAGAGAAGACTGCTGCCGTGAGAGGTGGAGCGCCGCCGTGAGAGAGAGTGAACGTGTGATGAAAAAGTGAAAAGGAAAGTAAAGGTGAAAATGTCGGTGGAGAGAAGAAAAATAAAAAAAATAAAGAATTTTTTATATTTAATATTAAAGGGTAAAATTGAAAAAAGTTAATGTAATTGGTTAATAATACATATGTTATTTTGACTTGGTCAAAATAACATAAGCATTTAAAAATTCGGCCAAATTGGCCAATTTTCCTTTATATTATTGGGTTTTACCGGTAAACTCGCATCGATGAAATTAGATCAGGAACATAGTATTTGAGAACATATTTGCACAATAACATTTCTTAACACCATCTGCAACTCTTTGTAGCTACGTCATTACTAATATATTCTCAAGTCTTTATCCCATTTCATATAAGGCTCCAACTCCTTAGATTTTACTAACTCTTATAATTTGTTAACTCTTAATACTTATAACTTTTAGCGTTGTTAACTCTTAGCACTAATCTACCATTCTATATTTAATAATTAATAATATTAATAATTTTATTAGAAATATTAATTATATAAACATTATAGTTAAATATTTATACATAATGGGATGGCAAGTAAGCACAAATTCTAACACCACCATTCTCAACAAAGCCTAACAAGAGATGTTCTTAAACTAGTTTTAGTAATTGATTTTTCTAAAAGGAGTCATCAGCATTAAGTGTCCTCTTCGACCAACTTGACCACTTCCTCATTCAAGCTGACCATCATAATCACATGTTAGCTAGCTAAAACGGACTTACCATCGAGAATTATGGGATTCGAGATTCTCTATATAAATATAATCTCTATAATTTCGGTAAAAGTCCTATAAAGGTAAAAAAGATCTATTCTTATTTTGATAAAACTCTAATGAATTGATCTCACATTACAATCCTATAAATATGGTTCGAATTATTGAGCCGAGGGAGACTTTTTAGGAGATTGATTGGAGATTTTCTTGACTCTGAATTTAAATATCGGAGTTTTAAATATCAGAGTGCCATTGTCGAAAAAAACCTCCTGCGTAACCTAACATTTTTATAGTTGTAGAATCCTTATTAAACCCAATACTCTTAGAATGAACCAGTTTAGTCCAATCTTTACGAAGCCTAGCCGCTTTATCAATTATTATTCTTAGAAGAAATAAATTCAACTCGTTGATCTAAAAATTGTCCAAATTTTTGGAGTCAATAATTCTAAACAACATATTAAATATTTATTAAATAATTAATTTATATAATTTTAAGATTATTTATTTAATAATTATTTGACCCATCACTTGAAACAAAAGATATATTATCACTCTTTATTTAATCATCAACATATAATAATTTTATAAATAATACAACACATCTTAAATCATTATATTATTATTATTATTAGATAACAAATAATTATAATTTTTAAAATAATTAATTACATCAACCAATCGTTCAATTAGTGAGTAACTTATCACTTACGGATCTGTAATATTATTTTATTTTTATAATTGTAGTATGTTGAGTTAAAACTTAAAAACATGCAAATCACATTTTAAAAAAAAGTTGATGAATCTACTAACAATTTAGGGTCTATTTACACCATAGTGTTATGACTTTAAAATTAAGTTATTGAATAGTGGATTCTGATAATAAATACTAAATAACAAATGTGTATTGAACACTTTTACCTAATTTTTAAGTTTAAGCAAAATCAACGAGATACGAAACAAATTTTTAGTTATCTTGTTTTACAATAACATTGAACACAAAATTATTAGTACTTCTCATAGTTCTTTGATGCATACCATTTTATTCTTTGAGTTTTTTATCCTCTATTTAAAAGTTTTTAAGATAAAAATAATACTAAAAACTATTAATTATTTACTTAAAAATAGTTAATAGATAGTTCTACAAATTCAAGAAAGAAAATATTATATATAAACAAATTTAAAGGGATAATGATGGTTTTTCCAAAAATTAAATTGGTGACGTGAGATTTGGCGTCAAAATAGAGACTGTAAGTTGATCTTATTTCGTTGTTTATCATAATTTAGACGACTTCTTTATTTTCAAGCATTGTTCTAGACATACAAGTGGACTCTTTATTTTGCAAGAAAGTAGTCTAGTTGAACAGTTGACATTGAGATTAATGCCATATGTGTGACCATAAAGAACAACATTTGTGTGAAATTTATCTTCTTTATTTTTTATATATCGAATTAACTTTCGTTTTAAAAATAAACTATACTAAAAAATAGCAAGTTGATTGAGAGAAAGAAGAAAAATCGTGAATATCTAAAATATTACCAATAAAGATTTTGTCTTGCCCCGTTAGTGACAAGTTAAAAGTTCATACTAGGACAAAAGTTATTTCTAACTTCTGTCTAAAGCTCCAACAAAAAGTGCATGCAATTAAATCCAAACTCTATTAAATTATTAAGAGGCTTAATCAATCAACTTAAGAGGCTTAATCAATCAACTGGAGAGGTCCTAATCATCTGCCAACTTCAGTTCTCAAATCCATCAGTGCTACTAGTGGAAGTTCAAATCTTCCCAACTCACAAGTAAAATCCCACTGCATACATATGATCGTGAAGTTAGTGGCATGAAATATGTATTTTTAGAAAAAAGAGAAGACAACAACAAAAAGGGTATCACCTTTCATTTGATTTTGTTACATATCTTGATAGCCATCCAGAGAACGAAGGGCCAAAATCATTCAAAGGGACAGAAACTGAAATATGTAAGCGCACCCCCCGACCTGAGGTCAGGGTTCAATTCCCCTCCCCTATAGTTGTAGAATACCATTAAAATAAAATAAAAAAACTCGTTCAAAGTTCAGTTGCCAGATGATTGGTGCAGCCTAAATGCAACAAAATACTTGCAATAAATAGTCAAGTTGCCCCCAGGCTCGGCTGGCTTAGCCAGGTTGGGCTCCAGCTCTATCTTTATGGACCCAAAGGACTGGATATAGTTGTTCATAAGTTTTATATCCCCCCCAAATTTGTCTGTTATATTGATTATACATCATCTTTAATAGTTGGATAGGGCGCCACCTCTCTTCTCTATCATAAGTAAATAAGACGGGGTCGAGACAAGGCTCATTCCATACTTGTTGAGTTAATAGGTTCATGCAGTAATTAAGGGAATAGGGGTTTAATTCTCACTAATACCAATTATAGAACAGAAATATCACCTATTCTTGGAGAAATCATGACTTTTGTGGGCAAAAATTTCAAAGTCGCCACAAAATTCTGATGAGCTAAGTTCCGACAGATATATTTTCTAAGGCCTAAGAATTTTGAGTTGCACCACTAAAATTTTGTGAGCTAAATCTGAATGAACCTTCGATTAAGAAATGTTAGTGTTCTAATTTTTTTTTTTTTTTTTTAAACACCAATATCAGCAAGTGATGAAGTTAAAGAAGAATTGAAACTCGGATCAGATATTAATTCACAAGACCTCTGAATTCTGAATGCCAGGTAAGCTCTGTACAGGAAAGTAATTTTCTGTATCTTAAGTGTTGAAGGAGGAAATGTCATTTTTTCTCTTGAGGTTATGTTGAAGCGAGGAACTTAAAGTCTGACCTAAAACCCTAACTTCTTTACACAGCGGAATAACTTGTTAATCAAGCAAAAAATAACAAGAATTCAAAATAGAATATAAAAGAGCACAACACAATCTTACGTGGTTCGGCCAATTGCCTACGTCCATGGTAGATCCAAGGATCCTAATTTCTCTTATTAACTCCCTAGAGATTTTACAAGGAAAACCCAATGAAAAACTCTCAAAATGACCTAATGTTTAGTGAACTCTTATTTTATCACGAGTAATGATCACCCAAACGATAGTTCCACCCTAGCGCACACAAGCACTTAGTGTCTACCCAGTTCTTCCACTCTCTCAGAGTCTTTCTTAATGCTTTATCTGAAATAAGGGTTTACAAGTGTTTATATAAGATATATTTCGTGTTTACTAACCCTATTCTTTGTTGGAGTAAGAGTCCACTTGTTTTGGAAGTTCAAAACTTTCAAAAACTCAAAATTCGAATCAAAAACAGAATTCTGACGCGTCTGGCACCGTGGCGCTGGCCATTATCGTGCTCATACTCGTTGGGTTGGGTCCCTAGCGCAGCGGCGCTGGGCTTCTGTAATGGGCGTCGCAGCGCTTAGCCCTGGGCGCCGCGGCGCTCATGCTTGGCAGCTCCTCCCGCATTTTCTTCGCTTCCTTCATGTCTTCAAGTCCTGTTTTACTTCCCCCTTTCGTGTCCCACACGTCCTAGACTTCTCCATACGTGTCCCACACATTCTAAACTTTTTGTGACTCTCCACTTTGGTATTCATCTTAATTTTTGTCCAACTAAGATTGTTGAATCACCAATTTTTCAACAAACTATTCCTTGATTCAAAATCTTCCAAATAAGAAGGCTTTGGGATTCGATCCATAAAAATACTCTATCACCTAGAGTTTAGTCCAGTTAAGTCTCCACAAAGACTTAACTTTTATCGGGCTAGAGACTTTGGTCTCCAAAGGAATTTGTGCACCTTGCATAGGGTATGGATGCGTTGCACTGCTTTTCGACCCTCATCACCTCAGTGAGCACGGTTTTGATGTCGCCTAATGGTCTGCATTACCCCAACACCCCGCGTTGGGCCACTTATGGCCATCCTAGTAAGCACATAGAGCCCCTTATTGTGCTTCTCACCCTTAAACCTTATAGATCCTTTCTCTACCCTTAGTTTTCTTTTTTCTACTCTAACCGAATACCCTTCCTTATCGAACTTGCCTAGGGATATCAAGTTCCTCCTCAATTTAGAAACATGCCTTACACCATGTAAGTCTCTAGTTTCTCCACCTTACATCCTCAGTCTTATGTCACAAACTCCTATGATCTTATAAGTCATGTCATTTCCTATTAGAGTTTTATCTTTCTTGGCTTTATAGTTTGTAAACATCGATTTGTCGGGATACATATGGACGCTGTACCCTGAATATAGTATTCATTTGCTAATATACTTTTTCTTTGAGGTTACCAATGTATCTACAACTTCGGTATCTTCTTTAGTACCAATTACAGCCCACCCTTATTAACCTTTTGATTTCGGATAATCTTTTATAAAGTGTCCTTTTTTATTATAAAAAAAAATACTTTTTGAATCTCCTTCTTAATTGATTGTTTTTCTTTATGCAAATAATACTGATATTTATCTCAATTTTTATTTAATAAAAAATATTGAATCACATTTTTTTCAACTTCAAGCTTAATTAATTTTCTTTCTACGCCTGATATGAATGTGTTATTGTTGCAATGATTGTTTTACGAATCATATGAGAAAGTGGGGTTCACATTGTGGAAAGATCCAGATTTTGCAGGACGCCGAACAGATAAACATTTGTGTCTTTATGCGTCTCTGATCTTAACAAAGAGAGTGCGCTTGCAGTTGCAGATAGAACATGGGGCGTGGCCCCGCTGCACAAATTGTCAGCCGAAGTAAACTGTAAATTCATAAAAGTAAAACTTACGCTCAAGTATTCTTAAGTACATAGAAATTTTCAAGTGCATAATTCTGTACATTTTAAAATGTGGACACAGACATATTCAACGTCATAATTCTGCACGTTCCTGTGCTATTTTTTTTTTAACCATACACGGTGTTTTGAACTATACAACTTAAAAATATGCTTCACGTCCACATTAGAGATGACTCATAAGTAAACGTACACTGACGTTTCTTGTGAAATCTGTTGTCGATCCCTACCTTTTATCTTCAAATAGAAAGGTAACGAGAAATTCAATTGAATAATGTTTATATTCCCAAATTTTCTAGTGTAAAATAATTACTGATTAGTTCAAACAACCATAAAAAAAGTATAGCATTATTCAATTCAATTACAATGATTGCAATAAATTGAAAAGACGAGCCAATGTGCACTTGCAAGAGAATACACAAAATAGAAGTTGAGATATGGCTAAAACCCGGGAAGTGAAATTAAATCCCTTCTACTGAAGAAATGTTAGAATTTCTATGTAAATTACAACATTCCAACCAATGAAAGCAGCACCAGAAATAAAGTTTACATTCTCTGCATCCAAAAGTAATAAAGTAAATCATACTTGTATGGAATATATGATTATTAAAAACATATATACTTTCTACTTGTATTAACAGCTCAATAATAAAAAGTTAACAGTACATATATAAAGTCTGAGGTCTCGAGTACAAATCCACCTTCCTTATGTAAAAAGAAAAGAACATATATGTTTCAAGAACGCAAGTCTCAATTTGTTCTTCTGGAGATGATCAAAATAACTTGCAAAAAAACACAATATTGGTTTATATAGCAGATTGAAACCATGAGATAAGCTCTACTTCAAAAAAGCAACCCTAACTTCAGGTTCATAAAGAATTTCACCTGCCAACATATTTATACACAACCACTCTAACCAGGTCCGATGTATGCATATAATTAACCTCAAAACGATTAGAGAACTCTACTTCAAAAAATAAAACTTACATTATCGACGTACAAATACTACAATGTTTTTGTAAAATACAAATTTTCATGGTTAGATTCAAGTTACATCCACAGAGCACAAGCCAACTTCAGAGTGCAAGTTGTCTTCGTGAAGACAAGCTTCTCTTATCAGATCAAACAAGAGCTCTATTTACATACACTTTAGTCTTACCCGTCTTTAAATTTCCACACTAACATACACTTACTAATATTTCACCAACTCAAGCCAGAAGTGTTATTTGACACTACAAATTCAAATTATATGACTAACATTATATAGAGAAGGCAAAGGAAATATAACCAAGATCGATGTCCAAGAGTTAACCAAAACCAAGCATGAGTACCAAACATTTTAATCACAAAAGCATAAAATTTTAGTCTTAAATTTTGAATCCCCTTAAACTCTGTTGAGCTTTTGTGTTAGTGTTTTATAAAGATGCTTTAAAAGTCTAATAAGTTAAATAATTTTAATATACAAGTTTCGGTCCAAATCTCTTATCTATGTTTTAGGTCTACTTGTATATATTCATCCCTATGACAAGTGCTTTTTACTAAAAATTAAACAATAAATAACTTCTCAATTTAATTAAAAATAGATTAGGCAATCTATTACTTAACCTTTCCTACAGTATATACAAAAGTTTTTAAAAAAAAGCTTGGATGAATAAATAAATAAAAAGAATTATAACAAGGTCCACAATATCCGTAATGGTCCTGCATGCCATAACGTTAAAGGAAATTGGTAGGTATATTTGAATCCATATGACTGAAATTTCAATCACATATTAATCCACTAGAGCTAATTAAGGAACACCAATTACATATTTAAGTACTCCTTCAAAATTGAAAGTCATATATAAACAGAAAAAATCATTATATTTCAACTATATGCATAAGAGATCCGATACAGTTAATCATATATATATGATAAAAAAGCAATGACATAAAGAAAGCATTGCATTCATTTGAATCTAGTAAAAAATTATATAGCTGGCTATGTAACAAATTATTAAATCATTTCTGAATGATCATAGTCCATCGATCACAAGAAATCTACTGTTCCACTTGAGTTTAATTCATAGCCTCATTTTAAGTCTATTTGTTTAAATAAATTCATCCAAAAATAAAATGTTAGAAGCTCTTAAAATTAAGCTGTGAATTGTGAACTGTGAGATAAGATAAAGAAAGAAAGGAATAAAAACCCACAAATAGCTCTCATACATTTTTGTTTTCCTCGAGTAACACTCAAACAGAACGATGGAACTGCAGTTCCAAAGAGGGACAAAGAGGTAGATATTTTTCATTTAATAAAGCTCGTAATGGGATTGTTTTTCTCACAATAAATCGAAAATGACAGAATTGTACTTGAAAAAGAAATTTCCTTTCATCCCCAACTACATGCAGGTTCCCCAAACCCTAAATTAAAACCCTTAAAACGCTCAATCACATGCCATCGAATAAAAAAAAAAACCCATACCTTGAGATTTCTTTGAACCTTAATTGCAAGTGCAGTATATAAATCTAACATGCAACTGCATAAGCTCATCAATTATAGCCACCTGTAGATATACTTGTCTTTGTGTAATCCCGCGTAAAAGAACCTCACTTGAGTCGCTTCCTTTGTAAGTCGCTTCATCTTGAACTTGAATTCTGTTATATAACTGTCTTTCTTAAGATCTTCATGACTTCAATTCCATGAGATGGTCCCAACAATTATGCCGCAGTTGCACTGGAATAATCTAGCAAACTTTCTCCTAAAAAACGATAAACAATAGATCCATATATATATATATATATATATATATATATATATATATATATTAGTTACTAGGTTAACACAACCTCTACTTAGCGACTTTAAACACCCTCTAGAACTTGCATGCAAGCGCCGTTCAGAAAATTCTGGTCAATTATTACGTAGAGAAAAAAGGATCAAACAAGAAAGGATCAGTATAATCCCAAAGACAAGTTGGTGGATACTCCTCATCGTTTGTCAGCGGCCAAATTGAAGGTGAACCGGGTCCGACTGACATATTCGGATCCGGATCCGGCGTTGGTGCAATTACTGGTTGAGTGGAGAGAGACAAAGTTGAACCCATAGAGCCCACAATTGAGTTGACGTCATGATACAAATAACTTTGTTCATATTGGTGATGATTAGGGTTTGCGTACGATGACGCTGTCGCCACTGAATCAATGGAGTTAATGTTATTCAATCCGTCGGGTAATTGATGATGATGATGATGATGCTGAATCTCGTATTGTTGTATCACTTGTTGCTGATTTTGTATTATGTTAGAATTTAACAAAGTGGAGCCAACACTAACAAGATTCGGAAAAACCCCGTACGGGACAAACCCAGTTGAAGAAGCAA
The DNA here is from genome assembly GCA_946807835.1 of Ailanthus altissimus. NCBI lineage: Eukaryota > Viridiplantae > Streptophyta > Magnoliopsida > Sapindales > Simaroubaceae > Ailanthus > Ailanthus altissimus. Next base: position 21,277,887 of record OX327684.1, read on the forward strand.
ACCCCGGCTCAATTGAAGCCGGATTAGCCAACGGAGCCGAGCCGGAGAAAGTGAAGCCAAACCCTGAGGGACGAGGAAGCAAAGGCCTTAGGGTTTGTTGAGAAGATGAAGAAGAAGACGACGACCCACCACGCGATGAAGATGAAGCTTGAGATGATAAAGAGCTCGAAGGTTGAAGATTGAGCTGAGCCCTAGAGCCGTAAAGAATTATGGCGGCGCGGTCATACGCACGCGCCGCGTCCTCCGCCGTGGCAAAAGTTCCGAGCCACTTACGCGTCCGTTTCCTGGGCTCCCGGATCTCAGCAACCCATTTACCCCAGCTCCTTTGCCTCACACCTCTGTATCTAAACTTGCTATTATCTGGGCCTCCTTTGCCTTTGCACTTCTTGTTGTTGCCATTACTATTGCTTCCATTTGAATTGTTGTTATTGTTGATGTCGTTGCAGTTGCTGTCACTGGTTATAGTGTTGGTGCTATCAGTGCTTTTAGTGTCATTTGTGGTGGCGACAGTGGTGTTTTCTTGATCAGGGTGACTGTGGGCAGAAGTGTTGAGGCCTGAATCGTTCATAATTTGTTTTCTTTTTTTTTCTGAAAAATAAAATAAAATCTTGTGTGGGTGCTTTTAAGATTTAAAGTGAGAGAAAGATGGAGAGTGGCCTCGTTTATTGGTGATGTTGATTACAGTTCGAAGTAGAGAGGATCGAGTAGTTGTTTGTGTGGGTTAATTTTTAGAGTGGCATGGCTGTTAATGGTGGACAAGGGCGGTGAGATCAATTTATATACATAATGTAAAAGAGGGGGATTGCTGCGCAGCGAAGGTAACAGACTGATGAAAGACTGAACTTGAGCAGACTTGGTTTTGGAATTTGGAATGATTTATTATTTTATTCGATTATTTCTCGTTTCTATGAAATTTTCTACGTTTCGTTTGGGAAAATCCTCAGTCTGCCTAAATATGGAAAATGCCACTGCGAATCAATATTCTTACCGTTAAAAAACTGATTAGCCATTCTTGTCCCAGCATTCTCAATTTGGTATTGGTGAATGATTGTTTGCCGGTGGAACAATTTTAGTATTTATCAAGTTTCTTTAATTCTTTCTAAATATGTATTTATCAAGTTTTTTATTAGTTTTTATGGGCATAACACTATATTTACAATTTTAATAATATACTAAAAAAAGAAGATAATAAGTAAGAAGTACGAGCAACACTAAAGAGAAACAATAGAAGTGACGTAAAATTTCCCTTTTTCTTTCTTTTTTAAGAGAAAATAATTTCTCATACATGTTTGTGTGTCATCTTAATTCATGCACATGTAGAATCATTTGTTTGTTGTTTTTTTTTTTTCTAAATAAGTTTTTGAGTTAATATGTTAAAGGTGGCTGATATTTGGGAAGGAATAGAATTATTAGCTTTTCTACTTCGCAGAGTCAAATCTATCGGTTGAATTTTACATTTCACAGACATGGTGTATACAAAATCTCATAGCACCATTTATTACATCAATATTTATTAACTCATAAGCAGTATCTGTCAAAAACATATTTCACACAAGCTGTGCTTAGTATGCTTCTGAAATTACTTAAAGGTAAATTTGGACATTATTATTGATATTATCTTAGCGAGTTTATTTATTGTTTGTAAATAGAGTAAGAAAAATTCCCATAATAATTTGAAAAGTAATAATTTAGTTTATCTCATATGGGTTGGTGAAGATGCTGCCTCAAAGCTAGGACACTGAGATGCTTCTGCTTCTCTGGTTGCTTGCCGCCTGTGGCCTGCTGTTATTGGTTTCTTCCTGGAGATTTTACTTCGTTGGCAAGTTAGGAACGTGAAGAGAGTACGTGCTTTGTAAACGAATTAATGCTTCAACTGCCATAAGTATAGGTTGGGCAGGGGTTTTTTATTTAGAAAATATTTTACGATTTAGATTGTATTTATTTAAAATATTATATTATTTATGTAAAATATATTACTTGTATAGAAAATATGTTTTGTATAAGACTTTTTTTGTGTAAAATAATTTTTTTTTTGGTAATAACAAGTCAATATAAAGGTTATCTCTTGTAGGTATTCATTAATTGTAAAACAAAAATTCATAATTTTGATATGATATTAGAGCGAGTTTGAATCTTTTTCATACTTTGTATTTTAAATAATGTATTTTGAACTTTCTTTGTTGGTTTTATAACAAATGAATGGTGAAATTTTACTCAAAAAAAAAAAAAAATACTTTGAAAGATTATTGCAAGGAAAGCAAAGTTAGCATTTACGAAGGAGGAGCAGGTACAACCTACAACTAATAGTGTTCACCGAAGTACACTCAGTAAAGACTATATTTGTTATTACTTCTAAGAATAATACATAGATTATTGATACAGATGCCTTCGATTACATGAGTAAAGACTCTAGTCAATTAAAATCTTTTCTCCATTCTTCCTAGTCGGTTATTTTCACAACCAATAGTAGTACCTTTCATATTATTGGGGAGAGTTCTATTATCTTATCGGATATTCTTACCTTAAATATTATACATGTGGTTCCATCTCTTTATATAATATCATTTCTGTTAGTGGAAGCACCTCTACCCTTGCCTATTCTATAACGTTTTGACCTTCTTTTTTGTATTTTTTAGGATATTCTAACCAAAAAGATTCCTAATTATGGTGTTAAACAAAGCAAACTCTATTACTAAGAGTTAATAAAAAAAAAGGGTCAAATCTTAGTTAGACGAACCAAACAATTAGTGAGGATAAAGACTGAGTGACCATTTGGCTGTGGCACCGAAGGCTTGAACATCTTACTTTTGACTATCATATAAAACTAAAACCACATTTATTTCCTAGTTTGAATGATTATAAATTTTACTGCGAGATATTTGAACTAGTTAAGAGCCATCATATTTTTTATTAATCAAGTTTGAATAAAAGTTCAGAACTGTTTATCGTTATTCATTCAGATATATTGGATATTGCAAAAGTTTTGTCCCTTTCTACAGCTAGTTATTTTGTTACATTTATTTATTAATGTACTAAAATAACTTTGATATCTCTTCTTTGAAATAACATTAATGTGTGTATAGTTTTTTCTATTGATTTTATAGTATGGTGAAAACTCAATACCATAGACAAATTTGTGCTTGGCAATTTGACAATGCTAATGAGCTTATGAATGCTTTTTAAGGTGCATTTTTGAGACAATATAAAATTTGACACCAAACTTCCTACACATATACTCTATAACATAATGGATTAGCAGAAAGAAATAATAAGAAAATAGTTGAGATAGTTTAGGCTTCTCTCTTTAGTATGAATATGCTTAAATTTTATTAGGGAAGAGGTAGTAAAATTGGTGGCTTATTATATTAATATAACATTATCTAATGTGATAAACTTTCAAACACCTCAACAGAAGATGGATTCTTGACTTTTTATCCCTCAACTCCTTAATCTTGAGCCTCGTGTTTTTAGTTGTATAGCTTATGTTCATATGTCTAAAGTTCTTCAAGGTTAACTTGATCAATATGTAAAAAGATATATCTTTATTGGCTATTCGGAGTTCCAAAAGGGTCATAGGTGTTATGATTCTCAAACTCAAAAGTTACTTATTGCCCTAGATGTTTCTTTTTGTGAGTTATAATCATACCATTCAAAGAGAGTTTTCAGGTCTTCTCTTCAATAGGAGATTCATAATGAAGATAACTTGTCTCATGAATTTGTTTTGACCCATAAATTTGGTATAAAAAAAGGCTTGTTTAAAGTAGAAGATGGAGATGTAATTATTTAGTCCAGATTTGGTGTCACAACAATTGATTATAGCCTTTCCTATCCATCGCTTGAATTATCTGTACTTATAGTATCAACTAAAGAATTAACAAAGGATGTTTCTCCACAAGTAACCTTGGATCCCATAATTAATGAACCTAATGAAATATTTGATCTCACAAAAAATGTAGCCAATAATATCTATAACAAGATAATAAAGGAGTTCGAAAAAAATAATATGAGCTTGATCTTAAAGACAAAATAAAGTACCCAACCAGTAATTATGTTTTCCTAATTCATTGGCTATCAAAATCATATAAAATTATTGTTAGTCTATTATCCACTATCTATATTTCTAGTAGTGTGCAGAATACTTTGGCAAATCCAAAGTGAATTAGGGCAATAAATGAAATAAAGGCTCTTCAAAAGAACAATACTTGAGAGATTTGCCCATTACATAAAAAAAAATAAGACAATTGGGCGTAGATGAGTGTTTAGGATTAAACTCAAGGTCGATGGTAGTGCTAATAGATATAAAGTGGGGTTAGTTGTAAAAGGATATATGCAGAAGTATTAAATTGATTATCAAAAAACCTTTGCACTAGTAGCTAAGATTAATGCAATCTACATTCTTATTTCTATAGTAGCAAACCAAGATTGGCCTTTGCAATAATTCAATATCAATAATGCTTTTCTCAATAGAGAATTAGCAAAGAAAGTCTATATAGAGCTACCATCTGAAGCTAAAAGTAAATTTTCAATAACAACTAAAGTAGGTAAATTTATAGACTAAATAGTCACCCTAAGCTTAGTTTGAAAGGGTCTCATCCACAATGAATGAGTTAGACTATAAGAAAAGTAATTTAAACCATACTTTATTTATAAAACACAATGAAGGAAATGTAATATTTTTAATTGTGTATGTAGATGACATAGTCTTAATAGAAGATGACCCAGACAAAAGAAGGGCTTTACAGGAGTATCTTGTTGCGAAATTTAAAATCAAAGATCTTAGTTAACTCAAATACTTTTTAAAATTAAAATCTCAAGGTCGAAACTTAGTATTTCTCTATCACAAAGGAAATATGTGCTAGACCTTTTAATTGAACATGAGATATTAGCTTGTAAACCAGTTGAGACACCTATAAAGATGAATTACCAGCTTGCAGAATCCGTAGGTGAAATTCTAACTAACAAAAGGCGCTAGTAGAGGTTGGTTAGAAAACTAAAATATTTATCTCATACTAGGCCAGATATAACATATACTGTGAGTGTCATAAGTCAATTTATGCATGCATCTAGTGAAGAACAATGAATGTAGTATATCAGATCTTAATGTACTTGAAAAGTGTGCTTGAAAGATATTTTCTTTTCTAAAAATATGGTATCGCAAGTATTAAAGGATATACGAATTTTAACTGGGTAAGAGATAAAATCGATAGAATGTCTACATCTGATTACTTTACTTTTGTGGAAGTTAATTTAGTTACTTTGAGAAACAAGAAACAAAATGTTGTAGCTAGAACAAGTGTAAAAACTGAATTTTAAGGTATAGCTTATGGTGTATACAAGTTGTTGTGAGTTCAAAATATATTTCAAGATTTGTGATTGATTATAAAAAACAATGAGTCTACATTTTGATAATAATATAGCTATTAAAATTTTACACAACCTAATTCAACATTATCGTACTAAACATGTGAAAGGTGATAGTTATTTCATCAAAGAGAAACTTAATCAGAGGATAATAGAACTTCCATTTGTTACGTTTGAAGATCAACTAGTTAATATTCTCGCAAAAGTGATAGTAAGAAAGGTGTTTCATGATGTAATTCACATGTTGGATATGGTAGATATTGTTGAAGCGGAAGCCCATAAATAAGCAATATCACCCAAGCAAATATGCAGAACAAGCAATTAAAGGAATTAAAGAGAGAAATGGTAGAATAAGAACACACCGAAATTTATGTGGTTCAGCAACTTGCCTACGTCCACGGCAGATCAAGATCACTCACTCTTCTTATTGAATCACAAAGCACTCACAAAGTATGCCTTTTACAGGAAAGATCAGAAAGAATAACTCTCTCTTGCAACCTAGGAATTTTCTCTCACTAAGAATCACAAAGAAGATTTAATCACAAAGATTGCTTCTATGATCACTCAGCTCTGTTTACAAGTCAATTGAGAGCCTTTATATAGACTTTGGAACGTCCTAGGTTTACCCTATACGTGTGAGAGTCGTATTAAGGAGCCTTGAAACAAATGAGAGATGAAATAAGGAAGTCTTCAATTCAAGAAACTTTTCCTGCGTCCAGCGCTGCGACGATGATGCGCACCTGCCTGGGCGCCGCGGCGCTAATCCTCTGGTGTCACGATGCTCACATTCTGGTTTGGGCACCGCGGCGACCAAGTAGTCGCCGCGGCGCTGGTGCCTGTCACGCTCTTGTTTATATTTCGTCTCCACTCGCGTTCGTCTTCGATCCTTATGCACCCTACGTACTTGGCTTGATCTCTATTCATATCTCAATAATTTTCAATCAATATTCTCACAAATCACCCTCATTGATTCAAAATCATCCACAAAATCAACTCGATCTCTCATTTTCGTATCTTCGGTCACCCTCACAAAGTAGTGACTCCCATTAAGTCCTTACATATGATGAACTTAACCGAGGGCAGTAGCTTAGTCAATATATTAGCAAGGTATTTAGACGACGCTATCTTCGTTAGACTAACTTCTCCACTTTGAACAATCTCTCTAATGTAATGGTGCCTCACATCAATATATTTTGACCTTTCGTGGAACACTTGATGCTTGCTTAGGTGTATGGCACTCTGGCTATCACAATATACACCGGTGTTCATATCTTCACTAGCTAATACCTCCGCACATATGCCTTTCAACCACACGAGCTCCTTTATAGCTTTACCAATAACTATGTACTCTGCCTCTGTGGTAGATAGTGCAACCACATGTTGTAAAACTGATCTCTAACACACACTACATCCAAACATTGTGAATACATAGCCCGTCAACGATCTTTTTTTGTCTATATCACCTGCATAATCTAAGTGTACGTACCCTCTTACCATTTCACTGTTGTTCTCATCCCTCTTATACATCAACCCGTGATTCGACATCCTCTTGAGATATCTCAGAATCTATTTCACTGCAAGTAGTGATTTTTGCCCGAATTTGTCATGTATCTACTCACCACACTCACATCCTGTGTTATGTCTGGTCTTGTGTAAATCATTGCACACATGATGCTTTCCACAGCACTTGCATACGGTACTTTACTCATCTGTAGTTTCTCTTCTTCAGATATCAGTGATTATGCTGCTAAAAGTCTAAAATGCATGGCCAAAGGAGTAGAGACAGCCTTTGAGTTGACAATACCAAACTTCTTTAGAATTTTGAGTATATACCGCTGTTGGGACAAGAAAATAACATCTATTCTTTCCCTTATAATATCTATACCCAATATTCTCTTTGTTACTCCCAAATCTTTCATAAAAAACATATTACTTATATAAGACACATTTTTTGTATAAAGTAGATTACTTTTTTCTTTTAATAACACTAAATTTAATAAAAATCACTTCACGTACATATTCATTCATCGTAAAATAATATTCATAATTTTTTCGTAATTCTAATACTATAACATTGGCAAAACTTCCGGATTATAAAAGCAAATGGTTTCTTATCTTATGGCGCAAACCGGCTATGAAAATCATGTGGCCATTCTCAGGATGAATGATAAATTTGAACTTATTTGTAGCATTAACGGTGGCAAGGATTTATAACGTTTTTTTTTTTAATTCGTAATAATTTTACAGCAATTATTTACACAGACATTTACTATATTTCATTAAGAGACTTCAAGGTAAATTTTATTGGTGATCGAGAGAAAGAAGCAATTGGTGACGGGGATTTGGTAAGAGTAATTTGTTTTTTCGTTTCATTATAGTAGTAGGAATTGCTAAAGCTGAGAAAGCCGCATATTGTTTCTTTGGTACGAGTTTTATGACTTGATGCCTCGTTTGTCAGCCTACATATGTAGGACGATGTCAAGATGTCTTCAAATACTGCAAGTCTTGTCACTTGGATAGCTTAGACATAATACATTAAAGTCTTCAATTTGAGGATAAAATTCAAAGTCAAATGAGTTGAATGAATCCATTTCCTTTCAAAAAAAAAAAAAAATAGGTAATGTTTTTTCGAACGATTCAAAAGCTCTGTAAGTGAAGTTCTGCTTACTTTACAATCGAGAAGTTTGATTCCTATCTCACGGTTCAAAAGGGATCTTAAGTTATATTTTATATAAGAGTAATGTTGTATTTTTTAAATTATATTTTTAAATTTAAATTTTAAATAATTATTAAATAAAAAATAATATAATAAATAATTATAAAAAGTAATTATTTAACAATTACTTGATACTTTGTTTGAAATTTAAAATTTAGAATCTAAATTTAAAATGTTTAGTATTATTGTTTATATAATAACAAAAAATTATAAAATACTAGTTAATTATGATCCGAGGGATTTTTAAAAGGAAGAGGGGAGTGAAGTTTTGAAATGCTCATCCAGTTTTAATGTGCATTGAAGGATTCAAATTGCAAGGACTTCCTCCCAAGAAAGAAGTAGAAGGAAGTTTGCGAGAAGTTCAATTAGCTAGGCTTTTCCGTTTGAATACTTGAAGGGCGTGTAGAGTTTTTCTTCATTGGAAATAAGCAAAAGTTCACCCATATCTTTGATAGTTTTTCCCTTTAATGCTGGCTGAGCTTTTCCCTCTAATTTTGTATTAATTGATTCAATACTTCTTAATTTGATTTGAGATATATTTTTTAAGATGTAATCATATTTTAAACTCTGGCATTTGGGACGAAACAATCAAAATAAACCATTGATGAGTGCAAATTAATAATTCGGTGGCAGCTCACCTCTCTCTCTCTCTCTCTCTCTCTCTCTCTCTCTCTCTCTCTCTCTCTCTCTCTCTCTCTCTCTTTAAAGTTAAAATCAACTTGGTTATATATGGAAGATGATGTCTTCCCGTTTATAACATAACAGAGCTAGGGAGGTGTGGCTCTTTATGAGCCATAGATTGGGCTCTTTATAAGCCACAACTTTTACACGGTGCCACCAACTTTTAATTTATATTAATGTAATAATTTTACGATATTAATTAACATTAAATATCATATCAATTGAAACATAAATTTTATATTTTAATTATGTAAATATAGCATCACCGTAATAACAATACAATTAACAAGTGATTTGAATGTCTAATCTAATAGAAACGAGATCTATCTTTATAATAAAAAATGCATTATATTTTATATTATGTGAGGGTTGATTCTCTTCACTTGTGAAAACAAAGCAAAGTAACTCGTCACACAACCAATAAAACAAATCCCTTAAAAAATATATTGTAATTTAGAACAAAGTAAAAGTTATTGGCATGTTAATTAACTTTACAAAAGAAAAATGCTTCAATTAATTAAAGAGAGATGCGTAAGTTGTAAAAAAGACAAAAACAAATGAGTCGATAAAATTTATTTTTTGATAACGGTCTGAATTCGCACTCTTTTCTATCCAAAAAAAGAGGGAATTTACAAAAGAAACCCTGAAGTCCAGCTTTAGTTTCTGTCAACTAAAAGAAACTCAGCAGGCGCTGCAACTCCCACACCATTTCCACTGGAGAGGGGCCGTTTTTTCGGCCTCTCTCCGGTGGATCTCTTCTCGCCCTCTCCTTCCCTCCACTCATCCTAACTATATTTGTACATCCCGCTTTGTTTTTGTGTTTTTTCCGTTTGTTTGTTCTATTTTCAGCGTCGCTTTTGTCTTATAGCTATTTTTGTCCGGCCGGCGACCATTCAACGTGAGCCTCCATCCGTTGCTGGGTGTTTTCCGATCATTCGGTGCTGCGATCTACCCGCAAATGGGATATATCTTAGGGCAAGCTATTTCACGGCCATGACCGGGATCTCTCGGCTTGGCGCCTGCACACTTGGACCACCGGTGTGTCTCTTCGGCCGCCGCCAAGCCTTCCAGCCTTCGCCAAGTCATTCTGAGTTCCGGCGTGCTTCCTCGAACCTCCGGCGAACTCCCTCGGAATTCGACCGAGCCACTATGAACTCTCCAGAGCTTTCCAGGTCTTCTTTGGCTTAGGTCAGCTGAGGCAGCGTACATGCCGCCCATCATCGGATCTGTGCCGCCATCGCCGGATTTTATTTTTTTGGTTTTAGCCGCAGCTTTCCTCCTTATATGGCTGCGCCCCGTTGCTGCCCCCTTTTCCGTCAGTTGTCCAGCCAAGGTCGGCACTGTGTGATTGGTTGTATTATGTGTAGAGTTGCCCTTGGCTTGGTAGGGGCAGGACTGAAGTGGTATTGATTGTTATTATAGGAGTATTTTGTAATTTCCCTCCATTGCGATGTTTGTAATGTGTGTTTATTTTTTATTTTCCTCCTAAGATAGTGAAGTTGTAAAATTTTTTTAGGGTTGAATCTCTTTCTTCTCCTTTTATAATAGGAGTAGTGATTCTTATATAAAATAATTTTTGCTATGAGATTTATCTGTATTTTTAAGAGAAATAAATATGAGATTTATCTGTATTTTTAAGAGAAATAAATTTGAACAGATCATTATAAATTTATTTTATTTTTATAAAGTATTTTAATTATTATCTGACGGATATCAATACACTTTTATTATAAGTTACAGTTTGAAACTTTTAAAAAATCAAATTACCATTTATCTTCATTGAGGATTCTTGTCCGTGGAAAAATACAAATATATAGTGGGTGGGTATTTAAAGTTAAACGGCAAAACTTTGATGGCTTTTCAACTCTTTCTATCACAAATTTGGATCAATATTTCTAAATCGTGATGTACGATATATCTCTTCTATTTTGAATTATATGCCTGAAATTTTTGTTACAAGACAAATTTTGTATTATATATTTAAATTTTTAAATTAATTTTTTTTAAAAAAAATTATAATATATATATTTTTTTACACACCACTTAAGAATAGAGAAGAAATCAAATTTAAGTAGAGATGTGAGATTTTAAGAGACTCATTCATACTCTAAATTTTTAGATTAGATTCTTAAAAACTTATAAATAATAAAAGGATATTAAGAAATATATATATATTAAAAGAAACAACGTTTAATGAAAGAAATAAAAAACACACAAAAAAAAAAATTGGGACATTATTTGGTCTATACAAGGCTGTACAGTAGATCGACTCAGAATCTTTACCGACAAAAAAATAAAGTTAAATTGGGGGGAAAAAAAGCTGAAATGCGTTAGATTGCATGTTTGCATGTAAAGATGAGGTGTCTGCAGCGGGTACGCGAAGCCAAACCAAACCAACACAAGAATCGCTAGAAGCAGAGGCAGCATGTGGTGGCCCTTCACCGGCCAGCCAGTGCCTCGGTACTCACAAAATTTCTTATGGCACCCACTAAACAAAACTCGATTGGACCAATGATTTTATATGTAAAATATTTATTTTGCAGAAAAATTGTCTGATGATCTGATTGTCAATTGGGTCATGACTCATGACCTTTTGCTGTTGTTTGTCGACCATTTCAGAATAGGCATTAGGATTAGGTGTGGGGTAATTCTTAAGTGTATTGTTCAAGGGCAGCCCTTATTCTCAGCCACAACTTCTCTCTGCTAGACGCCAGTTGCCTCCACTGACACGATTTAGTTTTGTTAGTCTTTGGTTCATTAAAAAATCATCTCTAGGATGATGGAGATATTATTTCACAATGAGTTTGTTACGTATAATTGCGTTCCATTTGATTATTTTTCTCTACGAGCATGTAAACCTGTGATTTTCTTTGACAAAAATATCATACTATATACGATTCTTTCAGGACACATCTTAAAGGACCCATCTCAGAGATTTTTTTTTTCCTTTGAAGTGTATTAAAAGTCTATTTAGTACCGTGAAAATATCATTATTCTTTTAAAATTAGGTTAAGTAAAGAATTTTCATTAAAATTAACTTTAAATTTTAATTTTTTTACGTAACAAAATAATTAAAATATCAAATAAAAATAATAAAGTAGATAATCAATAGCATAATATAATCACTTATGTAATTCAATCAATTACGTATTTTTACAGTAAATTCAATAAATTATTTATTTTTACGGTAGATTTAAAAATTCTAATCTCTCTTATTAATTTTCTAAAATATTTATAAAAAAACACAACAAAAAACACTAAAAAAGATTTAATGAATGACATACCATTGTTCTCTTAAGAATAATGAATACCTAAACAATGGTTGCACTTTAACGCACACAAGTTCTTAGTGTCTACCTAATTTTTCTCTCTCTTAAAGTCTCTCTTAATGCTTAATTTTAATCTAAAGAGTTTACAAAGGTTTATATATGAATTATTTAGTACCTACTAACTCTAATCTTAATTAGAATAAGAGTCCAGACATTTTAGGAGTTCAAAACTCAGAAATCCGAAACAACTACGAACTTCATGCGTTTGGCGCTACGGCACCAGAATGAAATTGATCTAGTGTTGTACCAACACTGCGGTGCTGTGCTTATTGCCTTCTACCATCATGGCATTGCGACCTGGACATGTAGCCTTCACTTTTTTCGCCTCCTTTTGTATCTTTGAGTCTCGTTTCGCTTTTTCATGCATGTCTCATACGTTCTAGACTTCTTGTGACTCTCTTCTTTGATATTCTTCACAATTCTTATCTAAACAATATTGTTGAATCACCAAAACTCTAATAAACCCTTCATTAATTCAAAATCTCTAAATAAAAAGGTTCTGGATTCGATCTACACCAATACTCTATTACCTAGAGTTGAGTCTAGTAAAGTCTCTACTAAGACTTAACTTTCCCCTAGTTAGTGACTCTAGTCTCCAAAGGCATTCGTGCACCTTGCATATGGTATTGATGCGTTGCACTCATTTTCGGCCCTTATTACCTCGGTGAACAAAGTTTGGATGTTGCCTAGTGGTCTGGATTACCCCAATACTCTGTGTTTAGCCACTTATAGCCATCATCTTAAGCACATAGAAATAGATCACTTATCTACCCTCAGTTTTATCTTTTTCGCTCTAATCAAATATCCTTCTTCACCGAGCTTGCCTAGGGACATCAAGTTCCTTCTCATATTAGGAACATGCATTGCACTATGTAAGTCCCTATTTTCTCCACCTTGCATCCTCAGCCTTATGTTACAAACTCTCATGATCTCACAAGTCATGTCATTCCTTATTAGAGCTTTACTTTTCATGGCTTTATAGTTGGTAAAAAATGATCTATCGGGAGACATATGAATGTTACACTCCGAATTTAGTATCCAATTGCCAGCATACTTTCTTCTTGAGGCTACCAACGTGTCTACTTCCTCGATATCTTCCTCAAGACTATCGATAGCAGTACACCCATCCTAGCCTTTTGATTTAGGATAATTCTTCACAAAGTGTCATTTCTTATGACAAAGAAAACACTTCTTGAATTTTTTCATTGATTGGTTGCTCTTTTTTTCTTGTGCAAGCAACACCGCTCAACTCTTGGATTCAGGTCTCTTTGTTAATTATTTTGAGTTCAATGATGTCTTAATGTCATTCATCGTTAATGATTCCTTATGATACTGCAGCGCATCCACAAAGCTCTCATAGCTCTTCAGAAATGAACTTAACAGGATTATGGCCTTATCTTCATCCTCAGTCTTGATGCCCAATGACTAAAGACTTATAATGATCTTGTTGAACTCGTCAATGTGAGCTCTCAATAAAGATCCCTCATGCATAGTTAGCTATTGTGGTTTCTTCTTCACAAAAAGTCTATTTGCATGAGACTTCTTTATGTATAACGTCTCGAGTTTCTTCTATAGCCCCAAAGTGGTTTCTTCATCGCCAACTTCTCTTAATACTTGGTCGTTCAATGCTAATATTATAGTGCTGTGATGCTTTTTTCTGAATCGTGTCCTAATCTTTTTTCCTAGATTTTGAGGTTATCTTCTTTTTGTTAATTGAGGAACTGGCTTACTCCAAGGCTAAATCTAGTCATTCCTTCACTAGTAAAGCCCTAATCTCCTTCTTCTAAAGATTGAAGTCATTCATCCCATTGAACTTCTCTATTTCTTGCTTTATTGAAGTCATAGTTTAAATACCCTTGATGTGTATTATCTAACATTTGCTCTAATACTAATTTGTTGAAGGAAACATCATTCTCCTTTCGAGATTAGGTTAAGCGAAGAACCCTAACCTCTTTACGCAATGGAATAACCAAAATAGCAAGTAAAAATAGCAAGAATATAAAGCAGATATTCAAGAGCACAATATAAATCACTTATGTGGTTCGAGCCAATTGACTACATCCATAGTGGATCCAAGGATCCTAACCTCTCTTATTAACTCCCTAGAGAATTTATAAGAAAGCACAATAAAGAATACTAAAAAAGATCTAATGAATGGCACACCCTTGTTCTCTAAAAAATAATGAACACTCAAACAACGGTTGCACTCTAGTGCACATAAGCACTTAGTGTCTACCTAGTTCTTCTAGAGTCTCTCTTAATACTTAATGTAAAAAAATAGAGAGAAAGAAGAATTCTTATATATATTGATAATGAAGAAAATATAACATTATTTAGGTAAAAGTAGCATTCCTATTTAGAAGGTCAATTAATGATAATTGTAAGGTTATCAATCTATTTCCTATTCTATAATATTAACCATAAATATACACAGAATACCGTATACATTTCAACACTCCCCCTCAAGCTGGAGCATATAAATCATATGTACCATTGTTACAAATAAAATCAATTTGAAGACCCCTAAGAGATTTAGTAATGATGTTTGCTAACTGATCATTTGAGCAAACATGACTTGTGAAAATATAATCGAAAAAAATATTCTCTTGAATAAAGTGACAATCAATCTCTATATGCTTAGTCTTTTTATGAAATACTAGGTTTGATGAAATGTGAATTGTAACTTGATTATCACAAAGTAACTTTATTTGTGATATGTGATAAAGACATATTTGTCATATATTTTTTCATATTTCTATTTTGATGTTTTACTATTTTATGAGAATAAATGACTATTTATGTGCATTATTGTTATTTATAAAGACTTGAACAAAATATGCAAACTTTTCAAGATATGGACCTGTTGCCCCAACTTGAACAAAGGATCTAATGAATGGCACACCCTTGTTCTCTAAAAAATAATGAACACTCAAACAACGGTTGCACTCTAGTGCACATAAGCACTTAGTGTTTACCTAGTTCTTCTAGAGTCTCTCTTAATACTTAATGTAAAGAAATGGAGAGAAAGAAGAATTCTTATATGTATTGATAATGAAGAAAATAATACAATATATAGGTAAAAGTAGCATTCCTATTTGAAAGGTCAATTAATGATAATTATAAGGTTATCAATCTATTTCCTATTCTATAATATTAACCATAAATATACACAGAATACCGTATACATTTCAACACTCCCCCTCAAGCTAGAGCATATAAATCATATGCACCATTGTTACAAATAAATCAATTTGAAGACCCCTAAAAGATTTAGTAATGATGTTTGCTAACTGATCATTTGAGCAAACATGACTTGTGAAAATATAATTGGACAAAATATTCTCTTGAATAAAGTGACAATCAATCTCTATATGCTTAGTCTTTTTATGAAATACTAGGTTTGATGAAATGTGAATTGTAACTTGATTATCACAAAGTAACTTTATTTGTGATATGTGATAAGGGCATATTTGTCATATATTTTCTCATATTTTTATTTTGATGTTTTACTATTTTATGATAATAAATGGCTATTTATATGCATTATTGTTATTTATAAGGACTTGAACAAAATATGCAAACTTTTCAAGATATGGACCTATTGCCCCAACGCCATAAGGATTTTCGCCCCAACACTAGAACAATTTGTTGGATTACTTAAAGTTACTCATGGGTAGTACTTCTTAAGTAGCTCTACATTCCATGGTTTCCTCACCATCCTACCGTCAGTATGTTGGAGTTTGTATGCCTTCACCCAAACTATTCTTATAACCTTGTAGGGCCTTTTCCATGTCACCCTGAGAACTCCATCTATTGGGCTTTTAGTATTGGAGAGCACTTTTCTCAGTACTAGATCTCATTTCATAAATTCCCATGCTCGTACCTTCTTGTTGTAATACCGAGCCACTTTATTTTTGTTAACTGCAACTCTAACTTAAGCCAATTCTCTCATCTGTTCAACCAGGTATAAACTTCCTCTAAGCATATCTTCGCTAGTCTTGTCTATGAAATGGAGCACTCAGTGGATTGGAACATTAACCTCAGCTGGGATGATAGCTTCACATCTAAAAGTTAAGGAGAACGGAGTTTCTCCAGTAGTGGTCCTGCTCATGGTCCTGAGTACCTTAGGACTTTGGGTAGTTCCTCGACCTACCTCCTCTTTATCTCTGTCAGCTTTTTCTTGAGCCAGTTTTTAATGACTTTATTGGATGATTCTACTTGTCTATTGACTTTTAGATGGGATGAGGAGGAAAATTAAAGTTGTATCCTTAGTTGTTCAGAAATTTTTTTAAAGTTGCTATTATCAAATTGCTTCCTATGGTTAGTGATGATCGCTTTTGATACCTCAAACTTACAGATCATATCTCTCCATACAAAATTACTAACTTTTTTCTCAATAATGCTAGATAGCACTTTAGCTTTCACCCATTTTATGAAGTAGTCCACGGCCAATATAGCATACTAGGCAGATCCCTTCCTTTTGGGTAAGGGATTGATTAGGTTTGAAATTAATCTCATTACCTCTCCCGAGTATCAAATAAGATCCTATACATACATAATCAAGTTGATATCTCCATCTAACTTATCATCTATATATGCATTAAGCTACTCTTAGGTGACTACCTTAATTCTACTAGTTTCCTAACTCGATAAAATCAATGGTTATTATTTTTAATTCTAACACATGGGTTAAACTTTTTCAAGCACATAATCCATAAGTCTAAATAATCTATAAAAACATTTAATATAATTAGAAGCATTAAAATCTTAAAAAGTATAAATAAAAAACACAAGATATAGTTATAACAAACTAACAACATCAAAATATAGTATTTAATAGAGTTTCGTCAAGCCCTAGAATAAAAAATTTAGCTATCCATAGTGAATGCTCACTTATATTATCACAAGAGTAATCATGTTTAAACAACACAAATTACAAATATAAAATTTAATTAAAAATAAATAAGACAAAGGGAGAAGGAAAAACTAGTTGGATAAGTTTTTGGGGCCTTTAATCTTCAAGGGTCTTCAAGATTCTAAACTTCCAAATACTTTCTCTAATTGGAAACTTTTTATTTTTCTCTCTAAATTCGTGCTTTCTCCTTCTCCCCGAATGAGGCTTTTTATCTCTTTTATAGGCTTTAAATATGGGCTTTAAATTTAGGACACGAAATTCAAAAATGATATTGGATACTAGCGGCGCCTAAGTGCTAAGCTTTCTACCCATGTAGTCTTGATTTTGCACAAATGTGGCACTTTTTGGTGCTTAGGTGCCAAAACCTAAGTTCTTTTGGTCTACGCACTGTAGCAAGCTATTGTAGTAATCCACTATAGCATATTTGATATTTTTTTCTTGTTTTCTTTGAATTTGTATTCCAAATAACTCCATTAACTTAAAACCTAGAAAATGACATTAATACACATAAAAAGTCACATATTCACATTCAAAATAAGCAATTATTAATTAAAAGGGGTATAACATCATATATAAAATGCGTTTATTATTCACCTCGGCCTTAAACTTCTAATAAATAAAGCTAGAGTACATTGTAAGAGTAAATTCTTTTAGACTTTATATTCGTCCTTGTTTGACCTTTCGTGGCCATCGAGGTTCTTTAGCCATTCATAAGATTCTCTAAAATGTTAGGTGAACTTGTTTGCAAGCTCATTATAGGAGGAGATACTCATCTGCTTTAAATCACGATACTAAATTTATGTAAAATAACCTACACATCTGCTCATACTTCAAACCTGCAATAGATAGCAATTCAGTAACTTGATCTATATATTGGTTAGGGTTGGTGCTTCCCTTATAAGTGAGGAGGCTAAGTAGACTAAACCTTACAGCCAACTTCTTATCCCTTAATTCGTCTATTAGAGGGGGTTTTCTCTCCTTTTTTATTCCCGGGGGAGTAAGGTTATTTTTGTAGGGAATCGATTGTGTACAGGTATATGCATGTTATAGTGTGTTAATAAAAAAATACGCATTTAATACATATTTTAACGCAGCGAAATTATAAAAACATATAATTAACACATTAATCATATATTAATCAAATTAATATATAAATGATAAAATTGAAAATTACCAATACGTGTAATGTTTTACACATTTTTCTCCGGAGTCCGTTTAGAGTTATATTCGTTATCAGTTCTAGTTATCAATTTTGGTGGGCTTGATAATCTAAAATAACAGCTCCTGAATCAACTTAGGATTAACACTTAATCCCAGATGACCGATTCAACCTTTTGCTCCTTCTTTCTCACAGTGATGAAGAGAAGAAAATAGACAATTGCTTCTTATTTCCCACGGTTAAAGAAAATGAAATAATAGCAACACTTGCTTCTATTTTTCCCAAGAGCAAAAACGAAAATGCTAAGGAAATTAATCCTTTTAACTTTCCCTTTTTCTTTTTCAATTTCTTCTCACTCATTTTCGTTTTAATTCTACACATATATATCTCTTTGTATTAAAATATTATTATCACAATATAATATTAATAAAATATGCAATATTGGTAAATAATAATAAAATTATATATATAATGCATGACAACTATCCTGCATTATATATATTATATTATTATTAATAAAATAATATATTTTATTAGAGATATTTAATTATTTAAAATTTAAATAATCAAAGTATGAAATGACCATTTTACCCCTCATAAATAGTTATCAAGTATACTCCTTAGCAAGTCCCACCAAATCCCACACTTGGGTAAACTCAACCGAAGGTCCACAATTTGTCACGTGTCATTTTACAATTAGTGAATAACAATTATTGACTAATCATTGTATTTAACACTTAAATACACACATGCACGCATTTTTGTGATAACATTAGATTTAATCCAATACTTTGCCCCAGTGCACAACGAGTACACTCCATATCGCGGGACTCTCTAAGTCCACACCCAATTCGTCAAATAGAACTATTCCATAAGTTCGTGAATCATGCCCCACGCACACGTCACGAATATTACAAATCAATGCATTGAACCATACAAGTTGATGTTACAACGCATACGTATAGTCCTTCCATCAAATATATCTTGGATGTGCGAAGACATAGATCCACACCGTTAAATCCCCATATGTTTATCCATAAACCTATCTCTAGAATGGTATCTCAATTGAACAATATGAGCAAAACTCTTTACCATATTGTTTAACCCCATAGAAGCACATTTTTGGGTTAACTGCTTACGTCCATAAGACTTTTCTAAGATACTATCTTGGAGCATCTAGATATATCACTCCCTATGAGAGCTGATGGATCTCATATCTGCATGTACTGGACTCTATGAGTATTGAACCATACCCAGCGACACCGAGCGGTCAAACCATGAAAGCTCTCTGACATGCGTAGAACCAAAGCACGATGGATCACTCACAAGCCCACCATAGAGCTCAGGTCAGAGGACCACGTATACTACTCAACTCGAGAGGACTTTCTATTGATGGCAACATAAGATGTCTATTGGGGTCCTTATGAGTCTATTCAGTACTCAGTCCTAACTGAATACCCGTATACCTATACAATTTCTAAGATCATAGTTAGCTAAGAATAACCAACTGTACCCTACAAATATAGACACCCTACAAATATAGACATACATTGATCTATATAATTAATAGGATTTACTAACAGACCTACGTTAGTAGAAATAAATCAAGAACTAATTATTTGAGAACATACTTGCATAATGACATATTCTAGCAACCTATTGTAACTCTTGTAACTATATCATTATTAGCATATTCTGAGGTCTTTGTCCCGTTACAGACAATGTTCTAACTCTTGAAATATTTGCTAACTCTTAGCACCGGTCTAAACTCCTTTAGACCGTATCCGAACTCCTTCAGATAAAATAAAGTCTATAGCGTAACAAGCATTAAACCATATAATTAAAAGGAAAATTAGTGATATAACAAAATATACTATAAATATCAAATATTCATACAAAACTGGGATGGCACGTAGGCACAACCCTAACAATCTCTCACTTGCCCTAGTGCCAATCACAGTGGTATCTAATACCTATAGACTCCACGTGTTTCTCAAACACCTTTGGAGTTAAGGCTTTGGTAAGTGGGTCCTGATAAGGGCAAAATTGTTATATATTTTCTCATATTTGTATTATCGATATTTTATTATTTTATGAGAATAGGTGGCTATTTATGTGCTTTATTGTTATTTATAGGGACTTGAACAAAATTTAAAGAAAGAATGCAAAATGAGCAAAAATAAGGATTAAAATGTAAAGTTTTCAAAGTATGTGTCCATCGCCCCAGCGCCACGATTATTACCGCCCCAGCTCTGGAATAGTGATTGATATTAGTAAAACGACCTAGTTAAGTCGCATCTGGTGCCCCAGCGCCAGACCTTCATCGCGCCAGCGGCGAGATAGCGCCCCAGTGCCATAATCACACCGCTCCAGCGGTGAATCCTTTTTCACGCGTCGCCCCAGCGACAACTGCATAGCGCCACAACGGTATCGCGAGTCCTAGTCCGACGAGAATTGAGATTTTCAAGCTCAAATCAATCCCTATAAAAAGCCACTCGTTCTCAACCTCCAAGAATCAACCAAGAGCAACCTAGAGCAATTCAAGAACACCAAGAATACAGAGCACTCGTCTTGGAGCGCAATAGGAGTTTAATTGAAGCAACTTTAGAGAGAGATTCAAGGCGTTCTTCGGCATCAAGAGTACCTTAGGCAGCGCAATTAAGAGCAATTCGACGTCTATATTGGTTTGTTATTGATTGTATCATGATTTATTATTATTTTTACTGCTGTTCTCTTGTAGCCATGAGCTAAACCTATTTTCTAGGGTTAATACTTGAACTCAATATGTGTGCTTAATTGCCATCTTTTAAATATTTAATAAACTTAGTTCTTTGATATTTAAATTACTTGATCTTAATGCTTCAATATATCTGGCCAATATATAGTGAATGAGTTGGTAATATTATTGATAAACTCGGAAGAGGAATCATAATATTTAGACCTAGGTAATTTGATGCATGATTGTAGAGTAACATTCAATGTTGCATATGCAAGTTAGGATAGGAATATACATAATCTTAATGAATCTTAATTTATTACAAGTACCATAAAAATATAGGTATTTGATAAATTAAGGTATACTTGCATGACCTTGGAAGAGGCTTGTGAATACATTAGTGTCTTGATCAATAACAAAGACTAAAAGAGTTAAATATTAGAAGATTAATCATTAGAAAGCATATTGAGGGATAGTATTAATCTTAGGTTTTCTCTATATTGCTATCACTTAAATCTCTTGGCATTGTGTTTTTATTTTTATATTTTCTACATTCATTTTTAAATTTTTATTTTTCTGAATAATTATTAGGAAGACATAATTTTAGTAATTGGTTAAAAAGAAAAAATTATCCATGTGGGTTCGACATCCGACTTATTTAGTCCCTTTATTACTTGCATACGATAATGTATACTTGCACTTAATTTAAGATATATAAATATCGCATCAGGTCCGCAATATTATTTACAGAATCTATTCTACAAATAACTATATCTCTCTTGGCCAAGATTTCTCTAATGATGTGGTATTTCTGCTCCACATGCTTAGACTTTTGGTATGCTCTTGGCTCCTTTGTTTGTGCTATGGCCCCATTGTTGTCGCAAAATAATGGGATAGGATCTAATGAACTTGGAACTATTCCAAGCTCAGCGACAAACTTACGAATCCAAATAGCTTCCTTTGCAGCTTCAGAAGCAGCAATATACTCTGCCTCTATGGTAGAGTCAGCTGTAGACCCCTACTTTGTACTCTTCCAGCTCACTGTGCCTCCATTAAGAGTAAACACATATCCAGATGTAGACTTTCTATCATCTAGATCAAATTGAAAGTCTGAATCTATGTATCATCTCACTTGAATATCATTATCTCCATAAATGATAAACTTATCATTCATACCCTTAAGGTATTTCAGGATGTGTTTGACCATCATCCAATGGCTGTCACCTAGATCAGATTGATATCGGCTTGTAACACTTATATTCATACTGATATCAGGTCTCGTGCACATCGTAGTATACATCAGGCTGCCAACAGTTGATGCATATGGTATGTTAGAGATTCTAACTCTTTCATTTTTCGTTTGAGGAGACATTCTCCTAGAAATATGAACACCATGTCTAAAAGGTACATTTACTGTCTTATAATTAGTAAAACTGTACCTTTTCAAGATGCTATCAATGTACGATGACTGACAGAGTCCTATTAGCTTCCTAATTCTATCTCTATTGAACTTTATACCCAGTATATAGGACGCTTCTCCCAAGTCTTTCATAGAAAAATTCTTACTCAGATAGCTTTTCGTGGATTGCAACATACCAATATCATTCCCAATGATCAGTATGTCATCCACATAGAGAACTAGAAAGGCGATTATGCTCCCAGTGACCCTTTTATACACACAAGCTTCTTCCTCATTTTTAATGAAACCAGACTTTCTGATTACCTCATCAAAATAATGATTCCAGCTTTGGGAGGCTTGCTTAAGTTCATAAATGGACTTCTTCGGCCTGTATACCAAACCAGAAGTTTGGCTAGATATAAAACCTTCAGGCTGTTCCATAAATATCTCCTCCTCGAGGTATCCATTCAGGAACGCCGTCTTTACATCCATCTACCAAATCTGAAAGTCATAGTATGTAACAGGTGCCAAAAAAATCTTGATTGACTTAAGCATCGCAACTGGTACAAAGGTCTTCTCATAATCGATCCCAGATCGTTGAGAATAACCTTTTGCCACTACTCGGGCCTTAAAGGTCTCTACCTTTCCATCAGGTCCTCATTTTCAATTGTAAATCCATTTACAGCCGATAGAAAAAAAAATTTCGGGAAGCGGAACCAAATCTCAGACTTGATTTTGATGCATAGAGTCAATTTCGAATTTCATAACTTCTTGCCATTTACCCAAGTCGATGTCTAACATCGCCTTTTTGTAAGTCAAAAGATCGTTTCCTTCTATCAAGAGAACCCCAAATGCACCTTCAGGCATCTGACCATATCTAAGAGGTGTCCTGGATATCCTTTCAGACTTATGTGAAATGTATGTTAAAGGTACACTGCTTTCTTGAACTTAAGGATCCATCTGTAGGTCATCGGGTTCCAGATTGACTTCATTAAGTACAATTTTTCTACAATCTCCACGATCCTTAAGAAACTGTCTCTCAAGGAAAGTGGCATTCCGAGCAACGAACATATTTCATTCTTTTGGATCATAGAATTGGTATCCCATTGAATTCTTAGGATACCCGATGAACCTGTACTTGTACCTTCTAAATGTAAGTTTATCCTGTTGCGTAACTCTTATATAAGTAGGACAACCCCAAATCTTAAGATACTTTATTCAAGATATGAGCAGTAGTGTCGAGAGCATAACCCCACAGGTATTCTAGAAGATCGGTAAAGCTCATCATCGATCGAACCATATCCAATAAAGTCTTATTCCTCCTCTCTGAAAAATCATTGTGTTGCAGAGTACCTGGAGGACTATATTAAATGAGAATCCTATTCTCCTTTAAATAGTCTGAAAAATCACTGCCCATGTACTCACCGCCTCAATTTGATCGGAGTTACTTAATGTATATGCCGGTTTGTTTCTCTACTTCAAATCGAAATTCTTTAAACTTTTCAAAGGTTTCTGACTTGTGTTTCAATAGAAATATGTAATCATATAGTGCCAATCATTGATAAAGGTTACAAAGTATTGAAACCCACCCATTGCAGTGTGATTCATTGGACCGCATACATCACTATGTATCAATTCCAATAAACCAGTGGCACGGTGTCCAACACCGATAAATGGAGATTTGGTCATCTTTTATTGAATATAAGATTCACAAACTAGATAAGGCTTCATGGTCAAATCAAGTATCTGACCATCCTTAATCAGACAGGATAGGCATCTCACACCTATATGGCCTAATCTCATATGCCACATTTTGGTTTCATTTAAAGTTTCCGATCTTGCACGTTTATTACTATAACTAACTTGAACATTCATGACATTTCTCACTATATCCAATACATAATACCCATTCACTAACTGACACTCAACTAACAAAACATCACGCATATCATATAAATACAAAGAACGATTCCGTATATTTACATGATAACCTTCATTGTCAAGCACAGAAAGAGATACAATTTGTTTGATAATATTGGGTACATAATTACAATTATACAAAATAACTGTTCTATTACAAGGGAGAAGCAAATCAAAATGTCCAACAGCTTAGACCTGCAGGAACTCTCCATTTCCTGCTCTGAGCATCACTTCTCCTGGCTTCAGTATCTTAACTTTCCTCAGTCTCTACAACACATTGCAGATGTAAGAAAAATATGCGGTATCCAATACCCAACCAGTTTAAGTATCAAATGCTAAAGAAATGCCAATAATAGTCAAGCACATACCTGAAAGAGTCTTCTTCAGAGTGACAAGGTACCTCGGGTAGTTGCGCTTCCAGTGCCCGTCCTCACCACAAAAGAAACACTTTCCTTTTGCTTTCTTCTCACAAGGCTTAGATATCTGCTGCCTCTGAGGAGCCATGTGGGGTGACTTGTTCACTATCTTCTTCTTCCCTTTGGACTTCCCAGAAGCCCTTAGGGTAGAAGATGAGGCACCCTGGACCAAGAGGTCAAGCCTCATTTGCGCATATCCTTCTCAGCTATTTTCAACAAATTATGAAGCTCAGCATATGTTAGGGTCAAAGTTTGCATATTGAAATTCCTAACAAACTAAGCATATGACCCTGGCAGAAATAGGAGAATCAAGTTATTCTCCAAATTATTATTCAGAGATTTATCCATAGTTTCCAATTTCTCAATGTACCCAATCATCTTGAGTACATTGGGACTAACAGGACTACCCTCACTCAGTCTAATTTGAAAGAGCGCTTTGGCGACCCTATATATCTTAACATGAGGTCAATCACCAAAGAGCTTCTTCAAGTGCAGTATTATACTACTAGCACTGTCCATATGAACATCCTCCTGCTGCAACTCTGTAGACATCGAGGCGAGGATGTATGATTTAACTCTTAAATCATCATCTAACCATTTCTGATATGTCTTCTTTTCTTCAGGGGAGGCATCATCAAAAACACATCGGGGCATCTTCTAATCTATAACATATCCGAACCTCTCAGAATCCAAAAATATTCTGAGATTCATGAGCCAATCTGAATAATTCTCGACGCCTTTGAGCTGGTGTGCATCCAGTATGCGCACCAGTGGATTCGTAGAGACCATCAGGTCAAATCTAGCATAAACAAAACAAATAGAAGATGTCAGCGGAATTTGTTAAATCGCTAATATAACGTTTTAAATCATGGGTATAACAATTATATATTTTTTAATTTAAAACGTCCTCCCACTGTTTTACATAATTCCGATAATCTCTCAAATGAGAATCCAATAGGTTAACCTCATTTAAACTATACAACGGAAAATAGGTCCCATTGGAATTTACTCTAGTCTCACGTTGTAGCAATATTAGCCTTTGTAAACCCAATAGGTAGACAACATTTGTCAATTGCATCTCATGTAACCCTTACTTCTTGATCCTAAATACATCTTATCCTCACGCAGTAGCAATATTGGATAAGTGTATTCCGTACTAACATGTCAATTATCAAATATATGTTACTGATACTACCCTCACGCTGTAGTAATATTGAAAAAAGTCCGATGTGGCTTATTTAACACCGTATTGACAAGACAGATTATTATATAATATTATATCATAATACTATATAATTTAATCTGATTAAGAGATATTTTTCTTATTTAATAGATCCCTCATCTCATGAGGAGGTAATTCTCAATTAATAAATATTTTTATATCAACACAATTAACCCCCACCAATAAGGTTCCCATTATGACTCTTAATACAAAAAATTGATCCAGGCTTATAATGCAGACTGATAACTCTTATTACTGCATCTCATAAACCCTATACATGCAAAATTAATTTTGAAGCACTATTTAAAAATACTATAGCACGTGAAAAATCATTGTTCATTAGCTACTGTTTAAGTGAATAGTTTCAGCGGCGCGGCAAAGACTACCAGCGTTGCAGCGCTGGGAGGTTACACCCCCAACGCTGCAGTGCCCTCACATCAGCCCTTGGCGCTGGGAGATCGAAACCCCCAACGCCGAGGAGCTGGGGCGCAAATTCCAAAACCTTCAGCGCCCCAACGTGGGCCAACTAGCGCTCTAACACTAAGAGAAAAACTCCCAGCGTTGGCGCGACAAGCCATCAGCGCTACAGCGCTGGGTTGTCGAACCCCAACGTTGTAGCGCCAGCCCCATAGCGCGGCAACGCCCAATGTACCCCTTTTTGACAAACCCGTTTCAACACTTGAAACGCGCTATTTACATTGGGTCTTTTCATTCCGTCCACTCAAACAACACCTAATTTTCATAGAACCGACTCTGATACCACAATTTGTAGGGGATCAACTATGTATATGTGTATGTATGTGGTAGTGTGTTAATAGTAAAATACGCATCTAATACATATTTTAACGCAGCAAAATTATAAAAATATATAATTAACATACTAATCATATATCAATCAAATTAATATATAAATGATAAAATTAAAAAATTACCAATACGTGTAATGTTTTATACATTTTTCTCCGGAGTCCATCTAGAGTTATATTCGTTATCAGTTTTAGTTATTAATTTTGGTGAGCTTGATAATCTAAAATATCAACTCCTGAATCCAACGTAAGATTAACACTTAATCTCAAATAACCGGTTCAACCTTTTGCTCATTCTTTCTCATGGTGATGAAGAGAAGAAAACAAAAGCAACAATTGCTTTTTGTTTCCCAGGGTTGAAGAAAATGAAATAAAAAGCAACACTTGCTTCTGTTTTTCCCGAGACCAAAAAGGGAAATGCTAAGAAAATTAACCCTTTTAACTTTCACTTTTTTCTTTTTCAATTTCTTCTCACTCATTTCCGTTTCAATTTTACACATATATCTCTTTACATTAAAATATTATTATCATAATATAATATTAATAAAGTCAATTTTACACATATATATCTCTTTACATTAAAATATTATTATCATAATATAATATTAATAAAGCATGCATTGTTGATAAATAATAATAATATAAAAAGAAAATAATAATATTATATATATAATGCACGACAACTATCATGTATTATATATATTATATTATTATTAATAAAATAATATATTTTATTATAGATATTTAATTATTTAACATTTAAATAATCAAAATATAAAATGATCATTTTACCTCTCATAAATAGTTACCAAGTATACTCTTTAGTGGGTCCTATTAAATTTCACACTTTGATAAACTCAACCGATGGTCCACAATGTGTCACGTGTCATTTTATAATTAGTGAATAACAATTATTAACTAATCGTTGTATTTAACACTTAAATATACACATGCACGCATTCCTGTGATAACGGTAGATTTAATTCAGTACTTTGTCCCAGTGCACAACGAGTACACTCTATATTGCGGGACTCTCTAGGTCTACGCCCAATTCATCAAATTGAACTATTCCATAAGTTCGTGAGCCATGCCCCACGCACACGTCACGAATATTACAAATCAATGCATTGAACCATACAAGTTGATGTTACAACGCATACGTATAGTCCTTCCATCAAATATATCTTGGATGTGCGAAGACATAGATCCACACCGTTAAATCCCCATATGTTTATTCATAAACCTATCTCTAGAATAGTATCTCAATTGAACAATATGAGCAAAACTCTTTGCCATATTGTTTAACCCCATAGAAGCACATTTTTGGGTTAACTGCTTACGACCATAAGACTTTTCTAAGATACTATCTTGGAGCATCTAGATATATCATTCCTTATGAGAGCTTATGGATCTCATATCTACATGCACATGACTCTATGAGTATCGGACCATACCCAGCGGTCAGACCATGAAATGTCTCTAACATGTGTGGAACCAAAGTATGGTGAATCACTCATAACCCACTGTGGTGCTCAGGTCAAAGGACTACATATACTACTCAACTCGATAGGACCTTCTATTGACGGCAACATAGGATGTCTATTGGGGTCCTCATGACTCTGTTCAGTACTCAGTCCTAACTGAATACCTGTATGCCTATACAATCTCCAAGATCCTGGTTAGCTAAGAATAACCAGTTGTACCCTACAGATATAAACATACACTGATCTATATAATTAATAGGATTTACTAACGGATATGCGTTAGTAAAAATAGATCATGAACTATTTATTTTAGAACATGCTTGCATAATGACATATCCTAGTAACATATTGCAACTCTTGCAACTATATCATTATTAGCATATTTTGAGGTCTTTGTCCTGTTACAGGCATTGCTCCAACTCTTGAAATATTTGCTAACTCTTAGCATTGGTCTAAACTCTTTTAGACCGTATCCAAACTCCTTCAGATAAAATAAAGTCTGTAGCGTAACAAAAATTAAACCATATAATTAAAAGGTAATTAGCGATATAACAAAATATACTTTGTATAGATATCAAATATTCATATAAAAATGGAATGGCACGTAGGTACAACCTAACACTTTTTTCCTCACTCCTCGAGCAAATTGTGCAAGCTTTCTTCTAACCCTTTAACTTTTTCCTCCAAAAAGGTTTTTTTTCTTTCCTTCAATATTCTCCTCTCTTAGTCTTCGTTTTCTACTGCCAATGGTTTCCTTCCCTATCATTGATTAACAATGCACCCTGAATCTCTAGCCTGGGATTGGGTGTATTCTTTCAGTATGGCTGGACTCTGACTAGTCTCCTTACTGATCTCCAAGCAGAGCTTACTGAGTTCTAACATTCTCACTTTTGGAGGCTTTGATTAGAGACTTGCGTTATGTGTTTGGCTCTTCTTGGTTTAAAGGACTGTTTTCTTGATTGGCACTTTGGGGCTTCATCGCCTTTGATCCCCATTATTCTTTTAATATTTCGATTAATAGCTTCCTCATTTATCTCTTTTCCTCCATCATCATCTATAACTCCTCCTTTGCCCCCATCGATAAAACTCTATTTTGTATTGTTGAACTCCCCCTGCAAACAATCTATCTATCAAACCTAGTTGCTTGACTCTGGGGGCTCATTTGTTTACACATTCAAATGGCGATTAGCATTGTGACATTTATTCCAACAATTGCTATTAATGCTTTTTATTCTGTTTCCCACAGACTACGCCAAAAACTGTTGACCCATAAAATTAATTTTTTGAGTTAACATGTTTTAAATTTGTTTAATGAGAAAACCGATTTGGCCTTGACTCCTTTTTAGTTGATTTGGAATGAATCAGGTTGGGTTGATTTGGGCATACTGCTGCAACAATGAATAATTATGGTTAGGTCTTCGCTGATGATGAGTTCGGCGAGAACCTTTCAATGCTTAAGTTAGTGAGCTGAGAGGGTAGAAGAATTTATAAGTATTTTTTGTCAGAAAATTGGCATTACCTTTTACTATTATAACTCCACCTTTTTATAGTTGGTTTATAACTGGTCTATTGTATCACATCTCGAAAAGCTTAAGTGGGAAATAAGGACTTTATTTTTCTCTTGATCTATGGCGAGCTCGCGGTCAATGAAATTTGATTATTATCCTAAGATCCTCGAGATATTTTTGTTTAATTGACAATTAACCGAAACTCCTTAGGTCACAAGGTTTGGAGTTAATGTAATGGATCTTCGTCTTTAGATTTATAATGCTTTTCTTGTTGGATGACAATCAACGCAAATTCCTTGAATCACGAGGTATGGTCCTTGAGCTTCTCAAGGTTTCACTTTTAACTCCGAGCATATCTTTATTTAAGTACATCAAGATCTCTCCTCTCCCCAACCTAAGGTATACAGATTTAGAATGAATTAGGCTAACGTGAAAGTACCTTACTTTTTAATTTTGACTTATCTATAGTGAAAATTCAAAGTCCTAGGTGGATTGGGGTCACGTGGCCTCCACCATGGTGTCTTAGTTCTCCAATAGTCAATCAGATTAGATTGATCGTGGGGAGAGCAGTTTGACATATGCTTATTTGTAGATTGAAAATAATAACTAATTATTGTATTTTCAAAACTAATAAAAGAAAAGAAACACTTCTATACCAACACGAGGCTAAATGCATGTTTCAATTCATTTAAAATGATTTATTTTATTTTTTTGAATTTAAAATACATTAGCATAATCCATTATGTATAATTAGTAGACGCTAAAAATATAAGGCAAGCTTATGCGAAATTTCCCTTCTTTCTTTTCTACAAGCATCAAACTATTCACTGTCCGTAAAATTTGATATAGAAGTCATATAATTCCTTCCTCAAATCTCAACCAACACATTATATCGCCCCAGTTTTGTATTGCCCGGCTAAGGGTCCGTTTAGGGCAACTTTGCTTCAGTTGTGTTTTTAAAAGCGCAACAGATAAAATGCTTGATAGATACTAAAATTTAAATTTTATTTAGTACAAATATTTAGTAAATACTCCAGCAACTGAGAGTTAAAAAAAAATGCACTATTTTTATACCAAACCAAAACCAATGCGAGTGAGATAAACTGAATTGAGGGTTGCCAAGCTATATCATGGGCTCAAAATCCCTTCGATGGGTTACATTCGAACTCATCTAAGTTCATTCAAATTCTGTAAAGGCTGGTTGCGCAAAATTGACTCCTGGTTCGTGTAGTATAATTATTAAAATTAAAATTAATGTGTTTTTATTGTACATTTTAACTATTAATAGACCCTATTATAATTATATTAATATTATTTTTTCTTTCTTTTTTTTTCTCTTTTCTATCTCATTCAATTCATTTTTTTTCTTTTATATTAACACTTTACTCATTATAAATATTATATTTATTTTTCCTCTTTCTTTATTATTTTGTTAAATATTTTGATTCTTTCTTTTTAATTTCATTCCTTCATACTTTTTATATATTTTTTAAATTTATTTATAAATTTAGTACATGTTATTTTTATGGTGAAAACAAAAAAATTCTTTAAACAATTAACTTGAAAATTTTAATTTTTTATTGTATATCACTTTATTTTTTTTGTTACCCTAAAAAGTAAAGTTGCATAAGAATTTCTTTCTCATACATCCTTAATTTTATTAAAGAAAGTAATTCCCTAGAAAATATATAGAAGTGAGCTGAATTTTGAATAAAAGACTTCTGTACTAATGTAGGCAAAATTAGCATTGTTTTGCTCATTAAATTTATATAGATGGCCATTTTTCTGCAATAAAAGGTTTCGTGTCCGAGTTTGCAATGTTTGCCTTAGTTTGGCCGAGTTTTCAAACAAAAGAAATTGTCTTATCCATCTGATCATTTCATCAACCTAATCCATCCAAGTTCCATGCAAATTTGTGAATTAATGGGAATAGCACCAAAATAGAACTTGTGCAACTTAACGTTTCCTTATTGTCACAGTTAGACATGAAGCCTTTTATTGCAAGAAAAAAAAAAAAACTAATGCTAGTTTTGTCTATATTATTGTAGAAGCCTTTTATTCAAAATGTATTTTTTTTTATATTTTAAATAATGCTTAAAAAAATGTTGTGTATTTAAATTTGAGAGTATATATATTTGATAAATCTTATTATAGGAATTGTGACCTATGCAATGATTAAAAAAGGTGAATGGTTTTAACTTATAAATTTAAATGTATTTAAAAAATTAAGAATAATTTTAAAAAAATAATTTATAAATTTAATTTATTTATTTAAATTTTTTTTAAAATAAGTAAAGTTGTTATAATTAATTAAATATAAAATTTATACACAATAAAGGAGTGAAACATTAATATGAGAGAGAAAAAAAGAGTAAGATGAGATAAAATAAAATAAAATAAAAGAGAAAAGAGAAGATAATATAATTATTACTTTGATGAGGTCCATTAGTTGTTAAATAATATTTAAAAAGTGCAACAAATAACACATAGATGTAATCTTAGTCATTAAATAAAAAGTGATCTAATGATTATAAATTTATGTTAAAAGTTATAAAAAAAAAAAAAAGATGCTATATATCATGCCCCTAATTCTACAAATTTAAAACTGAAAATTGCTAAAAATTAACGCAAAATTCTAAATTGTCCTATAATGAAATTGTTATAAATAAAAGTATCATAAACGTTTAATTTCTCATCGGCTAAAAGTATTAATGTTAAAGGATTTATAAGTATATGGGCACTCTTTTTTTTTTAACAAGATAGCGTTTAAGAGAGAATTATACTTATGAATTCATAAAAATTGTAAAAGAGCATATACGTGCTTTAGAAGCATTGTTAAGAAGATGACAATTTGAGAGGACACAGTGACTTGGGAAGGGTTGTCAACCGCAGAAGACGGAATCTCCGAAGTAAGGGTAGAAAAAAAAAGGGGGATTAGTCTAAATTAAACTCGCTAGTTCAATTCAATTTCACTTTGATTATATATATAACTGAAATCGAACTGAAAAAAAGTTAATTTTTTTATTTATTAATCTTTTAAAAATTAAATATGAGAAGTAAAATGCATTTTTATATAAAAGTTTGCTTGAGCTCTGTTGATAAGTGGGGGTATTTGTTCTTTTAGGTCCTTGATTCACGTTCAATAAGCTTGGTTTTTTCAATTATTATATTTTAAAGATTAAATATAATATAATGAAATGACATATATTCTAAACTAAAAACAAATTGTATTTGAGTTGGTTAAGTGATATTAGTTCTTTTAGATCTTTGAATTCAATAAATTTGATTTTTTCAATTATTATATTTTAACGATTAAATATAATATAATGAAATAGAATGTATTCTAAACTAAAAATAAGTTACAATTGAGTTGGTTAAGCGGTTATTAGTCCATTTAGGTCCAAGGTTCGAATCAAATAAGTTTAGTTTCTTTTCTTTAATTATTATATCTTAAAAATTAAAACATAGTATAATGTAATAGAATGTGTTTTAGACTAAAAACAAGATGCAGCTATGTTGGTAAAGTGGGGTTTTGGTCATTTTAGGTCCTGAATTTGAACTCAATAAATTTGATTTTTTTCAATTATTATATTTTAAAGATTAAATATAACATGATAAAATAGAATGTGTTTTAAACTAAAAATAAGTTGTAACTAAGTTGGTAAAGTATGGTAGTAGTCCTTTAGCTCATGGATTCAAGTATATAATAAGTTTGATTTATTCAATTATTACATCTTAGAGATTAAATATAATATAATATAATGTAAACTAAATATGAGGTGTAGTAGAGTTGGTAAAGTCGAGGAAAATCAACCTCCAATCATAGGTTTGAATTCCATTAAACTTTTGTTTTCTTTTATTCAAACCTAAAATTGAAAATTGAATTAAACCTGAAAGAATTTATTCGATCCGGTTTGAATTTTGTATTATCTTCGATTTTGTTTTTAGTTCTCTATTATAAGAGAATTGTCTCAGTTTGGTTCTAATCGAAACTGAACTGAATTAAATCATGTCCACCCTTACTCTGAAGTCACATACTCAATAACGATGGTTGTCGTGAAGGTTGATTGCGAAGTGTGTTGTTCTTAATCTCACATACGAACAATAATAATCTTAATGACTTCGTAAACTCACAAACAACATTCAGTAGGTTTTTCAAAATGTGTTCTACCTATAAATTAGACATGACAGTGAGTTATGTCGGGCTAGTAGGACCTACGAAAAATGGCCCAAGTTGGCTTTTGTGCCTGGGCCGACACAACAAGAAAGGGCATCCATTAACCCTTTCTCACACTCTACTCAACTCACTTTATCTATAGTCTTTGCTCTCTCAATCTCTTCAACTCTCTCAAATCAACTCAAATCTCTCTTAATTTTTTTATAAATTATTTCAACTCTCTTTAAAAAATAAATTCTCTCAAATTATTTATTTAATTTTTAATTATCTAATTATATTTTTATTATCCATACAATGATAATTTTTAATTTCAATACTCTAAATAAATTTAAAGATATTTTAATCTCCTTAACACAAATTTCTAGTAGTTAATTTGTTTTCACAATTAAAAATATTAGAAATTTTAGAAAATCAAAAGGAGGGTGAACATCATATGTTTTGAATGTTTTCACATTGAAAAATCGTGCAGATGTAGCTTTTGAAAAAATTGAAGAAAAAATTATCTGTAAGTTTTATGATAAAGCTTTAGATGCAAAAACGGCTCATGGGACCAAGCATTTGAATCAACATGCCAAGACTTGTTTTTAGAAACATAGTTCAAAGTAGCCGACTCAAACTCAATTTGCCAAAATGCTCTAGGAGAAAGTCTTTTTAAGTTCCAATATAATCAGTAGTGCATGTGTGCTGGATTGACTAGATATGTTGTAGCAAGTGAACTACATCTCTCATTCACTAAAGAAGAAAGGTATGAGAAATTTATGAAAATATATGTTCAACACAACTTCTCTCGTGTTCCTATAAATACTATTAAAATGATATTCTGCTGTATTTGTTTAGTAAACAAAAATTAATAGATGAAATCTCATAAGAAGTACTTATTGTTACTTCTGATTATTGGACGTGTGTCAATGATTTTGGGTATATTTATTTTATATTGCATTATATTGATAATGTATAGTTTTGTAAAAAAGAATTAATACTTTTTGTGAATTTTGGTTCATTTATACACAACCAATGTTATATTTAGTTCTTTAATGAATATTTTTAAAGAATTTTAAATTATTGACAAACTTATTAATATTATTTTTGATAATGTAAGTGCAAATACTTATACCATAGATTTGTTAAAAGTTCAATTAACATCTGCGTGTGGTTCAAGTTTTTTACATTTAAGATTTTTTTAATCATATTTTTAATTTAATTGTTCAAAATAGTTTGAATATAATTATTTATCAAATTGACAAAATTAGAAAAGTAATATATAATTATTTAAAATTGTGTTAAGTAATTTATATTGGCTAGTAAAAGATTCAAACTTAACATAAAAACGCATTAAAATACCATATATTTGGCGTGAAATGTTATTTATTTATGCAGCCATAATAGATTGTAGAATTAGTTGGTCTAGTGTAAAAGTTGTAATTTATGCAATCTCAAAAAATTTAAACTCTGAACTTTGTTATGATTTTGACAAAATTTAAATATTTTTTTATGAGAATAAATTTAGATCAACTGTAACTACATAAGAAATACATGAGCAGCCTCTTTATGAATATGTTGCTTAGATTATTATGTTAAAAGTTAAAAGAAAGGTAGGTTATAGTTTTAGTATTTTTGTTGCTTATGATTTAAAAATATTATGATTTAAAAATAATATATTGATATTGATTACTGTTCTATTTTGAGTACATAACACAAAAAGTATTTGATATTTTGTCATGGTAAAAATTATATAAAATAGTTTACCCTGTGTTGTCCATCGTGTCTCGAGATCTACTACATCTTTGGTGTCCACTGTAGCATATAAATATGCTTTTAGTGCATGGCACATGATAATAGATGAAAAGTAATAAAGATTGGCATTAAAAACTTTAGAAGCTTTAGTGTACGTAAAAGATTGAGAAGATGTAGAGGGCCAAAAATAAAATTGGTAATAAAAAATAATCAAATATTTTGATAACTTTGAGATTTGATAATTAGAATTTAGAAATAAAAACTTGTATTTAGAAATAAAAACTTGTATTGTAACTATAGTGATGTAATAAGGGTTGAATTTTCAAATGATAGATAATTCAATAGGTGCTAAATTAATTGGGATGTATTGTAATTATAGTAATGTAGATTTGACTATTTATTTTTGTATTTATATCTAATAATTTTAAATTTAGAATAATATCAATAAATTTTAATTTTTAATGGAATTGTAATTTTAAATTTTTAATTCAATATAAATTATAATCTTAATTGTTATTACAATTATTAATTTTAATTGTTATTATAATAAAAATATTTATAATTAATTTTTTTTAAAAAAATTTATAAAAAATAATGATAAATATTAAAAAATTATTTAAAATATAAAAAAAATAAGATACATAATTTTTTTAAAAAAAATACATTTCACGAATTATATCATACCAAACCAATAATGGGCCGGTATCAAACACGGCTCATTATAAACTCCTGCCGACATGTAACTCGTATAAATCCATACCATCCTGACACATTAGACTACACATTGCAATCCAACACAACATGACTAGATGAGTCGTGCCATTTACCAACTCTACTATGGATTCGTAAAAAAATAATAATAATAATAATAATAAAGGAAATTTGCAAGCATCTACCATTCCGATTAGACTAAGACAACAATGACTTTCAAGGCATCTGGGTTCAATAATGGTCTCAATTGGCATTTTCCCAAGAAACAATGTCAGGTTTGGCAAAATCTCCGCAGAGCCAGCCTGGTCCCTGATGTCAAATATAATGCCAATTTAATGTTCTTGTTCATTTTCTCCAAATTACCAATCAATCAATCAAAGCAAGATTTGTTAGTCTCTTAATTAGAAACATGGAATCAAAATCATTAGCCTTACATTTCCCTATAAACAAACTGCCCTAGGCCTCACTTCGCTTCCAGATCTTGTATCAAGATACACTTACATAGAATATTTAGGAGAATCATTCGAGGGGATAAGTAAGAATAAGATGTGTCATTATTTCATTTAGTATTTTTTTTAAATCGATTATTGAGTCAAATCCATGAGCCTCAATATTATATTCCAGGTTGTTTAGGATTTTAGGTGCACAAAAATATGATCATGTCTCCTCATAATGCACCGTGTGCATTTATATATATATAAATATCTAACACGCAATTCATGTATCCTCATTATGTCATTTTTAATTTACTATTCAATAAAATTTCTGGGTACTTGTATGATCTGCCTGCAACTCTCGTAGGAAAAATATCATGCAATAATCCTAAAATGGTAGTTGGGATGATACACAAATCTTAATAATTTTGGAATTGACTTAAATATGACATTAAAATTTGTGACTAAAATACATAACTTGATACTAATTATATTTAATTTAGTATATGTCTCAAAATAATGTATTATTAAAAAAAAATTAGATGTCACAAGAAATAGTCAAATTTATGTTGGTTTTGAGTTGTTTTATTGTAACAACGTGATAAGCATACAACATATAATCTTCGAAAAGTAAACCACGTACAGTCATAATCAGTTAACTTTGTGTTTCTTTTTCTTTTGTTCTTTAATAAAAAAGTTTTTATTGGTGAAGATCCTTTTTTCTAAGTGTGTTTTCAAACACCCATTTAACTCCATAGCATAATTTTGTCACTGAAAAAGAAAGCCAATAAGACACTCAAATTTTTCTTATTACTAAAATATAAAGAAAAGTGAAGATCATTAAAACACTTTTTGAAATTGAATCAAACAAGACAAAATAGATGGCCAGCAAGAACAAAAATTCCATTAGAACTACTACTACCTTCATGTTAGGGTAACAAAACAGTCACTTCATTGGATTCCCAGTGCCTTAAAAACAAAAGGGCCTGGCCAAATTAAAAGGCTCAAAATTGTGGCGTGACCGCCACGTTCCTAAAAAGAAAAAACACAAAATTTGTTCTTTATGTTACCACAAACTATTTCAACTCTACTGGTCAGATCAGATCATCAGAATCGGAATCAATCAATCAATCAATCTATCAAACTCCCCACAACGCTTTTGTTTTCAAAAACTAAAAGTCAAACTTATTTTACAAGTCAACGTATGTGTGAGGGAAGGGGGGCCATATTCCTGTGTGGTTCTCAGTAGCATAGACTCCTCACCAGATGCTCGTATTTGTCTACCACACTTGTGGGGACCGCCACCATCACTTTAACCGCGTCCGTCTGATTATATACCGGCAGAAACAAGCAGTATCTGTCACAGCAAACGGCACCCACG
The DNA here is from genome assembly GCA_946807835.1 of Ailanthus altissimus. Taxonomy (NCBI): domain Eukaryota; kingdom Viridiplantae; phylum Streptophyta; class Magnoliopsida; order Sapindales; family Simaroubaceae; genus Ailanthus; species Ailanthus altissimus. The sequence continues at coordinate 21,315,956 of OX327684.1, forward strand.
TGAATTGGCCTTCCTATTCCCAAGTCAACCCTCTCTAAACCTAGCCTTGACCATTGTGACACTATCAACACTCCGACTGAGTCGGGACACGCTCCTGACTGACTCACTGAGTCAATCACCGATTTCACATACTCATTATTGATTCTCTCCTTCGCTCTTTTAATCAACATTGATGCATACCCTAAACCCTTCTCTGTCAAATCTTTAACGCTCGTTTGTGCACAGCCGAGTACGAACGCGTTGCCGTAGTAACCCCTGGGAAGACTCGGCTTGACTCGGTTACGTACATTAATGCTGAAGAGAAGCTTCAAGATTTGGTTCGATGGTAAGTTTAATGATCGAGCCCAGCTTCTCCACACATGAGCTGTAAGAACTTCAAATGACGTGTAGGATAACTCACTGGGTTGAATCGTTAACAGAGCGACCCTCTTCAGCTCGCTTAAATTTTTTTTATCAAACGTTATCGAAGTAGGAGCAAGCCTTTCATTGGAGAAGCGAGAAACAAACCCGCAATGGTCAGGGACTCTGTTGAACTCCGGGTGACTCAGTGAGTTAATACGAGGTTGTCTTACGGGCAATGGGTTCAGTAAGTGGCGATCCCAAATGGGTTTCGGCTTATAATTATCCAGTTGACGTTGTTGATGCGGTTGGTGAATTGTCGTTGATAATTCAGCAAACAAGTTGAGAAACTCGGCGCTGCCGATGCCGTCGCAAACACAATGATTAATCCCAACGCCGAGCGTTGCAGCTCCATCTTTTAGCCACGTAAGCTGGACGACGAGAGGTGGAGCTCCTTTAAGAACATCCGCCACGGGTAACAAGAGCTTCCGCCATTGAGTAACATATTTCGGAGCTCTCTCAAAATCGTTAATTGTATGATCAGAAACAGCTTCAATGAACAAAGCGCCTTGGTCTCGACATACAACTTCTAAGCACGAGCCATCTTGTTTGGCCCTGACTCGACCCGCCAGAGGATAATAAGGAACCAGGGCTCTAGCCAGTGCATTTTTAACACGAGCCGTGGTGGCGCGAGGTTCCGAACTTGGGCGAGCGTTGAAGACCAAGAGATACTCAATGGTAAAACGTAAGAAAAGCTGAGAGTCAAGAGCTGAGAGAGACAAAATCCTATGTGGGGACGTTGGCTCAGAAGGGGAAATAACAGTGGCTTCCTTGACATGCACAGAGCTCGCCATGTTTGTAAGTGTTTGATAAATCTTTTGGCTTGTTTTGAATTCTTTTTTAGGGTGGAATTTATAATGCTATGAGCTCAAAAATACAACTACAAAGTTGTTGCATTATAAAGTATAATGATATCGCTGTTGGGGTTATTTTATTTATTTAAATAAGCGAAGGCCATGGCCATGTGTGTATCTTTTCTCTGTCTAACTGTGAAAGATTTGTGCCAAGATTCTCCGGGCATCACTTTATGGAAAAATTAATATCAAAACAAACGTTAACAGCTTGGCTTTGCTTTCTGTCTGTTCGGCGTAGTGATGATATTGATAGCTATTTCACTCTCTCTCTCTCTCTCTCTCTCTCTTTGTAACTTCAATTTCTTTTTATCTCTAATCTCTCTTTCTCTTTTTGTGGGATTTTCATGGCAATAATTTTTTATTTTTTATTTGTACGTTTCTTTTAGTCGATGGACGTGGGTGCTAATATCTATCTAGGTCATGTCTGCAGTATCTTACATTACATGAGAGGATTGATATAAAATAATTAAATACAAAAGACCGAGTTGTTTTGTGAAGATCAAGATGATGAGAACCTTTTCGAGCGGGGGATTAAGCCATTTGAGGAATTAACTTTGGTTTTTTCTGGGACATTTAGTGGACCCAAATATAACATCATAGATTTGGCGCGATATCTTAAGAAAATGAACAGCTTTGATAGAAGATAATATACCATGTGAAAGGAGATGTTATATCTAATAAACTGGTGATCAAAATTATTGGACCCAACCATGTAAAGATCCTTATCAGTTTAAATGAAAAGAATGACCGTATCTCGATTCTAAGAATCAATATTTTCTGAAAAGTGGTTTCAAAATAATATTTTATTAAAAAAATAATAATGTCAGTTAACATTCCACGTTCACGCATAAAAACATCCTTCAGTAGAAATATTAGGGCAACGTAATTCAGGAATGAAATTCCTAATACACCCCTTATAGTAGGGGACTCTTCTCTTGCATCCTTGGGACGGGGGTTTACCACCCCCTCGTTTTATTATTTCGCGTTAGAACATAGAGAAAAATTTTAAATGGAACCGGCGCATCACGTTAATTTATTCATGTATCTAATTTGTTGTATGTGTATTATTAATTCAACTAATCGTGCTCATCATAACCATAATAAGAGACAAAATTAAAACTCCGGAACATATTAATTATATTATAAAATTACCCCCAAAACAAAAACCTCTCTGTGGGTGCTCTTTGCATTTGGAGATTATTATTTTTTATTAGAAAAAACAAAGCGAAAACTTAGAAATTAAGGAAATTGATTGCATAAATTTGCAACTATGGACTGATGTTAACAAAGATCAGGTGTGGCTGTCGGGTCATGGACCCATTCTATCAAATGGTGATGTCTATGTGAGCTTAAAGCATCTCTATTTTTAAATAAACAATGAACTTTAAGAAATTCGGTGTGCCAACTAACCATTGGGTTCCTAGATATATACTAAAAAGAATGTATTTTCTTATATATAATATCTTATCCGACTGATCGAAAGAATATATATGCTTACTTTGATAATTATCCCATTTCACTTCTTGTCCATGATTATAAACTAATTAAATGATGACGCCGATCGGATTGTAGATATACTAACTTTGCTTTAGGAATAGTGATCACCGGATGATATTATTTTCTCTTCATAATTTATTTAGAAACAGAAAATAATTCAAACCAACAGCAAAATAAAAAGCATGTAAGAAAATTTTTAGATGTCATATTCACATATTTTAAAATAGGATATAATTAAAATAAGATTATATAATTTAAAAAATAATACTTTTTAAGTTTTTTATTATTTTTGTTTAATAGAGTATTATCCAAGTTGTATTTTTTTTTTGTTTTTGGAGAACGTCTTTTCTGGGAGATTTGGGGCACAGGGAAAAGAAAAAGTAGTATCCTAATTTCTTTTTGTTGACAAATAGGTTATTGAAGGTGTCCCTTAGTGCCGAGAACAACGAGGGCCCTTAAGTTTCCCTTTATTCCTCCTGTAGATATGGACTACATCGTTGTAAATTTGAGCAGATTATAAGATGTCAACTAACGATTATGCAAGTGAATATCATGCGGAATATGAATCAATTTTGTGTACACTGAGACTCAAGAGGGTAAAAAGTTTAGAGAATCTGGTGAATAGCAGGTTGGCTTTTTGCATTCATGATTAACAATTTACACAATTATAAGCATATATTTACGCAATTTCCCACGTAGATTTCCTCTATTTGATATATATTATTGGAGGGGCCTGCTCTATTTTTTCTATGTAAAATTAAGGATGAATGTGCATGCGCTGCAAATGCCAAAGTAATTGCATTAGAAGAATTTAAGCAAACCTAGAGGGTTTTTTTTTTCTTTCTATTGTGTGCCATCCGTAGGCTTTTCTCGAATTTACCCTCGAGGTCTAAACTGTTTGATCATCAAGAAACAAGAGTACATGTCCAATTTTAATAATGTATCACATTTTTTTTATTTTAATAATGTGTGCCGTCCGTATCAGTATTCACGTTGTATACAGCTGAGCCCGATGGATGCACTCTACAAAAGTAGATATGAGAGATCATTCACTCCTAATCTATAAAGATTAATATTAGAGTTAAAAAAGAAGAACAAACAAAAAGAAAAAGCAGCATTCATGTAATATACTTTCTAGCTCGCTGGCTGCTGCTGCCTCAGTAGTAATGAAATAACATCTGTACTATTTATAGAATATAGATGGGTATCAACAAGACATATAGGGATGCATTTTCTTTGCATGATAATGACCATGAAATAACAAGAGATTCCCTTGTCAAATCCTTTACCTATCACCGCCCTATTAACTCTTCTCTGCAGACACTTTGGAGAGTGAGAGAATATAATTTTAGTTTACATCGATGGGAATGAAACAAAGATCAAAAACAGGGTCAAAGCGAGCTGGGGCCAAAATGAGGGGGACCAAAGATGATGCATATCTAAAGCTTTAAAGTGGGTGAAAAAAGAAACTCAAAAGCTAAGCTTATAATCTTTGCCTCTGCTTTCTTTTTAATAATGGATATGCATGATCTGCATGCTTACGCTATTACTCTCTTTCTTTGCTTATTCCTCTCTAGTAGATCTTATCTTCTGTCTCCTTTTTTTCCAGCTGGTTAGCGATTAAAACCCATCACGTCTTTTCACAAAAAGCAAGAACATTTATAGAGTAGACAAGATGTACTTGAGCGATTTGATTAACTTTATAATTGAGATTTTAGTGTAGGGTTTTGTTGTCGAATACGAATATTAGTTTTGAATCTGAATAGCTGCAGAGGTGAAACTGTTGCAGAGACTAGACATAACCCAGTAAAGTTAATAAGTTATAATTCGCATATAAATTCTTAATATTAAAAAATCAATTTAGTCCTCTCAAATTTTTTTCAAAATTTTTATATTTAATAAATAAAATTGTCAATTTTTTAAAAAATATTTCTATTAATATTAAAAACTTACTTTTAATATATTATTTAATATTCAAATAATATATTAACTTTCCTGCTTTAACTTCTTTATCTAATAAAAATAATTTTTAATACACAAATAGTTCTTATTTTTATATTTTTCTAACTTCATTTTCTTATCTTAATAAAATATAATTTTATATTTATAAATGATCTCATCAATATATTTTTTTATTAATACAATCGAATTTTATATTTATAATTCTTTTTTTATATGAAATACATCTTTTTTTAATATAAAATTTTTTATACTTATAATTATTTTTCTACATAATTTTTTTTTTAATTTAACTTATATAAATATACTCATAATTATAAAACTCCAAATATTGATAATTTCTTCTTTTTTTTAATTTACGTCAAATTTTTATTATTTTATTTACAAAATAATTATCTTTATATTTACTCTTTCAATGTCTACTATAATAAGTGAACATTCATATTTTACTATACATATTATCAAAATAAAACTTCACAACAAATAAAGATAATCTTTAACAAATTCATTAATAATGTATATTAAAATAAAATTATAAAAAATTTAATATAAAATTAATTATAGATAATTTTTTAGATATAAAAAACTATTGAACTACTTTTTGATATAAAAATATGTTAAAATTTCCAATAATTTTTTTTCAATTCATTTATTATTTATATAAAATAAAAATATTCTTTTTATAATTTAGTTTAATTATTAATTTAATTTATTTGGTTAAATTTAAAAATTTATGTAACGATCTGTCCCGAAAGTTCAAATCCTCTTCTGCCGCTACTAATTACTGTTAAAGGTAGGCCACTATCACTACTAGTCTACTCCTGGATTTTTGTAGCTAGCCATGTGGATTCTTTCTTCTTTCAACATGAGAATCAAAACCTGGAAAAAAGTGCTTTTATCTTGAGGTCACTACTCTTTTTATAATATTTACGCACGTTATTAACATTATTTTTCTACTATAAGGGTACAATGGCAATACATAATCTGTGTTGGAATCCAATCTTAAGTTTAATATTAAAATATCTCCTTGAAATTTAGAGTCCATTTAGTATTTTAGTGGCGTGATTAGGAAAAATATAGGCTGTGTAAAAATTAATAAGTGTTTAATAAATATAATTTTTAAAATTTGATAAATCAAGGTTATATACATACCCTTCAATATAGTTGTGAGATAAAATCAACCTAATTGTGGAAGTAAAGCTACACTTCATTATTTATATTTCTAAAGTTAAATTGAAGCATAATATAATATAAAAAGAGTAAAATTGTAATTTTTAGCAATTTAATAAAGATTTTATAAAAAAAAATGATACCCATTAATAAATGTTTAAGATACTCGAATCAAACTAAGGAGATTAGTCATTTACCATACACAAAAAGTCTTACATATATATATATATATAAGGATATTTAGATTAGAATTCTCTTCTAATTTTTTTTTATATTTAATATTTTATTAACATAAAGTTGGTGGTTGATAAAAAAATGTAAAATAGTAATAAAATAAATTTTCTTTTAATATAATTAATATAAGATTTTTTTGAAGTAAAATTAAATTAAGAGTGGATACTAATTTGGGTTGTTATTGCCAATTTACAGACGGAGGCAGTCACCTAAATAGTTATGTCTGAATGGATTGATATGTTGGGGCCAATAGCTAAATTGTTTCTTTATGAATGGAGAAGCAGAAGCAGAAGCAGTAGCAGTAGCAGTAGCAGTAGCAGTAGCAGTAGCAGTAAAGCATTAACTAAAACTGAAATAATCTTTAAAGGGCGTGGTCCTAAAACAAGCTCAACACAGGCATGTGAATAAAAAATCTGTTAGTACTTACATACCGCGTAATACAATGATAACAGGATGAGCTTCTTGGTATGATTCTCTTACATTAATTTGAGTTTTAATTATGTGCAGGAATTAGGTTTTTAGGAATTTTTATGTGAGAATATTAATTAAAAATTATTGAGATATAATTTAGAGAATAAATTAAGTGTATGGGTATGTGAGGATCGAAAACGAATATAAAAAAAGGTGAAAAATAAAGAAGGCGATGCCCTGGGTGTAGGCATTGCGGTGCCCAGAACAAAATTTGAGTGCCGCGGTGCCCAGACGGACATACTAGCGCCGCGACGCTGGGCATGAGAAGAGTTTCCCAATTTGAAATTTTCTTATTTCGTCTTTCACTTACTTCGGGTCTTCCAATTACGACTCCCACATATTTAGGGTAAACCTATAATGTTTCTAAGCGTATATAAAGATTCTCTATTAGTTTGTAAACACATATTTATGATAACTTAAGAAATCTTAGTGATTAAACCTTATTTGTGGTTCTTAGTGAGAGAAAATCTCTAGATTGCAAGATAGAGTTTTTCTTTGTGATCTTTCTTATAAAAGACATACTTTATTAATGCATTGTGATTCAATAATAAGAGTGAGCGATCTTGATCAGCCGTGGACGTAGGCAAGTTGTCGAACCACGTAAATTTTGATATGTTCTTCTTCTACCATTTCTCTCTTTTAATTCCTTTAATTGCTTGTTTTGCACTATTTACTCGGGTGATATTACTTGTTTGTGTACTTCTGCTTCAACAAATTGGTATCAGAATCAAGTTCTAAGTAGACATAGTCACACCCAAGTATGAGGTAGAGAAATTCAAAGGTACGAATGACTTCAATCCGTGGAAGATGAAGGTAAAGACATTGTTGGTAAGCCAAAGGCTAAACTCAGCATTAGAGGAGACTGCAGCTCTATCTAGTGATGAAGAGAAGACGCCAGAGTCATCTAAAACTAAAGTAGAAAGAAGGGGCATTCAAGAGAGCTTATAGCACAATCGTTCTATCATTTAGCGATGAAGTACTAAGAATAGAAGTAGCAGGTGAGACGACGACGATTGGTCTTTGGAAGAAGCTTGACTCTCTTTATATGCGAAAATCATTGGCAAACAGATTGCATATAAAGAAGAAGCTGTATCAGCTGTTCATGTCAAAAGGGACGCCGATGAAAGATCATATAGACGCATTCAATAAGATCATCATTGATCTTGAGTCTATCAACATCAAGATAGAAGATGAAGATAGAGCAATTATCCTACCGAGTTCACTCCCCAAGAGTTATAAAGGCTTTATTGATACGCTACTTTATGGTAGAGAGAGTTTAACGATGAACGATGTGAAATCATCATTAAACTTAAAGTTATTAGGGAAGCAGATCAAGGGCAATGCAGAAAGTTTATCTGTAAAAGGAAAGCTCTCATATAGATATGGAAGGAAAAAGGGCTCAAGATTGAAGTCTAGGACTCTTAGGAAGTGCTATTGCTACAAGAAGCAAGAGCACTTCATAAAGGACTGTCCTGAGAAAAGAGCATAAGTCAAGAAGAAAGCGGATGCTATGTTTGCCTATGATGATAGCGCAGAGACACGCGTCGCTACTGATGGTAAAAACACTGAACAATGAGTGCTTGATTCTGGTTGTACATTTCACATGTGCCTGCACAAGTCTTGGTTGTAATTTTCGAGCCCATTAGTGGTGGTAAGGTGTTAATGGGTAATGACGTTACATGACAGATGATGAAAATTGGTAGTGTTAAACTTAGGTTGCATGATAGGCGAGTGAGAAAGTTGACAAATGTTAGGTATGTTCTTAACCTCAAGAGGAACTTGATCTCACTAGGGATATTAGACAAGAATGGGTATTCCATTAGAATCGACGGAGGGGATTTAAGAGTGTTAAAGGGTTCTATAGTGGTAATGAGAGGAGAGAAGCACAAAGGCGTTTATGTACTTAAGGGTGAAGTTGTGAGTGCTTCTGCATTATTCTTTGTAGATGATAAGAGTATGAAAACCAAGTTGTGGCATCTTAGACTACCACACCTAGGCGAGAGAAACTTGAAGGAGTTATATTAGTCAAAATGCTTTTTGTAAGTATAAGTTCCAGCCCTTGGAGTTTTGTGATCATTTTATGCTTGGGAAAGCAAATAGGGTGAGGTTTAGCACCGATGAGCATAAGACTAAAGGGACTCTTGACTACATACACTCGGATCTTTGGGGACCAGCTTAGACAGCTACTCATGGAGGTGCCATGTATTTTCTTAGTTTAATTGATGACTATTCAAGGAAGCTGTGGGTATATGTGTTGAAGAGTAAGGATCAATCATTTGATATGTTCAAAACTTAAAAGACTCTTGTTGAGAATCAGACTGACAAAAGGATGAAGAGGTTAAGAACTGACAATGGCCTCGAATTTTGCAATAGAGAGTTTGATGGGTTTTGTGCCAAGCATGAGATTGCGAGGCATAGAACGGTAAGATCAACACCACAACAGAATGACGTAGCTCAGAGGATGAATAGGACCCTAATTGAAAAGGTTAGATGCATGCCTACCAATGCAAAGATGTCCAAGGTATTTTGGGAAGAAGCTGTAGTGACTGCAACTTATTTGATTAATAGAAGTCGCTCATCAGCAATTGACTTCAAGACGCGAGAAGAGAAATGGTCTGGCAATTCTCCTAAGTATAACCACCTCAGAATATTTGGTTGCCTTACTTTTGCACATATTAAGGAAGGGAATTAGAACCTAGAGCTATCAAATGGGTATTCATAGGATATCCCGAATGAGTGAAAGGATACAAAGTGTGGTGTAAAGACTTTATACCACTAAGGAGTATCATAAGCCGTGATGTGACGTTCGATGAGACGATGATGCTGAAAACTTTTCAAGAAGATGAGAAAGAAGAACTTGTGCCCAAGGAAGACTCAGCACTCGAGTCAATAGAAGTTGAAGTGGAACCTGAGAGTATATCTGATATGCCCTCAGATCAGTACTTCAATGAGGAGATCCTTGAAGATGAACCAAGAACACCAGCGAGTTCTTCTACGTCCAACGAAAGAAAGACTAGGACTCTTGAGATGGAATTTAAAGAGTACCAGCTAACTAGAGACAAGTTAAAGAGAACGATTAACCCATCAATCAGATATGCACAAGTAGATCTAGTTGCTCATACTTTTAATTCTACTTACACTCTTGAGTATGATGAACCTATGACATATGGTGAGGCTATGAAGAGTAAAACCAAGAAAGAATGGCAGCAGGCCATGGAAGAAGAGATTAATTTTCTTAGGAAGAATAATACCTGAAAGTTGGTGGAGAGACCTCAAAAGAAACTAGTTGGGTGAAAGTAAGTGTATAAGTGAAGGAGGGGATACTGGGGATAGAGCCTATAAGATTTAAGACTAGGTTAGTTGCACAAGATTTTACTCAAAGAGAGGGAGTTGATTTTCATGAGATATTCTATTTAGTCGTCAAGAATACATATATTAGGATTTTGTTAGCCATGTGTGCAAACCTTGATTTACATCTAAAGCAGATGGATGTAAAGACAACTTTTCTGCATATAGAGCTTGAAGAGACGATATACATGGCACAGCCGTAGAGGTTCGAGGAGCCCGGGAAGGAAGATCCTGCTTGTTTGCTAAAGAAGTCATTATATGGGTTAAAGCAATTACCTAGATAGTGGTATAAGAGATTTGATGAGTTTATGATGGCTTCTGACTTTAGTAAGAGCAAGTATGACAAATGTGTGTATTTCAAGAACGTAAGTTGTGGGATAATGTATTTGATTATATACATCGATGATATGTTGATCGCATATAAGAATATAAAAAAAATACAGAAGCTCAAGAAGTAGTTAAGTGGCGAGTTTGAGATGAAAGATTTGGGAGCAACAAAAAGAATTTTAGGTATGGATATTGTGAGGGAAAGAAGAGATGTTATCTTCTTGTGCTAACAGTGATATATACTCAAAATTCTAAAGAAGTTTGGTATGTCCAACGTAAAGGTTGTCTCTACTCATTTGGCCATGCATTTCAGACTTTCAGTAGCACAGTCGCCGACATCCTAAGATGAGAAACTGCAGATGAGTAAAGTACCGTATGCAAGCGCTGTGGAGAACATCATGTATGCAATGGTTTATAAAAGACTAGACATAGTACAGGCTATGAGTGTGATGAGTAGATACATGACAAATCTAAGTAAGGATTACTGGATTGTAGTGAAGTGGATTCTGAGATATATCAAGGGGACGTTAAATCACGGGTTAATGTATAAGAAGGATGAGGACAACAGTGAAATAGTAAGAGCGTACGTAGACTTAGATTATGCAGGTAATCTAGACAAGAGAAGATCGTTAGCGGGCTATGTATTTACAGTGTTTGGGTATAGTGTGTGTATTGGAGATCAGTTCTAGAATATGTAGTTGCCTTATCTACCATAGAGGCAGAATACTTAGCTGTTGGTAAAGCTATTAAGGAGACCGTGTGGTTGAAAAGCATATGCACGAAGGTATTAGCTAGTGAAGATGTGAACACCGGTGTATATTGTGATAGCCAGAGTGCCATACACCTAAACAAGCATCAAGTATTCCACGAGAGGTCGAAACATATAGATGCGAGGCTCCATTACATCAGAGAGATTTTTCAAAGTGGTGAAGTTAGTCTATCAAAGATAGCGTCGTCTAAAAACCCTGCTGATATGTTGACTAAGACAATGCCATCAATTAAGTTCATCCTATGCAAGGACTTAATCGGAGTCACTATTTTGTGAGGGTGACCAAAGATGCAGAAATGAGAGATCGAGTTGCTTATGGATGATTTTGAATCAATGAGGGGATTTGTGAGAATATTGATTGAAAACCATTGGGATATGATTTGGAGAATAAGTCAAGTACGTAGGGTACATAAGGATTGAAGACGGACGTGAAAAGAGGTGAAAAATGAAGAAGGCAGTGCCCAGAACAGAACCTGAGCGCCACGGCGCTAGGCACAGAAAGAGTTTCCCGATTTGAGACTTTCTTATTTCGTCTCCCACTTGCTTCAGATCTCCCTATATATGACTCCCACACTTTTAGTGTAAACCTAAGATGTTCTAAAGCCTACATAAAGGCTTTCTATTGGCTTGTAAATACATCTTTGTGATAACTCAAGAAATCTTAGTAATTAAACCTTCTTTCTGGTTCTTAATGAGAGAAAATCCCTAAATTGTAAGAGAGAGTTTGTCTTTGTGATCTTTCTTGTAAAAGGCATACTTTATGAGTGCCTTGTGATTTGTGATCTTTCTTATAAAAGACATACTTTATGAGTGACTTGTAATTCAATAATAAGAGTAGGTGATCTTGATTCGTCGTGGATGTAAGAAAGTTACTGAACAACGTAAATTTCTGTGTGTTCTTCTTATACCATTTCTCTTTTTAATTTCTGTAATTGTTTGTTCTGCACTATTTACTTGTGTGATATTGCTTGTTTGTGTGCTTCTACTTTAACACTGTGATTGTTAATACTCAATGGCCATAGTTACTGGTTCTCATGGGCAACAATAATTTCATTTCTCATCACTTTTTTTCCTTGTAAAATCCGTGCTCCAAGTATTTGGTAATGGCTCGTCACCAACTAATATATCCAAAATAAACTAACATTTTAATAACTAAAAATATGAATAAACCAAACCCAATATTTTCATAAAATAAAATTAAAGTGCAACACTTAGATAATAAATACATTAAGTCCAAAAGGCAATTGCCAAAATGGTAACTAAATGAAGTTTAAAAAACAATTACAATATGAACTCTAAAAAATAATTGCAAAAATAATTTCAAAATTTGGATTCCTCATTAATTTACAAAATAAAAGTACAAAAAAATAAAAAATTACAATATAAAACGTCATTATTCATATTTATTAATTTAATTGAACTCTTCGCATCATAATATGTGCAAATTCTACATGAAAGAAGTAAGATAATAATTTTTGCATTGTTTTTAAAAACACAAAATATTAGGAAATAATAAGAAAAAAATAAAAAAAAAGGAATAATAAAATAGTAGAATAATAGAATAATATTTTTTTACCTACTTCAACTGTATCATAAAACTCAATATCTTCGAGAAACTCTTCTTTCTTCAGTCTATTTAACAAAAGCGAAGCTCTTATTTAAATTTGTGTGTATATATCAAAATCTCAACCATCTTTGGAGTCAATGAGCTGCAGAATGAATCTAAAATATGTCCCTCCGATACTAAAAGCTGACTCAGAGGTCACAGTAGATACCGAAACAGCAAGTATATCTTTAGTTATCTGTGCTAGCACTGGATACCTTGAAGAATTCACCTTCCACTAACTCAAAATATTAAAACGTTAATATTTAGAATTCTCAAGTTTCTACATCAAGTATCTATCCACTTCATTGGATTCATCCAAATCCGTTTCGTCATCTACACATCCCACGAATTTTGCCCAAGGGTCATCATCTCTTACATCAAGCTATATCACATCTGAATATAAACTTGATGGACCAGATTACAGTGATTGTGACCTATACATGCTAGTGCTACTCCCAGCTCCATTCTAGACCCACCAACATTACCAACACTACTACTTAGCCCATCAACCGCTCTACCATGCGATGTAATATAGGCCTCGTAAAGCGTATACAATAATTCTTTACTTAATCTCTTTATGTCTTCGACTTTGGTGTTTTCATCATCATATAAAAACCCAAAATAAAATTCAGCAAATTGCATCTTGGATTAAGCACAGTAGAACTATCAACAGTCTATTTATTTTCTCTATAGATTTTCAATACTTATAATATTTTACCTGCATCTTGCTAGCCGTGATGTACAAAGAGACATCTTTACTCCAACTTAATTTAGCTAAGTTAGAATTAATCTTACAAATCTCATTGAAATAGATATTAGATGTCACAGACAATGAAGCATTAAAATTTAACATGACATCATAAAAGTTTTTAGAAACTCCACAAGCTGTTGAACATTCTCCTAATTCACACTAATTGGTGTCCCATATCTCTTCTTTTCTTTTTCATCCTCCAAAAAGTAACTCTCATATGACTCATTATTTTTTGCCATTCAATTAAACACCTTTGTTAATTTTAATGTAGTCGCCAATATCAAATAAGTGAAATTCCACCTCGTTGGCACATTTAACATCACACTCTCTTTATAATTAATTTTCTCTCTCTCCACAAAATTTTTAAAAACTTGAACTCCTACTGTTGAAGATCTCACATATTTCATAGCATTACGTATAAAAATAATGCTCTCATTGCAAATTCTTTAATCCACCAATCACAATCAAATTCAGAATGTGCACACAACAACGCACATGCATAAACTCATTATTCAATAATAGTGTTTCATCTTTCCAACTCTTCAGTCACTTCTTAAAATAATTAATGGCAACGTCATTGGCACTTGCGTTATCAATTGTAACAGTAAAACACTTTCTCTATACTCCAATCCAACAAGCAAGATTTAAGTTGCTTACCGATTTCATCTCTTTATAAGATGGAATAGGAGAGAAACTTAAAATCCTTTTATGTAACTTTCAATATGGATCTATGAAGTGGACAGTAGCAACTACATAGTTTTGATTATAAACGAAAGTCCAACGGTCAATTGTCAAACTCACTTGTTGCCCAGTCTACTAAATAAACTCTTTAACATGACTTTCTCCTCAGTAAATAGTTCTACTACGTCTTTGGTTATAGTTCTACATGGCGAAACATCAAATAGAGGACATGCTACATTGCAAAAATATCAGTACTCATAATTCTTTATCAAAATTGAATGGCAATTCATCTATAATCATTATTTTTACAGCTGCATCTCGACATGCTTTTTGACTCCATCTCTTAGGCACATCATTATTACTATTTCCCTCTCTTCTTTCTGTGGGTTCTCTACCAAATATTGTTTGTCTATCATCCAACAATGAGCGTGGAATCTTCTTACATACACGTAAATATTTTCTCATACCATTTGTTTAATCTCTTATTGAATTAGATGCATACAATTTTCTAAAGTAATTGCACTACGACTTATCCGTTATGTCCTTGCAAGGGGTAAAATGACTCCACACTATCGATCTTGTTCTCTTATTATGATTAGGATATGTAGGCAACAATGCATCTGCGTTGTCGACGCTATATTGTGTATCTTTATGAGATCCCCCAATATTCATAATATTTTCTGAAGCTGAATCACGACTCATCTGTAATATAATAGTGTAATACACAATGCTGAAACAAGATTAATTTGAATCTTTTACAAATTTTTTAATATTTCACAAATATGTATTTTTATAAACACACAAAATCTCATGGAAAATCTTAAACACCGTACAACCAATCAAACATGAATTATGGGCTTAAATAATAAAACAATATTACATATACAAATTATTTGTGCATAATATCTCATATAAATTGATAGTAATATTACACGTACAAATTTTTAAAACATTTTTTTTCATACTAAAATACAAATTAATGTAACATGCAAATATTAATTTGATAACAATTAATAACATTTTTTTTCATACCAAAATGACAATTAATATTACTTGGTTTATCCTACACTTAATTCTACTTATATATAAATAAATATATTATGGTTTACGTTTTCTTACAAGTGTGTCGACAATGCGTGTACTTAAACGGTAGACCCAACAAACGACAATGGTGGCAAAATAGCTAGCGGCCTTTGGCAAAATAGTAGAACGAAAAATGGCAGCAACAGCGGCATACGCAAGTCACGCAGTGGCACCGAAGACAAGCAGTAGCAGACAGCAGTTACAGACTCACAGCCACGAGTACGGCATCAAAGAAAAAGGGTGCATGTTGAACGGTAGAGAAGAAGTATGAAACACGTTTTTTTTTAATGTTTTCCCTAAGTTTGCTTTTTTTTTTTTTCTGTTTATTAATTAAACGATGCCATTTTAGATTAAAAAAAGGTGCCATTTTGCTTTTTTTTTTTTATTTAAAAAAAAATAGTTTGGTTCAGGAATGACCTATACCAAACCGGGTCCCGTCTCGGCCAGACTGGGACGACAGGGACTTCCATTTTTTTTATCCTAGTTTTGTCCCGCAAACGGGACCTGTCCTGTCCCGACCTGATTTTTTCAGATTGAATCGTCCGAGCATGGCCAGGATTAGGCTAAATACCCATTCCTAGTTAACAATTAACAAATGTTAAGTTAAACTTTATTTAATTATTAAATATAATAAAATATCTTAATTTTTAATCTACTCTAAGGTTAATAATTAACCAAGGTTAAATTAAATTTTTATTTAATAATAAATATCTTAACTTTAGCCTAATCCTAAGGTTAACAATTTACTAAGGTTAAGTTAAACTTTTACTTAACAATTAAATAATAAAATATCTTAATTTTAACCTAACTCTAAAGTTAACAATTAACTTAGGTTAAATTAAACTTTTATTTAATAATTAAATAATAAAATATTTTAATTTTAACCTAACCATAGAGTTAACAATTAATTTAGATTAAGTTAAACTTTATTTAATAATTAAATAATAAAATATCTTAATTATTTAACAATTAAAAATTAATTAAGTAAAATTACTATTATGTTCTTGCTAGGTTACCAAGTAACTCAAAGTGGGTCCCCACCTTAACCGTATACTTTAGTTAACATAACCATAATAATTTGTTAGATTTTATTGGATTAAATTATTCACTTCAGTACGTTGCCTCAGTGCACAACGAGTATATTTCATATTGTGGGACTCTTTAAGTCCATGCCAAATTTGTCAGATAGAACTATTCTATAAGTCCGTGATTTATGCACCACGTATACGTTATGGATATTACAAATCAATGCGTTAGACCATATACGTTAAGGTTACTGCACATACGTATAATCCTTCCATCAAATATACCCTGGATGTGCGGGAATATAGATCAATACAGTCAAATCTCCATTTGCTCATCTAGATTCGTATCTCGATAAATAATATACGCAAACACTTTTGTGATATTATTTAACCTTATGGGAAAATTCTTTCTCGGGTTTATTACTTATGGCCATAAGATTTTTTGAGATACAATTTCGAAGCATCAGATATGCAACTTCCCTATGTAAGCTGATGGATTTCGTATATACGCACACCGTTCTCTATGAGTATCAAACCATACCCAGCGACACGTAACGGTGAAACTATGAAAGATCTCTAACATCTGTGGAACTAAATTATGGTGGATTACCCACAAGCTCATTGTGGCACTCGGGTCAAAAGGACCACGAATACTACTCAACTCGAGATGACTTACCATTGATGGTTTCATAGGATGTCTATTGAGGTCCTAATGAATCTATTCAGTATCTAGTCCTGAATGAATACCCGTATGTCTATACGATCTTCAACTAAGCTCATAGTCAGCGAAGAACAATTATTTGTACCATGCAGATATAGACATACAATGATCTATATAATTGGGATTCACCAATAGACCTGTATTGGTGAACATAGATCAGGAACACAGTGTTTGAGAATATACTTTTATAATGACATTTCTTAACACATATTACAACTTTTTGCAACTTTGTCATTACTAGTAAACTCTTAGGTCTTTGTCCCATTTTAGACAAGGCTCTAACTCCTTAATATCGCTGACTCTTATAATATGCTAACTCTTAGCAGTGCTAACTCTCAACATTTATAACTCTTAGTGTTGCTAACTCTTAGCATTGATTTAAACTCTTTTAAACCAGATTTGATCTTCTTCAGATCATACAATGTCTGAAATGTCACAAGTATTGTACCATATATGTTTAATTTTAAAGATTTTATTGAAATATTTATTGTATAAATATTAAACAATTAATATTCATACAATATTAAAATGGCACGTAAGCACCAACTCCAACAAACTGCCATATACTCTAGTTTCATTGTATTTGTATCTCATACCAATACACTCCATGTATTTCTCAAACACCCTAGGAGTTCAGACCTGAGTGGGTTCGCTACGTTATTCGTGGAATGTATCATAGATACTATTACATCTCTAATAGTCAAGATCTTTCTAATTATGTGGTATTCAGAGTCCACACGATCAGAATTATGGTGTGCCTTATGACTTCTTGGCTTAAGTAATTATTTCTTTATTGTTGCATTATAGTGGAATAGAATCCATTGAGCTTGGAACTATTCTAAGCTTTGTAACTAGCTTGAATATCCATAGTGCTTCTTTTACAGGTTTCAAAAGCTACAGCATATTCTACCTCAACGGCAGACTTAACTATGGATTTCTAAATTGCATATTTTCAACTAACTCTAGTACTGATGAGGAGAAACACTCAACCAAATATAGACTTTTTACCACTTAGATAAGACTGAAAGTCTGAATATGTGCGTTCCTTCACCTGTAAGAAACTTTCTCCGTTATTAAGAAATATATCCTCTGTACCTTTTAGGTATTTCAGATATGTTTCATTGCCATTTAATGGTTGTGACCTAGATCAAATCGATAACAGCTCGTAACACTTACAGCCATCCAAATTTAGGTCAAGTACATAACATGACATGTATCAAACTATTTTTAGCTAATGTATATGATACATTAGACACTCTAACCCTTTCATTTTCTTCCCAATGATACATCTTCCCAGAAAGATAAATGCTATATCTGAAAGGCACATTAACTATCTTACAGTCAATAAATTTGTACCTTACTAGAACTTATCTATGTACGAAGATTTGGAGGTCTCATTAGCCTCTTAATTATATCTCTCTAAAACTTTATACCTAGTATATAAGAAGCCTTTCCCAAAAATTTTATAGAGAAGTTCTTTACTCATATAACACTTAGCTAATGGACTTGCAACATATCAATGTCGTTTTCGACATTGAGTGTGTCTTATGGGAAGCATAACCAAGTCCAAACTTGATTGTTATGCAGAAATTCAATTTTAATTTTATGACATCTTGCCATTTTTCTAAATCAATGTCAAACATCACATCTCCATAAGTCAAAAGATCATTTTCTTCAATTAAAAAAAAAATATCAAGGGCAGCTTCAAGTATTAAGCAAACCTTGTTGGTGGCTTTGATATCCTTTCCGACCTATAAGGAGAGTATGTTAAAGGTATTTCACTCAATTAAACTTGAAATTTCACTGTCAGTTCATATACATTCTGATTGACTTCATCAAGTTTAATCATTCTATAATTCACATGATCCATAAGAAACTCTTTCTCTAGTAAAATGGGATCACGAGCAATGAAAATATTTCGTTCTTATAGATCATAAAACTAGTATCCTAATGAAAGCTTGGGATGCCTAATGGACTGATACTTGTGCCTTTTGGGTGCAAGTTTATCCTATTACATAACTCTTATGCAAACAAAACAACCTCAAGCCTTAAGATACTTAAGACTCAGTTTTCTCTTAGTCTATATCTTATACAGAGTAGAAGGAACTGTTAGGGTCGGTGCTTATGTGTCATCCCTGAATGTACATATACTTGTGTATTTATACAAGTGTACATTTCTATTAAATTATTAATACCCATTTATATGGTATTATGCATGTAACGTTGCAGACATTGTAGATATGAAGGAGTTCAGATAAGATCTAAAGGGTTTAGATAAGGGCTTATAGTTAGCCATGCTGAGAGATATAATTGCTAAATGTTAGCACGACTAAGTGTTAGCTAGTTATAATACTCAGTAGATCCAAGAGTTGGAGCCTTGTCTATAATGGGACATAGACCTGGGAATATACTAGTAACTGCATAGTTACAAGAGTTGCAATCGGGTGCCAGAAAATGCAAGTTGTGCAAGTATGTTATCGAATAATTATCCCTGATCTATTTCTACCGATGCAAGTTTGTCAGTGGATACCTTTAAATATAGATCAGCATATGTCATACCTATCGGGTATAGATGGTCGTTCCTGATCGACTGTGAGCTTAGAGCTCGTATTGACATATGGGTATCTAGTTAGGACTGGATATGGGACAGACTCACGAAGACCTCCGATAGACACCCAATGTAGCCGTCGACGGAGGGTTCTCTCGAGTTGAGTAATATATGCTGTCCTTTGACCTGAGTATCACGGTGGACTTGTAAGTGATCCACCATTCTTTAGTTTCACGCATGTCACAGACCTTTCATGGTGTGACCGCTGGGTGTCGCTGGATATGGTTCGATGCTTATGGAGTCTGGTGCGTATAGATATGGGATCCGTCAGCTCTAATATGGAGTTTAATATCCAGATGCTTCAAGACTGTATCTCAGAAAGTCTTGTGGCCATAAGCAATCATCCCGAGAAAGAGTTCTGCCAGGGTCTAACAATATGGAAAAAGAGTTTGCGCATATTGTTCTCCTTTGCCATATTGTTCATTGAGATACAAGTCTGGAGATAGGACATGGATGAGCACTAGGGGATTTGACGGTGATAATCTATATCCCCACACATCCAGGATATCATGACGGAAGAACTATACGTATGCGTTGTAACCTCAGCTTGTATGGTTCAACACGCTGATTTATATATCCGTGACGTGTGCATGGGGCATAGCTCACGGACTTATGGAATAGTTTCATTTGATGAATCGGGCGTAGGACCTAAGGAGTCCTGCGATATGGAGTGTACTCGTTGTGCACTGGGGCAGCGTGCCAGATTAAATTGTTTAATTCGGTAATATTCAGCATTACCACAAGAATGCGTGCGTGTCTGTATTTAAGTGTTAAATACAATAATTAGTTAATAATTATTATTTACTAATTGAATTAGGACACGTAACATATTGTGGACCCTCAATTGAGTTTATCCAAGTATGAGATTTGATGGGACCTACTAAGGGGTAAACTTGATAACTATTCATAAGAGACAAAATGGTCATTTTTCAATTTAATTATTTAATAGTTAAATATTCAAATATCTTTCTTTATATATATATAATTTTATATTATTGTTATATATTATATTATTATCTATATTATATAATATATAATATTTATATTTTATTATATTATATTATATATATATATATAAAGCAAAAGAAAGAAAGAGATGAGAAGCAAGATTTGGCCAAATGGCTGAGAGAGAAAAAGAGAAAGAAACGGAGGAGAAAGGAAGAAGAGAAGGAAGAAAGAAAAGAAGAAAAAGAGAGAAAGAAAAAGAAAAAGAAAAAAAATAAAAAATGAAATTGTTTTATTTTTCTTACGTTTTCAATTAAAACAATTATGAATTGTTTCAATTCTCCATTTCTTATCCTTTTGGAGAAAATGATATAAATTCACTCCTGACCTTTTTTGGGATTAAGAGTTAATCTTAGGCTGAATACAAAGCTGTTGTTCTAGCTCACCAAGCCCACCGTATTGGTGACTAGAATTACACACGAGTTGGTTTTCATGCAGACTCCAGAAAAAATATGTGTATAACGTTACACGTTACGGTGAGTTCTTTAATCCAATAAATATATTAATGTGATTAATATATTGTATTTGTTGTGTTTATTGTAAAATTTATATGTTTACGTTGCATTAGGCAATAGACACAATTGCACATGCATACACTCATGTGCCTAAGATCCTTCGCTAACAGGAATGACTTTCGATAGAACTATGTTTAATAACTGAGCAGCAGATTCTTAAGCATAATCCCATAGATATTCTAGAAGATTAGTGAAGGTCAACGTTAATAAGAATATATCTAATAAAGTCTGATTCCTTCTAATACCTTCGTATTGAGGAGTATCTAGAGGGCTGTGTTGAGTGAGAATCTCATTCCCCTTTAAATGATATGTGAATTTACTTCTTATGTATAAACTATCTCGATCTAATTGAAGGTATTCAATATAAATAAATGCTTGTTTCTTTACTTTTTTAGTCGGAACCTTTTGGCCACTTCAAAAAAATTTCAACTTGTGTTTTCTCTAAACACATATTCATATCATAACAAATCACTATAAAGACAATAAAATATCAAAATTCAACCATAGCAATAAGATTCATTAGACTAAATACATCACTATATACTAGTTCCAATAAATCAGTGGCTTAGTGTCTAACACTTACACGAGGATTGGGTCATTTTTTCTAGAATAAAAAATTCATAAACTAGCTAAGGTTTTATAGCCAGATCAAGTATCTAACCATTTTTAAGTAGACGAGGTATTCGTCTCACGACTAAGTGACCTAACCTTATATGCCACTATTCCTTATTATTCAGAGTTCCCGAATTATTATTTATTTTGAATTTTCAAACTACTATTTCTTCTGTTTACCTATGCATTGGAGACATTTTACAGTGTATTTAAGATATAACAACCATTAATTAACTAACACTCGATTAGCAAAATATTATCATTATCACATAAACAATAAGAACTATTTCTAATCTTTTTATGATAACCTTCTATGTCTACTACAGAAAGTGATATGATTCATCTAATAATGTTTGACACAAAATAGTAATTATACAACATAATGCTTCTGCTAGAATAGAGAAGTGACATAAAAGTTATAATAGCTAGCACGTATAAGAAATCTCTATTTCCTACACGATATTATACTTCTTCTTTCATAGTATTGTAACATTTCTCAAATCATGCAACAACTTACAATTATGAGAATGACAGACTGTATCTCATACTCTTTCACTTTTAACATCATATACTAATGAAATGTTAATGTCTGGTGAACAAATATCTAAGGGGTCTATCTATTCTTAGTCAAGGTGTCTTGAATAGTAATGTTTATTATTTCAAACCTTATTACAGTGGAAATATTTTTTATTGTGATTATTCTCTATCTGTGGTTTAGATATATCCAAGTATTTTTTATTCTAGAGCTATTCTTCGATTCATAAGCAAATCTAAATATTTTTCAATACACTATAGTTGGTGTGTATTGTTCAAGTGTACTAATGGATTGCTCATACTTATCCTATCTCCGTAAGATAAGTATTTTATCACTATAACACAAATAAGGAGTTGTGTAGCAGAACATTTCTAATCGTTAATTAATAACGTTTTAGATAATGAGTATAACTATTATACATTATTTTTAATCTAAAAAGGCCCTCTACTGCTTTACTTAATCTCTTTAATCTCTCAAA
Source organism: Ailanthus altissimus (assembly GCA_946807835.1). Lineage (NCBI taxonomy): Eukaryota > Viridiplantae > Streptophyta > Magnoliopsida > Sapindales > Simaroubaceae > Ailanthus > Ailanthus altissimus. The sequence goes on from OX327684.1 coordinate 21,338,604, forward strand.
TGGAATAACGACAGTTTAAACATGTTAAACTATACAGTGATAAGTGGACCCAATTTGTACTTTACTCTAGCCTCAGGCTTTATTAATATTGGATAATATGTTTACATATATCTGACTCATCTCATGTTTTACCGGCATAGTCCAAGTCACACTAGCCAAATCTCTCACGGTTTAACGATATTGAGAAAGGCCCTAGTGACTTGTCTAAAACCATATTAATAAGATAGACCATTTAAAACAATATCTTATAATGTAATTGTTAAGGTTGTGCCTATGTGCCATCCCAAATTTATATAAATATTTGATATCTATACAGTATATATTTTATTATATCACTAATTATTGCTTAATTATATGGTTTAATGATTGTTACGCTATAGACTCTGTATCATCTCAAGGAGTTCAAATCAGGTGTAAAGGAGTTTAGACAAGTGTTAAGAGTTAGCACATATTCCAAGAGTTAGAACATTGTTTGTAACAGGACAAAGACCCCAGAATACGCTTATAATGACATAGTTGCAAGAGTTGCAATAGAATGCTAAGAAATGCTATAATGCAAGCATGTTCTCAAATATATTGTTCCTGGTCTATTTCTACCGACGGAAGCCTGTTGATAGATCCAATTAATACATAGATTAATGTATGTCTATATTTGTAAGGTACAGATGGTTATTCCTAGTGGACCATAATCTTGGAGAGTAAATAGGCATACGGGTATTCAGTTAGGACCGAATACTGAACAGACTCATGAGAACCCCAATAGACTTCCTATGTTGCCGTTAATGGAAGGTCCTCTCGAGTTTAGTAGTATATGTGGTCCTCCGACCTGAGCGGCACGGTGGGCTTGTGATTGATCTATCATACTTTGGTTCCACGCATGTTAAAGACCTTTCATAGTTTGACAGCTGGGTGTCGCTTGGTATGGTTCGATGCTTATGGAGTCCGAAGTGTGCAGATATGGGATCCATCGGCTCACATAAAGAGTTATATATCCAGATGCTATGAGATAGTATCTTAGAAAAGTCTTATAGCCATAAGCAGTAAACCCGGGAAATGAGTTTCTATAGGGTTAAATAATATGGCAAAGAGTTTGCTTATATTGTTCAGTGAGATACTAGTCTGGAGATAGGTTCATGGATGAGCATATGAGATTTGACGGTATTGATCTATATCCCCACACATCCAGGCTATACATGATGGAAGTATTATACGTATGCGTTGTGACCTTAGCTTATATAGTTCAACGTGATGAATTGTAATATTCGTGACGTGTGCGTGGAATATTATTCACGGATTTATAGAATAGTTTAATTTGACGAATCGAGCATGAACCTAGAGAGTCCTGCGATATGAAGTGTACTAGTTGTGCACTCAAACAGAGTACTAAATTGAATTGTTTAATCCAGTAATATCCAGCACTACTGATTGTGATGCTATACTATAGTAGCTAAGCGCAAGTGCACGCTATCATATCAAGTAATATAGGATTTTAAGTCCAGATATCAATCCCACAGGGAATCTAATTCTATAAATCAAGTACTAAAATTATACCTACTTAACTTTTATTCAGAAAATCACAATCTGAAATTTATTTAACTAATTTAATTCTATCAATTAACTAAACAAAAAAATAATGAGTAGAATTCACAAATAAAGATAATCTAGGATTTTGACTCGTCTCCTAATATTTCATTGAATTCATTGACCACTTAGTTAATCCCTTAATACCAATTGATTGGTTTAGACACTAATCTCATCACAAGCCTCTGTTGATGGTCAAGTGACTATATTACGCATTCTAACAATCACCTATATGTTTATGGTAATCAAATCAGAATATAATTCATTAAGATCAAGTCTAAATTATACCATACATGCCACCTAGGTATATGTCTATCCTAGATGGAACTCATAGTTGTTACCTGTCACGCCCCAGACCCAAAAGATCTGACACACGACATCACTTACATTCATTCAATAAAACTTAAACATTAATTTTAATTTCTTTCAGAATTATAGCAATTGAATTATGACTGGGACAATTAGTAAACCGGAGATACGCAGAGTTTTCTCAGAGATTAACACTCTACTACGTCACCAGTAGCAACTTTGTTACCGGAAGCCTAAAATATATTCATTGCAAATTCTTACTTAAAATCAATCCGTTACTACACTTGGTGAAACTTAAACTAAATCCAACCACACACAATAAAATAATACATAAGTATTTATTCAATAGGGACAAATCAAATATCTTATCCCACGTGTCCCCAAATGAAACACTTAGCAACCTAACAACTTAGGGAACCCAAGGAACAGCAGAAGCCTTGCCAAATCCGCTAAGCACACATGTACCTTATTTACCTGAAATCACCATAAACTATAATGAGTATAAAACTCACTAAGCATACTAATTTTTCATATATCAAATACAAATACATATATGTACACAATGCATATGTATGATATGTTGTGATCAATCAAAATCATAATCTTATCAAATCACATATCATGTAAGCGTTTACACATTCTTTCAAAACACATAATAGGAATACCATCACTCAACTACTACTTAGTAGGACTTACATATCACATATCACATAATGAGCCAAATGTCACTCGTAGGTGACATACCGTATGAGAGGAATAGTACAAGTGAGGCCTTTAAATCACACATATATAATGCTCATGCCCGAAGGTAAAAGCCAAACCCTCACCCTGATCATCGGTGAGTCCTCTCACATGTACCAATACGCCACCACACGAATGTGATGACTCACTCTTCCTTTAGGTACCAATAGGATCCTCCCTACATACGGAACACATAACATATACCAATCCCGAAGGAAAGGCCACACATAAAGGCTCCACAAATCACATAAAATGCCTACTAAGTCAACAGTGAGTTCAAGTACCCTCAAAACACAAAATATTTCTCATGGACATATTACACTTCAAAAGCTTTCTTTGTTAAACATATCTTATTTTGAAAGCTCACTTTCAAAAAACACATGTATGTCCATGCTCAATGTTAATGCTCATATTCATAAACATATATTCACATTTCATATCAAAATATACTTTGACATAACATAAACATATTCTTAACCACATTTACAAAATCATTCATAACACTTACTATGTTTATTGTGATTCCAGTAAAAAGTCTAGTATATTTACCTCTTAACACTTTCAGCTACAAGGCTTAAATCTCCTTAACCTATCAATGGAGATTAATCCTTTCATAAGCCTCACAATTCACAGAAAATACTTTAAATAGCTTACAAAATTATACACAATGCATTTATCACATCAAATTGGTCTAAATATTTGGTTTCTCAAAACCTGTCATTCTGACCACTTACACTTAACAAAAATTTCTAATACATCAAATGATGTCCAATTATTCCAAAATCAGAATATACCATTTTTGACTCATATATCCTTCTTATATATGAATATTATATCAAATTTCCTACACAATCCATTCCATACACACCATCGAATCCAAACTACAAACCTGACAGGATCAAGATACTTACTGAACAGTATTCAATCTCCCAATTTTATAAAATCATATACTAACTCAAAAATTATAAAACTACCATATAATTACTCTTAACACATATCTCAGTCCATGATAAATATTTTACTTCCAAATCACTGCCAAAAGTATTTTAAAACTATTTTATTCTATAACTTTAAAAATCTGTTAATCAAATATTGCAATGAGCTGATACACTTTAGAAATTCATAACACTTCAACCACATTAATCTAAATTCTCAATTCTGAGTATATCATATTAGACATATAAACTTATCATATTCCAAAAATGCATAATTTTTGAAGATCATTCAGTAGGACAAAAATTATTTTTCACTGTACTATACTGTTTACACAGGAAATTTTTAGAATTTCAGGATCATTTTGGTAAATTCACTATAAATTCAATTTCCAGAATTTTCAATCGATTCAAAGTCTCAGATGATCCTTAACATGTCTAATTTCATATACTCAAAATTCAAAACCAGAATGGAATCACAACAATTTATAAAATTCCTAGATCAAGAGGTTATCCAGCAGAAATTTCACAATTCATCATGATTTATCAAACTATCTTATAGATCATCATCAATTCTCATATGATTTTACGAAATACACAACAAATCCTCAATTATATATATTTTGAGAAATCAAAACTTAAAGGAATTAACTTAATTAATACCAATAAATTGAGAAATACGTATGATATACCTCTTGAAATTCAAAATTCCAATTTCTTCTTCTTTTTCTTCTTCTTCTCCTCTTTCTCTCTCCTCTATTTCTCTCTTCTCTCTCTTAAAATGGGTAGCTCGACCTAAAAATGGTAAATTAGGGTTCAAAAGTATATTTTTATACTAAGAGGCTAATTTTTGGTATTTACGAATTTGCCCCCAAAACTTTCAAAGTATAACAATTTGGTCCCTAAAATAAATCTAAAGTCATACAAATAAACCCAATACTAATCGTATATCCTTAACCTATAAAAATATTACTAATAACAATATATAATTCAAGTATCACCGACATACAAATAAAATACGTATATTTATACATATATAAATACTTATTCTTACCAGTCGTGGATACTGGTTACTACATTACCCATACATCAAACTACCCTAGGCTAAACACATGAATCCCTCCGTCGAGTTCATCATGGTTCCTCAATCATTGAAAATATTGATCAGGTATAATGAAAGCATTAAATACAAGATAGAATGAATCAATTGAATTTATCAAGTTCATAAACTAAAATTTAACACAATGCAACTCCATACTAGGTTTACATAGTCAAACCCTAGATAAACAATTTAACCCATCACAAAATCAAAAGTATCAAATCAATTCATAAAGATAAACAAGAACAAGCACATAATGATAAATAAAGAGAAGAAAAACTAATCAAAGTGACTTTTTGATGTGCTTCTCCCTTAATCTTGACTTGAAGCTTGACTCTTGATCTTGGTTCTTCAATCTTTGATCTTGTATTGTGAATTCTCTCTCTAAGTTTTTACCTTTTTTCTCTCTTTTTCTCTTCTCCTTTCTCTTAGGGTTTTTAGCTTTTATTTATAAGTTTTTGTCTTCAAAATACTGTTTACGAGTCACTGTAGTAAAATACTGTTCATGAATACTGTAGTAAAATACTGTTTTTCGATACTGTTCACCACCGCGAGCACCGCAGCACTCAATCGCTGGCATGGTGCTCATTTCGTATTTTGAGCGTAACTTTTTCATTTGACCTCCGATTCGCCTCTCGTTTGTTCCTATGCGTCACATTTTCCATCGTACATCTATTTATGATCAAAATCCACAACTAAATAGCCAAATAGTTATGATTTGGAGTAAAATACGAAAGTTGAATACAAATAATAATAGTACTTTTACACCCCTATCAACTACCACGAGAATGCGCTCGTACTTGTATTTAAGCGTTACATATAATAATTAGTCAATAATTATTGTTCACTAATTGTATAATCAAATGTGGCGTATTGTGAACCCGATGTTGAGTTTACCCAAATGTGAGATTTAATAAGATCCACTAAAAGTATACTTGATAACTATTTATAAAGGATAAAATGATCATTTTATATAATAATTATTTAATTATTAAATAATCATAATATCTCATTTAAATATATTATTTTAAAATATTATATCCTTTAATAATATTATATATATACTATCATGCATTTATATATATAATATTATTTTATTATTTAATTACACTTTATGGCTAAGTTTTTATTATTTTAATATATAATATTATTATTTTAATTAAAGTGAGATATATATATTAGTTGGGAACGTGAGATGAGACGAGATGAAAATTTTGTTGCTTTTTTCCATTTTGTTTTGGAAGAAAAGGAAAGAAAGGTTTTCGGCCATATAAGGTTTAAGTGTTAAACTTAGTGTTGGATTAGAGGAGTTGTTATTTTAATTCGTCAAGCTCACTAAGTTAGTGACTAGAGCTGCCTACGAGTAGGACTCTAGGTAGACTCCTAAAATACACGTATAAAACGTTATATATTTTGGTTACTTCACAACTTTACACTTTGTATATTAATTTGATTAATATATGTTTCATGTGTTTATTGTATAGTTTTATTATTCCGCTACGCCACATATGTATGAGATACGTATTTTATATAATAAACATTGTGGCACATACATACACTCACGTATATTTGATCTCAACAGTAATAAAATTCAATCTGATTAAGAGAGATTTTTTAAACAAAGGCTCTTATCTCATGAGAGGGTAATTCTCAATTAGTTATTTATTTCTATGCAAACACAATTAACCTCCACCAGTGAGGCTCCCATTATGGTTACCAATATCGAAACAATAATCATGGTTTATAATGCAGATTAATAACTCTTATTATTTAATCTCATAAACCCACACATGTATATTAATTTTTTAAACAATTCGAAACATATTTATTTATTTATTTTAATGAACAGTATCAACACTGTGGCGTTGGGCTACCAACATTGCAGCGTTGAAGGCAGTGCCACTAACACTGTGACGCCAGCCCTTTAACATTGCAACGCCATGGCATTCTTCATCCAACGACATGCCAAACACTCAAAAACACCAAAATCAACACAAAATTGCTTTGATACCAATTGTTGGGTACACGCATGTGGTTTATGTGTTCATCATGTAAATATACATATCTCATATATTTACATACAGTGAAAGTTTAAAATTAAATAATGAACACAATTATATACATATTAATAAAATTAATATAAATAGATAATATCATCATTGAAGCCTTTGAATTAAATTTTGTTTGGAGTACACATAAAATGAACTAATTGTGAATTCTAGCCATCAACGAATGTGAGTTTGATTGTTTAGAATACCAGCCTATAATCTAGCATCAATTTAACACTTAAACTATTTAAATTAATACTTAATCTATTGAAAATAATTTATTTTTACTATTGATCAATACTTGAAAAATTAAAAGTAATTCCATTTGTTATTACAATAAATGGTCTAAATTGAGAGGAAGATTTATAAAAATTAACTCTTGAAAAGCAAAACTAAGAAAACATTTTTCTCATTCTCCCAAAAATTGGCCGGCCATTTCAAAATTGCAAAAACTTGTTGAAATTTTATTTCATTTCAATTATATACACAAATGCATTTAATTTCAAATTCAATTGAATTTCATTTAGGTTTAATTTCACTTTAATCTAACTCTAGGGTTAACAATTAAACAAAGTTAAGTTAAATTTTATTTAATTATTAAATATAATAAAATATCTTAAATTTTAACCTAACTCTAAGGTTAATAATTAACCAAGATTAAGTTAAACTTTTATTTAATAATAAAATATCTTAACTTTAACCTAATCCTAAAATTAACAATTAACTAAAGTTAAGTTAAACTTTTATTTAACAATTAAATAATAAAATATCTTAATTTTAACCTAACCTTAGAATTAACAATTAACCTAGGTTAAGTTAACTTTATTTAATAATTAATTAATAAAATATATTAATTATTTAATAATTAAATAATCAATTAAGTAAAATTACTATTATGTCCTTATTAGATTACTAAGTTAACCTAAAGTGGATCCCACCTTAACTATATACTTTAGTAAACATAACCATAGTAATTTGTTAGATATTATTAGATTGAACTATACGCTATCTCATTGCACAACGAGTACACTTCATATTGTGGGACTCTCTAGGTGCGCGCCTAATTCGTCAAATGGAACTATTTCATGAGTCCGTGATCGATGCCCCACGCACACGTTATGGATATTACAAATCAACACGTTAAACTATACAAGTTGAGGTCATTGCATACGTATAATCATTCCATCAATTATACGCTAGATGTGTAGGGATATAAATTAGCATTGTCAAATTCCCATTTGCTTATCCATAAACTTATCTCTAGATTCGTATCTCGATAAATAATATACGCAAACACTTTTGCGATATGGTTAATGCGATATTGTTTAACCTTGTGAAAAAATTCTTTCCCGAGTTTATCACTTACGGCCATAAGGTTTTCTGAAATACAATCTCAGAGCATCATACACAACTTACCTATGTAAGTTAACGGATCCCATATCTACACACATTGGACTCCATGAGCATTAGATCATATCCAGTGACACGTAGCGGTCAGACTATGAAAGGTTTTTGATATCCGTGGAACTAAAGTATGGTAGATCACCTACAAGCCCACCACGATGCCCAAGTCAAAGGACTATGAATATTATCCAACTTGAGAGGACCTACCATTGAAGATTTCATAGGATATTTATTGGGGTCATCATGAGTCTGTTTAGTATTCAGACATGAATGAGTACTCGTATGTCTATACGAGTTTCAAATAAGTTCATGATTAGTTAAGAATAATCATATGTACCATGCAGATATAGACATACACTGATCTATATAATTGAGATTCACTAATAGACCCACATTGATGTTTGAGAATATAGATCATGAACATAGTGTTTAAGAATATACTTTCATAATGACATTTCTTAGCACATATTGCAACACTTTATAACTATGTCATTACTAGTATACTTTCAGGTCTTTGTCCAATTTTAGATAAGGTTCTAACTCCTTAATATCGCTGACTCTTATATCCTACTAACTTTTAGCAGTTTAACTCTTAACATTTATAACTCTCAATGTTGCTAACTCTTAACACTAATCTAAACTCTTTTAGACCAGATTCGAACTCCTTCAGATTATACAATGTCTAAAATGTTACAAGCATTATACCATATATTTTTAATATTAATGATTTTGTTCAAAATATTTATTGTATAAATATTAAATAATTACTATTCATAGAATAGCACGTAAGCATTAGCTCAAATAAAATAATAGACATAACATACGTGGGAATTACCTGCACAACCTTACCACTAACAAAGAAAAATTTGGTCTCCCAAAATTGGAGATGACTCTAAATGCGGTATATTGTGTGCTAAAAAATTGATCTCTTGTTTTTACCAACAATATAAGAAAGCGTAAGATAATGACCATGAGGCACAGTTTAAGACAACCCAAACAAACCCAAAATAACCAGCTGGACATCCACATTTATATTAAAATTGAATGTAATAGATGATTTCTACAAATTTATTTGTTGTCCCAAAAATTTCTCATAAAAAGTAATTTTTTTTACAGTAGAACAATTTGATAAAGTGGATCAACAGAAAATTCAGGCTATCATCTACAAAAACTAAATGACTAACTCGTGAACCATTACATGAATAAGCAAATTCACTAAGCTCCTCATTAGCTTTTGGTTTTTTCAACAAAAGGAGAAACCCTCAACATACGCTAAAAATAAATAGGGTGATAATAGACACCCTTGCCTCAACCTTCGAGAAGGTATGACCGATCTTGTGATAGCATCATTGACCAGAAAAGAAAACTAAACTATAAAGAGGCAGTTATATATAAGGCTTACCCAAAAAGTTGGAAACCCCAAACGCTTGAGTATAAATAGATGGAAATCTAATTCAACCCTATCATATGCTTTGCTTATATCTTGTTTTAAAGCTATAAAATAAAGATTACCTAAGTTTCTTCGATAGAGTGACTACATAAGCTTAAAGCTAGAAATTATATTTTTTGAAATCATTTTATCCAAAATAAAAGCACTTTGAATTGCAAAGATTGCCTTAGATAACATCTATTTAAACTAATTGGTAAGCCACAATCTTGTATAGGACATTATATAGATTAATTGACCAAAAGTTCTTTATCGTGGTCGGCGATGGAATCTTTGGAATAGGCATCGCATTAGTCTTATTAACAGCTTCTAGCAAATGATTTCTATTTAATATCCCTAAACATAAATCCATCACATTAAGGCCAACTATAGCCTAACAATGTTGAAAAAATAAATTGTGAAACCTATCCAGATATGGTGCCTTATGAACCCCCATAAAAAAATTACCTTATGAATTATACACTTATAAGGATATGATTCATAATAAAATATTTGTTTTACATAAGCATAAATAATCCCCAACAATATGGCTGTCATTTTAGTTAACAGCACAAACAAATGATTACAATTTATAACACAATAATATAACAGTTACAAATTATGATGCCCTAAAGTTCAATAGCTTGAACACCGCAATGGTGATGTATGAACACCCCAATGTGACATACTTCACCATTGCGGCATTATCATATAATGCTCTAAGGTGACAAGGTAACACCTTAGCTTGAAATTCAGTAGCATCCAACATTTTGGAGCTCTTAGATGCCTACTGTGTGATTTCTATGCTAAGTTTAAGTGCACACTATTGGGAACAAGTAATAAAGTGATGAGTCAAGTATCGATCCCACGATGAATTTTTATTATTCTTAACCAATTATTAAAATTGTGTCTTCTTAATTTTTTTCAGATAAATGATAAATTTGATTTTGTTTATATTAAAACTAATCACTAATTCTACAAATCAATTCTAATTATACAAAAATTATAAAGTGCAATCATTATGTGAAGAGTATCTAAGATTATATCTATCACGCAATATGATTTTATTATCCCATTATTATTCACTTGACTCAATTATTGGTCACAACATGTATTTCATCACAACCTTCTTTTGATAGTCGAGTGATTATACCTTGGTTTACCAAATTCTTATATTCCTATAGTAATTCAAATAAATCAAGGTTTATTACGAACAAGTTGCATTGACCATACATGTCATATAGGTATTCCTATCCTATATCGAGACTTGTAGATATTACTTTATAATCATGCATCAATTTGTCTAGGTTAAAATAATAGGATGCCTTTTTCAAATTTATCCTAATGTTCCATAATCATTCGATCACTATTCCTAGCATATTAAAAGTGTTAAGAACAAAACAAATTAAATAATAACTGAATTCTATTTAATGAGAATTAAATAATTCAATTAAGTCCACATATGGAGTTCAAAACTACAACTCTAAATAATAAATTAAATCAACATAACAAGAGTTTAAAGGCTAAAAATAATAAATAAACATAATACAACCAAACCCAAACCAAATTTATGAACATAAGGTGGCCTTCAATCAATCATTGGCCTTGGTTGAATCCTCTAATAGATAGCTAAATTGCTCTTAAATGTGTACTCCATTTTCAAAATAGCTTCAAATGTTATTTTTGCACAATATAATGATAATTTATGGGTTATAAACGTTTTAGAATTGATAGAAAATAACTTAGGGGCAGAGTTCTCTCTTTGGAGGTGAAATAAGGTATTTATAGAATCGGCTACAGTGATTTGAATGTTATTACAATACTCGAACCATTGCTATAATTCTTTAATCATTACTACGGTGATATGACCATTGCTAGTCAATTCTATAGAGCTTTAACAGTACTTTAATCATTGTACAGTGATTTAATCGTTAATGAACAGTGCCATTGCTACAGTCATAAACAGTGTAGTGCTATAGTAAAAATTACTATAGTAATTTATTGTAGTAATTTTCCTTCGTTTGCTCTAACTTCATCCTTTCCCATCTTCTCCTTATTTAACCACCACAAAGAAATAGAGATAGCTATGATTCAAGCCAATGTTGAGGAAGATCGAGAGGTAACAATGGCATATTTGTTAACTTTTGAGATCGGGGGTAGCTGTAAGTTTGTTTTATTTATTTTTTTCAGCAGTATTTTTAAACTTTTAGTGTGAGGGTAGCTATAAGTTAAAATTTTAAGCTTTAAATTGCAACATGACATCCCATGTGATCTATATAAATACCATGGGGATTGAATTGTTTCACAACACTGAATTTAAGAAATAGTATTTGTGAGAGGTTTTCTTTAAAGTTCTTTAGAGAACTTTTATTAGAACTTATCAAGATTTCATCTTGTGGTATTCTTCTAGACTTATCACTCACGACTTCTAATCCATCTTGAGTGTGGCATCTATAATTTTTTATACCTCTGGTTCTTATCTTTGATAGGAAACGGGTCAAGGTCTTTGTTTTGAATAATCTAAAAAATTGAATAAGAACGATCCTTGGGCAAAGAACCTTATTAAGTGTCGGGTCTCACTTTTCTTTGTGAGGTTTACATCACATTCTCTCTAAGAGCCACGGAATCATTATTATAGGGAATTGTACCAAAGGTTACAAAGCCTTACTTAGGGTTTCAAAAGTGTTGAAGACTACCACAAAGAAATAGAGATTGCCATGATTCGAGCCAATGTTGAGGGAGATTTATAGGCAACAATAGCTAGATTCTAGCAAGGTTTGAATTGTGATACTGCTAATTTGGTTGAATTACAGCATTATGTAGAATTGGAAGATATGGTGCATATGGTAAAGAAGGTGGAAAGATAACTTAAGAGAAAGAGTTCCATAAGATATGGCCAAAATTTAGGATCCTCATTCTCCTGGAGATTGAATTAGAATAAGAAATACGAGCATACTAATTCTAAGTCTAAGACAGAAGCACCTAAGGGTCAAAGCGTGGGAGACGCAATAAAAAAGGTAAATTTGATTCTCAAACTTCTCAAAATAGAGATATAAAATGTTTTAAGTTTCTAGCAATAGGTCATATTGCATCACAATACCCGAACAAAGTAGTGATGATTTTGAAAGATGATGGTGATATTGAGATCGAAGGTGAATCTATGAGTCCTGTCAACTTTGAAGGATGCAAGTGACATTAAGTATCCAGTTGGTGGAGAGCTTTTGGTTACAAGGATAGCATATAACATATAATAGCCCTTAAATCATTCAAAAACGGATAATTACTAAGATAAATGGGTCAGATTATAAATTCAAAGTACACTCATCAATGCCCCAACATCAAAATGCAATGCTATAACATTTATTTAGTGTCTATTGATGCCTCAGCATCAGACACATGAGCACCCTAGTATTCATTCTTGTGCCACAAACGCCCCGGTATTATACACATAACACCCTAGAGTTAAACAAATCCACTATGAACTCCCCAGTGTTTAGTATGTAATGCCTCAGCCTTCGCTTAACAGTGACATGGCTTTGTACTTTAAGTACTTGAAAATGCAGAATCCACTTTTCCTAGGCATCTCAAACAACTCAAAACACTCTAAAAAATTCACAAAAAAACACACAAACATGCTCTGATACCATTGTTATAGTGTGTATTAATGGGTGCATGCATGTGGTAGTATCTATTGAATATTCAATATATATGTCATACATACAATTACACAGTGTAATGAAAATCTAATTTTATATTCAACAGACACGTAATGAATTTAAGTCTATTATACTAAGAGTTTCAAAAACTCACATTTGAAGACAATTTGGTGTAGAATCAATTTTTGATTCTCACACGAAAGCGATCTCATGAGCGATTCTAGTCCATAACATTTGATAGATTGTGACGTTAGAATAGTAGCATTTTAAATTTTCAATAGTGACTTGTTTATCTCTCTCTTTGTTTGGCCAAAATTGGCTCAGTTTCTGTTGAAAGAGAATAATTCTCTTCTTATTCATGTAATGTCCAAATCTTCTCAAGCTACCAAATAACATACTTGCATTTTTTTCTTCTCAATGGCTAAAGTGTGTAAGTCTTAGAAGCCAAAAACATACAACTTTTGTATTTTTACTCTTTACCTGAACACAACTATCACTCACACACATTTTGCCAAAAGAAATGAACTCTTCACCTTTTTTGAATGAATTGGCCAATTACTACTAACAAAATTTTGCAAACAATTTGCATTATTAATATATAGGTTGACTTTGCTTAATGGACACTTGTCCATTTAGTGGCCATGTGTCATCCATTAGCCATGCAATAGCCATTTGTAAATTAATTAACACTTGTCAACTTGCTTTGGCTAAATCTTGGCAAGTGTCCCATATATGCCCTATGTCACCCAAAATGGCCATGCAAAAAGCGATTTGTCACTAATTTAGTAAATTAACAATAATTCTTTATTAAATTAATAAAACTTGACTCTTAAGCCTTGACAAGTGTATTTTTTGAGAGATCTTGAAACAAATCTTATTTTTCAAAAAAAAATTAGATCGAAGTATTCGACTCAGTTTGCTACCCTAGTGCTCAACGAGTATATTTCATATTGTGAGATTTCTTAGGTTCACACTCATTTGTCGTACTAAACTTTTCTGCAAGTCTGTGAATGATACCCCATACACATGTTACGGATATTATAGAATGATGCATTGAACTGTATAAGCTGAGGTCAACCATAACTATATAATCCCTCTATCACCTATATCCTATAAGAGCAGAGATATAGAACACCATCATCGAATCTCTATATGCTTGATTGTGAACTTATCTCTAGATTTGTATTAATAATATCTATAAATACATTTGCAATATTGTTTAATCTCACAAAAAACTCATTTCCTAGGTTTAATGCTGATATATAATTCACCTATATGAGTTGATAGATATCATTTCTGCATATACATATCTACGTATACCGAACTATATAAGGATCAGACCATACCCAACAACACTTAGAGGTCAGACTGTGAAAGGTTTCTAACATTCGTAGAATCAAAGTATAATGGATCACTCACAAGCCCACCATGACGCTCAGGTCAAAGGATTACGAATACTGCTAAACTCGAGAAGACCTTCAATTAACGGCTCTATGCAATGTCTATTAGAGGTCCTTGTGAGTCTGTTCACTGCCCAATTCTCGCTAAATACCTGCATGCCTATACGAGCTTCCACTAAGCCCACGGTCTGGTAAGACTAACCGTCTGGACAATCTAGATACATACACATACTGATCCAGAAGGTATTCTAATTGACCTGTGTTAGGAACCATAGATCAGGTATGATACATTTGAAAACATACTGTATAATGACATTTTCTAGCACCATTTACAACACCTTGCAACTATGTCATTACTAATATATTCCTAAGTCTTTGTCCTTATTTAAGATAAGGTTCTAACTCTTGAAATGCTAATCTCTTAGCACTGACCCAAACTTTTTTAGATCAGAATTAAACTCCTTTAGATCTATAATATTTGAAAAGTAACAAGTTTCGTACTATATAAATAATATTAATTATTTTATACGAAATATTTATTATATAAATATTAAACTATTAATATTCATATAAAATTGGGATAGCACGTAAGCGCTAACTCCAACAGAGTGTTCCCATCCCCTATGCATTCCAACACAGAATACTTATACTATAATCGCCACCTAAGAGGAAGAAGAATCCCAAATTATATTTTGTCACTTACTCAGAGAACGTTTTTTATCATCGGAACTCTTCTGTTTCCTTATAACACTCGTGCTTCCATCTTAATCTACAGCATTTAATTATTTTGGAAACAAATTTCGTGCAATTCAATGTAAAGCATGGGATTGTCCATGACGTTTAGTGCCTTTTCTCAAAATTAAAGTCTCCTGAGATATAGGAGAATTAAAATGAGTCACTGGCAAACTAAAAGTATTTTTATTGTCCAAAACCAACTTGGATTCAGAAACAACTGAAAAAATAGGATATTATTACTTAGTAATCGTATTCAACATAAGTTCCATATGATCCATATCCCCACAATCTTTGGACTCCAATACCAAGGGTAAATCATTAGCAAAGTAGTTATTAATTTGAATATCATATGGCTAATTCAGAGTAAGACACGGAATAAGTGAGCCAATAGAACACTCTGTCTCCTCTACCACCGCTTTCAAATTGTCATTATCTTTGGACCTAAAAAGAGTTTGAATTCAAACTTGCGCCTTTTATGGGATTTTTGAAACTGATCTGCCACCAGCGGTTGCAAAAGAATTAGCAACATTACTATTGGCCCTGCCCATTGGAACTTCATTGCCTACCAAAATTCCTAAACCACTTGATTTAGCAATTCGAGTTAACCAAATGCTATGTCTAAAAGGAGTGGCAACCGAGCTAGTTATCCCACCATTCGTTTGCTTAATGAAGTAGACAAACGACTGCCTAATAGATGCTCAAAGTGACTTCAAGAACTAATGGTTTTCAAGACAATTGAAAAGTCCTCGAAACATTCCCAAAAGGTATGATATAACATTTTATATATAAAAAAACCTTAGGTAATTTTTCATATTTGAAATATACCCAAAGTAGCTTCTCCATATTCCCTAGTTGAGTTAGCAACTCCTTACGTAAAGGTTTTCAAAAATCCAATCAAACCCAGGTACACATAAAATTCTTAGTACATGATCCCATTATATCTATGTCCCTATCCTTAAAGACGTCAATTTTGTTACCAATAAGCTCTACAAACTTTGCATTCATGTGAACAATAGGTAAAATGAAAACTTGAATCTAAGAGGGAAATGTACAAAACTTAAGGTTAGTAGCAATATCATCAACTGAAACTGGCTCCATAACTTGGAGGAAATAGCTGAAATTCCAAGGTTGAAATTTGAGTTAGTGTAGTTTGATCATCTCACAACATTCTAAGGTGTTAATGTCTTCTAATTGTGGTAATTGGTACATTGTTCATCAAGTAGAACAAATTATTGACAATTCTGAAAATTACTTGCATTTGATGTGAAAAAACGTGCATGTTTTTATTATGATTGAGATGAGCCCAAATGGAATTTGAGTTGAAAGTAAAGTTTTGTATAAGGATTGAATTATTGCGAAGTGTTGAATTAGGTTAAAGTATCAACTATGCTAGGGTTGAAATTGACTTAAATTAGAGTTTTGGGGTGAGAGTTTTTGGGGTCATAATATGGATAATTGATGTCGAGGGTTAAATAGTTGTGGAGTTCAGTTAGCATTATTTATTGCAAGCACGTGTTGGTTGAATTGTTGGAAATCTTTGATTGAAATACATGGAATCTAAAAGGAATAAAACAACGCACACATCGACACTCATCTATGACTCAGGAAAGTTTGTTTCATTGGCAACATTTGAAAGCTTTGCAAGCTCTGACGTAAAGAAGAATGCAATTCTCAAGCAAGGATTCCATGTTCGAGATGAAAATTTTCAAGGATGCTGTAAATTATAAATTCAAGAGGTTGGTAGACATTTTGTAAACCAACGGAGGTGGCAGTAATGACTATAGTGCGAGACTTTTATGCCAACATAGTCGAGCACAAACATCTAAGGCAAAAGTAAGAGGGAATGACGTCGCCTTTAATAGTACCACAATCAATCAGTTTTACAATTTGCTAGGCATTGAAAATGATGAGTGCCATTAGCTGATGATCGACCCAAACTATAAAGAGATTATTCGCCAACTATGCAGACCAGGCACTTAATGGAAATATTCTTGCCACACCAGAATATCATTTCCTACTAAAGTTATAGATAGGGACAAGAAAGTATAGCACTACTTCATTGGTGCCAAGTTAATGTCGGTGTCTCACTTTAGCAACGTGATCAAAAATCGAGTGGTACTATTTTATGCCAACATAACCGACAAGAGCATTAATGTGGGCAAGGTTATCAAACAAATAATCATCCATGGCATTCATGATATCAAGGCCGACCTATATTTCCCTTCACTTATTACGACGTTGTGCGCTCTAACCATTGTCACATAGGATCCTGCTGAGAAATTATTGCATCATATACACCATTTTAATATTAATAGTATTTATCGCATTTGGGGATTAGGGGATCGATGAAACCAAGGTGCAAGTTTATATGGATAGTAATCAGTAGCACCTGCTTAGAATATATTTGTGGTAGATCGATTGACACATGTAGAGAATGAGCTTCGCAATACTGTCAAGAATTCTAAGCTCACCAATAGTGGTGCACGCAATAGGCAGGTTACCAGTATTAAAATATAATCATGCACTTGGGCATTGACATGAGCCAATATCAAGCACCACTAGCTATCCAGCCACACAGCCTGTGAATAAAGATGACAACGAGGATGATGATCCAATCGATATGGCAGATGTTTATTTGCTGTCAGAGAAGTGTTCTATTCTTATCTTTTTCTTTATATTGAAGATAATATCTGTCTTAAGTTTAAAGAGGGAAACGCTTTTATGTGTTTATTTATTTATTTTTTATTTTATTTATTAACTTTTACTGTTGTTTATCTATTTAATCTTTTGCATGTTTTTTTTTTATTTCTTTAGCTTTTTATTATTTTTAGATTTTGGTACGATGTTTAATAGTCAATAATAAGAACTTGTTTATAATTGATATTGTTGGGATTTGTGTTCATGTGTCATTCCATTGTTGTATGAATATTTTATTTTATAATTTTTATACAGTACATTATTTATTAAATCACTATTTACTATTATTTAATGGTTCAATACTTGTTACGCTATAGACATTATATGATCTGAAGAAGTTCAGATTTGGTCTAAAGACGTTTAAATCAATGTCAAGAGTTAACATCACTGAAAACTATAAAAACTAAAGAGTTAACATGTTATATTAATCAGTGAAGTCTAAAAGTTAGAATCTTGTCTGTTATGGTACAAAGACCTGAGAATACATTAGTAATAATATAGTTGTAAGAGTTGTAATAGGTGCTAAGAAATGTTATTATGCAAGTCTATTCTCAAAATTATTTATTCCTAGTCTTAATTCATTGATGCAGGTCTGTCAGTGGAATCCTTTTACATAGATTAGTGTATACTATACCTAGATGGTCTAGATGGTTGTTCTTAGTTGACCATGGGTTCGCCGGAAGTTCGTATAGCATGCAGGTGTTCAGTAAGGACTGAATACTGAACAGACTCAACGAAGACCCCAATAAACATCCCATGAAGCCGTTAATAGAATGTCCTCTCGAGTTGAGTAGTATACGTGGTCTTTTGACCTGAGTACTATCGTGGGCTTATAAGTGATCCATCATACTTTGGTTCCATACATGTCACGGACCTTTCATGGTATGACCGCTGAGTGTCGCTTGGTATGGTCTAATGCTTATGGAGTCTAGTGTGTACAGATATAGAATTCATCAGCTCACATGGATGAGTTATATATTCAGATGCTCAGAGACTGTATCTTAGAAAGTCTTATGACCATAAGTAACAAACTCAGGAAAAGAGTTTCCTATAGGGTTAAACAATATTGTAAAAGTGTTTGCAAATATTATTTATTAAGATACATGTCTGGAGATAAGTTCACGGATTAGCACACAAGGATTTGACGGTAGTAATCTATTCCCTGCTCTTCTAGGATATGATTGGCGGAAGGATTATACGTATGCACTATGACCTCAACTTGTATGGTTTACTGCACTGATTTATAATATCTGTGATGTGTGCGTGGGGCATCAATCTCGGACTTATAGAATAGTTCTGTTTGACAAATCGGGAGTGGATCTAAAGAGTCCCGCAATATGAAGTGTACTCGTTGTGCACTAGGACAGCGTACCGGACTAAATAATTCGATCCAGAAAATTCTAGCAGACTGGACATTTACTTTAGTTTTCCTTCAGTCATACACGTGTCAAGACTTAAGAGTTAAGTACATCAATTAGTTAACAATTAGTTATTGACCAATGAGATATTGACACATGGCACATTGTGGGCCAATTATTGTTTGTTTTAGAAATTACTAAAATAACCTTATTTGTTGGACAAATAATATCATTATTTTATTTATTAAAATATTTATTAAATAAAATAATAATAATAATAATATATGATATTATTATTTAAATTAAAATCAAACAATTAATTTTTTATTTAAATTGGCATGTGTTTCTAACATGATTAAATTATTTATTTAATATTAATTAAATGATATGATAAGTATAAATAGGTGACAATTGTTAATGGTAAGCCTTAAGATGTTTCTTAATAATGAAAATGTATCTTCTCATTTGGCCTAGATTAATGCCAAGTTCATTTAAATAATTTTTCATTTTGTTTTGTTTTCATTTAATTTATTGTAAACAATAATAAACAAAACACTAATGGTACACATTGACCTAGATAATGGATGCCATTAGGTGAGAATATGAAAGAAAATAATTGTCACGCCCCAGACCCAAAAGATCCGACACACTACATCACTTACATTCATTCAATAATGTGCACTCATAAATAATATTACATAAAATTTCAAACTTTAATTCGACATAGGAATCCTTAGCAAGTTACTAATAAGTTCAACACTAAAATCAACCCATAACCTAACATATAAACGTAAACTTCTATTGATAATATTTAAACATTCATTTCAATTTCTTTTCTAATTATAACAATTGAATTATGATTGAGACAATTAGTAAACCGGAGATACGCAGATTTTTCTCAGAGATTAACACTCTACTACCTCATCAGTAGCAACTTTATTACTGGAAGCCCAGAATATATTCATTGCAAATTCTTACTTAAAATCAACCAATAACCACACTTGGTGAAACTTAAACCAAATCGAACCAAACACAATAAAATAATACATAAGTATTTATTCAATAGGGACAAATCAAATATCTATCCCACGTGTCCCCAAATGAAACACTCAGAACCCTAGCAACTTAGGGAACCCAAGGAACAGCAGAAGCCTTGCCAAATCTGCTAAGCGCACATATACCTTATTTACCTGAAATCACCATAAACTATAATAAATAT
Source organism: Ailanthus altissimus (assembly GCA_946807835.1). Lineage (NCBI taxonomy): Eukaryota > Viridiplantae > Streptophyta > Magnoliopsida > Sapindales > Simaroubaceae > Ailanthus > Ailanthus altissimus. The sequence continues at coordinate 21,359,209 of OX327684.1, forward strand.
ATAACTCAGTAAGCATATTAGTTTTTCATATATCAAATACAAATACAAATACAGATATGTACACAATGCATATGTATGATATGCTGTGATAAATCAAAATCATAATATTATCAAATCACATGTCATGTAAGCGCTTACACATTCTTTCAAAATATATAATAGGAATACCATCACTCAACTACTACTTAGTAGAACTTACATATCACATAATGAGCTAAATGTCACTCGTAGGTGACATATCGTATGAGAGGAATAGTACAAGTAAGATTTTTAAATTACACATATATAATGCTCATGCCCGAAGTTAAAAGCTAAACCCTCACCCTAATCATCGGTGAGTCCTCTCACATGCACCAATACGCCACCACGCGAATGTGATGATTCACTCTTCCTTTAGGTACCAATAGGATCCTCTTTATATACGAAACATATAATATATACCAATCCCGAAAGAAATGCTACATATAAAGACTCCACAAATCACATAAAATGCTTACTAAGTTAACAATGAGTTCAAGCATACTCAAAACACAAAATATTTCTTATGGACATATTACACTTCAAAAGCTCTCTTGGTTAAACACATTTCACTTTGAAAGCTCACTTTCAAAAATACATATATGTCATATATGTCAATGCTCACATTCATAAACACATGTCTTTACATTTCATATCAAAATATACTTTGATATAACATAAACATATTCCTAACCATATTTACCAAATTATACATAACAATTACTATATTTATTGTGATTTCAGTAAAAAGTCTAGTATACTTACCTCTTAACACTTTCAGCTACAAGGCTTAAATATCCTTAACCTATCAATGGAGATTAATCTTTTCATGAACCTCAACATTCATACAAAATACTTTAAATAGCTTACAAAAATACACATATTGCACTTATCACATTGAATTGGTCTAATTACTTAGTTTCTTAAAATCTATCATTATGACCACTTACACTTAACAAAATTTTCTTATACATCAAATGATGTTCAATTACTCCAAAATTAGAATATATCATTCTTGACTCATATATCCTTCTTATAGATGAATATTATATCATAATTCCTCCACAATCCATTTCATAAACACCATCGAATCCAAACTACTAACTTGACAAGATCAAGATATTTACTGAACAGTATTCAATCTCCCAATTTTATAAAATCATATACTAACTCAAAAATTATAAAACTACCACAGAATGACTCATAACACATATCGCAATCCATGATAAATATTTTACTTTAAAATCACTTCCAAAAGTATTTTAAAACTATTTTATTCTATAGTTTTAAAAATCTGTTAATCAAATACTACAATGAGCTGACACTATTTAGAAAATCATAATAATTTAACCACATTGATCTAAATTCTCAATTCTGAGTATATCATATTATACATATAAAATTATCATATTCCATAAATTTATAATTTTTGAAGATCATTCAGTAGATCAAAAATTGTTTGTCTCTGTATCATACTGTTAACACATGAAAGTTTTAGAATTTCAGGATCATTTTGGTAAATTCACTACAAATTCAATTTCTGGAATTTTTAATTAATTCAAAGTCTCAAATGATTCTAAACATGTCTAATTTAATATACGTAAAATTCAAAATTATAATCGAATAACAATAATTTATAAAATTCCTGGATCAAGAGACTATCAAGTAGAAATTCTGCAATTCATCATGATTTATCAAACTATCTACATAGATCATCATCAATTCTCACAATATTTTACGAAATACACATCAAATCCTCAATTGTACATATTTTCAGAAATCAAAACTTAAAGGACTTAACTAATTTAACACCAAGAAACTAAAAAAGGGTTATAATATACCTCTTAAAGCTTAAATTCTAACTTTCTTCTTCTTTTTCTTTTTCTTCTTCTTCTTTCTCTCCCATTTCTTTCTCTCTTTTCTCACTCTAAAAGAGGTAGCTCGACCAAAATGAGTGAATTAGGATTTCAAATGTGTATTTTTATACTAAGAGGCTAATTTTTAGTAGCCCCCAAAACTTTTAAAGTATTATAATTTGGTCTCTAAAATAAATTTAAAGTCTTGCAAATAAACCCAATACTAATAGTATGTCCTTAACCTATACAAAGACTACAAATAATAATACATAAATTAAGTATCACCTACATACAAATAAAATATGTATATATATATAAATACATATTCTTACCGATTGTAGATACTAGTTACTATAATAATAAACAAAAGAAATAGCAATATGTTCCTTAATTGATTATGTGAAAATTAGGCCAAGAGATTAGTAGGAATTGTAGAGAAATTTTTGAAAGGCTAAGTGTTAGAAATTTCTCTCAAGTGTTGAGAGTAAAAACATATTCTCTCCATTTTTCTCTTTCATTTTTGGTCACTCATACTACAAGGTAGAAACAAGGATTTAGGAGTTGAATCCTTTGCTGAAAAAGCTGCTATTCTAGCTTCGTCAAGCCCATTATTTTGAGGAACTAGAATTGTGAACAGGTTGCTTTAAGGCGGGTACTTCGGTTCGAACATATACTAAAGGCCTGATAAGGTACTATTTCTCATTCTTGAAGTATTTTACATTTATGAGATAACATGTAAAAGTTTATTTGTATTTATCATTATGAAATTTGTATTCCGCACATCCGCTACGCATGTATGTATATGATACATATGCTATATTTGAATGATAGACACAAACTCATAAGCATGCACCCTAGGTTTAAAATCACTCACAAATATAACTCTTGGAAAATGATAGATATTGCATTTATTCTTAAATTTGATTCTTGTATCAACTTTGTCTTATGTTTGATTCCTTGAATTTAATTGAGTACACAGTTATAATCATTTTGTTTGTTTCCTACTTAAACAAAATTTAGGCATGGCAATACATTTATAAGTCTTAGACATTTTAGAACTTATTTGATTATTATTTGAGATAAAATCTTAGGTTGCACATGATTCAGAAAATGATTTTAGATCATATTTTGATCATTTCAGTCTTTCGAGCCTACAGGTGTAAAATATTTTATCCTTAGTTACTCTCGTTGAGCCTTATGATCACTTTTCTTTGTTAACTACCAATAACCTTAGCCTTTGAATAAATTTTCTTTTATACACCCTTCTCACCATAAGCATGTGGTCTTGATAAGAATATAGGAATTATTAAACTTTTGGGAGAAAAGAGTGTAATGAAGAGAATTGTGGGATTTGTTTATTATAAAGGGTTAAAAGACTCAAAGTTTGGGAGTATAATGACTTATTCTAAAATAAAAAAGAAAAATTATTTTGATACAATTTACTATGCACTTAGAGAAAAAAAAATAGCAACAAAGTAAATAAAGTATGGAATAAGTTTGGAGAGATCTTTGAATAATTTAGTGAAAAGAATTGATTGACCTTAAAAGAGAAAGTGTTTATGGAGTCAATTGAGTTAAAAATTATTTATTTTATCTTACCTTCACCTTATTCAAACGTTACAGTTGAATAAAGTCCTATTTGATCACTGATTATATATACATCTACATTAAGGGAGAGTGGTATAAAAACAAGCATATGAAATATGAATAAATTCATTTAGAGACAAATTTTTTGAATACTTATGTGCATAAACTAATCCCATTACAAATGACTAGTGAGAATGACAATATATACACATATATAAAGTGAATCAAATGTTTGGTAAGACTAGTACTTGGGTTGACATTTTAAACTTTTATGGTGTCTAGAATTTTCCTTGAATTGTAAACTATATGCAATATTTAAGACAAGTTATTAAAATCAACCAACCTATTTTGTCTTTATATGTTTTTATTTTTCTTTCTTTGCTCAAAGACAAGCAAATTATTAAGTTTAGAAAGTTTGAGGGGCATATTTTATACTTATTATTTTCGCTTCCTTAAACTTTTCATTTGAAACATTATTATTAGGTTTTTTTATGTGTTTTATAATTATTTTATAGGTTTAAAATTAATAGAGTTATTTAGGATGAAAATTCAAGATAAAAATATTAAAATAGAGTTAAATATTTAGCATTGCGGCCCTAAAAAGTCAAGGCTACAACATTGGAATGGCCAGAAATCAACTTAATGTTAGAAACTCAAGATCGCAGCACCAGGATTCAGTGCTGCGATGCCAAGTGTAACACAAAATTGATGTCGCGGTGCCATAAAGCCAAGGTGCGACTGTGGAGATACATCGAGCCAGTGTTGCAGTGTTGGAAGGCAAGGCCGCGACACTGAGCACTAGATTTGGTATAGCCTAATCTGACTTGGAATCAAAGTATTAAAAACGAAAACCTATAAATAGCATATAAAAACCAATTTCGAGGGAGCAATCAAAGAGAGCATTAGAGAGAATAACTTTTTAAAAGTTTAGAGTAAACTTTTGGGGAATCAAAAATAAGAAAAATCAAGAGAAAATAGATTAAAGATTGAAGAATTTAAGGCCTAATAAATTTTGCTTATTTTCTTTTTATCTTTCTCTGTTTTATTATTATCTCTATAATGTTAAATCTAATATACTCAAAAACTATTTATTTCATCATGAACTAATTTATTTTTTAGGATTACAATTTGAACTCAATATGTAACTTGAATTGATAAATTTTTTCGTAGTTTATGAAGTTAATATTAAATTGTTCATTTTGTTATGTGCTTAATCCTTGTAATTATTTATCACTAATTAGATTGATTAGAATTTTTTTAAAGAACTTGAAAAATGCCTTTTTATGTTTGACCTTAAATAGATTGATGTATGATCCATGTGTAAAAGTTTGAGTTTCATATGAAATAAAAATATACTTATATAGCATATATAACCGTTTAAAAAATCTATTTTATCTTACGTTAATTTAATTATCATATGAGTATATATAATTGATTAGGTAAGATATTTTAACTTGATTATCGAAAAATGCTTATGAAAATATTAAGTTTCTTAGTTAACAATACATGTTGATGAGTTAAATTAAAAATAATTAAATTCAAGTGAAGTATTGCGGGATAATTATAATCTTAAGCTCTTTTTTTTATTAGTGAACTTATAGTTATTTTTTAGTTATTTTGTTGTGTTTTCATTTTCTTTAATTATTCGATTTAGTTTTTAATTGCTTGAGTTATCAATTTTTTGAATAAGAATAAAATGATATAATTTAACAAATTTAATATTAATTTTTTGTGGAATGATACTCTATTCTTTATTATATTATTTATTTGCTATAACATACATTTAAAATTTAAAATTCACAATGAGTCACAATTAGGGATGAAATTCAAATCTTTAGAAGCAACTTTAGAGAGAAAATTTATGTAATTGAATTAAAAAGCAAATTTTTTTTAGAATTACATTATTGGAAGGATGGGATAAACTTTGTGAAAGAAAATGATTCTATTTTGACAATTTAACTTTTAAAAGGAGTAGTTTCTCAAAGAAGTTCCAAGTTTAGGCTTTTTATATGTGAAGATAAAATAATATTTTTAATCTTCTTAAATTGTGATTAAGGGTGGGTAAAAAAAATTGGGAATCGAAAAATTGAACTGAACTGGTCGGTTCGGTTTTTTTTTGAAAAAATCAATTTAGTTTTTCTTAGAAAAAAATCGATCGGGCCAGTTTGATTTTTTTCACCCAAAAAAACCGAAAAAATTAAAAAAATCGGACTGAAAATTAAAAAAAATTATAATTTAAAATAATGAAAAAATCTAAAAAATCGAACCGAATCAAATCAAAAAAATCGGTTCGATTTTACGAAAAACTAGACCAATTCGATTCGATTTTACAGAAAATCGAATCAAACCGAACCGTACCCACCTCTAATTATAACAGAAAAAAAAGGCAATAAAAAGACTTTTAAATTTTAATCCATAAATAAGTTGCACAAAGCTGAAAGCTTGGTAGACAATAACTTAAGAAAGTAATTTTGAGATCTGAAAGTACTTTTGATTAAAAGGTTGAGAGGAGTCTAGTCCAGTTAAAATGGGCTAACCCAATGACAGAGTATTAATATAAAAAGAAAAAAGAAGTGAATAACAAAAAGACCTCATTTCTGACCGAAAGACGGCCTAGGCCCTAGCCCTAACCCGATAATCCCTAATGATCTAAAATCTTGATGTCTCTTCTTTCTTAACATATCTGTTAAACCCTAAAAGAAAAAAAATGTCATTTCTCAGAAAGCTCCCTAACAAATCTCTTATTCCCCAAACTATTTTCACCGCCCGGCTTTTCACTACTGGAAACGCTTTCCCAGATGTGCCCACCAGCGAGTATTACGACGATCTCGTCAACGCCGCAGGCCGCGAATGTGACCTCGAAACCGTACGCTACCTCCTCAATAAGCGCGTGAGGGACTGTTGTTTCAACACCGCCAAAACGTTCAAGTTCATCACCAACACAGAAACTTCCTTATCGATCCTCGATGATCTTTACAAATCCCTCGCTCGCCTCGATAAGGGCTTTCCTCGCAAAAGCGCGTACGATTCACTCATTGCGCGTCTATGCAAGATTAAGAAGAACGACGAGGCGTTGCGCCTGGTAAGTATCATGGCGGAGGGAGAGTTTGGCTTGAATGCGTGTAGCTTTCACCCGATATTGAGCGCGTTGACGAGGGGGAAAAAGATGCAGGAAGCGTGGCAGTTGATGGATTTGATGGAGGCGGCTAAGGTTTCACCTGATTTAACGGCGTATAATTACCTGTTGACTGCTTACTGCTTTACAGGAGATCTAACGGCTGCGCGTGACGTTTTAAAAAAGATAGAGGAAAATGGATTGGGTGCTGATGCGCGTACTTACGACGCGCTGGTGCTAGGTGTGTGTAAGGCGGGGAGGGTGGAAGCGGCTTTTGCGGTGCTGAGGAGGATGGTGGATGACGGACAAACGGTGTTGTATTCTACGTATGCGCACGTTATCAGTTTGTTGCTACGATTGGGCTATTATGCGCAGGTGGTTAAGTTCGCGATGATTTGTGGAGAGAGGGACATAAAGTTGGATACGGAGCTTTTTGGTATGCTGGCTAGCAAGCTTATTAGCTTGGGGAGGTTTGATGAGGCTAAGTTTATTTTGAAAGAAATGAATAAAAGACGTTTAAAAATGGGCCATAAATTGAGAGACTTTTATGAATTCAATGTTAAAAGTGAAGACTATGAGCCTATCGCAGCTGGTAAATGATAGATTATGTTTCTCTGATTAATTTACTAAACACATTCTTTTTTTTTTTTGTGTGTCAATTCTGTTTCTATTCTGTGATGATGTCAAAGAGTTGTAGTCTAGTGCAACACGATGAATACTTTTTGATGGGTTGAGTTTAATGGTATTGGGGCCTTTCTCGTAAAAGAAAATTGGAAAAAATATTGAATAATATTTTTTTTTTAACTCATTTTCAGTAATGTGGCATAAATTGAAAATTGTAGCACTAATTCTTAAAAACGTTTTTATGTTTTGTTCTTATTTCAAAATATAGTTTGTTTAATATATTAATTATGTTCCTGTTGTTTATTCTTTTTTTTTTTTTTGAGTGGGATTCTTTTTCATTTTTGTTTAACAGTACTTAGTTTAGTTAAAGAATTAGGCGAATTATGTTCTTTTAAGTGTTTTCTTTGTCAACATAAGATAAAAAAATTTAAACTTAAAATCTTCAGATTAAAAATAATATGCACTTTATATTATTAGACTATAATGACTTGGAACTTAAATTTTTATCATTGAATTATAATAACTTGTGCTTATATATTTAAGTTTGAAAAACGTAAATTCTATATGAAAAAGATCTGGTCATTTTTTTTTTTGTTTCTTAGGTTTATCTAAAGAATTACATTTCTCTTGATAAATTTATAAATTCAGTTATTATTGTTTTTTAAAGGAAAAATCTTATATTGATATAAAGATGACAATGAGGTGAAGCGGGAGGCTTTTTTTTTATATTTTACTCTATTTTTTATTTTAAGTTCGGTCTCCACTCTATTTTTTAACAAATTTCACAGGACAATGACGATGAATTCTCGTATAGAGAATGCTTTGTTTTTTTACCCCTTTAGTTTTTCTGTTATTTATTTATTAATATTAAATATTTATTCACAAATTTTAATAACATAAAAATTTATATTTATATAATAATTAAAAAATTATTAAATTAATAAAGTAGAATAATATAGTAATATTTTTTAATAATGTGAATAATAATTAATATTTTTTAAATAAATAATAAATAAAATAAAATAAAAAAATTTAAATAATATTATAGTATTTACCATTTTTTATTTTTTATTCTCATTAAAATTAAGTTGCCTTACTCAAAAACAAAAGTATTTATTATTATTTATAATAAAATAAATAAATTTTTAGTCTATATATATTTATAAATATAAATTAAATAATTAACTTTAATATATTTATAAAAAATAAAATTTATTATTAATTCAAAGAATAATTTTTTTTCATATCTAATCTCATTTTTAATAAAAAATAAATTATTCCATCTCTGCCCATTCAAACAGACCTCGTTGATGGGCAAATGCAAACGAAGCAAACTAGTCCAAACACATCCATAAATTCATTCTGTCCAGCCTCGTTGTGGTTGATGACTTCACCGGCGATCACAATGCACGGCCATCTCTTTCTCTTCTTCTACCACTTTCACTTCTTCCCACTTCATGCTTCCTTCCACTTTCCAATTCGATCAATCATTGCGCTGCCACCTTAACACCCATAGCCACGGCGCAAGTTAGCCCCGCAGCGAGAAATGGAACCTCGCGGGTCCCACCACGTCCGTAGCACCCACGCGCATCCCGGGTTCAGCGGAGCACGCGAACACTGCTGGTCGGAAGGCGCCACCGACACGCTAATCGAGGCGTGGGGAAAGTTACGTCAGACTAACAGAGGGCACCTCTGTTAAAAGGACTGGAGAGAAGTGGCCGACTCCGTCAACGCTCTTGAAAACGGCGTCGAGTCTAAGAAAATGGACATCCAATGCAAGAACCGTATAGACACGTTGAAGAAGAAGTACAAGATCGAGAGAGCCAAGCCGCCTCCTTCGAAATGGCGGTTTTATAACCGGCTCGATTCTCTCATCGGAACTGACGCCGTCAGTAAAAAACCGACGACCTATACTTTGAGAGTTAAATCGAAACTGAACGCAAGTTTTATTGGGAGGCCAGTGCCGGGAGAGAATCATGGTTTGTCATCGGACGGTGACGACGATGATGAGGAGGAGGAGATGGTGGTGAAAAAGGTGCATCGGATGGAGGATGTAGATTTATCGGATGGAGCCGCGTGTAGGGAATTGGCGAGGGCAATAATGAAATTTGGGGAGATTTATGAGAGAATTGAGAGTGCAAAACAAAAACAAATGATGGAAGTGCAGAAGGAGAGATTGAAGTTCATAAATGATTTTTAGTGCGAAAGATTGAATGTGTTCACGATGGCTCAACTGGAGATCCAAAAATTGAATAGGAAAAATCGCCCTCCAAGCTCAGGTGCGTTTTTTCTCAAACAAAGAAAATTATGAGTTTGAATTGAATTGTTGATTAATTTTGTAGGTTTTGTAGAATTGTGGGTTTGTTAGACCTTAGGAACTTTGACTTTTAAATTGAACTGTTACAAATTTAAAGTTAATTATCAAGCAGCATTTGGTTAGTTTTGTAAAAGCATTGGCGTACTGTTATGGTTTAGGAAATGTAAGTGGATCTTGATTTGTTTTGTTTCATGATTAAAGGCATCACTTTGCTTAACACATCGAGTTCGAAGTGGGATAGAGATAATGCCATGTTTAGTTTAGAAAGTTTTACCTGGCTACCAACTAGGCGAGGGAGAAGCAAATGTATTTTAGCACGAGACTGAATTTTTTTTGACTTACTGTATTGGCTTCATAGATTTGTTTAACAATTAGGGGAATAGAGGAGCAGACCTGAGCCTATGTGGGTGTCAGAGTGCTGCTCAGTTCAACCCATGCTGAGCTTAGGCCCAGCTTGGTGAATTGATTGAATGGGTCTGAATGACTTGGCTGAATTGCTGTCACCTGGTTTACTTTGAGGTAGGGTTTTGATGCAGCTGTACAGCTATATCGACTGGGTTGGACTTGGGATTGCAATTTTCTGCCTGCTTGAGTTCTTGTTTTTGGTTAGCAGAGGCACTTGAAGCTGTTCAGGCATGTGCCGGAAATTAACCTTTGCATGTCCGGTGTAATTTTTGGTAACTAATGTGGGAATGATTCTAAGTCTGAAAACAAGATCATTTTTCATTTGCCTACTCCTATATTGACAATTATATAGACCACAATGATTATGAGCTGGACAGTTCTGGTAATGATGAGCTGGATGGTGAGCTGGATAGAACTGATGTGGATAGTGAAGTGAAATAGAGCTGTTCACTTTGTAACTAACCAGCGTAAATTAAGGAGATTTGTTATATAGTTAGTTATACAATTTTATTTTCCCGCCAAGACTGTAAAGTGGTTAGATATTTTTTCTTCAAGCACTATAAATACTCATGTAATCATTTGTACAGAATAATAAGAAGAATTTCTAGAATTCTCTCTCTCTAGTGTTTGTTTTCTTAGAAAAACTTTCTTGCCAAACAAACATATTTTTCTATCTTGGTATCAGAGCCATACAATGGAAAACGCCTCATCTTCAAACGTCAACAATACTGGTTTCTCAAATGTGAATGCAAATAATGGCTCAACAATGTTAGGACAAAGCAGTACGTTTAGCTTCACAACACCAGTTAAGCTTGACTACAGTAATTTTCTTCTATGGAAGTCACATATCCTAGCATCGGCTCGAGGTAACGATCTGAAAGATCTCTTGCTTGGTGCAAGAATGTGTCCAAGCTATTTTTTGACTCGCACAAATGATGGATCTGAACCAGCATTTAATTCTGAGTATAAAATTTGGAGGAAACAAGATGCTATGTGATGAGTTGGCTTTATTCATCCATGACTGAGTCAGTTCTGAGCTTGGTTATACATTGCAAGCCTTCTGCTGTGATACGGCAACATCTTGAAAAGATGTTTGGAAGCCAATCAACTGCTCAACTTACACAGTTAAGAGCTCAGTTGCAGACAATTAGGAAAGGCACTCTGTCAATGAGTGATTACTATGTGAAAATCAAGAGTATAGCTGATAACCTTGCTATGGCTGGGAAACCAATCAGTGATGGTGATTTGATTACATATTTGCTTGCTGGCTTAGGACCAGAGTATGATCCTATGGCTATCTTTGTGACTACAAGAACTTAGGAGCTGAATCTGGCTGAAATATACTCTATTCTGCTTACTTATGAGAGTAGAATATAATTAGCTAATGCTGGTACTAGTGCTTACATGTCTGCTAATGTAGCACAATCTGGAATGAAACAAAAGTTTAAAGGAAATTTTGGTGGTGGAAATTGTAATGGCTACAACAAATCTGCTGGCAATGCTGGAAACTTCAACAATCAGAACAATTATAAAGGTAAAGGGAGAGGGAAGCATAATATTAACAATCAAGGAAAAAACAACTCCAAGATCATTTGTCAAATCTGTTACAAAGCTGGACATAGAGCTTTGAAGTGTTGGAAAAGATTCGACAAAGAGTTTGTGCCTCCAACTCAAACAAATAGTCAGCAACAAACCACTACCTACATTACTGAACCTGGACAGGCTGCTGATAATGCTGAGGATGATGAATGGTACATGGATAGTGGAGCTACTAACCATGTAACCAACAATGTCAACAACATGATCAGTCGAGGTAAGTTCAAAGGTAAGGAAGTTATTACTGTTGGTAATGGTGTTGGACTCAAAATTGAGCATATTGGCAACTGTGTTTTACATTTTGCAAACACTCCTAGACCAATTTACCTTAATCAAGTGTTACATGTTCCTCAAATGACAAAATCTTATAAGCATATCTAAACTTTTGACAATAGAATTCATGAAAGACTTGTTTTATTAAGGATGTGAAGGGGAAGCTAGTACTTCAAGGGGTTTCTAGAAGAGGGCTTTATCAGCTGATAACCTTAAAGTCTAAACCTTCATATCTTCAAAATGGGAAGCATTTGTCTCACTCTTTTCAGTCTTTGTTTGCTCAAGTTCATGTCAATAAAGATGATTGTAAAATACAGTTTAATATAGCTACTGAGTCAATAAAATCTCCTGTAGAAAAGTCTGTGCTTCACACCAATAAATTTGTGCATACACCTGTGTTAGCAGATACTCTACACAGAAGGTTTGGACATGCAAACCCTGAAGTGTTGAGTAAAATTGCTACAACATGTAAATTTCCCTTTGAAAGAAATAAAATAGTTACTTTGAATTTCTGTCATGCACGTCAAATGGGAAAGAACCATCACTTACATTTTGGCTATAATCAGAAACAAAAACAAAAGAACCACTTGAACTATTATACTCTGATGTTTAGGGTCCAGCATCTATAATCTCAGGTGAAGGTTTAAGGTATTATGTGTGCTTTGTAGATGATTTCACAAGGTTCACTTGGGTGTACCCCTTACAACTAAAGTCACAAGTAGCACAAACCTTCAAGCATTTTCAAGTACATGTAGAGAAACTGTTGAGTAAGAAAATTAAAACCTTGCAAACAGATGGTGGAGGAGAGTACACAGTCTTAGCTAAGGAATTGAATCAGTTAGGTATAAGTCACAGAATGTCCTGCCCATACACTCACCATCAAAATGGGAGAGTAGAGAGGAAACACAAGCATATAGTAGAGACAGGATTAACATTACTGGCTCAGAGTGGTTTACCCCTCAAGTTTTGGTGGGATGCTTTTGCTACCGCCACTTTCTTGATTAATAGAATGCCTTTGATAGTTCTTGAGTTTCAATCTCCTTTTGAGTTGTTATTTGGTCATAAACCTGACTATAGCTTTATCAAAGTCTTTGGTTCCTCTTGTTATCCTCACTTGAGAAAGTATCAAACACAAACTGAATTTTTACACAAAAAAAAAAGTGATTTTATAGGTTATAGTTACCAACACAAGAGGTATAGATGCATGGATCCAAATGGAAGAGTGTACATAGCTAGACACGTGGTCTTCATTGAGTCTAAGTTTCCTTTTCTGTCTGATCCATCCTTCAGTAAAACCATCAATGAAACTCAGAATTTATCCTCAGTTACAAATTATTCTACTTGTGTTCCACAAACAGTATTTCAAATCTATAGACCTGAAGTCTTGTCCCTTGAATCAGCTGATGAAGTCCCTAGTATGGCTTCACCTAAAGATGATAGCATACACACCATACCTAACACAAAGAGAGTTCCTTCAAACACAAACCAGCAATAACTTCACAGAACATCATTAGAACCAGACACCCACAACACGCATTGAACCAACCAATACCATTGACCAAAATGTGTCAACACACCAAGAACAACAAAACCAAACCTCAAATAAACATCCTATAGTCACTAGGAGTAAAGCAGGAATCTTTAAATCCAAAAGTATATACTGCCAATATGATCAATAATGCAGAAGACACACCTGCAACAGTTTCAGAAGCACTTAGTATTCCTCACTGGAAAAAAGCAATGGAGGAGGAGTTGCTTTAATGACACTTGGTGTTTAGTTCCAAAAGTTGAAGTCAGCAAAGTTGTTGGGAACAAATGGGTTTTTAAAGTTAAGAAAAATGCTGATGGTAGTGGGTCTAGATACAAGACTAGGTTAGTAGCCAAAGGGTATCATCAAACACCAGAAATAGACTTTGTGGAAACATTCAGCCCTGTTGCTAAGGCAAGCACCATCAAAGTAGTATTGAGTCTTGCAATAACAAAAGGGTGGAAATTAAGGCAAGTAGATGTGAATAATGCATTTCTTAATGGAGAATTGACAGAAACTGTATATATGGAGCAACCTGAGGGGTTTATTGCACCGGGAAAAGAAAATTATGTATTTAAGCTTCAAAAAGCCTTATATGGCTTGAAACAAGCCCCTAGGGCCTGGTATGACAGGTTAAGAAATGCCATGCTGCAGTGGGGGTTCTACAATACAAAATCTGATTGCTCAGGATTTGTTAAAACAGATCATTTACATATCTTGATAGTACTTATATATGTAGATGATATTATAGTCACAGGAAGTGATGTGCACATCCAGCAGCATTCATAGATAGACTGCACACAGAGTTTGCACTCAAGGAACTTGGAGAACTTAATTTCTTTCTTGGGATAGAAGTGACAAAAATGGGAACAGGTTTACATCTTTCACATGCTAAATATATAGCAGACTTGTTACATAATACACATATGGCAGAAGCTAAATGTTGTGGCACTCCTATCAGCTTAGGGCGGAAGATTACAAAAGACAAAGGTGACTTGTTTTCTGATTTTACACAATACATGAGCATAATAGGAGCTTTACAATACTTGACACTAACAAGAACTGAAATCTCCTATGCTGTCAACAAATTGAGTCAATACTAGCAGCTCCAACAATAATTCACTGGTAATGTTGTAAAAGGTTGTTGAGATTTCTTCAAGAAACAAGAGATAGGGGATTGTTGTTTAAATCTGGCAAGTTAATAGAATTGACAGCCTCTACAGATGCAGATTGGGGGTGTGATGAAGATGATAGGAAATCTGTTGGGGGATATTGTATCTTCTTAGCAGGTAATTTAGTGTCTTAGAGTTCCAAGAAGCAGAAAGTTGTATCTCGATCAAGTGCCGAGTCTGAATACAGGGCATTAGCACAAGTAACAGCTGAAATCTCTTGGTTACAATCTCTCATCAGTGAACTTCAAATACCACTCAGCAGAACACCAGTTATATGGTGTGACAATCAGAGTGTTGCAGCTCTTGCAGCCAATTCTGTTTTTCACAATAGAACTAAACATTTGGAAATCGGTCTACACTTTGTTAGAGACAAAGTCTTCGCCAAAGAAATCGATGTCAGATATGTTCCATCTGATTCTCAGATTGCTGACATATTTACAAAAGCACTGCCCATCTCCCGATTTCAGTTTCTAGCATCCAAGCTCAATGTGACATCCAGACACATGAGCTTGCAGGGGGATGACAATTATATCGACCAGAATAATAATGAGCTGGACAGTTCTGGTAATGATGAGCTGGATAGAACTGATGTGGATAGTGAGAAGTGAAATAGAGCTGTTCACTTTGTAACTAATCATCATAAAAGGAGATTTGTTATATAGTTAGTTATACAATATTATTTTCCCGCCAAGACTGTAAAGTGGTTAGATATTTTTTCTTCAAGTACTATAAATACTCGTGTAATCATTTGTACAGAATAATAAGAAGAATTTCCAGAATTCTCTCTCTGGTGTTTGTTTTCTTAGGAAAACTTTCTTGCCAAGCAAACATTTTTCCATCTGTATATATGTTTGTCCAGAAATTGTGTTATGAGTCAGATTGCTCCAGAGAAATGTGAAAGACATATAAATTATATATTTCTACTTGATTCACATAGATGGAAGCGTAGAATTACAAAGTGCTACTCAACTCTATCAACAGCAGATCAACTCTGTTGCTATTGCATTTGGTTTTGTTTACTACATCTGCAACCGCTGCTTAATCCTTGTTTTAGTCTTTCTATGAAATTATATTGGCCCAAAAGTTGAGATTATGATTCGATTATAATTGTTAAGCATAAGAACCTTCTGTACCTCAAACAGGTAAGAGAAGTGGCAGTTGAGAATACATGATGAACACTACATTTCAGAAGAGAATTGTCACCTTGGATCCTTCTACTCCTCCGGCGAGCCCATATAGGCCGGAGTTATCTTGCACTTCAGCCCTTGGGAGAATCTCTAAATCTAACTTGAGCAGATTAAAGCTTGAAGCTTTTGAAGATATTGTGCCTTTGTTGTATCTATGTCTATAACGTGTATGTAGATGAATCATGAATAGTCCTTTCAGTCCTAATACTTTGTATTTCCTAATGTATAAGACAAGTGATGTATTGTTACGTTCTTGTATTCCTGTCAGTTTTGTTCTGTAAACCATCAGTTTATTATAGCTTGTTAACTCCAAGCACAGTTGGTGATAATTTTATTTCAGTCCATTGGAAATTTGGACACGTCTTCATAATGAAAGAATGGAGAAAATGATTTCAAATAATGTAATCAAAAACTTATGTGGAGGTTTCAGCAAGGCTTTCCAATCGCTTTAGAGGGATTCAAGCTAGCATCTGGGTTTTCCTGTTGACTACAGTAAGATTGGAGGGAATGTTTTCGACCCTTAACCAAAAGCTTGTAGAAAATTTGAAGTGTACGGCTATTATCCATTGTTTGTTTGCAAGTTCATAAATACAAGATGTTATACAGACGGTATGTGAAAAAAAATTCATGCCTTTTGAATATCAGGAAATCCTCGGATTCCCATTGCAACAGAGGCATTTGGAAGGGTTTGTGACATCTAATTAACTACTATTTGATGGGCTTTCAACAGTCTCCTCAAAAAGTCATTGCTGCTTTCAACTTTTTACAGTGAACAACAATTATATATTTCATGAACTAGCCGCTTCCGACTCCTTAGGCATTTGATCAGATTATGATTAAATCATACTCATTCTCTTTTTCTTCATCTTTATTCCCTATACTATGTAATAATCAGCCCTTTCCAATTCCCACCTGAAATTTCTTCAAAAGCCTCTCGAATTGCTTTTACGGATTCTGTCATTTCGTCAATTGAAAGAGAAAATAATAATGATAAGGGAATTTTTCACAAATGGCCATTAATTTTAAACTATTCTCTTTTTAACTACAAAATTGAAGGCTAATCTTTGTTAGTCAAATCAATACTAAATAAATATAATTACCTTTATTGATAAAATATCATGATAAATAGAAAATTTGAAAATAAAAACACAAAATTGACTTAAAGTTTGTAAATCTATTTAAAAAAATACACTTCAACATTAAAAAAAATTAAATTTGAAGTTTTAAATCATTTATAAAGGTAAATCATCTTCCATTTTCGTATATTGTATGTTTACCGTATATATATGTCAAAATAGAATTTTTTTTTTAAGTTGTACTAATTTACAAATTGTATTAACATCAAAATATAGTCATAGTTTAATGTGGTAAAGTTTTAGAGAGAAATAAAGTGAATGAGAAAAAAAATCTACGATATTTAAGAATTAGGTTTGGTATAGAAAACTCAGATCTCTTGAAACAATTCGTGCGACCTTTCTCGTATGCAAGAATTGACACAAATTATTTGTGTGGCTTTTAGGTCACGCACGAGAGGCGTCCACTTGGTCGTGTCACGTGCGACCGATATGCCCACTTGTCGCTCCTTTCACGCATCTCATACTCCTTTGTAATTCTGCGTGCTTTTTTTTTATTTGTATTTTTTGAATAATTTAGAAAAAATTTAATCATTTTTTTTTGTTTTAAACCCCATAGAGTATGAGCCAATCAGTATTTTGGGGGAATGTGAGAGAACTCTAATGACGAGGATGAGAGATGTATTAGGTATAGAAACTTTGAAATTTTAGTTTTGAAAGATGTGAATTATGAAAATCTTTTAAATATTGTGTGTTGTGAAATTGAAGTTGATAATGTGAAGTATAAGGTAACTTAAAAATTTTCTATTAATACAGCGAGATTTAAATTGAGACCAATTGAGATTGGAAACGAGAATGATATATAGTTCTTTATGGCGGCCAATAGAAGATCGTACTATCATTTATGTGTAGTAGTGAATTTTAGAGCTCCCGTATATAAAAAGAATGCATAAGTGCGTAGTCAGAACTAACCACCCTATTATAATCACTTTATGTTGACAAGTGGTAGCAATAAAATGAGCTACACAGCCCCACCAATACCAACTATTGTGGTTCCCACAAATACAGCAAATCATTATCATTATCTTTTATAATGTTCAATGAAGACTTAACTTATATGCATTACGATAGTGGAGCAGTAAGTATGTTAATGGTCTTGAAAATGTTGATAATGTGAAAGAATATATTGGTTTGGATGATTTACCAAAAAGCAGACATTGTTATATTTCAATAACTCTTTTAATGTTAAAGATAAAAGAGGAGATTATTGCGAAGCTAAAAACCCTTTTGCCTTTATTCCTCTAATACCACCATTAGACTTGGTTATACTCAATAAGGTTTCATGTACTGGATTTAAGAATGTATTTTTAGAAAATTGTATGATAGCAAAGATGAACTTTACCAAGTTATTAGCGTGCTAACAGTTAAGGGTAATTTGAGCTTCAAAGTCTTAAGGTCTATAAAATGTCTTTTTGAGGCAATATGTGATAATGGGGATACAATTGATGATTACGTGCAGTGTCGATGGATGTAAGAAAACATTTTATCCTGCACATAATCGATCACACATGTTAGTTAGACTGGTTACGTAATAGTCACCGACAAGTCATGAGTCAAATTATTAAAAAAATTATAGAGAATAAGTTTGCTTCAATCAATCGACTTTACAAGCTAAAGGAGATCCAAGCAGACAGACATGAAGAGTTTGATGCAGAGATAACGTATTCCACTGCTTAACAAGTTAAGGAGCATGCATATAGGTTAATACAAGGTCCTCTAAAGGCTTCATTTTGATTATTTTCTGCATATTATTATGTACTGGAACAATAAAACCCAGGTATGATTACTCATTTAAAAATTGATGATTGTAATCACTTTAAGTATTTTTTTTGTGGCGCTTAGACCATGCATTAGAGGTTTTTGATCATCCACTAGACTGGTTATTGCAGTGATGGAATATTTCTAAAAGCTGAGTACCCAGGTACAATGTTTATGACGGTTTGTAAATATGAAAACCATCAAAATTTTCTAGTGGAATGAGGTATTCTTGATTCCTAAAATGATGTTTCCTGAGCATAATTTATGGTTAAACTCTAAGGAGTGGTTAATGATGTTGAGGATCTTATATTTGCATCTAATCGACATATTAATATTGAGAAGGTCATTCAAAAGGTATTTCTTAATGCATATCATAAGTATATAAATATCACTTGAAAAGAAAATTTTATCATAAGATACCAACAGAGAAGAAGAAGAAGAAGAAGAAAAAAAGGATTCTTAACTTCTTATTTTAGTACTACGAAAGTATATTGTCTTGTTAACTTTCAAGAGCAAATTAAAAAAGATGGAGGAGATGAAAGGTAACAAAATACTTATAGGATGAGGTTGGTTTCCTTTAATGAGTTAGACCAATTAGAGCATTCAGAAGATATGACATCATGGCAACTAATATTATAGAAAGTATTAATATTGTTGCAAATGATGTACATGAGATTCAAGTGATAATCTTGGTTGAGTGTATATGGAAGTCAATGCAAAATTGATTTTTCTAAAGACATGAGGTTGCAAAAGATATGACAAACTTTCTGACGAGTTGGGCTCATCGCAAGGTTTAGAACAACAATTATAAGTCCACTCGTATAATCATTCACCCATTAAATCATTCTCGCTTTATCGTGAATAATGAAAATAGAAATGGAATAATGGACATCCCAACAAAGTCATGCAGTTGACGAAAGTTTGATTTTTGATAACTACCTTATGCCTATGTTATTGTAGTATGTAGACAAACCATATTACAATATCAAGGTCTTTGTTTACCCTATTATACGTTTGAGTCATTGTTTCATGTATATAGCAAGCTAGTCAATCTGATTAGCCACTCGTCAAATTAGATTATTCTAAAAGAGTTGAACAATGTTGACATCTAACCTCTTATCGTGCATCAATCAAAGAGGCATTTGAAAAAGTAAATTTCGTTGCAAGATGATGAACTGACGAAGAATGTATACAACTGTTGTAAACAATATAAATATAACTATCAGACATGTTGTAACCCTATTACTTTATATAGCAATTGATATGATACGTTAGTGTGTATTTTTTCACTATTTTATGAGTCTTATATATATATATATATATTAAAATTAAAATTTAATATGACTTCTCGTTAAATTTGTTATTTTGATACTCTTTTGTAAATGATAAAATTTGTATTTTATTACCATTAAAGGTAGGCAATTTTTTCATTCTCGACTTGATTTGACCGTCCTAAAATTTCATGTTAGGACGAGAATGACAATAGTATCAGAATAAAAAAAATTATATCTTAAATAAATTGAGTTGAGTTCAAAAAAATTTCGAATTCATTTGAGAATTTTTTGAACTAGAAATATTTTTTATTTTAATAAACGGCTCAAAAAGATGTCCTTTTGATCAATTGTCCTGACTCGCCGTCCGACCCATCTAAAACAAACTACCTATTTGGATATAAGAAAATCGAGAATTTTCGTCTCGACCCAAAGTCAGATCGGTACACTTTTCAACAGTCAGTACATGAAAAAATTCCGTGCCTTTTGAATCTCAAGAAATCCTCGGATTCGCATTGCAACAGATGCATTTGGAAAGGTTTGTGACATCTAATTAACTAATATTTGGTGGGCTTTCAACAGTCTCCTCAAAAAGACATTGTTGCTTCCAAATTTCCTCAGCGAACAGCAATTATATGCTTCATGTACTAGCTGCTTCTGACTCATTAGGCATTTGATCAGATTATGATTAAATCAAATTCAGTCTCCTTTCTTCATCTTTATTCCCTATACTATCTAAGCCTCAGCCCTTTCCAATTCCGACCTGAAATTTCTACAAAAGCCTGTCGAATTGCTTTTACGGATTCTGTCATTTCGCCGATTGAAAGAGAAAATAATAATAATAATAATGGTAACGGAACAAATCAACAAAGGAAGATACACATCATGATTCATGTTTGAATCAATTTAGCAAAGATTTGAAACAACTGCACGTGATACTTGATGGTTGCACAGTAAAGAGTACCTAAAAATTAATTGAGATACTTGTGTTGTTTCCAAATGTAAACAGTGCACACAAGTCATCACTTAAGTTTCATTTTCCTGCAAATACACATTGAAGCAACTTCCCAGATTGAAAATTAACTGGACTTGAACATATGCTAGACCCTGCTCTAAAAGTTCTCCTCTTAAGTCTCAATTATTCAGAAAATTCACTATTTCCCACATAATTCCAACTTAAATTCTTGCTTGGAAACACATATAGAAGACAACTTTTTCAAGTTATTATCAACAAGAGAGAGACAAGGAGAAAGAATAGAGACAATCACTATATATATGGGACTTGGCTAAAATCATACATGTCACCAACTCGATTCAATTCTGATGAATTTGTGCTGAGACTTTCAATCAATCCAACATAAGCCGGGAAATCACTTAAAGCAGGTAACATGGCAGCATGATGATCGTTCTGTATGGTACAAGAATTAGCAGCAGTATAGCGAGCTAGCCTTGCTCTTGCAATAGTCAAATCGTGTTGAAGCTCGATCATCTTCCTTTGCAGCAAAGCTATGGCACCAATGCAACCATAAACAGGATCTCTAAGCCTGGCCTCAGCCTCATATGCCAGAGAGTTCACCGTGTCCTCACGTTGCTCCTCGGGCACTTCTATCAGGATCTTGCTCACATTGCTTGCTCCAAACACCTTGTGCACTTTGGCAAATTTCTTGGGCTCGTCGGACCGAAAATAAGGTGCAAAAATACAAGTGGGAATGCATTTTCTTTTCAAGAATTTGCAAGCTGCGCATGATGAGCTTGAACGTGCTTCATGTCCCCTCATTGCTCTCATATCACATCCACTCTCCGAATCTGCCGTCTGCCTATTTAAAAAGACTGGCGTGGGTAAAGATAAATTTTACTCTACAAAGTACTGACCGAAAAATTAACGTATTGGCCTATTAGCTCAGCTGGCTAAGGCGTCGTGCTAATAACCCCAAGATCGTAGGTTCGAGACCTGCATGGTGCATGGGCCATTTAACTTCTTTTTGTTTTCATGTGAAAAGACTTTTAATAAGAACGAGTAAAAATTAATCAATTATTGATCATTTCCTTTTCATTTTCTGCAGAAATTTCACCAGAAAAGTAACCACGCTGAAAATTGTTGGCTCTGTCAGAAGAAAGAAAATTAGAGCTTTAAAAAAAAAAAGGCAAAGAAATCTTAAGGGTGAAGCATCAATCAAGACTCTACATAATGGAACCCAACGTCAATATAGATCTATGATATATTAATGCTTGACCCCATTGCCTGTTGAGGAAAAGATATAGAAAAGAAATTTCCACTGAAACATCTATGGGTAAGTTTGTACCTCTAAATCAATGAAATGAAAGATTCCCTGAATGCAATAATTTGAAGTTTGAAGCTGTAAATTTTCTGGGAAAATATCTATGCATTTTCTTTTCAATATTTAAATGGGTGGGATCATTTTTGAAGTTAATGTAACAAGCAAAAGGTAGTTAAATATAAGCTTTGTTTAATCAAGGCAGTGAAACTTGGTTATCAGTTATAGAGAACATGACAATGTTAGCTCTCATTTAGGTTGAAAATGATTGATGTGTATTTTGTCATTGAGGTTGGTTAGTCTTGAGTTATTTGTCAGGGGGACCATTTGTAAAATGTAGGGACAATTTGTATATACTTTTGCATGCACAATTACGAGCACAAGTATGAAAAAGAAATTGAATTTTCTTTTTATTCATACATTGCACTTAAGGAAATGGAATGGATTAATATATTTGGGATTTAATTGATATAAACGTAATTTATAGTTTTAAAAAATAATTATGTTATAACGTTACGCAATAAAATTAAAGGATTTTTTTGTTAAAATAATTTCAGAGTAGATAAATAATAATATAATTAAAACATTATTTTTTCAGATTTAAGCAATTTTCTTTTACCTTTTAACAATTTTTTACCATTACTTAAAAAAAAAAACTATTTTTTACCTAATACAACAAAAGAAGTTGAAATCGTCACTTGAAACAATTTGTGGTAGGGAGAGAAATAGGTCAAAAGTCGATACTGATGCCAATGCTTCATCAGAGAGCCCACTTGTTTCAATGCCTGTCGTTTTCTCAAACCCACACGAAGCAGAAAGGGCTAAGCCATTAGAACTGTATCAGTATCACACGTGCTCTCATTATATGCGATCAGAATTGAGAACTGACGTTGGGCCCGCATTTTCAATGGACTGTGTCCTACACGCGCTGTAACGACCATGTCGGGGTTGCGGGATTATGGTTTCGATGGAGAACAGAAAATGGGCCGGGCCCAAGAAGTATGATTAGATTTTAGAAGTGAGATAAGACCTCCACTTTGGATGATATATTGTTTTCGAGCGACATAAAGGAAGACTGTGGTTTAGCTTGACTTTGTTGTAATGGTGTTGCTTTGCACTTTGAATAAAGAGTATGCGTACGTTTCAACATTTGATTTGTAGGGGCCAATTTTAGAGAGAGAGAGTTGGGTAACTAATGGGCCTTGCCTTTGTAAATTGATGATCGAGTCTTAACAGCACTCTTCGATTTGAAATGGGGTTAATTTTAGAATACACCATTCAATGACATTTAGTATCTGGACAAATCTTTTAATTTAAAATTTCTACTATAAATTCTTATTTATTGGATATATATATATATATATCCAATCCAATCCAGGTTTTAACAAGATTTTTTGAAACTTAAAAAGGGAATCATGTAGGCGACCTACAAAATGGTTTTGGTGGGTCATCAGAAATTATTCAAAGTGAAATCAGAAATGGAATTTAGAAAGTGCTTTATCAACACTATAAACGTCATAAGCCATCGCAAAAAGCATGTGAAAAGAAAAGAAAAAGTGCTCTCTTCACTCGTGTTAGTGACTTGTATGGTCATGTCAAATTGAATCAGCAATAAGATTTCACGTCTCTCACCACAATATTTCCAACTTGTTTTAGTGGGGATAGAATTTTGATGGTTCATCAATTGAAGCAATCCTTTTCCATGTTATGTTACAACTCATACCTACCTTATCAAGTACAAAATTTTCAAAGAGAAGAGTCTTCGAACAGGACGAATACACTTCACTATTTGCACGTAATCCTATTGTTGTAGGATGTTCAAGAAAAAGAAGAAAAAAAACAAAAGGAGCAAGAGACAAAATGCGAAAAGTATTAAATATTCCAATTAATTAAACAATCTTGTTGATTTGGGGCAATATAGAGTTTTTTTATTTTATTTTATAAAATTGTCATACATTTATATTAAATTATAATCTATTTTCAGAAATCTCTAATAAGAGTAAGGAGATAGGTTCAATTCTCCTACATGACGTTAGTGTGAGTATACTTTCTTTCTTAAATATTTTTATTAATTGGAAAGATTGGCACTTTTGGGTTAAATTTTTAATTTGAGAATGATATTAGACCTCCATTAATAGGTTGAATTGAAATAGACTCTGGTGAGTGGCTCTAGTGTCCTTACAACACAAATGAAGTAAGATTAAGTCTTGTTGGTAATTTTTTCAATAAGAACTCTTTAATATTTAAGTCAATCTAATAAAAAAAGAAATCTCAAGTTAAAAATAAAATGTAAGAATGAAAAAATAAAAAATAAAAAATTTGTCTCCATTTATTGTAGAGCCTTTTTTTATAAGCTTTTATAAAAGTCTAATTAAGTTATATCCTTAATTGGGGCTCATCCCCAATATAGGATATTATTATATTTTTATAATTTGAGATCATCCCCAAATTATAGGGATATCATTATATACCTATAATTTGCCTAAATTATAGAACTGCATTTATTGGGATAATATTTATCCCAATGGCTCATTGAGTCGTGTTGGACCTTCTAATGAACTAGGCCTGAACCAAGATTTTTAGGGAGTATAAGAATTTCTCAATTTTCATTATCGATTTATTAATATTGAAAACTTTCTTTGTAGTTCTCAATTTTTAGAATCTCGTCCTTAAGTTATCAAAGTATCCTTCGAGAACTTGGGTGGTATTGATTCTCGATATTGATTGAGTTAGAGTTCTCAAAGTTTTTATATTATCGCTCGCCCAATTATTACCCTTGATCTTAAGAGCCTATTTTGTAATCATTTTTTATCGTATATTGTTATAACCTTTTCAGATGATTTTGCATACTTCCTTTCAATCACTTTAGACCTTATATTTTGACATATCTTCCTAGCTACCTTAAACCTTGTATTTGAGATATGTTGTCTGGTTATTGGTTATAAAAGTGATCAAGCCTCTACTCCTTATCTTCTGAAGCTAGTCTAGAGCTAAGTTATTTAAAATTTAGTCGTTAATTAACGTATCTTGATTTCTCGATTGTTTAAGGATTTCTTCAGGTGGCTTCTTATAAGCTATTTCCTCGAGCCATTTTAAACCCTAAGGGACTTTTTAAAATTCTATTACTTTGAGTCATTTAACCATTATGGACTTATTATCTTAAGTCATTTCACGTTTCAGAGGATTTTCATAGGATAGTTTGTCATGAGTAACTTTGGCATTGCCTTAAACTTTTTTACCTTCTCAATCATAGATGAACCTGATATTCTTAGCGTTGAAGAGTGGTTTCTTGGTTTTGTGACTATTACTCACTTGACTTCTCGATCTTAGGCAAACTCGAGATTTATAACATTCGTAGGAGTTTTTAAGTTATAATCATTTCCCACTTTCCTTTCCAACCCTGAGAATACCTGGGTTATTTGTAAATATTCCATCGCTACCTTGATTGAGCTCGAGTTATTTATAAAGATTCTTTTCCTACCTTAGGTGGGCTTAAGATTCATGTTGATATAGAAACTTTTTTTGCCCAAGGTAGGCTCAGGATTTATATTGATGTAGAAACTTTCCTTGTCTAAGGTAGGCTCAGAATTCATGTTGATGTAAAAACTTTCACTAGCCTAGGTGGGCTCAAAATTTATGTCGATATAGAAACTTTCCCTGCCCTAGATGGACTCAAAATTTTATGAGGTATTACCTTTTGTTTTGCTCCTCGAGTTAGGTAGAAGTCTAAAGCATATGATCAAAATTAAAAGAAAAACATGTAAATAATAATTATAGTAAGCAAAAAAGACTTATGTGGTCAGCCCCGGAGAGGAATTTGGTGGTTAATGTCAATGAGAGCTTACATGGTCCACCTCGATAAAGGCTTAAGTACTCGAATTCGGTGAGAGCTTAGGTGATCGATTTCATGGATGGATTATATATTCAGCCTCAAGGAGAGCTTAGGTGTGTTGATGACAAGTACCCCTATTAGTACCCAGGGGCTTAAGTCTTTATTGTTGAGCACCCTTATTAGTTGTTAGGGGCATGGGTATTTATTGTCCTACACCTCTATTAATCTTCAGAGCCCTGAGTATTTGTTATCGATCACCTTATTAGTCCTTAGAGGCCTAGGTCTTTGTTGTCAAACACCCATATTAGTTTCCGAATACCTGAGTTTTTATTGTTGAGCACCCTTGTTAGTCTCTAAAGAGCTGGGTCTTTATTGTCAAGGATCTCTGTTAGTCCCTAAAGGCCTGGATCTTTATTGTCGAGCACCCTTATTAGTCATTAGGAGCTTGGGTATTTGTGGTGGCCACTTATCAAGCATAAGTTAGTGCACAATAATGGCATTGGCATCAACAACAACACATGCAAAAATAATAAATGATTAATGTAATGTCAAAACAGTGAAGTAATCACTTTAATCCATTGTATAAAGAAATTTTCAATTTGTATAAAATTCGTTTAATTGTTAAAATAAAATATAAACCTTGAAGTAGATTTCTAAGATTGTTGTAAGCATAAAAATATGCTGAGTGACATGCATAAAATGCTCGGGTTCAATTCTCGTTGCTAATAATAATAATGAAAATCCTTCATCTTCTTTACAGATGCCACGAACAGTCTCCAGTTCTTGAGTTGGAATAAATTTGGGTTTATAAGAGTTTTAGCGACAGTCTCAACAACTTGAATGAACTAACTAGAAAGGATAAGCTTAGTTGATTTGAGTCCTCGAATTGATTTGAGTTAGACCTCAATTGATTTGGGTCCCCAAGTCATATTTGGGGATGAGGTCTTACGCAGCCTTGGGTACTCGGTTCTCGGTTCTCGGTCCTTAGCCTCTTGATTC
The DNA here is from genome assembly GCA_946807835.1 of Ailanthus altissimus. Classification (NCBI taxonomy): domain Eukaryota; kingdom Viridiplantae; phylum Streptophyta; class Magnoliopsida; order Sapindales; family Simaroubaceae; genus Ailanthus; species Ailanthus altissimus. Next base: position 21,386,156 of record OX327684.1, read on the forward strand.
TCGGTCCTCAATTTCGTAGAATGCTATTATGAATTATACATATTATGGGGTCCTATTTATAATTATTTTAAAATAATCTTGGTCAAAACTAAATTTTTAAAAATTGGGAGGGGCTTAGTGAGAAAAGATAAATAATGGTCTATTTGCAAAGTTTTGAAACTTTTTTTTTTTGTTACCAACTATTGAAATTATGTTTGCAAAAATAGAATTCTTAGAAATTAAGAAGAGTTTGAGTGATAAAAGCTGAGTGAAGCCTTAATTTGGTTATCTTCTCCCCACACCGCACAACTTTTGTCAATCTCCCCGATGGCGAAGGTTGTTGGTGATCTAGCGACCCTTGAAAGACTATTTGACAGTGAAAGGCCACTTGTGCTTAGTAGATTGATGGTAGACGATGGTGGCGGGTGGTGGTCGATGCCGACTCTCTTACTTTTTTTTATTAGCTATATGCAATTTTGTTTCTCTCTCTCTCTCTCTCTCTCTAATGAGTCTAACCCTCTAAATTATTAATCTCCATGGCCTTTTTTTATGTTGTCTCTACAGGTTGCCAAAAATTGTTAACCCAAAAAATTAGCTTTTTTTAGTCAATGAACTTTAAATTTGTAATTTAGGAACGAAACTAGGCATTCGTTATTGAGCTGCATTGACATAGACTATGATGGGTGGCTCTGGTGTCTTTAGGGTGGCAATTTAGTTAGAATTGAAAAAAACTGACCCAAGTCCAGAAAATTTGAGTTTTTTTTTTTCTTATCCAAATCTGAATTTTTATTGGAACATAAAAACCCAACTTGGATTTAGAATGTCTTTTTTCTTTTAAAAAAAAAGTTTTAAACTAATTCATAAATTTTTTAATTTTTAATATGTATGAATATAACATTTGCTTTACAAAATAAATACTCTAAAAAATTTTAATTTAACCTAAGAATAGAAAAAAAAAAACTAAAAAATACTTGAATTTAAATCTAGATTCAAACCTGAATCCAGCTCGGCCAAAAAATTGGAATAAAACTTGAATTTTAGATTCATAGAAAAAATTTAAATTCAAATTCGAGTTGCGCAAAACTCGAATCTAGATCTGAATTTTGTCATTCTTAGATTTCTTGCAACACAAATAAAATGGAGTTAGGTTTCGCCGATGAATTTTTTAACAAGGATCTTCTAATGTTTAAATTAGTTCAATAATATAAGAAATCTCAAGATATAAATAAAATGAATCAAAAACCTATGTTTTGCTGTAGAGCCTCTTTTTTATAGGCCTTTATAAAAGTTTAATTAAGTCACATTTTAAATTTAAGCTCATCTCCAAATTATAAAATATTATTATTTCTCTATAATTTGGGCCCATCTCTAAGTCATAGAGATATTATTATATTCCTATAATTTAGCTTATCCCCAAATTGTAGGATATTATTTTTTTTTTTTATAATTTGGGCTTAAATTATAAAGACTACATTTATTAGGATGGTGTTTACTCCATGGACTCTTTAGGCCGTGTTGGACTTTCTAATGAATTGTGCATGGATTAAAATTTTCAGAGGAAACAATTTTGAATAAAAGTCGGTAAATATTAATGTAAATTTTCGAATTGTGCCATAATAGAGGATAGATCCCCCTTGACAATTTTTCTCCATGCTTCAAATAGAAACTATAATTTTTTCATGGTTAAAATAAATAAATAAATAAAATTGAAAACAAGAAAATACACTACAATTTTATTATATGTAACATTGCTGAGACTTTTCTTCAAGTGATGTTATCATGCAGTTGGATGGTTCGGGTCCCTGGAGAGTCGGCAAGTTTTTAGCAGCCAGAGATAAATTCTGCAGCATTAATTGCCAAAATTAGCCAGAGTTAAGAGGAGATATCAATTGATTTGGTCTTATCATGGACATAAAATATTAAAATCTCATGTAACATCTACCCTTTAATTAAGAAGAAAAAAAAGTTGAGTAGAAAATGCGTGTAAAATATTATATGAGCAAATGCTATTGTGTCGTTTCTTTTGTTTTATATACTGTAGCCGAACATATTGACCTATATTTGCTGCAGATTTTCAATTGAATAATGCTATGAGTATAGAAAATTAGAAAGAGAAAAAAAAAAAACTTAATGCAAATAAATAATCCAAGCACAAAGTAACAAATCATCTTGCCAAGTCAAATGGAGGAGCATTGAAGCTTATGCTCTCTAGGGCAGCTCTTGCTCATCAGATCCTTGATCATAGACAAGTCAAATGATGGATTGCACCTCATGGATCAGTAAGGACACAGATTAAGAAACTTATCATATACCATAAAACAACTAAAATGATTTGCTGAGGTCAACCCTTCAGCATTTTCATGGAAAGAAATGCTTATGTCAAATCTAAGAATGTTCAAAATCTCTTTAGAGAGTAGGAACTTGGCAGTGTCATTTACAAAACTAGCAATCAACCCCAAAAAAAGTTGCTCAATTTTTCTTGTAAACAAGGAAGATGGAGTAATTATGTGACATGTTACTAACAATGAAGAAGAAGCCACATACATGATTCTGATTAATGATTTTACCAATAAATTTTTACCTAAGATTTTACGAGTTCATAAAGAACCAAATTGAAATGATTAGAATATTTGCAGTGCTGTACATGGAGGAAAAATGAAGAAGCTGCCAGCTTGAAAATCAGCCTTTCCTAATAGGAATTTCTAAATGGGGACATTAATTTAAGCAAAGCTATGAGAAGTGATCAAACGCCAAGCTAGAAAGATTCATTTCAATATTTTATGGTAATGTTACTAACCCATCAAGCTTGAAATTGCTCCAAGTGGCAGCAATTAATAAGTTCTCCTTTCTCTCATACCACCTTTGCCATTGTCTCTTACTCTCATGCTCACTGTCCAAACAGAAACAGTCAAAACTCCATGCAACTTCTATAATAATATACAAAATACTAATATTATAAACAATTAAAGAAGTTTTCTCCAAGTTATCTAAACCAAACAAAAACTAGGTATATGATAATAACCATGACAGAAACATACTCAATGCGTGAGAAATGATGGATATGGCTCCTTTAATGGCCTCCTCAGGCCTTCTACCAACTGGGACTTTGATGGAGTCTTTGATTCATATGTCCAATGAAGTTTCTTCAATGGAGAAGGTTCCTTTTGTACAAGTTCGAAATTTTTCAACCATGATAAGGAGGATTAAGCTTCTTTATTCTCTGTTCGAAGAAATTCAAGAAACCCACTGTCCACTTCCCCCATCTTCAATCCTGTGTCTCTCCGAGCTATTCTCCGTGATTCGAAGAGTCAAGTTGTTGATCCAAGGGTGCAAGGATGGTAGTTCTCTCTGGTGGCTTATACAGACAGTTTATTTCCAATCAGTTTCATGTGCTAGTGAAGGAAATGGGAAGGGCACTTGATATTTTACCTCTCAGCTTGCTTAATATAACCACAGATATGAGAGAGCAAGTTGAGCTTCTTCACAAGCAAGCAAAAAGAGCAGAGTTGTTTGTTGACCCTAAAGAGCTTCAAAGAAGAGAGGATCTTCTGCAAATAATGGCCTCCAATAATGAGAAGAACAGCAAGTACAAGGGCTTCATTAATATTGGAAAACTAAAAGAAGTTTTAAGCAGCATTGGCCTGAGACGTCCCTTGGATTATGAAGAAGAAATTTCCAAGCTAGAGACAGAAACACAAAAGCAGGCAGGTACTGGTGGACTTATTGTGGTTTCCAATATAAACAACCTCATATCCCTTGTTTCATATTCCAAACCAATGATTTTCACAAGTGAAGAAAATGACAAGACCAAAGATGACATCAGGCAGCGTTCTGCATTAAACAGACATCATGATCAGTCCAAGAATTCTCAATCTGTACTTCCTAATATTCCTGATGAATTCCATTGCCCGATATCACTTGACTTGATGAGAGACCCAGTCATTGTAGAATCTGGCCACACCTATGATCGAAATTCAATAGCTCAGTGGATAAATTCGGGGCATCACACTTGTCCTAAGAGTGGACAAAGGCTAATTCACATGGCCCTCATACCCAATTATGCACTTAAAGAGTTTAGTGCATCAATGGTGCCAGGACAACAATATCCCGTTAGTAGAATGCTCATCTTCATCATCTTCCTGAGACTTGGAGAGAAGCAACAGCAAGAGGAAGTTGTGTGAGAATGCTATTGATCACATTTCTGCCATGAAAGCTGCCGTAGATGCTGTCAAAATGACAGCTGAATTTTTGGTGGGGAAACTTGCAATGGGCTCCCCAGATATCCAGAGGCAGGCTGCTTATGAGCTGCGGTTACTTGCAAAAACCGGCATGGATAATCGCAGGATAATTGCTGAGGCAGGAGCCATTCCATTTCTAGTAACACTGTTAAGTTCCCAAGATCCAAGAATTCAGGAAAATGCCGTCACTGCTTTACTCAACCTTTCCATTTTTGACAACAATAAGATTTTAATAATGGCAGCTGGTGCCATTGATAACATAATATATGTTCTAGAGTCGGGGCAGACCATGGAAGCAAGAGAGAATGCAGCTGCAGCAATCTTTAGCCTGTCCGTGATAGATGATTGCAAGGTGACAATTGGAGCTCGTCCTAGAGCAATTCCGGCCTTAATTACGCTCCTGAGAGAAGGCACAACAGCTGGAAAGAGAGATGCTGCAACTGCACTTTTGAATCTAGCTGTATATAACGCTAACAAAGCTAGTGTCGTTATTGCAGGAGCAGTTCCTCTGCTCATTGACCTTTTAATGGATGACAAAGCAGGCATAACAGATGATGCCTTGGCGATGCTAGCTCTACTTCTTGGTTTCACAGAAGGTCTGGAGGAGATAAGAAAAAGTAGAGTTCTGGTGCCTCTTCTTATTGATCTCTTGAGATTTGGATCTGCCAAAGGGAAAGAGAATTCAATAACTCTTCTGCTGGGGCTCTGCAAGGATGGAGGAGAGGAGGTTGCAAGGCGTCTGCTGATAAATCCGCGGAGTATTCCTTCTCTTCAAAGCTTGGCTGCTGATGGGTCCTTGAAAGCTAGGAGAAAGGCTGATGTCCTCCTTAGATTACTCAACAGATGCTGCTTCCAATCTCACAATGCTGTAGGATGAGTACAGTATCAGAAAACTATGAATGGAGAAGTGTAAATTTGTCAATTTCAAAAACATCATACAGATTTTCATTTGTTCCCGTAATTGAATTGATTTATAAATGTTTGCTGCTTCGTTTGGTGAATTTGTTCATGTTTACATATCCTTCTTGGTGGCAGAGCTTGCATATAACTAAGAACTTGTCAATTTACCTGACAAAAATCTCTGGTATTTTCTGTCTCAACTTAAAGTTCAAATTCTGAGTTTGAATCGAACAACTCATTTGAGGCCAGATCCATTCAGATAAGTTGGTTGCCCTATTAAAAATGTCAATATCAACTCATTCCTGGTTTTTGATTTTTCTGTATTTGCAAAATGGAGGCTGGAGCAGATGGTTCACACAATACAATACAATATAATTGGTAACTAAAATGTCCACAACGAATGCACTTCCATTAAGTGACAGAGGTTGCCGGTTTTGTTTCGTAAAGGAATAAAGAAGCCTATATTTTCTGAAACAGTACAACTCTCTACTCAGTTGTTCACATATACATAATTCAGTTCACCCAGGCAGAGTGGAAGAGAAGGTAAACAAGCACATCCATAAATATATACCAGAATTTGAGCGATTGAAAACATATACATTAATTAACTGTGACTCCCGCGAAGAAGTCTGTGACTCTAATGAGAAAGAATGCATTAACGAGTCTATGTGACAAAATATAGATGCTACTTTGTCTGCAAATTAAAAAAACAAATGGGGGACAAACAGTGGAGTAAGAGGGAGAGAGATAGATGAAACATATATTTTCATTTCTTGAACTCTTACATTGTTTTACATTTGAATTATACAAGCATCTGTTAGAAGGAAAAAAGAGAAAAGAAATATTACATCCGTAGTGGTAGCCGGGACCTTGAAGATTATACAAGACTCTTACCTTGTATATTACTGTAATAACATCTAGTTGAATAAGGTTAAACTTATGTTCAACCAATCAGAACTAAAACTTAGGATATAAGGATGGTAGCCTGTGAATACTTTTGTGAACAATAATTCACATAAAGCAGAATTCTGGTTGAGTATTTTACAACTCTATCAGTTCGAGAAAAATGTGGGAGCCGCTTAATTTGTAATTCCAGTACCAGCTTCCAGTATCCATCATATTCTGTTCAACAGGATCTAACTGGACCTCTAAACCTGACTTGCAAAGTCGAATCATGAATGAGTTCATGATTGTTGCAGACAATTTCAAAGTGTGCATAACAATATTGAATTGAAAAAAAAAAGTTTCCATTGGAATGTTCAACGATTCAATTCTGCTGGCAGAGAAATAAGGCTATTATTTAAAAAATGTAGAGTTATTAAAAGGTAAAGACCTGAATTTCCTGATGTGATCCTCAATTTGTGGCCATCTGGAACTTCAAATATATGATTCCCCTGCATCAGAGACAAAAAGCAGCAGATAAAGCTTCCTAGTACCAAATGTCAGGAAGGCATACATAGAACAAGTTAAAAGAATTAAGTGCCGGGAAGTCGGTTACCAAGTAAATTCCTTAATCAACCAATCAAATCATGCAAAACAACTAATTCCATGAAAAATAATTTTCTTTTTATATTGGTTATATATACAAGCACATTTGCACACATTTGTGTGAACTGGAAATTGTTGCATCATTATTTTCACTCCTCGTAACACAAAATTAATCTGTCAGGGCCTCTAGCAGGAGGTCCTACTCCCTGGCATGTGATGATAACATCCCATGCTCGAAAGACTAAGTTATCCTACAGCATATATTAGCACTGTTCTCACACTAATCTAACCTGTAGAGTAACGTCGCTCGCCTCAAATTCAGCGTTTCCATGCAGTATGACTTTCAATGCCTCAAACCGCTGCACATCATGCTTCCAGTATGTATTGTCTTCACAACCCCAGTCAATTCCTTTATTGAGTACCTTTACATTAAGTAGTTTACATCTTCCACACCTAGAAAAATTGACTTGTACATGAACTCACAAAGTAACTATATCATAGAGATTACAAAATTCAAAAAAGAGTGGACTAAATATCCCACCTGTGTCCATACTGTAATATTGGTTCCCCATTTCCATCAATCCTTGTTGAGCCCATCACATTTTCTGCCACAATGATAAGGCTGCCATCAAGCTGGAAAAGAGAAACCACATTAGCATAAATGACAATAATCTCTAATCAACTAATGGATCAATTTACTAGATAGTTATACCTGAACATTCCTCCAAAGAAACTCCGCAGCCTCTACTTGTAACTCTGAGCCCTTGGAAATGGAACCTCCATTAAACTGAGACAGTGAAAACAATGATATTAAAAATATAACCACTTGCTCAACTGTGATCTACCAGATGCTACAGCAAAGGATAAACACGAGAGAGAGAGAGAGAGAGAGAGAAAACTAGGAAGACTTCTCAAAAGAAGACATTCACATAGAGCTTAAAATGGCATAACAGCAAAACCTATGTACAACTGGAGACAAAATGGTCTAAACATTAGACAAATGGGTGGACTATATATCAAGTAAATGCAATTAAAAAGCACTCACTAAGTAAAACAGGAAATCGAAAGTCAAATGATGGGTTTTCTAACAACCACAACAAACTTACCTTCTGTCGTGTGACCTCCCAAAGTAGGCCAAGGGCAGGATGGAGAAGGATAAGATATGGGGGTCCAGAATCCATGTATTTATCATTACCTTCAATCTGCGAAATGTGAAAAGAGAATATGTCATTTGATATAGCTTCTAATATACATCCATCAGCAACCAGAAGGTTGCCATAAACTTTTCTATTTGTTTGACAACTATGGAGTGATATGAACCTCAATTAATGGGATAAATTTGTGCATCAATTTGTGGAGATTCGGCAGGATATACCTCAGGCAGCTTAATATCACATTGACTGAGAAGATCATAAGCATTCCGCAAGATATCCAGCAGTGAACCTTCAGGAGTCTGCAGAAGAGTCAAACTATAAAATTAAAACTGGAGAAAATCAAAAGCGGGTTTTATGTTTCAAACTACAAGGTTCAAGATTTTTCCACCAATTAATCTCATTAAAAAGATGACATTCATACTGTGCTCCATGTCAAAAGACAACAAAAACTCGGTACAAGTTGTCATAAAACTTCATGACCTATATAAATAGTTTTTGACCAATAAAAGTCCAACATTAAACTCGTGTCCCCTTCAGAAAGAACAATAGCATAAAAAAAAATCAGAAAACTGTAACCTGGTGTAAAGAAGCATCTGCATGTTTTCTCTTCTTAGCAGATGATGTTACCCTTCTTCGTTCATTGTAAACCATAAAGGTATCCAGCTCATCTATGGATATCAAAGATGGATGTTTTAGTAAAAAGAGAGAATAAAATCAATAAGATAATTGGAAAATTCTGGGTGATAATCTGAACAATGTTATACCTTCCACAACCTTGTAATGTCTAGATGAATATGTATTGAAAAAATTGTCCACAATATTCTGCATTGTGCACTCCAGCCTTCCACCGGGAACACTACAAGTGAAAAGTTGTAAACATTTTCTGTAACACATCATCACTGCAAACTGACAGCTATATTTAATTGCCTACAAATATTAAGAAAGAGAAAGCAATCAAATGTGGTAGTACCTGTGACAGCCTCCAAAATGATCCACATATATAATTGGCTTCTTTACATTTAGCACCATGCCGGGCAAACTTTTTTCACAACTACTTGAACCAACTAACTCGGCCGAAGACAAATCAACATATAGGATATTTGTATTGGCAGGGAACTCTGCGTGCAAACTTAAACACAGAAAGCAAAATTGACGTGGACCATTTTCTAAAACCTTGTGCTTAAAAAACTAAAATAAAAGATGGTGAAAGTTTTGATCTAACTTTGGAACAAGATGGAAACACTAGATATGAAACATATGGAAACTAATTCATGATCCCAAACAGCATAAAACCCACAAAAGCTGCTCTCCTTCGTGATATTAACTCATATCCAAACACATATCGAAGGCAAACCACATTATGCAGACTCACCAAGCAAATCACTTCATAGATCCTTTACTAGCAGTAATAGAACAATATGTGAGTGAAAATCTGAGAAAAATATCAGAGTTCACAAGTATTCTCTACAGTAACCCTACACCCCAAATGTCAGTTCACGTTAAAGCAAAATAACAAACTCAATAGATTTTCTGACCAATTGACGAAAACTCATATAGCTTGAAAAGAGTTTGAATCCCAGGAGCACTTAGACATTCCTTGTTGTGGAACTTGATACAAATGACATAACTACTGAATTGTAAGCGCAACCAAACATGTTAGTTATGTTAATTTACAGCATGAAGGCCATCGAAACACTTCATAGAAAATACATTTAATGCTGCAAGCAAGAAACAACAGCATACCTATTAGAAGAAAAAGGTCCACCTGTGATTCCAAACTTATCAAACTCGGTGTATTCAATGCATGACAAACCATATGCCCACTTCCCATCAAGATTTTTCTTCTCAAGCAGAACATTTATTCCTTCTGTAGCCCCAGAGTTCCTCTTGCAGGACGCAAACCCCAGTTTCTGTTACACGTCCAATTATCAATGATAATACAAGCTAGGTTTCTTAGTCTTCATTTTCTCATTTATTTCCACTTTCACAATCCCTTAAAAGCAGTAATAGTTTTCTCAGGCATGCACATGGTGAGAAAGAGAATGTTTTTTTAATCAAAATATAAAACAGAAACAAACCTTTCCATAGTGTAAACCGATCCCCGCCAATGCCAAGAGGGTAACATCTGTAGAAGCCACAACATTACTGCATAGCCACTATGTCCATGTCAAGTACAAAGATAGGCAATTCAAGAAAATGAAAAGAATTTCGATGTACTAGATATAGCTAACCTGACTTGTCGGACAGTTGCACCTTTTCTTCCATGATCATGGAACCACTTGAAAATACCTTTGTCATAAGCAAGTTTCCATATGGCACCATGACCACCAGGTTTAGATACAGGAGTAAATGGTCTCATTACCAGCCATTGACCATCTTCTGCACTGACAGCAGGAACGAGAGGCTGGCAATTCACAAATCATATTTCTTAAATAAACAATAATATTCATTTACCAAACCAAAGGACATTACTTTTAAGAGAATAAATTCTAAAGACATCACCATAGATTTTTCCACTTAAAACCTGTTCAAAAAGTTGGAAACTTGATCGACCTCTTCCAAACCATCCAAGTCTTTCACATAGAGAAGTAATACGTTCGTGGTTTTTCTTTGCTGAACTTGTCATGATTGCAACAGGTGTAATACATTGTTTTCCATGCAGCTTGAAGTACAAAAACTCTCTGGCCTTGCAATTTCAAAGCAGAACGTAATCAACAAAAATATTCTTATAACCTCACCGCCTACATTTCGCCCCCAAGCATCAATGATGTGAAAAGAAAATCTGCAGGCTTCACCTACAGAAATTTTTTACCTGAAGATCTCTAATAAGACCTTCTAATAAAGTACGTCCACAATAAGGAAGCATTGCAGCAGGAAGACATTCACCCGTTTCAGGATCAACAAAACCGAGTCTATCCGCAGAACCTCCAAGAGGGTAAATTTCGCCTAGCTCTGGCAGACCCTAAGAGAAATAATATCTAATTATTCAAACACATAATAATATCCATTCTGTCAACATGAACAAAAAAATTTAGTTGCTAACCTCAATGCCCCATAGAGCTGCTTGGGCCGCATACTCTGTATTTCGAGAAAGATCAAGTCCATTAGGAACATGAATATCTAAAAACTGGCATTCCATTGATTCGTGTGTATGCTGGGACCGATTTGACATCTGCTCGAATTTTGATTGAGCAAGAAGTTCCAGCACTACCACCTGATATCTGTAGCATGTCATTTACATTGCCAATGAAAAATTCAAACGGTTGAACAAATTAAAAATGTTTACAATATGAAACTAAAAGAAAAAAATATATATCTATTTGAGCAGCATAGAAATAAATTCTCTAAAGTTCAAAAAATTACCGGTAATTTACTTGGAAGAAATGCCAAGTAAATACAATTTGCATTATCAAGAAATGGTTTAACGGGCAACACTGCCAAATGGCATTTGCAAGTCAAATCAGAGATTTAGCACTAATGAGGATGTCCCACATAATCATGTCACGTGTTTGGTTGATGTGTACAGTAAACGTTGCTCGCCGGATCACATCTCTCGTATTATAAATATAGGAGTATCTATAGAAAGAAAAGCAAATAATAACTTACCCAATGATACCACCAATGCAATCATAAAACTGCTCAATCTCTGTGAGATTCTTTAACAGCTTATTCAAGTCTTTATCTTGCTCATTCTTCAAAACGACATCGTTTCCCTTCACCACAGCTTCACTGTTACTACCATTAACGTCCCATCTCTCAATCATCTTTACATCACTTCTCACTTCGTTTTCCACAAACTCCGTCCCGAAATTTAGCACGTGCTCTTGCCCCGCCGCAATTAAACACTTAATCAAAAATAAATGATAACCGTCCAAATTTAGCGAACTTAAGCCCCTAACGAAGTAGTTATTATTGTGGTTAAAGAATGTTTTTACTCGTGAATCAGCGTCGAGAACTGAGAGTTTGTGCTTTAGCGATCTCGAAACGGCGAGCTTTGAGCGGAGTTTCTTAAGGCGGGAGATTTCTTGGTGGAAATTGAAATCAGGATCGGGTGGCGCATACTCTACAGGCGAGGTGGAGACTCGTGTGATGCGGCAACATGAATGGCGTGAAGATGAGGATGGAATAGAGGAAGAGAATGAAAGTAGAGGTTTTCTTTTGAAGTTGAGGGAGTAAAACGGTGTAGTTTTGGAAGTGAAGGAGAAGAGAAGGCGGTGTTGGTGCTGGTGGTGGCCGTTTTGGTGAAGAAATGAAGTTGTGGAAGCCATTGTTTGGTGAAAGAGAGAAAGAGTGGCTTTTGCAAATGAAGCGAGAGAGGGTTTACGAGGGAAAAAAATTATAAATAAAATACAAGGAGGAGGGATAAGACAAGATGCTGGAAGGATATACCGAGGAAGAAAAGAGCCACAGACTGTTGATGTACAGCTAATTTATCAAAAGCCAAAAGTTTGTATTGTAGCAAGTTGATACAAAAGAATGCACGTGCAGAGTTAAAGTTGAAACTTATTAAAGTCAACAGTTCTGTATTGCAGTAGACAAAGAATGTGTGCAAAATTGAAACGAAAATGATGATGTGACAGAGTAAAAAAGTAACAATTATTTTCGTCAAAAATTAGGTAGATTTATTAATTAAATTAATTAAATTTGTGGATAAAGAGTTACGTGTAATTATTAGTATTTTATAACTAAAAAAAGATAGTATAATATATGTTATGTGTACTAAAAAAAAATAAAATAGAATTTTAAGTGAATAAATACAAGATTTCTTTATTTTCTTTACAAACTTTCTTAGTTATTAGACAATTTTTTCATTTTTTTATATGGTATCAGAGCTTCACATGGCTAATGCTAACTTAACCAACACAAATTATTTAGCTTTTAGCACAAATTCTGCTACAATTTCAGGTTACACTTTTTCTTCTATTGTGAAACTCACTAGATTTAACTATGTTATCTATAAGTCACAAATACTCACTGCAATCAGAGGAAACAGGTTGGAAGGCTTTATAAATAACAAAAACACAGCACCAGAACAGTTTATCAGAACTTAGAATCAAGATCAAAATGAAGGAACGAGAGAGAATCCAGATCAGAATGAAGGAACGAGAGAGAATCCAGATTTTGAAATGTGGATGAGACAAGATCAGTTGTTGTTGAGCTGGTTGTTTTCAATTGTGCATGAGCCAATCTTGTGTTTGGTTATTGACAGTTCAAGCTCAAGATAACAATGTGGATCAGAATTGGTACTTAGATTTTGGTGCAACACATCACATGACAAACAACCTCTCAAATCTTGGCAACAAAACTGGATTTACAGGTAATGAAAAACTTACAATTGGAAATGGCATGGGTTTACATATTTTATTCACTGGTAATGCACTGCTTAAGTCAGATTCTGGTAATAGTTTAGTCCTTAAAGACTTGTTATATGTGCCCTCAATTACTAAAAATCTAATTAGTGTTTCAAAATTAGTCTATGAAAATGATATCTTCATTGAGTTTCATTCTTGTATGTGTTTTATCAAGGACAAGAAGAAATGATCTTTGCTGATCAAGGGTATTGCTGTGAGGGAACTTTATAAACTGTTTCTGTCATCCACTTCATCACATGCTTCAAGTTCATTTTTAGCCAAAACATGGTTAAACACACATCCAGTATCAATGTTGTCTTTGTGTAATTCAAATGTACTGTGTATGATAAATAAGGATCAGTATAGTGCGGCTAATCCAAGGTCAGTTTCATTTGATTCAAAAGCCTCAAATTCAAAATCTTCAGTGTTCTGTAATACCTCTGAGTTAGATTCAAGATCAAAAGATGTCTTAGACTTCAATTTGTGGCATCAAAGACTTGATCATCCAAGTCTTTTTGTTTTGAAAACTGTCTTTAGTTCTTGTAATCTTAACTTTCAAAATAATAAAGGGTTTAGTTTGAATTTTTGTGATTCTTGTCAGATGGGTAAATTGCATAGGTTCCACTTTGCTTGTACAGGCATCAAAACAAAGTATCCATTGGAAATTGTTCATGTAGATGTTTGGGGACCTTCATCACAAGAAACAAGAGAGGGTTATAAGTATTATCTCAGTTTTATAGATGATTACACTAGATACAATTGGCTGTATCCCATGAAAACAAAATCTGAAGCCTTTGACATTTTTAAAACCTACAAAGTTCTTGTTGAAAAACAGTTGGATAGATGTATCAAAACCTTACAAACTGATTGGGGGGAGTTTAAATCCTTCTCTGAGTTCTTAAAGCAAGAAGGCATCCATTTTAGGCATCCATGTCCACATGTTCATCATCAGAATGGTATCATAGAGAGGAAGCATAGACACTTGGTAGAAGTAGGTTTAACACTGCTCTCACAAGCTGACATGCCACTTTCTTTTTGGTGGGATGCTTTTAGCACTACCTACTATCTCATTAATCGACTTCCTACTATAGTATTAAATAATAAATCACTATTTAAAAAATTATTCACACACAAACCAAATTATTCCTTCTTGAAAGTCTTTGGTTGTGCATGTTTTCCTTTTCTTAGACCTTATCACACCAACAAACTCAACTTTCATACTGAAAAATGTATTTTCTTAGAATATAGTACATGTCATAAGGGATATAAATGCTTACACCCATCTGGCAGGATTTACATTTCAAATCATGTTACCTTTAATGAAAAATGCTTCCCTTACAAAGTTCTCTGTTCATCTAAGAATCTATCACAATCTAGTAGTTAAGATTATTTTTCTCCATTTATGTTTCATCCTCAACCACAGTTTATAGTACCCTCTATAGCATCTCCTGATGTAGCACTGCAAACTTCTTCTTGTTCTACACTACAGCAGCAACAACATCAGACATTTTTACACCAAACACAACCATTCAATTATGGTATTTCCCAAAATATAGCACAACAAGACCTAGCTCAACCATAATCCACTACTGTCTTCTCTACTCAAACACAAGAGCCACAAGATCTGCCAACTGTTTCTACCCATCCAATGAGAACTAGATCAAAGTTAAGAATCTCAAAGCCAAAACTTCTTTATTGTCAGTCAAAAGCTGAAAGTCTTGAGCCAAGGTCAGTTAATGAAGCCTTAAAGGATGCTAAGTGGAGGAGTGCTATGATGGAAGAGTATGTTGCTCTCATGAACAATAATACATGATCCCTAGTACCTGAGATAGAAGCACAAAAGGTGATTGATAATAAATGGGTTTTTCGGGTGAAGTATAACACAGATGGAAGTGTGGTAAAATATAAAGCTCAGCTTGTTGCTAAGGGTTTTTTGCAGACACCTGGAATAGATTACTTTGACACATTTAGTCTTGTTGTAAAACCTTCAACAGTAAGGGTGATTCTTAGTCTAGTAGTAACACATCATTGGGTTATAAGGCAGCTTGATGTTAATAATGTTTTTCTGAATGGAACACTCAATGAAGCAGTTTATATGAAGTAACCAATGTGGTTTATTGATTCAGAGAATCCTTCCTTTGTATGCAAGCTTTATAAGGCACTCTATGGGCTCAAACAAGCCCCAAGAACTTGGTATGATAGGCTTAAATTAGCTCTCTGTCAGTGGCGTTTCAGCAACTCTCAGTCTGATACTTCATTGTTCATTAAGCATACTTCAATAGCAATAATCTTGGTTCTTGTTTATGTGGATGATATCTTGGTAATAGGTCATGACAGCTCAGTTTTGGAATAATTTATTCAATACTTAAGTACTACATTTGCTTTGAAGGATCTCGGTTGTCTCACTTACTTCCTTGGAATTGAGGTTAAATCTACTAAAACTGGTATTCATTTGTCTCAAAAAAAATATATTCATGACTTGCTTCAAAAAGTTGGAATGGAGGATTGTAAAGGGTGTGATACACCAATGGTCTTAAATCAAAAGTTTCTTTCTTGATGACAGTGATCCATTCCCTAATCCAACCCTGTATAAGAGTATTGTTAGTGCCCTTCAATATACAACACTCACCAGACCAGACTTAGCCTTCTCTGTTAACAGGTTAAATTAGTTTCTAGCCTCTCCAACAGTTCATCAATGGCAAGCATGTAAACGTGTTCTTAGTTATCTTAAACAAACAGCTGAATATGGTCTCAAGTTCATTGATTCTGGTGAGCTGCAGGTTGTAGCATATTCTGATGTTGACTAAGGTAATGACCCTTTTGATAGAAAATATGTGGGTGCTTATTGTATTTATCTGGGTTCTAACCTGATTTCTTGGTCTTCCAAGAAGCAAAATGTGGTCTCTAGATCGAGTACGGAGGTTGAGTACAAAGCATTAGCCTCAACTTGTACAGAAATCTTGTGGTTAAGGTCATTGCTTGCTAAATTACATATGCTGCCATTTGCTACTCCTATTCTTTGGTGTGACAACCAAAGTGCACAAGCACTTGCTCTGAATCTTGTGTTTCACTCTCGTACTAAGCATATCAAGCTTGATCTTCACTTCATTCGCGAGCAAATCACAAATCATCAGCTTAAGGTTTGGTATGTTCCAAGTGCTGATCAGGTTGCTGATGTCCTTACCAAACCTTTGGCCTTTGATAAATTCTCATTTCACCGGACCAAGCTCAATGTCTCTCCTAGATCTTGAGCTTGATGGGGGCTGTTGATGTATAGCTAATTTATCAAAAGCCAAAAGTTTGTATTGCAGTAAGTTGAAATGCACGTGCAGAGTTAAAGCTGAAACTTATCAAAGCTAACAGCTCTGTATTGTAGTAGGCAAAGAACGTGTGCAGAATTGAAACGGAAATGCTAATGTGGCAGAGCAGAAGAGTAACAATAATTCCCACCAAAAGTTAGCTAGATTTGCTAACTAAATTAGCTAGATTTGTGGATCAAATGCCACGTGTAATTACTGGTATTTTGTAACTATAAAAGACAATGTAATATGTGTTATGTGTACTAAGAAGAAATAAAACAAAATTTCAAGTGAATAAACACAAGACTTCTTCATTTTCTCTGCAAACTTTCTCAGTTACCAAACAATCATTTCATTCTTTTATACAGACGAACACAGAGAAAAAGTGAAAAAGTTTCGTTTAGAAAGGGTAATAACATTCAGGTTCCTAAAATTTTAAAAATCATGAAATAATGACATGGTTTATCCATTAGTATCAAATAGGTCTCAAATCCCTTTTGAAATAACTAATACACCCTTTATGCTAAATTACTTTATTCTTTTAAAGTTTGAAAGCATAAGGGTTCTTTTGTCTTTTACAAGGATATGAACTGTTTAATACAAATATAGAAAACTATTTCTCATTTAAGAATATGTAAAAGAAATTAGGGATCCGAATGTTATTATCCTTGTCTTTTAACTGTAAAAAACGATAAGTGTTATTCGTGTGTGTGTGTTAGAGCTTAGAACCTATCTCTAGTGTTGGATTTTGGGGATGTGATTGATTAGTTGTCTATTATGTTGTTGACTTGGCGAGCTGTTGGAGTACTGGGGATCAAAGGTCTCAAATAGTTAAATTTTGGAGGAATCCATGTGGCACTTAAAGTTATGTGATGGGCTAAGCTTGGTTGGCATAGGCCCAACTGACAATTGGTCCTCAAAGTTCAATTTGATAGAGTTGTAAATCACGCATTTTATTCGATTTTTCTCTTTTTTTTTTGAAAGGCAATCCCGTCTTTTTTATTTTTTTTTGAAAGGTCTCATCTTTTTTTTTTAAAAAGTGAGGGTAAAATTTATTATTTTAAAAAAAAAATTATTAGCTAATATGTATGGATGGTTCTCAGCGTTTGCTAAAATTTTAGTGGAAGAAATCTAAGGATTCTAAAATATATAACGAAAAAAAAAGTACAATTGTTTAGTTGTTTTTTATTAAAAATATCCATTAGTTAAAGAGCTGATTAATGAAGTAAATTCAACATAGCAACAATTAGCACAGTAAAGTCAATCACCTCGTGGCTTGGTAATTGGTATCAACTCCTCGACTATTGAAATGTTGTATTTGAATCAAGTCAAAGTTTTTTATTTTTTCTATTTATTGGGAGGATTATTCATTTCCTCCATTTATTAGAAGATTGACATTGTACAAAATTGTAATATTTTACTAATGTAATATTTGAACTTTAAAGTATAATATTTATATCCTTTTGTTCCAAAAAAAAAAAAATTAGCACCATAAAAAGCAGCCGGGTCTTGACAAATTTAAAATTTGTGATCAGTGATGAAGAATATCTATCATTTGTGTTCAATAAAATATCAAAATGGATGATTGATTCAATTCATACTAAAAATAATTGTAATAAATCTTTTGATGATAAGGATTTTTATTTCTACAATTAAGATAAATTGCTAAATCTTGAAACAATCACTCTCTAAAAACGAAGAAAGGATATAACTTTACCTTCCTAAAAGTGTTAACGAAATATTTAATTGCGGATGGGTAAAAATATTCAAGGAATTTGCATGATGCTGGGTCGGCTTTGGAGAATTTTTTTATTGTAAAACACGTTTGATAAAAAATTGCAAGCAGACTATTTGCAAACCAATATCTATATGTGTGTGTACGGAATAAAATTAAGCAGTACCTTCCTCACTTTCAAACTCATCCTGCTCAAAGGAGAAACTATAGAAATCAATTTTCATAATTTACCATTCTAAAGCTTGTTTGTGTTGCCACTTACAAACTTTTTCTTTATTTTTATTTTATTTTATTGTTTTTCCTTTTGCACATAATGAAGAAGTTTACACAAGAAAACCTAACTAAGCCTAGAGAGTTAAAATTAACCAAAAACAAAAAGTATCAAAGGTTGTTCAGAAGGTACCTAATCTAGCTCACAGGTGCTGCTAGGTTTCTCCAACAAAATCAGGAGATTCTTTTTCAATTAATCAAATCACCTCTGGAAGTGCTTTGATCGACAAAACTTGGATTAGAAGTTTTAGGTTTGAAGCCCATTAGCCTGGCAGCAAACTGATAAACAAAATCCCAACCACATTCATTGTCTCGGCTGATCACTTGCTGCTGTCCATGTTTGCACATTCAAAGTTTCAATATTACTGCCTGCCAATCGAATTTCTAGTTTTAGTCTGAAATAGTAGTTGTTCCAGTTCTCTTCCAAACTCTTCATCACCGCCTTGTTCATTATCCTGCAGTTGTAGCTGTTGCTGTTGTCCTTCAGCAGGCTGATGGTGTTCAGTCTAATTTGTTGATAAAACACTTCTCTTTT
This sequence comes from Ailanthus altissimus, assembly GCA_946807835.1. Classification (NCBI taxonomy): domain Eukaryota; kingdom Viridiplantae; phylum Streptophyta; class Magnoliopsida; order Sapindales; family Simaroubaceae; genus Ailanthus; species Ailanthus altissimus. The sequence goes on from OX327684.1 coordinate 21,405,105, forward strand.
GACATTCCAGTTATCAGCAATCTTCTCCACCAGATCTCTCATCAATTCCTTATCAACTGCTATATGCTTTACATTTTGGACATCCACTACCTCGCTGGCCTCTTTAGCAAGAAAAAACAGTTTGAAATACAGAGATTAGGAAATTGTTAAATAATTGACAAAGTCGAAAAGAAAATATTGACAGTAGAATGAGGAACACGTAAAAAACTTATATACTTAGCAAAATTATATGTTTAGTCATATATTAACTGCTAACTAGGATACAGAAATGAAACAAAATAAAATAAAAAATAGAAACAACAACAACAACATACCTTCAATGGCTTGTTTCTTGGCCTCTGCATATTCTGTTGAAATTTTCTTGAGTACATTAAGATCAACTTCCATACCCTGATTTAAGTAGTGACACAAATAAATATCAGATATAGCTTATTGTCAAGGTACCAGAAAAAAGTGCCATACACTTCCTAACTCATGAGGAATTATTTAACTTACCAAGTTCATATGGAGAATGTGTCCGATTCGAGTACTAGCAAATAACCTGTAAATCAAAGCAAAACAAACCATATGGAGCTGATGCTGTGGAATCATGAAAAGATATGAAGAAAAATATGACAAAATAAAAATGAATATTTTGACACATACTTCTCATATGCAATTATTGTACACGGGCATTCTGCAAGTCGGTGAACTGGTTCACCGTCTCAGTAATAGAACCTTCATTTAAATCCACAAATCCAAGTAGAAAAATGTTCTTTTCTAACATCCTTTTCACTACAGCAGGTACAACTCTATTATCATTATCTTTTGCCTCAAGAACAAGGTCTTTAAGCTTCTTCAGCTCTCCTGTTAGTTAAGAGTTGGAAGTAAGCCAAACAGAAATAAGAAAACAAAACAGGTGTGCCTAATTATCAAATCAAATTATATCTTGCTATCATTATTATCGCTCATAATCATTTGGCACTTATCACTCACAAATTATAGATAAGTAGTATAGGACTAAGCTACCTTTCATCTCAATAGAATTTAAATTAATTTGTCAAACAAAAGCCATAGGACTGTCATTATCTATCTTTCATAGATGTCAAAATGAATTCATATTGTACCCCAAAATCATCATGATAAAATACCTCGAAAATATATTGGAACATACCAATAGAGAGATAGATTTTGAATGGCAGTTTAAATGGTTGAGTCTCATATAAGCAATAAAGGCAATAGAGTCCACCTAATCAACGTGATAAAGATGTAGTAGTGACCATGTGACCTGCATATAGTAGAAGAGATTAAGCTCAGCAGCAATAGAATGTACGGATAATGGGAAAAGGAATTTCAGTTATAAAAAGATATTTAAAAAATGTGCTTATATTACAATCTTAACGGCGCAATTCTCAAGCACCAAAATAGGTGCATATCAAATATATAAAATTTAGTGAATCAAATATATTAAAGCTTTCGAATTGTATGGGCGTACAAAGATTGCATAAAGAAGGATAAATTGGTAGAAGATCTAGCTTCGTATATGTACAAGAACTTTTTTGGAGAGCCACACTCTCTTCATATCAGCCAAAGTTGTCAATTTGCTCTGTGAGTAACAGAAGCCTCATAAGTATTGGAATAACTGCCTTAAAAATGTGTTAAAAATAAGACAAATATATATATATATATATATATATATAAGCACCTGAACAAACTCATGTATAAGCTCATCAATGTCCTGCTAATGGAGAAAGATCCATTTCCATCTCTTTCGTATGGATGTGGCAATTAGGTCTTTCTTTTAGAACTAGGTTCTCTGCTTCTAATAATAGTCCTTGAAGAAGATATCTCTGCTCATAACAAAGAAAATTGCAATAAGTATAGAATTAAACGAGGGATTATGTACAAACTTGTACGCTAACTTTAAAAGGAATTGGTTCTTATTTATCATTTACAAACTTCTTTAATTATTATTGTTATACAATTTCACTTGCACTACACTGGACAATATTCTGATGTTTGGCTGATTCAATATTCTAATGAACGTGGTTCTTAGACAACTCCAAAACCATGGGTGTCGGTTGATCAGTTGGTTCAACAGTAAAATCTCTTGAGTTGAAACAAGAGATGTGGGGTTCAGACTGCAGTCAAACTAGTGCGGCAAGCAATCTGGTTATATTTGATATAATAAATTTTTTTTTTCTTTTTGGAAAAGAAAAGACAAGTCCAAAATGAAAGCAAAATAATTCTCATTGAATAAACAAATTCCTGAAGCAAAATTTTTTTTTGCCACTTTCCAGCAACCAAACGGCACCATCCCACCAATTAAAATGACAAATAAACATACAATCCAAAGACATTCACATAACTAAATTACTAAATTCTACATACTAGAATCTCGATAATAAGAAATGAAACGGACTGTAGCTCTCAATCAATCAGCAATTAACATGAGCTTAACTTCCTAATTTAATTACAAAGCTATTTAAACAAACCTCTAACTGTAAAATATTGTCCAACAGCGTTCCGCACTGAAGCAAAGAGATAAAAAGATATTCTCAAGAGTTTGATATTCCGGAAATGGATCTAACATTCAAATCAAGAAAAAAGAGTCCTAAATTCATCAAATCCACAAAATGAACTCACTGAAAATTAAGTAGCTAAATCGAACTCATAAAAATCAACGCGATCCACCGAAACTCGAGAAAGTGGTAGCCCGTGCCCATCAGAGGCAGACCGAGCTTCAGGAGGACGTATGTAATCATTTCTGAAAATATGTGGTTTATTTGACATTAATGAAAATAACAAGGACTTGGATAAGAATTACTTACCTTTAGTGGGTCATTTATCTTAAATTCATGTTTGATGGGTTACCTTTGCAACTATTATTTTCTATTTAGAAAAAGTGGTGGGCTTGATTTTAAACCCAGGAAATCATTTGGGCCTAGGAGAGGATCAATATCTTGGACAATTGGACCTGTGGGCATTATTCAATCTTCTAAGATGCATTATTATTATTATTATTATTATTATTACTTTTTAAGATCTGGTAAACTTGAATATACATCAACAAATTATGTAGAGTTATCTTTAAAAAAATGATGTAAAAGTTAGGGCGTCTAAAAAAAATTATAGGTCTTATGTGAAAATTTTTAGACGGGGAATTTTTAAAATTTAAAGTAAAATAATAAATATTAAATTATAATTAAAATAGTTTCCTTAAAAATTATTCTTTTAGCTTTTGAGATGCATAATTACTAATTTAATTTTTTTATTCTAATTTTGCTATATATTTTTCAATAGATAATAAGTTAATTCATTTGATAATAACAATATTTTTTTTTTTATCTTATATAAGATTTTATAACTTTAACTAAAATAGAATAACACTTTTTCCAGATAATATAAATCTTATGAACACAATAATAATTCAAGTAAATAGTAACAACTAATTAAAAATATAATAGTTTTTATAAATTATAAAATTCTATCAAAACAATAATAATTTAGAAGAACTAACTAAAAATGAATTAGAGTTGTAGAACTAGAAATTGAGTTTATGATGATAGTAGCTTTGTTTTGTTTGACGATGAAAACAACTAGATGCAGTTGACTGTTTAAGAGTAAAGCAGAGTTTTTTTTTCTGAAAGGTAAAGCAAAGAAATTTTTGATGCGTGAATAATGAGAAAAATTAGGGGCTTTTAATAGAGTTTAAAGAGGGATATAATTGGTTCTAGTTTAGTGTTCAATTAAGAATGTATAGAATTTGGTTGAAGATAAAATTAGAATATGAAAGGGTTTAATTTTAATGTTGAATTTTGAGAAAAGATAAAAATTAAGGTGATGAATAAATAAAACTTAACGCAATAGTTTAACATTAAATAAAAATTAGCACTTGAGTGCTTATTTCACCATAAGTCTTATGCATCACGTTAGACTTAGAGGTTTGAGACTTAATAAATGTTAGGATAATTAATTTATTTTTTTAATTTTATGAAACCTTTTAATCTGAGTAAAATATGTTTTAAGTTGTATATATTGTTCTAATAATTTTGATAATATAATTCAAGTGGGTGTGTTTTAAAAATGTATATGTTGTTCTAAAAAATATTCTTATTGTATAATATAATTATAATATCAATAGTGTCATTTGAAGTAGTATCAATATTGTAATTTAATTAATGTAATCTAATAAAACATTAAATAAAAATTAATTGCTTAATTAAGACTAAAATTTTTGTTATTTTTATGAAAGTTAACGTTAGTTGAGTTTAATATTAAATGAAAAAAATTGTTTTAGCTGTAACTTATACAGATAATAAAATTTTTGTAAAACCTTTCTAAAATATAAAAATTAAATAAATTTAATGTAATAGTTTGACTCTAAATAGAACTTAAAATATTTAGTTAACGTAGTTGTTAAATATAAAACTTTAGCACATGCAAGACTTGTTCTTTCCAAGCTGGGAAAAGTTCCTGCAAAAATTTAAACACAACTTTCGCAGTTTTAAATGTTGGTTTTCTTATGTGAAGCTAAAGCCAATTTGATAAAGATCAGATTGGATTTTGAAAATTGTTTTGTGGTAGACAGACGAGGCTTAAAAGGTGGGCTGTCCCTTCATTGGAGAGACGAGGTGGATGTTAAAATATTGTCTTAATAGTATGTCCCATATAGATAGTTTTGCGCAATTCAACAATGGCGTTATTTGGAGAATCGGGTTTCTACGGAAACCCGAATCCGCAACAGAGAAAGGTTTCCTGGACGCTTCTCAGAAGACTAGGGGAGATTTCAATGAAGTATGTAATTATAAGGAGAAGAGAGGAGGAGCTATTGGGAATTTAGAAGCAATGCTAGAATTCCAATCTGTTATTGATTAGTGCAGACTATGTGATCTTGGATGGACTGAGTCCCCTTTCACTTGGTCAAATAGAAGGCATGTAAAAGGCTTAATTGAGGAGAGACTTGATAGATTTTTAGCTAATGAACAATGGAAAGGTGTTTTTAGAAGTGCCAAAGTTACAAATCTAAGCTCAAGAGGCTCTGACCATAAGCCAATCTTATTGGAATTTTACAAGAATAAAACTGAGGAAGAAAGAAAGAGGCGAACCAAGAGCACCAGATTTCATTTCAAGGCAAGCTGGAGCAATTATGAGGAATGCAGAAACACAATCCATCAGACTTGGGGCCTACATTCAAGTCACAGTAACCAAAATGTAGATCTTTTTGTCCCGAAGGTTAAATCCACACAAGAAGAACTGAAGAAGTGGAGCAGGGAGAAACTAGGAAGAAGCAGAAAGGAGATCGAAATGCTTGAAATCAAGCTGAAAGAGCTGGAAAACAGACCCATGGAGCTGATAGATCCAGGAGAAATCAGAAAAGCACAAAGACGACTAGAAAAGCTCCTATTGGAAGAAGAAGTGTACTGGCAGCAACGAGCAAAGGCTACTTGGCTCAAAGAAGGTGACAAGAATACTAGCTTCTTCTATGGGAGAGCAAAAGCAAGAAGGAAGAAGAATTACATCCATGGCCTAGTAGACAATAATGACTGCTGGGTTGAGGATGAGCAGAAATTGGAGATTGTTAGTAATCACTTCAGACAATTGTACAATTCAACTGACCTGAGAGGTGAGCACATTGAGAAGGCTATTGCTGGAGTTCTGCCTGAAGTAACATCAGAGATGAATGCTAACCTGGGTAAACCTTTCATAAAAGAAGAAGTCTACAATACTCTTTCACAGATGCATCCCTTAAAATCTCCTGGTCCAGATGGGCTATCTGTAGGATTCTTACAAAGACACTGGGAAGCAGTCAGTGACACAATTTGGAAAGTGTGCAACAAAATGCTGAATGAATCAGGTGATATCTCCCTTTTAAATCTCACTTATATTACTCTTATTCCAAAATGCAGTAATCCAATGAGAATATGAGAGTTTAGACCGATTAGTCTTTGTAATATTATTTACAAAATAATCTCTAAGACATTGGCAAATAGACTCAAACCTTTTTTGAATGAGCTAATTGAGCAAAACCAAAGTGCTTTTATCCCTAATAGATCGATCTCGGATAATGTAGTGGTTGGTTATGAATGTTTACATAAATTAAGAAATATAAAAAAGGGAGAAATTGTTGGGCTGCCTTGAAGCTTGATATCAACAAAGCTTATGATAGGTTAGCATAGAATTTCATAGAAAGAGTGATGCTCAAAATGGGATTCTCTTCCAAATGGACAAATTTGGTGATGAGATATATCACTTCTTCAACTTTCCAGTTTCTGCTAAATGGATCCCCATAGGGCTAATTAATTAAGCCTTAGAGAGGATTGAGATAGGGTTGTCCCCTCTCTCCTTACCTTTTCATATTGGGAGTGGAAGTTTTAGCAATTTTACTGAAGGTGACAAAGGAAAATGCTAATACAAGGGATTAAATTTGCAAAAGATCTAACTATAACCTATCTTTTGTTTTCAGACGACAGCCTAATCTTCATTAAAGCATCAAAAGCTGACAGTGAGAAGCTGAAAGAAATTCTGGACATGTACACAAAAGCCTCAGGCCAAGTGATAAATCTGGAAAAATCTTCAATCCTGTTCAGCCCGAATACAAGCCAGACAAAAAGAGAGGAGATCTGCAATATCTCAGGCCTGAAGGCAGTTCCTATTAGTGAAAGATATCTTGGTCTGCCCTCAATGTTGGGGAAAAAGAAAAGAGATTTGGAACCCTGAGCAGATTGCCAGTGATAAGCCAGAGGAAGGTGAGGATGACATCAAGTCATCATGCCCCTTATGCCCTGGGCGACACATGTGCTACAATGGCCGGGACAAAGGGTTGCGATCCCGTGAGGGTGAGCTAACTCCAAAAACCAGTCCTCAGTTCGGATTGCAGGCTGCAACTCGCCTGCATGAAGCTGAAATCGCTAGTAATCGCCGGTCAGCCATACGGCAGTGAATTCATTCTCAGGTCTTGTACACACCGCCTGTCACACTATGGGAGCTGGCCATGCCCGAAGTCGTTACCTTAACCGCAAGGAGGGGGGTGCCGAAGGCAGGGCTAGTGACTGGAGTGGTCGTAACAAAGTAGCCATACTGGAAAGTGCGGTTGGATCACCTCCTTTTTAGGGATTTTAATTTTTCGAAACAGTGAGAGCTAAAATACAAAACAGAATCAGGTTATGGCAGCACAAAATTTTTTCTTGGGGAGGCAAAGAGGTGTTGATAAAGGCCATTGCTCAAAGCATTCCCACATACTCAATGAGTGGTTTCAGATTTCCCTCCTTTATATGCAAGGGAATCCAAAAGCAAGCGGCAGCCTTTTGGTGGGGAAAATCAGATGGAAATAAAGCAACTCACTGGTGTACTTAGAGAACTCTCTGCACTACAAAAAAAAAAGGGGAGGATTAGGATTCAGAGATATGCAAACCTTAATAGAGCTCTTATTGCAAAACAGGGCTGGAGAATAATACAATTCCCAGTCTCTAATGGCTAAGGTGTTAAAAGCTAGATATTTTCCTAAGGCTTCATTTATGGAGAGCAAGCTTGGAAGTAATCCTTTCTATATATGGAGAACTATCTTGTGGGGTAGCGAGGTGCTAGAAAAAGGCATAAGGTGGAGGATTGGTAAGGGGGATTAGATATATATTTACAAGGATAATTGGATGCCTAGGCTAATATCTTTCAAACCGATATCTCCTCAAACCCTTCAAGAGGAAGCAAGAGTCTCAGAACTAATGACAGGGGGATAAGCAGTGGTGTATTGAAAAACTCCAAGCTCACTTTATTCCAGAAGATGTAGAAACAATCCTTAAAATCCCCATTCCAATGAGAGTGGAACAAGACCTAATTATGTGGCATTATGATAAAAGAGGAAACCTCATCAAACAATAATTCTAGATGGTGGACTAAAATCTGGAATCTCCAAATTCCACCCAAAGTTGAAATCTTCACCTGGAGGGCATGTCTCAATCTATTGCCAACAAGTGGAAATTTACAAATGAGGAAAATCGCTTAAAATCCCATCTGTTGTAGGTGTCTAAGTGCGAAAGAAGATGTGTTCCATGCCTTGGTGGGATGCAAACAAGCTTGGAGAGTGTGGAAACAATCTTCTCTTGCTCAGTTTTTATCTAAAGAGCAGTGCAATTTCCAGGTGTGGTTGCAGGACATCTCAGAAAGAATTCATAAAAACCAACTTGTGATCCTTAGTATGACAAAACCAACTTGTTATCCTTAGTATGACAATGTGGCTGATCTGGAATGAAAGAAACAAGGCCATGACAGGTAACAAAAATTCGGCACCTGAATACATAGTTAATAAGGCAGAAGCTATGTTAAAGGCTTATCAGTCTGCAAGTTTTCCAAAGCCAATACAGATTCTGGATAATCCATCAACAACATTGACAACCTGGACCCCTCCAAGACAGGACATATACAAGGTAAATGTTGATGTAGCTCTAAAAGAATTGGAGGGGAGAGCAGGAATAGGAATAAGCATTAGAAATTACCAAGGGAATCTGATGGCAGCAGCTGTAATTCCAGTTCAGTTTAAAGTTGGGGCAGAGTTTATGGAAGCTGAAGCTATCTGTTTTGGAATCAAGTTGGCCAAAGATACAGGGCTGCAACCAATTGTGGCGGAATCTGATTACAAAATTATTATCAATGTGATTGAGCAAGAGGTAGTGTTAAGATCAGAATTAGGATGTCCGCTCGAAGAAATTAAAGCTATGAATTGTATTTCTAGTAAGATAGAATTCTGTTATACTCCTAGGAGTAGTAATGAAGTAGCTCGCATCTTAGCCAAGTTGGCTTTGTCTTGTAAAAGGGAGAAAATATGGCTGGAGAAGACTTCTGTAGAAGTCTCCCATCTGTTGTAGCTGTTTTTCTTTCAATGAAGTTTCCAATTTCAAAAAAATGTTGCAAGAAAAAAAATGTTTAACAAAATAAACGCAATGGATGTCAGATCGTCTTGTTCATAATTATATGTATAATGATAGAATATTGCTTCAATTTTATGTTTAATAAATCTTGAATTAACCAACTATAATCTTTTTTACTATTTTCAATCTTTAAACTCATACTTATCGGCACGTGGATTTTTCCTAATCTTTAAACTCATACATACCCAAATACGAGAGGACATAAATATCCTAATTCTTTCTCCACTTAAGAACACACAAAAGAATTATTCTTATGATTATAGTGCTATATTTACTACTCCGTACTTCCTCTATATATAAGAATTTCCCTTGTATATTTAGAGTTTGATTAAGATTAAAAATTTAAAGTTTAATTAGATCTAAGCTAATAGAGAGACTGCAAGACCCATGAATTTTCTAGTTTTAACTTAAAAGGTTTAGGATGACCAACCAATTCTACTAAGTTAACCTCAATTTATTCCACTAAAAGTTAAAGGTTACACTCTAATAACTCATGTTAATAAATAAAATAAAATTCATTTAATTAAAATCCCTTTTAATTAAATTAAGCTTGAAATTTAAATCAATAATATAATCACTTAGTTGACTCTCTAATTAATATCCATAATTAAATATAAGTCATAAAAAATATCTTAATTAAAAATAGACCATGAAAAAATGTCTTATCTTTTTAATTACTTATTTACTCCTAAGTCATCAAATGCTCTAATGATCATTTTCTAATATGTCTATATTTGTGAATAAATATTATTATTTAATAAATAATTTATTAAATAAATTATGGCTACATATTCAAATGATCAAGTATTGCAAAAAATTTAGGTAGTCATTATTTATTAGATTTCATCTTGTAAACATATATTTTACAACTCATGAAATTATATTTTCAAGCTATTAAAGTTTTGACCGTTTATATAGATTTTACTCTGTGATAACTCAAAAGATATAAAATTAGGATTAAGGTCAATCAAACTTATTAAAGATTTTACGAATTAAAATCAATAGCATTTAGTTAACCTGATCTAAATTCAAGCTAGTCTCATTCAATGTATTATATACACTGGCTTTTCTAATTAAAGTCTTTAATTAATGATCAAAGTAAATCATCCACTAAAAAAAACTACAGTCTTACATAATGAAATGCTATTTTCATTAATAGTTGTAAACTATATTTAATTTATAAAGAACTTGTAATCTATATCTTTTATATTAGCACTATATGCCTAATACATAAATTATATACTTTATAAATATGAACTTATCAATATATGCTCAAATATATATGTGAATAAACTTATTAATCAAATAAAATATTATTATACATGCTTTAAGGGAATAAAATAATATTACATGTCTACTAATCTCTCACTTGACTTAAGCATGTCGAGTATCCATTGAACCTTATATCATCCATATAAGTTTCAAAACTCTTTACTACCAATGACTTTGGTGAATGGATCCACTATATTATCTGCTTATGTAATCTTGGATACCATGATCTCACTATCTTGTATAAAAAAATCCATTACCAAATGTTATTTCTTCTTAATGTGTTTTCTTCTCTTATGGTATCTCGGCTCCTTAGACTACTATTACTTTGCTATTGTCATAATAAAAAATAATATGCATCCAAGTACAACCTCAAGCTCCATGAGGAACTTTTAGAGCTGTACATGACTCTTTTGCAGCTTCAAATGTAGCTACATATTCAGCTTCTATAATAGAGTCCGCAATACATGATTGTTTTACATTCTTCCAACTTATTGCTCCACCACTTAAAGTGAATAAATATCCTAAGGTAGATCTCCAAATATCCTTATTTACTTGGAATTCTAAATCTATATACCCATTAGATATTAGATCTTTACTAGAATACATAAGCATATAATCTTTCACTCTCCAAAGGTACTTGAATATATGTTTTGCTTAGTTTAATGTTATAATCCTAGATTTGATTGATATTTGTTAACATTTCTAATTGAAAAACAAAATATCTGGTCTAGTATATAATATGCATATATGATGAGCTGATGCATAAGGATCTCTTCATGCATTTTATCTTTTCAGTTGTTTTAAGATACTGATACTTGGATAGATCAATTCTATATCTAAAATGAAGCAATCCCTTTTGAAATTATGCATGCAAACTTGAACAAATTTTTTTAATATATTCAACTTGGGACAAGCCTAGCATCTTTCTCTTGTGATCCCTTAATACTTTGATCCCAATGATGTTACTGACTTCATCTAGATTATTAAAATAAAAATAATTAGATAACCATATTTTAACCAATGATAATGCTTCAACATTATTATAAATGAGTAATATATCATCTATTAATAGAACTAAAAAAATTATCAACCGTCTATTTATCTTCTTTGTAAACACAAAATTTATTAGGATTTTGATCTAAACCAAACAGTTTGATTGTTTGATCAAATTTGATGTTCCAAATTCTTAAAGCTTGTTTAAAGCCCAAAGATGAATTCTTGCAGTTTATAAACCATATAGATACTCTTGGCCTATAGCTATAAAGTTATCTAGTTAGATTATATTGATACTTTCTCTTATGATCCCCTAATACTTTGATCCCAATTATGTTACTGACTTCACCTAGATTATTAAAATAAAAATAATTAGATAACCATATTTTAACCAATGATAATGCTTTAACATTATTCTAAATGAGTAATATATTATCTACTAATAGGACTAAAACAATTACCAACTGTATATTTATCTTCTTTGTAAACACAAAATTCATTAGGATTTTGATCTAAACCAAACAGTTTGATTATTTGATCAAATTTGATGTTCCAAATTCTTGAAGTTTGTTTAAAGCCCAAAGATGAATTCTTGCAATTTATAAACCATATAGATACTCTTGGCCTATAGCTATTAAGCTATCTAGTTAGATTATATTGATACTTTTTCAATATTTCTATTAAAAAGGGTAGTTTTAACATCCATTTATCAAATTGCATAATCAAGATTTGTTACAATGGATAAGAGAATTTTGATAGACTTAAGTATGGCTCCAAGTAAAAAAGGTTTCCTCATATTTGATATCCTATTTATGTTTCCTTTTGTAACAAGCCTAATTTCAAAGGTTTCGACATTCTTATCTAACCCTCTCTTTCTCTTGTAGACCCATTTACATCCTATGAGTTTTATCCCTTCAATTTTTTTACAAGTTCCCGGACTTTATTTGAGTATATAGAATACATTTCTAATTTCATGACTAATGCGCCAATAGTTCACATCTATGTCAACCATTACTTCATCATAACTAATGAGATATAGTTCATGTTTATTAGAGACTGCCTCTATAAGGTGGTAGTATCTGTCGTGAATTAGAGTAGTACTTTACTAATTTATTATTATTATCTAAATATTTCATATAAAATAATGATAAACTACCGATTCTTTAACCCTTAAATTTAATTGTAAGATATCAATCAATCAAGGTTGAGTGTACATCTATTATTTCAATCATTTTTCAAATATAAAAAAAGTCACCGTAGGATAATCAATTTTGCTTGAGTCTTATATTAGACTTTATCTTTTAGGAAAGTCTTATCTAATAACCAATTCAGATTAATAACCTTTGTAGGGAGCTCACAAGATTTGATACAAAGTATTAATCTACCTTATTATAGGACTAATAATAGATGCCGTAAGCCTTATGCTTAAAGCTCTCTCATTTAATATTTTTAATTATTAAAGTTTTTTAATTTTTTTAATATGCTAATTAATTTATAAAATAATGTGCCGCTCTTTAAAATCTAATTTTATCTCATAAAATAATTAATGAGACCACGTTAAATTAATGAATTAATATAATATTAAAACTATGATAATAATTTTGTCATAATCTTGTTAAAACACTAATGTCAAATAATATAATATATTCTATGCATGGACATATGAATGTGACACATTTAATCTATATGCATGTTATTTGTTTTAATTAATTAACTAGATAAAAAAAAAACCTACAATATTTGATTTTTTTCTAAGAAGAAAAATATTAAATTAAGCTTAAATTCTTCAAAAATTTTATTAAAGTGAACTTAGACTTTTTCATAATGTCAATTTCTACTTGCTTGTCTTTTTTTATGGGATATGCATTTTGGTTATTTAATTTTCTTTGATCTACTTATTTTTAAAAATAAATTAGGCACATTTTAAGGTTAAAATTCTTATTTAGCTTACTTAAAATAATATTTTTAAAATATATTGTTAGTGTCAATAATTTTATTAAAATAATTCAAAAAAATTTATAAAATTTAACCAAAATTAACAAGAGTATGGCCTATTTTGAATTTACAAATACCTCCAAAAAAATTATCCACAAAAAAATTGGATCAAAATTAGGATTTATTTAAAATTTTTTCAAAATGTTTTAGTCAAACTTTAATTATCCAAAACTAGAGGGAACTGAATAAAAATAACCAATTCTATAGGACCTATTTACAAAATTTACAGACTTTAGGGCTATTATCGCATATGCAAATTATCTTAGTCCAAACAGAATTATTTAAAGTTAAAGGGGCCTGTATATTATTTTTCAAATGAAAAAACCCTAACATCTTTTACCTGGCCGCCGCCTCTTTCCTCGCCCAACCTCCGTCCGCCACTCAAAACACCGTCCACTGCTGCTGAAGCTCGCCGTCGGAGCACAGAGGAGACCGACCAACCGCCTCTAACATTCCCGACCATTTTTCTCCACCGATCTCCTCAGATAACGTCGGCCGCCGCGTGATTATTGTTAAAGGGGAACAGAAGCTACCGCCGCCGCTACTACTGGCCAGCAGGTTGCAGCTGCTCGCGCATGCCGCTGCCAGGAACGAGTGGCAGCATACGCCGCTGCCCAAGCCGTGGCACGGGCGCGATCTGCTCTGTGTTTGTCTTTTTTTTTTTAATTCTTTTTCTTTTTCGTTTTCTTTTTTTTCAATAATTAAATTAAATTAAAAAAAAACCTTATTTGATTCAGATTTATAAATAAGTATCCTACGCCAATTAAATGTTATAAAAAAATTTTAAAATAAAAAATTATAAAAAATTAATTGACAGAAAATTATGATATTATTCTATCATCTTATTTTGATACTATTTTAAAAAATACATAAATAAATATTTAATCATGAATTATTATTATAAATATAACAATTTATCATATAATTAATAAAAATAATAAATATATATTAAATATGTAATTGATGATATAATAAATAATTATTATATATAAAAAATAAATTACACATATAATATAAAATAAGACAATTCTAATACTAGTTATTAGTAGAAAAAGATATTTGTTTAACAAAATAAATATAGTGAATGCTAAATTGTTTTGATCATAATTATATGTATAAAGTTAAAAGATTATCTTAATTCTACGTTTAATAAATTTTGAATTGATCAATTATAATTTTCTCAATTTTCAAATTTAAGCATGTGTATACGTGAGTATTTCTTAATCTTTAAAGTCTCACGTAGCCAAATTTGAGAAAACAAAAATAACTTAATTCTTTCTCTACATATAAAATAATTATTCTATAGTTATAATGTTTTATTTTACTACTCTATGCCTCATTTATATATAAGAATTTCTTTTAAGTATTTAAAGTTTAATTGATTAAGAATTTAGAGTTGATTAAATTTGAGCTACTAGAAAGATTGTAAAATCTATCGGCTTTTTAGTTTCAACTTAAAAAGTTTAGTCTCAGTCACCTTATGACCTATTAGTTTTTTTAAGTTAACTCCAAACTATTCTACTAAAAGTTAAAGGTTACACTCTAATAACACATGTTAACAAATAAAAACTCATTTTAATTAAATTAGACTTATCCTTTAGAGCATAATAACTACTTAATTGACTTTTCAATTAATGTTCATAATTAAAACTACGCTATGAAAAAATGTCTTACCTTTTTATTTACTTATTTATCTTTAAGTCACTAAATGTTTTAATAATATTTTTTTAATATGTTTATATTTATAAATAAATATTATTATTTAATAAATAATTTATTGAATAAACTACAGTCAAAAAATTTAAATGATTAAATACCACCAACAATTTAGATAAACATTATTTATTAGGTTTCATCTTACAAATATATATTTTTATGACACGTGAAATTATATCTCTAAACTATCGAGATTTTAACCGTTTATATAAATCTCACTCCGTGATAACTCAAAAGATATCATACATGAATTTAAGTTTATTAATTGCTCAGAATTAAGATCAATTAAACTTATTAAAACTTTTGCGAATGAAAATCAACTCAGTTTAGTTAACTTAATCTAAATTCACAATAATCTCATTTAATATATTATATATATTAATTTTTCTACTCGAAATTTCTACTTCGATGATCAAGATAAACGATCCCGTATAAGAAGTAAAAAAATTATAACCTTACATAATAAAATATTCTTTTATTAATGACTGTAAACTAAATTTAATTTATAAAGAACTTGTGATTTATACATTTTATATTAACACCATATACTTAATACATAGATCACATATTTTATAAATATGGACTCATCAATATATACTCAATATATATATATATATATGAATAAACTTATTAATCAAATAAAATACTATTATACATACTTTAATGACACAAAAGAATGTTATATATCTAACATTAAAATGTAAATATCCTCTTCTCTAATGAAGTCTCCATTTGAAAGTTAACAATAAACTATATTTAGTATCTCTTTGTTGCTTAAAGATCTTTTGTTATCACAAAGATCTTTTGTCACTATAGTGATTATTAAGAGTTTATTTGAATTTTAAAAAATTTTAGATATTATTTATTTATTTATTTAATTTAAGAACAATAGTATAACAAATTTAGGGACCTTGAACTTAATTAAAATACATAATTATCATTAAATTACATTTATAATTATTGGGTCATTATCTAGTGGCTCAATCAACCCACACTTATTACGCTTGCCTCGGCTGCAACCCACTTCAAAATAAACTTAATTTCAATATTTAAAATGATCTCAACCCAAAATCAAATCTATCAAATCAAGAAATTCAACTTGTCAACTTTAGAATCTACAAGATAGGTTGTGTAAGTCATGACAAAGTATAAACGAATTAAATTTACTGTTTTATTTAAATTAAATTGATTAATTATAATTTCATGCAGAAAAGAATTTTTCACAAAGTAGACGAATTTCACTTGAATTTTTTTTCTTATTTGATGAAATTATGAATTAAAAATGAACTTAATCCCTTAATTGAACCAAATTAAATTATCGTGAACACTCATGCATACTTCGAATATTATTTAGATTCATGCTCTATAAATAAGAGTAAGTTTACTCTTTCTAGATAATCATTCAATTCTCATTATTGATTGTTGAAAATTCATAACATCTTGTTATCTTTGCAACACCCCTCACACACAAATATTATCTTTTTTTAATAAACACTAATTTGAGTATTGGGAATTTTTTTTTTTTTACAAGAGGATGGTACATTCTCGTAATTTGAAGGAATCAACAAAAATAAAGACTTCGTAATTTTTGTGAAGTTCTAACCCGGAAACTTCAATGACCTTAAAATTTTAGCTGTTGTTTATTCGCAGTCATGATTTCTCATAAAACGCCTTGTTTGTGATATGTATTGATCGGGCGATATTATGTTTAACCTATATGAGCTAACAGGGAAAAAAACATCAAGTAAACAATTTAAAGGTACTGTATTTTTCTCCTCCAAAAACTTTTGAGTTATACTTCAGTTATTGAATTCCAGTTTTGAAATTTAACAAGCAAAATTTGACATAGTTGAATATATGGTACTCTATGTTGAAGGAATAAGAGTTTTTGTCAAAAGTCTATGACAATGGCCCGATAAAAGTCCCATTGTCTATACTTGATGTTGATCAGTTTTTTAAAAAAAAGTATTTGATTTCTACACATGATTTATTTATTTGAATTAACAGATAATGAATAGATGAATATAACCATAGAAATTATATATACAAGTTTTTGTCAAAAGTCTTTGACAATGGTCTGATAAAAGTCCCATTGTCTATACTTGATGTTGATCAGTTTTCAGAAAAAACTAATTAGTTTCTACACATGATTTGTTTATTTGAATTAACAGATAATGAATAGATGAATATAACCACAGAAATTTTATATATATATATATATATATATAGTTTCAAAGATGGTCCCATTGAACCAGTTTGATATGTATATCTCCTCATTAGACCTTTGAAATTATGCAGCATCTTGGTCTTCTTTTTCTTGCGATCATATTAAATAGTTTAGTTGGTTTCAACTTATGGGCATGTTCATATTGACCAGTGACAGATGAAGGGTCCTTTTCTGATTCAAAAAAAAAAAAAAAAATGAATCATTGAACTCTTTAAGTATGTTTGAACGAGAGCTACTGTATTGGAACTGAATAATGTAATATAATTACTCTATTAGAATTAATTTCTTTGTGTTCACTTGTCAATCTTTCGCAGCATTTATAGAATTTTCGATGAACGAATTATGGTAATACTGTCAAAGAATATTCATTGCAAATTTCATTTTCAAAGAGTAAAGAACTTTAGAGATATTTTCAAAGCGTTTATGGATGCCAAAAACAATTGACGAGAACAGTTTGTAGTCTCCCTTGGCCTAAAACTGTTAATTAAGCATGAAACTTTTGACCAACCCTGTCTTTGGTGTTTAAATTATTATACCTGGAAACGCTTGGCAGTCAAGTCATTAATACTTATGATTAAGTATGCGAATTGCCATGCAATTCTGTGCGGCAAAATGTAGCAATGATTGGACTATAACACGGTAATGTCAATGAAGATGGTCTCACCTAATTAGACTTTCTCATTTCGAAATGCCACGCTTAATGATGATAAAGCTGGTGGAGAATGAACTGATTGCTGTATTATTTCCTCTTAATGTACAGATTAATAGTAGCTAATGATTGGTTTTGATTGATGAAGCCTTTTGAAGTGATACAAAAAATTTGGGGTTCAAACTCTACTCACACCAAAATAGAAGTTATGTATTCCAATTTCTAACTTGCAATGCTTGGTTGCCTATATATATATATATATTTTATATAACGATTCTCAATTTTGAATGTTTACGTTTTTTTAAGTCTATTAACATTTGTGTATTTTAAAAAGTGTGGATGTTCATATCTAAGAAGGAATCTCTTTGTAACTTAAGGTAAAAAGGTATATAGTGCTTTCAATTTCATAAAGATTGAACTAAGCTCAATGTAGTTTCTTTTAACTTCTGCAATAAAAAACAAATATTCCTTTTTTTTCGCATTAGGAATGATGAAACACTTTGATCAATTGTTTTATAGAATTCAATGTTTTTTGCCAAAAAAAAAAAGATAGTTTAATATAACATTGTATAAGTTTCTCCATTTGTTTGTAAAAACCAATAAAAAACAAATATTCCTTCTTTTTCGCATAAGGAGAATGATGAAACACTTTGATCAATTGTTTTATAGAATTCAATGTTTTCTGCCAAAAAAAAAAGATAGTTAGTTTAATATAACATTGTATAAGTTTCTCCATTTGTTTGTAAAAACCAAGCTTTCCAGCAACTTATATATGTATAAATCCTGCAACATAACTTCTTCAAAAAAGCTATGAAAACCATTAAATTAGAATAAGAATTTAGAAATCCATTGCAAAATTAGTATACTATCTTAAAAAAGATTTGGTCTCCTGAATTTTTCCCTTGAACATGTATTAATGACTGGAATAGCTGTTAACTAGTTTCATATAATTTTATCTTACTTTCAAGGCGATAAGAATAGAAAATGAGAAAAATGAGGGCCGAACACAAAGAAAAAAATTTCTTTTAGACTATTTTGTGTTGTTTAAAAGATAGTTTTCTTTCCTTTCTTGTTTTGTTTTCTGGGTAGAGTTACAAAAACACAGGAATTTTTTTTTTTTTTTCTGAACTCTACCCAGTACAATATCCAATGTGCATATCTAGTAATGCTAAACCTATTCCTCTATGCCTCGTTATTCAGCTATTGTCTCATTCATAAAGTCAGATCCAGAGCACTTGCTGTCCTTTTTTGCTTGTTCCTATTATAACGTCCTTCCTTCAATCTAACCAAGCTTTGAGGATGAAGATGAAGACAGAAAGAGACAAGCTACTATCACCTTCCAAATTAATTACCTTGTTCAAGTTCATCGATATGGTTTGGCTTTATTTTCAAGATAAATCCTAATAATCTATGTTGTATTGTGAATCCAAAGTCTTCCTTTTCAGCCTTTTTTCCACTTCTTGAATCATTGGCCAGCTAACTATAATCAGGTGAGCCCTTTATTTGACCCTTGTTTACTTTCTTGTACTTAGGTTTTGAGGTTGGATTCCATTATTGATGAGCTTGGTCTGCTTTGGCCTTTCCTGAATCTGAGAAACAACTCAGCCTCCATATAGGCCATATATTCGGTTGCCATGCCCCTCCAAGAACCATAATCATCGTACTTTAAACGAATAGAACAGCTTAATTGGAAACTCCATTAATCAGCACTCAGAAAAAGAAGCAATAAAATGCACCTTAATCTTTTATCTGAAACTTTGTATCATGGGAAGTTGGCTCAAGTTATATAACTGGCGATCTCTGCTACCTCTGAATAAATTAGCCCTTGTTCTTTGAAAAGAAGGGAACGATGCTTAGATTTAGATCAGGTCTATATGTTACATATCCGAAAACAAACCCTAATTTTTAAAGTATTATTTCCTTCATCAAAGTATTTCAGTCTAGCACAAATCCAAAGAACAACATTAATTTCTTTTTTTTAAAAAAAAAAAAAGAAAAAAGGCTAACCTTCATTATTATTATTCTCCACAAATAGCTTCCCTCTTGAGTTTGCCATCTAGAACTACAGTGTCAGCAAACACAAGGCATGTTCTCTCTTTTTGGTGTCTCAACAATGAATTCAGGCAAACAACAGTTATGAATTTGTTACTCAAATTTTGAAGGATCTTTTGATGCATAGATGTTATTATACTCATCTTTAATTAGTAACATAATTAAGTGTACACGTCTTGTTTGTGATTCTTGCCAGGCTAATAATACTGTGTTTAATCCCCTATGAATCAACGAGAAGAGGAAAATATAAATGTAATAATTTGTAAACCGTAGTGCAATATTAATTTTCTCCTCCAAAAGCTTTCTGAGTTAGCATCTAAAATTATTTCAATTTAGTTTTGAAATTTCACTAACAAATTTTGTCAAAAGTACTATTATTGAAATATGACAATATATTGACGAAATAATTAGTGTCTTTGACAACAAGTGTTATAGCCTCTTTTGTCTTTACCTTGATGTTGCAAGAGAGTCTTGACTTATCGTGATTCATGAAGCCTTTTGCTTCCATGCACACACTTCATTTGTTTATTAGATTAAACTCAGATGTAGATGTATATATAACCTAATTAGTTTAATCCATATTATATTCTTGTGTTGATAGCATCTAGAGCCTTAGAAATTACATAGTTGAAAAGAAGGAGGCTCCATTGAACGCAATTTAATTGGATATCTCCTTATTGACCTTTGAAATCAAGCAGCATTTTCGTCTTCTTTTTCGTCAGATCATATTTATTATTATAGTTTAGTTGGTTTCAACTTTACGGGCATGTGCCATTTTGATCGGGAAAAGCAGATGAAGGATCCTTTTCAGATTCGCCACAATTAAAAAAAGTAAGTTCACGCTTTAGAATGATGCTTGGTATGACTCCAAATGTAAATGAGAATGTCTTTTTATTTGTTTAGTGCTAGTTTTAAAGAGTCGGGATATAAATTTTATATTCTATTTAACGGATTATCAATTGTTAATTTTATAATTTTATTAATGTAATAGTTATATAATATTAATTAATAATAAATACATTAAATATTAATAATATAAACTTTATATCTCAATTATATAAATATAACATTATTATTATTTTTAATTTAATCTTTTTCAACCAAAAAAAATTAGTTGAACGAAAGTTAGGGGAACTGAAATGGAAGATGGATACGAGCGGACCGGAGTAAAACCATTTACTTCAATTAGGAAATTTTTTTTTGTTGTTTTCACTTGTCACGCTTACGCAGCATTTAGAGAAACTTCGAAAAACTACCTCGAGAGAATGTTCAATACAAATTTCATTTAAGGAGAACAGAATTCAAAGATTACTCAAAGCGTCATTGGCTTTATGGATGGAAATAACAACAACAATATGCAATCCACAATATTCCGTGGAATCTCAAAGTGTTGAGCTTGAAATTATTGAATATGTTAGAATTTTGATAATTTAAAATTATGATTGGATTTGATTTTGAGTTAGAATCAGGGAGGAGTCGAACACAATATCAGATATGCATTGGACATATTAAAAATGGACAAAAATAAAAAGCCAAAAATGAGAATGAGTGAGAAAGCGCAAAGGGAGGCTAGTTTCAGGCCTTAGCGCCGCGCCCCAGCTTGGTGGTGCCACGACGTCACTTGTTGATTGCAGTGCCAATTTGGTGGTGCCGTAAAGTCACTCATTAGTTGCACAACCCCCAGTTTCAGAAAAACATAGATTTTAGAATTTAAGCATGTTTCAATTAGTTTTAGACTTTTTTTTTATGTGGACTTTTATTTCAATAAGAAATAAAATTTTTAGAGGCGATTTAGAATTTATATAAATCTTTGTAATCTATTGAAATTATAAATACATCAACAAGAGAGATAATAAATTATTAGTGCAACTTTGGCACTAAGCGTAAGTGCAAAAAAATACTAGCAGTGCTTGAATGCTGGGCACAAGTATAAAAAAGTATTAAGTAATTTCTTTAAAAATTTGTTTATTATTGTATTATTTTAGTTTTTTTATAAGAAATTTTGTTATAAATTGAATAAAATAAGCGACAATCTAGTGATTTATCATAAACGTAGATATTTATTATCAAATCACATATATTATTATGTTTTATGTAATTAATTATTATTTTTATTGTGTAGTTGATTTTATTTATTTTTTTTTTATTTGTGAATAAAAATTTTCACAAAACACATAAGATTTTATGGTGCTAAACTTCTGAGATATAATGTTAAAACTCCAACAAATGAAATTAGTGTAAAGAATAATTTCTGCTGCAACAGCAAAAGAATATTTTGACAAGTAACTAATAATGATTAAGTATACGAATGACCAAGAAATTCCAGGCTCTGTTCCCTTAATGCCACACTTAATGATGATAGAGGCAGGCGAGATTGACTCTGTGTATTGATTATTGCATTTTTCGCTCGTATAATATGTTCACCTCTAATGAGAAGCCAAAACCTAGATATATAAACCCATTTAAGAATTTGAATAGAATAGGGATTTAGCTAGGTTTCAACTGACAAAGCTTGGCTGCCTGTATAGCTTTGAAAAGGTAGATATATAGTTTAGAGATTACTTCACATGTTCAAGTTTCTGAAGTCTAAACTAGGCTCAATGTAATTTATTCTTTTAACTTCTGCATCAAAATGATTTTCTTAATCACAAAGGCCATAATGAAAGCAGTGAATTATTTTGCAATCCATTTATATATACTGCAACTAACTTCTTTAAGGGCTAATTAATTTCTCAGAAAAAATAATAAGTAAATAAAATATTCAAAAGCCAAGAAAAACCATTAAATAGAATGGAAATTGAAATCTATGGCAAAAGTAACTATAAATATATGTATGCTATCTTATAAGATACACTGGTGGACTCCAGATTTTTCATTGAACACGTGATCACTGGATTAGCTAATAGCTAGCATCAATGCTACTTCCAAGATGATTTAAGAATAAAAAGCAGAACACAATAAAAAAGAAATTTATTGTGGACCATTTATTTGTGCTGTTTCAAATCGATGTAGCTCTTTTATTTCGGGGAAAAAAATGATGTAGTTTCTGGATAGACTTACATCTTACAAGGACACATGAAACTTTTTTAACACTCGAAAAGACCCAGCACTACAACCAATGTGCAAATGTATTCACCTTTTGCCTCGATACTCAGCCATTGAATTTTTTTATCTCTACATAGTATGGGCATGAAAAACAAAAGAGGAACAAATTAAGTTGAAATTATTACCTTAATATATGCTGTACATGACGTTGATCGCTAAACAATGATTGTAGAGCAAGAACTTGAAGATGTGTGATCACTTAGAATAATATTGTCTTCATAAAGTCAGATCCGGAGTACTTATCCTTTCTTGCTTCTTCCTACTATCACATCCTTGCTTCAATCTGCTAAGATTTGAGGATGAAGACGAAGACAGAGAAAGGGACAAGGTACTATCAACTTCATGATCACCTTCCAATTCCAAACCTTGTTCAAGTTCATCAATCCTTGGTTTTATATTCAGAGACAAATTCAAATCTATGTCGCATTCTGAATCCAAAGTCTTCCGTTTCAGCCTGTTTCCCATTTCTTGAGTCATTGGCCAGCTATTAGAGCCATTTATTTGATCTTGATTTACTCTTTCTTGTTCTTGGGTTTTGAGTTTGGGTTCCATTGATGAGCTTGGTCTGCTTTGGCTTTGCCTGAATCTGTGAAACAACTCAACCTCTTTGAAAACTTCATGTGTTTTGCTGGTATCTTGGACATTGATAGAACATTTATTCATATGCGAATCAAGATTGTTGCTTCCTAGAAGTCTCTCAGACACTGAAGCATAAAGACCATGTTTGGCTCTATCCAATGCACTTTTACCCAAATCAGGGCCATACTTTTGGTTGACATGCCCTCTCCAAGACACATCATCCTCACCATACCTTGAATCAAGGGAACAGCTTGTATTAGGGGACTAAAATAATTGGAAACTCTATTTAACACTCAAAAAAATAATGATAATAATAATAAGAGCAAGAAACTGCACCTTTTTTTTACCTTGAAGTAGACGAAGACCTTCGATTGAAACTTTTTGTCATGGGAAGTTGGCTGAAGTTATATATCTGGTGATCCCTGCCAGCTCCAAATAGATTCCCATGTTCTGTAAAAATTAAAGAAGCAACAATATCAATTAAAATTTAGAGACATGGTTATATGTTACAACGGGAAACAAACCCTAATTTTTGCAGTAGTGCTCTGATTGAGAAGAAAATTACCGTAATTAGGCTCATCCATCTTCTTGTTCCTATACATCTAGCATAATAAACGGAAATCAAATAGTCATCAAAATCAAATTAGCGTATCAATTTTAATTGTTGAATTTCATTTTAACTGTGAAATAGGAAGAAAAATTCAGAATTTTCTAGATCAAAAGCACCTGAAGATGACTCTTCACGTGAGAGATGCTAAGGCCCTTGATGTTCATAAATTGAAGAACCAACTTAGGCGTTGCTCCTGCAATTACAGAATTAATACAACAGTCTTTAGTTAACTCCTCTGAATGAGATTTAATGATCATGATATATAAAGAGAAAGAACACGCATCATCTTTTCATGTTATAAGCACTCACTGCCTTGCCCTCCTAGTCTGTCTACAGCATGAACAAAGCAAAGATGAAGCTCAGGTGTCCACCGCAGCCTCGGCGTCTTGGAGCGATTATACTGCCTTGTAGAGCCAGAACCTGCTGCCGCCGCCTTCTTTTCGTTCTCTTCACTCGAGCTGTTGCTAATTGAACTCTCTCCGTTTGTTGACTTGCAAGTTATTTTGTCCACCTCTTCTCCCTCATCTTCACTACCGATTTTGTTTGAACGGCTTGTCTTGGAATGTTCAGGACTATCAATTACTTTCATCTTTCCGAATGAGCTTTGTTCTCTCCTACAAAGTTTTGAGTAAAATAACAGGAAATCATAAGTAGGAATAACATAGGGGTCCTGTGTGGGAGTATATGAATGAGTTTTGATTCGTTTTCAATTCTTCTCTTACCTCAGACTAGCGAAGACCGAGAGCTATATATACTTGAAAATAGTGGGAATCAATTAATTAATTTTAAACCCTAGCCCTTGACAGATGGAGGAAATTCTCTCTCCCCTCTGATTCATTTGACTAATATATAAGACTTATAATATGGCCTGCTCTGCATGCATAATGTAATATGTTTATATATGCATGTGTGCATGTAACATGATGACATAACCAATACATTACACAGGTTATAGTAGGCCAGGCTGCTAGCTATGCCCATATATGGCCGAAAAGAGAGATTTTTTTATATATAAAAAAATGGTGGAAATTTTGCAATGAACAGCGTATATAACACGGTCTAATTAGAAGCGTCTGATGTTGACAAAATATGAGTCTAGCCCAAGCCACTTATATATGAATTGGGAAATGTGGTGTATATTCATACACATGCATGGCTGTATATAATTACTAACTTGCATGGGCTTGTGTCTCCAAAGCTGATGCTATTGCTCGCCTGTCAGCGACGCACAGATTAAAGAAAAATTGGCCACTGTGTTCCCGTCGAGAATCACGGATCTGTGTTTGTCCCTATTTGAGCTTTTGAAGACTCGTTAACTTCAAACTTTTAAAATATTTCTCTCTCTGGGCACTTTATTGTCACAAAAATTAACCAGTCATCGTTCCCATGCTGATCATCAACTTCTATTCAATTAATGCATTTGATCTTCCCCTCGTTAAATCTTGTCCTGATCCCACGTAAAGCACGCTCTCTCCGATCGATCGAAGGACCCATCATGATTGATCTTTGGGTGGGCCACCTAAGAGCATGCAGAAGAATAATGTCGCAGGAATTTAAGCCATTTTGATTTTGACGATCAATGAAAGGGCTTTCTATCAGTGTATGCATAAGTCTACTTGTCAACAGTCAAGGTCTCACTCGGTGGTTTACTCGAGACAAATTGAAATAGTTTACACATTGTGAGTATGATCGACTTTGCACTTGGAGCAATTTTTATTTCTTTATTTCTTTATTATATTTCTAATCTTTTGGAATTTGTTTATAAGGGAAATTGGAAAAAATGCTGTTATAGGGTTTTTGCATGCCCTCTACAATGTAAGGAAAGGTAAGCAAAAATGGCAAGATTTATTTTCCTAGAAGAAAGAAAATGAAAAGAAGATCTAAAATCCAGAAAATCTTGCCTATAATTTTGTAGGAAAATGGATGAAAAAAAGATTGAGAGAAAGAATTCGAATTAATAAAAATTTTATGTATATTTTTCAACCAATCATTAATAGAGAAAATACGTAACATTGGCAAAATTTAGAACTTTCTCCACAAGCTGAAGTTTTTTAAGGTTGCAATTATAGTACTATATATATGTATAACTTACGAATACTTTTACGGATCAACGTTTATTGCAATTAATATAATTTTTTTTTAAAAAAATGCAATTATTCATATGTTAATTATAGTGAGAGTAATCCTAATTTATGTTGTTAATTTTGACCGCAAATTTTATATTTCGGAGATACTTCAACACAAATTGTATGTTCAAATTGCAAAATTGCTTAATCTTTATCCAACGAGGTATGCATATATTTTATGCTTTTATCATTCTCAAGTACAGCAAAAGACGATTATCAATTTTTTTTTTAAAGGCAACATATCATCATTACGGTCTTTGCTAGTAAATAAAAATGTTGTAGTAGTTGTGAGCAAAAAGTCAGTGTATATAGAAAGTTATGTTTTCTAAATATTATTTTTGATATTTATGTTTTGTATTATAAATTTGTTGAATAATATTTATATTTTATCATATTAAATTGAATTTTTTTTTTTATATTCAAAGTTTTTGAAAATATTTTTTATAAATTTACAAAGTTTTGCACTTGATATTTTTAAAAAATTACCTATCATAAATATTGGATGCTAAAATGAACTTCTAAACCAATGGTTTAAAAAAGACTATTGAAAAAAAATAACGTGTCCTTATAAGATAAATTGAGAGTTATGATTTTCCTCCATCATCATCAACATGGGAGTTTAAAACCTTAATATTTGACAATAAAAGACCTACGGATCTTCTGAGAAAATTTAAAAAAAATATATATATGATCATCAAAATAATGTATTCCTTCTAAGAACAAAATATCAATGGGTAAATCTTAAATTGTATGATCTTAAAATTATTACTGAATAAAATTTTACTTTGTACACAGCTACCTTACAACTGAAATTGTATGATGAAAAAAGTATAAGACAAGACATGTTAGAAAATACATTCTCTATTTTTGATACCTCTAATGTTATTATGCTATAATAGGTTTTTGAGCATCAATATTAAGAATTAATTTCATGTCTTCTATTTGCTAAACAAAATAATGAGTTATTATTATAAAAAAATCCTAAAGGATTCAACATGTCTAAAGTATGTAATTGCAATTTGTATTAAATCAAGTTACAAAGATCTTTATATAGATTAAAATAATTTAGGCACATAACATACAGCCGCCTAAACAAATACTTAATAAAGAATTAATGACCTAATATATCCATGTGTATTTATAAAGAAGTTAGATTATGGGTTTGCCATTATGATTGTATAGATAGATGATATGAACCTGATCGAGACTCCTGAAGAGCTTTTGAAGATTGCAGATACTTAAAAAAAGAATTTAAAATGAAAGATTTGAAAAAGACTAAATATTGACTCAGCCTGTAGATCGAGTACAAATAAAACAAAAAATTTATTCATTAATCTACTTATATTGAAAAGATTCTAAAAAGATTCAATATGGATAAAACTCATCCATTAAGTACCTTTATAGTTGTTTGGTTTCTTGATCCCAAAAAGGGTTCATTCCATCCTAAGGAAGATGATGAGAAAATACTTGGTGTAGAAGTACTATGTTTAAATGCAATTGGTGCTTTATTATATCTAGTCTAATGCACCTGACCAAATATATCTTTTGCAATAAGCCTATTGATGTTAGAAACTTATCTAATTCCTATAAAACCCACTCGCAAATAAGATATATTTTTACTTACAATAATACAACAATCTCATGGTGGTCCATAAAGCAAGCATTTGTTGCCACTTTCTCAAATTATTCCAAAATTCTTATACGACATGAAGCAAGTAGAGAATGCATATGATTGCAATCTATCATTCATTATATCTAAAGTACATGAAGTTTACCTTCTACAACAAATATTACCACTATAATATATGAAAACAATACTACTTATATTGCTCAAGTTAGAACGGATACATCTAAAGAAATAGAACCAAATATATTTCTCCAAAATTCTTTTACACTAATGAGTTGCAGTAAAGTAAGAAGATTAATATTAAACAGATAAGCTTTATGAACAATTTTGCAGACATATTCATTAAAATATTTGTCAATGTCAACTTTTAAGAAATTGATTTACAAGATTGGCATATGTCGATTTAACAAATTAATAAACATGCATTGTGAAGCCTTAATCAAAGGGAGCACATTCTTTCAGAAGAAAAATTACCTCAGTTACAAAAGTGCATTGTACTCTTTTTTTTTCGACTAGGTTTTATCTCATTGAATTTTATTAATGAAATTTTTAATAAAGCAGTGTTTGAGTACATTCACTACCATTGTACATTATAGAATTATATTTATTTGTGCTTAGGTTTTTTGTCTCACCAATTTTTTCTTTAAAATATAAAATACAATAAAAAGTATGGAATCTAAAGGAGAGTATTGTGAGCAGTGAAGCGTGGTGGAGTCAGTGAATTCCACTACCTTTTGCCTATATATATATATAATTTGTGTTTAATAATCATATTCCTCTAAACCCTTCTCTTAAAATTCTCTTAACAACTCTAACCTCAAAAAGAATGGTATAATTAAGATCCGATAGGAGGGGTCTCTAATCCTTATAAAATACTAGTATCACATTTTTTTTTAATAAAAATTTTGATTGGGCTAGAACCGTTGAACTAAAAAGATTGTTAGGATAATAAATTCATTCCTAAAATTTGATTGAATTAATATCTTTTTTAAGAATATGCATATTCAAACTAGTGATTAGAAGAGTTAACTCGTCTCTATATTCAATTTTATTATAATATTTTTTAGAATTTTTTAAGTATTTAAATTATTTTTAATTTTTGTCTTTTATTATTTGTTTATAACAGTAGTTATATAGTTACCGGCGAGTGGTAACTTTTCACTCAGGTTGGCGTTTTCATTTATTAATGTGTGCAAGAAACTCTATATTCTACCCACGTGTATTCTCCATAAATTCATTTATTTCACGTGTAGCTTTTAGCCTTTTTCATGATTATACATTGATATATATATATATATATATATATATATATACCAAATAACCACGAACTGAAAGGTTTTTCTTTTTTTTTTTTTCTTTTCACTTTCTTGGCTCAAAATTGGTACTGCTCACTTCACGGGCATCTTGAGAGAAATCACAGCCCTGAGACCTCCATATAAATGCTTAGGCTTAGCTATGAGCTACGAGCTATCTTTTGAGTATGCATCAACAAATAGGTCACTAATCACTGCCACTAAAATGAAGAGTAATTCTTAGGGAACACATCTAATTCCAATATTGTTCCATTTATAAATTCTCAAAACGTGGGACGCTCTTACATTTTTATAATTGGTACGAGATTAAATAATAATGTATAGTTAATTTAAAATGAACCCAAAAAAAACAATTTTATTTTAAATTATATAATAGTATTTAATTAACTCTCATTCGATTTTTTTTATAAAAAAAATCTGTTTCCATTATTAAACAATCACATGTAATTCTTTTATTTTCTGTTCTGTAAACCAATAATTTATTTCCCCCAAAAAAAAAAATTGTTGCACTTTGTCTGGAAATAAATCCAACAAATTAATATCGTCCCATTTGTAAGCCAGAAAGAAATATAAAGTGACAACATGTTATAATATTTATGGAATAGGAAGAGGAGAGAAAAGTAACAAGTAAAAAGGCAAGCGTGTGAGATGGTATTGGGAAGTAGTGATTGTGAATATCATTAAACAAAAGGTCACAACAGCACACTACCTGTAAAGTCAAGCCAACCCTCAATGGCTCTCTTCTTCTTATTTCTTTAATGTGCTTTGAGAATACGTGACCATCTAATGCTTGATCTGTAAAGATGAGACGAGGATGTCTGTCTTTTATTTCATATATTCTTTATATTATAAAGTACCATAATCATCATGCCATGTTCATAGGCATAGCCAAAATATGCATGAGCATGACATGAGATGGCTTATACCTAATTTTGTAAAGATCCAAATTTTAATAAATTTTGAATTTCTTATATAAAATTTAAAATATGTAACATAATATCTCAGATGATTAATGTAAATTTTCATATTAATCTGCATAATACCAATTCTTGATCCTAGCTGTAACGAAAAACTTTAACCTCAATGTAATAATAATTTAAACTTATGTGTGATTATAAAATTTATTGTAACGGATAAAAAAAAAGTCCTTCATAAGATGATAAAGATAGGTGGATGACAAATTCTAATCCCAAAAATTTTTAACACAAAGAAGAATCATGACGGAGAAATTCTGGATTGTATTGAGAAAAGTTACAGCTCACGACTTTAATAAACCACTCAACTCATCGTTCATGATTCTAAGTTCGGACTCTTTTTGGATAAAAGCTTTCGCTTCATTATAGCCGCAACTTCTTCCACACAATTTACTATAGTGTCACGGTCCGTTTAGAAATTGTGCGACTTTATAGGTATTGTGTTTTAAGTAACTTAAAAAATTACACTAAAAAAAAGAAAACAAATATGGTTATAAAGTTTTTGAAAAAAAAATTTATATTTTTAATGAAAATAAAAATTATAAGATTGTGTTTTATATAATTGAGAGTCACTCCTTTATATATTAATAGTTTTATACAATTGACGATTGAGATTTAAACGATTTAATAGTATACATACAAAATAAAATAATATGCCACAAAATATTATTAGATGACATCACATATGCTATGTAATATTTTTCTTTCAAATAAGGTTTAACAACCCTAATAAGTCATGGGCTTGACCCGGATCTTTATTCATGTCAACGGGTTTTCTAGAAGCTTTGACCCGTAAACTGCTCTAATGACCCATATAGCCTCTAAGAGACTTTGTCACACATTAAGTGTTCGAAGAAATGCTTGAGAACACTTGAAGCATGACATTCTTCCCCACCAAATTCACGTGACTCCCTCATCGCGTCTTCGTTGGAACTTGCGCACCTTATTCTTCAATATGTTGGTGTGCACTCTCGTATCCCCAGTGTGCACCAATATCGAGTAACCTTTTCTACTTGACAAAATACTTACGTCTTGGAGGTAAATTTTTTTACTGCACCATCCGTTTATCATAGATTAGTTTTGCTCCTTTGTCGTCTTATGTGAAAATCCTTAAAGGTCTCTGTTTCTGCTATATGTCTTCTGTACTCCCTCGGTATAGCTTCAAACAGCTCTCGGGAAACACTGGATACAACTGCTGTCTCGAAGGTACCCTCACCTTATGCAATACGTTGCCAACCTTCTTGACAACAAGAAATGGCCCATCATCCCTACGATCAAGACCCTTGTGAAGTGGGCGTACTGTCTTGCACTGTGATGGAAGTATTGTCTCCATCACCAAGTCCTTCGCATGATGCTTGACATGCCACTGCTTATCTTTATCCCACTTCTTGTGCTAAAAGTGCACATCATGTGACGCCTTAAGTTGTTGAATGATGCCCGCACCCAACAACCTCTAGAGCTGCCCTCACAACTCATTTAATTTTGGTTGAGGCGTTTGTACTGTTGTTGAAAACGTAAACCCAACTCCAACTTTTCTCCATGCTCAATATCACCCTGATGTGGTTGCACTTGTGGTATGACAGTTAGCACGACCCCCTTGTACTTCGCGAGTATTTCTGCAACCCCCGTTGGTAGCTTAACCTCGCCCCTTGTAATCTTATCATCCATCTCCTTTACTGTGGCTGGATGTGCTTCTCATTTGCGCTCAGCAACTCACATTAGTTGAATGGCGAAAAGAATCTTAGTGTTGGTTTTCTGCTAAGATTGCCCACATTTGGACTTGTCTACCGTCAGTATCATGTAAGGTCCCTCATCCATAATGCACACATAATCGTGTCGGGGAAGCGACATCACGTCTTACTACCTCAAGAACTCCATACCTAACACCACATCAAAATCATCAAGAGGTACTACAGATAAATTTACCTTGCTGCACTATTTCCCTAGGTGGATATTGACCCCTCAAACCACCTCATCCAGTGGTTTGGCTACAGCGTTTACCGATTTGAGAAACCCCTTCTGTTTCTCTATGTAAAACCTCAAGCACTTCGACTCCACACACATAATGAAGTTGTACGTCGTACCCGTATCTATCAGCACTTGAGTTTTTATGCAATTGATGTAGGCTTCAACATACATGAGCGCCTTTTTCGTTGGCGCACTGGCACTTCGCTTGGCTTTCATCATGTCGAGCAACTGCAAACACCCAATTTAGCCCTACTCACAAGCCCCATGTGTTGTAACCATTGCGTTGAGAGCCTTCTTCTTCGAACAGTCTTTGACCCAGTGATTTCTATCGTAAAGGAAGCATTTTGTCTTTGGTCCATTACCTCTATAACCATTGTGCTTCTGCTTTTCCCATTTGGGCGGCTTACTTTTCTCCTCCCCATTCTCTTGAGGATGAAACTCCTTGGTTCCCCCACCTTTACTGTGATTAGGTCTCGAATTCTTGGACTTTTCCAAGTCTCTATTACAATAATCCATGAGTGTTTATACTAATGTAAGAGCGTCAAATATTCTCGTCACTCTGCGCCGCTTTAATTCATTAGACGCCCATGTCTGCAACCTGTATAAAAAATTGAACAATAAGTCTTCTTCGCTCATGTTGGGGATTTAGAGCATTAACAGAGATTACTCCTTCACGTACTCTCTGATGGACTTGGTTTGCTTCAATTCCTTTAACCGCGTTTGAGCATCATGTACTACATTCTCCGAATAAAATCGGCGTTTTAGCTCTCGCTGCAATTTTTCCCAGGTGTTGATTGTACAGGTACCCTTACGTATTTCCTCGCTTTTCTTACGCCACCATAGAATTGCATGATCGGAAAGATATAAGGTCACTATAATTACCTTGTCTTCATCTCGTACGCCCATGGAGTCAAAGTATCTTTCCATTTTTCAAAAGTAGTTGTCGAGCTCATTAGCGTTTCGCTTGCCGCTGAACTTCTTCGATTTAGGAGCCTCAACTCTTAGCGCCCCTTGAGCAATAATAGCTCCATTCGCTACTGCTCGCTTGCATAGCACCACATCCTCCTTGACAATGTCAAACCTTCTATGCAGCTCCTCCACTTGGGCTTGAACTTTGTCTATAGTGGTATATATCTTCTCTTGAAAAGTCTTGATCCAGTCACGTTGCTGATCAACGTAACTCTCGATCGATGTGTCAATGAGGGAGCGCAGCTCATCCCCTTGAGTGTCAAGTCCCACATCGAGCTTCTCCACTTATCGCTTCAACTCCCTAAGACGATCTGTCGCCTTTCCCACAGTACTATCGATATTTTCACCATGTTCCCCAACTCATGGCCTAGATCAACAAACTTGTCACAAGGTACACTGTCGTGCCTCTTAGCTTTAGGGTCTCTGCCCCTTTCTTTAGTTAATTCCGATGATGTTGTGACGTATTTTCCTATTTTCTTTGAACTTACTCTGATATTAAATGTCGCAAACCTTTCAAGAACCGTGCGACCTTAGATGCATTGCGCACTAAGCAGCCTAAAAAATCACATAAAGAAGAGAAAAAAACACACTCACAAAGTGTTTGAGAAAAAAACTCTCTATATTACTGAAGAAAATATAAACTATAAGATTGTATTTTGTACACTGAGTGTCTCCCTCTTATATACTAACAGCCCTATACAATCGACTGCTGAGCTCTAAATGATCTAACGGTGTACATACAAGATGAATAATATGTCACAAAATATTTCTAAATGACATCACATATGCTATGAAATATTCCCCTTCCAAATAGGGGTAAACAACCCTAATAAGTTACGGACTTGACTCGAATCTTCACCCATGTCAACGGGTCTTCTAGAAGCTCTGGCCCGCGAACTGCTCCAGCGACCCATATAATCTTTAGAAGGCTTTGTCGTACTCCAAATGTTAGAGAAAATACTTAAGAACATTTGGAGCATGACAATAGGCTAGAATTATTTGAATTTATTAATTTATTTAATATTTTTTATTATTAAAATATCCGCAAAATAAATTATTATTTTAGACAAAATAATATAAATAAACCTATCTTTAAACATATTTAATCTTTCATCATCTTTTTTATTACTAAATTTGTTTGTTCAATATTAAACATATTTTCATCTTCACATGAAAATGAAATATTCAATATGTGTAAATTTATAAAAGGATATGTTGCCTCGAAAATTTTGTGAACTTTAAAGTAAACGAATTAAATTTATTTATTTTATTAAAAATACTTTGATAAAAACAAAAAATAAAAAGAGAGAAAGAAAATATGACACAAGATATATAATAGTTCAATTCAATTCGAATTTATATCTATTTTATCAAACTTTAAGCTCACTCACATATATTATTTATCAAGGTGTTTATAACAAGGCACCATGGCCATTACAAAGAGTGAAAGACAACACGTAGTGTGTAAAGAAAAAGTCTTATGTTTAAAATAAAAAAATCTTGTGTGGAGCCAAAAAGTCATCTCTCATCTCTTAAAAAGACTTCCTTTCACACGTGTGATAGGTGAGTTTTCCTTAGGCATGTCATCAATCATTTTATTATTAAGGAGACAATGATTCCTAATTAAATGGGCAATTATTCCCTAATAAATTCATTGATTTTGAGGATAGCATTTCCTTAATTTAAGGAATGCATTTACTCCCTAATTTAACTAAACTTCTTAAAAGGGAGAGACCGATTTAGGTTTAGGTTGTTTAACCCGAAATTTAAGACGGAACAGGGGTCCCCCAATTTTTAGTATTAACTTGTTAATACTAAAAACTTAATTGTAGTTTGGAGTTTTACCCCAAGATTCTGGGTTGGTCTGTTTCGGTTCTTTACGTTGTGCTCGGGTTAAGCTTGTATAATTTACTTTAGTGTGCTCATGGTCGATTTTGTGTCTCAATCTTTAGGATTTCATGGTCAATCTCGACAAGCTTTAGTAGTGTAGCCAGCATTAGTAAAGACTTTGTGCAGTCTCAATAAGGAGTTACATGACCTTAAGAGGGACTTACGTGGCCTCAATAAGGGCTTATGTGGCCTCGATAAAGGTTTATGTGACCTCAATAATATATTGTAAATTATCCTATGAAATTGGTCCCTGACAGGATCTTCTTATGAGGCGTTTATCCTCCGTACAAGGTCTTGTATATTATCCTAAAGAGCTAGTCTCTAATAGGATCTTCTTGTGGGCCGTCAATTCTCCGCACAAGGTCTTGTATGAGAAATTACGATAGCCTTGCATAAAGGATTACAGTGGCCTTACATGAAGCCTTACGACGGCCTTGTGAGAGAGCTCAATGGACCGGCTCTGAGTTCTTGGTAAAAATCTAAGTGATTGGGTTCCTTGAGAGCGTAAATGACCTGTTCAAGTCTTGGTAAAAAATTTAAGTGAGTGAGCTTCTTTGAGATCTTAAGTAACCTGTTCGGGTCTTGATAAAAAATCTAAGTGATTAGGCTCTTTAAAAGCCTAAGTGATCTACTCGGATCTTATTAAAAATTTAAGTATTTGGGCTCTTTAAGAGTCCAAATAACCTGCTCGGGTCGAATTTTTAAGTGGTCAGCATTGAGAGTCTTTAAAACTTTCAACACTCCTTTTTTCGTCTAAAAAGGTTCACTCCAAATATACTTCTTTTTTTCCCTCCTGCACACTATATTGCTTGGTTGTTTTTTCTTTTTCATTTTGTCCAAAAAGGTTCACTCCAAATATACTCTTTTTTTTTCCCTTTTATACAGTTGCATTGCCCAATGTCTTTTTTAAGTGCCCACATTTTATGTTACATAAACTATTTTTCTTTAGAAATGTACATATCTCGTAAATGTATGACTTACTCGGTGGATCTGTTTGTATCCTTATTTTTATGATATGAATTTTTTTTTATGCTGCACCTATTTATACTCTTTTTTTATGAGTTGACCTTTTTTTTTATACTGCACTTGTTCATACTTTTTTTTTACATGAGCTACTCGTTTTTTACATTGCACATACTTTTTTTTTACATGAGCTACTCGTTTTTTTATATTTTTTTTAAATTTTTTTAACATGAATTGCCATTCTTTTGTGTTATATCCGCTCATACACTTTTTTTTTAAACACAAATTGCTCTTTTTTTTCTTCATGCTACACTTGTTGATAATTTTTTTACACGAGCTGCTTTTTTTTTTTCTTTTCACGCTACATTTACTCTCTTTTTTTTTCACAAGCCGCTTTTTATATTTTTTTATAACTACCCATACTTTTTTTTCCTACACAAGAGTTGCACTTCTTTCTTCCCATTGCACTTGCTCATAATTTTTTTAACACAAATTACTCTTTCTTTTTCTTCTTTAACATTACACTTGATCAAAAAAAAAATTTCACACAAATTACTCTTTATTTTAAGTTGTACTTACTCGTATATATATATTTATTTATTTGGCCAAGGAGGCGGTGGCATATCTCCTCTGAATTTTATGAGCTGCCTCTTTCTTTTTCAAGGAACAGAAAGCACTCTTGACAAATATATGTATATTTTATTTTTCAATTGATACTTTTTTCTTTTTCTTTTTTGGAATCTTTTGCCAACCTTTTTTCTTTTTGGCCATTTCTTTGTTCTTGTCCCTGAAGAGGTCACTCTTCAATTTTTTTTCTTTCATTACTCCGGACAGTTTTTTTTTTGCCTCCTGCTGATGAGGAGGTACTGCCGTGCTCTTCTTTTTTGTTTTTCTTTTGCTTTTTTTTACCTTTATTTTAACCGGAAACAAACCATGAAAGCAGCTGACATTTATTTTCTGTGCTTTAAAGATGTGAAAGTATAGACATTTACTTCTGTATACTAATTTGTTTTTCTTTTTTCTCGTGTAATTGTCTAGCATGACAGTGTTCAAAGAGTCTCTTTGACTTGATTTTTTAGCAGTTCTTTTCTTATATTAGTCTCGTTTTTTTTTTTAAATTACTCTACTACATATTCCATTTAAAAAAAAAATTCGAAGGATTAGCATAATTTTTTTTTAACTAACTTAATTATCACAAAAAATAATTATAAAAAATATTAATACGTAAATTAAGAATTTATCTTTCTATTGTTAAACTTTATGATTAGTTTTTATAATTTTTTATTATATTTTTTTACAGTCGTTACAAAATTATTGACTCAAAAACTTTGTGAACTCCCAAGTCAACGAATTAAATTTATTTATTTGTTGAAAATACTTTAATAAAGACAAAAAATAAAAAGAAAAAAAAAGATGACACAAGATATATATTAATTCAACCTAATTTAGGCTTACGTCCATTTTACCAAATTTTAGGCTCACTCGCATGTATTATTTATCAAAGTGTTTACAACAAAACACTATAGTCATTACAAAAAGTAAAAGACAACACATAGGATGTAGAGAAAAAATCTGTTATTTAAAATAAAAAAGTTTTGTGTAGAGTCAAAGTCTTCTCCTATCTCTTGAAAATATCTCTTTTTATAGGTGTAGTATGTGAGTCTTCTTTAAATATATTATCAATTCTTTAATAAATTTTATAGACAATAATTTTTAATTAAATAGGCAATTATTTCTTAATAAATTCTTTTATTTTAAGGATAATATTTTTTTAATTTAAGAGATGTATTTACTCCATAATTTAATTAAACTTAAAAGGGAGAGACTCATTTAATCTTAAAGTGTTTGACTCGAAATTTATGAGAAACATGACAAATTAATATTAAAAAAAAATTATTACATAATAAAAATTGAAGTAGATTAACCTCTCAACTATTGATCTCACTTTTATATTATATAAGTATATATTCACTATTAGTCAAGTTTCCAAAGGCAAGAGATTTTTTAATAAAAATTTTGAAATTTTATTTATGAATGATTTTTGTATTTTTTTAAAATATTATTAATTATATATATGTTTCAATGAATTTACCTCCTGTAAATTTACTTAAACCAAAAAAAAAAAAAAATTATTTAGTAGATTTATCTAATAACAGTAGTAAAAAAAAGGAGAATGATATTTTTATCTCAAGAGTGTGAGTTAATATTTAATTTTATCATAATTAATTTAAAATAGACAGTTTTATCCTACTCTATTAGTTAATTTATGTTAGTTTGGATAGAAAATCACTTTTAACAATACAATGACATCTTTACCCTTGTTTAGTAAGTTTGTTGTAGATGATAATTTAAGTGAAGGGACATGTAATACATAAATAAAAATAAAATATTTAATATTTTTTTTAAAAATACATGTCACGCCATGATAGATTTAAAAAATATTTTATAAATTATAAATAAATAAATAATATCTCCAATGACTCGTCACCGACCGCCCTTTTTCGACAACAGTGAACATCATAAAAATTACTAAATTTTATATTATTAAACTCCATTTTTCATTATCTATACAATGGTAAAATTATTTTTGATAAAAAATGATAAGAAGATGGCAAAAAAGGTGGAGAGGAGGCAATGGCCACCGCCAACCGTTATCAAATGGGGGCAGTGCACCTTTTTGGCCATCTTCTTGTCATTTTTTATTAAAAATGACTCAACCATT
The DNA here is from genome assembly GCA_946807835.1 of Ailanthus altissimus. Classification (NCBI taxonomy): domain Eukaryota; kingdom Viridiplantae; phylum Streptophyta; class Magnoliopsida; order Sapindales; family Simaroubaceae; genus Ailanthus; species Ailanthus altissimus. The sequence goes on from OX327684.1 coordinate 21,443,758, forward strand.
GTATAGATCATAAAAAATAGAGTTCAATAAAATAAATTTTATCAATTTTATCATTAAAATTTGTTGGCCTGCCGCCGCCGATCATTAATGATAGTGACAATTATTTTTATTTTTATTAAATTATTAAAAATAAATATTAAAATTAAAACCCTATAAGAATATGCCACTTGTCTTGTTTACTTTTATTATTAACCAATTAAAGATTAACACGCGTCTTCCTTTATCGATATACTTTAAATTTGTATTAAATTTTAATTTTACTCTTCCACTATTAAATTTAATAAAAATTAATTAACAGACTAAAATAAAATCGATCATTTTAAAACAATTAAAATAAAATTGAATATTAACCCATATTCTTGAGACAAAAATATCTATATCCCAATAAACAACAAATAAAAATTTAATTTATTAAGATCACATTAGACATTCAAGTAGATTTATTGAAAAAATATATATATTTTTAAATTTTCTTAAATAAATAAGTTTATTAATTAAGTAAATTTAAAAAGTATTTTAATGAATTCAAACAGGCTCCTTCTTTACCATATTTTAGCATGAACAAGAATATTTAAAATTGTATTGATAATATCGATATACCAATTACTTTCAGATGCCGATATATGCACGTCCTTTAAATGCGAACAAATCAAAATGCCATTTTTGCTTAATAAAACACTTCAAAACTGAGTTATTTTAACCTGTTCTTATTATTTAAAACATGATAAGTGTTGCCGCTACATATTTTTTTTACACATAAAAACTCCTAAACTGTGATGCAGGCAGCGAGGTGCCTAATCAGCATGACAATAAATATATAATGCACCGTGGATTTATAATGAAAAAATTATAATACAATCGCTATAGTGACAATTTCGGGTGAGCCAACAAATTTTTAAAAGATTAATTAATCACACGTGATTCCATTGAAGACGAGAACAAGTGAAACAATTACAACAAAAGGGAAAACTGCGTTCTGCATATACACGGAACTAGAACCTCATCCAATTATAATTCTATATAAATAATCAAAATCAAACGATAGTACAGACTGATACAGAAGTATTTGTATGTCCATGATATGTATTCATTAATGTACTACTTAAATTGTAATGTAGCTTTCACATAGAACCGTATGCAAGAAGTGAAGGAAATGTTACTAAAAGGTGAAGACAGTTTCAATTTCAAAAGTATTTTCAGTATTGTTTTCTAGCATAATCATGTACCCCGTGAATTCGACATCTTACCTCTCATTGATATTCATTAACTCTACTTTCTAATGCATGACAAAACATAAACCAAATACTACAATCTTTAGAATACCATTCAACAATTCCATAAAATCTAGTGTATTGCTCGGTTATGCATGGCAATGTTAAAGTACACCTTAGTCTTACAATTGGAGCAACCAAACACTGCAGACAGTGTAAATCAACTTTCATCGTAAACATCACTTGAACTTGTAATCACAAGCTGCATTGAACTATATTTAATCATTCTCAAGAGCGAATGTCCACATGATTTTAAAATGTGGACGTTATCACTAGACTTTTGTTGAAAAATACACTATACATATCCCCTATTTTTTTGCAAATTATATAAATAAGGGCAAAAGTGGAAAATTTGTATGTCTTTGGTCACTAAAGTATAAAGATTTTGACTGTTGTCAAATTAAATTTTTACCTCAAAAGGAGGTCAACTTGCCCAATTTCCCATACATATATAGGGTGAGGTTCCCTTAAATTTTTTACTCAACATTATGACACAAATTTTTGTCCCTTGATCTCGTGCTATCCATTGGTGTAGAGTTGGATGTTACTTTTAATATTGAATCTACACCATTGAATTGCATAAGATTAATCAAAGAAAATTTAAGCTACCATTTTAAGTAAAAAGTTTAAGGGAACACTACCGCAAATACATACATGTGTACACATATAAATAAAACATGTTATTTGAAGCATTTAATCATAATACCAACAGAAGAAGTAATGATTGAGAAGAATAACATGTTTGGAAGTAGACCCTTCAAATAGTTTTGTCGAACACCCTGAAAAAAGGGGTCCATACATGTATCTAATATAGCTGAGATACCACATTATTTCCCTTTATCCTCGTGCATTGTAAATATCATGCTTTCTAAATTTCCTGCCTAAATAAAAAATTACACTTAAAAGAAGAAAACAATTGTTGTCTCCACTGAGGTACCAGGCAAAACCACAAAAGTGAAACCATCAAAGCGCCAAAACAATAGAAATCTCAAATACCTGAACATGACAGACTTTCTGTCACCTTGAAGAGTTGCCGCCGGACATCAGATATCAAATCCAAAGGAGCTTGAATTCTATTATGAAGCAGATAAGCTAATCTGAATGCCACTTTTCCCATGGTCATGACTGAACTTCCTCAGGATGTGGCAATAGTTAACCTAACAACAATTAAAGCTCGTCAACTTAAGGGCGCAAGTTCTAAATCTCATTAAAGTAAATTACCAAATAACTACTCTCCAAGTGTAAGGGGAAAAGGTAAGAAGTTAATTTTCGGAACTGCCTTGCAGGTGGCACTCAGTGCAAATAGTTAAATGATCTATAAAATCCAATTGGATCATTCCCAGTTAAGATGTTAATATGTTTACAAAGATCACTTATGACCAGTGGCACATGACATAAAAATCCAATATTTCCTTAACAACCAGAGTACTTGAGCAGATTGCTTGATATGGAGTATTAGAACTTTTTTTTCCTCAAGAAATGATCATGTTGGAGCTGAATATTCACTTTTAATCATTTTAAAACCGTGTTAACTCATAATGCTTTGCATAAGAAAAATTGGTTTCTAAGAATTTCAAGTGGCCATTTGCAGAGTCTGCAAAAACACCTTCAGATCCTCAATCAGTATTGCACAAGATATCCTTCCTCAATCAAACAACCACCCAAATCAAAGCATTCTATATTGCTTAAAATTTAATAACTTAATAGAATGGATAACTCACCTCCAAGCGGAATAGATTTGTCGGGAAAACAATCCCAGCTCCTACAGAACTTCGAAATGACTCTAGAAACTTCGGGAAAGAGAAATTCCGATACTCATTCTCAGTTAACTTGGCAATGTTCCCAGCACATGCAAAAAGATGCCCATGAATTCCTTTTTCTCTAAACCATCTCAGCGGAAGATCGAAAGAAAGATCTGCAAAAGCTGAAAGAGCAAGGTCTCCTCCAAGAAAATCACTTTCAGAGGCATCAGTATTCTCATCTTGGGAATTGCCCCTAACTTGCCTCCTTGGCTCTGCAGGGCCCAGTCCCCTTGTCTTAAACCCCCACAATGCCAGTGGCCCTCCCAAAGAGCAAATTGGAGATAAATTACCCCCCAAGAAGAATCTCTCAGGTAAAGATGAACACATGCTCAAGAAATCTCTTCCAAGTGGAACAACAACACCACTAGATATCCCAAAATTAAGCGCAGTACGATAAAAACCAAATGGGACAGCAAAACGAAGATCAAACTCCTGTTATAACAATGGGCAAAAGAATCAACAAGGTGATCACACTACGACGATTTACGAACACAAATCAATCATTTAGAAAGAACATGAAGCTATACACACATGCCTGCATGCATCAAGATAAACACACGGAGAGGATAAGTAGAAACAAGTCAGATCCCACGAGTACACATTACCCTGGATTCAAGGTTTACTTGTAAAGAGAATGTGGTGATAAATTGTTGTGACCTAAAGAGAAAGAAAAAAGAAGAAGAAACACTGAGGAAAAATGGCTTCTAGTTCTCTCCTCTTTAAACTATCTAGATTTGGTTCTCCTAACTCCCTAATAAAATTATGAGACCATGAAGTCAGAGCAAGGCCCACGTAATCACAAGAACCATATAGCTGTCATTTACATGTCAGAAGGTTAATGCATGACATTTAAATTAATCATACTGGGATAGAAAGTAAACCATGGTGATTTTCATACTAAATCATACATACTAAATGTGAAAGTCATCCCTTGTATGTCAAACAAACAACAACGCCAGAGATATAACAGAAAGAAAGTCATGACCACAACGTTTCTACTAACAAAAACTAGTGCTCATCATGTAAAATATAATGTCAAGTCACAATGAATGTCTCTCTACTGTAAACCATGAAAATCTAACTAAAGAATAACACCAAGCAGAGAGCCCTACTAAAAGAATGCAAAGGAGAACAAGCAAAAGTATTAAACCTGGCGAAGAAACCGTAAGCACCGATTATCAGGTGCAAGACCACCAATTTGAGTGGTAGAAACAAAAGCATATCCTCGAGTTGGCCTAAGATGAGAGTTTCTCTTGTCAAACTTATATGTATACTTTAAAGCCGAAAGCAAATTATGTCCAAGCTGCCTCCTTACAGAACTGGATGACATCTGAGATGGATCTGTTAAGGTTCGCCATGCAAGATTGTATACCAAATCATGATGCCTGGTCGAGAATAAGCCAAGAGAGAATCCCAGTGATCGCTCTTTGTACGAAGAAAATTTTAGCCAATCTTGGGATAGCAGATATACTCGTGCCGTCATAGGACTTACTAGACCTTTAAATCTCGGGAAATACACACCAGCACTGACCTCTGCAGAGCGGTCAAAGCCATATGCCAAAGAGGCATCCCATAGATCCCCATAACCAAGAAAGTTTTTGTACTTGAGTGATCCTTCAACTGATGAAGATTTAGCCTACAAAGTAGTATACATATTCAGAAAACTTATTATGTGCATAACATGCTCATACACACAAATGGGTGATCATGCATCAAACCATGTCAAGAAGCTTAGCTTTTTACATAGACCCCACTTCAAAATTTAAATTATCACAAAATACTATTAAGGGACCAAAGCTTGGCTATACGCAAGTTTGAGCTGAAGTATTATACCATTAAGTACCCTAGGCCTCAAGTCAAGGCATGCCAAGGCATTTGTGTCTCTCTACAGAAGGCATTACACAAGTCTTACATAGTCAAATATAGACACACTTCCACTTTTATCCCCATCTAAGTTTATTCACACAAATCACTGAAACCCAATATCTACATATTTGACAAATGGCCAAAGGTAGTTTGTACTTTAGTCGTTGCAGCATGCAGTTGTAAGTCCAGAAGACAAGTGCAACAGGAAATGAATGATACATAGAAGAAAAATATGCTTCAATTCTTTTTATCTTTCTTTTTTTTTTTAAAGAAAAAAAAGAAGAATTTCTAACCACCATGCTTCGTCTTTTTCAATAAGAATACTAACCAGTAACCACAATACATATTCACACAAATAACCAAAATGTTATAAAAATTTACATGAAAACCTATTTCCTGTTGGTTCATAGAAATAACCTTACCTTGTATTATGGCCACTATCTTGTGCACAATAAACTCACTGAGGATTTATTAAAGATAAAAGGCATTTCAAAAGAGGAAAAAAGCAGTAAATCACAATCAAAATTCTAAATGTATTGCCATCATATTCATGTGATCTAACCTAAAGGAAACCATACAAGTTATGCACCTCCATTCCAATAGCAAATTACAGCAATGATACGTTCTTTAAGCAAAATGGCACTAATTATCTCGAATAGCTCTAAATTTACCAAACAAATTAAATTAATACAAGTGAGATTAGACAGTCAATAGTACTATCAAAAACACATACATTGCTCTAATATTACTAATTTCACACCAATAACTAAATATTGCAAGAATTCTTTAAAATACAAATTTCCTCCACATTTTCTCCCAAATTCTCAACAGTTAAACAGTCATCAGCTTCATTGATCAAATAACGAGCAATGCCAAAAAAAAAAAAAAAAGAAACCCTAAAAACCATCAATATCAACACAATTAATCTAAAATTATCAAAATTCACTACGCATACATACCTCTCCCTTCGTGTAAGTTCCAATTTGACCGGAGAGCGGATTCTTAGTCTCAACAACCTCGATAATCACATTCGCAGTTTCCGGCAGCTCCGGCGGTCCCGCGTCGAGCGTGATGTTGACCGAGTCAAAGCACTCAAGCTCTCTTAACTTGTAATTGACAATACTCGCGGCCTGGATAATCTCTTGCATGGAAGTCGCGTTCTTAATCGCCTCTAATTCGTCTTCGATTAGGTACTCCTTCGTCTTCGTGTTGCCTTTAACGATCACGTCGTGCACGCGCAGGGGAACGGTGCCATTCTGCATCCGCTGGAACAGATTGTCCAGCTTCGACTTGTCCACTCGGGTTCGCGCCTCCCGGCTTATTTGCGGCCTCGGTGGGACCGGTTTGGAATCCTCTTCGAGATCATCGTCTTCTTCTTCTTCGACGTCGTCGTCTTCCTCTTCTTCTTCTTCGTCTAAATTTGGATCGGGTTTTTGTACCGGGTCGGGTTTTCCGCCTGGGTTGGCCATCGAAAAAGAGAGGCGCAAATGAATGAGAAGTGAAGTCACACAAATGAGTGAAACGGTGGGGTTTCGAGTGAAAATTTCAAAGAAAAGATCGGGGTAAATGCCTTCGACAATAAGAACGGTTTACGATACTCATCTGTTTCTCGATGATTTTGCAATTGAGTCCCAGTATTTTTGTTTTTTACTTATTTGCGCCAAATCATGTAAACTGTTCATTGCTTCCCATACGTCCATGAAATCCGACTGGAATCAGACAGATGGCAAGCGGTTTTAGCGAAGGATCAAGGATGTTTGTATGAGAGAATTGCATTATATGCCAAAATTATTAAAATTGCAAAATATATTAAAATTTAAAAATTATTATTAGACATAATTATAAATATGATTGATATTCATAAAATATAATTTTAATTTATTATCTTAAATTATCTAGATATATATTAAAAAATATTATTTAAAAAATTAACGAAAAATTAAAACATGAGATTTTGTAATTGTCAATAAGAACATAAAAATTTAATAATATTTTACAGTTATATAATTATAATAAATTATAATATATAATTATTATTAATATGTGAGTCATATAAAAAATAATATAATTAAATAATTATATATTTTAATTTATTATATTAAAATTCATAATTAAATATGTCTTTGTTTTAACTATTGCCCAAGCGAGTTTAAATAAATAAAAAAAATTATGATCAAACTCAAGCATGCTGAAAATGAATAAATTATAAAATTTATTAGAATAAGTGATGTGATATAATCTAAATTATGTTTTAATTATATTTTTTTAAAAGAAAATAAAAATATGCCTTTATAACTAAATAGATGAAGGAGTAATTAAATTCTTTCTATGAAATTTGGGACCGAACCGATCTACGTAACATCAGATAAAACTCTAAGGCCAATTTTGTTAATGCTTGAGCTACACTATTAGTAGCTCGTGGAATGAATAGAATTTTGACCCTGGAAGAAACTAAGACAATTAAGAATCTCCTTTATGATCATTCCTAATTTGGACAATAAGTTCATCCTGGAGAGTATAATGTTAACAATTGTGGTTGCGTTTGATTCAATTTTAATCTTATTGTGGCTGAGTGCATTAGCCTTGTTGTGGATATCACGTCATACATTTTAATTTGACACTCTTATGGCATCAACTAAGACACAATCTTGATACCCTTTTTTTTATGTACAACGAAAAATCATAACTTGATACCATAAGAAAGAATACATAAGATTAACACACCAATAAAAATAAAGAAAACAAATTAATCAACAAGACACAATATATACGTGGTTCGGCCCAAAATTGTCTACGTCCACGGAGGATCCATGATCCAGCTTCTTATTATTGATATAGATCACTAAGTATCTTCTTACATCATTAATGATCCCACAAGACCCTTTAGTATCTCTTATAGAGACCTTTAAGTATCTACCCTTGATCACCATGACTCCCTAAGACCTCTTAGTATCTTCTCATAAGAGATTTTTACAAGGAACACAAGAATAGCTCGAGCATTTAAGCCAAAAAGATCTATGGTGTTTCTCTTTTATTCACTCAAAGAACCCAAAGAAAAAACACTCTCCAAAGGTTACACCCTAGTGCACCATGCACTTAGTGCCTACCTAGCTCCTCTATTCTCTCTTATGGCTACATATTGAAACCTTAGATGCTTAATCTTAAACAAGGGTTTACAAGTGTTTATATAGGGTGTATTTCGTGCCTACTAATCCTATTCCTTGTTGGTGTAAGAGTCCACTTGTTTTGGAAGTCCAAAACTTCTCAAAACTCAAAATCTCAAACCAAAACGGACATCCTGACACGTCTGGGCACCGCGGCGCTCATCCCTGAGCGCTGCGGCGCTGGCCCTTCTCGCGGTCATCGCCGCAGCGCTGGTCTTCTGTGTTAAGCGCTGCGGCGCTCAGCCCTGGGCGCCGCGGCACTGGCAGCTTCTCCCGCGATTTCTTGGTTTTCTTCGTGTCTTCAAGTCTCGTTTTACTTCCTCCTTCATGTCCCACACGTCCTAGACTTCTCCATACGTGTCACACACATTTTAGACTTCTTGTGACTCTCTACTTTGGTATTCATCTTAATTCTTGTCCAACCAAAATTGTTGAATCACCAATTTCCCAACAAATCCCCTCCTTGATTCAAAATCTCTCCCCATAAAGCTAATCACCGTCACCATTCCTTGACCAATGCTTACTAGCATGGTTTATAAGTCAAGTCTCAGACTTAACTAAGGCTCTTGTGACTAAGGTCTCCAAAGATTCCTGAATGCTGATGTCTAGAGTAGTTCAATGTTGTGATCTTTTATGTCTCGAAGATACCATAACCACAACCCTTAATGGTGAAAACACATTCTTGCCATTGCTACTCTTTCCACACATTCTCTTTCAACTCCTGCCACAAAGTGATATATCAAAAGCTGCTTTATGGTATGTTTCAAATCAACAACCCTATGTTGATCTCATTCTAAGCACTTTTCTACAAGCACATAGCCTCCATTTGTGCTTTATCACTCCCCCGATCCTTTTGCTTCCCATTTAGTATTCTTTCCTTATGCCTTCCATGAATCTCCTTATTTCGATCTAGCAGTCCCGAGTCCTTTAGGTCTTTATGAGATGAGGAATCAAATCTTATACCTAGTCCCTCCCTTGTCTTTTTTACTATGTAGTCTCAATCTTAATCTACAAATCCTTTATGACTTACCATAAGCCATATTACTCAAATTGGTAAATAACGATTCTCCATGACTCATATGAAAACACTACCTTAGATCCCAAAAATAGTTCATCCATTAGACCCTTATTCCTCCAGAAGCTCTCATGCAATCAATGTCTTTGCCTAGTCATCCAATAGACTTGTAAATCCATCTTCCTTTTTATCTTTGTCTTTCTCTTAGTACTATCCCTTTGAGTGCCCTAGACACCTTTTGGATCTGCCCATCAATATTAATTGTTCTTCTTTTTTCATCTTTATTTTGTGTCCAATCTGAATGATTCTTTTAACTAGGACCTAGATGACGCCATCTTCTTGGTAGTCTTCTTTTTAAGAGTAAACCTTACTCAAAAAATAAAACTCCCCAGTAAGGCCATCATCTTTTACTCTTTCAGATAATCATCTTCCCTATTATCTTTTTCTTATATTTGTGAGTCTCTATGGTTAACAACCTTTGCTCTGCAATCTGGACTTCAACCCATGGCTCTAATACCAATTTGGACTTCAACTCAAGCTTTGATACCAGTTTGTTGTGGATATCACGTCATGCACTTCAATTTGACACATCTATGGCATCAACTAAGCCACAACCTTGATACCCCTTTTTTCTATGTGCAGCGAAAAACTATAACTTGATACCATAAGAAAGAACACATAAGATTAACACACCAATAAAAATAAAGAAAACAAACCAATCAATAAGACACAAGATATACGTAGTTCGGCCCAAAATTGTTTACGTCCACGGAGGATCTATGATCCAGCTTCTTATTATTGATATAGATCACTACGTATCTTCTTACATCATCAATGATCCCATAAGACCCCTTAGTATCTCTCATAAAGACCTCTAAGTATCTACTCTTGATCACCATGACTCCCTAAGACCTCTTAGTATCTTCTTATAAGAGATTTTTACAAGGAACACAAGAATAGCCCGAGTATCTAAGCCAAAAGCATCTATGGTGTTTCTCTTCAAGTCCTGTTTTACTTCCCCCTTCGTGTCCCATACGTCCTAGACTTCTCCATACGTGTCTCACATATTCTAAACTTCTTGTGACTCTCCACTTTGGTATTTATCTCAATTTTTGTCCAACAAAAATTGTTAAATCACCAATTTTCCAACAAGCCTGCAATAAACCCATTGAATCTCCAAAACTTCTACGGCCAGGACAAAATTTTGATATGGAAGCTTGCTGACTTCAGAAAAAACAACTACTCATTCACTGTCTTTTCACATAAAATCCAACTCGGTCCTCATTTAACGGTTGTTGAATATTGCATCAAGGTTGAGTTTTATCATGTTTGCTATGGTAGAATGCCAAGACACCATTGTCGCGGAAGGAATACATAGGTTTTGCTACTGATTCCTCTGATAACTGTCAAATAATCCTATGACCATGCAAGGATTGCATCAGCCTCGATTACTACCTTCTTATGAATGTGTTGGTTATGTGTATACCAGATTCGCCAAAGGATAACTAGCTCTAATTCTTCAGTTTGAAGATTATGCATGCATATGAAGAGCTCCAGCATAAACATCTGGTAAATGCATGTGCTTCTATCTATAATATTGCAGTCTTTTAGAACTATTTTGGGTGTTCGACAAAACCATAGTGCATGGATTAGGTTTTCACTATCTCTTCCACAAAAAGGACATATTTTTGCAATAAATACATGGTGGTGTTTAAAGTTTTCCATCGTAGGAGTCAATCATGTGCCGCTTTCTATACAAAAATCTTAATTTTTGACGACAAAGATAGTTTCCAAAGCCTTTTCTTCCAAGCTTTGGCTTCCAAAAATTTGGAACAACTTGCATGACCTGTAAATATGTACCAATCCAATAACTAAATTTTACTGTATAATGCCTATGTTTGCCATAATGCCACATCAAAGAATCTCGAATTTCATTGCTGTTTGGCGTGTATGAAATGCTCAAGCTGCACTATCTTTCGTCCGCTATGAAACAAGCTGAGATGAGGTTGTGATTCCAGCCACCCGAATCTGTCTTGAGGTTACAACAATAGTATGTTTAGGCAAAAGATGCAGGTAGGATGGCTTGAAAGAATAAGGTCTAAGTAGCCACTGGTCATGGTACACTGAGATTGAATTGTCATCCTCCACCTGCCACATTCAACCCAACATAATGATTTCTCTCCCTTATAAAATGTTCGATTATAAAAATGATGCATTAAAAGACTCTTTGGCTTGCAAAAAAAGAAGAATTAGCAAAGTATAAACTTTTAACTACTTGAGCCATTAAAGAATTTGGCTTCTGAATAATACGCCAACTTGCTTTGCAAGCATGGCCTTGTTGAACATGAATAAGTCTCGCAGGCCAAGCCCTCCATCCTTCTTGGTTTGACACAAACTTTTTCACTCACACCAATAAGTTTTTCAATTACTCTCATCTCTACTCCACCAAAATCTTGCACTAAGCCGATAAAGCTAATTAATAAGAGAGGCATGAAACTTGAAAAGATTCATAGCATATAAATGGGTATAGATTTAACAATGATTTCAATAAGACCTCCTGTCCACTAACTAAAAAAATATATTGAATTTTCAACCCTTCAATTTATTCCATACTCGATCTTTAATTTCAGCAAACATTCTTTGCTTATTTCTTCCACTAAAACTTGGTAATCCTATATATTTTTTTATGGCAATTCACCCTTCTCACTTCAAGACATTGAACAATTTGCTCTACTAAATCATTTTGCACTATACCTCGAAGTAAACCTCAGATTTTGCAAAAATTAACATATTAGCCTATGCCTTCTCATATTGTTTTAGATTAGTATAATAGTTTAGCCTTCATTCATGTAAGCTCTTCCTACTCTGCATGTATGCTAATGTTGAGAGTTAGGGTGAGCAAATCGGGATCAAGATGGGATCTGATCGATCCCGTGTTCTGTTGGGACACAAAAATTTATCCCGAATGAGACAAAATTGGGGGATGAAACTTGTCTCGACCCGAACTAGGACCGGCTGGTTTGGAATTGGGACAAAATTCAGGACATGGGTTATTTTTTATCCATGTCCTTAATTTGTTCTAAATTTATATTTTGGCCCAAAACTCTTGGGTCCATTTGTGCTCATGTCCCTAATTGCTCTAAATTTGTATTTTTGACTAAAAAATTTAGTTTAAAATTTGTTTTTAGACTTTAATAATTTTTATTTCATTAATATAATTCTAATTGAAATGATTAAACAACTAGTGGCGTGTATCAAAGGTTATCTTATGCATCTGTTCGCAAAAGATAAAAAAGGCCTGGCCAATGGTTACTTCAAATTCAAGTGCCACTTACTCGAACTAATCGACTCTTAGCCTAGCTAGACTTAGTGAATGCAATCAATTTTCAATTATGTTAAATTTTATAATTTCAACTTCAATTACGTTAAATATTTTATTTTCAATTTGAATTTCGTTAAATAATATAATTTTGATTCCAATTCTAATTTCAATTACATATAGTATTATAATTTCAAATTACAAATCCAATTTTAATTACGTTAAATATTATAATTTCAATTTCAATTCTAATTTCAACTACGTTAAATGTTATAATTCTAAATTCAATTTCAATTATATTAAATATTATAATTTTGATTCCAATTCTAATTTTAATCATGTTAAATGTTATAATTCAAATCCAATTTTAATTTCAACTACGTTAAATGTTATAATTCTAATTTCAATTTCTATTACTTTAAATGTTATAATTCTAAATCTAATTTCAATTCTAATTTCAATTTTAATTACGTTAAATGTTATAATTTCAATTCCAATCTAATTTCAATTATGTTAAATGCTATAATTCTAAATCGGAACTCCAAGTTCAATTTTAATTCCGTTAAATATTATAAATCAAATTCTAGTTTCAATTACGTTAAATGTTATAATTTCAAATTGCAAATTCAATTTCAATTACCTTAAATATAATAATTCTAATTTCAACTATATTAAATGTTATAATTTTAAATTTAAATCTAATTTTAATTACATTAAATACTATAATTCTAAATCGTAAATCCAATTTAAATTTTAATCACATTAAATATTATAATTCCAAATCTAATTTCAATTACGTTAAATATTTTAATTTCAATTATAATTCTAATTTCAATTACATTAAATGTTATGATTCCAAATCTAATTTCAATTACATTAAATTTAATTTTAATTTTAATTTCGTTAAATATTATAATTTTAAATCTAATTTAATATTAATAGTTTAATTAGTCTTTAATATTAATTTGTTTAAATAAAGTCATGAATACAAATCAAGATAATATATATTTTTTTAAAAATTATAATTTATTAATTTAACTTGTAAATTTGTAAAGTGTACATTAAAATAACTTATACTTTATTAATTAACTAATAAAATTGAGTCTTCAATTATTTTTTTAAAAAACTTCAGATAACAAAAATAAATTCAGGACTCGAACGAGACTCGGATCAGGATAGAAATTTTTCGAGATAGAATTGAAATTTTTGAGTCCCTCATTTTTCTTCCCAAAAAAGTCCCGACCTCTCGTCCCATCCCGAAAGTTTTAGGACGGATCGGGTCGGATCGAAACCTTTTCCCACTCCTATTGAGAGCCCTTCAGAACAATGGATTCCTATTGGATCTTCTTGCTGGAAAAACCCCTAGTTGATGTCATCGCTCCCATTGGATTCCTATTCACCAGTATCGAGTAAGACATTAATGAAATGCATTCCTGCATTTTTTTTTCGCCAATTCTTAGAAAAAAAATCCCATATTCTACATTATAACTTCTAAATAACACCACTTCATTCTATCGTAAGGTTTGAACATATTGAGTTTTAATATTATGTAGCCATCATTTGCTGTCTATTGACATTTAAAGGTGTGAATACACTCAAAGCCAATAATTGTATTATCGATGATTAACCTTCCCATAATGAAAGCACTTTGTGCTTCAAAAATCAACTCTCCTAATACTAAGTGGATTCAACTAGCTAGCATTTTAAAAGTTTTGTAAATAATATTGCATAAATTAATAGGCTTAAACTTACAAAGTCTTTCTTAATTATCCAGATTTATTATTAGAGAAATCAGTGTTGCATTTATCAGCTTTACATCTCTATCTCTATCTAGAAATTGTAAACATGCGTCTGTGACATATGGACCCACAACACCCCAAAACATTTGACGAAAGAGAGCTATAAATCCATCTTTTTCCAAGTGCTTTAGTAGGACACAATTGAAACTGTGAGAATATTGATCGAAAATCATCGAGATATGATTTGGAGAGCAAGCCAAGTGCGTAGGGTGCGCAAGGATTGAAGACGAACACGAAAGGAAGTAAAAGACGAAGGGAGCAGTGACCAGGTATTGGGTACGGGAATTTGCTTCTCAATTTGAGACTTCCTTATTTCGTCTCCCACTTGCTTCAGGACTCTCTAATATGACTCCGACACGTTTAGAGTAAACCTAGGACGTCCTAAAGCCTGTATAAAGGCTCTCAATTGGCTTGTAAACACATCTTTGTGATAGGTTGAGAAATCTTAGTGATAACTCAATAGATCTAAGTGATCATTGAAGAAGTCTTTGTGGTTCTCAGAGAGAAAAAATCCCTAGAGTGTAAGAGAGAGTTTTTCTTTGTGATCTTTCTTGTAAAAAGACATACTTTGTGAGTGCCTTATGATTCATAATAAGAAAGAGTGTGATCTTGATGCACCGTGGACGTAGGTAAGTTGCTAAACCAAGTAATTCTTTGTGTATTATTCTTTTACCCTTTTCTCTCTTTATTCCTTAATTACTTGTTCTACATATATTGCTTGGGTAATTTTGCTTGTTTGTGTGCTTCCGCTTTAACAAAATGGTATTAGAGTCAGGTTCTAAGCAGGCATGGCCACACCCAAGTATGAGGTAGAGAAATTCAACGGTGCGAATGATTTCAATTTGTGGAAGATGAAGGTTAAGCCAATATTGATGGATTAAAGCAAAAATACCCAAGTTAGAGTGCTAAAATACTATTGTCATTATGTTATTATCAAAACCTCAAAAGAAATTAGTCGGGTACAAGTGGGTGTATAAGGTAAAGGAGGGGATACGAGAGATAAAGCCTACAAAATTCAAGGCTAGGTTAGTAGCACAAGATTTTACTCAGAGAAAGGGAGTTGATTTTCATGAGATATTCTCTCTAGTCGTCAAGTACACAACTATTAGGATTTTGTTAGTCATGTGTGCAAACCTTAATTTACATCTAGAACAGATGGATGTAAAAACAACTTTTCTACATAGAAAGCTTGAAGAGACGATTACATGTCACAACCACAAGGGTTCGAGGAGCCTGAAAAAGAAGATCATGCTTGTTTGCTAAAGAAGTCATTATACGGGTTAAAGCAATCACCAGTGGTATAGGAGATTTGATGAGTTTATGATAGCTTATGGCTTTAGTAAGAGCAAGTATGACGGATGCGTGTACTTCAAGAACATAAGTTATGGATGATGTATTTGCTGTTATAGGTCGATAATATGTTAATCGCATATAAGAACATGGAAGAAAAATAAAAGCTCAAGAAGCAGTTGAGTGGCGAGTTTGAAATGAAGGATTTGGGAGCAGCAAAGAGAATCTTGGGTATAGATATTATGAGATAAAGAAGAGATGTTATCTTCTTGTCCCAACAGTGATATATACTCAAAATTCTAAAAAAGTTTGGTATGTCCAACGCAAAAGCTGTCTCTACTCATTTGGCCATGCATTTCAAACTTTCAGCAGCACAGTCACCGACATCCGAAGAGGAGAAACTGTGATGCGATATTTCTATATCATAAAATTAAGTGCAAGTATACACTATCGTATGCAAGTAATAAAGAGACTACATCAGTCGAATGTCGAACCCACATGGATAATTTTTTCTTTTCTACCAAGTACTAAATACCTATATTCCTATGGTACTTGTAACAAATTAATATTTATTAAGATTAGGTTTTATTGATCATACATACCAATTAGGTATATTCCTATCCTAAATTGAAACTTGCATATGCAACATTGAATGTTACTCTACAATCATGTATCAAATTACGTAGGTCTAAATATATTGATTCCTCTTCCGAGTTTATCAAAATATTACCAACTCATTCACCATATATTGGCCAGATATACTGAAGCATTAAACACAAGTAATTTGAATATCAAAGAACTAAGTTTATTAAATATTCTAAAGATATGGCAATTAAGCACATATATTGAGTTCAAATATTAACCCTAGAAAATAAATTAGTTCATAGCTACAAGAGAATCACAGCAATAAAAATAAAAATAAAAATAAAACATGATACAATCAATCGCAAACTGATGTAGACGTCGAATTGCTTTTGATTAATGTTGCTCTGGATTCTTGGTGCTCTTGAACTGCTCTAAGTTCTCTTTTTTCTTGCCCTAGGTTCTTCTCTGGTCTCTCTTTACGTCTGGGGTCAAGTGGCCTTTTATAGGGTTTGATTTGAACTTGAAAAACTCAATTCTGGTTGCACTAGGATTCACGCTACCGCTGGCGCGCTATGCAGTTGTCGCTAGGGCGCTGCATGAAAACGGCTTCATCGCTGGAGCGGTGAGCTGATAGCGCTGGGGCGCTAGAGCGTCGCTGGCGCGATGACTATTTGTCGCTGGAGCGCCAGATGCGACTTAAACAAGTCTTTTTCCTATTTCGATCACTATTCCAGCGCTGGGGCGACAATACTTGTGGCGCAGGGGCGCTGGACTCATATTTTGAAAACTTTGCATTTTAGTCCCTGTTTTTGCTCATTTTGCATTCTTTCTTTAAATTTTCTTCAAGTCCCTATTGTTGGGTTTTGTATTATAGAGTAGGTGATAATCTGAGTATATACGATATTTTAAAAATTACTATATGCGCAGCGGAAGCATGTTACAAAATACATCCATTTTAACAATTTCAACATATATCACATATATGCATAAGTATAACAATTATACAATAATAAATGATGAACAATATTGTATTATAACATAATGTAAAATACTTACCTAATGAAGGTAGCTTTACAAATTCTTCAAGTTCTTCAATAATCCATGTGAAGAGCTCACTTTGAAGTATATGTTGAACAATTCTAGTCCATAACTTTTGGTGGGATTAAGGAGCTAGAATGATAGCTTAGTGTTTAGAATTTTTCAACAACTTGTATTCAACTTCTTTGAATACAATTTTTGTTTCCTAAATGGAGATGGTAAATATTTTCTATACAACTTTTGTATTAATTAAAATTCTTTAACATACAACTCTTATATATTAATTTTAGAAACAATTTCTACATGATAATTATTTTGAACAACTCTTTGCAAAATAATTATCTTTTTCTCCATTTACATATCATTCATTTTGGCCATCCATTAAAGAAGGAAATGAAGAGAAGTTTGTTTATTTTTTCAACACTTGAAAGAACAAAAACCAAAACTCTCTCTTACCTCTCTTCCTTGCCATTGCCAAATTCTTCTTCCAAAATTGAATGAAAATGAATTCAATTGTTTTGTCAAAATTCATTTTGTTTATTCAACACTTTGATTAAACAAAAATAAACAAAATGAAGTGTTCCACCAATTTTATTGTTGGTCTCCCATATAGAATTAATTAAACCAAGCATTAGAATAATGGCTACCAAAATTAATCTTTACCTAACAATTATAATTACTTTAATTATAATGGGTAATTATAATACAATGCCATGATCTATATATATTATAATATTATCTAATAATATAATAATAATATATGATTTAATTATTCAAAACAATTTTGAATAATTACTTTTTACCTTACTAATTTTTACTACCATGGTTAAATGGTAAAAAGGTAAAATCAAATCATGAAACAAATTTTGTCATTTGTCAATATTCTATTAATTAACAACCCTTGTTAATTAATTAAGTGATGTACTTAACAATTAAGTCTTGACAAATGTACAATCCGAGGGATCCCTAAACAATCGTTCTCTTTTGCTGAAATTTATTGGATCGAACTATTCAATCCAATCCGCTACCCCAGTGCACAACGAGTATACTTCATATTGTGAGACTCTCTAGGTCCACACCTAATTTGTCATATAGAGCTCCTCCATACGTCCGTGAACAATGTCCCACACACACGTTACGAAAATTACAAATTAGCATGTTAGACCATACAAGTTGAGGTTATTATATTTTCGTATAATTCTTCCATCATTTATATCCTTGAAGAGCAGAGATATAGATCATCACCGTCAAATCTCTATTTGCTCAACCACGAACTTATCTCCAGATTTATATTTCATAAAACAATATCCACAAACACTTTTGTGATATTGTTTATTCATCCGGAATATCTTTTTCGAGGTTTATGCTTGCGGCCACAAGACTTTCTGAAATACAATCTCAGAGCATTAGGATATACAACCCACTCATATGAGCTGATGGATCCCATATCTACGCACACCAAACTCCACGAGCATCGGACCATACCCAGCGACACCCAGCGGTCAGACCATAAAAGGTTTCTGACATGTGTGGAACCAAAGCATGGTGGATCACTCACAAGCCCACGGTGGCGCTCAGGTCAAAGGACCACAAATACTACTCAACTCGGAAGACCTTCCATTGACGGCTTTATGAGATGTCTATTAGATGTCTTCGTGAGTCTGTTCAATATCCAGTCCTTACTGAATACCTGCATCTCTATATGAGCTTCCTACTAAGCTCATGGTTTGCTAAGACTAATCATCTAAACCATCCAGATATAGACATACACTAATTTATATTAATGGGTTTCATCAATAGACTCGCATCGATGAAATTAGATCAGGAACATTATGTTTGAGAACATACTTGCATATTGACATTTCCTAGCACCATCTGCAACTCATTGTAGCTATATCATTACTAATATATTCTCAGGCCATTGTCCCATTTCAGACAAGGCTCTAACTCATTAGATTTTGCTAACTCTTAATACCACTAACTCTTAGTGTTTATAACTATTAGCGTTACTAACTCTTAGCCCTGGTCTAAACTCTTTTAGACCAAATCTGAACTCCTTCAGATCATACAATGTTTAAAACGTTACAAGCATATTATTTAATAAAAATAATATTAACGATTTTATTAAAAATAATAATTGTATAAATACTATCACTATATATTTATACATTATGGGATGGTACGTAAGCACAAATCCCAACACCTATAAATAACAATAAAGCACATAAATAGTCATCTATTCTCATAAAATAATAAAATATCAAAATAAAATCATGAGAAAATATATGACAATTTTGCCCTTATCAAACTGCAGATGAGTAAAGTACCGTATGCAAGTGTTATAGAGAGCATCATGTATGCAATGGTTTACACAAGACCAAACATAGCATAGACTGTGAGTGTGGTGAGTAGATACATAAAAAATCTAGGTAAATATCACTAGTTTGCAGTGAAGTAAATTCTGAGATATCTCAAGGGGACGTCAAATCACGGGTTGATGTATAAGAGGGATGAGGACAGCAGTGAAATGATAAGAGGGTACATAGACTCAGATTATACATGTGATCTAGACAAGAGTAGATCGTTGACGGGCTGCGTATTCACAATGTTTGGGTGTAGTGTGTGTTGGAGATCAGTTCTACAATATGTGGTTACACTATCGACCACAGAGGCAGAGTACATAGTTGTTGGTGAAGCTATAAATGAGATAGTGTAGTTGAAAGACATATGCGCGAAGGTATTGGCTAGTAAAAATATGAACACCGGTGTATATTGTGACAGCCAAAGTACCATACACCTAAGCAAGCATCAAATGTTCCACGAGAGGTCGAAACACATTGATGTGAGGCTCAATTACATTTGAGAGATTGTCCAAAGTGGTGAAGTTAGTCTAACAAAGATAGCGTCGTCTAAAAACCCTGCTGATATATTAACTAAACCACTGCCCTCGATTAAGTTCATCCTATCCAAGGACTTAACTATAATCACTACTTTATAAGGGTGACCAAAAATGCAAAAATGAGATATCGAGTTGCTTTGTGGATGATTTCGAATCAATGAGGGAATTTGTGAGAATATTGATTGAAAATCATCGGGATATGATTTAAAGAGTAAGCCAAGTGCTTAGGGTGCGCAAGGATCAAAGACGGACACAAAAGGAGGTGAAAGACGAAGGGAGCAGTGACCAGGCGCTGGGCACAAGAATTTGTTTTCCAATTTGAGACTTTTTTATTTCGTCTCCCACTTGCGTCAGGACTCACTAATACGACTCCCACAAGTTTAGGGTAACTTAAGACTTCCTAAATCCTATATAAAGGCTCTCAATTGGCTTGTAAACACATCCTTGTGATAGGTTGAGAAATCTTAGTGATAACTCAATAGATCTAAGTGATCATTGAAGAAGTTTTTGTGGTTCCCAGAGAGAGAAAATCCCTAGAGTGTAAGAGAGGGTTTTTTGTTGTTATTTTTCTTGTAAAAAGGCATACTTTGTGAGTGCCTTATGATTCATAATAAGAAAGAGTGTGATCTTGATCCACCGTAGATGTAGGCAAGTTACCGAACCACGTAATTCTTTGTGTGTTCTTCTTCTACCATTTTCTCTCTTTATTCCTTAATTACTTGTTCTGCATATATTATTTGAGTAATTTTGCTTATTTGTGTGCTTTCGCTTCAATAGAAACACTACTTTTCTAACTTCTTCCAGATGATATTGTGCATCTAACAAAAGCTTACTAGCCTCGAATAGTTACGATTCCATACAATCGGTAAATGTATAAATGTCTTCACTAGATAGATGAGAAGACTTGAAAATATCAACAAAATACCCTATAAAATTCTTGGCCACCAGCTCAGTGTCCTTTATCAAAGTGTTATACCTAGCACAAAAATTCAATTCTTCTTACTGTGGCTTTTGTGAGAGTTAATTAAATTTAGGATTTATTCATATGAGTATTATATCTATCATTTAAAATATGTATTTTTAACATCTCTCATATATTATATAACGTAGTGGATATGTCGATAATTTAATTTTCTAATGATAAATATAATAAATTTTACATGTATCTTATAAATGTAAATTTCAAAGGGATTGAAAATTTATTACCTTAACAAGCCTTTAGTCTTTTTTCGAACTAAAGAATCGCAATAAAGTGATCTGTTCACAATTCTAGTTCCCCAACACGGTGGACTTGGGAACCCTAGAATGACAGCCTCCTATTCAGCAAGTGATTCAACACTTGAATCCTTATTTCTACTTTGTTGTATAGTTGGCTAAGATGAAGAAGTTTGGATATGGTGTTTTTATGCTCTTAACACTTAGAGAGTTTTCCTAACACTTAACAAAAATAAAAGCACCTTACTTCTCTCTCTCTCTCTTGCCTTTTCACTTGGCTAAGTGATCTCTTGAAATTGAGCAACACTTTACTCTTTATTTGCTTTATTTGTTTTCCTTCAATTATCATACATTGGCCCTATATGGTATGAATTTTACTTGTTAAAACATTTGTTTACAATAAACAAATGCAATAAAAGACATGTATCTCAAAATGGGAATGAATGCGGCCTAAAATTACAACCAAAGAGATGAAACATTTTCACCCTTTTACAAGTTATAAGATCCCACCATGTATAGCATAAGTTATGCTTGTCTCTCATTTACAATCACTAAACAATTAAAACAAAAGACATGTGTGTGTGTTTTCCGTAAGAGACAACGAAAATGAAGAAATAATTTCTTCATTTGCTTCTTATGCATACTTTAGTTTTACAATGTCTTACATGCCCATGCATTCATGTTTTATTATTTCATTTAATTAATATTAAATATAACAAAACATGTATATAATTGTAATAAACAATACTTGTTTGACTTTCATAAAATAATAATATTATTATTTTTATTATTATAAGAATATTGATTAAAAATCATCGGAATATGATTTGGAGATCAAACTAAGTGCATAAGGTATGTAAAGATTGAAGACAGATCCGAAAAGAGGCAAAAAACGAAGAGAGGTGCACCAGGCACCAGCGCCGGGGCGACCGGGCGTGGGCGCCGCGGTACCCAATTCAGCACTTGAGCACCGCAGCGCTAAGAGACGAGCGCGCTAACTCTATGGCGGTGAAAACTCAGCGCCGTGGCGCTGGAGACGTGAACAGTATCCCAAAATAAGGAAACTTCCTTATTTTATCTCTCACTTACTTCAGAACTCCCTAAAATGACTCCCACACATTTAGAAGAAACCTAGGATGTCCTAAAGCCTATATAAAGGCTCTCAATTGGCTTGTAAATATAATCTAAGTGATCATCAATAATTTTTGTGGTTCTTTGTGAGAGAAAATTCCTAGAGTGAAAGAGAGAATTTTTTTTGTGATCTTTCTTATAAAAAGCATACTTTGTGAGTGCCTTGTGATTCATAATAAGAGAAGAGTGTAATCTTGATCCGCCGTGGACATGGGCAAGTTGTCAAACCACGTAATTCTTTATGTGTTCTTATTCTACCCTTTCTCTTTTTATTCCTTAATTACTTGTTCTGCATATATTGCTTGGGTGATTTTGCTTGTTTGTGTGTTTCCACTTCAACAAATTGGTATTAGAGCCAGGTTCTAAGCAGACATGGTCATACCCAAGTATGAGGTAGAGAAATTCAACAGTACGAATGACTTTAATCTATGGAAGATGAAGGTTAAGGAGTTATTGGTGAGCCAAAGGCTTAGTTCAACATTAGAGGAGATTGCAGCTCAATCTAGTGATGAAGAGAAGACGACAGAGTCATCTAAAGTTGAAGTAGAAAGAAAGGACATTCAAGAAAGAGCTCATAGCACAATTGTTCTGTCATTGAGCGATGAAGTACTAAGGAAAGTAGCAGGTAAGACGACGACGATAAGTCTTTGGAAAGTGATCATAGTTGTTTGTGAGAGAAAATTCCTAGAGTGAAAGAGAGAGTTTTCTTTGTAATCTTTCTTGTGAAAGGCATACTTTTGTGAGTGCCTTATGATTCATAATAAGATAAGAGTGTGATCTTAATCCGCCGTGAACGTAGGCAAGTTGCCAAACCACGTAATTCTTTGTATGTTCTTCTTCTACCATTTTTCTTTTTATTCTTTAATTACTTATTCTGCATATATTACTTGGGTGATTTTGCTTGTTTGTGTGCTTTCGCTTCAACAATTATTATTATTATTATTATTATTATTATTTTATTCAACAAATAATTTAATGAATAAAATAACGATCTTGCTTGTCCAACAAGTAAGGTCAAAATCAAACAATGATAGACCTATAATACGCCACGTGTCAACATCTTATTGGTCAACAACTATTGTTAACTAATTGATGTATTTAACTCTTAAGTCTTGACACGTGTACTGCTCAAGGGAAACTGAAGCAAATGTCAATCTGCTAGAATTTGATGGATTGAACTATTTAATCCAGTACGCTGCTTCAGTGCACAATGCATACACTTCATATTGTGAAACTCCCTAGGTCTACGCTTAATTGGTCAAACGAAATTGTTCCGTGAGTCCGAGATTGATGTCCCATGCACACATTACGGATATTACAAATCAGTGTAGTAGACTATACAAGTTAAGGTCATCGCACATACTTATAATCTTTTCGCCATCTAGATCGTCACCATCAAATCTCCACCACTCATCCGTGAACTTATTTTCAGACACGTATCTTGATAAACAATACACACAAATACCTTTGCAATATTATTTGACCCTGTTGGAAACTCTTTTCCCAGGTTTGTTGCTTATGGCCATAAGTCTTTCTGAGATACAATCTCAGAGCATCCGGATATACAACTCACCCATATGAGCTGACAGATTCCATATCCGTGCACACTGGACTCCATAAGCATCGAACCATACCCAGCGACACATAGCGGTCAGACCATGAAAGGTCTCGGACATATGTAGAACCAAAGCATGATGGATTACTCACAAGTCCACCGTGGCACTCAGATCAAAGGACCACGTACACTACTTAACTCAAGAGGACCTACCATTGATGGCTTCATAGGATGTCTATTGGGGTCATCGATGAGCCTGTTCAGTATTCAGTCCTTACTGAATACCTGTATGCTATACGAATTTTTGGTAAACCTATGATCAGCTAAGAATAACCATATAGACCATCTAGATATAGTATACATTAGTCTATTAGAAAAGGGTTCCACTAACAGACCCACATCGGTGAATAAGACCAAGAACATATAATTTGATAATAGACTTGTATAATAACATTTCTCAGCACCTATTGCAACATCTTACAACTATGATATTACTGATGTACTATCTAGTCTATATCTTATTACAAACAAGGTCCTAACTCTTAGATTTTACTGACTTTTATAACCTACTAACTCTTAGTAATGCTAACTGTTAGCAATTATAATTCTCAGTATTGCTAACCTTTAGTACTAGTCTAAACTCTTTTATGCCAGATCTGAACTCCTTCAGATCATACAATGTCCGTAGCATAATAAGCATTGTACCATTTAATTAATGAAATTAGTAATTTAATAAAAATATATTGTATAAATATTATAAAATAAAATATTCATTCATCCATAGGATGGTACGTAAGCATAGATTCCAATAGTTTTATAATGAAAGTATTTTGAGTTACAGTTACCATCTTTTAACCATAATATCTTGGCACATTATCGTCAATAAAGTTGACACTTATACATGAAAGTATCAATGCTCCACTCCAGTTACCTTAATTCCTTCCAACTCAAAGCATATCATTGTTATTCAAGGCCATAAGTAATTTCTTTTTTTTCCATAATTAATTAGCAAAATTTTATAAGTTCTTTTGTTCCAATCCTGTTAGACAACACTCTTATTATAAATATTTGATTAAAGTAAAGACAGAGTACTGCATCTAGCCTGCTAATATTGTTTAATTATCTCCATACACTCAGTTTTACTAGCCAATGCTTCCTTAAAATGAAAAAAGCTCCCTTGCCATTGTTGCATCTTATTCTTGTAGTGCATTAAGCTTGTCTCCACCTAAATCCCTAAAGGTCTATGATTTGATCCCTAATAATTCAGATGATGTACTTCGAAATGTGGAAAAAAATCAGCCCAACTCTCATTTTTTAGAACCGAGGGCCTTAGACGCGTTGCGTGATAAACAGTTTAGAAAACCACACAAAGATGAGAAGAAACGCGCTCACAAGGTGTTTAAAATAAAGCTCTCTATATTGTTGAAGATATTACAAACTATAAAATTGTATGCTTTGTACAACTGAAGGTCTCTCTTTTATATACTAACAACCCTATACAATCGACGATTGAGATCTAAACGATCTAACGGTGTACATATAAGATGAAATAATATGTCATAGAATATTCCTAGATGCCATCATATATGCTATAGAATAATCCTAGATACCATCACTTATGCTATGGAATATTCCCCTTCAAAAGTGGGGTTAACAACCCTAATAAGTCCCAGGCTTGGCCCTAATCTTCACCCATGTCAGTGGGTCTTCTAGAAGTTTCAGCTCGCGAACCACTCCAGCGACCCATATAGCCTTTAAGAGGCTTTGTCGTACACCAAGTGTTCGAAAAAAATGCTTGAGAACACTTGGGGCATGACATTCTCCCCTACAAAAATCACGCGAAGTCCTAGTCGCATCTTTATTGAAACTTGTGCACCTCGTTCTTCAATCTGCCGTTGTACGCTCTCGTATTCCCAGCATGCTCCAATATCAGATTACCCTTTCCACTTGACAAAGTACTCACACCTTGGAGGTAAAATTTTCTTTTGCACTGTCCCTTCGTCACAGATGAGTTTCGCCCTTTTGTCGTCCCATTTGAAAATTCCTAAAGGTCCTTATTTCTATTATGTGTCTTTTATACCCTCGGTATAGCTTCAAACATCTCTCGAGAAATACCAAATGCAGCTACTATCTTAAAACTATCCCCACCGTATGCAAGACATTGTTAACCCTCTTAGCAAAAAGAAATGACTCATCGTCCTTATGATTAAGGCCTTTATGAAGTGGGTGTACTGTCTTATGCTGTGGTGGAAGTATCATCTCCATCACCAAGTCCCCCACACGATGCTTGATATACCACTGCTTGTCTCTACCCCACTTCTTGTGCTAGAGCACACACCATATGACGCCTTGAGTTGTTGAATGATACCCACACCTGACAACTCCTTGAGTTGTTCCCAAAACTCATCTAATTCTGGTTGAGATGTTTGTGCTGTAGTTGAAAGCGTAAACCCTAGCTTCAACTTTTTTCCATGCTCAATTTCACCGATAGATTTGCATCAGTAAAAATAGATCATGAATATTATTTTTAAAAACATACTTGCATAATGATATTTTCTAACTCCTTATTACAACTCTTGCAACTATGTCATTACTAGTATACCCTCAGGTCTTTGTTGTTGTGATATGGTGTGTGATATGTATAGATGCATATAATTTTAAAAATTAAATAAGCAACGGAAGTATTCATACATATTATACAATATGTAACAAATTCAAGCATGTAATCACATGTATGATCATTCAAGTACATATATATCTCATATCTATTTCATGCATGATATAAAATGAATAGCAAATAAATAACCTACCCGGTTATGAAGGTAGCTTTACAATTCTTCAACAACTCCAAGCTTCAATTTATTGAGCTCACCTTAAAGTGTTCCCTTGCACAATTCTAGTTCACAACTAAATTCGGTGGGATTGTGAAGCTAGAATGACAGCCTTGAATTTCCAGCAAAGGATTGTTTTAACACTTAAAACAATTTGTCTATATGAGTGATTACTACCGAGAGATGAGAAGAGTTAAGAGTTTTCTTTTGTTCTTTACAACTCTTTATGTTGAACCTTGGTAAGCCTTTGTATTTTCTCTCAACACTTTGAGAAAAACACTTAGGAAATGCTCTCAATTCTCTCTTCTTTCTCCTTGAACGAAATTCACTCTTTCTTATACCAATTGAACTCTTTCAATTCTTTCTTAAGTGCAAAGAATGATTTCTCTTAGTGCTCCACCACCACTTAACCATGTTTGCCATTACAAACATTAATCTATCATATTTTTCACTCACCAATTTGATTCAACCATTTGAATCAATTTTTAGAGAGTAAATGGCATTTAATCAATGTTAAGTGGTTTTACCACTTTCTTAGTGCATCATTTAAGAATTACTAAGTGGTCAACATTCTTTATTATTAATAACAAGTGCATTCTCCATTAGTAAATGGTGTTTGCCACTTATTCCAATTAATAATAATAATTTGATTAATTTATAAAATATTAATAATTCAAAACTATTTTGAATATTTACATTTATCATATATGTATTTACCAAGCAAGGTAAATAGGTAAATACATGGTAAATTATTTATGGAGCAAGATTATGTCACTTGTCAATTTCTTATTGGTTAAGAACTCTTGTAAACCAATAACAAGTGCATTCTCCATTAGTAAATGGTGTTTGCCACTTATTCTAATTAATAATAATAATTTGATTAATTTATAAAATATTAATAATTCAAAACTATTTTGAATATTTACATTTATCATATATGTATTTACCAAGTAAGGTAAATAGGTAAATACATGGTAAATTATTTATGGAGCAAGATTATGTCACTTGTCAATTTCTTATTGGTTAAGAACTCTTGTAAACCAATAATGTGTTTTACCTTCAATTATTGACAAGTGAATAATAAAAGGAACCTTAAAATATTTTTCATTTTATTGGAAATTGTTGGATCAATTATTCAATCCAATTCGCTGCCCCAATGCACAACGAGTACACTTCATATTGTAAGACTCTCTAGGTCCATGCCCGATTTGTCATATAAAACTATTTCACACGTCTGTGAACAATGTCCCACTTACATGTTACAGATATTACAGAATGGCGCATTAGACCATACAAGTTAAGGTTATAACATATTCGTATAATCCTTCCATCATAAATATCCTAGAAGAGCGGAGATATAGATCAACACCGTCAAGTCTCCATGTGCTCAACCATAAACTTATCTCTAGATTTGTATTTCAATAAATAATATCCGTAAACACTTTTACGATATTATTTTTTCAAGAATAAAATTAATTCTTGGATGTCTGCTTATGGCCATAAGACTTTCTAAAATACAATTTTGGAGTTGCAGGATATTTTACTCACCCAATTGAGTTGATAGATCCCATATCTGTACACACCGGACTCCATGAGCATCGGACCATACCCAGCGACACCCAACGGTCAGACCATGAAAGGTATCTAACATGTGTGGAACCAAAGTATAGTGGATCACTCACAAGTCCACCGTGGCACTCAGGTCTAAGGACCACGAATACTACTCAACTCGAAAGATCCTTAATTGACGGCTTTATGAGATGTCTATTGGAGATCTTTGTGAGTCTGTTCAATATTCAGTCCTTACTGAATACTTGTATCTCTATAAGAGTTTCCACTAAACTCATGGTCTGCTAAGACTAACCATCTGGACTATCCAGATATAGACATACATTGATCTATATATATATTAAGGTCTTCACTAACAGACCCGCATTAGTGAAGATAGATCAGGAACATTAAATTTAAGAACATATTTGCATAACAACATTTCCTAGCACCATTTGCAACCAATTGCAACTATGTCATTATTAATATATTCTTAGGTCTTTGTCCCATTTCAGACAAGACTCTAACTCTTTAGATTTTACTGACTCTTAGTTCTGATCTAAACTCCTTTAGATCAAATCTGAACTCTTTCAGATCATACAATGTCTAAAACGTTACAAGCATCTTACCATATTTGTAAATAAAATAATTAGTGATATTTTGAAATCATAAATGTATACACTTAAAGCAAATATTTATACATAAAAAGGATGGCATGTAAACACAAATTCCAACATTTGTCCCGTTATAGACAAGACTCTAACTCCTTGAATTTCATTGATTTTAGCAGTTATAATTCTCAGTGTTGCTAACTCTTAACTCTGATCTAAAATTCTTCAAATCATATCTAAACTCCTTCATATCATACAATGTCTATAACGAAACAAGCATTGTACCATATAACTAATGTAATTAGCGATTTAATAAAATGTACATCGTATAAATATAAAAAATTCATACAAATAAGGATAGCACATAAGCACAAACTCTAACACAAAAAATCCTTCCCCCCAAAAGATACAAGGAAAACCCAAATATCAAAGAGCTCCTAATGATTTATACCACACTATTTGTGCACTTAAAACACTCAAGTGTAATCTAAACTCTCTATTCTCTCTTGTTGATAATTTGATGCTTTTGTATTCTTAATGAATTATAAGGGATTACAAGAGTTTATTTAATGTTAATACCGGTCCTAAAAATTCTAAATCTAGTTAGAATAAGAGTTCACATGTTGTAAAAATCTAAAATCATCTTTAGGATGCAATTCTATCAAAAAATAGAGTTTTTCTGAATAGGCAACGTCGTGGCACCAAGATCTATTGTTGGGTGTTAATGTGACTTCAAACCAACGCTGCAGTGTTCCAAAGTCATCGTTGTAGCGTTGAGCTTTTTGGAATTGTCACTGCAGCATTAAGTTCCCAATGCTGCATCATTTAGATGTGACTAAGTTTTCTCTTGTACTTTTGCATCTCTCCTCTCATCTAACTTTTGTTTTCGACTCTTACTCGTCCATCCAATATGTTCTTGACCACATCTCAATTCCTCCTTAATTTTTAACTCAAAATCAAACAAAATATTAATTTTGAATCATCAAATTCAATAATAAAAAATTTATTAGGACTAGCTTACATTAGACCACCTTTAATATAAATATTTACTCTTACAAAATTAGTTTTAATCAACAATCATATTTCACCATTTATTTATTTTTTCAGTCTAATTTTATTTATCAATTGATAACAAGATAAATGAAATCAATTGTAAATTCACCTTGAACTTTAGATAATATTCTTTTTGGGGATAAAGATAATTTTATTTTAATGTTTTAGATATAAATACAATCTTACTCTAGATAGAGATAAAGTACTTAATTTTGTCATAGTATGTTAACTTTTATCGTTAGTTTTAATGGTGGATGAGTAAAAATATAATCTAACGTTGAAATTAAATTAAAATTTAGACATGTGTCACAATTTTACTCATATATTATATTTAAACATGTGTCATAATATAATTAATTAAAATAACACATGTCAGTCATTGTATAATTGGTTATATTTCTATAAATATTTTAAATTAAAATTAAATTAAATTAAAAAATATATCTGCAACCGTCATTGGAGACTCGTCAAAAAATGGCAATCGACTAGCACCGACTTTTATTTTTTTGACAAGTCTTCGCCAACAAAAAAATCACATTTTATATAATTAGATTCTATTTTTTTTATCTATATAATGGTGTGGTCATTTTTACTAGAAAAAGACTAGAAGACACCGCTGTCAAACCGGGGGTGATGACTTGCCCCGCCCCACCTATAGACAAATCGACGGTCGATATGTCTATAGATGAGGGCGATGCAAGTTACTGCCCCACCATTTGACGAGGCATAGCGGTGGCTGCTGCCCCTCACACCATATTTAACTATTTTTTTGTCTTCTTTTTTACTAAAAATGATCACGCCATTGTGTAGATCAAAAAAATAGAGTTCAATAATTTAAAATTTGATCATTTTTATCACTGAAAAATAATAGCTCATAGCTAGCCGCCTGTCGTTTTCCAGCGACACTCTGGTGATAATGACAGGTTTGTATTTAGTTATTTATTATTTTATTTAATTTATTTTTTAAAATATTTATTAAAAATATAAACCAATTGTAAGATAACACATATAATTTATAATTAATTAGTGTTTGACACGTGTCATTTTATTAAAAATATTTATTTTTAAAAATAATTATTAAAAATATAAATCAATTACATAATAATACGTGTCATTTATTATTAATAATATTATGACAAGTATCTTTTTATTAAAATTTATTTTTTAAAAATTATATTATATTAAATTAATGAATAAATTTGCGCCATGTAATTAATAATAATGAACGAGTAAAATTATGTAAAGTGTTCAAAGTTAAATGATAAATAATGGAAGTAAATTAGTAACCATACATTAAAAATATTATTTTTATCCACAGAAATTAATAAATTAAGAATAAAATTAAATATTTTATCTTTAACTAAGATAAAATTATATTATACCCAAAATATTTTTTTCTGTTAAAAAAACAAGTGAAACAAAAAAAAAAAAAAAGAACATTGTTCGACGATCAACACCATTAAAGAATCCACGTATCAATAAAGATCCATGATTGGAATCCAAGTCTCCACACACAAATCCTCCCCACACTGGCTTAACTTCACAAACAGGCGCCATCCAACCTAAATTTATTGGCACTAGCTCACATTGGACCACCTATAATCTAAATATTTACTCTTACAAAATTAGTTTTAATCATTTATTGAATTTTTAGGCTAATTTTATATATTAATTTGATAACAAGATAAATGAAATCGAATGCAAATTCGCGTTGAACTTTAGATAATATTCTTTTTGTTAAAAAACAGGAACAAGTGAAACAAAAGAGAAGGAACATTGTTCAATGACGATCAACGCCGCTGGAGGCTCCACGTGTCGATAAAGATCCATGATTGGAATCCAGGTCGCCACAGACAAATCCTCCCCTAACTTCACAAATAGGCGCCATCTAATCCAAATTCAAAATCAAGTCACTGTCAGGTCCGTCCAAACTCCCTATCTTCGCTTGAAACTCGGTTTCTCTCCAACACCATGGCCAAAACCGACACCGTTTTTAACTCTTTCTTCTCTTCGTTGATTCAAGACATTAAATCTTACTCCGGCACCGACTCTCTCCTCCCTTGGCTCCGGTATTCAAGCCACGACGCCGTTTCATTTATTTATTAAAAATTTATTTTTACTTCCATTTATGAATTTGTAGCTAATATTTACGATTCTTACATTTGTGATTATTGAACATGTAATTGTAAATAGAGGGATAAAAAAGATGAAGGATTCATTGCCTTGTAATCTGTTAAAGGAGAAGTTGCCTCGCTTTTTACAGAAATGCACTCAGACTTTTGAATCCGATCGCCGTTATCGAAACGACATGCGTTTTCTTCGTGTTTGGTTAGAGTTGGTATTTTACGGAGCCTTTTGTTTTTTCTTTTTCTTTTTATTACGTGTATTTTATTTATCTTTTGTTTAAAAAAAAAAAAGCTTAGAAGTCGTAGAAATTTGAGAATTTAATTTATTGTTTTGGGTTGGTATGTGTCTGTTGAGATTGAGTAGATGGATTATGTGGATGATCCAAGAGGCCTGTTGAGAACAATGGAAATGAATCGCATTGGCACGAAACGGTCTTTGTTCTATCAAGCATATGCCCTTTATTATGAGAAGTTGAAGATATTTGAAGAGGCTGAGAAAATGTACCATCTGGGTGTGCAAAAGTAAGCTTGTATTTGATATGAAATAATAACTTATGCTTTTTCATTGAACCTGATTCAATAACTGGGTCCTTGATATTGTTAATAGAGCATTCGAATTATTTATGTGTGAAGTATGCATACATCAAATTTGATTGATAAAACTACAGAACAGAGTTGGCTCATATAGTTTTCAGAGTTAGGTCAAATAATGTGATTATTTATGTGCTTGGTTTAAGTACTTAACTATATTTTGGAAAAGACCAGCTCTTTTACCTTTCTATCAACTATTGAACAGCCTTGCAGAGCCTGCTGATGGTTGCAGAAATCCTATGAGCAGTTTCTTCGTCGCATGGAGAGACATAAGAAGAAGAGAATTCAGGTAGTATTTTAGCTTTTAATGCATAGTGCATTTATGTATGTTTGCAAAGAGCTTTACAATATCTAATTGTGGGCTGATGTCTTGCAGCAGCTGGAAAGGAGAATTTCTAGAAGGCCTCTGTCTGAAAAGAGTATCTCTATCTATTCCAATGAGAATGAAGACAGGAGTGAAAATATAGGCAGAGTCGAGGTTTCGTGTAAAGTACCTTATGATGAAAATGCTGAAACCAAGAAGACAATGAGTGAAAGGTCTCAGAATGTGAAGCAATTTATGGAGTCTAACCATGTTAAGCTTTCGGAAAGAACATCTAATACTGGATTAGGTGGCTTGAAAAAGGAACATAATATATCCAAGCAGCGAGTGATTGCTAACAGAGAATTTGCTGAACCTCCGGTATCTGGTGGTGATGATACAGTTGTGGTGAAGTTTGTTGATACTGCTATTGTTGGAAAATCTGAAGCAGAAGATGCCTGTCATCATGATTTGGTGGATCCTACAATAAACATGAAGGAGGCCATGAATGCCATTAACAGCATGTTCAGAGAGCCTCTAGATGTGGCTGCCATTGGAAGAAGATCACACAAAAACCAAAAGAAAGAAAATGATAATTTGGATTATGGATTTGAGGTGTTCATTGATGAAGATGCTGATAAAGGAATTGAACCATCAGAGAGAAAAGAAGAACAAGGTGTTACGCTTGTGTACGGCAGAGCTCAAATCAACCAACCTCAGCAAGAGCCGTTCCAAATATTTGTTGATGATGAAGAAAATGATGAGATTAGAGTAACAAAGAACGAGGAAGAGAAATTTGAGCAGAATGAAATTCAGGATTCTGCACTAGGCTCCAGTTCATCTGCTACACGTTTAAACGGTTTTGTGTTTCCAAGTCCAAATGATCTTCCATCTGCAAGTTCTAATGATGTGGACGCAGAGAGCTCATCTCGAATAAAGTTTAGAGAGGATACAGTCATTCATAGGTTTGTTGGGTCTGCCATTTTAGATGAGCCAGAGGTGGAAAATGTGTGCCACCATGGCTTAGTAGAGCCAACAATCAACTTAAAGGAGGCTATGGCTGATATTAATAACATGTTTGGGAAGCCAATAGATTTTGTGAGGGCCAAGAGACTCAAGAAGCAAGAGAAAGCACCCGTTAGAAATCAAGATCGTGGTGGATTTTCAATACTTGCTGATGATGACTTGGAACCTCAACGTCAGGCTCCACCCAAGTCATCCCGCAAAACAAGGGATTGCGATTTGTTTGAGCCAACAATGTTTACAAAGGAGGCCATGGATGACATAAATAAGATGTTTGGAACGCCCTTGGACTTCTAAGGAAATGGCAAGTTTCGCATGTGTACCAAAGTTTTCAGGTTAGTAGCTGAATTATTAATTCTAATGGTGTATGCCTGTGCTAACCTATGTTCTGATGGAAGCAGAATTTGAACTTTGTCCTAAAATGCAATAACTTGTACCTAACAAATAACTGAAATAGAATCTTAAAACAAATAAAGGTTGTAAGAAAAAATTGATGCTGCACAGATGTAGAATTCAATTTAATCAAGAACAAACAAAATGACAACACAGTATTAGGCACTGTTACATGAATGAGCAACAAAACAAGATTGAAAACAAAAATGAAGATTATTCAAGGGTTGAGGAAAACTGGTAGTGACTTTAGTAGTGAGTTGTGGGAGGACAATTAGATGGACGGAAAGCCAAGGGGCCTGCAGCATAGATCACAGCATCATAATGGCTTCCCGTCAATGTTTTCTTCTCGAAACGAAGTGGGGCACCATACATGCCATAGTTAACATTGGAAAGGAGGCTGCAATTCTCAAGAGGAGATGAAACAAGTTTAACGTGGCATGATTGGAGAGGATGATCCAACAAAGCATTGTTCATCTTGAAGCCATCAAGTTCTGCATAGAAGTAGCCATTGCCATTTGTTTCAAAAGCCTTATAGAAACTGACTTGATCCTTGTGGTTTCTGCAGATAACACTGACTTTAGCCAAAGAGATTGGCTCAGCCTCAGACAAAGACCATGTTCCAAAGTATTTGCAGCTCTGGCAATAGACCATGCCTTCAATAACCACATCAACTTTCTTCTCTGCTGCTGGGGCATTTTCATAAGTAGCCAAGGAAGTGAAGGCCAATTGAAGGACCAGGAGCGATGAGAAGACAATTTTGAGATTGTTGCTAGCCATTTTCACTTTGTGGGTGATTGGATTTGAAAATCAAAATACAGTATAGAAAATTCAAGTGAATTTTGAGACGAAGACATTGTATGAAATGGTATATGTAGTTTGTTGTTGTATGCCAAATTCTTTTTGGAGTTGTGGAAATTTTGATGGACGTGTAGGGCACTAAGCTTCATGCCAACGACTTGTATTCGTCAAACATTGTTGTTTACGTGAAGCCTAGCTTCCTTGTATTATTGTAATGTAATTGTCACATTCTCTTTCTTTATTAATTATGTGCGTGTATAAGTTAGAGATTTACATAAATGTCAAGAAAGAAAGATAAGGTTCATTTTAATTTAGTTTTTTGGTCGGTTGGCTATCGGAATGTATGATGTCATGTCAAAACTTCAAATAAAAATACATTAGAGATATACAAATTACAGTTTTGAAATTGAGTATTTCCAATTCCAATATATTACTTTTTTTTTCTTTTTTATAGAAATGATGCAATGCGCATTTAGCCTACTCTAATTTTACATTGTTCTAAGGGTGTTTTTTCTCTTTTTCTTTTTCATTATTAATATTATTATTTATTTGTGTTTGTTCGAGTAAAGAATCCTTTTTAATTTTTTATTTCATAGCCGCACTTTGAAAATTTTTGTTTATTCTTTGTGGAGGTTTCAATTATAATGGCTATCAAAAAGTCATATCTCGAAATTGTAATGGAGGACCGCCTCTTACTTGGGTTTTAATCGGAAGAGTAAAAAATTCATTAATCTTAGTGGTATACATTTTACCATTAATGTTAGAAAAATCTCAGAATTTTAAATTTCTTTCCTCTGTAGTCTTCCCACATTGTATTTGTTTACAGATTGCAGCTACCAACACCGCGTCAAACTTCCCACAAGTTTAATTCTTAAAATAAAGTGATGAGCAATTCCAGGGTCAGTTTCAAACTTAGCTGTCTACGTGTTTTTACAACGTAATCACGGTTGAAACAGTCAAAAGATTCATACAAATGCTACAAAGAGAGAGAGAGAGAGAGAGAGAGAGAGAGTGAGCAAAGGACAGCAGACAATGGAGATTATCAGGAAATTGACTGGGCTTGTCAACTTTCAAAAAAGTAAATGAAACTTTTAT
Organism: Ailanthus altissimus; assembly: GCA_946807835.1. NCBI lineage: Eukaryota > Viridiplantae > Streptophyta > Magnoliopsida > Sapindales > Simaroubaceae > Ailanthus > Ailanthus altissimus. Next base: position 21,480,077 of record OX327684.1, read on the forward strand.
AATCAAATGGTACAATGTGTTTTTCTTAGGCATCTTCTTCACAGCCAATTTTTGAAAGAGAGAATAGAACAATGAAAGATTTTACCCCATTCCCCCGCTATTTTGGATATGTACAGCTGGAATTCCGTCAACCTACAATAGGTAAAAGGGGTATTGATCTAAAGGCAACTGAGTTTTGTGCCTAACCATCTGAAGAAAATGAGAAATTTTGAGGCTTTCATACTTGCAATCTTAAATTCACACTCTTAAACTGCATCTGTAGACAAAATCTCAAGCTCTGCCCACCAAAGAGGAGAAAGTTTGGGATTTGCTCCGTCAGGTGGAATTCCAGTAATCTCTCTCAATCTCACAGTAACTTCACTCATTTCTGGCCTCTGTCGTGGGTCAGGGTGGACACATAATTTTATTACTTCGCCCATTGTCTCTAATTGCTCCCAATCAAAAGATGTTAGAGTTGGATCAACCATTTCCCCAAGGGCTTGCTCCCCACTCAAATAATTGGAAGCCCAGTCTTCAAGAGACCCATTGTCAACCAAGTAAGGGAGCCTACCGGTTACCATCTCAAATAATAATACACCAAAGCTGTAAACATTGTTTACTGGGCTTGCTAAGGGTGCATTCAAAAGCTTTTTGCTAGTTGCTTCCCTTTCGGCTGTAGCTATGTCATTCCAGAAGCTGAAATCTGACATTTTGGCTGCATAGTCCTCCGTGAGATAAACAGATGAAGAGTTTAGGTTATTGTGGGCTATCGGTGGGTTCAGTTGGTGCATATGCTCTAGACAGTAAGCCATACCCATTGCAATCCGCAGCCTCATTCCCCAGTCCAAGTGCTCTGATTCTCTAACTGCAGGACCAAAAAAGGTTAGTATCTTATGCAGGATTTACTACAAAGCTAAAGCCCAAAAGAATGATCAACATAAAGAATATGCTATGATTGCTATCAATGAAGAATGTAAATATTAGACATTTATCGATAAATTTCTTCTTGAGTAAAAAAATGCTAAACTTAGATAGCATGTAAGGATGAAAGGTATCAAAATGTTACACTCTAATCAACTGAATTGATCACTTAATAAAAATTGTGTAATCAGAATTACTGAGAACTCCATTGCTTACATTATTTTTCACTGCTAAGCACATAGACATCATACCAGTAAAAAAGAACTTATCACCTTCTTCAGAAGACTATTACTTCTATAAGCATAAATTGGCTTAAGACATCGACTGACCGAAAGAAAATCAACCAAAACTGTATGATTTGTGTGTAAATAGTCTGAACAAAAAAGTAAGTACTTACTATGTAAATGTTCAAAGAGTGTTCCATTAGGAGCATATTCAAACACCATCATTCTAGTGAAAGGATCCTCTTCCTCGCAATAACCAATAAGATTGTCAAAGTTTTTGTGGTTCACTTTTGATAATGTGTCAATCTGAAACCATTAACCACAGAAATAATTAGAGAAAGTCAGTAGAGTCAAGATCACTTAAAGATCAGTAGTTGTTGATAGATTACCTTCTTCCTAAACTGCACTTCTAAACTTTTTGACCAATCCTTGGCAGATTCTACTGCAACAGAGATCACTGCTATTTCAACTCCACTAGACAGTGTCCCTTTGAACACAGTACCAATCGGTGAAGGACCAATTACATTACTGAAATCTTCACAAGCTGCTTCAAGCTCAGATCTCTTGAGCTTTGGAACACCTGAAAGAATGATCACATCCATATAAGCATATAAACACAAACTGGAAAAATATCAACATGATAAACATATGTGGCAAAGGGGGAGGGGCTGGCGAAGGGATGGAGAGATGCAGTTCTATGGGCTCTTAGCTCGTAATGGGCATGAAGATATCCAAGCATTTACCATCCATAGCTCTCATTGCAATTAGTAAAAGAAGACAATTTTCATGTGACCAGTATGATAGGAAATCTAAGATTGCTACCATTTAGCTTATGGCCTAGATAACTTGTACTATATATGAGGCAATCGATATAAGGTGAGAGATGCCTGGCCAGTTCAGCCAATGAAATAGACTGGTGCCAAGCATTAAAGGATGAATAATACTGTACACCCAAATTATAATCCCAAGTTCCCCATCTCAAGTGATGTGTCATTCATCAATTGGATGGTGGGATAATATAATTACTTATTTGAAAATTGTGAATATTTACTACCCAAACAAGGTATAGCACTTCACTTGGGATGAAAAAATTAGGATAATAATTTCAGATGTGTAGTGTTACTCTTAAAGGATACATTTCAACCTTATGAAAATCTCCTGTTTTGAGCCACTGCTTTACTGTTTTCATTTGATCGATTGGCAACATAGATAACCTTAGAAATTATTGTCATCTGAGAAAGAAGATTTACCAGTTACAAATGCTTTCTGAAGCTGTCCGCTCAACCCTGTGGCCCAAGGTTTGACAGTCGATACCTTATTGCTTCTGATGAAATATATACCAATGATTGCAACAAAAAGTACAGCACCCCCTATGGCTCCACCAACAATTGCAAGATGTTTTGAAGAACTCCGACCTGATTTCTGGGGACTTTGGGAAGAGGGAGGAGTTGGAGTTGAAGGGGAAGGAGTTGGAGGTAAAGGGGAAGGAGCTGGAGCTAAATGGGAGGGAGTTGGAATAGAAGCATTAGGAGCAGAGCTTGTCGCATTTCCCTCTGTTTCACTTGGGGGGGCAACAGAAGCACGTGGAATTGGAGGAGATGACCGAGATACTGAAGGGGATGGTGAAGTTGGGATAACACCACTGAAGTTAATGAAACGAACCACATCTTGCAGTACTCTCCTGTTAACAATGTCTTCATCGTGGACACCATTCCTATCAAATAAAAAAAGGAGCATTAGCCGAAAAAAGAAAGGGATCAAAAAGGGTCATTAGTGTAAGAAATATATATATATATATATACAGGGGAAACAAATAACAATTCACTAAGAGTCCCACAGAAAAAGGAAGCAGAACATTCATTCCAAAAGAAGTTGTTGCTTATGTTTTCAAAATTTAAGGTGCAAGATGCTTTATAAGATATAAGAACCGTGCATAACATATTTCCACCACTAAAGTTTGTTCAAGATTCCATATGATCTATCATTGGCATATTATATTATAGTGAAGAAACTAATATGAAACCCACATAAGTAACATACCATGTAACAGATTTTTTGTTGCAAGATGATCCCTTTTTAGCAGCATTAGACAGCTGGCTTTCATCTACTTGGGATTCAGAGAATATTTGAAGTTCATAGATTTCAGGAGATAGGCTACCAAGAAGCTCATTGTTGTCCAATAAACTGCAAAGTACTCAGAGAATTGAGTCACTATACCGGAAATAAGATTGACCTGTTTGCAAAGAGATTGAACCATTAGATACTATCAACTTACAGATTTGCCAGTGAGTAATTAATGCCAAGATCATTTGGGAGCGGTCCACTAAAATTGTTGAACCCCATATCCAACACCTCCAATTCCTTCAGCTCTCCAAATCCTTCAGGAATAATTCCAGTAAACGAGTTGTTGCGTAAAATACTGCAGGAGAAACAGAATCATCAAGATGCCAAGGAAAAGATAAAACAAAAAATCCTAAACAGAAATACCAATAATCACCAGGCAACTGGCTAGCAAACTAGATACTTACATAGATTTTATATGAGTCAGGCTTGTGAGCTCAGGAGCCAGAGTTCCTTCAAGGCATAGATCCTTCAAATTCCTGCAAATTACACACATTCATCCTCATAACCAATTTGAGTAATAACCACTACAAACACAGCAACTTCAATTACATTTAATAGCCCATTGACTTGATATAAATAACAGCCTCAAACAAATATCACCTATTAGTAACATCCACGATTATCAATTATTATACTTCATAAACTCTTAAAACAAATGCTAGGGTACTGCTTTATAAACAAACTACTTCATTTTGATTCTTTGAATCTCAACAAATTCTCTACAAACCGCTAAAGGTTAATTAATATATGCAGTGAATCATCTTCAACAAAAACTCAACATTTTCAAAATCTTTCTTTTTGAGCCTAAACAGTGCTAGATCTAACAATCAGTAACACGTTCATTTTGTCAAGTGAGGAAAAAAAAAGCAAAGAAATTAAAGCGTATGGGAAAAACTAAAAGGACTATAAATTTAACTTGTATTCTTAGCAACAAACAGAAAGTGAAAAACAGAAAAAGCAAAGTACTTATTTAAGTTCTTAAGATAACCATAAATAAATAAATAGAAGGAAGAACAAAAAATAGTTACTTACAAAATAACAACGTTGCCGTCAGAGCACCCAACGCCAAACCACGAACACGGATCCTCATCTGTATCACTACTTCTCCAATTCGTTAAAGCACCAAACGAATCGCTGACTATTCTCTCTTTAAACCTCAGCAGAGCCAAACCTGCACACACAACCAAACAAACACCACCTCAAAATTTCACAAAACTTTCCTCCATTTTCCCGCGAAACAAACAGATTCACGTAAGAAAAAAAACAAGGAAAATGAAAATTTAATCATCACACCTTCATCATTCAACGACGAGCACAAACACAAACCACGAAAAACCAAGACAATGAACAGAACTCCTAATCTGCTGAACTTCCAGTTCTTATCCATTTTCCGCTAGGATCTAGATAAGTTGAAGCTGGTTTTTTCACCGGAGGCGAGACGCTGAAACGACGCGGAATTGGAGAATGAAAAATTAAAAAGAATTAGGAAAAAAAAAAAGCTCAAGTTTTTAGATTGCAAAGGAGAAAAGAATTTTGAAATATCTGAGTTTTGAAGTCATGTTGGCGTGCCTGCAAGCAAATTTAGACTGAATAAACATGGAACTTTTGAAAACGCGTAAGCGGCGTAACATTGTTAACTGTTAAAAACAATTTGTATTTCACTGCGGTGTTGAAAAACGACAGGTCGTATTGAGTGAGTTTTAGTCTTTTAGTGAATGTGTGGCCTGTGGGTTCCGGCAACGCAAACGACTTTTGAATTATGGACCTAGGCTCAGTCGTTTTCATTGTAACAAAATAAATAATTAATTATAATCAATTTGCCTTTCCATTTGGTTGGTGATTCGTGTTGCTTCGTTGATGTTTCCACTGTAAATATGAACTGTTCTTTTGACTAATTATTTTATTTGCAAAAACAAAATATGAAAATGATTCTGTGATTACTACATAAATTTATTTTTTAATAAACGATTTTATCATTAATACCTACCTAATACCCACTAATGATTATTGTTATTAGACATAAAAAATTATGAGTTAATTCAATTATTCTTAAACAAAAAAAAAAATCATTTCAGTGTAATATGAGTTCATGAAACAAAGCAATAATTTGAATGCCAAGGAAATGAAAACATTGTCTGTGTCTTTTCTGGTAACGCAAATCTGACTTGAATTTTATATTAATAAAAAAAATGTATGATCATTCATTTGTAGTCCTGAGACTGTTCTGTTCTCCACATGGTCTGCGGTCTTTAATGATGGCTATGATTTAGTAATGATATTTAGGCTTAAGTGGCTAACTCTTGAATAATTCCAATCATGTGGCTACCAATGTTACATTATTTTGTAACGCATAAGCCCACCTAAATCGCCAATTTAACCTCATTATTCTCAAATTTTAACTTTTTTTTTTTAAATGTGTTTGAGAAAGTGCTAGTTACCCTATGTAAGATCTTAAAATCATAATTTATCCTTCTATCTTTTGTTAAATACTTCATTGTTTTATTATGAATCACTTTTAAATGAAAAGTAGTAACTAACAAGAAAGTAAGGAGTACTTGTAAAAAAAAAAAAACTAAGAGAAAAATAAATATTATTGAAACAATAGGAGAGTAATTAATAATTTTACTTTATTTATTTATTTTATATGTCAAAAAATTATGATAAATTGAAAATTGTTAAAAGAGTAACAAAGATAAAGACTAACAAAAAAAAAAAAAAAAAATTAAGTAAAACAAGATAGTGAGATTTGGAATAGGACTCAACGGTCCCATATTCGGATCGGGACATAATTTACGACGGGACATGTCTAAACCCAAACCAAGATGGGACTAGTCAGGACACAAAATGATTTTAAGGTACGAGTCATTTTTAACCCATATTCTTAGTTGGTCCAAATTTGTATTTTTGAATTAAAATTTTTGGGTTCATTTGTGACTTGTCTTTAATTACTTCAAATTTATATTTTTCATTCAAAAGTTTAGTTTTAATCATTATTTTTTTACTTTAAAAATTGTTATTAGTAATTTTTTATTTTATTAATATAATTCTGATTTCAATTTTAATTTTAATTTTTAATTATGTTAAATATTATAATTTAAATTTAAATTATGTTAATATTATAATTTCAATTTCAATAACAATGTTATCATTTCGATTAAATTTTTTATTTTCAACTATGTTAAATGTTATAATTTAAATTCAAATTCTAAATTTTATTTCGTTAAATGTTATAATTTCAAATCAACAAATCAATTTTCATCTAGGTTAAGTCTTATAATTCCAATTCAAATTCAAATTCTAATGCCAATTTCAATTTCAATTATGTTAAGTGTTATAATTCTAAGCTCAATTTCAATTTTAATTATGTTAAATGTTGTAATTTCGATTTTAATTCTAATTTTAATTATGTTAAGTGTTATAATTTTAATTTCAATTTTAATTTAAATTACGTTAAATGTTATAATTTCAATTTCAATTATAGTTACGTTAAGTGTTATAATTTTAATTTCAGTTTTAATTTTAATTACATTAAATATTATAATTTCATTTGTAATTTTAATTTCAACTACGTTAAATGTTATAATTTTGATTCTAATTCTAATTTTAATTAAGTTAAATGTTATAATTTCGATTCTAATTTCAATTTTAATTATGTTAAGTGTTATAATTCTAATTTTAATTTTAATTTAAATTGCGTTAAATGTTATAATTTTAATTTTAATTATAATTATGTTAAGTGTTATAATTTTAATTTAAGTTTTAATTTCAATTAAATTAATTGTTATAATTCTGATTGTAATTTTAATTTTAACTATGTTAAATGTTATAATTTTGATTCTAATTCTAATTTTAATTAAGTTAAATATAATAATTCTAAATCGTAAATTCAATTTCAATTTTAATTACGTTAAATATTGTAATTCAAATTCTATTTTTAATTTCAATTACGTTAAATGTTATATTTCTAATCCAATTATAATTTTAATTACATTAAATGCTATAATTTTGATTCTAATTTTAGGTTCAACAACGTTAAATGTTATAATTTCGATTCTAATTTTAATTTTATTAAATATTATAATTCAAATTTAATTTTAATTTTAACTACGTTAAATATTATAATTCTAAATCCAGTTTAATTTCAATTGTATTAAATTTAATTTTAAATTTAATTTTAATTTCAATTAAGTTAAATTTTGTAATTTTAAATATAATTTAATATTGATAATTTAATTAGCCTTTAATATCAATTTGCTTAAATAAAATTATGGATACAAATTAAGATAAAATATTTTGTTTTTTTAAAAATTAAAATTTATTAATTAAATTGTAAATTTATAAAAATTATATTAAATTAACTTATAATTTATTTATTAATTAATAAAATACTTAATTAATATTTAATTTTTAAAAAATGGATCCTGGACAAACCCAATTCGGTAAGAAAAATATCTAAAAGGAGATCATAGGACCCGAACATGTTTCGGCCTTCTATCCCGCCACGTCTTAAAAATTTCAAATAGAAACATCCAAAACGGGACAGGATCGGAAATTTGCCCACCCCTGAAAACAGAGATTGACCGTTGATTTGATCTTTCTAGAGAGGTTTTCTTTTATAATTAAATTTATTTTCTTTAGGTACTTGAGTGTTTATATGATGTTGATCGATTATTTACTGATAGTATTTTGATTATTATATCAATTTTTTTTAAAATAATTTTATTATAGATTTTAATTGTTTAATACAGAATTGGCTGGGTTAGTTTTATGAAAGATAGATTTAAAATTCTTGTTGCTTATGTCTGCAATGTTGGATCGGGCAAAAATAAGTTAACCCAGAAGCTACCTAACAAATCAAAGCTTTTGAAATTTTCCGTGGGTACCATTTTCTCACTTTGTCCCCAAAATTCTTCTTCTCCCGTCGGCTGTCACCAAATTTTCTAGTAATTACATCACTGAAAGAATAAATATAAATAATGTGGTGGGTAATATTTATGATCCACGTAATTAAGCTGTTTATGGACGTGACGTTTTTTTGTAATTTTTTTTCTCCATTTTTTGATGCGACACAATATTTAGATTAGTATAGATCACGTCTTTTAAAAATAATGGAAAAAAAATCAAATAATACATCGAATTGAGCAAAATGCAAAATGCAAAAAAAAATTCTCTATATTATAATAATAAATATTTAAATAATAAGATGGTTTATCACGTGGCTAATCCGGACCAATTAATTCTACTTAGTAATTAATATTAAAATTATTTTTATTATTAAAATTTTATGAACCCTAATATTATTATAATATAGTATTTATAATCTTAAAATCTTTATGTGTGCGGAAGACTTCACTCATAAATAATTAATAATATAAAAAATTAATATAATAATAAAAATAAAAAATAAAATATTTTTAGACATATTATGTTATTAAAATATATGTAATAACTTTTTATTAAATTAATAAAGTTTATTTATACATATAATTGAACATACATTGATGAATTCATATTTATAAAGTATGTGATTTATGTATTAGGCATATGATGCTAATACAGAAGGTATAGATCACAAGTTCTTTATAAATTAAATATAGTTCACAACCATTAATAAAAAAATGACATTTTATTATATAAAGTTGTAGTTTTTCTGCTTCTTATAGTGGATGATTTGTCTTAATCATCGAAGTAGAGACTTTGAGTAGAAAAACTGTGTATATGTTACATTGAATAGGACTACTGTGAATTTCGATATGGTTAACTAAATGTTATAGATCTTAATTCACAAAAAATTTAATAAGTTTAATTGATATTAATCCTGATCAGGTAATGAACTTACATTTATGCATTGTATCTTTTGAGTTATCACGGAGTGAGATCCAAATAAACGATTAAAACATCGATAGCTTGGAGATATAATTTTATGGATCGTAGGAACATATATTTGCAAGATAGAATCTAATAATTAATATCCACCTAAGCTGTTTGCAGTACTTAATCATTAGAATATGTGGGAAAAGTTTATTCATATAAATTATTTATTGAAGAATAATATTTATTTGTAAATTTATTTACAAATATAGATATATTAAAAATAACCATTAGAGCATTCAGTGACTTGGAGGCAAATAAATAATTAAAGAGGCAAAATATTTTTTTATGGCCTAATTTAATTATGGACATTAATTAAAGAGTTAATTAAGTGGTTATTATTGGTCTAAAGACCAAGCCCAATTTAATTAAAAGGAGATTTAATTAAATGAACTTTTACTTTATAACATGGGTTACTAGAGTACAACCCCTGACTTTTAGTTAAATAACTTAGGGTTAACTTAGAAAATTAATGTATTATGAGATAATAAGGACTAGGCCTTTTAAGTTGGAGCTAGGAAGCCCATTGGCTTGCAGTCCCTTTACTAGCTCAAATCTTAATCAAACTATAATTTTCTAATCCTAATCAAATTCTAAATACCCAAGGGAGATCCCTATATACGTGGGAAGTATGTAATAAGAAAAAGAGACCATAACCATACAGAAAAAATTCTTTTACGTATTCTTACGTGGGAAAAGAATTTAGTTAATACTATTATCTCAGATTTAGATATTAGTGGTTTTATAGATTAAGAAAGATCCACGTGCCCATATGCGTTGAGTTTGAAGATTGAGGATAGTAGAGAAGATTGCAGCCAATCAATTCAAGATTTGCCATAGCGAGAAATTGAGGTAATCTTCTATCCCTATACATGTAATTATAAACAAGACGATCTGACTTTTGCTACATTTATTTTTATAAACAGAAATTTTATTTTTACATACCAACTAACAATTTGTATCAGAGCAGTATTGTTTCATATTATATGTATAGCTTATTTTATGTGTGGTAGCAATTATTTATTGTGACACCAATTACATATTTAATCTATATTTATTACTTTTTATTAATTATGTGATGAATGGTTATACCAATAATAATTCATGATTAGTTTAATTCTTGGTGATTCTTTATCTTTTTTATAAGCCAATTAAATAGCTTAGAGTTTTGATTTGCAATCTAAAGAATATATATTTTTATTATTATTTTAGTTGTAATAATAAAATAAAGAAGAAAAAAAATGAAAGAAGAGAAAAAAAATGAAAGACAAAGAATGGGCGGCGGCTGTCGGAGAAAGTGGAAGATGATGTTTATTTAAAAAATATCATTTAGACTTCTGCAGTTTTAATTAATTCTGATATAGTTAAGATATTTTGCGTATGTTATAAATTGATCCTTAAACGTTTGTAAATTATGCAAATAGATTCTAACAGAATTATTTTATTTCACTCAGTCCCCTCAGATGTTGGGTAATTAAAGTTTGACCAGATAACTTTTAGATATTACAGATATATCCTAAATTTAATCCAAATTTATTTTTGAATTAATTTTGGGTATTTACAAATTTAAAGTAGGTCCAAATTTCTTTTAATCTTAGTTCAATTTTATAAAATTTTACTTGGGCTATTTTATTAAAATTATTGGGTCTAAAAATATTTTCATTTAAATTTTTTAAAAAGGCACAAAGAAATTTTACGCGTAAAATATGCCCAATTTATTTTTAAAATAAGTGGATTAAAGAAAATTAAGAGGCCCAAAATTCAAACCCATAAAAGAAGACAAGTAAGAGGAGGTAACATTATGAAAGAGCCTAAGTTGACTTCAAGGAAGATTTTGAAGAATTTAGGCTTAGTTTTAATATTTTTCTTCCTAGGAAAAGTCATGAATTATGGGTCATTTATTTATCTAGTTAATTGATTGGATGAATAATATGTCATATAGATTAAGGATGCCACATTCACATGTCCATGCATAAAATATATCATATTGTATTACATTAATGTTCTAATGAGATTATGATAAGATTATTGTCATATTTTTAATATTATATTAATTATTATTTAACGTGGCCTTTTTAATTATTTTATGAAAATAAAATTAGATATTAATAAGTAGAACGTTATTTTATAAATTAATTAAAAACTATAAGAAATAAAATATTGAGTAAAAGAAGGCTTTAGGCATAAAGCCCGTGGCCTCCATTATTGGTCCTATAATAAGGTAGATTAATGTCTTGCCTCAAATCTTGTGAACTCCCTATGGAGGGTATTAATCAGAACTAGTTATTAGATAGGACTTTTCTAAAGGATAAGATCCAATATAGGACTCATTTGAAACTGACTACCCTACGATGACTTTTTTAATTAGAAAATATAAAGGATTGAAATAATGGTTGTACAATCAACTAAGGTTGATTGATATCATTCCTACGGAGTTCTTGTCAATTAAATCTAAGGGCTAAAGAATCGGTGGCTTATTATTATTAGATATGAGATATCTAGATAATAATAATAAATTAGTATGATACTAGTCTAATTTATGACGGATACGACCACCCTACGGAGGCGTATTTTGAATGAAAATTAGATTACCGGTGCATAATATAGTTAAAAAGCATGTATTCATGCAAAAGTGTCACATGATATCAGATAATGTATGCTCATATATGAATTTATTTTTTAAAATTATATCTTCATTCATCCCACTAGCATCCGTCCTAAACCAAAACAAGTAAATATGAATAATTATGTGGATTGGGAAAGGAACTTAGATATTGAACTCACAATTAAAAAGTATAAATATGTCCTAACTAATAAATGCACTAAAATACATAATGAAAATGTACCCCAAGATGAAATAGATGCTTACAATAGTCAATTGACTAAGGGCCCATTTTCATCTTTTGGTCTCAATCCCAAAGGACAGAGTAGTAAGAAGAAGAAGAATAAGCTAAAGAAAGCATCTAATTCAAGATTTGTGCAAATTCATAAAAAAGTAGTAAGGCCCAAAGGAAAGTGTTTCCAATGTGGCACTAAAGAACATTGGAAGAGAAACTATTATTTAGTTAAGTTTTCAATAGCTAAAAGAATAACTTCAGCTTCTAATAAAATTCTTTTCATTGAGATATGTTTAGCGGTTAATTCTACTGATTCTTGGATAATAGATTCTGGAGCCACTAATCATATTCGTAATTCATTGCAAGGGTTCCAGGAAACCAGATAACTCAATGAAGGGGAGATTAGTCTAAGGCTAAGAAATGACGCAACTGTTGCAGTCAAGGCAGTGAGAGTTGTTCAACTTTATTTTAATAATTTTAGAACTTTAGTATTAAATGATTGTTTGTTGGTATTGAAAATCAAACGCAATTTGATTTTAATTAGTTATTTGAATAAATTTGTTTATTCTGTTATTTTTACTTGATTGTAGTGATCAAAAGAAATAAGTCGTTTATATGTTCTGGTACACTAGTTAACAATCTATACTGCATATATCATAAAATAAACTCATTGTATAACACAGAATTGAATAATGAATCTAATCACCATAAGAGGGTTAAAGCGACTCCCACTAATCAAACATATCTATGGCATCTACATCTCGATCATATTAGTTTAGATAGGATCCAAAGACTAGTCAAAGATGGACCTTTGAGTTCATTAGACATTGAACCATTACCAGTCTGCGAATCCTATATTGAAGAAAAAATTACCAGAAGACCATTTAATACTAAAGGTAATAAAGCCATTGAAACGTTAGAATTAGTACACTCTGATGTATGTGGGCCCATGAGCACACAAGGTAGGGGAGGTTTTGAATATTTCATCACTTTCATTGATGATTATTCTAGATTCGGTTATGTGTACCTAATGCGCCACAAGTCTGAGGCGTTTGATAAATTCACAGAGTTTCAGGCAGAAGTGGAAAGGCAATTAGGAAAACACATAAAGACATTTTGATCTGATCGAGGTGGCGAATACCTTTATAGTGAGTTCAAAACCTATTTGTTAAACAATGGGATATTATCCCAGTTGACTGCACCAGGGTCACCCCAGCAAAGTGGTGTAGCAAAAAAGAGAAATAGAACTCTTCTTGAAATGGTGAGGTCAATGATGAGTTATTCAACTTTATCCATCTCGTTCTGGGGTTATGCCTTAGAAATAACCACGTATCTTCTTAACTTAATTCCATTTAAGCCAGTCCTTAAAACACATTTGGAAATGTGAATATGACGAAAACAAAGTTTATGTCACATATATATATGGGGTTGTCCAGCTCATGTGCTAAAAGTGAAGACATACAAGTTGGAATCTAAGTCAGAAGTTTGTCTATTTGTTGGCTATCCTAAAGGAACAAGAGAAAAGTCTTTTCTATAGTACTCAAGATAAGAAAGTATTAGTTAGCACTAATGCAATCTTTTTTGAAGAAGACTATATGAAAGACTTCAAGTTTAGAAGTAAGATAATTCTTAATGAGTTATCTGGGAACTCTAATATTGTGCCTGATAGAGTCAATGAGTTAATTTCTAATCTAAATCATAATAACCAACTAAAGCCAATTGCAGAACAACAATCACCGGTACTTCGTCATAGTAGGAGGATTATTAAACATCCAAGTAGGTATATGTTAATTGGAGAGTCATTTTAGATAGTCTCTAATGAGCATGAACTAGATCCCACTAGTTATGATGAAACAATGGTTAATAAAGATGCAAACCATAGGCATAAAACTATGAAATCAGAAATGGATTCCATGTATTCAAATAAAGTCTAGGAATTTACAGAGAAACCTGAAGGGATAAAACCATAGGATGTAAATTGGTCTATAAGAGAAAGAGAGTGGTATATGAGAAGGTGAAAACCTTTAAAGCTAGGCTTATTGCGAAAGGGTACACTCAGAAAGAATGTATCGATTATGAGGAGACCTTTTCGCTATTAGTCATGCTTAAGTCTATTAGAAATCTCTTATCCATTGCAGCAAATCTTAATTATGAGATTTGAAAAATGGATGTCAAGACTGCCTTTCTTAATGACAATCTTGAAGAAATTATCTATATAATACAACCAGATAGTTTTATAGCTATAGGCCAAGAGCATATGGTTTGTAAACTATAAAAATTTATCTATGGGCTTAAACAAGCATCTAGATTATGGAACATCAGATTTGATCAGGCAATCAAGTCATTTGATTTTGATCAAAATCCTGATGAACCTTGTGTTTACAAGAAGATAGATAGGCGGTTGGTGATTTTTCTAGTTTTGTATTTTAGATTATATACTACTCATTATAAATGATGTAGGAGTATTATCATCAGATAAAATATAGTTATCTAACTATTTTGATATGAATGATCTAAAAGAAGCCAATAACATCATTGGGATTAAAGTATTAAGGGATCTCAAGTTAAAGATATTGGGTTTATCCCAGATTGAGTATATTAACAAAATTCTGATCAAGTTTGCCATGCATAATTCCAAAAGGGATTGTTTTCCTTTAGATATGGAATTGATTTATTCAAGTATCAGTTTTTTAAGACAACTGAAGAGATAGATTGCATCAGAAGTATTTCTTATGCATTAGTAGTGGAAAGTCTCATGTATGCAATGTCATGTACTAGATCAGACGTTTGTTATGTAGTTTGAATGATCGGTGGATATCAATTTAATCCAGGACTAGAACACTGGACTGCAGTAAAACATATATTCAAGTACCTTCAGAGAACGAAAGATTATATGTTTGTATATTTCAGTGAGAATCTTATACCTATTGGGTATATAGATTCAGAATTCTAATAACATAGGATACTCGGATCTTTCTCAAGATATGTGTTCACTTTAAGTGATGGAGTTATAAGTTGGAGGAGTGTAAAGCAATCATGTATTGCAAACTTCACCATGGAAGTTGAATATATAGTTGCATATGAAACTACAAAATAGGTTATATAGCTCTGGAAGTTCCTTATGGAGCTTAAGATTGTACCTAGTGCTTAGATGCCAATTGTTCTTTATTAAAATAATAGTAAGGGCAGTAGCACAGTCTACGGAACTGAAAACCACAAGAGAATAAAACATGTTGAGAGAAAATCATATTTGGTAAGGGAATTTTGTGCAAAATGGTGAGGTCATCGTATCTAAGATTACGTAAGCGGATAATCTAGTGGATCCATTCACCTAAGTCATTGTCAGCTGTTGTGTGATTTCTATAACACAAACTAATGCAAGTGCACGTTATCGCAACAAGTAATATATGATGAGTAGAGTGTCAATCCACGAGGAATTGTTATTACTCTTTGCTAAGTACTAAAATTATGTTCTCCTATTCTTATTCAAGCTATTGGCAATTTAATGGTCTTGATATCTAAACTAACTAAATAAGAAATAATAATAATTACAAGAATTGAGCAAAGAGAACAAACGTGATAGCACAAATACTCAAATGCCTAGGATTACAATAATTTCTCAGTACTTCACTTGAATTTAACTACTCCCCTTAGAACTATCAATATGAATGTTAACCAAGAACTTTAATATCCTCACAAGCCTCTTTCGATGGCTAAGTGAGTACATCACATTCAATCAATTATCTATATTCCTATGATAATCAAATTGAAATAAGATTCATTAAGTTCAAATTCTCTAAATGGTCATATATGTCATATGAGTATATTTCTATCTCATATGGAACTTATTCTTTTACACAATGATCATGCATCAATTTATCTATGGCCAACACAAAATTTCCTTTTCCAAGTTCATTAAAGTTTCCAAATCAATCTAATACATTGTCATGTAATTAGAAGCATTAAGCATAGAACAAATTGAACAATTTAATACTAATATGACAAATAAGAGAAAATAATCAATCCAAGCTACATATGAGTTCACATTATAATCCTAATAATAAAACTTAGTTCATAACTGAAAACATAAGTTTAGAGCATCTAACAACATCATTATACATGCTGGAATCAATAACAAATACGAAATTGAAGAGAAGAAGAAATTTCCCTTGATGCAATGGTGATATTCTTTCTTCAAAATACAGAAATTCTTCTTTTTTCTCTTGATTTTTGCCTATTGTTGTTTATTCTTGCTTCCAAGACCTAAATAAAGTATTTATTTTCGTGCTCTCTACTGCCCCCCTCTTCTTGACTCAACAATGGGCATTTATATAGGTTTAGGATTTCAAAAAGAGGACAAAAATGCCCTTAAAGAGTGCCCAGAATTTAGTGTCGCAGCATTCAGATTCAATGCCACGGTGTGGAGCTTCTGAAATTAGCGCTTCGGCCAATGTCCCGGCACTGCACTGTTTACATTTTTAGCATTTTAGTCCATTCTCGGATTCTCATCTCAAATAGCTCCATTTGCATCTGGTTTTCGGTATTTTTGCTCCGACAGTGCTTAAATCTATAAAACAACATTAATATGCATAAATAGCCAAATTATTGGGATAAATTAAACAAACATCAAGTTTAGGAGGATAAAATATTTTATGCAATTACGCCCTATCACCAGCAAAGAGTTTTGAAACTCATATGAATAATATTGAGGTTCAATAGTTACTCGACATGTTTTAGGGCAAGTGGAAGATTGTTAGACATATTATGTTATTTTATGTCCTTAAAGCATGTATAATAACATTTTATTAGATTAATAAATTTTATTCATACATATAATTGAGCATGCATATAATTGAGCATACATTGATAAGCCCATATTTATAAAGTATGTGATCTATGTATTAGGCATATGATGCTAATACAGAGGGTATAGATCACAAATTCTTTATAAATTAAATATAGTTCACAACAAAAAAAAAGGACATTTTATTATGTAAGGTTGTAGTTTTTCTGCTTCTTATAGTGGATGATTTGTCTTGATCATCGAAGTAGAGACTTAGAGTAAAAAAACTAGTGTATATGTTACATTGAACAAGACACTGTGAATTTTGATCTAGTTAACTGAATGTTGTAGATCTTAATTCACAAAAACTTTAATAAGCTTAATTGATCTTAATCCTGATCAGGTAATGAACTTACATTCATGCATTGTATCTTTTGAGTTATTAAAGAGTGAGATCCAAATAAATTGTCAAAATCTCGATAGCTTGGAGATATAATTTCATGGATCGTAGGAACATATATTTGCAAAATGGAATCTAATAATTAATGTCCACCTAAGTTGTTTGTAGTACTTGATCATTAGAATCTGTGGCCACAGTTTATTCATATAAATTATTTATTGAATAATAATATTTATTTATAAATTTATTTATAAATATAGATATATTAAAAATGATCATTAGAGCATTCAGTGATTTAGGGGCAAATAAATAATTAAAGAGGTAAAACATTTTTTCATGACTTAACTTTAATTATGGACATTAATTAGAGAGTTAATTAAGTGATTATTATTGGTCTAAAGACCAAGCCCAATTTAATTAAAAAGAATTTTAATTTAATGAACTTTTACTTTATAATATGAGTTACTAGAGTACAGCCATTGGTGTATTATGAGATAATAAGGACTAAGCCTTTTAAGTTGGAGCTAGAAAGCCCATAAGTCTTGCAGTCCATCTATTAGCTCAAATCTTAATCAAACTCTAATTTTTTAATCCTAATCAAATTCTAAATACCCAAGGGAGATCCTTATATATGTGAGAGGTATGTAATAAGAAAAATAGATCACAACCATACAGAAAAAATTCTTTTACGTATTCTTACGTGAGAAAAGAATTTAGTTAGTACCATTATCTCATATTTGGATATTAATGGTTTTATAGATTAAGAAAGATCCATGCGCCCACACGCGTTGAGTTTGAAGATTGAGGATAGTAGAGAAGATTATAGCCAGTCAATTCAAGATCTACTATAGCGAGAAATTGAGGTA
The DNA here is from genome assembly GCA_946807835.1 of Ailanthus altissimus. Lineage (NCBI taxonomy): Eukaryota > Viridiplantae > Streptophyta > Magnoliopsida > Sapindales > Simaroubaceae > Ailanthus > Ailanthus altissimus. The sequence continues at coordinate 21,498,082 of OX327684.1, forward strand.
ATTTTATATCCCTATATATGTAACGATGAACAAAGTGATCTGACTTCCGCTGCGTTTATTTTTATAAACAGAAATTTTATTTTTACATACCAACCAACAATTGGTATTAGATGAGCCTTGTTTCATATTATATGTATAATTTATTTTATGTGTGGTAGCAATTATTTATTGTGGCACCAATTACATATTTAATCTATATTTGTCATTTTTTATTAATTATGTGACGAATGGTTGTGCCAGTAATAATTTATGGTTAGGTTAATTCTTGATGATTCTTTATTTTTTTTGTAAGCCAATTAAATGACTTAGAGTTTTGATTTACAATCTAAAGAATATTTTTTTTTTATTATTATTTTAGTTGTAATAATAAAATAAAGAAAAACAAAAAAGGAAGAAGAAAAAAAAGGAAAGGCAAAGAATGAGCGGCAGGGTGGGGAAAAAAGGGAAGATGATGTTTATTTGAAAAATATTATTTAGACCTCTTCAGTTTTAATTAATTCTGATATAATTAAGATGTTTTGCATATGTTATGAATTGATCATTAAAAGTTTGTAAATAGGTAGAGCTTCCTTCAAAATGATTTATCATTACTCTCTTATGCATCTAGTACTCAAGTGATTTAATGGTTATACTCTTGTGCACTTCACATTTAGTATTTACTTAACTTTATATTATCTCTTATGTTTATATAGTATTTACAAAATCTATAGAAAATTTTAAACTTAGTTGGAGTAAGAGTTTATGTGTATAGGAGTCTAAATCTCATTCAAAGAAGTCAATTCGAGTTAAAAACAAATTTTTTGAAATAAGCAACGATGTAATATTCTGTAATCAATGTTGAGGCGATAACGTGACTTAAGGCCAATGTTGCAAAGTTCATCAACCATTGCTGTGGCGTTGAATTAACGCTGAAAAAATTTTCAACTAACATAGAGGCGTTCAATTTTTTGGAATTATCATTAGGGCGTTATGTTTTCTAACGCTAGGGTGTTAAGATTTGGAATAACCCACTTGTTTATTAACGCTCCTCTTGAATCGTTTTACTATTTTTTCGTATGTCCTTCACATACTTAATTTCGTGATAACTCTTTGATAATTTTTAATTTAAAATTATGTTTAAACATAATTTATCAATTTTAATAATCTGTAAAATTATGTTTAAACATAATTTATCAATTTTAATAATCTGTAATTGAGTTAAAACTTTTATTTTAAATCATCTAAAAAAAATAATGAATATTAGTCTCGCAAAAAAAGAAGGAAATAAAATTTGAACGCAAAATGGAGAGAGGGGAGAGCAATAAACTTTTTTGGGACATAATCGAAGTCGCATCAATTAATGACCATGAGGCCAAATATATCAATATAAGAGACGGTGTTGTGGGCCTTATGGCACAAGTTGACGGTTCAGATTTGTCTTCTTATAATAATGGATCATGACAACTTAACCGTGGACTAGCTACGGAAACTCGATGTTGATTTCTCTTCTCAATTATCTTCTTGTTCTTTTGTCATTTTGGTTAGCTTCGTATCCATAGATTTCATTGAAACAACGGTAAGAAAAAGGATACTTTGTTGAAAAATACAAGTAGTGCAGAATAAAAATATTAATTGAAAAATAGAGTAATTGAGTAAAAAAAAAAGTGTTTAATAAATACTTTGTTGTAAAGTAAAAATAATGTTTAACAATTTTAATAATTGTAATTCTAAAATTAACAAAATATTTAAGAAAAAAATTCCTAAATCAATTTCTAAAGTGGAATTACACCTTTTTTTTAAAAATAATAATAATAAAAAAAATCTCTCTCAATTACTAGTAATCTTCCTTCTGGCAGTGGCAATTATGTCGACCACATTTTTTTTTTATTAAAAGAGTGACATGAAAGAAACATTAGAAGTCAATACTCGATTGTATATTTTAGTTTCACATGCTAATCCCTTCACTGTCAATCAATTTTATGGGGCTTTCCGATTGACCCATTACACTCTTATGAATTCCCTCGGCTTCCTTGCAGGTCGAAAAGTGATGCTACATTTCTTGTGGATTTATCAACATCATAATAAAACAAATAATGAAGAGTTGGAAACATTCTTCATAAATAACATCCAATACACACATAGATAAATTGGAATGCATTGCAGTGATCAAAGAAAAAAAAAATTAATCTTACAATCATTGTTGGACACATTATTAAAATGACTCAACTAGCCCGTCCTAATGTGTGTTTGAGTTGAAGCCTATTTCAGAACATGCTCAAATCAATTATTTAAGTAGATTGCATTTTAGAAATCATACCCATTACGTTAGGTAATTCGATTCTTCAACTCTAATTTTATATGAAAAAAGATTTTTCTCAAAATAGATAATTTTCACTTAAATTTTTTCTCTTTATTTATTGTATTATGAATGACAAACGGACTTAACATCTAACTAAATTAGATTAATCACTTTATGCATGTTTATACATATTTTGTATATGATTTGAATTTATGCGCTATAAAAAAAAGTCAATTTATTTATTTTAGGATCATCATTGAATTCTCAATTATCATCTAAGTTTAAGTACTCAATTAACATCAAAGTATTTATAGCATCCTACTTGCTTTTAAAGTACTCTACATACAAAGCATTCTCTTTTTTAAGAAAATTTTGACTTAAGTGTTACAGTATTTTTTTTCTACTGTAGGACAATGCTTACCTACAATTTAGGGGAGTTCTCAAGGTGAGAAAGTAATTTTCTAGAATTCTAACATTTGAAATTTTTAATAGCACTGTCTATGGGAAGATTTTGGATAGAATAGACTTTCCAACTCTAAGAACACATATGATAAAAAATCTAAATGCTCATCCCTTAAACCTAAAAAACATTAAAAATGGAGGCTCAAGTATCTTTGACTTGGCTACTCTAAGGAATGATGTCCTTGTCAACATTACAAGCCTCTTGACAAAGATTCTAAAGCAATTAGAAGAAGCTAGAAAAGCGAATCAAGAGCTAAGGGGTAAACTAACTGCGATGGAAGGAGTCGAAGACTTCCAGGACAATCTCGAAGACTTTTTACTTTGCGAAACCAAACAGAGACACAACCTGCTAGAGAGATCCACAAATAATGAAGAATAAAGGGATGTTGTAGATCAAACTGGAAAGATAAAAATTATATAATCGACAATAAGACTAGATAATGAATAAGATATAGGAGTAGTAATTTTGAAGTCAACAAACTGTGTAAAAGGCCAGGAAGGTTGGAATCGTTGAAGATGCAATATCTTTAGTGCGAAAGGCGATCAAGACCCTTTTCTGGAACCAATTAAGAGAGTAGGAAGACCTCAAAAGTTCATTGTACAAAACTTCCATATGTATAATGGCATTGAAGATCTTGAAGAGCATATTTTTCACTTTAACGCGAAGATGATAATGCACTCGATAGATGACGCTTCAAAGTGTATTACCTTTAATTCCAGTATAAAGGGACCTGCCTAAGCATGGTTTTAAAGTTTAAAGGAGAATTTGATCTATTTCTTTGATGAACTGACCGCTCAGTTCATTACACAGTGTATACAGAATAAAAAGAAGAAGAAGACGATATTAAATTTGTTCTTCCTAAAGTAAAAGGAGAAAAAAAATCAATTAAAGACTTTTAGAACATATTTAATAAGGAGCTTAGCGAAATTAAAAGCTACGATACAGACATTGTAGCATAAGTATATCGTAGACAGTAAGGAGATCCACTCTTTATTAGTGATATCTTGTTCAGAAAAACTTTTTTTTTAATTGATAAGCTAGAATAGATAAGAGAGGAGGAGGACGAGCTGCAACAACAAAAGAGGCTTTTGTGATCACCACGTTATAGAAATGTATTATTAAGGTTTATGCTTACGTGCCATCCTTGTTTGTATGAATATTTATATAATATATATTTTATTAAATTGCTAATAACCTTTATTAAATGATATTAAAGCTTATAACATTCTAGATATTGTATGATATGAAGGAGTTCAGATATAGTCTAAAGGAGTTTATACTAAGGCTAAGAGTTAGCAAAGCTAAGAATTATAAATGTTGAGAGTTAACACTGCTAAGAGTTAGCAGGTTATAAGAAAGCAGAATCTAAAGAGTTAAAACATTGTCTATAATTTGATAAAAACCTGAGAGTATATTAGTATTGACATAGTTGTAATAGATGCTAGAAAATGTTATTATGTAAATATGTTCTCAAACACAGTGTTCTTGATCTATGTTCAACAATGTGGGTCTATCAGTGAATCTTTATTATATAGATTAGTGTATGTCTATATCTATATTGTACACATGATTATTCTTAACTGACCATGAGCTTAGTGGAAGCTCGTATAGATATGCAGGTATTCAGTCAGAACTGAATACTGAACAGACTCATAAGGACCTCGATAGCTATCCTATGAATCCGTCAAAGGTAGATCCTCTAGAATTAAGTAATATTCGTGGTCATTTATGTAGTAACCATTTATCCACAACCGGTAAGAATAAATATTTATATATATATAAATATACATATTTTATTTGTATGTGGGTGATACTTGATTTATGTATTGTTATTAGTAGTATTTGTATAAGTTAAAGACATACTATTAGTATTGAGTTTATTTGCAAGACTTTAGATTTATTTTAGGGACCAAATTATAATACTTTAAAAGTTTTAGGGGCTAATTTAAAAACAATAAAAATTAGTTCTTAGTATAAAAATACACATTTGAAATCCTAATTCACTTATTTAGGTCGAACCACCTCTTTTAGAGTGAGAAAAGAAAGAAAGAAAGGAGAGAGAAAGAGAAGAAGAAGAAAGTTAAAATTTAAACTTTAAAAGGTATATTATAACAATTTCTTAGTTTCTTGGTGTTAATTGAGTTAATTCTTTTAAGTCTTGATTTCTGAAAATATGTACAATTGAGGATTTGATGTGAATTTCATAAGATATTATGAGAATTGATGATGATTTATGTAGATAGCTTGATAAATCATGATGAATTGCAGAATTTCTACTTGCTAACCTCTTGATCTAGGAATTTTATAAATTGTTGTGTTTGGATTCTAGTTTTGAATTTTAAGTATATGAAATTAGACATATTTAGAATCATTTGAGACTTTGAATCGATTGAAAATTTCAAAATTGAAATTTGTAGTAAATTTACCAAAATAACCCTGAAATTCTAAAAATTTTCTGTGTTAACAGTATTATACAGTGACAAATAATTTTTTGATCTACTAAATGATCTTAAAAAATAATAAATTTATGAAATATGATAAGTTTATATGTCTAATATAATATACTCAGAATTGAGAATTTTAATCAATGTGGTTAAATTGTTATAATTTTTTAAAAAGTGTCAGCTCATTGCAGTATTTGATTAACAGATTTTTAAAGTTATAGAATAAAATAGTTTTAAAGTACTTTTGGCAGTGAGTTTGAAGTGAAATATTTATCATGGATTGAGATATATGTCAAGAGTAATTCTCTGATGGTTTTATAATTTTTGAATTAGTATATGATTTTATAAAATTTGGATATTGAATATTGTTCAGTAAATATCTTAATCCTGTCAGGATATTAATTTGGATTTGATGGTGTCTATGGAATGGATTGTGCAGGAATTATGATATAATATTCATACATAAAAAGAATATATGAGTCAAGAATGATATATTCTAATTTTGCAGTAATTGGACATCATTTGATGTATAAGAAAATTTTGTTAAGTGTAAGTGGTCAGAATGACAGATTTTGAGAAACCAAGTAATTAGACCAATTTGATGTGATAAGTGCAATATGTGTAATTTTGTAAGCTATTTAAAGTGTTTTGTATTAATTTTGAGGCTCATGAAAGGATTAAACTCCACTGATAGGTTAAGGAGATTTAAGCCTTGTAACCGAAAGTGTTAAGAGGTAAGTTTACTAGACTTTTACTGAAATCATAATAAACATAGTAATTGTTATGTATGATTTTGTAAATGTGCTTAGGAATATGTTTATGTTATGTCAAAGTATATTTTGATATGAAATGTGAAAGACCTGTGTTTATGAATGTGAGCATGGACATACATGACATATATGTGTTTTTGAAAGTGAGCATGGACATACATAACATATATGTGTTTTTGAAAGTGAGCTTTCAAAATAAAATATGTTTAACAAAAAAAGCTTTTGAAGTGTAATATGTCAATGAGAAATATTTTGTGTTTTGAGAATGCTTGAACTCATTGTTGACTTAGTAGACACCTTATGTGATTTGTGGAGCCTTTATGTGTGGCATTTCCTTCGGGATTGGTATATGTTATGTGTTCCATATGTAGAAAGGATCCTATTGGTACTTAAAGAAAGTTTGAGTTATCACATTTGTGTGGTGGCGTATTGGTGTATGTGAGAGGACTCACCGATGATCAAGATGAGGGTTTGGCTCTTACCTTTGGGCATGAGCATTATATATGTGTAATTTAAACCTCTCTTGTAATATTTCTCTCATACGATATGTCACCTACGAATGACATTTGACTCATTATGTGATATGTGATATGGAAGTCCTACTAAGTAGTAGTTGAGTGATGATATTCCTATTATATGTTTTGAAAGAATGTGTAAGCGCTTACTTGACATGTGATTTGATAAGATTATGATTTTAATTTATTACAGCAAATCATACACATGTATTGTGTACATATATGTATTTGTATTTGATATATGAAAAACTAGTATGCTTACTGAGTTTTATACTCATTATAGTTTATGGTGATTTCATGTAAATAAGGTACATGTGTGTTTAGCGGATTTGGCAAAGCTTTTATTGTTCCTTGGGTTCCCTAAGTTGCTAGGTTACTAAGTGTTTCATTTGGGGACATGTGATTTAAGATATTTGATTTGTCCCTATTAAATAAATACTTATGTATTGTTTTATTTAGTTTAGTTATGGGTTGATTTTAAGTAAGAATTTGCAATAAATATATTCTGGGCTTCAAGTAACAAAGTTGCTACTAGTGACGTAATAGAGTGTTAATCTCTGAGAAAACTCTGCGTATCTCCGGTTTACTAATTGCCTCAGTCATAATTCAATTGTATAATTCTGAAAAATTGAAATGAATGTTTAAATATTGTCAATAAATGTTTATATTTATATTTTAGGTTATGGGTTGATTTTAAGTAAGAATTTGCAATGAATATATTTTGGGCTTCCGGTAACAAAGTTGCTACTGGTGACGTAGTAGAGTGTTAATCTCTGAGAAAACTCTGTGTATCTCCGGTTTACTAATTGCCCCAGTCATAATTCAATTGTATAATTCTGAAAAATTGAAATGAATATTTAAATATTGTCAATAAAACTTTATGTTTATATTTTAGGTTATGGGTTGATTTTAGTGTTGAACTTACTAACAACTTGCTAAGGATTCCTATATTGAATTAAAGTTTGAAATTTTATGCAATTTTATTTATGAGTGCACATTATTGAATGAATGTAAGTTATGTCGCGTGTCAAATTTTTTGGATCTGGGGCGTGACAATTTATATTGGGATTTGTACTCACGTGCCATTCCGTTATTGTATGAATATTTTATTTTATAATATTGATCCAATTCATTATTTGTTAAATTGCTAATTACTATTATTAAATGGTTCAATGCTTGTGACGCTACAGACATTATATGATCTGAAAGGGTTCAGATTTTATCTCAAGAAGTTTAGATTAATACTAAGAGTTAACATCACTGAAAACTATAAATGCTAAAGGGTTAGCATATTATATTAATCAGTGAAGTGTAAGAGTTAGAATCTTGTCTGTGACGGTATAAAGACTCGAGAATACATTAGTAATAACATAGTTGCAATAGGAGCTAAGAAATGTCATTATGGAAGTCTATTCTCAAATTATATGTTCTTAGTCTTAATTTATCGATGCAGGTCTAACGGTGGAATCTTTTTACATAGACCAGTGTATACTATATCTAGATGGTCTAAATGGTTATTTTTAGCTTACCGTGGGCTTACTGAAAGTTTGTCTAGCATACAGGTGTTCAGTAAGGACTGAATACTGAACTGACTCAATGAGGACCCCAATAGACATCCCATGAAGCCATCAATGGAAGGTCCTCTAGAGTTGAGTAGTATATGTGGTCCTTTGACCTTAGTACCATAGTGGGCTTGTAAATGATCCATCATACTTTGGTTCCACGCATATCACAGACCTTTCATGGTGTGACTGCTGGGTGTCGTTAGGTATAGTTTGATGCTTATGAAGTCTAGTGTGTACAGATGTGGAATTTGTCAGCTCATATAGATGAGTTATATATCTGAATGCTCAGAGACTGTATCTTAGAAAGTCTTATGGCCATAAGCAAATAACCCAGGAAAAGAGTTTCCTACAGAGTTAAACAATATTGTAAAAGTATTTGCATATATTGTCTATTAAGATACATGTCTGGAGATAAGTTTGCGGATGAGCACATAGGAATTTGACAGTAGTGATCTATATCCCTGCTTTTCTATGATATAATTGGCAAAAGGATTATACGTATGTGTTATGACCTCAACTTGTATGGTCTACTGCACAGATTTGTAATATCCATGACGTATGCGTGGGGCATCGATCTCAGACTTGCAAAATAGTTTTGTTTGACAAGTCAGGAGTGGACCTAGAGAGTCCTGCAATATGAAGTGTACTCGTTGTGCACTGGGGCAGCATATCGGATTGAATAGTTCGATCCATAAAATTGTAGCAAACTGAAAATTTACTTCGGTCTCCCTCTGGTCGTGTATGTGTCAAGACTTAAGAGTTAAATATATCAATTAGTTAATAACTAGTTGTTGACCAATAGGATGTTGACACATGGCACATTATGGGCCAATTATTGTTTGACTTAAAAATTACCAAAATACCCTTATTTGTTGGACCAATAATATTATTGTTTTAGTCATTAAAATGTTTTTTGAATAAAATAATAATAAATGATATTATTATTTAATTAAAGTCAAACAATTCATTTTTTTAATTTAAATTAGCATGTGTTTCTACCATGATTTAATAAGATTAAATCATTTATTTACTATTGATTAAATGTTATAATAAATATAAAATGGGTGACACTAGTAAATAGTAGGCCTTAAATGTCATTTGCAAATGAAAAAGAGTTTTTCATTTTGGCCAAACTTTTGGCTAAGTTCATCTAAATCATTTTTCATTTTATTTGTTTTCAGTTTATTTATTGTAAACAATGATAAATAAATTACTAATGGAAAATATTGATCATTATAATAGATGTCATTATGTGAGATAATGAAAAAAAAATGATAAGTAAATTATTAATGGTAAACATTGACCATAATAATAGGTGTCATTAAGTGAAAAAATAAAAAGAAAATAATAAACAAATAAAAGAGTAATATGTTGCTCAATATTGTAAGGTGAAAATTGGTCAAGACATTAGTGGGAATAGTAGAGAGAATTTGAAATGTTAAGTATTAGAAAAGTTCTCTCAAGTGTTGAGATCAAAAATATATTCTCTCCATTTTTTTCTTTCATTTTGGTCGCTCATACTATAAGGTAGAAATAAGAATTCAAAAATTGAATCATTTGCTAAAAACGTTGTTATTCTAGCTTCCCCAAGCCCACCGTGTTGAGGAACTAGAATTATGAACGAGTTACTTCAAAGCGGGTACTTCGGTTCGACCATATATATACCAAAGGCTTGACAACTATTTCTCAATCTTGAAGTATTTTATATTTATAAGATAACATGTAAAGTTTATTTGTGTTTATCATTGAGTAATTTATATTCCACTCATCTGCTACGCATGTATGTGATACATATGTTGGCGGATCTGAGGCACGTGTGGGTGTATGCATGTGCAATTGTGTCTATTGCCTAACGTAGCGGAAGCGTGTAAATTTTGTAATAAACACAATAAATATAATATATTAATCACATTAATATATTTATAGATTAGAGAACTTACCAAAACGTGTAACGTTATACACGTGTTTTTCCTAGAGTCCGCATAGAGACCAACTCGTGTGCAGTTCTAGTCACCAATATGGTGGGCTTGGTGAGCTAGAATAACAACCCTATATTCAGTTCGGGATTAACTCTTAATCCCAAAAATAGCCAAGAGTGTGTTTATATCATTTTCTCCAAAAGGATAAAAAATAGAGAGTTTGAAGCAATTCACAATTGCTTCAATTGAAGACAAAGAAAAAATAAAACAATTTTATTTTTTCTATTTTTTTTTCTTCTTCTTCTTCTCCTCTTCTCTTCTCCATTTCTTCTTTTCCTTCACTGGGCCAAATGGCCAAATTTCTTCTCTCCCTCTCTTTTTCTTTCTTTATATATATATATAATATAATATATTATATAATATAAATAATAATATAATAATATAATAATATATTATATAATATAAAAGAAAGATATTTTGATTATTTAACTATTAAATAATTAAAATGAGAAATAACCACTTTACCTCTCATGAATAGTTACCAAGTTTACCCTCTAGTGGGTCTCACCAAAATCCACACTTGAGTAAACTCAACTGAGAGTCCACAATACGTTACGTGTTATTATACAATTATTAAAAAATAATTATTGACTAATTGTTATATTTAACACTTAAATACAAATATGCACGCATTTCTGTGGTATTGCTGAATATTGCTAGATTAAACAATTTAATCCAGCACGCTGCCCTAGTGCAGAACGAGTACACTCTAAATCGCGAGAATCCTTAGGTTCTACGTCCGATTTGTCAAATGAAACTATTCCATGAGTCCGTGAGCAATGCCCCACGCACACGTCACGGATATATAAATCAGCATGTTGAACCATGCAAGTTGAGGTTACAACGCATACGTATAGTCCTTCCATCATGATATCCTGGATGTGCGGGAATATAGATTATTATCGTCATATCCCCTAGTGCTTATCCATATCTTATCTCCAGACTTATATCTCACTAAATAATATGCGCAAACTTTTTTGCTATATTGTTCTACCCTGACGGAACTCTTTCCCAGGATTGATACTTGTGGCCACAAGATTTTTTAAGATACAGTCTCGAAGCATCTGGATATTGAACTCCCTATACGAGCTGACGGATGCCGTATCTGTACATACCGGACTCCATAAGTATCGGACCATACCCAGCGACACCTAGCGGTCACACCATGAAAGGTCTGTGACATGCGTGAAACCAAAGTATGGTGGATCACTTATAAGCCCACCGTGACACTCAGATCAAAGGACCACGTATACTACTCATCTCGAGAGGACCCTCTATTGACGGCTTTTATAGGATGTCTATCGGAGGCCCTCGTGAGTCTGTCCTATATCCGGTCCTAACTGGATACCCATATGTCAATATGAGCTCCAAGCTCACGGTCGGCTAAGAACGACCATCTATACCTTATAAGTACGATATATGGTGATCTATATTAAAAGTATCCACCGATAGACCCGCATCAGCATAAATAGATCAAAGACAATTATTTGAGAACATACTTACGCAACTTGCATTTTTTAGCGTCTGATTGCAACTCTTGCAACTATACAGTTACTAGTATATTCCCAGGTCTATGTTCCATTACAGACAAGGATCCAACTCTTAGATCTGCTGAGTATTATAACCAGCTAACACTTAGCTGTGCTAACATTTAGCAATTATATCTCTCAGCGTGGCTAACTATGAGCCCTTATCTAAATACCTTTAGATCTGATCCGAACTCCTTCAGACCTACAATGTCTATAACGTTACATGCATAATACCATTTAAATGGGTATTAGCAATTTAATGGGAATGTACACTTGTATAGATACACAAATATATGTACATTCAAGGATGACATGTAAACACCAACCCTAACAACATATGCTATATTTGAATGATAGACACAAACCCACATGCATGCACCATAGGTTTAAAGTCACTTGCAATTTGACATAAGCCTCACGGTGGGCTTGTGGGTGATCTACTATACTTTGGTTCCACGTATATCAAAGACCTTTTATGATCTAACCACTATGTGTCACTAGGTATGGTCCGTTGCTCATAGAGTCTGGTGTGCATAGATATGAGATCCACCAGCTCACATATATGGGTTGTATATCTAATCCTTCGAGATTGTATCTTACAAAGTCTTATGACTATAAGCAATAAACATGAAAAAAAAGTTTCCCACAGGATTGAACAATAAAGTAAGGGTGTTTGTGTATATTATTAATTGAGATAAGAATCTAGAGATATGTTCATGGATGAGCTTATGGGAATTTGACTGTGTCAATCTATGTTCCCATACATTCAGGGTATAGATGGCAGAAGGATTATACGTATGCATTATGACCTCAACTTATATGGTCTACTGCGCTGATTTGTAACATCCGTGACGTGTGTATGAAGCATCGATCACGGACTCATGGAATAGTTCTATTTGATGAATCAGGCGTGGACCAAGGGAGTCCCACAATATGAAGTGTACTCATTTTGCATTGGGGCAGCATACATGATTAAATAATTCAATCTAGTAAACTTCAATAAAATCGATTAATTATTTCAGGATCCCTCAAGATGTGCACGTTTTCATACTTAAGTATTAAATACATTAATTAGTTAATAATTGTTATTAATCAATTAAATGGTGACACGTGGTGTATAATGAGCATTTGAATAAATTAACTCAAGTTTAGGTTTTAGTGGAACCCACATCAGGTTAAATGAAAGTTTAAAGGTAATATCACTTAATTAATTATTTAATTGTTAAGTAATCAATTTATATATTTAATTGTTTAATAAATAATTAACTAAACTATAGTTAAGTATTAATTAGATTTAGTTAATTAGGATATTTATTAACCTAATCTAGGTTAATTAATTTATTAAGATTGAGTTAATTAAGATATTTTGTAAACTAAATTAGGGTTAATAGTTAACTATAATTTAATTAAGCAAAATATCTAACATTACTCAATTGTTAAGTCAAAACTAAAGTTAATTTGTTAACTTTTGTTATGTTTAAGTGTAGTTACTTTCATGAAACAAATATTAAATAATTATTAAGTAAAATATCTCATTTAACTTGAGTGATAAGTTTACTTAACTAAAATAGTGTTAATATGTTAACAATGATTAAGTTAAAATAATGCGACAAATATTAAATGAATTGAAATCAATTTATTTCATATAAAAAATACAAAAAGTCTTGGCCGGCCATGGTTTTTAATTTTGAAAGAAATGGCTTTTGTTCTTGGTTCTAAGTGTTAGAAACAAAATAAACAAAAACCATTTTCCATCTTCATCATTTCTTCATTTTGGCCAATCAAGTTACAAGTAATTAGACAATTATTTTTCTTGTTCAAATGTTAAATTAGAAGAAAAGCATTAATTACTTTGTAATTGCATTAATAGTTCAAAAGTTGAACTTTTAGATTAAAATGTTAATATAGGGTTTAAAGAGTTAAACCAAAATTATTGGATTTTGGCTACTGTACTAGCTCATCAAACCCACCCTGTTGATCACTAAAATTGTCAACAAGCCTAACTTGGGCGGTTTCCCAGATTAATCCAAATGCTTCAGATGTGATTAATTCTCGATTAATGTTTTAATATGAGTAAAAATATAAGCTGTGGTCATATTATTTTTTTAATACTTCCGTTGCATATTTAATTCGTACATGTATGTATTTGATGCCTATATATGCTATATGAACACTAATACCATATATATATATCGTAGAATAATCAACACTTGCAGGTATATCCTTTTAGAATGAAGGATTCGGAAAACAACCTTCTAATAATAAAAAGGATGGAGGAGATAAATGTTAGAGGCTATTTGAGCCTTTGATTCCTATTAATATGCCATTGAAGAAGATTTGGAAGAAATATAAAGATTTTGAAGTATTTAGAAGACTGAGATGAGCACTAATTATTTAATATTTGAAAAATATGAACAAACATTAACCTTTCTGCAATGAGAAAGAACGTGACCTTTCCATGTACAGATTATTGAAAGGGTAAATACATGCCTTAATGAGGAACGAATGCTTGGCTAAATACCTTTTAGCGATAGAACCACAGAAGACCACAACAAAAGAATTTTTGAAAGACCCCAAACCATATAAAGCAAAAGTCGCAACTATAGAGGAAATAAGTGTCAAGATACTGGATGCAATCTACCGATTGCTATATGACTTCCAGGACTGAGATGAAGAAGAAATTTATAGGGAAGAAATAGAAGAAGAAGAAGAAGGCTTGACGGTCATAGAAAGATTACAATTAGCAAAAGAACCATACAATACTCTATGGAAGCACCAGCTGCAAGGATGGTAGTCAACCAACTCTTGATAGGAATAAAAGGTTTAAATCCTTGGCCTTTCTTGTGCCTTTCATTGTTTAAGTTCTTGTTGGGATAACCACTTTCAGGCTTTCACATTGGGTAGTCTTTTTTCAGTATTGTTAGAGTTAGCCCTTTCGTTTATTCATTAATAGGGACTGCAAAGATTTTGTTTGCTTCATTTCAAAGTCATGCTATCAGTAAGTAATGAAATTCATGGAAACCTTTAAAGAAAGAAGCAGAGATAAAAGATAAAGACCTCATGCCTCATTATCATGGCTATCGAACAAGATCTAAAAGAAATATCATTCTCTTGGAAAGATCTGACTGACATCATGCTTCTATATCTTAATCCATTAGTAATCACATTGAACATTAGGAAAAAAAACATCATTCAACGTGTTAGTTGATAGTGGAAGACATGTTGATATACTATTTTAGGATACTTCCAAAAGGATGGAACTTCAGGAGAAAGACATCTGAAGATCTAACACATAGCTCATTGTATTTAAAGGAACAAGAGTCTAAGTCAAAGGATTCATCACACTACTAGTAGTGGTAGCAAAGAAGAGATTGTATATCGATTACTTACTGATGAACGCCCCCTCCACTTACAACACAGTGGCTAGGTAGTTCTCGATACACTATAAAAAGTTATCCCTTCCACCTTACATCAGGTGGTAAGATGCATATCGACCAGGGAAAATAAGATGTGAGATATCAAAGATAAACAAATTTAAGCGAAACAGCAATATGCCTACTCATTAAAATCGCCAAAGAAAAAGAAAGAAGTTGAAAAGACTTCTATAGAAGCTAGAAAAGAAGATAAAGCAAAGAATTCGAGCAATACAAAAGTTTTTACATCATCATATAAAGTGACGCCTCCCAAATAGCAATTACAAGACATCTGGCCAAAGACCCTACATCGAAAAGAAGAATGAACAAAAAATATATCGCATCGCATATAAAAAATAGAAGAAGTGTAATTGGATCTTTTGGCCACGAATAAGAAGTGTGACAAGACCTGACCTGAGTCCTCCTCGAAGTCAAAGTGGATCCTGTAATGACATAAGACTAACATACTTTTCACTCATTATATCTGATACAACGAGGCTACGTGACTCAACAAAAATGTACATGTGTACATAAATATACAAAATATAACAACTTATGCAGCTATGCATATCGTGGGTCAACTTTAAAATGTGAAAAATGTATTACATCGAACGAATCCCTACAACAACTTGAAAAAAATAAGGGAAAAATAGAAAAAATAATGAGCTTGTGGCTCAGTGAATTGATATAATTTAAAAATATTATATACTTTATATGCACTGTAAATAATAGCTTTTGATAATAACTTAATAATAAACAATACTACATGTAATGTACACATATAAATATGTAATATAAAATTATCATCAAACTAGTTGTTGAGAAATCAATAGAACTGTACTTATATGAGCTGCATAAAAATCTGTGCTAAAGCTGAAAATCACAACAAAATATTGGAAATTTAAAATTTTTGAAGCGTACACTATCATGAATTTGTATTGAAACTAAATAAATATAATATAATACTGAGAATATAATATATACTGCATATATACTGAAAACTGCACCAAACGTGTAACTGGAGAAAGCTGGTCTAACCTGGTGAAATAACTCACTCATAAGCAGAGCTGGAGATTTGAGCTGGTCTAACCTGATGAAATGATGCATTGCTCGGCCAGAGTAAATAAACTGATCTAACATATACGCAAAGCAAACTAAACTAAAGAGGAGGGTATACATATAGTGGTTCAAACATTACTACTATATAATATTACAAAGCATAATTATTCTGAAATAAATATTTCTTATTGAATGTAATCATAAACTATACTATAATAAATTTTAAAACATTTCTGAATATATTAAATAGCATAAATATTTATCTATCTAAAATGAATCGTGAATAAAATAAATCTGATAATGTTTAATCAAATCATAAACTACTGTATTAAAAATATATAAAATATATATAGTTATCCACTTACAAAACTGCGCTAATCTTGAAATGGGTCTAGATCCTGGGGTCTACTAGCTATTGATACTCCTCTTATATCATTAGGTATGAAAATATATCATTAGTACAAATATGTATTAGTACAAATATATATTATAAAAACTGAAATATTAATATTTTAACATTATAAATTGTTACCCACTGAATTACTGTATACCAATTTAACTGCCCAAATTGATTTTCTAAAATTTTTCTTTATTTCTTTTCTCCTTATTCTTTTTCTTCTCTCTCTTTCTCCCTTTTATTCTCTTCTTTTTCTATTTTCTTTCATTTTCTCTTTTTCTTTCTTTCTTTTCCTATTCTCAAATTTTCTTCTCTTTCTCTCAATTTGCAATTAATGAAGCAAGTTGTTTAAATACTAATAGTGGCTGTTATTTCAACTAATAAAAAAAAAAGCACCACTTGCCATTTATTATTTTTATTAATTTATTTTCAATTAGTAATCAAATGAACTAGTGAAAAGACACGTGCACTTTGGAGTCTTAAAATATAATAGACATGTGTACTATAATGCCTCGCAGACCAACTATGATACTAGCTACAAACTGCATTCAAGTTCTTAGAAATTTCTCTGTACTTAAAAGACTCCTGTCCAGATCTAAAACCATTGTGAAAACTCCAGGTAGACACTATTGCCACCTGATGCTTATAGTTTCATTTAAGCGTATTTATCCTTCCACTAAGCATTAAAAAACTCTGCAAGGTCTTATGAACTCTTCAATACGACTCTAAGGTTCTTAATAGTCCTTTTTGGTTTAGATGCTCTTACTTCAGATGCCTTTAACAGATCTGCTCCTATTTAAGCATGGTTCATTACTTTCCTACAGCTCATCGTGTTTCTTCTTGAGCTCAACATTTTCCATAGAGAGATTTTCTTGCAACTCATTCAATTGGACTCCAAAGTATCCTTTCAGGATTTCATAGCTGCATTTTCTTTTTTCAAGGAAACCACCTTAGCCTCATGTGTAGTTAAAAGGGATTGCAAATTGCTTATGTAACACCCCAAAATTTTTATTTATTATAATTAATATTTTTACTAGAATTATTTTTATTTATTATGATTAAATTTATTTGTTAAAGGAAATGAAAGAATTTGATTGGTTGAAAAAGTGTTGGTATGATAGGAATTGATTCATGGAATTAAAACCTTGGCCATTTATACTTTTCCAACACTTGATCATGAACCAATAGCAATTAGCCACCAAATAAATTGGAAAGTGATAGAGTTGGTTAGTTCTTGACTAGATTTTAATTAGTTTAGTTAATGAATAGTTATTTGAATTTTCGGACCAATCAAATGCCACCATTTCTAACCAATGGGATTTTTATAGTTTTTGATTTAGTTGAGGGCAAATTTGGCAAGAAAAGTGATGAGTATATAAAGAGAGATAGTGTGAGAAAATACCTATTTTTGCAAAGAGCTTTGTCGTCCCCCCATTTTCCTTTTCTCTTTAATTTTCTTTTATTCTCCTTTAAATTCAACAATTATACATACTTCCCTTAGTAAATCAAGCTCCTAAACCCTTAATTAAACCCATTTCCATCAAGTTTCAAGGATTATTTTTAAGTGAAAAGGAGAATTTCAAGGTGAGTTATTGAGAAAAAAATTAATTGAATATGGATTTGGGGTTTTAAGGGTTTGTAATTTCAATTGCCATTTAGAATTAGGGGTTTTTGCATTTTAGTGGGATTAATTGAAATTTTATTAATTATTTGTGTATTCTTGATATTAAGGTGAAGGCTTGGTAAAGGAGAGCCAAGGAAAGGAGAAAGAGAAGAAGTGAATGCCATTTGGAGGGTGTTTAAGGTTTGGTGTACATTTAAGTTGAACTTAAATTTTTGCTTTAGGGCATTAGTGTATAATTATGTAATTATATTATTTGATGGATACTTGAATGCAAATAGTATATTTAATTAATTATTATGTTGGTTCTAAGTAAATTAAATGTGTTTTTAATATTGGGTAAAATTTGGACATATATGTAAAATTGGATAAAAGTTGGGCCTATATGTGAATTTGGATAAATTTTGGACCTATATGTAAAATTGGGTAAATTTTGGACCTATATGTGAAATTGAATAAAATTTTGGCCTATATATGAATTTGGATAAAATTTGAGCCTATATGTGAAATTGGATAAATTTTAAGCCTATATGTGAATTTGGAAAAAAATTGGGCCTATATGTAAATTTGGATAAATTTTGGACCTATATGTAAAATTGGATAAAATTTGGATCTAGTAAAATTGGATAAAATTTGGGCCTATATGTGAATTTGGATAAAATTTGGACCTATATGTGAAATTAGATAAATTTTGGACTTTAATGTGAAATTGTATAAAATTTGGACCCAAATATAAATTAGTAAAAAATCTTGAACTTATGTGTGAAATATTGAAAAATTTGGACTTATATTTGTGTTTTTGAAAAATTCGACTTATATGTGAATTTTTAAAAGTTGCAAATCTATATGTTAATATTTAGAAACTTTTGGGCCTAATTATGAATATTAAAAAAACAATTGAGTTTAATATAATATGATTATTAAATTATTAAGGAGCCCTTGGTAAACCTTAACATTGGTAGGTGAGGATTGGTAGTTGGCATGCCAATAAGGTGTTATAGTAGTACTGCGTTATTCTGTATCTCTAATTCGACATATATTCTGATTTGATCAAGATCCGATAGGTAGTCACCGAGTGACCGATGTCGGATCACCATTTGATAGCCTGTTGGCCAATCCATGGTATCGTATCAGTGTTTATTTTGGGCGCCTATTGAGATCACATGTAATTGTTTAATCATGTATATGATAAATTAAATTTTAATTTAAAATATATATTATGTCTTGATTAATTGACTTAAATATTTTGGTAAATTTTAACCCATCCTTCGACGTTGTGGTAAGTGATAGTAATTGATTCTATTATTTGTACATTGTTTAAATAAATAAACTATATTGTTCAACTTTTATGTACACCCATTAAACAAATTTTTTACTTAGCGTGTTGGATTTACAACGTACAAATAATAGAATTGCCAATATTGAGGATTTGAGAGAGAAATCTTATCTGTAACAACTTAAATTAGTCACATCCTCTATTTATATATTTTGGGTAGATATTTTATTTGTATTCAAAATATTTGTATAACAAAGTGTATAGATATTTACTGCATGTACATATGTATGTATGATTAAGAACTGTTTTTGAGTTGTAAATGATAAATTGTGTATATTCTTTCGATCCTACGGCGTATCTGATTAAATTAGATGAATGATTCATCCCGTGGGCTAAAAGTTGTATGGTTGAGTAACAAGAGTTGAGTCGAGAAACATAATGATTGAGAGTGTTTTTCCTTGTAATAGGTGATAAGAAGTCCAATTTTTAGAGAAGACTCTGTCCATTTAGTTTTAAAATAAAAAAAAGTTATTTTTAATATTAAGGTTTTGGAAAGAAAACAGTAGTATTTTTTGATCTCGTTTTAAGGAGAGGTAGGTGAGGAGGGTGTTACAACTTATTTCTTGCATCAAGCCTTCATTTGCATTCCCCAGCTCTAACATCTCAGTTGTAAGCAAAGACACCACTTGCCAAAAGCTCCTCAATAATAGCCCTACAAGTTTGCTCAACACGAAGTTTCCTGTTTTCTTCCTTCATTCTTTCTAAATCACTTTGGAGGACAATATTTTATCCACAGATAAGCATGTTATCATTTTGCTCAAACTCCAGACATCTCTTCAACTCATTTGCCTTAGATGTCTCTTTCTAATTTGTCATATCTATCATAGTATTTATCACTACTGTCACATTTAACAACTAAAATTTTCTTGTCAAGTTGATTTTTAATTTTAACTTTGAAAAACTTAAATACGTTTAGAGATTGAAACTTTTCATGAATTAAATAAAAGTACCAGCAACAAAAATAATTGTTAATAAACATAATACAATACTGTTGATTATTTCAAGAATTAGTAAAAAATGGTCCACAAATATCAGTATGTATCAATCAAAGGACCAGTATTAATAAGATTTGAATTTTGATAAAGACTAAATTTATTGTTTCTGATTGAACAAGAATATCTTGATTTATCCAAACTAGAAATAAAAATTAAGTTCCATCTAAATGACGATACATAATAAATCTTATTTAAATCAAAGTAATAGTCTATCTCTAATTGTAATCTAAACAATTTTATGACATCTATAAGAGCTGTGTTGTCATTCTCCACATAGATGTATTTTTTAGCATTAATTGGAACCAGCTTTTCAAACAACCCTACATAGATGCACTTATGTAATTAGTTGGATCTGTATCTACCTATTAAGTGTGTATGAGTATATAAGTTAAATTAACTTCATAACAAACAAAATTGAAAAGTATAAATTTCTTAACATACCTATAGCATACTTGGGATAGTTTTTCTTCGTATGATCAGCCTTCTTGTAGAAGAAACAAGTAATGATTGTATGTTGTTTCTTTTTGACCTTATTATGGGAATTGTCTATTGTGCTTTCGTTTCTCTTATTTCTTTTCTTCTTTTTTTGGTAACATTATCTTAAGACGTAATTTCTAGATAAACACTATTTGTCTTTTTTTTTTCACTGTAATCTTTTTTCTTCTTGCACATAATGTAAAGTGAACTTATTAAGAGTCCATTTACCATTTTGAGTGTTATAATTTACTTTAAATTGATTGTATTGTGCAAGAAGAGATATAAGAACCAAATGTATAAGCAAGTCATCACACAACTATTTTCATTTTTATTAAAATGCTTTTTAATTTTCTTAAGAAATGTCTTAACATTTTCCTTCTCAGAAATAATGCCCTTAAGGTTTTCAAAATGGCATGTTTCATAATCATAAGGCACATGTTATTAGAATGAGCCCACTTTTCTAAGTCCTTTTTATTCTCAACGAAACTTAGATCAGTGAGAGCAAGAGGTCGCTTATCCGAAGTGTAATAATATTAAGCACATAAATGAAATGTATATTTGTAAATATTGAAGAAATAAAAGTAAAAACTGAACAAAGAATATATAATAAAACAACAAGCTCACAAATAATAATTATGTCATGACCTAAAGTATATACAACTTAAAATAATATAACACATATATATTTATGATATAAGTAAACATATAAAGTTGGGCTCCATCATAACATACTCAACACAATATTGACATTTAGATTTTGGATAGAAATATCAATCATCAGTGGTACTCTAACGCAATAATCAATAATTGGTAATAAATCATGTCAATAATAAGCATTTATTTGGATCAACTTATTGTCTGCATTAAAATTTTGATAATTATCACACATTTATTATCATAAATATGCCTATTGTATGACTAAAAAAACTTCTTTTGGACCGATTATTTTTTGCATATATAATAAATATATTCATCTTAATTTCTTAAAATAAATAAATTTACACAGCAGGTGTTACTTTAACAACATGTTATTTCAATTAATATATTTTGAAATATAAGATAAACAATACAAAATAAAATAACTAAAATGCCAAAAAATAAAAAAAAAATAGTTTTTTTTATGTACTAGAGTGATACAATAGCACCAAGGCCATTACGGTAATAGTGCTACTAATGGTCCAAAAATATGTTTAATTTTGGTCGGGTCAAATCTTGATGGGTTGGGTTTTTGGGACAAATCTTCATGAATTGGGTCGATCAACCCAATTCCTCTAAAAACAAAACCCTAAACTTTTGACCCTTTGGGGCCTAGTACTGTGGCACCTGGCCACGGCTTTCAGTATAGCCAACACAGCGCTGCAATACCTGAAAAGCACTACAGTGTGTAGTTATTTCTTGGGCTAGTGCCATAGTGTTTGTGTGAATATAAAAATCCTAACTTTATTGAAGAACGTAAAAAATATAATTTTAAGTTGAATTTTGATGCTTTCATCCTTAATTCTATAAATAAGTGACCCTTAATCAAATTTGAACCATCGAATCAAAATAAAAATCATAAACCTTATGTTTTCTTCAACAAAATTATGTAAAATTCACAAGATTCATACACATAATATCTTTGCCCCAACAATTTGTTAACTTGTTTTAAGGTTTATGCATGTAATTGTGTACATAATGAATTTTTTTAAAAAAAAGTATGACAATCATGCATTATGTAGCGGATTTACATACAATTTGCAACATAAATACACCTGTAGTGAGTTGTAACAACAAAAGAATCAAACACATATCCCTGTAGATGATTCAAAGAAGAATGTTGATTTTTAAAGTTTATTGAACTCACAATGAAGACCTTTGAACAATTCTAGACTTTAATAGCTGGTGGGATTGGAGCAGTTAGAATAATAGCTTTTAATTTTAATTTCGTACAATAATAAAAAATAACTCAACTCTCGAATTGGTTTAAGCATCAAATGCATAAAATGTGTTTTGAGGACCTAAATGCAATATTTTGAGAATTGCATTTTCTCTCTTTGATTTTGCACGAATTTTGAATTCGGAATTCAATATACTAACAAAATAAACTCATTTCATTTGTTATAAAAAAATCAAAGACTTTTAAGCGGCCACATGTCTATCATTAAGACATGTATTACCATGCAATGCTATCATGAGTGACAAATGATACTTATCCAAGTAAACACTTTGCATGAGTGACATTTGTCACATGCAACTCTATACATGCTACCACTTGTCACGCAAATGGTCATGCATAGATGCTATATGTGCATTTGTATTTTTTCATGCAATAAGCACCTGTTTGTAACATTTGTAAAATGTGTCCTTAATTTTTCAGAGAGGTCCTAAAACGTATCATGCTTTTTGAAATCTTTTTGGATCAATCCGTATAATCTGTCCCTCTACCCTCGTGCTTAATGAGTATACTATATATTGTGAGACTCCCTAAGTTTACATCTGTTTGTCTTATGAACATTTTTACAAGTCTGTGAATAATGTCCCACCACATGTTACGGGTACTACAAAATAGAGCGTTGAACCATACAAGTTGAGGTCCACCATACCTGTATAATCTCTCCGTATCTATATCTTAGAAGAGAACAGATATAGATTATGACCATTAAATCTCTATATGATCAAGCATGAACTTTTCTCCAGATTCGTATTTTCGTAAATAATATCCGTAAACTCCTTTGTGATATTGTTTAACTCTATTGAAAAACTCTTTTTTTGAGATTTTCACTTATGGCTATAAGATTTTTTAAAATACGTTCTTAGAGCATTTAAATGTACAACTCACCTATATGATCTTACAGATCCTATATCTACGCACACCAGACTCTATAAGTATCAAATCATACTTAGCAACACCCAACGGTCAGACCATAAAATATTTTTAACATGCGTAGAACCAAAGTATGATGGATCACTCACAAGCCCACTGTGGCGTTCAAGTCAAAAGATCACGAATACTACTTAACTCGAGAAGACCCTCTATTGACAGCTTTATAGAATATTTATTGTAGGTCCTCGTGAGTCTGTTCAGTATTCAGTCCTTACTGAAAATCTACACCATACGAAATTTCACTAAGCCTATGGTCTTCTAAGATTAATCATTTGGACAATTCAGATATGGACATATACTGATCCGTAAAGAATACCGATTGACCCATGTCGGTAATCATAGATCAAGAACGATGTTTTTAAGAACATATTGCACAATGACATTTCTTAGCACCACTTGCAACCCTTTGCAACTTCGTCATTACTATAATATTCTCGGGTTTTTGTTCCTATTTCAGACAATGTTCTAACTCTTTAAAATTGTTAACTCTTAACGTTGACCTAAACTCTTTTAGATCTACAGTGTCTAAAAAGTTACCAGCTTCTTACCATATAAATAACAATAATAATAATAATAATAATAATTGGCGAATAAAAAATATTCATTGTATAAATATTAAATAAATAAACATTTATATAATAATTTGAATGGCATGTAAGCACCATTCCAAACACAAGCCATATGAGAGCATATTCAATCATGAATATATGCATGAACAATTTGTTGGGAATGGTACTTACGTGCCATTCAAATTGTTGTATGAATATTTATTTATTTAGTATTTATACAATAGACATTTCTTTTATTCGTAAATTATTATTATTTACATGATAAGAACTTTGTAACTTTTCAGATATTGTAGATGTAAAATAGTTTAGATATGATCTAAAAGAGTTTAAGTTAACTCTAAGAGTTAGCAATTCTAAAGAGTTAGAACCTTATATGAAACAGTGACAAAGACTCGAGAATATTATAGAAATAACGCAGACGCAACAAGTTTGCAAATGGTGCTAGGAAATGTCATTGCACAATATGTTCTTTAAAATATTGTTCTTGATTCATGGTTACCAACACAAGTTGATCGGTATTTTTTTTGGATCAGTGTATGTCCATATCTGGATTGTCCAGATGATTAGTCTTACTAGACTATGGGTTTAGTAGAAGTCTGTATGGGCATACAGGTATTCAGTAAGGATTGGATACTGAACAGACTCACGAAGATCTTCAATAGACTTCTTATGAAGTCGTCAATTGAGGGTCTTCTCGAGTTGAGTAGTATTCGTGATCCTTTGACCTGAGTGCCACGGTGGACTTGTGAGTGATCTATCATACTTTGATTCCATGCATGTCAGAGACCTTTCATGGTCTGACTGCTGGATGTTGCTGGGTATGGTCTGATACTCATAGAGTTCAGTGTGCATAGATATGGGATATGTCAGTTCATATAGGTGAGTTGTATATCCAGATGCTCTAAGAAAGCATTTCAGAATGTCTTATGGCCATAAGAGTTAATCCTAAAAAAAGAGTTTTTCATTAGGGTTAAACAATATCGTAAAGGAGTTTGCAAATATTGTTTACAGAAATATGTATCTGGAGATAAGTTCATAGATGAGCATATAGAGATTTGATAGTCATAATCTATATCTCTGCTCCTCCAAGATATAGATGACAGAGGGATTATGAGAATATGGTTGACCTCAACTTGTATGGTTCAATACTCAGTTTTATAATATTTGTAACGTATGTGTGGGGTTCACGAACTTGTAAAAGTGTTCCGTAAGACAAACAGAGGTGAACTTAGAGAGTCTCACAATATGAAGTGTACTCGTTGAGCACAATGGTAGCAAGTCGGATCGTACGGATCGATCCGAAAAGGTTTCAGAAAGCATGATACATTTTAAGACCTATTTGTAAAATTGAAATCATAGTTTTTAAATATTACAAATATGTTCCTATTACATAAAAAGTGCAAATACACACATGACATCTATGCATGGCCATTTGTGTGACAAATGACAGTATTCATAGACATGCATGTGACAAATGTCAACCATGCAAAGTATTTGCATCGATGAGTGAAATGTCACTCATGCATAAGCCTATATGGCATAACATGGTTACATATATGACATGTGACCACTTAAATGTCTGAGGTTATCTAAAAATAAATGAAAGAGTTCATTTGTATGTGAATTCATTTTTTGGATGAAACATTCGTGCATTGTATTTGAGAGAAAATGAGAACTTTGAAAAAGTTACATTTTAGTCCCTAAAATCAATCTTTAAGCATTTAATGCATGAACTAGTTAAAAGGTTGAACTAAGTTTGATTCATGTATCAAATATGATCAAAGGCTATCATTCTAGTTACTCTAATCCTACCGAACATTAAAGTCTAGAATTGTTAGAATGTAGACTTCATTGTGAGCTCAACAAGCTTCAAGCTCAACAATCTTCACCGAATTGTCTACAAAGATATGTATTCGATTCTAGTACTGTTTTTAATTCAGTTATAGTGTGTATATATTGATTATATTATTTTATTCTGTTGCGTAATTTATGTTAGACATGCATTTAAAATTTTTTAACATGTACACAATCGTATGTATGCACCCTAAAACACGTTTAAGACAATCATTATAATTTAATGTGAATTTTTCTTTGATATCACCTGTTAGAAATAAATATAAATATTGATTGATACCCACAAAATACAACTCTTAAATCTATTATGTCAAATTATTAAAATGAATGTTGAGAAAAAAACATAACCAGAGGAATCCATAACAACTTGAACATAAGTATTAGTAGCTTTCAATAAGAACATAAGATTTTAACAACCTTCCACAATTAAATTTATATAGTACTTAATTGAATTCTTTCTCTATAATAAAATATAAAAAAAGAGCTCTACAAATAATAATTTGACTTGGAGACTATAATTTTAAAAAAAATATTTATATATTAAGTCAAATTATTATCCTATCCATCATAATTTAATTAGTATTAAATCTCTTCATATAATAAATTTATATAATTAAATATTTTTAAACTTTAATAAAAATAATTTAAATAAATTACTTAAATTAACTTAATTTTAAAATAACTCGTAACATAATTATTATTACTATGTAAAGTGAAATAATAAAATCCAATATGTCTCCAAAAAATAACGTTTAAACAATGTATGCATGCTCATTGACATCAACTACGATACTGCTCCAGATATTTTTACTTTTATATAAAGTAAAATCGTTTCACCAAGAAGTCTGACAATAAATTCTTTCCTAAGACAATTATTTATTCATGCGTGCATACATACATCATTTGGTTTTGATTTAATTGTACGGACATGATTAAAAGTTAAAGAAAAATGTTTAAAAATAATTATTATTTAAAAGTCGTAAATTTTTATAACTAAAAATTATTTGACTGATCTTTATTAATAAAAAAGATAATGAATAAATGAAATCACTTTTATTAATAAGAAAATCAAGGACCAAATGATAGAAATAGTCTAAGATTTTTCGTGGCCTCCTCGTGGCGCGAAGATGGGCGTGAGGTAAAGCTCGCAATCTTGTTATTGAGACGTGGCCTCAACCTTCCTTTACGACATATTTTTTCTCGAATTTTGTCTAATTTTTATAATTTTTCAATCATTTTCAATTAAATTTATCAAATTTTAATTTATACTACTCTAAATTTATTCATTTCAACTAATTTTAAATCAAAAATTTTAATGACTTGTGAGAAAGAGATGCAAAAATGCTTGAGGGATAAAATAATTTGAAAATTAGGTGTTTGATTATTTGAAAATTAAGGGTAAAGCTCGTAGTCCTGTTATTGAGACGTGGCCTCGACTTTCTTCTACGACATATTTTTTTCTCGATTTTTGTCTAATTTTTATAATTTTTTGACCATTTTCAATTAAATTTATCAATTTTTAATTTATACTACTCTAAATTTATCTTTTTCAACTAATTTTAAAGTGTGTTTTAAATCAAATGTTTTAATGACTTCTGAGAAAGAGATGCAAAAATGTTTGTGGGGTAAAATAATTTGAAAATCAAGTGTTTGATTAATTTAAAAATCAAGGGTAAAGCTCGTAGTCCTGTTATTGAGACGTGGCCTTGACCTTCTTCTACGACATATTTTTTTCTCGAATTTTGTCTACTTTTTATAATTTTTTGACCATTTTTAATTAAATTTATTAATTTTTAATTTATACTATTCTAAATTTATCCATTTCAACTAATTTTAAAATGTGTTTTAAATCAAAAATTTTAATGACTTGTGAGAAAAAGATGCAAAAATGCTTGAGGGGTAAAATAATTTGAAAATCAGGTGTTTGATTAATAAAATTTATAAATACATTAAGGAGTTAAAATAAATTTTTGTTTAAAAAAAGTGGCTACTTTTAGGCATTTCTTAAAATTAAAACATTTGGATAGCAATAAAAGGATTTATAATTGAGCATTAATAAGAGGCAGAGGGTGGTCAAAAAGAAAATCAGCCCGCAATCGTGCATAATGAAGTTTTTGTAACGTAAGATGCGATGAGATTCTGGTGATCACAAGCATAAATATTTGCTCCTTTGCTGACCTTAGTTCTAGCTTTAGGCTATAAAAGTTTCAAAAAGTTAGGTGTCATCTATGTTACTTTTAGAATAATGGAATGATAACTTATTTTCTGATGTTAATTTACAGATAAGAGTGAGAGATTGAAAGCTTCCACTGCAGATATGGATTTTTCTTTACTTATTTCGTGGTAATTCGCTTTCTTTTGGGGTTTTCGTTGTGATTCTGGTGTATAAACTTCTGCAACATTTAGTTTGAGCTCCATCTTAGAGCAAGTTTAAATGCTGGAGATCAATTCATGTTGTTTATTGCAATTTCAATGTCTCCATTCTAATCTCTTTCATTTTCTCCAGTAGTCAATAGAGATTTGTTCTTGCATATAGTGGATGAAGTGTTTCTTTCGATTGCTTTCATTCTCCATTTTTTTATTCTTCATATTTTTTGAATGAAGTTCAGCCTGGGTTCTTTTGGCTTGCTTAGTTTGATAATATATTTTTATTTTTTAATTTTAAAATTGTAATAATTTGTCATTTGTGCTCTCAAATTTTTTTCATAGGACTAGAACCAAGGATAGGCGTGTACTTGTAGAATTTTCTCTAGCATCTTTTTTCAATTTATCGATGCTTTATTGTGAAAATAATGATATAAAAAATTATTTAGAGTCGAGTTAATAAAAAAGAAGACATACAGTGAAAGTACAAAAACGTGAAGAGTAAGAAAGACATGGCAAAGAGAGAACATTGCAGTGTTAGAAAGCCATCATCGTGACATCAATTTCAGGATGTCGAATGTTGCAGCGATAATTTTAAAATTTAGAATATTGTAATGTTTAATAGCTGACGCTACATCATTAATTCTAGTGTTGCAACGCTATAACATTCAAAAGAAGAACGTTGTAGCATTAGCAAGCCCTGTCCCATTTTAAAGAGGACTTCTAAGTTACTTTAAATGCAATATCTTATTTCAATTCATATTAGAGTTAATTTAAAATGTTTTTAGACTATAAAAATATCTTATTTTGGCTTAAATAATGATCACCATCATTAGATAATTTAGAGATTAATTGTAATCTTTAAAGAGAGAGTTTTTTATGATAAGAATACTATTTGTGAATTCTTATTAATTTAATAAAAAAATATAAATTTTAATCCATTATAAATATAAGTAATTACCGAACTAAGTAAATAATTGAAACACTTCCGTCAACGTCTGTATTAGAGAATATTCTATAATGCAGAATTGCTGAAGTACTAAAGCAGGGATGTTGCAGAACAAAGCTGCTATTTAAGTTTACTTGAAAGTTTGTTAAAGTATATTTTTCCCGCCATAGTATTAGTTGTAGTTTGTTAATTATTTACCTGATTCTCGGGCTTCATGCCAAATGTACAATTATGTTATGATGATTACTATATAAACAAGTGTATTGTAGTCTCTTTAATGTATGAAATATAAGAAGTCATTTTCAGGTAGACTTATTTCTGCAAAGATGTCCAGTGATGATTTTCACATAATTTTTTCCGTCTACTCAGTTATTTTGCTTCTCCATATTTTGTCTGAGTCATCACAATTTGTTTCACTGGTTAGCCAAGAAACATACCTTTTGATCCTTCTATCAGCCAAAGAATTTTTACCCTTCTCAAGTTTGTTTTCTACTAGACTTTGTGGATGAATCAGTGATCTTTGGGCTGGCATTAGTTAGGAGGTGGGTAGAAGGTTGCAAGCTCTCCAATTCCAGGTTTTTCTGAATTACTTAAGAAGTTTTGATGAACTTTGATTATGTGGATTTTCAGGATCTCTTGAGTCCCTGACAAACATGAAATCATCACTTAAGAATGATGTAATTGAATTTTTAGCCATTATGTTATGTCTTTTTAGCCAATTATTGATAAAGAGTGGTGGGTAGCTTCCAAATTTGAGGATCTAAGATTTTCAACTCCTCTTATGTATAAAAGAAATAAATTTCTCCATTTCTAAGGGAGTAAATTTTATGCCTACAGGTCTCGATAGAATCGAAGGCAGCTTTTAAGGATAATGATTCATGTATTAGAAAGTGGAAGAGAAAAAACCACCAGATCCATATGGAGCCAGACCAAGGTTTTCTCGTTAGCCATCCTATTTTCTGGACTTGCTTCATCAACCACTGCACCATCCTCCTCCACTCAATCGCACCAAACCTTAATGGAAGACTTCCTATCAAATGTACGCCTCATATTACTGTAATTATATAACAGAACCGATATAGTATCATATTTCAAATATGGCATCATATTACTATGAGTGTGTATCAGACGTAATATCATATTCCAAATATGGCATTTGCAAATTTCTTTTGGCTATATTTATCTGAAAATTAACTTGTTCAATAATTTTTACGTGCCTGTTACAGTAATTTCCTTTAATTTAAGCTGAACTTGTCAAATGATATCTTTAGAATTGGACTTTTTTTTTTCCTATGCATATATTTTGGGACATTTCTAGTGCCCGGTTCAATATACAACTTACTAGTGGTAAATGATAAGTGCGAAATTTTACATTTTTCTTTTAAGAGTAGTGTTTATATTGTATTTCAATTAATATGTCACCAATCAGTGTATTATTATTATTTTTATTTTTATTTTTTATTAAGATGGTTGTTTACTTTTTACTCTCTTTTTTTTAAACATAATTTCCTATCTTTTATATGAAAAAAATGTGGTTAAATAAAAAGGAAATGTAGCTTGTGACAATTCCCTTATTGAATACAAGCGGTAAATTCAAGTGATTGTGAATAACCAGCAAATGCAAATGCAAATGCTTTTAAGGTTAAATTTCTCAATTAAATTGAACGCTACGTGGTAATGAAAACAAATTTGTTAATGGACCCAACTTGGAAACTAAGTTGTGCTAATTTATTTGTACATATATAGATGGACCAGAATGGATTGGAAACTCATTTATTCATTCTAATACAAACAACCCACTATTACTTCAAGTTCGATCAAAGCTTTTCGGGCAACTTTTTTATACTTCTTTCAAGTAATTACAATAATATCCAAGGAAATTGATAATTTTAGAAAATATTCTCACAAAATTTACGAGTTCAAAAGATATTGGAAAACTTTTGTAAGTATTTACTTGATTACTTTTTATAATAATGCTCCTCAATGTAATACTATTTCACCAATTAAACGATATTCTGCACTTGAACTTTCACTAAATTCATAATCAATATCAAATAACACATTTATAATCACATTTGAAGTACAGGTCAGGTTCATTTGATTTCATATATTCCTGAAACTATTTAATAATGGTTATTTACTCCTGCTAGAAAATAAAAAAAAATATATAAAAAGAAAAAAAAATAACCCTATTTTTCTATATATTTTTGAATTAAAGCCATGATCAGCTGCATCGACGGAGTACGGGGCAACAAGAGGGGCACCTGATCAGACCGTTGACGTTGCAAGCTGTGCAAGTCCTGAAACCGCATTTCTCCGTGTAGATCTTGTGACTCCCGTTACACCCGTCACAGAGAATAAATCTCATCCCTCCACAGAGATCACAGAAAGTGGGCCCCGCCAAACGCAGCCCACTTATCAACCTCCTCAACTCCCCGATCTCGTTCAACCGTCGGATCTCCTCCACCCCACCGAAGTACCTTCCGCCAATGAAAACCTTAGGGAGGCTTAAGTTCTTACTGTTGCATCCCGTGATCTCCTGCAGCTCGTCAAGGAACTTCCCGTCCATCGACAAATCTCGTTCGTCGATCGGGACGTCGAATCCGCGGAGGATTGATATGACGGTCCTACAGTCCTCATAAGTCTTGCGGACAACGCGGAGGCTGGTGAAGTAAATGATAATGCCTTGGTTAGGGATTGCGTTTCTGTTGTGGGCCCAGGAGCGGAGGAGTGAGGTGGAGATGCGTACCCGATGGAAAATGGATGGGCTTTTGGGGGATCTGGGTTCGGGTTCGGGTTCTTCTGTGAGGATGGATTGAATGTCTTTGAAAGAGGAACAAGAGAATGATTTTGAAGAACGGTGGTGAACCCTGCTTGGTGATCTTAACCACTCTGGCCACATTAGACACAGAGAAATAAAAAATAAGATAGGCTGGGCAAACAACTGATTTAGACTCTGTGGGAACTGGGATGGGAAGCGAAACAGGGGGCGGTCGGTGGGTTTAAATAAGGAAGAGCTCTTGCTAGTTGGGTCAATTGAATATTGAAGGCTATGCTATGATTCGAAAAAAAAAAAAAAACCCTAGTTAAGTTAGAAAATCGTAACTCAAATGCCTTTTAATTTATTATTTTGTATATCTCAATTTATGTAATAATTTTAAAAAACGTAAAATATGTAAAAAAATATTTAAGTTAACATTTAGAACACTAAGCAAAAATATTGAAACTCTACTGTAGAGCCACTCTGTAATAGAATGATTTGGGAGAAAATAGCGTAAAATTGATTAATGACTTTTATTATTATTTGTGCTAATTACTATTTATTTTATTTTTTAATACATTTATCAATTTATAAATTACAATAAACCTAAGTTAAATGGTGGACAGACTATGCCGCTAATTACTATTTATTACTTTATGAAAATAGGACAATGTTAGTCATGATTTGATGATTATTTCATTTTTTTTAAAGAATAAAAAAAAGAGATTTAAGTCCATCAACAATGACCTAATTTCTAATTGAAATAAAACCTTGAAAATGAATAATCATTTGTTGGTCAGTGGTACCTTAGAGAAATTATTTTGATATTTGGAGGTAGTGTGAAGTGAGATCTGCTTGCTGATTTTTGTTTTGCTTTGTTGAAACGCAAAAACTAATCTGCTATAGGAAAAGAGCTTTCCAATGAGATATTTAATTTTATCTTCAAAGTAATGCATATTATGTTATGGGTTGAGAGCATGTGCAGGAACACCTAAGAAATAATATTAAATATTGATTTAAATGTAGACACTGAGTTTGTTCACGAGTGTAATATAAGGCGTCTGTCATGTGACCATATTTTCAACTTATCAAAAAAAAATCATTGTTGGTTCCTACCTGTTATTCCCCTATTTGCTGTACCAAACACCTACTATTCCCCCCAATACTTCAAAACTTAAATTTGCTTTCAAATTGCAAATGCAACTGCACACGGAACAAGGCTCCACAGGTTTCCAATACAACCCAGTTAGACATACTTCGCAAAGGAGGGAGAGAGAGAGAGAGAGAGAGAGAGACGTCAAAGATTCACAGTAATAAAACCTCTAATTACCCAATAATTTTCAGAATAAACAATTGGGAAGAACAAGAAAAAATCAAGTTCAAAAAGTACCGAGTCAAAATGCTGAAATTCTGATCAAAGTGATAGAGGAGAATCACTAACTCCATATATACGTATATACGATCCTGTATCTATCTTCACTAGTTCCCTAATCCGAACGAAGGTGATTGAATCCCTTTTACTGATGCTGCAGCATAAAACAACCTGTTGCACTACTTGAGTCCATCATTTTACCTCTCATGAAAATGGAAGAAG
Organism: Ailanthus altissimus; assembly: GCA_946807835.1. Classification (NCBI taxonomy): domain Eukaryota; kingdom Viridiplantae; phylum Streptophyta; class Magnoliopsida; order Sapindales; family Simaroubaceae; genus Ailanthus; species Ailanthus altissimus. The sequence goes on from OX327684.1 coordinate 21,531,877, forward strand.
GAAGAGGTAAGGAAAATATTAATTTCAGATGAGGAAACATACTTTGATCACATCCTTGCTCCTCTGGAGATGAGAATGTCACCATAAGGCTTCTTCTGTTCAACTTTTAGGGCATCACAAGAAGCAAGAGCTGCACAGAGATTATTAGCTCACTCGTGTCAGTTATTTGCTAGGAATCGCTAAAAGTGAAATACAATCTTGGGTTTAATTTAACACAGCAAGCAGAGGAGTGGACATGTATGTATAAATACCACAAGTTTGATAAAAGAGCATAGCTGCAGCTTTTCGGTTCAATCCGGCAGTTAGGTTGTTCAGTGATTCTACTTTTGGAGCTCCAGGCATCTCAAAATGAGATTTCATCTGCCTGTAGGCATTAAGTAGAAAAAAGGACAAACGTTGATTGATCACACAACTGAAAGTTTACTTTTGTACCAAGGAAATTCCCACAAATCTGAGAAGAATTATACATTCGAATAGAATCAGTAAGCTTGTCAACAGGAGTGATGATAGGAATTTGGGTTTGTGTAGGCCCCGTCTCCACCAATAAATCTGTAAAAGATTAGACGAACAAACTAAGTACTCCTATTTGATAAGAAACAATTTCAACGGTTATAGCTTTTGCAACATAAGTGAAGGATGGAGAGTAATTTACCCATATCAGGTGTCAAGCCTTTTTCAGACAGCCTTGACAACTTGAAATTTGGATCAGGATGCTGCCATGGATTTTCTTCAGCAACAGGTTCCAGGCTACTGCTACTGTGCCTAGATGAAGAAAGAGGCCTTTTCTGGTTGGATCTGATGACAGTCAGCACATCCAATCCTCAAATCATTATGAAAGCACACTAAAACTCTGTTACATGCTAAGATTAGGTGTATGTTCCATGAAATGTGACGAAAGATTCCTCAACAAATATTTTTGTTTATCATTCTAATTAGTTTGTTGTGAGATGTTTTACTGACCGTCCCGACTTGACTTCTGAGCCGTTGGAGAGGATTCCATGTCCTGATCCTGAGCTTGGGATGGATCTTACATCATCTACTGTAATTTTGAATCAAGTATAAACTTCGAGTATCATAATAATCATCTGATAACTTTAACGCTTCTAGCCAGAGCGTTGAAATGTATATAGTATAAAAGAATGAACTATACCAGAATTTGCAGGAGTGACCATCCCGTTGGCCTGATTTTCCCTAAAACCGTTGTTGAAAAAGTTGGCTCTTAGTTCTTCCATGAGGTTTTCTGTTTGTTTTTCATTGTTTACAACATTTGCCCGTAGCTTCTCTATGGACACACCAAGTGACTCAGAGCCAACTCCACTGTGAATATCTTCAAAGGGCTTCACATTCAAAAACTCAACCAGATTTAGCTCAAATATTTTTTTTCCTGGAAGAAACTATAAGTCTAGTGTCTTACATATCCCACTGGTTCTTGATACTGTGCTAACCCAGGTGGTGATGACGATGATGGTTCTGGGGGCTGGGGCGGAGAGGTCCTTGCTGCAGAAAATTAAATGACTCATTTTCTCAGGCATAATGTTTTAATGAGAAATATTGTAACAGAAATCATGAGTAAATTTTTACCTGAAGGAGAGTCATGGGAAGGCTGGGTACTTTTCATCCACAGCTTTAGAAGAGGAGCTGGATAATGAATTTCTCGATTTTCTTTTGTAAATAAATCATCAATCAATGTCACAGGTGGCATCTCCATGAGGTTAGCTATCTTCATGGTAAACAGTAAACTTGTGCTCGTCTGCAACAAATTGCAGTGAAGGGAATATTAAGGAATTCTTTCTCTCTTTATTAATAAAGGAAGTTAGAAAAACTCTGTGCATCCTCCTATCTAAACCCATGGTTTGGAAATTATGTCTAGTATACTGACAAACTTCAAAGAATAAGTACAAAGTCAGTGCATTGTTGACCTTTCAGAGTCTCCTTGTGTAATACTTGGTAAAAACGAATTTTCCTCTCAAATGGAATAAAACAAACTGAAAGAAGCATGTTAGAATAATAGTGATAAACCTTCCTCCTCCTTCTTCTTGAGCTAATATCTGAAGCATCTTGGAGCCAGGACTGGTAAACATGACCAGGAATCATTGTTTGTTCAAAATCCATTCCAGAGGTTACTGCTCTTCTTGTTTTCCTTTTTTGTGGCCCTTGCCTCTGTTGATCCTGCTTATTCACATTATATAGATTGGTTAATTTATCCTGTTTCTTTTGTTATACTATACATAAGGCTTGCGTATAACCACATTAATGAATTATGTTACCTGTCTAGCTTCTTTGCTTTCATCAGATTGCTGATTGACTTGTTGTTCTGGATGCTGATCATGGATTTCTTCAGCTGTAGGAGGTTTGGGGTTAATAGACACATCCAACTTGATTTTTCTCTGTTATTTCTTTATTACATAAACCACCCCATATGTTCCACGTATCACATTTAAGGTTTCTGCTATGATGTCCAGGTTTACTATTTCAAATTCACAGCTAGTGTAAGTATTGGAAGATGGGGAAAGAGACAAACATAAAATTATATGAGAAGGTTAAAGTTAGTAGAAACACCAGCATGCTGAATTAACAAATTCTAGAACTGGTTTATTAATTATTTAACGCAGCCGCACTAGTTGATAAAAAATAATGTAGAGGCTTAGTGCGACTATGAAGAGAGTCCCTGACAAGTAAACTAGGGAAAAGATTGCAAGATAGCAAAATTGCACATTTCTTTTAATTCTTATTTATGATTATCCGGCTGCTGACCTCTCTGAGGCTCGTCTTGAGGGGGTGGCGATGGTACAAAAGTTGGCATTTGTGTGTGCTCTCCTGATGTGAAGTTCAGCTGTGTCTCCCCATCCTCTTCAATATCAAATCTGTCGCATCATCCACAGAATCACAAATAGAAACAATGTAAAAATATTTTACAGTTTTTCCTCGTCAAAACTAATTTGAAATGCCTTAAGGTAGAAAGACAAAAGAATATCCTAATGATCAGCAATAATCATGAACCGGAATTTACCTTTCATACCGTTCATACATGTCTGCATTAGCTTGAAATGTATCAAAACGCTCGATCAAGGTGATGTTCTCTGCATCAGCTGAGAGAGAGGTGATACGATTTTAGCTTAAGGGACAAATTTGGATTCTTGTTCAATTGGTTGAATTTTTTAGTGAAAATAAATCATTAGCCAGGGGAAGTTTGAAGGATTAAAGGAAAACCTTGATGGAAGTTCTGTACTGGATTTTCCTCACCGGGATCATTGGGAAGATAGGATTCATCCACGTCATCCAGCCGCTGCATACAAAGAAGTGTGGGGAATAGATTAGCTCCGATGATAAAAAAAAAAAAAAAAAGCAAATAACCATAGTGTTGTGATATTTTTGGGCAATTGTTCAACAAATGCTTCTGAACACTACTACTTGAGAACATGTCTATTTCCTGGTTTGCTATCTACAGTAAGTATGTTATACTTCCTATTTCCTAAGGGGAAACACTTTTCTGTTATCATACAGGACTTGACTTGATCCTTTTAAAACTGAAAAGAACAAAAGTATTGGCACGAAATAGCATCTTTCATCTCTTCCGGTTGTCATTAAAAAAAAATCAAAAGGAGGCACAAAAGCTTTTGAAGAAACCTTCTGAATAAGGAAGTTGAAAATTCTCCAAGGCATGTCTAGCTGGTGTTAAGCCATTGGAATTACAAAGTCGCATGGTCAGAGAGCACTAAAATAAAAACATTTAAAATCAAGGGAAATTGAGCTTGTAACAGCCCTCAGAAAATGGCCAGTCTGGTTATTGTTATTCTGTAACAGCCCTCATACATACGGCGGCATTTTTGGTGGAAGCTAGATTGGAAGAAGTCCACATTTGACACATGCAAAGAAAATCCCTCTTAAATAGAACAAATTAAATGATCAAGTAACTTTTTAATAAGTTTACAGATATGCAGAGTGCTGAGTGTGAAGGCACTACAATTTTAACAATAATTAGACAAGGTCTCAAGATCCACTTACATATAAAACCTTTTCCTTCATTATTCGGGGGATCACGTGTTTAAAAAAGCGAAGAAAAAGGATTTGACTTAGCGAGGCTGAAAGGCCACCACTGCTCTAATGCGTAATTGGGTTCATTTATCAAACACTTATCCAACAGGTAAAAGATATTTTCACAGAATCTTTTAATTTTAATTGGAAGATGCATATAAAATTCTGAAAACTTACCATGGCAAAATAGCCGGTGCGTTGAAACTCCATGGTAGTTCCAGCGTTTGAGTAATTGAGGGAATCCTCGATATCGCCAACATCAGTGTCCTTGTTTTCAGGTAATGTCACAGCTTCTCTCCTGCAAACACGACATTAGCGACAAACAAAACAGACCACAAAAAATCATTTGTATAGTGAAAGAGATGTGTTAACACAATAGGTAACAACCCACAAATTAACATAAGCCGTTTGTAAATCAATATTAGAATCTATTGCTACAAATATAATCCAGCATTTGGTGTACAAAACAAAATGAACTAAACTGCACTTTTTTCCTCTTTTAAATATCTATGAGCCAATTATATACTACGCCGTTTCTGCTCTTTTTAACAATATATATTGTTGCTGAAGAAGATGATGATGTGAAGATGGGGTTACTTCACTGCAAGTAAATCATGCTAAACTGCACCTTTTTGTTCTTTAAAAGTTAAAGCCATGCGCTATTTCTGTTCATGCTAAGTTGGGCCATTTACTCTTTTTAACTGAGTTAAAATTATTGTCGAAGAAGAAGAAGAAGTAGGTGATATGTTTACCTGGCTTGCGATTTTCCTTTCGGGAGTAGTGTACAATCTGCAGCTGATTTCACCTTCCATGCTTCGTTTAATTCAACCTGAAAGCATTTAATCACAAATACGACAAGTCGTTCAAATTTCATCGCCGAAGAGAAGAATCGATTAACTTCGATTTTCTAAAGCTTGTAGTACGTACCAGAAGACGAGTAACATCATCTGCAAAAATTAAAGAAAGAAAAAAAAAAGGAAAGTCAAATTGCATCGTACAGGGAACGTAGTTTTCAGATTCTAAGTAGTAAATAAATACTGGGATTAGATTAAAAAGAAAATTACCGTAAAGGAGTTTCACTTTGCGTTCATAAACGATCACAACTCCGCCTGAAAAACAAAAATAAAATATATAAACATATAATGAACTAATTCACTCTGAGATTTTAAAAGATCAAAAAATAAAATGATAGAGAGTCAATATTAATTTATTACCCATGAGAATTCCAGTGAGCCTAAGAGCCATAGGAACCGACGGATTCAAAATTTCTTCACTGTAACAGAATTTTTTTTTATAAAAAAACATTAGATAGAAAAATAAATGAGCTCATGCTTGACTAAATTGTAAATAGAAGGGAAAAAAATACACGCAAATTTAAAATAATAATGACCAGATTTTGATGATGTTAAGCTTGTTGAGCTTCCTTCGATTGATCTTCGCGTGTGTAGTTGCTGCCATCCTTCATTACAGAAATACATAACATCAATTTTTGTTCTATAAAAATTAATTTTCGTTTTATTAAACAAACAGAGAGACATAAGCTTTTGATTACGAGTTAAAACGGAGTTGCTGTGAGTACAAAGCTATGAACAGAAATCGGAAGAAATTTAGTTGGCAAGAAAAATCAAAACCAATCTCCGTTTGATCACTCATTTTGAGTAACGGAAACGAAGAAACTAATATTACAAAGAACAGAGATATTTAGAATATTAGTTTTATTTTATCGTGATGAAGTGATTTATTAAAAATGGATCACCATATTTGTCCAAGAGGAGCTTTGCGAGCAAGAAGCTGGTGAGAGTAGAACATTTTTGAAGCTCAAAACTGAAACAACCAGAGAAAAGATTTTGAATTTTTTAAAGGAAATGGAGAGATAAAACGCAGCGTTTTTATGCGTGAGAAAGAGGGAGAGGGGAGGTCACACGTGATGTGCTTCTGTTGATTCTCTCTTATAACGAACTAACTCGCCCGTCATTGCAGTGAGCGAGATGCGCGGGGAGCGAGAGCGAGCACTGAAGAGATTTTTACAGTGATAATTTACCTTGCTGAGCATGAAAAGTTTCGTACTAGGAGGCCAGCCACTCGACATGTGTATCGTGATTTGCTTGGTAAATTGAGGCTGTGATAATAGTGATCGTAATGGCCGGGTGATGATAGGAAAGATTGTCCAGCAGCTGAATTTCGTTATTTCTGGGCCCTACAGCTTGTGATGTGGACATAGACAATGGTGCTATGGTGTGTCCTATAAGCTGCTTGCCGGGCAAGATTCTAGTTGTTTCTATTTTCTTTTAATACTTAACGAAGGAATTAGGTTGTTAACGAATACGCAATATTATAATAACTTAATTGTATGCGTGTTGTATATGATAGAGGTAAGGAGATTAAAATGGTAGTATTTTCATTTTTTTTAATGATGTATAATTCAACATCATAAATTAAACGATCATTAATTTTTTTAGATTATAATATGTGTTCGGGCATGTTTATTTTATATATTACTTTAATCATATTTTATACTATATATTATCATATATATAATACATAGAATATATTCAAACTTGACTTTAAGTAGAAAGAGACGTGTTATATAGTATTACTTTAAAACTAAATAATCTTTATTTTTATGTGAGTGATGATAAATTTATATGATTTTAAAATTTAATTTTATATTCGTAATCACTCTCATGAATGAATATGATTATTAAAAGTTCATATCAAATTTTTATTGTTAAAATTGCTATAAAAAAAATATAATATAAAAAAATATATAATTCAAAGAGTATACACATAATATACATATATAAAACGCTTTTTTTTTCTCTACAATTTTTTTTTTTAATTTTGTTCATTCTCACACATATTTTTTAATGAATTGTTAGCATCTTTTATATAATACTAGTAAGGTTTAAGGTGTTAATATAAATACTAATCTAACATTATTATAATTTTAAATATTTTATAACTTTATTATTAATATATAATTAATGTTTAAAATTTGTGACTCTTAGAATTAATTTGGTTGACTAAAAAAGAAAATTTTTTTTGGGCTAACGAATTTTAAATTTATTTGATTGTAAGAATTAAAATCTTGAGCATTGCCTATTGGGTTATAACCACAGGCCTACTAGGTCTCAAGTCGCTATGATGTGTACAAACATAAGAAAATTTTATCGTTAAAACCTTGCCAATGGGTGGTTTTGACAAAAACTCTCGATGCATAATTCAGGTATGTGTTTGAGAATTAAGAAAAATTAAGAATGAATGATCATAATTTTTTAGATCAAGATGGTGAGTTTTGAGTTTAAGATGAAACCTATTTAAGCCTTTTTTTTTCTCTTTTTAAATAGCATCGATTTTCTTAAGGTTTTTGTGCTTATCTCTCGACGTGATTTGGAGATTTCTTTCAAAATATCATGATTCTATCTCTAAAATAATGTTGATTTGCCTCTTTTAATGACTTACCTTATTTATGTTGATTTATATTTTCCTTTTAAATTATTGCATGCTGCTCGGCTTTCAGTGTATTGTCCTGTTCAGTATTTGGAAACTCTTGTATATATGTAGGTCGACATATTTGTTGTGCGAATCTCTTTATGAATTACTGACATACTAGTTGACTTGAAGTGTACTTGGTCTGCTGGGTATATCGTTGTGTACTTAACCACGTGTTTATAGGATAGCTCAAGTATGACCTAAGCTGGTCGGTTTTACCATTGTTACTTGATTTGAGTGGTCAAGTAGATTCTGTGCCTCTAGTCTTTATTCATTTGATGATGTTCGAGTGACTCGCCCTGCTATCTAGAGCCCTTAGTCCTTTGGGCTCATATTTGGGGTTTTGAGTATTGGGCCTTTTGAAATTTTTAAGGTGAATAAATTCTAATATTTAATAAAAATAATTTAATTTATTGTAACTCTTACAATAGTTTAAAAATATTTTATAATTCTAAGGTGTAAGGCGTAGTGGGCATGCCTCCTCGCACCTTGTGTGAGGTATAAGAAAGGCCTTTGCGCCTAGTCTCGCGGCGTGAGGCTTGCAGATTTTTGACTTTTTCCTTCTTCATCATTAATTTTATTTTATTTTCTCCGATTCATCGTATTTTTTTTGTTGACACACTTTATTTGTTATCTATTTCATTACAATGCACTACCAATATAATTCTATACTTATATTTTTACAATTAAACACAAAAAAAATTCAAAGTCCATTGTGAAACAACTAATTTTTGAGTTATATTTTAAACAAGGGTAATTTCAGTTATTTAATATCTTATTGGCTAATAAAAATTAGTCAAATAATTTTTTACTATAAAAAATTATGGCTTTTAAAATAGTGGGTATATGTATAATTTTTTTTATAAAAATAGCTGAAAAAAAACCTCTTTTAACTTAATTAAATTATTACATTAGTTGTGATAACATACTTTATAACAACATATGTTATTATATTATTACAAAATATATTTGTAAAAAAAATAAATTTAAACAAAACCATATAAAAAAATATATAAAATACCTTTTCAAACATATAGTTTTCATAACATCTCATTATAAAAGAAAATTAAATTAGAAAGTTTAAGATCATATATAAATAAAATATTAAACTAATATAAAAAATAAAATATTAAAAAGAGAAATATAATATTTTATGATATAATCCATATACATTGTGATCTATAAGGCCTTTATCATTAAATTAATTAAATAGAAAATTTTTAGAAGTAACTAAAATTGGCGGAACCTTAATTTTTTAACAACTATAACTTTATTATTTTTTTAGTCAAAGACATAATGAATTGACAAAAGTACTATTTTTTATTTCAACAGTACTGCTATAATAAACAGAATCGAGTACAATATTTTTTTAAAATTTAATTTAATTTTGTATAGTTAAACTAAATTAAATAAATAATATAATAAAATGTAAATAATTAATAAATAATATAATATAATATAATTAAATTAATATAATATAATATTAATAAACAAATATAAATAGAAATTTATATACATATAAATATAAATTATAAATTAATTATATTATACTTTATAAAATAAATATAATACTGATAAAAAAATAAAAAATAAAATATTTATTATATGTAATAATAAGTAAAAAAAATAAAAATATTATAATAAATAATAAAATTAAAAAAAATACTACATTTTCTATCATGCTTATATATGGACACAATAATTTTTTATCGCACTTATATATGGATGCAATAAATTTTTATCGCACCTATATTTAAGCACGATAAGTTTTTATTGTGCTTATATATGAGCACCCATGATATGGGCATAATAGTTTTTGTCAATATTTTAAATTATTTTTTATTTTTATAATTTTATTTTATTATATATAGCATGATTAATTTATATTATGCACAAATAAATTAAATATATTTATTTAAATATTTATTTAATTAATCTAATTATCAATAAACAATATATATATTTTATAAAAAATATAAATTAAGTTTGTATTTGTTTATGAAAACTATTTTTTATTTATTTAGTTTAATTTAACTAAATTAAATAATTATGTTATTTATATAAATTTTGTAGTAATATGATTAAAATAAATAAATAATATAAAATAAATATAATTAAATAAATAAAAAATAATTAATTTTGAATTAAAAAATTACCATAGTAAATATTATTTACTGTAATTGATATAGTTAAAATAGTAAAAATGTATTTTTATCTGTTCATAAATAGTTAGTTAAAAAAAGTAAAAAAGTTGGCATGGTGGTTAATAAAATTAAAACCCCTCAATTTTAACTATTTTCAAGAATTTCCCTCACATCTGACTATTACAACGAGCAATTTCCGAAAAATTCACACATAAAGTAAGTAATTACAACGAACAATTCATTTTCACCTCTTAACCAATTTAATAAGTTCATTTCCCTCTTTGAACCCATTTAATATAACTGACAGATCCTATGTAGATGCCAACTCTTGATCATACAGAACATAAAATGTTCGAAGTTAAAAAAAAAAAAGATATTAAATTTCAATAATTTAGAATAAGTCTTCAAAATATAGGAATATCGATCTAACTTGTCTCCGTAAAGCCTTAACATGACAATCAATCTAATTTTCTTCACAATCATTGTATATTTTGAATAACAAAATCACGGCATCCTTAAAATATATTTACTCTTGTAAATATAATAACAATCCATAAAAATAAAAGACACTTTTGGGTATATTTATTTTATATATTACTCCAATCATATTCTATACCATAAGTTATCAAATATAAAATATATAGAACATAATAACAACATATATATATATTATAAAATAAGTAAAGATAAAATTTGACCTTAAATATAAAGAGCATGTTATAAAGTACTATTCTAAATCAAATAATCATCCATTCGTATAAATAGTGCTGGATATATATAACTTTAATATTCAACTATATGTTTGTAGGTATTCTCTTAAAAAAAAAGACCGCTGAAAAATTATATTAATTTTTATTATTAAAATTGTTTTAAAATATAATATAAAAAAGTATTTAATTTTAAAAGAATATATAAATACACATATATATAATACTTATTATTTTTCTCTTCTATTCTTCACTCCCACATATCATTTTTAATGAATGATTAGCACCATTTATATAATAGTAATAAGGCTTAAAATATTAATATTAATATTAATATTAATTTAATATTGTTATAATTTTATTTATATTTAAAATTTGTAACTTTTAGAATTATTTATACTATTTAATAAGAATAATTTAATATATTGTACTCTTACAATAATTTAAAAATACATAACTCTCAAATAATAATACTATTACAAATAAATATTTTTGTAATTCTTAAAAATTTAATATAAATTTAATGACTAATTTAAATGTTTTAATCATTATATATATTTTAAAAATTATATTCATATTTTATAACTTAATAACTATTTTTTAAAAAATTTAAAATCTTTTCTCCAACAAACATAATTGCTATAAAAATTTGTCCCATAATCTTTAAACAAAGTGAAACTTGTTATGAGAAGGATCGTAAAAAATTACGAGCCTCTTAATCTTACACTAAATCAATCATGAAAGCTTTGTTCTTTATGGTCTTCAAAAACAAAACAAAAATGCTAGTTCTTATTGTTCAATCTCAATAAGTCTTGCAAAAGAAATACAGTAGCAAAAAAAAAAAAAAAAAAGGAACAAATTAACAAGATCCACATAAGTTTATTGATTACACGGAAGTATAGTACATGAACAAAACTGTAGCAAATTTAATTTAAGTGAGCAAAAGAGGAAAAAAATAAAAATAAAAGAATGATGTGATCCAAAATGAACCAAATGATCCACATCCATCATCCATGTGCATGATGCTCCGCCGCCCCATAGGATCGTCCATCATCTCACATTCTCGCTCACAAGTTGATGTTCCCACTTTCCACTACTCCGTTTATCTTCCACCAAAACGACAAGACCAAAAACCATTTTCAAATTGTCATTTTCCAACTGCTGTGCTCCCCACTAATTCACGTGCGTTGTATCTCCATAAACCAAAACATACTGCATCTCATTTCTCACCTCCAATCAACTCAATTCAATTCTCTATTCAAATCTCTCAACTATGGAGAAACTTTTGGCCGTCTCCGAGCAAGAAGTGCTCATAAACTTCGCACTAAACACCAAATGCCGCGCTAACCTACGCCTCATCTCTCTCTGCGCCACAAGCCCGGTAGCTTTCAAAGTCCAAACTTCGTCTCCTCACAAGTTTCTAGTTAACCCACCGAGTGGACTCGTTCAGCCATTATCACAAACGACTCTCCAGATCATACTCAAGCCCCAAGCGCAAATCCCGCCCACTTTCCCGCGCTCTCCCTCCGACCGTTTCCTCATCAAGACGGCCGTTTTCGACTCGGCCGAGTCGATCAACTCGTGGTTTCTGACCGTCCCCGACGGGTCAACTCAGGACGTCAAACTCAAGGTTTCCTTCGTGGGCTCGTTTTTATTAAAGCACGCCGTAAGTAGCGGAGATTTGAACGCTGTGAAGAATATACTCAAGCGGCAGAAGCTAATTCTCTCTGAGTTGTCGAAACAAGAAGCTGAGTCGATGTTCCGAGTCTCGACTCAGTTGGCTAACTCGGAGGATATGGTTAGTATGTTGATTCAGGCCGGGTTGCGATTGGAGTTTGACCCACGTGTGAAAACAGATGCTCTGAGCAATAATTTGTACAAAGAGTGGAGTGAGTTACACATGGCGGTGGCGTTTGATCGGACGGATGAGATATCGAGTTTGGTGAAGATGAAAAATTACGAGTCGTTAGATTGTAGGGACAAGGAGGGAAGGACGCCGTTACATTTGGCGGTAAATAAGGGAAGTATTGGGTGTGTTAAAGTGTTGCTGGAATCGGGTGCGGATAAGGATGCGATGAGTAAGGACGGCCGAACTGCGTTGTTTAATGCATCGGCTAATGGTGACCGTAGGATGGTAAAGATGTTGATAGATATGGGAGCTGATCCTACCATCAAGGATGATCGTGGCCGTTCGTGTTTTGACGTTGCTCGTGATAAGGGACATGTAAGTAGTTAAGAATCTACTAATATTTGCTCGTGATAAGGGACATGTAAGTAGATAAGAATCTACTAATTTTTATTACATATTTTAAGTAATATTTTATACTCTAAATAATTATGGAATAATAAAATAATTATTTTATATGTTCATTAAATATTTAACATATTATTTAAAATAAAAATATATTTAAGAAGTATAATACTTGTCTTTGTACTGTAAGTTAGTTATTCATTTTTTTTTATTAAAAAAAACATAGTGTAAGTTATTTTGTTTCCTTTATTTTAAATTCTCCTTTTTAATATATAAAGAAAAATTAATTAATTAATCATGTAAATGAAATAAATTTATTATTGCAGTTAAGAAAAGTTTTTCTTAAAGAATAAATCACGAGTTATTGGTATTTGTGTTAATTTCTCGTTTTTTAACGTTTAAAAATTGACAGTATATTAAGTATTTACCTTTATTTTAGTATAAGTCTTTAGTATCTGTTTCGAATTCAAATTTCTTTTCCTTGTGTAAAAAAAAAAAAAAAAAGAAGTAATTTAATAATTCATTACAAGGATTACTGTCAACTAGAGACTCACCCTTGTATTCATTGCGAGTGAAAGGCAGTGAATAAACAAATAATGGCATTTTCAATTGACATATGCAGATTGAAGTTCTGGAGATTCTAGAGCGTGGAGAGGAAGTAATAATGGCAGCAAGACGAGGAGAATTAGAGCGTCTGGAGTCACTACTTGATACGGGTGCCAGTATGAACTTTTGTGATCAATATGGCTTGACACCACTGCATGCAGCAGCCATCAAAGGGCACAAGCATATAGTGCTTCTATTGCTCGAATATGGTTGCGATTTGGAGTGCCGGGACAACGAAGGCCACACACCGCTGCATTTGGCCGTGGAGGGCGGCAGTGTAGAGACGGTGGAGGTGTTGCTTGACAATGGAGCCAATGCTAATGCCAGAAATGGAAGTGGTGTCACCCCTCTTTACATGTCTCAAGCTATGGGCTATGATGGTATCTCACAATTGCTTATTAACAGGGGAGCCTCCAATTCTCTTGCTTCTTCTTCCTTGTTATCGTCTATACTATTAAAAGCTTGATTAAAAGACTCTAAAGTCTCTTGATTAAAAGCTTTTAGAATTGTATATTAAAGTCTCGGGGTTGTAAATTTATAAATAACTCCTTGTATTTTGAAATTAATTCATGTTAATTGGACATGTCTTATTTTGATCTAAACTTTTACCTTACGGGATACAAGTTTGTGGTTGGTAGTTGATAAAAAAAATAATTTAAAAAAAAACATCACACATAATTAATATAATACACGTATCTGAAAATTTTCAAAAACTTAGATAAGCTAAAATTAGAATAAAATCCTAAATGTAATTTGAAAATTTGTAAAGAGAGAATTTATAAAATATATTTTTAATAGATGCTTTATAATACAACATGATCATTTTTTTTATTAAGCCGAGTAATTGAATTTCAAAAATGAATTAAAATTGAGACATAATAATGTAAATTTTTCTTTTAAAAAATATATATATATATATATATATAAATATAGGTGAGGGAAAATTGGAACTTAAGATCTCTACTTTAGTGGAAGAATAATCCACTACAAAAGGTGACAAATGGGTCGCCCGCAAATGACCCAGCTCTACATGGTATAATAGCTTATCATGATCCAACACAGTACGCTATAGTGTTGTACTGGGCGACAATCAATGACTAACGTGTCATGCCGGCACAAGTTCATGATAAGCAATATGTCAGGCACAAGCTCAGCACAAATAGGCCTACGAATTGTGACATTTATTTATTTATTAATTTTTTATATTTAGTTTTTTAGATATTTTAATTATTTTTTAATATTTATAATTATTTTTCTTATGATATTTTAATTATTCTATCAACCATTAGACAAACTTTTCTTTGTGTTTTTTAAATTTAAATAAATTAAGAGTTGAAATATTTTTTACTAAACCAACGCAATAATTTAAATAAATTTCTCAAAATATAACTTAAATAAATTAGCATTAAATCTAAAAATAAAATAACATAATTTAATTATTAAATTTTAAAATAAAATTTTCTCAATGATCCTCTATACATTTTGCAGCATGACAATGGATGTGTGCTAAGTTAAAATGATTAGTATAGGTCAAAGTTCGGTTATAATATTTACAATATAATTTTGTAATATAATTATTAACTATTTGTGGTGAAATTATAACTATATGATGATCTAAAATCAATTTTATTACATTATGTAAGTTGTACTTGTAATAAATTTTAGTTACCACTTTTTAGGTGAAGTTGATCATGAATGTTCTTATTGTTATTTTAAGGTAGTTGAGAATTCATTCTATAATTATTTAAAAATTAGAATGAGTTATTATAAATTATTATAAATCATTTATTATTGAGTCATTCAAACAAGTGTCTTAGTAATGTAAATTTCAATGACAATTTATTTAAAATAATTGTTTTTTAAACTTTTAAGTGTTATAATTTTTAACTAAAATCTCAATAAATTATATTATTAGATTATAATCATTTGGCTCAAAATTTTTATTAAATACAAATGTTCGCATATTTTTTAAATCTCAACAAATAATATTATGTTATTATAATTATTTAACTCAAAATTCTTATTAAGTATAGATGTCCTCAAATTTTTATATGCTACTCAAATTATTTAGTATAAATTAAAAAAACAACAACATTGTTTTCGTTTAAAATAAATTTCAAACAAGATTGTATGAAGCTATATATCAATTAGTTTAAGTGACATCTAAATTTAGAAATTATATCAATATCCGTACATAAGAATGACTTGTTATTTGACTAATAAGACCTTGTAAAAAAAATTCAGTTAAAATATCCCAATCAACAGATGGCTTCCAAGTATCAACCAAACAGAGCTCATTGTTCCAACCGAAGCTTCACTATAAATGCATTACACACCGCTTCCATTTTAAAAACAACGCACCTTCTTCAAATTCACCAATTTCACTCGAAAAGCCCGCAAAAATGTACTACTGCACTCTAGCTCTCTTCCTCCTAGTCCTCACCGCCACGTCACCACCACTCTCCTCCGCCATGCCCGAACGTTTTCTCAAATCATTCCACCGTCAAAGCTCACCACAAGAGTTCATCGAGCTCGCCCACCCACTGCAGGCCGATCATGTGACTCCCTCCTGCGCCCTCACTTTGCTCCGCCACTCCTTCGCCAACACAATCAACAAACCTCCCTTCACTATCCCTTACTTTCCGCCGTCCGATTGCCCCCGCCCCTGGTCCCGTATCGTCCTCGAATTTCACGCCACATGTAAAGGCGAACAATACGACCGCATTGCCGGATTGTGGCTCGGCGGCTCCGAGCTGCTCCGCACGAGCACGGCCGAGCCTAGCGAGTCTGGAATCTTCTGGAGAGTTCGTAAGGACGTAACGAGGTACTCCTCTCTTCTCTCGAAATCTAACCTTAACGTCACTATGATGCTTGAAAATATCGTTAACGACGTTTATACCGGCGTTTACCATGTCAATTGCACCCTCTTCTTTTACAAAGATCATGCCGTTGGAGTTACCGTTAGGGATCCGACTATTCTTTTAAGCCGTGATTTCAATTCAAAATTAGGATTTGAATCTGATAAATACTACGACCCACCTGCTGATTTGATCATACCGATATCTAGTAATGGCCAAAAGGGGCATTGGTTTCGTATTGAAAGTGCATCTGATTTAGGTTCCAAGAGAGTGGAGTTCCCACGTAATGCTTATAGAGCAGTTTTGGAATTGTATGTTTCATTTCATGGGAATGATGAGTTTTGGTACTCAAATCCACCAAATTCTTACATAGAAGCAAATAATTTGCCCACTGCTCGTGGTAACGGGAGTTTCAGAGAGGTTTTTTTGACCATCGATGGGAACTTTGTTGCATCAGAATTCCCATTGCCTGTTATTTTCACCGGCGGTATCAATCCATTGTTATGGGAGCCCGTCGTCGCAATTGGTGCTTTCAGTTTACCTTCTTATGATATGGACTTGACACCCTTTTTGGGGACGGTTTTAGACGGGAAGGTGCATGAGATTGGCATTGGCGTTACTGATGCTATTTCATATTGGCTTGTGAATGCTAATTTGCATGTTTGGTTAGATCATAAATCGTCTGAGGTTCAAGCTATGTCGTCTATATATCAGTATCCGAATCTCATTATTCATCGTGCCGAAGCTTTTAGATTGCTTGATGGGAGATTTGAGATTGAGGCTAAGAGAAGGACTAGGTTTGTGGGGTGGGTTAAGTCAAGTTTAGGTAATTTGACTACTGTCGCGTTGAGGCAATTTAGAATCCAAAGCATGATAAAGTTTGAAAAGGAAGGTACTTATAAGTGGGTGAATCAAAAGGTTAAGGTTACGAGAAAAGTGGAGGTGAGGAACGAGATGCATAATCTGGTTAGTCGAGTGACTGTTAGGAGGAGGTATCCTCTTAACGTGATTACTTTGACTTTGCCTGGATCAGAGAAGGATAGGTATATGCTTGTTACAAATGTAAGTCATTTCATCAGGGAGAAATGTATGGGGGATTTTGAGAATTCGGTTGCCAATAGTCAGGTTTCTGAGGGATGGATGGAGGTTAAGGATCATGATGTGCTCTCCGGTGCAGCAAATACTAAGCAGAGTTATAGTTACCGGGATGAATTCACTTGCTACAATAGGGATGTTAAAGCAAGCAATGGTGAGCTCATTAGTGACACTCCAAAATTTTGTGCGTCTTCATTTTAGTCTTGGTACATGTAGTCTGTGACACTCCAAAGATTTATTGTTCAAGTTCTTAAAATAAGTGTCTGTTTCTTGAGTCAGTGAATGTAGCGTACGTTATTGTATTATTATGTATAGCTTTTGAAGCTTCTGTTTGTATGATTATGCTTCCAATATATATGAAATAATTATGGAGGTTCTAAGTGTTGTATTTGCTTTGATCAATTCCGCAGATCTCTTTACTTTCTTTGCATCTAGTTTCATTGTTCTGAAGATTTGAATGTCGAAGATTTAGTGTTAGTCCCAATCTCAACTTTGACAATTACATTGTAACCAGAGGTCATGCTTATAATTACAAAATTCAGTACTTAAAATTGTCATCATTTAACTGACAAATATATGATTATAATTACAAAACTCTGTTCTTAAAATTGTCATCATTTAACTGACAAATATTATTAGCTTAAGATGATCCAATAAAGAAGCTTACAACGCTGGTTTGCTGAAATGATAATGCTATTTGGCATTTACTCAGTTTCAGTATAAGCAAAATAGAGAGAGGCAACAAGTTGATCTACCTTAAAATTTGAAAGAAGTACTTTTATGAAGCTTCATGCTACGCAAAATTGGCCTGTATAATTTCACATACTTTCTTGAAATTTCCTGGAAATCTGTGTCTTAATTTTGGACTATAGTAATTTACGATTCTCTTAAATGTTGCTAAACAATAGAAATGCTTCTTTGTTTACATAAAGTCACAAAAGCAACCCCACTAAAATTGACAAATCTCATCTTCCTTGTTTCTCATCTCTAAATGCTTTTGCTATATCCCCAGATAACTTGTAAACCTGTAACAAGGGTAAAAAGAATATAACAAATTCAGATCTTGGAATTGCAAATTCTTACCATATTAGGTACATGGTGTCCTTTCCCTGTTGTTTGTCTTGTAACTTGTCGAAAGAATATTTACGCCTATAGGGAAACTCCGCAGCATACCAATCACGTTTGGCCACCTGCGAGACTTGGACGCCAGAAACCCTTCGTACCAACAAGAAATTGGTCTTGATAAATGTTCATTGACCAGCCAAGTGAATGCAGTGTTGGTTGAAGCTTGTTAATCATTCCTATGGTGTCTTGGACCAAAACATATCCACCAGGTCTCAATATTCGATCCATCTCTACAGCTACACCTGCGACGTCACATCTGAAAAGTTTGCAGCAATGTTAGATGCCATAACAACCAAAAAGCCTGTCTAGTAACCTAAGTTGTAAGGCTGACGGAGAAGTCTATCAGAAAGAAGAAGATGAAAATGAAGACGCAGGTCTGAACCAGAAAACAATTGTAAGTTTAAGGCCTGGAAACAGCATTGACACCGGGTCTATGAGACTACCTTTTTTAGATTTCTAAGAAAACTAGAATGCAATAGATTGTAAATTTGAGAGTAGGTATTAAAGAACTCGCACCAGTCATGACAGACTCCAATCAATCCTCTATCAAAAATAATAGATAGGGTATCTCATGCATCAATGGGAATGACATTCATGACCCAAACAGGTTGATCGATAAGTGCGGCAGCAAGCCTGTGAGAAAACCAAAATCTTGCTATTATTATAAGACTACAGGATGACTGGGCACCAAAGCACACTATTAATATATATGATGGCACTACGTTATCTTATCAAAGTGCATGTGAAGCAGCAACTCTATTAGATATTAGACAGAAGAAGAGAGGAAACAATGGGTCAAAATTTTATGCAATTAGGATTACAACCATTCAATAAAAACACCACAACAAAAGAATGTCCACTGCAAAATATGAAGAAGAACAAGGAAGAGAAACTGATGGCAAGGAGTTACTTTTGAAGTTAATACCCTCCATAACTGGCATTCATATCCATCACATTTCCACGCTTGACCAGTTTATAGCCAAGCCTCCCATATAAACATCTGACAAGTGCTGACCAATGTGTGGTATCCCTGTTAAATGCTTCTTCAGCATCTGGTGAAAGGCTTAGAGGTTTACTGCTAAGCCTTTGAGGCCAGGGTACAGGCCAGCTCTGCAAGTTACCCTTGCTGTCAACTGGAAGTCTGAAAATCCAGCTACTTAGGGGCACATACCTAGCACAAAGAGAGCAACATTGGAAGCAATATTATTATAACCTAATAAAAATTATAACCAAGCATAATGGACGAGGGAAAATAAATTAGCTTTCACAAGCGAGAGAAAACCACTCCTTTTTCTGAAATCTGACCAGCCAAATTTCTTTCTTTGTGCATTCATGCCCAAGTATATAAACGTGTCTATGCGGATAAGACGATAATAATGTACTCCAAGGATTAACACGAACTATTCAAACTATCTTTCTGATCACATAAAGGTGGTGTGTTTTCTTTCCGCTCTTCATAGCAGGAATATGAAACAGGCTTCTGATATGTAACAAGCCCAATTCTGTTGTAGTCAACATTCCTAACCACAACCTTCCAGCACATAGATTCAGTCATAGCTACATAGCTGCATAAAAGAATGAATATGAACATCCAATGGTATGAAAGTCTATCATAGGTATGCAAAACTTACCGGATGCTGCACCGACGGTACCAGCCGCACCGACAGCTCACAGTATTTTGGGAGAAAGGAGCCTGGGAACGAATGAGGTGCAAAAAGCTTTCTAAGATATTTGCTTTGCAGGGAAAAGGAGCCCTTTGACCCGGTTAGCAAACTGCCTCAAGATAGACGAGCGCAGACATTGGCGGTGATGGTAGGAGCATGTATTGTTGCTATATTACTAACGAACTCAGCAGCAGTGCTCCCTTCTCGCTTCATTCTTTCCGAAGCCAAGCTAAGCAACTGAGCCATCTCTTTCATTCACATTCTCTCTCCTCCAGATCCACGGCATATTGAAGTTCTCCAGATCGAGATTCCAATAGCAATCCAATTGCCAGAAAAAAATCCAAGTCCACCCCCCTATCTCTCTCTTCCAAGTCATCCAACTGGCTACGAAGCAATCAACACTCACACCTTAACAATCTCCGTTCCCACCATATGGAGCTGTTGGAGCTGGTGTTCACGTGCCATTCTAATATTGTATGAATATTAATTGTTAATATTTATACAATAAACATTTCGAATAAAGATTGTTAATATTATATCATATGGTAGAATGCTTGTAACATTACAGACATTGTTTGATTTGAAAGAGTTCAGATCTGTTCTAAAGGAGTTTAGATCAGAACTAATAGTTATCAAAGCTGAGAGTTATAAATGCTACGAGTTAGCACTGTTAAGAGTTAGCAGGTTATAAGAGTCAGCGAGGTCTAAAGAGTTAGAACCTTGTTTATAATGGGACAAAGACCTGAGAGTATACTTGTAATGATATAGTTGCAAAGAGTTGCAATAGGAGTTAAGAAATATCATTATGTAAGTATGTCTCAAAAAATAATGTTCCTGATCTATAATCACCAATGCGGGTCTATCGGTGATTCACGTTATATAGATTAGTGTATGTCTATATCTGACTGGTTCAGATGGTTGTTCTTAGCTGACCATGAGCTTAGAGCTTGTATAGGCATGCGGGTATCCAGTCAGGACTGGATACTGAACAGACTTAAGAGGACCCCAATAGATATCCTATGACACCATCAAAGGAAGGTCATCTCGAGTTGAGTAGTATTCGTGGTCCTTTGACCTGAGCGCCACGGTGGTCTTGTGAGTGATCCATCATGCTTTGGTTCCACATATGTCAGAGACCTTTCATGGTCTGACCGCTATGTGTCGCTGGGTATGGTTCGATGCTCATGGAGTCCGGTGTGTGTAGATACGGGATCTGTCAGCTTACATAGGTAAGTTGTATATCCGATGCTCCGAGATTGTATTTCATAAAGTCTTGTGGCCACAAGCATAAACCCGGGAAAAGAGTTTTCCACAGGGTTAAACAATATAGCAAAAGTGTTTGCGTATATTGTTTATCGAGATACGAATCTGGAGATAAGGTTATGGATGAGCAAATGGGGATTTGACGGTGCTGATCTATATCCCTGCACATCCAGGATATAAATGATGGAAGGATTATACGTATACGTTATGACCTCAACTTGTATGGTCTGACACGCTGATTTGTAATATTCGTAACGTGTACGTGGGGCATCGATTACGGATTAATGGAACAGTTCCATTTGACAAATCGGGTGTGGACCTAGAAAGTCCCAATATGAAATGTACTCTTTGAGCACTTGGACAGTGTACCGTATTGAATTGTTCAATACAGTATAATTCAGCAATTACTAAGGTTACGTTAACTAAAGTATATGGTTACATGGTGGGACCCACTTTAGGTTAACTTGGTAACCGAGTAAGGATATAATAGTAATTTCACTTTGTGATTATTTAATTGTTAAATAATAAGAATAAATATTTATTTATTTAATTGTTAAATAAATGATTTAATTTAACTATGATTAAAGGTTAATCATATGGTTAATTTAGTTAACCTTACTTAATGATTAAGTAAAAGTTAACCTAACCAAGGTTAAGTTAGTTAATTATGGTTAGAATAATTAAATATTTATTAACTTAAAGGTTAAGTTAAAATAATCTAACTAAGGTTAAATGTTAACTAAGGTTAGGTTAAACCAAATGAAATGCAAATGAAATTCAAATTAGTTTGGAATTTATGCATTAGTATATAAAGTGAAATGAAATTCAAAATTCATTAAGTTTTTAGTTTATATGTTTTGCATTTTTGGGAGCCATTTCAATTTGAGAAATTGAAATTGTTTGTTTTGTGTTTTAAGTGTTAGAACAACAAAACAAATTAGATAAATGGTTTCTGAATGTAATAACTAAAAACATGATTTGTTTTATTTATTCAAGAGTTGAATAAAAGGAAAAACAAATTTAATTAAGTTAAATAGTTTAACTTTGAAAAATGTTTAAGAGTTAAACACATATGCTGGATTAAGATGCTGCCATTCTAGACAATCAAACCCACCCTTGTTGATTGCTAGAATTGATCAAAGATTCATTTCATGATGGACTTCAAGAAAATTAATCCAAAGGCTTCATTGGTGATATTTCTCAATCTCGAATTTTCAGTTTATCAAATGTTATTTTCTGTGTTCATTGTATTTAATCTTCCGCTGTGCACATGTATGTATGAGATATGTATATTGTTTGTATGATGAACACAACCCACATGCAAGAACCCTAGTTAATTTGAACACAACCAACAGGAGCCACCATCGCTTTCGATCACAGTCGTTTGAAACAACGATGTTGGCAGTTTCAGAGCTACTGATTTACCAATACCAATGCCCGCCGTCTTGTCCTAAAATGACTACCGTATCGCATTCTTGCACATGCATAGGTGATAGTGAGATCCTGGGCACCATCCTTTTCAGCCATTTCCTTTGTCTCACAATGCCCTCTTGGCAACGTAAGCCATCAGTTGTCTGCACAATGCACGACGGACCCAATGACACATCCACCTTTACCATATCGCATTCTTGCACATGCATAAGTGATAGTGAGATCCTGGGCACTTCTTTGCTCTGATTCTATTCTTGATAACCTGAAACCAGGAAAGAGCCAAGGACCGGCTCAAAGTTGTTCAAGAAGTTACATGAGTTTACAATGGGTTTTGAGTTGTGCTAACCGAGAATGAAGACTAGGGTCAGACACATCAGTGAATTTAAGGCAAAGATGAGCAGAATTCTAAGACCTCTTGGTGAGGCAGCCCATAAACAAAGTGCACAGAAGGAAATAGAGACTCCCCCGAGAGGCGAGGGCTTTCGCTACTTTGATTCTCCTCCGGTGGGGGATTATTAAGGGGGTTTGGGGGATATCCATTAATTCCCCGAAAAATTCCCAATTATGAAGAAGTTAGTCTGCGTTCAGCAGCAGTCCTCCTCTTCAGAGGAGGGGAATTTGCTTCCTGGCAACTTTTGGCTTTCTAATCCTAGCAGAAGTGATTGGTCGATCTTTCTAGCCCACTAAAACAACCATAGAAAGGACTTCTTTCTCTAGATCAATAAGTAAGATCTTGTTCAATCTTCGTTTTTTTCATTCATCTCCTCTCTTGGGTCTAGCCCTCTTTGTTGAACCTGGCTAATTGAGCTAATGAATTCTTTCTTGTCAATGTGTCGGTAAATTTTAATATTCCGTCGGGCAGTAGAAGCAGTAAAAAGGGGTTTATTCTGTTCCTTAGTTTCGTTTTTGAGTTGGGAACCCATTTTAGGACAAGATGGCAGGCATTGGTGTTGGTAAATCAGTAGCTCTGAAACTGCCAACATCGTCGTTTCAAACGACTGCGATCGAAAGCGACGGTGGCTCCATACGATGGGAACATGAATTGTTAAGGTGTTAAGGTTAAGAATGAAACAGTTAGGAAGAAAGGTGAATCAATCAATACCCACACTCAACAATCTGTTGCTCCATTTCATTTTATCCCTCACTCAGGAGTCCTTTCAAAGCTTACCTATTTGAGATTTAAACGGAGACTGTGCTTAGAAAGCCTTACTCTAGGCTGGCCCAACCCTACAGATCGAATACCGAACGGGATCAGTCCTAGAATATTGGTGTCCGACCCTTATGGATTAACTAGAAAGGTACAATCTGTAAATCCAGCGTGGGGTGTGGAAGGTTTTGATCCTTTTGTTCCAAAAGGTTGGTTTACGCCTTGGTGATCTAATTGCTTCTACTTAACTCAGAAGTAAGGTTGCTAGCTCGTCCGGTTCATTTGCTGTCCTTGCCTGCTTACACTCTCTTCTCCTGCTGCTGTCCTCCGTCCAATTTCGGATCGAAGAAAGAACAGATTTTATAAAGTTTGAGGGTCTTGTGACTTCTCCTTCTCAAAATGATCAGGTATAGAATTTGTTCTTTATATGTCCATTTTCATGGATGGCAACTCACACCTGTGATTCTTTGGCAAAGGCTACAACTTCGCTTCCTTACTTTTTAGGTGACTTTCTAGTTGAAATAATGGACATAAGGGGCAAGGCCCTTTTAAGGCGTTATAAGTCGGCCACATAGGAATAAGAATAGCTTTTTTTCCCCTTCCCCTTATCGTTCTCGCTTAGTGTTTTCAACGGCTGGGGAGGCAGTCGTTGAAGTGAAGCCTATCGCCACGCCGACTATCAAATATGAGATTGGGCCCCTTCTCAAAGAGTCCATTCGTCACAAATTGGAGCCTAAGATTAGCTGATTGCTACATTTTTCTCGAGTACAGTGATGATCATAAAGGCTTCCGATGCTTCTCTCTGTGCCTGTCTTGGCTTATACCCTTATGTACCTCTGTACCTCTGAACTCAAATACTAGATGCCTCACCAAAAGGTCTTAGCATTCTACTCATCTTTGCCTCAAATTCACTGATGTGTCTGACCTCAGTCTTCACCCTCGGTTAACATGACTCAAAACCCACTGTAAACTCATGTAAGTGTTGCCAGATTTTATTACCCGAGAATATTTACTATTTACAAGGGGGAACAGGACACATCAACATGATGAGGACGGCCCAAAGCAAAGTGGTTCCCTACCACTGGGGATCGAGTACTACGATCGATACCTCGATCAAACTACTTCCTGGGCCAGCCATGGGCAACAGGGTTCCAGGCCGGATGTCTACGAAGGAGAATGGTCTAAGATGGATTGGACGAGGGCCGGAGTTGGCTGTTGGTACAACAGGGTGGTGCCTTACTGCACCGTAGGCGAACGCGCGGTAGCGTTCGTGGTGGTGCTTCAGGATTCCAATGTACTGCATCCAAGATTAGAACGAGCTTGCCAACGGACCACTGCCATCCCATTCTTGAGTGAGCTGGAGCGTAACCATCTTGTCCACTAAACTAGCTAGAAGCTATTGCTTCGGGTCGAAGCACTAAAAGAAAAAGTGCAATATGTCGGTAAATTTTAATATTTGTCGGGCAGTAGAAGCAGCAAAAAGGGGTTTATTCTGTTCTTTAGTTTTGTTTTTGAGTTAGGAACGAACGTCCCTTTACCTTTACCCACTGAAGACAAAGTTTATTGGTATGATCAGAAGGTCGCGACCAAGAGACAGTTGTCAAAGTTGATGGACGTGCCTGCATCTAAAGTCTAAAGTCAAATGAAGGATAAAGAAGATGCTAGATGCATTCCCATCGACTGTACTAGATATACGAGTAACACAAGTCTTCGGAGGAAGCGTCTCACCCTCGTTGTCGGGAAATCAATTAACAGATGCAGTCTTAGCTCAGTTAATCAATCACTACTTTAACATAACACCATAAAAAATAGTTACACAACAGAAGGTGCTGCGGGATAAGGAGAATAAGTGATGGATACAAGTACCAATGCCATAAAGAAATGTCACGAAAGTCGAGAGCCATCACGCTCGAACCAGCAACCCTTTCTTATACTGCTTGTAAAAGGAAATGATTTGTGAACCTGTTCCAAATAAAGATAAAGAATCTTGAATAGAAGAAGTACAATCGATCCCTTTACATCGTAATCAACAAAATAGGCATACGAATCCACGTAATCAAGGATCTGAATCCACTGAGGCAAATTAGATAACTTAAAGCATTACTTAAAGCATTCAAGCCCCCAATATAAATGTAATTGTTGAAACATATTATTATTAGTAACATGTAAAATCAATATTAAAAGAGATAACCAGCATAAGTCATCCGGAAAAATTAACCTATGTGAGAAGCATGTTATGTTGCATGTGGATGGGTGAGTGTATAAGAGAGAGAATGTGTGTGTGTGAGAGAGAGAGAGAGAGAGATGCTAACAATTCCAGATGGTACGATGTTTCTCGTCATGACAAAAAACTGGTGTAGCAGACCAAATAAAAAAACCTCCAGGCCTGAGAATCTTGTTAAGCTCCAATAGTAGCTTCCACCTGCATTATCCAGCTGCTCAAAGCATGAGTTTCAAGACTTCCACCATAGGCTTGCATAAAGACAACTATTTCCAACAGATGATAATAATAGGCTAACAAAATGATGATGATCATGATGATGACAACAATAATATTATGTAAGAAACTTAAGCTCAAAGATATCTAGGGATAATGCTGATTATCTTCTGCATCCCAATGAACTCTGCATCGGGCACAGTGAATCAAATCATACGCACTATCTGGATATGTCAACTTCTGTGTTGCAATGACAGAAAGTGTAGCAGGAATTCCTCGCTCTAGAGCAAACTATATTTGTGCTTCATGTTCATCCTTTGGGGCAAATGACATTGTAATGACATCTCTATCGAGCAAATAACCACCAAAGGTAGCAATGCCGTAGCCAACATCTAAAACTATGTGTATGCGCTTCCCTCATTCAATAGTAGGTAAGGTCTAGAGAAAGAGAAACCAAAAAAGTTAAGGAAAAAAGAATAAAGAAAACGGATGGAAAAAACTCGAACAACATTCAAACAAAGATTGGAATCCAAATGCTTATCCAATGGCATAGTCGAGAATAATTTTCAAACATGTTCTTCTGATAACAAGCCATACAAAATGAACATATGACAAATCGAAGTTTGAGGTATACAATGTGCACTCATATAGTTCAGTAAGATAGACATTTAGACCCAAAAATCCATATATGATAATACCTTTTCTATAAAATCAATGTAGTGAGCAACTCCTTTGAACTGAGTACCATCTTCAAGAAAAACAAAATAATCACCAGATTTCGCACCTACTTTTGATCCTCCTTGTAATCAACAAGCTTCGAATGAGGTATGTTTTCATTCCAAATCTAGAAAACAAAGGTAAAAAACTACATCAAAAGTATTTTCTAATCTAAGCAGTAATATAAGCAAGCACTAATTTCCAGGGAAAACATCAAACATAATTATCCTAATCTCACCATGTTGCCGCAAAAGTAATCGTGTGAAAACATTTTGGGCAATTGATATCTCTTGTTTCATCAAATTCATTTTCGTGGTTTAATGAATCTCAACTTAATAGATTCTTCCTGACTTCAACTTTACGTCCTACTAATGGATTATCAAATAAATATTGTTACAAATAAACGATCATACTTAAGAGAAAAATTGATATCGATTTATATTTTAACATTATAATTTGACATGACGAATAACTAAGTTAGTTTAGGTAATGTTCTCTCTGAATTTCGGGCCAAAAGGCCCAATTATTACGCACCCCAAGCCCATCCGTTGTAACCCACAAGGTCAAACCATAGATAAAGGCCAAGAGATACAAGGGTACATGGGGTTATCGGGCTGGCTCGTAAACCTCCTTTCGCCAACGATGTCCTCAACCATCAAGTGCTCTCTTTGATCTAACTGACCACCCTGGTTGCAACCCGATTACCCTAATCATGTTTAGACAGTTCTAGAATGACTCAACCATCAAGAAGCATAGAAATGAAATATTTTTTACAAAGAATAAACTTCTATAACCTCAATACAAGTCTGACACGGATAAGAAAGAATCTAATCTCATTTTGGACAGAACTCTTATATCAGAATTCAAGAAGGGAAAGTCTTGAGAATTTTCAATCCTAATAAGATTCCAACACTATGTATTGAACCTATATTGTAACCTTGTAAATAGGGTCCAATTTGCTAAACAAAGGCATCGAGTGATCCTTCTATTAGCATCAGCAATATCGTGAGATTATTGTTCTTGACATCCATTAGCAACATGATTATACTTTGAAGGCTTTTGATCTTTTCCTTTTTTTTGAGAAAGCCCTTGAAACATTCTTAGTTTATCATCCGCTATTCACCCTTCTTGCCTCATTTTTTCATTTCTCTATTTTTTCGAATCATTGTTGATTTAAACATTAGAGTACCTTCGTTGGAAAAACCTCTAATATGACCTCATTTTCTTCTTTTGTTGTAGGATTCTCATTAAGCCCAAAACTCTTGAAGCGAATTAGTTCAATCCAGTCTCTAATTCTTCTCAAGATTCATTATAAGAAAAATAAATTTAATTAATTGACAATTTTTAGATCAACAAGTAAAAATTTTATAACTAGGAAATCACACAATCTTTTCAAAAGATCAACCTATTCAAAACCCACTTTATTATATTCAACCAAGAACCTATCTAAAACTAAATGGTATCATTCATGCATAAACATACGTTAAAACCAACTTTGCAAATAATTCAACTGACATAGATTCAAATAACTCAAAAATCAGACTAAGGGCTCGTTTGGTAGAGTTTTTTAAATAGAACTTTTAGAAGTAGAACATTTCAAATAAAGCTTTTAGAAGTAGAACTTTTCAAAGTAGAGCTTTTAGAAGTAGAGTTTTTAAAAAAAAATCATTGATCGTTTAGTTATACATTATTAAAAATGCTTATTTGTTATTATATTCAACCAAGAACCTATCTAAAACTAAATGGTATCATTCATGCATAAACATACGTTAAAACCAACTTTGCAAATAATTCAACTGACATAGATTCAAATAACTCAAAAATCAGACTAAGGGCTCGTTTAGTAGAGTTTTTTAAATAGAACTTTTAGAAGTAGAACATTTCAAATAAAGTTTTTAGAAGTAGAACTTTTCAAAGTAGAGCTTTTAGAAGTAGAGCTTTTAAAAAAAAATCATTGATCGTTTAGTTATACATTATTAAAAATGCTTATTTGTTATTAAATTATCAAATAAGACATTTAATAAAATTTATATTCAAATTCTAAACAATTCAATATTTTTTATATATAAATTTAAATTTATCATATATTTTCTCAAATTCAATTTCTTAAAACATAATAATCAAGTAAAATTAATACACAGTAATCAACAAATTAATATAAATTATTATATTTGGTATAAAAATTGAAAATAAAATAATACTTCTCTTTGTTTAAAAATAAAATAATTAACAAAAAAATTTGGTAGATTTTTATAAAAATATAATAGTTATAAAGATATAGAGAATTAGAGATATGACGACTTTTATGAAAATATTAAAAATATATTAGTTGAATAGAATTTATTTTTATTAAAAGTATAATATAAAATTAAAAAAATATTATTAAGGTATATATGACATTTTACACATATTAAAACAAATTTAAAAAGTTTTACTTCCAAAAATTTAAAATTTGAATTTTTGTAATTAGAGATAAAATAGTATTTTTAATCTTCAAAAAAAAAAATTTAATTGTAATCGAATGCCGTAAAAAAATTAAAAAGAATTTTTAACATTTAAAAACTTTTTTAATTAATAAAAAAGTTCAACCAAATAAACAGTAACCGTACCCAATCAACAAACGAAACTCACTTTCAACGGACCACTCAAGAAAAATTAAATCGTTAATGATAAAAATGATAATAATTGCAACACTTTTTTATATTAACAAAATTCAGCTAATGTTAGCTTAAAACTCTATAATTTTAAGTAATTAAGGAGCACGTAGATGAGTAAAAAATCATAACTTTTCTTTTTAAAAAAAAAATCTATTAACAAAGTAAATGAATTCATTGTTCAAGTCCTCTAAAAGAACATTTATATAAACTTTAAACCCAAATTTTTTTAAAAAAAAGCAAATCTTACCAAAAAAACAATCTCACCAGGTCCCTGCTCTTTGGCCACGGAACGGGAAGCTTATATCCAACAGGCAACGGCACCAAACATCTCGGGCTCGGGCAATGCCGCTCCCGGTGCTTCATGTGCCTCCTCGATGTTAAATTCTTGATTGCTTCATAATTATCCAAACACAGTATATAATCTACGACTCCAGGACCCGCACACATTTCCCGTTCTATTAAATCGAAACCAACGTCATCAATGGACAAAGATGCTGCTATTAAACGGCGTCGTATGGTTATTCTTAATAATATTTTTAGTAAATGAGGCGGGTATTCTTACGGTTATTTTTGGTGTTATTAAGATCTAAGATGAGTTTTGTTAGTGAATGAAGTGGTGGTGGTGTCCCATTTTTCTCCATTTTTTCACAAGAACACAAGTATTTTGACTTGCCCATTGTATTTGAATCATTTGCCCGCAATTTATTCTACCATAAAGCTCATTTGCTACAATTCATTCTTGATTCTACCGTAAAGTTACTACTCCGTGTACATGTAGAGTCCAACTTTTCTGTTATAAATTCTGAACTTCTCATTATGTGTTAAATTTTCTATACAGCTCCAAACTTCGTAAAATATCTCTATTGCGTTGTGATATGTAAATAAAAATTTAAGATTTGTAATAAAATGCTTGACATAAGTCATGAAAGATTTAAAATTCTGTGATAGTGCTACCTAATTTGTCAAAAACAGTTGGACGTAAAATCTTGCAAATTACAAATTACACATTATATCATCATAATATGAGAAGTATTTGGTAATTATACTCTAATATGACACGGGAGCTAATGCCTAGGAGGGAAGCAAGCATATGATCTGATTGGAGCAAGGATATAATTGAGCTAAAGATTGTCTTTTACAAGCAATATAAGCTGAAAACAGGAAAAGCTTCCCGAGGGGGGACCATCATTTACAAAGAAACGATAATCAGTATACACTCACAGGCCAAATATTAGCTGCGAGACTGCAGCACTGGGGGAGATAGCAGCTCCCCAAAGCCATCCCTTGCAAGCACATGGACAATCACAGAGTCAGTGGAAACACTAGTTTTTCAGACAACATTGAACTCATCGTTGGAATAATAAGGTATTCTGTGTTTTCCTTGCTCTAAATCTGCTTCCATCATTTGGTAAACTGGCAAAACGGCTCAACAGTACAGAAAATTTGAAATTGGTATCATACAACTGCAAAAACTTGTTTTAAAGGGAAACAAAATTCAGAAAAAAGAATCAAGCTATGCTGCATTTTTCACTCCATTATCCCAGGGCCTGAATTTTCCACATCAACTTCTCCCATTCCCGCGTCTTCCTCTTCTTCACTATCTTCATCACCACTTACCTCCTCATTATCTTGGTTTAGCTTAGCCATGTGCTCCGCAAGCAATTTGTCATCTCTTTCACTCACCTGAATCAAGGGGCCAAAAGATCAGACAGCCAAATAACAATACCAAGGCACCCGCATAAAAGCAAATGATTGCCTTGAACAAAAAGTTTCATGCTAACGAGTCCAAGTCAGAAGATTCTGAATTGGTCAAGGTTGATTCGAGTAACAAAATAAAAATTGAATCAAAAGTATTGGTACTCACCGCTCTGGGCTCCTCTTTCACAAGAAGTTTTCCCTTGTGCTTCTCAATCACATCAGTGCAAGCATCAATTGCTTTATTCAGAACTGAGATCCCTTGCTCCTGTCCAACCAAATATACACAACAATCTCATTAGCAGATATCACCCTAAAATTTTATCCATTAAAGTAATCAACAACCATATGATACTTTTCTTCCATATTTGTGGATAACCAAGTGCAGGCAGTACACATAACACCCCTGATTGATTAAGAGGTTTTATTTCTATTTCATAAAGGACTTCAGCTAAAACTTTGCAACTGTTCATGTATAGCAGCAGAGATACAAAGGATAAGGTTCATGCTCAGCAGTAGACTACACACATTTCTTGACCCAGACAACATTAGCTCCCATGACACTGGCCTTCCAGGACTAAATTAGTTGTGCTAACCTTGTCCAAGGTCTGAGTGGTAAGGACATAAAGTGGAGGAGCAACTAATTTGATTTTCACAGGACAGTCATTATTGCCAGCAGCCTCAGCTTTCCGCATCGCATCCTGCAAATGTCAAAACAAATATAAGCAAAAATATGTCAACAATTTAAAACTAAACAGTTCCTTCACAACTAAATCATGATCTCTGAAATAAAATACATATCAAACGAAAGTATAAGATGCCAAAGAGAGACGTAAATATAATACCTTAATGTGAAGAACACCATCAAACTGGAAGCATTTCATTTCAATGTCAGCTCTAATCTTCAATGGTTGTGGAGTCATTCTTCTCCTGATATTCTTCACTAGAGCATCCTTCACTTCCTCCGTCACAGCCGGAACCAACTTAGTCACCTAAAATGAAAGGGGAAGGAACTTGGTCCATCAATGAAAAAGACGAGGCCTAAGACCCTGCAAACAAAGTTTACCTCCTGTCCATCAGGGCCAATTTCTTTGACTTCACAGGTGAGGGAATTCAAAACAGAATCAGGATCAGTAACTATGATTTTGAATGCCTGCATGTAAAGTAGTATAACACATAAGATCTCCAACTGCAAACTTGAAAAACATGCCTCAAATTGTTAGCATTTTACCTCAAAAGCATGACCATATTTCCGATACAAGGGCCAGCCAATATTGATATATAGCTCCTGTAAGAAGAAACTTGCATTTAACAATTAAGCATACAATAACTTAGACAAGATACAAGCACCAGAGTCCAAACATCACTTGGTGGGATCAAGGTTTTGACAAGCCAAAGAGAACAATCATAACATGTCAACTTTCAACAGAACTAACGACATCAACACAAATAGATCAGTTAGTTTGATTGGGTTTTCCCTCCTACACATGATGGCAGGTCACTAAACCAAAGTTCAAGCCGCAAATAGCTCCCTCTTCAAGCAAATCAGTTCTTCCGAAGTCTCGTCTTAAATGTTTCAAGACTGAAGTGGACATAAGATTTTCCCAGCCAATCCAACATTTATTATGATAAACAAGATAAACGCATGAGAATCAAATTTTGCTGCATAGAGCAGTGACTACAGATCAAAAGAGGCATCTACAAGAAAATGATCAACTTCAACCTTCTCTGACCATTCACATCAACCAATGAAATAAATACAATGCATTAAAACTTATCCAAACAGCCTCTAAATAAAATTATACAACATCCACAACCCAACAATAACTAAACAAGTAGAGTTGCGTAAGTAATATACTTCACATTTCTAAAAGCAAGCAGATACACTTACATGGAAAAGCCTACAAAAACTTTTACTTGGAATTTATCAGTAATTAAAAAGAAACCATTATATGAAAACTAAAGAATCTAAATCAACAACCTATTACCTAACCAAAACTCTTCATATATTTAGAACACTTAAAAAAAACTAGCAGATGAATCCAATTTCCCTTAATAGTATTCCCATAAACTGAACAAAAATGCACCAAACAAAAATCTTAACATCATTCCCAAATTCATTAAGGAAATACATAAACCCACAATTAATTTGCTTTTACATGTAAATTATTCCACATATCTTATATTATTAAAGCGGAAGCACACAAATAAGCAATATCACTCAAGCAAATAATGTAGAACAAGCAATTAAGAAATTAAAGAGAGAATGGGTAAAAGAAGAACACACCGAATTTTACATGGTTTGGCAACTTACCTACGTCTACGGCGAATCAAGATCACTCACTCGTATTATTGAATCACAAAACACTCACAAAATATGTTTTTTATAAGAAGGACTCACAAAGAAAAACTATTTCTTGCAATTTAGGATTTTCTCTCACTAAGATTCACAAAAAAAGTTTAATCACAATGATTTCTCAACCTATCAAGGATGTGTTTACAAGCCAATAAAGAGCCTTTATATAGACTTTAGAACGTCCTAAGTTTACCTTAAACAATTAGGAGTCGTATTAGGGAGTCTTGAAGCAAGTGGAAGATGAAATAAGACGCAACAAAACGGTAAACACTTTCCCGCGCTGGGTGCCGCAGCGCCCACGCCTGGGTATCGCCTTCTTCGTGTTTCGTCTCCTTTAGCGTCTGTCTTCGATCCTTGCGCACCCTACGCACTTGGCTTGCTCTCCAAATCATATCCCGATGATTTTTAATCAATATTCTTACAAATCTCTTTCTTGATTTAAAATCATCCACAAAGTAACTCGATCTCTCATCTCCGCATCTTCGATCACCTTCACAAAGTAGTGATTCTGGTTAAGTCTTTGCATAGGATGAACTTAAACGAGGGCAATGACTTAGTCAACATGTCAGCAGGGTTTTTAGACGACGCTATCTTCGTTAGACTAATTTCACCACTTTGGACAATCTTTCGAACGTAATGGAGCCGCACATCAATTCGTTTCGACCTCTCGTGGAACACTTGATGCTTGCTTAGGTGTATGGCACTCTGACTGTCACAATATACACTGGTGTTCACATCTTCACTAGTCAATACCTCCGTGCATAAGCCTTTCAACCACATGGCCTCCTTAATAACTTTGCCAACCGTTATGTACTCCGCCTCTATGGTAGATAGTACAATCATATGTTGTAGAACTGATCTCCAACATACACTACACCCAAACATTGTGAATATGTAACCCGTCAACGATCTTCTCTTGTCTAAATCACTTGCATAATCTAAATCTACTATCCTTTTACCATTTCACTGTTGTCCTTATCCCTCTTATACATCAACCCATGATTTGACATTCCCTTAAGATATTTCAAAATCTACTTTACTGCAAACTAGTGATCCTTATTCTAATTTGCCATGTATCTACTCACCACACTCACAGCTTGTGCTATGTCTGGTCTTGTGCAAACCATTGCATACATGATGCTCCCCACAGCGCTTATATATGGTACTTTACTCATCTGCAGTTTCTCCTCTTCGAATGTCTGCGATTGTGCTGCTGAAAGTCTGAAATGCATGGCCGAAGGAGTAAAGACAACCTTTGCGTTGGACATACCAAACTTCTCTAGAATTTTGAGTGTATATTGTTGTTAGGACAAAAAGATGACATCTCTTCTTTCCCTCACAATATCCATACCCAATATTCTCTTCGCTGCTCTCAAATCCTTCATCTCAAACTCGCCACTCAACTGTTTCTTGAGCTTTTGTATTTCTTCCATATTCTTACACGTGATCAACATATCATCGACGTATAGAAGCAAATAAATTATCCAACAACTTATATTCTTGAATTACACGCATCCGCCATACTTGCTCTTACTAAAGCCACAAGCCATCATAAACTCATTAAATCTCATATACCACTGTCTAGGTGATTGCTTTAACCCATATAACGACTTCTTTAGCAAACAAGCATGATCTTCTTTTCCGGGCTCTTCGAACCCTTGCGACTGTGCTATGTATATTATCTCTTCAAGCTCTCCATGCAAAAAAGTTATCTTTACATCCATTTACTCTAGATGTAAACCAAGTTTGCACACATAGCTAACAAAATCCTAATAGATATGTGCTTGACAACTGAAGAGATAATCTCATGAAAGTCAACTCCCTCTTTCTAAGTGAAACTTTGTGCAACTAACCTAGCCTTGAATCTCGTAGGCTCTATCCCCGGTATCCCTTCTTTCACCTTATAAACCCACTTGCACTCAACTAGTTTCTTTCGAGGTCTTTGCACCAATTTCCAGGTCTTGTTTTTCCTAAGAGAACTAATCTCTTCTTCCATGATTTGCTGTCATTCTTTCTTATTTTCACTCTTCATAGCCTCACCATATGTTCTATGTTCATCATACTCAAGAGTGTAAGCAGAATTAAAAGTATAAGCAACTAGTTCTACTTGTGCATACCTGATTGGTGGGTTAATCGTTCTCCTTAACTTGTCTCTGGCTAGCTGGTACTCTTCAAGTTCCATCATAAGAGTCTTAATCTTTCTTTGGGTGAACTTGGAGGAACTCGCCATAGTTTGGGGTTCATCTTCAAGGATCTCTTCATTGAAGTGCTGATCTGGGGGCATATCAAATCTACTCTCAGGCTCCACTTCAACTTCTATTGACTCGGGTGCTGAGTCTTCCTTAGACACAGGTTCTTCTTTCTCATTTTCTTGGGAAGCTTTCAGCATTGTCGTCTCATCGAACGTCACGTCACGACTTATGATACTCCTTGGTGGTGTTAAGTATTTACACTACACCTTGTATCCTTTCACTCCTTTAGGATATCCTATGAATACCCTTTTGATATCTCTAGGTTTCAATTTTCCCTCCTTAACATGTACAAAAGCAGGACAACCAAATATTCTGAGGCGATCATACTTAGAAGGATTGCCAGACTATTTCTCTTCTAGCGTCTTGAAGTCAATTGCTGAGAAAGGACTTCTATTAAACAAATAAGCTACAATCACTACAGCTTCTTCCCAAAATGCCTTGAACATCTTTGCATTGGTAAGCATGCATCTAACCCTTTCAAGTAGGGTCTTATTCATCCTCTCAGCTACGCTATTCTGTTATAGTGTTGATCTTACCGCTCTATGCCTTGCAATCCTTCGTTTGGCACAAAACTCATCAAACTCTCTATTGCAAAATTCGAGGCCGTTGTCAGTTCTCAATCTCTTCACCATTTTGCCAGTCTGATTCTCAACAAGAGAGTATTCTAAGTCTTGAACACATCAAATGTTTGATCCTTACTCTTCAACACATAGACCCATAATTTCTTTGAATAGTCATCAATTAAATTGAGAAAATACCTATCACCACTATGAGTAGCTGTCTGAGCTGGTCCCCAAAGATCCAAGTGTATGTAGTTAAAAGTCCCCTTAGTCTTATGCTTGCTGATACTAAACCTTACCCTATGTGTTTTCCCAAGCACACAATACTCACAAAACTCCAATGGCTGGAACCTATCCTCACCAAACGCCTTTTGACTAAATGACTCATTCAAATTTCTCTCGCCTAGGTGTGCCAATCTAAGATGCCGTAACTTGATTTGCATACTCTCATCATCTACAGAGAATAACGCAGAGCCACTCACAACTTCACCCTTAAGCACATACACACCTTTGTGCTTCTCTCCTCTCATTACCACTATAAAACCCTTCAATACTGTCAAAACCCCTTCGTCAATCCTGATAGAACACTCATTCTGATCAAGGTCCTTAGTGAGATTAAGTTCCTCTTGAGGTCAGGAACATACCTAACATTTGTCAACTCTCTCACTCGCCCATCATGCAACCTAAGTTTAACATTATCAATTCTCATCATCTGACATGTAACATCATTACCCATTAACACCTTACCACCACTAATGGACTGAAAATTTACAAACCAAGACTTGTGCTGGCACATGTGAAAAGTACAACCAGAATTAAGAACTCATTATTTAGTGTTCTTGCCATCAGTGGCGACGAGTGTCTCTATACTGTCATAGCTATCATCATAGGCAAACGCAGCATCCGCTTTCTTCTTGTCTTATGCTCTCTTCTCAGGACAGTCCTTTATGAAGTACCTTTTTTTCTTACAGTAATAGCACTTCCTAAAAGTCCTAGACTTCGATCTTGAACCCTTTTTCCTTCTATTTCTATACAAGGGTCTTCCTCTTACAAATAAACTTTCTGCATTGCCTTCGATCTGCTTCCCTAATAACTTTGAGTTTAATGATGATTTCACATCGCTCATCGTTAAACTCTCTACCGTAGAGTAGTCTATCAACAAATCTCTCATAACTCTTGGGGAGTGAACTCAGTAAGATAATTGCTCTATCTTCATTTCTATCTTGATGTTGATAAACTCAAGATCAAGAATGATCTTATTGAAGGCGCTTATATGATCTTTCATCGGCATCCCCTCTAACATGGACAGCTAATACAACTTATTCTTTATATGCAATCTATTGGCCAACGATTTTCGCATATAAAGAAAGTCAAGCTTCTTTAAAAGACCAATCGCCGTCGTCTCACCCGCTACTTCCCTCAGTACTTCATCGCTAAATGATAAAACGATTGTGCTATGAGCTCTTTCTTGAATGTCCCTTCTTTCTGCTTCAGCTTTAGATGACTCTAACGTCTTTTCTTATTCACTAAATGGAGCTGCAGTCTCTTCTAATGCCGAGCCTAACCGTTGACTCACCAACAACGCCTTTATCTTCATCTTCCATAGATTGAAGTCATTCGTACCATTGAATTTCTCTACTTCATACTTGGTTGTGGCCATGTCTGCTTCACCCAAGCAAATAGTGCAAAACAAAGAATTAAGAAATTAAAGAGAGAAATAGTAGAAAAAGAATACATAGATATTTACGAGGTTCGGCAACTTGCCTCTGTCCACGGCAAATCAAGATCACTCAATCGTATTATTGTATCACGAAACACTCATAAAGTATGCATTTTATAAAAAAGACTCACAAAAAAAAAACTCTTGCAATTTAAGAATTTTCTCTCACTAAAAATCACAAAGAATGTTTAATTACAAAAATTTCTTAATCTATCACCAAGATATGTTTACAAGCCAATAAAGAGCCTTTATATAGGCTTTAAGACATCTTAGGTTTACCCTAAACGTGTGAGAGTCATATTAAGAAGTTCTGAAACAAGTGGAAGACGAAATAAGACGCAACAAAATGGGAAACGCTTTCCTACACTGGGCACCGCAACGTTGGGTAATTCGCACCTAGGCGCCACGGCACTTAGGTTCTGACTTGGGTGCCACAGCGCCCACTCTTGGTTGTCGCGGCACCCACCCCTGGGTACCGCCTTTTTCATTTTTCTTCTCCTTTCACGTCTGTCTTTGATCCTTGCGCACTTAACTTACTCTCTAAATCATATTTCAATAATTTTTAATTAATATTCTCACACACACACACACACACATATATATATATATATATATATATATATAACCTAAATTAATCAACATATAGACATTCTTATAGCTCCAAATTCAACAATCAAAACACAAATACGAGCTCACATAGGAACTGTAATCAAATCAAAATGAATATAATACCTCTAAATCGATGCCCAGAGTCTCGGCCACGTGTCGCATGATAGAGTGAACCAGCTTGCTCTTATTGTACCTCTCTTCACAGGCCTGAATATCCTCTTCACTAACCCTCCGTTTACTCAAATCAATGTAACCCTTTTCTTTATCGACACGCAGGACCATGACGGGCTCTATGCGGCCCACTTTGATGAGGCTGCTGACGCTCCGAATACGACGTCGTGAGAGCTCCGAGAAGAGGATCATCCCTTCAATGTTGTTGTACTCGAGCAACGACACGTAAGCGCCCATGTCGGCGATGTTCTTCACCTGGATCATCACCGCCATGTCGACTTCCGGGTACTTAGCCTCGTACATGCGGCACTCCAGGTTCGGCGAGTGGCTTGCCATGATTGATTGCGTAGATTTTTTTTTTCTTTTTTTGCTTGGTAAAATTCGGAGGGAGTGGAAAAAGTTTTTTAGGGTTTTAAGACAGCCGGAGCGAGGGAGAATCCACGAGACGAAACGCAGAGTGGGCGTGATGCGGTGAGCGCGTTTTGTTTTTTTCTCTTACGGGGATAAATATAAAAATGTGGTTTTGAGAGGGTAATAAGAGCAAAATGGTATGAGTGCCCGTGCGTCAAAAACCGGAGGTTGGAAAACCGATTCGTATCGAACAGAAATAAATAAATTTAAAATACCAAGAAAACTAAACAAAAATAGCCAATATTCATCGACCTTAAGAGCAAAATCAAATTCCGGTTCGGTTCCACCACTCATTAAATCAGTTGTCTTCAAATCGATCTTTTTGGATCCCAATCAGTTCTTGAGGAAACGACACCGTCAACAGTCAAACCGTGAAAACCTTAAAAAGGTAAAAAAAACGTCGACAGCAGGATTCGAACCTGCGCAGGCAGAGCCCAACAGATTTCGAGTCTGTCTCCTTAACCACTCGGACATATCGACCATCTGATCTGACATGTTATTAATGTTTAATATATAGCTACTGAATGTGCCTGAAGAGTACCACTCCAGATTTATTTCATACGTTTAAAATGAAAGTTGGATTTTGATCATGATTCATAAACTCAGAGTCTTACACTAAGACATGAATCTCTTTTGAGTTTTTGATAAGTATCTATTACACTTATCCACAAATGCCTTTTAATTTCTTAAAGCAGAAAAATGGGTCGGTGCCTTTCTCGCATGAGAAGTAGTAATCAAATCATCCAAAACTTTTCCTTAGTATTAATTCTATTTCAGTTCAATAAAAGTAAAAGTTAGCTTTGCCTAATCATTTTAATCACGCAAAAATAATATTCACTTTATGATATATTAAATTAAATATGGATAAGTGTGTCATGTCAATGTCTTAAATCTATTTTATTGAATTACGTTATAATATTACAAATAATATAAAATAATTAGATTTATATATATTTTTTTTTTAAGTAAGGACCCGCCAACAATAACCCGTTCAATATCTGTGGGTCCTGAAATGTTAGTGAAGTCTCTTAAGTGAATAAAACAACCTTCATTTTCTTGAATCTAAGGTCTATTATTTGTGATAAAGAAATTTAAGACTCATTTGGTTTGAATTTTTTAAATAAAATT
Source organism: Ailanthus altissimus (assembly GCA_946807835.1). Classification (NCBI taxonomy): domain Eukaryota; kingdom Viridiplantae; phylum Streptophyta; class Magnoliopsida; order Sapindales; family Simaroubaceae; genus Ailanthus; species Ailanthus altissimus. The sequence goes on from OX327684.1 coordinate 21,572,408, forward strand.
TTTGAAAAAAATAATTATAAAATTTATAGTTAAATTAAAAAAATTAATATTTTTAATATATAAATTTAAATTTATCATATATTTTCTCAAAATTAATTTTTAAAAACACAATAATCATATTTTTTATATATAAATTTAAATTTATCATATATTTTTTCAAAATTAATTTTTAAAAATACAATAATCAAATAAAATTAATATATAGTAATCAACGAATTAATATAAATTATTATATTTGATACAATAATTAAAAATAAAATGATACTTTTTTTTGTTTAAAAAATAAAATAATTAACAAAAAAAATTAATTAATTTTTATAAAAATATGATAGTTATAGAGATGTGAAGAATTAGAGATATAATTATTTTTAAGAGAATATTAAAAGTATGTTAATTGAATGGAGTTTATTTTTATTAAAGGTACACTATGAAAATAAAAAAAAAATATTATTAGAGCATATGTGACATTATACACATATTAAAAAAATTCAAAAAAATTTACTTCTAAAAACTCCAAATTTAATTTTTTATAAATAGAGACAAAATAATTTTTTAAATATCTAAAATTCCTTCTCTAATTATAATCAAATACTATCAAAAATTTTGAAAAAAACTTTTAATATTAAAAAAATTCTTTTGATTAGTACAAAAATTCAACCAAATAAACACTCAGCAACTTTGATTAAATTATTAGGGTCCCCTTCGAGCATTTGACAAAATGGCTTTTACAGGGTATTTCCCACATTTGTAGGCATATGATATTTTCCCTATCACTACTAAGAAACAAGAACACAACAATTTTTTTTTAAAAAAATTAAGTAAAAAGGGACCATATTCACAACCCAAATGACCCTCGCCGTCCCTCCTTTTTGGTATTTTTCTCTCTCAAAAGTAAGTAAGAGAATAGTTTCATTTGTGTTCTTTGAAATTTGTCAGCACTAGAACTTTGAATTGATTGCAGAGGCAGCGAAGAATTATTTTCTAAGCATCAAAAGGGAATGACCACAGAGAGGCTTGAAGAAAGAAAAAAAACTTCACGTTTAAAAAGAAACAATGGTTCTTTGCATGAGATACCAAGGGAAATTTGTTTCCATGCAAATTTAATTTTAACAAATCCATAAAAAATTTCACATATTATAATGTATTTATTAGATTCGAGATTTGTATATATTAAAAATTAATGATTTAAAATCGTGTAAGAAAACAATATAAGATCAATAATTCAATGGACAGACAATATTTAAAGCAGAACAGAGAGTTAAAAGTGAGAGATGCTCAAAACGTGAAAATAGTATTTCTTCAAGATTTCAGGTCATAACACCGATCTAATAGCGATTAGGTGCTGACTCGTGTCATCGTTAATCATGCACGTATTTCATGTGTATCTCACCGACGGTTTTAAAAAATCTCACAAATTGACTTAGGTTATTGGTGTGATTCTGGCTATATTGACAACATCTTTTGGTGTAATAAGTTATTTTTTACCTTGGGATCAAATTGGATATTGGGCAATAAAAATTGTAACAAGCGTACTAAAAGCGATTCTGTTAATAAGATTGCATTTAGTAGAGTTATTACACGAAAGTGTTAATGTGGGACAATTGGTGCTAAGTTTTTTATTTTTGTTCGTTTTCGACGTTTTCAAATTTATTTTAGATTCCTTCATACGTAAACTTCTATTTCAACAAAATATATAATTTCTAAAAATATTTTTAGAGTATATATAAACCTTTGTTACACCATTAGGATGACATGTATTAGAAAGCATTAAAGATGTATCAATAAAAAAGATAATATAGAGTTCAATGAGTATTTGAGCATTGAATGTGCGAGAAAGTGCTATATAGAGCGTATTTAAGCATTGAATGTGAAAGAGAGTGTTGTATGGATATTTTGAAAGATCGTTCTATTGAGTATTTTTTATAATTTTTTTGAGTGATCTTTATGATCATTAAGTGGTTTATTAATAATCACTGAAAAATTAAAAAATAAAATAAAATTTTATAATCTAACGTAAACGTATATAATTTGTCAAATCACATATATTATTGTGTGAGAGAGTGTTATATAAAACGTGCTTAAGTACTGAGTGTGCAAGAGAATATTGTATAGATATTTTGAGAGATCATTTTATTTGGTATTTTTTTTAATTTTTTAAGTAATTTTTGTGATCATTGAGTGATTTATTAATAATTACTAAAAAATTAAAAAAAAATAAAATACTGTAATCTACTGTAAACGTATATAATTTATAAAATCATATATATTATTATATACTTTAATTGTTATCACTATTTAATTGTGTATTTATGCATAAAAATTCTAACAGTACATTTTTTTTCAAAAGGGTATTGTTTTAATCTAAACAAGAAAGAACATTAGTTGTTTTAATTTTGTGTACATTTTAAAATTTTGCAAATCTCTGAGCTAATAAAAACTACTTAATTCTTGATAATACTACTAACATGCTATAATTTTGAATAATGAACACAGCATTTGAAGGAAGGCCTGCAAACCATTGACGAGGATCACAGGGAATACACTCTGGACGAAGAGGACGTTGAAGCACAGAGTGTGGTATTAAAACCTGATCGGTCAAAGAAAGATGCAAGCATATTGGAGAATTCACTGTCAAGAAAATACCCTGAACTGGGATTCCCGGAAGCTCTCCAGGAAGAAAAAGAGAAACTAAATATCGAGTTGCAAAGATCAAGAACCAACAACGATACCAAGCAGTGCCGATTGATCGAACATCTTATTGACGTAACAGAAAATGTTGTTAATGAGCTTCCGGAGAAGAAGGTGAAGAAACTTATGGTCAATAAACCAACGTATGTTATCTCGGGGGTGAGTATCGAGACATCACTACTAATGCTCAGATGCTGACTGCTGACTTTTTGCACAGTTTTACGATGCTTGTAATTTAAGTTCATATTTTAAAATATACCGATATTCGCACTGACATCAGTGCTTCAGTTTAAAAAAAGCGGAGTTGTTTTGATTGATTTCAATTCTAAATAATTCTTTCGAATTACATTTCATCCATATGCTAATTCAAATATGATTATGGAACAGTTACGTGAGCAACGCTGTCAACTGGCTGTGGGGACCTGGGATTAAAGCTGAAGATGAGGGTCAATCAGATTGGCAAACTAATCTTTTTTATTATTTCAAAGAACCTTGTTTAAGTAAGTTCTGATATAATTTTTTTTTTTTTTTTTTTGTTCTTTTTCTGAACACGGACAACTCTAATCAGAATTCTCGGACTAACTCAAAATAGAATTTGGTGGCGCGCGCGACCGACGAAATCTGGGCTCATATAAAAGGCCTGTCTACGGTCCATAAAGCCGCAATATGCCCAGAATAATAGGAAGAAATAGTTTCATATTTGTTTGAACTGAGCTAGTTATTCGTCTGAACTCGAGTTCTGATAATCAGATTGCTTCTAGCCTAGACTTTTATGAACTTTCAACTTAACTTATTTCTTTTTTGTCCCTTTCTTTCTTTAATAACCCCAGGCTTGAAGACATGCATCTATCCTTGTGGAACATTTTCAAGCTTAGCCAATGCAATGACGAAAGGAAAAAATATGTAAGCTCAAAGCGTAATCATTACGAAAATGTTTTGACCAAAATTTGGAGTTGATAAAATAATTTGCAAGATTGAGTGCAAATCCAATATTGTTCTTATAAATCTGCCACTTTTTTTTACAGCTCGTAAACAAGCAATCAATAATCTGATGACATACTCTTTATCTTGTGCGGATGCTGCTGCATAAGGAGAAACCTGCGACGAACTTTTAACATTCAGGTTCCTTTTGTCTCTATCGTAGATGAATTTTGAAGCCTCGATTTTGACTTGGTAATTATAATTAGTTAGAACCATCAGAAACGTCAAAGAGTGGATGATATTTACCGAAGAATTTTCGCTGATCATAATCTTCAGATTTACTGTGTAGAGCGGTTCGTGTGATGACTCATGTCATGTGTTGCTGTTGCGCCGCGGTTCTAGAATGGCGTGAGATTGAACTCAGGGGCTTTCAAGGCAAGTGCAAGCTACTTCACCTTTGTAAACTTGATACAAAATTTTAATTGGAATTCCGCGACAAAATTATTGGACGAACTTTCAGCGTCATACAAAATATGGTCAATCGTAATACATCATTACAATGGACCAAAATTTTCACTGTACATTTCAAATTTAATTTCAATTGAAGAAGTTTTAGAAACGTAACTTATTACTTTGAGAAACTTGGACAAAAACTTGAGGAAAGGTACAATGAAGTTTTGATGTGTTAAATTATTAGAGCTTTTATGTTGTAATAGTTAATGATTAGGAAGGTCAATTTCTGTAGAATCTATAATCTCATAGTGTTCATAGTTTTGAATCTGCTTGCTTTCTGCAATTTACCCATGATTGTGAGATCTTTGCTCTTTTTTATGGCAAATTTTTATCTCTATGCAGGACGCCAGCATATGAAGCCTTGAACTCATTCTATCACTTTAATTTTACATGTACGTGTACGGATATATATTTCAAATACACCATCTTCCACTTGAGAAAACAAAAAATAGATTCTATGACCATCATTATTAAAGGCCCGCAACTAATTACCTTTTTTGTTTCGAGCATTATTTTTTTTTTATATTTCATATTATTAAAAAAAATCTGTTATAAAAATTTTATTAAATATTAATTGTTATTTTTTTATTTATTAATTTATCCATAAATTGATGACATTATTGTTGTCATTATCTTTTTACATTTTTTTTCATAAATTAATGATGTATTTTTTAAAACTAAAATACTAAAATAACAAAAACTATAACATACATGGAAGAATTAACATTCTAATTATTTTATTTTACATTTTAGAATTCATTAACATTTAATATTTTTTAAATATATTAGTATTTAAGCTCATTAGAAATAATAAATATGTTATAATTTTTATTATTATAAAAAAATACTAAAGAAATAACTAAAATATTATAATAATAATAAAATATAACATATTTATGTTATGGTGGAAAGATGAACACTAATTATTTTTTTATTTTATATTTTTATTAATATTTTATATTTTTAATACATTAATATTTAATATTCATTAAAAAAATAAAAATGTTATAGTTGTTTAATATTATTTAAATAAAATTATTTAAAAATAATAAAAATAATAAAACTATAATATATATTCTTTCTTAAAAGTATTAAATATTGATATATTTAAAAAATTAATTGATGAATACAATTTTAAAATATAAAATATAAAATAAAAATAAAAATAACTAAAATATTCATCCTTCCATCATAATATAAATATGTTTTAATTTTTATTATTTTAATATTATTTAAAAAAATACAATAATAATTATAAAGAAATGAGTAAAAGAGTAATGTCATTAATACAAGAACAAATTAGTAAAAAAATAATGAGTTGAAATTTAACAGAATTTTTATAACAATAAAAAAGTTTTTAAATAATATGAGACATAAGAGAATAAGTGAATAATATTCAAAACAATAAAGGTTATATGTAATTTTCCGTTATTTGAAAGCAAAATTTGTTTTAGAAAAGGTCACATAGGTGTATTATTTGAAATTATATTGAGAGGCCTTAAAATTCACAATAGCAGCCCTTAAAAATGCTTATTAATGATAATATGCCCCCGGCTTACCAACGGAAGGGGGCGGTGGTGGCCCGGTTTCGTCTCTGGCGAAGACATGTATCAATTGAAACAGAATTCGGTTAGTAAATATTAAAATGAAAGTTATGTGTGTGATAGTTACATTTTATGGGCGAAAATTCTAAATGAAAAAGTGGCTATTTGTCTCTTTCAAATGACTATACTCGCACATGTAAAGAGCAGAGTGTAGAAAAAATTAGCACCATGCATTAGCTCACGGAAAGCCACTTAGATATTTTCATACAAAATTAACTAGTAGCCTGTCATATTACAAGGAACAGCCATAATGGTCAATCCCATCCTCGACTGCCCAGAATAAAATTTTGGGTCAGGAAAATGGAATTGAACCAAGACTTTGTTATTGTGGCAAAAACTGATCTTCTTCTACACTAGGAGTGGAATCATTCCAAACCAAACTGTGTTACGAGGAGCTGGCCCTGACTGAAAATTGCATTATCAAGTGCTGGCAACTGAAATATGTGAGAGATACTACCTTTGTTTTGTTCAAAAATAAACTACAATTCACCTTTTTGAGATTGTGAATCATCGTTCCACAGTGAGAAGAGCCAGCAGAACAGTGACGATAACTTACTGGTTTCAGGCTTCTGAAATGGTCGTTCCATCTTCACATTGCATAGTGTATCATAATCATGCTTTAGATGAGGAGCAACAATTCTTTCCTATAAAAAGATGAAAAAAGTTTTCACAACCACCCATGCAAGAAGCAATAGTTCTACTAAAGATGATTCAGGAAGATTATTGTACCTTGAAAACATCGAAGAGACAGAAATCACTACCATCACAACCCTATTCAAAAAATAGAAAATATTAATACCTATGGAATTAGTATAAGCATGTAGCAGTAGCCAGACAAAAGTTGACTATACAATATGTCAACAAAATATTAATACTTATGGAATCAGATAAACTTTACTCGGAGATCCAAATTTAACATAGCCCAAGTCACATACATTACCCAAGTATAATTTAATATGTTTGGACTCCTAACAACAAAAGAACAGTGAACTACATGAAAGATGATCTAAGTTTGTAGCCAACTAGAGCTTCAAAGACAACCATATAACATATACACATGTAAGAAGGAAAAGATGAGAAAGAAAGAATCTAGAACTTACTGGCATTGGAATGGGATGTTCATTGTGCTGTACTTGCACATAATATTTGTTTGTAGAGTTAGCTGGGCAACTGTACAGAACCAGCATGTTATTCCCAGCAAATGGGGCCACAATGCTGCCCCTCCAATTTCTACTCTGGGGAGGTTTTGGAGGGAGTTGCAAAGGTTCCTCCCGTTGTATCTGTTGGAATTCTGAAATATTAAAAAGCTCATTGAAATATTGGAACTTGTAAACATTTACATCATTTACATGTTACCCCAAAAAATGGGGAAAAATATTTAAGGATGTGATCGTAAGGCCCTCACCAGATTTTTCGAGGAAAAGCCCAAGTAAACAAGTAAATGGAACCACAGTTTCTGCATGTGCAAACCGAAGTCTCACCTTTTCATAACTTCCAGGAGTATGTTTTTCTACAAGATTTACATGCGAAATTAGAAACCAAGATAAATTGATGCCCTTAGCAAACTTTCACAAGGTGAGCCAACTAGTGAGAATAGAAAAGATAGGCAACCATGTTTCCATTATAACTTTGGCACCAACTACAAAAAAGGCTTCATGGATGCCAGAACAGACAAATGATGGCTGCTAACAGGTCTCCATACCAATACCAAATATCACAGATTATCCCGAAAAGCATTAGATATACATGTGGATGAGATAATAATGGTAATCCCAAAAGACCCACGACATAACATTTGAAAAATAAAACAAGCAAAGCATGATTTGCAGACAACTATAAAGTGACCACTCGTAGAGTTGGCAGTTTCTGGGGACATTTATTGCCACCAATAGCACTCCTAGGCTGCTAGACTTAAATTATGTTTCATGTTAACTAGATCTTCTAAGAGCATTGTTCCATCGGTTGGGAGTCCCAACCCTCTTCCGTCAACAATTAAGGGATATGGCACATTGGCAAGCAAAAACAAAGTGTAAGGATTGACCACAATAGACTTCAAATTTGATGATTACCTTCTTTAGCCTTAATAGCTTGTTCCATTGATTGAACAACATCATCGAGCAATGGCATTCCCATTCTATAGTTTAATGATTTACCATATCCCTTCAAAATAAACACCTCTAAGTCATCTGTCCACTCCAGCAAAGCAACCTACAACATTTAAACAAACATCTGAAATTAGAAATATAATGCAAAAAATACGAGATTAATTTTTGCATCACTGGACTAGTATCAATTGACAGGCACGATTTCAAAAGCTTAAACACAAGATAATGACTTATTACTAATAAATAACCTACAGAGAAGCAAGAATAATAAAATAATAATTAATATGACTGACATATCATATAGATGAAATCAAGACTCAGTACCTCAGAAGGGCTAAAAAGAGCACAAGCTTGATCAGTAATATCTAACAAGGATGCTTCCTGTCAAATTGAAACCAATTAGAATATTCAACATAGGTAAGCCTCAATTACATATTGATTCCAGACTCGAGAGAGGGTATACTTTGTTTGCAAATAAATTTCAAGAAAAAGACACCTGTTTACACAAAAACCAGAGGGAAGAAATATCCTGTCTAGTGAAATTCAGTCCATGTCGGCCTCCTAATGAAGAGGTAATCTCATCAAAAACGGGTTCCTTCAACTTGTCAACAGCAGGCTCCTGATTTTTCCTAAAATCCTGAATCCATAACATATAAGAAGCAATTAAAGAAAAAGAGCAACTAGAAGTCATTGTGTCTAAATTAAGAACCATTATAGCTCATACAATCTAAAAGATCAAAATCGTCATTTGATAAACTGAAAATTAGAAGGAACAAGAATTAAACCTATAGAAATTCCCCATTACTTATCTCACAGTTACAGTTTTGCTAATTGTTAAAACCTAAAGAGATAAAGAAGAAAAATTATCAGAGATAGAAAATACCTTGTAGTTGTTGCAGCAATCATAAAACCTGAGCTTTACATCACTTGCGCGGCTTTCACTAGTAACAGCAAATGCCCGATGACGCCCAGGTCCTAGACTTCCTCTCTCACTAAACAGCCCCATGCCAAATGCTACTGCACTCGCAGATGCCCGAGGAACCTATCTCATCAAGACAAAACTAAGAATATGAAGAGAAAAGGGGCAGAACTGTAGAGGGAGGAAAACTTATAAAAGAGAATAGGCGAACATCAAAGCCATAGTTTTGCTGATCAAATAAGTTAATTAGTATGGGCACAAAATAAAAATAAAGGTATACACCAAGGCATTCATCAACCTCTGGCGTATATCTCAATGTAGTGTTGAAGTCAAGAAACATCTTAACATAAGGCGTTGTTACTGGATTAAAGAAGGAGAATTTACCTGAGTAGCCCTAATGGTATGGACATCAGGGTGATAATCCTCATTAAACAAATCCGGAAATCTTTCCCTAATCCTAATTCCAAGGTCATACAATTCCTCCTCTCCTTTGCTAATCAGTTCTCCACCCTTCAATTTTCCTTTCCAAGGCGACTTCCATCCCTGTAACCAGGCAGGAACTTTCTTCAAAGACAAACTCTGTTCTTTGGCTTCCTTTACAAGTAATTCCAAATGATCAGCCAACCTATCCAACTCTCTCATCCGTTTCTTTGTAGGAGCACGAGTCCCATGCCTTGCCTGAGCAATCCAAAATACAATTAGTTTTCTTTCGCACTAAATGTCCATTTGGTAAAGAAGCACGGCCGAGAAAGTGTTTGATAAACACTATTGCCAATACGTTCCTTGTCCCATTCTACAACCAATGCTTATGTTCCACAAAAACTGTGGCGTCAAAGCAACAACACTTCTCTACCGAATGAACCCTAACTAATTCAGCTATTGTTTGTATCAAAAGAAAGTGTAATGGCTTAAACCTCTTCTACCGATAAGAATAATTGTAGTAATCACTTGTTCTACGTGATTCTATTAATTTTTTAAACTTCTGTACAATTTAAATATGAAAATGAAATACCAAAATAATATATAAAAGAAAATTTACCACGAGATTTAAGTGAATTGGAGTACATCCATCGGGAATTTCAGAAGGTACAAAGTTCCTATCAACTACATCTTTTACAACGTTGTATCTGCAATATAGAATTAAGAAACAAGCAAAAACGTGTGATTATGAGAACTCATTTACAGATTATAAATCTAATCCAACCAAAAAAAAAAAAAAAATAGAGCGATGCTAGTTAATAAAATAATAAAAGAAAACAAATGGAGGAACAAACCTCGTTACAGTTGAGAGGTGCTGTCGAACATCGAAGCCCTGAACAACGTCGTTCACTTGCGTTAACAAACATAAGAACAGGATCAATGTAGAAGAAGCCATGGCTCTTTCGTTTTCTTTCGCTGTTTTGTTCTGTGCTTGATTATGAAGAAATAAGAATTCGCTTTGCAGGCTCTAGAATGAATCACCATACGATTCGGTGTGTCGCGGTTTACGGTGTTGATGTGTTAAGTGAATGATTGACGATTGATTAAAGGGGGTCGCAGTTTTGATAACGCGCCACGTGTATATGTGTACTATGAGTAGGGTTGGCAAAATTTAGGTGCGGGTTCGGGTTTTGCTCAATTTAAATCTGAACCCGAATTTTTTTAACTACCCCAAAACTTAGATTATAATTAATTTTTTCTTTTAATTTGGACTGGATTTGAGTAATCAAAACTTAAATTTTAACCCAAATTTTTTATAGGTAAAATTAAAAACAAAATAACATGTTACATGATCATCACAATATTCATCAAAAAATTATCTCAAATGTTCTTGGATTATGCTATAGGGTGAGGGAATCCACGGCAATTTTTTTTTTGGTTGAAATATTTGATATTTTTCTTTTAAATAAAAAAGAAATTCTTTTATTTTAAAATTTCAATAATATATTGTATTTAAATCTTTTAAGCATTCATCGAAAGAGGAAATTATTTTAAATTTTTATATTTAATCAATAAGATATTTGAAAATAATTTTTTTTTTATATCCAAGTATAGCATATAAAGAATTTCAAACTGTTCACAATTCAGTTTACTGCTCTGTTAGATAATTGCTTAGAACAATACTAAACATGAAATTCAAGAGATATATGTCATTTATTTGCTCGTAGGAATTTTGGGTTTTTCTCGTGCTCTTTTACTTTATTAGTAAAGCATTAGTTTGTATGAGTTGACGATGAGTGATAACGAAGACGAGCAAGAGCTTGATGAGAGAGAGTAGAGACCAAGTTGAGAATAAGTTCATGATGATAGGAAGAGACAGAATTGATGATGACAAAGAGAGATCGAGAGGCTGAGAGGCGAATTTCCAGTTTTTGATTTAGGTTGGAAGGAAAAACTCAGGTTTCTAGGCTAGATTTTGTTGGATTTGAAAAAACTCGTCCAAATTCAAATTCGAAAAAACATTATAAAAAAAAAAAAGAATTTTCAAACATTTTTTTTAATCCAAGTTTTTCAAGTTTTCAGATTTTGTGGAGCCCTAGTTTAAGTTCAAATTTTTTTTTGAAAAAATTCACAAATAACTTTATTATTTTTTTATTAAAATATTTTAACCAACTTAAAATTAAATATATTTTATTAATCAAACATAAATATTTTGGACACATTTACCCATTTTCTCTATTAATTTTTCACTCACCCGAAAATCAATCAAAAAAATAAAAAATTATCAAAATTCGTTAGATCGAAAAATTTGAAGTTATCACTGCATAGATCGGAGCTTTTACAACAGATTTTTCACTTCAAATAAAGAAAATAGCCGATTTTTGATGAGTTTTGTTTAAGTTTTGAAAATTTTAAATTTGTTTATAACATTATTAGAATTTATATTTAAAGTTAGCAATAGATGAAATTATTTAATTCTATGTGAAAAATGGGTTTGAATGGTGTAAGAAACGTTGAAAATAGACAAAAAATCGTGATTTTTGGGTTATATTCGCGATGCAGACGGCGGCGGCCACCGTTGCCAATCTCAGGGCCATCTTGGGCCCGAGATGGCCCCGCGATGCGCGTTAAGGGCGCATCGCGGGCGCGCAATGCGGACCCGAGACGGCCCTGCGATGCGCGTTTAACAGGTGCATCGCGGGGCCATCTCAGGTCCGCGATGCGCCCTTAACGCGCATCGCGGGCGCACAACGCGGACCCGAGACGACCCCGTGATGCGCGTTCAACAGGCGCATCGCGGACGTCCGCGATGCCGCAAAATTCGCGCCACGTGGCGCGAATTTTTTTGAATTAGGTTTTTTTTAAATTAAATTTAATTATATTTAAATTAATTAAATATATTTATAAAATTACATTAATAATTTAAATAAATGTAATTTTATTTAAATTAAATAAAAGATTTCATAAATTCTATTAAGAAGGAATTGATCTAATAGATGGGAAAATTTGCTTAAATGACTCATTAATTTTGGTTTGTAACATTTTTTATTATTATTGTGAGTACCTTATGTAATTATAATTATATATGATTATTTTGATTTTAATATATAATTAATGTTGATTAATATTAATATGTTAGTAAATTAATTATTAAGTTTGGTTTGATTTTATTATTATAATATGTTGATTAATATGTTAGTAATTAATTATTTTAATGTATTATGTATGTTAAATTAATTGTTTTTGTAAATAATCTTTCTCTGATTATTATTTTTCTTAATATTAATGTATTTTGTTTTTTTTTTATTGTTACAGGAAAGAGAACGTATCGAAAGAATATAGAATTCCAGAGTATATATTTTTTCGTGCATCAGTGACGGCTTATGCTAAGATGTGGGGTCTAAATTACATTAAGGATAAACTGACAACAAGTCAGAAAATATTATTTAGGCAGACGTGTATGGGGTATTTCTTAGATATGTCAGAGTTGACATTCTCTGGTATTTTGGTGCACGAGTTATTATTGTGTGAGGTGCATACCTCTAATGTAGATGATGAGATGTGGTTTTACATAGGGAGGAAACGCATCCGTTTTAGCCGGCAGGAGTTTGTACTAATCACTGGACTATAAATGCGAGATTACCCTCCCGCCCAGCAGCTGCATAGGAAATTGGGCACTCGATTATAGGATACATATTTTTCTGGGGTAAAGAAACTATCTTACATATTTCTTAATCAATGGTACGCACGTCTAAATTTGGAGAAAATGGACGATGCAGATGCAGTAAAGTTGAGTTTATTTTATTTTGTGCATCATGTTTTGATTCCACGTGACGAGCGTAGTGGAATTCAAAATTTTGTTTTATGTTTAGTGGATGACCTTGATGAGTTTAATAAGTATCCATGGGGCAATATTGCATGGACCGTACTTCATAACTCACTTAAGAATGCTGCATTCCAAAAATTTGAGAAAATAAAAATGAAAGGGTTTGCACAGAAGAAGTTTGAGAGTTACAACATATATGACTTTTCGCACGCATTTCTGGTACGCCATATGTACTTAACTTTTTGATCTTAATTATATATTTTGTTTGTATACGTCAAACTTATATTTTAAATATAATTATATTAGGTATGGATTTTCGAGGCAATTCCAGTGTGCGGAGAGATTTTTGGTTATCATAATGGTGATCGCTTCCCTCGTATTTTGAATTGGACGACTCGAGGGACTCCATTGTTTGATGAGGTTCAGGATACAATGTTAGCAAAGGATTTGGTATGTGTTGATATGAATGAAAAATATATATATTGGTTTATAACTTTTATTTTGTTTTAAGCGTAACTTAATATGGTTGGTTGATTTATAGGTTCTTTCGGTACATCATAAATTAGTACCAAAAGACCACGAGAAGAGAGAGGCAATTGTGCGCCTAGCTAGACGTGTAGGCATTCCAAGCGGAAGTTATGCTGGGGACTTACCAAATATGTCTGATTTCAGCGAGAGCAAGCGCCCCAGGACCTATGCCCATTTTAGCGACCCTAACGATGATGTTATGGATGTGGAGGGGGGTGGATATGAATGGACAAACCCACAAATGTCAGCACAAGTGGCAGGAGCAACGGTATATTACTTATTTACGTGATTAACTAAAGAGAAATTTTAATATATTTCTAATATTTCTAAATAAGTCATTAACTATGATTATGTTTCTTGTAGTCTGAACACAGTGCATCTGCAGACCATGGCGTAACACATCAGATTGAGCAGCTGCGGGAGGAGATGATTAAGAGAATTGAGCATACTGAAGCTGCACTTCTACAAAGAATGGATAAGGATAAAGATGAAATTTTAACAAGTGTTAATCAACTCCGGACCGATCTTACACAGCAGATGCAGCAAATGATGATGTGGTTTAGGCAGTCATGCTCATTCCAACAGAACGAAAGCCATAATATGGTAAGCAAAATAAATTTTAAACACAATTACCTTAATTACAGTTTTATTTATTTTAATATATACATATATTGTAGTATGGAGAGAACACACCGGCAGGCTGTCAATATGATTTTCAGACCCCAGCTACTGGTCATGATATATTGCCCCAGCCACTGATTGACAGTCCTGCAAGTGTTGAGATCTTGCCTGCCCCGCATAAGGGAGTAAGTCAATTTGGGAGACAGTATAGGCCTGCATGGTATTTGCACACCCCATATACAAATCCATTTCCACAAAGGATACACGAAAAGAAGAAATTTGAAATTGAAGTGCAACCTCAAGCAGACATGAATCCGTTGCAGTCGATAGACTCGACTATCATGGTTCAGTTTCAGGCTTGGATGGACAAGGATGAGGGTGTAGTCAGCTTACCTGGGCTAGAAGCTAACCCGACATGGTTTCGGGAATTGCTACACAGTTGGCTGGATGACTTTGTAAGTAAATTATTAAATAATTATCCCCTTACAGTTTTTTTTATAAATTTATAGAATCACTTGACGGTTATTGTTTCTAAATGCAGCATATTAATGAGTATTTGAAGGTGATTCGGCTTAGGCAATACGGTTGCACTAATACATTGCCTCAATTGTCCACTTCTGTGGATTCGTACTTCTTTGTGAGTGATGAATTAAATTATTTATATTTTGTTATTTCAATTTTATTGATTATTCGATGGCCCTGCATTTGTAGGAGTCTTTTAGACTCCTTTATGAGCAGCACAAAAATGACATTACTGGCATTGTATGGAGTGATGAAGTGATGGCATATGCTCAAGGCGCTAAAGAAGATTTACTCGGTGCACGTATGTGGATTGAGGTTGATAAGGTAAATGTTGTTATTTTTGTTTATAACTTGTAGTACTATTTTGTGTGAATGTTGTTATTTTTGTTTATAACTTGTAGTACTATTTTGTGTGAATGTTGTTATTTTTGTTTATAACTTGTAGTACTATTTTAAAGACTTATTTGAATTTTATGTAGGTTTATATTCCTGTCAACTACAATCAACAGCATTGGGTAACGGCTGAGGTGGACATCTTGCATCGGCAAATATTGATCTACGATTCTAGCATCAAGGGATTTACCGATGGCGTGATTGAGAATCATGTCCTGCCATTAGCTATGTTGTTACCCCGTTACTTAGATGCTTGTAGATTATATGAGCAACGACGAATTACACCTGACTTAACCCATTTTCATGTAATTAGATTAAAGGATGGAGTGCCACAACAGACAGTAAATAGTAGAGATTGTGGGGTTTATGTTTGTATGTTTATAGAGTTTTTGATGTATTGTCATCCCTTAGATTTTGGTCCTGAGCATGGGTCATTTTTTAGGACCAAAATGGCGACCGACTTATGAAAATGTGCAAAAAAGTAGTGAAATGATGTTGATTGATTTGTATGTTTTTATGTATGTTTATAAAGATTGTAAAATGATGTTGATTGATTTGGGTAGGGACGGGAGGTTCCCTTTACAGCTAAGAGATGTGAGAAATATTTGAAGTGTATTTTCTGCAGGTTTATGAAATATAGATTTTGAGAAAAAATAGGGGAAACTCTGTCCGTTTTAATCCAGAAATTTTAGAAAATAAAATAAATTTTCCATGTTTATAAGAGTACAAATAAAGTCCATAACTACATAACTTTAAAATACAAATACAAATATAACTCATAAAGAACACATCAACTACCATGTAATGGAATTGGGTTTCGACAAGTTTGTCGATTATGTCCATGCTGCTTACAGCGACTGCATACATTCTTCGTGGGAGCCTCACCTTGCGATAGAATTCTATTCTTTCGACGTCTTTCTGATTGCCGACGTACTATAGGAGGCTGGATGTCAGCAGCTCTCAACTCCTCTGGAACAATCCAATCTAACGGATGACCAACCGGATTTACTGGTTCACTGTATGCACGCAACAAACACTCAGTCATGTAATATCGCAAACAAAGAGTCTGGTACTGGAATCTGACCTGCCTGCATACTGCAAGTGCATGAGGACACGGTAGTTGCCGCATATCAAACTTTTGACAACTACATGACTTTCCCGGGATGTCCACTATTCCATTTCTTTTTCCGTCCTTAACAACAAAACAAGATCGATCTATTGCATGCACCGTCATGCGAGCAGAATCATCATTGTGCTTCCAAATCTTGTTATGGGCCCAAGTGGTCAAGAAGTTTGACATATTTTCTGCAGCCTCACGTCTCTCAACAAACCATTTTTGCATTAACTCTCGGATCCACTCAATTAAGGCAGTCACCGTCATGGCACGTGCATCCTTCGCAACAGCGTTAATGCTCTCTGCAATGTTGGTGGTCATGATGTCATATCTTCTGAATGCTCCCACTGATCAAGCCCATTTTGAAAAACCAACCTCTTCCTCCAAGTATCTCGTTGCCTCCGGTTTCATTTCTCGCATCTTATATATTTCCCTTTGAAAGTCAGCTATGCGATACGCCTTGGCAGCAACAAAATAGGAGGCCAAGTATCCCCCTCCTTTTGTTGTATGCGATGGTATCTTATATCGTGCTACCAAATTACCCTTCAAGTGATGGATGCATACACCATGATATACATTAGGAAATACCTCTTTAATGGCCTTCTCAATACTAGCATGTTGATCAGATATAAATACAAGGTTCGCAAGATCACCAATAACTCCTCGGAGTTTTTCCATAAACCACTTCCATGAAGCATCATTTTCAGAGTCAGCAATACCCCATGCAAGTGGAAAAAGCTGGTTGTTTCCATCCTTGCAAACAGCCACAAACATTGTTCCCAAGTATGCATTTTTTAAAAATGTACCATCAACTGCAATAACCGGTCGGATGGAAGACTGGAACCCTCTAATACATGGTCTAAGAGCCATGAAGAAATATTTAAAGTGCTTGCAATCGTCAATCTCCAAATGTGTGACTGTACCAGGGTTCTGTTGTTCCAATATATGACAGTATGCAGGAAGTAATTTATATGAACCCTCTGGAGTATCACGTATCAACACCAATGCATGCTCCTTAGACCGCCAAGCAGTAGGGTAAGTTAAGTCCACACCAAACTCCGCACGTATGTCTGCTTGGATTTCCTTCGGTCTATAAAGTCGACTCGCAGATGCAAACTTATTTTTTTATAAATTTTCCAATAATCTGAGACTTTGCTTGTCGATGACCATCGCGCAATCGATCTAATTGGCACACGTGACTTGAATCAATTCTGCGCACAATAAAATGTTTCCTTGCATCTGTCGACACTGCATGTAATCGCCATCGACATCTATCATCATCACATTTGATCTTAAAACGATCTTTTGTCGACCTTGACACTTTAAAGCTCCAATTACCTTTAAGTGCTACCATACTAATAGCCTGGTGAAGTTCGTCTTTGCTATCAAACAACTTTCCTACAAACACATCGTCAACTCCACTACTCGATATCTTATCTGAAATGACCAAGTCTGATGGTGGTATTGGAGGCATAAACGCAAAGGGATTTTTCGCTTCACAAAAATCTATTCTTCTAGCTTCAACATTTAGGGAGCTTGTCGAAACATAACAACGTCCGCCTTCTGCTAAATCATCCCCTTCTAAATTATCAACATTTCTAACATCATCATAGTCCCCTTCCACATCCCCAACATTTTCAATGTCATCACAAGCGTAATGTGTATAGGCCGGGTCTTCATTAAAGGGTATAGGAGAAACATTGTGATACTCGTTCGTTGTGTTTGCAGGAACCACTGCTGGAACTGATAGAGATGTATGGCTCACTTGGTTGCTACCGCTAGCTGACATAAAATGACCATGAATTGATGGTGGATTGGGGGGCTGTACATTATCTTCATAAACGGGAGCTCTAAGATCCACTGTTACACATAAAGGACAGTACGACCTTCTATTGGCGCTTAAAAAAAATCGAACATCATTGTCATTTCTAATCTCAATAGGCTTTAGGTTATACCTCGTTGCATCAATTTTGATTTTCAAAGTCACCTTACACTTCACATTGTCGACTCCCAAGGTATAACATACTGTATTTAAAAGATCTTCAAAATTAATATCTTTTGGAACCGAAATTCCAAAATTATTATAATCAATATAACTTTCTTCCCCGTCACTAGAACTCTCCCACTTTCCACCAAAACAAATAACTATCGCATCACACTCCATATGACCTGAAAAAACAAAAAAGATTAGGAAAAGTTCACAAATGGAAAATTTAGTAAAATTTTTTAAAACGATAAAATATTTAAAAATAAAAAAAATGCGCATCGCGGGGGCACATCTCGGGCCCGAGACGTGCCCCCGCGATGCGCACACTGAGCGCATCGCGGGGTCACGTCTCGGGCCTGAGACGGCCCCGCGGCGCGCACTATGTGCGCATCGCGGGGGCACATCTCGAACCCGAGATGCACACAATGTGGGCACCGCGGGGCCATCTCGGGCCTGAGATGTGTCCCGCGATGACTAAATTGACGGCCGCCGCAGCGACTGCCGTCTGGTTTTCGCCAAACACACTCCAAAACTTATTTTTGGCCGGATTTCAACGCTGTTTATACCATTCTAACTCATTTAGTTGGTTAATAACAACTACTTTTAACTTTAAATGTAAATTTATCTAATTTCTAACAAGTTTAGAAAATTTACCCGAGCTATTTCTTTGATTTGATTCGAAGCGATCCTCAGCCACCCTTTGATTTTTAGAATAATAACTTCAAAAATATTCGGTAAGCTATTTCTTTAAAGTTTCTTTAAAAAAATACGAAGTTATAAATTTGATATAAAGATAAATTTGTCCAAAATTAAATTATTTGACTAATAAAATATAATTATTTTATATTTGATTAAAATAAAATAATTTAAAGACTATTTATGAACTTTTTCCTTTTTTTTTTGCTATTCCTAACTACGATGCAAACAAGCAAATGTAAAGGTGCCTCGTGGCAGTTTCCTTTTACTTTAAAATTTTCCTTTAGGTTTTGTGGAGTTGGGTGAAGTTGGCAAAGTATCATTTTTTATAAATGGACAATATTTGAAATAATTTTTATTTTTAGTCAAAATAATATACTAATTTTTATTAGTTAAAAAAATATAAAATAGATATAATCGTCTTTGTTGATTAAAAATAATTATAAATAAAATAAGTGAGAATAAATGCACAAAAAACAAATTTTAAAAAAAATTTATCTAAAGAAACATTTCTTCAATATTTAGTGATGAAATTTTAGAGATAAATATGGTGAATAAAAAAAAAATCATATATCTGAAAATTTTGAAAAACTGTAGAATTTTTGGATAAAAAATTTATTACGTGATAATTTATTGTGCATGAGAAATGGCCTTCTCCTAATTTTTTTTAATACTTCTTTTAACAAAATAATTAACTACTTCAAAACCTTTCTTTGACAAAAAGTTTTTAATAAGTTAATCGTACCATTATTACAAATACTTAATTATTGTTAATTTAATTCCATTTAAAATTTTGGAATTCTAGTGAAGTAAATGTAATTTATTATATTATGATTTATAATATATATGAATAATACTCTTTCACAATTCAAATCAAGCAAATAATTAAAGAATTCTTTTATTCGTATTTTAAAAATAAAGAGGATATCAATAATAGAAATTTTATTTCAACCGAAATTCTTTATAAATTTTTTATTTCTTTAAATCGACTCTCACTCGAGTTATATATAATATCCTTACCAATGATAAATTAAAAAAAAATTGTCCCTTTTAATTTTTGATAAATAATCAACATATTCTTTTTTATGAAAATTATTAAAAGCATCTATGTGACACATACTTTTTTAAATTTATATTTATTTAATGACATCGTAAGCTCATATTATAATACTTTAAGTACTAATGAAATTAATTTAGTAAAATTTAATTGTCTCAATTCTCTAGTAATCGCATCAGAACTTGAGTTCCTTCTAAATTTCCTTCTTGATCAGTGATAACCACAACATAGACATCATATTATATTATCATATTGTTGTCACATTTGAGTTCTTTATAAGTATGTACAATTACAACTTTGATCACTTATGCTCTTTCTAGAGGCATATTTGATTTGCTTCCTTGATCACAACAACAATAACATCCCCAATATTAGCATATCGGTGATCACTACCTCCTGTGATTCGAATACACGTCAATTTATGGGTTCTACTATTATTTACTGCATTCAAATGAATTTGAGGTTGAATCATACAAATTTTCAAATATATTTTTTAAATATTTAATAAAAAATAAAACAAAGGACAAAGTTCAAACAAAAAAAAAAACCTGCAATTGTTTGTTTATACCCAAGAATTCTTTCCTTATTCTACATTTCTATCTAAAAATAATAAATTGTATTTATTATCATTTTAGTGATTCAAAATTAAAGATAATTTTATTTTAAGTTAGAGACAAAGAGAGAGTCGGACAAATGGTCGACAATATAATGGATGAACAAAAGATATGCAAATGGGAAGCTGGAAGTTAGAAAGAGCGTGAAAACACAAAGGGGAAACTACATAGGTGAAAATGTCGTGGCGCAAATTCTAAAATACCCAATGCCCCCGTGTTGGTTTGGATTATCTCAACATTAGGAACAAGTTGTAGGAATGCCTCAGCGTTGAAAAATTCATATTAACGCTTTAGCGTTGTATGTAGAATACAGTGGTGGTGCTTATTCGAAAAAAAGTCCTATTTTGATTCAAATTGGGTGATTAAGTCAGTTTTTAACTTCTCAAGCATGTTGACTCTTATTCTAACTAGGTTTATGATTTTTAAGGTTAGTATTAATACTATATAAACCCTTATAATTGATTAAGGCATCAAATTAGCACAAGAGATAATAAAAAGTTTAGGTCATACTTGAGTGTTTTGTGCATACAAGATAATGTGGTATAGATTTTTGGTAGCTTTTATATATCCGGGTATTTCTTGTAACTCTTGTGAGCTTTCTTTAGGTACAAAATAAGGGAATAAATAAGTTAGGATTCTCAAATCCACCGTGGACGTAGGCAATTTTATCAAACCACGTAAATTGGTGTGTTCTTTTCTTGCTTTCTTGATTGTTTATCTCGTCATTATGTGATCATTCTTTTCTTGGTTATTTGTGAGTGTAAGACTTCTATAGTACGCTAAAGGTATTTTAGTGTCTACACTTGCTTATCCTCAACAGTGTTCTTATAGGCATTTTGGATGTTGTTATTGAAATAGCCTTTCGAGTTATATTCTCAACTACTCTACTCATTTCATAAAAGTATTCTACTCGGTTTAACAACAGCTACCTAACATTTTGGGGATTCTTTTCCCAACCCTATACGGGGTTTTATGAGTCTTACTATAATTGGTTTATCTGAAAATATATGTACCTATATATTTATACCATGATGTATATTTTGTGTCATTGCTAGCGCCCTGCTTCGATTTGTCTATATGTAATCCAAGTGGGTTCAAGTACTTGAAAAGTATATCTACCGAAACAAATATTATTACCTTCATAAGATAATCATTTCATTCTTCCTCTATGTTGTTTACGGAATCTTGCTCTTTTGGGGTTATAGTTGATGATTCTTTCTCAATTCCATCTCTACTATAGAACCGGACATTGAGAGTTTCTTCTCATCCAACTCCTCGCAAATGAAATTACTAAAAAAGATTTCATCACGATATACATGTATTTGATTAATAGTATATTGTAAAATAAGATGTTTTCAAATTTCATCTAATAAATATATTCAAAATTTGTATATCCTCTTTAAGATATAACTAAAATGTATATCCTATTTATAGAAAAAAAAAACCTCAATGTCATTTTTTTAAAAACATTATAATAAATATTTATTTTATTTTCCCTTTTACCATATTGAATTGATCAAACTTTATCGTTGAATAAAATAAAACTTTTATAAGTAAATATTTACTTATTCAATATCTATTTCAATTATAGGATTGGGCCATAGACCCCTTCCCTTTCTAAGTGGGCAAACCATAATAACATAAGGAAAGAAGGCCCTCTCTCATTCATAGGCATAAAAAGCCCTCAGGAAGACAAGACACTCAATGTAATTTCATAGAGTCATTTAATTTAAATGCTGCATGAAAAATCAGATGATGAAATGAAAAGACTTAGGATGTAGAAGATCATGACAACTATAGACCATTAACTAATATATATCTATGGTTAACTAATTGGTGGGCTTAAAGAATAGTTGAAGTCATACTCAACCAAAAAAAAATGTTA
The DNA here is from genome assembly GCA_946807835.1 of Ailanthus altissimus. NCBI lineage: Eukaryota > Viridiplantae > Streptophyta > Magnoliopsida > Sapindales > Simaroubaceae > Ailanthus > Ailanthus altissimus. The sequence continues at coordinate 21,594,821 of OX327684.1, forward strand.
TCCAAACGTAGTTCAAGTACTTATGTATCCTATCGCTTCTTTTTCCTGAAAAGTATTCATTATCGAAACCATAGAAGATGTTTTGTTATCAATAACTAAATAAACATATATTACATTTTACCCATATTGATTGAGAATTGTATCTGTAGCTATTGCAGTGTTTACAGGTCTGTCTGTCCCTAATAATTAATTATTGCTGCTCATAATCTATAAGGATCATCGAATCAATAACAATAAGTTATATTTGAAGAGGCTCATATACGGAACGTCTTGAAATGATCCCTTGAGTAGGAGATTCAATTAATCGAGATTTAAAAACTGCAATTTCATATCGACCATCAATAGGTTTAGCTAATACATTTATAACACGACTTACTAGTATTTGATTAATTTTTTTTAATAATTAATTATTTAATTATTGTAACTTAAATAATATAAAAAATTTTAAAACAAAAAAAGAAACATAAAGGGTCATTTTACATGCTAGAAAGAGCGCACGAAAACGCTCTTTCTTTTAATTTTTTAATTTAATTTTTAATAAAATAATTTTAAAAAAAGTGTTAAGCTCTGCATGCAATGTGCTGCGTCGACGTTGGGCCACTTTTTTTTATAATATTTTTTTAAAAAAAAAATCTTCTTTATTCTTTCCTTTTCTTCTATGTTCTTTCCTCTTCATTCTTGCATGCGCAAAAAAAGAATCTTGTTTTTATTTCTTTATTTCTTTCTTCCTTTCTTCTTCTTCCCATGCATTCATATGAGATTTTTGAGATAGAAAATTTTACTAAAAAAAAAAACAATGAAAAAAAAGTACGAGAAGAATAAGAAAAAAAAATTGTGAAAGGGTAGTTTTATCAATTTACCTTGGTTTTGAGCAATAAAGATTAACATTTTGATTGGCTAAAAATTTACCTAAAAATATTAGTTATTTCTGAAAAATTCACTTTTAAGAGTGCCAGTGGCTCACAAGAGTGGATCAGATAGGTGTGGCCCAAATTTGAGACTATCGGAACTTTAAAAAAAATGAAGGTCTTGTTTATACGACAAATCAATATGGACAAAAATAACAAAGATGATGATAATAGAATTTAAAAAATTATGGGTCTGAGCTAAATTTGTTTCTTTTGAGAATAATAAATTGAATCTCTTTTAAATTAAACTTAAATGATCTCCCTTAACTTGCATTGCGCCCCAAAATTATTTATGAAACTATAAATACGATTAGACAATGTTGAAAGTTGTTTTCAATGATAAACCTCCAATGCTTATGTTAGCAAAAGGCTCTCACTGCAAAAAGGACCTTTTCTTTTATTTTTTAACTTAATGTTTTAATAAAATAATTGTTTTACAAAGGTGTGCTATGCCTGCGTTGAGGCCAAGGACTGTAAATAATTCAAGGATTTCCCTTTAACGTGTGTTGCGCCTTTGTTAGTTAGTGAACTTAAGCCTAAGGTGTATCTTATTGTTAAAGACCTTTATTTATACATGTGTAATATTCGTCAAAAGTTTAAGCATGATCATTTTGGGTCACCATTTAATGGATTGGGCCTGGGAACAAAAAAATATTTCATGCACATATTGTGAATCAACTACCTCACTATGTGGTTGTTTGGTTATATTGTCATGTGACAAGATTAATTGGTTGATGATGCTAATGGTTTGAAGGTAGAAGAGATCTGGGTTTTAGGCCCCAAATTAGCAGCAATCATTAGCCCAAACCTGCGTGGTCTTCTTTTTAATAACCCTTTGTAGTTAAAAATTACAGATTTGAGCTTGAAATGAATGAAGCTAAGCTTTGACATTCATTGCAAATATACATAAATTTTGGTAAATTATCCATCTTTTTTTTTATGATTCATTTCTACCTTCTATATATTCATTTCAACATTCTCACTCTCCAGTGCCTTCTCTCAAGTCAGTTAAGTGAAGTAAAATATTTAACTTTGATGAAAATGAGCCGATCATTATCGCCACTATAGTTAAAAGTTGTGCGCTTCAGAAATTTGGTAGATAGCGTGAATATTACGTTCAAATCTTAAACAACTTTATAAAGAGTAAATCTTAAAACAACTTTATAAAAAATAATTTTTCACTTTTCAAATGATATTTTAAAATTTTTATTATAAATTAATATAACAAATAATTATTAAATGATAAATAATACAAATTTTATAATTATTTATTATATTATTTTATCACTTAATTATTACTTAACACATCATTTAAAATAAAAAATTTACTTTTTTTAAAAATACCATTCTTTCACAAATAAGCAATAAGCCAAGCATTCACAGCGAATTGACACACGGAGCATAAATATAATCTGATGATAATCAATCATAAATGTGATCTCGTAGTGATCACACTTCTCAAATAATTAGATCTGAAGTTGAAATATCACTTTACCCAATAGTAATGGAGCGTAACTTGTGACCTGCGTGGTCCAAAATGTCTGTTTAGCTGTATTAAGCTGTATTATGCTCTGGTGTAATTCACCAAGAGTCGCCATTTGTAATGGCAATGGGCGGGAAAGAGCCTCGAGAAGTTCCGCCACTGGTTCGCGAAGCTGTCCCATCAATGCATTCGGAAGGGTCCTCAAAGACCCAAGATTTCAGAGCTCGAGGGCCAATTGGCTGGCCCTCAGCTCACCCTAGAACCCACTTGGGCTCGACTCCCTACTCCCCCATAGTGTAGTGTGTTGTGTAAATGTATCCAAAAAAAAAAACAAAAAGACCCAAGATTTCATGAAAATGATGAACATGAGTAACAAGACATTACGGCCATAGCAAATTGACACATCATAGCAGATACGGGCAAATCAGCAATGGGCCTCCCAGAGAAACCCATATCACACACAAGCCACTTTTTTTTTTTTTTCTGAAACACACAAGCCACTTGTCTCACCTTGGCAGTTTACGACCCATCTTTACAGGAAGTGCCAAGGCCAACCCCTTTTAAAGCCCTATGATAAAGGGGACCAGGATAATCTTGGTCCCAATAAAGGGACCAGGTGCCCTCCATGAATTTGACACATAAACGGTTTGCAGCCTTGAGTTTGTTGCCTTTTTTCCAGAGAATGGGATCGAAGCAGGAATAATCATTATGATAGGACGAGGTTTCAGATCAAACCATGCCTCAATATAAAATCAAGCAACGACTATGTTGTAAATTCACCCAAATTAAAATTGAAAGAGATGCCTATAGAGTAAGACATAACTGAAAAACATCCCATATGCACTCATCTATCAACAATATAAAGTTTCTGCACTAACTGCATGCCTGAAGTTTCTTAGCGAAGAACTAGCAAGTAGCAACCCAAAAGACAGTATAGATCAAGCCTTCAAAATGGCAGCACAGTAACAAGCAAGATGTGTCCATCACGCAACAGCTTCTTCCTTGTGGAGCAGCATTTGATCAAAGTGCCAAACTCCTGAAACGTCCACCATAACAATAGGTTCAAAGGATAAACAGAAGAAAATTCAGACAAGTTGGTGATCATATCCAACTGAAAAATGAATCAATAATATTAATAAATAAATAAATAAACTGTCAGAATGAAATCAAAATTATGCTTCATACCATGTCCTTTCCCCACTCTTCTCAGCTGTGCAACGTATTCCGAGATCTTCTTGATGGCTTCTACCTGCGAAGGAAACAATTGAAAAGGCAGATTTGAAGTTATAAAGCACTAATCCTAAGCCATTTAACAGAAATAAAATCCATAACAGATAATGAAATGTAGAAGTCATTTACCTGCTCAGTTAAATACTCGCTCTCAATGAAATCAGCCAATTGCACATCATTGTTCCGGTCGGCTACCTGTTGGTCAACATAAACCATGGCCATGAGAGTTGATTTCTTGGCAAGAAAAACTCACATCCCAGAAGGCATTAGCATTTCTAAACACGATGGCTTGAATGAACAAGGCTGATAGATTTACATCATACCAAGTCCAAGAAAGTAATCAACGCAAGTTGTACGACATTTAGTAGGCAGAGATAGGCTTTACCTTGTGCAAGTTGAGGAGTTTCTCATTTGTTAGCTTCTCCAGAGACAACGCAAGCTCCATGGCTGAATCATTGCAATGACAAACAATTAGTGTCAAATAAATAGTTAAACCACTCATGCAATAAGTGCATCATAATGGGAGTTCAAATAGATCAAGAACATCCACACAACTTGATTTGCTGCCACCATGTATGCAAAATTACATTAATTGTTCCTACATAAAGCATTGCTGCAACATAACATGAAATCCAAAGAGATTCATAAAATCATTCCATGCTCATTCAATTATTCATCTATCTGCCACATGCATAACCTAAGAATTCGGTTAAATAGTCAATTATCATTTTACTGTCTTCCTCCATGTGATCACTAAAGAGTTACACAAATGTCATGCTAAGGGCATATGCCACTTAAAGAAAATTAAGCAAAGAACATTCCTTGCTCACTATTACCACAAGTCCCTTGCAATCAATGCAGCTAATCTCTGATAAAAGAGCCATGCAAAATAGTTATAGAACAAGAGATATATAATCCTTCATGTGATATGCTCTCTTTCATACCATATGCATGACAACATCGGCCAAAAATAAAAGCATTTATTGCTTCCTCCATATTTGAAGTTGAAACCATTTAAAGTAACATTATACCATTTGTCAACATACAACTCATAGAGTACACATCTCGCATATCAAAAGATACCTCCACAATTCAGAATAGCATCAGAGAAAGCTTACTTTGATCGTGAAACTTACCATATAAAGCATCTCCCTTCTCAGCATGATCAAACTCAGTGAGTGGCATCAAGATTGATTGCAGCTTCGCTTTTCCACCACGTTTGTTCTAAGAATTATAAAACAAGAAATTAGTGAAATAACCCATGATGAATCAAATGAACTTTCAGTGCCCACAAACAATGAACATACAGTAACAAAAATCTACTGAGGCTAAAGCAACATATTAAACACCTGATACTCCATCAATTTCTCAGCATGCTCTCTTTCTTCAAGACTTGATTCCTTGAAAAACCTATTCACAGCCAAAAAAAAAAAAAGTGAGCTTTAACCTAAATAAGAACAAACCTAAAACTTTAATCTTTCCCAGATAAATAAATTACCTGGCAAGACCCTTCAGAGCGACGTTGTCTCTATCGAAGTAGGCGAACAGGGCATGGTAGACGTAGGAGACATTGTATTCCACACTGTTAAATAACCAGAATTAAACACATCATTCGGGAGGAAAAATATTCATAAATTTTTTTATTGAAAAGACAAGTTTTTATCACAGGAAAAACAGAGCCTTAAAGCAAAAGACTTCTGCAATATGTCAATAACCAAACAACACTTAAAAACAACTTCAAACAAGCCTAAAACTAACAAAACAAGGAAGAACCAAATCATTTTCAAAACCCATTTACAAAAATAATATTCAAAGATACTAAACTAAAAAATTAAATTCCTTTTGAAAAGAAAATATATATATTTTTTTAAAAAGTATGCAAAGCAAGAAAAAAAGAAACCCACTTGATCTGCTCATTGACTGCAGCTTCACACGCATCGGAATACTTATGCCTAGCAAGAGAGACTTGAGGCACAGTTGGGACCAAATCAAGCTCCTTTTTCACTTCTTCGAAGGGCGCAAAAACGACGCCGGTTAAGGGGCTGTTATTAGCAGCACCCTTGGAAGCGCAAACTACAACCCCAGCTCTGTTTTTGGCAGAGAAAAAACGTAGACTAGAGTTTAAATAAGAGCCTGAAGAAACAGAGAAAAACGGGGCACTCAGAGCTTCTTTATTTGGGCTCACGAGCGAGACAGCAGGAGATGCTTTGAGCAACATGTTTCTCCTTCGCTTTATTTTTTACGTTTTCGTTTTCGATTTAAAGAAAGGGATTTGAAGAACAAAGGAAATAAAATGAAAAAAAAAAACGGTGGATGTGAGTGAGAACTGGGAAGTGAGATGATGATGATGATGAAGCGAAGGAAAAAGAGGGTGGCATAGTGGCTGGAGATGGGTGGGCCATTGGATGATGATACACGTGGGCGGTCAGGATTCGAGGTGTAGGTGGGCGCGTGGCGTGCTCGTGGTATGTCATCTATAGGTGGGGTGGAGAGGATTTGCAGTGGAATCTTGAGGAATAATAATAATTTTGGGGGTATTATGGGAATTTAGAGATATTAGTAACTTAATAACTTTCCCTAAAAGAAGACAAAAAAAAGAAAAGGGGACGATGGGGGCTATTACATTTGTGGGCGTTGATGATTTTTTACCTAAAGAATGTTTGTTTATTCGGTCAGCATATAAAAATTATTTATGGAGATATTATTATGAATATCTTTAAGTTTGATTTAATTTTATAAAAAATAATAATATTTAATTGTTAAAAAATATTATATTAGAATTAATAAAATTGTGTATAAAAAGTTTTAAATTTTTTTTGAATTTAAAAAAATGAAATAATTATTTTAGTTTTATATAATAAACGAGAAGTACCTTTTGTGATAAAAAAAATTAACTTTTTAAAAATAAATTAATAATATCTTCTTTTTTTTTTTAAATTAATAGTATATTATTGCGTAAAAAATAAAATTAAAGTAAAAAATAAAAAAGGTCATTCTTTTTTTTGAAGCGGTCATTGCTCCAACGGCGCAGCTCCTTCCGTGTTATCCCATAGCACCAAAGCATACACACATTGTTTCGTGATCTTACACCAGCTTGCTTGAAATAATTTGTGAATAAAAATGAAACCAAACTAAATTTCGTTTAACAAATGAAATTTTCTATTTAACAATCATAAAAACAAACAAATGAAAAAAAAAATACATCTCACTTACATATTAAATTAAAATCCTCAAGGAGGAAACTCATCAATGCTTGCCACAATTCTCTGTTATTTTTACACTGCAAAAAGAATTTTTAAAAAAAAAAAATCAAATTGAATGTGCCTTAAATCAGAGCCCCATTTGACATTCTTCATCTAGAGAATCTTCCCCATTTGCATATATCAATTTATGATTCCTAGATGGTACATGATGAAGAGGGACGGAGGCTGTTCCCCCTGCCTTCGTATGAACTATCTCCGAGAAAGCTTAGAGCAGAAACCACATCGCTCATCAAGGGTCATTTTTGAAGACACATCACTCATTTGTGGTTGTTGCTCCAGTGGCCATTTGTGGGCGACGGTGATTGCTTGTGTTTCTTGCAGTCAGTGACAGGGACTGTTGTGTGTTTCTCGGGTTGGTCGGCGGCAACTACTTGAATAGGGTCGGCGACGACTGAATGGGCTAGAGTTCTGTGGCTTCATTCATTTGGCTATATAATTTTGTAGCTTTGTAATAAAAGGAGAAGAAGAAGAAATGAGCTAAAAAAAATTCTTTTTTACTTCATTTTAAATTTGAGGTTTTGGTAAATAAAAAATTTAAAGAGGTGTTTGAATATAGAGATAATATTATTTAAATATAAAAATTAAAGTATTTGAACTCGAGAATAAAAGTATTTAGACACAAAATAAAAAATATAATATTAAATTAATGATATTATCATTTTCTCTGTCAATTTTAATAAAAGATTTTTTATGATTAAATATTATTATTTATTTTTTAAAGTTGATAATATTATTAAAATTAAATTTTACCTCAAAAATATTTATAATAATATTCTTAAAAATTAATTATATTATAAATATGTGAAATAAAATTTGATTGATATATTTTGCTAAAAAAAAAGGTGTTCATATATACAAAAATATCTTGCCACTATGAGTTTATTATTATTATTATATTACACTAATTATATTACAATGCTAATATTACATTAAATTATACTATTTTAATTAAATTATATAATTAAATTTTTTTAAGAAGAACACGTATATTTTTAAAGTACATTCTATTTAAATTATATTATTAAAATTATCAAAAACAATAGTTTGGATAAAGGTTTGTTCTATGAGTTTATTATTTTAATAATTCTTTTTTTTTCTTTTGTAATATTCAGATTATGGGTGCAATTAGAATATTTGGTGAGATGGTTTTGTATCACTCTTCTAGTTTTCTTTCCAAACATACTGCAGTCACTACTATTAGCCTCCATATACTATCTATTTTGACTCGGCTTAAAGTATAAAGCATCAAAAACTCTAGCGTAGTAAGGGTTTAAAAAGAGAAATGCAGGGTGTTAATAGCAATCTCTTTGATTAGAAAATTACTGAGATTAATTTTTGGTCCCGTTTGTATGAATAACAGCACGCTTTATGCCTTACTTCTAGTAAATATCTTTTTTTTGGGTTATTATCTCTTAATTTTAATTTATTTATTTTATCACTTTTAAGTAACATTTTATCACTAGTAACGTTCTCGTCACCTTACTGTGATAAATAATAAAAAAAAAATTCACACAAAAATAATAAAAATAAACACACAGAGAGCAATTGTGATAAGAAATAGTGGTACAATTGTTAAAAGATAGAAAATTTTAGTAACTTTTCATTACTTTTTGGTAAAATTTTCTTTGTCCCTTTTTAATATTTTATCATCATATTTCTACCCTTCACTTATAATGAGAAGTAACTTAAGAAATGACTCAAAAACGATGAGAAACAAAAAAACATGGTGAAAATTAGTGGTAGAATTTTTAAAAGGTATACGATAAGTAGAAAAAATTATTTATGAGAAATTTATAAATAACGAGACATGTAACATACATTATTTGATTGAAAAGGAGCGCACTTTGTATCTTATTTTAGTGATTATCTCTTTCCTTTTCAATCATTGTCTCTTTACTTTTAATTCACTTTTTTTTATAAAAAAAATAGTTATAAGTAATTTTCAATCACTATTAATCACATTCTCAACACCTTTTAGTAAATTTGTCGTTCCTTTTTTTTTTTTTTGTCTTAAACTAATTTGATAGAACACCGTTAAAATTTTTAAAAAGGCAAGAGATAGTGGCAGAAACTTTACAACAAAAAAGAAAAATTAAAAAAAAAAAGAAAAAGACAACGTATAGTAAAACTAATAGCAAAATTTTCAAAAAGATAAAAGATAATGCCAGAAACTTTACAAAAAAAATATTTAAAAAAAGAAAAAGATAATATAAACTTTTAGTGTGTAAAAAGGATATGCAAATTTTAATGATTTTAAAAATTTTATTGACATATTTATTGCATTATGATTTTTGTTTATTTTAATGTAAAAAAAATATTTAAATATTTAAAAAAATGAACATATAGATATCTTTTAATATTAAAATAGTTTAAAATTGTTATGTATGAAAAATATTAATGAAAAATTTAAAATTATTAAATTTTGTATGTTCATTTTTTAAAATGTTAGGAGTTTAAATATTATTTTTTCTCCTAAAAAGAATAACAAAGTATATCTTGTTTGTATGAAAAATGCGAGCGTGCATGTTTTATTTTGTTTGGTGAATTACAATATCTTTTTAAATATACTAATATGAAGAAATAAAAAATAATTAAATATGAAAGCTTTCACATTTTAAAATTTAAACACAGTTTAAGTAAAAATAAATAACTTAAAAGTGATTGTCATGTATTAATTATACACCTCTATAAAGTTGTTTATATTTTAAAATGAACGAACACTTTCATTAAAATCTAATTTTTGAATAAAAAAAACATTATGTTAGAGGGAATGAAAGGAGCTTTGCTATATGGCCTAACTTGGCAGTTAATAGTGAGATTACCGAGGCTAAAAACAAACGCTAATCATATTGACAATACTATCACGATAAAAATGTATAAGAAATTGTACGAGTTTTATTACCTCGTTGTCTTTATATATTTTTTATAATTGTGGAAATATATATTATTTTTATATAAAAAATTATTTTTGATGTTTAAGTCAATAATTATAAAATAAATAAATATATATATATATATATGAGGAAGTGAATTATGTTACAAAGACAAATAAAGGTGTTGGTTTTTGTGTTTATAATAATTGTATTTTTTGTTCCTATGATAATGTGCAAGTTTCTAGAGTTAAAAGTCATATTAAATTTAAAGAGTGTCTCTTTTTTAACATTTTTTTCTGTCTTTTCTAATAATTGAGATCAATTAAGTTATCACATGAATAGTTATTATAATAATTTAATTGATTTTAATTATAAGTTGGTAATTAAACTTGATATTCAAATAAATTTATATTATTAAAATTTAATAAAAAAAATTAAATTATGCAATCTATTATCGGTTTGAGTGGGAGAACTCCCTTTCTTTAAAGAACACCTAATATATTTCATGTTCTCTATTCCTTCCATTACCCATGAGTTTTTTCATGTCACCAGTTTATCACCTCTCCAAAATTACATTAATATTTTCCATTTGCTCTGAGATGTGGCCTACCTTAACCGCATGATTTTTTTCCGTTGTTGTTTGACCTTGTATCACATCTTCATCACCTACACCTTCAAATGAGGTAAATTTAACTATTATTTCTTAAAAGAAAAAAAGTTGTTATCAAATCTTGAGGATAAGAAAACGGGCTTTGAGATGTATGTCATTGTTATTCGTGGTGATTGAAAGAGACTCAGTTACCAATACAATGTGGCCACTTCTTATGGTTATTATGATAACGGAACAAGTTTTTTTTTTTCCTTTCATTATTGGGAGGGAAAGGTTCCTATTTTTTTTTCTTTGAACAGATAATTTTCTCATGCTTATACGTACAACCATCAATTCCTCTTGGCCTACACTCACCGAAAGTGAGAGCGCCACTTCCCTGCGATTTGATCGTGGAGGACAATTGCTAACTTTGATGCCTCGAGACCTTTGAAGCCCTACTAGTTCCATGGCCTTTGATTCTAAGGCGTTTCATAATCGCATCTTGTATTGTAATTACTTTTTTTTTTGGGACAAAATTTTGTTCCTTTTTTATTCTAATGAGGGGTTTTTTAGTGAGGATTTCTATAGAAGTTATATTTACAAGGGGATCTCCCCTGATAGAAGTGAGTTTCCTCAATCTTTTATTTCCTTCATTTGGTTCTATTCAATTAAGTTTCTAACATTTTTTGTTTCTTTTACACCCTTCAATACCAAACTTTTTGAGTCTCCCAAGAAGGTGACATTATGGATTTCATTTATTCTAACCTTCTTTTAGATATTTATCAATCTTTTTTTTTAGATGAAGACTCAAAAGATATTTTCACGACTTCAGACACAATTCCTCCGTAAGACCCTAGAGTTTCTGCTTCTCTTAATTCGATTCCTCTTATCAATACATCTATCCTTGAGGCGACCATAACTAGTCCTTATGTAGCTAAATGTACTTTCGTTCTTCCTTCTTCAGCAAAAGGAGTTGCTTCCTCACATCCTCATGTTATGAAGATGGTAAGTCTATGTATCTTAGAGTTCATTTTGTGTAAATTATTATTTTTACTTATTATGTATGTGGGATCTTTTCTTTTTCTAGATTTCCAAGATTACATGGAGGAACTCCTTGATGTGGTTCTTATCCTATCATGTCATAGAGCCAAAAATTCGAGGACTCTGCAATCTAAGAAAAGAGTCTTCGATCGTTCTTGAAAACTTGAAAATTACTCTAGCTTTTAAAAAATAAAAGCTACATTTTCTTAAAGTTTTGGTTTCTATGTCCAACTGAAATAGTTTAAAGATTTATTAAATAACTAGTTTGTTCAAAAATATCAAGTGTGATAATATATATTCTTTTATGATTTAAAAACATGTTTAGAAATATCAAGTGTGATAATACATATTCTTTTACGATTTAAAAGCATATATATATATATATATATATATTCTTCAATCAAGCTCTAATAGATATTGGTGTAATAAAATATTAAAATTAGGGTATATAATTATTTAAAGGGCTTAAATGATAATTATTCAAAATATATTATTTTTGTTGTATTTCTAAAAAAGTTTGAGGAATTAGATGAAATGAACAGTGCTATTCAGGCACCATTCTGGCGACCTCCTTTTGGGATGAATGGATTTACTCTTTAGTTTTTCTATCTTATTGTATCTTTCCTTTTTGGTCATATTTTATGATAAGGATTTACTATTTGATTATGATTCAACATAGACACCTATAATTAAGGTATATTAACCATAAGCTTGTCAATTATCTCACCAATAATAAAATTTTCTTTTTATTTTCAATAAGGTTGTCTATTTTAAAATTTTTTATATCAAGTTTGTTTAAATCTTATTTAGCAAATTGTTTAAATCTTATAATTTACAAATAAAATTTTAAAATAGATAACCCTATTGAAAATAAAAAGAGAATTTTATTATTGGTGAGAGAATTGACAAGCTTATAATTAATAGACCTTAATTATAGGTGTCTATGTTGAATCATAATCAAATAGTAATTCCTTATCATAAAATAACTCATTGAATAAATTATGACCAAAAAGGAAAGATAAATAATATCGAAAAACTAAATAAGTTCTAAAGACTTTATTTAGAAAACTAAAAATAAACTTAGAAAACCAAAAATTAACTCAAATAAAATAAAAAAGTCAAAAATATTTATACAAGATTTCTTTTCCTATTTTAAGAAGACTTGTCCTACTAAAGTAAAGAAAACTCAAACTAACTTAATGAGGATTTTTTCTTAATTAAAAATTCATCCCATATTTTTTTTGATATTTTTTCCTAATATTGTTTCCAATAGTAGTCAAACACTAAAAATTAACTAGAGTTAATATTTGCAGATTCTTTAGGGCTAAATAGTTATTATGACATAATGAAGGGTGTTTGACTGTTATTTGATCCAATTACAATAGCACTCAAACATTGAACACAGTGGACAGAGCTGGCCGTCTTTTATTTATTTGGAAACAAGCAGGCCTTTATTGTTCACATGAAGTTCGTCTCTATATATATTCTCTTACTTCACCTCACAAGTATTCACTGAAATTTTATTTTTGAAATATAAGTAAACATTTTCAATACTCAGGAACCATGGGAAAGTGATCCACCCAGAATTAATTACATTTCAGAAAGAGAGCTTTTTTAGCAAGCGTGTGGACCACCTCATTCCACTCTCTAGGAATAAAGCTAAACATAATATCACTATTACAAACTTTACTGTCATTAATATCCTTGACAATCTATTTAATTTTTTCAAGTGAATAAATGTTGCACCTAAACAAGTCAATTGCATTTTTTGAATTCAATTCAATAATTGAAACTCTGTACCTTTGATTCTCCGCCACCTGTAAAGCATCACGATTGCTTAAACTTCAACCCTTTCAACATCACCTTTGAACAAAGACCAGCCTACTGCCATTGCCACAGGGTCTCATTCCAGTCCAAAAACACAGCTCCTAAATCAATACAACCTTCATTGACATGTATAGCTGCATCAGTTCTAACTTTGTAACACCCTTCCTGGATAGCTGTCTCCACTCTAGATGCAACAAGATTTCTCTCTTGCCTCAAGTTCTGCCTCAGCTCATGCTTCTTAGTTTCTTTATTCTTAATTTTATCTAAGTAGGCCTCCATTCTTGCTAAAAGCATTTGAGGGTTTTTTGGCTTTCCAGCAATCACCATGTTATTCCTTGGCTGCCAATTAGCCGAAAGGATCGTGACAATTCTACCCCTTTCATCTGATGATATGGTTGCTGTAATGTGATGAAAAATGTCCCACACTTTCTTAAGTTGCAGCCCTTTAACTACTTTAGCAAATTGAGAGATTTTCCATAATTTCCAGGCACTTTTGCAGCTAACTAAAGCATGCATCACAGACTCCACATCTTTGCCACATCTACTGCAAATAGGCTGATCAGCCACCTTCTTCTTATGCAGGTTTTCAGCTGTAGGCAGTAGATTTGATACAGCCCTCCAGAGGAAAACTTTAATCTTCAAAGGAAGTTGAATACTCCATAGGGCTTTCCACCATTTCTCCACGGGATTAGAAGCATTAGCATTAGACTTCTGGCTTTCTCGCTAGGCTATCTGATAACCACTTATCACATAATAATTCCATTTTTTTTTTATCAAAATGCCAACAAATATAAAATTAAGGGTAAAGATTCAAGGTTAAGAGGAGTAGACGGAGTAAAGATTCAAGGTTAAGGGAACGATTCACACTATTCTGTGCAGTAGTAACAGCAGCTTTTATAAAAGTCGCACCTTGAGATGTTTCAGATATGTAACATGGTATCAGAGCTTTAGTTTTTTCACTGTCATTTTGCTTAGTTAGAGATTTGTCGGAATTTTTTCAAAACCCGACGGAATTTATCGAAATTTTTTGAAAAGTCGTCGGAAAATTTTAAAATCTTACCGTTTTAGCCACCGCCCATCTCCAATTACTTAGAATCCTCCGGCCGTTTCAATGCCGTCGACGATGCGCCGATCCGAGGTTGGAAACCGCCGGACGCGCCGCCAGAAAGCCACTGCCGCCGGCCATTGTCACTTCAGATCCCGGCCGTTCTACGGCGCCATGACGGACACCGCCCACACCAAACGAATCCCCCATCACCAGCCATTCAGTGCCGCCGCCGACGCGCCAATCCGAGATTGGAAACCGCCGGACGCACCGCTGGAACTTCACTGCCTCCGATTACTTTCACTTCAGATCCCGGCCGTTATACGGCGGCGTGACCGACACCGCCCAGACCAAAATACTCCTCAGTCACCGGCCGTTCAAACGCCGCCGAGTTTACCACAATTGGAGGTCGGAGGAAGCCGGACGCGCCCTCTGAAGTTTACTGGTTTCTGTTAAGGGCCTGTTTGCAAACTTTTCAGTATTTCTAGGTCAGATCGTAATTTTTTTATTCTTTTGGGTCTTTTTTATAATTTCTAAAAGTTTTAAGGCAATTTTATAATTATAATAGTTTTAAAGGGTCATTTTATAATTTTTAAAAAAATTAGGGACTATTTTGTAATTATTATATTTTAAGGAGTTATTTTATAATTATTAAAAGTCAAGGGGTTTACTTGTAATTAATACAAGTAAAAAAAAAGTTTTTTTTTTAGAATTTATGGATAAATGTAGTACTTCTGCCGGTTCTACTTTACTTCAGCCATGCCACATATCTGGAACATCTCAAGGTGCGACTTTTATAGGAGTTGCTGTTACTACTGCATAGGATAGTGTGGATCGTTCCCTTAACTTTGAATCTTTACTTCGTCTACTTCTCTTTTCTGGTAAATCCTTAATTTCTGTTTCTTTCAATATTTCAGGTAATTCTTCTTAGTATTTTGACTCTGCATGTTGTAATCACATGACTTCTAATCCTATAATTTTCTCTTTTAAAACTCTTAATTTCTATTTATCATCTATTCAAACTGCTAATGGTTCTCTCATGAAAGTTAACCATGTTGGTCACGTGTCTTGCCATAATCTTTCTGTATCTGACACCTTTTTTATTCCTAACCTTACCTTAAATCTTTTGTCTGTTGGTCAATTATGCGAACTTGGTCTTAATGTCTTGTTTACTGTTTTTGGTTGTTGTGTGCAGGATCCAAAGACCGGTCGGACGCTTGGGACAGGCCGTAAGGTTGAACGTCTGTATGAACTCATCTCTTCAGATTTATCCTCTCTATATCCTTCGTCTGCAGCATTTACCTATTCGATACCTTCGTTACATCTTTGGCATTCTGGTTTGGGTCATGCATCAATCAATCGCATCCGATCTCTAGTATCCAATGGTCACTTAAGTATTGTTTCTGATAATAAAGATGATTGCCTTACATGTCCTTTAACTAAACAACTAGCCTTACCTTTTGATAATAGTACTACTGTCTCTCATGCTCCATTTGATCTTATACATTCTGATATATGGGGTCCTTCTCCAAATCCTACAATGGGAGGATCCAAATATTTTGTGATCTTCGTTGATGACTATTCTCGGTATACTTGGTTGTTCCTTATGAAATAACATTCTGAATTTACTAAAATTTACCAAGATTTTACTCATATGGTTAAAACTCAGTTCTCGTGTCCTATTAAGGTTTTCCGCACTGATAATGCTATGAAGTATAGAGATTCTGATTTTTTAAATCTTTTACAGGAACACGGTATTATATGTCAAAGGTCTTGTCTTGGTACATCTTAGCAAAATAGAAAAGCTGAACGTAAACACAGACACATTTTAGATACTACTCGTGCTTTTCTTATCTCTTTCTCATGTCCTGAACGTTTTTGGGGAAAAGCTGCTTTAACCGCTATCTTTACCATTAATCGTATTCCTTCTCCTGTTATAGAGAACAATATTATAATAACAACGTAGTCTTTCAAGTTTTACAGTTTCTCTTTATTATTTTTTGTTATCTTTTTCTTTTATATTTTATCTGTTTGTGTATTACAATGTTACAAAGACAGCCTTTATATAGATTTTAGGTTAACATAAATAAAGAAATATAAATACATAAAAGGAAATCAAATAGGACCTATTAATTATAAAATATATATAGTAGGTGATTAATATATTGATATTCTATATCTTTAATATCCTCCCTCAAACTCAAGTAGAAGCTTGAGTTTGAAAAAGAATATTTTTTATTATAATGGTGGGCATTGAGAAAATCAATCACTTGCGGATCTAGACGCATTGAATGAAACTGAAAACCAACCGTTGCGAGTGCGAGTGCAAGTGCGTTGCCAACCATTGCGAGTGCAAATGCGTTGATAAAGAAACAAAAAATCAACCGTTGTGAGTGCAAGTGCGTTGTCAACCACTGCGAGTGCAATCGCGTTGATAGAGAAAAATCAACTGCTGCGAGTGTAAGTGTGTTGAGAGATTATTCCACCAATTTATTTGAAAATTGCAAAAACAAAAAAGAAAATAAAAATTGATAAAAATAAAAAATTACAAAATGGCCCAAAATTTAAAAAAACTGTAAACTGTCCATATAACTTTGAAAAGTTTACAAAAAGACCCCCATTATAAATTGGATCACCGAAATTTCAAAAGGAGACCTGGGACTGATAGATCTAGCGGAGGGGAGTTGAATGGAGCCGGCGGTGAGAAGCAACTCGCCAGAAAACGGCGGAGATCTAAGGTGGACGGTGGCAGACGGCAACTCTGTTCAGAGGCGCGTGGAGGAGCATGCGGCTTTGGATTGACAAGATTTTGGTGCCGTTGGAATTGCTGGTTGATTCTGAGTGTAGCTGTCTGGGCGGTGCAGGTTAACGCGCCAAAAATCAGTCGAAATCTAAGGAGAACAGTAACGGCGGCAGTGGCGTTCCGACGGCGCATCTGGCTGTTTTCGACATCGGATCGGTGCATCGTTGATGGCGTTGAAACGGTCGGTGATGGGGGATTCATTTGGTGTGGGTGGTGTCGGGCACATTACCGTAGAACGGCCCAGATCTGAAGTGACAGTGGCCGGTGACAGTGGTGTTCCGGCGGCGCGTCCGACGGTTATCGACATCGGATCGGCGCGTCGTCGATAGCGTTGAAACGGCCGGAGGATTCTGAGTAATTAGAGATGGGCGATGACTAAGACGGCAAGATTTCAAAATTTTTCGGCGACTTTTTAAAAAACTTCGGTAGATTCAGTCGTGTTTTGAAAAATATTTCCGACAAATCTCTAGCTAAACAAAATGACAATGACGAAATCAAAGCTCTAATACCATGTTAGAAAAGATAAAATATAAAAGAAAAAGATAACAAAAATAATAAAGAGAAATTGTAAAACTTGAAAGACTACATTGTTATTATAATATTGTGTATTACAATGTTATAGAGACAGCCTTTATATAGGCTTTAGGTTAATATAAATAAGGAAATATAAATACATAAAAAAAAATTAAATATAATTCATTAATTATAAAATATATATAGTAGGTGATTAATATATTGATATTCTATATCTTTAATACTTTCTAGGCTATCTGATAACCACTTATCACATAATAATTCTATTTTTTTTTATCAAAATGCCAACAAATAGAGTCATTAAAGGGATCGCCAATATTAAACTAGTATCTAAGCATTGAAATTTGCTTAATAAACTATTTTCTCCACTTATTATTCTCATTAATCAGCACATCCACTCTGCTATCTACAGGGAATTCTTGGGATGAGAAAGGTTTGAAAGTTGACACCATAGGCACCCAATTGCTCCTATAAATGCTGGCCTTTTTTCCATTCTCCACTAGCCATCTTATACCCTTTTCTAAAACCTTCTCCACATGATCTCCTCTAAATGTATGAGGGGTTTGATCCCAATTTTACCTTCATAAAATGATTGTCTTTGAAATACCTTATATACCAAGTTTCTAAAACCAAGACTCCCCATTCTCTTATTTTCACAAAGTTGCCTCCAACTTGCTTAGTGAATTTTCCTTTTGTCTTGATCATTCTTCCCCCATTAGAAGCCTGTGATCATCATTTACGAATCTTCACATAAACTCTTTAGCATCTTGAACAAGCTCATGGCATATGTTGGAACTGCTTGAGCTACAGCCTTAACAAGAACCATTTTACCTCCTCCCTTCGCTAGAAAAAGAAGCCTTCATTCCACCTATTAACTTTACTTGCAAGCTTAAGTTTCACCTCATTAAAGAACTTTCTTTTGCTCCTCACCATAAATGCTAACCCTAAATATTTCTCATGTCTAGACACTTTTTTAAACTGGAGGATATTTCTCAATGACAATACTATTATTTTAAATTAACAGAAGATTTTTTAGGTATTACTATCTATTTTTTAAAGTTGAGAATATTGTTGAAATTAAGCCTTACCTATATTTATAATAATATTCCTAAAAATTAATTATATTATAAATATGTGAAGTAAAATTTGATTGATATATTTTGCCAAAAAAAAAGATGTTCACATATGAAAAGATCTTGCCACTATGAGTTTATTATAATTATTATTAAATTATACCAATTATTTTATAATATTGATATTATATTAAATTATACTATTATAATTAGATTACATAATTAAGGCTTTTTCAAGAGTAATATATATATATTTGAAGCACATCTCACCTAAATTTTGTGCATAAGATATTGTCAGTGCAACAGGATCTAGGTATGTGGGTGTATGCATGTGCAATTGTGTCAATTGCCTAACGCAGCAAAAATATAAATTTTACTATAAACACAATAAATAAATATATTAATCACATTAATATATTTATAAGGTTAGAGAACTCACCAAACGTGTAACGTTATACACGTATTTTTTCTGGAGTCTGCATGGAAATCAACTCGCGTGCAGTTCTAGTCACCAACTCAGTGGATTTGGTGAGCTAGAACAACAGCTTAATATTCAGCCTAGGATTAACTCTTAATCCCCAAAATAGCCGGAAGTGAATTTACATTCTTTTTTTCAAAAGGATAAGAAATGAAAAACTTGGAGCAATTCATAATTACTCCAATTAAAAGCAAAAGAAAAAATAAAACAATTTTATTTTTTCCTCTCTTCCCTTTTTTTTTTCTTCTTTCTTTCTTCTCCATTTCTCCTCTCCCTCCCTCTCGGCCGAATGGCCAATTCGTGCTTCTCTTTCTTTCTTTTGCTTCTTTATATTATATATATAATATAAATATAATATAATATATAATATATATAATAATAATAATATAATAATATATATATTATATAATATAAAAAGGAGAGAGAGAGAATGATTATTTAACAATTAAATAATTATAGTGTGTCATGACCATTTTGCCCCTCATAAATAGTTATCAAGTTTACCTCCTAGTGGGTTCCACTAAATCCCACACTTAGGTAAACTCAATTGAGGGTCCACAATACGTTACGTGTCATAATACAATTAGTAAATAATATTTATTAACTAATTGTTGTATTTAACACTTAAATACAGACACGCATGCATTCCCATGGAATCGTTGAATATTGCTGGATTAAACAATTTAATCTGGCACGCTGCCCTAGTGCACAACGAGTACACTCCATATCGCGGGACTCCCTAGGTTCTACGCCCAATTCGTTAAATGGAACTATTCTATGAGTCCGTGAGCAATGCTCCACGCACACGTCACGGATATACAAATCAGCACGTTGAACCATACAAGCTGAGGTTACAACGCATACGTATAGTCCTTCCATCATGATATCTAAGATGAGCAGG
Source organism: Ailanthus altissimus (assembly GCA_946807835.1). NCBI lineage: Eukaryota > Viridiplantae > Streptophyta > Magnoliopsida > Sapindales > Simaroubaceae > Ailanthus > Ailanthus altissimus. The sequence continues at coordinate 21,614,869 of OX327684.1, forward strand.
GATATAGATTATCACCGTCAAATCCCTATGTGTTCATCTATGTCTTATCTCCAGACTTGTATCTCAATGAACAATATGCGCAAACTCCTTTGCCATATTATTCCACCCTGACGGAACTCTTTCCCGAGATGATTGCTTATGGCCACAAGACTTTTTGAGATAAGTCTCGAAGCATCTGGATATCAAACTCCATATAGGAGCTGACGGATCCCATATCTGTACGCACTGGACTCTATAAGCATCGGACCATATCCAGCGACACCCGGCGGTTACACCATGAAAGGTCTGTGACATGTGTGGAACTAAAGTATGGTGGATCACTTACAAGCCCACCGTGGCACTCAGGTCAAAGGACTAGGTATACTACTCAACTCGAGAGGACCCTCCGTTGACGGCTTACATTAAATGTCTATCAGAGGCCCTCGTGAGTCTGTCCCATATCCAGTCCTAACTGGATACCCATATGTCAATACGAGCTCCAAGCTCATGGTCGGTTAGGAATGACCATCTATACCTGACAGATACGACATATGCTGATCTATATATAAAGGTATCCACCGATAGACCCGCATCGGTAGAAATAGATCAGGGACTATTATTCGAGAACATACTTACGCAACTTGCATTTCTTGGCACCCAATTGTAACTCTTGCAACTATGCAGTTACTAGTATATTCTCAGGTTTATATCCCATTATAGACAAGGCTCCAATTCTTGGATCTGCTGAGTATTATAACCAGCTAACACTTAACTGTGCTAACATTTAGCAATTATATGTTTCAGCGTGGCTAACTATGAGCCCTTATCTAAACCTTTTAGATCTGATCCGAACTCCTTCAAATCTACAATGTCTGTAATATTACATGCATAATACTATATAATTGGTATTAGCGATTTAATGAGAATGTACACTTGTATAAATACACAAGTATATGTACATTCAGGGATGGCACGTAAGCACTGACCCTAACAGATATATGGCATAAAGATACTTCTTTACACTTAAAAATTGAGGAAAATTTTCGTAGTTGACTAATTATTTAGGATAAAATTTTTATTTAACCAAAGACAAATTTTTTAAGTTTTATTAACCATATATATGTCACGTTGCCTATTTTACCCTTATTTTAATTTTAATAATTTCTTTTTTTTTCTCTTTTTTCTTTTATTTTTTTTATAAATCATTTAATTAATTAAGTTTTTATTTTTTATAAATTAATTAAAAATAAATTAAAAAGTAAAATTTTAAAAACAACTTAAAAATAAAAAGAATTAAAAAAAAGTAAAACCTTGGGCACATGCGTGAGGCGCGCATGTAGTAACCACTTATTCACAACCACAACCAGTAAGAATAAATATTTATGTAGATAGCTTGATAAATTATGATGAATTGTAGAATTTCTTCTGAATAATCTCTTAATCCAAAAATTTTATAAATTGTTGTGCTTTGATTTTGATTTTGAATTTTGAGTATATGAAATTAGACATTTCTACAATCATTTGAGACCTTGAATCGATTGAAAATTCCACAAATTAAATTTGTAGTGAATTTATCAAAATGACCCTGAAATTTTAGAAATTTCCTGTATTAACAATATGATACAGTGACAAACAATTTTTGATATGCTGAATGATCTTCAAAAATTATGAATTTATGGAATATGATAAGTTTATATGTCTAATACGATATATTCAGAATTGAGAATTTAGATCAATGTGGTTAAATTGTTATGAGTTTTTAAAGAGTGTTAGCTCATTGCAGTATTTGATTAACAGATTGTTAAAGCTATAGAATAAAATAGTTTTAAAATACTTTTGGCAGTGATTTTGAAGTGAAATATTTATCATGGATTGAGATATGTGTCAAGAGTAATTTTGTAATATTTTTATAATTTTTGAGTTAGTATATGATTTTATAAAATTGGGAGATTGAATACTGTTCAGTAAATATCTTGATCCTGTCAGGATAATAGTTTGGATTTGATGGTGTTTATGGAATGGATTGTATAGGAATTATGATATAATATTCATACATGAGAAAGATATATGAGTCAGAAATGATATAGTCTGATTTTTGAGTAATGAACATTATTTGATGTATAAGAAAAGTTTGTTAAATGTAAGTGGTCAGAATGACAAGTTTTTAGAAACCAAGTAATTAGACCAATTCGATGTGATAAGTGCAAAATGTATAATTTTGTAAGCTATTTAAAGTGTTTTGTGTGAATGTTGAGGCTTATGAAAGGATTAATCTTTATTGATAGGTTAAGGAGAATTAAACCTTGTAGCCGAAAGTGTTAAGAGGTAAGTTTTAGAATTTTACTGAAATCACAATAAGCATAGTAATTGTCTATGTATGATTTTGTAAATGTGCTTAAAAATATGTTTATGTTATGCCAAAGTATATTTGATATGAAATGTGAAAGACATATGTTTATGAATGTGAGTATTGACATTGACTATGGACATACATGTGTTTATAAAAGTGAGCTTTCAAAATGAAATGTGTTTAACAAAGAAAGCTTTTGAAGTGAAAAATGTCTATGAAATACGTTTTGTGTTTTGAGGATGCTTGAACTCATTGTTGACTTAGTAAGCATTTTATGTGATTTGTGGAGCCTTTATGTGTAGCCTTTCCTTCGGGATTGGTATATGTGATGTGATCTGTATATAGAGAGGATCTTATTGGTACCTAAAGGAAGAGTGAGTCATCACATTCGTGTGGTAGCGTATTGGTGCATATGAGAGGACTCACCGATGATCAAGGTGATGGTTTGGCTTTTACCTTCGGGCATGAGCATTATATATGTGTAATTTAAAATCTCACTTATACTATTCCTCTCATACGGTATGTCACTTACGAGTGACATTTGACTCATTATGTGATATGTAATATGGAAGTCCTACTAAGTAGTAGTTGAGTGATGGTATTCTTATTATATATTTTGAAAGAATGTATAAGCGCTTACCTGACATGTGATTTGATAAAATTATGATTTTGATTTATCACAGCATATCATATATATGCATTGTGTACATATATGTATTTGTATTTGTATTTGATATATATACATTGTGTACATATATGTATTTGTATTTGTATTTGATATATAAAAAATTAATATGCTTACTGAGTTTTATACTTATTATAGTTTATGGTGATTTCAGGTAAATAAGGTACATGTGTACTTAGCAGATTTGGCAAGGCTTCTGCTGTCCCTTAGGTTCCCTAAGTTGCTAGGTTGCTGAGTGTTTCATTTGAGGACACATGGTTTAAAATATTTGATTTGTCCCTATTGAATAAATACTTAAATATTATTTTATTGAGTATGGTTATGGGTTGATTTTAAGTAAGAATTTGCAATGGATATATTTTATCTTTCGGTAACAAAATTGCTACTGGTGACGTAGTAGAGTGTTAATTTCTGAGAAAACTGTAAAGTGTCAAAGCTTTATTTTTTTTTAATAAATTTTTAAAAATAAAATTTTATTTAAAAATAAAATAAAATAATTAGTAAAAATAAATTAAATATAAAATTTTAACTTTTTTATTAAATTAATGAAAAAATTGTATTTTTGTCACGCCCCAGACCCAAAAGATCCGACACACGACATCACTCACATTTATTCACTGCATGTGCACTTATAAATAATATTACACAAAATTTTCAACTTTCATTCAACACGGGAATCCTTAGCAAGTTGCTAGTAAGTTCAACACTAAAATCAACCATAACCTAACATATAAATATAAACTTATCTTGACAATATTTAAACATTCATTTCAATTTCTTTCAGAATTATAGCAATTGAATTATGACTGGGACAATTATTAAACCGGAGATACGCAGAGTTTTCTCAGAGATTAATACTCTACTACGTCACCAGTAGCAACTTTGTTACCGGGAGCCCAGAATATATCCATTGCAAATTCTTACTTAAAATCATCCAATAACCACACTTTATAAAACTTAAACCAAATCCAATCCACACACAATGAAATAATACATAAGTATTTATTCAATAGGGACAAATCAAATATCATATCCCACGTGTCCCCAAATGAAACACTCGGTAACCTAACAACTTAGGGAACCCAAGAAACAGCAGAAGCCTTGCCAAATTCGCTAAGCACACATGTACCTTATTTACCTGAAATCACCATAAACTATAATGAGTATAAAACTCAGTAAGCATACTTGTCTTTCATATATCAAATACAAATACATATATATACACAATGCATATGTATAATATGTTGTGACCAATCAAAATCATAATCTTATCAAATCACATATCATGTAAGCGCTTACACATTCTTTCAAAATACATAATAGGAATACCATCACTCAACTACTACTTAGTAGGACTTACATATCACATATCACATAATGAGCCAAATGTCACTCGTAGGTGACATACCGTATGAGAGGAATAGTACAAGTGAGGTCTTTAAATTACACATATATAACGCTTATGCCCGAAGGTAAAAGCCAAACCCTCACCCTGATCATCGGTGAGTCCTCTCACATGCACCAATACGCCACCACACGAATGTGATGACTCATACTTCCTTTAGGTACCAATAGGATCCTCCCTACATACGGAACACATAACATATACCAATCCCAAAGGAAAGGCCACACATAAAATGCCTACTAAGTTCACAGTGAGTTCAAGTACCCTCAAATCACAAAATATTTCTCATGGACATATTACACTTCAAAAGCTTTCTTTGTTAAACACATCTTATTTTGAAAGCTCACTTTCAAAAATACATGTATGTCCATGCTCAATGTCAATGCTCACATTCATAAACATATATTCACATTTCATATCAAAATATACTTTGACATAACATAAACATATTCTTAACCCCATTTACAAAATCATACAAAACAATTACTATGTTTATTGTGATTCCAGTAGTAAGTCTAGTATACTTACCTCTTAACACTTTCAGCTACAAGGCTTAAATCTCCTTAACCTATCAATGGAGATTAATCCTTTCATAAGCCTCACAATTCACACAAAATACTTTAAATAGCTTACAAAATTATACACAATGCATTTATCACATCAAATTGGTCTAAATATTTGGTTTCTCAAAACCTGTCATTCTGACCACTTACACTTAACAAAAATTTCTAATACATCAAATGATGTCCAATTACTCCAAAATCAGAATATACCATTTTTGACTCATATATCCTTCTTATATATGAATATTATATCAAATTTCCTACACAATCCATTCCATACACACCATTGAATCCAAACTACAAACCTGACAGGATCAAGATACTTACTGAACAGTATTCAATCTCCCAATTTTATAAAATCATATACTAACTCAAAAATTATAAAACTACCACATAATTACTCTTAACACATATCTCAGTCCATGATAAATATTTCACTTCCAAATCACTGCCAAAAGTATTTTAAAACTATTTTATTCTATAACTTTAAAAATCTGTTAATCAAATATTGCAATGAGCTGATACACTTTAGAAATTCATAACACTTCAACCACATTGATCTAAATTCTCAATTCCGAGTATATCATATAGACATATAAACTTATCATATTCCACAAATTCATAATTTTTGAAGATCATTCAGTAGGACAAAAATTATTTTTCACTGTACTATACTGTTTACACAGGAAATTTCCAGAATTTCAGGGTCATTTTGGTAAATTCACTATAAATTCAATTTTCAGAATTTTCAATCGATTCAAAGTCTCAGATGATCCTTAACATGTCTAATTTCATATACTCAAAATTCAAAACCAGAATCGAATCACAACAATTTATAAAATTTCTAGATCAAGAGACTATCAAGCAGAAATTTCACAATTCATCATAATTTATCAAGCTATCTTATAGATCATCATCAATTCTCACAATATCATATGAAATACATATCAAATCCTCAATTATATATATTTTCAGAAATCAAAACTTAAAGAAATTAACTTAATTAACAACAATAAATTGATAATTAGTTGTGATATACCTCTAAAGATCCAAAATTCCAATTTCTTCTTCTTTTTCTTCTTCTTCTTCTCTTTCTCTCTCCTCTATTTCTCTCTTAAAATGGGTAGCTCGACCAAAATGAGAGAATTAGGGTTTTTAAAAGTGTATTTTTATACTAAGTGGCTAATTTTTAGTATTTACAAATTTACCCCTAAAACTTTCAAGGTATTACAATTTGGTCCCTAAAATAAATCTAAAGTCTTGCAATTAAACTCAATGCTAATTGTATGACTTTAACCTATACAAACACTACTAATAACAATATATAAATCAAGTATTACTTACATACAAATAAAATACGTATATTTATACATATAAAAATATTTATTCTTACCGTTGTGGATACTGGTTACTACAATTGGCCAGCTCAAGTGGTACAAGGACGGATTCGTTAGGCATCTTGAGGTGGTATAACCCACCCGGGTTCGATTCCTTGGGGGTATGCTTTGAGTGAATGGAGGCCACTTGGGAGGCCTGGACCAGTGATGGCCCACTGGGACCGGTATGTCCCGGCTTATCAGGATAACTGGGTGCGTATCCTCACAATTTTAATTAAATAATATAAATTATTTAATTAAATAACTTTTATTTTTTATAAATTAATTAAAATAATTAATTTGAAAATAAATTAAAAATAATTTAATTTAATTTAATAATATAAATAAGTAAATTATTTTAATTAATTAATTAATTTTATTTTTTAATATATTAATTAAAAACTAATTAATTTAAATATAAATTAAAAATAAAATAAGCAAAGCTTGCCGAGCTTTATTAGGGCGCAAGCCCAACATGCGCCTACCCCCTCCCAAAGCAATTTGCTTGGGGTGCATGTTTGGGGTGCGCGAGCCAAGCATGCCTACATGATTCTTTTTTTAATAAATTTAAAGAATAAAATTTTATTTAAAAAATATATTAATTATTAAATAGATTAATTAAAAAATATTTTTTTATTAATATATTTACAAAAATAAATTAGAAAATAGAAGAAAAAATAAGAAAAAAATTATTAAAATTACAATTAAGGATAAACAAAAAAGTAAAAGCTTGCGGGTGCGTGGGGCGCACGCCTCACGCATATGCCCCAAGCAAAGCCTTGCGGGGTGCATGTGTTAGGTGCGCGCCCCATGCATGCGCCTGCAAGCTCATTTTTTTTAAATTTAATAAAATTAATTATTTAATTAATTAATTTTTTTCTTTTTTCTTTTTTAATACATTAATTAAAGAATAATTAATTTAAATATAAATTTAAAATAAGCATGCGCCCCCCCCCCCCCCCCCCCCAAGTAATTTGCTTGTTGGGCGCATGCTTGGGGTGCGCGCCTCAAGCATGGCCATATGATTTTTTATAATAAATTTAAAGAATAAAATTTTATTTAAAAAATATATTAATTATTAAAAAAATAAAATTTTAAAAATTAAAAATAGAAGAAAAAATAAGAAAAAAAAGAAAAATGATTAAAATTATAATTAAGGATAAACAAAAAAGTAAAAGCTTGCGGGTGCACGCATGGAGTGGGCATCTCATGCATGCGTCCTGCAAGGCTTTTTTTTAATTTAATAAAATAAATTAGTTATTTCAATTAATTAATTTTTTTTAATATATTAATTAAAAAATAATTATTTAAAAATAAATTTAAAATAAAAAATAAAACAAGCAAAGTTGCTTGCCAAGCTTTGTTAGGGTGCCTCCCCCCTCCCTAAGCAACTTTGTTGTGTTAGACGTATGTCTGGGGCGCGCGCCTCACACATGTGCCCAAAGTTTTACTTTTGTTTTTAATTCTTTTATTTTTAAGTTGTTTTTAAAATTTTACTTTTTAATTAATTTATAAAAAATAAAAAATTAATTAATTAAATAATTTATACAAAAATTAAAATAGAGTGAGAAAAAAAATTATTAAAATTATAATAAAAATAAAATAATTAAGACATATATATGATTAATAAAATTTAAAAATTTTTATTTCAATCAAATAAAATTATATCCTAAATAATTAGTCAACTATAAAATTTTTTCAAAAATTGATTGCTAATAAAGGTACTTTTATTTGTCTCTCATTATCACTTTTCATCACCAATTTCGAGTAAATTTGTACTTTAACTTTTTGCAAAAATCAGATTATTTATTCTATTTCATTTAAATTGAAGATGTGTTTTTTTTAATGAGTAGCATTAGATTTTTTAAATTATATTTTAATTTTTAAATAAAGTATTAAGTAATATTAAATAAAAAAATAATATATAATAAATAATTTAAAAAATTATAATAATTAATTATTTGATAATTAGTTGACATCTTATTTAAAATTTAAATTAAGTATGTATAGCATTATTATTTTTCAATTTGATTATCAAATGATTTCACAAATAAAATAAAGTAGGGAATTTCTTCAATATTACAATTATCATTGTCATTTCAAGAGAATTTCATAAGTTAATTGTTGTATTTTTATTAAGTTATTTATTGAATATTATCTTTTCAAAAAATATCTCGATTAATTATTGTCATTGAAATAGTTTCATTAAATATTTATTTATTATTATTTTTTACTATTTTATCTTAAGTAACATGATGTGATTAATACATTGATATAGTAACTCTTGACGATGATTAAAAAAATAAAATAAAATAATGATTACTAGCTGTAAATTAATTAGTTATCTAATAGTGATTAAAAATGAGAATATTATATCTAATTAAAAGTAATTAAGAATAAAAAAATTAAAATAATTACAAATTAACTAATTAAAACTATAAAAGTACTATTCATACAATACTTTCAATCACCAAACCATCGTACCTATAATACTATCAAACTATTATTCCTATAAACTTCGAATTATCATTTTAATAATATCACCGATCATCAAACCATTATCTTAATATTATCATTATCCAATATTACCACAAATCACCAAACTAAATAAACATCTACAGTTTTAATATTTTTGTTTTTATTTTTATTTTTATTTTTTTCTCATATATAACAACGGAGAGGAAAAGAGGGGAGGAGATGAAATAGTGGCACAGTGGGAAGGTGGGTGGATCAGCGGCGGTAGGGGGACGGGGTGTGGTGAAGGGGGTGTTGTCTCTGCCTTTTAAATTTTTTTATTAAGTCTATTAAAATTTAATAATTTTCTAATATTGTTATTAATTAATAATTTTTTTTATTATATAATATATAATATTAATTTATAACATTATAAAAGATATGTTTACTTTAAAGAGTTCATTTTAATAGATTTTTTTTTAATAATAAAGTAACTGAAATATTTATAAAAAAAATATAAATTTAATAAATAATTTAACAAAAAACACAAAGAATAAACTATGAATTTCTTTTTATTTCAATTGTCTTGTACTATTTTTTTAACGGTTAAGGATAAGATGAAATTAATGTACAATAACAGTTACCTTTAAAAAGTTAGGTGATAATGGCGAAGGAGAAGGAGAAGATGAAAATGACAAGACTAAAAATTCAACTAATCAAGCTTGATTGAAGTGGAAATATGTTGATTAGTTGGCATGAATTAAGTCAATAACTTGATTAGATTATTTAAACTAAATGCTTATTCACTGTTTTAGACGGTAGTCATTCTCATCCTCATCCTCATCCACCGCCAAATAGTATAGGATTGGAGCTGAGCTTGACACTTTAAGTTTTTCTCTTCATCGTTGGAGAAGAGGTTAGGTGAGAGCATATTCGGCCCATTTTGAATTATTATATTTAGACGAAAATAAGCGTGGAATTTGGGTCACTACAAGCTGGATCATTTTCAGTTTTATATGTACCACTAAAATGGCATCCGTACTACTGTGTGGTTAGTAGCCTCTTTTTGGGCTTTAATAGTTTTATAGACGGATTTTAAATATTTAATTTAAATATTTATAAGAGTTTAATAATATAAATTTAAATAATTTATTCGAACTCTATTTTTTTTATTTATTTATTTTGGTTATTTTTTTGATTTTATTTATTATTAAAAATAATCACAACATTGTATAGATAAAAAAAAAAAGTTTAATGATATAAATTTGATCATTTTTTATTTAAAATTTAAAAATTATTTAATAAAAATATAAATCAATTATATACTGACATATGTTAAAAATAATTAATTATATTGTAACACGTATTTTTATAATAAATATTATCTTTTAAAATTATATTAAATTAAATTAATAGATGTGATTGTACTACGTGTTAAAAAAAAATTAATGAATGAGTAAAATTATACTGCGTGTTCAAATGTAACTTATTTATATGATTAAATTACTCTTTTTATTTTTCAATTATTAAAATTAATAATAAAAATTAATAAATTAAATATTTATAATTATTTTAAAATAAAAGTGTCTGTTAACTCAAATTAATAGAGTAAAAATATATTTTACCCTTTTATAAGCTACAAAACCCAAATTGTATTGCACATTACACATATTTTCATGCAATATTCAGATTATGGGTGCAATTAGAATATTTGGTGAGATAGTTTTGTATCACTCTTCTAGTTTTCTTTCCAAACATACTGCAGTCACTACTATTAGCCTCCATATACTATCTATTTTGACTCGGCTTGAAATATAAAACATCAAAAACTCTAGCGTAGTAAGGGTTTAAAAAGAGAAATGCAGGGTGTTAATAGCAATCTCTTTGATTAGAAAATTACTGAGATTAATTTTTGGTCCCGTTTGTATGAATAAGAGCACGCTTTATGCCTTACTTCTAGTAAATATCTTTTTTTGAGGTTATTATCTCTTAATTTTAATTTATTTATTTTATCACTAGTAACGTTCTCGTCACCTTACTGTGATAAATAATAAAAAAAAAATTCACACAAAAATAATAAAAATAAACACACAGAGAGCAATTGTGATAAGAAATAGTGGTAGAATTGTTAAAAGATAGAAAATTTTAGTAACTTTTCATTACTTTTTGGTAAAATTTTCTTTGTCCCTTTTTAATATTTTATCATCATATTTCTACCCTTCACTTATAATGAGAAGTAACTTAAGAAATGACTCAAAAACGATGAGAAACAAAAAAACATGGTGAAAATTAGTGGCAGAATTTTTAAAAGGTATACGATCAGTAGAAAAAATTGTTTATGAGAAATTTATAAATAACGAGACATGTAACATACATTATTTGATTGAAAAGGAGCGCACTTTGTATCTTATTTTAATGATTATCTCTTTCCTTTTCAATCATTGTCTCTTTACTTTTAATTCACTTTTTTTTATAAAAAAAAATAGTTATAAGTAATTTTCAATCACTATTAATCACATTCTCAACACTTTTTAATAAATTTGTTGTTTTTTTTAATCTTAAACTAATGTATTAGAACATCGTTAAAATTTTTAAAAAGGTAAAAAATGGTGGTAAAAAATTTAAAAAAAATATATTTAAAAAAAAGAAAAAAAAGACAACGTATAATAAAACTAATGTAATAGGATAACGGCAAGTTTTTTTATAAAAAAATAAGATACGATGCAAAAACTTTAGAAAAATATTTAAAAAGAAAAGAAAAAGATAATTCAAACTTTTAATATTTTAAATAAATATGCATATTATAATAATTTTAAAAATTTTATCAGCACTCTTATTATATAATAATTTTTTTCTATTTTAATTAAAAAAAAAGTACTTAAACCTTTAAGAATTAAAAAAAAAAGATGTAATTTTCTTTTCTGTTAAAACAGACAAAAACTATTATCTATAAAAATATTGATGAGATTTTTAAAACCATTAAAATTAGCACATTTCTTTTTTAAAACATTAAAAGTCCAAATATCATTTTTTTTGAAAAAAAAAGCATGAAGTGCATCCTGTTTGTATGAAAAATGCGAGTATGCATACTTTATTTTGTTTGGTGAATTACAATTTTTTTAAATTACTAATTTGAAGAAATAAAAAATTATTAAATATGGGTGCTTTCACATTTTTAATTTAAACACAATTTAAATAAAAATAAATAACTTTAAAATGATTGTCATTTATTAATTATACACCTCTATTAAAGTTGGATTTATATTTTAAAATGAACGAACATTTTCATTAAAATCTAATTTTTCAAAAAAAAAAAAAATACTAGAGGGATTGAAAAGAGCCTTGCTACAAGACCCAACATAGCAGTTAACAGTGAGATTACTGAGGCAAAGAACAATTGACTATCATAGTGACAAAGCTATCATCATTGTATTTTTTATAATTGTGAAAAGATCTTCTATTCTTATATAAAAGACCACTTCTGTACTTAAGTTAGTAATTATGGGATAAAAAGATGTACATAAAGTGAATTATGTTATAAAGACAAACAAGATTATCGGTTTTTGTATTTAAAATAGTTATATTTTTTTGTTCCAAGAGTACAATGTTAGTTTATAGAGTTAAAAGTTAGATTAATCCAAATAGTCGTCTCTCTTTTTTTCTTAATCATCTTTTTATCTTTCTATAAAAGCAAAGATCAATTAAGTTATTACATAAATAATTATGGTAATAACTCAAAAGATCTTATTTATATTTGTTAATTAAACATGAATTAAATGTATTTTTAACGATATTTAGATAAATTTATATTATTAAAATTTTATAAGAAATTCAATTATGACAATCCACTATCTATTTGAGTGGAGGAATTCTTTTTCTTTAAAGAACATCTGACATGTTTTCGATTTTCTATTCCTCCCATCACTTATGAGTTCCTTCATGTCATTAGTTTGTCCACTTTCCAACATTACACTAATTTTTTTCATTTGCCCTAAGATGTGGCCAACCTTAATCACATAATTCCTCTTTTTTATTGTCTAACCTTCTATCACATCTTTATCACCTACACCCTTAAATGGGAGAAACTCAACCGTTATTTCTCATTTAAGAAACAGAAGTTGTTCTTCGATTTTAAGGATAAAAAAGTAAGATTTGAGAAGTACGTCATTGTTATTAGTGGTGACTAAAAAGAGGTCTGGTTATTGGTACAAGGTGGCCACTTCTTATGGTTACTATGATAGTAGAAAAAGTCTATTTTTTTTCTTTCATTCTTAAGAGGGAAAAGGTTCTTCAAGAAATTTTTCTCTAAAAGATGATTTCTCATGCCTATATGTACAACCATTAATTCCTTTTGGCCTAAACGCATCAAAAGCGAGTGCGCCACTACCCCTGCACTCTGACCGTAGAGGACCAAGTGCTAACTCTGACGCCTTGAGACATCCAAATCCCCGTGAGTTCCATAGCCTTTGATTCCAGGGAGTTTCACAATCGCATTTTGTTTCGTGATTACCTTTATAACGAAATTTTGTTCCCTTCTAATTCTAGTGAGGGGTTTCTTGATGAGGGTTTCTATAGAAGCTATACTTATAATGGGATCTTCTTCGATATAAGTGAGTTTATTCTATCTTTTATTTCCTTCATTTGGTTATATTCAATTGAGTTCCTGGCATTTTTTTTTTCTCTTATAGCCTTTAATGCCAAGCTATTCGAATCTTCTAAAACGGTGAGGTTATAGGTTTCATTTATTTTGACCTTATTTTAGATACTGACTAGTCTCCTTTTATAAATGGACACTTAGAAGATAATTTCACGACTTCAGACATGATTTCAGACACGATTCCTCTGTAAGACTTTAGAGTTCTTGCTTCTCTTGCTTCTATTCCTTCTATTAATCTATCTGTTCCCGAGGCAACTGCGGCTAATCCCTCTGTAGCTAATTCTACTCCCGTTCCTCCTCCCTAAACAAATGGAGTGGCTTTTTCACATCCTTCTGTGATGAAGATGGTAAGTTTATTTAACCTAGAGTTTCTTTTTGTGTAAAGTATTTTTGCTTATTGATGTATGTGGGATCTTTTCTTTTTCTATATTTTCAAGATTACATGGAGGACCTCCCTGATGTGGTTCTTGCCCTACCATGTCATGAGCCAAAAAGTCACAGACTCTAAAGTTTAAGAAGAGAGAATCTTAGACAGTTCTTGGAAGCTCAGAGGCCACTACAGCTTTTAAAAAACAAAGGCTACCTTATCTTGAAGTTTCAGTTCCTGAAGTTCAACTGGAACCCACTTAGAAAGGTCAAGTTGAGGGTCGTTTTAGTGGTGAAGAGTTTAAGACTGAGTTGAGAGCGAGCTGAATACCAAACTAGAGTTAGGCGAGCTGAGGGGACCCGAGGAGACTTGAGGAGCACAGAAAATAGAGGTTAATGGCTGGCTTCAGTAGGGTGGCTGGCAACGGCCCTCCAATGCTCAAGTCAAGTGGCTTGTTATGTAGTAGAGTTCTATAGGGTTTACTTTCCTTAGATAATAAAGAAAATTATAGAGAGAATGAAGAGATTTTTCTCTTACTAGAGAGAGTTCAAAATTCAAAATTGTTCCAAAGTCCCTTACCTCATCTCAATTTTGGAGACTTAACTTGAGTTTAGAGGGCACCAACTTGGAGATTTTTCCTCAAGGGCGACACATGGTGAACTACTATTAGAGAATTATTTCTATCGTGAGGGATATTTTGGAGAACTTCACTTGGAGGGGCAAAAAGGTCATTTGACTTCTCATGACATTTGAAGTACTATGAATATTGGTGATTGGTTACTTTTTAAGGTGTTAGATCAAATTAGTGAAACTTGGGAGCTCAATGAATTTTGACTCTGTCCCATTGAGCTTGGCGATTAAGTTGAATTGTCCACTACCTCAGATACCTGCTGCCTATTGTGTCAACAATATCACCAGAGACATAATTTTGTGCTTGCTGACATTGCATTCGCTTATTGACTTATTGAAATTCTCTTATCCAACCTTACCTTTAAATCTAATAACTTGAATGATGTGTCCAGACACTCTTTTAATGGGTTATGCTACTGAGGTAGCCTGACCTAAGGTGTATTGATGTGTGCGCTTATTGGTAGGCTTATAATGATGTGGTAGATGCTCAAACTCCTATAACATGTACTTTAACATTAACATAAAATAATGACACATGTCCTATTAAATGAGTTTCTTAAATTAAATTATAGAGATTTAAATATTTAGACTTGAATTCAATCTCATTCAAATAACTTATTTTGGAACGGATCGGGTGTCATTAATTTTTAACCTCCAACAATATATATATATATATATATATATATATATTGTTGGAGGTTAAAAATTAATGACATATATATATATATATATATCTGAAAATGAATCTCACTTAGTGACGATGCTGATTTAATGCATGCATTGGATGTCTCACGCTTACCTTCCAAGGTGGTAAAGATGTCTGTTTCTTCCTTGTAAATTATTGTCTCAAATTTCAAAATTTTAATTGACAGAATCCAAGACAGTTTCTAAATTTTGTCTATATGCATGGTCTCATCTTCCTAGAACTTAGGGCTCTGTGATAAGGAAAATTTCATTTGATTCCGTCTTCTTCGTCTTGCTTTGTTATTATTTTATTTGTTAATGGCTTTTTATACTTCCAAACTTTTTTTTTCCTCATTAATGAACTAGGGGCATATCTATGGTACATTTAGCTTATAGCAATATGACGCGATTCTTTAGTTCTTTTATTATATGTTTAAACTCTTTCATTAAATGTTTTAAATTTATTTTTGTTATATATTTTTAATTTATGTTAAAAATTATATATATGTAATAAAATTTACAATGCAAAAAACTATATTATACTATCGAGATTACAGTAGAATGACTCGTGAAGTAGACGATGATGATAGCATAATCTTAGAGACCGACATATTTAATGAAAGGAGAGCTGTTTTATATTGTAATACGAAAAGAGAAGCTTGGAATCATGTGGTAAGCCATTAATGCAAGAGTGAGTGAGATGACTTAGGGTTCAACAACTCGTACAAATTTCAATATTAATCTCTTCTTGCTCGAAACCAATTTCAATTTAATAATCTACTCAACTTTGTTTCATGTCAGTATCACATTAATTTCTTGGTGGGGTTTTGTTTTCTTTTATTTCCATTTCCATTCCCATTATCTTAATCATTATTAAATTTGCATTGATCATATGCAATTACGCGCGCGCACACACACACACATATAGTAATCCAACAATTTCTTATTGCCAATTGATGATCATTGATGCAATGTCATGATTAATGACTTACAACTAACTTTACCGCATGTGAGAATGAGTAAGTGCTGATAGTATAAGTTTCACATCATATAACAAGCAGGAGCAGAAAATGGGTTTGCTCATAATGGTCACAAGTTTCATCAAATTGGGTCAAAACAAGCCAAGGTCAATCTGGAACTATGGTCTTGAGAAGTTTTTTTTTGCCCTTTTAAATAGAAGAATGAGATAATGATATCAAAATGAATCTTTTGATGTTGTTGTGTGATAACGATCATGAATATGACCAACTCACTGGCCACTCTCCACTTGTATACCTACTAAAAAGTAACAAGGAAATGGAAAAATACAGGGAGAAAATCTGAGGATCATGGCTGGTCAATTAATTATTGATTCGAGGATCTATAATTAAGCAGCAAAAGAAGACTGTAAAGTGTCCAAAAGGAAAAAAGACAGTTCTTGTTTTGTTTCTGATTGCTGTTGTGATACAGGACCTTTTTCGCTTTCAAAACCTTCCAGCTAACGGTGTTTATACAGGGAATCTATTGTGTTTATTTGGCAGACACAGAGATGAGGAAGTGCAAATTAAAACTATTAGTTATTATATATAAAAATTACTAGCAGAACTGAAGAGTATTAACACTAATTATTGAATAGGAGAAGATGTTTAATTGATTAGTTGATAATAACTTGCTAGTAAGGATAATCCCAATTTTTTTTTAATCGAAGATGCAATTTTCCAACCTCAAGTTTTGAACCAAGGGAGAAAAAAAAGGAGAAAGAAAAAAGACCCTGCTGATCAATCGATGCTAAACTTGAAATTAATAATTTAAACGAGAAGAACCCATTTTAATTTGTTGATGCAGCACCAGATTATTATCTCATACATTCCACAAAGTAAAAAAAAAAGAACTTAAATTAATATATATATTTTTAATTATGACTAGTGTTCGATCTCTAATTAATGATTTTGGGTCAAACCATGTGTTTTAGAGAGAAAATTAATGAGCACTTGGTCTTTGTTTGTGTATTCACGTGAATGTTTGTGTGCCTAACAAACATTCACGTTGAGTCTAGTCCTTCGGCCATCATGCTCTTGGTCTTGGTCTTGGTCTTGCCTTTGGTTAAATTAGGGTTCGGCAACTTTGCTCTAAATTGGTAACAAAACCCTAAGCCCATGCACGCACACAGAGGCTTGAAAATTAACAATGGCTAGAGCTCTTTTTAGTTTTAATTTTATTGAAGAGAATGAAGAATATGAAAAAAGAGAACGTGGAAGCCATATACAAACTATATTATTATAGATTAACTACTCTATAATATGTATATATTTAGGTGCCAACGTAACACACGCTTTGGTTAAGGTCAACCCTAGCCGTTTGCTTGGTTCACTCAATAACTCTTTTTTATTTCTTGATGAGCTGGGTACAATTTGATTTGTTGTTTATAATGTTGCACTAAAATTCACTTATTAATTTTTGAGTAATATTACATGTTTTAAATAATATTTTAAAATTTTTTATTTTAAATAATTTGTTAAATAATAAAATTGTATAAATTTTAAAATTATATATTACATAATTTTATTATTTAATAATTAATTGATACATCATTTAAGACAAAAAAATTTGTGATAGTTTTATTGATACAATTCTTATTATTGTCATTATTGTGTAGATTTTTTTGTTTCGTGTGATGCCATAGTTGAAGCTACATTTGGTTTTGTCTCTATTTATAGACTTATTTACTGTATTTAAATTAGCTATAAATCAAATGACCATATTAAGGTATATTTTTATATAATTTAAGAAATGTATTTAAATTTAGAATCTAATTTTGACATTACTTTAAAGGTGTAATTACCACCACATATATACCTGATATTTTTAATCGAGTAGATTTTATTAAATTAATTTAGTTCATAATTTTAATTTCGTGGCCTGATAGATTTTTCATGTCAATTTGAAAAAGAAGGAAAGCAATCCAAGAAAATGACCCAAAAAAAAAAGTTCTCCTTTTGAAATAATTATATCAATATTATCCAAGAGGTTGATCGTTAAAGCAACTTAGTTACTGATTTTTATTCTTTCCGAAAAAGTCGGTCATCAATCATCAAATCTCAAGCCGCCCTTGATCTATATAACGTGCCGCTACAAGACTTATAGAAAGCTCCTCTTAATCAAAATTCAACCATATTTCGGTACTCTCTCTTCTCTCAGATACTTACATTAAATAATTAATTAATCAACTAAACCCAACTCATATAATTAATTATTATTATTGTTTTGATCTGGAGTATACTCAAAGGTCACACAGAGTCACATGTGCCTTGGCTATTATAAATATACACACTCCCTTTTTCATTCTCTTCAAGCCTAAAACTAAAGCTAAAACCAAAACCTTGTCTCTCACCATCCATATATCTTCTCCTTCCTCATATAGCTCTTTCTTCTTCATATTCAACCAGGCTTTTTACAGAAAGAGAAAAAATGGGTGGAAATTCACCTTGTGCCTCTTGTAAGTTGCTACGACGCCGTTGCGCCAAAGACTGCATCTTTGCTCCTTATTTCCCTTCTGATGACCCCCATAAGTTTGCCATTGTTCACAAGGTCTTTGGAGCCAGCAATGTTAGCAAAATGTTGCAGGTACATTATACATGCATACGTACATACATACATATGCAGTCACATATATAGATATATTACATAGGCAAGCACATATACACTTATATGTGTATGTAGATGTGCATATATCATAGTTTAAAAATCTTTGCGATCTTTTTTTCTTTTTTGATTTGTTGAGAGAGGGATTTGAACTCAGAATCGATATTAGTTGAGAAGTGTAATTATTACTAAACTACGTGTATAATCACAAATTTTTTTAAATCTTTAGGTTAATTAGTTAAAGTTTATGAATATTTATGTTGCGATGAATTGCAGGAGCTTCCAGTTCATCAGAGAGCAGATTCAGTGAGCAGTTTGGTTTATGAAGCGAATGCGAGAGTGAGAGACCCAGTTTATGGCTGTGTTGGGGCCATATCTTACTTGCAAAACCAAGTGTCTCAGCTGCAAATGCAACTAGCAGTGGCTCAAGCTGAGATATTATGCATCCAAATGCAGCAAGAGCCAGTGATGCCAACTACTCCACAGATAGACCCAGATGACGACAAGTCGTTTCTTCTCCAAAACAACCTCCCTCATCAGTACCTGAATTTCACTTCATCTAGCAATAATGTAATTGACTCTCTCAAAAGAGGGAGCATCTTTGGACATGACATGGTTTCCTAATATAATGAAATATTTACTAGCTATTTTTGTTTTACTGCTTTAGTCCCTTATCATCGGCAAATATGGCTTGTTGCTTTGTCATTTCCTGTTAATTAAAAAGATTATCATTATGAAAGTAGTTGAGATCTCTAACAATGGTAAGTTGATGCATGGGGTCAACTGTAGCATGTGAGAAGTGAAGTAAATTAGAATTTTCTTAGTACTTTAACTTGTTGAACAAATTATGTTTCCACTAGTAAACTTCGTGAAAATGAGCAGGTCAGTGGTTTCTTATAGAACAATATGAGACATAAATTCCTGCAATTAATTAATTGTATATTTATCAAGCTGTTTACAGTATCTTCCCACGATCAACCTTCAAACCATATAAATACATGCACCAGATTCTAAAATATCACAGACACTGTTTTGGATAACAAGTAACATTGCCAGACTATTTGGTCTGCATATTTTCTTCGGACTATACGTGCTATCATTAATTACATTTGAAAAGGTAAAATATCATCTCCAAAACCACCAAAGACTCTATCTTCTCCATCCACATCCCAGTAGCAACTAGCAAGGCAATTAAGCTCAGATCACTGATACATATAAGGGAAGATAAAATAATGTTATGGGATAAACTTGTATAACAATTGAAAGCAGTAACATTACTGTAAGGCGTCTATAAATTATTTATATCTCTACATTTTGGTATGATATTGTTCATTTTAAACTTAAGTCCTCGTAATTTTACTCTTGAGCTCTACCCAAAAGTTTTCATACCAATAGAAATGTAGTCTACTTCTTATATACCCATAATCTTCCTTATTTCTTTTTAATGTGAGATTTTATTTGTTTTCTTAACAATTTTTTCTTTGAATAAAAGACCACTAAGCCTCCCCTCAAATAATATTCCATCTGTCTAATCTCACTTCCAACAAACTGATATTTTTGTTACTCATTTTCATTGAATCTCCCCTCAAATGATATTTCATCCGTCTTATCTTTCATACAGGAAGATCTCGCTCTCAATAAATTAGTATTTTTGTTACTCATCTTTTCTACGTTGACTACTCATGCTTTACGTAAATTACTAGAGTACAACCTAAAGTTTAACTATGAATTCCATTGTAAATAAATTAGGACTTATTAGACTCACCACCTTCTCGTTAGGCACTGAAGATTTCTTCCACATTTGCTAACTTCAAGACATGACTCTAATACCACTTATAAGAAGTCCATAAACTATTCATATCTTCACATTAGTATAATATTGTCCACTTCAGGCCTAAACCTTCATGGTTTTAGTCTTGAACTCTATCCAAAAAGTTTCATACCAATAAAGATATAATTTACTTCTTATACACTCATGATCTTCTCTATTTCTTTCTAATGTAAGATTTTATTTACCTCCTTAATAATTACGCAACTATTTTATTATTTTTTTATTATTTTATCAATCGCCTTGTTACTGTTGTCAGCTAGATAGAGCGGGTCTATTTTAGAATCATTCTAACTTTTTCATTACTTCATTTAAATTTTTTTTTGCTTTGAAAAAACTTAAAATTATAACAAAAATAGGATATATATGACAAAAAAGAAAATAAAAATAGAATATGTAACAAATGAATCTGGAGGCTCGGTTCTATAATAGAATAACCCCACCAATTTTTTAATCAAAACGAAGAGAAAAAGCACAAATTGGCATAACAGCTACGTGCCATTAGCTAACCAGGACTTGTTCACGTGGGGCAGTGTGAAGAGAAGTGCTCAGTTCATGGGAGTACTGTACATAATATGAATATGTGAACTTTAAATGATATAATAAAAATTTTCTAAATCCATCTCTCCAGACAATTATGTGTCGAATCAAAGCAATAGTTTAATTCAAGATGATGAAGAGGAGGAAAAAAATAAGGGAAAAAATGGGGGCAAGAACTGAGTGAAAGATTCCCCCCTGCCATTTGTTTAATCTGAAAGCATTTCACAAGTCAAACTTGAAGGTTTCTATAGCAATAGCGCGGTCCTTATCAAATCCAGCTTTTTGTGTAGCCCTTTTGAAGCAATCTGTGGCTGTACTTAGATTATCAAACTCTATGACGACTGTGATTATTATAAATTAATTGTGATTAATTAGCTTAACAGTAAGTTTGATTTGGCAAATTTGTCTGACCATGTATCAGATATTCCACTGAGATCATGTTCTGATTTAATATATCTGTCTGTCTTTGTTTTGGCATCTTCTAGTTGCAGTAACAGCTTCAGTCATCCATGTTTTTGAAGTACTGGTGCTTCATATACTTCTTCCATGATCAATATCAGTTTCAGTTAGAACTAGCACAATACATATCATTGTATTCCAGCATACGATTATGCTAACAATTGGAGAGCAATAATACAATTGAATGGTTCTTAACAACTGCTAGTTCACATCATCATTTTTTATAAGAGTCTCATTCATCTGCTTCTTGATAAAATTTATTGACTTTTTTGTTATATATTTTAAAATTTTTGTTACTTATTCTAATTCTACGTTACATTTTTATATTTTCTAAAATAGAACACCATGTGAGATATGTTACTGTACTTTGAAACGTATGAGAAAAAAATAAAAAAATAAAGCAGCTTTATCATAAAATCACTTTATAGCAGGGCTTTTAATTTTGATAATACATTTACTCGACCATTCGTATGAATGGTCAAAGCAGCCGTCGGAATTTTTAAGAATATAATCAACAGGTAAATAAGACAAAACTTGCACATAGAATTCCTAGAAACTTGATCCATTTTGGTTAAGTACATGAAGGCTGAAGTTTCGGCAGCTGGATCAGATAACAGTAAGTTAAAAAGAGTCGATGGAGTTTAAAGAAACAACAACAAATGAAGAAATAAAAGGTCACCATAAAAGGACAAAGGAATACGTTTTTCCTTTTTATTCTGACAAATTCCAATTTGGACTCTTTAACCTTGGGGAGACGAGAAAGGGATAGAAGTCTTTATTTTCTTTTTTGAGGGCTCGAGGATATGTAATATTTCCAACAGCAAAGGTCGTTTCATTTTCACTCAAATTATCATTCTTTTTTCAGCTAATTATTTTCTATTTTGGTCATTCTGTTTTCTTCTTAGTTCCTACTCTTGTCAAAGTTATTAGGTTCAAATTCTTAAAGGCCCCCTATTGCTTCAACACCAAAAAAGCTAGCACTTCCCTCTGATTCTACTTTTTTTTTTGTGGGTATTGTAACGAATATTTTGGAACTATGCTGAATGTCATGTACTCTTGATTTTTGAAGCCATGTTTGCCTATGCCTAGTTTCCATATCTCAGTATTTTCTACTCTATATGTTTAACACTTACTGAACTCGGGAAAAAATAGCAGCTTCTATTTGACCAACTCAAATCTCTCTCTCTCTCTCTCTCTCTCTCTCTCTCTCTCTCTCTCTCTAAATTGAAAAAGAGCGTTCGTCTTCTGTATGACATCACCCTTTGCCTGTTTGCCAAAGAAGAGGTGCATCTCCTCTACTTTTAAGTAGGGTTTGAGTAGGCAAGTGGTTTTTCCTCTCAAAATAAAATTTATAGGAGCTATACTCTCTTTTATTAGAAACATATATTTTGAACGAGTCTTAGTGAGTCACTAATTTCAAATGATCTCGACAACTCTCTGATTTTATAGTATAAGTTTAAAAAAAACAGAGGGACAAAAAAGAAGAAAGTGCATTGGAACTTTTTGATAGTGTGTGAAAAGATAAAAGGAAGCCAATGATCCAAGTACCAGAAGCAAAAGCATCGACTTCATTTGAGTATTGCATGTAAGTTAAAATGTACTACAGTCATTGCCATGACACAACAAGCTAGATACAAACTCTATTAATCACCCTTTTTAAAAGAATGTGTTGAAAAATTGATAATTCAATGAATATCAAAGTGAAGAATCACAAGAAGTCTAGAGTGTGGGACACGTATGGAGAAGTTTAGAACGTGTGAGACACGTATGGAGAAATCTAAGACATATAGGACATGAAAGGGAAAGTGAAACAGGACTCAAAGACGAAAAGGAAAAGAAAAAATCGCGGGGAACTTCTAACGCCGCAGCGCTTAGGGCTGAGTGCTGCGACGTTCAACACAAAAGACCAGCGCCGCAACGCTAGACGCAAGAAGGGACAGCGCAGCAGCACCCAAGGACGAGCGCCAGAATGCGTGAAAAAGTCCGTTTTGGCCCAAGATTTTAAGTTTTAAAAAGTTTTAGACTTCCAAAACAAGTGAACTCTTACTCCAACAAAAAATAAAGTTTGTAAGCACAAAATACACCCTATATAAATACTTATAAACCCTTATTTAAGATTAAACATCTAAAGTTTTAAAATGTAACCATAAAAAAAAATAAAAGAGCTAGATAAACACTAAGTGCATAGTACACTAGAGTGTAACCTTAAAGATGTTCTCTTCTTTAAGTTCTTTGAATGAATAAAGGAGAAACACTATAAATCATTTTAGCTTAAATGCTCAGGCTATTCTTGTGTTCTTTGTAAAAATCTCTTATGAAGAAATACAAAAAAGTCTTAAGAAGTCATAATAATCAAAAGTAAATACTTAGAGGTCTCTATGAAAGATACTTAGAGGTCTCTATGAAAGATACTTAGAGGTCTCTATGAAAGATACTAAGAGGTCTTGTGGAATCATTGATGATGTAAGAAAATACTTTGTGATCTATTTCAATAGTAAGAAATTAGATCATAAATCCTCCGTAAACATAGACAATTTAAGCCGAACCACGTATATCTTGTGTCTTGTGATTGATTTATTTTTTTTATCTTTTATTAGTGTATTAATTTTATATGTTCTTGCTTATAATATAAGTTATAATTTTTCGCTGTACAAAGGATATCAAGATTGTAACTTAATTGATACTATAAGAGTATCAAATTAAAATGCATGACTTGATATCCTAAACAGAATAATTATGTCTAAGAATGAAATAGGTGAATTAAAATTACTTATTTTCAACATCCAGTAGAAGAAATAGAGTCATCCAGATTCTGGCTGGTACCATCGGCAACGCATGAATAATGAACTTGAGATTATCAATGCCAGAAGGAATGATGAGGTCAGAAACATAAAAGGCTTCAACTTGCGCCATCCTGAGATATTCATGTCTCACTTCTAGGCTTCCATCTAGATTTTCCACTACTTGTTTTGCTAGTTTCTGAACATAAACGTTATACTTGGGGAACAGAGAATCATTCCCATCTTTTGGTTTCCAAATGATCTTAACATTTAGGGTTTTAGTACCCTGAGAACCTGAAGTCCATTTAATATATTGTGCCTCAACTAGCCATTAAGCAAATGAAGCGAAAGAAAAATTCTGTGAAGTGGTTTTAATAAAGAGATCACTAAGGATAACAAAATATTTGGCTGGACTGCCACTTAATCCATTATCTTGGATGGCTGATGTGGAATCTAGTTCCAACCTTCTGTTTTTAGGCTGTGGCTTGTAGCATACAACACCGATTCCTGTTATTGTGTATCCATTCATTTCAATGCTAGTCTCTTGTATGAACCATCCTAAAGCAGTTTCTGGCCTTTTAACTTGATTTGAAGCAATCACTTCGCCAAATTTGGTTGAAGATTGATTCTTGCCCCAGGATGCAAGAAGCACTGACTTTCTTTCTTCCGTGGCAGATGAGAACTCCAGAAAAAGGCCAAATAGAGTATTTTCTTCTGACTTTACCTGTAACGATTGTGGTGTCCACAATTATTAGATGGGTTCTGTTGCTTGCTTGTTAAGAATATGTTTTAAAGTTTCAATTTCAAATTTATATGAGCCTATTCTCATATGGGGAGAGGAACATAGGACATCAATATCATCTTAAAGTTTTGGCCTAGTTCTAGAGCCACTAATAACTGTTTGAGATACTGGTTTTGCTTAAACTATCCATCAAAGAATTAGCTTACAGAATACATGAATTGGACTGGCAAATCCCCCAACAGCAGCTCCCCTTTAAACGAGCCTTGCAATGAAATTGGTATTGTCTTCAAGAGTTCCTTTAAACACGATGTTTCCTCCTCCGTTATAAGATGCTTCCTTAAAACTACATTTGCAATTATAGATTAAGACAGAATGTTGATGTTAGGATAAATCAAGTATAATAAATAAAATTAGTTAAAATATTTATAATGGGTCATACTATCAGTGGAAATAAAAACTATAAAAAAGTCCAAAATTTTGAAATTTTTAAGAGATGCATATGAGCTCTAAAACTTACTCAACAAGGACTTGGATAGCATCCAAATTAGGTTCATCTTTAAACTCGAGAAAGGGCTGCCACAAATAAAGGGAGAAAGTAAAAAGGAAGGTGAAGAAAATCTTATCCGATCAAATTAACAAGCCATCAAAAGTTCAAATGTCATTTTGCAAAGAGATAATAGTCAAATTACATAGAAACATTTCATGTTTAAAGTGGTATAGAAGATTATCATTATCAATATGACCAAGTAAACTTTCTCAGTGGAATCTCCAAATCGTTAAAATGATATACTAGTGTGCAGATCAAGTTTCAAAGTGACAAAATATGGGATGAACAAAAGTTCTAGTAAGTTGTTAAGTAGCATAAAGAATTGATCTGTACCCATATGCGTAAACACATGAATGGAAGAACTTTAAAAGAAAACAAAAATGGAAATCATTCTAAATATTTGTTACACTACCAAAAAGGAAAACAACGGATCTACTCAGTGGTTACCTAAAACCATTGGGAAGAAATGTTATTCCATGGAGCATCTAACACTTGCCCACTGTCAACAAAAACATGTAAACCGTGACCCTGAACAATGTTGTGATAGTCAATATTTACAGAACTAACATTTTATGAGCTACAATAAAGGTGGAATGTCTAGGAAAGTTACATATAAGAAAAGAAGAGGAAATTACAAAATTGTCACCTGATCAAAATTTGAGTAGATGGTAATACTTTTGGATACTTCTGCAAAATTCCCCATGACTTCTGAACAAAAGACCACCAACTACAGAAGCAAAGGTAAACTAAAATGAAGCTCATTGAACAATTGTTTAATATGTACAAGATATTAAGTCATTAATGAAATAAAAGTCACACTGTTATAGAAAAGATAATCAAATTACTAAAATAGTATAAACATAAGATAAAGGCAATCAAGAATAAATCTATGTTAGAGGAACTTAATCACCATTGAATGAATTCAAGCAATTGAAATAATAATTAGCTTAACAGGAAAAGATTACAAAAATCTGTTGGTGAGAAAAAAAAGGAGCACGTACTATAAATGAAAGATTCAAAAAGACAGCATAAATTCAGAAGTGAACAATGACATGTTCAACCTTGTTTATTGCTAGTTATGCAAAGAGTCATGTTGTCACCTACATGCGCAATTCTCACCTTAGTGAAATAGGTAGTAAAACAGGGGATATCAATCATAGTAACAATTGTATCATTTCTAAGGTAATGCAGCTACGTTTGAAGCTCTAAGCATGTGCTTGTGCTTGAGGAACAAGTGTATTACCAGTTTTGAGCAGTCTAAAAGTCAGGTGGTTGCTCAGTCTCATAGACCCATCCAGGAGCAAACATGGCAACTGAAACATTACTTTTCTTAAGCTCATCAAGAGCAACATTTGTCTAATTTACAAAAAAATTATTACAATTAAGAAAGAAATCCTTCAACAGGCCAAATTTAATGCATAAATAGGTGAATTTAACAATTCAAACAACCAGAACTCCATAATTTTGTTTTATATACTAAATATAATAGTGTCATCATCATCTTCTTCATTTTGCTAATCAATTTCAAAATGTCTCTAACAGGTGAAGACTTGATATTACATGGTACTTAAATATAATTTCAGTACTTATATAAAAAATGAAATAAAGTATGCAACTTCACAATATCACAAATAGACATATTATCATAATTCGGTTCAAAATGGTATGTAAGAGCTCCTTTATCTTGTTTGCCAAAATAGTACCTCACTGCATGTGGCTACAAGAGCCTTTGAAAATGGAAATTCAACTACTAAGAGGGTGTTGATGATACATTGGACAACAGTTGCAGTATCTAGGTAAAGATTACGAGAATGAAATAATAGCCTCCACATTGAATGAAATCAACTTGGAATGCTAAGAACCAAAAAAAAAGAAAAAAGTTAATACTAAATCCTATAATCTGAGAAATTTGTAACAAGAAGATTTGAACATCTCATGAAATCAACAGGCAACATACATTCCATTGTCCACCTCCAAAAGTGCCTCTCCCGAATACATCTATGCCCATGTAGACATCAAACTTCCTATCACCTGCAACTGCTGCTGAAAGCTTCGAATAGTCATCCTGCATGGCATCCAAGAAAATTTGTATGCAAGAAACAATGATTAAGTTCTAGATGAGGGACAAAGATAGGGAATCACCTTCCATGTATAGTTCATAAATATGCCATCACATATATAAAGAAAGGTTTATTTTTTTCATTCAGTTGATTTTTCCATTTGAGGTCCCCATCAATTGTCATACTGTCATACCTGCAAAACCACACAAATCAATTGAGAGTTCACTACAATGTAAAACTCAAGTGACTGGAAATGCATGCACCAAGTAACACTCACCAGATAACCAAAGATCCAGGCATTGAGGAATGCATGGTTTGAGTTAAATGGCTGACAAATTCTTTCAAATTAGGGGTTTTCTCTGCATCCAATTTGACCTCTGTGTTAACCTGCAAGTAAAAGTTCTAATATCAACAACAGAAAGAGAGCACACAGACAAAAATCCCACAAACACCAAAACAACATGGTCACAACTTTGAAATAACCTGATTCCACTGTCCGTTCACAGTTTCTTTACTAGCACGTATCATTTATCACTTTCTATTCAAGTGTCAAATTTCATGGAAAGTCACTTTACGTTCTGCCACTTCTCTTAGCAAAAGAAATAAAATACTCGAAAATGGCATGCAGCAGATAAAACTGCAGAAAGCTAAAATCAAATTGAAAAGGCAGATTTAATTAAGAGAAAGAGAAAGTAAAAACAAAACCATACCAACCACCCATCAAAGCCTAAAGCAGAAGCAAGCTCTGCCAATCGCTCTGCATATGAATGAGCAGACTCCTTTGTTGATAGCAATTCATTGGCAATAACTTTCCCTTTATCCCATTCTGTGATGAAAGTCCCCAAAGCCTTTTATTCCATGAAATGAAGAAATAACATCATATACCACAGATATTCCTTATGTCATTTATTTACCCCACGTGAAGATTGAGAGTATAGTAGATTATCATTCAAAATGTCAAGGAAAAAACAAATTCCCAAATAGGATTAGATAACAATTAACAAGTTGCATGTAAGCTTAAATTAAAAAATACACATAAAAGAATCTAGAAAGGGACACAAAGAAGCTGATTTTTTTTATACAAACGATCAAATTTCAATAAAGACTTGCTCAATCCCCAAATGAAGCTTACATTTCCAATTAAATTAGCTCAATTAAGCTCATTTACATAAGCAACTATTTTCTACCTTAGACTTCACCATTACATATATTAACATTAAACACTAGAATCAAACCAAAAACACAAACAAAACAAAACACAACCAATTCTCAAACCAACTGAACTTTTACATTTAACATTAACATTATTAGAGATACTGTTAAACCAAAAACTTAAGACGTGAATTCAATTTTAAATACCTTAACTCTGATACTATATTAGAGAAATTATTTAATCCAAAAACTTTAACTGTTAAGTGAAATCCCAATATTAACAATAAAAACAAGTTTTAACAAAGATAAAAGAAAAAAATACCTTAACGCCATGTCTGTGAGCAGGGTTGGTCCAAGGAGGAAGCAAAGTGACCAAACTATGGGGAAATTAAACAAAAATATCCATCAGATACCAATGCCAAATAGCGTACGCGTCAGCGTTGGTACCACCTTGGACCCACTTGTCGTCTATGTATCCACCTTGCATGTCATGGCAAACAAAAATCCTCGGCCTGTCAGGTGGCAACAACGCATCGTTTTGGTTTTGGAGATGAGCAGTTGACTTGTTGAAAGGGTAAAGGAGTCAAAGTAAGCCTGGGAGTCGAGCTCCTGGAGGGTCTTGATCGGGTAGGAGATGGGAACGGACGGCTGTGATGGATCAAACGGCGGCGGAGGATGATCGACGGTGGAGGAGGATTGGTCGTGGTGGGTGTCGTTGGATCGGGACATGGAGGTGATGAAGAGAAAGAGAGAGCAAAGAGTTCTGTGGATAGAAATGAGGAAGTCGCGGAGAGTTAATGCAAGTGCGAAGGATTGAGAATATAAACATGGGGGTGGAGTTGTTGATGGAGAAGCTTTGAGAGTAAGAGTGACAGTTAAGTGAGCTTGGAACATGGTATGAAGCTGACTTTACTTTCTTTGGAATGTGCCTTCATCCCATCGTGGGAAAATTCTAAAATTCGTCTACTTTTTTCTTTATAGGTATTGAATTTTAGGATGTGGATACCAATCTTTTCTCTTTTCTCTGAACCTTGGTTTGGAGGAATGTAGTAAAAGCTGGAGAGGACTGTAATAGTCCTACAATTCACTTAATGCTTGAGTGAGGAGTGTAACTGATCCTATTTCGCATTTATTCGTACCTCTGGGTGTTGTTCAACATTATTGTTTCCCGAATCTAAGCCAACATACACAGAGCCATTTAATAATCAGCAAATAGTACAGGAAAGGCCATATTAGATAGAAGGTGCGGATGGAAAAAGAGAAACTGATCAATCTCTGCACGTCCCTAAGAATCACAGAATCAGAAGATGAAACAGTTAAGCTGAAAGAACATGTTAGGAGAAAGGCGCATTGATGAGAGCTGGGTGCCTAGTAGGGAAAGTATTATCCACCCGAGCTGTGAACAGAGAAGCCTTCAGGACTACCATGAAACAAGTATAGAAACCTGTTGAAAATGGAAAAATTGAAAGCCTGGGCAAAAACAGATTCCTATGCCACTTTGAAGCTGCTGAAGACAAAAGGAAAGTGTTAGCGGAGGAACCGCGGCACTTTGATAAAGCCCTTATTGTCCTAGCAGAAGCAAAGGGTATTGGAGACATCAACAAAATCCAGTTCATGTATACAACCTTTTGGATCAAAATATATAATATTCCGATAACCTGCATGCATGCAGAGGAATGTGGTCAAAATACTGGGGAAAAAAGTTGGCCAAGTGGTGGAAGTGGAAGTGGAAGTGGATGAGCATGGAGACTATATGGAAAAGTTTTCTCGGGTGAGAACAAAGATCGATATATCAAAACTCCTAAGAAGGTTCATCAAAGTTAGCCTAGAAAACTCTGAATAAGAAGTAATCCTTCTCATCCTTTACGAAAAACTTCCTAATTTTTGCTACTATTGCGGCAAAATTGGGCACTCCCACAGAGCGTGTGAAGAATTCCGAAGGCATTATAAGGACTATGAAGGAAAGAGAGGAGACACAAAGGAAGAAGAGATGGAAGAAGATAAGCTGGCTTATGGGAGCTGGATGAGAGCTGACGAAATGGGCGGTGATCAGAAGTTCTGGAAACCAGAAGAAAAAACAGAAAAATCAAAGCAAACTGTTGATAGCCCTGTTAAAGTAATAAAACCAAGAATGGAAAGAGGTCAGACAACCATGAAAACAGAGCGGCTGTAAGAATCAGAAGGGAGCACCAGAGAAGAAGGGATGGGAGAGAACCGGCTCATTATAAAGGATCCGAATCTGAAAAGAGGAACTTTTAGACCCAAGATAATTGGATCGAGTAATGAGGGGGAATGTCGAAGATCATTAATGAGGGATGAAGTGGAGGCTAGACACGTGAGAGAGGACGAAAAAGGCAAAGAAATTGGTGCCCGTTAATGGTGACAGAGGTGAAAGGTGTAGGGGGAGTACGGAACCTAGAAAAGTGAGTCTAGTAGGGGAAGACTTTGGAAATTTAGGCGGGAAGGAGAAAGGGTAATTAGCGCCAAAACTTAAAGCAAAAGTGCCACCACAGAACCCCTCAAGTTGCAGGACCAAGCCCAGCCCAAAAAAAAAGTGAAATTTAATATCAAGGGAAATGGGCCCAACACAAAACAATGGCAGCCCAGCCAAGGGCAAAAGGAAAAGCCTTGAAGCAAAATTTAGAAGCCCAAAAAAGTATAAAAGTGAAGCTCAACAGAATTACCAGATTTGCAAACCTCAACAGGAGAGCAGGAAGGTAGTGGAATCGAACTGGGAGTAACCTTATCATCAGCGGTGGCTGGCCTCCAGCCCCGCTGGGAAATATGAGGATACTATGCTGGAATGTTCAAGGACTGGGGAATACTCGAACATTCCGAGCCTTAAACAGTGTTCTCTAGGCACAAAATCACAAATGGTATTTGTGTGCGAAACAAAAATCCCAGAATCCAAAATAATCTATGTAGCAAAAAGATTGAGCTTTGCTGTGAGTAGTGTGGGTAGAAAATGAGGGGTCGCTTTGCTGTGGGACGAAGAAACAAATATCAACCTAATTTCCTACAGCAACTGTCATATTGATGTAGTGGTGTGTGAGGATGATGGTGCAGAATGACGTTTCTCTGAAATATATGGCCTACCCGAGACAGACCAGAAGAAATTTACATGGGCATTGTTGAAGAGACTAGCCAAGATATCCTGGCTTCCATGGATGTGTAGTGGAGATTTTAATGAAGTGTTGGATGTGGAAAAAAAAATGAGGGCCAGCCTAGATGTCCTGAAGCTATCGACATGTTTAGGGAGGCAGTTGATTGTAATGGACGAGTGGATATGGGATGGAAGGGTTTCCCTTTCACCTGGTCGAATAAGAGATGAGGTTTCAACCTAATTGAAGAATGCCTGGACAGATTCTTATGCAATGATCAACGGCAAAACAAATTCGGAAAATGGGAAGTAATGCATCTGGTTGGCACAAATTCTGATCATAGCCCTATTCTATTAGAGGCATGGAAAAGTCAAGGCAGAGTGGAAAGGAAACAGAAAAAAAGGCACTTAGATTCAATTATGAAGATATCTGGTCAAGGTATGCTAGTTGCAAAGATGTTGACAAGTGGTGGAATCGACAAATTTAAACGGGGGCTGATTTAGTGGCAGCTTTTATTCAAAGAAGGGATAATGCAACTAACTTTTGAAAGGGTGGAATAAGGAAACTTTTGGTGGTATGAGGAAAAAGCTCAATCAGCTATTGGAGAGGCTGAATTACTGCAGAAGGCAAGGATCCCAGTATAAAGATTAGAATCAGATTCAGGCCATAGAGAAGCAAATTGACAATCTCCTCTATGAGAAAGAGATCTTTTGGAGGTAAAAATCGCAAATAAGCTGGCTCAAAGAAAGGGACAAAAATACCAAGTTATTTCATGCCAAGGCCAGTAAAAGAAGGAAAAACAATCTGATCAGAGGGCTCTTGAATGAAGATGACGTATGGGTCAAAGAGGAGGAAAACCTAGAAAGGTCAGTCAGTAGATATTTCTCTAACTTATTCATATCTTCTTGTCCAAGCAAGGATCAAAGGGATGCAGCTCTAGCTAGGATCAAGGTGAGAGTTTCTGAAGATATGAATGAAAGCCTAATGAAACCCTTCACTAGGAAGGAGATCCAAAGAGTTGTGTGGCAGTCCAACACATCCAAAGCCCCTGGTTTTGATGGCTTCACTGCTGGTTTCTTCTAGAGGCGCTGGGGGGGATGACACAGTTGCGGCATGTCTCCATATTCTGAACAACAAAGGTAACATCAAACCTTTCAATCATACACTAACAGTCATAATCCTTAAGATGCAGAACCCTAAAAGACAAAGTGACTTTAGACCTATAAGCCTATGTAAGGTGATCTATAGAATTATAACCAAAGTCATAGCAAATAGACTTAAGAAGGTTCTAGCAGTGTAATCTCCCCAAACTAAAGTGCATTCATCCCAAATAAACTGATCTCAAATAATGTGATCATCGGGTACGAATGTCTCCATAAGATTAGAAACCATAAAAGGGGAAAAGAGGGTTGGATGCCTTTAAAACTAGATATCAATAAAGCATATGACAGAGTAGAGTGGAGTTTCCTTTAAGATGTCATGCTGAGACTAGGTTTTACAGAGAACTGGGTAAGCTTGGTAATGAGTTGTGTCTCCACTACATCTTTCTCTTTTGTCCTAAATGGTACAGTGAGAGGAAACCTCAAAGCTGGTAGGGACCTAAGGCAAGGATGCCCACTCTTACCATACCTCTTTATTTTTTGTGCTGAAGCTATGTATGTATTAATGCATATGACTGAGGAGGACAAACTAATTAGGGGGATAAGGTTCAGTAACACTTTGTCTATATCCCACTTATTATTTGCAGATGATAGTCTCATCTGCATTAAAGCCACAGACCCTGAATGCAGGCACCTAAAGTTGCTGTTTGAGACATATGCAAAGGCCTCAGGACAGTTCTTTAATTATACAAAATCCTCAGTCTTCTTTAGTCCAAATATCAGCAAGGAAAAGCCACCTCAATGCAATAAATCCTTCCAACTCCAAAAGGTCACCATTCATGATAAGTATCTTCGGCTCCCATCCATGGTGGGAAGGAACAAAAAGAAATTCTTCAATGATATTAAGCTAAGGGCGGCAAGCAAAATAAGTAACTGGCAGGAGAGACTAATCTCTAGTGGAGGGAAAGAGATATTAATCAAAGTTGTTGCCTAGGCAACCCTAACTTATGCAATGAGTATTTTTAAATTTCCTCTATGTGATGATATGCATAGGCTGATATCTAAGTTTTGGTGGGGTGAGAAGGAAATAAGAAAAAGATCCACTGGACCTCCTAGAAAAATCTTTGTCGACCAAAAGGAAGGGAGGCATAGGCTTCAGGGACCTGAGCAGCTTCAATCAGGCTTTAATTACCAAACAAGCTTACAGAATCCTAAGCTACCCTAATCCCTCACATCACAAGTTCTGAGAGCAAGATACTTTAAAGGGAAAGATTTCCTGGATGCTAAGCTGGGTTATAACCCTTCTTATGTTTGGAGAAACTTAATTTGGGGAAGACAACTATTGAAAAAAGGTATAAGATAGATTGTTGGCAATGGGCAAAAAATCAAAATCTATGGCAGCAACTGGATCCCAAGAGAGTCTACACTTAAACCTAATCCCCAAAATCCCTTGCAGATGATACCAAAGTAGTTGACCTGATTAATGCAAATAATTATTGGAATATGAGGATTATCAAGCAGTATTTCAAAGAGGATGATATGCAGGAGATGACCAAAATTATTCTACCCCATACGAAAAAAGAAGATTCAGTATGCTGGCACTATAAGAGTAGGGGGAATTACACAATAAAAAGTGGCTAACATGTGGCTATGAATGAAAAACTAAAGAGGGATCAGGCTTCAACCTCAGCTTCTATGACTTATTGGTGGAATTCAGTGTGAAAAATGAATGTCTCCTCCAAAGTAAAGATATTCTTGTGGAGGGCAATCCAAAATATACTGCCTATAGGAGAGAACCTCTACATGAGGAAGATATGCCAAGCTGGAAACGAATCCAGTATCCATGCCCTGGTGACTTATAGGAAGCAAAAAAATTATGGTCTCTTTCTCCCTTTGCTATGCTGGCCAAAGGAAGGAAAGAAACAAATATGAGGGAATTTTACCAACATATATGTTATACCACCACTATAGAGGAGAAGAAAAAACTTGTGATGATCTTTTGGGCAAATTGGCAGATGAGAAACAGCCTCTTGGCTAAAGGAATTCATGAAGACCCCCTAAAAATGCTAAACAAGATTGAGGGTTGGCTAGCCTTTTGTTAAGAATCGATAACCCATGCACCAGAGTAGGCCAGCCAGGGTAGAATGATGTATCAAAAAAATAGAACAGAGAGAGCAAAAGGATGCTTCAAGATTAATTCTGATGCTGCTACTTGCATTCAGGAAAACAAAGTTGGCCTTAGCCTTAGGGCAGTTATAACAAATTGGAAAAGGGAACCCGTAGCTATGGTGGCAGCTACTTCCCCATGGAGAGGAGATATCGAGATGGCTGAGGCTCAAGTTGTGAAACTGGGCCTGCAAATAGCTAGGGAACTTAAGCTGAACATTATAGTGGTAGAAACTGATGCATCAACTGTTGCAGAGCTTGTAAATGGATCTCTGGAGTCAGCTAAGGAGATAAAATGGGTAGTTAATGATATTCCTCACATTTGCTCTAATCTACACATTAATAGAGTAAGATATATTCCTAAGACACTTAATGTATTAGCTCATAGAATAGCTAAAGGAGCTATCAATCAAGACTGGAATCAGTCACATTTGCTCTAGTCTACACATTAATAGAGTAAGATGTATTTCTAAGACACTTAATGTATTAGCTCATGGAATAGCTAAAGAAACTATCAATCAAGACTAGAATCACATATGCTGAATGCTTTCCCAATGCCTGTGGAATGAAATGAAATGAAATTTGTTTTTTCAAAAAAAAAAAGGGTATTGAATTTTAGGAGATACTTTCCAAGTCTTACAAAAATTAAAATGTGAAAAATAAATTTGTGACATCTATTAGACATTAGTACATCAAACGGATTCTTCTACATTCTGATGCTTTACAAACCTTTGCTGATGTCTAAATTACTGTCAATCCACTGAGATTGGCAAGCAAAGAACTTGAAGCTTTCTGTGGTGATGTACAATTGGACAGATTGTAGAAAGCTTTCTGTGGTGAGTACAATAGGACAGACTATAAGATGATGCTGTTACTTACGTCATGTGGGGATTAAATGTGAATCTTTTATTGGGGAGAAAAGAATTTTTTTTTTTTTTTTTTTAAAGTGCGGATGGAATAAAAACTTCACTCGTAGGACACCAAACATTAATGATCACAGCCTTTTGATAAACATAAAACAGCCAGAGCATCTATCAAGGTTTAATCCTCATTTAATTTTTTCTCACAGAACTGAAGAGTACAATTCAAGAGCAAATTGCTTAGGAGGGAATGAATTTGGCTATCAAATCTATAAGATCAAAACAGTCATTAAGCAAATGCAAACGGAAATTCTAAACCAAAGATTTAATTCTAATTTACAAAATTTTATAAATATTTTGTGTCATCACCAACGAGGCAACATCACAATACACATCTGTGTTTAGATCTCCCTTTTTGCAGAAATTCCTTCTGAGGTCTGAGAAGAGGACACTGATGCATGAAATTTAAGGGAATAGAAGAGCAAATCAGCCACTGAATCTTACTATCACTGAATCTTACTAACCAGAGAACAGCTTCTTTCCATTACCACCAAATGTGTCCCTTGGTGATGTTTTGTTACGTTTGTTGGCATCTAGATCTACTTTCCAAAACAAGCTTTAGGTGCAATGAAACCCCACCAGCCACGGGTTAAGATATATCACATCATTGAGTCACAGCAACGCCAAAATCCACATCTCATTTTGCAGGGATATAGCCAGCATCGCACACTTCAAAGTAACTCCTCTGTTCCGGTCATCTTTGCAAATTCACTCTCATCTATACTCCCCTTTTTCAGCTTTTTGAGTAAACGGTAATCCCGAGCCAGCTCATCTTCATCTTCAATTGCCTGGGAAGCACGCCTCTGTTTGGCAGTTTTCTTCCTCATGACAGTTGCTGCTTCATTTTGGGTCTTATTAGGTTTCTGCAATTTTGGTTCTCGAGGTTGTGTTTCTTTCTTTGCTTGCAAATTCTTCCGCCTTTGTTTTTCACGAGATTTATCCCTAATTTAATACAGTTATTAAACTACGATTACAGGCATGCACAATCATAGAAGATTTCATCATCACAGCATATGCAGAAAAGAATAAATTAATAGGAGAAATGCCTTTGAATCCTTGTCAATTATCAATGCAAACTAGGTGGCTCTTTGGTACTATTTAATCAATAAAATATGATAGAAGAAAGTTAGTTCTTACTTGTACTTGATCTCCTCCAAATTGATGTGTTCAACCGGAACAAAACCCTTGGTGGAAAGAGAATGGTTCTTTACCTCAGGCATTGAAGGAAGTTGCAATAAGCCATATCCCATAGCCAATTTCCCAATCTCAAGTTCTTTCCACCTATGAATATAAAGGTGCAATAAATATTATAATGAAATAATAGAGAAATACAACAGCAATAAACTAAAGGATAAAAAGCAGTAGTAACCTGAAAATGTATGAGCAGTGATGCTCTTTATATGCACGGATATAAGAAACAAAAGCTCTGAGTCCTTTCTCCATGACATCACGGTCTTTTTTTGCAGCAGATCGTATCTGGGACATGTTGTAATATGATGTATCAATCACCACAAAATAAAACAGAAAACAATGAAGAGACAATTTCAAATCAGATAAGAAATGGGGCGAGCATCTAATCTCAATTTCCCCCTTTAACTCTGTTGCTTCTTGTTAATTTGCTGAAATGTAGAGAACAAGATTCCCATAATGAGTAAACAAGGAAA
Organism: Ailanthus altissimus; assembly: GCA_946807835.1. NCBI lineage: Eukaryota > Viridiplantae > Streptophyta > Magnoliopsida > Sapindales > Simaroubaceae > Ailanthus > Ailanthus altissimus. Next base: position 21,652,699 of record OX327684.1, read on the forward strand.
GAGTCAACACAATAGACATTGTGCTCACCTGAGGAACTACATCAGAAGCATCATCAGTACACTTCCTCTCTTGGAGAGGAACCCTTCTTATGTGAAGGAATTCTACATAAGCTTCCTCCTGCATAAGTGCTACTAGATTAATACCCTCGGAATTTTTCTTTAAAAAGAAAAAAGGAATCAGTAAAGAGATGATAGAACAAAACCTTTGGCGATAGAAAAACAATGGCATTCCCTTGTCTACCGAACCTAGCAGTTCGACCAACTCTGTGAACGAAAACATTTGGATCTTGAGGGGGATCATACTGCAAAGGTAACAAACAAATAAACCATCACTCATAAGGTTACAAGGGTAATGAAGGGTCTACTTTCATATATTTCACGGCAAAGCTACCTGTACTATACAATCAACACCCGGAATGTCAAGTCCACGTGCAGCAACATCAGTACATAGAAGAATGCCACTTGAAAGGGATGTAAATGAAGCTAATGCTTTCTCCCTAGCTGTCTATTGGCCATAAAAATACATTAAAATGAGCCAGAATGCACAGCGAACAACTTCAGAAATTATAATCAACAGCAGTGAATGAATATGCTAAAAACCAATACTTTACCTGCTTCATCTTCCCATGAAGAGGAATCAGAGAGAGTCCCTTCAACAGAGCCAGACGTGGCAGAACAACTCCCCAATAATCAACACAAGCGCAAGTCATGAAGTATCTAAAGAAACAGATATAATCCTGTTAGAAAATTAAGATAACTCACTGGCCCTTAACTACAATGAGATAGCGCTATTCATCCTTCACGAGATTTTGATGCAGAACTTACATTATAATTTTTTTAGACCTGTTCTTAATAAGTAGATCAACAAGCTGCGATGGTTTCTTATCTTCTTCACATTCCAGATACTGCAGAACCAAAGGAGAAATTCATTCCAAATACATGCAGAAACTAATTAATTTACAACAACTATCAGTGTTCAAACTGGGATAGGAGGTTGCTTTTCTTGTCAAATGAGAAAAATTACGTGTGCGAATTCCTTTGGCTTTCAAACTATGACATGCGGTCAAAACATGAATATTCAGCATTATAAAGCGGAGTGAGCTTATAGGGCTCTAAAGAAGAAGGATCTAATTTTAAGTGAATTCCAGGTTGGATAAAAAAATATTAATTTGAGTCTAAAAGGATTCTAGCATATCAAATTACAAATCTGCTAGAATACACAGTTAAATTTTATTTAGTGTCAATTCTGTCGAACCACATACAACCTATATGCAACTGAAATATATTCACATGGTACAAACCTCAAGATGAAGGCCTGAAGGTGTTCTTGATGACGCTAGTTGTTGGGTTGATGCTGAACCATGCTGTGACTTTACTTCTGCTCGAACTTCAACCCTTACAGGATTCCTCAGCCCTGCCTTGGATAACTCTTCAACTGCCTCAGTTTGAGTAGCTGAAAATAGACCAGTTCTACGAAGTTTTGGTAAGCGAGATATGATGTAACTTATCTGTTTCTGAAATCCCATATCCAATAGCCTGTCAGCCTCATCTAGAATCAAAATCTGCACCAACCAAAAAAATGAAGATGTATGGTCACCGAAGTACAGGATCAAAGTATTATCTTTTTGAAAATTTATCCAAAATATTACATTCTAAATCAGCATATGCTTCAGCCAATTTTCCAAAATCTCTCAAACGTCAGTAATTTGTCTAGTTCATCCTTCATTAAATAAGGTGATCAAGGTTATTGCCATATAAAGGGCATATGCAGGATTTACTTATATATGAACTACTAAACATACCATGCATTGGCAACTGTCAAACTATAACTTCAGCAACACAAATTATAAGTTCCCAGGCTGATGACTAACAACAAATAAAGGCATAAATCAAAACCAAGATTAGAAATTTATAGAAATTACACAATAAAAGCTCCAACATTATTCAAGAGAACCAACTACCTCGAGATTCCTGAATTCCAAAACGTCCATGCGTTCCATTATGTCGTACAGCCTCCCAGGAGTGCCAATCAACAAATTTGCTCCTTCCTCCTCTATTTTCTTCACGTCTGCTTTCACCTCTACACCCCCAACGAGAAGCATAGACTTAAAATTTGATAAGGTTGAAATGAAAGGCTGTGCAACATTGTATATTTGCGATGACAGCTCCCTTGTCGGCGAGATAATCATCCCCATCACCTGCACTCAATTTAGATCCCTTTTTTTTTTAACAAAATAACCAAGAAGCACAATTGATTCGCTTTATAAAAAAATTAAATTGTACGAATAAGCAGTTAATATATTTAAATTCTTTAAGCGTCTATTTAGCTTAATTACTTTTAAGTGTATGATGAATAAAAGTGTTCACTTTTAAGTATTTTTCGGACAAGCATTAATAAAAACTAAATTTTTGACACATTAAAAAGAAAAAAAACAAGCCTTAGCTCATTGAGTTTAATTATATCCCAGTTTCCTGCCAGCCAAACATGAGTGAGAAAATGTTTATGTTTACGGACCTGGTGAGGTTTTGGAGAAGAAGAGGCACGGCGGAGGATTTCGACTAGAGGGACCAGAAAAGCTAGGGTTTTGCCCGAGCCGGTGGCGGCGTCGACAGCTACGTCCTTGTAGCTGCATAACAATGGGATTGTGGCGGCTTGAACAGGCGTGCATAACTCGAAACCGGCTTTAGATAAGGCTTCGAGAACCGGCTCGGAAAGAGGCGGCTTAAGATCGGAGAAGCGAGTGTCAGTTAGCGCTTTGTTGGGGTTGGAATCCATTTTAGCGGTTTCAGAGATGCGCGGCTTCAAAATCTTTTAAGCATTATACCTAACGAAATATCGAATATTATTATTTTAATTATATGATTTTATTTAATAATTCAAAATATTTATTGTGTATAATAACATAAAATTTTAAGGATCAAAATGATAAATTCTCGTTTAAAAAGAAAAAAGAAATTTAGTCTCCCTAAAATTAAAGTGTCAGGGTAATACTAAAAATATTTTGAATTATTTTTTCGTCATTAAAATTTTACATTTTAAAATTTATGAATATAAATTAATTAATAAATAAATAAATGAAAAAAAAAGAGGATGAAAAAAGTATTTCCATATAGACATTTTTCATTCCTGTTCTGTATAAATTTTTAGAGAATGAGATAAGAATTGGATTTAACATAAAAAATATTATGACACAGAAAAGGCCTCCCACTCTGTCTAATTGCCATCTCTAATATAGTTATTATTTTATTTTATTTTTTGAATCAATCAATTTTTTTTATTTTTTTTTTGAATCAATCAAAAAATTATCTTTTAGAGTATAAGATTACAAATTTTTAACATAGCAAATCCTTTAAAGAGAAATAAAAATAAGAGGAAGGAAGAAATTTTTATTAGTTAATTTTATACGTGAGTTACGAAATTACCCAAACAATGACTAACGGGACTTAACTAACCGGGTCAGTGGTCAAACACGAAGAATTATAGATATTATACTGAAATTTTTATGTCAGTATAACTCTAGGTAAAAGATTATTTTATAATATCAAAAAGTTTTTAATGATATTAATAGTAAAATTATTTATATTTATTAGATTAGATTTTTTTAATTTAACGATGTAAATTAATTTTGGTATTATATTAAAAGTAAAATTCGTATACAAAATTTGCCTTATGCACGCGCTCGTATAAATACTGCGAAAAAAACTAATGCTAAACCCTTTCAGCTTTGCTTCTCTAAAACCTCACACAGCGCCGCAGTTGCAGACACCTACATCGAGGAGAGAAGAAAGCTCGATATCTGGTAAACCACTTCTTATTCATTCACTTTCTGTCAATACGAAATCTGTTAACCCTAGCAATTAAAACGAGACCTAGGGGTTTTTTTTCTTTTTATAATTTTGAAAAGACGCATGATAAAATCTAGTATATGGGCTTAATTGTACTATTATGGTTTGGCTGAAGAGGCTATCTCGTCTGTTTTGTTTGCATGAAAGGGGAACTATGAAAGGGGAACTTTTCTCGAAGCTTAATAAATTGAAATGGGGGGCTTGTATTTATTTGCTTTATTTGTCTTGTTCTATTGGTGTTGTGGTTGGTCACTTGGTCGTATGATTGGTGTTTGCTATTTGATTTTCACTGTATTATTTTGATAACGTGATCTTAATTCTTTGTGCAATTTACTCGCTGGCAAAAGAAATTTGTTTGATGGAATAAAAATTAGATGCCTTTGTCCTGGGTAAGTTATTTATTTATGTGCTCTACGAACTCAAGTTTTGGCAATTTCAACTTTTTGGGTTGCTAGAATAAACTTGCAGAGATTTTGAGAAACCTCTCATTCCTTAGAATAAATTATATTTGTTTAGTGACAGGATTAGACTTGTATAATAATTGTGTTATGCAAATTTTTTTTTGTAATTTTTATTAATATGTGATGAAGTTACATTTTTTACAGGATTTTATGATTCTTGAGCTAGTATGAAATTCAAGTAATATTAGACCTTTGAAGGGTGGTGCACTTCTTGTTAGGTTATTGTTCATACTGTTCTTTTCTTGTGAGGTTTAATGTTCTTAAATGAAAGGGTAATGAACCTGTGCTAATTCCATTCCCAAATTGTTGTTTGATTATTTGTATTTTTATTATTTTAGTAGTAGGGTTAAAATGGTTATATTAAAGGTTTGCTGCAAGTATCATTTTGACATTCGTATGTTCTGCCTATCTAATAAATTCTTTGTTGGGCAGACCTTGGCGCTCTTGCACAATGCAGTCTTCCATGGAAATTGAAGCGGTTCCATCTCAAACCCAAAATGAATCTGGGTCTTTGCCACCTAAACCGCTATTTGAGCCATTGAAGGCACATGAGATGTCTGATGGTCGAATTCAGTTTCGCAAAGTTAATGTTCCACCTCATCGATATACGCCTCTCAAGAAAGTGTGGATGGATATCTACACTCCAATATATGAGCAGATGAAGATTGACATCCGTATGAACCTGAAGGCTCGAAGGGTTGAGTTGAAGACTAGAGCAGACACACCAGACATTAGTAATCTACAGAAGTGTGCGGATTTTGTACATGCTTTCATGTTGGGTTTTGATGTTGTTGATGCCATTGCACTTTTGCGTTTGGATGAGCTGTATGTGGAATCTTTTGAGATTAAGGATGTTAAGACACTTCGAGGTGAGCATTTGTCTCGTGCTATAGGAAGACTTTCTGGTAAAGGTGGCAAAACAAAGTTTGCTATTGAAAATGCCACAAAGACAAGGATTGTCATAGCAGATACAAAAGTTCACATACTAGGATCTTTTGCTAATATTAAAATTGCAAGAGATTCTCTTTGTAGTCTCATTTTAGGATCTCCTGCTGGAAAGGTGTATTCAAAACTTAGAGCAGTGACTGCCAGACTGGCAGAAAGGTTTTGATCAATTTTTTTTAATCGTGTTGTCTTTATATGTGGTATTTTATGGATCTTCTCTTGTAAGCTTGGATATGCTGATACATCTGTGAAAGTGTAATCTAGCAGTTACAATTTGTCAAACTATCAATGAACTGCCATCATATCAAAGTTTGATTATAAGCCTTAGTTTGATTTTGTGTTATCGAATTTTTATCTGCATTTATAATTTTTTGCTGGTGGATTTATTGTTTTATTACTAAACCTTCTTCTTGCTTAGATTAAGGTTCATATGTTGAACCTACTATACTTTTGCCCGAATAGACAAAATAGTTTTCCTCTGCTGACATTTTATTATTGTATCTATCTAGCTCTGCTATGGAGCGACCAAGAAATTGAGATTGTTTTGGGCATGTATATGCAAGTATGACTGCAATTAGATTGTCTCGTATCGTCTTTTCTTTGTCAAAGTAACTACAAAATTCTGAAAGGCTTGATCATGAATTTGTTATACCTTTATTGTTACCTGCAAATGATGAGTGGCATATTGATCACGAACTTGTTTTAAAGTAGCAAATCAGTAACTGGCGCATTGTCTCTGGTCCCAAGCACCATACCACTCCGAGCAATACCTTTAGAAATCCTATGTCAAGCCCACTCGTATCAGCAAACAACTACTACTCATTATGCTCGCAAATCACTGTTCATGTGGAAGTTTGGTAAAAAACCAGGTGCATTTTTAAGAATAAAAAACAGTGACTAAAGAGCTTTTAAGAATTGTTCACAAAATCATTTTTTTCTTAAAAATTTTAAGACATAGCTTTCATATTTATAATTTTCTCTCCTTATAAATCTAGTCTAGATTTAGGAACATTGAATACATGCTATTTGTAATTCTTCACATTCCTTAAAGCAATACTCTGAATTTCCTTGAAGTTTTAGGGGCCTCAAAGCAATTAAACTAAACTTCATGGGGTGTCAATAGTTAAACCAAAGCTTAGACTCATCGAAAATTAGCTAGGCTCTTTCTCACGTACGTTCCATTCCCCGTCAGGTATTTCTGACCCCAGTTCATTTTCTTTGCAGCAGTGAATCAAATAAAGATCAGAAAGGAAAAATACTAAAAACTGAAAAAAATAATAATTAAAACTCTGCTTTTTGTTAAGTCACAATGATGATGGGAGGCGATTCGATAAAATGGCTTTTCATCTTAACGATTCTTCAACGAGTTAGCTCGGTCATTGCCGTGTGCGAACTCAGTTTCATGGACAGCAACAAGCTCTATAACTATAGCTTGGCCTCCCCTCTTGCTAAATTTCCTCATGGCGTCCTCAGCGAAGATGGGTACTTTCTCATTCTCTTCATTATTTCATTTCTTGTTCCGGGCAGCTTTTGTGTTGCGTGAAATAGTGATTTTGGAGTGACAAAATTGGACCTTTGTGAAAAATTTATTAATTTCGGTAAGGACCCAGATCAAATATTTTAGTATTGACATTTTGTAATGGGTTGAAAGAGTCAATGGAGCATGTTGGCTTTAAAATATTAAGTTAATGTGACTGGAAGTAAAATTTCAATATTTTAGATTTGGTTTTTGTGAAAATGGGTGCACTCATTTGAAAGCTAGTGATTTGAAAGAACTGAAGCTTCCTTGAATTTCATGGGTCTCTAAGGTTTAGTTTAGTAGTGTGTATGCAATATTCCTTGTGTTGGATTTGGATTAAGTGAAACTCCTTTTGTAATTAATGCAGGTTCTATAAGGTGGCAGTGAATCAGACTGTGCTATGGTTTCAGGTTGGCTCCATCAGGTTACATTTTTATTTCTTTATATTCTAGTGATCTTTCTTGTAACTATAAACTGCTGTTTTTGTATCTTCTGGGGTGTGTGTACTGCCATTTCTTATTGGATTTTTGTGTGATTATCAAACACAACTGGGTTGGTTATTGTGTATGATAACTGAGTTGCTGATGGTAAGCTAGCTGCTTTCATGATTTGGATGCTGCAATGGGCTCTATTAGAACCTTGTTTGATTGAGAGACGTGAACTTTTCGAGTAAAGTTCAAACACTATGGATTTTAGATTGTGGTTGTATTGAAGCTTTTATTTACTTGACATGGTATTCCTTCTACATGATTTTTAAATTGAGTTTCTTTCCTTTTGATTTTTTGGAGCAGCTTTGCGATGAGATGATTTTCAATCATGACCCACCTAGATGTGCTGATTGCCTGGTAAATGCCTCTGGAACCTTATGAAGTCATAATCTTAAAATTGATGAATATGAAGTAAGCAATAAAGCATGTAATTCATTGTGATTTATGATTTCAAGTCTGAATTTGATTTTTTCATGATATCATAGGACTGTGGGGTTCCATCACGCTGTGGATCAGAATGTGGTGCACTCATGGCATATGATATTGGAGGTAAGTAATTTTGGAAATGAAGTGAACTCAGTTATTTTTAGAAGTAAATACAAAGAGGAACTGATAAATGGAGAGGTGTAGATTAATATACGATAACTCATTTAGTGCTTCCTTACCTCTCGTTTTAATTTCAGGCAAAACCATTATCCCTTTTAAAGTATTTCATACTACGTTTTAAAACTGATTGGTGATGTACTTGTGTCGGATATAGTCATTCTTAGGCTTCTAATAGGATCTTTGTGGCATATGCAGGGTACCCTGTATGCACTAGTCTGGGGCATGTCAGGAGCACAAATATAAGTATCATGGGTAAAGGTTACCTCTTCTTGAGGCACTATTTTTTTAGACGAAAAGGAAATTGATACTTATTATATTCTCAATATGATTTCCTTGTTGTATCTTAGCATTAATGATGTGTTATTACCACTCATCAATACAGCTCAGTCATAGCATCAACTGTCAATGTGTAGATTTCTACCTATTGTTCATCTGTCTTGGTGCTATGGATTAAGGAGTTAATTACTTCACTCCCCTATGTGCATTGAGTTTGTGAATTTGATGATTTCTCTTTTATCTTGAACATGACAGATAAAAAGAATCCCCACAGGGGTGTCATTATTAAGATGTCAAGTAGTGGCCCAAAGCACAACTGCTCACTATCTGTCTCTATCATTTGTGATTCAAATGGAATTCAAGTGAGAGCTTGTTTCTTGAAATCATTCTAAAATATCGTTGAATATGATTCTCCTTGAGTTGGTTATATGTGATTTATGATCTATTGACGTACTTAGTACTCTGTTTCACAGGGGCTGCAGTCATTCGAGATATTAGGGAATTGTGATTATGTGAGTGTCTGAAAAACTCTTCTATTTCCTTTTCCCTAATATTTTATAACATTGGGTTTTAACATCAACAGATACTGTCATTTATGTTTCAAGAAATGTGTAGGCGTGAACTGACTTTCTGTGTGCGTAAATATGCACGTAAACATTGGGAAGCCTTTAAGTACCGACTTTGTTATATTTTTCCCAGAAAACTGCTATTATGCCTTTTGCAATTGTTGCCTTAACAGAGTTAATGGAAACTAATTTAACATCTGTTTTCTGTATGTGTCATGTCTGCATTGCTTGTTCGATATGAGGACAATAGGTCTGGCCTTTCATGCTTATATGACAGGTAGGTGGAGGCGTCACCTATGGTTTGGGGATTAGAAATAGGAAAATTAGAAGTGTCCTGCAGCAAACAAGTATGGTAGCCATTTGTGGTAGTTGGAGTGAGGATGGGATAGTGGTCTTCAAGGAAAAGTAGGAAAGATAGCATTCTAGAAAATACAGTGAATCCCTGGATTTTAAATTTTGATTTTGGGAAATGCTTTGAATTGCCTAATGCAATATCTGTTATCTAGTCAGTTTTCCTTTGTGATATGAAAAAGTAGATTAGTTGTTATTTCAAGCATGATTAGTAATAAGGTTGATTATATAAATTTAACAGGCTACAGTGCTACGTCATCCTTCTGGTTGCGCCAAGATTGTATCTGTTCAAGGAGGAGGATGGGGGTGGTTTGGAACCTTGATAACCATGTAAGGGGGTTTTATTCTCTGTGGCTCTCTTATCTTTTATGTACTCTCAAATGGCAACAATCTGGCACAAGTTATAGTTAAGAAAGTATCTTAGTTGACTGATTTCTCTGGTTTTCAGAATATTATGCCTCTTTGGAAGCTATCTGCTTGCTGGCACAGTTTATCGATATTTTGTCCTGGGAGTTCATGGTTTACATGTATGTCATTTCTCTCATTACATGCAATTTGTCTCGAGTTGCATGGGTATTAACACATGATCTTGTTCCTTTACCTTTTTTATTTTAACAAAGTGCAATTATGAATAGTTTGCTTCACATTGCTTGCTCTATGATTCCTCAACTTGGATTGTTGTGGTCCACTGTGAGCTTGTCCAAGCTGTGCCGTGTAATGTGAAGCGACCACTTTGTCATGTTATATGTTAGGTAGACATTAATAATCTTGCTTATAAATGAGTGTTTAGCAACTACTTACCCATGTAAATATGACATGTAAAATTTTACTTGCTATGTATAACATGGGTGAGTAGTTAGACTTTTAGGCCCCCGAGTCTTTGAGCAAACCTCTAGTTTTAACTTAGTCTCCATCTTATTGGTTTAGGCAATTCCAAACTTGGATTTTTGGAGCAGCATACCACACAGAATACAGGTACTATTTCTTTTAATAGTGCTTCTCTGTATCTGCTATTTCTCCTTTGGTGGTTGTATGTGGAGCCCACTGTTTTCAGTAGCTTGCGCTTGGATGTACGGTCACTTCAGCTTCTTCACATATTGACTTGTGCCAGTCCGAGCATATATAGACTGTTTTGATATTCGTAACGAGCTAAAAGAGTAGAAGCCTATGATTGGATTTAGAATCTATTGTCATCTTTATGCCATTTAAGGCAAGTTGTGTACATGAATCCAGTGATGCTCTTTCTTGCTGTAAAGCAGATGACTGCTTTTATAGAAAATTTTGTTGCTAACATTGCTCGTTAGTGTCACTGGAAGCTGAATGTGAGAAAGATTCAAAAGAAAATCTCAATATTATGCTATATACATTTAGGCCTTGCTTTCAGGGAATAGTATTAGAAAGGGAGCTGATGGGGCAGGGTTATGTAAATAAAAATGATGGCTAGGGCCAACTAATCCAACAGCTACTTAAATTCTTATCATCATGCATGTCTAATAATTAATCTCAACATTTAAAGGATTCTGCCATAGCACTTTCTGATTTTGCAATTGCGCATCTTGTTCCCTTGTCACAGAGCTTTTTTGCATCTTTGGTGCGAAGATTTAGAGGACCTACTGAAGGGCATCGAACCACCTATTCTCGTGTCAACTTCTGAGCAATAACAAGCTTGATCTAGGACATATCATTTTTGCAATATCTCAGTTTTGCCGTGAAACATCTGCAAACAAGTACATATGGACCAGTGGTTACAATCTAACTTGATTGCCTTGATGAAGCAGATTCTTAAAGTTTATTGCAGAAGAACCACCCTTGCATTACATCATCGTCATATAAGGTAGAATAATCAATTATATTTGATTGAATGTAATCTGTTAAAAGTTACTGATTAGTAAAGTGTTGCTATTATGTTTTGTTTCCTCTCAATTTACATTTTTGTATCACGTCCAAGAGTTAACGGCTCTGTTGTCATTTTTGATATGTTATGGACATAATTGTTTCCCGTTTTCAGATAAGCTGGTAATGGCATGCTACTCTATGGCATTTGAACTGAAATCTCTTTTGCAATTTTAAGATTTGAAAATCACTAGATAGCTTAGTTCTTGTCAAGCCTTATTTACATATCAAGTAGTATCTGTGATTTGAGAACTCGATGGTTGAGTTTCTTCAGAGAGCTATGAAGTTTCTCTATACAATGGACAGTGTCTATCTGAGTGTCAAACAGAATAAACAATGGTGGGTGGAAAATATTCGGTATATTTTCAAGAATGAGAACCCGACGAAAAATTATTCATAGGAATTGAATCAACCAAGTCAAAAATAAAGGAACCAATCTTAGAAATGAAAAATTATCTTGTTATTCTTGCATATTTTTTATAATCATGAAAAGAACTATTGCCCTCTTGCAAATCAAGAGTAATTTGATGTTAAGTCAGTAATTGCAGAACAAAAAAATATACTTATGCGTAAAAGTAGATTTTGATACAAAAAAAATATCAAGTAGGGTTGTTAATTTTTGTGTGTATATAGTAAATCTAATTTATACAAATTAGCATTTGACTTTTATACAACCTAAAATCCAACGAGTTATTTATGAGTAAATATGTTAATAATTCAATGAATTTCAGTCGTTATTAATTCAAAATTAAAATTGATCTTAACAATTTTTAGGTGAATTTATATTGTTTGAATTAATTTTTTTATTAAGTGCATGTTCTAGTCATTTTTTTTTTAAAAAGAATTTAATATACAATAATTAAAATAAAATAATACTATATAATTTAAATAATAACGTGTGAAGTAATTATTGATCGGTGAATGATAAAAATTTTAAAATTATTTTTTATATTTAATAATTATTTAATATAATATTATTTAAAATATAAACTTAAAATATGTAATATTATTTATGAAAATAAATATTAAGTTCCAGTATATTCCCACTCCCATAATACTCATAACTCGTTTCTAGTATTCATAAATCAGCGTGTCCAAATTAATTGTATTTATGAGAAAATGTGCCTATTGTATCATGTGTCTTCGGAGTTGAAGTGGGATTGAGCATTTGATGTGGACTGATTAGATTTCATAGGAGATCGGCCCGACAAGAACATATTTAAAGCCTTTGTCCACCAAATTTTAAATTATGATTCACCAATTTTTTAAATTGTTTGAACAACGAAGAAAGTATCAAATGAGCGAAGTAATAAGGGTTTATGATCTAAATCAGAATATTTACATTATCACCACAAAATAGCTTACTCAGCATCAATATTGTCGATAAATCTTTTTTAAGGGAAAAAAAAAACACTGAAAGAGTACTTCAGTAATTTTATAGCACTGAATCAGGACACATTTCATTTAAAAATATAAATTGTCTTTATTTTAAAAAAAATATATAAGAGTTTGGATCCAGAGTTTAATACTGCTAACAAATAAATAGAAGAGATTAGAAAATGGCCGTAAGAGGTAAAAGTCTGCTGTTAGAAAAGATAAAATCAACCATTGAATGTACTTTAAGGTGATTTGAGATGAGAGTTTACTAAAAACAGGAAACAATTTTCTCTTAAAGATTTTTTTATTAATAGCATCACTTAAAACAAGTAAAGATAAAGGTTTGAGTGGGTGTAACCATATCAGTACTAACATCGAGTTTTATTAGAATTTTAAAATTAATTGTGTTTGGATAAAAGTAGTACTAAGATGGGGGAAAGTACTCGTGTTACACCCCTTTTTTAAAAATAAATAAATAAAGGCTTGCGTTAGCTATATAGTGTAGCAGCATACCTTTTAATCTGCTGGTAGCAGTTTCCCATTTCACTGATCCAAGCAGTTTTAGCCTTGATCAAATTCAAATAATCGTAAGAAAATCAGGAACAAAGTTTTCACAAACTACACGTACATGAAAGTTGCGATATATATGAAAAGGCTACATGTTTGATGTTTAAAGTTTTATATTGCCGATGACAAGAACATATGCCCATAAAACTTAATTCTCTTGTAACACAAGAAACACAAGAAATTGCTATTGACAATGACATGATATTCAGAAACAGATATAAGGGTTACCTCTCATGTTCCTACATGAGTTGAGATCATCAAGAGGCTGCTTTGCTAAGTTTGGAACTTTTTATATGTGGGATATTCCTCTGAGGAGATACAGCTAATTAGACATTAGTTGATGGAAACTTCAAAACTAAGGAGGAAAAAAAGGTCTTTTCTAATTTAGTAGAATGATTGATGGGTTTGCTTCAAATTTGATCATTGCAGAGAAACCCTTGATCAGGTTGAGGCATTAAGATTCGTTTGTATGAAATATAATAACAAACCACCGATGGCGTGGTGATAATAATATCTCTGGTGATCAAATCGTATTGAAAAATCCAAAAATAGTTGAAGGGTTTTGCATCAGGAAAGCCATCCAAGTTTTGGTAGCAATAATGTCTTATTAGCGTAAGTTTCATCTTTCATTCATGTCATATATGCATTATTACAGCCGGCCTGGCCTTTCTCTCGTTTACATTTGTTAGTACCTAAAGAGCCCCTGATCACTTGTGAAGAATCATTTAGATTTTAAGAAATTGTAGGCGTATAAATTCTCACTTAAATATCAAATACAAATAACTTTAGTATTATTAATCTATTATTAATTGTATAAAGATAATTACGAATATAATAACAATTACTTAATTATTTAAGCGGAAGCAATATCCCGTGTATATGTATTAGGAAACAAACACTAAACCTCAATACCAAATTTGATAATTAAACACCCAACTACACTAATATTTTGTAATACACAATAATATATTACAAGTATAAAGCAATCAAACGAATTAAAAGATCAATCACATAAATAATACGTAGAAATATAAGAAATTCTAAATAAGTAAATTCGAATAAATGGATATAGAAATAAGGTGTCATCTCTACCATAAATCCATGCAACTCTTAAGATCAACACATGCAAATTAATACCCATGGACAATGAACTATAAATCTTTATTGTTAGGGAAAATAATATTTTAGTATTTGATTTTATGGGTATATCAATTTAGTCTTTAATGTTCTAATAAATATCATGTTAATCTTTATTGTTAGAATTTTTTTATTAAATAATTACTTTTTCACTGTTTTTACTATAATATTCTTAGTCAAATGTCCACAAATCATTATAACATGTGTTACGATGTCACGTAATTGATTTATATTTATATTTAATATTTTTAAAATTAAATTAAATATAAAAAAAAGAAATTAAAAACAAAACTATCATCATTGTCAGAAAATGACGATCAGTCGGCCGCTGTTTTCTAGTAACATTTTGACAATAAAAATTATCAAATTTTACTTCATTAGATTCCATTTTTTCTAATTTACATAATGATTGAATCATTTTTTACACACAAAGAATAGAATATAGCAAAAAATTGTGGGGAGAGGAGGCAGCCATAGCCGCTTGTCACCACCCCCATTTATAGATAGATCGACAGTCGATCTGTTCATAGGTAGGGAATGTACAAGTTACAACCCCTCTGTTTGACAGGGGCGGCGGCACCCTCCCCTACCATTTTTTGGATTTTTTTGTTGTTGCAAAAAATAGCCTTACTATTGTGTAGATCAGAAAAAATAGAGTTCAATAATATAAAATTTAGTTTTTATTAGTACCCCACCGTTGTTAAAAAATGGTGGCCGATGGTTGACTGGTTGCTGTTTTCCGGCGGCGGTGGGCAGTAAATATTTTAATTATTTAGTATTTATTTTATTTTTAAAATATATTTATTAAAAGTATATACCAATTATATGATGGCACGTGTTATTTTTAACTAATCATATTATGACACATGTTATTTTATTAAAAATATTTATTAATTTACTTTTAGAAATATTTATTTCTTTAAAAAAAATATATTTATTAAACATATAAATCAATTACATGATGATACATGTCATTTGTAACTAATTATATTATGACACGTGTCATTTTATTAAAAATTTATTTATGAATTTACTTTTAAAAATATTTATTCCTTGAAAAATATTTATTAAAATTATAAACAACTCATGTCATTTATAATTAATCATATTATGACTCGTGTCCTTTTATTTAAAATATATATTTATTAATTTACTTTTAAAAATATTTATTAAAAATATAAATAATATGTGTCATTTATAATTAATCATATTATGACACTTGTCCTTTTATTTAAAATATATATTTATTAATTTACTTTTAAAAATATTTATTCTTTCAAAAAATATATATCTATTAAAAATATAAACTATTTACATGACGACATGTATCGTTTGTAATTAATTATATTATAACATGTCCTTTTATTAAAAATATATATTCTTTTATAAAAATATTTATTACAAATATTAACTAATTACATGATAATACGTGTTATCATTAACGTATCATATTATGACATGTAACATCTTATCATATTTAAAAAAAATTATTTTATTTTTATTTTATTTTATTCATTATGTAATTAATGAATTTATCTTTTTGACTTTTCAAATTGATATTTTAGCAGTTATATTTCAAAAACAATAAAAGTACTCTTTTTTCTTTAAAGAGAACCCATTTAATAAAATCTTTCTAATGCCAAAAATTAACGTAGTATTTATTAGAGCATAGAGGACTAAATTGGTATATATTCATAAAATCAAAGACCAAAATGTCATTTTTCTTTATTCTTATGCTTGATAATTCGCCAATTAATAGTAAGCTAGTGATGGCAATGGACCAGGTTATGACAAATACCCATAAACTTGTATTTGAATCCGTTTAAAATATAAAATATCAAACCTTCCCAAATTTGTTGCAGGTTTAGAGTTTCATTATCAAATCCTCTCTAACAAGTTTATGTTTATTACCAAACTCGCAACGAGTTAACCATCATATTTTAAGCGAGTTTTAAAATAATATGATAAAATAATAAACTCATTTTTACTGATGCAACTAACAAAATAATGCTATATTTTTATTTTGACTTACTCTTTTCAATATTTTAATTAGTTTGCAGTGCAATTTGAATTAAATTTTATTAAATGTACAATATGCACCGATACTAATTTAGTATTAGTATAAATAATTTTATTAACTCTGTTTCAAGATGTCGAGGTTGCCCCATCTAACAAATAGTGACACTTAAATAAAATATCAATGTCTAGTTGTGTTAATATTTTTTATTAATATGGAATCAACATAATGTTGACTCTATTTAACGAAACTATAATGACGTAAATTTAGTGTTTGAAATCAATAATTATATGATAATTTTTAGTGTCAAGAAATTATTTTATAATTTTGTAATAAATACTTTATAATTTATGATTATATTACAATTTATTTTACATTACAATATTGGAATATATAATTGAAATTTGTAATGTTATATCCTAATATGTAATAAAATTTATTACTTATAAATAATGTTTGAATAAAAACGTACTTATATATTCATAATGTAAAAATAGTGTTTGACTAAAAACGTATTTATAAATTTACAGTGTAAATTCATAAACAATTGATTTTATAAGTGATTATCTTTAAAAAAATAATAAAAAAGTAATATTTACAAATAGCAAATATTGACAATAGGTATGTGCAAATTTTTTATTGACCGTCTTAAATTCATTGCAAATTTTAATTTATAAACTAATAAACTTTATTAAATTATTCCTAATACAAATAGATTTTAACGAATTTATAAATACTTTTACCATCCTACAGTAGGCTGTTTGACAACAACTACTGCATTATTGGAAACAAGAAATAATATATGATCTCAAGAAAATGAATGCTAACAAACTAATTAAATTGTGTAATTAATTAATTAAGTTAAGCACCTGCCATATATATATATATATATATATATAAATAAATATATATGCACTATTTATCGAGGTAGCCACTTCTTCAAGAAGCTTAACTTATATGAAAGTAATTAAAATCACGAATTTTGAGATAATAATATACATATGTAAGCTTTAGTGCTCTATGATTCAGCATCACAACAATATCTCATTACTCATAAATTGTTTAAAACTATCATCTAACATGAAATTAACCTAAAATGTTCTTAGCTAACTAATGATCGTTAGACATGAATAAATTATTTGATATTTTAGTTAATACGTCGTTGTTTTGTCAGCTGGGCCAACAACTGCTCCCTTGTATTGGGTGAGGATTAGGGCAAAAGACACACATGTGATAGCCAACAACTTGAAGCTGATACGTGACCAAATACTCACCTAAAACCCTAAAAATAAAATAAGAAATGGAAGAAATGGTTGTAAGTTCTTCACTTGTTTCCTAATGTTGACATTAGGAGTTTATATATATAAAAAAGGTGTAGACAATGATATGCAAACTTTGTCGGCACACTTACCTTAGAAGTGAAGTGAAGTGAAATCATGGCTTCATCTACAATCACGAGAATCCCCACTTCCATTTTCTTCACGCCCTTACTTTGAAAGCTGGTAAAAAGGAAAATTATTAGAAGCATTAAAATGCAGCTGCCTCAATGGCTCTCATTTCATGTGCCAATAATATCCCAATATCTTAACTTACAAAGAATTTGGCTATCCTTAATTCATCGTAATAAGGACTTATGAATTGTTGTAAATATCCAGTAGAATATTTTAGCACAATAAAGTTAATTGAAAATTCAACTTCAGCAATAGAAAAAAAAAGAAAAAAGAAATTGTCTTCACCAATAAAGCAAACTTATCTTCTCATATTAATTAGTTTACATCAAAACCAATTTTAGTACTTAAGTATTTTGAGTAAATTCCTTTTCTGTTCTTCCTTTTCCATTTTTAAGTGGGTCAAACCCTTGATTTATTTCTAAAATATTTTATGCTTTTTAATTATTCTTTATAAATCTAATTAGCCATGAACGACAAGGTAATTATTTGATAATAATCGATAATTCAAATATAACTAGTATTTCTTTTTTTTTAAAAGAAAACTATAATTAGTATTAATAATTAGACTTATAAATTAAATATAAAAATTCACACTCAACTTATGTAAAACCAATTACTAATAGCACATTTTAAATAACTGTCAATTATTTTAATTTAATTTAATTTAACCGATAATAAATGAGTAACATATTAATTGTCACAGTAAATAAGATACAAACTTTATATTATATTTCATTTGTTTTCTTTTCGAGGTTGTAGTATTTCGTTTGTTAATATTACATTTGTTATATTCCACCATTTTAATTTCAATTAAATAATATTACCGAGACCCATCAAATATTATTTAAAGAATACAAAACAAAACATATGAATCTTCTTAGACTTTGATACTTATGTCGACGAGTCATCATTTCAATGATTTCCTCCAACCTACACTCTTGCTATATTTATTATTAATTAGTAACAACTAACAAAATCCCAAAACCCTCATGTCCAAAGTTTCATTTCATTTCATTTCACATGCACATGCACACAACAAAATCAAAACAACGACAACAACAAATGAAGCCACCTCTCTCTTCTTCCTCTTATGTTCTAAGGAAAGCTCGTCTCTCTCCTTATCTCTTCACCCTCTTAGCTTTCATCCTCTTCGTTGGCGTCCTCTATGGCGAAGACTTCATGTGCATCTATGGCCAGTTCGAACCCAACCCAGCTGCCCGACCAATTAGGACAACAAGTGAGTCAACTCATCCGAGTTCTTTTCCGCTCATCATTTTGGAAAGAGAAAATTTCCGAATTACCTCCTGAGGTTTAGTGTAATTATTACTTTCTTTCTTTAAAAAAAAAAACATTTTCAAAATACCCTGTTATCTTCCTGCCGGGATCGTTTTAAAAAGTTACTTTAGGGCCTTTATATCATGATTATGATTAACAGAGTGATATCCGGATATTATTAAAATGTCAGAGGGAGAATGATAATTACCATATGCCACCAGAGGTAACCGGAAATTTCACTTTTTGAAACTTGTGGTTCACTTCTGAGTTTGGCTTTTGATTTTGGGTTAGAGAAGAACAGGGAAAAGCTGCCATTCGCCATTGGGAAGACACCGGAAGGCTGTGACGTGTTCAGTGGGACGTGGGTCAGCGACGAGCTGAGTCGACCGGTTTACGAAGAATCGGAGTGTCCGTACATTCAGCCGCAGCTGACGTGTCAAGAACACGGCAGGCCTGACAAAGAGTATCAGTATTGGCGATGGCAGCCTCACGGCTGTGATCTTCCCAGGTAATTTGTACATACAAGAAAATTCATTACCAAATATATTCTCTAAATACAATTTTTCAGTTTATAGAATCTTTTTAATTTTTAATTTGTTGCTTAAGCGTTCAAACAAATAAGACGATCCAGACGTCAGTTTCAAGAATCGATGGTTTAAAATCTATCTTTATGAATTGTGGAGTTGCTTTAATTCATGGGAAATTTTACCAATTGACTTAAATTTTAAATATATATATTTTTTTTACTATAGTTAACACATATTTATTTTCTCTTTTTATCCCTCCTCAATTTTAGTCTTTTATTCTCTCCCAATTGCTTGCTGCGCACGCATGGCGCTATCCAGTGGTGCCAAACTTTTTTTAAATATTTTAATCAATTAAATATTTTATTTTAAATTCAACTTTTTAAATAATTAATTTATATAAAAATATTTTAATTTTTAAAATTTTATTTATTTTAACGTCTATACCCAAATCAAAGTTGATATTTTTGTAAGGAATCTATTGAAGACTTTTCACAAATTAAATTTGGGCCGTAGAATGATCGAATTGTATCTAAAAAATAAGGGAATACAAAAAAGTATTAAGAGAAGCACACAGACCAATCAATTGCCTAAATCACCCTATTTATCCTCTCGAGGAGAAGTTTGCTTTTAAACCTTCAGTTCGAATAAGTTAAGTATGTCATGCTAATGTATCTTGGATGATCTACATCTCAAAGTCAGACACTAATGAGCACATTGAATTTTAATATGTTTTTTCTTAAAGCGAGTTGGCGGAACTCGCCAACTGTAGCGGCACCATCTGCTAAAACTTGTCCATTTTTAAAGCATTTACTTTGTCCAATTAAAATTTTTTTATGCATAGAAGTATTTTTATATTTCAGTACAGAGATTCAAACTCAATTTCTTTACTATTAGAGAGATGCACAACAAGCTATTTAATCATGCTTATTTTTTTAAGGGATTAATCTTTCACAAATTTTCTTCTTATTTTATAATTTTAAAAAATAAATAAGTAATTATAATCCTAAAATGAAATAATATATATATATTTAAAAATAAATTAAATAATAAAAATTAAAATTAAATAATAAAAATTAAAATTAAATAATAAAAATTAAAATTAAAATTAAAAAAATTAAAATTTGACACATAACTTGCATGCTATGTGATAATGCACTCTCTTAATAGCAACTCAACTTCAAATTTAATTTCAATATAAGCCATTTTTTATCTTTTTAGTGGTCAATCCCCTTCGAGACCTTGAGATTATTTACTTTCTTGTAATAACAGGTTGAAGCTTATACGCAGTAGCTTAACGATAAAAAGCTATTAGCTATATGTTTAACACATGCAAGTCGGACTATGTTTTGGTTCACCGTCCAACTGTTTACTTAAATTATACTTAAATATTATTTTATAGTTTGCTTATATTACATTTGTTTTAAATTTTAAAAAATTAAATAATTTAAAAGTTATAAAAATAAATATTTTTATTTAAATTTATTAATTATAAATATTTAAAAAAATAAAAATAATATTATTGCATAGTGCGCATTCACTATGCTGCACAGCATGTGCAACGAGAATTTCACAATAATATTATATTATTTTTTATTTAAATTATTAATTAAATTGTTTTAATTCTCATAAAAAATTTATTTTTAAATTTTTTTTAATTAATTAAATTTTTTTTATTTTTCTTTAAATTTTAATCTTTTTAAATATTGAATATTTTTTTTATAGTAGTGAAGCCACTTTAATTTTTTTTTTATATTTAGTAAATATTTTTATTAATTTATTATTTAATTTTATAATGATGTTTCTTAAAAAAACTAAAAAGTGACACATTTCTTACATTTTAAATAATTATTAAATAAAATTTTAAAAAATAAATTAAATAAAAGTGATAAAAATAAAAATATTTATTAATTAAAAAACTAAAATAAAAAATTAATTTAGTTAAAATATTAAAAAAATAAATTTTTTATGTAAGTTAAAATTTAAATAACAAATAAAATTATTTTTAAAAAATTGCACAGTGTGTGCATTCTTTTTATTATTAATTTATTAAATATTTATTAAATCTTATTAGTAAATTATTCTTTAATTTTATAAATATAAAAATATCACACTTTTTAAATTTTAAATAATTAATTAAATAAAATTTAAAAATAAAAATTAGTAAAAATAAAATTATTGATTAATTAAAAAACTACAATTTAAAAAAATTAATTAAAAAATGAAAAAAATTATGTAAATTACACAAAGAAAGGTAAAATTAGAAAATTCATATGTGTTTGATCATTTAAGTATAAGAAGAAAGAAAGGTAAAAAGAAAATTAATTTTTAAACTTTTGGTCAATATGAAAATTTCCCTTAATTCAATTTATTGACTCTTTGAATTGGTGTGCTGGCAAGTAAGGATGGGCAAAAAAAATTAGGAACTGAAAAATCAAACTGAATCGGTCGGTTCAGTCTGGTATTTTTTTAAAAAAAAAGTTGATTTGGTTTTTTTAGAGAAAAAATCGACCGGCCTGGTTTGGTTTTTTTCGCCCAAAAAAATCGAAAAAAAATCCGAAAAATCGGATCGAAAATTAAAAAAAATTATAATTTAAAATAAAAAAAATAAAAAAATCGAAAAAACCTGAAAAATTGAATCGGACCGAACCAAAAAAATCGGTTCGGTTTTTCTCATTAAAAAAATCGATTTCGATTTTATTTTTCTAAAAAACTGAACCGGACCAGTTCAGTTCAATTTTGTAAAAAATCGGACCGAATCAGACCGTGCCCACCCTTACTGGCAAGCCATATTGCCATACACGGTGAGATACGTGGCAAGTTTCTTCTAGATTCAATCAACGTGTGTAATTAGTTTTATAATTTTGTCTTCAACATCATTAGAGATCCACTATGATATTTTAGTAGGGCTAACAATACAATACATGATGATGTGTTACGAATTAGGTGATTGTTATTGACTTAAAAGACTAAGTTTAGGTAATATTGTATATTGGCTCATATATATTTAAGATTTATCCAATATTATCATTTTAGATAATATTATATACCTTCTTATATATACTTAAAATTCACTTAATTTTTATCCGATGTAGAAAATGATATTTGTCCTTACCTAATTACACGACGCTTACTATTGAGGGACATACTACCCACCGATCTCATTTCTATCTGACGTGGGACATAATATTTTCCCTCACTTAATTACGTGACGTTTTCGTCATAGTTTAGCCCAAACTTAGTGGTCAATTTGACCCGTATTGCTCATCTCTACTATTTATAGGTGACTCACTACCCATGTGATAATCTTTATTAGATATAAAGATAAGATATATCTAATTTCTATTCGATCTGATATGAGATATAACATCTTTCTCACCTAATTAAATGATCCCCTTATCACGATTTGACTTAAATTCAAAGGCCAACCTAATCTGTATTACCCATCCCAATTACTCATGAGAGGATCTACTACACATGTATCTAAGCATTTGTAAATTAATAGGGGGAAATAGTAAAAATTAAATCATCATTTAAAGTATATTCATTAACTTAATAGAAATAATTACTGATTTAATCATTATCATATAAAGCATTCACTAGGGTCTTGGTGATTGCTGGTCATATTCATGATGTTGAATATTCTGAGTACATCTTATGTGATTTTGTTGACATAAATTATCTGCAGCTTTAATGGTACACTGATGCTCGAAACACTTAGAGGAAAGAGGATGATGTTTGTTGGCGACTCACTGAATCGCGGTCAATATGTTTCCATGGTTTGCCTTCTTCATAGACTCATCCCTGAAAATGCCAAATCCATGGAAACATCTGATTCTTTAACAGTCTTCACAGCCAAGGTAACATTATATATATAAATTTCTTCTCAATTTTTTGTATTGCCTTACATTGCTTGTTTTCATAACTATTAATCTTATTTTGTGTGTGTTTATATAGGACTACAACTTGACAATTGAGTTCTACTGGGCACCGTTTCTGCTTGAATCAAACGCAGACAATGCTGTCATTCATAGGATATCTGATAGGATTGTAAGGAAAGGTTCCATCAATAAGCATGGACGGCATTGGAAAGGAGTTGATATTTTGGTGTTCAATACTTATCTATGGTGGATGACCGGTCTGAAGATGAAGATCTTGTAACTTCTTCATCTCATCAATCATATATTAGTCTTTCTGTTGTCGTCTTTTGTGCCTTCTCAGATAAAGGTTTCATGGCTGATGTTTCTTAAATTTACAGGAAAGGATCTTTTGATGATGAAGAGAAAGAAATTGTGGAGCTGCCAACTGAAGATGCCTATCGAATGGCAATGAAGAGTATGTTGAGATGGGTGAAACTGAATATGGATCGCAAAAAGACCAGAGTCTTCTTCACTAGCATGTCACCCTCTCACGGAAAGTGAGTAAAATTACCTGTTCCTTTTCATCTCTTCATCATATTTTGGTAGATATAGTTGATCAAAATAGTTACACCTCACTCAGTTATAATTACAAACATATAACCTAGCCTGATCTTAGAAAAGGTGGAATTAGGATCCTTGTTAACCAGAAAGACTTATCATTTAGGTTGCATTCTTAGTTCCTTCCAGAAAATTCATCCTTTAAAGTACTAAATATAGGCGAAAAATGTAAGAATTACAATTAGTCTGCGTAATACTCAACGACTTCAATTTCGACTTGTGATAATAAGCCTGCATATGTTTCAAAGAACAATCTCTTAAATTATGATCCCTTAGGAGCACAAATTTGAGACTGATGTTTTGAAGTTTGGTAGGAGCATAGATTGGGGAGGTGAATCGGGGCTGAACTGCTACAACGAAACAACGTTGATAGAAGATCCTAACTACTGGGGTTCAGATTGTCGAAGAAGCATAATGCAGGTGATTGGAGAAGTGTTCAGTCACTCAAAATTCCCCATTTCATTTCTCAACATCACCCAACTCTCTAGTTATCGTAAGGATGCACACACGTCGATATACAAGAAGCAATGGAGTCCATTGACTCCAGAGCAGCTAGCTAATCCCGTTAGCTACGCTGATTGTGTTCACTGGTGTTTGCCTGGCCTTCAAGATACTTGGAATGAGCTATTGTTTGCCAAGTTATTTTATCCTTGAATATATTTGTGAAATGATGATTTATGTCCTTTCTTTCAAGATGGGTACTTGTAAACAGCGCATGCAAGTGGCATCTAAAGCTTTTCACTATATGATTGTGGTTTTGATATGGGATCAGGATGTGTGGGGAAAAGAATGAGAGGTATAAGTGATGGGGAGAATCTGTAAAATAATAGTGACTGTTGCAAAGGAAATTTCAGAGAGAGATTGAATTAATTTTTTTTCATTTTTTTTTGCTTACTTGAATACCAAGAATGAAGATTTTGCCACTCAAGGATTAACTTCTGCCCTTACAAATCTGCTTTGTTCCTCAATATTAACCCCGTAGATTGAATTAGACAAGACTTGGATATGTTAGGTAACATGCCTGGTTAGCCTTGTAGGGTCAGCAAACGTGACGGCGGACTAACTAAATTTGGGTTTTCCCTTTTGCATAACATACCTTTTTTTTTTGAATTATTGTCGTGTGTATTTTTGAACTAAGCATGAAAAAATCATTAATATTCATAACATGAATTTAATGAAAAATGTGTATTACAACAGAGAGAACCCAAAAATTCATTAATACTCATTTCCAATTATGTGTTCTTTTTATGCACAAACGCATGAAGTAATATAATAACATGATTAATTTCATCTAGAAACTCCCATCAAGCCTCTATGATCATTGTCAGCTTTATTGATCATCGTCCATCTCCTCTAATTGAGGTCCACCTCCACTTGGAGGTGAACTAAGTACATCACCAAATAATGCCAAAATCAGCGTAAGTCCTACATTGAACATTGTTGAAACACTGCTGTTATCTCGATAATCAAACTCTCTGATTTCGCTGCAAGCCTTCCGATTGCCGCTAGTGATGTAAAGCGGAACAATTCCAGGACTGTGACGAGGAGCACGGCAAAGGATGACACCCCCACCGAGAATGATATCGACAGGAACTTCAGCGTCACCAAACATGCAATATAGTGCTGCAGATTCAGGTGGTTCACAGAGAAAAGATCCAACAATGATGACCTTTGTCTCTTCATCATCGTTACCAAATTCTGGGGATATTTCCCGGATTGTAAATATCTGCTTTTCTGCCATCATAATTAAAATTTCCTGTTGCAGCATAAGACCGCTTGAATGATCTTCGAATCCCTCTATTTCCATGTCTTCCCAGCTGTGAGGTGAAACTTGATACGGGATCTCGCTTGTGCCGCCCAAATTATGACCCAAGATAAGAGGAAGGTCGGGCATAATGCTAGCTGCAGCGCTGAACAACTCAGGCGAGGACACACGTTCAAGAAAGTCAAGATTAATCCCCCCAGGCCCAAGAATGTTAGATAGACTCTGAGATACTTGACATAAATTGTGGATGGAGATTGGATGTCTTGAAGAGCCTGGACTTTGACGAGTGTTGGAGAATGGAACCAAACTAGCGCTAGAAGAAGCTCCACGATCTCGACTAGTGGCAGTGTGCGAGACTGGAACCAAACTATAATTAGAAGAAGTTCCTGGAGTTGGAATAATGTCGGAGGTCGGAGTCAAGCTGACACTAGAAGAAGCTCCTAGAATTGGAATAGTGTCGGAGCTTGGGATCAAAGAGACATTAGCAGAAGTTACGGGATTCGGAATAGAGTCGGAGCTTCGAATCAAGCTTATACTAGAGACGACTCCGGGATTTGGTGTAGGATTGGCGCTTGGGTTCAAACTAACACTGGAAGAAGCTCTTGCTGATTCTGTAACAGGTCCAGCAGAAGGATTTAACGAAGTTACATCTCTATAGTGAACTAGAACTATGTGCTCAAATTCTGGATCCAGCCTCCAATAAATACGCCTCTGAAAATTGGGACTCTGCTCCCCATGCCCATAATAACAATTTATTACTTCAGAATTTCCAACTTTGAGCTTTTCATGTCCTTCGCTCACAACTTTGCCGCCCTTCTTTTTGCGCCAGTTATGACCATCATTCCGGAAAAGCTTCAGGACCCTCTTGTTTACAAGAATCAAAGAGCCACTGGCTGGCCTTTGAAGCGGCTCCCGAGTAACCTGCAGCTGCTGGCTCTGTTGGTGATTTTGTAATATGAACAGCACCTCCGCAGAAATCAGCCAACGCGTTTGAGCTTCTTGAATCAAATTATTGATGTCGTAACCTGCTTCCATGATTGAGCGAATGCCAAAAGAATTTGCTGAAAGCTGTTTACAAAGTATTTCAAAAAAATAAATAAATAAATACCACGGCGTTTCATTTGTGCTTTGTTTCATCGGAGGCGCTGTTGACTATTTATATAATTGTAGAGGGCTAAACTATTTTTAGTCAAATAAAAGTTAAAACCTACAAATTGCAGCTAAGTCCCTATTTGTTGATGAAATATCATTTTAGATAATCCGTTTACCATATTAGTTTCTTAAGTCCCGATATAATGATATTGCACTCAATGTCAATCCTTGGGTTAGACCATCGTTAACTCACCTTCTACATTTATAGGACATTGAAGTAATTTTCAGCTTTCGATTTCAATAATGGTGAATTTTATTGTCACTTTTTTTGGGGACCAAGTTGTCACTTTTTGTTAGTAGTAGTTCCAAAATAAAATGTCAAAATAAAAAAAAAACAAAACAAAAAAATCAATAAAATCAAACACTCAAAAATTAACCAACCAAAAACTTAGTTACATTAAAGCAAAGGCAGAGAAATTATATTTGGTTGTGCTTACAGTTGTGCAGAGCACATGATTAAGGGGAGCTTGCGCCATGTAGTAGCACTTTTAATGTTGTTCATAGGTTTAGTCCGCAATTGAACGAGATATAATAAGAAAAAAAGAGAAAGAGAATAGATAAATAATTTGTTTTTTACGTATTTAAAAAATGAAATTATTTCTTGTTAAAGGATTCTATTTCAGGGATAAAATAATACATTAGGGTTAATTTGAAAGAAGGTTAACAGACTCTTGGTTGGCCATGGACTTTGTATGACGTTGTTAAGAGATAAGGGACCTAAGTGAGTAATATACGAAAAAGGTCGAATAAGATAATATTTTAGAAAGTATTAGGAACTTAATTGAAATGTTCCCATTAAAGGCATTAGGGTAACGAGGAATTTGCTGGAAAATTAATCGCAAGTGCGCTGTACGCGGACAGGTGAATTTCTGAAAAAACAAATAATAAAAAGGAAAAAGAAGTACGAGGATAGGTCCGCAACTCGGTGGCACCCTTACGCGGACGAGCCCGGAGGCCCCCCAATACTTTTAAATGAGAGTGGGCCTTTTTTAGTTTCCTGGACTAAAGCAGTTGGCCCGTTATAGCCCAGCTTTGGACCTTAAAACCAAAAACTAGTTTAACACAATGTAATTTTAAAAAAATTAAAGAGAATTGGATATTATTGCATGTGAGAAAAAAATATCATCACCATTAAAACTTGGGCTGCTTTATTAATTAAGTTGGTTGTGTTGTCTATTGACTATTGCCTACCAAGAGATCAAGGATTGTTTACTTATTCTGTCAACACATGTTGCGGCAATGTTATTCACCATTATCAGGCTTGGATAGATTTCCTATTGGAGTATATGGTTATTGATTTGGTTTTAAGGAACCACAAAAAAACTTGCAGTTCAATAAAATTTAGCAGAAGTACTTACAGCTAGTCTAAAGTCTAGCAATTCACTCAAGCCTAGAAGAAGATAGATTAAGTTATTTTCATCAGTTTGTTTACTTAGTCTTGTAAAGCAAAGAAACATCAAAGTTACTTCTCGGACCGAATTAATTAATTAATGTGGATGGAGATAGATAAAAAAATTTCTCTAATAAAAAAGGTATGGTGGTGGTAACTCATGGGGTGCTCATGGGCTGAACTGCTACAACCAAATAACTTTGATTGAAGATCCTAATTACTAGGTTCTCATTGTCGAAAAAGCATAATGCAAGTGATTGGAAAAGTGTTCAGTAATTCAAAGTTTTACTTTACCTTAAATAAAATACAATAACTTTGTTTATTTCTAGAATAATTAGAAAAATAATATAAAAATATATTACAATCATTGTCTTACGTGCAATTTAAATTTTGTAATAACTCGTAGGAAAGGTGGCTGAGATATAAGAAAGATTTAAATTTTGCAAAAACTCTACGAAAAATGATTGAGAAAAGAATTTTGTACATTTTTGTATGGATAAGAATTAAAATAAATATTAAAGAAAAGAGTTACAAAAAATTTAAAATGTGTGAGATATGTATAGAAAAATTTAGGACGTGTGAAATACGAAGGAGAAAAAGAAATGAGACTCGAAAAAGCAAAAAAAATAAAAAAAAATGTTAGAGAAATTATCAGGGCTGAGCGCCACTAAATCCTTAATGCCATGGCGTTGGGTATGATTAAGCTCTACACCGCGGTGCCAGAACCTTAATGCCTCGGCGCTAGAGTCGAAAAATTTTCATTTTTAATCAAGATTTTGAGTTTTAGAAATTTAGAACTTTCAAAATAAGTTGACTCTTATTCTAATAAGAAATATGGTTAGTAGACACGAAATAATCTCTATATAAACACTTGTAAACCCTTTAGTTGAACATTAAGTATCAAGAGAGACTCTAAGAGAGGGGAAGAACTGAGTAGACACTAAATACTTGTGTGCGCTATAGTGAAACCGTCGTTTGCGTGTTCATTGCTCGTGGTAGAGTAAGGGTACACTAAATATTAGGTCATTTTATGGGTTTTTTATTGAATTTTTCTTGTAAAATCTCTAGGGAGTTAATAAGAGAGGTTAGGATCATGGATCCACTGTAGACGTAGACAATTGATCGAATCACGTATGATTGTGTTGTGCTATTTTTATTTTTTACTTTGAATTCTTACTATTTTACTTAATAAATATGTTATTCTCCTACACATAGAGATTAGGATTCGATGTTAAATAAGATACTTTTTACTTTAACCTAACCTCAAAAAGAAAAAGGATAATTCCTCCTTCAATTTTTATTTCTTATTTTAAATTTTTACTATTTTACTTAATAAATATGTTATTCTCTTACACATAGAGATTAAGATTCGATGTTAAATAAAATATTTTTTACTTTAACCTAACCTCAAAAGAAAGAAGGATAATTCCTCCCTCAATAATGTAATACCCAATATGCCTCGCCTTCAAAATACTTGGAATGAGCTATTTTCTCAAGGTTACTTTATCCTCGGATAAAATTGTGAAATAATGATTTATGTCCTTTCTTTCAAGATGGGTACTTGTGAACCGCGCATGCCAATGGCATCTAAAGCCTTTTTTTTTTTTTTGACAAGAAGATTGTGAATTTGTGATTGTCATATGGGAATGCGGAGAAAAGATTGATAGGTAAAAGTGAAAGGAAGAATCTGCAAAATAATTGTGATAGTTGCAAAAGGAAATGTCACAAAGATAATGAATTAATCTCTTTCATTTTTTTTTTTTTTGAACTTGAATACCAGGAATGAAGGTTTTTTCAATCAAATATTAACTTCTACTCTGTTCCTCAATATTAACCCCGCAGATTGAATTAGAGAAGAATTGGACATATCAGGTTACATGCCTAGTTTGCTTGTAGGGTTAGCAAATGTGACAGCGGACTAACTAAATTTGGGTGTTCTATTGCATTACGTATCTTTTTTTTAATTGTTGTCGTGTATTTTTGAACTAAGAATGAAAAATTCATTAATATACATAACATGAATTTAATGAAAAAGGTGGATTACAACAGAAAGAACCCAAGATTGTCAATCAGTCTTTTCATACGCCAAGGCATGCACTCATTTCCATGTATGTGTTCTTATTATCCATAAACACATTTAGTAATGCAATTACATGATTAATTTCATATAAAAAAAGCTCCTGTCATTTGCTTAGAGCAACAAAGATTCAATATTAATGTACCTTTCCATTACCACATGTTAGAAAGAATCTGTATATGCTTATACTACTGTCAAGCCTCTGAGATCATTTTCAGCTTTATTGATCATCTTCCATCTCCATTAATTGAGGTCCACCTCCACTTGGAGGTGAACTAATTGAATCACCAAATAATGTCGAAATCATCGCAGCTCCTAGGACAAATAATTCGTACATTGTTGAAATATTGCTGTTATCTCGATAATCAAACTCTCTGATTTCGCTGCAAGCCTCCCGATTGCCGCAAGTGATATAAAGAGGGACCTTTCCAGGACTATGACGAGGAGCACGGCAAACGATGATACCCCCACCGAGAATGATATCGACAGGAACTTCAGCGTCACCAAACATGCAATACAATGCTGTAGATTCTGGTGGATCACAGAGAAAAGATCCAATAATGATGACCTTTGTCTCTTCATCATCGTTACCACATTCTGGGGATAAGTCCTTGATTGTAAATATCTGTTTTTCTGCCAAACTAATTAAAACTTCCTGTTGCAACATAAGACCGCTTGAATAATCTTCGAATCCCTCTATTTCCATGTCTTCCAAGCTGAGAGGCGAAACTTGATACGGGATCTCGCTTGTGCCGCCCAAATTATACCCCAAGATAAGAGGAAGTTCGTGCATCAAGCTAGCGGCAGCACTAAACAACTCAGGCGAGGACACACGGTCAAGAAAGTCAAGATTAATCCCCCCAGGCCCGAGAATGTTATATAGACTCTGAGATACTTGACCTAAATCTTGGATGGAGTTTGGATTTCTTGAAGAGCCTGGACTTTGACGAGTGTTGGAGAATGGAACCAAACTAGCGCTAGAAGAAGCTCCACGATCTCGACTAGTGGCAGTGTGCGAGACTGGAACCAAACTATAATTAGAAGAAGTTCCTGGAGTTGGAATAGTGTCGGAGGTCGGAGTCAAGCTGACACTAGAAGAAGCTCCTAGAATTGGAATAGTGTCGGAGCTTGGGATCAAAGAGACATTAGCAGAAGTTACGGGATTCGGAATAGAGTCGGAGCTTCGAATCAAGCTTATACTAGAGACGACTCCGGGATTTGGTGTAGGATTGGCGCTTGGGTTCAAACTAACACTGGAAGAAGCTCTTGCTGATTCTGTAACAGGTCCAGCAGAAGGATTTAACGAAGTTACATCTCTATAGTGAACTAGAACTATGTGCTCAAATTCTGGATCCAGCCTCCAATAAATACGCCTCTGAAAATTGGGACTCTGCTCCCCATGCCCATAATAACAATTTATTACTTCAGAATTTCCAACTTTGAGCTTTTCATGTCCTTCGCTCACAACTTTGCCGCCCTTTTTTTTGCGCCAGTTATGACCATCATTCCGGAAAAGCTTCAGGACCCTCTTGTTTACAAGAATCAAAGAGCCACTGGCTGGACTTTGAAGCGGCTCCCGAGTAACCTGCAGCTGCTGGCTCTGTTGGTGATTTTGTAATATGAACAGAAGCTCCGCAGAAATCAGCCAACGCGTTCGAGCTTCTTGAATCAAATTATTGATGTCGTAACCTGCTTCCATGATTGAGCAAATGCCGAAAGAATATGCTTAAAGTTGTTTACAACATAATTCAATTTTTTTTTGTTTCACCGGCGCTGTTGAGTATTTATATAATATAATTACAGAGGGGCTGAGTATTTATATAATATTTAGTCAATTAAAAGTTAAAACCTACAAATGGCATCTAGGTCCCTCTTTGTTGATAAAATATCACTTTAGATAATCCGTTTACCATATTAGTTTCTTAAGTATCGATATAATATTTCTCTTAATGTCAATCATTGGGTTAGACAACTGTTAAGTGTTAACTCTCCTTCAACATTTTATTAGTCGTAGTTGAAAAATAATATATCAAAGAAAATTAATAATAATATAAAAAAAATTCGATAAAATCAAAAACTAAAAATTCAACCAACCAAAAACTTAATTACATTAAAGCAAAGGCAGAGAATTTATGTTTTGTTGTGCTTACAGTGGTGCAGATCACATGATTAGGTGGAGCTTGCGACGTGTAGTAACGCTTTTGATGTTGTTCATAGGTTTTGTCCGCAATTGAACGGGGAATAATATAATAAGAAAAAATGAGAAAGAGAATAGAGAAATAATTTTTTGTACGTATTTAATAAGAAATGAAATTATTTCATGTTAAAAAGATGGGATAAAATAATACATTCAATTTTTTTGTTTAGAGTAAAGTTGAATGAAGCTTAACAGACTTTTGGTCCATGGTTTTCGTTGACGTTGTTAGGAAAAAGATTAACCAAAGTAAAATTTCAGAAAGTATTAGGTATTTATTTGAAATGTTCCCATTAAAGCTGCATCAGGCTAGTTAATCGAGGAATTTACAGGAAAATTAAAATTAAAAAAAAAAAAAGAGAGAGAGAGAAAGAAAAAGACAAAATTCGCGTATGGATTGGCACGCGGAGGGACCCTTACAACGACGAGCCCGGAGTCCCACATACTTTTAAATAAGACTGGGCCTTTCTAGTTTTCGGGGACTAAAGCAGTAGGGCCAAGCTATAGCCCATTTTGGGACCTTAAAACTGGACATCTAGAATCCAGAAATTAGTTTTAAAAAAATTTGATTTTTAAAAAAACATAATGAGAACAAAAATATCACCACGGCTTTATTAATGGCCTTACGAGAATTTACCAGTTAACATATTATTTTTTTAATATTTTCCACCAATATAGACTTATGACTCTTGAGGTTGTGAAACAATTTTTTAATATTTTCCGTTAATATAGATTTATGACTCTTGAGTCTGGGAAATAGTTAAAATAAGAGTAAAAATACCAGAAACCTCTTATTAAGCAATTTTTTAAAAAATTTAATAGAATTAAATAAAATGTGAGAAAAAATATGACAACCCTTAAACTTAGGCGAATTGTTTACTTAATTCTTTCAAGACATGTTGCAGCAATGTTACTTACCGTTGTCAGGTTTGGATAGATTTCCTATTGGAGTATATGGTTATTGATTTGGTTTAAAAGAAGCATAGAAAACAACTTATAGTTCAATAAAATTTAGAAAAGTACTTACAGCTAGTCTGAAGTCAAGCCGAGAAGACGATAGATTAAGTTATTTTCATTAATTTGTTTACTTAAGTTTTGTAAATCAAAGAAACATCAAGGTTACTTCTCGGTCCGAATTAATTAATTACTAGGGATGTAGTTTCTTTAATATAAGAAGTATGATAGTGGTAACTTATGAGGTGTTCATAGGCTAAACTGCTACAACCATTAAACTAAATGCAATAGGATAAAAGACATGAATTCCTAAGATTTTAAAAAAATGAATATTCAAATCAGTGTTCTTAAAAATTCTATTAAGATCTTGGTAAAATAATAGTTTCTGTTAAAAAATTCAGCCTAAACTTTATAGACCTAACATCATTAATAAGAATTGAATCTTTGTCGTTCACATAATAAAAGAATATTTAATATTATACTATAATTTTTTTTATTAAAATATAAAATATAAAAACAAGAAACGGTAGAACCCTAACTACTGTAAAAGCCACCATTCGCTGCCTTTAATCACTATTCATTGTGCTGATCACTAGTTGGACAATAATTTTAAATTAATTAAAATATTAACTAATGGCAGGCGTGGTGGTCAACAGCAACAACAATAAGAGAATTCAAAAAAAAAAAAACAGCAACAACAATAAGCGGTGGCTAAGAATCTATCATTTTTTTATTTTTTATTTTAACATTATTCTAACAAAATTTGTTATAGTATAGTGATGAGTTCTTACTTATTATATAAGTAATTAGAATTCAATTATTGTCAATTATATTTTTGAAATTATTAACATATGGTGTTGAGGTTAATTAATAAATTTTAAACCTATAAATAAAAATAAAGTTGCAATAGCTGTTAAAATGTACGGTTGTTAATTACAAGGTTATAGATGTAATTTTCTTTTTTTAGAGTTTAATTGAATATATATATTTTTAATCGAAATGAGGGGTATAATTGTACTTTTACCATGACCTATTTTGCAATTAAAATTAACAAAAATTGTTATTTAATAAGTGTTGATAGAATTTTAAAAAATATTGAAATTTATATGTCACTTTCTTGAAACACTTTGAAGTCTAAATATTTTTTTTTTCCAATTTCAGCTTCTTCTTGTAAAGATGATGCATTTTATGGTCTCTTTTAAGTTTTTGTATATCTGAAAATAAAATATTTATATAGAAAAGGTAAATTTAGTTTTAATCATGGTCTCAATTCTTTTTGTATGAGTGTTAGTTGATTTAATTAATAAAATTTATCAGAATGATCCAAAAGATTTAGAATTCAAACTCAGTTTTCCCTAACATTGAAAAGCAGGAGCAGTTTATATTTTTTTAAATGAATTCTTTTTGTAAGTATCAATTGATTTCACTAACAAAGCTTCTAAAATTAGTACAAGATTTGAGGTTCAATTCTACTTGCACCAAAGTAACGAGATTTTTGGTAAATTTAATATAATAAAAACAATTTTAAAATAACAAAAGAAAACTAAAAAAAAAAAATACTTTTTTTTAATTAACAAAATGAAGTAACCAAAACTCAAATATGAAAGTATTAAAGCTACACTTGGTTGTGCGAGCAGTAGCACGTCGCATGATTCATTAATAAGTTTTGTTTCGCAATTGAACGAGGAAAAAAAAAAAAAAGAGAGAGAGAGATAATGAGATAAGGAGGAAAGAGAAACAAAATAAATAAATAAATAAATAATATTCTTTTACCTTCCACAGACATTATAGAATTATTTCATGTTAAAAATAATTGTTTAGGGATAAAATTGTATATTTAACTTCTTGTTAACAGTGAAGTTGGAGGAATGAAAAACATAGTCTTCTTGGTCCATCGGCTTAGGGACCTAAATGACTAATACACGAAACTAGTAAAATAAGGTAATATTTTGGTAAATGTTTGGGATTCTCAATTAAAGCTGTTAAAACATTATCGAGGAAATCCATTTAAAAAAAAAAAAAAAACATTATCGAGGAAATTTGTTGTCGATCAAGCCCGCGTACTCTTCGTTTCTTAGAACTAAATGAGTTGGGCCAAGTTGTAGCCCAGCTTTGTACCCGGAAACTGGACATATGAATCCAAACGCTAGTTCTTTATTGATGAAACAATTTTTTTTCTTTAAATTAAGATTTGGGTTAAGATGCCATAAAATTTTAGTGCTTTTTTTTATTAAAATTTGGGCAAAAATAAAAGTGGGCATAGTCCTGTTCGGTTCTATTAGATCAGAATTGAATTAAATTGTAATTTTTTGATTCTCCTCTAAAGGAGAGTCGAAAAAACTGAATGTATTATAAAAAAATCGAATTAAAAAAAAATCAATTTAATTTGATTTAATTTTTTTTAATGTTAAGGATGTTCATCCTCTTTTATTAATGAACTTCTAAATTTACTTTTTTATAATAAATAACTCAAAATTTTTAGACTCAAGTAAATTTTAATGTTTGTAAACTTGATCTAAAGTCTCAATGTCTTTAATTCTTATTGCAGCTACCATTCCCCATAAATATTATATTTTTAAGAGACTTTATAAGAAAGAATAATAAGAATAACTATTAATCGATGGGCAAGAAATTTAATAACTTGGTCATAGAGATTTGAGGAGGAAAACGAATCTTATCAACAATTATCGATTAGTACTTACTATATATTCAGTATTTCAATAAAATAAAAAAGCATAAATCAAATCATCAATTTTACTAGAACTTCACCATATGCAAAAGTATTTTTTTTTAAAGATTTATCCTAACAAACAAATAAAATAATTTGTCTACAGATCTTGTCACTAACCCACACAATAATCAAAAACCCTGCCTACCCCACAAAAATTATACCTTAAATTATTGATTAATTAACATCACAAACTTTATTCCGCTTCCAATCAAATTCTTCTAAGATTTTTGTGTGGAGAAAAATCTTTGTGGTCCAAAACAAACAACTCAATGGTGATGGCAAGAGACACTAAACGTCGATGACAGAGGGCTGATAAAGAGTGAGAGACGGAGATCCATTTCACCTCAAGAGAGAGACAAATTCTTTTTTCGACAGAAAAAGTGAGAGTTGAGGTTTGAGGTTGAGAGAGAGACAAGTGAGAGGAAAAATTTTACATTTTGATTTTAAGGTCAGGTTCTTTTAAAAAAAAAATTAAATACAAAGTATTCAGTGCAAGCAAGTTCATTGTAACCATTAGGATGGGCCAATAACCTACTGCCATGAGGCTAAACTATTTTGTTAATTTACAAATTCGATTCTTTCTGTTCGATTTCGAATTTTAATATAATTAAACTGAAAACAAATCGTACCGTTCAATTTTTATATGTAAAAAATTGAATGGTTTTTCTTTATAGAAACCAAACTGAACTAATTGATTCGGTTTGATTTAAACCTATTTTTTTTGTTTTTGATTTTTTTCTTACTTTTAGGGAAAAGAACTACTGAATCTCTTTAATTTGGTTCAATTGCCTCAAACACTCTTTAGTTTAAAAAGTATTTAAAAGATCCCTTTTTGAAGAGTGTTTAAAGCATAAAACACCTCAAATAAAAATTTTTCTAAGTATAAAAAAAAGGTCTTTTAAATAGTTTTGAAACTAAAAAATTGTTTAAAATAATTGAGTCAAACTAAAGGGGTTTGACAGTTATTTTCTCTTAAAATTTCCTTTCTTATTATCTTTATGGATTAAGATATTTACGATGAAACTCATATTTCATATCGCTTCTAATCTCCTCTAGTCCCTATTTTCTTAAAGTTTGACTACTTGAAGTGTCTGTTTGGTTGAGTTTCTCTACTGACTTAAAGAACTTTTTTAATGTCAAGAATTTTTTGAGATTAAAAAGGCTATTTTACTTTTACTTTTAAAAATTTAAATTTTAGACTTTTAAGAGTAGAGCTTTTTGAATTATTTTTAATATTTATGTAATGTCACATATACCTTAATAATATTTTCTTATTTTTACATTGTACTTTCAATAAAAATGAACCCTATTTAACTAATATATTTTAATATTTTTTAAAAGTCATTATATCTCTAATTCTTCATATCTCTACAACTATTATATTTTTACAAGAATCTACCAAAAAATCTATTGTTGATTATTTTATTTTTTAAATAAAAAGAAGTATTATTTTATTTTTAATTGTTGTAAAAAATATAATAATTTGTATTGATTCGTTGATTACTATGTATTGATTTTAATTAATTAATTTTTTTAATAAATTAAATTTAAGAAAATACATAAAAAATTTAAATTTATATATACAAAATATTAAATTATTTAGAATTTGAATATAAATTTTATTAAATATCTTTTTTAATAATTTAATAACATATAAATACTTTCAACAATGTATAACTAAACGATATAATTTTTTAAAAGAATTTTTTTAATTGACAATCAAACGATCAGTAACTTTTTTTATAAAAAAATTTCACTTTTAAAAATTCTATTTTAAAAAATTCTACTTCCAAAAACTTAATTAAACAAGCCTAAAATCATCTCATTTCTACTATCTCCCAATGCGTCAATTAGTATTTATGTTCAAGTCCCCGATAAAATGGTTATCTGCTACTGTTATTTTGCTGCGTCTAAACTCTAAAGCAGTAGTGACCTTTTTGGGGAAACCTCCTCTCACTCTCGCTTGACTAAACTCGCAAAAATTTGGGCAGTTTCGAATATGAGCAAATGACAGTTGGAGTTGGAAAGGCAGGGAAGTATACAGCAAAAGGTATAAAATTTTCGATGGAAATTAAGGCTAAAAATGACACTCAACTCAAATTTGTCTAGCAATATTAATTACGGCTCTACGAACGCCAAACGGACCGTGCATGCTACCAGATCATCCTGAAACAGTATTTTATATTGACTTAGGCAAAGGCAAATATGATTTTGTTATTGAAGAAATGAATTATTGATTATTACAAAAGTTAACCTTTAATGTGTGCCTAATGTGTTTTCAGTGTTAAGATATTTAAAAAGAACAGGAGTTGGTTGAAACTGACTCCATTTTATTCATATTAATGGAATCTTTGATTCATTCTATCTTCTATATATAAAACTTTTGTTCCAAGAATATTCTTGTTTAAAATGTGCCCTAAGATAATTTATACTATACTAATTTGGCTATAACGAGTTCATTGTATAGAAGATGATGTGTCTATATAATATGTTAGAACAATTAAAAAAATGGAGACAATTTTTTTTTAAAAATATCAAGGCGTGTTATGTATTGTCTTTTAAATTATTTTTACTACCACAAGATGATAATCTAGATACAAAAAATTTGTACGATAGTAATTTTTTTAAAAAAATTATAATGTTTAAAAAATTTAATAGCTTTTTTTCAATTATCACACCTTTAACTTTTAGTGCCGTGGCACTAGTCATTTGACTCCGTGGAGCTCAATTTCCTCCAAGCAAAAAATAAAATTTTGATTTAGGTGTCGTGACGTCAAGTTGTTGTCTTATTTGGTGTCATAGTATTTGTCTTTAAATTTTTGTCTCTTACTCTGTGTACTTAAAATATATTAATTTATTTAAAATATACTTGTAATTTTTAACATAATATTTTACAGGTAGACCAATTAATATACTGCAAATCCTGGTAAATTCAATTAGAAAAATGATGTTCTGTAATACTTTCCCCCAAGTGCAGCTACGGGATGCAAACATTAATTTGCTAATAAAATGAGATTTATTCCAAAACTTTGAACTTTGCCAGTGCAGGCAGTTGGGCCCGAAATAATCTTAGCTTTCGGCTTTAAAAATCTATAAATGTCTAATCCTCCAAAGAAAGAGACACCGACTGCGATCTTTGGATAACAAAACAGTAGCTCACACAGGTCCCAATTGATGCAAGTGCATTGCATATTTGCATTGAGTCTAGTTGATTACCTAAAACATTTAAATATGCCATATTCATTAACAAAGCATTCTTCGGCATGGATGTTTGCATGTCCTTTAAATGTGAGTTTGATCTGTACGTTTTGATTTTGAACTATACATAGTATTGTTTTGCACTTTAAATTTAAATTTTACATTAATTAAAAGGAAAAACAGTAGATAATAAAACTAAAAAAATTATATAACTCAAACCCATATTTTAAAAACTTTGAATGTTGCACCTGAAAATTTATTTTTATGTGTACATAGTAATTGCATCATAATTCATGTTCTATTTTGTATTACTAGTGAGCAAGAGTGCGCACTGCCTGATTTTTACAAAGATTTTCATTATCGAAACAAGAATTTTTTTGGGAAATTAATCAAAGTTCTCAATCTATGTGAGCATATAAACAGGGGAATCTTTCACAAACAGCCCATACTTTTAAATAATATTCTTTTTTAACTACAAATAAATTGCTTAATCTTTATTAATTAAGAAATAAAAAATTAAACAATTATACCTTTAGTCTCTCCACCAAACATTCGAATTCATTCTCTCTCAAAAAATTAAAAATAAAGTTTATTTTTATATTAATTTTATAAATATATAAACATCAAAATATAATATAATAAAGTGATAGGAAATAAAATGAATAAAATAAATAAAATAAATCAGAGAAAAATCTAGGAAATTAAACATTTTGCGGATCCCATTTTGTGGTAGGATCCGCGATCCCATTTTTTAATTTTTTTAGGGATATTTTTCTTAGTACCCTTAAGGTAAAGTTTAATTTTACAAATACTTATAAGTTTTAAAAATCAACATTAATATTTAATTTTTTTATAAAATATGCATGGATACTTAATCATTAAGAATATTCTGTCAAAGTTAACAAATTGTATGTCAATCAGCATTAAATAACCAAATTGCCACTATTTTTAATTATTATTATTTTTTAATATTTTTAAAGGATTTAAGTGGTTTAAAGTGTGAAATGACTTGATTACCCTTAAATCTGTTAACTTTTACAGCAAACGACTAATAATCGAACATTTGTGCATATTTTACAAAACTATTGGATATTAATGTTAATTTTTTAAACCTGGGGATATTGGTGAAATTAGGTCATACTTAAAGGGTATTGATGATAATATCCCTTTTTTTTAATTTTTTGTTTTCTCATCATTTTTGTCTTTTTCTTTATTTGTTTCTTTTTAATTAATTGAATTGGATATTTTGTTTTCATTTTTAATTATAAATAAATAAATAAAATTTATTTATTTAATAACTTAAATAAATAATTTATTAATTAGTCTATAAAATATTACTAAATAATAAAAAATTATTTATTTAAAAAAATTCAATTGAATTAATTAAAAAGAAGAAGAAAAAAAGGAAACAAAAAATTTTCATTTCATGGATCCTATTCACAGGGTGTATGGTGCGCGACAGGCCCAAGCGTCCTGCATATGTATGCAGCCCACAAAACGTGCCCAAGCGTCCTGCATATGTATGTCGCCTGACACGCCATGGGCAATGTGCTCAATGGGTATCCTGCGAAGTGTTTATCTTGGTTATCTTCTTATTCATTACATGTGGGTCATTCTTTTTCTAATTCTTTCTATTCTATTAACAAAGAGGAATTATCAACCTTTTCAACCCTCTCTCTTTTACCCCTTTTACTCGGAATCACATTATTTGAACTTCTATTGTGTCTCCAACTTCCATCGATCTCATAGGTTAAGGCTAAGAGAAAGAAAAGAAAAGATGGTGCACGACGCGTCAAGATAAGGCTTTTGAATTCATAGATCTGCCTGCTTCGCTCTCAAACTATCCATCAAGTGCGAGTTTAGTACCAGCAAAATTAAGTTCAAGCTCCGGGTCAAATTTGCCAGTTGCTGAGGCATAAGAACCTTCTTTATAGAGGAGAAAAAGATCGATTCAATCCAATTCTAGGTAAATGATGATGCAAGTTCCAAGCACTTGCAAAAGACTTTTGTCGAGAAGTTTATTAGTTCAATTAGATATTTTTTAAATAAATAAAATTATTTTTATTATTATTTAATAATATTTTATAAAAAATAATTAATAAATTATTTAATTAGTTATTATTTATATAAATTATTATTAAATAAAAAATTATTATTTATTTATAATTAAAAAATAAAATTTAATTCAATTGATTAAAAAGAAAAAATCAAAAAAGTAAAATAATTAATTAAAAAACAAAGAATAGAGGTCATTTGCGCCCTGGTTCACTCGCAGAGGTGATTCGCGAATCACCTCCTCGAAGTAATTTGTAATTTTTTTCAATTCATCATTTTTTTTTAATTTTATTATATTACATTTTGATATTCATATATTTATAAAATAAATACAAATTTTTTTTAAAATTTTTAATTTCTAAAAAGAGAACAAGTTGAAATGTTTGATGAGGAAATTAAAGATATAATTATTCAATTATTTAATTTTTAATTAATTTATTTATTTATGAGATAAAAAAATTGCCTAAAATTATAGACAATTTATAAAAGTTTTCTACTAACAGTCGGTGGCTTATAGTACAGATTGCAGGTTGGCTGGAAAAAAACTATAATTTAGAGTAATGAAGTCGGGTGCGGTCAAATCAAACCCATGATCTCAGTCAGCAAACAAATGGATAGCTTTTAATTTCATTGATTAAACAAGGAGGATCATTAAAATCCTTCTTCCCACTTGCAAACCAACTTGCCCATTCGTCCTTTTCGAAACACAAACGAAAAAACACAAATCACACGGCCAGCGAATATATTAAGGGGGCAAAAATAACAAGTTGCATTGTTTTCTGCAAGAAGTTGAGTTGTTGCAGTCCGAGTTGCAGCTGCTCGATTCTTCCATAACATTAAAACAAATATTTTAAAAAACAAAATACCGATATTCAATTGAGAATTTTTCGAAAATGACCTAAATATTTAGGTGATTTTATTTTTTAATCAAAAAAACAATAGTTTAATTTTTATTAGTTAAAATTATAAAAAAATTGACACAGTTGCTCTTGTTGATAAAATATATTAGTAAATAAATATTTGAAAATTAAAAATATAAAACCAGATAACTTTTCATAAATTAATATGAAGAAGTACACTCTAATATTTATAATAAGTAGATCTGAAGTCTTAAGATTATTTTTATAAATTATATAATGTGTTTATTTCGTATATATAAGTTGAGTTATCAATCTAGTTTTTTAAAGTAGTGTTTATTTTATAAATATATTAACATCGAAATATAATTCTAATACAATGTAGTGAAATTTTGGAACTAAAGCAAATGAGAGTGAACATCTAGAAAATTTATAGTCATTCTTAAAAATGTAAAAAAAATTCAAAACAAAATTTCACGCCTATTTTTTTCACGTGTCTTGTGTTTTGTTTTGCACCTTTTTTTTTAAAATTATGTTTTCTTTTATAATTTAAATAATTTTTTAATATTTTTTTTGTTATAGATGCTATGAAGTATAAGTCACTCATTGTATATTTTTGGGAGAAAGTGAGAGAGCTCTAGTGATAGTAATGAGAGATGTTTTTGGTATATGAACTTTGGTATTTTGATTTTGAAAGATTTGGATTATAACGATGTTTTAAATATTGTGTGTCGTGCATTTGGAATTGATAATAAGAAGTATAAGGTGACTCTAAAAATTTATATTGATGTAATGAGGTTTAAGTTGAGACCAATTAAAATTGAAAACGATAATAATGTTCAATTCTTTATAGAGATCAATAGAAGATCGTTATGTCCTTTATGTGTAACAATAAATCCTATAGCTTTCGTATGTGAAGAGGATGTACTAGCACCTATTAAGAACCAACCATCATATCATAATCACTTTATATTGGCAAGTGGTGGCAATTAAGTAAGTTACACAACCCCAACAATACTAATTATTGTACTTCTTACAAGTACTACGATTGACTATAATATTCAAAGAAGATCTAACTTATATGCACTACGATAGTGAGGTAGATAGGGATGTCGATGGTCTTGAAAATGATTATAATGTGAAAGAATGTAGTATATTGGATAATTTACTTGAAGGACATTGTTATGTTTCAAATAACTCTCTTAATGAGGTGCGTGATGGGTACGATTTGCATAAAAGAGGTGATGATGCTGAACTTGAAAACTCCTTTTAGTTTATTCCTCTAATACCACCATCAGATTTGGCCATATCCAAAAAGTTATTATGTTTTAGAATTAGAAATGTATTTATGGAGAAGTTGTATATAATAAAAATAGACTTTATCAAGCTATTAGCTTGTTAGCACTTAAGGGTAATTAGAGTATTAAAGTTTCAAGGTCTATAAAAGATTATTTTTGAAGTGAAATGTGATAATAAGATATGTAAATGACGATTATGTACAGTGTCAATGGATGCAAAAAAAGTATTTCATCATGTGTAGAGTATATGCAAATCACATATGTCAGCTGGATCGATTACGTGATGGACATTAGTAAGCCAAGAGTTGAATTATT
Source organism: Ailanthus altissimus (assembly GCA_946807835.1). Classification (NCBI taxonomy): domain Eukaryota; kingdom Viridiplantae; phylum Streptophyta; class Magnoliopsida; order Sapindales; family Simaroubaceae; genus Ailanthus; species Ailanthus altissimus. The sequence continues at coordinate 21,696,462 of OX327684.1, forward strand.
GAAAAATTTATAAAAAAATAAGTTTGCATTGGTCAGTCGACTTTATAGACCAAAAGAGATCCAAGTTAAAATATGAGGAGTCCATGTTGGTTTTGAGGATTTTGTATTTGTATTTGATCGACACATAAGTATTGGGAAGACCATTTAAGAGGTGTTTCTCAATGTCTATCATTGGGCATGCATCTATCCCTTTAAAGAAAATTTGGAAGAAGAAGAAAAGGGGATTACTGGCTTCTTTTTTTTATTGTTATAAAGGTATATTACCTTTTTAACTTTCAAGAGCAAATTAAGAAAATGCGAGAAGCAACTGAATACTTAGAGGAGGATGTTAGTTTTCTTAAATGATCTCGATCAATGGGAGCATTTAAAAGATATGATATCATAATTACTAATATTGTAGAGAGCATCAATATTATTGTAAATGAGGTATAATCTCTTCTTGTGATGACCTTAGTTGAGTGAATAAGGAGTTAATGTAAAAATATCTTTTTTAGAGATGAGAGACTTCAAAAGGTATGATAGCCTTTCTGATGAATTGGGCTCATCATAAGGTCTGGAAGCATACCGATAAGTCCTACCATATGACAATTCACTTGGTCAATCATTTTTGCTTTGTCGTGGAGAATGAAAGTAGAAACAAAATAATGGATATCCTGATGATGTTGTGCATTTGTCAAAATTTTAAATTTCAACAATTACCTTGTGCTTATGCTATTACAGTATATAAATAGGCCAAATATAGTATCAGAATCTTTATTCACTTTATTACACGTCAAATAAATAATTAAACATAATAATAAATTAAACGATTAACTAACTAAATATTATGCTAAGATAAATTATAATTAAAATATAATAATTATTTAATTAATAACTATTATTAATCAATTACTAAAATAAATTATAATTAAACATAATAATTATTTAAAAATAATAAAAATATTAATAATAATAATGTTTTCATTACTATTGCATAATTTATTAAATTACTTTTTTTAATAAGTAATGATTTGAATATATTATTTCATTAATTTTTATTTATTTTAATTAATTAATTAATTATATAATAATTAAATTAATAAATTAATTTTTGCATGCCCCGTTAGGCACATGTTTCATGTGCCAGTGCACACATAGGATGAGCGCCTTGTATAGTGCTAACACGTATGTTGAAAGTTTCACGTGCATTTCGGGTGGCGCATGAAATGCCAAGCGATTAATAGAATGCTGCGCTAGCTGTTGTCTAGCTTCGTATTTATTTTTTAGAAAATCATTTTTTTACTCATTTTTTATCAATTTTTTTCATCTACAATATAAATCTACCCATATTTTACTTATTTTACTCATAATCTAACTATTTTCATCCATTTTCAATATAAACTACGAATTTCATCTAAATTTTTTTGTAAAAAAACTTAACAATTATTGACCATTTTTTTGATTTAAAGTCAACCATCAGTGTAAGAAGAAGATGATCTACACATACTATCTTTGCGTTCTCCGATTTACACAATGTCGATTTTACATTATTTTTTAGAGAGAGTATGTGTACTGGGTTCGAATGTTTGGTAGAGAAGACAAATAAATCCAAGGTATAATTATCTAATTTTTAATTTTTTTAACTATAAAAGATTAACTTTTACATTTAAAATTAAAAAAATGATACCTAAAAATATGGCCCATTTCTAACAAATTTCCTATTCACTTTTAACTTTCAAACTCTCATAGCATGGGTATGACTAATAAGAAAATTCCAAAGTAGGGTTTTTTAACTTTTAAAGGGTAAGTTGAAATATTCTTCCACATTTTGTATTTGCATAGAGACGAGAAGTTTCAAGGAAATGCATAAATGAGGGGCGAATATATTTGAAATACAAATTGATCAAGTTATTCAAATAAGTCGTACAATTTAGATATATATATATTTATATTTATATATTAATGGCCACCAAAAAGTAATGAGACTATTAGAGATTGTCATGGAGATTGGCATCTTCTCAACACACAGCATTTTACCTTATCTTGTTGGAACTTCTTTCAACGCATCCATGGTTTGCGTTTATCACATGGCAGTGAGAGAGAGCTAAGCTAGCAAGCATTGCCAATTAAGAATCTTTCATAAAATTTTACAGCAATTTTGTGCGTATAAATTAATTCGATTGGTAAAATTAATATAATTTTTTTAAAAACTAATATAAGAATTTGTGGTTTTAAATTTTACTCAAAATAAGTAAAAAATAATTTAATAGATATTTGATACAATAAAAAAGTTACAGAAACTTCTCTCATTGGTATCACTAGAAAAAAGAAGTAGAAGTGGAACCATCTTGTTGATATTTCCCAGGAAAATTTTCATAATTAAGTGGCTGATTCAAGTTGAGCACTTACATAGAAATTAAGCAGACAAATCACATAATGATTTCTCAAAACAAGAGCCACAACTATAAAAAATTATGATCGAATTGTATTGACTATGAGCTATAGAAATAATCAAATAGCAAAAAGATGTTTTGATCGATCGAGGTCAATACCTAATCTCTTATGATTATACTATAAATTTATAGAGAGAAAAATACAATAAGAACGAAGACTGAAGTTTCTTAACTAAGAGTACTAATTAACACTCACTCTCCCATGAACAACAAAAGAACCCAGATGAAAGAAACAAAAACATGTTCATGATACAAAGGTATAACCATATATTTTGTACATGTAAAACATAAATTTACTATTGAGTATGATCTAATGTAGCAGCGATCCATACATGGAAATGGATCAACGTTCTATAATTTCCGATTGAGCGGGCATCATTAACCGCGATTGATGATGATCGATCCGACCCGTATCGAAAACAAATATATATATATATATATATTAAAGATGAAAGTGAAGAAGAATTATCATGCTGATGTTTTGTTGCTATTTTTAGCCATGGCCTCAGAAATTTGAGCCAAAGATTGTAAATTGCACCGGACTATAGTATCAACGAAAGTGCAAGTCTCCTCTCTAGTGTTACCAGGTGGTACGTCACAAAAGTATGATTCGACGACAACTGTTCCGGTACCGCAAGGCGAAGCGTGTAGAGTGGTGACAGAGCGGTAATTGTTAAGCCGGTGGTCGCCCCCGATGACGCTGAAGCTCAAAACATGATGCTCATCATCAAGAATCTCGAGCCGCTCCGTGCTGTTCGCCGCGGGCAAGCCGGAGATCACGTGCACCTCACGGAGAGTGCCCACGTGGCCGTCTCCGACGATGACGTGGCAGCTCTTCACGAAGTGCTTGTAAGCCTGAGGGTTATCGAATCGCCTGACCACGGACCAAACGGTGGACACGGGGGCGTCGATGGCTTGAACAGCGTAGGAGCAGCACTGGTTGGGATCCACAGTGTGGTTGTGGTAAAACGACAGCGTCTCAGGCAACGGGAGATCGGCTGTGACCGGGAACCGGCGGATTAGGGTTGTGAGTTGTGATTGTTTCTGGGTAACTGTTGTTGCTGTTGCTGTTGCCATTGCTGTGTTGGGTCTCTGAACTTGAATTGAAGAAGACATTGCTTTTGCTTTCTCTGCTTTCTTTGTTTTTATTTTCTTTACTTTCCTGGTTTCCTTGCTAGGGTTTTCAGGTTCATGATGCATATGTATATATGTAAAAGAAAGATCAAAGGGAGATCAAGGCGTTCAATATTTTGGTGTCAACTTGGATTAATTTGCTCTTTTTCTAAAAGAAATTTGGAGGGTTGAGATTTTTGAAGATTATAATTTTCTAGGAAAAATTAAAAATGGAGCCGGGGTGGTCTTATCAAAGAGCTTACGATGGAAAATGCAAGTGGATCTGCAACTTGTACGTTTCTTTGGACTAAGTTTAGGTAATATTATCCCTTTAATTTATTCAATCTACAAAACTGCCACTTTGATATTTATTATTATTATTGTTTTTGTACTCAAGCTTAATTTATTTATTTAATGGGCATGTTGTATGTGATTGTTATTTTAATTGCCAACTTTGTATTTTGGTTTGGGGATAGAAGATTGCCTTTAGATTTTTGTTATGATCTACATACCTTTGATAAACGTTCAATAATTTAATCTGGGTATGTTGTTAATGTAAATCTGTCGCTATTATTGTTACTTTAATAACTTGTATGGAAACATATGATGAAGCATTCACTATAGTCACGACTCTGGTCCGTTTATGACAAAGTTTCACCTTTGAAAAAGGGAGGTTTTAATCGAGAAAGTCAAATATATGCTTCCTTTATTTTTTATTATCTTTATTTTTTAATTATATCTGGAGTTATGTTAATATACTTATTAGAAACATTACATAGGGAGCATGGCCAACTTGGCTGAGCCCCCCAAAGTCTCATATCCCCACTTGGGTTCGACTCCCCCTCCTCCCCAGGTGGTGCGAAAATGCTGAAAAAATGTTGTAATCCCCCATTAAAAAAAAAAACATTACATAGGTTAAAAGAGTTAAAATTGGAAGAAAAAAAAATACATTTGAGATATTATTTCAAAAACAATATATTGTGAGTAGAGTTCAAAAACTTGAACTCTATTATATCTGATCAAAATACTAAGGATGATTAAAAATATTTTTCTTAAAAAATGAACTCTATAATAATGAAAACGAACATAGATTTTCGAGTGATTTAAAGAGATTCGAAGTTAAATTTTTTAAAAGGAATTTAATTTATATATATTTTGTAAAAAAAAAATTGGCAAATACAGCGGAATATATAAGACTAAGCCAAGTATATTCCTTATATAATTAAGGAATATCAAGATTTTCTGTTGCTGAATCTTCTACGATTTGATTTCAAGTTACATTCACGTTTTAGAAATTTTAAAAAGGGAGAGAAGTTCTTATAGCGTAATCTGAAATATTTGGGGTGTTATATTAACAGACGACATTCATATAATTGCTCTTGATTTTTGTTTTTTCAAATGGTCCAGTCGGTTGATTTTTAAATCAAAGATGCATGATATTTGCCTAAATAACTTAAAATTTTCTTTTTTTAAAGGTTAAGATTAAATGGGTTATTTTTATTTATGCCAAAAGCATATTCTAGCTGGCTGATTGTTCAATGTTGATGATGAATGTTGAATTTTGTAATTAATAATTGCCACCAAGTTTAATATAATACAAAACCAATTTCGCATGAAAATCACCTCGAAAGTTGAAAAAAAAACACAAGTTAAAAAACAAAAACCACAAATAAATACAAGATTTTTGTTAGCTTATTCGGTACAAATTTGACTATTATTATCCCACTAGTTGAAAAATGTCTTTGATGTATAAACTCGTTCATTTTTTTAAATGATAAATTAAAGTAAATTTTGGAAATATATAACCATTGCATAAACCGTATATTTTAAATTATCTATTGGTATGATTTCTGTAAGCAGCTTTAATTTTTGCATTTGTTTGAATGATTTAATAGTAAAACATTTATGGTGTATTATTATTTTTTAATTAAAATGGAGATTCTGAGTTTTGAGTCTCTCCTCTTGTATGTAAAAAACAAATTACTTTTTAATTATTACTATTACTCATTTTTAGGTGTTGTTTTACTACAACAAAAAATAAAAATAAAAATCAAAAGATTAATAAATGTTTTTGTGTTAACAACCGAATAATAAAGAGCCAATAGTACATTTACTCATTTGCAGTGAAAGTTTCAAGTTCATATTTATTCCTTCATTTTAATGGAAGTTTCAAGTTTAAATATTGCCTCCCCGTGTTAAAAATATATATATGTTTTTATTAAGAGAAGTTCAAATTTTAAGACTTTTAAAAATATATTTCTTAAAAAAAAAATTAAAAGGCTTTTCAGTTCTTTTATGATTAAATTATTTAAATATTGCCTTTTGAGTTTTTAAGATTAAATTATTTAAGTACCACCTTAAAAAGTTATCTAATATATACTTATTTATTTTTAAAAAAATAAAATTTTACGTTATTCCTATTATAATATAACCTATATAATCTTAACAAATTTCTTTATTAAATAATTATACAAATTTTCTTAAAAATTATAATTGAAAACTAAACAATCAAAAAGTTTTTGTTAAATGCTTTATTAGGATGAGGTTTTTTTTCTCTCTTTTATATATATATATATATATATATATATTTTAAAAATAAATCTCACTTCTCGCATTCGTCATTTATCATCGAACTACCAATGATAATGTGTGTATGTATCCCTTGATTCTACATGGCCTATTATACAATCCCTTGATTTGAATTTTTTTTTTTGAGAAAATATTTGTAACTTACATTTTATGCAACATTAAAATAAAGATAGTGGGATATATATATGAACTAGATATTTTTTTATTTGGTTCAGTCTGGGTTAGAATTGAATAGATCCATTTTAAAAGATTAGAATCGATCGGTTTAAGCATATATAATCGAACCGAACTAGTTTGATTATGTTTTTTTTTTTTAAATTTTAATATTTTTTTAATTTGAATTAAATCGAATTGAACCGAATAGAAATAGAATTAAAATCAAATTGATTGATTCTAAATAAAGTAAATCAAATATTAAACCGAAATAGAAACTTTATATTCTAACTGTACATATCTACTTATATATGTGTTGGGGGGTAATTTAATAAATTCAAGCATCCAGTTGGTCCTATTTTATTTCGAAAATGAACATAAATATATCAACTTTAATCATGTCTCTTTATCGGATTGAGTAGTTAAAGGGTTTACCCCTCCTGAATTAATCTAAACTTTTTGATGACATGATTCCAATTCCTTAATAACTCTTCTTTCCTGTCGTTTCTCTATTTCTTTGCTTCTCACCAACTTCCATCAACTTGGTCGTTTTTTAGTCCAAAAGTTGGAGGCCACCACCTTTTTCCAATCACAATGCTTTTTACTAGAAATTAAAGTTTATAGTTTTTTCTAAGATGAATTGATCAATACATATAATAATAACAATAATAATATGGCGAACACATCAGTTTATTGGTCTCAATCACAATAGTTCATTGGAAGGATTATATAAAATATTCAAACAATTATAGTCAAGGGCATAAACAATTTAATCCCTTTTTTTTTTTAAAAAAAAAAATGCATTGAGCTTAACTAGAAACTAAAGGAGAATCCTCCAGAACAAAAAGAATTAATGCCCTTAGAACACCATATCTCCAAGTGACTGAAGAATCTGAATTCAATGCCTTGTTGGTTAAGCATGAGCAACTTTATTTATCTTCCTATTAGTGAAAAGAAGTTTATAAGATTTAAAAGAATTTAAACAATAATGAAAAACATCCGCAATAATTAACCGAAGCTTAGAAGCTAGTTGCGACTTAACTAAAATCTCATTTATAACTACCGCGGCGTCCTTTTAATCCTTTTATTACTAGGATTAGGTACAAAAAGTGAATGGGAAGTTGAAATAAAATATTCCCAAACTAAATTAATGTGATACTAATTGATAACCAATAAATTTTATTTACTACCAACATTAATAGAATAATTATATAAAATTAATATTTTAAATAACGATACACATATAAAACTAAAATACAAATTAAAACTCAAATAACATATCTAATTTGTTGCATAAAACTATTTATCGTGATAAGTTAGTTAGTCTTTGCCTTTAAAAAAAAAACATCTAAAATGCACTATTTGGGGATGTAAGATAATTTTGATCAAATATATAATTATTATTATGATTAGATATATCAATTTATTTTATTATCGTTAAAATGTATACTTCAGAAGTTATTTTTTTAACAAGATTAAATGACATATTAAAAAAATATATAAAAATTAATTGAATAATTCAACTAAACTTCATAAATTAAAAACTAGAAATTCTCCTTAAATTAATTGTTTTGCCCAAAAAAAAAGAAGAAGGAAATAAAAAAGATAGTCAAGAATAGCATACATTGTATGTAGTAGCACAAAACATGCATTCATTCCTAACCAAATCATACTAAAAATATAACCAATAGGAAGAAAAAAAGTATAAAATTAGAAAGAATTATACAATTAATCAAATTGTTAGCACAAGAACCCACAATCAAGATATTAAATAGTAACCAAGTTGACTCAATTCATCCATATATGTAAAGATGTGCATGGATCATATCCAAATACATAGTTAAGGACGTCTGAACCTCTATCTGGTTGTAATATTTTGTAATAGGAAGAGGAGAAAATGTTTTCAAATGTTCAAGTTGGAAAATTTTTTTTTAAATAGTTTTGCCAATTTGTTTTGGTGTTTGGTTATCAGAAGCTTCAATTTAGAAAAAAAAAATTCAAAGTATGAACAGAAGTTAATAGTTTATGCATGGTTTGCTACTTAAATAGTTTATGCATGGTTGGTGTCATTGTATTCTTTGTTCTTTGCTCTTACCAAAGGTTTTGGCTTGCATATTATTTAAACAAATTAAATTTTGGGATAAAGATATTTAAACTTTCAAAATTTGGCATAAATGATAATTTTCCTTTTAGTTTAAAACGCGTTAAAAAAGGCTTTCAATTATTATAATTAATGGTCTTTTGAACAGAGATAAGAGTGTAAAGTGTTGGGTATTATATAATTAGGTGGGCTTATATATATCAATTAATTGTACATTATTAGTTATTTATTTTGTTGTCCATTAAAAATGATCAAATAAAGTTTATTTATTATTAGGCTTTTAGGGCATCACGTATGGCATGAGCTTTAATGTGTAGAAACCCAGTTATTTTATTTTATTTTATGATGGGCTAAAATAAAATAAAATATTATAAATAAGAGGTTGAGGTCCCCAGTCTAAATCCTAACGTATTATTCATTCACATCCCATCAGTAAGTGACGGTAGCTTTTTTCTAATAAAGAAAAGGTTTAGACATGGAAGGCATCAATCACAATTTTTTTACGTCTTCATAAATTTAGATACGCTTCTGATTTTATTCTTTTTAATGATTTAATACGAGATCCTGACTATAATAATTTTTTCACCAATTAAAATATTTTATCTAACATATAAAGTGGTAACTTGACTAGGTATATATCCCTAATTTAAGGTCACAAGTTTGTAACAAATTAAAGATAATCCAAAAAACGTCTCATGGCAAAGAAACAAACAAACACACACACACACACATACCCTAGCCTTCGCCATTAAGATTAGCTTACCCCTTCCTCTCTCCACTCCCATATGACCAGTCATCCCCAATCCCCGCCGTCTGCCTCACAAATTGTTAAGCTTGATTTGGTGGCTGCACATAAACTTTGGTGGGAAGGGATTCATCGTCGACTACCTAATCATTATCCCATCGGGCCCAACAGCCCTCGTGGGCTGCCCCATTGGCGGGTAATAATCCACCAAGAAATTGAAAATATTCGTCTAAGTAATTGTGGGCGATAATGTTGTTCTTTTGCCAAGTTCGACGTTTGTTCTCCTCTATGTGAAGCCACAATTGAATCGGCACTTGTTCTCTGCGGAGATGATATCATTCTTCTACAAAGTCCAGCTCTTGTTCTCCTTGTCATCCTTCATGATTTTTTTAAATGTGGGTGAGAACATTTGGAACTGCTACTACTACTAGATGAGGTGGTGAAACAAAATCATTGCGACAGTTGTTGGGGTCACCGAAGGAGACTACGATGGGTACAAAGAGGACTGCAGTTACTGGTTGTAATTCATTTGGAATTTTTTTTTTAATTTTTTTTAATTTTTAAATCTTTTTTTCGGGGGATTTGATAATAAAATTAGATTAGTTTCTTTAACGAGTGAATCGTGGATAAATGGTATGTGTGTTTGTTTGTTTTGATTAGATAATGTGAGAGATCAGTTTTTAGTTGTTAAAATTGGTGATTTAAAATTATATTTATGTGTGTTTGTTTGTTTTGATTAGATAATGTGAGAGATCAGTTTTTAATTGTTGAAATTGGTGATTTAAAATTATATTTAAATATAATTTTAAGTTAAAATTTAATAAAGAATTATCCCATCGGGCTCAACAACCCTTGTGGGTTGCCCCATTAGTAAGTAATAATCCACCAAGAAATAGCAAATATCTGTCAAAGTAATCACGGGCGACAATGAGTGATGAATATACGAGGAAGGAGTAAAATAGAGAATCGAAAGTGAGGAATGGCAAGAAAACATGAGGAGACAATTTTTAAGTATGAATGCCGTGGCCCTGGCTACTTAGTGTTGTAGCACCAAAGTCATAAGCCCCACTGTCGCAATATTGACCTGAGCACGTCATGGCCCCAGGTCGAAATCTCATCTGCGCTGCAGCGCCACATGCACCTAGTTTTTGAAATTTTTGTTTTTAGTTCGGAATGACTTCTTTAATTGAGATTTAGACTCCTACACATATGGATTCTTACTCCAACTAAATTTAGAATTTCTAAGAATATTTTTATACACAATATAAGTCTTTATATGTAATATTCAATCCCTATTAGTAGTTTGGCGCGTAAATTTCGGTATAGAGCAATAATGACACCGTAGGATTACCTAATTTTAACCCTATTATAAATAATTTTTTTATGGTGCGCGTGAGAGATATTAGATCTAATTTGGTAATTTCACACTCGGTCGGAGCATCAGACAACCCTAGAATATTTTTAGAATTTTTCTCTATTGGCTTGGAAAAGGAAATTTTAATTTACTATATGAATTTTCATTTAAGGGTTATGTATGGAACAAACTTTTGTTGAGAAACACAATCCATATATTAGAGAATGGACCAATTAAAAACAATCTCATGGATTGCCAAGTTGGGAATTCTAGTTAGTCCCATAGACTATTTTAACTAGATAGTTACAAAGGAACAAATTACATACTTAGTTTCCAACCAATGACAAATTAGAAATTTAGAGTAAGTTGAGGGTAAATTAGTCTTTTGAGGGAGCACTATATATATGGTAGAAGTGTGTAGAAATTTCAAGTGATCAAAAGGACAACACTTGGAGCAAAAGAGAGCAAAAGTCGTGCAAAAGAATAGGAAGCTGCTACAGTGAAATTTTAGTTTTTTTTTATCATGATTTTTCATACTTAATCAAGTTAAAATAAGGTCACATACCAGTTCCTAAGATTAATTGAAGCCTCAATTAGTAAAAATTCAAGAAAAATAGGTAAAAAAAGCATTGTTTTATGAGATTGATATGTGAACTTTCAAGATTACTTCAATTGATGTTCTTGTGTGTATTCTTGGTTTAGATTGAGTTGAATTCTAGTGTGGAGCTTGAAGGAGTCATCAAATTGAAGAAATTGGCAAGGTAAAAATTAGGGTTTTGGGTGATTTGAATGTAGAGACTTCAATTGGTTATAATTAGGGCATTAGAATGAAATTGGCTTGATTTTATGCAATTGGAACAAGAAATTGAGAAAAGAAATGTGTTAAAATATAGGTGAAATTCTGCCACTTTAGGGAAGTTAGAGATTAAGTTGTGTTTTGGTTGAATTGTGATGTATAAATGGTGCATTATGTAAATTAAATGTATATGGTTGATGAAAAAATCAAAATTGACGAAAATAAGACATAATTGTCCATTTTGGTAAAGTGAAGGGCAATTATGTCCAACCAAAGTTATAAGGCGTTTAATAATTTTCAGGGCGCCGGATGGTGAGTTAGATTAGATTAAATAACTCCGTAAATGAAAATAAAAAAGTAGTATCTATCCGGGTTTTGTATGCCAATTAAGGCGTTTAGTAGTTAAATGAGATTATAGTATTTGAATTAATTCTAATGTCATTTATGGCGCGTAGGTTAAGAAAATCGAGACCAGTAACATGAGCAAAAATTCGGAGCGAAATTGAGCTCGGAGCGATTGTGAGTGAAAATCTGTCATTTCTTTTATCTTTTGTTTATTATGTTTCTGTATAATAAAAATGTATGTTTTATGTATTCTTAATGCATAAACATGAGTTAGGATCTTGATATATATATCCATATATATGCTTTTACATGTTCGGTTTAAGAAATAGTTGTAAAATTATTGCATCCGTTTCAAAGGCCATTGGTACATTTAGATTATAGTGGTGGTGATTGTAATAGACCCGGTCGGTATATCCCGTACACATCGGCAGGTTATGGGGGGTGTGTCACTAACTCTAGAAAGTCAGGATGTCGAGTCATGTGAGTCGTTTTATGTGTACGGGGTATTGTCTCGCTATATGTATGTGATGTAGAGTTTCGTTGCATAGCTAGTGAGATGTCTTGAGATGTCACTGTGGGTACTACTAGTTGAGGCGCTGATGCGATATTTCTATATCATAAATTAAGTGCAAGTATACACTATCGTATGCAAGTAATAAAGAGACTAAATAAGTCGGATGTCGAACCCACAGGGATAATTTCTTCTTTTTAACCAATTACTAAAATTATATCTTCTTAATAATTATTCAGAAAAATAAAAATCTAAGACTGAATGTAAGAAATATAAAACAAAAACACAATGTAAAGAGAATAAATGATAGCAATGTAGAGAAAACCTAGGATTAATACTATCCCTCAATATGTTTCTAATGATTAATCCTCTAATATGTAACTCACTTAGTCTTTATTATTGATCAAGACGCTAATGTATTCACAAGCCTCTTCCAAGGTCATGCAAGTATACCCTAATTTACCAAATACCTATATTCCTATGGTACTTGTAATAAATTAAGATTCATTAAGATTAGGTCTTATTGATCATACATGCCAATTAGGTATATTCCTATCCTAAATTAAAACTTGCATATGCAACATTGAATGTTACTCTACAATCATGCATCAAATTACCTAGGTCTAAATATTATGATTCCTCTTCTGAGTTTATCAATAATATTACCAACTCATTCACCATATATTGGCCAGATATATTGAAGCATTAAACACAAGTAATTTAAATAATAAATGACTAAGTTTATTAAATACTAAAAGATATGGCAATTAAGCACACATATTGAGTTCAAATATTAACCCTAGAAAATAAGTTAGCTCATGGCTACAAGAGAACAGCAGTAAAAATAATTATAAATCATGATACAATTATTAGCAAACCGATATAGACGCCGAATTGCTCTTAATTGCGCTGCCTAGGAACTCTTGATGCCAAAGAACGTCTTGTATCTCTCTCTAAAGTTACTTCAATTAAGCTCCTATTGCTCTCCAAGACTTGTGTTCTGTATTCTTGGTGCTCTTGGGTCGTCTTGGATTCTTCCTTGAAGGCTGGGAACGAGTGGCTTTATATAGGGATTGATATGAGCTTGAAAATCTCAATTCTCGTCGGACTAGGACTCGCACTACCGCTGGCGCGCTATGCAGTTGTCGCTGGGGCGACGCGTGAAAAAGCTATCACCACTGGAGCGGTGGGATCTTGGCGCTGGGGCGCTGCATGAAAACGGCTTCACCGCTGGCGCGGTGAATTTCTGGCGCTGGGGCGCTATACGCGACTTAAACAGGTCGTTTTTCTAATTTCGATCACTATTCCAACGCTGGGGCGAAAATACTTGTGGCGCGGGGGCGCTGGACTCATAATTTGAAAACATTACATTTTAGTCCCTGTTTTCGCTCCTTTTGCGTTCTTTCTTTAAATTTCGTTCAAGTCCCTATAAATAACAATAATGCACATAAATAGCCATCTATTCTCATAAAATCATAGAATATCAATAATAAAAACATGAGAAAATATATGACAAATTTGCCCTTATCAGGCGCCCCGTGACCTACTCACGTATGTGGTGCTAGTTAAGTCGCTGCGTGAATAAAGAGCTTTAGGGTTACCATTGGTACAATTTAGAAAGAAAATGGCCGAACGAAGGCCTTAATAATTTTTTATCTACCGATTGCATATTATGTGTTTATATGCACAATGTAGTTATTATGTTGTATAGATTTTGGATATTATTTTTCGAAGATGTAAATAAAACTCGCTCGACAAGATTTTATCGATATATGATGTTAGAAACGGTTTTACAGCTTTATACCCGTTTTAGAAGCATGATTTATGCATATATTTTAGAATTTAATATTTATGCAGAATGTTATTTTATTTAAAATCTTAAATGCACTCACTGAGCTTCTTTAGCTCACTCGTTTTATGTTTTATAAAATCTAAATCCCCTTCCCAAGTGCAGGTCTCGTTACGCAAGCTGCTGAATCTCTTACAACTAATTAGTAGGCTAAATCGAAAGATCATTTTTGTAAATATAAATGTGCTAAATAGCACTCCTTTTGCTTTCAACATAGTAGTTCTAGATTTGTGCATTGTACATATGTTTTGGATAACCAAGAATAGATTTCGATATTTTGATGATCGTTTCACTTTTTATCAGTATTCTAATTTTATGATCAGAATGAAATTATTGAGTTGAGTTGGAATTGTTTTGGAAAGGATTGGAGGTCCTATTTGACAGTATCGAGAAGTGGTTTGAAAATAGAAGTTTAATTCTTTGCAGGTTTTGTACTAGATTTTCAAAAAAATAGAGAAAACTTCGCCCCCTTTTTTTTAGAATTAATATTTCATCTTCATGTATATTCTAAGATTTTCTCAATAATAGCAAGAATTAAAAAGGGGTTCGCCTCGCAGAATTTCTCAACTTACCCAATTATATTACGAGAAACTTCCGTCAAGGTGCTTGACAAAACCGCTAGGATTTATTGTAGATGGTCTCGGGCTAGGTCATATCATTATGACTTCTTAAAATTCATTAAACATTAAGAGAGACTCCAAGAGAGAAAATAGAGAGCTAAAATATCTTGAACGCTGAGTATGCAAGAAAGTGGTATAGGTAGTACTTGAGTTCTGAGTGAACGAAAGAAGCACTAATAGATCATTTGAGAGCTCTTTATTGTTGTATTACTTGATAATCTCTTAAGGGAGATCTTTGTGATCTACAATTCTTTGTGAACTTAATAAAAGGGGCTAGAATCATGTGATCCATTGTAGACATAGGTGTTTGTTACCAAACTACATATATTGATTGTGTGATTGTTCTTGTTTTTGTTTTTGTTTTTGTTCTTATTCTTATTTGCTTGTGATTGTGATTGAAGTTTCTACACGTGTTTATGATTTATTTAGAGTACACTCCAAAAAAAAAAAACCCATTAAATTAGAATTAGTGCAAAGACTAATTCCAAAGAGGAATTAGTGTTAAGGTTAACATCCTCATCTCTAATTTAGTTAATATGCTTATTTAGTGAATGATTTTAATTCTTTTTTTTTTTGAAAAAGAATGATTTTAATTCTTTATTATTTGATATATGTTGTCTAAAGGCATTTTTGAGTTTTCATTAGACTGTTATAAGGAAAATAATGTCTACTTGTAAAAATTTCATTACAAGTATTACCGAATTTTAATAGTTTATTATGGACAATATATCCAATAATTATCCATCTTCCATTTCAAATTTAAAGGCCACATGCTTTTACATATAATGCGAGGTAGAAAAATAATTGCTGTCATTTTAATAAAAAAATTATACAAAGATTGTTAGTTGTAATAATTGAAGGTTTTTTAAAACACGTTTTAAACTAGAGAAAGAAACTATCATTTTCGCCAAATGTTAGGGTCTATGTATCTTTATCCTTTATATTCTCTCTTTAGGTTTGGAAAAGTCCAAGATCTCATTAAGAATAAATATTCTTTGGAGCATGAAACATGAAAGCTATTACAAAATTCTAAAGTGATTCTAAATCGATCGACCCATGGTTTTGGTATTTGTTACCCATGGTGTTTTACATTTAACAATGTTAGAAATGTAAAGAGAATATATTTCACTGTGAATTGTAAAGCTGTACAATGGAACATTTATATAGGCTGTAACCTTATTACATAATAGAAAAGTAACATATATAAGGAAATAATATTTTACATTAATAACGTGTATATATGGTAGGAGGGTATAAAAGAATGATTCCGGAATAATTCCAGAATTATTCCTTAATACCCTCCCTCAAACTCAAGATGGTGCAGTAGAAGCAAGTTTGAGTTTGGAGACTAGAGCATGAAAACGGCGCGGAAGAAGAGATTTGATAAAAATATCAGCAGGTTGCTCATCAGATGAGATGGAGTAGAGCATGATAGTGCCTTGAGAAACTTATTACCGAACAAAGTGACAATCTGTTTCAATATGTTTAGTCCGCTCATGAAACACATCATTGTGGGCAATTTGGATAACACTTTGATTGTCACAATAAAGAGGTGTAGCTCAAGTATGAGAAATACCCATATCTTCAAGAAGCTAGCGGAGCCAGACAATTTCTTGGGTAGTATCTACAAGAGCACGGTATTCAGCTTCGGTACTCGAGCGAGCAACAACTGTCTGTTTCTTACTTTTTCACGAAAGAAGAGAATCACCCAAGAAAAGACAAAATCCAGTAGTTGATCTACGATCTGTAGGATCACCCGCCCAATCAGCATAAGCTCGTAACACAAGAGGAGAGTGAGCCAAAAAATAGAGACCGTGAAAAAGTGTACCTTTGAGATAACGTAAGATATGAAGAACTGCTGCATAATGAGAGGTACGAGGAGCGGCTATAAACTGACTTACAACATGAACAACATGAGTAATGTCTGGGCGAGTAACTATAAGATAGACCAAACTACCAACCAATTGACGATAAAGGGCAGCATCACTGAGAAGAGTACCATCAGAGGATCGGAGTTTGGCATTAGGCTCTAGAGGAGTGGAGACAGTCTTACTGTCTGTCAACCCAGCTTTAGTAAGTAGATCGGATGCATATTTAGCCTGAGAAAGATAGTACCCTGTAGAGTCGGATAATACTTCAAGGCCAAGAAAATAACTAAGGTTGCCAAGATCTTTCATCTCAAAGTGTTACTGAAGAAAGTTCTTAAGAGTGGAAATACCAAGAAGATCATCACCCGTGATAATCATATCATAAACATAGATAAGTAGGAGAACACAACCTTGTGCCGTCTTGCGGACAAAAAGAGCTGAGTCATAAGGACTAGACTGAAAACCATGCTGAAGACTAGTCCTACTAAACTTTGCAAACCATGCACGAGGAGCTTGTTTAAGACCATACAGAATACGATGAAGTTTACAGACTTTTCCTGGAGGATGTGGATAACCGGGAGGAGGCTTCATATATACTTCTTCAGTGAGATCACCATTGAGGAAAGCATTTTTGACATCCATCTGAAATAATGTTCAACCACGAACTGCAGTAACAGTTAATAAACTTCGAACAGAAGTAAGTCTAGCAACTGGGGAAAAAGTTTCTTCATAATCTATGCCATATTCTTGGGTAAAGCCTTTGGCAACAAGGCGGGCTTTATAACGCTCAATAGATCCATCAAATTTGGTCTTGATCTTGTACACCCATTTGCATCCAATGACAGTTTTATTAGAAGGAAGAGTAACAAAATCCCAAGTATGCGACTTCTCAAGGGCCTGCAATTCTTCTGTCATTGCTTGCTGCCAAATAAGATTAGAACTAGTCTCGGAATATTATTGAGGCTCATATAAAGAAAGGATAATAGAGAAACAATGATAATCATAAAGTTTAATAGGAAGTTCTCTTACCCGAGATGAACGACGAAGAGAGGGTATAGAGAAGGCCTCAGGGATGTTGAGAGCAGATTCTTCAGACGAGGTAGGAGGCTCAGAAGCAGGCGTCGTTTCAGCAAATTCACCTGTATGAAACTCAGAAGAAATATCTGTAGGTAAAGTATCGGGAAAAAGATCAATAGAATTATCTGTAAAAAATTGTGACATAGGAGGAGACACAGATTTAAAGTTAGATACAGAGAAAAACATCGTATGCTCGAAAAAGACTACATGACGAGAAACACGAAGACGGTTAGATATAGGATCCCAACACCTATAACCTTTATGTTCTATCCCGTATCCCAAGAAGCAACATAATCGAGTACGTGGCTCGAGTTTAGTATGCTCATATTTTTGAAGTAGAACAAAACAAACACAACCAAATACTTTGAGGAGTTTGTAATTAGGTGGAGTTCCATAAAGACGCTCATAAGGTGACTTGTTCTTTATAACAGGAGAAGGAATACGATTAATGGTAAAGACAGCAGTTAAAGCAGCTTCTCCCCAAAAACGTTCAGGACAAGAGGAAGAGATAAGAAGAGCACGAGTAGTATCTAAAATGTGTCTGTGTTTACGTTCAGCTCTCCTATTTTGTTGAGATGTACTAGGACAAGACCTTTGACATATAGTACCGTGTTCCTGTAAAAGATTTAAAAAATCAGAATCTCTATACTCCATAGCATTATCAGTGCGAAAAACCTTAATAGGACATGAGAACTGAGTTTTAACCATCTGAGCAAAATCTCGGTAAATTTTAGTAAATTCAGATCGTTGTTTCATAAGGAACAACCAAGTATACCGAGAATAGTCTTCAACAAAGATCACAAAATATTTGGATCCTCCCATTGTAGGATTTGGAGAAGGACCCCATATATCAGAATGTACAAGATCAAATGGAGCATGAGAGACAATAGTACTATTATCAAAAGGTAAGGCTAGTTGTTTAGCTAAAGGACATGTAAGGCAATTATCTTTATTATCAGAAACAATACTTAAGTGACCACTGGATGCTAGAGATCGGATGCGATTGATTGACGCATGACCCAAACGAGAATGCCAAAGATGTAACGAAGGTACCGAAGAAGTGGATGCTGCAGACGAAGGATATAGAAAGGATAAATCTAAAGAGATAAGTTCATACAGACATTCAACCTTACGGCTTGTCCCAAGCGTCCGATCGGTCTTTGGATCCTGCACACAACAACTAGAAGCAGTAAACAAGACATTAAGATCAAGTTCGCATAATTGACCAACAAACAAAAGATTTTAGATAAGGTTAGGAATAAAAAAGGTGTCAGATACAGAAAGATTAGGGCAAGACATGTGACCAATATGGTTAACTTTCATGAGAAAACCATTAGCAGTTTGAATAGATGGTAAATAGGAATTAAGAGTTTTAGAGGAGAAAATTGTAGGATCAGAAGTCATGTGATTACAACATGCAGAGTCAAAATACTAAGAAGAATTACCTGAAATATTGGAAGAAGCAGAAATTAAGGGTTTACCAGAATTAAAGAGGAGTAGACGGAGTAAAGATTCAAGATTATTAAGGGAACGATTCACACTATCCTATACAGTAGTAATAGTAGCTCCTGTAAAAGTCGCACTTTAAGATGTTCCAAATATGTGGCATGGCTGAAGTAGAGTAGAACCGGCAGTAGTACTGCACTTATCTATAAATTCCAAAAAGAAAACCCATTTTTTTTTAATGAAAATCTAGTCCCTAAACTTGTATTAATTACAAGTAAACCCCTAAACTTTTAATAATTATAAATTAACACCTCAAAATATAATAATTACAAAATAGCCCTTAATTTCTTAAAAAATTATAAAATGACCCCTATAAAATACTATAATTTCATAAATGCCCCAAAATTTTTGGAAATTACAAAAAAGACCCAAAATAATAGAACATTATGATCTGACCTGGAAATACTGAAAAATTTACAAACAGACCTTTAACAGAACCCAGTAAACTTCAGATGGCGCGTCCGGCTTGCTCCGACCTCCGATTGAGGTAAACTCGGCAGCATTTGAATGGTTGGTGACTAAGGATTATTTTGGTCTGGTCGGTGTTGTACACATTATTGTATAACGGCCGAGATCTGAAGTGAAAGGAATCGACAGCAGTGAAGTTCTGACGGCGCGTCCGGCAATTTCCGACCTCGGATTGGCGCGTCGGTGGCGGCACTGAACGGCCGGTGATAGAGGATTCGTTTAGTGTGGGTGGTGTCGGTCACGTCGCCGTAGAACAGCCGGGATCTGAAGTGACAGTGGCTGACGGCAGTGGAGTTTCGGTGGCGCGTCCGGAGGTTTCCACCTTGGATCGGCGCGTCGTCGACGGCGTTGAAACAGCCAGAGGATTTTGAGTAATTGGAGATGGGCGGTGACTAAGACGGCAAGATTTTGAAATTGTTCGGTGACTTTTTGAAAAACTCCGGTAGATTTCGTCGGGTTTTGAAAAACTTTCTGGCAAATCTCTAGCTAAACAAAATGACAGTGAAGAAACCAAAGCTCTGATACCATGTTAGAAATGTAAAGAGAATATATTTCACTGTGAATTGTAAAGCTGTACAATGGAACATTTATATAGGCTGTAACCTTATTACATAATAGGAAAGTAACATACATAAGGAAATAATATTTTACATTAATAACGTGTATATATGGTAGGAGGATATAAAAGAATGATTCTAAAATGATTCTGAAATAATTCCAGAATTATTCCTTAATAAACAAAATTAGATTCCTTCCCCTTCCATCTCTCACAATTGTCCCAGCATGGAACAAGAAATATTACTAAAAAACTATGCGAACTTTCTTGGAACCAAGATTTCAAGTTTCTTATTAGACGCATCAAGTTTTGTGTTGAATTAAAGTTTTGATTTTTGTGTTATTCAAGTTATAATTTCAAATCTTTCCTTTAGTTTAAATTTAATAGCTATATTATTCAAAGAGGAAACGCATACACACCAAGTAAGCAATACCAAAACACTTAAACCCGTCATTCATTCTTCAGAGCGCTGAAATTACTAGAGCAGTCTAGCTTCATCGATGCTAAGAATTCTTGGGACAGGTTCCATGGTCGTATATTTTGTTCTACTGGTCCTGTTATAAATTTCTATAGAGGTTGGGTCCAATATTTGATCTAGATTTTTTATAACCATGGCAGGTAGAAGTTGGACAGTCTAAATCTAATTGAAAAATGTTTTAAAATAGTCACTATTTAAAGGTAATAAATTTTTAAGGCAAAAAATTATTTAATTATCTTTATTAATAAAAAAAACAATGAATGAACGAAATTGCACTTGTTAATAAGAAAATGGGAGACTAAATAATAGATATAGCCTAGGATTTCCCGTGCCGTCCTTGTAATGTGTGGCCCCTCCTTGCGATGAGAGCACGGCCTTATCATTGAAATGCGACCTTGACCTTCTTCTCTGGTGTCTTTTGTCAAATTTTATCTATTTTTCAGCTATTGTTAATCAAATTTATCAATTTTCAACCTATATACTCCAAATGTACTTATTTTAATTAATTTTAAAATGTGTTTTAGATTAAAATTTCAAATGACTTATGAAAGAGATGTAAAAATGCTTCAGGGGTAAAATGATCCAAAATCAAGTATTTAACTAATAAAATTTATAAAATGTTGATCGGTTAAAATACATTTTTATTTTAAAAAAAAGTGGCTATTTTTTAGCATTTTCCAATCTAATTTCCTTTTAGCATTCAACTTGATGTTTCATAGATGAAAAATAAGTCATATATGGAATGACAAATGAATGCTAGAGGCATGTGAATGTTTATGGAATTGTTTGATATTTCTTGTTTTCTACTAAAACGTGATTGTTGATTGTTGGAAGGATCGATCTCTTTTAACAAAATAAGAAAGGGTAAATATTGATGGCAGAATTCCTTTGATTTAGAACTCTCCACTTACACACATAAAGTACATTGCCTCCGAAGCCTGGGTTTTAGTGAGCTGTTTATAAGTTAGCAAGAGATTTATGTGATATAAACATATATAGAAGTTCTTAGGTGTGCACACCCATATATTTTTTAAAATACGAACACAATTTAAACAACAGTACATAACTAAAAATGGTGTCATTTTTGGTGCTATAGATTACTGTTTAGTTCGCATTTCCATTTTAAGATGTACAGAAATTTTGAAGAATGACTCTAAACACATGCACAAAGATTAAGCAGTAGAGCAGCATATCTGCAGACTGCAAAACAATTAAGTAGATGATAACATCCTCTTCCATGGGTAGTATAAAAGTAGACGATATATGATAGGACTTGACCCGAGCCTTCTTCGAAAATTGAGGCAGATCCTGCGATGATGTGAGACTAACATACTCTTTACTTATACATATGATACAATGAAACTACATGCCTCAACAAAAAGTGTACACGTGTATTCTAATATACAAAAAGATATACAAATATACAGATTGAGATACTTATGCAGCTATGCATGTCGTGGGCCAACCTCAAAATGTGATGATTGTATCACACTGTACGAATTCCTGTGATAACCTGAGAAAAATAGAAAAAAAAAATGTAAGCTTGTAGCTAAGTAAATGAACATAATTTGAAAATATTATATACTTTATATGTATTGTACTCGTATAAATCACAGTTGAAGAAAAATATAATCATGAAGCTGTATACTGAGTAATCAATAAACTTGTATTGAAATATAAGTTGTTATAAAAATCTATGCTAAAACTAAAATCATAACATAATACTGGGGATTTGAAAATCTGGAAGCATAAACTATCATAAAATATATTATTAGGCTGAATATATGTAACACAGCTCTGGAAACATATACTACATATATATTTTGAAAATCACATCAAACTTGTACCTGGAAAAATCTGGTCTAACCTGGCAGAGTAACTCACGCACAGGCAGAGCGGGGGATTTGAGCTGGTCTAAAATGGAGGAATGCTGCATCGCTCGAGTAGAGCAAACTAAACTGGTTTAATGCATGCGTAGAGCAACTACACTAAAGGGGAGGGTACGCATATGGTGGTTCAAAAATTACTATTATATAATATCATGAAAGCACAATTGTTCTAAAATAAATATTTCTGTATTAAATGTAATCATAAACTATACTATAATAAATTCTAAAAATATTTCTGAATGTACTCATTAACATAAATATTTATCTGTCTAAAATAAATCATGACTAAATTTGATAACGCGTAATTTAATCATAAATGACTATATTAAAAATATATATAGTTATCTACTCACAAAAATGCGCTAATCTTGAGTTGAGTTTGAATTCTGAGATCTACCCGCTATCAGCACACCTTCTATATCATAGAGTGTAAAAATATATTATTAGTACCGATATGTATTATAAATATTCTAATATCGTAAAATTATTACCCACTAAATCACTAGATATAAATCTAATTACCCAAACCAATTTCCTGAAATTTTCTATTTTTTTCTATTTCTCTCGGTTGTTCTTTTTTTTTCTTTCTCTTTCTCCTTAGTTTCTTTTTCTTCATTTCTCTCATTTTTTTCTTTCTTTTCTTTTCTTCTATTCGGCTTTGCTTATTTTCTTCTTCTATTTCAATTAATTCTTCTTAAACAAAACAATTATATATATATATAACGGCCACCGCTTGCTATTTTTTCTTCCCCCTTTATAAAATTTTTGTCCTTGAAATTTATGTACCTCTTTGAAACAAATGAGGATACTGAACTCTCATCTGATCCTCTCGCTCCCATGTAGCCTCTTCCACTGCATGATTCCTTCATAAGACTTTAGCTAGCGAAATAGTCTTATTACGTAGTCTTTGCTGACGATAGTCCACTATTTGAACAGGTTCCTCTTCATAAGTCAAGTCTGTCTTCAACTGAACTGGCTGAGTATCTAGAATGTGAGAATGGTCAGGTATATACTTCCACAACATAGAAACATGAAACAGATCATGAATGCGTGACAACTCAGGTGGTAATGCTAAGCGGTACGCAACTACACCAACTCTTTCTAGAATCTCATATGGCCCAATATATCTAGGACTTAATTTTTCCTATTTTTCAAAACGAAGCACACCCTTTCATAGTGAGATTCGTAAGAAAACTTTGTCTCCTACTGCAAACTCAAGCTGTCTATGACATTTATCTGCATAACTCTTCTATCTGTCTTGAGCTACCTTGAGTCTGTCTCTGATAATACTGATCTTCTCACTAGTAGCTTGGATAATCTCTGAACCTAACAATTTTCTTTCTCCAACCTCATCCCAGCAAATCGGAGTTCTACATTTTCTTATATATAAAACTCCATATAGCGCTATCTGAATGCTAGACTGATAATTATTATTATATGCAAACTCCATCAATGGTAAGTAATCACCCCAATTACCCTTAAGCTGCAACATACAAGCTCTGAGTATATCCTCTAATATTTGTATAGTTCTCTCCGACTGCCCATCTGTTTGAGGATGAAAAGATATACTAAAGTTTAGCCTAGTGCCTAAGGCCTTCTGTAAGCTATGCCAAAATCTAAAAGTAAATCAAGGGTCTTTATTTGATACGATGAACATTGGAGTCTCATGTAACCGTACAATCTCACTCACATACAAATGAGCCAGCCTATTTAATGAGTATGAAATCTTATAAGGCAGAAAATGAGCAGACTTTGTGAGTCGATCAACAATCACCCAAATAATATCATAACCCCTCTGAGTACAAGGAAGCCCAACAATAAAGTCCATGGTGATATGTTCCCGCTTCCATTCAGGAACTGGAAGTGGTTGAGATAATCCTGCTGGCCTCTGATGTTCTGCCTTAACTTGCTGACAAATCAGACAGTGAGATACAAACTCTGCAATCTTTATTTTCATACCTTGCCACCAGTAATGTTTTCTTAGAGTACGATACTTTTTAGTGCTGCCAGAATGCATAGCATAAGCTGAGCTATGAGCTTCTTCTAAAATCTGCTTCTTTAATTTTGAGTTTTTCGGAATACAAAGTTTGTTACCTATAACTAATGTCCCATCAGCTTTCAACGTTAAAGCAGTTCGCATTCCATTCTTTAGTTTTTGCATAAGTTTAACTAAATTATGATCCTGATCTTGCATCTCTCAGAATTTGATCAATCAACATAGGCCTGACTTGAAAATATGCTAGAAGAACTCCAAACTCATCTACAGACAACTCAACCTTCATAGACCTTAACTCAACTAACAATGGAAGATAAATCACTCTTAAATAAGCTATAGAGCTAGAAGACTTCCTGGTGAGTGCATCTGCTACCACATTCTCCTTACCTGGATGATAATCAATCGTACAGTCATAGTTTTTTATTAGCTTTAACAATTTTCGTTGTCTCAGATTTAGATCTTTCTGTGTGAACAAATACTTCAAACTTTTGTAATTAGTAAAAATTTTACATGTAACACCATATAAATAATGTCTCCAAATCTTCAAGGCAAATACTACTGCTGCCAATTCTAAATTATGGGTTGGATAATTCAACTCATGCTTCTTAAACTACCTAAAAGCATAAGCTATTACCTTACCATGCTGCATCAATACACAACTTAATCCATGTCTAAAAGCATCACTGTAAATTATAAATTTTTCGATGCCAGATGAAAGAGTGAGAATAGGAGTTGAAGTCAATCTCTTTTTAAGTTCTTAGAAACTATGTTCACATTCATCAGTTCACACAAACTTTACATTTTTTCTGGTCAACTTTATAAGCGATGCAGCAATCTTAGAGAAGTCTTTAATAAATCTCTGATAATAACCTACTAGACCGAGAAAACTTTTAATTTTTATCACATTAATTGGTCGCTCCTAATTTACCACAGCTTCAATTTTTTGAGGATCCACATAAATTCCATTTGTTGAGATCACATGGCCTAGAAATGTAACTTTATCTAGCCAGAACTAACATTTGCTGAACTTAGCATATAACTGTTTATTTCTCAAAATCTGTAACACTATTCTCAAATGCTCTGCATGCTCATCTGTACTTCGTGAATATATAAGAATATCATCAATAAATACTATAACAAATTGATCAAGATATGGACAAAATACCTCATTCATAAGGCCCATGAATGCAACTAGAACATTAGTCAACCCAAATAGCATTACTACAAGCTCATAATGCCCATATCGAGTTCTGAAGGCAATCTTAGCCACATCAATATCTCTGATCTTTAACTGATGATACCCTGATCGTAGATCGATCTTTGAAAAAACCTTTGTACCCTGTAACTGATCAAATAAATCATCAATACGAGAAAGTGGGTACTTATTGCGTATAGTGACTTTATTTAGCTCTTGATAATCAATGCATAACCTCAAAGGTCTATTCTTCCTTTTAACAAAAAATACCAATGCTTCTCATGGTGATACACTAGGTCTGATGAAATATTTATCTACCAATTCTTGTAACTGAGTCTTCAATTCTTTTAACTCTGAGGGGGTTATTCTGTATGGTGCTTTGGATATAGGAGTTGTGTCTGGAACCAAATCAATACCAAAATCAATCTTTCTATCTAGTGATAAACCTAGAAGATCTTTAGAAAATACATTTGAAAAATCTCTGACCACCAGAATATCTTCTAATATAGCCTCATTGACTCTGGCATTAATAACATGTGTCAAATAGGCTGGACATCATTTTTTGAGCAACTATTTAGCTGTCATAACAGATATAACACAAGATGAAAGAACTCGTCGCTCTCCACAAAAAATAATATCAGGCTCTCCATGTCTTCTGAATATAACCCCATTTTGAAAATAGTCTATAGTAGCATGGTGATTAGCTAACCAGTTCATCATAAATATTGCATCAAAATCATGTATATCAAAAGAAATTAAATCTGCTACCATCTCATTACTATCCACTTTGATAACACAACCCTGAAATACATTCTCAGCCAATAATGATTCTCTAACCGGTGTGGCTACCACCAAGCTACAATTTAGGGGTTTTAACACTCTATCCGTATGTACAACAAAGATACAGGAAATAAAAGAATACGTAGAGCCCGGATCAATTAAAATATAGGCCTCTCGGCCAAAAATAGTCAGCATACCTGTAACAACATCAGGGGTAGCTTGTGCCTCTTGTTGAGTCAAAGCAAATACACGTGCCTGACTACGAAGTCGACTTGGCTGACCCTTTTTTGGATCTCTACTAGCTCCTAAAGCTCTAGGCTGTACACCAGTACTAGAGATAGGCTATTCTATCTGAGATCCTTCATGTCTTTGAATATTGCCACTACCACTTTGAAAACCCTGAGAAGCTGTACTTTTTACTAAGCTGCTACTCTGAAGAAGATGAGGGCAATCTCTCCTCAAATGTCTAGCTTGTCCGCAATGGTAGCAACCTCTAAAACCTCTTAGATATTGTCCCTCATGACTCCTGTCACAAATGGAACACTAAAGGTACCTTCTCATGCTAGCACTATTACTTAACTGGCTACCACCTTGAGGCCTCTGACTCCCTATGTTACTTCCAACAGATGGAGGCATAAAACTCTATTAGAACTCTGTCTCTGTCTTCTTGATAGCATAGGGCTCTGACCATACTGTTATCTACCAAAATACTTTATATAAGATGTCTCTCCTCCCGATGCTTTATTACTACTTGATCCACCAACCATGGCCTGGTCTCTGCTTGAATGACTGAGCTCTACGTGCCTCTACTAGGCTTCTCTCAACTCTCATTGCAGCCCCTACTAACTCACTGAAATCACTGTGCCTTATGGTTGTAATTGCTGTCCTGATATTGCCTCTGAGGCCCTGTTCAAATCTCTTACATTTATCCCTCTCATTTTGTATTGCATATAAAGCGAATCTTGATAACTCTATAAAATGGTTCTCATACTCCTCCAATGTCATCAATCCCTATTCTAACTTAAAGAACTTACTGGCCTAGATGTCTTGGTAAATTATAAGAAAGAATTTAACATTAAATTCTTTACAAAAATCAGCCCAACTAATCACCCCTCTATATCTATGTGATACTGATCTCCACCAGTGGTATGCTCTACCCTCAAGAAAAAATATAGTAAAGGAAACCCTTTCATCATCAGTACATCTCCTAACATCAAATATCCGTTCTACTCTGGTCAGCCATGACTCTGCATCAGCTGGCTCTGTAGTGCTTAAAAAATTCTCTATCTTCTAACTACGAACACGCTCTATTGTGTTCTCTCTCCTAGGTTGCCCCTGTGTTTGTCTCTCGACTGCAATTATAACTAACTGAGACAGTCTATCTATGAATTGCTCTAAGGAAGGTCTATCAAGCTGTCCCTGTGTAGGCTGTATCACAGCTTGTGGCACTGGCTGAAGGTGTATCTCTTCTACAATAGGATTAAGCTGAGTTTAAGGTATGGGTACAGGGGGAACTGAGTCAACTATTTCCTCTCTAATAGGTTCCTCCATTCTATCTGATATTAAGGGAGCTCCCAGTTCAGCCATAAGTTTCGCGCGATGTTGGCTACGTGGACGTTTGATGAAAATCTATAAAATGTAACAATTCATTAATGACATCTCTAACATGCATGTATCATGTACTAGTTTACAGAATCTAAAACCATGCTCTGATACCAAACTGACAGGATCCGACTCGAGCCCTCTTTGAGAATCGAGAAGGATCCTGCGATGACGTAAGACTAACATACTCTTTACTCATACATATGATACAATGAGGCTACTTGCCTCAACAAAAAGCGTACACGTATACTTTAATATACAAAAAGATATACAAGTATACAGACTGAGACACTTATGCAGCTATGTGTGTCGTGGGCCAACCTCAAAATGTGATGATAGTATCACACTGCACGAATTCCTGTGACAACCTGAGAAAAATTGAAAAAATAAAAAAAATGGTGAGTTTAGGGCTCAGTGAATTGACATAATCTGAAAATATTATATACTTTATATGTATTGTACACATATAAATCTATAAGATAGAATAATCATAAAACTGTATACTGAGTAGTCAATAAACTTATATTGAAATATAAGTTGTCATAAATATCTGTACTAAAACTAAAATCATAACATAATACTGGAGATCTGAAAATCTGGAAATATAAACTATCATAAAATATATTATCAGGCTGAATATATTTAACATAGCTTTGAAAACATATATTACATATATATATTGAAAACTACACCAAACTTGTACTCAAAAAAATTTGATCTAACTTGGCAGAGTAACTCACACACAGGCAGAACAGGGGATCTGAGCTGGTCTAACCTGGCGGAATGTTGCATCGCTCGGGTTGAGCAAACTAAATTAGTCTAACGCATGTGCAGAGCAACTACACTAAAGGGCAGGGTACGTATATAGTGGTTCAAAAATTACTATTATATAATATCATGAAAACACAATTGTTCTAAAATAAATATTTCTGTACTGAACGTAATCACAAACTATATTATAATAAATTTTAAAAATATTTTTGAATATACTCATTAACATAAATATTTATCTGTCTAAAATAAATCATGACTAAATTTGATAACACGTAATTTAATCATAAATGACTGTATTAAAAATATATATAATTATCCACTCACAAAAGTGCGTTAATCTTGAGCTG
The DNA here is from genome assembly GCA_946807835.1 of Ailanthus altissimus. Lineage (NCBI taxonomy): Eukaryota > Viridiplantae > Streptophyta > Magnoliopsida > Sapindales > Simaroubaceae > Ailanthus > Ailanthus altissimus. The sequence goes on from OX327684.1 coordinate 21,725,606, forward strand.
AGTTTGAATTTTGAAATCTACCCGCTATCGACACACCTCCTATATTATAAGGTGTAAAAATATATCATTAATACCGATATATATTATAAATATTAAAATATAAATATTTTAATATCATCAAACTATTACTCATTAAATCACTTGATATAAATCTAACTACTCAAATTAATTTTTTATTTAATTTTTTTTATTTCTCTCTGTTTTTTTTTTTTCTTTCTTTCTCTTTCTCCGTTTCTTTTTCTTTCTTTCTGTCCTTTTTTTTATTTCTTTTCTTTCCTCTTTTTCTTATGTTCGGCTTTGCTTCTTTTCTTCTTTTTCAATTAATTCTTCTTAAATGAAGCAAAAACAAAACAATTATATATATATATAACAACTACCACTTGCTATTTTTTCTTCTCTTTTTTTTTATACCAAATTATTTATTTTACCGCCAATCTATTTATAAAACATACCCGTGTATTACAATATTACAATATATATATATATATATATATATATATATATAATGTACGGCTACTAATTCAAATTTACAATGGGATACATCAGATCCACAGCTATGATCTAAGTGACCAGAAACTCTCATGTCTAATTATCATCAGCCTACAATTTTGAGCTCAGATACTTAGTAGGACTTGCATAAAAGTTGTATTTAATAACTGGCAGGGCATGCATAATACATAGTCATGCTATAATCCAAAAATTTAGTTAATTATGAAGATCAGAAATGAATTATGATGATATGCATCTCTCTTTATTTACCTCTCATTAATAAACATGCATAAATGAAAGAAAGAGAGTTGGAGAAAGAACCTGTAACAAAGAAAGGCAGTTTCTTAAACTTTTCATTATTACAAGGAATTAAGCTCTAATCAACTTATTGAAGCCTTCTCATTTTTCATTAATCATATGGAAAGACTTAATCCGGTCTGCCTCCACAATCTCCCTTCATACATCATATTCGATCTTTTCTGCTTGCCAGCGAGAAGGTTCTTCCACAAGTTCCTCACTGAAAATCATACGAGATACCCAATCCTTCCATGTTGTCCTCCGGTACTTATCTTCATCAAGTGTGCCCGATGCCAAGAGTTGGTACACATAAACAATCTTTTGCTGACCAGGTCGAAAAGCACGTGCAATGGCCTGCTTTGTCTTGGAAGGATTCCACTCTGAATCCAACATAATCACCCGTGAAGCTGCTGTCAAACTAATGCCTTCAGCACATGCTGTAATTGAAGCAATAACCTTTGAGGGCCCGCCAGGTTCCTCAAACTTATACATTATTCTTCCGTGTTCAAACAGCTCTAGGTCCCCTGTGAGGAACAGTATTTCTTTACCCTTCTGCCACTGAAAGATTTTCTAAAACAATTGGGAAAACAACATGATTGGGGCAATGTTGTGGCAAAACAATCAGAACCTTCTCTTGCTTGATAACTCGATGCACAAGATTCAAAACAAAGATCACTTTGGGCCCTTTTCTGATATCGTACTTATGCTTTTCAAGCTCCACCAGTTCGTCAAGGTTGAAAATTTTATTAGCGCAATTTGAAGTTTTGACCAACCAAGGATGTACGGATGCAAGGGTTATCAAAAGCTCTAATTCAAGAGGATAGCCGTGGTATGTAGCCATAATTTGGTGTAGTTTCATGAGGACCTCATGTTGTACGTAGAATTCATCAACAATGTGTACATTTGTAAACCAGGGAGCTTGTCAGAACCTCCACCTTCATATGCATCGATAAACCCATTTATGATATTTCTCACATGTTTAAACCTTGAATTCTTTCTTCTCCTATGCCTGAATAAATCTTCTTTGCTATGGTATCTATGAAAATTTTCCTTGCCCGTGATTCTAACTGGCGAATGTTCTTCACCCACTTCTTCTTCCTTTTAAATTTTGGGTTTAACACCCTTGAAACTTCATCAATAAACTTTGGTCGTGCCAAGCAGAGAGTGTTGAAATATTCACAGAAGTTGTTCTGAAACAATGTGCCTGAAAGCAATATTCTCAGGTCTGTTTCAACTTTCATTAGAGCCTTCCTCAACCTTGACTTAGTACTTCTAGGATTGTGCCCTTCGTTGAGTATCACAATGCCTGGACTTTCCAGCAGGACTTTAGACATTTTCTATGTGCAAACTTTGAATCTTCTTGCATTACTATTAGAAACGAAGTGTAACCCATCACAAGAATACTGGGCTCCATCTATCTTCTCTAGACAATCTAGCACGTGCATGACATCTAGAGTGGGATTTAAATTTCCTTGGAAGTACCTTACATTTTTCTGCCTGAAGACTATAGGTTCTACAACCATGGATTAGATGAACCGGCAAGGAAATTTTCCACTTAATAAACTCCTTGTGCCAGGTGTAGAGAGTTGTCTTTGGGGCAACAACTAGAGGCTGTTTTCCTGGGAATAACTTCAAGTAGCTAACAAGGAATGCTATAATGAGAAAAGTTTTCCCAGCTACAGTAGAATGAGAAATAACACAACCACCTGTATTCTTAGATTTCAGTTTCATATGTGCTGGTATCAAAGAGAGAGAGAACATGAAGACAATGACAATCAAGACCAACATACACAGCTTGTTATGCATGTAAGATATGTATACATAAAGAGAGAGAGAGAGAACACATGAGCTGAATATAACAAAAACCAACAAACAGATCCTCAGAAAAAGTTACTTGTAACAGTTGTGTACCTCATTGTAATCAAGAATATAAGCTGATGCCATGGATAGTTCCATTTCTTTCCGTAACATTGCAATTGTTGGAATTTTACTTTCATTTTTGCTTGAGGATTGTTCCATTTCCAAAATCTGATGTAAAGATTTTCTTCTTAAACTCTTTCCAATGATCAACAATATTCAGTTCATTATTTGTTATTATGGACTCAATGTTCTTCATGTATGAATTTATCAGCCTATAGAATGCTTCTGCACTTAACACTGATTTTTTATGAGTCCCCTTTTCACCAAATTGCTTCTCACTTTTTAAACTTATAGGGTGATATCTGTTACTTTGGACTTTCTTATTGGAGGGCCTTCCCCTTGACCTACTTTCATACCCCATATCTTCTAGGTCAGAAATATTCTTACATTGGACTTTCTTTTTGGGAGTTTTTTCCTCCCGCCAACTATCAAAATCCACACTTCCAATTCAGAAGTACTCCTCCTCTGTGCCGACGAAGAACCTTTCAAGTAATACTTGGGAGAAATTTCATCACTCTTTCTTGAACAAGTTCCAGGGATCTTGGAAAGGAGAGGATATTGATAAAAGGCAAGTGATTCACTTTCAGTAAACATAGGAACAACAACAAGCTCTGTTTGATGGTCTGTTTGTGTGGTAACACCTGACTTTGTCTCCCTTGGTTCAGACTTGATTTTTCTGTTGAGGGGATCTCTCATTTTAACCTCTGTATTCTCTTCCAAACATTATGGCTGTGCATCTAACAGGTGTGACAGTGGTAAGTGCAAATCGTTTTCTTCCCATTTTTCCGTCTTATATGGAAACATTCGAACCCAGCCACCATCTGAGTCTGGAGGTATATCACAGCCAAGAAAGCGGTCAGGCTGCATAATTCTACGTTTAGAGCATCTCAAGTTCATAACGTCGTACAATGGCAATGATCCACCCACTTGTCTGCCACATTTGGGACTGGCCTCTACAGTATTCACTGGAATAAATTTAAAGGCATGATGTTGAAATACCATCTTCAACTCTGAAATTAATAGAGTTCAGATGATTATTAGGACTTGTCATCATCACCCCTGATAGACAATTTTGTTTTCCACAGATCTTACATTGAATGCAGTCTGCTTCAAAACTGACGCCACAAGTAGCCATGAAAGATCAGATGAGAATTTCCCCAGTAATAGTTTAGTTTTCTGCAATGAGGAACAGTCCTCAGAGAAATTCCACCGGTGGTGTTGATCTTCAATAGCATCTCTTTCAAGCTTTTGGAGGATACCTATTTGATTAATTCCCACCATTTGAGTCTCTTTACTAAGTGTTCCTTTCTCCGAACCAAGAAGACCTTGGTTGACATAGAGCTTAACATAAAACTGACACAAGCATTGAGTTTGATGGGGCTTTCTTTCAATAGAACTAATCTTAGCATCAACCAGCACCTACATAAGAAAGAGAAAAATGGAGATACATCTTAAATAGGGTTATAAACTCTCAAAGTAGACAAAGATTGTCAAATTAGATGTGAACATCTAATATCAGTTATTTAAGCATGGCAATCTAAGCAAGATGTACCTACAGAAGTATTTAAAATCCAAGTAAAACATATATAAATTAGTTTTTCATATACTTGCAAACAAAGATGAGAACTTTAATACTTGGAAAAGTCCGCTAGTTGCAACATGTCAACATTCTCCTTAAGGCTCAAAGAATCATTTGAGATGGCAAAGCAATTACAACTCTTCATGTCAAGGGCAACGACTTATCTTTTATTTTTCCCTCTTTATCCTTCTCACTGATCAACTGCAGAAGGAAAAGTGTCTTCAAAGAAATTAAAACTAAAATTTTGAAGACAACAATTTTAAATGTTGTGACAGATACAAGGCATAAGCTCATGCTTGCACACATCACTAATTAGTAAAGACAGAAAGACTTTGCTAATGGTATTTCAAGCAACAACCAATGAGATTTATCTTCAAAATACAATTCAGGAAAGGAAGAAACAATAGCATTTGCTTCATGCCACTGTACATACTACAATTCCTTTAACATGGATCGAAGCCGCGAAGAATTGCAAGGAGAAACCAAGGGGTTTAAGTTATAAGTAACAAGTGGTAAAGAGATCCATCCCAACAGTGATATAACTTACAGGATCTGGATTTTGTTCATCTTCGCATTCTGCATTTTGAGAGACTGAAAGCGCCCATACATCAATTCCAGGCCTCAAAAAGCAGTCGCAGTGCAACAAAGTTGCTTTCCTTGATCTTACACGAAGATTTGAGAATGGGCGTTTCTCCTCAATCCATTGTTGATTGTCTTGAGATGCATGGTCATAGTCCCGTCCTTGATTCTTGTGAAATCCACAGTTTGCCATGAATCTGAGAAAAATGCCTCAAAAGCTGACAGGATAAAAATCAGTTAGACAATGTTTTGTGAAATCCTTTTGCAAATTTTCTATAGATACTGAGATGATTTTTTATATTCATTTTTTAGCACTCAAAGTCTCATTGAGCATGATTTAATCAATAAAGACACTCCAAAGATTTGAGAATGACTAATAGCAATAAGGCAATAAGGAAACAAAGGCCCAGAAGATGCTTACCATGCTCATCAAATGGATGTTTGGATTCCCTTCTCTTTTTCATAATTTTTTATCAAGCCAACATACTAAAATATCTCCAACACTCTCAGCTATAATTATAATGACATGTCTGCAAAAAATAGCCAGTTAGAGGCATTCTAAAAGCTACAATCAAGATCACCTGACATAGAAAGAACCCATCATTTATGTTTCTTAAATTACATTACTACCTATCATAAGCTTTCCCAATTTTTGGACCGTCCTTCTGAAGGGGAATCCTGAAGACCATTGTTTGCACCCACCCTACTATGGGTCCACATTTGCCACACTTTCAACTAATTCCTTCTCCAAATGCAAATACAACCGCAAGCCTTGCTATGACACACCAAATATACGATTTACAAGTGCCAAAAACCAATGAGTGGCATTAGCTTTCTCTGTCAATAGCAACCACTTAAGCCATACTGATATTACGTAACAAGAAAATGTAACCTCAGGTTATGTCTTTGCCACTACATTTCCTATCCACCTTTTATTCGAAGCCCTATAATATAACCAGAAGCCATGGCCAAACAAGTTTCTTTTCCTGGAAAAGAAAATTATACATTTACTATCCACTGTTTCTTCTCTTTCTACTTTAATTACTCTTTTTTCCCAAAAAAATCAATCTTTACTAAACAGAGAAACATACAGTCCTGGCCAGAAAAAGGGCATTAGTTCGAAGCAGATATTACAGCATTTAACAACCAGAATATTACAAAGAGATAAAAAAAATTACTTCCAAATGGAAAATAATCATGTGACATCCAACCCCACGACAAAATACAAACAAAAACAGAATGATCAACCAACACAGAAAACCAAGTCATACGCAAACTCAAGTTCGCTTGAAGTAAAGCACGATATAGCATTGGTTTGCATTGATAAGAATCACATACGTACTGATAAAAATTATTTTAAAAAAAGAAAAAACATTGTAAAAATCAATATCATCCAAGCAAATGAATAGCAAAAAGCAAGCAGCTTTGGCTGCTGTACCTGAGAACAGATTCTGTGTACGTGAGAAAGTACAGATTCCGATTAGATTCTGGCCTGAAAACAGAGATTCAGACTAGGGATGGCAGCGGGCGGGTTTGGGACGGATACCTCTAATACCATATCCATATCCGCTTACAAAATGAAATACCATATCCTTCCCAAACCCGTTGCGGGTTTGGAGTGCCGTTACCAAACCCGCACTTGCGGGTTTGTACCTATTACCAAACCCGCAACGGGTTATCCGCGGATTTTAAGCGGGTTTTGAATTAATATAATAAAAAAATAAAAAAATAAATATTAATTAAATTAAATTTTTTTAATTATAGCAATTAAAATAATATCAATTATATTTCTAATTTTATTTACATTAAATATTATAATTTTTAACTTCAATTTTAATTTTAATTAAATTAAATATTATAATTTCAAATCTAATCTCGATTTTAATTACGATAAATGTTATAATTTTAATTACGTTAAATATTTTTATTTTAATTATGTTAAATATTTTAATTCCAAATCTAATTTCGATTTCAATTACGTTACATATTATAATTTATAACTCCAAATCCAATTTTGATTTTAATTACGTTAATATTATAATTTTAATTTTAATTTTGATATCAATTATGTTAAATATTATAATTCTTATTCCAATTTTGATTTTAATTACGTTAAATATCATAATTTTAAATTCAATTTCGATTTCAATTACGTTAAATGTTATAATTCCAAACTAATTTCGATTTCAATTACGTTACATATTATAACTCCAAATCTAATTTTATTTTTAATTACGTTAATGTTATAATTATTATTTTGATATTAATTATGTTAAATATCATAATTCTTATTCTAATTTTAATTTCAATTACGTTAAATGTCATAATTTTAAATCCAATTTCGATTTCAATTACGTTAAATATTATAATTCTAAATCTAATTTCGATTTCAATTACGTTACATATTATAACTCCAAATCTAATTTCGATTTCAATTACGTTAATATTATAATTTTAATTTTAATTTTGATATCAATTATGTTAAATATTATAATTCTTATTCCAATTTTGATTTCAATTACGTTAAATATCATAACTCTAAATCAAATTTCGATTTCAATTACGTTAATATTATAATTTTAATTTTAATTTTGATATCAATTATGTTAAATATTATAATTCTTATTCCAATTTTGATTTCAATTACGTTAAATATCATAACTCTAAATCAAATTTTGATTTCAATTACGTTAAATGTTATAATTCCAAACTAATTTCGATTTCAATTACGTTACATATTATAACTCCAAATCTAATTTTAATTTCAATTACGTTAATGTTATAATTATAATTTTGATATCAATTATGTTAAATATTATAATTCTTATTCCAATTTTAATTTCAATTACGTTAAATGTCATAATTTTAAATCCAATTTCGATTTCAATTACGTTACATATTATAACTCCAAATCCAATTTCGATTTCAATTACGTTAATGTTATAATTATATAATTTTAATTTTAATATCAATTATGTTAAATATGATAATTCTTATTCCAATTTTGATTTCAATTACGTTAAATGTCATAATTTTAAATCCAATTTCGATTTCAATTACGTTAAATATTATAATTGTAAACCTAATTTTGATTTCAATTACGTTACATATTATAACTCTAAATCCAATTTCGATTTCAATTACGTTAATGTTATAATTATAATTATAATTTTGATATCAATTATATTAAATATTATAATTCTTATTCCAATTTTGATTTCAATTACGTTAAATATCATAACTCTAAATCAAATTTCGATTTTAATTACGTTAAATGTTATAATTTCAAACTAATTTCGATTTCAATTACGTTACATATTATAACTCCAAATCTAATTTTAATTTCAATTACGTTAAATGTCATAATTAAATCCAATTTCGATTTCAATTACGTTAAATATTATAATTTTAAACCTAATTTTGATTTCAATTACGTTACATATTATAACTCCAAATCCAATTTCGATTTCAATTACGTTAATGTTATAATTATAATTATAATTTTGATATCAATTATGTTAAATATTATAATTCTTATTCCAATTTTGATTTCAATTACGTTAAATATCATAACTCTAAATCAAATTTCGATTTCAATTACGTAAAATGTTATAATTCCAAACTAATTTCGATTTCAATTACGTTACATATTATAACTCCAAATCTAATTTTAATTTTAATTACGTTAATGTTATAATTATAATTTTGATATCAATTATGTTAAATATTATAATTCTTATTCCAATTTTAATTTCAATTACGTTAAATATCATATTTTTAAATCCAATTTCGATTTCAATTACGTTACATATTATAACTCCAAATCCAATTTCGATTTCAATTACGTTAAATGTTATAATTATATAATTTTAATTTTAATATCAATTATGTTAAATATGATAATTCTTATTCCAATTTTGATTTCAATTACGTTAAATGTCATAATTTTAAATCCAATTTCGATTTCAATTACGTTAATGTTATAATTATAATCATAATTTTGATATCAATTATGTTAAATATTATAATTCTTATTCCAATTTTGATTTCAATTACGTTAAATATCATAACTTTAAATCAAATTTTAATTTTAATTACATTAAATTGTTATAATTATAATTTCAATTTCGATAGTTAAATATTATAATTTTAAATTCAATTTCAATTATGTTAAATATTTTAATTTCAATTTTAATTCTAATTTTATTTACATTAAATATTATAATTCTTGTGTTAAATATTATAATTTCAAATCCAATTTCAATTTCAATTACATTAAATGTTATCATTCTAAATCCAATTTCATTTCCAATTTCAATTGTGTTAAATATTTAATTCTAATTACAATTACAATTTCAATTTTAATTACGTTAAATGTTATAATTCTAAATTCAATTTCAATTACGCTAAATATTAAATATTTTAATTCCAATTTCAATTATGTTAAATACTATAATTTTATTTTTAATTTCAATTATAATCATTAATTCCTTTGAACTAATTTTATTTATTTATATTTAATGGTATGAGCAATGTCAAATAAAATGTAAATTTTTTGATGTGAGATAAAAAAAATACAAAAATAATCATTTTATATTTTATATTTTATATTTTTTTTAAATGTAGTATGTGCGGATACCCGTTGCGGGTATCCGTGGATTTTTCACTAAAACCATACTCGTACCAAATCCGTTGCGGGTTTTAATTTTAAATACCAAATCCGTACCAAACCCGCTTCAAGCCTTACCAAATCCTTCCCAATGCGGGCGGATTTTAACGGGTTTGCGGGTTTGCGGATTTTTTTGCCATCCCTAATTCAGACAATGATAAAGATTGAAATTTAACGACCATAAAGAAAGTGAAGTGGAGCGGAGAAAGCTGACCTAAAAATGAGTAAATGAGTGAAAAAAAGAAAAAGAATAAAAAGAATAGTAAGTGCTAAGTGGGCAGATAAGTCAATAGAGTTATGTCTTGTCAGAGGACCTTCGGTGAGCTAAAAACTTAGTGGTCGGTGAAACATTACATTACAAAGCACGCACTTATGTTTTGTTTCTGCTGTAGTAATTGAGTGGCGAGTGTATGTACATAAGTGATGATGGGAAGGGTAGATCAGGCATGTTATTTACGTGATGATTCTTGATGAATGATTTTCAGGGATATTTTTTGTGGGACCGAGACTGTGTAACGAAATTTGATGGAATTGTATTGCGGATTCCAGCAGCACGTGTTAGTGGTCAAAAACTATTTGAGAGACCAATTTGTTTACGTCAGAATCATGGCCATTGATCTCGTTTCCATTTACCCCACGTTCGATTTTACAGTCTAGAAAAAAAGAAAACAGCGGGTAATATCTCAATATTTAAATATTATAATAACTAATAATTGATAACTTTAAAATAATAAATTCTTTTCATATATTATTTAAAATAAAAAGTATTAACATATTACTTAAAAGGTAAGAAAAAGTATATCTAGAACACTAAAATTTCCGAAAAGTGATATTTAAATTTTTTAAAGTTCTAAAATTTTTATTTATATAATTATTAGATAACAGATTTTGTTAATAATAAAAAAAATAAAAATAAAAATTCACTTCTATTAAGTCAACAAATGATTAATAGTATTAATAACTAATCAACCATCGGTTAAAATTAATTATTAACAATTAATAATTAATCGACCATCAATTAAAGAATTAATTAATAGTTTATTAATAATAGTCAATAACTAATCAACACTAATTAATGATAATCAAAATTCAATCAAAAGATAATTAATATTGATCAACAATTATTTGATAACGATCATCTTCCAATAAACATCGAATACTGGAGCAAAGGAGTAAATACACTTGTCCCCTCCCTTGCTTCCTGTTCTTTATGTGTGATTGGCTTCATTGCAACCTATTCTATGATGGAGAGATCAAAGGCATTAGGGTCGCAGTGTGAATGTGCAATTCCCTTTCTTTCACCGACATCTGGCCTGTTAAAGCACCAACTCTTCGTCTTCTTTACCTTTTCTTATACTAATGAAGTTCTCACGGTTCGTCGATTATCGAATTTGCACACTTACGAGTGATATATAATAGTAATAGATGTTGAGATCGAATCTTGTTCAATCTACATCTGAACTCTGTCTATTAGTGAAATGCTCCATTCCAACTGTCGAAAATTGTCCAATACAAAGTGCTAAATTGGACCGAAGTCAAATTGGACCACTAATTTAATATAAATTTTTTTTTGACCGAAGTCAAATATTTTAAATTTTATTAACTAAATAGATGTTACGTTGACTATTTTACCCTTATTATAATTTTAATAATTTTTTTAATAATTATAAAAAATATTATTTATAATGACAATAATAATTTTAAAAAGTAATAATATAATTAAATAATATTAATTATTTAATATTTTATTTTTTATAAATGAATTAAAAAAAATTAATATAAAAATAAGTGAAAATTAAAAACATATAAAAAAAAGTTTGTTGGGCACATGCCCAACGACTGGGCAAAGGCGCTGCCCGCGCCAAGCAATGCAGCCAGCAAAGCTTGGCAAAAGTCTTGGCTTTGCCAAGCTTTGCTTTTATTTATTTTTTTAATTTAAATTTAAATTTTATTTAAATTAATTATATTTTAATTAATGTATTAAAAAAGAAAATAATTAATTAATTAAAACAATTAATTTATAAAAAATAAAAAATTATTCAACTAAATAATTTATATTATTAAAATATAATTTTTTATTAAAATAATTAATTTAACTTTTTATTAAATTAATAAAAATTTATATTTTAATTGTATAATATAAATTATTTAATAAAATAACTTTTTATTTTTTAAAAACAATTAATTTTAACGTTTTTATTAAATTAATGAAAACATTATATTTTAGTTATATAATATAAATTATTTAATTAAATAACGTTTATTTTTTATACTTAATAAATTAATTATTTTCATTTTTAATACATAAATTAAAAATAATTAATTAAAAAAAATAAGCAAAGCTCGGCAAAAATGCCAAGCTTTGCTTGCCCGTATGCTGCGCCCAGCGGTGGGCGTAACATACGCCCACCCCCTCACACATGCGCCCTAAGTTTTTTTTTAAATTTTAATTATATTAATTATTTAAAAAATAAATTTAAAAAATTTAAATTATATTTATTTTAATTTTTATTTAAATTTATTTTTTTAATTTATGTATTAAAAAAGAAAATAATTAATTTATTAATTATAAAAAATAAAAAGTTATTTAATTAAATAATTTATATTATATAACTAAAATATAATTTTTTCAATAATTTAATAAAAAAGTTAAAATTAATATTTTTATAAAAAATAAAAAAATTATTTTATTAAATAATTTATATTATATAATTTAAATATAATTTTTTATTAATTTAATAAAAAGTTAAAATCAATTATTTTAATAAAAATTTATATTTTAATAATATAAATTATTTAGTTGAATAACTTTTATTTTTTATAAATTAATTAAAATAAATAAATAAAAATAAATTAATTTTTTAATACATTAATTAAAATAAAAATTAAATTTAAATTGAAAAATAAATAAAAACAAAGCTTGGCAAGCTTTGCTGGGCGCTGGGCACGCGCGCTAAGCGAGCAAAATGCTCGCTGAGCGCATACCTGGGCGCATGTCCAACAAGCATTTTTTTTTTTATATTTTTAATTTTTACTTATTTTTATATTAATTTTTTTAATTCATTTATAAAATATTAATAATTTATATTATTTAATTATATTATTATTTTTTAAAACTATTATTGTCATTATAAATAATATTTTTTATAATTAATTAAAAAATTATTAAAATTATAATAAAGATAAAATAATTAACGTAATATTTATTTAGTTAATAAAATTTAAAATATTTAATTTTGGTCAAAACAAAATTTTATATTAAAATAATAATCAATTTAAAAAATTTTCCTACGCGAAATGGCCCTCTGATCAATGTCATTGACTTTTTAATAATATAATTATAATTTTATCAAATTTAATAATATTTGATAACTTTCATTATTTAATACTGATGTAAATGAAAGTTTTAACATAATTTTTTTTAACTTTAGAATTCGTATATCTGTATATATAAAAAAAAAAATCAGATCATCCAAAAACAAAAGTAAAAAAAAAAAGCTATTTTCTATGCATCAGAATTGAATTATATTTGATCTAGAACGAAAAAAAAAATTTGAATTATATTTCGGTCGCTGTCAAGTTCCGAAGAGCGATTAAACCAGAAACAAAGAGGACATATATCACAGTCGAGTTCCCTCTGGCACAATCTTCATGACAGATTCAGTAAACATAGCAAATGAACACGGTTCACCAAACAGAAGCAAAAGAATAAAAGTTCTTGGAAAACTGCCAACACAAGCCAAAAGCACAAGGTTCCACAAGAAGCAGGAAAAGAACAGAGAATTCAAACACGGTCAGACCGCTAATTGATAAAACGTGCCAAACACTTCCGCGTATCTAATTTATACTTGAGCTCTGAACTGGAAGTAAAAACTTATATTATAGTATCTTCTTTAAGTTTTTCTTTTTTACTTATATCTACAACAAAAAAAAATTTCTTGAACCATTCTATGTAAACATAAAATTTGCTAGTTTCACGGCTAGATTCTCCAATCTTAAAAAACCTATAGAGAATCCCGTACACTGGTCAGCACAAAAGAACCAAAGATGGAAAATCATAAGAAAACGAAAAAGCGTCCACATATTTTCATTAGCATACGCCGTCAATGCCTCTTACAGACCAATCAGGACCAAGAGACCATCAAAACTTAAAATGAGGAATCAACTTCTTCAATTAAGGAACGACAAACACAAGTCTTCTACTTTATCTGCCAGGCTTCAATGCGCAACCAAGTTGCCATTATTAAAACCCAAAATCTGATTCCTCCTCTTTCAAGAATTGAAGGCCATAATCTGAAGCCCCTTGCTCCATATGCTGCGTCCCACCATCTGCATTAGGATTCCGCAATTGGTAAGAAGACATATCCAGTGGTTTCTCATATTGAAACTGGCCGTAATCCAGTTGAGGGGTATCATAATTCAACTGACCCCCCAGTTCTGAGCCAAGAGGAGGATTATTATCCAACAAATTCAACAGATCATTGACATCAAACATCTCGTCCATAGATGCATCCGGCCAGCCATAGTCATCCAGCCAATCATGATTCCCAGAAACCCTAGGCTCGTCCTTAACTTCCTGTTTGACATCATAGATACTGCCCAGATTAGACTCATATTTGGCTTCAGCCTTGCTATCTATATGTTCACACCAGTAGTGTTTTTCAGCATCAGCAGCTTCATCTTTAACTTTTGGCTTCACCGGACTGCTTAACAATTTATCTTCGGGTTGAGCAGTGATCCTAGATTCAGCTTCCCTACTATCAATCTTCATATTAGAATCCTCAATCTCAGATTGGTTTGATGTTGTTGTCGAGTCAGAGTCCTTTGAACTCATAATGTCAGGCAAATTGAGTCGCGCACCAGGACCATACATTGCCCTTGCAGCTTCATCATAAGCAAGAGCAGCTTCAACTGCAGTTGGGAAAGTACCAAGCCATAGCCTGTTTCCCCTGTTTGGCTCCCTTATCTCCGCAACCCACTTACCCCAAGTTCTCTGCCTTACACCCCTATAACTACACCGTGAATTCTCTGGCCCTCCTTTACCTTTCATGCAACCCTTTTTTGAACCCTTAGCCGGAACTTTCCTCACTAGTTTATCCTCACCGTTGCAAGACTCAATAAGCTGATTATATTGCTTCCATCTCGCGAGAGTTTCGGCAACGTTAATGCCATCTCTTCGCTTCCTCTTCCTGTAGGAATCAGTAGCAGTCGAGTTAGAAACTTGATTGTCATAGACACCCACGTTCTTTGACTCAACAATATTAATAAGGCAACCACCTTTACAAGCAATCAGACAATTGTCACAAACAAGACTTTCACCATCTACAGTACTATGGAGAGCAAAAGCTCTATATGGAGATTTGGTTAAGCCTAGGGAAAAAAACAAAATAAGTTTGACTCGGAGTAGGTACTAATTTAAGTAAAAGACTCGGATATTTCTTAGCCATCAAGTCATTTTGATTTCCTAAGTTTTACTTCGGCCCCAAGAAATTAAAAAAATATTTTCAAATTTAGTTTATTTAAAATAAAAAAAATTAAAGAGAAGAATTCGGGGATATTAAAAAAAGCAAAAACCCTAAATCACTCAAATTTAAGGATCTTCACGGTTTAAAACAAAAAAGAAAAAGCAAATTTCTAAAACCCAGTAAAGAAACAGAACAAAAAAGCCGAAAGATCAAATACCCACATCACAAAACCCCCAATCGAATGAAGAACTCAAAAACCCCAAAAATTAAGATAAGAGAGGAACTCAAATAATAAAAAATAAAAAATCAACTAACCTGTCAGTATTGAGAGGCGTCATAAGAGACGGAGACGAATCTTTGCTTTGAATAGCCGTCGTAATTGCCTTATGATGATCACAAACTTGAGAATCAGCCACAGCGAGTGTTTTTTTTTTAGCTTTGTCGCTTCGGGCTTTAAGAGTTTCAGAGTCAGATCAGAAAAAGGACGGGGAAAGGGGGCGCGAGAGATATTTATAGCCTTCCCTAGATATTTCTTATAAATTTTTTATTTTTGGACGTGATGACGTGGCGGAATTCTAGTCGCGTCGTGGCGCTTCGGTCTCCGTACCTCCTGGCACGTGTCACCTCGAAGCTTCACGAAACCACTACCTGATCACAATCCTTTCCTTTGTACGCAAGTAATTTCCCAATTTAGGTCCCTCTTGTCCCTCTTCTGCCATCAGTTTTCCGAAAAAACTTCGATTATGCCACTGAATGCATGCTCACTAGTCACTAGGATTGGGAAGTGAATTCGGTCAAACTTGGTCATAACCAAATTTAGAAATTTGGCTAATCCAATATAGATTATTGTAACAGGTAATTTCTTCTTTTTTTATTATTTATTTAACGACCTAAGTCCACTTAATTACCAAATTATCATAATTTGTTTACCATCCAAATAGTTAGTTTAATATAAAATTGACGTCACATTAGATGATATGGATCCTGTCTCACTGTCTCCTCATCCTCATCCTCATCATCTCACTGGCTAACGTTATTACCAATCTTGCCCTTGCATGCGCTGCACGTGTGATAAAGGTACTCGAACACGTTATCGATGACGTGGTAGCTGATTAAGTTTGTAACAAGATTTAAAATATGTCATCGGGCATTAAAAGCACAGCCCATGCGTTTTGGCTTACGTATTTGCTTACCTATGAATGCGTTTTGGTTTATAAATAGAAAAAAAATCCGAACAAGTGGTTATTAATTTTATTCCTAGATCTCAGAATGTTCTCATAAATTAGTCAATTTTGTTTTGAATTTTTCTGATGTAAAGATTTGGCTAGATCAATTCCCTTTTAGCTGCTAATAAAATGGCAATTTGTTTCTCATATTCATATATATATATATATATATATAGTAATTTGTTATTTATAATTAAAATAATTTTATTTTTTAATATTTAAATTTTTTTTATCTTAAATGATATGTTAAATAATCATTAAATGATAAAATAGTATAATAAATAATTTTAAAAATTATATTATTTTATTATTTAATAATTATTTAATATATTAATTTAAAATAAAAAAATTAAAATACTATATAAAAAATAAATAAGGTCAATCTTATTTTAATAATTTTGTCTAAAATATAATTTAATTTAATTTAATTTAAAATATTTAATTTTATTATAATTCGTTAACTTTTACCGTAATAAAAAAAAACTATCTTTAATATTCATTTACCATTTTACTAACAGAATTGCAAAAAACGTGAGAAATTGTGAATGCTGCATCAACTAAGTTTGCTTATGAATACAAAAACGTGAGAAATTGTGTAAAGCGGTTTGTCTTTTACCTAAAATTTAAATTTCATATGAAATTATTATTTTACCTTTTAAAGTAGCTTTTTTTTTACCATTGCAAAGATCTGTTAGCTACTTTTTAACCGTTTAAAATTTGCTCTTGCTGATTATATATCACATTTGGTCCATTCTTCGGTTTGAAACTTCATGTAGTTATCTCCATTTCTATACTTGTTTACAACCAAATAAAAATAAGAAAATGAAACCCTGATGTAGTATGTAATAATCTTCAATTTCAGCAGCAGCATAGACAACTAAAAAAATTTCAATCTGTGCTAATTTTCAGCCAAAATATTCATTCAATTCCTACCTTTTTATAGTCAAAATAATTCCCCAAAATACTATTTTATATCCAAAATTTACTCATTGACAAAAATATGAACACAGGTAAAATCAACCAAATTTTGCCTTTATTACAACTAAAATAATTTCCTAAAACACTATTTTACATCCAAAATCTACAAAAATCTAAACACAACTAAATATAACCAATTTTTGTGTTTTTTTTTATAGTTAAGTAATTTCCCAAGACGCTGTTTTATACCAAAATCTATTTATTGACAAATCTTAATACACAACCAAAATCAACCAAATTACAGCAAAAGTTTTAGATCCTCGATCAAGTCTTACAACAATCTATAAAGAAACAATTTGGACAGAATTAATAGAGTGTTAATAAAATTCAACAACCGTAAATGCAAATATAATATTCACGCAAATGTTAGAATATTAGAGTAAAACAGTAGCAATAAAAATTGTATTTATGCTGTGTGATTGGTGAGTATAACTACAAACGATTTTAGAAACCTAATAATGTTGAGTCACATCCAAGCATTCGTTATATAAAAGTATATGATGATGTGAATGGGCATGTAATAAAATTCAGCAACAAAACATGTCAATGCAATGAAAATGCATATGTTGAAATTTCAAAATCTATTAAAAATTCATACAAGTTATATTTCAGGTGCATATAGAAGAAATACAAATTTTATAGGTTCTTAAAGCCTGGACTTGAGGAGTTCAATACAAGTGTCATTTTTTATGATACCCATCATAGGATTAGTAGTAACTCTATGCGCGAGCAAGTATTTGTAATTCATATGACATGGATGAATAAGCACTTTAAACAATATGTGAAAAGAGAGATGGAATTGATGGACAATGGCTTCTCAATATCACAGTCATAGTTGTTTTCATATTAAGCTTTTGTTGGGGACTAACAACAAAGTGCTCATGCATATATTATAATAACTAGCAATAAAATGACAATAGTGCATCACCAATCTTGTACCAGTGTAATAACTAGCAATGAAAATGACATATTTTGAAGAAATTGTACTAATCCTGTTGCTTATTGCCAATCTTATTTGTTGGGTACCATGTGGCTCTTAAAGTAAAATTATTAAATTATGATATATTTTAGGCAAATCTGTTCATTATGAAAAATGTACAGGGTAGATTGTTCTTATATCACAGAAAGAAAAAATTGTGAAAATTCATATCAAATGTTACTAATCTAACTTGTAGATGATTGAGACTTGTAACTCATTTATTGTGGTTAAAAGTATTACATTTGCCACATCTAATAGTGCATTTATTCAACTTTATTCAACTTCTTAATTTCAGGTGCTTCAATTATTGGGCATTCAATTATATGCCAATTAAATTGATCTAGCAAAAAGGATGAATAACACCATTATAGGTTCTAATATATGCCTCATTTATTAGACGAGGATCCACATAGTCCAATGCACTTTCTTTCTTATAAGAAACACAAGGCATAACATGTTTGCATGGTATGCCACTGATCTAAATGCCCTACAGTCACCTTATTTTTCAAATCAACGACATAAGTATGTAAACCATCCATTACTTCAAACTCACTCCTAGTTGCATCAATTATCTTCACATATCTCCGATTCTTCTTTGAGTCATCTAACTTATTTTTCACTACTGGTGTTAGCATTCTTTCCCACTTTAGTGCTTGTTTATGCCTTTTACACAATCTTTTCATGATCTTCTTTTTTATAGATTCAAGCAACTGCAAAACTATCTTGTCTCTTTGATAATTTAACTAACTATTCCACGATTTTGTCATATTGTTGGCGATATGATCACACTTTACTTCATCCTCAAAAGCATGTCTATACCATAACTTTTCTTTAATGTTAGCCAAGTAATTGTATGCACTAACATTAGCCTTCTTAATTTTTGTCATCACATCATTAAAGACTGACTTCTTCATAGCCTTTGATGCCTCTCAAAATAAATTTCTGAATCTTTGATTTGACTACTGTTTTCAAAATTTTGTGATGATATACCTAGCATAAAATCTCATTAAGGCAGTAGGCCAATGCTTGCTATATTCCATTTTGCATCTCTTACAATGCCAAGCCATTGCTTTAAGTTATCAAAAAAAATAATATCTAAGAATTGTCACTCTCTATTTCAACTACACAGACTACTAATAGGAAAAGTCATTATTTGCATCTAAAGTGATAACAGATAGTAGAACTCCTCTATTAGGACCATTTAAATGACATTATTTAAACTTATGGTATGCTACAACCTTGAAGGAATCCTTTTCGTAAAGCTAGAAAACCCAACATAAATCACTGAAACTTAATAAGATCATCTTTAATGCCTACTTCAAATTTCATTTTCATTAATACTCTAAGATTTCTGTTCATTAGTACATATGCATAACCTTTAATTATTTATATGTTATCTTATAATCTCCATTGGCTACTTTCAATGCCCTTGCTTTGTCTCTAGTTATTTGTTTTTCATGTTATAATGTATTCCAAATCTCTGCTTCAATTCATCCCTCATGGATTTAGCTGGCATTTTTGGGTTACACATAAAACTACTAACAAACTATGCAATAATCCATACAGTTGTTGTTTCTTTTGTTTTAGACACTTTATCACAAGTGTACTCCTTTTGTAATTGTTGAATTTTGAAAATAAGTCTAGATTTCACCTTTGTTGCATAGATAAACCAAAGGCATTCAGTCTATTTGCACCTACCCCTAAATCTATTTGAGTCATTCTTAATCTATTGTACTTGAAACCTTCCCTAAGGCAAGACTTATTCAGAGTACTTCTAAAGTATTGCATACCATCAAATTCAAGTCCAATGTATAAGTTAGCCTCTTCATTAGTGCCTGATTGAAAATAATCTCTGCCAATAGAGTTTTTCATCTTGCTAACTGCATCATCTTTATCTAATGAAGAAACTAATGTACTCTCTTTATCATTTAACTCATAATGGAATAGTGATTGGTTTGGTTCACTTTACTATTACTAACACCTTATTGTATACCAGTTCCCCTAACATTTTTTCCCTCTTTAACATTGACATTATCAATGGGCACATCCTCTTTTTAATCACTTGTTAACCATAATGCCTCATCATCTGAAATATCACCATCATAAACTTGAGTTGTTTTACTCATCAACATCTTGTGGTTGTGGTAGGCTTGGAGTATGTTCTTACTCAGCATATGGTTGGTTTGGTGGGGTTGGGTTGTGTTGCTGCTCAGCATATGGCTAGTATGGTAGGCTCGGGCTTTGTTATAAAAAATGGGAATGTGGTTGGTATACTAGGCTTTGGGCCTATTATTGGTCAGTACATTGTTGGTGTGGTAGGCTTTGGTTGAGTTGTTGGTCAACAGGTGGTTGGTGTGGTGGGCTTTGGTTAAGTTATTAGTCAGTAAGTGCTTAAGTTATTGGTTAAGTTTTATGATTAGATTTATATCTATTGGTGATTAGCATTTGCTTTGTCTGGTGGACTTGGATCCTGTTGCTACTTATGTACAGGTTGTAGATTTGGTTGCTCTATTAAACTCTGCTGAAACACTTGAAAGAGGTGTTGACGTGTTTAAAAGGTGCATGAATGTAATTGTGTACATGTTGATTAATTTAAAATGCATGTCCAACATAGATTAAGCAACAAAATTGAAAATAATTAATCAATAAACATACTTTAAAATCAAATCAAAATAATATAAAAATTCGAAAACTCACCTTTGAAGAACTTCGATGAAGATTTTCAAAGTGGCACTCATATATAAGTGATTCGTCGACAATTTTAGACTTTAACTATCCAATGGGATTGAAATGCTAGAATGGTAGTCTCTTAATTTAAATGTCCACCAGCTTTTTAGTTGTTCAACTCTTTGAACATGTGTTTTTTAAAATGAATGAAATGAGGACCTACTTGAAATAAATTCAAAGTTTCATTTATATACATGGCTAAAGTAGGGATTAAATTATACAACTTTTAATGTTATTATTTCATCACACATGAGTGACAAGTGTCATCTTTGACATATTCAAACTATTTGCATGGATGATACTTGCCACATATATTTTCATGTGTCAAAATTAATTATCTATGCAAAAGGGACCTATTTGCAACATTTATAAACTTTGTTCTTCATTTTCTTCGGGTTCTAAAACAAACCCTACTTTTTAAAATTCTCCCAAATTGAATAGTTTAACCCGGTCTGCTACTCGAGTACATTTAATATTTTAAGAATCCATAGGTTCTCGTTTGTCTTACGGAACTCTTACACAAGTTTGTGAACTATGCTCTATACATATGTTACAAATATTAAAGAACGATGCGTTGAATCATATAAGCTGAGGTAAACTATATCCATATAATCCCTCAGTCACCTATATCCTAGAATAACAGAGATATAAATCATCACCATCAAATCTTTATATGGTTAACCGTGAACTTATCTCTAAATTTGTATTTCTATAAATAATATTCGCAAATTAACCCTACAGAAAAATCTTTTTTGGGTTTTTTGCTTATAGCCATAAGACTTTATGAAATATAATCTCGGAGCATCTGGATATACAACTCACCCTTATGAGCAGATAGATCTTATATCTATGTATACCAGATTCTATGAGCATTAGACCATACCTAATGACACCGGGATGTTAAACCATGAAAGGTTTCTAACATGCGTGAAATCAAAGTATGGTGAATTACTCACAAGCTCACCATAGCACTTAGGTTAAAGAACTACGAATACTACTCAACTCAAGAAGATCCTCAATTGACGGTTCTATAAGATGTCTATTGAAGGTCTTCGCGAGTCTGTTCAGTACTTAGTCCTCATTGAATACTTGCATGCCTATACGAGCTTCCACTAATCCTACTGTCACGCCCCAGACCTAAAAGATCCGACACACGACATCACTTACATTTATTCAATAATATTTAAACATTCATTTCAATTTCTTTCAGAATTATAACAATTGAATTATGACTGAGACAATTAGTAAATCAGAGATACACAGAGTTTTCTCAGAGATTAACACTCTACTACGTCACCAGTAGCAACTTTGTTACCGGAAGTCTAGAATATATTCATTACAAATTCTTACTTAAAATCAACCAATAACCACACTTGGTGAAACGTAAACCAAATCCAAGCACACACAATAAAATAATACATAAGTATTTATTCAATAGGGACAAATCAAATATCTTATCTCACGTGTCCCCAAATGAAACACTCAGCAACCTAGCAACTTAGGGAACCCAAGGAACAACAGAAGCCTTGCCAAATCCGCTAAGCACACATGTACCTTATTTACCTGAAATCACCATAAACTATAATGAGTATAAAACTCAGTAAGCATACTAGTTTTTTATATATCAAATACAAATACATATATGTACACAATGCATATGTATGATATACTGTGATAAATCAAAATCATAATCTTATCAAATCACATGTCATGTAAGCGCTTACACATTCTTTCAAAACATATAATAGCAATACCATCACTCAACTACTACTTAGTAGGACTTACATATCACATATCACATAATGAGCCAAATGTCACTCGTAGGTGACATACCGTATGAGAGGAATAGTACAAGTGAGGTTTTTAAATTACACATATATAATGCTCATGCCCGTAGGTAAAAGTCAAACCTTCACCTTGATCATCGGTGAGTCCTCTCACATGCACCAATACGCCACCACACGAATGTGATGACTCACTCTTCCTTTAGGTACCAATAGAATCCTCCCTACATACGGAACACATAACATATACCAATCCCGAAGAAAATGCCACACATAAAGGCTCCACAAATCACATAAAATACCTACTAAGTTAACAATGAGTTCAAGCATCCTTAAAACACAAAATATTTCTCATGGACATATTACATTTCAAAAGCTCTCTTTGTTAAACACATTTCACTTTGAAAACTCACTTTCAAAAACACATGTATGTCCATGCTCAATGCCAATGCTCACATTCATAAACATATGTCTTTCACATTTCATATCAAATACACTTCAGCATAACATAAAGGTATTTCTAAGCACATTTACAAAATCATACATAGATAATTACTATGCTTATTGTGATTTCAGTAAAAAGTCTAGTATGCTTACCTTTTAGTACTTTCAGCTACAAGGCTTAAATGTCCTTAACCTATCAATGGAGATTAATCCTTTCATAAGCCTCACAATTCACACAAAATACTTTAAATAACTTACAAAATTATACACAATGCATTTATTACATCAAATTGGTCTAAATACTTATTTTCTCAAAATCTGTCATTCTGACCACTTACACTTAACAAAATTTTCTAATACATCAAATGATGTCCAATTACTCCAAAATCAGAATATATCATTCTTGACTCATATATCCTTCTTATATATGAATATTATATCATAATTCTTACACAATCCATTCCATAAACATTATCGAATCTAAACTACTAACCTGACATGATTAATATATTTACTGAACAGTATTCAATCTCCTAATTTATTAAATCATATACTAACTCAAAAATTATAAAACTATCACAAAATTACTCTTGACATATATCTAAATTCATGATAAATATTTCACTTCAAACTCACTGCCGAAAGTATTTTAAAACTATTTTATTCTATAGCTTTAAAAATCTGTTAATTAAATACTGCAATGAGCTGGCACTCTTTAGAAAATCATAATAATTTAACTACATTGATCTAAATTCCCAATTATGAGTATATCATATTAGACATATAAAATTATCATTCCATAAATTCGTAATTTTTGAAGATCATTAAGCAGATCAAAAATTGTTTGTCACTGTATCATACTGTTAATACAGGAAATTTATAGAATTTCAGGGTCATTTTGGTAAATTCACTAAAATTTTAATTTCTGATAATTTTCAATCGATTCAAAGTCTCCAATGATTCTAAACATGTCTAATTTCATATACTCAAAATGTAAAACTAGAATCGAATCACAACAATTTATAAAATTCCTGGATCAGGAGACTATCAAGTAAAAATTCTGTAATTCATTATGATTTATCAAGCTATCTACATAGATCATCATTAATTCTCACAATATCTTGCGAAATACACCTTAAATCCTTAATTGTATATATTTCCAGAAATCAAAACTTAAAGGAATTAACTAATTTAACACCAAGAAACTAAGAAAGGGTTATAATATACCTCTTAAGCTTAAATTCTAACTTTTTTCTTCTTTTTCTTCTCTTTTTCTCCCCTTTCTTTCTCTCTTTTCTCACTCTAAAAGAGGTAGCTAAACCAAAATGAGTGAATTAGGGTTTCAAAAGTGTATTTTTATACTAAGAGGCTAATTTTTGATATTTACAAATTTGCCCCTAAAACTTTTAAAGTATTACAATTTAGTCCCTAAAATAAATATAAAGTCTTGCAAATAAACTCAATACTAATAATATGTCCTTAACCTATACAAATACTATTAATAACAATACATAAATCAAGTACCATTCACATATATATTCTTACCGGTTATGAATACCAGTTACTACACCTACTGTCTACTATAACTAACCGTCTAGACAATCCAAATATAAGCACACACTGATTTAGAAGGAATACCAATGACTCGTATCGACAACTATATATCATGAATGATATTTTTGAGAACATACAGATGAGGTGGGCAACTTTGGGTTTATAAATTCCCAAACCATAACTGAACCCGATCGGGACGTCAAAAAGTGTCATGTGAAAATTTCTAGTTTTTTTTAAATGACGTAGTTTTGATTTGGGTTATGTTGGAAATTCCTAAATTATATTTTTTTAAATAAAAAAAATCAAATTCAAATCCCATATTAAATTTTTAAGAGTGACATAAAAAGTTTAGAATTTAATTTTTAAATCAAGATATTTTTAGATTAATTGTTAAATTATGGATGTTGATTCAATATTCAATATAATCAAAATTTATTATTATTAAAGTTTGTTCATGTTACATATAAAGGATAAAAAGAATTAAAACAAAAACTAATGGAAAATTTTGGTTGCTCCCAAAGCATGATAGCCATACATAATTTACTTTCTATCATGATTGAGGGATATTTCAATTTTCTTTTCCAGTTAAATGCAACTATTTTTTGGGTGGTTCATGTGCTTTCATTGGAAAACTAACAACTTATTCACATTTGATAAAAGGTGGTCTGCCTTATTTGTTTCATCATCCACAGTCAACAAACAAATAAGCCTAATGGCCTTTCACACTTGACCAATCAATCCTCACTAATGAAATTCAAGTGATTGAAGGAACATTTCCTTTTCATTTTCCTTCACATTTGTAAAAAGTCATAATACAATAGTTGACATCATTCAAAAATTTAAAACAAAATAGAAGGAAAGTAGACAAAGAGAATTATTTAGCACTAGCACAAAGTATGACCCAATTGGCCCCCCATTGACATCAATTGAAACAAAAAAAAGTATTTTTGGTTTGGAAAGTTTTTGAACTGGACCCGACCCGTACAAGACAGATTGTTTTCTCTTGAATGGGTCTTGAATTAATACCCATTTTTTTCCCGACTTAAAATTTTGGGATAGATCGGGTCGGGATGGGAACGAGAATTCCACCAACCCCTAACTGCATAATGATATTTCTTAGCACCATTTGTAATTATATCAATACTAATATATTCCTAGGTATTTGTCCCAATTCAGATAAAGTTCTAACTCTTAGAATTGCTAATGTCTTAGCATTGACCTAAACTCCTTTAGGTTATATTTGTAAGTGATTTTAAACTTATGGTGCATACATGTGAGTTTGTGTCTATCATTCAAAGTAGCATATGTATCACATACATATAAGCGCAGCGGATGAGCAGAATATAAAATTCTTAATGATAAACACTAATAAACTTTTACATGTTATCTCATAAATATAAAATACATCAAAATTAAGAAATAATACCTTATAAAGCCTTTGGTATTTGGTCGAATCAAAGTACCTGCATTGAAGCAACTCGTTCACAATTCTAGTTCCTCAACACAGTGGGTTTGAGGAAGCTAGAATAGCAGCTTTTCCAGCAAAGAATTCAACTCTTGAATTCTTGTTTCTACCTTATTGTATGGGTGACCAAAATAAAAGAGAAAAAATAGAGAGAATATGTTTTTTGCTCTCAACACTTGAGAGATTTTTCTAACACTTAGCAAAATTCACTTCTCACTCTCACTCTTACTCATTGGCCAAATTTCTCTACATCTATTAAGTAACATATTGCTATTTTATTTGTTTATTATTTTTCTTTCATTTTCTCACATAATGACATCCATTATTATGGTCAATGTTTGCCATTAGTGTTTTGTTTATTATTATTTATAATAAACCAAATGAAAACAAAACAAAATAAAAAATTATTTAAATGAACTTGGCCTAAATCTAGACAAAATGAGAAACACTTTCTCATTATTAAGAAATATGTTAAGGCCTACCATTTACAAGTGCCATCCATTTATTCTTATTATATTATTTAATTACTATTAAACAAATAATTTAATCATATTAAATCATAGTAGAAACACATGCCAATTTAAATTAAAAAATAAATTTTTTAATTTCAATTTAAATAATAATATCATATATTATTATTATTTTATTAAATAAACATTTTAATGAATAAAATAACGATATTATTGTTATTTTGGTAATTTTTAAGTCAAACAGTAATTGGCCCATAATGTGCAATGTGTCAACATCTTATTGGTCAACAATCAATTGTTAACTAATTGATGTATTTAACTTTTAAATCTTGAAACGTGCACGACCGAAGGAAGACCGAAGTAAATGTTCGGTTTGCTAGAATTTTCTGGATCGAAATCTGATACGTTGCTCTGGTGCACAACGAGTACACTTTATGTTGTGGGACTCTCTAGGTTCACTCCCAATTTGTCATATAGAATTATTCTATGAGTCCGAGATCGATGCCCCACGCACATGTCACAAAAATTACAAATCAATACAGTAGACCATACAAGTTGAGGTCATAGCGCATATGTATAATTCTTCCGCCAATCGTATCCTAGAAGAGCAAGGATATAGATCACTACCATCACATCCCTATGTGCTTATCCATGAACTTATCTCCAGATATGTATCTCGATAAATAATATATGCAAATACTTTTGTAATATTGTTTAACTCTGTGGAAAACTCTTTCTTGAGTTTGTTGCTTATAGCTATAAGACTTTCTAAGGTACAGTATCTGAGTATCTGGATATATAACTCATCCATGTGAGCTGACGGATCCCATATCTGTACATGCCAGACTCTCTAAGTACCATACCCAACGACACCAAACGGTCACACCGTGAAAAGTCTGTGATATGCGTAGAACCAAAGTATGATAGATCACTTATAAGCCCACCGTAGTACTCAGGTCAAAGGACCACGTATACTACTCAACTCTAGATGACCTTCTATTGACGGCTTCATGGGATGTCTATTGGGGTCCTCGTTAAGTTTGTTCAGTATTCAGTCCTTACTGAACACCTATATGCTATACAAACTTTCAATAAGTTCATGGTCAACTAAGAACAACCATCTAAACCATCTAGGTATAGTATACACTGGTTTATATAAAAGGATTTCACCGATAGATCTGCATCGGTGAATTAAGACCAGGAACATATAATTTGAGAATAAAGTTACATAATAACATTTTTTAGCACCCATTGCAACTCTTACAACTATGTTATTACTAATGTATTCTCAGGTCATTGTACCGTTACAGACAAAATTTTAACTTTTAGATTTCACTGATTATTATAACATGCTAACTCTTTAGCATTTATAGTTTTTTCAGTGATGCTAATTCTTAGCATTGATCTAAATTTCTTTAGACCAAATTTGAACTCCTTTAGATTATACAATGTTTGTAGCATCACATGAACCATTTAATAATTGTAATTAGCAATTTAACATGTAATGTATTGTATAAATATTATAAAATAAAATATTCATACAATAATGGGATGTCACGTGAGCAATAATCCCAACAATATTTAAAATTCTTTAGATTACAATGTCTAAAAATTAACAAGCTTGGTACCATATACTTAATAATGAATGATTTAATAGAAATGTTCATTTTATAAATATTAAATAAATAAATATCCATACAACAATTAGAATTGCACGTAACCACCATCTTCAACAATTCACACTTGCTCTAGTGCCATTCACGATGATATCTAATACCTATTGACTCCACGTGTTTCTCAAATATTCTAGGAGTATTAGCTTTAGTGAGTGGGTCTGTTACATTATTCCATAGAATCTATCCTAAATACTATTACATCTCCTCTAGCCAAGATTTTCTCTCTATATATTTAGACTTTTGGTGTTCCCTTGACTCCCTAGCTTAAGTAATTGTTCCCTTGTTGTAATAAAATAGTAAAATAAGACCCACTGAACTTGGGATTATTTCGATCTCTGCGATAAATTTATGTACCCACACTGCTTCCTTTGCAACTTTTATGACCGCAATGTATTCTACCTCTGAGGTAGAATAAGCTGTGGATACTTGCTTAACACTTTTTTAATTAATTGTGGCAACATTTAGAAGAAACACATATTCAGATGTAGATTTTCTATCATTCAAATCAAACTGGAAGTCTAAATTAGTGTATCATCTTACTTCTAAGTCACTTTCTTCAAAAAATCATAAACTTATTCTTTGTACCCTCAAGGTATTTTAGGATATGCTTCACGGCCATCAAATGGTTGTTACCTGGATCAGATAGATACCAATTTATAATACTTATAACTATGTTGTTGTCAAGTCTCATATACAACATGGTATACACCAAGCTACTTACAGCTGATGCATATGGCATGTTAGATATTCTAACTCTTTCATCTTCCATCTAAGGAGATATTCTCCTAGAAAGATAAATGCCATATTTGAAAGGTATATTAACTGTCTCACAGTTAGCAAAATTATACCTTTCAATAACATTTTTTATATACGATGATTTGGAGAGTTCTATCAGCCCCTTGGCTCTTGTTGGACCTGGTGCTTATGTGTTATTCTAATATTATATGAATATTAATTGTTTAATATTTATACAATAAAACTTCATATTAAATCGTTAATACTATTATATGGTATCATGCTTGTATCGCTATAGACATTATATGATCTGAAAGAATTTAGATCTATTCTAAAAAAGTTTAGATCTGTTGGGATTTGTGCTCACGTACCATCCCATTATTATATGAATATTTTATTTTATAATATTTATCCAGTTCATTATTTGTTAAATCGCTAAATACTATTATTAAATGGTTCAATGTTTGTGACTCTACAGACATTATATGATCTAAAAGGGTTCAGATTTGATTTAAAGAAGTTTAGATCAATGCTAAGAGTTAACATCATTGAAAACTATAAATGCTAAATGGTTAGCATGTTATATTAATCAGTAAAATCTAAGTGTTAGAATCTTGTCTGTAATGGTACAAAGACATGAGAATACATTAGTAATAACATAATTGCAAGAGTTGCAATAGGGGCTAAGAAATGTTATTATGCAAGTTTATTCTCAAATTATATGTTCTTGGTCTTAATTTACCGATGCAAGTCTGACAATGGAATTATTTTACATAGACCAGTGTATACTTGCCACGCCCCAGACCCAAAAGATCCGACACACGACATCACTTACATTCATTCAATAATATTTAAACATTCATTTCAATTTCTTTCAGAATTATAACAATTGAATTATGACTGGGACAATTAGTAAATCAGAGATACACAGAGTTTTCTCAGAGATTAACACTCTACTACGTCACCAGTAGCAACTTTGTTACCGGAAGTCTAGAATATATTCATTACAAATTCTTACTTAAAATCAACCAATAACCACACTTGGTGAAACGTAAACCAAATCCAAGCACACACAATAAAATAATACATAAGTATTTATTCAATAGGGACAAATCAAATATCTTATCTCACGTGTCCCCAAATGAAACACTCAGCAACCTAGCAACTTAGGGAACCCAAGGAACAACAGAAGCCTTGCCAAATCCGCTAAGCGCACATGTACCTTATTTACCTGAAATCACCATAAACTATAATGAGTATAAAACTCAGTAAGCATACTAGTTTTTCATATATCAAATACAAATACATATATGTACACAATGCATATATATGATATACTGTGATAAATCAAAATCATAATCTTATCAAATCACATGTCATGTAAGCGCTTACAAATTCTTTCAAAACATATAATAGGAATACCATCACTCAACTACTACTTAGTAGGACTTACAGATCACATATCACATAATGAGCCAAATGTCACTCGTAGGTGACATACCGTATGAGAGGAATAGTATAAGTGAGGTTTTTAAATTACACATATATAATGCTCATGCCCGTAGGTAAAAGCCAAACCCTCACCTTGATCATCGGTGAGTCCTCTCACATGCGCCAATACGCCACCACACGAATGTGATGACTCACTCTTCCTTTAGGTACCAATAGAATCCTCCCTACATACGGAACACATAACATATACCAATCCCGAAGAAAATGCCACACATAAAGGCTCCACAAATCACATAAAATACCTACTAAGTTAACAATGAGTTCAAGCATCCTTAAAACACAAAATATTTCTCATGGACATATTACATTTCAAAAGCTCTCTTTGTTAAACACATTTCACTTTGAAAACTCACTTTCAAAAACACATGTATGTCCATGCTCAATGCCAATGCTCACATTCATAAACATATGTCTTTCACATTTCATATCAAATACACTTCAGCATAACATAAAGGTATTTCTAAGCACATTTACAAAATCATACATAGATAATTACTATGCTTATTGTGATTTCAGTAAAAAGTCTAGTATGCTTACCTTTTAGTACTTTCAGCTACAAGGCTTAAATGTCCTTAACCTATCAATGGAGATTAATCCTTTCATAAGCCTCACAATTCACACAAAATACTTTAAATAGCTTACAAAATTACACACAATGCATTTATTACATCAAATTGGTCTAAATACTTATTTTCTCAAAATCTGTCATTCTGACCACTTACACTTAACAAAATTTTCTAATACATCAAATAATGTCCAATTACTCCAAAATCTGAATATATCATTCTTGACTCATATATCCTTCTTATATATGAATATTATATCAAAATTGCTACACAATCTATTCCATATACACCATCGAATCCAAACTACTAACCTGACAGGATCAAGATACTTACTAAACAGTATTTAATCTCCTAATTTTATAAAATCATATACTAACTCAAAAATTATACAACTACCATATAATTCCTCTTAACACATATATCAATCCATGATAAATATGTGACTTCAAAATCATTGCCAAAAGTATTTTAAAACTATTTTATTCCATAACCTTAAAAATCTGTTAATCAAATACTGCAATGAGCTGATACATTTTAAACAATTATACAAAAGTAACCACAATGATCTAAATTCTCAATTCTGAGTATATCATATTAGACATATAAGTTTATGATATTACACAAATTCATAATATTTGAAGATCATTCAGTAGGCCAAACATGGTTTTCCACTGTATCTTACTGTTCACACAGAAAATTTCCAGAATTTCAGGGTCATTTTGGTAAATTCACTAAAAATTTAATTTCCAGAATTTTCAATCGATTCAAAGTCTCAGATGATCCTAAACATGTCTAATTTCATATACTTAAAATTCAAAACCAGAATCGAATCACAACAATTTATAAAATTCTTGGATCAAGAGACTATCAAATACTGCAATAAGCTGATACATTTTAGAAAATTATAACAAATTAACCACATTGATCTAAATTCTCAATTCTGAGTATATCATATTAGACATATAAGCTTATGATATTCCACAAATTCATAATATTTAAAGATCATTCAGCCGGCCAAACATTATTTTCCACTGTATCATACTGTTCACACAGGAAATTTCCAGAATTTCAGGATCATTTTAGTAAATTCACTACAAATTCAATTTCCGAAATTTTCAATCGATTCAAAGTCTCAGATGATCCTAAACATGTCTAATTTCATATACTCAAAATTCAAAACCAGAATTGAATCACAACAATTTATAAAATTCATGGATCAAGAGACTATCAAGCAGAAATTCGACAATCCATCATGATTTATCAAGCTATCTTATAGATTATCATCAATTCTCAAAATATCATACAAAATACACATCAATTCTCAAAATATCATACAAAATACACATCAAATCCTCAATTATACATATTTTCAGAAATCAAAACTTAAATAAATTAACTTAATTAACACCAATAAATTGAGAAATAGTTGTGATATACCTCTTAAAATCCAAAATTCTAATTTCTTCTTCTTTTTCTTCTTCTTCTTCTCTTTCTCCCCCCTCTATTTCTCTCTTCTCTCTCTCTAAAAGAGGTAGCTCGACCAAAATGAGAGAATTAGGGTTTCAAAAGTGTATTTTTATACTAAGAGGCTAATTTTTAGTATTTATAAATTTGCCCCCAAAACTTTTAAAGTATTATAATTTGGTCTCTAAAATAAATCTAAAGTCTTGCAAACAAACCCAATGCTAATAGTATATTCTTAACCTATAAAAACACTACTAATAATAATATATAAATCAAGGATCACCCACATACAAATAAAATATATATTTATATATATATAAATGCATATTCTTACCAGTTGTGGATACTAGTTACTACAATACTATACCTAGATGGTTATTCTTAGTTGACTATGGGTTTACTAAAAGTTCGTATAGCATATAAGAGTTCAGAGAAGACTGAATACTGAACAGACTCAACGAGCACTCCAATAGACATCCCATAAAGCCGTCAATGGACGGTCCTCTCGCGTTGAGAAGTATACGTGGTCCTTTGACCTGAGTACTACAGCGGGCTTATAAGTGATCCATCATACTTTGGTTTCACGCATGTGACAGACCTTTCACGGTGTGACCGCTGGGTGTCGCTTGGTATGGTCCAATGCTTATAGAAATCGATGTGTACAGATATTGAATTTGTCAACTCACATGGATGAGTTATATATATCTAGATGCTCAAAAACTGTATCTTAGAAAGTCTTATGACCATAAGCAACAAACCCACGAAAAGAGTTTTCTATAGGATTAAATAATATTGTAAAAATGTTTACATATATTGTGATGAACACTTAAAATTACATATTTACTAAGGGTTTTATATCATTATTTTGTATTACTAGTGTCTTTAACCCCCCAACATAAGTATGTTTACAATATTGTACCTAATTAGCTTTTAACTGTTTTGTGATAGGTACGGAAAAATGAGCATTACTTTCTACCTATAAATTCAATTGGAGTAATTCTTAATCCTGTGAAGAGCTGAATCAATGGGATAACATATTGTATTTCACAAGATATTCAAAATTCGAGCGTTTAGAAGGTGAAAATGGCATAAAATAGAACTGATCTGCAATATAGGCCTAATTTGAACAATCATCGGTATTTGGACTATAACTATAGAAATACATATCTAATATGTATGAGACAACTCAATTTAAAAAGACAAGAGACTTATCTACAAGTGTTATGTTTTGAGTGACAGCTAATTCAGACCACATCAATTTTAAATTGGATAAGCAAGTGGGTACATTAATGATTATCAATATAAATTATTTGCCACAATTCTTGACTTTTATCATCCATGTGGTTCCCTCTTCATTTGTCTCGATTTATTCATATTTTGTTTAATAAATAGATAACATGTTTATGCCCAAAACATGTAATTAGAGAACTAGATTTTAGTTCAAAACACTTATCTTTTGTATTATCTCTTTGTAATATTATTTCTCTTGTTTACTATTGTAAAATCATGTTATCTCTTCTTCCATTTCTTTTCTTTTTTCTTTAGTTTTATTATGTCCAAGTAATTTTCTTTATGTTAAGGTGAAAGATGAAACTCTTGACAAGGTAATACTTAACTCTTATTCATGAATGTAATATTTTATTCTTAAGTTATACAAATTTATATATAATGTATTTATTTTGTTTGTAATATTAATATCTTTTCTTCTAAGTGGTGTATCTTGATTTATTATTAACAAACTTTATACTTGGCACAATAAATTCTTGAAACAATTTACAAGATTTTGCGTATATACCATTTCTTGTAAAGTGGGAGTCTTGATTTATTGTAAACAAATATAAAGATTGGCATAATAAATACTTGAACCCATTTATAAGATTTGATGTATAATAATTGAAAGAAATAAATACTAATTAATAAATAATTGATGATAAACTTTAATTGTTATATTTTCTGGTTGGAACCTCCTTTGTGTGAGGATTCCAATTGAGTTATAAAAAGAGTTAAATATATTCTTACTTCTTATGCCAAGAGTGGATCCCCTTAACCTTAGTTTTTATTTGAATTGGTTAATTGAATTAATATTTGCAAACATCTTATACTACATTAATTATCTTTAAAGTTATTATAGTTTGTAATTTTAATTCTACTTCCTTGTGGATCGACCTCGTTCTCATTGGGTTATTTATTACTTCGACAATTCTGCACTTAAAAATAAACTCTTATATTCTAAACATGTCACGTTTTTGGCGCCGTTGTCGGGGAAGTGAAATTTACATATTTTTTTGTTTGTTTATTTTATTTTCATGGCAGTCTAAGCCTCTTAACTTGCTTTACTTTATTTATTATTCGCTTTTTATTTTCATGGAAGGCTAAGCCTCTTATTATTTATTTATTAACTTTTTATTATATAATTTAATAGTGACTAATCTAACATTACTAATCTAATTTCTAATTATTTATCTTTATTTTATTTTAATTTTAGTTTTGCCTATTTTATTTACTTGTGTTTAATATTTTATTTTATTTGTATTATTTATTGTTATTGTATTTTATTTTATTTCTTTGTATGAGTGGTTGGTTTCGAGATCCTATTTCTCATCGTTTGGTGAAAGGTAATTTCAAAACTTCCTTTGATAATTTGTAAGATTCTCTTTCATATTCTCATTCTTCACCAATTAACACCATGAGCGAAAATTAAATTGAGGGACTTATAAACCCAGGGGACAATCAGTCCCAACATAATGACCATAACCGACCTAGGACACTTAGAGATTACATAAACCTTACACGAACCGGTGCACTATCTTGCTTAATTTTTCCTTTGGATGCAACACATTTTAATTTTAAGCTAGGCATTATCCAAATTTTACCCACTTTTCATGGCTTAGATGTAAAGAACCCTTATCTGCATCTAAGAGAATTTGAACAAGTGTGTAACACGTATAATGACCAAAATTGTAGCATGAACACAATTCGACTTAAGTTTTTTCTTTTTTCTTTAAAAGATAAAGATAAAACATGGCTACAAAACTTTAGGCTAGGATCCATTTCCTTATGAGATGAGATGCAACAATAATTCCTAAAAAAATAATTTCCTTCCCATAAAACAAATTCTTTCAAAAGACAAATTACCAGTTTTGCTAAAAAACTAAGAGAGACCTTTTACCAATGTTGAAAAAAGGTATAAGGAATTACTTAATACCTGTCTCCACCATGGCTTTGAAACATGGAGACTAGTCTCAAATTTCTATGAGGGCTTAACACCCCAAGTTAGGCAAATGGTAGAAATGATATGTAATGGAACATTTGAGAACAAAGACCCAGAAGAGGCAATGAACTATCTAGACTTACTAGCAGAAAATGCTCAAAATTGGGACACTGCTAGTACCTGTGAAGCACCTAGCAAAAATTAAATCACTACATCTAGTGGGGATATTTATCATCTTAAGGAAGACCATAACTTTTAAGTTAAATTAGCATCCCTAGTTAGAAAAGTTGAAACATTAGAAATGAAAAAGAGTGGTCAAATAAAATCTATTCAAGAAATTGTGTGTCACATTTGTCAAACCCATGATCACTCTACCAATGATTGTCCAACTTTGCCTGCATTTAGGAAATGTCTCCATGAACAAGCCAATGTTCTAAACACGTTTAAGCGGTCAAACAATAACCCATATTCACAAAACTATAATCCTGGATGGAGAAATCACCCGAATTTTAGTTGGAGGAATGACACTCAAGCACAGGCTTCACAACCACCTTTTCAACCACACCAAAATTTTCAAAACCATCAAGGTTATGCACTATATGTCCCACCTCATAAGAAAAATCTTCAAGAAACTCTGCATGCATTCATTGAAAAGTAAGAGTCTATTAATTCTCAAAATGTTCAAACATTTGCTGATTTGAAAGATATTCTTGCAAAATTTGCATCCGCACTGAACATTTATGAGAAATAAAAATTTTCTTCTCAACCACAACCAAATCCCAAATGACAACATAACTCAAATACATATAGTTCAGGAAGCCAACACATGGATTAAGTTAAAGCGGTTATCACTCTTCGAAATGGTAAAATTATTGAAAAAGATATTCCTGAACCTCATGAGAATGATGAATCAATCTCTAAGAGTAAGAAAATCGTTGAACCTACACCTAATGAAGAAAACACCAAACCCTCACCTCCACCCTTATTTCATTATGCATTACGTAATACTAAGAAGATGAATTACAATCTTAAAAATTTTAAAATCTTCAAACAGGTAAAAGTTAATATTCATTTACTGGATGCTATTAAATAGATTCCCTCTTATGAAATTTTTTTGAAGAATGTATGCACAGTAAAAAAAAATTGAATGTGAAAAAGAAAACATTTTTAGCTGAACAAGTAAGTGCCATTCTTCAGAACAATAATGCTTTGAAATATAAAGACCCTGGTTGTCCTACAATTTCATGTATTATTGGAAGTCATAAAATTGAACAAGCCTTACTTGATCTTGGTGCTAGTATGCATTTATTGTCGTATTCAGTTTATCAGCAACTCAATCTCGGTGAGTTAAAATCAACTTCTGTAACTCTTTTGCTTGTCGATAGATCAATAAAAGTACCAAGAGGGACAGTGGAAGATATTTTAGTTCAAGTTGATAAATTCATATATCTTATAGATTTTATTGTCTTGGACATAGAACCTGTTAAAAGATGTAGTTTGATACTTGTTATTTTGGGTCGTCCATTTTTAGCAACTTCTAATGCTTTGATTACTTGCAGGAATGGAGTAATGAAACTTTTATTTGAAAACATGACACTTAAAGCTCAATGTTTTCAATATGTGTAAGCAACCACATGAGGGGGAGGATGAAAGTGAAGAAGTCGACATGATTGAAACGATTGTAGAGGATCATATTCAAAAAATGAGTTCTACCAATCCCTTAGAAATGTGTTTAATAAATTCATTTAAGTCAAATATACAGTTAGATCCTGAAATCTTTGACATATGTTCTTTACTTGACTATGTACAGGCGATTGAAAATAAAGGATGAAAATCAAAGTTTGAAGAATTAGGAGAAAATGAGAATAAACAGAACGAAATTTTAAAGTTGGAGTTAAAAGCTTTGCCTAAAGGATTGAAATATGCATTTCTTGGAGAGAACAAACTTACCCGATGGTAATCTCTTCTACACTCACAAGGAAAAAAGAAGGTAAGTTGATTGAATTATTTTTAAATACATAAATATACAATTGGGTGGACTTTAAAAGACATAAATGACAGTAATCCTTTGATTTGCACACATAGAATACACCTAGAGGATAATGTCAAAACTTCTCAACAACCTCAAAGGAGATTAAATCCACATATTAAAGAGGTAGTGAGAGCTGAAGTTCTTAAATTACTTGAAGTAGAAATCATATATCCTATCTCAGATAGTAAGTGGGTAAGTCTTACTCAAGTAGTACCAAAACAATTTGGAATCACGGTCATTGAAAATGAAAAAGGTGAGTTAATACCAACTTGAGTCTCATCTAGTTGGAGAATGTGCATAGATTATAGGAAGTTAAACTCAGCCACTAGAAAAAACCATTTTTCTTCACTATTCTTTGATCAAATTATATAAAGAGTAGCATCACATCCATACTATTACTTTCTAGACAGTTATTCTGACTATTATCAAATTCCTATAGCATTAGAGGACCAAGAAAAGACTATATTCACATGTCCTTTTAGGACCTTTGCTTTTAAAAGAATGCCCTTTGGACTTTGTAATGCCCCAGCAACATTTCAGAGATGTATGTTAAGCATTTTTAGTGACCTGATTGAGCATTATTTAGAAGTTTTTATGGATAATTTAACTGTGTTTGGAAATTCTTTTGATAATTGTCTTGAAAACTTAGAAAAAGTCTTAAAAAGATGTGAAGAAAAGAGTCTTGTGTTGAATTAGGAAAAATGTCTTTACATGGTTACTTCTGGAATTATTTTGGGACACGTAGTGTCTTCTAAAGGAATTGAAATAGATAAGGCAAAAGTCAAACTCATTACACATTTGCCTCCACCAAAAATAGTCAGAGAAGTTTGATCTTTTTTAGAACATGCTGGATTCTATAGAAGGTTCATAAAAATTTTTAGTACTATATCTAAATCTCTTTATAACCTGTTAGTAAAAGATGTATCATTTGAGTAAACTCAAGAGTGTCAAAATTCGTTTAAAAAAATTAATTGGCCTCTTAACATCTGCTCCTATCATACAATCTCCTGACTGGTCTTCACCTTTTGAGCTCATATGTGATACTAGTGACTACGCTGTTGGTGCTGTATTGGGACAAAGAAAGTAAGATAAATCCTATGTAATTTATTACACAAGTAGAACTTTAAACAGTGCACAAGTGAATTTCACAATAATTGAAAAAGAATTACTTGTCATAATATTTGCATTAGACAAATTTAGTTCTTACTTAATTAGTTCTTCAACTGTTGTGTTTATTGACCATGCTGCTGTAAGGTATGTAATGTCAAAACATGATACAAAACCAAGATTGATTCGATGGATTCTATTGCTTCAAGAATTTATTATCACTATCAAGGATAAAAAGAAAGTTGAGAATGTTGTTGCAGATCACTTATCAAGACTCGCACCAGATTCACCAACAGAAATAACACCTATTAATGATTCTTTTCTTGATGAATTTTTATTTTCTACTGTTACAATGCCTTAGTATGCTAATATTGTTAATTTTCTTGTAATATAAGAAATGCCACCTCAATGGAATGCTCAAGACAAAATTTTTTTTTTAATTGAGGTAAGAAAGTTTTATTGGGATGATCCTTAGCTCTTCAAATATTATTGTGACCAAATATTTCGAAGATGCATACCCGACAATGAGGTAAGTAAAGTTATTGAATTTTGTCATTCTGAAGCATGTGAGGGACATTTCTCATCAAAGAAAACATCTGCAAAAATCTTGCAGTGTGGATTTTATTGGGCTACTTTATTTAAAGATACATATGCATTCTGTATAACATGTGAAAATTATCAAAAATTGGGATCAATTTCAAAACGAAACATGATGCCTTTGAACCCCATTTCCATGTTATTGAAATATTTGATTGTTGGGGGATAGATTTTATGGGACCATTTCCATTATCATTTGGATTTACGTATATCTTAGTTGTAGTAGATTATATCTCAAAATGAATTGAGGCTATTTAATATCGAAATAATGACCATAAAACAATTATGAAATTTTTGAAAGAAAATATCTTAAGTCGATTTGGAATCCCTCGAGCCATTATAAGTGATGGGGGTAAGCATTTTTGTAATAGGCCATTTGAAACATTAATGAAAAATATGGTATTACTCATAAAGTCGCCACCCCTTATCATCCCCAGATAAATGGACAACTTAAATTAGAAAATAGGGAGATAAAATAAATTTTAGAAAAAACTGCAAACCCAGATCGTAAAGATTGGTCTTTAAAACTTAATGATGCACTGTGGGCTTATATAACTGCTTTTAAAACTTTATTGGGTATGTCTCCTTATAGGATAGTTTATGGAAAACCTTGCCACTTACCTGTGAAACTTGAGCATAAAGCCTACTGGGCTATTAAAACTTTCAATGCAAATCTTAATTCTGCTAGACACATACGTAAATTACAAATAAATGAACTTGAAGAATTGAGAAATGATGCATATGAGAATTCAAAAATTCATAAAGCTAAAATCAAAACTTTTTATGATAAAAAAATTCAAAGAAAAACATTTGATATTGATGAGAAGGTTTTGCTTTATAATTCTCGACTTTACATATTCCTTGGAAAATTAAGATCAAGATGGAGTGACCTTTTTATTGTGAAACATATGTACCCTTATGGAACAATTGACATTGAAAATCCTAGAAATAGGAATGTGTTCAAGGTAAATGGGCAAAGACTCAAACCATTTCTAGAAAACTAAATTTTTCATAAAGAATTTGTGTCCCTGTCTCACCCTTGTTATGAGACCAATTAATCTTTATTTTACATGTTTACATATTTATATATATTTATTCTTCTTCTAATTTTTTTTTAATTTTTTACTTGCAGGTTAATTTAGTATTTTTGTTGAAGTTTTATTTTGCACCTCGGTTAAGTGGCGGATAACGGTACTCTATGATATTTCAAGTCGGTTTAGTCAGTTTTTCATAATTACTGATACCATCTCTTCTTCCCCATTTCTAAAAAAAAAATGGATGACATTCTAAAGAATTTGAAAAAGCATTTTCCCTCATTACCTCAAAATGCCTTAAAGAAAATTTACCAAGCAAGATGTGAAAGATTAAGGTTATTAATAATTATAAATATACCTGTTGACTTACATTGGTTAATAGAAGCCAAAGTTCGATTGACAAGTGAATCTTCAAACTCATTAATTTTCTACATGCCTAGCTTAGGTAAAAGCTCTTTTTAAAAAAAAACGAAGAGCAAAACGATTAAATGGTTGTTACAAGTGTGCACGCACGACTTGCAACACACGTTGCCATACTTTAGAAATGGTGTCTGTAAATTGCGAAAAAAAAATTAGGTTCATTAAGGATGGCCTGAGTAAAGAGTCTTTAGATTATATCTTATCGACTCTTGAGACGCATCCTAGTGGATATGTGCATATTGCAATTCGTGAATTATGGGACATATTCCTAAAAGAACATGAGCGGTACAGTCTCGGGAATCTGACTTTAAAAGACTCTGTTTGTCAATTTATAAGAAAATTAGATGGGAAGCATATCCCCGATCTATAGAGGGCGTTTAAGCCGTTACTGGACGTAAAACCAGAGGAAGATGTGAACCATAATCACAACTACTTGTATATATTTACTATTGCTATTTTTTTTAAATGTTTCATTTCAAACGTCTTTTCCAACAACCAACCACCCATGTGACTTTTCCAGCTAACAATTTAAAAATTGGTAAAAAGGTGTTGAAAATTTTGCATTTTAAGCCAATAGCCCATGTGACTTAACTTTACACCACCTTTAGGCTCTATAAATACATTGCATTTTTTCTACATCTTCATACAAAATCAAAATCATTCAAGAGAGATAGTGAGTATAATAATAGAAGGAACATCAACTCGTAAATTTATAAAAATTTGTGTCTTTTGTGGATTCAGTTCTAGAAAAACTAGTGAGTTTGTAGAAGTAGCAGAAACCCTTGGTAAAGTGTTAGCTGAGCAAAATATTCATTTAGTATATAGGGGAGGTAGTCATGGATTAATGGGACGTGTGGCAACCGCTGCACAAAATAATGGCAGTTGAGTTTTGGATATCATACCAAAAGCTCTAGCTGTTGGAGACATTGTAGGAAAAATAATTGGGGATGAGTTACAGGTATCATCAATGCATGAACGAATGTTTTTTATGCTTCGTAATGCTGATGCCTTCATAGCTCTACCTGGAGGTTTCAGAATATTAGAGGAAAATTTTTAAATTGTCTCATGGGCACAATTGCAAATTCATGAAAACACTCATTAGTTTGTTAAATGTTGGTGATTTTTATAATGGATTGTTATCTTTTCTTGACTATGCGGTAAAAAAATAATTCGTCACATCTGCAGCACGACAAATTCTCATTTCTACTTCAACTGTTGATCACTTACTCGATGAACTACAAGCTTTTACACCTCTATCTAATCCAACAATGAGTCAGATAGATTGGTATACTGATGACAGTGAAAATAAACGCAAGATAGATTTGACGCTTCCTCTGTAGCCTATCTATTTTTATGTATTTTTAAGCATTTTGTGTGGCTTGTTTTATTTTGTTACGAGTTTAATTTGCAATAAACAATGTTTCAAGTGATATCTTCTATAATTTACTTTTTCTATATTTTGACATTAAGGACAATGTCTCAATCTAGTTGGGAGGAGGATAGTTGATATATAATGTTAGTGTTATTTATTTTTTTTGTTATCATTTTGTAATCATTTTGAAATAGTTAATTTTTGTTTGAAATAACATTATTTGAGATGAGGAATGATTTGATTGCTTAGCTGAAGGATGAAATTTTTTTTTTATTATGGTAAGAAATTATTTTTATTTTGTAATGATTCTTTATGTCTTAAAAAAACACACAAAAAAAGAAGAAGCAAAAAAACAGTATATATATATAAAGAAGAAGTCAATTCAGCTCAATAAAATTTTTGTTCAATTCTAGAAGACAAAAGTCATTATAAAACAATTTTATCACTAGACTCTTTATTCGTTAAATTCGCATAAAATAATTAAAGTCTTGAAGCTAGCATGTGGAAAGAATGATTTGACTCTAAATAATTAATTTTCCTATTTTTGGATCAATGTTTGTTTGTCTGTCGGTCTTTAAATGTAACCTTTTATTGAGCGATTATCTGTTTTCCAACTCCATGGGTGAAATCCTAACCTATTAAACAGTTATTCACCTGTGTGGATATGGAGTTGAGGCTTTACTTGAAAAATATTTCCAAAGTTATATATGTTATGATTTGTGGTAAGAAGGCTTTAGCTTAATTCATACTCACACAATTTTGAAAGTTATGATTGAAATAACCTTTATAGCAATTGTGATCTTTAACTGACGTTTTGTTTGAAATACTTTGGTAGTGTTCAAAATTAATTTATGCTTGAATTGCTAAGGACTAGCAATAAGCTGGTTGGGAGGTGTGATGAATACTTAAAATTATATATTTAATAAGGGTTTTATATCATTGTTTTATATTACTAGTGTCTTTAACCCCCTAACTTAAGTATGTTTACAATATTGTTTCCAATTAGCTTTTAACTGTTTTGTGGTAGGTACGGTAAAATGA
Organism: Ailanthus altissimus; assembly: GCA_946807835.1. Taxonomy (NCBI): domain Eukaryota; kingdom Viridiplantae; phylum Streptophyta; class Magnoliopsida; order Sapindales; family Simaroubaceae; genus Ailanthus; species Ailanthus altissimus. The sequence goes on from OX327684.1 coordinate 21,768,998, forward strand.
GCATAACATTTTATCTAGAAATTTAATTAGAGTGATTCTTGATCATGTGAAGAGCCGACTCAATAGGCTAATATATTGTATTTCATAAAACATTTGAAATTCAAGCATTTAGAAGGTAAAAATAGCCTAAAACAGAACTAATATGCAATACAGACCTAATCCAAACAATCATTAGTATTTGGCCCATAACTATAGAAATATGTATCTAATACATATGAGACAACTCAATTTGGAAAGATAAGATACTTTTCTAAAACTTTTATGTTTTAAGTGACAACTAATTCAGACCACATCAATTCCAAATTGGATAAGAAAATGAGTGCATTAATGATAATCAATGTTAATTATTTGTCACCATTCTTGACTTTTATCATCCATGTGGTTCCCTATTCATTTGTCTCGATTTATTCATATTTTTTGATAAACAGGTAGCATATTTATGCTTAAAACATGTAATAAGAGAACTAGATTTTAGTTCAAAACACTTGTCTTTTGTATTATCTCTTTGTAATATTATTTCTCTTGTTTACTATTGTAAAATTATGTTATCTCTTCTATTTCTTTTCTTTTTTGCCACCTGATGAACACTTGAAATTAGACATTTAATAAGATTTTTACATTATTGTTTTGTATTACTAGTGTATTTAATTTTCTTAACTTAAGTATGTTTACAATATTGTACCTAATTTTCTTTTAACTGTTTTGTGGTAGGTTCGGTAAAATGGGCATAACTTTCTACCTAAAGATCCAATTGAGGTAATTCTTAATCCTGAGAAGAGATGACTCAATGGGCTAATAAGTTGTTTTTCATAAAGTATTTGAAATTCGAGTTTTTAGAGGGTGAAAATGGCCTAGAACAGAACTGATCTGCAGTACAGGCCCAGTTTGAATAGTCATCAGTATTTGGCCCATAACTATAGAAATATGTATCTAATACGTATGAGATTAGTCAATTTGGAAATAGAAGAGACTTACCTACAACTTTGATGTTTTGAGTGACAGCTAATTCTGATAACATCAATTCCAAATTGGATAATCAAGTGCGTGCCCTAGTGATAATCAATGTAAATTATTTTGCCACCATTCTTGACTTTCATCAACCAAGTGGTTCCCTCCAAATTTGTCTCGATTTATCCATATTTTTCTATAAATATGTGACTTATTTATGCCTAAATGATGTAATTAGAAAATTAGAATTTAGTTCAAAATACTTGTCCTTTGTATCCATTTCTTTGTAAATTTATTTCTCTTATTTACTATTAAATCATGTTATTTCTTCTTCCATTTCTTTTCTTTTTCTTTAGTTTTATTATGTCCAAATAAATTTCTTTAAGCTAAGGTGAAATGGTGAAGCTCTTGGCAAGGTAATAAGATATATTTAATATTTATTTATAAATTTAATGCTTCATTCTTAAGTTATGCAAGTTTATATATGATGTATTTATTTTGTTTGTAGAATTAATACCCATTTTTCTTCTAAAAGTGGTGATTCTTGATTTATAGGAGTTTATTCTCAAGTGCAGGATTGTCGAAGTAATAAATAACCCGATGAGAACAGGGCGATCCACAGGGAAGTAGAATTAAAATTATAAATTATAAACACTTTAAAGATAATTAATGCAGTATAAGATGTTTGCAAATATTAATTCAATTAACCAATTCAAATAAAAATTTAAGGTTATGGGGATCCACTCTTGGCATAAGAAATAAGAATATATTTAACTTTTTTCACAACACAATTGGAATCCTCACACAAAGGAGGTTCTAACCGAAAAATATAACAATTAAAGTTCATCATCATTTATATATTGATTAGTTTTTATTTCTATCAATTATTATACACTAAATCTTATAAATAGGTTCAAGTATTTATTATGCCAATCTTTATATTTGTCTACAATAAATAAAAACTCTCACTTTACAAGAAAAGTTATATACACCAAATATTGTCAATGGTTTCAAGAATTTATTGTGCCAAGTATAAGGTTTGTCAATAATAAATCAAGAATCACCACTTTAGAAGAAAGAGTATTAATTCTACAAACAAAATAAATACATCATATACAAACTTGCATAACTTAAGAATGAAGCATTAAATTCATCAATAAATATTAAACATATCTTATTACCTTGTCAAGAGCTTCACCTTTTCACCTTAGCTTAAAGAAAATTATTTGAACATAATAAAACTAAAGAAAAAGAAAAGAAACGGAAGAAGAAATAACATGATTTAATAGTAAACAAGAGAAATAATATTACAAAGAAATGGATACAAAGGACAAGTATTTTGAACTAAATTATAACTTTCTAATTACATCCTTTAGGCATAAATAAACCACATATTTATAGAAAAACATGGATAAATCGAGACAAATTTGGAGCGAACCACTTGGTTGATGAAAGTCAAGAATGGTGGAAAAATAATTTGCATTGATTATCACTAGGGCACCCACTTGATTATCCAATTTGGAATTGATGTTATCCAAATTAACTGTCACTCAAAACATCAAAGTTGTAGATAAGTCTCTTATCTTTCCATATTGACTAATCTCATACGTATTAGATACGTATTTCTATATTTATGGGTCAAATACTGATGACTGTTCAAACTGGGCCTGTACTGCAGATCAGTTCTGTTCTAGGCCATTTTTACCCTCTAAACGCTCGAATTTCAAATGCTTTATGAAATACAATATGTTAGCCCATTGAGTCCACTCTTCACAGGATTAAGAATGACCTCAATTAGATATTTAGGTAGAAAGTTATTCCTATTTTACCAAACCTACCACAAAACAGTTAAAAGATAATTAGGTACAATATTGTAAACATACTTAAGTTAAGAAAATTAAATACACTAGTAATACAAAACAATCATGTAAAACTCTTATTAAATATGTAATTTCAAGTGTTCATCACACCCTCTAACTAGTTTATTGCTAGTCCCTAGCAATTCGAGCATAAATAAAATTTGAACACTACCTAAGTATTTCAAACAAAACGTCAATTCAAGATCACAATCGCTATAAAGGTTATTTCAATCATAACTTTCAAAATTTTTGTGCGTGTGTGTGAATTAAGCCAAAGCCTTCTTACCACAAACCACAACATATATAGCCTTAAAAAGTTTTCTAAGTAAAAGCCTCAACTCCATATCCTCATAGGTGAATAACTTGTTTAATGTCTTAGGATTTCACTCATGGAGTTGGAAAACAGATAATCGCTCAAGAAAAAGTTACATTTAGAGACAGACAGATAAACTAACATTGATCCAAAGATAGGAAAATCAAATATTTAGAGTCAAATCATTATTGCCACATGCTAGCTTCAAGACTTTAATTATTTAATGTTAATCTTATGAATATAAAGTCTGGTGATAAGATTGCTTCCTCATGACTTTAGTCTTCTAAAATTGAATGAAGACTTTATTGAACTGAATTGACTTATTTTCTCTTTTTTTTTATACTTTTTTTTTAAATAATCTATATATATATATATATATATATTTGTTTTTGTTTTTGTTTTTTGTTTTTTTAGAGACATAAAGAATCATTATAAAATAAGAGCAATTTATCATCATAATACTTTTTCCTTTTTTTTTTCTTCAGCTAAGCAACCAAATCATTCCTTGTCCCAAATAATGTCATTCCAAACAAAAATTAACCATTTCAAAAGATCAATAAAAGTTCATAAGCTGTTATCTCAAACCTCTCCACTCACTCACAAAATATATGTGAGTTTAGAAAATAATATGTATACTTAAACATGGAAATTCTCTTGGTTATATATATTGAATCATCCATCTTACCACATGGCTTAGTATTGTTCTCAAGAAATAATTTCAGAAGTTATTCTTTAGTAACCTAGATAGAAAAAGTAATTTAAACTAAACAATTTTGAAATCATACATCGATAGCAAAGCAAATTTAGTTACGCAAGAGTTACCAAAAACTCAAGCAACAAACAATTATACATAAAATACATTAAAAATAAACCAATTAGAATGTGTTTCATAAGTTTATAATGTACTATTTACTCAGCCATTCTAGAACTACAATGCGTCTAAAGAATACATAAATAAACCTTTTACTCATGCCATTCATGATAATAATTTTTTTTTATTTTTTACATAACAAAGTGATAACAACAATAAAATAAAATAGTTAACACTAGCATTATATATCACCTATCCTCCCCCCAACTAGATTGAGACATTGTCCTCAATGTCAAAATATAGAAAGAGTAAAGTATAAAAGATATCACATGAAATATCTTTTATTGGAAATTAAACCTGCAACAAAATAAAATAAGCCACATAAAATGCTTAAAAATACATAAAAGTAGATAGGCTACAGATGAAGCGTCAAATCTATCGTGCGTTTCTTTTCACTATTATCAGTATACCAATTTATCTGACTTATTGTTGGATCAGATAGAGGTGTAAAAGCTTATAGTTCATCGAGTAACTGATCAACAATTGAAGCAGAAATGAGGATCTGTCGTACTGCAGATGAGACGAATTGTTATTCCACCGTATAGTCAAGAAAAGATAACAACCCATTATAAAAATCATCAACATTTAACAAACCAATTGGTTTGTTTATAGATGTGCAATTGTGCCCATGAGACAATTTGAAAATTTTCCTCCAATGTTCCGAAACCTCTAGGTAGAGCTATGAAGGCATCAGCATTACGAAGCATAAAAAACATTCGTTCATGCATTGATGATACCTGTAACTCATCTCCAATTATTTTTCCTACAATGTCTCCAACAGTTAGAGCTTTTGGTATGATACCCAAAACTCGACTGCCATTATTTTGTGCAACGGTTGCCACACGTCCCATTAATCCAAGACTACCTCCCCTATATACTAAATGAATATTTTGTTCAGCTAACACTTTACCAAGGGGTTCTGCTGCTACTACAAACTCACTAGTTTTTCTAGGGCTGGATGCACAAAAGACACAAATTTTTATGAATTTACGAGTTGATGATCCTTCTATCATTACACCCACCATTTCTCTTGAATGATTTTGAGTTTTTATAAAGATGCAGAAACAATGCAATGTATGTATAGAGCCAAAAAGGTGTTGCAAAGTTAAGTCACATGGGGTGTCGGTTTAAAATGCAAAATTTTCAAAAAGGACTATAGGTGGTTGATTATTGAAAAGACGTTTGAGTTTGAAATGAAACATTTAAAAATAACAGCTATAGTAAATATATACAAGTAGTTGTGATTGTGGCTCACATCTTCCTCTAGTTTTACGTTCAGTAACGGCTTAAACGCCCTCTATGGGTCGGGTATATACTTCCCATCCAATTTTCTTATAAATTGGCAAACAGAGTCTTTTAAAGTCAGATTCCCGAGACTGTACCGCTCATGTTCTTTTAGGAATATGTCCCATAATTCACGAATTGCAATATGCACATATCCACTAGGATGCGTCTCAAGAGTCGATAAGATATTATCTAAAGACTTTTTACTCAGACCATCCTTAATGAACCTAATTTTTTCTTCGCGATTTACAGACACCATTCCTAAAGTACGGCAACGTGTGTTGCAAGTCGTGTGTGCACACTTGTAACAACCATTTAATCGTTTTAATCTTCGTTTTTTTGAAAAAGAGTTTTTACCTAAACCAGGCATGTGGGAAATTAATGAGTCTGTAAATTCACCTGTCAATCGAACTTTGGCTTCAATTAACCAACGTAAACCAACAGGTATATTTATAATCATTAATAACCTTAATATTTCAAATCTTGCTTGGTAAATTTTCTTGAAGGAATTTTGAGGTAATGAGGGAAAACGATTTTTCAAATTCTTTAGAATGTCATCCATTTTCTTTTTTAGAAAAGGGAGAAGAAGAGAAGATATTAGTAATTATGGAAAACTGACAAAACCGACTTGAAATATCACGGAGTACCGTTATCCACCACTTAACCGAGGTGCAAAACAAAACTTTAACAAAACTACTAAATTAACCGCAAGTAAAAAAAAATGTTAGAAGAAGAATAAATATATAAATATGTAAATATATAAAATAAAGATTAATTGGTCTCGTAACAAGGATCCGATAGGGACGTAAATTCTTCATGAAAAGCTTGATTTTCTATAAACGGCTTGAGTTTTTGCCTATTTACCTTAAACACATTCCCATTTCTAGGATTTTCAATGTCAATTGTTCCATGAGGGTACACATGTTTTACAATAAAATGGCCACTCCATCTTGATCTTAATTTTCTAGGAAATATGTGAAGTCGAGAATTGAAAAGCAAAACCTTCTGACCAGTGTCAAATGTTTTTCTCTGAATGTTTTTATCATGAAAAGCTTTGATTTTAGCTTTATGAATTTTTGAATTCTCATATGCATCATTTCTCAATTCTTCAAGTTCATTTATTTGTAATTTACGTATGTGTCCAGCAGAATCAAGATTTTCATTGAAAGTTTTAATAGCCCAATAGGCTTTATGCTCAAGTTCTACAGGTAAGTGACAAGGTTTTCCATAAACTATCCTATAGGGAGACATACCCAATAAAGTTTTAAAAGCAGTTCTATAAGCTCACAGTGCATCATTTAGTCTTAAAGACCAATCTTTGCGATTTGGGTTTACAGTTTTTTCTAAAATTTATTTTATCTCCCTATTTGCTAATTCAACTTGTCCATTTGTCTGATGATGATAAGGGGTGGCAACTTTATGAGTAATACCATATTTTTTCACTAATGTTTCAAATGATCTATTACAAAAATGCTTACCCCCATCACTTATAATGGCTCGAGGGATTCCAAATCGACTTAAGATATTTTCTTTCAAAAATTTCATGACTGTTTTATGGTCATTATTTCGACATGGAATAGCCTGAATCCATTTTGAGATATAATCTACTACAACTAAGATATACATAAATCCAAATGATAATGGACATGGTCCCATGAAATCTATCCCCCAACAATCAAAGATTTCAATAACAAGAATGAGGTTTAAAGGCATTATGTTTCGTTTTGAAATTGATCCCAACTTTTGACAATTTTCACACGTTATACAAAATGCATGTGTATCTTTAAATAAAGTGGGCCAATAAAATTCACACTGCAAGATTTTTACAGCTGTTTTCTTTGATGAGAAAAGTCCCCCACATGCTTCAGAATGACAAAATTCAATAACTTTACTTACCTCATTGTCGGGTATGCATCTTCAAAATATTTGATCACGACAATATTTGAAGAGATAAGGATCATCCCAATAAAAATTTCTCACCTCAGTTAAAAATTTTCTTTTGTCTTAAGCATTCTATTGAGGTGGAATTTCTCCTGTTACAAGAAAATTAACAATATTAGCATACCAAGGCATTGTAACAGTAGAAAATAAAAATTCATCGGGAAAAGAATCATTAATAGGTGTTATTTCTGTTGATGAATCTGGTGTGAGTCTTAATAAGTGATCTGCAACAATATTCTCAGCTCCATTCTTATCTTGATAGTGATAATAAATTCTTGAAGCAATAGAATCCATCGAATCAGCCTTGGTTTTGCATCCTGTTTTGACATTAAGTACCTTACAGCAGCATGGTCAGTAAATACAACAGTTGAAGAACCAATTAAGTAAGAACGAAATTTGTCTAATGCAAATATTACAGCAAGTAGTTCTTTTTTCAGTTATTGTGTAATTAATTTGTGCACTGTTTAAAGTTCTACTTGCGTAATAAATTACATAGGATTTACCTTCCTTTCTATGTCCCAATACAGCACCAACAGCGTAGTTACTAGCATTACATATAAGCTCAAAAGGTAAAGACCAGTCAGAAAATTGTATGATAGGAGCAGATGTTAAGAGGCCAATTAATTTTTCAAACGAATTTTGACACTCTTGAGTCCACTTAAATGATACATCTTTTACTAAAAGGTTACAAAGAGGTTTAGATATAGCACTAAAGTTTTTTTATGAACCTCTTATAGAATCCAGCATGTCCTAAAAAGGATCGGACTTCTCTGACTGTTTTTTATGGAGGCAAATATGTAATGAGTTCGACTTTTGCCTTATCCACTTCAATTCCTTTAGAAGATACTATATGTCCTAAAATAATTCCAAAAGTAACCATGTAATGACATTTTTCCCAATTCAATACAAGACTTTTTTCTTTACATCTTTTTAAGACATTTTCTAAGTTTTCAAGACAATTATCAAAAGAATTTCCAAACACAGTTAAATCATTCATGAAAACTTCTAAATAATGCTCAATCATGTCACTAAAAATGCTTAACATACATCTTTGAAATGTTGCTGGGGCATTACAAAGTCCAAAGAGCATTCTTCTAAAAGCAAAGGTTCTAAAAGGGTATGTGAATGTAGTCTTTTCTTGGTCCTCTAGTGCTATGGGAATTTGATAATAGCCAGAGTAACCATCTAGAAAGCAATAGTAGGGATGTCCTGGTACTCTTTCTATAATTTAATCAAGGAATGGTAAAGAAAAATGGTCTTTTCTAGTGGCCAAGTTCAACTTTCTATAATCTATGCACATCCTCCAACTAGATGAGACTCGAGTTGGTATTAACTCACATTTTTCATTTTCAATGACTGTGATTCCAGATTTTTTTGGTACTACCTTAGTAAGACTTACCCACTTACTATCTGAGATAGGATAGATGATTCCTCCTTCAAGTAATTTGAGAACTTTAGCTTTCACTACCTCTTTCATATGTGGATTTAATATCCTTTAAGGTTGTTGGGAAGTTTTGGCATTATCCTCTAGGTGTATTCTATGTGTGCAAATAAAAAGATTAATACCATTTATGTCTTTTAAAGTCCACCCAATTGTATTTTTATACATTTTTAATAATTCAATCAACTTACCTTCTTGTTCGTTTGTGAGTGTAGAAGAGATTACCATCGAGTAAGTTTGTTTCTCTCCAAGAAATGCATATTTTAGTCCTTCAGGTAGAAGTTTAAACTCCAACTTTAAAATTTCGTTCTGTTTATCCTCATTTTCTCCTAATTCTTCAAACTTTAGTTTCCATCTTTTATTTTCAATCACCTATGCATAGTCAAGTAAAGAAAATATGTCAGAAATTTCAGGATCTAATTGTATATTTGACTCAAATGAATTTATTAAACACATTTCTAAGGGATCGGTAGAACTCCCATTTTGAATATGATCTTCCACACTCATTTCAATCATATCACCTTCTTCACTTTCATCCTCCCCTTTATATGGTTGTTTACACATATTGAAACATTGAGTTTGAGTGTCATGTTTCCAAATGAAAGCTTCATTACTCCATTCCTACAATTAATCAAAACGTTAAAAGTTGCTAAAAATGGACGACTCAAAATAACAGGTATCGGATTACATCCTTTAACAGATTCTGTGTCCAAGACAATAAAATTCATAGGATATATGAATTTATCAACTTGAACTAAAACATCTTCCACTGTCCCTCTTGGTACTTTTATTGATCTATCGGCAAGTAAAAGAGTTACAGAGATTGATTTTAACTCACCAAGATTGAGCTGCTGATAAACTGAATATGGCAATAAATTCACACTAGCACCTAGATCAAGTAAGGCTTGTTCAATTTTATGACTTCCAATAATACATGAAATTGTAGGACAACCAGGGTCTTTATATTTCAAAGCATTATTATTTTGAAGAATGGCACTTACTTGTTCAGCTAAAAATGCTTTCTTTTTCACATTCAGTTTTCGTTTCACTGTGCATAAATCTTTCAAACATTTTGCATAAGAGGGAACCTGTTTAATAGCATTTAGTAAAGGAATATTAACTTTTACCTGTTTGAAGATTTCAAAATTTTCAGGATTGTAATTCATCTTCGTATTACGTAATGCATGAGAAAATGGAGGTGAAGGTAAGGGTTTGGTGTTTTCTTCATTAGGTATAGGTTCAATACTTTCCTTACCCTTAGAGATTGATTCATCGCTCTCATGAGGTTCAAGAATTTATTTTTCAATAATTTTACCACTCCGAAGAGTGATAACCGCTTTAACTTGATCCATGTGTTGGCTTCCTGAACTACATGCATTTAAGTTATGTTGTCCTTTAGGGTTTGGCTATGGTTGAGAAGGAAATTTTCCTTTCTCATGAATGTTCAGTGCAGATGCAAATTTAGCAAGAGTATCTTTCAAATCAGCAAATGTTTAAGCATTTTGAGAATTAACAGACTCTTGTTTTTCAATGAATGTATGCAAGGTTTCTTCAAGATTTTTCCTAGAAGGTGGGACATATGGTGCATAACCTTGATGATTTTAAAAATTTTGGTGTGGTTGGAAAGGTGGTTGTGAAACCTGTGCTTGAGTGTCATTCCTCCAACTAAAATTCGGGTGATTTCGCCATCCAGGATTATAGTTTTGTGAATATGGGTTATTGTTTGACCACTTGAACGTGTTTAAAACATTGACTTGTTCATGGAGACATTCCCTAAATGCAAGCAAAGTTGGGCAATCATTGGTAGAGTGATCATGGGTTTCACAAATGTGACACATAATTTTTTGAACAGATTTTATTTGACCACTCTTTTTCATTTCTAAGGTTTCGACTTTTCTAGCAAGGGATGCTAATTTGGCTTGAAGGTCGTGGTCTTCCCTAAGATGATAAATACCCCCACTAGATATAGTGGTTTGATTTTTGCTAGGTGCCTCACAGGTACCAGCAGTGTCCCAATTTTAAGCATTTTCTGCTAGTAAGTCAAGATAGTTCATTGCCTCTTCTGGGTCTTTTTCCTCAAATGTTCCATTACATATCATTTCTACCATTTGCCTAACTTGGGGTGTTAAGCCCTCATAGAAATTTGAGACTACTCTCTATGTTTCAAAACCATGATGGGGACAGGTATTAAGTAATTCTTTATACCTTTCCCAACATTGGTAAAGGGTCTCTCTTGATTTTTGGGCAAAAGTGGTGATTTGTCTTTTGAAAGAATTTGTTCTATGGGAAGGAAAAAACTTTTTTAGGAATTGTTGTTGCATCTCATCCCATAAAGAAATTGATCCTGGCCTAAGGTTTTGTAGCCATGTTTTAGCTTTATCTTTTAAAGAAAAAAGGAAAAGCTTAAATCGAATTGTGTTCATGCTACAATTTTGATCATTATACGTGTTACACACTTCTTTAAATTCTCTTAGATGTAGATAAAGGTTCTCTGCATCTAAGCCATGAAAAGTGGGTAAAAGTTGGATAATGCCTGGCTTAAAATTAAAATGAGTTGCATCCGGAGGAAAAATTAAGCAAGATGGTGCACTGGTTCGTGTAGGGTTCATATAGTCTCTAAGTGTCCTAGGTCGGTTATGGTCATTATGTTGAGACTGATTGTCCCCTGGGTTTATGAGTCCCTCAATTTGATTTTCGCTCATGGTGTTACTTGGTGAAGAATGAGAAGATGAAGGAGAATTTAACAAATTATCAAAGGAAGTTTCAAAATTACCGTTCACTAAACGATGAAAATTAGGATCTCGAAACCATCCGCTCATAAAAAGAAATAAAACAAAATACAATAACAATAAATAATACAAATAAAAGAAAAACAAATATTAAACACAAGTAAATAAAATAGGAAAAACTAAAAGCAAAATAAAGATAAATAATTAGAAGTTAGATTATATAATAAACAGAATAATAAATAAAGTAAAGCACGTTAGGAGGCTCGGCCTTTCATGAAAATAAAAAGCGAAAATAAACAGAATAATAAATAAAGTAAAGCACGTTAGGAGGCTCGACCTTCCATGAAAATTAAAAGTGAATAATAAATAAAGAGTAGAAGGCTCAGTCTTCCATAAAAATAAAAAGCAAAAATAATAAATAAATTAAAATAAGTTAAGAGGCTTAGCCTTTCAATTAATCTTTGTTTTATATATTTACATATTTATATATATTTATTCTTCTTCTAACATTTTTTTTTTTTGCAGGTTAATTTAGTAGTTTTGTTAAAGTTTTGTTTTGCACCCCGGTTAAGTGACGGATAACGATACTCCGTTATATTTCTGTTGGAGCTGGTGCTCACGTGCCATTCCAATATTGTATGAATATTAATTGTTAATATTTATACAATAAACATTTCGAATAAAGATTGTTAATATCATATTAATATGGTAAAATGCTTGTAACATTACAGACATTGTTTGATCTGAAATAGTTCAAATCTGGTTTAAAGGAGTGTAGACCAGAACTAATAGTTATCAAAGCTGAGAGTTATAAATGCTAATAGTTAGCACTATTAATAGTTATCAGTTTATAAGAGTCAGCGAGGTCTAAAGAGTTAGAACTTTGTCTATAATGGGACAAAGACCTGAGAGTATACTTGTAATGATATAGTTGCAAAGAGTTGCAATAGGAGCTAAGAAATATCATTATGTAAGTATGTCTCAAATATAATGTTTCTGATCTATGATCATCAATGCGGGTCTATCGGTGAATTCACAATATATAGATTAGTGTATGTTTATATCTGACTAGTTCAGATGGTTGTTCTTAGCTGACCATGATCTTAGAGCTTGTATAGACATGCGGGTATCCAGTCAGGACTGGATACTGAACAGATTTATGAGGACCCCAATAGATATCCTATGAAACCGTCAAAGGAAGGTCCTCTCGAGTTGAGTAGTAATCGTGGTCCTTTGACCTAAGCGCCACGGTGGTCTTGTGAGTGATCCATCATGCTTTGGTTCCACATATGTCAGAGACCTTTCATGGTCTGACCGCTATGTGTCGCTGGGTATGGTCCGATGCTCATGGAGTCCGGTGTGCGTAGATACGGGATCCATCAGCTTACGTAGGTAAGTTGTATATCCGATGCTCCGAGATTGTATTTCATAAAGTCTTATGGCCACAAGCATAAACCCGGGAAAAGAGTTTCCCACAGGGTTAAACAATATAGCAAAAATGTTTGCGTATATTGTTTATCAAGATACGAATCTGGAGATAAGATTATTGGATGAGCAAATAGGGATTTGATGGTGCTGATCTATATCCCCGCACATCCAGGGTATAAATGATGGAAGGATTATACGTATACGTTATGACCTCAACTTGTATGGTCTGACACGCTGATTTGTAATATTCGTAATGTGTGCGTGGGGCATTGATTATGGATTAATGAAATAGTTCCATTTGACAAATCGGGTGTAGACCTAGAGAGTCCCAATATGAAATGTACTCTTTGAGCACTTGGGCAGTGTACCGTATTGAATTGTTCAATACAGTATAATTCAGCAATTACTAAGGTTACGTTAACCAAAGTATATGGTTAAATGGTGGGACCCACTTTAGGTTAACTTGGTAACCGAGTAAGGATATAATAGTAATTTCACTTTATGATTATTTAATTGTTAAATAATTAAAATAAATATTTATTTGTTTAATTGTTAAATAAATGATTTAACTTAACTAGGGTTAAAGGTTAACTATAAGGTTAAGTTAGTTAACTTTACTTAATGGTTAAGTAAAGGTTAAACTAACCATGGTTAAGTTAGTTAACTATGGTTAAATTAATTAAATATTTATTAACTTAAAGGTTAAGTTAAAATAATCTAACTATGGTTAAATGTTAACTAAGGTTAGGTTAAGCCAAATGAAATTCAAATTAGTTTGGAATTTATGCATTAGTATATAAAGTGAAATGAAATTGAAAATCAAAAAATTTTTGAAATTGGTTTTAGATTTTAGGTTTTGCATTTTGGGAGCCAATTCAATTTGAGAAATTGAAATTGTTTGTTTTGTGTTTTAAGTGTTAGAACAACAAAACAAACTAGATAAATGGTTACTAAATGTAATAACTAAAAACAAGATTTGTTTTATTTATTCAAGAGTTGAATAAAAGGAAAAACAAATTTGATTAAGTTAAATTGTTTAACTTTAAAAATGTTTAAGAGTTAAACATATATGCTGGATTAAGATGCTGCCATTCTAGACAATCAAACCCACCCTTGTTGATTGCTAGAATTGATCAAAGATTCATTTCATGGTGGACTTCAAAGAAAATTAATCCAAAGGCTTCATTGGTGATATTTCTCAATTTCGAATTTCAGTTTAATCAAATGTTATTTTCTGTGTTCATTATATTTAATCTTCCGCTGTGCACATGTATGTATGAGATATGTATATTGTTAGTATGATGAACACAACCCACATGCAAGCACCCTAAGTTTTATTTGTACACCCCATAACCCAACAATTTCAAGTCGGTTTTGTTAGTTTTCCATAATTATTGATATCTTCTCTTCTTCCCCCTTTTCTAAAAAAAAAAAAATGGATGGCATTCTAAAGAATTTGAAAAAGCGTTTTTCCTCATTGCCTCAAAATTTCTTGAAGAAAATATATCAAGCAAGATGTGAAAGATTAAGGTTATTAATAATTATGAATATCCCTGTTGATTTACATTGGTTAATTGAAGCCAATGTTCGATTGACATGTGAATTTTCAGACTCATTAATTTCCTACATGCCTGGCTTAGGTAAAAGCACTTTTGCAAAAAACCGAAGAGCAAAACGATTAAATGTTTATTACAAGTGTGCACGCACGACTTGCAACACACGTTGCCGCACTTTAGGAATGGTGTCTGTAAATCGCGAAGATAAAATTAGATTCATTAAGGATGGCCTGAGTAAGGAGTCTTTAGATAATATCTTATCGACTCTTAAGACGCATCCTAGTGGATATGTGCATATTGCAATTCGTGAATTATGGGACATATTCCTAAAAGAACATGAGCGGTACAGTCTCGGAAAACTGACTTTAAAAGACCTTGTTTGTCAATTTATAAGAAAATTGGATGAGAAGCCTATCCCCGACCCATAGAGGGCGTTTAAGCCGTTACTGGACGTAAAACCAGAGGAAGATGTGAGCCACAATCACAACTACATGTATATATTTACTATAGCTGTTATCTTTAAATGTTTCATTTCAAACTCAAACATCTTTTCAATAATCAACCACCTATAATCTTTTTTGAAAATTTTGTATTTTAAGCCGACAACCCATGTGACTTTTCCAGCTAACAAATTGAAAATTGGTAAAAAAAGTGTTGAATCTTGTATTTCAAGCCAACAGCTATGTGACTTAACTTTACAATACCTTTTGGCTCTATAAATACATTGGATTATTTCTGCATTTTTGTACAAACTCAAAATCATTCAAGAAAGAGAGTGAGTGTAATCATGGAAGGATCATTAACTCGTAAATTCACAAAAAATTGTGTCTTTTGTGGATTCAGTTCTAGAAAAACTAGTGAGTTTGTAGAAGTAGCAGAAACCCTTGGTAAAGTGTTAGCTGAGCAAAATATTCATTTAGTATATAGGGGAGGTAGTCATGGATTAATGGGACGTGTGGCAACCGCTGCACAAAATAATGGCAGTTGAGTTTTGGATATCATACCAAAAGCTCTAGCTGTTGGAGACATTGTAGGAAAAACAATTAGGGATGAGCTACAGGTATCATCAATGCATGAACGAATGTCTTTTATGCTTCGTAATGCTAATGCCTTCATAGCTCTACCTGGAGGTTTCGAATCATTGGAGGAAATTTTTCAAATTATCTCATTGGCACAATTGCAAATCCATAAAAAACCAATTGGTTTGTTAAATGTTGATAATTTTTATAATGAATTGCTATCTTTTCTTGACTATGTTGTTGAAAAATAATTCGTCTCATCTGCAGCACAACAGATCCTTATTTCTGCTTCAACTATTGATCAGTTACTCGATGAACTACAAGCTTTTACACCTCCATCTGATCCAACAATGAGTCAGATAGATTGGTATACTGATAACAGTGAAAAGAAACGCAAGATAGATTTGACGCTTCGTTTGTAGCCTATCTATTTCTATGTATTTTTAAGTTTTTTGTGTGGCTTGTTTATTTTGTTACAGGTTTAATTTCCAATAAACGATGTTTCAGGTGATATCTTCTATACTTTACTCTTTCTATATTTTGACATTAAGAACAATGTCTCAATTTGGTTGGGGGGAGGATAGTTGATATTATTGTTATCACCTTATTTACTAAAAAAAAAATTATTATTATCATGAATGGCGTGAGTAAAATGTTCATTTATATATTCTTGAGACGCATTCTAATTCTAGAATGACAGAATAAAGAGTACATTATAAACTTATGAAACACATTTTAATTGGTTTATTTTTAATGCATTTTATATAATTGTTTGTTGCTTAAGTTTTTGGTAACTCTTGTGTAAATAAATTTGCTTTGCTATCGATGTATGATTTCAAAATTGCTTAGTTTAAATCACTTTTTCTATCTAGGTTATCAAAGAATAGCTTCCAAAATTATTTCTTGAGAACAATACTAAGTCTTGTGGTAAGATGGATGATTCAATATATATAGCCAAGAGAATTTCCATATTTAAGTATATATATTATTTTCTAAACTCACATATCTTTTGTGAGTGAGTGGAGAGATTTGAGATAACAGCTTATGAACTTTTATTGATCTTTTGAAATGGTTAATTTTTGTTTGGAATGACATTATTTGGGACAAGGAATGATTTGGTTGCTTAGCTGAAGGAAAAAAGAAATGGAAAAGTATTATGGTGATAAATTGCTCTTATTTTATAATGATTCTTTGTCTTTAAAACAAAATATATATATATATATATATAGATTATTAAAACAAAAAAAGAGAAAAGAAGTCAATTCAGTTCAATAAAGTCTCCATTCAATTTAAAAGACTAAAGTCATTAGGAAGCAATCTTATCACCAGACTCTGTATTCATAAGATTCGCATAAAATAATCAAAGTCTTGAAGCTAGCAAGTGGCAATAATGGTTTGACTCTAAATAATTGATTTTCCTATCTTTAGATCAATGCTAGTTTGTTCGTCTGTCCCTAAATATAACTTTTTCTTGAGCGATTATCTATTTTCAACTCCATGAGTGAAACCCTAAGCCATTAAATAAGTTATTCACCTTTGAGGATATGGAGTTGAGGCTTTTACTTGGAAAAATTTTTAAGACTATATATGTTGTGGTTGGTGGTAAGAAGGCTTTGGCTTAATTCACACACACACACAAAATTTTGGAAGTTATGAGTGAAATAACCTTTATAGCAATTGTGATCTTGAACTGGCGTTTTGTTTGAAATACTTAGATATTGTTCAAATTTTATTTATACTCGAATTGCTAGGGACTAGCAATAAGCTAGTTGGGGGGTGTGATGAACACTTGAAATTACACATTTAATAAGATTTTTACATCATTGTTTTGTATTACTAGTGTATTTAACTTTCTTAACTTAAGTATGTTTACAATATTGTACCTAATTATTTTTTAACTATTTTGTGGTAGGTTCGGTAAAATGGACATAACTTTCTACCTAAAGATTCAATTGGAGTTATTCTTAATCCTGTAAAGAGCTGAATCAATGGACTAACATATTGTATTTTATAAAGCATTTGAAATTCGAGTGTTTAGAGGGTGAAAATGGCCTAGAACAGAACTGATCTGCAGTACAGGCCTAGTTTGAACAGTCATCAGTATTTGGCCCATAACTATAGAAATACTTATCTAATACATATGAGAAAACTCAATTTAGAAAGATAAGAGACTTATCTAAAACTTTGATGTTTTAAGTGACAGCTAATTCGGATCACATCAATTCCAAATTAGATAATCAAGTGGGTGCCCTAGTGATATTCAATGCAAATTATTTTGCCATCATTCTTGACTTTCATCAACCAAGTGGTTCCCTCCAAATTTGTCTCGATTTATCCATGTTTTTCTATAAATAGGTGGCTTGTTTATGCCTAAAAGATGTAATTAGAAAGTTAGAATTTAGTTCAAAATACTTTTCCTTTGTATCCATTTCTTTGTAAATTTATTTCTCTTGTTTACTATTAAATCATGTTATTTCTTCTTCCATTTCTTTTCTTTTTGTTTAGTTTTATTATGTCCAAATAATTTTTTTTTAAGCTAAGGTGAAATGGTGAAGCTCTTGGTAAGATAATAAGATATGTTTAATATTTATTGATGAATTTAATGCTTCATTCTTAAGTTATGCAAGTTTATATGTGAGGTATTTATTTTGTTTGTAATATTAATACCTTTTTCTTCTAAAAGTGGTGATTCTTGATTTATTATTGACAAATCTTATACTTGGCACAATAAATTCTTGAAACCATTTACAAGATTTAGTGTATATAACCTTTCTTGTAAAGTGGGAGTCTTGATTTATTGTAGACAAATATAAAGATTGGCATAATAAATACTTGAACCCATTTATAAGATTTAGTGTATAATAATTGATAGAAATAAATACTAATCAATATATAAATGATGATGAACTTTAATTATTATATTTTTCGGTTGGAACCTCTTTTGTGTGAGGATTCCAATTGAGTTATAAAAAAAAGTTAAATATATTCTTACTTCTTATGCCAAGAGTAGATCCCTCGAACCTTAGCGTTTTATCTGAATTGGTTAATTGAATTAATATTTGCAAATATCTTATGCTGCATTAATTATCTTAAAAGTGTTTATAATTTATAATTTTAATTCTACTTCCTTGTAGATCGACCCCATTCTCATCGGGTTATTTATTATTTCGACAATCCTGCACTTGGGAATAAACTCTTATATTCTAGATGTGTCACCACCATTCTTGACTTTTATCATCCATGTGGTTCCCTCTTCATTTGTCTCGATTTATCCATATTTTTTTATAAATAGGTAGCATGTTTATACCCAAAACATGTAATTAGAGAACTAGATTTTTGTTCAAAACACTTGTCTTTTGTATTATTTCTTTATAATATTATTTCTCTTGTTTACTATTGTAAAATCATGTTATCTCTTCTTCCATTTCTTTTCTTTTTTCTTTTTTTTTATTATGTCCAAGTAATTTTCTTTATGCTAAGGTGAAATGATGAAACTCTTGGCAAGGTAATACTTAACTCTTATTCATGAATTTAATGTTTTATTATTAAGTTATGCAAATTTATATATAATGTATTTATTTTATTTGTAATATTAATATCTTTTCTTTTAAGTGGTGTATCTTGATTTATTATTAACAAACTTTATACTTGGCACAATAAATTCTTGAAACCATTTACAAGATTTGACGTATATACCATTTTCTGTAAAGTAGGAGTCTTGATTTATTGTAAACAAATATAAAGATTGGCATAATAAATACTTGAACCCATTTATAAGATTTGATGTATAATAATTGAAATAAATAAATACTAATTAATATATAAATAATGATGAACTTTAATTGTTATATTTTTCGGTTGGAACCTTTTTTGTGTGAGGATTTCAATTGAGTTATAAAAAGAGTTAAATATATTCTTACTTCTTATGCCAAGAATGGATCCCTCTAACCTTAAATTTTATTTGAATTGGTTAATGGAATTAATATTTGCAAACATCTTATACTACATTAATTGTCTTTAAAATTATTATAGTTTGTAATTTTAAGTTTACTTCCCTATGGATTGACCCCGTTCTCACCGGGTTATTTATTACTTCGACAATCCTGCACTTGTGAATAAACTCCTATATTCTAGACGTGTCATATTGTTTATTAAGATACGTATCTGGAGATAAGTTCACGGATGAGCACATAGGAATTTGACGGTAGTGATATATATCCCTGCTCCCACAGGATATAATTGACGGAAGGATTATACGTATGCGTTGTGCCCTTAACTTGTATGGTCTACTGCACTGATTTATAATATCTGTGACGTGTGCGTGGGGCATCAATCTCATACTCACAGAATAGTTCTGTTTGACAATTCGGGAGTGGACCTAGAGAGTCCCGCAATATAAAGTGTACTCGTTGTGCACTGGGGTAGCGTAATGAATTGAATAGTTCAATCCAGAAAATTTCAGCAGATCGGACATTTACTTCGGTTTCCCTCCGATCGTGCACGTGTCAAGACTTAAGAGTTAAGTACGTCAATTAGTTAACCAATGGGATGTTGACACATGGCACGTGTGGGCCAATTATTGTTTGATTTAAAAAGTACCACAATGACCTTTTTTATTGGATAAATAATATCATTATTTTATTCATTAAAATGTTTATTGAATAAATTAATAATAATAATAATATATGATATTATTATTTAAATTGAAATCAAATAATTAATTTTTTATTTAAATTGACATGTATTTCTACCATGATTTATTATGATTAAATCATTTGTTTAATATTTATTAAATGATAAGATAAGTATAAATGGGTGACATTTGTTAATGGTAGGCCTTAAGATATTTCTTAATGATGAGAAAGTATTTTCTTACTTGGCCTAGATTAAGGCTAAGTTTATTTAAATAATATTCTATTTTTTTTTGTTTTAATATGGTTTATTGTAAGATAATAATAAACAAAAACTAATGGCAAATATAATGGATACCATTAGATGAGCAAATGAAAGATAATAATAAATAAAATACTAATGGCAAACATAATGGTTATCATTAGGTGAGAAAATAAAAGATAATAATAAACAAATGAAAGAGTAATTAGTTGTTCAATTAATCATCAAAAATTCGTGCAAGGGGTTAAGTGAATGGTAGAGAGAATTTTAGAAGGTTAAGTGTTAGAAATTCTCTCAAGTGTTGAGAGCAAAAATACCTCTTTCATTTTTTCTTCCATTTTGAGTCACCCATATTATAAGGTAGAAATAAAGATTCAAGAGTTGAATCATTTGCTGGAAAAGCTACTATTTTAGCTTCCTCAATCCCACCGTGTTAAGGAACTAGAATTGTGAACGGGTTGCTTCAAAGCAGGTACTTTAATTCGACAATATACCAAAGGCTTGACAAGGTACTATTTCTCAATCTTAAAGTATTTTACATTTATGAGATAATATATAAAGTTTATTTGTGTTTATCATTGAGTAATTTGCATTTCACTCATCTGCTGCGCTTGTACGTATGTGATACATATACTATATTTAAATTATAGATACAAACCCACATGCATACACCATAGGTTTAAAATCACTCACAAGATCAGCGCTAAGAGTTAGCATCACTGAGAATTATAAATGCTAAAGAGTTAGCAGGTTATAATAATCAGTGAAATCTAAGGAGTTAGAACCTATCCATAATGGGACAAAGACCTGAGAGTATACCAATAATAACATAGTTGTAAATAGTTACAATAGGTATTAAAAATTATTATTATGCAAGTATCGGTGAATCCTTTTAATACAGATCAGTACATGTTATATCTGTATGGTACAGATGATTGTTTTTAGTTAACCATGAGCTTAATGAAAGCTCGTATAGGCGTACGGGTATTCAATTAGGATTGGATACTAAATAAACTCACGAGGACCTCCAATAGACATCCCATGAAGCCGTTAATGGTAGGTCTTATAGAGTTGAGTAGTATTCGTGATCTTTTGACCTGAGTACCACGGTGAACTTGTGAGTGATCCACCATACTTTAGTTCCATGCATGTTAGAGACATTTCATGGTCTGAGTGCCTAGTGTCGCTGGGTATGGTTCAATGCTCATGGAGTTTGGTGTACGTAGATATAAGTTCTGTCAACTTAGATGAGTGAGTTGTATTTTTTGATGCTCCAATATTGTATTTCAAAAAATCTTGTGGCCACAAGTATTTAACCCTGAAAAGGAGTTTTTCATAGAGTTAAATAATATCCCAAAAGTATTTGCATATTTTATTTATCGAAATACAAATCTAGAGATAAGTTTATGGATGAGCACATGGAGATTTGACGGTGGTGATCTATATCTCCGCTCTTCCAAGATATAAGTGACAGAAGGATTATACAAATATGTTATGACCTTGCATGTATGGTCCAAGGCGTTGATTTGTAATATCTGTGATGTATGCGTGGGGTATCGTTCACGAACTTATGAAATAGTTTTAATTTAACAAATCGGGAGTAAAGTGTACTCATTGTGCACTAGAGTAGCGTACTACATTGAACAGTTTAATTCAATAAATTTCAGCAAATAAGATATTTATTTTTTATTCTCTCAAAATATACACGTGTCAAGACTTAATAGTTTCGTATATTATTAGTTAACAATAATTGTTGACTAATAGAATGATAAGATATAGCACATTATAGATCATTTATTATTTAAAATTGACCAAAATGACTTTACTCGTTAAATAAATAAAGTCATTTATTTATTTAAAAATATTTTAAATAAATAAATAATTATTATTAATATTATTTTTAAAGTCAAATAATTATTGTAATAAAGTTACAAATCACATATCTTAATTTTTATTAATATGATTAAAATAAATTAATTATATGAGAATGGCCAAAGACTATATACCATGCCGGGTTATTTATCAAATGCAAATGAAAAAAAGTGTTTTTTTTCAAATTTCATTAAGTTGGTCGGCCAAATCAACTTTAAAGTGCAAAACTGTTTTGTACAAATGAAAAACTAATGAAAATGGTCTTGGAAGCATGGTGGTGGGCCGTTCATGTTTAAAGACAAAATTGCAATGCGTTCGGTGTTTTTGTTGTTTCAGCCATTGTTTTTTTATTTTTTTCAATAAAATTATTATTATAATAATAAATTTGCATATATTTCTTAATTGATTAAAGCAATTGAAAAACAAATGGTAATGGCTTGGAAATATTTCACCATACATAATGAGGGCAAGTGTTGACAATATTATTAGAGGAAAAAATTATGTATAAGATGAAAAGTGTTTTCATTTGACTTTGAGAATATAATTCGTCATGTGAGGAGATGAGAGAGAAAAATAGGATTTTTAGAATTTATTCGTCATGTGAGGAGTGTTTTCTTCTTCTATTTCTTCTAAGATGATCAGTCATATTCAAAAGAAAATAAAAAGAGTTCTTATTTTCTAGTCAAGGAAATTTGATTTTTGTGAATTGGGCAAGAGTTTTTCTAATAATAAAGACTATTTTAATTTTCTTGAATTAAAAATCATAGGGTTAAAAGTATTTAACCATGAACCAATTAAAATTAGTTAAAGAATTTAATTAATAATCTCAAGTTTAAAGAGTTTAAGCAATAGTTAAAGAATTAATCATTTGGTGTTTAAGAGTTAAACACCATTGTTAAAAATTAGAGCTGTTATTTTAGTGATTTAAGCTCACCTTAGTTGAGTTCTAGAATTGTTGGCAAGTGCGTTTTATAGTAGACTCTGGTTCTGTAATTTCTAAAGACTTGACAGGTGATTTTCGATCTTTATTTTTATTAAAATAATAAATTTTATATTACTTTATTGCATTAGAAAATTAGATTTTCAATTCCGTTATGTTAATTTATGTATGAGATGAGTAAATTATATTATGGCAAACACATACCATATGCATGCACTCAGTGAATTAACACACTTTCAGCTTTATTTTTATAAAGTTTTATACTCATCATATAGGAAGTATCTCCCAAATTCTTCATGGAGAAGTTCTAACTCAAATAACTCTTAACTGATGATAATATATCAATATCATTTTCGATAATAAGTCTTTACATCTATCTACTAGATCTTAAAATCATAATATGTTACTGCAATAGTCAATAGAATTCAAATTGACTCTAGCATGGTTAATATTGCACAAGTTTTTAATAATCAATTTTAAATCGTTGAATATAATCTTTTGTAACCAGTCGAACTTTAAAGGTCTCCACATCTCTATTGAGCGCACACTTTCACTTGTAAACCTCTTTACAGCTAACAAAAATAATTCCTTTAAAAAGACACTTATAAAAAATTAATATTACTCACAAAAATCTACTAGGACGTTTCAACTACACATTCAATAAGGACGTTATTGAACTAACACTTCTAGCTAGAAGAATATGATTAATAGGATGATATTTTTTGCATTTGAAATTGAAGGAAACAAAACAACTTCAACCTAGTAAGGTTTTTTAAAAAAAAATATAGAAATGAGTATTGGAACTTGGATATTAACATTAATCGAAATGTGTGATTACCCTAAACTACACTTATGACTACTTAATATATTAATATTTTTTCCAATTTGGTAATGAGTAATTGAACTCAAGATCTCAACATTGATTAAGTGGTATGATTACTACTAAGCTAATGTATATGATTAAATAGATTAAAAAATAAATTGGTTTGGAAAAATAACTAAGTTATTATTACTTTTACAATTATTATTTCTACTATTATTATTGATATAAAAAAAACTACTACTACTACTACTATTATTATTATTATTATTATTATTATTATTATTATTTGACTACTTAATTTTTTTATCATAATCAATTAAAATTTTTTTAAAGAAAAAGAGCTTTTGAAAAAGTAATTTATTAAATCACTAATTAGTTTGTGACTATAATCCCTTGAGTTTGAGTAAAAATAAAAGTAATAGTTGATATTTAGTAGGTGAGATTTCATATTCCTTTTAAACTTTTTGTCTCAAAAAAAGGTTATTAAATAATTGGGTTTTTCTCTTGCAAAATTAGTAGATAAACATCTCGCTTAAGAGGATCATTAATTCATATTCCATAATGTTTGTTAAGACAAATAAAGTCTCATATTGGTTAAAAATATGGAGGATTGCAAGTTTATGAGGAGTTAACCGTATCCCATTGGTATGAGGTATTTTAGGTAAAGTTCAAGAACAAAATTATGAAAGCTTAGACTTAAAGTAGACAATATCATACCAATGTGGAGATATGTATAATTTGTTGAACTCCTGACAGTGGTATCAGAGCCATGCCCCAGTGTTGCTATGTGGTGCAAATCTTCAGTGCCAAACGAGAAGGTAATGAGTCTGGTATTCTTATTGTTTACGATGGATTCGTGTTATGCTCTATGGATAGGCGCTGTTGTGCTTCAGGCTTCACGTAAAGCGTGTGTAACCAACGTAGTGATGCGAAGTTGACCTGATAGAGCAGGCTCTCAATAGTATGTAGTACTCTGGTGCTTCACGTAAGGTGTGAACAGTCAATGCAGTGAAGATGAGTAGCAGATTATTGAGAGAGTGGATGGAATATCGTTTGAAAGGAGATTAAGTAGTCCTTTATTTAAGAGAATGATTGTTAAGACAAATAAAATCCCATATTAACTAAAAATTAGGAGGATCATAAGTTTAGAAAGAGTTAACTATATCTTAATTGGTACGAGATCTTTTAGATAAAATTTAAAAGTAAAACTATAAAGGTTTAAGTTTAAAGTGAACAATATTATATCAATATAAAAATAAGTATAATTTATTAAAATCTTGACAATCTCAAATTATTG
This sequence comes from Ailanthus altissimus, assembly GCA_946807835.1. Lineage (NCBI taxonomy): Eukaryota > Viridiplantae > Streptophyta > Magnoliopsida > Sapindales > Simaroubaceae > Ailanthus > Ailanthus altissimus. Next base: position 21,794,212 of record OX327684.1, read on the forward strand.
TAAGTTCAGATTAAAAAAAAATCCTTAAGCATAAGGAGAATTTTTCATTAATAAAAAGAATATATTTTTATATAGTGCGAATGGAATGAGAAGCCAAATGAAGACATGGACCCTATTTATAGCCTAAGCTGCCCATGCTAAAAGACTAAAGGGCCCTCCATATGCTAATTTACAATTATATCCCTTATGAGTAGATATTGCACCTACCGTCGTCTAAATCTATTTTTGATAAAATGAACAACAATCGCCACCTTGTTACAACTCAAAACTGAAACATTTTAAACCAATTTGACAGCCTGAGCTTAACCTCTATCTTTCAGGTCATATTGCAAGTTGAGGATTTGTCTCTTCGTTATTCCATCTTTTCTTGCTCTTTTATGTCGTTGTATCTTCCTCCTCAACGCCATTTTCTCTTTCTTCTTTGACATTTTTTTCCTGCAATATTTGAAGGGTAAATTAATCTCTTTTGCAAATCTTCAATGAAATTGATCAAGAGAACGCTATTGAAGCACCCGAAAAAAGAAAAATAAAACTTGATCCTATTAGTTAAACAAATAAAATGCCTAGAGCCAATATCTCAAACCATAACAATTACTTGCCAAATAGGCTTGTCGACGAGAGTTACGAGATTTGTATAACACAGAAGCACCCAGGTAAGGAAGGCATTTTTCATGGAGAAGATTATGTTGGTGCCAGTATCCTCCCTGTCTTCATGCTTCAAGTTGCATTGTTTTTTGTCACCTCTGAAGTAATTTACTATCTTCTCAGACCTTTGAAACAAACTAAAGTCGTCTGCAACATCTTGGTATGCATTCTTAATTTCCATAATCTTTAGCCTCTTCTTTATTTGCATATTATTATATATGTTGCCATACTTGTGCTTTCAAATATATAGGTCAGGTTTAAGGTTTCGGAAGTGTATATATATATATATATATATATATATATATATATATGCATATGATCCTCACTTGAATAAGAATTTTATTACCTCAAATTATATTGCGATGCATATACAAAGTGTTGATTAGTAAGGAATAAGGTAGTTTGTTTTTTCTTGACGAAAACCCCATTATGGGACAAATTATATATTAATAGAAAGAAGGTGTAGAAAAGTTTATAAGAGGGGCAATAAGCTAGAGGCTAAGAGAAACACCGTTAAAATTTGATTGAGAGAAAATTTCTTAAGGCTTGGCTTACATTTCATACTTTACACTATATATTATAACCTATACATGGAATGGAATTTATAATGGAAGAAACCTAAAGGATTGAATAATAAATAATGCGGAATTGAATTACAATAAAAAAAAAAGATTAATTATATTGTGAATTTGTTTTTGAGCCTATTAAAGGTTAATGCTAGTAGAAATTATGAAAATAATGAGACATGAAAACGAAGACCTGCAAGTTTGATGAATAATGCGGAGTTGAATTTGTTGATTCTCGGATATGAAAGTATCAAATAGGATGCATAAAACTGAGATGCCTGCTAGAGAGGTTCTTATTTGACCCAAATTAATCAGCTAATAAATCTTTTGACAGAAATAGCTACGAAAGAGTACTGGTGTTAATTTTATCTCTTTGGTTAACATTCATGTCTAATGATTTAATTCCCTTTTTTTTCTGCAGAGTGGAATTATCTTAGGACCCTCAGTTCTTGGTCGCCGCAGAAAACTCTGGGATAAAATTTTTCCGCCGGAACAAATAGTGGTGATTGATACAGTAGCCTTAATTGGGGCAATGTACTTCATCTTTTTAGTTTCAATAAAAATGGACAGGGCCAGGATCATAAGGACTCAAAAGAACACATGGGTTGTTAGTGTGTCATGCCTTTTTGTTCCTTTAGCAATCTGTTTTCTCCTTACAAGTCTGCTACAAAGCTACATTCCTGGAGTCCAGAAAGGAACATTCCTTTACTTTTTAAGTTCTGTTATGTCACAAACATTTTTCTCTGTTGTTGCGCATGCCATTACTGAACTCAACCTGTTAAATTCGGAGATAGGCCAGCTTGCGATATCTTCTGCAATACTCGGTGAGTTCTTTTCATGGTTTAATTTGACAATGTTATCAATTTTTGAGATTGGCATCAAGCAGCTAATCAAACCCGAGCTTAGCATTATTGCACTGGTATTATTTGTGCTCTTTGGTGTACGGCCAACAATACAGTGGATAATAAGGACTACGCCAGAGGGGAAACCGGCAAAAGAAATTTACACAATGACAATATTGATTCTTCCTTTAATCATGGGAGTATTGATGGACATTGTAGGCTCAAACTTCATAAGTGGGGCTTTATTGGCGGGATTATTTATACCAGCTGGATCACCTCTAGGTTTAGCAATAGTAGAGAAATGCGAGCTTATCGTCTCGACTGTATTTATGCCTTACTTCTATATTCGCCTTGGTCAGCTTACCAATATAAACTCAATAACGAATTGGAGAGAATTTGCCGTACTTGAGATGATCATCATTGTGTCGTATTTAGCGAGGGTGGGTGGAAGTATGTTGTCGATGATATTCTTCAAAATGAGTCTTCGAACTGCTATCTTTTTCGGCTTCGTCTTGAACGTCAAGGGTATAGTTGAGATGTTGATATTCATGCTATGGAGAATGCGAAAGGTCAGTTTATGATTCCATCTATTCTTATTGCCTTTTTCTTAATTAGCAAAACGATTAGTAAAAATTAAAAAGAAAGTTGCATACATCTTATTCATGTTCTTACTAGTGCAGTATATAAATGATCAAACTCTGACTACAGTGGTGGTGTCCCACACGGTGGTGACTGCAATTGTAACGCCGCTGCTAAGTATCTATTACAAGCCTCTGAAAAGATTTGAAGCTCTTCCCTCGCTTGAACAACGCGTGAGAACACTGCAAACGACGCCAATTGATAGTGAATTACGAATTCTGTGTTGTATTCACGTGGAAGCAAACGTTCCCAGCATCAATGCTCTGCTTAAAACATTCAGCCCAAGTGAAATTAGCCCAGTATGTGCCTATATAGTCCATCCTATCGAGCTTGTCGGTCCTGGAACACCACTTTGTGCCCCATACAATACCAATAGAGGGAGACTAAAGGAAACTGCCACTGATCGTATAATTCGAGCTTTAACAAAACCATCGAAAAGCTATGGAGTCTCTCTCACCATTCAGCCCTTCATATTGATTTCCCCGTATAACACCATGCACGAAACTATATGCACCGTAACTCGTGATAAATTTGTGCCTTTCATTTTAGTTCCCTTCCATAAAAGTTATGGAATTCAAGAAAGAACAGTCAGTTTGCGCCAATTTAACATTAACATCCAAGCCTATGCACCATGCACAGTTGGGATTTTCGTAGATAAGGGCTTGCCTCGTTTTCTGAGCTCAATCCACAACGCTTATGACATTGCAGTCTTCTTCTTAGGCGGACCTGATGATAGAGAGGCATTAGCATTGGCTACGCGCATGTCTGACCATCCTTGTGTGAGCATCACTTTGTTAAAAATTGACATGATCCCAGAAGATCATCAAGACCGCGATGAAATAGAGATGCTTCTGGATGAAATAGTTATAAAAGATTTTATGGCAAGAAATGTTGGTAATCCATGCGTGCTTTATCAAGAGGTTGAGATATACGAAGCTACACAATTAATGGATGCACTTCGCTCGATAGAGAAGAATTATGACCTTGTCATTGTAGGAAAGTGGCAAGACGCTAGCACGCGATTTGAGCAAGAAATGAAGCCTTGGGTTGAGTACGACGAGCTTGGAATCATCGGAGATATGTTTGCATCTCCGGATTTTTGTGGGGGAATGACGAATGTTTTGGTCATACAATGTGTTGAAAGTCTCAACCAAAGCGCACGCGTAAGCGTTGCGGAAAAGAAAAGCCGCTGCTCGGTTTCCACGTCAAGACGTGATAAAGATGAAGATATTTTCCAGAGAAATCGCTGCTCAGTTTCCTCGTCAAGATGTGATAGAGTTGAAGATGATATAGTTGTAGATGGGAGAAATGATCCAACATTTTGTAAAAGAGTATGAAAACAGTTTTCTGGTTTTTTTTTAAAGGTAGAAGTATTATCTTAAATTTTAATATTATAATATTATAAATTAGTATAATATCAACAAAAACCAATCCTCCGTAACCTCCAAAAAAAGTAAACAATTAATTTTTTAAAAGGATATAAATATTGTATATCTCAAAGTTAAATATTATAATATTATAAATCATTATATTATCAACTTTCAAACAACCAACCTTACATAATCGGAAGGAAAATTAATAATTAAATTTTTACAATAAAAAACAAAAAACAATCCTCTCAAATAACTAGAGACTCCGACCCAAATCAAATACAGTATCTCAATAATTAAAGTGTTGACATCAACTATGTTGAGCCATAATGAAATAATCAACAATTTTTAGTTTAATTTATAAAAAGTAAAAAATATTTGAATCCCTAAAATTTTAAAAAATAAACATATAGACTCTAATATTTTTAAAATTTCATCAAAACTCTTGTTATATAATAGTTTCAGTTAAAAGTAAAAGTAAAACATGTAAAACTAGTGAAAGTACTATTATATTTTTATTTTAATTAAAAAAATTAAAATTCAATTAACCACTAAAGACGCTTGAATCTCCAACTTTGTGGTTAATAGTTATACATTTTAACTGACTGAACTATTCAAGCTTTATCTTTATTTAAGGGTTTACAAATCTAATAACATTATCATTAAGGGTATATGTTAATAAACATACAGACCCCAATATTTTTAAAATCCCATCAAAACCCTTGTCATGTAATAGTTTCAATTAATTTTAAAGGCAAAACATGAAAAACTAGTGAAAGTACGATTGTGGCCTTGTTTTAACTTAAAATATCTAAATTCAATTAAACATTAAAATCTAAATTCAATTAAACATTAAAAGACGTTTGAATCTCCAACATTGTGGTTAATAGTTACAAACTTTAAGCGACTGAACTATTCAAGCTTTATCTTTATATAAGGGTCTACAAATCTAATAATATATTATCATCAAGACTATATGTTAACAATTTAAAAAATAGTGTCATGTAACAGTTTCAATTAATGTAAAACTAGTGAAAGTACAATTATACATTTGTTTTAACAAAAAAAATCTAAATTCAATTAAACACTAAAAAAATGTTTGAATCTTAAACCTTATGGTTAATAGCTATACACTTTAATTGATTGAACTATTCAAATTTTATCTTTATTTAAGGCTCGTGCAAGCTTGTGTTATTATGAGATTGTGGCCCAATATAGCACGGCTTCCTAGGCTTGTGCCAACCCATGACATGTCACGGTGTTATGATGAGTTGGGTCACCCATAAATGAACTGACCAAACCCATTTACCACATCTAGACTATAGCCCATAAGGTTCTTATACTTTTAAAACATTTCTTGTTACAGCAGATAGATAAATCGATTTTATTTTTGCTTCTACTCTTGTTGCCTTCATTAACAATGCATTTTCCCCTAGCGAAGCCATATCAATTCCTTAAACCCTAAAACACTAAATCCTGCTTAAATTTTAATTTGAAATTTTTTTTTTAAGAAAAACTGAGAATGAACAAATAAATCGATTTTAAATCGAAATTTATTTTAAAGTTTTCAAGAACATGTAAGATCGAAGACCTTATGCCTAATGTACTTGTAGTCAATTGATATCGCAATGGCTATAACCAGCTGCACCATCGTCTGGTGAAGATGTTTAAAACAAAATAAACTTTTAGCTCATGATTATTTTTTTATGATAACTTTATTTTTGGGCAAATGACATTTTTTATCATCGAGTTTGATTTAATTTTTAATTTTATCTCACAAATTTTAGAAAATTCAATTTTATCCTAGTCTCGTAATGAGGTTTCGTTAGTTTTAATTTTAAAGGGGTAAAATCGTCACTCTACATAAAATTTTAAAATAAACTAACACAAAATATTCACATGTTAATAACCGATTAGTCAATAAAATAAACAAATAAAAAGGGAGCCATCGGTCAGTGCCTATCGTCGACAATGGTCGACCAGCTATCGTGACCAATTGTGATTTGACTCAAATTTGGCATCATTGAATTAAAAATTTTTTGATCTAAAGGATGATGAGATTTTTTTTTACCAACGGAGTACCGTAGATATGTCAAAAGTAGATAAGAACATGGTGGGAGGCGGTGAATGCCACCTTTCACCATTGGCCAGCAATCGCGAGCAAATGAAGGGGCGGTGGCGTGCACTGCCCTCATCATTGGACAGATCAGCCGTCGATCTGTCTAATGGTATGCGCGGTGTACGCCACCACCTCGTCGTTCAACAGAGAACGACGGTGGCCACCGACCACCACCATAGGTCGGCGATCTCTAGCCAACAGAGGGTGCACGGTGACCGCCGCCCTCCTCCCATTTTTGGACACCTTTTTATTTTTCTTTAACAAAAATAACTCTATCATTGCATAGATAAAAAAAAAAAAGAATCTAATAACATAAATTTTAAATACTTTTGTCACCAAAATTCAGTGACTAATGGTTGCCGATAACAGCTAGTCATCTTTGCTAGCGGTTTCAAGTAGAGTTTTATTTATTTAAATTATTTTTTAATTATAAAATAAATATTTAATAAATATTAAAATTTAAACCTATTAAAGTGTGTTATATGTCTTTTTTTTATTTTTTTAAATAATTTATTAATAACTAACTAATATACATTATATAGTACACCCACATCATCATTTTTAATTAAAATAATAATTAAGGGCAAACTTGTTAATATATTGTTAAAATAAATTTTTAATCAAATTAACCAAAATTTCATTGAAAGACTAGGACAAACTTTAAATTTTCAAAGCCCGTAAGATAAAAATATCTTTTACCTTTTATTTTTTAAAAGATAAATAATTTTATCTTACCACAAACTCTAATTTATCAGTTTATTTTATCAATACCACAATAGATGAAGACCGAGAAAAATATCACAACAGTAATGGTTAGGGAGCCGAACAAAATAGAGATCTTGAGGGACAAATATTATTGCAAGTTTAATTGCTGCAGCCTGAAGATTATTTGTTTTCTTATTAAAATGTATACCATTATATTATGAATTTGCTTCATTGGATTTTAATTTAATTGAGTCTTTTTTTCCCACCAAACACATATCTTCTACTTTTAAAATTCACTTACAATATATTTATGCAGCACAATATAAGCAAATTAGTTTATTACTTATTTTAATATCAAATTACTTATTTCACTGCAAAGTAATGCTTGTCACTGTTCAGGCTAAAGGGTACTTACGAAACTGAACAATTTAACCAAATTTAACAAAATTATAGGAAAAATTATCATTATTTCTCTAATTTGTTTTATAAATCACTTATCTCTTTAAAATTATTCCAAACCACAATGTCGTTATAACAGTGGATTTTAATGCAACTCTTTTTTTGTTGTTATTTTACATTTTTAACCTTGTTAAAAAGTTGATGTAACATTTCTGCAAGTGTCTATTTAGCGCAATTAATATTAAAAATATAGATATTACTTCCTAATTTAAGTTATTATACATGTATTTATTCAACTATTATAATTTCATTCATAATTAATAAAAAAAAAATAATTTTAAAATACATAGCTATTTTTGTTAATTGTATTTTTGATATATATATTGCCAGACTTACAAAGTTGATATACAAAGTAAGAAAAACGACAATTACCCTTTATGATATCTACTAATGTTCACTTACTCTTTTGTGGTTTCAAAAAGAATTAAAACTTTTATATAATTAAAAATATTTCATTATTTTTTATTTTTTTTGCATAATTTGATAATTTTATTTTTAATAATACATGACTTGATAGTTTTATTCATAAAAAATTGATCGCTTTACAATTTTGCCCTTGGAGAATAGAAAGCAAACCAAAACTCCCTTACCGTTAAGAATATTCTGTTATCTTTTAACTTTTTACAAGATTTGAAAATTTTATCATTAATAATATATGACTTGACTACATAATTTGAAAATTTTATCCTAAAAATTTTATCCACTTTTTACAATATTTGAAAATTTTATCCTTGATAATACATGGTAAAAAAAAAAAATTTGAACTCTTCACCTCAAAGATAAATCATTTATCATCACTACTTGGCCAAACTTAAGTTTATTAACATTTTATGAAGACTAATGTATATACCTTATAAATAAATTAAATGAATTTTTAAGTATAAATTAAATAAATTTTAATATTCAAAAATTATAAACCATAATAACTGTAAATTATTTTACTAAACAATAGATTTAATTAAGTCTGTACAATAAAAGACTTAAAGATTAAGTTTTAAAAACTTATTATAAAATAAATTATTTTATAATTTTTTTAAATTAATCTTAAATAAATAAAAAATACTAAAACATAATATATACTAAAACTAAAGTTATTTTTAAGCTCACAAGTGAATTTTTATTATTTAATATTAAATAATAAATAAATTTTTATGAAGAATTCTAAATTTAAATTATAACTTATGAGAATTCACAACAAAAAAAAAATTTGTAAACAATAAATATTGAGAATTATATTCAACTCATAAGAAATTAATTTTCATAAAATTTTAAATTAAACAAATTATTACAAATAATACCAAATTCTTCTATGCTCTCAAATGAATTTTAGTTATTACAACTGTTAATAAAAATAAATAAATTATGTTATATTAGAGAAAAAAATATTTTTAAATAATTTATTGATGGCTACATATGGAAAATAATTTTAACTTTTGTTGAAAAATTATTTTTTATTATTAAAATAATTATCAATACTTTTTATTTAATTTTTATTAATTTAAGAATAATTAAAAATAAGAAGATGTTTGTAATGGATTTCTAAAGGAAATTTTTATTTTTTGTAAACTTATTTGAATTAAATGTGTTGTCGGGAATCTAATATATGTGGGTATATGCATGTGCAATTATGTCTATTGCTTAAAATACGTATCACATATATATTATACGCGACAAAAGTATTTAAATTAAACAATAAATACAATAAATAAATATATTAATCACATTAATATATTAGTAGAGTAGAGAACTCACCTCAACGTATAACGTTATACACGTATTTTCTCAGAGTCTGCATGGAGACTAACTCGTGGGTAGTTCTAGTCACCAACTCGATGGGCTTGGTGAGCTAGAACAGCAGTCCGATATCCAGCACGGGATTAACTTTTAATCCTCAAAATGGTGGGTGTGTGTTTTTATCATTTTCTCCAAAATGATAAAAAATAAAGAATTTAAAGTAATTCATAATTACTTCCATAGCATCATAGAAAAAATAAAATAATTTCATTTTTCCTTCTTTTTTTTTTCTTCTTCTCCTTCTCTTCTCCATTTTATTCTTCTTTCTCACGAGCATACACTTTCAGTTAATTCACATCTCTTTCTCTTTATATATATATATATATATTATAATAATAATAATAATAATATAATATATAATAATAATACTAATAATAATAAAATACATAATGGGTGCCAACTATTTGACACCCAAAATAAAATATTATTATATATATAATAAAATATTATATAATAATATATAATAAAGAGATATTTAATTATTTAACAATTAAATAATCAAAATGTGAAATGACTATTTTACTTTTTATGAATAGTTACCAAGTATACCTCTTAGTGGATCCCACCAAATCCCACATTTAGGTAAATTCAACCGAAGATTCACAATGCGTTACGTGTCATTATATAATTAGCAAATAATAATTATTAACTAATTATTATATTTAACGCTTAAATACAGACACACACACATTCCCGTGGTAGTGCTGAATATTGCTGAATTAAACACTTTAATCCAGCACGTTGTCCCAGTGCACAACGAGTATACTTCATATCGCGGAACTTTCTAGGTCCACGCCTAATTTGTCAAATGAAACTATTCCATGAGTTCGTGAGCAATGCTCCAAGCACATGTCATGGATATACAAATCAGCGCGTTGAACCATGCAAGTTGAGGTTACAACTCATACGTATGGTTCTTCTGTCATGATATCCTAGATGTACGGGGATATAGATTATCACCGTCAAATTCTCTAACGCTCATCCATGTCTTATCTTCAGACTTGTATCTTACAGAACAATATGTGCAAACTCCTTTGCCATATTGTTCCACCCTGGCAGAAATTCTTTCCTGAGATTTATGTTTGTGGCCACAAGACTTTCTGAAATACAGTCTCAAAGCATCTGAATATCAAACTCCTTATACGAGCTGACGGATCCTATATCTATACACAATGGACTCCATAAACATCGGACCATACTCAGCGATACCCAGCGGTCACACCATGAAAGGTCTGTGACATGCATGGAACCAAAGTATGGTGGATCACTCACAAGCCCACCGTGGCATTCAGGTCAAAAGATCACGTATACTACTCAACTCGAGAGGACCCTTCATTGATGGCTTACATAGGGTGTCTATCGAAGGCCTTCGTAAGTCTATCCTATGTTCAGTCCTAACTGGATACCCATATGTCAATACAAGCTCCAAGCTCACAGTCAGCTAGGAATGACCATTTATACCCTATAAGTACGACATATGCTTATCTATATGTTAAGGTATCCACCGATAGACCCGCATTGGTAGAAATAGATCAGGGACAATAATTCGAGAACATACTTGCGCAACTAGTATTTTTTGGCACTTGATTGCAACTATACAATTACTAGTATATTCTCAGGTCTATGTCCTATTACAAACAATGCCCCAACTCTTGGATCTGTTGAGTATTATAACCAGCTAATACTTAACGATGCTAACATTTAGTATTTATATCCTCAGCATGACTAACTATGAGCCATTATCTAAACTCTTTTAAATTTGATATGAACTCCTTCAGATTGTACAATGTTTGTAACGTTACATTGCATAATACCATATTTATAGGTATTAGCGATTTAATGAAAATGTACACATGTATAAATACACAAGTATATGTTCATTCAGAGATGACACGTAAGCACCGACCCTAACAAAATATTATTTAAAATACTTTTAAACTTATTCTTATTTATTATTGGAATACCAATATCTATTTAACTTATATTTAATAATTTATCTAATTTATTTATAAGGTATATATTAGTCTTTATAAAATAAATAAATAAAAATTTACCAAGTGGCGAAGATAATGGTTTTATCTTTGAAGTTAATAGTTCAAATAAGAAATTATTTCATCAAGGTTATTAATTTACTAAGTATTAAATTATCAAGGTTCTATTGTATATGATATTTGATCTATTCATTTATTGATCAATTCTATTATCTGTCCTCTTTTTTGAATAGTACTGTACTGACTACTACCCTAGAAACTATAAGATATAGAAACAAGGTTTTGTTAGGAACTACAAGAGAAAAGATGAGAGGTTTTCCCAAATACTCCTTTTAATTGTTAAAGTGCTTCCATTTGCTCCAAGCACCATAGGTGCTCGTTTTCTGTTTTTATTGCTTCGAAAAAGGGTTTGAAATTATTGGACATCTTATAAATGAGCTAGCTGAATGTTGCAATCCTTTCGGTCAATATCTACACTTTTTGTGTTCGAGAATAATGGTGTTCCTGAGTATCTAGACTTGGGATAGATCTACTTTGATCCCTCTCGTGCCTATTATATGCCATATGAAGGTTCTAAATAAGATCCTATAAGAGCACTTAGTTGGATTTAGGTGTATTTGGTACCCCTGTTGGACATTGAATATTTCTTGTAAATCTGCAATGTGATCCCCACTTTCTTACTTCTTAGCTTCTGTGAAAGTCTTTTTTACTTCTTTTTTTTCCCTTAGGGTAGTTTTAATGAGTTAGCTTAGTACTTCTTTGCTTGAATTTGTTCTTCTTTGATGTCTATTGTCCTTCTTCCACTGGACAACATGTATCTTACCATCACTACATGGTAGAAGGAATGGCTTCCATGTAATGTCTCTAGAATCATCTGACTACTTTATTATAGGTGGAGATTGCATCTACTAGTAAGTAGTCCACATTCAATCTGTCTACTTTTTTGGATGTCTTCCATGAAGTACATCTATAAAGTGTTGGTTGACCATCATTCTTATAGTTAACATTTTTATAGAGTCTTGTACTAGTTCGCCTGCTATCTTGGGTCCCTCTATGACTATTAGGCTTTTTTATTTATTCGTTTCCTCTTCATTGGTTTCCTTTTGTTCTTGGTATTAGAAGTTATATAGCGATTCATGGATTGTATTTAGTATCTTAGCGACAATTTCCTCTGATTTATAACTTTTGCCTTAATTAGTTTGGGTTCTTTCTTAAGTTCCCCTACCTTGATCTTTTGTGGTTCTATTACTATGTACTCGAACAAATATTCATTCCTCATTAAGGCTTATAGTTATACTCTGAATTGTTTACACATAAAAAGGTTATATCTCTTCTTGTTATAGAAAGGACAATATTTGTTCAGTCTTTTAAATGCTCGAGAATCATCATTGGCCATGGTCTTCTAAACATTTAAAAATCTTTGTATTTTTGCCAAATCTTTTCTGTTGGCGTATTAATAGAGATCAAAGGCTTCTATGGCCAACGCTTATATGTTCTATTATCTTCATTGTTGGAAGGTCATTTTCTAAACACTTCCTTTCAAGAAGGTGCACCTTCCTTCTATTTAATGATTATAAAAGCTTCTTTTGTTGTAGCAATTTCGCCTTCCTCTTCTCTTATCCATTGTTCTGACTTCTAGCTTATTACTTTGAAAGAAGTAAAGTTCTTCCAAACAAGATATTGGTAGTAAGAAATAGAAGTTCTAACTGATTTATGATACGTTTGGGCCATAATCTTCATATTATAGCTTCTAATTTCACTAAGTTCATTGTTAAACTTGTTGAGAAAACTCTTGATTGATTCATTTTCTCTTTAATTTAGGAGGAACAAATCAAAGGTTGTCTTATTTTTCTTTCTAATCATATATACTGTGTGATGAACTGAGTGGTCAATTCATTGAAAGATGAGATTGAATTCTCCTTCAACTATCAGAATCATGCTTGAGTGAGTCCCTTAAAGTTAGAAGGGAACGTTATGCACTTCAGAGTATCATCCATCGAGTGCATTATCATCTTCACGTTAAAGTGGAAGATGTACTCTTTAGGATCTTCTATTCCATCATACATATGAAAGTTTTAATAGGACGAACTTCTGAGGTCTTTCTACTCTTTATATTACTTTCGTGAACAAGTTTTGATTCGCCTTTTGACCTAAAGACATTATATCTTAAATAATTCTAGCTTTTTCATCCTTCCGTATAACTTGTTAACTTCTTTCAAAATTACAACTCTAAAATTTTGCTCGTTATCTTATCTCTTCATTTGTTCCATAGCTTTTTTCCTTCCAATTTGATCTAAAGGTGGTTCCCTTCTTCCGTGTTATCCATGAATCTCTTATATTGATTGTGTCTCTTTTTAGTTTCATATGGTGAAAGGACTTCAAGATTATCCCAAAAATCACAAAAGTCTTCAACTTCTTCCATCGTGGTTAGTCTATCTCTTAATTCTTGATTCTCATTTTTTATTTTCTTATATCTAGAAGTTTTCCATAAACGGTGCAACTAAAGGTCCTAGAAGTTGGAACTTTATAAAATTACATCTTTACCCTTGAGAATTCTTTGAAATTATAGATAAACACCGTCTTCCTATAAAAAAATACTTTAACACTCAAGTCAGTATTTTTTTAAAAAAAAAAGAGTGCTTAGTGTATGGAGTACTTAAAAACCAAGTAGGATGCTTTCAATAATTGGATGTTGATTACTTAGTGAATCATCAACGAATAAAATTGACTATATTTATAGTGTATAATCCAAATTATATTCGAAGTATGTATGAACATGTATAAAATGATTAATCCAATGTAATTAGAAATTAAATCCATTTGCAATTCATAATGTAACAATTAAGGAAATGATTTAAGTGTGAATTATCCACTTCGTGAGAAATCTTTTTACATACAAAATAATAATTAAATTAATTCATATTCAAATAAAACAATAATTTTAATCCATTCCCACTTTTCTATGCCTTACATGATCCTTTTTTAGAGTTTATGAGTTAACAAGTTGAATTACCTATGCAATCGGGTACTAAAATCTTAAACTAAGATCCATTTAGATATAAAGTCTGGACCTTTTCCAAAGTGGGTTTTAATTCTAAATACACAATGAAATTTAATAATAAGAAATTTTTGTAAATAGCCATAATTTTAGGGTACTTAACTAATCTAATTTCTATGAAATTTTTTATTTTTTTTTAGTCAAAGACATAATGAATTGATAAAACTATCTTTTCACTATTTTAACAGTACTCGCAACAGTGAACAATACTATTATAGTAACTTTTTTAATTTTATTTTGTTTTATTTTATTTTATTTTATAACTAATTTATTTATAATTTATTTATATTATGTATGCTATAATTAATTTATATCATTTATTTAAAATTATATAAATATAATAATAACACAAAATTAATTTTAATAAAAAATAAAACTTAAGTTTAAACAATTATAAATATAATCTTAAATAAATAATATAAATTAATTATACTATACATAAAAAATAAATATTAGAAATAAATAAAATATTTATTTAATTAACTATAGATAATAATAAAATATTTATTATAAATAATAATAATAAATAAAATAATAAGTAAAAATATATTATTAAAATAAAAAATATATTATTAAAATAAAAAATATAATATAAAAATATTATTATTAAGTATGACATAATTAATTTAAATTATTTATTTAAAATTATATTTATTTTATTTAATGATATTATTTGTTAATTATTTAATTTAATCATGTTTTATTATAAAATTTAAATAAATAATGTAGTTAAATAAAAATAAATAAATAATATAATTAAAAAATAAATATAATTTTAATAAACAAATATAACTTAAACTTAGACTAGGGATGGTAGCAGAGGGTTTGGAATGGATACCCTTAAACCTATATCTGTATCCGATTAAAAAATAAAATATCAAATTATTTTTAAATCTGTTGTAGATTTAGAATTTCATTATCAAATTCACTCTAGCGGGTTTGTATATATCACCAAACTCACAATGGATTATCTACAAATTTTAAAATAATATAATAAAAAAAACTCATTTTTACAAATGCAACTAACAAAATCATATTATATTTTTATTTTAACTTACTCTTTTTAATATTTTAATTAGTCTGCGATACAATTGTAATTGAATTTCATTAAATGTACAATATTCATCGATACTAATTTAGTATTAGCATAAATATTTTCATTAACTCTATTTCAAGATATCGAGGTTGCCCAATCCAACAAATAGTGATACTTAAACAAAATATCAATGTCTAATTGTGTTAGTGTTTTCTATTAATATAGAATCAATATAATGTTGACTTTATTTAACTAGACTACAATGATATAAGTTTAATGTTTAAAATCGATAATTATATGACAAATTTTTAATGTCAATGAATCATTTTATATTAAATAATTTATAATTTATAATTATATTACGACTTACTTTGCATTACAATATCAAAATATATAACTAAAAATTATAATGTTGTATCCTAACATGCAATAAAATTTATTACTTATAAATAGTGTTTGAATAAAATGTTCTTATAAATTCATAATGTTAAAATAGCATTTGAATAAAAATGTTAAAACGTGCTTATAAATTCATAATGTTAAAATAGTATTTGAATAAAAACGTATTTATATATTTATAATGTAAAAATAGTGTTTGAATGAAAACGTATTTATAAATTCATATTGTAAATTTATAAACAATTAAATTTATAAGTGATTATCTCTATAAAAAAATTATATAAAAGTAATATTTAGGGTAACGGATACTTGCAACGGGTATCTGCAGATTTTTTATTGAACCATACTTGTCTCAAATCCATTGCAGGTTTTAATTTTGTATACTAAATATGTACTAAATTTACTTCAAGTCTTATCAAATCCTTTCTAATATGAGCTGATTTTAGTGGATTTATGAGTTTACAGGTATTTTTGTCATCCCTAATTTAAAATAATATAAAGATAATTTCTAATCAATAATATAAATTAATTATATTATATGTTATAAAATAAATATTATAAATACTAAAAAAATAAAATCTTTATTATAAATAATAATAATAATAAACAAAGTAAAATAAAAATATTATAATAAATAATAAACTAAAAAAGGAGAGATATTGCCCCTTCTTTTATCGCAATAAACAATGGACATAATTAGGGTATAATATTATTTTATCACACCAATGTGGGTGTGATATTTTTTTATCGTACCCTCAATGTTGGCTCAATATTTTTTTGTCATGCCTCAATATTTTAGTTTATTTTATTATGTGGGACATGATTAATTTATATTATTCATTTAAAATTAAATATAATTTTTTAAATTTGTATTTATTTTATTTAATTATTAGTAAATAAAATAAATATAATTTTAATAAGCAAATACAAATTAAGTTTGTATTTATTTATGAAAATTATTTTTTATATTATTTATTTAATTTAATTTTACTACATTAAATAATTATATCATTTTTTTTAATTTTATAGTAATATGATTAAATTACATAATTAACAAATAATAAAAAATAAATATAATTTTAATAAATAAATAAATAAAATTTTAATTTTAAATAAAAAAGGTACTGTAGCAAGCATTATTTACTGTAGTAAATACTGTTAAAATAGTGAAAAGATATTTTTGTTCATTTTTAAATTCTTTAACTACAAAAATTTATAAATAATTAAATTAATTAAATACTCCAAAATTATGGCTATTTACAAAAAATTTCCTTTAATAGTCGGCCTAACAAGTGACATAAGCTTTTCATAATTGGTTGTTAGATTTACATTAATCTTTTCATAATTAATTGTTTAGATTTAAACACACATCTTTAGATTAAAAAAAATAAAGACACATCTGAGAAAATTTTGTTAAAAGAGTATACTGACAACTCATGAGTACCTAACACTGTTTTCTCCGAAGAAGGGCTGCTTTTTTTATCCAAGTACTCCTGGAAAAGAATCGACTTTCGCGGCAAATCATCACGGGTACATCATATCATCACTGTAATGCGCTGGTGAAAAGCTAGTAACTATCCGCGTATATTGATTGAAAATGATCCATAATTGCCACTTTTTTTGCAAGTAACAACTAATTCATTGACAAATTTTCTGTGTTATTCTTCCAGGCCAAAAGCAAAAAGACTTGGAATAGCGAAACCAAAATAAAGAAACCACCCTCGATTAAAATGTTCAATACCATTTAGTAACATGATCAGGTTGATAACATCAAGGAAAAACAAAGAATCTCTAAAGCCTTGCCCTTGAGCTTCAAAAGAAATAGTTATTGTATGTCATTCTCTGTCTAGATCTCAGTTGATATTGCGTAAGAGGAATTTTGTTCAGTTCATTAAGCAAAAGCAAAGAATCAGAAATTTCCTGCGAACTGGCAAAGAGAAAAGGCAGAAATATGTCTAGCTTCAACGGTTCGTCAAACCTTGTGCACGAAGGTGGACCGACAAGTGTTTGTCTAGAAGGCAAGCAAGGGAATTTTTACTCGAAAGGCTATTTTATGGGAGATGACCCCTTCGCATTTGTCCTCCCGGTATTCATGTTTCAACTTGTCATGTTCTTTACCGTCTCCCGACTTATCTACTTCATTCTCAAGCCCCTGAAACAACCCAAGTTCATCTCCAATGTTTTGGTATGCTTTGCCCCTTTTTTTTTTCTTTTTTCTTTTTCAAAAAATATGACATCAAGAGGAAAAATTATTAGATAAGAGGCAAAAACTACTACCTGTTTAAGGGACGTAAGAATCTCATCCCTGGCATTTAGTCAGGAGATGTATTGAGTCAGGGGAAAAAAGAACCATGTCATTTTTCTTCAGCCGTATCTTTAATTTACATTTGTATTGTGCAGTGATGGAGCTTTCATATTTAGATGAAAGACTAACTCATGTTTTCAGGTCTGGAGAGAGAACAATATATTCGTATGGTTGATGAATTTTCTTAATTTTCAGGGTGGAATCATCTTAGGACCCTCTTTTCTAGGGCGTCGTGTGGAAACCTGGGATTTTTATTTTCCCAGAGAAGAAGCGTTGCTGGTGAATACATTATGTGTATTTGGTGGTGTATACTTCATCTTCATAATTGCACTGGGAATGGAGACGAAAAGAATCCTGAGGATGGTGAAAAATGCTTGGAATGTTGGGATAGTGTGCTTAATTGTTCCTTTCGCCCTCGCCACGGGCGTCGCATATCTTCTGAACCACCACTTTCCTGGAATTGATAGAGAATCTTACCTTTTCTTTCTTAGTTCTGTTTTATCACTAACTTATTTCGCTGTCGTTGCTCATGCCATTACCGAACTCAATCTATTAACTTCTGAACTAGGCCAGCTAGCCATGTCTTGTGCATTACTCCACGAGTTAGTTGGATGGTTCGATGTGGCACTATCAGCAACAATGAAGGAAGGTGAAAAAACCCAGGTAATCTATACAGCAATTTGCATGTTGGCATTGTTGTTATTCACAATTTTGATTCTACGGCCAGCGGTACTGTGGATTATAGAGACAACACCAGAGGGGAAACCAGTGAAAGAGATTTACATTGTAACAATACTAGCTGGAGTTTTAGTCATGGGAACTCTTACTGACGCTCTGAGTGGATCCTATATGCCAGGAGCTATGTTGATGGGCCTGGTTATACCAGCCGGCCAACCTTTAGGTTCAGCACTTATCGATAAATGTGAAATCGTGATCTCAAACTTTTTCTTGCCTTTCTTCTATATACGCTTAGGTCAGCTCACCAACGTATTTACGATAACGGATTGGACAGCATTTGCTGCACTTGAGTTGATCGTCGTTGCATCATATTTAGGGAAGTTTGCAGGAAGTTTGTTGTCCTCGTTATTCTTCAAAATGAGTTTACGGAATGCGCTAGTATTCGGTAGCATTTTGAATCTCAGGGGTGTAATGGACTTGATAGTACTCTTGAGATGGAAAAGTGTGAAGGTCAGAAAATATATATATAGGTTATCTCTTTAATTAACATATAAATTTAGGTGAATGATGAGCTAATTCAAATGGTCTAATGATGTTCTAATTCAAGTTCTTATGTGCCTTGCAGGTTGTAGATGAGCAATCATTTACAATATTGGTATTCTCTCATTTGTTCATAACTGCAATTCTAACGCCGTTAATAACTATCTTTTACAAGCCTGAAATAAGACTTGAAGAGGATTCCCCGATGGAAATATTCATGATGAAATCACTTCAAACGACGCCGATCAAAACTGAATTACGAATCCTTTGCTGTATTCACCGTGAAGATAGCGTCCACAGCTTCATCACTCTGCTTAAAGCATTCAACCCAACTCAATCAAACCCAATATGCGCCTACGTTGTCCATCTTGTTGAGCTTGTTGGTCGAGCAGCACCACTTTTAGTTCCTTACAATACCCAAAAGAGGAAAACTAGAGTAAATTCCACCGATCGCATTATGAGTGCTATGACAAAATACGCTAAAACTTCTCATTTCCCGGTAACAATTCAGCCCTACACATTGATTGCCCCGTACAAAACGATGCACGAAAGCATTTGCAAGCTAGCTCAAGATAAATATACCCCACTCATTCTAGCTCCTTTTCACCAAAGACAAACAATCGAGCGAAGAATTACTACCCTGCGTAATATTAACATTAGCATCCAAGCATACGCCCCATGCACAGTTGGGGTTTTTGTGGACAGGGGATTTCCTCGCAATTTGAGCTCAACTTACTTCTCTTACAAAGTTGCAGTCTTTTTCTTAGGCGGGCCTGATGACAGAGAGTCAATGGCCTTAGTTTCGCGAATGTCGGGCAATCCTGATACCAGCATTACATTGTTCAGAATTTTTTATGACTTGAATGAAGCGGATGAAGATGAAGATGAAAATGAGAGGTTTCTTGATGACATCGCGGTAAACGAATTCATGTCAAGTAATCTAGGCAATGGGTGCGTGGTTTGCCATGAGAAAACGGCAACCAGCAGTTCGGAAGTGATGGATGCAATTCATTCGGCGGAAAATGATTATGACCTTGTCATTGTTGGAAAAAGACGAGCGCCTAAATCGAAATTGGAAAAAGAATTGAAGCCCTGGGTTGATTATCAGGAGCTTGGTGTTATCGGCGATATGCTTGCATCTCAGGATTTTTGTGGGGGCATGGTCCCTGTTTTGGTCATACAATGTGCACGGGGTGTTGATGAAAGCATTATATCTGAGCTCCGGAGCTGTTCACAAGACAAATTCAGTTCTCTGGGAACTTAACAAAGTCCGGTACAGATCTTTCACTTTCTCAAAAATTTTATGAACGAGATTTACTATATATTTGAACTGCATTTTCCTTTTCATCTGCTCTTTTACTATTAAAATCAATTTTGTAACTTGGGGGATGTTGCTTCTTTTCTTTTTCTTTGTTCTCAACCTTCTGTAAATATAACATTTCAAATTGTTGCTATACTTTTTGTTAATTTCATACAACCTTTAAGTATAATTTTAAGGCCAAATAATTTAAAGAAAAAAAAAAGACTTTCAACTTGTAAAAAGGCAACTAAAATAAGCACTCAAACAATTCCATGCATAAATGTCATTATTGTTTTGACAAACATACACAATTTTTTGAAATTTCAGGAGAAGAGTCTTACAAATTTGGCTACATCTTAGAAATTCTTAAGAAAGTAATAATAACTATTTTTAAAATTCAAGAATAGCTCTCTGATTCATCTCAAAGCTAGTGGAACCCTCATTGATTTCGTAAAACTTCAGAAAAGTCAATATAATTTGTCCTTAATTTATCATAATATAGATATAAATTATTTTACTTGTAAGGTGAGAAGTGGTTGCAAAACTCAAGACAAAAAAATATCTCATAAGAAGTCCAAACGATCACAACTAATGAGACCCACTTTGCACCAAACTCTTTGGGCCGATATGCTAATATGGGTTTTGTAGTAAAGCATCATTAAAGGCTCATTTGATGACCAGAATCGGAGACCTTGTCCATGAATAGTTTTTCATTTTCTAGAACTGCAAGACAATTATGTTGCTTTTCCGTGCTTCGATCAGCTAAATTTTTTTATAGAAAAAATCTACTATGGGTTAGACTTTAGAGGGACAGAATAAGAAAATTCAAAAACTGAAAATTATCTTTCACTCTATAGAAAATACATCTGTAATCAAGCAACGTGGCGGATCAGTGACTAAATCATCATTAGATGGTGCTCATTGTTGCAACCACGGCACCATCTTTTCTAATCCCGCGTTATCTATCGAAAAGAACAATGAAACAAAACCAAGAACTATATGTCCCCAAATGCAGGGAAATAACAACACTGGAACTCGTGTACTAAGAATAAAATAACAAAACAAACAATGCTAAGAAAAAGATAAAATGCCCTTGTTGTTACTGGGGGCTTTTTTTATATCTGAATCTAAATACTACTGCCCGTTTAGCGCTGTTGATGATGATCTTAGCAAAGAGGCAAATCCGCTGGAGGTGCTTCCAGAGTCTCCAATTCTCCAAGTCCATTTTCTACCAAGAAAGCCATGGCCAGTCCCCAAGTGATGTGAACATCCAAGTGACAGTGCATTATCCACACGCCTATTCATATCAAACAATGAGTTAACTATATAATAAATCATATTTCGGGAGAAAAATGAAGCACGATCTATGTGAAATTGGTTTCTTTTTTACTTCTTTTACCTGGGTTGTCTGCGACGAATCGAATGACCGCCCATCCTCCCACAGGCACGCCAACAGTGTTCCTGAGAGGTGGATCAACGAGGTTAAATTTTGCTGTATCTTTATTGGGATTGAAGTTGCCGAAACCCTCAGCAATGATGTAGAAATCGTATCCATGAATATGAATTGGGTGATTCTCAGGAGTGAAAATGCTTGTGTCCTGCAACACAATCTGAACTCTCGAGCCATATTTCAACTTGTACAATTTAGTCCCTGGAACGGGCTGCCAGAGCGATCTGCTAACATTTCCAGTGTAATCGAAATTCACAGGTGGGTTGGCGGGAAAATCAGTTGTGAAAACCCCTGGAATCCCGTGATGATGTGCTTGCAACAGAGAGAAGTTTGATGGAAGCACAAATGATACATTGTTCATGCTAGCAGTGAAACGGGTACCATTTGGTCCCTGACACTGACTGGACTGGAAATTTTTAGGGCAGTTGTTGAGTCCTAGACCGACAGTGAAGAAGAGACTCTCATCAATATCAGCTGGTACTTCAGCTTTTTCCCGGCTTCTGAAGCTCTTAGTGAATGCAGTGACAGTAGCTGTGTCATTGAAAGCTGGCAAAGGCGGCATAACTGGTGGAATTGAGACACCCTTTTTGGCAGGGCAAGGAGCAGACTTGTATTCAAGAATGGCTGTGGTTGTTGTGTTGTCAAAAGGAGCATTTGGAGCGCTGGCGTAGGCGCGAGCAGCCATGTAATAACGGGAAGGTGGCTGGTCACCTCTGATCAAAACGTCGGTGGTTTGACCAGGTCCGAGCACAATGACTGAAGTTGTGAAGGGTTTGAGGTAAGAGGCGTCGGCACCGACGACGGTAAACTTGTGATTGGCTACTGTCAAGAAAAGTGGCTGGTTCAAGGCGGCGTTGATCACTCTGAGGAGGTGAGTCTCACCTGAGTCTATCGGAACGATGACAGTATCTGCATAGCATTCAGATCAAGCTTAAGTCATTTTTGTCTAAGATCTGTGTTATAAACTTTTTTGGTCAAGAGTTTACTTATTTATAATACTTTTTAATTATTGTGTCTATTAAATAATTGTATGGTTTTAATAGTAAAAGAATTAACAGACCAATAATTATGTTTCTAACTTTCAAAACTGTCCAATCAAGAGCTTAGATTATGCAATTTTCTAAGATGTTAGGTAAGAACATGAAGTTAGTGTTTGATTTAATAAAGGGAAATTTAAGCATGGTGTAAGCAACAAGCACGTATAAGAATTTCTAAAGCCAAACAATTTGATAAGGAAGCAAATAAAATTGAACCTTTGCTGGAGCAATTGTAAAGATCTCCAGGTTGACCATTAATGGTATAAGCATCAGAAACATTTGGAGCTGCTCCTGTTCTAGTCGCCTGTCTAACAACATCAATGGGGTTCGCATCCCACCATTCTCCTGCTCATCAACAACATAATTAATTAATCAACATTCATGAATTGTTACGTTAACAACTATTTTTCTTCTTTTTTGGGTTGTTAAGTTTGTGAAATATATATAAGAAATATTGATTAATTACCAAGGAGAATTGGAGTTTGACGTTGTGGTGTGGGGAAAGGATAGGAGGATCCTTCTTTAGGGTAAATGATTAGGGCTCCATAAACAGTAGCTCTAAGCCATGAGCTGTGTGCATGCCACCATAACGTGCCTTCCTGGCCTTGAATTGTAAATCTGTAAGTGTAGCTCATTCCTGGTCTAATTGGACACTGAGTCACAAACTCTGGACCATCTGCCCATGCAGTCCTCATTTGTCGAACTCCATGCCTATAGAATAAAAAATAAATAACTAAATAAATAAAAATTATATTTATTTTACTTTGTGATGCGAATCTGCATGGAGGCCCTATGCAGAAAAGTGTGTATAGAAAAGGCTTTTTAAGTGTAGTGATGCAATAATTACCAGTGAATGGTGACATTATATATGGCTTTGTTGGTGACTTTGACCTCTAGAGTGTCACCATTATTCACTTCCAAGGTTGGCCCAGGGTACATTCCATTAACAGTGATTGTATTGTGGATTTTGCACAGCCTCTTCACTGGTGTTGCTTGAATCTGTTTCATTTAAATGTTAACTATATGTTACCATCACTAAAAAAAAACTATATGTTACCCAAAAAAAAAAAGAAAATAAAAAGAAGCTCAGGAAAGAAAAGAGTGAATAAAGATTACATACAACAAAGTCATGGTAGTGAATTTTGGCGCTGGTAAGGGACAATGTAGAAGCAAAGAGAAGTAAAAGGGCTAAGAAGAAGAAAGGAACGCATCGAGAGCTGGCAAAACTGCTGTTGAAAAACTCCATATCTCTTTGCTTGAGACCTGAATTTGCTCGAGTGATGGATTGGATGAAGTGATGAGGAAGAGATTTGAAGGGTGTTTTTATAGGCAGATTAGAGGAGAGAGAGTTGCCTGAGGTAGGCAGATTAGGTTTTGATTCATCAAAATTTTGTCACATTCCAGGGCAAACTTAGTTCAACCCTAAAGAAGTTGTTGCACCCACTAGCCTTCAAAAAGTAAATTATTCCTTGAATGCTTGCTTCACAAGTCTTTTCGCTTGCGGTTGAATTTCAACAAAAGCATCACAATTATTATATTAACCTTGGACATAATAAACCGGCTTATTTGTTTGCTCCTAAAATTTTTAATCACATGGGTCCTAATGATCATAATATTCGACTACATAGCATGTATGTTAAAATGTACACAAATAATAATAATAATAATAATAATAATAATAACAATAATAATAAGAGGGAATGAAAATCCAAGTGTTATTATTTTCTAAGACAAGCATAATAGTCCAAGACCAAAAGAAAGACAAGGATGCTAGTCAAAAAGACACTTTTCCAGAAGCCAAAGTTGCCTTCAATTTATTCAGAACGCGTAGCCGAGGGGCTGCATCCAATCCATCACTTAGTCATCCAAACTCTTTTTTCTCAAACCAAACTCCCTCCCCCAGTTTAATTTTATATATATAGAAAGAAAAAAAATAATTAATGGATGACTTTATTTACATTATAGTGAGTGATATTTTTATGTGGTGCTGTTTGATTAAGAATATTGCACAGATAAAAGGGGCACTGAACTGAAAGAGAGATGGAAAAAGGTTGATATGTGTTAACTTGTCATTGTTTTGAAAATATTTTACCCAGAGAAAACTTAAACTTTTCTTGGTGAATTTCAAGCAAGGGACGTGTAAACGATGTAGAGAAGAAAATGAAAGATTTAATTTCAAGTAGAGCCCATCTCTTTCTCTTGTATCCATTCAACTTGACTTTTTCTCCACAGAGAGGTGAAAACGGTGAGTAATTAATTTAAAGTCTCATTCTTTGAAGGAAAAGGGATTCACATTACGAAATTTGTGATGGGCCATTCTTTATTATTTGTAGATTATGTTTATATACATTTAGTCAATACGTACCAAAACATTGAAAAATTACACCATTTGTTAGCTACCTTAATTAATTAGTCTTCACGCGGCATTGCCAACTAATCCATAATAATCATTTAGTTTTAAGAATTTGAAATTGAATAGTTATTGCTTTTATATAAGTGTGCTCTTTGCTTTTTTTTCCCCCCCTCAAATGGAGATATCAAATATATTGAAAGCTCATTTGATGTAAATGTGTTACTGGGTATTTATCAAACACTTAAATATTTGTACTTTTAAAAATTAAGCAGAAAAACTTATGTATCAAATGTACCCGATTTAACTTAATTAATTATATATATATATATGTATGACTAATTCTTTAAGAGATTAAATTAATTTATTCTTTCAACCCTGACCCATTTCCAAATGGCAGAATGCAAGAGGATGAATTCTATTAGTTTAGGCTTAAAAAGTGGAGCAATACCTAGATCAAATGAAATCTCTTTCCAAAGAGGATTGAGTGAAAAGGTCATCTTCTATTCTATTTGATGGCAAATTTAATGTAATTTTTTGTTTTCTAAGTCTAACGACAAAGGAAAAGTATCTTAACAAGAAGTTTGTTAGTGATACTTAAATTGGTAAGTTGATAACATCATTTAGTTATTTACTGGATAATTAGGTAGCTTGTCACTAGCTGCTAATTAGTATCACATGAATCATCTCTATTCAAATATCTAACATTTTTTTTATATCAAATTCAAACACAGGAAAAAAAAAGATCATCAAAATATGAATGGCTCTTGTTCCTTGGGAGTACGGCCTAAACCCAATCCTTCAGGACGCTTGGCACGATCCACAAGCTCTAAATTCAGACTTCTCACCCTTTACCCATGATTCATAGCCGCTCATGACAGAATCTAGTGTGCAAATATTTCAAGCCCTGGCCCATCACTACTGCAAGTTCAAATATTATACAAAGAAACATCTTCAGGACATACTTCCACTTTTTGGTTTCAAACACCTTAATACTAACAAATACTCATCGGTGCCAACAAGCTCTCCTCAGCAACCCATCTTAGGCGAGCCGTTCACCCCTATCCTTTAAAGGCTGACTACCTCTTCTCCTTAGGCAAGTAAGAAGGCATTTATTCACTATTAACTAAGGACTGAGGACTTAAACCAGTTGATCCAAAGATTTAAACTGCCTTTATATTAAAAATCGCTTAATCTTAAGATTTTTGGTGTAGATCCTTCTATAATTTTGAGATGTGATTTAAAAGAAAAAGAGTTCTAAAATCTCGAGCCGGGATCAAAATAGAAAAGTAACTACTTGTCTTAATTCTACAAAGATTCTACTACTAAGTACATCAACGTCCATAAAAGGGGAGCAAAATATAAAGAAAGAGGTTGGATCTTTTTTCTCCTCCTAAGCTTGGCCTTTGGGATCTTCCTCTTTTCCTTCTCCGGGCCTTTTAGACCTTCTTTCTTCTTCAAGATTCTTTTTAAATAAACTACGATCTTTAAAGGCTCCATCACAACCTTGAAAGCTCATGGTTGCGCCTAAGGTTTAAAACAATATATTTTATAACTATATGTATTTATTATTTATAAAGGTCATGCTTCTTCGAGATAAAAATAATTATCTAATAGTGCTAGCTGAGTGAGCCAAGTCTTAGTGAAGTAGACATTGACTCATGTGAAGTTGAACCATTATAATTCTTTGTCTTGTACCTACTTGTGACTATTTTTACTAATCTCAATTGAATCTAAAGCTCTAATACATGAATTAGGCCTAATATACACAATAATTAACGATCGTCATAAGCTAACTCATTACAAACCCAATTATTATTTAAAAAAAATACAAATTTAACTCATTAGCTCAGATAGCGAAGGTTCCCCTAATCGTCTGTCAATGCACGTCTCTCGAAGGGTCACTACAATTAAATAAACCTTTTAAGTGCCAATTTTAAAAGTCAACTTTTCATCAGTGGACTTAGAGGATATGTTGGCCCAGAGGACATGCGTCAGGAATATGTTGCCACCATGGACACAACATTTAAAAGTCGAGGGGCATTTTTAGCGAAAAACTGTTATAAATTTTTTAATATCAACAAATTAATACTAAAAACTAAAGGATCCTTATTTCTTCATAAGGACTCAACCTAAAGCCCATTTTATCTAAAAGCTTAACTTAAACCCATGAATCTTGATCCACTCCAAAGTCCATTATGATGAGAGAAGTTATGGTTCGCTGTCCTTAAGAGGTTATCAAAATTATTGACTGTTTTATCTAGAAGCTCAACGTCATGTGAAGTAACCTCAGAGATACAAATAGAAATTATAAACCTTGGAGTTTTAACATTGGACGATCTGTCCTCGGCTATCAACATAGGTAGAGTAGATTCTCTCGACATTCTCATCAAGACCAAGCATTTTTTTTCAAGTAAAGATACTTATAGATCGTTCAATATTGGCAGAGGACCAATGGTAAGTTGGCTAGTTTCGCTGAAGATGCAGGCCATATTTGATGATAAGATCCTTAGAATTCCAAGATTCTCTAGAGTAAAATCTCCTACATTAAAGTCCTAATTTTATCAGGACTCAACCATTAATAACGCTTATAAATAATTGGTTGAATGATAAGAAAAGGCATTCTGTCATGATTTTTATGGGAGAATACTAAGGCTTTACACGATTTTCTTCTTGATTTTCAGGACTTCTTTCAAGCTCTTTGAAAGGAAAGAGATTTGATGGATATTCTTAAAGATCCTCTTGGAAGAACAATCCCACCTTAGCTCCCATCGATGCCATAAAGATGGATATAGGTGAAAAGTGATTTGCTTAGTAATTGGTGATTTGTAAAGGTTATATCTCCTTGAATATTCTTTGTAAAAACGTTACTCAATATTGTATCAGAAAAAAGCTTACTTTTGGTAAAGTAGATGTAAATTTTTGTGAAGCTAAACCATTATAAATTTATTGTCTCATGTATGCTTATATGTTTACATGCTTCCCTTATACTTTAATCAGACTCATTGTCTCTTAAGAGTTTCTTTATGTCGCTCACCATGCATTATGAATTCAAAAATATGTTAAAATATTATTTCTTTTTAAAATACAAATTTGACTCGTTAGAACCAAAGAAAAAAAATTTTCCATTATAATTAACAGATAACTTTATTAGGCACTAGAGAATATTACTAACTAGAGAAGTTAAAATCTAAATGGCTCTTCAAATATTTTACAATTTAGTTTTAGTTAACACCATGAAAAATATCAAAGAAAAAAATCTATGAGATGCTTAGCTAATCAAAATTAGAACATATCAAATTTTTTTATCTTAACTATAGGATAGCGTCATGGCTATAAATCTATAACTCTAATAAAAGCATGATTACATAAGAACTAATGTTACAGAATTTCTTAAAGCAAAAGGAAAAATGATCAAAACTTAAGGCCTCCAAGTCCAATGTGTAGAATGAATTGCAGCAACTGATAAATATGTATCAGTTGATAGCAACAGCTTAGTCAGCAAATAAAAATCCAAGGGACAACCGTTAGTCTCTTAATATAGAAGCATTTAATTTCAACATCTAAAAAAAAGATCATGAGTGTTAGGATTAGATAGGTGAACAAGTATCTTGAAAGAGCAATAAACAAAGTTGGTAAGTCTGTTATTGACTTTACAAAGAATCTTAATCAGAAGCAAAAATAATCATAATTATAATAGAAGATTAAGAAAACACTAAAGGTCGTATATATCAGAAAAAAAGAAAATTAAAATTGAATGATCAAATATTATTAGATGGTTCCTTGTCAAAGTTTTCTTGGTGCTTTGTCCTTCATCAACTTTTTCTTTTTTCTTTTGTTGATCCCAATTTTGTTTTTGCTTTTCTTGGGTTTTCATTTTCATTGGTAGTTATGGGTGGGTGCGAATTGAATGGTTCCAATTTTATATACCAAAACGTGAATGATATGAAGTTCCAAGTTGAAACTCAAAAAGAATGGTAATTAAAATTTTAACCTCGTATTGTGAAAATCGTTTGGTGTCAAAAGAATTAGATCCAATGGATTTACTTATCTCGCTCTCTCTGTTTCTTATTAAATTAAGGTATGATTACAAGTTTGAAAGTTGTTGAAGAAGTGGTCTTTTGGAAATGCTTTAAACGTTGCTATATAGTAACACTTAAAAGTAATTTTCTTATTAAGTGGTTGATGCGTGTAAGCATTATTGCATGCTTCTATCACAAAATCAATAAAAAAGATTCGTACGTGAATTTCTGAATAGTAACATGACTCTTTAACTACTCTTGTTTTGATTGCAATATTTTTGCAAAATGAAGAAAAATAATTGAAGATGTTTTCTAGCTTCTACTTTTCTATCATCCGACCAAAATAAAGCATTATAAAGAGGCAACAAATCCTTCTTTATGTTACATCAAGTCTCACGAATAGCTTCTTTATACTAGTGGAAAAAGCCTACTGTTTCCAAGGGGATTGTCACAAATTCCTAAATGTTACATATAGATGATGTCCTAAATGTAAATTTAGAATTTTCAATAAAAATTAGAAGTGATATATAAACATTGAAATATATTTGAAAATTTTTAATAAAGAGTTACAACTTGAATTTAGAAAAGTTAAAAACGTGTATTATAAACTTTAAAATATAGTTTGTGTATAATTTTTGAAATTTGTAACATAATAAATTTGCACTTTGCATTAATAGTTTTATTAGTAATAAAAGAGTTTACAGTATATTTATTTCTTTATTTAAGTAGAGATTTTAAGTTAAAATTCTTCTCCCTTGTATAAATTTTTTTTTTTAAAAAAAATTCTTAAGTTAAAACTTTCCCCCCGTGTTTTTTTTTTCAAAAAAAAATAAAACCTATTTCATTTCCTTTCGTATAATAAGTCTAATACGTACAAGTTCTTTATCCGACACACTAACAAGATCGGATACTTGTCCCTGGTAACTCTGTAGGGTGATTTGACTAAATAATGCAAATTAAGAGTGACTTTCCAAAAATCATTCAAGTAGTCAAATTTGAAATTCTAACACAAATTTATTGGTGTGTCTAAGGTCTTTTCTATGCATCCAAATGGAAATTGTTGTGTCTTCCTAGAGTAAGTTAGTTTGAATGCATTTCTCGGAAGCATGATTCACCCATTTGAATTTGTGTTAAGTCCAAACAGAATAACTATATATACAATCCAGTTTACTGAAAGTTCAGATCACACTATCATGCTAAACAATGAACAATGGGAGTGTAAAGTTTCAAGATGAAGTAGCATATATATTACTTGTAACTGGAACCTCGACTTCTTTTTCCAGCTAGTGAAATCATTTATCAAGATTGTTCAGTTCTTCCTACTTAGCATAAATTTACCACCCTTACTAATGAGCATATCCTGTGGAGTACGGTCTTTATTCCGAACTTATTAAGTACCTTATCAATATAAATATTTTTTTTTTTGGTGATAACTCAATTACATCTCAAGTGCAATTTTAATGTATTTACATCTTTAATAAAAAAATGCATTATTAAAATCTTTAATTTTAAAATTTTTTTATAAAAACTTCTTGATTTTGTGTAATAAGTTTATATCGATACTGCTAGTAGTATGTCATTGACATACAAAATTAGGAAGATAAATTTACTTTCACTAAACTTATAATATATACATTCATCAAATGTATTTTTCTCAAAGTCAAATGAGGTAATTACTTGAAAAAAACTTATAATACTATTAACAGGATATTTGCTTGAGACCATAGGACTTCTTTAATTTACGGATCACATTTTTTGAATCTCTAAACATAAACTTTTCTGGCTACACCATATATATTGTTTCCTCAATATCACTATTAAAAAATACAATATTTACATCTATTTGATGTAGTTCTAAATTAAAATAAGTTATAAGTGCTATAAAGATTCTAAAAAAGTCTTTTATTGATAACAGAGAGAAAGTCTCTTTGTAATTAATACCTTCTTTCTGAGTAAAATTCTTGGCAATGAGGCATACTTTATACCTCTCGATATTGCCTTTTGAACCCTTTTTAGTCTTAAATATCCATTTACAACTAATGGTTTTTGTACCTTTAGACAACTCGAGAAGATCTCAAATGTTGTTGTCTTTCATGGATTTTATCTCATCTGTTATGGTCTCAATTCACTTATGAGAATTAAAACTTTATTTAACTTGACTGAAATTAATTGAATCATTTTTCAGTACCACATCAAACTTGTGTTCTTACAGATAGATGATATAATCATCTAAATTGCATTTCTCCTTTCTCTAATGGATCTTCTCAATGATACTAATTCTTGATATTGTTGAGGTTTCTTTTTATTAACAAAAGAAAATTCTTCATTTTGATTGGAGGCTTCTACATATTATCTTGTACCTCTGAATCTACGTCTTGAATAGTGTTAGAAAAAGAAGTCTGATCATTTTCAATAGCAGCTGTAAGAAGAGAAATAATTTCCTCCTCAAAGATAATATACTTAACCTTATCTCTATCCCTTCCCCTAAACTCAACGTTCTTAAGAAATCTAATATTGCTTGCCTAAAAAAAAATTACTTGAGGGATTATAAAATTTGAAATCGATCTTTTAAAGTATTTAATAAAATAACAACTTACTGTTGTTGAGTTTGGTTTCCTTTCATTAGGCCTATATGACTTAACATTAGCTGGACAATCTCAAACATGCAAGTGCCTAATACTAGGTTTCTTATGTTAATGTGTATTCATGGTGCATGGTGTGATTGTGTTCATTGCTCATTTTATCTAATGAATGACAATTATACATAATTATGCAGCGAAATTAGAAACTAATATTCAAAGCAATAAATTGTTGAGATTTGTGCTTACGTATCATCATATTGTAGTATGAATATTTTATTTTATAATATTTATACAGTATATCTTTTGTTAAATTGCCAATTACACTAATTAAATGGTAAAATGCTTGTGATGCTATAGACATTGTATGATCTGAAGGAGTTCAAATCTGGCCTAAAGGAGTTTAGATCAGTGATAAGAGTTAGGATCGCTGAGAACTATAAATATTAAAGAATTAGCATGTTATAATAGTCAATGAAATCTAAGATTTGAAACCTTGTTTGTAACGATATAAAGACCTGAGAGTACACCAGTAATAACTTAATTGCAAGAGTTGCAATTGATACTAAGAAATGTTATTATGCAAGTCTACTCTCAAAATTATATGTACTTGATTTTATTCACCGATACGGGTCTGTCGGTGGAACCCTTTCTCATAGATTAGTGTATATTATTATACTTAGATGGTCTAAATGATTATTCTTAATTAACCATAGATTTATCGAAAGTTCATATAGCATACAGGTATCAGTAAGGACTGAATACGGAACATGCTCAATAAGGACCCCAATAGACATCCCATAAAGACGTCAATGGAAGGTTCTCTCTAGTTGAGTAGTATACGGGTCCTTTGACTTGAGTGTCACGGTGGGCTTGTAAGTGATCCATCATACTTTGGTTTCATGCATGTCACTAACCTTTTCTGGTGTGACCGTTGGGTATCACTGGGTATGGTCTGATGCTTATAAAGTCTGATGTGTACAAATATAGAATTCGTCAACTCACATAGGTGAGTTGTATATCCGGATACTTCAAGATTGTATCTTAAAAAATCTTATGGCCATAAGCAATAAATCTAGGAAAAGAGTTTTCTACAGGGTTAAACAATATCATAAAAATATTTGCATATATTATTTATCAAGATACGTGTCTGGAGATAAGTTCACGGATGAGCACATGGGGATTTGACAATAGTGATCTATACCCCGATCTTCTAGGATATAATTGGCAGAAAGATTATACGTATGTGCGATGACCTCAACTTATATAGTCTACTACACTGATTTGTAATATCTGTGATGTGTGCGTAGGGCATCGATCACAGACTCATAAAATAGTTTCGTTTAATAAATCAGGCGTAGATCTAGAGAGTCCCACAATATGAAGTGTACTCGTTGTGCACTAGGGTAGCATACCGGATTAAATAGTTCGATCCAATAAATTTTAACAGTCCGGACATTTACTTCAGTCTCTCTCCGGCTGTGCACTTGTCAAGACTTAAGACTTAAGTACATCAATATATTAACAATCAGTTGTTGACCAATAAAATGTTGACACATGGCGACTTATGGGCTAATTATTGTTTAACTTAAAAATTACCAAAATGATCTTACTTATTGGACAAACAAGATCATTATTTTATTCAATGAAGTGTTTATTGAATAAAATAATAATAATAACATATGATATTATTATTTAATAAAAGTCAAATAATCATTATTATAATCAAATTGGCATGTATTTCTACCATGATTTAATATGTTTAAATTAATTATTTAATATGAATTAAATAAATTATTAATAAAACAAAGAGACATGGATTTGCCATGAGGTGGGACAAAAATTATGTAAAACAAGAAAGGAAATTGTTTCCCTTTAGTTGCATAAACCAACCAAAAGCATCTTCTTTTGTTTTATTTTCATTTTGTTTATTGTAAATAATTATAAACAAAATATTAATGGGAAGCATTGACTATACAAATAGTGCCATCATGTGACTAAATGGAAGGAAAGTAAAAAAAAAAAAAGAGCAATATATTGCTCATTTTGTAAGAGTGATGTTCGACCATTGAGAAAGAATAAAAGAAGAAGAACTAAATTTTCAAGTGTTGTGAAATATCTTCAAGTGTTGAACCTCTTCTCTTCATCTATACAAATGGCAAAGCAACACTAATACGTAACTTAAGGAGTTAAGCATTTGTTTAAAAGTTAAACAAAAGATTTAAGAGTTAAATCCTAGGTGAAATCAAGCTGCTATTCTAACTTCCCTAAAACTACCGTGTTGAGGAACTAAAATTGTAAACGGGCTTCAAGGTGGAGACTCTGGTAACGCAAAAGACCAAAGGCTTGTCAAGGTAATAAATTCTCAATCCTTATATTATTTACATTTATGAGATACATGCAAAATTTATTGTGTTTATTATTAGAAAATTAGATTTTCAACTCTTCCGCTGGGCACTATGATGTATAAGATACATATGTGATGCAATTTTTTTAAATGATAAATACGATACCCACATGCATGCACCGCTAGGTTTAAAATCACTCATATAAACATACTAAATTTGAAGTCTTATTACACTAATAAGTTTACAAAATTATACATTTGAAGCCTTTGGACATTTGTTTACTTGGAGCTCGCATTAAAGTCAACCTTTTAACAATTCTAAGCTTTAACAAAGTGGTGGGATTGAAACTCTAGAATGACAGTATGTTTGGTCAATTTTCAACGGGATTCAATTTTGAAATCTTCTCAAAATAGGGTTGTTTTGTTGACTTAGAAATGGGGACCTTCATAAAATAAATTCAAAACTTCTTTTTTATAATTAGCAAAAGTGGGGGGCTAAATGTAATATTTGCAAACCTTTAGCCGCCCTACTCTTTGCATGGTTGACACTTGTCACTCATGCATCCCATACATGTTGCCAAGTGTTAATCATGCAAAGCTCTCATATGTCATTTGTCAAACAAGTGGCCATGTGTCAAGATTCCTTTTGCCATACAATAGGGACCTCTTTGCAATATTTACAAAGTATGTTTTCCATTTTTAGAGAGGTCCTGAAATGTTCATACTTTCTGAAATCATCCTGGATCGAACCGTTCGATCCATTTTACTATCCCAATGCTCAATGAATACACTTCATATTGTAAGAATCCTTAAGTTCACCTTCATTTATTTTATGGAATACTTCTGCAAGTCCATGAATAATGCCCCACACACACGTTACGGATATTACAGAATGGAGCATTAAACCATACAAGTTGAGGTCAACTATATCCATATAATCATTCCATCACCTATATCCTAGAAGAGCAGAGACACAGATCATCACCGTCAAATCTCTATGTGCTCAACCGTAAACTTATCTCTAGATTTGTATTTTTGTAAAATAATATCCGCAAATACCTTTGCGATATTGTTTAACCCTACAAAAAACTCTTTTTAAGAATTTTTGTTTTTGGCCAAAAGACTTTCTAAAATATAATTCTTGGAACATCATGATATATAACTCAACCATATAAGTTGACAGATCTCATATCTATGTACACTGAACTCCATGAGCATCAGACCATACCCAGTGACACTCAGCGGTCAAATTATGAAAAGTCTCTGACATGCGTAGAACCAAAGCATAGTAGATCACTCATAAGCCTACTGTGACTCTCAGGTCAAAGGATCACGAATACTACTTAACTCGAGAAGACCCTTAATTGACTGCTTTATAAAATATTTATTGAAGGTCTTCGTGAGTTTGTTCATTACCCAATCCTCACTGAATATCTGTATGCCCATACGAACTTCCACTAAACTCATGGTCTTCTAAAACTAACATCTAGACATTCCAGATATAGACATACACTAATTTGAAAGGAATACCAATCAACTCGTGTCGGTAACCATGGATCAAAAACGATGCATAATGACATTTCTTAATACTATTTGTAACTTTTTACAATAATGTCATTACTAATATATTCTTGAATGTTTGTTGCATTTAGACAAGGTTCTAATTTTTAAAATTATTAACTTTTAATATTGACCCAAACTCTTTTAGATTTATAATGTTTGTAAATGTTACAAACTTCTTACCATATAATTAAGAATTAACAATTATTATCAAAGTAATTATTGTTAATCGGAATAGCATGTAAGCATCATCTCCAACATCTTGCCAGTTCATAACTCATACAAAGTTTTAGATATTATTTTACTTAAAACTCTATTGAGGATATAACTATAGTCTTTAGTGCTTCTCCCCAAATTGATTCAGATAAAGAATAATAACTAATCATATTTAAGTAAAGAAGAATAATTAATCATACTTGTCAATATATCTTTAAGTCTTCAATTTTGTTTCTTAGCAACACCATTCATGCTTGATTTTTCAGGCATTTTGTGTGGTGGGATGATGTCATATTCTTTTAGAAGTTGTTCACCTGATCTACTATATCTGCTATATTATTCATCTATGGTCTGATTTTATAGCTTTAGTTTTTTTATCAAATTAATTTTTAATTTCAACTCTGAAAAGATTAAACACATTCAGATATTAAGACTTTTTATGAATCAAGTACCCATAACAAAAATAATCATTAATGAATGTAATAAAATATTATTGGTCATTCCAAGAAACCTTAGGGAATGGTCTACAAATATTAATATGTATTAGTTCTAAAATGCTAGAGCTTCTATTGACACCTAACTTTCTATTTTTTTTCTTTTTTTCTTAATGCACTCAACACAAATTTAAAATCTATTAAGTTAAGAAAATCAAGAATTCTATCTAATACAAGTCTTTCAATTCTCTGTTTAGAGAGATGTCCTACATGTTTATGCCATAATATAGCATAATCTCTTCAATTAATTTTTGCTTTGTACCACGTTTATTAACATGCAAGGATTCATTAAAACAGGTATGAGTATTCAATTTGTAAAGATTTTCAGTCAGAGAACCAATACTAATAAGACTTAAATTTTTATAAAGACTAAATTTATTATTTTCAAATGAACAAAAATATCATGATTTGTCTAAACTAGAAACACAAATTAAGTTTTGTCTAAATACGGCACATAATAAGTCTCATCTAAATTCAAATGAAATTTGGTCTCCATATTAATCTAAACAATCTTATAGCCTCTACATGAGCTGCGTTGCCATTTTTTATAAAGATGTATCTTTCAGCATCAATTGACAACTAGTTTCTCAAAAAACCTTACATATATGTTTAGGTATGGAAGCTAAATTAACTTCAGAACAAATGAATTTGAGAAGTGTATCTTTATTAACATGCCATATGGCATACTTTGGACAATCTTTATTGACATGACCAACCTTCTTGCAAAAGAATCAAATAATGACTATATCTTATTTTTTTTATACTTTATTATGTGAAGTCTCTATTGCAGTTTCTTTTTTCTTTTCTTATTAGTAATTTTATATTGAGAATTACTTACTAAATAAGTACAATGTGAAATAGACTCATTAAGAGTCCATTTATCCTCTTGGGTGTTGTAACTTACTTTAAATTAATTGTATTTTATAGAAAGAGAAATTAAAACCAGATATATGAGCAAGTCATCATACAGCCCTAACTTTAGTGCCTTTAACTTAGAAGCGATATTAGACCTCTTCATAATGTACTCATTTATATTCCTTTTTTTTTTCTTTCATACTTCATTAAAATAAGGTTAGCTAGTAGCATACTTGTTTTAGCCTTTCTATTTTTAAGCAAAACACTTTTCAATTTTCTAAAAACAAAATAGCATTTTCCTCTTTAAAAATAGTGCTCCTAAAATTATTTGGAATGACATGTTTCATAATCATAAGATACATACGATTAGAATGGTCATACTTTTCTAAATCTCTTTTATCCTCTATGGAACTTAGATCATTGAGAGTAGGAGGTCATTTTGCCTGGAGTGCTCAGATCATTAAAAACAGAAGATCGTTTTATTGAAAGTACAAGGTCAAGATCTATACAACCAAGAATAATTATAATGTTCTCTTTTCAATCCTTACATTTGGGCTGTTAAGCAAAAAGATAGAATTTATATTTGCAAATATAAAAGAAACAAAAGAAACTAAACAGATATTATACGAAAAACAACAAGCTCACAATTAATAATTATGTCATAACTTAATAAAACATATACGCCATAAGTAAACATATAAAGTGGGTCCCATCATAAGATAGCACAAATTAATTTTAATCTTTTGATAGAAATATCAACTATAAGTGGTACTCTCAATGTAGTAATTAAATGATAATAAAAAAGCCTACCAATATTAAGCCTTTCTTTGGACGACTTATTACATGTATGAAAAAATTGATAATTATCACACATTTATTATCGTAAATAAGCACGTCATTTGGCCAAAATATAAACTTTCATTGGGTCGATTATTTCTGCAAAACAATATACATATTCATCTTAATATCCCAAAACAATGAATCAATACAACAGATATTACTTTGGCAATATATTATTTTAATAAATTTATTTCAAAATATAAGACAATTAGTACAAAGAAGAATAACTACAACGCCCAAAATAGAAAACTTTAGTTTTCTTATACACTTCAGTGGCACTGTAGCGCAAAGATTGTTGGATTTACAACGTTGTTAATAGTTTACAACAGGGTTAATGATGAGTTAGTTAAATCCAAATAGATTAAGTTTTAAGTCGAATCTCTGTGAATTAGGTCAAATCAACTTAATTCTCCTAAAAAAATAAAATGCCAATGCAAGGCAACCACACTTAGATACTAACTTTGGTGCCGTGATGCCTAGCTACTATCTAGGCTGATGTCGTGGCCTGTGGTGCTACGGCACTACCAATGTAGCACTACAGAAGCTAGGTTCTAACTTTGTCACTGCAACGCTGTATTATAGCGTCACAGCATCCTATATGAATTAAAAAAATTTAGATTTGTCAAATAACACAAAAAAAATCAATTTTAAATCAAATTTTATATTTCATTCTTAGTTCTTCAAATCAAATCTGAACCCTCAAATCACAATAAAAACCATAAATCTTGTATTTTTTTTCAACAAAATCATGAACAATTTATAAGATTCATACATGTAATATCTTTTCCCCTAACAAGCCAGATGGAAAAAAGAAATTCAATCATGAATATATACATGAACATTCCTAATAATTTAATATGATTTTTGTTCTGATATTACTCGTTAGATATAATCATAAATAAGATTGATATCCCATATAATATAACCTTAGATCTATCTTAACAAATTCTCAAGATAAATGTTGCAAAACATATACTTGAGGAATCCATAGCAATGATCAGTAACCTTAAATGAAAACTAAGAGTATAGTGATCTTCCACAATCAAATTTATGTAGCGTTGAATGAGATTCTCTCTTTGTGATAGAAAAGAGAAGAAGAGCTCTACACATAATTTAACTAGTATTAGGTTTTTACACATAATATGCCCTTATCCATTAGATGTTTCTAAAACCTGATAAAAGATAGTCCAAATAGATAACTTAAATTGATGTTAATTTTAAGATGGTCTATAATATATAATTATTGTTAATATATGAGCTCACATATAAAAAATAATAAAACCTAATATTAACCACTAAAGTTGAAAAGAAGTAACTTCTTTGTGTAAAGGAACGAGTAAAGGAATGAGGGCATGTTAAACTAATAGAAATCAAATTTGACAATGAATTATAGGCGAGTTTGAGTCGGTAAATATTGATAGCGTTTTCAAGACTCTATGGGATTGTCCCAATAAGTGAGTTATTACTAAGGTTAAGAGTTTGAAGTAGAGGACATGAACCAAACAAATGAGGGCTTGAACCTAATAAGTGATTAATTAAACAATTTTGTGCTTTTTTACTTTTTAAATTTTGTTTAATTGGCTGTATTTGAGTGTACACTTTTATAATAATTGGTCATTAAATTTTGTAGGCTATACTGTCACATTGCCATTTGGACTAGAAATACAGTTTTTGAAGGACAGAAAAATCGTAGCATAATACTTAGCACGCCTTGACTATTGTAATTGGCATCTTTAACAAATAAATTGCTACATTGAAGTTATTGTCTAACATAACCAATAAAGAATAGCAAAGTAGATGAAGAAAAGAAAAAGTGAAGGGTTATGTTATTATTATTAAATTTTCTTTTTTCCACTTTTTTCAACTTTCAAAAGAGCAAGTGTTTCTACTAAAAACTACTAGTAGATGTGAAGAAGGTTTTATAGTGGGAAGGAAAATGGAGGTGAAGGGTTTTCCTCCTTTTTGTAACAAAGTACATGAAGATCTCACGTGAGAGAGAAAATGAAATCTTTACTAAGCTAGAGACAATGTCAATGTTATCAATTAAGTAGGGCAGAGGCTTATCTTCATACACACGACACAACACAAACACCAAAAGCTTTTATATAGCTAGTTTTTTTTATTGAATAGAAGCATTTACCATTGTCAATACAATAAGAATTCAATTAGAGTAATGCTACATATTTTAAATAATATTCTAAATTTTTTTATAAAAAATTATGTGTTAAATAATTGTGAAGTGATGAAATTGTATAATAAGTGTTTTGGGTTAGATTTGATAGGCTCACGAGCTTAAGGGCCGGGTGGCTTCAAGAGCCCAAAATTGTGAGAATTTGTTTATTGAGGGAGGGCAATAGTTTAGTAGAGGTCAACAGAGCTCAATGGCAATGAAAGGAGAACTACTTAGAGGAGATAGTTTAGGACTATTGAGTTGAGGCTAGGTTGAAGAAAACTACTGATGTCGTATTTAGAGCTATTGAGGTCAAAGTTAGGTTGGAGAGAGCTACTGAGATCATATTTAGGTTGAAGAGAGCTATTAAATAGAAAAAGCATACAATATGTTTTGGAGATGAAGGGAAACTCAAGGTTCATAAGATGGTCAGTAAATGGTCTAAATTAGAATTAAGATCAATGAGTTGTCATGAGGCAGTTATAACAAGTAGGACTCAGTAAAGCTCACTCAGATTGAGCTCACAACTCAATATTACTATAAATAATAAGAAAATGCAATATAAAGATAATCAACACACGAATTTAGGTGGTTCAGCCCATAAACCTACATCTATGGTAGAGCTCATCATCAAAATCTACTATATAAATAAGATATTACTATGTATAAGTTACAATGAGAGTAATGTCACTCATGAGTTAGGATCTCTTATATTCTTCCCCTCTTGGAACTTGTGGAGGCCATTTCTAGTATTTGGTGGATATTTCCTTAGTAAGGATGAATTATCGTAGGTTGCTAAGTAGGGTTGTAAAGCAAACACTAATATAGAAATGAAGAGGAAGAGAGGATAATGAGTTAATATGAAAAAGTGAAGCTTTTCATCTATTATGTCTTATGTTGTGAAATTCTCAACTTTCTCTTCTTTTAAAGAAAGTATGACTTTTATAATAGAGGTAAACTTTAAAGGTGAAAGGAGTTAGCTTGAGATTATCTCTCGAGGATTACACATGACAGAACATTATTGGAGAACTTACTAAGTGGTGGCAAAAAAGTAATTAGAGCTCATCTAATGCTTGAAGTACTAGGTGTCTCTTAATTGGTTGCTTTTTTGAAGCTGTCAGCCTGAGTTAGTGAGACTTGAGGAGTATTGAAGGGTCGTGTGACTCTGTCCTTCTAAGCTCAGCAGATTTAGTGCTGAGCTGCTCAACTACCCTAAACATCTTCTGTTTACTATGTTAGTAGTGTCAGTAAGAGACAAGGCCCTAGTTTTAGCTGAAGTGACATTCGCTCATTATTTCTTTGGGGATACTCTTATCTAACCTTATTCTTAGATTAGATAGTTAGGTGATGTGGTGTTCAGGTGCTCATCTAATGGGTCTGGCTAGTGACGTGGAGAGACCTAATTTGAATTGATGTGTATGTTGCTAGTGGACCGTACTGACATGGCAAGTATTCGAGCTCCCATGACGTGTCCTTTGATACTACTACTAAGTGGTGACACGTATCTTAACATAAGTCCTATTAGATGGGCTTCATAGGCCGAGTTATGAAAATTCAAGTATTAAGATTTGAACTTAGTCTCATTTAAGTAATTCATTATGGACTAGACTGCTCAAGAGGTCTAGGCCTAAGTGCTGGACTGAGCTCTCTTTAATTGAGCTGACTATCATTAATTTTTATCCCTAATAATAAATAATTTTAAAATTTATACTATTTTATTATTTAAAAATTATTTAACTCTTTAATTTATAATATCACTCAAGAAACATAATATTACTCGTACAATAAATAACAAGTATTTTTGAGTTTTGATCGGTTAGTTTAATAATGGCTCCAAACCAAGATTGTCTACCTTTTTTTCTTCTGCCGACACCTCTGGTAAGAGGCCAGAGTCTAACGGGTATGCAAATGACAAATCTCAACCCTTGAGCAGAAACAGTAAATATAAATAATTGAGCTACAACCAATTTAACGAAGGATAAAAATGTAAATCTGTTAATTTATAATCCATCTTTATAGGAGATTATGTTATTCTATTCAAAAGTATATTTTTTTTTGAAAAAAACAACGATTATCGACTCATTAACAATATTATTATTATTATTATTATTTTGTAAAATCAACTTTGTTTGAAAAAAGAGCGAAAGTGACCAGGTTAGTTCTTTTTTTAATAAGAAAAGAGAATTTTTTTATTTTTTCGATAAACTTAATTCCGTTGCTTAATATTACTCTTGACTACAGACTTCCATCTCCACTATACAGGGCAATGACCAAGGAGCGCAACGCAACATAGTATGAATGGTCCAACAACAAAACCAAAAATTTTAAGAAAATTGATTTAGCTGCTTGAACTTCAGGGGCTG
The DNA here is from genome assembly GCA_946807835.1 of Ailanthus altissimus. NCBI lineage: Eukaryota > Viridiplantae > Streptophyta > Magnoliopsida > Sapindales > Simaroubaceae > Ailanthus > Ailanthus altissimus. The sequence goes on from OX327684.1 coordinate 21,836,941, forward strand.
AGGCACTTTCTGTTGGTGCCTTCAACATTGATGTGGTTTCAATGGCCTTCTTCGACAAGCTTGGAATGTACCTCCAACATGGCTTGTGAACTCTACTTATTTTCTTGGCAACATCTGTGGCTGGCAAGCCATTTTTATGAACAATTCCCCATGCCTTCCGGTGCCTCCCATCCTTGTAAAGATGGATCTTGGTGATCTTGTAAGAGACATCTGTCCAATGAGTATTGGCCATGTGGCAACCGATTCCCCAGTTGGGCAAAACTGAACACATCTGTCCAGTGACCAGATTAGTTTATGATAGAGAGATCTGCATAAATTCATAAAATAATTCGATTTGGCTATATTTCTTTTCTTTTAATTATATTCATTTCTCATGAAGTAGACTAAACAAATAACTTTAATTTAAGTATTGCTCGCTCGTTGAAACACTAATCCTCTTTTTTTTTTGCTTGCGCAAAGCGGTTTCACGAATCACGAACAAAAAATGCTTGAAAAATAAACGAATAAAGAAACGAGATTTATAAGAATTCATAACAGGGAGATTGCTAGATTAGTAGGAGGGGTTTTGTAACTGCAATTAGCCCAAAGAGGGGAGGTTGAGATTGCATATTTACCCTCTACTACAAATGCAGTAAGTGGGGATTAATGATTATATAGCATCACTCACATTTCAAAAACAACATAATGTGAGAAAGAAACTGAGACCCTTTGTAATTGATAAACGTAAAGAGTTTCTAAGAGAAAGAATCCAGCACCATTCCACAAGCTTAAAATTACACCAGAACAAAAATCTCAGTAAAACAACTAGAGCAGTCCTATGAAAAAAAAATTATAGAAAAAGAATCCAATTCCAGTACTAGCACCAACATTCAAAATTATAGGGAGTTCAAAGTTAAACCAAAGCTTTTTTTAGATGGAGGTAAACACAGAAATTGCATAAACTTTAAGACCTTTATAATATGCCCTTATCAAGCAAACCAAATTTGTTGGCCACAAGAAAATGCAAAATGACACTCAAAATATGAGAATAATAATTAGTTAGTTAATGCCTGACTGGAGAATCACTTAGAGAAGCTTTCCAACTTTGCATAGACAGCTCAGTTAGATTTGCATGATCACTAATTAGAAAGGAAAACCCCCTCCATATCAGTGCAAAGGCCATAATACTTTCAATATGTTCAGCCAAATTCACAAAGCAAGGCTGGCCTATTAGCAAGAAAAACATCCAATGCCTTCTCTGCTTAGCCTTATAAGTGAGCAGGTAGAAAACTTGTCTGTAAACTTGGCTCAATTTTTACCAACGTCATCTGTTGTCTACTGCAGCTTCCTTGAGCTATCAGCATCAACTCCTTAAAATATGTCTTAAGCATCATATTTATCAAATACCCAATAACTAACAATATTATTATTTCAAGTCACTAGATTGTTACACCCATCAGTTGAGAGATTTCAAGGTGTGCTAATCGAACAACCACAGAAAAGTGAAACAAAGTGTATATGGCACTTCAAGATTCATGAAAAACTTTATCGCTAAGTATTACTTTGATAATTGGCAGAACTATGCAACAGGAAGTGTAAACTAAGAAAAGAAAGCATTCTCCCCATGGAAATAGCTCCGTCGCACAATTCTCCAGAACTTTAATGTAAAATAAACCCCCTCCTGATTGATAATACGATCGCCTGCTCAATATACATAATCAGTAACATGTCAATTGTCATACAGATCATCTGAAAAAAAAATCATTTTAAAACATGATACCATCTGAAATCAGAACTAATTCCTCACAATCTAATGCTAAACACTACACTAAACTAGTTCAATATAGCAAAATCTCAATTATCAGATTTTTAATGACAAAAAAGCAAACAATCAAAAGTATACTTCAAATAAGGTACAATCAGCATCTCTATTTCGACTCCCTCAATTCCCCATTAAATCCTATACCTTCTTCTACTCATATGTTAAACATAGTTCCTCCATTTATAACGGGCCATAGACAAATGAGAAAAAGAAAGAGAAGTAACACAAATTGTCAATACAAAAATAGATACAGTTGAGTAAAGTGCATTCTAACTACAAAATGTGGGCACTATTTGACTTCAGATGCAGTTTTCTCTCAAAAGCCTGACTAACAAAACAAAACATAAATCAGTCCTAAGCTTGTAAGTGTAAATAAACTATAATGTTACCAACTCGGTAAATCACAAATCATCAGACTAAACCATAACATTATAAATAAGTGCAAATAAACTATCTATGCAGGCATAACACAAGAAAAATACATGCACTTGAACCATACTCAATCTCATTCATTAAATCTGACTCAACATCACTATTTATCTTGCTAGCAAAACACAGAATGAATCACAACACAACAAATCTGGGCCCTTATTGTTCATAAAGTTTACAATGTACCTTTTATTCAAATTGGATTGTAAACATAATCACAAAAAAAAAAAAAGCCTCACTAATTCGTTAACATAAATCTAAAAACAAATACAGAAACTCTTGCACTAATCGAACCAAAAAAGAAAAAAAAAACACTACAGAATAGATCTTGTACCTTCAAATTAGTAGTAGATATGGTTCCTACATAAGATTAACAGAATGAACGATCAAGATTGATTTCAACATTGCATAACGAACATTTTTCATTGCATATAACAAAACTGAATCCATAAAAAGTCAAAATAAAAAGATCCAAAATGTTACATAAGAAAATAAGAAACAAAAACCCTAACCCGATATTTTCCTCTAAAAAAAATCATGAATTAATCATACACGTTTATCATCAACGATCCGACCGTGTTGGAGTTTCAGACACGAGCGGAAACGGATGGGGCGGCGGCGGAGGCGGCGGCGCTACCTAGGAAAGAGAGGAAACCGGAATTGATAGGCTCCTGTTCGTCCAAGAACAGATCCTCTGGAACCCTAAACGCGCCGTGAGCGCACACGATGGCGACTCCAACCATCAGCGCCGAGATGAGCAGCGATCCAACGCTGGTCAAGAAAACGACGACGATTGTCAGCACGACCAAGGCGCCCAGAGTCTCGCGATCGGAGAACGTGCGGCCGAGGAGGACCAGAGGCTGATCGGATGGCCGGAAGAGGTAGAGGAAGATCCACGCGCCTAGGAGGCAGAGGAGGACGAGAAGAGAGAAAGGATGGGAGAGGAGAGAGAAAGCGAGGATGAGAGCGAGGAGTGTTACGTAATTGACCTTGAAGTAGGGGAGGTTCTTGCGGATCCTGGAGTAGGCTTCGGCGACGGAGTCGGGTCGGGTCATGGCGGACCGGTCAATGAGTTCGGACCAGGGGCGACGTTGGGAGAAGCCGTGCCGGATCAAAGAGGTGAGCCGTGAGAGGAACGCGCGGAAGGCAGGGGTGGCGATGGGCGGTTGCGATTGAGTGGTAGCATTGGAGCTGGACTGAGGGTTCGAGATCGGGAGTGTCGGTGGAGTGGCCATTGCTGGCGCGTGAGATTTAGTGGTGGTGTCGCTTGAGATTTTAGCAAATGGAGCGAGAGACTTGGAGAGATTATTGGACTTTGAAAGAGAATATTGCGGGGGTTGAATAGAAGAGAAATATATACGAGCGGTGAGATTCTGTACGGCGCAGCACACGAATAATTTTCTGGGAACTTTTTCGAAAATGGTCAATGTTTTTAGATAATTTAGTTTTTAGTTAATAGTCTAATTTTTATTATCCATTCCAAAAATATTTCTACTATCCATCCTAACAAATTTTTAACACAGTTTTAAATTCTTATTATATAACAGATAAGAACATAATAAATTTAATTGCATCTTTAATTCTTTTAATTTAAAAATTAAATATATTCAAAGTATTTTAAACAATTAATTAAAGAATAAAATAAAAACATTTTAAATAAATAAAAAAATTTAAACCACACACAAATATTAATTAAATTAAAAATAAATTTATAACAATAATAATTTCATTTATATTATCAAAAGTAATATTAATACATTTTTCAACAATATTAAATTCTCTAAAAATATTTATTAAAAAATTAAAAAAAATACGTTTATGAATGTTCTAATTCACAAAAAATAATAATTTTTTTTGGCAAAAACCGTGCATGATTAATATAATTACGGTGTAACATAAATATACTTTAAATTATTGGCACCCATCCAATAATAAAAAATAATAGAAAAAACTCCTCTAAATTATGAGATTTTATTTATTAGTTTTTTGTTCACTATAAAAAAATACGATCAAAATAATATTTTTAACAGTATTTTTAATAATATGAGTCCAACTAAGTTGAACAAATTCTTTTATAAATTTTTCGTACCATATATTTTTAGTGAATAAGAAAAATTGTTCACCTAATGCAATGTATTTAGACAATTTAATACACATGCATTACTAATTATATTAGAATTTAAAGAACTTTCTCTTGAAACTTTTTAAGCAAGTTAGTTTGAGTTGACTTCGTTGAATCATATTTTGTATAATATGACTTGACATGTTGATTCAAATATTTGGTGTCGTGAGTCGCTTTGGCATCTAAAGCATTAGCACAAAATTAATAGATTATTTTTTTTTCAATTTTTTTAAAAGTTGCATCTGTACAATTCTTTAATGTGAAATAATTTTAAACTTGTGATATTCGTCATCTTTTTATTTTTTTAATACTTTTAACATTTTTAATTATGAAAGTAAATTGATTACTAAAAATTTGTATAAATGAGAATATAATATTTTCAAATTCATTTAGAATAATGAGATTAAATTTTAATATTATATAGATAATAAATATGTAAATAAATAAATGAAATTGATGAAAATTAAAAAATAAATAATAGAAAAGAATTGAGAGTAATTTATGTTGAATTAAAAGTAGATTGAGAAAGTATAAGAAGAACGAAGAGAAATTAAGTGTGAGTTAATGAGAGAATTGTGAATTTATGAGAATTGCCAACAGAACTTATTTAAGTGGATGCTCAGTCTGAACTCTTCAGTAAAGCCAAATAGAATTAGTAAAACCAACTGAAGCAAATATTGGGTAATCATCTAGGTTTCGTCCAAAGACCATGTAAGTGTAAATATTTGTATACTATCTTTTCTTATTATTCTACTTAACATTTCTAATTTCCTCTGCCTAACCAACCAAAAGCATATAATTGAAAAAATACATGTCAGATTCTTCAAGAAATTTTAGTCTTTCCTAGCTTTCTTTCGAAACTATTATTAGAGAAAAAATCACATTGCGTAATTATTGATTTTCTCTATTAGAAATCCACCATATATATATATATATATATATATGGTTATTGCCAAATACCATCAAGCCTTTTGGTATATATATATATATATATATATATATATATGCTAGCTTATTCTTAAATACAAACCCTTTGACTTGCTGATTAATATCTCATTTTATCTATTTTATCTTGATATAATATTGTACAAAAGCAAATTTATTAAATAACAAGAAGTATTATTAATTTGTCCTATTATGTGACTCCAAGTAACCTTATAAAGTAATGGAGTAGATTTAATTAACTTTTTTCTTGCATGTCCTTTTTTTTTTTATTTATTTTTGTTGACTTAAAAATTTAGAAGACTCTTACTTTAACGAGTTAAAATTCGAATAATTTTTAGTAAAATTGAAACACATTTTTTATTTTTTATTAACTTTTTTTATCATTATTATATTTGCTAGCCAATCATGATAATGAACTTCTCTGATAAAACTTGTTGTTAATAACTTTTCGATTTCAATTGCTACAACTTTGTTTTGTTTATGATTGAATATTCTTTTTTTTTATTAGGTGAAAAGTATGGTTTATGGCTAACTTATGAGAGGTCGCGGTAGAATCTATTCCAAACATATTTTTATGGGATCAAGCGATGATATCTAAAAATTTCTAGACCAGTTTAATAAACTCTTCTGTAACATTATGCTCCAATTAAGACCTAATTTTGACTGTCTTTTTTGACTCCTCAATTTTAACCTGCACTGGTCACAGCTCTTCCACTAATTCAGGTGACCTGATTCCTTCTTCCTTTTTCCTTTGGATCAACAGTAGAAATGTAAAAGGCTTTCTTTGCAAATATTGCATAGTAATTCTTGGTCATTTTCTAATCTCCAAATACCACTCTTATCCCTTCTCCAGCTAGGAACTCGAGCTTTAAATAACATATAGACAAAAAGCATTTGTGTTCCTCATAAAATGTTGCTCAAGGAGAATTCTATACGGGAAGAGTTGATCGACCATCACAAACTTTGTCATCATTATTTTCTCGTACGACTTTTGTTCTATGGTCAGAGGAGGGCTATTACCTCAATCGGTACTACACATCCTTCTCCGAACCCCTATAATGGCATTTGGGTTCTTTCTATGTGCAGGTTTTTAATTTTTATCTCATCCAAGATATCTTTAAAAATGATGTCGACTAAACAGCTTGGATTGACAAATACTTGGTTTGTCTTTTTGCTAGATACCCGCACTTCTATTACCAGTACATCATTATGAAGATAACTTACCCCCTGTTCATCTTCTTCGGTGAACATGATCGATACTTCTTGTTGTAATCTTGGTTTCTTAGTTAAGGGTGTGTTGTACATGACCTGATATGTTATCATTGAATACTTTGAATAATTCTTTCTTTGTTTGTTAGAATCTCCTACTAGTGTGGATCTATCAGATATAATCATCGTGGGATTGGAGTTCGACCCACTGGGGTGGTTAGTGGTTAAACCGCGTTGCCTATCTGCTCGAAATTCTTTTAAATAACCATTTCTCATTAAAGCATCCACTTTTTTTTTCAACTCCAAACATTCTCCTGTGACATACCCTAAATTTCGATAAAAGTCACACCAGCTTTTTGGATTTGTCCGTTGTTTTGCTTCTTTACCTTTGAGATTCCTATTGAGCAAACTTCTATTCTTGATTGTCTCATAGACATCCTTTAGCGATACGGCTAAAGGAAGGAAATTTTCATCTGAGCTACACTCATCTTTTTCTGCTAGATGCTTCTTAAAATTCGTAGGACTTCTGAGCCGCTTAGGGTAATGATGGGGTAGACCTATTCTGCTCATTATTTCTTTAGGCATTGGGCACATTATACCGATTCATAAAGTTTCTCTTCTATTGAGGCCGGTAGTTATTATCCATCATCTGATATTTTTTAGGAAAGGACAAGGGTCTCTCCTTCCTACAGTATCTTTAATTGTCCCTCAGTTGGATCTGTCATCTAGGGGGATCAGTGATGGATCTTTTTGCTTCCTCATCTTCCTCTATAGCGATGTATTTTGGTGCCTTGTTGTATGCTATTGCATAGTTAGGAATATTGCTTCTAGACAGGTAGTACCAAAACCTATTTAACTTCAGTCTTGACTTAAGAGCCTTTAAGGCGATGTGCTAGTCAAAAGCTCTCAGTGATATCACCTCATTGTGAAATCTCTGAATAAAATCATTTAGACTTTTATTCCGATCCAGTTTAAGTTGCCTCGAGTCCTTAGCTACCTCACAAGAACCTCGAAAGTGCTGAAAGAATTTTTCGGTCCGCTTATAGTAAAATGAGATGCCCTGCTGCTTTAACCCCCTATACCAAAGGAAAGTTGGTCCCTCCTGGTTTATGTGAAAAAGCTTACACATCTGGTCTTGTCTTAGTCCTGTAATTGAGAACAGGTCAGTAACTTTATCTATATAATGATTGAGGTCAATAACTCCTTGGAAAATTAGAAGGCTCGGTAATTTGAACTTGTTCAGAAGCTCCATATTCCTAAGTTCGTCTGTTAATAAAGATCTTCTTCCCTTTTAGTCTCTTTGAGGGAGGCTACTCTTTCTTCTCATTCTCTTTTAAAAGAATTTTTAACCTTTCTCATAAATTATAAACTTTATCTTCTAATGATGGCTCAATATTGCTAGGCTATTTGGTTTGCAGTTCTTTTCTTACTATTTGGTCAGAGTCCCCAACTTGTGATACATCTTTCTCAAAAGGCGACTAATTATGTCTTACTACCTCAACTAGGTCGCGTGGGGTTTCTGATCTATCTCTTCGTTCCAGTCACTATTGAATCTAAACCTAAACTTATGACTTTTTTCTACTGTCGTTTCTTGCTTATCCTTTTCCTCTCCCCTTATGTTTGATCATTTTAATCATAAGTTGTCTTAACTCTTCTCTTTCCTCCTTTAACGTCTGTAACTCCTCATGTATCTCTGTCAGCAATGTACTCTCCAATGGATTTGGTAGATGAGTCGCAAGTGCTCCATTCCTACCTGTATTTATTGCTTGTAGTCCTATAGAAGGATTCTGATTGGTGGATAAATGTTCTACCATTTATTTTTTGATGGTATGCCTTCGACAAATCATTTTTTCCTAATTTTCACATACGGCACCAAAAACTATTGAACGAAAAAAATAGTTTCTCGGGCCAATAAGTTTTGAATTTATTTTGTTACAAGAATTAGTACGTTAGATTTCGTTTAACTGGGCATGAAACTCTGAACTTTACTGTGATGGCAGAACACCTATAAGACATTGAAGTTGTCGTTAAGACCTCGCCGGGGTGAGTTTCGACGAAGACTCTCTGATACTTAAGTCAGGTATGGGTTTTTTTTGTGTGAGGTTGTGGGAGTAAAAGGAGAATGAAACTAACTAATGAAATAGAAGAATTTAGTACCAAAATTGTTTCCATCCTTCTGCGTAGTTTTCTCACATTTTCATAGCATCGGTCTTCTGGGAATATTCTTTATGCTTATCTTTACCGATGTTGTGGTTGTTTTAGGTAAGTCTTGATTATTTTGGGTTATCCTCTGATCTCTTCGCATAGTTTGTGGGATTCTTTCCTAAAGACATCATAATTCTTCTCTTCTTACAATTCTATTTCTTTTATAATGTTGGTTTTTATCTTTTAAGTCTTTTCCATACTAAGACTCATAATTTCTATTTGGTTCGGCTATTTCCATTATGAGAGTGATTCGACATTTCTTTTCGATCTGGTCCTTCTTATAACATGCTTGATTCTAGTTAGTCTAAGTCTCATTTTTGTGGATCGAGCAGATGGCTATATATCTATCCTTATAGTAGTACCTAATTAGAATATAAGCTGCTCAATTCTGGTTAGATTTGTTAATGTTATTGAACCGATTTCCTTTATGTTCTGTTCGTCTTGATCGTATAAAAGTTTATAACTCTGGTCAGCTCGATTGTGAGTATGTATGGCTGATTTGATTGCAATGCATCAATTGTTTGGCCTAGCAAGAACAAAGATTAGGTTGTCAATTTTTATAGCCTTATGTATCATTTTTCACATACAGCGTCAAACTGTTGACTTAAAAATTCGGATAACTCACGTCAATGAGTTAAATTTTTTTTTTTTTAGGAAATAAACACATGGATCCATGATGTCGAACACTGTAAAATAGAAACTCAATCATGGCCTTACTAGTAAGGGTGTCGACGAGGATCCTCTAATACTTAAATCAGCCCCTGAAAATATAAAATATACAGAGAAAATATAACAGAGTGGTAGTGTAGAATTAAGAACTTGTCTTTCTCTGATTAAGGATCCTTTTTATATGGTTATAGTTGTAGATCTTTTTTGAAAGGTTATAATTCATAATTTATTTTTTAAATTGAGGGTTAATGATTGATTTATTATTTGTCATAATTGCCTCATTATTGAAGTTTAACTCAAAATCTAAGAAGAACAATTTCAATTCCTTTATTATAGGTCCGAGTTTTGGTTAAATGTTTAAATATTTTAGAATATAATTCATAATTTTGGATAAGCAACCAAAAATTTGGAAGGGAACAGTTGGCTGCTTTTTGCATGTTACAAACTTTAAAGAAACAACAGTCCCCGGTATGTAAATTTGCTTGCTTCAGCTAAATATTTTTCTTATAAGTTATGCATTCATGCTTAGATTTCACTGGCTTAATACGCCACTCTCCTACAATGCTTTTATGTTGTCATGTTCTACGAGCAATTCTCCACCTTTTTTTTGACCAAAAACAAAAGGATTTCCCATTTTTCTTCCAATTATTCAATCACCATATATGCTTTGTTAACTGTATTATTCCAATCAGAAGCACCATAAGCTATATGCAAAAATTTCATCAAAATTTTTATATCAACTCACTATCTTAAGTTGCACTAGTTTCCCATTTCTTTATGAACTGTGTACCATAGTTTAAAATAATGGTTTATAAGTAATTATTCACTTCCAATGTTAAACAAAAGAGGTACTTCCCTTCTTTTAAATATAATAAATAAGTATCATTATTGAACCAATATATATAACCAAAACTTTACTTTAATTGTGAACTTTGATCACCTAGCAACTCTCGCTCACAAATTAAACTACATTCAAGAATCAGGAATCTCATTCCATCTTTCAAGTTTCTGCCTCCACATAGTAGTCCTTCACTTCTAGCATCTAAACATTTATCTTTGCTTCACTTTTTGACATTTCTTCCTTGCCACAATCTCAATTGCTTAATCCATATCCATCAGAGGTCTTTAAATATGAATAAGATCATTCTTCAAGTCCTTATAAAAATAGTGCAAGTGAAAATTTTAACTTAGGCTGGTTACTTGGTCTCATGGCTTCTTGTTCATTTCCTGATATATTTAATTGGATCCAAAGCCGGCCATCAATTACTCAATGGAAATCCAAATCCATGTCTATATGCATATTTCTGCAAGTTCATTGCAACCATCCCTCGGTCTTTCTATGGCCAAAAACCTTCAATCACCAACGCCTCTAATCTCCTTCTCTATCACTGCAAATTTTACTCTCTCCATATCTCTTTGGTCTTCAAAACCATTCAAAATCAACTCAAATCATTAAAAGTATTAGATGAAGATACCATATCCATTCTCTTAACCAACTTTATTGAAGATGTACTTAAATATGGCTCAAATAGAAACAACTCCTAGCTTAAGTTACCCAAATTAGAGTCTATTTCTAACTTCAAAGTCATCTTTAATCTTGCATTTCTCACTCTCTCTTAACTTATATGCACCCACAAAGCTCCTTCTGATCTTCGATCGGGATGTTTAATTACTCTTAAGAATCAATGTCAGTCAAGAGTAGCATCAAAGCTGCTCATGAAACACTTACGATCAAACTTGGAAGAACAATGGATGAGCTCCTCGAACCTTGCTATTACTAATTGGATTGTAGAGCTCCAAGCTAATCACCGCACGATTAAAATGCCATCACCTCTGTTTTCTTATACATTATCCATACGTGGGTTATGGAAAATTCCCTTGTATTGTCTTGTCATAGCCATGGATACTGAAAGCTTGAGCAACCCTTTTGCTGTTGAACGTTTGCTTTTCTCCTTGAATTATCACCAACTTGAAGGTGTTATCCAGTTTAACTACAGAGTCATGATCAAAGAGAAGTGGGTCAACTTGATGGTGAACATAGACAACATAAGGTATCTTCTCATTTTTAGAGTCATACTACTATATATTTACTATATAGCACAATCCTCCAATTTTTTCGCTATATGTCCTAAGTTTTTTTGTTACACATCTTAAATTTTCCTTGCTACACATCTCAAAGTTCCTGTTACATATACTTCGCATGTTGAAAAATTGGTGATTCAACAATTTTGGTTAGACAAGAATTGAGATGAATATCAAAGTGAAGAGTTAAAAGAAGTTTAAAATGTGTGGGATACATATGGAGAAGTTTAGGACGTGTGAGACATGAAGGGGGAAGCGAAATGGGACTCAAAGACGCAAAGGAAGCAAGAAAACGCGGATAGGTATACAGGGCTCAGCCTCGCGGCGCCAATGGCTGAGCGTTGCGGCGTCCAGGACAGTAACCCAGCGCTGCAGCGCTGGGTCCTCAGTGCTGTAGCGCTGGACGCGATTTTGTCTAGCGCTGCAGTACCCAGGGACGAGCGCCGCAGCGCCAGAACGCGTGGAAAAATTTGTTTTGGTTCAGGACTTCGAGTTTTGGGAAGTTTTAGACTTTCAAAACAAGTGGACTCTTACTCTAACAAGGAATAAGGTTAGTAGGCACGAAATACACCCTATATAAACACTTGTAAACCCTTGATTTCAGATTAAATATTGAGAGAGACTCTAAGAGAGGGGAAGAACTGGGTAGACACTAAGTGCTTGTGTGCGCTAGGGTGAAACCATTGTTTGGGTGATCATTGTTCGTGGTAGAGCAAGGGTTCACTAAACGTTTAGGTCTTTTTGAGGGTTCTTCATTGGGTTTTCCTTGTAAAATCTCTAGGGAGTTATAATAAAAGAGGCTAGGATCCTTGGATTCAACGTGGACGTAGGCAATTGGCCGAACCACGTAAGATTGTGTTGTGTTATTTTGTTTTCTGCTTTGGATTCTTATTGTATTTGCTTGATTGATAGGTTATTCCGTTGCATAATGAGGTTAGAGTTCTAGGTTGAATTTTGAGTTTTTCGCTCAACATAATCTCAAAAGGGAGAAGGGTGTTTCCTCCCTCAACAAATTGGTATCAAAGTTAGAGGTTCGATAATACACATCTTGAGTATTTAAACCATGGCTACAATCAAGTAAAAAATAGAGAAGTTCAATGGGATGAATGACTTCAATCTTTAGAGGAAGAAGGTTAGAGCTCTACTAGTGAAAGAATGGCTAGACTCAATTTTGGAAGAAGCCAGTTACTCAACTAGCGATGAGGCAATAACCTCAAAGTCCGGGCATAAAGATTGGGACACGATTCAGAAAAAGGCTCACAGCACCTTATTCCTAGTATTGAGCGACGAAGTATTAAGGGAAGTTGGTGATGAAGAAATCGCATTGGGGCTATGGAAGAGACTTGATGCATTGTACATGAAGAAGTCTCTTGCAAATAGACTTCTTGTGAAAAAAAAAACTATATCAGCTAACAATGCACAAAGGAACTTCATTGAGAGCTCACATTGATGAGTTCAACAAGATCATCATAAGTCTTGAGCAACTGGGCATCAAGACTGAGGATGAAGACAAGGCCATTATCCTGTTAAGTTCATTGCCGAAGAGCTATCAGAGCTTTGTGGATACGCTGCTGTATGAAAATGAGTCTTTAACGATGAATGACGTCAAGGTGTCATTGAACTCAAAATAATTGACAAAGAGATCTAAGTCCGAGAGTGGAGCAACATTGCTTGCACAAGGAAGGAAAAGCAATCAATCAAGGAGGAGATCCAAGAGGTGTTTCCTTTATAATAAGGAATGGCACTTTGTGAAGGATTGTCCGAAATCAAAAGGCCAACGAGGGTGGGCTGCAATCGGTATTGAGAAAGATACTGAAGTTGTAGATACATTGGTAGCCTCAATGGGAAAGTACGCTGGCAAATAGATATTAGATTCGGGGTGCAGTGTCCATATGTGTTCTGACAGATCAATGTTTACAAACTATAAAGGCAAGAGAGGTAAAGCTCTAATGGGGAATGACATGACTTGTGAGATCATGGGAGTTGGTGACATAAGGCTGAGGATGCAAGGTGGAGAAACTAGTGAATTATATGGTGTAAGGCATGTTCCTAAATTGAGGAGGAACTTGATATCCTTAGGCAAGCTCAATGAGGAAGGGTATTCAGTTAGAGCGGAAAAAGGAAAACTAAGGGTAGAGAAAGGACTTATAGGGATTAAGGGTGTGAAGCACAATGAGGGGCTCTATGTGCTTACTAAGATGGCCACGAGTGGCCCAACGCGGGGTGTTAGGGCAATGCAAACCACTAGGCGACATCCAAACCATGCTTACCAAGGTGATAAGGGTCGGAAAGGAGTGCAACGCATCTATACCCTATGCAAGGTGTACGAATGCCTTTGGAGGCCGAAGTCACTAGCCTGGGAAAAGTTAAGTGTTGATGGAGACTTAATTGGACTCAACTCTAGGTGATAGAGTTTTGGTGTGGATCGGATTCCGAAGCCTTCTTATTTGGAAGATTTTGAATCAAGGAAGGGTTTATTGAAAAATTGGTGATTCAACAATCTTGGTTGGACAAGAATTGAGATGAATACCAAAGTGAAGAGTTACAAAAAGTTTAGAACGTGTGGGATACGTATGGAGAAGTCTAGGATGTGTGGGACACGAAGGGAAAAGTGAAACGAGACTCAAAGACACAAAGAAAGCAAGAAAACGCGGATAGGTATACAAGGCTGAGCGCCGCAGCGCCAATGGCTAAGCGCCGCTGCGCCCAGGATAGTAACCCAGCGCTGGGTCCTCAGCGCCACAGCGCTGGACGCGATTTTGTCCAGCGCCGCAGGGCCAGAACGCGTGAAAAAGTCCGTTTTGGTTCGGGACTTTGAGTTTTGGGAAGTTTTAGACTTCCAAAACAAGTGGACTCTTACTCCAATAAGGAATAAGGTTAGTAGGCACGAAATACATCCTATATAAATACTTGTAAACCATTGATTTTAGATTAAGCATTAAGAGAGACTCTAAGAGAGTGGAAGAACTAAGTAGATACTAAGTGCTTGTGTGCGTTAGGGTGAAACCGTTATTTGGGTGATCATTGTTTGTAGTAGAGTAAAGGTTCATTAAACGTTTAGGTCCTTTTGAGGGTTCTTCATTGGGTTTTCCTTATAAAATCTCTAGGGAGTTATAATAAGAGAGGCTAGGATCCTTGGATCCACCGTAGACGTAGGCAATTAGCCGAACCACATAAGATTGTGTTGTGCTCTTTTGTTTTCTGCTTTGGATTCTTGTTGTGTTTGCTTGATTGACAGGTTATTCCGCTGCGCAAGAAAGTTAGGGTTCTAGATTGAATCTTAGGTTCTTCGCTTCAACATAATCTCAAGAGGGAGAAGGATGTTTCCTCCTTCAACATCGCACATGCAATACTTTCACGGTAGAAAGGCGAGAATTACTGTATTTATTTTTTGGCCTCCCATGTTTCTTTTTAGGTGTGATATTGTTAGACTTGTGAATGAGACTTTGATGAATGAAAGAGGCGTTAGAGTGGATGAAAATTGTTTCCCATCGAGAATCACATTGCAACTAACCCAACTCTGCAAACAAACATAATGAGTATTTCAATGAACAAATCTTCTGAGAACCCAACAAGAGAGATGGAATTGGAAAAAAATCGTAAAAGGGTCATTAGACCCACCAAACTCTTTCTTAGGGCTCAAGGTATCAGTTGGAGAGACTATGACAATGAGCATGAAGTCGTGGAAATTCGAGCAATGTGTTTATGACTACACTGCAATTCTGAATTGGTTTCTCTATGACAGCATGGATGGAACAGAAGTTTTCTCCTCCGCACCTTCAAAGATTGCATTGCTCAACCCCAAGGCTTGGTTCAAGGATAGATACTCGAGCGCGCCGTTAACCCGGCAAGGAGGAGTGATCTTTGCCGGTGATAAGTATGGAGAAAGAGTGTGGTGGAAAGTTGACGGGAGTGCCATTGGAAGAACAATGAAGTAGGAAATTGGAAGGTGGATTTAGTTAACTTATTGGCCTAATAAACACAGAACGTTTTATAGTGAGACTAGAAGGCTCAAAATTAAAGAGAACCTTTATCTTAATACTGCTTCAGCTTTATCAATATCTTACAAGATCAACAAACTAATTCTTGTAATCTAAAAATGTTCCTTAAAAAAATGTTTATTTTGTAATCTGAAATTAATTTTTTTCCCTATCTTTTTATGCTTTGTCTATTAAAGATTGATTGACATTAACACAACTCTCGTGTTAGCATATGATTATTTACTGTATCTTTTCTTGGTGAGAGGGGGAAAGAGAGAATTGTGCGAAGAATTTATGGCCGATCCAAATCATAATTATGTGCCCAAATATTTAGGTGTAGCAAAGGCAGTTTGTATAAATGTTGAATTTTGCAACTTTAATATATAATTCAAATATTTGTTTTTTGAAAATGTTCAAGAAAATACATAACATTGTTCATAAGTAAATAATGAAAATATACAAATTAGTCATTGGCTAGTTAGAGATTAAAACAAATTAATTTTTCTTGGAAAGGTAAAAAGAAATTAATTTTTGGTTTTTTAACCAATTAATCTTTGGTTATTAAACATACCAATATGTTTTTTTCCCCCTTCTTTCATAACTGATAAAGCTGCTGGACTACAGTCACTAGACATAATCCATATTTTGATATTGTAAATACCGAAATTAAATAACATCCAGCGGCTATAAACACACGCGGCGCTAGTTAGCAACAATCAGCTGGAAAAACTGGGTGAAGAAACTAAGACGGAGACGACGGAGATTTCGAGGGGGCAAAGAGGAGGAAAAAAAAAGAAGAAGCACAAAATGCAACCAACACTCGGCAGCTCATTAGCTAACTTATGCAACCTAACCTCATAACTACGAAGTACAAACAACTTCTCCTATCTCTTATCTCTTTCTTTCACACACACACACTCTCTCTCTCTCTCCTTGTAATCATTACTCTGAGCTCGCATTTCGCAGGATTGGAATTCTCCCAATGGAGTCCTCGACTGTTCTTCGATCTTTTCCCTGTAAGTGTTTTTATTAACATTCTATTTTATGATTTCGAATTTTGATTTTTGTATCAGATCTTATGTATTGCTGGCTGTCTCTTTATATCCCTTCTACTAAAATTATTGTTAAATATGAATGTATTTGTGTATAAATTTGCTAGCTATTTTTATTATGTTTTAGTTTCTTTCTTAATTTTTGAGGAAATTTGCGTTAATTATGTAACTTTGTGGGTTAAATGTAATTATTATCTATTTGATGTTTACTGAGATACTGAAAATAGCTTTCATTATATATATATATATAGACGCACGCACACACACACATTTTTATACGCTGGAGATAGAAATTGCTTATGACTTGCATGAAGCTTCTGTTTTGTGATTAATTATTATTATTATTATTTATCTTTTAGGTCTGATGTGCAGTTGTGATGTTTACATGCTATGTTTTGGATTTTAGGTCCTGTAGGGACTATTTCACATTCAGGATCCTTACTTGAAAGGCCGGGAATAGTTCCTATTTATAACAGTAGCTGGCTTGCCTCAACTAGATCATTTAAACTCATTGCTTCTCCTGTGAGGCAATATGTGGCCGTTGTATCAAATGCAAAGACATCTGAGAATACTGCAACTTCCAAGACTGATGGTGAGTTCGAGGTTGTTTGTAGGATTCTAGGGTTCTGCATTAAAAGTAGCTCAATGCTTGTAGATTTGAACATTGTAAAGGTTAGTGGCTGAAATAATTGTAATGCTAAACAAATTTTGTTATCTCTGCTTTTGCGTGAGCAGTCCTCTTTTCTATGATATAATTGTCAAACCAATGTCTAATTTCAGTGAAAATTAATTTTTGATGTCAGGAAACTCTGCTTGTATTTGCGTGAGCAGTCCTCTTTTAAAATAGTCTTTTGCTTCGCAGTTATAGCCATGAAAACTATATGATAATTTCCTGTTAGATAATTCCTTACATGTGATTATGCATGTAAATGTAATATGTGAGTGTAACACTATATGAGTTCTTAATTAGGTTTTGCTTTCTAAAAGTTGATTATTATGATGAGGCAGTTCTGTCAGACAGCGCCTCAGAAAGTTCATTGGAGAAAAATACTCAGCAGAGTGGAACTTTTCCAAGTGGATTCGAGGTGTGTTTTCTTTCTAGAGCTAATTTTCTTTCTTATATTCAGTTGCCACTACCTTGCTTATTGTTGGCATTTCATTAGACATTGATGCTTGAGGTCTGTGATGAGACGGAGATTGCCGAGCTGAAATTGAAGGTAAAATTCTTGAAAACTCTTTTATCTTTTTCTGGAAAAAATAAGCGGTGGCACAACAAATGAGAATTTATATGTTTATGGCAGGAGCTTTTTTATGTCCTCTGTTTCATTTTGGAATCTGAAAGAATTCTGGTCTTCAGATCACTCATTTTCAAGCTTATTGCTTTACAAATATATATAATGTATAATGTGATACCTCTCCTCTTTGCTTTTGATAGGTTGGAGACTTTGAAATGCATCTGAAGCGGAACATTGGTGCTGCAAAAGCTCCCTTGTCCAACATTTCACCTACTACACCACCGCCTATTCCAACTAAACCCATGGAAGTTTCAACTCCTGTTGCTCCAGTGCCACCACCACCAAAACCAACTTCAGAGAAAGCCAGTCCGTTTATCAATGTTTCCTTTGGCAAGTCATTGAAGTTAGCAGCTTTGGAGGCTTCTGGAAACAATAACTATGTTCTAGTATCTTCTACCACAGTATGTGATGTTCCAGGGAGGGACAACTGTCTCTTTGTTTCTTCTTCAAACTGTATTTTCCAATATAATTTATGTAAATATTTCTTTTCCAGGTTGGCTCATTCCGAAGGAACAGAACAGTGAAAGGAAAGAAACAACCTCCTATCTGCAAAGAGGTATCTTTGTTACACCTTTGTTCTGTCTGTCTGTTATATTTTTCAGATATGGAAATTGTTAAAAACTGGCAATACAAGTTTGTAAATTGAAATTTTCAATGTTTTAAATTTCCTTGTAATTACTAGTGCTTCTAGTCAGTTCATTTTTGTAGTTCTCAAGTCAAAGAAAAAAAAAGTAAAAAAAATTCCATGGAATACCTGAAAATACAAATGGTAATTTAATGATCTTGGATTTCTACACTTTGTGCTGACATCTTTATCTCCTTGTAATTACTAGTGCTTCTAGTCAGTTCATTTTTGTAGTTCTCAAGTCAAAGAAAAAAAAAAGAAAAATTCCGAGGAATACCTGAAAATACAAATGGTAATTTAATGATCTTGGATTTCTACACTTTGTGCTGACATCTTTACCTCCTGGTTCAAATACTGAATTAAGGTTTCATTAAAATAACGTAACTCAGTGGTTTTCCCTATTTTGGAAATTGACAATTTCAAATATACAGGGTGATCTAATTAAAGAAGGGCAAGTGATTGGTTACTTGGATCAGTTTGGTACTGAACTTCCTGTAAAGGTGATGGTTCTTTCCAAATTCTTGATTTTGGATTTTCTTTTTAATATACGTGTCTCATGATGATGTATTCTCGATTTGTTGAGCAGTCGGATGTTGCTGGAGAAGTCTTAAAGCTCCTCTTTGATGATGGAGGTATAACATTTAACACCTTTTTTCATAACGGTTAATCTTATTGGTCACTCTATAAGGAGTTCTTCTGTGGCCTCTGATTTGACACTGTAACTAACTGGCTCCTGCTTATGAACCCTTTGATGGATTGGAAATACAACATAAGCATACATGCCACCCAGACATTTATAATGAATCCTGCATGTTGATATGTTATTTTCTTCTATTTGTTCTAATTCTTGCTTCAATTGATGGACGAATGTTGATGTGTATCTTAATGGTTATTTGATTTTTACTTTGTATGTACAGATGCTGTAGGCTATGGAGACCCTCTCATTGCTGTCCTGCCATCATTTCATGATATCAAGTGAGCTGAGTGTTCTTCCCTATTAAGAGCAATTTTGCAGGCTTTATTGTTGGAGAGCTCAAAAAGTTTGCTGTCTATTTCAAGTCCTTTTATTTTTCCATCTCTTGCGCCTTTGCTTTTGTAGTTGGTGATATATGCACTTAATATTGCTGGGCAGTTGAAATTAGCTGCAGATCCTGGAATAATTTGATAAGCACTATAGATTGAGAAAGAGGTTTGTCATTTGTATTAGAAAAAAAGTTGTTGTAAACTGGATAAGTTGTAGATGTTTGTTGCTTATTGAGACTAATTGTATTACAAAAAATCATCAGAATGTTCCATGAGAAAATAGCTTTGCTTTCTGTGTGATAATAAAATTTCATGCAACTTTTATTTTGGTTGTCTTAGGATTGTTTGGTTAGTGAGAAAGTGGAAGAAAATGAGAAGAAAGTTTTAGAAAAAGAAAATAAGAATTATGATTGTCACCGAGTGAGATCAGATCACTACATTTGTGGGGTAACAGTGTTAATACCCAAGAGTATTATGTATTAGGAAGAGTATTTGCTTAGGTTAAGTTTCTCTGTAAACCCTAAGGAAAGCAGTTGAATCTCTATTACTTAGTTCTTTCAAGGTAATAGTGGTGGTAAGACAAGTTTTCGGTAGGTCTTGATAGATCCAAGTGAGAGATTGTGTTTGTGTGAATCTATTTCTCTTTCAGGCACTCAGGTGCCTCGGCTACATGTTGATGGGGTGGCTGGTTCAGTGAGACAAAGAGATGTTGCTTGCTCACTAGTAGGTAAGATTCTCTCTATTCGAAGAATCAGTCAGGAAGTGGTGGTGCATTGGATGCCAACGCCATGGCAAATGGTGGATTATTTTGACGTGGATGCAGTGGATACTAATATTTTTGTTTTTCGCTTTCGGAATGAAGTCGATAAAAGAGTGGTGTTGGCGAGAGGTCATTGGACTTTCAGTCGTTAGTTAATTATCCTTCAGGAACCAACCAGTATAGGAGATTATAAGAGTATGACTTTTGACAAGACGTCATTCTGGCTTCAATTTCATCATGTTCCTATAGCATATGTGAATCGTCTAGTAACTTGCATGGCTTCCATTTCATCATGTTCCTATAGCATATATGAATCGTCTAGTAACGGCAAGTCTCGGAGATTTATAAGGTGGAAAAAGTTGATCATGGTGACTGTACACATTGCCTGAGAAGGTTTTTACAGGTTTGGATCAACATGGATATTACAGGACCGTTACCTAGAGTTTTAGAAATTGAATTAGGGGATGAATTAGTGGTTGTGTTGCTGAGTTATGAGCGTCTGCCAAAACTTTGTTATTTCTACGGCATATTAGGGCATCCCCTATGAGAATGCTCAAAGAAGAGAGTGACAGTGATGGGAAAGCGGTGAAATGTGGGGATTGGGCATCCCCTATGAGAATGCACGAAGAAGAAGAGTGACAGTGATGGTGAGACGTTGAAATGTGGGGATTGGATAAGGGCGGAGGAAAGAATTCAAAAGGGAACTAAGGATCGATGGGTTACTAGTAGCACTCAGACACAGAATTTTCAAAAGGCTAAGAGTGGAACGGTTCACGATAGGAGGGCTGCTAGAGGAAAATGAAGATTGGTGACATGGATGACCTGGTCAGCAACCACCTTTGTCGGAAAAGGATATTTTGTTAGGGGGACGGTCCATTGGGAGATCGATGGCAGGGATGGAAATCAGTAAAGCTGTTGGTGGGGTCCAAAATGTGATGAATCAGTTGGAGTTACCCCATGAACTCTAAAACTAATGGCCAAAAAATTCGAGATAATGGGGTACCATTAGTTGATAGTCATGAGATGACCTTTAAACCAACTAAAACACTTCCAATAAAGAGACCGAAATGTACGACCATGATGGTGGAAGTTTCGGATGGAAGGATTGAAAATGATGTGCGTCCTTCGGATATTTTGGATGATAAGTAAAAGAACGTGCTGACTGAGAGTTCGTGGCTTTTGCATTGAGAGAAATTTTTGGAGTTTCTGGCCCACAACACGTTCCTTTGAACTCGAGGCAACTAGGACCACGAAACAAGCATGTGCCTTCTATTAGGAAAAGGTCTTCTATTTGCCCGAAAATTGCTAAAAGTGACAGTGTGGTGGCTGATAGAATTCAAGAAAAAGTCGGCATAGTAAACCTCTCTTTAATGTGTTGACAGTGAGAATGAAGAACAAGATGACCGAAAAAATATAGGGAATAATGCTTCTAGGTCGCTGGTTGTTGTTCCTCAAGTTACTGCAGTTGATAATAATCTCTTTCCTTGCTCCCTCTGTTGACTCAACAAAACTTGAAATATCAGCAGCGCCTATGAGGTAGGGCTGTCAGTCGCTGTGAATATTATAAGTTGGAACATTTGGTTTAGGCAATGGCCAAACATTCCCGACTTAGTGTTTTTAATGGAGACAACTGCTTGGAGAGATTAAGATTGAAATACTAAGGTGTAAGTTAGGTTTTACTAGAAAGTTGGTCGTGGGAGTAGATCGGAGTGGGGGGTCTATGTCTATTATGGAGTGATCAAGTTTATGTAGAGTTGTTGTCTTTCTCTCACTTTTACATTGATGTTTCTATTATGTCACATGTTAATATTAGGTGGCGTTACTCTGGTTTTTATGGACATCCAGATCATTCCCAGAGAAACGATTCATAGTCCTTGCTTCATTGTTTAAAATCATTATCTTCATTGCCATGGCTACGTAGAGGTGATATTAATGAAATAACTAGTACGAATGAGAAAGTGGGCGGACTGATCGGAATAATACGAGTATAGATGGCTTCCGGACAATATTAGGTGATTATAAGCTAATTAATATGGGGTTCAAAGGGCCGTGTTTCACATGGATAAGTGGAAGGGCCGGACAACATTTTATTCAAGAATGCCTATATGGAATGGTATGTACTGCAAATTAGTCTGCATTATTCCTTAGCTCACATGTGTCTCGTCTCATCTCAGTCTATGGATGTCGATTTAGAGGATTCCATTCTGAGGAAGGCATGGGCGGTGACTCTTGAGTGTGATGAAATCATTTGGTCTCATTAGCTACCACTGTGATCTATTAATATTGCGGATGAAATTGTGGATAATTTGGGGAGGTGTGGTAGAGCCTTGAATGATTGGAATTTCAATTCTTATAAAAGTATTCAAAAACGGATGCTGCAAAAGAAAAAAGAAATAGATAAACTTCAGGAGTCTTTTGGGGGCTCTAAAGCTAATTGGTTGATGCATGGGGATAAGAATACCCAATTTTTTCACAGTAAAGGAACCAAATGCAAGGCTTGGAATGAGATTCATAAACTGTTCGACCGAGATGGAAATTGGCAGGATGACCCAGCTTCGGTCCAAGATACTATTTAAGATTATTTTGCTGAACTTTTCAATTCATCTCTCCCTTCTGCGAATGATCTTGAGGCGGCCTTCAACAAGGTTTAGCCCAGAATTTCAAAAGCAAACGCAGTTCTGGATGTTCCATTTATAGCGGCCGAAGTGCATTGGGCGGTCTTCCAAATGTCGCCAATTGTCGTAGACGAAGGCCCCGGAAGCGATGTATGCTAGGTTTATTTTACCAAAAATTCTGGCATATAATGGGGGTTGGGTGCTGATTAAGCCAAGTGTATACAGTATTTGTGTCTATTATATATATATATATACACACACGTAGTAAAAGTTTAAAAATAAATAATGAGCACAATTTAAAGCATTTAAATCATATTAATATATATATATTATATTGAGAATTTTCATTTATGTAATTTTTTAATAAAAATTAGATGTATTTCGTTTACAATTTTAGTAAACAATTAGGTGGAGTTAGTTATTTATAATATTAGCTCCAAATTTAATAAAGGTATAACACTTAAACTCTAAATTTTTATTTATTTTATTTTTGATTAACACTTGATTAATAAAACAAATATGATAATAATTTTAATAGCCAAATTATATTAAAGAAGATGATAAATAGTAAATTTAACATTTGAATTTAAAATATAAGAAACAATTTCTTTTCTTTTGTCTCTCTCAAATGGCCAGCCAACTTAAAGCATTAAAATCCCAATTTTTTTGTTTCAATTTCACATATAAATATCATTAACCTTTAATGAAACTAAATCATAATTAACTCTTAATTTATATTTAGTCTAACCTAATTAAAATTAACACTTAACTCTAGTTAAATTAATAAACTTGTTCAACAAGCATTTAATATTTAAATATATAATTAACCTACCTCAAGTTAACTATTAATATTAATAAACTTTTCTAATAAGTATGTAATATTTAAATATATAATTAATTTAATTTTAGTTAACTATGTAATCAAAGTTAAGTTATTAATTATTTAATGATTAAATAAATAAATATCTCATATTTATTAATTAAACAATTAATATATGAAATTACTCTTGAATCCTTTACTTAGTTGACAAGTTAACCTTTAAATGGGTTTCACTTAATCACACACTTTAGTAAACTTAACCAAAAGTTTATTATGCGTCACGTGTCATTAATTTATTGGTCAACAATAATTATTAACTAATTAATGTGCTTAACTCCTAAGAAGTGACATGAGCGCATCTGAGGGTTCTTGAAACAATTATTCAATTTTGCTGTGGATTGAACTATTGCGGAATTTTTTAGGTCCATACTCAATTTGTCAAATGAAATTATTCCATAAGTCCGTGATTGATACCTCACGTACACGTTACAGATATTACAAATCAGCGTATTAGATCATATAAGTTAAGGTCATAACGCATACGTATAGTCATTCTGTCAATTATATCTTGTATGTGCAGGGACATATATCAGTACCGTCAAATCCTCATAAGCTGATCCATGAACTTATCTCCAGATTCATATATCGATAAATAATATACGCAAACACCTTTACTATATTGTTCAACCTTGTGGGAAACTCTTTTCCTGAATTTATTATTTATGGTCATAAGACTTTCTGAGATATTATCTTGAAGCATCAAATATATAAACTTCCTATGTGAGCTGACAGATCTCATATCTACGCACACCGAACTCTATGAGCATTGAACCATACCCAGCGACATACAGCAGTCAGATCATAAAAAGTCTTTGACCTCCGTGGAGTCTAAGTATGGTGGATCACTCACAAGTTCAATGTGGTGCTCAGGTCAAAGGACCACGAATATTACTCAACTCGAGAGGACCTTTTATTGACGGCTTACATATGATGTTTATTAGAGTTTTCGTGAGTCTGTTCAGTACCTAATTCTTACTGAATACCTATATGCCTATATGAGCTTTAAGCTCATGGTCAGCTATGAACAACTATCTGTACCTTACAGATACAGATATACATTAACTATATAAAAATGGATTCACCAACAGATCTGCATCGGTAAAAATAGATCATAAAATATAATATTTGAGAACATGTTTGTATAATGACATTTCTTAACACCTTATTGCAACTCTTGCAACTCTTGCAACTATGTCATTACTAGTATACCTTTAAGTTTTTGTCCCATTATAGATAAGACTCTAATTCATTGGATTTCACTGATTCTTAATTTGCTAACTCTTAGTAATTATAATTTTCAGTGTTACTAACTCTTAACCTTGATCTAAACTCTTTTAGATCAAATTTGAACTCTTTCAGATCATATAATATCTATAACATTATAATTATTATACTATATATTTAATATAATTAACGATTTAATTAAATATATATCATATTAATATCAAATATTCATACAAACAAAAATGATACGCAAGTACAAACCCTAATAATGGGGGCACAAATAACTAGTATGTGTTTCCGTGTTTTGAATAAAAGTGCATCTCTTGATTGTTTTAATGGTATGTTAATTACCTTGCTGCCCAAAGTAAAACAGTCGCTTTGGGCAGGGGAATTTCAACCAATCAGTTTATGTAATTTTTTTTATAAATTATGCCCAAGGTTTTGGCAAATAGATTGAATATCGTATTGAGTTTGACGATCAGTTAGAATTAGAGTGCTTTTATCCCAAAGAGGTCAATAACAGACAATGTCATCATTAGTTTCAAAAATGCTTGAAAGTTATTAGGAAAAAGAAAAGGAAAATAGGATTAGCTAGCGTTGAAGCTTGATATGGAAAAGGCACATGATCACATTGTATAATGTTTCTCGGCAGGAATGAAGCTGAAATTAGGCGTTTTGGTGGGTTTCAAGGAAAAGATTATGGCTTGTGTGACGTCGGCTTCGTATGCCTTTTTTATCAACGGTCGGTCTTGTGGTGTAGTTTATCCATTCAGGGGCCTTCAGCAAAGAGATCCGTTATCACCGTACTTGTTTATTAATTTGTGCAGATGGTCTCTCGACTCTTACTTATGATGCAAAGGCAATAAGGTTGATATCGAGATTGAGATGCAGGAAGAGTGGGCTAGTTATTTCCTACCTTTTCTGTACAGATGATAGTATACTCTCTTTTAAAGCTTACGTTTCTACTTGTGCTACGATAAAAGGAGTTTTGGCTACATACACGAGAGCATTGGGTCGAATGATCAATTTCAACAAGTCAACAGTATGTTTCAATTGCCATATTCAAGATTCCTTCAGAATTGATTTAGTCAATTTGTTGGGTGTGGCTCATGTGCCATCTCATGGAAATTATTTGGGTTTACCTAGTTGGGCGGGGAAAATTCGCAAGGAGGCTTTTACTTTAATTAAAGAGTGCGTATGGAAAAAAGTTCAGGGGTGGTTAAGGCATTTGTTTTCTGCTAGGGGTAAAGAGATTATGGAGAAAGCTGTCTTACAAGCTATTCTAACTTTTCCCATGAGTTATTTTGGGCTACCTATATCCTTGATCCACGATCTTCATAGTATCTACGCCTGTTTCTAGTGGGGAAGGGGGAGAGTTCAAATTTAAGGAGGTTGCACTATTATAAGTGGGAACAGTTGTATGTTCTAAAAAAGGAGGAAAGGTTGGGTTTTCGAAACCTGGAGCTGTTCAACAAGGCAATGTTGGAGGATGATCTCCAAACCTGGTTGTCTAGTGGCAGGAGTTCTCAAGGGTTGGTATTACCCAAATTCAACATTCATGGAAGCAAAAACTCCAACTCAACATCGATTGTCTGGCGAAATTTGATGTGAAGCAGAGAGTTAATTTGTCAGGGGCCTCGATGAAGGGTTAGAGATAGAGACTTGATAAATATTTATAATGATCGATGGTTACTGAGGCCACTGTCTTTCAAGGTGCTATCCCGAATGTCTTTGTCATTGGGAACCATAATTGTTGCATTTAAAACCGTGTCCAACCAATGGAATGAACAACTCATAAGAAAGTTTTTTCAGGTTGAAGAAGTTGAGTTGATTTTGGGAATTTCAACTATAAGAAGATTCATTGTTGACAATTTATTATGGCACTATGATGCAAAAAGAAATTATTCAGTTAGGAGTGGATGTTGGGTAGCAAGCCAACATCGTCACTGTCTTGAGAGGTCTGATAATTTGGCTTTAAAATGATGGTGGAATTTTTTATGGCATTTAAACATTCTAGCCAAGGTGAACGTATTTATTTGGAAGGCTTGGAATAATTAGATTCCTATCTTGGAGACACAAAGTTCCTGTTGAGAGATGCTGTCCTTGTTGCAAAATTGATAGTAAGTCTACTATGCATGCTCTATGGACTTGCAAAGAATTGAGAATTATATGAAAATAGGTCGATTTTATTAGTAAAGAAATTTGAGTGTTCAATGGATTTTCAAGGTTTTTTGGTGCGATGCATGGAAAGTGTATGTCTATTCGACTTTTTGGTGTTGGCTGTGATATTATGGAGAATTTAACATTGTCGAAATGTAAGTGTCCACTCGCAAACAATTTTGGAACAGTGGAATCTAGTGGCCTGGGTAGTAAATTTCGTTAAAGAATTCCACTTTGCTTATCCAGTAATTACGATCTCTAAAGCAGATAAGCAGACACGGTGGCTTCCACCGTATAGTGGGGGTTGGAAGATTAACACCGATGCGACTTTTGACAGTTTAAGAAGGTAATGTAGATTGGGATGGGTGATCCGACAACAAGATGGTGTTGTTGTAGCATCAGGGGCTAAGTGCAAATTCGGTGTGTTTTTGGTAGAAATTGCAAAAGCTCTAGATGTGCAAAAAGGAGTGTTGATGGTCGATTGTCTTGGTCATGTTCTGACAATATTAAAATTTGACTCCGTTACCGTGGTGAGGCTAATCCATGAGAAGTCTAATTCCTTAGCCGAAATTGATATTGTAATCTCTAAAATTATCAAGTTATTTTCTCATTCTATAATTTAAAATGTATGTCATATTATTAGAGAAACTAACAAAGTAGCTTATGGTCTGTTTAAATTTGCTTTGTCTATTGAGGGCGAGCAATTATGGATGGCAACAATTCCTCCTTTATTATCTTGTGTGGAGTTGATTTAGTTGCTCCTAGTATTGTTGCTTAATTCAATATATTTTATATTTAAAAAAAAAACGAAATCACTACATTTTTTTGTATTTTGGAACCTATTGTAGGCAATTACGGGGCCCTACAAATTACTAGAATATCCGTGCGCTTATTAAATAATTTGCACCTTTACCCTTAATGATTATGGGACTCATGTCATTGTTTGATAGGTGTGTAATTAATAGGGAACATTTTTAAAAAAATGCTTCTATGTGGCCTAATGGCCCAAACCATCCAAATCTTCCTCACAATATAATAAATCACAAGGCTCATATCAATTTCAAACGAGTCTTAAATTTGGGAGAACCACGTTCATCCCAGAATGAGATGAATTCTACTTGAGGTGTTGAAGATCTAGACCAAATTTGATTAATCCAAGTGCTAATTAGATTTAATGAGTTGATGGATTGACTTTGGTCTTAAAACTTAAAAAAGAAATCAATTTATTTATATTTATAACAGTATTGAATTAGATTTAAGATGTAAAGAATATATCTAATGTTTATTAAAATTTATTTGAGAAGTATAAAATAGTGGTAATCATATATTTATTTAATATTTCTAGAAAAAAAATTTGATCATAGAACCTACATTTTATTTTTCTCTAATATACTCGATTCAATTGCTTTATGTACAGAGAAAATTTAAAAAATAACCCTAATACGTTATTATTTTTTAGTTATATATGAAATTTTATTTTTTTTAGCTAAAAGATAAACTTTAGGACCCTTTTATCCCTCAATTATATTTTGTCTAAATTAAAACAATTCATCCTAAAAAAAAAAAAGAACACCCAAAACCCTCAAAAAAGCACACACCAATTTCTCTTCAAAGATTTGATCGAGGGAATAATAAATTTTTGATAAATCGATGTTAAATACTTGGTAAGTCTCTCGAATTAAAATATATTATGCAATAATATTAAAAAATAAAATATTTTTGCGATATATCTATTTAAATTGAGTATATTGATTAAAACAAAGTGAAAATAATACAAAATGATATCAAATTAGTACAAAAGTAGTAAAAAACAAATTTGATGCAAAAACCAAAAATTTGTCAGTGCAACGTTCGTGGGAGGTGCACGTCTGACGTGGCACTGAGCCCTACCCGCGAGTGTTGCACATGCACGTTATGTGTAGGCGTGCATAGTTTTTTTTTGCGCATTATGCATGATTTTCTCAAATTTGATTTTTTTTTTTCATTCTAATCACATTTTTAACAATTTTTATTTTGTTATTGGTATTACAAAGATAAAAGGTGTTTCAATTATTATATATTTTGGAGGAATGTGAGAGAGTTTTAATAGTAGTGATAAGAGATATATAAAATTTGAAAATATTAGTATTTTGGTTTTAAAAAATATTAAATATGAAACACTGTTTAAAAAAATTTGTCATATAATTAAAATTGATCAAATGAAGTATAAAGTGTTTATGAGAATTTATATTAATGCAAAGAAGGTGAAATTAAGACCAATTATAATAGAAAACGATGATGTTCAATTTTGGTTGTGTCTCTATAAAAATTTTGACACATCTATAAATAATAGTTAATATTTGAGCCATTATATGTGAAAATAATATAAAGGCATCTGTAAAAAATAAATAAATTTATCCTAATCAAATTATATCCAATGATAACTAAGTTAATAACATAGCCCCATACCAATAATTGTGTTTTCGACAATGAGAGTAGTGTGAAGCACAACTCGCAAGCATGTGCATGCCACGCGTACGCTTCGGCAGTTGTGGCTGAAGGCCTAAATTGATTCTTTTTGCTGAATTTTCAGCCTTTTAAATATTTTTTAACTAATTTTTTTTACAAAATCTACTAATTTTTTACAAAATATACATATTTATTTTATAATATTTATCTTTCTTTTAATAATATCTACTCATTTTATACATTATCATAATATAAATCCTTGTTGACCAAAAAAATTAATCAACTTACCAAATATTTACTATATTTTGTTTTTGGTTAGAATGTGGTGATAGGCTGCGGATCTACAATGTTGTGAGTGTTTTTAAGTGCTTATTTATTATAAAAGATTAAAAAGGTAACAAGGTACTAAAAAAAATAATCTATTAAAATCGGCTCATTTTAAAAAATTTCCCTGCCAAGCGGACTTGGTAAAACAAAGACCACAGGAAACGAACAAAAGCTTGAGGCCAAGAATCACCCGCCGGAAAGACACACACACACACTGTCAAGTCTCTGTATGCACAATTGCGTTCAGCGTTCCGTTGCTTATCTGTTAAACAATCGTCAAAGACGCTAAAAAATGAAGGCCCACGCTTACTCTCACCACGGACCTACACCTAACTTCATTTCTAAACCACATCAGCGCCACCGACGCGTTCTCCTTCCACGATACCGTTTTAGTCTTATCCAAACTAAAAAGTTCCCCCATGTTGTCACCACCACCACCACCACCGCCACCAATCTTTCACTCAAACATAATGTTCCGCCGCAATCATCCACCGACTTCTCCCGCCGCCACGTGCTCCTCTCCCCTTTCCTCGCTGCCGGTGCGTCGATTCTCCTCCAGTCGGCTGTGGCTTCAGCCGCGGCGGACGAGAACAAACCGCAGCCTATGCCGAGTCCGGCCGCGCAGAATCCGGCTCCCGCTGCCGCCGAGGAGGCGACGGTCGTGTCGAGGATATACGATGCGACGGTGATAGGAGAGCCGTTGGCGGTGGGGAAGGACAAGAGGAAAGTTTGGGAGAAGGTGATGAACGCGAGAGTGGTGTACTTAGGCGAGGCCGAACAGGTTCCGGTGAGGGACGATCGAGAATTGGAGCTGGAGATTGTCAAGAACTTGCGAAAACGATGCATTGAGAACGAGCGAACGATCTCGTTGGCTTTAGAGGCGTTTCCTTGTGACTTGCAAGACCAGCTCAATCAATACATGGACCAAAGGTGCATCAATATATATAATTTATTAACATCAAAGGTTAAAGCTTTAGCTAAGATTGTGAACTTTATGAGTTAAAGATTGAAACTTTTGATGTGAAATGTCAGATTAAATTGTATTGTTGCTGATTAATTTTTACCTTTAATTTATATTGTTGCATATTTTTTATTACTTATTACTGCAGGGCTTATATTGAGACCTCTATTTGATGGCAGGATAGATGGAGAAACCTTGAAGTCTTATGCATCTCATTGGCCACCTCAGCGCTGGCAAGAGTATGAGCCTCTTTTAAGCTACTGTCGTGATAATGGCATTCGGCTTGTTGCTTGTGGTACTCCACTCAAGGTGCTCATGTACAATTTTGTAATTTGTCAATATGTGCATGATATGTAAAAACGAAGACTATTTGGTTATCCTTTCTGAGTAGCATGGTTGTTATGTATATGGAAGTCCCTTGAAATAGACAAATACTTTTAGGACTGTTGTTATAGAAGTGCATACTTAGAAACAATTTGATTCTTCCAATTTTAGGTGCTAAGGACTGTTCAAGCGGAAGGAATTCATGGGCTTTCAAAGGCTGATCGCAAAGTATATGCTCCTCCTGCTGGTTCAGGCTTCATCTCTGGCTTCACTTCTATCTCACGTAGATCATCAGTTGACATGAATTCTCCAACTCAATCTGTTCCTTTTGGTCCAAGTTCATATCTTTCCGCACAAGCTAGAGTAGTTGAGGAATATACTATGTCCCAAATAATTTTGCAAGCATTGATGGATGGAGGGGCCAATGGTATGCTAGTTGTGGTGACTGGTGCAAGCCATGTGACATATGGATCGAGAGGGACTGGGCTGCCAGCAAGAATTTCAAAGAAGTTGCAAAAGAAAAATCAAGTTGTGATATTACTTGATCCTGAAAGGCAATATATACGAAGAGAGGGAGAAGTTCCTGTAGCTGACTTCTTGTGGTATTCTGCTGCCAGACCCTGTAGTAGAAACTGTTTTGATCGTGCTGAAATTGCTCGAGTAATGAGTGCAGCTGGTAGGAGGCGAGATGCCCTTCCACAGGTTGGCTCTTCTTCATTGTCTTTGAGGAAAGCATGGCTTTTAGTTATCTTCTAACTGATACATTTGAAAATAGTGACAAGTCCTACTATTTAAGACTTGATTGATTTTCCCTCTTACATTTGCTTTACGCTGTCAACCAGGACCTTCAAAAAGGCCTTGATCTTGGTTTAATATCACCAGAGGTACTGCAGAACTTCTTTGATCTAGAGCAATATCCTATTATTTCTGAGCTTGCTCACCGTTTCCAGGTATGCTTCCTTTCTGAAGATGAATTTTGGGTTTGTTATGTTAGAAATTTTTTAGCATGGTACTTCTTAAACCTACATCTTTATTTTTTATTGATCTTTCCTATTTCTTTGTTTTGATACACTTATTCAAATCTCACTAAAAGAAATTAAACACTTCTTGATTCTACAAAAGAAACTACTCAATTACAGAATTGGTACTTTTCAGTAGATGCTCAATTTGACAATAACTCATTTTAATACAGGGTTTCAGAGAAAGATTGTTAGCAGATCCCAAATTCTTGCATAGATTAGCTATAGAGGAGGCTATATCAATAACAACTACTCTCTTAGCCCAGTATGAGAGGCGCAAAGAAAATTTTTTTGAAGAGCTTGACTATGTTATCACAGATACTGTTAGGGGAACAGTAGTTGACTTTTTCACTGTCTGGCTTCCTGCCCCAACTATCTCATTCCTATCATACGCTGATGAAATAAATGTACCAGACAATGTTGACGCTTTAAAAGGTCTTCTTGGGTCCATCCCAGATAATGCATTTCAAAAGAATCTTGCTGGGAAGGACTGGAATCTCAGTCATAGAGTTGCATCGGTGCTTGTTGGTGGTTTGAAACTGGCTGGTGTTGGATTTATATCCAGTATTGGGGCAGTAGCTGCCTCAAATACTTTGTATCAAGTACGCAAGTTTGCAAATCCAGCACTGATTGCTAATCAACTAACCAAAAGATCTCCAATACTTAAAACAGCACTTGTTTATGGTGGCTTTCTTGGAATATCTGCAAATCTCCGTTATCAGGTAAAGGCAGTTATTGTTGCATCAGTTATTCTTTTGTCTTGTAGCAACTGTATATTTACATCTTAATATCCTTTGGTGATTATGACATATTACCATAAAATTTTAATGCAGATAATTGCTGGAATAGTGGAGCATCGGATATCTGATGAATTTGCTTCTCAAACATTACTTGTAAATATGCTCTCTTTCCTTGTTCGGACAATTAATTCCTATTGGGGAACTCAGGTGAGAAGTTCTTCATCGTCTTTGATCTTATCTTCATTCTGATTAACTTTCTGGAAAGATCATATGCTTCGCAGCAACCATATCATGGCACGGTTCTGTCCTATAACCATTCTATAGGGACGTGTAATCATATCCTGAGGTTGTTTGAAATTATGTGGCTTTTGGGAGTATATAGTCTTGTCACCAGAGAAAATTCGCAAAATAGATTTTGGCGTCACAGATTTGTTCATTTGTTTTTTATATTGATAAATGGTAATAGCTAAAGTTGATTTTAGCTTCAGTACCTGCCATGGAGCTGATAAACTTCAAATTGCAATAACATTTATTCTTGATACATCTATTTCAATGAACCTTCAACATCATCGCTTTCACAACCAGTATTGAAATTGTATTTTTTTCTCTTCCTCAGCAGTAGTATGATTTTTTCTTTTCCTAAAAACTGCAGCAATGGGTTGATCTTGCACGTTTTTCTGGTCTACAAACTCGGAAAAGTGAGCCCTCTTACAGAACATCGGATTCTGCCAATCATGCTGCAGTGGGATGCAACACCACAGAAGAGGGCAGTGTTGATGAAATCAATAATCAATGAGGTGACTATCATTGTTCAATTCTCATACTAATGTTGTAAATTTATTCTTCCAAAGCTGGTGGAAGAGATGCAATCTGTATGATTTTACATGTCTCTTCCCTAACAATCCTATAATTTGTTCAATACAATTCTTTGAAATTTTGGTGATTGATTCAGTTTTTGTATAGCAATATTTTTATAAAACAATTACTCATCCATGAAAATATTTTTCAGCCTATAGTTGCTATTTTGTTTCTGTATCATGTGATGAAATGAGATCATGTTTATATTGCTGGTAATCTAGAAGGCATCTGAACATCCTCCTGAACTGTGTTTATAATATGCAATCCTGTCGATTATGGCAAAATTAAATTTCCAATTTCTATTACTCAGCATTTAAAATGAAATGAAGGTTGGATCCAGTACTTGTGAGATTGGAAATTGAATCAAGGGTTTGCATGTTGTATTCTGCTATCTGTCATGATCTTCATTATGTATTGCTTTATACTTCGATTACAAAAACATTCCGGAACAAGAAAAATAAATAAATCAGAGCAAAGCCAAAGTAATTTTGACTACAAAAGTCTTGTTTGCATCAGAGTTTAAATTCTTTTGGACTCTGATCGCCCATCCTCTGATGCAGTTTCTGCTTGACTTTCTCCAAGGCAAGTTCTAGGTTCTGCAACTGCATCATATGAACTAAACTTTAATGTAATTGTCTCATAAGAGCAAGCAACCTTAAGTGATGAAAAATATCTAAATTTCGGGCAGCTGTCACATACCTCTTCCTTGGCAAACCTATTATGGATGAACAATCCACTGAACAGATCAAAACTATCTTTAACAGAGCTCTCCTTCTGCAAATAATCTAACGTTAGTGCTTCTCTTCATTATACATTTTTAATGCTTCTGTTTGTAGCTGTGATGATGGAACAATAGGAGTAAAATCAAGGTAACTGATGAGCATACCAATCGTACGAGAGTCTCAAACCCCTTTGTGTTCATAGATGTGGACTGAATCTCCATTTCTAACAAAACCCTGTGAAGTAGGTAGAAGCTTAGCAATCATCAGGATAGATTCTTCCGGTTGTTTCTGTAATTAAGATGGGTAGAGAAACATAATACCTGCCAATAGTGTGGGTTAGAAATTGACTCCTGGCAGCCACCTTATCGTGTTCTTCACAAGACATTTCCAGCATTTTGCAACCCTGGGTTAGATGTGAAAGGCAGACAATAATCTTCATTTTAGATTTGGTATTCTTTATCTGTTTGTTCTAGGTCAAGGGTGACTCATTGTTATCTTTCATTTGAAATTTCTTTTTGCTGATTTGTATATCCTTTTGTGGTGTCGAAGTACTCTTGGGACTTCTTCCAAACTTTTTCATTTTACAAACGATAACTGTGTCCCGTTTGTAATATTTAACTTTTGGAAATTCATTATGGTTTTTTATGGGAAGTATTGTCAGGTGCTTTTGCTTTCGTGATTGGATATTATGATGGCTAGGTAACATTATTCTGGAAGCTGCCTGAAAATGAAAGGAAAGGAAACAGTTTTGTTACCTCACTTTCAAAGATGTGAAGGAAGCTTGAGCACGTAGCTTCATCCCTTATCCTAACTTTCTCGTACACGAAAGCGAGATCTTGCCACCCGTCTTTTCCACTCTCTGGCCCAAACATTGGATGAGTGCAAAGCACGTCCATTCCCTCCGGCAAAACCTGACACACTCGTACTTGTTCAGTTCTTGGATACATTGACTGAAAATAGTAGTCAAAATTATACTTTAGTGGACATTATTGTTTACTTGCAGTAGAACATTTCTCGGGTACTCTTTGACAGAAAGTACATCGGCAAAGAGCGTTGACCGTTTCAGGCAATGGAATGGCAGTGGCTTGAGGACCTCAGATAGAGATAGAATTGATGTGGATATCAATATGACATCGTTGTCAGCTTCAAGAAATTCATGTACATCCCTGAAAATGTATATGCTTTAGCTTGCAGTTGCAGAAACACAGTAGTGGTGCAAGGAATTAAGTATTTACCTGAAAAATGAGATGCCCAAATGATCACAGAGCCGAGAGTGATCAGTACGAGAAGTTGCCCTCAAAATATGGCCTTGTTTGATCATAGTTTTTGCCAGGAACTGCCCAAAGGGGCCAAATCCTATTATACCTATCTTTAGAGTTGTCGATTGTGGGGAAGAATAGGATGAAGCAGCCATGGACATGGTTTTGAGAAAATGAGCGAGGTTGGCGCTTTAAAATGAAGAGCTGTGCTTAACTAGGGCTGAAAATGCTCTTTGGACGCATATGCGAGATTCTTAATTTGAAAATTCATCACACATACCATGGTCCATACGTGTCTATTCTTTGATGTTGGTGAAGCAATTAATTCAAAGGAGTCTAAGCCTTTAACCGTTGCGCATTTAGAACTCCACTTTTGGTTGTTCTTTTGAAATGCTCGACTAGTTGGCCCATTTGCCGGCCCTCCCATATTCTTGCCTAAGATTTAATTTGTTACTATACCAGCCTGTAAAAATTGTTTATTTGATGGAAAATCTCCCCGAGTATCATTATTATCATAATAAGTGTCCTATCATCTCTTATTATCATATACAGGTAAACTTACCTATAGCATTTGCTTACTCCAACTTTTGTACTGTTTCATTTTCTTTATTCAACCTGCAACTTAACTGCCAAATGAGGTAGATCGTTTTCTTGCACTGCCAAAAACATTTCTTATCAACAGGAAAATCTGTATATGAAGAAGAAAAAGAATCAAATATAAAATGGCTTGTTGAAGGGCAAATCCTAGTCCCTATCTACAGAAATATACAATCTACAATCAGTTTCTGGTATTGATCCTTCATTATATGGAACATCATGAATAAGTGACTCTCGATTAGTCACTACGGGTTGCATATTGCGATGCATCAACTTCCCTCGCACTCTTTGCTGCTGTTCCACCAGAATTGATGCTGTCCTTCCAAAATCTGGTGAAGCAAACATATCGCCGATGACCCCAAGCTCAGGGCATCACTCCACGCAGCAAGTCCTGAAAGAATTGATGATTCTTGCTGGTATCTCCCTACTAATATCAAATCAAAATGATCTGCCAACCCTCTTAGTGATGCAGCCAGCCCTGCCCCATCTTCTACCTCCTCTTCTAGGTACTTGAAGTTCTTGTTTCCCACGTTGCTTCGTTTGTAGTCATTGACCAGATCACTATCTCGCTTTCCGTCTTTACTGTTTTCGGCTCCAAAAAGAAGGAATCTGATTAGGATTAGGCGGACACATTGATGTCTAGCCATGCGAGAAGCATAAGCCAGTGACTCAGCATCATCTGGACCACCAATGAAGAGTAGCGACACGGAATAAGAACTGATCTGCTTGGACACATGACGATCGTGATCCGGTTAGGATTCCCCGATCAACAAGGATTCCAACTGAACATGGCGCCTTCTGAAGGACATTGAGGTTTAGTCTCAATGCCATGATTAATTGCTCCATCGGTGCCATCAACAGTCCCTTGCTTATGAATATGGCATGATGATGATCATCACAGAATTGTCACGAGCTACTTGATAAACGTCCTCATGCATTGTTTCGAAAAGGCAGACTGAAGTGAATGATTGGACAGTGGCCTGGCCTTGATGGAGTTGTTCATAGAGCCTTAAAGCATTGACAACACGGCTTGTTGTTGATGTGTTTGACTGTAAGATTTCTTCTGCATCATTAGCCACAAGGATTGGTGCGGCTCTCCCCGCAAGCACAACAAGGACCAGTGCTGTGACAGCAATGGGGCTTTTCTCAGTGGCATTTGATACTTCAAGGAGGTTTATAATTGTAGGGATGCTGTATGCAGATCAAAATTCTGAGATCGGAATCATGCATTGAATGTCGGAGGGTGCTTCTCTTGATTGAAATGTATGGCGTTGAGGGATCATAGAGAAAGTTTATCAGTGGGGTTATGATTCCAGTCACTGCCCAAACCGAGAGAATGGAGAGAGAAAAATCTTCTTCTGTTAGAACCTGCTATAACCAAAAAACTTCAGATTATTTCTCGGATGGCGTAGAAAGAAACTGCAGAAAAGGGATTTGTAAGGACTGTTGAAAGGCTTTTAGTTCAGACCTTGTCATTCTTTAACAGATTGAAAACAATCAGCTCAATGTTGCCTTTTGCATTCAAAATTAATCCGAGCAAAAAAGCATCTTGTGTGGGCATACTACTATAGATGGCCGGCAACATTACTCCTCCGATCTTGATAATGCAAGCAAAGAGAACAACAATTCCCATGATCCACATGGATTTAAAATGAATCTCGAAGAAGTCTGTTTCCAACCCGCTGATTGCAAGGTAGACAGGATATAACATTCTTAAAACGAAAGTATCAAGCTTTGATTCAATTGCAGCTCCTAATGGAGCGCTGCGAGGGACAACGAAGCCTAGTAATAATGGTCCAAGGACATAATGCTGGCCAATGACCTTGCTTGAAAGTCCAGAAACGAGAACAAATACGAAAATAGAGAAGATATATTTATCGTCCACAGGTTTCCCTTTGATTCAGCATCCATAATATAATTGGCCGGAAGATGAGTATAATAACTGCCAGGAATCCAACTGTAGATACAAGTGCCCATACAGATGTTAGCACATTGCTATCCCTACTTAACATAATTGAGAAAGCAACTGCAGTGAAGCTAATTCCAAGATCATCGCAGAACATTGCTGAAGAGATGGCTAGACGACCAATTTCAGTGGTCAGGATCTTGAGCTCCGTTAATAGGTTGGCAATGACTGGAAAATCTGTTAGAGACTGTGATGCTGCTAAAACCACAAGTGAATTTGCAAGGCTGGTTTCCATGGTAAGAAACTTTTTCAGGATGAAGGCCAGGCCAATGCTGAGCGTCGTCGTGAAGAAGAAGAACGAAAAGCCTATGGCCATGGCCTTTCGTCCTGGTCGGATCATCATAGGAGAATCCATTTTAACGCCTATTGTGAAGAGGAAGAACATAAGCCAAATATTGCTGCAACTTTTAGATTTATTGTGCTTCCTAATGGGAACAAGCTCTCTGCAAATACCTTAATATGCCCAGGCATCGATGGGGCAAATATCAGACCACCCTGTCGGCATATGCATAATTTTTGTAAGAAACAATGCCAGTGAAAAATCAGAGGTAATGACATTTCTTAAATCCAACAACATTTTCAAATGTAGATGATTAGCTCTAATTTGTATATCAGATTTAGACCAATGACTGACTTCTGAAACGATGTTTTTGTCCAATTTTAACAGTAGCAAAATTATGCTGATAATAGATTTAAAAAAAAAAGGTTGGGAATGGTTTTTAGAGTTGCACACATTCTAGGTGCAAGCTTTTAGACGTATTCTTCTTTCTCTAGGCAACATTTTTATAAGAAAACTATGATTCATGAATATTAAAACGATACAATCTATGATTGTGATGCATGTAATTTAAACGAAAAGAATACGAGTAAATCAGAAAAGAGAGACCATACAAGAATCTGCGACATAATGCGTGTTTGTCCCATGTTCTTGAGAAGCAAATCTAAGAGTTGTGAGACTAGGGATATGATAGAGATTTGTAGCAATAATAGAGAGAAAGGGACTTTTAGAGGGTTACCATGATGCCAGAGACTAGCACTTAATATTCTACGCGTCTCTTGGCATAAGAAAATAGTCCCATTTCCGGTGTTATTAATCACAGTTCGCGCCGTTGCCATTTTGCTTTATAAAGTAGTTTCTTGATCAAAAGAAGAAAAAAGAAATATAGAAGAAGAAACTATGAGCCTGCCGTGGCAATGAGACCAAGCAGGAGGGAGTGGTCAACCTCCTATTTTGGATATCATTTAGGCCACTAATCTTTCGGTTTAATAGGACCCTTTCCATTCTTTTTATTTTTCCTTTCCAAAAGAAAGTGTATGGACAAGATTACTACCATTTCTATCTTAGGTGATAATATGTTTGTATCACCTTCAAATACATAACCCAAAGTTCAAAACAAATTTTTTTTTGATAATATCAAAATTTGTGTTAGGGAAAGTTGGGCTTAAAAGGGAGAAATTTAGGATTTAGATATCTAATTTAAAATTAATTTAGTAGGTGAAAGATCATTCTACTTATAAATTTAAGTATCAACTTATTTTCAATTAATGTAAGGGAACCAATTCATTCAACAATCTCTCATTGAACGAAATCTCCATTGATGATGGCCTACCATCGATCATTTCGTTCGATAGTGAATTCATTCATATTCTAGAACTTTCGTTCGATAATGAGTCCATCCACATTTGGAATCAACTCACTTAACAATACTCCCATAGAACAAATCTTTGGCAATAGTAGCCCAACACCAACCATTTTGTTCGATAGTAAATTCATTTACATTCTAGCTACTAGAGTTTGGCTTTAATACCATTTTTGTTTTTCAGCCAATGTAGGTGAACCAACCCACTTAAAAATATCTTGTCAAACGAAATCTCTACCGGCAGTGACCAAATATCGGCCCTTTCATTCAACAATGAGTCTATTCACATTCTGAAACTAATTCACTCAATAATATCCTCTTGAATGAAATCTTTACTGGTAGTGGCTCAACACCCGCCCAACTCTCTCTATGTTAATCTCTTTTTTTACTTGAAGAGAATAGAGAAGTACTATGTTTTAAAGAAAAAAAATTGTTTATAGTGAGAAAGTGAAAGAATGTACTGGAATATTTCTATAATCCTATTTTTGATATTAATTTAGGATATAATGCAGTAGTAGACTTATTGTTCAACTCAGAAAGTGGACGTAGATTTATAAGAATCGAACTACTATAATTCTTTAGTGTTTTATTTTTAATATTCATTATTATTTATTTCTTTAATTTTGAGTCTAGGATTAGAATGTGAATTTTCAACGGTATACTGTTTCAAAGCAATTTCTAACAACTTGTCAATTTTTTTTTTTAAATACATACTAACCAAAGTGTAGGTCTGATATTAGAAAAGAGGGCCTGATATGATTTGGCTGATTCATATTTTATCAAGGTGTTTGCATGGACAGGAAGCAACTGGGGTAATCTTTTTTCACCAGAAAAAATTTTGAAAAGCATTCTATGTATTCAAATTCAAATCTTGTATCTTAAATACCATCATTTGGTTCCATCTTCTGCAATTTGGCAATGTCCCAATGACAGCCTAATTGTCAAGAGTGTTGCAATTATACCCCTTTTCGTTTGTGCCAAACCAAGATCAATGTTGACCTGTAAACAGATCATATGTTTATGAGATAGTAGTTATATGTAGGAGTGATTAAGTGACTTTTCATTTTTTTTTTTTATTTTTTAAGAAGAAAAGATTGTTTCCAATTTGATGCAGATTGTTTAAAACAATATATCATGATAAAAAAAAGATCTCAAGCATTTTTATCCTTTTTCTATGTCTTTTGATTGCCTTACTCAAATCTGTTAAATCTTTTTTTTTCTTGATTTGTCATGTTGAGAAGTAATTTAGCATACTTGAGAATGAATGAAGAAGTTACAGGTTTCATTACTGATCTCCAGTAAGGCTAATTCCACTCATTCCTGAAAGATTTGTTGTTGTATCACGAAGACTGAAACAGGAGAAATTATGTCTCAAGAAGTGAACATGTCGCATACTGGCCTTAGGTCCAGCAATTCACACCATTCTGATATACCTGATATGGTTGGAGAGTCCTCTTGATGTTGCCGTCAGTGAAAAACTTGAACTGTATGCAAATCAATTGCAGGTATGTTACTTAATTCAAGTACAAAGTGTTTTACAGTTTATATACACATCTAAGTTACAAGGATAACTCTTATCTTAATCATTCAAGACTCTGTTCAACACCAAACTAATAGCATAGATATGATAAGCTTATCTGCAGTATCTTATCTTTCAAGCTGTCATAACTTATCACTTAAAACAATCGTAGCAATCAGGTTCCTGCAATCTTTGCAACTTATCTTCAACACTTTTGTCATCTTCATTATCTCTAACATCCCCTCTCAAGCTGGAGTGAATGGATTGAACTCTAAGCTTGGCTTTGAAATAATGAAACTTGTTTCCTGCAATGGGTTTAGTGAAGACATCTGTTATTTGTTCTGTAGTGGACAAATGCTGAATAATGATTTCCCTATTGTTAATATTATCTCGAATGAATTGCAGATCAATCTCAATGTGTTTGTTTCTTTCATGATGGATTGGATTGGAAGCCAAGGCTAGTACATTAGAGTTATCACAGAAAATCAATAGAGGGTCACTTAGGTTTGAAAATCTTTGAGGACCAAGATATTGGATTGTTACCTAAGAAAGTATAGTATCCTCCTACTGATTTTTTGTCACTGACATCACATGCCCAGTCAGCATCACTGTAAGTTGTTAGAGTTTCTTGTTCACTATTGGTGAGATGTAATCCATGATCCTTGGTCCATTTGAGATATCTTAGGAGTCTTTTTGTTGCTTGCCAATAGACTGTGGTTAGATTTTCCATGAATTGGCTAAGCTTGTTAACAACAAATGTTATATCGGGTCTGGTAATTGTGAGGTACTGGAGAGCCCCAATAGTGCTTCTGTACGAGGTAGGTTCTGAGAAAAGATTTGCTGACTCCTTGATAAGCTTTTGGCCTGTTTACATTGGTGTGGGACAACTTTTTGCTTGACTGAGCTTGGTTTTCTGTAGAAGATCACCAATGTACTTACTTTGAGATAGTTTCATCCCAGCATTATGTTTTGTAACTTCAATACCGAGAAAGTACTGTATGGAACCAAGGTCCTTGAGGGAGAATTGTGTGTTTAGATGATTAATAATTTGTTGCACTTCAGTTCTGTCATCACCTACAATAAGAATAATTTCAACATAACTTAGCATGAAAGTTATATGATTTTTTTGTTGCTTGATGAACAATGTAAAATCTGATCTGGCTTGAGAAAAGCCCCAGTTGATTAAGACCCCTTTTAACTTTTCGAACTAAGCCTTGGGTGCTTATTTTAGGCCATAGAGTGCCTTCTTTAATTTACAAATGTGCTGAGGTTTGATTGGATTCTCAAATCCTTCAAGTTGAGTCATGAATACTTCCTTTTACAGGTCATCATATATAAGAAGGCATTATTCACATCCAATTGTTTGAATTCCCATCTCTTCATGACTGCTAGACTCAGTAGCACTCTCACAGTGGGTGTTTTAGCAACTGGACTGAAAGTTTTTGAGTAGTCAAGCCTTGTTGTTTGATGGTAGCCCTTACCACTAACCAGCCTTGAATCTATCTATACTCCCATCTGGTTTGTGTTTAACTTTATAAACCTATTTGTTACCAATGAGCTTTTGATTGGAGAATGGTATTAGGTCCAAAGTCTAGTTCTTTATCAAGGCTTTGTGTTCTGCACTCATAACTTCTCTCCAGTTGTCATCCTTCAATGCTTCCTTGACTGTTGTAGGTAAGCTTTAGGCTTAAATATACCTGCTGTAGATCGGGTAATAATGGGGTGTGTAGGTTTTGGTTGTGGACTGTATCTCATCATTTCTGTGTGAGCAGAGGGAGAGTGTTCTGGATTTATCTGTTTAGAGTCTAGTGTAGATATCTGTAGAGGGCTAGTCTGTTCATGTGAGGCTCTTGTGTGTGATGGGAAGATGAAGAGGTGAACCTGAAGAGTGGTGAACCTAAAAGCTCTTGCTGCAGTGTACTGTGTGTCAGCTTACCATATGAAAAGTCCCCTTCTTCATGGTGCACTAACTGAGGAAATAGAGATTGAGGATAATGTGCAGTGATAAATCTTGTAAGGTGCTGATGACCAAAGTAAGGATTAGTTATGAAAGGAAAATCTTCCTCATTGAATACAATATGTTTTGCTACGTAGACCTTACCTGAAGCACTAAGACATTTATATCCTTTGTGATTCATGCTAAGCCAATAAAGGCATATTTGCTTGTTCTGTATTGAAGTTTTGTGCTGTTGTAAGGTCTGAAAAATGGGTAACAAGTACACTTAAATACCTTGAAGAAGGAGTAATCAGGTCTTGTATGAAATAATTTTTGAAAGGGGGAGCATTAATCTAGGACAGGAGTTGGTAAACTATTGATGAGGTAACATGCTGTTTCAACAACTTCCCACCAAAATTTGACTGGCATATTGGCTTGTGAGAGCAGTTTCTATGAGATGCCTATATTTTCTCTTAATCTTGCCATTTTGATGATGAGTGTAAGGGAAAGGGTGTCTGAATGTGATTCCTTATTGATGAAAATATTTTTGGAGTGGTCTATATTCCCCCCTCCCCCCTTTCAATCTGACTGTACACTCTTAATGTCGCTTTCAAGTTATTTTTCCACTAGGGTTATAAATTTAATGAAGACATACTGTGTTTCGGATTTAGTGGTCAAAAGATAAATCCATATATATCTTTTGTAATCATCTAGGAAGCTGATATAATATTTGTCCTTGAGTTGAGCTTACTGTAGTAGGACCCCAAAGGTCTGTGTGAATAAGTTCTAATGGTCTTTGTGTTTTTGATTGGGATGCCTTGTGGTGAAGTCTATGTGCTTTCTCATATTTGCAATGTGTACAGAAGCTTAAATCAGTTTTTAAAAAGTTTACCTTATTAATTTGAGGAATGTCATTACAGGACTTTTCAACTTGACTCAGTACATTGTGATTAAGATGTCCTAATCTTTTATGCAGCAAGCTATAAGAGCTGAATGACTTCTCTGAACTA
This sequence comes from Ailanthus altissimus, assembly GCA_946807835.1. Taxonomy (NCBI): domain Eukaryota; kingdom Viridiplantae; phylum Streptophyta; class Magnoliopsida; order Sapindales; family Simaroubaceae; genus Ailanthus; species Ailanthus altissimus. The sequence continues at coordinate 21,881,343 of OX327684.1, forward strand.
GAACCTGAACCTGATTAGTCTAATCCTGAGCTTAATCCTAATCCTGATCCTATTGAAGAATTTGAAATGTCTTGGGGAAAACTCTCTTTATTGACTTCAACTGAAATGAGACAGGTTTATTATGCACCTTTGAATAGGAAACCTCCCACTGGTAGTTGATACAACCTATTTAGCACTGCCTTTAGGAGCACTAGTCCCTGTTTCTTGTCCTTGATGAGCCAATTTTTTTTGTGAAATTCAACGAAAACAGGATTGTCAGTTATCAATTTTGAAACACTTATGAGGTTTTTTCAGATATCAATTTTGAAGGAACAAGGAAAACATGGTCTAAGAAAATGTTCTTGTGTGTGCATTTATTGACAGGAATAAGTACTTTTCTAGCATGAGTTATGGGTAGCTTATTACCATTACCTACTGTCACATGTTCATTCCCTTTGTACTCATTTTTGGTGTTGAAGTTGGCAACATCATTTGTTAGATGACTATTTGCTCCACTGTCAATATTCCAGTTATGATCAACCTGGTCTTTTGATATAGTTACATAAGCTGCTGGTGGTGAATTGTTGTTTTGCTGAGTGCCAATGTAGGTGTCATCATACCTGTGCCAGCATCTATCTGCTGTGTGACTCTTTTTTGCATATCTGGCATACAGGTTTTGGGCTGTTATATGAGTTGTTTTTGGGGTTGTAACCTGGTTTATCTCCTGTTGGTGGCTTCATTCTACCTCTTCCTCTGAATGAATGTCCTCAGCCTACATTGGTCTTTTTTTGTCCACCTTGATTAAGAAATTTCACAATGTTATTATTATTTCCTTGAGCCAAGTTGGCTTGTATATCAAGGGTGGAGTAGGCAGATAGTTGATTTATTATGCTCTCTTGATTTAACAGCATAACAAACACCTCTTGTAATGAGGATAACTCATTTCTAGATGTGATGCTTACTGTTATGGAGTTAAAGTCTGACCCAAATCCAGCAAGAATGTATAAGATCAGATCATCATTATTGACTGGATTACTTGCTGCAGCCAGATGATCATCAATAGTCTTCATTTTTGTAAAATAATCACTTATTGTCATTCCACCTTTCTTGGTGGTCTAGAGCTGCATCCTAAGCTGTAGGATTCTAGCCTTCGATTAAGATGAGAACACCTTTTCTATAGCTGTCCACAGTTTATGTGACATGGCACAATTGACTACTGTGCCACTCATACTTAACTCATTGTAGATAATATCCAGTTGAGTGAAAGCTGGTCTTGCTTTATCAAAAATGAGTATTCTGTATTTAGAGTGGTTGTTACATTGTTGGCTTCATCAATTAGAACAGAATCTGGTTTCTGAATTGCTCCATTGATAAAACCTTTTAAACCGTGGCCTCTTATTGCCGGTATCACCTAGGATTTCCAAATAAGGAAGTTTTGTCTGTCAAGTTTTAAAAAGGTGAAGTTATTAGGCAGTGTAATGGCATTAGTTTGATTGGTTGAAGGAGCTGTGTTTGTGGTTTGCTCAGAGGCTGGGTTGGAACCTGCAGAGTAATCTGTGGTGGCCATTTATGTTAGAATCATTCACTACTCTGATACCAAGTGAAAAACTTAAAAACTATATGCAAATCAATTGCAGGTATGTTACTTAATTTAAGTACAAAGTTTTTTACATCTTATATACACATCTAGGTTACAAGGATAACTCTTATCTTAATAATTTAAGACTCTGTTCAACACCAAACTAATAGCATAGACATGATAAGCTTATCTGGAGAATCTTATCCTTTAAGCTGTCATGACTTATCACTTAAACAATTGTAGCAATCAGGTTCCTGCAACATCTACAACTTATCTTCATCACTTCTGTCATCTTCATTATCTCTAACACCGTCCCATTAGCACAAGGTCATAATTTTATCCCATGGATTAAATTATTACAGCAGTATCAACTCCTTCTCTTACAACCTGTTCTTTATATGCTACATTAAACTCTCCTAAAATTTTGTACTTTTTCCGCAAGGCATTCAAATTATCACCTACAAGTGTACTCTTCCACCTGGTTTGTTCATATTGATTTGGCAAAATGCAATAAATAATGTGACTTGAACTCTTGAGCATCTAACCATTATTTTGGCATAACCAATGCCTCCATATTATCTTCACCTCCCATGTAAAGCATTGCCACGCGATAGAGAGATGGCAATAGAAAAATGGAAGGGCCACAGATTTTGCTTCGATCAAGAAAAATGCCTACATAAGGGCCTTATTCATCACCTTATAGTTCAAGGTCCTCAAAGCTTGGATGTTCGAAATTAATTCTCTCTAGCACTCCATGTTCTATAAAATGGAAGTATTATTAGTGACACTGAATTTTCAAATGCGACTAAACACATGATTTCATGCATGATTATCGGCAGTGAAATAGCTGTGAAGACTTACACTTGCACAAATATTGGGTGCTCTATCTAAAGTACTACAAAACATGAATGATGGGTTGCCAATGTGTAGAATTAGATTTAGAAGATTTTTGGCCTAATTTATAATTGATAAGAAGTAGGGTGGATCCTTCTATAAGAGGTTTTAAATAGTCCAAAAACAGATGAGACGACTTTCTTTAGTAGGATGAGAAACTTTTAAGTAGCCTGATTGCAGCCAAGTGTCACGGAATTTTTCTTGCATCATTTTGTGTATGTGTGTAGACAAGTGAAAATCATCCTTGTTTTGTAGAATGCAGAATGTTTCTTGTGTCACAAACCTTTTTTGAATTGTGCAGTTTTAAATACATTAAATTGTGCAGTTTTAAATACATTAAATATTAAGCAACTGAAAAATTTATAAAATGATAGAGTGAAAAAACATGTACACAAATTATTTAAAAAAATATTTTATTATATAACTGAAGAAAAGATATAAGTTAAGATAGTTTAACATAACTGAGGATTTCTCGTATTTATAGTACTAATTCTATACAATTAACGATTAAAATTTATAAGGATATACAATGATGTACTAGTGTATAATAAAGATGATAAAATATGCCAAAGAATATTTTAAGATGTCTCTACATATTTTCAAAATAATTCTCTTACCATAATAAGTTTATGTCATAGGCTTAGCATGCATCCTTATTTAAGTCAACGGACTTTTTAAAAGTTTCGATCTATATAACACTCCATGGGTCCATATAGCCTTTAGGAGACTTTGTCGCATTCTAAGTGTTCGAAAAAATGCTTAAGAATACTTGATGTATAACATTATCCCCTACTAAATTCATGCTACGCCCTCTTTACGTCTTCACTGGAACTTATGTTGTTGCATCATTTTATGTATGTGTGCACAAATGAAAATCATCATTACTTTGAAGAATGAAGGATGTTTCTTATTGAGAGTGCTGATTATATTAAGGTGTATACATGTGGTTTCGTGTTTATAAAAACATACATACACATCAAAATACATTCGTGTTTATAAAAACATACATACACATCAAATATATACATGTATGCATTGATATATGCAGCAGAAGCATTTAAACAATATTATGAACACATACTAAGCATTTAATCAAACTAAATACAAATTAAAAAATTCACCTTTGTAAGACTTTGGACTAATAAATCGGGAATTCGTTCGAAATGCAACCTGTAGGCAGTTTCAGTAATCAATTATGGTGGGATTAATCAACTAGACAACAGCTTGAAATCCAACTTGTGTTTAACCCTTGAAACACTTAATAGCTATTTGTCCTCACTTTGATCAACTCTCGATCAATAACAAAAAGCTTGTCTTGTTTTTTAATGGCTAGACTTGTTTGAGAAGATAAAGAGAAGTGATTTCAACTCTTGAAATTAAAAGTAAAAGAAATAATTTTCTTGTCAAATTTTTCTTCAAGTGGCCGGCCAAGGAGAGAGAGTAAAAGATGTTTCATTTTTGTTTTAATTCATATATATATACTAACATTATTTATTTAACCATGGTTAACATTAACCATGATAAGGTTAGATATTTTTCAATAAAATATTCTCAATAAAAATAATGTTTAATTGACTTAACCATGGTTAACTTTTAACATGGTTGGGAGTTAACCATGGTTGGGTTAAGTAAACCTGATAAACAAGTTTAATGATAGGTCCCACCAAACCCACACTTAAGTTAACATAACCAATGACTCACTATGCGCCACGTGTTATTATTTAATTGATCAACAACAATTGTTATCCAATTAATCATACTTAACACTTAAGTATTGATAGACATATATCTCGAGGGTTCTTGAAACAAATATTTGATTTTGTTAGATTTTATTGGATTAAGCTATTCAATCCGGTACATTACTTAAGTGCATAATGAGTACACATCTTATTGTGAGACCCCTTAAGTCCATGCTCAAATCATCAAATGAAACTATTCCATGAGTCCATGATCGATGTCCAACGCACACGTCATGGATATTACAAATTAATGTGTTAGACGATAGAAGCTGAGGTCAGAACGCATACGTATAATTTTTTCATCACTTATACCATTGATGAGTAGAGATATAGATTAACATTGTTAAATCCCCATGTGCTCATTTAATCTTGTCTCCAGATTCGTATATCGATGAATAATATAAACAAATACTTTTGTTATATTGTTCAACCCTGTGGGAAATTTTTTTCCCGTGTTTATTACTTACAACCGTAAGACTTTCTAAGACACAATCTCCAAATATCGGATATATAACCCACATATGTGAGTTAACGAATCTCGCATCTATGTACACCAAACTCTATGAGCATCAGACCACACCCAGTGACACGTAGTGGTCAAACCATAAAAAATCTCTGACATCCATAGAACCAAAGTATGGTAGATCACCTAAAAGTCCACCATGATGTTCAGGTCAAATGACCTCATTTACTACTTAACTCGAAAGAGCTTACCATTAATAGTTTCATAGAATATCTATTGGGGTCCTTATAAGTTTCAATATTTAGCCCTAACTAAATACACATATGCCTATGCGAGCTCTAAGATCATGGTCAACTAAGAACAACTGTTTGTACCATATAAATATAGACATAAATTGATCTATATGAAAGAGATTCACTAATAGATCTGCATTGGTGAAAATAGATTAAGAATACTGTGTTTGAGAACACACTTGCATAATAACATTTCTTAGCTCCTATTGTAAATCTTTACAACTATATCCTTACTAGTATACCTTCAGGTCTTTGTCCTATTATAGTCAATATTCTAACTCCTTAGATCTCGCTGACTCTTATAACCTGCTAACTCTTAACAGTGTTAACTATTAGCATTTATAACCCTTAGCTTTACTAACTCTTAGCACTGGTCTAAACTCCTTTAAACTGGATCTAAACCCTTTTAAATCATACAATATCCGTAATGTGACAAGCATAATTACCATTTAATAAAAAGTATTAATAATTTAATAAAATACATATTGTATAAATATTATCAAATAAATATTCATACAAACAGGTCTAGCACATAAGCACATACCCTAACAAACTCTCACTTGTTCTAGTATCATTTATATTAGTATCTAATACTCATAGACTCTGTATGTTTCTCAAACAGCTTTGGAGTTAAGGCTTTAGTTAGTGAGTTCGCTATATTATTTATAGAATTTACTTTACAAATTATTACATCTCCCCATAGCTAAGATCTCTCTAATTATGTAGTTCTTCTTGTCCACGTGTTTAGATCTCTGGTGTACTCTTGACTCTTTTACTTGTGCTATGGCTCTATTATTGTCACTGAATAATGGGATAGGATCTATTGAACTCGAGACTATTTCGAGTTTAGCGACAAACTTCCGTATCCACATTGCTTTCTTCGTTGCCTCTAAGGTATTCTGCTTCTATTATGAAATCAGCTATGGACCCCTGCTTGGTGCTTTTTCAACTTACTGCAGCACCATTTAAAATAAACACATACCTGGATGTAGACTTTTTATCATCTAGATCAGATTGGAAGTCTGAGTCTGTAATCCTCTAACCTGTAAGTTACTGTCTCTATAAATGAGAAACTTGTCATTTGTACCTTTGAGGTATTTAGGACATGTTTGACTGTCATCCAATGACTTTCACCTGGATTAGACTGGTACTAGCCCATAACACTTACAACTATATTGATATTAGGTCTCGTGTACATCATAGCATACATCAAACTTCTAACAGCTGATGCATATAGTTTGTTAGACATTCTAACTCTTTCATCTTTTGTATGAGGGGACATTTTTCTCGAAAGATGAACATCATTGATAGGAGTTAATTAAGTCTAATATTTTCATCTTCTAAACTTAATATTTGTTCGTAAAAATTAAGATTATTTAGTTTTTGATGTATTTTATTATTATTTTTGTAAGTTTGGAGTCAATGAAGTAAATAGGGTCGAAACTCTAATGAAAATAAGCTAAAAACATCAAATTGCTACAGTACCTACTATAGTGAATTGATACATTAACTAGTTACAAGTGATCTGCTATAGTACCAAGCACCGCAATGCCTAGAAATGAGCACTACAGCTTCCGAAACAGTATTCATAGGTCGCAGCACCTAGGATTCAGTGCCGCGGCATGAGAACAGTAGCGGCGAACAATACCACATAAGCAGTAATCATAAATAATATTTGTGCTACATTAACGAGTGAACAGTAATCATACTTTGACTTGTATTTGATGTTTAACCCTAATTTAAAGACATAAATCTATAAAGAGAAGGCTAAGAACCTTAATTAAAGAGGAGGAGAGGAAAAAAAATAAATGAGGCAAAAACTTAGAGAAAGAATTCACAACACAAAATCAAATATCAAAGTCAAAGATTGAAGAACCAAGGTCAAGATTCAAGCTTCAAGTCAAGATTGAGTGAGAAGCGCATCAAGGAGTTACTTTGATTAGTTTTTCTTCTCTTTCTTTATCATTATGTTCTTGTTCTTATTGATATTTATAAATTGGTTGGATACTATGTAAACCTAGTATGGATTGGATTTTGTTAATTTTTAGTTTATAAATTTGATACATTCAATTGATTCATTCTATCTTGTGTTTAATACTTTCATTATACATGATCAATATTTTGAATGATTAAGGAACCATGATGAACTTGATAGAGGGATTCATGTGTTTAGCCTATAATAATTTGATGCATGATCATAGGTTAATAACTATGAGTTCCATCTAGAATAGACATAAACCTATGTGGCATGTATGGTATAATTTAGACTTTGATCTTAATGAATTACATTCTAATTTGATTACCATAGACATATAGGTGATTGTTAAAATGTGTAATATAGTCACTTGACCATCGACAGAGGCTTGTGATGAGATTAGTGTCTAAGCCAACAATTGGTATTAAGAGATTAATTAAGAGGTTAATAAATCCAATGAAATACTAGGGGATGAGTCAAAACCCTATATTATCTTTATTTGTGAATTCTACCATTTGCTTTTATTTAGTATGATTGATGGAGTTAGATTAGTTAATTAAATTTTAAATTGTGATTTTTAAAATAAAAGTTAAATAGTTACAATTTTAGTACTTGATTTATAGAATTAGATCACATAGTCTCTGTGGGGTTGATATCTAAACTTAAAATCTTATATTACTTGATACGATAGCGTGCACTTGCGTTTAGCTAGTATAGCATCAATCAAGTTTTTGGCACCATTGTTAGAGATTAGTTTTATTTATTCTTTAGATCAATACTAATACCAAGCTATTTACTTTTAATTCATATTTTTGTTTTTATTTTATCTTCTTCTTTTTACTTTGATTTTTTTTTATTTTACTTTGACAGTTCATACCATGGAGGGAAACAACGATCACATCAATAATAATGTGTTTGAGCCCATGATACCACAAAGAGCTTTGATAGAGTATGTTATCCCAACTATAAATGGTGTTCAGTCTAGTATTTGGCAACCAACCGTCAACGCTAATAACTTTGAGATCAAGCTGAATATTATTCAAAAGTTAAAAGAAACTACACAGTTTAGCGGAGTTTCCAATGATGATCCTAATATGCATATCCTAAATTTTTTTAGAAATTTGTGATACCTTCAAATATAATGGAGTCTTCGACGATGCCATCAGATTGAGATTATTCCCTTTCTCTTTAAGAGATAAAGTTAAGAATTGGTTAATATCATTGCCGTCATGATCCATATCAACGTGAAAAGATTTAGCACAGAAGTTCTTAGCCAAGTTCTTCCTACCAGCAAAGACAACAAAGAGGAGGAATGACATTACCTCATTCAATCAAATTGATAGAGAGCTATTGTATGAGGCATGGGAGCGCTTCAAGGACATGTTGAGGAAGTGTCCTCATCATGGAGTCCCTAAATGGCTATTAGTTCAAGCATTCTACAATAGATTAGTAAGCCATTTGAGGATCATTATAGATGCTGCTGCTAGAGGAGCTTTAATGAATAAGTCTACAGATGAGGCTTATGATCTATTAGAAGAGATTGCGTCAAACAGTTACCAATAGCCAGCAGAGAGATAGTTACACCTAAGAGAGTTGTTGGTATATATAAAATTGATGCATTCAATGAATTGATAGCTTAAATTAATACTTTATCTAAGAATTTTGATACATTGAATGACGTTAAAATCCGACAAGTGACATACAACTTTTGTGGTGATAATCACATAAATAGGCGGTGCATGGAAGCAGTGAATTATGTGGGCAATTTTAATCAGCAATAACCTAACCTATAATCAAATTCCTATAATCTGGGGTGAAGAGATCATCCTAACTTTTCTTGGCATAACAACTATGGGGAGTCATCTAGACTAATGAATCCTCCAGGATTCTAACCACCACAAGAGAGGAAGCCGGATTTAAAAGACATGTTTATGAAATATATAAAGTCTAACGATGCCATCCTACAGAATCATTCAGCATCATTAAAGAATTTGGAGGTACAAATGGGACAACTTGCTACTGTAATTAATAGGAGACCTCAATGAACTCTACCAAGCGATACCGAGACAAATCATAGAGGAAGTGTAGAGTAATGTCAAGCCGTCAACTTACGAAATGGTAAGAATTACATGATAACACACTACCAACACCACTTACAAAGATGAAGGAAAAGGAGAGGGTTGACCAACAAGGAAATCCTAAAAATGTAGAAAAGAAAGATGGGTAGCATATAAATGCAGAAAATGTGCAAAAACAGCATTTACAGTCATTCACACCTTTTCCACAATTTTCATAGAGGTTGCAAAATAAGAGATTAAATAAGTAATTCTCTAAATTTCTTGATGTTTTTAAAAAATTACATATTAATCTCCCTTTTACAGATGCTTTTGAATAAATGTCTAGTTACGTAAAGTTCATAAAGAACGTCCTTTCTAAAAAGACAAGACTAGAGGATTATGAGACCGTAGCATTGACAAAGGAGTGTAGTGCTATTCTTTAAAGAAAGTACCTCATAAGCTCAAAGATCCTGAGAGATTTATCATACTGTGCTCCATTGGTAATCATGATCTTGGTAAAGCCTTATACGATCTAGGAGCAACCATTAATCTTATGCTCTTTTTCGTCTACAACAAGTTAGGTTTAAGAAGCAAAGCCGATCAATATCACACTTTGACTTCGCCTACCCGAAGGAAATTATTGAGGATATACTAGTAAAGGTGGACAAATTCATCTTCCCCGCTAGCAATCTCATGCCCCATTTCTGTCTACAACAAGTTAGGTTTGAGAGAAGTAAAGTCGATCAATATCACACTTCAACTTATTGATCGCTCTCTAGCCTACCCGAAGGGAATTATTGAGAACATGCTAGTAAAGATGGACAAATTTATCTTCCCTGCTGATTTCATTGTCCAAGACATAGAAGAAGATAAGGAGATCCTATCATCATTCTTAGCCACGGGACATACGATTATTGATGTTCAAAAATGGGAGATGACCATGAGGATACAATATGACACTGTGACATTTAAAGTCTTCAAAGAAATCAAGTTGCCATCTGAAGGTAAAGACTACTGTAACATTGATGTGGTGCACCTAAACACTAAAAAACTCAAAGACATGGAGATATTAAACCCTAACATAAAAAAAAGCATTAAGGCATAGGAAAAGAAGAAAGAAGAAGAAGAAGAAGCAGCGGTTTGATGAAAGGATAGAAAAAAGGCCACAAGAGAAACACTTTACCAATATAAGATTCAAGTCTTTTCGAAAAAGCACAAGAAAGAAGAAGAGTTGCTGCCCAAGGTCTAATTGCAAGAATGTGGAAGCCGAAGGAGCAGAAGCCCAGCAAGCTCACATACAAGGATGTTTTTACCATTAACTTTGATCATTCATAAGAGTATAAAGAACCCCGTCAATCCAACGACGTTAAATCAAGTGCTTCTTAGGAGACAACCCAAGTAATTTTTATTTTTATTAGATTATTTTCAGTATCAATTATGTTAGTTTCTTTTCGTTGTAGAAATAAATCAGTAATTCAAGCATTCAATAAAGTAGCATAAGCAATTGCTAGCCAAGCAAAGAAAACCACAATTACATTCATAAAAAAATAACGCTGCACTACTTCAACTTCAGTTACCAGGGGAGTTTCTCTTACTTTTAAGTTTATTTTTAGACATTGACGATAATGTCTAATTTAAGTTTGGGGGTGTAAAACACATTTTTGTGTGTTTATTTTGCTACTTATATTAGTTGATTGTCTTGTGGGTTAATTTTTGTTTTGGTCTAGTTTTGCTTGATACATTGATCATTAGTCCATGATAAAAAAAATAGAATATTGGTTGAATTTATTTTCAAAGTCTCTAGGAAACAATAGATACTTAAGATAATTCTTATATCACGAATCTTGGACGAAGTTCAAGCTTATTTTTGAACAATTCTTCTTGAGCACATTGAAATAAGCATGTATTAGTTGATTTTTTTGCTTAGAGGTATTCATGCTTAAATAGTACACCACAGTCTCGAAGACTAATACTTTAGAACTTGCTTGATTACTACTTGAGGCGAAATCCTAGAATTCACATGCTTAGAAAAATGACATTAGGCCATCTTTGGACCATTTGAGCCTTTTCGAGTCTAATTTATATGTATATTTATCCTTAGTCACCACGTTTGAGCCTAATTATCCAAATTTTTTTTCTTCTATTTAACCACATTACAAGCCTAAAGACTTTGAGTTTACTTATCCTAAAATCTATCGGTAGTACTATAAACCTTAAGTTTACTTAGAAATATTCTTAAAATGAAAAATATTGTGGATGTATGAAAGAAGGATACTGCAATGAAAAGTAATAAGTTTTGAAGGTGCATATCAATCTAAGTTTGGGGGTAAATAAAAAAAAGAAAAAAAATGTAAATGCATAATACCCCTAACATGAGAAAAAGAAGAAATTCTTTGTAAAAGTGATTAAAAGAGAAATGAAAATAGCATAAGTTTGGGGGAAGAGATAAATAATCAAGGAAGAGAAGGAATCAAGAGGTTTTTAAGTAAAGTCTAAATGTTAATAGTGTGATTTGCTCTTTATATATATCTTTATATCCCACATTTACTTTAGCCTTACATTACAAACTAATTAAAGTCCTAAATAGATTCTTAGATATGTGTATTTCTACATTAGTGGAGAGTAGTACAAAAAGTAAGCTTATGGTAGTGTTATAATTAAAAATATGCCGAGATATCATCTTCATGTATTTCTTAAGTATTGAGTAAATTTATGTTCTATTTAGCTAATTACTTGCTTATTACATACACGCATAAGTGATCATTTACAAGGGAGAATGAAATACTTGATCAATGGTATGAAGATTGTTGAAAGTTTTTTTATTGATTTTTGAAGAGTCTTGTTCTATTTTTCTCAGCTTTTTGAGATAACAATATTGATCATCTAATCAATTGAAGCTTACTTTTAGTTTTTAATTTCTATTTAGAGTCATGAATAATTATGAATGCTTCTCTTCATTTTAATCGAGGATGAGCAACCATATCTGAAAAGTACACTAGCTGTCTTACAGTTAGTAAAATTGTACGTTTCTAAGACACTATCAATGTATAATGATTGGGAGAGCCAACTTTCTAGCTCTATCTCTATAAAACTTTATACCCAGTATATATGAAGCTTCTTCTAAATCCTTTATAGAGAAGTTTTGCTTCTCCTAAATCCTTTGTAGAAAAGTTCTTACTCAGATAGCTCTTTACTGATTGTAAAATACAAATATTATTCCTAATGATAAATATGTCATAAACATAGAGAACTAAGAAGACTATCATACTCTCACTAACCTTTCTATACACACAAGCTTTCTCTTCATTTTTTTTGAAATTAGACCCTCTAATAACCTCATCAAAAGGAATATTCTAACTTTAAGAGGCCTACTTAAGTCCATAAATAGACTTCTTCAGTCTGTATGCTAGACTAGCTGTTTGGCTAGATACAAAAACTTCAGGCTGTTCCATGTATATCTCTTCCTATATTGATTAAGAATCTCATTCTCCTTTAAATAATCCGTGAATTTACTGCTCATGTATTCATTATCTTAATCTTATCGAAGATACTTGATATATATACTAGTTTGTTTCTCTACTTCAAGTCAGAATTCTTCAAACTTTTCAAAGGTTTCTGACTTGTGTCTCATAAGAAAAACGTGCCGATGTCATGACAAATCATCGATGAAGAGTACAAAGTTTTAAATACTAATTGTAGGGTGATTCATTGGATTGCATAAATTACTATGTACGAGTTTCAATAAATTAGAGGCACGGTGTCCAATATTTTAAAATAAAGATTTGGTTATTTTTCTTTGAATTTAAGATTCACAAACTGGATAAGGTCTTATAGTCAGATCAGGTATTCGACCATCATTAACCAGACGAGATAAGTATCTTACACTTATATGTCATAATCTCATATGCCACAATTCTATTTCATTTAAAGTTTTTGAACTACTACTAGTACTAGCTTGCACATTCATTACATTTCCTATTTTATTTTATATATAATAACTATTTACTAACTGACACTCAACTAATAGTACATCATTCGCATCACATAAATATAGGAACAATTTCGAATATACATATGGTATCCTTTACTGTCAAGTACATGAAGAAAAATAATCTGTCTAATGATGTTAGATACAAAATAATAATAATAATTTAATATAATAGTTCTATTATATGAAAAAAGTAAATAAAAAAATCCAACTGCCTCCACATGTAGGAAATCTCCATTTTCGACTAGAAGTATTTAGGGCAGTTAAGTTCCCAATGCCTATCCTCACTGTAAAAAGAAACACTTTCTTTTTGCCTTGTCCTTTTTCTCTTGAGGCTTGGATATTTGTTGTCTCTGATGACCATTTAGGGTGTTTGTTTCCCTTTTATTTTCTTCTTTCCCTTAGGCTTCCTAAAAGCCCTCGGAGTAAAAGAAAAAGCACCCCGAAGTAAGAGGGTCTAGTCCTCTTTACTCATTTCCTCATGTGCTATCTTTAGCATATTGTGAAGATTAACATAGGTAGGGGTTAGTCTCTGCATATTGAAGTTCATGATAAATTGTGCATATGATCTCAGCAGTGACTAGAGAATCAAGCTATTCCTCAGATTATTGTTAAGAGAATTACCCATTGTCTCCAATCTCTCGATGAATTCAATCATCTTGAGTATGTGAGGACTTGTTTGGATTTGTTCTCACGTGCCATCCCATTATTGTATGAATATTTTATTTTATAATATTTATACAGTTTATTATTTGTTAAATTGCTAATTACTATTATTAAATGGTTCAATGCTTGTGATGTTACAGATATTATATGATCTGAAAGGTTTCAAATTTGGTCTAAATAAGTTTAGATCAATGCTAAGAGTTAACATCACTGAAAACTATAAATGCTAAAGGGTTAGCATGTTATATTAATCAGTGAAGTCTAAGTGTTAGAATCTTGTCTGTGATGGTACAAAGACCTGAGAATACATTAGTAATAACATAGTTGCAATAGGGGCTAAAAAATGTTATTATGCAAGTCTATTATCAAATTATATGTTCTTAGTCTTAATTCACCGATGCAAGTCTGACGGTGGAATCATTTTACATAGACCAGTGTATACTATACCTAGATGGTTGTTCTTAACTGACCATAGGCTTATTGGAAGATCGTATAGCATACAAGTGTTCAGTGAGGACTAAATACTGAAAAGACTCAACGAGGACCCCAATAGACATCCCATAAAGCCGTCAATGAAAGGTCTTTTCAAGTTGAGTAGTATACGTGATCCTTTGACCTGAGTACCACGGTGGACTTGTAAGTGATCCATCATACTTTGGTTCCATACATGTCACAGACCTTTCATAGTGTAACCGCTGGGTGTCGTTAGGTATGGTTCGATGCTTATGGAGTTTGGTGTATACAGATATGGAATTCGTCAGCTCACATGGATGAGTTATATATATCCGATGGTCAAAGAATATATCTTAGAAAGTCTTATGATCATAAACAACAAACCTAGAAAAAGAGTTTCCTACAAGTTAAACAATATTGTAAGAGTGTTTGCATATATTATTTATTAAAATACGTGTTTGGAGATAAGTTCACAGATGAGCACATAGGGATTTGACGATAGTGATCTATATCTCTGCTCTTCCTGGATATGATTGGCGGAAGGATTATACGTATGCACTATGACCTCAACTTGTATGGTCTACTACACTGATTTGTAATATCCGTGACGTGTGCGTAGAGCATTGATCTCGGAATCACATAATAATTCTGTTTGAAAAATTAGGAGTGGATCTAGAGAGTCCCGTAATATAAAGTGTACTCGTTGTACACTGAGACAACATAATGGATTGAATAGTTCGATCCAAAAAATTTCAACAGACCAGACATTTACTTCGATTTCTCTTCGGTCATGCATGTGTCAAGACTTAAGAGTTAAATACATCAATTAGTTAACAATTAGTTGTTGACCAATGAAATGTTGACACATGGCACATGTGGGCCAATTATTGTTTGATTTAAAAATTACTAAAATGACCTTATTTGTTGGACAAATAATATCATTATTTTATTCATTAAAATGTTTATTGAATAAAATAATAATAATAATATATGATATTTTTATTTAAATTGAAATCAAACAATTAATTTTTTATTTAAATTAGCATGTGTTTCTACCATGATTAAATTATTTGTTTAATATTTATTAAATGATAAGATAAGTATAAATGGGTGACATTTGTTAATGGTAGGCCTTAAGATGTTTCTTAATAATGAAAAAGTGTTTTCTCATTTGGCCTAGATTAAGGCTAAGTTCATTTAAATGATATTCTATTTTTTTTGTTTTAATTTGGTTTATTGTAAGATAATAATAAACAAAAACTAATGGCAAACATAATAGATGCCATTAGGTGAGAAAATGAAAGATAATAATAAACAAAACACTAATGGCAAACATAATAGTTACCATTAGGTGAGAAAATGAAAGATAATAATAAACAAATAAAAGAGTAATTAGTTGCTCAATTAATTATAAAAAATTCGTGCAAGGGGTTAAGTGAATGGAAGAGAGACTTTTGAATGGTTAAGTGTTAGAAATTCTCTCAAAGTGTTGAGAGCAAAAACACTTCTTCCATTTTTCCTTCTATTTTTGGCACCTATATTACAAGGTAGAAACAAGGATTCAAGAGTTGAACCATTTGCTAGAAAAAGTTACTATTCTAGCTTCCTCAAGCTCATCGTGTTGAGGAACTAGAATTGTGAACGGGTTACTTCAAAGGCGGGTACTCCGGTTCGACCAAATTTTCCAAAGGCTTAACAAGGTATTATTTCTCAATCTTGAACTATTTTACATTTATGAGATAACATGTAAAGTTTATTTGTGTTTATCATTGAGTAATTTATATTTCGCTCATCCGCTGTGCATGTATGTATGTGATACGTATACTATATTTGAATAATAGACACAAACCCACATGCATGCACCCTAGGTTTAAAATCACTCACAAAATGGTATCAGAGCTATTTAGAGTTAAAATAGGGTGTTTTGAGTATAAATTTATTATTGGTGAAGTTTCGGTGCTCAAAAAGTGCATTTTAAGTTGTTGAAATGGGTATACCAAAGAAGGGAGCACCAAAGCGCCGCGGCCATAAGTGTTCAGCGCCGAGGCACTAGAAAATTTTGTTCCAGCTAATGGCAACCGGGATCATTTATTTTGTGTTGGTAAATACAATGGGAGCTTTACTGCTGAGGGTTAGTTGTGCTTACATATAAATTAATGTTTGATTGAGAATTACCTCATCATGAGATGGGGATTAAGTGTTTATGATACTAAAAAAAAAAGTAAAGTAAAAAATCTCCATTAATCAGATTGAACAATAATACATTATGAGATAGTGTTTTATTATTGTTGATCCATCTTGTCAATATAGTGTTAGTTGTATTATATCAGTCTTTTCCAAGATTACTACAGTGTAAAGGATTTGGTTGGTATGATTTAGACTATATCGATTAAATATGAGATGAGGCAAATATATGCGACAGTATTGCCTTAGATCGCTACAGTGTATGGACAGTACCAGTAGCATATATTTGATAATTGACAAGTTAATCTAGAATACACTTATCCTATATCACTACAGTGTATGGATAAGGTGTATTTAAGATTAACAGTAGGAGTTGTATAAGATGCAATTGATAAGAGTTGTCTACCCGTTAGGTTTATAAAGGCCTAGATCGCTACAGTGTGCGGCCTGAGTAAAATGCCAATGGGGTCCACTTCCCGTTGTATAGTTTAAAATAGTTTAAATTGTCGTTATCCCTTTTTGAGAGATTAGAAGGATTATGTAAAATAGTGGGAGAGCATTTTAAATTTTTAAAAAATGTATAAATGTTATACCTATGATTTAAAATGTATTATTAGTGATTTAATAATATTTTCCGCTAACATCTCATAATATTATTTTATTTAACTTGTGTAAGCTAGGATTATATCTTTAAATCCCTTAGTGCATATACTGGATGCACACCAACTCAAAGGTGCCGAGAATTTCTCTGACTGGTACATGAATCTCAGAATTGTTCTGGATTCAAAAAGATTAGGATATGTTATTGACCAAAAGATGCCCAGAGGTGTTTCTTAGAATGTCACCGAGGAAGAAAATGTGACATATCAGAAATGGTTGGATGACGATTTAAAAGTTAAATCGTACATCCTTACCTCAATGTCCATTGAGCTGCAAAGGGAGTATGTTCGCGTGGACAATGCCAGCAGTATTATGCTTTATCTCAGGGAGCTCTTTGGTGACCGACCTCAAATTGAGAATTATAGGGTCGCCAAAGCGTTGTTTCAGGCAAAGCTCCCTGAGGGCAGTCCAGTGAGTCCTCATGTTCTCAAGATGATAGGATTAATTGAGAGGCTTGAGTCCATAGACATCTCTTTGAGTAATAACCTAGGGAACAACTTAATTCTTTAGTCGTTGCCTGGGTCATCTGCACAGTTCATCATGAACTTTAATATGCAAGGAATTACCCCTACTTATGCTAAAGACAGCGGATGAGGACATGCATAAAGGAGGCTTGACCTTCCTTAACATGGTGCTTCATCTTCGACCCCGATGACTTCTGAGAAGTCCAAAGGGAAGAGGAAAAGAAAGGTGAGGCACATACCCAAGATGGGTCCTCAGCGGCGACAGAAATCCAAGCCACTGGAGAAACCGAAAGTGAAAGGCAAGTGTTTTCATTGCGGTAATAATGAGCACTAGAAGTACAACTACCCCAAATACCTTGCCATTGTGAAAAAGACTCCCTTGGGTATTATCTTTTCTATTATTGATATTTCTTTAGCATTTGATGCTAGTATTGGCTGGGTATTAGTTACCGCAAGTCCTTCTCATATCTGTAATATATTGCAGGGTCTGAAAGAAGTAGATTACTACAGCCGAGAGAGGTACAGCTTCGAGTAGGAAATGGTGATATCCTACGGGTCGAGGCTATAGGACATTACAATTTGATTCTCCCTTATAATAAAACTATTGTACTTTATAACTATTATTTTATGCCTATAATGTTCAGACAAATTATCTCTCTTCCTATACTTGACAATGAAGGGTATCATATGTATATTAAGAACCGTTCTTTATATTTATGTGATATATTTGATATTTTATTAGCTGAGTGTCAATTAATTAATGGGCATTATGTTTTGGATACAACGAGAAATGTCATGATTGTACAGGGTAGCACTAGTAATAGTGTACAAGCTTTAAATGATACTGAATTGTGGCACATGAGATTGGGTTATATAGGTGTGAGACACCTAACTCGTCTGGTTAAGGATGGTCGGATACCTGATCTGATCATAGAACCTTACCCAGTTTATGAATCTTATATTCAAGGAAAAATGACTAAATCTCTATTCATTGGTGTTGTACATCGTGCCACTGATTTATTGAAACTAATACATTGTGATGTATGTGGTCTAATGAATCGCACTGCAACGGATGGATTTCGATACTTTGTTACTTTTATCAATGATTTGTCATGATACGGGTATTTTTTTCATAAGAAACACAAGTCAGAAACCTTTGAAAAGTTCAAACTTGAGATAAAGAAACAAATCGGGATGTATGTTAAATGCCTTCGATTAGATCGAGGCGGTGAGTATATGAGCTGTGAATTCTCTGATTATTTAAAGGAGAATGAGATTCTAGCTCAGTATAGTCCTCCAGGTACTCCGCAACACAATGGTGTATCAGAGAGGAGGAATCAAACTTTATTAGATATGGTCTGATCGATGATGAGCTTCACCGATTTACCTGAATATCTTTAGGGTTATGCTCTGAAAACTGCTACTCATATATTGAACAGAGTTCCAACTAAAGCTATTTCAACCACTCCACATGAGATGTTGAATAGAAAGAAACTAAGTCTTAAATATTTTAAGATTTAGGGATGTCATGCTTACGTAAAAGTTACACAACAGGATAAACTTGCACCCAGAGGATATAAGTATCGGTTCATTGGGTATCCCAAAAATTCAATAGCATACCAATTCTATGATCTCGAGGAGCAAAATGTGTTTGTTTCTTGATATGCCACTTTCTTTGAGAAAGAGTTTTCCATGGATCGTGGAGGTTGTAGAAAGATTGTGCTTGATGAAGCCAATCAAAGCGAACATGAAATCGAGATGGAAACTCAAAATTAATCAAGCGGTATACCTTTAACACACCCTCCATATAGGTTTGAAAGGATATCCAGGCCACCTACTAGGTATGGTCAGATACCTGAAGGTGCACTGGGAGTTTTCTTAGTAGAAAAAAATGATCCTTTAACTTATAAGGATGCGATGTTAAACATCGATTCGAAAAAGTGGTAAAAAGCCATGAAATCCAAAATTGACTCAATTCATCACAATCAAGCCTGGGACTTGGTTGAGCTTCCTGAAGAAATAGTTCATATCAATTGTAAATGGATTTACAAGTGAAAGTATGGGCTTGATGGAAAGGTAGAGACCTTCAAAGTCCGATTGGTTGCAAAAGGTTATTCTTAATGATCTGGTATTGATTATGAAAAAACCTTTGCACTAGTAGCGATGTTGAAGTTAATACGAATTTTATTGGGTATTATTGCATATTATGACTATATAAGATTTGACAGATGGATGTAAAGATAGCATTCTTGAATGGATATCTCGAGGAAGAGATATACATGGAATAGCTTAAAGATTTTGCATCCAGCTAATCCACAGGTTTAGTGTACAAACTAAAGAAGTCCATTTATTGGCTTAAGTAGGCTTTTCGGAGTTAGAACCTTCATTTTGATGAGGTAATCAAAGGACCTAGTTTTATAAAAATGATGAGGAATCATGTATGTATAAAAAGGTCAATAGGAGCATGGTTGTCTTCTTAATTCTCTATGTGGATAACATACTGATCATTAGGAATGATATCGAGATGTTATAATCAATCAAGAGTTATCTAAACAAAAAATTCTCCATAAAGGACTTGGGAGAAGCTTCCTATATACTGGGTATAAAGCTTTATAGAGATAGAGCTAGGAAGCTGATAGGACTCTCTCAATAATCACACATCGATAGCGTCCTTAAAAGGTACAATTTTATTAACTATAAGACAGATAATGTGCCTTTAAGATATGACATTCATCTTTCGAGGAGAATGTCTCATTGGACGAAAGATAAAAGAGTTAAAATGTATAAGATGCCATATGCATCAACTGTAGGCAGCCTAATGTACGTTATGATGTGCATGAGACCTGACATCAGTATGGTTATAAGTGTTACTAATCGATCTCAATCTAATCTAGGTGACAGCCATTGAATGGCAGTCAAACATGTCTTCAAATACATTAAGGGTACAAAGGACAAGTTTATCATTTATGGAGAAAGTGATTTGCAGGTTAAGGGATACACAGATTCAGACTTTCAGTCTGACCCAAATGATAAAAAGTATACATCTGGATATGTATTTATCCTTAACAATACTGCAGTGAGTTGGAAAAGCACCAAATAGGGATCCACAGCTGATTCAACAACTAAAGCGGAATATATTGCAGCCTCTGATGCAGCATAAGAAGTAGTGTGGATATGCAAGTTTGTCGCTGAGCTCGGGATTGTCCCAAGCTCAATAGATCATATCCCTTTATTCTGCAACAACAACGGAGCTATTGCATAAGCAAAAGAGACAAGAGCGCACTAGAGATCTAAACATGTGGAGAGGAAATACCACATAATTAGAGAAATCTTGGCTATGAGAGATGTAATAATTTGTAGAGTTGACTTGTAAGTAATGTAGCAGACCCACTGACTAAGGCCTTAACTCTAAATGTGTTTGAAAAACACGTGGAGTCTATCGGTATAAGATACCACTATGAATGGCACTAAAGCAAGTGAGAGTTTTTTGGGATTTGTGCTCACGTGCCATTCCATTGTTGTATGAATATTTGATTTTATAATATTTATACAGTTCATTATTTGTTAAATCGCTAATTACTATTATTAAATGGTTCAATGCCTGTGACGCTACAAACATTATATAATCTGAAATGGTTCGGATTTGGTCTAAAGAAGTTTAGATCAATGCTAAGACTTAACATCAATGAAAACTATAAATGCTAAAAGGTTAGCATGTCATATTAATCAGTGAAGTCTAAGTATTAGAATCTTGTCTGTGACGGTACAAAGACCTGAGAATACATTAGTAATAACATAGTTGTAAGAGTTGCAATAAGGGCTAAGAAATGTTATTATGCAAGTCTATTCTCAAATTATATGTTCCTGGTCTTAATTCATTGATGCAGGTTTAACGGTGGAATCCTTTTACATAGACCAGTACATACTAAACCTAGATGGTCTAGATGGTTGTTCTTAGTTGATCATGGACTTACTGAAAATTCGTATAGCATACAAGTGTTCAATGAGGATTGAATACTGAACAGACTTAATGAAGACCCCAATAGATATCCCATAAAGCCGTCAATGGAAGGTCCTCTCGAGTTGAGTATTATATGTGATCCTTTGACTTGAGTACCACGGTGGGCTTGTAAGTGATCTATCATACTTTAGTTCCGCGCATGTCACAGACATTTCATAGTGTGATCACTGGGTATCATTGGGTATGGTCCGATGCTTATGGAGTCTATTGTGTACATATATGAAATCCGTCAACTCACATGGATGAGTTATATATATCCAGATGATCAAAGACTGTATCTTAAAAATTCTTATGGCCATAAGCAACAAACCCAGGAAAAGAGTTTCCTACAAGGTTAAACAATATTATAAAAGTGTTTGCATATATTGTTTATTAAGATACGTGTCTAGAGATAAGATCACAGATGAGCACATAGGGAATTAACGGTAGTGATCTATATCTCTGCTCTTTCTGGATATGATTGGCGGAAGGATTATACGTATGCGCTATGACCTCAACTTGTATGGTCTACTGCACTGATTTGTAATATCCGTGATGTGTGCGTGGGGCATCGATCTCGGACTCACATAATAGTTTTGTTTGAAAAATCAGGAGTGGACCTAGAGAGTCCTACAATATGAAGTATATTTGTTATACACTAGGGCAGCGTAATAGATTGAAAAGTTCGATCCAGAAAATTTTAACAGTGTCACGTGTCAAGACTTGAGAGTTAAATACATCAATTAGTTAACAATTAGTTGTTGACTAATAAAATATTGACACATGGCACATGTGGGCTAATTATTGTTTAATTTAAAAATTACCAAAATTACCTTATTTGTTGGAAAAATAATATCATTATTTTATTCATTAAAATGTTTATTGAATAAAATAATAATAATAATATATGATATTATTATTTAAATTGAAATCAAACAATTAGTTGTTGACTAATGAAATATTGACACATGGTACATGTGGGCTAATTATTGTTTAATTTAAAAATTACCAAAATGACCTTATTTGTTAGAAAAATAATATCATTATTTTATTCATTAAAATGTTTATTGAATAAAATAATAATAATAATATATGATATTATTATTTAAATTGAAATCAAACAATTAATTTTTTTAAATTTAAATTGGCATGTGTTTCTACCATAATTTAATATGATAAGATAAGTATAAATGAGTGGCATTTGTTAATGGTGGGCCTTAAGATATTTCTTAATGATAAGAAAATATTTTCTCATTTGGCCTATATTAAGGCTAAGTTCATTTAAATGATATTTTATTTTGTTTTATTTTAATTTAGTTTATTGTAAGATAATAATAAATAAAAACTAATGGCAAACATAATGGATGCCATCAGGTGAGAAAATGAAAGATAATAATAAACAAAACACTAATGGCAAACATAATAGTTACCATTAGGTGAGAAAATGAAAGATAATAATAAACAAATGAAAGAGCAATTAGTTACTCAATTAATTATTAAAAATTTGTGCAATGGGTTAAGTGAATGGTAGAGAGACTTTTGAATGGCTAAGTGTTAGAAATTCTCTCAAAGTGTTGAGAGTAAAAACACATATTTTATTTTTCTTCTATTTTTGGTACTCATATTATAAAGTAGAAATAAGGATTCAAGAGTTGAAGCCTTTACTGGAAAAGTTGCTATTCTAGCTTCCTCAAGCCCACCGTGTTCAGGAACTAGAATTGTGAACGGGTTACTTCAAAGGAGGGTACTCCAATTCGACCAAATTTACCAAAGGCTTAACACGGTATTATTTCTCAATCTTGAACTATTTTACATTTATGAGATAACATGTAAAGTTTATTTGTGTTTATCATTGAGTAATTTATATTTCACTCATCCGCTGTGCATGTATGTATGTGATACGTATGCTATATTTGAATAATAGACACAAACCTACATGTATGTACCATAGGTTTAAAATCACTCACAAGACTCACGTGATTACCTTCCGAGAGCTTAGCCTGAAAAAGCACTTTAACGACCTTATAAATCTCGACCTAGGGTTAGTCACCAAAGAGATCCTTTAAATGGAGCTTAATGCTGCTAGCATTGTCCATACGAATATGCTCCCATTGTAGGTTAGTAGACATCGAGGTGAGGATGTATGATTTAACCTTTAAATGATTATCCAACCATTTCTGATACGTTATGCTTTTTTTTAGTTTCTGTATCTGAAACACCTTTAGGCAGTTTCTGTATCTGAAACACCTTTAGGCAGAATCTAGAACGATTCGTAGATTTATAAGTCAGGCTAAATAATTTTTTGCACCTTTAAGTTAGTGTACATCAAGTATACGCACCAAAGAGTTGGTGAATGCCATTATAACTTCGCAAAACAAAACAAAATAGAAGATGTCAACGGACATAAAATTATTAAATCGCTAATGAAATATTTTAAATTATGGATAAAATAATTATACAACTTTTAATTTAAAACATCTTTCCATTGCTTTAAGCTATACAATAGAAAGTAAATCTCATTGACATTTTACTCAGGCCATACCCTATAGCGATCTAAATGTTTGTAGACCCAAGAGGTAGACAACTTTTGTTAATTTTATCTCATGCAACTCTTAACCCTAATCTTAAATATACTTTATTCATATACTGTAGTGATCTATGATAAGTGTATTTGAGTTTAACTTATCAATTAATAAAAATATGTTACCGATATTACTCGCACACTGTAGCGCTGTAGGGCAACATTTTCGCATATATTTTTCTCATCTCATGTTTAATCGGTATAGACCGAATCACACCGACAAAGTCTCTTACACTGTAGCGATCTTGAAAAAAGACTGATGCGACCGGTTTAACACCATATTGATAAGACGGATCATTTAAAACCACTATCACATAATGTAATAAAATTCAATTAGATTAAGAGAGTTTGATACACAGGCTCATATTTCATGGGAAGGTGATTTCTTTATTAGTTAATTATTTATGTGTAAGCATAACTAACCCCACCAGTAGGCTCTCATTGTAGTTACCAACAAAGAGAAATATAACCCGATTTATAATACACACTAAGAACCCTTATCACTGTATCTCATAAACCTTTACATGTATTATTTAATTTTTTAAATAATTTAAAAAATTAATATTTGAGTGTACTATTCCAGTGCCATGACACTGGGTTCCTAGCGCTGGAGGCTCTTCTCCAGCACCGTGGCACTAACACTTGGGTACTGTAGCACTATGAGTTTAAACCTCCAGCGTTGCGAGCTGACTTATCCAGTGTCAATCCCCTTGGCATACCCATGTCAACTCTTGAAATGCACCATTCAACACCGAGACTTCATTAAAAATATCCCCAACACTCAAAATACACAAACTTAACTCAAGATATACTCTGATACCAATTGAGAGTGTTGATTATATTAAGGTGTATACATGTGGTTTCGTGTTTATACAAATATATATACGCATCAAATACATAGATGTACGCATCAATATACGTAGCAGATGCATTTAAACAATATTATGAACATATACTAAGCATTTAATCAAATTAAATACAAATTGAGAAATTCACCTTTGTAAGCCTTTAGATTAATTAACTGAGAATCCGCTCGAAATACAACCCGTAGGCAATTTTAATGATCAACTATAGTGTGATTAAACAACTAGACAGCTTGAAATCTAACTTGTGTTTAACCTTTTAAACACTTAATAAGTATATGTCCTCACTTTGATCAATTCTTCATCAACAATAAAAAGCTTGTCTTACTCTTTAATGGCTAGGCTTGTTTAAGAAGATGAAGAGAAGTGATTTCAATTCTTGAAATCAAAAACAAAAGAAAAAAATTTTCTTGTTAAATTTTTCTTCAAGTGGCTTGCCAAAGAGAGATAGCAAAAGATGTTTCCTTTTTGTTTTAATTCACATATATATACTAACACTATTTACTTGACCTAATTATAGTAAACATTTAATCATGATAAGGTTATATATTTTTCAATAAAATATCCTTAATAAAAAAATGTTTAATTGACCTAACTATGGTTAACTTTTAATCATGGTTGGGTTAAGTAAACTTGATAAACAAGTTTAATGAAATATATTATATATTTATAATTTAATATAATATAATAATTAAATAATTATTAACTCAATTTTGGTTAATTTTTAACCATGGTTTAGTTGTTCACATTATTTAATATATTACAATATTAAAATATCTTGATTATTTAATTCTTAAATAATCATATATGTGAAATTATCAAAATGCCCTCATTTAAGCCACTGTGAGTCCCACCAAACCCATACTCGAGTTAACATAATCAATAATTTACTATGCACTACGTGTTACTATGTAATTGACCAACAACAATTATTATCCAATTAATTGTACTTAACACTTAAGTATTGATATGCATGCATCCCGATGGTTCTTAAAACAAATATTCGACTTTGTTGGATTTTATTGGATTGAACTATTCAATCCGATAACTACTCTAGTGCATAATGAGTATACTTCATATTGCGAGACTCCTTAAGTCCACGTCCGACTCATCAAATTGAATTATTCCATAAGTTCATGATCAATGCCCCACGTACTCATCATGGATATTACAAATTAACGTATTAGACCGTACAAACTGAAGTTAGAACGTATATGTAAAATCCTTCAATCACTTATACCCTAAATAAGCGGGGATATAGATCAACATCGTCAAATTCTCATGTGCTCATCCAATCTTGTCTCCAGATTCGTATCTTAATGAACAATATAAATAAATACTTTTGTTATATTGTTCAACCCTGTAGGAAACTTCTTTTCTGGGTTTATTGCTCACAGTCGTAAAACTTTTTAAGACACAATCTCGAAGCATAGAATATACAACCTATTTATGTGAGCTGACAGACCCCGTATCTATGCACACTAAACTTCATGGGCATCAGACCATATCCAGCGACACGTAGCGGTAAGACCATAAAAGGTATCTGACATTTATGGAACCAAAGTGTGGTAGATCACCCACAATTCCACCATGGCACTCAGATCAAGGGCCACATATACTACTCAACTTAAGAAGACCTACCATTGATGGTTTCATAGGATATCTATTAGGGTCCTCATGAGTCTATTCAGTATTCAGTCATAATTGAATACACATATGCCTATACGAGCTCTGAGATCATGGTCAGCTAAAAATAATAGTTTGTACCATACAAATATAGACATACATCAATTTATATGAAAGGGATTCACTGATAGACCTGCATTGGTGAAAATAGATCAGGAACACTGTGTTTGAGAACACATTTGTATAATGAAATTTTCTAACTCCTATTAAAAATCTTTACAACTATATCATTACTAGTGTACCTTTAGGTCTTTGTCGTATTATAGACAAAGTTCTAACTCCTTAAATTCACTGACTCTTATAACCTACTAACTCTTAATAGTGCTAACCATTAGCATTTATAATTCTCTACTTTGCTAACTTTTAATACCGGTCTAAACTCCTTTAGACCGGATCTGAACCCTTTCAGATCATACAGTGTCTGTAATGTGACAAACATAATTATCATTTAATAAAGAGTATTAGCGATTTAATAAAATATACATTGTATAAATATTATCAATTAAATATTCATACAAATAAGTATGGCATGTAAGTACATACCCTAGCACTTGTTTCATAAAAAAATTTTGAATTGTGCAGTCTTAGGCATGTTGAGTGCTAAATAACTGAAGAAAAAAAACACTAAAAGAGATAGTGAAAAAATAGCACACCAACTGTTTGTGAAAATGCTCTCTCATATAGCTGAAGAAATGATACAAGCTAAGAAGGTTTGACATAATTGAGGGTCTCTCTTATTTAAAAGACTAGTTTTATACAATTAACAACTAGAATTTATAAAGCTATACAATAATCTAACGGTGTATAATAAAGATGAAAAAAATATGCCAAAGAATATTCCAAGATGTCTCCATATATTTCAAAAACTATTCTCCTACCAATATAGGGTTTACGTCCCTTAGAAGTCACGGACTTAGCCTGCATCCCCATCCAATTCAACGAGCTTTCTAGAAGTTTCTATCTATATAGTGCTCCATTGGTCCATATAGCCTTTAAAAGGCTTTGTTATGCACTAAGTGTTCGAAAACAAAATGCTTGAGAACACATGGTGCATGACATTCTCCCCCACAAAATTCATGCGATGCCTTTATCGCATCTTTACTGAAACTTGCACACCTTATTCTTCAAACTACCACAATTCATTTTTGAGTTTCTAGTTTGCTTCATTATCGGGTAGCCCCTTTCACTTGATAAAGTACTCTCATCTTAGAGGGTAGATCTTTTTTTTTTTACTATCCTCTCATCGAGTATAAGTTTTACTTCTTTGTCATAATGTGTAAAGACTGCCAAAGGTTTCCCAAGTTTATAGCTCATACTTCGTGTCTTTCGTATTTACCCCTCGTATGACTCTAACTAGCTTGAGTGGAACACCAGATGTAACCGTAGTCTTAAAAGGAACTTCACCTTGTATAAGATATTGCCAACTCTTGGCAATAGGAAATGGCCTATTATACTTATGAACAAGGCCCTTGTAAAGTGGTTGTGTTTACTTGTATTATATTAGAAGTATCTTTAACATTACTAAGTCCCCTACATTATACTTGACATGTTGTCGCTTATTTTTAACCCACTGTTTATGCTAAAAAAGCCAAAATAATCCATATGACACTCTGGCTGGCTAGATAGCTCTCGTACCCCAAAAAGCCTTGAGCTACCCTTATAACTCTCTTAACTTTAGTATAGATGTTTGCTATGCCAGTGTAATTGGAGGCAAGTTGTAGTAACCACTTATCCACAATCGATAATAATAAATATTTATATATATATATATATACATATTTTATTTGTATGTGGGTGATACTTGATTTATGTATTGTTATTAGTAGTATTTGTATAGATTAAAGACCTACTATTAGTATTGAGTTTATTTGCAAGACTTTAGATTTATTTTAGGGACCAAATTATAATACTTTGAAAGTTTTAGGGGCTAATTTGTAAATACTAAAGATTAGCCTCTTAGTATAAAAATACACATTTGAAACCTTAATTCACTCGTTTTGATCGAGCCACCTCTTTTAGAGTGAGAAAAGAGAGAAAGAAAGGGGAGAGAAAGAGAAGAAGAAGAAAAAAAGAAGAAGAAAGTTAGAATTTAAGCTTTAAGAGATATATTATAACCCTTTCTTAATTTCTTGGTGTTAATTTAGTCAATTCCTTTAAGTTTTGATTTCTAGAAATTTGTACAATTGAGGATTTGATGTGAATTTTGTAAGATATTGTGAGAATCGATGATGATTTATGTAGATAACTTGATAAATCACGATGAATTGCAGAATTTCTACTTGATAGTCTCTTGATCAGAAAATTTTATACATTTTTGTGCTTTAATTCTAATTTTTAATTTTAATTATATGACATTAGACATATATAGAATAATTTTAGACTTTGAATCGATTGAAAATTTAAGAAATTGAATTTTTAGTGAATTTACCAAAATGACCCTGAAATTTTAGAAATTTCCTGTGTTAACAGTATGATACAGTGACAAATAATTTTTGATCTACTGAATGATCTTCAAAAATTACGAATTTATAGAATATGATAAGTTTATATGTTTAATATGATATACTCAAAATTGAGAATTTAGATCAATGTGGTTAAATTGTTATAATTTTCTAAAGTGTATCAGCTTATTACAGTATTTGATTAACAGATTTTTAAAGCTATGGAATAAAATAGTTTTAAAATACTTTTGGCAGTGATTTTAAAGTAAAATATTTATCATGGATTTAGATATTTTTCAAGAGTAATTCTGTGATAGTTTTATAATTTTTTAGTTAGTATATAATTTTATAAAATTGGGAGATTAAATATTATTCAATAAATATCTCGATCCTGTCAGGTTAATAGTTTGGATTTGATGGTGTTTATAGAATGGATTGTGTAAGAATTATGATATAATATTCATATATAAGAATGATATATTCTGATTTTGGAGTAATTGAACATCATTTGATGTATAAGAAAATTTTGTTAAGTGTAAGTGGTCGGAATGACAAGTTTTGAGAAACCAAGTAATTAGACTAATTTAATGTGATAAGTGCTAAATGTGTAATTTTGTAAACTATTTAAAGTGTTTTGTGTGAATGTTGAGGCTTATAAAAGGATTAATCTCCATTGATAGGTTAAGGAGAATTAAGCCTTATAGCCGAAAATGCTAAGAGGTAAGTATACTAGACTTTTACTGAAATCACAATAAGCATAGTAATTATTTATGTATGATTTTGTAAATGTGCTTAGAAATATATTTATGTTATACCAAAGTATATTTTGATATAAAATATGAAAGACATGTGAGCATGGATATACATGACATATATGTGTTTTTTAAAATGAGCTTTCAAAATGAAATGTGTTTAACAAAAAAAACTTTTGAAGTGTAATATGTCCATGAGATACATTTTATGTTTTGAGGATGCTTGAATTCACTATTGACTTAATAGGCATCTTATGTGATTTGTGGAGCCTTTATGTGTGGCATTTCCTTTGGGATTGGTATATGTTATGTGTTCCGTATGTAGGAAGGATCCTATTGGTACCTAAAGGAAGATTGAGTCATCACATTCATGTGGTGGCGTATTAGTGCATGTGAGAGGACTCATCGATGATCAGAGTGAGGGTTTGGCTCTTACCTTCGAGCATGAGCATTATATATGTGTAATTTAAACCTCACTT
Source organism: Ailanthus altissimus (assembly GCA_946807835.1). NCBI lineage: Eukaryota > Viridiplantae > Streptophyta > Magnoliopsida > Sapindales > Simaroubaceae > Ailanthus > Ailanthus altissimus. The sequence goes on from OX327684.1 coordinate 21,911,539, forward strand.
ATACTATTTCTCTCATACGGTATGTCACTTACGAGTGACATTTGGCTTATTATGTGATATGTGATATGAAAGTCCTACTAAGTAATAGTTGAGTAATGATATTCCTATTATATATTTTGAAAGAATATGTAAGCGCTTACCTGACATGTGATTTGATAAAATTATAATTTTGATTTATCATAGTATATCATACACATGCATTGTGTATATATATGTATTTGTATTTTGATATATGAAAAACTAGTATGCTTACTGAGTTTCATACTCATTATAGTTTATGATGATTTTAGGTAAATAAGGTATATGTGTGCTTAGCGGATTTGGCAAGGCTTCTGTTGTCCCTTGAGTTCCCTAAGTTGCTAGGTTGTTGAGTGTTTCATTTGGGGACACGTGGTTTAAGATATTTGATTTGTCCCTATTGAATAAATACTTATGTATTATTTTATTGAGTGTGGTTATGAGTTGATTTTAAGTAAGAATTTGCAATGAATACATTCTGGGCTTCCGGTAACAAAGTTGCTACCGGTGACGTAGTAGAGTATTAATATCTGAGAAAACTCTACGTATCTTCACTTCACTAATTGCCTCAGTTATAATTCAATTGTTATAATTCTGAAAAATTGAAATGAATGTTTAAATATTATCAATAAATATTTATATTTATATTTTAGGTTATGGGTTGATTTTAATGTTGAACTTACTAACAACTTACTAAGGATTCCTATGTTAAATTAAAGTTTGAAATTTTATGCAATATTATTTATGAGTGCATATTATTGAATGAATGTAAGTTATGTTGTGTGTCAGATCTTTTGGGTCTGTGGCGTGATACAAGTCCTAGCTCTAACTTAAACTCATGATTGATCACCTACTTTAGCAACAGTTTCTTCGGTAAGGCCGTTGGCATGATCACTTTATGCTCCCCGAGCACTTTTGCAACCTCCAGTGGCAACTCATCCTTGCCTCATTTCACGTTCTGGTTTATCATCCACATTGTTGCTGGATATGTTTCTTCTTTGCACTTGGTATTTTCTCTAAATTGCATTATAAAAAAGGATTGGTGTTGGTATTCAAGTTAGATCGCCCCCTCTTAGGCTGGTCTACCATCGGTATTAAGCGAGGTACCCCCATCTAAGATACACATATATTTGTGTTGAGGAAGTAGCATTACATTAAACTGCCTTAAGAAATACATACCAAGAACAACATCAAAATCATTGAAAAGTGCTACTTAACAATTTACCTCGTTACGCCAAGTCTCTAGGTGTATTTTAACTCTTCAAACAATCCCATCCAGAGGATTGCTTGTAGCATATATAGACTTAAAGTGTCCTCTATTTTTCTCTGTATTAAGTCTAAAGCGCCCCGCTCTGTACACTTAATTAATGTTGCACGTACCCCAGTATCTACAAGCACTTGAGTATTCCTACCATTAATATAGGATTCAATGTTCATGAACACCTTCCCCATTAGTGTGTTAGCATCCTACTTAGCTTTAAGGGTATTGAGCGTGGAAAATATCCCAATTGACCATGTTCACCCGCCTTTTGAGTCTCAAACATTACGTTAAAAACCTTCTTCTTCGAACGGTCTCTCACCCAATAATCCCTGTTGCAAATGAAGTAGTTAAATCTCGCCATTCTCTTGTTCTTGCACTTCTGCTATTTTTTCATCGGTAACTTGCCTTTCCCCCCTTGTTCTGCAGAGGGTGAAACTCTTTGACGCCCCCACCTTTACTATGATTTGGCTTAAAATTCTTAAACTTCATAGTTTCTTTCTTGTTGTAACCTATGAGCATCTCTGTTAATGTATGGGTGTCAGATATATTGGACACTTTATGTCGCTTCAACTCATTGGACGCCAATATTTGTAACACATCTAAGAAATAGAACAATAGGTCATCCTCACTCAAGTGCTCTTGCGATTCTCATCGCTTTTTTAAGCCTCTAATGAATTGCATAATAAAAAGTATACAAGGTTGCGATATTTACCTTATCCTCGTCCGGCACGACCATAGCATTAAATTGTCTCTCCATTTACCAAAACAACGTTGTCAAACTACTTGGTACTTCTCTTGCCTCTAAACTTTTTTAACATAGAATCTTTAACTCTCAACGCAACCACCGTAATTTGAGCAGAAACAACCCTATTCACCATCACTCACTTGTACAGTACCACGTCTTTTTTGATAACTTCAAAAGTTTTACGCAGTTCTCTACTTGGGCTTAAAACTTGTCCATAATAGAATAAATATATTCTTGAAAAGTCTTGATCCAGTATTGTTGCTTACTAGCATAGCTCTAGATAGATGTGTCACTAAGGAAAAATAGCTTGTTCTCTTTAGCATCCAGGTCTATCTCGAGCTTTTTTAATTGTTGCTCCAACTCCCTAAGGTGATCCATTGCCTTTCCCACAATACTAACATATTATTTCACTATGGTCCATAAATTATAGTTAGAATTAATGAACTTCTCATGAGGAACATTATTGTGCCTCTTAGCCTTGGGGTCTTACTTTATCTTTAGTCACATTCAATGATGTTGTAGGATCTTTCAAAGTCTTCTTTGAACTAGCTCTAATATCAAATATCACGAACCTTTTTCAAACTGTACAACCTTAGACATGTTGAGTGTTAAGTAGCCTAAAAAAATCACACAAAACAAAGTGAAGAAATACACACACCAACTGTTTAATAAAATGCTCTATTATATAATTCAAGAAAACAAATACAAGTTAAGATAATTTAGCACAACTAAGGGCTTCCCCAATTTATAGTGTTAGCTTTATACAATTAACGATTATGATTTACAAATTTATACAATGATCTAATGATGTATAATTGATAAAGGTGTAAAAGCACTAGTATGATTTGTACCTAACTTTCGTATTTTGCTCCAAATCATAAATACTTGACTATTTAATTATATTTTTTAATCATAAATAGATGTACGACTAAAAATTTGATGAATAGTAATAAACGGGAGGCAAATTAGACGTAAAACAAAAAAGTTATGCTCAAAACATGAAAAGAGCCCAGGTTAGTAGCTGAGCGCCACGACACCCACAACCCAGTGCCACAGCGCCCGTTCGACATATAAAAGCCCTCTCAACTCTTCTATTTCAACTGGGATTCGAAGCCCTTCGCCTTTAAAGTTTCTCATACTAATAAAAACACTCTTTTGAGGTCAAATATAGAGACTTTGGAAAGGCAAAAAGAAGAGAAATAATTCACAACATAAAATCAAATATCAAAGCCAAGAAATCAAGATTCAAGATCATGATTTAAGCTTTAAGTCAAGATTGAGTAAGAAGCACATCAAGTAGTCACTTTGACTAGTTTTTCTACTCTTTCTTTATCATTATGTTTTTGTTCTTACTGTTCTTCATGGATTGGTTGGATACTTTTAGTTTTGTGATGAGCTAAACTTGTTATTCTAGGGTTCGACTATCTGAGCCTAGTATGTAGTTGGATTTCATTGATTCTTAGTTTATGAACTTAATTATTATAATTGATTCATTATATCTTGTGTTTAATGCTTTCATTATACCTGACCAATATTTTGAATGATTGAGGAACCATGAAGAACTCGACAGAGGGATTCATGTGTTTAGCCTAGGATAGTTTGATGCATGATCATAGGGTAATAACTATGAGTTCCATCTAGGATAGACATATACCTAGGTGGCATGTATGGTATAATTTAGACTTGATCTTAATGAATTACATTTTGATTTGATTACTATAGACATATAGGTGATTGTTAGAATGCGTAATAAAGTCACTTGACCATCGACAAAGGTTTGTGATGAGATTAGTGTCTAAGCCATTCAATTGGTATTAAGAGATTAACTAAGAAGTTAATAAATCTAATAAAATACTAGGGAACGAGTTAAAACCCTAGATTATCTTTATTTGTAAATTTTACTCTTTACTTTTGTTTAGTTTAATTGTTAGAATTAGATTAGTTAAATAAATTTTAGACTTTAGTTTTCTGAATAAAAGTTAAGTAGGTATAAATTTAGTACTTGATTTATAGAATTAGATCACATAGTCCCTGTGGAATTGATACTTGAACTTAAATCCTATATTACTTGATACGATAGCGTGCGCTTGCGCTAGACTATTAAAGCACACATCAATAATAAAGATGAAAGAATATGTCAAAAAATATTTCAAGAGGTCTCCATATATTTCGAAGAATATTTTCCTATCAAAATCCTATAAATCACGAGCTTGGCTGACATCTCTATCCAAGTCAACTACCCTTTTAAAAGTCTCAGTCTATGTAACACTCTATAATTTTATATATGTCGCGCACCAAATAATCAAATAAATACTTAAGAACACTTGATGCTTGACACTTGGTATGTAGCCTAGGTTTGTTCTTGAAGAATCATAGAGCTATCATTTAAGAAATGGAAAGATTGTTGCTATAGCCAATATTAGCATTAATTGGACGGTAAATCTTCTAACTTTGGCTATCTCAGAGAGAATATTTAGAGCTAGTAAAATGGTTGAAAATAAAAAAATATATATTCTTAAAAAAAAACCAATATAAAATATGTCAATTTGCATGGCATTTTGCCACATAGACATTAAGTGGGGTGTCTCTTTCACCACCAGAATTGGTTTCAATTAATCGTGTAGAAAATAGATCAAAAGTGCTTTCAAGAACAAAGAGAAAGAAAAAATGAAGTGCCTAAAAGGATTCTCTGATTACCTACTTGTGATCAATGATAATGAATATGCCTACTTCGACAATGCCTTTGTCACTCATGTGAGACTAAAAACAGCAAGTCTCTAGCACACATATTACCACAAGCAGTAGGTATAAATACAAAAACCATTTTAGAAACTAAACCTTAAGTCATTAAAAAAAATCATTGTATAAGGTGGCCATTTTATTATTTCCTGTACATTTGATTTGAAACTGGAGTAAGTAGCCGTTAACGATAGAAACAACCTTGAGATCATGGTGTCTAATTTGTGCACCAGTTTAGAAGCTAAAGGAGGACACATTGGTGTCACCATACCACATATAAAAGGTGCATATATAAACATAAGTTCTACATTTTCACTAATTCTTGCAAGAACTAACACTATAAACATGATATAACTATTCTTTATAGGCTTCCTTTCCGATATTCTTCTGATAACCTAAAAGAAAAATCGCCTACCAATAGTCAAAATTGTTGCACCAAGAAGAGTTTAAACAACAATTAGTACTTTTACTAATTATTAAGCGGACAATTAATAATGCTAGTAATACAACAGCGAGGCAACCAACCATCCAACACAATATGCAAAAATGAAAGAACACCAAGTTTAACGAGGTTCGGTAATGTTACCTACGTCATCGGGCGCCGCTAGAACAAATTCACTATCTTTAAGAGAAGTTACAAAGTTTTTGGGTCACAATACAAATTCTCAAAAATAAAAGAAAATTTGAATTCTTACAACTTTCAGGGGCTTAAATGTAAAACTCTTGAACTATAAGGTTCTCATAAAGAGATCCTAAAAATAGAGGGGGAGAAGAGAATTATTCCAAAGGTATACTTAATATCAAGGAAGGCCTTATTTTATATAGGCCTAACCAAACCACCACCATGCCATCTCCCACAAATGTGAGGTTGGCTTAATTAGCATATAAGCTAATTTTCAACAAATCTCCACCTTGGCGAATATGCCAATCCTCTACAAAGTTTTATTTTTTCCAAAACAATTCTCTATCCAAATGCAGCGCCTCTAAATTTATGCCTAATGGTGCTATCAAACTCGAACTATATTGATCAAGTCCAAACAATGATTGAACTTGATCACTGTCACCATTTTAGTCAACATATCTGCAGAATTCTCGGCAGTCCCAATCTTCTGAAGTAAAATTCTTCATTCACTAATGATCTTCGGCACAAAATGATACCGAACATTAATATACTTCGTTCGAACATGGTATACTGAATTCTTCGCTAAATGAATAGCACTTTGACTGTCAGAATAAACATGAATCTTCTTCTGACCAATTCCCAACTCATCCAACAATCCCTATAACCAATTAACTTCCTTTACAGCCTCTGTAACTGTCATGTACTCTGCCTTTGTAGTAGACAAAGCAACTGTAGACTGTAAAATAGACTTTCAACTCACAGATGCTCTTAGAAAAGTAAATATATAGCTGGTTGTTGACTGACGTTTATCCAAATCACCAGTATAATCAGAATCAACATAACTGACAACACATTGATCACATGTATCATCTTTCTCAAAGACTAAACGAATATCTACGATTTTCATTAAATACCGTAGAATCTATTTCACAGCCTGCCAATGTCCTTTACCAGAATCATGCATATATCTACTCACTACTCTAATTGCATGTGAAATATCAGGTCTCGTACACATCATAGCATACATCAAGCTACCAACTGTATTAGCATATGGAACTTGAGACATATACTCTCATTCCTCATTTGAACTAGGAGATAAAGATGCGCTGATCTTCATATAAGGGGCAAGTGAGGTACTTATAGGTTTTAACTCCTCTAAAATGCCAAAACGTTGTAATACCTTTTTCAGATATTACTTGAGTCAAAACAATTTTGCCTCATTCTCTGTCCTTGCTAATTTTCATGCCTAGTATCTTTCTAGTTTCACCCAAATCTTTCATCTCAAACTCTCAGTTTAACTGAATCTTTAATTTTTTAATTGCTTCGACATTCGTTGAAGCTATCAACATGTCATCGACATACAAAAGTAGATAAATGAAAGAACTATCATATAGCCTTTGAAAATACACACAATAATTAAATTTGCTTCTTATGTACCTTTAACCCATCATAAATCGATCAAATTACTTATACCACTGCCTCCGTGATTGTTTCAATCCATAACGCAATCTTTTCAGTTTGCAAACTAATTTTTCCTTATCAGCAACTTTGAATCCCTCTGGCCGAGTCATATAGATTTTCTCTTTTAAGTCACCACGTAAAAATGCAGTATTTACATTGAGTTGAACTAGTTCTATATTTAACAGAGCTACCAATGCTAATAAAATTCTTATGGAAGAATGTTTCACAATTGGAGAAAATACTTCATTGTAGTCAATTCCTTCCCTTTGTGCATAGCCTTTAGCCACCAACCTTGACTTGTAGCGGACATCTTTCTTGTTAGAAAATTCATCTTTCTTTGCATATACCTATTTGCACCCAATTGCTTTCTTACCTTTTGGTAGTTGAGCTAGCTCCCAAGTTTCATTCTTCTGGAGAGACTGCATCTCTTCCTCCATAGCTGTCTTCCACTAATCAACTTCAGAATAGTTGACTGCCTCTCTATAAGTGGAAGGAACATCATTATCTACAACTGGAAGTGCATAGGCCACTATATCAACAAATTAAACAGGTCTCCAAATCTCACGTCTTGGCCTATTTACTGCAATAGTTTCTTGTTACTGTTGAGGTTCATGAGTAGAACCTTCTCCATCATCCCCCAAAATCACCTCTGTCATAGGAGTACTATTATCTGTCTCTACAGATTTAACCGGGTTCAATGTAGTTGTTTCCAACTTCACTTGTTGCTGAGTACGCTCCACCTGTTATGGAGTACTATTCACTATTGTTTGGTTTTCTAATTTCTTCAACATAGTGTTGGGATTTGTGCTTATATGTAATCCTTTTTATGTATAAATATTTGCTTATGTTTATACTATTATGATTTCAATATATCACTAATTATTTTATATATATATGTATATATGGTAAGATGCTTGTGACGTTTTAGACATTGTAAGATCTGAAAGAGTTCAGATCTGATCTAAAAGTTAAAAACGCTAAAAGATATAAATGCTAAAAGTTAGCAATGATAAGAGTTACTAGGTTATAAGAGTTAGCGAAATCTAAAGAGTTAGAGCCTTATCTAAAATGAGACAAAGACCTAAGAATATATTAGTAATGACGTCGTTGCAAAGAGTTACAAATAGTACTAGAAAATGTCATTATGCAAATATGTTCTCAAATATTATATTCCTGGTCTATCTTCATTGATGCTGGTTTATCAGTGAATACCTTAATAAATATATAGATTGGTGTATGTCTATATCTAGATGGTCCAAATGGTTAATCTTAGCAAACCATTAGTTTATTAGAAGCTCGTATAGAGATACAAGTATTCAGTAAGGATTAAATAACCATGAGTTTATTAGAAGCTCGTATAGAGATACAAGTATTCAGTAAGGATTAAATATTGAACAAACTCACAAAAATCTCTAATAGACATCCCATAAAGCCGTCAATGGGGGATCTTTCGAGTTGAGTAATATTCGTAGTCCTTAGACCTAAGTGCCACGATGGACTTGTGAGTGATCCACCATACTCTAGTTCCATACATATCAGATAGCTTTCATGGTCTGATCGCTGGGTGTCGTTGGGTATGGTCCGATGCTCATGGAGTCCGGTGTGTATAGATATGGGATCCATCAACTCAATTGGGGGAGTAAAATATCCTAAAACTCCAAGATTGTATTTCAGAAAGTCTTATGGCCATAAGCAGAAATATCCAGGAAATTAGTTTTATCTTCAGGGTAAATAATATCGTAAAAGTGTTTACGAATATTATTTATTGAGAAACAAATCTAGAGATAAGTTTATGGTTAAGCATATGGAGACTTGACGGTGTTGATTTATATCTCTGCTCTTCTAGGATATCTATGATGGAAGGATTATATGAATATATTATAACCTCATCTTGTATGGTCTAATGCGCCATTTTGTAATATCTGTAATATGTGTGTGGTTCATGGACGTATGAAAATAGTTTCATATGACAAATCGGGCATAGACCTAGAGAGTCTCACAATATGAAGTATACTCGTTGTGCACCGGGGCAACGTATTGGATTGAACAATTAATCTGAGAAATTTCAGCAAAGTGAAAATATATTTCAAGGTTCCTTATGTTATACATTTGTCAATACTTGAATGTAAAATATATTATTGGTTTGCAAGAGTTGTTAATCAATAAAAAATTGACAAGTGATACAATCTTGCACCGTAAATGATTTACCATATATTTACCTATTTACCTTGCTTGGTAAATACATATAAGGTAAATGTCATTATTCAAAATAGTTTTGAATTATTAATGATCTATTTATTAATGAAATTATTATTAATTGAAATAAGTGACAAACACTATTTTGTAATGGAGTAAGCACTTGTTATTAATAATAAGCATTGTTGGCCACTTAGAAATTGTTAAATAGTGCACTTGTGAAGTAGTGTAACCACTTAGCATTGTTTAATGCACATTTGCTCTCTAATCAATTGAATCATACAGATGATACAATTGTAGATGGCCTATGCTAATTTGATTATTGTTTGTAATGGCAAACATTGCAAAGTGGTGGTAGAGTACTAAGAGAAGCAATCAATTTTTACACTAAACCAAAAATTGAAAGAGTTCAATTTGTGTGTAAGAGAGTGTAAGATTCGACCAAGGAAAAAGAAGAAAGAGTTTAAAGAATTTGTTGAGTGTTCTCAAAGTGTTAAGAGAGTTTGTAAAGTCTTAACAAAAGGTTCATGACAAAGAGTTGTAAGGAACTATAGACATAACAATTAATTCTTCTCATCTTTTGCAAAAAAATAAATCATAAGGACCAAATTGTTTTAAGTGTTAAAACAACCCATTGCTGGAAATTCGTGGTTGCCATTCTAGCTTCATAATCCCACCCGTTTTAGTAATGAACTAGAATTGTGTAGCAAAATACTTCAAGGTGAGCTCAACAAATTTAAGCTTGGAATTGTTGAAGAACTGTAAAGTTACCTTCAAACTCGGGTAGGTTATTTACTTACAATTCATTTTATATCATGTATGTGAAAATATATATGAGATATATATATGTATGTACTTGAATAATCATACATGAAAATATATGCTTGAGTATGTTATATAGTGTATAACATGTATAAAGACTTTCGCTGTGTATTTAATTTTTAAAATTATACATATCTCTACACATCACACACCAAATCAAGTACATAGAAGACTCGTTAAATGTTACATCTCTACTGGATACAATCTTCCTCGAACTCGGACACCAAAGACGATATCCTTTGACTCTTGAAGAAAATCCCAAGAAAATTACTTTCTTGGCTCTGGAATCTAGTTTCGATTCTTTCACATGATAATATGCAGTGGAACCAAATACATGTAAAGAATCATAATTAGATATAAGTTTTCCATACTAAACCTCAAATGGAGTTCTATCACCAATAGCAACTGACGGTAAATAATTAATGAGATAACACGCATAAATCACAGCTTCAGCTTAAAACTCTTTACCCAATCCCGCATTGGACAACATATACCAAACTTTCTCCAGCAATGTTCGGTTCATGAGATCTGCCACCCCATTCTGCTGTGGTGTACCTCTCACAGTAATGACGTACAATACCCTCATCTTGACACAATTTCAAGAACTGATCACTGTAATACTCACCATTATTGTCTGTTCTGGGATGCCTGATTTTCCTGCCTGTTTGTGTCTCAACCATCTTTTTCCATTTAAGAAATGCACTAAGTACATCATTTTTAGATTTCAAAACATACACCCAAGCTCTTTTGAAAAAGTCAACAACAAAAATAACATAGTAGTGCAAACCTCCTATAGATGTAGTCTGAGAAGGTCCTCATACATCTGAGTGAACATAATCAAGAATACCCTCGGTATTATAAATAGTGGTGCCAAACTTTACTCTCTTCTACTTTCCTAGAATACAATGCTTACAAAATTCTAGCTTGCAAGTCTTCGCACCTTTCAATAAGCCTTTTTTTACTAAACTGAATAAGACTTTCTCACCTGCATGCCCCAATCACATATGCCATAACCTAGTAATCTCTGAATCTGCATCATTATCAGAAACCATAGCCGTTGATCTAATTACTGTACTACTATTATAGTAATACAAGTTGTTCCTCCTAGTGCCTTTCAATGTTACAAGAGCGCTTGAAGTGACAATCAGAATTCCATCTCATATAGATACAGTAGAGCCTTTAGATTCCAAGGCTCCCAAAGAGATGAGATTCTTCCTTAGCTTCGATATATATCAAACTTCTATCAGAACTCTAGTTGATCCATCATCATTTTTCAACCGGATTGAACCTATCCCAGGACTATGACAACTATCATTATTGCCCATATACACAACTCCACCATTAAACTCTTCAAAATTAAAGAACCATTCCCGATGTGGACACATATGATAAGTACAACCTGAATCCATAATCCATTCGTCAGAACGAGACGTGGATGAATGACTATTTAAACAAAAATCTGACACACTATCATCGCTTACACTCTCAACAACACATGCATTAGAAACAGACATATCTTTTTCTTTCTTTTTCAACTTCGAACAATCTTTCTTCCAATGCCATTTCTCCTGACAAAAGGCACACTCATCTTTTCCTACTCTACCCTTCGACTTAGATTTTCCCTTTTTTTTTTCTGATTTTCTACTTTGGCTACGCCCTCTTACTATCAATGCTTCTACTGACTCATCTCTATGTTCTCTCTGATCCTTTCTGCGAATTTCATAGTTTGTCAAAGAAGAACAAACTTCTTCAAATGACAATTTATCCTTTCCATGGATGAGAGTAATACATAAATGATCTAATTCATCCGGAAGAAAACCAATCAACAGTATAGCCTTTATTTCATCTTTGAAGATTTCCTCTAAATTTAATAAATCAGTAATTAACTTATTAAATTCGTCAATATAAGAACTGATACTCGTACCTTGTCTCAACTAAAGATGAAATAATCTCTTCAATAGATACAGTCAGTTTTCATTACTTTTTTTCATATATTTGTTCTCCAAGGCCTTCCATAATGCATTGGCAGACTTTTCTCTGATGAAAGGATACTTCTACTCTCTACACAGACAAGAATGAATCAACCCACAAGCTTTTATATTAAGCTTGTTCCAGTCTATCTCCTTGATATCTTTTGATTTTGTTTCTTCCAGAACTATATCCAAATCTTGCTGACATAACCCGTCCAACACCTCACTCTGCTATAAGCCAAAATTATTCTGACCATCAAATTTTTTCACATCTATTTTTGCACTAAACACTGTCATTGTCCTCATTGATGTAGATGATGATGATGTCATAGCTGCCTTACACAAATGAGCTCGATACACAATATCACAAATAACCAAGCTCTACCAAATAATTATATTTAACAACTAGCAATCTAAAATTCACCAACCCAGAATAGTAGTAAGTGATCAATAGAAAATAGCCACTCACTGTCCTAAACCTGGTGCTCTGATACCACTTGTTGCACTAAGAAGCGTTCAAACAATAACTAGTACTATTACCAATTGTTATACAGACAATCAATAATGTTAGCAATACCACAACGAGGCAACCAACCATCCAATATAATATACAAAAAAGAAAGAACACCAAGTTTAACGAGGTTCGGTAATGTTACTTACGTCCTCGGGTGCCGCTAGAACAAATCCACTATCTTCAAGATAAGTTACAAAAATTTTGGGCCACAATACAAATTCATAAAAAATAAAAGAAAAATTGAATTCTTATAACTTTTAAGGGCTTAAATGTAAAACTCTTGAACTATGAGGTTCTCATAAAGAGATCCCACAAATAGAGGGGAAGAAGAGAATTATTCCAAAGGTACACTTAATATCAATGAAGGCCTTGTCTTATATAGGCCTAACCAAACCACTCTCATACCATTTCTCACTAATGTGAGATTGACTCAATTAACATATAAGCCAATTTTCAACAAAAACAAATGCTACAAGAATTAGAACTAGAATCATAGACTTTGAAGCTTCTATCGTTACCTTTACAAAATTGAAAAAAACTTACAAATCACCGACCAATGCTGCTGACAATGCAATGTGTCCGAGTACCGAATTGATGATTTTGAGATTCATTAAAAAGCTAGCTACCATAGAAAAAGGTATCATTATTAAGTACCCTTGGGAAAAAGCAACCCAATCATCCAGATCATCTTATTGTTCAAGAAACTTGTTTATGTATGAAACAACCATAGTGACTATTGTCAAATTGATCATATGGCTTCCACCAATATACCATTCTCTTTCTCTGGATTTTAAAATCAAGTTTACATATATCTTCACTCCAATCATAAACGTGAAAGATGTTGCCTAACCTTGTCTAGGTACATAAATTTTCACTGCTTTTAGAGGGAACAAAAACCGTGACTTATTAGGCCAAAAGTATCCCATCAAACTTGGTTCTAAAATCAAACTAGCCTGGTTACACAAAATCATGGACAAATATATTAATCAATTTCTTTAGTTTAGTTTAATAAAAAAAAATAGCCAAAGAAGGCAATGCAATTGAGATAAGAAAATCAAAATGAGAGCAAAGCTAATACTAATACCAAGACTTGGGAGACAAAACGGGGCAATTCGTAGCATCTGAGGACATGATGTATCAAATAGTTGATGATAAGTATGAGGACTAATTGAACGTAACAACGAGTCAACGTATATCTAAGTATATTCTAACCAGATTTCAGGTTCCATATCACTTATGAATAAACTAGAACAAGTTTCAAACATGAACCATCTATTTTATTGATCAAATCGTTTGCTCGAAGATTTTTTTCCATGGTAAGGGCTGACCATATTGAAAAAAAATCTAAGTATTATATTAAAGATTTGTATTTTTAAGAAAATTATTAGTTTCTTGAAAAATACTCCTAAATAGAAAAATAGCTGAGTAAGTTTGAGACAAAAGTGAAGTATTATTAAGTGATTCTAAAAATGTATTTACATAGTTAATGAAAGAATGCTAAACATTGATATTTATAGTTATATGGACTTCAACGAATCTCTAAGTGTAAATAAATGAGAGTTTGCTAAGAATGGCAGGAAGACTTCTAGCAAACTTTACAGCCTCTAACAAATTTTACAACTTGCAACCAATCAGCTACTAGAGTGCCACTTGTATACTGATTTGGACTACCTCCAATAAACTTTACAACTGTAATTAACTAATTTGCTAGTATGCCACTCATGTGCTGAGCTGGACTAACTGGATAGGAAAAATAAACCTTTGCTTCTTTTGTTCTGCATTGTGTGCTTCACTTGATCCCCTCAAGCTCAACTGTCTGGAGCAAACATTGAGCTTGTGAACAAAAGAATAAAATTTGGTGATTGGAAGAACCTTAGTAAAGATATTTGCCACTTGAGAATCATAAAGAACAAATCTAATATCAAACTCACTAGCAAGTACTTTGTCTCGGACAAAATGAATGTCAATCCCAATGTGTCTAGTACGACTATAAAATATAGGGTCGACTGTTAAGGAATCAGCTCCCTGGTTATCACACCACACTGCTGGAACTGAAGATTGAGGCAAGTGAAGTTCTGAGAATAAAGATTGTAGCCAAGTTAACTCTACTGCCACCTGAGTCAAGGTTTTATATTCAGATTTTGTACACGACCTTGATATTACTCTCAGTTTCTTTAAGCACCATGAGATTATTATTAGCATAAAAAATATAATAGCCATCATAGAATCTTCTATCATCTATGTCGGTAGCCTAATCAGCATCTAAGAAGGCTGTCAATCTTAATATATTTCTAGGTTTGAAGAGTAAATCATGACCTTTGGTGCCTTGAAGATACTTAAGCAATCGTTTGCAACATTGCCAATGAACTAGAGAAAGACATTACAAGTATTGACTTAGTTTATTAACTACAAATGAAATCTCTAGCCTAGTGAGAGTCATGTACTATAATGCATCAATGATACTAGAGAAAACCATCTGAAAAAGGGTTGATATGAGTACTTTGTTAGTTTGAGAGAACTGTTCATTGAAGTTAGCAACTTTTTGCTTTTACCATATTTGTCTTTTTTAGCAAATCAGTCAAAAATTTAGTTTGGTTAAGATGTAGTGCAGAACCAATCTTTATTATCTCAATTCTAAGAAAATATTTTAGATCACCAAGTTTTTTTAGAGTAAATTCTCTATTCGATTGTCTAATCACCATTTGGATTGCTTTATTATCATCTCTAGTGATGATTATATCATCTATATAGAATAATACTATAAGTAGCTTATTGTTAGTATGTCTAAAAAAAATAATGTATCTAATTTTTTATTATATAAGCCCCACTTGATCAAGGCATCTCTAAGCTTGTCAAACCAAGCTTTAGGTGCTACTTAAAACCATATAAGGCCTTATGCAATTTACAAGCAAAATTAGCTTTATCAGGAACTTCAAATCCCTCTAGATGTCTCATGAAAACTATTTTAGTGAGTTCTCTATTCAAAAATGCATTGTTGATGTCTTTTTATTTCATTTTTCAACCTTTTGTCACTATCAGATTGATAATAACCCTTATTATGCTAAATTTTACTATAAGACTAAAAGTCCTAGAAAAGTCTACCCTAGGTGTCTAATTTTAACCTTTGGCCATTAATCTAGCCTTATACCTTATTATACTCCTATTAGGATTTCTTTTCAATTTAAAACTCATTTATTTTCAATAATCTTGTGATCTAGATGACTAGGAACTAAAGACTTCTTCTAACATTACTTATCTCTAATGTGACTATTGTAATGCTTCAGCCAGAGAAGTAGGAATTTCTTCTTGGCTTCTGGTTAGTAATATTTTTTGCTTGTAAATGCCATCCTTTGATCATGTGACCATTGGATGAGTGTTAGTAGTAGACCTGTTCTGCATATCGGGTATTGTTTCTGGTTGTATTATTGATTATGTTTGGTTATTGTTGAGTATGTCTTAAAGAGGTTAATTATCACTTGGAATGAATTATTGATGCATAGTATTAGTAAGGGTTTCTAAGAATGTTTGTGTTTTTGGCAATGTACCTGAAGTGTTGCTTAAAGTTTTTGCTGCAGGAACTTGCATTTGTGTGTAACTGATCTTATGTACAAACTAAAGTGATATAATAAAAGAGATTGAGATTATTGATAGTGTCTTTAATGTAAGCTAATCCTAATAGTGAATTTTAAGCAAACAAAGTGTCTGTGAGAAAGGGAATCATTTTCATCAAAGATGACATACTTAACAATATATATTCTTTATTTTGAATTAAGACACTTGTAACCTTTATGTTGTGATCTATACAACAGAAACACATAGTTTTCAATATGGAAATTGAACTTATTATTAGAGTATGGTCTTAGGTGGGGGTAACAAGTATAACCAAAGACTTTAAGAAAGCTATAATCTGGATGTTGTTTAAAAATCAGTTCAAAAGGTATTCTATATTTCAGTATAACTAGTAGCATCCTATTGACGAGGAATATTACTGTGGTAAAAGCTTTCCACCAATATCTTAAAGGCATGTTAATTTGAGCTAGGAAAGTAAGGTCTGTCTCTACTAAATCTCGATGTTTTCTTTTAGCCTTCCCATTTTGGCAATGAGTATAGGGGTAGGAGTATCTATACAATATTCCTTTTTGGTTGATAAAATTTGTAAAGGTTTTGTATTCCCTTCCATAATCAGTATGTAGCATCTTTATTTTGTTATCAAGTAGTCTCTCAACATGATTTTAAAAATGTTGAAAGGTGGTTAATACTTCTAATTTTTTGTTTTAGAGGGTAGATCCGCACAAATCTACTGAAAACATCAATATAGTTAGCATAGTATTTATAATCATCCCATGATTTAATAAAGGCTAGTCCCTAAACATCTGAATGAATGAGTTCTAAAAGGTATTTGTTTTAGTTTTAAAAGAATTAAAGTGGTGTGATTTTTGCCTATTTGATACGTTGAACAAAAAGAAATATTATTGTCTTTTAGAAAACCAAGTATCTTACAACTTGTCACAATCTTTTTAAGTACATCAATACTTGGATGACCAAATCTTCTATAGAGTACATCAAATTGATTATGATTGGTTCTAGATATCATGACTTTAGGGCTAATTACAACAATTTTATGAATTGTATTATTTATCTTACAATCAGCAAAGAAAGAAACTAAAGGTGTTTGGAAAGATTTAGAGTTTACTGGAAAAAAAATGATCAGAAGCAACATGTGAAGGGTGAAGAACCAGTTGATGCAGTCCATTTCTAACAATGCCCCTTAGTAAAACTTTCTCCTTTATATCCTTTATAACACAGAAAGTTTTGGTGAACTTAATGGTCAGATTATTATCAAAGGCAAATTTGAGATACTTATAAGATTCTTTGTTATATTGGGAGCATGTCAGACATTTTTAAGACTTAATTTTTCTAAGGTAAGGGTATTTGGAAAGTAATTTCCTATATGCAAAATTTTAAGCATGTTGCCATTTCCAACAGTTATATATTCTATACATCTATATACACTACTTAAAGCCAAATTATTGAAATTGTTAGTCACGTGATTTGTGGCACCACTGTCCATATACCACCCTATGTCGATTTGTGGCACCACTGTCCATATACCACCCTATGTCATTTTCTAGTTTTGAGCAGGTTCAGCAACAGATGCTGCTAGTTGCAATTGTTTATTCACTTAATCTTGGTTTTGTTGTATAGAAGGCATGAAATCCTTTTTGAACCTGTTCCAGCACTTTAAGGCTCTATGTTCACTCTTAAGATAAATTTGACATCCTATTTTAGAGTTGACTTTACATCTTCCACCAAAGTTTGGCTTTCCTCTTCCTCTGCCACTAAAACTTCCTTGTGTATTCTAAGGACTTTGAGTCATAAAGCTACCAGGTTATTTAATACCACCAAAAATGTATTTATTATCACCATTGTTTCTAAATTTTTGCTTAATTACAGAGTTTGCTGACATATAACTACCTAATAATATATTGGACAACTCAATTTCTTTCTTCTTGACTTAAGAGAATTGAATAAATCTCATCTAAAGTTATATCTTCTAACCTTATAGACACAAATAAGGTTACTAGATTACATTCAGATTCAAGGCTAGGCAGCAAGTATGAAATCAGATCCTAATCATTTACAGGCTTTCCAACCATAGCTAAACCATCAACTAGACATTTTACTTTCATGTAATAATCATTCATACTTCAATTTTCCTTCCTCATAGTTTGAAGCTGAAATTTAAGTTTTGTAAACCTAGCAAAGGATTGAGTTCCAAATATTCATTCAAGATGCTTCCAAATTTTAGGTGAAGTTTTATATTGAACTATAGAACTAAGCTCTGAATTAGTCATAGTAGAGAACCACCAACTTACAAGTAGAGAATCATGTTTCATCCACTGTTTGTATTGAGGATTCAGTGTTGGTTTAACTCCTTGATATGAAATGATGTATCGATCTGGACACACTCTTTCTCCAATCAGCAAATCATCCAAATTATTTTCTTTAGCACAGGCCAACACTTGTGATTTTCATAACAAAAAGTTATTATAGTCGAATTTGATTGGATTTGAAAAGGCGAATGTATTGTTCTGTGTAATTGCCAGTGTGTTCAAGTTTGATGTATGTGTTTGATGTGAATTTTAGGAACTAGCCATTGCCTTTGGTACCATGAAACAAATCTAAGAATTATATTAAATATTTGTGTTTCCAAGAAAATTATTAGTTTCATGGAAAATACTCCAAAATAGAAAAATAGTTAAATTTGAGAGAAAAGTGAAGTATTATTGAGTAATTCTAAAAATGTATTTACATAGTTAATGAAAGAATGCTAAACACTGATATTTATAGTTACATGGACTTCAAAGAATCCAGAAGCGTAAATAAAAGAGGATTTGTTAGGAATGGCGGGAAGACTTTTAATAAACTTTACAGCCTCTAACAAACTTTGCAACTTACAACCAATCAGCTATTGGAGTGCCACTTGTGTGCTGAGCTAGACTACCTTGAATAAACTTTACAGTTGTAATTAACTAACTTGCTGGTGTGCCACTCGTGTGCTGAGCTGGACTAGCCAAATAGGAAGAATGAACCTTTACGTCTATTTGTTTGCATTGTGTGCTTCACTTGATGTACTCTTTCACATATAATCCTTCTAGGCAGGTTAAAATGTTACTGAAACAAACAGAAATAAGAAGGGGGAAAATGGAATGAGAGAGAGGAGAACCCTACTGTCCGCCCGGTCTTTAACAACCAAACCGAGTGATTGATTGTTGCATTCTGACCATATTCCAATTATTGGCACTTGGCAGAAAATATTTAGTTGTAATTTTTAGATTTCTTTTCTTTTTTTTCTTTTTTTTTTTTTTGAAGAGTTTAGGCCCCAAAATAGTTCTTAGTAGGCCAAATTTACATTTGCCCAGTGCCCAGATAACGAAATTCAACCACAAAGCCCATCGAGCCTTTCTCATCAAGCAAACCTGCGAAAATGGACCAAAGTAGCAAAATCAACCACCCACAGGCATGGTTATCGCTTCGAAAACTGTACAACTTTTTTATTATTATTATACATTTCAAATTTTTGTTACACCTCTTAATTTTTTTTTTTTTTTTTTAATATTTTAACTTAGGTGAGTGTAAGTAGAATAACTCGTCCTGGGTTATATACAATATTATATTTAGTGGTCCCCAAATCATAAATTCACGTGTAATCCCTTATTTCCATGGATGGATGGATCAGAACAATGACGTGTCTTCCACTGCTTTTTTTGGGTGTTTCAAATGGATAAGGACAAAATCTTCCTTCTCACTAAAACTAAAACTAAGGGCAAAAGCCGAAAACCATGTGCACTTCCAGCTGGGTTGAACTCTTTTTAACAGTTTTGGGCTTCTTTCAAAAGCCCATTTTGGAATTATTGTTCCGGTATTGCCCTCACTGCTTCCCTCATATTACAATATTGTCAAACTTAATTAGCTTCATCAAAATCTCATTAAATTCATAAATTGTACACGATCTTGCTATCAACGGTGTCCTAATTACCCATTTGACATGTCTCGTTACGTTAATTTTCAGATACAAGAAAAAAAAAATTATAATTATCCCCAAAAAAAACCCTAATGGCATTTAGGTAAATGTATGCAAGTCTATGCCGCTTTGTTTTCATGTCTATTATATATCGACCCAACCGAAGTATCAAAGTCTTCAATAGTTTCATTTTCAGTTTCATTAGCCTTATCCACTTTCCAAAGTTTCAGAAGCAATGGCAATGGAGGTAATTTCTCAAAGATCATCATCTTCATCATCAACTTTGAATCCCAACGCTCCGATGTTCATCCCGCATGTCTATCGCGCAGTTGAGGATTTTTCCGACCAATGGTGGGACCTGATTCAATCATCCTCTTGGTTCCGTGACTACTGGCTCAAAGAACGTTACTTTGATCCGCAAAATGATCCTCTATTTTCCGATATTGACGATCTTCTCCTCCTTGCTGACGACGACGAGTTCTTTCACGACGAAATTCAACGTAAGTTGCAAAATAATGTGTATATATATTGCCACTTTACTCTCTTGTTTTTTCATAAATTATAACTCCTCTCTTTAATATTTGCAAAAATGATAATTATTTTTACCAAAAGAGAGAGTAGTAAGATTTTTTTTTTAAAAAAATAAGAAGGAAAGTGGTAATTGCGGAACAAATTAGGGAAAACTGATGATTTCCCAGATAAAAAAATCCGGGAAAATTATTTTGTAACTGACTAGTTTGCTTTCTTCGTTTGTTTGGTTGTGTTTACAGAGCAGGAAAATGTAGGGAGAGACTTTTGCAGGGACTTGGTTTCAGTTGGGACGCTGAAATGGAAAAAGGGTCGAGGTTTGATTGAGAAGCCGAGGCAGGCCGAGAAGGCACCAAAGATTGTGAATGTGAAGGTGAGTCCAAGGACGATTCAGCAGCCGAGGTAGACAGACTCACTGACATTAGTTGATGAGTTGAGGAGCTCCGATTCTAAGTTGTTAACAGCCCTTGATTTCGTTTCTAAAATTTTAAATGATAGTTTTTGTACAGAGAACTTTTTTAACTTCGTCACATCGGACTTCAGTTGTTGCTTTGTAATCGTTTGTGTAGACTTTCATCTCAATCTCATGCTGATGATGAGATATTGTAAGATTTGTCTGTCATAGCTTTCACCTTTGCGTAATGAAAAGATAATAATGTTGAGGGTTTAATGAAATCATCAGTCTTGCATTGCATCTGGTCTGATTCGAGATCAATTACAAATTTACAACAGCCACATGATAGGAAATAATAAATAATAGATGGGATTAGGATTGGAATTATTCTACTGAACAATGAAATATGATATATTGTCCAGCAAAATTGATAAGATTAATAAGATTATTGTTTATTTCCGGGAACAGTCCATAAGTTATGAAAATGAGGAAGCGCTACAGAGAATTCAAAATTACAATATTTAGTCAATTAATTCGAGGTTAATGGATGTGTACTATCACCATCTTTTGTCCTCCATTAACTTGAAGCCCTTAATTATCTTCAGCGGCTGCTGGTGCTGTGTTAATGGTCACAGCTAATAAAATAACGCTCGGAAGAAGTTGGAATATGATCTTCATATAACTAAGATGGATGGAGTTTGATCTGTTCAACAATTTGCTTGAACTTAGGCCCAAGTGCTGGCTGTCTTGCCAATCTTTTGCAAAGCTCTTATCACTTCTTCGTTTGTGACATTGCCAGTCACTATCACTTTCTTCAGCTGAGTGTCCACGTTATACGTTTCAATATCTGCCGACCAAACAAATAGAGATTCAGATACCATATTAAATACTGGCTATGAGCGAAGTGCAAATCAGAAAAACCCTATAAATTGATGGGTTTTTCTTTCTTTTTATTTTAAGCCAATGTAAATGGAGTTTGAACTCAAACGATTATACTAATCGACCAAAGAGTTTTTTTCCAAGATGCATGAGAACTGAAATACCTTCTATTTTCTTGATGGCCTTCAAGATTTTCTTGATACATTCCTCACAGTGCAAACCCACTTTCAGTTCCACAACCTATAAATTAATGAATCATATAATTAGCTTCGTCGAACTTTGAATATTAATATTATGAGCAACATGAAATTTGCAGCAAAATGGATTGAAATAAAGACATGTTTTGATGATGGAATACTTACATTTGTCATTTTTGTTGATCAACCAAAAACTTTCAAGTTGGGTAAAAAGAAGGAAGAAACAAGAAAGCAAAGCTTGAAGCAAATTAATTGGATGATATAAATATAAAAATGGTGATAATAAAAGATGAGGAGGTGACGAGGGATTGGATTCTTTACGTGTAAATGATGGGAATCTTTCTTTTCTTTAGTGGAAAAGCCACCTTTATTTTGTTCCCATATTTTTTTTATATATAAATATATATATATATACACATATTTTTTGAAGAAAAATATATAAAATATTGATTATTGACTTTTAAGGTTCCATTATTAATATTATTATTGTTATTATTAGCCTTCACTCGTAGGGTCGGCCATAATCATGGCTTTTTTGCCGGGCCGGGTGGCCACAAATGGTGGAGATTTTTCATTTAAAATACTATTCTTTTCACACATAGATATGTTTATTGAAAGAGTTGGATGGCTTGGTGTTAAATATTGAGCAACAGCAAACTCATAGAGTTCTCGATATAAAAATTTAATGGGTAACCCATTACTTGATTTCACAAATTCTAAATTTAGTAATCTAGAATTTGTGAAATACTCACCATCTCAATTAAAATTAAAAAGCACATTTAAAAAGGTGATTGAATAGGTAATTCTAATTAGTGAGTAAATTTGAAAATATAACACCAATAACTAATAAAAGTCGGAGTTTCTTTCTTAAAGCTTCCTTTTTATTTTTGTTATCTTTAAATATTGTAGAATATAATACTAATAATCAAGGACTAAAAACACCGACAAGTTAAATTGAGTCAATTGTATTCTTAATAAAAAAAATTCAAAAATTTATCTAATACGTAAAAGGATATCGGGCCAAGCCAATAATAAATTCTTCATTGCTACTCACACCGATTAATTAAACAGAAAGATGAATTCTTATGAATAACTAAAATGGGTACCCACGAATGAAATTGACATCTTTGTACGTAAGCAGAGGACTTGCGGTAAAGCCTAGGGGCCACGAAAGATTTTTATTATTTGATCCCTTAAAATAAATATTTTTATAATTTGACCTCTATACCATTTTATTATTGACTCTAAAACCTACATGTAATTAGAATTTACCCCTATACTATTTTAATTTTACATTTAGACCCATTATTTAGATTCTGGGTTAAGAGGACAATGGCCGATGGCTTTTAACATTAATTTGGATTAGGGCCTGCTCCTTGATAATCAATCTAAGAAAGTCTCTATTCGTTATGATTAGATAAATTTTTATTAACATTCAATTAATCTCAGTCGGTGGAGTTATTCTCTCTCAATTTTCAAGCAGAAGATCAAACCAGAACGATGGCTGATGATTCTTTTCTACACAAAGACAGAGATGACGAACCCTAAAGTGGACCCTTTATTTCAATATATCTCCATTTCCATTGTAACTGTGCACAAAGTAACCAAGAGAAGAAAAATAACAAAACGAATGATGGTTGATCATTCTTTTCTGCATATTTCGATTGACAGGTTGAAAAACAAAATTGAGTATCGTCACTTTGGGCTTTGATTATAACGTTCCCACAAACGAAAGATAAGTATTTACTTAAATCAAATATCATCATCACAAATCTTTCTTGTATCAATATATATACATATATACATATATATATATATGGCGAAGTTACTAACTTACAAATCTTTAATCCTTAAACTCGAATTTTTTTTTATCGTTTTTCCATATATGTATCCAGGAAACATTTAACTCGGTGGGTTTCTAGCAATTACTAATACTAATTTCTAGGTTTTAATCCAACTTAGCAACATAAATATTCGCTGATTATTCGGTTCATAGATAATGTTATGATCTTTTTGTTATTATTAACTATTAGTGTTCGGATTAATGACCTTGAAATAAAGCATTGTATTAGTGCATGTATTCTTATTTATTGGGTAAAATATGCATCATAATATGATTTTTATTACTTTCTTGAAAAGAATGATCTACAGAAATTAATTATTATGAGACAGGAGACGAGCATGAATTTCAAATCATTTTCTAAAACACCCAAAAATATTTTTGAGTGAATTAGAAATATATGCTTGATGACTCGGTCTTTTAATTTAGATTTAGATTTTGTATAATAACTGGAGTATCAAGACAAATGTCAGCTTGTCAGTCAGCATTCTTGGAATTTAATACTAAAAATTAATTTTAATTCGTTAGCATTCTTGTTATGATTAGGGATTTTAGTTCTCAAATCTTTATATACATGTAATGTGACATGAACATGAAAACCAGTTGAAAAAGTCTATTTGTGTTAACATATTACAAGTTTAAAACTTGAGTCTATTTTAAATCATTCGGAAGCATGGTCAATTATTAAAATTTAACTATTCAAGGTTTTTATTTATTAAAATTAGCCCAAATACCTCCCTGCTGTTATAATGATTCCATTAAATTCAACTTTTTATTGATAAATTTATAATTTTACCCTCAAAACATAAATGATATAATAAATGGCACCATATTGGATATTTTACAAGACCATCATTCATTAAATTAATATGTTCAATAATAATAAAAATCTTCAATCTTAAAATAAAAGTTTTATAGTTTTTATATTAAAAAAATTATTATAAAACAAAAGTAAATCATTCATATTTTATAATACTTAATAAATAATACCAAGAGACCATTGATGATGAAATAAAATTCATTTTTGATAATTACATATATAAAAAAAAAATTATAGATGATGAATTCTTTCATGTTTTAAATTTGTAAAATTTAGAATTAAAAATTATTCATTAAGTATTATCAAATAATTTTATGAATGATTTACTTTCTTCATAGTTAACATGTTTTAATATAAAAATATAAATTTTTTATTTTATAAAAATTAAAAATTATATTATTTATAAACATATTAATTTAATGAATTATAATCTTATAAAACATTAAACATAGTGCTATTTATTATTTTGAGGATAAATAGTAAAATTATTTTAAAAAGTTAGATGTAACAGCAGGAAGGACTTTGGTACTATCAAATATTAAGAGTTTTTGGTAGTTGAGTAAAATATAGGGGCAATCTTCTGTTTATTATTTACATCTTGAAAAGTTTCCAAGATCGCCTTAAACGTACGCTAAACGGTTGACTTGAGGTTGCACTTTTAACTGCCCGCCAGATCAGACAAATGGATCTCATCCAAATAGTCACCGCAGTTTAAAAGTTTTACCCAATCATAGATCCCCACGTGTTATATTGTTCTTTTTCCTGTCTCCCATCGTTGATTGCTTGCCGTCGTCCAATATATTTGTTTTTCTTTCTCACAAGTTTTTGCCTTTTGCATCATAAAGATCTCTCTCCTCCGTGATCTAATTCTTAAACTTATTCTTCATTATTTTCCCAGGAAATCTGTACTGAGAAAAATTTTATTTCTTCTGTTATGGGAAATGCACTTAGGTTTCTTTATGGGAAATGTTGCAAGCCCTCCACGGATGAGGACTCCGGATCACTTGGCCCACACGGTGTTTCTGCAGCAACCGTTGGGGTCTCAGCTTTAGCCCAGGATCTCTATCACTTTGAGATCACCTCACAGGTACTCTTTCTGGAGTGGTTTATGAATTTATGTGATGATTTTGAGCCTGTTCTCAGCTTTGATTTGCTTCAAGTTATGTTGAATTCTGAGGTTTATTATCGGTCATGGCCAATTTTGTGTAATTATTGAGCTTTTAAAGCTAATTATGCATCTGGGTAAGTTAAAAATGCTTTTTTTTTGTTGGTCTTTCAATGGTTTAATTAGGTTCCTGAAGGACTCAGCAAGCATGTTGTGTCGTCAAAGAAGGCTCAGGCTAATTGGTAGAAATGAAATTCATCTCAATACTCTTTATTTATTGTGTAAATAAACTAAAATGTTCTTGAACAAATCCAATGTCATAAAATTGACTGAATTTTTTTGTTAATGTATTGAAGGTATAGAAAACTATCAGAGGCATGGAGACAAGCACAACCCCCTCCAAAAACAGCAGAGGAAGCTGCTAGGCTTGTGATTCAAACCTTGAAGAGACATCAAAAGGCTGATGTTGAGGTTCTAAATCACATTAATAAATTCATTGGTGTTCGTTGCACTTTGCTTGAAAATATAGCTGAAGCTGCTACCATATAGATTTGTTATTTAACTGCTTAATTTAATTTACAGGGTTTATTGGCTTTCTATGGCTTGCCTCTTCCACATACCCTCGTCCAAGTTTCTACTGGGGTTCCAACGACATTACCAGAGGGAGTGAAGTTCGAAATGCAGACACTTCCAGTATGAAATATGCTTCTCTTTAACTTCCAAATTATCATATATGAACTCCGTGAAAATGACTTTGTGTTAATGAAAAAACTGATTAACGGACTCAGGTAGATGCAAGAGCAATACCAGATGGGGATACCATAACAGTGTATGTTAGCACAGCTGATACAAGGGAGTCAGCATCAGTTCCCACAGAGGTACAAGCGGCAGCTGTTCGAAGAGCAGAAGCACGAGCTGAGAGAAACTATGAACGTGCAGATGCACTTCACCGGGAAATCATCAATGCTGGATATCGGTTGGATAATGCATCTGCTTACTACTTTTGGATGAAATTGTTCATAAATCCTTGAACTTGTTACTAATGGATTTTTTATTATCCTCCAATCTCAGAGTAATTAATCTTCCAAACAATGAGGAGGTTCTTGCACGAAAGTATCGAATTCGACTAAGGTAACATCATCTACTTGCATGGGATTCATCAACTAAACCTGATGCAATAGTTGTGGCTCATGGTTTTCAAATGAATTCAGGGGCATAGATGCACCAGAGAGTGCAATGCCTTATGGGAAAGAAGCAAAGGAGGAATTGGTGAAGATTATTCAAGGAAAGAGTTTGAGAGTTTTAGTCTATGGGGAGGATCGTTATGGTCGCAGTGTAAGCGATTTATATTGCGATGGCATGTTTGTTCAGGTAATGCATTCTTTAACAATGGTTCTGATTCGTTGACCTGTAATGAGGAATAAGGCTAATAATCTCTCTTTCATACAGGAACTAATGCTGAAGAAAGGCTGTGCATGGCATTACTCTGCCTATGACCGTCGCTCAGAACTTGCAAAAGTGAGTGACCAATTATACTTGTTCATTTCTTGTACTTAGTTGTGTTTGATGTTTTTCGCGTTCAATCACAAATCTTCGATCTATACTATTACCAGTGGGAAAAAGAGGCTCGAGCAAAGAGAATTGGATTATGGGCAGCATCAAACCCAGAAGAGCCATGGGAATGGAGGAAGGACAGACGTGAAGGCAGATGATTAACATTTCCGTTGAGGAGTAAACATCTAGACAACTGTTCCTTGTCTGCCTTAAAACTAATATTCTCCGGGCAAAGACAAAAACAAGAGTCAAAGTTCACTTTCAGGAAATGGAATAGCTAGCAGACGAGAGAAACACAGCAACTCAGAAAGTTATAATTCGGTCCACAGTTTACACAGAATCTAATTCGGAGCTGCTGTCACTTAGTATTTAAATTGAGAAACCAACAGATTGTGGTTGGTTGGTTGTTATCTATCCTTGTAAGAGAGACTGGCCCTCTTTTTTGTAAATTCAATAATGGTGGAAGTATGAAACACTTGCAACTTGAGAATATTTCCATTAGTTGATCAAAAAGGCCTATGTATTCAGAGTAATTGAAGTGAAAAATTGTTGATAAACAACAGAAGTGTAACACCCTTCTTATATTAAGAAAAATTTGAAACAGAGCAAAATCAAGAATGTTCTCTTTGTTGAACATTGTGATAATCCATAAGATCGCCAATAAATATGCCAGCTAGTAAATATACTCCATGAAAGAAGAAAAGAAATTGTATCATAACCCAGAAGCCAAATTTTACTTGCAGTAGGTCATGGTGAACAAGTACCTAGAAAAATATTAACAGGAAAATTAAACAATTTGGAAGATGAGAGAGATACTAATGGCTCTGTATTTCATTGGAAATGCAATGATAATGGAGGATTGTCCAAGAATCCACTGCAAGAGACAAAGAGGCATGGCTCAGTACATAGAAGTGGTTGAATAAAAAGCATTGAGAAAGAAGTTATCTGTAACTTGATTTTTACAAAGAACTATGACTATTTTCTATAGAAGTGGTAAAACAAACTCATATAGGGTTAAAAAGCATTGTATCATAAAAAAAATAAATAAAGTTTATTGATGTTCAATCTCAATATCTAGTAACATTCCAGATGCTAGCATGATACTTGATTCCTGGGCATCATCAGAGAAAACATAAAGTGAATGGGCAAGGCAAAATCTGTATATGATTGAGTAATGAGTAAAACTAGGCAGAATATTGTCATCCATAATGGAATCGATTCACACAAGATCCTTCCAGATCATTCATACTGAAAGATTCACCAAATAATATCATAGAATATCTCACAATGGTGCATTTGTTACTCTGACATTAGCATAAATTTGATCTCATTTTGTGTCACCCTTCAACTCATCAGAATCCGAGTCACTTGCAGCGTAACCTTGACAAACCAAATAAAGATCAATTAAAATAAACAAAGCCATAGTTAATATCCTAATAATCAATTCGAACAATCAACAATACAGTTCAGAGGGAGAGAAGAGGGATTACCTGGAGGTTTATCACATACTTTCCAGGCAGAAGATCGAGCCTTTGAAGCTCTATTAATCCAAGCATGCCCCTTATTTAAAATAAATGCTAAAATTCATTCAGTATCATGAATTGTCAAAAAATAAAATCCTATTATTGAGTTGTAATGAGTGCTGTAACATCATGAACTTATACGTGAATGCTCCATTAGGTTGCCAATGAATGAACACTGAACATGCAAGTTTCTGGCTCTAGTGACTTGAGACCTGATAAAAAAAAACTCTTGATTCTAAATTTCCCTGATACAACATTTAGTTACATTAAAGTGAATTTGCTCTAATCTAAAACCCGAACAACATAAAACATCCCATGCCAAGATAGAAACACCACAGAAGAAACCAAGAAAGGACATAAATTTAACCTTTTGTACACGTCTACAACACAATACCTGCCCAAACAAACTATTTGTATATAAAGAAAAAAAATCTCAGAACCAAAAACAACATAATTATTACAAAAGCAACAAAATTGACACAAAAATTTGAACTTTCTGGCATATCTATCAAGTATCAATAATGTGTTGAAGAAAACCTATACACGCCAACCATGAAACAACAAATACCCAGTAATAAAAACATCATTACTCAAACAGAAGGCAAAATATGAAATAAAAATGACCCAAAAAAAGGGGACCTTTTGTTCGTCTCTAGGAACACCATAGCCACTTAAGTACATTTGCCCAACAAGGACCTGCATCGCCGTGTCACCATCGTTGGCTGCCTTGAGAGTGTCCCGGAACCATCTCTGCACACAATCAGAGACCACCTGAGCCAGTGGCACTCGTTGTTGTTGGCCCTGGCCCTGGCCCTCCCAATTGAACTCCATCTTTGGCTTTTTCACAGGCTCTGATGAGTCTAATCGGACCCTGCTGCCACGCTGTCTTGCCTTTGTTTCTGACTGAACTCTTAAAACAGGCGGCGGCGGCGGCTTTGCGTGTCTTGGTCTTGCTTTTTGCAGTCTCTCGGATGATGACGACGAGACTAATCTTGCAAGCTCTTGCAGTTTGGATGCTGTTGATGGAAGATATTTTCCCATATATTAAAAAATAGAATGAACGTGGAATAGGTTTTCCCTATGCTTTTGTTAATTGTTATCTTGTTTTCACGGTCTAAGTTCGTGGGTTGGGTTTCAGTTTGTTTAGATCTTCAGTTCGAACTTCGAAGTATAAAGCGGCAGCTTGTTTCTTTTTCGATATTTATTTTTTTTTAGGACAAAGAGACCTTTTCTTTTAACTATTTATAGTTTTTATTTATTTATATAACCATTTTGGTTGCAATTTTCCTTTTCCTTTTGGCTACCTTTATTGATCAACTTGGTCATACATTAGCTTTTAAGATTTTTTTGGTCATTATCATACGATATTACACGATTTAAGTGATGAAAACTGAATTGGTGATAACGTTGTTAAATTATATAATAATTTTATTGTTGAATTTTAACTCGATTATTAATTAAGAATAATAATATATTGAATATGCTAAACATATATAAGAACTGTTATAACGGTTTGTGCTGCATTTGGGTAGTTTATTTACAAGCTATCATCTAGGCCACAAACAAACATATGTGAATAATTGTTGATGGGCAGTGTTTTTCTCCTGGGGAAGGACAAATAACTTGAAGAATATCTTCTGTTTGTCTCTCTCTCTCTGGGCTTCTTTCTTGCCTCCCTTGCATGGAGTATGTAACATATATTTTTTAAAAGATCAGCTGCTTCCACATTGATTTTCAAGTTTTCCCAAGGTATGTTGATAAATTTTTCTTGTAATTCGAGTCATTTGGAAAAAGAACAGTCTTGAGCTATGGGGTTTTCATGAAATTTTGAATGAATAAACATATGCTTCCTTTTTGTCTTGTAAATTTCATTTGCATATTCAGTTTAATTTGATTATTTTTCTGCATTCATGACTTGAAGCTCCATGTTTCTATGAATCAAGAGTCATGATAATTTTATCAGCTTGAATATGAATGTTGAGCCATTGCTTTTGAACATTAAATTTGAAATTTGTTGTATTGAAAATTTTGATGCGAATGAAAATGGTCCAATTTGGTGATGGGCACACATGGCACATGGCACACATTGTTTCTCATATTGATATATGATGATAAGCTTTAAAAATGAACCTGCTAATTGCCTATATACTATAAATTTATTCTACAGTCGAACAAATATTTCTACCCACAAACCTCTTGATCATTAAAGAATCAATTTATAATTCAAGACAAGGAATGTGAGCAGGTGTTTTAGAACCTTCTTGTTTTCTTTCATATTGATCTGTACATATAATTTGTTTGAAACTGCATTCATAACTCTTCCAGAAACAAATCCATTAAATTTCAAACTCTTCCAGAAACAAATCCATTGAATTCAAAAAGGTTGTTATAAGATTGTTTTGGTTTGACCGCCACCATATATGAATAAATTCAAGTAATGAAAAAAAAGGTTTTGATTTATTTATGACAGTACTTTGAATAGTACCGCAACAGAATAAATAAAATAATCAATAACGTTACTTTGATGCCGCGTTTCCAAATATTCAAAGGGGTGATCATTTTCAAGGAAATTGATGTGGAGAAAGCCCCAAGAAGCCCCATTTGAAGCACCTGTATGAAAAAGCAAGGAACTGATCAAACAGGGAAAAAAAAATCAATCGAACGAAGTTTCAAAACTTTGTTGTGCAAATTATCAAATAGAGCTATATTTGCAATGGAAGATTCAAGGTGGGATTATGGAGTTCCTCTGATAAACATCGTCGGGGAAAGCTTCTGTGTGCCTTACACCTTGGAAATGGTTGTGAAGAAGAAGATTCAAGGATTATCAAACGCACATTATGATGTTTGTGACATTAGCGGAAATCTACTCCTTCAAGTTGATGGCAGTTTATGGAAGCTCCACAAGAAAAGGGTCATGAGGGATCCTTCTGGCATCCCTCTACTCACCATGCGCCAAAAGGTACTTTTATCATTTCATTAACCATCCAAATTTCACTTCAATTTTTTTTTGCTTATACATGTGTGCACAGTGCATACTATTTTGATTCTGATATTATCATGCCGTCGAATTTAAATTCTATAGTCATTTAAATGGCGAGAGACGTGGACGGTTCATCCTGGTGAATCCGAAGACAACATTTTGTTCAAAGTTGAGCAAGGCCATCCACTTCATATTAAAACAAAGCTGGAAGTGTTCATGCCTGGTAACGATAGCAAAAAATCAGATTTTCACATCACAGGAAGTTTCACTTCTTTGTCTTTCAAAGTTTACAAAGGCAAATCTCTCATTGCCCAGGTAGTAGTGCTTAAACATGACATTAATTTATTATTTCTCCAGGACAGCCCCCTGTTAGTTAATTCTTTATTTTTTGGTTTCGGTGATGAGGAATTATATATAGTGTTTATTATTTTATAAATGACAGGCAAATCACAGCTACTCATTGGGAAGCTTCTGTAAAGGTAAAGAAAATTTCAAAGTGATAGTACATCCAGAAGTGGATTATTCCTTCATCGTAGCATTGCTGGTGATTCTTCAAGAGACTGAAAATTGAGAACCATCCATTCCATTCATTAATCAACATTTGTAAACCCTATCATATCTTATGTGAGTTACTAAATTACCATTTGTCATGGAAGTGATTTTGTTACTTCTATATATATATAGGTGTGTGTGCCTTTAGATCCTCCTATATGTAATTTCCCCCTAACTTATAAATTCTAATATCCTAGTACATTAATCCTTTAATTGGGTGGTGATTTTCTGCCATTTACCGAATGATTGCTTTAATTTCCGCATAAGAACTGTTGAAACATTGCTCTTTTAATTGTAATGTAAAAAGAAAAAAAAATTAAAATAGACCTAAATATCTGATAGCAAAAGCCAATAGCAAAGGGCCAAAGTCGAATCTATGTTATAACATGCAAGCCAGAGCCCTATATATATTTATATCTTGTTATGATTTCAAATCTGTAGGCAGTTTTAAAATACATGTTAGACTTTTGGCTTCTACAATTTTAAAAATTTTAATATCTTAATCTTCTAGAATTTAGACATTTACTAGCATAATTTTTCAACTATAATAATTTAACCCCTCCACAAAGTTCATAATATAAAGTTAGATTCCGCCCATATATATATATATATATATATTAACTTAAAAAGAAAAAAAAATGGAATTTGAGATCTCCACTTTAAATATATATATATATATATTAACTTAAAAAGAAAAAAAATGAAATTTGAGATCTCCACTTTAATCAAAGAAATACAATACGAATCTTTTACCACATAACCATTTGAACAAATGTAAATTCCACCTATATTTAGTAGTATCTTTCATGCAAAAGAAAAAAAATGATTAAAAGAAAAAGATTTAAAAAGAACAAATTCTTATTCAAGTGTTTGTGCCTTTTCCATATTAGTATTCAGTTAATTACTTCTACATTATCAAACTATTGCATATACAGAATATGTATAAAGAAAAAAGACTTAAAAAACTCAGAACGTATAAAGAAAATTTTAGAATGTATAGAATATGTAATTACGAAGTTGAATAAATTTTTTAAAAAAAAAACTGTATCATATAGAGAATATATTGATTATATTCTGAGTTGTGCAAGTGCAAGTTTGCGAGCACTCACTGTAGTGGCGATGGCAATTGACAAGCACATCCACTAGTTGTAATTGTCAACCATTTTTTTAATTAGTGGGTGTCACAATTTGATTTAACAACATGAAAGAATCTCCAACAAAATTTAAATATTAAACGAATGCTTCATCCAGTTATTATCAGCAAATCCATTCCTCTCTCACAGCTAATAAAAGTGGATTGATTCTCCAAAAATGTTTTTGTATTAAAAAAAAGGGGGCACCGTTCACAATAACCACTAAGCCCCCAAATATCTCTATTTTCCACACAAAAATATGTATTTCATATTATATGCATTTATCACCTTAATTTGTTAACTTCTAATCGTATTTCAATTAATCGTAAATGCGTATTGCATCTACAATCATTTAAATTTAAATTAAAAAAATAAAAAATTAATGTTTTTGTTAAAATTTTAATAATTTAAAATTATGTTTGTAAATAATTTTGAGTTAAAAACTATTAAGGATTAGTGGAGACATTTTTTAGATGTGCATATCGCAGCTCTGGCTTCTTATTGCCACGGCGTTAACCTGTGGCACGCAATTTCAAAAAGCTCACGATTTTAAGTTTTTTCACGTGTTTGAATTAGTTTTGGACATTTCTTTTGCGTAAACTCTTATTCTAATAAGAAATAAAAACTTTAAGGGTGGTTTAAAGCCTACATAAAATTTTGTAATTCATTAAAATTTATAATACATCAATAAGAGAGAGAATAAAGAGTTAGGGCAGCTTTAAGGCGCTAAAGTACGCAAGAGAGTGTGTCATGAGAGTGCTTAAGTATTAGAGTGCACAATATAGCATTGATAAATCTTTTAAAAACTCATTTATTATTGTATTCCTTAAGAATCTCTTATGTTAGTTCTTTATAAATTAGTAATAAAAGAAGTGAGAATTTGTGATCCATCATGGATGATGCGATATTTCTATATCATAAATTAAGTGCAAGTATACACTATCGTATGCAAGTAATAAAGAGACTAAATAAGTCGGATGTCGAACCCACAGGGATAATTGTTTCTTTTTAACCAATTATTAAAATTATATCTTCCTAATAATTATTCAGATAAATAAAAACCTAAGAATGAATGTAAGAAATATAAAAGTAAAAACACAATGCAATGAGATTTAAAGATAACAACGTAGAGAAAACCTAGGATTAATATTATCCCTCAATATGCTTTTTAATGATTAATCCTCTAATATTTAACTCACTTAGTCTTTATTATTGATCAAGACACTAATGTATTCACAAGCCTCTTCCAAGGTCATGCAAGTATATCTTAGTTTACCAAATACCTATATTCCTATGGTACTTGTAATAAATTAAGATTCATTAAGATTAGGTCTTATTGATCATACATGCCAATTAGGTATATTCCTATCCTAAATTGAAACTTGCATATGCAACATTGAATGTTACTCTACAATCATGCATCAAATTACCTAGGTCTAAATATTATGATTCCTCTTCCGAGTTTATCAATAATATTACCAACTCATTCACCATATATTGGCCAGATATATTGAAGCATTAAACACAAGTAATTTAAATAATAAAAGACTAAATTTATTAAATACTAAAAGGATATGGCAATTTAAGCGCACATATTGAGTTCAAATATTAACCCTAGAAAATAAATTAGCTCATGGCTACAAGAGAACAGCAGTAAAAATAATTATAAATCATGATACAATTATTAGCAAACCGATGTAGACGTCGAATTGCTCTTAATTGCGCTGCCTAGAAACTCTTGATGCCGAAGAACGTCTTGTATCTCTCTCTAAAGTTGCTTCAATTAAGCTCCTATTGCTCTCCAAGACTTGTGCTCTGTATTCTTAGTGCTCTTGGGTCGTCTTGGATTCATCCTTGAAGGCTGGGAACGAGTGGCTTTATATAGGGATTGATATGAGCTTGAAAATCTCAATTCTCGTCGGACTAGGACTCGCACTACCGCTGGCGCGCTATGCATCTGTCGCTGGGGCGACGCGTGAAGAAGCGATTACCGCTGGAGCGGTGGGATCTTGGCGCTAGGGCGCTGCATGAAAACGGCTTCACCGCTGGCGCGGTGACTGTCTGGCGCTGGGGCGCTATACGCGACTTAAGCAGGTCGTTTTTCTTATTTCGATCACTATTTTAGAGCTGGGGCGAAAATCCTTGTGGCGCTGGGGCGATGGACACATACTTTGAAAACTTTGCATTTTAGTCCCTGTTTTCGCTCCTTTTGCGTTCTTTCTTTAAATTTCGTTCAAGTCCCTATAATTAACAATAATGCACATAAATAGCCATCTATTCTCATAAAACCATAAAATATCAATAATAAAAATATGAGAAAATATATGACAAATTTGCCCTTATCAATGGACGTAGACAGTTATTACTGAACCACGTATATTCTTGTGCTTTATGTGATTAATTGTTATCTCTATTATGTGTTTAATCTTATTGTTCTTATTTTACTCGTGGACGAAGTCTTTCGTAAGCATTTTAGGGTTTAGGGTGCTAAAGATAGGCCTAAAAGGTATTTGGTCTCGAGAAAAATTACTAACAAATAGTATCAGAGCCAATGTTGAGATCCGTACCAGATAACAGAGCATAGGTTACAGAGTTAAGATGCAGAGCATAGGTTATTTCAACCATGATGACTTAAAGTATGAAGAAGTTCAATAAGCAGAATGATTATCTGAAAAAGGTGAATGTGATAGCTTTTCTGGTAAATTTAGGATTAAAGACAGCCTTTGAAGAGATTCAAGCCATAACCAATGATGAAGAAGCCTACGTCATCGAGATCTAAGTTAGATTGAAGAGTCATTCAGATTGAACACAAAAGAATTGATGAAAAGATTAGAGCCTAATAGGGTAGCGGTATTGACTATAAAAGGAGAGGTTGAGAATAAAGATAGAAGAAGAAAAGCAATCAATATTAAAAAATAGATTAAAGAAGTGTTTTGATTGCAAGAAAGAAGAGAACTTAGTAACGGATTATCCAAAGAGAAAAGATCAAGATGAAAGAAGAAAAAAAAATGAAGATGCAATAGTCTGTAAAGTTAACTAGGAAATTGCAGAAAACCTTGATAGCTTCTAGAGGAACATATATCTTGTGAGTGAATACTTGATTCTAGGGTGTAGTTTTCATATGAGTCTTTGAAGATTTTTGTTTACTAATTATAGATCTAGTAGGGGTAGTAAAGTACTAATATATAGAGATATAGCTTCTGTAGTCATGGGGATTGATAGTATAAGATTGAGACTGCATAGTAAAAAAGTTAGGGAGTTACTAAGTATGAAATTTATTCTTGATCTCATGAAGAACTTAGTGTCCTTAAGAATGCTAGATCAAATGAGATATCCATTCAAGGAAAAAGAATGAATACTGAAGGTGTTTAAAGGATATATGAGTAAGAAGCACAGTTAAAGCTATATGCTTAATGAGAATGCTATGTATTGCTCAACATGGGTTATTAAGAAGAAGCATACTAAGACAACATTGGAAATTAGCTCACCAGTTTCGTAGAGATCGAAAAAGAATATATGGAAAGAGGGTTGTTGGCAAAGATAAGATCTAGTCACGGAGTTATTATGATAGTGTCAATATGACACTAGAGATTATAATACGTAAGCTACCCTAGGAGAGATATACTTAGAATCCTTGGAGACTTAAGTCACGGGTCTTATAAGAGTTAAGTGTAGGCATAAAACTTAACTAGAATTAACGTTAGAGTAATTAAGCATTGGTATGAATGATTCTAGAAAGTTTATTGAGAGAGATTTTGAATTAAGAAAAGGGTTTGTTAGAATTTTTGTGATTCAAAATTATATTTGTGCATGATTTTAAGTTGAAGACTAACGAGAAATCATCATGAGATCGGGTACATGTTGGACATATGAGAAATGGACAAAAATAAATAGTTAGAAATGAGGAATATGAAAGCACAAGTGGAAACATTTTCCAAGTATGGACACTACGACACTAGAAGTGTACTGCCACGACTCTAGCCTGTGGCCTAATTTTGAGAAACTCGTGATTTTAGGTTTCTTCTTATGTTTGAGTTTGTTTTGGATTTTCTTTTTGCGTGGATTCTTATTCTAATAAAAAATATAGTTTTTAGGGACAGTTTAAAGCATATGTGAACTCTTGTAATTCATTAAAATTGACAATGCATCAATAAGAGAGTGAATAAAGGGCTAAAGCAACTCTAATGTGCCAGAGTACATAGAAGAGTATGCCATAAGAGTACTTGGGCGTAGGGTGCGCAAAATAGTATTGGTGATCTTTTAGAAGCTCATTTATTATTGTATTCCTTAAGAATCTTTATGTTAATTCTTTGTGAACCGGTAATATAAGAAGTAATGATTTATGATCCATTATGGATATAGATGGTTTTGTCGAATCATGTATATTTCTGTGCCTTGTGAGATTGATTATTATCTTTTATCGTGTGTTTGATCTTATTATTCTTATTTTTTTTATAAATGAAGTCTTCTACAAATGCTTTAAAGTTTTAAGCTGTTAAATATCAGTCTATGAGATATTTCGTCCCAAAAAATATTTTTAATATGTAAAAATTTCATTTCCATCCAAAACCTTTTTTTTTAAAAAAAAAAAAAAGCAAATCACCTTAATTCACCAATATCAATAAAGTAAAAACTTTGAGAGAGTTTTACGGGAAAAAATATAACTTGAAATATTATTAGAATACATATGCCTCTTTCTTCTTTCTCTAAAATATTTTTCTCCCTACTTAAAAGTTAAAAACCTTAGCCACTCCCTTCCAAATCCCACACCCTTACCGTAAAAGAGGTCTTCAGCCTTATCTCTGATGGATAAAAATACACAGCTCCTTATTTGTTTTATTTTAGGCCCTCTTCATTTCTTCTCTCTTTTTTTTTTAAAAGTTTGTTTTCTCTATTTTTGCCTTTGTTATAGTTTACCCACATTGGCTTTGGCTTGCCAGCAAGACGCTCATTTATAAGTGTCATCATCCTCTACTGAGATTCACTGGTCTCCGCTGAGTTATGACTATACTAGCTTAACTATTACACGGTCTCCGTTGAGATTCAGATCTCCATTGAGTTATGATCCTATTAAGTTATCGTTGGCTTTAGCTATGTTATGGTTGATTGCCACCAATTCGACTAATCTGTCACTTCCATCCACGATTGCTGCCAAATAAACTTTGATTCTTAACCGTTGTTACCATTTACCATCAGGCCATTTGTACTTGACTATGATATTTGCATGTTGGTTGTAGATTAAGTCTTAAATAGGTAGGCTAGAAATGGGTTGGATGTATGGAATAATTATGGTGTTTTGTTATTTCCCTCCCATGTGAGGGTAGTTTTATCCTTTTAATGTGTCACAGGCCAAGCAGTTATCATTAAACCAAAAGACTAGCTTGTTAGGTAATACTACTATCTGCCTATATATACCTAAGATCCACATAGTTTTCATTCGATGTGAAATGTGACATTCTTTTGTACCCAATTATATGACACCGTCGTTATAGTCTGGCCCAAACGTAAGAACTAACCTAACCCATATTGCACATCCTTCAAGAACATAGGGACTAACTACCTATATGACATTCTCTATTGGGGCTTAAGACATATAATTTTTAGAGGACATTTGACCCGTAATGTCCATCCCCCTGGGACATGAGGGACCCACTATCTACGTGGCAATTTAATTGGGGCGATTTTAGAGAACTGATTGGTGTTATAGAAGTTAAGCGTAAGTGTATACTATCGTATCAAATAATATAGAATTTTCAGTCCAAGTATCGATCCCATAAGGACTATGCGATCTAATTTTTTTAATTAGATACTAAAATTATAATTACTTAACTTTTATTCAGAAAAACTAAAATCTGAAATTCAATTAACTAGCCTAACTCTATCAATTAAACTAACCTAAACAGCAAACAAACAAATGGATAAATTCACAGCTGATAATAATCTAGGGTATAGACTTATCCCTTAATATTTTATTAGACTCATTAATATTTTAGTTTAATCCCTTAATACGAATTGATTGACTTAGACACTAATCTCATCACAAGCCTTTGTCAATGGTCGAGTGACTATATTACGCATTTTAACAATCACCTATATACCTATGAAAATCAAATTAGAATGTAATTCATTAAGATCAAGTCTAAATTATGCCATACATACCATCTAAGTATATGTTTATCCTAGATAAAACTCATAGTTGTTACGCTATAATTATGCATCAAACTATCATAAGCTAAACATATGAATTCTTTTATCAAGTTCATCATAGTTTCTCAATCATTCAAAATATTGATCAGGTATAATAAAAGCATTAAACTCAAGATAGAATGTATCAATTATATATATATTAAGATCATAAACTAAGAATCAATGAAATATAACTATATATTAGTATTAGGGTCAGTGCTTACATGTTATCCCTGAATGTACATATACTTGTGTATTTATAAAAGTGTACATTCTTATTAAATCGTTAATACCCATTAATATGGTACCATGCAGTGTAA
Source organism: Ailanthus altissimus (assembly GCA_946807835.1). Taxonomy (NCBI): domain Eukaryota; kingdom Viridiplantae; phylum Streptophyta; class Magnoliopsida; order Sapindales; family Simaroubaceae; genus Ailanthus; species Ailanthus altissimus. The sequence continues at coordinate 21,951,423 of OX327684.1, forward strand.
CGTTACAAACATTGTATGATCTGAAGGAGTCCAGATCTGATCTAAAGGAGTTCAGATCAGATCTAAAGGAGTTCAGATAGGGGCTACAGTTAGCTACGCTGAGAGATATAAATGCTAAATGTTAGCATAACTAAGTGTTAGCTGGTTATAAAACTCAGCATATTCAAGAGCTAGAGCCTTGTTTGTAATGGGACATAGATCTGGAAATATACCAGTAACTGCATAGTTACAATTGGGTGCCAAAAAATAATAGTTACGCAAGAATGTTCTCAAATAATTATCCCTGATCTATTTCTGCTGATACGGGTCTGTCGATGGATACTTTCAATATATAGATCACCATATATCGTACCTATATGATATAGATGGTCATTCCTAACCAACTATGAACTTGGAGCTCGTATTGACATATAAGTATCTAGTTAGGACTGGATATGGGACAGACTCATGAAGGCCTCCAATGGACACCTTATGTAAGCCGTTAACGGAGGGTCCTCTCGAGTTGAGTAGTATACGTAGTCCTTTGACTTAAGTGCCACGATGGGCTTGTAAGTGATCCACCATACTTTGGTTCCACGCATGTCACAGACCTTTCACAGTGTGACCGCTAGGTGTCACTAGGTATGATCCGATGTTTATGGAGTCCGATATGTACAGATATGGGATCCGTCAGCTCGCATAGGAAATTTGATATCCAGATGCTTTAAGATTGTATCTAAAAAAATATTGTGGCCACAAGTATTAATCCCGGGAAAGAGTTTCGTCAGAGCAAAAGAGTTTGCACATATTGTTCAGTGAGATACTAGTCTGGAGATAAGACATGGATGTGCACTAGGGGATTTGACAGTGATAATCTATATCCCCACATATCCAAGATATCACGACGAAAGGATTATACATATGCGTTGGGCATTACTCACAGACTCATGAAATAGTTTCATTTGACGTGTACGTAAGGCATGGGGCATTGCTCACAGACTTATAGAATAGTTCCATTTGACGAATCGGATATAGGACCTAGGGAGTCCCTCAATATAGAGTGCACTTGTTGTGTACTGGAGTAGCGTGTCAGATTAAAGTGTTTAATCTAGCAATATTTAGCAATACTACAAAAATATGTGCGTGTCTGTATTTAAGTGTTAAATACAACAATTAGTCAATAATTATTATTTGCTAATTGTATAATGACACGTGGAGCATTATGGATCCTCGGTTGGGTTTACCTAAATGCGGATTTGGTAGGACCCACTAGGGGTAGACTTGGTAACTATTTATGAGGGGCGAAATGGTCATTTCATATTTTAATTATTTAATTGTTAAATAATTAAAATATTTCATTATTATAATAATATTATATTTTGGGTGCCAACTATTTGGCACCCATTATTATTATTATTATTATTATTATTATATTATTATTATTATTATATTATTATATTAATATTTTATTTATATTAGATATAATTATGTGAGAGTGTGTGAATTTGAAAAGGTAGCGTGTGTTTTTGGTTTTGGCCGATAGATTTATGAGATGTAGTAATAAAAGTTATCAGTCTACATTATAAATCGGGATTTATAAGATGTGGTGATAAGAGTTGTCAGTCTGTATTATAAATCAAAATTAATATTTTTGTGTTGATAACCACAATAAGAGCCCTACTAGTAAGGGTTAGTTGTGCTTGCATAGAAAAATTGATTAATTAAGAATCATTCCTATGAGATGGAGACCTAGGATACACAAAAATCTCTCTTAATCAGATTGAAAAATATTACATTATGAGATAATATTTTATTATGATCCGTCTTATCAAAACGGTGTTAGACGAGTCACATCGGCCTTTTCTCAATATTGCTACAGTGTGAGGGACTTGGTCGGTTGGGCTTGAACTATACCGATTAAACATGAGATGAGACAAATATATACGAAAGTATTGCCCAATATTGCTACAACGTGAGGGTAGTATCAGTAGCATATATTTAATCATTGACAAGTTAATCTGAAATACACTTACCAAATATTACTACAGCGTGAGGATAATGTGTGTTCAGGATCAAGTGGTAAGAGTTGCAAGAGATGCAATCAATAAATGTTGTTTACCTATTGGGTTTACAAAGGCTAATATTGCTGCAGTGTGAGGCCCGAGTAAATTTTAATAGTATCTATTTCCCACTGTATAGTTTAAAAGAGTTTAAACTATCATTTTTCTGTTCAAGAGATTACCGAGATTATGTAAACCAGTGGGAGAGCATTTTAAATCGCAAATGCATAATTAGTATACCCATGATTTAAAACGTTCTATTAGCGATTTAATGACCATTCCGCTTACATCTCCCGTAAGTTTAGTCTGTCAAGTCTAATGGCCACTACGAATCAATTGGTGTACATAGTTAATGCAATCCAACTCTAGAGTACTAGGAATTTACTCTGACCGGTGGATGAATCTTAGAAGTGTTCTGGATTCAAAAAATTTTAGATTTATTGTTAATTAGAGTTTGCCATAAAGTAATTTTAATAACACTTATCTAGATGATATGAATAGAAGGGGTGTGACCCTCTTTGTAAAAGGTGCTCATCGTTTACTCCAAGTATATCTGGTGAGACTAGATGTGTAAGGAGAAGAAGATAAGGCAAATATCTAGGATAAATCCTTAAAGGCAACATTTATCCAAAGATCAACAAGAGGGCGTGTAGATAGAAAGTGTTTCTATTACAGTAAGGTTGGGTATTGAAAATTCTTCTACCCTAGAAGCCTTATAATTGTCATAAAAACTCTCATAGGTTTGGTATGACATGTAGACATTTCTATGGCATATGATGCTAGTTCAAGTTGGGTATGAGATACTGCATGCTCCTCTCATATCTGCAATATATTGCAGGGATTGAGAGAGACTAGAATGTAACAGCTTGAAGAAGTAAAGTTAAGAATAGGGAATGATGATTTTTTGCAGGTCCAAGTTGTTGGGCAGCTTGACTTACTTCTTGTATGCAACATAATAGTTGCATTGCATAATTAGTATAATATTTTATTAGCTAAATGTCAGTTAATAAATGCACATTATATATAATTAGAAATATTTGTAGATTGGAATCCTTAAATGATACAGAGCTGTGGCATGTAAGTTTAGGTTATATAAGCGTGAAATGCTTATTCATATGGTTAAGGATAGTTGGATTTCTTATCTGACCATAAAAACTTAACCAGTTTATGAATAATATATTCATGGAGATGACCAGACATACTCAAATGTATGCCACATCCTTTCGATTAGATCGAGGTAGTGAGTACATTAACAGTAAATTTTTCGTTTGATTAAAAAAGAATGAGATTCTCACTTACTATAGTTCTCCGAGTATTCCACAATATTATGATATTTTGGAAATGAGGAACCAGACTTTATTAGATATGGTCCGATCAATAATGAGAGTTACCGATCTATATATATAAAAATATGCTCTAATGACATATGCTTATTAAGTAAAGTTCCATCAGAAGTTGTTCCTTTTATTCCGTATGAGATACAGAAAGGAAGGAAGTCGTATCTTAAATATGATAAGACTTTGGGTTATCCTGCTTACGTAAGAGTTACGTAGCAGGGTATCTTATTTTGTAAGAGTTACTCAGCAAGATAAACAACACCCAAAAGGTACCAAAATAAATTCATTGTGTATCTTGTGAATTCAATAGGATACTAATTTTATGATTCAGAGAAGCGAAGTGTGTTTGTTTCTTGGTAGACCGCTATCCTTGAGGAAGAGTTTCTTATTGATCATGGGAATCATAGAAAGATTGAACTTGGTGAAGTCAATCTAGTAATCAATGAACCAAAGATGTAAACTCAGGCTCAATTAAGCAGTGACCTTTCAGTACATCTCCAAATGGGTCGAAAAGGATGTCTAGGTCACCTATTAGGTATATTTGATGCATAAATGTGAACTTGGAGTTTTCTTGGTGGAAGAAAATCATTCTTGACCTATAGCGAGTTGATGTCAGACATCGATTCGGGAATCGACAAGAAGCCAAGAAAATAAAATTGACTCCATGCATCAAAATCAAGTCTGGGACTTGGCTAAGCTACCCGTGGGAATTGTTCTCATTGGTTGTAAAGGGTTTACAAAAAAGGTAGTTTGAGCCAGAAGAAAGGTAGAAACTTTCTAGGCCACATATTAGTTCTAGAAAGGTAATCCTCTATGATCTGGGATCAAATTAGAGGAAACCTTTGGACTAATATTGATACTAAAGTCAATTAGTATGTTATTGGCTCTTGCAACATATTATGACTTTGAGGTTTGGCAAATGGATGTAAAGACAGCATTCCGGAACGAATAACTCAAGTAAGAGATATTCATAGAATAGCTTGAAGGTTTTACATCTAGCCAGACTTTTGGTCTGGTGTGCAAGAAATATCAGTAGGAGCATGATAGTCTTCTTGATACTCTTTGTTGATAGCATACTAGTCATTGGGAATGATGTTAGTTTGTTATAATCGGTCAGAAGTAACTCGTAAGAATTTCTTCATGAAGGATTTAGGTTAGACTTTCTTTATACCGAGTATAGAGCTTTATAAAGATAGAGCTAGGAAGCTGATAGGACTCTCTCAAATTATTTCACATCAATAGCATCTAAGAAATATGCAGTTTATTAACTATGAGATAGTTAATGTAACTTTTGGATTTGGTGTTCATCTTTCGTGAAAAGTGTCTCTTCAGATGGAATATGAGAGAATTAGAGTGCCTAACACACCAAATACATTAGCTCTTGAAAGATTGATGTATGCTATGATGTGTTTGAGACCTAATATCAATTTGGCTATAAGAGTTACGAGCCGATTTCAGTCTGATTCAGGTGACTGCCACTTGCTAGTAGTCAAACACATCCTCTAATACTTTCAGGGTACAAAGGATAAGTTTTTTAAATATGGAGAAAGTGGCTTATAAATGAGAATACGCACGGAGACAGACTTATAATTTGACCTAGATGGTAGAGAGTCTATATTTAGGAATGTGCTCATTCTCATTAATACTAAGTGAGTTGGAATTACACCAAACTGGGATTCACTGCTAATTTATAATGGTGCAGTGGCAGTAGCAGTGAGGATTCATAAGTTTATCGCTTACCTTGGAAGAGTTCCAAGACAGATAGATCATATCCCATAGTTTTGTGACAAAACTAGGCCGTTGTACAAGCCGATGTACCAAGAAGACACCAGTACTCTAATTATGTTGAGAGGAGTCTCACATGAATATAAGGATCTTGGCTAAAGGAGATGTGATTATTTATAGAAGTGTTCTATAAATAATTTAGCAGACCCACTTTCTAACGCCATTACTCTAAAAGTGTTTATGAAATGCGTAGAGTCAATATGTATGAGATACCATCAGGAATGGCACTAGAGCAAGTGGGAAATTGTTGGGGTCGGTGCTTACGTGTCATCCCTGAATATACATATACTTGTGTATTTATACAAGTGTATATTCTTATTAAATCGCTAATACCTATTAATATAGTACCATGTAATGTAACGTTACAAACATTATACGATCTACAAGGAGTTCAGATCATATCTAAATGAGTTTAGACAAGTATACATTCTTATTAAATTGATAATACCCATTAATATGGTACCATCCAATGTAACAATACAGACATTATACGATCTGAAAGAGTTCAGATCAAATCTAAAGGAGTTTAGATAAGGGTTTACAGTTAGCAATTGTTGAGAGATATAAATACTAAATGTTAACACAGTTAAGTGTTAGCTAGTTATAATACTCAGTAGATCCAAGAGTTAAAGCCTTATCTATAATAAAACATAGACCTGAAAATATACCAGTAACTGCATAGTTGCAAGAGTTGCATTCTGGTGTCAAAAAATATTAGTTACGCAAGAATGTTCTCAAATAATTGTCCCTGATTTATTTCTGCCAATACGGGTCTGTCGGTGGATACCTTCAATATATAGATCAGCATATGTCGTACCTATAGGGTATAGATGGTTGTTCCTAGCCGACTATGAGTTTAGAGCTCGTATTGACATATGGGTATCCAGTTAGGATTGGATATGGGATAGACTCACGAGGGCCTCCGATAAACACCTTATGTAAGCCATCAATGGAGGGTCCTCTTGAGTTGAGTAGTATACGTGGTCTTTTGACCTCAGTGCCACGGTGGGCTTATAAGTGATCCACTATACTTTGGTTCCACGTATGTCATAGACCTTTCATAGTGTGACCGTTGGGTGTCGCTGGGTATGGTCTGATACTTATAGAGTCTGGTGTATACAGATATGAGATCCGCCAGCGCATAAAAATTTTGATATCCAAATGCTTTGAGACTGTATCTCAAAAAATCTTGTGGCCACAAGTATTAAGCCCAGGAAAGAGTTCCGTCAAGGTATAACAATATGGAAAAGGAGTTTGTGCATATTGTTCAGTGAGATACTAGTCTGAAGATAAGACATTGATGAGCACTAGGAGATTTGACAATAATAATCTATATCCTCGCACATCTAGGATATTATGACGGAAGGACTATACGTATGCGTTGTAACCTCAGCTTGCATGATTTAATGCGCGGATTTGTTTATTCGTGACATGTGTGTAGGGCATTGCTCACAAACTCATGAAATAGTTTCATTTGACGAATTGGACGTAGGACCTAGGGAGTCCCGCGATATGGAGTGTACTAATTATACATTGGGGCAGCATGCCTAATTAAAGTATTTAATCCAGCAATATTATAGGAATGCGTGCGTATATGTATTTAAGTGTTAAATACAACAATTAGTCAATAATTGTTATTTGCTAATAGTATAATGACACGTGACGCATTGTGAACCCTTGGTTGAGTTTACTTAAGTGTGAGTTTGGTGGGACCCTTTACGGGTAGACTTGGTAACTACTACTTAGTAGGACTTTTATATCACATATCACATGATGAGCCAAATGTCACCCGTCGATGACATACCGTATGAGATGAATAGTATAAGTGAGGTTTAAATTACACATATATAATGCTCATGCCCAAAGGTAAAAGCCAAACCCTCACCCTGATCATCGGTGAGTCCTCTCACATGTACCAATACGCTACCACACGAATATGATGACTCAATCTTCTTTTATGTACCAATAGGATCCTCTCTACATACAAAACACATAACATATACCAATCTCGAATGAAGGCCATACATAAAGGCTCCACAAATCACATAAGGTGCCTACTAAGTAAATAATGAGTTCAAGCATCCTCAAAACATAAAACATATCTCATGGACATTTTCTACTTCAAAAGCTTTCTTTGTTAAATACATTTCATTTTAAAAGTCCACTTTTATAAATACACGTATTTCTATGCTCAATGTCAATGCTCACATTCATAAACATATATCTTTCACATTTCATATCAAATATACTTTGGCATAACATAAATATATTTCTAAGCACATTTAAAATATCATACATAGACAATTACTATGCTTATTGTGATTTCAGTAAAAGTCTAGTATACTTACCTCTTAGCACTTTCGGCTGTAAGGCTTAATTCTTCTTAACCTATCAATGGAGATTAATCCTTTCATAAGCCTCAACATTCACACAAAATACTTTAAATAGCTTACAAAATTACATATATTGCAATTATCACATCGAATTGGTCTAATTACTTGGTTTCTCAAAACCTGTCATTCTGACCATTTACACTTAACAAAATTTTTTTATATATCAAATGATGTCCAATTGCTCCAAAATTAGAAAATATCTTTCTTAACTCATATATCCTCCTTATGTATGAATATTATATCATAATTCCTACACAATTCATTTCATAAACACCATTAAATCCAAACTATTATTCTAGCAGAATCAAGATATTTACTAAACAATATTCAGTCTTCCACTCTTATAAAATCATATACTAACTCAAAAATTATAAAACTACCACAGAATTACTCTTGACATATATTTAAATTCATGATAACTATTTCACTTCAAAATTTCTACCAAAAGTATTTTAAAACTATTTTATTTCATAGCTTTAAAAATCTGTTAATAAAATATTGCAATGAGTTGATACGCTTTAGAAAATCATAACAATTTAACCACATTGATCTAAATTCTAAATTTTGAATATACCATATTACACATATAAATATATCATATTAAAGAAATTAGTAATTTTTTAAGATCATTTAGTAGATCAAAAATTATTTGTCACTGTATCATACTATTAACAAAGGAAATTTTTAAAATTTCAGTGTCATTTTGATAAATTCACTACAAATTCAATTTCTAAAATTTTCAATCGATTTAAAATCTCAAATGATCCTAGACATGTCTAGTTTCATCTTCCCAAAATAAAAAACTAGAATTGAAGTACAACAATTTATAAATTGCTCGGATTAAGAGACTATCAAGTAGAATTTATGCAAATTCATCATGATTTATCAAGTTATCTACATAATCATCATCAATTCTCAATATTTCTTACAAAATTCACATCAAGTCCTCAAATTTTTATATTTTCAGAAATCAAAACTTAAATTAATTAACTAAATTAACACCAATAAATTGAGAAATAGTTATGATATACCTCTTAAAACTCTAAATTCTAATTTCTTCTTCTTCTTCTCTTTCTCTCCCCTCTATTTCTCTCTTTTCTCTCTCTAAAGGGGTGGCACGACCCAAAAATGAGTAAATTAGGATTTAAAATGTGTTGTTTTATACTAAGAAGCTAACTTTTAGTATTTACAAATTAACTCCAAAAACTTTCAAAGTATTATAATTTGGTTCTTAAAATAAATCTAAAGTCTTGCAAATAAATCCAATACTAATAGTATGTCCTTAATCTATACAAACAAGACTAATAACAATACATAAATTAAGTATCATTCACATACAAATAAAATATAAATATTATACAAATATATATAAATATTTATTCTTTTCGGTGTTGGATAAGTGGTTACTACAATTCTCTCCTCCTTATAAGAATTCCGTCCTTGAAATTCATAACTTATAAAAATATATGAGGATACTTAGATCTCATTTTCTTTTCTTGTTCCCAAGTTGCCTTTTCAATTGTATTGTTTATTCATAAAACCTTTACAAAGCAATCTTCTTGGTATATAGAATTTGCTCATTTTGGTTCAAAATCCTGATAAATACTCATTCATATGTTAGATTATCTCTAAGTTTAAGTGACTCATAGCTTAGTAGATGAGAGGAGTACAAAATATATATCCGAAAAATAAACACATGGCACACATTATAAACTTATAAAATTTATATACACATATTTTTATTCTTTTCACCTGTTCGTTCAATATTTAATGGGCATCTATATACTTCACCTTTATTCATTAAAGAATGACATAGATGTAGAATACTCATACTAGCCTCTTAAATATAATTCTTAATTCCTTTGAAAAATTTAATCACTTCAACATGTACTCATATGTCATAATATCATTCATTACCTTAATATCATTCTCAAAATAAAAATAATTTAGTATTTTTATGCAATTAAGTTATCATTCAAATCAAAATGTTGAAGGCATTATCTTAAATGATCAGAAATCAACTTCAATGAAAAGACCTTTAGTTCAATTGATTCTTAAACCATAGATCTCAGCATTATATCTCTTATTTTAACTCTTTAAAAAATAGTCCATCTTATTGGATATCATTTTATCATTGAGATTGATATGTCTGCTTTTTCTAATATGCTCAGTTTCAAACAGAAAAGATTCCACTAGCACAATTACTGTGATGGCAAAGATGGTTTTTTAACTATTCTTTTAACGTCATCCACCTAAAAGGAAAGGACAAAACGATTGTTGATTTTCTTTCACAAAACTCTATAAATAGCCTAAACCTCACAATCACTTTTCTAACAACAAAGAAAATCAACCTTTTTACAATATTCATGATGAGTAACTTCACAAACACTCCTCCTGAACTCTCAGAGCTCATTCGAACCAGAACACTTCACTTAGCAGCTAAAGAATTAATCCAGCATTATGCAATAGAGGCAGTTCAAGAACATGGTTACTCTGTAATTGGCGGTCCTCTTTTTAATTTGGATTATCCATTTTTCCATCTCCATCGAATCACCCCTCTCAAAAAATGGTCAAAATCCGTCCTTTACCTACTCTGGTATCTGTTAGACCTATACATCATTGCAATGGAGCTTCCATAACAAAATACTCTGGACTGGATCCAGCAACATGATGAAGAAAATTCTGTATGTATTTTCCTCCAATAGTTTTATCCAAAATCTTGGTGGAATAGCAAGCTACAACACATGCTGTGTAGGTATATAAACAGTTCAGTTAATCTCAGACATCTGCACACAGTTTTATTACTCCAAAGAAAAGGGATGATAGTATCAAACTATGAGATTCATTACTACCCTACTATTAAAGACTATTTCACCTTCTTATACTCTTTGTAGTTATTCCAAGAAGAACACAAAATAGAGCTCAGAGCACTTGAAAAGGTCTTGGCAGAAGAAAACCAAATTATTCCACCTTCGATATGGATCTCTCCCCATGACCAAGCACCTTGAAAGAATGTGGCACCAGACTTTTCTAAAAGAATGAATAATGTAAATTTCATTTTTCATAGAAACCAGATTCGTGCCGCTCTATCACATCAAAGAGAGACTGACTACTCTAGACACCACCACTACTTTCCAAATCCAAATGAACTTCCTCTAAACCTGGACAACTTTTCACAGCCCAGTATGCCAGGTGACCACATGCAAATTGATGAAACATCTCACCAACCTAACTTGACTTTATAATTATTCCAAGATTCCCAACCTTATCCAACTAGCAGCGAAGTCCAAAGAGAAGCAACTACATTGATGAGAACTAGCTCAATGGATACTACATCACCAGACACGAGAAGTTTCTGGGCCCAATTCAATGACTTTACCCAAGGATACAATAGTGATAATTCAAGCTACTCATCATTTAGCAGTTAATCATGACAATAGTGCTTTTGCTTTATCTTTATATCAAGTGTGCTTTATCTTTATATCATATCTGCTTTTAATCTATCTGCCAAAAAGTCCATGTTAGGACCACAAAAATCCTTGTAATTATTAAAGTTAATTTGGTCTCAAGTTCAAAAGTCCAGATGTTAGCCCAAAAAGTCTTCAAGTCATAAATGTATTGTCGGCCATTAATGCCAAGACGGCAAGGTCCCTAAGTCTATCAAATGGGCCTTTATTTGACTTTTCTTAATCATCTTACCTAACTCATCACGCTTTCGACACAACTTTATCACACTTAAATATCAACAAATATTTATTCAAAATTTTAAGGCCTATTGTCCCTTATAAATGATAAAATAAAACCCATTATTTTCTTTTTGCCTCACAAGAACCGAGAAAAATATTTACTTGAATATACTTACACATATGCTCTACAACTGTTATCAATTTTTTTTCTATAAGTATATTATTTTTGCATCCTTATACAAACTCAAAAATATTTAAATATTAGGGTGAGCATAATAATAGAGGAAACCTCAGCTCGTCGATTCACAAAAATTTGTGTCTTTTGTGGATCCAACCCTAAAAATACTAAAAAGTTTATAAAAGTGGCAGAAAATCTTGGTAAGGTATTAGTTAAGCGAAATATACATTTAGTATATAGATGAGGTAATCGTGGGTTAATGGGGTATGTGGCAAAAACTGTACACAATAAAGGTAGTCGAGTTTTGGGTATCATTCCAAAACCTCTAGCTATTGAAAATATTGTAGGAAAAATAATTAGGGATGAGTTACAAGTCTTATCTATGCACAAGCGAATTGCTTAAATACTTAGGCATACAGATGCCTTCATAGCTCTACTAGGAGGTCTCGAGACTTTAGAGAAAAATTTTCAAATTGTCTCATGAGCACAATTACAAATCCACCAAAAACTCATTTGTTTGTTAAATATTAATGGTTTTTATAACGGGATATTATCTTTTCTTGACTATGCAGCGGGAAGACAATTCATTCCATTTTTAGCACGACGGATTCTTATTTCTGCATCAACTGTGGATCAACTGATTGATCAATTGCAGTCTTTTATTCCTCTGTCCAATCCAACTTTGTATCAGATATATTGGTCTACTCATGACAGTGAGAAGAAGAGAAAAATAAATTTAAATCTCACTCCGTAGCCTCTACTGTTATTCTATTGCTGCTATTGTTGTTGTTTTTCTTTTCAATAAAAGTTGTTTCAATTGATGTCTTCAATACTCTACTTATCTATATTTTGACATTGAACAAATTATCTAATTTTGCTCCACCACATGCAAATTATCTAGATGTTCGGCATCATTCTTGCTAAGTATATATTAGTCACAACTTAAAAAAAATCCTAAATGGTAACATTAAAATCCATAAAAGTACCATTATCTATAATATCAACAATCTTAGTAGCTCTTGGGTAATGTGTCATCTTCATAAAATTATACAAAAATTTAAGTAAGATGTCAAACATTTACACCACAAAGCTACAAATACAATCCTAAGGATTTGGCATTTGCTCGGTTCCCTTGACTCGACACTTAAAAGTCTACAGAATCATATCTTAGCTCTGATACCACTAAAAGCTATCACGCCCCAGACCCAAAAGATTTGACACACGACATAACTTACACTCATTCAATAATGTGCACTCATAATTAATATTACATAAAATGTCAAACTTAAATTCAACATAGGAATTCTTAGCAAATTGCTAGTAAGTTTAATACAAAATCAACGCAATACTAATAGTATGTCCTTAATCTATACAAATAATACTAATAACAATACATAAATTTAAGTATCATTCACATACAAATAAAATATGAATATTATACATATATATAAATATTTATTCTTTTCGATGTTGGATAAGTGGTTACTACAATTATACCTAGATAACATGTATGGTTAATAAAATTTATGCTTAATAAATCTTGATGTATTTAATTACCATAGAAATATAGGTAATTGAAAGATATTGGTATAATCACTTGACCGCCAGAAGAGACTTGTGATGAGATTCGTGTTGTGACTAATAATTAAATTGAGGGATTAATAATCGGAACACTATTATTTAAAAATTTATATTAAGTGATAGCTATAATCCTAGTTCTACACTATAAATATTCAAATCTATTGTTTAATTTGATATTTAATTATGGTTGGTAACATAGATAATTTTCAATTTAATTTTAATCAAACAAACAAAAAAATTTATTTTTGAATAAAAGAAAGAGGGCACAATTTTAGTAATTGGTTAGAAATACAAAAAATTCCTTATGGCATTGACACTCTATTCACTCTATATTACTTCTTCCTAATAGCATTCACTTGCGCTTAATATAAAAATCGTACAACAAGATTTTGACACCGTTGAGGAAAAGTTTATTTTTGCCAATACTAATAACAATCCATCTTACTTTTAATTCTGATTTTATTTTGTTTTGTTTGCTTTAATTAATTCTTGTTTAATTTCTATTTTGTTTTGTTTATTATATCTTATTTTTTTCAATTTTTTTTATTTTATTTTTTATGTTATTATTATTTGTTGTTGTCATTTTCATTTATATTAAATTGCTATTTCAATTTATTATTGTTTATTTTATTGTTATTTTTATTTACTTTTATTTAATTTTCTTGGGAAAATTTCACAAATAACCCCTTTATTTTTTTATTATACTTTTTTAACCTAATAAAAATTAAATATACTTTATTAACCAAACATTAACATTTTGGACACATTTGCCCATATATCATATTAACGACCCTCTCACCCGAAAATCACCGAAATTATCAAAAATTGTTAGATCGAAAATTTTGAAGTTATCATTGCATAGATCGGAGCTTATACAACATATTTCTCACTTCAAACAAAACAAATGGCCGAATTTTGGTGAGTTTTGTTTAACTTTTGAAAAATTTAAATTTCTTTATAAAATTGTTAGAAATTTATTAGAATTTGTATTTGAAGCTAGAAATAGATGAAATTATTGAATTCTATGTGAAAAATGGGTTTGAATGGTGTAAGAAACGTTGAAAATGGGCAAAAAATGATATTCGATATTCGCGATGCAGACAGCGTCCGGAGTGGCGGCCGGCCGCCATTGCCCATCTCGAGCCCGCGATGCGTGCTCGCGATGCCGCACTGTTTGTCACGTGGCGCAAATTTTTTTTGTTTTAATTTGATTTTTTTAAATTAATTATAATGTTATTTAAATTAATTAAATATATTAATAAAATTACATTAATAGAATTTAGATAAATGTAATTTTATTTAAAATAAATAAAGGAAATTTTTCATAAATAGAATTTAGAAGGAATTGATCTAATAGATGGGAAAATTTGCTTAAATGACTCATTAATTTTGGTTTGTAACATTTTTTATTATTATTGTGAGTACCTTATGTAATTATAATTTATATGATTATTTTGATTTTTTAATTAATGTTGATTAATATGTTAGTAATTAATTATTATAATGTATTATGATTTTTATGTATGCTTGTCAATGACCATCGCGTAATCGATCTAATTGGCACATGTGACTTGAATCAATTCTGCGCACAATAAAATGTTTTCTTGCATCTGTCGACACTGCACGTAATCGCCATCGACATCTATCATCATCACATTTGATCTCAAAATGATCTTTTGTCAACCTAGACACTTTAAAGCTCCATTTACCTTTAAGTGCTACCATACTAATAGCCTGGTGAAGTTCGTCTTTACTATCAAACAACTTTCCTACAAACACATCGCCAATTCCACTACTCGATATCTTATCCGAAATGCCCAAGTTTGATGGTGGTATTGGAGGCATAAACGCAAAGGGGTTTTTCGCTTCACAAAAATCTTTTCTTCTAGCTTCAACATTTAGGGAGTTTGTCGAAACATAACAACGTCCGCCTTCTACTAAATCATCCCCTTCTAAATTATCAACATTTCTAACATCATCATAGTCCCCTTCCACATCCCCAACATTTCCAATGTCATCACAAGCGTAATGTGTATAGGCTAGGTCTTCATTAAAGGGTATAGGAGAAACATTATGATACTCGTTCGTTGTGTTTGCAGGAACCACTGCTAAAACTGATGGAGATGTATGGCTCACTTGATTGCTACTGCTAGCTGACATAAAATGAGTATGAATTGATGGTGAATTTGGATTGAGGGGCTGTACATCATCTTCATAAACGGGAGCTCTAGGATCCACTGTTACACATAAAGGACAGTACGATCTTCTATTAGCGTTAAAAAAAAATCGAACATCACTGTCGTTTCTAATCTCAATAGGCTTTAGGTTATACCTCGTTGCATCAATTTTGATTTTCAAAGTCACCTTACAGTTCACATTGTCGACTCCCAAGGTATAACATACTGTATTTAAAAGATCTTCAAAATTAATATCTTTCGGAACCGAAATTCCAAAATTACTATAATCAACATAACTTTCTTTTCCGTCACTAGAACTCTCCCACTTTCCTCCAAAACAAATAACTATTGCATCATACTCCATATGACTTGAAAAAACAAAAAAGAAAATTAGTAAAATTATTATTTAAAAAGATAAAATATTTAAAAATAAAAAAATGCGCATTGCGAGGGCACATCTCGGGCCCGAGATGGCCCCGAGATGCGCACAATGTGCGCGCCGCGGGGCGATCCCGGGGCACATCTCCGGCCGGAGATGTGCCTCCGCGATGCCTAAATTGACGGCCGCCGCACCGACCGCTGTCTGGTTTTCGCCAAACACACTCCAAAACTTATTTTTTGCCAGATTTCAACGTCTTTTATACCATTCTAACTCATTTAGTTCGTTAATAGCAACTACTTTTAACTTTAAATGTAAATTTTATCTAATTTCTAACAAATTTAAATTTTCTAACAAAGTTTAGAAAACTTACCGAGCTATTTCTTTGATTTCAAGCGATCCTCAGCAACACTTGATTTTTGCAAGGGCTATCAATAAATTTTGGTTCAGTATATCTCTAATGTTTTGTAGAAACAAAGAGAAGGAAGTTATAAATTTGATATAAAGATAAATGTGTCCAAAACTAAGTTATTTGGCTAATAAAGTATAATCTTTTTACATTTGGTTAAAAAAGAATAATGAAATAATTAAAAGGTTATTTGTGAACTTTTCCCAATTTTCTTTATATTGACTTGTTGTTTATTTCACTATTAGTTTTTTTTGGCATTATTGTTAATTGCTTGGATTTATTTTTATTTTGAGCATTATTTTCCTTTGCTTTTCATTAGTTTTACTTTTGTTTCGATTGCCTTGATAGCTACAACTATACATGCATAGATCTAAGAGTATTGAATTGACTATTTTTTTATCCTAAAATAGAAAGAATATTAAGAAGAATTCGTCAAAAATAAACTTAATTAAACATAATGAATGATCAAAATCTTAACCCTAAGGTTGAAGAGCTACGATCAATGAGGGATTATGCTGTCTCGTTAGTTGATGGGATACATTCTAACATTAGGCGACCAACAATCAATGCAAACAATTTTAAAATTAAACCCAACACAATCCAAATGCTAAAATACTTAGTACAATTCAACGGATTATCTCATGATGATCCAAATGAGCATATCATAATTTTTCTTAAAATTTGTGATACATTTAAAAATAATGAAGTGTCTGATGATGCCATTAGATTGTAATTATTTTAAGGGATAAAGTAAAGAGTTGGTTAATGTCATTGCCATTTGGATCAATTTTAACGTGGATGAACTTGCAAGAAAATTTCTCACTAAGTTCTTTCTACAAGCAAAGACAGCCAAGGTGCGCAATGCTATTACATCATTTGTACAATTTAATTATGAGTCATTATATGAAGCATGGGAAAGATTTAAAGACATGCTTCAAAAATGCCCACACCACAGAGTTCCTAAATGGTTACTTGTACAAACATTCTATAATGGACTCGTGAGGCATTTAAGAATAATTGTGGATGCTGCAGCAGGTGGTGCTTTAATGAATAAGTTAAGCTTATGACTTGCTAGAAGATATGGCATTCAACAGTTATCAATGGCCTGCAAAAAGAATAAATCCAAGAAAAATGGCCAGAGTACATGAAATTGATTCATTGACTACCTTAATAGCTCAAATCAACCTTATAGCAAAAAAGGTTAATGCTTTGGGAGTCTGCTTAGTAAAAAGTCAGCCAATAACTTGTGATTTCTGTGGTAATAACCATCATAATAGGCATTGCATGGAAAATATAAATTATGTTGAAAATTTTAATAGAAATCAAAACAATCCCAACTCTAATTTCTATAATCTTGGGTTGCGGAATCATCCTAACTTCTCTTAGAGTAATAACCAAGAGTAGTCATCTAAGCCAATAAATTCGTCCGGATTTCATGCCCCACCAATTCAATTGCAACATGAGAAGAAACCAACTTTGAAAGATATATTCATGTAATATATGAAACAAACTGATACACTTCTCTAAAGCCAAACAAATCTTATTCAAAATCAAGCTGCATTATTAAGAGCCTTGGAGACTCAAGTTGGACAACTTGCTTCAGTAATGAACATCCATCCACATGACGCTTTACCCAGCAACACTGAAGTCAATCCATAAGGTGACAAGGAACAATGCCAGGCAATCACTTTGTGAAGTGGTAAGAAGGTAGGTCCTATTGAAATATAACCTTCAAAGCAACAAAAAGCACAAGAAGATCTAGCACCAGAAGTTCACACAGAAAATGAAGATAATGCAGAATATGTTGGAAAAAAAAAATCAGTGTAAAACCCTCAATTGCAGCCTTACACTCCACCTCGACCATTCCCACAAAAGTTGTAAAAAAATAAATTAGATAAGCAATTTTTTAAAAATTTTGAAATTGTTAAACAATTGCACATTAACATCCCTTTTATTGAGGCATTAGAGCAAATGTCGAGTTATGTTAAGTTCACGAATGACATACTCTCAAGACAAAAAAACAAAAGCTGGATGACTTTGAAATAGTGACATTAACTAAGAAGTGTAATGCTATGCTATTCTTCAAAAGAAACTACCACCTAAGCTCAAGGATCCTTAAAGCTTTACCACCCCATATACCATCGAGAATTGATATTTTGGAAAAACTTTATATGATCTAGGTGCTAGTATTAATCTCATGCCATTGTCAATCTACAATAAGTTGGGTCTGTGTGCTACTAAGCTAATAAATGTCACTCTCTAACTAGCAAATCGATCCCTCACATATCCAAAAAGAGTCACTGAAGATGTTCTAGTCAAGGTGGATAAATTCATCTTTCCAGCAGATTTCATAATGCTTGATATGGAGGAAGATCGAAAGATCCCTATCATTTTGGACAGATCATTTTTAGCAACCGAAAGAACTTTAATTGATGTTTAGAAGGGTAAGCTAACTATGAGGGTTCAGAATAAAGAGGTAACCTTCAATGTGTTCAAGGCAATGAAGTTTTTAAATGAATCAGATGACTATAATGAAGTTAATGTCCTCGATGGAGAGGTATAAAAAGTTTACACGATTATTGCCATCCAAGACTCTCTTGAAAATGCCATAATTAATAGAGACAAAGCCGAGAACTACGAAGTAAGGGAGTATGTGAAAGCATTGAATGCATCACACAGTTTTGGCCATATGAGACCTAGATATGAATCATTAAATAGATCAGAAAACATTGAGGCAAGCAATAAGCTCTCAATAGAAGAGCCATTGAAACGCGAGCTTAAACCATTGTCGAACCACTTGAGGTATGCTTATCTGGGTGAATCTTCTACTCTTCTTATTATTATTTTTACTGAGCTTGATGAGATACAGGAAGAGAAACTACTTAGAATACTCCGACAGCACAAAAGAGCAATTGGTTAGACCATAGCTGACATTTGGGGCATTAGTCCATCCTTTTGCATGCATAAAATTTTGCTTGAAGAAAACCATAAAATTGACAATTGAGCAATAGAGAAGACTGAACCCAATTATGAAGGAAATGGTTAAAAAGGAAATAACCAAATAGTTAGATGCTGGGATCATCTATCCAATATCTGATAGCTCGTGGGTGAGCCCAGTCCAATGTGTCATTTAAAAATAGAGGTATTATTGTAGTAGAAAATGAGAATAATGAATTAATCCCTATCTGCATAATAACTAGATAGAGAATATGCATAGACTATCGAAAGCTCAATAAGGCCACTAGAAAAAATCATTTTTCTCTTCTTTTCATTGATCAGATGCTTGACAGATTTGTTGGGCATTAGTACAATTATTTCCTGGATGAATACTTAGGTTACAATTAAATTGCAATTGCATCAGAAGACCATATTTATATGTCATATAGTACATTTGCATTTTAGAGAATGCCATTCAGCCTATGCAATGCACTGGCCATATTTCAGTGGTGCATGATGGCAATCTTTTCAGATATTGTGGAACATTCCTTGGAGGTATTTATGGATAATTTTTCAGTTTTCAGGAATTCATTTGATTTATGCCTTGAAAATTTAGCATTTGTGCTTAAAAGATGTGAGGAGACAAACTTACTGCTAAATTAAGAGAAGTATCATTTTATAGTTAAAGAATGTATTTTCTTATGCTATAAAACATCTTCAAAATATATGGAAGTTGATAAGATTAAAGTTGAAACAATTGACAGATTGCCTCCCTCTACTAACATGAAAGGTGTCTGGAGTTTTCTTGAATATGCGAGATTTTACAAGAGGTTTATTAAGGACTTTTCCAAGATCTCCAAACCTCTTTGCAACTTGTTAGAGAAGGATGTATAGTTTCACTCTGATGAAGTCTGTCATAAGGCCTTTGAAACCTTGAAGAGGGAGTTCACTTCTGCACCGATTATCATAGCACTAGATTGGAGTTTCCTCTTTAAGATAATGTGCGATGCTAGTGACATAGCTATGGGTGCAGTACTTAGAAAAAAAAAAGATAAGATATTTCACACCATTTAATATGAAAGTAAGACCTTAAATGATATAGACCGATTATACTACCACATAGAATAAGCTATTGGTTGTGGTATTCGCCTTCGACAAGTTCAGATCCTATTTAATAGGAGTCAAGGTGATTGTGTTCACAGATCACTCTGCCATTAAATACTTGATTGCCAAGGAGGATGCCAAACCCAGATTGATCACATGGATGTTACTTCTCCAAGAGTTTAATTTGGAGATTAGACATAAAAAGGGAACTGGAAAACCAAATTGTAGACCATTTGTTCAGACGGGAATGAAGAGACAAGAGTATAACCTTGATCAATGAATCCTTTTCAGATGAGCAACTTCTTCCAGCTTAGCATCATGCAATACCATAGTATGACGACTTTATTAACTACCTTATTAGTGGTATTTTTCCTCCCGACCTCATCTCTCAGCAAAAAACAAATTCTTGCACAATGTCAAGTATTACCATTGAGTTGAACCTTTCTTGTTCAGATAATATGTATATCAACTGCTGAGAATATGTATTCCACAAAAAGAGATAGAAAGCATCTTGCAACTATATAAGTGTGTGATTCGGGTCTACAGCTTTACAGTGTATACATGTGCTATGTGTTCATCATGCCAAATACATATCTCATACATATTAAATCATACATATATGCATCACATAAGGAAGTCATAAAATATAATGAACACAAAAGAAAATTATATTAATCAAATTAATATAAAGAGATTGAGAAATTCACCATTGGTTCCTTTTTGAACTCTTCAAAATCATAACTCATTTGAAGTGAAACTCGATGGCAGTTTTAGTAGTCAATACGATAGGCTTGACTGGTTATAATAGTAGCTTGATCCAGCAGATCTTGGTTTAACTCCTTAAACCTATGCTGTATGTTTACCATTAATCAGCTCTTGATTAGTAAAACAATAGCCAGTATTGCTATAGTAGGTTTAATTACTTGAGAGGGATGATGAATTGTGAAAATAAACAATTTTTCTTGCACGTTCTCTCTAAAAATTATTTTTTCAAGAGTTTCTCTCTCTAAACCCAATTTTCCAACAACTATTCATTCATTCCTATTCATAATTTCACATATATATAAAAATATTATTTATATATATACTTGACCGCCAAGTATATATATTAATATTATATTAAATAATATAATAATATAATATAACATAAAAAATATCTTGATTATTTAACTATATAAATAATTAATATATAAAATTATCATTTTGCCCCTTTTTTACATGGTTACCAAGTGTACCATTTAGTGGGTCCCATCATACCGCACATTTAGGTAAACTCAATCAAGGGTCCACCATATGCCACATGTCAATATACTATTAATTAATAACAATTATAAACTAATTAATGTATGTAACACTTTAATACAAACACGCGCGCATCCTGTGGTCATGCTGGATATTACTAAACTGACCATTTCAATTCGGTACGCTGCCTTAGTGTACAACGAGTACACTTCATATCACGGGACTCTCTTGGTCTACGCCTAATTTGTTATATGAAATTATTCCATAAGTTCATGATCAGTGCCCCACACACATGTCATGGATATTACAAACCAGCACATTGACCATACCAGTTGAGGTCATAGCGCATACGTATAGTCCTTCCGACACCTATATCTTGGATTTGTAGGGACATAGATTATCACTATCAAATCCCTATATGCTCATCCATAACCTATCTCCAGATTCATATCTCAATGAATAATATATGCAAATACCCTTGCTATATTGTTCAACCTTGTGGGAAACTCCTTTCCCAGGTTATTACTTATGATCATAAGATTTTCTAAGATACAATCTCGGAGCATCTGGATAAATAATTCCTTATGTGAACTAACAGATCCCATATCTACATATACCAAACTCCATAAATATCGAACCATACTCAACGACACCCAACGGTCAGACTATAAAAGGTCTCTGACATGCGTAGAACCAAAGTATGGTGGATCACTTACAAGCTCACCATGGCGCTCAGGTCAAAGGACCATATATACTACTAAACTCGAGAGG
The DNA here is from genome assembly GCA_946807835.1 of Ailanthus altissimus. Lineage (NCBI taxonomy): Eukaryota > Viridiplantae > Streptophyta > Magnoliopsida > Sapindales > Simaroubaceae > Ailanthus > Ailanthus altissimus. The sequence goes on from OX327684.1 coordinate 21,973,441, forward strand.
ACCTTCTATTGACAGCTTACATAGGGTGTCTATTAGGGTTCTTCTGAGTCTGTTTAATATCTAGTCCTAATTGGATACCTTTATGTCTATACGAGCTCTAAGCTTATGGTCAGCCATAAACAACCATTTGTACCCTATAAGTATGATATACCCTAATCTATATAAAAGAGATCCACCGACAGATTTACAACGGTGAAAATAGATTAGAAACATAATGTTCAAGAACATACTTATGTAATGACATTTCTTATCACCCAATTGCAACTCTTTGTAACTATGTCATTACCAGTATACTCTCAGGTCTTTATTCTATTACAGATAAGGCTTCAACTCTTAGATATTCGCTGACTCTTATAACCTGCTAACTGTTAACAGTGCTAACTATTAGTAATTATAATTATCAGCGATACTAACTCTTAGCGCTAATCTAAATTCCTTTAGACTAAATCTGAACTCTTCAGATCATACAATGTTTGTAGCGTAACAAGCATAGTACCATATAATTAAGTAATTAGCTATTTAATAAAATGTAAACTTGTATAAATTACAAATATTTGTACATACAAGAATAGCAAGTAAGCACCAATTCTAACAGTAACATTGCCACTATTTAGATTAAGAAGATATGGTTTCTATTGCAAGTAAGCACCAATTCTAACAGCAACATTGCCACTATTTAGATTAAGAGGATATGGTTTCTATTGCAAGTAAGCACCAATTCTAACAACAACATTGCCACTATTGGGGGTAATATGACTACTGTAAAGGTGTTGCAATATGGTTTCTATTGGCCTATAATGTTTAAAGATGCTCATCTATTTACACTATAGTGTGATCATTGCCAAAGGACTGGGAATATAACAAAAAGGCAAGAGATGCCTTTACAGAACATTTTGGAAGTGAAAATTTTTATGTTTGGGGATTTGACTTTATTGGACCATTCATTTCTTTAAGCAGTCCTAAATATATACTTGTGGGAGTTGACTACATGTCAAAATGAGTGAAAGCCATTGCACCTCCAACCAATAATGCTAAAGTAGTGCTAAAGTTCTTGAAAAAGAATATCTTCACTAGATATGGCAATCCAAGAGCAATAATAAGTGATAAATGGTCACACTTTTGTAACAAGCACTTTTTATTAGAGTTGGTGTGTCACGCCCCAGACCTAAAAGATTTGACACACCACATAACTTACACTCATTTAATAATCTGCATTCATAATTGATATTGCATAAAATTTTAAACTTAAATTCAACATAGGAATCCTTAGCAAGTTGCTAGTAAGTTCAACACAAAGTTCCAGCCATGACCATACTTGGTGAAACATAAACTAAATACAACCACACCTAATAAAATAATACATAAGTATTTATTTAATAGGGACAATTCAAATATATTAAATCACGTGTCCACAAATGAAACACTCAGCAACCTAGCAACTTAGGGAACCCAAAGGACAGTAGAAGACTTGCCAAATCCGCTAAGCATATATTTACCTTATTTACCTGAAATCACTATAAACTATAATGAGTATAAAGCTCGGTAAGCATACTAGTTTTCATATATCAAATACTAATACATATATGTACACAATGCATATGTATGATATGCTATGATAAATCAAAATTATAATCTTACCAAATCACATGTCAGGTAAGCGCTTACACATTCTTTCAAAATATATAATAGGAATACCATCACTCAACTACGATTTAGTAAGACTTCTATATCATATATCGCATAATGAGTCAAATGTCATCTGTCGATGACATACTCTATGAGAGGAATAGCGCAAGTGAGATTTAAATTACACATATATAATGCTCATGCCCGAAGGTAAGACCTAAACCCTCACCCTGATTATCGATAAGTCCTCTCACATGCACCAATACGCCACCACACGAATGTGATGACTCATTGTTCCTTTAGGTACCAATATGATCCTCCCTATATACGAAACACATAACATATACCAATCCCGAAGGAAAGGCCACACATAAAGGCTCCAAAAATCACATAAGATGCTTACTAAGTCAACAGTGAGTTCACGCATCCTCAAAATACAAAATATTTCTCATGGACATATTACACTTCAAAAGCTTTCTTTGTTAAACACATTTCATTTTGAAAGCTCATTTTCAAAAATACATATATATCATGTATGTCCATGCTCACATTTATAAACACATATCTTTCACATTTCATATCAAAATATACTTTGGCACAACATAAACATTTTTCTAAGCACATTTACAAAATCATACATAAACAATTATTATGTTTATTGTGATTTCAGTAAAAGCCTAGTATACTTACCTCTTAACACTTTCAAGTATAAGGCTTAATTCTCCTTAACCTATCAATGGAGATTAATCCTTTTATAAGCCTCGCCATTCACAAAAAATACTTTAAATAGCTTACAAAATTACACATATTACACTTATCACATCGAATTGGTCTAATGACTTGGTTTCTCAAAACCTGTCATTCTGACCACTTATACTTAACAAAACTTTCTTATACATCATAATGTTCAATTACTCCAAAATTAGAATATATCATTCTTGACTAATATATCCTTCTTATATATAAATATTATATTATAATTCCTACACAATCCATTTTATAAACACTATCAAATTCAAATTATTATCCTGACAAGATCAAGATATTTACTAAACAGTATTCAGTCTCCTAATTTTATAAAATCATATACTAACTCAAAAATTATAAAACTATCACAGAATTACTTTTGACACATATCTCAATCCATGTTAAATATTTTACTTCAAAATCTCTACCAAAAGTATTTTAAAACTATTTTATTTCATAGCTTTAAAAATCTATTAATCAAATACTGCAATGAGCTGATACACTTTAAAAAATCATAAAAATTTAGCCACATTGATCTAAATTCTGAATATATAATATTAGACATATAAATTTATCATATCCCAGAAATTCATAATTTTGAAGATCATTCAGCAGATTAAAAATTATTTGTCACTATAGCATACTGTTAACACAGGAAATTTTTAGAATTTCAGGGTCATGTTTGTAAATTTACTAAAAATTTAATTTCTGAAATTTTCAATCAATTCAAAGTCTCAAATGATTATAGACATATCTAGTTTCATATTCTCAAAAAAAAAACTAGAATCAAAGTACAAAAATTTATAAAATTCTCGGATCAAGAGACTATCAAGTAGAAATTCTGTAATTCATCATGATTTATTAAGTTATCTACATAATTATCATCAATTCTCAATATATCTTATAAAATCCACATCAACTCCCCAATTTTGTATATTTTTAGAAATAAAAAATTAAAGAATTTAACTTAATTAACACCAATAAATTGAGAAAGAGTTATGATATACCTCTTAAAACTTAAAATTCTAATTTCTTCTTCTTTTTCTTCTTCTTCTTCTCTTTCTCTCCCATCTATTTCTCTCTTTTTTCTCTCTAAAAGGGGTGGCTGGACCAAAAATGAGTGAATTAGGGTTTAAAATGTGTATTTTTATACTAAGAGGCTAACTTTTAATATTTACGAATTAGCCCTCAAAACTTTCAAAGTATTAAAATTTGGTCCCTAAAATAAATCTAAAGTCTTGCAAATAAACCCAATACTAATAGTAGGTCCTTGATCTATACAAACAATACTAATAATAATACATAAATTAAGTATCATCCACATACAAATAAAATATGAATATTATATCTATGTATAAATATTTATTCTCAGCGATCTAAATTCCTTTAGACCAGATCTGAATTTCTTTAGATCATACAATGTTTATAGCGTTACAAGCATGGTACCATATACTATAGTATTAATGATTTAATATAAAATATTTATTGTATAAATATTAACAATTAATATTCATACAATACTAAAGAGTTGGCAGGTTATAGTAATTAGTAAAATCTAAAGAGTTAAAACCTTATATGTAATGGGACAAAAATCTGAGAATATACAGTAATAATATAGTTGTAAAAAGTTACAGTAGGTGTTAGAAAATGTCATTATACAAGTATGTTCTCAAATATTATGTTCTTAATCTATTTTCGGTGATGCAGGTCTATCAGTGAATCCTTTTTATATATAGATCAGTGTATACTATATCTGTATGGTACAAATAGTTATTCTTAGTTGACCATGAGCTTACTAGAAGCTCATATATGCTTGTACCAAACAGAATCACGAGGCCCTCTAATAGACATCCCATAAAGCCATCAATGGAAGTTCTTCTCGAGTTTAGTAGTATCCATAGTTCTTTGACCTGAGCGTCACGGTGGACTTGTGAGTGATCTATTATACTTTGGTTCCACGTATGTCAAAGACCTTTCATGGTCTGACCGTTACATGTTGCTGGGCATGGGCCGATACTCATAGAGTCTGATGTATATAGATATGGGATCTGTCAGCTCACATGGATAAGTTGTATCTTCTGATACTCCAAGATTATATTTTAAGAAGTCTTGTGGCCACAAGCATAAACCCTGAAAAAAAGTTTTTTGTATGAGAATTTTAAGAACTCAGTGTATACTATATCTGTATGGTACAAATAGTTATTCTTAGTTGACCATAAGCTTACTAGAAGCTCATATATGCTCGTACCGAACAGACTCACAAAGATCTCTAATAGACATCCCATAAAGCCGTCAATGGAAGTTCTTCTCGAGTTGAGTAGTATCCATAGTTCTTTGACCTGAGCGTCACGGTGGACTTATGAGTGATCCATTATACTTTGGTTCCACATATGTCAAAGACCTTTCATGGTCTGACTGCTACATGTTGCTGGGCATGGGCCGATACTCATAGAGTCTGATATACATAAATATGGGATCCGTCAGCTCATATGGATAAGTTGTATCTTCTGATACTCCAAAATTGTATTTTAAGAAGTCTTGTGGCCACAAGCATAAACCCTGAAAAAAAGTTTTTTGTAAGGTTAAGTATATCGTAAAAGTATTTGCGTTTATTGTTTATCGAAATATGAATCTGGAGATAAGTTCATGGATGAGCACATGGAGATGTGACAGTAGTAATCTATGTCTCCACTCTTCTATGATATAGGTGACAAAAGGATTATGCAAATATGCTATGATCTCAACTTGTATAGTCTAGCGCGCTAATTATAATATATGTGGCTTGTGCGTGAGGCATCGTTCACAGACTCATAGAAGAGTTCTATTTAACAAATTAGACGTGGACCCAGAGAGTCCTACAATATAAAGTGTACTCGTTGTGTATTGGGGCATTGTACCAGATTGAATAGTTCAACCCAATAAATTTCAGCATATTAAGATATTTGTTTCAAGTTCTCTTAGGATGTGCACTTGTTAAGACTTAAAGTAAGTACATTAATTAGTTAATAAGAGTTGTTGACCAATAGGATGATACAAGTGGCACAATTTTAACCCTTGATTATTTGACTTTTGTTGCCACATGATTTATTTGTTGGGTACTGTGTGCGTGTGCACCGTGCTACAAGTAATTGTGTGCATAATTAAATAATTTAATAATAGCATATCACATATGTAACATAATGAAATTAATACGTATTAAATAATCTCATTACACTAATAAAATTAGGGGACTCACCCTCGAAACGTGCTTTGAACAATTTTAGTTGAGGACGTAGTGGGCTTCCTCAAGCTAAAATAGTAACTTTTTATTTCAAAATATTTGAAACAACTCTAGTTTCTTATTTCTTTCTTTCTCTCGAGCTATATTTCTAATGCCTTTTAATATCAAAATCTAAGGCAATTTCTTCTTACTTTCACTCGACTATTGTTGTGATTTATTTATAGACAACTATTGCCTAACTTTCATCTAATGAAAAATAACTTGATTGTTATTTGGTGAAACATTTCTTAATCAAATTTTGCTGAATACGTTGGAAAAATATTAAAATAATTAGTGGCATACGAAACACCACCTATTAGTTCAATTCATTACATTTGGCCAATGAAAAGTCAATATGTAATCATTGTCACTTGATTCAACCAATTATATATTAACAAGGAGCTAATAATTTAGTTCATCCAATGGAAACATTACATATTGTAATATATTAAATCAAATAAATTATATTCATTTGATTATACAAATGGCCAAATATATTATGAAATAATTGACACGTCCAGAATATAGAAGTTATTCCCAAGTGCAGGATTGTCGAAATAATAAATAACCCGATGAGAACGGGGTCGATCCACAGGGAAGTAGAATTAAAATTACAAATTATAAACACTTTAAAGATAATTAATGCAGTATAAGATGTTTGTAAATATTATTTCAATTAACCAATTCAAATAAAAAGCTAAGGTTACGGGGATTCACTCTTGGCATAAGAAGTAAGAATATATTTAACTTTTTATTTTTTTATAACTCAATTGGAATCCTCACACAAAGGAGGTTCCAATCGGAAAATATAACAATTAAAGTTCATTATCATTTATATATTGATTAGTATTTATTTCTTTCAATTATTATACACTAAATCTTATAAATGGGTTCAAGTATTTATTATGCCAATCTTTATATTTGTCTACAATAAATTAAGACTCTCACTTTACAAGAAAGGTTATATAAACCAAATCTTGTAAATGGTTTCAAGAATTTATTGTGCCAAGTATTAAGTTTGTCAATAATAAATCAAGAATCACCACTTTAGAAGAAATGGTAATTCTACAAACAAAATAAATACATCATATATAAATTTGCATAACTTAAAAATGAAGCATTAAATTCATGAATAAATATTAAACATATCTTATTACCTTGCCAAGAGCTTCACCCTTTCACCTTAGCTTAAACAAAATTATTTGGACATAATAAAACTAAATGAAAAGAAAAGAAATGGAAGAAGAAATAACATGACTTAATAGTAAACAAGAGAAATAATAGTACAAGGAAATGGATACAAAGGAAAAGTATTTTGAACTAAATTCTAACTTTCTAATTACCTTCTTTAGGTATAAACAAGCCACCTATTTATATAAAAACATGGATAAATCGAGACAAATTTGGAGGGAACCACTTAGTTGATGAAAGTCAAGAATGGTGGCAAAATAATTTGCATTCATTATCACTTGGGTACCCACTTGATTATCCAATTTGGAATTGATGTGATCCGAATTAGCTGTCACTCAAAACATAAAAGTTGTAGATAAGTCTCTTATATTTCCAAATTGAGTGATCTCATACGTATTAGATACGTATTTCTATAGTTATAGGCCAAATACTGATAACTGTTCAAACTGGGCCTGTACTGCAGATCAATTCTGTTCTAGGCCAATTTTCACCCTCTAAACACTCGAATTTCCAATGCTTTGTGAAACACAATATGTTAGCCCATTGAGTCAGATCTTCACAGGATTAAGAATCACCTCAATTGGATCTTTAGGTAGAAAGTTATGCTCATTTTACCGAACCTGCCACAAAACAGTTATAAGATAATTAAGTACAATATTGTAAACATACTTAAGTTAAGAAAATTAAATACACTAGTAATACAAAACAATCATGTAAAACTCTTATTAAATGTGTAATTTCAAGTGTTCATCACACCCTCCAACTGGCTTATTGCTAGTCCCTAGCAATTCCAGCATAAATAAAATTTGAACACTACCTAAGTATTTCAAACAAAACGTCAGTTTTAAAATCACAATCGCTATAAAGGTTATTTCAATCATAACTTCCAAAAATATTTTTGTGTGTGTGTGAATTAAGCCAAAGCCTTCTTACCACAAACCACAACATATATAGCCTTAAAAATATTTCAAGTAAAAGCCTCAACTCCATATCCTTACAGGTGAATAACTTGTTTAATGACTTAGGATTTCACTCATGGAGTTGGAAAACAGATAATCGTTCAAGAAAAAGTTACATTTAAGGACAGACAGACAAACTAACATTGATCCAAAGATAGGAAAATCAAATATTTAGAGTCAAACCATTATTGTCAAATGCCAGCTTCAAGATTTTAATTATTTAATGCGAATCTTACGAATATAGAATTCGGTGATAAGATTACTTCCTAATGACTTTAATCTTCTAAAATTGAATGAAGACTTTATTGAACTGAATTGACTTCTTTTTTTTCTTTTTTTTTTCTTTTTTTAAAAAAAATTTTTTTTTTACTCTTTTTTTTTTTTTAAAGACATAAGGAATCATTACAACATAAGAACAATTTATCACCATAATACTTTTCCAATTTTTTTTTTATCCTTCAGCTAAGCAACCAAATCATTCATCATCCCAAATAATGTCATTCCAAATAAAAATTAACCATTTCAAAGGATCAATGAAAGTTCGTAAGCTGTTATCTCAAACCTCTCCACTCACTCATAAAAGATATGTGAGTTTAGAAAATAATATGTATACTTAAACATGGAAATTCTCTTGGCTATATATATTGAATCATCCATCTTACCACAAGGCTTAGTATTGTTCTCAAGAAATAATTTCAAAAGTTATTCTTTAGTAACCTAAATAGAGAAAGTGATTTAAACTAAACAATTTTGAAATCATACATCGATAGTAAAGCAAATTTATTTACGCAAGAGTTACCAAAAACTTAAGCAACAAACAATTATACATAAAATGCATTAAAAATAAACCAATTAGAATGTGTTTCAAAAGTTTATAATGTACTCTTTACTCTGCCATTCTAGAACTAGAATGCGTCTCAAGAATACATAAATGAACATTTTACTCACGCCATTCATGATAATTTTTTTTTTTCACATAACAAAGTGATAACAACAACAAAATAAAATAATTAACACTAATATTATATATCAACTATCTTCCCCCCAACCAGATTGAGACATTTTCCTCAATGTCAAAATATAGAAAGAGTAAAATATAGAAGATATCACCTGAAACATCTTTTATTGAAAATTAAACCTGCAACAAAATAAAACAAACCACACAAAAAAAATAAAACAAGCCACACAAAAAAGCTTAAAAATACATAGAAATAGATAGGCTACAGACGAAGCGTCAAATCTATCCTGCGTTTCTTTTCACTGTTATCAGTATACCAATCTATCTGACTCATTGTTGGATCAGATAGAGGTGTAAAAGCTTGTAGTTCATCGAGTAACTGATCAACAGTTGAAGCAGAAATGAGGATCTGTCGTGCTGCAGATGAGACGAATTGTTTTTCCACCGCATAGTCAAGAAAAGATAACAACCCATTATAAAAACCATCAACGTTTAACAAACCAATGGGTTTTTTATGGATTTGCAATTGTGCCCATGAGACAAGTTGAAAAATTTCCTCCAATGTTCCGAAACCTCCAGGTAGAGCTATGAAGGCATCAGCATTACAAAGCATAAAAGAAATTCGTTCATGCATTGATGATACCTGTAACTCATCCCCAATTGTTTTTCCTACAATGTCTCCAACTGCTAGAGCTTTTGGTATGATACCCAAAACTCGACTGCCATTATTTTGTGCAGCGGTTGCCACACGTCCCATTAATCCAAGACTACCTCCCTCATATACTAAATGAATATTGCGCTCAGCTAACATCTTACCAAGGGTTTCTGCTGCTTCTATAAACTCACTAGTTTTTCCAGGGCTGGATCCACAAAAGACACAAATTTTTGTGAATTTACGAGTTGATGATCCTTCCATGATTACACTCACCCTCTCTCTTGAATGATTTTGAGTTTGTACAAAGATGCAGAATAATGCAATGTATTTATAGAGCCAAAAGGTATTGCAAAGTTAAATCACATGGCTATTGGCTTGAAATACAAGATTCAATACCTTTTACCAATTTTCAATTTGTTAGCTGGAAAAGTCACATGGGTTGTCGGCTTAAAATGCAAAATTTTCAAAAAGGATTATAGGTGGTTGATTATTGAAAAGACATTTGAGTTTGAAATGAAACATTTAAAAATAACAGCTATAGTAAATATATACAAGTAGTTGTGATTGTGGCTCACATCTTCCTCTGATTTTACGTCCAGTAACGGCTTAAACGCCCTCTATGGGTCGGGGATAGGCTTCCCATCCAATTTTCTTATAAATTGGCAAACAGGGTCTTTTAAAGTCAGATTTCCGAGACTGTACCGCTCATGTTCTTTTAGGAATATGTCCCATAATTCATGAATTGTAATATGCACATATCCACTAGGATGCGTCTCAAGAGTCGATAAGATATTATCTAAAGACTCCTTACTCAGGCCATCCTTAATGAACCTAATTTTATCTTCACGATTTACAGACACCATTCCTAAAATGCGGCAACGTGTGTTGCAAGTCGTACGTGCACACTTGTAACAAACATTTAATCGTTTTGCTCTTCGTTTTTTTGAAAAAGAGCTTTTACCTAAGCCAGGCATGTAGGAAATTAATGAGTCTGAAAATTCGCCTGTCAATCTAACTTTGGCTTCAATTAACCAACGTATATCAACAGGTATATTCATAATCATTAATAACCTTAATCTTTCACATCTTGCTTGGTAAATTTTCTTCAAGGAATTTTGAGGCAATGAGGGAAAACGCTTTTTCAAATTTTTTAGAATGTCATCCATTTTTTTTTTTAAGAAAATGGGGAAGAAGAGAAGATATCAGTAATTATGGGAAACTGACAAAACCGATTTGAAATATCACGGAGTACCGTTATCCGCCGCTTAACCGGGGTGCAAAACAAAACTTTAACAAAACTACTAAATTAACCTGCAAGTAAAAAAAAATGTTAGAAGAAGAATAAATATATATAAATATGTAAATATATAAAACAAAGATTAATTGGTCTCGTAACAAGGATCCGACAGGAACGTAAATTCTTCATGAAAAGCTTGGTTTTCTAGAAATGGCTTGAGTCTTTGCCCATTTACCTTAAACACATTCCCATTTCTAGGATTTTCAATGTCAATTGTTCCATAAGGGTACACATGTTTCACAATAAAAGGGTCACTCCATCTTGATCTTAATTTTCCAGGGAATATGTGAAGTCGAGAATTATAAAGCAAAACCTTCTGACCAGTGTCAAATGTTTTCTCTGAATTTTTTTATCATGAAAGGCTTTAATTTTAGCTTTATGAATTTTTGAATTCTCATATGCATCATTTCTCAATTCTTCAAGTTCATTTATTTGTAATTTACGTATGTGTCCAGCAGAATCAAGATTTTCATTGAAAGTTTTAATAGCCCAGTAGGCTTTATGCTCAAGTTCCACAGGTAAGTGACAAGGTTTTCCATAAACTATCCTATAGGGAGACATACCCAATGAAGTTTTAAAAGCAGTTCTATAAGCCCACAGTGCATCATTTAGTCTTAAAGACCAATCTTTGCGATTTGGGTTTACAGTTTTTTCTAAAATTTATTTTATCTCCCTATTTGCTAATTCAACTTGTCCACTTGTCTGAGGATGATAAGGGGTGGCAACTTTATGAGTAATACCATATTTTTTCACTAATGTTTCAAATGGTCTATTACAAAAATGCTTACCCCCATCACTTATAATGGCTCGAGGGATTCCAAATCGACTTAAGATATTTTCTTTCAAAAATTTCATGACTGTTTTATGGTCATTATGTCGACATGGAATAGCCTCAATCCATTTTGAGACATAATCTACTGCAACTAAGATATACGTAAATCCAAATGATAACTGAAATGGTCCCATGAAATCTATCCCCCAACAATCAAAGATTTCAATAACAAGAATGGGGTTCAAAGGCATCATGTTTCGTTTTGAAATTGATCCCAACTTTTGACAATTTTCACAAGTTATACAAAATGCATGTGTATCTTTAAATAAAGTGGGCCAATAAAATCCACACTATAAGATTTTTGCAGCTGTTTTCTTTGATGAGAAATGTCCCCCACATGCTTCAGAATGACAAAATTCAATAACTTTATTTACCTCATTGTCGGGTATGCATCTTCGAAATATTTAATCACGACAATATTTAAAGAGATAAGGATCATCCCAATAAAACTTTCTCACCTCCGTTAAAAATTTTCTTTTGTCTTGAGCATTCCATTGAGGTGGCATTTCTCATGTTACAAGAAAATTAACAATATTAGCATACCAGGGCATTGTAACAGTAGAAAATAAAAATTCATCGGGAAAAGAATCATTAATAGGTGTTATTTCTGTTGATGAATCTGGTGTGAGTCTTGATAAGTGATCTGCAACAACATTTTCAGCTCCCTTCTTATCATTGATAGTGATAATAAATTCTTGAAGCAATAGAATCCATCGAATCAGTCTTGGTTTTGTATCCTGTTTTGACATTAAGCACCTTACAGCAGCATGGTCAGTAAATACAATAGTTGAAGAACCAATTAAGTAAGAACGAAATTTGTCTAATGCAAATATTACAGCAAGTAGTTCTTTTTCAGTTGTTGTGTAATTCATTTGTGCACTGTTTAAAGTTCTACTCGCGTAATAAATTACATAGGATTTACCTTCCTTTCTTTGTCCTAATACAACATCAACAGCGTAGTCACTAGCATCACACATGAGCTCAAAAGGTAAATACCAGTCAGGAGATTGTATGATAGAAGCAGATGTTAAGAGGCTAATTAATTTTTCAAATGAATTTTGACACTCTTGAGTCCACTTAAATGATACATCTTTTGCTAAGAGGTTACAAAGAGGTTTAGATATAGCACTAAAGTTTTTTATGAACCTCCTATAGAATCCAGCATGTCCTAAAAAGGATCGGACTTCTTTGACTGTTTTTGGTGGAGGCAAATGTGTAATGAGTTCGACTTTTGCCTTATCCACTTCAATTCCTTTAGAAGATACTATATGTCCCAAAACAATTCCAGAAGTAACCATGTAGTGACATTTTTCCCAGTTCAATACAAGACTCTTTTCTTCACATCTTTTTAAGACCTTTTCTAAGTTTTCAAGACAATTATCAAAAGAATTTCCAAACACAGTTAAATCATCCATGAAAACTTCAAAATAATGCTCAATCATGTCACTAAAAATGCTTAATATACATCTCTGAAATGTTGCTGGGGCATTACAAAGTCCAAAGGGCATTCTTCTAAAAGCAAAGGTTCTAAAAGGACATGTGAATGTAGTCTTTTCTTGGTCTTCTAGTGCTATAGGAATTTGATAATAGCTAGAGTAACCATCTAGAAAGCAATAGTAGGGATGTCCTGCTACTCTTTCTATAATCTGATCAAGGAATGGTAAAGGAAAATGGTCTTTTCTAGTGGCCAAGTTCAATTTTCTATAATCTATGCACATCCTCCAACTAGATGAGACTCGAGTTGGTATTAACTCACCTTTTTCATTTTCAATGACTGTGATTCCATATTTTTTTAGTACTACCTGAGTAGGACTTACCCACTTACTATCTGAGATCGGATAGATAATTCCTACTTCAAGTAATTTGAGAACTTCAGCTCTCACTACCTCTTTCATATGTGGATTTAATCTCCTTTGAGGTTGTTGGGAAGTTTTGGCATTATCCTCTAGGTGTATTCTATGTGTGCAAATCAAAGGATTAATACCATTTATGTCTTTTAAAGTCCACCCAATTGCATTTTTATGCATTTTCAATAATTCAATCAACTTATCTTCTTGTTCACTTGTGAGTGTAGAAGCGATTACCACTGGGTAAGTTTGTTTCTCTCCAAGAAATGCATATTTCAGTCCTTCAGGCAGAGGTTTTAACTCCAACTTTGAAATTTCGTTCTTTTTATCCTTTCTCCCAATTCTTCAAACTTTAGTTTCCATCTTTTATTTTCAATCACCTGTGCACAGTCAAGTAAATAACATATGTCAGAGATTTCAGGATCTAATTGTATATTTGACTCAAATGAATTTATTAAACACATTTCTAAGGGATCGGTAGAACTCCCTTTTTGAATATGATCCTCCACAATCGTTTCAATCATGTCACCTTCTTCACTTTCATCCTCCTCTTCATATGGTTGCTTACACATATTAAAAACATTGAGTTTAAGTGTCATGTTTCCAAATGAAAGTTTCATTACTCCATTCCTGCAATTAATCAAAGCGTTAGAAGTTGCTAAAAATGGACGACCTAAAATAACAAGTATCGGATTACATCCTTTGACAGGTTCTGTGTCCAAGACGATAAAATCCACAGGATATATGAATTTATCAACTTGAACTAAGACATCCTCCACTGTCCCTCTTGGTACTTTTATTGATCTATCAGCAAGTAAAAGAGTTACAGATGTTGATTTTAACTCCCCGAGATTGAGCTGCTGATAAACTGAATACGGCAATAAATTCACACTAGCACCAAGATCAAGTAAGGCTTGTTCAATTTTATGACTTCCAATAATACATGAAATTGTAGGACAACCAGGGTCTTTATATTTCAAAGAATTATTGTTCTGAAGAATGGCACTTACTTGTTCAGCTAAAAATGCTTTCTTTTTCACATTCAGTTTTCTTTTTACTGTGCATAAGTCTTTCAAAAATTTTGCATAAGATGGAACCTGTTTAATAGCATCCAGTAAAGGAATATTGACTTTTACCTGTTTGAAGATTTCAAAATTTTCAGGATTGTGATTCATTTTCTTAGTATTACGTAATGCATGAGGAAATGGGGGTAGAGGTGAAGGTTTGGTGTTTTCTTCATTAAGTGTAGGTTCAACACTTTCCTTGCCCTTAGAGATTGATTCATCGCTCTCATGAGGTTCATGAATTTCTTTTTCAACAATCTTACCACTCCGAAGAGTGATAACTGCTTTAACTTAATCCATGTGTTGGCTTCCTGAACTACATGTATTTGAGTTATGTTGTCCTTTGGGGTTTGGCTGTGGTTGAGAATGAAATTTTTCTTTCTCATGAATGTTCAGTGCAGATGCAAATTTAGCAAGAGTATCTTTCAAATCAGCAAATGTTTGAGCATTTTGAGAATTAACAGACTCTTGTTTTTCAATGAATGTATGCAAGGTTTCTTCAAGATTTTTCCTAGGAGGTGGGACATATGGTGTATAACCTTGATGATTTTGAAAGTTTTGGTGTGGTTGGAAAGGTGGTTGCGAAGCCTGTGCTTGAGTGTCATTCCTCCAACTAAAATTCGGGTGATTTCGCCATCCAGGATTATAGTTTTGTGAATATGGGTTATTGTTTGACCGTTTGAACGTGTTTAAAACATTGGCTTGTTCATGGAGAGATTCCCTAAATGCAGGCAAAGTTGGGCAATCATTGGTAGGGTGATCATGGTTTTCACAAATGTGACACATAATTTCTTGAACAGATTTTATTTGACCACTCTTTTTCATTTCTAAGGTTTCGACTTTTCTAGCAAGGGATGCTAATTTGGCTTGAAGGTCATGGTTTTTCTTAAGATGATAAATACCCCCACTAGATGTAGTGGTTTGATTTTTGCTAGGTGCCTCACAGGTACCAGCAGTGTCCCAATTTTGAGCATTTTCTGCTAGTAAGTCAAGATAGTTCATTGCCTCTTCTGGGTCTTTTTCCTCAAATGTTCCATTACACATCATTTTTACCATTTGCCTAACTTGGGGTGTTAAGCCCTCATAGAAATTTGAGACTACTCTCCATGTTTCAAAACCATGATGGGGACAGGTATTAAATAATTCTTTATACCTTTCCCAACATTGGTAAAGGGTCTCTCCTGGTTTTTGGGCAAAAGTGGTGATTTGTCTTTTGAAAGAATTTGTTCTATGGGAGGGAAAACACTTTTTCAGGAATTGTTGTTGCATCTCGTCCCATAAAGAAATGGATCCTGGCCTAAGGTTTTGTAGTCATGTTTTAGCTTTATCTTTTAAAGAAAAAGGGAAAAGCTTAAGTCGAATTGTGTTCATGCTACAATTTTGATCATTATACGTGTTACACACTTCTTCAAATTCTCTTAGATGTAGATAAGGGTTCTCTGCATCTAAGCCATGAAAAGTGGGTAAAAGTTGGATAATGTCTGGCTTAAAATTAAAATGCGTTGCATCCGGTGGAAAAATTAAGCAAGATGGTGCACCGGTTCGTGTAGGGTTCATATAGATTCTAAGTGTCCTAGGTCGGTTATGGTCATTATGTTGGGACTGATTGTCCCCTGGGTTTATGAGTCCCTCAATTTGATTTTCGCTCATGGTGTTACTTGGTGAAGAATGAGAAGATGAAGGAGAATCTAACAAATTATCAAAGGAAGTTTTGAAATTACCTTTTACTAAACGATGAGAATTAGGATCTCGAAACCAACCGCTCATAAAAAGAAACAAAACAAAATACAATAACAATAATACAAATAAAATATTAAACACAGGTAAATAAAATAAAATATTACACACAAGTAAATAAAATATGTAAAACTAAAAGCAAAATAAAGATAAATAATTAGAAGTTAGATTAGTGATGTTAGATTATATAATAAAAAGTTAATAAATAAATGGTAGGAGGCTTAGCCTTCCATTAAAATAAAAAACGAAAATAAAAGGCGAATAATAAATAAAGTAAAGTACGTTAGGAGGCTCGGCCTTCCATGAAAATTAAAAAAAAATTAAAATAAAAAGTAAAAGTTAATAAATAAATAGTAGGAGGCTTAGCCTTCCATTAAAATAAAAAGCGAAAATAAAAACAGAATAATAATAAAGTACGTTAGGAGGCTCGGCCTTCCATGAAAATAAAAAAAAAACAAAAAAAAAACGAATAATAAATAACGAGTAGGAGGCTCAGCCTTCCATGAAAATAAAATAAACAAACAAACAATAACAAAACAAAATATTAACGTTACCTCCCCGGCAACGGCGCCAAAAACTTGACACGTCCAGAATATAGAAGTTATTCCCAAGTGCAGGATTGTCGAAGTAATAAATAACCCGATGAGAACGGGGTCGATCCATAGGGAAGTAGAATTAAAATTACAAATTATAAACACTTTAAAGATAATTAATGCAGTATAAGATGTTTGTAAATATTATTTCAATTAACCAATTCAAATAAAAAGCTAAGGTTACGGGGATTCACTCTTGGCATAAGAAGTAAGAATATATTTAACTTTTTATTTTTTTATAACTCAATTGGAATCCTTACACAAAGGAGGTTCCAACCGGAAAATATAGCAATTAAAGTTTATTATCATTTATATATTGATTAGTATTTATTTCTTTCAATTATTATACACCAAATCTTATAAATGGGTTCAAGTATTTATTATGTCAATCTTTATATTTGTCTACAATAAATTAAGACTCCCACTTTACAAGAAAGGTTATATAAACCAAATCTTGTAAATGGTTTCAAGAATTTATTGTGCCAAGTATTAAGTTTGTCAATAATAAATCAAGAATCACCACTTTAGAAGAAATGGTATTAATTCTACAAACAAAATAAATACATCATATATAAATTTGCATAACTTAAAAATGAAGTATTAAATTCATGAATAAATATTAAACATATCTTATTACCTTGCCAAGAGCTTCACCCTTTCACCTTAGCTTAAACAAAATTATTTGGACATAATAAAACTAAATGAAAAGAAAAGAAATGGAAGAAGAAATAACATGACTTAATAGTAAACAAGAGAAATAATAGTACAAGGAAATGGATACAAAGGAAAAGTATTTTGAACTAAATTCTAACTTTCTAATTACCTTCTTTAGGCATAAACAAGCCACCTATTTATAGAAAAACATGGATAAATCGAGACAAATTTGGAGGGAACCACTTGGTTGATGAAAGTCAAGAATGGTGGCAAAATAATTTGCATTCATTATCACTTGGGCACCCACTTGATTATCCAATTTGAAATTGATGTGATCCGAATTAGCTGTCACTCAAAACATAAAAGTTGTAGATAAGTCTCTTATCTTTCCAAATTGAGTGATCTCATACGTATTAGATACGTATTTCTATAGTTATGGGCCAAATACTGATAACTGTTCAAACTGGGCCTGTACTGCAGATCAATTCTGTTCTATGCCAATTTTCACCCTCTAAACACTCGAATTTCCAATGCTTTTTTAAATACAATATGTTAGCCTATTGAGTCAGCTCTGCACAGGATTAAGAATCACCCCAATTGGATCTTTAGGTAGAAAGTTATGCTCATTTTACCAAACCTGCCACAAAACAGTTATAAGATAATTAAGTACAATATTGTAAACATACTTAAGTTAAGAAAATTAAATACACTAGTAATACAAAACAATCATGTAAAACTCTTATTAAATGTGTAATTTCAAGTGTTCATCAATAATAACTTAAATCTATTTAATCTATCAATGTCTTATTTAGTATCCATACAAATTATTAGCACAATTTGAGGCATATATTAGGTAGATAAAAGTGTTAAGTCATACTTGGCATAATCTTAAGTTTAACACTTAAACCTTAACTACTCCCTGAGAGATCCTGAAATAAATAACTGGCCGAATGAATTAATTTAAATAAAATAATAATTATTTTATTTAAATGATAGCTATATCAACCAATGTCAAATTTAGTACCCATACAAATTATTAGCACAATTTGAGGCATACATCAGGTAGATAAAAGTGTTAAGTCTCATTTGGTACAATTTTAAGTTTAACACTTAAACTTTAGATATTCGTCGAGAGACCCTGAAATAAATAAATATTTTTCAAAACTTTCTCGGATTGACCAATTTGATTAGTTGCGCTACCCATGTGCTCAACGAGTATAATTCATATAGTGAGATTCATTAGGTTTATACTCATTTTGTCTCACGAAAAGTTTTGGTAAGTCCATAACTAATGCCTCGCACACACACGTTATGGATAATACAAAATGGTAAGTTGAACCATACAAATTGATATTAATCTATATTCGTACAATCCCTCAGTCATAAATATCCTGGAAGAGCGGAGACATAGATCAACACCGTTGAGTCCCATATTACTCAACTATAAACTTATCTCTTCGATTTGTATTCCTATAAATAATATCCGCAAACTCTTTTGCGATATTGTTTAGACCACAGAAAACACTTTCCCAAGTGTAATACTTATGGCCACAAGACTTCCTGGAATATAATCTTAGAGCATCTGGATATTAGACTCATCTATATGAGCTGATGAATCCCATCTCTACACACACTGGACTCCATAAGTATCGAACTATACCTAGCGATACATAGCAGTCAGACCATGAAAGGTCTCTGACATGTGTAATGGATCACTTACAAGTCCACCGTGGTGCTCAGGTCAAAAGACTACGAATACTACTTAACTCGAGAATATCGCTATTGACGATTTTTTAGGATATCTATTGAAGGTCATCTTTGAGTCTTGTTCAGTATCCAGTTCTTACTGAACACCTGTATATCTATACGAGCTTCCACAATGCTCATGGTCTGCTAAGATTAATCATCGAGACGATCTAGATACAGATATACACTTTTTATATAAAATATTTTCACTCGATAAACCCTACGTTGGTGAGATATAGATCAGAAACTTATAATTTAAGAATATATTTATAAAATGATATTTTCTAGCAACGTTTTTAAGTTTTTACAACTATGTCATTATTAGTATATTTTCATGTCTTTGTCTTATTTTAGAGAAGGTTCTAACTCTTTAGACTTGATCTGAACTCTTTCAAATTAATATAATATTTAAAATATTACAAACATCTTAAATTATAAAAAAAATTAATAATTTAATAAAATATTTATTTATTACATAAAATATAAATATATTATATTATATAAAATTAAAATGATTCATAAGTGCAATCCCAACATTATTATATTATCATGAACTAAAAGTCAAAGTATATATTTAATAATACAAAATATTAGCATTATTGGAGACAAATGATGAAAGGGTGGGCGGCATTTGACATTGAAAGGCATAATAACTAATATGACAAAACAAAAAATTATCTAAAAGCATGGCCGCCCAATTCCAAATGCATAAGTGTATATAGGGCAAATATATTTGTATTTTATTGTAAACAAACAAGTTTGGCAAAGTCTAAGAATAATTATAATAATGCACAGAGTTTGCATTATTAGAGACAATTTTGTCAATAGTGGGGGCCGGCCATTTGATTAAGGAAAAGTGAGAGTCTATGTTTTTTAATTTGTTAATAAAAACAAGTGTAAATGGAATGAGATGCAAGCCATGGTCGGCCGGTGACTTTGATTTTATAGGGTGTGTGTCTCGGCCAATTGAAGAGAAAGAAGAAAGCAAGAGTGTTAAAAGAGATTTTCCCTTTTGTGAAGGAAAGAATTGCTGCAACTTCTTCTTCTTCCTTCTCCAATTCTTGGCCAGTCATGAAGGAGTGAAATGAGCTTATTCTATTTTGCTTTAAGTGTTGAATAAATTAAAAACTATTTCATTACTTTGTAATATATAAATTAGTTAAATGTTTAACAAATATTCTAACCTTAAAGAGTTTAAATAATGGTTAAAAAATTAACTATTTGGTATTTAAGAGTTAAATATCATTATTAAAAATTAGAATTGATATTCTAGTGATTTAAGCCCACCCCAGTTGAATCTTAAAGTTGTCGGTGAGTGCATTTCGTGATGGACTCGGTTCAGTAATTTTCAAAGACTTGACAGGTGATTCTCAATCCTTATATTTTCATTATAGTAATGAAACTTAAAATTTAAATGTTTGTTGCATTAAAAAATTAGTTTTCTAATTTCATTGTACTTAATTTATGTATGTGATGCATAAATTATATTGTAATGAACACACACCACATGCATATATCCTAAAAACTTAGCACACTTTCAATTTTTCTATAATGGAGCAAGTGTTTTACAAGAAGAAAGGACACACATATTCAGACTCCTATATGATTCGGATAGTAGAAAGTCTACATCTGGTGATGTGTTTCTCTTTATCGATACTAGAACTAGTTACAAATATGCAATATAGATGTCCATAATTAATTCTACCTTAGAGGCAGAATATGTTTGTAACTTGAAAAGCCTGCAAAGCAAGCACTATGAATATTAAAGCTAGTTGCAAAGCTTAAAATAGTTTCGAGCTCAATGGATCATATCCCACTATAATACAATAATAACGTGGTAATTGCTCAAGTCAAGAAGTCATCAGGCACACCAGTATTCTGATTATGTAGACTCTAAATACTACATTATTATAAAGTTATTGGATACTAGAGATGTAAGAGTATTTAGGATACATTCTATAGATAACGTAGCAGACTTACTCAAGCCTAAACATCTAGGGTGTTTGAGAAACACATAGAGTGTATGGGTATGAGATACCAATACGAATGGTACTAGAGCAAGTGGAAGTTTATCGGAGCTAGTACTTAAGTGTCATTCCAATATTGTATGAACATTAATTGTTAATATTTATATAATAAATATTTCATATTAAATCGTTAATACTATAATATATGGTACAATGCTTGTAACGCTATAAATATTATATGATCTGAAAGAGTTCAAATCTGGTCAAAAAGAGTTTAGATCAATGATAAGCTTTTGCATTCCTGAGGATTATAAATGCTAAAGAGTTAGTAGGTTATAGTAATTAGTGAAATTTAAAGAGTTAGAACTTTATTTGTAACGGGATAAAGGCCTGAGAATATACCAGTAGACACAGTTGCAAAGAGTTATAATAGGTTATAGGAAATGTTATTATACTATTATGTTCTCAAATATTATGTTCTTGTTCTATTTTTACCGATACGGGTCTATCGGTAAATCCTTTTTATATATAAATTAGTGTATGTTATATCGTATGATATAGATGATTGTTCTTAGCTGACCATGAGCTTATTAGAAGCTCATATATACATACGGGTATTCAGTGAGGACTAAGTACCGAATAGACTCACAAGGACCTTCAATAGACATCCTATAAAGTCGTCAATGGTAGGTCTTTTTAAGTTGAGTAGTATTCATGGTCATTTGACCTGAGTGCCATGGTAAACTAATGAGTGATCCATCATACTTTGGTTCCACGTATGTCAGAGACCTTTCATGGTCTGACCGCTACGTGTCGCTGGGTATAGTTCTATGCTCATGGAGTCTAGTGTGTGTAGATATAGGATTCGTCAGTTCATGTGGGTGAGTTGTATATCCTGATGCTCCAAGATTTTTAGGAAGTCTTGTGACTACAAGAATAAATTTCAGAAAAATATTTTTCGAAGGGTTGAATAATATCACAAAAGAATTTGTGTATATTGTTTATCGAAATACAAATATGAAAATAAGTTTATGGACAAACACATGGAGATTTGACGGTGGTGATCTATGTTTTCGCTCTTCTAGGATATAGATGACAAAAAAATTATACAAATGTGCTATGACCTTAATTTGTATGATCTAACACGTTGATTTGTAATCTCCATGACGTATGCGCAGAGTATTGCTCACAGACTCATGAAAGAGTTCTATTTAATAAATCGAGTGTAAATTTAGAGAGTCTTACTATATGAAGTGTACTTATTGTGTATTGAGACAGTGTACCAAATTAAATAATTTAATTTAATAAATTTTAACAAATTAGAATATTTATTTCAAGTTCTCTCAACATGTATACTTGTTAAGAGTTAAATATATTAATAAAAATTAGTGATCAATAGGATTATAAGTGACATAATTTTAACTCTTCCTTGTTTAATTTTTGTTGTCAAATAATTTAATATGATTAGTCTTAAAATAAAAGTCAAAATAATTTAATGAAGTAAAATGTTAGCATTATTGGAGAAAAATGATGAAAGGGTGGGCCGGTCACTTTGACATTGAAAGACATATTGATAACTAATATAACAAAATAAGTTTTCTTTTGTCTAAAAGCATGGCCGCCCAATTCCAAATGCATACGTATATATAATGCAAATATATTTGTATTTTATTGTAAACAAACAAGAATGGCAAAGTCAAAGAATAATTATAATAATGTAAACTCTTTGCATTATTAGAGACAATTTTGTCAAGAGTGGGGTTCGGCCATTTGATAAGGAAAAGTGAAGAAAAAATTGTTTTTCTTATTCCTTGAATGCATTCGGCAATTGCAAGAAAACATTGAAGAAGAGTTTCTTCGATTCACTTATGACTTATATATTAAATAGCACATGTTTTTCAATTTGTTAATTTGATTTGTTAATAAAATAAGTGTAAATGGAATGAGATGGAACCATGCATAGTGAGCCAGTGGTTGTCTTTGACCAAGGGAAATGAGATAAAAATAAATGACTTTGATTTTAGAGGGTGTAAGTCTTGGCCAATTGAAGAGAAAGGAGAAAGCAATAGTGTTAAAAGAGTTTTTCACTTTTGTAAAGGAAAGAGTTGCTGTAACTTTTTCTTCTTCCTTCTCCAATTCTTAGCCATGAATGAGCAAAATGAGTTTGTTTTATTTTGTTTAAGTGTTGAATAAATTAAAAATTATTTCATTACTTTGTAATATATAAATTAGTTAAAGAATTTAACTAATATCCAAAACTTAAAGAGTTTAAGTAATGGTTAAAGAGTTAATCACTTAATATTTAAGAGTTAAATATTATTGTTAAAAATTAGAGTTGTTATTTTAGTGATCTAAGCTCACCTCAGTTGAATCTTAAAATTGTCAGTGAGTACACTTCGTGGTAGACTCCGATTCAATAATTTTCAAAGGCTTAATAGGTGATTCTCAATCCTTATATTTTTATTATAGTAATAAAATTTAAAATTTAAATGTGTTTGTTGCACTAAAAAGTTGCATTTTCAATTTCGCCACGCTTAATTTATGTATGTGATGCGTAAATTATATTGTAATGAACATACACCACATGTATGCACCCTAGAAAATTAACACACTTTCATTTTTTGGCCCTTCTACAACTGTTTGGAGTGAGACACAAAGTTGCTACTGCATATTATCCTCAAACAAGTGGACAAGCAGAGGTGTCAAATAGGAAAGTCAAGCGAATTCTTGAGAAGACGGTGAAGCCAAGTGGGAAAAATTAGGCTATGCAATTGTATGATGCACTTTGGGCCTATTGCACGGCCTTTAAGGCTCCAATTGAGATGTCCCCGTACCAACTTTTCTTCGGGAAAATATGTCATTTACCAATGAAATTAGAGCATAAGGCTTATTGGGCCATCAAATCCCTTAATTTTGATATACAAGCTGCTGGTGATTAGTGAATGCTTTAACTTAATGAGTAGGATGAGTTTCAACTTCAAGCACATGAAAATACAAAACTTTATAAAGAGAAGACAAAGAAATGGCACGATCAAAAGATTGCACATCGAGAATTTAAACCAAGACAACGAGTGTTATTGTACAACTCTCGTTTGAAACTTTTCCCTAGCAAGCTCAAGTCTCGAAGGTCATGTTAGAGTTAGTACTTACATGTCTTTCCAATATTATATAAATATTAATTGTTTAATATTTCAATATTTATACAATAAAAATATTGAATAAAATTATTAATATTATATAAATAAGTGGTAGATGATTGTAAAATTTAAGATATTGTATGCTCTGAAGAAGTTTAGATCTGGCCTAAAGAAGTTTAGATCAGTGTTAAAAGTTAATAACGCTAAAAGTTATAAATACTAAGAGTTAGTACAGCTAAGAGTTAACAGGTTATAAGAGTCAGCGAAATCTAAAGAGTTAGAGCCTTGTCTGAAATGAAACAATGACATGTAGGTATATTAGCATTGATATAGTTGCAAGTAGTTGCAAATATTGTTAGAAAATGTCATTGTACAAGTATGTTCCCAAACTTAATATTCCTGATCTATCTTCACTGATGTGGGTCTATTGGTGGAGACTTTATCATACATAAATCAGTGTATGTCTATATCTGAATGGTCTAGATGATCAATCTTAGCAAACTATAAGCTTAGTAGAAGCTCGTATAGGAACACAAGTATTCAGATAAGACTGGGTACTAAATAGACTCAATGGGGACCTCTAATAGACATTTCATAAAGTCGTTAATGGAGGGTCCTCTCGAGTTGAGTAGTATTTATTGTACTTTGACCTGAGTATTATAGTGGGCTTGTGAGTGATCTACCACACTTAGGTTTCGTACATGTTAGAGACCTTTTATGGTCTAACCGCCGGGTATAGTCTGATGCTCATGGAGTTTAGTGTGTGTAGATATAGGATCCGTCAACTCATATAGGTGAGTTGTATATTTTAATGCTCCAAGATTATATTTCAGGAAGTCTTGTGATTACAAGCATATAATCCGAGAAAGAGTTTCTTGTAGGATAAATAATATTACAAAAATGTTTGCACATATTGTTTATAAAAATATGTATCTAGAGATAAGTTCATAGTAGAGCATATGGAGACTTGACGATGATGATCTATGTCTCCGCTCTTTCAGGATTTAAATGACAGATGGACTATATGAATATATATTAACCTTAGCTTGTATAATTCTGTTGGGTGCAATTCGAAACCTAATCTATTAGATGCGTGTATACATGTGGGTACGTGTCCACTAATTATTAATACATATATACGCATCATATATAATATATATACACAATCTATGCATCTCATATATTAACATGAGCCGCAGAAGTTGAAAATCTAATTTCGTAAAGTAATGAACACAATAATTTTTATTCTATTATACTAATGAACAAAAAAAAAAACTAAAAGCATGTTAATCACATTAATATTAATGATTGAGAATAATTACCTATCAAACCTTTGGAATGATATAAGCTGGAGTACCACCCGAAATGGACTCATTAACAATTTTAAGACTCAACGGGGTGGACTTGAGTTACTAGAATAACAACCTGAATTTTTAACAGCGGTTTAACACTTAAACTCTGAGATTAACTCTTTAATCTCTATAATCTAACACTTAAGCTATATACTATTTATTTTACCCTTGATCAACACTTTATCAATAAAATAAAAACTTTAATGATATAATGGCCTAAGCACAAAGAAAATAAAATTGAATTCAACACTTAAATTCAAAAGGAAAGAGAAATAATTTCTCTCTCTAGTAGCCCGCCATCTTAAGCATCAAAGACTTGTTTATTTGTTTCATTTGGCTTCATTTATATAGACTTTGGAAAGCTTACTAATTAAGCAACCTTTGGACAATACTATATAAGTCCTTAATATTTAATTCATTGTTTAACCATTAAGCAATTAAAAAATATCTTTCATAACGCTTAGCCATTACTTAGCCCTTAAGTAATTTCTTTAACTCAATTTCAATTAACTTTTAACTTAGGTTAGGTTAACATTTACTTAACTATTAACTCATTTAATACAATTTTTGTTTAATTAAATTAACTTCACCCTAAGGTTAATTCTTAACCACGATTAAATTAATTATAAGTAAAAAAAAATTATCTAGATTATTTAATAATTAAATAGTAAATTAAATTAAATTACCCTTAAACTTTTATTTGGTTACCAAGTCAATCCAAAATGTGTCCCACCAAACCACACAATTGAGTAAAGTTAACTGAAGGCTCATTATGCACCACATGTTAACATATAATTAGTTAATAATAATTGTTGACTAAATAATGTACTTAATATTTAAGTCTTGATAGACATGCATTTTGAGGGTGCCTGAAACAAATATTCGGCTTTGCTGAAAATTTATTGGATTGAACAATTCAATCCGATAAGCTGCCCTAGTTCATAATAAGTACACGTCATATTGTGGGACTCCGTACGTCCATACCCGATTTGTCAAATGAAACTATTTCATCAGTTCATAATTGATGCCCCATGCACATATCACGGATATTACAAATAAGAGTATTAGATCATACAAACTGAGGTCAAATTGCATATGTATAATCATTCTGTCACCTATATCCTGAAAGAGCAGGGATATAGATCAGCATCGTCAAATTCCTATACACTTATATGTGAACTTATCTCTAGATTAATTTTTCATAAAATAATATCCGCAAACTCCTTTGCAATAATGTTTAACCCTACAAAAAAACTCTTTTTTGGGGTTTAATGCTTGTGGCTACAAGACTTGTTGAAATATAATCTCGAAGCATCTGAATATATAACTCCCATGTGGGAGCTGACGGATCTCATATTTACGCACACTAAACTCTATGAGCATTGAACCATACCTAGCGACACATAGCGGTCAGATTATAAAAGGTCTTTGATATCCGTGGAACTAAAGTATAGTAGATCACTTACAAGCCCACCGTGACACTCAGGTCAAAGGACACAGATACTACTCAACTCGAGATGACTCATCATTGATGGCTTCATAAGATGTCTATTAACGTCCTCGTAAGTCTGTTTAGTATCCAGTCTTTACTAAATCTCCGCATGCCTATACGAGCTCTAAACTTATTTTCAACTAAGAATAACAATTTGTACCCTACAAATGTAGACATACACTGATTTATTTGAAATTGATCCACCGATAGACCTCATATCAATAAAAATAGATCAGGAACATAATGTTTAAGAACATACTTGCGTAATGATATTTTATAGCATCTATTGCAACTCTTTGCAACTATGTCATTATTATTATACCCTCAGGTCTTTGTCTCATTACAGATAAAGCTCTAACTCTTTAAATATCGCTGACTCTTATAACCTACTAACTCTTAGCATTTATAACTCTTAGCGTTGCTAACTCTTAGCCCTGATCTAAACTCTTTTAGACCAGATCTGAACTCCTTCAGATCATATAATTTTTGTAACGTTACAAGCATTGTATCATATACATATTTAATACTAACAATTATACTAAAAGTATATATTGTATAAATATTAACAATTAATATTCATACAATATTGGAATAGCATGTAAGCACTAACTCCAACAGGTTCGATGAGTCGTTCTGTAATTTTTGTAACGTGTGTGTAGGGCATCGTTGACGAACTTATAGAAGAGTTTCGTAAGATAAACAGGTGTGAACCTAAGGAGTATCATAATATGAAGTGTACTTGTTGAGTACTAGGGTAGTGTACTAAATCTAACAACTCGATTTGAAAAAAAAATTAATAAACAATAGTTATTTTAAGATCTCTCTAAAAATGCAAAACTTAAGTGTTAAGTTTAGGAGTATGTGACGAGTGTCATTTGATGATTAAGTTTGAGGGACTATATAGTGTAATGTGATTGGTCACAAGTGAGCTACTTGACAAATCATGGCTGTACATAACCAATACTTATTAAAATAAAGGCATTTGATGCCTTAAGATGATGACACATAACCCATTTAAATGTTTAAATGGCTTGTGCCTTGACACCTTACAAGATTAATGGCATTAGATGCCTTAATAATATGACAAGTAGCAAAGCAATAGAGTTTTTCTATTTAAAAAGGAATTGGCCGAATTATTCACCTACACATTGCCACCACCTAAAATTACAACATTAGTTTTTTAAAAGACGTGTCTTTGATAGCAAATAACATGTATTTTTATTGCCAATTATTGGAAATTCTCAATTTAAACATATGACTAAGCTATATGAAGAAAATTATTATTTTAATTAAGATTTACTATTTAAATAAGTGTGTGTAAGTGGCATTTAATACAGGGGTAGAAAAATTGATTTGCGATGGATACAAATTAAGTTAGATCTATTATTCGTCAATTTGGCTAAGGAGCTTTAAGAGTTAAAGTTTCGGGCAAATTGTTCGGTGGACATTTGTCCATGAAAAGTCAAACTATTTAAAATACAAATTGTTTGCAATTTTGAAAGTTTAAGACTTTAAGAGGTATTTGGCCATTTGAGAAGCAATTGCAAATTGTTGCAATTTATCAAAATCACACTTGGCCAGATGGAGAGAAAAGAGTTCAAGTGTTGAGCTCTTGTTCCGGCTGAAATTTAAAAATTATTATTTTAGCTTCAAAATCTCATCGAATGTTGCGAATTAGAATTGTTAACGAAATTATTTTAAGGTGAATTCTGAAAAAAGAAAATACCCTAAATCATTTTCAATGATATTTTTTGATCTTATTAGTATAATGAAACTTAAATTCAGTATGTGTATATTATAATAGAAAATTAAATTTTCTTTTCACTGCATTAAATTGTATGTAAGACATACAATTATTAAATTAAAAATTGTAATATACATACTTACACCTTACGCACAGAACTCTATTGGTCAGGCCTATTTAGAATCACAAAGCTATATCCTCATGGGCCATTGAAATCTCAAATAAAGAGACCAAACTATCACGCCCCAAATTCAAAAGATCTGACACACGATATAATTTATATTCATTCAATAATGTGCACTTATAATTAATATTGCATAAAATTTCAAACTTAAATTCAACATAG
This sequence comes from Ailanthus altissimus, assembly GCA_946807835.1. Taxonomy (NCBI): domain Eukaryota; kingdom Viridiplantae; phylum Streptophyta; class Magnoliopsida; order Sapindales; family Simaroubaceae; genus Ailanthus; species Ailanthus altissimus. Next base: position 22,002,644 of record OX327684.1, read on the forward strand.
AAATCCTTAGCAAATTGCTAGTAAGTTCACTACAAAGTTCCACCCATAACCATACTTGGCGAAACATAAACCAAATACATAAGTATTTATTAAATAGGGACAAATCAAATATCTTAAACCATGTGTCCATAAATGAAACACTCATCGATCTAGCAACTTAGGGAACCCATGGGACAACAGAAGCATTGCCAAATCCGCTAAGCACACATGTGTCGGCGCAGTCGGATCTCAGGCACGTGGGTGTATGCATGTGCAATTGTGTCCATTGCCTAACGCAGCAAAAATATAAATTTTACAATAAACACAATAAATAAATATATTAATCACATTAACATATTAATAAGGTTAGAGAACTGACCAAACGTGTAACGTTATACACGTATTTTTTCTAGAGTCTGCATAGAGACCAACTCGCATGCAGTTCTAGTCACCAACTCGGTGGGCTTGATAAGCTAGAACAGCAACCTGTTATTTAGCATAGGATTAACTCTTAATCCCAAAATGGCCGGGAGTGAATTTATATCATTTTCTCCAAAAAGATAAGAAATGGAGAATTTTGGAGCAATTCATAATTACTCCAATTGAAAGCAGAGGAAAAAATGAAACAATTTCATTTTTCCTCTCTTTCCTTTTTCTTTTCTTTTCTTTTCTTTCTTCTTCCTCTTCCTTTCTCCTCCATTTCTTCTTCTCTTCTCTCCCTCGGCCGTTTGGCCAAATCTTCAATTCTCTTTTTCTCTTTCTTTTTCTTTACATATATATAATATAATAATATCATAATATATATTATATAATATAAAAAGAAAGATATTTTGATTATTTAACTATTAAATAATCAAACTAAAAAATAACTATTTTACACTTCATGAATAGTTACCAAGTTCACTCCCTAGTGAGTCCCACCAAATCCCACACTTGAATAAACTCAACTGAGGGTTCACAATACATTACGTGTCATAATCCAATTAGTAAATAACAATTATTAACTAATTATTGTATTTAACACTTAAATACAGACACGTACGCATTCCCGTAGAAGTGCTGAATATTGTTGGATTAAACAATTTAATCTGGCACAACGAGTACACTCCATATCGCGAGACTCCCTAGGTCCTACGCTCGATTTATCAAATGAAATTATTCCATGAATCCGTGAGCAATGCCCTACGCACACGTCACAGATATACAAATCAGCGAGTTGAACCATACAAGCTGAGGTTACAACGCATACGTATAGTCCTTCCGTCATGATATCCTAGATGTGCGGAGATATAGATTATCACCGTCAAATTCCCTTGTGCTCATCCATATCTTATCTCCAGACCTGTATTTCACTAAACAATATGTGCAAACTCCTTTGCCATATTGTTCTACCCTGACGAAACTCTTTCCCGAGATTAATACTTATGGCCATAAGATTTTCTGAGATACAGTCTCGAAGCATCTGGATATCAAACTCCCTATAAGAGCTAACGGATCCCGTATCTGTACGCACTGGACTCCATAAGCATCGAACCACACCCAGCGATCACACCATGAAAGGTCTGTGACATACGCGGAACCAAATTATAGTAGATCACTTACAAGCCCACTATGGCACTCAGGTCAAAGAACCACATATATTACTCAACTCGAGAGGACCCTCCGTTGACGGCTTATATAGGATGTCTATCGAAGGCCCTCGTGAGTCTGTCTCATATCCAGTCCTAACTAGATACCTATATGTCAATATGAGTTCCAAGCTCACAGTCGGTCAGGAACGATCATCTATACCCGATAAGTACGACATATGCTGATCTATATATTAAGTATCCACCAATAGACCCGTATCGGCAGAAATAGATCAGGGACTATTATTCAAGAACATACTTGCGCAATTTATATTTTCTGGCACCCGATTGCAACTCTTGCAACTATACAGTTACTAGTATATTCTCAGGTCTATGTCCTATTACAGACAAGGCTCCAACTCTTGGATCTACTGAGTATTATAACCAACTAACACTTAGTTGTGTTAACATTTAGTATATATATATCTCAGCGTGGCTAACCATGAGTCCTTATCTAAACCTTTTAAATCTGATCCGAACTCCTTCAGATCTACAATATCTATAATGTTACATGCATAATACCATATAAATTAGTATTAAAGTTTAATGGAAATGTACACTTTTATAAATACACAAGAATATATACATTTAAGGATGGCACGTAAGCACCGACCCTAACAATATGTACCTTATTTACTTGAAATCACCATAAATTATAATGAGTATAAAACTCAATAAGAATACTAATTTTTCATGTACTAAAATACAAATACATATATATACACAAATGCATATGTATGATATGTCGTGATAAATTAAAATCTTAATCTTATCAAATCACATGTCAAATAAGCATTTACACAATTTTTCAAAACATATAATAGAAATACCATCACTCAACTACTACTTAGTAGGACTTCCATATCACATATCATATACTGAGCTAAATATCACTCGTAGGTGACATACCGTATGAGAGGAATAGTACAAGTAAGGTTTAAATTACATATATATATATAGTGCTCATGCCCGAAGGTAAGAGCTAAACCCTCACCCTAATCATCGGTAAGTCCTCTCATATACACCAATACGTCACCACACGAATGTAATGACTCGCTCTTCTTTTATGTACCAATAGGATCCTCTCTACATACGAAACACATAACATATACCAATCCTGAAAGAAAGGCCATACATAAAGGCTCCAAAAATCACATAAGATGCCTACTAAGTCAACAGTGAGTTCAAGCATCCTTAAAACACAAAATATTTCTCATTGACATATTACACTTCAAAAGCTTTCTTTGTTAAACACATTTCATTTTGAAAGCTCACTTTCAAAAATACATATATGTCATGTATGTCTATGCTCACATTCATAAACACATGTCTTTCACATTTCATATCAAAATATACTTTGACATAATATAAACATATTTCTAAGCACATTTACAAAATCATACATAAATAATTACTATGCTTATTGTGATTTCAGTAAAAGTCTAGTATACTTACCTCTTAATACTTTTGGCTACAAGGCTTAAATCCCCTTAATCTATCAATGGAGATTAATCCTTTCATGAGTCTCAACATTCACACAAAACACTTTAAATAGCTTACAAAATTACCCATATTGCACTTATCACAACAAATTGGTCTAATTACTTAGTTTCTCAAAACCTGTCATTCTGACCATTTACAATTAACAAAAAACAATTATTCATCAAATGATGTCCAATTACTCCAAAATCAGAATATATCATTTTTGACTCATATATCCTTCTTATATATGAATATTATATCATAATTCCTACACAATTCATTCCATAAATACCATTAAATTCAAACTATTAACCTGATAGGATCAAGATATTTACTAAACAGTATTTAATCTCCCAATTTTATAAATTCATATACTAACTAAAAAATTATAAAACTACCACAGAATTACTTTTGACACATATCTCAATCTATAATAAATATTTCACTTTAAAATAACTGCCAAAAATATTTTAAAATTATTTTATTCTATAGCTTTAAAAATCTGTTAATCAAATACTGTAATCAGCTGATACACTTTAGAAAATTATAACAATGTAACCACATTGATCTAAATTCTCAATTCTTAGTATATCATATTAGATATATAAACTTATCATATTCTATAAATTCGTAATTTTTAAAAATCATTCAACAGAGCAAAAATTATTTGTCACTATATCATATTGTTAACACAGAAAATTTCAAGAATTTCAGGATCATTTTGGTAAATTCACTACAAATTCAATTTCTGAAAATTTTTAATAAGTCTCAAATGATTCTAGACATGTCTAATTTCATATACTTAAAATCCAAAACCAGAATTGAAGCACAACAATTTATAAAATCTCTGGATCAAGAGACTATTAAGTAGAAATTCTGCAATTCATCATGATTTATCAAGCTATCTACATAATCATTATTAATTCTCACAATATCTTACAAAGTTCACATCAAATCCTCAATTGTACATATTTTCAGAAATCAAAATTTAAGAAAATTAACTTAATTAACACCAAAAGACTAGGAAAATATTATAATATACCTCTTAAAGTTTAAATTCTAACTTTCTTCTTCTTTTTCTCTTTCTCTCCACTTTCATTCTCTCTTTTCTCTCTCTAAAGGGGTGGATCGACCCAAAAATGAGTAAATTATGGTTTAAAATGTGTATTTTTATACTAAGAGGCTAACGTTTAATATTTATAAATTAACCCCAAAAATTTTCAAAGTATTACAATTTGATCCCTAAAATAAATCTAAAGTCTTGCAAATAAACTCAATACTAATAGTATATCCTTAATCTATACAAACAATACTAATAACAATACATAAATTAAGTATCATTCACATACAAATAAAATATGAATATTATACATATATATAAATATTTATTCTTTTTTGTGTTGAATAAGAGGTTACTACATAAACGGTTGTTCAAGGTGAATAGGCAAAGATTGAAACACTAGTGGAAGGATGAAATTGATAGAAAAAAGTCATCCCTTCAGCTAACCCAACCTTGACACTGAACAAGAACGTCTAGCCGAAGACATAAAAATCAGGTACTGCTTAGGAGGCAACTCAAGAAAAATGTGTGTTTTTATTTTAATGTGAGGATTGATAAATAAATAAATGTGTGTTTTATTGTGAGAATGTTTAAAAAAATTAAATTAAAATTAAAATAGAGAGAGAGAAGAGAACACCCTAACGTTATAACATATAACGCTCTAACGTTACTTTTCATAAGAACGCCCCAGAGTTAGAATGAAATTAAATTGCCAAAATACACAAAACCCCCGAGCGTTAGATCACATAATGCCCTAACGTTGACACATGTTTAAAGTTTTAAAAAAATTAAAAGTTGGGAACGCCTCAGCTTTCATCCTAGTTGATGAACGTCACAGCGTTATAGACACAAAGCCTCAATGTTCATCCAAAAATAGGGTAAATACAGGTTTTTCCTTCATTTTCTCCATTTCTCACATTCAAAAACCCTATTTCCTCAATCAAAATCCTATCCCAGTGCTTACACACAAAATCCAGCACTCACAACAACTTCCCTACCCTCCATACTTCACATTTTACGAATTAAAACACAAAATAACCCTCAAAATCACCAAATCCCACATAAATTTCATAAACCCAAAATTTACTTCAAATTACCGAAATCTGTGTTTCTACTCAGTTTTTTTATATGCTGCCTAAGAAACAAAGATTTGCTATAGTGAGTAATGTTCAATTTAATACTTCTCGTTTCATTTTAGTAGAGGTACATGATCACTTCAACACACGGGTACTATACAAGTTGCTCATTTAGGAGAAAGGCTTCAATCTTGCCAACTTGGGGCTAGAAGAGGTTGAGGCGATGATTAAAAGATGACATTGGGAGATTTTCTGTCAACAACCGCCAGTGAGCATAGTTTTGATTGTTAGGGAATTTTACGCCAACGCCAAGGAACACAATGGCTATAGAGCATTAGTGAGGGGCAGGATGGTAGCATTCGACGTGACCACCATCAACGAAGTGTTTAGTTACCTGCAGAGTTAGATGACGAGTACACATAATTATGCAAAGAGCCAGATTATAAGTTAATTATTGAGATGCTATGCACGTCTGGAACTAGGTGGAAGGTCATATAAGGTATGCCCTCTACTTTTCTCACGAGGCACATGCTTTTTTAGACGAAAGCATGGTATTGCTTTTTAGACTCCAAGCTAATGCCCGTGCTGCACACGAGCAATATTATCAGGCAAAAGGTCATTCTCCTTTACGCTATCATGATGAGGTGCTCCATCAATATTGAACAAGTTATATAGTCTGAGATTTTTGTCTGTGCATGCCTTACGAGGCAAGTCTATTTTTTCCTTTATTGATTATAGTTCTTTGTGCATGTGTGGGTGTGCATTAAGGGGACACTATAGAGACATTATCATTAGCACATACCATTGACACAACTACCATCCGTAAGCTGACATTAACTGAAGAGCCATAGCAGTGACCATCTACACCACCATCACCACCACCACTAGTCCCAGCACTAGCCTCATCATCAACCAGCATATCTATTTCCACCAGATTATCTCGACTCAAGACTCAGGTTGCCGAAGTGCAATCAGAGGTCAGAGAGTTCAGAGAACTTTTCTATGGATGGATGCAGGTTTTGGTTACTAGCACGAGGGCAAACATCATCCACTTACTACCACAGACTATCACCACTCCTTCGAATTCATCACCACCACCCATCACCACTGTTGTCGGCAAGGCTGATGATAAGGAGGATGAGCGGGGGCAGGATGACTTAACGTTCGATCTATCTATGCTCGATGATGACGAAGAGCACCGAGATTGAGCAAAGGTCACTTATCAAGAAAGTGTTTCAGTTTCACTTTTTACTGTCAGTTTTCTGTCTCTATCTAGTCCACCAGCAAAGTCCAAAAAAAAGATAGGTGGGTGGGGTAGGAAATACGCGCGGTAGGAGGGGAAGGTCACATCATTAAGTTGGGGCAGATGAAACACTTCTCATATTTTAGTCAATTTTTATTTTTGCTTTATTTTTTTGTTTCTACTATTTTTTATGTTCTTTTCTTTATGTTTTTAGGCTGGCCTATATTAGAAAAAGCAGTAGTTTATTTGGGACATTATTGAAAAGTTAATTATTTATTATTATTTGTTTTTCTTTTTAATGCAGTTGGTCTTATTTTTATTTCAAAATTTTTGTTTATCTATTATTACTTCTTATTTTATTTTGTTTTATATTATTGGATTGAAATAATGATTACTAGTCAATGATAAGAAATGAAAATTTAACTGCATAACTTAATTTTCAATTTTCTAAAAAAATATAGATATCTAAATGATACATGCACCAATACTTAGACGGATTTTGATCTTGTTTGTGATCACCAAATTTTAAGCACTTGAATAATGCTTGTGTTAGTTGAATTTTTTCTTATCGATGCTTATGCTCAAGTAGTACACTCCAATCTCGATGAATAGACAGACATTCTAGAACTTGTTTGATTATGGCTTGAGGTAAAATTCTAGAATACACATAAATAGCGAAATGAAATTAGGCCATCTTTGGACTATTTGAGCATTTCTACCATGTCCTTTATGTATATTTATCCTTAGTCATCTCATTTGAGCCTAAATGGCCCATTTTATTTAATAACCACATTACAAGCTTAAACTTTGAATTTAATTAACCAATAACCTTAACACCATAGACACTAAGTATAGTGAAAATGTTATAGAGTTTGTTATGTTATGGCTTTTTAAAGAAGAAAAACAATGAAATTTGGCGAGTAAGCGCCATCTTAAGTTTGGGAGAATTATTCTAAGTTTGGGGGAGTAATAAAAAAAATAAAAATGATAATGATAAAAAAAATAGAATAATGAAAAAAAAAGAATAAGTTGTTAAAATTGGGTAAGAATACTTGCTTGTTTCATACATACACATGGTTGATCACTTATGGGAAGAATGAAATTGCTTAATTATGGTGTTTGTGAATTATTTAGATTGTGTATTAATTCCAAAAGGATTGAGGAACGTGATGCAATTTTTCAGACAATAATGTAATCATTAAATCAATCCAAGTAGTAGTTATTTTCATGTGTTTTTTTATTTTGCATATGTATTTGAGTTTGTTGTGTTACTTTATTTTTTTACTTTATGTTAGTCTCTCTCATTGCTCGAGGACGAGCAATTACTTAAATTTGGGGGTATTTGATTATTGTAATTTAGATACATATTATGACCTATTCTATCTTAATAATTGTTCATTTTTGGGTAAATTCAGAGTTCTTTATGCATTAATTTTTATTTTTACAAGTTTTAATTATAATGAGATAGGAATGAAAATTAATAGAGCATATAAGGAAGAAAATCCAATGATTTGGAGGCAAAAATATAATTTACTACACTGAATTGCTACAGTTTCAATTCGTGAATAGTAACTTAGCAAAATGGGGACCAAAATGCAAAGAATGAAAAACTAGTGATGAACGCCCCAATGTTCAACTTCATAATGCCTCAGCACTCATAGGTTTAATATGAACGCCCCAACGTTTGATGGACATCAACGTTGGGGGAAAAGTGGATCTAGATTAACACCCTAGTGTAACAACAGTAACGCTGCAGTGCCGAGAATGCCCTAGCATTCATAAATGTAACACCCCAGCATTAGAGCCATCGTTGGAGTGTTATAACTATAATGTCCCAGCATTGGCTAAAATTATAAATACTTGTATTTTTTCCCCTAAACAGAATTTCAAACCTCCTATCTAAATACCTTAAATTCTCCTAACTTCAACACCTTCTTAACCCAGAATTGATAATCAAACACTGAAAAAAAACAATCAAACACATTTGGTGAAAAGATTACACAAGATTACCCAAATCAATATCAATTTGGAGGATCAATTCTTGAACTTGAACTTCATTCACTTCAATCATTACTGGTTTGATCTGACTTGATCTATTTGTATTATGTTTATATCTGTATTTAATTTTTATATGATTATCATGTTGATCTAAGTTTAATTTCTAAGATTATAGCTTTGATCTTAATATGATGGATTGATTTGTTGGATCCGATTATTGTGAACTCAATTCTTATTCAACTTGTTGGATCTTAATGCTTTTGATATACTGGCCATCTATTGAATGATTTGGTAACAATTGAATAAATTTGGAAAAGAAATTTAATTGTTAAGACCATGACAAATTGATACATAATCACAAAGTAGCATTCGTGAGTTTTGATCTAGGATAGGAATGTACCTAGATGACATGTATGATTAATACAACTTGCACTTAATGAATCTTGATGTATTTAATTACTATAAAAATATAGGTAATTGATAGATCTTGATATAATCACTTGACCATCAAAAGAGGCTTGCAATAAGATTCGTATTGTGACCAATAATTGAATTAAGAGATTAGTAATCGGAGCATTATTATTTAGAAAATCATATTAAGTGATAGCTATAGTCTTAGATCTACACCATATATATTCAAATCTATTGTATAATTTGATTGTTTAATTATGGTTGGTAACGTGGATAATTTTTAATTTAATTTTAATTAAGCAAACAAAAAATAATAATTTTCTGAATAAAAGCAGGAGGACACAATTTTAGTAATTGGTTAGAAATACAACAAATTCCTCATGTGATCGATACTTTATTCACTCTATATTACTTGTTTCTAATAGCGTGCACTTGCGCTTAATATAGAAATCGCACAACACTCATTAGCTTGCCAAGTAGTGAAATACATTATCTCCACACCAAACTCTTCACATATGTTAGTTTATATTTTCTTCAATCTATAAATTCGATTGACTAATGCAAAATAATTTTTTATATAAATTTACTAATAATCCGATTTTTATCTTATTGATGACCATCACATAACTAGTGCAACTGACATATGTGATTTGCATATATTATGCTTATGTGAAATACTTCCTTGCATCTGTAGACACCGCACGTAGTCACCATTTACACCATTATCTTTTATCTAAAAATAATCTTTGTAAACATTAAAACTTTGAAGCTTCAAGTATCCTTAAGTGTTAGCAAGCTAATGGTTTGATGAAGTTCATTTTTGCTATCATACAACTTCTCTACAAATATATCCTCAATTTCAAAATACTATACTTTATCTAATATGGCCAAGTCCGATTGTGTTATTGGAGGAAGAAGTTGAAAAAAGCTTTTTGCTTCGACTTTGTCTCATTTTCTATGCGAATCGTATCCATCATGGGCCTCATTAAGAGAGCTATTTGAAATGTAACAATATCATCCTTCCTGTAAATTATCCAATCTGTTACCTTCTTCTACATTATCATCATTTCTAAAACCATTGACATCCTCATCTATCTCATTATTGTAGTGCATATAAGTAGGACTTCATTGAATATTATAGGAGAATAATGATATTCAATTATGATATTTATGGGAAGCACAATAATTGGTATTGTTGAAACCATGCAACTTGCTTGGTTGCTACCGCTTGTCAACATAAAGTGATCATGACAGGGCAGTTTGGTTCTCAACGGGGACATGTGCATCCTTTTCACATACGAGAACTTTAGAATCTACTGTTACACATAGAGGACATAACAATTTTTATTTATCCTTATAAAGAACTGAATATCGTTATCATTTTTAATCTCAATTGGTCTTAACTTAAACCTTATTGCATCAACATAAATTTTTAAAAACACTTTATACTCCGTATTATCAACTTCAATTGCATGACACACTGTATTTAAAAGATTTTCATATTTAACATCCTTCGAAACCAAAGTACCTAAGTTTCCATAACCATTATATCTTTTATCACTTTCATTGTAGCTCTCATATCTTCCTCCAAAATATACAATGAATGACTCATACTCCATGGCACTTGTAATAAAAATTATTTAAATTATTAAAAAAACTTGAATCAATAAAATTGCTCGAGGTAGCACTTAATGTTGTAGTTTGTTATACCAATGCACAGTAGGGCATGTGACCTACTGGCGTGATTCTCTTCTCGTGCACGAGATTGGCATGCAATTTGATTTACGCCTCTATCCTGCGTGTAATGTAATTTTGCACCCAGAACTTCACAAATTTTTACAAATTTGTGATTTTTATTTCTTTTATTCACTCTGTTTTTTCTCCAAAACTTTATCACATTGCACTACAATTATATTTCAATACTCATGCATTTATAAAATAAACATAACTTTAACATTACATTGATAACTCTACAAATTATATACAAATAAATATGTTATACAATAATAAAAATAATCGTACTTTTTTTTAGTAATTTAAAAGTTAAAATTTACTCATTTTGAAAGTTGAAGTGTGTTTCTTGAGATTGATTTTCAAAAAGTTAGTCAAATTTTGTGCTTTTGTATTTAAATATTTTATTTATCATTGTATTTTATTAACAAAGGCAATTGTATCCTTTTTTTATAGTTATAGCTAATAAAAATTAAACTCTCACTTTATAATTAAAAAAAAATTATTACCTAAAAATATGGGCTATTTTGAATTTTTTTTAAAAAACAAAAATCATAGCTCCTTATATGCCTTAATTCAGGGCCTCTTTGTTTCTTCTCATTTTTTAGTTTGTTTTCTCTATTTTTGTCTTTGTTCTGGTTCTCCCACAATGGCTTTGTTTCACCAGTGAGATGCTCGTTTGTAAGTGTTGCTGCCCTCTACCGAGACTCACTAGTCTCTGCCTAGCTATGACCCTACTGGTTAACTTTTACATGGCCTCCACTGAGATCCGGGTCTCCATCGACCTATGACCCCATTGCGTTCTCACTACCTTTAGCTATGTTATAGTCGATTGCCATCGATTCGACCGAGTTGCCACTGCCATCTACCAGTGCTGCCATACAAACTCTAATTTCTAGCCGCTGTTACCATTTACCGTCAGGCCATTTGTACTTGATTGTGATATTTTTTATGTTGGATATAGATTAGGTTTGGAATGGGTGGGACTAGAACTAGGTTGGATGTATGGAATAGTTGTGGTGTTTTGTTATTTCTCTTCTGCGTAAGGATAGTTTTGTCTTTCTAGTATGTCACGGGCTTAGTAGTTGTCATTGACTCAAAAAACCAACTTGTTAGGTAACACTGTCCACCCCCCCCATATATACCTAAAATCCACCAAATTTTCATTCGATATGGAACGTGACATTCTTCTCTACCCAATCATGTGACGCCCTCATCACAGTCTGACTCAAATTCAGGAGCCAACCTAGCCCGTATTGCCTATCTCTTGGGGACATAAGAACTACTACCTACGTAGCAATCTTTATTAAGGTTTAAGACACCGAATTTTTAGAGCTCACTTGGTCCATAATGCTCATCCCCCAATGACATAGAGAACCACTATCTATGTGGCAATCTCCATTGAGATGATTTTGAGGGCTCACATGCAAATGAGAATTCAGGTCAACTCTAATACTACTTATGACAGGATAGGCGCTTGCCATTGACCCAAAAGATTAGTCTGTTAGGTAAATATTATCTACTCGTTCATATATACCCAAGATCCACTCAATTTCTATTCAATGTGAAATGTAACAAATATGAGAATTTTTTTATTCCTCTTACATAAGAGTAAGATTTTTCATTCATAATAGGGACAGTGATCTCGATTAAAAGGATGGTCCCAAAAAATAGAATTTATTACATCTTCAGAAGATAGACAAGGATCCAATGTAAGATTAATGATTTAGTATAAGGGCAATGATCCTATAATATAATATTAATAATTTAATTAATAATATTTTATATAATATATATATATATATATATATATTAGAGTAGTGCTCCCTTTAAAAGGAGAGGGAAAAAAAGGAACGGGAAGCACATAACAAGACTTACAATAATAATAGGATAAATTTATTTCCTTACGTTAAATAAAAAATTTCTTATTTTAAATAGAAAAGAGTCTTTAAAAAAAAAAGACAAAAAATATTAAGATAAGATGGGAAATACATATGACTCTGACATGGAAGTTAAAATAAAAGAATTTCGTAAAATAATTAAACATTGTCTAAATTGTGGCCAAATAACAAAAAAAAAAAAGATTACTTTTAAAGTATATATTTTTATCAAATCAACGATAGAAAACGTTCAAAATTTTGGCTTTTGACACATTTGACGGTACTATAACATACACTTAACGTACTTTTTAAGCCAGACATAAACGTAATCCTTAATGAATTTTTTATTTTTTGTTATAAAAAAAATTATTAATAAAATAAATTGACATAAAAAGGCCACCGAATTTTTAATTATAACTATGGTTTTCATTGTAATCGAATTTATCTATTTAATTATATTGATGAACAATATAAATTTTTATACACAAAATTCACATAAAGAATATCATTTATATATAAAAATTTTGGTTCTTTGTAACTCTTTTACTTAAAGTTGACTTCTTTAATTAATATAAAAATAAGTAAATTATAATAAACTACTACACAAACATCTAATTTGTATTATATAAAAAAAATTATGTGAATTTATTCTATTTTATTACCAAGTAAAAATATATTTTAAAACAAATCTGTTTGTTCTATAAAAAACTAACAAAGTATCTAATTTAGATCTAAATTCAAGTAACATAATACATAAGTATATGAAATTTAAAATAAGAATCAAATTAAAACATCAAACATTAAATTATATTTATAAAAAAGTGAATATAAATACTTAAATAGTTAGACTACTATATATATATATATATAATACTTTTAACTACCACTCTCCATCATTACTAAATATTATAAGTGAGTCTATTTTCTAACTGCACCACTCACCGCAATGTCAAGAGATTAAAAAGACATAATTTATAAATGTGAAGTTGTTGCAACTTCTTGAACTTAAAAGAACGGAGCTATGATTCTAGATAGGGGTGGGTATTTGTTAGTTTTGATTTAGTTCGATTTTGACTCAAACGAAATTAAACTGATCGATTTTTAAAAATTAGAATTGATCAATTTAAGCAAACTAAATTAAATCGATTTGATTTAATTTTTAATTTTTAAAAGAAAATTTATATTTTATCTTTAATTTAAATCAAATCGAATTGAATTGAATTAAAATTAAATTAAAATTAAACTAATCAATTTTAAATAAATTACACTGAATATTAAAACAAACACTAAATTAAATCGAACTGAAAAATTCGGTCCAAAAACCAAACCGATTGCTCCGCCCTAATTCTAAATATTTTTAAAATGTTGCTAATAGATATTCATGTCCAATGCACAAACACGCACGATTAAAAGCTCCAAGTTATACTAAAATTAGAGAGAGAAAATTAAGGTGGGCTCCTACACAAACAAATCATCTTAAACGAATACTTTTAAAAGCAATCTTAAATTAACTATATATATAATATTGCAAGTTGATTTTCGTAGCACACAGTAACCGAGATGTTCGATATAATATTGGAGTTGTGTGCAACGTTGTTCCTTAAAACAACAATAACTGCACATTGCCCTTGTCTTCGCCTCATTTTCTTCTACACTAATTTCTGCATTTTGTATTTAATATGAAGAGAAGAAAATGATTTAATAGATACAGTAATTTATTATATGATGAATAATATTATTTAATATTATTTAATTAATTTATAATTTTAATATTATTTATAATATGTTACAAAATTGCATTACTTATTTAAATATTCACTGTATAATAAAGTAATAAATTACAATGCTCATTAAAACAAAACTATATATATAATAATTATCTACTATATATATAATCCTTGCCTAATTTCTAATGTTGTCCTAAAACAAAACTATATATATAATAATTGTCTACTATATGTATAATCCACGCCTAATTTTTAATCTTGTCCTAAATTAATATTATTTAATTTATAAATTATAACTTATTACATATTTCTCTCTCTTACAATCCTATTAAATTTGATGGGTTTTTGATTCACATTATTGACTAATATGATAGGTAAACTGAATTAACTAACTCGCTATATATATATATGAAATAAATACTTAAATGTGTAATAGAGTGAACAAAGATTTTAATATTATCACTCTGTTTATTTGTATATTATAATAATATAAACACAAAGTAGTTGTTAAAAATTAAATTCTAACAACTGCATAATTTCGTAAGGATGTTCACTATTTTATTTATATTTCCATTCTTTAGGATAAAATATGAAATATCAATTAGGTGAATTATCATAAGGCTAGACTATCATTTTGCTTTCAAACTTTGTACTTGACCTAAGTCATTAGAAAATGACGTCATAACTTTTGCAGCCTCTCGTCTCTAAAAAATTAATTTTGCATTAATTTTCGCATCCACTCAACTAAAGTCGTCACAATAGGGGATTGTGCATCTTTTGCAATAGCATTAATCCTAAATATAATATTAGTGGTGATTATGTTATATATTCTGAATGCTCCTACTAATTGAGCCCATTTTAAGAAACCAACATCTTATTCTAAGTATTTTATTGTCTCAAATTTTATCTCTCACATCTTGTTAATTTACTCTTAAAAATTAGATACTATATACCTTTGTAGCAACAAAATAATAAGTCAGGAATCTTAATTTCTTCTTTATTTATAATGGTATATTGTATCTAAACTAATTTTTCTTTCAAGTGATAAATGCATATTCTATGATAGGTATTAAGCAATAATTTTTGAATGACCTTTTTAACACTAGCATATCTATCACACCTCAGACTCAAAAGATCCGACACACGACATTCCTTACATATATTCAATAATGTGCACTTATAAATAATATTATATACTAATTTCAGACTTTAATTCAACATAGGAATCCTTAGTAAGTTGCTAGTAAGTTCAACACTAAAATCAACCCATAACCTAACATATAAACATAAACTTCTATTGACAATATTTAAACATTAATTTTAATTTCTTTCAAAATTATAACAATTGAATTATGACTGGGACAATTAGTAAATCGGAGATACGCAGAGTTTTCTCAAATATTAATACTCTACTATGTCACTAGTAGCAACTTTGTTATCGAAAGCCCAGAATATATTCATTACAAATTCTTACTTAAAATCAACCAATAATCACACTTGGTGAAACTTAAACCAAATCCAACCACACACAATAAAATGATACATAAAGTATTTATTCAATAGGAACAAATCAAATATCTTATCCCACATGTCCCCAAATAAAACACTCAGTAACCTAACAACTTAGGGAACCCAAGGAACAGCAAAAGCCTTGCCAAATTCGCTAAACACACATGTACCTTATTTACCTAAAATTACCATAAACTATAATGAGTATAAAACTCAATAAGCATACTAGTTTTTCATATATTAAATACAAATACATATATGTACACAATGCATATGTATGATATGCTGTGATAAATCAAAATCATAATCTTATCAAATCACATGTTATGTAAGCACTTACACATTCTTTCAAAACATATAATAGGAATACCATCACTCAACTACTACTTAGTAGGACTTACATATCACATAATGAGCCAAATGTCACTCGTATGTGACATACCGTATGAGAGGAATAGTACAAATGAGGTTTAAATTACATATATATAGTGCTCATGCCCGAAGGTAAGAGCCAAACCCTCACCCTGATCATCGGTAAGTCCTCTCATATACACTAATACGTCACTACACGAATGTGATTACTCACTCTTCTTTTAGGTACCAATAGGATCTTCCCTACATACGAAACACATAACATATACCAATCCTGAAGAACATGCCATACATAAAGGCTCCAAAAATTACATAAAATGCCTACTAAGTCAACAGTGAGTTTAAGCATCCTCAAAACACAAAATATTTCTTATGGACATATTACACTTCAAAAGCTTTCTTTGTTAAACACATTTCATTTTGAAAACTCACTTTCAAAAATACATATATGTCATATATGCCCATGCTCACATTCATAAACACATGTCTTTCACATTTCATATCAAAATATACTTTGACATAACATAAACATATTCCTAAGCACATTTACAAAATCATACACAAACAATTACTATACTTATTATGATTTCAGTAAAAGTCTAGTATACTTACCTCTTAGCACTTTCGGTTACATGGCTTAAATCTCCTTAACCTATCAATGGAGATTAATCCTTTCACGAGCCTCAACATTCACATAAAACACTTTAAATAGCTTACAAAATTACACATATTGCACTCATCACATCGAATTGGTCTAATTACTTGACTTCTCAAAACCTGTCATTCTGACTACTTATACTTAACAAAATTTTCTTATACATCAAATGATGTCTAATTACTCCAAAATCAGAATATATCATTCTTAACTCATATATCCTTCTTATATATGAATATTATATCATAATTCCTACACAATCCATTCCATAAACATCATCGAATCCAAACTACTAACCTGACAGGATCAAAATATTTACTAAATAGTATTCAATCTCCTAATTTTATAAAATCATATACTAACTCAAAAATTATAAAACTATCACAAAATTACTCTTAACACATATCTCAATCCATGATAAATATTTCACTTCAAAATCATTGTCAAAAGTATTTTAAAAATATTTTATTCTATAGCTTTAAAAATCTGTTAATCAAATACTGCAATAAGCTGACACTCTTTAGAAAATTATAACAATTTAACCACATTAATCTAAATTCTCAATTCTGAGTATATCATATTAGACATATAAAATTATCACATTCCCTAAATTCGTAATTTTTTAAGATCATTCATCAGATCAAAAATTATTTGACTCTGTATGGTACTGTTAATACAAGAAATTTTCAAAATTTTAGGGTCATTTTGGTAAATTTACTACAAATTCAATTTCTAGAATTTTCAATTGATTCAAAATCTCAAATGATTATAAACATGTGTAATTTTATATACTCAAAATTTAAAACCAGAATCAAATCACAATAATTTATAAAATTCCTGAATCAAGAGACTATCAAGTAGAAATTCTGCAATTCATCATGATTTATCAAGCTATCTACATAGATCATCATTAATTCTCACAATATCTTATGAAATACACATCAAATCCTCAATTGTACATATTTCAAAAAATCAAAACTTAAAGAAATTAACTAATTTAATACCAAGAAACTAAGAAAATATTATAATATACCTCTTAAAGCTTAAATTCCAACTTTCTTCTTCTTTTTCTTCTTCTTCTTATCTTTCTCTTCCTTTTCTTTCTCTCTTTTCTCACTCTAAAAGAGGTAGCTCGACCAAAATGAGTGAATTAAGATTTCAAATGTGTATTTTTATACCAAGAGGCTAATTTTTAGTATTTACGAATTAGCCCTCAAAACTTTTAAAGTATTACAATTTGGTCCCTAAAATAAATCTAAAGTCTTGCAAATAAATCCAATACTAATAGTATGTCCTTAACCTATACAAATACTACTAATAACAATACATAAATCAAGTATCACCCATATACAAATAAAATATATATACTTTTATATATATATAAATATAAATACATATTTTTATCGGTTGTGCATACTGGTTACTACAATATCGATCGAATACCAATACAAGCTCATCAATATCTCCTTAGAGTTTTGCCATAAACCATACTAATAAAGCATCATTTTCAGAATTGACAAACCCTTCATGCAAAAGAAAAAATTTAATTGATTCTATCTTTACATACAACCATAAACATTGTACTCAAGTACGTACCTTTCAAAAATGTTTCATCAACTGCAATTACTAGTTGGATGGATGACTGAAAACTTCGGATGCACTATCCCAATGCTACAAAGAAATACATAAAGTTGTTGCATTCATCAATTTTTAAATGAATAATCATACATGAGTTCTGTTATTTCATCACAAAGTAGTATAAAGGAAATAATCTAAACGAATCATCTAAAGTATAAGTTATCAACCTGCATGTATACTCCTTAGCTCGCCAAGTAGTGAAATATGTTATCTCCACACTAAACTCTTCACATGTGTTTGTTTAGATTTTGTTCAATCTGTAAATTCGATTAACTAATGCAAACTTATTATTATTTTTATAAATTTACCAATAAATTGATTTTTATCTTATTAGTCCGATTTTTATCTTATCGGTGACCATCACACAACTAGTTCAATTGATATATGTGATTTGCATATATTATACTTATGATGAAATACTTCCTCGCATCTATAGACACCGCACGTAATCACCATTTACATCATTATATTTTACTTCAAAATAATCTTTTGTAAACTTTAAAACTTTGAAGTTCCAATTATCCTTAAGTGTCAACAAGTTAATGGTCTGATGAAGTTCATTTTTGCTATCATACAACTTCTTTACAAATATATCATTAATTTCAGAACACTATACCTTATTTAATGTGGCCAAGTCCGATGGTGGTATTAGAGAAAGAAATTGAAAAGAGCTTTTTGCTTCGACTTCATCTCCTTTTCTATGCGAATCGTATCCATCACGGGCCTCATTGAAAGAGCTATTTGAAATATAACAATATTATCCTTCCTATAAATTATCCAATCTGTTACCTTCTTTTACATTATCATCATTTCTAAAATCATTGACATCCTCATCTATCTCATTATTGTAGTGCATATAAGTTAGGACTTCATTGAATATTATAGGAGAATAATGATATTCAATTGTGATATTTATGGGAAGCACAATAATTGGTATTGTTGAAACCGTGCAACTTGCTTGGTTGCTACCGCTTGTCAACAAGAAGTGATCATGACAGGGCAGTTTGGTTATCAATGGGCACATGTGCATCCTTTTCACAGACAAGAACTTTAGAATCTACTGTTACACATAAAGGACATAACAATTTTTATTTATCCCCATAAAAAATTAAACATCGTTATCATTTTTGATCTCAATTGGTCTTAACTTAAACTTTATTAACTCAACATAAATTTTTAGAGACACTTTATACTCTGTATTATCAACTTCAATTGCATGACACACAGTATTTAAAAGATTTTTATATTTCACATCCTTTGAAACTGAAATACCCAATTTTCTATATTCAATATATCTTTTATCACTTTCATTGTAGCTCTCATATCTTCCTCTAAAACATACAATAAATGACTCATACTCAATGGCACCTGTAACAAAAAATATTTAAATTATTAAAAAAACTTGAATCAATAAAACTAGTCAATGTAGCACTTAATGTCATCATGCGTCATGCCAGCGCACAACAGGCATGTGACCTACTAGTGCAATTCTCTTCTTGTGTGCGAGATTGGTGTGCAATTTGATTCACGCCTTTATCCTATGTGTGATGTAATTTTGCACTAGAACTTTACAGATTTTTACAAATTTGTGGTTTTTTTTTCTTTTATTCACTCTATTTTTTCTCCCAAACTTTATAACATTATACTACAACTATATTTCGACGCTCATGCATTTATAAAATAAACACAACTTCAAAATTATATTGGTAACTCTATAAATTACATACAAATAAATACGTTATACGATAATAGAAATAATCGTACTTTTTTTTAATAATTTAAAAGTTAAAATTTACTCATTTTGAAAGTTGATTTTTGTGTCTGTGTATTCAATTATTTTATTTATCATTGTATTTTATTAACAAAGGCAATTGTATCCATTTTTTCTATAATTATAGCTAATAAAAATTAAACTATTACTTTATAATTAAAAAAAAGATAATTATCTAAAAATATGGGCTATTTTTAAATTTCTTTTTTTAAAAAAAATGCAAAAACAAAATCTACAGTCTAAAGGGTATGTTTACTCAAGAGGAAATAGGGGAGAGAATGACTACTTTCTTTACTTGACAAAAATTGAAATTGGAAACGGAAATAAAATGGCAGGGCCCATTCCATGCGGGTCCAACCACAAATTGGGGTTGAGGAATGCAAATCCAATTCCTAACTTCTGTTGTGTTGGGAATCGGATATCTCTTTTGACCTTAATAATTGTTTCTTTTTTTTTCTTTAAAAAAATAATTATTATAATTTATATTTATCATCATACTTAATAATAATATTGTTGTTATTTTAAATATATATTATTATTCTTATATTGTGTACTATTCTTAAAACTTTTTATTATCAAGATTTTGGCTTAAAATTCAATTTACCAAGTCTATAAGTATTAAAGCTTATCAACATTAGACTTTGTGATTAACATTTGATAAGGATGCCATCGTATTCAGAATCAATGTCAAGTTGCCTGTCTCTTCCAAATTAGAACCAAAAAAAAAGAAAAGAAAAGAAAAGAAATGTCAAATGGAAATTCATAAGTAAACTGCTGAGGAGTAAGGATGACGGAACTAATTGTGTAGCTTTGCAACGTAATTGTCAATCAAATTTCATTTAGTGGGTGTCACAAACACCCACTATTACTATACCCTCAACAATACATCCCTATTTTCCACGCACAAGAATCAAATTAAGAGTATATTTGAGATTCAACTCCTTTAGAATTCTTATATAAAGTGAGTGTTTGGGATGTGCTAAATTATATTCCTCATCTTGTTATTGAAAATTAGGATTAGGCTTAGGCTTAGGCATAGTACTCTTTCTTGCCTTCTTATTATATATGATTGAATGACTCAAAATTATCCCCTCAATCTCATCAACCACACCTTTATCCTTTTAATTTGATCTTGTTACATGTTATATTTAATATTTGAAAATGACCCAATTGACTGAAGATGAAAATTTTAACTTGATCATAAAATATATATATATATATAAAAATGTATTAATTTAATATATTACCCATAAGAATAAGATAATTAAGTTCTCTAAAAATAGTAATATCTGGAATCTACCAAGCCAAAAACACAACACATGATGTAACAAATCACAAACACAAACTATCAAGCGAGTTTCTCTCGTACTAATATTTTATGGAATTGAAGACAAATCTTGTAGCATCAGCCAAGTATTTTACTCTGCCTTGGCCTTGATTATGCTATTTAAGTTGAGATGCGTGCCAATTTGAAAATTCCTGCAAGTCCAGACGAACCTATTCAGAGTTATTCCATCTTGATCTTAGTCCTTAAGAGGCGGCTAGAGCACAACCAAAATTAAATATAGTGTAGTAAAAATGAAGTATTTGAGTTCTAAAAAAAAATTAAAATCTATATTACTACAAGATTGTAAATCTATGTATAAAAAGCTCAAATATTGAAATGGAAAATTAACGAATTTTAGAATATAAAATTACGATTCTAAAACTTAAAATTAATTATAGTTATTGATTTTAAAATTTTTGTATACCTAAAAAAATGGGTCTTAATATACTTCATTATGTTATATTGTACATTTAGATATATAGTGTAACTCCTACTCTTTATAAATAATTATATATTTATTATTATTATTATTATTATTATTTACATATCTCAAGCGAATGTTGTAATAAAAAAAAGGAAATATTCATAAATAGCCTGTTTAAAAAAGTCATAATTTTTTATAACAAAAAAATATTTGAGCAATTTTTATTAGCCAAAAAGATTATAAATAGACAAAAATGCCCTTGTAATAACATAACTCAAAACTTGTGATTTGAGCTACAAAATCAATAAATAAACCTCTCATTGTCCAAATAGAACTTAAAAAAAATACTATATAGAATAGAACAAACAATTTTGTTAATCAATCTACCAAAAAAATATGATTTATATTTGATTCTTTCTTGTGTTTGCTATTGTCTTGTATTTATAATGAGTTCACAATGTATTTAAATTTGTTTGTATTTAATTTATAAGAATATAAGTGTAGAAATATAGTGATAATGTATTGTGATGAAATTAAGAAGAAATAAAATAAGTCGACCGGAAAAAAAATAGTGAATTAGGAGAAAAAATAAAATTAAGGACGAAGATGAGACAAAACTAATGAATTCTTCGCTCTACAATATGGATATTTTGATACCCGTCTCACACATGCCTCGCTTTATTTTTAAATTTTATTTTTTTTATTAATTAAATATTTGTTTAATATTTTTTTTGGTTACTTGTGCCATGGAATATGAGTTAAACATTTTACTCTTTAAGAGATTGTGAGAGAGTTTTAGTGACAAGATGAGAGATATACTGGATTTGGTAATTTGAGTATTATAATTTTGAAGAACGTCAATTATGAAGAGCTATTAAATATGGTGTCTTGTGTACTAAAAGTTGACAATGTGGACTATATAGTGTTATTGAAGATTTCTATTTTGTAGAAAAATATAAGTTGAGATTAGAGATGACAACGATGTTTTGTTCTTTATGAGATCAATAGAAGATTGTTATAACTTATATGTGTGAATCTAGATTTTCTGTATGTAAAGAAGAGATACGGGTGCTCATTCAGAATCAACCATCATGCCATAATCAATTCACATCAGCAAGTGTTAGCAATCAGGTGAGCTACACATTCCTAACAATACCAATTTTTGTGTATCCCACAAATATCACTGATAACTATTATCGTAATTCCCCACCAACGTTTAATGAAGACCTAACATATATATACTTTAATAGTTAAATAGATGAGGGTGTCGATGGTATTAGAATTGCGGATGATGTGAAATAAGATAAAGAATTGGATGACATTCAAGAAGGCAGACATTGTTATGTTTTAAATATCTACTTTAATGATGATGTATAAGCATATACTTCAACTAGAAGAGGAGATTGAGTTAAAACAAAAAATACTTTTTAGTTTCTTCCTTCAATACTACCTTGAGACTTGATCGTATCGAATAAGGTATCTAGTTCCAATATTAAAGATATATTTGTTGGTAAATTATATGATAGCAAAGATGAACTTTATGAGGCTATTAACATACTAACACTTAAGGATAATTACAACTTCAAAGTTTCAAAGTCTGTTAAAGATCAAATTAAGACAAAATGTAATAATGAGATATGCAAATAGCAAATACATGCAGTGTCAAGGGATGCGAAAAAGTATTTCATTGTACGCAGTCTTGGTGCATATCACACATGTCAGCTAAATCAGTTGCGTGATGGTTACTAATAAGCGAAGAGTTAAATTATTGGCAAATTCATTAAAAATAGGTTTACATTAGTCAGTAGAGTTTACAAACTTAAAGAGATCCAAAACTGACATATAGGTTGATAGTTGACTCTCCAAATGGTTCATTCATATTACTCCCAGTATACTGCTATATGTTGAAACAATATAACCTTAATATGGTTACTTATGTGAAATTTGATGATTGCAATCACTTTAAATATTTGTTTTTGGTATAAAGAGTATGCATCAAGAGTTTTCAGTCATCCATTAGGCTGTTGATGGAATATTTTTCTAAAGTATGTATTTAGGAACAATGTTTGTGGCCGAATGTAAAGATGAAAATAATTAAATATTTTTATTAGCATGGAAGATTATTGATTCAGAGAATGATACTTCTTGGACATGGTTTATGGCTAAACTCTAAAGTGTTGTTAATGATCTAATTTTTGTAGATGATCGACATGCAAATATTGAGAAAGTTGTTTAAAATGTATTTTTTAATGCCTATAATGAGATCTATATCTACCATTTGAAAAAAAAAATTGATTAGTAGATACAAGATATATGCTGAAAGGGTTATGTAATATAACTTTTTTGTCGAAATTTTGTATTGTTGGAGACATTATTCTTCCTATAAAATTATATAAAAATTCAATATAGGACAAATAAACATATTATAACAAAGAATAAAAAAGGAAAAAAAACAACTATAATTATAATCATGATACTATTTATTGAATAGTTATTTCAATATATATATATATATATATTTTTCATTATTGATATTATTATTATTATTAGTATTTTAAATTTTATCTTCATTATTATAAGTAATTTAAATTAACTTTAGTACTACTTTAGTTTAAATATTATTTTTATTTTTATTATAATGGTAATTATTATTATTTTAAATAATATTAATATAATAATTATTATTATATTAATATAATTATTAATAATGAAAATAATAAGAAAAATGCAATAATTTTTTTAATTTATTATTATTAATTATTATATAATGTATTATTAGTATTTTTTTAATTATTATTAATTTTTTTGTTTCACTCTTTTATATTAGTTGTTATTATTATTATTGCTATATTTTCTTAACTATAATTATTATTTATTTGCTGTAATAATTATTTTTATTTATTATTATTACTATTTTAATTATTATTTCCATTAATGGAATATATAAATTTAATTTTTCTAGGGCTATTTTTAATTATTATTCCCTTAGTTAATTATATTATTATTATTATATTCTTATATTATTTATCATAATAATTATAAATTTAATTAATATTATATATTTTTCTCTGTTATTATTATTACTTGAATTTTTTTATTTCAATTAATATTTTTATCATTATTTAATTTATTCATTTATATCATTATAATTATTATTTTAAATTTATCCTCATTATTATTATTTTAATTTTACAATTATTATTATTTTTGAATTTAAAATAGTTATTATTATTATTTATTGATTTTTTAATTTTTTCTTTGTCATGAGGCATGCGCTCATTGGGTGCGCCTACAGCAAGCATGCGAGGCTCTTCCTTGCTTGCCGTGTGGCAGGCGAGGAGCTCGTTGTGTCGCATGGCTTGTGATGCATGCGGTCCACACGCTACGAGATGCAATAGTCTCCATTGTTCTCAGTCATCTTCTATAGATTTTTGCTAAATTTTAACTATTTTTTAACCATTTTCAATTAAATCTATCTATTTTTAACTTATACTACTTTAAATCTACTCATTTTTCATCATTTCTAACAAAAATATCAAAAAATGAAACAAATTAAAAAGTCACCAATTTTCTAAATTTTCATTTCTCAACTTATTGTTTTTAGTTTCCAATCTTTAAATGTCACTGTTCAAACATTCGATCTGCTTGTTCTTAAGCTCGAATTTAATTGTTAAAATTTAAGTGTTGAGTTTTAGAGAAAATTAATGGGAGAGAGACAAAATATGATTCAAGGATAAAATTATTCGAATTTAAACTTTATGGCTATTAATGAGTGCATTTCAATTTTGTGACTATAAAAATATATGAGTATAAAATAAGTCTAATTGTGTACATTTTTCAATTAAAAAAGACATAATAAAAACTAGAAGGTATTTATAGTTGTACTTGAGTGGATAATGCATCTTACCTTCATTAATAGAGATGGCACTAGGGTAGGGTGGGGGTGGGTGGGGTGAGATGCCTTTCACATATCTCATCCTATTTTTTTTATTTGTAGTCCCGCTCTTTATATTATTCCTTAAAAAATTTAATAGGGCAAGGGTGAGAAACCCTCGTGCAAGGGTGCCTTCTCTATCCCTGCCTCGTTTTTTTTTATTTTCTATTTATTAATATTAAATATTAATTTATATTCATAAAATTTAATAATATAAAATTTTAATCTATTTTATAATTAAGAAAAAGCATCAAACTAACAAAATAAAATAATATATCATTAAAGAGTAAATTAGAATAATATAAAATATATTTCAATAATGTGAATAGTAATTAGTAAATAAAATTTTAAATAAATAATAAAAAAGAATTTAAGTAATGTTCTAGTGCTTAGAATAATTAATTTTCTTATTAATTATTTTATATTTTTATTAAAATAAATGACCGTCCAACTAAAAAAATAGTCTATGTCATTTTTTATTATATATTTTTTATAATATAAGATTAGGTGTTTTATATTTTATATTTTTGTTTTTATTAAAAAATTATTAAAGCATGTTCTAATTAAATATAAAAATTATAAAATATAAATTAATATATAAACATATACTAAAAAACATATTTAATATATCCATGAAAAAGAGAGGGGGCAAAGAGGTTTAATTCCATCCCTGCTCTATTAATAATTTTAAAAATAATTTTTTTTCATATCCTATCCAACTTTTATAAAAATTACTTCATCTTTATCCTATTTAGATTGAAATCTCGTAGGTCTTATTTCTGCAAGATATTTCTCTTTAAGGGTGTATAAAATGTCAGCAGCTGGCACCGTGTGCCAGCTGCAGATTTGCATTTGCAAATCGGTGCCAGCTGCAGATTTGCATTTGCAAATCGGTGCCAGCTGCAGATTTGCAATGGTGGACAGCCAAGAAATGGTTGTCCACTTGCTCAATTCTCCCTATAAAAGGGAGAGTTTAGCAATGTATTTTTCATTGCAATTTAGAGAGAGTTTCTAAAATTTTGAGAGAGTTTTTGAGTGATTTGAGAGAATTGGGTGTATTGGAGTTTTGGGTTGTAAGGCTAAAACACTACAATACTTGTATTCTCCATTTCTAATAGTAAGAGATTCTTCTGTCTTCGCCCGTGGACGTAGGCTAAAGGCCGAACCACGTAATCTTGTCTTTGTCTTATTTTTATTTTCATTATTTTTCTCAATTTCGCTTTAGCTGCGACCCTGCATCACCCCTCAATTTCCCAACAAGTGGTATCAGAGCTTCTGGTTGAAGGAGGTCACTATTCACATATACAGTTACTATTCATGTATACAGTTACTATTTATACATACGGTTACTGTTTATACGTACGGATACTATTCACGTGAAACAGTGGGAGCCGATCCTAGCAGAAAGCAGTTCGTGGTGAAAAGCAATGGCGGCAAAATACGAAGTTGAGAAGTTCAATGGAGGTAATTTTACATTGTGGAAAATGAAAATAAAGGCAATTTTAAGGAAAAACAAATGCTTAGAAGCAATTGATGAAAGACCAGCTGGTATCACTGATGATATCAAGTGGAATGAGATTGACGGTAATGCAGTTGCTGATCTGCATCTAGCACTTGCTGATAACGTGCTATCCAGTGTAGCGGAAAAGAAGACAGCAAAAGAGATCTGGGATACTCTCATAAAATTGTATGAGGCCAAATCTTTGCACAACAAGATCTTCTTAAAAAGGAGATTATATACTCTTCGAATGGCAGAATCCACTTCAGTGACAGAGCACATCAACACGTTAAATACTCTATTTTCCCAACTCACTTCCTTGGGGCATAAAATAGAGGCAGGTGAACGTGCAGAGATTTTACTTCAAAGCCTACCAGATTCGTATGATCAACTCATCATCAACTTGACGAATAATATCCTAACGGAATTCTTAGTCTTCGATGATGTTATAGCTGCTGTCTTGGGAGAAGAACGAAGACGGAAAAATAAAGAAGACAAACAGGAATGTTCGCAGCAAGCAGAAGCTTTGACAATGATGAGAGGTAGATCAACAGAACGTGGCCCTAGTGGGAGTCAAAATCATGGTAGACCAAAATCCAGAAGTAAAAAGAACGTCAAATGCTACCATTGTGGCAAGAAAGGCCATCTGAAGAAGGATTGTTGGGGATTTAAGAAAAGTGCAGAGGACAAACCTCAAGGGAATATTGCAAGCACCTCAGATGATGGTGAAATTTTATACAGCGAGGAAACAATGGTTGTTGAAAGCAGAAAACGGTTCTCTGATGTATGGCTCATGGATTCTGGAGCTACATGGCACATGACCTCTAAAAGAGAATGGTTCCATCAATATGAACCTATCTCTGGAGGATCTGTATATATGGGGGACGATCATGCTTTAGAAATTGCTGGAGTAGGATCCATCAAGATGAAGATGTACAATGGTACTGTTCGTATTATCCAGGAGGTGCGACATGTGAAAGGCCTCAAGAAGAATCTTTTGTCATTGGGACAATTAGATAACACTGGGTGTAAGACCCAAATTGAAAATGGGATAATGAAAATTCTCAAAGGCGTGCTTGTAGTAATGAAGGCAGAAAAGGTTGCTGCAAATTTGTACATGCTTAATGGAGAAACACTGCAGGAAGGAGATGCATCTGTTGCATCAACTAGTTCAGCAGAAGAGTCAATGATAATGTGGCATCGCAAACTGGGCCATATGTCAGAACGAGGTTTGAAGATTCTTTCTGATCAAAATTTACTTCCTGGGCTCAACGGTTCATTTACCTTTCTGTGAGCACTGTGTCACAAGTAAGCAGCACAGATTAAAGTTCAGCACATCCAGTTCTAGAAGTAAAGAAATTCTAGAATTGATCCACTCTGATGTTTGGCAAGCATCGGTGATGTCCTTAGGAGGAGTGAGATATTTTGTGTCATTCATAGATGATTACTCCAGGAGATGTTGGGTGTATCCAATCAAGAAGAAGTCATATGTGTTTGAAGCTTTCAAAATATTCAGAGCGCGTGTAGAACTTGAATCAGAAAAGAAGATCAAGTGTTTAAGGACGGATAATGGAGGAGAATATACTGGTGAGGATTTTATTGCATTCTGTCAACAAGAAGGCATCAAGCGGCAATTCAGCACAGTTTACACGCCTCAGCAGAATGGAGTAGCAGAGCGGATGAACAGAACCTTGTTGGAGAGAACAAGAGCCATGTTGAGAACTGCAGGTTTAGCCAAGACATTTTGGGCAGAAGCAGTCAAAACCGCCTGTTATGTGGTAAATCGGTCACCATCAACAGCAATCGAGTTGAAGACACCGATGGAGATGTGGACTGGAAAACCAGTTGATTATTCTCACCTTCATACATTTGGAAGTCCTGTGTACATGATGTATAATCCCCAAGAAACAACGAAGCTGGATCCAAAATCCAGAAAATGCCTTTTCTTGGGATATGCTGATGGAGTCAAGGGGTATCGCCTGTGGGATCCCACTACCCACAAGGTCGTCATCAGCAGAGATGTGATATTTGCAGAAGATAAACTGCAAAGGAATGATAAAGATGATAACACAGTGAAAGAAAATCCAGAGACTACAATGGTACAAATGGAAAATAATCAAGTACAAGAAGATTCAGATTCTCCTGAAGCAGCACCAGGGCACGAAGAACAAGAACCAGCAGAGTCTGAGGCTACAGATGATCGTCGATCAACTCGTGAGAGACGACCACCAGCGTGGCACTCGGAGTATATCATGGAGGCTCGTGTTGCATACTGCCTTCTAACAGAGGATGGAGAGCCAACAACTTTCCAGGAGGCTTCTAAAAGTCAAGATGTTTCTCTATGGATGACAGCAATGCAAGAAGAGATTGAAGCTTTGCATAAGAACAAAACATGGGAGCTGGTTGCACTGCCACGTGGAAGAAAAGCCATTGGAAACAAATGGGTCTACAAGATCAAACGGGATGGCAATGACCAAGTAGAGCGGTATCGTGCGAGATTGGTGGTGAAAGGTTATGCTCAGAAAGAAGGTATTGACTTTAATGAGATATTTTCCCCTGTGGTTCGACTCACGACAGTCAGAATAGTCTTGGCAATGTGTGCTACATTTGACTTACATCTAGAACAGTTAGATGTGAAGATAGCTTTTCTTCATGGAGAACTTGAAGAAGAAATTTATATGCTCCAACCAGAAGGTTTTAAAGAAGAAGGAAAAGAGAACTTGGTTTGCAGGTTGAACAAATCTCTGTACGGTCTCAAACAGGCGCCGAGGTGTTGGTACAAGAGATTTGATTCCTATATCATCAGCCTTGGATACAACAGACTTAGTTCAGACCATTGTACATACTACAAAAGGTTTGAAGATGATAATGATTTCATTATTTTACTGTTGTACGTGGATGACATGTTGGTGGCAGGCCCCAACAAAGATCGAGTCCAAGAATTAAAGGCACAGTTGGCTAGGGAATTTGATATGAAGGACTTGGGACCAGCAAACAAGATTCTAGGGATGCAAATTCACCGAGACAGAAATAACAGGAAGATTTGGCTTTCTCAGAAGAACTACTTAAAGAAAATCTTGTGGCGCTTCAACATGCAAGATTGTAAGCCAATTAGTACCCCACTCCCTGTTAATTTCAAGTTATCCTCTAAGATGTGTCCTAGCAAAGAAGCAGAGAGGAATGAGATGTCTCGAGTACCGTATGCATCAGCAGTGGGAAGTTTAATGTTCGCTATGATTTGTACCAGACCAGACATTGCACAAGCAGTGGGAGCAGTTAGTAGATACATGGCGAATCCTGGTAGAGAGCATTGGGGTTGTGTCAGGAGGATCCTTAGATACATTAAGGGTACCTCAGATGTTGCTTTATGTTACGGAGGATCAGATTTTATTGTTAAGGGCTATGTGGATTCAGATTTTGCAAGAGATCTTGATAAAAGAAAATCCACTACTGGCTATGTGTTTAAACTTGCAGAAGGAGCTGTAAGCTGGGTTTCGAAACTGCAAACTGTTGTGGCATTATCTACTACAGAAGCAGAATACATGGCAGCTACACAAGCTTGCAAGGAAGCAATTTGGATACAAAGATTACTAGAGGAGCTCGGGCACAAGCAAGAGAAAGTTGAATTGTTTTGTGACAGTCAGAGTGCCTTGCACATTGCAAGGAATCCAGTTTTTCATTCAAGAACTAAGCACATAGGTGTTCAATATCACTTTGTTCGTGAAGTGGTAGAAGATGGAAGTGTGGATATGAAAAAAATTCATACAGATGATAACCTAGCAGATGTGTTGACCAAGCCCACCAATACCAACAAATTTGTATGGTGCAGATCCTTGCATGGCCTAGCAGACACGTAGGCAACATGGCTTTGGCGAAGAAGAAAGAATGGTGTGGAGACTTGATTGATTTTC
This sequence comes from Ailanthus altissimus, assembly GCA_946807835.1. Classification (NCBI taxonomy): domain Eukaryota; kingdom Viridiplantae; phylum Streptophyta; class Magnoliopsida; order Sapindales; family Simaroubaceae; genus Ailanthus; species Ailanthus altissimus. The sequence goes on from OX327684.1 coordinate 22,033,898, forward strand.
AATCAAATCTCCAAGTGGGAGAATTGTCAGCAGCTGGCACCGTGTGCCAGCTGCAGATTTGCATTTGCAAATTTGCTGGCACACGGTGCCAGCAAATTTGCAATGGTGGACAGCCAAGAAATGGCTGTCCACTTGCTCAATTCTCCCTATAAAAGGGAGAGTTTAGCAATATATTTTTCATTGCAATTTAGAGAGAGTTTCTAAAATTTTGAGAGAGTTTTTGAGTGATTTGAGAGAATTAGGTGTATTGGGGTTTTGGGTTGTAAGGCTAAAACACTACAATACTTGTATTCTCCATTTCTAATAGTAAGAGATTCTTCTGTCTTCGCCCGTGGACGTAGGCTAAAGGCCGAACCACGTAATCTTGTCTTTGTCTTATTTTTATTTTCATTATTTTTCTCAATTTCGCTTTAGCTGCGACCCTGCATCACCCCTCAATTTCCCAACATAAAATTTAGTTTCAATTCATCTTGATTCCGACTCGATTGGTTTCATATAAATAAAACTGATCGATTCAAGTATTAGAAATTGAATTAAATGAAATTGGTTTAGTTTGATTTTTTTTTAATTATATATTTTTTAATTTGAACCAAACAAAATCAAATCGAATTAAATTAAATTAATTAATCATAATTAAATAAAATTGATGAAAAAAACTAAATTTTAAACTGAATAAAATTAAATTAAAAGTTTTTAATTTGATTCGATTTAATTTAAAAATTAAATCAAACCGACACCCAACCTTAATTTTGTCACCGCAATTCATTAAAAGTGAATGCAATGAGGTCAAAATATTTTTTCTTAAATAAAGAAAACATCCGTTATATCTGCACCTATTCATACATTTGTAAACTCCCGTTTATTGCTTCAGTTGGAAAAAAAAAAATAGAATTAAAAATTTTAAAAACACGAAACTCACGTTTAGTGCACATTCTATCATTCAAAAAAGAGCTATCGTTGATTTTTTTTCTGTTTTAATAATTAAAAAAAATTATGTATCCAAAAAGTGAAGATGACAAATAAAGAGCATAGTGGATCCGGTGGTCCCACTAAAGAAAAAAGTATTCACGCAGTGCGAGTGTCTGTGTAAGTAACTTTCCATCAGAAGTAGAGGGCGATCCCTGTGGAGCGTGGACCCACTTATCTGTAAAACAAAGGAATATCATCGTATTCGTACACGTGTTATCATTCTAAAATGCCAAATTGCAAGTGTCTCCTCTATTGGGAGTTGGGAGAATGATTCCCCTTTGCCTTTCATCAACATCATCACTCTAAATTTTAATTAAAATCTTTAATTGGGCTATATGGATTAAAAGGATGTTAATGATGGTAATTATTGTAAGAGTAGAATGTAGGTGATATTATTTGACTATTTTGTTTTGATAAGATCTGACTGAATGTAAATCAAACGCAAGTCTTTTAAACAACGCCATCTTTATTATTACACAATCGGAGTCTTTTAAGCAGGACAAATTAACATGAACAAGTGGATAGAACCATATGGACTCGGGCCCGGGTCTACCCATTATGATCCGACCCACACAACTAAACAAAAGAAAATAACAAACCAACCCCAAAAGCAAAAGCCGAACGGAACGAAACGAAACGAAACACACTGAAAAAAGCCACCCCAAGGCAAGCAAAATAAGAAATCAAACCACTCTCCCAACACACAAACAGGGCCTTAGTCACCTACATCTCTGCAAGTGATCGCCCCAACACACGTGCGGATGCAGGTGCAGCCTTATTTTTCTTTTATTCAGTATTATCCTACACACGGATGCACTTGATCAAGATTCTTCCTCTTATATCTTTATCTTATATTGCAAGAACCAAACCCGGAACGGATTTTCCGACCCGGTTGGAGAAGCTGCTCTCCCAAACGGACGGACAATGTACAGGATGAATCTCCGCCGTTGATGGTGGTGACTGTGATTGAGTTTTCTTTTTTTGACTTTGACTTCGACTTAAGCGGGTTACGGTGAGCGAAGTGTTGAAATATTCCCTCACTTGTGTAATTATCCCATCAGTGACCGTCCAGGCGTGGACCCAGGAGATTTGACGGCTGTGATCACAGCCTTCGACGATAACAATGGGCCCGAATGAGGTGATTGCAAGTGGGAGGAATTCGAAGGAGTTGTCTGATGATGCAGATGTGGAGCCGGTCAGAAGGTGCATCATAAACTGGTAGGTGGGAGGGCCATGGAACCACCACTCGAGGTCTGGGGCGAGAATCTGGTGAACCGTGTCTACGTCTCGGGTTTTCAAGGCGTCATACAGGGCAAGAACCACGTTTTGGTTCTTGTTTTCGGATTCTTCCGGAGTTTTTTCCTGAGAGTTAGCCAGTTCTTGACTGAAAAATGTGGGGACAAGAATGAAAAATGGAAACAAGAAAAACAGAATCAAAGAAAAGAGAGAGAGATTGAGAAGTAACCAGAAAGAACTGGTGAGGGTTGTAAGTAGTGATTTATTGGCCTTATATAGACAAAGACTGTGAAGTGGGTAAATGTTCTCCATTACGTTTGCATTCTCATGTATGCTGCAACTTGCTATGGAGGGGTATTTTGGTCATTCAAGGGTCATATGTGAAGGGTGTTGTCGTGATGTGAATGGTAGGGTTGGCAACACGGCGGCTTGTAAATGCCATGGGCTGTTTGGTCATTTACTCCACCGCCTTAAGGTGGGGGGGGGGGGGGGGGGGGGGGGGGTGTGTTGCAACACAACATGTACAAGCTTGATGACGTGGCGGGTCGAGGGTGGTTCTTAGGATCTGAGCGGGTCCCGCGGATAAAAAATATTATTTTTTTAGTACACGTACATGATGGAAGAGGAGACATGTTAGCAATGTGGACATAGTCAAGCCAACTATGTTTGACTATTTGACCAAATCTAAATGATTGCGCAACACATTTTTTTTAATAATATTTAATTTTATTATTACTCTTTAATCTTAATCAAGATGTGGATTAGAGAAAAAAGTGGAGTGTTGTTAAGTTTATGCTGTGGACTTGCAAAATGATTGCTGCAAAGCAATGGGCAAGAAATCCCTTGAAAATTGACATTTATCTTGTAAGATATAAATAATTATAGTAAAGTTAGTTTTACAAAGAAATACCCATCAAAACTTTATTGGTTACCTTAAATCTTAAGCAAAACCATGTAAAATCGATTGTTAGGTAAGCCAAATTGATAAGTTAATACAACGAAACAAAAAAGGAGTTTGATAAGCGTATATAATAATTATGATACGCCTCTAACTCACCTTGTGTAGAATTTTTTTGACTATGACAATTTTAACTGGATGACCCTTTACGTTATTACATCACAGAGAAGGTAGAAATATTATTATGAGAAATTATATATGGCCCTTTTTTTTTAAGTATTATTTTCTTACTCCTTAATATTTTATACTATTTTAAAAAAATTACTGTTACAAAAATTTTATTATTAATTTATCTTTATATTACTATTTTTTCATAAATTATTAATACAATTTTTTTAAAAATATATTATGATTTTTATTATTTTAGTTTTATTTTTAAGAAAAATTATATTAATAATTTATAACAAAAAGTAATGTAAGAGTAAATTAATAAAAAAATAATAAGAGTCGATACTTAACAGAATTTTTATAATAATAATAATTTTTAAATAATATAAAATATAAATAAATAATACTTAAAACAAAAAGAAGTAATGCGGTCGCGGTCCTATTTTATTGTAGTTAAATCTTAAAATATTTTATTATGTCATATATAACTTTGAAAATAAAGGGAAGTGGATTTACTAGATGACGTAGTCATAGGAGTCCCACTCGTCTTGGTGGTCGTGTAATTAATGGGGTGTCCGCAAAGACAAATTAGGTATTTGTCTTTTACAATAGAAGATCAAAACGTCCTCGTAAAATACAGCTGCCTGCGTGTATGCTGGAAATCTTTGATTTGCCGTGCGACGAGGATCAAAGGGTTCTGATTGTGCTGCAAAGTTCAATTCTAAATAAACGAAATGGTCCAATTACTTCAATCACTTTCATAGGCACACAGAGTTAAAGTTGGCTTCTTCTATGCCAATTGCCAGAGCCAGTCCATGAATCGGAGGGAAATGCACATTTTTAACAATGACAAATTACCCACTTGTATTTTATTAAAGTGGATTTAAGTTAAAAGGGTAATATTGTCGAGCCAGACTTTTCTGTGAGAATTGAATAGATTATTTATGGCGCTTTTATTTTTTTTAAATGGAATGTTCACTGGAAAACCATCCAGCCAAATGGATACATTTGAGTAAGATAGAGCCTTTTTGGTTAACTGGTGTGTCACCATGTTACAATTCCTTGGAGTGTGTTTAATACTAAAATTGACAAAATCAACGTACTGCTTACTAATGTCTCAACAGACCATCTAATTTCCTTGTATGAGTGAGTACTTCCCTTGATCAAGTCCACTATTGTGTTTGTATTAGATTCGACCATCACAGAATTAAGATGAAGATCCTTAACGATTTGCAGCCCAAATCTTATGGCTTCAACTAGCTCCACATCACCCCAATGCCTGCTAGGAGTCATTGCCATTATAATAGGGTCTCCATTGTATTGTCTGATGACTATCCTTATTACTTTATTATTTAATTAAAAAATTTAAATTAATAAGTGAAGGTCTAATATTAATATTAAAAATAAGTTTCTAATAATCTCCCTCACGTAAAATGTGAATCTGAGTAGATTTGAACCAAGTAAATTTTTCATTTTTAAAAAACTTAAAAATTAATTGAAAATAAAAATATAAGGGTTCGAACTCATAAACTTGACTCTAATATCATATTACTTTACCACTCAATTCAAAAGCTTAAGCTTTTGGGTTGAGTGGTAAACTAATAACTCCTAAGCCAGCTTTTTGATCCTTTTGATTAATGCCAGCATCAGTGTTCATTCTGACCATGCCATCATGATTGTCACATTGCTCCGTGAATTTTGCATTTAACTGAAAAATGGAATAAGAAAGAGAAGCTACCCCTGCTTTGCTAGCTTTCCTGTTTGTCCCAAGGAGAGCTTCAACTCTTGCCAATACCCTCAAATGGTTTTCCTTCAGGTTGCTGATTAAAAGACTATTTCTAGAATGGAAAATAACCCAAAGAATTAGAAAAAACATCTCCATCTCCTTAGTTGTGGTTACAACAAAGGCTTATTTAAGAAAATCCTATAACTCATTGCACTGAGTTCCTTTTATTATTTCAACAAAAAAGGGTTAGCTTCTATATTGCTCTTGATAATTTGCATTAAATAAGGGCATGGAAAATAGATTCATCGGGAACATCTTTGGCAAGTTGCTTGGTTTATAATTTTCCTTCCCTTAAGAACTGTTCCAGTGGGTATACTGTTAAGAAGAGCCTTTTATACGAATATCTTGACCTTAGGAGGAATAACAACATCCCATGCTTTCTTTCACCAAAGTTTCATATCTCCTGAGGAAGATGCAAGCTCCATTGAGAATTTTCCCGTTAGAGCTACATGGTAACCACTCTTCACTGAGTAGTCTCCCCCTATTACTGTAATGCCAACAGATAGAATCCTATATCTTAGCCATTGGAAGGCGAATTTTCAAGATCTGCTGTGCATCATTATCATTGAAATTTTGCACAATCACATCTTGTCTCCATTTGTTCTCTTTATTTAGGAGGATTTTTACCTTGCTGTCACTAGGAAAAATTTGAGGAGAATAAGGCTTTAAAGTTGATTCTCTAAGGATCGAATTACTCTCGTTGATTTTCACCTCATATCTCCTCTTCCTTTCAGCTATCTAACTCTTGTCATGGCGTTTTTATTTAATTTTAAAATAATGCTACATTATTTTTAGAGTAATGTTATGCATCTCAAATTATATTTTAAAAAGTGATGTGTCAAACAACTATTATAAGATGAAATAGTATAAATTTTAAAATTATTTATTATACTCAATGGTTATTTGATACATCACTTTTTAGGATACAATTTGGGATGTCTAGCATTACTTTTTATTTTATTTTATATTATCTTAAATAATGTGTTAAACAATTATTGAATATTAAAAATATTATAACGGTAATTTTAAAAATTATACTATTTTACAATTCAATAATTACTTAACACATCAATTTAATATAAAAATTTTGAAATAATATTTTAAAAGTGTAACATTACTCTTAAATTTTAAAAGCATAGCAAATAGCATTCAATAAACATTATTTTTACTTGATTATTAAACAATATATTCGTTATTAAGTATTTAGAATTTCAAAGCTACAATATCTTTGTACAAAAATAAAACACCCAAATCTAGTTGCCAATATAATCTTCGCATAAACTGTTAGCTAGCAAGAGGTAGCACTAGCCTTTAATTCCTTTCTTAATAAAATAAGAGGTTTCAACTACATTAAGATTAAGCCAGTAAGTTGAAGTATCCCAAATGCTATCAACTAGAACTCGTCGAGCAAATGTAGTTTACATTGAAGTGGAGTCAAATTTCGCTTCAATTTGTTTTTGGCACTGTACTTTTGGCTGTGCTTTCAGGTCTTCACACGTCAACCTCAGGGCTCAGACTAGTTATGTGGCTTTTCGGAAAAGGTCAGTAGCCTTTCAAGATTCTAAATACTGGTTTCTGCTGCCATTTCATCATGAAATGCAAGTTTTTAGGTATGATGATACAATCTTCACCAGTCTATATTGTCAATTTGTGCCTCCTTAAAACTACTTCTCCATTATGCTAACCTCCCAGACAATATTGTTAGTTTTCAATAATAAAATAGAACTGAAAACTTCTTTAACAACTGAAATTTTTTGTATTTTAATTGAAATTGATTAAGAAGAATACAAGACTTTAAATACTGCATAACAAGAGTTCAAACATATATCAAACTCTTTATCTTATCTAACTAACAATTTGAATTCAATCTTAACTAAAATTTAAACTCAAACTTAAAAATTATCCTTTATTGTCCTGGTCTTCAACAGCAATTATAGCACTTATCAACACTCCTCCTTACTATTATTGCTACAAATTCCAATCTTCATCTTAAGATCTTCAAACTTTGTCTTGGACAACCCTTTTGTAAGAATATCTGCCAATTGGTTTTCGCTTTTGCAATGAACAAGCTTAACCTCATTAGTTTTCTGCACTTCTCTTAGGAAATGATACTTCACTTTGAAGTGTTTAGTTTTGCCATGAAACACAGGATTATTTGAGATAGCAATAGCAGTTTGATTGTCTACAAATAATATTGTTACATCTTTTTGCTTTAGCTTCAGGTCATCCATTAATTTCCTTAGCCAAATGGCTTGGTTAACTGCAACAGCAGCAACTATGTACTCAGCTTTTGCTATAGATTGTGCAACCACCTCTTGCTTCCTTACACTCCAACTAAAACATCCTGAACCAAGGCTGAACAAATATCCTGAAATACTCTTCATATCCTCACAAGAACTAGCCCAATCACTGTCAGTATATCCATGTAAAACCAGTTTATCTTTTTTTTCAAAACTGATGCCATAGTTAACTGTCTCTCTGAGGTACCTAAGCACCCTTTTAGCAGCTTTCAAATGCACCTATTTTGCACAATTTAAGTATCTTGATAGTACATTCACAATGAATGCCAAGTCTAGTCTTTTTGTTGTCAGGTACATTAGACAACCAACAATGCTTCTATAATGGCTTTCATCTACTGCATTTGCTCCATTTTCTGGACAGAATTTTTCATTTAAGGTTAAGGGTGTGTCTATAGCCTTACAACTTTCCATCTTGAACTTTTTTAGTATCTCCTTAGCATACTTCTGTTGCCCTATGAAGATACTCTTCTTTGTTTGCAGAATTTCCATCCCAAGGAAATATGCCATCTCACCAAGATCATTCATTTCAAATTCTAACTTTATTTGTTCTCTAAATAACATTATATGCTCACAGTTGCTGCCTGTGACAAGTAAATCATCAACATAGATAGATACAATTGTCAAATCTCCTTCTATCTTCTTAACATTTAATGTAGACTCACTTAGACTTCTTTTAAATCCAATATTCAGTAAGTATTCATCAATCCTACTATACCAAGCTCTTGGAGCTTGTCTTAGGCCATAAAGTGCCTTTTTTAGCAAATAAACCTTACCAGGTTCTGTTAAAACCCTTCTGGTTGCTCTACAAAAATATCCTTCAGTAGATTACCATTTAGGAAGACTGACTTTACATCTAACTGGTATATCTTCCATTGTTGTTGTGCTGCAACAGCCAAGAGCAGCCTAATTGTGTCTAACCTTGCCACTGGTGCAAAAATTTTTGAAAACTCCACTCAAAGCTGTTGTGCATAGCCTTTCACCACCAGCCTTGCTTTGAGCTTATTGATTGACCCATCTGCCTTTAGTTTAGTCTTGAATACCCACTTTACTCCAATGACCTTCTTGTATGTTGGCCTGTCAATAAGCTCTCAAGTTCTGTTTTTGTTGATCATTGTGATTTCTTTCTTCATTGCAGCTATCCACCTATCATCTTTGACTATATCTGCATACTCTGCTGGTTCTAGAATTGCAACATTGCAATTTTGATAAATTTCAGCAAGAGGTTTTGTTCCCCTTACAGGAAAATCATCAATTTTGTCATCTTTAACCTGATCTGTGTACTGATCTACAAGGGGTTGTCTCTTGGGCACTGATTTATTCCAATCTCATTCCTTATCTTCATCAATGGAAATGTCCCTACTGATGATGATCTTCTCTATCAAAGGTTGGTACACCCTATAGCCTTTGTTAACATTATTGTATCTAACTAGAACACTAATTTCAGCCTTCTCATCCAGCTTTCCTCTCTTGATTTCTGGAATGTGAGTGTAGCATAGGCTCCCAAATACTCTCAAGTTGGCTACACTTGGCTTGGATCCATGCTAGGCTTCATATGGAGCTCTTTTCTTCACTACCTTAGTTATCAGCTTATTCAAAATAAACACAGCAGTGTTAACTGCTTCTGCCCAAAAATACTTGGGCATATGCTTCTCAAATAACAGACACTTAGCCATCTCCATGACTGTTCTATTCTTTCTCTCACACACACTATTTTGCTGAGGGGAATAAGGGACTGTAAATTGATGCTTAATTCCAGCATCCTCACAAATCTTGATGAACTTTCCAGCTGTAAATTCAGCCCCATTGTCTGACCTTAATGACTTTATTTTGCTGGTACTTTGAGTTTCAATCCAGGTTTTGAACTTAAGAAACACCTCTGCAACTTTTGATTTTTGTTTCAAGAAATAAACCCAGCTCAATCTACTGTAATCATCAATAAACAAGATAAAATACCTGCTGCCATTAAGTGATTCAGTTGCCATAGGACCACACACATCAGTGTGTAATAGTTGCAGCTTCTCTGTTGCTCTCCAATCTTTGTTTGCTGGAAATGGTCTCCTTACTTGCTTCCTAAATAGACAAGCTTCAAAAATTTGAGACTCTTCACCAGTATAATCCATCCCCAACACAATTTCTTCCTTCTGCATACATTCCAAGGCTGACTTATGAAAGTGTCCCATTCTCTTATGCCAAAAGTTCGCTTGTCTCAAGGCACAAGGATATGCACTGCTATTAGGCCATTCAAGATTGAAACTTTTCTTTTTCATACCAATAGTGAACAATACAACTCCACAAGGATCAAATATAATACATTTGTTTTGCTTGAACACTACTGAGTATCCCTTCTCAATTAGTTGCCTAACACTTAATAAATTTTGGTCAATTTCAGGAACAAATAGCACATCATGTATCAGCCTTGTCTTACTAGCACTTTCTATCTTGACAGTGCCCTTACCTTTAACTGCAATCAGTTGTCAATTCCCAATTTTGACTTTTGACACTATAGTTCTGTCAATCTCCTGGAACATAGAGTCATCAAATGCCATGTGATTGATGCAGCCACTGTCAATGAGCCAAGCATTATTAGACAAATTATGTCCTGCAAAATAAGTGACAGCAAAAAATTGATCATCTTGCTGCTGATGCACTATTTGTGCTTGTGTCTGAGTTTGCTGTGACTTCTTTTGCTTGCTCTTGCAAAACCTAGCAATGTGTCCTTTTTGCTTGCATGATCTGCACTCAACTTCAGGATTCTGCCAATATCTTGATGGTTGATGATTTGTTCTGCTACAATGTGGACAAGGTGAGTAATTTGGCTTGAATTCACCACTGCTGCTGACTCCTCATTTCTTCTGGTTTTTCTTATTCCAGAATTTTGTTTCTTTGTTCTCACCTGAGGGCTTGTCATGTACCCTTGCTTGCAAAGCTCCTTCCACTGGTTCATCATTTCTATAAGACCTTCTTTGTTCATGTGCATGCAGTGCATTTATCAACTCAGGAAGTGTGATTGTTATTAAATCCCTTGACTCTTCAAGAGAGGAAATCTTGGACTCAAACCCCCCAGGAAGAGTCACAAGTATCTTCTCAACAACCCTATTGTCAGGCAAATCTTCTTCAAGCAGCCTAATTTTGTTGACAATCTGTAATAACCTATCAGAATACTCTTTAAACTTATCTGCTTCTTTCATCTTTTGCATCTCAAATTCCCTTCTCAAGTTCAGTATTTGCATCTGCTTTGATCTAGCATTGCCTTGATACTCTTGTTTGAGCAGGTCACATGCTTGTTTTACTGTCTCACAAGTCATGATCTTTGTAAAGATCACTTCTGAAACAGATGAAAACATGCATGTTTTAGCCTTGAACATTCTCTTCCTCTCCTCTCTCTGGTTTCAAATTTGAGCAACAGTAGGATCTTCAAGTAGTGTTGCATTCTCACCTATTTCTATCAAGTCCCATAGATCATTTGCTTGTAAGAAAGCTTCCATTTTTACTGCCCAAATTTGATAATTGTCACCAGAAAAGATGGGTGGTATGGCCATATAATTATTTTCTGCCACCCCTTTGATTTGGTTTGATGAAATATTGAAGGAATGAGAGAAATAGTTCTGGGTCCCTTAAGAAAAAAGGCTCTGATACCAATTGTTAGTTTTCAATAATAAACAGAATTGAAAACTTCTTTAACAACTGACAATTGTTGTATTTCAATTGAAATTGATTAAAAAGAATACAAGACTTTAAATACTGCATAACAAGAGTTCAAACATAACTCAAACTCTTTATTTTATCTAACTAACAATTTGAATTCAATCTTAACTAAAATTTAAATTCAAACTTAAAAATCATCCTTTATTGTCCTAGTTTTCAGCAACAATTATAGCATTTATCAACAAATATGAACATGCATCCACGCATATGATACTATGCAAGAACTAATAATGGCAACGAAAGTCTATAAAATATGGATATAAAATGCAAAAGTTGAAAGCAAATATGAAGACAAGAGGCAACTTCCATGACTCTTTTAACTGCTAATACAGACAAGTCCTTTATCACAATGTCCATTTCTCCGATAGGACAAGAAACAAGAATCAGAAAGTGAGCAAGAATGACTCAAACCTGAGATTTCTTTTCATTTAAATATTGAACTATTAGATATAAAACAGTTAATCGTGTAACTGTTGCGCCAAGAAGCGTTCAAATAACAATTAGCACCATTACCAATTGTTATGCGGACAATCAATAGTGCTAGTCATACCACAACGAGGCAACCAAACATCCAACAATATGCAAAAAAGGAAAGAACACCAAGTTTAACGAGGTTCTGTAATGTTACCTACGTCCTCGGGCGCTGCTAGAACAAATCCACTATCTTCAAGAGAAGTTACAAAGTTTTTGGGCCACAATACAAAATCTCTAACTATTGGGTCAAACTGCAAATACCCAAGTAGTAGGGCCAATACTGTAATTACCCAAACAATAGGGTATTACTACAAATGCCCAAAAATAAAAGGAAAATTAGAATTCTTACAACTTTCAAGGGCTTAAATGTAAAACCCTTGAACTCTGAGGTTCTCATAAAGAGATCCTACAAATAGAGGGGGAGAAGAGAAATATTCCAAAAGATACACATAATCTCAAAGGAGGGCCTTGCCTTATATAGGCCTACCAAAACACCTCCATGCCATCTCCCACCAATGTGGGATTGGCTCAATTTGGCATATAAGCCAATTTTCAACAAATCTCCACCTTGGTAAATATGCCAATCCTCCACAAAGCTTTATTTTTCCAAAAATTCTTTATCCAAAAGCAGCGCCTCGAAATTTATGCCCAATGACGCTATCAAACTCGAACTATATTGATCAAGTCCAAACAATGATTGAATTTGATCGCTGTCACCACTTTAGTCAACATATCTGCAGGATTCTCGGCAGTCCCAATCTTCTGAAGAAAGATTCTTCCTTCACTAATGATCTCCCGCACAAAATGATACCGAACATCAATATGCTTCGTTCGAACATGGTATACTGGATTCTTCGCTAAATGAATAGCACTTTGACTGTTAGAATAAACATGAATTTTCTTCTGACCAATTCCCAACTCATCCAGCAATCCCTGTAACCAAATAGCTTCCTTCACAGCCTCTGTAACTGCCATGTACTCTGCCTCTATAGTAGATAAAGCAACTGTAGACTGTAAAGTAGACTTCCAACTCACAGGTGCTCTCGCAAGAGTAAACACATAACCGGTTGTTGATCAACGTTTATCCAAATCACCAGCATAATCAGAATCAACAAAACCAACAGCATAGTGATCACATGTATCATCTCTCTCAAAGACTAAGCCAACATCTACGGTCTTCAATAAATACCGCAGAATCCATTTCACAGCCTGCCAATGTCCTTTACCAGGATCATGCATATATCTGCTCACTACTCCAACTGCATGTGAAATGTCAGGTCTCGTACACACCATAGCATACATTAGGCTACCAACTGCATTAGTATATGAAACTCGAGACATATACTCTCGTTCCTCATCTGAACTAGGAGATAACGATGCACTGATCTTCATATGAGCAGCAAGTGAGGTACTTACAGGTTTTGATTCCTCTGAAATACCAAAACGCTGTAAAACCTTCTTTAGATATTGCTTCTGAGTCAAACAAATTTTGCCTCCTTCTCTGTCCCTGCTAATCTCCATGCCTAGTATCTTTCTAGCTTCACCCAAATCTTTCATCTCAAACTCTCTGTTCAATTGAATCTTTAAATTTTCAATTTCTTCGACATTCGTTGAAGCTATCAACATGTCATCAACATACAAGAGTAGATAAATGAAAGAACCATCATGTAGCCTCTAAAAATACACACAATGGTCAAATTTGCTTCTTGTGTACCTCTGACCCATCATAAACCGATCAAATCGCTTATACCACTGCCTCGGTGATTGTTTCAAACCATAAAGCGATCTTTTCAGTTTGCAAACCAATTTTTCCTTATCAGCAAGTTTGAATCCCTCTGGCTGAGTCATATAGATTTCCTCTTCCAAGTCACCATGCAAAAATGCAGTTTTTACATCGATTTGAACTAGTTCCATATTTAACTGAGCTACTAAGGCCAATAAAATTCTAATGGAAGAATGTTTCACAACTAGAGAAAATACCTCATTATAGTCAATTCCTTCCCTCTGTGCATAGCCTTTAGCCACCAACCTTGCCTTGTAGCGAACATCTTTCTTATCAGGAAATCCATCTTTTTTTGCATATACCCATTTGCACCCAATTGCCTTCTTACCATTTGGTAGTTGAGCTAGCTCCCAAGTTTCATTCTTCTGAAGAGACTGCATCTCTTCCTTCATAGCTGTCTTCCACTGATCAACTTCAGAATAGCTGACTGCCTCTCTATAAGTGGAAGGAACATCATCATCTACAACTGGAAGTGCGTAGGCCACCATATCACCAAATCGAGTAGGTCTCTGAATCTCACGTCTTGGCCTATTTATTGTAATAGTTTCTTGTTGCTGTTGAGGTTCATGAGTAGAACCTTCTCCATCATCTCCCAAAATCACCTCTGTCATGGGAGTACCATTATCTGTCTCTACAGATCTAACCGAGTTCAATGTAGTTGTTTCTAACTCCACCTGCTGCTGAGTACGCTCCACCTGTTGTGGCGTACTATTCACTGTTGTCTGGTTTTCTGATTTCTTCAACATAGAAGACTCATCAAATGTTACATCTCTACTCGATACAATCTTCCTCGAACTCGGACACCAAAGACGATATCCTTTCACTCCTGAAGAAAATCCCAAGAAAAGTGCTTTCTTGGCTCTAGAATCTAGCTTCGATTCTTTCACATGATAATATGCAATGGAACCAAATACATGTAAAAAATCATAATCAGAAACAGGTTTTCCAGACCAAACCTCCAATGGAGTTCTATCACCAATAGCAGCTGATGGTAGACGATTAAAGAGATGACACGCATAAATCATAGCCTCAGCCCAAAACTCTTTACCCAATCTCGCATTAGACAACATACACCGAACTTTCTCCAGCAATGTCCGGTTCATGCGTTCTGCCACCCCATTCTGCTGCGGTGTACCTCTCACAGTAAAATGACGTATAATACCCTCATCTTGACACAACTTCAAGAACTGATCACTGCAATACTCACCACCATTGTCTGTTCTGAGATGCCTGATTTTCCTGCCTGTTTGTGTCTCAACCATCTTTTTCCATTTAAGGAAAGCACTAAGTACATCATCTTTAGATTTCAAAACGTACACCCAAGTTCTTCTGGAAAAGTCATCAACAAAAGTAACATAGTAGCGCAAACCTCCCATAGATGTAGTCTGAGAAGGTCCCCATACATCTGAGTGAACATAATCAAGAATACCCTCAGTATTATGAATAGTTGTGCCAAACTTCACTCTCTTCTGCTTTCCCAGAACACAATGCTCACAAAATTCTAACTTGCAAGTCTTCGCACCTTTCAATAAGCCTCTTTTCACTAAACTGAATAAGACTTTCTCACCTACATGCCCCAACCGCATATGCCATAATCTAGTGATCTCTGAATCTGCATCATTATCAGAAACCATAGTCGCTGATCCAATCACTGTACTACTATTGTAGTAATACAAGTTATTCCTCCTAGTGTCTTTCAATGTCACAAGAGCGCCTGAAGTGACCCTTAGAATTCCATCTCGTATAGATACAATACATCCTTTAGATTCCAAGGCTCCCAAAGAGATGAGATTCTTCCTCAACTTCGGTATATACCGAACTTCTGTCAGAACTCTAGTTGATCCATCATCATTTTTCAACCGGATTGAACCTATCCCAGCAGTATGACAACTATCATTATTGCCCATATACACAACTCCACCATTAAGCTCTTCAAAATTAAAGAACTATTCCCGATGTGGACACATATGATAAGTACAACCCGAATCCATAATCCATTCGTCAGAATGAGACGTGGATGAATGACCACTTAAACAAAAATCTAACAAACTATCATCGCTTACGCTCTCAACAACACATGCATCAGAAATAGACATATCTTTTTCTTTCTTTTTCAACTTTGGACAATCTTTCTTCCAATGCCCTTTCTCCCGACAAAAGGCACACTCATCTTTTCCTACTCTACCTCTCGACTTAGATTTTTCCCTTTTTCCCGGTTTTCTACTCTGGCTACGCCCTCTCACTGTCAATGCTTCTACTGACTCATCTCTATGTTCTCTCTGATCCTTTCTACGAATTTCATAGTTTGTCAAAGAAGAACAAACTTCTTCAAATGACAATTTATCCTTTCCATGAATGAGAGTAATACATAAATAATCTAATTCATCCGGAAGAGAACCAATCAATAGCATAGCCTTTATTTCATCTTTGAAGGTTTCCTCTAAATTTAATAAATCAGCAATTAACTTATTAAATTCATTAATATGAGAACTGATACTCGTACCTTGTCTCAACTGAAGACGAAACAATCTTTTCAATAGATATAACCGGTTCTCATTGCTTTTCTTCATATACTTATTCTCCAGGGCTTTCCATAATGCATTGGCAGACTTTTCTCTGATGAACGGATACTTCTGCTCTCTACACAGACAAGAACGAATCAACCCATAAGCTTTTATATTAAGCCTGTCCCAGTCTGTCTCCTTGATATCTTCTAGTTTTGTTTCTTCCAGAACTATATCTAAGTCTTGCTGACACAATCCATCCAACACCTCACTCTGTCATAAGCCGAAATTATTCCGACCATCAAATTTTTCTACATCTATTTTTGCACTAGACACTGTCACTGTCCTCATCGATGTAGATGATGATGATGCCATAGCCACCTCGCACAAATGAGCTCGATACACAATATCACAAATAACCAAGCTCCACCAAATAATTATATCCAACAACTAGCAATTCAAAAATTCACCAACCCAGAATAGTAGTAAGTGCTCAAAAGAAAATAGCCACTCACTGTCCTAAACCTGGGGCTCTGATACCACTTGTTGCGCCAAGAAGCGTTCAAACAACAATTAACACTATTACCAATTGTTATGCGGACAATCAATAATGCTAATCATACCACAACGAGGCAACCAAACATCCAACAATATGCAAAAAAGGAAAGAACACCAAGTTTAACGAGGTTCGGTAATGTTACCTACGTCCTCGGGCGCCGCTAGAACAAATCCACTATCTTCAAGAGAAGTTACAAAGTTTTTGGGCCACAATACAAAATTCCTAACTATTGGGTCAAACTGTAAATACTCAAGTAGTAGGGTCAATACTGTAATTACCCAAACAATAGGGTATTACTACAAATGCCCAAAAATAAAAGGAAAATTTGAATTCTTACAACTTTCAAGGGTTTAAATGTAAAACCCTTGAACTATGAAGTTCTCATAAAGAGATCCTACAAATAGAGGGGGAGAAGAGAAATATTTCAAAAGATACACATAATCTCAAAAGAAGGCCTTGTCTTATATAGACCTACCAAAATATTTCCATGCCATCTCCCACCAATATGAAATTGACTCAATTTAACATATAAGCCAATTTTCAACAGCCCACTAACTAACAAGCATGCTACAAATATTATTTCAAAAGTAGGGTTTATGTCAAAATGTGGAATGTTGTCCTCTTCTGAGCATTTGGGACACCTAACCTACTTTTAATAGTGTTCTTGCTGATGACTAGTTTCCTCGTATTTTCATCAGCAAATCAACTAAATTTGTAAATTTTCATTTTCCTTCTCAAGAGGTGGGGTTAGGAGTTCTTTCGGTCATTAAGTAGATCTCAAGCAATAATCGTTCCATTTGGTACATAAAACACACATTCACAATCCAACTATAATATAGCTAATTATCAAATTACTAACTATAGGCCTGTTTGATGCAGAGTGCTTTACTTAATTTTGAAAGCACAATAAATAAAGTGTGGCAAAAATTATTTCCACTCCACCAATAGATGGTTATCAAACACCTACTACTAATTTTCACTCTGCACCACTATATCAACACACCCACAATCAAGGATCAACATAGCCACTTATGGAATGGAAGACTGGATCCAGGATCTCAACCTCCATTTCACAAAATACAGTTAGCAAATATACTCAAGTTAGAATGAATCCATGGTCTCACCGTCCATCCCATTCATGAGGAGTTAAGATGTCACTTGCATTCAAAAATATCTTAATTTCAAGTACTTGGTGAAGTCTAACTACATGGGTTATTGCATAAATACCTTTGCATCATCCTCCTACAGCTAAATTAATATCCTAAACAAATTAGCTACAGTTGCACGAGACTAGAAATTCATTATGTTATATACTATATTTGCTTTACAGTGAACAAATGGAATTCTGACATTACTCCCATCATGTTTATTCACAAAATTTTGAAATCACAAATTTGACCGCTACCAGACAACATTCTCAATCACGAAAATAAGAATCATCACAAAACCATTAAAGTGGGCTATGAAATAACACGCTAATGGTATTACAAGCTTATCTTAAACTGTGTCCCATTATACATCTGTTGACAGCTTGAGAACGTTGGTCCCGATTATGACCTATTATTGAAATCTATCTATCAATAACTAATGAAATAGAAAGATTTACCTTATAAAAGAATGGAAAAAGTTCATAAATAGCCTTTAAATTATTTTATTATTTTATTTTAATCAAATATAAAATAATTATACTTTATTAGCCAAATAATTTAATTTTGGACAAATTTATTCTTATATCAAATTTATAAATTCGTGTTTTTTTAAAATTTAAAGAAACTTTAAAGAAATAGCTTACCGAATATTTTTGAAGTTATTATTCTAAAAATCAAAGGGTTGCTGAGGATCGCTTCGAATCAAATCAAAGAAATAGCTCGGGTAAATTTTCTAAACTCGTTAGAAATTAGATAAATTTACATTTGAAGTTAAAAGTAGTTGTTATTAACCAACTAAATGAGTTAGAATGGTATAAACGGCGTTGAAATCCGGCCAAAAATACGTTTTGGAGTGTATTTGGCGAAAACCAGACGGCGGTCGCTGCGGCGGCCGTCGATTTGGTCAGGACACATCTCGGGCCCGAGATGGCCCCGCGGCGCCCACATTGTGTGCATCTCGGGTTCGAGACGTGCCCCCGCGATGCGCACATAGTGCGCGCCGCGGGGCCGTCTCGGGCCCGAGATGTGACCCCGCGATGCGCTCAGTGAGCGAATCGCGGGGTCACGTCTCGGGCCCGAGACGACCCCGCGGCGCGCAATCTGTGCGCATCGCGGGGGGCACGTCTCGGGCCCGAGACGACCCCGCGGCGCGCAATCTGTGCGCATCGCGGGGGCACGTCTCGGGCCCGAGACGACCCCGCGGCGCGCAATCTGTGCGCATCGCGGGGGCACGTCTCGGGCCCGAGACGACCCCGCGGCGCGCAATCTGTGCGCATCGCGGGGGCACGTCTCGGGCCCGAGACGACCCCGCGGCGCGCAATCTGTGCGCATCGCGGGGGCACGTCTCGGGCCCGAGACGACCCCGCGGCGCGCAATCTGTGCGCATCGCGGGGGCACGTCTCGGGCCCGAGACGGCCCCGCGGCGCGCAATCTGTGGGCATCGCGGGGGCACGTCTCGGGCCCGAGACGGCCCCGCGGCACGCAATCTGTGGGCATCGCGGGGGCACGTCTCGGGCTCGAGATGTGCCCCCGCGATGCGCATTTTTTTATTTTTAAATATTTTATCGTTTTAAAAAATTTTACTAAATTTTCCATTTGTGAACTTTTCCTAATCTTTTTTGTTTTTTCAGGTCATATGGAGTGTGATGCGATAGTTATTTATTTTGGTGGAAAGTGGGAGAGTTCTAGTGACGGGGAAGAAAGTTATGTTGATTATAATAATTTTGGAATTTCGGTTTCGAAAGATATTAATTTTGAAGATCTTTTAAATGCAGTATGTTATACCTTGGGAGTCGACAATGTGAAGTGTAAGGTGACTTTAAAAATCAAAATTGATGCAACGAGGTATAACCTAAAGCCTATTGAGATTAGAAATGACAATGATGTTCGATTTTTTTTAAGCGCCAATAGAAGATCGTATTGTCCTTTATGTGTAACAGTGGATCCTAGAGCTCCTGTTTATGAAGATAATGTACAGCCCCCCAATCCACCATTAATTTATGGTTATTTTATGTCAGCTAGCGGTAGCAACCAAGTGAGCCATACATCTCTATCAGTTCCAGCAGTGGTTCCTGCAAACACAACGAACGAGTATCACAATGTTTCTCCTATACCTTTTAATGAAGACCCAGCCTATACACATTACGCTTGTGATGACATTGAAAATGTTGGGGATGTGGAAGGGGACTATGATGATGTTAGAAATGTTGATAATTTAGAAGGGGATGATTTAGCAGAAGGCGGACGTTGTTATGTTTCGACAAGCTCCCTAAATGTTGAAGCTAGAAGAATAGATTTTTGTGAAGCAGAAAATCCCTTTGCGTTTATGCCTCCAATACCACCATCAGACTTGGTCATTTCAGATAAGATATCGAGTAGTGGAATTGACGATGTGTTTGTAGGAAAGTTGTTTGATAGCAAAGACGAACTTCACCAGGCTATTAGTATGGTAGCACTTAAAGGTAATTGGAGCTTTAAAGTGTCAAGGTCGACAAAAGATCGTTTTGAGATCAAATGTGATGATGATAGATGTCGATGGCGATTACGTGCAGTGTCGACAGATGCAAGGAAACATTTTATTGTGCGCAGAATTGATTCAAGTCACGTGTGCCAATTAGATCGATTACGCGATGGTCATCGACAAGCAAAGTCTCGGATTATTGGCAAATTTATAAAAAATAAATTTGCATCTGCGAGTCGACTTTATAGACCGAAGGAAATTCAAGCAGACATAAGTGCGGAGTTTGGTGTGGACTTAACTTACCCTACTGCTTGGCGGTCTAAGGAGCATGCATTGGTGTTGATACGTGGTACTCCAGAGGGTTCATATAAATTACTTCCTGCATACTGTCATATATTGGAACAACAGAACCCTGGTACAGTCACACATTTGGAGATTGACGATTGCAAGCACTTTAAATATTTCTTCATGGCTCTTGGACCATGTATTAGAGGGTTCCAGTCTTCCATCCGACCGGTTATTGCAGTTGATGGTACATTTTTAAAAAATGCATACTTGGGAACAATGTTTGTGGCTGTTTGCAAGGATGGAAACAACCAGATTTTTTCACTTGCATGGGGTATTGCTGACTCTGAAAATGATGCTTCATGGAAGTGGTTTATGGAAAAACTCCGAGGAGTTATTGGCGATCTTGCGAACCTTGTATTTATATCTGATCGACATGCTAGTATCGAGAAGGCCATTAAAGAGGTATTTCCTAATGTATATCATGGTGTATGCATCCATCACTTGAAGGGTAATTTGGTAGCACGATATAAGATACCATCGCATACAACAAAAGGAGGGGGATACTTGGCCTTCTATTTTGTTGCTGCCAAGGCGTATCGCATAGCTGACTTTCAAAGGGAAATATATAAGATGCGAGAAATGAAACCGGAGGCAACGAGATACTTGGAGGAAGAGGTTGGTTTTTCAAAATGGGCTCGATCAGTGGGAGCATTCAGAAGATATGACATCATGACCACCAACATTGCAGAGAGCATTAACGCTGTTGCGAAAGATGCACGTGCCATGACGGTGACTGCCTTAATTGAGTGGATCCGAGAGTTAATGCAAAAATGGTTTGTTGAGAGACGTGAGGCTGCAGAAAATATGTCAAACTTCTTGACCACTTGGGCCCATAACAAGATTTGGAAGCACAATGATGATTCCGCTCGCATGACGGTGCATGCAATAGATCGATCTCGTTTTGTTGTTAAGGACGGAAAAAGAAATGGAATAGTGGACATCCCGGGAAAGTCATGTAGTTGTCAAAAGTTTGATATGCGGCAACTACCGTGTCCTCATGCACTTGCAATATGCAGGCAGGTCAGATTCCAGTACCAGACTCTTTGTTCGCAATATTACACGACTGAGTGTTTGTTGCGTGCATACAGTGAACCAGTAAATCCGGTTGGTCATCCGTTAGATTGGATTGTTCCAGAGGAGTTGAGAGATGCTGACATCCAGCCTCCTATAGTACGTCGGCAATCAGGAAGACGTCGGAAGAATAGAATTCTATCGCAAGGTGAGGCTCCCACGAAGAATGTATGCAGTCGCTGTAAGCAGCATGGACATAATCGACAAACTTGTCGAAACCCAATTCCATTACATGGTAGTTGATGTGTTCTTTATGAGTTATATTTGTATTTGTATTTTAAAGTCATGTAGTTATGGACTTTATTTGTACTCTTATAAACATGGAAATTTTATTTTATTTTCTAAAATTTCTGGATTAAAACGGACAGAGTTTCCCCTATTTTTTCTCAAAATCTATATTTCATAAACCTGCAGAAAATACACTTCAAATATTTCTCACATCTCTTAGCTGTAAAGGGAACCTCCCGTCCCTACCCAAATCAATCAACATCATTTTACAATCTTTATAAACATACATAAAAACATACAAATCAATCAACATCATTTCACTACTTTTTTGCACATTTCCATAAGTCGGTCGCCATTTTGGTCCTAAAAAATGACCCATGCTCAGGACCAAAATCTAAGGGATGACAACACATCAAAAACTCTATAAACATACAAACATAAACCCCACAATCTCCACTATTCACTGTCTGTTGTGGCACTCCATCCTTTAACCTAATTACATGAAAAGGGGTTAAGTCAGGTGTAATTCGTCGTTGCTCATATAATCTACAAGCATCTAAGTAACGGGGTAACAACATAGCTAATGGCAGGACATGATTCTCAATCACGCCATCGGCAAATCCCTTGATGCTAGAATCGTAGATCAATATTTGCCGATGCAAGATGTCCACCTCAGCCGTTACCCAATGCTGTTGATTGTAGTTGACAGGAATATAAACCTACATAAAATTCAAATAAGTCTTAGAAATAGTACTACAAGTTATAAACAAAAATAACAACATTCACACAAAATAGTACTACAAGTTATAAACAAAAATAACAACATTTACCTTATCAACCTCAATCCACATACGTGCACCGAGTAAATCTTCTTTAGCGCCTTGAGCATATGCCATCACTTCATCACTCCATACAATGCCAGTAATGTCATTTTTGTGCTGCTCATAAAAGAGTCTAAAAGACTCCTACAAATGCAGGGCCATCGAATAATCAATAAAATTGAAATAACAAAATATAAATAATTTAATTCATCACTCACAAAGAAGTACGAATCCACAGAAGTGGACAATTGAGGCAATGCATTAGTGCAACCGTATTGCCTAAGTCGAATCACCTTCAAATACTCATTAATATGCTGCATTTAGAAACAATAACCGTCAAGTGATTCTATAAATTTATAAAAAAACTGCAAGGGGATAATTATTCAATAATTTACTTACAAAGTCATCTAGCCAACTGTGTAGCAATTCCCGAAACCATGTCGGGTTAGCTTCTAGCCCAGGTAAGCTGACTACACCCTCATCCTTGTCCATCCAAGCCTGAAACTGAACCATGATAGTCGAGTCTATCGGCTGCAACGAATTCATGTCTGCTTGAGGTTGCACTTCAATTTCAAATTTCTTCTTTTCGTGTATCATTTGTGGAAATGGATTTGTATATGGGGTGTGCAAATACCATGCAGGCCTATACTGTCTCCCAAATTGACTTACTCCCTTATGCGGGGCAGGCAAGATCTCAACACTTGCAGGACTGTCAATCAGTGGCTGGGGCAATATATCATGACCAGTAGCTGGGGTCTGAAAATCATATTGACAACCTGCCGGTGTGTTATCTCCATACTACAATATATGTATATATTAAAATAAATAAAACTGCAATTAAGGTAATTGTGTTTAAAATTTATTTTGCTTACCATATTATGACTTTCGTTCTGTTGGAATGAGCATGACTGCCTAAACCACATCATCATTTGCTGCATCTGCTGTGTAAGATCGGTCCGGAGTTGATTAACACTTGTTAAAATTTCATCTTTATCCTTGTCCATTCTTTGTAGAAGTGCAGCTTCAGTATGCTCAATTCTCTTAATCATCTCCTCCCACAGCTGCTCAATCTGATGTGTTACGCCATGGTCTGCAGATGCACTGTGTTCAGACTACAAGAAACATAATCATAGTTAATGACTTATTTAGAAATATTAGAAATATATTGAAATTTCTCTTTAGTTAATCACGTAAATATACCGTTGCTCCTGCCACTGGTGCTGACATTTGTGGGTTTGTCCATTCATATCCACCCCCCTCCACATCCATAACATCATCGTTAGGGTCGCTAAAATGGGCATAGGTCCTGGGGCGCTTGCTCTCGCTGAAATCAGACATATTTGGTAAGTCCCCAGCATAACTTTCGCTTGGAATGCCTACACGTCTAGCCAGGCGCACAATTGCCTCTCTCTTCTCGTGGTCTTTTGGTACTAATTTACGATGTACCGAAAGAACCTATAAATCAACCAACCATATTAAGTTACGCTTAAAACAAAATAAAAGTTATAAACCAATATATATATTTTTTACATTCATATCAACACATACCAAATCCTTTGCTAACATTGTATCCTGAACCTCATCGAACAATGGAGTCCCTCGAGTCGTCCAATTCAAAATACGAGGGAAGCGATCACCATTATGATAACCAAAAATCTCTCCGCACACTGGAATTGCCTCGAAAATCCATACCTAATATAATTATATTTAAAATATAAGTTTGACGTATACAAACAAAATATATAATTAAGATCAAAAAGTTAAGTACATATGGCGTACCAGAAATGCGTGCGAAAAGCCATATACGTTGTAACTCTCAAACTTCTTCTGTGCAAACCCTTTCCTTTTTATTTTCTCAAGTTTTTGGAATGCAGCCTTCTTAAGTGAGTTATGAAGCACGGTCCATGCAATATTACCCCATGGATACTTATTAAACTCATCAAGGTCATCCACTAAACATAAAACAAAATTTTGAATTCCACTACGCTCGTCACGTGGAATCAAAACACGATGCACAAAATAAAATAAACTCAACTTTACTGCATCTGTATCGTCCATTTTCTCCAAATTTAGACGTGCGTACCATTGATCAAGAAATATGTAAGATAATTTCTTTACCCCAGAAAAATATGTATCCCATAATCGAGTGCCCAATTTCCTATGCAGCTGCTGGGCGGGAGGGTAATCTCGCATTTGTAGTCCAGTGATTAGTACAAACTCCTGCCGGCTAAAACGGATGCGTTTCCTCCCTATGTAAAACCACATCTCATCATCTACATTAGAGGTATGCACCTCACGCAACAATAACTCGTGCACCAAAATACCAGAGAATGTCAACTCTGACATATTTAAGAAATACCCCATACACGTCTGCCTAAATAATGTTTTCTGACTTGTTGTCAGTTTATCCTTAATGCAATTTAGACCCCACATCTTAGCATAAGCCGTCACTGATGCACGAAAAAACATATGCTCTGGAATTCTATATTCTTTCGATATGTTCTCTTTCCTGTAACAATAAAAAAAAATAAACAAAATACATTAATATTAATCAGAGAAAGATTATTTACAAAAACAATTAATTTAACATACATAATACATTAAAATAATTAATTACTAACATATTAATCAACATATTATAATAATAAAATCAAACCAAACTTAATAATTAATTTACTAACATATTAATATTAATCAACATTAATTATATATTAAAATCAAAATAATCATATATAATAATAATAATAATAAATGTTACAAACCAAAATTAATGAGTCATTTAAGCAAATTTTCTCATCTATTAGATCAATAATATTCTTTCTAAATAGAATTTATGAAATCTTTTATTTAATTTAAATAAAATTACATTTATCTAAATTATTAATGTAAAATATATTTAATTAATTTAAATATAATTAAATTTAATTTTAAAAAAAAACCTAATTCAAAAAAATTCGCGCCATCGCGGACGTCCGCGATGCGCCCTTAGAGCGCATCGCGGGCGCGCATCGCGGACGCGCATCGCGGGCCTGAGATGGCCCCGCGATGCGCCTGTTGAACGCGCATCGCGGGGTCGTCTCGGGTCCGCGTTGTGCGCCCGAGATGGCCCCGAGATTGGCAACGGTGGCTGCCGCCGCTCCGGCCGCCGTTTGTATCGCGAATATGACCCAAAAATCACGATTTTTTGCCCATTTTCAACGTTTCTTACACCATTCAAACCCATTTTTCACATATTATTCAATAATTTCATTTATTGCTAGCTTTAAATATAAATTCTAATCATGTTATAAACAAATTTAAATTTTTCAAAACTTAAACAAAACTCACCAAAAATCGGCCATTTTCTTTGTTTGAAGTGAGAAATCTGTTGTAAAAGCTCCGATTTATGCAGTGATAATTTCAAATTTTTCGATCTAACGAATTTTGATAATTTTTGCTTTTTTTGATTGATTTTCGGGTGAGTGAAAAGTTAATAGAGAAAATAGACAAATGTGTCCAAAATATTAATGTTTAGTTAATAAAATATATTTAATTTTAAGTTGATTAAAATATTATAATAAAAAAATAATAAGGCTATTTGTGAACTTTTCCTTAAAAGAATTGCTATTAATAGGAATTAAAACCACCCAAGTGTCAGCCTCTTATGTCTTATCATGTGACAACATGACTACTCCATTACCAAAGAGTTTTGTGTTGTAAGAGTAAGCAAAGGGGAGAGAAATTTTGATGTAAGATATCTGAAAATATCCAGTACATCAAAAAGTTATCGAACAAAAATCAGAGAGATTCTTGTAAAGGTAATCACAGCATGACTTTCTATTCTACAGTGCTTCAATGACAAGTACCAAAGATAGGTTGATAGAGATGTTAAAATATGACTTGAAGAAAAGACGGAAAAAATATCAATCTTTGTTAAAGTAGGCTTCCAATCACAAAAGCTCATAAATTAATCTTTCTAATTACCTGAGCAACAGAGTGAAAACTGCTCTGTTTAACAAGAATTGAAGTGTAATAGAGATTTCAACAGAGATTAAACATCACTGCACTTAGCAGCTATTTTCCCTAAAGTTTTTTTTTTTTGGGAGATTCTCTGGTTAACCTATTAAAAGCCTGTGGCAACCATTTAAAACTCTACAAGCAGCCCAACCAACTTTTTCCAGGTCCAGGCACTCCACTGGGAAAAGGGTCCATTTCCAAGACTTCCATTAAAATTAGAAAGAATATATATTCGCGAATATAATGTTTGATCCTCATAAGAATTGCTACTACAATCCAGAAACAATGCTATTCTCTAATATTTCCTTAAAAAAGTTCATTTCTTCAATTATGAATTTAACCATAAATAGAGCAGCAATCCAAGTAATGAAAACAGACTGCACAGAATATTTGTATAAAATAACATGGAGGTATTTGATGCTTTTGAATTCACTTCAAAATGCAAATTTTACACCTTGTATTCCAAAAAGTTCATATACCATCAAAACTTTGATTTGAAATGATTTTTTTTGCCAAGACTCTTCTCTCTGCATTGCTGATGGGGCAGGTGGGGTCATGGTTTCGTCCTTACCTCTTGCAGACTCTTGTATGACAGAAAGCCGACTTTCTGGACTACAATATTCCAGTGAAAATCTGCTGGGACTCGGAGAATTAGCTATGCTTAGTTTGGGTGTGCTAGAGCTATTCCCAAGAGGAGAACTTGAGCCAGATCTGAATTGTGCCACTCCATCTTCACGTGGCAAAGGTGACAATGGCAGCTGATCACCAGGGTCTATTTGTTTTCAGCAAAACTTATCTTCTACAATATCATAAGCATTTCCAGTCCGCACGTCTTGCGCAAGAGAACACCAACAACAGCTAAGCCACAGTGTGCAGTCGCTAACTGCTGGATGACCAAAACAGAAGTTATAAGCTGGCAAATTGAATCTCTTTCTCATTTGAATCCTCCAGAAGCCACCATAGAGAAAGCCAAAGCAACAAAGAACAATTCCCGTAACAGATAAAGCCTCTCTGACAGAGTCATTGTCAATATTCACGGCAGCCAAATTGAAAATCCAGAAAGGAGCCACACAAAACAAGATAAAAGTTGCAATATGGACGTACATGTTGCCAAACCCAAGTCTCTCCATATTCCACCCAAAGACACAAAAGGTACAAAAAAGCGATAGGTAGGCCAGAGATATATTATCCCAAAAATCAAGTATCCCACCTCTCCATTTTGGTTGATTTTCAATCATTCTCCGTTCATCAGATGATGCAAATGAATATCTCTTCTCTAATGATTTCAATCTCAATTGGTCTGGCCTAACAGTCTCACCAGCAGTAATTGGAACCTGGGCTTCCTCATCCCTTTCAGAATCATAATCTCTTCCAAGGGGGCTAATAGCAGAGTAAATACCAGCAAATGCAGATGCAGCTATTGCAACAGATATGCATATCCCAACTCCTATAGCAGGTCTCTCAGATCTCCTGTACCCCAAGTTTAGACCACAAAGTGCATATTGAGCAAAGCAGTTCACATTGAGCAGAACAACAACAACTATCATGTGTGCCCACTCATGGGGTTTATAAGTCCCATTCTTGCAGTAAATATTTCTAAGTCTAGAAATGTCTTTTGGACTCCACCTGCAGAGAAGTACAAGGTGGTAGAGTCTCTTTGGATGCTGGTACAAACACATAAGAGTAAACAGCGCATTAAGAATTTGATTATTAACTTCAAACCAAACTTCTCTTTGGGACTTCTTTGGTATTGCTTTGTTTAACATTCCAGTCATGACAAGGAATAGAATAGCACCTGAGACAGCAACAGCTATGATCCATGCAAAAAGAGCCATATTCATTGGGTTTCTTATCCACTCTTTGAACATTTTCCTGAGGGAGACCCAATCAATTTTTCGTGCAAAAACCCCGTTCAGCTGTTCTCTAAAGCCATGACTACTTGAACGAGCCACAGACCGTGAAATCTCATCTCTCTGCTTGGCTATCTGTCTGAATTTGGCCGAAGTAGACCCGAACTGGAGCAACTTTATCCTATTAGAAATAACACTAAATGCATTGTCAGTCGCCCTTACAGGCTTCTGACCACTAAGTAGCATCTTTCGAGAGGTTGAAATGTCTACGGAGATTTCACTCTTTGTTTGAGTATCATTAGATTCCTCATTCTCCTTTTTTTTTTCCATTATCACTCGAAGCCACTCTTGAATTGCAATTGAGCTTCCTTAAATTGTTGAAAGAGAACAGTCTATGCTATTTTTCTAAAGTTTAATCTATTCTGCAGTCATTCCCAGATGAAAATTGTTCTGAAGGAACCAACCAAATTAAAAAAGGAAAAAGGAAAAAGAGAGAAACAAGGAATCTAGATTATTTAGTCAAACAAAATGAAAGGAAGCAAAAGATTCTACAAGCTAAAGAAGTTTGTTCTTCCAAAAAAAAAAAAAAAAAGAAATTTCATAAGCAGAAGCTGACCCATTCTCAGACACAATCTACTAACGAAAATTTATTAATAAAGAAAGTGATAAATACAACATCTTTCATCTGTTTTATAAAATAAATAATGGATAAAAATCTATAAAAATTTAGAATAACAGAGGGCTGCAGGATCCTAAAAATCAAACCTATATTCCTTAATTCAATGGGAAAACAACTGAAGGGAAAGTTATGAATTTATTAAACAGTAAAAGAAAGAAGCTGTCTATCAAGAAATAGAAATAAAGAGTTAATAAACAAATAAATGAGCAAAAGACGATTCGAAAACTAATCTATAAGGAAAGTTTACGAAGCTAATACATCATAAAGATACCCCACATAGATTGACAGGGAAAGAAACTTGAACAAACCGATCAGCTTAGCTAATAAAGAACTGTAATTAATCAGATTTCAACAAATAGTAGATGGGTTTTCCGAATTTTTATTTTTTTTTATATAAGAAAAAAGAATAAGATTCTGCACTTAGTTACACTGGAAGTGGGTTGAAAAAGTGAGAGGCTTCTTGTAGAACAACGAGTCAAGCCACAGCTTCCTACAAGTGGGTGCCAACAGGTTACCCAACTCGCTCTTTTTTCGTTCTTTCAGAAAATTTCTGAGTTCCAACGATGAACCGCTATTGTTTAGAAGGAGCAGTTAAACGTTGTTGTTTTCTGCATTTAAATATTTTCATTACCTACGATGTAGCACTTTTTAATTCATTCCAGACTAAATTATACACAATTACTCGTACTAAATACAGAAGATTTTATTTTCTTTTTCTTTTTTCCTTGCATATGTTGTACTATACGATACGATGGAAGGGCGAAAAGATTAATACCATTGAGGCTTTGTGGGAATATCATAATTACATGGCTCCCAAATCCCACTGGTGTAATGCAAGTGTCTCTTTATTATGATTGTGATTTGAGTGCAAATTCGCGCTCGATTAGAGAAAGAAAAGCATCATACTCGTATTCAAATTCAGGACAAGTGTATTCCGCTTTTGAACTTGTTTGGAATTCGTCTTCGCAATGAAGTCTACAACTCGGGTTGCAGTTGATTATTAAATCTTGTTATTATTCAAAAACACAAAAAACAATTAGTTATAATCTTATTTCAGAGCGGGTCATTCTCTAGTGCCGGCAAATCTGCTAGATATAAACAAGCAGCCCTTCATCATCTCCCCTGATTGAAATCAAATTCAACTTTTATTTGGCAACAAAGTTGGATGGAAAAACCAGTAACAGGCTTAGCAAGCAGCCACTCCATTCACAAAACTAGAGTTGTTCACAGTTGCAATCATACCCATTTTGATAAAATAAACCCCCAAACCAAGTTCATTTGCACTGAAGCAGACAATCATAAACTGACTGTAAATTGACACAAAGACATCACATAATACGTTACAATCATGCAGTATGAAAATCAAAATGACATACATGTACGTATATGTATCAAATTTAGGTAAGATCATCCTCCTCCAACTCTTTGGCTTTCAGCTTTTCCTTCACCCTCAACAGAAGCGTTGTCTTCCAAGGATCCTATAATGTCAGTTTCCGCCAATGGCAAAACAACATTAGAATATGAAGATAACAGGAATGTAGTTTCTTCTGTACCAGAATAGAAACAAAGAAAAGTCTAAACAATTCAAGTCAACTTCTCAATGGAAAAGGAGAGAGCATGATTTAACTCAAATGAAATATTAAATTATACCCATGGGTGATGGATGGGTCAAGGAAAAAATGGATGGGAACTACATAAAGAACATGGTTAGGTGCAAGAAAGTGCCATCTTATTGCCTACTGCAAATAATAGTTTTTATTAGGTTTATAGGGTTACTCTTGTGTTGGAACACAAGATTAGATGTATAATTGTGCATGTATTTGAGTAAACCCCAAGATAAGGAGCGAGCAAGACATTTGATTTCAGGAATTCATGAATGCATTAAATCAACCATGAGCAGTAAAAGGAAAATCTAAGGTTATATGTTGAGAAACTTATTTTAATATCTGAAATTTGGTGTGTTATTCCATACAAACAGTGAGCAAGACGATTTCCATGATTGCAACAAATATTTAAATTCAATATTCTCAAAAAGCTTGTAACAGTTGGAGAGAAATATACCAGAGGGGTCATGCTGTCAAACTCCTTCACAACGTCTGTAAACTTTGTGACGTCTTCCTCATCAATGGAAGCAGCAATGTCCTAGCATACAAATGGAGAAGCAGGATTCATTGAGATTCCATTCTCAGATGAAAATAAAGGTAACAGAAAAATTACTGAAAATGCCACCATATATAGGAAACAGGATATAAGTTAGCAATATGAGTTTCCCATTCAAAAGCCAGTATAAATAATAATGCATACAGGATTGAAACACGCAAATGAGAAAGAAGTGCATCCAGATTGCCAACCAAATGGGGAAAAAAAAGGCCAAATAAGAATTAATCAAAAGCATATGATTCACAAGATACAACAAGTAATGTAAAAGGTTTTCCACATCTATAACCTACCGCCAATAGTCTGTATTCACGTGTTCCTGAAAATGTTGGATCTAATTCCTGCAAAAAAATAAATGCCAACAATTGTTTATTTTAGCCAACCTTCATCTATGCTATCAAAGATTAAAACAAAAGCAAAACTAAACCTGGTATCGCTCCAATGCATTTGTAATTGCAACAACATCACCCTTGCAGAGTTGGCAAAGGCCAGCATTAAGAAGATGTCCTTTCACTCCATACTTCAGCAAGTTGTTGTTGAGGGATTGTTTAGCGATCTCTTCATAAATCTCAATTGCCTTCTGATATCTGGAGATAACCATAAGCAGATCATTTAAATCCCAGTCAACTTCCTTCACAATTCTTATTTACCTATTAAAACGGTAAAGAAGAAACATCGCAAGTAGAATATATATCAAGTGTATATAGGCTTACTGTTCCAATTCAGCAGCATATTGTGCAACTTTCTGCTTGCATTGGTTTGCAGAAGTTGTTACTTCTTCATTTAGGAACATGTCAGCTGCTTTCTCAAAGAAAACAATAGCTTGTTCAATGTTATGCTCAGACTCATGCAGTTCAGCAATTTCCTGCACACGAAAGAAGCACCCAGGTCATTAACGACTGTAAACCATCATCTCTAATCATGTTGATCAGATGAATTCTACCAACTAAAAAAGTTATAAAGAAGAATGCTTCAAAATCTTTTTCAACAATATTTAACAACAAAGCAAATAGGTACTGCATAACAAGGCTAAAGAGGTACTGCATAACAGAACTAAATAGGTACTTGAGTAACAGAATAAAGAGGTACTGCATAAAATAAGTAATCCCAAAAAAAAGGAAGTCATGACTATAATATTACACTATAAACAATAAATACAAGTGATCAGCAAACAATCTAAAGCTAAAATAAATAATACTGACAAGAATGAGAGTACTTTGTAATATCTTGCAGCCATGCTGAGCCTTCCAATGTCACAAAACATATTTACAGCTTGTTCTAAGCAAGATACAGCCTCTGCAGAGAGAAAAGCTCAAAAGAAAAGGTTAATAATGTTTTATCCAACAGGAAAACAAAACAAACAGAGGCAAGCTGACGTACTAATCAGCATCTCAGTAATCAATCTAGCTTAACTATTGTGATTATAGAAGCTAACAAATACAAGGCGTGAGGAGAACAAAGATTAGCCATGGTGAGAGGCTTAAAACTTACCCTTTGTATTTGTTTTCTTATAGCAATGAGCAGCATCAACATAAGCTTGGGCAGCTTCATGTTTGCTTTCCAACTACAAACGTAAGTCAACATTATCACATATGCTCGCATAACAATAATGATAACAAAATAAAATTTTCCCTTTTCATTTATTTGCTTATTTTTAAAAGAGTAGCATTCATAAAAAATTCAAAGCATTTACCTTGATATGACAATTTGCCAACTTAACATAAGTTGATCCAGCTTTATCCCCTGCTATGGCAAGGCAAAATTTTGAGAATTTGGTTCATTTGGCAAGTAGCAAGTTCAGCAGAAATTTAACATATTTGTGAAAAGCTTGTCAATCCAAGCAGAAAAGAAAGAAAGTCATCTTTTGCTTCTAGCATTAACAAATGGACGGCAATTTCACTCACAAAATTTTTATACTACACACAATTTTATCACATTTTACACATGATCAAAATATCCAAAGACAACCCTAATCCATCGTAAACTGATAAAATTGGTATCTTTCTATCAAAATCCAATCCAAGCAAAACACTAACATTCTGATCGATCATTAAAAAAATGAACTTACGGAAACTAAGTTAAAAAAAAATGCGTTACTTTCATCAAAATACTATATCATCAAGATCCGAAAATTTTCATTTCTTTTCCACTTCCGATACTTTCTCGAGAAACAAACAGAAAATAAAATAAACTCGAACAAATGTATAATAAACCAATACATAAATGGAGTTGGGAAAAAAATGAGCAATTACAGGATTTGGCGAGCTTGAAAGAATTGGCGGCTTTATCGAAGAGATCGGCGGCGTCTTCGTATTTGGAGCCGAATAAGCCCCAGCTATTCAGCTTCCTTTCGGCTTTCTTCTCGAATTCCTCGGCTCGAGCTATCTGATCCCCCATTTTTTTTTTTTTCCTAATTAGAAATGAATAATCGGAGATTGGAGATAGAGACTATAAAGCGAGGAATTGAAAAGAAAAAATTATTAAAACAAAAAGAAAAGTAAACGGTTGGGCCTTGGATCAGGCTTAGTGCTATATTTAATTATAATTGAAACTATCTTATAAATTAAAAATATTATTTTATCTCTATTTGTAATAAAAGTTTAAATTTTAAATTTTTTAAAAATAAATCTTTAAATTTTTTTAATTATATTTATATAATATTACATATACTTTAATAATATTATCTTAATTTTATTATATATCTTTAATAAAAATAAATTATATTTAATTAATATATTTTTAAAAAATTATGTTATCTCTATATCTCTATTGCTATCATATTTCTATAGTTGTATTAAAAAATTGTCATTAATAAGTATTATTTTATTTTTTATCAATAAATTATTAATAATAAGTATTATTTTATTTTTAATTTTGGTATAAAATATAATAATTTATTTAATTTATTAATTGTTATATATTAATTTTATTTATATTATTGTGTTTTAAGAAATTGAATTTATTGAAATATATAATAAATTTAATTATAATTTATTTTTTAAAAACTTAAATAAATGAATTTATTAAATGTTATTTTTAATAATTTAATAATAAAAAATAGTTTTAAAACTGCGTAAATTTTTTTAATTGTAAATCAATTTAATATTTTAAATTTTTTTAATTGTAAATCAATTTAATACTTTAAATTTTTTAATTAATAATTAAATAATTTATAACTTTTTAAAAAAAAATTGTATTTTTAAAAACTTCATTTGAAAAAT
Source organism: Ailanthus altissimus (assembly GCA_946807835.1). Taxonomy (NCBI): domain Eukaryota; kingdom Viridiplantae; phylum Streptophyta; class Magnoliopsida; order Sapindales; family Simaroubaceae; genus Ailanthus; species Ailanthus altissimus. The sequence continues at coordinate 22,068,260 of OX327684.1, forward strand.
TACTTATTCAGATTGAGGCGGTGATTTGAGACTAATAAATAAGAATCGCTGGTTACAAAACTGTAGAGGTGAGATCGGTTGGGATTTCTGTTGGAATGGGCTTCATCTTGGGCTTGTTCTTGAATTTTAGCCCAGTACGTACTCTTCGGTTTTTTTTTTTTAAAGAGACAAGAGAGTTGTCTTTGGTTAAGAGCAAAGAGAGTTGCTAATGAGATCCCATATTTGTCCTTTTAGGCCCTAAAAGTTCTGATTTATAACAGAGTATAGGGTGTGATAAAAAAAAATGCGGGGCCGAAATAGTACTTAAGAAATCATTTATAGGTAAGATGCATGAAAATGAAGCCCAATGAAAATTCCAAAACGGTCAAAATAGTTTGATTGTGTTGGTCAAGATTTCATTGTCAATTCGATCACCGTACTTGGACTTGACAACTCATACGACGATCATTTCATTACTTTGTTATTCATTATAAACAAGAACATGATATCACCGAATCTCTGCGTATCTTTCAAATTTTTTTTTCTTGCGTATCTCTGTGTATCTTTGTATACGTTCACTGTTACTATGCAGAAGCTACGTGTTCTATATAATTGTTAGCAAAGGTTACAATTGCAAATGCACAATCATTTTCCACATGGGCTGCTTTTATTTTGTCGTTAGATATCCTTGATCAGTTTACCCACTCAAAAAACTTCTGCAAAATCGGAAGAAGAAAGCACTTTGTGGGAGTGCAAGGGGGAAGCACTTTGTAACGATATTGTTTCTACTTTCTAATGATATCCTTTGAAGTCCTGGAGAAGCTCCAAAGGGCCTAAACATGAAAGATTAAAGGAGCACTGAGTTATTGTTACCACAATCGTGAATAATAATTTTCTGGGTTCGTCTACACTACAACTAACGTATAATTACGGTGTCATAGTTTTTCATCACAGTAATTTTTCTTTTTAGTTACACACACAAGCTAAGTTTTACGTTGAAATTTAAAATGTCGAAACTACAAGATGATTGGTAGCATGCTTTTTCAATTCTAGTTTCGAGTCCCCATTTCCATCGTCCTCTAGTTTTGTCCGATAATACGTCACCTTCTTTACAATTTCACTATTATATTTGAGATGGTTATTGCGTGCCAAAATCTCAAAGCATGACAGCATGTATATTCACTATTATTAGTCACGAAGCTTCTTGCTCTTTTTAATTATTGAATAAAATACAGACGCTACTCATTTTTCACATGGGTTGCTGTCACTTTCACAGTTTAATATCTTTTAATTTACCTATTCAAACTTTAATTAAATGGATAAGAAGAAATCAGACCCTCATTTTTCACATGGGTTGTTTTGATTTTAATGCTTAATATCTTTTTCCGATTCAAACTCTTAGAAAACGGCAAGCAAAAGCACTTTTTTAGACTATTCAAAAAAAAGAAAAAACAATTTGTGAGATTGTTCCTATGATCTCTTAAAGATGCTCTACTGGTCCACCCATAAACGAATTAAAGTAGATTTTGAATTATGATGAGATCACGAAGAAATTAATTAAAAAATTTTGAAATATAATTTAAAAAATAAATTAAGTGTGTCAAATACTTGAGAATCGAAAACGAATGCAAAAAAAAAAAAAATATGAAGTGACTGTTCAGGTGTAGGCGTCGTGGTGCCTCAAATAGAAGGTGGGCATTACAACGCCTAAACAGTATGTGGGCGCCGCAATAAAAAAAAAAGACTTTTTTGATTTGTTTCAACTCCATGTGTTCTACGATTCTCTAAAATGACTCCCACATATTGAGGGTTAACTTAAGTCGTCCTAAATTCTATATAAAAGTTATTTATTGACTTGTAAACACATCTTTGTGGTCATACAATTATTTGTAATTCTTAGTGAAAGAAACCTCCTAATTTTTAAGAGCAAACGAGTTCTTTGTGAGTTGTTTCTCATAAAAAATATATTTTGTGAGTGTCTTGTGATTTAATAAGAAGAGAGTGTGATCTCGATCTACCGTCGATGTAAGCAAATTGCTGAACTACATAAATTCTATATGTTATTTTTTTACTTTCTCTCTTTAAATTTCTTAATTACTTAGATTACATTTTATATTTTATATTTATTACTTATGTTTTTAACAAAGAATAATATTATTTCTTTTTATTGATCAAACTAGAGGAGGAACCTTAATAGAAGATAAATGAAAGCTTGTGTTTTCATTTTTAGTGTCAAGTTCCCAGCTATGTCTAATCTGCTCTATCGTGGGCTCTCACATATCACCTTCTCCTTTAATTTATCATATGCTCCAAAAGTAATTTTGCATTAATGTTATTAACACCGATCTTTTTAGTTGGAATTTGTTAAAATTGATTTAAAATAAAATTTTAATGATGTAGTTCATAGGTTTTGACTCATAATAAACTTATTTTACCTTTAAAATAGTAAAAGAAAAAAAATTTCTCCCAACTAGTACCAACTTAAAATAAAAACTTAGTGAAATATCTCAAAAATCTTAAACAATAAAGAGTTTTTTAAAAAATAAAATAAAACTTTAGAAGAACTTAAACCCAGATCTAGAGGAGCAAATCATGAATCACAAATAAGACTGTTTGGACAATCCTTCATGTTTGAAACAAATTATTGTTGATATTGGAGACAAATACATCAACTTTATCTTTTACAACTATAATCCCTCATGAGTGAAATTTTATAAATTCAACCTACTTACTAGGATTCCTGTATTCCTTCTACCAAGATGCCAAATATTATCGACATTCTCAATATAGAGAATCATTCTCCATCATAAAAGTATAGACACTTAGAATTCAATTATTCTAAGAATTTCCTTTTTAGCTACTGTAAAATAATTTGCTGAAAAATTATACTATAACTCTCACGTTTGGCTTTTCTTGAGAGTTCTTTAGCCATCGATAATATTCTACCACACACTTTGCATAAATATCAAACCAATACCCATGTGTAAAATTTTGGATCTGTTAACAGTCAACATCCATTTTCATGACAACTAGCGTTCATGCTATAAAGATGTAATCTCTTTTAAAAGAAATCGTCATCACATACCACACTGTTACCTTCAGATTTAAAGTTATTAGCCGAACTTGCTCCACCTTTAGGATAAATTTTCTTGATGTGCCCAGATTGTCTACATATCCAACAGATTTTTTTTTATAGAGTTCTTTTTGTCCTTCCCTCCTTTAGCAGCTAGTACAAATTCTCCAGATGAAGAATTTTTTTCATTACTCAATCTTCTTTCTTCAGAAAAGAGCTTGCTGGCGATTTTTGAAAAGACCACCTTTTTTTTTTCGTATATTAAGATTGACTTTATGTGTTCATAGGAAACTAAAAGAGACTAGATAAGCCTTAAAGCCTTATCCTCATCTTCGATATTCACTCCAATAACTTCTAATTCCAAAACGATTTCATTGAAAACACTTAAATAATCTGAGATTTTCGTACCTTCTTGCATGCGCAGTGTATGAAACTACTCCTTCAAGTATACTTGATTTGAAATGCCTTTAACTTGATATAATTCTTCAAGCTTTCCCCAAAGCCCTTCAGCTGTAGATATTCCATTCACGTTTGCAAGAATATTCTTAGTTAAACATAGCCTTATTGCACTTGCATATTTTAAATTTAACTCTTCCCAATCTTTATCACTCATAATGGATTTAGAATTTGTAGAATCATTTTTAGGATCAATGGTAGGTTTTTCTTTCAAAGCCTTGTGATGTCCATGTTGAATTAACATATCTTTGACTTGTACTTGCCACAAGTCAAAATTAATTCTCTTGTTAAACTTTTTACCTCAAATTTCACTGTTGACATTTCTGTCTCGTGCTATCAGCTTTTAATGTATTTTCATATATGTGAATAGTCTCGTATATGTAAATAGTATTATACCTATTCACACTACCACTCTAGAAACTTTAAAATGCACCAAAGGAATCACCCACTTTAATACCACTTAATGTTATCTACCTAAGTTCTAATACCACTTGTTAGGAAAAATACAGGAGAATCTCCACCTTTATGAAAAATATCAAATAGTACCTAAAAGAATAAAAGGAGAAGAGAAAATAACAACAACATAATAATTTATGTGGTTCAGCTCAAATTAAGCCTATGTCCACGGGCTATTAAGGACAAAATACACTGACAGGAGTCCAATGAATCACACATATCTCTATATTGGTATGATATTATCCACTTTGGGACTAAGCGCTCATAGTTTTACTTTTGAGCTTTACCCAAAAAGTCTCATATCAATAAAGATATGGTTAACTCCTTATAAACCCATGATCCTCTCTATATTCTTGCCAATGTGGGATATTTGTTTGCTTTTGCCTTAATAATTCTCCACTCGATTAGAGGACCACACAACCCTCCCCTAAAATGATATTCCATCTCCCGATAGTCTGTTACTTATCTTCAATACGTTGACCACACACGCCTTACATGAAGCACCATAGTACCTTATACTTTAAGAGCCCGCTCTATCAGGTCAACTCTGCATTATTATGTAAAGAGAACATGCCTTACGTGAAGTTTCAGAGCATACCACCGCCTGTCCATACAGCATAACTATAGAACCCATCACAAACCCGGGGCATTTCAAACTCACCACCTTATCGTTCAGTATTGAGAATTTTTCCTACATAGCTAACTCCGGAGCATGGCTCTAATACTACTTATAGGAGTCCAACGAACCATACATATCTTTATATTAATATTATATTATTTACTTTGAGCCTAAGCCCTTATAATTTTTCTCTTAAACTTTAACTAAAAAACTTCATACCAATAAAAATATAATTAATTATTTATAAATTCACGATCCTTTAATTTTTTGTCGTGAGACATTTGTTCACTTTTTCTTTAACAATTATATGTTGCAGAAATAGAGATGGCTTCCTGCCTAAAATCTGAAAGCATGATGACAGAGATACATAACCTGCTTTCGCGTCCAAATACATTCTATTTTTCAACTTTTTATTTTTTGTCAATATTCACACACCAATAATTTGACTACCTGCCAAGCTATTATTGTGTCACAATTAACAGACTCCAAACTGTGTTTCCTTGTTATATATGTATAATTATGCACGCAAAGACAACATAACCAAAGACTTGTTTTGTTCAGCCAGAAATATCATTCACAACTCGGATGTCGTCGGCCGCCGAAGTGAATGCACCGCTGCTACCCAGCAGTAACGTGGCAAAGCGAACATCGGTATCTGACGCTGTGTTCAATGTTGCTACCACCACCATTGTAGTTGGAATTATGTCAATTCCGGCCACCTTTAAGGTCCTAGGTGTGATACCAGCTTTTGTGCTGATTGTGATCATTGGCTGGCTGGCTGATATCTCTGTTGAGATTTTGATGAGGTTTACACATGCCGGCGAGACGAGGACGTATGCTGGTGTCATGAAGGAGTCCTTTGGACGTGCAGGAGCAGTTGTTGTGCAAATATGTGTCATGATCACTAATCTTGGATGCCTGATCATTTATTTAATTATTATTGGTAAGTTTTTCTTTCTTTTTATATCTGAAGTACTGATATTTTTGGTCGTAAGGCGGGAATTCTGTTCTGCCGAGCTTTAAAATCTGTCAGGACCAGCTTAGAATAAGATTTTAGTGATAAGATTTGAAAATTTTGACTCATAAAAGCCTAGTTTGCGACTCCGATCTCCCTCAGTATACTAATGGATGTTTGATGGTGGGATTATATGAAATCAAAGCTGAAATCTGATTAATTTTTTTGTCATTGTTCAGGGGATGTGTTGTCAGGGAATCAGCCTGAAGGATCAGTTCATTTGGGTGTATTACAGGAATGGTTTGGCATTGATTGGTGGAATTTGCATGTTTTTGCTTTGCTCTTCATTGTTGCTGTTGCGGATATCAAGCCATGCACTTCAATTTGACATCTCTATGGCATCAACTAAACCATATCCTTAATACCCCTTTTATTCTATGTACAGCGAAAAATTATAACTCACAACATAAATAAGAACATATAAGATTAACACACTAATAAAGATAAAGAAAACAAACTAATCAACAAGATACAAGATATATGTGGTTCGACCCAAAATTGCCTACATCCACGGAGGATCCATGATCCAGCTTTTTATTATTGATATAGATTATTAAGTATCTTCTTACATCATCAATGATCCTACAAGACCTCTTAGTATCTCCCATAGAGACCTCTAAGTATCTACTATTGATCACCAAACTCCCTACGACCTCTTAGTATCTCCTCATAAGAGAATTTTACAACGAACACAAGAATAGCCCAAGCATCTAAGCCAAAAAGATCTATGGTGTTTCTTTTATTCACTTAAGAACCTAAAGAAAACACTCTCCAAATGTTACACCCTGGTGCACCACGCACTTAGTGCCTATCTAGCTCTTCTATTCTCTCTTATGGTTACATCTTGAAACTTTAGATGTTTAATTTGAACTTTGTGTTTAGTAGGGTTTATATAGTAAATAAAACACCCTTAGAAACCATAAACCTAATTGGAATAAGAGTCCTTACTTGTAGAAGTCCTAATCCCACTTAAAGAAGTCAATTGAGCCAAAACAGAAAATATCCTAAAGTTGCTGTGTGAATAGTAACTACGTGAACAGACCCACTCGTGAATAGTAATTGGTGAATAGCACCCCGATGAATAGTTACTATAGTGAACAGTATCTGTCGCCGCGTGCAACAGTGCTCACCGTGAATAGTGCATCATATGAATAGTACTCATTCTTTTTGCTTTCGTTTTGCTCATCTTTTGTACACTTAATGCATACTTGACTTCATAATGACTTTTCTCTTATATTCATCTCAATTCTTGCCCATACAAAATTGTTGAATCACCAATTTCCAATAGTTACTTTTGTGATGCTTCCATTAGTGTTGTTCAAGCATGTAGGTTAGTGCCTTCAGAAAAATCTAGTAAATCTGCAAACAAGTTTTTGAATTTTGCTGATATTTACTCACTTTCTTTATATTGGCTTGTGTTTTCAGAATCTTTGAGGTTCAGTTCTTCAGTATCTGTGCTGCTTGTCGTGGTGTTTGTTGGTATATGCTCAGTGATGGCAATATTTACAATCTTGGAAGGCAAAACCAAAACCCCCGAACTGCCTAATTTTGACAACAATGCCTCATTTTTCAACCTTTTCACTTTTGTCCCAGTTTTTGTCACAACTTTCACATTTCATTTCAATGGTGAGAATAATTCATGCAACCAATCATGTCTAATGACCCTTTATTTCATGATTCCCTGGCTCCTCTGGCCTTTCTCTTCGATGAACCGTCTAGCGAGAAGATTTTACGAGTGACTTCCAACTAAATATAGTTTGAAAAACAAGACAAAAAAGTTGAGTTAAATGCTTCACCTTACAAATCAAGTTGACAACATGTTTAGTTTCAATGTAGTAAGGGACAGAGAGAGTTTACCTTCTGGTGCATTGTAAAGATTGGAAAGCCAGCAGGATCGCGCATGACGCATTTCTGGTGAAGGTTGCAGTTAAAGCCATCAACTTGGAGATTTATATTTCCATTAAAATCTAACACTTCAAACTTTTCATTAAACAATCCATGGTGTTTCTTCTTTGCAAATAATTCCACAGGGCAAGGGACACAAAAGCCATCCCCCATCATGCTTAGCCTAGGAACCTCGTATGCCATCTCAGGATTTTTCATTATATTGCCTCGAAAGACTTAAGAGATGAACTCTTTGATTTCTGCTCTAAGAACTAGGAAGAAAGCTCATATATAGAATTCCAAGGGCATCGTCACATTTCCTGGAAAGAGAGCTCAATCAAAAAGATAACAGGCAGGGTAACAAATAATGTCAGACGAGTTACAAAATTATCCAACTTGTATTCTTTGAATCTCCATTATTTGTTCAAAGTTTTGTATATTTTGCATACCATTAACCTTTTCATGTAAATAATATCTTAACATCAAGAGCTTTAAGTGCTCATTCTTGGATTATAAAATAGTCATTACTCATGACATATAAAACTTGCCTGATAGATTTCATGTTGAAAGAGTCATTAATTAAAACATAAATATGCTAGAAACATTACAATTCAATGAGCCTTTGATTATGTTATAAAACTTAAAGAATTCACATAAATCCCGCATTCGCCATAATTAATTTCTTGATAATTAACACAAGTCTAATTACTTTTGTTATGCTTGCGTAGATTTGCTGAATTGTCATGGCAAATATAATGTTCTATTCCTTGATCAATTGTTCGCCGATACAGAGTTTTAGCGTAGAAAGAGTCTTTAATCTGAAAGAACATGAAATAGATTAATTCCTGTTCACCTTAAAATTTAGTAATTTGAGAGTTATGAGTTGAATTTGTTTCTTTAAAAAAATTTGAATGATAGAAATGTGATAAAAAAATTGGACCGGTTGAACAATCATTTTCTCTTAAATATTTTGTTTAAGTAGAATTTTGTAACTAGAGAAAGTGTGAGGCTAGAGATTTTTTTCGATGTAGACACTCTGATATTTAAGTTAGTAAAGGTTCAGAAAACGATGGAAGTAAAACAAGAAATAATAAAAGAGAATCAAATGGCTTTTTTGCTAGGAGCTTTTTATGATGATTGCTTTGACTATAATTCTGATGATGTGATAATACTGATGATCTTTAATGTTGATTTTCTCATTTATCTATAAAGTGAAGATATAAATTTTACACGCAATTTTTAGAATTTTTTTTTATGTGAACATTTTAGGGATATTATTTTTTAAGATTCTTCTATTAGAGTTTTCTTGAAATTGCACTCAATTTTGCTTGTTTTAGTAAAGTTTATATCATGTTTTTAAGAATCTCTTTATTATAAACATATTTCCTTGACAAACTTGATTTTATCAACAACTCTCTACGTCTTTTGTAAGTTAAGTCCTTTTTAAGAATTTTTTATTATTATTTGAGATGATTATACTTGAACCTTCCTCAACTCGTAATAAGCAAAGGTTATTTTTCCTCATTTAGAGCTTGGTCGAATAGGATTGTAATACACGTGTATTACAATAATACACGTGTATTATATATATAAAGCTTAGTGTAAGTTAAAAAAAAAACGAAAGAGAAATAAAAGCGGTGGCGCTTTTATATATATATATATATATTTTGTTTTACTTTCTTCGTTTAAGAAGAAAGAATTGAAACAGAAGAGAAAAAAAAACCGGAACAGAGAAAGAAAAAGAAAAACCGAAAGAAAGAAAAGAAAAGAAAGAAGAAAAAGAAAAGAAAAGAAGAGAGAAACCGAGAAGAAAGAAGAAGAAAAGGAAAAAGAAAAAGAAAGGGAAAGGAAGAAACGGGAAGGAAAAAGAGAAAGAGAAAGAAAAAGAAGGAAAAGAAAAGAAAAAGAAAGAAAAAAGGAAATTTTAGGAAATTAGTTGGGTAGTCAGAATTATACCCAGTGGTTTAGCGGGTAATAGTTTTACGATATTAGAATATTTAGATTTTAATATTTATAATACATATCGGTACTAATGATGTATTTTTACACCCTATTATATAGGAGGTGTGCCGATAGCGGGTAGATCTCAGAATCCAGACCCAGTTCAGGATTAGCGCACTTTTGTGAGTGGATAATTATATATATTTTATATGTTTTTAATACAGTTAATTATGATTTAATTACGCGTTATCAGATTTAGTTATGATTTATTTTAGACAGAAAAATATTTATACTATTTAGTATATTCAGAAATGTTTTAGAATTTATTATAGTACAGTTTATAATTATGTTCAGTACAGAAATAATTATTTCAGAATAATTATGATCATGATATTATATTGTAGTAGTTTTTTAACCACCATATGCGTACCCTCCCCTTTAATGTAGTTGCTCTGCGCATGCGTTAGACCAGTTTAGTTTGCTCTGCCCGAGCGATGCAGTATTCCGCCGGGTTAGACCAGCTTAGATCCCCCGCTCTGCCTGTGCGTGAGTTACTCCGCCAGGTTAGACCAGATTTTCCTCAGGTACAAGTTTGGTGTGGTTTTCAATATATATATGTAGTACATGTTTCCAGAGCTATGTTACATATATTCAGCTTAATAATAGATTTTATGATAGTTTGCACTTTCAGATTTTCAGATCCCAGTGTTATGTCATGATTTTAATTTCAACACAGATTTTATAACAGTTCATATTTTCAGTACAAGTTTATTGACTACTCAGTATACAGTTTTATGATTATTTTATCATACAGATTTATACGTGTACAATACATATAAAGTATATGATATTTTCATATTATGTCCACTCACTGAGTCACAAGCTCACCCTTTTTTCCTATTTTCCCTATTTTTCCCAGGTTGTCACAGGAATTTGTGCGGTGTGATACAGTCATCACATTTTGAGGTTGGCCAACGTGCATAGCTGTATAAGTGTCTCAGTCTGTGTATTTGTATATGTTTTGTATAGTGGAGCACGGGTGTACACTTTTTGTTGAGGCAGGTAGCCTCATTGTATCATATGTATGAGTAAAGAGTATGTTAGTCACATGTCATCGCAGGATCTGCCTTGATTCTCGAGGAGGGCTCGGGTCGGGTCCTGTCAGTTTGTTATCAGAGCATGGTTTTAGATTCTGTAGACTAGTATATGATGCATGCATATTAGAGATGTCATTAATAAAGTGTTGCATTTTATAGATTTTTATCATGCGTCCATGTGGCCGACCTCGTACGAAACTTGTGGCTGAACTGGGAGCTCCTTTAGTATCAGATAGAAGGGAGGAATCTATTAGAGAGGAAGTAGCTGAGTCAGTTCCCCCTGTACCCATACCTCAAACTCAGCCTGATCCTATTGTAGAGGAGATGCACCCTCAGCCAGTACCACAACTTGTGACACAGCCTACACAGGGACAGCCTGATAGACCTACCCTAGAGCAATCCATAGATAGACTGGCTCGCTTAGTTACAGTTGCAGTGGAGAGACAAACACAGGGACCACCCAAGAGAGAGAACACAATAGAGCGTGTTCGTAGTTTGGGGGCAGAGAATTTTTTAGGCATTACAGAGCCAGCAGATGCAGAGTCATGGTTGACTAGAGTAGAACGGATATTTGATGTTATGAGATGTACTGATGACGAGAGGGTTTCCTTTGCTACATTTTTACTTGAGGGTGGGGCATACCACTGGTGGAGATCAGTATCACGTAGATATGGAGAGGTGATTAGTTGGGCTGATTTTCGTAAAGAATTTAATGTTAAATTCTTTCCTATGGTTTACCAAGACATCCAGGCTAGTAAGTTCTTTAAGCTAGAACAGGGATTGATGACAGTAGAGGAGTACGAGAACCGTTTTATAGAGTTATCGAAGTTCGCTTCTTATGCAATACAGAATGAAATGGATAAATGTAAGAGGTTTGAACAGGGCCTTAGAGGCAATATCAGGACAACAATTACAGCTATGGGGCACATTGATTTTAGTGAGTTGGTAGGGGCTGCAATGAGAGTTGAGAGAAGCCTAGTAGAGGCACGTAGAGCCCAGTCATTTAAGCAGAGACTAGGCTATAGTTAGTCAGTTGGTGGATCAAGTAGCAGTAGAGCATCTGGAGGAGAGACATCCCATGCAGGGTATTCTGGTAGACAACGGTACAGAGACAGAGTTCTAGTCAAAGTATTGTGCCTCCATCTGTTGGAAGCAACATAGGGAGTCAGAAGCCCCGAGGTGGTAGCCAGTTAAGTAGTAGTGCAAGCATAAGAAGGTACTCTCAGTGTTCCATGTGTGGGAGGAGTCATGAGGGACAGTGTCTGAGAGGTTTTAGAGGTTGCTACCATTGCGGACAAGCTGGACATTTGAGGAGAGATTGCCCTCATCTTTTTCAGAGTAGCAACTTAGTACAGAGTACAACTTCTCAGGGTTTTCAAGGTGGCAGTGGCAATATTCAGAGGCCTAGAGGATCTCAGACAGGAGAGCCTATCTCTAGTATTGGTGTACAACCTAGAGCTTTAAGAGTTAGTAGAGATCCACAGAGGGGTCAACGAGGTCGACCTCGTAGCCAGGCACGTGTATTTGCTTTGACTCAGCAAGAAGCACAGGCTACCCCAGATGTTGTTACAGGTATGCTAACTATTTTTGGCCGAGAGACCCATATTTTAATTGATCCAGGCTCTACGCATTCTTTTATTTTCCATATCTTTGCTGTGCATGCGGATAGAATGTTAAAACCCCTAGATTGTAGTTTGGTGGTAGCCACACCAGTTGGAGAATCATTATTGGCTGAGAATGTATTTCGGGGTTGTGTTATTAAAGTGGGTAGTAGTGAGATGGTAGTAGATTTAATTCCTCTTGCTATACATGATTTTGATGCAATACTTGGGATGGACTGGGTAGCTAATCACCATGCTACTGTAGACTGTTTTCGAAAGGAAGTTATATTCAGAAGACACGGAGAGCCTGATATTATTTTTTGTGGAGAGCAACGAGTTCTTCCATCCTGTGTTATATCTGCTATAACGGCTAAACGGTTGCTCAGAAAACAATGTCCAGCTTATTTGGCACATGTTATTGATACCAGAGTCAGTGGGGCTAAATTAGAAGATATTTCGGTGGTCAGAGATTTTCCAGATGTATTTCCTGAAGATCTTCCAGGCTTACCACTAGATGGAGAGATTGATTTTGGTATTGATTTGGTTCCAAACACAACTCCTATCTCTAAAGCACCATACAGAATGGCCCCTTCAGAGTTAAAAGAATTGAAGACTCAGTTACAAGAATTGGTAGATAAGGGTTTCATCAGACCTAGTGTATCACCATGGGGAGCACCATTATTGTTTGTTAAAAAGAAGGATGGAACTTTGAGGCTATGTATTGATTATCGGGAGCTTAATAAAGTCACTATACGCAACAAGTATCCACTCCCTCGCATTGATGATTTATTTGATCAGTTACAGGGTGCAAAACTTTTCTCAAAGATCGATCTACGATCAGGGTATCATCAGTTAAAGATCAGAGATACTGATGTGGCTAAGACTACTTTCAGAACTCGATATGGGCATTATGAGTTTTTAGTAATGCCATTTGGGTTAACTAATGCTCCAGCTGCATTCATGGACCTTATGAATAGGGTATTTCGTCCCTATCTTGATCGATTTGTTATAGTTTTTATTGATGATATTCTTGTGTATTCACGGAGTACAGATGAGCATGTAGAGCATTTGAAGATAGTGCTACAGATTTTGAAAAATAAACAGTTATATGCCAAGTTCGGCAAATGTCAGTTTTGGCTAGATAAAGTTGCATTTCTGGGCCATGTGATCTCAGCAGATGGAATTTATGTGGATCCTCAGAAAATTGAAGCTGTAGTAAATTGGGAGCGACCAGCTAGTGTGACAGAAATTAGAAGGTTTCTCAGTCTAGCAGGTTATTATCAAAAATTTGTTAAAGACTTTTCTAAAATTGCTACACCACTTACAAAGTTAACCAGAAAAAATGTAAAGTTTGTGTGGACTGATGAATGTGAAGATAGCTTCCAAGAGCTTAAAAATAGATTGACTTCAACTCCTGTTCTCACTCTTCCATCTGGCACTGAAGGATTTATAATTTACAATGATGCTTCTAGACAGGGGTTAGGTTGTGTATTGATGCAGCATGGTAAGGTGATAGCTTATGCTTCTAGGCAGCTTAAGAAGCATGAGTTGAATTATCCAACTCATGATTTAGAATTAGCAGCAGTAGTATTCGCCTTGAAGATTTGGAGACATTATCTATATGGTGTTACATGTCAAATCTTTACTGATCACAAAAGTTTGAAGTATTTGTTCACACAGAAAGATTTGAATCTGAGACAACGAAGATGGTTAGAGTTAATAAAAGATTATGACTGTACGATTGACTATCATCCAGGTAAGGCGAATGTGGTAGCAGATGCACTCAGCAGGAAGTCTTCTAGCTCCATTGCTTATTTGAGAGTGACTTATCTTCCATTGTTAGTTGAATTAAGATCTATAGGGGTTGAATTGTCTGTAGCCAAATCTGGAGTCCTTCTAGCACATTTTCAAGTTAGGCCTATGTTGATTGATCAGATTCGAGAGATGCAAGATCAGGATCCTAATTTAGTTAAACTTAAGCAAGAAGTAAAGAATGGAATGCAAACTGATTTAACGTTGAAAGCTAATGGGACATTAGTTATGGGTAACAGGCTTTGTGTTCCGAATAACTCAGAGTTAAAGAAGCAGATTTTAGAAGAGGCTCACAGCTCAACTTATGCTATGCATCCTGGTAGCACTAAAATGTATCGTACTCTGATAGAACATTACTGGTGGCAAGGTATGAAAAGAGAGATTGCAGAGTTTGTATCTCACTGCCTGATTTGTCAGCAGGTTAAGGCAGAACATCAGAGGCCAGCAGGATTATCTCAACCACTTTCAGTTCCTGAATGGAAGTGGGAACATATCACTATGGACTTTGTTGTTAGGCTTCCTCGTACTCGAAGGGGTCATGATAGTGTTTGGGTGATTATTGATCGACTCACAAAGTCTGCTCATTTCCTGCCTTATAAGATTTCATACTCATTAGATAGGCTAGCTAATTTGTATGTGAGTGAGATTATACGGTTACATGGGGCTCCAGTGTCCATTGTATCAGATAGAGACTCTCGATTCACTTCTAGATTTTGGCATAACTTACAGAAGGCCTTAGGCACTAAGCTAAACTTTAGTACAACTTTTCATCCTCAGACAGATGGGCAGTCGGAGAGAACTATACAGATATTAGAGGATATGCTCAGAGCTTGTATGTTGCAGCTTAAGGGTAATTGGGATGATTATTTACCATTGATGGAGTTTGCATATAATAATAGTTATCAGTCTAGCATTCAGATGGCGCCGTATGAGGCTTTATACGGAAGAAAATGCAGAACTCTGATTTGTTGGGATGAAGTTGGAGAAAGAAAATTGTTGGGTCCAGAGATCATTCAAGCCACTAGTGAGAAGATCAGTATTATCAGAGACAGACTCAAGGCAGCTCAAGATAGACAGAAGAGTTATGCAGATAAACGCCGTAGATAGCTAGAGTTTGCAGTAGGAGATAGAGTCTTTTTACGGATCTCACCATGGAAGGGTGTGCTTCATTTTGGGAAATAGGGAAAACTAAGTCCTAGATATATTGGGCCATATGAGATTCTAGAAAGGGTTGGTGTGGTTGCGTATCGCTTAGCATTACCACCTGAGTTGTCACGCATTCATAATGTGTTTCATGTTTCTATGTTGCGGAAGTATATACCTAACCCTTCTCACATTCTAGATACTCAGCCAGTTCAGTTGAGGACAGACTTGACTTATGATGAGGAACCTGTTCAGATAATGGATTATCGCCAACAAGTACTACGTAATAAGACTATACCGCTAATTAAAGTCCTATGGAGGAATCATGCAGTGGAAGAGGCTACATGGGAGCGAAAGGATCAGATGAGAGTTTAGTATCCTCATTTGTTTCAGAGAGGTATAAGAATTTCGAGGACGAAATTTTTATAAGGGGGGAGGAATTGTAATACACGTGTATTACAATAATACACGTGTATTATATATATAAAGCTTAGTGTAAGTTAAAAATAAAAAAAGAGAAATAAAAGCGGTGGCGCTTTTATATATATATATATATATATTTTGTTTTACTTTCTTCGTTTAAGAAGAAAGAATTGAAACAGAAGAGAAAAAAAAACAGAACAGAGAAAGAAAAAGAAAAACCGAAAGAAAGAAAAGAAAAGAAAGAAGAAAAAGAAAAGAAAAGAAGAGAGAAACCGAGAAGAAAGAAGAAGAAAAGGAAAAAGAAAAAGAAAGGGAAAGGAAGAAACGGGAAGGAAAAAGAGAAAGAGAAAGAAAAAGAAGGAAAAGAAAAGAAAAAGAAAGAAAAAAGGAAATTTTAGGAAATTAGTTGGGTAGTCAGAATTATACCCAGTGGTTTAGCGGGTAATAGTTTTACGATATTAGAATATTTAGATTTTAATATTTATAATACATATCGGTACTAATGATGTATTTTTACACCCTATTATATAGGAGGTGTGCCGATAGCGGGTAGATCTCAGAATCCAGACCCAGTTCAGGATTAGCGCACTTTTGTGAGTAGATAATTATATATATTTTATATGTTTTTAATACAGTTAATTATGATTTAATTACGCGTTATCAGATTTAGTTATGATTTATTTTAGACAGAAAAATATTTATACTATTTAGTATATTCAGAAATATTTTAGAATTTATTATAGTACAGTTTATAATTATGTTCAGTACAGAAATAATTATTTCAGAATAATTATGATCATGATATTATATTGTAGTAGTTTTTTAACCACCATATGCGTACCCTCCCCTTTAATGTAGTTGCTCTGCGCATGCGTTAAACCAGTTTAGTTTGCTCTGCCCGAGCGATGCAGTATTCCGCCGGGTTAGACCAGCTTAGATCCCCCGCTCTGCCTGTGCGTGAGTTACTCCGCCAGGTTAGACCAGATTTTCCTCAGGTACAAGTTTGGTGTGGTTTTCAATATATATATGTAGTACATGTTTCCAGAGCTATGTTACATATATTCAGCTTAATAATAGATTTTATGATAGTTTGCACTTTCAGATTTTCAGATCCCAGTGTTATGTCATGATTTTAATTTCAGCACAGATTTTATAACAGTTCATATTTTCAGTACAAGTTTATTGACTACTCAGTATACAGTTTTATGATTATTTTATCATACAGATTTATACGTGTACAATACATATAAAGTATATGATATTTTCAGATTATGTCCACTCACTGAGCTACAAGCTCACCCTTTTTCCTATTTTCCCTATTTTTCCCAGGTTGTCACAGGAATTTGTGCAGTGTGATACAGTCATCACATTTTGAGGTTGGCCAACGTGCATAGCTGCATAAGTGTCTCAGTCTGTGTATTTGTATATGTTTTGTATAGTGGAGCACAGGTGTACACTTTTTGTTGAGGCAGGTAGCCTCATTGTATCATATGTATGAGTAAAGAGTATGTTAGTCACATGTCATTGCAGGATCTGTCTCGATTCTCGAGGAAGGCTCGGGTCGGGTCCTGTCAAGGATAGTCAATGCTTGGCTATTGTTTTAATTGGCCCTGATAGTGAGTCTGAACGAGGAGAGTTGTCAGGCTTCGAATGGATGTAATTTTCCTTTGAGAGTTTGACCAAACATAGTAGCTAGCTTTCGACCATTGTTCGGACTAGCTCAAAAGGTGTAGATTCGTCTTTTCTCCTTTAAGAGTTTAACCAAATAGGATAATCGAATTTCAACCATTATTCTAACTAGCTTGGAGAATGTCCTATTAGTTTAAGGATGTTTTGTAAGCCAACACTTTTCTTTTAAGTCTTATAAATTGAGATCCTTTTTAAACTATTGTAGCCTGAGATCTTTGTGTCATTTAGACAGAAAACCTTAGGTTTTGTATGTCGAAATTAAAGGGAGAAGTCAAAATTTATTCTCCTATCAAACTTCTCTACTTCAAATTTCACTGTTGATATTTTTGTCTCGTGCTATTAGCTTTTGATGTATTTTTGTATATATGAATAGTCCCGTATACATGAATAGCTTTGTATATGTACATAATATTATACGTATTCACATATAGCACCAGAAGTTTCAAAATGCACTAAAGGAACCATCCACTCTAATACCTCTTGTTGTTATCTACCTGAGCTATAATACCACTTGTTAAAAAAATTATGAAAGAATCTCACAATTAATTAAACTGAGATTCTCTATTCCTCACCCCAGATCCACAATTACAGAAAATATCAAACAGTATTAAAGAAAATAAAAAAGAGAATGAAGAATAACAACAACACAAGAATTTACATGGTTAAGCTTAAATTAAGCCTACGTCCACAAGCTATCAAGGACAAAATACATTGACAGGAATTCAATGAATCACACATATCTCTATATTAGTATGATATTATCCACTTTGGGCCTAAGTTCTCATGGTTTTACTCTTAATCTTTACCCAAAATGTCTCATACCAATAAAGATATGGTTAACTCTTTATAAACCCACAATCTTCTCCGTTTCTTGCCAATGTGGAACATTTGTTCGCTTTTTTCTTAAACATCCTCAAATTTCACTATTAACATTTTTACCTCGTGCTATAAGCTTTTGATGTATTTTCGTATATGTGAATAGTATCATATATGTAAATAGTATTGTACGTATTCACACTATAACACCAGAAGCTTCAAAATGCATCAAAGGAACCACCTACTTTGATACCACTTATTGTTATCTACCTAAATTGTGATACCACTTGTTAGAAAAATATGAGAGAACTTCATAATTAATTAAATCGGGATTCTCTATTCCCCACTCCGAATCCACCTTTACAGAAAATATCAAATAATACAGAAGAAAATAAAATGAGATAGGAGAATAACAACAATATAAGATTTTACGTGGTTCAGCTCAAATCAAGCTTACTCCACGAGCTATTAAGGACAAAATACACTTATATGAGTCAAATGAACCCACATATATCTATAATAGTATGATATTGTTCACTTTGGGACTAAGCCCTCATGGTTTTGCTATTGGACTTTTACCCAAAAGACCTCATACCAATGGAGATATGGTTAATTCTTTATAAACCCCATGATCCTCCCTATTTTGGGACTAAGCCCTCATATTTTTACTCTTATATTTTACCCAAAAAGTCTTATATTAATGAAGATTTAGTTAACTCTTTATAAATCCATGATTCTTCCAATTTTTTGCCAATGTAGCACATTTGTTCATTTTTTCCTTAACAATCATCCCTCGATCAAAGGACCACACAACCCTCTATCTCAAATGATATTTCATCTCCCAATAGTTTGTTACTCATCTTCAATACGTTGACCACACACGCTTTATATAAAGCACCAGAGTACCACTTATTTTGAGAACCCGCTCTATCAGGTCAACTCTGCATCACTACATAAAGAAAACACGCCTTACGTGAAGTTTCATAGTACACCATCACCTGTTCATACACACAACCATGAAACCCATCATAAACTCGGGACATACCAGACTCATCACCTTCTCATTCAGTACCAATAATTTTTTTCACACGGTAAACTTTGAGGTGTGACTTTAATACCATTAACAAAAACTAACGAACCACATATATCTCTATATTAATATAATATTATTCATTTTAAATCTATGCTCTTATAATTTTACTCTTTATCTTTATTTAAAAAAATTTATACTAATAAAAAAATAATTAATTATTTATAAATTTACTATCTTTTTATTTTTTATTTCAATATAAGAATATTTATTTGCTTTTTCTTTTAACAATTATATGTGCAGAAATAGAGATTGCTTCGGGCCATAATCTAAAAGCATAAAGATAGAGATGACACAGTTACCAAGAATTTTATTTCTTAAGGCCTCCTTAAAAAAGGGCACATAACCTGCTTTCGCGTCCAAATACGAATTTTATTTTTCAACTTTTTAGTTTATGTCATTGTACACACACCAATAATTTGACTACCTGCCAAGCTATTATTGTGTCACAATTAACATACTCCAAACTGTGTTTCTAATCTAAATCCTATCTTTCACCATCATTTATCTTACCTTGAATTAATTACATTATACCTGTACTCGTGACATTTTGGTCGTTTCAGCAACCAATAATTATGCACACAAAGACATAACCTGCTTTCGCGTCACAATTAACAGACTCCAAACTGTGTTTCTACTCCAAATCCTATATTTCCCCTTCATTTATCTTACCTGTACCCAAGACATTTTGGTCGTTTCAGCGACCAATACAATAATGCATGCATCTTGCCTTGTCATATATGCTCATTAAATGCATAATTATGCCCACAAAGACAACATAACCAAAGAGCACACTTTTAGTTCAGCCGGTAATATCGTTCACAACTCGGATGTCGTCGGCCGCCGAAGTGAATGCACCGCTGCTCCCCAGCAGTAACGTGGCAAAGCGAGCATCGGTATCTGGCGCCGTGTTCAATGTTGCTACCACCACCATTGGAGCTGGAATTATGTCAATTCCGGCCACCTTTAAGGTCCTAGGTGTGATACCAGCTTTTGTGCTGATTGTGATCATTGGCTGGCTGGCTGATATCTCTGTTGAGATTTTGATGAGGTTTACACATGCCGGCGAGACGAGGACGTATGCTGGTGTCATGAAGGAGTCCTTTGGACGTGCAGGAGCAGTTGTTGTGCAAATATGTGTCATGATCACTAATCTTGGATGCCTGATCATTTATTTAATTATTATTGGTAAGTTTTTCTTTCTTTTTATATCTGAAGTACTGATATTTTTGGTCGTAAGGCGGGAATTCTGTTCTGCCGAGCTTTAAAATCTGTCAGGACCAGCTTAGAATAAGATTTTAGTGATAAGATTTGAAAATTTTGACTCATAAAAGCCTAGTTTGCGACTCCGATCTCCCTCAGTATACTAATGGATGTTTGATGGTGGGATTATATGAAATCAAAGCTGAAATCTGATTAATTTTTTTGTCATTGTTCAGGGGATGTGTTGTCAGGGAATCAGCCTGAAGGATCAGTTCATTTGGGTGTATTACAGGAATGGTTTGGCATTCACTGGTGGAATTCGCGTGTTTTTGCTTTGTTCTTCATTGTTGTTTTAGTGATGCTTCCATTAGTCTTGTTCAAGCGTGTAGGTTAGTGCCTTCAGAAAAATCTAGTAAATCTGCAAACAAGTTTTTGAATTTTGCTGATATTTGCTCACTTTCTTTATATTGGCTTGTGTTTTCAGAATCTTTGAGGTTCAGTTCTTCAGTATCTGTGCTGCTTGCCGTGGTGTTTGTTGGTATATGCTCAGTGATGGCAATATTTGCAGTCTTGGAAGGCAAAACCAAAACCCCCGAACTGCTGCCTAATTTGGACAACAATGCCTCATTTTTCAACCTTTTCACTGCTGTCCCAGTTTTTGTCACAGCTTTCACATTTCATTTCAATGGTGAGAACAATTCATGCAACCAATCATGTAAAATCACCCTTTATTTCGTGATTCTGTTGTGTATTTCTAAAACTAGCAGTGTTTTCTTTTGTCCTCTGCAGTTCATCCAATTGGTTTTGAGCTTTCCCAACCTTCTGATATGATTACCGCAACCCGAATTTCAATATTACTATGCGCCGGCATCTACTTTACCATAGGACTCTTCGGGTACCTCTTGTTTGGGGATTCAATCATGGCTGACATACTTGTAAACTTTGATCAAAGTTCTGGCTCAGCAGTTGGTTCATTACTCAACGACATTGTTAGGCTAAGCTATGCATTTCACCTAATGCTTGTGTTCCCTCTATTGAACTTCTCTCTGAGAACCAACATTGATGAACTGCTTTTCTCTAACAAACCTCTTCTGGCAAAAGACACCAAAAGATTCATGTTCCTGACCCTTGTTCTTCTAGCATTCTCTTATATAGCAGCAATAATTATCCCAAACATATGGTACTTCTTTCAGTTCTTGGGATCAACTTCTTCTGTGTGTCTTGCCTTCATTTTCCCAGGCGCCATTGTTCTCAAGTATTCACCTTTGATCCACAAGGCATTTGCATTTCAACTATAGCCTCACCAATGTTTCTGCTCAATCTAATTTCCCCATTTTTTGTGTTTCTGATTTACAGGGATGTTCATGGTGTATCAACAAGAAGAGATAGGATCACTGCAATAGTAATGATAGTTCTGGCTGTGCTAACCAGCACTATTGCAATTTCCACCAACATATATAAATTCACTTGAAACAAATCATAGTTTGCTTCCTGGTATAAATATTTTATTCTGTTGAGGTGTAATTGTAATTTTGTTTCTATTTTTCTAATTTTTTTCTTGATAATCCGGGATTCATTTGATCTGAAGTAGATTGATGTTTGTATTTGATATTTATTAAAGTGGAATTACACAAATAAATAATATAATCTAAGTAATATAATGTATAATAAGTAATAAAGAAAATAAAGAGATAAAAGTTGAAAAAGAACACATAGAATTTACGTAGTTTGACAACTTATTTATGTTTATGGCGGATTAAAATTATTCAATTTTTTTATTGCTTCTCAAAACATTCGCAAAGTATGTATTTTGTCAAAAAAAAAAACTCACAAAGAAACACTCTCTCTTGTATCCTAGGGATTTTCTCTCACTAAAAATCATAAAGTATGTTTAATCATAAAGATATTTTAGGTTTTTACAAAGTTAACTAAGATGTGTTTACAAGTTAATAGAGAGCTTTTATATAAGTTTTAGGATGTCATAGGTTTACTATAAACGTGTGGGAGTCGTATTAGGGAGTCCTAGAATAAGTAGGAGACAAAACAAGTCAACACAAATTGGGAAATTTCTTATCGTGCTGGGTGTTCTTGCTTGGGCGTTCTCACTTGGGCGGCGTGGTGCTATTCACCTGGCGCTGCAGCGCTCAAGTTTTGCTTCAGGCACCACGGGGCCCAAGGCCTGGTCGCCACGGTGCTTACACCTGAGCGCTGCCCCTTGTGTTTTTCACCTCTTTTCGCGTTCGTCTTCGATTCTCGCGTACCCAACACATTTGGCTTGCTCTCTAAATCATACCCCGATAATTTTTAATCAAAATTCTCACAAAGTTCCTCCTTGATTCAAAATCATCCACAAAGAACTCGATCTCTTATCTCCGCATCTTCGGTTACCCTTACAAAGTAGTGACTCCGGTTAAGTCCTTGCATAGGATGAACTTAATCGAGGGCAGTGGCTTAATTAACATGTCAGCAGGGTTTTTAGACGACGTTATCTTCATTACACTAACTTCACCACTTTGGACAATCTCTCGAATGTAATGGAGCCGCACATCAATGTGTTTCAATTTCTCATGGAACACTTGATGCTTGGTTAGGTGTATAGCACTTTGACTATCACAATATACATCGGTGCTTACATTTTTACTACTCAATACCTCCACGCATATGTCTTTCAACCACACTGCCTACTTAATAGCTTCACCAACAGCTATGTACTCTACCTCTGTGGTAGATAGTGCAACCACATATTGTAGAATTGATCTCCAATACACACTACACCTAAACACTGTGAATGCGTAACCCGTCAACGATATTATCTTGTTTAGATTACCTGCATAATCTGAATATACGTATCCTCTTACCATTTCATTATTGTCCTTATCCTTTTTATATATCAACCCATGATTTGACGTTCCCTTTAGATATTTAAAAATTCACTTCACTGCAAGCCAATGATCTTTACCCATATTTGCCATATATCAACTTACTATACTTACAGCTTGTGCTATGTTTGGTCTTGTGCAAACCATTACATATATGATGCTCCCCACAGTGTTTGCATACGGTACTTTACTCATTTGCAGTTTCTTTTCTTCGAATGTCGGCGACTGTGTTGCTGAAAGTCTGAAATACATGGCCAAAGGAGTAGAGACAGCCTTTGTGTTGGACATACCAAACTTCTTTAGAATTTTAAGTATATATCATTGTTGAGACAAGAATATAATATCTCTTCTTTCCCTCATAATATCCATACCCAATATTCTCTTCGCTACTCTCAAATCTTTCATTTCAAACTCGCCACTCAACTGTTTCTTGAGTTTTTGTATTTCATCTATATTCTTACATGCGATCAACATATCATCAACGTATATAAGCAAATATATCATCTCATAACTTATGTTCTTGAAGTACTGATGCGATATTTCTATATCTTAAAATTAAGTGCAAGTATACACTATCGTATGCAAATAATAAAATGACTAAATAAGTCGGATGTCGAACCCACAGGGATAATTTCTTCTTTTTAACCAATTACTAAAATTATGTCTTCCTAATAATTATTCAAAAATATAAAAATCTAGGAATGAATGTAGAAAATATAAAAGTAAAATACAATGCAAAGAGATTTAGGTAATAGTAATATAGAGAAAACCTAGGATTAATACTATCCCTCAATATACTTTCTAATGATTAATCTTTTAATATTTAACTCTCTTAGTCTTTGTTATTGATCAAGATACTAATGTATCCACAAGCCTCTTCCAAGGTCATGCAAGTATACCTTAATTTACCAAATACATATATTCTTATGGTACTTGTAATAAATTAAGATTCATTAAAATTAGGTCTTATTGATTATACATGCCAATTAGGTATATTCTTATCCTAAATTGAAACTTGCATATGCAACATTGAATGTTACTCTACAATCATACATCAAATTACCTAGGTCTAAATATTATGATTCCTCTTTCGAGTTTATCAATAATATTATCAACTCATTCACCATATATTGGCCAGATATATTGAAGCATTAAGATCAAGTAATTTGAATATTAAAGAACTAAGTTTATTAAATATTCAAAAGATATAACAATTAAGCACACATATTGAGTTTTAGTATTAATCCTAGAAAATAAGTTTAGCTCATGGTTACAAGAGAACAACAGTAAAGATAATAATAAATCATGATACAATCAATAGCAAACCGATATAAACGTCGAATTGCTCTTAATTGCGCTGCCTAAGATACTCTTAATGCCGAAGAACACCTTGAATCTCTCTCTAAAGTTGCTTCAATTAAACTCCTATTGCGCTCTAAGACTCGTGCTCTGTATTTTTGGTGTTCTTGAATTGCTCTAGGTTTGTCTTGGATTATTCTTAAAGGCTAGGAACGAGTGACTTTTTATAGGGATTGATTTGAGCTTGAAAATCTCAATTCTCGTCGAACTAGGACTCGCGATACCACTGGGGCGCTATGTAGTTGTCGCTGGGGCAACACATGAAAAAGGCTTCACCGCTGGAGCGGTAAGTTAATAGCACTGTCCCATCGCTAGCGTGGTAAAGGTCTAGCGCTGAAGTGCCATATGCGACTTAACCAGGTCGTTTTCCTAATTTCAATCACTATTCTAGCACTAGGGCGATGGACACATATTTTAAAAACTTTGCATTCTTTAAATTTCGTTCAAGTCCTTATAAATAACAATAATACACATAAATAGTCATCCATTATCATAAAACAATAAAATTTCAAGATAAAAATATGAAAAAATATATGACAATTTTGCCCTTATCAAGTACATGCATCCATCATACTTGTTCCTACTAAAACCACAAGCCATCATAAACTTATCAAATCTCTTATACCACTATCTAGATAATTGCTTTAACACATATAATGACTTTTTTAACAAACAAACATTATCTTCTTTTTCAAGCTCCTTAAACCCTTGAGGCTGTGCCATGTATATAGTCTCTTCAAGCTCTCCATGCAGAAAAATTATCTTTACATCCATCTACTCTAGATGTAAATCAAAGTTTGCACACATGGCTAACAAAATCCTAATGGATGTGTGCTTGATGGCTGGAGAGAATATCTCATAAAAGTTAACTCTTTCTCTTTAAGTAAAACCTTGTGCAACTAACCTAGCCTTGAATCTTGTAGGCTCTATCCCCGATATCCCCTCCTTTACCTTATATACCCACTTGCACCTAACTAATTTCTTTAGAGATCTCTCCATCAACTTTCAGGTATTGTTTTTCCTAAGAGAACTAATCTCTTCTTCCATATCCTGCTATCATTCTTTCTTGTTTTCACTCTTCATAACGTTACCATATATTCTAAGCTCATCATTCTCAAGAGTGTATGCAGAATTAGAAGTATGAGCAACTAGATCTACTTGTGTATACTTGATTGGTGGGTTAATCATTCTCCTTAGCCTATCTCTGGCTAGCTGGTCCTCTTCAAGTTCTATCTTAGGAGTCCTAGTCTTTCTTTGGGTGGACTTGGAGGAATTCGCCGATGTTCTTGCTTCATCTTCAAGGATCTCATTGTTAAAGTACTGATCTATGGGCATATCAGATCTATTCTCAGGCTCCACTTTAACTTCTATTGACTAGGGTGCTGAGTCTTCCTTGGGCACAAGTTTTTCTTTCTCATCTTCTTGGAAGGCTTTCAGTATAGTCGTTTTATTGAATGTCACGTCACGGTTTATGATACTCCTTGGTGGTGTCAAGTCTTTACACCATATCTTATATCCTTTTACTCATTTGGGATATCCTATGAATACCTATTTGATAGCTTTAGGTTCCAAATTTCCCTCCTTAACATATATAAAGGCAAGGCAACCAAATATTCTGAGGTGGTCATACTTAAGAGGATTGCCAGACCATTTCTCTTCTGGTGTCTTGAAATCAATTGCTGAGGAGAGACTTCTATTAATCAAATAAACTGCAATCACTATAGTTTCTCCCCAAAATGCTTTAGACATCTTTGCATTAGTAAGCATGCATTTAACCTTTTTAAGTAGGGTCTAATTCTACTCTCAGCTACGTCATTCTGCTATAGTGTTGATCTTATCGTTCTATGCCTTGCAATCTCATACTTGGTACAAAACTCATCAAACTCTCTATTGCAAAACTCGAGGCCATTATCAGTTTTCAGCCTCTTCATCCTTTTGCCAGTCTGATTCTCAACAAGAGCCTTCCAACTCTTGAATACATCAAATGCTTAATCATTTCTCTTTAACACATAGACCCACAGCTTTCTTGAATAGTCATCAATTAAACTGAGAAAATATCTAGCACCTCTACGAGTAGCTATCTGAGCTGGTCCCCAAAGATTCGAGTGTATGTAGTCAAAAGTCCTCTTAGTCTTGTGCTCGTCGGTACTAAACCTCACCCTATGTGCGTTCCCAAGCACACAATACTCGCAAAACTCTAATAGTTGGAACTTATCTTCACCAAACATCTTTTAACTAAATAACTCATTTAGGTTTCTTTCGCCTAGGTGTGCCAGTCTAAGATGCCACAACTTAGTTTGCATATTCTCATCATCTATAGAGAATAACGCAGAACTACTCACAACTTCACCCTTAAGCATATAAACGCCTTTATGCTTCTCTTATCTCATTACCACTATGCAACCCTTTAATACTCTCAAAATCCCTCCGTCGATCTTGATGGAACACCTATTTTGTTCTAAAGTCCCTAGTAAGATCAAATTCCTCTTAAGGTTAAGAACATAACTAACATCTGTCAACTCTCTCACTTGCCCATCATGCAGCCTAAGTTTAACACTACCAATTTCCATCATCTAACATGCAACATCATTACCCATTAACACTTTACCACTACTAATGGGCTGAAAATTCATAAACCAAGACTTGTGCGGGCACATGTGAAATGTACAATCAGAATTAAAAATCTATTGTTCAGCATTCTTACTATTAATAACGACGAGTGTCTCTGCACTATTATAGTTATCTTCATAGGCAAACGCAACATCCGCTTTCTTCTTATTTTGTGCTTTATTCTCTAGACAGTCTTTTATGAAGTGACTCCTTTTTTTTGCAGCAATAGCACTTTTTAGGAGTCCTGGACTTCGATCTTGAGCCTTTTTTTCTTCCATCTCTATATGAGGGCATTCATCTTATAGATAGACTTTTTGCATTACCCTCAATCTGCTTTCCTAATAACTTTGAGTTTAATGATGATTTCATATCACTCATCGTTAAACTGTTTCTGCCGTAGAGTAGCGTATCAATAAAGCTCTCATAACTCTTGGGGAGTGAACTCAGTAGGATAATTTCTCTATCTTCATCTTCTATCTTGATGTTGATAGACTCAAGATTAAGGATGATCTTATTGAAGGTATTTATATGATCTTTCATCAGCGTCCTCTCTGACATGAACAACTAATACAGCTTCTTCTTTATATGCAATCTGTTGGCCAATGATTTTCATATATAAAATGAGTCAAGCTTTTTCTAAAGACCAATTGCCGCTGTCTCACCTGCTACTTCCCTTAGTACTTCATCGCTCAATGATAAAACAATTGTGTCGTGAGCTCTTTCTTGAATGTTCACTCTTTTTGATTCAGCTTTAGATGACTCTGACGCCTTTTCTTCTTTACTAAATGGAGCTGCATTCTCCTCTAATGCTGAGCCTAACCGTTAGCTCACCAACAACGCATTTACCTTCATCTTTCATAGATTGAAGTTATTCGTACCGTTAAATTTCTCTACCTTATACTTGGATATAGCCATATCTACTTAGAACCAAGCTCTAATACCAGTTTATTGAAGTGAAAGTACACAAACAAGTCATATACAGAATTTACATGGTTCGATGACTTGCCTACATTCACGGCAGATCAAGATCACTCACTCTTCTTATTACTTGTCAAAGCACTCATAAAGTACGCTTTTTACAAGAAAGACTCATAAAGAAACACTATCTCTTATAACCTAGAGATTTTCTCTCACTAAGACTCACAAAGTATATTTAATCACAAAGATTTCTTAGGTTTTCACAAAGTTAACCAAGATGTGTTTATAAGCCAATAAAGAGCCTTTATATAGGCTTTATGATGTCTTAGGTTTACCTTAAACGTATGAGAGTCATATTAGAGAGTCCTGAAATAAGTGAGAGATGAAATAAGTGACACAAATTGAGAAACTTCTTATTGATCTAGGCGCTGCGACGTTAGGATCCTGGGCGTTTTCGCCTAGGTGCCACGACGCTGGTCACCTAGTGCCACGGCGCTCAGATTCTTCTTTTGGTGCGTGGCCCTTAAGACTTAGTCCTCGCAGCGCCCATACCTAAGCACCACCCCTTGAGTCTTTCACCTCATTTCGCATCCGCCTTCGATCTTTGCGTACCCAACGCACTTGGCTTACTCTCCAAATTATATTCCAATGATTTTTAATCAATATTATCACAAATCTCCTCCTTGATTCAATATTGTTAAAGAAGCAAATAAAGTTCTACATTGGAAAGAAATAGGAAAGATCATGGGTATATAAGGAATGAACTATATCTTCATTGGTATGAGACCCTTTGAGTAGAGCTTAAGAGTAAAACCCTGAGGGTTTAGGCCTAAAATAGACAATATCATACTAATGTAGAGATATGTATGGTTTGTTGAACTTCTTACAAGTGGTATCAGAGCTATGCCCTGAAGTTAACCGTGTGAAAAAAATCCTCGTTGCCGAACAAAAAGTTAATGAGCTTGGTAAGCCTCGGTTTGCAATGGGATCCATAGTAATCTCTATGGACAGGCGGTGGTATGCTTCTGGGCATCACATAAGGTGTGTCCTCTCAACGCAGTGATCTAGGCTTCACGTAAGGCATGTCTACCAACGCAGTGATAAGGAGTTGACCTGATAAAGTGGGCTCTTGAGGTAGGCGGTACTTTAGCCTTCACGTAAGGCTTGCCCCCACAACGAAATGAAGATAAGTAGAAGATGAGTGCAAAAAAGAGAGCAAGATCTTCCTATGTGGAAGATAGACGGATGGAATATCATTTTAGAGGAGGCTTCATGATCCTTTGTTCGAGAGAATAATTGTTAAGGAAGCAAACAAAGTCTCACATTGGAAACAAATTGGGAAGATCATGGGTATATAATGACTGAACTATATCTCCATTGGTATGAGGTCTTTTTGGTAGAACCCAAGAGTAAACCATGAGGGCTTAAGCTCAAAGTAAACAATATTATACCAATGTGTAGATATGTATGGTTCGTTGGACTTCTTACAATATTAGATGTAATTGAATTATTCAACTTTATGAAGAATATATTACATGATTGGCTGCATTTTAACAAGGATCATACAATAGTAACTTACTACAATTTTACATGAAACGAACATCTTCAAGCATACATATGTCACTAATTCAAGATATTTTCACTATGGATTACGAGTAATGTAACGATGAAAGCATAATCAACGCCTGGATAAACTTTAACCCTGACATTTTTATTACTTTTCCAAGAGCTCTAAGTGAAGTTGTGATTCACCTGCAAAATCATGTTACTTATTACCAAATTTATTTTAGGAGCTAAGATAAATGAGAGCTTTGAGGATTGTACCTCTGCAATCTCAGTTTTCCCTTTGTAAACTTTATAAGAGTAACAAGAGGAATAAGATTTAACAATCCGAAAATCAGGGACTTGCTTATTAAAATTGCTTGGAAAGAAGACTTCCATCCCATTTTTTTTTTTTTTTGAAGAGAGAATGATTGCTTTGTAATGAATAGAAGATTCTGTAGCTCCTCTGGCCTTTCTCTTTGATGATCCATCCAGCGAGAAGATTTTACGAGTGACTTCCAACCAAATATATATTGAAAAACAAGACAAAAAAGTTGAGTTAGATACTTCACCTTACAAATCAAGTTGACAACATGTTTAATTTCAATATAGTAAGGGACAGAGAGAGCTTACTTTCTGGTGCATTGTAAGGATTGGAAAGGCAGCAGGATCGCGTATAACGCGTTTCGGGTGAAGGTTACAGTTAGAGCCATCAACTTGGAGATATAGATTTCCATTAAAATCTAACACTTCAAACTTTTCATTAAACAATCCATGGTGTTTCTTCTTTGCAAATAATTCCATAGGGTAAGGCACACAAAAGCCATCCTTTACAATGCTTAGCTTGGGAACCTCGTATGTTATCTCAAGATTTTCCATTATATTGCCTCGAAAGACTTGAGAGATGAGCTCTTTGATTTCTACTCTAAGAACTAGGAAGAAAGCTCACATATATATATATATCAAATAATAATAAAATAATAATATAATATGTTATATAATATAAATAATAATATAAATAATAATATAAATGGGTGCCAACTATTTGGCACCCAAATTAATATAATATTAAATATAATATAAAAATATATAATAAAGAGATATTTTGATTATTTAATAATTAAATAATCAAAGTGTAAAATGATCATTTTGTCCTTCATTAATAGTTATCAAGTATATCCCCTAATGGGTCATGTCAAATTTCACATTTGGATAAACTTAACTGAGGGTCTACAATGCGCAACATGTGATTATATAATTAGTAAATAACAATTATTGACTAATTATTGTATTTAACACTTAAATACAGACATGCACGTATTTTTATGTATTGTTGAATATTGTTGGATTAAATACTTTAATCCGGCACACTGCCTCAGTGCACAATGAGTACACTTCATACGCGGGACTCCCTAGGTCCTACGCCTGATTCGTCAAATAGAACTATTCTATGAGTCTGTGAGCAATGCCCCACGTACATGTCACGGATATATAAATCAGCGCATTGAACCATACAAGCTGAAGTTATAATGCATACGTATAGTCCTTTCGTCATTATATCTTGGATGTGCAGGGATATAGATTATCACAATCAAATCCTCTAGTGCTCATTCATGTCCTATCTCCAGACTTGTATCTCACTGAACAATATGCACAAACTCCTTTGCTATATTATTCCACCCTGACGGAACTCTTTTCCGGGATTAATACTTGTGGCCATAAGATTTTTTCGAGATACAGTCTTAAAGCATCTAGATATCAAACTTCCTATGTGAGCTGATAGATCCCATATCTGTACACACTGGACTCCATAAGCATCTGACCATACCCAACGACACCTAGCGGTTACACTATGAAAGGTTTATGACATGTGTGGAACTATAGTATAGTGAATCACTTACAAGCTCACTATGGCACTCAGGTTAAAGGACCACGTATACTACTCAACTCGAGAGGACTTTTCGTTGACGGTTTACCTAGGGTGTCTATCGGAGGCCCTCGTGAGTCTGTCATATATCCAGTCCTAACTGGATACCCATATGTCAATACGAGCTCCAAGCTCACGATCGGTTAGGAACGACCATCTATACCCTATAGGTATAACATATGCTGATCTATATATAAAGGTATCCACCAACAGACATGCATCGGTAGAAATAGATCAAAAACAATAATTCAAGAACATACTTGCGTAATTAGCATTTCTTGGCACCCGATTGCAACTCTTGTAACTATACAGTTACTAGTATATTATCAGGTTTATGTCCCATTATAGACAAGGCTCCAACTCTTGGATTTGCTGAGTATTATAACCACCTAACACTTAACTGTGCTAACATTTAACATTTATATCTCTCAGCGTGGTTAACTATGAGCTCTTATCTAAACTCCTTTAGATCTGATCTAAACTACTTCAGATTGTACAATGTCTGTAATGTTACATTGTATTATACTATATAAATAGGTATTAGTGATTTAATAGGAATGTATACTTGTATAAATACACAAGTATATGTACATTTAGGGATGGCACATAAGCACCGACCCCAACAATTGCAACTACATTATTACTAATGTATTCTCAGGTTTTTGTACCATTACAGATAAGGTTCTAACTTTTAGACTTCACTGATTAATATAACATGCTAACTCTTATGCATTTATAGTTTTCAATGATGCTAACTCTTGACATTGATCTAAACTTCTTTAGATAAAATTTGAACTTCTTCAGATTATATAATATCTGTAGCGTTACAAGCATTGAACCATTTAATAATAGTAATTAGCGATTTAATAAATAATGAACTTTATAAATATTACAAAATAAAATATTCATACAACAATGGGATGACACGTGAGCACAAATTCTAACAATATATAAATGAATAGTCTCATATGTGTAAATAGTATTATACGTATTCACACTATTATACCTGAGCTTCAAAATGCACAAAATGAACCACCCACTCTAATACCACTTATTGCTATCTACTTGAGCTCTAATACCACTTGTTGAAAAAAAAATATGGGAGAATCTCACAATTAATTAAACCAAAGAAAATTCCCCATTCCTCGCCCCAGATCCATCTTTACAAAAAAATCAAACATTATCGAAAAAAATAAATAAATAAGAAAGAATAACAACAACATGAGAATTTACGTGGTTCAGCTCAAATCAAGCTTACGTCTACGAGCTATCAAGGACAAAATACATTGAAATGAGTCCAATGAACCATACATATCTCTATATTGGTATGATATTATTCACTTTGGGACTAAGTCATCATGGTTTTGCTCTTGAGTTTTATCTAAAAGGTCTCATACTAATGGAGATATGATTAACTCCTTATAAACTCATGATCCTCTCCATTTTTTACTAATGTGGGACATTTGTTCGCTTTTTTCTTAACAATCCTTAAATTTTACTATTGACATTTTTGCCTCATGCTATTAGCTTTTGATGTATTTTAGTATATATAAATAGTATTATACGTATTCACACTACCACACTAAAACTTCAAAATGCACCAAAGGAACCACCCGCTCTGATATCACTTGTTGGAAAAAAATACAAGAAAACTTCATAATTAATTAAATCAAGATTCCCTATTCCCCGCTCTGGATCCACCTTTATAGAAAATATCAAACAATATCGAAGAAAATAAATGAAGAAGAAATAATAACAACACAAGAATTTACATGATTTAACTTAAATCAAGTTTATGTCCACGAGCTATCAAGGACAAAATACACTGAAATGAGTCCAATGAACCACATTTATCTCTATATTGTTGATATTGTTCACTTTGAGACTAAGTCCTCATAGTTTTGCTCTTAGACTTTATCCAAAAGGTTTCATACCAATAGAGATATAGTTAACACCTTATAAACCTATAATCCTCCTCATTTTAAAACTAAACTCTCATAGTTTTGCTCTTGAACTTTGCCCAAAAGATCTTATACCAATTGAGATATGGTTAACTTCTTATAAACATATGATCCTCCTCATTTCATATTAATGTAGGACATTTGTTCGCCTTTTCTTTAACAATCCTCCCCTTGAACAAAGGATAATATATCTCTCCCCCTCAAATGATATTTCATCTCCTAATAGTCTACTCCTTATATTCAATACGTTGACCACACATTCTTTACGTGAAGAATTAGAGTATTGTCTATTTTGAGAACTCGTTCTATCAAATTAACTCTGCATCACTACGTAAAGCACACCACCATTTGTCCATACAGCACAACCATGAAACTCATCATAAACTCGGAGCATACCAGACTCGTTACCTTCTTGTTCAGCACCAAAAATTTTCTTCACATGATTAACTTCAGAGTATATCTATGATATTATTAACAAAGTCAATAAATTACACATATTTTTATATTGATATAATTTTATACACTTTAAACTTAAACCCTCCTAATTTTACTCTTTATTTTATTTAAAAAAAATTAATGCTTATAAAAATATAATTAAAACCTTATAAAGTCACACACTTTCCTATTTTTTATCGGTATATGTTACAAAAATAAATGACTTCCTGCCCAAAATCTGAAAGCATAGAGATGACACGATTACCAAGAATTTTATTTCCTTAGGCCTCCTTAAAAAAGGGAACAAAATCTGCTTTCGCGTCCAAATACATTCTATTTTTCAACTTTTTATTTTTTGTCAATATTCACACACCAATAATTTGACTACCTGCCAAGCTATTATTGTGTCACAATTAACAGACTCCAAACTGTGTTTCTAATCTAAATCCTATCTTTCCCCTTCATTTATCTTACCTTAAATTAATTATATTATACCTGTACTCATGACATTTTGGTCGTTTCAGCAACCAATACAATAATGCATGCATCTTGCCTTGTCGTATATGCTCATTAATTATGCACACAAAGACAACATAACTAAAGACCACACGTTTAGTTCAGCCGGAAATATCGTTCACAACTCGGATGTCGTCGGCCGCCGAAGTGAATGCACCGCTGCTGCCCAGCAGTAACGTGGCAAAGCGAGCATCGGTATCTGGCGCCGTGTTCAATGTTGCTACCACCACCATTGGAGCTGGAATTATGTCAATTCCGGCCACCTTTAAGGTCCTAGGTGTGATACCAGCTTTTGTGCTGATTGTGATCATTGGCTGGCTGGCTGATATCTCTGTTGAGATTTTGATGAGGTTTACACATGCCGGCGAGACGAGGACGTATGCTGGTGTCATGAAGGAGTCCTTTGGACGTGCAGGAGCAGTTGTTGTGCAAATATGTGTCATGATCACTAATCTTGGATGCCTGATCATTTATTGAATTATTATTGGTAAGTTTTTCTTTCTTTTTATATCTGAAGTACTGATATTTTTGGTCGTAAGGCGGGAATTCTGTTCTGCCGAGCTTTAAAATCTGTCAGGACCAGCTTAGAATAAGATTTTAGTGATAAGATTTGAAAATTTTGACTCATAAAAGCCTAGTTTGCGACTCCGATCTCCCTCAGTATACTAATGGATGTTTGATGGTGGGATTATATGAAATCAAAGCTGAAATCTGATTAATTTTTTTGTCATTGTTCAGGGGATGTGTTGTCAGGGAATCAGCCTGAAGGATCAGTTCATTTGGGTGTATTACAGGAATGGTTTGGCATTCACTGGTGGAATTCGCGTGTTTTTGCTTTGTTCTTCATTGTTGTTTTTGTGATGCTTCCATTAGTCTTGTTCAAGCGTGCAGGTTAGTGCCTTCAGAAAAATCTAGTAAATCTGCAAACAAGTTTTTGAATTTTGCTGATATTTGCTCACTTTCTTTATATTGGCTTGTGTTTTCAGAATCTTTGAGGTTCAGTTCTGCAGTATCTGTGCTGCTTGCCGTGGTGTTTGTTGGTATATGCTCAGTGATGGCAATATTTGCAGTCTTGGAAGGCAAAACCAAAACCCCCGAACTGCTGCCTAATTTGGACAACAATGCCTCATTTTTCAACCTTTTCACTGCTGTCCCAGTTTTTGTCACAGCTTTCACATTTCATTTCAATGGTGAGAACAATTCATGCAACCAATCATGTATAATCACCCTTTATTTCGTGATTCTGTTGTGTATTTCTAAAACTAGCAGTGTTTTTTTTTTGTCCTCTGCAGTTCATCCAATTGGTTTTGAGCTTTCCCAACCTTCTGATATGATTACCGCAACCCGAATTTCAATATTACTATGCGCCGGCATCTACTTTACCATAGGACTCTTCGGGTACCTCTTGTTTGGGGATTCAATCATGGCTGACATACTTGTAAACTTTGATCAAAGTTCTGGCTCAGCAGTTGGTTCATTACTCAACGACATTGTTAGGCTAAGCTATGCATTTCACCTAATGCTTGTGTTCCCTCTATTGAACTTCTCTTTGAGAGCCAACATTGATGAACTGCTTTTCTCTAACAAACCTCTTCTGGCAAAAGACACCAAAAGATTCATATTCCTGACGCTTGTTCTTCTAGCATTCTCTTATATGGCAGCAATAATTATCCCAAACATATGGTACTTCTTTCAGTTCTTGGGATCAACTTCTGCTGTGTGTCTTGCCTTCATTTTCCCAGGCGCCATTGTTCTCAGGTATTCACCTTTGACTCACAAGGCATTTGCATTTCAACTATAGCCTCACCAATGTTTCTGCTCAATCTAATTTCCCCATTTTTTGTGTTCTGATTTACAGGGATGTTCATGGTGTATCAACAAGAAGAGATAGGATCACTGCAATAGTAATGATTGTTCTGGCTGTGCTAACCAGCACTATTGCAATTTCCACCAATATATATAAATTCATTTGAAACAAATCATAGTTTGCTTCCTGATATAAATATTTTATTCTGTTGAGGTGTAATTGTAATTTTTTTTTGGGGTATTCTTCTAATTTTTTTTCTTGAGAATCCGGGATTCATTTGATCTGAAGTAGATTGATGTTTGTATTTGATATTAGATGTAATTGAATTATTCAACTTTATGAAGAATATATTACATGATTGGCTGCATTTTAACAAGGATCATACAATAGTAACTTACTGCAATTTTACATGAAACGGACATCTTCAAGCATACATATGACACTAATTCAAGACATTTTCGCTATGTATTACGAGTAATGCAACGATGAAAGCATAATCAACGCTTGGATAAACTTTAACCCTGACATCTTAATTACCTTTCCAAGAGCTCCAAGTGAAGTTGTGATTCACCTGCAAAATCATGTTACTTATTACCAAATTTGTTTTAGGAGCTAAGATAAATGAGAGCTTTGAGGACTGTACCTCTGCAATCTCAGTTTCCCCTTTGTAAACTTTATAAGAGTAACAAGAGGAATAAGATTTAACAATCCGAAAATCAGGGACTTGCTTATTAAAAGTGCTTGAAAAGAAGACTTCCATCCCAATTTTTTTTTTTGAAGAGAGAATGATTGCTTTGCGATGAATAGAAGATTCCCTGGCTCCTCTGGCCTTTCTCCTCGATGAACCGTCCAGCGAGAAGATTTTGCGAGTGACTTCCAACCAAATATAGTTTGAAAAACAAGACAAAAAAGTGGAGTTAGATGCTTCACCTTACTAATCAAGTTGACAGCATGTTTAGTTTCAGTGTAGTAAGGGACAGAGAGAGCTTACTTTCTGGGGCATTGTGAGGATTGGAAAGCCAGCAGAATCGCGCATGACGCGTTTCTGGTGAAGGTTGCAGTTAGAGCCATCAACTTGGAGATGTAGATTTCCATTAAAATCTAACACTTCAAACTTTTCATTAAACAATTCATGGTGTTTCTTCTTTGCAAATAATTCCACAGGGTAAGGGACACAAAAGCCATCCCCTACAATGCTTAGCCTGGGAACCTCGTATGCCATCTCAGGATTTTCCATTATATTGCCTCAAAAGACTTGAGAGATGAGCTCTTTGATTTCTGCTCTAAGAACTAGGAAGAAAGCTCACATATAGAGTTCCAGGGGCATCGTCACATTTCCTGGAAAGAGAGCTCAATCAAAAGGATAACAGGTAGGGTGACAAATTATGTCAGACGAGTTACAACATTATCTTACTTGTATTCTTTGAATCTCAATTATTTGTTCCAAGTTTTGTATATTTTGCATCCCGTTGACATTTTCATGTAAATAATATCTTAACATAAGAACCTTCAAGTGCTCATTCTTGGATTATAAAATAGTCATTGCTCATGACATATAAAACTTGCCATAGATTTTATGTTGAAAGTCATTAGTTAACACATGATGATAAAGAAGTAAATAAAGATTATATTAATAAAAAATGAAAAAGATTATAAATATATAAAGAGTGAATTATATCTTTATTGGTATGAGGTATTTTTGGTAAAGCTCAAAAGTAAAACTATGAGAGCTTAAACTTAAAATAGACAATATTATATTAATGTGGATATATGTGTGGTTCATTGAACTCTTGATAGTAATGTCAATGCCATACCTCGGAGTTGCCATGTGGTAGAAATCCTCGATGTTGAACGAGAATGTGGTGAGCCTAGTACAAGCCCCTGACTTGCAATAGTTTTGTAGTTGTGCTCTATAGACAGGTGCTGGTGTGCTTTGGGTTTCACGTAAAACGTGTCTACTAACGCAATAATAAAGAGTTGACTTGAAAGAGCGGGTTCTCAAGGTAAGCGGTACAATGGACTTCATGTAAGGCGTGCCCCAACAACACAGTGAAGATAAGTAGAAAATAAGTACAAATAAAAAAAGAGCTTCGTATATGGAAGATAGACGGATGGAATATCGTTTGATGGGAAGCTTAGTGGTCTTTTGTGATAAGACTAGACTCGAGCCCTCCTCAGAAATCAAGGCGAATGCTATGCTATGATAACATAGGACTAACATACTCTTTACTCATTGCCATCTAATACAACGAGGCTATGTACCCCAACAAGAATGTACATGTGTACATAAATATATAAAATAGAATAACTCATACAATTATGCGTGTCATGGGCCAACTTTAAAATGTAAAGATTTCCTTGTGACATCTTGAAAAAAAAGAAAAAAAATAGAAAAATAGTAAGCTTGTGGCTCAGTGAGTGAACATAATATAGAATTATTATATACTTTATACGTACCGTAAATAATAGCTTCTACTAATAATTTACACAATGGGCTTCATGTAAGGCATGTCCCCACAACGCAATAAAGATAAGTAGAAAATGAATACAAAAAAAAGAACAAAATCTTCCTATGTAGAAGATAGATAGATGGAATATCGTTTAAGGGAAGGCTTAGTAGTCCTTTGTGACAGGACTAAACTTGAGCCCTTCTCAGAAATCAATGCAGATCTTGTGATAACATAGGACTAACATACTCTTCACTCATTGTATTTAATACAACGAGACTATGTACCCCAATAAAAATGTACACGTGTACATAGATATATAAAACAGAATAACTCATACAGTTATGTATATCGTGGGCCAACCTCAAAATGTGCAGACTTCACATTGCACGATTCCCTACGACATCTTGAAAAAAAAAAGGAAAAAAATAAAAAAATGGTGAGCTTGTGGCTCAATGAGTGAACATAATATAGAATTATTATATACTTTATATATACCGTAATAATAGCTTCTACTAATAATTTATACAATAGAGTTCATGTAAGACGTGCTCCCACAACGCAGTAAATATAAGTAGAAAATGAGTACAAAAAAAAAAGATCTTCCTATGTGAAAAATAGACGGATGAAATATTGTTTGAGGGGAGGCTTAGTGGTCCTTTGTGACAAGACCCGACCTGAGCCCTCCTCGAAGGTTAAACCAGATCCTAGATAACATAGGACTAACATACTCTTCACTCACTGCATCTAATACAACAAGGCTATGTATCTTAACAAAAATGTACATGTGTACATAAATATATAAAATAGAATAACTCATGCAGCTATGTGTATCGTGGGCTAATTTCAAAATGTAAAGACTATATCATATCGCACAATTCCCTGCGACATCTTAGAAAGAAAATAGGAAAAATAGAAAAATTGTGAGCTTGTGACTCAGTGAGTGGATACGTAATATAGAATTATTATATACTTTATACGTATCGTAATAATAGCTTCTACTAATATTTAAATAATAAATAATACTATAAATAATGTATGTAAAAATCTGTAATATAAAATAATCATGAAACTGTGTATTAAAAAATCATAAAACTTATTCTGAAAGCATAAGTTATCATAAAATTTATACTAAAGTTAAAATCAAACGTAATGCCAAGAATCTGAAAATTTGAAAGTATAAATTATCATGAAATATGTGCTATAACATAATACTGAGAATAAATATATACTGCATATTTACTAAAAATTACACCAAATTTGTATTCGGAGAAAAGTTAGTATAATCTAGCGGAGTAACTCACGCATAGACAGGGTGAGAGATTTGAGCTAGTCTAACACAGCAAAATACTACATCGCTCAGACAGAGTAAATTAAACTAGTTTAACACATGCGCAGAATAACTACATTAAATGGGAGGGTATAGTAATTCAAAAACTACTACTATATACTCTCATGGAAGTATAATTATTTTAAAATAAATATTTCTACACTGAATGTAATCATAAGCTATATTATAATAAATTCTAAAATATTTCTGAATATACTAATTAATATAAATATTTATTTATCAAAAAATAAATCATGAATAAAATAAATCTAATAACATATAATCAAATCATAAACTACTGTATTAAAAATTATATATAATTATTCACTCATAAAACTATGGCCATCTTAAACTGAATCTAAATTTTAGAATCTATCAATTACTGGTATAATCTTTAAATTATAGGGTAATAAAATATATTATTATAATTGATATATATTATAAATAGTGAAATAGACATATTATAATTTCGTAAAACTGTTACTCACAAAATCATTGAATATAAATTTAATTATCTAATCTTATTTTATATATTTTTCTTTTTTTTTTTAATTTTCTTTACTCTCCCTTTCTTTCTTCTATTACTATTCTTTTTTCTTTTTTCTTTCTTCTTTTCCTTTCTTCCTTCTTTTCCCTTCTTTCTTCCTCCGTTCTCAAGTTTTCCTTTCTTCTCTCGGTTTTCCATTTGCAAAATAAAAGCAAGCTCTTTAAATACTAATAGTGGCCGTCCTTTCAACCAATCACAAAAGGCACCATTTGCAATATATATATTATTTTTATTAATTTTCTTTCAATTAGCCATCAAATGAACTAATGAAGAGACACGTGCACTTTAATTTTTCAAATGTTGAGCATATGTATTATACTTTGTTTCAGAAAAGATTATTAAGAAAATAAATAAAGTTTTATATTAATAAAAAATAAAAAAGATTATGAGTATATAAAAAGTGAATTATATCTTTATTAGTACGAAGTTTTTTAGATAAAATTTAAAAATAAAATTATAAGAATTTAAGTCTAAAATAAACAATATCATATTATTATAAAAATATACGTGGTTCATTAAACTTCTAACACATGAATATGTTAAAAACACTACAATTCAACGAGTCTTTGACTATGCTATAAAACTTAAAGAATTCACATAAATCCCGCATTTGCCTTAATCAATTTTTTGGTAATTAACACAAGTCTAATTACTTTTGTTATGCTTGCCTAGATTTGTTGAATTGTCATGGAAAATATAATATTCTATTCCTTGATCAATTGTTGGTCGATGAAGAGTTTTAACGCAGAAAAAGTCTTGAATCTAAAAAAACATGAAATAGATTAATTTTTGTTCACTCCAAAATTTGATAATTTGAGAGTCATGAGTTGAATTTATTTTTTTAGGGAATCTTAGTTTGAATGATAGAATGTGATAAAAAATTGGACCAGTTGAACATTCCTTTCTTCTAAAATATTGTGTCTAAATAGAATTTTGTAACTAGAAAAAGTATGAGGCCGGAGATTTTTTCGACATAGGCACTCTGATATTTAAGTTAGTAAAAATTTAGAAAATGATGAAAGTAAAATAAGAATAATAAAAAAGAATCTAATGGCTCTTTTGCTAGGAGCTCTTGATGATGATTGCTTTTACTATAATTCTGGTGATGTGATAATATTGATGATCTTTAATGTTAATTTTTTCATCTATTTTAAAGTGAAGATATAAATTTTATCCGTAATTTTTAGAATATTTTTTATGTGAACATCTTAAGGATATATTTTTTTTAAGATTCTTCTATTAGAGTTTTCTTGAAATTACACTCAATTTTAATTGTCTGAGTAAGATTTATATCATGTTTTTAAGAATATCTCTTTATTATAAATATTTTTCCTTGACAAACTTTATTTTGTCAACAATTCTCTACGTCTTTTGTAAGTTAAATCCCTTTTAAGAATTTCTTTTAATTATTCGAGATAATTGTATTTGAACCTTCCCCAACTCGTAATAAGTAAAGGTTATTTTTCTTCATTTAGAGCTTGATCGAACAGAATAATCGGTGCTTGACTATTGTTTTAATTGGCCTTGATAATAAGTCTGATTGAGGAGAGTAATCAGGCTTTGACCATTATTTTGATTAACTCAAAAAGGTGTAATTTTTCTTGAGAGTTTGACCAAACATAATAGCTAATTTTCGACTATTATTCGGACTAGCTCAAAAAATATAAATTCGTCTTTTTTCTTTTAAGAGCCTAATTAAATAGAATAGTCGAACAACTATTATTCTAATTAACTCGAAAAATGTGCCCTTAGTTTGAGAATATTTTGTAGGCGAATACTTTTCTTTTAAATCTTATAAATTGAGAGTCTCTTTAAGTTATTGTGGTCTGAGATCCGTGTCTTCTAGGCCAAAGATCTTAGGCTTTGTATGTAGACATTAAAGGGAGAACTTTTAAACCGTATTTTAGAAATAAAATGGTTCTTAATCTTCTTTTAGATTATCTTAATACAATAAAATAGCAAATTTATATGATCAAGGCAAAGTCAGAAGGCTAGAAATCAATAAAACCTGCAGCATATGCCGTCACGTTTGAGTACATAACATATTAATCACAAGTATAAATCTTCTTAACAGTTTAATTTGACGTGTAAACTGCTATGATTTATGACCAGTCACATGAAATAATAAAACGAGGAAATAATCCGGCACATAAAAAACAAGATGATTTGTGCGAAAAATAAATTTCTACATTTTTTTATAGCAAAAAGATACAAGGCGCCTTCCATTTGTTCTAATAAAACTGGTACACTTTGGGAATTTAGACATTGCTTTCTGACAAAACTGTCTTCCCGGTTACAGTTATTGGAGTTTTGTAACATTACAATCTTAAGAAGGAAGATCATATCTCAGATCTTGGAATCTCTTCAGTAAGCTTGATTTGTATTTCTCGATTTCTGCATCCTCAAAGGAGTCTGGAGTAGACTTTAAAAT
Source organism: Ailanthus altissimus (assembly GCA_946807835.1). Taxonomy (NCBI): domain Eukaryota; kingdom Viridiplantae; phylum Streptophyta; class Magnoliopsida; order Sapindales; family Simaroubaceae; genus Ailanthus; species Ailanthus altissimus. The sequence goes on from OX327684.1 coordinate 22,111,266, forward strand.
TGATAATGCCCCAGCATGATGTAAAGCTCCAACAGCTTCATCTGCAGCATTCCAATCCAAGTTAAGAAACCAAACAACAAATGATATTTGGCAACTGCAAGCAAGCATCCCTCTTATTGTACTCCACATTCAAAACACAAAAGCATTAATGGAACTCTTACCAATTTAGTAAGTAATGAACTCAATAAGTTAGTCCTAAGAGTCAAAATGGTCTAACTCTCTAATAAAATGAGTTTGTCCTCGACACTGCATCATAGGAAAATCCTTCAATCTCAGCCGATATCCTCATTTTTGGTGAAGTGGTTAAGTTTCCATAACACACTGATGAAATGAGCATAACAATGTCAAGCAAACATGACTGAATTAATATTCATGTGCTGTCCATACAAACTTATGGTAATATTGAAATTTGGTTTTACTAAACAGAACCCTAAAGGGCACTGTTTTATGACTAAACTATTCAGTGGATTAGGTCAGGCCTAAGTATCTAGATGGGAAGGGTTATGGAGAAACTTCTAATGCAAATTGAGAATATTAGCTGTGCAGCTATCATAGTTGTCAAGTAACTGTTAAAGGAGATACCAATTTCAGAATTCACAGATTCTTTATGCATAAAAGCATCTTAATGCAAACATATCTAACCAGAGAGTGAAAGGGCAGCAAGAGCCTTGAGGGCCTCTTTCCGTGTGCAGTCGTCTCTAGCAGCTCCCAACATATTTATAAGCTCTTGAGCTCCACCAATCTCCACTATTTTCATTCTCCTTTCATCTGTGATCAAAAGGACATTAAAGTCTACATACGATATGTTGTCAATAAACTATCTTTAATCAACACCCTTGTTAACTTGTGTTCTCACTAGTTAGCCATAATGTCACCCAGACTGTCTGAATTTAGAATTAAGTGAGATAATTGCACTTGCCCTTACCAAGTAAGATTTGAAATAATGTGAGATAGGGCCTTACAACTATAAAAGGTGTACAAGAGAAATTTTCACTTTCTACAGCAACTCAAATCTCAACATTAAGAGAAGGAACAACAACCTAAAAAGGCAATAGAAAACACTGACTCAGTCAACACATAGCCACGCAGACTGAGAACTAAGGATCTTGATTTTACAAATGAAAATATCCACTCTCCCAAGGGATTACTATATCTCTCAAGCTTCAGATCATATACACAGAACAAGAAGCATTGATCATTTACACAAATTAGGAGCAAGATTCAATATATACCAAACACTTTGCCTTTAAGTATATAGGAGGAAAAAAGCTTTGCTGCTAAATCAATCACAATGAAATGATATAGACACTAAATTGAACATCCATGGCCATCCAGAAAAGGTAAAATAAGAAATCTGTACCATCAATTGCAAACCGGGCCAATCTAGATGCTCCCATTCGTTTAAACAAAGGATCCTTCACTTTCAAAAGCGACACAGACTGTTGCATCAAATTATCCCCTGGCATAGCAGATTGTAAGAATATCACCAAGAAGCTCACCAAGGCAGTAACTTCCAACAACATAAGCTAGGGGAAGACCAATCCACATACCCAAGTAAGGAAAAATCTGATAACCAACAAAAGTAGCAGTCCCAGCAAAGAACAGTTTCAATAACCATCCGATTTTCCTTTCAGCTTCCTGCTCAATGGAGAGCTCATCTGCTAGTCAGTCAAATTAAATATCAGTCTTCCATTCACTCTAAAATAAAAATAAATAATCTTTTTTTTTCTTCAAAAATTGAGGCATCGCCATTAAAACTAATGACTGAACATGTAATTTAAACAGGGGTTGAGTTCAAAAGTCAATCTTTTACACCTAATTTTCTTAAATAATCCATAATTTTTCACAACCAAACAAGCACAGAATTAGGGAATCAAAATATAAAAAAACAAGGAAAAGAAAAAAGCTACCTTTCCCATTGTATGAAGCGAAATTACGAGACTGCACATTACTAGGTTTTCTTCTGAACAAATACTGCACGGGAAATCACAAAAATAAATAAATAAATCTGAATTGGCAATTTAACGGAATAATAATTATAATCATAAACCATCGCGGTTGAGTTTGAGGCAAAGCAGTTAGTTACCGTGGTAAGCTGGGACGCTAACGTGCGCATGATGCGAAGACGACGTCCTTCGCAGCTCTTTTCTCTTTCCGATGGAGCTTCGACGCTTCAACAGTTCAGAGTTCAGGAATCGAGAGGAAGAAATGATGTGAGAGTGAACTTTATGAGAACGACCTCCTATTCATCTTCTAACGAGTTCTGGACCCATCTTTAAATTTCAAGAGCTTTTGACCTTTTTGGAAACATGAAGTTGCTAAAATACCCTTGTTCGCGATGTCCCTATTAATCCACTCTTTTTCAGGCATTCAATTCAGTTTCTTCCATTTTAATTTTCCTTTTTTTTAATTAATAAACTAAACCCTTCTCTAATTCTAGTGAGTAATTTAAACTTTTTTTTGTTTACATTTGTAAAATGTTAACATATTCAAACGTCAAATCTCTTATAATATTTCAATCTCAAATTAAACCAACATCCACAATATCCGATTCAGCTCAATTTTGAACATATTTTAACTTTGTTTATTTGATTACATTGACAATGTGTTGCATCAGTTTAAGTCTTTATGTAAACTATTATAATAAATTCTTTGAAACAGCTTTCAAAATTCAATAATAGATGGAAAATTCCTAGCATTCAATACTTTTCTAGAGTACTTAATTATATCTTGAAGACGTTTTTTTTTTCTTCTTATTTTAATATCTTACGTCTCCAGATAAATGATTAGAGGTGTACTCAACTCTAGGCTTGAAAGAAAGTCTTGGATCACAAAATGTTTTCTTAAATTGGGATCCCCTTTGTCAAAGAAACCACTAGCTAAGAGGTGTACTCTAGGTGAACCAATTCTTGAAACCACAGAACCACTTGTTAAGAGAAACATTATGGAAAACTAATGGTGCCATGTAACTCAAAACTGGGATGGCAATAACGATGTCAAGTTGATTCTAATACATCCCACCACTTTAATGGGCAGAAACAGCAGTAATTATACATGATAAAACTGATACAAGACATGAAAAATAACAAACAAAAAACAGGCAGTCTTCAGCATCCGTAGATGTAAATTTCCTGGTATGTAATTTGGTTTCAATCTTTCTGATCTGATATCCCCTTGTCTGACATCAAAAGCTAAACAAGGATGAAGACCTTTGCAAGCGAAACCACCTTTCTATTTCCTGTCCCAAGTATAAGCATGACCACACTCAAAATGTATGCCAAAATGAAAGGAGAATACCCAAGCAGAGAATCAATCTGGGTTGAAAATATAATGGATCATTTACACTCTTTTACAAAAATGACGTACCCAGCTATTTATCTGGGATGAAAACCATATATAGATGCTGTATTTGAATCATATGTATGATGTAGTGTCTTAACAAAGATAAGCTACCCAAGATGGAAACATTATAACTTTGATTCCATGTTTCTATATGCCACTCCAAATTACAATATAGTAAACAATTGAGGAGTTCAACTGACCTTTTGCTCTTGATTGGGGCAATGAATCCTCTCTTCTCTAGACTTTTAAATCGATCCTTTACAAGGGTGCTACAACCCTATGTGCAAAAAAAAAAACAGTTCATATCCAACCACGAAGAACAAAATCAAATTTGATGACTAAATGGAAAATAATAAGAAAAAATTAAATTCAGCATGCCTTGAGTCTACGGAGGGATCCAGTAATTTCTTCAGATAATAGGACTTGTGTAGGAGCCGGCTCAAATCTGAAATAAAATAGTCAATTAACATCTCTGCTGTGCTCAAAATTACAACCAAATGATTTAAGTTTAAAGCAGACTTTAATTGACCCTGTATTCTGTGAAAAACAGGTATAAAACATTTCTTAAATAATGAAGCATCCTTGATAATCTCATCAATTTGGGCATCCTTAACCTTTCCCCACAATTTCATTTTGCTTGAGAAGTTATTGAACGATGTGAGACACAATAAAAACAACTATTTGACATTTGCATTTGTCTTAAGCCCAAACCAATAAGAAGGAACTGCAGAAAAATGCATAATGAAGAAAGTATTACCTTTTAACAAAAAAAATGGTTTAAAAGGAAAAAGAAAAAAGCCTACTTGTGCTTTCCCAAACGTGATGGGCGAACTTTTAGTCTTTCTTGCTTAGCTACAACTCGCCTTATATGTCGTTTATGCTTCTCCTCATCCTCTTTGCTTATTTCTTCCAGAATATCTGACAAGCTGAAAACAGAAGAAGAAAGCAAGAGTAATAATGAATTCTTCAAAAATGTTGTTAGAAACACAAAAATAATCTTACCTATCAATTTGTTTGGAGAGTTCCTCCTTTTTTTGAGCTTCTGCCCCTTCTCTCTCCAGTTCTTTACATCTAGCTCTCTTATTCAACTCAACTTGGGTGACCCTCTTTGTTTTCGTAGATCTGCATTGTGATTTTGAAACAGGATGAACCAACAGAAAAAAGTTTTTATGATATTTATTAACAAATCCAGTATAATTTAATGAATCTAATGACAAGTACATTAGGTAATGGTCATGTTTGATAGAGGGGTATTTCAAGTAATGTCATCTAAAAGAAGTTGCAGATGCCAAAACAATAGTGCTGTATCAGAAGGGGTTTTCATTATTGATGACAGTCATAACAGAAGAAGCATACCTGTTCTCTTTTCCAGCATCTTCATTTTTGCTCAAATTCTCATCATCGCTCCCATTATCCACCTCAAGAAAGTACCTCTACAAGTAATGATTTTCTTTAATGTTCACCTTAAGGCATATAATGCTAATGAATATTTGCACTAAGGTCCTCAGCACTTGTGTTTAAGTCACTAAAGATGAGCTTTTAGGAGAAATAGGCACTAGGGACCTGAGGACCTTAAAGAAAATATCCCTAACTTAAAATATAATAAAATACAATCACAAGTTTTCGAGCCATTATATAACCAACAATTCAACATACTTAACATTCTAAGTAAATGAAAAATACACGAAACACAAGCAACTCACATCTTCTTCGTCAATAGCTTCTCCTGGAACAGTAATTGGAACTGGTTCAGGACCCAACTCATGTTGATAGACTTTCTGCATTTCTTCTGCTACAGCTTGAGCCAGTGACTCCTGGATTGAAAGAAAGGAAATACAATCGTTTACTATCTGGAATAGCAACATGGATGCGAAACATATGTAAAAACCAATCTTTAAGAACTTACCTGATGACTTTCAAATGTGGGATTGTAAGAGCAACCTGAAGCCTCAACTTCTACTGCAGGAATAACTGAAGGTTTTGAGACCTGTCAACAAGCTTATCAACAACTAAGGCCTATTTCATAACTTTAAAGAGAAATGTACAAAATCTTAAAGTTCATCCAGAAAGATGCATGTTGATTCTAATGTTGCTGTGGTGTTTTGGAAACAGCTGAATGAAACTTGGAGTTCATGGCATGCAGAAATTAGATAAAAGATTTTTTTTTTTCTAAAAAAAATTCAGAGTCCACCATGTCACTTAGAATACATACTCATGCTCATAAGGCAGAAAAGGGTGCAGAATGTCATTTCTTTCTACATAAGGATCCAGGAGGCAACTACAATTGCATTAAAATTGAAAAACAGTTTACCTTTTTCGACTTGTTGTCGCAGTCACCTGCAAGTTGCATCAAGGGTAGCCCGTCAAACACTTCATCTCTAAATACGGGCCAAAAAGTACTAAAATATAGATATTATCAAATAATACCTTCACTTGCCCATATGTCAACCAAACCAGAAGCAGAGGCAGCATCACCCTGATACAATAAGTTAAACACATAATCAGTCTTATTCAATACCAAAAGACACGAGCATCCCTCCAATCATTGCTCACCTTGGCAACATCTTTAGCTACATCCTTCTCTTTGGCAAGTTCTTTGTTCTTTTTCTCAGATTTCTTCTTCTTAGACTTCGACGATGGCACTGCTTGAACAAAGGGGTTCTTCTGCAACACACTATCACACCGCAGTACCTTCTGCCTGTGTTTCTCAATCTTCCGCTTCACCGAAAGATCTGCCACAACAAATAAACACAAATATCAAGTCAATAATAATTCAAAAACGCACCATTAACTAATAATTAGAAAACAAATTAGGCATCTTCTGCTTACAACTAAAATGCTTTCTAGCAAAAACAAAATATCTAATTCATTAGAATTCAAAACCAGCAGGAAAAATTGATTATTTTAGCATAGATTTCTCCATTAAATTATTTGAAAACTATCAAGCAATTCACATCTACTATGTAATTTCACGTTGCTACTGGGTATATAAAAATTTTAAGCTAAAACGGAACAAGCAAGTAAAAATAAAATTACCCGTGTGATTAAAAATATAAAAAAGGGGGTTAAAATGAAACAAAGGTGAGACCTTTGGACTGGTCCACGTAGAAAAGGGAGTCGTTTGGAAGGTGAGAAAGACTTCCGCCGGAGAGAGCGTCTTTGGTTTGTTTCTCAAAGAAATCTTCTAGGTCTTCTGTGCTTATGTTTGCCCTCCACGCTTTCTTCCCCTTCCTTGACCCTTTCGCTTTCTTTCCCATGTCTCTGTCTCTATGTGTTTGCTTGCTGTGTTTCTTCTTCTACTTCCGTGTGTTGTAACTGGTGATGTGATAATGTCTGCGGAGCGAACGAGAAGGAAGAAGGTTTTATTTCATATGTGAATTGTGATGCTGGTTTGACGTGGGCCGGGTTAGGCTGAATTCGGATTTGTGGGCTTTCATGGGCTGTCACCCATTACTTGTCCATGCACGAATTACTTATCCCACCACCCACTTCTTGATCATAGATCAACATTTTAAAATATTATACAATTTTTAAAGCATTTTCTTCTAATTTCGTTAGTACTCATTACACTTTCTCAAATATTTTTACAGCAAATCTATTTCTGTTTTTAATTCTGTGAAGGAGATTTGAATCTCAAATTTATTATATTATTAAAAAGATTTTAATAATAAAACTAATCCATCACTTAAAAAAAAAACACTCATTACCTATTTTCCTTTCTTATTTGTATTTTGTATAACTTTTATCAATAAAAGATAATTTTTTTTTCTTAAATTAAAAATATCATGTTTTATTAACAACAAAAATCATATTCTTTTATAAATTTAATAAACTTATTCCCCTCTAGGTTCTCAACCTAAAGGCCAATTCTCCAAGAAAAATCGAATAGTCCAAAATCTAGATGACCTAAAGGCCAAGGCCCATGAAAACCCTATAATATGCATTCTAAGAGCTTGGCAGGGGAAATGCCTCGGCATCCTAAGAGGTCAATAGAAAAGTCCTTGGTGTCAGAAGCACTTGATGAGAAAGACATTAGTCCTAATATCATTTGAAGACAACCATTTCTTGCTATAACCTAACTCCATCAAAGAATAAGAATCCATCAAAGATCTTGAGATATTTAGAGATTGGACCTTAATTGGACTAATCCTACTTTCTTGGAGCAAGTCAATAAATCTAATTCTCAGATATTTCAGAAGCCATAAATTTCGGCATAATCTAAGATTAAAATGAACTAAAGGATAATGAAGGTATAGGTAAACCCTAAAATGTGAGCCTATAAAAAAGGGAATGGAAGGACCAAGTAAGGGATTACGCATCTAAGAAAAAACTTACACATATACTTATTCTTTTATAATTCATCTTTATTTTGGTTTACAACTTTTACTTTATTTCTCCATAACCTCAATTGATTTAAGTATTAGATGGCCTTCACTAAAAAAAATTTCAGCATGGTCTAATTTTGATTGTGGTTGCAAAAGGATCATTAGACTAATTCACCAGGAAGTATTCAAGGTGATCGAATCAAATTATTCCTAACCAAAGCCATTAGGTGATTATGTAGTTGTTCTCCAAGATCCACAAATTTGACTCGTTGACTTTGAATTGATGAAATTTTAAGGTCAACAAAAATTTTATTACAAAGATATATCCATCAATACTACATTTGAAAGAAAAAGAGAAAAGGCGATTTCCTAAAATAATGTCAATCTTACAATTGAGAGCATATTTGACTAAAAGAATGGGCTACCATGATGGCTTCCCTTCTAACAAATTGACAAAGTAAATCAGAGAAATCATTGAACTTGTGAAGAATATTTTAGATAATATCCCCACAAATGGCATTAGTATCCTTATTAATTAGAGATAGTTGATATCAGATTCCATCAATCTGACTCAATGTAAGAAAGTTTGTAATTCTTTTATTGAGAAGGGTTACCCTTAAATAAAGTAAAACCTTCACCAATAAAAACTTCATAATCTGCTAGAAGAAAACATGTCATAACTAGCAAAACAACCTCAAAGCCATCTTTAATAATAGCTTCAATTCCACAATATGAATTTTTAGGCAACATTGCAACATCAACATTCATTTTTAAGTAACAAGTTTCAAGCACTTCTAAGTACGAGGCATGCAGGTCAAGGAAGAAAAATTGATATAGATTTCATCTTAGTTTGTAAGAATTGATACTCGTGCATGAAGAAACTAGCTATTAGTAATTTTGTATTATTTATGCTCTTAAATCATGTGTAATATTGTTATTTAATTAATGAAGTTTATTCATACATATGTATTGAGTTACATTAATGAACGCATATTTAAAAGTATGTCATCTATGTGTTAAACATATTATGCTAATGTAGAAGGTATAATTATAAGTTTTTTATAAATTAAATCTTGTTCACAGCTATTAATGAAAATGGTATTTCATTATGAAATGATGTAATTTTTTTACTTCTTATATTAGATGATTTATCTTAATCATCAAAGTAAAGACTTCAAATAGAAAAACTATATATATGATATATTGAACAAAATTATTGTGAGTTTTTATCTGATTAACTAAATAATGTTGATCTTAATTCACAAAAATTTTAATAAATTTGATTAACCTTAATCTTGAGTAAGTAATGAACTTATATTCATGTGTTATGTATTTTGAGTTATGACAAAGTGGGATTCATATAAACAGTAAAAACTTCAATTGTTTGGAGATACAATTTTATTAATCGTAGGAATATGTACTTACAAGATGGAATCTATTTAGTGATGTTCACCTAAATTGTTTATAAAACTTGTGTGGCTGCAATTTATTCAATAAATTGTTTATTGAATAATAAAATTTATTTACAAATATAAGCATATTGAAAAATGATTATTAACGCATTCAGTGATTTAGGAATAAATAGACAATTAAAAAGCATGACATTTATCCTAGACCTAACTTTAATTATAAACATCAATTAGAAGGTCAATTATATGATTATTGTTGGTTTAAGACCAAACCTAATTTAATTAAAGAGTTTTAATTAAAATGAGCTTTTAATTATTTTGTTTAGGTTATTATAATGTAGCCTTTACCTTTTGGTGAAATATTCTAGAGTTAACTTAGAAGAACTAGTGAGTCATGAGATGACTTGGATTAAGCCTTTTAGTTAAAGCTAAGAAGCCCATAAGTATGGTAGTTTCTTTACTAGTTCAAATCTAAATCATTCTAATTTTCAATGAAAATGTCTATATATATTGGAGGTAAGAAGTAGTAAAATAAGAACAATAATTCTTTTATGTATTTTATATTAAGAATCTCAGTCTATAGCTGTAATAACCGCATATTCACCATTATTAAGAATAATATTTACATGCGTGTTATTCGTATTTTGTTTAGATATTATGGGTGATGATTGATTTGTGTATTGTTATTAGTGTTGCTTATATAGAATAAGGTCCAAATATTAGCATTGAGTCTATTTGCTATATTTGAATTTATTTTAGGGACTAAATTATAAGATTTTTAAAAGTTTAGGGGTTAATTTAAAAATAATGGAGATTAGCCTTAAAAAAAATAGAGGCTATAAATATTATATTAACCTAAAGCCAAAATCAAATTTGTCATATTCTTTTAATAATGTTAAATTGGGGACAAGATGTTGCACATGTCAATAATAGGTTGTAATATTAGACTTATGACAAATGGTGGGAGAAATATTATTATTATTAATTTAATGATGTTGTATATTAATGAATTGAAGTGGTATTCTTTCGGTGGCTAGGCATGATGAATTGGTACAAGAATGTGCTTAGAATTATGAAGCAACAAGCCCCACATGACCTTTGAATTTTTATTATTTGAGAACACTTGACTTATTAAATTGATAAAAGAGTGTCAAGTGCTTAGTGGCCCTTTTATTTTTATTAGCAGCCTAAACATCACTTATTGACTTAAAATAAAAGAAGAGAGAGAGAGAGAAGGGTGGAAAAGAAAAGAAAAATAAGAAAGAGAACTAGAGAAATGGAGAGGAAGAAAAAGAAAAGAAAAATAATGGAAATAGAAGAAGAAAAATAAGATATCTTAAAAGGTATATCAAAACCTCTTCTTTCAAATTTTTAGTGTTATGTAATTTTTATTAAGTATGAGATTCTAAACATTTAGAAAATTAAGTAATTGATGTTGATTTTGTGAGTTATAATTGGGTTGGATGATGATTATAAAGATAAAATAATGAATCAGGATAGATTTACAAAATTTCTACATGATAGTATAATAATTCGACAATTTTGTAAATTTTTGTACTCAAATTATGATTTTGATATTTGGTAATATGAAATTATACATGTGTATGATCATGGAAAACCTTGAATTAAGTATGAATTCCATAAATTGAATTTTTAGTAAATTTTTGAAAATGATTCTAAAATTCTAAAAATTTCTTATTTTTGCAGTATGCTCAAGTATTGAATTAATTTTGATCAATCAAATGATCTTAAAAAATTATGATTTTTAAGAATGTTTTAGTTTTATATGTCTAGTATAATATATTTGAATTTGAATATCTAGATCATTATATTACAATTATTATAATTTTCTAAAGTGTGTCATCTATTACAATATTTTGATTAATAGAATTTTAAAGTTATAGAATAAAATAGTTTTAAAATATTTTAGGCACTAATTTTAGAGTAAAACATTTATCATAGTCTAAAATATGTGTCAAAAGTGTTTTTGTTATAATTTCATTATTTTTTTTATTGTGTATGTAATTTTATAAAATTGAGAGATCGAATACGGTTTAGTAAATTTCTTGATTTTGTCAAAATAATAGTTTGGATTTGATGATGTTTATGAAATTGATTCTATAGGAATTATGATATAATATCCATTTATGAGAATGATATATAAGTAAAAAATGACACATTCTGATTTTGTGGTAATTGAACATCAATTGATATATAAGAAAATTTTGATTAAGTGCATGCAGTTAGAATTGACAGGTTTTGACAAACCAAGTTATTGGACTAATGTAATGTGATAAGTATAATTGGTGTAGCTTTATGAGTTATTTTAAGTGTTTTGTATGAATAGTGATGCTTATGAAATGGGTTAATCTTTATTGATAGGTTAAGGAGATTAAACTTTGTTATGTGATCGACGAGAAGTAAGTATACTAGACTTTTACTGAAATTACAATAAATATAGTAATTGTTTATATATGATTTTGTAAATGTGCTTAGAAATATGTTTATGTTATGCCAAAGTATATTTTGATATGAAATATAAAAGACATATATGTGAAAAACATATGCTTATGAATATGAGCATTGACATTGAGCATGGACATACATAACATATATGTGTTTGTGAAAGTGAGCTTTTCAAAATAAAATGTATTTAACAAAGAAAACTTTTGAAGTAGAATATGTCAACGAAAATCTTTTTGTATTTTAAGGATGCTTGAAGTCACTATTTACATAGTAGGCATCTTATGTGATTTGTGGACCCTTTATGTGTGGCATTTCTTTTGGGATTGGTATGTGTTATGTGTTATGTACGTAGGAAGGATCCTATGGGTACCTAAAGAAAGAATGAGTCATCACATTCATGTGGTGGCGTATTGGTGTATATGGGAGAACTCACCAATGATCAAGGTGAGGGTTTGGCTCTTACTTTCATACATGAGCGTTATATGTGTGTAATTTAAACCTCACTTGTACTATTTCTCTCGTACGATATGTCATCGACGAGTGGCATTTAGCTCATTTTGTGATATGTGAAGTCCTACTAAGTATTAATTAGGTGATGGTGTTCTTATTATATACTTTGAATGAATGTGTAAGTACTTACTTGACATATAATTTTAATAAGATTTTTAGAATTATGATCCATCATGGCATATCGTGCTAATGCATTGTCTCTATGTATATATATATATATATGTATTTTGGTATATAAAAAATTAGTATGCTTATTGAGTTTTATACTGATTATAGTTTATGATGAATTCAGGTAAATAAGGTACATGTGTGTTTAGCGAATTTGGCAAGGCTTCTGCTATCCCTTGGGTTCCCTAGGTTGTTAAATATTTAATTAGTGGACATGTAGTTTGAAATATTTGGTTTATCCCTAATAGATAAGTAATTATGTATCATTACATTAAGTATGATTGTATTTGGTTTATATTCCACTAAGTATGTTTATGGTTTAATTTTTGTGATGAACTTATTAGCAACTTGTTAAGGATTCTTATGTAAAAATTAAATTGAAAATTGTTATACAATATTAATTATGAGTGCATATTATTGTATAAGTATAAGTTATGTTGCGTGTTAGATCTTTCCATATCTAGGGTATGATAATAACATTGCTTTGGTATGCGTGAGTTTGAGTATTAAAAAAGGTCTACATGTTCATACGCGTGAGTTTGAAGATTAAAGATAGTAAAAATTATTGTAATCATTCAATTCAAGACTTGTCAAATAAGAAATTGAGGTAATTCTCTTCTATTATATATGTAATTATGAATAAGATTATCTACCTTCCACATAAATTTATTTTACTAAATAATTTTTTATATTTAATAATTGGTATCAAAGTTATCTTATTTCATATTACATATATAATTTATTTTTATGTATAATTTAACTGTTTATTATAATACCAATTCTATAATTTAATCTATAATTATTATTTTTGTTAATTATATGATATATAGTTATGCTCATGTTAATAATCTATAATTAGATATTTGCTATAATTATTTTTTAGAATTATAATAAAAGAGAGTAATGAAATAATATCACAATTTTTTTTCTTAATTAATCTTTGTAATTCTTAAATTTATTGTAAACTAATTAATTTACATAGAATTTCATATATAAATCCAAGAATTAAAATTGTTTCTTTATATTATTATAAAAAAGAACAATCTGAAAGATTTATAAGAAAAAATTCTAGTGAAGTTAACCGCAGTGCGTGGCAGGATGTGTAGGTCCATGGTGGCTTCCAGCAAGCCTCAGCATGTCATGACAACATGATGACAATGAAGCAGGTATTGGTGAGAGGATAATGGCGATGCTGTCAGCGGTGGGTTTGGCAGTGTATTCTTTATGGGACGATGACAGACGTGGCTCGAGATTTTTGATAGTGTGAAAGTTGATCAACACGGTGATTGGCGACTTTTGAAGCGGCTGGCAATCTCCTCGTGGCGATCGGTGTGGCAAGAAGGTTAGGTAGAATGGAAGGCCGACAACATGAGATAGAAAAGGATTAATTAGAGTTTTCATCTGGCTTTTCTCCCTCAGCCCTCTAACTTTTTGTTAATTTGGTTTTGGCTAGAATATTTTAAAATTTTTAAAAATAGCCCTCAAATAGAATTTATATTTTAGGTAATTATATTTTAACTAAAAGTTTTTACAGAATTTATAAATAGGTCTCAATTCTAATCCAAATTTGTATGACAACTATTTTTTAAGCTTTTGTAAATCAAAAGTTGGCCTTAACTCCTTTTAATTTTGGTTTAAATTTTATTTGGCCATTTTAATAAATTTATTAGGCTCAAAGATATTTTTTAAATAAATTTTATTTTGTGGAGGCTCAATAAGAATTTTAATCCTAAAATATATCTAATTTATTTTAAAAATAAATGGACAAAAAAAAAATTAAAAATCTAAAATACTTAGCCATAAAAAGAATTAGACAAATGGAGATGGACATTATGGATGAGCCCAAGTACACTTCAATGAGTATTTTGAAGAGTTTAGGCTTAGTTTTAATATTTTTTTTTTAAAAAAAGTCATGAATTATGAATTATTTATTTACCTAGTTAATTGATTGGTTAAATAATATATTATATAGATTAAGGGTGTTACATTCATATGTCTATGCATAAATAAATTATCTTGTATGACATCAATATTTTAATGAGATTAAGATAAGATTATTATAATAGTTTTAATACTAAATTAAATTCATAAAACTGATATAACCTAATTAATTATTTTATTAATTAATGCTAGGTAGAATGTCAATTAAATGAATTAATTAGTATATTAAAACTAAAAACTCTAAAGTTTAAAATATTGAGTGGGAGAGGGCTTTAGGCATAAAGTATATAGCCTCTATTATTGGTCATATAGTAAAGTAGATTAATACTTCATCTCAAACCTTGTGAGATTCTCTACGACGAGTATTAATTAGAACTAGTTACTAGATAGGACTTCGCTAAAGGATAAAATTTGATATGTGGCTCATGCTAAATTGACTATCTTATTGTGACTTTTTATATTGAAATAATAGTTATACACTTAACTTAGGTTGATTAATATCCTTCCTGCAGAGTTCTTGTTAAATAAACTTAAGGGCTAAAAGAATTATAGTTTATTATTTTTTATATGAGATATCTGTACAATAATAATAGATTAATAGGGTATCAATTTGATTTATGAGGAATATGACCACCCTACAGATGAGTATTTTGAATAAAAACTAGATTATTAATGTATAATTTAATGTAGTTAAAGAGTTCTACTTACATGCATTTTATACATTCATGCAAAAGTTTCAAATACTATAAAAAAAATGCTCGTGTATGAATTATTTTTTAAAATTATGTCTTCATTCAGTCTATTTACATTAATTCTCAACCAAAATAAATTAATCAAGAACAACTTTCTGGAGTAGAAAAGGCTCTTAGATATTGTATTCATGGCTAAAAAACACAAATTTTTCTTGAGTGATAAATGACCTCTAAAACCTAATGAAAATACATCCCAAGCTGAAATAAATGCTTAAAGTAGTCAATTGACTAAGTGCACATCTTCGTTTTTTGGTTTCAATCTTAAAAGAAAGGCCTATCTTCTTCTTTTGGTTTCAATCCTAAAAGAAAGAATAGTAAAAAGAAGAAGAACAAGCCAAAGTAAACATCTATTTCAAGGTCTATGCAAATTTGAAAAAAGAAAGAAAAACCAAATGACAGTGCTTTCAATGTGGCATTAAATAGTAGAAGAGAAGCTTTTCAATCCATTTTGCTAAGCTTTTAATAGCTAAAAAGATAGCTTCAGCTTCTAGGAATATTTTTTTTCATTATAACATGTTTAGTGGTGATTCTATAGATTCAGAAAAATAAAGAAATGATTAAATGAAAGTATTTCAATTATGGCATTAAAGAGTTAGAAGAGAAACTTTCCAATCCATTTTGCTAAGCTTTCAATAGCTAAAAAGGTAGGTTCAACTTTTTGTAATATTATTTTTCATTGTAATATGTTAGTGGTTGATTTTATAGATTTAGAAAAATAAAAAAATGGCCAAATGAAAATGTTTCACTGTGGGATTAAAGAGCTGGAAGAGAAACTTTTCAATCCATTTTGTCAAGCTTTTAATAGCTAAAATGATAGTTTCAGCTTCTAATAATAATTTTTTTTATTGTGATATGTTTAGTGATTGATTTTATAAATTCTTGGATAATAGATTCTAGAGCTACTAATTATATTTGCAATTCATTGCAAAGGTTCTAGGAGACCAAATTACTCAATTATGGAGAGATCAGTCTTAGGCTTAAAAAAGGCGCAATTGTTGCGACTAAAGCAGTAAGAGTTATTTATCTTTATTTTATTATATAAGGACTTTAGTATTGAATGATTGTTTATTTGTGCTTGAATTTAAATGCAATTTGATTTCAGTTAGTTGTTTGAGTAAGTTTGATTACTCTATTATTTTTGACTCAACTATGGTGATCAAAAGAAATAAGTTATTTATATGTTCAGTTATATAGATTAACAATGTATATTGCATATATCCTAAAATCAACTTATTACATGATACAAAATCAAAGAATAAGTCTAATCACCATAAGAAGATTAAATTATCTTATACTAATAAAACATATCTTTGATATCTATGTCTTAATCACATTAGTCTAGAAAGAATCTAAACACGGGTCAAATATGAACCTTTAAGTTTATTGAAAATTGAACCATTATCAGTTTACGAATCCTGTATAAAAGGTAAAATAACTAAAAAAAATCCTTTAATGTTAAAGGCAATAGAGCCATTAAGGTATTAGAATTAGTGCAATCTAACGTGTGTGGATTTATGATCACAAAAGCTAGATGAGATTATGAATATTTTATTATCTCTTATTGATGATAATTCTAGATTTGGTTATATGAACCTAAATGCACCATAAGTCTACGGTAGTTGATATATTCAAGATATTTCAA
This sequence comes from Ailanthus altissimus, assembly GCA_946807835.1. Lineage (NCBI taxonomy): Eukaryota > Viridiplantae > Streptophyta > Magnoliopsida > Sapindales > Simaroubaceae > Ailanthus > Ailanthus altissimus. Next base: position 22,127,821 of record OX327684.1, read on the forward strand.
TAGAAGTGGAAAGGTAATTAAGAAAACATATAAAGACACTTCGATTTAATTGAGATGGCGAATACCTCTATAATGAGTTCTAGACTTATTTATAAAAAAAATGGGATATTATCTCAGTTAATTGCACTTAGGCCATTCCAACAAATAGAATAGCAAAAAGGAGAAAAAGTACTTTTATTGAAATTTTGAGGTCAATAATAAATTATTCAACTTAGATGAAAACAATATGAGAAGATACATAGTTATTTCCAAGGCATAACCCTAGAACGTAATTGATAGAGTTTAACTAGTGAATGTTAACTAGATGTTTAACTAGTGAATGTTAACTGAAGAGTCTTTTTTAGGCAGTTTTAATAAATATGAATTATATCTCACTAGTTATGATTAAATAATGGTTGATATAGATGAAGATTATTAGTGCAAAACTATGAAATCAAAAATAAATTCTATGTACTCAAACAAAGTTTGGAAATTGTAGAAAAACCTGAAGAAATAAAACTCATAGGGTGCAAATGGGTCTATAAGAGAAACTAAGTTAGTTCTTAAAACAACTTTGAAAATGTGTATGGGCTATAAACTTAGTTTACATCATGTACACATATGGGGTTGTCTAGCACACGTGTTGAAAGGGACGACTAATAAGTTGAAAACTAAGTTCGAAGTTTGTCTGTTATTTAACTGTAAGAGGGAGTCTTTTTTATGATCCTCAAGATGGAAAATATTTATGAGCACGAATACAATTTTTCTTAGGAAAAACTGTATGAAAGACTTTAAGTTTAGAAGCAAGCTAGTTTTTAATGAGTTATTTATAAGCTCTAGATTTTGTGCTTGAGAGAGTCAATGAGTTAGTTTCCAATCTAGATTATAACCACCAACCATAGCCAAATGTAGAGCAACAACCACGGTACTTTGTCATAGAGGGAGGACTATTAGATGTTTAACTAGTGAATGTTAACTGAAGAGTCTTTTTTAGGCAGTTTTAATGAATATGAATTATATCCCACTAGTTATGATTAAATAATGGTTGATATAGATGAAAATTATTGGTGTAAAACTATGAAATCAAAAATAAATTCTATGTACTCAAACAAAGTTTGGAAATTATAGAAAAACCTGAAGAAATAAAACTCATAGGGTGTAAATGGGTCTATAAGAGAAAGAAATGTGTGGATAAGAAGATGGAAACCTTTAAAGTTAGGCTTGTTGCAAAAGAGTACAATAAAAAAAGAGTATTAATTATGAAAAGACATTTTCACTAATAATCATGCTCAAGTCCATCAAAGTTCTTGTATCCATTGTAACAAATTTTGATTATGAGATTTGGCAAATAGATGTTAAGATTGCCTTCTTTAATGATAATCTTAAAAACGTATCTATATAATACAACTAGATAGTTTTATAGCTACATGCCAAGAACATATAGTTTGTAAACTACAAAAATATATCTATAGGCTAACACAAGCATCTAGGTCTTAAAATATCATATTTGACCAATCAATTAAATTTTTTAGTTTTGATCAAAATCTTGATAAACTTTGTGTTTACAAGAAGATAGATGGTCGGTTGGTATTTTTTTTAGTCTTATATATAGAGGTATACTGCTCATTAAAACTGCTATAGGAGAGTTATCATAAGATATAATATAGTTATTTAATCATTTTGATATGAATGATTTAAGAGAAGCCATTAATATCTTTGAGATCAAAGTATTAAGAGATTGCAAGAGAAAAATGTTAAGCTTATCTCAAACTAAGTACATTAATAAAATTCTAGTTAAGTTTATTATGCAAGATTCCAAAAATAAATTACTTTTTTTTAGATATGGGATTGATCTATTCATGCATCTGTATCTTAAGACACTTGAAGAGATAAATTACATGAGAGAGAATTCTTATGCATTAATTGTAGGATTTCATATATACATGTTGTGTACAAGACCAAATATTTATTATTCATTTAGAATAGTCAACAGATATTAGTCAAATCTAAGACTAGAACATTGAACTGTGGTAAAACATATATTTAAATACCTTTGGAGAATGAAAGATTATATGTTTATGTATTCTACTTAGGATATTGTACCTATTAGGTATATAGATTCATATTTTCAAGTAGATAAGGATACCCAGAGATTAACATTAGGATATGTGTTCACTTTAGGTTGTGTGATTATAAGTTGGAAGAATGTAAAGCAATTATGTATTGTAGACTTCACCATGAAAGATAAATATGTTGCTACATCAGAAGTTACAAAAGAGGCTGTATGACTTTGCAAATTTCTTATAGAGCTTCAAATGGTACCGAATGCTAAAAAGATTTTTTTTTTTTTTGCCGTTATAGTATAATTGTAGAATAATTCAAGAAACCAAGATACTATAAGAAAGAAAAATGCATTGAGAAGAAATGTCATTTGTTAAGAGAGTTTGTGCAAAAGGATGAGATCATAGTATCTAAGATTGCATAAAAAAAAATCTAATAAAGCTATTCACTAAGTCATTATCAGTAAAGAATTTTAAAAATCACATATATGATATAAAAGTTTGATAGATGCTCGATATACTTTAGGGCAAATGGGAGATTGTTAGACATTTTATGTTATTTATGTCTTTAAAGTATGTGTAATAATATTTTTTTTATTAATAAAGTTTATTCATACGTATGTATTGAGAATACATTAATGAGCCCATATTTATAAAAGTATAAGATCTATGTATTAGATATATGATGCTAATGTAAAAAGTATAGATCATAAATTCTTTATAAATTAAATCTTGTTTACTGCCGTTAATAAAAAAAAGGAACTTTATTATGAAAAGTTATAATTTTTCTACTACTTATAGTGGATGATTTACCTTAATAATCAAAGTAGAGACTTCGAGTAGAAAAACTAGTGTATATGATATAATGTATGAGACTATTATGAATTTTGATCTGGTTAACTAAATGTCCATATAAGTAATGAACATACATTCATGTATTATATCTTTTGAATTATTCGAGTAGAAAAACTAGTGTATATGATATAATGTACGAGACTATTATGAATTTTGATCTGGTTAACTAAATGTCCTTAATTTTAATTTACAAAAGTTTTAATAAGTTTTATTGACTTTAATTCTGAGTGAGTAATGAACATACATTCATGTATTATATCTTTTGAATTATTACAGAATGAGGTCCATATAAATGGTCAAAACTTTGATACTTTGAAGATATCATTTTATAGATCGTATGAACATATACTTGTAAAATATAATCTATTTAATGATGTTTACCTAAACTATTTACAGTATATTCACCTAAACTCATAGATTTAACAATTTTTCTACTAATTTAAATTTTAATCAAACGTCAAATCTTAAAATATATATATATATATAAGAGATATGGAGTAATAAAATAATAATAATAATTTTTGTACATATTATACATTAAGAATCTTAATCTATAGTATTGCCTTGATACGTGTGAGATTGAGGATCGAGTAAGAGAGATCTACGTGCTCACATGCATAAATTTAAATAATGTGAATTAAAAATTGATAATAGTTAAAAATATTGTAATCATTCAATTTAAAGTTTGTCAAATAAAAATTTAAAATAATTTTTTAATTTTATACATATAATTATGAACAAAAAGATTTAATTTTCGTATAATTTATTTTATTAAATAATTTTTTTTTATCTAACATCAGCATCGACCAATATCCTAACAGCAGTATGGGCATGTTCCTTAAAAAATGAAACTATTCCATACCTTCCAAGCAAACCAAAGCAAAGTGTATAACCATTCTATGTCTTGAGAAGAGAGAATACGAAATGAAGACAACAACGTATCGCGTACGCAAGAGCCTGTAAAAGTTGAAATCAACTTGATTTGCAAAACCACTCAAATTCCACAAGGGGGTAATGTGATTACAGAAAAGATGCACATGAGGACAACATAAAATATTTGACATAAAGAAAGATAAATATCTCATTAAAAAGTTTATTTTAATTTAACTTTGATGGTTTTAAAGCGAATAAACCTATATTTAATAATTTTATACAAACTGATTAAAAAAAAAAAAAGAGAGAGAGAGAAGTTTATACAAAACATTTCAGAAAAAAAAAGAAATTTATACCAAAAAAATGGATTAAATTAGAAATTATAGAACAAAAAAAATAGCATAAAAATACTCATTTTTCAAAATCATGGACGACATACCATCCATGCAACTCCAGCATATGGTTTACACATATATTTAAGGGAAATTTCTCATTTTGACCTAAAATTTAAATAAAAATAATATTTTGACTAAAGTCAAATTTGTTAACATATATTAACCAAATATTCAATTCAAATTTTATTTTACTCTTATTCTAAAAAATAACGAAATCAAAACACTCTCACTCACTTTCACTTTCTTAGTAAATTCTTCCTCAATTCTCATAAATTGTAGATCAGCTCTAAAATTAGTATATTTTGAAGATTTTAATTATAATAATCAAGTGTAAAGTTAAAAAATTAAAAAATAAATAAAAATTGATGAGTTTTTATTTTAAATTTATTTTTATTGTATTTTAAGTTATTTTTTATTTATTTGTTAGAAATGTATGTAGGTAGTGTTAGTAACGTAGAAAGAAGGTTAAAAATATGAATAAAGAGCTGAAATTGAAAAAAAAAAAGGGTTAGAAATGACCGATTCCAACGATTTTTTGTAAGACACGTGCTCGAACTGTGGTCCACGTGAATGGCGCGTGGCCACAGTGTAGTGCGCGCAGCCATATGGCGCTACGGCAAGGTACCATGTGGTAATTTTTGTTTAATTTTTAATTAATTTAAAAATATAGTTTATTTATTAATAATTTAAATTTAAATTAATGTGTGTAATTTAAAAATTGTTATTGTTTTTTGTGGTAATATTAGGTTATTGTATATGTTAGTAATAATTTTTTTAATTCTATATGTTAATAATTTTTTTTAACTTAATTTTTTTCAAGAAGAAAAATATTTCAATAGACTACGTGATTACCGAAAATAAATTCTATCAATAAACCGTACATAGTTACTCGAAGTTTTGGGTTATAAAAAATATAAAAAATAAATTAACTTCAAGTCAGGTCAAGATATTTAGAACCACATGTTTTGATTAATTTTTGGATTTATCGAATATTTCATTCTCAGGTATTTTAGCACATGAAATTTTATTAAGACGCGTACATAATAAAAATTTATATGAAGAATTATGGTTCTATATAGGCAAAAGACGTATTAGATTCTTTCGTCTAGAATTTTATTTGATTACTAGTTTGAGAATGTGGAGATTATCCCGTAGTAAGTCGGTTAGGTGATAGACTATGGCACAAATACTTTTTGGGTAGAAGTGAGTTGACTTACAAGGATTTGGATCCGTGGTTCAAGAACGTTACATTTGATGATGATATAGATGTAGTAAAAATGTGTCTATTTTATGTATTTCATAAATTGTTAATGCCACGTGATCGAAATAGAGCCATACAATATTTTATGCTTCGCCTCATAGATAATCTTGATGAGTTTAACTTATATCCTTGAGACACGATTGCATGGACTGTACTCTATAATAACTTATGCACGGCTCAAATTAAAAAGTTAGTGAAACTCAGAATAGCGGACACTACGGATAGAGAATCATATAACTTATACTCATTTAGTCAAACATTCTTAATAAATAATTCTATTTTTTTGATTCATTGTCATATTGGGATACAGATAAAATTATTTTGTTGACACTACGAGACGATCCTGTGATGTGGGGAGGTGTTTGCCCGTAAGAATGGAAACTATTTTTTGCATATTTTAAATTGGTCTGGTACGGTCACCTCATTATATGAAAGCATTGTAAATGTCACATTTGATAGTGTTAGGGATGCTTTTACGTTCAACAAAAAATATATATAATTTTTTTATAATTTTTATTTTTTTAATTATGATTAATAAATTTAAAATATTATAAAGGCTTTGGAAGTTCATAAAAAATTAGTGCCCTACAAACATAAGAAGAGTGAGGACTGTAGCATGGTAGCAAACTTGTGCATTCTATTAAAAAAATGGGAAGAAAGTTTTAGGTTAGAAAAAGTTGAGATTCTCAGACACCTAATTCATCGATGATGCTCAGCCTGACTACGAATTTCAAGCCCCGCCAGCGATTGAATCAATAATATAATAATTTAATTTTTTTTTCTTGAATTATAAATAAGTATTAGATTGTGAAAATTGATTATAATTACTTGTATATAGTTTGCGTTTAGCACATCATCATCACAGTATCATATCCTGGAGAAAAAGATGGATGATCTTGAAATAAGGTTATTTACCAGGATTAATGAGATTAACTTAGAGTTTTTCACCAAGATTGATCGTGTTAGCTCAAAGGTAATAAGTAGGGTAGCTAAGGTCGAAGAAGATATCTTACATCAGATATCTCTCTTAATACAACAGTTTAAGTCAGCCAAGATCTCTGAAGATGTCGGGCAAAGTATGGTACGTTCTAAACCTAAATTTTATTAGGTGCAAATTTTAACAAGTCAATACATTAATTGGTGTTGTTTGATTTTGCAGGGTAGTGGATTCATGATTGCTGACTTTCAAACATATGCTCCTACCAGCGAGTCTTAGCATCAGCCTATGGCAATGGATATACACCATATAGCTGATACTCCTGCCAGTGTAAAATTATATCTGCTCCCTTAAACTTCAGAGTCACTTTGTAATATACTTGATCAACTCCTAGAAGATGACAAATTCTTCTCAATAATGCTTTATATTTAATATTTTTTAGAACTACTATGTGCATATTTTGATATCTAATGTATCTTTCAAAATCATCACTACAGTTCTCCAATCTTTTTTCAAAATATATAATGGTCAGAAATTTATGAAATTTATTTTTCAACACAACTTGTTGCACAACAAGTTGGGGCAAGTTGAAAAAGGTCAAAATTTATCGTTTCAACCATTTTCGGTCATTTTTTTTGTCACTCACTCATTTTTAACCTGTTTTATACATTAGCACTATAGTTATACATTTCTAATAATTATATATAAAACACACAAAAACACATTTACTTTTAAATTTAGATGAAAACTTACTAATTTTCATCGATTTTTAATTTTTTCTTTGGTTCCTATGATTCACATAAGAAAAATTAAAAAAAAATTGTATTGATAAGGGAGTAACCAATCTGTAAGAGAATTTTAAAAAAAAATTGTATCGGTAGAGAAAAAGTTGTGAGAGGTGTTGAGAGTTACAAGTGGCGTGAGGATGTTGAGAGTTGAGAACACGAAAAATTATAAAATAAAATAAAATAAAATAAAATTACAAATAAGGGTAAAATGGTCAGTATATATTATATTTGGTTAACAAAAATTAAATATTTTAACTTAAGTAAAAAAAAAAACATTAATCCCCTTAAATAGTGGTCAAAGGGGAATTTCCCAATATTTAATGGACCACATATCGTTCGCAAGTATTCTACTACCTTGGGCCTTTGGGGAATATTTCCTCCGGTTTTGTAGATACAGAAGGAAGCTTAGGGTTGTTCCAATGGAGCATATTGATCCCTAAACGATGAGAGTGAGTTGATGAAATTTCAGTCCCATTCATACTTTACGATCCCGAATACCGACCGTATCGTAACTGAGAGCACCCAAGTGCCCGAAAAGAAAATTAAGTTCCGACGATGGGAATGTTTGAAGGAATGACTGTTGATGAGCAAGTGAACCGAGCTGAAGAACTGTGATGAGGAAGATGCGGTGATGGCGTTTATGGCTCCGGAACAAGTTCCTATAATGCCAGTGCTTATGCATAGATATATTTTTGTTGTTGCTGATGAGCAAGAAGAATGCTAAAGGCATAGGGATCATTATAAGCATAACCAATGCTGGTTTTGATATTATTGAATATTTTTCCCTGCAATAAGTCAAATTGATGAGTTTTGGTTTTATCATGTGTTACAGCTTGCTAGCTTAATCTTGTCATGAGGCACTGAGTTTGCTTTAAAATTAAGAATGGCGTCAATGTTATAAATGATACATATTAAAGTTATAAGAGTTGTGTGCAAACCTTGTAAACCAAGTGAAAATGACCGAGAAGATCCTTCCCAAAAAGCCAAATGCTGATGATGTTGCCAAAAGAAATGAAGATTCACTGTAGCCTTCAATTCACATATTATTTTGAAGTTGTTAAGATACACCATTCCTAGAGTAGACCCACATATACTCATCAAGTAAAACGACTCTCTTTACTAGCTCCTTCAACCCATTGATCTCATCCCCCAGAAGCAGCTCATTTGTGTCTGCTGCCTTCTCATTACCTAATTATCTTTTATTATCTTCAATAGCGACTTTTGAGTTTTTCACTAGAAACCCTTTTGGATAATGGTTCACTAACAACACTAGAAACTTTCAATAATCACCTGAGAGTCCCATATTTTTGCTAATATTAGCTGGTTTGCAGCCATCAGCGATGCAACTAAATAGGAGGTAACTTTACTACTAGTTCTAAAATTAAAACTTTAAATTGTGGTGACACTTGTGTAAAAGGTTGTGCAATGCTTTCAATCACGGCGTATACTCCAGTTGCAATAACCATCACAAATGCAAACGTTTGAACATTTTTATTTCTTCATGTTCAACCATTTCTAGACAATTTAAGAATGCCGCGGCTAGCCCTGTAATAGCTGGGGCAAGACAACTTATGACGAAATAGATAATAGAATCTGAAGAACCTTTCCTATTTTCAATTCCTTCAACTAAAGAAGTGTATATCTTTCCTGTCAATCCGCTATAGCTTGTTGATAGTACAGTAATGGTTTCACGGCAATTCTTGAAGTGTCTATTGGCTATTAATTCACAGTTAAGTGTGGATCCAGCTAATGCTGTTTCCTGCAAGAAAATTGAAGAATAACATTTGCCAATAAGATAGAAAAGGAAAATGATATGTTAGGCACAAGTACTGAACACCGTATCCAACTGATCCAAAGATCAAAGCAATCATTAGAATCAATATCAATGGAGGAAGATACTCAGACGCAGCACTTGATAAGAATCCCAAGAGCCTTCCATTTTCTGAAGCTACAACGAGACTGTTGAGTTGCACTCGGGAAATGCCATAGTGTTGTTCAATTAGCTTGGAACGAGCTGAATAATGCTGAATAAATAAAACGGGTGCCATTCATGGCTTGAAGCAAAATAATGCCACCCAAAATTAACCATAAAAAAATAATATTGTCTAAAGCCTAACGGGCTGCCCTTGCTTGTTTAATTTGCATGCTAATTAAATAGATTTGGAGGATGGTGATAATCAAGATAGATGTTGGCTTTCTAGTGAGTTATAAAAATGCATAGTTCATTGCATGAAGATAGTTAATTTCTCAAATGTTCAATTGGTTTCACGTAGTTATCATTGAGTAATCATTTACCAGACAGCAAAACTTCAAAACGCCTTTCAAAAAATCAAAACATTAGGCAAATGGCTTGCTTGGGAGATCTGCAATGGTGTTCAATTTTGTCACTACCTATTAATTATTTGTCTTGAGTTAATTAATCCGGATTAAAGATAGATTAATTACAATTCAGTTCTTTAGTTCTGATAAACAATAGTTGGCATATCTTAAAGAAAACAAATAACTCTAGTCATTAACAAATGAATAATCCTAAACATTTGATAATATTTCAATTTTTTTCATTTCAAATGATATGTTAAGTAATCATTAGATGACAAAATAGTATAGTAGATAATTTTAAAATTTACACAATTTTATTATTTAATGACTATTTAACATCTTAATTTGAGATTCAAAATTAGAATATGATTTAGGAAGTACATCATTCTTTTAAAATATTTTTTGTTTTTAAAAAAAAAATAAAAATTGCCGGTTACTCATTCTGAATTTTGTTAGTAGTTCATTACCTTTTGTCCTTTTTTAATACTTTGTCACCCCCTGTGTATGGGTCTCTTTTTAGAGGAAAAATAATAACTAACATGAGGTAGTAAGTGACTACTATAAAAATTTACAAGAGTTAATTGACAATTTCCCAAATAATAATAAAAAACTAAATGATTAAAAAAAATTAAGATGATTGCTTGAGAAAACTCAAAGTGACCAACTTCATAGTGTACGTAGTGCATATATACAGGGTTCAACACAAGATCTAAGCACGAATATTAGCTAGAGATTTCAAGCAGAAAAGAGGCAAGGACGAGCTATGAAACAAAGTAAACACGATGATTAGCATACTTAAGCGTTTAAGCTATTATTCTTGGTCAGGGAGGATAGATTTTTTAGCAGAAAATGTAGGAGGAGATCTGGTCCATCTTGGGTTTAGGATCTGGGAGTGTCACAGTGATCATAATTTGACTGATCTAGATGGTCTCCTAATTATAAATATAAACAGACAATCATATACACGACAATCTTATCAAATTGCGCTCAGGGAAAAAATATCGGGGAAAAATTTGTTTGGTGAAAAAATCGTTATAGTAAAGATTTTATGTTAAATTATTAAAAAAAATAGAATAAAAAATATACTTAAGTTTATGGAGATATAGAAAATTAGGGTTAATAGTTTTTTATGTTTAAATATTTTTTTTTTGAAAAAAAATTATTGTTTACTCATTGATAGGATGTGAATGAATATACGTTAGGGTTTAAATTAAGAACCTTAATATATTATTTACAGTATTTCATTTTATTTTGACTTATCATGAAAAAACATAAAATAATTAAGTTTTTACACATTAAAACTTATACCATATGAAATGTCTTAAAAATCGAATAACAAATAGATAACACTTTTAATGGACAACAAAAATGATAGTTAACAATGTACAATTAATTGATATTTATATAGGCTCACTTTAATATAATTCACAACAATGTCTCACTTTGACCACATATGTCACTTTACAATTGTACATTGTTAAATAACTTTATGAGCTCAATATTTACTATCTTAATAAAAAGACATATAAATAATTTAGTCCATCAATTATACTAATATAGAATTAAAGTTATCTTCGTTATCCATTTTATAACTAGACCCATTAATGGTCATATATATCAATATAATCAATAACATAAATGAAGCATAAATGTGTAGTATGAAAATTTCATGCAATGTGATCCCTTAATATGCCAATTTTCAACTAGTCTTATTTTACAACTCAAAGGAGTTCGACAATATACTTTCAAAACTTTATACATAACTGCAATTGAAAGAATGTAACTTTACTTTAGACTTTTCAATAAATAAATAAGGAACAATACCTTAGTCTGATAAAAAAAACATATCAACTATAATTGAACATCAAAAAATAAACTCACACCATAGAAGCATATTATCAGGATAAACCACACTTATACGAGTCATATGCTTATGAAACACTTTAGGTGGCACACTTTTAGTAAGCGAATCCGTAGTTATAAAGTTTGTACTAATATGTTTAATTGACACTTAAAGAATCTAAACTCTCTCTTTAACAACAAGAAACTTGATGATAATATGCTTCAATTTTGATGAGCTTCTGTTGTTCTTAGAATATAACTCAGCGACTTTATTATCACAATTTATTCTCAATGGTCTCTCAATGCCATTGATAATTTGCAACTCAATGATAAAATTTTACAATCATATTACTTGGTTTGAAGCCTTATAGCAAGTTACAAATTTTGCTTCCATGATGGAAGAAGTTATGAGTGATTGTTTGACACTCTTCTATGACACTATTTCTCTAACCGATTGGAGATGGTGCTTACGTGCTATTCCGATATACAGTAAATATTTTAATAATAATCGTTAATACATAATTATATAGTAAGAAGTTTGTAACCTTTTCAGACATTATAGATCTAAAAGAGTTTAGATCTGATTTAAAAAAGTTTAGGTCAACGCCAAAGTTAGTAATTCAAGAAAGTTAGAACATTGTCTAAAATAAGGACAAAGACCCGAGAATAATATAGTAATGATGTAGTTGCAAAGAGTTGCAAATGGTATTAAGAAATGTTATTGCACAATATATTCTCAAAAACATCATTTTTGATCCATGATTACCGACATGGGTTGATCGGTATTCATTTTAGATTAGCGTATGTTTATATCTGAATTATTCAGATGGTTAGTCTTAGTAGACCATGGACTTAGCGAAAGTCCGTATAGGCATGCAGGTATTCAGTAAGGACTGGATACTGAACAGACTCACGAACTTCTAATAGACATCCCATAAAGCTATCAATGAAGGATTTTCTCGAGTTAAGTAGTATTCGTAATTCTTTGACCTGAGTATCACGATAGACTTATAAGTGATTCACCATACTTTGGTTACACATATGTCAGAGACCTTTTATGGTCTGACTGCTGGGTATTATAATACACGTGTCAATAATTATAAAGGGTTAATGGCAAAATAAAGGGGAAGGAGGGGGGGAAGAAGAGTCAGCCAAGCAGTGGCTACCTCTTCAAGAGATATATATATATATATATATTTGTATGTTGCTTTATTTGAAGCTTACGAGGAGAAGAAAAAAAAAACCAAAAAAGAAAAGAGAGAAAAGAAAGAAAAGAAAGAGAAAGAAAAGAGAAAAAAAAAGAAGAAGAAGAAAGAAAGAAAGAAAAAAGAGAAGAAAGAAAACTGAAGGAAAGAAAAGAAAAAAAAATTTAGGAGAAGAAATAAAGGGGGAATTTTAGAAAATCAGTTTGGGTAGTTAGATTTATACTCAATGTTTCAGCGGGTAACAGTTTTATGATGTTAGAATATTTATATTACATATTAGTACTAATGATATATTTTTATACCCTATAATATAGAAGGTGTGCCAATAGCGTGTAGATCTCAGAATCTAGACCCTGCTCAGGATTAACGCACTTTTAGTGAGTGGATAGCTATATATATATATATATAAATATATATATTTTATATGTTTTGAATACAGCAATTATGATTTAATTACACGTTATCAGATTTAGTCATGATTTATTTTAGACAGATAAATATTTATGTTAATTAGTACATTAAAAAATATTTTTAAATTTTATTATAATATAACTTATGATTACATTCAGTACATAAATAATTATTTCAGAATAATTACAGTGATGATATTATATAGTAGTAATTTTTGAACCACCGTATGCGTACCCTCCCTTTTAGTGTAGTTGCTCTGCGTATGCGTTAGACCAATTTAGTTTGCTCTGCCCGAACGATGTAATATTCTACTGAGTTAGACCAACTCAGATCCTCCGCTCTGCCTGTGCGTGAGTTACTCCGTCAAATTAGACCAATTTTTCCCTAGGTACAAGTTTGGTATGGTTTTCAATATATATGTAGTATATATTTCTATAGCTATATTACATATATTCAGCTTGATAATAGATTTTATGATAATTTACGCTTTTAGACTTTCAGATTTCCATTATTATGTTATAATTTTAGTTTTAGCAAAGATTTTTATGACAGCTTATATTTCAGTACAAGTTTATTAACTACTCAGTATATAGTTTCATGATTATTTTATCTTACAGATTTATACGTGTACAATATATATAAAGTATATAATATTTTCAGATAATGTCCACATTGAGCCACAAACTCACCTTTTTTTAGGTTGTCACCGAAATTTGTGCAGTGTGATATAGTCTTCACATTTTGAGGTTGGCCCACGACACGCATAGCTGCATAAGTGTCTAAGTCTGTATATTTGTATATCTTTATGTATATTAGAGTATACGTATACACCTTTTGTTGAGGCAGGTAGCCTCATTGTATCATATGTATAAGTAAAGAGTATGTTAATCCTATGTCATCATAGGATCCGCCTCAATTCTTAAAGAGGGCTCAAGTCGGGTCCTGTCAGGTATGATCCGATACTCATAAAGTACGGTGTGCATAGATTTGAGATCTGTCAACTCATATGGTTGAGTTAAATATTTTGATGCTCCGAGATTGTATTTTATAAAGTCTTATGGCCATAAATATAAAACTCATAATAGAGTTTTTCATAAGATTAAACAATATCACAAAGGAGTTTGTGGATATTGTTTATGAAAATAAAAATCTAGAGATAAGTTCACGGTTGAACATATAGAGATTTGACAATGATGATTTATATATCCACTCTTCTAAGAATATATGTGACATAGGGATTATACAGATATAATTTATCTCAATTTGTATGGTTTAACGCGCTATTCTGTAATATCTATAACGTGTGTGTGAAGCAAATTTCACGGACTTGTGAAAGTATTCCGTAAGAAAAATGGGTGTGAACTTAGAGAGTTACACACTATGAAGTGTACTCGTTAAGCATCAGGGTAGCGGTATGGATTATATGGATCGATCTAAGAAGGTTTCAAAAAGTAGGATACGTTTTATGACTAATCTGAAAAGTGAAAACACAATTTGTAAATGTTGCAAACATGTCCCTATTGCATGGAAAAGTGAAAATGCACACATAACATCCATACATGGCTATTTATGTGTCAAATGGCAGTATGCATAGACATGCATGTGACAAATGTCAACCATGTAAAGTACTTGCATGGATGAGTAATATTTGTCACTCATGCATAAGCCTACATGGTATCACATGGCTACATGTGACATATGACCACTTAAATGTCTTAGGCTATTTAAAAAAAATGAAATAAGTTTCATTTGAGATAGAATTCATGTGAGAATGAAAAATTTGTGCAAAAGAAAAACTTTGAGAAAGTTGCATGTTGGTTCATAAACTAAATCTTTAAGCATTTGATAATGAACTAGTTAAAATACTAAACTTAGTTTTGATTCATGCACAAAATATACATCAAAGGCTATCATTCTAGCTACTCTAATCCCACTAAACGTTGAAGTCTACAATTGTTCAAGAGAGGACTTTATTATGAGCTCAACAAGTTTTAAAGTTCAAAAATCTTCACTGAATCGTCTATAAGGATATGTATTCGATTCTTGTACTGTTTTTTTATTCAGTTGTAATGTGTTTATGTTGATTATATTGTATTATTCCATTACACAATGTATGTTAGACATGTATTTTGAAATTTTTAACATGTAAATAATCACATGCATATACCCTTTAATGCACCAATACAACCAAAATGAAAACATAGCCAAAAGTGAATTTTCTGCTGTCGAGGCAACCAACAAAATTTTAGTTTGAATACCCAATGATCTCTAAATAATCTGATTTTCGATATGTAAGCATGTAATCTTTTATTCTCTGTAGATACTGCATAACCTTTTTAACGGCTGTCCAATGATCCATTCCTAAGTTACTTAAATATCTGCCAAGCATTCTAACTACATACAAAATATTTGGATACTTACAAACTTGAGCACACATAAGACTCTTTACTGTCGACGCATAAGGAATGTTCTCCATCTCTTTCTTCTCAATTTCATTTTTTGGGCATTGAAGCAAACTAAATTTATCATCTTTAGCAATGAGTGTGTCTTATTACGTATAATTCTTCATGTCAAAGTATACCACGAGAACAATCTCGGTGAATCTGTATGCCCAACATAAAAGAGACATCCCCAAGATCTTTCATTTTAAAATTATTTGAAAAAAATCTCTTAGTTTCATGCAATAAGCCTATATCACTACTCGCCAGTAGAATGTCATCCACATATAAGATAAGAAGAGTAAACTTGCTCTTACTGATTTTATGATATATGTAATGATCAACAGTATTTTCCTTCAAACTAAATAAAGTAATCACTTAATCAAATTTTTGATACTATTGATAGGATGCTTGCTTTAAACCATAAATGGATTTATTTAATTTTCACACCAAATATTTTAAATTTTTGAATTCAAAGTTTTTTTATTGCAACATATATATGGTTTCTTCATTATTGCCATTGAGAAACGTGGTCTTTACGTCTATCTAATATAGTACTAAATCATAATGAGCTACAAATGTCATAATAATTCCAAAAGAGTCTTTCAATAAAACCAAAAAGAAAGTCTCTTTATAATCAATGCATTCTTTTTGAATAAATCTTTTTGTAACTAGACGTGCCATATATTTTTCGACATTGCCTTTCGAATTTTGTTTGATTTTGAAAATTCATTTACAACCATTTGGTTTTGCTTTTTTAGACAATTCGACAAGATCCCAAACATCATTGTCTTGCATTGATTTCATATTATTTTTCATGACATCTATCCATCTCTGAAAGATCACACTTTGTTTGACTTGACTGAAAGTTATTGGTGTTAGAAATTGTACTTATGTGCCATTCTGATATATAGTAAATATTTCAATAATAATCGTTAATACTTAATCATATGATAAGAAACTTGTAACTTTTTCAGATATTATAGATCTAAAGGAGTTTTGATATGTAAAAGAGTTTAGGTCAGTGCTAAAAGTTAGCAATTCTAAACATTGATTAAAATAAGGACAAAGTCCTGAGAATAATATAGTAATGATGTAGTTGTAAAGACTTACAAATGGTGCTAAGAAATTGTTGGGATTTGTGCTTACGTGCCATCCCTTTTATGTATAAATATTTGCTTTATGTTTATACATTTATGATTTCAATATATCACTAATTATTTTATTTATAAATATGGTAAGATGCTTGTAACGTTTTAGACATTGTATGATCTGAACGAGTTCAGATCTGATCTAAAGGAGTTTAGATCAGAACTAAGAGTTAGTAAAATCTAAAGAGTTAGAGCCTTGTCTGAAATGGGATAAAGACCTAAGAATATATTAATAATGACATAGTTGCAATGGATTGCAAATGGTGCTAAGAAATGTTGTTATGCAAATATGTTCTTAAATTTAATGTTCCTGATCTACCTTCACTAATGCGGGTCTGCTAGTGAAGATCTTAATATATATATAGATCAGTGTATGTCTATATCTAGATAGTCCAGATGGTTAGTCTTAGCAGACCATGAGTTTAGTGGAAACTCGTATAGAGATACAAGTATTCAGTAAGGACTGAATATTGAACAGACTCACAAAGATCTCCAATAGACATCCCATAAAGTCGTCAATGGAGGATCTTTCGAGTTGAGTAGTATTCGTGGTCCTTAGACCTGAGTGCCACGGTGGACTTGTGAGTGATCCATCATACTTTGGTTCCACACATGTCAGATACCTTTCATGGTCTGACCGCTGGGTGTCGCTGGGTATGATCCGATGCTCATGGAGTCCGGTGTGTACAGATATGGGATCCATCAACTCAATTGGGTGAGTAAAATATCATGTAACTCTAAGATTGTATTTCAGAAAGTCTTATGGCCATAAGCAGACATCCAAAAATTTCTTGGGAAAATAATATCGTGAAAGTGTTTACAGATATTATTTATTGAAATACAAATCTAGAGATAAGTTTATGGTTGAGCACATAGAGACTTGACGGTGTTGATCTATATCTCCGCTCTTCTAGGATATTTATGATGGAAGGATTATACGAATATGTTATAACCTCAACTTGTATGGTCTAATGCGCCGTTTTGTAATATCTGTAACATGTGTGTGGGACATTGTTCACGGACGTGTGAAATAGTTTCATATGACAAATCGGGCATGGACCTAGAGAGTCTCACAATATGAAGTGTACTCGTTGTGCACTAGGGTGGCGAATTGGATTGAATAATTAATCCAACAATTTTCAGCAAAAATGAAAAATGTTTCTAGGTTCCTTTTATTATTCACTTGTCAATAATTGAAGGTAAAACACATTATTGGTTTACAAGAGTTGTTAACCAATAAGAAATTTGACAAGTGACATAATCTTGCTCCATAAATTATTTACCATGTATTTACCTATTTACCTTGCTTGGTAAATACATATATGGTAAATGTAAATATTCAAAATAGTTTTGAATTATTAATATTTTATATATTAATCAAATTAATATTATTAATTGGAATAAGTGGCAAACACCATTTACTAATGGAGAATGCACTTGTTATTAATAATAAGGAAAGTTTACCACTTTGTAATTCTTAAATGATGCACTAAGGAAGTGGTAAAACCACTTAACATTGATTAAATGCCATTTACTCTCTAGAAATTGATTCAATTGGTTGAATCAAATTGGTGAGTGAAAAATATGATAGATTAATGTTTGTAATGGCAAACATGGTTAAGTGGTGGTGGAGCACTAAGAGAAATCATTCTTTGCACTTAAGAAAGAATTGAAAGAATTCAATGTGTGCAAGATAGAGTGAAATTCGTACTAGGAGAAAAGAGAGAGGATTGAGAGCTTTTCCTAAGTGTTTTTCTCAAAGTGTTGAGAGAAAATGCAAAGGCTTACCAAGCTACAACATATAGAGTTGTAAAGAACTATAGAAAACACCCAATTCTTCTCATCTCTTGGTAGTAATCAAAAGGACAAATTGTTTTAAGTGTTAAAACAATCATTTGCTGGAAATTCAAAGCTGCCATTCTAGCTTCACAATCCCACCGGATTTAGTTGTGAACTAGAATTGTGCAAGGGAACACTTCAAGGTGAGCTCAACAAATTGAAGCTTGGAGTTCTTGAAGATTTGTAAAGCTACCTTCATATCCGGGTAGGTTATTTATTTGTTATTTATTTTATATCATGCATGAAATATATATATGAGATATATATGTACTTGAATGATCATACATGCTTGAATATGTTACATATTGTTTAATATGTATGAATACTTCCGTTGCGTATTTAATTTTTGAAATTATACACATCTATACACATCACACACCATATCACACAACAGAAATATCATTGCGTAATATGTTCTAAAAAAAATATCGTTCCTGATCCATGGTTATCGACACGGGTCGATCGGTATTCCTTCCGAGTTGATGTATGTCTATATCTAAATTATTCAAATGGTTAATCTTAGTAGACCATAGACTTACTGAAAATCTGTATAGGCATGTCGGTATTAAGTAAATATTTGATACTAAACAAACTCACGAAGACCTTCAATAGACATCTCATAAAGTTGTCAATAGATGGTCTTTTCGAGTTGAGTAGTATTCATGATCCTTTGACCTGAATACCATGGTGGGATTGTAAGTGATCAATCATACTTTGGTTTCACGTATGTCAGAAACCTTTTATGGTCTGATTGGTAGGTATGGTTTGATGCTTATGGAGTTTGGTGTGCGTAGATATGAGATCTGTCAGTTCATATGGGTGAGTTATATATTCTGATGCGTTGAGATTATATTTTAAAAAGTCCACAAGCATAAAACGTTGGAAAAGAGTTTTCTATAGGATTAAACAATATTGCAAAAGAGTTTGTGAATATTATTTATAAAAATACATATCTGGAGATAAGTTCATGGTTGAGCATATAGAAATATGACGGTGATGATCTATATCTTTGCTCTTTCAAGGATATAGGTGATAGAGGGATTATACGGATATGCTTGACCTTAATATGTATAGTTCAACACGTTGTCTATCATATCCGTAATATGTGTATGGGGTATCGTTCATAGACTTGCAAAAATATTTTGTTAAACAAACGAGTGTGAACTCAAAGAGTCTCACAAAATAAAGTGTACTCGTTGGGCACTAGGATAGTGAGACGGATCGTCAAAATAATTTGGGAAGGTTTCGAAAAGCAGGATACATTTTAGGACCTATCTGAAAATTAAAAAATATAGTTTACAAATATTACAAATAGGTCCCTACTGCATGGAAAAGCAAAATGCACACATGACATCCATGCATAATCATTTGTGACAAATAGCAGTATGCATGTGATAAATGTCATCCATGTAAAGTATTTGCATGGATAACGTAAGTGATATTTGTCACTCATACATTGTATTGCACGGTCAATGGTTGGCCACATAATGGATATGTGTCCACATAGAAATTCAACTCTAAATAAAATAAATTATAAGAGTTTTATTTGTAGAAGAATAGATTTTGAGAGGGAAAAATTTGTGCAATCATTTAAAAGAGAAAATCTAACTTTGATTGCATTTTAGTCCCTAAACATAATTTTTAAGCATATGATGCAATAACTAGTTCAAGTGTTGAACTTAGTTTGATTCTTGCACGAAATATTGATAAAAAGTTACTATTTTAGCTACTCTAATCTCACTAAAAGTGGTAGTCTAGAATTGTTCAAGAGATGACTTTATTGTGAGCTCAAATGGCTTCAAAGTTCAATAATCTTCACTGAATCGTCTACAAGGGTATGAATACGATTCCTTTACTATTTTTGATTCAATTTTAATATGAATATGTTGATTCTTTTGTTTTATTCCGCTACGTAATGTATGTACATACATGCACCCTTTAATGCATTAACAATTAGATCATCTTCTAGTCCTATATCAAATTTATATTCTTGGAGATACACAATATAATCATCCGAAATTGCTAATCTCCTCTCTTTATTGGATCTCCTTAATGACACTTTTAATTAAGGTTGTTGTTACTCCTCTACATGAGTAAGAGTAGGTTTTTCAATGTTAGCAGGAGGTATCTTAAGAACTTATTGATTATCTGTATTTGTATCCTGCATAATGACAGGCGCAATTACCTGGTCATTATCATTTGCAATATTAGGACTAGTGACAAATTTCTCTTCAAAGTTAATATTCTTGAGTATTGTACTCCCACTATATTTAACATCCTTAATAAATTTAGCATTCTTTGTCTCAAAAAAAGATATGTTTGAGGATCATAAAACTTAAAATCTCTCGATCTCTTTGAGTACTCAACAAAGTATTAGCTTATTATTTTTGAGTTCAACTTTCTTTCATTAAGCCTGTATGGCCTAACCTTAACTAGACAATCTCAGACATGCAAATGCTTAATATTAGGTTTCTTTTCAGTCCATAGCTCATATGGTGTTTTATCTATTACTTTACTTGAAACTCAATTAAGAATATACACTATAGTCTTTAAAGCTTCACCCTGAAGATATTCTAGTAAAAGGAAATGATTTATCATACTTTTAATCATATCCTTTAAAGTCCGATTTCGTCTCTCAACTACATCATTTTCACTTGGAGTCATCGACATGGTGTATTGAGGAACGATATCACATTTTTGTAAATATCTCGCAAAAAGGCTTGGACGTTATTCACCTGATCCGTTATATATACCATAGAATTCACCACCACGGTAAGATTTAACGGCTTTAATTTTCTTGTCAAGTTGATTTTTAACTTTAGCTTTAAAGGCCTTAAAAACATCCAATTATTTAGACTTCTCATG
This sequence comes from Ailanthus altissimus, assembly GCA_946807835.1. NCBI lineage: Eukaryota > Viridiplantae > Streptophyta > Magnoliopsida > Sapindales > Simaroubaceae > Ailanthus > Ailanthus altissimus. Next base: position 22,149,039 of record OX327684.1, read on the forward strand.
ATTCAAGTATAGATACCCATAACGAGAATAATTATTTATGAAAGTAATAAAATATTATTAACGATTCCAAGAAGCAGTAGGGAATAGACCACAAATATCAGTATGAATTAATTCCATGACGTTTGAACTCCTATTGGCACCAACTTTTCTTACATTTGTTTGTTTTGCTTTAATGCATTTAATACATATTTTAAAATTTGAAAAACCAAAAGAATTTAAAATTCCTTCTAACACAAGCCTTTAAATTCTCTATTTAAAAATGTGTCCTAAATGCTTATGCTATAATATGTAAGAATTCTCATTAATTAATTCACGCTTTATACTAAATTGCTTCCATATAAGATTTTATTAATTTGTGAGACATAAAGATCCAATTGATATAAATTATTAACTAAAGAATCGGTATCAATAATATTTAAATTTTAAAAGAAACTAAACTTTTTATTTCTAAAAGAATAAGAGTAACCAAATTTTTCCAAACAAAAAATCGAAATCAAATTTCATCTAAATGACAGTACACAAAATATTTCATACAAATTCAAATAATAACAGGATTCTACAAATGCCTCAACATGAGCTTTATTACCATCATCCATATAGATGAATCTTTCAGCATCAGTTGGTGGTCGGCTCTTTAGACAATCATGCATAGTCACACTTGTGCGAGTAGTTGCACCCGTATCTATCCACCAAGTGTGACTTGATACTAAAGTCAAGTTAACTTTTGAACAAATAAAGTTGAGAATTTTACCCCTTTTAGGGAGCCATTTTACATACTTAGAACAATCATTCTTTACATATCAAATTTTCTTGTAAAAGTAAGAGATGGTTTCATCATTCTGTTTCTTTTTTACCTTAGGCTGTTAAGTTGTAATGTCTGCAACTCCTTTTTCTATATTATCCATTTTCCTTTTCTTGTTGACAACATTGTCATTGGAAGAAATTGCTAAATAAACATTCTCTATCTTTTTTTAATTTCAATCTCTCTTTCTCTTGCACACATTGAGTAATGAGCTCATTAAGAATCTATTTTTTCTTTTGAGTATTATAACTAATCTTAAAAGAACTATATTGTACAGGAAAAGAGATTAATAATATTCATGTATTTTAAAATAAGTAAATCAAAATAAAATATGTTATTTTGGTGGCATTTTTATTTCAATTTAATTTATTTTGAAATTTTGAATTTTAATTTATAAGAAAAGGGAGAAAAGGTAAAATGTCAAAGTCAAAGTTAAAGTCAAGAGGTAAAGTCAAATTATGTCAAAATTAGGACAGGACCAGAGTGGATCGAGATAGAAGTGATTAAGTCGAGTCAAGCCTAATCCTTTCTAATTATCAAATTTCTAAACTCTATCTGATAACCAATAGCATAAATTCAAAAATGGGTTCAGACTCACCATGACTTACTTGATTTGATCTATATTGTTTGATTAAAAACATTTGAGCCTATTGAGTTCTTATAAACATTGTGTAATTAACATAATAAATTTTTAAAATTTGTGGACACTACCTGACATGCACTATAATTGAACAAAAATCTCATTAAATTTAATATTATTACTTTAAATTTAAACAAATGTCAACTTCGATTCCCTTTTTCTTTTTTATTTAATATTTCAAAATTAAATACATAATAAATAAAAAAAATAACACATTCGATAAAAAGAAAAATAATGTTTTCCAAAATTGAATCTCATATATACATTGAAATATGTTGCAATCATGATTATTCAAATATACTGAATGCCATCAATTGAATCCGTTATAAAAAATAAAAAATTCAATGCATTTAATTTGGCGTATAATATATATATATATATATATATGCATTCAATTCAGCGTAATTAATATATATGAAATATTAAATGGCTAAAATGAATAAGAACACTGTATAGGTTTAGTTTGCTATTCTAGGGCTACCTTTCCTTTCATTTGTTTGTGCCCTTCGATTATTTTGTTGGTTAATGCAAAAGCGAGAATTACTTTGACCATGGCACTTGATAATTTAACAGTTCGACATATGCCGCTACTCTTTCTTTTAATAAGAAAAAATTATTAGTTGTATTATATGAATTCATAATACTTAATTCATGTCGAATCACCAACTTTACCACCTGATTTATATGCCGATTCATGCATTAATCAAATCAAAAACTCAAAATTTAGTATTAAAAACTTTATCTCTCAGTAATTTAATATAAGGTGGTTCTCATATTATTTATTGAAAAAAAATTTATTGATAAAAAATTATCATAATTAAAATTTTATGTTAAATCAATAGAAAAAAAAATCAAAAACCTACTTAAATGGAGACGTAAAAAATTGAGGTTAATAGTCTTTCATATCTAATTTTTTTTTTTTTAAAAAAAATTATCATTCACTCACTAATGAAATAGGAATAAATAATATATTGAAGTTTAGACTAGCACTTTAACTTTTTATTTATAGTATTTTATTTTATTTTAGCCTATTACAAAGATAAATTAAAATAATTCGGTCTCTACACATTAAAACTCGTATCATATGAGATGTCTTAAATTTAATAACAAATAAATTTTATTTAGTTATTTTTAATAAATAATAAAATATATAGTTAATAATATACAATTAATTGACATATAAACTCATTTTAATATAATTTTTAACAAAAAAAAATCTCAATATTGTATTTGTTTAAAAGAAAATCAAAAATTACATTTTTGTTATGATCTTACAAAACAATAATTAGTTAACATATTATATTAGTATCGCCGGAAAAATCAAAGGGTACCAATAAGTGTATATACATATAATGTCCTTCTAATTAATGTTAAAAAAAAAACATAACTGTGCTTCCGATATTCTTCCCTTTTTGTTATTTAGTGCAAATGTACTTACAAGTAGTTTGAAAACGTCTAGTTCTAACACAGGAAGCAATCTAGCTAGCTTTACATACAAATCATATTGTCAAATTACGTAACATCTTTTGCCAGTTATTGGTTAGCCAACCCTTTCATTCACTATCTTGCAAGATTTTGTGCTTTTTTGTGTCTTATTGCAGCCTCGTAAATCACAAAAACGTCACAAAACCGAGCCCGTTGTTCACAAATTGGACAAAAGTCTCTTTCCAAATGCTGAAAAAAAAAACTTATTTCTTTCTCCGTTTCAAAAGCCTTAAATTGCAATTAAATTATGGTAAGGAGAATTAAAATTCAAACTTGTCAATTTAGATATAATCTTTCTATTTAATCTTCAATTATTTTATTAATTTATTTCTTTTTTATTTTTTAATTTATTCCCTTATTTAATTTTGTTATTTTGGTATAAAATAAGCCAAAATTAATCAAATAATAAAAGTATATTTTCTCTTTATTTATCAAATTCTTTATGGTATAAAAGTGAATTTGAATCCATTTTGATAGCTGTCTAGTGCATTTAATTTAGAATAAATTTATGTGATGATGAACTATTGTGAAAAATAATTTTAGAGTATGCTTAATTAGGGAGTATGGCTAATTAGTTTGTGAGAGTTAAAAAAAACATAATTTTGATCAATTTTGTTAAAAAAACTAGCACTGTCGTTGCCTGCTGTCTATTCAACAACCAAAGACCACAGTTCAATTCCTCAGAATTCGATCGTCCTACCCTAACCATCACTACCCTTATTTAGCTATTGGAGGACATCAAATTGGGCCACAGCTGCCTCGAGCGCCGCTGCTCAACCATTTGCCTTCTACCGCATGTTGCACCTCATGGCCACCACCAATTAAATCTCCGGCATATGTGCAATATTTTTGGATAGTTTGCACCACTATCTGAAAATTGTGGTAGCCGAAATCCTGAGTAATAATCTCAGCTGCACTTTCTCTTCAATTTCCAAGCAAAGCATTAATTTTCAATCGTTGTTGTCACTATCATTGAATCCACTATCATCAGATATCCTAAATCCAATAAAACCCTATCTATTTTTTTTATTATTATTTGCCAAAACTCTTATGAGTGGTAAATTATGAATTTTACCCTCTTAAAAGTAGTTAATTACTTTCTAACCCTTAAATTGTAGTAAACATTATTCATACCACTAGAATTAGCTAAAAATTTAATTTGCCCCGTTATAAACATCTCCACAACAAGCTATGAGTTTAATAAAGTTTTTTTTTACTATTGTAGAATTTGTAATCTAAAATTATATTTAATATGATAATTATGTTTAGGACAAATTTGAGAATAATTCAAAATCAAGTGTCTAGAAGGCATCGGACAGCACAAGAAACAGGAAGCCTGTTTTCAAGCTTGAGCTCTGCGGTGCTGGTGGCAGAGTGTACAATGTCACAATGCTGATTTTTCAGCCTTGCAGGGTTGGTACTGTTTATTAACCCTAAAATTTGAATTTTAAATTTTTTGAAGGTTTTGATAATTTGGACTTTATATAAATACTCAATTATGACTATAGTTGATAAAGAACTCGAAATACACACCGTACAATAAACCCAAGAGCTTCAAAATTTGAATTGTATCATTCTTTGATCATTTCTCGTGTAATCAAACATCTAATAAGAGAGACTCAAATTCTTAATCTACCGTGGACATAAGTACATTGCTAAACCACTTATTTTGTGTATTGGTATGATATATTTATGTATTTTCTCTATTGTATTACTTAACTCTTGTGTTTAAACATTGTTGTTCTTAGTTGGCTGATTGTATTATCTATTTCATTGCTTAGTTTATATATTCTATATATTCCACTACGTGTTAGAAACTCTACAATTACCTTGAGGAATGATTATAAGAATCAACATAGATTTTCAATATCAAAAAGTTTAAATTATTGTTAGTAAATATGGTAAGAATAATTAAAATTCTGTCAATTTAGACATAAACTCTTTATTTAATTCCTCAATTATTTCATTTATTTATTATTATTTTTTTAATTTATTTTCTTATTTAATCTTGTTATTTTTGTATAAATTAAGCATTTGTAAAGGCTAATTGAATAACAAGAGTGCTAGTGTCATTTTCTTTATTAGTTATTAAATTCTTCAAAGAAAACATCGAATTGAAACGCAACAATCTCTGCCTTTCATATACTATCCAAAAATCAACAAAGAGACGCAACACTTGAAAACACCTAACGAAATGTCTCGTAGATATGGCCTTCCTTATTTTCCTTGCCCGTTACGTCATTGTGTGGTTTGCTTGTTTCCACCGGGAGGATTTTGCTGGTTCCTTTTATACGTGAAGAAGAAGGGACAAGCTTGCCCAGTGTCCTTTGTTGCTCTCCATATATATATACATGTATTTTCTAGAAATATATTATTTATTAATTTTGTGATTCTTGTGATTGATTTGTGTTATGATCGATAGCTACAACCGACCCCGTGACCTAAATATTGCAAACTTTTTGTCACAATCAGTGGGGTCGAAATGCATTCGCTCAATCCTGACCGAAACATTTTGGTACATCGATCTTCAATAGATGCCACTATAAATGCTGTTATATCTAGAGAATCATTTGTCTTTTGGGTTACCTCTAAATAGATAGCTCCCGTTGTTATATATCCGGGTTGTTCATCACATTAGTAATTTAGAGAAAGATTTACTATCAAACTATAAAATTTATCTGGCCTTGACTGATTGAGCCTTATTATTAAAGTACAACTAGATGACAATAATGGGTATGTTTTGTTGTTTTTTTCTTTTCATGAAGTTAGACGGACCCAATTATAACCCTTATTCATATTCAAACTTTCAGGTGATGACTTGAAAATTTGTAATGGAACATCTAGAGCAAAACAAGTATAATATATGATACACTCTATAAAAGTTAGAATAAATTAGAGTTACACGCTATTTATACAACAACTCAATAAAGTTCCATTATACGTGCATTTATTTTAAAATTTTAACTGAAGTTGGTAATTTATAAATATATAAAATACTTGTATTTTGTTAAAGATATAGAGATTCAAGAAATCAACCCCTTTTATATTTAATTTTATAATTTGAATTAATGTATTATGTTTAATTTTTTTATTATCTTTTGTTTCCTTATGTATGTCACCTAAAGTTTATATAAAGATTTATCATGTAACAATTGAAATATAATATAATACAATAAAGATGTAGTCTTTATAATTTTTTTCACTTCTCTTTATTTTTGTCTCATGGTATCAAAATATTTTCTTTTTATCTTATTACTAACATGATATTAGAGTATTTTTTTTTATATCTTATTACTAACATAGAATTAGAGTTACATTATGATTCCTCTTGGAGCCTTTTGATCATTTCTAAGAGTTTTAGTCTTAGACTTTTTCTTTAATTTCTGTAATTATAAATAAATTGGTAGTTGAATCTCTCAATGCACTTGCACCTGTAGCGATTGATTTTTTGTGTCTCTATTAATATATTTACACTCGCAGTGGTTAATTTTCTCAATGCACTTACACTAGCAATGGTTGATTTCTTATTTTCTCATCAACACATTTGTAATCGCAATGGTAAATTTTTTTAATGCCCATCATCAATTTTCTTTCCAAACTTAAGATGGTTAACCTTCTCAGTACGTGTGTCTCTCTTCGATAATATTATCTTTTTATCTTTTCTTATATGGTATTAGAGCCTTTTGATCTTTTCTAATAACTAGTTTTTGCTATCTTTTCTAATATAGTATTTCTCAATGCACTTGCACTTACAACGATTGATTTTTTATTTCTCTATCAACATATTTGCACTTATAGTGATTGACAACGCACTTGCTCTTGCAACAGTTAATTTTTTGTTTATCTATCAACATGTTTGCACTCGCAGTGGTTGACAACACACTTGTACCTGCAACGGTTGTTTTCACGTTTCTCTCAACGCATTTGCACTTGCAAGTGATTGACATTCTCAATACGCTTGTCTATCTTCAGCAATATTGTCACTCGTTGCAACATTATCTGTCACGCCCCAAACCCAAAAGATCTAACAAACGACATCACTTAAATTCATTTAATAATATTTAAATATTCATTTCAATTTCTTTCAGAATTATAAATATTCAATTATGACTGAGACAATTAGTAAACCGGAGATACGCAAAGTTTTCTCAGAGATTAACACTCTACTACGTCACCAGTAGCAACTTTGTTACCGGAAGCCCAGAATATATTCATTGTAAATTCTTACTTAAAATCAACCAATAACCACACTTGGTGAAACTTAAACCAAATTCAACCACACACAATAAAATAATACATAAGTATTTATTCAGTAGGGACAAATCAAATATCTTATCCCACGTGTCCCCAAATGAAACACTCAGCAATCTAACAACTTAGGGAACCAAGGAACAGCAGAAGCTTTACCAAATCCGCTAAACACACATGTACCTTATTTACCTGAAATCACCATAAACTATAATGAGTATAAAACTCAATAAGCATACTAGTTTTTTATATATTAAATACAAATACATATATGTACACAATGCATATGTATGATATGGTGTGATCAATCAAAATCATATTCTTATCAAATCACATGTCATGTAAGCACTTACATATTCTTTCAAAAATATAATAGGAATACCATCACTCAACTACTACTTAGTAGGACTTACATACCACATATCACATAATGAGCCAAATGTCACTCGTAGGTGACATACCGTATCAGAGGAATAGTACAAGTAAGGTTTTTAAATCACACATATATAATGCTCATGCCCGAAGGTAAAAGCCAAACCCCCACCCTGATCATCGGTGAGTCCTTTCACATGCACCAATACGCTACCACACGAATGTGATGACTCACTCTTTCTTTAGGTACCAATAGAATCTTCCCTACATACGGAACATATAACATATACTAATCCCAAAGGAAAGGCCATACATAAAGGCTCCACAAATCACATAAAATGGCTACTAAGTCAACAGTGAGTTCAAGTACCCTCAAAACACAAAATATTTCTCATGGACATATTACACTTCAAAAGCTCTCTTTGTTAAACACATTTCACTTTGAAAGCTCACTTTCAAAAATACATGTATGTTCATGCTCAATGTCAATGCTCACATTTATAAACATATTTCTTTCACATTTCATATCAAATATACTTTGACATAATATAAACATATTTCTAAGCACATTTAAAATATCATACATAGATAATTACTATGTTTATTGTGATTTCAGTAAAAGTCTAGTATACTTACCTCTTAACACTTTTGGGTACAAGGCTTAATTCTCCTTAACCTATCAATGGAGATTAATCCTTTTATAAGCCTCACAATTCACACAAAACACTTTAAATAGCTTACACAATTATACATATTACACTTATCACATCAAATTGGTCTAATTACTTGGTTTCTCAAAACCTATCATTCTGATCACTTACACTTAACAAAATTTTCTTATATATCAAATGATGTCCAATTACTCCAAAATCAAAATATATCATTCTTAACTCATATATCCTTCTTATATATGAATATCATATCATAATTTCTACATAATCTATTTTATAAACTCCATCAAATCCAAACTATTATCTTGACAGGATCAAGATATTTACTAAACAGTATTCAATCTCTCAATTTTATAAAATCATATACTAACTCAAAAATTATAAAAACTATTACCGAAATACTCTTGACACATATATCAATCCATGATAAATATTTCACTTTAAAATCACTGCCAAAAGTATTTTAAAACTATTTTATTCTATAGCTTTGAAAATATGTTAATCAAATACTGCAATGAGCTGACACTCTTTAGAAAATCATAACAATTTAACCACATTGATCTAAATTCTCAATTTTGAGTATATCATATTAAACATATAAAATTATCATATTCCATAAATTCGTAATTTTTGAAGATCATTAAGCAGATCATAAATTATTTGTCACTGTATCATACTGTTTACACAGGAAATTTCTAGAATTTCAGGGTCATTTTGATAAATTCACTAAAATTTCAATTTCTGGAATTTTCAATCGATTCAAAATCTCAGATGATCCAAACATGTATAATTTCATATACTCAAAAGTAAAAACCAGAATCGAATCACAACAATTTATAAAATTTCTGGATCAAGAGACTATCAAATAGAAATTCTGTAATTCATCATGCTTTATCAAACTATCTACATAGATCATCATTAATTCTCACAATATCGTATGAAATACACATCAAATCCTCAGTTATATATATTTTCAGAAATCAAAACTTAAAAGAATTAACTAATTTAACACCAAAAAACTAAGAAAGGGTTATAATATACCTCTTAAGCTTAAATTCTAACTTTCTTCTTCTTCTTCTTCTTTTTCTCTCCCATTTATTTCTCTCTTTTCTCACTCTAAAAGAGGTAGCTTAACCAAAATGAGTGAATTAGGATTTTAAAAGTGTATTTTTATACTGAGAGGCTAATTTTAATATTTACGAATTTACCCCAAAAACTTTCAAAATATTACAATTTAATCCCTAAAATAAATTTAAAGTCTTGCAAATAAACCCAATGCTAATAGTATGTCTTTAACCTATACAAACAATACTAATAACAATACATAAATCAAGTATCACCCACATACAAATAAAATATGTATATAAATACTTATTCTTATCTATTATGGATACTGGTTATTACATTATCACTTGCCGCAACATTGTCACTCTCTGATAATGGTTGTCACTCTCGGACAATGGTTGCATATATTCGATAATGGTTGCCTCATCTCTCTAACAATTGTTGCCTCCTTTGATAGCGATTGTCTCTCAATATTCACCATTAATTTTTTTTTAAAATTTAAGATTGTACAATTTTAAGTTTGATGGGGAATGTTAAACATATAAGAAGTCAAGAAATCAATCCCTACCATATTTAACAATACATTTTATAATATGAATTAGTGTGTTATATTTGATTTTCTTATTATCTTTTATTTCTTTATTTATCTAAACCTAAAACTTATATAAAAACTTATTATGTAACAATTGAAATATAACATAATATAATAAATATGTAGTCTTTACAGTTTTTTTACTACTCTTTATCTTTTTTGTCTTTTTCTTCGTGGTATCAGAATAATTTTTTTATCTTATTACTAACACATTTAATAACATCACAGAATGGTTATACGTCTTTAATACATTCTAAAATTTCTCAATAAACAAGAAGAAATAAATTTTACTATCATCACTAAGTTTTCTTATGTTATGCTCAAAACTCTAAAAGGATATTTAAATTATGTCATAATCGTTAGAGAAGGGTTTTGGTCGAAGGTAGATTATATTTTTATAGAATCGTAGAAGCTGAGAAAAGTTATCTTACAAACTTCCAAAATCCACCTGATTCGATCAAGAATGGAGATCAATTATATAAACACATTATGCATAAGCTAATACTGCTTGGAAAAATAATTTAATTGGCCAAAGAAAAGACAAAGTAATATAGCTGTCATCAAGAGTGTAAAGCTTCAATTCTTGTTCGCATGAATATAGCTTCTGTGTTTATAGCAGCAAAGGCAGTTTGCGGGCATTGGATATAAGAATTCCAAGAGTCTCACGACCAATGAAAATGACCCTATTATATTCCACTTATAATAAAAGATATACAGAAGAGAGAGTATTGGTTTCATGAAAGTGACTTCTCTTTCGATTTTCTTCAAATTTATGAAGACCATATGTAGCTTTTACTTTTCCAATCGGTCAAAACTATACATAAACACATGTTATTGATTGAATAAGTATTAGTAATTTGACTCATTATGCCATATTAATTTCTGTTTGCACTCCAATTCTTAACCTAATAGCCATTGTTCATGTATATATATTCAGCCAAAATTGTTGCCTGTGTTGTTTATATTATCCTTATTGATTCTTCTTTACATGTATTGCCAACAAGAGTTCTCCCTTTCTCTTTCTCTGTGCATGCAACAGCAAAGGCCCTTATCACTTGACTTAGTAGATTTACAAATTTTGTTTCTATTGTCACATTTGCATGTGAATGTACTTTCCCGAAGTGCCAGCTCACGTGAGTTTATATACCTAGCCAAGTCACAAGAATCCTACAAAATTACCTCTCTCTTCAAAGGGATAATTCACATTATGAAAAGAAAAGTGGGGAAATGAATTTGTATCATAGGAAAAAATAATAAAATTAATTGGTAATTAATGAAAGTGTCCGTTTTGAAAAAGAGAAGATAATTAATTAAAAAAGAAAATGATTGTTTTTTTTTTTGAAAAATTAGGTGGGTAAATTTCTGTTTCGAGCAATGTAGATGTGTACCTCCGGAATATGTGTCTTGGCTTGTCATCTAGTAAAAATTTTCAATAATCAAGTGATATAGAATGTCACGAGAAACATTTCTGATTTCAGAAATACTTTTTCGTTGCATGATTGGGCACTAAATTATACAAATTTCCAATTATTTGATGCCATTTTGTTTTGTATTTTGTTTTATTTGTGACATGATATGATATATATATATAACATCAATATAAAGTAGACACAAAGACGTGTACAGCTCAGCAAATGCAATACCATTACTCGAAATTAATCCTTTTGCCAAATAAAATAAGAATATAATCAAATTCAATGGTGATGTTTCCAAGCATGCTTATAAATTTTGCTTTTTGCAAGGTTTTACTCTGTCATTGTTGGGTTTATAAAATGTGAGCTAACTTTCAATGTCTATAAACTTCTCTTATAATGTTGTAAACATGTGAATAAGAACATTATCAAATCGTGAACAGAATCTTCTCAATCTCCAACTTTCTTGCAACAAACTATTCCTCAAGAACAGAAATTTTGTTTTCTCTATGTATCAAAGAAAGTTTTAATAATATTCGATAAACCATAACGATATATCGTCGGATTTCTAGCTATTTCTAACTTGAGAATCGTCGGATTTCTAGCTATTTCTAACTTGAGAAACTTTAATTGAATGACTGCATATAATTAATCAAGCTATATGATCTTATGAATGAAATCTGGGATATATCTATGATTGGTTTGTAAAGAAAGATAGGTAGGAGGGTTAATATTGAGAGTGGCTGGCTAGCCAATGTGACGAATTACGAATAGACCAGCTTCCAAAAGTGTGAAGACAAACAATTGCTTATCTGTTTAATTTGTATTTTTCCCACCTTTTCGTTGAATCATCATATCGATAAGCATATATCCAATCACGTTCATTCGACAAAATGTTCAAGTTCAATATTATTTGTCAAATTTTGAATCATGTACCATTCGACGTTTTATCACAACTTGTATACATATGGCAGAGATAAAAACTGCAGAAACTCAGTTCATGAACTTTTACACATAACCCAGAAGAAAAGAAAATTTCGGGACATGGATCAAATGGAAGAATCTAAAAACTGATGCATTTTCCTCTACATAACCCTAGTTAAAATTCATGGTGATATTGAGGAAATTTTAAAAGAAGAATATTACAAAAGAAAATTACGCTGTGGCTGTAGAATCTTGAAACCCTAGGAAGAGATAGCAAGCAAGAATTTTAAGGGGAAGGCAAGAGACAAGGGTTGGAGCAGAGTTAGTGTATGGAGAGTATTGTTTTGTTGTAATGATTAAAGGGCACACGTGAATAGGTGGGTACGTGATTTGTCATTGTGGAATGGAGACAATGCTGGAAGCAAGGAGCCAACTCCAACTTCCATATCAACTCTGATCATTTACATATATGTTGATAACATCTCGTGACAAGTTCATTAGAGATCCATATAGCTAACTATCTACCAACAGTTTCTTGATCAAGTTTCATTTTGGGATTACCGACTCATTGATAATTAGGTTTGCTTTATGGGTCTTTTAGCTTTGTTTGTTGTTATTGATAAATCAGGTGGAAAGATGAGAGACTCTGACTACTTTATTGATTCTAAGTACGAGAGAAACACTTTAATGCTTGAGAGCTAGCTCATGGATAGTTTTAAAAGTCTAGTGACATCTCTTCCCATCGATCGTTATAAAGCATATATAAAGTTCAAGACCATAAATATCTATTCAATTTCAATGTGTATACCAAGTTCTTAGCACAACAAATTAAGAGTGAGACTGACAACATCTTTGCTAATGGCCAATAGCCACATATGCATGTGATCACTTGGAATACTTAGGCCAATGATATGCCTTTGTAGACACTTTTTTAACTGCTTAATTTGCAGCATGAAATCAAAAGCAAAGCATTCTTGGATTCATGCAATTATTAGAAAATGTATCTCCTCAAAGGGTTTTCACAAATACTAGGAATTCCATTTCATATATATAAGATAAGTTAAATGTCTATTTAACCCCACCCCCACCTTTAGATTTAGTCTAACTCAAACAAGTTCGAATATTTATATGTGAAGAGGCCATGTTTATATTCTTAATTTTTTTATAAGATTCTATCCGTAGTTATAATTAAAAAAGAATAAATCAATGAGAAGAGTTGAGATGGGTGATTATCTATAGAATTTTTTTTATATATATAGAATCTCAATGGAACGAGAAAACTTTTATTACTTTAAAAAATATTATACACTTAATTAGGGAGAGAAAATGAGACTTATGTCTCATAATGTACATAAATTAGAATAAAAAGAAAAAAAGATTTTTTAAAAATTGCAAAACTATATGCATGAGAGAAAACAAATTCAAATATGTAAAACAATAATAATAATAATAATAATAATAATAATAACTATTAACATCTTTGCACAATAAGCTTAAGATTTAAGTAGGAGGAGAATCCCACTAAGTAAACGACGGATGATAAAGAAATCGTTTTTTTATAAAATTATATATATTTGTTTTTCATAATTTTAGGGTATTTAAATTTAAATTTTGATATTAACTAAGAGATGTGAAATTTCTTGTTCAAAATAGAGAACATGATTGAAACATAATTATTCTGATTTTCCAGGGAGAAAGAGAATCAAGTATCAAATAATGATAATTAGATGAAAAAATAATGAAGGTGATAGCTAGAGATGAGAAGGGTAGAAATTACGGCACGTGTGGAGAGAGAGAGAGGAGAAGGGAAAATAAATAAGGAGTCTAAAAAAAGGCCCCCCGTGAGGAGTGTTTGGAGGCATTCTAAATACACAAAACTAAAAATCTTTTTGTTGTTTCTTCACTTCTTTCGATGACCATTTTTCACTCCCTCCCTCTCGATCACGAGCTCATTATTCCCCCCACCCCACTCCTTTCCTTCGTTCTCTATTCACATCTTCATCTCATTCCTTTTCCCAAATTGCCCACTTTCCATTTTGCTTCTTTTTATTTTTAAATTTTCAAAATTGACAACCATTTTGTATGAAATTCCAAAAATGTATGAAAGGTTCCTAATTTTCTTTGTTGTGCATCTTGTATAGATATGATTGATTTGACATCTCGCCTAAAAAGAACAAGTTGTTTGATTAGACAGGCAACTTACAATATGAGGTTATAATACAACCCTATGCAATTACAAATTAATGAGCAAAGGAATTCCAGTCTATAGTTATAACTGGACGGCAGCATTTATATAATTTTTGGCTTCTGATATGAACAAAGTTGTATAATGCCTAACTAGGACAGATACCCATTAATAAATTTTATCATGGAAATAAAATAGATAATTTATGTATGTATCAGTCCAAAAATTGATCATGCAATGTTATTATTATGATCCCATTTTCCGAGTCTTATGCTAAAAGATAAAGAGATCGATACAAAATAATCCGTTCCTTAACTAAATGCAAACTCATATAGCCGAGGTTAGAGAACAAAAAAAAAAGTGTTAATATTATTATTGATAACAAACCAGAAGGGCAATCTGGTAAGTTTGAGAAAAAAATAATTTATATTATTATTATCGTTGTTGTTATTGCTGTGGAGAAACTGAGGCAGTCATGTGCGAAGCAAACAGGAGGATCATATAGATTTGAGAGCTCATCCCTCCCTTTAAACAGCCTCGGAGCTTCGCTGAGTTGATAGAAAAGAAAAGGCAAACAAGAGAAGAGAGAGAGAGAGAGAGAGAGAGTAAGGATTAAGAGAGAAAGTAAGAGCTGAGAAAATTACATACACCATGGTTTCTAGGGAGCACAAGAAAGCAGCAGCAGCACTGCATGAGAAGCTGCAACTGCTTCGCTCAATTACTAACTCTCATGCTGTAATTCCCTGTGCTTCTCTGTGGCCTTTCCTTTCATTGGCTTTCTTCTTAGCATCCATGAAATTTCATACATCATATCTTATATATTCTTTTACATGTACATACGTATCTTCAAATTGAATAAATTTTTTTGTTCCTTCTCTTTGTTTCTTCACTGCTCGTTTGTGTGTCACTACAACAATTCTTAGTTTACTTCTCATCATTTGTTTCTTCTGTTCAGAGTCGAAAGTCTAAACTTCCTAATTATATTATTTTCTTGAATCTCACGCACGATTTCTCATTCTCCACATCATAAATCCATGGAAGAAATTAGATGAACAAATATTGAAAAGATATAGAGAATTGAACTTAACGAGCAGTTGTTAATAGAATGTTAGAATTTACCGGAAAGACAAGTGTTTAGTAGCAAGGAGGAAAATTCTCCTTTGAGTTATCGTTCTAGTATTCTACTGACTTCCAAATACATCTATCAGCTCTTGTTGTTTGTTGAATTTTTGTTCACTAAATACGTCTATGATTTTCGGAAAGATACGAGGAAGATAAGAAAATAGTAAAAAAAAGCGGGGGGGAAAAAATCATACATAAAGGTACAACCTCGGTTCTAACATATAATTTGATTCTGTTTTTTGTTGAATCCGTGGCAGCTCAACAAAACGTCAATCATACTGGATGCATCAAAGTACATTCAAGAGCTAAAACAGAAAGTAGAAAGATTGAACCAAGATATAGAAAATGCACAAACTTCGGGCCATCAAAATTCATTGCCTATTGTACGTTACTCTATTCTTTTCCTTAAAAATTTTTCCCCTTGATTACTATTTTTTTCATCATTTTGTTACTGTTGATGTCCTGTAGTTCTTTTTCTTGGCAAAAGAATCAATTGTTTGTCTCCATTTAGATTTAGCCTAGTAACTAATTAATGAAAGTTTTATTTTGTCTACATTTACTGGATCAGCAGGTTAGAGTAGAAACCCTAGAAAAGGGTTTTCTGATAAATGTATTTTCAAAGAAGCGTTGCCCGGGATTGCTTGTCTCAATACTTGAAGCCTTTGAGGAACTGGGGCTTAATGTGCTGGAAGCTAGGGTTTCTTGTACGGACACATTTAGTTTACAAGCAGTCGGAGAAGAAGTAAGAAAGAGAGAGCAATACTCTTTATGTTATGGGCACATAATCAGTTTGTTTGCAAATCAACCGTGTGCATTTGAACGCGGCATTATTTATATTAATTTACAAACGTTTGTACTCTTTGCAGAATGAAGAACAAGGTGAAATCATTGATGCACAAGTCGTTCAACAAGCTTTGTTCCAAGCTATTAGGAGTTGGAGTGAGACTACTGAACAACAAGAGTAATCAATTTCTATTGTTATATAATTTCCTCTTCTTATTAATTTGGTGAAGTAGGCTGCCGATGTTAATCAAGAAATTGATGATCATCATGAACAGTTTTTAAACCGAAAGTGATTGGGAAATCGCAAATCTAAATTAAACGCAATTATTATGGGAAAGTGCTACTTGTCTTTACATAAAAATTATTAGGCAAGCTTGTGGTGATCGTCTTTTTCATTCAAGTAAATGACGCAAACATATCAAAAAGATTACTCAATTAAACAAGGATTAAATTTCATATAAACTCATCATATAATCTTTTCTTTTTCTTTTTCTTTTTTTCTTTTTTGTTTTTTTGAGGGCTCTAAAGAATGAAAAAGTATTTGAAAATATATGGAAGTTAAATATGGTTTTGCAAAGCACTTCATCTTCTACGCCAATTATTTGTTCCCATCTCATAGAAGTCACGTGAAAAAAGAAAAAAAAATTATTAAGGGAAGCATGGTACATGAAAAACTGTAACTCAAAATTTTCTTTGATATCAATATTTAATTTAAATCTTAACTTTGAATACTAAAGTACCTTAATACAACAAAACAGTATTACTCAATTAATCTTAACTTCTAATATTAAAGTAGCGTAAGACAAAAAAAAATGTATTACTCAATCACGCATGAACAGTTAGACAAAAATAACTTTTGCTTTCCCGTGATTTAAATCAACCAGAAGATAAAAATAATATGAAGATTATGGGCGAGTTAATTTTTTGTGGTGACTAAAGTTGGGAAGCAATTCCAGGAAACATGGAATTGTGCCGTAATAGATTAGAAGAGAATCTCTTCTGAGGGTAGATTTAATTTCTTAGATGAACCGTTAAGCTATTATAAAAAGAGAAAATGTAGGATTAAACTACTAAATGATGTGATTAATCTAACAGTATTACGTAGAATTGTTCATTAATTAATGAGTTTAGCGAGGTTACTTCAGGGAATTTCCTGTCGGTGGCATTTCTGATCATCATCACAAACTGTATTCATTATACTAATGATATAATTCATAAAAGCAATATACTAATGGGGACGGACAGATGCAATTTGTTACAAGGAAAAAAAAAAATATAATTTATGTCATAGATCAATGAATATGACATTCCATACATATCATAATGGTTAATTCCCATGTTTGTCTTGAGCTTTGTATGTATCTACCTTTTTCTCAACACCAATTCTCCCACTAACCGTGCGATAATTCTTATATAACTGCAGTAACTCTTCTACTTTTGGCATCCATCAAATATGCCCTTGTAATCTGCACGCATAAATGTGGGTTCTTGGGTGCAAAGACTTCATATTTAGAAGTGAAAACTATCTCATCCATGTTTTTGACAACGAAGTTCAATGCGGTCTCCTTTAACCCTTTATTCGAACAAACGTCTGAGATTTCTAGAACATCTAGAGCATTTGATGTGCTCAAAGTACTAAGCATATGCCGCTCGCAAAACTCCTGTAAGTATGGGATTGCATACTTATCAGAAGCTAGAAATAATGAATATACATGCTTCTCCACTTTTTCTTTAGGCAGGCTCCCAGTGTAGAGAAACTCCAGGAGAGACTCAAGTTCTTCATGGTTCAACTCGGGAAGTGTAATAGTTTCACTCGCCGGAGCCTTGCATCCATCTGAATCTAGCATGTTCTTAAAGATTTCTGATCTGGCAGCCTATTTGATGCATAACAATAACACAATTTAAGCCATATAAAATTTAACACATATCTATACATATGTATAATATCTACAGATGTGAATATTTACACATTTTAAAATACAAATTTATGCATTAATATTTGACTCCACAAATTTATGATATGCATGCATATTTGAACTATACAAATTTACTATATGCATGCATATTTGAACTATACAGCATCTGTATAGCTCAAATTCACATTTTATTTATATTTTTAAACATCCGAACAGTTGCAAAAGAAAATGAAAATTCACATTTGAAAATATTTGGACAGGTAAGTCAAAAATTATGATTTCGTACTCTTTGTATTATGGCTCTACGACCATCTGTATTTTGGATAGATTTTAACAATAAATATCTGTTACTTGATTACCAAATATATATATATTTGGATAGAAGAGAATGAGTCCCCATAATAAATTGAAAAATTGTTAGTTTAGTCCCCCGACTCTCTAAATTTTTTAAAATATCCCATGTTGAAAAAATAATATTTGAAGTACACTATATAATAATTAGATATATCAATTTATTTTATTGTCAAAAAAATTCAATTCAAAATATATTTTTTTCAAATGGATATTTAAAAAAAAAAGTAAAGTTATGTTTTATATCCCTACTAATATAACATCCTATATGCCTATTATTGATTGATATTATATAATTAATAAAAAATCAACAATTACTTAACAACATCAATTATTAGAATACAAACTTTTGATCCAACTATATAAATATAGTACTACTCTTTAAAAAAAAAAACTTAGGACTTGATGACTTAGGACTTGATGATATATTAAGAAAAACTCAGGATTAAAATGTTAATTATCCTAATAAATACATAGAGAGAAAGAGGGATATATGTACCAGTAAAGCTTTGTGTGAAGGCACGGGAGGCCCATTATTGCCCGGCAGGATTTGTATGTCAGTGTGAATTTGGTCTCTAAATGCAGCAGCAAACTCACTAAAGAAAGCTATTTTCTTGTTCAGTTCTTCTTCTCTTTCTTTCATGCTTCTCACCCACTTTGGTACGTTTGCAAGAGGCTGAGAGTTCTAACACAAGAATAAACAAATTAAATTGGGGTTTCAATTATGATTCCATAATAAAAATTGCATATAATCATGTTCATAATATATGACACACATATAGAAGAATAGTTATTCACAAGCAAAATAACACAAGATATGCCGAGCACTAGTGCCAAGTCTTTTCCAGATAAATTTTCTCTAATGGTAAAATTTGAATTAGTCCCAAGTTTCTTTAACATATAGATTGTTACAGCTCTTGACTTCCTCATTAAGAATACATAAACACCTAATAAAAATTTATTAAATCGCTAAATATTATCGTGCAAATACAAAGACGCCATTATAGTATCTAAAGTTTGATAACATAGCCTGTCTAATGATCGATATTGAAACAACATAAAAACTGTTTACGATCGAGCATCATGCAAAGAACATGGAACCTATAATTAAATCACCATATATTTGCAAAGATCAACAAATAATATTTACTAGTTGGCTTACAACTTCAATGATCACCGGGCCATGACTTCAAAGTAGTTCTTGAGTGTGAGACGCAGTGCCTAGCGTTCGGCTCTACCTATATCTCTGCTCTGAATACATCAGTCTTGGGTCATGAGTATCCCTCTTGATATGTGTATATATTGATATGTCAATCAAATGAAATGGGTCTGATTGATAAAAAAGAGGGGGTGCGGATGGGGTGAGGGAAAATAATAGATGTATTTAGTAACCTTGAATAAGGAAAAAAAATAAATCAATCTGGTTTTGGGGCTTTAAAATCCCAATAACGTGTTAGCCCAAAAGGTTTTCTGGGGTACCTAGAAACATATTGGGGGTTCAGTTAACGTACTTTGGACCCAATTGGATAAATTGGCATTGTCCTTATACTATTTGTACATCTCAAAACATATCATATAGCTACCCTATAGTAATGAGTCGGCAAATAGTTTCATCTGATCTGATCAATTTTGCTTTGTTCCTGTGACTTCAATTGTTATAGTCTGAAATTCATATAATTGCAACAGCCAGAAAACTAAAATTTTCTATAAATCATCGACTACGCAATTTAGCTAACATATAAAAGCAATAGAAATTAAGAACGTGGAAATAGTTAAATAGAGCTTGCCTTACAAGAATTTGGTGGAGAAACCACAGAATTGATGTCAGCTGCTTTATCACCTTCAAGCTTGTTGATCAACGTGATTATGCTTTTAGCTCCCTCATAGCAAGCCCCGCATATCGTGTTCCTGGGCGGCCTCAGAAGAAATGGCATTGAGCTGCAGATTGCGCAATCCATCTTCCTTAATTTGCTATCCCTTTAACTTTTTGATTCCAAAAGCTATAATTATGGAGAAAGAGAGGAAGACGAAGAAATAGAAGATGAAGAAGGAGGGAAAAGGGAACAGGGAAATTGTTTCTTCTGTTGAACTGAATATAAACTAATGACATTTTCCTTAATTATTTTATCCTTGAGGTTTTGTTATATCTTATTCTCTACCATTTATTAATTAATCTGATAAAGGGAACTATCATGATTGCATTTGCATGCATGTATTGTAAGGCGGGTATATTTAATTTGAGTGAAATGACAAAACCATCCTTGAAAGCGATGAGCATCTCTTAGAAAGGTGGAGGGCATGACCGTACGTATGGTGGTAGAAAGATGGGGGAGTTGGTTGGTGGGGCTTGTGTCCCTTTTGAGTAAGGTTTAAAGAAACAGTTAAAATAAACAAATGGGGGGCTTTAGCTTTTGCTAGAGAAGAATCAGAAAGTTAGGAAGGAGAAAAGGACTTTCCAACAATTGAACAGCAAAGATGTGTAAGGCAAGCACGTCCTTCGTTTGTTAACCACTCCCTTCATCACACTAATTAACTAAGACCCTTATCTTGCTAATGATTAGTAGTTTCGGAAGCCAGCCTGGCCGGGGGCACTTAGCCTCATGATCATCAGGAATGTGATATGGCTAGCTAGCTTGAAAATATCCCATCAATTTAGTCAATATATTTTGCTAAGGAAGCATGTCTCGGTGGATTTCCAAGTTTGGTGGTCATCCAACAACAAAGCCATCAAAATATAGGTAAAACGACCTCTACCCTCCTATAATATAAATTAATATTGTTCATTTACCCTGTGATATAAAAAAGGACAAATGCCTTTCTACCATTACCAAAATTCTATTAAATTATAATAGAAATTTCGTTTTTACCTAATTATTCTTATAATGGGTTTGAACTATCAAAGTGTAACATGTCTTGAAAATATTAATAATAAGTAAAGAAAACAATTCTGTGACTTTTTTTTTAAGTCATGTTTGAAATGTAACCGTTGCAAGCCAATAGTCCAAAATAGCGCCTTCTTAAGCACAACTAACACCATTCTCATCTAAAAACAACAAATCAACACATAATGAAAAGAGAAGCACTATCAATGACAATCCAAGCACATTGAATGCTCATAATGTTTAAGGCAATATTCACAATAAAATATTTGCAAAGATTGACGAGAAGTTTATAATGGTTCTAGTGATATTGGTCATCACCATGATAATGTTATATTTTTCAACATCGCTAATGAGGAATAATACAAAACAATCATGTACACTTTTTTAAAATGGTAATAAAATAATGCAATAATAATTGTAACAAACAAATTCAATAAAAAAACAAAGTATTCATTCAATAATCATAATTAAAAGAAGATTTGTTTTAATACAACAGTAGTTTGCAATTTTGTTTTTTGAGTGAAAACCAAAGTTTTATTAGCTTGTATCAATTTAAACAATTACAAACATCTGCTGGAAATTTTCTAGCATATGACATTGTTTTGAACATTAAAAGCGTGTCTTGCTATGTTATTGCATTAGTATTCCTACTTCTAGGAATGTATTCAATCATGAACTGAATCTCATTTGCAATCAGATCCTGTATATCATAATTACCTAAAACATTTCTTTAAGAGAACTGCTTCTTCCACAAATCAAATCAACAATGTTCTTGGCATCTGATTCCACTCTTGCGGGTAGAAAGTTGTTGTTAATTGCTATTTGAGTTCTAAAGTTTAATTGCCTCCTCCTCGGCTTGTTCAATATCACCTTTGGAGTTACAAATCTGCACAGCTGCTGCCATCCAAACATTCTGAATACACCCACCATAACCTTATACCATTCTGAATTTGGAAACGGTCATTTCACCAATCTATTGTCCTGCAGTCTATCACTCTCTTGCCCCCATAATGATGCTAAACATTCCTCATTTGTAGACACCCCCTCAGCAACAGCTTCAGCTCTAGCTATTAACACCTCAACTCTGTCCATATTTCATTGACAATTCCCCTATTTCTTGACTACAAATCCAAAGAATGCATACAAACAACTCTAATTCCTGTATTCCTTAGCCATCTAT
This sequence comes from Ailanthus altissimus, assembly GCA_946807835.1. NCBI lineage: Eukaryota > Viridiplantae > Streptophyta > Magnoliopsida > Sapindales > Simaroubaceae > Ailanthus > Ailanthus altissimus. The sequence continues at coordinate 22,171,669 of OX327684.1, forward strand.
TGCGTTAACATTTTCATATCCTAATGAATTGGTATATGTATTAGCCCTGTAAAAGTCACAGCCTTCAATAGCAACCCAACACATCATAAAGAACACCCTCTATGTTAACTTGGCATCTGGAACACACAGGATCTGTTAGAAAATTGAGGAGTGATGTAGGGTCGCAGTTAAAGCGAAATTGAGAAAAATAATAAAAATAAAAATAAGACAAAATACAAGTTTACGTGGTTTGACTTTTAGCCTACGTCCATGGGCGAAGACAGAAAAATCCCTTACTATTAGAAATGGAGAATACAAGTATTGTAGTGTTTTAGCCTTACAATCCAAAACTCCAATACACTCAATTCTCTCAAATCACTAAAAAACTCTCTCAAAGCTTTTGAAACTCTCTCAATTTACAATTTGGAATGAAATATGAATGACTAAACTCTCTCATTTATAGGGAGAGTTTAGCATGGTAGACAGCCAAGAAATGGCTGTCCACCATTGTTAAAACAATTGTTGTCACCGTGTGCCAGCAATTAGGTAGCTGGCACACGGTGCCAGCTACCACAACATTTCTCCCACTTAGAGATTTGATTGAGAATCAATCAAGTCTCCACACCATTCTTTCTTCTTCGCCAAAGCCATGTTGCCTACGTGTCTGCTAGGCCATGCAAGGATCTGCACCATACAAACTTGTTGGTATTGGTGGGCTTGGTCAACACATCTGCTAGGTTATCATCTGCATGAATTTTTTTAATATCCACACTTCCATCTTCTACTACTTCACGAACAAAGTGATATTGAACACCTATGTGCTTCGTTCTTGAATGAAAAGCTGGATTCCTTGCAATGTGCAAGGCACTCTGACTGTCACAAAACAATTCAACTTTCTCTTGCTTGTGCCCGAGCTCCTCCAGTAATCTTTATATCCAAATTGCTTCTTTGCAAGCTTGTATAGCTGCCATGTATTCTGCTTCTGTAGTAGATAATGCCACAACAGTTTGCAGTTTCGAAACCCAGCTTACAGCTCCTTCTGCAAGTTTAAACATATAGCCAGTAGTGGATTTTCTTTTATCAAGGTCTCCTGCAAAATCTGAATCCACATAGCCCTTAACAATAAAATCTGATCCTCCGTAACATAAAGCAACATTTGAGTTGCCCTTAATGTATCTAAGGATCCTCCTGACACAACCCCAATGCTCTCTACCAGGATTCGCCATGTATCTACTAACTGCTCTCACTGCTTGTGCAATGTCTGGTCTGGTACAAATTATAGCGAATATTAAACTTCCCACTGTTGATGCATACGGTACTCGAGACATCGCCTTCCTCTCTGCTTCTTTGCTAGGACACATCTTAGAGGATAACTTGAAATTAACAGGGAGTGGGGTACTAATTGGCTTACAATCTTGCATGTTAAAGCGCCACAAGATTTTCTTTAAGTAGTTCTTCTGAGAAAGCCAAATCTTCCTGTTATTTCTGTCTCGGTGAATTTGTATCCCTAGAATCTTGTTTGCTGGTCCAAGTCCTTCATATCAAATTCCCTAGCCAACTGTACCTTCAATTCTTGGACTCGATCTTTGTTGGGGCCTGCCACCAACATGTCATCCACGTACAACCTTAAAATAATGAAATCATTATCATCTTCAAACCTTTTGTAGTATGTACAATGGTCTGAACTAAGTCTGTTGTATCCAAAGCTGATGATATAGGAATCAAATCTCTTGTACCAACACCTCGGTGCCTGTTTGAGACCGTACAGAGATTTGTTCAACCTGCAAACCAAGTTCTCTTTTCCTTCTTCTTTAAAACCTTCTGGTTGGAGCACATAAATTTCTTCTTCAAGTTCTCCATGAAGAAAAGTCGTCTTTACATCTAGCTGTTCTAGATGTAAGTCAAATGTAGCACACATTGCCAGGACTATTTTGACTGTCGTGAGTCAAACCACAGGGGAAAATATCTCATTAAAGTTAATACCTTCTTTCTAAGCATAACCTTTCACCACCAATCTCGTACGATACCGCTCCACTTGGTCATTGCCATCCCGTTTGATCTTGTAGACCCATTTATTTCCAATGGCTTTTCTTCCACGTGGCAGTGCAACCAGCTTCCATGTTTTGTTCTTATGCAAAGCTTCAATCTCTTCTTGCATTGTTGTCATCCATAGAGAAACATCTTGACTTTTAGAAGCCTCCTGGAAAGTTGTTGGCTCTCTATCCTCTGTTAGAAGGCAGTATGCAACATGAGCCTCCATGACATACTCTGAGTGCCATGATAATGGTCGTCTCTCACGAGTTGATCAACAATCATCTGTAGCCTCAGACTCTACTGGTTCTTGTTCTTCATGCTCTGGTGCTGCTTCAGAAGAATCTGAATCTTCTTGTACTTGATTATTTTCCATTTGTACTGTTGTAGTCTCTGGATTTTCTTTCACTGTGCTATCATCTTTATCATTCCTTTGCAGTTTATCTTCTGCAAATATCACATCTCTGCTGATAACGACCTTGTGGGTAGTGGGATCCCACAGGCGATACCCCTTGACTCCATCAACATATCCCAAGAAAAGGCATTTTCTGAATTTTGGATCCAGCTTCGTTGTTTCTTGGGGATTATATATCACATACACAGGACTTCCAAATGTATGAAGGCGAGAATAATCAACTGGTTTTCCAGTCCACATTTCCATCGGTGTCTTCAACTCGATTGCTGTTGATGGTGACCAATTTACCACATAACAGGCGGTTTTGACTGCTTCTACCCAAAATGCCTTGGATAAATCTGCAGTTCTCAACATAGCTCTTTTTCTCTCCAACAAGGTTCTGTTCATCCGCTCTGCTACTCCATTATGCTGAGGCGTGTAAGCTGTGCTGAATTGCCGCTTGATGCCTTCTTGTTGACAGAATGCAATAAAATCCTCACCAGTATATTCTCCTCCATTATTTGTCCTTAAACACTTGATCTTCTTTTCTGATTCAAGTTCTACACGCGCTCTGAATATTCTGAAAGCTTCAAACACATATGACTTCTTCTTGATTGGATACACCCAACATCCCCTGGAATAATCATCTATGAATGATACAAAATATCTCGCTCCTCCTAAGGACATCACCGGTGCTTGCCAAACATCAGAGTGGATCAATTCTAGAATTTCTTTACTTCTAGAACTGGATGTGCTGAATTTTAATTTGTGCTGCTTACTTGTGACACAGTGCTCACAGAAAGGTAAATGAACCGATTTGAGCCCAGAAAGTAAATTTTGATCAGAGAGAATCTTCAAACCTCGTTCTGACATATGGCCCAGTTTACGATGCCACATTATCGTTGACTCTTCTGCTGAACTAGTTGATACAACAGACGCATCTCCTTCTTGCAGTGTTTCTCCATTAAGCATGTCAAATTTGCAGCAACCTTTTCTGCTTTCATTACTACAAGCGCACCTTTGAGAATTTGTATTATCCCATTTTCAATTTGGGTCTTACACCCAGTGTTATCTAATTGTCCCAATGACAAAAGATTCTTCTTGAGGCCTTTCACATGTCACACCTCCTGGATAATACGAACAGTACCATCGTACATCTTCATCTTGATGGATCCTACTCCAGCAATTTCCAAAGCATGATCGTCCCCCATATATACAGATCCTCCAGAGGTAGGTTCATATTGATGGAACCATTCTCTTTTAGAGGTCATGTGCCATGTAGCTCCAGAATTCATAAGCCATACATCAGAGAACCGTTTTCTGCTTTCAACAACTGTTACTGCCTCGTTGTAGAAAATTTCACCATCATCTGAGGTGCTTGCAATATTCCCTTGAGGTTTGTCCTCTGCACTTTTCTTCAATCCCCAACAATTCTTCTTCAGATGGCCTTTCTTGCCACAATGGTAGCATTTGACGTTCTTTTTACTTCTGGATTTTGGTCTACCATGATTTTGACTCCCACTGGGGCCACGTTCTGTTGATCTACCTCTCATCATTGTCAATGCTTCTGCTTGCTGCGAACATTCCTACTTGTCTTCTTTATTTTTCCGTCTTCTTTATTTTTTCGTCTTCATTCTTCTCCCAATACAGCAGCTGTAACATCATCGAAGACTAAGAATTCTGTTAGGATATTATTCGTCAAGTTGATGATGAGTTGATCATACGAATCTGGTAGGCTTTGAAGTAAAATCTCTGCACGTTCACCTGCCTCTATTTTATGCCCCAAGGAAGTGAGTTGGGAAAATAGAGTATTTAACGTGTTGATGTGCTCTGTCACTGAAGTGGATTCTGTCATTCAAAGAGTATACAATCTCCTTTTTAAAAAGATCTTGTTGTGCAAAGATTTGGCATCATACAATTTTATGAGAGTATCCTAGATCTCTTTTGCTGTCTTCTTTTCCGCTACACTGGATAGCACGTTATCAGCAAGTGCTAGATGCAGATCAGTAACTGCATTACCGTCAATCTCATTCCACTTGATATCATCAGTGATACCAGCGGGTCTTTCATCAATCGCTTCTAAGCACTTGTTTTTCCTTAAAATTGCCTTTATTTTTATTTTCCACAATGTGAAATTACCTCCATTGAACTTCTCAACTTCGTATTTTGCCGCCATTGCTTTTCACCACGAACTACTTTCTGCTAGGATCGGCTCCCACTATTTCACGTGAACAGTACCCATACGTATGAACAGTATCCGTACGTATGAACAGTGACCGTAAACGTAAATAGTGACCTCCTTCAACCAAAAGCTCTGATACCACTTGTTAGGAAATTGAGGGGTGATGTAGGGTCGCAGCTAAAGCGAAATTGAGAAAAATAATGAAAATAAAAATAAGACAAAATACAAGTTTACGTGGTTCGGCTTTTAGCCTACGTCCATGGGCGAAGACAGAAGAATCCCTTACTATTAGAAATGGAGAATACAAGGATTGTAGTGTTTTAGCCTTACAATCCAAAACCCCAATACACTCAATTCTCTCAAATCACTAAAAAACTCTCTCAAAGCTTTTGAAACTCTCTCAATTTACAATTTGGAATGAAATATGAATGACTAAACTCTCCCATTTATAGGGAGAGTTTAGCATGGTGGACAGCCAAGAATGGCTGTCCACCATTGTTAAAACAATTGCTGGCACCGTGTGCCAGCAATTAGGTAGCTGGCACACGGTGCCAGCTACCACAACAGGATCTTCCATACATCTTTTTTCATGCAGTCTCTCTTTTATTGGTAGAAGGTTATTTAGAGCACGCCGCAGAAATATTTTAATTTTCCTTGGCAAATCAATAGACCATACAAACTTCCACTACCTAACATAGTCCCTCGAAGGGCTTATTTAATTTGGGAATTTAAGCACCAATGCTACTTGATAGCCACTTGAAACAGTGTGTATACTCCTCTTTTCATAATGCCACAAAATACCATCCTCATTTCCACATCTTCTTTGCAAAAGTGACTCTCTAATATGGTAAGTGTTCCATTGATTTCCAAAAATCAGTAAGTTGACTTTGTTGTCCAAAGGTAGCGATGGTCGTGAGATTAGCCTGAAAGATATTGGTCTTGGGAACTAATCACTCTCATATATCATCATCTGTTCCCCGTTCCCAACTCTACTTCTTATTTTATATTCTAACACTTTCCTCCCCGAAGAATACCCCTCTAGATAAAAGATGGGTTGCAACCTATTTGAGCTTGCTTTAAGTCGCTATTTTTTAAAATAACGAGCTTTGAGAACTCTTCCCACCAACGAGTTAAGATTTTGCCATAACCTCCATCCCTACTTAGCCAAAAGAGCAAGCTATAGAGAGTTTTGGGATGAGACTATAACTAAACTTAGTTTATGAACAAAAGAGACAAAACTCCACTAACATAAATATACATGCATTGTGCTCATCTTTTTTTTTTTCTAATTTCCATCCTAATTTAATTCTAAATTACAATCAAGATTAAATTATGAACACAAGTCCCATCCATATATGATTCTATCTATATCAACCATAAACAAAATAAAAAGATTTTGTAATATCTTAAAGAATACCCAAAGGCCTCCTTTCATAAGAATAGGGGATGATAGCTCTTAACTGAAACTCCTCATTATTATATTTGTGTCTTCTATACTAAAAAAATAAGACTTCATTTAGCAAGTTGACCAAACTAAGATAGTCTATATCACGATCATCTAGCTTAACTTTTTTCTCACAAAAACTAACTTTGACAAATATTATATCTATTATCAACCTGTCCAACATAAAAATTAATTTATTAATTCGAAGATATCAGATATAACATACTAACATAAAAAGAACAATAAAAAATACACAATTTTATCAAAGATAATTACGTTAAAATCCTAAAAACTAAGGAAGAAAGTGATGCGGTGAAAATACTAGCACAAATATACGTAAATGTAGGCATTGTACCAAATAATATAATGATATAAATCAGATATCATTCCCACAAAGATTTCTATATCTAATCATTTTATCAATTACTAAAATTAATCTTCTTTAATTTTTATTTAGACAAACTTAAAATTAAATTACCTAATTTATCTAATTTTGCTAAAATTAATCCTAAATTTAAGCAATAAATAAATAATAGTGTGAATTCACCAATAAAAGAAATTTAGAGTTTTAATTTATCTTTCAATACTTCATTGAACCTATTATTCTCTTATTTAATCACTCAATAATGAATTATTGCCTAGAACTCTAGTAACATTATAAGCCTCATTCGATGATCAAATAATTATATTTCATTTTAACAATTATTTATATGTCTATGGTAGTTAGAATAATATAAAACTCATTAAGAACAAGTCTATTAATGCCATGTATATCATATAAGTATATTTTTATCCCACATAAAACTCATAATTATTACTCTATGATTATATATCAAACTATCATAGGTTAAACACATAAATTCATTTATCAAGCTTATTTTGGTTCCTTAAACAATCAATATATTGACTAGATATAATGAAAGCACTGAGCATAAGATAGAATAAATAATTCATCTTTTATTAAGTTCGTGAAATAAGAGAAAAAATAAAATTTAACTACATATTGGATTCAAGAGTTGAACCATAGATAAAGAAAATTAGTTCATGATGAATTTAAGAGTTCCAAAGTAAGAATTTAAATAAATAATAAACCAAGACATAAAATAAGAGAAAAGAAAAGAATTTAAACAAAGTTGATGCCCTGAATTACTTCTTTCTTTACTCTGGCTTGTTGCACAGTCTTCACCCCTTCAATCTTCAATCCTTTACTTTGATCTCTCTTGAAATGTTGTTATGTTTACTCTTGATTTCTCTCTATATTGTACCATTATATTGGCTGCAAAAAAAGGTCCTTATAAGCTTTTGTAACTCTAGAGGCTTTGTAGCTTAGAGTCCAAGTCGTAATACGAAACAAAAGTAAATTTTCATTTTAGTCGCATTGGTGCCTCAGCTCTGGCTTTTAAGCGTTGCAGCGTTTAACTCTCCATTTTGGGCGTTGGTGTTGGAGTGTTACAGCACTGAGACCTGAGATTTGACCCATGTTCTTTTGCTTGAGCACCATGACAGTGAATATAGAGTGTTGCAGCGTTGAGATCTCTGTCTTGAATGTCGCGACATTGACACTGAGTATTATGATGCTGGGCCATTTTTTTTTGATTTTTTTTATTTTTCATTTGATTTTCTAAAATCTTTATATTGTGGGTTGAAAACCTACATTCTATTAATAAACGCAATAAATAGTCAAATAATTCATAATTTAAAGTAAAATTTAAATTTAAAAAGATAAAAATAATAATCTTTATAAGCTTTTATCAAAAAGTAAAATCAATCATTAAATATTTTTCAATCAATCGATTTTTTAAGACTATATTAACATATCACCCTTTAATATTTCAACAAACAATTTTTCCACAAAAAAGACTAGAAAATTAATCCATAAATAAAAAAAAATTCTAACAAATAAAAAAAAGTTGTACAAATAATACATAAATTCTTTAAATAAGTCCAAATTTAACAAGATTCAAAACCCATTACTCATATATTTTTATCGATCCAAACAATTTTTTTATTATCTTTTCAAATATCATATGATAAAATTTCACAATATCTATTTATCTTTTCACCCATTACATAATATGCTCCCAACAAAACCTATACTCAAAATTTTGACTTACTATAATAAAGTTACAATCTTGCAATTATATTAAAAAAAAATTAATGCTCATATCACTGTTTACATACCTCATCATTAGAGATAATATCACTGTTTAACAGGTTGGTTTCAGGAATCTGCCGTGAAAATGAGTTCTTCTTCAGTCGGGGTTCCATAAGTTTTTACAAGTAAATGCTTATGGGTAAACACTAATGGTAGACTTTTCTGGGCTTAGTTTTATCTTCTTCAATCACTTTTTTTTTTATTTGACTTTTTTGGTGCGAAAATTAAGATAGTTAGAAGATAAAATATATTCGATAGGTATTCTTGCATAAACATGTGTCCTTTTAATATATTTTCATTAAAAAACAAAATCTTCTTATTGTACTATGGGATTTGGTGTCATTCCACAAATCTCTTCTTTTTATTGATACGACATGATTGCATATTTCGAAATTCAATATATAAGATTCAATTTACATTTTTTTGTTCTTTAAAAGTTTTAATTGACGGTAATTTTGCGGTAAAGGGTTTTAGTCTTTTTCAATATCACAAGGACGAATAGACGTTGACCGTAGAAATCAAGGGTATTGATACAGTCCATGGCTTGCTCAAGACACTGTTGAAACTTTACCATCTCCAATTCCAAGGAAACAATTGACACCCACATTTTTGTTCCCTTTGTTTTTTTCTTGGTCACTAAATTAGGATTTTGACTAAAAGTTCATCCTCGTTTATAAGCAAAATCTGGAGATCATACTACCTCAGTAGTCAGTAAACTAGAGGATATATATACAAAAGTGTGTCAATTTTAGTTACTTATTATCACCGATCAATTGCATATACCTACACTACACAGCATTTTGCATTAACAAAAATTAAGATGGTGAGGCAGATCGAGAGGCTCCGCAGGGAATTAAAATTCCTTGTTTATTCTAGCAAGCTTAGATTACATGATCACTACTACAATATTTATCATCATTATCAATAGCTACTAAAATAAGCCTCGTGAGTCAACATGAAACAAAAGGTGACAAAGCGAAAGCCGGAGACTGATCATAAATAATCAGATTACAATAACCTAATTGTGTTGGCTGCTTGCTTGATGGTGCATGGCGAACATTTGGAGACTTAATTAGCGAGCTTTCTCTTCTTGTTTGGAGCTGCAGCTTCCACTCTTCTCATAATAATGATAAACAGCTGCACCAGAAAGCACTGCCAATGTTATGGCCTGTGCATGCATCCTGGCATGAATAAGCCTGAGGCTTGGCTTGAGAGGAGTTCTGGTTTTCGTATAAGCAAGCGATGCCCCAATTGCTGATGCCCATACCGCTCCTGCAGAAGATATACATACACATACATATTAATATTAATTGTTATCATGTATATCTGTAAGTGACAAGGAGTAGTAGTATAAAAGGGTATTAAGATTTACCAATGCTGGTGAGCTTGTGATCAGAAACCCAGGATTGAATGACCTCCATAATGTTGATATTCTTGTAAAACTCTCTCTTGCTTTCTGCTGATACTGAAATAGTGATCGAGAAGTTGAATGAAATTGATAACTTGAGTGAGAGGTAGTGGAAATAAGGTTGGTATTTATAGAGAAAAAGAGTTAGTGTTAGTGATGTTGAGAAAAAGTGCTTTGAATTTTCCTTTCTTTTTCTCGTGGCCCCTGGATTTGGCTTTCACTTTTTCTTGGAACACTGGAAGTTACCTCAAACTAAAGGCTCCACTAACCTGGTTTTGGTTACTGTTTGCTCCATGTTTCAGACTCTCTGCTGTGCTGAATAACGTGTACCCACATGCTGCCTACTCAATCCATTGGATTTAAACCAGGATGTTGCAAATCCGGGACCCAATAGCAACGGAGGTTCACAATTTTTTAGAATCGCATAAGATAATAGTATTTTCAAAAGTAACAACATTAGACAATTTTATAGATACGAACGTAATAATCTCGATAACAAAAATCTTTTATTTAAATGCTTCGGAATGGGTTCAAAATTAATTATTGTAATCACATATGTTAATCCTAGCCTAAACATGAATGTTTTTATAGTGGAAAACAGTTTGGTATCTATGTATGTGCACAGCGCACGTGGATGATTAACAAAAGTGGACGTGAAATTATATAAGCAGATCAAATTAATTTTCTGCCGACAAAAGCAAGGAGGCCATTGATTTTTTTCATAGAGATGCGTGTGAAGGTCAGTGGTTTCGTTGAGGTAAAGTTGAATCTGGGTAATTGTCAATTTTCTAAAGTAAAAACCAGCCAACTATTGGTGTCAAAATTTGAAAACTGCTGTAATCTCAGTCACCATCTCCTACGTACATTATAATATAATTTACGCTAACTTTGGACCGAATTAGCAGTACATTCCTTCCCATTGGGTTAGGGGATCAACTAACTTGCGCCTAACACTAAATACTAATTGGACCAAAGATTGATTCCCCTCCCCCTAACTCCAAGGGCAAGTTCTCCAAATATTATAGGAGGAGATTTAGATTCCTTTTATGCTAGATTCAAATCTCTCAACTACAACACAATTCATTTTATTTCAATTGATTGTAATTAATTATAAAGTTCACTAAATTTAAGTTTAAATAAAATATTTAAAAAAAACTCAAAACAATAATTTAACAACAATAAATTTGTTCTCAAGTCAGACAAATATTTATATTTTATATATATATATGCATAATTTTTTTAAGAAAAAAAAGATCAATTAATCTAACTCAAACATAATGAATGCTCACATTTATTTAGAGATGGCAAAATTTGGATCTAGATTCGGATTAGATTTTTTTTTCTAAATCCAAAACCTAAATTTAGTCTAAATTTTTCAAGTCGAGCCAAATTTTAGTTGAACTCAGTTTTTTTTTTAATATTTTTTTATAAAATTTAAAATTTGTAAATATTTATTTTATAAAATAATTGTTAGATTGTTAAATTTATATTGTATAATTTGTATTAATAATTTAATATATATTTTTCATCATTGTTTTAATTTTTTTAGGTTAAATTTAAAATTTTAAAGTATATATTAAAGATTAGAAATTAATTAATTTATTTTTTAAATTAAAAAAAAATGTAGATTCAAGCCAGGTTTTCAATAATTCGAATTTGGTGCAGATTCGAATTTTGAAAAAAAATATATATATATGTATTTTAATTCAAATAAAAATCTAAATTTCTTTTAGCCGGATTCTAAATCCACGCCAAGCCAAACTCTAATTTTTTTTGAATTTGAACTAAAACTTTTTTATCATCCTTACATTAATTGATTCAAATAGACAAACACAACATTCAAACAATAATATGTCAAATTTAAAACTTGGGTACTTATATAAATGTAATATACAGTATCATTGACTTTTAAATAATATCACATAATCGTTTTAGTTTTTTTTTTTTTCTAAGTTTAGTGTTTAAGAAAACTTTGACGTCCACTAATGTTATCGATTGAAATTTTGTTTTAAGCCTTGCCCGCCATTTTTTTTCAGTCAATTTTTCTTGTAAACCTCCCATACAAAAGAAAAAATTAACAGCAAAAAGACAATGATAAGTAAGGTAATTTTAACTTAGTGAATCTTATTAAGCATAGAATCTCTACTAAATCAGAAATCGGTTGGATGGTTTCTGAAATTCAGAATGTTTCTAATGGCTTGGAGATGGTGGACTATAATTTTGTCCCACAAACATGTAATTTTATTCCTCACAGCTTAGCCAAACTGGCTTTATGTATAATTTTGTGGGGATGAGATCCCTGATGTAATCTCCTCTTTATTGTAATGTGTTTTCTCTCTAATGAATTTCTCTCTCCTTCTTAAAAAAAAAAAAGTGAGATTTGTAACATAATTTAAAACTAAGGTGGTTTTGTGTATATTTGATGTAATTAAGGAGGGAGGTCAAAGAAATTAACATCAACATTGTTTAAATGGACTGGGTCAAAGTTATCGTAAAGGATGGGCCAATTATCATTTAACACTCCTCTAATATCCTCTTAAAATCTCTTTCCTTAATTTATTATTTTTAAATACTTTTACAAAATAAATAATTTCTCACAACATCCCTCTAATTTCTTCTCTTTTTTTTTTTTTTTTCAATTTCTCCATCTTTTGTATTATAAATGATTATTTGATTTTTGGTATTGTGTTTGAAGTATAAATTTTTCTTTTGAAGAATTTGGGTTCAAAATTAATTATGCCTACAAAACTTAGGTACAAAGAATTTGAATTGATTACTACAACAGTAAAATTTTAGAAACTATAATTATAGTGGAGTCTAATTATAATTGCAATTATAGTAGAGTTTTAAAAACATCTGTTTGTGGGTATATAAAGTGTCAAACAAACTGCAACTAGGTGAAAATTGAAATCTTACAAATGTCTATTATGATGATTTACTTGAAAATAAATATGTAAATGCCTAAAAAAAGGATTTAAGTGCATATTGAAGAGGGAGTCAATTAGCTCTACTCTAAAATAAAAAATAAAAACTTGGCCCATTTTCTTTAGAGAATTTTTCGTAAACAATTAATTTGTTGGGGTTATTTTTTATTTTGTTAATTTTAAATTTTTTTAATTTTTATAATCAAATAATTCAAAAACAAACACAAATACCCCCTTTTCATCATTTAAATAATAATGCATCACATTGAATAATAAAAAATTTTTATAACCAATTTATTTGGCGCGATAATGCGTATTGCACTTATTTACTTGGCACAATATATATATCACACCTATTTGCCTGCCATTATATGTATATCATGCCTACACAATTAACTTTTTTATTATTTATTATTTTATAATAATTTATTTATAATTTTATTTTATTATGTATGATATGATTAATTTATATTATTTATTTAAATTTATATTTATTTACTAAAATTATATTTATTTTATTTAATTATATTAATTATTGAATTTAATTTTTATTTTGTTTTTTTTATTATTATAATTTTTTATTTTTTGGTAAGTAAAGAATTGATATAAATGCTAAATTCAGCAGGTATTACAAAGAGAATAATCAAATAAGAGAAATTAAGACATTATAACACCTAGTAGTCTAGATACATTTACCACCCAGCTGTAATGTGGTTTATCATTTGGTCATTGACAGCACTTATACATCTAATCCAGACATCATCCTTAATCTTTTAATAGACATCGCTAGTAGAATGAGTTTTTTGTTGGAAGACAACTATATTTTGCTTTCTCCAAATAAAATAGATTGTAGCACAGAACGATACTCTTCTAATCTTGTTGATAATAGATTTGCCTTTAGATTTTCTACAAAGGAAGGAGATCACTCGTTACCATCTATCCAGGCATTGGTTGAGTTGACATGCCCTTAGTACAATTGTCTCACTGTTACTACCATAGAGGGGGCAATCATCTGATAGAATAATCCCCCATTTTTTGAGTCTCTCCCTGGTAGATAATCTGTTCTTCAATGCCAACCAAGTAACAAAGTTGTGTTTAGGAATATATTGCGTTTCCCATATCAGGTTATACCATCCCACTTTAACTTCATTATTCTTGAGACACCTCTAAGTACTCGCAATAGAAAACTTTGCATTAAAGCTTGCTGTCCATGAAATTCTATCATTTCTCTCAATAATTAAAACATTTTTGCGGAGATAATCTCAGACCTGAGTAGTGTACTCGTCCAAAGGATCGAATAAGTTCCAATGACCATGTTGCCATAAATCATTAACCTTAGCATCTCGTGGAATATTTGCATAAAAAATGTCAATGTGAGGGAATTTATTAACTATTGATTCCCCACTGATGCGATATTTCTATATCATAAATTAAGTGCAAGTATACACTATCGTATGCAAGTAATAAAGAGACTAAATAAGTCGGATGTCGAACCCACAGGGATAATTTCTTCTTTTTAACTAATTACTAAAATTATATCTTCCTAATAATTATTCAGAAAAATAAAAATCTAAGACTGAATGTAAGAAATATAAAACAAAAAAACACAATGTAAAAAAAATTAGGTGATAGCAATGTAGAGAAAACCTAGGATTAATATTATCCCTCAATATGCTTTCTAATGATTAATCCTCTAATATTTAACTTACTTAGTCTTTATTATTGGTCAAGACGCTAATATATTCACAAGCTTCTTCCAAGGTCATGCAAGTATACCCTAATTTATCAAATACCTATATTCCTATGGTACTTGTAATAAATTAAGATTCATTAAGATTAGGTCTTATTGATCATACATGCCAATTAGGTATATTCCTATCCTAAGTTGAAACTTGCATATGCAACATTAAATGTTACTCTACAATCATGCATCAAATTACCTAGGTCTAAATATATTGATTCCTCTTCCGAGTTTATCAATAATATTACCAATTCATTCACCATATATTGGCCAGATATATTGAAGCATTAAACACAAGTAATTTAAATAATAAATGACTAAGTTTATTAAATATTAAAAAGATATGGCAATTTAAGCGCACATATTGAGTTCAAATATTAACCCTAGAAAATATGTTAGCTCATGGCTACAAGAGAACAGCAGTAAAAATAATTATAAATCATGATACAATTATTAGCAAACCGATATAGACGCCGAATTGCTCTTAATTGCGCTGCCTAGGAACTCTTGATGCCAAAGAACGTCTTGTATCTCTCTCTAAAATTGCTTCAATTAAGCTCTTATTGCTCTCCAAGACTTGTGCTCTGTATTCTTGGTGCTCTTGGGTCGTCTTGGATGTTTTTCTTGAAGGTTGGGAACGAGTGGCTTTATATAGGGATTGATATGAGCTTGAAAATCTCAATTCTCGTCGGACTAGGACTCGCACTACCGCCGGCGCGCTATGCATCTGTCGCTGGGGCGACGCATGAAAAAGCTATTACCGCTGGAGCGGTGGGATCTTGGCGCTGGGGCGCTGCATGAAAACGGCTTCACCGCTGGCGCGGTATGTTGATAGCGCTGGGGCGATGTATAGTCGCTGGCGCGGTGACTTGTTGGCGCTGGGGCGCTAGACGCGACTTAAGCATGTCGTTTTTCTTATTTCGATCACTATTTTAGAGCTGGGGCGAAATTAGTTGTGGCGCGGGGGCGCTGGACTCATATTTTGAAAACTTTGCATTTTAGTCCCTATTTTTGCTCATTTTGCATTCTTTCTTTAAATTTCGTTCAAGTCCCTATAATTAACAATAAAGCACATAAATAGCCATCTATTCTCATAAAACCATAAAATATCAATAATAAAAATATGAAAAAATATATGACAAATTTGCCCTTATCACCCACCCAGCCATGGATCCCACAAAAAATAGAAGGACTTGCCGTTACCCAAATCATACGAGAACAATTATTTTATCTAACTTCTCAATCTAAGGATTTTCCTCCATGTCCAGCTAGAGTTCATTGACTTTGTGATACCCCAAAAACTTAGCCTCCGCAGTTTGTTATCAGTCACCCATTTTGTCTATAAAGAGGTTTTCACAACAACCAGTTCTCGGATATGCTTGATAACTGCCGATACATTCCACAGGCTTATAGATTTAATGTCAAGTTCTCTTTTTTTTTTACCTTTGCGTACCTCATTCTAGCCCACTAATCCTCTCTTCCCTTATTGGTTGCTTTCATGCCATAAGAAATTACGGCATTTACTTTTAATTTCTTTGGTGACTGACTAGGTATGGTGAACATAAAACTCCAGTAGACATGCATACTCATTATGAAGAATTTTATTAATTACAACCGCTCCGCATAACTCAAATATTTCACAGTCCAGCTTGAGATTCTAGCGGTGATCTTATTGACAAGCTCCTGACAGTGGTCTTTCTTCAGTCCCCATGAGATTAGAGGAATACCTAAGTACTTGATAGGCAGCACACCTTGTTGGAACTAAGTTATCTGTAGAATTATCTCCTTGGTAGGCTGAGGGACATTCTCAAAGAAAATGAAGCTCTTACTTGCGTTAAGATGTAGTCCTGATACCATTGAAAATTCATCAAGCACTTGCTTAAAGTGGCCCACTGACCTGTCATCGCTATGAGAGAACAAGAATAAGTTATCTGCAAACATCAAGTGATTTAGCTTCAACCTCTTACATCCCCTGTGATATATAAACTGGTTCTGAAGAATACAGCTTAGGTTCCTACTAAGGTATTCCATGGCCAACACAAAAAACAAAGGGGATATGGGATCCCCCTACCTCAAGCCTTTCTTCCCTGGGAAAAAACCATATAATCTTCCATTTACTACAACTGAGTACATACTTATTCTTACACACTTCATGATAATATTGACAAAGTGATACGGAAAGTTAAGCCCCATCAATACTTCTTCTAGGAAATCCCAGGAGACTGAATCATAAACCTTGCGGAGATCTATCTTTAGTGCATATCTTGGGCTACTGCTATCATGATCATACCCCCTCACAAGTTTATGTGCCAGTAAAACATTATCGAATATTTTTCTATTAGGAATAAAGGCTGATTGACTAGGGTTGACTAGATAGCTCACCATATTCTTTAGCCTGCTGGTAATTATTTTGGTGATATATTTGTATAATACCGTACAACATGCAATTGGTCTATAGTCCCTCAAGCTATGCGGATTATGAATCTTAGGCACGAGAGTAATGGTAATGGTATTCATAAGGTTGTAGAACTGACCTGAAGAGAAGAAATGTTGCACACCTTCAGTAACCTCCGTTCCAAGAATATGCCAACATTTTTGAAAAAAATAACTGTTATAACCATCAGGTCTTGGGGCTTTATCCCCATTGATGCTGAAAATAGCATTTTTAACTTCTTGGGCTGTGACAGGAGCATTCAACATGTCTCTATTGTCGACCTTCAGTTTAGGCCCAACATCTATGAGTCTCTTCTGTATGGATGTCCTATAAGAGGTGTAGGTGCCCAGCAAATCTTTGTAGTAATCGACTATGTCATCTTTCACAACCTTGGGGTCTTCAGAGTTTTCCCTATTTTGGCTTTTAATCAAAATGATTCTATTCTGAGCTCTCCGCTGCTTAACGAACTTGTGAAAGTAGTTGGTGTTTGAGTCCCTCATTTGAATCCATCTAATTCTTAATTTTTGTCTGATAATGTTTTCTTCAACATAAATAAGTTTCCTTAAATGCTGATAAATACCTATTTCCTCATCTTGCAGAATTTGGTTGAAAGGATCATGAATCAAACTACTCTGTAAGAATGCCAACATCTTTTTATAGTCTTCGATTTTTTGCTTGACATCAGAGAAAAATATTTTATTGAGCTCTTTTAGATTGGATTTTAATAACTTGAGTTTGAACTAGTGTCACGCCCCAGACCCAAAAGATCTGACACACGATATCACTTACATTCATTCAATAATACTTAAACATTCATTTTAATTTCTTTCAGAATTATAGCAATTGAATTATGACTGGGACAATTAGTAAACCGGAGATACGCAGAGTTTTCTCAGAGATTAACACTCTATTACGTCACTAGTAGCAACTTTGTTACCGGAAGCCCAGAATATATTCATTGTAAATTCTTACTTAAAATCAATCCATTACTATACTTGGTGAAACTTAAACTAAGTCCAACCACACACAATAAAATAATACATAGGTATTTATTCACTAGAGACAAATCAAATATCTTATCCCACGTGTCCCCAAATGAAACACTTAGCAACCTAACAACTTAGGAAACCCAAAGAACAGCAGAAGCCTTACCAAATCCGCTAAGCACACATGTACCTTATTTACCTGAAATCACCATAAACTATAATGAGTATAAAACTCAGTAAGCATACTAGTTTTTCATATATTAAATACAAATACATATATGTACACAATGCATATGTATGATATACTGTGATCAATCAAAATCATAATCTTATCAAATCACATATCATGTAAGCGCTTACACATTCTTTCAAAACATATTACAGGAATACCATCACTCAACTACTACTTAGTAGGACTTACACATCACATATCACATAATGAGCCAAATGTCACTCGTAGGTGACATACCGTATGAGAGGAATAGTACAAGTGAGGTCTTGAATAACACATATATAATGCTCATGCCCGAAGGTAAAAACCAAACCCTCACCCTGATCATCGGTGAGTCCTCTCACATGCACCAATACGCCACCACACGAATGTGATAACTCACTCTTCCTTTAGGTACCAATAGGATCCTCCTTACATACGGAACACATAACATATACCTATCCCGAAAGAAAGGCCACACATAAAGGCTCCACAAATCACATAAGATGCCTACTAAGTCAACAGTGAGTTCAAGCATCCTCAAAACACAAAATCTTTCTCATGGACATATTGCACTTCAAAGCTTTCTTTGTCAAACACATTTCATTTTGAAAGCTCGCTTTCAAAAACACATGTATGTTCATATTCAATGTCAATGCTCACATTCATAAACATATGTCTTTCACATTTCATATCAAATACACTTTGGCATAACATAAACATATTTTTTAAGCACATTTACAAAATCATACATAGACAATTACTATGCTTATAGTGATTTCAGTAAAAGTCTAGTATACTTACCTCTTAACACTTTCAGCTACAAGACTTAAATCTCCTTAACCTATCAATGGAGATTAATCCTTTCATAAGCCTCACAATTCACACAAAATACTTTAAATAGTTTACAAAATTATACACAATGCATTTATCACATCAAATTGGTCTAAATACTTGGTTTCTCAAACCTGTCATTTTGACCACTTACACTTAACAAAATTTTCTAATACATCAAATGATGTCCAATTACTCCGAAATCAGAATATATCATTCTTGACTCATATATACTTCTTATATATGAATATTATATCAAAATTCCTACACAATCCATTCCATACACACCATCGAATCCAAACTACAAACCTGACAGGATCAAGATACTTACTGAACAGTATTCAATCTCTCAATTTTATAAAATCATATACTAACTCAAAAATTATAAAACTACCACATAATTACTCTTAACACATATCTCAGGCCATGATAAATATTTCTCTTCCAAATCACTGCCAAAAATATTTTAAAACTATTTTATTCCATAGCTTTAAAAATATGTTAATCAAATACTGTAATGAGCGGATATACTTTAGAAAATCATAACATTTCAACCACATTGATCTAAATTCTCAATTCCGAGTATATCATATTAGACATATAAACTTATCATATTCCACAAATTCGTAATTTTTGAAGATCATTCAGTAGGACAAACATTGTTCGTCACTGTATTATACTGTTCACATAGGAAATTTCCAGAATTTCAGGGTCATTTTGATAAATTCACAACAAATTTAATTTCTGAAATTTTGAATCGATTCAAAGTCTCAGATGATCCTAAACATGTCTAATTTCATATACTCAAAACTCAAAACCAGAATCGAATCACAACAATTTATAAAATTCTTGGATCAAGAGACTATCAAGCAGAAATTCTACAATCCATCATGATTTATCAAACTATCTTATAGATCATCATCAATTCTCAAAATATCATACGAAATACACATCAAATCCTTAATTATACATATTTTCAGAAATCAAAACTTAAAGAAATTAACATAATTAACACCAATAAATTGAGAAATAGTTGTGATATACCTCTTAAAATCCAAAATTTCAATTTCTTCTTCTTTTTCTTCTCCTTCTTCTCTTTCTCTCCTATCTTTTCTCTCTTCTCTCTCTCTAAAAGAGGTAGCTCGACCAAAATGAGAGAATTAGAGTTTTAAAAGTGTATTTTTATACTAAGTGGCTAATTTTTAGTATTTACAAATTTACCCCCAAAACTTTTAAAGTATTACAATTTGGTCCCTAAAATAAATCTAAAGTCTTGCAATTAAACCCAATGCTAATAGTATCACATTAACCTATACAAATACTACTAATAACAATATATAAATCAAGTATCACCCATATACAAATAAAATACGTATATTTATATATATAAATACTTATTCTTACCAGTTATAGATACTGGTTACTACAATTAGACCCGAGCCATAGGAGAGCCATAATAGTCTTGCTTCCAAACTCGATCGACTATGGGAAGAAACTCAGAGTGGGCACACCAGGCATTGAAGAACTTGAAAGGAACAATACCACTGTAGGATGCTCTAGAGATGGAGACCACAAGAGGGAAGTGATTTGAAATGCCCGCTGGTAGAACTTCACACTCAGAAAACTCCAATGCATCCAGCCAGTTTCCATTAACAAATGCCCAGTCAATTTTCCTCCAAATTCGTTGTCCTCCTATTTGATTATTGCACCAAATGTAGCGACAACTATGGTTCTTTAACTCGAATAACTCTGATCTCGCCACCCAACTTTTAAACTGTTCCACCATGTTATTATTTACCCATTGACCACTAATTCTATCATTGTTGCTAAAGACATTGTTGAAGTCCCCTTGGATTAACCAATGTGTGGTGTTGAGAGTCAAGTTATCACTAAAGTCCTTCCACAGGCTCTCTTTCTCAATAATGGTAGAGGCACCATAAACAAGCGTCCAGTAAAACTCAATGCCATTAATAAGAACTCTACTGTGTATGAATTGCTGGTGCTTTTGTAAAATCGTGACATTGCATCTAGCTGAATTAAAGATAATCCAAATTCTTCCCATATCTAGACACTCTGAATTATTTTCTAGCTTTCAGTCCCATAGTACTAATTTTTTCTAAATGGTATCTAGCTTAGATAGTTTAACTTTTATTTCTAGCAATCCCAAAATACATAATCGACAAGATTTAATCAGAGATCGTACCTCTGATTGTTTACAGGGGTCATGGAGCCCCTGAATATTCAAACTTGTGATCATTGTCCCATATTTGGAGATTTCGAGCTCATTGTGGCACGTCGGCCCTTCCCTATAATTCCCACATCATGCGTCAGAGTAATAGTCTTCCTTAAGTTGAATCTGTCCACTACCTGAATGATCTCTGATCCCCCGCTGTATGCCGCTTGTTTCATTGCCTTCTCTGTAGGGACATTCTCCTCATTACCCTCTGGAGTCTATGTATCAATTTCTGCTTTCCCTATATTTAGATTTTTTTTGTTCCTGCTTTTAAGGGTGGATAATAAGTGCTTCTCTTCTACCTTGATTGTTTTGATCCAGCTCTTTTTCTTTTCACACTTGTTTTATCTTTGTCTTGCAATTTTTCCCATCATAACCAACCTGTTTACATTTGTGGCAGCAGTAGGCTTCCACTCATAATTCACCTCCTGCATAACCATATTACCCTCTTCATCCTCTAAGGTAATCATAGAAGAAAAATCGCCCTCCACATCTATTTCCACCAGGACACTCACAAATGCCAACTTTATTCTTTTCAAAGTACATTGATAACAGATTTTAGGGGAACCCAACGAGCTCACAATACGACTCAAGAGTGGGGGGCTCCAAAATTCCCACGATAGTCTTGAGAATTGCACCCAAATAGGCAGAGTTCTGATACTAACTACATCCATCACCATTATGGGTTTTCAAACTTTGAGAATCAAAAGGCGTTTATCAAAGGTCAGTGGTCTATCCTCAAGTGCTTTCTGTTGTCCAAATTTATTCTCAAAGTTAAACAAAAGCAACCCATATTTAATAGAGTGAACCGATGCTAAACTAAATTACTTCCATTGAAGCATTACAAAGGCTTAGAATAGTTGAAATTTAGAACATAATTCATACATACAACCAATTAATGCATACTGCCAATTTTTCTCTTCTTTTTTTAATTCATTACAATTTAATTTAACAATTTTCTTACCAGAAATGGTCGAGCGACAAATTATAGTTCACTTCCATTGCTTTGAATTCGGTTTTCAGCAAATAAGCGGCTGGTTGGACTGCGCAACCTTGCTGCCAAAATAATCCACCATTGTAGCAGCCGCTGTCACTGTAGCAACTGCTGCCTCCGGCGGCGCACTGGTGCTCGGCTTGCACCCAGAAGAAGCCGGAGCCAGGTTCTCGTAACCGTCGGCCATCGCGGCGGGTGGACAGTTGCCAAAACGGACGAGCGCTGTTTCATCCGAAGCCACTGAAGGGGTACCGTCGTCCTGCCCAGAACCTGCAGAAGCCGGGGCCACAGTGGTTTTCATCGCAGCACTAATGAGCGTCGGGGAAAAGCTTGTGGAGCCGGCAGCCTTCATTCCAGCGCCCGGAGAGACAACCGAAGGCACGGTCGGCATCGCAGCCAGCTCTGCATGAGCTACTCCAGCCCAGGAAGATGCATTTGCAGCGGTTCCAGCGCTCGGAGAGACCACAGGCTACTTGGTCGGCAGCCCGGCCAAGACTGCGTGAGCTCTAGACCAGGATGAAGCACTGTCGGCACTTGCAACAATCGGAGGATCATCCACCTCGAACTCCGGTCACTATCCCGACAAGGATGGGTCGGCCTCAGTTTGGTTGCAGCTGGCAACCTTCATCATGCCAAGTTGAGCCACCGCAGGAGAGGCGCGCGCCAGACAGCTGCGAGTGGTCGAGGGCGACGGCGTTTTGCTTGATATTTTCCTCGTGAAAAACGGCGTAGGTTAAATACCATGTGCCGAGATAAAATGCCTAGTTCCCCACGCCAGCCTCAGAAAGAAAAAGAATACTTCTACTATTATAGTTACTATAAAGATAGAATTATTATTATTTTTTTTTGTTAGTCATCCGTTAGATTAGATAATTTACAGAATGTGGTATATTATGTTGAATTGTCTGCAATTGAAATTTATAATATATTAGTAGTGGATAAATAATATTTAAAATTAAATAAATTTATACAAACAAAATAAATAATATTTTAAAATAAAAATTATCAGTAAGACTACGCAAAAATCATTACAAGAATTAAATAAATAATAAAATTAAATAATATAGTTAAATTAAATTAAAAAGTTAATATAAATAAATAAAAATGATTAAACTAAATAATTAATAAATAATATAATAAATTAAATAAATTAAAATTAAAATTTAAACAAATATAAATATTTTTAAATAAATAATATAAATTAATCATTTCATACTTTATATAATAAAATTATAAATAATATAAAATATAAAATAATTTTAAATAAATAATATAAATTAATTCTACTATTCATAATAGAATAAAATTATAAACAAACCGGTTATAAAATAAAATAAAATTAAAAAATATAAAATAAATCGATTAGTTGGTCGCACTAGGCAAATAAGCGCCATTTGCATATTACACTAAATAAAATGGCTATAAAAATTTAATGGTGTTTATGGTAGCAGATACTATTTAAAAGGTGGAAAAAGTATTTATGTTCATTTTTTAATTATAAATTTTTTAAAGTTAACTAAATAAAAAATATCTTTAAAAAAAAAACAATATAAAAAATAGCCCAACAAATTAGCTATTTACCAAAACAAATTCCCTTTTCTTTACACATCCAGATCTCTCCATGAGAAACCAGAATTTCCCGCCAACCCCGATTAGCTTCACTTATACACAAACAAAGCACCCGCAAAAATGGAAGCCAATAGAAAGAGAAAACCACTCTCAGATTGCACCAACACTTCTTCTTCTTCTACTAAGAAACCCTCAATCTCAAACAAACCCTCTTTTGCCTCTGCTATAAAAAAATTACTCAATGGCACAAATGTAATTAACTCCAACTCCAAGCCCGGTTTGACTACCACCGCCACCGGTGGGAATAATTGCGAAGTTGCCGCCAAAAGCCCTAGCTCTGTCGCTGCCGCTTCTACGCCGGCTAAATATTCGCGGGTTTCTGGTAATTTTTGGTTTTATGGCTGTATCTGGATTTGGGTGTTCTAGGGTTTGTGAATCTGAATGGATTTGAGTTTCTTGTTTTTGGGTTTAGGGTTTAGGGAATTTGAAATTAAAGTTGATGTTCATCTTAAATTATGGAGTCCTGATATGGGCTTGATCTATTCTCATCGAAATTGGCTTATTCTTTGTATTTATGTTCGCCTTCTGATGTCTAATGTGTATGATCGTCAAGCTTAAATGACTTGGAGGGTCACTCGAGTTCAATAATCTATTGGTAAAGTTATGTTTCATATCAAGCTTAATCATGACTCCTGTAATGGGTTTATTTGCTGATTTATTTTGTGCATTTTAAGCGCAAATAAGTCTTTATTACGTGTTTTGTGTTTAGGTACGAGTGATAAGGATGAACTTGTGGAGCCCACAGTCATTTATAGTCGAAGAAGAACTGCTGAGAATAAGAAGAGTAGAGGCAAGCAAGTAGCTGTGCCTATGACTGGCTTTCCTGCAACTAGTATCGAGACTGCTGGGTATGAATTGATGTTTTTCTTGCATTTTATATTAATTACGATTGATGTCTGTAAACTCTATCTAAGAAAAGATAAGATGAGAGCATCAATATGATTTTGGAATTTAGAAACAACTTTTCATAACCATAGGACTGATGGGTATGTTGAGATATACGGCATGAGAAGAGACTACAGAGAATATTTCCTATCGTTATTTTTAGCAATGGAGTCTGATGGTATGTTCATTGTAGTAGGGTCAAAAACAAGGAGCATGGAGAGCGTCATAGAAAGGTTTGTATCATCCACTGTAGTCTAATTATATTTTAATAGTTATAGTGATTCAGCACTTGTATGGACCTTTGGGAGTGATCACTGCTGGCGTAATAGCTTGCTTCCCTTGCATTCGGACAATGTGAACTGGCAGCCTGTGTTGGAGCTATTTATTGTTATTTTTATCTTTACTTTTTGCACATTTTTGGATATAAATGAGATATTGCTCACTTACCTTTTCTTAAGAGAACAGGATATCCTTGACAGAAGTAGTTCTTGTTGCTGAAAGTGGTTTTAAATCCTTTTTCATTGTATCTCTAATTTCATTTTGCTGCTTCATTTTGGCTCTTGACATATATTACTATCTTTGGCGTCTGAAGCTCCCTAGTTTAGCATAGGACGCTGACCAAATTTTATGATTAGGTAATACATTAGTAGCCACTGAGCTAATTTCTTAATGTGTCTACAATGTTACTGCAGAAGAAGAAACATGATTCCCAGCATGCCATGCCACAAGACATCATTGAGAAGCAGAAAGCTTACTTTGTGGAGATTGATGCATTTGAACTGTCAGAGGAGGAGGTTGAGTCAGCAGATCAGTTGGAATAGAGATGAAATATAACATCTATGTTTGCGCAATCAAGCATTCTAATTCATCAATATTAGCTGTATAGTTAGAATAGTTATATGTCCTGGTTTAGTCACTTCATTAACCACTGTTATCGATTTATGTGCTTTTATAATGCCTTTTTAAGAGTCTATTGTACACAAGGTGGTTGTAAATATTGATACTACTTGAGCATATAGTTGTTCAATAGAGAAAAAGATTATTGTCTGCTATGGAGATCATGCATTGCCGACTTCAGCACTTTGAATTCTTTTAATTTCAAGTGATCTCTCTGATAGCCATTCATCTATGATAGATTGTGAGAACATGATTAGAAATTGTTTATTATGATGAATAATAGCATTATTCTTTTCACTTGGGTATGTAGTTGTGAATAGAGTAGATGGGATATTTGTATAGCTTCAGTAGGTCTTAACAATCTTGTTTTGTATGTGGGGCTCATATTCTTGGTACACAAGGCTAGAATGCCTTGTATGCTCTTATTTGTTAATATCGTATTACATAATGCCAGATAATGTTTCAGTTGACTTTTCTGCAATTGATCCTGATCTGACCAGCTCTTCCTGTAAGGGGACTGATGTTGCCCATCTTGATGATAGCTCTGACAAAGTGCTTAAAAAATGCAGAGGTGTTAGTAGCATATCTTCTGACCAGAGAATCAGTAGACTTGCCATTAAAGAGTTCTTGATCTGAATGAAGAAGGCCCTTCCTGTTCAACAGATTCTTGTAATATAAACTATCAAAGCGGGTTGGAGTTTGAAGATCAAGGTTTGCCAGAGCATTGTCGTTTCCGCTTTTTGGGCATGTTTGCTGCAATGACTTGGCGAAGGAGGTGTCAATATTGGAATCATTGTAAATGTGTCCTCGAAATGATGTGCACCTTGCCAGGCCTATCGTGTGTGAACCTGCCATCCAAGATATGCTCTGTTAAATGGTTTGCTGAAAATTGCACCATAAATCTTATAAAGTTGCCAGAAGAAGTGATTTGATTCTTCACTTCGTTTAGTTCAGATTTCAGGCATTCAATTGCAGAACAATAAGAATATTTTGTGATGCGATTACTGGTATGCACTTATTTATGCAGCATTATTGTGTAGACCAACTAAAAATTGAATTACCAGCGAGAGCCACCAAGTCCTTTAATGAGAGACCCTGTGCAGAGAAGCTTGATATGAGAGCACTTAAATTGGAAGTAGGCGGAGGGATCGATGAGTTTGCAGCAGCCTTGCTAGCAGTGATAGAGTCCCTTCTTCCCAATCTAACTTTCCACGAAGGACCCCCTAACTGCAAATGCAAAAAACAACTACCCAAATAAAATTGGAAGCAAATAAATGGTGAATAAAACTACGCCAGAAGATGAATAAAGTAGTGTTCATAAAGTTTAGCTTACATGAACAACTGAGTCGCGAGCTGCAATGGCAAGAATATCCGCGCAGGACACCACTCCTGGGCATGCTTTCTCCAGTTTAGCTTTAATGTCATCAACCACATTGAACCCTCTAGCCGAGTTATTATTAGGAACTGCCGTTTTCTCACCAATGAAGTTAGCGGTATCATCCAACAGTACAGATCCATCGCAGCCCTGATCATCATCAAACCCAATTATAATTAGTTAAAATAACTAAAACTAGCTAGAGGGCTAGAACACAAACAAACCACTATTGTAGGTGAAGTTGCACATACATTAACAAAGCAATCGTGGAAATGCAGTCGAAGTAAAGAAGCCCCCACACGTGTTTCATTTTTTATAGCGACAACAACAACTTCTCGAACAATGGATAATGCTTGAGGGCAAGTCGATTGGTAGTAGTTTGGAGAGAGTTTGCCATTAGCTCGAGGAGATGCGCCAACAGCAATAAGAAGGAGCAGGAGAAAGTAGTTACTTACTGCCATTTTTGGGACACAAAATAAAAACTTTGCCTTTATATACTTGCAAAACTGTGGCTTCACTACTAAGCCTAAGAAACACAACCCCAATAATTAATTCTGATAGATAAAGTACAGTTTGTTCGCCCACCATTAATCGTGATCAATATGGTTTCCGCTTGATAAAGTTGCTTGTCTAGCTGATGATGATAAGGAATATCTAGAAAAAAAAAATCAATTATTATTCTTAGAGCCCGTTTGGTATCTGGTATAGAAGTGAAGTCATAGCTATTGCAGAGTGAAAACTATTGCGAGCTGTAGGGTAGAAATATGCAGATGTTTAATAAACACCTAGTGTAAAGTAGAAGTAGTAGTATTACTAAATAGTTTTAGTCTCCATGCTTTAAAGTTAACCTGAAGCACTTCTATACAAAAAGAACCTTTAATCAGTTTAAAATTAATTGCAGTATTATATGATAGAGGGTGCATGCAAAAAGTCCAGTTGGTATTTTCTTTGTTACCACATAATTTTCATGGTGGCCCAGGGTTGAGACTTTGCTGAAGTGAAAGAGGTAAACAAATGTAAAAGTTTGCATTTTGCATGCCAACCGGAAAAAGGTGGTGTTATTGCAAGAGAGAAAAAAATTACACGAAATGCTGCATCTTATTTGGTTGCCCTTTCATTTCAATTGATAATTGCCTGATGAGTGATGAATAATTCATGTTACTTAAGAACGGATGCAAGCAACATGGATTTTGAATTAATGCGTATTTGGGAATCATTAATCTAAGTTTATTCGAATTCTTTATAGTTATTTCCTCACTTTCAACATCGTCATCATCATCCTTGTTACGTAACACCCGCAATTTTATAACAAAAAGTATCCAAAGGTGCATGCATGAAGAAAGCAATCAGTAAGATTGATGCTTTTACTTTTAGTTTTTCAAAAACTATGATGGATTCGGAAAAAACTTTCACAAATGATATATATTCGTTAAATCTAAATTATTCTAATCTAGTATAGTACAGATTGAACACAAATGAAGAATATTCATCTTTATCTTGTTTGAATTTGTGTTTGTGACACCTTATAGTTTTTGCAACCGTTGGCTGAACTCTGGAATATTCTTCTCAACATCAATTTTAGATAAACTCATATTTGCAAAGAGCATAACAGTGTCGCGGATTGAATGTCTTCATTTGTGTTTACTTTATTTGGTGGGCGTCGCCTTCAAATGAGGTTTAAAAAAAAAAAAAAAAACCTTTTTTAAAGATGTTAATGCTTTTTGCTCCCATGGGAAGTTGGCACACTACTCAAGTCTAAACCCATTTTAAATGGGTTAGGAGTTAGAGGTTCACCTGCTCATATCAAAGGGCAGAATGGCAACCTTCTCGATATCGAAGTTTTAATTTTGAGAAGGTTATCAGAAATTTCCTAAGCACAATAGATCTCAGGTCTCGAGGGAATTGAAGATTTGTATTAACACGAGGATCTCGTAACTTTGGGGGTCTCTGTCAATCACTGCTCAATAGAAAGTCTCGAAAATTTTGAGATCGGGATTAATTTTATACAGTCCCAAGTTTGCTGTCAATCACGACGGAGATGAAGTCTGAATTCTCGAGATTAAATTGGCAAAGACAGACTATAAAAAAAAGACTAGCAACTAAAAAGTATAGAACTTCTACTCTTATTATCCACTTGAGACCTCTCTTTCTATCTTTCTTACAAGTAAATACTGTTTTAAATATCGAATGATCTTTCTTAGAAAAATCATCGACATGCCTAATTTTACTTTACTTTTATTGTAAGGACACCAAAACCATTGAATAAAATTCATTTCAGTACAACTCATCAACAGAGGTCTTTTTAGAGTACAAATTTAAAGCCTAAAAAATTAATTGTTTGGATCAACAGTTTTCTTAATTATAAAATTTATTAATTTTTAGGTTTTTTATATTATTGTTATGGTATACATGGTTTCTTTTTTCTTTATATTATTATTATTGTTTGGATCAACAGTTTTCTTTATATTATTGTTATTGCTGTATTAGTTTTTTAGTTTTTTTTCTTATTAATAAATTTTCTTCGTTAATTTAGTTGATTTTTTTTAATAAAAATTATTCATATACATACTTAAAAATCAAACACCGCATCAAATTTTATTCAATAATTTGTTAATTTATAATACCAATAACTTAAAGTAAGATAGTTGGCCCCCGTTCTAACCGGGAAGAAAAACTTAAGTGAAATTAGTATACAAGTAATGTCATTTGTGTTTCCATCCTATAAAATTTTAACACGTATTTATTTATTTTGAAATAAATTTAATTATATTTGTGGTAATAATAATAATAAAAAAGAAAAAAATACATATAATTTTTTTTAATTAAATGGTTCTATTAAAAAAATCTCACTTAATTTTTTTTTTCCTAAGTGTGTTCCATTTTATGAAGGTACAAGCGTTCATGCACATACCTTTGGGTTGCAACCCAAATATGCAACTTTTTTTAACATTAGACAATCATGACTAATTAATAATGTTCAAATGCACGTTAAAGTTTAATAATAGACTTTAATACCAAATTTATGGTACATGATTAGCAAGTAAATTTTGTAATGAGTAAAGTTTAACCTTTTGAATTATCAAAAAAATATGAGATATTAAAAAAAAAGAGTAATGCAACATTTTTTAAATTATATCACAAAATTTAAATTTTAAATAAGGTGTTAAATAATCATAAATAAATAAATGATATAATAAATAATTTTAAAAATTAATTAATTACTAATTATTTAATACTTTATTTAAAATCTAAATAATACATGTTACTATCTAGTAATACAAATTATTATTAAATAGTATGAAATGTAAAACTCTTTGTTCATAACTTGATAATGCGACTCAACCAAAAATTGTAAGATGCAAAAAGTTTAGCCCTTTTGAACTAATGTATACGTGACATTAGAAAAGATAAGTGTCATTACTTGGTAGTGTAAGTCACTATCAAAAAATGAAAGATATAAAAAATAATTTTTTTCACAATTAAGTAGAGCAATTAATTGACAAAAATTGTAATGCACAAAATCTAACTCTTTAACTACAAACAAGTAATACTCTCGGGGCACCACACATCATTAGCCAGTGACATAAGTTATTATACAAAATAATTTTGATGTTTATCTTAATGGTATAGCATAAGTTATTATACAAAACAATAAAAGATATAAAAAAATATTTCAATGTTTGTCTTAATAATAAAATTTCTATAATCTTAGGTTAAATTAAGGGTTTGAATCCGATAGAATTTAGGATAATTTAGTTATTTTAATTATTAAGAAACTAATTTTAATTTTAATTTTTTCATTTATTTAAAAGGGTTGTTTAATTAATTATATTATTATTAATTGATATTTAAACAGTAAGATTTGAAATTAAAATTTAAAAAATAAAACTTATATATAAAAAAATGATAAGGAATTACTTTTTTCACTACCAAAGATTAGAATGCGCGAGGCTAAACTTTTTGAATAATCAGGTGTTGCAAAACACTAGGAAAAGTGAGTAACACCTATTAGGTTTTGTGCTAGGGGACGACCTAGGGTAGGGCCCTTGCCCCCTCCTACCCAAAAAAAAAAAAAAAAAACTTTAAAAGTAACGAGTGGATTTTTTTTTTTTAAAGATTTTACTCTCTAGAAATAAATATCTTAAACTTTGGCTTTGTAAAATTTCAAATCTAACAATATAAATCCTCTAATATAAACTTTGGTCTAATAATTTTCCAACTCTTACAATTAGCACCCTATCCTTTAAGTTCTAACTTCATCCTTTAGTGTGTAGTGCAAAGCATAACCTATTATATAAACTCTAGTTCAATATTTTTATTTTCAACTTTTGCAATTTAAATCCCTATATTTTAAATTCTAGCTCCCCCTTATAACTTTTACTTAACAATTTAAATTTTTATATTAAGTGATAAATTAATATAATATTAGAATAAAAATTTTAACTTTAGACTCCTATATCTTTATTTTTAATTAATTTTTTAAATTAATTTTGTTAATCTCTAAGGGTTCATTTTGGGATCTATTTTAATTTAGATCTTAAATTTGAATCTGTTAACACTTATCTTTAATTTAATAATTTAAATTTTTGAATCGAATAATAAACTAATAATTATGTATGCTTATCTTTAATTTAATAACTTAAACATTTGAATTGAGTGATAAATTAATAATTATGTATGCCGGTTAATATAACAATTTAAATTTTTGATTGAATGATAAACTAATAATTAGATATGTCAATTAACATAACGGATTACACTTTTAGATTAAGTAGTAAATTAAATAATTAGGTATGCCATATCTAGTAGTGCAAAAATTATTTCCATGTCCTGCAAAATTTAGAAGTGAAAATTTTTCACTAATTAATAATGCGACGCACAACCAAATTCCGTTGCGAACAAAACTTAGTCTTTTAAACAATCCAGTAGCGCAACTAAGAAAAGAAACTACACAATAATATTGCCTGTTTAGTAGGTACACAATCATAGAATGCCGCATAAATCATCTTTGATAATTGGTATTGCATAATGCAGGTAATGTTTTAGTTGACTTTTCTGCAATTGATCCTGATCTGTCCAGCACTTCCTGTAAGAGGACTGATGTTACCCATCTTGATCATGGCCTTCGCAAAGTCCTTAAAAAATGCAGATGTGTTAGCAGCATATCTTTTGACCAGAGAATCGGTAGAATTGCCATTAAAGAGTTCTTGGTCTGAATGAAGAAGACCCTTCTTATTCACCAGGTTCTTGTAATATAAATTATCAAAACATGTTGGAGTTTGAAGGTCAAGGTTTGCCAGAACACTGTCATTTCCGATTTTTGGGCATTTTTGCTGCAATGACTTGGCGAAGGAGGTGTCAATATTGGAATCATTGTAAATGTGTCCACGAAATGATGTGCACCTTGCAAGGCCTATTGTGTGTGAACCTGCCACCCAAGATGTGTTCTGTTAACTGGGTTGCTGTGCATGATATTCTTAATAAAGTAGCTAAAAGAAAAGTTTAATTACCAGAAAGAGCCACCAAGTTCTTTAATGAAAGACCCTGTGCAGAGAAGCTTGATATGAGAGCACTTAAATTAGATGTGGGTGCAGGGATCGATGTATTTGCAGCAGCCCTGCTAGCAGTAGTAGAATCTCTTCTTCCCAATTTAACTTTCCATGAAGGACCCCCTAACTGCATTTGCCAAAAAAGCATCAACGAGATTTGAAGCTTAAATGGAGAAATAACTAGACCAGAAGGTGGAGTAAACGGTGAATTTTGTACTATAGGTCACAATTGAACATTTCTAGCTTTCATCAGCACTCTAGCAAGTAACATGGAAACTTACATGAACAACTGAGTCGCGAGCTGCAATGGCAAGAATATCCGCACAGGACACC
Organism: Ailanthus altissimus; assembly: GCA_946807835.1. Classification (NCBI taxonomy): domain Eukaryota; kingdom Viridiplantae; phylum Streptophyta; class Magnoliopsida; order Sapindales; family Simaroubaceae; genus Ailanthus; species Ailanthus altissimus. The sequence goes on from OX327684.1 coordinate 22,204,287, forward strand.
ACACCCGGGCATGCATTCTCCAGTTTAGCTTTAATGTCATCAACCACATTGAACCCTCTGACCGAGTTATTATTAGGAGCTGCTGTTTTCTCACCAACGAAGTTAGCAGTATCATCCAACAGTATCGATCCATCACAGCCCTGACCAGTAACCATCATCAAATATTCAAATTCAAATGCATCTGGAAAAATTCAGCTAAGTAGAAGGTTAATATATACAAAAGGAAACCAGTGTAGATACGAAGTTGCTCGTACATTTACAAAGCAATCGTGGAAATGCAACCGAAGCAATGAAGCCCCCACACGCGTTTCATTTTTTATAGCAGCAATAACTCCTGCCTGAACAATAGACAATGCTTTTGGGCATGTGGATTTGTAGTAATGTGGAGAGAGTTCTCCATTAGCTCGAAGAGATGCGCCGAGAGAAATAAGTGTGAGCAGGAGAAAGTAGTATCTCGCTGCCATATTTGCACACTTAACACTTTGTAATTTTTATGAAGTTAGTTAAAAGGAAAATTAGCCTTTATACTAGCAAAACTGTGACTTCACGGCTAAGCCTCGGAAAGCTCGACCACAAATATCATGGACAACGTTTTTTTTTTTTCCCCTACATTAATGTTGATTGGTACGATTGTCGTCTGATCAAGTTGCTTGTTTAGCAGTTCGTCTCTTGTCTTGGTGTGATGATGGTAAGGAATATCAAGAAGATAACCCATTATCGTGCTTCGTTAACAGTCCTATGATTCTCGCTGGTTTACAATTTTTATGGAGTTTTGCATGATCGAAGGGTCCATACAAGAACTTAGCTGGTTTCTTCTTTCATACTACATCATTTTCGTGGTGGTCCGAGACTAGAAACTTTACTGAATTGAAATTTAAAAGCAAAAAGATTAAAAAAAGTATGTGATTGCAAAATTTGCTTTTCCCATGCAAATCAGAAAGAAACAGGTGTCGTTGAAAGTGAGAAAAATACAAGAAACACAGCATCTTTTTTGGTTGGGCCTTCTTTTTCAATTGATTTGATTATGGTGGTGAGGATTTGAGTTCGACATTATTAACAATCGTGTTGCTTAAAAATGGATGCATGCAATATGGTTTTCGACTGCCTATTTGGGATTAATATTCTAACTTTATTAGAATTTCTTTTTAGTTCTTTTTACATTCCACCGACAATTTTAGGGAAATTATTGGTAGTCTCTTTATAGATTTTTATACTTGTCTCTTCACAATTTTTTATTACTTTGTTACTCTTTTGTTAGTTACCATTTCAATAATATCTAGGCCTCTCTTGATTTCTAATTGTGTATTTTGGTACGTATAATTGTTGAAATGATTTTAACTTGTAAGAAAGTTTTCTTTTATTAAATAAAAAGAAAGCAACAAAATTAAAGGATTTTTCAAAATTTTAACTACAATTTGATTTCATTTCAAGAATTTTTAGTATTTGAAAATCAATTGATGCTTATTAATTAGTACAAGGAGAATTATCATTTGCCTCTATTTTTTGACTTGCCAAATTTTCTTTTCACGAGCTAGGGTAGAATTTACAATTGTCATTCTTATTGCGTTGTTTTTTAAAAGTCAAAACGCTTTTACCGTTAAAAATATTTTATTAAATTATTTAGTTGTCATTAATAATATCCTATTAGATTATTACTTTTTTTATAAAAAAAAATTCTTTTGCTAAATTACTTCTAACGTGACATAAATGAGGTCTTGAGGAAGGATGTAAATAAGGTCATGAGAATTAAACTCAAAAACTCACAAATAAAAAAAATTACATTTTATGCTAACTCAACCAATGTTATTGTTAACTATTTTCAGCATAATTTAATACATATCATTTAGAACAATTAGATCAATGATTACATATTAAATTAATATTGACACCTATAAATTCTAAACAATAGTAAGTTTATAATTCTCTAATCAACAATAAATTCTAATAAATGAACAAATAAAAAAAATTATGTATGAGCGTGAATTGTTAAAATACTTTTCTAGATTAATTTTTTTAATAATTGTATATATAACATTAGAAATCATACTCAGGATAACAAAAAATAATTTTCATATTTAATATAATTTTTTAATTATTAAAATTTTTTATATGTGATGTTTAATATAATATTTAAATTATCTTTTATAATTTTTATTTATTATTTTAAAATTTTAAATTCATTAAAATATTTTTTATAATAAATTCATAAATTATTTTTATAATAAAATAATTTATATTCCTTTTTATTGATTTTCCTGCTTAATAAAATTCATAAAAAAACTTTGTGATTGGTGATCTAAATAATGTAGTCTACAAATTAAAGAAGTATATTTACGTTCTAAGCAAGCATCTCATTAATGATATTACAAGCTTCATCAAGTGATTATCTTATTTGGCTTTAAGAAAAATGCAGTTGATGAATGTATCTATCACAAGTTAGAAGGAGTAAGTTTATCTTTTTGGTTTTATATGCCGATGACATATTACTAGAAAGTAGAGATATAGGCTTATTACACAAAACCAAGATATTTATATTAAGAAATTTTGAGATAAAAGATATTGAAGATGTATCTTTTGTATTAGGAATATAGATACATCGAGATCGCACTCGAGGTATCCTTGGGTTATTACAAAAGAACTATATTGATAAAGTGTTAACAGGTTTAATGTGGAGGATTGTGCTCTAGAAAATATACCCATTGCTAAGTGCTATAAGTTTAGTTTCAGTCAGTGCCCTAAAAAATGAGATTGAACAAAAAGAGATACAAAATTTCCTTAAGCATTAGTAGTAGAGAGTCTCATGTATGCTCAAATGTGTATGCATCCAAATATTGTGTACATTGTTGAAATACTAGGCAAATATTTAAGTAATCCTATGATAGATCACGAGAAAAGTAGCGAAATAGATTATGTAATATTTATAGAGAACAAAAGATTACATGCTTCCATATAGGAGATCGAATAATTAGAAATCATGAGGTATTCTGACTTCAATTTTATGGGATACAATAGATAGTAAGAAATCCACATCAGGTTATATACACTTTAACTTATGGAGTTATTTTTTTAGAAGAGTGCTAAGCAGACACTCATAACTTCTTTCACTATAGAAGTTAAATTTACAACTTGTTTTGATGCATCATATCATGAGATATAACTGCACAACTTTCTCATGGGACTGCGAGTTGTCAATAGTATTAAAAGACTATTAAAATTTTATTGTGATAATAAAGTTATTATGTTGTATTTCGATAACAATAGAAGCTTTTTGAAGTCGAAGCACGTAGATATTAAGTTTTTTATTTTTCAAAAGAGAGTTTAGAGTCAACAAATATCGACAAAACATATTAGTATAAACTCTATAGTTGCGGATCTGCTCACCAAAGGGTTACTGCCTAAGGTGCTCCTGCCTAAAGTGTTCAATGAGCATGTTGCTCATATAGATGTTGTATTATTTGATGATTTACGTGAATAATTGGATTATGTTATTTGATGTTCATTTGTTTAAGACAATTTATGTTTTACTTTTTATAAAATAAATTTTTATGAATTGTTTGTTGAAACTCTAAAATAAAGTTATACTTTTTACTATTTTTGTATAAAGTTTAGAAAATAGAACCAATTGAAAATAAACGTGTTTAAGATAATATTTCATGTAATTTATATGTTACACATATATATTTGATATATGTCATTGATTATATTGGTATAGTGACTATTGAAGGGTTTAGTTGCAAATATCTGCAACGAATGTCGCTTTAATCCTATATTGATATAGTTTATGAACCAGATTATATTTAAGAAGATGTTTCAAGATAAGATAACATTTATTGTATACACTAAAGTTTATAATGTATAATTGTTTCCAAACAATATATATGCCATAAGTGGGAGATTGTTGGTCTTATTATTGTGTAAGGATCCAATACTAGTTAATTATTATTGATAGAGCTAATAATTTATCTAGTATATAAAGATCTCTCATAGGATTATAGTCTCCAAGTCAAATTATTCTATACGAAATGCTCTTCTTATCTTTTCATCATACAGAGAGAATTCCATTAAGTATTTGATGAACACTTGAAATTACACATTTAATAAGAGTTTTACATCATTATTTTGTATTACTAGTGTATTGTATCCACGACTGGTAAGAATAAGTATTTATATATGTATAAATATACGTATTTTATTTGTATGTTGGTGATACTTGAATTATATATTGTTATTAGTAATATTTTTATAGGTTAAGGATATACGATTAGTATTGGGTTTATTTGTATGACTTTAGATTTATTTTAGGGACCAAATTGTTATACTTTGAAAGTTTTGGGGGCAAATTCGTAAATATAAAAAATTAGCCTCTTAGTATAAAAATACACTTTTGAACCCTAATTTACCATTTTTAGGTCGAGCTACCCATTTTAAGAGAGAGAAGAGAGAAATAGAGGAGAGAGAAAGAGGAGAAGAAGAAGAAAAAGAAGAAGAAATTGGAATTTTGAATTTCAAGAGGTATATCATACGTATTTCTCAATTTATTGGTATTAATTAAGTTAATTCCTTTAAGTTTTGATTTTTGAAAATATGTATAATTGAGGATTTGTTGTGTATTTCGTAAGATCATATGAGAATTGATGATGATCTATAAGATAGTTTGATAAATCATGATGAATTGTGGAATTTCTGCTGGATAACCTCTTGATTTAGGAATTTTATAAATTGTTGTGATTCGATTCTGGTTTTGAATTTTGAGTATATGAAATTAGACATGTTAAGGATCATCTGAGACTTTGAATCGATTGAAAATTCTGGAAATTGAATTTATAGTGAATTTACCAAAATGACCCTGAAATTCTGGAAATTTCCTGTGTAAACAGTACAGTACAGTGAAAAATAATTTTTGTCCTACTGAATGATCTTCAAAAATTATGAATTTGTGGAATATGATAATTTTATATGTCTAATATGATATACTCTGAATTTAGAATTTAGATCAATGTGGTTGAAGTGTTATGAATTTCTAAAGTGTATCAGCTCATTGCAATATTTGATTAACAGATTTTTAAAGTTATAGAATAAAATAGTTTTAAAATACTTTTGGCAGTGATTTGGAAGTGAAATATTTATCATGGACTGAGATATGTGTTAAGAGTAATTATGTGGTAGTTTTATAATTTTTGAGTTAATATATGATTTTATAAAATTGGGAGATTGAATACTGTTCAGTAAGTGTCTTGATCCTGTCAGGTTTGTAGTTTGGATTCGATGGTGTGTATGGAATGGATTGTGTAGGAAATTTGATATAATGTTCATATATAAGAAGGATATATGAGTCAAGAATTGTATATTCTGATTTTGGAGTAATTGGACATCATTTGATGTATTAGAAATTTTTGTTAAGTGTAAGTGGTCAGAATGACAGGTTTTGAGAAACCAAATATTTAGACCAATTTGATGTGATAAATGCATTGTGTATAATTTTGTAAGCTATTTAAAGTATTTTGTGTGAATTGTGAGGCTTATGAAAGGATTAATCTCCATTGATAGGTTAAGGAGATTTAAGCCTTGTAGCTGAAAGTGTTAAGAGGTAAGTATACTAGACTTTTTACTGAAATCACAATAAACATAGTAATTGTTTTGTATGATTTTGCAAATGGGGTTAAGAATATGTTTATGTTATGTCAAAGTATATTTTGATATGAAATGTGAATATATGTTTCTGAATGTGAGCATTTACATTGAGCATGGACATACATGTGTTTTTGTAAGTGAGCTTTCAAAATAAGATGTGTTTAATAAAGAAAGCTTTTGAAGTGTAATATGTCCATGAGAAATAGTTTGTATTTTGAGGGTACTTGAACTCACTGTTAACTTAGTAGGCATTTTATGTGATTTGTGGAGCCTTTATGTGTGGCATTTCCTTTGGGATTGGTATATGTTATATGTTCCGTATGTAGGGAGGATCCTATTGGTACCTAAAGGAAGAGTGAGTCATCACATTCGTGTGGTGGCGTATTGGTGCATGTGAGAGGACTCACCGATGATCAGGGTGAGGGTTTGGCTTTTACCTTCGGGCATAAGCATTATATATGTGTTATTCAAGACCTCACTTGTACTATTCCTCTCATACGGTATGTCACCTACGAGTGACATTTGGCTTATTATGTGATATGTGATATGTAAGTTCTACTAAGTAGTAGTTGAGTGATGGTATTCCTATTATGTGTTTTGAAAGAATGTGTAAGAGCTTACATGATATGTGATTTGATAAGATTATGATTTTGATTGATCACAGCATATCATACACATGCATTGTGTACATATATGTATTTGTATTTGATATATGAAAAACTAGTATGCTTACTGAGTTTTATACTCATTATAGTTTATAGTGATTTCAGGTAAATAAGGTACATGTGTGCATAGCGGATTTGGCAAGGCTTCTGCTGTTCCTTGGGTTCCCTAAGTTGTTAGGTTGCTAAGTGTTTTATTTGGGGACACGTAGGATAAGATATTTGATTTGTCCCTAGTGAATAAATACCTATGTATTATTTTATTGTGTGGTTGGATTTAGTTTAAGTTTCACCAAGTGTAGTAATGGATTGATTTTAAGTAAGAATTTGCAATGAATATATTCTGGGCTTCCGGTAACAAAGTTGCTACTGGTGACGTAGTAGAGTGTTAATCTCTGAGAAAACTCTGCGTATCTCCGGTTTACTAATTGTCCCAGTCATAATTCAATTGCTATAATTCTGAAAGAAATTAAAATAAATGTTTAAGTATTATTGAATGAATGTAAGTGACGTCGTGTGTCAGATCTTTTGGGTCTGGGGCGTGACAACAATTGAGTTATAAAAAGAGTTAAATATATTCTTACTTCTTATGCCAAGAGTGGATTCCCCTAACCTAAGTTTTTATTTGAACTGGTTAATTGAATTAATATTTGCAAATATCTTATACTGCATTAATTGTCTTTAAAATATTTATAATTTATAATTTTAATTCTACTTCCCTGTGGATCGACCCCGTTCTCACTGGATTATTTATTACTTCTGTAGTAACCAGTATCCACAACCAGTAAGAATAAGTATTTTTATATATATAAATATACGTATTTTTATTTGTATGTGGGTGATACTTGATTTATGTATTATTATTAGTAGTGTTTGTATAGGTTAAGGACATACTATTAGTATTGGGTTTATTTGCAAGACTTTAGATTTATTTTAGGGACCAATTTGTAATACTTTGAAAATTTTGGGGGTAATTTCATAAATACCAAAAATTAGTCTCTTAGTATAAAAATACACTTTTGAAACTCTAATTCACTCTTTTGGGTCGAGCTATCCCTTTAGAGAGAGAGAAGAGAGAAATATAGGGGAGAGAAAGAGAAGAAGAAGAAGAAAAAGAAGAAGAAATTAGAATTTTAGATTTTAAGAGGTATATCACAACTATTTCTCAATTTATTGGTGTTAATTAAGTTAATTTATTTAATTTTTAATTTCTAAAAATATTTATAATTGAGGATTTAATGTGTATTTCGTAAGATATTGTGAGAATTGATGATGATCTATGTAGATAGCTTGATAAATCACGATGAGTTGTAGAATTTCTGCTTGATAGTCTCTTGATCCAGGAATTTTATAAATTGTTGTGATTTGATTTTGGTTTTGAATTTTGAGTATATAAAATTAGACATGTTTAAGATCATCTGAGACTTTGAATCGATTGAAGATTCTAGAAATTGTATTTTTAGTGAATTTACCAAAATGACCCTGAAATTCTGAAAATTTCCTGTGTGAACAGTATGATACAGTGGCAAATAATTTTTGGCCTACTGAATGATTTTCAAAAATTATGAATTTGTGGAATATCATAAGATTATATGTCTAATATGATATATTCAAAATTGAGAATTTAGATCATTGTGGTTAAATTGTTATAATTTTTTAAAATGTATCAGCTCATTGCAGTATTTCATTAACATATTTTTAAAGTAATGGAATAAAATAGTTTTAAACTACTTTTGGCAGGGATTTGGAAGTAAAATATTTATTATGCGTTGAAATATGTGTCAAAAGTAATTATATGGTAGTTTTGTAATTTTTGAGTTAGTATCTGATTTTATAAAATTACGAGACTGAATACTGTTCAGTAAATATCTTGATACCGCCAGAATAATAGTTTGAATTTGATGGTGTTCATGAAATAGAATGTGTAGGAATTATGATATAATATTTATATATAAAAAGGATATATGAGTTAAAAATAATATATTCTGATTTTGGAGTAATTGGATATCATTTGATGTATTAGAAAATTTTGTTAAGTGTAAGTGGTCAGAATGACAGGTTTTGAAAAATTGAGTAATTAAACTAATTTGATGTGAAAAATGCATTGTGTATAATTTTGTAAGCTATTTAAAGTTTTTTGTGTGAATTGTGAGGCTTATGAAAGGATTAATCTCCATTGATAGGTTAAGGAAAATTAAGTCTTGTACCCGAAAGTGCTAAAAGGTAAGTATACTAAACTTTTTTCTGAAATCACAATAAGCATAGTAATTATTTATGTATGATTTTGTAAATGTGCTTACAAATATATTTATATTATGCCAAAGTGTATTTGATATGAAATGTGAAAGACATATGTTTATAAATGTGAGCATTGACATTGAACATGGACATACATGTGTTTTTGAAAGTGAGCTTTTAAAATGAAATGTGTTTAACAAAGAAAGCTTTGAAGTGTAATATGTCCATGAGAAACATTTTGTGTTTTGAGGATGCTTGAACTCACTGTTGACTTAGTAGGCATCTTATATGATTTATGGAGTCTTTATGTGTGGCATTTCCTTCGGGATTGGTATATGTTATGTGTTTCATATGTAGGGAGGATCTTGTTGGTACCTAAAGGAAGATTGAGTCATCACATTTATGTGGTGGCGTATTGGTGCATGTGAGAGGACTCACCGATGATTAGGGTGAGGTTTGGCTCTTACCTTCGGGCATGAGCATTATATATGTGCAATTTAAACCTCACTTGTACTATTTCTCTCATACGGTATGTCACCTACGAGTGACATTTGGCTCATTATGTGATCTGTGATGTGTAAGTCCTACTAAGTAGTAGTTAAATGATGGTATTCCTGTAATATATTTTGAAAGAATGTGTAAGCGCTTACATGACATGTGATTTGATAAGATTATGATTTTTATTGATCACAGCATATCATACATATGCATTGTATACATATATGTATTTGTATTTGATATATGAAAAATTAGTATGCTTATTGAGTTTTATACTCATTATAGTTTATGGTGATTTCAGGTAAATAAGGTACACGTGTGCTTAGCGAATTTGGCAAGGCTTCTGCTGTTTCTTGGGTTCCTTAAGTTGCTAGGTTGCTGAGTGTTTCATTTGCGAACACGTGAGATAAAATATTTGATTTGTCCCTATTGAATAAATACTTATGTATTATTTTATTGTGTACATATATGTATTTGTATTTGATATATGAAAAATTAGTATGCTTATTGAATTTTATACTCATTATAGTTTATGGTGATTTCAGGTAAATAAGGTACATGTGTGCTTAGCAAATTTGGCAAGGCTTCTGCTGTTTCTTGGGTTCCCTAAGTTGCTAGGTTGCTGAGTGTTTCATTTGCGGATATGTAGGATAAGATATTTGATTTGTCCCTATTAAATAAATACTTATGTATTATTTTATTGCGTGTGGTTGGATTTAATTTAAGTTTTACCAAGTGTGGTTATGGATTGATTTTACGTAAGAATTTGCAATGAATATATTCTGGGCTTCCGGTAATAAAGTTGCTACTGATGACGTAGTAGAGTATTAATCTCTGGGAAAACTCTACGTATCTCCGGTTTACTAATTGTCTCAGTCATAATTCAATTGCTATAATTCTGAAAGAAATTAAAATAAATATTTAAATATTATTGAATTAGTGTAAGTTATGTTATGTATCAGATTTTTTGAGTCTGAGGCGTGACAACTTCGACAATCCTGCACTTAAGAATAAACTCCTATATTTTAGACGTGTCAGTGTTATATAAATTTGACTGTAAAATACTACTAAACTCTTATATTTTCATTGAAAGCTACTAACATTTATGTTTTAATCAAAATCTTGAATAAATTTTTTTCAACATATATTTTAATAATTTGATATAATAAAAATAAAATTATATTCTATAAATATTAATAATATTTACAATTATATCTAACATTTTCACATTAATTTACAACTTTAACTAAATCCTTCGGGATGTAAACAATAGCTGCACATCTAATAAAAGTAAATGTTCTTATTATTTATACTTCTTTCACCGACAAAAAAATAGATTGCAAATGTTAACAAAAAATTTATGATAAAAACTCTAAAATAATTACTTTTACATTAAAACTTTTTATAGTAATAAAAAATAATTAATCTAATTTTCTAAATTTATTTGTTTCATAAGATAAAATATAATTATTAAAATAATTTAATTAAGTATTTCAATGTACCACGTGAGGACTGATGTTGAAGATATATTTTTATGTATATACTAAAACAAGAAAAATCAAAGCCAAGGTTTCTTTTCTAATCTGGTTTTCGTATATAAGATAGAGCACAAGTGTGGAAATACCTTTTTCTAACTTATGAGAGAATCCTTTAGTTTGTATGTTTATCATTATATAATATATATATATATATATATATTTGATCAGGTGGACGAGCATTGTTTGGTATTGTGCAACATTATTAAAACAATGTAAAACAGTAATCCATCACCCACCTGATCAACCTTTGGTATTGTGCAACATTATTAAAACAATGTCAAACAATGTAAAACAGTGATCCATCACCCACCTGATCAACCCTATATATATATATAAATGTTTTACCTTCATTTATTTTTTTTGAAGTACAAATGTTGCAAGTCTTTGAAGTCATCCAACGGCTAACAAGTAACTCTGGATATTTTTAACTTTCAAGAGATTGGATTAGAGAAGTCTCCATTTAAAATATTTATTATATATATATATATATTTATTATATCAATATAAATTAAACTCTTTTTTGTTCTGAAGTTCTTTAAAATTAGAATCTCACATAAATTATTTTATTACTTACGATAACTCTTCAAATTTGCGAATAAAGTATTGTCCTCTTGCTCTAATGCTCATATTAGTGTTTAATTAAATACTAACTCAATAACTCTTTAAATTTGTAAGGAAAGTATTATCCTCTTATATTATTTGATCAAAACATTTGGATGCTCAAGTCAATATTTAATTAAAATATTTTAATACTCAAATTAGTATTTAATAAAAAAAAAAGTGTTATATGTGATGAGTGTCTCAAAGATAAATAAGAGAATAATGAATGAATTATGATAAATGAGAATATTGTATTTGAAATATAGGATAAATTATGAGCAAGGCAACATAATTATTTATAGTTCATAAATCTTAATTCATATCAAAATATAAATGCATAAATTTAAATCTTCATCAAATTACGAATTTAATTAAATGTGAGTCATTTAGAAATTATAATTCATTTCAAATAAAGACAATGATTTAAATAAAATTTCTCTTACTTGTAAGAAATTTTTTTATGTATAATAATATTTAATTAATTAAAACATGTATAGGACTCATAGTTTAATATGTTTCCACTTCTTAAAAAGTCCATAAATCTATTTGCGGAATTAATAAATTGATAGATTCAATTATATGATAAAATGAACCTAAAGTCTGAACTTTTTAATTGGGTTATGTGTAAAATGATTGAGCCCAAAAATAATAGGCATTGTAAATGAGGTTTGAACCCTATATTTTGTACCAATTTAATAAATTTTTATTTTTTGAAAGCAACATTTTGGAAAAAAGAGGCAGAGACTCATCCCATAGTAATGTAAAAGTGCGAAGTTCGCTAATCAATCTTGCCTTACATATATAATCGAATGAAATCTCGTGTAAACGAATCAGTAGTGAAGAACCCCGTTAAAATATTGTCTTCAGCTGAAGAAAAGAATTGAGATTTAAGGGCATGAATTATATCTGATGCCTTAGGGATACTAAATCAATCTTTGGCTAGTCTTTATAGATACTAACGTCAAGGTCCAAGTTGGATCGCCCTTCCCCGTTAAAAACAATTGTTTAGAGCTTTATTTTTATTGGAATTCTTTACATCTTTATTTAATATCTACCTATAAAAATATTTATTTATATTGTTAATTGTTATTGATTAATCTCAATTTATATAGGACCCTGAAGAGTGATCACTGCTGGCATAATATATAAATTGCTTCCCTTGCTTTCAGGGAGCTTATGTTCGAGCTGATTTTTTTTTTGTTTGTTTATTATATCTTTTTATTTATTATTCTTATTCTTCTTATTATTATTTTAACATTTTTAGATATAAATGGGTTACTGCCACACGTGTTTCATTTTTTATAGCAACAATAACTGCCGCTTGCACAATAGACAACGCTTTTGGGCATGTGGATTTATAGCAGTTCGTAGAGAGTTTGCCATTAGCTCTTATAGAGACGCCACAAACTGTAAGAATAAGCAGGAGGAAGAAGCAACTTGCTCCATATGGAACACACTGTAATTTGTATTCAGTTAAGAGAAAAATTTACCTTTATATACTAGCAAAATTGTGACTTGACGGCTAAGCCTAATGTCACGCTCTAAGTGTTTTTAAGTATTTTTTCGAACACTTAGTACGCAACACAACTCCAATAATTGTTGACGGGTAACGTACAATTTCTTATTTTTCCTACTACATTAATCTTAAATGATATAATTGCTGACTGATAAAGTTGCTTTTCTAGCCATTCCTCTCTTGTCTTGGTGTGATGATCAGGAATACTATAAAGAAAATCCATTTTTATGCTATCAGGCATATGATTCTCGTTGGATTACTGATACATGTAGTTTTGCAGGAGGCACGATCCACGCAATATGCAAAATTAGAGCTGATTTTGTTAAATATAATCATAAATTAAATTTATATCTATATAAATATAATTTAAAATATATCATGATTTTGTTAGATATAATTATAAATTAGATTCATATATATATAAATATAATTTAAGATATATCATGTCAAATTATAAAAATAGATGTTAAAAAAAATATGCATAAAAAATTTATAATAATTAAAATTTAAGTATCAACTGTCTTGAATAAAAACTATAAGTACAATGGTCTTTTACAATCAAATCTATATTTGATTATGTATGCGCAATGAGATTTTCTCTGTGATGAAAAAATAAAAGAAGAGCACTACGTATATTAATTTGATTTGAAGACCATAACCTTAAAAAATGTTTTTATATACAATGTTAAATTATGATCACATTACTCATAATCCAACTAATATTGAGTTTCTACATACAACAAGCTCATATCAAAATAGATCTCTAAAACCCAATAAGAAATAACTTAAATAGATCACTGAAATTAACCCTTATTTAAGATAACACATAATATATAATTATTGTTAATATGTGAACCCACATTAAAAAAATAATAAAACCTAATAATCTTCTATTTATTCTACACATGTCATTTAGAAATAATTATATATTATAAACCTTAGTGTGTACAATAAAAACTATCTTATCTTAAAATATCTTCTTAAATACAATCTAATACATTAACTATATCAATATGAGATCAAAGTGACATTCGCTGTATAAATTCTTAACTAGACCCATCAATGGTCATCATATCAACATAATTAATGACATAAATCAAATATAGATATATAGTATAAAAGTTACATGAAATATGATCTCAAACATATCTATTTTTCAACTGATCTTATTTTATATCTCCAATGAATTAAATACTTTTTACACTTTATGAAAAATCGTATCAGAAAGTACCAAAAATATTTCTAAACTTTGTGCAAAACTGTAGTAGAAAGTACAATCTTATTTCAAAGTTTTAATAAACAATTTATCAAATTTTATTCTCTAGAAAATAAATCATAAGTGTGTCTTTAACCAAATGAACATTAAATAACAAACTCCCACTATTTATGTATATAATCAAATAATACAACACTCATACGAGCAACATGTTTATAAAACACATTGGGCAATAACTCTCTAGTGAGCAGATCCGTAATCATGAAATTTGTACCAATATGTTCTATTGACACTTATTGACTTTGGACTCTTTCTTTAATAACTAAAATTTGAAGTCAATGTGCTTAGACTTCAAAAAGCTTCTTTTATTATGAGAATACATCACTGCGGCTTTATTATCACTATAAGTTTTCAATGATTTTTCAATACTATTGACAATACGTAACTCTGTGATAAAATTTCGCAACCATAGCCCATAATTTGATGCCTTAAAATAAACTATAAACTCGACCACTATAATGGAAGAAGTTATAAGTGTTTACTTAGCACTCTTTTAAAAAATAGCTCATTGGGCTAAAGTATATATATAACATAATGTGGATTTCTTACTATTTAGGCATTCAACAAAATCAGAGTCAAAATACTCCATAATTTTTAATCTTTTTGATTTCCTAAATGTGAGTACATAATCTTTTGTTCTTTGTAAATACCGCATAACTCATTTGGCTGCTTTCTAATGATTCACCATAAGGTTACTCAAATATCTTTCTAACATTTTAACAATGTACACAATATCTAGATGCGTATACACTGAGCATACATGAGACTCTCTACTACTGATGTATAAGGAGATTTTTATATCTCTTTTTATTTAATCTTATTCTTGGGGCACTGACCGAGATTGAACTTACCACCTTTAGCAATGGACGTATCTCTTGAAGCATAGTCTTTTATGCTATACTTGCTAAGCACCTTATCGATATAGTTATTTTGTGATAAACTCAGGATACTTCAAGTGTGATCCCGATGTATCTGAATTCTTAATACAAAAGATGCATCCCTAAGATCTTTTTTCTCAAAATTTATTTATAGAAATCTATTAGTTTCGTGCAATAGGCCTATATCATTACTTGCTAGCAGTATATAATTGACATATAAAACCATAAAGATAAATTTACTCTAATTGAACTTGTGATATACATTCATAAACTGCATTTTTCTAAAAAAACAAATGAGGTAATCACTTGATGAAATTTATGACACCATTGATGAGATACTTGCTTGAGACTGTAGATAGACTTCTTTAATTTGTAAACCATATTTTTTTGTCTCCAGACACAGTTTTCTGATTGCACTATATATATATATATCATTTCTTCAATATCATCATTGAGAAATACAGTCTTTATATCCATTTGATATAGCTCCAAATCAAAATGAGTTATAAGTGCCATGATGATTCCAAAAGAGTCTTTCGTTGATACTAAAGAAAAAGTCTCTTTATAATCAATGCATTACTTTTGAGTGAAACCTTTGCTAACGAGACAAGTTTTATATCTTTTGATGTTACTTTTTGAATCCCTTTTGGTCTTAAATATCCATTTGCAACCAATAAGTTTTGCATTTTTAGGCAACTCAACAAGATCCCAAACATCGTTGTCTCTCATGGATTTCATCTTATCCTTTATAACCTCAATCCATCTATACAAATTAAAACTTTGTTTGACTTGACTGAAATTGATTGGATAATTTCTTAGTCCTATATCAAACTCATGTTCTTAGAGATAGACAACAAAATCATTTGAAATTGCAATTCTCCATTCTCTAGTAAATCTTCTTAATGACACTTGTTCTTGAGGTTACTTTTAATGAACATGAGCAAATTCTTTATTTTGGATTGAGAGCTCTTGTATATTGTCTTGTATTTCTGGATCTGCTTCTAGAATAATGTCAAAAAAAGAAGTCTGATTGTTTTCAATAGCAGCTGTAGGAAAAGAAATAAATTTATATTCAAATACAATATCCTTAATATGCCTTATCTCCCTATAAACTCAATATTCTCAAGAAATTTAACATTCTCGTCTCGAAAAAGGATTTACTTGAGAGATAATAAAACTTAAAAACCATCGATCTTTCAAAATATCCAACAAAATAATAACTAATTATTCTTGAGTCCAGTTTCTTTTCATCAAGCCTATATGGTATAGCCTCAGTTGGATAATCTCAGACATGCAAATGCCTAATACTAGGCTTTTGTCAGTCCATAACTCATACGAGATTTTAGATACTGCTTTACTTAAAATGTTATTAAGGATATAAACTACAATATTTAATGGTTCTCCCAAAAGTGATTCAGGTAAATAAGCATAACTAATCATACTTCTCATCATATATTTAAGTGTTCAATTTTGTCTTTTAGCAACATCATTCATGCTCGATTTTTCAGGCATTGTGTATTATGGGACGATGCCACGCTCCTCTAGTAATTTAGCAAAAAGTCTTTAATATTGTTAACTTGATCTGTCATATCTTCTATAGTATTCACCACTATGGTCAGATTTGACAAGTTTAATTTTCTTGCTAAGTTGGTTTTCAACTTCAGTTTTGAAAATATTAAACATATCCAAAGATTGAGACTTTTTATAAATCAATTAAAGGTACCTAAAATGAGAATAGTTGTCAATAAATGTAATAAAATACTGTTTGTCATTCTAAGAAGCCATAAGGAATGATCCATAAATATTAGTATTTATTAGTTTTAAGATGATATTACTCATGTTGGCACCTAATTTTTTATTATTTGTCTGTTTTCCCTTAATACATTTAATACAGACTTTAAATCTGTTAAATTAAAAGAACATAAAATTTCATCTGACACAAGTATTTCTATTCTCTATTTAGAGATATGTCCTAACTGCTTGTGTCATAACATAACGGAATTCTCATCAATTAATTTTTGCAAGGATTTATTAAAAGAGGCAAGAGTATCCAATTTGTAAAGATTATCAATTAGAGAATCAATACCAATAAGATTTTCAATTTTGATAAAGACTGAACTTATTGTTCCTGAATGTACAAGTATATCTTGATTTGTCTAAACTAGAAACAGAAAATATGTTATATCTAAATGACAGTACATAATAAGTTTCATTTAAATCCAAATAATATTTGGTCTTTAAATGTAATCTAAATAATTTTATGGCCTATATAAGAGCTGCATTATTAATTTCACTTAGATGCATCTTTCAGCATCAATTAAAAATTGGCTTGTAAGACAACCTTGTATAAACACACTTATATGAGTAGTTGCACTTATATCTACCCACCAAGTATGTTAGGTAAAGAAGCTAAATTAACTTTAAAATAAATAAAGTTGAGAAGTGTACATTTCTTAACATGCCATTTGGCGTACTTGGGACAATTCTTTTTCATATGACCAGCCTTTTTATAGAAGATACAAATAATAACTAGGTCTTATTTCTTTTGCACCTTATTATGTGAAGTCTTAATTGCAGTTTTTTTCTTTTATTCCTTTTTTTTAAAAAAATATTTGGTAACCTTATCTTAAGAAGTACTTGCTAAGTAAGCATTTTCAATCTTTTCTCAATTGAGGGTATCTTTTTATTGCACACAATGTAAAATGAGCTCATTTTGAGTTTATTTAATATTTTGGATGTTGTAACTTGTTTTAAATTAACAGTAGCATGTGGGAAGAGATATCAAAACCAGATATATGAGCAAGTCATTAGACAACTCTAACTTTAATGCTTTTAGTTTTAAAGTGAGATTAGATATATTATGATGTACTTCCTTATATTCCCTTTGCCATTATCCCTTATTGAAACAAGGTTAGCTAGTAACGTACTTGTTTCAGCCTTTTCCTTTTTGGTAAAGCGTTGTTCAATTTTCTCAAGGAATTTCTTAACATTTTTTTTCTCATAAATAATACCTTAAACATATGAATGAAATTTATATTAGTAGATATAGTAGAAGCAAATAAAACGTACATAGAACAAATAATAAAATAATAAGTTCACAATCATGTCATTATACATGCATAACATAAATAAACATACAAAGGTGGACCCCATTACGAGATACCTAGCAAATATTGATATTTAGTCTTTAGATAGAAATATCAACTGTAAGTGGTACTCTCAATGCAGTAATCAAACGTTGATAAAAAAAATTATGTCAACAATAAGTCTTTCCTTGGACCGACTTATTGCATACATAGAAAACTTGATAACTATCACACATTTATTACTACAAATATGCCTATTATTTGGCTAAAAAATAATCTTCCTTTGGGCCAATTATTTTTTTGCATAAACAATAAACATATTCATCTTAATATTCTAAAAAAAAAATTTACATAACAGAAATTACTTTAACAACATGTTATTTTAATCAATTTATTTTGAAATATAAAACAAGTGTTGTAAAGACAAATAATCGAATGCCCATAAATAGAAAAATTAAGTTTTTCTTATGCACAAAAATGGCATGTGACATCAAGATTGTTGTAGTTATAACGCTATTATAGTCCAAAATATGGTTAATGATTGTCCAGTCAAATTCAAATGGGTCAAATTTTGGGTTGAATCTCCATGATTTAAGTTGGGTAGACTTAATTCTTTCAAAAATAACTAAAAATTTCATAAATTTTAACTATAAATTTGTCAATTTTGAATTTACAAATGTCTAAAAATAGACCACAAATAAATATGGGTCAAAATTATGACCTATTTATAAATTTCTCAAAGATTTTAAGTCAAACCGTAATTACTTATAGTTAGAGAGGACTAAGTGAGAAAGTCAATCATGCTAGACCTATTTAAAAATATTACAAACTTTTATAATAAAAATATAGTTATTTAAAAAATTAGGGGGCTGAATGAAAATAGCCACTATTATTATGGCCTATTTGTAAACTTTTTAAATGTTTATAATCAAAATATAATTAAATAAAACAAGGAGGGGTCTATTAAATATTTACTAAATAAACACTATTACACACTTCGTCAAGTACTGTACGCGGCCATCGCTTCTCTTTTTATAATTAATAATAAATATAAATATAAATTTAAAAAAATTCTAAATTATAAAAAAATACGAAACATACTAAATTGAAGTTGAATTTTGATGTTTTTCATTCTTAACTCTTCAAATCAATGACTATTAATTATATTTGAACTGTCAAAATTATAATGAAAATAAAAAATTTAATATTTTTCCTCAACAATGAAAATTAGATATTTAAAATATGAATATATGTATTAATAATTCTAATAATTTAAAATAATTTCTGCTCCAATACCATTTATTAAAAATACTCATAAATTATATTATTATCCATATGAATATAACTCAAGATTTATCATATCAAATTATCAAGATAGATATTGAAAAAAAATATACTTAAAGAATTCAAAGTGATTAGAGTTTGAAAATTAATAATTTTGAATAAAAAATAAGAGTATAATAGTCTTTTATAGTTAAATTTATGTAAGTTCAAAAAAATTCTCTGTTATAAAAAAAAAAGTATTACGTGCATTAATTTGACTTAAAGGCCATAATTTTTAAAAAAATATTTATATATTAAGTTAAATTATGATCTCATTTCTCATAATCTAATTAATAATTAATTTTTACACCTAATAAATTTTTATCAAAATAAATATTTTTAAATTTTAATAAAAAATAGCTTAAATAAATTATTTAAATTAATTCTTATTTAAAATAATTTATAATATATAATTATTATTAATATGCGAATTACGTAAAAATAAAATAAAATAAAACCTAACCGGTTTCGTTTTGTAACTACATTATATTTATGATGGTCTTGGACTTAAACTTTAACCCAATTTTTTTTTTAAAAAAAAAAATGAGAAACTTTGATAAGTTTTCTTCTTCCATGCAAATCGGAAACATGTGTCATTGAGAGAGAGTAAAACTTACACGAAACACCGCGGCATTTTTTTGTTGCCCTTTCATTTTAATTGATTTGATTACGGGGGGTGAGGATTTGACAGATGAGTAATGTTACTTACAAAACTGGATGCAAGCAACATGGTTTTTGAAAGCCTATTCGGGATTAATTATCTAAGTTTATTTGAATTCTTTAAAGTACTCTCCTCACTTTCCCGTCATCTTTGTTTTGTACCACCGACAATTTTATAGTACGTGCGTGCACAGAGAAAGCAATCAATCACAATGAATAATATTGAAGCCCAGATCCTAATGAGCTCACAAAAGATTTGTCTGCTCAAGCTCTGTTATTATCTAGGCCTAATGAGTTCTATCTGCCCCAGTCTCAACAAAATTTGGCCCAAGTTTGGACTTCTGTGCCTTCAACCAAGGAAGAAACACATTGAAGTCCTTATCCATCGTTTATACTTATACATACACTTATATATGTTAAAATTCTTCAAATACGGACGTTTATACTTTTTTAAATCTAAACATTTAACTTTCTGTATTAAATTAAAGTTGTTAGAAGACAAACAATTCTTCAACTTTCTACACAAAGAATTGAATAAATTTTTATCTTTATGTTTAGATTAAGCCCAAAAAAAATAAATGATAAAGTATATATGAGCTTCCCGGCTAAAAAATGATTGATGTAGTACGTTTAAGAATTAGGGGACTCGTGATCGGACTTGCGACCTCAAAAGCTTACAACTTTCTCAAGAGGCCATTAAGATAATATCTAAATATTGACTCCAATTTCTTGCACGTAAAGTTAATAAGAATTTTGAATCATCTTATACTCGATCAAGTTCCCTTCAGGCACAGTATTATCACTAGCATTTGGCCCGAATATGCACACCGGTTCATTATAATAGTAGTGGGAAAGAAAGAAATTGATTTAAAGAGAGAATCTTTCTCCGTTGATGAACTCATAATTATGAATACGATTTAATGATTCTTCCTGTTACGTTAAATCATTAACGATCATCAATCGTGCTACGCTACAAGCGAAAGATATTCAATGTTCTAGGCAGGGGCAGCATCTTTCTAGTCAATGTCGATTTCAACAGCGTCACCATTCTTGCAAGTTGCAATACGGCTTCATTGTCACCTATAATAGTGATAGTCCAATTGCAATCCTAAGGCAAACAGAGGGCAACTTATCCTTTTCGCATCATTACTCTTGAACGAGGGAGCATTTTGGCCTCTCCATTTGAGGAGAGCAAATTCACAGACGTGTCTACATACTACATTAATGGACTAGATTTGAGGCTTAAGCACCAAGCTCTTCATTCTCGAATATTATTTTGTATATCCACCAGCAAAAGATGTCTGAGGTGACACAACAAGAATATACCAAGACGCATCATATTAATCACCTTGAGTTTCCAATGTAACAGAGCAATGGTGGTTATGATTCTTGTTTGGACTTCATTTGTAACATCATTAGCTTTTGAAGAGCTTCTTGAGAGAGAGAAAAAATAGGGTAGCCACTTCCTCATATAAATCCAAAATTTGGGACACCAATCACTAATCGGCTTTTTCTACTAATTTCTTCCTTCTGATTGGACATCAAGTTGATGGATATATAGCCTTACTGATAAAAAATCTAGTTGTTTTCAATCATTATCTTTATTTGGCAGAGTGATGAAGGCATCTCAAAACACCCAAGCATTAACATTGTTGTCTAACCCTAGATTGGATTAACAGCTTGTGTTTCTGTAGCTAATGCCAATTTATCCTTAATAACATGCAATAACATTAGCATTTCAAACTCAATGTCTAGTCGAACAATGCTATTCTTGCAGGCAGAAAGTTCCTTCGCAAAAATGATCATGAATGCGATGCATCAAGTTGTCAATGGTATTATTAGTTAGTAATTAGACTGAGGGTCGGATTGGTATTATTGTGAATTATAATTACAACTAAATCATCACTCGGTATCAATTGGCTTGATAATGTTGTTAATTTACCTTTTTTTTTTTTTGGTTCGATGAGAATCCATTTCTTTTTGTTTCTTTTAATTCGTTCCATTCTTATACATCCTAAAACAATTTGGATTGAATAAATTAAATAAAGAAGATATTTTTTAATTTTCTCTTACACAAAATATAAATTAAATTTAATGTAAATATAAATATAAATATAAATTAAATTCCTTCTAAATTTGATGTAAGCAAAGTTTAAACTTATTTAACCTTTAAAAATTGTATCAATTAAATTTAATGACACCCACGACGGTCCACAACAATTTGCTTTATCATGATAAAATAAAAAATTGATCTTCAAAGATTCCACTTGAAAGCTGTTTTCAAGGCAATCAATGCTAGTGCGACTTTAAACAACTGTTTTTTTTCTTCTTTTCTTAAAAAAAACTATTTAAAGAAGTAATCATAATTGCATCAAGACATTAATTAAAAATCTATCTTAATGTCGAGAAAGAAACAGGCTAAAAAGCTTCTGTCCCTATCTTTAGTTCGTCTTCTTTTATGATTTATATCAACCCAGATAAACAAACTTGCTATCAGTAGGTGAGCATTAATATATCTTCGATTGCAGAAATATCTTTGACGGGTAATTAGCTCTAACTTTTAGGTTAATTCATTAAATTACTGATTGCATAAATATCCCGTCGTTTTATCGATACGTTACGTCAAGAGATTTTCTTAAAGATATTCATTACTGTTGTTTTTGGCTGGTAAGCTTTAACTTTTTGGTTTCATTCGTTATATTATTCAAAAGCACAATTACGCTAATCTCTCGACAAAATAAAAAAGTTTACCATACATCGAAGGTCCATATTATTCATATAATCAATTAATAAAAAAATTGGGTTGTATATATATTTATACTGAAATTTGTTAGATAAGTTCTTGGTTAGGGATAATATCATAAATAGTTTTGAGGTGAGGTTTAATTTTAATAATACTTTTTAGTTTGCGAAATGTATAATAATATTCATTCGTTAGAGAATTTTGGTAAAAGATAATAAATTTTGTGTCCGTAAAAAGATAAAATTATCCGTATAGACATTAAAGAATGGTGATATACAAATATGCCATTTACAACTTACGAAAAGAATTTATTTTTCTATAAAAAATTAACTTTTTAATAATAAAAAAATATTTATTATTCTTTAAATATTAAACTATTTATATAGTGAGTAAAGAAAAAAAAATAGAGATATTTCTTGTTTATGTCTTGGTTCATTTCTTGTTTTCTTTTCTTTTTTTTTCTTCTTCATAATCAAAACTACAGAAATTTAACCATTCACATAAAAAATAGAAAGAACATTATAATCTAAAAAAATATTATAACAATATTAAAACAAAAAAAAGATCTAAATTACATTAACATTGCCAATAAAAATTGTGTTAGATTGAATGATTTACTACAAGCTAGTGATGCAGGTGTATTCCACAAAAAAAATTCAAAGTTGAATAATTCGGCAAAAATGCTTTTGCCATTTTTTAGATGTTCACAGAGCTTAACACCAAATGCATATATTGAGGATACATACTTTAGATATATAAAAACAAAAACAAAAAAAAGGAAAGAAAAATACTTTTGCCATTTTTAAGATATTCGCACAACTTTAACACCAAAAATACTTTTTGCCTTTTTTCTGATGTTCACAAAGGCTTCACTTTTTTCTTCTGACATTTCTAGAAAAACAAAAAATACCAATCAAGAAGGCCTCAGACAATATAACAAAAGAAAAACAAAAACTATAGAATCACCATTGTAACCAAGATCATCTTCGACTTTATCCGCCAAGCCACTAGCAATATGGTCAGTCTTCCAGCACTTTCCCATCCCACCAGATTCACAGTTCTTCTTTTCTTCATTGTAGGATTCTTTAGCTGCCTCGAAACTCGACTGACCATACGACTGGGGCGGGGATGGTGCATTGTACCTGCTGTACGGATGATACCCACTTGGCAACGGTGCTGGAGCGTATGGGTTACTCTACAGCGGCGGGAGCAGGGTAGTCTCTAAACTCGGTTGGTGATAGAACCCTGAGCCGATCAGCTTCTTAGCGTCCTCACCGCTGAAATGGACTATGTCGATGATGATGGTGGTGTCGTCTTGGCTGCGCAGTACCCATTTGGATGGATGGATGTGTTTTCTGAGTTTGTTAGTTTCTTGCGAGAAAGGTCTGGATAGATGGATTTTCATATCCTTTGCTCAGTTTATTATTTTTTTACTTTTATTTAAATGGTACGTGTCTAGACATAAATAAATAATGCCATGTGTTTTCAACTGAGATAAATAGTGTTTATTCAATTTTTGTGCCATTTGTGTATAAAAAGTTGATAGAAAATTTACAAAGACCTAACTTTTCTTCTACGTATTAACTCTCACACAAAATTTTTAACGATAGAACATTAGTAAATATTACTGAAATTACACATATAAAAACATCATTGAATGATTGTATGACCTCTTCATCAGAGTTCTTTCTCTATTGAAGATTGGAAATCGACCAGCGGTCTCACATTAAAGCTAGTGATGATGACCCGACCATGTCTACCCTAGGCTTCTGCAACCAATCAGCTAGCAAATTGTGGTCCTTAGTGTTGCTAAACCAATCAAGAACTATTATAGCTAGGGCTTTCGATAATCTGTTCTTGAATCGAAATGATATCTAACTCAAATACTACCAACAAAAAAAACTTGCCCTCGGAATAGTGATTTGATGTTGTTTTTCGTTGAATTATTAAGCAAATTGCATGATTATCAAGGGAAATAGTTACTTGACTGAAAGGTCATGCAAAAAGCTAACTTATGTCAAGACATCACGAGCAACACTTTCAAACTAACCATCAATCGAAAAGGTTAAGGGCAACAACAAATACATTGGCACAGAAGGTAGATATTTAGTTTCAAGTTTCAATTGCTTTAACTACTTAATGATGAGCATTGGCCTTCCACTCAATATCTAAGAAGGCAACTCAGACCTACAGATTTGCGGTCCTTGATCCACATCTATCTCTCAAATTGGAAAATGAGAGTAGATCATCTCCTAAAAGTTAGAGAAAATTTCTAAATTGGACTTAGATTTTCGAGCTGTTCCATAAAGACTCAATCAATTTTTCCAACCATATTCTCAAATTGATGGACAAGATTACATTGTCTCCTAAAAATTAGAGACCCGGTCCATCTCAATAAAAGCCAACCAAACTTAAAAAAGAGATGTCACCGAAGTCCAAATAACTCATCGTGAATGTTAAAGATTTGTTTTTAATATTAATATAGGGTCTTCACCTATTAGTTTAAATTTTTGGGTTGAGTGATAAATTAATATGGTATCAGAGTCAATGTCTTGAGTCCAAGTCTCTGTCTTTGTTTTCTGTTAATTTCTTGGTTTCTTGACTTTCAATTTTTTGAAAACGCGAGATTCACTTGGTTTAGATCTATTCGGATGATTTCTTAGTTTCTTTGTTTTTTGAAGATGAGGGATTCACCTGATTCAGACTTATTTGAATCCACTTTTTTCGTGAGAGTGACTGTTAGAGACTTGTCTTTAATATTAATATTATCTATCAGCTTAAATTTTGAGTTGAGTGATAAACTAATAATAAAGAACAATTGTAAGTAAATTGTTGAGGTAAACTAATAATGAAGAACAATTGTAAGGAAATTTCTTAGAATTACAAAGAAGTAAAAAAGTGCTAATGTCAAGCCGAGGTGAAGGACTCATCAAATATAGCACAAAGATTCTCTTCAACGTTGGACACAGATCAATTCCATCATTACATATTTAATATATATCTTGGGCCCTATCGATTCCCTGTTTGAGAACGAAGAATAAAAATATTGCATCCCGTGACATTTTGCAATCGTTGATGGCTGCTGCCAGATTCCGCTCAGCACCACGTAACTTTACTACTGCACTTCACAAATGAGTAACACATGTAAAGTGTAAAAAGGATCTAAAAGAAAACGACTTGGCCAAAAATGGAGCCCGGAAAATTCTCTTTATTGAATTGTTGCGTAGCATATATTTGTCCGAAACATAGTACCAACTTGAACAGGGCAGCACGTTAGTGTTATCACAGCCACAGCTTTTTTCACTCGCTACTATGATTAATATCCAACCAGAGCATGAATTGATCACTTTGAATTCCTGAATTAAGAATTGTACAGATCGATATTAAAGCATTTCATTTCCACGTAGAGACCACCTAGTTTTGTCGACAAAGTTACCGATAAATATGGGGAACTGGCATTAGATTCCAGTCATATCAGTTCCTCAAATTCATTTTCTGTGCATGTGATACTGTACAAGTTAAAAACAACTACTGTTGGTGGGTCAATTTGCAGAAGAAAGATACTTGAGACCGGGGTCATGAAGATCAAGAATCATTGTATGTAGGTCCATTATGAGTCAGCCAGCTTCAAGTTTAAAAGCAAACAAATCCCCACCCCCACCTCAGTTGACCAACATCCAGTCACTCACTTGAACAACAAAGTTAAGATTAAAGTGAAATTTACAGTACTGAGATAGTAATCCTGATAAACGGTTATAATTGTAATATTTAATCTGAAATGTACATTAAACATGAGTTATGACGCATATGAACACTAAACTTAGTCTGCAATTTTCTACTTTTCAGTTTTAGGAATGTCCTGTAGTTTTGGTTCTATACAATTCTTGTTAAGGTGTTAATGGTCCAATGAATCCTTTTCCCTCTAGCTTCTGTTACTGATAAGAGAGTGGAACAATCTTTTTCAAGTGTAGCAAAATTAAATGTCGGTGGCATTATTGCAGTGGTAGTAACTCAAGCAGAGTGAGTTAGTGCGGTTGGTGCAAGTGGGCTACATCCCTACTGTACAAAGCTGACTGACCCAACCCTAACTGAGTCTGCGCAATTCCGAGGTCAGGCATGGCAACTACGATTGGTGGAATTTTACAACAAATTAAACTGTTGTTGCTTGCACAAATGGTACAAGACTACAAGTTATTTTTCCAAGGGTAAATGATTGGTAGACCCCAACTTTTGGTTTATGTAACTTAAAAATTTATCTGATTTTTTAAAATGTTTGACTTCCGTTCTTCTTTTTTTTTTTTTTAATAGAGATAAAGGTAATATATTACTTATCCTACTGCATGGCATTAGTCACTTTATGAAATGTAATGTCGATAAACTAACTAATTATGTCAAAACTTTGTCACCTTTTCCTTCAAAGGCTTATTACCTGCTCATACCTCCCCTAAAAACTCTTCGCTTACCCAAGTGAAAATATGTTTTTAAGTTTTAAAAACAATCAACTCCAAATAAAAAAGCGTAGCAACCAAGTGTTAAGTGTTTGCCTCTTGCTTGAACTGTTAATATCTATCTCAACGATAATAAATCAAAATTGTGACGATCGATTCAAAGTTATTAAAAAATTAGTGATTCAAAGTTATTAAAAAATTAGTGATTCAATAATTTTGATTAGACAAGAATTGAGATGAATATTAAAATGAAAAATTACAAGAAATCTAGAACGTGTGGGATACATATGGAGAAGTTTAGGACATATGAGACACGAAGGGGAAAACGCAACGGGACTCAAAGATGTAAATAAAATAAAAAAACGCGAGATAGGTGTACAGGGTTGAGCGCCGCAACGCCCAGGACAGCAACCCAGTGCCGCAGCTCCCATAGACCAGCGCCACGACGCCAGACTCGTCAGAAGTCCGTTTTTCTTCGAGATTTCTAATTTTGGGAAGTTTTGGACTTCTAAAATAAATGAACTCTTACTCTAATAAGGAATAGGGTTAGTAAATACGAAATACATCCTATATAAACACTTGTAAACCCTTATTTCCATATTAAGCATTAAGAGAGACTCTAAGAGAAGGGAAGAACTGGGTAGACACTAAGTGCTTGTGTGCGCTAGACCAAAATTGTGACAGTGGATTCAAAGTTATTAAAAAATTGGTGATTCAACAATTTTGGTTAAACAAGAATTGAGATGAATACCAAAGTGAAGAATTACAAGAAATCTAGAATGTGTGGGATATGTATAGAGAGGTTTAGGACATATGAGACACGAAGGGGGAAGCGCAAGGGAACTCAAAGACGTAAAGAAAGTAAAAAAATGCGGGATAGGTGTACAGGGCTGAGCGCCGCAACGCCCAGGATAGCAACCCAGCGCTGCAGCTCCCATGGACGAGCGCCGCGGCGCCAGACTCGTCAGAAGTCCGTTTTTCTTCGAGATTTCTAGTTTTGGAAAGTTTTGGACTTCCAAAATAAGTGAACTCTTACTCTAATAAGAAATAAGGTTAGTAGGCACGAAATACATCCTATATAAACACTTGTAAACCCTTGTTTTCATATTAAGCATTAAGAGAGACTCTAAGAGAGGGGAAGAACTGGGTAGACACTAAGTGCTTGTGTGCACTAGGGTGAAACCGTTGTTTGGGTATTCATTGTTCGTGGTAGAGTAAGGGTTCACTAAACGTTTAGGTCCTTTTGAGGGTTCTTCGTTAGATTTTTCTTGTAAAATCTCTAGGGAGTTATAATAAGAGAGGTTAGGATCTTTGGATCCACCGTGGACGTAGGCAATTGGCAGAACCACGTAAGATTGTGTTGTGCTATTTTATTTTCTGCTTTGGATTCTTGTTGTGTTTGCTTGATTGACAGGTTATTCCGCTGCGCAAAGAGGTTAAGGTTTTAGGCTGAATCTTGAATTCTTTGCTTCAACATAACCTTGAGAGGGAGAAGGGCGTTTCCTCTCTCAACAAACTGGTATCAGAGCTAGAGGTTCGATAATACAAATATGGGGTATTTAAACCGTGGCTACAATCAAGCAAGAAATAGAGAAGTTCAATGGGATGAATGACTTCAATCTTTGGAGGAAGAAGGTTAGGGCTCTACTAGTGAAAGAAGGGCTAGACTCAACTTTGGAGGAAGCCAGCTATTCAACTAGCGATGAGGCAACAACCTCAAAGTCTGGGCAGAAAGATTGAGACACGATTCAGAAAAAGGCTCACAGCACCTTATTTATGGTATTGAGTGACGAAGTATTAAGGGAAGTTGGTGATGAAAAAATCACTTTTGGGCTATGAAAGAGACTTGAGGCATTGTACATAAAGAAGTCTCTTGCAAATAGACTTCTTGTGAAAAAAAGATTACATGAGCTGACAATGCACGAGGGAACTTCATTGAGAGCTCACATTGACGAGTTCAACAAGATCATCATAAGTCTTGAACAACTGGGCATCAAGACCGAAGATGAAGACAAGGCCATTATCCTATTAAGTTCGTTGCCGAAGAGCTATGAGAGCTTTGTGGATACGCTGTTGTATGGAAAGAAGTCTTTAACGATGAATGACGTCAAGGCATCATTGAACTAAAAAACTTAACAAAGAGATCTGAGTCCGAGAGTAGAGCAGCTTTGCCTGCACAAAGAAGGAAGAGCAACCAATCAAGGAGAAGATCCAATAAGTGTTTTCTTTGTAATAAAGAAGGGCAATTTGTGAATGATTGTCCAAAATCAAAAGGCCAAGGAAGGTGGGCTACAATCGGTACTGAGAAAAATACCGAACTTGTAGACACATTGGTAGCCTCAAGGGAAAAGTACGCCGGTAAATGGATACTAGATTCGGGGTGCAGCATTCATATGTGTCCTGATAGATCGATGTTCACCAACTATAAAGCCAAGAGAGGTAAAGCTTTAATGGAGAATGACATGACTTGTGAGATCATGAAAGTTGGCGACATAAGGCTGAGGATGCAAGGCGGAGAAACTAGGGACTTACATAGTGTAAGGCATGTTCCTAAAGTGAGGAAGAACTTGCTATCCCTAGGTAAGCTCGATGAGGAAGGGTATTCGGTTAGAGCGAAAAAGAAAACCTAAGGGTAGAGAAAGGACCTATAGGGTTTGAGGGTGAGAAGCACAATGAGGGGCTCTATGTGCTTACTAGGATAGCCATGAGTGGCCCAATGCGGGGTATTGGGGTAACGCAGACCACTAGGTGACATCCAAACTGTGCTCACCAAGGTGATGAGGGTCAGAAAGGAGTGCAACACATCCATACCCTATGCAAGGTGCACGAATGCCTTTGGAGGCCAAAGTCACTTGCCCGGGAAAAGTTAAGTCTTGGTAGAGACTTAACTAGACTCAACTCTAAGTGATAGAGTATTGGTGTGGATTGGATCCCGAAGCTTTCTTGTTCGGAAGATTTTGAATCAATGAAGGGTTTATTGGAAAATTAGTGATTCAACAATCTTGGTTGAACAAGAATTGAGATGAATACCAAAGTGAAGAGTTACAAGAAGTTTAGAACGTGTAGGATACGTACGGAGAAGTCTATGACGTATGGGACACGAAGGGGGAAGCGAAACTAGACTCAAAGAAGTGAAGGAAGCAAGGAAATGCGGGATAGGTGTACAAGGCTGAGCGCCACAACGCCCAGGACAGCAACCTAGCACCGCAGTGCTGGGCATGATTTTGTCCAGCACCGCAGTGCCCAGGGACGAGCGCCTCGGTACCAGACGAGTCAGAAGTCTATTTTTCTTCGAGATTTCTAGTTTTGGAAAGTTATGGACTTTCAAAATAAGTGGACTCTTACTCCAACAAGGAATAAGGTTAGTAGGCACAAAATACACCCTATATAAACACTTGTAAATCCTTGTTTTCATATTAAGCATTAAAAGAGAATCTAAGAGAGAGAAAGAACTGGGTAGACACTAAGTGTTTATGTGCGCCAGGGTGGAACCGTTGTTTGGGTGATCATTGTTCGTGGTAGAGTAAGGATTCACTAAATGTTTAGGTCATTTTAAGGGTTCTTCATTGGGTTTTTCTTATAAAATCTCTAGGGAGTTATAATAAGAGAGGCTAGGATCCTTGAATCCACCGTAGACATAGGCAATTGGCCGATCCACGTAAGATTATGCTGTGCTCTTTTGTTTTCTACTTTAGATTCTTGTTGTGTTTGTTTGATTGACAGGTTATTCCGCTGCGCAAGGAAGTTAGGGTTCTAGACTGAATTATGGGTTATTCGCTTCAACATAATCTCGAGAGGGAGAAAGACATTTCCTCCCTCAACAAAAGTAATCAAAGCACATTATTTTTTTATGAACAATAAATAGCATTATTTTTATGGGTTTGATTTGTATTAAATTTAGGCTATACATCTCTTGATTTTGTCAGGCTCTTTCTTGTTAACAAATGCAAAATTGACTTGAAAATCTTATTTGGGTTGGTTATAAAAGATGAACTGTTGTTGACGCATTGTTGTTATCCAAAGGAAAGACAAAACAACTGTGATTATAAGTAATTCTTTTCTTTTAAATCATTATTTTTATTATTTTTTCAATCCTCCTGAATTATCTTCTTTGTTTTTATTTTTTATTTTGGCTTTTGGATAGTCTAGAGAAATTAATTCAAAGTTTTAAAGAGATGGATGAGGTAAATGGTATATTATTGAAGCGGAAGCAATCAAACAAACAAAATATCTCAAGTAATATAATATAAAAACAAGCAATTAAGAAATCTAGAGAGAGAAAAGGTAGAAGAACAACACACAAAATTTACATGGTTTGATAACTTGCCTACGTCCACAGCGAATCAAAATCACACTATCTTATTATTCAATCTCAAGGCATTCACAAAATCTACATTTTACAAGACTCACAAAGAACTCATTGTATCTTGTAAACAAGGAGCTTCTCTCAATAAGAATCACAAAGAATACTTAAATCTTACAAAGATCACGAAGATATCACTAAGATATTGTGTCAATCACTATGATATCACTAAGATGTCACTGAGATTCACAGATATGTGTTTACAAGCCAATAAAGAGCCTTTATTGGCTTAGTGATTGACACAACATCTTAGGGAGTCTTGGAACAAGTGGGAGACGGAACAAATTGGAAAACTCATTTTTCTGTACCAGGCGTTACGGTGTCTAGTCCCTAGCGTCGTGGCGCTAAAATGCCGTGTCTAGCGCTGTGGTGCTCAGGTGTTGTATGGGGCGCAGTGGTGCCCACAATCTGGCATCGCGGCGCTCACGCCTGGGCAACTGCTTTCATCTTTTTGCCTCCTTTTGCGTCCGTCTTTAATCATCACGCACCCAATGCATTTGGCTTGCTCTTCAAATCATATCTTGATGATTTTTAATCAACTTTCTCACAAATACCCTCCTTGATTCAAAATCATTTACAAAGTATCTCGATCTTTCATATTTGCATCTTCGGTCACCCTCACAAAGTAGTGACTCAGGTTAAGTCCTTGCATAGGATGAACTCAACCAAGGATAGTGGCTTAGTCAACAAATTAGCAGAATTTTCAAACGATGTTATTTTCATTATAGCATATATTTGTGAGGGTAAGGAGAGTACACTACAAATATATGCTATAATGAAGAACGAAAGTCCCATTAATGCTATCTTCATTAAACTAACTTCACAATTTTGGACAATCTCTTAAATATAACAGAGCCACACATCAATGTGTTTAGACCTTTCATGAAACACTTGATGCTTGCTTAGGTGTATGACATTCTGACTATTATAATACACGCTAGTGTTCACATCTTCAGTAGCCATTACCTCCCCGTATATGTCTTTCAACCACATGACCTCCTTAATAGCTTCTCCAACAGCTATGTACTCCGTCTCTGTGGTAGATAGTGCAACCACATATTGTAGATCAGATCTACCACATATTGTAGATCAGATCTC
This sequence comes from Ailanthus altissimus, assembly GCA_946807835.1. Classification (NCBI taxonomy): domain Eukaryota; kingdom Viridiplantae; phylum Streptophyta; class Magnoliopsida; order Sapindales; family Simaroubaceae; genus Ailanthus; species Ailanthus altissimus. Next base: position 22,236,845 of record OX327684.1, read on the forward strand.
CAACATACACTACACCCAAACACTGTGAATACATAACTCGTCAATGATCTTCTCTTATCTAGATTATCTTAATCTGAGCCTACGTATGCTCTTACCATTACACTGCTGTCCTTATCCCTTTTATACATCAACCTGTAATTAAACATCCCCTTGAGATATCTTAAAATTCACTTCACTCAAGCTAGTGATCTTTATCCAGATTTACCACGTATCTACTCATCACACTCACAACCTGTGCTATGTCTGGTCTTGTGCAAATCATTGCATAAATGATGCTCCCCACAATGCTTGTATATGGTACTTTATACATCTACAGTTTTTCTTCTTCTGATGTCAGCGGCTATGTTGATAAAAGTTTGAAATGTATGGCCAAAGAAGTAGAGACATCTCTTCTTTCCCTCATAATATCTATATCCAATATCCTCTTTACTGCTCCCAAATCCTTCATCTCAAACTTTTCACTCAACTGCTTCTTGAGTTTTTGTATTTCTTTCATGTTATTACACGCGATCAATATATCATCAACGTATAGAAGCAAGTACAACATCTTACTACTCAAGCTTTTAAAGTATACGCATCCATTATACTTGCTCTTGCTAAATCTACAAGCTATCATAAACTCAATAAATCTCATATATCACTATCTAAATGATTACTTTAACCTATATAATAATTTCTTCAGCAAACAAGTATGATTCTCTTTTTCGAGCTCTACAAGCCATTGCAGTTATGCCATGTAGATTTTCTCTTCAAGCTCTTCATGTAGAAAAGATGTCTTTACATTCATCTGCTCTAGATGTAAATCAAAGTTTACACACATGTTAACAAAATCCTAATGGATGTGTGTTTGACTACTGAAGAGAATATCTCATGAAAGTCTACTCTCTTTCTCTGAGTAAAATTTTGTGCAATTAACCTAACCTTGAATCTCGTAGGTTCTATCCCTGGTATCTCCTCCTTCACTTTATACACCCATTTGCATCAACTAGTTTCTTTTGAGGTCTCTCTACCAACTTTCAGGTATTATTCTTTCTAAAATAACTAATATCTTCTTCCATTACTTGTTGCCATTTTTTTTTATTTTCACTTTTCATAGCCTCACCTTATGTTATAAGCTCATCAAGTTCAAGAGTGTAAGTAAAATTAAAAGTGTGAGCAACTAAATTTGCTTGTGCATACCTAATTGGTAGGTTATTCATTCTCTTAGCCTGTCTTTCCCTAGCTAGTACTCTTCAAGTTCCATCTCAAGAGTCATAATCTTTCTTTGAGTGGATTTGGAGGAACTCGCCTGTGTTCTTGGTTGATCTTCAATGATCTTATTGTTGAAGTGCTGATTTGGGTGCATATCAGATCTACTCTCAGGCTCTACTTTAATTTCTATTAACTTGGGTGCTGAGTCTTCCTTAGACACAGGTTCTTATTTCTCATCTTCTTGGGAAGCTTTCAATATGATCATCTTATCGAACGTCACATCACGAATTATGATACTCATTGATGGTGTGAACTCTCTACACCGCACCTTGTATCCTTTTACTCATTTGAGATATTCTATGAATACCCATTTGATAGTTATAGGTTTTAATTTTCCCTCTTTAACATAGAAAAAGGCAAGACAATAAAAAATTATGAGGTGGTCATACTTAGGAGGGTTACCAGACCATTTCTCTTCTGGCATCTTGAAGTCAATTACTGAGGAGGGACTTCTATTGATCAAATAAGTTGCAGTCACTACAGCTTTTTTTTAAAATGCCTTGGATATCTTTTCATTGGTAAGCATGTATATAACCCTTTCAAGTAGGGTTTTATTCATCCTCTCAGCTACGCCATTCTGTTGTGGTGTTGATCTTACCATTTTATACCTTGCAATCTCATGCTTTGCATAAAAGTTATCAAACTCTCTATTGCAAAACTCGATGTCATTGTCAGTTCTTATCATCTTCACTTTTTTGCTAGTCTAATCTCAATAAGAGCCTTTCAAGTCTTGAAAGAATCAAACACTTAATCCTTACTCTTCAACACATAGACCCACCGCTTCCTTGAATAGTCATCAATCAAACTGAGAAAATGCCTAGCACTACTACGAGTAGCTGTCTGAGTTGGTTCCCAAAGATCTAAATGTATGTAGTCAAGAGTCCATTTAGTCTTGTGCTAGCCGGTACTAAATCTCACTCTATATGCTTTCCCAATCACACAATGCTCACAAAACGCCAATGGCTGGAACTTATCCTCAAGAAATGCCTTTTGACAAAATAACTCCTTTAGGTTTCTCTCGACTAGGTGTGCTAATCTAAGATACTACAACTTGGTTTGCATATTCTCATCATCTATAGAGAATAATGCAGAACCACTTACAACTTCTCCCTTAAGCACATAAACACATTTGTGCTTCTCTCATTTCATTACTACCATGGAACCATTTAATACTCTCAAACCCCTCCGTCAATTCTGATAAAACATCCATTCTGGATTAAAGTCCCTAATGAGATCAAGTTCCTCTTAAGGTCAAGAACATACCTAATTTCTGTCAACTCTCTCACTCGCCTATCATGTAGCTTAAGTTTAATACTGCTAATTTTCATCATTTGACAAGTAATGTCATTACTCATTAACACCTTACCATCTGACAAGTAATGTCATTACTCATTAACACCTTACCATCTGACAAGCAATGGGTTGGAAATTTATAAATCAAGACTTGTGCAGACACATATGACATGTGCAACTAGAATCAAGAACCCATTGTTCAGTATTCTTACCATCAGTAGCGACTAGAGTCTTTGCGCTATCGTAACTATCATTATAGGTAAGCACAGCATCCGCTTTCTTCTTGTCTTGTACTTTCTTCTCCCAATAGTCTTTTATGAAAGTGCCTCTTTTTCTTATAGCACTAGCATTTCTTAAGAGTCCTAGACTTCGATCTTGAGTCATTTTTCCTTCCATCTCTATGTGAGGGCCTTCTTCTTATAGATAAACTTTCTACATTGCCCTCGATCTACTCTCCTAATAGCTTTAAATTTAATGATGAGTTCATATCACTCATCGTTAAACTCTCTTTGTCGTAAAGAAGTATATCAACAAAGCTCTCATAACTCTTGGGAAGTGAACTCAGTAGGATAATCTCTATATCTTCATCTTCTATCTTGATGTTGATATACTAAAGATAAAAAATAATCTTGTTAAAGACATCTATATGATCTTTCATCTGCGTCCCCTCTAACATGGACAACTGATACAACTTCTTCTTTATATGCAATATATTTGCCGATGATTTTCACATATAAAGAGAGTCAAAATTCTTCCAAAGACCAATCGTTGTCGTCTTCTCTGTTACTTCCCTCAGTACTTCATCGCTCAATGACAAACAATTGTACTGTAAGCTCTTCTTGAATGTTCTTTCTTTCTGCTTCAGCTTTAAATGACTCTGGCGTTTTCTCCACTTCACTAGATGGAGTTGTAGTCTTCTTTAATGCTAAGCCTAACCGTTGGCTTACCAATAACGCCTTAACTTTCATCTTCCACAGATTAAAGTCATTCGTACTATTGAATTTCTCTATCTTATACTTGGGTGTGGCCATGTTTACTTAAAATCAAGCTTTGATACTAATTTGTTGAAGCGAAATCAATCAAACAAACAAAATATCCCAAGTAATATAATAAAAAAATAAGCAATTAAAAAATCTAGAGAGAGAAAAGGTAAAAGAACAACACACAAAATTTACATGGTTTTGCAATTTGCTTACGTCCACGATGGATCAAGATCACACCCTCTTATTATTGAATCTCAAGACACTCACAACGTATGCCTTTTACAAGAAAGATTTCAAAGAACTCACTCTCTCTTGTAGACTAGAGGTTTCTCTCACTAAGAATTACAAAGTACACTTAGTTCTCACAAAGATCACAAAGATATACTAATATATTGTGTTGATTACTAAGATTCACAAAAATGTATTTACAACCCAATAGAGTGCCTTTATATAAACTTTAGGATGACTTAGGTTAACCTTAAACGTGTAGAAATCATTTTAGAGAATCTTGGAACAAGTGAGAGATGGAACAAATTGGAAAACTCCTTTTTCCACATTGGGTGTCGTGACGTTCTGTCCCTGGTGCCACGGCACTGGAAGGCCGTGCTTGGCACCTGGCGTCGCAGCACTCTGGTGCTATTTGGGGTGCCGCGGCGCCCACAACCTAGCGTTGTAGTGCTTACACCTGGGTAGCTACTTTCGTCTTTTTACCTCCTTTCACGTTTATCTTCGATTCTCCTGAATCTAATGCATTTGGCTTGCTCTTCAAATTATATCCCAATAATTTTTAATCAACTTTTTTACATTTATTAAAATCAAAACTATACCCTAAACAACAGTTGAGAAATTGGAAGAGAAGGCTTTGACAAGAATGCCACAATATTGAACGAAAAATTAGAGACAAGTTCTAATTTTTTTTCTATTTTATTTTAATTTTTAATTTAGCTATAGAGATTTTTTTTTTTTTTTTGTAAATTCCATGACAGGTTCTATTGATTTGGCGTTTGATCGAGGGGTTTGTGTTTTTTTTTAATGAATTTGGGCTTAGAAAAAGGGTTGTTTTTATGTACCAGATATTAAAAAAGAGGAGACAAAAAGTTAAAATATCAATTAAAGAGGCTGCAAAGAGAATGGGTCCATAAATTGAAAGAGAAAATGTTTTTGGATTTCTTCATTGCCGCTTTGGTTCATATATGGTGATAATGAAGACTTGACCATGATTTTTTGTTTTCTAATTTCTGTTTCTAATTATTATTATTATTATTCAAATATTTTAGTAGTGTATAATACGCTGATTTTTAGAAAGGTCGGTACTCAATCTGTAACTCCGTTATCTGTACACACATTGTGCTTTGACTACTGCCCTTAAACCAACACACAAAAAGAAATTGAAAAAACGGTGTCTTTAATACGTAGATAAATAAAATTTGCAACTTTTTATTTGCATTGCATTATTATCCCAAGAAACAAAAAAAAAAAAAAAGGATGTTAGGGAACTTACAGAAGTAAAACGAGGGATTGGTGAGGGGGAAGAGGGAGGCAGGGAATTGGAGAAAGATGTAGAAAAGGGCGAAAAAGTAAGTTTATTTTGTCAGATTTTGTGTCTGCCCAAAGAAATAGAAAATGCTAATGAACGGAGGTGTTTCAATCATTTTAGACACCGGAGAGTTTTTAAGACATTTAGATCAAATTTGGGTGTTATCAATCATTTGTTCTTTTCTTGATGGGTTGATATCTAACTTAAATTTATAATGATTAGTAGGGGTAGTAAAATAGATCATGACATGATTATTTGATATGAATTTGATATTTTAAATGAATATGAGTAAAAAAAATTGATACGGTTAATAAACGGGTTGAATTCGTATTATTTATTTGTTAATAATGTCGAATACGTGTTTGAGGTCTACAATTTATTAATTTATTTAAATCACATTTAATAAATAAATCGATTATTTCGTGTAAACGAACTAAATTAGATATTATCATTCGTCTAACGAATATAATAATAAATGAATCGAGTCGCGTATAATTTCATAAATGAATTGAATTTAATTTATTTATTTAAATGTGTTTAATCGTGTTGTATTATATAATTTAAATATTAAACAATTGAATTTGTATGTTGAATGCCTAATTCGTTTAATAAACGAATCGTATACGAATATAATAAAAACTTATTAATACTCTATATTAATATGACACGAATACAATTCGTTTACACGATTTATCACTCTTAATGACTAATATAAGGTTATACTTATATATAAATCGGATACATAACATTCTTATGCGTGATTTGTCTGTATCAATAAATGTTACCAACATTATGTTGTTCGGTATCAATTTGTGTTATTTGACCAAACTCTAGATGTCTTTGATCATATTAAGGCAATTTATACATAACAGAAAATTTATAAATTATTTAAAAGAAAATAGGATTCGAAATTCACTTACTAAAAAAAAAATTCTATTATTTGTCTAGTTTTTAATATGTTCTTTTCAATTTTTCTGGTCCTTCGAAGTAAAATCACGAACGGTTGTATTTCTAACTAATGTATTTCATAAACCTCGTATGATTTTTGCTGTCCTATGGCTAGTGGTGTCTTACATTATATTTCATACTCATTGATAAATTAAATTGATATAAAGAGTAATGTATTTTTTTTATTATAACTATTCATTTTCATAATAATTAGATGTATCGATTTAAATTTAATGTTGCACAATATAAATTTTGCACAATATAAATTTTCATACACGAAGACTCACACAGAATATTCCACTACTATAGATGCACTATTTTGAATACTTCATCTTTAACTCTTTTTGATCCTTTGTTTTAATAGTTGATTTTTTTAATATAAATTATATTAAATAAATTATAAGGAACTATCATACAAAGAACTGTCTACTACAATAAACTCTAAGTTAATTTTAGGCAAATTTAGGATTATTGTAACTTTTAAAATAATCATAATTAATTGTATTGAGAAAATAATCACCTATGAAGAGAAACAATTAGATGTTTGTTAAATTATATTTTTAAAAGTGTTGTAAGGTTTAAAAAGTAGTTTATATCCATTTGATAAATTTTGTTGATGTAATACTATAGAAATTATATTGACTAAAAAGTACATCAAATATATATATATAGATAGAGAGAGAGATGATCTAGTGGACTACGAAACTCGTAATGTTTTGAACTCTTAAATACGTGCTAAGATTCTGTAATATATTGTAAATTATAAAAAATTATAAATTTATTAAATAGTATTTATGATAGTGTTGTTTACTATATAATGAGTTACGTAACTCATTAAATTATTTATATAATAGTAATAATAACAACAACAACAACAATAATAATATATCCTAAATTATTATTATTATTATTTATTTTACATTTATTGTTATTGTTATTATTATTATTATCGTTGTTAGAGAAGAAATGAGACAATATATAATATAAAGTTTAATTTAGGTTATCTTTAATTAATTTATTTTTTAAAATATAATTAGAATAAACTGATTTGTAACATGATAATTTTGAATTTATTTTGTATTTTTAAGGATAAAATTAAAATCATATTTAAAGATAACTAATTCTCAAAATCAGATTTTGAAAATTAATGCTTTCCTTGTTTTTCAAAATTTGTTGTAGGAGGGGTGATTTTACCAAAAAAAAATCATTTTACCAAATACCTAAATTGATTTTTAAATTTTCAATATCACCTTTAATCTCTCTAACAGCAATCCCAAATGGGTCCTTAGTTTACCTTGTCCACAATAAAAACATATCGTAAAACGATTTGGTGAAGGGTTAAAACTAACAAAGTAACCTTTTTAGATCTAAATCTAAGTGGCATGACATACATAAATATAAAACTTAAAAAAACAACTAAGTTAAAACATTTAATGGATCTTAAAGTACATTTATTAATTCAAAACCACTTAGCAAAGTAATACCATCACCATCAAATTGGAGAATGTTCTCTACTTCTTAACTGTCACACGCCATCACAATTAGATAGATGTGAAGGTAAAGAGATTAAAGAAGTATAAATTTGCAAATATAAAATTATTGTAGTTTGGTAAATCAAACTTCTGAGTTGCAATTCCATATCATGTTGAAGAAATTTCTATTACATTATCATTAAAAACTTATAGTCGGAGCCTAGCCAACATGTGGGCCTGCATGGCCAAGCTCCAAATTTTTTCCTTTCTCTTGCAAAAGAGCAGGGTGAAAAGGAGGTACCTTTTATATAGATGCATAATTGAGATGACCAAATTATAGTTAGGTCTAAATTAGTTATTGCTAATTATATATTTTGGTTGTTAAAACGTGTTAAAATTTAGTTATTTAAAATTAAAGATGATGTTAAAGAAATTATCATTCTTTTTATGAGATTAGATTAAAACAAAAAAATTTAATTTTTTTTACGTAACGGAATAACCTATTTATCAAGTAAAATAGTAAGAATTCAAAGTAGAAAATAAAGAGCACAATACAATCATTTATGTGGTTCGGCCAATTGCCTATGTTCACGATGGATTCAAGAATCTTACCCTTTCTTATTAACTCCCTAGAGATTTTATAAGAAAAATTCAATTAAAAATTCTCAAAATGACCTAATATTTATTGTACCATTTCTCTACCACGAATAATGAACACCCAAATGACGGTTCCACCCTAGCACACATAAACACTTAGTGTCTACCCAATTCTTTCCTTCTCTTAGAGTCTCTCTTAATGTTTGATCTGAACTAAAGGGTTTACAAGTATTTATATATGGATTATTTCGTGTCTACTAACTCTATTCCTTATTGGAGTAAAATTTTACTTGTTTTGAAAGTCTTAAACTTCTCAAAACTCAAAATTCGGATTAAAAATAGAATATCTCCCTCTCTAGCGTCACGACGCTAAGGTCCTAGAGCCACGGTGCTAAGCCTTCACACATCCAGCGCTGTGGCGCTAGTGACTTGGCACCGCGGCACTGGGCATGCCGCGTCCAGTGTTGTGATGCTGGAAACCTAGTGTCACGGCACTAGAGTTCTGTTCTGGACGCCGCGGCTCTGGCCCTTATTCTAGCTTTGCGCTTTTCCTCGCTTTCATTGCGTCTTTGAGTCCCGTTTCGCTTACCCCTTCGTGTCCCATACATCATAAACTTCTCCATACGTATCCCACACGTTCTAGACTTCTTGTAACTCTCCTCTTTGATATTCATCTTGATTCTTGTGCAAACAAGATTGTTGAATCACCAAATCTCTAATAAACCTTTCCTTGATTCAAAATCTTCCAAATAAGAAGGCTTCTGGATCTAATCCACACCAATACTCTATCACCTAGAGTTGAGTCTAGTTACTAAGAATTAACTTTCTTGGGGCTTGTGACTTTGGTCTCCAAAGGTATTCGTATACCTTGCATAGGGTATGGATGCATTGCACTCCTTTTCGACCCTCATTACTTCGGTGAGTATGGTTTGGATGTTGTATAATGGTTTGTATTACCCCAACACCTTGCGTTTGGCCACTCATGGTCATCCCAATAAGCACATAGAGCTCTACATTGTACTTGTCATCCTCAAACCTTATAGGTCATTTCTCTACCCTCAGTTTTCCTTTTCCTGCTCTAACTAAATATCCTTCCTAATCTAGCTTTATCTCTCTTGGCTTTGTAGTTGGTAAACATTGATCTCTTAGGACACATATGGATGTTGCACCCCGAATCTAGTATCCATTTGCCATCGTACTTTTTTCTTGAGGCTATCAACGTGTCTACAACTTCGATATCTTCCTCAGTACCGATTGCAGCCCACCCTCCTTAGCCTTTAAATTTCGAACAATCCTTCACAAAGTGTCTTTCCTTATTACAAAAGAAATACTTCTTGGATCTCCTCATTGATTGGTTGCTCTTTCTCCCTTGTGCAAGCAATGCTGCTCCACTTTCAAACTTAGATCACTTTGTCAATTCTTTTGAGTTCAATGATGTCTTAACGTCATTCATCGTTAATGACTCCTTACCATACAACAGTGTATCCACAAAGATCTCATAGCTTTTCGGCAACGAGCTTAATAGGATTATGGCGTTGTCTTCATCCTCAATCTTAAGCAAAGTCTTGATACCCAATTGCTCAAAACTTATCAAGATCTAGTTGAACCCGTCAATATGTGCTCTCAATGAAGATTCATCGTGCATTGTTAACTGATGTAGTTTTTTTTTCACAAGAAGTCTATTTGTAAAAGACTTCTTCATGTATAGTGCATCGAGTCTCTTCTATAGCCCCAAAGCGGTTTCTTCATTATCAACTTCCCTCAATACTTCATCGCTCAATGCTAGGATTATAGTGTTGTGAGTCTTTTGCAGAATCATGTCTCATTCTTTCTGCCCAGACTTTGAGGTTGTCGTTACTTCGTTTGTTGATGAACTGGCTTCCTCTAAAGCTGAGTCTAGCCCTTCATTCACTAGTGGAGCCCTAACCTTCTTCCTCCAAAGATCGAAGTCATTCATCTCATTGAACTTCTCTATTTCTTACTTGATTGTAGTCATAGTTTAAATACCTCAAGTGTGTATTATCGAACCTTAGTTTTGATATCAGTTTGTTAGAGGAATTACCCTTTTCCCCATGAGATTAAGTTAAAATAAAGAACCCTAATCAAGTTCAATCTTGAACTTTAACATCTTTGCATAGCGGAATAACCTGTATATCAAGTAAAATAGCAAGAAGTCAAATTAGAAAATAAATAGCACAATATAATCACTTACATGATTCGGCCAATTGCCTACGTCCACAGTGAATCCAAAGATTCTATCCTCTCTTATTAACTCTTTAGAAATTTTATAAAAAAATATCTAATGAAGAACACTCAAAAGGACTTAATGTTTAGTGTACCTTTACTCTACCACGAACAACGCACACTCAAACAACAGTTTCACCCTAGTACACACAAGTACTTAGTGTATACCAAGTTTCTTCTTTCTTTTAGAGTCTCTCTTAATACTTGATCTCAACTAAATGGTTTACAAGTGTTTATATAGGGGTTATTTTGTGCCTACTAACCCTATTTTTTATTGGAGTAAGAGTCCACTTGTTCTGGAAGTCCTAAACTTTCCAAAACTTAAAGTTCGAATTAAAAACAGAGTATCCCCCACTTTGGCGTCGCGACGCTAAGTCTTGACGCGTCCAATACTGCGGCACTAGTGACTTGGCACTGCGGTGTTGGGCATGTCGTATCTAGCACTGTGGCGCTGGGAACCTGGCGCCGCGACATTATATTTTGGTTCTGGGCGCCGTGGCGCTGGCCCTTATTCCAGCTCTGCTCTTTTCCTCGCTTCCTTCACTTCTTCGCATCCCATTCGCTTTCTCTTTCATGTCCCACAAGTCCTAGATTTCTCCATACGTGTCCCACATATTCTAAACTTCTTGTGACTCTCTTCTTTAGTATTTATCTCAATTCTTATCCAAACAAAATTGTTAAATCATCAAATCTCCAACACATTAGTTTTGATTTTAAGCTGCAAATCAAAAAGGAGTCTGATACAAGGTAAAGTACGGGTGAGACATATGAGAAAGGGATAAAAATGAAAATCTAAAGTCGATGAGGAACATAGAATCACAAGTAGGGAACGAGCCCAAGTGTAAACATCGCGGTGCTAGTCACCTAGTATTGCAGTGTTAATTTGAAGTCGCACCACCACGACATTGGTTAGTGGCACTACGACACCAACAATTCGAAAAACTCACATTTTTTAAGTTTTTTGTGTGTTTGAGTTAATTTTGGGCTCCCATTTTAAATGAATTCTTACTCCAACAAAAAATAAAATTTTTAGGGATAATATATAACTTATATAAACTCTTGTAATTTATTAGAATTGTGAATACACCAACAAGAGAGTGAATATATAACTGGAGCAACTTTAGCGTTGAATATAAATGTGAAAGAGTGTCATAAAGTACTTAAGCATTGGGATAAACATAAAAAAATATTAGATAGATCTTTTAAGAATTTATTTATTATTATATTTTTTAAGTTTTTTTTGTTGAGTTTTTTTTATATAAAAAAATTAAATAAGAAAAAGAATTTGATAATCATCATAATCGTAAGTTATTATTATTGAATCATATATAATTTTGTAATTTACATGCGTAATTATTATGATACAGAGCAAGATTCCCATAACGTTTTAGAATAGCACAATATAAGTTTCGCTAACTTACACTAATAACATTAATGGCTTATTTATAATGTTATTATTAACACGTAATGTTACTAACATCATACACGTTATATCATATATAAAAAGGCATCCCCTCCCCGAAAAAGTAAAAAGAATATAATACAAGTTACAAGAATGATGATCTTACACAATCTTTAAAGTTGAACTATGCACATTAAAATCTCAGCAAAATCGCGATTATGAATGTAAATTTAGTGGTAATCATATTTTTTCTATTAATTAATGTTGAGGTCCTGTGTTTCAATCTTCTCCCCAAAGCAATAATGAAAAAAAATCTCAGCGTAATTGACACATGCTTATGGCAACAGTACTTAAAGTATCATCACCCAACCAACAAGCTAATCAATGGTACATTGAAATCAATTAGGAATATGTTGGCTTGTTAGGTGTATGGTGGGGGATGTCTCATAACTCTTTAAGCATATGAATCATGATTCCCTTGTTGCAAGAATGACTTTTGTTAACTAGTCAAGTTGAAAAGCAATATTCATTAATTTTTGTCACTCTAAGACAATGTCCAAATACATTTCAAATCTATCGAAGTTATGCACAATCAAATGCCTCATTTACACTAAATTTCTACAAAAAAAAAAATCGTAAGTTAAATGCATTCTAGCCGTATAATTTAGGCAAACGATGTCACCCACTTTGTATTGCATTAAAATTATATCACTGGTAGTTATTGCGTACGACCATATTGGCATTTTATCACCCGTAATCTCTTCTATATTTTGCATGAATGGTGGATATTTGAGCATATAAAGTTTGCTGCAGAGATATTTGGCGTCTCATCAGCATAATACTCCTAAACCTTATCTCAGGGGCGCGGCGCCCGATTCTGTGTGATATGGCGAGCAGTGTTGAGTGGCCCGTTTCTTCACATAAAAGGAGAACAACTCGTTAGCCGCCAACAACTCGTTCATAATTCCAGATATATATTTATATTCAAGTTGAGTTACTGTTTTTTTAACATAAACTATACAATTCTCACCGGATTGAGGTTGTAGGGGTGTTTGAATCACATACTACGTTAAAATGTTAAGGTGAGCTTCAGTCAAAATGATTGGCTATTACCGATCATTTTAATTTTTATCATAAAGGCCTTTTTATTAATAAAATTAATATATAAAAATATAATTATAAATTTAGAATTAATTAAATTTTAAAATAAAAAAATAATGTTATTATAATATTTATTTTGATAAAATAAAATATATTTATATTTATATAAAACTTTTAAATATAAATTAAATATTATTCTAATAATAACGACCAATAAAATATAAATAAAAATACATACTAAAAAATTTTCATTTCAATTATATTAAATGTTATAATTCTAAATTTAATTTATATTTTAATTATTAAAATATTTTAATTTTAATTTTAATTACGTAAAATATTACAATTTTAAATCTAATTTAAATATCAATTACGTTAAATATTATAATTCAAATTTTAATTTTAATTTCAATTTTAATTGCCTTAAATATTATAATTCCAATTCAAATTTTAATTCAATTTCAATTACGTTAAATTTTATAATTTAAAAAGTAATTTTAATTTCAAATTTAATTATGTTAAATTTTATAATTCTAAATCTAATTTTAATTTTAATTACTTTAAATGTTATAATTCTAATTCTAAATTTAATATCAAATTCAATTATGTTAAATGTTATAATTCTATTTTAAATTTTAATTTTAATTTTAATTACATTTAATGTTATAATTTTAATTCTATTTTCAATTACGTTAAATGTTGTAATTCAAATTCTAATTTCAATTTTGATTAAATTAAATATTATAATTCTAAATCTAATTTCAATTTTAGTTACGCTAAATATTATAATTTCAATTTCAGTTACGTTAAATGTTATAATTTCACTTTTAGTTTAAATTCAATTTTAATTACGTTAAATGTTATAATTTTAATTATGTTAAATGCTATAATTTTAATTTTAATTATGTTAAATATTATAATTCTAATATTAATTTTAATTACGTTAAATATTACAATTTCAAATTCAATTGTAATTTTAATTAAGTTAAATGTTATATTTAATTACCATGTTAATTTTAACTACGTTAAATGTTATTAAAAATAATTTTAGTTTCAATTAAATTAAAAGTTATAATCCGAATTCTAATTTTAATTTCAATTACATTAAATGTTATAATTCTAATTCAATTATTTAATTTCAATGACATAAAATATTATAATTTCAAATTAAATTTTGATTTCAATTACATAAAATATTGTAATTCTAATTCTAATTTTAATTTCAATTACGCTATATGTTATAATTTCAAATTCAATAGTAATTTTAATTACCTTAAATATTATAATTTCAATTTAAATTTTAAAAATTAATTTCAACCATATTAAGTGTTATAATTTCAAATCTAATTTTAAATTTAATTTCAACTATGTTAAATGTTATAAATTAAAATTCAATTTCTATTGTAATTACATTAAATGTTATAATTTCAAATCCAGTTTCAATTTTAATTACGTAAATATTATAATTTCAAATCCAATTTTAATTTCAATTATGTTAAATATTATTAGTTTAATTCCAATATTAATCTCATTTACGTTAAATGTTATATTCCAAATCAAATTTCAATTCTAATTATATTAAATGTTATAATTTCAAATCCAATTTAAATTTAAATTACATTAAATGTTATAATTTCAAATCAAATTTAAATTTCAATTACATAAATTATTATAATTTCAAATGTAATTCTAATTATAATTTTTATCACGTTAAATATTATAATTCAAATTTAATTCCTATTATGTTAAATGTTGTAATTCCAATTTAATTTTTAATTACGTTAAATGTTATAATTTAAAATATAATTTTAGTTTCAAATATTTTAAATGTTATAAGTTCAAATTGAATTTTATTTCAATTAGCTTAAATATTATAATTATAATTTTCAATTTAAATTCAATTTTAATTATGTTAAATATTATAATTTCAAATCTAATTTTGATTCTAGTTACATTAAATTTCAATTTCAAATCAAATTTTCATTTCAATTGTGGTAAATGTTATAATTTCAATTTTATGTTAAATATTATAATTTTAAATTCAATTTCAATTTTAATTGCATTAAATATTATAATTTTAATTCAATTTCAATTACATTAAATTTTTATAATTCTAAAAGCAATTTTAATTTCAAATTTAATTATATTAAATGTTATAATTTCAAATCCAATTTCAATTACGTTAAATGTTATAATTCTGATTCCAATTTAAAAGTTCAAATTCAATTACATTAAATGTTATAATTTTATTTTCAATTTCAATTTTAATTTTAATTACATTAAATGTTATCATTTTAATTCCATTTTCAATTACGTTAAATGTTATAATTTCAATTCTAATTTTAATTTTGATTACATTAAATGTTATAATTGCTTATCCAATTCTAATTTCAGTTACGTTAAATGATAAATTCTAATTTAGTTTAAAATCAATTTCAATTAAGTTAAATCTTACAATTCCAATTCTAATTTTAATTATGTTAAATGTTTTAATTTTAATTTCAATTTTAATTTTAATTATGTAAAATGTTTTAATTTCAATATCAATTTTAATTACGTTAAATATTACAATTTTAAATCCAATTAGAATTTTAATTAAGTTAAATATTATATTTAATTACAATATCGATTTCAATTGCTTTAAATGTTATATTCTAATTCTAATTTCGATTTTATTACGTTAAATGTTATAATTGCTCACCAATTCTAATTTCAATTATGCTAAATATTATATTCTAATTTCAATTCCAATTCAATTTTAATTTTAATTATATTAATTTTATAATTGTAATTTCAATTACATTAAATGTTATAATTCAATTTGAATTTCAATTCTAATTTTAATGACATTAAATATTATAATTTAAAAATGAAATTTTTTGATTTATTATATATCTTGGAAATTAGAACTTGAAAAATTAACATAGTCCAATAAATGCCTTAAAAAGTATAAACAAATCTAAAAATATAAAAATACTCACAAAAAAAAGGGCTAAAACCAACCAAAAATTTCAATTTATCCCAATACAAAAAGATTTTTTTTTTAAAAAGTCCAAAACATAATAAATATTTCTGTGTTTAATTTTTTTCATCCCTCTTAAAATGATTATACCAAATATAATTTCTTTTAAAGGAATAAGATGAAATATATTATTAAAATAGAAAGTATGTCAAATACAACCATGAACATGGGTGGTTACTCTGAAAAGATAAAATACATATACTTAAATATAATTAGAACTAGATTTGTTGAAATTGAAATTAGAATTTTAATTATAACATTTAATATTATTAAAATTTAATTTAAATTTAAAATTGAAATTATTACATTTATTGTGATTAAAATTAGAATTAAAAATGGAACTAAAATTATAATATTTATATACTTGAAATTGAAATTTGATTTGGAACTATAACATTTAACATAATTGAAATCAAAATTAGAATTGAAATTATAAGATTTACTGTAACTGAAGTTAAAATTAAAATTATAACGCTTAACGTAATTGAAATTAAATTTAAATTGAAATTATAATTATAATATTTAACGTAATTGAAGTTGCAATTGAAATTAAAATTAGAATTATAATATTTATAGTAATTGAAGTTGAAATTGAAATTATAATACTTAACATAACTGAAATTAAAATTAAAATAGGAATTAGAATTATAACATTTAACGTATTTGAAACTAAAATTAAAATTATAATATTATATGTAATGAAAATTAAAATTAAAATTAGAATTATAACATTTACTATAACTAAAGTTAAAATTGAAATTATAACGCCTAACGTAATTGAAATTAAAATTAAAATAGGAATTAGAATTATAACATTTAACGTATTTGAAACTGAAATTAGAATTATAATACTTATGTAATTAAAATTATAATATTTAATATAATAGAATTTAAAATTGAAATTATAACTTTAACGTAACTAAAATCAAAATTGAAATTACAATTATAACATTAAATATTAGTGAAATCGAAATTGGAATTAGAATTATGGTATTTAACATAATTAAAATTGAAATTAGAATTAGAATTGAAATTTAACATTTAATGTAATTAAAATTATAATTATAATTAGAATTATAACATTTAATGTGATTGAAATTGAAATGGGATTTGGAATTGTAATATTTAATGTAATTAAAATTGATATTTGAATTATAATAATTAACATAATTGAAATTATAATATTTAACTTAATTGAAATTAAAATTGTAACATTTAACGTAATTGAAACTGAAATTAAAATTGGAACGATAACATTTATCGTAATTAAAATTAGAATTGGAATTATATCATTTAACGTAACTAAAATCAAAATTTGAATTAAAATTATAATATTTAATGTAATTGAAATTAAAATTGAAATTAGATTTGGAATTGACATTATTTAGCTTAATTAAATTGAAATTATAATTATAATTATAATATTTAATATAATTGAAATTAAAATTATAAGATTTAAAGGATAATGACAAACTTACCCCAATATTTTAGGCATAAATACAACTTTACCTCATTAAAAATAAAATACCTAATTTTATCATAATCGGTTAACTTTTACTGTTGGTTTTAATAGTAAAAGGATAAAAAAGTAATTTAACCATAGAATTAAATAAAAATTTGAAACATAGCACAAAATAACACGTGTCATCGTATAATTAGTAATATTTTTACAAAAAAATAAATTAAATGATAAATAATTAAAAAAAGAATCTATAATTGTCGCTGGAGACTCGACAGAAACAACAACTGCCTGGCCATCATTTTTTGTTGAGTCTCCGGCATAAAAAAATTATATTTTACATTATTGAACTATATTTTTTTTTATCTACACAATGGTGGGGTCGTTTTTAGCAAAAACGACCAAAAGACGTCCAAAATATGATGATGAGGGGAGGCAGTTTCTGCCGCCCACTATCAAACGGTGGGGCAGTGACTTGCACGGCCTCTACCTATGCACGGATCGGTGGCTGATCTGTCCATAACTTGTATCACCCCTCGTTTGATCGAGGGCGACTATGGTAGCCCCCATCACCATTGCATTGACCGTTCTGTCCATAGTTACACCGCCCCTCGTTTGAGGGGGGAGATGGTGTGGCCGGCCTCCTTCACCACTGCATTTGCCTTTTTTGATATTTTTTTAGTAAAAAAAATGACTTTATTATTGTGTAAATTAAGAAAAATAGAGTCCAATGATATAAAATTTAATTGTTTTTATTGCCGAAAAAGAAGGCTGGCTGCCATAATCGGCGATAGTTATAGATTATTTTTAATTATTTATTATTTAATTTATTTGTAAAAAAATAAAGTAATTATACAATATCAAAATTACAATTTGATTTAAAATTATAACATTTAACAGAACTGAAAATAAAATTATAAAATTTAACGTAATTAAAATTGAAATTATAATTATAATTATAATATTTAACTTAACTGAAATTAAAATTGAAATTGGAATTAAAATTATAACATTTAACGTTGTTGAAATTAATATTATTAATTATAACATTTAACATAATTAAAATTGAGCTTAAAGTTAGAATTGAAATTATAAAGTTTAACATAATTGAAGTTGAAATTAAAATTATATTATTTAACGTAATTGAAATTTAAATTAGAATTGGAATTAGAATTATAACATTTAACGTATTTAAAACTGAAATTGGGATTATATTATTTATGTAATTAAAATTAGAATTGAAATTATAAAATTTAACATTCAATTGAAATTGGAATTGGAATTATAATTTTAAGGTAATTGAAATTGAAATTAAAATTTGAATTATAACTTTAAGGTAATTGAAATTGAAATTAAAATTTGAATTATAATATTTAATGTAATTGAAATTAGAATTAAAATTATAATATTTTATGTAATTAAAATTAGAATTAGAATTATAACATTTAACATAATTGAAATTGAAATTGTAACTTTTAACGTAATTGAAATTGAAATTGGATTTGAAATTATAATATTTAATGTAAATGAAATCGAAATTGAAATAAGAATTATAACATTTAATATAATTGAAATTAAAATTAAAATTAAAATTTTAATTACAATATTTAACGTAAATAAAATTGAAATTAGAATTACAATTATAACACTTAATGTATTTAAAATTAAAAAAATTTAATTATAATATTTAATGTAATTAAAATTATAACACTTAACATATTAAAAATTAAAATATTTAAAGTTATTGAAATCGAAATTGTTATTGAAATTATAACATTTAATGTAGTTGAAATTGAAATTGAAATTGAAATTATAATATTTTAACATAATTGATATTGGAACTAAAATTGTAACATTTAACGTAATTCAAATTAAAATTAAAATTAAAATATTCAACGTAATTAAAATTAAAATTTGAATTATATCATTTAACGTAATTGAAATCGAATTTAGAATTGAAATTATAATATTTAACATAATTAAAATCAAAATTAGATTTGGATTCAAAATTATTTAACCTAATTAAAATTAAATTTTGAATTGAAATTATAATATTTAATATAATTAAAATTAAAATTAGAATCATAATTATAGAATTTAATATAATTAAAATTAGAATCAAAATTATAATATTTAATATTATTGAAATCAAAATTATAATATTTAATATTATTGAAATCAAAATTATAACATACAATGTAATATATTATCTTTAATTTATTAATTTCATATAGGAAAATTTTATTAATTGTTTAATTTTAAAATGTGTATTTTAAATTTAATTAAATATTAAAGAGGACTTTTGATATTTTTTAATTTATTTATAATATAGATTGTCATCATTAAATTTTAACTATTGATTTAATTCAATGACTTAGACAATCGGTTGTATGACACAACCAACTAAACTATAGTCATTCTCAAAAAGTTATGATATGTGTTAAGTGTTATTTTTTAGCTTTACTTCAAGTAATGTTATCTGAAGTTTCAAAGAGGATATCTAAAACTATATTGGAAGAAAATTTTGCCAAAAATGAGAAAATAAAGTTTGCATAGTTACTCTAGTGTAGATGTTACTACCATTTTAAATATACAAACAATAATTCTTCACATAAAAAATTAAGAGACAAAAAGAGTACTTTTTTTTTTCTTTTAATAAATATAAATAAAACCTCTTCCCAATTATACAGTGAACGTTGTATGAGGTGTCTACTAAAGATTTACTCAGTATCCACTTACCCAATAATTAGAGATATTTAATTGTATGTGATAGATATTACTTAGAGTTGAAAATCTTGATAAAAGGGGAGAAGATCTCTAGTATTAAATGATTATACTATTTTCTCGAGAAGGGGGCAGTAGATTATTTTTAAATTTTTATTTATATTTATTTTTAAAATAAAATATTAAATTATTTTTAAATTTATTGACAGCATAAAATTTTATTATCAAATGAGTTTAAATTTTTATTACCAAATTTGTTATAATAAATATGTACTCTTTATCAAATTTGTAATTAATTATTCACAGATTTTAAATAATTGTAAATTAATATAATTAAAAAAATATAAAATTATAACATTAATTTTTTTTAAATATATAAAATATAACAATTAAAATCATATCATAACTTAAAATTCAATAAAAGTTTTTTCCTCAAAGTTAAATGCATTTTTAAGTTAAAATTAATAAAAGCAACTCATAAATAGTTAAAACAAATACTAGACAATATAATTACAAAACAATCTAATTAAACAAAAAAATGAATTGATATTGACATATTATAATTTTAAGATAAACCAATTTGTCAATTAACTAAGCCAATAACATATTAAATATTTAAAAAAGTAAAATAAAATAGTTATCTCCATCGTGTGAAGTAAATACATAAAAATGTTAAATAAAATAATTATCAATCTCCATCATGTTAAGAAAATAAACAAAACAATGAACCCATCTCTTTTAATATATTCATATAGTTTATTTATATAATGTAATGTAATGTTAATGAGATAAAGATTAAAGTTAAATTAAAATATATTATTTGAGAATCAAAAAAACATTTGATGAGCGTGAGTTAATAATTTTGTAAGAATAAAAAATCAAAGATGACAAAGGTGTAAGATAACTTTTGTATAATAAGTGAGAATAAAAACAATTGATGAATTAAAAAATAGATAAAAATTATTTTTTTTAATTTTTTGTTTACGGTTACAATCAAAATAATATCGTTTGGTCTGCTTTTAAAAAAATAAAATATGAAAATATTCACAAATACTCAGGATATTTTACCAAACTCATACTCATTTTAAACTCATTGCGAGTTTTAATTTTTTGAACCAAACTCATTTTAAATTCACTTTAAACCTTATTTAAACCTTTTCAACCAAAGCAAGTTCTAGCGAATTTACAGGTTTACAAGTTATTTAACTATCCTTATTCTCTCTACACATATAAAAAAGTTTTTATAAAAAATTAATAATAATTTAATAAGTGATATTTATAATTAGTAATACATTAATTAAAATATAAATTTTATATAACTTGATTTTTTTTTTGAAATGTTATATAACTTTATTTTTTTTTGAAATGTTATATAACTTGATTCTAAGAAACTTTTATTTATTTATTTTAAGTCTAGTGTTTTTTATATAAATAGTTTAGTGCTTGTTACGCCCCAGACTCAAAAGATCTGACACAAGACATCACTTACATTCATTCACTGCATGTGCACTAATAAATAATATTATATAAAATTTTCAACTTTCATTCAACACAGGAATCCTTAGCAAGTTGCTAGTAAGTTCAACACTAAAATCAACCTATAACCTAACATATAAATATAAACTTCTCTTGACAATATTTAAACATTCATTTCAAATTCTTTTAGAATTATAACAATTGAATTATGACTGAGACAATTATTAAACCAGAGATACGCAGAGTTTTCTCAGAGATTAATACTCTACTACGTCACCAGTAGCAACTTTGTTACCGGGAGCCCAGAATATATCCATTGCAAATTCTTACTTAAACTCATCCAATAACCACACTTTATAAAACTTAAACCAAATCCAATCCACACACAATGAAATAATAAATAAGTATTTATTTAATAGGGACAAATCAAATATCATATCCCACGTGTCCCCAAATGAAACACTCGGTAACCTAGCAACTTAGGGAACCCAAAGGAACAGCAGAAGCCTTGCCAAATCCGCTAAACACACATGCACCTTATTTACCTGAAATCACCATAAACTATAATGAGTATAAAACTCAGTAAGCATACTAGTTTTTCATATATCAAATACAAATACATATATATACACAATGCATATGTATGATATGCTGTGATCAATCAAAATCATAATCTTATCAAATCACATATTATGTAAGTGCTTACACATTCTTTCAAAACACATAATAGGAATACCATCACTCAACTACTACTTAGTAGGACTTACATATCACATATCACATAATGAACCAAATGTCACTCGTAGGTGACATACCGTATGAGAGGAATAGTACAAGTGAGGTTTTTAAATCAGACATATATAATGCTCATGCCCGAAGGTAAAAGCCAAACCCTCACCCCGATCATCAGTGAGTCCTCTCACATGCACCAATACGCCACCACACGAATATGATGACTCACTCTTCCTTTAGGTACCAATAGGATCCTCCCTACATACGAAACACATAATGACAGGACCCGACCCGACCTCTCCTCGAGAATCGAGACAGATCCTGCGATGACATGTGACTAACATACTCTTTACTCATACATATGATACAATGAGGCTACTTGCCTCAACAAAAGTGTACATCCAATATACAAAAACATATACAAATACATAGACTAAAACACTTATGCAGCTATGCACGTTGGCCCAACCTCAAAATGTGATGACTGTATCACACTGCACAAAATCCTGTGACAACCTGGGAAAAATAGGGAAAATAGGAAAAAGGGTGAGCTTGTGGCTCAGTGAGTGGACATAATCTGAAAATATCATATACTTTACATGTATTGTACACGTATAAATCTGTATGATAAAATAATCATAAAACTGTATACTGAGTAATCAATAAACTTGTACTGGAAATATGAACTGTCATCAAATCTGTGCTGAAATTAAAATCATAACATAATACTGGGATCTGAAAATCTGAAAGCGCAAACTATCATAAAATCTATTATCAAGCTGAATATATGTAACATAACTCTGGGAACATGTACTACATATATATATACTGAAAACCACACCAAACTTGTACCCAGGGAAAATCTGGTCTAACCTGGCGGAGTAACTCACGTACAGGCAGAGCGGGGGATCTAAGCTGGTCTAACCCGGCGGAATGTTACATCGCTCGGGCAGAGCAAACTAAACTGGTCTAACGCATGGGCAGAGCAACTACATTAAAGGGGAGGGTACGCATATGGTGGTTCAAAAACTACTACAATATAATATTGTGACCATAATTATTCTGAAATAATTATTTCTGTACTGAACATAATTATAAACTGTACTATAATAAATTCTAAAATATTTCTGAATCTACTAAATAGTATAAATATTTTTCTGTCTAAAATAAATCATAATTAAATCTAATAACGCGTAATTAAATCATAATTGGCTGTATTGAAAATATATAAAATATATATAGTTATCCACTCACTAAAGTGCGCTAATCCTGAGCTGGGTCTGGATTCTGAGATCTACCCGCTATCGGCACACCTCCTATATCATAGGGTGTAAAAATACATAATTAGTACCGATATGTATTATAACTATTAAAATCTAAATATTCTAATATCGTAAAATTATTACCCGCTAAACCACTGGGTATAATTTTGACTACCCAACTAATTTCCTAAAATTTTCTTTTTTCTTTATTTTTCTTTTCTTTTCCTTCTTTTTTCTTTTTCTTTCTCTTTTTCCTTCCCGTCTCTTCCTTTCCCTTTCCTTTCTTTTTCCTTTTCTTCTTCTTTTCTATTTCTTCTTTCTTTTCTTCTTCTTTTCTTTTTCTTCTTTCTTTTCTTTTCTCTTTTCTTCCTCTCGGCTTTCTCTTCTTTTTTCTTTGTTTCGTTTTTTCTTCTCTGTTTCAATTCTTTCTTCTTAAACGAAGAAAGTAAAACAATATATATATATATATATAAACGGCCACCGCTTCGTTTCTTCTCTCTCTTTTTTTTTTTCTACCACCAAGGTTTATATATTCACTACACGTGTGTTACAATTCCTCCCCCCTTATAAAAATTTCGTCCTCGAAATTCGTATACCTCTCTAAAACAAATGAGGATACTGAACTCTCATCTGATCCTCTCGTTCCCATGTAGCCTCTTCCACTGCATGATTCCTCCATAAGACTTTAATTAGCGGTATAGTCTTATTACGTAGTACTTGTTGGCGATAATCCATTATCTGAATAAGTTCCTCGTCATAAGTCAAGTCTGTCCTCAACTGAACTGGCTGAGTATCTAGAATGTGAGAAGGGTCAGGTATATACTTCCGCAACATAGAAATATGAAACACATCATGAATACGTGACAACTCAGGTGGTAATGCTAAGCGGTACGCAACCACACCAACCCTTTCTAGAATCTCATATGGCCCAATATATCTAGGACTTAGTTTTCCCTGTTTCCCAAAACGAAGCACACCCTTCCATGGTGAGATCCGTAAAAAGACTCTGTCTCCTACTGCAAACTCTAGCTGTCTACGGCGTTTATCTGCATAACTCTTCTGTCTGTCTTGAGCTGCCTTGAGTCTGTCTCTGATAATACTGATCTTCTCACTAGTGGCTTGAATGATCTCTGGACCCAACAATTTTCTTTCTCCAACTTCATCCCAACAAATCGGAGTTCTGCATTTTCTTCTGTATAAAGCCTCATACGGCGCCATCTGAATGCTAGACTGATAACTATTATTATATGCAAACTCCATCAATGGTAAATAATCATCCCAATTACCCTTAAGCCGCAACATACAAGCTCTGAGCATATCCTCTAATATCTGTATAGTTCTCTCCGACTGCCCATCTGTCTGAGGATGAAAAGCTGTACTAAAGTTTAGCTTAGTGCCTAAGGCCTTCTGTAAGCTATGCCAGAATCTAAAAGTGAATCGAGGGTCTCTATCTGATACGATGGACACTGGAGCCCCATGTAACCGTACAATCTCACTTACATACAAATGAGCCAGCCTATCTAATGAGTATGAAATCTTATACGGCAAGAAATGAGCAGACTTTGTGAGTCGATCAACAATCACCCAACTACTATCATGACCCCTTCGTGTACGAGGAAGCCCAACAACAAAGTCCATGGTAATATGTTCCCACTTCCATTCAGGAACTGGAAGTGGTTGAGATAATCCTGCTGGCCTCTGATGTTCTGCCTTAACCTGCTGACAAATCAAGCAGTGAGATACAAACTCTGCAATCTCTCTTTTCATACCTTGCCACCAGTAATGTTCTCTCAAAGTACGATACATTTTAGTGCTGCCAGGATGCATAGCATAAGCTGAGCTGTGAGCTTCTTCTAAAATCTGTTTCTTTAACTCTGAGTTATTCGGAACACAAAGCCTGTTACCCATAACTAATGTCCTATCAGCTTTCAACGTTAAATCAGTTCGCATTCCATTCTTTACTTCTTGCTTAAGTTTAACTAAATTAGGATCCTGATCTTGCATCTCTCAAATCTGATCAATCAACATAGGCCTGACTTGAAAATGTGCTAGAAGGACTCCAGATTTGGCTACAGACAATTCAACCCCTATAGATCTTAATTCAACTAACAATGGAAGATAAGTCACTCTCAAATAAGCAATAGAGCTAGAAGACTTCCTGCTGAGTGCATCTGCTACCACATTCGCCTTACCTAGATGATAGTCAATCGTACAGTCATAATCTTTTATTAACTCTAACCATCTCCGTTGTCTCAGATTCAAATCTTTCTGTGTGAACAAATACTTCAAACTTTTGTGATCAGTGAAAATTTGACATGTAACACCATATAGATAATGTCTCCAAATCTTCAAGGCGAATACTACTGCTGCTAATTCTAAATCATGAGTTGGATAATTCAACTCATGCTTCTTAAGCTGCCTAGAAGCATAAGCTATCACCTTACCATGCTGCATCAATACACAACCTAACCCCTGTCTAGAAGCATCACTGTAAATTATAAATCCTTCAGTGCCAGTTGGAAGAGTGAGAACAGAAGTTGAAGTCAATCTCTTTTTAAGCTCTTGGAAGCTATCTTCACATTCATCAGTCCACGCAAACTTTACATTTTTCCTAGTCAACTTTGTAAGCGGTGCAGCAATCTTAGAAAAGTCTTTAACAAATCTTCGATAATAACCTGCTAGACCAAGAAAACTTCTAATTTCTGTCACACTAGTTGGTCGCTCCCAATTTACTACAGCTTCAATTTTTTGAGGATCCACATAAATTCCATCTGCTGAGATCACATGGCCCAGAAATGCAACTTTATCTAGCCAAAACTGACATTTGCTGAACTTGGCATATAACTGTTTATTTCTCAAAATCTGTAGCACTATCTTCAAATGCTCTACATGTTCCTCTGTACTCTGTGAATACACAAGAATATCATCAATAAAAACTATAACAAATCGATCAAGATAGGGACGAAATACCCTATTCATAAGGTCTATGAATGCAGCTGGAGCATTAGTTAACCCAAATGGCATTACTAAAAACTCATAATGCCCATATCGAGTTCTGAAAGCAGTCTTAGCCACATCAGTATCTCTGATCTTTAACTGATGATACCCTGATCGTAGATCGATCTTTGAGAAAATTTTTGCACCTTATAACTGATCAAATAAATCATCAATGCGAGGGAGTGGATACTTGTTGCGTATAGTGACTTTATTTAGCTCCCGATAATCAATGCATAGCCTCAAAGTTCCATCCTTCTTTTTAACAAACAATACTGGTGCTCCCCATGGTGATACACTAGGTCTGATGAAACCCTTATCTACCAATTCTTGTAACTGAGTCTTCAATTCTTTTAACTCTGAGGGGGCCATTCTGTATGGTGCTTTGGAGATAGGAGTTATGTCTAGAACCAAATCAATACCAAAAACAATCTCTCTATCTGGTGGTAAGCTTGAAAGATCTTCAGGAAATACATCTGGAAAATCTCTTACCACTGGAATATCTTCTAATGTAACCTCATTGACTCTGGTATCAATAACATGTGCCAAATAAGCTGAACATCGTTTTCTAAGCAACCGTTTAGCTGTCATAGCAGATATAACACATGATGGAAGAATTCGTCGCTCTCCACAAAAAATAATATCAGGCTCTCCGTGTCTTCTGAATATAACTTCCTTTCGAAAACAGTCTACAGTAGCATGGTGACTAGCTAACCAGTCCATCCCAAGTATTGCATCAAAATCATGTATAGCAAGAGGAATTAAATCTGCTACCATCTCACTACTACCCACTTTGATAACACAACCCCGAAATACATTCTCAGCCAATAATGATTCTCCAACTGGTGTGGCTACCACCAAACTACAATCTAGGGGTTTTAACATTCTATCCGCATGCACAGCAAAGATATGGGAAATAAAAGAATGCGTAGAGCCTGGATCAATTAAAATATAGGCCTCTCGGCCAAAAATAGTCAGCATACCTGTAACAACATCTGGGGTAGCCTGTGCCTCTTGCTGAGTCAAAGCAAATACACGTGCCTGGCTACGAGGTCGACCTGGTTGACCCCTCTGTGGATCTCTACTAACTCCTAAAGCTCTAGGTTGTACCCCAGTACTAGAGATAGGCTCTCCTGTCTGAGATCCTCTAGGCCTCTGAATATTTCCACTGCCACCTTGAAAACCCTGAGAAGCTGTACTCTGTACTAAGTTGCTACTCTGAAGAAGATGAGGGCAATCTCTCCTCAAATGTCCAGCTTGTCCGCAATGGTAGCAACCTCTAAAACCTCTCAGACATTGTCCCTCATGACTCCTCCCACACATGGACCACTGAGGGTACCTTCTTATGCTTGCACTACTACTTAACTGGCTACCACCTCGGGGCCTCTGACTCCCTATGTTGCTTCCAACAGATGGAGGCACAATACTCTGACTAGAACTCTGTCTCTGTCCTCCTGATAGTATAGGGCTCTGACCATACCGTTGTCTACCAGAATACCCTGCATGGGATGTCTCTCCTCCAGATGCTCTATTGCTACTTGATCCACCAACTGACCAACTATGGCCTGGTCTCTGCTTGAATGACTAGGCTCTACGTGCCTCTACTAGGCTTCTCTCAACTCTCATTGCAGCCCCTACCAACTCACTGAAATCAATGTGCCCCATAGCTGTAATTGTTGTCCTGATATTGCCTCTAAGGCCCTGTTCAAACCTCTTACATTTATCCCTCTCATTCTGTATTGCATAAGAAGCAAACCTCGATAACTCTATAAAACGGTTCTCGTACTCCTCTACTGTCATCAATCCTTGTTCTAGTTCAAAGAACTTACTAGCCTGGATGTCTTGGTAAACCATAGGAAAGAATTTAACATTAAATTCTTTACAAAAATCAGCCCAGCTAATCACCCCTCCATATCTACGTGATACTGATCTCCACCAGTGGTATGCCCCACCCTCAAGTAAAAATGTAGCAAAGGAAACTCTCTCATCATCAGTACATCTCATAACATCAAATATCCGTTCTACTCTAGTCAACCATGACTCTGCATCAGCTGGCTCTGTAGTGCCTGAAAAATTCTCTGCCCCTAAACTACGAACACGCTCTATTGTATTCTCTCTCTTAGGTGGTCCCTGTGTTTGTCTCTCCACTGCAACTGTAACTAAGTGAGCCAGTCTATCTATGGATTGCTCTAGGGCAGGTCTATCAGGTTGTCCCTGTGTAGACTGTGTCACAGGTTGTGGTACTGGCTGAGGGTACATCTCCTCTACAATAGGATCGGGCTGAGTTTGAGGTATGGGTACAGGGGGAACTGACTCAGCTACTTCCTCTCTAATAGATTCATCCCTTCTATCTGATACTAAGGGAGCTCCCAGTTCAGCCACAAGTTTCGTGCGAGGTCGGCCACGTGGACGCATGATGAAAATCTATAAAATGCAACAATTCATTAATGACATCTCTAACATGCATGTATCATGTACTAGTCTACAGAATCTAAAACCATGCTCTGATACCAAACTGACAGGACCCGACCCGACCTCTCCTCGAGAATCGAGACAGATCCTGCGATGACATGTGACTAACATACTCTTTACTCATACATATGATACAATGAGGCTACCTGCCTCAACAAAAGTGTACATCCAATATACAAAAACATATACAAATACATAGACTAAAACACTTATGCAGCTATGCACGTTGGCCCAACCTCAAAATGTGATGACTGTATCACACTGCACAAAATCCTGTGACAACCTGGGAAAAATAGGGAAAATAGGAAAAAGGGTGAGCTTGTGGCTCAGTGAGTGGACATAATCTGAAAATATCATATAC
Organism: Ailanthus altissimus; assembly: GCA_946807835.1. Classification (NCBI taxonomy): domain Eukaryota; kingdom Viridiplantae; phylum Streptophyta; class Magnoliopsida; order Sapindales; family Simaroubaceae; genus Ailanthus; species Ailanthus altissimus. Next base: position 22,266,175 of record OX327684.1, read on the forward strand.
TTTACATGTATTATACACGTATAAATCTGTATGATAAAATAATCATAAAACTGTATACTGAGTAATCAATAAACTTGTACTGGAAATATGAACTGTCATCAAATCTGTGCTGAAATTAAAATCATGACATAATACTGGGATCTGAAAATCTGAAAGCGCAAACTATCATAAAATCTATTATCAAGCTGAATATATGTAACATAACTCTGGGAACATGTACTACATATATATACTGAAAACCACACCAAACTTGTACCCAGGGAAAATCTGGTCTAACCTGGCGGAGTAACTCACGTACAGGCAGAGCGGGGGATCTAAGCTGGTCTAACCCGGCGGAATGTTACATCGCTCGGGCAGAGCAAACTAAACTGGTCTAACGCATGCGCAGAGCAACTACATTAAAGGGGAGGGTACGCATATGGTGGTTCAAAAACTACTACAATATAATATTGTGACCATAATTATTCTGAAATAATTATTTCTGTACTGAACATAATTATAAACTGTACTATAATAAATTCTAAAATATTTCTGAATCTACTAAATAGTATAAATATTTTTCTGTCTAAAATAAATCATAATTAAATCTAATAACGCGTAATTAAATCATAATTGGCTGTATTGAAAACATATAAAATATATATAGTTATCCACTCACTAAAGTGCGCTAATCCTGAGCTGGGTCTGGATTCTGAGATCTACCCGCTATCGGCACACCTCCTATATCATAGGGTGTAAAAATACATAATTAGTACCGATATGTATTATAACTATTAAAATCTAAATATTCTAATATCGTAAAATTATTACCCGCTAAACCACTGGGTATAATTCTGACTACCCAACTAATTTCCTAAAATTTCCTTTTTTCTTTCTTTTTCTTCTCTTTTCTTTTCCTTCTTTTTTCTTTTTCTTTCTCTTTTTCCTTCCCGTCTCTTCCTTTCCCTTTCCTTTCTTTTTTCCTTTTCTTCTTCTTTTCTTTTTCTTCTTTCTTTTCTTCTTCTTTTCTTTTTCTTCTTTCTTTTCTTTTCTCTTTTCTTCCTCTCGGCTTTCTCTTCTTTTTTCTCTGTTTCGTTTTTTCTTCTCTGTTTCAATTCTTTCTTCTTAAACGAAGAAAGTAAAACAAAATATATATATATATATATATATATATATATAAACGGCCACCGCTTCGTTTCTTCTCTCTCTCTTTTTTTTTTTTTCTGCCACCAAGGTTTATATATTCACTACACGTGTGTTACACATAACATATACTAATCCCGAAGGAAAAGCTACACATAAAGGTTCCACAAATCATATAAAATGCCTACTAAGTCAACAATGAGTTCAAGTACCCTCAAAACACAATATTTTTCATGGACATATTATACTTCAAAAGCTCTCTTGATTAAACACATTTCACTTTGAAAACTCACTTTCAAAAACACATGTATGTCATGTATGTCCATGCTCACATTCATAAATACATATCTTCACATTTCATATCAAAATATACTTTGACATAACATAAACATATTCCTAACCACATTTACAAAATCATACAAAACAATTACTACGTTTATTGTGATTTCAGTAAAAAGTCTAGTATACTTACCTCTTAACACTTTCAGCTACAAGGCTTAAATCTCCTTAACCTATCAATGGAGATTAATCCTTTCATAAGCCTCACAATTCACACAAAATACTTTAAATAGCTTACAAAATTATACACAATGCATTTATCACATCAAATTGGTCTAAATACTTGGTTTCTCAAAACCTGTTATTCTGACCACTTACACTTAACAAAAATTTCTAATACATCAAATGATGTCCAATTACTCCAAAATCAGAATATACTATTCTTGACTCATATATCCTTCTTATATATGAATATTATATCAAAGTTCCTACACAATCCATTCCATACACACCATCGAATCCAAACTACTAACCTGACGAGATCAAGATACTTACTGAACAGTATTCAATCTCCAAATTTTATAAAATCATATACTAACGCAAAAATATAAAACTACCACATAATTACTCTTGACACATATCTCAGTCCATGATAAATATTTCACTTCCAAATCACTGCCAAAAGTATTTTAAAACTATTTTAATTCATAACTTTAAAAATCTGTTAATTAAATACTGCAATGAGCTGATACATTCTAGAAAATCATAACACTTCAACCACATTGATCTAAATTCTCAATTCCGAGTATATCACATTAGACATATAAAATTATCATATTCCATAAATTCATAATTTTTTAAGATCATTCAATAGGTCAAAAATTATTTTTCACTGTAACATATTGTTTACACAGGAAATTTCTAGAATTTCAAGGTCATTTTGGTAAATTCACTAAAAATTCAATTTCTAAAATTTTCAATCGATTCAAAGTTTCGGATGATCCTAAACATGTCTAATTTCATATACTCAAAATTCAAAACCAGAATCGAATCACAACAATTTATAAAATTACTAGATCAAGAGACTATCCAGCAGAAATTCCACAATTCATCATGATTTATCAAGCTATCTTATAGATCATCATCAATTCTCATAAGATCTTACGAAATACACATCAAATCCTCAATTATACATATTTCCAGAAATCAAAACTTCAAGGAATTAACTTAATTAATATCAATAAATTGAGAAATAGGTATGATATACCTCTTGAAATTCAAAATTCTAATTTCTTCTTCTTTTTCTTCTTCTTCTTCTCTTTCTCTCCTCTCTATTTCTCTCTTCTCTCTCTCTCTAAAGGGATAGCTCGACCCAAAAATGAGCAAATTAGGGTTTCAAAAGTGTATTTTTATACTAAGAGGTAAATTTTTAATATTTACGAATTTACCCCTAAAACTTTTAAAGTATTACAATTTAGTCCCTAAAATAAATTTAAAGTCTTACAAATAAATCCAATACTAATAGTATGTCCTTAACTTATAAAAATACTACTAATAACAATATAAAAATTAAGAATCACCCACATACAAATAAAAAATATATATTTATATATATATATAAATACATATTCTTACCGGTTATTGATACTGGTTACTACAGTGCTATTATTTGTAAATAGCTTATTATGAAACTTGACTCTAGGAAACATTTTTTTAAAACAAAACATTGTTCAAAATCTGCAGTGATGGAGAATCACATTTTTTTTAAATTCTTGGGTACATGTACTTAGTTTAAAAAAAATTAAAATTATCAATTTCTTTTTTAATTAAAACCTCGGCAAAGAAGGCAAATTTATTCAATAAAATAAGAAAAAAGAAATCAATAAAAGTTGCATAATAACCTTTAAAAACAAGGGGGGGGGGGGGGGGGGGGGGGGGGGGGGGGTGGGAGGAAAGCACAAAGAAAACATGAGCTTATCCCCAATAAATAAACACACACACACACATATATATATATATATACCCCGAATAAAAAACCATCATAAAAAAATTGAAAATATGTTATTTATTTATAAAGTCATATTCTTTTATTACATTAATCTTAGGTTTTTATTTTTACTTAAATTTTGTTGACCGCAAATTTATTACGACATATATATACATATGATAATGTATATGTGGATTAACGAGTCAACGATTTAAAAAATAAATAAATAAAAGTATTGAAAGAGAAGGGGGTTAGAGTTAGAGGTCCGATGTTAGCTATATAATGAGGAGGCTGTTGAGCAAGAGCTTTCCATATAACTAAGCTTGCCACCTTCACTAGCTACCCTGAGTAGTAGGTCCCTTTTCAATCTGTTGTTGCTCTCACTTCTATTTACTAAACCTTAGAATTCTCAGATGGAAGCCAAAGGCTTTACCCAAGATGGCACTGTGGATCTTCAGGGCCGCCCAGCACTTGCCTCCAAAACCGGAAAATGGAAAGCCTGTGCTTTCCTCGTCGGTAAGCAATTTCTTTAATTTTCTTGTCAAAATCTTTTTAAAACTTTCAAAATTCCAGCGCTGACATTCTCAGACCCTGTTCTGGATTGGATAATCTCGAAGTTAGTTCTTGTAGCTATCGATATATGATCTTTTTTCACAAGACAACACCATGTATGCATATGTTATAATAGAAATCTATTTTTTCCCATGTATGGTTGATCAAGTTTACCTTGAAATATAACTTTAGCTTTTACGTACTAGTTTTAAGTTTCTTCCTTCTTCCATTTTGTTTCTTCTGTTTCATAAGCAGAAACCTTACATGCGTGAACTAGTTTTAGTGGAAGTTAAAGCAACACTTCAAATTTCCACCGAAAGCTTTAACTCTTATCTTTTTTGCACATTCTCTAGTGCTGACAATAGTGAGTACTCATGAAATGGGTCTTGTGTCTTTATTTTATCTGCTTCCATTGCCACCAATATTGTTTCACACAGGATACGAAGCATTTGAGAGAATGGCTTTCTACGGCGTTCAATCCAATTTAGTGAACTTCTTGACAACCCAACTCCATGAAGACACGGTTGCTTCGGTGAGGAATGTTAATAACTGGTCAGGAGCAGTGTGGATAACTCCACTTCTTGGTGCTTATATTGCTGATACTTACATGGGTCGTTTCTGGACTTTCACTGTATCATCCCTCATTTATGTCATGGTAATTATGATTTCTCCCACTAAGCTTGCTTATTTTAATCTCCACAGGTCGATTCTAGAAGCAGTGAAAGTACTTTAATATCCTTCGAAATAATTTGCAGCAATATAAATCTTCCATATGATGACGAGGCTTAGGTTCATCTTCCAAAGAGACTACACCATGTGTTTGGACCATATTTTAGATTACCTACTTGCAAAGGCCAATCGAATTCATTATTTTTGGTGGGACCGATGAATAGCTAGTTCAATTCATTGGTTATATCTTCACGGATATGAGCTTCATCATTTGCTCTCCACAAGTCTATGGTTCATATTATACATATAGGTCCACAATGAAGTAGCTATCCTGTCTTATTTTACACTAAATATACAGAAATTATGCTTTAATTTTCTGAAATTTATACTTAAATTTTTTAAAAACGAGTTTCGACAGATAGAAAAAGACTTGACTTTTGAATGCATCAATAAGAACAAGGATTGGTCCATACTGCTAAATTCCTGCTGAAGATGAAAGGATCATGTCATTGATGATAGCCACTGTCTAACATGCATATGCACGATCAACAATTAATGGTACCCAAGACTCTCTATATGATTCATTCCTAATGGGAAAAAAAAAATCATGTCATTGATCATAGAATTAATTGGTGAATGAAAGCTTTCAAATAACAAAATTCATGTGGATATAATTTCAACAGGGAATGATTCTTCTCACCGTGGCAGCTTCGTTGAAATTTATGAAGTCAAAATGCACAAATGGAGTCTGCAACAAGGCCTCTACTTCACAAATTGCTTTCTTTTACTCATCTCTTTATATCATAGCGATAGGGGCAGGTGGAACAAAGCCTAATATATCCACCTTTGGTGCAGACCAATTTGATGACTTTGATCCCCAAGAGAAAAACCTCAAGGCCTCATTTTTTAACTGGTGGATGTTTAGCTCTTTCATTGGAGCTTTATGTGCCACTCTTGGTCTTGTATACATTCAAGAGAACTTAGGATGGGGATTAGGCTATGGTATTCCTTCAGTTGGTCTGCTATTTTCCTTATTTATCTTCTATTTAGGGACTCCAGTTTACAGGCACAAAGTTAGAAAGACCAAAAGCCCTGCAAGGGACTTGATTCGAGTTCCGATCGCCGCCTTCAGGAACCGGAAACTTCATCTCCCTAATAACTCTTCAGAGCTTCATGAATTTGAGCTGCGAGATTACATTAGAAGTGGGAAACGCCAGGTCCATCACACTCCTGTTTTCAGGTTCTACTACTAAACATATACAACTATTAATTAATAGTGTTAGTATGCATGGTGTTATTTATTTATGTTTTATTTACTACATAGAAATTTTGGCGTCTTGTACTTCACACATTATGAGATGATAGTCATGATAGAGTCTTCACAATTATGTGATGGATATAAGTTTTTTTTGTTTTGTCATTTCACTGAATAATTGTGGCATGGAATCTAAAGGACATTCAATTAGACTAGAAAAAAGATTCAAAAAGTGCTTTAATATCTTGGTGTGAGAGGCAGGTGTGAGGGGGCCGGGGCCTCCCAATTTCATGTGCAGAACTAGAAAATTTACTGAGGCAAAGGCAATGGTGGGGCTTTCTTATGATTTTCCAGCAATCTGCTCAATAAATAATCTCCATGTGCTCTGTTTACAGTTCTCCTTTTAGACAACTTTAATGAATGGTCACAATCTCTTGGTCAAGCTGTTTATGATATAGGCTATGTGTCGCAGTGCAATGTTGCGTTCATTACCCCACCACGGCCACCACAGTATCCAATACAACAAATTATATGTGAATCACATTTTTTAGAATATTCCCGAATTTTATAGCAGCTGCGCTATAACGTTTCGCTATATCTAAAACACAATCCTGGAAAAGAATTAAACATATCACCACATGAACTCCATGTGACTGATTGCATGGTTATGTTTACAGCATAAATGATAACAAAAAATGCTTAGTATTTATATTACGACAGTAATTTTGAGAGCTAAAGCTAGTTATATTTTTGTGAAAAAGTGTCGTCTTTACTTTTTTTTTTAAATAAAAAGAATTCTTTTTGCTGCCAGGTGTTTGGATAAGGCTGCAATAAGACATGGCAGCGGAGGCACCACCAACACTGCATGCACAGTGACTCAAGTTGAAGGAGCCAAACTTGTTCTTGGAATGGCTCAGATATGGCTTGTGACCTTGATTCCTAGCATAATATGGGCACAAATCAACACGCTATTTGTCAAACAAGGCACCACCTTGGACCGGAACCTAGGCCGTAACTTCCAAATTCCGGCGGCATCTTTAGGCAGCTTTGTCACACTCTCTATGCTCCTCGCTGTGCCAATGTACGATCGATACTTCGTGCCCCTAATGCGTAGAAAAACTGGGAACCCTAGAGGAATTACACTGCTTCAAAGGCTTGGCATTGGGTTTGTCATCCAAGTAATGGCCATAGCAATTGCTTATGCTGTGGAAGTTCGGAGATTGCATATCATAAAGGTACAGAGCATTTCCGAGGCAAAACAAATTGTCCCTATGAGCATATTTTGGTTATTGCCTCAGTATGTTCTGTTGGGTATTGCTGATGTGTTCAGTGTCATTGGATTGCTAGAATTCTTCTATGATCAATCGCCAGAAGATATGCAAAGTCTTGGGACAACATTCTTTACTAGTGGGATCGGAGTCGGGAATTTCTTGAATAGCTTCTTGGTGACAATGGTTGATAAGATTACAGGGAGAAATGGAAATAAGAGCTGGATTGGTGATAACTTGAATGGCTCTCACTTGGATTACTATTATGGATTTCTTCTGGTCATCTCCATTCTCAATTTAGGAGCTTTTTTTTGGGCATCTAGTAGATATATCTACAAAAGGGAAACCAAAGAAATGAATCACGGTTGTGTTGAGATGGAGACCAAAGCCTTGGACACGTCGCTAGGGTTACAAGTATGAAAATATGTATTAGTATGGAAGAAATTACGAGAAATTATTCTTGTAAGATGGGTATGTGTAATGTTATATAGGAAAATTGTCGGGTTTAGTCTCTTAAGTTTTTTTTTTTTTTAATAATCTGTTAGATTTTTAAGTTTTTTAAAATACTCAGTTTAAACCTCTGTTGCTGGAAAAATAACATTTAAAGTGCATAGTAAAATAAATGTGATTAAATAGAAGACCATTTATCATAGTTAGATATATCAATTTATCTCGCCGTCTCTTAAAAAAAATGTAATTCAGATGTTATTTTTTTTACAACAGAAACTAAATTGAATATATTAAAAAAGTTAAGGACCTAATGAATATTTCTCCTATTACTTATTGCCCTTTTTACTTTTTGGGCTACTATTTTATGAAATATTACTTATTTGTTTTTTTTTCTGGCAAGGTGACTTTTTTCATTAACCTTTAAGTTTCAAAAGGAATATATTTGATCTCTTCGGAAATAAATTAAGGGGGTGAATTTCTGAAGAATATTACCTCCAATTTGAAAAGAGCCCAAAAGAACAAAGTTAAAAAAAATTACACACAACGCTATTCTAACAGCTATAATCACACTTCGACATAAACAAAATTATGATATATTTTCCATCATTTGAGTATCTGATGATCTTAATATGTAGTAGTCTTATCTTATTTTTTGACGACATTACTATTTTATTGTGGTAGCAATATTTATACCAAAAATAAAAAAAATTATAATTAACCAAATATTTACTGAATAAAAAAAAAGTTCTTGCATCTTTTGTACCTTCCAATAGCGCGGATGTGTAATAAGAAATTAAAAAAATTCTGTTCTTTTGGATTTCGAAGTTATTTTTGTTGAGAATAATAAAATACAAATAGAACATTTTTATTAATATAATAAAGTTAAAATTTACAATACAAATTTTAAAAATTTTTACTCTTTTTCATTCACAACACAACACTCACACACTCTTTATTGAGCTTATTATTTGCTCAACTCTCTAACACTTTAAACTCTCAATAATTGATCAAATACTTGATCAACTATTTATTCTTAACTTATTTGCTTACTTGCAAAACTAAATGAGAAATTAGGGTATTTATACTTAGTTTCAACAAACCAAAACTACACAAATAAAATAATGTAAAAATTTATTAACCACATAAGTTTAGAATACTTATCTCCTTAATTATTAACTTTAAAATATTTTACCTAATTTAAAAATTTTAAGAATTGAGCTTGTAAATATTTGGGCTTAATCTTAGGCTTGATGTTGTAATTAACTTCATTTAGTGTTGTAATTTTAACACTCCCCCTCAACACCAACTTTTGTTCTTCTAACCACGTTGAGTTGTCTTCGAAACTTTTCGAACTTATCAACACCCAAGCTTTTTGTGAATAAATCAGTCACTTGATCTTCGGTCTTAACATATAGCAACTCAATTTCTTTTTACAGAGCTTTCTCCCGGATAAAGTGATAATGTACCTCCACATACTTTGTTCTTGCATAAAAAATTGAATTTTCTGCCAAACAAATTGTTGACTAATTATCACAATATATTAACACTTTTATAATCTCTTGATTGATGTAAATACCCATCAACCGCATCAACCATGTACTTTCTTGAGCTGCCATTGTTGTTGCTCTGTACTCAACTTTAGTAGTTGACAATAATATAATTGGTTGCCTTTTACTACACCAAGAGACTGTTCCTGAACCAATCTTGAAAAAATACTCAGTGGTCGAATGTTGTGTGTCATGATCTTCAGCATAGTCAGCATCGCAATAGCCAACTATTTTACAATCTTGGTCTTTCTTATAGAAGAGACCATAGTCAATTGTGCCTCTCACATATCTCAATATTCGTCGAACTGCTTCTAAATGAGGTTTCTTAGGATTTTGCATATATCGACTTATTACTCTAACTGTATAAGAAATGTCTGGTCGAGTCAATGTCAAATAGATGAGACTTCTTACCGATTGTCGATACACAATTCTATCTTCTAAATCATTTCCTTCATAATCGCACAACTTGGCATTGGATTCTAGCAGTGTTGAGATAAGCTTGCACTTTAGCATCCCAAACTTTTACAATAAATCTTTGGCATATTTTTGTTATCTTAGAAAAATTCCTTTTATTGTCCGAGTGACTTCGAGTCCAAAGAAATGCTTAAGTTGTCAAAGCTCCTTCATCTGGAAGCAAACCGCTAAATTCTCTCTTGTTCGACGAATCTCTTCTTTATCATCTCCAGTGATAATTAAGTCATCCATATATACCAGCACAATTGCAAGTTTCTTTTCATTAGCTTTGATGAATAGGCTAGAATCAACTGGTGCTACAGCATAACCACCATGTGTTAAAAATTCTCCAATTTTACCATACCATGCCCTTGGAGCTTGCTTTAATCCATACAATTTCTTTCTCAATTTACACACATAATCAGGATGAAATTTGCTTTCAAATCCCATTGGTTAAATCATTAGATCTCTCGATCCAACTCTCCATGTAGAAAAGTATTCTTTACGTCCATTTGCCACAATATCCAACATTTGCTAATTACCAGTGCAAGTAGAACTCGTACTATGGTGATCTTGGTTACTGGACTAAACGTTTCATCATAGTCTAGTCCATATTGTTGAGAAAATCCTCGAGCTACCAATCGAGCTTTATACATTTCCACTAATCTATCATGACGTCTTTTAATCTTATACACCCATTTACAAGATATAGGTTTCACATCCTTTGGCTTTGGCACTAAATCCTAAGTTTGATTTTGCTCTAACACTATGATTTCTTCTTCCATAGCTTTAATCCATTCAGAGCTCTGTGATGCTTCTTCAAAAGTCTCAGGCTCATTAACATTTTCCTCTTTCGCCATAACTGTATTAGCATATTTGAGATTAGGCTTTCGTATTCCTATTGACATTCGAGGAAGAGATTGAGGGGTTGCAGGTTCTGCTATTTTATATTTGGCCTCCGTTGTTGGTTATTGATAGATGTCAATTTGCCAATGACTTTGAGTTGTCTCTTACTCGGTGTTGTCATCACTACTTCCATTATCAAGGTCTTTTTGGCTCGATCAGATTTTAGCAATTTGCTCATCTATCTTTTGTTGTAGTCATTCTTCTATTTCTTTTAAATTTAGAAGCTCCTCTTTTTGTGGCGACCACCATGAAGATGCTTCATCAAACACCACATTTCTTGACGTATAGCACCGCCCACTAATAGGGTCATAACATTTTCATCCTTTACACTAGTTATCATATCCAACAAAAATACACCTAATTGCCTTTTTGTCGTATATGTTTCTTAGGTGATTTGGCACAAACACATAGCATATATAACAAAATACTCGAAAATAACTCATAGTAAGTTTCATATCTCACAACTTCTCAAAGGGTGATATGAACCCTAACCTTGGTTAAGGAAGTCTATTAATCACGTGAGCTGGAGTCTTCATTCCTTCGGCCCAAAATCTTTATAGTATATTTTTTGCGTGCAACATACTTCTACAAATCTCTGTAAAATGTCGATTCTTCCTTTCTGCAACACCATTTTGTTGTGGAGTGTTGGCACATGTGAACTGATATCGTATCTTATTTTCTCGAAGATATTGTAAGAACTCATAAGAGGTATATTTTCCTTCATTATTTGTACGAAGACAATGAATCTTCCTTCCGACTTCTTCTTTAGTTGTTTCTCTAAATTCCTTGAATTTCAAAACAGTATCTGATTTTTTCTTCATAAAGAAAACCCATATATACCTTGAGAAGTAATCAATAAATATTACCATGTACCGTATGCCACTAATTGATGGCTGCTTGACAGGTCCAAACACATCAGAGTGAACCAACTCTAATGGCTCCTTAGCTCTAAACTTTGACTTATCATATAGTAGTTGATGTGCTTTGCCGTACTGACATTGCGCACATACTGTACCCACTCTCACATCAAGTTGAGGTAGACTCTTAAGCATTGCTTTGTTTATCTTTACTTTTAGCTTATGATAACTTATATGTCCCAATCGTGCATGCCACAAATCTACTGTCTCATTTTTTCGAGTCTTATCTATATAAGCTGACTATGCTGATAGTACATAGACTAACTCTAATCGTCATCCTTTCATTGTTAGTGTTCCTGTGATTTTTAAATCTTGGTACACCTTAACATCTTGTGGACCGACCAAGACATAGTGCCAAGAAGATGTTAACTATGATACTGATAATAGATTCTTTCTCATGCCAGGGACATGATAGACATCTTGAAGTGTTACCTTGTTAGGACTGTAACGAGGTGCAAAGACTGTGTTATCGATGTGAGCCATAGACAATCTTGAGTTGTTGGCTGTCACCACCACGCAACTTCCTTTGTACTTAGTCATATCTTGCAGCTTTTCTTCGTCACTAGTCATATGATTTGAACATCTTGAGTCGACGATCTAATCATTTTCATAGTCAATCCGTCCAGGCATTATCATTGAGAGTGATAGATCTTTTTCCTCTATAGCGATAGACGCTTCAGCATCCCACTCATCTTTACTTTTTCTTTTTTAGTTTGATGTGGCAGCATTACCCTCAGCAGACCTTTTCTTGGACCAACAATATTTTGCCATGTATCCTATTTTTCCACAATTGTAGCATTTTCCTTCAAACTTTTTCTTTTAGTTAGACTGACTATCATTGCTGCGAGTCCTCCATACTTCACTTGTCTGTGAGCTACCTTCTTGGTAATGACTCTTTATCTTGTCATCATCTCTTTTAGATCTTTCACCAACAGGTCATTTAAATCGACCTTTTCTTTTGTCGATGTAGAGTGCTTCTTCATTACCTTTTAAAGAGACCTCACCCATATGTTTGGCAATCGTTTTTTGATCAGCAAGAAAATTTTCAAATTCAATGAGAGATAGTTGGGTTAGCCAGCCTTGTACATCAGTAACAAAACTTCTATACTCGGGCCTCAAACTATGGATGATAATTCTTTTCATCCTAGTTTCAGCAATAGCAGCGGCAGGATCTAACTTAGATATTTCACGACACAAGGACTTTACCTTTGTGAAGTATTGGTTAATCGTCATGTTGCGTTATGCAATCGACAATAGTTCATTCTTTAGAAGCTGTAGTCGCGTGTTATTTTTCTTTGAGAAGAGTGATGCAAAAGTGTCACATACTTCATTTGGTGTTTTGGCTTTCTTTATATGCTCTAACATTTGTTCTTCAGCTGTGGTCTTAATGGCGAACATAGCCTTATCTGTTTTTACCTTCCATTTCTTTAAAGTAGTTTCGTCTATTGGCTGCTTCACTTCATTCCCACTAATGACCTCCCAAAGATCTTGGTCTTGAAGGTGAGACTTCATCAACGTCGCCCATGTATTATAATTTTGGTTGTTGAGCTTCTTGATTCCTTCAACGACTTAAAGGTCACCCATCATGTTGGCAGTACCTCAGTAATACCAAATAAGTTTTGTCAACAAACTTGCAAAGTCACAGACTACTCACGACACACAGAAGCACACTCGCTCACAATTTTTAGAAACCTTTTCTGATGTAGAAGATCAGTCAAAGCTGCAACCATAGAGCATACTCAGAATTCTTAGAAATCCTACAACTTGAGCGATCCCAGACAGTCCCTCTCTAATACCAATTATTGAGAATAATAGAACACAAATGGAATACTTTTATTAATGCAACAAACTCAAAATTTACAATACAAATTTTAGAAACTCTTACTTTTTCTTATTCACAACTCAACACTCACACACTCTTTGTTGAGCTTATTATTTGCTCAACTCTCTAACACTCTAAACTCTCAATAATTAATCAAATACTTTATCAACTATTTATTCTTAATTTGCTTGCAAAACTAAATGAGGGATGGAGATATTTATACTTAGTTTCAACAAACTAAAACCATACAAATAAAATAATGTAAAAATTTATTAACCACATAAGTTTAGAATACTTATCTCTTTAATTATTAACTTTAAAACATCTTAAATAATCTAGAAATTTCAAGAATTGAGCTTATAAATATTTAAGCTTAATCTTGAGTTTAATATTGTAATTAACTTCATTTAGTGTTATAATTTTAACAATCCTAAAAAGAGATTTCCTTTCTTTTTAAAAAACCTAATCTAATTAAAAATAATCACATCCTTAAATAAGAATTGCCACTTTAAACTTAGCAAAATTATAATTACTTAAAATATAAAATTTATAAAAATTAAATAACATTCAAATTTATTGAATCTTTTCACATCTATAAAAAGAAGGCTTAACAAGAGAGAAGGATTCCTTACCAAATGAAATTTTTAGTTTTTTTTTCTTCTATTATTATTATTATTTTGTAATGATTATAATGCCTTATAAAAAAGATTGTTAAATAATTTATATGAATGAATTTATAATGTTTGATAAAATAAATGTAAACTCAAATTAAACTAAACTAATATATATCAGGTGTTCATTTTTCTTTCTTCTCTATTTTTATTTTGTTAATTTTCACCAAATCGTTCCTAAACAAAACATAAATTTAATTCATTAACTTAAAAATTGCTCAAATTTTTTAGTCAAACAAAATCTTTCATAAGTTTTTCTATCATGATTGACGGTGTGTCTTTGCTTAGGCAAGCAACAATTATAAAGAGTTTGAATTGAAGTGCATAGTTAACACAATCTAGCCCTAAAATTCAACCAATGGAATAATCAAAAGCTGCGATTTCTATATAGCATTAATTAATTGCAAAGACATACAATGCACCCAATAGAGTACCAAATTAAAATGATTAATTATAGTTGAAAGTATTTGAAAGGACAAATTAAACACTGCGACACAAGAAAAATCTTTTTAAGAAATGGTTTGAATTTAGTTATTTGTTCTGATTGTGATGGGAAATTTATTCAACAAAAATAAGAGATAAAAGTTTCTTTGGTAGCTTACCAACCAAATGATATTCAGATACCCATTTATTATTTTGTCTTAATTTCTCTTTGATTTTTCAGTTTCATTCTTCAAAGGATGGATTGATGATCTTGTACATAAATAATTTGGCCATTTTAAACCGAAGAAAAGATATGTTAATAATAAAATTTAGGCTATCGGCTTGGAGAAAAGTAAGACTATTAAAAATAATTTATTGATCTTACTTCAGAAAAGGAATACAATAATATTTTATTGCTATTAGTGAACAGATTGTCTTGATTAATCATTAATCATGTACAATTATTCAAACTTAAATAGAGATGTACTTACCAACTACATGAACAGTGACAATAAAAAAGTTATTGCAATAACTTATTAATAAATTCAACTAAAGTTGCTAGTCCTTCCAATCCCCTCAATTTCCGATTATAATTATAAATAAAAAAATCAGGTTGTGCCTTTGAAGTTCAACTACTTCAAGTTATATATGTAAAATTGAGAATCGAACATACTAGAAATGGAAATGACATGATCATCTGGTTATTTATTCAACTATATACCCATAGAAGAATTTTCCCCACAACAACTACTTCCCGCGTTGATGACGACGTTTGGAGGAAAAGAAAGAGCTAGGAAATTGGGTAAAGTAATAACATAGAAGCTTGATACAGTGGAAACTGAAGACATGGTATCTTAGAATTGTAGTGGCAGTGGAATAGAGGTTAGTACGTCCTCTAATGGTTTAGTTGAAGCTGTAAAGTAATATGAAACTTCATATAAACTTGGAATCTAGAGAAGTTGATATTCGGCCTAATCTCATTAACAAGTCAAGTTTTTTCCTTTGTTACTAAGATTTAAATGGGAACGTTGACTTTTGATTCTTCCTGGGTTTTGGAAGCTTATCGGACGGTGAATTCAGAGACCAAGTCAATTATCATTTTAGTGAGTTATATATATATGTCTTGTATTGTGGAAGTAACAAATCAAACTCTCTTTTTTAATTAAAAAAAAATTATTAGCAAGTCTTTCATTGTAAAAACAATTTCTTTAGAGTTTTTCTTTTTTATAATTATAATTGTTTTATTATCAACCCTTTAAAAACTAACTTTCTCATTTATAGGTGAGAAAATTATAAAGGTTAGGAGAATTTAGTGAATATAAATGATACTTTAAAAGCAGAAGTGAAATTTGAATTTGAGACTTGGAGATTAATCTAGAGGTATGGTTATCACTCAACTATACCTGTATGATCACAAATTATTTTTAAAAAAAAATTATAAAAATAAAAACTCTCTATCGATCACTTCAGAATTAATATTTATATGCAGTCATAATTCATTCTTATCCCACTAATTTTGCTCTCTCGTTGTATTCTACTCTTATAGTCATTATAACAGATTAACAGCTACATGTTCCACGTTATTTCGATTTTATAAAAACAGTCATATAAACCGACAAAACGTATCAACTAGCGTTGACATTGATTTATAAGATGAAACATAATCATGCACAATCTTGACTAAATTTAAGTTACTCATTTTTGCTATTAAAGAAATGGAAGAAATCGATAGTGGGTGGTGGCTTGTTATCTTGAACTCAAAAGCTTCTGGCCTGCACACGCGACAAGTGATTAATTCAATAGTAAATTCCGCGTTGTTATATACGGAATGTGTGCAAGATTTACCAAACAAAGATTCTAATAAACTCTAAAGCTGTACTTCAGTTTGTGTTTGTATAAAAGTTCTTTCTAGCTTTATCTTAATACTTTACATTATTTGGAGAGAATAAGTCGAAAAGTCAGCCTTTTCATATCATGATCTCTACGGTCTTTTACTAGATTATGAATATTTAGGTGGCTAATTGGGACCCAAGACTTGACAAATTGCTAACAAATTACTAGAATCTTGACAAATTGTAACTCAACACATCGCAAGTCTTTGAAGCATGCCTTTTCAAAGCCAAAAAGCTGCGTTCTCACCCTTTTTTTTCTTTGTAATTATTACTTTACAATCTTGATTACTCAGTCAAAATTAACGTCTTGTTTATTTATTGTTCTCTTTTACTTATCAAACGTCAAAATGCCATGCAGGTATAAGAGTCTACGTGTTAGGTGACCGGCCGAGCCTAAGCACCTTGAGAAGCTCTATATAAATTAAACATCGTTGCACAACTCGAATTCAACACTAACACTTCAGAAACTTTCTGACTTTCTTCTACTGTTCTATTGATACATAACATAGCTAACAATGGCTTCGTTTTTCAAGTTCTTTGTGACTTTGTCTCTCCTTGTACTTGTCATGGGGAGCACCAGCGCTCAACTCTCTACAAATTTCTACTCCAGTACCTGCCGAAATCTACTTCCTACCGTCCGATCCGCTGTTCAATCTGCGATTTCGAGAGAGGCCCGGATGGGAGCCTCTCTTCTTCGCTTGTTCTTCCATGACTGCTTTGTTAACGTAATATCTCTTGTCCATTTTCCACATTTAAATTAGTCTTTTTTTTTGCTCACAAATATGGCCTAACCCTATAATTTGAAAGTTCCCCACTTAACAAGAAGTGATTCCTTCTAAAATTATTGTTTGAGAAAGTCCATTTCATTTCTCTCTTAATCTTGTGTTTTAATAAATAAATGCAGGACATAGCCTCTTTTTTTTTACTTTTCTTGTTGCCAAAGACCGTTTTAACAGTTAAAATAATTAATCTAGAACTAATTAAAAGAGCTGACTCTAACGTTGTTGACCAACAATAGTCTCTCTAATTTAAAATTATATCAAACAATTAAATATGTTTATACATATTGATGGTAGCATTGTCTTATATCAAACGATTATATATGTTTATACATATTGATGGTAGCATTGTCTTAAAATATTTCACAATTTCATAACAGGGGTGTGACGGATCAGTTTTACTCGACGACACATCTTCCTTCACAGGAGAGAAAAATGCGGCTCCCAATCGTAATTCTGCCCGTGGATTCGATGTCATTGACAACATTAAATCCGCCGTGGAGAACGTTTGTCCTGGCGTCGTCTCCTGTGCTGACATTCTAGCCATTGCTGCTAGAGACTCGGTTGCTATTGTAAGCTCTTAATATATATATATATATATCAAAGCTTGTGAACAAATTAAGCATCAATTCGGGAAACTATTAACATGTTTTAATTTTTCTGTCATGTTGTGTTAATGAAGCTTAGAGGGCCAAGTTGGCAAGTAAAACTTGGAAGAAGAGATGCTAGAACTGCAAGCCAAGCTGCTGCAAATAACAGCATTCCTCCTCCAACTTCTAACCTGAACCAACTCATCAGCAGATTCAATGCTCTCGGACTTTCCACCAGGGACTTGGTTGCTTTATCGGGTTTGTCCCTCTCTTTCTCACTAATTTTTCCTGGAAAATTTCATCATCTTGCTGATCTATATATGAAATCATCTGCAGGGGCTCACACAATTGGACAGGCAAGGTGCACGTCATTCAGGGCTCGCGTATACAACGAGACTAACATTGATTCTTCCTTCGCAAGTACAAG
This sequence comes from Ailanthus altissimus, assembly GCA_946807835.1. NCBI lineage: Eukaryota > Viridiplantae > Streptophyta > Magnoliopsida > Sapindales > Simaroubaceae > Ailanthus > Ailanthus altissimus. The sequence goes on from OX327684.1 coordinate 22,284,184, forward strand.
GCAAGGGAACTGCCCAAGAGCTACTGGCTCGGGTGACAACAATTTAGCACCGCTTGATCTGCAAACCCCAACTTCTTTTGACAACAACTACTTCAAGAACCTGATCAACAGAAGAGGATTGCTCCACTCTGATCAACAGTTATTCAATGGTGGGTCTACTGATTCAGTAGTACGCACATACAGCAACAGCCAAAACAACTTCAACTCTGACTTTGTTGCTGCCATGATCAAGATGGGAGATATTAGCCCACTCACTGGTTCCAATGGTGAGATTAGGAAAAATTGTAGGAGGGCTAATTAGATTTCAGGGTCTTTTGACAGCATCATCTTCTCTTTAGATTAATAAGGAATAAATTTTCTTTTATTTTAAAATTTGGCTTTCTTTTTTCTAGTACTATGTTTGTGCAATTAAAATTATGTATTATTTTGGTCATCGTTTTACGAATGGCGTGTTTGTGAGCGTAGTGTAAGAAAACTTGTGATCAATTGCAATATATATCTGGCTTTGAAGTTAAATCTTCGGTTGTTTTGTATTTAATAATTTTCTCTTAAGAAATTTTTTTGATAAACGAAGTCAATATGAAAAAAAAGTTAGAAGATTTTCTTTTTTTTTTTCTTTAAAATAAAATTTATATTTTATTTATTCAACAACTGTGCTGCACTGTCAAAGATCTAATATTTCCTAAAAAGCCAATAATACGAAAGGGATTGGATCGATTTGGTATGATTTTGAAGAGCTTATGTTAGTAGAGGTTTTTTAAAAAACTTATCAATAATTTAGTTGTCACACATAGTTTTTAGAGAAATAATGTTATATTATATAATTGAGATACAAATTTTATATTTCAGTTGATGTAACATCTTATGTGTTTATTATTTTTTTTAATATTGCATAAGTATCACATTAATAAAAATTAAAATTTTTAACAATTATCATTAATTTGTAAGATTTCAGTTGAAATAAAATATAAAATATGTATTTTAATTTTGTAAATTTAATACTATTCTAATTTTAATGGATAAAATTTTTTAAAATATAAAGATTCAGTTAAGTTAATTGAGCACCTCTAGCCTCGTCTTTTTACTTGAATTCTAATTTCTTCTCCTCTTAAGTGGTGTGTGTAATATCATATATATATATATATATACATGTAATTTTTAAAAAAAAATAGACATTTTTTAAGGTTATATCGTAAGATAATTAAAGCGAAAATTTTAAAATAAAATAAGAATATTTTAAATAATTTAATAAAATCTTAAAATTTGAACAATTTCTAGTAAAGTCAAAATAAAATTTTTTAATCTTAAATTTTTTTGTCTTATTTGCAAAACATTCTAAAAACAAAATTTAGTGAAACTTGGTTTATTAAAAAAATACTTTTTAACTTTTGAAAAAGTCATACCGAATAAATATTTAGATACTCTCGATCGATGTGTTGTACTCTTTTTATGCCAAAAAAAAAAAAAATCAATATCCTCCCATAGTACGAACATAATAAAAATGATTTCACGGATTAAAATTAGCAAACAGCTTTTCTAAAAACACACGGAATGCACAAGTGGGAATATCGTTTTACGTGCAACAAGCTTGAGTCCTGTAATGCACAAAAGCCCAAATTCCACCTTAAGGCTGAATCACGTTCAAGACCCAATTGGGCTGATCATGAATCCACCCCATATTATTTCTGAAAACATCCGGAATGAGCACACTCAGCCTAGCGGTAATAGCTTAGAATTATAATCTCGTTAGCGATGGCAACGGGACAAGAAAGCCTTTCCTATATCTTGTTCCATTTTTTATTTTATGTACTGTTTTCACTTTATTTTTTATAAAAATTTAATAGTAAGAGGATGAAGAATTTTTGCTCAATTTTTTATTTTTATTAATATTAAATATTAATTTATATTTATATTTATAAATTTTAACAATATAAAATTAATTTATATTATGATAATAATGAATTAAACTAACAAGTTAGAATAATATGATAATATTTTTTAATAATAATAAATAAAATTTTAAGTAAATAATAAATAAAACAAAAAAAATTTAAATTAAATAATATTTTATTGCTTAATATCATTAATATTTCTTTTAATTATTTCATCTTCTCATTAAAATTTATAAGATTGAGACTTCATTCCTATAAGATAGTTCAACATAATTAAATTTACAAAAAATTACATTGAAGTTTACCTCATTAATATCTTTAATAAATATGTGATATTGAGTTTTTGTAAAAGAATTTAAATTTAAATTTGATAATAAAAATAAACTATATAGGAACTAGTTGGTTAAAATTAAATAAAATAAAAAATTAAATTTTTACAAATAATACATAATTATATTTTATACTTTTAATTTCATTCCATAACTAATTTTGAGTAACACATCAAAGTTTCTAATACCTTTGAATGTAATTTGTTACAACGAGAACTTACAAATCTACCATTTATACTAAATACAGATTCAGATGCTACCAAATTTAATATATATATTTTTTTTGTAGTTCTTAATTTTTTACTCAAAATAAAAGAGCAAATTTGATGAAATTTTGAGCCAAATAAATTAATCACGATTGAGGCTCCACTAAAAAGTAAAACCCTTTAATACTAGAATTTAGATTTTTAGTTTTATTAATAAAATTATATTATTAAAATATTTTATAATAACCTAGTTAAATACAAATTATAAAATAAAATTGATAAACTATAAAACTATATACTAAAAATTATATTTAATATATTCATATAAAATGAGGCGCAGAGCGGGGAGGTTTAATCCCATTTACGCCTCATTAATAATTTAAAAAATAATTTTTTTATATACCCTACCTCATTTTCAAAGAAATTACCTCATTTTTACTCCATTCGAGGCCCTATGAAACCCTATTCGTATTTTGCCATCTTTAAATCTCATCAAGAATTGTAATTTATAAAAAAATATAAAATTTAATTTTTCTTAAGTTATGTTCTATTGTAAATATAATAATCTTTTAATTATCTAAAAAGGTATATATGTTCAATAAGATATCTCAATTAAAAAAGAAAACAGTAGAAAATATATAGGGAGAGAGAGAAATATCATTAACCTAAAATATATTTTAAGAAAAAATTAGGCTTGACAATTAACTTATAATAATTAGAAACATCTGTAAATACGCCTTGCAAGCAGTGGCCCCCTATTACAAAACGTTAATTTTGGTTTTGAAATGGACTGATTGCGTTTTAAAGTCTTAACGACATTAGTTTTTTAAATGTCCTACTTCTATAATAATTTACTTCATAAAAATATTTAAAATAAAAAAAAATTGAAATAATTACCCTAATGTAGAATTATATGAATTCCTTTTACATATATATGTATTAATTAAGGAAAACCCTATTAAATAATGTAGTGCAATTATGCAGTCATAGCATAATCTAGTGATAATAATCACGTCTCTCAACAGATGTTGAGGTTCCAAATTCGAATTTTTCTATAATACAACTATAAAAACTAATCAAACGTTTAGCCAACACTTATATTCAAAAAGAAAAAAAAAATTTGTAAATAAGTACAAGAATGATACGGTGCGTTTAGGGGCGGGTAAAATTAAGTTTCGATATGATTCGATTTTGAATTAAATTAAAATAGAACTGAATTGAATTGATTTGGTTTTAATTTTTTAAAATTTTAAATATGTATTTTTTTATTTAAATTAAACTAAATCAAAATTAAATTAAAATTAAATTAATCGATTCAATCAAAAATTAAATTCTAAATCAAATAAAAAAATGTTAATATAATATAAATTTTAATTTAATTTAACTTTTAATTCAACCGAATCATGTCTACCATCCATTTTTTACTTTCTCATCTAAATGTCCAAAGGAGCAGGTAGAAATTTTATTTATTTTTTTTTAAAAGAAAAAAAATCTGTGCTCGCTAAAAACATAACCCGACAGGCTTTATCCGAAGCCGATTTGATATTGTAATTAGGTATAGCAAGCCTTAAATTCTGTCATGGGTGTCAAAAGTTTAGGTGCCACAAATCTTGCAACTTCAGAATAATTTCTTATATCCTTCTTCGTAGAGATATCCTCAGGAAAATACGACAACAAAATAACAAACTTATGCAAATATATAATTCACATTAGTTGTTTGATTGAATCATCGAGTAAAATCCTCCAACTTTTGGGTATATATTTTTCTTTGAATGAAATTATATGATATGGGATTTTCATGGCATTCATTTTGATTTTTACATTATTGATAAGAAAGATTTAGTGTGACAACATGCATTTTTATTTATTGATGATTGAAAATCTTACGTATTTTTCTGTACATTTCAATTCCATTAATACAATATATATAAATGTACGAGTAATGTTATATTAATATAATTGTGATATAAAGAACTAAATCTATTACTTGAACAAATATAATTGAAAGTATATTTATTTTTGTTTCATAAAGTAGCAATTTTTTTTAAAAAAAATTTGGAACCTCAAATGGCACAAAGGATGTGGGTTACATTTTATTATTTATCAATTATCATCAGTCATCAGTCATCAGCCTAAGCTTAATACCTGAAGGCCCAATCATATCTCGATCCAAATAGACTGATCGTAAATAAAAGCCAATTTTATTTCTCAACACCCCCACAGACGCAACGGGTAGCCTAGTAATAACACAGATTGTCTGCTACACTAAAGAATATGGGATCATCGAAGCTTATTAAACCCATATTGGACATTTACGGTTTACCCAAGCATCAAGCAACTTCTTTCGAATGCAGAAAGCCGATTTGATTATCGTAGCTCATGGCAAGCCTTAAGTTCTTCCCTTTGTTTGTGTCAAAATATTTTTCCATGCAACTAATCCTAATTAAACTAACTGAACTCAATATAGATAAAATGCAATTATTTTCCCCCCTGAAGGAAAATATTAAAGCCAGGTCAAGAAATATATATCATAGCTCATAACAACCATTAATTTTTTTTTAAAAATTTTTTTGGGCCAGAATATTAGGTCAAGAGCACGCAGTAAGTCCATCGGCTTGTTATCCTTCCAATTTTTGTACAAACTTCAACAACCTTTCCACATGAAAATATGAATAAGACTAATTATTCTCACATGATTTTTCGAGTTTACAGCATTGTATGCGAGTTCTTATATTTTGTGCCCACATGTAAAGGGAAAGATGGTATCCACCAGTCAAAAGTTCAAGTTTCATTTCTATTTCTTGCTCTTACTGCTCTTTGCTACAAATATCGTTGCTGCAACAGCAAGCTTCACCCAAGTGGAGTTGAGGCAATCTCAAAAGCACGTTGCCCTTTTCGTTTTTGGGGATTCAATTTTCGATCCAGGAAACTCTTTAACTTCAGGGCACATTACCCACCTTACGGGGAGACCTTCTTCAAGTTTCCAACAGGGAAGATTTTGCGATGGCCGTGTGATCCCTGATCTTATTGGTAATTACATATCATCTTTTATATAAAAGATGATATGTAAATATTAATATACAGTCAAACAATTTAATTATCTGCCTTTCTTGAATCTAATGCAGCCATGCATGCAAACCTCCCTTTGTGGAAACCTTATTTAGCACCTGCGGAACAACAATTCACTAATGGAGCCAACTTTGCAAGAGGTGGAGCATGTGTTCTTGATTCTAACAATCCAAATACGGTGCGTTATTTGTTTGTTAGAAATTACCATTTTTTTAATTTTTAATAGTAATTAAACAATAATTGATGAGGACAAATTCCCTTAATCTAAATTATTTTAACTTGGAAGTATTTTTTAATAAATGTATTATATTAAGTAAACTGAAATGAAGAGAAAATCTTAATTCAGAAAAAAAAAATTGAGTTAGATTGAGGAGTAAAAGGAGAATTTGAAAATAGATTTTTTTTTTTATTATTTCTTTTATAATCCTCGTCACTAAAGGTCTTGGAAATACAAGTAAGATATACGGAAATAAATATCAATACATTAAAATCATATTAGTTTTATCTATAGTACATTGAGGTCCTACTTTATCTGTATCATTTAAGACACGTTATTAAAAAAAAGTAGACTTCACATATGATAAAAAAAATACTTTCTCAAAATTATTTGGTTGAACAAATTAATATTACAAATACAACCAATTATCAACTCATTAAAAGTCAGCCAAGAATTCAGTCAAATTTTTTAAATGTAACTCTACAATTAAAATATAATATTTATTTATCTTTACTATAGGTAAAAATTAGTAATTTCAATTTAAATTTTAAATATAATTTTAACTTAAAAATTAACGAAGAATTGATACGAAATTGATGATATATTAGACGGATAAAAAAAAGATAAAAACAGAAAATCAAAAGCAAAGAGGAATTGTAAAGCACGTTGGAGGCATTTTCTGGCCTTGGAGAAGTGGCACTAAGGTGGTGAGGCCCCTGCTCCAGCCTTGGTAGAGGCTGGGCACTACTACGCTAACTCGAAGTTGTAATGAAGCCACGGCACCAACTTTCGAAAAAAAAATTATTTTGAGCTATATTCCATTCCCAAGTTAATTTTAGATTCATACAACACATAGAATCTTATTTTAATTAGAAATAAGATTTTTAGGGCATTTTAGAGCTCATATAAATTCTTATAAACCCATTAGATTGTTAAACATTAACAAGAGAGTAAATAGAAAGTTCAAACAGTGTTTGAGTGTTAGGGTGCAAGAGAATGTTATATAGATCATTGGGAGCTCTGATTATTGAATATTCCTTGTAATCTCTTGTGAGAGATCTTTGTGATCTAGAACTTTTTTGTAAAATAAGTAATAAATAAGTAAGGATCCCATGATCTACTACAGACGTAGGCGTTTGTTATCGAACTACGTAAATTTCTTAGGCTTTATGTGTGATTGTTAATGTAGTAACTACTTATCCAACACCGAAAAGAATAAATATTTATATATATATATATATAATATTTATATTTTATTTGTATGTGGATGATACTTAATTTATTATTGTTATTAGTATTATTTATATAAATTAAGGACATACTATTAGTATTGAGTTTATTTGCAAGACTTTAGATTTATTTTAGGGACCAAATTGTAATACTTTAAAAGTTTTGTAGGTTAATTTATAAATACTAAACGTTAGCCTCTTAGTATAAAAATACACATTTTAAACCCTAATTTACTCATTTTTGGGTCGAGCCACCCCTTTAGAGAGAGAAAAGAGAGAAATAGAGGGAAGAGAAAGAGAAGAAGAAATTGGAATTTAGAATTTTAAGAGGTATATCATAACTATTTATTAATTTATTGGTGTTAATTAAGTTAATTCCTTTAAGTTTTGATTTCTAAACAAATGAAAATTTTGGGATTTGATGTGAATTTTGTAAGATATATTGAGAATTGATGATGATTATGTAAATAGCTTGATAAATCACGATGAATTACAGAATTTCTACTTAATAGTCTCTTAATCTAGAAATTTATAAATTTTTGTGCTTCGATTTTAGTTTTGGCTTTTGAGACTATGAAACTAGACATATATAGAATCATTTGAGACTTTGAATCGATTGAAAATTTTAGAAATTGAATTTGTAGTGAATTTACTAAAATGACCTTAAAATTTTAGAAATTTCCTATGTTAACAGTATGATACAGTGACAAACAGTTTTTGATATGTTAAATGATCTTAAAAAATTATGAATTTCTAGAATATGATAAGTTTATATGTCTAATATGATATAATCAGAATTAAAAATTTAGATCAATGTGCTTAAATTGTTATAATTTTCTAAAGTGTATCAGTTCATTGCAGTATTTGATTAATAGATTTTTAAAGTTATGGAATAAAATAGTTTTAAAATACTTTGACAAGGATTTTGAAGTGAAATATTTATCATGGATTTAAATATGTGTCAAGAGTAATTTTGTGATAGTTTTATAATTTTGGAGTTTTAGGAGACTGAATACTGTTCAGTAAATATCTTGATCCCGCTAGAATAATAGTTTGGATTTGATAGTGTTTATGAAATAGATTGTATAGGAATTATGATATAATATTCACACATAAGGAGGATATATGAGTTAAGAAAGATATATTTTGATTTTGGAGCAATTGGACATCATTTGATGTATAAGAAAATTTTGTTAAGTGTAAATGGTAAGAATGACAGGTTCTGAGTAACTAAGTAATTAGACCAATTCAATGTGATAAGTGCAATAAGTGTAATTTTGTAAACTATTTAAAGTGTTTTGTGTGAATGTTGAGATTAATCCTTTCATAAGTTTCTTATCTTATGAAATGATTAATCTCCATTGATAGGTTAAGGAGAATTAAGCCTTGTAGCCGAAAGTGTTAAGAGGTAAGTATACTAGACTTTTACTGAAATCACAATAAGCATAGTAATTATTTATGTATGATTTTGTAAACGTGCTTAGAAATATGTTTATATTATGTTAAAGTATATTTGATATGAAATGTGAAAGACATATATTTATAAATGTGAGCATTGACATTGAGCATGGACATATATGTGTTTATGAAAGTGAGCTTTCAAAATGAAATGTGTTTAACAAAGAAAATTTTTGAAGTGAAAAATGTTCATGAGATACGTTTTGTGTTTTGAGGATGCTTGAACTCACTATTTACTTAGTAGGTACCTTATGTGATTTGTGAAGCCTTTATGTGTGACCTTTCCTTCAAGATTGATATATGTTATATGTTCCGTATGTAGAGAGAATCCTATTAGTACCTAAAAGAAGATTGAGTCATCACATTCGTGTGATGGCGTATTGGTGCATGTGAGAGGACTCACCGATGATCAGGATGAGGGTTTGGCTCTTACCTTCGATCATGAGCATTATATATGTGTAATTTAAACCTCACTTGTACTATTCCTCTCTACGATATGTCACCTACGAGTGACATTTGGCTCATTATGTGATATGTGATATGGAAGTCCTATTAAGTAGTAGTTGAGTGATGGTATTCCTATTATATGTTTTGAAAGAATGTGTAAGCGCTTACCTGACATGTGATTTGATAAGATTATGATTTTGATTTATCACAGCATATCATACATATGCATTGTGTACATATATGTATTTGTATTTTGATATATGAAAAATTAGTATGCTTACTGAGTTTCGTACTCATTATAGTTTATGATGATTTTAGGTAAATAAGGCACACATGTGCTTAACAAATTTGACAAGACTTCACAAGCTAGCCAAATATGCCATTCAGCACTTTTGTTCAAGCATCTGGTTGGAAAATTTTTACTCTTTCTTAAAATTTAAAAAAATAGAAAAAATATTTGGTTCTTATTTAGTAATATACTATCAAGATGTTATAACAAAATTTATCTGATGTTGCAATAGACTATTAGATTGTTTTTAGATCACAAATTTAATTCAAAATACCGTCACCAAAAGCAAAGTTGGTTGATTTTTTTCTTAAATGACAAGCCTTATCATATTTTAGAGTTTTATATGTTTTTTTTCCCTATATAAACCTTTATTTGCATGTAAAGATAAGTTTTTGAGTTCGAGAGAAATTATTTTTATCCTAAGAAATTTTAAGGCCATATTTTCTTATAAAAACCTAAAATTACAAAATGCTTTTTCAGCATAAAATTTCAGCAACTTAGAGAAAACCTATTTGGCCTAAACTTCTTAATTTTAAACTTAAAAAATATTTTCTAGGCATTTTTGTGACATGTTATTATTTTCAGGAGAAAAAGATATATGATTGTAGCGTTGAAGGGAGTTCAATTGCAGCAATCAATTAAGACAACTGTTGCTCACTGAACAAGTTGATTCTTTGTAACAACGATAAATGTAAAGATGAAGTCTTTGTTTGTTTAAGTTCAATTGGTGCTTGTGATTATTTTTAAATTATTGGATTGTTCAATAGCTAGCGTGACCCCAGGAATGCAAGTGTTGTTGAAACCAATAAAATTAATTTTTAGGTTTTCTTTTATTTTATATGCGCATTAGATCATTTAATATTGTTGAAAAATTGGTGATTCAACAATTTTAGTTGGACAAAAATTGAGATGAATATCAAAGTGAAGAGTCACAAGAAGTCTAGAACGTGTGGGATACGTATGGAGAAGTTTAAAATGTGTGGGACATGAAGGAAGAAGCGAAACGGGACTCGAAGACACGAAGAAAACAAGCGGGGAGGCCACTAGGACTAAGCGCCACGGTGCCCAATATAAAAGCCCAGCGCCACGGTGGTGGGCGCTACATGATCAGTGTTGTGGCGCTAAACGCAACATGGGTTTTTTTATTTATTCGGATTTTGAGTTTTAAGAAGTTTTAGATTTTCAAAATAAGTGGACTCTTACTCAAATAAGGAATAGGGTTAGTAGGCACGAAATACACCTTATATAAACACTTGTAAACTATTTATTTCAGATTAAGCATTAAGAGAGACTCTAAGAGATGTGAATAACTAGGTAAACACTAAGTGCTTGTGTGCGCTAAGGTGGAATTGTCGTTTGAGTGATTATTGCTTGTAGTAGAGTAAGGATTCACTAAATATTAGGTCCTTTTGAGGGTTCTTCAAATTGAATTTTTCTTGTAAAACCTCTAAGGAGTTAATAAGAGAGGTTAGGATCCTTGAATCCATATTAGACGTAGGCAATTGGCTGAATCATGTAAGATTGTGTTGTGCTCTTTTATATTCTGCTTTGGATTCTTAGTATTTTACTTGATTAACAAGTTATTCCGCTGTGCAAGGAGGTTAGGATTCTAGATTGAATCTTGGATTCTTCGCTTCAACATAACCTCAAAAGGGAGAAGAGCGTTCTCTCCCTTTCTCAACAAATATTAATCAAATAATTTTTTTTTAAAAAAAACAAATCTAATTAAATGAAAATTAAAAAAAAAAAGTCGAGAAAAGAAAAGACAAATAATATCCTTGGTTGACTCACTCTTATTCGACCCATAAACAGGGGTAGCTCAAGAAAAATTGGGGCTGTTGGCAAAATTAAAATTTTGAAGCTTAAATAAAATTGTTTAAAAAGTCTTTTAAATACAAAATACTAATTTATCATAAAGATTATTTATTTAAAATATACCTTCTAACTCTTTTTTGAGATACTCAATTACTAATTAAATTTTTATATTCTAATTTTGCTAGTATATCTTTAGAAACTTTTTTTTTAAAGAAAATTATATCATTAGAAATTTTTATTTATTGGAGTTTTAGAAGGAATATAATTAATTTATCCTAACATTCAAATGAAAATTTAATTGTTATTTTTGAAAAATAACATTATTTTAAAAAGTTATAATATTAATTGAAAACTTAACAACTATTTTTTTTTACCTTACATTCGTTAAAATAGTTTATTTAATAAGAGTAATATTTAACAATTTAAAACAATTATTTGATTATAATTATGATTTGAATTAATTATTAAAATATATTGTAAATGATATAAGCATTTAATTTAGTGGGTCACCTTTCTAAAAAAAATAGGTCTTATTTTAAAATATAACATTAATTAACTAAAATTAGTTATATATCAACATTGAATTGATTATTAAAATATTTTTAAATATATATATATATATATTTAATGGTGCTATCTTCTTAAAAAAATTGGAGAAGAATAAGTTAATTCTTTAAAAAGAAATAATTTAATCATTTTTTTTAAAAAAAAAGGTTTAAAAGTTTTGTATATAATTTGGAGTCACTTTTTAAAAATATGGGACCTTTCTTAAAAAAAAAAAAAAGACTTTAAACAACTACTTAAATTGATTAAGAAAAAAGCCGCTACCGCCCATAAAATGACGTTAAGGGACGTGGAGCTCTGAATTTTATTTGAAGAATTCATGAAATATGTCATTAAAAGTTGTATCAATTTATGATCATATTTCAGCGGACATATTTAATGTATCATAAGTCGAACTTGTCAACCTAACCATGATAAGGGCAAATTTGTCATATATTTTTTCATATTTTTATTATTGATATTTTATGATTTTATGAGAATAGATGGCTATTTATGTGCATTATTGTTATTTATAGGGACTTGAACGAAATTTAAAGAAAGAACTCAAAAGGAGCAAAAAACAGGGACTAAAATGCAAAGTTTTCAAAGTATGTGTCCATCGCCCCAGCGCCACAAGTATTTTTGCCTCAGCGCTGAAATAGTGATCGAAATAAGAAAAACGACCTGCTTAAGTCGCGTATAGCGCCCCAGCGACAGATGCATAGCGCGCCAGCGGTAGTACGAGTCCTAGTCCGACAAGAATTGAGATTTTCAAGCTCATATCAATCCCTATATAAAGCCACTCGTTCCCAGCCTTCAAGAATCAATCCAAGACGACCCAAGAGCACCAAGAATATAGAGCACGAGTCTTGGAGAGCAATAGGAGCTTAATTGAATCAACTTTAGAGAGAGGTACAAGACGTTCTTCGGCATCAAGAGTTCCTAGGCAGCGCAATTAAGAGCAATTCGACGTCTATATCGGTTTGCTAATAATTGTATCATGATTTATAATTATTTTTACTGCTGTTCTCTTGTAGCCATAAGCTAATTTGTTTTCTAGGGTTAATACTTGAACTCAATATGTGTGCTTAATTGCCATATCTTTCGAATATTTAATAAACTTAGTCATTTATTATTTAAATTACTTGTGTTTAATGCTTCAATATATCTGGCCAATATATGGTGAATGAGTTGGTAATATTATTGATAAACTCGGAAGAGGAATCATAATATTTAGACCTGGGTAATTTGATGCATGATTGTAGAGTAACATTCAATGTTGCATATGCAAGTTTCAATTTAGGATAGGAATATACCTAATTGGCATGTATGATCAATAAGACCTAATCTTAATGAATCTTAATTTATTACGAGTACCATAGGAATATAGGTATTTGGTAAATTAAGGTATACTTGCATGACCTTGGAAGAGGCTTGTGAATACATTAGTGTCTTGATCAATAATAAAGACTAAGGGAGTTAAATATTATAAAGTTAATCATTAGAAAGAATATTGAGGGATAGTATTAATCCTAAGTTTTCTTTACATTACTATCTTCTTATTCTCTTTGCATTGTGTTTTTACTTTTATATTTTTTACATTCATTCTTAGGTTTTTATTTATCTGAATAATTATTAGGAAGATATAATTTTAGTAATTAGTCAAAAAGAAAACATTATCCAAGTGGGTTCGACATCCGACTTATTTAGTCTCTTTATTACTTGCATACGATAGTGTATACTTGCACTTAATTTATGATATAGAAATATCGCATCAAACCATCCTTTAATCACACTTGAGCTGACATTTTAACCTATTACATGTCGAACTTATCAACCTCATGTAAATGCCATTTTGTCATCTTAACTATTTTAAAGCATTTTCTTAAATATTTAGTATGCCATAAATTTTTTTAAAAATTATATAAATTTATAAAACATTACATGAATCCGAGCTTTTAAAAATTCATTGATTTAAATAGATATACAGAGTAAGCTTGTGACTTAGAGAGGGTATAAACTCCATTTTAATAGGAGAATATTTTTTGAAATATATGGAGACATCTTAAAATATTTTTCAATATTTTTTTTATGTATATCGTTAGATCGTTGTATAGTATTATAAATCATAATCATTGATTGTGTAAAATTAATAGTATACAAAGAGAAGCCTTCAATTGTATCAAACCATCTTATCTTATATCTTTTCTTTATTTATATAAGAGAATATTTTCTTAAACATTTGGTGTGCATGTTTCTTCACTCTCTCTCTCTATGTGATTTTTCAAGTTGCTGAACACTCAATATGTCTAAGGTTCTAAATTGTGATATTTGGTATTAGAACAAGTTCAAACAAAATGGTAAAAGACACAACAAAATTATCGAAGGTAATTGAAGATAGGGGTAGGGATCGAAGGCTAAGAGGCACAATAGTGTTCCCTGTGAGAAGTTCGTTGATCATTGATGCGATATTTCTATATCATAAATTAAGTGCAAGTATACACTATCGTATGCAAGTAATAAAGAGACTAATTAGTCAGATGTCGAAACCACAGGGATAATTTCTTCTTATTAACCAATTACTAAAATTATGTCTTCCTAATAATTATTCAGAAAAATAAAAATTCAAGAATGAATGTAGAAAATATAAAAGTAAAAACACAATGCAATGAGATTTAAAGATAGCAACGTAGAGAAAACCTAGGATTAATACTATCCCTCAATATGCTTTTTAATGATTAATCCTCTAATATTTAACTCACTTAGTCTTTATTATTGATCAAGACACTAATGTATGCACAAGCCTCTTCCAAGGTCATGCAAGTATACCCTAATTTACCAAATACCTATATTCCTATGGTACTTGTAATAAATTAAGATTCATTAAGATTAGGTCTTATTGATCATACATGCCAATTAGGTATATTCCTATCCTAAATTGAAACTTGCATATACAACATTGAATGTTACTCTACAATCATGCATCAAATTACCTAGGTCTAAATATTATGATTCCTCTTCCGAGTTTATCAATAATATTACCAACTCATTCACCATATATTGGCCAGATATATTGAAGCATTAAACACAAGTAATTTAAATAATAAATGACTAAGTTTATTAAATATTCGAAAGATATGGCAATTAAGCACACATATTGAGTTCAAGTATTAACCCTAGAAAACAAATTAGCTTATGGCTACAAGAGAACAGCAGTAAAAATAATTATAAATCATGATACAATTATTAGCAAACCGATATAGACGTCGAATTGCTCTTAATTGCGCTGCCTAGGAACTCTTGATGCCGAAGAACGTCTTGTACCTCTCTCTAAAGTTGATTCAATTAAGATCCTATTGCTCTCCAAGACTCGTGCTCTATATTCTTGGTGCTCTTGGGTCGTCTTGGATTGATTCTTGAAGGCTGGGAACGAGTGGCTTTATATAGGGATTGATATGAGCTTGAAAATCTCAATTCTTGTCGGACTAGGACTCGTACTACCGCTGGCGTGCTATGCATCTGTCGCTGGGGTGACGCGTGAAAAAGCTATTATCGCTGGAGCGGTGGAATATTGGCGCTGAGGCGCTGTCTCGTCGCTGGGGCGGTGACTGTCTGGCGCTGGGGCGCAATACGCGACTTAAGCAGGTCGTTTTTCTTATTTCGATCACTATTTCAGCGCTGGGGCGAAAATACTTGTGGCGCTGGGGCGATGGACACATACTTTGAAAACTTTGTATTTTAGTCCTTGTTTTTCGCTCCTTTTGCGTTCTTTCTTTAAATTTCGTTCAAGTCCCTATAAATAACAATAATGCACATAAATAGCCATCTATTCTCATAAAACCATAAAATATCAATAATAAAAACATGATAAAATATATGACAAATTTTCCCTTATCAAATTCCCCCAAACTTAAATACTTGCTTGTCCTCAAGCAATAAAATAAAACTAAGAGAGAAACAAAGGGTTATACTTGACTCATTTAACAAAACAAAATATACTAATACTAGTAAGATGATCAAAATCATTGTCTCAAAGGCTGACGAAATAGTACAAATCCATAAGGTAGATAAATGGCTAATAACAATTCTCAACTATCTTTATTTAGTCCCTTATTCTTCCTCATAAACAATCACCATGTGTGTGTGTGTGTGTGTGCAGGCAGCAAGTAAATAGCTAAACCATACTTTAATTAGTCCCTTATTCTTTAAATTTCGTTCAAGTCCCTATAAATAACAATAATGCACATAAATAGCCATCTATTCTCATAAAACCATAAAATATCAATAATAAAAACATGATAAAATATATGACAAATTTTCCCTTATCAAATTCCCCCAAACTTAAATACTTGCTTGTCCTCAAGCAATAAAATAAAACTAAGAGAGAAACAAAGGGTTATACTTGACTCATTTAACAAAACAAAATATACTAATACTAGTAAGATGATCAAAATCATTGTCTCAAAGGCTGACGAAATAGTACAAATCCATAAGGTAGATAAATGGCTAATAACAATTCTCAACTATCTTTATTTAGTCCCTTATTCTTCCTCATAAACAATCACCATGTGTGTGTGTGTGTGTGTGCAGGCAGCAAGTAAATAGCTAAACCATACTTTAATTAGTCCCTTATTCTTTAAATTTCGTTCAAGTCCCTATAAATAACAATAATGCACATAAATAGCCATCTATTCTCATAAAACCATAAAATATCAATAATAAAAACATGATAAAATATATGACAAATTTTCCCTTATCAATCATAGCCACGATATGGGGACTATAGTGAAGAAGCTTAATGATGCTGTAGGAAAGGCAACCGATCGTCTTGGGGAGTTAAAGCAGTAAGTGGAGCAGCTTGAGGTAGACCTCGATGCTCAAGGGGATGAGCTGCACTCTTTCATCAACATATCCATTAAAAGCTATACTGGTAAACAGTAAGATTAGATTGAGACTTTTCAAGAGAAGGTTTAGTCCATCATGGACAAACTTTAAACCTAAATGGAGGAGTTGCATAGAGGGTTTAAAGCTATCAAAGAGAATGTAGTGTTATGCAACTGAGCAATGGCGAATGGGGCGAATAGGGTTGTTTCCCTCAAGTTTTGGTGGGTGCACCGAGAGTTGAGGCTCTTAAGGAGTTCAATAGTAAGAAGAATGCCAATAAGCATAACAACCTTTTTTTTTTTGGCAAATAGAGAGATAATTTGATGCCATAGGCGTATATGGTGAGAATAAGGTAAATATCGAAGCCTTATATCTTTTCGATCATGTAATTCTGTGGTGGTATAGAAAAAGTAAGAAGATTCATAAGGGTACATACACCATCAACACATGGACTGAATTGAAATGACAATTAAAGTGTCAATTCTATCCAAAGACTATGGCACATAAAGCTCCTAAGTGGCTGAAGAAGTTGAAGTAAACCAAATCTATTAACAAGTACGTGGAAGAGTACTTTTTATTGATGCTACAGATCCCAAGCATAAGTGAGGAGGATTTGTTGGTCAATTTCTTAGATGAGTTACAAACATAAGCACCTAATAAGTTGAAGCGGCATGAACTGGTTAATATATCCAATGTTGGAGCTGATGCTTACGTGTCATTCTAATATTGTGTGAATATTAATTATTTAATATTTATACAATAAATATTTTGAATATAAATTGTTAATATTAATTATTAAATGGTATGAAGTTTGTAACGTTACAGACATTATATGATCTGAAGAAGTTTAGATCTTGTCTAAAAACTTTTATACCAGGGTTAAGAGTTAGTAATGTTGGGAGTTATAAATGCTAAAAGTTAGAAGGTTATAAGAGTCAATAAAATTTTAAGAGTTAAAAATCTTGTCTGAAATAGGACAATGAGTTGGGAATATACTAGTAATGACATAGTTGTAAAGAGTTACAATAGGTGCTAAAAAATGTCATTATGTAAGTATGTTATCAAATATTATATTCATGATCTATGTGTTGGAGCTGGTGCTCACGTGCCATTCCAATATTGTATGAATATTAATTATTAATATTTATACAATAAACATTTCGAATAAAGATTGTTAATATCATATTAACATTGTATAATGCTTGTAACATTACAGACATTGTTTGATCTAAAAGAGTTCAGATCTAGTTTAAAGGAGTTTAGACCAGAACTAATAGTTAGCAAAGCTGAGAGTTATAAATGCTAAGAGTTAGCACTGTTAAAAGTTAGTAGGTTATAAGAGTCAGCGAGATCTAAAGAGTTAGAACCTTGTCTATAATGGGACAAAGACCTGAGAGTATACTTGTAATGATATAGTTCCAAAGAGTTGAAATAGGAGTTAAAAAATATCATTATGTAACTGTGTCTCAAAGATAATGTTCCTGATCTATAATCACCAATACGGGTCTATCGGTGATTCACTTTATATAGATTAGTGTATGTCTATATTTGACTGGTTCAGATGGCTGTTCTTAGCTGACCATGAGCTTAGAGCTTGTATAGGCATGCGGGTATCCAGTTATGACTGGATACAGAATAGACTTATGAAGACCCCAATAGATATCCTATGAGGCCGTCAAAGGAAGGTCCTCTCGAGTTGAGTAGTATTCGTGGTCCTTTGACCTGAGCGCCACGGTGGTCTTGTGAGTGATCCATCATACTTTGGTTCCACATATGTCAGAGACCTTTCATGGTCTGACCACTATGTGTCGCTGGGTATAGTCCGATGCTCATGGAGTCTGGTGTGCGTAGATACGGGATCCGTCAGCTTACATAGGTAAGTTGTATATCCGATGCTCCGAGATTGTATTTCATAAAGTCTTGTGGCCACAAGCATAAACCCGAGAAAAGAGTTTCCCACAGGGTTAAACAATATAGCAAAAGTGTTTGCGTATATTGTTTATCGAGATACGAATCTGGAGATAAGATTATGGATGAGCAAATGGGGATTTGACGGTGCTGATCTATATCCCTGCACATCCAGGGTATAAATGATGGAAGGATTATACGTATACGTTATGACCTCAACTTGTATGGTCTGACACGTTGATTTGTAATATTCGTAACGTGTGCATGGGGCATCGATTACGGATTAATGGAATAATTTCATTTGACAAATCGGATGTGGACCTAGAGACTCCCAATATGAAATATACTCTTTGAGCACTTGGGCAGTGTACCGTATTGAATTGTTCAATACAGTATAATTCAGCAATTTACTAAGGTTAAGTTAACTAAAGTATATGGTTAATTGATGGGACCCACTTTTGGTTAACTTGGTAACCTAGTAAGGATATAAAAGTAATTTCACTTTATGATTATTTAATTGTTAAATAATAAGAATAAATATTTATTTATTTAATTGTTAAATAAATGATTTAACTTAACTATGATTAAAGGTTAATCATATGTTTAATTTAGTTAACTTTACTTAATGGTTAAGTAAAAGTTAATCTAACTATGGTTAAGTTAGTTAACTATAGTTAGAATAATTAAATATTTATTAACTTAAGGGTTAAGTTAAAATAATCTAACTAAGGTTAAATGTTAACTAAGGTTAGGTTAAGTCAAATTAAATGCAAATGAAATTCAAATTAGTTTGGAATTAATGCATTAGTATATAAAGTGAAATGAAATTGAAAATCAAAAAGTTTTTGAAGTTTTTAGTTTATAGGTTTTGCATTTTTGGGAGCCATTTCAATTTGAGAAATTAGAATTCTTTGTTTTGTGTTTTAAGTGTTAGAACAACAAAACAAATTGAATTAATGGTTACTAAATGTAATAACTAAAAAGGATATTTGTTTTATTTATTCAAGAGTTGAATAAAAGGAAAAATAAAATTGATTAAGTTAAAGAGTTTAACTTTGAATTATGTTTAAGAGTTAAACAAGATGCTGGATTAAGATACTGCCATTCTAGACAATCAAACCCACCCTTGTTGATTGTTAGGATTGATCAAAGATTCATTTCATGGTGGACTTCAAGCAAAATTAATTCAAAGGCTTCAATGGTGATATTTTCTCAATTTCGAATTTTCAGTTTATCAAATATGTATTTTCTGTGTTCATTGTATTTAATCTTCCGCTGTGCACATGTATATATGAGATATGTATATTATTTGTATGATGAACACAACCCACATGCAAGCACCCTAGTGATTTAACAACACCCCAACACTATGTTCACCAATGCAGGTCTATCGGTGAATCACTATTATATAGATCAGTATATGTCTATATCTGTATGATACAGATGGTTGTTCTTAGCTGACCATGAGTTTAGAGCTTATATAGGCATGCGGATATTTAATCAGGACTGGATATTGAATAGACTTATGAGGACTCTAATAAATATCCTATGAAACCATCAAAGGAATATCCTCTTGAGTTGAGTAATATTCGTGGTCCTTTGACCTGAGTGCCATTATGGGCTTGTGAGTGATCCACCATGATTTAGTTTTACATATGTTAAAGACCTTTCATAGTCTGACCACTATATGTTACTAGGTATGGTCTGATGCTCATGGAGTCCAGTATACATAGATACGAGATTTGTCAGCTTACATAGGTAAGTTGTATATCCGATGCTTTGAGATTGTATCTCAGAAAATCTTATGTCCATAATTAATAAACCGGAGAAAGGAGTTTTTCGTAGGACTAAATAATATCGCAAAAGTGTTTGCGTATATTGTTTATTGAGATATGGATCTGGAGATAAGTTCATAGATGAGCAAATGAGGATTTGACAATCCTAATCTATATCCTCGCACATCCAAGGTATAATGATAGAAAGATTATACATATACGTTCTGACCTCAACTTGTATGGTCTAACACGCTGATTTGTAATATTCGTGATGTGTGCTTGGGATATTGTTTACGGACTTATAGTATAGTTCTATTTAATGAATCGATCGTGGACTTGGTGAGTCTCAATATGAAATGTATTTGTTGTGCACTTGAACAGTATACCGTATTAAATAGTTAATACAATATAAAATACAGTAAATCATTATAGTTAAGTTAACTAAAGTATATAGTTATGATGGGACTCATTTTAGGTTAACTTGATAATCTAGTAAGAGTATAATGGTAATTTCACTTTATTAATTATTTAATTATTAAATAATCAAGTTATTTATTTAAATAATTATTAAATAAAAATTTAATTTAACCATGGTTAATTGTTAACTAAAGGATTAGGTTAAAAGATATTTTGTGCTTAACTTAATCATGGTTAATTGTTAACTATAGTTAGGTTAAATAAATTTTTAGATATTTTATTTTTATTATTAAATAAATGTTAACCTAACTAGGGTTAATAGTTACCTCTAGGGTTAGGTTAATTAGATATTTGTTAACATAAAGGTTAAGTTAATTTAGTTCAACTAAAGTTAAATGTTAACCTTAGTTAAGTGAATAGTTAAATTAAATGTAAATAAAATTTAAATTTATTTAAAATTTATGATTTAGTATATAAAGTGAAATGAAATTCAAATTTTCATAAGTTTAGTTTTTACAATTTGTGAATTGGCCAACCATTTGGAGAGAAAAAAAAAGAAAAGAAATTTGTTTTTTATTTTATTATTTCAAGAGTTGAAATTAATAATTCTTCTTTTATTTTTCATTTGGGCTTTTCATTGTAATAACTAAATAGATTTGTTTTTAATTATTAAAGTGTTGATAAATGGTAAAAATAAATTATTTTAATTAGATCAAGAGTTAATCTAATTAGTTTAAATGTTAAATAATTACTGGATTATACTACTATTCTAACTAATCAAACTCACCCAATTTGATTAGTAGAATTGTCAACAAATTCATTTCATGTAGACTTCAAATAATTTAATCCAAAGGCTTCAAAAGTGATATTTCTCAATTCTGTAATTAATTTGATTAATTGTATATAAATATGTGTTCATTGTATCATTTTTAATCTTCTACTATACTTGTATACATATAAAATATGTATATTTGTATGATGAACACTTACACCACATATATATATATCCTAAAATAATCGACACCTATTATCCAACACCCTTATATTAGCAAAAATACTCATAGATTACCATAAGGAAAAAACAGGGAAGTCCAAGAGTTTTAAGCTCAATTATAGCAAAGGTAATAGAGTTAAGAAATCTTATCTTCTACAGAATAAGGAGAGGAAAGGCAATCCGCCCACGAGAAAAGAGTAGAATCACGATGGCAAGAAAAAGTCGACATCTAACTACTTCATTTATGATATGGATCATTAAGTAAGGGATTGTCCAAAGAAGAAGGCTTTTAGTGTAATGTTTGAGACTTAAGAGGCGAGTGAGCAAGACTAATTGGGATGTTTACAATTACTCAATATTTTTAAAGCTAAGCGAGCAACTAGCAAGCCAATGAGGAAGGCGCTCGTATAAATTAAAGCATACATTTATAGTAAGAAGACTTAAGTGCTAGTAGTTACTAGGGTTACGTACAACTTCATTAAGCATATAGAAGTGCATTGATTAGGCCTTAAGGTGGAGAAATGGATTAGTTACCTCAAGACTATGAATGTTGTAGCCAAACCACTAGACGAGATTGTTTAAGGAGTCAAAATGTACCTTAGAACTTAGAGTAGTAAGGTAAACTTTTTGGTAGCACCTTTCGATGATTTTAATGTTGTTCTTGGTGTGGATTTATTGCGATAGTTTATGTGGTGCCATTTTTTTGATACAATTATGTGTGTATTTTGGAGAAGAGACTGTGCACAGAGTTGATGGTAGACAAGTCCAAATATAGGCGATCTAAGCTAAACGCCAACACCACTTTCTTTTTACTATACAATTGAAGAAATGAGCTAGCAGGGAGGAGATGTAACTCGCTAAAATATGAGAGGTGGATGATGAGGTAAAAGAAGGCGAAGATAAGCTATCGACAAATATTACGAGAGTTCTCTAAAAGCACAATGACATAATGCTAGCAGTGTTATCGTAGAAATTACCACTAAGATAAGTGGTTGATCATGAGATTAAGTTAAAGCTGAGGACTAAACCTCCAGCCAAAGCACTCTACTAAATGTCTCCATCGGAGTTAACGAGGTTATAAAAGTAGCTCAAGGAGTTTTTAGTTGTGGGATTCATCCAACATTCAAGGTTCCATATGGTACGCTGGTGCTTTTTTAACATAAGCATGATGGTTCACTATAACTATACATAAACTACGAGTATTGAACAAAGTCATCATTAAGCATAGGTATCGCATTTCTTTAATTGTTGACTTTTTTGATCAATTGAAGAAGGCAAAGTACTTTTCAAAGCTTAACTTGAGATCAAGTTACCATCAAGTACGAATAGTCAAGGGTGATAAGTTAAAGACTACATGTGTAATGTGCTAAGGTGCGTTTGAGCTTCTTATCATCTTGTTTGGCCTCGCCAATTCACTAGCCTTATTTTTCACTTGATGAATAATATACTCTAATGATTCCTTAATATGTTCGTCGTCGTGTACTGAGATAATATCATGATCTACAACAACACTCTTGAGAAGCATGTGGAGCATTTGTAGACTATTTTAAAGGTACTTCATGAGAATAAATTTTGTGTAAAGAGGGAAAAGTGTTATTTTGTCAAGACAAATGTGGACTTTTTGGGTTACAAGATCAAAGAAGGCAATTTACTAATTGATAGGGTGAAGATTCACGTTATAATGGATTAAGAGGCACCTACGATAGTTATCGAGTTGCGGTCCTTTCTTGGGTAAGTTAACTTCTACTAAATATTTATCAAGAGTTATTCCATCATTGATACATCTCTTATTAACCTACCGAAGAAGACTAAAGCATAGGAGTGGACCAAGAAGTGCCAATGGGCTTTTGATCGGTTGAAGAAGACAGTGATGGAAAAATCGGTCTAGCATTACTGAACCACTTGTTATTATATAAGGTACATATTAATACACCTAATTTTTCCATTTGAGGTGTTTTAATGCAACAGAGACATTTGATTGCGTATAAGAGCTAAAAGCTTAACAAGACAGAAAAGTGGTATATGGTATAAAAGAAGAAAATGACTAAGGTTATCCATTATCCGCACACTTAGCGATATTACTTCCTCAGGGAAAATTTCATAGTGTTGATGGACAATGTGGTGACGAGCTACTTCCAAAGTCAAAAGAATCTCAACTTAAAGCAAACTACGTGGCAGGACTTTTTGGAGGAGTTCAAATATGAGCTCAAGTACAAGCTGGGTAAAGTGAATATAATGGCGGACGCCTTAAGTTAGAAGATCAAGTTAGCAACTATGAGCCAGTTAGAAGGAAAATTACTTAACATATTTCAAGAAAGGATGAACCATAATCCATTAGTCAGATAACTTTCCATACAAGCACACAATGAGAAAATATAATGGTTTTAGGTAGAAGACATGTTTCTATGTACCAAGGGTCATTAATGTATATGTCAAAATAGGGGAACTTGCAATGGAATCTTATTAAAGAGTGTAACCATACAAAATGAATTGGATATCCAGGATAAAGGTATACCCGTGCTCTATTAGAGGTAATGTACTATTATCCATACATGTATGAGGAGATAGAGTAGTTTATAAAGTCTTATCTTGTATGTCAATATATAAGGTCGAGTAGCAATGTCCCGTGAGCATACTTGATCCATTGCCCATTTCAAAGAGACCTTGGAAAAGTATCTCTATGGCTTTTATCGTTGCTTTGCCAAAATTCGAGGAATGTTGGACTCTTATTGTGGTGGCGGACCAATTTTTTAAATACACTACTTTTATACTGACACCTACGAAGTGTATTACAGAGGAGACCGTAAGGCTTTTGTTCCAATATATAGTTAAGTACTGGGGATTGCTGAGAGTGATAGTAAGCGATCGTGACACAAAGTTTACAAAAAAAATTTTGACGGGGCTATTTAGTCTTATGGGATCAACACTTCATTTTTCTACCAACTTTCACCTACAGATAGATGGACAAATCTAGAGGATGAATGCACTTTTAGTACTTATAGTACTTTGTGAGTGCAAATCAATAAGATTAGGTTAAGCTACTTGATATGGCTTAATTTCATACATCTTGCAATAAAGTAAGTTCATAAATCGAAGCCCTTTTAAGTTAGTTATCGACTAGCAACCTCTTACATTACATACGCTCAACCTCTTTTAAGCTGTAAAGTTTTGGCATGAGTAGTTAGACATAGCACGGGGGTATCTCAACAAGGTAATGAAGTGGATGAAAAAATAGGTCCACGACAAGCAAAGACATGTCGAGTTTAATGTGGGAATCTTAGTGATAATGAAGATACTTCCGACAGAGCCCAAGTCTACATGCCTACTTTATAAGCGCATTGTTCGTAAGTATGAAAAACCATTTTCTCTTGCCAAAAAAGTTGGCAATGTCTTGTACAAGGTAGAGTTATCTTCGAGACTACGGTTATATTCAGTGTTTTAAGCAAGTTGTTTGAAGCCATACTATAGGGATACGGAAAGATACATAACATGGGCCACAAACTTGAGCACTTTTCGTGGTTCCACATCTTATGACAAAGAGGCGAATCTTATCCTTGATGTAAAGATAGTACGAAAAAAGAATTGTTCTTTAAATCATAAGTACTTTGTCAAGTGGAAAGGGTGTCCTGATAGTAAAACAAGCTAAGAATCCAGAGAGTACACTATAGCAGTTTGAGAATAAGGTGCACGAATTCTAGCAAAGACGTGACGAGAGTTTCGTATGAATTTGGTAGGAGAAAATATCACACCCTAAGTGTTCTCAAGTATTTCTTCAAACATTTGATGTAGGACAAAGCTTCCTAGAGGCTATATGGAGCTATGGAGCATTATATGACTTAAAGCTTCTAAAATGCTTGTTGACTTAAATAGAGATACTGGCCAAGCCTATGACTTATAAGAGACATAACTTATTTTAGTAAGAGAATATTTCCTAAAATATATAGAGGCATCTTAGAATATTCTTTGGCATATGTTCTCATTTTTATTATACACCATTAGATTATTATATAATAATGTAAATCCTAACCATTTATTATATAGAGTTGATAGTATAAAATGTTGGATTTCTAGGATCTGAGTACCCACAACTCTAATACCAATTGTTAAACACAATTGAGCACAAATTGAACATTTTTATTAATACTCTTATACAAAAAACACAAACCTTAAAATACAAATTTTAGAAATTATCACTCTTCTTTACAATACAACACTTACACACTCCTTATTGAGCTTATTACTCTTGCTCAAGTTTCTATCAACTCTTAATACTCAACACTTAATCACTTTCTCCCACTTCATCATGTTCTTAACTTGATCATTTCTTTATCACTAGACCAAGTTCTTAAACACTTAAATCACTTTTATCACTTGATCAAGCTACTAGACACTTGATGTCTCTTTACATTAGATCAAGTTCTTTTCAATTGATGCTTAAATCAAATGAGAGGGGAGGGGAGATATTTATCCTTGTTGTCACTA
The DNA here is from genome assembly GCA_946807835.1 of Ailanthus altissimus. NCBI lineage: Eukaryota > Viridiplantae > Streptophyta > Magnoliopsida > Sapindales > Simaroubaceae > Ailanthus > Ailanthus altissimus. The sequence goes on from OX327684.1 coordinate 22,310,138, forward strand.
AATCTAAACTACACAAATTAAATATTTTAAATTTTTTTTAATCATACAATTTTTCATACGTATCAATTCCAAAATTATCTCCACTTACCTTGAATTTTTTTTTCAGAACTTAGGCTTAGCTTTTGACTCTAGAATCCTCCATATCTTGGGCTTGGGTTTGAGTTCTAGAATCTTCTTTGTGTCGGGCTTAGGCCTTAATTTTAAAATATTTTATGTGTTGGGCTTGAGCTTTAATTTTAAAATTTTTCATGTGTTGGACTTAGACTTTGATGCTAGAGTGTTTCATGTGTTGAGTTTGAGTTTTGTAATATTAAATTTTATTGTAGACCTAAAGTTAGTGTTGTAATTTTTAACATAAAATTCTTAACTTGTATCTTTTCTTTAATTATATAAGAGAATATTTTTTCAAATAATTAGTTTGTATGTTTCTTTACTCTCTCTTTATATAATTTTTTAGACTACTTAATATCGAGTCTAAAATTGTACAATTTTAAAAAGGTTGAGTCAGGTCTATGATAAATTATAGTAATAACTCTTAGGTATCTTCAATTTTCTAAGTTAATGTCATCTGGTGTGTAATGCATTTTTTTTTTTCCTTTCATTTCGGTTTGGGAAGCCCCTAACATTGTTCCCCAGAAGCATATATTGTATTATAAAATAACAGCTGGCTAATTGGTCTTCTTAATTTATATATTAGTCTAAAATTTTGCAGCTGTACGAAATATTCCTTTACGTTTACAGCTACCTTTAAGTCATTTTTATTTGTAGATTTAAGAGCAAACATGTGCCAAGAGATCTATCTACGATAGACATTAGTCAAAAAAGAGTTGCGGATTCTGATCTTCATAAGGTTCTTTTTCTTTCTTTTTTTAATCCTCATTGCTGATAACTAATTAAAATCCTGCTTTCTCACATTGATGTAATATTTAAAGAAGAATTGAATGACTTTCGTGGGTTTGATTATAATAATTAAGGGAATTTGATAAGAGTTAATCCAGTTCTATAAGCTCCTAGTCCTAGTCTTAGGTTTATTTCAATAGAACTCCTCAGATTTGACTTGCACCTACTGGTGTCACATTCAGGTTATAATAATGTTCATGCAATTTTAATAACTCGAATGATTAGTGCTGAGTTAAAGTATGAGTTATCAAAGAAAAATGGTGATCTTTGAAATTTCTATCCTGTGTTATACAGAATTATAACTAGTTATTTGGAAATGCTTTTAAGACTAAAATGCTTTATGATTACAATTATATTTACTCCATTTTAAAGAAATATAACGACATATAAGAATAATAATGATGATTTTAAGTCATATTGATACCAACTTACAATGGCTCAATTGTTTTTTTTTTTTTAAAAGAAAACTCGGCAATATGATTTGGATACTCTTTAAATAAAGAGTTGCCTAACTATAACAAATTGTAATTATTCTTGTCATATCTATATGCCAATATTTCAGACAACAAATTTTGTTCAAAATCTTTATTATATTTCTTATCACAATTTATTTCCTTGTTGCTTCTCTTTGATGAGTAGTGTTACACATACAAACTCATCACAAACTAATGTAGCATTACATAATCATGAGTTAAATAAAAAATTTAACACACTATATGAAAATAAAAAGAATTATAATAATATTATTTCACTCATCCAATTATAATATAACAAGCAATTTATATGAATAAATTTGTATAAATAATTTATATAAATAGTATTATTCTTCTTTGTTATACATATAGGAATAACTTTTATTAACAGATAGAGTGTCAAAGAAGAAAATATTCGAAGAGATTATCGGTAGAGCAAGCCTTTCTTTATTGTAATTTACGCTAATTACAAAACCATATTAATAGTAAATTAAATTAAGCTTGATGTTGCGCAACCATATAAAAGCTCAATCACAATATTCTTCATTAATTTCCTTGGAGGATGAATTTCATTCTTCATATTTCATTAAATCGATTGCCTTTATTTCTTGACATTTAACGATGGTCAATGGTTTTTTATATCTTGAAGGAAGCCCTACATGAAAAGAGAAGAAAATTGACTTTTTTTTATTTTTTTTTATTTTGCTAAAATCTTTACTAAACAGAACTCAAGGGGAGTTGTATAGAGTGGAGATGAGATGCTAATATTAGAAGCAACCGTGACATGAGACCAAATTCCATCACATCTCTGGGGATTCTGTAAGAGATAGTGGCTTGAATGAAAGAGACTGATCCCATTATTATATAGATTCATACACAAGAATAAACTAAAACAAAAGGGAAGATGTGGGAGAGAAAGTGAAACAAGAGAACGAAGTTCCCAATACATATAACTTTGCTTGTTTAAACGATATTTCAGGTTTCTGTATTCCCATTCCAACTCAGGCTGAAATCCGCACGCCAAGGAAACCCAAAGATTTGAAAAAATATATACATAAATAGCTGGCAAGACCATTGACCACCCAACAAATACATATATCTATTTTACATTAAACTGTAGCTATAGCTTCACTAAGTACCAAATGCATTAACTTATTGCTTCAAATATTTATACCAAATTACCCTTCAGATCCGATAACCTAACAATTGAAAACAGCTTCGAGAGGTTCAAAATAATAAACCAAAGAAAATTTAGCAATTTATATAGGTCATCCATAGGTTTATGGATTGTCATCCTATGTTACTGAATCCAACAATTAGGATCAGTTTCAATATATATATATATATGTGTGTGTGTGTGTAAAAATTGTTTACAAATTCTAGTTATTTTGAATTTGAACTTAGAAGTACCAAAAATGCATATGTATTTGTAAATAGTATATGGTGCGACAATATTTTGAATACATATATATATATATATAGCGCCTTCCATAACAGATCTTGCTGATTGGCTCAATTATGTCATTAATCTAAATATCAAATTATATTCCTCTTGAATGCCAGTGAATTCAAAATGAAAACCATTTGATGCGTTTAAATGCGTATAGACGTTAATCACAAGCATATATACCATCATAAACCTGAAAAACGAAATACTGAAAAAAAAAAAAAACCAAGAATATAAAACTAGGGTGGAAGTGGAGAATATAAGAGGCATCAATTACAATAGACTCCACAAGCCAAATCAATGGGAAAAAAATTGATAAAATAAAGTAAAAAGGCTGCAATTTATATGAGAAGAGTAAAAAAAACACGCAACATAATTGGTTTCAACTATGCATTACAAGCAGAGAAAGAACTAAGAAATCTAAAAGGGATAGAAAAGTAATATGACAAGAGGAATGGGTTTTCCTAAACGCTTTCTAAAGAAAATGAAATTCTTAGAAGTTTCACTTACATTGGGATGGTCACAACTTCACCTTTTGTCTCCTCCACCACAACTTGATGGCATTGATTAGCATGTGCAAATACAGACTTTGTGTTCAACCAGATCCCAAGCATGAAATGAATTCACATTTTAAGATATCACCACCCAATTACACCATCCATGGCATCAGACTACAAAATATATTCTCATAATAAGTATAGTCTGCAACTATATATCTAGGGTTTTCATCATTTCTTCTTCATAAAAAAGACAAATTAGCGAAAATAACATAAGAAGTTGTAGCTTGAGGGTGCATCATAGAAGTAATTAAGATAGTGGTAGGCTTTTCATTAGGAAGAAATTTGAAACAAGAACTTCATATAAATGAAGTGAACAAAACAAACATATAACAGTGGCTAATAAAAGGAATATATGAACTTCAGTTTATAGATTTAGACAGTAACTCGATGACTAATAAACAATCCCAAATTAATAATCCAATAATGATATCCTCTTCCTCATTTTATTCTACTTGTTCTTTTAATGTATCAAGAAAAAAAAATGGGCCATATTCAACCAAAATAGGAAACGTGTTCGCTTGAAATAGTGCGATAATCTGCAGCACTACTGCTGGTAATTGGTTGGGCGTACATGGAAGAAGAGGTAAGAAGAGAAGGAGGAGACGGCGGTGGTGGCGGCGGCGGCGGAGGTGGGGTTGGTGATGGTGCAGCGACCGCAACAGCCCCGGAAGAGAGCAAAGCTACATGAGATGGTGATATAATATTAGCTTCTCTATACTTGTATTTCAGTATCTCAGCCCTTACTGCATTGAGTTCTGCTTGTAAAGATTGGACTTGCTGTTGCAAAGCAGAAATTGCACCCATGCACCCATAAACTGGGTCTCTGAGCCTCACATTAGCCTCATAAACTAGACTGTTTGCAGCATCAGCTCTTTGGCACTCTGGTACCTCCTGAAATATTAATCCATAAAGACATCATAATTACGAATCAAGAACAAGACCAAGAACTAACATTATTGAAAGCAGAAAGAAAGGTGCAATTAGGGTTTACCATTAGCATCTTTGAGACGTTGCTAGCACCGAAGACTTTGTGAACGGAAGCAAACTTCTGAGGTTCATGTGGAGAGAAATATGGAGAAAAGGGGCATTCTTGTGCACACCGACGTCTCAAGAGTTTGCAGGCGGCGCAAGGTGTAATAGTATTTAGGGTTCCGGGAGGACCCAACATGTGTCTTCTTCCCATATGAGAAGTGGCATCTGCTTCTCTCTTGATCTTCTTGCCTATCTCATCAAATCTCTCCCTACATATGAAATATAAATCAGAAAATTAAAATTCAGGGCATGAGGAATAATAAAATTATACTTTGCTAATTAATTAGGAGGTATTAGTAAGTAATTATACACGGTGCTACATATGTAAGTTTTAGGCACTCACCAAAAAATATGAGCAAGAAAAATAAAAATTATGGCTCTATATAACTTAATGAAACAAAAAGTAAGTATAGATATTCTATTGGTGCTTAATTACCTTTCTCTGGACATTCAGGCATGCTCTCAGAAATGGAGGCGGAGTTGCTCAGAGAGAGAGAGAGGGAGAGGGAGAGAGATTAGAGAGGAGAAGAAGAGAAAAGAAAATGAGAAAAGGGAAAAGAGTACTTAAAAGGCAAGATATACAGCAGGGAAAGGGATGGTCCAGTGATTAATTAAAAAAGAAATACACAAAAATGATGTAAGTAAAAGACTAAAATTAGAAGCTAATTTTGTTTGTTTGTTGGCGATGTTTTGCACCTCATTTTAATTATGTACGAGGAGAGAATTATAGTTTGCAGAGAAAGATAACCCAAAACGCTCTGAGATCAGAATGGAGATAAAGGTAAGCAATTGAGCATCAATGGAGAATAAAAACGAGAGAGAGGGAGCTAATTGAGTTGTATAAATGCTAGCACTGTCACTGCTTGCCCACGTGTGTTGTCTTTAAATGTGTTGACTTTGAAGATCAAAAGCATCTGGTTTTGCTTCGATTGCTTAATGATCTTTCACAGCTGCATGTGGTCTTTGCTTTCATTCTCAGTTGAGACCTAAAAATTATCAATATGATCTTAATTTCAACATGTTTCTGTTAAGGAACCTTAAACAAGCTACTAAAAGGTTTCATTTGCAAAGTGAAAAAAAAATAGATGATGATTATATATTGTACTTTGATATAAGGGCAGCTCCAGGCATGTTAGTTTCTTGTCAAAATCAAAAAACCCATCTTCATTATTGAATGACCATATCTGCGATCTTGACTATAAAAATGAAATTTAATTAATATCAACAGCACCGTGTAGAATCCGCAGTCTTCTTTTTGGAGATCGCTTGTAAGACTAAATGCGGACTCGGTGATAATGAGCCTAGCCACATTCAATAGATGAGGTAATTAATTGTTGGATATGAGTTTGAATGATAAAAAAATCATAGCTAAAAGCTCTACTTAACCAAAGCTATTATCTTTGCTTTTAGGATAAATCTTATGAACATTCTTAGTGCTTTGATTGAACAATCAGACAAAAACCTTCTGAAGTAAATTAATCAAAATTGCCCGAGGGTCTGGTGAATTTTGAAGCCCTCCTCGTATATGCTTGATCTTTTTTTTTTTTACTAAAATATGGGGGAGGTCTATACAATACCAACCTTCATTGTTTCTCGTGTTGTCTATACTAAACGCTATTATAGTTCAATTACTACCACTTGAAACAACTTAATCTTCGAAATTATAATACATTTTTATTGATGTTCACAGAAAAAGATTGGACACCCTCAAGATAAGTCAATTATCTTTAGTAGCTAGCAACTTACTTTAGAGAGGGTTTTTTAGGCACATGTTCTGATATTAAGGACATCTCACCAGCAATTGTTTTTCATAAATAGAAAGCATTAGAATTGAAGGATCTTGCAAAAAAACAAAATGTTTCATGTCAACTACCTGAACATTCGATCGCTTCAATAGATTACCTTAGTAGTGTTTGATAATTAATAGATTAATTAGTGTTGTCAACAGCTTATCTTTTCTTTTCTTTATTTAAATAAATAATTATAGCCAAGAGCCATTTCACATAATATAGACTAGAGAGAAGTACCCCAATGTCTTTCGACTTTTGTGCACACACATGCTAGATATATACATCTTAACACCATTGAAGTACTCGATCAATCAGCAAAAGCTTGCAACAATAATTAAAGAACCTGCATTTAATTTAACATTTGAAATCTAGTTTACATATGATATCCATTATGAAAAATAGGTAAAGACGAAATTGCAAGACAAATTTTGTATTAAGACTTGAACGGTGGGAGTTTTCATGAAGAATCAAAAGGGTTTTCATTAATTTGCTTTTAAGGTGTTATATCAAAGTGGGTGGTGAAAACGAGGGGAAAAGGATTAAGGGAAAGGTACAATTATATATATTTTTGAAGAGAGGGATTAAAATAATTAATTATGAGGTAATTAAATTTGCTTGGATTGTAAGGAAATGGCACCATCGATTCTTGTTTGACCCGTATCTTAAGGCTGACAAATCGCCCCGTTGTTCTCTCATCCCCAACCTAACTTTCTCTCCCTTTGATTCACTCGCTGCACCCAAATCCAGAACGCACTTGATTCCTCCCTTTGTAAATTCAGATGCAGTCAAGGACTTTGACCTCTCTTTAAAATTTAAATCCTACATGAACTTTAAAAATTAGAGGACCACTCGATAAATTTTCACGGTGTTAAAAAACCAGAAGTCTTGGATCCAAACATTTTCAACCATTTTATACCAAACAAACATTCGTTTCAAATCTCTATATATATTTAGGTCAAAAATATAACGGCATTGGTAGCCATATTAGAAAAAACCTGTAGCTGTTCATGAACTTGGAGCTGAACAGTATCTATCATCTATATCCATCGGTCCCTAACTTTTTGAATCTTGTGATTTTTCAATCCCAGGTTGGTATGATGGTGAGTGACTTTGGAAGTCAAATTTTATAGTAACTGTCCTATTAAAAGTTGGTTGAATTTTTGTTTGTTTCAGATTTAATCAGTTTGAATTTTCTCTAGATTTGGTACTGGTTTTGTACGCCGCATATACAAATCTAGAGTTCGACTTTATTTTCCAGAGAAGATTAGCCAACAATGGTATTAGAAAATTATTTGAGTCCAAAGAATTTAAGTTGTAAATAAAAGTTTAATATTAATATTAAAAATAAATTTTAATAATTTTATGTAAAACATGAATTTAATTTTAAGTGAAAATTCAATATTAATATTAAAAATAATGTTTAATAAACTCTTACATAAAATGTAGTTCTGTTTTAAAAAAATAATAAATTTTAAAAGATTAAAACATAAACAAGATAAATTAAAAAAAAATTATAAATAAAAACGTGGAGGTTGGAAAACAATACTTTAACATTGATACTATATTAAAAAAACTATTCAATCTAAAAACTTAAAACTGTCCAGTGAAATGCTAATATTAATAACAAAAATAAGCTTTAATAAGTAGTCTCACACACTATCTCTAATTAAGCTTAATGATATCTCTCTTGATTATGAGCTTCATTGCGCTCATGGACCTCAACTCAAGCCCAGCCCCTAAGGAGGGAACTCAACGTCTAGCATGCCTACTCTAAGGCCGCAAGCTTGTACTTTTTTTGGTCCCAACATGACCGACCAAGTGTAACGATCACAGGAGGTATAGTCGGAGAATTTATATTTATCTCCAAGTCAACAGCATGTCAGGTAAGTCAAAGGTGATCCTCAGAGAATAGAGAGATCATGCTAACATTTTTCGAATGAGGCTAAGAAGAGAAAATTTATCAATTAAAATATTAAGTCTTGCCCTCTCGAGCTAAGCAGCTGGCCAAGATTTCTTGTAGCAATAGAGTTAAATCTCAAGATCCATTAGGCAAATAACCTTTGGGCCCAATTCCGTGAGGCTCATCTTGCGAGGAACCTAAGGCATAAAATTTCTACATTAATGGCCCTAGAGACCCAAGCCCATGTAGACCCAAAAAGCTTGAGGTCAGGATTAGTAAAAAGCTATCATCTATATCCACGTAAAGTTGTCTTCAGTATCTTTATAGAGTTGTCCTCGATATCAATAGAAAGAAGTGTTTAGCAATTCAGAGCAACCAATTTTAGCAGACCCAACTCTAAACCCCCAAGGACTAATTTAGAAATAATTACATTACCCTTACGAGATTAGATGCGCATTGCCCTCAAAGATCTTGATACATCCTAAAAATTTCAAATATATCCCACTCCTATAATTTAAGAATATTTTATCGAAAAATCTAAAGATATATCCTAGTCTTTATAGGACTCAAACAGCTAAACATGCACAAGTCTATATAAAGAAGGCTATACTACTTTTTAAAAATAAAAAGAGAATTCTTCTAAGGACAAAAAAAATCTTACTTGTGACAATATTCTCATTAGCTTTTCCTTATTTTTTGGCCTTCTTTCTTTTTGTTTTATAAATGGCTCCATTGCTAACTTAAATATCAAAGAGTTATTACTGGCGATACCACCAACGTAACCTAACTGGTTTTGTGAGTGCAGATATCAATTTTAGAGATTGGCGAATGTTAGATTAATTAATTTATTCTGGTGATAGATCTCAACTATTGTATCACAGCTCAGGTCTAACGATAGATCTCGCTAACTATTCTCCAGCCCAAGTTTAGTAATAAACCTCGTTTGCTAGCAAAAATCCTTAGTCTCGACTTCTCTCAAATCTGGGGTGACCTCTATCTGGTCGGACACAGAGCATACATGAATCAGAATATATTTTTTTGAGAACATCTTTTTGGCACTCCCAGTAAGACAACATTACTTGTATGTCAGTGACAACTAGACAAATAGCTAAAAATCGCACAGAAAAGAACAAAGTTGAGTCATCCACGACTACACCACCTCAGCTCAAAGTTCTATTAGAAGCTACGCGGGATAGGGCGAGTTTGGCCCATGCAGAAAAAGACCTGTTGAAACAATAGTTGAAAAAGATTCACTATAGTACTCTTCCATACTCCAGGCCGTTCTCCATGGCCAACATTTAAGGGCTGGTTTCTCAGATCGCTTAAGAAAATTAATAGCTTGATATTACGTTGACCAACCAGATGGTCGCAGAGTTTCGGCCTTTTATTGAAGATAATCAAAGCATTAGCCAAACATACTTAAAAACCTTAAGGCAAAATTAGACAGAGCTGACAACTGATTGATGCAACAACAGTTAAGCGCAAGTACACACTATCGTATCAAATAATATAGGATTTTAAGTTCAAGTATCGATACTATAAGGACTATACAATTTAATTTTATCAATCAATTACTAAAATTATGCATACTTAACTTTTATTTAGAATACCAAAATTTGAAATTTAATTAACTAACCTAAAAACTTAACCTAAATAACAAATAAACAATGAAATAAATTCACCAATTGATAATAATCTAGGGTATAGACTCATCCTCTGATATTTTATTAGATTTTTTAACTTCTTAGTTAATCTCTTAATATAAATTGTTGGCTTAGACACGTAATCTCATCATAAGTCTCTGTCGATGGTCGAGTGATTATATAACACATTCTAACAATCACCTATATGTCTATGATAATCAAATTAAAATGTAATTCATTAAGATCAAGTCTAAATAATATCTTACATGCCACCTAGGTAATTGTCTATCATAGATGGAACTCATAGTTGTTACCCTATAATCATGCATCAAACTATCCTAAGCTAAACACATGAATCCCCTTATAAAGTTCATCATAGTCCTCAATCATTCAAGATATTGACCAAATATAATAAAAGTATTAAAATCATATAAAATGAATAAATTATAATGTATTAAGTTCATAAACTAAGAATTAATAAAATTCAACTACATACTAGGTTCAATAATCTAATCCTAAATCAACAATGTTTAGCTCATCACAAAATTATAAGTTTCAAACTAATCCATAAAGAACAGTAAAAATAAGAACATAATGATAAGAAAAAAGAAAAAAAAAAAACTAATCCAGAAGACGTCTTAGGTTACTTCTCTCTCAATCTTGACTTAAAGTTTGAATCTTGATTTTAAATCTTGATTTCTTGGCTTTGATTTTTGATTTTGTGTTGTGAATTCTTTCTCTAAGTTTTTACCTCTCTAAAGTCTATGTTTTGACTCTTAAAAGTGTGCTTTTATAGATATTAGAAACCCGATGATCGTCATTAAAGAGTCCAAATCACATTAGGAGACCAAAAATTAAGAAAACTAAACTTTCTAGTATGAGGGCCGTGACCCTAGCTTCTAAGCGCTGCAACCTCAAGCTTGATCAGGTGCTCTCGTATTTTAAGAGCAACTTTTTTGTTTTACGTCTAATTCGCCTCCTATTATTCCTATATATCACATTTTTCATCGTGCATCTATTTATGATCAAAAACACAAATAAATAGCCAATATTCATGATTTGGAGCAAAATACAACATTTAGGGTACTAATTATACTAGTGCTTTTACGCCCTTATTAAATACCCTCAAACTTAATATTTTGCTCGTCCTCAAGCAAAACAAAGACAAATATTCACAACTTATTCTTGACTTCTAAATAAAACTAAAAAATAAAAATAAGCTCTGGTTAATTAGATGATCATCCTCATATTCTGAAAGATTGTTACTGTTAAGGTCGGTACTTACGTGTCATCCTTGAATATACATATACTTGTGTATTTATACAAGTGTACATTCTCATTAAATCGCTAATACCCATTTATATGGTATTATGGATGTAACATTATAGATATTGTAGATTTGAAAGAGTTTGGATCAGATCTAAAGGAGTTTAGATAAGGGCTCATGGTTAGCCACGCTGAGACATATAATTACTAAATGTTAGCACAACTAAGTGTTAGCTTGTTATAATACTCAACAGATCCAAGAGTTGGAGCCTTGTCTGTAATGGAACATAGACCTGAGAATATACTAGTAACTGCATAGTTGCAAGAGTTGCAATCGGGTGTTAGGAAATGCATGTTGCGCAAGTATATTCTCTAATTATTATCCCTGATCTATTTCTACCAATGCGAGTCTGTCGGTGGATACCTTTTTATATAGATCAACATATGTCGTACCTATAGGGTATAGATGGTCGTTCCTAACCGACTGTGAGCTTGGAGATTGTATTAACATATGGGTATCCAATTAGGACTAGATATGGGACAGACTCATGAGAGCCTCCGATAGACACCTTATATAAGCCGTCAACGGAGGGTCCTCCCGAGTTAAGTAGTATACGTGGTCTTTTGACCTGAGTGCCACAGTGAGCTTGTAAGTGATCCATCATACTTTGGTTTCACACATGTCACGGACCTTTCATGGTGTGACCGCTAGGTATAGTTCGATACTTATGGAGTCCGGTGTGTATAGATATGGGATCTATCAACTCGTACTTCGAGTTAGATATCCAGATGCTTCGAGACTATATCTCGAAAAGTCTTGTGGCCACAAGCAATCATCCCAGGAAAGAGTTCAGCCAAGGTAGAACAATATGGAAAAAGGGTTTGCGCATATTGATAAGGCGAAATTGTATAAACTATTTTATCTTCCTAACTTGATATTTGTTCAATTTATCTTAATAATTGGGCTATTTATGCGTATTAATATTGTTTTATAGGTTGAAGCATTATCGGAGCAAAAATACCGGAAAACGGACGCAAATCGGAGCATTAGAGATAAAAATACGCAAATCCAGCGCTGCGGCGCTGCACTGTTGCTACAGTACACTGTAGCTACAGTACACTGCTACAGTACCACTGTAGCAACAGTGCAGCGCCGCGGCGCCGATTGCAGAAACTGGGCGCCGCAGCGCCAAAACGCAGCGCCGCGGCGCCGGGACCTGGGCAACAAGTTTTGACAGGTTCCTGAAAATCAGGAAACCCAAAAGCAACTCAAAATGCGCCCTAATTCCGTGCTCTTACCTATTTAATTGCTCAAAACTTACATTTTGAGAGAGGACTCTAGTTGGGACAGCAGCTAGAAACACAAAGAAACACCTAACTTCTAAGTTGGAGAAATCAAAGAGGAGGAAAGCAAGCTTCAACTTCAAAGACATTTGACAGGGATGTCTTCCTTTCTTTGATTCTTTACTTGTTGTAAGATGTTTAATTTACATGTATTTATGGAATTAGCTTCAAGATTGTGTAGTTTAATGATGAGCTAATTTCGTTCATCTAGGATTACATCCTTGAACTCATTTGTGATGGATTTTTAGCTCTCTCTTTTATGGTATTAATTCAGCTTTTGATATATTCATTGTGCTTGTGTGTAATGCTATTTGATTACTTGGCTAGTAGTTAAATTGATCTAGAAATGCTTAAATAAACTTGACAAAGGCATTTAGGTATTTAGTCTTAAGCATATTGATGCATGATCATAGTGTAGTACACTTGAGTTTCATATGAGATAGACATATACTCATAAGGCATGTATGGCTCATAAAACTTGTGCTTAATGAATTTTGTTCAATTTATTTATCATAGACATATAGATATTTGATTGGATGGAATAGATTCACTTGACCTGCAAAAGAGGCTTGTGATGTGTTGAGTGTTTTGGTCAATATATCAAGTTGAGAACCAATAAACATCAAAGAGATTCTGCTGAATTTATTTGCATAATGGGGGATAGTTTGTAATCCTAGGATTTCTCATATTGAATTTAACTTGTTGGTAATTTAGTTTGTCACTTAGCATAATTAAGTTGTTCTTTTACTTGAGTAGTTTAATATCATACATTAAATCATTTTCTGGATAATAGTAGAAAGACACCATTTCGGTACTTAAACTAGGAAAGATAAATCATTCTCTGTGGGATCGACACTCTACTTATCATATATTACTTGTTGCGACAACGTGCACTTGCGCTAATTTGTGTTATAGAAAACACACAACACATATTGTTCAGTGAAATACAAATCTGGAGATGGGACATGGATGAGCAATAGTGGATTTAACAGTGATAATCTATATCCCCGCACATCTAGGATATCATGACGGAATGACAATAAGTATGCGTTGTAAACTCAGTTTGCATGGTTTAACGTGCTGATTTGTAGATCCGTGACGTGTGCGTGGGGTATTGCTCACGGACTCATGGAATAGTTCCATGGACAAATCAGGCGTAGGACCTAGGGAGTCCCGCAATATGGAGTGTACTACTTGTGCACTAGGGCAGCATGCCTAATTAAAATATTTAATCTAGCAATATTCAGCAATACTACGGGAATGCGTGCGTGTCTGTATTTAAGTGTTAAATACAATAATTAATCAATAATTATTATTTACTAATTGTATAATGACACGTGACGCATTATGGACCATTGGTTGAGTTTAACCAAGTGCGAGTTTGGTAGGACCCACTAGGGGTAGACTTAGTAACTATTTATGAGGGGCAAAATGGTCATTTTTCACTTTAATTATTTAATTGTTAAATAATTAAAATATCTCTCTTATTATATTATATAATATATTTTTATATTATATAATTTTTTATCATTAGATATTATATATATTAATATTATATTTTGGATGCCAAATAGTTACCACCCATTACTAATTTTATATTATTATTATATATATTTTATATTATATAATATATTATTTTATTATTTTATTATATATATATATATAAAGTGAAGAAAATGGAGAAAGAAGAAGAAAGAAAGAAAGAAAAAGAAGAAGAAAAAAAAAATGAAATTGTTTTATTTTTCTCTATGCTTCCAATTGAAGTAATAATGGATTGCTTCAAATTCTCCATTTCTTATTCTTTTGGAGAAAATGATAAAAACATACATTGACCATTTTTAGGTTTAAGAGTTAAACCTAGTGCTGCGTAGAGGGCTGCTGTTCTAGCTCACCAAGCTCACCGTATTAGTGACTAGAACTCCCCGCGAGTTGGTCTCTATACGGACTCTGAAAAAAATACGTGTATAACGTTACACGTTGAGATGAGTTCTCTACACTATAAATATATTAATGCGATTAATATATTTTATTTATTGTGTTTATTGTAAATTTCACACTTCCGTCAGACTTAAATATGTATTTGATATATATTTAGGCAATAGACACAATTGTACATGCATACACCTACATGTCTTAGATCCTCCACCAACAAAAAAGTCAGCTTGATGGGTACCAACCTCGAACTCGTTAGGCATATATGGATAAGATCCCGGGTTCGAGGAGGGGAGGTACATCCTACGTCTGGGTGTGCTGGGGCACCTACTGCTCAGCTTAAGCGGACCCTAGAGCGAAAGCTGGGGTAGGCCCCATACACTCTGACAAAAAGGCTTACCTTTTTGTCAAGACTATGTGGGGTCTAACCAGTACTGGGATCACCATCCCCCACTGATCCCCACTAGTCGGATGCTAGCACACCCACATATCCAGCTCAGGTTACCTACACCCCCAAGAAATTGAGCTGATGGGTATAAGGACAAACTCATAAGGCATTATATGGATGAGATTTGGGGTTCGATTCCTTAGGGGCACAGGTAACCTGAGCTGGATATGTGGGTGTGCTAGCACCTGACTAGTAGGGACCAGTGAGGAATGGTGATCCTAGTGCTGGTTGGACCAAATGGTTGGTAGACCCCACATAGTCCTGACAGTTACATGGCACAAGTGTTTTTTTTAGAATGCAATAGAAAACTTTTAATGATTTATCCTACCATTCATCAAGTCCTTCATTCTTCTTTATGAATGATCGCTTGTGCTTCTCTAGAAAGACTTGAATTTTAGACTAGTGAAGTATTTCTCTTATGCCCTTCTCTTCTATCTTCTCGTCAAACTGCTGCTTCTTCTTCTTCTTTCTTCTCTTTCTATACTTTAACACCTTATTTTTTACATAAAGGTTTAATATCTCTATATCTTTGAGCTCTTTGGTGTTTAGGTGCACCATATCAATATTAAAGTAGTCTTCACTTTCAGATGGCAACTTAATTTTCTTGAAGACTTTAAAAGTGGCAATGTCATCTTGTACCTTCATGGTCATCTCTCATTTTTGAACATCAATGATCGTATACCCTATGGCTAAGAAGGGCCTCCCAAAGATTGATAGGGATCTTCTTATCTTCTTTCATGTTTAGAATAATAAAATAGACGAGAAAAATGAATTTGTCCACCTTTACTAACACATTCTCTATAATTCTTTTCAGGTAAGTAAGAAAGCGATCAGCAAGTTGAAGTATGATATTAATCGGCTTTACTTCTCTTAAACCTAGCACGGAGAAAGGCATGAAATTAATGCTTACTCCTAGATAGCATAAAGCTTTACCAAGATTATGATTGCCAATAAAGCATGGTATAATAAATCTCCCGGGATCTTTGAGCCTTGGAGGTAGCTTCTTCTGAAGAATAGCGCTACATTCCTTTATCAATGCCACGGTCTCATAATCCTCTAGTTTTATGTTCTTAGAAATGATACTCTTTATGAATTTGATGTAGCTAGGCATCTGTTCAAGTGCATCTGCAAATTGGAGATTAATATATAATTTCTAAAAAATATCGAGAAATTTAGAGAATTGCTTATCTAATCTCCTATTTGTAGCCTCTGTGGAAATGGTGGAGGAGGTGTAAATGACTACAATGGCTATTTCTGCACATTTCTTGAAGTATTTCTGCACTTGTATGCTGCCTATCATTCTTTTCTGCACTTTCAGGATTGCCTTACTACAATTTTTCTATTTCAGCACTTGTATTGCACCTCTGTAGCCTTTTAAAAAATAAAATTGGTGGCCTATATGGTTGCACATTTTTTTGTTGTGCCACATTTTTCTTCTCTTTCACACTTTATAGTGTTGGTTTGGATGTATTACCATGTAGGATCTTACCACTTCTTAAGTTGATGGCTTAGTATTTCTCTACACTTCTTCTTAGATTTATCTCAGTATCACTTGGTTGAGTGTCTTGGGGTCTCTTATTAATTGTAATAACAACTTATCCGATTTGGACATCTAAGTACTTTAATGATGTTAAATGATTCTGTATGATAGCGTCATTGGACTTCATATATTGCATCAACATATCTTCCAAAGCTGGCTTATTCTCTTATAGTAGCTGAAATCCTAAAGGATCCATTGGTCTAGATAGATCCTCTTGGTTGTTATGTCACGAAAATTTTGGATGATCTCTCCACATTGGATTGTAGGAATTTAATTGTGAGTTAGGTTATTGATGATTGTAATTTTTCACATAATTCACTGCTTCCATGCACCACCTATTTATGTGGTTATAACCACAAAAGTCGCCTGTTACTTGTTGAGTTTTGACTGTGTTCAATGTATCAAACTTTTTGGATAATAAGTTGATTTGCATTGTTAATGCCTTGAATGCATCAATCTTATATACACTGGTGATTTTTTTGGATATAACCCTATCTGCTGAACATTGGTAACTGTTCGACGCTATCTCTTCCAATAGATCATAAGCCTCATACATAGACTTATTCATTAAAGCTCCTTCAGCAGCGGCATCTATAATAGTCCTCAAATGACTTACTAGTCCATTATAAAACATTTAGATTAATATCTATTTAGAGACACCATGGTGAGGACATTTCCTCAACATATCCTTGAAGCGCTCTCATGCCTCATACAATAACTCTCCATCAATCTAACTGAATGAGGTGATATCACTCCTCATCTTTGTTGTCTTTGCTTATAGGAAGAACTTGACTAAGAACTTCTGTGTTAAATCTTTCTATGTCGATATAGATCTTAATGGTAATGACATCAACCAACTATTTGCTCTGTTCTTTAAGGAGAAATAGAATAATCTTAATCTGATGGCATCGTCGGAGACTGATGCGATATTTCTATATCATAAAATTAAGTGCAAGTATACACTATTGTATGCAAGTAATAAGGAGACTAAATAAATCTGATGTCGAACCCACATGGATAATTTCTTATTTTTAACCAATTACTAAAATGATATCTTCCTAATAATTATTCAGATAAATAAAAATCTAAGAATGAATGTAGAAAATATAAAGGCAAAAACACAATGCAAAGAGATTTCAGTGAGAGCAATATAGAGAAAACCTAGGATTAATATTATCCCTCAATATGCTTTCTAATGATTAATCTTCTAATATTTAACTCCCTTAGTCTTTGTTATTGATTAAGACACTAATGTATTCACAAGCCTCTTCCAAGGTCATGCAAGTATACCTTAATTTACCAAATTCCTATATTCTTATGGTACTTGTAATAAATTAAGATTCATTAAGATTAGGTCTTATTGATCATACATGCCAATTAGGTATATTCCTATCCTAAATTAAAACTTGCATATACAACATTGAATGTTGCTCTACAATCATGCATCCAATTACCTAGGTCTAAATATTATGATTCCTCTTCAGAGTTTATCAATAATATTACCAACTCATTCACCATATATTGGCCAGATATATTGAAGCATTAAAATCAAGTAATTTGAATATTAAAGAACTAAGTTTATTAAATATTAAAAAGATATGACAATTAACCACACATATTGAGTTCAAGTATTAACCCTAGAAAATAAGTTTAGCTCATGACTACAAGAGAACAGTAGTAAAAATAATAATAAATCATGATACAATCAATAGCAAACCGATATAGACGTCGCATTGCTCTTAATTGCGCTGCCTAAGATCTCTTGATGCCTAAGAACACTTTGAATCTCTCTCTAAGGTTACTTCAATTAAACTCTTATTGCTCTCTAAGACTCATGCTCTATATTCTTAGTGTTCTTAAATGCTTTAGGTTGCTCTTCTGGGATGATCCTTAAAAGTTGGGAACGAGTGGCTTTTTATAGGGATTGATACGAGCTTGAAAATTTTAATTCTCATCGGACTAGGATTCGCGCTACCGCTGGGGCGCTATGCAGTTGTCGCTGGGGCGACGCGTGAAAATGACTTCACCGCTGGAGCGATGGGTTGATGGCATTGGGGCGCTGACCCGTCACTGGAGCGATGAAGGTTTGGCGTTGGGGTGCTAAATGCGACTTAAACAGGTCGTTTTTCTTATTTCGATCACTATTTCAGCGCTGGGGCGATAATAATCGTGGCGCTAGGGCGATGGACACATACTTTGAAAACTTTGCATTCTTTAAATTTCGTTTAAGTCCCTAAAATAATAATAATGCACATAAATAACCATCTATTCTCATAAAACAATAAAATATCAAAATAAAAACATGAGAAACTATATGACAAATTTGCCCTTATCAGAGACTCCACTGTACTTGAAGGTATCACAAATTTCTAATAAATTTATGATATGCATGTTAGGATCGTCAGTAGGAGCTTCATTGAACTATACAGTCTCTTTCAACATCTGAATAATATTCGGCATGATCTCAAAGTTATTAGCATTGACGGTTGGTCACCGAATACTAGACTGCACACCATTTATAGTTGGGATAATATACTCTTTTCAAAGCTCTCTGTAGTATTATAGCTCAAACACTAAATTATTGATGTGATCGTTGTTTCCCTCTATTTTTAAAGATTATTGGCGATATTCATGTTGAAGTCTATGCAATGTTCTTTTGGTCCAAGTATTGATCCCACGGAGACTATACGAACAAATTCTATCAATCAATTACTAAAATTATCCATACTTAACTTTTATTCAGAATACCAAAACTTAAAATTTAATTAACTAACCTAAAACTTAACCTAAATAATGAATAAACAACGAAATAAATTCACCAATTGATAATAATCTAGAGTATAAACTTATCCATTAATATTTCATTGAATTCATTAACTTCTTAGTTAATTCTTTAATATAAATTGTAAGCTTAGACACTAATCTCATTATAAGCCTCTATCAATGGTCAAGTGACTATATTACACATTCTAACAATCACCTATATATCCATGGTAATTAAATTAGAATACAATTCATTAAGATCAAGTCTAAATAATACTATACATGCCACTTAGGTATATGTCTATCCTAGATGAAACTCATAGTTGTTACCCTATGATCATGCATCAAACTATCATAAGCTAAACACATGAATTCTCTTGTCAAGTTCCTCAATCATTCAATATATTGACTAGATATAATAAAAGTATTAAACTCTGATAAAATGAATAAATTATAATGTATTCAGTTCATAAACTAAGAATCAACAAAATTCAACTACATACTAGGTTCAATAGTCTAACTCTAAATAAACAATGTCTAACTCATCACAAAACCAAAAGTATCAAACCAATCCATGAAGAATAGCAAGAATAAGAACACATAGTGATAAGAAAAAAGAAGAAAAACTAATCTAGAAGACGCATTGGGTTGCTTCTCTCTCAATTTTGACTTAAAGGTTGAATCTTGATTTCTTGGCTTTGATCTTTGATTTCATGTTGTGAATTCTTTCTCTAAGTTTTTGCCTCTCTAAAGTCTATGTTTTGACTCTTAAAAGTGTGCTTTTATAGGTATTAGAAACACAAGAGTCGTTATTGAGGAGTCCAAATGACATTAAGAGACCAAAAATTAAGAAAACTGAACTTTTCAGTATAAAGGCCGCAGCCCTAGCTTCTAGGCGCTACGGCCTCAGGCCTAATCATGTGCTCTCGTATTTTGAGTGCAACTTCTTTGTTTTACGTCTAATTCGCCTCATATTTGTTCCTATACGTCACTTTTTTTATCGTGCATCTATTTATGATCAAAAATGTGAATAAGTAGTCAAATATTCATAATTTATAGCAAAATATGAAAATTAAGGTACTAATTATTCTAGTGCTTTTACACCCATATCAATAGATCAAAAATATGACCACACCTTAAATTACAAGAGTCTCAACAACAACAAAATAATTAGGCCAAACTATCTTATAGCTCGGTTAATATACTAAGGTGATTCGAAAGGGTTGACTCTTCTAATTCTCTAGTCCATCAAAACCAACCAAAATAGATTTTCAGTTATGACTAAGCTAGTAACATAATAAATTTAGGGAGTTTGCACCAGTCCAATCCTCAAAATCAAAATCAAATCGGCCAAATCCAATCTAGGCTAATTTAATTTAGGTCTATGGAACCAGTGCGGCCTACAAGTAGTTTCAGGCGATCTAAAATAGATCACAACATACTGACCAAAGTATTGCAAAATATAGGGTTAACTTTAGACCTATGGCACGTTCTTCTTATAGGAAGCCATACCCCCATATCATGGATGCCTTGTTCCCTTCCCCAAAGCGATATACGATTCCCAAATTTTTCCTACTTTCAGGAGAAGAGAAAATCGCCATTTTTAAGCACAATTCTATATTTATGGTACAGTTTGGTGAGGCCATCTTGTCTCCCTTTTAGAAACTAAGGCTATTTAACAATTCTCTCACACAATGGCTTTCACTTGGTACACCAACCTGGTGCCTAAGTCGATCGCTAGTTGGGAAAAAATGGAGGATAGATTCTATATCAAATTCTATAGGCCGCCATCAAAGGTATCTTTCTCTGATTTAGCTAGAGTTTTCCAAATGCCAGAAGAGTCAGTGTCTAAGTACATAATTCGCTTCAAAAAACTTTAAACGTGGTGTCAGACACAGATATCAGAAACTGACTTTGTGCCAATGGTCATCCAAGCAATGTCATTCGTAATGAGTGAGCACTTTAAAGGACATCATTTTTATGTCTTATATGAGTTAGCGACTCAGATCGCCAGCTATGAGAGACTGCTGATGGAAAAGAAATATAAAAAGGCATCCTCAAATGGAACAGTCAACGTCGACTCAAAAATTGAATCAGACGAGTCAAATGCAGAGGAAGTATACTTAGCCGAAGTTGTCAAATGAAGGTCTTATGAATACAGCACTGAAAGGGAAAAGAAGTTCGGCAAAAATACTCAGATCATAAATGAATACTTGTTTAACCTGAGGAAGGTCGATCAAATTTTTGACTGGCTTTTAAAGGACAAACAAATCAAGTTGTCCAAAGACCATACCATTCCTCTAATCGATTAGTGAACGGGAAAAGATTATTGCAAGTGCCATAATTTCTAAGGACACAGTACGAATAACTATGTGATTTTCAAAAATGAAATATAGAGGCTAATTGATGAGGGATGATTGCTCTTTACCTCTAAAGGAAAGATTCTTTTGGTAGAAATGACCCCTTCCCCTTAGCAGCTGTGAATGTAATCATTCCTACAAAAAAAAAGTTGTTAAGAGAATGGTCATCAATAGACTTTCAAACGACAGATAACTAGAGAATTAAAATCCAAATTAGTGATTCAACCAAAGAGGCGACTAGAGTAGGCTAGGTGGTTACAATAAAACCAACTTCAGAGACTCAGTCGATCACAACAGAAGCTTGTCTTATATATCCTCAATGCCAAACCACCTTTTTGAAGGTCTAGGGCGATCTTGAGGACAAAACCACTTTGACATGGCCTTTATGAACTTTTAAGCCAAGGCCTAACACTATTGGCCAATGGGCAAGTAACAGGCATAAACAAAGTGTCTTTGATTGCCTTGAGAGGTGTATTCCTACCTATTTTAAGCCAACCAAAACTCAGAAAAGAAGGCAACAGAGGTACAAACAACTTAGGCGACTCAAACAAGCTGTCCGGAATCAATGGGAGGATTAAGACTCTGTGATCCTTTCAAAAATCTAGAGCCTTAATAAAAAGCTTTATGGTAATAGAGTTTCAGAGGACCCACGACCTTATATATTGATCAAAGTAAGTAACCAGCCTTGAAAAGTCTTAAACCAATCGAAAGAAAGCCAGAGCAACCAAGACCTGACGATAAGGATTAAGCTGACCTTAACAATCCCATCAACTATTCAAATAAGGATTGCCCTACGAAGGAATCAATAGTGAATCCCATAAATAGAATATCAACATGGTTATCATGTTACCCGATTCTTTTTAATCGAAACCCAGGCATCTATATTTTTCATACAAGCGATGAATTAGATGAACCGACTCCATTGACACTTTAGCATCTAAAGGACAATATGACCAAACATATCCGGCCACTATATATGAAAGCTAACCTCAACAAGGTCTCATGCAAAAGGATTCTAATTGATGATGAGTCCAGAGTCAACATTTTTCCCTTACGGATGCTAAAGAAGTTGGGCATTAATAAAAACGACTTGGAACACTGTGAAGTGATCATGACAGACTTTGCAGGCTGCGAAACACTAGCAAATGGGTTCATTTCAATCAAGGTAAAAGTTGGCTATATCGAGAAGGAAGAGCCGTTTTACGTAGTCAATGCACTAAGTGATTACAACTTCCTCCTAGGGCGAGACTAGATCCATTCAAAGACATTTTCATTCAGTATACATTATATAATTTTTAGATGGCAACTAGACAGGTCAGTAAAAATAATTTATGCCGATCCTAACCCATTTGAGGCAACACTATATGATCCCAATGTTACCACTACTATGCTCAAATGGGGTAGATTAGAGCGATATAGCTCAGAGATAACAAAACTAGATGCCCAAGTAATCAATGGCGATTTAGTCCGTCCCTTAACGGTCAAAACTAACCGACCCTAAATCTATTTTTCTGATGAATAAGCAGCGAACATTTACTTTAGACAAATGTATCTATGAGAATGAGACTCAAGACCCACAATTCGGCTAAGAATTAAAGCCAGCCCTAGTAAAATTAGACTATCACAACCCTTTAAGTAAATTAAAATAATACAACTTTGGGGCAAAATAAGAATACAGGCCAATTTTTATTAATGAAGAATTGGATCCATTTTACGAGGCTAAACTATTGACTATTCTTAGAAAATACAAGGATTGCTTTGTATGGGATTATACTAAGATGCCTGGCCTCAGTAGGGATTTAGTTGAGCATAGTTTATCGATCAAAGATAAATTTCGACCATGTAAGCAGAACATAAAAAGAATGTCTATAGTAATTGAAGACAAGATAGCAGACAAAATCAAGAGACTCCTCAGTGCATGTTTTATTCAACTAGCTAGTTATGTGGAATAGTTGTTGAATGTCGTCCCAGTAATTAAAAAGAATAGTAAATTAAGACTTGCCGTAGACTTTTACAACCTCAACTTGACAACCGCAAAAGATAAGTACCCGATGACAATAGCTGATATATTGGTCGACTTGGCTGCTTGTCATCAAGTTTTAAGCTTCATGGATGGGAATTTTAGGTATAATCACATATTCATAAAGAATACTGACGTTCATAAAATCACATTCAAATGCTCTGTGGTGATCGGTACGTATGAATGGATAGTCATGCTCTTCGGATTAAAGAAAGTTGAAGCGACCTATCAACGGGTCATGAATGGTATCTTCCATGACAATATTGGCTAATTTTTAGAGGCCTACATCGACGACATTGTGATTAAATCAACATTCTATGATCAGCATTTGGTCAATATACAAATGGTCTTCCAAAAAATGTAACTACACCAACTTACACCAACTTAAGATGAACCCTTTGAAATGTGCATTCGATTTGTTGGATAGATATTTTCTTGGATTCTTGGTACATAAATAGAGGGTGGAGATAGACTCTAATAAAGCTAGGGGGTCAAGGAAGCCCTTGTACCAAGAACTAAGAAAGAACTAGAGCAGTTGATCGGCAAGATAAATTTTTTGAGGAGATTTATTTCAAATTATGTCAGACAATTGCATGCTTAGTCGCCCTTGTTAAAATTAAGAAATAAGGAAGAGTTCAAGTGGACCGCCTATTATCAGAAGGTCTTTGAAGAGATTAAGAAGTACCTGACAAACCCACCAGTCATGGTGCCACCTAAGCCCGATCGACTTTTGCTTCTTTATATTTCTGACATGCATAAATCGATTGGCGTCTTATTAGCACAAGAACAAAATAGTGTCAAGAAAGTCGTATACTACCTCAGCAGGGTTTTGAACAACACTGAAATTAGATGTACGACAATTAAAAAGTTATGTTTAGCCTTGTACTTCTAATGCTGCAAACTGAGGTACTACTTACTACCCACAACTGTACATGTAATTGTCCAAATAGACATCATCAAATATCTACTATCCAAGCCTTTTTTAAGAAATCGACTAGGAAAATGAGCGATCACATTATCAAAGTTCAGCTTAAAATATGTTCCTCAAAAAGTAGTTAAAATGACAGACTTTAGCCAATTTCTTAGCCAATCATCCCATACCTCCTAGAGATACAATTGATCATGAAATCAGCACAATGAGCACAAGCTGGCAACATTGGTTCGACGGGTCGAGGACCAATCAAGCTGTAGGGATAGGAATCATCCTAGTATCCCCCATAGGAATAAAAATCAATATGTCATTTTTTTAGATTTTCCATGCACTAATAATCAGGCTGAGTATGAAGCATTGATCATTAGGCTTGAAATAATTGTGAAAATGAGGATCAAGAAAATTAAAGTCTAGAGCAATTCATTACTGGTAATCAAGCAAGTGACCGAAGAATATTGCTGTGAGGTCAATTTATTGGTCTCATACTATAACAAGGCAAAACACTTTATCCAAGATTTCAGTTATGCCTCGGTTAAATACACGGTAAAAACAAATAATGTTGAGGTCAATGATCTTGTACAAAGGGCATCAAGGTTCAAATAGGCGATATCAAAAATTCTTTTGATCCACAGACCGCAATCATGTCTATAGACTATGGGCTTACCTGATCAGTTTATTATGAAGGTCAATTTGAATGAGGGTTTGAGGAACGACTTGATTGCCTATATGAATAACCCAAACTAACAAGCAGACCAAAAAAAATTAAATTTTTGCACCAAAATTTATGCTCTTCGTGAAAGAGTTATTCAGAAAAGCCCCCATCAGTGAACTGCTAAAATGTATCAGCCCAAAAGAATCAATGCTTGTAATGGTCGAGGATCATGAAGGGTTAGCTGAAGCCCGCCTTAGTGGATGATTAATGAAGAAAGCAATTTTAAAAATCAAATTTTGGTGGCCGATTATAAGACATAACTGCCACAACTATGCTATAAGTTGTCAAGAGTGCTAGACGCATGGGTTGATACAAATCATGAAGGTCAATTTGAATGAGGATTGAAGGAACGACTTAATTGCCTATATGAATAACCCAAACTAACAAACAGACCAAAAAATTAAATTATTGCACCAAAATTTGTGCTCTTCGTGAAAGAGTTATTCAGAAAAGCCCCCATCGGTAAACTGCTAAAATGTATTGCCCCAAAAGAATCAATGCTTGTAATGGCCGAGGATCATGAAGGGTTAGCTGGAGCCCGCCTTAGTGGACGATTAATGAAGAAAGCAATTTTAAAAATCAAATTTTGGTGGCCGATTATAAGACATAACTGCCACAACTATGCTATAAGTTGTCAAGAGTGCTAGACGCATGGGTTGATATAAATCGTTCCAGCCCAGAAAATGCAGGCGGTGATCAGCCCATGGCCATTCAGAGGATGAGCTATGGACATAATTGGAAAACTATACCCACTATCATCAAAGCGTCACGTATTCATCCTTGTGGCAATTAATTATTTCATGAACTAAGAAGAGGTCGTCCCATTAAGACAGTTAATCAACAATCAGTCATAAAAATTCATAAAGAAGAACATCATTTATAAACATGGCCTTCCTGAATCAATTACGATCGACCAGAAAATGGTCTTTACAGGAGAAGAGATTGTCAATTTCTCAAAGAAATTCGACTTCAAATTAATTCACAGCACCCCTTATTACACACAATCAAATGGTCAAGCCAAGTTAACAAATAAAGCCACCATCCTATGGTTGAAGAGGGTGATCTCAAATAGTCCAAGAACATAGCACGAGAAGTTGTAAGAGGTTTTGTGGGCAAATAGGGTCAGCCCAAAAACCGTTATTGACACCTCACTTTATCAGCTAGTTTATGGACACAAAGGCATGGTCCCAATGGAACTTACTGGAAACTTTCTATGGAGGCGATTTCAAAGTAGTCTAGATCTCGAGTAATATCAAGACATCATGATAGAGGAGACAGACGAATTGGACAAGCATCACCCCGAAGCCCTAAATTGCCTTGAGATCCAAAAGAAAAAGGTCAATAGAGCTTATAACAAGAGAGTCGGGATTAAGACCTTTAGCCAACACGACCTTATTTGGAAGGCGATACTTCTAATAGGCTCAAAGTAAAGTGACTTTGGAAAGTTCAATGCCAACTAGGAGGGACTGTTCAAAGTGGCTAGGATTCTCGGCAAGGGAGAATATTTATTAAGCAATGTGGATGGAGAAGTACATAACAGGCCGATCAATGGAAACTTTTTCAAATAATATCGGTCGAGCATATGGGAGGAGATCGATAAAATGACTTAATAGAGGTAAGAAATATAGCATAAGCGGGCCGATTCATAGGGGTTTTGTGAATTTGTTATAAACGGTCAACGTTGCTAGAAAAATTTTATGTTAACCATTAATTATATCAATTAAAAGCTGATTTATGTTTTTCAGTTCAGTGGCACTACATATTGGTTAATTTATTAAAATGATATACATAAATATAAATTAAATAAAAAATAATGACGATAATTCAAAAGATAGTGTTCATTCATTAAAAGGTATTACAAAAAGAAGGCTCCTAGGTCGATTACATTTTATCTAAAATTGAGTAAATTTTGGGTACACTAGAGTTGACCACATTTACGTCTGCTTCATCTTTAAGTACAGGAGTATCCTTCAACTTTAGCTTCTTTTTTAGTTCATTTTCTTTTGGTGAAGCTCTAAGACCTTTTTTTTCCATATCTAAAGAGTAGGTCGTTCTCTCCACCTCCTCTTCCCTGAGTTTGGCTAAAGTGCTCTAGCTCTTTAATTTTTTTCTTAGCCACCCTACTCTCATCCTCAAGCTTTTGAACTTCGGACATCAATTTAACCTCCAGATGGTCTAATGATGCCTTCTGCCCCATTTTTTTTCGGCCTCTTTAACTATCTGCATAGCTGATTGCTTATTCTTGGCAATTAAAGTGAACAAAGCTGCAAAATCATCTATTTATGTCTTCAGACCGATCGACACATGGTTGCTCGTAACATTTTCATATAGAAATTTTAGGTTTAAATTCACCTCAAGAACTTCGTGGTCGTCTATGAGCAAATCGGTTAAATAACCCTTCATCCCCTTAAGTTCGTCAATTATTTGCTTGACTTCATCTACGAATGGGAGAAGCAAATGAAGAGGACTTGTCAGTCGTTTCCTCATTATCACTAGATAAACCCACCATCAAGCCGATAAGATGTCAAGTGCAGAGGTTACAGTGTTCAGCGATGATTTTCTTAAAGCTGGCTTTCTGAAGGGTTGAGCTCAAAAGCTTGCAAAATTTGAGATGATTGAACCACTAAGGCGGGATCTTTGTTAGAAGCTAGAGGAACCTCAATGATTCTCCAACGAAGACAAACTCTGGATGATCACTGACTGTTAGAGATAGAGTGACATGAGTCATTTACTCAATTGGCCTCCTAAAAGGATATGAGGCAGTTGATTCTAATGGAGTCTTTGAATGGACGATCTTTATTTTGGTTGACTTTTTAGCAGTCGTCTATACAAAGGAATGTTAATAAGACCAATATTGAATCATCATAAAAAATTTAGTAGGGCAATTTTCTTACCTTGACACGTTTCTTGGAAAGGCCAAGTCTTCCCCCACACTCGTCGGTAAGGTATCTAAAGTTGTTGGTATTGCCTTTGCAAAATAAATAGATAAATTATTATCAAATAAAAGATTATAGTCTAAAACCAAGGATAAAGTTTACCTTGAAAAGAATAGTTACCGACCACATATACTAATGCAAGGTCTAGAGTCGACTTAGAATAATTATATAAATAATATCCGATCCACACAGGCCAATTTGTTCCTTTATCAGAAATATATCTCGTTAAGCTGAATTTTGCAAAAGGGATTAACGGCCTTGGAACCACAAAAGATTGCTTAAAAAATAACTCACCAAGCCATAGGCCGCCTTCGCCAACCCATTTGATTTGGTGATCAATGGCCGCCCAATTTTGTTTTTAGACTAGTTCCCTCTTTCTTTGGTGGCTTTTTCATTTCATTCCATCTAATTTATTACAATTAAATTTAATGCCAAAAATCTCTTGGATGAGCTTACCCTGTGATTTAGGTCAGAACTTGATAGATTTAGAAGACGATCACACAGACATATTATGGGGTTAACTAAACCTAAGTGGGTCATTTTGGTGAGCAGAAAAATAATCAAAATATTAAGGAATAAAGTGCATATTGTAAAAACCTAGAATATACTATGAGGTGTCAATTTTATAAGATAATATCTTATAGACGACCTGTTTATCAACTCATTTAGACTTGGCAAGTAGATGCAAAGATATTTCTTGAGCTTCGGTCGACTTGGACTTCTTAGAGCATGAAGCGGTCGATTTTGATGCTATTATGATTACTACAAGTTAAAATATAAAACACAATCAGCGGGTGATGAAATAGGTAATTCATATCAAAATTAAAAGGTTATAAAAATGTTACTTGAATGCAAATAAAGATCGAAATAAAGGTCGAATAACACTCAAGAATTACTTGCTTTGGTAAGTTAAGAGAAAAGAGAGTGTGAGAACTATTGAAGTAAAAATGAGTGTTTACCTCTTCTTATAGTGGTCCAAATGTGGTTAAAATAAAAGGTCGCGTCTAAATAGTGGTGCATTTAAGGAGGTACAATAGTTTAATTATATGGTGTAATAAATAGGCCATTTAAACATAATAGTTACATATATGTAAGGATATAACGATCAGAAGGTGAAGGTTTTGTTAGAAGACATTAAATGCTAGAAGACCATGGGATAAAATGATTTAATGAACCATTAGGTAATGGTCAATTTAAGAAGGTTTGGATAATAAGCATGAATGAGATTGGCTCAAGGGGGTTTTTTTCGACCTGCGGAAGTGAACGATATTTACAAGTAAATAGTAGGCGACCTTGATGATTTGATATTTAAGGGAAAGATTTCATTGTTTGTTGAGAACAATTATACATAAGGTGTTTGACAAAAGGATAAGCCGAGGTCATGCTGTTAAATCAAAAAATATGGTCGACTTATCGGATTATGCTTCAAACGATTTCAAAGTTAAATCAAAAAAGTATCAGAAGAGCAGACGAGTTCTGTAGAGTCATACTAAGACCAGTTGATGAAGAAAAAATTGGACAATAAAGGTAATGGACCGGTTAAGTTTTGACAATTAGAAGCAGAACAATCTTAAAGCACTAAGTGCAGGTGATATGACAAGATATTCACGAGCCTGAATGATATTTCATGCATTGAGTGCTGGTTTAGGGCGACCTAAACAAGTAACTTTGAAGACATGGGACAATAAAGGGCTTAAATCGATAGCGGGCAATTTTAAGAAAGGCCAGGTAGTCTAGGATGACCATAGAAGCCTCTAGACAATTTGAAGTGCATTGACTTGTCCCAGACGATTTTTTAGGTATTAGGTCAATAATAGGCAATTTTGGCCGGCTAAAGTATTGCAAGTCTCAACAAAAATATCTTTTTGATCGACTTACAGGACATATTGTTGACACTGGTTCAAAAAGTGCTTAACATGCTTTTTTGTTTTAAGGTTTTTTAGCCTAAATTGTGTGTGGTAGGTTATTTAAGAATTTGAAATTCGTATATAATAAGAAATTGTACTATATTAAGATTCTTCTTGTAAAAACAAGTTTTGAATAGAATTTTACAGCCTATAAATAAGTTGAATTTCTTATTGTAAAAATCATCAACTATTCAATACACATAATTTATACAAGCTTCTAAACTTTTTATCTTTTTTTTTTATCATTCAATCTAGGATTGTGTTCTTACTTGTTGAAAATTTCACAATTCTATTAATAGAGTTTCGTTTTTCCTTCTTTGTAAAAGACCCAAGCTCTGTGACACGCTTACTACACTATAACCCAGGTCTAGTGATAGATCTAGCCTATTGTGTCACAGTCCAAATCTAATGATAGATCTCGCCTGCTGTCCTTCAACCCATGTTTAGTACTAAATTTTACTTGTTGGCAAAAAATTTTAGTCTCGATTTTTTTTAAATTTAGAGTGACCTTTGTCTAGTTGAACACAGAACACACACAAATCCAAATATATTTTTTCGTGAACAGGTCTTAACCCTATTGACATGCCAGATATTCTTAAAACATTAATGTTGACAATCACAAAGGGGTAGGATTAGACACTACGTTACTCAACTCTAAGGGGTATTTTAATCATTCCAATAGAGTTTAAGAACCTATTTCATACAAATGGAAAAAATTAATGTTCTTTCCATCTAAATCATCTTTATAGCTAGTGGCGATGGAGGATGTCCCGCCAACTATTTCTGAGTTTGTAACCCCTTCCCATTTTTAGTGCTTAATTAAAATATTTCTCTTTCAAATAAAAATGAAAATGATAGTCTAACTTAAATAGGTATAAAAACAAAAAATCAGGACGTGAATGCTATGATCCCGTTGGAGAATATTCTTATAGATATTTTTTATTTTCTTAGTGTACTTTTCGTTAAAGGCGTGCTCAAAAGAATTTTCATATGAACAACACAATAACACTCTTTGATCTATTTCAATCAATTATAGGAATATAACAATTAATGAATTTATTAGAATATTAATGCATTCAAGAAGAGGGAAGAGCTCTCTAATTAAATGTTGAATTAATTAGTATCAAAAGGAGACAAATTCGTGATCAGCCAAATGCTCAATCAATGTAAGTAAGCCAAGGACAATTCATGCTCCCTCGTTATTCAGTGCAACCAAAGAAGGATGGGAAACAATTAATGGATTAATATTACACAATAAATTAACTTTGAAATCATGTGTAAACCATACGTGATTAGCTGTTTGTTTCTTCCATTTTTTAAGGAGTGATTACTGATTAAACCGGTTTTAATGCAATTCAACTAAGAATGTATTTATTTTTGTTAACGCTATTCATAGAATGTTATTTAACGTATTTTATATTTTTAGTAATAAGGGTTTATTTCATATAACCTTTCAAGTAGAGCTTCTATTAGTAAACTTTTTATAAATAGAGCATATAAGAAAAAAATATTAAGCGTTTGACAGTCACTCATAATTTTTTTTTAAATATTGTGTAATTATTTTGATAGACAAATTTTTTAAGTTATGTTATAAGAGAATTGAAGTAAAACTTTTAAAAAATAAAATAAGGGTATTTTAAATATTTTAACACTCTTAAAAAAGATTTTTTACCTCTACTCAAAAGCTTAAAATTTATATTTGTTTTAATATAAAAAAAATTTAATTCTAAAAATTCTTTTTTATTTGCAATTAAATGCTTTAAAAAATTAATAGAACTTTTTTTTTTGAACTTAGAGATGGAAAAATTGAACTTGGAACCTTTAATTTAGTAGAGAAATATACTGTAAATTTTTTATCACTAAGCTCTTTTTTTTTAACATTCAAATGTAATATCATTGATTAAATCAGTAATGTTACAATGTAGGGCTCCTAATATAAAATCAAAAAATTATTAGAACGCTACACATGGATAAAATAAATCTATTATGGCTCGTCTAGACCTACTACTCTCTCGTAGAGAAAAATTATACAGACCCTAAGGTGGGGACTATCCCAATTAAGGGATTATTACATCTACCCTCAATCGGAGAAACCTATCATCTCGTAGGAGGAAAAAATCTACCATAGCATAGGAGGGACAAAAAACTATTCCCTCACTGAGAAATAAAATAAAACTACCAAATTTATTACAACTATTTTTCAACCAATATAAATATATCCAAACAACAACCTAGCAATACAATATATTTCAAAGCAATAAAACACAACATTAGTACATATGGTAGATTAGATAAAGTTGTATCATGGATTGAAGATTTATTGCAAAGCTAGAAGTAGTGCTCAAACATCGGAGCTATGCCAACAGTGATCGCCTACACCCGGGCATCTAAGAGTTGTTGCTAGCGAATAGGGGCGGCGAAATTCGATGACTATCCAGCGAAATCCATCCACAAGTCGGTCAAGACCCAAAATATCTATAGGGGACACGGATCAGCCCCACTTAATAGTAGTCGAAGTGTTTCTCTGATTAGATCAAATTCAGAGGGAAACTCTGCAAGACGACAATGGCCAAGAGATCGTGGCGGTCGGAGGAAGCTGCAGCAGCTAAATTAACTCTGCCAGAGCTGAGACTGGTCAGTGTAGACCAAAGGAAGGCTCGGAGTGGGTCAAGGGACATGACGAGGCTGTGGAGTAACTCTTGTTGTTAGGGCTCGGTAGTGGCCGAGGAGCAACTAGAAACGGCACTAGACAGCTGGCGAAGAGAATGAGAAGGCACAAGGGAAGAGATCTAAAGCTAAAAAAAAACTAAAAACCTACAAAAACTTGAAGAAAAACTAAAAGAGAAAGGTTAAAAGACCACCAGAGATGAGGCTAAATGGAAAGTTATTTGCTTGGGCAGCGCTGTGGGAGAAGAGAGTTTTAAGTTAAGAGAGAGTTGAGAGTTTTTAGAGTTTTAGGGGAAGTATCTCTTTCACTACGCCTTTTAAGTCAATAAAAAGTCAATAGAACTTTTAATATTAAAAAAAATATTTTTACCCTTTGAAAAAATTATACCAAATAGACGCTTAGCGGCTTCTAATTGCTCTTTTGATTTGAGCTTGCTTATAAACATTTTTTCAATAATAATAATAATAAAGAAAATTTATCAATTAGCCCCCTTATAAGATTGGTAACTACAATTTGTTCCTTAATAAAATTCATAATAGTTAAAAAACTCTTATTTAAAGGTGTCTTTATCAACTTTTAGTTAGAAAAATATTCGTTAGAAGGAAGCTTGACTATAATAAATTTATTAGAAGTAGCCAATTTCGCTGAAAGGCAAATTGATATTTAGAGATGAGAAAAAAGTGGGAGTTTCCTTACCTTGCTATACCTTTTTTTTTAATCATTAAAATTCTATTTTTTAAAAAAAATTACCAATTCCTTGTTAATTATGGCATTGAAGTATTAAAATTATTTTTTATGGCTATTGGTGTTGCCAATAAAGAGGTTTTTGGTATTTTCAAAATATTAAAAAAAAATTAGTAATTTTTTTAAAATATTAAGAAAAAATTTAATAGTTTGCAATTTGGTTCGATAAATGACAAAGTTAGATATAATTATAAATAAGATTGATATCTACAAAATACAACCCTAAATTTATCATGTCAAATTATCAGAATAGATATTAAAAAATGTTTACCTAAAGAATTCATAGCGATTAGAATACAAAGGTTAGCAAGTTTCAATGAGAACACAAGAGTTTAGCAACCTTTTTATAATCAAATCTACGTAACACTTAATGAAGTTCTCTCTCTATAATTTTTTTTTAAAAAAAGCACTATGTATACAATAATTTAATTTATGGACCACAACACTATACGAGGTCTATATATATTAGGTTAATTATTAGCCCATCAATAATAGTTAATTAGTATTTAGTCACTACACATAATAAGTACATACCTAATAAATGTCTTTAGAGCCCAATAAGAGATAGACCAAGTAAATCACTTAAACTGACCCTTTATTTATAATAACCCATAAGATATAATTATTATTAATATGTAAGCTCACATAGGAAATAATAAGGCCCAACAGCAAATTTCCAATTCTTAATTCATATACATTGTCATATCAATTTCAAAAATAAGGACGAAATTAAATTACAAAGCAAAAAGCCTTGATAATTTTAAGAGAATACGAGGCCTGAGATCTAGTCTTAATAAAATTATTATTGTGTGTGAATTTTTAGTATGATTCTAGAAAGAATATTGTTTTAATCTCATCATTATTTTATAGTGGAAGTTAGAATTGAACTATGATCCCGTGATTTTTTCCAATTTTGATTTTCTACGTAAAAATTTAATATCCCATTGTGATTAGTAAAAATTTAGTGGTATTATTTTTTTTTAATTGTAGTGGTATGTTAGTCCATTTTAATAACATAAAAAGGGAAAAATAATATTTTCATTATATAATTTTTGTGATCTTTCTCAATAAGTGGCATTAAAGTGAGCCAGGTTGTACAATAATTTATATCGATTAAAATGGATGAAAAATCTGCATATATGATTTAATTGAAGGTATGAAATTATTTTATAAAAAAAAAACTACATGAACCCATTGAAGGGAGTACTACAAAACCAAAAAAAATATAAGGAGTTGAGCCAATTACAATGAAAGTATGTTGGCACTATTAGGCAATTGATAGATTAAAATGTGTTATGTCATGTGAAAAAGAAGACCAAGGCTGATGTTATTTGAAGAAAATTAGAGTTTATTTACGAGCAGCCTACACTACAAAATAAAGTCAATTTGATGAAGAGGCTTGTAAATTTAAACTTCAAGGAAGAGCGTAGTATAGTTAAACACGTGAGCTTTAAAGCCTAGTGAACCAATTGACAACTATGAGTATTTCACTAGATGATAAGTTACAAATATTGTTTCTGCTTAGTTCCTTATTGGATAGTTGAAAGACATTGGTAATCTCAATAAACAATTCAGCGCCAAATGGGAAGTTGACTATAAAAATGGTTAAGGACAGAATATAAAATGAAGAAATTAGAAGAAAAAATATAGGCATAAGTTCCTCTGAGACAGAAACACTTATTACAAAAAAGTATGAAAAGTGAAAAAGAAGTCAAAGTAGAAATTCTGGAAATAACAACTATAGAGGAATATTTGAGTCTTAAAGGAAAAATATCAAGTGTTACTAATGCAATAAAATAAGGCATATAAAGAGAAAGTGCAAAATATGAAGAAAAAAAAAATAAACAAACTAAGGAAATAGGTAAGTCACAAAAAAAAAAAATTTAAGTGAGTAATACAGTTGTCATTGATGAGGATATGACTATTATTTATGATGGAAACTTTATAAATCTCACATGTCATACAATTTCTTGGGTGATTGATTTGAATACTTTATTTTGTGTTACTTCATATGGTGATTTCTTTACATCTGGTACTAGTGGTCATTTTAGCTATATTAGAATGGAAAATAATGGTGCATCTAAAATTGTAGGCATACGAGATATTCGTTTAAAGTCCAATATTAGTAGCAGATTACTATTTGAGGATGTCAGACATATTTTAGAATTGCATCTAAATTTGATTTTCACCAACAAGCTTGATGATGATGGCTTTTGCAATTATGTTGGTAAAGGTAAATAGAAACTTACGAGAGGTTCTATAATTCTAGCCTAAGGAAAGAAAGTAAACATTCTCTTTGTTATTGAAGCTATGCTTATAAAGGAAGATGGCAAAATAGCCACAAAAGAATCTATATTGAGTTGTGGCATAAAAGGTTTTGCCATATAAATGAGAAATGGCCTTAATTTCTAGCCAAAAAGAATGTTTTGCTTTGGGATGGCAAAATTACCTGCAAACCCGCTAAAATCTGTCCATATTGGGATGGATTTAGTACTTTTTGAAGTGGGCTTAATACGAGTTTAGTATATAAAACTAAAATCTGCAACAGATTTGAGACAGGTATGGGTTTGATAAAAAATTTGCAAATACCCGCAATGGATATTTGCAAATACTTTATTTTTTCTTAATTATTTTAGGAAAAAGAAAAAAGAAGTATGTTTCGTATTGTATGCCTAACACGTGTACTAAGCGTTAAGTGTGCAATGTTATACGCTTAGCATGCACTCCTTGCACGCATGTTATACGTGCTTAGTGTGTGTTCCTAGTATGCATCACATGTGCTAAGTGTTGTGTGCTTATTGTGCGCTTTTAGAATTCACTCTTAACATGTATGTTAAGCGCTATATACTCATTATCAAACCATCTTAAAATCTATAGATAACCCAAGTTTGGTAATAAGTACATACCCGTTAAAGTAAGTTTGGTATTGAAACTCCAAACCCATAACGAATTTGAAAAGGATTTGGTATTTTATTTTTTAAGCGGATGTAGATACGGATTTAGGGGTACCCGTTCCAAATCCAGTTTGCTACCATCCCTTGTTTTATCCGACTTAGCAGGTAAGTCTCTTAAACTTTATGATTATTATTTAGCTAGAAAGGCACACATAGTTGAATTTTGTAATTTTTATCCATCTAAAATAGCAAACTTACTTGATTTGATACATATTTATATGCACTATACAAACTAGAACACATGAAGGTGCACTTTATTTTGTAACTTTTATGAATGAATTTTTAGAAAAGTATGGGCATTTATCTGAAAACTAAAGACCATGTGTTTGATATCTTTAAAGACTTTCATGCAAAAGTTAAGAAAGAGAGAGAGGGGGGGGGGGAGAATCATGTGTATGCTCTCTAATGCAAAGTTACCTATATACTTTTAAGGTGAGGTAATACGAAACTGCAATTGATTTGCTTAACCTTTCTCCTTCAGCTTCTTTGGATGACAATGTGCCTAAGAGAGTTTGGAGAGGGAAAGATGTTTCATATAAGCACTTGAGAGTGTTTAGTTGCAAAGCATTTGTTTATATTCCAAAAGATGGGAGGTTGAAGTTTGACAATAAAGCTAGGGACTATATTTTTTAGGTTATCCACATAAAGAATTTATGTATAAATTATGGGATCCAATGAGTCAAAAAATCATCAAAAGAAGAGATGCCATATTCTTGAAGATCAGATTATTGATGAAGGTCCAACAAAATAATTTGAGCAAGCACTTACAGAACCATATGATCCACTAGCTAAGCTTCAATTGAGAAGATCCATGAAAGAGTGTCGCCGCTCCTCCCGATATTCTCCACATGAGTATATGATGCTTATAGACGAAGAAGAGCTTTAAAACTTTCAAAAAACTATGTCTCACCAGCACAAAAATAAATAGTTTAAAGCTATACAAGAGGAGATAAAATCTTTGCATAAGAACTACACTTATGAGTTAATAAAACTATATAAGGGTAAAAGCGCTCAGAAGAACAAATGGATTTACAATTTAAATAGTAAAAATAACTCACAACTAAGGTATAATACTAGATTGGTTGTCAAAGAGTTTAATTAGAAGAGAAGAATTGACTTTGAAGAAATTTTTTCTCCTATAATAAATATGGCTTTTATTCGAGTCGTTCTTAGTTTAGTAGCATGTTTAAACTTGGAGATTGAGCAGTTTGATGTAAAGATAACTTTTCTTCATGGTGATTTAGACGAGAAAATCTACATGGAGTAGCCTAAGGGATTCGGTTTCAAAAGAAAAGAAGATCTTTTGTGTAAATTAAAGAAAAGCTTGAATGAATTGAAACAAGCACTAAGACAATGGTATAAGAAATTTGATTGCATCAAACCATTGTCTCTTTATAAAGAGGTTTGTTGATGATAATATCATCATTCTCTTGTTTTATATAAATGACATATTGATTATGGGCCATGATGCTAGTAAAATTGAAGGCTTGAAAAGAAAACTCAATAAATCTTTTACAATGAAGGATTTAGGACATGCGAAATAGATCCTTTGTATAAAAATTTTTCATGACAAGAAAAATATAAAGTTGTGGTTATCCTAAGAATTACATTAAGAGAATTCTTGAAAGATTCAACATTAATAAAGCAATACGAGTTTTGTTCACCACTTGTAGGTCATTTTAAGATTAGTTTCAAGTAATACCCTACAAGCAAGAAAGAAAAAAAAAAACTAGATGGATGCAAAGTGTGAGAGGCAAAAATAATACTAAGAAAAAAAAGGGGGAAAGGAAATTTGAGTTTCAATCTTCCTTTTAATGTTTGGATATTGATTTGAACTTCGATTTTTCTCAAACTTTAAAAGTCAGTTTTCAACATCTTATTCTATATATCTATCGAAGTGGATTTTCAGTTTAGCATCCATTAATATATGTATGAGATGAACTTGTCAGATTTAATATTATTGAGCTAAAATTGATACTTTTTATATTGTAGGCGAACTTTTAATGTATTTTTATAGAAAATATTATTATATATCATTATTATTTTATACTGACAGTTAGAATCCAATTACAATCTTGTGGTTTTTTTATTTGAATTTTTCGTATAAAAATTTAGTGCCTCATTATAATTGATTGTAGCTTATTTTTATGATATTATTATTTTTACTGATTATAGTGATACCTTAATCCGCTTTAATAATACAGGAAAATATATATATATATCCGCTATATAATTTTTTAACCTTTCCAACAATTGCTTGGATCGTTTACATATTTTTATTAAAAAATATATTATTCAGAGATGTCTTTATTTGACTATTTTTTCGGTATACGCTTTCTACTTTCCTCTTATTTTCTTTATTTTATGTTTGCTAAGAGAGAGTTTTCTCTCGAATATTAATTGCATGGGTGTAGTAAAAACTTTTTTGTAGTTCATTTTATCTGGACTGAACAATTTTCCAAGATGTTCATATTCTAATTTGGACACGAAAAAATTGTTAAAAGTTAAAATGAGAGATCGACTTAAAATTAACAGAGCAGGGGACTAAAATGTTTACTGTTAACAAGCAGAAACTAACAGAACTAAAGTATAAAATCTAAATTATTAAATCATAATTATATAATTATTGATTTAAAAAAATTTGTTAGGACTTGGGGTGCTAAAGCCCCCAAGACCTGCACATATTCTGCCCCTGGTTAAAACCAAAGCTAAGTTAATTACCAAGCTGAACGCAAAATATTTTGGTTATAATTTGATTATGTTCATATCATAATTAACTAGCAATAATTTGTCACATTTTGAGATTTATGATACTTAAAGGTAAATGAACAAATTTTATATCTTAACCAATAAAAATATTATTATAAAAAGAAAATTTTACAATTTAGTCCCTACAGTTTTGTTAAATTATTTATAGTCTCTAATATTTTAAAAACTATCAGTTATATCCTTTAGAGATATTTTTAGCTATTTAATACTACCATTTTTATTTTTAAAACACAATCATTTTTGTTCTAAAAGACATAATTGATAATTTTTATAATATTAAAGTCTAATAAATAATTCAATAAAAATATAAAACTAAAGTGATAATTTCTCTTATTAAAAAAAAAAATAGTCTATCCGAACATAAATTTTAGGTTATTGTATGTGTACAACATTTCACTGTTAAAATGATGAATGAAATATTATTGAGATGAAAAAATTTAGAATAAATAATTTTCTTTTCAATTTTATCCATTAAGAGAGACGAATTTATTCAAATACAATCTGAAATCGGAGTAATCAATCAACAATTTATTTTCTAAAAAATGTAGTAGATAAAGGCATTTAGTAACATACCTTAAACTAAACTTATATCCTTTCTCTCTCAAAAATAAATAAATAATAAAAATTAAATAAAAAATTATGTTACTCAAAATATTAATCAAGTGATTTAACATTAAGAGTAATGCTATACATCTCAAATTATATTTTAAATAATGATTTGTTAAATAATCATTGAGCAATATAATAGTATAAATTTAAAATCACTCATTTCACTAATTCACAATCCAATAATTATTAACATATTATGTTTTGAATATAATTTAATAAACAATTTAAAATACCTACCATTATTCTAACATTAATACTGTTATATATTGCCTTGCTAGTTGTAAAAGTGAAAAATGAAGGCAAGCTCCCGAAAAACAAGGCTTAGAAATTAATGGCCTCCACATGGTTATACTTTTATTAATAACAAGAGAAGCTGCCAGGTCTAACTACAACTACATGCCCAAATTCATACTAAGACTTGTCTCTTTTTGTAAAGCATCGAAGCCCCCGATTGAAATTCATTGTTTTCTGATCATTGATAAACACATTGGCTTCACACACATGAATTGGCCTTACATTAAATGTCTCCATAAGAAAGTCAAGTGGAAATAAGAAAAATGGGAATAAAAAAGAAAAAAAATGGCTTTATAACATAATAAATTGGAAATAGCCTTACTTGTTAGAGAATTTATTATTTTAGGTAAATCTGAAGCAGTTATTTTAACTTGATATATTTTCAAAGCATACTTCAACAAATTCAAAAATTATTCTGCCAAAGAGTGCATAAATGAAGCTAAAAACTTGTTAAGAAAATGAAAACTCAATAATTACTTACACAATTTGAAAAAACTAAACAATATCTTATATAAACTGATTAATTCGTCCGGAATAACATTCAATTCGTTGTTGAGCAATATGTTCAACGAATTATAGACCACTCCAAAGATCCTACGTAATAAAAATAATTAAAAGAAAAAAGAGAGAGAAATTGACATCATAGTTTTTAGTGTAATTTCTAAGCAGTACCTTGGCCTGATCCATGGCCTACAATGCCCAGCAATGAATTCTTCATCTTCATCATGGAATAGTAGCCTCGAAATTTACTCAGACTTCTACGTTTGCCACTGAAGCACAATGTTGAAGTAGGCGACCCATGGCCTTGATGATGTTGCTGATCGTCATGATCATCATCCATTATTCCAAAACCAATAGGCAATGTTGAGCAGGAAAAACTGCGTCTGCGAAATTTTGACTTCGTTGAATTACTTGAAGACGAGGATGAGTATGACGACGATGATGAGGAAGACGATGTACAAGACCAAGAAGATGATGATGGGGAAACATGGTTCTTCTTCTTAGAAGTGAGCCTAGGGAAAATGGTGGTTAAGAGATTATTAGGGTTTGGATGTTTCTGAATGGTTTTGGATTTGTAAACTGACTGAAAGGAAGGCGGAGGGGTGAGAGGAGGAAGAGTGCTTTCATTATACAATGCATGCTTTGGAGTTCCCGGCTGGGACTCCCAGATAAATGGAACGGCGCCTGAAGCTCCGCCGTAGTAAACTCTTGAAGAAGAATTGGCCGTGGAGGTTTCCTTGGACATGAGCCTGGAATAAAACTTGTCATCTTGCTTGATTTGGAGTGATTTCTGAGGATTTTCAATGTTATTACTATGCATTTTGGACTGATGGAGCGGATGGGGGTTTTGGATTCTGGAGTCTGCAAGCTTCAGTTTGCAAGATCTGAAGAAGATACAAGATCCGAATATGAAGCTGGAACAAAGAATAGAATAGTATATCCGTCTGTCCAGCTGAGTAACGAGTCCCTTGATAGTAGTTACCATTACTCCGCAAATTAATGATTCCAGACTCTTAAAATATGCACAAAAAAAGGAAAAAACTTTAAATTAAGGCAAGATATCAGGCGCCAACTGCCAAGCCCAGCTTAAAATAAATGAAGTAAGGCTTGTTTTTATCAATTATAACTTTTTTTTAAGATATCTATGTAATTTTATAAATAAAAAAATCCGTTTATGCTGAAGAATGACTCCTATATATCAATTAATATCTAGGTATCATATTATTGTAATCATAAGGGTCCAAATTGTAACAGATTTTATTGATGGATTCAAGTGAATATGTGGTGGCTACGATGGAGAAATTAATACGGTAGATGCATATTAATTATGATGTAAATATAAATTGCTACGAGTGGAAGAAACGGTTGAGGCAGTGACGAAAATTTGGTAAGAGGGTGAGATGGATTAATGAAAAAGCATTATAAATGAGAACTTGTTGTGGTCCATGAAAAGGCATGCAAAATTTTAATGGTGGGATTGCAGAAAAAGTTTATGATAATGGCGGTGGCATCAAATAAAATCAATTTCTAGCTCAGCTCTTTGTTTGTTTCTATTTCTGCTCGAGACTCTTGTGTTGCTTTATACAATCAATTGGGCCCTTTGATTGATACATATATTATT
This sequence comes from Ailanthus altissimus, assembly GCA_946807835.1. Classification (NCBI taxonomy): domain Eukaryota; kingdom Viridiplantae; phylum Streptophyta; class Magnoliopsida; order Sapindales; family Simaroubaceae; genus Ailanthus; species Ailanthus altissimus. The sequence goes on from OX327684.1 coordinate 22,352,202, forward strand.
GTCTTATCTAATTAGGGGAATTAAAATTCTCTCATTTTCTTAAAACGCCACTACAATCTTTGCTATTAAGATAGTTTTGTTACAATTTTACTCTTTTTTTTTTTTTTGGTGCTTTTACAATAATACTCTTAATGTTATAATTTGACAAGTATAATATTAACAAACTAAATTTTAAAAAAGAAAAATTATTTTCATTTCCCTCCACTCCACACCCACCCCTCCTTCCCTCCAATTTTTAATTTTCATTTCCCCTCTTCTATTTTTTAATTGAATTAAATTGTATAAAATGTATAAAAAAAAAATTGATCAAGCTCAAGATATGTACTATCTCGTGCATTCTTAAAGTCATATATAATTCAAAACCCCTGAAGCAAGCAATGAAAATTCATTCACATATAATTAAATCTGGATTCTTATTGGAAGACAACATGAAAGAGGAAAATGCGATCCTTATAGTAAAATGCAGTCAAGAATCTTTGAACCTGTCCCTCCAGGAAAGAGGAAAGTGGCTGTGGCCACTAATATACCTAAGGCTTCTTTGATAATTGATGGAATATTTTATGTTATTGATCCTGGGTTTGCAAAGCAAAATGTTTATAATCTGAAGTAAGGGCTTGATTTACTAGCCATAACTCCCATTTCACAAGCAACAAGCTGGGCACCCAGGGCATACAGGGCCCGGAAAATGTTACCGCTTATATACAGAGAGTGCATATTACAATGAGATGTTCCCAACTACAATTTCAAAAATTCAAAGGATTAATCTCACAATTTCTACCCTCGTAATGAAGGCTGGATTTGATCATGATAGCTTTTATTGAAAGTGCTATTATTGACATGTATCGTAAGTATGGAAGCTTAGAAGATGCAGAAAAAACACAGTTCGAAGGTTGGTTTCATATGGGTGGATAGGTGGGAAAGGTTTTCGGTAGGGGGGGGGGGGTAGTTTTGGGGAAAATGAATTTTTTTTAAGAAGTCAAATATGATGATCAAAGACTATTTTGCTCATAAAAAATAAAATTTTGACATGACCCTTTTAACGGTGGGTATAAAATGATGTTTTTAAAAAAAATACTTTTAAAATAAACTATTTAATCATAGGGACTAAAAAATTATTTTCCCAATCTAATTGAGGACCACAGATTGGCAGGACCATCTTTCTCTTTTCTTTTATTTTTTCAGTTTTTTTTAAAAAAAAATTCTAATATCTAATATATTCCCACGAGATACACAAGTAGTGATCAGCAAGATATAAATTCAGGCTCATTGAAGTATAAAAATTGACATTCATGCTTTGATCAAAAGATATCTAAAATATTTTTACGAATTTTATGGTTTTTTTCTAAAAAAATCATCTTGATCTTGATGAATTATTTTTCAGAAAACACTTTTTTTCAAGTATTTGGCAAGAACCCTAAACACAATGTTTTTAATATGTATAAATACTCCCAACGAGTGTTGTACTACTTCTACAAGCTATACAAAGATCCTTAAGGGGGAGAAATAATATGATTAGCGAATTAATTGAATGAACGAGTAATTAATAAAATTACGAATGGAATTATTATAATTAGTATCCTCCTTTAAATCATTGGGTTACTAAAACAAAAACTTCTTTGTTATTGAGCACTTAAAACGATATCTTGAACTTCTGCCATTACTCTTATGAATTTCAAGCATCCATTAAAACTATTTCTCATGACATATTATACAAATTTGAACTACTGCTTTTTAATTATCATTTAATTAAGAATGTGAGAATCGTGCAATTAAACTCGTTCTTTGTAACCTCACTGATTCCTACAACTCTTGTCCAATCTCAATGGCTAAGCTAATTCATTTACATTTAATTAACTTTCCATGTGGTAATACGAAACCTTAGTCGATGCTCACCCCGAAATAATTAATTGACATAATCAATATCAATTACTTAAATTTGATTTGTGCTAACAGCATGCGTGGAACATTTGAAAAAGGGATCATTCACCGGCCCTGTTTCCATGCGGATTCAGTGAAAGCTGCAGCCTTAAATCACGTGCAGACTCCTTGAATCGCATGCTTTTTCACCATAATTTTTTTTTTCTTAAAATTAAAAATGTTATGAATACTTAAAGAAATCGTATAAAAAAATGATAAAGAAGATTATTAAATTTACGCTATTAAGTATGCCCGCTATTAAGTATGCCAATGACTGCCCACAAATATAACTTACACGTGTGAAGACATTTATAGGCTAGCAAAAATATTAATATGGGTTGAAAATTTAGTTATTCAATAATTTTGAATGGATAAAAATTTAGATGAATATTAAAAATGACAATCATAAAAAATTTAGAATGTGTGGGATATGTATGAAAAAGTTGAAGACGTGTAAGATACGAAGGGAGAAACGAAACTGGACTTGAGGACGCGAAGGAAGCGAAGAAAATGCAGGAAAGGCCACCAAGGCTGAAAGCCGCAGCACCCAGAGCTAAGCGTCATAGCACTCAAACCAGAAGCCCAACACTGCGGCGATGGGCACGATTAAGCTCAGCACTGCAGCACCAGAGCCAGGAAGTTTTTATTTTTGTGTATGATTTTCAGTTTTGGGAAGTTTTAGACTTCCAAAACTAGTAGACTCTTACTCCAAGGAATAGGGTTACTAGGCACGAAATAAACTCTAAATAAATACTTGTAAACCCTTTATTTTAGATTAAGTATTAAGAGAGAAGAAGAATTTGGTAGACACTAAGTGCTTGTGTGCGCCAGGGGGGAACCATCTTTTGGGTGTTCATTGTTCGTAGTAAAATAATGGTACACTAAACATTAGATCCTTTTGAGGGTTCTTCATTAGGTTTTCCTTATAAAAACCTCTAGAGAGTTGATAAAAGAGACTAGGATCCTTAGATCCACCGTAGACGTAGGCAAATTGGCCGAACTACGTAAGATTGTGTTATGCTCTTTTATATTCTACTTTGGATTCTTGTTATTTTACTTGATAAATAGGTTATTCCGCTATGTAAAGAAAATAAGGTTCTAAGTTGAATTCAAGGTTCTTCGCTTCAACTTAATCTTAAAAGGGAGAATGGAGACTCCTCTCTCAACAAACTGGTATTAGAGCTAAATGTTCGATAATACACACCTGGGGTATTTAAACTATAGCTGCAATCAAGCAAGAAATAGAAAAATTCAATGGGATGAATGACTTTAACCTTTAGAGGAAGAAGGTTAAGACTCTACTAGTAAAAGAATGGCTAGACTCAGCCTTGGAGGAAGCCAACACCTCAACTAGTGAATTGACAACAACCTCAAAGTCTGGGCAGAAAAATTAGGACACGATTCAGAAAAAAGCTCACAGCACCATAATCCTAGTGTTGAGCGACAAAGTATTAAAGGAATTTGGTGATGAAAAAACTACTTTGGAGCTATGAAAGAGACTCGATGTATTATACATGAAGAAGTCTCTTTCAAATAGACTTTTTATGAAGAAGAAACTGTATCAGCTAACAATACACGAGAGATCTTCATTAAGAGCTCACATTGACGAGTTCAACAAGATCATCATAAGTCTTGAACAATTAAGCATTAAAACTGAGGATGAAGACAATGCTATTATCCTATTAAGTTCGTTGCCAAAAAGCTATGAGAGCTTTGTGGATACGCTGCTGTATGGTAAGGAGTCTTTAACGATGAATGATGTCAAGACATCATTGAACTCAAAATAATTGACAAAGAGATCTGAGTCTGAGAGTGGAGCAGCATTGCTTGCACAAGGAAAGAAGAACAACCAATCAAGGCGGATATCCAAGAAGTGTTTCATTTGTAATAAGGAATGGCACTTTGTAAAGGATTGTTCGAAATCAAAAGGCCAAGGAGGATGGGCTGTAATCGGTATTGAGGAAGATACCGAAGTTGTAGACATATTAGTAGCCTCAAGGAGAAAGTATGTTGGCAAATGGATACTAGATTCGGGTGCAGCGTCCATATGTGTCTTGACAAATCGATGTTTATCAACTACAAAGTCAAAAAAGGTAAAGCTCTAATAAGGAATGACATGACTTGTGAGATCATGGGAGTTGGTGACATAAGGCTGAGGATGCAACGTGGAGAAACTAGGGACTTACAAGGTGTAATGCATGTTCCTAAGATAATAAGGAACTCGATATCTCTAGTCAAGCTCAATGAGGAAGGGTATTCGGTTAGAGTGGAAAAAAAACTGAGGGTAGAGAAATGACCTATAAGGTTTGAGGGTGAGAAGTACAATGGAGGACTCTATGTGCTTACTGAGATAGCTATAAGTGGCCCAACGTGGGGTATTGGGGTAATGCAGACTACGAGGCGACATCCAAACTGTGCTCACCGGGTGATGAGGGTTAAAAAAGAGTGCAACGCATCCATACCCTATGCAAGGTGCACGAATGCCTTTGGAGACCAAAGTCACTAGCTCAGGAAAAGTTAAGTCTTTGTGAAAACTTAACTGGACTCAACTCTGGGTGATAGAGTATTGGTGTGGATCAGATCCCGAAGCCTTCTTATTTAGAAGATTTTGAATCAATGAATGGTTTGTTAGAAATTTGGTGATTCAACAATCTTAGATAGATAAAAATTGAGATAAATACCAACGAGGATAGTCACAAGAATTTTAGAACGTATGTGACACATATGAAGAAGTTTAGGAAGTATGGGAGACCAAGGGGGAAACGAAAAGAGACTTGAAGAAGCGAAGGAAGTGAAAAAAATACAGGAGAAGCCACTATGGCTGAGCGTCGCGGCGCCCAAACCAAAAGCCTAGCGCTGCAGCACTGGGTCCTCAGCGCCGCAGTGCTGGGTCCTCAGCGCCGCGGCGATGGGCTCAATCAAGCTCAGCGTCGCAACGCCAGAACCTCAGTGTCGCAGCTCTAGAGCTGGGAAGTTTCCATTTTTGTGCAGAATTTTCAATTTTGCGAAGTTTAGGACTTCCAAAACAATTGAACTCTTACTTCAATAAAGAATAGGGTTACTAGGCACAAAATAAATCATATATAAACACTTGTAAAACCATTTATTTTAGATTAAGCATTAAAAGAGACTCTAAGAGAGGAGAAGAACTGAGTAGACACTAAGTACTTGTGTGCGTTAGGGTGGAACCATCGTTTGGGTGTTCATTATTCGTGGTAGAACAATGGTACACTAAACATTAAGTCCTTTTGAGAGTTTTTCATTGGGTTTTCCTTATAAAATCTCTACGGAGTTAATAAGAAAGATTAGGATCTTTGAATCCATCGTGGATATAGACAAATTAACCGAATCACGTAAAATTGTGTTGTGCTGTTTTATATTCTGCTTTAAATTCTTATTATTTTACTTGATAAACAGATTATTCTGTTGCATACAAAAATTAGAATTATAGATTAAACTCAAAGTTATTCGTTTTAACATAATCTCAAGGGGAAAAAATGTGATTCCTCTCCCAAGCTAAAATTTGATATAATTCATTTTGTTTGCATTACGTGCAGGCTAAATGATCCCTCGTCATGGGTTTATTTTGCTTTTTTTTTTTATAAGAAAAAAAAAATAGTCCAATTAATTTCATTTTAGATAAACATTACAATTCATTATTAAATGGTTAGAATAGTCAAATGACCGAAATCTTTTATATAATTACAAGACATGTTAGTTGAAGATCATAATGGGTCATTATAGTTTTAGAATTTTCCCATTTTGCTTATGAATAGACATTGATTGATTAATATAGCGATGTATTATTGTGCTGCTTACTATAAATCATGGGAATAATTATTTAATATACACATATTATGTGTTCATTTAGAAATCTTATATATATTGTGTAGACAAATACTAATTATAACCCTAGTTAAGAATATTTTTGTTGACATTTCGAATGTTAAAACTTTTTACTACTACTTTAGAAGAACTTATCAGTTCAGTCAAATATCACAACTAATAAATTAAATTCCATAAATGTATACAAGTGATTAATGGGTCGCATTTCTTAATTATAATAACTTCATAAAACAAATTAATATTTCATCTTTGAATTAGTAAGGTAAATATGCGAAATCGCTAATAGTGATGTAGTAGGAAGTGATCGTGCAACCATCGTTATTATGAGCATCCTCTTTTTTGTTTTTTGGGTGCACATGATGTAACCCTTTGATAAAAGTCTCCAACTGGCCATTTTTCCTCTTCTATTCACTCACACTAGCTTTAAACCTTTGGGCTTCAGTTTTCTACCATCATCACTTTGATTCAACAAACTATGGGTATGGGTAGGTGTGGTAGATCCAACCTTGTGAATACCCGTTTTAAATGAATAGTAATTTGAATTGTTTTTTTGAAAATAAAACAAAAACCTAAATTAAATTTAAATTGAGTTTAGGGATAAATTGATTTCTCTAAATTCACTCTAAATATTCAATTTAAAATTAAAAAAAATTATTTATTTATACAAATTAAAGTTGGATACATGTGAAATCTGTATAAAATTTATTTGCATTATAGTTTTAAAAATTTTGATTCTTATTATTTTTTATTTTTTAATTTATTTCTTTATTCTTTTAATTATATTTAATATTAAACACTTATTTTCAAAATAGGGTGAACTCATTTGTTTTTAAAAAAATTGAAAATGACAAATAAAATAGGTAAATTATGTTATTATTATTTTTAGTTTCTTAATTATCACTCATCTAACTCAAAATTTCTTTTACTGTGTTATAGATTTGCGAAAAACCTTAATAGAGATTTAATATTTGGATTATAAATGAAGTATAATATTTTAAATGTTAAAGTTTAAAGAAATCAATAATATTTTTTATTTTTGAATTTTAATTCATGTTCTTAATTTTTAAAATTAATAGTTGAAGACTCGATGCAATTTATATTTTCATATGATGTTTATAATATTTTTTTATATATTAAGATTGTACGAAATATAAAATTATTTCACAAAACTAAATCAATACAAATAAAAAAATTATCATACGTTTTATTATGTTATTTATTTCAATACTAAAATAGATAAATGGTCTAATTAACCGCGTTACTCAAGTTATTATGAACGATATTGTCATTCAACTTGTATCGTCTTAATTTATAACTATTCATGAGATATTCAAAAATTACATCACGTGTACATTTGTTCTTCACAAATTGCATTGAATTAATATAATTATCTTCAATAATAAAAATCAATTAGTATGGTTAGCTTTAAGTTCTCTTGTCTCCTCTCTCGCTCTCTTAATTTGCCTTATTTAAAAGAAAATTAAAAATTAAAAAAAAACAATTAGTATAATTAACTTCTGCATATTCTATTGTTCTCAAAAAAAAAATCTGTATCTACTATTCACTTGCATCAAACGGCGTCGTTATCAAGTGCATGATTACAACTTTCACCTTTTTATAAAGTCGAGCATAACCGCAACTGCCATTCCCAACACCTTTGTAAAAACCGCAATCAACGGCCAAAATTAATGGGCCAGTCAACTACAAAACCAATTCCAATCTCAGAATAATCACCACGTGTAAACAAGTCATTAGCCAATACCTGTCAATCTCAGCCAATGGGCTCTAACTTCCACTCATCCCGGCAATAACCACTAACCACGTCATTAGCTTAATCTACACCCTAATACACACTCACCAAGCATCAATCAAATAAAGCTCACTCCGCCACCTTTTCTCTCTCTCCTAACACCATCATCACACAAACACACACAAAGTCTAGACCTTCACTTTTAATCATGTCGCTCCCTTTCTAAAGCTAACAAACAGTAAAACAATTCTCCTTATAACGCGTTCACTTTAAACCATTCACTACTCAAACGTTAACTTTTGTTGCAGAGCTAATGGCAGAGGCAACAACGGAGTTTGCCCATGAACCGTTTCCGGGTACGCCCAGGATCCGAGAAGTGAGGCCCGAGACTGCAGCTGGGTCTCAGAGTTTCGGGTTTTGTGAAGTGGGTGGTGTTGGGAACTCGAGTTTTGGGATAAGGAAGGTGGGATTGAGAGCTGAGATCGATACTTCACCGCCATTCGGGTCTGTTAAAGAGGCTGTGACCCGGTTTGGTGGAAGCGAGTCCTGGCCACCGCTTTATAAGCTCGGCGAATATGTAAGTGCTTTGCTTTCCAAATACCAATAGCTAAGCTGATTATTTGCTTTGTTTAATTATGTGTTAGTGGTTACATTCATTGAGGAACATATAGTAAGACAGTAAATACTAGTTAAATTACAAGTTGGCTCAAATGCATGCAGCTATAGTAGCAATAGATATGCAGTACGGCATATCGTTGTCTATACGAAAACGTGAATGACTTGTCGGCTAAAACTGCTAAAACAACTCGTTATCGCGTCCTGACTTTTTCTAATTTAGATATTTTATTGTTTCATTGGAAGGTTTAATACATGCAATATGTTGCTCCAAATTTTAGCATTGTATGTACCTTGTGGACCTTTCCTCTGTCTCTAAGATTTTTGGAAACAATGTCGTAGAACTTCAAAATTTCCTGACTATAACTACTGGCGGAGCTAGCGTAGGCTCAGTGGAACCTAAGCTTTCCCACGGACAAATACTATTTTCTCAAGTAGACATGAAAAATAGCATTTAAATCCCCTGTAAATTCACAATCAGCCACTAGTGAAATCATAAAATCAGCCTTTAACTCAAAATAAAGTCATATTGTTTAAATTAGCCCTATTAACTCATAATTCTGCCTGTGCCACTGACTATGATTGCTAATTGCAGTGTAAACTGAATTCTTGATATGGTAATTGGTTATTCATATATACTTCATGGCATGAAAGAATGTGGAGCCAAAATTTGGCTGTCATTGGTTTTCTAGGAGGAAGTTACACTGATGCATGACAACCATGATATTAATACATATAAATTGAGATATATAATGCTTCATATCTGTTGGTTTCTCCTGCCAATTTATATGTCATAAACAGCATGGTGTTGAGGAGTTTGACATAAAGAAAGTGGAGGAACAAGCGGCAGAGTTGGAGAAGGATCTGATTGTCAAAGAATTGGAGACTCTTGATGTATTAGAAGAACTCGGAACCACAAAGAAGATTGTGGAAGAGTTAAAGCTGCAGCTGCAGAAAGAAGCCTTGAAATGCATGACAACTCCTGAAATTAAAGAAATGAACCAGGAACATAAGAGAAATTTTGTTAGCAACAATCAGCCCACCATGGTTGGGAATTCAAGCCCTTGCCCTGTATCATCTCCTGATTCAATCTTGATGGAGTTGAAGCAAGCAAAATTAAACCTTGGCAGAACTATAAACGATCTTGGAGTGATTCAAACTTCTGTTGAATCATTAAACAAGAGAATGAAGAAGGAGAAAAGCTTACTTGAAAAGACACGCGAGAGATTGAATTCAAAGTCTAGAGGCGGAGTGCCAACTTTAGAGAAGGAGCTAAAACAAGTGAGAGAGAATCCGCAGATTGATCGTCATGAAGAGATCAATATTGGTGGTTTAAGGAATTTGAATGATGTTTCAAGGGAAAATTTTCGAGTGAATTTACAAGGGAAGCAATTTAAGAAAATGGCTGAAGTTTCAAAAGCAATGCTGGGGAATGAACAGAGCAAGGCCTGTATAAAGACAGCTGAAATGAGGTGGGTTGCGGCTAAAAAGATGGAAGAAGCAGCTAAGGCAGCAGAAGCACTTGCTCTTGCCGAAATTAATGCTCTATCGAGTAGCGAGAACACTTCGGGATTTTCCCTGCCCGAGCCTGAAGGTCAATCTCCTCTGACTTTCAACACTCAAAAGGCTGATCAGTGTATGCATAAGATGAAAGTGACAATAGCCATGCAGCAGCTTGAGGAGGCAAACATTTCTAAATATGCTATTCTGAAGATGATGGAGGAAGCAGTAGCAGAAGTTAAACACAGCAAACAAGCCTTAGAAGAAGCACTTAATAGAGTTGAAATTGCAAACAGAAAGCAAGTTGCTGCGGGAGAAGCTCTTCGTAGATGGGCACCAGATTGTGATCATAACAAGAAGGGAGAACAGTCAATGTATAGCCCAAACAGATTCAATATTATCCACCCATCTAATTATCATCAAAATTCTCCTTTGAAATTGAATGGTGTGACCAAGCCAGAGCATGGTAGTGATGAGCAAAAGCCTGTTTTGAGGCCAACAGTTTCAATGAGAGATATACTTAGTAGAAAACAAGTTCAGGCAGAGGAATGTGTAGTGAGAAGGCAAACTGAAGGCCATACTACAGAGAGACAAAAGGTGGCTCTGAGTCAAATGCTTCAAGAATTAAGGGAAGATCTATCGTTTCCAAAAGCTGATCAGATTGATCGTGATGATCAACAAAAACAGTTCTTTGCACAACGGAGGAAGTTTGGGTTCATCCACATATCACTTCCCTTGACTAAGCAAAGTAAGAAAAAAATGCAAGCTTTAAACCCTATGTGATGACACATAGAAGACCAAGATAATACGGTTGCTTGATATCATATATGTGTTGGTTTTGTGTTACGATTGCTTATGGTCTTTATCTATTTTATCTCCATTTCTTGTAAAGATGTTTAATTTGCGTAGTTTGTGGTGTGATCTTGCTTTATCACAATGGTTTCTAAATGATATTTGTTTGATGTGTGAAATTGTCGCGGGAGGTAATTGCTTATTGCAAGTAGAAATATATATTAGTGGAATCGTATTATTCTTGAGAAGATGGCCTAAGTTCACTTGGAGACTTTTGAAGCAACATTTAATTTTTGAATAAAAGAAACTTTTATTTTTTTTTCCAACTTGGTTCTCTACATAACATGCTTAAGCTTTGTGTTTGGAGACAGATAAATTTTACAATTTTATTGTGGATTTAACCAAGGGCTATAGAAAAGTCCAAGAAGGTGAACAATTGCTTCTGTTCTGCCTAGAAGCTAAGCAAATCTGAGGCCCATCCAATTGGACCAAAAGCAATGATACTTCCTCTTTCCAGCAAATTGTTTTCCTTTTTCAGATTTCAAGCCCAAATGGATGTTACCATCGTCATTTCAATCAGTCCCAAATCTTCTGAATCTCAAAAACACCCTCAAGGTTAACGAAAATGTTGCCTCACTACTCATCAGTATTCAGTACAGCACCATTCAAGGGCATTTTAGACATTACGTAAAATCACGAGGAAAGAGTGAAATTAATTACGTGGCACTGTCTCGTTGGTCTGTCACTGACATTATTTGTGATTATGTTTAATCATTTTTTGCGCATCATCTTTATCCACTTTTGGATTACCGCCAACACCTGTTATCACGCGCCACTTAATCAATTTTTTATAATAAAACTCACCACCTGTCTTTAAAAAAAAAACTTTCAAAATGTAATCTAACATAAATATTTTGAATTTCACGTAGTTTGTAAGTGTGTGTTATAAATTCAAAAAACAAATTATAAATATTTTGAAAACGTATTACTATGTTCTAGCAGGGTGGCCAATTAAGACTCGACTAAATCGATTAAAGCAAATTAGTTCAATTCATATTTTTGTTCAGTGTTGATTTTTTTTTTTTAAATCAATTAGTTGGATTCTATTTCAATTCGATAAATTCAGATAAAAAATGAAAAAAAAATTAAGAATAAAACTGAATCAATTTTTAGCCAAAGGGTCGATTTGAGATCAATTTAAATGTATTTTGAATCGAACCAAATTCTATTTAGGCCTACGTTTTAGTAGTGTTATAGTTTTTTCGTCTCAAATTATTTATTAATTAGCTAATAATTTTTTTATAAAAAGAATTAAACACATATTTTTATAATATTTAAAATAACATATTCTAATTGATGAAAGTCACGTTATCTAAGATGAGAAAAACATTAAAATATATATATTTTTTCAAAATTTTATATTATTCTTTTCGAAATAGCACGATGCTACTTTTGCGAAAGAAGAAATTTAAAAAAAATTATAAAAAAATTCAACATTGCTACCTTTTCTAGCATATTTACACACTAACCATAAATATAGTACCTCATATATAGAGTTGAAACAATAAATTAATTATCATAATCTGAACAACGGTGTTTATTATTATTATAATAATTATTTTCATAAAATAACTTAAATAAGATCAAAGAAATTTTAAATTCTCATTTTCACTATTTTATAAAATATGCCATGTTATAATGGAAATTATGTAATTTTGTCACAAGAACACGTCACTTGATTTTTATAAAAGAAAATTAAATTTTTATTTCTTAAATAACAAGTAAATGTGGCAAATAGGCAGTACGAATGTATTGTGCTAAAATAACCCGACTCATACTTCAATTTAACATTTTTTTAAAAAGATGTGTAGTTAAGTGTACAGGCATGGGCTCAGTATGGCACAACTCATGAGCTATATCTTTTTAAAAAAAATTGAAGTATTTTATTTTATTATATTTTTAATTTTTTTAATATTTATATTTATTTTTCTTACAAATTTTTTAAAATTTTTTAATTACAATTATTTTTATTGTATTAACAATTAAAATTAAAATTTGTAATAACAATTAAGGTTATAATTTATATTAAAATAAAATTTTGAAATTAAATAATATTTATAATTCATAAATTCATAATTAAAAAATTAAAATTACAATTCTATTAAAGATAAAAATTTATTGATATTGTTTCAAATTTAAAATTATTTGATACAAACAAAAAATAAATAGTCAATTTTATATCACTATAATTACAATGCATCACAATTAGATTGACACATATTGAATTATTTATCATTTATAAATTTAACCCTTATTACATCACTAGAGTTACAAAACAAATTTATATTTTTAATGATCAAATCTTACAATTATGAAAATCTTTGATCTTCTCTTTTTGCCAATTTTGTTTTAGTTATCTTTTTAATCTTTTATGCACACTAAAGCTTTTAAAGCTTTTTATATCAATTTTAATTATTTTTTATCCAATATCATGCTCTCTGCACTAAAAGCATATTTTGATACTACAGTTCACGTTAGAGATATTAGTAGATCTCGAATCATAATGAATAATACATGAAAACTTTTCATTTGATTTTCACAATGACAAAATACAAAAATTTCTTTATTGTGTACTCAATATATAAGAGTAGTCAATGTTAATATATTTTTTCAATCCATAAGCAGCAAAAATACTGGAATTAAAACCCACCTTTCTTTTAATAAAATAATCTAAGCAGCTTGATTATAAAACAAGTTGTTCATATACTCTTTCTATAGTTACAGTTAATCTAAATTTATTCTCATAAAAAATAAATAATTGTGTGACAAAATGATAGATTTTGTCAAAATTGTAATAAAATCTTGAGTTTAAATTTGTTGAGATCCCATAAATTAAAATTTTTTATATCAAATCAATTAATTCTGAAATCTATTATAGCTGCACAAATAAATAATATATAATTGTTTTTAATATTTATAAAATTTAATCTCCATACCAATATAAATATCAAAAATCATAAGATTATCTCTGTATCTAACAAAAATATAACTAATATTATATATATATATATATATATATAGATGAGTCAAGGCAATAAAAGATAAGGTTAATACATATATGAACATGTTAACGTGGCTTCATTAAACACTTCCAAAAATTATTATTTATTATAGATTCTTTCATTTTTTTATTATAATAATATATAATATAATCACTAAAACCTATATAATATTTCATTGTCAAATACATAACATTTCAACAAATTTTCACGTCAAGTTTGAATCTTTTACTATCTAATTCAAAATTACTTAACATAATTTTGAATTATTGTCATCTAGCAGACGATGAATCAATATATTTTATTGTTTCTGTAATTTTATCAATCTGATAATTAATTATATAAACCATCTTAAATAATTAAATTAAGGATATAAAAAAAATATCTTAAATAAAAATTTTAAACCACGTGCATATGTTAATCAAATTAAAAATAAATCAATAACACGAGTATTTGCACTTGCATTATATATTTTTTTTAATCATTTTGCACTTGTATTGTTAAAAGTAATATTAATAAATTTTTCAACAATTTGAAATTCTCTAAAACTTTTAATTAAAGAACTAAAAATAACATTAGTTATATGCGAATGTTTTAATTTACGAAAAGCAATAATTTTTTTGGGTGCAAAAATTATTTATTATTAATATAATGCAGTGTAATATAAAGTATATCTTAAATCATTACCACATGTCCAACAATAAAAAAAATAATAGCAACGCACTCCTTGAAATTGCGAGATATCATATATTTATTTTTGTTTACTTTGAACAAATACAATAAAAATATCATTTTTAACTGTATTTCTATAAACATGAAAGAAGTAGAGTTAAACGTATATTTAAAAAAAAAAATTATACTTTCATCTTTATTAAATGAGAGAGATTATTCACTTATTATAACGTATCTAGTCAATCCAATACACATATACTGTTGATTATACTAGAATAAAAAAAGACTTTCTCGGAGAGCACTTTAGGCAAGTTGAGTTTAAGTTGATTTCTCTGGACAATGTTTCTTAAAACATGTATTAGTATGTCGATTCAAATGCTAGGTGTCGTAAGCCATTTTAGCATCTAAAACTTTACCACAAAACTTATAAATAACTTTTTCTTCAATTTTTCTAAAAGTTACATCTATACGATTATTTAATGTGAAATTTTTTCAAACATTTAATGTTTGCTCCCTTTTTTATTTTCTAATATTTTCAACACTTTCAATTATAAAAGTAGATTAACTACTAGAAATTTGTGTTGATAATTTTGGAATATCTTCAAATTCATTTGGATCATTGAGATTAAAATTTGTCATTGTATAGATAATAAAAATATGATTAGATAAATAAAAATTAATAAATAAATAAACAATTTAAGAGAACATAATTTTTAAATAGAACCGAAATAATTAATGAGAAATTTGAGTTGAGTTGAGAGAGTTGAACAGATTGAGAAAGTGAGTTGAGCTGAGTGTGAAATGAGTAGTGCCTTTTATAAGGCATCCGGTCCCACCTCAAAATAAAAAAATAATTAAAAATATAAAAAATATTGCTACACTTATGATGCAGGCACAATAGTCTTTTTATTATTTATTTATTAAAAAATATTTAATTTTTTAAATAAAAAATATTTATAAGTATAACCTAATTGGCCAATTGTGCTATCACTACACGATATAATTTTGTGCCATGCTTATAGTTAGCGACCAAAACACAAAAATTTACCTGAGCCTGTTTATGAACTCAACTTATCAATGATTAGTTGGATTCCGTGTATGCAAAAATAATTAAGTGGATTGAGGTAATTTTTTATTTTATTTTTAGAAATAATAATTTTTTGTTTTGTTTTTTAGGAGGTAAAATAAGTAAAGTTCAAATATAATACATACGTAGAAATATATATATATATATATATATATATAGAGGGTAAGATTTATTGTAGCTTTTTTTTGACACAATTTTTTATATAAGTTTTTAATTATTATATTATTTTTTATTTAATAATTAATAATTAAAGATTAAAATTAATGTGTAATTATTAAAAAATTATTTAATTACTAATGGATCCCACTACAATTATAATAATATTCTTTTATCTCTCATATTTTTTTTATTTTTTCTATCTCATTCAATTCATTTTCATATTTAACTAATTTTAACAACTATTTTTTTTTTAATAAAATTGAATTTATAAAGTTTATAAATTATCTATGTCTCTAATAGATAAATATGTAATATAGACCTAATAATATTGGTTAAATTTATACATTTCAAACATAGACCTATTATATGCATAGTACAAAATTGATTATAAACTATTATTTTTAATATCTTAATCACTAATTTTAGTTAAAAATCTAAGATCTTAGCGAAGCTTTATATGCGGAAAAACAATCTACTTATAATGTAACATAAAAATTATATTTACAATTAAAACAAAGGAAACTAGAATCAATGACGGAGCACACATCTTTTATTGCATTTAGCTTGTAAGATTTTTGAAATTTATTAACTAATGATTCATAGAGCGGTTTTGCTTTTTGGGTGGTATTGCCACGTGAAAATTAGGCTCGTTACTCTTCAAAAATTCATAAAACGTAAACTAACTCACTGCATCACCAAACCAATAACATAATGCCTCACAAAATATATAGGATTAAGATTGAAAACAAATAAAATTAATATAAAAGAATAAAATAACAAATCTTAGTAACTATCAACTCACCGCTAAAAATACACACACACACATATATATATATATATATATATATATATGAACTTTCATTTAATTGATAGCAAAATATATACACATATTTAATTTATGAAATTTATAAATTTAATTTACTAAAAAAAAGAAAAAGAAAGAGTAAAAGTAATTGTTAAAATTAGTTAAATATAATATTTCTACACAATAAAAGATGAAAGTATTAATATAAGAAAAAAAATGAATGAAATGAAATAAGAAATAAGAATAAAAGAAGAGAGGTGAAATAATATTATTATAATTAAAACAGATTTATTAATAATTAAATAATTATAATAATTAAATATTAATTTTAATTTTAATCATTAAATAAAAAATAATTAAAAAATTATGCCAAAACTTACGTTTAAAAAAAAAAAAGTGCCATTAATGTTGCCTACACACACGTATTACGTATATAATGTCGCCTCCAGCATTCAATTTAATTATCTCATAAAAAAGAAAATTTAATTTAAATTCTCCGATAAATCAAGAATATCTTTCCAGCACGGCAATGGCCAATACAATAAAACGACATTGTTTTAACTCCGTCTTTGAGCGTCGGTTCGATGTATAACAGGTAGCAACACAAGAAGCGGTTCACTGGGAAAAAATAACCTGCCACGTAATCCATTGAATCCACGCGAACCTTACACGTGATGCACTTGTCTTGCTTTTTCATTTTTTAAAGTGCCAATAAAAATTAAATTATGGTACTTCAAAAGAAAAAAAATAAAATATGGGGAAAAAATGAACTGCAATATTAAAACTACTACTTCTTCTTCAAACCATTTCATTTCTCTAATGGACTGCACTTCCAGCAATATCAGAAGCACTTCTCTGTTAATTCCTTTGAGACCTGCTTTTAGCTTTGGACATCACTCTCTCTTCCCTTCAACCCTCAAACTATCGGTTTGTCTTCATTTTTTTTTTTTAAAAAAAATGATTTTTTTGCTTCATTCTTTTCGAAAATTTTCTAATTTTATAATGGTATTTGATTATCTTTTGCAGAAATTTAAACCCCTGGTGATTAGAAATGCATGTGGGGTCGACCAAAATGGATCCTTTAATGGGTTTCCCATCACACCCAACAAGCTTTTTTATGCAAGAGGTGGTGTACTATTATTATTTTAAGTCTGGTTATGGTTTCTGGGTTTTTTTTTCCCCTTATTTTTGCTTTTATAATCATTTCAGTGCAAAATATAATTTTCTTTTCTTAATAGCTACTTGTGTTTATTTGTGTTTTAAGGCTATTGGAGCTGAATATGGGGAAGGTTTTGAAACTTTTAGACTAGATGGACCTCTAAAAGTTGATGTGGTTAGTAATTTTCCACCATTAATGTTTACTTTTGAATCTAGTAACTGCCTTGTTATAGTTTGATTAGCTGAGCTTAGTTTATTTACTCATTAAGTATTAACATTTCTGTGGTCAGGATTTTTTGAATGATAGATTACAGGAAGGATTTCTTCAACGAATACGGTATGCCATGAAGCCTGACGAAGCCTACGGGCTCATTTTCTCTTGGGATGTGGTGGTAAATTCTTAATCTTTGCTCATGTTTTTGAAGGTGTCATGCAATCTAATGATTGACAGAGAATGTGCTAACTGTCTTGCTTGTTTGTTCTAACATCATAAGCTGTATTACAAAATCCTTTCTTGTGGTGGGGTTCAAGGGAGATGCTTAATCTACTGGAATAGACAATTCATTCATGCATATATGAAATTGGATAATTAGTTCTCTGATTACTGTATGTAAAAAAAATGTTTCAGGCAGATACTAGAGCTTTAAAGTTGAATGCTTGGAAGCAGCTTGCCAATGAAGAGGGTATGCAACAACTTTTTCCTGTCAATTTTGTCTTTTTAATTAATCCCGATGACAAAATTCCCGATGCTTGTAGGTTAGCTGATGTGCCAATATTGTATTTTACTTAGCAAATACCTTCACACAGAGATTCATTGCTAGCTGCCTCACTGATATGCTGATATCCTTAAGTGTTTTTGTAATGGAATTTAGGAAGGACATCAGTTTCTTTTTTTATGATGGGATTAGAAGCAGTTTGAATTCCATATTTCTTTCCCTTGTCATAAGCAATTAATCTCAGTGTGTTGTCTTCTTAAGTTGGATCCATATTCTTGATTGGTTTCTCCAGTAGAAACACCTGAATTTTCCTTGCATTTTTTGTCTCAAGAGGGAAGCTGAATTTTCTCAGGCACTTCGGAAATACTTAGGTTGCTTTTTTCATCTTTTTGCAGAAAAGGAAATTCCTGAAGATGGTGATGTGCAACGACTGATACTTAATGCAGGTGCTGACCATGTTCTGCATAAGGTTTGAAATTCTTGGTCATTTTAGAATTTTGATTTTTGTTTCAATATGCATATCAAATAATTATGATGTAGCATGTTCTCTCTGAAATGTATTGTATGATTTGGTTTCCTTCTTTACGACTTTCAGTAATGATAAGGTGCATGATCAAGCATCACCTATGTGCATAGGCTTAGGTTTTGATCAATTTAGAGGCTTAATCAAGTGGTTGTGTAACTAACTGGCTAGACTACCCGGTGAGGGTTTCATTTGGGGATCCCATAACTCTAATAATTTGTTGTGAACTTTTTGCTTCTCAGATGTTCCTATTATTGTGTCCTTTTATTTTCTTTTTCTGGGAGAAAAAATTTCCTTTCCTTTTATTCTCTCCCATTTACTACTAAAAATTTAAATTTCAGACAAGTGGACAGAAGAGAAAATGAAAAGAAGCTAGTCACAAAGAGAGATAGAAAAGAAGCTAGTCACCTTTAAAAACTACTTATTATAATTACGTCTTGGTCGCCAAAATGGTTCTTCTTCTTATGCGTCTCTCAACCATTACTTTTTGTACATTATATCTCTTATATCTCACTATTCTCTGAAAATATTCAGGTGTTGCTCTGGGGTAAAGAAGAAACTGAATCGGATAGATTGAAGTTGAGGCTTACGCAGTTATATTATGATAATCTCCTCAGGGTGAGAGCTCACTTCTATGGGTCCCATCTTTGTTATGTTTGCGTGTTAGATGCAGCAAATAATATGATCATAATTTCCTTCATTCAGGTTACAGAGCCCATGGAGGGGCTACAAGAATGGCTCGATGCAGTGTCCACAGCTCGCATCCCTTGTGCAGTTGTTTCAAGTCTTGATCGAAGAAACATGGTTGAATCCTTAGACCGAATGGGGCTTTTAAAGTATTTCCAGGTTGGTATCTTCAAGAGATTCACATTATTCCAGTTATGGAGATGATTATTGCAGCTGTGACACTTCTATATACATGATCCTGCAGGAAACATATCCTGTTGAGATTTTGATGTTAATTGAATTTGTTGTATGTTCTGATCAATTGATCGTTGCTATACTTCATTTTATGTCATTCTTTATACTGCAATTTCATGGTTACTTGAAATTTGGGTCGCATTTTGGTTTTGTTTATGACTCGCCATGTCAAACATGTTACATATTGTAGAAAGTTTCTATTAAAACTTTGGCTGATCGAGCATGGATTTTTGATATGCCGTAAATGCATCAAAGTAGAGAAGGTGATCAATTTTTCTATGGAAATGCAGGCAATGGTTTCTGAGGAAGACGGTATGGAATCTATAGCTCATAGATTTCTTTCTGCAGCTGTGAAGGTACATCTAGAAAAAAAGCTTTTAATATCACCATATTAATTAAATTATTTAGCTTAATATTTTGTGTTCATGTAGTGCATGATAAACATGTGATAAAGCTATAAATTCAGTCAATCCTTTTATGACAAATAATGGCCTTCCATTGAAAGCTTCTGACTTTATTTTACTTAATAAGGATCGGATTCATCCATTATGACTTCCTATTCTAAATGTGTGGGGCATGGCAATCATTACACGAGAGATTGACCTGATAAGGTGCATCATGTTGTTATTGAGTTTTCCTGATGTTTGTTTTGATCTATCAAATTTCTTGCAGCTGGATCGTAAACCATCCAAGTGCGTGGTGTTTGAGGATGACCCTAGAGCCATAACAGCTGCTCATAACTGTACAATGATGGCTGTAGCATTAATTGGCTCTCACCGTGCGCAAGTATTTCACTTTTTAATCCCATAGTTGTTAGATGCCTCGTGTAAGAAAACTTCAAGTTGTCTTCGTGGCTTGTACATGCTAAACTTTGTTTTCAACAGCTATGAGAAATAAATTCCAAGTTCATTCTGTCGTTTGTCCGAATATTTGTTTGTTAAATTTATATTATACTTTAATTGAAAGACCATCGTGAAACCAGCTTGATATGTATCAGATGCTGAAAAATGCAGGTATGATCTAGTTCAGGCAGATCTTGCAGTTGCAAACTTGAGTGAGCTTTCGGTGATCAACCTTTGGAGATTATTTGCTAACAAGGGTTCTACTTTCATGGACCGGCAAAAGCAGATTATAGAGAAAGCTCCCCCAAAAAGAAAACTTACCATCGATACCATCTTTTGATTCATCTTCACCCTGATCCTTCTCTTCATTTTCTCGGTTTCACCTTGTAAATAAGCAGCAGCAAGCCATCACCTGATTTTCTTTGTTCTTTCAAGTCTTTGATGTAATGTAACTGCCTTCTAGTATTTCATTGTTCATCTGAATGTACAATATCAGTAAAATGTATTCAATTCTTTGACTCTTATGGTATAAACCTTTTAACAATTACAGAAATTGAAATGCCAACTCAATTTATTTCTGGGTTGGCTATGCAGAACTACTTCATTTGTGTATTCATGAATTTAACAAATGAAAAAATTGCTGCTTCTCTAGTGCTTTGGTCTAGAATCGACTTCAAAGTCTACTTCCTTAGTAATTTTTAGTCTTCAAAGTTTACCCTGTTAGTATTTAAGGGTTTGTTCGGCATTCAGGTCTTGTGGGGACAATTGCAGTAGAGTGAAAATAATGAAAATGTTAATTATACAAATAGTAGTTTTATGAAAAATATAGTTGAAATATAAATTGATGTGGTATTTAATGTTATATGATTATTAATATTAATGAGAATTAAAAATATATATAATTATTAAATTAATAATTAATATTATATTATTATTAAATTAATGAGAATTAAATAATTATTTAAAAAGTAATAAACATCAGTTAAGATATAAATTTATATTCTAATTATATAAGTTTAATACTATTCTATTTTTGTACAAACAGTAATAATGCATGTATAAATCAATTATACATACTCATTTATACTATTTAACACTGTATAACTTGATTAAAAGAATAAATATAACAAAATAAAATATTTTAATGTAATATAATTTAATTAATCCTATCATAGTACTGTAAGAGGATTTATATAATTTAATTTATATATATATATATACATATTAGTAATTTTATAAAAGATAAAATTTAAAATTTTACATAAGCTCTCAAAGATCTTATAATATGCAATTATGATTTACTATGTGTTTAAAATTAACTTTCCTTTTATTATTTTTACCAATCAGTAATATAAATTAAATATGGAGAGAATTCAAATGGTATTTAGATAAAGAAAGGATAATTTATCGATAATGTTATACCTATATAATTGGGCTACAAGATGTGATTAATTATTAATTAATGATATATAACTAACACATAAATAAAAGTTAAAAAATCAACAACTATTTGATATGTAATAATCATTTATTAATGATTGAAGTTTTCAAGTACTAGAAATCTTTAGAAATTATTTCTGCACCATTAAATTTTTGCTACAATCTCAAATTCAGCCTTTCTCTTCCTTTTAAATAGATTCAAGAACTTTCTCTAGAATAAAATAATTCTCTTGCAAAAGAAAATATTTTAACACTCAAATTAATAAACAACGAACGAGATTGTGCTAAGAATGACTAATCTAACAAAAAGGTTATGTATTTGAGAAGTTCTCGAAGATCTCAAGAGAACTTTAGAGTTTTTTCACTTACGAAAGCTTTTCTCTAAATGTATCTATATTCAATACTTTTCTGTATACGATTAATGGATGTAAACGAATTATGCATGCATTTTTATAATGCACATGTGCAATATTTAATTATAATTCAATTTGCTATCATGAGATGATCTTTAATTTATTTCAAGATTAAGGAGATACGATCAATATTAGTTCAGTCTATATTTTACACGAAGAGAAGCCTTATCATGACTCTCTTACGCATGTTTTAATATGTTCCCCCCATGAATTTAGTTTAATTCAAAGACTAAATTCGTGAACACCACATCAAATAATGCAAGTATAATCAGAATATAACTTAATCTT
Source organism: Ailanthus altissimus (assembly GCA_946807835.1). Lineage (NCBI taxonomy): Eukaryota > Viridiplantae > Streptophyta > Magnoliopsida > Sapindales > Simaroubaceae > Ailanthus > Ailanthus altissimus. Next base: position 22,374,705 of record OX327684.1, read on the forward strand.
GTTTAGATAATAAATAATTATTAAGATTAATCAAATAAAAAAAAAAAGTATTCGAACTTGACTCAAGTTCTTCGTTCATTGTTTATTAAAAAATGCTAGTAAACTTGAGTTCGAACTGAACTTTGTCACGTGCCTAAATTAGGGCCTATCCCATTTAGACTAGGTCTCATCTCGTTTAGAGAGGTACTTCAATAATTTTTGAAACCTATGGGCCCGTCTTTTAGGTTTGACAAAATCTGAACTTGTCAATTTCTCACAATTAGTTCTTATTTAAGCTTCGTTGTTGACATGTCTTAATTTACTCTCAAGACAAATGATTCATTTAATTGGGCTAAGCTACTAGTTAGACATTAACCAAATATGAGCCTAACAATGATAAAAATATAATGTATGTTTCTAAATTTTTTAAATCTAACACTATTTAAATTATAAAAATAAATTTATTGCTCCCCTTAAAAATCTCTAAATGCCCATCTCCCAAAAATTCATATATCAATCCACAATAAGGACTAATAAAAGGCCGGCTCAAGGGCCCAAAGTACTAGGAGTCCCAAATAACAGGGCAAGCTGTCAAAGTATCGTCAAAAGAATAAAGACTGAAGGCATAGAATCTACTCGGTTGCTTGGAGCAATTAACGAAGTTAAGGCCAACCAACTCAGGCCCTATCTAGGCTCTCTAAAACCACCCAATCCGGCACTCAACAATGTAACAAGTCAGCTAGTACAAGACAAGCGGTACAAGAATTCATAAAGAGACTGGCACAACAAAATATACCGAACCACATGTATACTAGAACTTTCAAAGGCCGCACAAGTCCATGCATTGTAAAAGTCAAGCAGCATTCAACGACTTAAAAATGAAATATAAAGCAATCCCAAACAAAACAAATCATTTAAAGAGGCAATCAACATTATTTTGAAGAGAAGAATCGTACTATTTTGAAAGATATCTCTCAAATCACGTCAATAGATCAGAAGATTATCAAAAACAATTACAAATCTGTCGAAGATAAGCACAAAAACTCAAAAATATTCTAAGAAAATCGATGCTATAAAAGAGAGGAAAATGAGACTCAAATAGGTTCCATCTGGAATCCCCTATTGTGATCTCAAAATTTTAACTTTTTCTCTTAAAATTTTTCTTTCAAATAAAGATTTAAATTAAGCATCAGAGAATCTTTGTTGGAATCACCTCTAACAAGATTTTAACGATAGTCTCAATTATGTTTTCAAGTTTCACCGCAATCAAAAAATTTGATAAACTCGTGATTTCGACCTAAACGGACAAGGTTCAAAATGTTGATTTCTGTAATTAAATAAATTTAAAATTTGTTGGTCGAAAAAAAAAAAATTTTTGTCAACATTTATCAATGTAATCTTGAAATTAATTTGTGTTTTGAAATAAATTTAGACATAAATTAATTTTCAAAAATTTTAAATAAAAATAAATTGTTTGATTAAATATTAATTTTACGCATAATTACCAAAAACATTTCCGATCAAGTTCATTATCATTCGTCTGGGCTAAAGATTGGTGATGTGTGAACCCTTCCGCACAGTTAAATATTTAACGATAATTGTTCACAGTGTCGAAAGCGAAGCTGATGTGTACAAAACGACAGGGCAAACAAAAATCAAGATTACATTTTTCCTTATCTTTCTATCTTTGAGAAGCAGAAGTAGTCTAGGACTAGGCACAAAAATTAAAACACAGAGCAGCAAAATTGTTCCAAGTAAGATGAAATAAGATTCGAAAGCCGTTCAATTTCAAAATCAAATAAAGTCAAAGCCAAACAATGTCTTGCACTACAATTTCAGCTGTTTCAGTTTCTCCATCGAATTCTCCACTCTCCTCCGCTTTTAACTCCAATTCAAAATCGCGATTTATCCGCTGTGTCGGAGGTAATTTTCCTATTTTCTTTTGAAATTTTTTTGTTTGGTTGCCGAGAAAAATGAAAGAGAATGAGGTGGAAAGTGCCAAGTTTGCTACTTTTGCAATCTTAAACTGAAATATACTTATTCTCAATTGTAAAAGTCAGCGCCTTTTTGGTAAATTTGTAGACATTAAGATTTATTTCTGTTTTGAAGAAATTGGAAATGAATGCTAATTGGGCATTTTTGTTAGTGTATGGAAATTGTTAATTGGGGCTTTTTGGATTTGTTTTAGGATTTAATAAACCTAATATGAATCAGATTATACGAGCATAGGGTTGATATTATTAGTATTGTTATTTTCTTTTGAGTTATGGTTATATCCCTTAAGTGTACTATGTTTCTTACTTAGAATTCAGTTAGTTTAAAACTTGTTAGTGACTTGAATTAGCAATGCAGGGGCAGTTGCGGAGCCAAAAACTGTTTCTGTTGCTGAACCCCTTTTGCTTAAAACTGTTCGAGGGGAAGATGTTGAAAGACCTCCAGTTTGGCTTATGAGGCAAGCAGGGAGGTACATGAAGGCAGGTTTATGCATCCGATGTTTCAATGCCATTCATCATGCTCATGTTTCACATCTTTTAGAGACTTGTCATTTGAAAAATACTTAGCATCTGATGTTCTGCGTGTTTCTTGTTGTTTCATATAGTTCTTGTTATCTACTAGGCATAGTGTTCTAGTTTCCTATATAAGTTTTATGTCTGCTTTGATTTTGCATCTCCTATTTATTGCTTTGTTGCTTGCTTCTTTTCTCTTCTTTATGATAGAGTTATCAAATCATCTGTGAGAAGTATCCTTCATTTCGTGAAAGATCAGAAAATGTGGATCTTGTTGTGGAAATTTCTCTACAACCATGGCATGTTTTTAAGCCAGATGGGGTAAGGGGATTCTCAACCGCCATTTTAACTTATTTACTTTGTTGTTTCAAACTTTGAAGTATTACCTATTAAAGCACTGGCAACTCTTTTAGCTTATTTACTTCGTTGTTTCAAACTTTGAACTATTACCTATTAAAGCACTGGCAACTCTCAACAATCTGAGTTCAAGTTTTTGCATTTGGACAAGAAATTTTCTGAATAATAGTACTCTTGTTTTTCCTTCAACTTATTTGCCTGTTACCTCTTCTCTGATCTTCTTCCTTTTAATTGTTTTGACAGGTCATTTTGTTCTCAGACATTTTAACCCCTCTTTCTGGGATGAATATACCTTTTGACATTGTCAAGGGTAAGGGTCCTGTCATATTCGACCCTGTACATACGGATGCTGATGTTGACAAAGTGAACGAATTTGATCCAGAGGAGTCAGTTCCATATGTTGGGAAAGCATTAGCAATCTTGCGAGAGGAGGTCTGACTTGACACATTATTCCCTTTATTTCTTGTTCGTAATGTCTTTTTATGTGCATTTCTCTATTTTTATTTCTGTGGAGTATTTTGCGCTTGTTTTTTCAAATCATATGGTCCATTTGGGAATTAATATATGAAATAATTAGCATTTTCTGCTAACATGGCAATATTGGTATGTGTCATATATGTCAACATTCTGGTGATGTGTTATTTCCGCTTGTATGGCATTGCTGTGTTACCTCAAAATTATGTAAACATAAATGCCTGGTCAGTAAAATTTTTCCACATCATTAGATTTTTTGTTCCTGTTTCTGAATCTCCAATATTAGGGGAAAAGGTCCTAATGCATTTGGTGTTAAATTCAATCAATAAAACTTTGTGGAACTTCACAGGCATTTTTTGTTTTTCAGGTAAACAATGAAGCAGCAGTTCTGGGTTTTGTCGGGGCTCCTTTCACCCTGGCATCATATGTGGTTGAAGGTGGTTCATCAAAACACTTTAGCAAAATAAAACGACTAGCTTTTTCTCAACCCAAGGTGATTTTTGTACTCTCTCATTTACTTGGACCTAGCAAGGTCCTATGCATTAGCATGTCAGTTCTGGTTCGGTACATTTACCTATTGATGTTTAAGCCAAGCAGTAAATTCAAATTTTCAGTAACCCCTTTGTCTCCACAGATTCTCCATGCATTGCTCAAGAAATTTACAACCTCCATGGCAAGGTACATACAGTACCAGGCTGACAGTGGGGCTCAAGCTGTTCAAATCTTTGACTCCTGGGCCACAGAGCTTAGTCCAGTGGATTTTGAGGAGTTCAGTCTGCCTTACTTGAAGCAAATTGTGGACACTGTGAAACAAACACACCCAGATCTCCCTTTAATCCTTTATGCCAGTGGATCTGGTGGCCTGCTCGAGAGATTAGCTTTGACAGGTGTGGATGTTGTTAGCTTGGACTGGACAGTTGACATGGCTGAAGGTAGACAGCGATTGGGACCTGACGTAGCAATTCAAGGAAATGTCGATCCCGGTGCTCTTTTTGGTTCTAAGGAGTTCATCACCAATCGGATAAATGATACCGTGAGGAAAGCTGGTAGAGGGAAACATATCTTGAATCTTGGCCACGGCATTAAAGTAGGTACACCGGAGGAAAATGTTGCACATTTCTTTGAAGTTGCTAAAGGAATTAGATACTAGAAGCGGTTATCAAAATTTAGTTTTATTAATGTACCATTCATTCACTTTTCACAGTTCTTGATTCTGTAACTTGATTGCATTATAACTCTTCCATTCTTATTGGGTATTAGACACAGGTTAGATTTAACAAAATTCTCTACATGTGCACTGCATTTTTATGTTTATAAGGACCATGTTAACATGCTAATTGATTAAGGATCAAATATCTTATGTCTTTCAGATAAAAAAGAAAAAGAACAAAAATTAGTAGTTGGAATATTATTTTATTTGATTAAAATTAGTAGTTATGGTATTACCATCCTATAGCTTGATTAAATTTCTTATTTTATTTTATATATATTTATTTGATTAGAGTCTTTAGACCCTTATTTTGGAATTGAGTTTAGTTGAAGAATATTAGTCTGAGTCTTATTTAAATGATTTTCCAATATTATTGAAATAATATATATATTTTAATTTATTTTCCTAGTTTGTTATATTAGGATTCTGAGCAATATAAATAAGTGTATTTATAGCCTTTGAAGCCAGACTTCAGTTATTCAATATATTCAGTTTTCAAACTCTGTGAGTTCTCGAGTTTTATTCTCATCTCTTAGTTGAGCGGAGTGACGAGATTTAATTAATTAAATTTTTTGGTATTCGTTGGATCAGTGTGAATTTTATTCTTAGTTCATTATTCTGATATTCGTTAAATTAACAAAACATTGAATTTGGTATTAAAGAAATTTGTATTTTTGGATATGCTATGCTAGATATAATTTTTTATCAATAGAACATTACAACCACAAAAATACCACCATCATCTATCTTTACATCTTTTGAAAAAAAAAAACAATACATTAAAAAATTCGTACAAATTAACTAAATTTACATATATTCTAAAAATTAAGCGTGATTTTTATTCTAAACATTTTTAAACTAATATTTTTATTATACATACCCTTAAATTATATAAAATATTGAATTTATCCCTTAATCCCTTAATCTCATCTGTCTACAAGTTACATTTAAGGATTGTAAAATAGGTCGTGACATGATTATTCAATACAATTTTGACATGCTTTAAATAAATATGAATAAAAAAAATTAATATAATTAATAAATATGTTGAATTCGTATTATCCGTATATTAATTGTGTTGAATTCATATTTGAGGTTTATGATTTGTTAATTCATTTAAATTATGTTTATTAAATGAATCGAATTCGTATTTATTCGTTTAAGTTATATTTAATTAAATATTTATGTAAATGAATTAAATTTAGTGTTATTATTTATTTAAATGAATATATTTATAAACGAATCGAATTGTATATAATTATATAAATAAATTAAATTTGATTAATTTATTTAAACGTGTCTAATTATATCGTGTAATTTGTATATTAAATAAATTAAATATATATTTAAATATCCTTATTTACATAAATAAATTATATATAAATATAATAAAAATTTATTAATATTTTATATTAATATAATACAAATATAATTTATTTATGCGAATTAACACTAACTACGTCAAATTTTCCCCGCTCACCACCGTTTAGCCCAATAGTATCAACGTGATCAATGCCATTGCCAACATCACCACGTGAAAAGGATGCGGGGCCGTTTAGTCAATTACATCATTGAAGAATTTTAACTATACAAGAGAATAGTGTACGAATTTTCAAAAGCAATGTTAAAATTTTTTTGAGTTCATAGTGATGCATACAATAAAATAGTATATAAATTTTAACTACTTGTTTAGTGTATTGGATGCCATTGACTGGTGACAGGCGAGCAACAGCAGTAGTGCCACGTGCAAGCACCAGCAGTGAGCTGAGTTCCAATTGCGTCGAACGAATTGTGTTTTTTAGGAGCCTTACACAACAACGATGCGGTAGTGATCAATTAGTATCCTTCCCTTAAAGAGGTGGTAAAAGCAGTACGATCCGGTATGTTACAGTAACGTGTCGTATTATGATACGGCCCACATGTTAACACATACTTATGATGGATCACGTATCGTCACAAATCCACGATGGATTGTGCTAGGCCGATATGGCATGATAGGTGAGTTGTGTCTACTTTTTAAAATTTTATTTTTTAAAAATATTTTATTTTATTTAAATATTATTATTATTTTAATTTTTATAATTATTATTTTAATATTTTAATTATAATTATAAATATTATAAAAATAATAATTATAATTATTTCTTTAAAAATATCTCTATGCTCAAAGCCTTCAAATTAAAAAAAAAGTCAACTTTTAAAAATCCAGTTAGATATTTGTTTGTGGGTCAGTCCTTCTCAAAACTCATTACCTCTTGCAGGATAGTCTACTTTAAAGACAGGTCCATGACAATAGTCATCGAGTTAGGCATTAATAAGGCCAGATAACAGAGAGCCTGCCCAAATTCAAATGACTTCTTTAAGAACAGGCCGATCAGGTACGGCCAATGAAATCATTAGAAAATCAGCTCTTTAAGAAGACCTCAGATCACGATCGAGCCGAACGAGAAAAAAGGCTACTAGAAAACTAACCTGAGCATATCAAACTTAGCATCGTACTTAATCAAATCCACCAGCGAAGACGAGCATAAGGAATATGCCAAGAATTTGCTTAATATATGTCATAAAGATACATGGTGTGTGATAAAAGCACAACAGAAGCAGAGTCAGAAACATGTCAAAAGAATATTTGCAGAAGAATATTTGCCATGTAACAAAAGTACAGTAGAATAAGGATACCCAAAAAGCATTCTAAATATTAGTACTATAAAAAGAAGGGAACGACACAAAAATAAAGGATGATGAAAAATGTCCGGTTGATACCCTAGATGATGCCAAAAAAACAGAAGAACTAAACACAAACGAAGAAAATTGAATTTTCCCCCCTTAATTCTTGAGCATTTTGGCTTTCCTTTTTACCAGTCTCCTTCACAAAGACCATTTCTGACTTAAGTATCAGAGAGTTCTCGCTAGAACCTACCTCGGCGAGATTATCATGATAGGTTTTGCTTATAATTTGCAAGTTTTGCTGTAGTCAACGAGGACGAGAATATTCAAGCTTTTGCAAGCAAGCCCAACTAGGACGAGGCCCGAGTGCTGATTCTCGCTAACAAACAAATTCAAAGTTTGTTGGCCTGAAGAATTATTTTTTTCAGTCAACAATTTTTGGCGCCATCTGTGGGAAGTTAGAATAAAAAGCTTTGTCCAAAAAGATGATAGGTGGCTATGGAGAAACAATCATCTACCAGCAGAAACCCCATCGCCAGAGAGCGAGGCTTGAACTTAAATGAGAATGGAAGCACTGGCTTACAAAATATTCAGAATTAGGTATTACTGGCCAACCCTTCTTGAGGATGCTAAGAATCTAATTCAACACTACGATGCGTGTCAAAGATTTGCTGACAAGATCCAGGCACTTGCGAAAGAGCTGACCACAATGAGTGGGCCTTGGTCGTTCGCCCAATGGGGGCTCGACTTGATTGGACCTTTGCCCCGAGATAAGAGATCTTGTAAATATGTAGTTATGGCGGTTGACTACTTCACTAAATGGATCGAGGCCGAGTGATGAACACATGAAAATGCATATTTATTAAGAAATTCAATTACCATTCAATGTCACTAATTTTAGCTTGAAATAAAGTGTTCTCCTTAAATTATGTTTAATGAATGTTATTTGCATAGGTTTAGGTAAAATAGACGTAACTCTCAATGTAGAAATCGAAATGAAGAAATTCTTGAACTTAGAGTAATATAACTCAATCTTACACAAACTTGAAGAACAGTTGAAAAGCCAAATCCAACATATTATGGGCCAAAAATTGAGATACAATAGAATTAGGTTATAACTTCCGCTCAGCTTAACCTAACTTATGTATTTGGACCGTATTTCGCATAATACCTACCCAATTGGTATAATTCTTAAAGTTTTAAAATACTTACTTAATTATCAACAACTCTTATATTGATGGTAAAGTCCAAATCAGCCGTTATCATGGACCAAATTGTATTGTAATTGGGTAAAAGGGTTGTTGGTTGAAATCTAACAAACTTTTTGCATTTTGCCCATATTGCATTGGATACTCATCCAATTTGCATGAATCTAGTGGCTATGAAAAGAAGAGATAAAATGCTACAACTTTTATGTCGGCCAAAAAGGCTATATCGATCATTTATATTATCAAAAAGGTGCTGCAAGTAGGTAAACGAGTGGTTGGCCAAAATTATTGAAGATTGAAGTCACACTAAACACATTTCCATTCATTGCCTATATAAGGACACTCTTAGGACGTTTTCAACATTAGATAATTTTCTCTTGTTTTCTTCTCATTAACATGCATTGTACTCTAAGTTAGAGTTCTTGGCAAGGCTAAGAGATGAACTTTTATGTTTAATAAACTTACTTCTATGCTCTAAGTCTTTGTCAAGAGTTACAAATGTTTGTAAGTTTGGTTATACCTAAACTTTTATCTATTTTATTTTCTATAATTCAGAGGTTATAATTCTCATGTTTTATATATTTTCAGTCATGCTTTCTTTATGTGATTCTTGTTGAATTATAATTGTTATTGGTTACATTGTTTTACATGTTTATCTTTTACTGCAATATTGTCAATCGATATATTGTCGATCTTGGATAACATATAAAGAAAATAATTGTTTGATATTCAAGTTGATCTTTTCCTGCAATATTGTCAAAATGATATATTATCAATCTTAGATAACTTATATAAATGAACATGATTTGTGTTAATGTTTGTAAAGAGTTTAGTTATATCAAATATATATGTTATCAAATGTGATATATTTTATATATCTTCCGATTGATTGTTTGGGATATAAAACTTTTAATTAAGTTATAAACATTGAATCAAAGTGTAGAGTAGATTAATGAAGCATAATAGTTATTCTTGAACCTTTGCTTATATCATTATAAGACATTTTTATCAATTCATAGACAATTCTATCTCATCCACTTAAACCAATTAATTAATTTTCTTCTTTGCTACTCCTTTAATATTTTACTTCACCAACCTATTTTGCCAAAAGCTTTCTCGTAGGATTGACACCTCAATCTATACTGCGATAGCCACATTAAAATTTGAGCGTAAACACCAAGCCACTATCAAAGATAATGGAGAAAAGCGTTCGGGATTTCATTTAGAGGAACATGATATGCCGGTACGAAAACTCTCACACTATCATCACTGACTATGAGAAGCAGTTCGACAACAACAACTTCAAGAACTTCTACGACCAGCTCAGAGTATGGTTGTCATTCACCTTATTCGCATATCCCAAGACCAACGAACATGTTAAATCTTCCAACAAGTTGGTCAAGAATATGCTCAAGAAGAGGTTGACAGAGAGAAATGGAGCATGGGTAGAAGAACTGCCATAAGTACTATAGGCACTTCAAATGACTAGCAAGATAGCCATATGCGAAATGTCATTTTCATTGACTTTTGGAAGCAAGGCAGTAATTCCCGCGGAGATGGAAACCCCAACACATCAGGTGCTGAACTTCTCTGAAGTTGTCAACAACAGGCTGATGCAGGGATGATTGGATTCAATCAAACAGCTCAGAGACCAGTCCCAGATCCGAATAGCAGCTTACCAGCAGAAGACCGCCAAATATTATAACAAAAAAGTCAAGGCCAGAGAATTCAGAGAAGGAGACCTGGTGCTAAGAAGAGTATTGCTCAACACAATGAATCTGATAGACAGAGTCCTTGACCATACTTGGGAAGGGCTGTATAAAGTCCTTAAGCGTATCAGAGAAGCCTCCGAGCTCGAAGGGGCAGACGGAAGGATCATGAGAAAACTGTAGAATGCCGAACTACTGAAGAAATACTACTCTTAATTCTCTATTTTCCTTTTTATGTAATGATTATTCACCATGTACGGACATCGTTCTTAATAAAAGTCATTTGTGTTCTTGCATGTATCTTCGCAAAAAATGACTATTCGAAATATGGGATATAGTACTCACAAATATTGCCTTCGGGCCATCTGATAAAAGGCTCTGCGATGATTCTCAAAAGAATCACCCAAGTTAACTTAAGGGGATCGACATCCTATAAATGTACGCCCTTATAAACTACAAGTCAAGACGAAGTCCCCCAGATCAATGTATTATTGTTTTACCCAGACCTGCTAGTCTAGACGAGTTTTCCCAGATCATTCATCATCATATCACGTCACCTCATCATATCATCATCATCATATCATGTCACTTCATCATATCATCATCATCATGACATTATCATTACATCATGTTATCACATTTGTCACTGTGTTGTCATGTCATCATCGTAGAAATCACCATCACCGGTTCGATGCCCACGGGATATTTCACCGTAATTGGTTCGATGCCCGTGGGGAATTTTACCATCACCGGCTCAACACCCACGGGGCATTTCACCGTGATCAGTTTGATGCCCACAGGGAATTTCACTTGATTAGTTTGATGCCTACGGGACATTTCACTGTGATTGATTCTACACCTATGAGGCATTTCACCATCATCGATTTAACGCCCACACGACATTTCACCGTCACTGGTTTGATTTCCGCAGGGTATTTCACTGTGATTGGTTCAACTCCCACAATGTATTTCACCGTCACTGTTCGATGCCTACACGGTATTTCATCGTAATTGGTTTGACGCTTATGGGGCATTTTCACCATAACCAGTTTGACACCCACATAGCATTTCACCGTCACCAGTTCGACATCCACGGGGCATTTCACCATCATTGGTTCAATGCTCACGGGTTTCACAGTAATTATGACATTTCACTGTGACTGGTTCGACGCTTACGGAGTATTTCACAGTTACCAGTTTGGCGTTCACAGAGCATTTTACTGTCACTGGTTTGTCGCCCATGGGTTATTTCACCATCACTAGTTTAACTTCCACGGGTTTTTATTGTGATTGTAGTATTTCACTGTGATTGGTTCGATGCTCACACGAATAATCAAGACGGCTCCGCGGGGTGAGAACCGTGACATTTTCCACAGCATCACCGTGGCCTTTTCCATGGCACCCATTGAAGAGGGTTTGATTGTGGCCTTTACATGATATCACTGTGGCATTTCAACAATACCCATGACACTTTGTTCAATGTTATTATACCGAGCTGGTCTCCCAAATAGCTGTAAGCTGTTCGGTCAGTATTATTACTCCAAACTGGTTGTCGTTTTCAATAATTTTTGAACAGTTGCAAGTTGTTCGGTTAGCATCATTGCTCTGAGCTAGCCATCAATTTCTCGGTGATTTCTCAAGTGGCCGTCAGCTATTATACCATGTTTTCTCTGTTGTTAATGATAACTCAGTCACGCTTCTGCCAAGTGAGGCATTATTTTTTATATAACTCTCAAGTCTTTGTAGAATAATTTTCTTCACAACAACGGGCCGGTTATTATCTTGATTTTCATTGACTAATGTATTATTTTCATAACGGGCCGACTGTCATATAATAAGTCCCAAAGACATGGATGTAGATTTTTATCTCTACGCCTAGTTATTATATGGCACGCCGGACAGGTTTTTATCTCAATTTATTGTGGGGGAATTGAGCTTGCATGGTTATCGTTAACGTTTAAATGACCGAGCTTAATGCCTTATGGCTGTGGTGGAACTGCTCATTTACAACAAAAGCTCACAAAGTTCATGAACCATTGCTGCCACTGCTGCTATTTGAAGCGATTCGACAGTTCGGTTAGCTTTTCTTATTACAAAATTTATTATCATGAACAACTCAGCTATGATAAAATACTTTTATTACAAGTTTTTATGAGCAGCTCAGTTATGTTAACATATTACAAATTCGATATCATAAGTTGTTCGGTTATATTATGTTGCTTTTACCTATATAAGAAAAAAAATCTACTACAAATGGTCATAAGAAAAATAGCTCTACACAAGAATAGAAAGAACAAAATGTACTTGCATTCATTAACAAAGAGTATTACAAGAAGTTTCAAACATTGCAAAAAACTCTAAATTTTATAAAAAAGAGAAAGAAGAGAATGTGAAAAGAAAGAAGAGAAAGAAGATAAGGTGGAAGAGAAAAAAGTGAAAGTGGAGGAGAAAAAGGAGATAGTGGAAGACAAGGTGACAGCTCATGCTGCTAGAGCCACATTGAACATCTCCAGATCCATAACAGGTACTGCTTGGAGATTGGCATCAACTGAAGGATTAACTAGGGCAAGAGGAACGGTTGAAGCTTCAGCTGACCCAAGAGGCTGAGTGGCAATAATGGTAGTAGCTTGACCCTGGTCGGTAGGAGGAACAGTATCATTGGTGCTTGCAACTGTAACACCACCAACAGTAGCAGTTGTATCGGCAGGAGCGGCATCATCAGCACCAGAAGGCACTGATGCTTCTTCGGCTTTTCAGGCTCCAAAGGTTTCTCCTTTCTGGTATGAACCTCTAGTGGTTAGTGTCACGCCCCAGACCCAAAAGATCTGACACACGACATCACTTACATTCATTCAATAATACTTAAACATTCATTTTAATTTCTTTCAGAATTATAGTAATTGAATTATGACTGGGACAATTAGTAAACCGGAGATACGCAGAGTTTTCTCAGAGATTAACACTCTACTACGTCACCAGTAGCAACTTTATTACCGGAAGCCCAGAATATATTCATTTCAAATTCTTACTTAAAATCAATCCATTACTACACTTGGTGAAACTTAAACTAAATCCAACCACACACAATAAAATAATACATAAGTATTTATTCACTAGGGACAAATCAAATATCTTATCCCACGTGTCCCCAAATGAAACACTTAGCAACCTAACAACTTAGGGAACCCAAGGAACAGCAGAAGCCTTGCCAAATCCGCTAAGCACACATGTACCTTATTTACCTGAAATCACCATAAACTATAATGAGTATAAAACTCAGTAAGCATACTAGTTTTTCATATATCAAATACAAATACATATATGTACACAATGCATATGTATGATATGCTGTGATCAATCAAAATCATAATCTTATCAAATCACATATCATGTAAGCGCTTACACATTCTTTCAAAACACATAATAGGAATACCATTACTCGACTACTACTTAGTAGGACTTACATATCACATATCACATAATGAGCCAAATGTCACTCGTAGGTGACATACCGTATGAGAGGAATAGTACAAGTGAGGTCTTTAAATCACACATATATAACGCTTATGCCCGAAGGTAAAAGCCAAACCCTCACCCTGATCATCGGTGAGTCCTCTCACGTGTACCAATACGCCACCACACGAATGTGATGACTCACACTTCCTTTAGGTACCAATAGGATCCTCCCTACATACGGAACACATAACATATACCAATCCCGAAGGAAAGGCCACACATAAAGGCTCCACAAATCACATAAAATGCCTACTAAGTTAACAGTGAGTTCAAGTACCCTCAAATCACAAAATATTTCTCATGGACATATTACACTTCAAAAGCTTTCTTTGTTAAAAGCATCTTATTTTGGAAAGCTCACTTTCAAAAACACATGTATGTCCATGCTCAATGTCAATGCTCACATTCATAAACATATATTCACATTTCATATCAAAATATACTTTGACATATCATAAACATATTCTTAACCCCATTTACAAAATCATACAAAACAATTATTATGTTTATTGTGATTCCAGTAGTAAGTCTAGTATACTTACCTCTTAACACTTTCAGCTATAAGGCTTAAATCTCCTTAACCTATCAATGGAGATTAATCCTTTCATAAGCCTCACAATTCACACAAAATACTTTAAATAGCTTACAAAATTATACACAATGCATTTATCACATCAAATTGGTCTAAATATTTGGTTTCTCAAAACCTGTCATTCTGACCACTTACACTTAACAAAATTTCTAATACATCAAATGATGTCCAATTACTCCAAAATCAGAATATACCATTCTTGACTCATATATCCTTCTTATATATGAATATTATATCAAATTTCCTACACAATCCATTCCATACACACCATCGAATCCAAACTACAAACCTGACAGGATCAAGATACTTACTGAACAGTATTCAATCTCCCAATTTTATAAAATCATATACTAACTCAAAAATTATAAAACTACATAATTACTCTTAACACATATCTCAGTCCATGATAAATATTTCACTTCCAAATCACTGCCAAAAGTATTTTAAAACTATTTTATTCTATAACTTTAAAAATCTGTTAATCAAATATTACAATGAGCTGATACACTTTAGAAATTCATAACACTTCAACCACATTGATCTAAATTCTCAATTCCGAGTATATCATATTATACATATAAACTTATCATATTCCACAAATTCATAATTTTTGAAGATCATTCAGTAGGACAAAAATTATTTTTCACTGTACTATACTGTTTACACAGGAAATTTCCAGAATGTCAGGGTCATTTTGGTAAATTCACTATAAATTCAATTTCCAGAATTTTCAATCGATTCAAAGTCTCAGATGATCCTTAACATGTCTAATTTCATATACTCAAAATTCAAAACCATAATCGAATCACAACAATTTATAAAATTCCTAGACCAAGAGGTTATCCAGCAGAAATTCCACAATTCATCATAATTTATCAAACTATCTTATAGATCATCATCAATTCTCATATGATTTTACGAAATACACAACAAATCCTCAATTATACATATTTTCAGAAATCAAAACTTAAAGGAATTAACTTAATTAATACCAATAAATTGAGAAATACGTATGATATACCTCTTGAAATTCAAAATTCTAATTTCTTCTTCTTTTTCTTCTTCTTCTCCTCTTTCTCTCTCCTCTATTTCTCTCTTCTCTCTCTTAAAATGGGTAGCTCGACCAAAATGAGAGAATTAGGGTTTTTAAAAGTGTATTTTTATACTAAGTGGCTAATTTTTGGTATTTACAAATTTACCCCCAAAACTTTCAAAGTATTACAATTTGGTCCCTAAAATAAATTTAAAGTCTTGCAATTAAACCCAATGCTAATAGTATCACCTTAACCTATACAAACACTACTAATAACAATATATAAATCAAGTAACCAATATACAAATAAAATACGTATATTTATACATTTATAAACACTTATTCTTACCAGTCGTGGATACTGGTTATTACAATTCTCCCCTCCTTATAAGAATTTCGTCCTCGAAATTCATGACTTGAGCAAACATATGAGGATACTTAAATCTCATTTCTTATTCTCATTCCCAAGTTGCCTTTTCAACCGTATGGTTTATTCATAAAACATTTACAAAATAATCTTCTTGGTATATAAGATTTGCTCATAGCTTAGTCTATGAGAGGGGTACGAAACATTCATCCATAAAATAAACACATGACACACATTATTTTTATTCTTTTCTCTCATTCGTTCAATATTTATTGAGCACCTATACACTTCACCTTTTATTCACTAAAGAATAACATAGATGTAGAATACCCATACTAATCTCTTAAATAAAATTCTTAACTTCTCTGAAAATTTTAATTCCTTCAACATATACCCATACGTCATAATATCATTCACTACCTTGATATCATTCTAAAAATGTGGCATTTCTACGTAACTAAGTTGTCATTCAAATCAGAATATTGAAGGCATTATCTTAAATGGTCAAAAATCAACTTCAATAAAATAAAATGGAAACCTTCAGTTCAATTGATTCTTAAACTATAGATCTCAACATTACATCTATTACTCTAAATCTTAAAAAAAAAAAATAGTCCACCTTATTGGATATCATTTTCTCATTGAGACTAACATGTCTGCTTTTTGTAGTATGCTCGATTTCAAATAGAAAAGATTCCACTAGCACAATTACTGCGATGGCAAATATGATTCTTTTAACTATTCCTTTAATGTCATCCACGTAAAAGGAAAGGACAAAACGATTATTGATTTTCTTTCATAAAACTCTATAAATAGCCTAAACCTCATAATCACTTTTCTAGCAATAAATAAAACCAACCTTCATACCATCTTTATAATAAATCCCATTATCATAACTCCTCCTGTTCCTTTTTCTCCACCACAATTTCCAGACCTAATCAGAACCAGAACACTTTATTCCCGTGCCAAAGAATTCATTAGACACTATGCCATCTTAGCAGTCCAAGAACACGGTCTCACAGTTCTTGGTGGCCCTTTATTCAACTTAGAATATCCTTTCTTTCACCTGCACTCTTTCTTCCCATTTTCCCAATGGTCCAAACCTGTCCTTTACTTGTTATGGTACCTGTTGGATCTGTATACAATCGCCATGGAATTTCCATTACTTAGAACCCTCCAAAAATTAGAAAAATGTGATGAAAATCATCCAGCCCTGATTTTTCTCCAATGGTTTTACCCAAAGACATGGTGGATAACTAAATTTCAATACATGATTGCAAACAACACAAATGCTGCAATCCCCAAACAACATCTTTGGTCAGTCTTACTTCTCCAACGAAAGGGTATGATTATTTCGGATCATGAGATCCATTATTACCCCACTGTTAAGGATTACTTCACATTTACCCTTTCACTAAAGGGATCAATTAAGCTCTGGCCTGAAGAAGTAATCCAACAAAAGAGAGAACTTGAAAGAATTCTTGCTCAGGAAAATCAAATAATTCCTCCGTCTGTTTGGATCTCCCCAGAAGATGCTGCGCCTTGGGAACAGGTTGAAGCTGCCTTTGCAGAAGACCTGAATTTTGCCAATATACTCAAATTCCAACAAAGACAAAAATATCATCTTTCACATCTCAGAAATACAAATTACTCTACCCACCATCACCATATCCCAAACATGACTTATTATGCCAGATACAGACAAGTAATGGATAACCTTCACCAATGGCCTCAGCTAGCTGTCCTGACAGAACCTACCTAATCTCAGCCAGTTGTCCCGACAGAACCTGACCAACGCCAACCCAATCTTGACTTATCCCTTTTTCAAGACTCACAACATTATCTAACCGACACCCAAATCCAAGAGGAAGCCAGCACATCCCTCATCCAGACCAGCTCACCTGCAGAAGATCAAGATATGGTAGACCCACCTTTCACTCAGCCAGAGCCCTCATTCAATGTATGGGAACAACAACTCCATAAGTTTCTCTCTCACGGATACGACACAGATGAAAGCGACCAGGGAGACTCATTTTAACCTACATTGCTGTTTCTGTTTTTCACAAAAACTAGATCCGTGTTGTTTTATCACATCAAAGAGAGACTGACTACTGCTTTATCTTTATGTCAAGTGTGCTTTTAATCTATTGGCCAAAAATCAATGTTAAGACCACAAAAATTCTTATAATTAATAAAGTTAATATGGCCTCATGTCCAAAGTCCAGTTGGTAGCTTAAAAAGTCTTCAAGTCATATATGCATTGTCGGCCATTAGTGCCAAAACGGCAAAGTCCCTAAATCCATAAAATAGGCATTTATTGACTTTTCTTAATCATCTTACCTAACTCATCACGCTTCCGACACAATTTTATTACACTTACATATCAACAAATATTTATTCAAAATTTTGCGGCCTATTGTCCCTTATAGAATAATAAAGTAAAACTCATTCTTTTCTTTTTACCTCACAAGAATTGAGAAAAACGTATATACTTGAACATACTTACACATATGCTCCACAGCTATTATCAATTTGTTTCTCTATAAATACATTGTTTTTGCATCCTTATACAAACTCAAAAATATTCAAAGATTAGGGTGAGCGTAACAATGGAGGAAACCTCAGCTCGTCGATTTACAAAAATTTGTGTCTTTTATGGATCCAACCCTGGAAATACTGAAGAGTTTACAAAAGTTGCAGAAAATCTTGGTAAGGTATTAGCTGAGCGAAATATACATTTAGTATATGGAGGAGGTAACCGAGGGTTAATGGGGTCTGTGGCAAAAGCTGCACATAATAAAGGTAGTCGAGTTTTGGGTATCATTCCAAAACCTCTAGCTATTGAAAATATTGTAGGAAAAACAGTTGGGGATGAGTTACAAGTCTCATCTATGCACGAGCGAATGGCTCAAATGCTTAGGCATGCAGATGCTTTCATAGCTCTACCAGGAGGTTTCGGGACCTTGGAGGAAATTTTTCAAATTGTCTCATGGGCACAATTACAAATCCACCAAAAACCCATTGGTTTGTTAAATGTTAATGGCTTTTACGACGGGTTGATATCTTTTCTTGACTATGCAGCGGGAACACAATTCATCTCACTTCTAGCATGACGGATTCTTATTTCAGCTCCAACTGTTGATCAACTAATTGATCAATTACAGTCTTTTATTCCTCTGTCTAATCCAACATTGCATCAGTTAGATTGGTCTACTCATGACAGTCAGAAGAAGCGCAAAATAGACTTAAATCTCACTCCGTAGCCTCTACTGTATTTTTGTTGCTGCTATTGTTGTTGTTTTCCTTTTCAATAAAAGTTGTTTCAATTGATGTCTTCAATACTCAACTTCTCTATATTTTGTCATTGAGAAAATTTTCTCAATTTGCTCTATGACATGCAAATTATCATTATAAGATATTCGACATCATTCTTGCTAAGCATATTAGTCACAACTTAAAAACAAATTCTAAATGGTAACATAAGATCCACAAGGTACCATTATCCACAACAACAACAATCTTAGCAGCTCTTGGATAATGTGTCAACTTCACAAAATCATACAAAATTTAAGGAATATGTCAAACTTCTACACAACAAAGCTACAAATACAATCCTAAGGATTTGGCATCTGCTCGGTTCCCTTGACTCGACACTTAAAAGTCTACAGAATCATATCTTAGCTCTGATACCAATAAAAGCTGTCACGCCCCAGACCCAAAAGATCTGACACACGACATCACTTACATTCATTCAATAATACTTAAACATTCATTTTAATTTCTTTCAGAATTATAGTAATTGAATTATGACTGGGACAATTAGTAAACCGGAGATACGCAGAGTTTTCTCAGAGATTAACACTCTACTACGTCACCAGTAGCAACTTTATTACCGGAAGCCCAGAATATATTCATTTCAAATTCTTACTTAAAATCAATCCATTACTACACTTGGTGAAACTTAAACTAAATCCAACCACACACAATAAAATAATACATAAGTATTTATTCACTAGGGACAAATCAAATATCTTATCCCACGTGTCCCCAAATGAAACACTTAGCAACCTAACAACTTAGGGAACCCAAGGAACAGCAGAAGCCTTGCCAAATCCGCTAAGCACACATGTACCTTATTTACCTGAAATCACCATAAACTATAATGAGTATAAAACTCAGTAAGCATACTAGTTTTTCATATATCAAATACAAATACATATATGTACACAATGCATATGTATGATATGCTGTGATCAATCAAAATCATAATCTTATCAAATCACATATCATGTAAGCGCTTACACATTCTTTCAAAACACATAATAGGAATACCATTACTCGACTACTACTTAGTAGGACTTACATATCACATATCACATAATGAGCCAAATGTCACTCGTAGGTGACATACCGTATGAGAGGAATAGTACAAGTGAGGTCTTTAAATCACACATATATAACGCTTATGCCCGAAGGTAAAAGCCAAACCCTCACCCTGATCATCGGTGAGTCCTCTCACGTGTACCAATACGCCACCACACGAATGTGATGACTCACACTTCCTTTAGGTACCAATAGGATCCTCCCTACATACGGAACACATAACATATACCAATCCCGAAGGAAAGGCCACACATAAAGGCTCCACAAATCACATAAAATGCCTACTAAGTTAACAGTGAGTTCAAGTACCCTCAAATCACAAAATATTTCTCATGGACATATTACACTTCAAAAGCTTTCTTTGTTAAAAGCATCTTATTTTGGAAAGCTCACTTTCAAAAACACATGTATGTCCATGCTCAATGTCAATGCTCACATTCATAAACATATATTCACATTTCATATCAAAATATACTTTGACATATCATAAACATATTCTTAACCCCATTTACAAAATCATACAAAACAATTATTATGTTTATTGTGATTCCAGTAGTAAGTCTAGTATACTTACCTCTTAACACTTTCAGCTATAAGGCTTAAATCTCCTTAACCTATCAATGGAGATTAATCCTTTCATAAGCCTCACAATTCACACAAAATACTTTAAATAGCTTACAAAATTATACACAATGCATTTATCACATCAAATTGGTCTAAATATTTGGTTTCTCAAAACCTGTCATTCTGACCACTTACACTTAACAAAATTTCTAATACATCAAATGATGTCCAATTACTCCAAAATCAGAATATACCATTCTTGACTCATATATCCTTCTTATATATGAATATTATATCAAATTTCCTACACAATCCATTCCATACACACCATCGAATCCAAACTACAAACCTGACAGGATCAAGATACTTACTGAACAGTATTCAATCTCCCAATTTTATAAAATCATATACTAACTCAAAAATTATAAAACTACATAATTACTCTTAACACATATCTCAGTCCATGATAAATATTTCACTTCCAAATCACTGCCAAAAGTATTTTAAAACTATTTTATTCTATAACTTTAAAAATCTGTTAATCAAATATTACAATGAGCTGATACACTTTAGAAATTCATAACACTTCAACCACATTGATCTAAATTCTCAATTCCGAGTATATCATATTATACATATAAACTTATCATATTCCACAAATTCATAATTTTTGAAGATCATTCAGTAGGACAAAAATTATTTTTCACTGTACTATACTGTTTACACAGGAAATTTCCAGAATGTCAGGGTCATTTTGGTAAATTCACTATAAATTCAATTTCCAGAATTTTCAATCGATTCAAAGTCTCAGATGATCCTTAAAATGTCTAATTTCATATACTCAAAATTCAAAACCATAATCGAATCACAACAATTTATAAAATTCCTAGACCAAGAGGTTATCCAGCAGAAATTCCACAATTCATCATAATTTATCAAACTATCTTATAGATCATCATCAATTCTCATATGATTTTACGAAATACACAACAAATCCTCAATTATACATATTTTCAGAAATCAAAACTTAAAGGAATTAACTTAATTAATACCAATAAATTGAGAAATACGTATGATATACCTCTTGAAATTCAAAATTCTAATTTCTTCTTCTTTTTCTTCTTCTTCTCCTCTTTCTCTCTCCTCTATTTCTCTCTTCTCTCTCTTAAAATGGGTAGCTCGACCAAAATGAGAGAATTAGGGTTTTTAAAAGTGTATTTTTATACTAAGTGGCTAATTTTTGGTATTTACAAATTTACCCCCAAAACTTTCAAAGTATTACAATTTGGTCCCTAAAATAAATTTAAAGTCTTGCAATTAAACCCAATGCTAATAGTATCACCTTAACCTATACAAACACTACTAATAACAATATATAAATCAAGTAACCAATATACAAATAAAATACGTATATTTATACATTTATAAACACTTATTCTTACCAGTCGTGGATACTGGTTATTACAATTCTCCCCTCCTTATAAGAATTTCGTCCTCGAAATTCATGACTTGAGCAAACATATGAGGATACTTAAATCTCATTTCTTATTCTCATTCCCAAGTTGCCTTTTCAACCGTATGGTTTATTCATAAAACATTTACAAAATAATCTTCTTGGTATATAAGATTTGCTCATAGCTTAGTCTATGAGAGGGGTACGAAACATTCATCCATAAAATAAACACATGACACACATTATTTTTATTCTTTTCTCTCATTTGTTCAATATTTATTGAGCACCTATACACTTCACCTTTTATTCACTAAAGAATAACATAGATGTAGAATACCCATACTAATCTCTTAAATAAAATTCTTAACTTCTCTGAAAATTTTAATTCCTTATGATTTTGATTGATCACAGCATATCATACATATGCATTGTGTACATTGATAAGGGCAAATTTGTCATATATTTTCTCATGTTTTTATTATTGATATTTTATGATTTTATGAGAATAGATGACTATTTATGTGCATTATTGTTATTTATAGGGACTTGAACGAAATTTAAAGAAAGAACGCAAAAGGAACGAAAACAGGGACTAAAATGCAAAGTTTTCAAATTATGAGTCCAGCGCCCCCGCGCCATAAGTATTTTCGCCCCAGCGTTGGAATAGTGATCGAAATTAGAAAAACGATCTGTTTAAGTCGCGTCTAGCGCCCCAGCTCCATACAGTCACCGCCCCAGCGACGAGACAGCGCCCCAGCGCCAAGATTCCACCGCTCCAGCGGTAATAGCTTTTTCACGCGTCGCCCCAGCGACAGATGCATAGCGCGCCAGCGGTAGTGCGAGTCCTAGTCCGACGAGAATTGAGATTTTCAAGCTCATATCAATCCCTATATAAAGCCACTCGTTCCCAGCCTTCAAGAATGAATCCAAGACAACCCAAGAGTACCAAGAATACAGAGCACGAGTCTTGGAGAGTAATAGGAGCTTAATTGAAGCATCTTTAGAGAGAGATACAAGACGTTCTTCGGCATCAAGAGTTCCTAGGCAGCGCAATTAAGAGCAATTCGACGTCTATATCGGTTTGCGATTGATTGTATCATGATTTATAATTATTTTTACTGCTGTTCTCTTGTAGCCATGAGCTAACTTATTTTCTAGGGTTAATATTTGAACTCAATATGTGTGCTTAATTGCCATATCTTTTAGTATTTAATAAACTTAGTCCTTTATTATTTAAATTACTTGTATTTAGTGCTTCAATATATCTGGCCAATATATGGTGAATGAATTGGTAATATTTTGATAAACTCGGAAAAGGAATCAATATATTTAGACCTAGGTAATTTGATACATGATTGTAGAGTAACATTCAATGTTGCATATGCAAGTTTCAACTTAGGATAGGAATATACCTAATTGGCATGTATGATCAATAAGACCTAATCTTAATGAATCTTAGTTTATTACAAGTACCATAGGAATATAGGTATTTGGTAAATTAAGGTATACTTGCATGACCTTGGAAGAGGCTTGTGAATACATTAGTGTCTTGATCAATAATAAAGACTAAGTGAGTTAAATATTAGAGGATTAATCATTAAAAAGCATATTGAGGGATAATATTAATCCTAGGTTTTCTCTAAGTTGTTATCTTTAAATCTCATTGCATTGTGTTTTTACTTTTATATTTTCTACATTCATTCTTGAATTTTTATTTTTCTGAATAATTATTAGAAAGACATAATTTTAGTAATTGGTTAATAAGAAGAAATTATCCCTGTGGGTTCGACATCCGACTTATTTAGTCTCTTTATTACTTGCATACGATAGTGTATACTTGCACTTAATTTATGATATAGAAATATCGCATCATACATATATGTATTTGTATTTGATATATGAAAAACTAGTATGCTTACTGAGTTTTATACTCATTATAGTTTATGGTGATTTCAGGTAAATAAGGTACATGTGTGCTTAGCGGATTTGGCAAGGCTTCTGCTGTTCTTTGGGTTCCCTAAGTTGTTAGGTTGCTAAGTGTTTCATTTGGGGACACGTGGGATAAGATATTTGATTTGTCCCTAGTGAATAAATACTTATGTATTATTTTATTGTGTGCGGTTGGATTTAGTTTAAGTTTCACCAAGTGTAGTAATGGATTGATTTTAAGTAAAAATTTGCAATGAATATATTCTGGGCTTCCGGTAATAAAGTTGCTACTGGTGACGTAGTAGAGTGTTAATCTCTGAGAAAACTTTGCGTATCTCCGGTTTACTAATTGTCCCAGTCATAATTCAATTACTATAATTCTGAAAGAAATTAAAATGAATGTTTAAGTATTATTGAATGAATGTAAGTGATGTTGTGTGTCAGATCTTTTGGGTCTGGGGCGTGACACATGCAGTGTGAGCTTTAGAAGAAATAAAAGAATATTGGCTTAAGGCAGAGGAAAATAAAGAAACCTACTTTGACCATGGGACTGGTGCGGTACGGAATGTACAAGGCCTGACTCAACGAGGCTGGTCAATGATAACAACTCCTGAAAATGGCAAATGTGTTGAAGTGCAACGGTTATTCAATTGAGTGTTTGCTCGGACACCTCAATGTCAGCAGCCTAAGTTACTACAAGAAAATAAGAAATGTTAGCTGAATAACATAGGGCATAAAAAAGAATGAGAGTGCAAAAAAGATAGACCTACGTTCAAAGAAAAGTTAGTAGGTATGACCCACTCTCCCTCATCTCTCTTAGAGACCCTCTGAACCCACTCTCCTCCAGTAAAGAACCACTCCTTTTTTTAGTCTTTCATTGAGGTACGACGACTAGGGATTGTATAGTAACCACTTATCCATAACCAGTAAGAATAAGTATTTATATATAAGTATTTATTTGTATATATGTGGTACTTAATTTATGTATTGTTACTAGTACTGTTAGTATAGATTAAGGATCTATTGTTAGTATTGGATTTATTTGCAAGAGTTTAGATTTATTTTAGGGACTAAATTATAATACTTTAAAAGTTTCGGGGGCAAATTCATAAATACACATTTATACTAATTAGCCTTTTAATATAAAAATACATATTTGTAACCCTAATTCACTCATTTTGGTCGAGCCACATCTTTTAAAGTGAGAAAAGAGAGAAAGAGAAGAGGAAGAAGAAAAAGAAGAAGAAATTTGAATTTTTTAAGCTTTAAGAGGTATATCATAACCATTTCTTAGTATTTTAGTGTTAATTTAGTTAATTCCTTTAAGTTTTGATTTCTAAAAATATGAAAATTTGGGGATTTGATGTGGATTTTGTAAGATATATTGCGAATTGATGATGATTATGTAGATAACTTGATAAATCATGATGAATTACAGAATTTCTATTTGATAGTCTCTTGATCCGAAACTTCTATAAATATTTGTACTTTGATTCTGGTTTTGGCTTTTGAGAATATAAAATTATACATGTTTAGAATCATTTGAGACTTTGAATTGATTGAAAATTTCAGAAATTGAATTTGTAGTGAATTTACTAAAATGACTTTAAAATTTTAAAAATTTCCTGTGTTAACAGTATGATACAGTAAAAAATAATTTTTAATCTGCTGGATGATCTTTAAAAATTACTAATTTATAGAATATGATATATTCAAAATTTAGAATTTATATCAATGTGGTTAAATTGTTATGATTTTCTAAAATATATCAGCTCATTGAAGTATTTGATTAACAGATTTTTAAAGCTATGGAATAAAATATTTTTAAAATACTTTTGACATGGATTTTGAAGTGAAAATTTATCATAGATTGAGATATGTGTCAAGAGTAATTATGTGATAGTTTTATAATTTTCGAGTTAGTATATAATTTTATAAAATTGGGAGACTAAATACTGTTTAATAAATATCTAGATCCTGTCAGGATAATAGTTTGGATTTAATGGTGTTTATGAAATAGATTGTGTAAGAATTATGATATAATATTCATATATAAGAAAGATATATGAGTGACGAAAGATATATTATGATTTTGGAGCAATTGGACATCATTTGTTATATAAGAAAATTTTGTTAAGTTTAAGTGATCAGAATGACAGGTTTTGAGAAATCAAGTAATTAGACCAATTCGATGTGATAAGTGCAATATGTATAATTTTGTAAGTTATTTAAAGTATTTTATGTGAATGGTGAGACTTATGAAAGGGTTAATCTCCATTGATAGGTTAAGAAGAATTAAGCCTTGTACCCAAAAGTGCTAAGAGGTAAGTATACTAAACTTTTATCGAAATCACAATAAATATAGTAATTGTTTATGCATGAATTTGTGAATGTCCCTTGTAATATGTTTATATTATGTCAAAGTATATTTTGATATGAAATGTGAAAGACATGTGTTTATGAATGTGAGTATGAACATACATAATATATATGTATTTTTGAAAGTGAGCTTTCAAAATGAAATATGTTTAACAAAGAAAGCTTTTGAAGTGTAATATGTCTATGAGAAACATTTTGTGTTTTGAGGATACTTGAACTCACTATTGACTTAGTAGGCATCTTATGTGATTTGTGAAGTCTTTATGTGTGGTATTTCCTTTGGGATTGATATATGTTATATGTTCCGTATGTAGGGAGGATCCTATTAGTACCTAAAGGAAAAGTGGGTCATTACATTCGTGTGGTGATAGATTGGTGCATGTGAGAGGACTCACCGATGATCAAGGTGAGAATTTGGCTCTTACCTTCAGGTATGAGCATTATATATATGTAATTTAAATCCCACTTATACTATTTCTCTCATACGGTATGTCACCTACGAGTGACATTTGGCTTATAATGTGATATGTGACATGGAAATCCTACTAAGTTGTAGTTGAGTGGTGGTATTCCTATTATATGTTTTGAAAGAATATATAAGCACTTACCTGACATGTGATTTGATAAGATTATGATTTTGATTTATCACAGCATATCATACACATGCATTGTGTATATATATGTATTTGTATTTTGATATATGAAAAACTAGTATGCTTACTGAGTTTTATACTCATGATAGTTTATAGTAATTTCAGGTAAATAAGGTACATGTGTACTTAGTGGGTTTGGCAAGATTTCTGTTGTCCTTTGGGTTCTCTAAGTTGCTAGGTTGCTGGGTGTTTCAATTGTGGACACGTGGTTTAAGATATTTGATTTGTACATATTAAATAAATACTTATATATTATTTTATTAGGTGTATTTGTATTTGGTTTATGTTTCACCAAGTATGGTCATGGGTGGAACTTTGTGTTGAACTTACTAGCAACTTGCTAAGGATTCCTATGTTGAATTTTAGTTGAAATTTTATGTAATATTAATTATGAGTGCACATTATTGAATGAGTGTAAATTATGTCGTGTGTCAGGGCGTGACAGACTAGTTTTGGATGCCATGGAATGAGAGGTAATAGAAGCCTCTTTGGCTCCTGGCATTGCTTCTAAAGTGGTACAAGTAGCATAATTCTTGAAAATTAAGGGGAGGGGGGGACTGCCTTGCCCTTGCCCATAGAACGTATAGACTAGCTAAAACTCTTCAAGAGTTGGGACCTAATTGGGACGAAGTTACTCATAGGCGGGCCACCTGGCTATTAATAGGGTTGCTCTAGTAATCCTCATCGGTAGGCAGCCTAAGAGTGACTGACTCGGGAATGTTATAGGAAATCTTAAATTCAGCTAAGTCGACATCGTTCAAGCAGAACGTTCAGTATCTGGTGTCCAACTTAAACCTTACCACCTCTACATCACTAGCCCCCTTAGGGTCTTTTGAGTCGTTACCCTCACATTCCCTAATAATAGAGACCGACTCAGCCTCATTAATGGCTACTCCTAAAGAAAAGGGCACATCACCTACTAAGGTGGACGCCTCTCAACTGCTTTTAGTCCTATTAGTCCTTCTGACCAGTGGGACCTCTGTGGTCATTTCTTCTTCCTCCTCAGCCATGTTTGAGGCTGAAAAACTTAAATTGTCTCTATATGCCATTAAAACACAAGATCGTTTCCTAAAGGCTATAGACATTACAGGGCAAAGATAGACATAACCAACCACACTAAAAAAATAGCAAAAAAGAAAAAACATGCAATAAACATCAAAATAAGAAAATAGTAGTAGAAATCCAAAAACTTGCCTAAAAAAGTACAAAACTATCAAGAAGATACAAAAGAAAAATCAAGAAACAGAAGCCCATAGATGCAAAAACACTAAAGAAAAGGAAGCTGCTGAGGAAAAGAAAGGCAAAAGAAGAAAGAATTTACTAGGGGGAATGCGCAGAAATCAAAAACCACAATAGCGACGAGCCACTAAACAGAGAAGAAGCCTTCACGCCGGAGAAATAGTATGACAGCAATAGAGAAAAAATACATAATAAAGGGGCGGATGAAGAATAAGGTAAACTATTTATAGACAACAATGGAGCAATCATGACTATCCAGATAAAATGGACAGATAGGATCAACAGAAGATCGAAGAGACACCTATTAGGATAAAGAGTGACACATAGGGTTTCCAGGCACATTAAATAAACATCTCTTCGAATAACAGTGGCCCAAGCCATCAGATCTAACAGATCAACAGCCCAGATCATTTCGATCAACTAAACGCCACTCAAAAAGTAAAAAGACGCGACACTTGGGTCTCGACTACTTTCGGCCATATGATTAAGAGTAGATCAATGACTGGAAACAAGTTTCTTATTCGAGAAGCTTTTCACACGAACCAAGGATGACGCTTGAGAAGATTTATCATTTAGTACTTAAAGAAAGCTTGAGAGAATCTGTCATTACGTGGCAGTAACCCTCCAAGTAGTCATGACATCATCACACTGAATTGACTAGCTCTAACATCTTCAAACTCAGTAGTAGCCAAATAACTTGTAACAATATACACCACCCAGTAGTCAGTTCAGACCAGGTGGGACAAAGGAGAATCTGATAGAAAAAAAAAGTGAAGAAAGCAAACAAACATCAAAAGGATGACCCAAATCGGCCAGGACAGAATAGAGCTTCCAATTTTGAATAAATCAAAAACTAAAAACTAGTGGACCCCTGTTCCCCCCCAAAAAAATTACCTCTGGGCCCTAGGCCTCCAAGCCCAATGAGAAGCCAGCCCCTAAGGGCCCAACCAGATGTTTTCTCGTGGGTCAGCCCTCCTCAAAATCCACCACCCTTTGTAGAACAGCCCACCTCGAAAACAAGCCCATGGCAATAGCCATTGGGCAAGGCGGTGGCAGGGCCAGACAACGGAGAGCTTACACATATTCAAAGGATCTGATCGACAACCTGAAGCATCTGCTAGGCAGGACAGGCCAAGATACGGCCAAAACCACCCTTCACACACTAACCAGATTGGCTCATCTCAGCGTTTACGTGATCAACAAAGAAACCGGATCAGAACAGACATCAGGACAGCTATCTGCCAAACAGGCCGACCAGGTACGACTAGTGAAGTTACTAGAAGACCAGCTCTTTAAGAAGACCTCGAATCACGGCCTAGCCGAACAGAAAGAGGCTACCAAAAAACTGAACTGAGTAGATGAAACTTAGCCTTGCACTTAACCAAATCCACCGGCGAAGACGGGCATAAGGAATATGCCAAGAATATGTTTAACATATGTCAGAAAAATACCTGACGTGTGATAGAAGCACAGCAGAAGCAGAGTCAGAAGCATGTCAAAAAAAGATCTATAGAAGAATATTTAGCGTATGACAAAAGTACAATAGAGGCAGAGTCAAAAGTATGTTAAAAGAAGATCTGCAGAATAATATTTGGTATGTGACAGAAGCACAACAGAAGGAGGATACCCAAAAAGCCCTCTAAATACCAGTACTATAAAAAGGAGGAAACGACACAGAAGCAAAAGATGATGAAAAATGCCCGATTAATATCTTAGATGACCCCCAAAAAATAAAAGAACTAGACACAAACGAAGAAAATTGGGTTTTTTTTTCTTAATTCTTGAGCATTTTGGCTTACCTTTTTATCGGTCTCCCCTACAAAGACCTTTGTTTTCCTTAAGCATCGAATAGTTTTCACCAGAATCTACCACCGCGAGACCATTATGATAAGTTTTACTTGTGATTTGTAGGTTCTACTGTAGCTGACGATGAAGAGAAGAGCCAAGCTTTCACAAGCAAGCCCAACCAAGATGAGGCCCAAGTGCTGATTCTCGCTAACAAACAAATTCAAAACTCGTTGACCCAAAGAACCATTTTTTTTTGTTAACAATAATAATAATTAAGATTATATTGGATTGAAATTGTGTTATAATCATAAATTTATACTTTGAAATTATAATTTCACTAAAGATAAAAATTTATTGATACTAAATATAAAATTATTTGATACAAGTACAAAAATAAATGGTCAAATTTACATTACTATAATTACAATACATTCCAATTAAGTTGGTACTTATTGAACTATTTATCATTTGCAAATTCAATCCTTGTTACATCACTATAGTTACAATACAAATTTATATTTCTAAATTCTAATAATCAAATGTTAAAATTCTGAAAATCTCTTATCATGTCATCTTGTCAATTTTACTTTCGGTCCTTTGCATTTTTCCAATCTTTTATACACATTGAAGCCTTCAAAGTTTTCAATCTCAATCTTGATCGTTTTTCGCCTAATATCATGACCCCTGCACTAAAAGTAAATTTTGATGCTATAGTGCACATTAGAGGTGTTAGTAGATCTCGATCTATGATGGATAACACGTGATAAACCCTTTCGTTTGATTTTTGCTATGGTAAAATATCAAATTCTTTTTACTGTTGTGTACTCAACATAGAATAATAGTTAGTATCAATAATTTTTTTCAATTAAAAATTAGTAGAAATACTAAAACTATAACCAACATTTCTTTTATCTTTTAACGAAATTGTCAAAGCAGACTAATCATAAATAAACTGCTCATTTGTTTCTATAACTACAACTAATCAAATTTATTTTCATAAACATAAATAATTATGTGATAAAATTATAAATTTGGTCCAAATAATAAAAAAGTCTATAGTTTAAATTTTCGAGATCCAAATTTAAAAAACAGTAGAAATACTGGAACTATAACCAACATTTCTTTTATTTTTTTAATAAAATAGTTCAAGCAGGCTAATCATAAATAGGCTGCTCATTTGTTTATTTTATAATTACAACTGATTCAAATTTATTTTCATAGAAATAAATAAATTTGTGATAAAATTTTAAATTTGGTCAAAATCATAAGAAAGTTTATAGTTTAAAATTTTAAAATCCCAATAATTAAAACTTTTACACCAGACTAATTGATTATAGAATTCATCATGACTGTACAAATAAATAACATAATAATTTTTCTTTAATATTTTTAGAATTTGATCTCCATAACAAGACACATATCAGCAAACATTGAATTATCTCTATATTTAACAAAAACATCACTAATATTATATATATATATATGAATTAAAGTAATAGAAGATGAAGGTTAATACACACATAAACAAGCTAAAGTGGTATTATTAAATACTTTAAAAAATACATGTAGTAAAATATAATTTTTAAATTATCATTGGTTAGTATAACATCTTTCATTTATCATTATAATAATATACAATATAATCACTAAAACTTATATAAGATTTCACTATCGTATATGTGATATTTTAATAAGTTTTCTCGTTAAGTTTGAACATTTTACTTTTTATTCCATAATTATTCAATATAGTTTTAAATTATTATTCTATAAAAGATGACGAAGTAATATATTTTATTGTTTCTCTAATTTTTTTTCAATCCAAGAATTAATTATTTTCAAACCATATTGAACAATTAAATTAAGAATGTGATAAAAATACATCAAATAAAAAAAACTTAAACCACATGCAGATATTAATTGAATTGAAAATAAATTTATAACAATATTTGTACTTGCATCATCAAAAGTAATACTAATAAATTTGTCAACAATTTAAAATTTTCTAAAAATATTTATTAAAGAATTAAAAATAATATTAGTTGTGTGTGGATGTTTCAATTCACAAAAAACAATAATTTTTTTTAGCAAAAACCTATCATTATCAATATAATGTAGCGTAATATAAATATACCCCAAATCATTGGCACTCCGTTAAACAATCAAAAGTAGCAAACACTCTTTTAATCTATGATATTTCATCAATTAATTTTTTTTTAATTTGATGATATGTAGTGAAAATATTATTTTTAACAGTATTTCTTAGAACATTTGCCCAGTTGGGTTGAACTTATATTTTTATGAAGTTTCCATACATTTCATATTCAGTGAATAAGAGATGTCGTTTACTAGCTGCAATGTATCTAACCAATTTAGTATGCATACGCTGCTGATTATACTGAATCTAAAAGAATTTTTTCCATGAGCATTTTGGACAAGTTATGTTTGAATTGACTCATTTAAATCATATTTCTACAAGTATGCCTTAGCACGTTAATTCAAGTGTCAAGTGTCATGAGTTGTTTTGAAATCTAAAGCTTTACTACAAAATTTACAAATAACTTTTTCTTTATTTTTTTTAGAAACTATATATGTACAATTCTCTAGCGTGAAATAATTTCAAATATTTGATGTTCGATCTTTTTTTTAAAT
Organism: Ailanthus altissimus; assembly: GCA_946807835.1. Taxonomy (NCBI): domain Eukaryota; kingdom Viridiplantae; phylum Streptophyta; class Magnoliopsida; order Sapindales; family Simaroubaceae; genus Ailanthus; species Ailanthus altissimus. Next base: position 22,407,361 of record OX327684.1, read on the forward strand.
TTTTTAATATTTTCAATATCTTTAATCATGAAAGTAGATTGAATATTAAAAAATTATGATGATGGCATTTGAATTTTTTCAAATTCAATTGAAGTATTGAAACTTATCATTATATGAATATTTGTATGTTGAGAATCTGTAAAGGGATGAATGAAAATTGAAAAATAAAAAAATAATTTGATAGATTATTATTTTTTTTAAAAAAATAAATAATTTGAAAGAGATTTAAGTTGAGTTAAGAAAATTAGGAGAGAATTGAGAATTTGGAATTGAACAACTTATTAGGCCTACCATACTAGCACAATATGACTTTGTACCATATTCATGAGCTGTGCTGAGCTACAGTCTAGGCAATTATGCTTGAATTAAATTTTAGTGAATCATGCCAACACGACACGATTCATCTACCACATATACCTTTACCTCCCACTCGATATCATCTCATTGACTCTCTCTGTCATCTGATTTCTCCAAACAAAATACACTTCTTTTAATTGGTAGTAAATAACTAAAATTAAGTGAAAAAATCAACTACTAAAATTATATATATATATTTTAAAATTTTAATATATATATATATATATATTATATAGTATACCTCAATAAAAGAAATACCTTCTCATTTATCTCACATAACCATTTTAATTTAGGTAGTGTTAGGATTATAAAATTAGAATACATACTTTACATCTTATTTGATGTGTTATGATTATATTTATATAATAATTGTTAACTTTTTAATTTTTATTGATGCAATAGTTATATAATATTAAATAATAATTAAACATTAAATATTACATCTATTAAAATATAAAAATTATTTTTTAACTATATTAGCATTTTTATTTTGTTTTTGTATTATTTCAGTGGTTGTCGCAAGATCTACCACTGAAACGAAGTGCTTCCCACTTTTACTTTTCAACTTTTGATTTCTACTGCCACATAGTTCAACGAAATGGAATACTGATAACAATTAAAAATATATATCTTAGAAGAGGAGAAAAAAATTATGATTTTTTTAATAAATAATTATTAATAATATTATCAACTTTCAATTGACGGTTAGTATTTCCACTCTACCACGTCTCTCTGTCTATGTCAAACCAATGCTAAAAGTATGTTAGGTTTATCATTTTTCAATTTGCATAAACTTTTTTGGATTTTAATATTATTCAAGTATGGTCATAAAAGTGGATTTTATTTATTTATTTATTTATTTTTATTATATATATATATATATAAGCCATAGCTCTTGCAAAATTAAACTAATTAAAGTCTGTTTTATAACTTGAAATAAGCATGAAAAATAGTATTGAACATGAAATTTATCATGATACAGTAGTGTATAAATCAATACTCTAAACATTGATCGTAGTAATAATAATATTGAATACGATTTTGTAAGGAAATATGATGTATAAATATTATAATGTACATGAGATGTATACACATATCAAATAAAATTTTAGATATCAAATGCATCTTGTAACTGCATTTATGATGATATACATAGTTTTTTTTATAAACAAATTAAAAGAAAATGAATCTGCATTTTTTTTTTGTCATAATAAAAATTTAAAAGAATGTTTTAATTTTATTAATATTTGGGATATTATATTGACTTATAATCAGAATATTCTAAGAACACGGGGAGAATAGCTAAAGTGTAAGCGCTTATGGCATCAAAATGAAATTCGATTCTATATAATATTAGTAGAACATTATGTATATTATATAATATAGGATAATTGAATATAATATTATTAAAAATATTAAATTAGAAAAAAAAATACAAAATTATTCTCACGCAGCACTTTTTTATTTATTTATAAATTTCTAAGTGTAATATTATTGACTAAATAAGTAATATTATAATGTAAAACTTTTGAATACTTAATTTAAAAATAAAAATTTTAACATAATATTTAAAAAAGTATAATATTACTCCCTTACCAACATACTTTCTTTGCTCTTAATTTTGTAAATAATAATTAAAGAAAATAAATCGGGGCCTAATAATAAAAACTTACAGTGAATTTTACGGAAGTACTAAAGTGCAAGTTGAGAGTTCCGATTCCACTTCTTTAATAAAAGATAAATAAGTGGACGCAAATCTGTCGCTTTCCAAACTGCAGTGGCAATTTTTATTTTTTACGCGTAATCCACACACCATAACCATATTATTATTATTCAATGGTTGCTGTCATTGCCATTGCTAGTGCTGTTAAGGTAACCGAATCACTGCTTTCCCTTTTCCTTTCCATAACATTACATATAACCGAAAATTAATTTAAAAGAGGAAAAAAAAAAGGGGTACCAAAAATACGCGACGTGGCGTAAAGAACAAAATGCAATCGCTGCCCACGCTATCCACCTTACCATATAAGATATGTAAAATTCAACGTAGTGCCGACCAGTGCTACGTGTCGACCAGATCTAGCGATTTTATGATTTCCTAACGCGCGCGAGTATGGACGGGTCCAACCTGTAATGTTTAGTTGGCAAATCCCAACTCTATAAAGGCAGCCAACCCGCGGAGCTTGTCCAGCATTCAATGAACCCTCGCCCCGCCGTCTAATACCAACCTCACTTTTTCTCGCTAGAAATTTCGTTTTCATTTTTATTGCTTTCTCTCTCTAAAATCCGACTCGTCGCTAGTTTAATTTTCTCGCGTGAAATTACCAATAAATCGCTCAGATTTTCCATCGGAAACCCTAATCGTCTGATAAATTTAGGGACTGGGGCTGGTGGCTGGTGGCCGTTGATTTGGTGGAATTACAGATAATCGGATTAAAGCAATTCTGCATGAGCTGGTTGGGAAAGCTGGGTTTCTATTTCTTGCCCTCGAACTCTAACCATTTCATCACGTGCCTTTTGATTTTTACCCTTCATTATTCGCCTCAATTGCCTCTCTCTTTATTTAATTTTGAAAAGAAAGCAACTGAGCGATTATTATTGTTATCAATATCATCATCATCAATTTTAATTAATAATTGTAATTCAAACAATAACAGTAGTAGTAATCGTCTAGTATCATCTTCGTCTCGCCATGGATTCTTCAGACAGGAGTAATCGCCAACTTCCTAGAGGTTCGTTTCCCCTCCTTTTTAATATTTGTTGGTGGTTTTTTTTTTCTCCTCTTTTTAGTTCGTTGGCATCTGTGGCTTTATGTCGGTTGAATACACGTGGCAGCTTTTGATAGGTTTGAAATTGAAAAAGGAACTTTGTTTTTTTGGTTGGTTTTGATCTGAATGCTGATGGTTTGTTTGGTTATGTAGCTGTGTGCTATTCAAGTGTGGAGAGGAGGCAGGCGAGGTCGCCGTCTGTCATCGTGATAGGCGGTGGGATGGCTGGAGTTGCGGCCGCTCGTACACTTCATGATGCTTCATTTAAGGTCTAACAAACTATTATTTTATTTTATCTTTATTTTTTTATTGACTTATTTATTTGAAGAATAGTTATGTTTGTAAAATTATTAAAAAAAAGAGTTAAGTTACTTGAGATCGGTCTGTCTATTTCCTTTTTAATTTCATAGGATATTATTTATTGATGCTAGGAAAAGGGGTATGTCTAATAGTATGTTCTTTCATTTTAAAAAAAAAGAGATGAGGGATCAGATTCTTTTTAGGATTTCTTGACTATTAAAGGTTGTGGGGAAATCTAACTTCAGTTTAGGGTCTAAATACGTATTAGCATCTGACTGTGGTCTATGATTTTAAATCGGGTAAAATACCAGTGAGGTTAAGGTGATATTGTTGTAGTGGGAAAAGAACAATTGCTGATGTTAGAAGCTTATGTTGCATTTTGCTGCTTACTTAGCGCTTTTTTGCTATGTGAGCTTGCTGATGACTGCTGTCATTTGGCACGTAATGAAACATCAGTAAGGTTTTACTAGCCAGAAGGAGTCATAACTCTTTCTGCTGCAGGCATGTCCAGATTATTATTGAGCAAATCCATCTGTTGTGGCAACGTATGTTGTGGCAAATGTACTTTTTAAAATAATGCATAAAAATCAGTAGAATAAGTTTTCTATCACCCCAAAAAAAAAAAACCAAAGATTAGGATTGAGAAAGGCTCGATGGTCAGCTGTTGGGATTTGTTCTGTATGAATTTTGGTGTAAGCCTGGTTTCCAATTCAAGCCACATGTTCTTGCCACTTGGCCCACTTTAAACTACTGTGCATACATTTTGAGGACTATAAATTCTTTACTTGCTCCTTTTTACTTATGTTTTAATCACTGTATTCAAAGCAAGCTTTCCAACATGCATTAAAATGCTCCCCCGTGTCATTTTCTTAAGGAGGTGTAGTTTACAACTTGTCCTTCTTGATCCAAGGGGCAACACTAATTGTCAAATTCTTTAAGTTACCATGATATAGAGCCAAACATCTTTGCTCTTTTAGATTTTGTTTCTTAAATTGGTGCAGTTTTTCATGTTCAGGTGGTCCTTTTGGAATCTCGAGATAGACTTGGTGGTCGAGTTCACACTGACTATACATTTGGTTTCCCTGTTGACCTAGGGGCATCATGGTAATTGCATTAATTCTGTTTGGAAAATGTGAATGCCTTTCTTTCCCCCTTCTTTTGGTAAGTTTTCATCTCAAATATTGATGTTTCAGGTTGCATGGAGTTTGCCAAGAGAATCCTTTGGCACCATTGATCAGCAGACTAGGGTTACCTCTATATCGTACCAGTGGTGATAATTCTGTCTTGTATGATCATGACTTAGAAAGGTGAAGATATGCCAAATTCGTTTCTTTACGTGCCTGGTGTTTTTACTCTCTTTCCTCTTAGATTGCATTGAAAATAGATGCCTCAAGCATCACAGTCTGATTAGAATATCATTTTTACCATCCATTTGATTAAGTATGTTGGACTATGAATCATGATTCGACAGAAGTGGATTCATTTCAAAAATTGCTTGGTTCTTATTTGAATCCAGGAGAAGTCATGAAAGTAGTGACGTTTTCGAGGTTGATTCTTGGCCACTTTGTGCCAGAATTCTTGTCATATAATTGCTTGTCATGACAAGAAAATTAACCTGGACAATTCTTTCTGAAAACATACATGTGCTTCAGATGAATCCCAAAAGGTGGTTTGAATGGTATAACCCTGGTTTATAATCTAGAGATGGGTTTAAATCTTTGTAAAGCCACTTACTTTTGATATTATATTCAACGAGTTTCTTGACTACCGAAGTTTTGTTTAATGGAAATTGTCCCAGTTATTAACTGGTGAATGTATTAGCAGTTATCTGGGCTAATAACAACATAGAAAGAAAAGAGGAACACCAGTTTACTGTGGTGATTTTTGCAGGGAGATGAACTTCTATAAGTTATGATATCATGTAATGTATAACACTGTACAATATCTTTTATGGTAGTAAATTTATTTGGACAGTCTAGTTGTTAGACAACGTAATGTGAACGTGAATTATATGTATTATATTTGTTTTATTAATTTCATAATCCTAAGCAAAAATGATAACGTTAACAATCTGGCTTAAAATGATTAATTGGTTCAGTTTGGTTTGGTTTGTCATTTCAATCCAGTTGCTTGATCCCTGCGTGAAGGTGGCTAAAAAGGATTGATTGATTAAATTCAGTGGGTGCGGGACCATTTTGTAATTTAAGGATTTTAGGATTTAGGTGTACAATTATCTGCATCTAAATGCTGAGAGGTTATTAGGTTTTTAAAGGGTAATTGAAAATGCTAGCTTAAAGTGAATAGTGATGTGAACAGTATAAAAGAACTAGATGAAGGAATAAAGAGAGAAAACATTATACATCTTCTATTTGTCAAACTTTAATGGAATACTTGATAGTTGCAAGAACTACGGCTCTGTGCCTGCATTCTAAATTTTAAATCAATTAATCCCTCTAAAACATTGTTGTACCCCTAGATTGATGGGATTTTCAGAATCTTCATATGGCAATTTAATATCAGAGGGGAGCCTATCTTACAAAGTCATTAAAATTGCATCACCAAGCCTTCTTCCATGGTTTTCACTATCAAGGATTCACTTATATATTTACTACAGTTCAATTTGATAAGTACAAATTCTCCTTTGTGATGCTGAATCTTTATTAGTTTGAAAGCTGGGAATGGATGGTTGTGCTGAGCACATATGTTCTCTCTGCAGCTATGCGCTCTTTGATATGGATGGAAATCAAGTTCCTCAAGAATTAGTCACACGGGTTGGAGAAGCTTTTGAGAGCATTTTGGAAGAGGCATGTTTCCTTTATTCTCTCTTCTAATATGTAGTATTGTCACAAGTTGAAAAACATGAACGTAATGTTATATATTCCTGGATTTGTTTTCTTACTTTCTATAGCTGAGGCTTGGGAACAAGGATTTTTTTCTTTGCTTAATCTGGGGAAGAATGGTGGTGTTTTGTGTTGCACATATTAGCTGAGTCACTTCTTTTTCATAAATGCAGACAGACAAAGTAAGACAGGAACATGATGAGGACATGTCCATACAACGTGCCATTTCTATTGTTTTTGAAAGGAGGCCAGAATTAAGGTTCTTGTCAGCTCATATCAATCTCTCTTTCTGGCATTTCTTTACAGTGAAAGCCATGATTTACTGAATTTGGTTTTGACCTATAGGTTGGAGGGGCTTGCCCACAAGGTGCTTCAGTGGTACTTGTGTAGAATGGAAGGCTGGTTCGCTGCAGATGCGGATACAATATCGCTTAAATCCTGGGATCAGGCAAGTTTTGTATTCATTGTGCTATGAGGGTTTTGGCATATAATGAAGAAGAGGATGGAAAATTGTCTTAGAATCAGATTTGTTGTCTTATAATTTATTATATTAAGTATAGTATTATAATTAAGTATAGCATTATAATGATATTAGAAATGTCGTTAATTCTGCAGTTTGGCTTTGTTTACTGTTATGATATTATTAGGTAGTTGGGCCCCTTTTTCTTCTTTGTGTTTTCTCTTCAATTGCTGGTCTTGTGTGTAAAAGTATTAGCTTATTTTACATTGTTATGATATCACTTGAATTTGCAAGAAACAATTTATTGGAAAAAGATTTCTTTTTATTTGATTGTTTTAATGTGCAGTCCATTTTTGTGTCACATGGATTTTTTTTTTCCAAGAATTAAAAATGGAAGTATCCATTTTATACTTTGATCATGATTCTCTGTTGATGATAGCAAGTTATGACTAATTGTTTCTAGACACCTGCTTTTGGATGACCTCATGTCATTAGCAATATTTTTCTGTTCTGTATTGGAGGTTTATTTAAAACCATTTTTAATAGGTTAGTAACTATTTTACTGCATGTACAGGAAGAGCTGCTTCCTGGGGGTCATGGGCTCATGGTCCGGGGCTACCTTCCAGTTATTAACACCCTTGCCAAGGGCCTCGACATTCGGTTAGGCCACAGGTATATCTTATTTGTCTAAACTAATATTACAATTTGAATGGCCTTTATTTTTTTTTGACTTGTTTCTAGCACTTGTCCTAATCCAATTTCTTTCCAGGGTTACTAAAATTAGTAGGCGTTATAATGGAGTGAAGGTGACAGTTGAAGATGGAAAGACATTTGTTGCAGATGCTGCTGTTGTTGCTGTCCCTCTCGGTGTGTTGAAGGCCGGGACCATCAAGTTTGAACCGACGCTTCCTGACTGGAAGGAAGCAGCCATTGATGACCTTGGCGTGGGGATTGAGAATAAAATAATATTGCATTTTGACAAGGTGTTTTGGCCAAATGTGGAGTTCTTGGGAGTGGTTGCAGATACGTCTTATGGGTGTAGCTACTTTCTAAATCTTCACAAGGCTACAGGTCATTCTGTCCTGGTTTACATGCCTGCAGGGCAGTTGGCCAGAGACATTGAGAAAATGTCTGATGAAGCTGCTGCTAATTTTGCGTTCACGCAGCTCAAGAAGATCCTTCCTGATGCATCTGCCCCGGTAATCCCAGTTGTACTAAACATGCATGCAGCTTGAGTTTGTGTGCATTACGCTTTATAATATGATATTTTGGTTCTGAAAACTTTCAGTATAATGTTTTAAAAAAGTAATTTTGTATTTTGCAGATCCAGTATCTTGTTTCTCACTGGGGCACTGATTCTAATTCGCTGGGCTCCTATAGCTATGATACAGTAGGCAAACCCCATGATCTGTATGAAAGGCTTAGGATTCCGGTGGATAACCTATTCTTTGCTGGGGAGGCAACAAGTATGAGCTTCCCAGGGTCTGTTCATGGTGCATACTCAACTGGACTGATGGCTGCGGAGGACTGCCGAATGCGTGTCCTGGAGCGTTATGGAGAGTTGGACTTGTTCCAACCGGTCATGGGTGAGGAAACCCCTATATATGTTCCCCTATTGATATCCCGGATGTAACTTGAAGGGTTGTTACTTCTCTACTCTGTTTTATATAGAAGTAGTAGTAGTAGTAGTATATTATTATTATTATGGTAGACATGTAAACCTGGAATCTGGCCAACACATTACTGCTCATTTGACTGGCTGTTAGGGGAAATGTAAGTGAAAAACTACACATCCCCATTGACCAATCAGTCAAGTAGTTGGCTAATGTGTATTTGTAGTCTTCTGTGTGGCATACCACCTATAGCTATTAATATGCGGACAAAATCAGAAATGATAATAATAGTAGTTATAATAATTTTGATGGCAGAGTTGAGTAGTTTCTTAAAGTAATTGAGGGGGCACAGCACTGGTACATGTCCCCCACAATGAAAGTGAAACATTGCCTGAAGGCATATTGTCACTTTTATATTATATATCTTATTTCATTTGTGGGAAGGACAATTCGCAGTATTAATTAGTAAATAAAGTTTTTCTTGCTTTGTTCTTATTCTTTGTGTGCGCGCGCCCTATATTGTTGTTATATCATATTTAGCTTTTCATTTTCTTTTTTTAAACACGGTGGAGGATTTGATTCGTGATCTCTGTTAAACTAGAGGGATAAATATATTGTTAATATTTTATTATTGTACTGTTTACATAAGTATATTTAATTTTTCATTGTAGGAGTTGTGATTCTTGTGAATAATGTAAAATTACTAAGTTGTTAGCAAAGGAAATAAAGGGTTACAATTTCACACAGCATGACGGTCACTTTATTATACTGACTTTTTTTATTTAAAAAAAAAAAAACTCTTTTGAGAGGGTTTATACTGATTAATATTGATATTAGTAATATTCTGAATCATTGGATTTATAAAGTTATCTTATTTTGTGTTCATCTGGACGGATTTCCATCTTACTGGTATTTAAATATAAATATCATAAAGTAAAACATGAAATATATTTTAAAAATTGTCACTTCATTTTATTTGTATTTTAATTTATTCATTAAATCTTTAATTTAATAAAGTCAGAGACTTAATAGGTAAATTAAAATAAAAACATGAATAATAATCTTTTAAAGTTTTTGTTCTCTATCATTTTATCAATGAACTCTTAATCTAATTCCATCATATTATATTACACAAACGGATTTTATTCCCAATCAAACATACATTGCCTGAAAACAGAAAAGGCCTTAAGGCTTTCGTTATTAGATGCCTGTTCTCAGGTGCAAATGTAGGGGTGTTGGTCTAAGTCTTTATTCTTCCCTAGCCGATGGGGTTAGCAAAAAGATTTGGAGTCAAAAAATTTAAATTTGAAATTCAGCTCAAATAATTTAGGTCTCTCTTTTTTTTTTAGATATGATCCAATTTTTTTATAAAAATTTAGAATCTGGGCTGGATCTGATTTTTTTATGAAAAATTCGAATCTAGGTTAAATCTAAGTTTTTGTGAGAAATTAAAAATTAAATTCAGATCTAAATTTTATTTATTATTATTATTATTATTTTTAAAATTTTAAATTAAATTTTTAAATTTTTAATCTTTAATATATATAAATATAACAATTATTTTATAAAAATAAATATTTTAAATTTAACTTAAAATTTAAAAAAAATTAAAAAATATTTTTAAAAAATCAATTTAAGCTTAAATTCAAATCCAAATTTAAACACGGATTTCCAAAAACCCGAGTAAAACCCAACTTCTAAGTTCTTTAAAGAAATCCATATTTAGATCGAGTAAAATTTAAATTCCCACTAGTCAGCCTTCGTGCTCACCTGACACCGGACATCTTTGTTTCTAAATCTAAAATCAAAATGTGTTTTGTGATTAATTTTAAAATATATATCCTAAGACTACTGATATAGTAACAAGGGAGGAAAAATTATAATTAGGCCCCTCCTCAAAATATTTGTTTCCTTTTCTTATTTCGAAGATCACCTTCAAGGAATAAGGATAAAAAAAAAGGTGTATTGCTATTGAATGAATTAGAAGTTGGGCGGAATTATTTAACTACAAATGTTGTACTAGAAAAAGAATAAAACTAAAGGAATAAGGATAATAGACGTACGAGGTGCGCGTCTTCTTATCCTGCGCACCTCGAAAGGAAATAAAAAAAGAGTAAACAAAACGAAAATTAGATTAAGAACATAATAAGAATATTTTTTTAAAAAAAGAAAAAAAAGAACATAATAAGAAACCGGCAGGGAAGGCGATGATGAATGATGAAATGATCAAATTCGTCATCATCAGCGGTCTCTTCTGTGTGTTTGTGTGTATTAAAATTTCAACCGTTAGCATTTGGCCCATCTTGCTGTCCGATTCCCCCTAATTCCCACACACCTTCTAATCCTCTAATTAAAATACTAACTACAAAATCATACGCACAACAACAATCGCTCTCCGTTAAAACCAAAAAAACAAACCCAAAAAAAAAAAAAAAAAAAAATTTCAGGCCAAGAGCTCTCTTCTTACCTTATTTTTTTTTAACTATCTCTATCTATCTATCTATCTATCTATCTATCTATCTATCTATCTTTCTATCTTGCTCAATTCGAATTGATTGAAGTGGGTGCACAAGAGAAAAGGTGAGAAGATAATTATGAAGAGATACAGGAATGGGCAAATCTGGGATTTCGAGACGGCGGAGGGCAGCCAACGAGAAGTGATATTGGGATTGGACGGTGGCGCCACTTCCACCGTCTGCATTTGCTTGCCTGTCATCTCCATTTCTGACCCTCTCCCCGACCCTCCTCCCCTTCTTGCTCGCTCTGTTGCCGGCTGCTCCAATCACAACAGCGTTGGCGGTACTATTCCGCTTTTTCTTTTTTGCTTTATTGGCCTTGGAATTCGATATGCAAATGGAGGTGGCTGTATCGTTTGTTTTAATTGCGTTGTCATTTCGGTTTGGTTATGCTTTTGCTTTGTCTGTGCTTTTTTATTGCTTTTTAAGATGTGGGATTTTTGGTAGTTGTGTATTATTTTGGGTCCTTGTTGATCTGTACTTGTGTTATGAGCATTGCTTTGGTTTTTCTTTTTGATTTGGCTTATCAGCTTTTGGTGCTAGTTCATGCTAATTGTGCAAAAAGTGATGCTCAGACATATTGATTTTGTTAGGCAGAAATATATCCATTTCTTTGTTGATTTTATGAACATTTCTGTTTATATTTAACTTTCTTTCTTTGAGGCTATTGTTGTCGCCGGAACTTGTCTGCACCTTATTCCTTCTCTAATTTTAAATATTTTGAAACTGAAATCTTAGTTTTTCTTTCTGGTGCTTCTTTTTATTCTTTGAATGCACTTGAGTAGCACCTGTCTTGATGTATTTCAACAAGAATTACCACTAATAAAGACATAAAAATCTTGTATGTATTTGCACTATAATGGCTAAAATATCAAAGAGCATTTATTATCAGTCATTCTATTCTCATGGCCATCAAGTTTTTGTTTTTCTACAGAAGATGCTGCAAGGGAGACATTAGAGCAGGTAATGGCGGATGCTCTTTTAAAGTCGGGTTGCAACAGATCTGCTGTTCGAGCTGTTTGTCTTGCAGTATCTGGTGTTAACCATCCAACAGATCAGCTGAGAATATTAAACTGGCTTAGGTTTGACCAATATATTATATCTCGCAGTCTTAACATAGTGAGAAATTGGGCTTTGAGTTTTTTATGATTGCAAGAATAATTTGAATGCTAATTAATGTGGGAAATGTGGTAAAATAGTTTTAATGTAGAAAACTGAATAATTCACCTTTTTTTCTGCTAGTCAAAAATAGGTATGTGTGTGATTGATGAGTAACATGGTAGAGTAGACTATAAAATTCTATTATTTTTCTGTCTTTCTTTTTTTTTTTTTTTTTCTTTTGGTGAGAAGAGGCTGTAAACTACATTGACATAGCCATGTGAGAGATAGAAGTGAACAAGGTCTTGTAAATGCTGAAAGAGCCTGGAATGATGCCATTTTTTGGTACTGCAGATTGCATATGTTGTTTAAGAAGTCTTATGCTATGGTTGTGATTGCCTTAAAGCTGTTCTGTTTTATGTTTCCCTGTAGCTATGGTTATCACTTTTATGCCAGTCAGAGTCTTTTTGGGACTGATATAAACAAATGGAAAGACTGGAAATTATGATAGTGGAAAGGGAGAACTACATAACAGCAAACATGGTAATTCAGCAAGCTTCTGACTTGGAATTTGCCTAAGGAGACAGAATAGTTACTTTGATTTTGCCATTTTTCTTCAGTTTCTGTGCCACAGGCAGTTTCCTAGCTTTTTGTTCTAGGCGTGTGGTGTTTGAGATGGGCTTTACAGAAAGTGGTTTTGATGGGCTTTATATTTGGGTTTGGTTCTGTACTGAAGGAACTTTTGTGGAAATATTTTAGGCTTTGGTCACTTATTTACCTAAATGTGGTCTTGTAGGTATAATTGGGGTCAAGTTTATTTGATTTTATATTGTTATACATTGTCATATTAATTACGTAACTGGTCCTTCATCCTTTTCATCTGAAAGAAACATTGAAGAGTCTTAAAATTCCAGAATTTTTGTGGAACTTTTTGACGATGGATTCAAAATTTAATTTATTTTTCAACTTTAAATTTTGAAAATGATCCCTCTATATGATGGGCTTTCAATCATTGTATTAATTTCTTTTAATAATATAATTCATCGATCTTACATTTTAACTTGCTTTGCTTTTTGACTGTTCATTCGTTGGTCATTCTCCTGATTTCCTGTCTAACCCAGAGTGTAGATTTATTTAATGATCAAGTTGTTTTTTAATAATCTATTTATCAATTTCACTTTTGCACATTAGTTGCTGTCTGTTTCTGATGTAAATATGTGGAATTCTTTTGTTTTTCTTCAATTTCCTGTTTGAAATCTTTTTAGGTGAAAAATAGTTTGGTTCATTTAATTTGCACTGGCTGTTGTACTGTGAACATATAATGTTTCCTGGTGTCCATAGTTGCTTATGAATCTATACACCTACTAGAATTGCCCCTGTTTGTGCAATTGTGCTGGCAACTTTTGGCGCCTTGTTGCTTCAGCAATTATTTTTAGTTATTGTAGTCCATAATGCTGTAGTAATAACTTTTTTCCTTGTACTTAATTTTCTTCTGCATATGGATATTTAACACATAGTGATTTTTGAATTTTTGATGTCTTGAATGTGCAGAGATATATTTCCCAGTAATGTAAGGCTATATGTCCAGAATGATGCTGTGGCAGCTTTGGCAAGTGGAACAATGGGCAAGCTTCATGGATGTGTTTTAATTGCTGGTACAGGGACCATTGCTTATGGATTTACAGAAGATGGTAGAGAAGCACGGGCTGCTGGTGCAGGGCCTATCCTAGGTGACTGGGGAAGGTAAATGATTGTAACAATGCTTTTTATCAAGGCAATCTATTATTTAGTATTGATATTTTCTTCTTTTGAAATGGCCAATTCCACAATCATCGTATAGGTGGCCTTTGTGGATCAAGTTGCATCACTACATAGTGTTTACCAAGATTGACTTTATCTATAGGTGTGGGGCCTTCTCATCAATGCCCTTGAAATCTAACCTCCAATATTTAGATATAGATAATAAAGGAGAGTTTGCTTCTTATTGGTTAGAGAAAACATTTCTCAAAGTAAAGAACATCAATTCCTCAATCTTTAAGTTAGTCGATAAATAACTAAAATTGACAATTCATCCTAATAGATAGTCATAGTTTTCTTCTTTGTTTGTCCTAAAAATGAGCGTCATTTACGGATGGCAATTTAATGGACGAAAAATTTAGATGTTCAGGAGAGGGAGAGTTTAAGATCTGATTGGGGTTTGAAAGATATTTTTCTGTTGTCACTCCAAAACAAAAGCCTAATCCACCAGTTGCCCAATCCATTGTACTTGCCCTGTTGTCTCTAGGAAGGACTACGTCTTGCCATCTGGATTGTAAGCCACTTTCTACATCAATCAGTAGTTTTGTATTACTAAGTGACATTACTGTTTCATATGTCATAATGTAATGTGGAGGCCTTGCTTTCTACTACTAGTAGAAAGAAGGGTCACCACTCCAGGGAAGTAGAGTGAGGAAGATCAAAGCATACAAAACCAGACATTTTCCTTTTTATGGCATATCCAAATCTCTGTCAATCACTTCTGAGTCATTGAAATGGGATAATCGCCTTTTATTTTCTGAGTCTGCCATGACAAATTAAGGGCATGACTTGAGCTTTGTTCAAACTATCGATGAAAACAACCTAGAAAACTCTGATGGTAGGGATTGGAATGTAGAATATAGAGATAGTGGCATTTTCTTTTTCTAGTTACATCCTCTTTTCCAGCGTATATGGAGAGGGCAGCCCTTAGCCAATCCAGATTCAGAGCTATCTTATAGAGAATTTGACTAAAGAGGCTCGGTGATCAAACTATATTAATGTACAAACCCTTTCCGGCTTCTATAATCAATTCAATGCTAGCATATATTATATCCCTCAGAGCTTCCATTGGGTAAAGCCATGATAGCCTCATGCCTGTCCATCTCTTGCTTTTGGGGTTTCCAGAGGCAAGCAAAAGTCTAAAAGCAACCTTCTTGGAACCTGCTTTAATATTTCTATAGGATCAGTTGCCTCCCAAAAGATTGATTCTTGGATAGCTTGTTCTGGACTTCCCTATAGGTTCTGCAGAGGCAGGGGAAGGTCAGGTTCAAAGCCTTTTATTATTATTGGGGTACCCTGAGAGGCATCAAAGATTTTTTCTTTCATAGTAAACCTAATCAGAGATTAAGCAAAAAGAGTAAGAAGGGAAAATTTCTGTTATAGGAGAATAAAGAAAAAAAAATTTCCATTCATATCGTAAATAATAAACCAAATAACTCAGTATTTTTATCAATAACATCTAATGGACTATGATTTCTGAAATTAAGAGAATTAGGAATTTTTTTGTAACAGAACTTAAGACAATCAATAAAAAATGAAGTAAAGACTTCTTAACCCGGTATGGAACAAAATAAGGCATGACCATGTATAATCAAACTTTTGTTTACTTATTTGTTAAGAGTCTTTTTTCTGTTGTTCTATGCATGTCCATTTCTATGCTTACTGTGGATATCTATGGTGTATATGCCGTGTCTTGTATAAAATAATTTTTCTCACTTGCAGTGGATATGGGATAGCTGCACAGGCTCTAACTGCAGTAATACGGGCATATGATGGTCGTGGTCCAGATACAGTGCTGACATCTAATATTTTAAGAGCACTTGGCCTTTCTTCTCCAGATGAACTAATTGGGTATACACACTAAAACTAACTAGTATCTGATTCCTACATTAACAAGCTGTCATTTTGGGTTCTCACAGTCTATTTTCAGTCCATTTAACTTTTGGAACAAAATAAGCCAAAGAGACATTTGATTCATTAGTTACCAATTTTATGAGCAATCGCTTCAATTGGTGCAGTTGATAAGTGCAAATATACACTAGGTAATCCTTTGCTTTCTATTTTTCTTTTTTGCATTTTCCCCATTTCATGAAGACAATTTATTGACGGCCTCCTTTCAGAGAGATCACCTTAAACACTATACATACCCCTATATAACTTTCTAGTAGACCTTTTGGTTCGTTTTATTCTCACTTGTAAAGTTTCTTTTTCTCACTGGTAAAATTTCTTGAAATCTTCATAGTTTTGTCCATTCTATTTTGAAACCAAACTGTGCCTGCAACCTTCCTACCTTACCAAGGAGTGATATTTCTGTACCACCTCTTTACCTTCTAAACCTTTTTGTTTCTGTATTAATATCTTTACCTTGTTGTAAGAAAGGTATCCTGGCAAATGCCACATTTTCTGAAGGTCCATAATGTTGCCCAATTCCTCTATCTAATACCTCTAGTTTTATTTCATTTTTTCTGTACAAGGTACCTATCGCATCTTTCAGTATAGACTACTAACTTCTATTACTCTTTTAATCTATTCGTTGTTGGACTAGATGCTAATGTTGTTATTTCCTGGTGCGTATATATTTTCCACAATCATTTCTTAAACCCATCATGCACCTCTGTTATGTGTTTGATTAACATGTATTTTAGAATATTGTGCATGATATTTTAGTTGAAAAGAATCCTACATAGATATTAAGTGCTTCGATTTCAATTTTCTAACTCTTAATCTGATCAGGTGTCCTGTAGATAGTTCTCTGCAATTCTGTACTCATAAAATAAGTGCTTAAATGTGTTTTTTTGTAGGGTCTGATCTTTACTTAATATGATAAATTAAAATATCTCCTGATATTGTTTCACAATCGTTCTTTTATTGGTATTTAGGTGGACCTATGCAGATCCATCTTGGGCTCGGATTGCTGCACTTGTTCCAGTTGTTGTATCTTGCGCAGAGGCAGGTGATGAAGTTGCAAATAAGATCTTGCAAGATTCAGTCCAGGAGTTGGCTTTAAGTGTGAAAGCTGTTGTTCAGAGACTTGGTTTGTCTGGTAAAGGTGTGATATATACAAAAACTTAAAAGTGAAAGCCCCTCTTTGTACTGTGTTTCCAAAAATATGGGTTTTACTTTATCCTATACCTTCACCTTATAAAGATATTGTCATATAACTATAATATGGTAAGATGCTGGAGTGCATTTGGGAGAATGTTTTGTGCGTCAGTTGAATAGTTTTGTACAGTGTTAAGCGCAGCAAAGAGATTAAGCTTTTCACAGCCATCTAGACAGTATAATCTAGCCTTTATCAAAGGATTTTACTTTTCCCTGGTTTATAGTTAATTATTTTTGTGCAACGATATTGCTATATAACTACAATATAGTAAGATGCTGGAGTATATTTGGGAGAATTTGCTGTACGTCAATTGAGAGATTCATACATTGTTAAGAGTAGCAAAGAGAATAAGTTTTTCTCAACCATCTAGACAGTATATTATACGATCATTCTGATTTTGTTCTTGTAACCCCGGATGGCTGTAAATATACAACCTGGTTGATCTATTGACTGATGAAACTTAAATGATTCACAACATATTATGTTATAAGTATAAATATTTTGATTACATTTTTTCCTTCTAAATCTGTTGGATACTTCTTCAATTAGCAGGAATTAGTACCAATTCCATGGACTAGGTATATGGCTGTAGATAATATTAAATATTGTGAGCACAATAATGTGGTGTTTACAAAGCCTTTACAGATATTATGTACTTGCAAGTAATAATGGATAACTCAATAGATATGATAGCTCTAGTATAAATTGCTTTGGTTTGGTTAATCCTGATCAGTTGTGAACAAATCATTGCAGATGGAAAAGATTCTTTTCCCCTTGTCATGGTTGGTGGTGTCCTTGAAGCAAATAAAAGGTGGGATATAGGAAGAGAAGTAATAAAATGCATCTCTAGAGAGTACCCTGGAGCAATTCCAATTAGGCCAAAGGTATGCTCCGTTCTCAGTACCACTTATATGCTCAAGCAAATGCTTATTTTTGTGTGCAGTGTTGTATATGTTACAGTTATACCCTTTGTGCTTGTTGCAAACTACCAGCTGCAGATAGGGCTGGGAAAAATTTCCAGAACAGAACCAACCTGATCCGATTCGGTCAGCTTGTTTTGGTTCTTTACTGCATTCAGTTCTCTTTGGTTTCCATTACCTACTTTTTTTAATTTGAGAATGATTGTTTGGTTCATTCTGCTGTATTAGATTTGCTATTTCGAGTTTGATGTGCTTCCATTTGGGAACATGCTAGATAAAGTTTTTTGTCTATAATGATAGAGTCTTATATGTTCCAGGAATGCTCAAAACTCCATTGTGACACTTGATATGTGGAGTTTTTGGCTTGGGTTGGGGGAGTAGATAAGCTTTTTAAAAAGGAGTTTGTCAACCACCTACTGGTTTAAGCTTTTAGGTTCAAACTTGTTTCTAATTAATTTATTTAAGATTCTTGTGTGAGATCTTTTGGGATAATCAATTTCCTCGAGAGGTATGGATCTCAGTGTGACAATTTGGCAGGTGTAAGCTGAAACATATGACCATTCCAAATGTGAAATTGTATATTCAGAAACTAGAAATTAAATATTAAACTGATTAAATTTGTTCAAGTTTTTTAATATAACATGTACCCTATCAGAGTTCTAGCTTTAGACTTCATAATTGTCCGTATGTACATGCAATTATATATGTATATTACAATTCGGTGACTGTGTTTTCTTGTATCGAAATCAGGTAGAGCCCGCTGTGGGGGCAGCATTGCTGGCTTGGAATTCATTGCTGAATGAAAGATGACCTTTCCCCGCACAGAAGAGTTCAATTGTACAGTAGCAAGGACAATTGGAAGAAGGGAAACAAGCAGTGTGAGATTAAAATAAAAGTGATTGAAGCATATTTCTCCATACAGTGTTAGGTATTTACATTAATTTAGTGTCGGTAGGCTGATTTTTTGAAAATTGATTTTTGTCGATTACAGATTTGAGTAAAACTATTCTCACTTGAACAAAAAAATAAAGAAAAAGAAAAAATGTAACAAGTCTTGATGGGAATTATGATAAAAGCGCGGGGTATGCTTGTGTTGCATTGGCATTATCCATTTTACTGATTTATGTGCTTATTTTTCTCTGGGTCTTCATCAAAAATAAAAGTGAGTGTGGGAAATAAAACTCTTTAGTCTTTACATATTCCTGACAGTTGTAGCAAATGGAAAATTTTTTGTGGGGTTTGTGTGGTGTCTATTTTCTGCTTTTGTATTTTAAAAACTATCAGACAGAATCATTATCTCGGCAGAAAGAAAAGAGGTTGAGATGAATCTTATTTAAAGAGAGAAGGGTTTTTGAGATTACTTATTTTCTAGTTAGACTTCATCAGGAAAATGACTGAGACTCAACTACACAAACATAATTGAGATATTATTCATACATTTATAATAAAGCAAGCTTTTCCCTAAAGTCTTTGTTTCCTTCTAATAGGCAACACAAATAATTCAATTAGCTTAGAGTAACAAACAACATTAATATAAATATACCTTATATTAGATCTGCAGTATTACCATGCTTTAGATTAAAATATAAAAGCTAAGAGCTGAATCAAATTATCACACTTGACAAATTTTTAGAAATTTTTATAAGGATTATCAAGATAGATGAGGTTACTGATGTATTTTATGGTATAGACGTGTTTTAGAAGCACAAAAGTTGAAAAGTGTTTCTTAAACAGAAATTTTACTTTAAAATTAGGTGTTTATTGAGCATCTCTTTCTTCCATTTCTGCAATTTTGCGACTGAAAAATTATAACACTTGTGTGACAATCAAATCTTAAGTCAAAATTGGAGAAAGTTTATTAAAATTTGTCGCAATTGGGGGAAGGGGGAAGCTTTTAAGAGTAGTTGGTTTGGTCCACTTGAAGTGGGGGGTATAAAGGGTTGTTAAGTATTAGCACTTGGAAGTATTTGAATACCGGAGAGCATAGCACATGTCTTTTTCCAAGTTCCAACTTGTAGTTGTGAATGGTTTTGAGCCACGAATTGCAGGCAAATTTACAAGAAAGTGGGACCATTCATTCTCTAACATAACATCAATCTTCTTCTATCTCCCATTTCCAAGATCAAACTACAAGATTGGCAAGAGAAGACATACCTAATTTTATTCTCTCTTTTTTCCCTCTCCAAATACGAGATATGTAGAAAGAAAAAAAAGAAAGAAAAAGGAGTGGCAGCAATTAATCGACATAACTTGCCTCAACATCACGTCTCAATATAGGAATGATATTCAGTCAGAAAGCCCAACATTTTTGTATAGTTGTATATTGTTGAAAATTCATAGTTTTATTTAAAACTTAAATAATTAAAAATTAAAAAGTAATAAAAAAATAAAATTAAAAAAGTCAAAAATTTGTAACAATTCGATTCTCATAAATTTACATTTATTTTCTAAGTTAAATAACAGGTTCAGTATTGCATTATTACTCAAAAGTTATTTATGGAATAAAATTACAGAGATACACTATATTTTTTCTCTTTAAATAATTTTCTTTTTTTAAAATAGTTTCTCTTTTTAAAACTATTATTCTTCCCAACTCTCTCTTTTTCTTTTGACTTAAAGAGAATGAAGATGAATTGCATTTATTCTCATTTTATCTACCCGCAAAGGATGGGAAGAATTGATTATTAAAGAGCCTAAATTTAATGTCTTTATATAAAATTTACTTTAAGCCTCTTTTTGGCTATTAAACATTGAGTTGGATTAGCATTTGGCTTATAAAAAAAAGATTTTAATTTTTTTCCTGCAAGAAAGAGGAGAATTACTTGATCTTTATTCAAAAAACTTTTTAATTACTTTTTGACCAATATTCTTTACATATTAACATTTGGTTATAAAGCAATTTAATTTTAGTATCTAGTGCAATATTCATTTTTCAGATCAGATTTTATTTTTGCTACTTACCATTTATTAATATGCAGTAAATTTAAACACACCTTAAGATTATTCATAAATAGTACTTCCATTATCAAATTAGTAAGATTTTCTTCGGTGCTTATTTTTTCTAATTTCATTCTTTCACTTAAAATTAACTCTTTAAATATTTAATTTTTACAAAGATGAATAACTGACTGATTATTTAAAAATAATGTTATTACTGATTTGTCCAATTTAGGTTTTTGAACCAATTAGTGTATCTATACGTTACCTATAGGTCTCTGTCTCGAACCTGTCTCAGGCCTCTATTTTGGATCTTTATTTTAGACCTCTATCTTGGTTCATTGTCTTGGGCTTCTATCTGGAGTCTTTGTCTTGAGTTTCTGTTTGTTGATGTCTTAGTTTATAATAAGTTTGAGAACGTGGATCCTCTTCTAGTTCAACTTGTATATAATTTCTAAGTGAAGTTTGTGACTATAACTCCACCTCAAGGCGATATCCCTCCACCATACTCTGAGAGTTTAAGCTCTCATTGATTCTTCCACATGGTTCTTTCTTGAGTAATCGTTAACTAAGGATGGAAAATACCTATTATTACCATATGTTATTATATTTATCGACCCTTACCAGTTAGCATAGATGTATTCAAGAACTTTATCTATCTTATAATTGTTGGTGGTGAAACTAACCCGTGTTATTTTTCTAATGTATAGTTTTTACAGAATTCCATTTCAAGCAGCCTTCTATTCCTAATGAGACTTTATTTTTCTACTTGTAATAAGTTTGGTTTCTCTATGTAGTTCAACCTTCTGTGCCACAACTCAATCTCATTGTACCTTATATAATTTGCAACAACAATATATCCAGCGACGGTATTTCCTTATAAAATATGCAAATCTGCTTACTTAATACCATTCATCATAAGTATAGAACCCTTGTTTATCATCAGTTGCCCATTTTTAATTTTGCAAGTATATCTCGATTCTTCTAAAACCCATAAAGATATAAGGTTCTTCTGCGATTCAGGAACATGTCTCACATCTTCAAGATCTTTATTATTTTATCATACAACTTTATAAGAATTGTACCTATTTCAAGCACCTTGTATAATTACTCCCTATTTGTACCTTATCCCTTTCATATTTTTCATATGAATCAAACCAATCTTTGTTAGGACTCATATGGTAAGTACATCTAGAATTCAGAACCTAATCTTTTAGATTTTTCTTTGCCAAAACTGTGAGAACATTTGAATTGTCATACCTATCCAATGTTATTGCTACATTTGTATTATTTGAACTATTTTCTTTAAATTTTTGATTTTTTTCATAGTAATTTCTCATTAAGTGCCCATTCTTTCCATAAAAAGAACTTTGTTTCTGCCACTTTTCAACTTAGATTTTCTTGTATATTTTCCTCTCTATTTTTCCCCCTTTTTTTTGGGTCTTTGACAAATAAGCTTTCCACATTATCTTCTTTCTCAAATTATATTTCTTATTCCCTTATTCTTAAGGCAGTCAAACAATCATCTAGGGTAAAACTTTTTCTGCCATATTTAATTGTTGATTTTACTTCTATATAAGACCTTGGCAATGAGTTTAAGAGAATATTTGCTTTATTCTCATAATCAATTACTTCACCATTATTTTTCAAATTTATACAGATCCTCTTGAATTCATCAAATTTTTTTTTTAAACCTTTTGATCAAGTCATCCGAAAGCCAAATAACATTTATTTCAGAAGAATTATACCAGATAAAGAACTTTTTTTTTAAAAAATATATGTTTTCAAGCTTACTTCAAAATCCTTTTGTAATGGTCTATTCATTAACTTACTACAGTAAGTTGTTGTATAATTGCAGGATGATGGTGTTGAATGCGATTTCATCCATCTGTCATATCTTCTCATCACTTACTGAAGCTCTAGTAATGTTTTAGCAATCTTTTGTTATGCCAACAACGCTTTCATCTTTTTCTGTCATAGATTAAAGTTTCTTTACTTGTTAAATTTCTCCATCTTAAACTTAGGAATTACCATTATTTGGATTCTTGGTAAATTACCCTTAAGTCTTCTCTTTAATTTTTTTGAATCTTTGACTTTGATACTATTTGTTAGGGGGCATCTTTAAATCTTTGGCTTTGATACCACTTGTCAGAGTTATATTTCTCCAACTCAAACTTAGTAGTTACCATTCTTTAAATTCTTGGTAAATTACCCTTGAGTCTTCTCTTTAATTTTTTGAATCTTCGGCTTTAATACCACTTATTGGGGGGCATCTTTCGAATCTTCAGCTTTGATATCATTTGTTGGAGAGCTCTAGTAATGTTTAGCAACCTTTTGTTATACCAGCAACGCGTTCATCTTTTTCTGTCATAGATTAAAGTCTCTTTACTTGTTAAATTTCTCTACCTTAAACTTCATAGTTACCATTCTTTGGATTCTTGGTAAATTACCCTTAAGTCTTCTCTTTATTTTTTTAAATCTTCGACTTTGATACCATTTGTTGGAGGGCATATTTGAATATTTGACTTTGATACCACTTGTTGGGATTAAATTTCTCCACCTCAAACTTAGTAGTTACAATTCTTTAGATTCTTGGTAAATTATCCTTGAGTCTTCTCTTTAATTTTTTGAATCTTTGACTTTGATATCACTTGTTGGGGGCATCTTTCAAATCTTCAGCTTTGATACCATTTGTTGGGGAGCCTTAGGCTTATAAGAGGAAGCATAAGATTTAAATATTTATCCTAAAAGACTAGCCTAGTGGATGAAGTGACTATCCTATTTATAAACACAGTTATCAACCATTTTTTAACCAATGTGGAAAAATTAATTTTCTCAATAATCCTCATTCGAACGAAACTTTTATTAGTGGGGATGCAACACTGGCCATTTTGTTTAAAAGTAAGTTCATTTATATTCCGACTATCGATACTATTGTTGAAATTTCACAATCCAACTAAAAACTCAAAAAATCAAGAATTTAAAACCAAGAGGCAATAAAAAAAATAAAATTAAAAAATATACTAAAAATTTATAGTGGTTCAGTTCTTACGAACTTACGTCTATTTTTTGAGCTGAATAATATGCTATATTATAACTAAAAAAATCATACAAGGAATAAATTACAAAAATATTCCAATACTTTCTCTTTTTATAATAGTTTTTCTCTCTAAAATTGCTATTCTTCCTCTCTCTTTCCGCTTGAAAAGAATAAAGAGGAATTGAGTTTTTTTCTTCTCTTTCTTTCTACCTAAAGAGGATGAGTAGAATTGATTATTAAAGACCTTAAACCTAAAGTCTTTGTTTGCTTTGAGCTTTTTTTTTTACTATCCAACTTTGAATTGATTTATAAAAAAATATTTTAATTTGTTTCTTTAAAAAAAAAGAATTATTTGAAATTATTTTAATTACTTTATATGTGTATATATATATATATCGCTATGTAATTACAAAAGCTAGTAAGATATTGTCGACGATGTTGAAGAGAATATATGATATAAAAAGAGGGAAATAAGTTGATGACAGTGATAATGATTCCATTTTGCAAAATCTAAGTACGAGAACAATAACAAGAACAAGAAAGCAAAGAATGAACTTTTTTTTATATATATTTTTATTATGTGATAGAAATAATATTTGTTAGTGATTCTAAAAGAGGATGAGCAACAATTGGTTGAGTTTGAAGACAAAATGAAAACGACGAACGATTCTCTCTCCTGGCAAGTTGGAAACAAGACAAATGAAATACCCAACAATTGGTTGAGTTTGAACATCATGGCCCTTGGAAAATGCAAAAAGAATAAACAAATATTTCATCTCAGGCTGACGACAAGCAAGATCCTCAATCTAAGATAACATTCTTATAAAAGAATCATAATGCAAATCAAATCCAATACTCATCATGCACATCAATATTAAAAAAAAAATTGGCAATGGAGCTGGGAAATAACAACTTGGAGATTTTCTGATCCAAGAAGCAGAAATCGACTATATATTGGCCTAAGAAGTCACTTGTAGTCATATAAATTTCCACATAATGGATTGTATGTGTGTGTGTACATTCATCTTAAAATAATATATAATACATGTAATGACTTCATTGTATCTTGTATGAGTGTACGTATACAATCAGTGTAAGAAAGAAAATCAAAATGTTAAAACCTTATTTGGGGATTTTTAATGTTTGTTATTGTGTTCTTTCATTTGTTTACTTTACCTGATGCAAGAAAAGAAAAAAATAATAATAATAAAAAAAAGCTTTGCATGTTTTGTTTCTTTCTCTTTTGATGGAACGTAGATTCGAGCAAATGGTTGAAAGTTAGGAATAGGCAGAAGGGTTTATCAGCATATTATTTGCAATAAAAGTGAATGCAGTTGAAAGATCAATTTCAACTAAAGCCCCTCCTTTTCATATGAAGTGAATCCGATGGCCGGTTTAATGCTGTTCACCATCTATCATTGTTGATGTGAGAAAGAATATAAGCATGGCAGCAAATACTTTTCAAAACATTTGGCCGTAAACATATATAACTAGAGTTAAGATAAGGAAGATGAAAAAGCTACATGAATGTAAAGGGGGATATGCAATCTGTAAGCATCTAAAGGGGGAAAAAGAAAAAGAAAAGAAAATAAATTTGTGGTTAGCACTGCTAGAAACTAAAGAAGAGCATGCAACATTTGTGGTTAACAATTATGAATTTTTTTTTAAATGAGCATAAACCCACCAAGTAGAATTATAAACCAATTTGATCTGGGGACTTGATGGTAGAGAGTGAATGTGGAACGAAATATTATTCATAATTGTTATAACTTTTATTTAATACTAATGTTGAGCATTTATGTAATTATATTTGTGATTTATCTAATTTCAATCAATCAATATTTTGAACTTTGTTTCATCTCTCAAATTCACACCTATCTCAAAATTTCTTGCTTATTCTCAATACTAATATCAAGTAATAGTCTAATAATTCAAATTTTTAGAGTTGGCTCGAATTTAATTGATACTTTTAGTGGAAATGGTGTTAGAAGTTCATCTTTAAAAAAAAAAATGTAAAAAAATAGTGATATCATGTAAGGAAGATGCTGGGAAAAGTCAATTAAGTATGATTAGAAGCATGATGTGAAGCAAATAATGGAGAAAATCTTGTCAACTATATATATCACGAGTCATGTGTATTAAATTTCAAAGAAAGTGTGCATGTTCTTATCCAAACACTCGGGACAGGTGGTTTTGGTGCAGCAGCTGAATCAAGATCATTCAATGGAAACCAAGTCCCCACCAACCATGCGTGTGTCCCCCAAATGGCCATAACAAGGCAACAAGGTATTGCCCCCCATACTTGCAATTCTCAAACTATTGGGTAGCTTTATTTCTTCATCTCAAAACATGTTGGAGATTAAATACTATACTTCCAACACTTGAGCTTAAACTTTCAAATCAACTGAAAACTTAATATGATCTAATTTTTGGATCAAATGATGATAATTAACATGACAATTTTTCAGTCTACCATTGAGTTAAAGTTGTATTTTGTACATAGATTCAAGGAAAAGGGGTGATGCAACATATCAGGCCTAAGAGGAGCTAACAACTAGGAGAAATGAAGGCAACTGTTTTCGCAGATTGAATCTCCACAGAAGGGCTTGAATGAGTGTTTGTGTATGCACGAACAAGTACTTTAATAACAAAGAAAGTAGTTTAATAAAATCAGAATTTTCTCTTCTTTTTTGGTGTTGTTAGTGGGGGCCATAGACCCTTCTACCCTGCCTCGCTTCTCCGACACTGATATCCATTAAAAACGAAAAAGGAAAAAAGCAAACCAAGTATTCATTCTATGAGCATGCACCAACAGAGCAAGCATTGTAAGTATTTGATACATATTATGAATTAGCAACAACCATCTTATTTCTGGTATAATTGTAATTAAAAGAAAAAAGGTAGTTATGTTCAGTCTACATCATAGTAGCAGTAGCACTTGGCTAAATATTGATCCATTTCAATCATAGGTTATCAGAAATCAGTGCCCAATCAACATACTACATTCTGTTGTGACAGTTGTTTCACTGATATATACATAGAAGTACAAACTAATAAGCCATTTCTTCTGGCCGGTGAGAACTTATAACAGGGGAAGTGATTAGGCATTGATATGCCATGCAAGAAAGAAATGTACCAGATATTCACCAGGAATGAATAGCTTTCATCATCTAGAAAGGGTCCCATCATAAATATAGGGGGACCATTAGCATTTGATAAGTCATCTCTTCTTACTTATCTCACCGACTTCTGACCTGTTAATATAGAGAAAAATTATCTATCAACTCAATAATATATGATGAGAAAACTTGTGGCATTAGAGGAAACAATAGATGAAAAGAGTATAAGATATAAGATACAAAGTTGAGATATGAGAAATAAAGAGTCATGAATTCACAAAAACACTATTGATGAATGGCTTGTCAAGAAAGTTAGCAGAGATCATCAAAACTGACTTCACGGATTTTAGCATTAAAGAAAAACATAGCTAAGGGCTACCAAATGATAAGGGAACTGTTTTTGTGTGGCCAAATTTCTATTAGTCTTATGACCAGTCACATTTTAAAGGGATGGCAATGAAAGAAAATGATTTCAATTTTGATGACCATGTCATGTAAGTGCCCGATGATTTGACAGATATCAACCACATGAGGTAGTGGATACATTTCACCAAGACAGTTGCCACATTCATTGAACTATGATTTTCCTTTTCAGTCCAAATTATGGATGGTTCAATAAGAGGTGGCAATTTCATTAAGTATGCAATAAAGTTACTCTGATCTTTACTCGACCTAAAACAATAGTATCACCATTTCTGGAGAATTGTAGCCTTCCAGTTCCAAACACTATGAAACAACGATGGAAAAAAATTTGCAATTACTTACCCGTCTTGCCACTTGGAGGGGCATTATCTGTTGCAGCTCCTCCAGAGAAGGGTCCGCAACTGCTGCTGGGCTGGGACACTATTTGACTTTGCACAGTTGGAGAACCAAATCCAAACATGTTGATAGGCTGCAAGATATAACCAAAAGGGTAACTTTAAGGATGCTTTTTGACTAAAAGAACTAAGAGCAAGTTACATGCCTAATAAGCAACAAATCCATATGACACTCATGAACACATAAATAAGATGTCACAGATGAAGAGTGATACCTGAGAGTTGGTTTGCATTGGGTGAAAACCCATATAACGTGCATATTGATCAGAAAAGTTTGGATTCTGCATCTGATTTTGGTAATTAGCTGGATTCAACACTGACGTTTGACACATAACAGCCTGGTTTTGTGTTTGGGCCATTGACATGGATTGGTCAAGATGTGGGACCCTTGATAAATGCATAGGATTGTTGATAGAAGGCAATGGAGGTGGACCCATTCCCATACTCATCCGAGACATATAATGCTGTACTCCTGGAAACATCATTTGGGCCATCCCACTTCCCATCCACATTACCTGAAAACACCTAGAATTAATTGTCAATGGCACAAGTAACCGTTAACCCAAATTTTGTTTTAAAAGATATTTTATATCATACCTGAAGTTGTAACTGAAGAGACTTCAAGTATTCAATTGCCTCATCTAGCATTGATGCCTTATCTGTCTGCAAGATTGAAACTAATTTGATTGACAATCCATGAAGGAGAATCTAGCTAAAAAGAGTGATCAGTTAAAAAGGAAAAAGAAGAAAAAACCAAGGTTCAAAATCATGCTATTGTTTTGTGCCATATAAGAAAAACTCAAACTGAGCTCATCAAGGCCTTAAGTGAAATATCACTTTGTTCTATCTAGGGCCATATTAATGCTCTATTCTTTCTTGTTTTTCATTTTTCCTGCATTTGTGTCTTTCCCTCGTCCTCATCAAATACAGACAAACTTTGATGCAATCATTATATTTCAGTGCCCAATTCTAACGCAGTGGATTGTCTCTCACTTGTCCTCAGTTTTGCATGCTACGCTACCTTCCTATGTAAGTATTACATTTATGACTTACAAACTTTATTGTCTTTCAATTTACCCACTAAAAATTCTTTCTTCTCCCGTGCCATTTTCTGAAAATGTCAATTGTGGAATCCCCACATGCAAAACACGAATGATGTTATGGCACTCAGAATTCCTTGCTCATTCAACATATAAGAACCTCATGTATTGTTATTTTTCAACATGGATGTTTCCCAAGAGAATCCAATGTACAAATTGATTTTAATTTGGAATCATTATGATAAGAACATGAAACAGTAAAGAAAAAGATGTCATTTGATACATGCAAGAAAATGTAAAATCACTTGCGGACTTCAGCATGTAGTAAGAAAAGACCTTATTACAGTGAGGTATGAGATCTTGCAATGCCCTCATCTTCTCATTGATCCTATCTCTCCGTCTCTGCATAAACGTAAGATTAGAGTTTTAATATTCAATTACAAAAACTTGGACATTAACATGCTAGGAATTTTTAGGTATCTTACCCTTTCCGAGAGATTATGTACTTCAGCAGCACGGCTCCTGCGGCAAGACCCAGATCGTTGTGCTGTCTTGTTTCCCGCAGCAGAGTCGAGTTCAGCAGCCTATAATATAAAAAGTTTTACCCGTGAATGTGATTGGACAAAAATAAACTATCAACTAGCAGACACAAGAGAGAAGAAAATTTACTTCACTTTGGCACTCAGATTCCCCCGCATCTCTGCTCTTCCTTTTGAGGCTATTATCCCCAGTAGATTGCTTGCTTGTTCTATTAAAACTACTGCCAGATCCACCAGAAGATGAGGTAACTGTTGGTTCAAGTGTCTCAGTTTTCCCTCTCTCACTCTGAGAAATTACTTTCCGGACATCATCCTTTAAATTTCTAGGAGATAAACCAGTAGTCCCCACACCGTTGCTGGAAGCTCGGCTCATATCAAGATTATATGCAACTTGATTGCTACCACAGTGACTTGACCCAACTGTCATCATTGAGCACTCCCTAACATCTCCTTGTGTCAATTTTCCAGACTCTTTTCCATCATATTGTCCAGTACTAGATCCTAACTCACCCTTAAAGCCTGCTGTGGGTTGAGAAAAGTTAACAACTTTTCCTAAATCACCTAAACTTTTGTTTTGCTGGGGTGCATCTTGGAACTCAAATCTTGGAGGAGGCATTGCATTCCTTTGCAATCCGGGAACAACTGACTGGTTAACGTTTGGCTGTTGCAAACTTGTGACAACATCTGGAGCATCAAATTTGACCAACTTATCTTCTTCAATTTGTCTAGGATGCTTATCAACCTCCATCGGACCTGATGGTGGCAACTCAGGGAAAAAATTAGAATAGAATTCTTTTTCGAAGGAATCTTCAAGCGGGTATTGGATCCAAGACACTGTTTCATCATCTTGAATCAAATTACTTGGATTCCCACCATAGGAGCCACCGCCCCTTATTGTCTGCTTCTGAACTTGTCTAGGCTCATTATGATTGAGACTAGGCTTTCTGTGTGTCTGACTGTTCAAAACTACCTGGCCATTTCGCCATAAGAGCTCTACTAGCTCATGGTCTGGCCTGCAAAATACAACGAAAAAAAAAATGAAAACATTACAACAAGTATGTCTTTTACCCAAAAAAAGAAAAAAAGAAATCACTCATTGTATATTGGTAAGCTTAAGACTTAGAGATAGAACAGACCCCGTGGATTTCATTTGATTGGTGACGGGGAGATCACCTTCAAAACTCCACTCTGGCATACATGGATTCATGGCTGAGCTGACAAAGATTTTGCTGCATAACAAGACAGAACAAAATATTATTTTAATTATATATTAATAAATCATATAACTTAAGTTCTCTGTTCCAAGAATAGTAATCGCGCTAATCACCATCTAATTATTTATTGTTTGAGTTGACTAACTGATAAAAGGGAACAAAAGAAAATGATATTAAACAGAAAAAACTATAGCATGATTGGAAAAAAGTTTTAATTAACAACTGAGTGGAGCTCTACTTGATTTATTCCTAAAGGAGTAAAAGACTAGATTTTATTCACAATTTACAATCATTAACTTTACTTTCTTTATTTGGCAAAGCAAATTTAAAAATCAACAAAAAGTACCAATTTTCAGACCTTTTTTCCACAAAACGAGTGATTGATAACGAATGATTGATAATTCAACCAAAGCAAGTGATAAAGAGAAGAACAAGTTCTATGACAAAATTTTCAGAATTACACATAAAAAATAAAATAATAAAAATAAAAAATCATGCAAATAACTAGAAACCAGAAAGCACATGAACCTCATGATACTGATGAACCCATCTCAATTTTCAGTTATCAAGTAAATTTTAAAAAAAAAAAATTATAGCAGCTGAATGAAGACATTAAATCAAATCCAATATGGAAAAAAAAATATATTTATTCTAAAAAATAAACCGACAAATAGAAAAAAAAAAAAAACAGAAGTTTTAAAACAAAGCCAGAAATAGAAAATGTTAATGAATCATGCAGAGCTGATGCTGACCAAAAGTTAAGTATATGACTCGCTCTTCTTCAACAGGAAACTGAACCACTTTCAGTTTCGGTTCTGCTTTGCGCTTTCTCTTCCTCCTCTTTAAAGAGAGAACAATAAAAGAAGCTGATACCGTTGTTGTCTTTGCAACAAGGACTTAAAATGACAAGAATTTTTTAGAATCAGGGACCAGCTCTCATGAGTGTATTTGCACCTTCTGTAAAGGTAATGATGACAACTGGAGTGTCGTCCACGTGGCGTGCGATCAGAGGGTGATTTCTTACGTGGGGCCTTTTTGAGATAGGAAATTTACAACTACGTGCACATTGAAGGTGTGATCTGAAAGTAGGCAGAGGTGCTGCCACGTGTGCAGTCAGAGGAAAATGTTTTTGATAGCTCATCCATGGAATCCCCAATTGGGCAATTATTTTATACTTAAATGTGCAGTGTTCGATAATAGGTTATAATTTTCACTCATTGAGAAGATATTAAAATTACAGTAAAGCTTGTGGTGACGACACTGATCAGAAAATTATAGCATGTGAATGATTGTGATCCTAGAACTTATGAAGTGGAGGGATTGGGAAATGGAAAATACCCTGATCATCATTTTCTCTGATTCTTGTTTTGCAAGGCACCACATTGAGCTGGAACGTTTAAAGAAAGGTTTGCAAAGGAATGGTTTAAATTAATAAGATGTAAAGCCATTACAATTGGACATTTGGAATTTATGTGCATATT
This sequence comes from Ailanthus altissimus, assembly GCA_946807835.1. Lineage (NCBI taxonomy): Eukaryota > Viridiplantae > Streptophyta > Magnoliopsida > Sapindales > Simaroubaceae > Ailanthus > Ailanthus altissimus. The sequence goes on from OX327684.1 coordinate 22,439,321, forward strand.
ACTACTGTTTTCTGTATCGAATTGTTTGTATTGCAAATGGCAATGTCAAATCTACAATTTCTCAACAGGGAAACCGATGACAGGCTCTATTTCTGATGCCATAGAGCGCAGTTCGTTCACCTCTTCTTCGGTGAGTATCCACTCCAATGCCCCAGCAAATTCTGCTGCCTGTTCTGCATTTTTGGCTCCTGGGATTGGCACAACATTCTCCTGGGCTATTAACCAGTTGAGCACTACCTGTACACAGAATACTGGTTGGTAAAAGATCTCAAAGCTAAGAAAGTGCATATTTGAACCCGGAAACCGGATTTGAACGTATAGGATGAATTTTAACTAATATGAATTGTCATTTATTCTATGATCTGACAAAAGTTTGCTTGTAAGTTCATTTGCTATAACTGCTAAAGTGAACTAGACAAATCCATAGGGAAACTAACAGATGATATTTCCTGTGTGTCCAGCACATATTAAGAAGCTAAACAGGATTTTCTTTGCTAAGTTATTGTTATTCATTTGTTGACAGGCTCCAAAATCAAACCTAATGACATCCAGATAATTGTGGACACCAGGAGAATGAAAAGAATTGACCTGTGTCGGAGTTTTGCTGTACTTCTCTCCTATTTCGTTGATTCTGTTCAACAGGGGTTGGAGCTGCAACACACATAACTGCTTCAAGAATCGAGTGGGAATGTTTGATAGGTTGTCATGACTTTGCAGATGACTTACCTTTAGTAGAAACTCGGGAGTGTAAATCCGACCTCGAGGGCCAGTTGGTGGATTTTCTGGTGTATATTTTCCAGTAAGAGCTCCTGCATAGATTTATGATTATAGGTTATGCTTCATCAGACCAGATTAAACAGTTGAACCACCAAACAATCAACCACAAGATTTGGGACTCTTGTTTGGCTGTGTAAGTAGGATTATATACATCTGTGCTTAATAGGCTGCCCTTAAATTTTGTGATTTATTTTAAACATTATAGACCTCCAATTTCAATTGATGATAGAAAGAGTTGATACTGAAACCAGTTTCTTTGCAGTACTAAGATCTCTATTTTAGCATCTGATATGTGGTAAAATTGTTTGGTTTGTGTTTATTGGGTTTGTGAAATGTTCGAGTGTGTGTCATCTAATGAAGTCCAAACAAACTCTCATGGAATCTAATGAGAGGACATCATCTTTGTAGCAAACTGGAGTTCTTAGCACTGGAAATACGAAAGTTTTCTGCAATTTATGAAAATATGGGTTATGTAGCACATAAATAAATAACAAAGCATGAACATATGCAAGGGATTTTACCTTGGGCAATAGGAGAATAAGCAATTATAGTTATCCCAAGTTCATCACAAGCAGCCTTCACACCATTCTCTTCTGGTGCTCTGTATATGAGACTATAGTTCACTTGATTTGAAGCTAGTGGAATACCTCTCTTCTTAAGCTTATCATAAGCCTCACGGAGTCGCTTCTCTGAGTTAAGTAAACCATAAATCATCATATTTCTTTGTGTGGGAGGAAAGAGAATTCAAGTTCTGTGTAGCCAAAATTTAATTTCTACTGCATAATAGAATTGCTATTATTCTCCATAGCACAATAAGAAAATGAGAATAAATTGGTAGCAAACTTTAAAATGTTCAATCAGCAGAACTTGACTCAGTTAAAGCAGAACAAAATTAGAGAATGTACCACTGTAGTTTGAAACACCAACAGCCTTCACTAATCCCTGCTCTACAGCATCTCCAAGACCATCAATGTACCCTGAAATTGATTTGCAATACTAAGCTTCATTTGAATCTGAAGATAATTTGTTCTACAAACATCCAATTTCTACTAGCTACATGATTTCAGTTGTTCAATGAAACAATGGCCTTAGACATGAACAACCTTCATTTCCCCATATTCCAGGCCTGTAGATCCATAATAAACAATTAAATTAGCTACTATCTGTCCAAGGATATTCAGAAATAAACCATATAGCAGGTTTAAAAATCACAGACCAATGGAGCTGATAAAGTTCAACAGAAGAAAGGCCAAGGCGACCCAGGGAATCCTTCAGCGCAGCGAGAACACTCTGACGGCCTAACCTCCATGGTAGAGCTGCAAACTTGGTTGCAACAGCAACCTCCACTTCAGGATCCCTTTCTTTTCTTTCTTTTATAAATCTTCAGAAAAATAGTTGTATTACATCACATAATTGCAGATGAAGGCAAAGCAAGAGCATTAGCTGGTTCGTTTAATTTCCAGAAGATAAGAAAGGAGAAATGTAAGCCAAACTCAAACTCTTAGAATGTACCTTCCCAATAGTGTTTCAGAATTTATAGCGCCAAATGAGGCCTGCAAAAAGAGATGAAAGGAAGTTATGTGTTATAAAATATTCCAGGTACTAGATGGGAAAATTAAAGATCAATGACACCTCTCACCCTGGAACCATAAACTTCTGCAGTGTCAAAAAAGGTTATTCCATTGTCTAGACTGGTGTTGAAAGCAGCCCTAGCATCCTTCAGCTTCCTATCTGCCACCATCCACACAAGAGAGAGATGGTTTTCAAGCAATTCTTAACAGAGCAGAAATGAAGATAAAGTTTACATCTAACTTTAACAGACTTGCAGACAGAAAATAGGCAGCAAAGAGGAAACTGAAGAGGGTTCAAAAATACAATCAATATGAAACCAACTTTTTTGTTTGACAAAGCAACAACCATTGTGATGCAAATAAGAAATAGAATCATTTTCAATTGTGGAGAAGTTTTGGAAAAATGTAAGTTTAGAAAATCTCTATATCACAATTCTCAATTTCGAAGTTAAACTATTAGTCTACTCATAAACCCTGCTATAGTTTTCGAGGCCATCAACTTATGTTTATAATATTTGTCCTTTCAAGGAGCAATTCTTAAGGAAGATGTGAAAGCATAGTAAATTTACATATTGTTGCAGGTATTCTAACAAATATAATCTAACTATATAACCCAGATTCCCAAATAAATATTTTCATTGCTACAAATTCAAACTTTACTATAAAACAAATTAAACACCAGAAATTATAAGATCAAAAAATAAATTTTACTCAATGCTCACTATTCCTCACGTTTTAACCGCAAATGTATAGAAATTAACCACAAATTTCAGAGAATGTGAACAATATATGCAAGAATGGAACTTTCAATATAAGAAGAAGTTGTTACCATCCCATAGGAAGTTATTCCAGTAGCTAGTGTCACCCCATGACCAAGCTCCAATCCCAAGCTTTGTCACCTTCAAATCAGACCCACCTAGCTTCACTTTCTCTTCTCCTGTTTTCACAGTAGCAAAATCCTCATAAGCAATTGCTCTTGTTTTACCAACTCTCCTTCCGCTGAACACTGAAAAGCATGCACCGCTCACGTGCATAGCCATTATATATATATATATATATATATTGAAAATATCACCAAAAAAGAAAAGGGTTTCTGTAATTCAGAGAATTTCGAAGCAACAAAACTGTTGTATATGATTAACTAACGTTGAAGGTCTTTATTGACTTGAGAGCTGGTTAGAATTTTTTGGTGGGCTGAAAAGAGCGAAGAGAGAACATGGTCAATATAACGGACACGTCAGATCATGGGCTATGAGTTGCGTAACTTGCGTTGAGTGGCTTCAAACTGATGAAGTGAACGAAATTTCACGAATATGTCGTAGCGGTCGGTAATTTGGATCCAAACGGCATCGTCTTGTTTATGTAAGGTCTCTAGCAGTCATCTCAAAAGCGGCATCATGATTCGTCGTGTATAGATGATAAAATTTAGATTTAAATTTAAATTTTGTTTAATTTAAATATGGATTTAAATTTTTTAATAAATTTGAAATTTAGAATTCATTTTATCTGAATTTTTTTAAATTAGGAATTAAATTTGAATCTGGATTTGAGTTTAAGCCATGATTTATTTATTTTTTCAATTTTTTTAAATATTTAGGTGAATTTTAAAATTTTAAAATATTTATTTTGTAAAATAATTATTAGACTATTATATATTAAGATTAGAAATTTTAGAAATTAATTTAAAACTTTAAAAAAATAATTAATAAATAAAATTAAGATCTAAACTCGAATTTTTGGGTTCCCACAAAAATGGGAATCGTCCAAATTCAAAAAAAAAAAAAAATCCAGATTCAAAAAAAATTAAATTTTTTGGACCAAATTTTGAATTTAGATTCGAATTTTTTTAAATTTAGATTTGAATTTTTTTGCCAACCCTAATCATGTGGTGTGTTGTCTTGCGAGTACTTCTATAAATTTAGAGAACTTTGATAATTGAAAAAATGAATGTAAAATCTAAAGTCTCAATCATCTCTATTACATTTCTTATTTTGTTATAAGTAAATAATATAAAAACTATAAATTAAAAGACAATTTGATTTAATTATATATTTTTATTAATATATAATTATATATTTTTATTATAGAAAAATTATATAATTATATAGAGAGAATTGATTTAGTGAATTACATAACTTACTATATGGTGAGCTCCTGAACAGGTGGTAGTATCTTGTAGTACATTGTAAACTGTACAAAAATTATAAAATGAATTATGAATTTACTAGATAATAACGTGTGACAGTGTTGCTCCTTATATGATGAGCTACGTAGCCTATTAAATCAATTATATATATATATTATATACATAAATGATACATATATATATATATGAGAAAATGATATTTTTATCCTTCAAATGTAACCTAATTCTCAAATTTATCCCATGAATTTTAAAAAATTTAATTTTGTCCTAATCCTTTAGTGAGATTCTGTTAGGTTTAACACTGGAGGGGCAAAATAGTCACTCCATACAGAACTTTGAAATGGGTTGACATAAAATATTCACGTGTCAACTATTGATTAGTCACTAAAATAATTAAATCAAATTAATAAATAAGGGGGCAGCTGTCGTCGGTGACCGATTGATCGTTGGTGACTAATTGCGATTTGACTCAAAATTAACATTATTAGACTCAAAATTTTGCGATCTATGGGATGGTGGGGTTTGTTTTATCAATGGAGTACTATAGATATATTAAAAGTGGGGAAGAAGGTAGTGGTTGGTGGTCGTCGCCGTCGTTCACCTTCAAACGTGCCATGTTTCTTTTTTATTTTATTGAACCTATTTTAATGTGCCAAGTGTCTTTTTTATTATTTTATTTTTTAAAAACCTATTAATATTTGACATATGTACATTATACAATGTATTTGCATCACTATTTCTAACTAACATATAACGAAGGACAAAATTATCAATGTACTGTTAAAAGAGATTTTCAGTCAAATTTAACAGAATCATACTAATAAACTAGGACAAAATTGAGTTTCTTAAAACTCATGAGACAAATTTGAGAATTAAGTCAAATTTGAGGGACAAAAATATCTTTTGCTAATATATATATATATATAAGTGAAATAAAGTAATGGAGGAATGGAATTCATCATCTCATAATACTCCCCCTTAGATTCCATCATTTTTGTTGTATTTTATACTTTTAAGAAAAAAATTTTGTTGAACAAAAACTTAAGTAAAATAAATATAACTCTATAATATATAATAGTAGTGAACATACTCAATATTGTCTCGTTAAAAACTTTGTTAATAAAATTCAGTGGGATAAACCTGGTCGAAGGGAAAAATAATATAGTGCATGCTTATAATTTTATGAATGAGATAGTTTTTCTCTTTGAAGAGTGTGCTCTCCTTGATTAAATGCTATTTCTCATAGTAACATTTATCAATTTGATAATTTGTTGAGCCAACTCATATTAATTTTGTAAACTAATTTTTTAAAGTTGATATTAGTAAAGATTTGCTGAACAGATCTGCAAAATTATTAGTGGAGCATATCTATTTAATATTAATCTTCTTAATTTACTATAGCTCATGGGTATAGAAGAATTTAAAAAAAATATATTTATATTTATCTCCTTTGACGTATTCTCCTCTAAGTTGGATTCGGGTCCGGGTTCTCGCAAAAATTCAGATTCAGCTCGAATATGAATTTTCAAAAAAAAAAAATCGGACCCGATTTTGGAAAAAAAACTTAGACTTTTTGGGTCAGATTTTTGGATTCGAATTCGGGTCCAAATCCAAGTTTTTCCAAATTCGGATCCGAGTTTTTTTGCCAACCCTAATCAATGATGTATTGTGTTGCGAGTACTTCTATAAAACTATAAAATTTTGATAATTAGGAAAATGAATGTAAAATCTAAAAAGTCTCAATCATCTCAATTACATTTCTTATTTTGTTATAAGTAAATAATATAAAAACTAAAAATTAAAGACAAATCAAATACTTATACAGCCTTGAAAAATATTGAAAGAGTATATTTTTATTATAGAAAAATTATATAATTGTATAGTGAGAATTAATTTAATGGGTTACGTAGTTCATCATACGACGAGCTTTTGAACACGTGGTAGTATTATGTAGCACGTTATAAATTGTACAAAAGTTATAAAAAATTATAAATTTACTAAACAATGACATGTGGCAGTGTTGCTCACCATATAGTGAGTTATGTAGCCCATTAAATCAATTATATATGTGTGTGTGTGTGTATGAAATGAAGCAATAGGGGGATGAAATCCATCATCTCACAATACTCTCCCTTAGATTTCATCATTTTTGTTGTACTTTATATTGCTAAAGAAAAATTTAACTGGATAAAAACTTAAGTAAAATAAATAGAACTCTATAATATATAATGGTTGTGAGCGTGCTCAATATTATCTCATTAAAAACTTTGCTAATAAATTTTAGTGAGATAAAACCTTATCAAAGGAAAAAATAGTATAGTGCATGTTTATAATTAATGTAGTTTTTCTCTTTAAAGAGTGTGCTCCCTCTAATTAAATACTTTTTCTCAGAGTAACATCTATCAATTTGACAATTTGTTGAGCCAACTCATACCAATTTTGTAAAGCAATTTTTTAAAAGTTGACATTGGCAGAGATTTGGTGAATAAATTTGCAAAACTGTTAATGAAGCATATCTGTTTAACATCAATCTTTTTACTTTGCTACAGCTCATGGGTGTAGAATAATTTTAGAAAATTATATTTGTATCTATCTCTTTTGATGTATCCGTTTCTAACTTGTACAATACAAACAACATTGTCTTCATATATTATAATTAGAATATTTGTTACTGAAACTATACTATATTAACTCTTTGTGTTAAGAATGATAGATCGTAGTCATGTGCATTCTCTGCTTGTTCAATGTAGTGCAAGAATTTTAAAGTGATTTTAAAAGAGGTGGCAATAAAAATTTACTTTGTAGATCACCATGAGATTGCTGTATTATTGTAAGTAAAAAATATATTTCGTTTGCGAGCGGTCTTTATGGGTATTAAATAAGTACCCGATATTTGTATAACTAACTAGACTTGAATTTTCTATAGATTCATTGGATAAAAATATCCCCAAATTTGTTGTTCTATAAAGGTAACAGAATATATGTTTGACACTATTCTCATGACATCTAGTTGATGAAGAACTAAATCTTATCAATAAGTTTACCACAAATGTTATGTCCGATCTAATGCATTGGACTAGATATAGTAAAGCACTAATTACATTAAGTTATTGATACTTCTTAACCAAATATTTTCTCATCATCGTTATTGGGATATAATGTATCTTTTTTTGGATTAAGAGACTGAACAAACATAAGCGTACTTAACGAATGAGCTTTATTCATATTGAATATTCTCAGAATCTTTTCAATATATAGATTAATGGATAAATACTTCATTTGATTTATGCTCCATCTATAGGCTGAGACAATATTTGTAAGATCAGTTATAACTAATGTGTATTTGTGTTTATTGTACAAAATACATATCTTATACTTATTTATGTGCAACAAAATAATTAAAAACAATCAATAAACACAAATAATATATTAATCACATTAATATATATATATATATATATATATAAAGGGTTGAGAATTCACAAATTGTAACTTTTCTCAAAAGTTACTAGGAGTTCACGTTCATAATTCTAGTCACCAATTAAGTGAGCTTAAAAATTTATAACAACAGCTCTAAATTTAGCATTGGATTTAACGCTTTAAACTCCAAAAAATTTATTTTTTCATTCATCAACTCTTTTATCAATAAAGAAAATTCTTATGTTGTTATAATTAATAGCCAATAGAGACAAGTAACAAAATCAATTTCAACACTTGAAATTAATTCTTAAAAGAATCAAAATCCCTTTGTTTTTGTTCTCAAATTTGGCCGGCCACCTTATTTTTCCTTCAACAACAACATTTGATTTTAACAAGCAACAAATTGCTTTTCACCAATACATACACGTTTTTCACACATTACATATACATATACATATATATATATAATTATATATATACTTGGCCACCAAGTATATATATATATATTAATATTATAATAAAATAATATAAGATATTTTTATTATTTAATTATTAAATAATCAATATGTAAAATTATCATTTTTTCTTTTTATGTAGTTACCAAGTATATTCTAGTGGGTCTCACTACACCACACACTTGAGTAAACTCAATTAAAAACCCACAATGCATCATGTATCATTATATAATTAGTAAATAATAATTGTTAACTAATTAATATATTTAACACTTAAATACAGACACACGCGTATCTTGTGGTCATGTTGGATATTAATGGACTGAATAATTCAATCTAGTATGTTGCCTTAATGCACAACGAGTACACTCTATATTGAGGGACTCCCTAGGTCTATGCCCAATTCGTCAAACGAAACTATTCCACGAGTTCATGAATAATGCCCCACGCACACGTCATGGATATTATAAATTAGCGTGTTGGATCATACAAGCTGAGGTCACAGCACATACGTATAGTCATTCCGTTATTTATATTCTAGATTTACGGAGACATAGATCAGCACTGTCAAATCCCATAAGCGGATCCATGAACCTATCTCCAGATTTGTATCTCACAGAATAATACATGCAAACACTTTGCTATATTGTTCAACCCTACGGGAAACTCCTTTCCCGAGTTAATTGCTTATGGCCATAATACTTTCTTATATACAATCTCTGAGCATCTGGATATAAAACTCCTTATGTAAGTTGACATATCCTATATTTATGCACATCAAACTCCATGAGCATTGGACCATACCCAGCAACATGCAGTGATCAGACCATAAAAGATCTCTAACATCCGTGAAACTTAAGTATGATGGATCACTCATAAGCATACTATGACGCTTAAGTCAGAGGACCACGTATACTACTCAAATTAAGAGGACCTTCTATTAGCAACTTACGTAGGATATCTATTGAGGTCCTCGTGAGCCTGTTCTGTACCCAGTCCTAACTGAATACTTGTATGCCTATATGAGCTCCAAGCTCATGGTCAACTAAAAACAACCATCTGTACCCTACAGATATAGACATACACTGATCTATATTAAAAGGGATTCACTGACAGACTTGCATTTGTGAAAATAGATTAAGAATATAGATTTGAGAATATACTTGCATAATGACATTTCTTAGCACTCGATTGCAACTTTTTCAACTACGTCATTACTAGTATACTCTCAGGTCTTTTTTTCGTTACAGAAAAGACTCCAACTCCTTGGATTTCACTGATTCTTATAATCTGCTAACTCTTAGTAGTTATAACTTTTAGTGTTGCTAACTCTTAGCACTGATCTAAACTTCTTTAGATCGGATTTGAACTCATTCAGATTATACAATGTCTGTAGCGTTACAAGCATGTACCATATAATAAAATATAATTAGCGATTTAATAAAATAAATATCGTATAAATATTAAATATTCATACAATAAGAATGGCACGTAAGCACTAACGCTAACAATATTTTATCTTCTCCAAGTCTTTTATTTTAAATTCTATTTTTAAGTATTATGTGATCTTTAGGAGCTCTTATAAGTCTCAATTAAATTCAATGTCATCAACACATACAGCCACAATGACAAATTCAGATAACTTCTTTATAAAAATACATGACATATTGAGTTATTAATTTGTCTTTCATTTATCACGTATTCGCTTCAAACTGTTGTACCATATGCCCATAGATTATTTTAGTCCATATAAAGATCTTTGTAAATTGATTGAATATAAATTATAATTATATGTTTTAGGCATATTGAATCCTTTAAAAAAATTTATATAGATATATATGTTAAATGACCTATATAGGTAAGTCGTTACCACATAAGATGCATGTCAAGTTTTTTTAAGATTGTCAATCTTATTAAAATTTGAAATATAATTGTGTCATCATGATGTTTCATTATAATCAATACCATGTCTTTATAAGAAATCTTGAGCAATAAGTCTTACTTTATATTTGATAACCTTATTGTTTTCGTTACATTTTTGTATAAAAATCTATTTTTATTTTATGGGGTTGACATCTTCAGGTGTTTAGACTACAAATCAAAATATTTTATGTTTGGCTAGAGAAGTCAATTTTTCTTGAATTGATCCTTTCTATGGGAGTTAGTCACATCTTTCTCTGCATTCATCAATAATTTATGACTCAAAATTATTATTCATAATTTCAATAACTATTACAAATGAAAACACATCGTCGACAATTATTTCATTATGTTTCCACATTTCTCATATGTAAGAGAGATTTTAAAATAACCCGTCACCAATTTTTTTTCCTTTTTTTTATAGAAATAATGAGGTAATGACCACATAATCATAGCAAGTGAAATTTTTTCATGTTTGTATTTTGGGGTAAATGTTATATATTTATATACTATGATTTAAATTTGGTGTTTCCTTTTTTTTTTTAATAGAAATAATGAGGTAATGACCACATAATCGTAGCAAGTGAAAATTTTTCATGTTTGTATTTTGGGGTAAATGTTATACATTTATATACTATGATTTAAATTTGGTGTTTGGTTGATTTGTAAGATTTTTAAATTTATTTTTAAGGACAAAATTGAAATATTATGAAAAGATTAGGAGTTAGTTTGAAAAAAAGGATAAATCTTGGGTTTAATTGATAATATACAATAAAAAAGGTGGTAGATGAAAATTTTCAATATAAAATCAACTTTCTCCAAATTATCATTCTTAGGCCGACACAAACCATAGAGAAAAGAGAGAAAAGATAGAGATAAAAAGAGAAGAGGATGAAGAATTAGTGCTTTGAGTTTGTAGGAACCGTGGGAGATCTACTTGACGATTTCAATCTTTTGAGAACTGAAGCCGTAACAACTTCATGAGTTGAAGGATTCTTATTCATGATGTGTCTTAAAACATATTTTAGAGCATTGTCCTATTAATGAGTGAATATTTAAACTATTTTTATGATTTCTACTTCATAATTTTAGAAAAAAAAATTAATTTAAAGCATAATGGGCATGGTTCTTTCTTTTATAGCTAAAATATATCATTTATCTTGAATTATACTTTACTTTATGAAATGATTTACTTTATGTTATAAAGAAAGCATCCATATTATGGTTTTTACTCTTAAAAATATTTATCTTGCGATTGTATTTGTTTTATATGTATAATAATGATTTCTTAATAATTAGAGATTAAAAAGTATGAGATATGATTTATGATATATTAAAAGTTCATATATTGTATAAAGGATATGGTTTTGAAACTACTAGGCGATACCTTTCCTATTCAAAAAGAGATATGATATTCAGGTCTTTGGGACTCATCTGTACACACACATAGGCTTTGAGCCGTATGTATGGGCGCTTCGCTCTTTGAGAGCCAGTTTTCCTTGTACATACGTAAGACAAAGATATAAGATGAGTATGTCTAATACTCTACCTAATTGACATTCTAAGTACGATGAGATTTCTCCCTAGTACTAGTTTAGTGTGGTTTTCTGTATAGTAGTAGTATATGATATTTTAAATATCATATGAGTTTGACGATACTCAACTAAGAAGAGATATGACAACAAATTTTAGATATTTATACTTGAGTACATGAATTTTTATGATAGTTTATATTATTCATGATCCAGCTATTATTTGGACATAGAGATTAAAAAATATTTTTTATGGTAAATAGATTTACATAGTAATTTTATATGTTTTAATTAAAGATTAGTTTATGCACTTTATTTTTACATAAAGAATAATAAGAGAAATGCAATTTGTAAAAGCTATATATTTTTGTGTTTTATTATATGCCTAAAAGACTATTTTAATTTTTTAAAATTACATCCACTCACTGAGTCAATCGACTCACCCTATTTTTATTATATTTTTTCTATTTTGGAGATTGCAAGAAATATTCAATTCAGCGGAGTTAATATTAGAAGATAAATTGGTTGATAAGGTGAGAAGTCATTTATTTTGAATTGGAACATTCGTAGGGTTTTAATTTAGTAGAGGTGAAGACCCTTGGATTTTTCCTTGTTATTTTCGGGTTGTATGAGAATATTTAATTTGGATATGTATTATACTATTCGGACGTTTGGTATTATAAATGTTGTTAATGTTTCCTTAGATTTTTAGAATTTTTAGATGAATGGTTTACATAGATATAATCATTGGTAATTATGTGTTATGGATAATAAATGAGAAGTTTAGAATGCATGCAAGAAATGTATAGAAGTGTCGATTTCTTTGAGTTGCAAGTTTGAGTATGTTAGAAAAATAAGGGAAGCTTTGTTGAAATTTCGGTGGAATTTATTATGAAATAAAAGTGCATAAGGGTCACAAGATAGTATTTGAGATTTGTCTCAAAGTTTTTAGAATACTGCAAGGTGGGTTATTTCAAATTTTATAAAATTTATCCACATCTCATGAGGTTTTGATTCATAATTAGAACATTTATTTTACCCAAGCACAAGCACAACTAATCCCCATCAATAAGCCTCCCATTGTGGTTACCAAGTCAAATAAATTACCAATAATTTATATAAAGCAGTTATATAACACATGTATAAAATAAAAAATATAATGAAATAGGTCCACCATTACAGCGTAAAAACAGATACTGTTACAACGAAAGTTCTCGTTAAGCACTCTAGCTCTATGTTCCCATCGCTACAGAGCTAAGGCCAGTAACTTCAGCACTAATGTTAATACCTTCAACACTACAGTACAACATAGCTTTTGCTGCAATGCTAAGGTCAATGCCTTTAATGCTACAGAGTTTTCACTGCAGCAACAAACACATGAACACTCCAGCGTCAGATGATGCACCACTGCAGCATTCATCTAATTTCCAGGAATGCAGCAACGAAATACACTTACTGTCCCAGTGCCAATTCGAATAGTAACCTAGTTATGCATTTTCAACACTTGAAAATGTAATTCCAACTATTCCTAGGCATGTTAAACAACTTAGAACACTCCATTAAACCTAGAACAACACACAAACATGCACTGACACCATTTGTTGGTGTTGCTAATCTAAGTGCATGCATGTGAAATGTGTCAATTGAATATTAAATGCATGTTATACATGTAATTATGCTGCAAAATTTAAATCTAATTTTCTACTCAACAAACACATACTTAAATTAAATTTTTTACATTAATAGAATTTGAATTACTCACCCTTGAAGCCATTTGGTAAAGAATTTGAAGTTGGAGCTTATCTTAAAGTGTCCACTTGAACAATTCTAGTCTTTAATAATTCGACGGGATTGAAGAGCTAGAATTGCAGCATCGTAATCTCTAGCAAAATCAAGTTTTCGTTCAACACTTGAACTCATTCTCTCTTAATTTGGCTAAAATATGTAGCATAAACTCAATTGCAACATTTCTAAAACTTTACTTATATATGGCAAAAAAATGGGACCTCTTTGTAACATTTGCAAAGTATGTCACACTTGGCAAATAATTACATGACACTTGTCATTCATACATCCAATTTTTGGATTATTGAACTTTTGATTTATTACTATGTAGTTTTTAATCGAATTTATGATTGTATAATATAAACTAGATGATAAGGTAAGAAACTTTTCAAGTATGCATTTTTTGTCTAAGACATTAAAAGTAATGAAGAGATATTTTACATTAGATTATTGAACTTTTGGTTCATTATCTTGTGGCTTTCAATCGAATTTATGATTGTATAATATAAATTAGATGATAAGGTAAGAAGCTTTTCAAATATGCATTTTTTGTCTGAGCCATTAAAAGTAATGAAGAGATATTCTACAATTATTTTCACTTAAAATCTCAATGTGATATCTATTTTGGTAGATATCTTTAAAATCTTTTAGATTTATTGGCATATAAGGCAACATTTATATATAACTTTGTTTCACTTACTAACAAGATTGACACTATTTTGAAGCCTTCAATCAAATTTATAAAACTTGATAAAGTATTAATTTTTCCTTCAATTATTATTAGTTTTAAGAAATGCTTTTTCTCTTGAAGGATAGTGTGTGTAGTTGCACTGTCAGTAAAATAGGCATCTCCAACTTTTCTCTCTAAGGTAGACAATTCATCTTTAAAAGTCATTGGTTATATTAAATAAAAATTCGCGTTAGATATCAAGATAATACATTATAAAAAGTTAATTCTTCTTCACTTATATAAAAAAGTTACATTTCTTTATCAATATTACAAAAAGTTACATTTCATACCCCAAAAAAAAAAAATACAACAAACAAATATAACATAGAGATATTAATTAAAGTTTAATAATCATTGTTCCCTTCTTTATCCCCGAAGAAATCAGAGTCATCTAAATGAGTAAAATCTGCAGGATCTGAATTATTAATAAGATTTGTCTATATAATTTTTTTCTTTTACCTTGATAGATGCCTCATAAAGTTCGACTACATACTTTGAGGTATGACACGTATATGACCAATGTCTCTTTGCATTATATCAATAACAAGTATTTTTGCATTCCGTTAATAAATGCCTCACTCCACTGCTTCTTAATATATTTTATATTATTATACCCAATTAGGCTTGTGGGGATCCAAATTTAATAGTAAATACATCCATCTTATTCTTAACGTCATACTAGGTTGCATATAAATTGTCTGTTATGATATACACTTTACTACAATAATAATTGTATGATCACATAATTGAGATATAAATCTTGTTTCTCAACTGAAGTTTTCAAGTTTCAAAACTTCAAGAATTTATGCCCTTGATTATGTAAAGGAATTCCAAGAATATCACCATCTTCTTTCTCTATGATAATTTGGAAGTTCTAGTAATAATGGAACAAGGACATTAACTTCAAGAATTTATGCCCTTGATTCTGTAAAGGAATTCCAAGAATATCACCATCTTCTTTCTCTACGATAATCTGAAAGTTCTAGTAATAGTGGAACAAGACCATTCTCTTATAAATAAAAACACTCTGATACTCAAATTAGTAACAATTTCAATTGTGTAAGTAACCAACGGTTTTATGTTATAGCAAGATAATTTAAACATGGTTTCTCTATCGAAGTTATACTTAAATTTTAATTGCAATAAGATTGAAAGAATAGAATCCAAACTTATTCATCCTTTTCGCGTAATTTTCTTTTCCAATCAGTAAACACATGGTAAAGAATGATTTGAACCAAACTTTATCAATTATAATTGTATTCGAAATTTCCTTTTTCCTCAATGCCTTTTTATAATTTTTCAATGGTACGATCTTTCCTCTTAATTTGTCACATGGGCCCATTGACAATTCTTGGATTGTCTTTGAGCCATCCTCTTATATAGCATTTAATGTCAGACTTTATTAGGCTTGTTATGAATAAAAGTCTCACATTAATAAATATAATATTTAATATATTTATTATTAATTAATATTATATAATTATTACATAAATAAAAATTAAAAAGTCTACAACCACTTAGTAAGTGATAGTTATTGATTGATCACATTAGAAAAAATATGAATTGTATATCCCAATTTTATAAACCAAGCATTATTCTTTTAACATGTTTATAATAGCAACCGATCTTAAAATTTATAACTGGAGGGATTAAAAATATTTTGAGAACCATTTTCTCTTATTCTTGTTTTCCAAGACATCACATGGAGCTATAATAATTAGAGAAATATTCTCAAATACTAATAAGATGTACAGCCATCTACAATTGTAATTGACTTTCAGAATGTATGCGTATATTGGTGCTTCTTGAGTATAGAATTGAGTTATGTTATAAATGGTTGTATTAAATCTACAATCTCTCAACAGGGAAACCGATGACAGGTTCTAGCTCTGATGCCATTGAACGCAGCTCGTTGATCACCTCTTTATCATCGAGTCTCTTTATGTTATTTATTTTATTTACTATAGACCTTCAAATTTCAATTGATGTCTAAACCAACTACTTCGCAATACTAAAGTCTTTATGTTAGTATCTGATATGTGGTAAAAGTTGTTTGGTTTGTGTCATAGTGTATGTTGTTGTTTGCGCATGTGTCATCTTTTAAGTCCAAACGAAACAACCCCAGTAGAATTTACTGAGAGGGTATCATAATTGTAGCAAACTGAAGTTCTTAACACTCTAAATACACAAATTTTCTGAATTATGTTAAAAAAAATAGTTACGTAGCAAACAAATAGACATAACAAAGCATAAACATACGCAAGGAAGCAGCAGGAGAATAAATAATTCAAGTGATCCCAAGCAACCCTATGCGGTTCTTTTCTGGCACTTTGCATATGAGACTATAGATCACTTGATTCTTTTTTAATGAAATAATGAATTTATTAAAAAGCAAAGTAATAAAGAAATATCTTATAGGGCTTCTGATAAAAAAAGATTTAAGGAATTACAGAATTTAAAAATGACGTTATATGCTATGTTTTACCCAACCTCATTCACTCTTATAACGAGGAGAAGACTAATCCTTAAGGAGAATATATCCGGAAAAAAATAACTCAAAATGAGTAATAAACTTCAAGCACAAGGGAGAATTACAAACACAACAACCAACAACAACACCAAGTAGCACAAGGCGATGAGGTTTAAGAATTGGGTGACTGCTGGTTGAGAGCAGCGGCTTCCGATGAGAAAATGAGAAAACTACAAACCCGATAGTTTGACCTCCTCGATGATGGGTGTGCGGCTGAGAATGGTGGAGTCACGTCGGTGCTGTCGACGGCGCCGTCCGGTGACTCATTGTCGGCGCCACCGAAAATCGGAAGATGTTGCCGGAGAAGTTACAAGCGGCAGCCAAACAACCACAGACTGGGAAAACACACAAATCAAAACGGTTGATGAAGCCCCGGCTTTCGAACTGCCCAAGGACAGTTAGAGAAAACCGAGATTCGACCGAACACCGAGAGAGCCCAACGGGAAACGTGAGGGGAATGCCGACCGGTTATTATTCACCAAGAAAGACTGAAAATAGAAAACCAAAGACCAAAACAAGGTGGCTGACAGGAGGGGAAAGAGAGAAAAGGTCGAGGCAGAGAGTTTTTTTTGCTTTGGTTGGTCGAATTTTATAGTTCACTTGATTTGAAGCTAATTTAATCCCTCTCTCTCTTAAGCATATCATAAAGCCTCACAAATCACTTCTCGGAGTTAAAAGTAAATATAAATCATCACATTTCTATGTGTGGCAGGAAAGACAAATTCAAGTTGCAGGAAGCCAAAATGAACTGGTGAATATTTTTAATTGTTCGATCAGCAAAACTTGAGTCAGTTAAAGAAGCAGAAAATAATAAAAGTGCCGCTGTAGTTTGAAAATAATAAAACTTCACTAGCCCCTGCTCTACACAATCTCCAAGACAATCAATATACCCTGAAATTGATTTTTCAATACTGAGCTTCATTTGAATCCCAAGGGAATTCATTCTACAGACATCCAAATCTACTACTACTATACACAATTTCCGTTGTTCAATGAAACAATGGGCGATGGAATTAGACATGAACAACCTTCATGTCCCCATACTCCAGGCGGCCTGAAAGTCCATGACAAACAACTGATGACCACTATTTATTGTCCAAAGATATTCATTAATAAACCATATATAACAGATTTATAGAATACAGACCAATTTAGCTGATAAATTTCACAGAAGAAAGGCCAAGCCGACATAAAGAATCCTTGAGGGCAGAGAGGACACTGCGGCCCAGCCTCCATATAAACATTTTTGTTGCTTCAAAATTCTTTGAACTACATAATTTTTTTTTTCTTTTTGTTAATTTTTGTGTTTAATATATAAATATATATATAAATAATTTAGTGAATTAAGTATTTCACCATATAATTTTTCTAATTTTAACATGTCACTTGAAAATAAAAATATATTAAAATATCACTCAAAATGTATATTATTATTATTATAAAAAAAAAAAGCTAAACGACATATTATAAATTCTATCGAGAACTCGTCTCATAGTCATGTAGAAATATGGTTCTATATTCAAATCTCAAAAACTCGTTTCTAATTAAAAAGGAAAAAAAATATTAGAAATTTAAGAATGTTTATCATTATAACATTAAAAAAAAAATGTTTATAATTATCAATAAAATTATTTTTAAAATCATTTTATACCTATCCGATGAGGTAAGCACTCTTAAATGCATTATTATAATATATATATATATACACACTCTAGAAAATCAGATTCAATTTGTATTGGGGCTTCTATCATTTTTTAAAAACAAAAATATTGGCAGGAAGATTTTAACTGTTTTGATAATCAAATCAATCATTTATATATATATATATATATATATTTGGAGGTTAATTAAGTTTTTTCTTTAAAAAAAAAAAAGAGAGAGAGAAAATGCTAAGGTGATGGATGGGGTATCGGATACCGTGAGATTCTCGCGTTGGAAGCCCGTTACATTATCTTCTAACAAAAACAAAAAAAAAAAAACCAAAACGGACAGCCCCGCAGAAAGTAAATAAATAAAAAGACGCACAAAGGTACCTTTTTCAGTTTTGACGAAAAGGTTAATAATTAAATTAAAAATAAAAATGAATCAACGGAATTTATTTTCATAAATCATGATACATGTGGAGAGGAGATCAGCACTAATACATGAACATTTGCGGATGCTTTCACGAAATTTTTGCTGAACACTTATCAATTTTATTTTTCTGCTCTGATTGTAGTTGTATCTATCTCCTCTCACTCTCACTCCAGTTGCCTCCTACTCCAGATTTCCAAGTGAGTTTCTTGTTTCTTGTTTCTTTCTCTTTTACTTTTTTCCTTCTTTTGCTTAATTCAAGTGCTTTTTGTGTATCTGTTTCTTGAGTTCGAAGAGTTTTGCCGTGACTCTTTTAAGTTATGGGTTCATTTGGATTGTTGATTCTGGTGATAGGATCATTTGTCGTTAACTTCTTGCATGTGTAATAGAAGTTTTGGAGGAAACAAGAGCTTTTGAGTTTAATACTGAAACTTGTTGACTGTTTGGTGAAGCTGGGTTATTTTTCTGTTGAGTGTGTAGTTGCTTTAGAATGGTCATTTATTCATTGATTGGGGTTTCTTCAGCTGTAATTTCAATTTATCTTTGCCAACCATGCTATTTGGAACTTGCTAAGCTTTAGTTTTAGTGCTGAGTGAGTTGGTTCTCCACATTAGATGAAATATGGTTGATACTTGGGTTTCCAGATTACTGCACTTATTTTCTATGATAAAGAAGTCAATTTCCTTGTTACGAATCTAATTATTTAGGCCCTTGCCTTATGGTAAAGACACACACAAGTATACTAATTTGGAATGTGGTGTGCATTGACTTATTTTTAAATGTTACCTATTCAATGGGAATTCACAAGCTCTTTTGTTCATTTTGTTATAGTTGTTTATATTTTACCTGAAAGATAGGAAGAATGCCTGAGAAGATAATGGCGGAAAACTTTCTGGACAACCTTGTGGAAACCCTTGCTGACAGTGTTTCAAAGAAGAAATCTGTTTCATTTTTTGAGGAAGAGGCATCAAGCTCAGTCACTGCTCGTTTCAATCGACTATTTGGACGCCAGAAGCCTGTCCACTCTCTTTTGGGTGGTGGAAAATGTACGACCATTCTTTTTCTTTTCCTGCAATCATTATTGTTTTTTCACTTATATTTTCTCTTCCCATTGTGTAGCTGCTGATGTTTTGTTATGGAGGAACAAGAAGATCTCAGCCAGTGTATTATCATGTGCAACAGCAATTTGGGTGCTCTTTGAATGGCTTAACTACCATTTCCTAACCCTTTTATGCTTTGTTCTGGTCCTTGGGATGCTTGCTCAATTTTTTTGGGTAAACATTTCTGGCTTATTTAACAGGTATAAACATTCATCAATTTTGGTTACTTGTTCTGCTTGAATGTTGTTTTATGTAGTGGGAACTTACAATTTCTTTCGCGATTTTTTTTCATGGTGACAGATCATCATCGAAAGTCCCCCGCCTTGTTCTGCCCCCAGCGATATTTTCTAACATTGGTGTCTCTGTTGGTGCTAAGGTTAATGAAGTTCTGGGGTTTCTTCAGGACATTGCATGTGGAGGAAATTTGAAACAAATGGCTGTGGTATGTTGAACTTGTGAATTGTTGATGACTTTTTTTATCCCTTTACCCAATATCCTTGCATATTTACCAAATGTATATTCTTCAACTATTACCAGAACTTAGCCTAGCAATAAACCCAACATAGGCTAAACTGTAAATAAGAAACATGGATATTCATGAAACTTTAAGACCATTGTTTATGTACAAGAGGCATTGTTGTAAATTTTGAAGAAACCAAATCTCTTGAATGGTATGTAAGAACAAAGAGTAAATTCACCTTTTTTTTACTTCTTTTATTCTCTTCTGCTAATATTGATCCAATAGATTAGACTTTACTTATGTTTAAGCATGAGTGCTGTTTTGACATGTCTTTGATATGCCAACCATTCATGGCAAAGCAGGTTATGAGATAGGTCTCAAAGAGCTTAACTGAGAAGCAGAAACAGTGGAGAAGTCCTTCTTTGATTTCTGTTTGGGTTTCTAAAACCAAGTTGGAAACCCTTTTGATTCTCCTCTTGGATCCTGCAAGCTAAATAGTTTTAAGAATGTACAGATTGGTACATGATAATTGTTATATGTTAAATTATAAGATCTGCAAAATCAACAAGTGATCTGCACAATAGGGTTGGCTCGGCTTGCAACGGTTGCATGATATTTGTGGAGAAACCATAATATCTTTTTTTTTTTCTTTCTTTTTGGTTTTTGTTAAAGGGTTAATAATGAAATCCCAAACAAGATCTTTTTTAACTATGTTGCCCCTTTTCTTGGAGACAAATAATTATCATCGATATTTTCTTCCAGGTTCTAGCAAGTCTGTTGGCTGCTGCTATGATAGGGAGCTGGTGTAATTTTCTGACTGTTCTATATATTGGTAAGCAGTCATACGGTAATTATTTATCTACTTTTTTTCACCAGCATAACTGAATATTCACCATAATAATTTTCTGGTTGGGTACTTTTGTCTCCTGATGATAGCTAAAGGAAATGGTTCACCAACTGCAGTTGATGATTGATTTTGTGATCAGATGGCTTCAAATTGTTGGTCTGCATCATAGCTAATTTTCCTTTGCATTTATAGGAAACCTTTGTGTCACAATAATTGCTGTAATTTGATGATCATTTGGGATATAGTGCTAAACTGAAATGAGAGTTGAGAATTACATGGATATGAGTTGATAGGAGTAGTTTACTATATCTGAGAGTTTCAACATTAGTAAATAAACCTGTCTAAGTCACAGCATTGGAGGACTCTTTTCATGATTATGGGGAGTACATATAGAGTACCTTGTTTTAGTGTTAATATACTGATTTTATATTTTTCACCTAATTCACACTAGAAATAAGCACAGTAGATTTTCTAAATCTTCTTTATGATTGTGAGTATGTTAGTTTTAGTTCTAAAGTTTTGGTTGTAATGATGAAAGGTTTTGTTGCTGCCCACACATTGCCAGTCCTCTATGAGAAGCATGAAGATCGAGTTGATAGCTTCCTCGGCAAGGTCTTCGAACAGCTCCAAAATAATTATCGGAAGCTTGGTGCGGGTGTTCTCGGCAAAATTCCAAAGGGAAAGCTCGTAAGGAAGAAAAGTGAATAGATCGATTAGCTCAAACATTAGATTTTATGTATTCCCCTTCGCAGATCTTAGTCGATTGGAGATGGAACATAACATTATCATCATTTGTGAAATATTTTGTCTTGTTATTACTGTTAATGTCTGGCCACCTTTAATGACTAATCCCTGAACGGAACCAGAAACCACTTCCGATGAAATTTTAACACAATTAACTACAACAAGAGCAAGAGAAAACTGAAGAAAAAAAAACCTGATTGAAGGTTGTCTGGTAAAAGTGCTAACACATCAATTAAATAATAAAATCCAATTTTATAAACCTAATGCTAATGCTGCTCTTTTATTAATTAAATTTTTTTAAAAAAAATTCTGTATGTAATTGTAACTTGAAATAGTTTCAAGGAATCATATAAATCAATTAGCGGCGGCTTACAGAAGTTTCCAAGGCAACACACGTGTGGAATGTCGTGCAGCGCAACAACACGTGCAATAAGTCAGTTAAGTGAGAGAGGTGCAGAATGGAAATCTGACAAAGGGTGTAAGGAGATGACACGTTGGCACCAATCAAAGCCTCTAAAACCTTATCCCGCATCAAAATCTAATCGTCTCTCGTCATCCAATATCCAAAACCCATCCAATTGCTCTTCACTCAAAACATTTTTTAATTTTTTTTTGGCCTTTATTACATAATTCATTTTACAAACAAAAAAAAAAGGCTTGTCTCAGTGAAGAGTCGAGTGCCGAGTGAGAGAGCAAAAAATGGCCTCAACTGCATGCTTCTTGCACCACCATGCACTCTCTACGCCAACAAGATCGTCATCGTCTCAACGCAATGTGTCAAACATCAAGCCCACCCAGCTGGTTTGCCGGGCACAGAAGCAAACTGTCCAAGAAGATGACGGCAGCGTTGTCTCTCGTCGTTTGGCTCTCACAGTGCTCATTGGAGCTGCAGCCCTTGGCTCCAAGGTTTCTCCTGCTGATGCTGCCTACGGTGAAGCTGGTAATTTTTTTTTTTCTTTCTCTTATTTAATTTACTCGATTATGAGTCAATGCTTTTTCTTTAAATATCAGAATTATTCAATAAAAGGAATAAAAATATTCTTATTAAGCTTTCTTATTTAAGAAGACAATTATTGATTGAATGGTTATAACCATACCAATACTATGCATGCAATTGAAAATTTTCTCTTAGTTCTCCAAATTGGAATGAATTTTAATTGTGCCATAAATATTGAGTATACGATGGCATGCTACACGAGGTTCAAGAGACAGATGTTGTACAAACCAGAAACCACTATTCTTTAATTAATTTCGTTCATATTTTGAAGGAGAAAAAGGAAAAAGAAGAAAGAAATGGGGTAGTATACATTTAATAATGATGATCAAACTATGTTTCTGGGAATTGACTGATAAGTTGTTGCAGCCAATGTTTTTGGTAAGCCAAAGACCAACACTGACTTCTTGCCATACAATGGAGATGGATTCAAGCTAGCAATCCCCTCAAAATGGAACCCAAGCAAAGAGGTAGAATACCCGGGTCAGGTTCTTAGATATGAAGACAACTTCGACTCCAACAGCAATGTCACTGTCATGGTCACCCCTACTGACAAGAAAACCATTACTGACTACGGCTCCCCTGAGGAATTCCTCGCTCAGGTATACCCCTTTCTCTCTTGTATCAGAGTTTGTGTTGCTATCAACGTTACCGTTATATCGTGGTTATCTAGTTCCCATTATATGTATTATGAAATTATCAAAACAAGAGACTTGAATCCAAACATGTCTTAGCTATGAAGTTGAGAATTGTGCTCTCTTGGATCTTTGCAGGTGGACTACTTGCTGGGGAAACAAGCCTTTTTCGGCAAAACTGCTTCCGAGGTAATTCACTAACATACATTTAAAATCGGTTAGACCGATGTAAAACATTTAACGCATTTGGGTATAATGTTTCTAACATGTTTGATCTCAGTCATTCAGAGTACATTAATCTGATGATCCAAAAATTTTGTTACGAGTTTATGAATATGTGGTGTGTAATAAAATGTTTACTTGGATTGATCATACAGGGTGGTTTCAACAACGATGCTGTGGCGACAGCAAACATATTGGAGACTGCAACCCCAGTGGTTGGTGGCAAACAGTACTACAACTTGACTGTATTGACAAGAACTGCTGATGGAGATGAAGGTGGCAAGCATCAGCTCATCACTGCCACTGTTAAAGATGGCAAGCTCTACATCTGCAAGGCACAAGCTGGAGACAAGAGGTGGTTTAAGGGAGCAAGAAAGTTTGTGGAGAGCACTGCCAGTTCTTTCAGTGTTGCTTAAGTCATTAATCAGAATTTTTATGTAAATCAACTTAATATATGATGTTTGTTTTTGAGTTTGTCTAGTCAATCTTTTTCCAAAGATTCCGAGTTTCTGAATGAGGGAGTTGGTTGGAAAAAGCTTGTGGATATTTGAGTATTATTTTTTATGGCATATAAGGACCCTCTTGTTCAGCTATTCAAATATTTCTCAAAACTATATGGGCAATCAATTGCGGTAATTATGTCGCCTTTTAACATTACAAAATATATTTGCAATAACCCTCTTTGGAGCTCTAAAAAAACTGCTCTATCTGGTGTATAATCACAATTTTGTTCTCCAAGGGATTGCCATTTTCAATATGCATTCATTTTAAATGGAAAACCGGTCGTATTATCATTTTCTAGGACAATTGTTAACGAGCAGATTGACTAAAATTGGCTATAACATTGAAGCTACTGCAGGATGGAGATGCCCATATGGCCAATGATAATGAAAATCATCCCCGCTCAAGCTCTTAAGCTGCTAAAATCTATGAAAACGTTAAAGTGTCGTACTTCCTCCAACTTCCCTGCTCCATCAGTTATAAATCATCTCATCCGAGTCCACTCTCTTCACCTATACTAGAAAAAATAGATTTCTTGAGAAATCAAAGAACAGTTATAAACCTAACGAGAACTGACAATGGTGAAGTTCCTACGTCTAGCTTTGAAAGGAAGATGTAGCATTGGCTTTGACTAAGAGTTCATTGATCATAGCAATTGGACATTTAACTTAATTATAATCGAATTCAAGGTTGCTGAGGACCATACGGTTTTCTTACCAGAATAGCAGAAGTAGCATCAGGATTGTTACTCATCAAGTAAACCAAGCAGAGAGCATCTCTGCAAACAATATCCTCCTTTTAAGGAAAAAAAATATCAGAGATAAAGTGTATGTCAAAATTCTTTTTTCTGGTTTTATGATTAACAATCATTGTTCTTCTCCTGTTACTCTGGAGACCACTAAACCTTGGTCCCCGTGCTTTCCAAACTGAAACAGTAATATCTCAAATTAATCAATTAATTGAATTAAATGTGAAATAGCAGATTTATTATCAGAATGACGATTCATTGTTCACAATGCTGGTTTGATATAAATGTCAACTTGAAATGAAAATGAAGTATTTACAAAGAAGCAATGGTCAAGGAGTCAAGCGGTGATGATTCTACGTTTTTGGTTTCAAGTGCCTCCATTGCAATAGTGGACGCCATTGCTTTGACAATCCTTGCGCTTGACAGTAAGATCTTTCAAGCCCCATATCCGAATAGTACGATCATCACTAGCTGATGCCAACATGTGAGGATTTTTTGGATTCCAGCTCACACAGTTCACAGCTCCAGAATGACCTGGTAATGCCTCAATGAGGTGGCCTGAAGCTCTATGCCATATATAAACCTATACACAAAGCAAAAGTCCCTTTACTACACTCGAAAAGATGACATAATTCAGGCACCATGAAATTAAGGTAGAGAAGAGAATCAAAGATCCTAATATGGCAGATATCTCTGATTTTGTGAAGTCGGCCCTCATCTTAAGTCAAGGTCATATCACCACAGTCCGACAAGACTGGTGTATTGGCTGTGAATCACAGTGAGTCACAAATAATCAAAAAGCAATCAAATCTAAGAGAATCCAGAACATCCCAACAGCTTCATTGTGCCAACACTGTTATGTCTATGTCCTTCAACATTGCAACTAATGTAATTACTGCAATTGCAGACACAGATTCAATAATGGTCATATCCTGGATTGCAAGGTTCTGATGTATTAATAATTATGTCAATATTTGACCAAAGTACATATGGATCCTAATTGAACAGACAATCCCACCCATGGAAAGTGTTCAGAAAATTGCTGTTGCAAACTTAAAAATAGAAGTTGAAGCATAAAATCATACAACATCTGAACATGTAAAGCATTTGCAAGCATGCATAGGTGCAGATATATATGTCTGAGTTAATTCTAAACCCCATCAAACAAGCCCTGAACCATAAGGGGATAGAATTATAACATACAAACAGTATTAGCACAACCTTACCTGATGAAAGAGGATATTTGGTCAATCAATGAGGATGCAAAATGCTAACATCATAATATTTCCAAGTATTTTTAATAAAACAGTATTTTCAAGTTCAAGATGAATAATTTTAGGGCTCTAATAAAATATTAAAAAATCAAGCACATCCCTCAATAATGACTTGACAGAAATGCACAAGACGTGACTTTCTAGAAGGCAAAGACCTTTTACTTAATTTTGCCTTGATGTAATATTCCTAGAACAAGGTAAAGATCATTGTGTTAACTAGCCCTGGAGGTGTGGTGGTTTCCAACAGATGGCCTCTCATTCATACAACAAATGAAGATTATGAATACACGCAAACAAGTAGCTGATAATCAAATAAAACAAGAACAGAGTTTTACACCATGGTCAGGAAATCCCAATATATTGTTGACTTCAAAAAAGGAGAAACAAAAATACACACCTGCGAATCCTCGCTACCGCTGGCAATAAAAGCTTGCTCAAGCCCACCAAAACAAGACCTAATAACAAACCGAGTACGTTTATGTCCTTTGTACTTGGCAACAAGCTTTATATCACCCTCTATGTTCCAAAGATGGATTTCTTGGTTCAGAAGATTAACCAACAAGAATTTGTTATCTCTAGATAATGAGAATGATGTTATTGTTTGATCCTCTTTAATAAATCTCTCAACTTTTGCTACCCTGTCAAGTAATAGTAATGCAGATTCTTTACACATAGCTATAATCTGCTTCCCATCACTCGTCACTTCCAAATCAGAAATTTTTAAAGTTCGTTGGCCTTTCCAACACTCTAGCTCTTTCCCATCTAATTCCCACATGCAGATACTCTTATCATTAGCACCAGAAAATATCCATTTCCCATCCGGATGCCATCCACAAGACACCAGGCCAAGACCAGCTTTTTCATATACATGGAGACAATTGCCAGACGAAACATCCCAGCGCCTGACAACCTCCTCGACTCCACAAGTGAGGAGTTGTTGGTCATCAGAACTCCATGAAACACGGGAGATGGGCTTCTGGTGACCAGATAATCTATGCTTTAATGTCACTGCACCATTCACATCAACCTACAAAATCAATATAGAAAAAATCAGTTTGTGAAATTACAGTTTAGACATGCAAATAACAGAGGCATGGACTGATACTTCTGACCATAAACCATGCGTATCTACATATATCAAGAGGCACAATGCTAATTATAATGACACTGAGAGGCCTATAGACATGTTAAAAGGCCTCAAACCTTCAGGAGCTTATAAATAGGATTCCTAGCTGGAGACCAATCTCATTACCATACCTAAAGGAAGAATACAATCGTCCTAGCATTTGCAGTCTTCTGAAAGGTAGCTTAGCAGTGCCATAATATTCATGTACACATTCTAAAGGCAAGTCAGATTAAGATTTCTAGCACAAAGATCATCTTTACATCATCTAGGAGCTTTGGATAAGTATCCAAACAGTTGTAGTTTTATTCCGTCTTCATGTATAGAAAAACAAATAATAGTTCAACCTATCATGAGAGTTGTTCTAACCTCGTGGTTCTTGGCTAATCTCTCCTTGTTCTTTTATGTCTCTCTATTCTATAATCTGATAGGTATGAAAGTCGGTTCCCCTCACACTTCCTAATCTTTTCTTTCACTCACTAGTTTCAGCACCTCAAGCAAAAGGAAGGCACCATCCCTCATTGCTTAACTTCATTGCCCCCCCAACCACCCCCCACCCCTACTTATTCATATATCCTCTTTGTCATAGCATCATTTATATATATTTTTTCTCCTAAGATTAGTGCATTCCACATGATTAATAAGATGTCAGGAGACGTTATTGCTTATTACCAAAAGCTAGACAAACCCTCCTGACCCATAAAAAACACATTGTACATAAATGTGACATTTAATTGCAGTTTTAATATGGACATTATTATAAATTACAAAAGTTTCTCTCTCTGCATAATAGAGAAGTATATAGCCAAGAGTTCATGCTATTTAAAAGTTATAACCTTTCAAACTTTTGAATAAAAGAGAGATTAAATAAATAAAAATGAGAAGTACAAGCACAACTCCACACATTACAGTAAAGCATATTATGCATGATATTTTAAACCAAATTCATCTTCCAGGGAATTTGAAGTGTTATGATTGCACCTATCATACAACCACTCCCAACTCTTGGTTAAGTTTTAGAGAGATGGCAATATTAAGATTATTTATAAAGCCATGGACATAAAACAAAATAAATAAATGAGGAGAATAATAATAGATAAACAACCACATTTCGTGTTTGCAAGCACTGAAATATAACAGTAGTAGTGAAAATTTATTCAAATCCTATTTCATAGATAAACAAAGGAGATAAAATATAAGTAACAATAATAAAAAAAAGAAAGAAACAGAAATAATCATACCTCCCATATGATTGCTGATCGGTCATGGGATGACGAAGCTAAGTACTTCCCATTGTGTGAAAATTGCAAGAACCAAACTTCATCGGAGTGACCATGTAATATCTGTTGATTGTGATGATAAGAAACATTTTAGGTCCTAGTAATAATACTCAAATTCTAAATAATCACTCTAAATGACATTATTTAGTGCATTTGAAGGCATAAAATTTGTAGAAGAAGAATGACCAGGTTTGACCATAGATTTTCAGACCTGTTATCTGTGGAGAGTAACAGTCACATTCCACAAAGTGATTCTAGGATTCATTCTCCATGATTTGGAGTCCATCCATTTATGTGTCCAAAAAGGTAACAAGCGTCCATGCATTTCATGAATGCTTTAAACAATAATCCAAACCAATTGCTAAATGTTACATTTAAAAAAGTAGTGTATACTTAGATAGCTGCTAAAATTTTTGTCATTACAGGTGATAAATGATAAAGCTTATCAAAAAGAAGGAAATCAATGTTAAGAAGATGACAAGTGACCAATTAAGTAATTACATGTGGCTTCTCATAACAGGAAAAAACTGCAACCAGCAAAGAAAAATCTCCAAATGTGTCTAAATATCCTCAACAAACAATCAACACATGAGCTCTTTATGAAGCTTTGGCCTCTAATCATGGCAAGATAATATCTAACCTGCAACGTTCGAGAAGGAATCTGATCTCTTCCACACTGATGGTCAGTGTATAATGACATGTCCTTGTCCAAGGAATTGTGAAACACGCAGGCTTCTCGTTGCAAGACAAGAGCCTGTTCCACTAAATGTTCCAACCTTCTTTCAGGTATCATGATCGTTGGGGGAAGCAGTTTCTGTACATCCTCCAACAGTTTTGATCGAGACTTCGCCCTCACAATGCTTTGTTTTGGAGACCCAACTAGCACACACTTTGAAGGAGAAACAATACAGGAAGAAAGCTCGCGGAGTCTACTATTATTAATACAAAGAGGTGCAATCTCAGTCCTCAATGTCTTCAAAGCATCCATCACCTTCTCCCCATCCAAAAGTTCAAAAAACTTCTGCTCCAATATCAAGAAAGAAGCTGACTTGATAACACTTTCATCTAGTACACCAATTTTAGACAAAGTGGCCACACTTTCATCCCAATGGCCATCAAGAATTTGCTGCATAAATTGATTTACCACAGAGGAGTGCAAAGGTATTCCTGACTCTTGCTCTAGATAAGCACCACTTTTCTTATAACCAAGAGAATACAGAGCCTTAGCAATAATTCGGACAAACTCCACTCTTTTAATAACTCCAGTTGGACCAATGACATCTTCGTCCCCTTCAGATGGTAGGGGCCGAGCCATCAAGTCTCTCGAGGACCCAGCTATGGGCTCTGTAAAAGCGGAACCGTTGGAAAGACCTCTCAGTTCTAAAGAGGATAATTTCATGCGCTTTGAGGCTGGTTCATCATCCTCTACACCTCCCATGAAATGTGCACCTCAGCCCATATATTATTACAATGGCAGCAAGACAAAAAGAAAGGATACTTAAATGCTTCCAGTGAATCACAACGAATAATTTCCTGCATAACACAGTAGGGTTTCAAGGGTCAGATGTATGATATCTGACAGAAACAACAAAACCAATCTCATCATGATCATGCAAGATTCCAATTAACAAAGATACAACGGTTCCTGCTATGTTAGCTTTTATGGTTTTTCTGCAATTCAATTGCAATCTTTTTCGTGATAGAGGATTCTAACATCAGGTCATAAATCCCCATCCCCTCCATCTTTCTCTGAGCAGTCTTCAAGGTCTATTAGTTGACAAGAAATGACTAAAAGTGGAATCAATTCCACCAGGTCTTTATTAAAATAAAAAAGGTAGCTTCAAGCAAACTGAGGCTCAGATCCTTAATTACAACCATAACCTACTTGTGCAAATTATATTATATTCATCTGATGTGGCTTGAATAACTGAGAATGAGTAGGACCTGAACTTAAACTATTATCCGTCTAGATTGCCTTCCTTTTAAAGAGTTAGCTTATTAGTAGAACCCTACTATTAGTGTTTCCCTTTTCAGTTTCAAACATTAAGTTTATGGTGAATGTAGATTAGAACCCAAATTAAACAAAACTCTACAAGGTGACTCAACTCCTTGTACTTTCTCATTACTTTCTCCTTGTACAAGGTGATCTACACGCTTTCATATCATTTGGGATTTACTTCATCAATTGGAAAATGAATGATGATCTTGCAGGATCTAGAAAGTGCCATGCCAGAGGAGTTAAGTCTGTCTACAACAAAATGAATAAGGAAGTCCGCAGGTACCAGAGGTGTAAACAAATATAAAATAAAAACAACAAAGAGAGAAAAGAAAAGAAAAAAAAAAGAGATTCGCTGAACACTGAAAGAAACCAATAATCTAACTTGTAATACATTAATTGACAGTAGGAAAGGAAGGCAATTTTCACATAACAATACACATACACAGTCCACTCAGATATCATGAAACCTATATAAGAAAATTTTCATAATATCTCAATGCATTTGTTAAGAGTTATGCAATCAACACGACACATGACATGCCACCAAAAAAAAAAAAATTAAAGCCCGGTCAAGCATTAAAATACTTCTGCTCTCAAATTCTATTCAAAGATCATAGAATACTCTTAACTTTTAAGGCTTGAATACCACTATCAGATTTTAGTAATTTGATATTTCCTTCACCTGAGAATCCAATAAATGGAAAAAAAAAAAAAGAGGGAAAGAATTGAAATCCATCTCAATACAAAATTGAAAAATATCGTGTGCATACATATGCATCAAACATCCAATAGGCAATGCACGACATCTCATTATATCACACTTAGATTACAATCCATAATGGAGAAGCCTTCTCTCAGGTACTTCTACAGGTATGCAGAACAAGTATGAACACAAGTTATATTTTAATGATAGTTCTTGTTTCGTTACTTTTTTTACCCCAAATCAGTTCATAAAAGGAGATCTAGATAGCTCCAATGCTGCTCATTTTGATTATTTCCTTGAAATCTTTACGGTAATAAGTTCTTTACAACTTAGAAGTTCATACCTAAGTACTATGATCCTTTAATTTGATTACACATCCATCCTTTAATGTCAATTACACATTCATCCTTCAATATCAAATCCTCAAATTTTGAAAAATATCTACAGTTTGACTAAATTCAACATTTGCGTTCAGCATTTTCTGAAGCCAAGAATACAGAAGGAAACAAATATCTCCAGAAACAATTTACTTTCAATGGAAAAGTTACAAGCTATTATCCTATTAATTGCACAATGCCAACCAATCTCCTCCTAATATTTATTTAACTTTAAAAACACAATACAATTTGCACACATTAAGGAAAGAATCACAAGATGTGGCCTCAGAGTTAGTAAAGATCAATACTATTGTTCCACAATAATAACACCCACGAGCAGTACTAATTCTTAAAATTGTCTTGAGACCACCACTGCAATATTGAGCGCAATGCTCTGGGAGTTCAAGCAAAAGACATTACATGTGATCAAAAGGGGAAAGTTAAGGAAATGATTTCAATTCCACCACATAAACAAAGAATGACCAAAAATCCTCATCAGAACAATCAATAATTCATGAATCCCAAGACAAGCAGTCCGCGCAATAACACAAAATCTGGTACGAATAATCCCAGCAAAAAGAGCAGAAACTAGTATAAATTAAGCTCCAGAACAGACAAAATCAAGAACAAAACAATAAGAACATGATAAGAACATAATCAGCCAAATATTGGCTGAAAATTAAGCACAAAAACAGAAAAGAAAATCTATAATACCCAGAAAGGGAAATAAGCTTTGGGAGCCGATTCAGATCAGATGAAAACAAACCCAGGTAAGAAACCGATTGAGAATCCAATATCACAATTGAGTAAAGGTGAAAACAACAGAACCCAACAGAAACAAGAACTTTCTCTTATTCGTCGCCACATTTAACAGTATTACAAGGGTGAGGCAAGTGATGGGATTTAACTTTTTTTTTTAAAATTTTATTGAGAGATAAAATATATACATACATATGGAATCAGGTTTTTATTGTCCGAAAGGCAAAACGTGTAGACACACAGAGTAATAATAATAAGGAAAATGAAATTGAAGGTAAAAGGGTTTGGTTTTGGTTATTACCTTTTCGTACAGGGTATAAACCACAAAGAAACCAACACAAACACACACTCAGGTCTCTCTCTTTGCGTGGAGGAAACCAACTCAATTGTGTTTATAGAGTGAGATTCAGATATGGATGGGGCTTCAGCTTATATATGCTTTCGGTTTTGGGCTTTCACAAACTCATCACACCCTTTTACTTCTATGGAGTTTCTAGGCCTTCTTTCCAATTTCACTTTTCTTAATTCAATTGAGTGTTTCTTTTTTTAAAAAAAAATATATATATATATATATATTTTAATATGAACATTTCTAGTTTTTAGTTGAAAGTCTATCGAGACTAGTTCATAATTAAATTTTGGTGGCGCAACTTAAAAATCTCAGCCCACAATAATATCGTATTATGACATGGAGTTCAATCTACTTTTGTGATATATAGAAGCAAATTTAATCCTCTCTTATTGTTTTTTATAATATTTACGTAATTGTTTGGACTATTAGGACTAGTTTACTATTGTTATAGTTTTAAAATAAGGATAAAGATATTTGAACCCTAAGGTTTTAGTAAAAATAATAATTTTCTCCTAAAGTTTAAATTACGCTTAAAAAACTTCTCAATTGGTACAATTAACGGGCCTTTCATAGAATATTCATTAGAATAATAGGAATTAAGACCAAATTGATAACCTTATTAATGACATATCTCCAATTTAGATACGTGACAGGTGAGGATTGGTTTAATATTACAATAAGTCTAACTTAATCTTTGTGAATACTCCGAACATGTGTCAGCAATTAAAAAATATATAAATTTTTTTTTTATTTTATTAATCAAGAAAAAATCTCTTCAACAATTCATTAGTGATCTTTAGATTCATAAAAATGCTAATAATCAAAAAGTTCTGTGGCCAAACATTAATGTATGTGTTGCATTCGTTGACACATTTTCGAATTCGACATCTGCTTCTTCAGTTTTCTCAATCTTTGAATTCGACATCTGTTTCTTGTTTTCTCAATCTAAATGAGTTTATAACTCAAAATCATCTCTATCGTTTATCTCAAGCGGCCAATATCGTATTAAACGATGACCACCCATTCATGCCGTTAACCTATCTTGATGGATTTTCAAGATCCAACTTAAAATATAACAACATAATCCTCATCGTCCCTCGCACTTCCTTTGACACCAGAACACGGTGACAACGTGTTCTTTTATCTTGAGCATCAAGCGAAGGAACAACGTCATTGAGTTATTGGAGATTGGCAAGCCGCCTTGGTAGCGAATGTGAGTGCACTAATTAGATCGAAGCACCAATTTGATGACATTACGATGATGACGACAACAACACTAAACAATGGGAAAAAGTTAATGAGTCGAAGATCATTGTTAAGGGTGGGCATTTTTGAGTTCAAGTCGGATTTGAAAATTCCTGACCCTTACTCGAACCCGATCGGGACGTCAAAACATATCCCATTCGAGACACTTTTTGGGTTGGGACAAATCTCAACCCAACCTTGGGTTGAGAAATTTGATTTTTTTTTTAAAAAAATTATTTTAAAATGACGTAGTTTTGATTTAGAAATGGGATAGGTTGAAAATTTTTTAATTTTTATTTTTTAAAAAATAAAAATGAAACAAAATTTAATTTAATTTAGAATTAAATGAAACCAAATTTAATTAAAATTAAAAAAAATCAAAATAAAAAAGGGGTTCAAGTTAGAAAATTCTCGTTTGGGTTCAATAATTTTTTGAACCCGACCTGACTCGTTCAAGATAGAAAATTCTATCCTGAACTCATTCCCGTCCCGACCTAAAATTTCGGTACGAGTCGAGTTTGAAAATAATGACCCCCCATATTACTCAACATCATCTCTGTCGTTTGTCTTAAGCAGCCAATGTCGTATTAAACAATTACCACCCATACGTGTCGCTAACCTATCTCAATGGATTTCCAAGACCCAACCCGAAATATAACAACATAATCCTCATCATCCCTCGCACTTCCTTTAAAACCAGAACACGGTGACAAACATGTTCTTTAATCTCGAGCATCAGGCAAGGGAACAACGTCATAGAATCATTAGAGCTTGGCAAGCCGCCTTGGTAGAGAATGTGAGCGCGCTATTAGATTGAAGCACCAATTTGATGACGAGTACGATGATGACAACAACAACACTAAACATTGGAAAAAAGTCAATGAGTCGAAGATTACCGTGGCTAAAGCTGTTGCCATGATCAATGTGGTTGATCTTATCGCTGATTTGTCATCTAAGTTCAAAAGCTATTTCTATTATCATTGATTTGCAATACTGATTAGCCAACGCTGATAGGTCAAAATTAATAAACTAAGTTAGGTCTAAAAAAGTGAAGAGGAGGGTTGTCTAATTGGAAAAAAATAACTTAGTAAAGAGTTTCTTGAATTTGTCGAATTTGATTTCTATAAGTCGTTTGTTTATGGGCCATTAGCCCAAAAAATTAATAATTTATGAACATGAACATATGAAGAAGAAATGTCATGAACACATTGGGGCTTAGCCAAAGTGGCAAACCCCCCTTGTAGGTGCATCCCCTGACCAGACCCCTGATCTCTGGTCAGGGGTTCGAGTCCTCCATCTACCATATTGTAATAGTTATATAATACACTAAAAAAAAAAAATGACATGACAATTGAAAATCATCAACAGTCATATTCTAAAGGTATTTTCAAGTTTTACATCAAATACATGGACAATAATGTCTATTTGTGAAAATATCATTAAAGGTATTTTTAATTTTAATATTTTGTTAAGGTTAGTAGCGTCTAATAATTAACCATTTTCATTTAATGTAGAGTTGAAAAATAATTATTGTCATTTTATTGCAAATTATGTCAAAATGATCGTTAGTTATATAAGTGGGGATTCTTTTAAGCATATTTTAAACTTT
This sequence comes from Ailanthus altissimus, assembly GCA_946807835.1. NCBI lineage: Eukaryota > Viridiplantae > Streptophyta > Magnoliopsida > Sapindales > Simaroubaceae > Ailanthus > Ailanthus altissimus. The sequence continues at coordinate 22,475,232 of OX327684.1, forward strand.
GGGGGAAAATTGTTATCTTTGCCTAATCTTAGAGGTTAAGTGTCTTTATTATTTTAAAATAATTATTGTTAATTGCGTTAAAAAATAATCAACTCTAAAGGGAAGCAATTAAAATTTGGTAAATTACGTTTTGAAAAGTGTTGCAAAATTCAAAAGTAACTTATATGCATTTGATAAATTATTGTTGTTGTTAGAGAAGAAACGAGATGAAATGTAAATCAAAGTTTAATTTAGGTTAAAATTTAATAAATTTTTTAAAGTAGATTTGGAGTTAACTAATTTGTAACGAGATAATTTTGAATTTTTTCTCCCTTATTTGTATAAGGATTAAATTAGAATCACATTTAAAGATAAAGCTGATTTTTAAAATCAGATTTTGAAAAGTAATCATCCTTGTTTTTTTAAAATTGCAAACACGCCCTAAAACCAATAGGCTGGTCAAATTAGATATGACTTAGGTTGGATCAAACCCATTAGATAAGTTATGTTTCTCAATTCGTGTGTAAACTTTTGTTTTTAATGACATTTTTAATCGAATTGGCACAACTTATTTCTTAAAAATTAGACAAAAACGATATAAATGTAGTTTTTTTTTCTTAAAAAAATGTTACATATATAAATAGTATTAGCCCGTGTGCTTATTAGTTGAGTTATCGAGTCTAACACATTAATTTAACATTATGTCAATTGGTTTTGTTAAATAAATTGAAATTAAAGTTACTGATACTATGCGAGAGAAATTGAAATTTTTGTATTTTGACCCAGAATAATAACTATAAAAGGTGGTTTTTTATATGTACATTAAATTCTTATTTTGTATAAAAAGAATTAATACATAAAAAATATAATTATAAATACAAAAGTAAACGTAATAAAAAATATTTTAAATTAATAATAACTAAATAAGTTACTAATTCTAATATTTTTCCTCAAACTCAAAATAAAAAAAATAACTTAAGTGTTCAAATTGAACTAAAAAGTTAATTGAAAAAATAATTAAACAACTGAATAATAAATTTATAGTAGCGAGTGTGAGAGACAACTATTATCGGAGAATAATAATGTTATCGAAGAAGGACAAGTACATTTGTAGTAACCACTTATTCAACATCGAAAAGAATAAATATTTATATATATGTATAATATTAATATTTTATTTGTATGTAGATGATACTTAATTTATGTATTATTATTAGTATTTTTTGTATAAATTAAGGATATACTATTAGTATTGAGTTTATTTGCAAGATTTTAGATTTATTTTAGGGATCAAATTATAATACTTTGAAAGTTTTGAGAGTTAATTTATAAATAATAAAAGTTAACTTCTTAGTATAAAAATACACATTTTAAACCCTAATTTACTCATTTTTGGGTCGAGTCACCCCTTTAGAGAGATAAAAGAGAGAAATAGAGGGGAGAGAAAGAGAAGAAGAAGAAGAAATTAAAATTTTGAGTTTTAAGAAGTATATCATAACTATTTCTCAATTTATTGATGTTAATTTCTTTAAGTTTTGATTTCTGAAAATATGTACAATTGAAGACTTTATGTGGATTTTGTAAGATATATTAAGAATTGATGATGATTATGTAGATAACTTGATAAATCATGATGAATTGTAAAATTTCTACATGATAGTCTCTTGATCCAGGAATTTTATAAATTTTCGTACTTTAATTCTGGTTTTGGACTTTGAAAATATAAAACTAGACATATCTAGGATCATTTAAGACTTTGAATCCATTAAAAATTTCAGAAATTGAATTTTTAGTAAATTTACCAAAATAATCCTAAAATATTAAAATTTTCGGTGTTAACAGTATGATACAGTGACAAACAATTTTTGATTTGCTAAATGATCTTAAAAAATTACGAATTTATGAAATATAATAAATTTATATGTTTAATATGATATATTCAAAATTAAGAATTTAGATCAATGTGGTTAAATTATTATGTTTTCTAAAGTATATCAGCTTATTGTAGTATTTGATTAATAGATTTTTAAAGTTATGGAATAAAATAATTTTAAAATACTTTTGACAGAAAATTTGAAGTGAAATATTTACTATGGATTGAAATATGTGTCAGGAGTAATTTTGTGATAGTTTTATAATTTTTGAGTTAATATATAATTTTATAAAATTTGGAGATTGAATACTGTTTAGTAAATATCTTGATCCTGTCAGGATAATAGTTTGGATTTAATGGTGTTTATGAAATAGATTGTGTAGGAATTTTGATATAATATTCATAGATAAGAAGAATATATGAGTTAAGAATGATATATTCTAATTTTGGAGTAATTGAACATCATTTAATGTATAAAACAATTTTGTTAAGTGTAAGTGATCAGAATGATAGGTTTTGAGAAACCAAGTAATTAGACCAATTCGATGTGATAAATGCAATATGTATAATTTTGTACGCTATTTAAAGTATTCTGTGTGAATTGTGAGACTTATAAAAGGATTAATCTTCATTGATAGGTTAAGGAGAATTAAGTTTTGTACCCGAAAGTGTTAAGAGATAAGTATACTAGACTTTTATTAAAATCACACTAAGCATAGTAATTGTTTATATATGATTTTATAAATGTGCTTAGAAATATATTTATGTTATACCAAAGTATATTTTGATATAAAATGTGAAAGACATGTGTTTATAAATGTGAGCATGGATATACATTACATATATGTGTTTTTGAAAGTGAGCTTTCAAAATGAAATGTGTTTAACAAAGAAAGCTTTTGAAGTGTAATATGTCCATGAGAAACATTTTGTGTTTTGAGGATGCTTGAACTCACTATTGACTTAGTAGGCATCTTATGTGATTTATGGAGCCTTTATGTGTGGTCTTTCCTTCAGGATTGGTATATGCTATGTGTTCCGTATGTAGGGAGGATCCTATTGGTACCTAAAGGAAGAGTGAGTCATCACATTCGTGTAGTGGTATATTGGTGCACGTGAGAGGACTCACCGATGATCAAAGTGAGAGTTTGGCTCTTACCTTCGAGCATAAGCATTATATATGTGTAATTTAAACCTCACTTGTACTATTTCTCTCATACAGTATGTCACCTACGAGTGACATTTGGCTCATTATGTGATATGTAATATGAAAGTCCTACTAAGTAGTAGTTGAGTGATGGTATTCCTATTATATATTTCGAAAGAATGTGTAAGCGCTTACTTGACATGTGATTCGATGAGATTATGATTTTGATTTATCACGGCATATCATACATATACATTGTGTATATATATATATATATATATATATATGTATTTGTACTTTGGTGCATGAAAAACTAGTATGCTTACTGAGTTTTATACTCATTATAGTTTATAGTGATTTTAAGTAAATAAGGTACATGTGTGCTTAGCGGATTTGGCAATGCTTCTACTGTTCCATGGGTTCCCTAAGTTGCTAGGTCAATGAGTGTTTCATTTGTGGACACGTGGTGTAAGATATTTGATTTGTCTCTATTAAATAAATACTTATGTATTTGGTTTATGTTTCACCAAGTATGGTCATGGGTGAAACTTTGTGGTGAACTTACTAGTAACTTGCTAAGGATTCCTATGTTGAATTTAAGTTTAAAATTTTATGCAATATTAATTATGAGTGCATATTATTAAATGAGTGTAAGTTATGTCGTGTGTTAAACCTTTTGGATCTGGGGCGTGATAACATTAAAAAGGTCAACCACTACGAGTACAAACGTATTGTTAAAGAAATTGAAAACAATCGTTACAAATATAAATACGTTGATTCAAAAATCGTGGGTAGAGAGTGCAAAAAAATAAAAACATATTTGTGTTGTCAAAAGACCATAAACAACAAGTAAAGAGACCAAAAGTTATTAAATATAATAATTTTGATGAGTTGCAACACCAAAATTTAATCGAATGGCTTTGTCCAATAAACAAAAAATCTCCAAAATTTTATTTGAATCAAAATAATACTCATTAACCCAAAAATCTTTAAGAAAATTCAATGGCGCAATAAAAAATTGAATTTGAACTTGATGTGAAATATAAAAATACTAGAAAACTCTCATAATTTTTTTTAAAAAAAAAATTAAATCTACCCCATAATTTTTAAAAGAGATATTATTATCAATACCTTTCAAGTATAACTTAATTATAACAATACCCATAAATTTAAAAAAATGACGTTTGTACCCAATTTGTTTACCAAATAGGCACTGATACCAAAACATTAGAAATATTCCGTTAAGTTTAATAAATTCTCTACCAATCAGTGTTAAATAATTATTTTGTCCTTTACACACTTAACGAAGTTGACTTATGCAAATTTCAATGTTGGCTTTTAAATATAATAAAAAATTAATAAAAAGTAAATTAAATAAAAAAATATTTATAATATAATAAAAAATAAAATAAAATATTAAAAATCTTTGAAAATAAATTAGAACAATGATAAAAATTTTAAAAATAAAATAAATTTTTTTAAAAACTTTAAAAAATGAAAAAATTTAAAATAATAATTAATAATAAATAGATTTAAATTTTTTTTTAAAAAAAGTAGTGACCATTTGCCTACTGCTTAGAGCGACCAAAATGGCCACTGCTTAGAGCAATCATTTTCACTTTGGCTGCTATTTGTGGCGGCCACTTCAACTAATCCAAGCAGTAACCAAAATAGTTGTGATCTACAGTCACTTTAGCACTGATACAGCCAGCCAAAATGGTCGGTTGTATTTTTTTTAAATTTATTATTATTTTATTTAAATTTAAATATTTAAATTTGTTAAGTTATTAATATGCTAACACATGTTTAATTAAATTTGACATGTGCTGCTTTAATTTAATATTAAGTAAATTAATGATTTTACCCCTAAATTAATAGAAGAAGAGTAACGTTTGGGCATCAGTGCCTATTTTGACAAAAAATTGAATACAAAAGTCGATTTTTTAAATTTATGAATATTATTGTAATTAAGTATACTTCAAAAGTATTGATGATAATATCACATTTTAATATAACATATTTGCCCCTAATTTATATGAAATTATAAAATTACCCATATTTATGTAATATTTTAAATTCACCCAAATTATTGGCAACTTACTAAAGGATCGCAAAGAAATTAAAATTTTCAAAATGATCCCATAATTTTTTAAAAATTGCAGAATAACTTTAAAAGTCTTACCTTAAATTATGAATAGTTTGCAAATAGAAACTTGTCAAAAATTGATGCTTCAATAAGGAGAATGGACACCATCGATGAATAGATCAAGACATGAGATCTTCCCTTTGAGTCTTTTTTAGGATCATTGCAAAGATAGTTAATTTCCACACTCTTTTGACAAATTTACAATAGACCAAAGCATGTAAAGTACTCTCCTCTTTACTAAAACATCTTCCACATATCGAATTTGGCAAAAAATTTCCTTCGCACCAAGGCTTTTGCAATAGATAACATGTTCCTAATAGCTCTTCACATGAAGATTTTTATTTTCTGGGGAATATTACATTGCCATCACCTTTTCCAAAAGCTTGAGGATCCATTAGAGGATTCAAGTTCCCCAACATGTTTCATCTGCATAGCAAAATGGTATCCACTATTCACAGTGTGCTGACCTTTATTCTCATGGTGCCAACATATATCATCTGCAACTTTTGCCTAGGGAAGAGGGATTTTCAATATCTCATCCACATCAATAATAAGGAAACCTTGCCTTAAGGCCTCTTCATTCCATATATTTTCCTCGGTGATAAGGCTTGCCACTGTGGCCTCTTCGGAGAAGAAATGAGGAGAAAAAGGTTTAAGCATAAGGTTTCTTGGGATCTAGTTACTATAATAGATATCTATGCTGCCTCCATTGCCAATAATCCATCTGGTGCCCTCTTGCAGACGCTGCCTCCCCCATAAAATGCTTCTTCAGATATAAGAAGGCTTGTTGCCCAAACTAGCTTCAAGAAAAGGTTTATCCTTAAAGTATTTGGCCTTTAGAGCTCTGGATATAAAGCAATCTGGGAACTGCGAAATTCTTTATCTCTACTTGGCAAGAAAAGCTTGGTTGAAACATACCATGTCTCTAAAGCCCGCCACGCCACCCCCTCCCGTTTCTTACTTCTACACAGCATGTCCCATTTGCTCAAATGGATTTTCCTTTCTTGATTGGCTTTAGACCCTCAGCAAACAGCTTTTGAATATCATGGCAGAGACTACAAGGAAGCTTAAAAATGCTCATGGCATATGTAGGAACAGCTTGAGCAATAGCCTTAAGTAGAATTTCTTTGCCACCACATGAAAAAACTTGTCATTCCATTGCCTTATTTTGTTAGTGTTAGAAAATTGGTGATTCAACAATCTTGATTGGATAAGAATTGAGATGAATACTAAAGTGGAGAGTCACAAGAAGTCAAGAACGTGTAGGACACGTATGGAGAAGTCTAGGACGTATGGGACACGAAAGGGGAAGTGAAACGGGACTCAAAAACGCGGAAAAAAAGAAGGAATCGCGGGGAGCTGACCAGCGTTGCGGCGCCCAGGGATGAGCGCTGCAGTGCTTAATACAGAAGACCAGCGCCGCAGCGCTGGGTCCCCAGCGCTGCAGCGCTAGACGCGAGAAGGGCCAGCGTCGCGGCTCTCAGGGACGAGCGTCGCGGCGCCAGAACGCGTGGAAAAGTCCATTTTGGTTCGGGATTTCAAGTTTTGGGAAGTTTTGGACTTGCAAAACAAGTGGACTCTTACTCCAACAAGGAATAGAGTTTGTAGGCATGAAAATACACCCTATATAAACACTTGTAAACCCTTGTTTAAGATTAAGCATCTAAGGTTTCAAGATGTAACCATAAGAGAAAATAGAGGAGTTAGGTAGGCACTAAGTGCGTGGTGCACTAGGGTCTAACCTTTGGGAGGTGTTTTCTTCTTTAAGTTCTTTGAGTGAATAAAAGAGAAACACTATAGGACCGCAAAGAAATTAAAATTTTCAAAATGATCCCATAATTTTTTAAAAATTGCAGAATAACTTTAAAAGTCTTACCTTAAATTATGAATAGTTTGCAAATAGAACCTTGTCAAAAATTGATGCTTCAATAAGGAGAATGGACACCATCGATGAATAGATCAAGACATGAGATCTTCCCTTTGAGTCTTTTTTAGGATCATTGCAAAGATAGTTAATTTCCACACTCTTTTGACAAATTTACAATAGACCAAAGCATGTAAAGTACTCTCCTCTTTACTAAAACATCTTCCACATATCGAATTTGGCAAAAAATTTCCTTCGCACCAGGGCTTTTGCAATAGATAACATGTTCCTAATAGCTCTTCACATGAAGATTTTTATTTTCTGGGGAATATTACATTGCAATAGATAACATGTTCCTAATAGCTCTCCACATGAAAATTTCCTTCGCACCAGGGCTTTTGCAATAGATAACATGTTCCTAATAGCTCTCCACATGAAGATTTTTATTTTCTGGGCAATAGATAACCTTTGGGAGGTGTTTTCTTCTTTAGGTTCTTTGAGTGAATAAAAGAGAAACACTATAGATCCTTTTGGCTTAGATGCTCGGGTTATTCTTGTGTTTCTTGTAAAAATCTCTTATAAGGAGATACGAAGAGGTCTTAGGGAGTCATAGTGATTAAGGGTAGATATTTAGAGGTCCCTATGGGAGATACTAAGGGGTCTTGTGGGATCATTGATGATGTAAGAAGATACTTTGTGATCTATTTCAATGGTAAGAAGCTGGATCATAGATCCTCCGTGGACGTAGGCAATTTGGGTCGAATCACATATATCTTGTGTCTTGTGATTGGTTTGTTTTCTTTATCTTTATTGATGTGTTAATCTTATGTGTTCTTACTTATGGTGTGAGTTATGATTTTTCCGCTGTGCATAGAGTTAAAAGGGGTATCAAGGTTGTGGCTTAGTTGATGCCATAGGGGTGTCAAATTGAAGTGCATGGCGTGATATCCTCAACAGTTAGATATTTAAAGCTTTATCCCATTGAAAACACTCTTCTTATTTCTACCCACAATAAAAGGCAGACCCAAACATCTCTCATGCATAAAGACGCTTTTGAGAATGAATATTTCTTGTATTTTCTGAGCTTGGTCTAGAGGTATACTTGGACTGCAGAATAGAGAGGCTTTTTCATAGTTGAAGATTTTGCCTAAGACATATGAATATTAATCAAAGATCCACTTGAGTCTTCTACATCCCTGCTCAGTAGCCTTAATACATACTAAGTTGTCATCTGCAAAAACAATATGGGATATGAAAATGTTGCCACTAAAATTGACTCTTTGGATATGACCCTAAGCCTGTGCTTGAACCATTAAACTTGATAGAGCTTCAACACATAATAGGAAGAAAAATAGAGAGAGGGCGCAACCCTACCTAAGATCTCTTTGTGGCTGAATGTGGCCTTTAACTTTCATGTTAATAAGAACTGAAAAAATGGAAGTTGAGATACATCTCATGATTAAGTCTATCCAAGCGTTAGCAAACCCTAATCTTTCCTTCACTATTTGCAAAAATCCCCGCTCAAGTCTGTCATAGGCTTTACTAATGTCAAGCTTAAGTGTTATATAACCCAATTTTCCTGATTTTTTGTTCCTAATTGTATGGAGGCATTCATAACTTAGAATGGTGCACTCACTGATAAGCCTATTTGGTAGAAAAGTGCTTTGGTTTGGGGATATTATTTTACTATGGACTTGTTTCAGTCTATTTGCTATAATTCTATAGTTTATATTGCACAAACTAATGGGTCTAAAACCCTTAGAGTTCATGGGATTGGAGATCAAGGGGAAGATATTATCTTGATTATTAAGGATATGCAAACAAGTCTTGACAGTACTTTCTCCCACAGAGCTACAGTGAGATTGAAAGAATTTTGCTGTGATGTCATTAGGGCCAGGAGCCTTACCAAGGTTTAACTGCCATATCGCCTTCACCACTTCGTCCTTTGAGAAAACTTCCAGCTTCTTGATGGTTCTGTTGATGTGAACAGCCTGTCAAAGTAACTACAGATTGTTCGCTCTATAACTTAAAGATCTTCAGTCCACTGACCCTCCTCGTCTGTAATACCTTTGATTTCATTTCTCTGCCTCCTTTTGCTAGCCATAGCATAGAAGAACTTTGTGTTTTTATCCCCCTCCCTTAGCCAAGTTGCTCTGGACCTTTGTTTCCAATAGAGCTCTTCTTCAAACAGAAGTTTATCTATTTTCCTTTCTAGCTCTTTAATCTCATTGAATGATCCTTGCGTTTGGCTCTCTTTCTTGCACCAAACTAATTTGTTCCTTAGCTGCTCTATTTTCCTATGTCTACCCCCAAAATGCTGTCTGCTCCAATGGCTTAGCCCAACTTTGACATTCCTGATTCTGTTATTAAAGCTCTCAGCATCAGCAGTAGATCCTTCCTCAACTATCCCCCAATTTTTACTGACTACTTCTTTGCACTCATGGTGGGTCTCCCAAACATCTTCGCAGTGGAATCGAGCTGCTGGTTTTTTCCTCTTCTTTATCCACTGCTGCAAACTTTGAGCCTCCAAGATAATGGGACAATGATCCGAGCCTGTAGCAGTCAAGTGGACTACCTGAAAATATCATATCCTCCAAGGCTGTTGTTCAATGATTTTTAAAATGTTTCTTGTGCTTACTGTTCCTCCATTTATTTTAACAAGTCTGTGTTGAAATTGTTATTGACATCTTTAGATTCATTTGCAAATCTTTGGATGCTGCATGCAGTTTATACGTTTGATGCCAACCTGTCAAATAATGAACGTGCTGTGGTGCATGAAGTTTGCTGGAAAATGGGCATGACTTCCTAAAGTTCTGGTGAGTGCTGATTTCTTTGCATGCGGAATGGGGTATTGTGGTTCAAGCATAGCAAAACTAAGAATGTAATGTTAGACACTGTTAGTGTGAAAAGAAAAAAAAAAATTATTGTGATGCTGCCAGTTTTGTAAATAGACTCTTAACTTCATTTATTCCTAACTGGATACTAGAATGTTTCTTTATATATATATATATATATATATATATATATATATATAGATATAGATAAATTTATTTTGAGTAATTTGCCTTGTATTCTTTAGCTTATGAGCCTGAACTTTATATAAGCGTGGGGAGCAACGATGTGTTTCTGTTTACAAAACTAAAAAAAGGTCGACACAGTTAAGGGGAAGGAAAGTCTTCCGTCATTGACTTTTTCAGAAGGGTCAAAACTGGTTTCGCGGGACTTGTTTACGCATTACCCACATGATGATGGAAAGCCTGGTGAGAAGTTAGAAGCAAATCATAGTGGGAAGGCTGATAAAGTTCAAGGAAAAAGAGATGATATTTTCTCTAAACCTTCAATGAACAAGGCAGAAATTGTGAAGAAGGTGGAATCACTTACATCTAGGATAGAGAATGATGCAAACTTGAGACAGGTTCTTCTGACTAACCAAACCAAATTAGAAATTTATGGATTCCCGTGGTTGGATGCTGTTCTTTAATTATTCTTCTGCCACGTTTTTACTTGATAGTAAGTTAAAGAGTTTTTGCATTCAACGATGGAAAGATCATACTGTGAATATTGTGACAGTGAAGGATTTTTGTGACATTATTCTTGCAGATTATTGAAGAGAGGTTGAAACTTCCAATCGCATCCTTCAAGGATACCATTACTTCCACAGTAGCATCTAACCAGGTTATTTCAATGTCTTATGTATGTTTCGAAGTTTATTTGCTTGTTACCTCGATTGTTGACCATACTAGATTGTATTTTACCATCTGTTTCCGGTCTTGTTTTGTTGAATGGATTTGTCTCTCTGTAGTTGGGATGGCTAAAATTCTGGTATATTTTCTGAGACTTGCTGTTTATGACATTATTTAACACAGGTCGTCCTCATTTCTGGTGAGACTGTTTGTGGAAAGACAACACAGGTTATCAATTCTTATCTTTATCTTCTTTTGGTCTTGTAATAAGACTTGTCTGAAAGAACTTTCTCGAAAAGCAGTTCCTTCTGATTTTCCATTTTTCAGACTTTGACCACAAGGAGAACTATATATGTAATCAGATGATAGGAATAAATTAAAATAGGTTTATCTTGTTGGCCTACTTGCAGTTTATCCATTGTTAGTCTATCTGAATATTTGTTGTGGCCATGTTGAAGTACCAGAGATATGATAAGAAATCTCATATATCTTTTCAGAAAACATTTGTTATAATAATAGAAAGCTAATATATGCTATTTTGTCTCTAACTTATCACCATTCTAATGAACCATTATATTTTGCTATAATAGCAGAACCTGAACAGGGCAGCAAACTCAATCTGCGACCCTTCTAGGTTATCTGACGTAGAGATCTTTTTAATTGGACTGAGGACCCATATAAATTTTTATTGAAGTCAATTCCTGCTCAATTGTGAATGAATTAGGAATTTGGCCAGATCCTTTATCTTGGGTCAATCACCAGTATCGAATTCTCATAACTTATCTGAAATAAAAATGGTGGAAAGAGTAACGGTATATGCAACACAAAATAAATATTTAAGTCATAAGGCCATCCGTCAATATTTTGTGAGCCCTTGTCTCTTAACTCTATTATTTAGTTAACAAATCTGCTAATATCCATTTCCTAATTGAGCCTTAGGAATTCATCTAGTGGGTTCACCTAAATGTGCTAGGGTGTAAGATAATTATCGAGGAACACCAAAGTTGTCCAGCTTCAACTAAGTTAATATTAATTTAAATGAGTGTAAGAAGTTGAATATTGAGTGGGAAAAAAACTGCAGTGGTTATTATGTGACACATCTCCATATTACGTGTGATCCAGGTCCCACGATTTCTTTTGGATTATGTGGGGAACAAGGGCGAGGCATGTAAAATAGTGTGTACTCAACCTAGACGAATCTCTGCAACATCAGGTGCGCTAGCAGCGCTACAACTCATTGTGCCTGTAAAGTTTTCAGGTTAATTATGTTTATTTATTTATGGATCATCTAACTCTAAGCTGTACACAACTGATTTTTATTTAGTTGCTGAGAGAATATCTGTTGAAAGAGGAGAAAATGTCACAGACAATGTTGGGTGCAAGGTAATGTTTCCTAAATTCGTTTGTTTCTGGTAGAAACTAACTGCTGTACAAATTAATTCAAATAATTGTCCAAATTGTCTTTAGAAAAGGAGTTTTTACAATCTTAATTCTTTTACTTTGACTACATTAATGAAACTAATGATGGAAGTAAAAGGGCAAAAATAAAAAAGAACTGTTAACTCACTGACTTTTACAGAATTTCAAACAAAAAGAAACTTTAATAATTTATATTTCACAAGCAATGCAAACTTGTGGACTACAATCATTTTAAAACTGTCATATTGTTGCCTTCTATTACAAACTTTAAATCAGATTCTGCTGGAAACTAAAGGTGGGAGGCACTCATCAATTGTGTTCTGCACGAATGGGGTTCTTTGAGATTGCTGGTCTCCTAAGGTCTTAATAGGTCGACAGAAGCTTCTAATAAGCCAGGAAAGGATGATGTTTCTGCAATTACCCACATTATTGTGGTACGTACTTATTCTTGTGTTTATATTTCTTAAATCCTTTCAAGGACTTGCTTTAGCATCTTTTCTCTCTTAAATGCATCATATTATGGGATAACATGTTTCAATTTGTATTCATTTTTCAGAAAGTTTTATATAATGGCTTAGCAGGCAAGCTGGTCAGCGTACACATTGGAGGACTACTAATGCACTGTTAGACTTTTGAACTTTACTTGAGAAATTTAAACTTACAATTCGAATGCAAATCCCTTCTTTCGAGTTCATGATTTCAGTGCAACTTGTAGTATCTAAATTCATGAACCCATATAATAAATGCTTCTCTAGTTCTCCTGTTTTAATTATGTTGGCATGCACTTGCAACTACCTTGTAGGATGAAATCCATGAAAGGGATCAATACTCTGATTTCATGTTGGCCACTGTCAGGTACTCTATCTGTCATTTGAAATTGTGAGAATTTTGCTATAATGTTCCCAGCATATTAAACATTTTTGGGTTATTTTTTCTGATTATTTTGAGTTACTTGCAGGGACATGCTTCCTGCATATCCTCATCTCCGTCTGGTTAATTGAAAGTCTTTTGATCTGTTTTCATCTCTGCATACTTAAATTAAATTTTCAGGACATTATTTTTCTTTAGTTTGATTTTGCAATCTTAATAACCAGTTTATGTCTCTTACAATTTGTAATCCAACAGATCTTAATGAGTGCTACTCTCGATGCTGATAGAGTTTCTCAATATTTTGGTGGATGCCTAATCATCCGTGTCCCTGGGTTCACTTATCCTGTAAGACATATTGTCACTTTGTGTAACTGAAGTAGATTAAGTAATATTTGTGTTTTTAAGTTGCTTTACATTATGACTCATTTGCCTCTTCTTAACTCAGGTCAAAACTTTCTATTTGGAGGATGTACTTTCCATCCTGAAATCTGCAGAAAATAATCACCTTGATTCTGCTGACTTTAAGTGTCCCAAATGAGGACGTTGAATTAACAGAGGAAGATACGAGTACTTTAGATGAAGCTATCAATTTGGCTTGGGCAAACGATGAGTTTGATATGCTCCTAGAATTGGTTTCCTCTGAAGGAGCCCCAAAGGTTTTCAACTACCACCATTCTTTGACTGGACTAACACCATTAATGGTCTTTGCTGGAAAGGGTCGGGTGGGTGATGTATGATGCTCCTCTCTCTGGGCCCAGACTGCCAGCTAGGGGGTGAAAGATGGAACAACAGCATTACAGTTGGCTGAAAAAGAAAACCAGCAAGAAGTTGCTCGAATAATAAAAAAAGCACATGGAAAAGGCACCATTGACTCCATGAAACAACAATTACTTGATAACTATCTAGCAACCCGGAACTTATTGACCTTGTTCTGATAGAGCAATTACTGAGAAAAATATGCACTGATTCGGAAGATGGAGCAATCCTTGTTTTTCTTCCAGGTTGGGAGGATATAAATAAAACTCAGGAGAAATTGCTAGCAAACCTTTTTTGTTGATGGAAGACACTATTCTCCTTAAGAAATTAAGTTAAAGGAAGAACTTTAGATAAAGTTCAACTTTAAATTTTAATATTTTTGTACAACGAAATAATTAAATATCAAGTAAATAAGTAAGATAATTAAAGCAGATTATGAGCATAACATAATCAATATACATGGTTTGGTCAATTGACTACATCCACAATGAATACAATGATCTTAACATCTTTTATTAACTCTTCTAAAGAACTTACAAGAAAACAATAATGAAGAACTTTCAAAAGATCTATGAATGGTGTACCTTTGTTCTCCTAAAAATAATGAACACCCAAACAGCAGTTCTACCTTAATGTACACAAGCATTTAGTGTGTACTTAGTTCTTCTCTTTCTTAGAGTCTCTTTTAATATTTGATTCTCAATTTAAAGGTTTTAAAAAGGTTTATATAAGTGTTATAACATGACTAGAAACCCTAAACCTAATTAAAATAAGAGTCCACATATTTTAGAAGTCCAAAACCACCTCAAACAAGTCAACTCGAGTCCAAAATGGACTTTCCCGCATCTAGCACCAAGACGCCAGCAAGAAACCCGATCCAGCTTTGCGGCGCTGGACATACTGCCTCCGACACCGCTGTATTGTGGCTTGGGTAGTGGTCCTTTCATTTTTTTTTGCCTTTTTTGCGTCTTCCAAGTCCTGTTTTGTCTCTCTTTTATGCATTTCACGCATCCTTGACTTTAATATAATTCTTGCCCATACAAGATTATTGAATCACCAATTTCTAATAATTTCATTTCTTGATTCAAAATCCCCAAATAAGAAGGCTTTTGGATTCTATCCACACCAATATTCTATCACTTAGAGCTAAGTTTAGTTAAGTCTTCATCAAGACTTAACTTTTCTCAGGCTAGTGACTTCGGTCTTTAAAGGCATTCGTGCCGTTTGCATAAGGTATGGATACGATGCACTCCTTTTTAACCCTTATCACTTTAGTGATCACTCTTCGAATGTTGCCTCATGGTCTGCGTTACTCCAACATCCCGTGTTAGGCTACTTTTGGCCATCATCTTAAGTACATAGAGCCCCTTATTGTACTTCTCACCCTCAAACCTTATAAATTCTTTTAGTATCCTCAGTTTTTCTTTTCCACTCTAACCAAATACATTTTTTCATTGACCTTTCTTATGGATATCAAGTTTCTCTTCAGATTAGGAACATGTCTTACATCATATAAGTTCATAGTTCCTCTATCTTGCATCTTCAGTCTTATGTTACTAACCCCATAACTTCACAAACCATGTCATTCCCCATTACAGCTTTAGTTTTTATGGCTTTGTAATTGGTAAACAACGATCTATTAAGACACATGTGGACTCACCAAGAGTATAGTATCCATTTACCAGTGTACTTTCCCATTGAAGCTATCAATGTATCTACAACTTTGACATCTTCTACAAAACTATCGATTGCAATACTCCCATATTGGCCTTTTGATTTAGGACAATCCCTCACAAAGTGTCTTTTCTTGTGACAAAGAAAACACTTCTTGAATTTCCTCTTTAATTGGTTGCTCTTTTTTCCTTATGCAAGCAACACCGCTCCATTCTCGGATTCAAATTTTTTTGTCAATTCTTTTGATTTTAATGACACCTTGACATCATTCATTGTAAGAGTCAATTTCCTATAAAATAGCGTGTCCACAAAGCTCTCGTAGCTCTTTGGCAACGAACTCAACAAAATAATGACCTTATCTTCATCCTCCGTCTTGATCCTCAAGGTTTCAAAACTTATGATGATCTTGTTAAACTCGTTAATATAGGCTTTCAATGAAGATTCCTTAGACATAAACAGTTGATGCAGCTTCTTTTTCACAAGAATTCTATTTACTAAAGACTTCTTCATACATAAAGCCTTGAGTTTCTTCTATAGACCTAAAGTCGTTTCTTCACCATCCACTTCTCTTAATACTTTATCACTCAATGCTAGGATTATGATGTTGTAAGCCTTCTTCTGAATCATGTCTTAATTCATCTCTCTCGGTCTCAAGGTTTTCTTCTATTCGCTAGTTGATGAGCGGGCTTCCTTCAAAGCTGAGTTTAACCCTTCTTTAACTAGTAAAGTCCTAACCTTTTTCTTTCATAGATTGAATTCATTCATCTCATTGAACTTCTCAATATCTTCCTTGATCAAAACTATGGTTTAAATACCCTTGATGTGTATTATCGAACCTAGCTCTGATACAAGTTTGTTAAAGGAAGACACCTTTCTTCTTAGGAAATTGGTTAAGCAAAGAACCCTAGATTAAGTTTAACCTTAAACCATAATACCTTTACGCAACGGAATAATCAAATATCAAGCAAATAAATAAGATAACTAAAGCAGATCAAGAACATAACACAATCAATATACGTGGTTCGACTAATTGCCTACATCTATGGTCGATCTAAGGATCTTAGAGCTCTTATTAACTCTTTTAAATAACTTACAAGAAAACAATAATGAAGAACTCTCGAATGATCTATGAATGACGTACATTTGTTCTCATAGGAATAATGAACACTCAAGCAATGGTTCTACCTTAATACACAAAAGAACTTGGTTTTTACTTAGTTCTTCTCTCTCTTAGAGTCTCTCTTAATATTTGATTTTCAATCTAAAAGGCTTACAAAAGTTTATACAGGGGTCATAACGTGCCTAAAAATCCTAAACCTAATTGAAATAAGAGTCCATATGTTTTAGGAGTCCAAAACCATCTCAAATAAGTCAAGCCGAGTCCAAAACAACTTCCTTGTATCTGGCGTTGCTGCACCAGCAAGAAACCTGATCCACCATTGCAGCGCTAGATATATTGCGTCTAGCGTAACGATGCTACTACCTGGGAAATGGTCTTTTCATTTTTTTCTATTTTTTCATTCAATATGATTCCATAAGTTCTAATTTCATTCAAGTAACAGATTCTAGCAAATTGAAAGGATCTTCTGATCAATTCAGAGATCAATTTGATTCCATTAGTAATAAGGATTCAAAATATCACACATTGATCAATCATAAAGAGATTCAACATTTGCGTCTTTCAAGTCCTGTTTCATCTCTTTCTCGTGCGTCTTACGCATCTTTGACTTCAATGTGACAATTCTCTTGGTATTCTTCATAATTCTTATCTATACAAAATTATTATCTTTGACTTCAATGTAACAATTCTTTTGATATTCTTCATAATCCTTGTCTATACAAAATTGTTGAATAACTATTTTTCAATACTTTTTTTAAAAAATACTTCCAAATTTGTTATAATACGTCTCCATTCTATGGTTCCCTCAATGGAGCAAAGAAAAATGTTTTAAGTGGCCACCTCATGGTTGTCAGTCAATTATTCTTTCAGCCAATATCGCGAAAACTGCCATCACTATTGTTGATGTTGTCTATGTTATCGATAGTGGTCGAATGAAGGAACAAAGTTATGATCCTTACAACGATGTATCAAACTCTTCAGTTTTCTTGGGTGTCAAAAGCAAAGTGCAAAACAGAGAGAGGAACGTGCAGGCTACTATCAGCCTGGAATCTGTTATCATCTTTATTCTAAACTTCAAGCGGCTTGTTTACGAGATTTTCAAGTCCCTGAAATTAAGAGAATGCCAATTGAGGAACTCTGTTTACAAGTAATTTGCAATTATTCTAATGTGATTACAAATATTTTCTTTTTCTCTACCTATGTCGATCGCTTTCTCTCTCTCCCCCTCTATCTCTTTGCAAATATGTGGATATTGAGAATCTTCTTCTTTCCTTTGTGTAATTTTTGTTTGAAGTAAAATGATATTTTCTGCTTATTTAAAGATAGTGAAAAGTTTGTGGTGTAACATTCTGTTGATTTTGTTCTCACTGAGTAGGTGAAGTTGCTTGATCCAAACTGCAGAATTGAAGATTTCTTGCAGAAGACATTGGACCCTCCAATTTTTGAAAGTGTACGTAATGCAATTGGCGAGAAGATAGGTTGTCTTTCTGTTCATCCATTGATGAGCAAGGTGCTTTTCTTCGCTATATTGATAAACTGTCTAAACCCGACTTTGACATTGGCGTGTGCCTCTGAATATAGGGATCCATTCAGCCGTCCTGTATTACCAAATAAAAAGAAGAGAGCTACTGCTGCTAGATTTGAGCTTACTTCATTGTACGGTAGGCAAAGTGATCAGTTAGCAGTTGTGGCAGCTTTTAAGTCTTGGAAGAATGCAAAACAGAGGGGTCAAGAAGCACAATTTTGTTTTCAGTACTTTGTCTCCTCTGGCACCATGAATATGCTGCTTGGTTTGCGTAAACAGCTCTAGTTAGAACTACGTAGGAATGGGTTTATTCCAGAAGACATCTCAAGCGCGCCCCGGTATAATCCACGCTGTGCTAGTAGATGGTTTGTATCCAATGGTGGCGCGGTTGCGGTCATCTCATAAAAATAGAAGACGATTTGTAGAGACTATAAATGGTGCTAAGGTTAGATTGCACCCTCATTCCATTAATTTCAAATTATGATTTAGGAAAACTGATGGCTGCCCACTAAATATATATGATGAGATAACCTGTGGAGACGGGGGTATGCATGTAAGAAACTCTATTGTTGTTGGGCCACTCCTATTGTTATTGCTTGCAATAGAGATTACTGTGGCTCCTGGACAAGATAATGAAGATGATGAAGAAAATGATAATTTGAGCGATGATGATGACAGTGACGAGGATGGTATGGAGATAGATAACAAGACAGGTAAGCAATATAGAGAGAATGTGATGTTATCTCCTGATAACTCAATTATAGTTGTGGTGGGTCGGTGACTTTATTTTGGAATAACTGCTCTTGATGTTGTCTAAATCTACTGCTTGAAAGAGAGATTATCCTCAGCAATCTTATTCAAAGTAAGTATCTACATTATTCTCCAGAACGGAAGCATTGGAATGTACCCTTAATATGCGAGCTCTGCTCGTTTTGTCTGTATCCTGAAACCTTTCTCTAGTCTGATTCTTTGGTTAATATTTTACAGGTAACAAATCCTCGGAAGGTCCTTCCTCCAGTTCTTGAGGCGTTTATGTATACGATAGCCTGCATTCTATCTTATGATGGGCTCTCCGGGGTGTCATTGTTAGCAGAATCTGTGGAGTTGCTGACTTCAATGATACAAGCAACTGAGATTGATAAATCCATGCCAGGAAGAAGTAGAGGTACGGGTTAAAATCCAAGTAACTTCCTTATATCACTTATGAGCCCTAATACCCGCCAAAACTCACATTCACATGATCATAGAAGTAGAATGCATGCCCACAAGGGAACAACAAAAGGAATCAATCATCAAGCCATTTCGCACAACCACTGCCATTTCATGGCTACTCTGTAGTAGGGTCTGGTTCAAGCATACATGTAACACCAGGCCTTAGGGGAGATTCATTTAAGCTGTTGCGAGAGAATAGGTCTAAATAGCAATGGTGTGAGAATATTGATTGAAAATCATCGGAATATAATTTAAAGAGAAATCCAACCGTGTAGGGTATGTGAAAATTGAAGACGGACGCTAAAAAAGACGAAGGTGAGGTGCTCAGGTGTGGGTGCCATGGCTACCAAGTACTAGGCAACTAGAACAGAACCTGAGCCCCGCGGCGCCAGGTGGCCAGTGCCACGCTCAGTACTACAATTTTTTTCCCGTTTTGTTATGACTTGTTTCATCTCCTACTTGCTTTAGGACTCTTTAATACGACTCTCACACGTTTAGGGTAAACTTAGAACATCCTAAAGCCTATATAAAAGCTCTCTATTGGTTTGTAAACATAACTTAGTAAATCTTGGAGATATCTTAGTGATCTTAGTGAAATTCAAGAGAGATTTTTGTGATCAAACATACTTTGTGGTTCTTTGTGAGAAAAAAATGCCTAAGTTATAAGAGAGAGTGTTCTTTGTAAGTCTTTCTTATAAAATGCGTACTTTATGAGTGCCTTGTGATTCAATAACATAAGAGAGTGATCTTAATCTGCTGTGGACATAGGCAAGTTACGTAACCATGTAAATTTTTTGTATGTTCTTATTCTACCTTTCTCTCACTCGTTCCTTAATTACTTGTTCTGCACTATTTGTTTGGGTTATATTACTTGTTTGTGTGCTTCCACTTCAACAAACTGGTATCAGATCTTGGTTCTAAACAGACATGACCACACTCAAGTATGAGGTAGAGAAATTCAACGATACGAATGACTTCAATCTGTGGAAGATGAAGGTGAAGGCGTTGTTGGTGAGCTAAAGGCTAGGCTCGGTATTAGAGGAGACTGCAGCTCCATCTAGTGAAGAAGAAAAGACGCCAGAGTCAGCTAAAGCTAAAGAAGAAAGAATGAACATTTAATAAAGAACTCATAGTATAATCGTTCTATCATTGAGTGATGAAGCACTGAAGGAAGTAGCAGGTGAGATGATGGCGATTGGTCTTTGCAAGAAGCTTGACTTGCTTTATATGCAGAAATTATTGGCCAATAGATTATATATAAAGAAGAAGCTGTATCAACTGTCCATGTTAGAGGGGACGCCGATGAAAGATCATAGAAATGCCTTCAATAAGATCATCATTGATCTTGAGTCTATCAACATCAAGATAGAATATGAAGATAGAGTAATTATCCTACTGAGTTCACTCCCCAAGAGTTATGAAAGTTTTGTTGATATGTTACTCTATGGAAGAGAGAGTTTAACGATGAGTAATGTGAAACCATCATTAAACTCAAAGTTATTAGGGAAGCAGATCAAGGGCAATGCAGAAAGTTTATCTGTAAGAGGAATGCCCTCATATAGAGATGAAAGAAAAAATGGCTCAAGGTCGAAGTCCAAGACTTTTAGGAAGTTCTATTGCTGTAAGAAAGAAATACACTTCATAAAGGATTATCCAGAGAAGAAAGCAGATGTTGCGTTAGTCTATGATGATAGCTATAACAGCGCAGAGACACTAGTCACTACTGATGGTAAGAATGTTGAACAATGGGTTCTTAATTCTAGTTGTACTTTTTACATGTGCCTACACAAGTCTTTATTTTTAAATTTCCAGCCCATTAGTGGTGGTAAGGTGTTAATGGGTGATGACGTTGCATGTTAGATGATGAGAATTGGTAGTATTAGACTTAGACTGTATGATGGGCAAGTGAGAGAGTTGACAGATGTTAAGTATGTTCCTGACCTCAAGAGGAACTTGATCTCATTAGGGACTTTAGACTAGAATGGGTGTTTCATCAGGATAGATGAATGGGCTTTGAGAATGTTGAAGGGTTCCATAGTGGTAATGAGAGGAGAGAAGCACAAAAGCGTTTATATGGTTAAGGGTGAAGTTGTGAGTAGTTCTGCATTATTCTCTGTAGATGATGAGAATATACAAACCAAGTTATGACATTGTAGATTGGCACACCTAGTTGAGAGAAACCTAAAGAAGTTATTTAGTCAAAAGGCATTTGGTGAAGATAAGTTCTAGCCCTTAGAGTTTTGTGAGCATTATGTGCTTGAAAAGGTATATATGGTGAGATTTAGTATCGGCGAGTACAAGATTAAGGGGACTCTTGACTACATACACTCGGATCTTTAGGGACTAACTTAGACAGCTATTCGTGGTAGTGCCAGGTATTTTTTCAGTTTGATTGATGACTATTCAAAGAAGTTATGGGTCTATATGTTAAAGAGCAAGGATCAAGAGTTTAATGTATTCAAGACTTGGAAGGCTCTTGTTGAGAAATAGACTGGCAAATGAGTGAAAAAGATAAGAATTGACAATGGCCTCGAGTTTTGCAATAGATAGTTTGATGGGTTTTATGTCAAGCATGAAATTGTAACGCATAAAACGGTAAGATCAAGACCATAATAGAATGGTGTAGCTGAGAGGATGAATATGACCTTACTTGAAAGGGTTAGATGCATGCTTACCAATGCGAAGATGTCCAAGGCATTTTGGGGAGAAGATGTAGTAACTGTAGCTTATTTGATTAATAGAAGTCCCTCATCTACAATTGACTTCAAGATGTCAGAAGAGAAATGGTCGAGCAATCCCCCTAAGTATGATCACTTCAGAATATTTAGTTGCCCTACTTTTGTACATGTTAAGAAGGGAAGTTAGAACCTAGAGCTATCAAATGGATATTTATATGATATTCTAAATGAGTGAAAGGATATAAGGTGTAGTGTAAAGACTTAACACCACCCAGGAGTATCATAAGCCATGACGTGACATTCGATGAGATGACCATGTTGAAAGCCTCCCAAGAAGATGAGAAATAAAAAATTGTACCCAAGGAAGACTCAGCACCCGAGTCAATAGAAGTTAAAGTGAAGCTTGAAAGTAGATCTGATATGCCCCCAGATCAGCACTTCAACAAGGAGATCCTTGAAGAAGAACCAAGAACATCGACAAGTTCCTCCAAGTCCACCCAAGGAAAAACTAGGACTCCTGAGATGGAACTTGAAGAGTACCAGCTAGCCAGAGATAGACTAATGAGAGTGATTAACTCCACTAATCAGGTATGCACAAACAGATTTAGTTGTTCATACTTTTAATTCTGCTTACACTCTTGAGTATGATGAGCTTAGAACATATGGTAAGGCTATGACGAGTGAAAACAAGAAAGAATGGCAGCAGGCTATGGAAGAAAAGATCAGTTCTCTTATAAATAACAATACCTAAAAATTAGTGGAGAGACCTCAAAAGAAATTAGTTGAGTGCAAGTGGGTGTATAAGATGAATGAGGGGATACCGGAGATAGAGCATACAAGATTCAAGGTTAGGTTAGTTGCACAAGGTTTTACTCAGAGAGATGGAGTTGACTTTTATAAGATCTTCTCTCCAGTTGTCAAGCACACATCTATTAGGATTTTATTAGCCATGTGTGTAAACCTTAATTTACATCTAAAGCAGATGGATGTAAAAAAAGCTTTTCTACATAAAGAGCTTGAAGAGACAATATACATGACACAGTCATAAGGGTTCGAAGAGCCCGGAAAAGAAGATCATGCTTGTTTACTAAAGAAGACGTTATATAGGTTATAGCAATCACCTAAACAGTAGTATAGGAGATTTGATGAGTTTATAATGGCTTGTAGCTTTAGTAGGAGCAAATATGACGGATATATGTACTTCGAGAACATAAGTTGTGGGATGATGTATTTGTTTCTATACGTCGATGATATGATGATCGTATGTAAGAATATGGAAGAAATACAGAAGCTCAAGAAGTAGTTGAGTGGCGAGTTGGAGATGAAGAATTTAGAAGCAGTAAAGAAAATATTAGGTATGGATATTATAAGGAAAAAAGAGATGTTATCTTCTTGTCTGTTTGGTATGTCTAACGCAAAGGTTGTCTCTACTTCTTTGGCCATGCATTTCAGACTTTCAACAGCACAATCATCGACATCTGAAGATGAGAAACTGCAGATGAGTAAAGTACCATATGCAAGCACTGTGGAGAGCATCATGTATGCAATGGTTTACACAAGACTAAACATAGCACATGCTGTGAGTGTGGTGAGTAGATATATGGCAAATCCATATAAGGATCACTGGCTTACAGTGAAGTAGATTCTGAGATATCTCAAGAAGATGTCGGATCACGGGTTTACGTATGAAAGGGATGAGGACAATAATGAAATGGTAAGAGAATATGTAGACTCAGATTATGCAGGTAATCTAGATAAGAGAAGATCGTTAACAGGTTACGTATTCATAGTGTTTGGGTGTAGTGGATGTTGGAGATCAGTTTTACAACATATGGTTACACTATCTATTACAGAGACGGAGTACATAGCTATTGGTGAAGCTATTAAGGAGGCCTTGTGGTTGAAAGGCATATGCAGGGAGGTATTGGCTAGTGAAAATATGAATACCGGTGTATATTGTGACAGCCAGAATGTCATATACCTAAACAAGCATCAAGTATTTCACGAGAGGTCGAAACACATTGATGTGCGGCTTCATTACATTCAAGAGATTGTCCAAAGTGGTGAAGTTAGTCTAACAAAGATAGAATCATCTAAAAATCCTACTGACATGTTGACTAAGCCACTGCTCTCGATTAAGTTCATCCTATGCAAAGACTTAACCGGAGTCAGTACTTTATTAGGGTGACCGAAGATGCGGAGATGAGACATCGAGTGTTTGTGTTGATGATTTTGAATCAATGAGGGAATTTGTGATAATATTGATTGAAAATCATCATGATATGATTTAGAGAGCAAGCCAAGCGCATAAAGTATACGAGGATCAAAGACGGATGCGAAATGAGGTGAAAAATGAAGGTGCGGTGCCCATGTGTGGGTACCGCGATAACCAGGTGCTGGGCGCCGCAATGCCCATAACAGAACCAGTGCCGCGATGCCCAGGCGGGCGGCTCAATGCCGCGATAATGAGTGCTGAGCACCGTGACGCCCAGCACGACAAGTTTTTTCCATTTTATTGCTACTTGTTTCGTTTTTCACTTGCTTCAAGACTCCCTAATACGACTCTCACACGTTTATGATAAACTTAGGACGTTCTAAAGCCTATATAAAATATCTCTATTGGCTTGTAAGATATATTAGTGATCTTAGTGAAATTTAGAGATATCTTAGTGATCTTAGTGAAATTTAGAGATATCTTAGTGATCTTAGTGAAATTTAGAGATATCTTAGTGATCTTAGTGAAATTTAAGAGAGATCTTTGTGATCAAACATACTTTGTGATTTTTTGTGAGAAAAAATTCCTATATTACAAGAGAGAGTGTTCTTTGTGAGTCTTTCTTATAAAAGACGTATTTTATGAATGTTTTGTAATTCAATAACATAAGAGAGTGATCTTGATCCATCGTGGATATAGACAAGTTGTCGAACCACATAAATTTTCTGTATGTTC
Source organism: Ailanthus altissimus (assembly GCA_946807835.1). Taxonomy (NCBI): domain Eukaryota; kingdom Viridiplantae; phylum Streptophyta; class Magnoliopsida; order Sapindales; family Simaroubaceae; genus Ailanthus; species Ailanthus altissimus. Next base: position 22,500,127 of record OX327684.1, read on the forward strand.
TTCTTCTACTTTTCTCTCTTTAATTCCTTAATTACTTATTCTGCACTATTTACTTGGGTTATATTGTATGTTTGTGTGCTTCCGCTTTAACAAATGGTAACAAGATAATATTATTGTATTTTTTACACAAGAAGATCAAATAGGAAAGCAGCCTTAATGCTAGATAGATCCACCGAGTAATAAGGTGTATTAGTATTGTGGATATGGTCTCTACCTTATGAATACAAGGTTTTCATTTTTTACCAAGTTTTTATTATTAAATTTATACTTTTTAAAATGCTTTTATAAAATATTATATATTAATAAACTTGCAATACATATTTAAATTTTCTTATTAGTTTTAGATCAACTCCTAAAGGTCAGTTTGATATAAGAGTTATTGTAGTTTTGAAACCATATTTGTTGTAGAATGTAAGGATGTTTAGCCTGAAAAAAAAAAAAAACCAATGGACGGAAGAGACTATAACTACTTTTTTCTTTCTTTTAGTCTCTTCGGTCACTAAATATGATCGCTTGCATAAAGAGCTTTTGCTGTTCATTTCACAGCATTTGTAGCCTCCTCTCAAAGTTCCTGATTTTTTAGTCCATCGTGTGCATGTGGTCTCTTACGACGACAGGGTTCGTTGGGAGCAAATGTCTCCAAAAGGCTATTAAAAGTCTCCAGCATTCACACAGGTCGTAATTGTAGAGTGAAAATTATAGTTCTCACAATTGTATAACTGGAAGAAGAATGCTTGGTATACACTTAATTATAGAGTAAAAGTTATGTTTTTTAGGCTTCAATTTTTGTGCTTTGAAGGTGTTGACGTAGAAATCTGAACGACTTTCACGTTAAAGGGTTTAATTTTTCTTTTAAAATGAAATATGTTATTGTTCTTCACACAAATATATGGTGTTGAACACTTTAAAATAAAAACTTGGTCATGACCTTGCTAGTGGGGGTGTCAACGAGGACCCTTCGATATTTAAGTTAGCCCCTAAAAAAATATCAAAAAAAATATATAAAGTGAGAAAAGGGTGTAGAATTCAAAACATATCTCATTCTCCAGTGAAGAGTCCATTTTATATAACTGTGAGTAGGGGTAGCAATTCGTGTAAACGAATCATATTCATGTCGTATTAATATAAGGTATTAACAAAACTTTTTCAAACATGAATATGATTTGTTTACTAAACGAATCAGACACTTAAATTCATATTTCGTTTAATAAACAAATAACACAACACGACACGATTAAACATATTTAATATTCAATTTGTTTATAATTCGATTCATTTATTATTTGTTTACTATTTAATTTGTTTATAATTTGATTCATTTATAATTCGTTTATTATTCAATTCGTTTACAATTTGATTTGTTTATAATTCAATCCGTTTATAATTATATTCGTTTACAATTTGATTCGTTGATAATTCGTTTACAATTATCAATAGTTGCACTCTTGATTTTTTTTTAATAATAAAACAAAAAAATTATCATCAAACCAATACAATAAAAAAATCTCAAATATCCCAAGCAAATTATATACTTGGATTAATCCCAAAAAAAAGTTATTAGGATGGAACAAAAATAATAATTATTAAGAACGATAACTAAATATTAGAATGGAACAAAATTACTAAAATATGATAGATTTAGATTTCTTTAAAGATTTTAATCTATCACCCAATACAAAATATGTCAGTAAAAATAAAAATAAAAGAAATTAATACCCACAAAAAAACAACAAATTTTTAACAAAACAATAGTCAAACAACAAAAATTTATAGCAAAATAGCAGCCAAAGTGCAACAAATACATATAATTAAGGGCGTAGAGAAATGAGAGAGATAGACTTTTCTTTTATGAAAATAGGTTTATAATCAGAGGACTGAGAACATATCAAGATTAAAGATAATAGTAATTAACATACAGCGAAATCAAATCAAAAGTTTAACTCTTATTAATAAATCAAAAAATAAGAACAATCTTCTTACAACTATACATCTAGTAATATGGCATCAAGTAACTTTAGAGAGTTAACTAGGAGGAGAGATCCTTGTAAATACCTAAAATACATATCTGTAGATAAAGAAAGAATCAACACCATCATCATTAAGCTCCCAAAACTTGAAACCCCAAGAAGCAAGCAACCTACGGATCTAAGAAACAAGACAAGTAAGCAAATTGAGAGAGAAAAAAACTAAATAAAAATTAACAATGAACTTTGGCAATCTAGGCTTAAATCGATCTTGAAAGTGCTGCAAGAAGATTATTCTTTTTTTTTTAAGAAAAAGGAAGAAAGTGCTACAAGATGATTTATATGATTGAGTTTTTTACTTTGTCGCCAGTTTTTTTCTTTCTTTTGAAAATTGACTGCTAGAGAAGAGAACAAAATGTTTAGTAATTTGTTATTTTGTTTTGAAAAAAAAAAAGAGGAAATGAAATGATTGAATGAAAAGAAAAAGAGAGGATGTTGTGAGATGGAAAGTGGAAAAGATTCGGTCAAATAAAGAAAGCGGAAGGTGAACGTTTATTTTTAAAATGAAAAAAATTATTAAATTGTAAAAGTAAATAGTATTAAATAGTAATATTATAATATAAAATAATATTATATCTTAAATAAATTATAAAATTATAAAATTTAAACATATATTCGATACGATTAATAAACGAATAACACAAATTTAACCTATTTATTAATCATATTAATTTATTTTTATTTATATTCGTTTAAGCATATTAAATTTATATCAAATAATCATATCATAATTTATTTTATCATTTTTAATTGTGAGTATAGGTCTTTTTAAGAATATTATAATTAATAATTTATTTTTTAAAATTAAATGAGTCATTAATGTCTATGATTTTCTCTTAATGACCTTGATTTAAAGGGTTATAATTTTTTTTTAATTGCATTAATGATCTTTCATTAGAGTTTAACCCTTTAATTATCTTGACGATCCTTCGTTAGGGTTTGATCTAAAATTTAAAATAACAAAAGATGTAGCACAAACACTTGTATACCAAATGAGGCAATGCTATTATATTTGGTATGAAAAGGAAACAAAGTTTGTCACAGAACAGTTTATTTTGGTCGGTGTAAAGTTTGTTTGAGTAGCCTTTACAGTTTATAATTATTGAAAGAGGAAACACAATTCTCTCTTTTAATATTAGGTTGAAATAAAGAATCTCAAGTTCAACTTAGAACTCTAGCCTCTTTGCGCAATGGAATAACTTATTAATTAAGAAAAATAGCACGAATCCAAAGTAGAATATAAAAGAGCACAATACAATTTTACGTGGTTCGGTCAATTACCTACGTCCACGGTGGATCTAATGATCCTAACCTCACTTATTAACTCTCTAAAGATTTTATAAGAAAAATCCAATTGAAGAACCATCAAAATGACCTAATGTTTAGTGAACCTTTACTCTACCACGAGTAATGATTACCCAAACGACAGTTCCACCCTAGCACACACAAGCACTTAGTGTCTACTCAGTTCTTCCCCTCTCTTAGAGTCCCTCTTAATGCTTAATCACAACTAAAAGGTTTACAAGTATTTATATAGGGTTTATTTCATGCTTACTAATTATATTCATTGTTGGAGTAAGAGTCCACTTGTTTTAGAAGCCTAAAACTTTTTAAAACTCGAAATTTGAATAAAAAACGAACTCCCTGTCGCGTTTGACGCTGCGGCGCTCATCTTTGAGCATCGCAGCTCTCAGCCATAGGTGCCACGGCGCTCAGCCTTAATGCCGCCTATGTTTATTTTTTTCGTTTTTTTCGTGTCTTCAAATTTTATTTCGCTTTCTTTTTTATATTTCACACATCCTAAATTTCTTTATACGCGTCACATATATTTTAAAAATTTTATAACTCTTTATTTTAATATTTATTTTAATTTTTGTTCAATTAAAATTATTAAAGAAATAACTTTTTAACAATAATATATGTAGATAATCATTCAACGAGACATCTGATCTGAAGTCAGCTTCAACCTATCTCTAACAAGTTTCTTCCGTCTTTATTTTTCTTTTCATTAAATTACTTAAAAGAAAGTAGTCAGAAAATGAGAAATTAGAATTCGACATTTTAAGTTGGACAACACTTCTGAAAAAGTTCAAAAGCATTACGAAAATCTGAACAATTCCTTATTATTGCAGGGAAGTTTATAAATATTTTTAGTTTTGCGAAGGAAGTAGGTAGCACTTAGATGTCAACAACCATAGTTTCAAAATGGTGATATCAGCGGAGTGTACTAATAAAAGAGAATACGATATTTTTCTAATTTTAATTGTACAATCTGTATTTTACTACGTATAATAAACTTCATAAATTTATAGATCAATTTTCTATTCCACGTTTTAAAATTGGGTTTTAATACTAGTTATATAGCTAGAAGTGTGTGCTTCAATTATTTTAGCCAAACTTCTCATTTATTATTATTTTTATTAAAAAGTAGGAAATAAAATGCCTCCACAGTTCCAACAAATTTTCATTATTAACGATCTCTCCCAACTTTCTCTAAATACATTTTCTAATCAATTAAACTTAATTACAAATTGCCAATTTGATTAAATTCAACCTAAAAAATACAACAACAATCTTACATTACATGAATTTAGAACTTAACCAATTTGGGAGTATAATTTTATCATAGTGAATAAAACTCGTGGTTAGGTTGAAGTACATAAAATTCGAAAGTACACTAAATGATTTTGTTTTTTTTAATAGATTTAATAGAGATGTAATAACAATGTGAGAGAGTGTTTATTGAAAATAGAAAGAGAATGTTGAAAACTGTCGAGCACTTGGTGCGAATGTCGAGCTAAAATATTTAACAATTTTTTGTTTGATCATATAATATAATTCAATTCAATTTCTTATTTCTCATTCTTTATAATTTTCGAGCACAATCCTTTGATACTTGCTAAATGACTTATTGGCACAATTCATGCCGCGTAATAGTTTATTTCTTATTTTCTTTTATTTAATTAATAATATTTTTTAAAAAAATATATGAAGAACAAAAAAAAATGAGAGTTTGAACTGGATTATATTAAATGATCAAATAAATATTATAGAGCATTTTAGCTCGACAATTTCTCAACTTTCTACTTTTAATTTTTTTTTTAATTTACGGTTCTATTAAATTTAATAACACAAAATCATCTATTATACTCTTGAATTTTTTATATTTCGGTATAATCTCAAGTTCTATTTTGTCAAGATTAAAGTATACTCATAAATTCACCAACTTTTAAATTCGTATAATGTAAAATTGTTGTGTATTTTGTGGTTTGAATTTAATTAAATTGGTAATTTGTAATTGATTAAAAAATATGTTTAGAGAGAGTTGGAAGATATAGTTACAAATGGAAGTTGTTCGAAGCTTTGAGCCGTGGAGACATTTTTAATATTATAGCCTTCTTTTTTATTAAAATAATAAAATATTAAAAAATTTAGCTAAAATAATTAAAATCCCTTTTTTTCAATTTAATATTAAAACCCTTTTAAAAATTTTAATTTAATCTAACGTACAATCCTCTCAGACTGAGAGGACAGAGCAAATCTTGAAAGTACAAGATAGACATTAAATTCCCTGAGTTCCTGTCTTTGTCATGCAGACGTGGATTAAGTTGTCTTAACATAAAAAAGATAAAACCTATAGCATCATCGTCGTCGTCATCAACATCATCCTAATCTTTAATATTATTCATTCATTTTTCATTTCATTTGCATAAAATTTTGGAAAAGGGAAAAAAAAAATGGCCAGAAAAGAAAAAGAAGAAGATCAGAAAAGTGATGAAACACCGTTAATGATCATAGCCATGAAAGGCCATCCAGGCACAGGCAAATCCACATTAGCCACTGCCATAGCTTCAGCACTCAAAATCCCACTCATTGATAAAGACGACGTCCGTGACTGCACTCTTTCTCTTCAACAAATACTTCAACATACATCGTCATCATCACAGAATCCACACGCTGACGCCGCTGCTTCGGCTTCTGCTCTTCTCAATGACTTGTCTTATGAAGTCATATGGCAAGTGGCTGCCACTCAGCTCAATCTCGGGCTCAGCGTCGTCATTGATTCTCCGCTCTCTCGCCGGACCCACCTGGAGAGGCTGACGAAATTGGCGGGTTCAGTAAGAGCTGGGGTTGTGGTCGTGGAGTGTAAACCGTCAGATGAGGTGGAGTGGCGGAGGAGGCTTGAGAGGCGTGGGACTGGAATGGTTGGTGATGAAGTTGCAGTTGATGATTATGATAAAATTCCACACCAGCCCAGCTGGCATAAGCCGGCCACGTGGCGAGATCTTCAGAAGTTGATGGAGGGTTATGGTGGGTGTACGGAGTATGAACTCGGTGATGTGCCTAAGCTGACGGTGGACACGACGGCGGGGGTCGGGGTTCATGAGCTATCTTCTCGTGTGATTGACTCCATTTTTCGCCGTTGTACGGGCCCATCTGTAAAAATACAATAAATCTACTAAATTGTTATTCTCATTTAATGAAGTATTTTATTTATTTATTTGTGTTGTATGAATTTATATAGTTGGGTATAGACTTTTTTAAGTCCATGACTCCTTCGTTATACTTTTTTTTAACCCTTTTAAGATGATCCACATTCAATGTACTTTTTTTCAAAAATATATATATATATATAATTGGATTAATAGCCCTTGCTACTTTAGTACTTTTGGGTAATGTAAAACGATATAAGGGATTGTAGCTAAGCCTAAGTCTTGAAAATCACACTGATTTTGCAAAGCTATATGAATTTTTTCTTTAAAATTAAAATTGTCGGCAATTATTACCTTATTTACTTAAAAAAAAATAAAAGAAATCCAATGAAAATTCAAAAACTTAGTTAAAAATCTTTATTTAAAATTTTGTTCCTAATTTTTTCGGATATTTATTTAAGTTTCTGTTAGACCTTTTTATGTTAAATGTTAATGGAAAAAACTGCAATAAAATAAGAATCTTCAATGATCTATTGGGTCTATTCTCATCGTCAATTCATTTTTTTGAAAAAGGAACACGACTTTTGTAATATCACGTTGAAATAAAATAATTTAATATTATAATAATATTATAGTTATATAATTAGAATATAAAATTTATTTTTTAATTAATATATCATTAAAATTTTTCAAATATGAAATTTTACAAAAATTATTTTTTTACCCTTATTTTCTTTTTGAAATTATTAGAATGTATCGTCCTTCTAAAGAAAAAATATTTTGATACTCAATTAAGTATTTGGTTAAGAAAAAAGTATTTGAACTTATGCTTACGTGTCATTTTAATATTGTATGAATATTAATTGTTTAATATTTATGTAATAAATATTTTGAATAAATCGTTAATGTTAAACATATATGATACAATATTTATAACCTTTTAAACATTGTATGAGCTAAATGAGTTTAGATTTGGTCTAAAGGAATTTAGAGTAGAATTAAGAGTTAGCAACACTAAAAGTTATAAATGCTAATAATTAAACTGCTAAGAGTTAACAGATTATAAGAGTCAATGATATCTAATAAGTTAGAGTATTGTCTGAACGGGACAAAAATATGAGCGTATACTAGTAATGACATAGTTGCAAAGAGTTACAATAAGTGCTAGAAAATGTCATTATATAAGTATGTTCTCAAACACTATATTCCTGATATATTTTCATCGATGCGAGTTTATCAGTGGATCTATTTTATATAGATCAGTGTATGTATATATCTATAGGGTGTATATGGTTATTCTTAGCTGGCTATGAGCTTAAAGCTCGTATAAGTATGCGGGTATTCAGTCAAGACCGGATACTGAACAAACTCATGAGGACACCAATAAATATCATTTGAAGTCGTCAATGGTAAGTCCTCTCAAGTTAGGCAGTATTTATGGTCCTTTGACCTAAGCGCCACAGTAGACTTGTGAGTGATCCATCATATTTTAGTTCCACGGATGTCAGAGATCTTTTATAATCTGGCCACTACGTGTCCTTAGGTATGGTCTGATCTCATGGAGTTCGATGTGCATAGATATGAGATCCTTCAATTTACATATGTGAGTGTATATCCTAATGCTCTGAGATTGTATTTCAGGAAGTCTTGTGACTACAAGCATATAACTTTATGAAAAATATAACTTCAGAAAAGAGTTTTTCATAAAATTAAACAATATCGCAAAGGAATTTGCGAATATTATTTTATGAAAATATAAATATGGAGATATGTTTACGGTTGAACACATAGAGATTTGACAGTTATAATCTATATCTCTGCTCTTTTAGGATATAGGTGACGTAAGGATTATACGTATGTGTTATAACTTTAATTTGTATGGTCTAACGCGCTGATTTATTTGTGACGTTTACGTGGGGCATCGATCACAGACTTATGAAATAGTTTCATTTGATGAATCGAGCGTGGACTTAGAGAGTCCCACAATATGAAGTATATTCATTGTGCACTAGAGTAGTGTACCCGATTGAATTGTTTAATTTAGTAATTTTTAGCAAAATTAAATATTTATTTCAAGAATCCTTGAAATGCTTGCGTGTTAATACCTAAGAGTTAAAGTACATTAATTAGTTAAAAATTATTATTAACCAATTAAATATTGATACGTGATGCATAGTAAATCTTCTGTTAGTTTATCTAAGTGTATGATTAGGTAGGATCTATTTTGGATTGACTTGGTAATTAAGTAAGGGTTTAAGGGTAGTTTTATTTTAATTGATTATTCAATTGTTAAATAATTTAGATATTTATTTTATTTAATAGTTAAATAAATATTAATTTAACCTTAGTTAATAGTTAACCCTAGGGTAAAGTTAATTTAATAAACAAATATTAAAATGAAAACTTGATGCCTAAGATATGGTTACTTAATTGTTAAGTAAATACTAATTTAATTAAAATTAAAAGTTAACTAAGGTTAAATTAAATATTAACTTAATGACTAAGTTTTGATTTCTTAATTGTTAAGGAATCAAAAAATATATATAGCAAATGAAACAAAAGTGAAATGGTTGTTGTTTTGGTAAATGGGTGGCCGGCTATGAGATGTTGAGAAAGATAAGTTTTTTGTTTTTTATTTTAAGTGTTAAAATTGTCGGGGATCATATGTGGGTGTATATATTTATAATTGTGTTTATTGTATAAAATACGTATCATATACATATTTAGTGCTGCAGAATAATTAAATCATACAATAAATATAATAAATAATATATTAATCATATTAATATATTAAAAGGGTTGAGAAATTACTATAACGTGTAATGTTATACGCGTGTATCTTGAGAGTTCGCTTATAGACCAACTCGTTGGCAGTTCTAGTTACCAACTTGGTGGGCTTGATAAGTTAAAACAGTAGCTCTTAATTCAGCATTGGGTTTAACTCTTAAACCCTTTGAATTTATTTTTTCCTTAATCAACTCTTTGATCAATAAAATAAATTATTGTCTTATTATAACTGACAGCTAATAAATACATGCAACAAGATTAATTTTAACACTTGAAATTAATTCTTAAATAGATCTATATTCACTTAATTTTTGCTACCATTTGGCCGGCCACTAAGTTGCTTAAGAAACAACGATTTTTGCTTCTTAAAGCAAAATAATTAAAATGGAAAAAATGAAAACAATTTTTCATTCTTCCATTTCAATTCCTCCACCAAATTTTACACACACACACACACATCAATTATATTAAAATAATGTTATTATATCTTATAATATTACAAATGGTTACGTGCGTGTGTGTATTTAAGTGTTAAATACAATAATTAGATAGGGTGTCTATCGAAGGTCTTCGAAAGTCTGTTCTATATCCAGTCCTAACTGGATACCTATATGTCAATACGAGCTCTAAGCTCACAGTCGGCTAGAAATGACCATCTATATCCTATAAATACGACATATGTTAATCCATAAAAAGATATCCACCGACAGATTTGCATTGGTAGAAATAGATCATGGATAATATTTGAAAACATACTTGCGCAATTGATATTTCCTGCCACCTGATTGTAACTATAGAATTACTAGTATATTCTCAGGTCTATATTCCATTATAGACAAGGCTCAAACTTTTGGATTTTCGCTGAGTATTATAACTAGCTAACAATTAGCCGTGCTAACATTTAGTATTTATATCTCTCAGAGTGGCCAACTATGGGCCCTTATCTCAACTCTTTTAGATCAGATGTGAACTCTTTCAGATCATACAATATTTGTAATGTTACATTGCATGGTACCATTTAAATAAGTATTAGCGATTTAATGAGAATGTATACTTGTATAAATATATAAGTATATATACATTCAGAGATGACACGTAAGCACCAATCCTAACAATCTTCCATTTTTCCTAGTGTTATTCCTGATAGTATCTTATACACATCGACTCGACGTGTTTTATAAACACTTTTGTAGTTATGGCCTTAAAAAGTGAGTCTGCTAAATTATTTATAGAACATTTCTACAAATAATCACATCTCCCTAAGCTAAGATCCCTCTAGTCATGTGAGACTCCTCTCAACATAATTAAAGTACTAGTGTCCTCTTGGCACATCGGCTTATGCAACAGCCTAGTTTTGTCACAAAACTATGAGATAGGATCCATCTGTCTTAAAACTCTTCCAAGCCCAGCGATAAACCTACAAATTCACACTGCCTTTTTCGCTGCGTCTATAATAAATCAGCAATGAATACCAGTTTGGTGCTATTCCAACTCACCTAGTACCAATGAGAATAAGCACATTCTCAGATGTAGACTCTCTATCATCTAGGTCAAACTAGAAGTCTGACTCCGTACATCTTCTCACTTGTAAGTCACTTTTTCTATATCTTAGAAACTTATCCTTTATACCCTAAAAGTACCTCAGGATATATTTGACTACCATCAAATGACGGTCACATGAATCAGACTGATATCGGCTCATAACTCTTACAGCCATACTGATATCAGATCTCAAACACATCATAGCATACATAAAGCTCTCAAGAGCTGATGTATTTGATGTGCCAGGCACTTCAACTTTCTTATCTTTCATCTGAAAAGATACTCTCTTCGAAAGATGAACACTAATCTAAAAGATACGTTAACTTTCTCATTGTTAACAAAACTATACCTTTTTAAGACGTTATTAATATGAAATGATTTGGGAAAGTCTTATCAGCTTCCTAACTTTATTTCTATAAAGCCTTATACCTAGTATAAAGGAAGCATCTCTCAAATCCTTCATGGAGAAATTCTTATAAGTTACTTTTGACCGACTACAACATACTGACATCATTTCTAATGACCAGTATGTTATCAACTTAGAGCATCAAAAAGACTATCATGCTCCCACTGACCTTTCATGCACACAAGCTTCCTCTTCATTTTTAATGAAACCAGATAATCTAATTATCTCATCAAAATAATGATTCTAGCTTCAAGAGGCTTGTCTGAGCCCATAAATGAACTTCTTTAGCTTGCACACTAAACCAGAAGTCTAACTAGACATAAAACCTTTAGATTATTCTATGAATATCTCTTACTTGAGGTATCCATTCAAGAATACAGTCTCTACATCCATCTGTCAAACCTTAAAGTCATAATATGCTGCAAAAGCCAATAACATTCTAATCGACTTTAGCATCAAAACTAGTTCAAAGATTTCCTCTTAGTTGATCACAGATCACTGAGAATTATCTTTCTAAAACCAATATAGGGCCTAGAAGGTCTCTACCTTCCATCTGACTTCTACTATCTTTTGTAAACCATTTTATAACCAATGAGAACAATTCCTACAGGTAGCTTGACCACGTTACAGATTTGATTCTGATGTATATAGTCAATAATATATTTTTATGACTTTTTGCCATTTTTTCAAATCAAAATCTAACATCGTCTCCCTATAGGTCAAAGGATTATTTTCTTCTACCAAAAAAATTTCATGTTCACCTTCAGGCATCAAACATACCTAATATGTGACCTAGACATTCTTTTCGACCCACTGAGAAGTGTGTTAAAAGGTCATTGCTTAATTGAGCATGAGTTCCCATCCTTAGTTCATTGATTTTTAGATTGACTTCACCAAGTTCAATCTTTCTATGATTCTCACGATCCATAAGAAACTCTTTCTCTAAAATAGTGGTAAATCGAGAAACGAACACACTTCACTTCACTGAATCATAGAACTAGTATCCTATTGAATTCATAGGATACACAATAAACCTATACTTGTACCTCTCGAGCGCTAATTTATCCTATTGAGTAACTCTTATAAAATAAGATATCTTGCTGCGTAACTCTTACATAAGCAGGACAACCCCAAGTCTTAACATATTTAAGATACAACTTTTTTCCTTTATGTATCTCATCGAAATAGAAAGAATGACTTTTGATGGAACTCTGCTTAATAAACAGCTATATTTGGAGCAGATTCTCACATATATAGATCGGTAACACTCATTATCGATTGGATCATTCTAATAAAATCTGATTCTTCTTCTTTGAAACATCATTATGTTATGGATTACCAGGAGGACTATAATGAGTAAGAATCTCATTCTCCTTTAAACAAACGAAAAACTTGCTGTTAATGTACTCACTATCTCGATTTAATCGAAGGGATGTGATGTACATTTTGGTATATTTGATCAACTCCGTGAATACATTATTCATAAATTGGTTAAGACTTTATGGTTAGTTAGGTATCCAACCATCCTTAACCAGACAAGTTAGGCGTCTCACGCCTCTATAACCTAAACTCACATGCCACAATTCCTTATCATTTAAATATTCCAATCTATAGACATTTCTAATTGTATATAATGTCCATTTATTAACTGACATTCAGTTAATAAAACATCATTCACATCACATGAACATAAAGAACTATTCCTAATATTCATATGATATCATTCATTGTCCAGTACAGGAATGGACATAATTTGTCAAATGATGTTTTGGATATTATACCAATTATGCAATACAACCATTGTATTATGTGTAATAAGTAAGTTAAGTTGTCCAACAAATTGAACTTATAAGAAATCACCATTTTCTGCTCTTAACATTACTTTTACTTACTGTTGTATTCTAATCTCTCTCAATCCCTACAACATATTGCAAATATGATAGGGATACGCAGTATCTCATACCCAACATGAACTGGCACCATATGCCTTAGAAATGTCTATATCTGTCAAATAGAAACCTATAGGCATCTTCCTAACAATTATAAGGCTTATAGGGTAGAGGGATTTTCAATACCCAACCTTACTACAGTGGAAGCACTTTTCATCTACATTGCTTTCTTATTAATCTTTGGATAAATGTTACCTCTGATAATTTATCCTAGGTTTCTGCCTCATCTTCTTCTCCTCATACATCTGGTCTTACCAGATATACTTGGAGTAAAAGATGAAGCACTATAAACAAAGAGGGTCATACCCCCTCTATTCATATCCCCTCAAGAGGTGTTATCAAAAATACCTTACGACAAACCCTAATCAACAATAAATCCAAGATTTTTTTGAATTTAGAACATTTCTGAGATTTATCTTCCGGTTGGAGTAATTTCTAGTACCATTGAGTTGGACTGCATCAACTATGCATATCAACTGGTTCGTAGTAATCATTATACTTGACAAGCCAAAATAACAGAAGATGTAAGCGGAATGGTCATTAAATCGCTAATAACATATTCTAAATTATAGGTATAACAATTATATATTTTTCAATTTAAAACGCCCTCCTACTGCTTTACATAATTTCGATAATCTCTCGAACAGGGAAGACGATAGTTTAAACTCTTTTAAACTATACAGCGAAAAATAAATCCCATTGAAATTTACTCGGGCCTCATGCTATAGTAATATTGGCCTTTGTAAACCCAACAGGTACATAACATTTATCAATTGTATCTCATGAAACTCTTATCACTTGATTCTGAATACACTTTATCCTTACGCTGTAGTAATATTGGATAAGTGTATTCCAGATTAACTTATCAATAATCAAATATATATTACTGATACTACCTTCACACTGTAGCAATATTGGGCAATACGTTTTCATATATTTGCCTCATCTCATGTTTAACCGGTATAATCCAAGCCCAACCGACCAAGTCCCTCAAGCTGTAGCAATATTGTAAAAAGGCCAACGTATCTCGTCTAACACCGTATTGACAAGATGGATCATAATAAAACATTATCTCATAATGTAATATTATTCAATCTAATTAATAGAGATTTTTTTTCATTATCCAAGATCCCTATCTCATTGGGAGAGTGATTCACAATTAATCAATTTTTCTATGTAAACACAACTAACCCTCATTAGTAGGGCTATCATTGTAGTTATCAACAAAGAAAAATTAATCCTGGTTTATAATACAGACCAATAACTCTTATCACTACATCTCATAAACTCTGATTTCTAATGTAGACTGATAACTTTTATCACTACATCTTACAACCTACACATGCAAAATTAATTTTGAAACATTGTTCAAAATTATTGTAGCTGTAAACTGTACAAATATTGTTCATTTACTACTGTTCAAGTGAACAGTATATGCGCCGCAGCGTGGATTACCAATGCTGCGCTGGAAGGTCGAACCCCTACCGCGGCGCCCATCCATCACCGCTGATCTAGAACTCGCAGCGCCGTAGCACGGGATGGCCAACGCCGCAGCACTGAGAGAAAAAATATATAATAATATATTATAATGAGATATTTATGATTATTTAACAATTAAATAATTATTGGATGAAATGACCATTTTGCCCCTCATAAATAATTACCAAGTCTACCCTTAGCAGGTCCCACAAAATTTTACACTTAGGTAACTTAACCAAGGGACCACAATGCACCACGTGTCATTATACAATTAGAAAATAACAATTATTGACTAATTGTTGTATTTAACGCTTAAATACAGATACGCACACATTTCCGTGGTAATGCTGGATATTATTGGATTAAACAATTTAATCCAGTACGCTACCTCAGTGCACAACGAGGATACTCCATATTGCGAGACTCTCTAGGTTCACGTCTGATTTGTCAAATAAAACTATTTTATGAGTCCGTGAACATTGCCCCACGTACACGTTACGAAAATACAAATCAGCACGTCGACCATCTAAGGTGAGGTCACAACACATACGTATAGTCTTTCTATCATGATATCCTGGGTATGCAGGGATATAGATTATCATCGTCAAATCTCCATGTGCTCATCCATGTCATATCTCCAGACTTGTATCTCACTGAACAATATGTGCAAACTTCTTTTTCATATTGTTCCACCCTAGCGGAAACTCTTTCCTAGGAGTAATACTTGTGGCCACAAGACTTTCTGAGATACAGTCTCAAAGCATCTAGATATTTAACTCCCTATGCGAGTTAATGGATCCCATATTTGTACACACCGAACTCCATAAGCATCGGATCATACCCATAAGCATCGGATCATACCCAATGACACCCAATGGTCACACCATAAAAGGTCTGTGACATGTGTGGAACCAAAGTATGGTGGATCAAAGGACTACGTATACTACTCAACTCAAGAAGATCTTTCATTGACAGCTTACATAGGGTGTCTATCGAAGGTCCTTGTGAGTCTGTCCTATATCCAATCCTAACTAGATACACATATATCAATATGAGCTCTAAGCTTACAGTCAGTTAGGAACGACCATTTATACCCTATAAATACAACATATACTGATATATATAAAGATATCTACCGACAGACCCGCATTGGCAGAAATAAATCAAGTATAATATTTGAGAACATACTTACGCAACTGACATTTCCTGACACCTGATTACAACTCTTGCAACTATGCAGTTACTAGTATATTCTCAGGCTATGTCCTATTACAGACAATGCTCTAACTCTTAGATCTTCACTGAGTATTATAACCAACTAATAATTAGTCGTGCTAACATTTAGGATTGTTATCTCTTAGCGTGGCCAACTGTAAGCCTTTATCTCAACTCTTTTAGATCATATCTGAACTCCTTCAGATCATACAATGTCTGTAATGTTACATTGCATGATACCATTTAAATAAGTATTAGCGATTTAATAAAAATATACACATGTGTAAATTCATAAGTATATGTACATTCAGGGATGGCACGAAAACATCAACCCTAACAAAATCGTCAAAACGAAAGCTAATAGGTTATCCATTACAACGACTAAAAAGTTTGTTTTATAGTTCAAAAGTTGAACAAGTGTAAAATAAACAATACATGAGATTAAGAGTTAATCTCAGGTTTAAGAATTAAATCAGTGTTGAAATTAAAGCTATTATTCTAGCCAATTAAGCTCATTTTTATTGATTGCTAAAATTGCCAATGGGTTCATTTCAGGCGGAACTCCAATTTAATCCATTTCAAAGGCTTATGAGGTGAATTCTCAATTTTAATATGTTCATTATTATAATTAGACAAAAATTTAATGTGTTGATTATTTTATAAAATTAGATTTCTAACTTACGCTACGTATATTATGTATAAGATACATATATGTACAATAATAAACATGCACCACATGCACACACCCAATCGATTATAATATTTATCGGCACCCAACAAAAAGGTGTTTGTGTGTGGGGAGTATTGTTGAGGCAATCAAGAGAGTGATGCTTAATGCTATGTGCTAATAGAATAGATTTGAACGAAGCATCAATCAAAAAATTGAATCTATATATAGTACATGTGCCTAAATCCGTTCTAAAGTACGCATATATGAATTTGTATTTTAACTACGTCCTTTTAGGTTTTTTTGTAAAGTTTAAAATGAATTTAAACCTTTTTCCTACCAAAAATTAGAAATAGTAATTAGAATAGAAGTAGAAATCATAATTGATCTGCACCCAACTTCTTGTGAAGTCTCTTACCTGTTTGTGAAATTTGTAGATAATTGGATTGAATTACCTATTTTTGGGTGTTAGATTCGATTCTTAGGTCTCTAATTCATGACTCTGGTATGTTTTCCTTGTTGGACCACTTCCTTAACTTGGCTTGTATCTTTAAAAAGTGAGAAGGGCTTTAGAAGTCGTGCTGGCTGATTGAGTCGTTTAATAATATGTCAAATAGATCCCTCATCTCATAAGTGAATAAGCGTGTCTCTTCAACAAAAAAACGTTCAAGACACTTTTTTTTGCTTTCCAACTAGTAAACACTACATGTCCTAAATTTAAAAAGTTCCCACTTCTCCCAAGTGTTACAGTTTTAAACGGGAAATATCCAAACACAATGACGTTTTTGCTTCTTCAGGTGGACATATAGACAGGCAGTTTAACTTTTTGGAATATAAAAACCTAAAAGCTTTTTTTTCCCTCACACATTTTCATCTTTATTATATATATAGATATATATATATATTTACAAAAAGTAAAGAAGAAAGCCCTAACATTCTCTCTACTTTAACTCAATAATTTCTCCTAAAAAAATCTCCAAATACCATAACAAGCAGAAAAATGCTAAGAAGCCTTAATATTTTTTTTTCTGTAGATGAATTGAAAACCACATTTAGATTTTTAGGGGAATCAAAATTCAAGATCTTCCTACCAGCAAACCTCACAAAGAACCCAAAATTGTTCAACCTAGGGAAATGCTCTTCTTTTGAGAGCATTTCTTATGCTTTTGATTTCTAATTCCCTTACTTTCCTAAAATTCTTGCACGTGACAAGCCTATACCCTCTGTAGATACACCAAAATATTTTTCATCTACTTCAGAATGTCACTATTCAAAACTATATGATAGAGTCTCCCTGGATGGAGAAGACATGAAAGCTTACATCCTCAAAGAAGTAGGTGAAATTACAAATATGCATAAATTAGAAACGTTTAAAGACACAATGGCCTTAGAAATAAAAATCAATCAAGATCTTTTCACTGATGCAGTAGAAATGGCTAAAAGGCTAGAAAATTTCAACATACCCGACTTTCACATATTCGAAGGATCTAAAGGTCTCGAAGAATATATAATCTACTTCAATTCCAATATGATAGTGCATGCACACAATGAACCTCTAAAGTGCATCATTTTTCCCTTTAACCTAAAAGGTCTAGCCTTTTGCAAGATTGCCTTTGTATAGCCTAAGCTTACTAAGATGAACTCAATACTTCCAAAAGACAAGTGGAAGCATTAATAAAGTAGCTGGATAAGAAATTTAAGGAGGAAATATGTTTACAATGACGTAAGTTCTTTATAAAAGCTGAGTTGAGAAGAATGGAGAAAGAGAACCACTAACTAAAAGCTGATCTTGCAGATGCTCACTAGCAATTAAGTTGAATTAGGCCATTGAGTGGTTGAATGAAGAGCTTAAGGAGGCCAAGCATGTAAATGAGGAACTTCTACGAAAGAGGTCTGAGATGCAAGCGTCCATGAGGGTTGGTGAGAATATTGTCCTTTATGAAGGGTGAGGTGGAGACCCTTAGACAGGGGAAAGATGTTCTAAAAGATGAAGTGATAGAGTTTAGGCAAGAGAATGGAGCTCTGGAAAGTATTGTCTGCCATCTCCTAAAACAAGTCTCAGCGGTTAATATGCAACTTTAAAATAAGCATTATGACCTGAAAGAGGCGGCTAATCTTGCTACTATATGTATAGACCTACTGAAAATTATGAAAGCATAGGCAATGGGACTAGAGGGAGTAATAAAAAAGCTGAAGGCTGCCTTATAAGGATCTCAGTAAGCTGTTCCTGCTGCTACTGTTGCTTAGTCTGAGGTGGAAGCTTCTGAGAGTCTGTGGAATAAGAAGTTAGATGTTACCAACGACGTGTTTAGCTATGAAGACTACTCAGAGCTTCAAATATGGCTTTCGATCTAACCATAACTCTATTGGGTACCAGAAGCTGCCTAAGGATTTTGATGCAACTTTTAGATGGTAAAGAAGTTGGTTCGCAAGGCATTTTGATGATGAGCCTTGGTTGATTAATTAAGATTCTGATGGTCAAAGAACCTTGGAGGAAAATTCAGATATTATAGAGCTTTCAAAAGAATCCTCAAATAATTGTTCTTGATTCCTCGTGTACATTTTAAAAATTTTGTATATCCATAACAATTTTGCATATCATCAATTATTAATAAAAATAACATTTGCTTAATAGATAAGTGTTGTTTCCTTGTCAAATATGATTTCTATATGTATATGGATAAAATATTTTTGAGTGTTACTTATTGTATATATTGCTTCCTTTGATGAACTCTATTTTACATGTAAAAAAGTGAAAAAATTTAAACAAGTATTACTTCCAAAGATTTTGATAAGATGTGGTAATCTGAATCAGATATATGAATAATTTGAAATAAGATTAAATGATACTTTCTTATTTTGTTTGGATCATTTTGAAACCTTAAATTTGGTAATGATCTTGATATTGGTTTTGAGATATGTTTCATGTCCTGTTTCCAAGTACAGCGGCTCTGATTTTATGCTTCCATTTAAGGAAGCCTTTTATGATCATTTACGTTTTCTACAAGGAAAGTCTTTTCTTTGGGGTTAAAGAATGAATTTTTTTTTTTTTTTTTATCTTCGTGCTTTTGATTTGAAGAATTCTTTTATGACATTGTGCTTATTATAAGGGAAGATTTTTCCTTTTAATTTAGGAAAAGTTATTGTGATATTTTGATTTCTATTTTAGGAAAGTCTTTTTGATTTTGTGCTTCTGGTAAAAACCATAGGGCTTTTCTAGCATTATCTATGCATTTAGTGAAAATCGAAGGGCTTTTTTTAATATCGTAAAATTTTATGTGATTTTCTGCTGAAAAGAAACTTATGAGGAATAATTTTTTTGCAGAAGAGTGTTATGATGTGTGTATTATATAATTTGAGAAATCATGTTAATTATTGAAATATAAACAATATTATGAAATTGAAACAGTTTCTTACACGTAGAATTTTTCAATTTTGAGATGTTCTATAGAGTAAGGATAGGTTCTCCTTACATGGTCTAAAGCAGAAAGGCTTTGCGATCTAACTTCTTGATGACATTTTACAATTATTCCTATATTTAGGCCATTATTTTAGTGTTTTGTTTTTTTGTTGAGGTCGAGTGCTTCCCTTAAAATCAAGCAATCCTCATTGATTTTCCTTTTTAAGATTTGGTTTTCGAACTATTTTTTCATTTGTTTCTTACAAAATGTGGCATGAATCGTTGTGATATCTTGAGCCTGTCTTTTTTTAAGGAAAATGTTTCATTGTTTAGTTCTAACCATACAAATTTGTTCCTTGTCCTTAAAGTAGGAATAAAAGCTTCTATGAGGAGTATAACATCTGTGCCATATACCATAGCGTATGGTGACGTTCATGTTAATCTATTTTCCATGGTTATGTAAGCCTAGAGGACTTCTAGAAGTTTCTAAATTCATATACCGTTCTTCCGTTGTAATTATTTTCGCAACATGGTGAATATAATTCTGTTTATTACTTCCACTTGTCTGTTTCCTCGAGGATAACTGTGGGAGAAAACCTTTGTTTTATCTTGAACTTGTTACAGAATGAAGTGACGATCATGTTGACAACTACTTCCTATTATTGTAGACTAATATATATGGCATTCCATACCTCATAATAATGTTTTGCCATGTAACTTTTTGACTTATGTTTCAGTGATATTATTATAGGCCTCTGCTTTCACTCATTTTGCAGAGTAATCAATAGTCAAGAGGATAGATAATTATATGAGGGACTATGGCCTAGATAATGTATTTAGATCCCTAACTAAAAGATGGATGAGCATAGCTTGTTTCTAGTACTTTTCACATTTCTTTACGTACTCTTATGCATCTTTTTTTATAAAATGCCAAAAATAGCATTATCTCATAGTTATATGAGTAGGATTCCTCCAATAAAATAGTTTTTTCATGTCTTTTCTTTGATACCTTTTAATATTTTCCTTCTGTCATTGACTGTAATTGATAGGACCTAACCCAAGACCCTCTACTATAGATCTCAGCGGCCCTGCCGGGCACCCCGACGAAAGTTCCTCCGAACCTAATTGGGTATGTTGAGAAATTATGTGAGGCGAACCCCTTTTTAATTCTTGTTACTACTAAAAAGGTCTAGTAACATACATGAAAATGACATCTTAATTTTAAAAACAAACGGACAGAGTTTCCCCTGTTTTTCGGAAAATCCATATAAAACCTGCAAAGAAATTTTACTTCTATTTCCAATACATCTCAATTCTACAATTTCGGACCTCCGGTCCTTTCCAAATCAAATCGAACACAACTCAATTATTCATTTGAATCACAAATAAGCGTAATCATAAAAGTAAAAAGAACGATCATCATAAAATTAAAATCTCGTCTTCACGGTTCAAAACATACATCCAAATATACATGCCTACAACTATTATGCATAAAGTAAAGGGTGCTATTTAGCACATTTACATGTACAAAAAATTATCTTCGGATTCGGCCCACTACTCGGCAATAGGAGAATCAGCAGCTTGTGTACCGAGACCTGCACCTGGAAAAGGGGTTCAGAAAACATAAAATACAAAATGGATGAGCTAAAGGAGCTCAGTGAGTGCAAATAAAATTTCAATAAAATAACATCATGTATAGATAGCAAATTCTAAAGTTCATGCAGAAATCATGCTTCTAAAACTGATGTAAAACTGTAAAACGATTTCTAACATCATATGTTATTGAAATCTTACCGAGCGGGTTTTATCTACATCTTTAGAAAACTATATTCAGAATGTATATAACATAATAACTGTTGTGTGCATATAAATGCATAAATGCTATCGGTAAATCGAAAACTAGTAAAATCCTCGCTCGGCTATTTTCTTTCTAAACTGTACCAATGATAACCCTAAAGCTCTATACCCACGCAGCGACTCAACTAGCACTGCACACGTGAGTAGGTCACGGGGCACCTCAACTAGCAGCACCCACAGTGATATCTCAAGACATCTCATTGGCTATGCAGCGGAATCCTACATCGCATGCATAAAGCGAGACAATACCTCGTACACATAGAGCGACTCACATGACTCGACATCCTGACTTTTCAGAGTTAGTGACACACCCCCAAGACCTGCCCATGTGCACAGGATATACCGACCGGGTCTAATACAATCATCACCACTATAATCTGAGGGTACCAATGGCCTTAAAAACGAATGCAGAAATTTTAAAACTGTTTCTCAATTCGAACATGTAAAGGCATGTCTATGAATATATATATCAAGATCATAAATCATGGTTATGCATCGAAAGCTCATAAAACATACATATTCATTATGCGAAAACATAATAAACGAAAAGTAAAAGAAATGTCAGATTTCCACTCACAACCGCTCCACACTCAATTTCGCTCCCGATTTCTGCTCCCGTTATCGCTCTCGGTTATCTTCACCTATGCGCCATAAATGATATTTAGAACCAAATCGAATGCTAGAATCTCATTTAACTACTAAATGCCCTAATCGGCATACAAAGCCCAGATGTAAACTACTTCCCGATTTTTATTTACCGAGCCATTTAATCTAACCTATCTCATCATCCGGTACCCTGAAAATTATTGAACGCCTTATAATCTTGGTTGGACATAATTGCCCTTCACCTTTCCAAAATGGACAATTGTGTCCTATTATCTTCATTTTTTATTTTTCCATCAACATATACATTCAATTTACAATATGCACTATTTACACACAACAATTCATTCAAAACACCACTCAATCCCTAACTTCCCTAAAGTGGCAGAATTCCACCCTAGGTTCCAACACATTTCTTTTCTCAATTTCTTGTTGCAATTACAACAAAATCATACCAATTTCATTCTAAAGCCCTAATTACAACCAATTGAAATCTCTACAACAACATCACCAAAAACTCTAATTCTTACCTTGCTAATTTCTTCAAATTGATGACTCCTTCAAGCTCCAAACTAGAATTCAACTCAATCTAAGCCAAGAATACACATAAGAACATCAATTTAAGCATTCTTGAAAGCTCACTTATCAAACTCATAAAACAATGCTTTTCTTACCTCTTTTTCTTAAATTTCTACTAATTGAGGCTTCAATTGAGCTTAGGGATTGGTATGTAACCTTATTTTAGCTTGATTAATCATGAAAAAAAAACTTGAATAGTCACTATAGCAGCACCCCCATTTGAAGCTCGAATTTCTCTCTTTTTTTATCTAAGTGTTAGTTTTGATCTCTCTTCCAATTTCTACACACTTCTAACATATATATAGTGCTCCCTCAATTGACCATTTTGCCCTTCAACTTACTTGAAACTTCTAATTTTTCATTAGTTCAAATGAAAAGATTTAATTGGTTTCTTTATAACTATCTAGTTAGAATAGTCAAAAGAACTAACTAGAGTTTCCAACTTGGCAATCCATGAGATTGTTTCTAATTGGTCAATTCCTTAATATATGGATTGTATTTCTCAACAAAGGCTTGTTCCATTCATAACCCTTAAATGAAAATTCATGTAGTAAATTAGGATTTCCTTTTCTAAGCCAATAGAGAAAAATTTCAAAAATATTCTAGGGTCGTCCGGCGCACCGATCGAGTGTGAAATTACCAAATTAGGTCTAATATCTCTCACGTGCACTATAAAGGGAATATTTCTAATATGGTTAAAATCGAGTAACCCTACTGTGTCTTATTTGCTCTATACCAAAATCTAGGCGCCAATACTACTAATAGGGATTGGATATTACAATAATACAACACATATACATGCCAGAGAATGATTATATATATAGTTGTTCATCTATCAAAGTGAATCTTTCACCTTTGCTTTGGAACTTTCTAGCTTCCTTATAGTCTATATGAAGCTTTCCATCTTGTAAGAAGTAAATGTATTAGAGTCATCTAGTTGATGTTTATTTTGGCTCTTATTGAGCGGGTTTATTTGGCTAAGTTAAAAAAATAGATGCTTCTTTGGCTAGTTTGTTTACTATTGCATTTTGTTCTCGATGGATTTGACTGATGTTTACTTCTTAAAATTATTCTGCAACTCTTTTTGCCTTTGCGAGGTACTTCTTTATCTAGTCTTCTTTAGCCATGTAATCTTTATTCCATTGGAAATTCACTAATATTGAGTTTGTATAGATCTCAAGTTTCTTAATCATCAAGTGTTGTGCTATGGTAAGCCATTCTATCAATACTTCGTATTCAACATTGTTTTTGGAAGTGAAAAGTAGTTGCTTCACTGTGTGTCCTAATATGAGTCCATCTAAGCTTCTAATTCTTATTCCCAGACCAGCTTCTCTATTGTTGGATGCTCCATTTATGTTTTTCTTCCAAGATTCCCTAGGTTTCGAGGGTTCAAAAAGTAAAGTATTATCTGCACTACTGGTTTGGATTCCAGTAGGAAGTCATCCATTGTATGCCCTTTGATTGTCGTCCTTGGTTGATACTTGATGTCCAAGTGGATTTAGTTCTATTGGCAACTTTATAACTCTTCCCACTGCATTCGGTCTGGATATGAAATATTTTAAAGGGTAAAAAGTGTACATTATGACTAGATAGGTCTCGAAGTAGTGTTAGAGTTTGTCTTTAACTTTAGCGAGAGTGAGGATGAGCTTTTCTGCTGCTGAATATCTAATTTTTACATCTAAGAGCATTTTACTGCCATAGATTGTTTTTACTATTTGTCTACATCCCTGAATAAAACTACATTCACCGCCATTGCTGAAACTACAAGATATAAGAAGAAAGTTTAGTTAGAAAGTGGTGTGGATAATATTCGAGGTTGTCTTAGGTGTTCTTTTAGATTTTACACCACTTCTGTTTGTTCTGCTCCCCACATGTGCATGTTCTTAGCTTTGATATCTTGGAAGAAAGTCTTGCATTTGCTTAACATTCTGAATATAAACCTATTGAGAGCTATTACCCTTTTGATTAGTATTTGTATTTCTTTCGGCATTTTTGGTATGGTTATGTTCCTACGAGCTTGAACTTGTGATATGTTAGCTTTGATTCCTTTTGTGCTTAAGATGTGTCCTAAAAAGGTTCTAAATGAGATTCCGAAGATGAACTTGGTCAGATTCAAGTGCATCTTATACTTCTATAGGACATTAAATATTTCCAGTAAATCTGGAATGTGATTTTTTGCTCACTTATTTTTTACTACCGTATCATTTATGTATGCTTCCACTGTTCTGCCCAAAAACTTCTTGAATACATTACTTACTAATCTTTGGAAGGTAACTCTTACATTTTTGAATCCAAACAGTATTACCTTGTAGCAATAAATTCCTCGTTCAATTATGAAATTGGTATTTTCTTCGTCTTCTAGAGCCATCTTAATCTGGTTGTAACTGTTATATTCATCCAGGAATGAAAGCCTCTTGTACCTCGTTGTTGTATCTACCATTTAGTTCACTTTTGGAAATGTGAAAAAATCCTTTGGAGTGGCTTTATTTTGATTTGTATTGTCCATACACACTTGTCAGTTCCTGTTCTTTGTTTTCACATCCACTACGTTAGAGAAACCACTCTAAATATTTTACTTCCCATTTAAAGCCTACTTCTAACAATCTGTCAAACTCATTGCTAATGATCTCGTTTCATTCAGGGGTAAATCATCATTGCTTCTATCAAAATGGTGTGTAGTCTTTTTTTATGCTCACTTTGTATTATATTACTTTTGAATCTATGCCAACCATGTCTTTGTAGGAGTAGACAAAGATGTCTTGGTTCTTCTTGAGTAGATTGATCATTACTGCATTCTCTTATTTATTCATGTAGGTGCTTAGTAGCACCATTTTGACGGGGTTCGAAGGATTCAAGAATACTTCCTTATATTTTTTTTTAACGATAAAGACTATATTGTCTTTGGAGTTTGAGCTAATTTCCAACTTTATCTTACAAGATTCAAAATTTTTAATTTTATCCTAATCCATTAGCCTCTTACTATTTAAGTTAATGAATTTTTTTCTATACAATAACATTCTTGCCCTTATTAAAATCCAAGTGACACAAATTTAATAAAACACATAGCATAGAAATAAAATTAAAGACTTAATTTTTTTATAAAAAAAATTAACATATGACATGCTCTAATAAGTTTAAACTTAAAGAATTTATTTTAAAATTTTATTTTATAATTAAATAAATAAATAATAAAAAACTACCTTTGCCATTATCGTCGGCTAACCTTTTTCGATGAAAATGACCTAATTTTATATCACTGAACTCAATTTTTCTTAATCTACATAATGGTGATCATTTTGTTTTTACTAAAAAGAAAACCAGAATGAAGGCAAAAATGGTAAAAGGGGCAACGACCACCGCTCTAGCGTCAAATGATAAGGTGGTGATTGGCATTACCATCATCCTTGGACAGATTAGATGCCGATTTATCAAATAGTGGTGACGGTGCAAGTCATTGCCTATCATTTAACAGGGCGAAAGCAGTGGTCGCCGCTATTTCCATCATTTTTAGCTGCTTTCTAGTCCTTTTTTAGTAAAAAAAAATTATCCCTATGTATAAATTAAGAGAAATTGAGTCTAAATGATATAAATTTTGGTCATTTTTATAGCTACCACCATCGTAAAAAAATGGCAGCTGGCCGTCGCCGCTCGCCGAGGATAGTGGTAAAGGTTTTTATTTTATAATATTTATTTATTTCTTAAAAATAAATATTAAATTTTTTTATGATAAATATTAAAATTTAATATATCCAAGTGTGCCACGTGTCATTTCTATTTTGTTTTTTTATTAATGATCAATATGTGATTAACACGTAGATATGACATATTATGTATCAGTTTATATCTCACCCTGTTAGTCCACTTTAAATTTTCATAATAAGTTTTGATTTTTCTCTTCCACTGTCAAAATAAATGGTAGGAGGTTAACAGACTGGGACAAAATGATATTTTTGAAACTCGTAGAAAAAATTAAGAATTAGCCTAAAATCCAAGGACAAAATTATCCTTATACCCTTTTTTAATGTTGAACGCAGTGTATTCTTTATCTTAAAGAAGTCCCTTCTACCACTGGTCGTGTAATCTCTAATTTGATGATGTTTCCACCCTTGGAGTAGGTAGGAGTTTCCTTATAGTAGGTACTTTTATTTCCTTTTTTTTTTCTTGGAAGTATATTCTTTTTTATCTTTTTATGGCTTAAGTGAGTTGGCACATTATCTTATTTGTATCTATTCGCTTTTGATATTAATTACTCTTTTACTAGTAAACAAGACGCATTTGATCACCTAATATAGGGTAGAGGGTACAATTTTCATATAATGGATCTAAAAACATCCCACTATGGCATTTTAAGCTTGGGCACTTTAACCATAAGGTAAGTTACTTTTAGTCGTTTCTTAGGTAAAAGATAGGGTAATCATTCCCTTAACTTGTATTTAGCCTCCTCCGAAGGTAATAAGTTTAGTGTTGCATCCCCTAAAGTCTTTCTTATTCAGATTTAGTCTTTAGAATGCTTCCCAAAATAAAATATTTTGCTACTTCCCTATCCATTAGAACTCTTCGTACTATGGTTCCACTTATATTACGCTGATAACTAGGGGATCTAAGTGTGGCATCATTAATCCGGTTAGGGTCAAGTCTTTCCAAGAGAAAATGAGTTCTCTAAATTTTTGGGTGATTGACATGGTTGAAAAAGTTTCCCCAATTCTGCATCTTTGCACCTTTGTTGCTCTTCTGAACAGCAGTCTCCACCTTTTGTCATTTCCTTATCTCTACTGTGAAATACTACCATATAAAATTGGTTTATTGTCATTCTTGCAGATAATGCTTCTAGGAGTCTTTAATGGTCACATCTATAAATCAAAGTCCTTTCAAGGTTAGGAGTATGGCTTTGTCTACTTCTATAGGTTTTTTTTTTGTGGTTGTCTCTTCTAATATATGATCTTTTACTTCCCTTTCCTCACCTCCACCTTCATCCAAATAGGTGAAGTTGAATAAGGAGTCATGAATTACACTTAGTATTAATAGGTTTTTCTTTTCCTCGTTATTCTAAGTTTTCTTTGTAATAGGCTTGATTTCATTTTTTGGTCTCGCAACCTATTTTAGTTCTGTTTCCAGTCTATATTCTGTCAAGTGTCCATTCTTCATGAGGTAAATATGACCATTAAGAGCTTGGCAGCCTTTGATATTATGTCTGAATTCATTGTGGAAAGGATAATGTTTAGATTGATTCTATATTCGTCTAATGTTTCAATAAGCTTCAGTTTTTTAAAGATTCCAAAATATTTAAGTTTTCCCCATATTTTCTTTACCGGCATGTTTATTGGGATTAATGGTTCGAATGTTCATTTAGGCTATTTGTCATCTCTATCACCTTTCTAGGTAAAAGGTCTCTTTTCATATTTGTTTCATTTATGAGGATGCTTCCCAAATCCTCATCTCTGAGATGAGCTGCCTTTCTTTCGCATTGTGATCATAAAAGTGTTTTTTTTTGTCACAACTTTTTATTCTTTCTATCTCCTTCATTTTTCTGACTTTTGATTGATTAATTTAAAGGAAGTAAAAAAATTTCAAATTAAATATCGATAATATGGGATAGATGCCTTGACTACTTTTCAGTAAGCTTTGACGACTATTTCAGTGTCACGGCTTTCTAGTTCACTAAACTCCTAATAGAATCGATTGAGAAAGTTCCCGATTGATTTGTTATCTCCTTGTTTTATGAGTAATAGGTTCGATGCTATCTTTTTCTTTTTTTGGTTCTAGATGTACTGGGCGATGAATTGCATAGTCAATTCATCAAAGAAGGATATCGAGTTCTCCTTTAGTCCCTAGAATAATACCTAGGTTGGATTTTTCAAATTAGAGGGGAATATAATATACTTCAAGGGTCTATTGTATACGTGTATTATCATCTTAAAATTGAAGGAAAATATGTGTTCATTAAGATATCTAGTCTCATTGAACATATAAAAGTTAGATATATGAAATTTGTTCGATTTTTTTTTTGCCATCCTTATTGCATTCATAAAAGGGTCCTGATTTGCTTTATTTTCCAAGGTCATTGCGCCTTCAATAATCTTAGGCTTTGTCACCTTCGCATATGGCTCTTCTACGTTCTTTAAGATAAAAGCTATAATATTATCTCATTCAATTTTTTTGGTTACTTTCAAAATTTGATCCCTTCTCTTTTTTAAGATGTATCTTTACCCATGATTTTCTCAAGCGTCCTTGCATCTTGAGCACGTTCTGGCCTGTTATCTCAAGGCAGGTCATCTTTGAGACCGTCATTAGATTCATTGTATGTTTCTATTACCATTAATATATCTCTTAGTTCTTGATTCTCTTTCTTGGTATCTTCAAGTTGTTTCAAAATTTTAATAAGAATGTTTACCATGTCAACGAGAACCTCACTTCCCAAAGCAGTTGATTTTGTATTGATTGGACCTTCGTTCTCTTGGTAATTCGAAAGCTTTGAGTTACAAGAGGTCCTTTATGTTGTCATAATTAGTTTTTAGTGCCAAAAGTCTGCTTCTTGTTCAAAATTTTTCTACAAACAGTGCCACTGAAGTTTCTTAAATATGTAGCCTTGCAAAAATTACCTTCTTACCTTTCTTTACTCCTCAAAATAACAAAAATACAGGATTCTCCTAAAAATAATTTTAATACTCAAGCCAATGTTAATCTAAGAAAAAATGTGCTCTGTGTGTGGGAAGTGTTACAAAGGCAAACAAGAGAGTGATAGTTAATGCTATGTGTCCAATAGAATAAAATTGAATGAACTATCGATCAAAAAATCATATCTATTTATAGTATATGTGCCTAAATCTATTTCAAAGTCTGGATGCATGAATTTATATTTTAACTATGTTTTTTTAGGTGTGTTTTGGAGTTTAAGATGGATTTAAACATTTTTCCTACCAAAATTCACAAATAGTAATAAGAATGGAAGTAGAAATCATAATTTGATTCGTACCCAATTTTCTATAGTCTCTTACCCATTTGTAAAATTCACGAGTAGTTTGATTGAACTATCTACTTTTAAGTGTTAGATTTGATTTCTAAGCTTTTGATTTGTGTAAGCCACCTAATTTAGGACCCTAGCTTTTTTTCCTACTGAGTCGCTTCTTTGACTAAGCTAACATCTTTATAAAGCGAGAAGGGTTTTAAAAGTGGTGCGAACTAGTGGGATCGTTTAATAATAGAGTCAACAATAACCGATTGACAACTATTAATTGTTAAGTAGTTATGATTTTTTACTTTTTATCAATATAATAATTATATAATATCAATTAATAATAAACATATTAAATACTACATAAATTGAAATATAAATTTTACACATTATATGGACATACCACTACCTTAACATTAAATGATAAGAAAATAGAAGACCCAATTCCACAACATTGTTTAAATTAATAAATTATATAGATTGAAGAATTTATAGTTTAGTCTCTATTAATTACAATTTTTGAAATAAGAATCTTCTAGAGCATATAATTTGACCTGTAATTTACGTACTTTAACTTTTATTGTGTTAATTATGATTCTACTTTTTCTATAGTTTATTAGATGAGTAATGTTATATTTTTTAAATTATAAATAAATTTTTTATTTTAAATAATTTTTAAATAGTAAAATAATATAAATTTTAAAATTATTAATTTTATTATTTAATAATTTTTTAATATATTATTTAAAATAAAAAAATTAAAATATAATTTAAGTAGTGTAGCCTATTCTAACTATATATACATGGATGAAATTGTATTCATAAGAGTAAATCATATTTATATTTTATTAGGAAACGTGCTCTTCGTTTCTGATATTTATATTTTTTTGTTCTTTTAATAATGTATTAAAATTGTGGCATATTCTTCTTCCTAACAACCTTAGAATATTATAAATATTGATAGTTGTTGCATTATTGCATAATTAGATAAGAAAACTATATATAATCACACTTTAAATTAAGAAAACAAATTAAGTGGAGTAGTCTAATTCATTAAAAGCTTGATGTATGTTTCACCATCATAATATGTTCAGGTTATTTTAATATAAATAAATGTGTGACAAAATTTTATTAAATTATGAAATAGATAATATGGTGCATTCATTCCATCTAAATGTTTTTTTAATTAGAAAAAATTAAATAATTTTTTTTAAAAAAAAACTTTCAAAGCTATTTTCTTCCAAAACAAAGTAATAGTAGTATTTTTTTATGCTAATGTATATATTATAGTTTTAAAGAATTTTAATAGTTGAATGAAAACTGTTCTAATAAATAAACACCTTTTAAAAGTTATTATCTCTTAAATTAATACAAAAACAGATTTGGTATCTAAATAATTATGAGATTACCACACTAATACTCACAATGTGAGGAGCATAACATCATTTACAAATCTAAGAAGTGAGAAATTAATTACCAAACATGTTTAATTAGATAATACAAAGGGTTTGAATAGTCATAGTGATTAGTAAAATTACTAGAAATTTAATAAACTAGCAAAAAAAAAAGTATATTGTCTTGATAAGAATATAAACTTTTATTTATTCCGTTTTTACAGCTTTCAATATTATTATTTAATTAATTTGTAATAGAATGGTCGGTGAGGTCAACATTTACCCTTTTGTTCCGTTCCCACAATTTTCTGCAGTTAGATTCATTTCGATCCATAATATTTTTACCATTTCGATCAATAATATATAAAGGAGAAACTGGGTTCCTAATTGTAATGAAATTCACTGTGGCCGAAAATTACATGTCCAAGTCAACTGTAAGGTTCATTGTATGGTCTGTTATTGCAGATTCATCATTCAATCTCAAAGCCCCTAGTTGTCAAGTCTCGTCTTTTCTCTTTTTCCTTCTCAGAAGTTACCTTCCCTAGTTTTTATTCTCTTCTGGATTTAGTTTTTTTTGTTTAAATTTAAATTTTAATTATTGTTATTATTATTTTAATTTTTGAAGTTCTTGAATCGTTTTACCAAGTGGTCAATTCATAAAATCTCAATCTTTACTCTTTCCTTCTTTCTCAGAGTTCATCTTCTTCTCTCTTAGATTATTCTGGGTTCTGCTTCTTTTTATTGCTTTTGATCTTTTCTAGTCAAACTTTTTTTGAAGATTTTGAATTGTTTTCTCTAGTGGGCTATTCATAATAACTTAGCGTAATCTTCGTTTCTGGGTTTCTATTTTGACTCTCCTGTTTGCTCCGAAATTTGTCAACGTGTATCATCTTTCTTAAGTTAATCATATGACTACCATGATTCGGTTTAAAATCTTGTATTATGGCGACCTCTTGTTTTGTTTTCATGTGGGATAGTGTTAGTCTTTTGTTTTTAGTTCGCAAAATAAGTCTATGCATTTATCTCTCTCTTTGAGATTGATATTATTTCTTGATACTTTCAGTCCTAATGATTATTGATGGTACTATGGAAAACGCAAACGAAATGTCATCGTCCTTGAGTTTTGCCTCATCATCATATCTCTCAAATGGGTCTACTAGTCACCCAACAAGCCCCGAACTTGGCTCCAATCTTGAAATTTTGAGCTTGAGCAGGCTCAGCAACAATCTTCAAAAGCTACTGATTGATGCTGATTATGACTATACCGATGCTGAGATTGTTGTTGAGGGCAAAACAGTAAGTGTCAATCGCTGCATATTGTCTGCACGCAGCCAGTTTTTTCATGAGCTTTTTAAGAAGGGAAATGATAACTCGGTGAATGAAGGGAAGCCAAAATATCTCATGACTGAGTTGGTCCCTAATGGAAAAGTTGGATATGAAGCCTTCAATGTATTCTTGCATTATGTGTACACTGGAAAGCTTACACCATCTCCTCCAGAAGTGTCAACTTGTGTGGATGAGCCCTGTGCTCATGATGCTTGCCCCCCTGCTATTAATTATGCTATTGAGTTGTTGTATGCTTCTGCTACTTTTCAGATGAAAGAACTTGTTTTGCTTTCTCAGGTAAATTTGTGCTTCCCCTTATTCAAGCTATTTATTTGTATTGTTGATTCATTAGAAATATTAGTTTTCAGCTACGATTTTTGAAGAATCAGATGAACTAAATGTCAAGCAACTTGGATGGGTGCCTAATGATAGACTTTATACTAGTCCTGCAACTAGCTTGGTAAAAGTATAGATAGGAAATCCTTTTATCTATTGTTTTATTTCCTTTCTGGTTTCTGTAGAGCCCACAAGTTAATTTCATTGAAAAAGAGTTCATGGTTGGTTAATTTTGTGCAGTTTGTGTTGTTTTCTTTCAAATAGAATAAGAAGTTGATGGGCACCAAACCCTAATCACTTGCTCACCGACAACCAAATGAATGCTATGAAAAAAATAAAAAGGTATAGAGTACATGACTTAAATTTAATTAGTGCACTTAGCCTATCAGCAAAAAGCTTTTTAATCAGTTTCCGACCATGATTCTGGTCCCGCAATGGTATTAACTTTGTAGTAAATGATTTGTTTTTCTACATCTATATATTGAACCCAGGACAAACTTATGTCCGAATCATTTGGCCTTTGTCAATTTACTTATCTCAGCATTTATTCAATTGCCCAACTGCAACATTGTCATTGGGAACTAGTTAGAAAGTGACTTCTGGAAAAAAAATTTAACTTGACATGCAATTTGTTTTTTTTGTTATTCATGTTCTGGCTTGATAATTCTATTTTTTAAGGACATTTTATCTATATTTTCTCAATCGCCTGATGTTTAGCTCACAAATACTTTGAAGCTTAACAGCGAAAGCAACATGTTTTTCCCATTCAGTCAATAACCTATTTATTCATTAGTTTATGCTGAAGAATAACATCTTGTATACACGAGAATTATGTCTCCTAACTTTGGTCTGGTCAGCATTTAAGTACAAAAGGCACGGCAATATTTTTCTGCTCATTACTTTTTTCCTTCCCACATTTTCCCCTGTAAGTAACAGATTGAAGGAGAGTAACATTCTTATATACACCATATGATGTTTACGATTAATGATCCACCATGGGTATTTGAACTTTGACAAACTGTTCTGACTCAAAATTCCATCTATCCATGCAGCGTCGCCTTCTGAACTTTGTTGAAAAGGCTCTCACAGAAGATGTAATCCCAATTCTTGTGGCTGCCTTCCATTGCCAACTCGACCAGCTTGTTTCTCACTGCATCCGGAGAGTAGCAAGGTCAAATCTGGACAGTGTATGTCTCGAGAAAGAGCTCCCTGATGAAGTTTCAAATCAGATCAAATCACTCCGTGCCGAATCTCGCAAGGAATCTGAAGCTAATGAAGCAGAAATGGACCCAATGCATGAAAAAAGAATAAGAAGAATCCACAAGGCATTGGACTCTGATGACGTTGAACTGGTGAAGCTTCTTCTAGATGAATCTAATGTCACTTTAGATGATGCTTATGCTCTGCACTATGCCGCTGCCTATTGCAATCCTAAGGTTTTCAAGGATGTGCTCAATCTAGGATTAGCTAATATCAATATTACGAATGCTAGGGGTCATACTGTGCTTCATGTGGCTGCAAGGCGTAAGGAGCCATCTGTGCTAGTGGCACTGCTGACAAAGGGAGCACTCGCATCAGGAACTACATTGGATGGGCAAACGGTTGTTGCAATTTGTCGGAGAATGACTAGGCCAAAGGATTATAATGAAACTACGAAGCAGGGACAGGAATCTAACAAAGACCGGATATGCATTGATGTCCTTGAGAGAGAGATGAGAAGGAGCTCAATGTCTGGGAATATGGCAATCTCATCAGAGGTGATAGTTGATGATTTACACATGAGGCTGAACTATCTGGAAAATAGAGGTGATATTCTTTTACTGGTATTAATTAATCATCTTCACAGAGTTTCTTTATCGCACACATGTTTCTCTTGTTTGTGTGTACTTAGTATCTCAAACACCCATTGCCTGTGAAAGTGCAGACACACCTGCACAAACTTAATTATATTTTTCTAGTTCTATCTAACTAGTTCTATTTATAAAATGATTATATGATGTCCAAGACACGGTTCATTATTTTAAGCAGCCAGGATCAATGATCATCTTGTATCATTTATACATCATGTATTTTGCCATAATACTTGGTACTAATTTGTAATTGGAAACTTTTCCGTAAATGGGATAATTCCTCTTGTGCTATCATCAAAAACATGATGCACTGATATTATAGTGCTTGGATTTGAATATTTTCAGCAATTATTACTCTGAAGCAACCAAAATGAACCATTTTAGCATTCTTAAAAACCATTAAAAAATTGTCACAGAAAACACTTTCTAGAGCAAATTGCGTATGGTGGTGAATTTGTCTTGGAAGGCACTCTTTGTTTGGAGCACACTGTTACCTAGTCATGTGATTCCATCCACTTTTTGGGAGAGAGGAATTGCACAGCCATATGATCTATGAAAATGGTTTCTGCTGAAATAGTTTTAATATATATATATAGATAGATAGGTAGATAGACAGATAGATACAGTTCTTCTCAAGTGCAGACATCCTTAAGTTCAGCATGCAGACTTGTCAAAACAATGTCGTTTAGACAAGTCTGCATGCTGAACTTAAGGGCATCCTCACCCTAGAAATTTATACATATATTTCTTTAGAAGTTGCTGTATCCTTAAAACAGTGGGATAATTTGAATTGTGGAACACAAGGCCTTTGCAATCTGCATGTAAAATATTTTTACTAAGGGTTTAGTGTTATGGCCTAGACTTTGTCGTTCGAACTGTTTTTTTCTTTAAGAAGAATAATGATAAGGTACGCAATATTTCCTATCAAGGATGAGTGCCGTAACAGTTTCTTAATATTTTGCAGTGGCATGTGCACGGTTGTTGTTTCCTACTGAAGCAAGAGTAGCTATGGAGATAGCAGATGCAGATACAACCTGTTTTCCCAGTGGCCTTCCAGCCTCAAAATCAAAAGGATCAAGTGGCAACTTAAAGGAAGTTGATTTGAATGAAACTCCCTCTATGCAAGCCAAGAGACTCCAATTGAGACTGCAAGCTCTGCTTAAAACTGGTATTATATACCTTGTGGATTTTTGGACTTCAATTTGTTTATTATTAATGAAGTTGTATATGAATCTCGGTCTCTTTCAGTTCTTTAGTAAATTGGATATGCTCTATTTGGTTACTAATGAGGTGTTCAAAAGGGTAACTATTAGTACATTTCTTTTCTCAAAAAAATAATACAACTCATAGACTTTTGTTGTAGGGATGTCTCTATAGTCAATGTATTTATGCCCTCAAGGAATTGACAATGCCAAACCCCTTTTAACTCTAAATCTCTGTGATCGACTCTATACCTTTGGACCCAAGTGTCCTTTGAGATTTGAGAATGGCATGTTTTCTACAGGCAGATATCTTCTACCTTGTTATTTGGACCTAAAGTTTCTTGACCATGCCATTTTCACTGCAGCTGGATATCTTGTACCTTGTTAATTTCTTGACATCTTAGGATGGGAGAACCTAAGTCATATTAAGAGTGAATTTTGTACACTCAAGACTCTTCACTTGTTTCCATTGTGGCTAACAGTTGAAATGTTAAAACCTGAAAAACTTATTATTGTAAATAGCATTAGTTAAAGAAAAAGCTTGGATATTGATCTTAGAGTTTGCTGAACTTTTCTGTTATTGCAGTGGAGACAGGTCGACGCTACTTTCCTAATTGCTCAGAAGTGCTTGATAAAATTTTAGATTATGATTTGCCTGATGCTTCCTTCTTAGAAAAGGGTACTCCTGAAGAGCGGAAAATGAAAATGAAGCGGTTCATGGAACTTAAAGACGATGTACAGAAGGCATTTTTCAAGGACATGGCTGAGAACAATCTGTCAGGTTTAACATCGTCCTCGTCATCATCCTCTTCTCCGAAAGAGGGTGTCAGGTGCAAGATTAGGAAAAAGTGATGCTTGTATTTATAATTATTCTTCATTTTTTAGAAGACTAAATGACTTGTGATGAGTTTGATTGATTGCCATTTTTCCTTGTAGAGACATAGAGCCTATGTTACTACTACTGGCTTATTTTGTATAATAGCAGAGAGACTGTAAACTTGCACTGCTGTATTTCCCTAGGCATTTGGCATGTAAAATACTTAAATGACAAGTCACTTGTCAAATTTTAGAGCTAATGAAGTGTATCTTTTACTTGTTCCTGCTAATCAGTATGAATTTATTTTACAATAAGGAATATCTTTTTTTTTCTCCAGAAAAATAGGCTTCTTCATATGCAAACTCAAGTCATTTCTAACTATTTCTTACTAGTGTCTCTTTTCTTCTAAGAATTGGTTAAGACTATATGTGTCTTATTGAATTGGATGGATATACAGAATATTCATTGGAATTTCTTGGCTGAAAATGGATGACTTTCAATATTTATTATGAATTGGGTTGATAATTGTGTAAAATTTTGTAAATTGCTCAATTGGGGTTGTATAACATATGGGTAGGGTTCCTTCAAATTTTGACTTAAAATGGCGATTAAGACATTATTTTAAATTAAGGGAATTTAACTCCTAATAAATATTATAAAGTGTTTTTAAATGAGAAGCTGAGAAGGGAAACAAATTATTATTTCACTTTTAAATTTATTATTATTATTATTAATGCTGATGGCTAATATCATTTTCAATTTGATTAAGTTACTTTTCTCTTTCATGTGTCTTCACAATACTGCAATAACTTGTCTTATCTTATTATTACTTAACTCATAACCTAAAATATTGTATATGAAAGAGAAGGAGGAAGAAAATAAAATTTTACGATTATTAATGTAATATATTTGCTGTCTTCTAATAATCATAAGATATTTAAATTATTTTTTATCAGCTTCCCTCGACGGCGTGCATGTGCAATGCGGAGCGCTGGGCGGGCTGTAGCCCAGCCGGGGTTCATTACAGAATGCCCCCAACACGATTACTAGATACCCCTCATCGAAGTAATCATTGCTTAATGATAATTACGAATAGATAAATTAAATTCAGATGTAATGTCAAGCCGGGCGGCTTTGAAATTGGTTAAACTATGATCCATGATCAATCAATTGGTCAAGCATAGAACTCGAATCGATAAGAGAAATTTTTGGAAATAGTCCCTAATTTTATAGAGTATTTTTTTTAGTTACATATAAAAAATTTAATTTTTTATAATTAAAAATATCAAAATTTAACATTTTTACCCATCCTTAAATTTTTTTCAATTTTTTCTTCTTTTTCACGATAAATTTGATAATAAATAAGTAAATTTTTTTAAAAATGACTAAAAATGTATAAAAAAAAAGCCAAAACACATTTTTTACACTATAGTGATAGGGACGTGCCTATAGTTCGTGCTCCGCATACTCGCGAAGCACTTGCGCTTAGCATAGGTGGATGTTAAGTGTTGCATTTTGAACGCTGCGTGTCACACCATTTGGTGCGACCTAATTTTTTAAAAAAATTATTTAAAATTATTTTGATTTGAATTTTATTTTAGTTATTAATTAAATTAATGAATTAATCTATTTGATAATATTAATTAAAATGTTGTTATTTAAAATTAGTATAACTTTAAATAAAATTTAGTTATTAGTATATTTAATTGTTAAAATATTAATTAATATATGTAATTAACAATTAAATAAATCAAATAATTAGATATTAATACAAGAACTATTTTTACTTTTAAAAGTGTTACAAAATATGTATTTTAAATATTTTCTCTATATAATAATTTACAACAGTAATTAAACAATTAAAAATATCTTAAAAGTGTTTATAATTTGTAATTTTAATTTTACTTCCCTGTGGATCGATCCCGTTCTCATCGGGTTATCTATTACTTCGACAATCCTGCACTTGGGAATAAAATCTTATATTCTGGACGTGTCAAGTTTTTAGCGCCGTTGCCGGAGAGGTAAAATTAATATTTTGTTTTGTTGTTGTTTGTTTGTTTATTTTATTTTTATGGAAGGCTAAGTCTCCTAACTTGTTTTAGTTTATTTATTATTTTTGCTTTTTATTTTCATGGAAGGCTGAGCCTCCTAACATGCCTTATTTATTTTTCTATTTTTGTTTTCACTTTTTATTTTCATAGAAGGCCGAGCCTCCTAACGTGCTTTATTTATTTTTTTGTTTTTATTTTTGCTTTTTACTTTCATGGAAGGCCGAGCCTCCTAACGTGCTTTATTTATTTTTCTGTTTATTATATAATCTAACATTACTAATCTAACTTCTAATTATTTATCTTTATTTTGCTTTTAGTTTTTCCTATTTTATTTACTTGTGTTTAATATTTATTTTTCTCTTATTTGTATTATTTATTGTTATTGTATTTTGTTTTATTTCTTTTTATGAGCGGTTAGTTTCGAGATCCTAATTCTCATCGTTTGGTGAAAGGTAATTGCAAAACTTCCTTTGATAATTTGTTAGATTCTCTTTCATCTTCTCATTCTTTACTAATTAACACCATGAGCAAAAATTAAATTGAGGGACTCATAGACCCAGGGGACAATCAGTCTCAATATAATGAACATAACGGACTTAGGACACTTAGAGACTATATGAACCCTACACGAACCGGTGCACCATCTTGCTTAATTTTTCCTCCGGATGCAACGCATTTTAATTTTAAACCAGACATTATCCAACTTTTACCCACTTTTCATGGCTTAGATGCAGAGAACCCTTATCTACATCTAAGAGAATTTGAAGAAGTGTGTAACACGTATAATGATCAAAATTGTAGCATGAACACAATTAGACTTAAGTTTTTCTATTTTTCTTTAAAAGATAAAGCTAAAACATGGCTACAAAATCTTAGGCCAGGATCCATTTCTTTATGGGATGAGATGCAACAACAATTCCTGAAAAAGTTTTTTTCCTTCCCATAGAACAAATTCTTTCAAAAGATAAATTACCACTTTTGCCCAAAAATCAGGAGAGACCCTTTTACCAATGTTGGGAAAGGTATAAAGAATTACTTAATACTTGTCCCCATCATGGTTTTGAAACATGGAGAGTAGTCTCAAATTTCTATGAGAGCTTAACACCCCAAGTTAGGTAAATGGTAGAAATGATGTGTAATGGAATATTTGAGGAAAAAGACCCAGAAGAGGCAATGAACTATCTTGACTTACTAGCAGAAAATGCTCAAAATTGGGACACTGCTGGTACCTGTGAGGCATCTAGCAAAAATTAAACCACTACATCTAGTGGGAGTATTTATCATCTTAGGGAAGACCATAACCTTCAAGCCAAATTAGCATTCCTTGCTAGAAAACTCGAAACCTTAAAAATGAAAAAGAGTGGTCAAATAAAATCTGTTCAAGAAATTGTGTGTCATATTTGTGAAACCCATGATCACTCTACCAATGATTGCCCAACTTTGCCTGCATTTAGGGAATGTCTCCATGAACAAGCCAATGTTCTAAACACATTCAAGCGGTCAAACAATAACCCATATTCATAAAACTATAATCCTGGATGGCGAAATCACCCGAATTTTATTTAGAGAAATGACACTCAAGCACAGACTTCACAACCACTTTTCCAACCACACCAAAATTTTCAAAATCATCAAGGTTATGCACCATATGTCTCACCTCCTAGGAAAAATCTTGAAGAAACCTTGCATACATTCATTGAAAAACAAGAGTCTGTTAATTCTCAAAATGCTCAAACATTTGCTGATTTGAAAGATACTCTTACTAAATTTGCATCTGCACTGAACATTCATGAGAAAGGAAAATTTCTTTCTCAACCACAGCCAAACCCCAAAGGACAACATAACTTAAATGCATGTAGTTTAAGAAGCCAACACATGGATCAAGTTAAAGCAGTTATCACTATTCGAAGTGGTAAAATTATTGAAAAAGAAATTCTTGAACCTCATGAGAGCGATGAATCAATCTCTAAGGGAAAGGAAATTGTTGAATCTACACCTAATGAAGAAAACACCAAACCTTTACCTCCACCTCTATTTTCTCATGCATTACGTAAT
The DNA here is from genome assembly GCA_946807835.1 of Ailanthus altissimus. Classification (NCBI taxonomy): domain Eukaryota; kingdom Viridiplantae; phylum Streptophyta; class Magnoliopsida; order Sapindales; family Simaroubaceae; genus Ailanthus; species Ailanthus altissimus. Next base: position 22,541,051 of record OX327684.1, read on the forward strand.
ACTAAGAAGATGAATCATAATCCTAAAATTTTTAAAATCTTCAAACAGGTAAAAGTTAATATTCCTTTACTGAATGCTATTAAATAAGTTCCCTCTTATGCAAAATTTTTGAAAGATTTATGCACAATAAAATGAAAACTGAATATGAAAAAGAAAGTATTTTTAGCTGAACAAGTAAGTGCCATTCTTCAGAACAATAATGCTTTGAAATATAAAGACCCTGGTTGTCTTACAATTTCATGTATTATTGGAAGTCATAAAATTGAACAAGCCTTACTTGATCTTGGTGCTAGTGTGAATTTATTACCGTATTCAGTTTATCAGTAACTCAATCTCGGGGAGTTAAAATCAACCTCAGTAACTCTTTTACTTGCCGATAGATCAATAAAAGTACCAAGAGGGACAGTGGAAGATGTTTTAGTTCAAGTTGATAAATTCATATATCCTGTGGATTTTATTGTCTTGGACACAGAACCTGTTAAAGGATGTAATCCGATACCTGTTATTTTAGGTCGTCCATTTTTAGCAACTTCTAACACTTTGATTAATTGCAGGAATTGAGTAATGAAACTTTCATTTGGAAAACATGACACTTAAACTCAATGTTTTCAATATGTGTAAGCAGCCATATGAATGGGAGGATGAAAGTGAAGAAGGTGACATGATTGAAACGATTGTGGAGGATCATATTCAAAAAGGGAGTTCTACTGATCCCTTAGAAATGTGTTTAATAAATTCATTTGAGTCAAATATACAATTAGATCCTGAAATCTCTGACATATGTTCTTTACTTGACTGTGCACATGTGATTGAAAATAAAGGATGGAAATTAAAGTTTGAAGAATTGGGAGAAAATAAGGATAAACAGAACGAAATTTCAAAGTTGGAGTTAAAATCTTTGCCTGAAGGATTGAAATATGCATTTCTTGGAGAGAAACAAACTTACCCGATGGTAATCTCTTCTACACTCACAAGTGAACAAGAAGGTAAGTTAATTAAATTATTGAAAATGCATAAAAATGTAATTGGGTGAACTTTAAAAGACATAAATGGTATTAATCCTCTGATTTGTACACATAGAATACACCTAGAGGATAATGCCAAAACTTTTCAACAATATCAAAGGAGATTAAATCCATATATGAAAGAGGTAGTGAGAGCTGAAGTTCTCAAATTACTTGAAGTAAGAATCATCTATCCTATCTCAGATAGTAAGTAGGTAAGTCCTAATCAGATAGTACTAAAAAAATCTGGAATCACAATCATTGAAAATGAAAAAGTGAGTTAATACCAACTCGAGTCTCATCTAGTTGGAGGATGTGCATAGATTATAGAAAGTTGAACTCGGCCACTAGAAAAGACCATTTTCCTTTACCATTCTTTGATCAAATTATAGAAAGAGTAGTAGAACATCTCTACTATTGCTTTCTAGATGGTTACTTTGGCTATTATCAAATTTCCATAGCACTAGAGGACCAAGAAAAGACTATATTCACATGCCTTTTTGGAACCTTTGCTTTTAGAAGAATGCCCTTTGGACTTTGTAATGCCCTAGCAACATTTCAAAGATGTATGTTAAGCATTTTTAGTGACATGATTGAGCATTATTTAGAAGTTTTCATGGATGATTTAACTGTGTTTGGAAATTCTTTTGATAATTGTCTTGAAAACTTAGAAAATGTCTTAAAAAGATGTGAAGAAAAGAGTCTTGTATTGAATTGGGAAAAATGTCATTACATGGTTACTTCTGGAATTGTTTTAGGACATATAGTATCTTTTAAAGGAATTGAAGTGGATAAGGTAAAAGTCGAACTCATTACACATTTGCCTCCACCAAAAACAGTCAGAGAAGTCCGATCCTTTTTAGGACATGCTGGATTCTATAGGAGGTTCATAAAAAACTTTAGTGTTATATCTAAACCTCTTAGCAAAAGATGTATCATTTAAGTGGACTAAAGAGTGTCAAAATTCGTTTGAAAAATTAATTGGCCTCTTAATATCTGCTCCTATCATACAATCTCCTAACTGATCTTTACCTTTTGAGATCATATGTGATGCTAGTGACTATGCTGTTGGTACTGTATTGTGACAAAGAAAGGAAGGTAAATCCTATGTAAATTATTATGCAAGTAGAACTTTAAACAGTACACAAATGAATTACACAACAACTGAAAAAGAACTACTTGCTGTAATATTTGCATTAGACAAATTTCGTTCTTACTTAATTGGTTCTTCAACTGTTGTATTTACTGACCATGCTGCTGTAAGGTACTTAATGTCAAAACAAGATGCAAAACCAAGGCTGATTCGATGGATTCTATTGCTTCAAGAATTTATTATCACTATCAAGGATAAGAAGGAAGCTGAGAATGTTGTTGCAAATCACTTATCAAGACTCACACCAGATTCATCAACAGAAATAACACCTATTAATGATTTTTTTCTCGATGAATTTTTATTTTCTATTGTTACAATGCCTTGGTATGCTAATATAGTTAATTTTCTTGTAACAGGAGAAATGCCACCTCAATGGAATGCTCAAGACAAAAGAAAATTTTTAACTGAGGTGAGAAAGTTTTATTGGGATGATCCTTATCTCTTCAAATATTGTCGTGATCAAATATTTCAAAGATGCATACCCGACAATGAGGTAAGTAAAGTTATTAAATTTTGTCATTCTGAAGCATGTGGGGGACATTTCTCATCAAAGAAAACAGCTGTAAAAATCTTGCAATGTAGATTTTATTGGCCCACTTTATTTAAAGATACACATGCATTTTGTATAACGCGTGAAAATTGTCAAAAGTTAGGATCAATTTCAAAGCGAAACATGATGCCTTTGAACCTCATTCTTTTTATTGAAATCTTTAATTGTTGTGGGATAGATTTCATGGGACCATTTCCGTTATTATTTGGATTTACATATATCTTAGTTGTAGTAGATTATGTCTCAAAATGGATTGAGGCTATTCCATGTCGAAATAATGACCATAAAACAGTTATGAAATTTTTGAAAGAAAATATCTTAAGTCGATTTGGAATCCCTCGAGTCATTATAAGTGATGGGGGTAAGCATTTTTGTAATAGACCATTTGAAACATTAGTGAAAAAATATGGTATTACTCATAAAGTTGCCACCCCTTATCATTCTCAGACAAGTGGACAAGTTGAATTAGCAAATAAGGAGATAAAACAAATTTTAAAAAAAATTGTAAACCCAAATCGCAAAGATTGGTCTTTAAGACTAAATGATGCACTGTGAGCTTATAGAACTGCTTTTAAAACTTCATTAGGTATGTCTCCCTATAGGATAGTTTATGAAAAACCTTGTCACTTACCTGTGAAACTTGAGCATAAAGCCTACTGGGCTATTAAAACTTTCAATGCAAATCTTGATTTTGCTGGACACATATGTAAATTACAAATAAATAAACTTGAAGAATTGAGAAATGATGCATATGAGAATTCAAAAATTCATAAAGCTAAAATCAAAGCTTTTCATGATAAAAAAATTCAAAAAAAAATATTTGACACTGGTCAGAAAGTTTTGCTTTATAATTCTCAACTTCACATATTCCCTGAAAAATTAAGATCAAGATAGAGTGACCCTTTTATTGTAAAACATGTGTACCCTTATGGAACAATTAACATTGAAAATCCTAGAAATGGGAATGTGTTTAAGGTAAATGGGCAAAGACTCAAGCCGTTTCTAGAAAATCAAGCTTTTCATGAAGAATTTACGTCCCTGTCGGATCCTTGTTACGAGACCAATTAATCTTTATTTTATATATTTACATATTTACATATATTTATTCTTTTTCTAATATTTTATTTTTACTTGCAGGTTAATTTAGTAGTTTTGTTAAAGTTTTATTTTGCACCCTAGTTAAGTGGCGGATAACGGTACTCCGTGATATTTCAAGTCAGTTTTGTCAGTTTCCTATAATTACTGATATCTTCTCTTCTTCTCCCTTTTCTAAAAAAAAAAATGGATGACATTCTAAAGAATTTAAAAAAACGTTTTCCCTCATTGCCTCAAAATTCCTCGAAGAAAATTTACCAAGCAAGATGTGAAAGATTAAGGTTATTAATGATTATGAATATACCTGTTGATTTACGCTGACTAATTGAAGTCAAAGTTCGATTGACAGGTGAATTTTCAAACTCATTAATTTCCTACATGCCTGACTTAGGTAAAAACTCTTTTTCAAAAAAACGAAGAGCAAAACGATTAAATGGTTGTTACAAGTGTGCACGCACGACTTGCAACACATGTTGCTACACTTTAAGAATGATGTCTGTAAATCGCGAAGATAAAATTAAGTTCATTAAGGATGGCATGAGTAAGGAGTCTTTAGATGATATCTTATCGACTCTTGAGACGCATCCTAGTGGATATGTGCATATTGCAATTTATGAATTATGGGACATATTCCTAAAAGAACATGAGCGGTACAGTCTCGGGAATCTGACTTTAAAAGACCCTGTTTGCCAATTTTTAAAAAAATTGGATGGGAAGCCTATCCCCGACCCATAGAGGGCGTTTAAGCCATTACTGGACGTAAAACCAAAGGAAGATGTGAGCCACAATCACAACTACTTGTATATATTTACTATAGCTGTTATTTTTAAATGTTTCATTTCAAACTCAAATGTCTTTTCAATAATCAACCACCTATAGTCCTTTTTGAAAATTTTGCATTTTAAACCGACACCCCATGTGACTTAACTTTGCAACACCTTTTTGGCTCTATAAATACTTTGCATTATTTCTGCATCTTTATACAAACTCAAAATCATTCAAGAGAGAAGGTGAGTGTAATCGTGGAAGGATCATCAACTCGTAAATTCATAAAAATTTGTGTCTTTTGTGGATCTTGTTGGTATTGTGTTGTATGGTTGGGCGAATTTACTTAGGGTTCTTGCATGTGGGTTGTGTTCATCATACAAACAATATACATATCTCATACATACATGTGCACAGCGGAAGATTACATATAATGAACACAGAAAATAACATTTGATTAATCTGAAATTCGAGATTGAGAAATATCACCAATGAAGCCTTTGGATTAATTTTCTTTGAAGTCCACCATGAAGTGAATCTTTGATCAATTCTAGCAATCAACAAGGGTGGGTTTGATTGTCTAGAATGGCAGCATCTTAATCCAGCATATGTGTTTAACTCTTAAACATTTTTCAAAGTTAAACCATTTAACTTAATTAAATTTGTTTTTCCTTTTATTCAACTCTTGAATAAATAAAACAAATCTTGTTTTTAGTTATTACATTTAGTAACCATTAATTCAATTTGTTTTGTTGTTCTAACACTTAAAACACAAAACAAACAATTTCAATTTCTCAAATTGAATTGGCTCCCAAAATGCAAAAGCTAAAAAACTAAATCCATTTTGAATTTCAATTTCATTTCACTTTATATACAAATGAATTAATTCCAAACTAATTTGAATTTCATTTGCATTTCATTTGGCTTAACCTAACCTTAGTTAACATTTAACCTTAGTTAGATTATTTTAACTTAACCTTTAAGTTAATAAATATTTAATTAATTTAACCATAGTTAACTAACTTAACCATGGTTAGGTTAACCTTTACTTAACCTTTAAGTAAGGTTAACTTAACTTAACCACTTGGTTAACTTTTAACTTTAGTTATGTTAAATTAATTTATTTAACAATTAAATAAATAAATATTTATTTTAATTATTTAACAATTAAATAATCATAAAGTGAAATTACTATTATATCCTTACTCGGTTACCAAGTTAATCTAAAGTGGGTCCCACCAATTTAACCACATACTTTAGTTAACGTAACCTTAGTAATTGCTGAATTATACTGTATTGAACAATTCAATACGGTACACTGCCCAAGTGCTCAAAGAGTACATTTCATATTGGGACTCACTAGGTCTACACCCGATTTGTCAAATGGAACTGTTCCATTAATCCGTAATCGATGCCCCACGCACACGTTACGAATATTACAAATCAGCGTGTCAGACCATACAAGTTGAGGTCATAACGTATACGTATAATCCTTCCAAAATTTATATCCTAGATGTGCGGGGATATAGATCAGCACCGTCAAATCCCCATTTGCTCATCCATAAACTTATCTCCAGATTCGTATCCCGATAAACAATATACGCAAACACTTTTGCTATATTGTTTAACCCTATGGGAAACTCTTTTCCCGGGTTTATGCTTGTGGCCACAAGACTTTATGAAATACAATCTCGGAGCATCGGATATTCAACTTACCTACGTAAGCTGATGGATCCCGTATCTACGCACACCGGACTCCATGAGCATCGAACCATACCCAGCGACACATAGCGGTCAGACCATGAAAGGTCTCTGACATATGTGGAACCAAAGCATGATGGATCACTCACAAGACCACCGTGGCGCTCAGGTCAAAGGACCACGAATACTACTCAACTCGAGAGGACCTTCCTTTGACGGTGTCATAGGATATCTATTGGGGTCCTCATAAGTCTATTCAGTATCCAGTCCTGACTGGATACCCGCATGCCTATACAAGCTCTAAGCTCATGGTCAGCTAAGAACAACCATCTGAACCAGTCAGATATAGACATACACTAATCTATATAAAGTGAATCACTAATAGACCCGCATTAGTGATTATAGATCAGGAACATTATGTTTGAGACATACTTACATAATGATATTTCTTAACTCCTATTGCAACTCTTTGCAACTATATCATTACAAGTATACTCTCAGGTCTTTGTCCCATTATAGACAAGGTTCTAACTCTTTAGACCTCGCTGATTCTTATAACCTGCTAACTCTTAACAGTGCTAACTTTTAGCATTTATAACTCTCAGCTTTGCTAACTATTAGTTCTGATCTAAACTCCTTTAGACCAGATCTGAACTCTTTCAGATCAAACAATGTCTGTAATGTTACAAGCATTATACCATATTAATATGATATTAACAATCTTTATTCGAAATGTTTATTGTATAAATATTAACAATTAATATTCATACAATATTGGAATGGCACGTGAGCACCAGCTCCAACAAACTCCCACTTGCTTCAGTGCCATACGTACTGGTATCTCATACCAATACACTCCACGTGTTTCTCAAACACTATAGGAGTTTAGGCTTAGGGGGGTTCGCTACATCCAAGGATTATTCCCTAGATTTTTATTACAACTCTTGTTGCCAAGAACTTTCTAATTATGTGATTTTCAGAGTTCACATGATTAGAATACTGGTGTGCCTTATGGCTTCTCGGCTCGAGCAATTACCGTTATTTTGCAATATAGTGGGATAGGATCCACTGAGCTTGGAACTATTCAAAGCTCTGCAATTAATTTTGAATATCCATTGTACTTTCTTTGCTGACTTCTCAAGCCGCAACATATTCTACCTCCAAGGCAGAATTACCTGTGGACATTTACTAACACACATTTAACTAGCTCCGGTACTGATAAAGAGAAACACATAACTAGATGTAGACTTTCTACAATTCAGTTCAGACGTAAGTCTGAATGTGTATCCCTTCTTTTGTAAGAAACTTTCTTCATATTTTATAAACTTATCCTATATACTTCTCAAGTATATATTGATATGTTTCACAACCATTTAATGGTCATGATCTAGATTTAACAGATACCAGCTTGTAACACTTACAACCATCTAAATCCAGATTTCGTACATTAGACGGTATGCATTAATCTATTTCTAGCTAATGCATCTGAGATGTTAGACACTCTAACTCTCTCATCTTCTTCCTGAGGACACTTCCTCTAAGAAAGATGAATGCCACTTCTAAAAGGGACTTTAACTGTCTTACAGTCAATGAAGTTGTACCTTTTCGTGGACTTATTCTATATACGAAGTTTGAGAGAGTCTTATTAGCTTCCTAGCTATATCTCCATAAAGCTTTATACCTAGTATATAGGAAGTCTCTCTCAAATCTTTTATGAAGAAGTTCTTTACACAGATAACACTTATCTGATTTACTTGCTATACTCCAATCATCGTTTCCAATATTGAGTATATACTTTCCACTTTAGAGAACTAAAAAGATAATTATACTCCCACTGCCCTTTCTGAACACACACGCTTCCTCTTTGTTCCTGATAAAACCAGACTTTTTGATTTCATCATATAAACAAAGATTCCACCTTTGGAAAAATCTACTTAAGTCCATAAATGGACTTCCTCAATTTGCACATTATATTAGAAGTTAGGCTTGGATGCAAAGACATCAAGTTGTTCTCTGCATATCTCTTGTTGGAGATATACTTCCCAGAACAGCTTATTTACATCCATTAGCCAGTCCCATAATCATAATATACAACAATAACCAACAAAATCCAAATTGACTTTGGTATGTTTACTGATGAAAAAGGTTTCCTCATTATTGATCCTAGATCTCTGAGTGTAACCTTTCAACATCAGTCAGGCCATGAAGGACCATTCCTTCAGATAGGGCCCACATTGCTTCCTCTGCGTAAACTGATTTACTGCCAATAAAAACAATTTCTACAGGAAGCTCAACTAAGTGCTAGACTTAATTGCCATACTTAGAGTCAAATTCGAATTTTATGGTATCTTGTCATCAACAAAATCTAAATTGACTTTAGCATGTTTACTGATGAAAAAGGTTTCCTCATTAGTGATCCTAGATCTCTGAGTGTAACCTTTCAACATTAGTCAGGCCATGAAGGACCATTCCTTCAGATAGGGCCCACACTGCTTCCGCTGCGTAAACTGATTTACTGCTGATAGAAACAATTTCTACAGGAAGCTCAACTAAGTCCTAGACTTAATTGTCATGCGTTGAGTCAATTTCAAATTTTATGATATCCTTTTATTTTTCCGAATCGATGTCAAACATCGTCTCTCCATAAGTTAAAGGATCCATTTCTTCAACTAAGAAAATATCAAGGGTACATTCAAGTATCAAACATACCTAAATGATGGCCTTGATATCCTTTTCAACTTATGAACTTAGTGTGTTAAAGGTATTTCACTTAATTGAAATTAAAACTCCATCGTTGGTTCATCTAATTTTTGGATTGACTTCATCAAGTTCAATCTTTCTATAATCTCCACAATCCATGAGAAACTCTTTCTCTAGGAATGTGACATTATGAGAAACGAACATATTTCGTTCATCTGTATTATAGAAGTGGTATCCCATTATACACTTGAGATACTAAATGAACCGATACTTGTACCGTTGGATACAAGTTTATTCTGTTGCATAACTCTTATGAAAACAGAATAACACCAAGTCTTAACATACTTAAGACTCGTTTCCTATTTAGTCTATATCTCATATAAAGTAGTAGGAATGATTATGGAATTATTTAATAAGTGAGTAGCAGATGCTAAAGTATAACCTCATAGATATTTTAGAAGATCAGCGATTCTCAATATCAATCAGATTGTATCTAATATAGTCTGATTCCTCATTTCCTAAACATCTTTATGTTGAGGAGTATCTGAAGGACTATGCTGAGAGAGAATCATATTCTAGTTAAATAATTTGTGAATTTACTGATTATGTATAAATTACTTCGATCTTATCGAAAGCACTCAATATACATAAGGGTTTGTTTCTTTACTTTCATTGTCAGAACATTTTGAACACTTCGAAATTATTTTGACCTGCGTTTCCTAGAAACGCATGTCTATATAGTGACAATCACTATAAAGACAATGAAGTATCGAAATCATTTATAACAGTAAGATTTATTGGACTAAATACATCTATATGTACCAGATCCAATAAACCAGTGGCTTGGCGTCTTACACCTACATAAAGATTCGGCTATATTCTTTTGAATTCATAATTCATAAACTAGTCAATGTATTATAGTCAGATCAAATATCTGACCATCCTTAACCAGCTAGGATAGTCGTCTCACGACTACATGACCTAATCTTATATATACCACTGTTCATTATTATTTAAGTTGCTGAAATACTATATATTCTGTTCACCTCTACATTTATAACATTTCATGTTGTATATCAGATATAACGGCCATTCATTAACTGACATTCAATTAATAAATCAGTATCATTATCACAAGGAACTATTTCCTTATTTTTATAATAACCCTCTCTGTCAGCTACAGGGAGTGATATGATTTACTTAATAATGTTTGGCTCAAAATAGCAATTATACAACATTAATGCTGTTACTAGAAATAAGAAGTAACTGTGAAGTCTTAACGGCTACCACGTTCAGGAAATCTCTATTACCTACGTGAAGCTGAACTTCTCATTTCTTAGTAATCAAGCATTTCTCAAATCATGTAACATCTTACAGATATGAGAATAACAAGCGGTATCTCATACCAATACATAGTTAACATCAAATGCTAATGAAATGTTAATGTTTGATCAAACAGATATCTAATGAGTCAATCTTTCTTAAGTCAAGGTGTGATGAATAGTAACATTTACTATTTCAAACCTTATAACAGTGGAAACACTTTCCATTATGACTTTTCTCTATCTGTGGTTTAGTAATATCAAATATTATTGAATCTAGAACTATTCTTAGATTCATAAGCAAGTCTTACATATTTTATTCAGTACCCTATAGTTATTGGTATTTGTTCAAGATTAGTAACGGATTGCTCGTACTCATCTTATCTCTATAAGACAATCTTATCTCTATAAGACAAGTATCTTATCTCTATAAGATAATCATCTTATCTCTATAAGACAAAATAGGAGATGCGTAGCAGAACATTTCTTTATCGTTAATAAATTACGTTTTAGATCATGGGTATAACTGTTATACATTTTTTAATCTAAAAACGCCCTCCCACTGCTTTACTTAATCCCTTTAATCTCTCAAACGGGATAAGATAGTATAATATTCTAAACTACACAGCGGGAAGTGGATCCCATTGGGGTTTTACTCCAGCCTCACGCTAAAGCAATATTGGCCTTTATAAATCCAACAGGTAGACAACTCTTGTCAATTGTATCTCATACAACTCTTACTGCTGATCCTAAATACACATTACCCTCACGCTAAAGCAATATTGGGTAACTGTATTTCAGATTAACTCGTCAATGCTCAAATATATGTTATTGACACTATCCTCACGCTAAAGCAATATTGGATAATATGTTCGCATATATTTGATTCATCTCATGTTTTACCGGCATTAGACCAAGTCACACCGACCAAATCCCTCACGCTAAAGCAATATTGGGAAAGACCATAGTGACCCATCTCACACCGTATTGACAAGACGGACCATTTAAAATATTATCACATAATATAATAAATTTCAATCTAATTAAGAGAGATTTTAATTACAGGCTTTCATATTATTTGCGCTCATCACATGAGAGGTTATTCTCAATCATTTATTCATTTTTGCACAAGCACAACTAACCCCCACCAGTGGGGCCCCCATTGTGGTTACAAAAATAAATAAATAATAAAAATATTATTTTCTTGGTTTATCATGTAAACTAATAACCCTTATCATTACATCTCATAAACCCCCACATGCGGAAAAATAAAAAGATTTTACTCCTTTTTTTTTTTTTTTTTTTTTTTTTTTTTTTTTTTTTAGTGTAAGAACGCCGCGGCGCTGGTCTTATAGCGCTGCCGCGCTAGGGCTTCACAAGCCTCAGCGCTGCGGCGATGACTTACCAGCGCGGGCGCGCTGGAAGCAGTGCTTCCCGCGCTGGGGCGCCAGAAAACCAGCGCCCTCGCCCTTGTCCAGCGCTGGGGCGCAAAACAATCCGCGCCCCTGCGGTACTTCAGCGCTGGGGCGTCATACGCTCAGCGCTCCCGCGTTCATATGAACGCTGCCGCGCTGGACCTTAGCGCTGCAGCGTTCCAGGTGCTGTTTTTCACTGGTTTGCATTTTTAACACTTAAAATGCACCCCAACAGCCCCGGAACTTGTCCTACAACTTAGCCAACACTTAGCTAACACTAAAAAATCACCCATAACAACACAAATTGCTCTGATACCAATTGTTGGTATTGTGTTGTATGGTTGGGCGAATTTACTTAGGGTTCTTGCATGTGGGTTGTGTTCATCATACAAACAATATACATATCTCATACATACATGTGCACAGCGGAAGATTACATATAATGAACACAGAAAATAACATTTGATTAATCTGAAATTCGAGATTGAGAAATATCACCAATGAAGCCTTTGGATTAATTTTCTTTGAAGTCCACCATGAAGTGAATCTTTGATCAATTCTAGCAATCAACAAGGGTGGGTTTGATTGTCTAGAATGGCAGCATCTTAATCCAGCATATGTGTTTAACTCTTAAACATTTTTCAAAGTTAAACCATTTAACTTAATTAAATTTGTTTTTCCTTTTATTCAACTCTTGAATAAATAAAACAAATCTTGTTTTTAGTTATTACATTTAGTAACCATTAATTCAATTTGTTTTGTTGTTCTAACACTTAAAACACAAAACAAACAATTTCAATTTCTCAAATTGAATTGGCTCCCAAAATGCAAAAGCTAAAAAACTAAATCCATTTTGAATTTCAATTTCATTTCACTTTATATACAAATGAATTAATTCCAAACTAATTTGAATTTCATTTGCATTTCATTTGGCTTAACCTAACCTTAGTTAACATTTAACCTTAGTTAGATTATTTTAACTTAACCTTTAAGTTAATAAATATTTAATTAATTTAACCATAGTTAACTAACTTAACCATGGTTAGGTTAACCTTTACTTAACCTTTAAGTAAGGTTAACTTAACTTAACCACTTGGTTAACTTTTAACCTTAGTTATGTTAAATTAATTTATTTAACAATTAAATAAATAAATATTTATTTTAATTATTTAACAATTAAATAATCATAAAGTGAAATTACTATTATATCCTTACTCGGTTACCAAGTTAATCTAAAGTGGGTCCCACCAATTTAACCACATACTTTAGTTAACGTAACCTTAGTAATTGCTGAATTATACTGTATTGAACAATTCAATACGGTACACTGCCCAAGTGCTCAAAGAGTACATTTCATATTGGGACTCACTAGGTCTACACCCGATTTGTCAAATGGAACTGTTCCATTAATCCGTAATCGATGCCCCACGCACACGTTACGAATATTACAAATCAGCGTGTCAGACCATACAAGTTGAGGTCATAACGTATACGTATAATCCTTCCAAAATTTATATCCTAGATGTGCGGGGATATAGATCAGCACCGTCAAATCCCCATTTGCTCATCCATAAACTTATCTCCAGATTCGTATCCCGATAAACAATATACGCAAACACTTTTGCTATATTGTTTAACCCTATGGGAAACTCTTTTCCCGGGTTTATGCTTGTGGCCACAAGACTTTATGAAATACAATCTCGGAGCATCGGATATTCAACTTACCTACGTAAGCTGATGGATCCCGTATCTACGCACACCGGACTCCATGAGCATCGAACCATACCCAGCGACACATAGCGGTCAGACCATGAAAGGTCTCTGACATATGTGGAACCAAAGCATGATGGATCACTCACAAGACCACCGTGGCGCTCAGGTCAAAGGACCACGAATACTACTCAACTCGAGAGGACCTTCCTTTGACGGTGTCATAGGATATCTATTGGGGTCCTCATAAGTCTATTCAGTATCCAGTCCTGACTGGATACCCGCATGCCTATACAAGCTCTAAGCTCATGGTCAGCTAAGAACAACCATCTGAACCAGTCAGATATAGACATACACTAATCTATATAAAGTGAATCACTGATAGACCCGCATTAGTGATTATAGATCAGGAACATTATGTTTGAGACATACTTACATAATGATATTTCTTAACTCCTATTGCAACTCTTTGCAACTATATCATTACAAGTATACTCTCAGGTCTTTGTCCCATTATAGACAAGGTTCTAACTCTTTAGACCTCGCTGATTCTTATAACCTGCTAACTCTTAACAGTGCTAACTTTTAGCATTTATAACTCTCAGCTTTGCTAACTATTAGTTCTGATCTAAACTCCTTTAGACCAGATCTGAACTCTTTCAGATCAAACAATGTCTGTAATGTTACAAGCATTATACCATATTAATATGATATTAACAATCTTTATTCGAAATGTTTATTGTATAAATATTAACAATTAATATTCATACAATATTGGAATGGCACGTGAGCACCAGCTCCAACAGATCTAGTCCTGGAAAAACTAGTGAGTTTGTAGAAGCAGCAGAAACCCTTGGTAAAGTGTTAGCTGAGCGAAATATTCATTTAGTATACGGGGGAGGTAGTCTTGGATTAATGGGACGTATGGCAACCACTGCACAAAATAATGGCAGTCGAGTTTTGGGTATTATACCAAAAGCTCTAATTGTTGGAGACATTGTAGAAAAAATAATTGGAGATGAGTTACAGGTATCATCAATGCATAAACGAATGTCTTTTATGCTTCGTAATACTGATGCCTTCATAGCTCTACCTGGAGGTTTCAGAACATTGGAGGAAATTTTTTAAATTGTATCATGGGCACAATTGTAAATCCATAAAAAACCAATTTGTTTGTTAAATGTTGATGGTTTTTATAATAAGTTGTTATCTTTTCTTGACTATACGGTGGAAAAACAATTTGTCTCATCTGCAGCACGACAGATCCTCATTTCTGCTTCAACTGTTGATCAGTTACTCGATGAACTACAAGCTTTTACACCTCTATCTGATCCAACAATGAGTCAGATGGATTGGTATACCGATAACAGTAAAAAAAAATGCAAGATAGATTTGATGCTTCATCTGTAGCCTATCTATTTTTATGTATTTTTAAGCTTTTTATGTGGCTTATTTTATTTTGTTGCAGGTTTAATTTTTAATAAAAGATATTTCAGGTGATATCTTTTATACTTTACTCTTTCTATATTTTGACATTGAGGACAATGTCTCAATTTGGTTGGGGGGGAAGATAGTTGATATTATTGTTATCACCATGTTTACTAAACAAAAAAAACAATTATTATTATTATGAATGGCGTGAGTAAAATGTTCATTTATGTATTCTTGAGACATATTCTAGCTCTAGAATGGCAGAGTAAATAGTATATTATAAACTTTTGAAACACATTCTAATTAGTTTATTTTTAATGTATTTTATGTTTGTTGCTTAAGTTCTTGGTAACTATTGCGTAAATAAATTTGCTTTGCTATCGATAAATGATTTCAAAATTGTTTAGTTTAAATAACTTTTTCTATCTAAGTTACTAAAGAATAACTTCTGAAATTATTTCTTGAGAACAATACTAAGCCTTGTGGTAAGATTGATGATTCATATAGCTAAGAGAATTTTCATGTTTAAGTATACATATTATTTTCTAAACTCACATATCTTTTGTGAGTGAGTGGAGAGGTTTGAGATAACAGCTTACAAACTTTCATTGATCTTTTGAAATGATTAATTTTTATTTGGAATGACATTATTTGGGATGAGGAATGATTTGGTTGCTTAACTGAAGGATAAAAAAAAAATTGGAAAAGTATTATGGTGATAAATTGCTCTTATTTTGTAATGATTCCTTATGTCTTTCAAAAAAAAGAAAAAAAATGAGTAAAAAAATAAAAAATAAAAGAAAAAAAAAAGAAAAAAAGAAAAAAAGTCAATTCAGTTCAATAAAGTCTTCATTCAATTTTAGAATACTAAAGTCATGAGGAAGCAATCTTATCACCAGACTCTATATTCATAAGATTAGCATTAAATAATTAATGTCTTGACGCTAACATGTGGCAATAATGGTTTGACTCTAAACATTTGATTTTTCTATCTTTGGATCAATGTAAGTTTGTCTGTCTGTCTGTCCTTAAATGTAACTTTTTCTTGAGCGATTATCTATTTTCCAACTCCATGAGTGAAATCCTAAGTCATTAAACAAGTTATTCACCTGTAAGGATATGGAGTTGAGGTTTTTACTTGAAAATTTTTTAAGGCTATATATGTTGTGGTTTGTGGTAAGAAGGCTTTGGCTTAATTCACATACACACAAAAATTTTTTGGAAGTTATGATTGAAATAACCTTTATAGCGATTGTGATCTTGAACTAACGTTTTGTTTGAAATACTTAGGTAGTGTTCAAATTTTATTTATGCTTGAATTGCTAGGGACTAGCAATAAGCCAGTTGAGGGGTGTGATGAACACTTGAAATTACACATTTAATAAGAGTTTTATATAATTATTTTGTATTACTAGTGTATTTAATTTTCTTAACTTAAGTATGTTTACAATATTGTACCTAATTATCTTTTAACTATTTTGTGGTAAGTTCAGTAAAATAGGCATAACTGTCTACCTAAAGATCTAATTGAGGTGATTATTGATCCTGTCAAGAG
Source organism: Ailanthus altissimus (assembly GCA_946807835.1). Classification (NCBI taxonomy): domain Eukaryota; kingdom Viridiplantae; phylum Streptophyta; class Magnoliopsida; order Sapindales; family Simaroubaceae; genus Ailanthus; species Ailanthus altissimus. Next base: position 22,557,452 of record OX327684.1, read on the forward strand.
CTGACTCAATAGATTAACATATTGTATTTTACAAAGCATTTGAAATTCGAGTGTTTAGAGGATGAAAATAGCCTAGAACTGAACTGATCTGCAGTACAGGCCCAGATTGAACAGTCATCAATATTTGGCCCATAACTATAGAAATATGTATCTAATACATATGAGATTATTAAATTTGGAAATATAAGAGACTTATCTACAACTTTGATGTTTTGAGTGACAGTTAATTCGGATCACATTAATTTCAAATTGGATAATCAAGTGGGTGCTCTAGTGATAATCAATGCAAATTATTTTGCCACCATTCTTGACTTTCATCATCCAAGTGGTTCCCTCCAAATTTGTCTCGATTTATCCATGTTTTTCTATAAATAGGTGGCTTGTTTATGCCTAAAGCATATAATTAGAAAGTTAAAATTTAGTTCAAAATACTTATTTTTTGTATCCATTTCTTTGTAAATTTATTTCTCTTATTTATTATTAAATCATGTTATTTCTTCTTCCATTTCTTTTCTTTTTCTTTAGTTTTATTATGTTCAAATAAATTTTTTTAAGCTAAGGTGAAAGGGTGAAGCTCTTGGCAAGGTAATAAGATATGTTTAATATTTATTCATGAATTTAATGATTCATTCTTAAGTTATGCAAGTTTATATATAATGTATTTATTTTGTTTGTAGAATTAATACACTTTTCTTCTAAAAGTGGTGATTCTTGATTTATTATTGACAAACCTTATACTTGGCACAATAAATTCTTGAAACCATTTACAAGATTTGGTGTATATAACATTTCTTGTAAAGTGGGAGTCTTGATTTATTGTAAACAAATATAAAGATTGGCATAATAAATACTTGAACCCATTTATAAGATTTGGTGTATAATAATTGATAGAAATAAATACTAATCAATATATATGATGATGAACTTTAATTGTTATATTTTCCGATTGGAACCTCCTTTGTGTGAGGATTCCAATTGAGTTATAAAAAAAAGTTAAATATATTCTTACTTCTTATGCCAAGAGTAGATCCCTCGAACCTTAGCGTTTTATTTGAATTGGTTAATTGAATTAATATTTGCAAACATCTTATGCTACATTAATTATCTTGAAAGTGTTTATAATTTATAATTTTAATTCTACTTCCCTATGGATCGACCCCGTTCTCATCGGGTTATTTATTACTTCGACAATCCTGCACTTGGGAATATACTCCTATATTCTGGATGTGTCAATTTGCTAGAAAATATCCTTGTGCAACTATATTCTCAAATTATTTCTTATTGATTTATTTTCACCAATGCAAGGTTTGTCGAGTGGAACTGATAATATAAATCAGTGTATATTTATATCTGGATTGTTCAGAAGGTTAATCTTAACAGACTATGAGCTTAGTTGAAGCTCGTATAGATATATAGGTATCCAGTAAGGACTAGATACTAAACAAGACTCAATGAATACATCTAATATATATCCCATAAATCTGTCAATGGAGGGTCTTTTCGAGTTAAGGAGTATTCGTGGTCCCTAGACCTAAGCACCACAGTAGGCGTGTGAGTGATCCACCGTACTTTAGTTTCATATATGTCAGAGACCTTTCATGTTCTGACAGGTAAGTGTCGCTGGGTATGGTCCGATGCTTATGAAGTCCGGTGTATATAGATATGGGATTCGTCAGCTTATATTGGTGAGTTACAAAATCCAAATGCTCTAAGGTTGTATTTCAAGAAATCTTATGGCCATAAGCATTTAACCCGAGAAAAGAGTTTCATGTGATAAAAGTAATATCGTAAAAAAGTTTGCGCATATTATTTATCGAAATACTAATCGAGGAAATAAGTTTATAGTTAAGCAATAGGAAACTTGGCGATATTGATCTATGTCTCCGCTATTCTAGGATATATATGACAAAAGGATTGTATAAATATGGATTAACCTCAACTTGTATGGTTTTACTTGCCATTTTGTATTATCTATAACGTGTGTGGGGCATAGGTTATGGACTTACAAAAATGTTTTCTGAGACAAAATGGGTGTGAACCTAGGGAATCTCACTATATGAAGTTTTCTCGTTGAGCATGTGGGCAGCATATTGGATCGAATTGTTCGATCTGGGAAGTTTTCAAAAAATATTTATTTATTTTAGAGTCTCTCGAGGAATAACTAAGTTTTAAATGTTAAAACTAAAATTATGCCAAGTGAGACTTGACATTTTAATCTACCTAGTGTATGCCTCAAATCGTGTCAATAATTTGTATGAGTACTAAATTGAGCATTGGTGGATAAAGTTATGAAATACTTTTTGTTTCATAACATATTTTATTTGACTATTTATTTATTTTAGGGTGTAGTAACCAGTATCTATAACCGGTAAGAATATGTATATATATATATATATAAATATATATCTTATTTGTATGTGGGTGATCCTTGATTTTTATATTGTTATTAGTAGTGTTTTTATAAGTTAAGGACATACTATTAGTATTGAGTTTATTTGTAAGACTTTAGATTTATTTTAGGGACCAAATTGTAATACTTTAAAAGTTTTATGGGTAAATTCATAAATATAAAATATTTACCTCTTATTATAAAAATACACTTTTGAAACCCTAATTTGCTCATTTTTTGGTCGAGCTATCCCTTTAGAGAGAGAGAAGAGAGAAATAGAGAGGAGAGAAAGAGAAGAAGAAGAAGAAGAAGAAGAAATTGGAATTTTGAATTTTAAGAGGTATATCATACATATTTCTCAATTTATTGGTATTAATTAAGTTAATTCCTTTAAGTTTTGATTTCTGGAAATATGTATAATTGAGGATTTGATGTGTATTTCATAAGATCTTATGAGAATTGATGATGATCTATAAGGTAGCTTGATAAATCATGATGAATTGTGAAATTTCTGCTTGATAGTATCTTGATCCAGTAATTTTATAAATTTTTGTGATTCGATTCTGGTTTTAAATTTTGAATATATGAAATTAGACATGTTTAGGATCATCTGAGACTTTGAATCGATTCAAAATTCTAGAAATTGAATTTTTTGTGAATTTACCAAAATGACCCTGAAATTCTAAAAATTTCCTGTATGAACAGTATGATATAGTGACAAATAATTTTTGTCATACTGAATAATCTTTACAAATTACAAATTTCTGGAATATGATAAGTGTATATGTCTAATATGATATACTCAGAATTGAGAATTTAACTCAATGTGGTTGAAGTGTTATGATTTTCTAACATGTATCCGCTCATTACAGTATTTCATTATCAGGATTTTTAAGCTAGAGAATAAAATAGTTTTAAAATACTTTTGGCAGTTAATTTGAAGTACAATATTTATCATAGATTGGGATATGTGTCAAGAGTATTTTGTTGGTAGTTTTATAATTTTTGAGTTAGTATATGATTTTATAAAATTAAGAGATTGAATACTGTTCAATTAGAATCTTGATCTTGTCAGGTTAGTAGTTTGGATTCGATGGTGTGTATGGAATGGATTATGTAGGAATTTTGCTATAATATTTATATATAGGAAGGATATATGAGTCAAGAATGATATATTCTGATTTTGGAGTAATTGGACATCATTTGATGTATTAGAAAATTTTGTTAAGTGTAAGTGGTTAGAATGACAGGTTTTGAGAAACCAAGTATTTAGACTAATTTGATGTGATAAATGCATTGTGTATAATTTTGTGAGCTATTTAAAGTATTTTGTGTGAATTGTGAGGCTTATGAAAGGATTAATCTCCATTGATAGGTTAAGGAGATTTAAGCTTTGTAGCTAAAAGTGCTAAGAGGTAAGTATACTAGATTTTTTACTGAAATCACAATAAACGTAGTAATTGTTTTGTATGATTTTGTAAATGTGGTTAGGAATATGTTTATGTTATGTCAAAGTATATTTTGATATGAAATGTGAAGATATGTATTTATGAATATGAGCATGGACATACATGACATACATGTGTTTTTGAAAGTAAGCTTTCAAAGTGAAATGTGTTTAACAAGGAGAGTTTTTGAAGTGTAATATGTCTATGAGAAATATTTTGTGTTTTGAGGGTACTTGAACTCACTGTTGACTTAGTAGGCATTTTATGTGATTTGTGGAGCCTTTATGTGTGGCCTTTCCTTCGGGATTGGTATATGTTATATGTTCCGTATGTAGAGAGGATCCTATTGGTACCTAAAGGAAGAGTGAGTCATCACATTAGTGTGGTGGCGTATTGGTGCATGTGAGAGGACTCACCAATGATTAGGGTGAGGGTTTGGCTTTTACCTTCGGGCATGAGCATTATATATGTGTGATTTAAAAACCTCACTTGTATTATTCCTCTCATACGGTATGTCACCTACGAGTAACATTTGGCTCATTATGTGATATATGATATGTAAGTCCTACTAAGTAGTAGTTGAGTGATGGTATTCCTATTATATGTTTTGAAAGAATATGTAAGCGCTTACATGACATGTAATTTGATAAGATTATGATGTTGATTTATCACAGCATATCATACACATACGTTGTATACATATATGTATTTATATTTTGATATATGAAAAACTAATATGCTTACTGAGTTTTATACTCATTATAGTTTATGGTGATTTCAAGTAAATAAGGTACATGTGTGCTTAACAGATTTGGCAAGGCTTCTTCTATTTCTTGGGTTCCCTAAGTTGTTAGGTTGCTGAATGTTTCATTTGGGGACACATGGGATATGATATTTGATTTGTCCCTATTGAATAAATACTTATGTATTATTTTATTGTGTGTGGATTGGATTTGGTTTAAGTTTCATAAAGTGTGGTTATTGGATGATTTTAAGTAAGAATTTTCAATGAATATATTCTGGGCTCTCGGTAATAAAGTTGCTACTGGTGACGTAGTAGAGTGTTAATCTCTGAGAAAACTCTGCGTATCTCCCGATTTAATAATTGTCCCAGTCATAATTCAATTGCTATAATTCTGAAAGAAATTGAAATGAATGTTTAAATATGTTCAATAGAGGATTATATGTATATGTTAGATTATGGGTTGATTTTCTTTAATGTTGAACTTACTAGCAACTTGCTAAGGATTCCTGTATTGAATTAAAGTTTGAATTTTTGTGTAATATTATTTATGGGTGCACATTTTTGAAAGAATGTAAGTGATGTCGTATGTCGGATCTTTTAGGTCTGGGGCGTGACATAGGGTCTCTCAGAGAATAGCTAAGATTTAAGTGTTAAATCTAAAATTATGTCAAGTGAAACTTAACATTTTAATCTATTTAATGTATTTCTCAAATTGTACTAATAATTTGTATGGGTATTAAATTAAGTATTAGTGAATAAAGTTATCAAAGGAATGAAACAATTGTGATTTCAATTTTCAATTCGGCCATTTATTAAATGAATTAAATTTATTAAGTCATTGCCATGTGTAATGCTGCCATTGGATGAAAGAATCACGTGTAGCCATTCATCTTAATGAATTTAATTCAATGAAGCAAGATGTGGTAGCATATTAAGCTAATTAGCTACCAATTGCTTCTTCATTTCGCTAACTTTAAAGCAGTTGCCTCTTATCTTTATTCTTGCCTTTCCATGCTTAGCGACATGTCATTTAGCTTCTTTTTAATTGGTTGAATTTTAGGCAAAGAGTTGCCTATATATACAAGCATAAATGATTGAGAGATTGAAAAAATTGAAAAAGTTCAATTTTATGCTTGTGGCTTTGTTTTTTGAAAGGTTAAAGAGTTAACCTTAAAATAATTAGAGAGACAAAAACAATAGAAGCAAAGAGTTGCTCCAGATATTTCAAAAAAGAAAGGTACTATTTTAGCTTGTGAAAGACTACCACGTCCCCAACTAGAATTATTCAAAGTACGCTTTGATGGTAAGTCTACTAATTGTATTAGTGTAATGAGATTATTTTTGTTAGAGTGTGTGGGACTCACCAACACCTTAAGCCACCAGCTGGATGACACCTTAGAGTCACTGGCGTCCTAACACACAATTCAGGTTACCTGTACCCTTCAAGGAATCGAACCCCCGCCTCCATCTCATGGAGGCCTTATAGGCATTTAGAGGTTCGATTCCTTAAGGGTATAGGTAACCTGAGAATTGTGTGTTGGGACACCAGTGGTGCTGAGGTGTCATCTAGCTAGTGGACCAAGGTGTTAGTGGGTCCAATACACTCTACCTTGTAGTATGAATGACCAAAATAGAAAAAAAAAAATGAAAGATGTGTTTTTGCTCTTAACTCTTAAGAAAATTTTGAAAGAATTTCTAACACTTAACCTGTCAAAATTCTCTCTACCATTCCCTTAACCCCTTGCACTAATTTTTAATGATTAATTGAGCAACTAATTGTTCTTCCACTTGTTTATTATTATCTTTCATTTTCTCACCTAATAGCAACCATTATATTTGTCATTAGTGTTTTGTTTATTATTATCTTTCATTTTCTCACCTAATGACATCCATTATATTTGTCATTAGTGTTTTATTTATTATTATCTTACAATAAACTAAATTAAAACAAAACAAAATAGAATATCATTTAAATGAATTTAGACTTAATTTAGGCTAAATGAGAAAACACTTTCTCATCATTAAGAAACATCTTAAGGCCTACTATTAACAAATGTCACCCATTTATACTTATATTTTCATTTAATAAATATTAAACAAATAATTTAATTATTTTAAATCATGGTAGAAACACCTGCCAATTTAAATAAAAAAAATTAATTATTTGATTTCAATTTAAATAATAATATCATATATTATTATTATTATTTTATTCAATAAACATTTTAATGAATAAAATAATAATAATATTTGTCTAATAAATAAGGTTATTTTGGTAATTTCTAAATTAAACAATAATTTGCCCACATATGCCATGTGTTAACATCTCATTGGTCAACAATTAATTATTAACTAATTGATGTACTTAACTCTTAAGTCTTGACACGTGCACGACCGGAGGGAAACTGAAGTAAATGTTCGGTATGCTGAAATTTTCTAGATTGAACTATTTAATCCGTTACGCTGCCCCAGTGCACAACGAATACACTTCATATTGCGGGACTTTCTAGGTCCACTCTCGATTTGTCAAACATAACTATTCTGTGAGTTTGAGATCGATGACCCACATACACGTCATGGATATTATAAATTAGTGCAGTAAACCATACAAGTTGAGGTCATAGCGCATACATATAATCTTTCCGCCAATCATATCTTGGAAGAGTAAGGATATAGATCAATACCATCAAATTCTTATGTACTCATTCATGAACGTATCTCCAGACACGTATCTTAATAAACAATATATATGTAAACACTTTTACAATATTGTTTAACCCTGTAGGAAACTCTTTTCCTGGGTTTGTTGCTTATAGCCATAAGACTTTCTAAAATACAGTCTTTGAGCATTTAGATATATATAACTCATCCATGTGAGCTAACAGATTCTATATCTGTACACACTAGACTCTATAAGCATCAGACTATACCTAGCAGTCACACCGTGAAAGGTCTGTGATATGTGTGGAACCAAAGTATGATGGATCACTTACAAGCCCACTATGGTACTCAGGTCAAAGGACCACGTATAATACTCAACTCAAGAAGACCTTTCATTAACGGCTTCATGGGATGTCTATTGGGGTCCTCGTTGAGTCTATTCAGTATTCAGTTCTCACTGAATACCTGTATGCTATATGAACTTCCAGTAAGGCCATGATCACTTAAGAACAACCATCTAGACCATTAAGGTATAGTATACACTGGTCTATGTAAAAGGATTTCACCGTCAGACCTACATCGGTGAATTAAGATCAAGAACATATAATTTGAGAATAGATTTGCATAATAACATTTCTTAGCACGCAACTATATTATTACTAATGTATTCTCAAGTCTTTGTACCATCACAGATAAGATTCTAACTTTTAGACTTCATTGATTAATATAACATGCTAACTCTTTAGCATTTATAATTTTCAGTGATGCTCACTCTTAACTTTGATCTAAACTTCTTTAGACCAAATTTGAACTCTTTTAAATCATATAATATCTGTAGCGTCACAAGCATTGAACCATTTAATAATAATAATTAGCGATTTAAAAATTAATGAACTGTATAAATATCACAAAATAAAATATTCATACAATAATAGGATGACACGTGAGCACAAATCTCAATAACTCCCACTTACTCTAATGCTATTCATAGTGGTATCTTATACCCATAGACTTCACATGTTTCTCAAACATCTTTGGAGTTAAGGTCTTAGTCAATGGGTCCGCTATATTATTTACAAAGTCAACTCTACAAATTATTACATCTTCCATAGCTAAGATTTCTCTAATTATGTGGTATTTCCTCTCCACGTGTTTAAATCTTTGGTGCGCTCTTGGCTCTTTTGCTTGTGCAATAGCTTTGTTGTTGTCGCAGAATAAAGAAATAGGATCTATTGAGCTTGAGACAATCCCGAGCTTGATGACAAACTTACGTATCCACACTGCTTCATTTTCTGCTTCAGAGGCTGTAATATATTTCGCTTCAGTTGTTGAATCAGCTGTGGATCCCTGTTTAGTGCTCTTCTAACTCACTGTAGCACCGTTGAAGATAAATACATATCCAGATATAGACTTTCTATTATCTAGATCAGATTGAAAGTTTGAATCTGTGTATCCCTTAACCTGTAAATCACTTTTTCCATAGATGAGAAATTTGTCCTTTGTACCCTTCAGGTATTTAAGGACATATTTGACTGTCATCTAATGGCTGTCACCTGAATCAGATTGATATCAGCTAGTAACATTTATAACCATATTGATGTCAGGTCTTGTGCACATCATAGCATATATCAGGCTGCCTACAGCTTATGCACATAGCATCTTAGACATTCTAACTCTTTCATCTTCCATTTGAGGAGACATTCTCCTCAAAAGATGAATGTCATGTCTGAAAGGTACATTAACTGTCTTACAGTTAGTAAAATTGTACCTTTTAAGGACACTATCATGTATGATGATTAGGAGAGTCCTATCAGCTTCTTAGCTCTATCTTTATAAAGCTATATACCTAGTATATAGGAAGCCTCTTCCAAGTCCTTCATGAAGAAGTTTTTGTTTAGATAACTCTTAACTAATTGTAACATATCGATATTATTCCCAATGATCAGTATGTCATCCACGTAGAGAATTAAGAAGACAACCATGCTCCTATTGACCTTTTTATACACATATGGTTCCTCATCATTTTTTATGAAGCCAGATCCTTTGATTATCTCATCAAAACGAATGTTCCAACTCCGAGAAGCCTGCTTAAGCCCATAAATAGACTTCTTCAGTTTGCAGACTAGACCTGTGGATTGGCTGGATGCAAAACCTTCAGGTTGTTCAATGTATATCTCTTACTCGAGATATCCATTCCAGAATGTCGTCTTTACATCCATCTACCATATCTCATAGTCATAATATACAGCAATAACCAATAAAATTCGTATTGACTTCAACATCGCTACTGGTGCAAAGGTTTTCTCATAATTGATCCCAGATCGTTAAGAATAATCTTTTGCAACCAGTTGGGCTTTGAAGGTCTCTACCTTTCCATTAGCCCCACGCTTCCACTTGTAAATCTATTTACAACCAATAAGAACTATTCCTTCAGGAAGCTCAACCAAGTCCCAGACTTGATTGTGATGAATTGAGTCAATTTTAAATTTCATGGCTTTTTGCCACTTTCTCGAGTCGATGTCTAACATCGCATCCTTATAGGTTAAATGATCATTTTCTTCCACTAAGAAAACTCTCAGTGCACCTTCAAGCATCTGACCATACCTAGTAGGTGGCCTGAACACTCTTTCAGACCTACGTGGAGGGTGTGTTAAAGGTTTACCGCTCGATTGATTTTGAGGTTCCATCTCGGTTTCATGTTCACTTTGATTAGCTTCATCAAGCATAATTTTTCTACAACCTCCATGATCCATGAGAAACTATTTCTCAAGGAAAGTGGTATATCGAGAAAAAACACATTTTGCTCCTCGATATCATAGAATTAGTATCCCATTGAATTCTTGGGATACCGAACGAATCGATATTTGTACCCCCTGGGTGCAAGTTTATCCTGTTGCGTAACTTTTACGTAAGCAGGACAGCCCCAAATCTTAAAATATTTGAGACTTGGTTTCTTTCCATTCAACATATCATGTGGAATGGTTAGAACAGCTTTAGATGGAACTCTGTTCAATATATGAGCAACAGTTTTCAGAGCATAGCCCCAAATATATTTAGGTAGATCAGTGAAACTCATCATCGATCGGACCATATCCAATAAAGTCTGATTCATCCTCTCCGACACACCATTATGTTGTGGAGTACCTAGAGGACTATACTGAGCTAAAATCTCATTCTCCTTTAAATAATCACAGAATTCACTATTTATATACTCACCGCCTCGATCTGATCAAAGGTATGTGACATACATCCCGATTTTTTTTTCTACCTCAAGTTTGAACTTTTTAAATTTTTCAAAGGTTTCTGACTTGTGTTTCATAAGAAACACACCCGTATCATGACAAATCATTGATAAAGGTAACAAAGTATCGAAATCCACCCATTGCAGTGTGATTCATTGGACCGCATACATCACTATGTATTAGTTCTAATAAATCAGTGGCACGATGTCCAACACCAGTGAATGAAGATTTAGTCATTTTTTCTTGAATAAAAGATTCACAAACTAGGTAAGGTTCTATGGTCAGATCAGGTATCCGACTATCTTTATCCAGACGGGTTAGGCGTCTCACACCTATATGACTCAATCTCATATGCCACAATTTAGTATCATTTAAAGCTTGTGCACTATTACTAGTGCTACCCTATACATTCATGACGTTTCTCGTTGTATCCAAAATATAATGTCCATTAATTAACTAACACTCAATTAATAAAACATTAAACATATCACATAAATATAAAGAACGGTTCTTAATATACATATGATACCCTTCACTGTCAAGTACAATAAGAGAAATAATTTGTCTGATCATAGTAGGCACAAAATAACAATTATGAAGTACAACAGTTTTATTACAAGGGAGAATCAAATCATAATGTCCTACAGCCTCAACCCGTAGGAGATCACCATTTCCTACTCAAAGCTGTATCTCTCCCGACTGTAGCAATCTAACTTTCTTCACACCCTGCAACATATTGTAGATGTGAGAAGGACTTGCGGTATCTAATACCCAGCCAATACTAGCATCAAATGTTAAAGAAATATCAATAATGGGAAAGATAATACCTGAGGGAGTCTTCTTCATAATGGCAAAGTATTTGGGGCAGTTGCATTTCCAGTGCCTATTATCACCGTAATGAAAGCACTTGCCTTTCGCTTTCGATTTCTCCAGTGGCTTGGATATCTATCGCCTCTGAGGACCTATCTTGGGTGTGTACCTCACCTTTCTTTTCTTCTTCCTTTTGGACTTCCCAGAAGCCCTCGTGGTCGAAGATGAAGCACCATGAATAAGGAGAACCGAGCCTTCTTTATGCATGTCCTCATCCCCTGTCTTCAGCATATTGTGAAGATTAGCATAAGTAAGGGTCATTCCTTACATATTGAAGTTCATAATAAATTGTATAAATAACCCAGGCAGCGACTGAAGAATCAAACTATTCCCCAGGTTATTGCTCAAAGAGATGTCCATAAACTCAAGCCTCTCGATTAATCTTATCATCTTGAGAACATGAGAACTCATTAGACTGCCCTCAGAGAGCTTTACCTGAAACAACGCTTTGGCGACCCTATAATTCTTAATTTGGGGTCGGTTACCAAAAAGCTCTCTGAGATAGAGCATAATGCTACTGGCATTGTCCATGTGGACATGCTTCATCTGCAACTCAGTAGACATTGAGGCAAGGATGTACGATTTAACTTTTAAATTGTCATTCAACCTTTTATGATATATCACATTTTCTTCCTTGGTGGCATTCTCATAAACACCTCTGGGCATCTTTTGGTCAATAACATATCCCAATCTTTCTCAATCTGGAACAATTCTGAGATTCATGTACCAGTCAGAGAAAATTTCGGCACCTTTGAGTTAGTGTGCATTTAGTATACGCACCAAGGGATTTGAAGATGTCATCCTAGCTTACACAAGTCAAATAAAATAATATTATGAATGTTAGCAGAAATTATTATTAAATCACTAATAATACATTTTAAATCATGGGTATTACATTTATACATTTTTTAATTTAAAATGTCCTCCCATTGTTTTACATAATCCCTCTAATCTCTCAAAACAGAATAACGACAGTTTAAACAATTTTAAACTATACAGCGAGAAGTGGACTCCATTAGCATTTTACTCGGGCCACACATTGTAGTGATCTAGGCCTTTGTAAACCTAACAGGTAGACAACTCTTATCAATTGCATCTCATGTAACTCCTACTCTTGATCCTAAATACACCTTATCTGCACACTGTAGCGATCTAGGGTAAGTGTATTCCAGATTAACTTGTCAATGATCAAACATATGCTACCAGTATTACCCGCACACTGTAGCAATCTAAGGCAACATTTTCGCATATATTTACCTCATCTCATGTTTAACCGGTATAGTCTAAATTAAATCGACTAATTCCCTCACACTGTAGCGATCTAGGGTAAGTGTATTCCAGATTAACTTGTCAATGATCAAATATATGCTACCGATATTACCTGCACACTGTAGCGATCTAAGGTAATACTTTCTCATATATTTGCCACATCTTATGTTTAACCGGCATAGTCTAAATCACACCGACCAATTCCCTTACACTGTAGCGATCTTGGGAAAGACCAATATAATATAGCTAACACCGTATTGACAAGACGGATTAACAACAATAAAACACTATCTCATAATGTGTTATTGTTCAATCTTATTAAGAGGGATTTTTTTAAACTTTTTTTTAGTATCACAAAGACTTAATCCTCATTTCATGAGGAGGTAATTCTCAATCATACATTCATTCTGTGTAATGACAACTAACCCCCACCAGTAGGGCTCCCATTTATTTACCAACACAAAACAAATGATCTCAATTTACAATAAAATATAATAACTCTTATCATTGTATCTCATAAACCTCTACACAATTAAAATAATATTTTAAACAATTTAAAATATAATTAGAGTAAGTATTATCGGTGCCGCGATGTTGGGCCCACCGTATGACAGCAACGAGGAAGGGCATAGCCCCCAGTGCAGCGACGCCAGCTTCTAGCGCTGCAGCGCTCCACAGCCAGTACTGCAGCGCCAAGGCCTGGAGGCCCCTCAGCGCTGCGGCTCAAATTCTAGTATCTGTTCGTGAGCACCTATTTTCTTAGCGCTGGGGCGCCCAGTATCTGGAGCTGCAGCGCCAAGGCTTGGAAGCCCTAGCGTCGCAGCCCCAGCTACCCAGCGCCTCAGCACTGAACACTTATGGCTACGGTGCTCCGATACTCCCTCCTTCAGTATACCCATTTCAACAACTTAAAATACACCTTTTGAGTACCGGAACATCACCAATAACAATTTTACACTCAAAACACCTAATATCAACTCAAAATAGCTCTGTTACCATTTTGTGAGTGATTTTAAACCTATGGTGCATGCATGTGGGTTTATATCTATCATTTAAATATAACATATGTATCTCATACATACATGCGCAGTGGATGAGCGGAATACAAATTTTATAATGATAAACACAAGTAAACTTTACATGTTATCTCATAAATGTAAAATACTTTAAGATTGAGAAATAATACCTTGTCAAGCCTTTGGTATATTGTCGAACCAGAGTACCCGTCTTGAAGCAATTCGTTCACAATTCTAATTCCTCAACACAATGGGCTTGAGGAAGCTAGAATAATAGGTTTTCCAACAAATGAGGGAGCACTGGAGCGTCGCGGCTAGCCTGATGGGTATAACCATTGAACCTTAAAGTCCTATAAAGGATGAGATCCCAAGTTCAACATGGTTGGGGGTTGTATATGAGATGCAATTCTGTGTTGGGACACTAATGGCTCTGAGATGTCACCCAGCTAACGGACCAAGAAGTTGGTGGTTCCCACACAATTTATCAAGCATGTCGACCTTTTTGATAGAGTATGTGGGATCCACCAACACCTTGGTCTACCAGCTGGATGACACCTCAGAGCCACTGATGTCCCAATAATTTTAATGTGTATTAATTCTACTACATTGTATGTGAGACATGTAATATTTTAAATTATTTAAAATGCATATATTTACCCGTAATATGGTGCACACAAACACATAACACCTAACAATAAACACAATATAAATAATTATTGAATATAAATAAAATAAGTTAAGATTTTAATATAAAAATTAAAAATTAAATTTATTAATAAGTTGTACTAACAACATGTTATAAATAAATAATAAAAATTAAAAATAACTTAAATATTAAAAAAAAAATTTAAAAAAATTAAATACATATCAATAAGCGGGGAAGAATGTTTAACACTCATATGCTACGCTAGCTATCACAACATATATCACATTATTTATTGTATTGTATTTGTATAAAAAGTTGGCAAGTTGTTATCTTTCTCTTTCTTATATTAGAATGATTAAATATAAATAAAGTAAACAAAAGTTACAAAAAGACAAAAAAAAAAAGGAAAAAGATTCTATCTAGTTGGTTGCGTGAGGAAAAGTCCCGTGAATAGGCTTGATGATTGGTTCCTTCCTTGACCCTGCCCTGTCTCTGTGGCCCGTGCGTTTCTCTTTCTTTGCTCTTCAATTTAGTACGAATTGAAAACCCAAGCTTGATTTTGTTGGGATTTTTTAAATTAAAATTATATTTAAAACTTAACGAAACCAAATTATATCTCTCTTCCCGCAACTTCCGGCGATTTTCTCTGTTTCAGGTAATATCAATTCCTTTATCACTTTTTATTCATATATATATAACGTGATTATCAGATTCATTGTTTTTGTTTTTCTTTAATGTTAGTGGAATTAGAATCAAACACTGGTTCAGTTCTATTCCCGTTGATACTGGAGCTTTAATAAACCGGGGTTTTGTTGTCTGTTCTTATATGCTCCGCGTTGTATCGCTTCTTCTTGTTGCCTTGGCCATCGCTTTACATTGATTTCTTTTTTATTCATAGACAGTAATGACGCGTGTCCTTTCAAAATGAACTGGTTAACAAAATAAAAGCTCTTGACCTTCACGATTCTTCTTTTTGCTACTAGTGATTTAATGTCTCCTTTTTTTTTATTTTTATAATAAAAAAATTAGGGAATGGAATTATCAAAAGTATCTGTTGAAATATGATGATTCAAAATCAGGCATGGGTTTGATTTTAAATGAAAAACTAAAGAGAGGTTGAGATGAGGTCAAGAATTTATTTAATTCTCCTTAAAATGAGGTCAAGAATTCATTTAATTGATGAGCAAGGGTTGAAAACGGAAGTCGGAAGGGCACAAAAGCACAAGAGGAGACCTGATACATTTGAGTTTCCAATGTCAAAAACAGTATGCTCAAAGTCGCGACGTTGGTTACCAAAGGCCGCGGCATTTGTTCAAATTCTCATCAGCACTGCAACATTAGCTCTTGATGACGCAGTGTTGCTTATACAAAAAAACTTTGTTTTTGAATAGAATTGTGTCCTAAAGTTGGTTTTGGACGCTCATAAAATTTGAACTCTTATTCTAGCTAAATTTAAAATTTTTAAAGTCGATATTAACATTATATATTTTTCATTAATGCATCTCTGAATTGAATATGAAATACGAAAGTACTAAAATTTTATCACATATTCTTTATATTTTCCGAACAAGAGCAAGAGATAGGAAATAAAAATGTGAAAAAATCAAATTCGGAATGAAATGAAAGGCCTCCATTGTCTAATGGATAGGACATAGGTCTTCTAAACCTTTGATATAGGCTCAAATCCTATTGGACGCAATTTACTTCCATAATATTAAATATTTTAATAATTATTAAAATATTTAATTCAAAATACTTATATTTTTACAGTTATTTTTATTTTATTTTTTTTAAGTATTATAAAGATTATAAAGATTAAGAGTTATTGCTTATTTTATTTTTAATTGTTCCTGAAGTAGAAAGCATTTCGTTTGTCCCTGAATAGCTTATTTTAAAAAGAAGGTAATGGGTTACTCCTACAACACGTCTTTGTACAATGCTCAAGGCTCTAGGCTGAGTAGTAGGAGCAAATTTTAATTTATTATGAACCCAAATGATAGATTCAATAAGTTTTTGCCAATAACCACGCCCGCTGAATAAAAACATTAAACTAAAAGCCCATACAAAATGAACACCTAAGAAAAAAAGGCCATATGCAGATAACGAAGAACCATAAGACTGAATTACCTGGGATGCATGTGCCCATAAAAAAATCGCGGAGCTACCCATTAATTGTAATGGAACTCTGCGCAAAGTTTCCTCCTGTAATATGAGTTACCACCCCTTGATCGCTTATACTACCCCAAACTTCTAACTGCATTTTCCAATTGAAATGGAATATTACTACCGAAATTGCATTGTACATCTAGAATAGTCCTAAGAAGACATGATCCCAAGTGGATACTTGACATGTCCCCCCTCTTCTAGGCCCATCACAAGGGAAATGAAACCCAAGATTTGCTTTATCCGATATCAAACATGAGCTATGAGCAAATAGAACTCCTTTCGGGAGTATCAATACTGTCACATGAATCGTAAATGCATGAATGTGATGTACCAAAAAATCTGCGGTTCCTAATGGAATAGGTAACAAAGCAACTTTGCCACCCACTGCCACTAAATTACCACCCCCTCAAGTCAAATTGGTGCTTGCTGTTGCACTAGGGGCCGTTCCACCAGGTACTAAGGCGTGGGTGTTTGGTATCCATTAAGCAAAGACAGGTTGTAATTGTATCGCGGTATCTGAAAACATATCTTGTGGACGCCGTAAAGCACTCATGGTATAATTATGAATATACAAACCAAAATTGTGAAATCCTAAAAATATACATACCCAGTTGAGATGTGATATGATTGCATTGCGATGCCTAAGGACACGATCTATTTTAAAGTTATCCAACTTAAGTTATGAGAGTACGAATGCTGATTTAATTGATGATAAAGAAAGAAAATTCTTGGTTCAGTTCTCCACCTTAACGACAGAAAAAAAGATTGATCAAATTCTATTGAATTTGACTCATAGTGATCATTTATCAAAGAATGACTCTGGTTATCAAATGATTGAACAACTGAAAACAATTTACTTACGATACTTAGTTGACATTCTTAAAAAGCATTTAATGAATTATGTGTTCTGTTGAAAAATTGGTGATTCAACAATCTTTGTTGGACAAGAATTGAGATGAATACCAAAGTGAAGAGTTATAAGAAGTCTAGAATGTGTGGGAGATGTATGGAGAAGTGTGAGACACGAAACGGGAAGCGAAACGGGACTCAAAGACGTGAAAAAAACACGGGAGGAGCTGCCAGGGCTGAGCGCCGCGGCGCCCAGGACAGCAACCCAACGCCCAAGGACGAGCGCCGCGGCGCCAAACACGTCAAAAGTTTATTTTTAATCCGGATTTCGAGTTTTGGGAAGTTTTGGACTTTCAAAACAAGTGGACTCTTACTCTAATAAGGAATAGGGTTAGTAAGCATGAAATACACTCTATATAAATACTTGTAAACCCTTGATTTCAGATTAAGCATTAAGAAAGACTCTAAGAGAGGAAAAGAACTGGGTAAATACTAAGTGCTTGTGTGCGCTAGGGTGGAACCATTGTTTGAGTGATCATTGTTCGTGGTAGAGTAAGGGTTCACTAAACGTTTAGGTCCTTTTGAGGGTTCTTCATATTGGGTTTTTTTTGTAATATCTCTAGGGAGTTATAATAAGAGAGGCTAGGATCCTTAGATCCACCGTGGACGTAGGCAATTGACCGAACCACGTAAGATTGTGTTGTGCTCTTTTGTTTTTTGCTTTGAATTCTTGTTGTTTTTACTTGATTAACAGGTTATTCCGCTACGCAAGGAGGTTAGAATTCTAGGTTGAATCTTGGGTTCTTCGCTTCAACATAACCTCGACAGGGAGAAGGGCGTTTCCTCCTTCAACAAGTTCAATACATCCTGTTTAGCAGAAAGATGGGTATTCCTTGCTCATTATTAGACAATCACTTATTCACAAACTTCGTGTGGGGCTAATAGTTTTCATTTCTCATCTCATGGAAAATCCTTTTCGCTCCGACTAGCCCTATCCCCCTTTAGGGGTATTTTAGTGATAGGTTCTATAGGAACCGGACACTCGTATTTGGTCAAATACCTAGCGACAAACTCCTATGTTCCTTTCATTACAGTGTTTCTGAACAAGTTCCTAGATAACAAGTCTAAAGGTTTTCTTATTGATATCGATATTGATGATAGTGACGATATTGATCGTGACCTTGATACGGAGCTGGAGCTTCTAACTATGATGAATGCCTAAATACTTTCTCTCTTCAATTAATCCAAATACTCTCTCTCTTCAAGGTGATTCCATCAAATTCCACCACCAAACCAATTAAAACCAATTTAAATGAAAACCAAGTAAATATTTAAATTTTCAATATTAATTTAAATTCATTATTGAATATTTTTCAATATTTTATTTCTATTTCTAATATATTTTTTTCTAATATATATTATTTATATATATATTATTGTATATATTATTTATATATATTATTATATTGATTATTGATATTGTTTTTTTTATGTATTTTTTATGTATATTAATATAATATATATAATTTTTCAAATTATATTTGGTCTTGTTTCCACTTTTCCAGTCATTATAGATACAATTTTTAAATATTGGATTTTCCGTTATTTAAATCGCGTATCTCCGTCACTTGTAGTCATTTATCATTCAATGAATGATTGAAAAACGATTCATTGATCCAATATAATGTTTCTGACTTTATACATAAGCAAAGCAGTCAAAGTCGTACTTTTTCTACCCATCCAGAGGATTCCAAACATTCATGATCCTGATGCGAATGAGTCGAATTACTTATCTATCAGTCTATTAGTGAACTATCTCTCCAGGGATTGTGAAAGATGTTCCACTAGAAATATTCTTGTTATTGCTTCGACTCATATTCCCCAAAAAGTAGATCCCGCTCTAATAGCCCCGAATAAATTAAATACATGCATTACAGTTCGAAGGCTTCTTATTACTTTTTCATGTACTAGGGGATTTCACTTTGAAAAGAAAATGTTCCATGCTAATAGATTCGGGTCCATAAGCATGGGTTCCAATGCACGAGATCTTGTAGCAACCGAGTATTCAACTTTTTTAGCGTCTTCTTTAGGGATTAGGGAAGAAAGGGAGTTTTAGAACCCTTGTAACTCTTTAAAATTGATGAAGCATCAAATCATCAAC
Source organism: Ailanthus altissimus (assembly GCA_946807835.1). Lineage (NCBI taxonomy): Eukaryota > Viridiplantae > Streptophyta > Magnoliopsida > Sapindales > Simaroubaceae > Ailanthus > Ailanthus altissimus. The sequence goes on from OX327684.1 coordinate 22,576,914, forward strand.
AAGAAAGAGAATAGAAAGCTTAAGTTATACTTAAGTGTTTTAAGTGCATAAGATACTTCAGTATAAATCCTTAAGAGCATTTGGGTATTTAGGTATTCCTTATATCTCTTATGGGGTTTTTTGTGTATAAAAAAACTAAATAAAAAAAAAGTTAAGATCTCAAGATCCGCCATAAACGTAGGCAATTATTGTCGAACCACGTATATTTGTTGTGTTCTTTCTTTGGTGTGTGATTGTTTATCTCTTAATTGTGTATTTTTGTTATTTTTAGTTGCTTATGAGTAAAAGACTTCCGCAAGACATTAAGGGTTTCTTAGAGTGCACGTTAAAAAAAAAAACTCAACAAATTGGTATTAGAGCATAAGTTAGTTAATCATGGCATTTCACAAGTATAAGATAGAGAAGTTCAATAGGCAGAATGACTTCAATTTGTGGAAAGTAAAGGTTATGGCGCTATTAGTGAGTCAAGGGTTAGATTCAGCCCTTAAGAAAACTCAAGCAACAATCATTGAAGAGAAGAGACTGATAGAGTAAAATTAAAAAAAAGACTCATAGTACTATAGTACTACGGTTGAGTGATGAAATTCTAAGGGAAGTGGCTAGAGAGAAGATGACATTAGTTCTTTGGAGGAAACTTGAAGCCCTCTTTATGACAAAGTCCCAGGTAAATCGTCTATATGTCAAAAAAGAAATTATATTAGTTTTTTATAGCTGAAGGAACTTCAATGAAAGACTATATAGATGCCTTCAACATGATTATCATTGATCTTAAGATAATAGACATGAATATTGAGAATGAGGATAAGGCGATAATCTTGTTGTGTTCTTTACCTCCAAATTATGAGCATTTCGTGGACACACTCTTATATAGTAGGGAGACTTTAATGATAATTGATGCTAAAGCCTTATTGAATTCTAAAGAATTAGAAAAAAGATAAGAATTTGTACAACTAGGTTAGTTGCAAGAGAATGAGATGGTAAAAATAATTAATTTGGCAAATCTAAGAAGTGCTACTTTTATAACAAGAAAAGGCACTCGAAAAGGGATTGTTTAGAAAGAAAAGCAAAGAAGGATAGAGGAGTTGCTATGAAAAAGACTTGGAAGTTGTAGAAACATTGATAGCTTCTGATGAGAAATATGTTGAGGAACGAATACTTGATTCTGATTGTAGTTACCACATGTGTCTAGAAAAATTCTTATTTACCAATTATAAAACTATTAAGGGAAGAAAAATACTAATGGGGAATAATATTACTTGTAAAGTCATGAGAATTGGTAGTATTAAGATTAGGACGCATGATGAGGCGATTAGGAAGTTGTATGGTGTAAGGAATATTCCTATGTTTAGGAAAAACTTAATATCTCTAGGAGTGTTAGATCAAAAGGGGTATTTATTTAGAGCAGAACAAGGAATAGTTGAGATAAGGGAAGGATTTATAGTAGTAATAAAAGGTGAGAAGCACAAGGAGTTATATGTGCTTGATAGTATTGTTGTAGGTGGCTCAACATGGATTGTTGAGGGGATGTAAATTGAAGGGCGGCATTAGATATTTACTCACTATGGTTATAGGGGTGAAAAGAGAATGCATTGGAAGGGTTGTTGATAAGGATATGCCATGAAGGTATTGTATGGTGTTAAGAACGACATGGGAGATCATAGTATAAGGGCCACCCAAAGGGAGATGCATACGTCTTTTTGCAAACCAAGATCATGAGCTCAAAAGAAGGTAAGTCTGCATAAAGATTTAACTGGAGTTAACACTAAGTGATAGAGCGTTGGAGTAGATGGATCCTGACAAAAATTCTTGGAGAGATTTTGAATCAATGAGAGGTTTATTGAAATTTGGTAATTCAAAATCAATGATGGGTTTGATTTTGAGTTAGAAATCAAAGAGGAGTTAAGATGAGGTCAATGACACGTTGGATGAATGAGCAAAGGTTGAAATGAAAGCCAGATGCGAAGAGGGGCACGAAAGCACCAAAGCTACCAAAAATTGTACGCTCAATGCTGCAGTGCAAGCCACCGAACAACACAGCGTTGGTTCAAATTTGCATCTGTTGCCGTGGCGTTAGCTCTTGACGTTGCGACATTACCTATTTGGGAAGACTTCGTTTTTGGGTAAAATTTCGTCCTAAAGTCGGTTTTGAACTCTTACAACGTTTGAACTCTAGTCGGTATTAACACTATATAAACCCTTATAACTCTTTAGAATTGATTAAGTATCAAATCATCAACAAGAGAGAGAATAGAGAGCCTAGGTTACACTTGAGTCTACAAGATAGTGTAGTATAAATTATTAAGAGTTCATGAGTATTTGGGTATTCTTTGTATCTCTTGTGGGGGTCTTTGTGTACAAAAGAATTGAATGAAAAAAAGTTAGAATTATAAGATCCACTTAGGACGGAGAAAGTTATTGCTGAACCACGGATATCGTTTGTATTCTTTTTTTGGTGTGTGATTTTTTATCTCTTTGATTGTGTGATATTTGTTATTCTTTATTGTTTTTTAGTTAAAGAGTTCCGCAAGACGTTAAGAGTTTCTTAGAGTACACACTAAAAAAAAATCCAACAATATCAGTTTGTTAGTTATGCAAGTTTACTTTCTTCATAATTGGTTTGGTTTACAATAGAGACCCAACCGTTACAATAATTGGTTTGGTTGTTGAGACTGAAATGGTCGTTAAAATGATGTGTGGCAGATGATCAAATTTTTATATTTCAGAATGCCCCTTTTTGGTATATAAATTTTTCGTTTTCATTTTCTTTCCCAATTGCCAAGTTTATGTCTTGTTGTCTCCCACAGTTTTTATTCACAATAGAAGAACACATTAGAGAATATTAAAATAACAGAAGGAACCTGTTGGCTGAGGAATATTCTACAGCACTCATTTCTGTGGATGCAACCATGGAGGAAAAATCTTACCAGAACAAGGCTGAGTCACTGCTAAAGGAATACATACTGGCAGATCCATTTATCCCATATACATCGATTGTTGTTGGCATTTTTGCTTGCAAGTTGGTAAAAGTCTTCATCCTTACATGTTTTAATGCTATTTGCCATATTCTTTCATTTAATTTGGAGTATATTGTTATATCTGCTGTCTTCCTTTTTCAGGTCTATGATCTTGCCCAACTGATTAGTGTGGCTCACTTTAAAAGTTATTCCAGCTTCTCAAGAATTCAGCGGGTTGAATGGCGTAACCGGTGATTGAATATTTTCTGCTAATCCAATGGACGTTCTTTTTTTTTTCTGTTCATATAAAGTTTAACCATTTGTCTTAAATTGACTACCTGTGCAGGGCTATATCAACCGTCCATGCCATTTTTATCACAGTTATGTCTTTGTACTTTGTGTTCTGGTCAGATCTCTTTTCTGACAACCAACTCGCAAGCCTTATTACATTTCGTAGTTCTTTCCTATCTACATTCACATTGGGGGTGAGAATACCTTTAATTTCCTGTTCTTTCTTTAAATTATGAATTTCTTTGGGTTTAAAGTTCCAATATCTCTCTCATCTATCTCACACCAAGAATAAAGGATAATGTTTTGTTTGCGTTTGAGCCTTGTTTGCATTTGAGCCATCCTCTGGTTTCTTATGGTCCTATTTCTGTGAATAATTTGATTAGAAAATGTAGAAAGAAAAATAGGTATTGAAGAGCAGCATGATTATGCCTTCTGATATAAATCTTAGATATTGCTGAACTTTAGTGTTATTGAAAGTATTCAGATATTATCTCCAGTGTCAATTATTGAATCTGCTTTACGATACCTTTACCTAGCATTTTTTTTCTCTGGTTTGAAGAAATGCTTTATATCATTTATGTCTGGTATCAAATCCTAGCAAGTTGTATCTAGTTAACACATTCATGGCATAATGCTCAAGTGTAATTTTGACAGGTTTCTGTTGGTTACTTCCTTACGGACCTTGGGATTATAATCTGGTTTTATCCCTCTCTTGGCGGAATGGAGTATGTAAGTGCTGTTTCTTTTGGAGCTGAATGTACTTGCGCCAAAATATTTTTGTTTTGTTTTTTTCATTCAACAAAGCAAAGATGTTTTTTTATTTTTTTTACTTTTAGATGTTGTAATATCAAGAATTTACAAGAAGTTGGTCTAGCAAATGTTAATGATGTCAATCTTTCAGGTGCTTCATCATCTCCTTTTGATAGCAGGAATAACATACTCTATGCTGACTGTGGAGGGACAGCTTTATACGTACATGGTACTTATCTCTGAGACAACAACCCCTGGGATTAACTTGAGATGGTAATTTCCTGTCAATAAATCTGTCATTTCTACCACACTGCATTTTTTTTGGATATATTTTATGCATCTATTGAGTTTGTGTAGGTATCTTGACACAGCTGGAATGAAGAGGTCCAGAGCCTATGTCATAAATGGTGTTGTCACATTCGTGGCTTGGTTGGTGTGTAAAATCATTCGAAAATCTTTTTTGTTTTTTTTCCCTCATATTCTTCTTAGTGGAAAATCTTTGCTAATCACTCTAGTTTTTAATGTTACATCTTAACATCAGTCCGATACACACTTTACTGAGATAGAGTGTTGTTTGCAGGTTGCCAGAATACTCCTCTTCATGTACCTATTTTACCATGTCTACTTGCACTACAATCAGGTAATAGTAGTACATGCAAAATCGTACCTGATAAATATCAAGAATGTGTAGTAGAGATGGCTAGCACATCTGATATGCAATCTAAAATACTAAAAGCTAAAAATTCTATAATTTGGTAACAAAACTAGGATATACTGGATCCACTATTTTCTTTTCGTGGGTGTTTTGGTCATTGAATTTAATGTGCTGTTTGTTTGTTGAGAAGATGGGGCAAACGGATTAATCTTTATCAGAATCTTATGGTATTTGTTTTGTATTGATTTCTGTAAAAACTGCAGTCTACGAGGCATTTTCCATAAATCTGGGCCATGGCTGAATTATGATTGTAAGCCAGACTGGTTCATTGCTGCCCGCACCCTTGGCATACTTCCTTCTCATTGTTCCAAATTGAATAAATTTCCCTCCTTGTTCGTGGCGTGGCCCCTGCAACATTTAATACCACAGTCACACCATCTGATGTCATTTTCTTCATAGACACAAGGTCTTCGTATGTGCTTAATACTTTTTTGTAGACCGAAACTATAATATAATATTAAATTCTGGCCTTGAGGTACCTTAGTGCGAATTTAACTAAATAAGACTATGCTTTCAACTACTGAAACTGGCCATTTGGCGTTGGCCTCCGAGAATTATAACCCTTGATTGATTGAGATAATCTGGTTCAGGGGAACAAAGTCATTGATGCTTTTGTTGGCATGGTTAAAACAGAAAGGTTGTTGGTATGTGTCTGATATATGAGTTGAAATCAGAGTTATTGGGATTGCATATAACCCTCGTTAAATGATGGCAAATCAAAATATCATATTACAATTCATTTTTCGCTCTCATTCAGCAATGTCATCTAATTGCTTTCTAATTGACCAGGTTAAGCAGTTGAGCACTAGTGGGCAATTATTAGTAATTGTTGTGCCAATAATTCTATCCGTCATGAGCAGAAGGAGCTCAATGTCTGGGAACATGGCAATCTCATCAGAGATTATAAGTGATGATTTACACATGAGGCTGAACTATCTGGAAAATAGAGGTGATATTCCTTTACTGGTATTAATTAATCATCCTCACAGAGTTTCTTTACGGTGCACGTGTTTCTATTGTTTATGTGTACTTAGTATCTCAAACACCTGTGGCCTGTGAAATTGCAGACTCACCTGCACAAGCTTAATTATATTTTTCTAGTTTTATTTATAGAATGATTATATTTTGTCCAGGATCAATGATCATCTTGTATCATTTATACATCATCTATTTTGCCATAATATTTTGTACTAATTTGTAATTGGAAACTTTGCTGTAAATGGGATAATTCCCCTCTGCTATCATCAAAAACATCATGATGCACTGATGTTATAGTGCTTGGATTTGAATATTTTCAGCAATTATTACTCTGAAGCATCCAAAATGAACCATTTTAGCATTTTTAAAACCATTAAAAAAAAGGTCACTGAAAACACTTTCTAGAGCAAATTGCATATGGTGGTGAGTTTGTCTTGGAAGGCACTCTTTGTTTGGAGCACACTGTTACCTGGTCATGTGATTCCATCCACTTTTTTAGAGAGAGAATTGCACAGCCATATGATCTATGAAAATGGTTTCTGCTGAAATAGTTTTAATATATATATAAATAGATAGGTAGATAGACAGATAGATACAGTTCTTCTCAAGTGCAGACGTCCTTTAGTTTAACATGCAGACTTGTCAAAACAATGTCATTTAGACAAGTCTGCATGCTGAACTTAAGGGCGTCCTCACCCTAGAAATTTATATAATGCAATTTATTAATTCATCTTTGTTAGGAATTTTATAATTATTATCTAAGGTGTTATCATTTAATCTTTTATAGTTTATTACCATTCTACTTTTTCCTCTTTTTTGTTCACTATAATTATTAACAATAAATGCTGGGCTTCTATGTCTACTCCTGCTTTTTCTTATTACTCCTAATCTAATAGTTCATTTATATGCATTTCGAATATCTATTCCTTGGATAGCTTTTAGTTGTTTAGAAGGACATTTCGAATGGTTAGTGATGCCTTTTGGATTAAAAAATGCACCTCAAGTATTTCAAGAAAAAATGGGTAGAGTACTTAAGCCATTTTTAAAATTTTGCATAGTTTATATTGATGATGTTCTTGTATATAGTTAGAATAAATTCCTGCATACACTACATATTAATAAAATATTAGACTGCTTTAAGCAAATAGAATAGTAATTTCTAAAAAGAAATTAGAATTATTTAAGTAAATGATAGAATTTTTAGGATTAATAATAGATAAAAGAAAAATAGAATTATAGCCAAGATAAATAATCTTAGAAAAAACTTACACTATATTTAAGAGATAATAGTAAAGGAATAAATTTAGAGTTCAATATAGATAAAACCAATAAGGCATTAATAGATTTAGTTGCAGACACAGATAGCTATCTTTTAGAGATCCAAGAATGGGAAGAGTTGAAGCAGCAGTACATTGAAGACTGTGCTGACGATTACGAAATGGATGACGAAACATACTATAATCTCAATACAACACAGTAAAAAGACAAAAGAAGATGGTAGAAGCTAGAAGAAGACAAAAGCCGTTTTAATTACAAAACTTTCCCTGTTCTTCTCTTTAGTATCAGAGCTCTCTTTTGTATTTGTTTTTAAATAAAAAATTTGTATGAGTAGTTGTTGTAAATTTTGTTACAATAATCTAGAAAATAATCAAAATACAATAAAGAAGCTAATAGAGCAGGAAGTGAATTGATTAATATAGACGTAGAACTGTTGTTTAAGGAACAAATTGTACAAACAAAAGCAATGATAGATACAGGAGCCAATAAATGTGTCATTCATGAAAGTTTAGTACCTAGGCAATATAGAAATAAGTTAAAAATACCCATAAATATTAGACAATTTAATGGAGATTTAATACAAATAACAGAATGAGTCAATAATATATACCTATTGTATATTCTTTAGAAGTTGCTGTATCCTTAAAACAGTGGGATAATTTGAATTGTGGAACACAAGGCCTTTGGCAATCTGCATGTAAAATATTTTTACTAAGGGTTTAGTGTTATGGCCTAGACTTTGTCGTTCAAACTGTTTTGTTCTTTAAGAATAATAACAAGCTACAGAATGTTTCCTATCAAGGATGAGTGCTGAAACAGTTTCTTAATATTTTGCAGTGGCATGTGCACGGTTGTTGTTTCCTGCCGAAGCTATACTAGCTATGGAGCTAGCAGATGCAGATATGACCTCTTTTCTCAGTGGTCTTTCAGCCTCAAAATCAAAAGGATCAAGTGGCAACTTAAAGGATGTTGATTTGAATGAAACTCCCTCTGTTCAAGCCAAGAGACTCCAATTGAGACTGCAAGTTCTGCTTAAAACTGGTATTATATACCTTGTTGATTTTTGGACTTCAATTTGTTTATAATTAATGAAGTTGTATATGAATCTAGGTCTCTTTCAGTTCTTTAGTGGATATGCTCTATTTGGTTACTAATGAGGTGTTCAAAAGGGTAACTATTAGTACATTTCTTTTCTCAAAAAAATGATAGAACTCATAGACTTTTGTTGTAGGGATGTCTCTATAGTCAATGTATTTATGCCCTCAAGGAATTGACAATGCCGAACCTCTTTTAACTCTAAATCTCTGGGATCTACTCAATACCTTAGGACCCAAGTGTCCTTTGAGATTTGAGAATGGCATGTTTTCTACAGGCAGATATCTTCTACCTTGTTATTTGGACCTAAAGTTTCTTGACCATGCCATTTTCACTGCAGCTGGATATCTTGTACCTTGTTAATTTCTTGACATCTTAGGATGGGAGAACCTAAGTCATATTAAGAGTGAATTTTGTACACTCAAGACTCTTCACTTGTTTCCATTGTGGCTAACAGTTGAAATGTTCAAACCTGAAAAACTTATTATTGTAAATAGCATTAGTTAAAGAAAAAGCTTGGATATTGATCTTAGAGTTTGCTGAACTTTTCTGTTATTGCAGTGGAGACAGGTCGACGCTACTTTCCTAATTGCTCAGAAGTGCTTGATAAAATTTTAGATTATGATTTGCCTGATGCTTCCTTCTTAGAAAAGGGTACTCCTGAAGATCGGAAAATGAAAATGAAGCGGTTCATGGAACTTAAAGACGATGTGCAGAAGGCATTTTTCAAGGACAAGGCTGAGAACAATCTGTCAGGTTTATCATCGTCCTCGTCATCATCAGGTCTGGTTTAGATAGTAACCTAAAATGTAGTATGTGAAAGGGATGGAGAAAAGATAATGAAATTTTACGGTTATCAATGTAATATATTTGCTGTGTGCTAAAAATCATAAGATATTTTAGGTTACTATTAAGCTATCTTTAGTTTGAGAGAAAATGTTAGTGATATTAGTTGTTAGTCTACGACAACTCGTGATAAATATTGATCAACTTTGCCACATATAACTTGAATATTAATCAGGTATATGTTATTTCCTTTTTAGACTCATCATATGTTGTAAATAAAGAATCGTTTACCTTTGTTACACTATTGAATTTTGAGCTTTCCAAGTCTTCACCATCTCAATACAAGAGTAATTCTCAAACTTTTAAGGTTTTCTTAGTTATTTCAATCGGGAATATGAATGAGGGACTTATTTGCTATAAATGGATCAGTTATGTCCTTATTTGAGAAGTTCTAAGAATTCAAATACTTGTGTGTTATTATCTAATCTATTTTTATATATTTCATTAAAATAATGGTAAGTTTCGCCTTTATTTTTTCTCGAGTATTTTGTATTCTGAAAATGTGATTATTGGTTTGTGTTTCGGGGATTCGAAAAACAAGTTTACAAATTATTTTTTATCGGATTCCCTCGTTGAGCCTAGCCGAGGTTCATTGCAATTTACAGAATGCCCCCAACATGATTTCTAAATGCCCTTCAACGGAGTAATCATTGCTTTATGATAATTAAAAATAGGTAAACTAAATTGAGAAAATGGTCAAACTCTGATCCATGGTCAATCAAACGGTAAAGCATAGAACTCGAATCTATAAGGGAAATTTCGAAATTGCCCCTAACTTTATAGATACATACAAGTTTTAGTCTTTTATAATTAAAAAAAGTCAAAATTAGATACATGTCCCCAATTTTATCTTTTCTTTCGTCCAAATGTGTAAAATTTGTACAAAATAAAATAGATTTGATAATAAATGAGTAAATTTTGTGAAATTTAAAAAAAAAAAAGACAAAAAATTGTTTTTGGGCACTACAAACAACAAGGGAAAGTGCCTGTTGTGCACGCTCCGCCCACATGCGAAGCGCTAGCGCTTAGTACAGTGTCACGCTCCAAATATTCTCAAGCAATTACTCGAGTATTTGACGCGCGACAAGACCACCAAGGGGGTGTCTTAGTCCATTTTTGGTTAAATGGGCTAGGGCTTCTAGAAGGCCCATTGGAGTTGGGTTGAGGCCACATTAATGTGGTAGGTGGGAGAATAATCTAGAAAAGGCATATTCCTTTGGATATATTTTTGGTAGTTGGCATCTTTTGAAATATTCCTTAGCATATTCTCTTCTTTAGATTTGGACCATTGGATTAAAGTTAATCCTAGCCGTCCATTGTATATAGCTTTAACTATAAATAGGTGGAGTTCTCATTTGAGAATTCATCCTCCAAATTGTAGAAATACTCTTAGCTTGTAAGTGTATAGCTTTGTAATCTCTCTTTAGTAATAAAATACGAGAGCATTCTCTCAAACACTTGGTGTGCTTCTTCTTCATCTCTTTTTTTGGTTATTGGGGTCTTGTAGGCTGCTTAGCACTAACAAGTGTCTAAGGCCGCACGGTTTCGAGAAATCGGGTCGTGACTAGTGGTATCAGAGCGGGTTCAAAGAAGATGGTGAAGGGAATTGCTGGAACATCGGGGATTACTGAATGGAAGGGTAGAGACCCCAAAGCTAGGAGACATGGGAGTATTTCGCCAGAAAAGTTCGTTGATCCGAACCATGATCTAGGGGACATGGTTATGAGGCTCGGTGGTGCTGTGAGCAAGGCAACAGATCGCCTTGGGGAGTTGGAGGAGCAAGTCCAGAATGTCGAGGTAGGCCTCGATACTCAAGGTGACGAGCTGCGCTCCCTCATCGAAAGCTCCATTGACGAGCATGCTGACAAGCAATGGGACTGGATCAAGGCTTTTCAGGAGAAGGTTTACAACACCATGGACAAAGTTCAAGCCCAAGTAGAAGAGCTACGAAAGGGGTTTGAGGGTGTCAAGGAGAATGTGGTGTTGTGCAAGCGAGCGGTCACTAACGGCGTAGCTACTCAAACTGCAGTGGCTGCACCAAGGGTCGAGGCCCCTAAACCGAAGGAGTTTAGTGGCAGACGGGATGCCAAGGAGCTTGACAACTTCTTTTGGCAAATGGAGAGGTATTTCGGCGCTATGGGCGTGCGGGACGAACACAAGGTAAGTACCGCAACTCTATACCTTTCCGATCATGCAATTCTGTGGTGGCGTAGGAAAAGCGAGGAGATTCGCAAGGGTACCTGCACCATAGACACATGGGAAGAATTGCAACGGGAGTTAAAACGCCAATTCTATCCGGAGAATGTGGCGCATGACGCTCGCAAGCGGTTGAAGGAGTTGAAACAAACGAAGTCCATTGGGGAGTACGTAGAGGAGTACTCTTTGTTGATGCTGCAAATCCGCAACATGACCGAGGAGGACTTGTTGTTCAATTTTCTGGATGGGTTACAATCCTGGGCAGCCAATGAGTTGAAGCGGCGTGGAGTGCAGAATATATCCGACGCCCTTACAATGGCGAAAACGCTCATGGATTACCGCAAGGGGGATTTGGGAAAATCCAAAAATTCTAAACCCAATCACAGCAAGGGTGGGGAAGCCAAGGAGTTTCAGCCTCCAGAGAGCAAGGAGGAGAAAGGCAAACCGCCCAAGTGGAAAGAACAAAAACGCAACGGCCATAGAGGTAATGGTCCGAAGTCTAACTGTTTTCTCTGCGATGGGGATCATTGGGTGAATGACTGTCCGAAGAAAAAGGCTTTCAATGCAATGTACGAGGCAAAATACGAGGGCGAACAGAGCCGTATGGGTTGCATGCAGCTGTTCAATTCCCTCAAAGCCAAGCGGCGTGCAGACGCGCCAACGGGGACGACGCTCATGTACATTGAAGCCTATGTCAATTGCATCAAGACTCAAGTGTTAGTTGATACGGGGGCTACGCACAACTTCATTAAGCGTGCGGAAGCGGAACGCTTGGGCCTTTATGTAGAGAAGGGAGAGGGATACCTCAAGTCCGTGAACGCAAGAGCCAAGCCGCTAGATAGGGTGGTTCGTGGAGCTGAAATTCACATTGGCAAATGGCACGGTGAGGTAAATTTCTCAGTAGCACCTCTCGATGATTTTGATGTGGTGCTAGGTATGGAGTTCTTACGGCAGTACAATGTGGTGTTACTTCCTCAACACAACTATATGTGTATTTTGGAAGGAGGGCCTCGAATGATACCGACGGTAGACATGCCCAAGGGTGGGAGATCCAAGCCAAACGCCAATGTCCTTTCCGCAATGCAACTAAGGGTAGATGCTGGGCGTAAAGGAAGGTTACATTCAGCCTCAACAATGGGGGTGGATGATGCGGCAAATGGGGGCAAGGATGAAATACCGAAGGTTGTTGCAGAAGTGCTCGGGGAGCACAATGGGGTCAAGCCTACTGCCATACCGGAAGAACCGCCTTCAAGAGATGTAATTGAGGGCAAGTTGGAGCTTGAGATTACGCTTCCAACTATGGGGTCGACGCCTCCATCGGAGATGGGAGAGTTGCAGAGGCAGCTTGAGGAGTTGTTGGATGCGGGTGTCATCCAAAAGTCCAAGGTGTCACATGATGTGCAGTTTCAGCACAAGGAGTGGGACGAAGACAAGCAGCGGCGTGTCAAGCACAGTGCGGGGGACTTGGTGATGGAGACGATACTTCCACCACAATGCAAGTCAGCACGCCCACTTCACAAGGGCCTTGATCGTAGGGATGAGGGGCCAAGGTTGATTGCCAAGAGAGTTGGCAACGTCTCGCATAAGGTGGAGTTACCTTCGAGACAGCGGCAGTGGCGACATCAGGTGCATTCCGCAAGCTGTTGGAAGCAGTACCGTGGAGGTACGGGGGATGCAGAATTTGAGCCACACAACCGGGAACCTTTGGGGATTTCCACACGCCATGACAAAGGGGAGCAACTTAGGACGGGTATTGAGTACTTTGTCGAGTGGAAAGGGTTGTCGGATGGGAGAGCACGCTTGGGACACAAGAGCGCACAGCCAGAGTTTGCAGAACGGGGTGCGCAAGTTCCAGCGGAGACGCGACGAGGCGTCGCGTGAATTTGGTGGGGGAGAATGTCACGCCCCAAATATTCTCAAGCAATTACTCGAGTATTTGGCGCGCGACAAGACCACCAAGGGGGTGTCTTAGTCCATTTTTGGTTAAATGGGCTAGGGCTTCTAAAAGGCCCATTGGACTTGGGTTGAGGCCACATTAATGTGGTAGGTGGGAGAATAATCTAGAAAAGACATATTCCTTTGGATATACTTTTGGTAGTTTGCATCTTTTGGAATATTCTTTAGCATATTCTCCTCTTTAGATTTGGACCATTGGATTAAAGTTAATCCTAGCCGTCCATTGTATATAGCTTTAGCTATAAATAGGTGGAGTTCTCATTTGAAAATTCATCCTTCAAATTGTAGAAATACTCTTAAGCTTGTAAGTGTATAGCTTTGTAATCTCTCTTTAGTAATAAAATACGAGAGTATTCTCTCAAACACTTGATGTGCTTCTTCTTCATCTCTTTCTTTGGTTATTGGGGTTTTGTAGGCTGCTTAGCACTAGCAAGTGTCTAAGGCCGCACGGTTTCGAGAAATCGGGTCGTGACAACAGGCAGGCTTATTGCACAGGCAGGCAATAAACGTTGCGCATAGTTGGTTTTTTAATTAATTTTTTATAAAAAAAATTATTTATATTTATTCTGATTTGAATTTAATTTTAGTTATTAATTAAATTAACAAATTAATATATTTAATAACATTAATTAAAATTTTTTATTTTAAATATAATATAGTATTAATATATTTAATTATTTAATTCTTAAATATTAATTAATGTATTTAATTATTTAATTTATTTTTTAATATTGAATTGTAACTAAATAATATTTAAGTAAATTAAATAATTAGTAATTAAATAGTTAAATAATAAGTGAACTATTTTTACTCTTAAAAGTGTTGAAAAAATATATATTTTATTTTTTTCTATCCAACAATTTATAACAACAATTGAGTAATTGAAAATATGATAAATTCTAAACTCATAATCTTAAACCTTAAACAATAAACCTTAACAATAAATCTTATGTCCTCAAGGTATGCAAACAATAGACTTTTTAAATGTAGTTACAGTTGCATGTAGAGGAAGCGTAAAATCAACTCTTCAAAATGTGCATTGTATTTTATGGTTGGTTAAATTTACAAAAGTAAATAATTTAGCAAGCTTCCGGATCTTTAGATATTGTTAAATTTGCATTTTTTAACCTACATAGAGTTTACTACAAATACTGAATATGTTGCATTTCAAAAGAAGGTGAGGCAAACGATTTATCTTAACAACCTCTTGTTATAAATTATTAAGTTTGTCCTCATAACTGCTCTTAATTAATTTGAGACATTATTTTTTAAAATTTATTCCTAACAACACAAAATTAAGGAATATTCCACGATGTGCTCCGGTATGAAAAACACAAAGTAAGCGAAAAAGTCGTTATTTAAATAATTACTTATCTATTTTATGTGAATTGTCTTAAGTTCATACTAGAATTAGCGATAATCATAGATATCTAGAGAATTCTATTCTTAAACCATCTCAAAATGACACAAAATTATGTTCATCTTGACTATAATTATTGCAAGGGGTACTTCACCCCCTATCATCTCGATCTATAAGAAAAAAGCTTTCGTAAAAATTATATGAGTCTAATATTTTTGTGTCATTAGCTTATCAATAATAAGATGATAAACATACACCATTGTCTCCAATATAATAAGATAGTAAATATATACCATATTTTCCTAACTAAGCATGTATGCTCGAATTATAGTTTGTCTTTCTACTGATGGGTTTCACACAACATCTTGCTTCACATTAAGCCTTTGTTAAGGTAAGTAAAATCCTTATTTTACTCGTTGGAATTTTTTTACTTTTTTTATTAATAAGTTTACTAAATAATTCGTAACTAAGTCTCAATATCCTTTTATCTCTTGTCTACGAATACAACTTCATTATTTGATATATTAATTTTAAAAAAAACTACGTACAACAATTTACAACAGTAATTTACAAACATAAGATCTGATTATTTTTATCTCTCCAATCTATGAAGGTTTGTGAGCTTCGATTTGATATCATCCATAAATATGTTATATTTACCTTTTTTCTTACAAAGCTTTTATATAACTTTCTCACGAGCTTTATTATGTCTCTCCATTAATATTATAATATTATCTAACTTCAACTTCAATTCATCAATGAGTTTCAACAATTTTATAATTTTAAGAGATATAGACGTTTCAACGTCCAATTCAACTGAAAAACATATTGATTAAACATTAATTATAATATGCATACACCAATCTGCCCTCAATTTTTTTTTTAAATGATGCCATTCTATTTCAAAATCATGCCATTAAGAGATATAACACCATGTTTTGTACAAGTACGTGTCTCTATCGTGTCTACATAAGTTTTGAAAACTTGCAATATGCCAAAAAATTCATATAATAAAGTCTTCTGTAGATCATGCCTTACAACTATCCTTGTGTGTATTTAATGGTCGTCTAGGTCAATCAAATTAACTACATATCTCATAAACCCTAAACTTTAAATTCTAAACCTTAAAGTAATTATACAATTGCTATATAAATATTTTTTATAATGTTCTTTGCATTGATGCTATTTGAAAAGCAATTCAATACACTATTGAATGTTGCATCTTTTATAGGGTTTAGGTTTTCTTTCACAATCTGAACAAAGCCAAAATTATCTAGAATAAAAATGGTAATAATATCAGTTTAATGAACCGGGTGAAACATAGCGGAGAAAGAGTACGCCTTTATCCAAATGGTGAAATTATACTCATAGACAAGAGTTAAAGGGATATTGTGACTTATTTGTGGATTTTTTTAGTAAACTTATTAATAAAAAAAGTTGGAAATTATTTAGTGAGTATATACATTATACCTTTAAGATTTAGGGTTTAGAGTTAAAGATCATATAGTTTAAAATTAAAGATCATGAGTTTAGGGTTGAGAATTGAAGGTTTAAGGTTAAGGGTTTATAATTTTTTTGTTAAAGATCATGAGTTTAAGGTTTTGGGTTTACTATATTTTCAATTGTTTAATTGCCATTGTAAATTGTAATACAGATAAAAACTTTAAAATATATATTTTATAACACTCTTAAGAATAAAAATAGTTCACTATATTATTATTTAACTATTTAGTTGCTATTTTTTTAATTTATTTAATTGATAATCAATGTTAAAAAAATTAATTAGACAGTTAAATATATTAATTAATTTTTAACAATTAAATAAATTAAATATATTAATAACTATTTTATTTAAAAATGTATACCAATTTAAAATAACAACACTTGAATTAATATTATTAAATATATTAATTTAATTAATAACTAAATTAATTTATTTTAAATCAAAATTTTAAATAATTTTTTAAATTTTTAAATTTTTTTTAAAAATTAGGGGTGCACCACATGGTAGCACTAGAATGCATCACGTGGGTGTGACCTGTAGCGCTTAGTGCACGCACACCACAAGTATGTCTCCGGTCACATGTGGCACCCAAAAATAATTTTTTGATCTTTAAAAAAAATTATTTTTTTAATAAAATCTAACAATTTATCACTAAATCTATTTATTTTATACAAAATTTATGCACATGCACGTAGAGATAAGAAAATTAAAAAGATTTGAGATTAGAAGTAAAGTGTCTAAATTTGACTTCTTTAATTATATAGAACTAAAAAATTTATGTGTTACTGCAAAATGATACTCTATAAAATTGTGGGCTTTAAAAAATTTTCCCCAACCAATAACTACCCCCCTCAAAGACATCAAGACTCAATAATAAATACTGACAATATTTAAAACGTGGCACCCATTATTCTGACATATATATATTAATTCTACTGCTTTTAAACAAAATAATTTTAACGTGGCAAGTGGCACGTGTCACGCATTGCGCCACCTCATCTGAGTTATATTATATTATTGTTGTAAAATTGAAAATCTAAACAAATATTATTCCCATTTGTTTATTATATTGTATGCTTGTATTTGTATAACAAGTTGTTATCTTTCTCTCGAAGTTTCTTGTATTAGAATTATTAAATGCGAATATTTTTTTTTAAAAAAAAAAAAAAGAGAGAGAAAAGATTCTATCTAGTTGGTTGCGTGAGGAAAGTCCCGTGAAAAGGCTTGATTGGTTTCTTGACCTTGCCCTGTCTCTGTAGGCTGTAGCCTGTGCGTTTCTCTTTCTTTGCTCGAATTCGAAACCCAAGCTTTATGATTTTTTTTTTGGACTTTTTAAAATTATAATTATAATTATAATTAAAGCTTTTGCATAAAGAGCAGAACGAAAACGAAACCAAATTATTTCTCTCTTCCCGCAACTTCCGGTGGTTTTGCTCTGTTTCAGGTAATAATACCAATACCTTCATCTCTTTTTATATAACGTGATTATCATGTTCATTGTTTTTGTTTTTGTTTTTGTTTAATGTTAGTGGAATTAGAATCAAACACTGGTTCAGTTCTATTCCTGTAGATACTGGAGCTTTAATAAACCGTCGGATTTTGTTGCCTGTTCTTATATGCTCCGCGTGAATCGTTTCTTCTTGTTGCCTTGGCCATCGCTTTACATTGATTTCTTTTTTCTTCATTCATAGAAAGTAATGACGCCTGTCGTTTCAAAATTAACTGATTAACAAAATAAAAGCTCTTAACCTTTATGATTCTTCTTCTTGCTACGAGTGATTGAACGTCTCCTTTTTGTTTATTTACTTTTAAAAAAAGTTATGGAATAGAATTACCAAAAGTATCAGTTTGTTAGTCACGCAAGTTTAATTTCTTCATAATTGGTTTGGTTTACAATAGAGACCCAGCTGTTAAACTAAAGCACCTTTGTTTGTTAAAATGGTTATGGAGACTGAAAATACGTACACACATATATATAAAATATTGATATATGGAGTGTGGTAGATGATCAAATTTTCCTTTTTCAGAATGCCCCTTTTTGGTATATAAAATTTTCATTTTCTTTCCCAATTTCTAAGTTTATGTCTCGTTGTTCCCCGCCGTTTTTTATTCACAATAGAAAAACACACTAGAGGAATATTCTGCAGCATTCATTTCTGTGGACGCGACCATGGAGGGAAAATCTTACCAGAGCCAGGCTGAGTCACTGCTAAAGGAATACATACTGGCAGATCCGTTTATCCCATATACATCGATTGTTGGTGGAATTTTTGCTTGCAAGTTGGTAAAAGTCTTCATCCTTACATGTATTAATGCTATTTTCCATATTCTTTTATTTAACTTGTAATATATTGTTTTATCCGCTGTCTTCCTTTTCAGGTCTATGATCTTGCCCAACTGATTAGTGTGGTTCACTTTAAAAGTTATTCCAGCTTCTCAAGAATTCTGCGGGTTGAATGGAGTAACCGGTGATTGAATATTTCCTGTTAATCTAATGGACATTTCTTTTTCTTTTTTTTTCCCGTTGTTATAAAGTTTAACCAGTGGACTTAAATTGACTACGTGTGCAGGGCTATATCAACCGTCCATGCCATGTTTATCACAGTTATGTCTTTGTACTTTGTGTTTTGGTCAGATCTTTTTTCTGACAGCCAACACGCTGGCCTTATTACATTTCGTAGTTCTTTCCTGTCTACATTCACATTGGGGGTAAGAATACCTTTAATTTCCAGTTCTTTCTTTAAATTATGAATTTGTTTGGATTTAAAGTTCCAATATCCCTCATCTATCTCACATCAAGAATATAGGATAATGTTTTGTTTGCGTTTGAGCCTCGCTTCTTCTGGAAATGTGGATAACAGATAGGAAAAATCATACTATTCCTCTGGTTTCTTATGGTCCTATTTCAGTGAATAATTTGATTAGAAAATGTAGAAAGAAAAATAGGTATTGAAGAGGCAGCATGATTATGCCTTCTGATATAAATCTTAGATATTGCTGAACATTAGTGTTATTGAAAGTATTCAGATATTATCTCGAGTGTCAATTATTGTATCTGCTTTACATTACCTTTACCTAGCGTTATTGAAGAAATGCTTTATATCATCTATGTCTGGTATCAAATCCTAGCAAGTTGTATCTAGTTAACACGTTCATGGCATAATGCTCAAGTGTAATTTTGACAGGTTTCTGTTGGTTACTTCCTTACGGACCTTGGGATGATAATCTGGTTTTATCCCTCTCTTGGTGGAATGGAGTATGTAAGTGCTGTTTCTTTGGGAGCTGAATGTACTTGAGCCAAAATATTTTTCTTTTGTTTTTTTCCTTCAACAGAGCAAAGATGCTTTTTTAGATGTTGTAATATCAAGAATTTACAAGAAGTTGGTCTAGCAAATGTTAATGACGTCAATCTTTCAGGTGCTTCATCATCTCCTTTCGATAGCAGGAATAACATACTCTATGCTGACTGGGGAGGGACAGCTTTATACATACATGGTACTTATCTCTGAGACAACAACCCCTGGGATCAACTTGAGATGGTAATTTCCTGTCAATAAATCTGTCATTCTACAACACTGCATTTGTTTGTTATATTTTATGCATTTATTGTGTTTGCGTAGGTATCTTGACACAGCTGGAATGAAGAGGTCCAGAGCCTATGTCATAAATGGTGTTGTAATGTTCCTGGCTTGGTTGGTGTGTAAAATCATTCGAAAATCTTTTTTCTTCTTTTTTCCCCCCATATTCTTGTTAGTGGCAAATCTTTGCTAATCACTCTAGTTTTTAATGTTATATCTTAGCATCAATCCTGTACACACTTTCCTGAGATAGAGTGTTGTTTGCAGGTTGCCAGAATACTCCTCTTCATGTACCTATTTTACCATGTCTACTTGCACTACAATCAGGTAATGATAGTACATGCAAAATCGTACCTGATAAATATCAAGAATATGTAGTAGAGATGGCTAGCACATCTGCTATGCATCTAAAATACTAAAAGCTAAAATTCTTAAATTTGGTAACAAAACTAGGATATACTGGATCCACTATTTTCTTTTCGCGGGTGTTTTGGTCATTGAATTTAATGTGCTGTTTGATTGTTGAAAAGATGGGGCGAATGGACTAATCTTTATCAGAATCGTATGGTATTTGTTTTGTATTGATATCTGTAAAAACTGCAATCTATGATGCATTTTCCATAAATCTGCGCAATGGCTGAATTATGATTGTGAGCTAGACTGGCTCATTGCTGCCCCCATCCTTGGCATACTTCCTTGTCATTGTTCCAAATTGAATAAATTTTCCTTCCTCGTTCGTGGCATGGCCCCTGCTACATTTAATACCACAGTCACACTATCTGACATCATTTTCTTCATAGACACAAGGTCTTGGTATATGCTTATATGCTTTCTTGTAGACAAACTATAATCTTAAATTCTGGCCTTGAGGCACCTTATTATGAATTTTAACTAAATAAGACTGACCCTTTAATTGAAGTAATACTTTCAACTACTGAAACTGGGAATTTAATCCTTGATCGATGGAGATAATCTGGTTTAGGGGAACAAAGTCATTGATGCTTTTGTTAGTATGGTTAAAACAGAAAGTGGGTTGGTATGATGTCTGATACATGAGTTGAAATCAGAATTATTGGGCTTGCATTTAACCTTCATTAAATGATGGGAAATCAAAATATCACTACCATTAATTTTTCTCTCTCATTAAGCAATGTCATCTAATGCTTTCTAATTGATCAGGTTAAGCAGTTGAGCACTATTGGGCAATTATTAGTAATTGTTTTGCCAGTAATTCTATCCATCATGAACTTCATGTGGTTTGCGAAGATTGTCAAGGGATTAAAGAAGACGTTAGCAAAGAGACAGTGAAGGAGGTGTGGCTTTGTGAAATTAAGCAACATTGCCAAAGAGAGGGCAAAGGACATCTCAAATTCTCAATGGGTATTGTCCTCACCCTGGCGTTCCTGTACATGTGTAAACATAGTATTTATTTTGGATGTGAATACTGAAAATGTTGAGCCATGCTGTTCTGTGTAAAATGGAAGCATAATCAAATGAAAAAAGAGTAACGTTGAGGGAATATAGGATGGAGAGGAATGTGACTGCGTAGCAGGTTTCTTGTTCGCACTTGTAAATTTCGGCACACTAACTGGATAAACTTTTAGTGTTTCAAAAACAAAATAAGTATCCGAATTCATTTGAGCCATTTTCCAGGTGGAGTGTGTGTCTCTGGATATTTTGTCTTGCTTTTTTCTCTTGATAATGCTCTCGTTTAGCCATAGATAGTTTAATGCCCTAGAAATTTATACTCGTTGATGCTATGCAAAATTCTACATGATTTAACTTATTATGTAATTTATCTGACTGATACGCATAGAAACTGAATCGCACATTTTAAAAAGGAAAAGCAACATTCATTTAATCTTTTATTTCTACATCGTGACAATGTATAACAACTATATTTTTTTCTGAGTACAAAATATTTCCATCAGGACAATGTAAAGGCCAATTTCTAATTCTAAATTTGTGTGTTAGGAATCATGGGCATAATCAGTTAGATGGTTAGATCCAAGTTTAAGTCATGATTGGTGGGAAGGGATTGGTAATCTGGAATATTACTATCTAAATTGTAACCTATTGAACTAGTTTGGTGACCATTCCTATGTTCAGTCCGTGATCTTCTCTTTTTTTTCATTTGGCATCATCGAAGGAGTCTCGAAGGATAGTGAGAGTGAGAGCTCGCAAAATTCGTTTGACTCACCAACATCCTCATCCTCTTTGCACATCTTACCAAGTATGCTCATTTGTGATTCCTGCAAAATTAAGATCTTTGTTATTAATCAAATAATAGCTCACTTTGGGCATCAACATTTAACCTCTACTTTTGATGCAAAATACCTATAATGTCTCAACTCTCATTTTCTTTTCGAATTTGGAGCTATTTTTCTTTTTTAAAGAAAAAATGCCGGTAGTCACAAAAATGAAGGATTAGATATATTATCATCCACAAATCATAAATGAGAGCAAAGTAACTTAAGCATTTTATATCTTGTCAGATTCAAACTTGAAATGTATGCATGGATGGAATTTACAACTGAATACACTTTCACCTTTTATCAATGAGATATTTATACCTATATGTTGTGCCTATAACCAAATGGTCATGAGGTCTTTAGCTAATATATTAAGCAAGGATCACTTTCTTGATATTATGATGATAATTTTTTTCACATTAGAAATGTATCTGACATATAAAATTTATTCACACTAGTCTTTGATTTTTTTCTTTTTAAAAAGGAGAATTTATCAGTTGCCCTCTTAATTTTTTTTTTTTTCTATTTTTTTTTCAATGAATACTATTATCTCTTTAAAAATTTGTTAGTTGCTTTATGTTGTTTGGCATTTTTACTTGTTTTTTTTTTCTAATTTTATTTATTAAAAATTAGAAAAGTAATAATAAAAATATCAAATAAAAATGTAACTGGCACTTTCTCATTAAAAAAAGAAGATAAAAGACTAAAGATTAGTTTAAAAGCATAAATATGTGAAAGAAATAACCTGGTGGTCTTGTTCTGGGAGTAGAAGCCCATTGCTTTCCTCAGACAAGACTTCATTTTTTATATTATCAATAATAACACTCCTCTCACTTTTCCAATCTATTATGCATCCATTTCCTACTTGCCTGCAAATTATTTTATATAACTTAGAATTTAAAGAAAATGAGATTTAATTTGTGGTGTGGAAATTGATGATGGCTTGTGGTATATGTTTCGAATATTATGCTTCTACTTAACTTTAAAAGTAATGCAATTAAAATATTTAATAAATATTTGAATAATGTTATTTCTACATAATTAAGATATAAATTTTTTATTCTAATTGATGTAATATTTGATGTATTTATTAATGATAAAAAAATTAATAATTATCTAATAAATAATAATCTTTGATTAATAACACATTTTATAACCACAAGTATAAGAGACTATATTACAACACGCGCCAAACTAAAATGACCTATAAACTAGCTTAGTATTAATTACAGCCAAGCTTCTAATTAACGAAGGAAGAGCATATTTATCATTTGTATTATTAGGATTCAATGCGCAAAGTGGAGAGGTCATGTGACTAAGAAGTTACCGTGGTTAATTATAAAAATAATGGATATTTTAGTGTGTAATTAATGAAGCCTAGTGCCCAGATGCATGTTTCTGTTCATTAACAATGATTAAAAGGGAAGATTAAAGAACATGTATGTGATGTGTACCTCTCATCTTGGGAGCAAAAGCACAACATTCCATCAATTTTAGAGTTAGCTCTTTGTAAGTAATGATGAATCATATCGTTGCCATTATGATTCTTCATGCTTCTGTACATCTGATAATAAAGAAAGAAAAAAAAAGCACCCAGCATTTGTTTAAAAAACTCAAAGTCGTTAAAATTTTAACTTGTGCATTAAAACAATTCTACAGAGAGTCGTAGTGTAAGCATGGCATGGATCATCTTATTAATCTTTTGTTCATGCATGATCACCTCTAATCATTTCAGTGAATGACCCCATTTCTCATTTATTATCAGCTTCCTTAGAATTAATTGAATGTACATACGACTCATCACAATCTTCTTTTGTGTTGTTCAAATGCCTAGCTATAATAATTTAATTGCATTTGATTGATTAATTAATTTCATTGACTGATTACAAACTGGATGAGGGACCGGGGTTTACAAGTTCATAGAAAAGAGAAGAGTCATATATGTGTATGTATATTTTATATACACTTATTTATAATATATATTTTTAGAATTTGATAATTTAAAATTATATTTGAACATGATTTTGAATTGGATATTAATGAGAAGACGACATGAGATTAAAGATGTGATGGACATTCGAAAAAAGAGTTGAAAACGAAAGACAAAAGCAAAAATGAGAACACAAGAGGAGCCAAAAGACTGCACAAGCCACAGGTTTTAGTGCCTAGGCGCCATTCTTGCAATAAGTTGGTGCCAAGTCGGGGACTTTTTTTTCATTTTGGCGAGAAATGCATCCTAAAGTCGATTTTAAAACTCCTAAAATATGTAGACTCTTATTCTAATTAGAAATAGGATTTTTAAGAACTTTTTAAATATTAAATAAATTTTTGTAATCTCATTAGATTATTCAAGCATTAAAGAGAAATTTTAAGAGAGAAAATAAAAAGTTAGATAGTATTAAGTGTTGAGTGCGCTACAGAGTGTCCTAAAAGTACTTGAGATCTAAGTGATCAAGAAGCATTGACAAATTCTTCAGAGCTATCTATTTAATTGTATTTCTTAATTATCTCTTGTAAGAGATCTTTGTTATTTGAGTTTTTTGTTAACTGAATAAAAGAAGTTAGGATTCCATTATCCACCATGGATGTAAGTATTTATTAACGAACTATGTAACTTTATTGTAAGATTACGTATTTTTTTATCTTAATCTTTTTTTATTCTTATTTTACTTGTAAGTAAAGTCTTTTGCACACGCTTATAAGATTTTTAGAGTGCACATTAAAATACCCCCCCCAATAAGTAGTATTAGAGCTAAGGATAAGAATATTATCTCTATTGTATATTAAAGAATATAAGTTGTTCAACTATGGCATCTTATAAGTATGAAGTTGAGAAGTTCAATGGGTAAAATAATTTCTATTTGTAAAAGATGAAGGTTATGGCTCTACTAGTGAGTCAAGGGTTAGATTAAGCTCTTAAAGAGACTCAAGAAATAATCAACGAAGAGAAAAAATCTGCAACATCTGAATCTAAGGCAGATAGAGAAACTATTTGGAAGAATGCCCACAATACCATAGTTCTGTTGTTAAGTGATGAATTTTTTAAAGAGGTAGTTGAAGAAAATATGCCAATAAGCTTGTGGAAGAAATTTGACGCCCTTTACATAACGAAATCCTTGCTGAATTATTTGAATGTCAAAAAGAAGTTATACCAGTTGTTTATGGTTGAAAGAACTTCAATTAAAAATCACATTAATGCCTTCAGTAAGATAATCATAGAAATTGAGATCATTGACATCAAAATTGAAGATCTTCAAAAGACAATTATCTTGTTGTGTTCTTTCCTCTAAGTTATGAGAACTTTATGGATATATTCAAGTATGGCAAAAAGACTTTAACGATGAGTAATGTTAAAAGTATTGGGATTTGTGCTTACGTGCCATCCCCTTCACGTATAAATATTTGTTTTATGTTTATGCTATTATCATTTCATTATATCATTAATTATAATAAATATATGGTAAGATGCTTGTAATGTTTTAGACATTGTATAATCTGAAAGAGTTTAGATCTAATCTAAAGGAGTTTAGATCAGTGCTAAGAGTTAAAAACACTGAAAGTTATAAATGTTAAAAGTTAACACTGATAAAAATTATTAAGTTATAAGAGTTAGTGAAATCTAAAGGGTTAGAGCCTTGTCTGAAATGGGACAATGACCTAAGAATATATTAATAATGACATAGTTGCAAAAGAGTTACAAATGGTGTTAAGAAATATTGTTATGCAAGTATGTTCTTATACTTTAAGTTCTTGATCTATCTTCACTAATGTGGGTTTGTCAGTAAAGATCTTATAATATATAAATCGGTGTATGTCTATATCTAGATGGTCCAGATGGTTAGTCTTGACAGACCATGAGATTAGTAGAATCTCGTATAGAGATACAAGTATTCAGTAAGGACTGAATATTGAACAGACTCACAAAGACCTCAAATAGACATCTCATAAAGCTGTCAATGAAGGATCTTTTGAGTTGAGTAGTATTCGTGGTCCTTGGACCTGAGTGCCATGATGGACTTGTGAGTGATCCACCATACTTTGGTTCTACACATGTCAAATACCTTTCATGTTCTGACCACTGAGTGTCGCTAGGTATAGTTCGATGCTCATGGAGTCAGGTGTGTATAGATATGGGATCCATCAGCTCATTTGGGTGAGTAAAATATTTCGAAACTCCAAGATTGTATTTCAGAAAGTTTTATGGCCATAAGCAGAAATACTCGGAAAATTAATTTTATCCTAGGGATAAATAATATCGTAAAAGTGTTTACGGATATTATTTATTGAAATACAAATCTATAAATAAGTTTATGGTTGAGCATGTGAAGACTTGACGGTATTGGTCTATATCTCTACTCTTTTAAGATATCTATGATGGAAGGATTATACAAATATATTATAAACTCAACTTGTATGGTCTAATGCACCGTTTTATAATACCCGTAATATGTGTGTGAGACATTATTAACGGACGTATAGACAAGTTTCATATAAAAAATCGAGCATGGACCTAGAGAGTCTCACAATATGAAGTGTACTCGTTGTGCACCGGGGCAGCATATTGAATTGAACCATTTAATTCAAGAAATTCTAACAAAGTGAAAATATGTTTTAAGGTTCCTTATATTATGCACTTATTAATACTTAAATGTAAACTACATTATTAGTTTGCAAGAGTTGCTAACCAATAAGAAATTGACAAGTGGCACAATCTTACTCCATAAATGATTAACCATGTATTCACCTATTTACCTTACTTGGTAAATACTAACAAGGTAAATGTTTTTATTCAAAAATAGTTTTGAATTATTAATAATCTATTTATTAATGAATTATTATTATTAATTAGAATAAGTGGCAAACACCATTTTGTAATAGAGTAAGCACTTGTTATCAATAATATGAATTGTTGACCACTTAGAAATGGTTAAGTGGCGCACTTGAGAAGTGGTGTAACCACTTAATATTGTTTAATGCACATTTGCTCTCTAAGCAATTGAATCATACGAATGAAACAATTGTAGATGACCTATGCTTATTTGATTATTGTTTGTAATGACAAACAAATGTGAGTGGTGGTGAAGCATTAAGAGAATCTATTATTTACATTAAACTAAAATTAAAAGAGTTCAATTTTTTTAGAGAGAGTAAGGGTGATCATTCGGCCAAGAAAAGAAGAAAGAATTGAGAGAATTAGCTAAGTCTTTTTTCAAAGTGTTGAGAGAGTTTGTAAAGTATTACCAAAGTTCATAACAAAGAATTGTAAGAGAATAATAGACAAAACACTTAATTCTTCTCATCTCTTGTAAAAAATAAATCATAAGGATTAAATTGTTTTTAAGTTCTAAAACACCTATTGCTGGAAATTCGTGGTTGCTGTTCTAACTTCATAATCCCATTTGTTTCAGTTGTGAACTAGAATTGTGCAACAAGATACTTCAAGGTGAGCTCAACAATTGAAGGTTGGAGTTCTTGAAGAATTGAAAAGCAACCTTCAAAATCGGGTAAGTTATTTACTTGCAATTTATTTTATATAATACATACGAATATATATATATATATGAGATATATATGTGCTTGAATGAACATATATCAGTATCTGTGCTTGAGAATGCAATATTATGTATAACATATATAAATACTTCCGATGCGTATATATATATTTTTAAAATTATACGTACCTCTATACATCACACACTAAATCCAACAAAAAGTTCATTGAACTAAAAAAGAATTGAAAAAATATATCTAAGTCTAGTAAAGCAACATGATTGGTTACAAGAGGAAAAGATAGAAAGAATAATAAATTAAAAGGTAAATCTAAGAAGTGTTGTCCTTGTAAAGAGAATGGCACTTGATAAGGGATTATCCATAAAGAAAGAGTGATAGAGATGCCGCAATAATCTGTAAGAATGACTGTGAGGTTATAGAATCCTTAATAATCTCTGATGGAAAGTATGCTAGTAAGTGAATACTTGATTCTGGCTGTAGTTACCATATATGTCCTAATAAATATTTATTTACCAATTATAAATTTATTAAGGGTAAAGTACTAATGGGTAATGATATGATTAGTGAAATCATAGAGATTGATAATATAAAGATGATGATGGATGATAGATGTTAGAGAGTTACTTTGTGTATGACATGTTCTTGACATTAGGAGGAACTTGATATTCCTAAGAGTGTTAGATCACGTGTGATGTTCATTCAAGATAGAAAAAGAAATAGAGAAAGGTGAAAGGATCTATGTTGATGATGAATGGTGAGAAACACAATAGGCTATATGTACTTGATAAGAATATTGTAGTTAGCTCAATATGGGTTATCGAGAAAATGCAGACCAAGAGGCAGTATTGGAGAATTGTTCACCAAGGTGATAGAGGTAAAAAGAAAATGCATGATAAGGGTATTGCTGACAAGAATAAGTTTTAACCATCAAAGGATTGTGGTTACAGTGTCAAAAGAGACATGGGAGATTACAATACGAAGGCTAACTTAGACAAAAGGCATTTGTATATTTGAAGACCAAAGTCATGAGCTTAAGAGGAGTTAAATTTGTGCAAAGACTTAACTAGAGTTAATGTTAAGTGATATATCGTTAGTGTGGATAAATCTTAAAAAATCTTTTGAAGAGATTTTGAATCAATGAAGGGTTTGTTAAAATTTGTTGATTCATAATTATGTTTGAGCATAATTTTGAGTTTGGTATCAATGAGGAGATGATACAAGATCGAAGACGTAATGAACATTCGAGAAAAGGGTTGGAAACAAAAGTCAAAAGCAAGGAAGAAAGCCCAAGATGAGCCAAAAGACTGCATAAGGTGCAGGTTTTGGCAGTAAGTTGGCACTTAGGTGCCAACTGTTGATACCTGGGTGCCCAATTGTGGAGTCTTTCCTGTTCTGGTGAGGAATGCGTCTCAAAAATAGTTTTCAAACTCCGACAACTGGTGAACTCTTATTTTAACAAGAAATAGAGTTTTTAAGGACTTTTTAAACACTATATAAACACTTGTAACCCCATTAGATTATTCAACCATTAGAGAGAAACTCTAAAAGAGAAAATAGACAGTTAGAGAATCTTGAGTGCTAAATCTACAAGAGAGTACCAAAGGAGTGTTTGAGATCTGAGTGATCAAGAAAGCACTGATAAATCCTTAAGAGCACGTTTATTTGATTGTATTCCTTGATTATCTCTTATGAGAAATTTTTGTGATCTAAATTCTTTGTGAGTTGAATAAAAATGTTAAGATCCTATGATTTACCTTAGACATAGACATTTGTTACTAAATCATATAACTTTTTTATGTAATTGTTTATCTTTTTATCTTAATTTATTTTTATTTTATTTATAAGTGAAAATTTTCATACATATTTAAAAGATTTTGAAAGTATACACTAAAAATCTTAAAAAATATTCTATCTACAAGAAGTAATTAATTAAATATAAGAAACAAGAAGATTTGATTGAAGATATTGCATTAACAACTAATCAAAATTTCTATCTTTTTTCATCATATATATCAGCATATAGAACTAGCTAAAGATGATTGAATAGGATGATTATAAATTAATATATGATATATACAGCAATAGCATCATCTTACTCTGGTTTAGGTACTAAACCACTAGTTCTACAAGGCTAGCATAGCATGCACGGCCGCCCAAAACCCCCGTATGTTTCAGCTAATTCTCCGGCCACAATTCAGTCCGATTTCAAAATATTGTAGACTACCTTTCTTCATTAGCTTTTAAGCTTTATTTTTTTTTCCCCTATATATCTCACGCTCTACCTTTAAAGTACATCACGTGTAACTTTTAGTAAAGTCTCTAGCTAGCTACAAATGTACTATATTTTTTTTTTTGAATGGTAGCTACAAATGTACTTTACGCACTAGTACTTCATATAAAAGAACCTATAAACCAAATATATATAATTTCTTTTAATGAGAAAAAAAAAAATTTATAGGGAACAAGGAAGAATGGAATAATATTAACATAGAAAACATTACTAAAGAAAAAAGTAGTACTTTTTAGATTGCCAAAAACAAATAAATAAGGAGGAAGTCCAATGTTTATATATATATATATATATATATATTGGATCAATTAAGATATTAAAGAACTTGTTTTCATTTTTTTGATAGTAGAATCACAAAGTAGCACATTTAGAGACTTTCTCCTTCTCACGTTAAGTAATAACGTTTTTTCTCTCTCAATAACAAAAAATTTTAGGAGCCGTCGCCCCATCTTTGGAGAAGGGTTTTTGCCCCTTTTTTAATGGATCTGAACATCTTAAGGCCATTGTTTTATTTTTAGATTTCATTTTTTGTTTTTGTTTTTCTCTTTTTTCTTTGTTCTTTGTTGTGTACATTTATTTTGGTTTTTATTTTTAGGCTTTTCCTTTATCTCCGTCTAGTGTGTTCGGGGTTTAAATTCGACCATCAAGCTGCCATATGGGCCCTATCGACTGTTGCCATTCATACTCGGCCTCATCAGCCCAGCGTGCTCATCGTCAAATCTGACCACCAAACCGTGTCGTACACCCTACTTCTTCAGTGGACTTATCAGCCTAGTGCTTTACTTTCTGTTCCTTTGGCAACCACCAAGACCAAGGTCTAAGACATGATTGGACTATGGAGACTGTGCTTAGTTCGAATTTGGTCGGTCGCTGGAGGTCTGTGCTAAACCTTACCTAAATCTCCTCTAGCACCATATTTCATGTCCTCAACGCCATTTATTCCCACCCAACACCATTGAGGCCGGCCATTGTAGGGGAGAGCTATTGTCAAATGAGTATGCCAAGATCATTGGCAGTATTTTTGTATCCAAAATTAGTGCAACGACAATCTCTGATGATTCACTATCATCTTATGGCCACTGAAATTATTTTGAGGCATGTTGTTTTGCTTATTAATTTGTAAAATTGGGATTATTGAGGGTTGCTTGGAATAGTTAATATATTTGTATTGTGTGACATTTATATTTTTTTTCTGCACAAGAAAATTTTGTGCATTTCAAGGGTATTTTATATCTTCTTTTATATGTGAAGTTTTTGTGTATTAATTCTCCTGCGTAAAAAGATGATCTTTTCTTACGGGAGGAGAACATTATGTAGTGTGTCCCTCATTTATAGGGTAATCTTGTCTCTCTTTTAGGAGGATAGTCTAATCACTCATTAAAAGGTTAATAGGTCCCTTTTTAAAAGAGTTGATATGTCCTTTAGGGCTAGGCCCAATTTAAAGACTAATTTTTTTATTTCTCTTCTTAAAAAGAGAGTTAGGTTTGGACAACATAAATGACACCTATCAATAAGTATTAAATTTATGTTATCCCGTTAATTATCTACTTTTAGAACAGCAATCTTGTATTATCAAAAAAAAATCACAAAGTAGCGATTTTTACTTGATTGAGGTAGAAGCAGATTGTATTTATATTCTAGCCCATTCACTTAAGCTGCAATTCAATATATAACTAGATTAGGTTACTTCTTGTCTTTCGAGTTGATTTGGTACCATTAATTTCTTTCCTGTTTCCTGTTTAAC
The DNA here is from genome assembly GCA_946807835.1 of Ailanthus altissimus. Lineage (NCBI taxonomy): Eukaryota > Viridiplantae > Streptophyta > Magnoliopsida > Sapindales > Simaroubaceae > Ailanthus > Ailanthus altissimus. The sequence goes on from OX327684.1 coordinate 22,608,212, forward strand.
AAGTTCATTTCTTTTGTTCGTTATCACTTTTTTATTTCTCTTTTATGTGTTTGGTGGCAACCAGCAGAGTCTTTTTAGTATCTTCTAGGTTATTAGGATTATAGGGCATTTATTATTGTGGTGTAAACTTCTAACTTGATTTTGAATTGCAGATCAATTATATAATAAGCTTATACACATAATTATCACTAATATATTTCATCGTAGTAAGCATATAAAATAAGATCATACATCTGAATATTACTAATTGATTTTTATGCAAGTCTTTTTGGCTATATCTGCTCAAAATATTCATATATATATATAGAGAGAGAGAGAGAGTCTCTTCTTCTCTAGATTTTGAAAGCTGTACCTGAAGATGACTTTTGATGTGAGAAATATTCAGACGTTTTACATTCATCGCCTGCAGAATCCGCCTCGGTGTTGCTTCTGCATATCCCAACATAAATTATTAGTCTAAACACATGCAGATTTATCTATTCTAGGGTTTCTGCATAACCAGGATGTATAATATATATACATAATCTTCTAATTCAAATAAAAGTGCTTCCAGGTGAAGCTCTTTTATTCGCTCTGAGGTAGCTGCCCAGAATCACTTGTTGTTCATTAACATACAGCGTATGCTTTTTAACGGTGGCAGATCAATAATTGGTTCAATATATTAAACAACAAAATCGAACTTACTATATTTTCCACCAAGGCGTTCAACTGCTCGAGCAAATTGTTCGTGAAGCTCCGGCGTCCATCGCAGACGTGGAAGCTCAGATTTGTTGTAGTGCCTCACTCCGGTTCGCTGATAATTTCTCATGATCTTTAAGGTTGATCCAAACGCAAAGAATTAATTAGAAAGGTTCATCTCGTCCCCCCCACAAGATATAGAGTAGGCCTACCCTTTGAATATGAACGAGAATAATGCAGCTGGTTGAAGCCTTCCAAAAAAAACACATGTTCGGTCTATGACCATAGAGTTTCTAAGTACACGTGTAAATTATGTTAATTTTCTATTTAAGAATATGTGTATTTATTTCATAAAATTCATTAAAAAGAAATTTTTTTCCTATCATTATGATATCTCAATTTGGACATTTTATTATCAATTAAACAGAGTATATAGATAAAATTTTAATTAGTATAGACAACATGCTACATAAAAATATTTTTATTACATTAAATATGAACCAAAATCCTTCCCTACTTTAGACTTCGAACTTATATCTCTTACATCAACTTAATAAATTTTAACAGTTAAATTTATTGACATCCATTAAAAAGACCCTATTTTGATCATGTGCTAATTACAGAAAATAACTATTTGAGATTTAAGCATCATCCATTTTATATCCACTCATATCTGTTTCCGAATATATATAATGGAAATTCAGTTTGAAGATATCAGCTGTTCATTGTATTCAGATATGGACATTGGACACCGTCGACAATGGAGGCAAAAAGTAAATTGGAAATTGACGACTGACAAAAATGGTTTGTCAAAATTCTGTCTTGGCTTCATTATGAATTTTCCATGTTTTAATAATTAGCACAGTGATTGTGTTTCATAATACCCCTATACGTGAATGTGGACGTTCATATGGCAATTCATTTGAGTAAGAACCTAGGAGTGGACATGCATGCATTCTTCTTTTTTATAAAATTATATTAATTTTCACTTCACTTTTGTGGATAAAAGTGCCCCCAAATTACAAATCCAAACGCAAGTAATAAAAGTCAAGATAATATAGATATAAATAAAGAAACCAAAAAGGGGCATGATGATCGATCTAATCCTCTCTTCCAATCATACACTCATGTCAATAAAAGACGGTGCCTACTTCTGGACCCATTTGTTAATTTAGTTCTATCTCCCTTCGTGCTGCCGTGTCCAACACTTCACTACTCTCTCAAACCTCATTAAAAATAAAATTATTTTTTTTACTGCAATTAAATATTTTATGTTATATTAATTAAATATATTATATTTTTATTTTACCTTTATAAAATAATCTCCTTTCTCGGCCAGGTTAACTTTCTCTTGTAATTCTCAATACTTCTAATAACTCTTTCTCAGTTAATATTAATTTTTTTTTTCAAAATTCTCTTTAACTTGTAAATTGGTTATAAATTTAACATATTTTAAATATTTGAGTTAAAATAATAAATTGTGAAGTTAAAAAAATTAAAAACTGTTTATTCTAATTTTATTTTTATGTATTTTTGTATTATTTTTATATGTAATTATTAGAAATATATAGTTGTAGTGTTAATAATACATAAAATAAATTAAAAATAAGTGTAAGAAATCAAAAATGAAACAAAAATAGCCAAAAATGATTGAAAATATCAAAAACAATGAATTCTGACCATTTTTTAGGCCATCATACGCCGCCGAGTGCCACCACCTGCACACACCAAGCCGTTGCGCACATCAGGGAGAATAGCAAGGTGCACCCCATCGCCTTTTTGTGCGCCCCGATGCCTTATTGCACCTGATGCATGCCTTGATATGCGCATAACAGCTTGGCGCATGGTGCAACGTGCCACGTGACATTGTCAATTTTTTTTATTTTTATTAAGTTTATATTTATATATATTTATTTATATATTTAATATTTTGTATTATTTTTAATTTAATTGTATATATAATTATACTAAAATTGCGTTAATTGTTTTTAGGTGTTGTTATTATTATAACGCAAATTTTGACTATTATATGATTTGGAAGAAGATGAAAGAGTTCTAGTAATGGTTTTGAAAAATATATTAGATATCAAATTTGCACATGGTAGATCCAAAAATATTACATATGAATCGTTGTTGAGAAGAGTTTGTCATCTTCTAGGAGTTGATCAGGTGCATTATAAAATAACTCTAAAATTTGAGGTTCCTTCAAGTACTATAAAGTTGAGACTTATTCCACTTGAAAATAACGACGATGTGATATTGTGGTTGAACTTATAGAATAATATGGTTATACCTCTTTGTATAACAGTAGATGCTCGAGTTCCTGAATATGAAAGTAATGTAGAAGCACCCATGGAGAAAAAAAATAAGGTTATGCTAATCAATTCGCATCGGCAACCCTTATATATGTTCTAAATCTCCCGGAGAATTATTATTATTCTCCTTCAATATTCAATAAACAATCAGGCTACACATATTATAATACTTAGATATATAAAGATGTTGGCATCGATTTTGACTATAATATTAGTCAAAATGTTGGATATAATGTGAGTAATGATGAGAAAAATTAGGAAAGAATGATAATCGTAGTTATGATATTGGTTATGAGGTTGATGATGATGGTAGAAATAATGATGGTAGAAATAATGATGATGATGATTATAAAGAGACTGAGGATGAAAATGATGATGTTGGTGATGAAGATGACGACGAGGAGCATGATAATGATAAGGGTAATGATGATGATGATTATTAAGAGACTGAGGATAAAAATGATGATGTTGGTGATGATAATGCCACAGTCCCTGCTTCTGACCTTTTGTTGCAACACATTCTCTCACAAATAAATCACTGGCATATGAACAAAAATGGGCCTTGTATGCCCCTCAAACTATAAAATCTACATTTTTGAAGGTACAATGATATTGCAATATGCAGATGCTCCAAAAAATTTATGATGGTCTCGTCAGAGTGGTCGTTCATGCTGGAATCATAAAGAACAATCGTCATCTAAGAGCTTTGCTACAAACCAATGTTCCTGATTTATATTCAAAGGGATATATACCTACAAAAACTATTATTGTATTATTTTAAACTTAATGTTGTTATATGCACAATAAAAGTTATTATTGTTCTTTAAAGTACCTTATTAACTAATACCCACAGTTTAGCACAAAGTAACTCGGTCTTTGTTTCGAGTGCATAAGCTAACAACGGTTCAAGCCATTGGTCGTCATTTGGAGGATCGATGGTGAAGGACGTTTACCACATTTATCAAATGTACTCCTAAAGACAAATATATATGACGTTAAACTCGTTAATGGTTAATATATATACAATGGTATAATAATGTTATATGCAAAATAGACGGGCAAAAAATAGCTCATATAAAAATATGCATTTTTAGTTGTGCAATCCTATGAGTACATGTCAGAAAATGTCCTTTGGTGCAAACACAAAACCTTTAAGTACTCATTTATATGCTGCAAAACAAATAATATGTATAAGTTTCAATATTGTTAGATAACTCACAAAAAATTATACAAATAAAAGTCTTCACCAAATCATCAAGCCAGTGTTGCAGTAGGTCATTAAACCATGTGCAGTTAAGATTGAGTTCGTCCAAACGAACCTGCTGCGTTGGGTCTTCTTTTTTATCCAATTTAGAATCTCAGTAAATTTAGCCTAATCAATAGGAATTAATTGCCCGTTTACGTTAATTGTAGGTGCTACTTGTAATTTCACAAGCTTTTTCAACGAATTGATATATAAACTGACTTGAGCTGCTATCTTCCTGCGAATGCGCCATACCTGCTCATGTTTTGACCTAACGGAGTAGGTATAATTTTTACACTAGCTGGGCTATCAGCTACATGTTGTATATCCATTGCCATAGGTTGATGCTGAGACTCGCCGACAGGAGCATATGCCTAAAAGTTAGCAACTATGAATTTGGTACCCTACAAAACCAAACAACATTAGTTAATGTATTGACTTGTTAAATTTAGGTTCAAAACGTACTATACTCTGCCCTGCATTCTTAGAGATCTTGGCTAGCTTAAACTATTGCATCGAGAGAGATATTTAATGCAAAATATCTTTTTCAAACTTAGTCACCCTACTTATTACCTCTGAGCCAACACAATCAATTTTGGCAGATAACTCTGAGTTAACCTTATCAATTTTGGTAAATAGCTTTGTTTCAAGATTAGTCATCCTCTTCTCTAGGACATGATACTGCAATGATGACGCACTGGACTAAAACTATACATAAGTAATTATAATCAATTTTCACAATTTAATACTCATCAATAACATAAGTAATTATAATTTAAGAAAAAAAATTAAATTATTATACCATTGATTTAGTTGCTAGAGGGGTTTAGAATTCATAGTCAGGTTGAACATCATCAGTGAATTGGGTGTTCGGAATCTCAACTTTTTTTAACTTAAGACTCCTTCCTTATTTTTTAGATGAAATGTGCAAGTTTGTCGTCACACAACAGTCCTCGCTCTTCTCATATTTGTGGGGCACCAACTTCGTAGGAACTTTTAAAGCTTTTATAATATTTTATATTTATTAATTATTATTAGAAAAAATAACAAAAGTATAAGAAAATTATATATTTTTTTTGTTGAAAAAAGTATAGCCCAACACTATCGAAGAGAATGTTTACGATGTTTTCATATAATGGGGTACTCATATCAGACCAATTTATAAGACATAGAAAATAGTCTCTATTCTTGCCAGCAAAAAATAGCTCCTCACATCTCTGGTTTGCCTCATAAATCCACACCTGAGATGATAATAAATAGAAAAAAATAATAATATCAATAAAATAATTTTTCTGTATCCCAATAGGATAATGAATTGAAAAAATAGAATTATTCACCAAGAATATTTGACTAAATGAGTATATATTGTATGATTCCCTATTTGGAGCACCTGCTTTTTTTACATTTATTAATTTTTTAATAGAAGTTGTGCATAAGCTATTGTAAAGTACAGTCCAAGCATGTGCCCCAAGAATAAACATTAAACTTATCAAGATTATTTATGAGGTGAAGCACAAAATATTATACGACTCTATTCTGATCACGTGACATTAACAATTTATGAAATACATAAAATAAACACATTTTACTGTATATATATCATCGTCAAATGTAACACTCTTGAACCACGGATCCAAATTCTTGTAGGTCAACTCACTTCTACCCAAAAAGTATTTGTGTCATAGTACAAATAAAATTCATAAATTTGTCTACCCAAAAAGTATTTGTGTCATAGTAGTATTTGTGTCTTACTACAGGATAATCTTCCATTCTCAAACTAGTAATCAAATAAAATTCTAGATGAGAGAATCTAATATGTCTTTTGCCTATATAAAACCATAATTTTTCATATAAATTTTCATGTACTAAAACACCTGAGAATGACAGATCCGATACATCCAAAAAATAACCAAAACATGTGGTTCTAAATATTTTAACCTGACTCAAAGTCAATTTGTCTTTTATATTTTGCATAACTCATAACTTCAAGTAAGAATGTACAGTTGATCAGTAAAATTTATTTTCGACAATTACGTAGTCTTTCGAAACATTCTCTTTCCTGAAAAAATAAATTAAAAAATTATTAGCATATAGTATTAAAAAAAAACTATTATTAGCATATAACTAATTATTACATAATTTAAATAATGACAAAAACTTAATAAATAATTACAACTAAAAACACAATATATATAATAATGACAAAATAATTTAAATTTATAAAATTATAAATGTTAAATTAAATAATTATTAATAAATAAATAAATTTACTCACAATTTTAATATATTTTTAAATTAATTAAAAAATAAAAAAAATTAAAAAATTATCACATGGTGCCTTGTCGTGGCGCCATATGGCAAATGCACGCCACAGCGTACGCCCCACGGTGTGGCCATGCGCTATGCACGTGATACTATGCATGTAGTGGGTGAATCCACACACCGCACTTGTGGTCTATAGTGCCGGCGTGTGAATCACAGTCCAACGGTGAAAATGATCAAAATTTGTTATTTCTGGGTCGTTTTTAGTCTTTTACACATATTTTTAATATATTTTATACATTACTAACACTATTTACACATTTCTAATAGTTAAATACAAAATAATTCAAAAATATAATAAAATTAAATTTAAAATAAAATTTCACCAATTTTTAATTTTTTTAACTTCACAATTAATTATTTTAATTTAAAATTTTAAAATATACTAAGTTTACAGGTGATCTATGGAGAATTTTGAGACAAAATCTTGTAGGTGGCTGAGAGAGTGAGAGGAGTGTTTGAGAGAAATTTTTATTTTTGGGGATAAAGGCAAAATTGTAAAAAAGTTAGACATTTGATTAATATATATTAATATGTTTGGCTTTGGTCAAAATAAATTTTTTATTTATTTTTTAGGTCAAAATAGAAAATTTCCCAAAATTCAAAGTGCTAGAAAAAGAAATCCCCATTCTTATAGTTAACTTCTTTGAAATCGAGTTAATATAACATTCCTCTGCTTTCTTGTTATTGATATATAGCTTTGATGACCTTGATGAATTAACATCGAGTGATAACTCCACGAACATAAATTTTTTTTTTTTTTTGAAAGGAGAATTACAATATTTATTATCATTTCTGCACCACCTGGGGGGAGGGGGGGTCGAACCCAGGTGGAGATGTGAGTCCTTGGGGGGCTCAGCCAACCCATGCTCACTCCACGAACATAAATTAGACACAAGTTAATGTGAAACCTCCATTCCTTTGTGAAAGTGACAAAGATAAAAAGAGAATGCAATTATAATTCCTTGGTTAATTTACAGCTTATATATGCATGTCGGTCAAAAATAGAACCTTTAAAAGCACTCTTTTCCTCTATTCTATCTTCAATATTTTCACACACGCTGATTTTTTATGCATTATGCGTAATGCGTTATCATCCTCCACAATCAGTGATAGGCTATAGATTCTGGGAATTGGGAAAAGCTGCTTATTATTTTATTTTTTTATGTTTTAGGTAGATGACTTTTGAGTGCTTCAAATAGGTTGGAACGATGAATTAATTTTGTGACCCGCGTGCTTCAAATAGGCTACATATACAAAGTATATATATATATATATATATATATATATATATATAAAGAAGAGAATTTGATTCTCTGCATCAAATCTAGTTAGGGTTGATGGGATGTTCATGTTTCTCTTAAACATCATGGTATATTACTTTATTAGCTAGTGCTTATTTCTGTCTGCTTTTACGAAATGGAGGTTGCGATTATTCTTAGACGAGCTTTTGCTAGAACACTTATTAAAAGTAAATAGATGCTTTTTTAGAGTTCAGGTATAAATATTATCTAAAATAATAATCTCTATTAGGGCAAGCAAGCAAGCAAATACGTGCCATATGCAATGGTTGTGTACTTTTGCTTAATCTTAAAGCTGAACTATTAAAGTGTTTCTATAAATAATTATAGCATATAATTTTAAAATTAAGCTGATTTTACACTAAAATTATTTAATATCTTCCATTTCTCTAGAAAAACAAAAACCCAATTTTGGTATACTTTCTTTTTATCAGCAAGAGGTCCATTTTTTATTTTTTTTATCATTTCCTTGGAGAAAATTTTCATTTCTTCACTTATTTCTTTCTCTCTTATTGGCTTTTTAATCTTTTATTTTGCTGATAATAAGTTCATTACTGGCCATCTGTAATTTTTATTATAATCAGAGCTGAAGGGTTTATCAATTGTATAATTAACCTTAACCAGAAGACGATATGATAACAGTATATACAATATAAGAAAGATCTGTTTATGTATTCTGCAGTCACGTGCTTTGAAGTCTCTTTAATTTGATTCAAAGACGAGCATTAGGTCATCCCCCCCTTTTTTTTCTTATGGAATTTAGAATGCATGAATAGGTTTCTTTTTATTTTTCTATGTGAGTGGAAAATTAGGTAAGACGTGAGTTTAGCAATATGACAGAATTAGTTAACATCGTCACTCCTTCCTTCCAAATGAAATATTTCTATTTTCTATCATTCTCCATCTGCTCTGAGCCTCCCCATTACCATCATTCATCATTCATTTGTTCAACATTCCACCTTACCCATTTCCAAGTTCTTAAGTCTCGTCTAGAAGATTTTATTAATTGGTCTAACGTATATAAACGCGAGGACTTTAACCATCTATTTTATATTTGTATTGCACTAATACGCATATGTACAAATTAATCTTATATATTTACAAGTAACGTTACATATTTTAAATAATGATGTGTTAAGTAATCATTAAATAATAAAATTAAATAATAAATAATTTTAAAATTTATACTATTTTATGAATAATAATTATTTGACACATTATCAATTGTAATACAATTTAAGATATATAGCATTATTAATATACTTATTTATATTATTATGTATGTAACATAGTTAAAAAGATAAATATAAAAAATAAATTAATAAATTAAAACGCATGATGTTAATAACTTAACTAATTCTATTATGATGTGATATGTTAGATAATATAAGTAAATTGGTATGACTATATGGTATTATTTTGTATATTATCTTAAACAACTAAAAGTAAGGTGGGTTTATGTAAACCATGTATAAATAAGAATAAGATTATCAAGACGAAACAAATGACAAATCTATCCTATATATCCATTATCCAAACCGGGTTTTAGATGGTAATTGAATTCAAAGTGTTTGCTGGTTTCTAAAGCCTAAGCCAAAAGCAAAAGCTAAACAAATATTGTAGAAAAAAAAAAAACCGAATATATCAACTATTATCCAAACAACTAAAAGTAAATGGTTTATATACAAGAAGTGAGAAAATAATTGATTATAGTATTTATCACATGCTAGTGAAGAATATTATTAAGTGGGTCAGTTGGTGACCAAATATTTATCATGCCATAGATTTATTTTGGAATTTGTCCTCGTACCAAATATACTTGTCTTTCAAAATTAATTAGAGCATGTAGATTTGTTCTAAAATTGTTATTGAATAGTGTCACGTATGACTTTTATGTTGTGAAATATGAATTGAAGAGCGCTTATTTATATGTTTTTTTTGGTCCAATTAATAATTTTATTAATATAATACATCGATAGGTAGAGAAATTATTGTTCTTATGGTTGATTCTATATTTTGAAAACTTCATGCAAAACTTTATAGATCCCGACAAAATTATCAATTTGTCTTTTGGAAAAAATATAATATTTTGGCATTTGGGCCAAGGGCCTTTTTTCACATTTGGGTCAAGATTTTACTGAGACACTAATTACCTTAGGACCTATTTTAAAAATAGAAATAAGGGTCAAAATTTATATGTTCAGTAACAAGTAAATCGAATTCCAAATGTCAGATTTTTTTTTTTCTTTTCATTTTGGTACTCGAAAGACTAGAACTACTTCACACGAGAATTAAAGAGAGGTAAAATAACCATCCGATTGGTTAACATCAATCTTTAAATTCAAATGTTATTTACATTAGCAATTAAAAAAAGTTTTTGTTTTGTAATCCTAAAAACTAATTATCTTTCATAACTTTTTTTTATGATATTTTAAAAACACTCTGAATTCTGACCCCAAAAAAAGAAAACACTCTGAATGTACGATTAATTATTAACATTCTATATATACCAAGATATGTTAATTTAAAATTTTGATTCAAAATAAGATATAAATAAAATTATGAAGCAATTATTTCATTTCAGATTCAATTTAAAATAATTAATTTTAAAACACTTATTTTTATGCTTTCTTGTTTAAATAATTACATATTCTATTTTAAGGTTTGGTGAGACAAATTGAATCAAGCTCGTTATAATCTAATTCGGATGTCAAGTCTAATATATGGTGGCGTCTACTTTGATATTTGAAGAGAATTTTTACATCTACATAGGCGAGAACTTGACACCTTTTAGCTAAAAATTAAAAATTTGAAATTTCTTTATATTATAAATAATAATTTATTACATTAGACTGATCCCATAATGCCACTAAAACGGAAAAATTAATTTGTAAAAATATTTTTTTTATTTATGTTAATAATTTAATAATAAAAAAGTTAATAATATATTTTTATTTTCGGAGTTTAAATCTCCCTTCTTATGTAAACTTTTTTTTTAATTTTTTATTAATAAATATAATATTATTAATAAATCACTAATATTATATTAAAAACCACTGATATAATAATCAGATAATTACCAAAATGCTACATTCATTCTCCGTGGAGACTTAAAACGTGCATAACACTCGCTGCATCTGATTATTATCTGAACGCTACATTCATTCCCTATGAGATTTGAAACGTGCATAACACTCGCTGCCACTAAAGGGCACTTTTTAGGAAGAGTCACTCTTTTTCTCCATGTGTCAAATATATATGGCGAGTCTTTCAATTACATACGCGCTTGAACGCTAGAATTAAATTTGATTTGGGAGGAATTTTGTTTTCCCTCGTTCGATAAGTTCAAATTTCAAAAAAGACGCAACAACTCTCATAGTCACAAATAAATGCCCGATTAAAATTTCCCCAAAAAAAAACCCTAAAGCAAAGAAGATAGGGTTTCATTTTTGACATTGACAAAAGAGAACGATAATGATATGTTAAGCTCATTGCTGAATCGGGAAATCCATCGTGCTTGCAGATCGGTCCTGAGATTTCTGGACGTATCGGTGTCGAGAGCCATGGGCTGTTTCTTTGGTTGCTTCCGCATCAGAGACGATCGCTCTCGTATCTCTCATTCTACGTGCCCAAAACATACTGTAAGCTTTTGCTTTACTTCGTTTTCTTTAGAATTTTGTTTTTTTAAAAGCAATTTTAAAATTTAAATGAAAAATGTTTGTTAATTGTTTTGATCAGGAACCTGTGATATCGAAAAATCGCTTATCGTCTCTGTTTCTCTCTGAAGGTAAATTTGGCCTTTTCGTTTTCTCTCTCTCTCTCTTTTTTCTCTTTTGGCTTCTTAAAAAGAATTTATAATTCGTTATGCGGATGTGTGTTTGTTTCTGAATTGAAGTTCATTTTGATAGAGAAAGAAGAATCTTGGAATAGTGATATAGAAAATCAGCGTTTCGGATCTCCACAAATAGACAAGAGTCTAAAGGCCGAGGTACGGTTAGATTTTGTAAATAGATTGTGTTGATTATGCATGTTGGAAGCAGATATGCAATTGAAGAACTAAGTTATATTTTTGTTATTGATTGTGATGTGAGACTTGAATTGACGAGAATTTGTATTTAGATGAATGTAGAGCTGAGATACATAAATGATTTAAGGGACTATGTATCGGAGCTGTTATTTTCCATTGGTTATATTCTGGAACCTTGTTTTGGATGTTTTATTTTGTTGTTTAAGGTGGAAGTTATATATGCTGCTCAAGTGATTATTCATGACTGCTCTGTTCAGGTTCCTTTGGGTCATTTTTGGAATGTTTAACGCAGTCTGCTCAGAAATGAATGTTTTATGTTTAGGACTGTTCAGGAATTAGCTTCTTTACTGGTTTGTACAATAAATATTTTAGATTTCAAACTAGCGTAGATGACTAATCTATTTATCTGTACTTTTTAAAACTTTTGCATATATTGAATTTTTCCTTATTGTATAAAACTTCATTTTGCAGGCCAAGTTTCTTAAAGCTTGTGGAACTTTAGCTGGGACTCCTGCTGAAATTCGGAAAGCGTCTCAAAAACTAAAAGATTCACCTTCTTGTGGAGAAGATTATGAATCTTTGAAATTTCATTCATGGCTTCCTAATACATCCATCAAGAAACTTCAGCTGGACAAGCAGTATGATCAACCTCCGACTCCTGTTAAACTTTCTGAAGAATGGGGAAGAGGATCAGCTTCTTTGGAGCACACACCTAGCAGGTGGGGCTTGTTACTTAAAAAATTCTTACCAACCAATTGATGCACAAAATAATTCGTTTGAAAACACAGTTGAAAAGGGAGTACACTACATAAATTCTTGACCACAGGGGTTGTTCTGTTTCTTTCTCATCATTTGATGCTTTTGACAATGGGTACCTTAGAAGTGTAAATGCTTGCATTCTGCATTCATTTGTAAGGTATCCCTTAGAATTCATTTCTCAAAATCCTATAGATGCCTAACACATGTTTAATGTCACTTATTTTTGGCAGCTGTATATCCAATGTACAAGACACTGGAAGGATCTCTATGAGCTCTAACGACGGCAGTGATGCAGGGAATTCTAATATGGCAGTGAAGGCTCACACTTATCAAAATGACAGCATTACATCTGTTTCACCTTGGATTTCAGGAACAAATGCCCAGTGCAGGAACAAATCTGTCCGTTTCGAATGTGATTTTGATGCATATTCCTCTAAAGGTTCTTCATCTGGTAATATCACCCAAAATTCTGGGAACTATGAATCTCCAGGCAATTTGAGTGTGTCAAAACCTGAACCTAATCCAACACCATTAAAGCTTTCTGATGATATGCAAACACCTGGAACTGTATTCCCTGCAAACTTTAGAAATTTGGAAAACAGGAATGCTCGAGTCAGGTCTCAGTATGTGTACTCAGTATCAAACCCAGTCGAGGATGCTTCACAATGGAAAACATTAAAGAATGAGGGTTTTGATTCTCATCAGTCAGGTGATCTCCTTGAATCATTAGAAAATGCAACTCCTAAATCAGAAGCAAGGATAAGAGAAAATTCAGATGAGAAAGATTTAAAGGTAGAAGCAAGCTTGTCTGCTTGGTTGAAGGCACCGGCATCTGCTTATGATGGTGATAATAAAAATCTTGGAGGCAGTTCCAGCAAAAATCCTTATTTTGGTAGAACTCCAGGAGATAGGCCCATAATCGGGATGGTTGCTGCTCACTGGAATGAGGATGAGACTTCTAATGCTGCACCCAAGTGGTGGGATGGGAATGGCATTCCGAACTCAACTAATAAATACAAGGAGGTACACTCCTAGTTGTCTACATCATTTTTTTTTCTAAATCTTCTTTTTAATTCGTTTATTTTGCATCAAGGATGCTGCATTGAAGGGATGCTGATTTTTTTTGCAGGATCAAAAAGTGAGTTGGCATGCAACACCATTTGAGGAGAGGCTAGAGAAGGCATTGTCTGAAGAGAGTTTCATCTCTCAAAGGTATGTTTGCTCCCTTGCTATGGTCTTTGTCGGTTGATGCTTTTCTTTCTTGCCATCAATTGACTGGATAACGGTTAGGTGCCAAATTTTAAATCTTCAAAACTTAATTTTCCTGAAAAATGTTTATGCACAATTGATAGATGTCATTATTTGACAATGTTGAAGATCCCAATTTCTAACATTAACATTCCCCTTGTACCTTAACAAATTCCAGACCAATAAAGATTTAAGGAAAATGTAAAGCTAAAGGAAATAAGGTAATGAATTACCTTATATTGACCAATACACCCACGTCCATATCTGGTCTTCTGACTGATATCTAAGGATCTGATGCATCAATTTACTTTTGTTTAACCCTTTCCAGAATGTCATACAGTACTAGAAACTGCTATATTAATACTGAATGTTTTGTGGCATAGTGCCTAAAGGATATGGAAATAAGATGGAAGTAAATCTCATATGATATGAACTGGGATAGAACTTAAACAAAATGAACTTATGTTTGAAAGATGATGATTGAATATGGTATAACTTTATTATTATGCATTTGCTGATTGTTTAGTTGCCTTATTTTCAGGAAGAATATTAAACAGACCCCCATTGTTTTTGATGAGACTGAAGAAACCGATACTGCTCTTTCTCAGTTGCGACCTTCCCCGCATTCCAAGTCGGTTTTTTCCTATTGATGTTGTCTTCCACAGTCTTCACTCTACAGTTTGCTGTTGATTTCTCAATGTAATTCATTTTCAAGATCAAAATTGAAAGTTTATATTGTGAAATGTCTTGGGGGGTATATTGAATGATTGGGCGAACAAAGATTTTTTTTGAAGTGCTGTGGTATTAATTAGTCATGTCGCTATGTAAATCTATAGTACAAAACATTTCTGCATCAGTGGTGCATTGATGCATATGTTCTTTCAGTTGCATTTTGGAGGGCTGGAGGCTTTCAAACTGAAGCATTTTTTATTGTATGATCTCATCTCTGTGTGATCGAGCTTTGCTGTGATCATTATAATTTCTACTTGACCAAATTGCACTCTCCTTTCATTTTCAAGTTGCAATTACGAAGTACTGGACTTACAATAGATTATCTAGAGTTGAAATATCCAACATCTCATCACATAGTGCATCTCTTAGAAAGAAAACAAAGATCAAAGTACTCTCTGGAAGGGTCAGATTTCCCAAGTAATAATATTGCACTCACGAGTTTTGTATGTGTATTTTCTCATGTTCTATTTTTTTATATTTGAGAGAATATAAATTCTTACGTATAAATAAAGTGGAATATTAGCAAGGGTAATAAATTATTCTTTTCAAAGCTTATACCTATTTTCTGAGCAAACGCCTAGAAGAATCTGGATCTTTTTGCTTTGGCCCTCTACATAGATAAAAAAAAAATTGAACTTGTCTTATTGGGTTATTTAGTCAAATAGTGGGAAAAGAAGGTTCACGATGCAATATTAAATATTTCGGAGGGGCAAATTAAAAAAAAAAGACCCTAACAATGTTTTATATCTGATGAACTTTGGCCGCCGCTGTTTCAAAGAAAGGGAGCGAGGGTTTATAGAGAGGGGAAAGAGATACTGGAAGCGGCAAATAAACATGTGGATTACGAAAAACCTGAGGGGATCATGATGTCCTTAATATTTCAATAGTTTTCAATCTGAAATTTCAATTCTGATTGCTGCTCGTATTTCTTCTTTTATTTTCTATTAACCCCTCTTTATAATAATTCCCTCGGTCCCTTTCTTCTGGTCGCCTTGTGATGATGCTACCAGCTCTGAAGGTTCTTCTGCCAATATATCGATTATCCGGATCTCTATTTGCATTTGCAGTTTTTTCTTTGTATGACACGATGCGACCCCGTCAACCCGATTTGAATTTGGTTGCACCGGGTCGGATCTCGGAACGCGATGAAATGATTTCTGTTTGTAAAACACTATAATGATACTTTTTTCTTACATTCGTCCATTTTCTTTTTTGAAAAAAATGCTTACGCGAGTATAATTTTTCTACAAATGTACTAATTTAATAGAATCTTTAATGTCAAAATGTTTTTAACAAATTTATTCCATGTAATATGAATTCATTTATCGTTTTTCTTTTTATTTTCTTAAAACTGTTTTTCAATTTATAAATGTGATTTGAATTCATTTGGTCAAGAATCTAATAGGCTTCGACCAAGTAAAGTCTAGAGCGGGTGATAATTAAAATTATTTTTGTACATTATTGGATTGCAGCAATCGGCGTATATTTTCAGGTAAATTAATTTTGATAAATTGTATTGGTATGTTTGTAGATTATTTATTAATAAATGGTTCCTTAACATGAATTGTGTGTTAGGCTGATTTCTTAATGGGCCTTAGGCCCATAGATGATTTTTTGGGAGGACTTTCTGGGCCACTAGTGAATTTACTGGCGTGTACCGTGAAAGCGTTCGGTAAAACTTTCTGATATATGCTGTCGCTGAACATAATCAATGTCATTTGCAACAAGTACTATTGATTCTACATTTCAAGTTTTACTAAGTGTAGTAATTTTTTGATTAAATGTTGAAAAATATTACCATATATATATATATATTAACTGAACATGTATGATTATTTTAAGGATTTAACATATGAATTTCATTTATTTAGAAAAGAACATATATATGAATCTCTTTTTTTTTTATAAAAAAAAAACCTTTCTTAAAATACGTCATTTCTGAATAGCTTGTTAAGATGACAAAAATATTTACAAATGGAATTCTAGAATGTAAGGGATTAAAATTTAAAAAATTTTGCTTGATAACATTTTCTTTATCTTCTTTGTTTTATTTAACAAAGAATCAAAGAGTAATACTGGACTATTACAACAACATGACGTTAATACCTATCTTCAAAAATACTTCGCAAGGAAAAATTTAAATGAATAACGCTATGTTTTTTAAATTTTATTTAAAAATTTTATTTTAAATAATATATGAAATAATTATTAAGTAATAAAATAAAATAATAAATAATTTTAAAAATCCGAATTTACATACAAATAAGGCTCAATGCAGTTTGCACCAAACCGAAATAAATTTTCTGCTACGTTTAGACCACGTGGAAGTGAATAACAACAATGCCAGGCCACCTGCCATTTACTGAACTGCACTGAGAAGAAAGCTACTCAACACAGTCACTATAAATTCGATGAGAAACTCCCATGAATCATATACCCACTTAACTTGGCTGGAGAAGCAATAGCAATGGTGGTAAAGGTGTACGGCCCAGCCTACGGTTCTCCAAAGCCAGTGCTGGTGTGCCTGGTTGAGAAGGAGATCGAATTCGAGACTGTCCCTGTTGATCTCATCAAGCGGGATCACAAAAATACTGAGCACCTCAAATTACAGGTTCATAATAATTAGCTTTTTGTTCTTTTATTGTCTAATTGCTTTTTAATTAAATAATCTATTCGATTATGTTCTTAATTTTGGTTTAATCGCTTTGAACAATTCTGATAACATGATAATGCAGCCTTTTGGGACACTTCATGTGATTCAAGATGAAGATTATACTTTATATGGTACTTCTATGTCATTTAATTAGTTATGAATTTTATGTTTCAAGTTGTGAAGGATGATAATATTTCAAATGTTGCGTATATAGAATCGAGGGCTATAATAAGACACTATATATGCAGAAAAGTACAAGTCACAAAGGAACTGATCTTTTGGGCAAGACCTTAGAAGAAAGAGGTCTTGTAGAACAATTGCTTGAAGTTGAGGCACGCAACTTTCACCCACCGATTTACGAAATGACCATGCCAATTTTATTTGCGTCCAAGATAGGATTTCTGCAAATGAAAAATTGATAAAGGAGAGCGAAGCAAAGCTTGCAGAAGTTCTCGATGTTAACGAGGAAAGGCTATCCAACAGCAAGTATTTGGCCGGAGATTTCTTCTGCCTGGCTGATCTGAGTCACCTCCCGTTTATACAATACTTGGTTGGTTGGCCTATGAAAAAGAATTAATTGTAGAGATTTACAAACAAGGAAATAAATTATATTGTTTGTATTTTTAATAATAAATATTTGAGTATTTATACCATTTATAATAAATTAAAATTAAAAAATAAAAAGCTCGTAAGAATAAATCAAAATATTTGAAATAAATTAAAATAAAAAAAAGATAAACCCCAAAAAAATATAACTAATAAGTTAAAAAATATATTTTTTAAAATAAATAAATTTAAATTAAACTAATTCTTTTTATTTTTTTTTATTATGTCTCCGTAATATAGAGTTTCGGGAGGAAATTTTAATTTTGTTCTTCAAAAGGAAAAGATTGAAGAAAAGAGTTCAATCTTATTCTTTAAAAAAAAAAATTAAATACATGAAAGAAGTTTGATAATGGCTCTACGACAATTGAGAAGGCAGTGATGTAACGATAATGATGCAAAGAAGGGTATTATAATAACATTTGCGCTAACTACGATGAAAAATATTGAAAAATGTTAAAGCAGTTGCTTATAGACAGGAGTAGAAAAAGAATATAACAAAAAAATAAAAGACCCATTTGAAAAAAATAAGAGAGCTAATTTTAAAATAAAGTAGAAAAAGAAAATGTTTGTTTAGAAAAAAAGAGAAGAGATAGTCTATAAGAGTTTAATCTTATAACAAAATAGAAAGGAAGAGAGATAGTTTATAGGTGTTTAATCCAATAACAAAATAGAAGAGAAGTGAGATAATTTATAAAAATTTAATCCCATAATAAAATAAAAATAACCTATAGAGATTAAAAAAGAGAAGAGGTTGTTGTAGGGAGATGGTTGCAGCACTGCGGCTTTGCATTTTGGTGTTGCATGTCATAACCCAACCTAGATCTGGCAAGATATTGTATGCTTTGGGCTTAAGTCTGCACGATTTTATTCACGAGCTTCACGCAAGCGTCATTCACCTAAACAAGTCTTGCCAATTGAGTGTGGGTCACTCTTTATAAACCCAACAACTCTCACATGCCTTGATGATGTGGAATTTGTCTAAGGTGTCATATGCACCCCTCCTTTAAGATTCAGCGTCCTCACTAAGTTAGCCTCACCACTGCCCAAGAGGACATTAGGAGTGGCTCTGATATTATCTGTCATGACCCAATCCAGACTTGACAAGATATTATCCGTTTTAGACCCAAGCCCGCACGGTTTTGTTCCTAAGCTTCGCTCAAGCGTCCTTCACCCAAAACACGTCTTGCCAATTAAGATGTGGGTCACTCTTTATAAACCCAACAACTCTTCTGTGCCTTAACAATGTGGGATTTGCCTAAGGTATCATACTGCAGCTTTTACGTTTTGGCTAGTGTTTAAAATTTAAAAGAAAAGAGAAAAAAAAACTTGATTATGATATCGTTTTTGTTGTTGCGCAGCAACCTTTGCTCAAGCTTAAGTAGAGTTTTGATGTTCGGGGTGCTTGGTAAGATCTTTGAGTAACTAGTCTCTTTAAGAGCCTATATGGTCTAACTCGAGTAGAGTTTAGGTACTTGAAGTATTTGGTAAGACCTTTAAGTAATTGGTCTCTTTTTGAGAGCCTAAATAGTCGGACTTAGGTAAAGTTTAGGTGCTTGAGGTATTTAGTAAGAGCTTTAAGTAATTAGGCTCCTTAAAAGCCTAAGTGGTAAGGCTAGGGTAGAGTTTAAGTACTCAAAGTCCTTAGTAAGAATTTTAAGTAATTAGATTCCTTAAAAACCTAAGTGTCATAACCCAACCCAGACCTGATAAGATATTGTCCGCTTTGGGCCCAAGCCCGCACGGTTTTATTCTTGGGCCTCACGCAATCGTCCTTCACCCAAAACGCGTCTTGCCAATTAAGGTGTGAGTCACCCCTTATAAACCCAACATCTCTCTCATGCATTGGCGATGTGGGATTTGCCTAGGGTGTTACATACACCCCCCTTAGGAACTCAGCATCCTCGCTGAGGTTTGTCCCACCACTGCCCAAGAGGACACCGGGAGTGGCTCTAATACCATCTGTCATGACTCAACCCAGACCTGGTAAGATATTGTCCACTTTGGGCCCAAACTCGCACAGTTTTATTTTTGGGTTTCGCACAAGCGTCTTTCACCCAAAACGCGTATTGTCAATTAAGGTGTGAGTCACCCCTTATAAACCCGATATTTCTCCTGTACATTGACGATGTGGGATTTGCCTAGGGTGTTACATATACCCCGCCTTAGGGACTCAGCGTCCTCATTGAGGTTTTCCCCATCATCGCTGAAGAGGACACCAGGAGTGGCTCTGATACCATCTGTCATGACCCAACACAAACCTGGCAAGATATTGTTCGCTTTGGGCCCAAACCCGCACGATTTTATTCTTGGGCTTTATGCAAGCGTCATTCACCCAAAATATGTCTTGTCAATTAAGGTATGAGTCACCCCTTATAAACTCAGCATCTCTCCCATGCATTGGCGATGTGGGATTTTCCTAGGGTGTTACATACACCCCCCTTAGGGACTTAGCGTCCTCGCTGAGGTTAGCCCCAACATCGCCCAAGAGGATACCGGGAGTGGCTTTAATACCATTTGTTATGTAACACCCTAGACAAATCCCACATCGCCAATATCTTGCTAGGTTTGAGTTGGGTCATGACACTAAGTGATCAAGCTCAGGCTAAGTTTATATGGTGAACAGTACTGCCATGAATAGTGCACCGTATAAATAGTATTTATTCTTTTTTCTTTTGTTTTACTCATCCCTTGTACACCAAATGCGTACTTGACTTCATAATGACTCTTCTCTTAGAATTCATCTTAATTCTTATCCATACAAAATTGTTGAATCATCAATTTTAAATTTTTTATCTTTCCTCTTTTGAGTACAACCTTCTCTCTCTCTTTTTTTTTACAATATTTTTTCTTCTTAAGAGGACAACTTCCTCTCTTTTCTTTTGTTCCTATTTTTCTAATAAGCAACCTCTATTTTTTTAAAATAATTTTGATGAGCATTTAACAGCTTTCCTTTTACTTTTTTGACCCCTCACCTAAGGAGAGAATTTTAACTTGTAATAACTTTTTTTTATAAAAAAAATTTTAGAGGAGTAGTGGCTCACGAACTCTCCTTTACTTCTTGTCCATTCTTACCCCCCTTTTCTTGATAAAAAAAATTGTTCTATTATAAAATCAAATGAGAAAAAAAATTAAGGGATTAGCATTAAAATCTCTTAATTGAGATGAATTGAATTGATATCATACAAAATAAATGCTAATAAAATTAAGACATATTATTATAAAATAAAAAATTGCCACAAAATTAAAGTAAATGAAAATCAAAAGCTTATTTTTAAAATATTAATCTCCATGGTTAGTTTTTCATGATTTTGTTTTACATTTTTTACAGACAACATCAAATTGTTGATAAAACAAATGTGAATAACTCTCAAATCAACGAGTTAAATTTATATTTTACTAAAAAATTATTAATTGAGACTAACAAAATAAAATATAAGAGAGAAAAAAATAGAAACTGATATATATAATAGTTCACCCTAATTTGGATTTAGGCTTACTCATGCACTATAAAATATATTTTTTACAACAAATATAAGACACCATGGTCATTATAAAGATAAGAATAATAAAAAATCATGTTGATTGTTGAGGCTGTCGTAGGAAGAAAATGGTTTGTTTTGGATCTATTGGAATTTTCTTCTTCATTATTGAGTGTTCTTTTTTATAGGTGTTGTTGGTGAAACTTTTAAGAATGTAATCATCTTCATTAATTCTCACATAAATTTTATAATTAAGGGATAATAACGACCCTATTAATTTTCTATTTCAAGAGTCATGACTCTCTGACTTTAAAGATGTGATCATCCCTAATTATATTATTAAAAAGATGAAAATTTCCACGCCTTTCTCTTTTTAGGATTATAGTTGATCGAAAATCTAGAGAGAACAATATTTATGCTTTTCAAAATAAAGAAAGTAGTCATTAATCACATTTAACAGTATTATAAAATATACATGAGTAATATTAAGCATTGAAAATTGTAAATGGTGAAATAATTTAATAAGTAATTTTAAAATTTTTGCCATCACCTAATATTTAATTGATACATTATTTTTTAAAATATAATTTAAGATACAATTTAAAATACTTAATATTACTATATATATATATATACATTCACATGTGATTTTAAAAATCAATATGAGAATATTTAATATAGAAAATAATGCGCTTAACTGATACTTAATGAATGTCGTGACTCATTAGCGAGACAAAACGTATCATTGCAAGTTTTGGGTTTGATTTGATCCTCCAGACAACGCCGTTAGTTAAAAGTGTAGCCCAGCCAATCTTTTTAGGCCCATGACCCAATTTATGAATAGCAATCTAAGAGGTGGACAGAAGAAAATGCTTAGAAAAAAAAAAGAAAAAAAGGAAGATGTGGGCTTCACTTAGTTAGTTTAACGATTTCTTTTTTTTTTTTTAAAGTTCGTAATGCGTTTAGGTCAAAAACATCATAATTCATAAATATAATTTTTGATCCTGTGAATGATATTGCTTGTATTATATAGTGTCCAACGCTATCAAATTTTATTGATAGAATTATTATGCAGACCTAGTTTTCATCGGAACTTGAGAGCCTCACACACTAAAACATGAGTAATGTTGGTTACTAAACCATGTGATAATGTTGTTTATCGTAACGTGGGCAATACCTTCAATTAAATTATTTTTAAATTTTAAATTATGTAAATATTATAATTTTTAAATAATATTTCAATTTTTTTTATTTTAAATGATATGTCATTAATTAAGTGATAAATTTTTATAATTTATATAACATAATTTATTATTTTATTTTACCATTTAATGAGTAAATGTCACATTACTTGAGATAGTGGAAATTTAAAACAATACTTGAAAAAGAAACATGTAATGTTACTCGCTATAAATAAATCTAGTTAAAAATATATTGAAACCAATTTAAATTAAGTTAGATTGAAATTTAGATCAAACGTAAGTCTATTTGAAACCGATTCGAGGTTGAAATTGAATAGTCTCAAAACAAAAGGTGCTTCAAACTTGAACACGTGCCCACATTGTTGGGTAGAAAAGTTACAATCTCGTACCAAACTAAAAGATTATTATCATGATATATATATATATATATATATATTTTTTTTTTCTTTGTCGAATTGTCCAAGGCTGGATCGGTTTTCATAACGCCTAACCAAATTCGATTTAGATTTTCAGAAAAAACAACTTGGTCCAAAATGGAGTCTCTAGTGCTTTCTCACCAATTATTTTACCAAGTCCAATACAAAAAACCAATTAACGTGTTCATAATTGCACTTCCATTATGTCAAATTGGCAATGAATGGCCGCAAGAACACAGATTTTGGCAGAAGACATACACACTACTTTGCAGCAAAACATGGAATCAGTGCTGTGAGAATCGTCTCAAACTTGATGCTTTAGAAACTTGCGTCTACAAGCAATGGTTCAAAAATAAGTATTCAGAAGTTGACGGATATTTTATATGCAAATGAGTGGTAACAAATTAAGTACTCTTCATTGACCTTGTTGGTATAGATCAAGTTGAGTTCACAACAAAGAAAAATATACAAATATAGCGATGTGAAGAAATTTGAACACAAGATTTTTTACGTGTGAAAATGAGAATATAGTAATAAATATCATACACTATAATAATGTGGAATATTTGAAAAGAGGTAGCATCAGTGACATAAACGTCACACGTCACCAATTGCAAATCAATGGAGAAATTTTGCAAAGAAGTAACTAGGGTTGATTGATTGACACAACACGTGGTTAGACCCAGAAGCAAATGCTTGGTTGCTTGTGCTTGTAGAGAAGAATATTAGTTTTCAGGAGGCATAAGATTTGTTGATCTCATTGTTCACACTCTGAATATGTTATTTATCGCCATAAGGTTGATTGCAATCTTAATGTGTAGTTTTGTACCACAACCAACCCACCATATCCACTGCCATCCATCACATTTCTTTCATGTCCATGGTGTTTTTTTTTTGTTGGGAAAATGAAAATAAATTTTTTAATTTTTTTTCTTATTTTTAATTAAAAATTTATAATATTAATTTAATATTAATTTCAAATTCTAATTCTGAACCAATCAAGATTATCATTTATTTTATTAATGTGCTTAAATTGAGCTAACCGACACATTAAAGACAGTTTAGTAAAAGCCACTAAAAAGTGCATATTTAACAAAATATTTTGAATGACATGAACTAATCAAACTACTTGAAAAAAAAGGTGAAGACCTAATGAAAAATTCAAAAAAAATATAGGGATGAATCTCTGTCCATTTTCCTATGTAAAATAATGTTGGTAGTTGGGACCGTGTGCCAGCTACATAATTACTGGTGCACGGTGTCAACAACTACGTAATGGTGGACAATTATTTCTTGGTTGTCCACTATGTTATGAGTTTAGTAATTTATTGTAATTATTTAACAATGCAAATTAGAGAGAGTTTCAAAAGTTTAGAGAGAGTTTTTGAGTGATTTGAGAGAATTGAGTGTATTGAGATTTTGGGTTGTAAGGTTAAAATACTAAAATACTCGTATTCTCCATTTTTAATAGTAAAAGATTCTTCTATCTTCACCCGTGGACGTAGGCTAAAAACCGAATTACGTAAACTTGTGTTTTGTCTTATTTTTATTTTCATTATTTTTCTCAATTTTGCTTTAACTGCGACCCTGCATCACCCCTCAAATTCCTAACAAGTGGTATCAGAGCTTCTGTCTTCACCCGTGGACGTAGGCTAAAGGCCGAATTACGTAAACTTGTGTTTTGTCTTATTTTTATTTTCATTATTTTTCTCAATTTTGCTTTAACTGCGACCCTGCATCACTCCTCAAATTCCTAACAAGTGGTATCAGGGCTTCTGGTTAAAGGATGTCACTATTAACGTATATGATTACTATTCATGTATACAAGTACTGTTCATACGTACAGTTATTATTTACGTGAAATAGTAGAAGCCGATCCTAACAGAAAGCAGTTCGTGGTGAAAAGCAATGGTGGCAAAATACGAAATTGAGAAGTTCAATGGAGATAATTTTACATTATAAAAAATGAAAATAAAGGCAATTTTAAGGAAAAATAAGTGCTTAGAAGCAATTAATGAAAGGCTCGCCAGTATCACTAATGATATTAAGTGGAATGAGATTGACAGTAATGCAGTTGCTGATTTGCATCTTGCACTTGCTGATAACGTGCTATTCAGTGTGACGAAAAAGAAGATAGCAAAAGAGATTTGGGATACTCTCATAAAATTGTATGAGGCCAAATCTTTGCACAACAAGATCTTCTTAAAAAGGAGATTGTATACTCTTCGAATGACAGAATTCACTTCAGTGACAGAGCACATCAACACGTTAAATACTCTATTTTCCCAACTCACTTCCTTGGGGCATAAAATAGAGGCATGTGAACGTGCAGAGATTTTACTTCAAAGCCTACAAGATTCATATGATCAACTCATCATCAACTTGACGAATAATATCCTAACGGACTTCTTAGTATTCGATGATGTTACAGCTGCTGTACTGGGAGAAGAACGAAGACGAAAAAATAAAGAAGACAAACAAGAATGTTCGCAGCAAGCAGAAGCTTTGACAATGATAAGAGGTAGATCAACAGAATGTGGCCCCAGTGGGAGCCAAAATCATAGTAGACCAAAATCCAGAAGTAAGAAGAACGTCAAGTGCTACCATTGTGGCAAGAAAGGCCATCTGAAGAAGGATTGCTGGGGATTGAAGAAAAGTGCAGAGGACAAACCTCAAGGGAATATTACAAGCACCTCAGATGATGGTGAAATTTTATACACCGAGGCAGCAACAGTTGTTGAAAGCAGAAAACGGTTCTCTAATGTATGGCTCATGGATTCTGGAGCTACATGGCACATGACCTCTAAAAAAGAATGGTTCCATCAATATAAACTTACCTTTGGAGGATCTGTATATATGGGGAACGATCATACTTTGGAAATCGCTGGAATAGGATCCATCAAGATGAAGATGTACGATGATACTGTTCGTATTATCCAGGAGATGCGACATGTGAAAGGCCTCAAGAAGAATCTTTTGTCATTGGGATAATTAGATAACACTAGGTGTAAGACCCAAATTAAAAATGGGACAATGAAAATTCTCGAAGGCGCGCTTGTAGTAATGAAGGCAGAAAAGGTTGCTGCAAATTTGTACATGCTTAATGGAGAAATACTGTAGGAAGGAGATGCATCTGTTGTATCAACTAGTTCAGCAGGAAATTCAACGATAATGTGGCATCGCAAATTGAGCTATATATCGGAACGAGGTTTGAAGATTCTCTCTGATCAAAATTTACTTCCTGGGCTCAAATCGGTTCATTTACCTTTCTGTGAGCACTGTGTCACAAGTAAGCAGCACAAATTAAAGTTCAACACATCCAGTTCTAGAAGTAAATAAATTCTAGAATTAATCCACTCTGATGTTTGGCAAGCACCGGTGATGTCCTTAGGGGGAGGGAGATATTTTGTATCATTCATAGATGATTACTTCAGGAGATGTTGGGTGTATCTAATCAAGAAGAAGTCATATGTGTTTGAAGCTTTCAGAATATTTAGAGCGCGAGTAGAACTTGAATCAGAAAAGAAGATCAAGTGTTTAAGGACAGATAATGGAAGAGAATATACTGGTAAGGATTTTATTGCATTTTGTCAACAAGAAGGCATCAAGCGGCAATTCAGCACAGCTTACACGCCTCGGCAGAATGGAGTAGTAGAGCGGATGAACAAAACCTTGTTAGAGAGAACAAGAGCTGTGTTGAGAACTGTAGGTTTAGCCAAGGCATTTTGGGTAGAAGCAGTCAAAACCGCCTGTTATATGGTAAATCGGTCACCATCAACAACAATCAAGCTGAAGATACCGATGAAGATATGGACTGGGAAACCAATTGATTATTCTCGCCTTCATATATTTGGAAATCCTGTGTACGTGATGTATAATCCCCAAGAAACAACGAAGCTGAATTCAAAATCCAGAAAATACCTTTTCTTGGGATATGCTGATGGAGTCAATGGGTATTGCCTGTGGGATCCCACTACCCATAAGGTCGTCATCTACAGAGATGTGATATTTGCAGAAGATAAACTGCAAAGGAATGATAAAGATGATAGCATAGTGAAGGAAAATCCAGAGACTACAACGGTACAAATGGAAAATTATCAAGTACAAGAAGATTCAGATTCTTTAAAAGCAGCACCAGAGCATGAAGAACAAGAACCAGTAGAGTCTGAGGCTACAGATGATCGTTGATCAACTCGTGAAAGACGACCACCATCATGGCACTCGAAGTATGTCATGGAAGCTCATGTTGCATACTGCCTTCTAACAGAAGATGAAGAGCTAACAACTTTTCAGGAGACTTCTAAAAGTCAAGATGTTTCTCTATGGATGACAGCAATACAAGAAGAAATTGAAGCCTTGCATAAGAACAAAATATGGGAGCTGGTTGCATTACCACGTGGAAGAAAAGCCATTGGTAACAAATGGGTCTACAAGATCAAACGGGATGGCAATGACCAAGTGGAGCAGTATCGTGCGAGATTGGTGGTGAAAGGTTATGCTCAGAAAGAAGGTATTGACTTTAATGAGATATTTTTCCCTGTGGTTCGACTCACGACAGTCAAAATAGTCCTGGAAATATGTGCTATATTTGACTTACATCTAGAGCAGCTAGATGTGAAGACAGTTTTTCTTCATGGAGAACTTGAATAAGAAATTTATATGCTCCAACCAGAAGGTTTTAAAGAAGAAAGAAAAGAGAATTTGGTTTGCAGGTTGAACAAATCTCTGCACGGTCTCAAACAGGCGCCGAGGTATTGGTACAAGAGATTTGATTCCTATATCATCAGCCTTGGATACAACAAACTTAGTTCAGACCATTGTACATACTACAAAAGGTTTGAAAATGATAATGATTTCATTATTTTGCTATTGTACGTGGATGAGATGTTAATGGAAGGCCCCAACAAAGATCGAGTCCAAGAATTGAAGACACAGTTGGCTAGGGAATTTGATATAAAGGACTTGGGACCAGCAAACAAGATTCTAGAGATGCAAATTTATCGAGACAGAAATAACAGGAAGATTTGGCTTTCTTAGAAGATTTTCTCAGAAGAAAATCTTGTGGCGCTTCAACATGCAAGATTGTAAGCGAATTAGTACCCCACTCCCTGTCAATTTCAAGTTATCCTCTAAGACGTGTTCTAGTAAAGAAGTAGAGAGAAAGGATATGTCTCGAGTACCGTATGCATCAGCAGTGGAAAGTTTAATGTTCGTTATGATTTGTACCAGACCAGATATTACTCAAACAGTGGGAGCAGTGAGTAGATACATAGCGAATGCTGGTAGAGAGCATTGGGGTTATGTCAGGAGGATCCTTAAATACATTAAGGGTACCTCAGATGTTGCTTTATGCTACAGAGGATCAGATTTTATTGTTAAGGGCTATGTGGATTCAGATTTTACAGGAGACCTTGATAAAAGAAAATTCACTGCTTGCTATGTGTTTAAACTTGCAGGAGGAGCTATAAGATGAGTTTTGAAACTACAAACTGTTGTGGCATTATCTACTACAGAAGCAAAATACATGGCAGCTACACAAGCTTGCAAGGAAGCAATTTGGATACAAAGATTAATGGAGGAGCTCGGGCATAAGCAAGAGAAAGTTGAATTATTTTGTGACAGTCAGAGTGCCTTACACATTACAAAGAATCCAGCTTTTTATTTAAGAACGAAGTATATAGGTGTTCAATATCACTTTGTTCGTGAAGTAGTAGAAGATAGAAGTATGGATATGAAAAAAATTCATACAGATGATAACCTAGCAGATGTATTGACCAAGCCCACCAATACCAACAAGTTTGTATGGTGCAGATTCTTACATAGCCTAGCAGACACGTAGGCAATATAGCTTTGGCAAAGAAGAAAGAATAGTGTGGAGACTTGATTGATTCTCAATTAAATCTCCAAGTGGGAGAATTATTGGTAGCTGGCACCATGTGCCAAGTACATAATTGTTGGCACACGGTGCTAGCAACTATGTAATGGTGGACAGTCATTTCTTGGCTGTCCACCATGCTAAACTCTCCCTATAAATGAGAGAGTTTAACAATTCATTGTAATTATTCACCAATGCAAATTAGAGAGAGTTTCAAAAGTTTTGAGAGAGTTTTTGAGTGATTTAAGAGAATTGGGTGTATTGGGGTTTTAGATTGTAAGGCTAAAATACTATAATACTTGTATTCTCCATTTTTAATAGTAAAAGATTCTTCTGTCTTCGCCTGTGAACGTAGGCTAAAAGTCGAATCACGTAAACTTATGTTTTGTCTTATTTTTATTTTCGTTATTTTTTTCAATTTTACTTTAACTGCGACCTTGCATCACCCCTCAATTTTCTAATAAATAAAGCACTCACTATCACTTTCTAACAGTTGTTGTTGTTATTATTGTTTGGCCAAGACGGTGAAGTTCTCATTTGCAAGGAGTTGTGACTCTACTTCAACTCTCTTTCTCCTTTTGTTTTTAAAAAATAATTCTTGTAACTTAGACTAGAGAAAACAAATTCGAACTTGAAAAACTCAAAAAATCCAAAAAAAAATATAAATAAAAAAACTCAAAAAATTTAGTATTTTTCTTTTAAGATTTGGATTTCATTTTTTTTTTTTATGTAAAACCTTGATCCAGAAACCTAGCTCGAAACCTAGGTTTCTTGTCTGTTTTTTATAAAATAAAGTCTTAAATTAAGTATTAAGTTAATTTTGAAACATTGTGGATTATAGTTATGATTTTTTTATAGATGGTATTTTATATTTTGTAGATATAGATTATGTATTTTTAAAACTTTAGAAGATATGGATTATGTATTTTGTTGATTGCAGTTGAAATAAATTATGTTAGTAGTGTGATTTTATTTTAATTATTTTAAAAGTAGTAACAACTAACAAGTAAACACTAATTAATTATTTAAAGAAATATGAGTTGATGAAAATTGAAAGTTGAAATAAAATAAGAAAATAAATTTAAAATTTTAATAATCATAAGAGGACAAAAATTAATTTAGTTTAAAATATATTAAATTATGAATAAAAATTATAAAATTTAACAATTATTTTATAAAATAAATATTTTAAAATTTTAAATTTTAAATTCGATTACATAGATTTAAACCCAAATCCGAATTCATAAACCATTCCTAATCCAGACCCACTGTTGCATTTAAACTCCCAAATTAACCAAATTTACTTGCAATGGAGAATTATTAGTTGAGTATTTTTAAAAAGTTAAGATTTTCATACAGATCAGTCAAAACAATAAATATCTGGGTATCCTTTACCTTTGTTTATTTTTACATGGCAAAAAGAAAGAAAGTTCTGTTGCTTTTCCTCTTTTTTTACTTCTTAGTCTCAATTTTCTTCGTGATAATGACAATTGGGAATCGGTTTTCACATTATAGAGCATACCTTTTTATGCAACAAGAAAGTTATGGGTGCTCCGGCATTAATGCTTTCCTCTACCATTGAATTTATGTCGTGCGTATTGATTAAGTTTTCATAATTGATTGAAAGACTTTCATGACAAAATCTAATAGAAGGACGAGGGCTAGGCTACACATTAATGGTAGCCAAGATTTGTTCTTATGCAACACAAACACAATCATACGATGCCTTAAACAAAATTAAAATGTTGGATTAACATTATATCACCGTGTTGACAATCCCATTCATTATCATAACATGAGTAATGTTATCTATTTAATTGAACTTTCTCACCCCTCGTCTCGAATGAGTTCAAATAGATGATAATAATAATAATAATATGACCATTTTTTTTGGGCCAATAGATTTTTGGACGCCATCAAAATTTTGTTCTAAATTACTTTTGGCAAACTTCATACTAGGAATTTTGGTGTTAAAAAAAGTGTTGTCTACATAATCATGAGTAATAATAGTACTCGTCTGCTACCTAACGAAGAGTTGAAATAAAATCCGGCATTTGTATTTGTATTTGTATTTTCTTCTTTGGAATACTGGCAATGTGGTCAAGAATTCAATTGAATTCCAACCATAAATCTAACCTAATAATAGCACAGACTAAATCTCTAAGCCAAACATATGTTGTATCTACTCTTAATATTAAAAATAAAATAAAATAAAATAAATGAAATCTACTCCATAAGCCTTATGAAGAAATCAAAGCTGAGAAACAATCAGTCTCCTCAACACTTGTATCTTAATTTGATGGTAAATGCGTCGGCTATATATATAAAATTTGCTTGTACTACTACATTTATTTGAATGTATATAGAGGTGTAAATCTGATCCTTTAATGTGAATAATAATATATTGGGCATGTATTTTCTGTCGCGGGCGGCATATGTGTTAAATCTGAAAGTGAAAGACAGAGATATGAATATATATATTCTAATAACATAATGGGAGATGCAAGTCAATGAATAAAAGTAAAGGTGCTTTTATTTTGATTAAATGGGACGAGAAAGCTCGTTTTCATTCCACATTGAATGCTTTGAATTTTCCATTATGATTCCTTGTCCAAATTACTAAAACTCATATGTTAGCCTAGCTTTCTCTTTCAGTATACGTTCGGTTATCCTCCATATATATACATATACATTGAACTCGTTCTATATAATTGCAAAATTTACTATTTACAATCATGTTTTATAAGGTAGCACACCATATATAGAGATATACAACTTTTTCTTTTAAAATTTTTTTTACAAGAATTTATGTATTTTTCTCCTTTTGTTAGGTTTTTCTCCACAAGAAGATCAAATTTTGAATATATCCAATGTACATGTTTGCTATTTTTTAGAGAAAAAATTATTTAAATTTCAAAATATGTATAAGTAAAAATTTATATCCTAATCATGTAAATATAGCATTATTAATAATATATAAATATGAAGAAGGGAAATTTCGAACTCAAGACCTCCATTTAAAATGAATAAATGCATTTCAAACTCTTTTACGGATAAGGCTATTAATGCAATTGCTACTTAATACGTACTCAAATCAATAATGGGTTATAAATTTTTATTTGAAAGAATTTAGATTGTCTAATAAATCTCTTTTGATATTTTCACTGCTTATACAATACAAGAGGTGTCATGAGTGAGCGTTTTCCTATGCGAGACATACTAAATAAGTTGTAGAATAATTGTTTTATGAAAGATAACTAAGATATACCATAATCATCTTTAATCTATAAATGACTGTTCATAATTAATAAACCATAAAAACTTTTTTTTTTTAATTTCTATATTATAGAAAATTCTATTAATAATCGCGTGGAGTGTCAAATTGAATTCTTGTATGATGTAGCCTACCCTAGTTGCAGAAAAGAAGCAAATGATAGATGACGTTATTGCTGAAATAAGATGACGTTAGAGAGGTTTATTATAATTAGTTTAATACAAGCAAGAGCAAAGCAAGATTGGGTTGTATAAATAAAGTACGCTTCAAATATTAATATTTCACTAATAAGGATTAAATTAGATTTTTTTTATATAAAAAAATTAAGGATTTTAAAAAAATATAAGGATTAAATTGATAATTTTTTGTATACAAAATTAATATATGGTTAATTTTGTCTACGCGAAGAAGGTTGTGAAAGACTTGACCATATGCGTTATCTTATCAAATCGAGGACCAAAGACTTATTTCTCTTCTTTAACAATTTTCGTTTAATATTCACTACAAATTGAAATTCCCTCTCATTTCTGATGGACGATGGATCACACTGCAAATTCAAAGTCAAGTTTGGCTATTATTCCTGTGGCCATCCTTATATATAAATATGTCTCTCTCTCTCGCACAGATATTTTTTCTCGAGATAATTGTTTTCCGTATTCTATGGCTTCAATTCTTTTATATTTCTGGACCACGGGAGGACAATCAGTTTTTTCAAAGCATTTGTATAGACGTTATACGAAAAATAAGTGGGTATTTAATTGATTCCACTATTAATATTTCTTCAAATGATATAAGAAGTTTTGTATTTGAATTTTGTTTACATCAAATTGCAAAAACAATAAACATTTTTTTATAAGAAAAATTATTCAAATTAAGTGCCAAACCACGTAACAGGCAAATATATATATATATATATATATATATAATTGATTATGGTAATATATGCATGTGTTTTCTACTATGCTATCAGCAAAACACAAAATTGGGTCTTGATTGTCGAGTTGACTCACCGCCAATAATTGAAAGTTAATCTAACCACAATCAATAATCTCAACTGCTCGTTTAGAATTAGGGATAACAAAATGTTTCCAAGTGATTAGTTTTAAATTGAGGGTGCGATAGAGCAGTTTTTGTAAAAATAAGATAGAGTATAAAAAATTATTATTATTTTTTATTTTTTTATTAATATATTAAATATAATTTTTAGTATATATTTATATATTAAATAATTTAAATTGTTTATTTATAATTTATATTTAATTAGGACATGTTTTAATAAATATATAAAATATAAAAAATTCTTAAAATTTACTTTTTTTTATTGTAAACAACAAAAACACTTTAGTTTTGAGTTGGATGACCATTAATTTTAATTAGAATATAAAATAATTAATAAGAAAATAAATGATACTTGACATTAGAATATTATTTAAATTCTTTTTATTTTATTTTATTTTGTTATTTATTTAAAAATTTATTTGCTAATTACTATTTAAATTATTAAAAGACATTGTTATATTATTTTAGTTTATTAAATTATATTTTTATAATTATAATATAGATTAAAATTTTATATTTCTAAAATTTGTAAATATAAATTGATATTTAATATTAATAAATAAAAAATAAAGAATAGGGCTAGAATGGAAAAAATAATTTTAGTATGAAAAATTTTCATCTCTATCTTATTAAATTTTTTAAAGAATAAAATGAATGAGACTTAAAATAAAAAATAGTATGACGTACAGGAAATGCTTCCCACCCCTGCCCTTCTCGCCCATTGTCATTTTCATTTAGAATCGGTTTTCTTTAACTTATAATTTTTTTAAAACTTACATAAGGAGGTGATATTTGAACTCAAATTCTTTATTAAAATAAAGAATAAAATGTATTATACGTCTTTATAATCAATTATAGAGTCTTTATTATTGGGACACCACCATAAATGCTCTTTTTTTTTTCTCTGTTAATTCTTCTATTTTCTTGTAAATTGTAATATATAAAGCCTTCTATATTTGATGAATCACACGACTAACACTTCTTCTTGTGGTAGGGCTAAGTATCAAGTCTTATATCGAATTGAAATTAGATAAATTTTAGGTATATATAGTATTATGTCTTAAGCGTTTTCAAGTATTTCTTCGAATACTTAGTGAGTGACAAAACATTCTAAAAGTTATGTAGACTATTGGAGTAGTTCATGGGTCGAAGCTTCTAGAAGACCTATTCATAGGTAAAGATTCGAGGCAAGCCCGCGACTTATTAGAGTTGTTAACCTCTATTTGAAAGGAGAATATTTTATAGCATATATGATGACATCTAAGAATATTATGTAGCATATTATTCCATCTTGTATGTACACCGTTAAATCGTTTAAATCTTAGACGTCAATTATATAAGGTTGTTAATATTAGAATTTGTGTTTACGAGCCATCTCATTTTGTATAAATATATAATGATAGTATTTATATAATTATTTTTTCTAATAAAATCATTAATATTATTTATAATTAAAATAGTAAGATGCTTATAACATTTCAGACATTGTATGATCTGAAGGAGTTCAGATCTGATTTAAAGGAGTTTAGATCAGTGCTAAGAGTTAGCAGCACTAATAGTTAAAAGTACTAAGAGTTAGTAGTACTAAGAGTTAGTGATGTTAAGAGTTAGCATGATAATATAGTTAGCGAAATCTAAGAAGTTAGAGCCTTATCTGAAATTGAACAATGACCTGAGAATATATTAGTAATGACATAGCTGCAAGTAGTTGCAGATGGTGTTAGGAAATGTCATTATGCAAGTATGTTCTTAAACACAATGTTCCTGATCTAATTTCATTGATGCGGGTCTATCGGCAGAACCTATTAATATAGATTAGTGTATGTTTATATCTGGATGGTTTAGATAGTTAACCTTAATAAAACACGAGCTTAGTAGGAAGTTCGTATAGAAATGCAGGTATTCAGTAAGGATTGGATATTGAACAGACTCACGAGGACATCCAATAGACATCTCATGAAGCCGTTAATGGAAGGTCATCCAAGTTGAGTAGTATTTGTGGTCCTTTGACCTAAGCGCCACGGTGGGCTTGTGAGTGATCTACCTTGCTTTGATTCCACACATGTCAGAAACCTTTCATGGTCTGACCGCTAGGTGTCGCTGAGTATGGTTCAATGCTCATGGAGTCCAGTGTGCGTAGATATGGGATCCATCAGCTCATATGAGTGGGTTGTATATCCTGGTGCTCCAAGATTATATTTCAGAAAGACTTGTGGCCACAAGCATAAACCTCAGAAAATATATTTTGGAGGAATAAACAATATCCACAAAACAATATCACAAAAGTGTTTGTGGA
Source organism: Ailanthus altissimus (assembly GCA_946807835.1). Taxonomy (NCBI): domain Eukaryota; kingdom Viridiplantae; phylum Streptophyta; class Magnoliopsida; order Sapindales; family Simaroubaceae; genus Ailanthus; species Ailanthus altissimus. The sequence goes on from OX327684.1 coordinate 22,643,697, forward strand.
TATTAATTAATGAAATATAAATCTAGAGATAAGTTCATAGTTGAGTAAATAGAGATTTGATGGTGATGATCTTTATCTTTGCTCTTCAAGGATATAAATGATGGAAGGATTATACGAATATACAATAACCTCAACTTGCATGATCTAACACCTTAATTTGTAATATCCGTAACGTGTGTGTGGGGCATCGTTCACGAACGTATGGAGGAGCTTCATATGACAAATTAGGTGTGGACCTAGAGAGTCTTACAATATGAAGTGTACTCGTTGCGCACTGGGGTAACAGATTGGATTGAATTAATTCGATCCAATAAATTTCAGCAAAATAGAATAATTATTTCGGGATCCCTTGGAATATACATTTGTCAAGACTTAATTATTAAGTAAATCACTCAATTAATTAACAAGGGTTGTTAATTAATAGAATATTGACAAGTGGTAAAATTTGATTCATAATTTGGTTTTACTTTTTTACCATTTAACCTTGGTAGTAAAAATTAGTAAGGTAAAAAATAATTATTCAAAATTGTTCTGAATAATTAAATTATATATTATTAGATAATATTATAATATATATATATCATGGCATTGTATTTTAATACGGGGCCTAGATGTTGACCATTTAATTACTCATTATAATTAAAATAATTATATTTGTTAGGTAAAGATTAATTTAGGTGGCCATTATTCTAGTGCTTAGTTAAATTAATTCTAAGTGGGAGACCAACAATAAAATTAGTGGAGTACTTCATTTTTTTTAATCAAAGTGTTGAATAAATAAAATAAATTTTGGCAATATAATTGAATCATTCATTCAATTCTTGGAGAAGAATTCGGCAATGAGAGGAAGAGAGGTAAGAGAGAGTTTTTTAAGTTTTGTTCTTTCAAGTGTGGAAAAAATAAACAAACTTCTCTTCATCTTTTTCTCTAATGGATGGTTAAAATGAATGAAATGAAAATGGAGAAAAGATAATTATTCTTGAAAAGAGTTGTTCAAAATAATTATCATGTAGAAATTGTTTCTAAGAAATATACAAGAGTTGTATGTTAAATATTTCTAATTAATACAAGAGTTGTATAGAAAATATTTACCATCTCCGTTTAAGAAACAAACTTGTATTCAAAAGAGTTTGAATACAAGTTGCTGAAAATTCTAAAACTAAGCTACCATTCTAGCTCCTTAATCCCACCAAAAATTATGGACGAGAATTGTTCAACATACACTTCAAGGTGAGCTCTTCACATGAATTGTTGAAGGACATGAAGAATTTGTAAAGCTACCTTCATTAAGTGAGTATTTTACATTTTGTTTTAATATAATTGTTCATCATGTTTATAAATATATAATTATTATACTTATGCATATATATGGTTAATTGTTAAAATGGGTGTACTTATAACATGCTTCCGATGTGCATAGTAATTTTTAAAATTACGTATACACTCATATGTCACACACTCGATATCCCAATAATTTTCTAGGCTGCTTAGAGCGCAACGCGACTAAGGCTGCACGGTTCTTGAAAGGTCCGTGATAATAGTTAGATTTGCAGTACTACTTAATAAGCTAGTGTTTAGGTCAATGGCAAGCACCTGACCCATGATAAATAGTATTAGAGTACACCAAAATTCTTATCTATATGTAGGGACCCAAAATCACTTAATAGAAATTGTTACGTAAGTAGTAGGTCTCTCAAGAATAGTAAAGATGTGTAGTGCAAGCTAGGTTGGCTTTGAGTTTAGCTATTTATCATGTAATTGAGTGAATGAGAATGTCGCATCTCACATCAGATAGAAGGAGAATATAACGTGGGATGTGAGTCTTATAAAAGTAGTGGGGATGACTAATATATGTCAAGTTAGTCCTTAAGTTTATAGAGATTGCCACGTAGTATGTGAGTCCTCTATGAAGCTAATAGTAGTGAAGATGGAAAATACGAGACATGTTAATCATTAAGTTTGTGGGATGTGGGGCCCATAAAAGTAGTGGGGATAGTAATACGAGCTGACTTGGTCATTCAATTTGGGTTCCATTAAGAGTAGTAAGGATAGATAATACGAGCTAAGTTGACCCTTAAGTTTGGCTTAAACGTGATGAGAGTGTCATGTAATTGATATTGGAGTTGGTGCTTACGTGCTATTCTAATTTTATGCGAATATTAAATTATTTAATATTTAAATAATAAAGCTAATAGTAGTGACGATGAGCAATACGAGACAGGTTGGCCATTGAGTTTGTGGGATGTGTGTTTGTTAAGAATAGTAAAGATGAACAATACGAGTTAGGTTGGCCCTTAAGTTTAAGTTAAACATGATGATGACATCACATAATTGATGTTGAAGTTGGTGCTTACATGTCATTCTAATTTTGATGAATATTAAATTATTTAATATCTATACAATAAATATTTCGTATAAAATTGTTAAGATTATTTATATAGAACCAAGATTGTTTCTTTTCAGACATTATAGATATAAAAGAATTTAGATCTGATCCAAATAAATTTTGGTTAGTGCTAACAGATTAACATTCTAAGAGTTAGAAGCTTATATGAAATAGGGACAAAGACCTGAGATATTAATAATGACATAGTTATAAGGAGTTGCCAATGATGTTAAAAAATGTTATTATGTAGTATGTTCTCAAAAACATATTTCTTAATCTGTGGTTGTCGACACGAGTCAATTAGTATACCTTCTAAATCAGTGTGTGTCTTTATCTGAATTGTCTAGATGGTTAGTCTTAGCAGACCGTGGGTTTAGCAGAAGTTTGTATTGGCATACAGGTATTCAGTGAGGACTGGGTACTAAACAGACTTACGAGGACCTCTAATAGACATCTTATTAAGTCGTCAATGGAGGGTCTTCTCAAGTTGAGTAGTATTCGTGATTTTTTTACCTGAGCGCTACAGTAGACTTGTAAATGATCTACATGCTTTGATTCAATGCATGTCAAAATCCTTTCATAGTCTAATCTCTAGGTGTCGTTGGATGGTCTGATGCCTACAGAGTCCAGAGTGTGTAGATATGGGATCTATCAGCTCATATGAGTGAGTTGTATATCCTGATACTTCGAGATTATATTTCAGGAAGTTTTGTGGCCACAAGCATTAAACCAGTAAGACAAACAGTTGTGAATTTAGAGAGTTTTATATTGGATATTAATTGTATAACATATGAGTCTATACATAATTTCAAAAATTAACTATACGCAACGGAACCATGTTACAAGTACACCCAATTTTAGCAATTAACCATATATATCACATATATACATAAGTATAAAAATTATTAATTATAAACATGATGAATAATTGTATCAATAACATAATGTAAAAACACTTACCTAATGAAGAGCTTACATTGAAGTGTATTGTTGAACAATTCTAATCCATAACGGTTTGGTGGGATTATAGAGCTAGAATGGTAACTTAGTTTTAAAATTTTCAGCAACATGTATTTAAACACTTTTGAATACAATTTTGTTTCTTAAATGGAGATGGTAAATATTTTTCATACAACTCTTGTATTAATTAAAAACATTTTACATGCAACTCTTGTATTAATCTTAGAAACAATTTCTACATGATAATTATTTTGAACAACTCTTTTGTAAAATAATTATCTTTTTTTTCCATTTTCATTTCATTCATTTTAGCCATCCATTAGAGAAGGAGACGAAGAGAAGTTTGTTTATTTTTTCAACACTTTAAATAACAAAACCCAAAACTCTCTATTTTCTCTCTTACTTTGCCATTTCCGAATTCTCCTCTCTAAATTGAATGAATGATTCAATTGTTTTGCTAAAATCAATTTTGTTTATTCAACACTTTGATTAAACAAAAGGAAGTGTTCCACCAATTTTATTGTTGATCTCCCACTTAAAATTAATTAATCAAGAACTAGATTAATGGCCACCTAAATTAATCTTTACTTAACAAATATAATTACTTTAATTATAATGGGTAATTAAATAGCCAACATCTAGGCTCCTCATTGTATTAAAATACAATGCCATGATATATATATATTATAATATTATCTAATAATATATAATTTAATTATTCAGAACAATTTTGAATAATTACTTTTACCTTACTAATTTTTACTACCAAAGTTAAATTGTAAAAAAGTAAAACCAAATTATGGATCAAATTTTACCATTTTTTAATATTCTATTAATTAACAACCCTTGTTAATTAATTGAGTGATTTACTTAGCAATTAAGTCTTGACAAATGTACATCCTGAAGGATCCCAAAATAATTATTCTATTTTGCTGAAATTTATTGGATCGAATTATTCAATCCAATTCACTACCCCAGTGCACAACGAGTATACTTCATGTTGTGAGACTCTCTAAGTCCCACACCTGATTTGTCATATAGAACTCCTCTATACGTCCGTGAACGATGTCCTACACACACGTTATGGATATTACAAATTAACGTGTTATACTATGCAAGTTGAGGTTATTGCATATTTGTGTAATCTTTCCATCATTTATATCCTTGAAGAGTAGAGATATAGATTATCATCATCAAATCTCTATTTACTCAATCATGAACTTATTTTCATATTTATATTTCATTAAATAATATCCACAAATACTTTTGTGACATTATTTATTCATTTGGAATATATTTTATGAGGTTTATGCTTGTGGCCACAAGACTTTCTGAAATACAATCTCGGAGCATCAGGATATACAACCCACTCATATGAGCTGATGGATCCCATATCTACGTACACCAGACTCCATGAGCATCGGACCATACCTAACGATACCCAGCGGTCAGACCATGAAAGATTTCTGACATGTGTGGAACCAAAGCATGGTAGATCACTCACAAGCCCACCGTGGCGCTCAAGTCAAAGGACCACAAATACTACTCAACTCGAAAGACCTTCCATTAACGACTTCATGAGATATCTATTGGATGTCCTCGTGAGTCTGTTCAATACTCAGTTCTCACTAAATACCTGCATCTCTATACGAGCTTCCATTAAACTCATGGTTTGCTAAGATTAACCATCTGGACCATCCAAATATAGACATATACTAATCTATATTAATGGATTCCACCAATAGACCCGCATCAATGAAATTAAATCAGGAATATTGTGTTTGAGAACATTACTTGCATAATGATATTTTCTAGCACCATCTTCAACTACTTGCAGCTATATTATTACTAATATATTCTCAAGTCATTGTCCCATTTCAGACAAGCCTCTAACTCCTTAGATTTCGCTAACTATATTATCATGCTAACTCTTAACATCACTAACTCTTAGTACTTCTAACTATTAGCGCTGCTAACTCTTAGCACTGATCTAAACTCCTTTAAACTAAATCTGAACTCCTTCAGATCATACAATATCTGAAACGTTACAAGCATCTTACCATTTTAATTATAAATAATATTAATTATGTTATTAAAAATAATAATTGTACAAATATTATCATTATATATTTATACAAAATGGGATGACACGTAAGCACAAATCCCAACATTTTATAATATAAAGTACTCGTTGAGTATTGAGGTAATGGATCGGGTCGAACATTCGATCCGAAAAAATTTAAGAAAGTATGATTTATTACAAGATCTCTCGGTAAACACATATGTTAAAGTTTAAGTATTAAACCTATATTTTATTAGTTAAAGTAGTTAACTAATACATTAGTGATGAAAAATGAATATAATAAATAAGTGGCATATGTCATATACATAAAATTAATAGATGACAAGTGGCAAGTGAAGTAGGACACTTGTCTTCATATATGGATTGCATGAAAGACAAGTGTTAAAGATTCATTGGTCAAGTATTATAAACTTTATAAATATTGTAAAGAGGTCCTCATTTTTAGTCATATATAAAAAAAATTTTGAAATTGTTTCAAAGAAGTCATTGTTTTACATTGAACCAAAATGAGAGAAAAACTTATTCTGAGTGTTGAATAAAATCTGAATCCTTGTTGAAAATTGGAATAAGGTTATCATTCTAGATTCGTAATCTCACTAAATGTTACGGATTATAATTAATCAACAGATCACTTCGATGTGATGCTCCAAATTGAATTTTTCACCAAATTTTCGTTAAGTATGTTTATTGAACATAATTAGATTCCCATTCTGTTGTGTATATGTATGTTTGACATGTATTTAGAATTTTATAAACATAATTACATTTATGTATTTATTAATGCACATTAATAATTAAATAAGTGAGAATATCACATCTTACATTAAATTGAAAAGAGATTATTACGTGTAATGTAAAATTTTAAAATTAATAAAAATAGATAATACAAATCAAATTAGCCATTAAATTTAAATTATATTTAATAAAGATATTATATAATAAAATAAGTAAAAATATTACGTATTATATTAAATAAAAATTAAATAATTCTCATGTATATATATAAAAATAAATATGTAATATTATTTAATAAATAATCTTTTAAATCAATTACAAACCAACAAAGTTAATGTCGTTGAGAAGATTGACGGGCAAAGTGCTCAGTGCCCATCATTTAAATTTTTAGAATTTTTGACTTGGCCCTGTTGACCAGAAATATAAAATATCCGTCCAGTCAACAAAATGAGCTGAGTTGCTCTAACCATTCACTTGTATTTATTTTTATAAAAAAATTGTGTTTTATATTACACAAACGATATATATATATATATATCAAACTTTTATATTTTCTATAAAAAAAAATGGTGCGCACTAAAAAAAAATGGTGCACACCAGGGGTGCCGTATAACTTTTTTAATTAATTTTTATATATTATATTATATATTTTTTAATTATTATAAATATTATAATAATTTTAAAAAATACACATTTATTTTTTAATTAAAAATAATATTTTTTCTTTTTTATTAAATTACTATTTTAATTAATTAAATAAAATAAATTAATTATTTTAATAAATTAATTTTATTTTTTATACATTTATTAAAAATTAATTAATTTAAATATAAATTAAAAATAAAATTTTAAATAAAAAAGAAAAAACAAAACTTAGAGTGCTGCAAATGCGCTTCACATGATTTTATTTTTTAATAAATTTAAAAAATAAAATTTTATTTAAAAATATATTAATTATTATAAAAATAAATTAAAAATAATACTTTTTTTATTAAATTAATTAAATTAAATTATTTATTTTAATTAATTATTTAATTATTTTTTATTTCATTAATTAAAAATAATTAATAAAAATTTAAAATAAAAATTTTAAAAATAAATATAAATTAAAAAAATAATTACTTAAAAATCTAAGTTCTTAATTAATTTATACAAAAAAGAAAAAAGAAAATATAAGAAAAAAGAGAAAAAAAATTATTAAAATTACAATTGAATGAAAAATAGTGAACATTACATATATTTGGTTAACAAAAATTAAAAAATTTAATTTTGGTAAAAAAAATCTATCTTAAAATAGTGGTTAAATACAAAAATTTCTCTAAATTAAATAGTGTTCAAACTTCAAAGTATACTTTAAGGGGCAAATAGCCACCCAATTTGAAACTATTATAGAAAATTACTCAAAATTAAACTTCTATGATTATATTACATAAGAAATATGTACATTAATTTGTAAATTAAATAGTTCTAGAAATTGATAAGCATAAATTTGGTTGGATACTCAATTTGCTAAATTTGAAAATTTGGAAAGAAAAAAAAGTTTATTGATAAAACCTCAATTCTGTATGTACATAGTCATGCATGCGTAGAGAGGGACCGCAAATAAGTAGATAAGAAATTTCCTCTTTAAATAGAGGAAGAGCATTGATATACACACACACACATATATATATATATATGTATATATTTGTAATTAAAGAAATATTTATTAATTAAAAAATTAGATACATCAGAGTCTCAATTAAACAAGTAACATAATTTAAAAGACTTCACACAAAAAATATCTCACTGACTTTGAACAATAGCCTTAACACAATAACTGTTTATGACTAATATATCTAAATTACACAACATCTTTTATACACTAAAAAATAATATTAATAGAAGGATTTTTTTGTTAAAAAATTATTTGATTGCGTTCCTTTTAAATATAATAAATAGAGGCATATAAAGCAACTCCCAAATTCTACTAGAAATAAATTTCTCTTACAAGCAAATAAAACTTATTTCCATATACTTACCGAGAAGCTGCACTGAAAAAAGCATTGATATTTTCTCCTTATTAATTATCATTACAGCGACTCAAGACTTCACATAATTCTTCATATATTTTTTTTAAACATATTCTGAAGGGTGGGCAGCTCTAATTTTCCTTACGATCTGCCAACCCACCGTACAAATGTAAATTTAATTCGTACCCCAGGATTGACCTATCAACCTTTTGCTGATTCAAAGAACTCTGAGAAATCGTTTTCTTCGGATTCTTCTTCATCCCCACACCGTATCTGTGAATGTGAAAGAATTAATATAGTTGAAGAGAAAACTGTGGCTCTAAAGTCAAAATTAAGAAAAATAAATTTAAAAGAAAATGGAGTGTTTTCCATATCATAAATGAGAACGAACTCGATTCTTTACACACCCAAGTCTTTCTTTGTGTTTTTTTTACCTATATTTCGTAGTTTCATATACGTATAGTAACCAACAAAAATTAGGTATATCAAAATTCAAGAAGACATTGATTCATTTCACCGCATGAGATTTTACATTCAATATTTTAAGAGCATTTACTGACAGAAATATTACAATATATATCTTATGTTCTATTTGGAACAGATAAAAAAAAATTGCTTTTCACACTTGAAACCTTAAAAGTTAGTGTATGTCTATTCGTTTTTTTTTTTTTTTTACGTATCCAAATGCAATCAAATTTCTCGTCTTTGTGCACACTTTTTGAGATTAAAAGTTTTCTTTAACGGGTGTAATATTTAGAATTAATCACTATTATCCTCTTACTTATATATATATATATACAGATTTGATTAGTTAGGGGACAAACACTATTTAACACTATTTTAACAATATTAAACAATGTCAAATAGTAATTTATCATCCATATGATCAGTTCTATATATATATAATCAAACATAATAAATCATGTTTTTACCCGCCTCCAAGATATGGTCTCATGATAAGTTAAATATTTATTATATAATTCAATCAAATTTAACCCTAAAAATGATGAGGGGACAAAAATTTTTGTGCTTTAACACATTCCTTTATTTTTTAATAAAAAAATTTAAAAAAATCATTTATCAGGTGTCTTTCCATCATTTTCACAATCGGATGCTTGTACTTATTTTTACCATCAGAAGACAATAATGATTAACTAATTCAAAGTGATAATCAGCACTAAAGTGCTTGTAAATTTCAAAGGAGAAACATGAATAACTCGTGAATCAGAGAAGCATTCTAACTTTAAAATTTTATTTGCATTTGCTTGAATAAACAATAATCTACCTGATCACATGTTTCTAATTAATGCTTACTTTATGAGCCGAAGCAAAATAATGAAATTCTTAAAGTTTATATACATCAAGACATATTATGTTAAGAACTACAAATAATATAGAGGATGTGCATTAATTTCAATGATTTTTATTGTTGAGGGAGAAAACGTTCTTCATCTTTTTAAAGTTATGTTGAAGTGAAAAATTTTAAGTTTAACCTAGAATCTTAATCTCTTTATACAGCGAAATAATTTGTTAATCAAGTAAAATAGTAAGAATTTAAAACAGAATATAAAATAGCATATTATAATCTTACGTGATTCGGCCAATTGCCTACGTTTACGGTGGATTTAATGATCCTAACCTCTCTTATTATAACTCCCTAAAGATTTTATAAAGAAAACTCAATTAGAAGAACCCTCAAAAGGACCTAATGTTTAGTGAACCCTTACTCTACTATGAGTAATGATCACCCAAATGACGGTTTCACCCTAGCACACACAAACACTTAGTGTCTATTCAGTTCTTTCCCTCTCTTAGAGTCTCTTTTAATGCTTAATCTCAACTAAAAAGTTTACAAGTGTTTATGCATAGTGTATTTCGTGCCAACTAACCCTATTCCTTATTGAAAAAAGAGTCCACTTATTTTGAAAGTCCAAAACTTGAAATCCCGAACCAAAACGGACATCCTGACACGTTTGGGAGCTACGGCGCTCATCTCCGGGCACTGCTGTGCTAGCTGAAATCGAGCCTAACGCCGTGGCGCTGGGCTGCTGTCCTGGGCGCTGCGACACTGGGGTGCTATCCTGAGTGCTGCGGCGCTCAGCCCTGTAGGCACCTCCCGCGTTTTCTTCGCTTCCTTCGCGTCTTCGAGTCCCGTTTCGCTTCCCCCTTCGTGTCCCACACGTCTTAGACTTCTCCATGCGTGTCCCACATATTCTAGACTTCTTGTGACTCTCCACTTTGGTATTCATCTCAATTTTTTGTCCAACCAAGATTGTTGAATCACCAATTTTCCAACAAACCCTTCATTGATTCAAAATCTTCCAAATAAGAAGGCTTCGAGATCTGATCCCCACCAATACTCTATCACCTAGAGTTTAGTCCAGTTAAGTCTCCACCAAAACTTAACTTTCTCCGGGCTAGTGACTTTGGTCTACAAAGGCATTCGTGCACCTTGTATAGGGTATGGATGCGTTGCACTCCTTTTCGACCTTCATCACCTCAGTGAGCACAGTTTAGATGTCGCCTAGTGGTCTGCATTACCCCAACACCCCGCGTTAGGCCACTTATGGCCATCCCAGTAAGCACATAGAGCCCTATATTATGTTTCTCACCCTCAAACCTTATAGGTCATTTCTCTACCCTTAGTTTTCTTTTTTTCGCTCTAACCGAATACCCTTCCTCATCGAGCTTGCCTAGGGACATCAAGTTCCTCGTCAATTTAAGAACATGCTTTACACCATGTAAGTCCCTAGTTTCTCCACCTTGCATCCTCAACCTTATGTCACCAACTCTTATAATCTCACAAGTCATGTCATTCCCCATTAGAGCTTTACCTTTCTTGGCTTTTATAGTTGATAAACATCAATCTGTCGGGACACATATGGACGCTACACCCTGAATCTAGTATCCATTTGCCAGCGTACTTTCCCCTTGAGGCTATCAATGTGTCTACAACTTTGGTATCTTCCTCAGTACTAATTGCAGCCCACCCTCATTGGCCTTTTGATTTCGGACAATCCTTCACAAAGTGCCCTTCCTTATTACAAAGGAAACATTTCTTGGATCTCCTCCTTAATTGGTTGTTCTTTCTTCCTTGTGCAAGCAATGCTGCTCCACTCACGGACTCAGATCTCTTTGTCAATTCTTTTGAGTTCAATGATGCCTTAACGTCATTCATCGTTAATGACTGCTTACCATATAACAACGTATCCACAAAACTCTCATAGCTCTTTGGCAATAAACTTTACAGGATAATGACATTGTCTTCATCCTCAGTCTTGATGCCTAATTGCTCAAGACTTATGATGATTTTGTTGAACTCGTCAATATGAGCTCTCAATGAAGTTCTCTCGTGCATTATTAGCTGATGTAGTTTATTTTTCACAAAAAGTCTATTGACTCGAGACATTGTACATGAAGAAGTCTATTTGTAAGAGACTTCTTCATGTACAATGTCTTAAGTCTCTTTCATAGCCCCAAAGCAGTTTCTTCATTACCAATTTTCCTTAATACTTCGTCGCTCAACGCTAGGAATAAGGTGTTGTGAGCCTTTTTCTGAATAGTGTCCCAATCTTTCTGCCTGAACTTTGGGGTTATTGTCTCATCACTAATTGAGGAGTTGACTTCCTCCAAAGCTGAGTCTAGTCCTTCCTTCACTAGTAGAGCCCTAACTTTCTTACTTTAAAGATTGAAGTCATTCATCCCATTAAACTTCTCTATTTCTTGCTTAATTGCAGCCATAGTTTAACTACCCCAAGTGTGTATTATCGAACATTTGACTCTGATACCAGTTTTTTGAAGGAGGAAATGCCCTTCTCCCTCTTGAGCTTATGTTAATGCGGGAAACTCCAAGTTTAACCTAGAACCCTAACCTCTTTGCGCAGCAAAATAACCTGTTAATTAAGCAAAATAGTAAGAATCCAAAGCATAATATAAAATAGCACATCATAATCTTACGTGATTTGGCCAATTGCCTACATCCATGGTGGATCCAAGGATCCTAGCCTCTCTTATTATAACTCCCTATAGATTTTACAATGAAAAATCAATTAGAAGAACCCTTAAAATGACCTAATGTTTAGTGAACCCTTACTCTATCACAAGCAATGATCACCCAAACGACGGTTTCACCCTAACGCACACAAGCACTTAGTGTCTACCCAGTTCTTCCCCTCTCTTAGAGTCTCTCTTAATGCTTAATCTCAACTAAAGGGTTTATAAGTGTTTATATAGGGTGTATTTCGTGCTTACTAACCCTATTCCTTATTGGAGTAAAAGTCCACTCGTTTTGAAAGTCCAAAACCTTCAAAAACTTAAAATCCCAAACCAAAACGGACATCTTGATGTGTCTGGGCACCGTAGTGTTAACTGAAATTACGCCCAACGCCGCGGCACTTGGGTGCTGTCCTGGGCACTGCGGCACTCAGCCATGGGCGCCCCTGTAGGCACCTCTCGCGTTTTCTTCTCTTCTTTCACATCTTCGAGTCCCGTTTTGCTTCCCTATTCATGTCCTACACGTCCTAGACTTCTCCATGCGTGTCCCACACGTTCTAAACTTCTTGTGACTCTCCACTTTGGTATTCATCTCAATTCTTTGTCCAATCAAGATTGTAGAATCACCAATTTTCTAACATCTACTTTAACACGGATACGTAGATCATTAGAGTGTTAAGTTTTATTATTTTATATATGGGCTCATGTATTAATAATAATTATATTTTATAAATTATCTTAAATTTAAGACTAATTTAAGTAATTTATTTGGACTATCTCTTATTAGACTTTAGAAATACTATTTATTAAGTATAGACTTAATATATGTAAAGACCTAATACTAGTTAAATTATAATTAATTGAATAATAGTTAACCTAACATATAAAGTTTTCTTATAGGATTGTGGTCCACAAGACAAATCATTATTTGTAATACTCTTCTTCTCCTTCCATCATAGAGAGAGAACTTTATTAGACGCTGCATAAATTCAATTGTGAAAGACTTTACACTCTCGTATTCTCATTGAAGAATGCTAATTCTCGCATTCTAATTGCTATAGATTTATCAGGTAAAGTTTTTCAACATTTATCCTGATAATTTGATATGATAGATCAAGAGGGTTATATTATTTAGTTATCAATCCTGATTTATATTTATATCTAACAAATAGTATCAGAACAAAAATCATGTTAAATTATAATGTTTGTTCATGCATATATTTATGTTTGAATGTCTTTTTTCATATGGCGTGTTAAGGCAAATATATTATATGTATGAATCTTATGAATTTTACATGATTTTGTTGACAAAAACATAAGGTTTATTATAGTTTACATTATGATTTGAGTATTTTGAATTGATTAAGGATCATTTATTTGAAGAATTAAAGATGAAAACATCAAAATTTGGCTTAAAATTTTTGTGTTTTACATTCTTCAACGAATCTAGAGTTTTAAGATTCGCACAAAACGTCGCGGTGCCACTCGGGTAGTGAACAAGTGTCGCGTCACCACTTCATGACGCTGTATTGGTAGTATTGTGGCATTGGAAGTCAAATTTTGACTTGATTGAATTTTATAGGAAACCAAAAGATTTTTAGTAAGTAGTGATATAAGCTTATTACACAAAACCAAAATATTTTTATCAAGAAATTTTAAGATGAAAAATATTAGGACACATCCTTTATATTAGGGATCTAAATACATCAAGATCAAACTCAAGGTATCCCTGGATTATTACAAAAGAGCCATATTGATAAGATGCTTAGTAGATTTAGTATGAAAAGATTGTGCTTCAGGAGATATGCCTATTACTAAATGTGATAAATTCAGTCTTAGCCAGTACCCCAAGAATGAGATTGAATAGAAAGAGATACAGAAATTTCATTATGTGTCAACAGTAGAAAGTTTTATATAAGTTCAAGTATGTACACATCCAGACATTGTGTACATTGTTGGAATGCTAGGTGGATATTTAAGTAATCTTGGGATGGATCAGAAAAGCAGCCAAACGAGTTATGCAATATTTAAAAAGGACAAAAGACTATATGCTCACATATATAAGATCAGATAGATTAGAAATTGTGGCGTATTTTGATTCTGATTTTGATGGATGCTTAAATAGTAAGAGATCCACATCGAGCTATATATACACTTTACGATGAGCTATTTCCTGGAAGAGTGCTAAGTAGACACTCGTAGCTTTTTCTACTATAGCAATCGAGTTTATAACTTATTTTGAGACATCAAATCATGGGATATGGTTGTAAAATATTTTTACAAGGCTGTGAATTATCAATAATATTGAAAAAGCATTAAAATTGTTTTGTCATAATAAAGTGTTATGTTGTATTCCTATAACAACAGAAGCTCTTCAAAGTCCAAACATATAGATACCAAGTTTCTAATTGCTAAAGAGAGACTTCAGAATCAACAATTGTCGACTGAACATATTGGTACAAACTCCATAATTGCGGATCCGCTCACTAAAGAGTTGCCACCTAAGGTGTGTTATGAATATATTACTCGTATGGGCGTTGTATTATTTGATGATATACATCAATAGTGGAAATTTGTAGTTGATGTTCATTTTATTAGACATATTTATGATTTATATTTTATGAATAAAGTTTAATAGATTTTTTATGAAATAATGTTACACATTTTACTGCAGTTTTGCATAAAGTTTAAAAAGTATTTAGTTTAACTTGTTAGAGTTATAAAGTAGGACTAATTATAAATAGGTACGTTTAATATCACATTTCGTATAATTTTCATGTTACACATTCATATATCTTATTTATATCATTAAATATGTTGGTATAATGACCACTAATGGGTATATTTGTGAATATGTGCAATAAAGATTACTTTGATCCCATATTGATATAGTTAATAGACCAAATTATATTCAAAGAAATATTTTAAAATATGATAGCATATTTGTTTAGCATACTAAGGTTTATAATACATAATTGTTTCCAGATAACATATATAGTTCAAGTGGGAGACTGTTAGGTTATATTATTGTCTATGTGGGCTAACATATTACATTGATTATACATTATGACTATCTTAAAATTAGAATTAATTTAAGTGATCTATTTAGACCATCTTTTATTGGGCTCTAAAAATATCTATTGGATATGAGTTTATTATAGGTAGAGAGACCTAATACTAGTTAAATTATAATTCATAAGATGATAGTTTGTTAAGTGAGTGTGTGATGTGTAGAGTGTACGTATAATTTTAAAATTTTATACATGCAATGGAAGTATCTTGTACAATATATACAAAATCTAGCATAATCAAACACATAGATCTCATATATGCTCGTATGTTTAATTTAAATAAATTACAATTAAATAAACCTACCCGAATTGAAGGTAGCTTTCAAATTCATTAAGAAATCCAATCTTCAAATCTTGAGCTCACTTTGAAGTGTGTTGTTGCACAATTCTAGTTCACAACTAAAATCGGTGGGATTATAAAGCTAAAATAGCAGCTCTAAATTTTTAGCAGTAGGTGTTGTAACTCTTAAAATACTTTGTTTCTTATGGTATTTGTTTCTTATGAGAGATGAGAGGAATAAAATATTTTAATCTTTGTTCCCTCGTAACCTTTTGTTTAGAACTTAGCAAAATTCTCTCAATTGTCCCTCTCCCTCTCCCTCACATGGCCGAATGGTTCCCTCTTGAATCAATAAATCATATCAATTTTGGTTCTATTAATTAATGCATTTCATGGCCTTCAATAAACATACATAAGTAAGATGATTGATTACTTTCAACTAATTTTACTATTTCACCAAAAATGGTCGGCCATACATTTGTGCATTACAAAATATAATGCATCTTTACATTATTTAATAATTTATATGTCCTACCATAATGCATTATATTATTATTATTATTATTATTGGCAAACATCACTCATTGCCTTATAAAAGTCTTGCTCCACATATCAACAAAATAATAACAATTAAAATATGTATTATTAATATATATTAATTATTCAAAAACTATTTTTGAATTATTACTTTTATCTTATTAATATTTACTAGCAAGATAAATATGTGAATTCATGGTAAAATAATTCACGGACCAAAATTATGTCACTTGTCAATTTCTTATTAATTAACAACTCTTACCTACTAATTAAGTAATATAGTTAACATTTAAAATTTGACAAATGTTCAACTTTAGGAACCCTGAAATATACATTCGTTTACTAGAATTACTTGGACCAAACTGTTCAATTCAATATACTGCCCCAATGCACAACGAGTACACTTCATATTTTAAAGACTCTCTAGGTCCACGCTTGATTTGTCATATGGAACTTGTCTATGCGTCCGTGAATAATGTCCTATACACATGTTATGGATATTACAAAACAACGAGTTAGATTACACAAGTTGAGGTTATAACATATTTGTATAATCCATCCATCATTTATATTCTAGAAGAGCGAAGATATAGATCAATACCATCAAGTCTTCATATGCTTGACCGTAAACTTATCTCTAGATTTAAATTTTAATAAATAATATCCACAAACACTTTTGCAATATTATTTATCCCTAGGATAAATCACTTTTTCTGGGTATAATTGCTTATGGTCATAAGACTTTTTGAAACATAGTCTTGGAGCATCATGACATATTACTCATCCAAATGAATTAATGGATCCCATATCTACACACACATGACTCACAAGTCCACCGTGACACTCAGTTCTAAGGACCACGAATACTACTCAACTCGAGAAAACTTTCCATTGATGATTATATGGGATGTCTATTGAAGGTCCTTGTGAGTTTGTTCAATACTCAGTCCTAACTTAATACTTTTATCTCTATATGAGTTTTCACTAAACTCATAGTCTGTTAAGACTAACCATTGGACTATCCAGATATATAAATACATTGATCTATATATAATAAGGTCTTTACTAACAGACCTGCATCCACGAAGATAGATCAAGAATATAGTGTTTAAGAATATACTTGGGTAACGACATTTCTTAACACTATTTGTAACTCTTTACAACTATATTATTACTAATATATTTTTAGGTCTTTGTCCCATTTCAGATAAGCCTCTATCTTTTTAGATTTTGCTAACTCTTATAACTTGGTAACTCTTATCAGTGCTAACTCTTAACATTTATAACACTCAACGTAACTAATTCTTATCACTGATCTAAACTCTTTTAGACCAAATCTCAACTCTTTCAGATCATACAATGTCTGAAATGTTACAAGCATTTCACCATATATAAATATAATTAGCGATTAATGAAATGATAATAGTATAAATATAAAACAAATATTCATACATAAAATGGATGGCACATAAGTACAAATCCCAACATAGTTAACCTAGTATATAAAGAACTCTTATAAAGTTGTAATTCCTAAATTAAATCATTATTCGTAGTGATCTTATTCTCTTTCATCATAGAGAGAAAATCCCATTTTGTGCTATAGAGATTTGATTGTAAAAACTCACCACACTCTAATGTTCTTATTGAAGACTGCTAATTTTTTATATTTTAATTGCTATGGATTCCTCAAGTAAATTTTTTCATCATTTATTTTGATAATTTGACATGATAATCAAAAGAATTATATTTTATGAATATCAATCATGATTTATATTTATATCTAACATAGATATCAAAAGAGACATGTTATCATAAAGCTTTGTAATGTTAAATTATTTTGATATTGTTATAAATGAATAATAAAAAGTTGGAGTTAAGAATATCTCAAATATTAAAAATCTTTGAAAAGTATTATTGAAATTATATAAGTATTATAAGTAAATTGAATTCTATGGAAGCTATAAACATATTTATAGGTGAGAGATGGAGGTGAAATTTATTAATTTACCCCTATCACCTCATCAATTTACTTTCACAACACTCTTCTTTAAATTCCACCACTTTAATTGTATAGTATATTGCAAAGAAAAATTCAATGGGACAAAAACTAAGCAAAAATAAATACAATTCTATAATGTACAGTGGTAATGAATGTGTTTCAAGATTGTTTCATTAAAAAATTTGCTTGTAAAATTCAGTGGAATAAAACCTGATCAAAGGAAAAAAAAAATAGTATAGTACTCATTTATGTTTGATGTAATTCTTCTCCTTGAAAAGCGCACTCCCTTTTAGAGTGAAATCCATCAATTTGACAATTTGTTGAGCTGCTACATACCAATTTCATAAACTAATTATTCAAAAGTTAATATTAGTAAAGATTTGGTAAGTAGATCTACAAAATTATTAGTGGAGTATATCTATTTAACATCAATCTTGTTACTTTATTGTAACTCATGAGTGTAAAAAAAAATTTAGAAAAATATGTTTGGTTCTATCTCTTTTAATGTAGTTGCCTATAACTTGAGCAACTCAAGTAACATTGTCTTCATATATTATAATTGAATTTTTTTTTGGCAAAAGGTAGGCTACATGTACTCTGGATGTAATGAATAATAGTTTACAGACATATGCATTCGCTGTTTGCTTTATGTAATGCAAGAATTTTTGAGTGATTTGAGAGGTGGAAATAAAGGTTTAGTTTATAGATTTTTGTATTATTGTAAGTAAAAACATATCGTTTGCGAGCGAACTTTATGGGGATCAAATAAATACCCAGCATCTGCATAACCAACGAGACCTGAATTTTTAATAGCTTTATTAGAATAAAACAATGCCAAATCTATCATTTAACGAAGGTAACGAAAAATATATTTGACACCATTCTAATGACGTCGAGTTAGTGCAGAACTGAATCTTGCCAATAAGTTTACTGTAAAAGTTATATCTAGTTTGGTGCATTGAACTAGGTATAATAATGTATTAGTTGTATTAAGATATGATACTTCTGGACTAAGTATTTTCTTATCACCTTTCTTGTAATGAAATAGACCCATTTTGGGGTCAAGAGATCGAACAACTATAAGGATACTTAATGGATAAGCTTCATCCATATTTAATCTTTTTAGAATCTTTTCAATATTAGTTGATTGATGGATAAAGATTTCATTTGATTTATGCTCGATCTACAGGCCGAGAAAATATTTAGTCTTTCTCAAGTCTTTTATTTTAAATTCTCCTTTTAAGGATTCTGTGGTCTTCATAAGCTCTTCGAGAGTCCCGATTCAATTTATGTCATCTACTTCTACAGTCACAATGGCAAACCCAGATTTTGTCCTTTTTATAAATACATATGGATATATTGAATCATTAATATATCCTTCCTTTATCAAGTACTCACTTAGGCAGTTGTACCACATGCACTTAGGTTGTTTCAATCCATACAAAGACTTTTGTAACTTAATTGAATATAATTGTAATATCTCTGTTAAATATCCTATACAAGTAAGCTACCACTACATTCATTAGATGAATATTAGCTTTTTTTTAGAATGTGAAGCTTATCAAAAATCAAAATGTTGTCTATCACAAGGGAATAAATTTTATCATAATCATTACTAAGTCTCTGCGAGAAATCTTAAGCAACGAGTCTTATTTTGTATCTGACAACCTTATTATTTTCGGTTAAGTTTTCGTACAAAAATCTATTTATATCTTACAAGTTTGATATCTTTAGGTGTCCGAACTATAGGTCCAAATACTTCACGCCTAATTAAAAAAGTCAATTCTCCTTGAATTACTTTTTTCATCGGATCTAATAATAATTTTCTCTACATTCATCAACAGTTTGTGGCTTAAAATCATCATTTATAATTTCAATAGATATTGTAAATAAA
This sequence comes from Ailanthus altissimus, assembly GCA_946807835.1. Taxonomy (NCBI): domain Eukaryota; kingdom Viridiplantae; phylum Streptophyta; class Magnoliopsida; order Sapindales; family Simaroubaceae; genus Ailanthus; species Ailanthus altissimus. The sequence goes on from OX327684.1 coordinate 22,663,647, forward strand.
AATACATCATCAACAATTATTTCGTCACGTTTTCACATTTATCCTGTGTAAGCATAATTTATACTATTTTCTTTATTTTAAAATTCTTGTATTTTTTTCTGGGGTTAAAGCCTTTTCTAAGACTTTTGTTAATTTAAGCACCTACATCTCTTTAGGACTTGTTTCTTTTCAAGGACTATTAAATCATCAAATATTAGTGATTTAGAGATTGTAGGTTTATTGGCTCGAGCATCATTTTTAATAAGATCCTAATTTTTTATTTTTTATTTCTATGGAATAATATCTTTTAAAACAAGTGATCTACCATACTTCTGGTGTGCAACAGATAATTCATTTGGTACTTTTTTATTAGATTGTTTTTTAGGAATAATCACATGGGTTAGTGTATTAGTGGCTTATATGTATGACTTGGTTACTTTTAATGCATCTGTAAATGCGTCAGAAAATTTATTTGTAATTCTTTAAAAATGAATAATCATTCGTACCTCATTTTTACATTAATTTGTGTAAAGATCCAAATAAAACATAGTGGTTATTTTTCAAGAAAGTTCATGCCTTACTTTAAAAGACAATTTTCTTTCTTCTAATGATAGGAATATTGTCTCATCAAAATAGTAATCCGCAAATCATGTGGTAAAATACAAACCAGATAATAAGGCATAAAGCTTTTCAAGTATGCATTTCTTATTTGAGACATTAGAAGTAATGTTTAGATATTCTGTATTATTTTCACTTAAAGTCTCAATGTGATATCAATTTTGACGATTATCTTTAAAATTGAGCAAATTTCTTCTTGATCTGCTAGCATATAAAGCTTTACTTATTCATTTTCATTTGTTAACAAGATTATTTCTCTTTCACAGCCTTCAATTAGATCTGCATGACCTAACATAGTATTGACTTTTTCTTCAATCATTGTTAGTTTTGAGAAATATTTTTTATTTCAAAGGATAATAAGTGTAATTGCATTGTTAGTAAAATAGGTATCCCTAATTATTCTTTCCAAAGTGGATAATTCTTTCTTAAAAGTCATTCCTTATATTAAATAAAAAGTCATATTAGACATTAGGATACTACATTATAAAAAGTTACATTTTTTCTTCATTCATACAAAAAGTTGCATCTTTTCATCAGTATTACAAAAAATATAACAAAGATCTAACATAGAGATATTTAAAACTTAATAACAGTGTCCCTTTTTTTATCTTTAAAGAAATCACAGACATCTAAATGAGTAATATCTATAAGATATGAGTTATCAATAAAATTTGTCTCTAAATTTTTTTCCTTTACCTTAATAGGTGCCTTATAAAGTTTAACTAGATGCTTAGGGGTATGACATGTACATGACTAATGTCCTTTTGCACCACATCAATAACAACTATTTTTGTAATACTTAGGGCATTTATTTTCTACACCATTATCCTTGTCTTAGTGTTTTTGTCCTATTTTAGTGTTTCTATGTTCTTTGTACTTACGACCACCATGAGGTGTGATAACCGCGCCTTCTCTATTTTCTAAGATTACTTCTAATTTTTTATGAGTATTTGCATTTGATTTTAAGAATTGGTTGAGAATTAGTTGGACGTGTGATTTTTCAATAAGAACTCATTGTTTTGTTAAGCAATTAAAAGATATTAGATTAATTCTAAGTTTTTTTTTAAATTGTCATTCGTGATATTGTTACTAAAAAATAACATTAGGGCATGAAAGGTAAAGAATGTCTTATCTAACATATCATGTTTTATAACTTTCTCATCACACAATTTCATCTAGAAGGTAATTTAGAATAAAGTAGAACTGTATTCAGCAAAAGTTTTAAAATCCTATACTCGCAGATTCATCCATTCATGTATTACTTTTGGGAGGAACATATATATTTAATGATCATATCTTTCTTTAAAGTTTCTCAAAGGATCTGCAGATCTTCTTGTAACACCCCAAAATATTTATTTATTAGATTAAATTTTTTATTTATTAGATTAATTTTTATTTATTAGGATTAAATTTATTTGTTAAAGAAAATGAAAGAATTTGATTGGTTGAAAAAGTGTTGGTGTGATAGAAATGGATTCATGGAATTAAAACATTGACCATTTATACTTTTGCTGACAGGACCCGACCCGAGCCCTCCTCGAGAATCGAGGCAGGTCCTGCAATGACATGTGACTGACATACTCTTTACTCATACATATGACACAATGAGGCTACCTGCCTCCACAAAGAGTGTACACATGTGCTCTAATACACAAAACATATACAAATACACAGACTGAGACACTTATACAGCTATGCACGTTGGCCAACCTCAAAATGTGATGACTGTATCACACTGCACAAATTCCTGTGACAACCTGGGAAAACTAGAAAAAAAAGGGTGAGCTTGTGGCTCAGTGAGTGGACAAAATCTGAAATTATCATATACTTTATATGTATTGTACACGTATAAATCTGTATGATAAAATAATCAAGAAACTGTATACTGAGCAGTTAATAAACTTGTACTGAACGTAGGAGCTATCATAAAATCTATGCTAAAATTAAAATCATGACATAAAACTGAAATCTGAAAATCTGAAAGCGCAAACTATCATAAAAATCTATTATCAAGCTGAATATATGTAACATAGCTCTGAAAACATGTACTATATATATACTAAAAACCACACCAAACTTGTACCCGGGAAAAATCTGGTCTAACCTGGCAGAGTAACTCACGCACAGGCAGAGCGGGGGATCTAAGCTGGTTTAACCCGACGGAATGCTGCATCGCTCGGGCAGAGCAAACTAAACTGGTCTAACGCATGCGTAGAGCAACTACACTAAAGGGGAAGGTACGCATATGGTGGTTCAAAAACTACTACAATATAATATCATAACCATAATTATTTTGAAATAATTATTTCTGTACTGAGCATAATTATAAACTGTACTATAATAAATTCTAAAATATTTCTGAATATACAAAATAGTATAAATATTTTTGTCTAAAATAAATCATAATTAAATCTAATAATGCGTAATTTAATCATAATTGGCTATATTAAAAACATATAAAATATATATAGTTATCCACTCATAATAAGCGCTAATCTTGAGCTGGGTCTGGATTCTGAGATCTACCCGCTATCGGCACACCTCATATATCATAGGGTGTAAAAATACATCATTAATATTGATATGTATTATAACTATTAAAATATAAATATTCTAATATCGTAAAACTATTACCCGCTAAACCATTAGGTATAAATCTGACTACCCAAACTAATTTCCTAAAATTTCATATGTTCTTTTCTCTTTTCTCTTTTCTCTTTTCTCTTTTCTCTTTTCTTCTTTTCCTTCTTTTTCTTTCTCTTTCTTTTTTTCTTTCTCTTCCTTCTCGGTTTCTCACTTTCCCTTTCTTTTTCTTTCTTTTCTTCTTCTTTTCTTTTTCTTCTTTCTTTTCTCTCTTTTCCCTTCCGATTTTTGCTTCTTCTTCTCTTGTTTCTATTTGCTTCTCTTTCAAATGAAGTAAACAAAACAATATATATATATACCTATGACGGCACCGCTTCATTCTTTCTTTCTTATTTTTCTCTTATTTTTTTCTTTCTGCCACCAAGCTTAATATATATATTACACGTGTATTACATTTCCAACACTTAATCATGAATCAATAGCAATTAGCCACCAAATGAATTAAAAAGTGATAGAATTGATTAGTTTTAACTAGATTGTTACTAGTTTAGTTAGTGAATAGTTATTTAAATTTTTGGACCAATCAAATGCCACCATTTCTAACCAATGGTATTTTTGTAGTTTTGGATTTCGTTTAGGGCAAATTTGGCAAAAAAAGTGATGAGTATATAAAGGGAAATAGTGTGGAAAAATACCCATTTTTACAAGCATAATGTCGTTTCCCCCTTTGCAATTTCTCTCCATTTTTCTTTTATCCCCATTTAAATTCAACAATTCTTCCCTTAGTAAATTAAGCCCTCAAAGCCTTAATTAAACCAATTTTTATCAAGTTTCAAGGATTATTTTTAAGTGAAAATGTGAATTTCAAGGTGAGTTATTGGGAAAATTTTAATTGAATATGAATTTGGGGTTTTAAGGGTTTGTAATTTCAATTGCCATTTAAAATTAGAGGTTTTTGCATTTTAGTGGGATTCATTAAAATTTTATTAATTATTTGTGTATACTTGATATTAAGGTGAAGGCTTGGCAAAGGAGAGCCAAGAGAAGGAGAAAGAGAAGAAGTGAATGCCTTTTGGAGGGTGTTTAAGGTTTGGTGTACATTTAAGTTAAACTTAAATTTCTGTTTTGGAGCATTAGTGTATAATTATGTAATTAAATTATTTGATGGATACTTGAATGCAAATAGTGTGTTTAATTAATCATTTTGTTGGTTATAAGTGAATAAAATGTGTTTTTAATATTGGGTAAAATTTAGAGCTATATGTGAAATTGGGTAAATTTTGGACCTATATATAAAATTGAATAAATTTGAGCCCATATGTAAATTTGAAAAAAAATTGAGCCTATATGTGAATTTGGATAAAATTTGGGCCTATATGTGAATTTGAAAAAAAATTGGGCCTATATGTGAATTTGGATTAAATTTGGACTTATATGTAAAATTGAATAAATTTTGGACCTATATGTGAATTTGGGTAACTTTTGAACCTATATGTGAAATTGGATAAATTTTGGATTTATATGTGAAATTGTGTAAAATTCGAACTCAAATGTGAATTAGTGAAAAATATTAGACTTATGTGTGAAATATTAACAAATTTAGACTTATATGTGTTATTGAAAAATTGAACTTATATGTAAATTCTTGAAAGTTTTGGATCTATATGTTAATATTTAGAAAATTTTGGGTTTAATTATGAATATTCAAGAAAAAAAAGAATTTATGTTTTATATAATATGATTATTAATGAGCCCTGGGTAAACCTAAACATTGGTAGGTGGAGATTGGTAGTTGGCATGCCAATAGGGTATTATAACAGTACTGCACTATTATGTATCTCTGGTGATTTTGATATGTATCTCTGATTTCACAAATACTCTTATTTGATCTGGATCTGATGGGTAGTCACCGAGTGACCGATGCAGGATTACCATCTGATAGTCTGTTGGCCAATCCATGGTATCGTATTAGTGTTTATTTTGAGCGCCTACTGAGAACACATGTAATGATTTAAGCACGTATAATAAATTGAATTTTAATTTAAAATATATGTTGTATTTTGATTAATTAATTTAAATATTTTGATAAATTTTAACCTATTTTGTCGACATTATGATAAGTGATGGTAATTGATTCTGTTATTTGTATATTGTTTGAATTAATGAATTATATTGTTTCAACTTTTATGTACATTCATTAAGCAATTTTTTTGCTTAGCGTGTTGGATTTAGCACGTGCAGGTAGTAGAGTTGTCAATATTAAAGACTAAAGAAAAAAATCATATCTGCAACAACTCAAATTTGTCACATCCTCTGTTTATATATTTTAGATAGATATTTTATTTGTATTTAAAAAGTTTGTATAACAAATTGTATGGACATCTACTGCATGTACATGTGTATGTATGATCAAGAACTATTTTTGAGTTACAAATGACAAATTGTATATATTTTTTTGATTCTACGGAGTATCTGATTAAATTGGGTAAATAATTGACCTCCATGAACTAAAAGTTGTATGATAGGTCTATAGTTGAGTAACAGGAATTGAGTTGAGAAACAGATAATTGGAATTTTTTTTTTCTTTGTAACAGGTGGTGGGAAGTCCAATTTTTAAAGGAGATTCTGTACATTTGTTTTAATATTTTTTTTAATATTAAAATTTTGAAAGAAAATGGTAGCATTTTTTTATCTCGTTTTAAGGAAATGCAGGTGAGGAGGGTGTTACATTTCTACCGTCAAATATTGAGCTTTTAAGCTCTCGTGTAGGTGGTGACAGAGGAAAATCATAACTCTCGACTTGTCTTGCAAGGATATATTATTTTCTTTCTCAATTGTCTTTTTCAAACCATTGAGTTGGAGGTGCATTTTAACATCAAGTATTCGTGACAAAAAAAAATTTCAAAGACATCAAGTGTAAGGATTTATATATTTGTAAGAGACAGTTTTTAGGGACTTTGAATATTAAGAAGGAAATTAAAATTAGCATTATGAAATATAAATGTTATTCAATAAATGTATAATATAAAAATATAAATATTAACAATAATTTTAAGAGGCACGATTTTTTATAAAATAATCATAATTAAATGGTAAGGCCTTTCATGTATCAGCAGTAGTAAGGAGATATTGTTGGAGCTGGTCTCACGTGCCATTCCAATATTGTATGAATATTAATTGTTAATATTATACAATAAACATTTCAAATAAGGATTGTTAATATCATATTAATATGGTAGAATGCTTGTAACATTATAGATATTGTTTAATCTGAAAGAGTTCAGATCTGATCTAAAGGAGTTTAGATCAGAACTAATAGTTATCAAAGCTGAGAGTTATAAATGCTAATAGTTAGCACTGTTAATAGTTATCAGTTTATAAGAGTCAGCGAGGTCTAAATAGTTAAAACCTTGTCTATAATGGGACAAAGACCTGAGAGTATACTTGTAATGATATAGTTGCAAAGAGTTGCAATAGGAGCTAAGAAATATCATTATGTAAGTATGTCTCAAATATAATGTTCCTGATCTATGATCATCAATGCGGGTCTATCGGTGAATTCACAATATATAGATTAGTGTATGTCTATATCTGACTTGTTCAGATGGTTGTTCTTAGCTGACCATGAGCTTAGAGCTTGTATAGACATGCGGGTATCCAGTCAGGACTGGATACTGAACAGACTTATGAGGACCCCAATAGATATCCTATGAAACCGTCAAATGAAGGTCCTCTCGAGTTGAGTAGTAATCGTGGTCCTTTGACCTGAGCGCCACGGTGGTCTTGTGAGTGATCCATTATGCTTTGGTTCCACATATGTCAGAGACCTTTCATGGTCTGACCGCTATGTGTCGCTGGGTATGGTCCGATGCTCATGGAGTCCGGTGTGCGTAGATACGGGATCCATCAGCTTACGTAGGTAAGTTATATATCCGATGCTCCGAGATTGTATTTCATAAAGTCTTGTGGCCACAAGCATAAACCTGGGAAAAGAGTTTCCCACAGGGTTAAACAATATAGCAAAAATGTTTGCGTATATTGTTTATCGAGATACGAATCTGGAGATAAGATTATTGGATAAGCAAATGGGGATTTGATGGTGCTGATCTATATCCCCGCACATCCAGGATATAAATGATGGAAGGATTATACGTATACGTTTTGACCTCAACTTGTATGGTCTGACACGCTGATTTGTAATATTCGTAACGTGTGCGTGGGGCATCGATTACGGATTAATGGAATAGTTCCATTTGACAAATCGGGTGTAGACCTAGAGAGTCCCAATATGAAATGTACTCTTTGAGCACTTGGGCAGTGTACCGTATTGAATTGTTCAATACAGTATAATTCAGCAATTACTAAGGTTACGTTAACTAAAGTTTATGGTTAAATGGTGGGACCCACTTTAGGTTAACTTGGTAACCGAGTAAGGATATAATAGTAATTTCACTTTATGATTATTTAATTATTAAATAATTAAAATAAATATTTATTTGTTTAATTGTTAAATAAATGATTTAACTTAACTAGGGTTAAAGGGTTAACCATAAGGTTAAGTTAGTTAACTTTACTTAATGGTTAAGTAAAGGTTAACCTAACCATGGTTAAGTTAGTTAACTTTACTTAATGGTTAAGTAAAGGTTAACCTAACCATGGTTAAGTTAGTTAACTATGGTTAAATTAATTAAATATTTATTAACTTAAAGGTTAAGTTAAAATAATCTAACTATGGTTAAATGTTAACTAAGGTTAGGTTAAACCAAATGAAATTCAAATTAGTTTGGAATTTATGCATTAGTATATAAAGTGAAATGAAATTGAAAATCATTAATTTAATTTTTGAAATTGGTTTTAGATTTTAGGTTTTGCATTTTGGGAGCCAATTTAATTTGAGAAATTGAAATTGTTTGTTTTGTGTTTTAAGTGTTAGAACAACAAAACAAACTAGATAAATGGTTACTAAATGTAATAACTAAAAACAAGATTTGTTTTATTTATTCAAGAGTTGAATAAAAGGAAAAACAAATTTGATTAAGTTAAATTGTTTAACTTTGAAAATGTTTAAGAGTTAAACATATATGTTGGATTAAGATGCTGCCATTCTAGACAATCAAATCCACCCTTGTTGATTGTTAGAATTGATCAAAGATTTATTTCATGGTGGACTTCAAAGAAAATTAATCCAAAAGCTTCATTGGTGATATTTCTCAATTTCAAATTTCAGTTTAATCAAATGTTATTTTCTGTATTCATTGTATATAATCTTCCGCTGTGCACATGTATGTATGAGATATGTATATTGTTTGTATGATGAACACAACCCACATGCAAGCAAGCACCCTAAGTTTTATTTAATAAACAACCCAATAACCCAACAGATATAACTTTCTATTTTATTAATAATAAAGAGACATAACCTTACACAAATTAATAATAACGAAGAGGCATAATCTTTTGTAAATTGATAATAATAAAAAGGCATAACCTTCTATTTTTATAAAATAATAATAATAAGGAGGTACAACCTTTTATATATTTAGTAACTTTTCATTTAAATAAATGATAAAAAAAAATAGATTATAATATATTAAATTATAGTTTAAAATTATAATAAAAAATATTTATTCTTATTTTTTAAAAGTTTAATGTATCATAAATAAATAATAAAAAGTAAGAGTTAAAGATATTTTAAATATTAAAAATATTAAAAGTGAATTAAATTCTAAAGAAGCTATGCGTAGATTTATAGATAGGGAGAGAGCGGAAAGGAATTCACTAATTTACCCCACTGCTTCACCGATTTACTTTCACAACAGAGACAGAGTTTTCGAGTAGAAAATACCGTCCATAAAGGAGGGCTAGCTAATAGTTTTGTTTGCGTTCATTAGATTTTGACGATACGAATTGGTCAAAGTATCTTCTACCTTTTTTTTTAGAGAGAGAATAAGTATCTTCTACTTATATCTTGCTTTTTGATCACTTTGAATATTTATTTAAAAAAAAATTTCTCCCAAATTGATGGCTTTGAAAGCTTCTTTGTTTGAATTTCTCTGAATGATGTAGTGAATTGGCATGTCCTTAGTCAAACAATAGGCCCCGCTCAGGTGGACTTTTATATTTGTTAAAGCAGTAACATATTTCCAAGTTCCTAAAAGCTCTATGTCACATGCAATTTTACCTTCCACAATGATAAAAATTCCATACCCTTTTACGAGACAAACAAAATCAATATATATTTTAATTTCTAAGTCTAGAATAATTATCGGAGGACTTTTTCTATGACTCTTTGGTCCCTACAATCTCATCATATAATGAAAGTTTCTTATTGACCAAACGCAAACCATAGCTCAGCATTTCATCAACAGCTTATTATATATACAAAAGAAAATGAGCTTCCACTTTGAGACTGTGCATAGAACTTCAAAAGATTAGAAAGAGAGAGAGCTAGATAGAGAGATAAAAGAGATCATGACGGAGGTGGCAAAGAATATGAGTATTAGTTCAGATAAGGATGAAGAAGTTATGCTTCCAGGGTTTCGATTTCATCCGACTGATGAAGAGCTTGTTGGGTTTTACTTGCGGCGAAAAGTGGAGAAGAAGCCGATTAGTATTGAAATCATCAAACAGGCTGACATATACAAATATGATCCATGGGATCTTCCAAGTAAGAATTTTTTTTTTTAACTTAAAATTTTCTTTTCATCTTTGTTCCGTATACTTAGCTAGTTATAATATTATAATCTAGAAGTTCAACTTCTGCTCCAAATATTGTTGATGGAGAAGATGTGCTTTCTTTTGCAAGCAGCATAATATATTCGAGAGAAATATCTTATTTTCAGTTATATTTGGTCATATATATAAGATATTTGAACTCCCATCAGCACAAACAGTCCATATTAACCTATATATATGTTCACTATAATAGAATCAATACAGTTCCAGCATGAAAATTGTGCTCAAAGAGTGAAAAGAGCAAAACTGGAGCGATAGAAAGAATTAATCATAAAATATGAAGAAAAAAAATTACAATAGAATATGATATAGACTTCAAATAAACTAAGTTATATTGCAAATATGTTGTATGTATTCTTTAAAGCTTTTGAGACTATTGTTAGTTTATTACAATAAAAAAAAATCATATTTTTAAAAGGAAACAACTTAAATGAGTAGAAAATTAAAGACATGGATCAAACCTTTCATTTGAATTAAGTGTTTCATTAAGTAGTATAAGTTGAATCATAATAATTTTGAACTTCAAAATTATATTTTATTTCTCTGTTATCCTTGAACTGGAAAAACCCTTGAAGTTCTTTGAGAATAACAAAGATCGCAATATTTTATGATGTATGCATAACTATTGAATATATCATGCCCAAGTATCTCAGTAAAGTAAACACAAAAAATAAATTAAAAAAGAAATATTGCACAAACATATGTCCTCATGCATGCATGTAATTAATTAAGATTCCGAAAACATTTATTAATATATATTTGTTGTTTATTGACCTTGCCGTTCACGTTTGTTCTTTTTTTTTTTTTTTTTCTTAATTATGATGACGAAGAAATTAGCACAGTTGGGGACAAAGAGTGGTACTTCTTCTGCATAAGAGGAAGAAAATACAGGAACAGCATTAGGCCTAACAGAGTCACAGGATCTGGATTTTGGAAAGCCACGGGCATCGACAAGCCAATTCATTCAGTGAAAGAACCCCATGAATGCATTGGCCTCAAGAAATCTCTGGTCTACTACCGAGGAAGTGCTGGAAAAGGCACCAAAACTGATTGGATGATGCATGAATTTCGCCTACCACCAAATAAGAAAAATAGCAACCTCTCAAATATCAAGGATATTGCCCAAGAAGCTGTAAGATTCTTTTTTTTTTTTCAATTATTAGTTTTAGTTATTTCTTTTGATAATAAGTTAATAACTTGCACTTGGGTCTAATTATGTCTCTAAAAGTGATTAATCTTACTATAAAAATAAGTAATAAAAGTCTGTTGTCTTCTTATCATGTCATTACATATTTGTGAAAAGGATACAATAACCACTAATAGAACCGGTAAAACCTTCTAAAACTACCAGTCAACCAGCCAGCCACTAATTTACTTTATAAATTAATTTTATGTAATACTTAATTCAAGTTAATATCACATCTAGAAACTTGCCAATATATATTATGTTCTAATCAAGTGAATCTTAACAATGTCATCAGACCTTTTTTTTTTTACCATGAATGATTGGATTCCGACCATTATGCACTTCCACGTTACTGATTTATTTTCAAGGTAACAATCGATACACATCTATATCTATTAAAAAAAAGAATCAGAAGTATATAAATTCTTAGATTTTCAATATGACCTAAAATATTTTCCCAACTGAGAATCCACTTTTGATATATATATATATATATAAAGTGAATGACTTTGAAGCCATAACTAATTGTGAGGTGGAAGAAGGTTAGTGTTGTGTAAACACATAATTGTAAATGAAAGAAAATTATTAGTTTAGTCCCTGAAATTTATTTGAATTACTTAGTTGGTTCCTAATTTTTTTTTAGTACTTACATTAGTTTCTGCCTTTGAAAAAACATTTGAAGTGCAATTTTTAAGAGTAGTAAGATAAATTCGATCAACTATGAAAATAGTTATCATGATTAGACATATTAATTTACCAAATTCTACTTAAAAAGTGTACTTAAGAAGTTAGATTTTAAGATAAGAACCAATTGAGATATTTAAAAAAATTTAAGGACTAATTAAGTAATTTAACTAAATTTTAGGAACTAAATTAACAATTATCCTAAATTGAAAGTACGGTTATCAAACACTTTAGTTGCTTGAGTAATGTTAGACATTTTAAATTATATCTCAAATTATATTTTAAAATGTGATGTATCAAGTAAACATTAAATATAATAAATTATTTTGATATTTATACTATTTTACCATCTAATATTTATTTGACACATTATTTTTTTAGTATAATTTAAAATACAATTTAAAATGCTTAGTATTACTTTTAGTTGCTAAATCGAAGCTGTTCCAAACAGTCCCAGAATCACTTTGGTTTGTAGATTTTAGCAATAATCAAATGCAATAAATAACCCCTTTGTTTCTATCCTCACTGTGGTTATCAGAATTACTTTTACACCTTCCACAGTTGAGATATAAGTTTATAATAAAAACGGCTTTTCTTTTTCCGTTTAGTAAAGAAGGAAATTGATACAGATTCTTGTTAAATATGTATCTCTCGAATGAAAACTAAATCATTTTTATTCTGACTTAAAAAGAATTTTTCAAGCTTGTAAAAAAAGTGTAAACTTGTTCATAAATTAAACGAAGCAAGCCGAAAGAAACTTAAGCTAGCTTGGCTTCATATGGATTTAAATGTAAGCAATCAAGCTTCAAAAACCTAATATCTGTAAACAAATCAGGTTTGATTTTGAATAATATGTTTTCAATCATGGTAGTCTCGATAGTCAATATAGTACTAAGATATTGGCAACATCACAAATAGAATGTATAATTTACACTTAATAATGTTAAGTAAGTTGATAAAATATCTTCATGGTTTTGCAGGAAGTTTGGACGCTATGCCGAATATTCAAACGAACCCCATCTTACAAAAAGTACACACCTAACTGGAAAGACACTGCTGTCATCAAACACAAGCACGCTGATTCAAGTTCTAAAACCTGCAGCAGCAGCTTGGAATCTGAAAACAGCTGTGACCAATACACGGCCTTTGGATATTCTTTTCTTCATCAACAAAACGAAAGAAAACCCTTCATCATCAACCAAGTTCAGGAAAGAAACCATCTGTTTGTGAGCCAGTTTAACCCAGTAGTCCAATCTCCGTTAACAGCATCTTACTCGAGCTTTTGGAATCCCAACGGCGATGATTTCTTTGCAAATGGGAACTGGGATGAGTTGAGTTCAGTTGTTGAGCTAGCAAAAATTGATCCATCTCATCATGTTTATGATTGTACGTAGATAAATATGTTGGCAATATATGAAGCTACCGCAGTTTTTTTTTTTTTTTTTTCTCTTTATGTTTTATCAACTAACAGGGACATTATACAGTTGGAAACCTTTAATAAATATACCGGGTGAGCCATGAACAGTTATATATCGATTTTTTGGCCATATTTGCATCATTATCGAGCTAATGTAGATTCGAGCAGCAGATTATGAAGGGAGATTAGGAAGTAGATTTCTAGAACGTTGATGAATATATATATGTTTTCCACATGTAAAACTTTTTTCTTTTTTTCTGGAAATAGGATATATTGACTATATTTAGGGGCTGATCTAGAATCTAAAACATGAAGGTTAAAATGTTAAAGTCAAACTATTATGAGGTTAAATTTAATTATATAAAATCTTGAAGAGGTTTTGTAGGGCCATGTTCTCCTAGGTTCTACTATAATATTTACTTTCCTTTGATGATATTGTTGGTTAATTTTACTTTCTTTATAATTTTCTTGTTGATAAATAATAAGATAATTTTGAGCTTCAGTTACCCATTTGCTTCAAAAGAAAAAACAGTGACGGGGTTTTGGTCTATATTTTGTCTGCTCGGTTAGAACGATGCGGATTTTAAACTTGTGTCTTCATGCAAATTTATCGGTTCATACTTAAAAACTAATGATCTTTAATAGTTCAAGTAGTCAAACAACAAAACGGTGGTTGCCAGTCACAATCATTTCGTCAACAAATAAGAAAAGTCAATGGACGTACCTATGTTAGAATTTCTGAATCAAGGGAGAAGAATCGGCATTTCTAGATGTAAACAAACATGATTTGAAAAGAAATTAATAGTTGGTCAAAGAAACCCTAAAATATCTACAGTGTTCCAATGTAAAATTTGAGTAATGAGTTGTTTGGATACTGAGAAAATTTTCACAAAAAAAAAAAGAAAGCAAGGAAAATATTTTTCATTGATAGAATTTGTCTTAGATATATCGAAAAACAATCTCAACGTCTCTTTATATACATCCTCTGTATTGGAGAGAGAGGAAGCTAATCAATCTAAAAATTGATAGAAAAATACATGTAACAAACTTGCTGAGTCAGCATGCCACCTCATTAGCTCGAAACTACTTCTACAACTTAATAATAGCTGTGAACATATTATTCATGTTATCAACAACAGCACTAATCCTTCAACAGTAATAATTCCAAGATCAATTTTCAACAATAATATTTTAAAGCTCATCTGCATATATATCCAATATTCACCCTCAAGCCCAAGGTCGAAGAGAGACCATGAGGTTGTTGGGAAAATAAGAGAAAGAAGGGAAAGATAAAGGTTTAATAAGTATATCAGCCACTTGATCTTGTCCTAGAACAAATTGAATTTCAACTTCCTTGCCAGCAACTTTGTTCCGTAGAAAATGAACATCAAGTTAAATATGTTTTGTTCTAACATTAAAAAATAAAAGGGATTTAAAGCAAGTATTTGAGCACTTTAGTTATCACAACAAATTGAATTTCAACTTCTTTGACAGCAACTTTGTCCTATAGAAAATGAACATCAAGTTAAATATGTTTTGTTCTAACATTAAAAAATAAAAGGGATTTAAAGCAAGTATTTGAGCACTTTAGTTATCACAACAAATTGAATTTCAACTTCTTTGACAGCAACTTTGTCCTATAGAAAATGAACATCAAGTTAAATATGTTTTGATCTAACATAAAAAAAGGGGGGGGATTCAAAGCAAGTACTTGAACACTTTAGTTATGACACTTGAGTCAAGGTTACAGATAATTCGGAGAGAAGAGACTTTAACCACAAAATTTCAGAGCAAGCAAAAAGCAAGAGCTCTATATTCTGCCTCTTAGAAGATCTGACAACAACTGACTGTTTTCTTGAAAACCAGAATATTAAGTTGTCACCTAGGTAAATACAGTAGTCACTTATTGATTTTCGATCAATGCAGTCAGCACCCCAATTAGCATCAGGGTATCGTAAAAGATGCAAATCACTAGAGGGAACAAATTGCAGACTATAATCAGCTGTGGACTGTAAATATTTTAGTAACATTTTACAAGCTTGCCAATGTTTGATAGTAGGTCCTTGAAGAAATTAACTGAGTTTATTGATAGAATAAGAGAGTTCAGACCTTATAAGAGTAACATATTGGAGAGTGCCTATAATGCTTAGCAAAGAGTTTGGCATCAAACTGAAGCATTTTCTATCCAACAGCCATTGGAGTATTACTGCCTTTATAAGTTGCCATATTTGCTTTTAGAAAAAGATTTTGAATATACTTGCTCTAAGATAAATGAAGACCAGAGAAGTAGAAGTCACCTCAACTCTCAAGAAAGAATTGAATTCTCCTAAGTCTTTTAAAGCAAAGTGTCACGCCTCAAATATTCTTAAGCAATGACTCGAATATTTGGCGTGCCATAGGACCACCAAGGGAGTATTTAGTCCATTTTGAGTTAAATGGGCTAGAGCTTCTAGAAAGCCCAATGGAGTTGGGTTAAAGCCACATTATTGTGGTAGGTGGGAGAATAATCTAGAAAAAGCATATTCCTTTGGGATATACTTTTGGTAGTTGGCATCTTTGGAATATTCCTTAGGATATTCTCCTCTTTAGATGTAGATCATTGGATTAGAGTTAATCTTTACCGTCCATTGTAAATAGCTTTAACTATAAATAGGTAGAGTTCTCATTTGAGAAGCAAGCCTCCAATCCTTCAAATTGTAGAAATACTCATAGCTTATAATTCTATAGTTTTGTAATTCTCTCTTTAGTAATAAAATACAAGAGTATTCTCTCAAACACTTGGTGTGCATTCTTCTTCATCTCTTTCTTTGGTTAATTGGGGTTTTGTAGGCTGCTTCGCGCTTGAAGAGTGTCTAAGGCCGCGCGGGTTCGAGAAATCAGTCCGTGACAAGTGGCATCAGAGCTCGGCCTGTGACAAAAGGCATGGTTAAGATTCTAAACCAACAGTTCAAGATCAGATGAATTATGATCAGTCACAAGAATGCCATCAACATATATCATAATAAAAATAAGAGCACCATTTGACTGCTTGAAGAAAAGAGAAGTATCAAATTTGAAATTTGTAAAATTTCATTGAAGTAACGTAGATTTTAACTTCTCGTGCCAAACTCTAGTGACAGGACTTGACTTGAGCCATCCTCAAAAGTTGAGGTGGATTCTGTAAAACTTATGGATTATTAAACTTTTTGTTTATTACTTTTGATACAACAAAGCTATGTGTCTCAACAAAAAGTATACATGTATATAAATATACAAAATATAACAACTTGTGTAATTATTCGTTTTGTGACCCAACCTCAAAATATGAAGATGTATCACACTGCACGAGTTCCTTTGTTAATCTAGGAAAATTTAGAAAAAAATTTAAAAAAAATGTTGAACTTGTAACTCAATTAATGAACATAATATGAAAATATTATATATTTTATACATATTAAAAATAATAGCTTCTATTAATAATTTAATAATAAATAATTTATAAGCATAAATTTGTAATATAAAATAATCATAAAATTGTGTTATGAGAAATAAATAAATTTGTATTGAAAACATAAACTGTCATAAAATTTGTGCTGAAATTGAAAATTATAACATAATACTGAAAATCTAAAAATGTAAGCTATTATGAAATCTCTATTAAAACTAAATAAATATAACATAATACCAAAAATTAATATATATACTCATATAAATTGATAATTACACTAAATTTATACTCGGAGAAAAGTTAGTCTAACTTGGCAGAGTGACTCACACACAGGTAAAGCGAAAGATCTAAGCCGATCTAACCCGGTGAAAAGTTGCATTGCTCGGGCAAAACAAATTATATTGATTTAACGCATGCACAAAGCAAACTATACTAAAGAGAAGGGTATGCATTTAGTGTTTCAAAAACTTCTACTGTATAATTTCGAAAAATTATAATTACTCTTGTTCCCCCCAGAAAATCACCTTTGGGCCCAAAGCCTTCAAGCCCAAAAGAAGTCAACCCTTAAAGGCCCAGCCAAATGTTTTCCTGTAGGACAGCCTTTCCTAGAACCCACAATTTCTTACAAGACAACCCCTTCAAAGGCAGACCCATGATGTAGCCATCAGGTCGGGTCCTGGCAAGACTAGACAGCGAAGAACCTGCTCGGATCTAAAGAACTTGATCGGCAATTTAAATTACCTGCTCAGCAGGACAGGCCAAGATACGACCAAGACCACCCTTTACACACTAACCAGATCGGTTCATCTCAGCACCTACAGGATCAATGAAGAAATCGAATCAAAACAAACACTAAGTCAGCTCTCTACCGAACAGGCTGACCAAGTACAGCCAGTGAAGTCACCAAAAGACCAACTCTTTGAGAAGACTTCAGACGACGCTCGAGCCGAATAGGAAGAGACTATTCGAGGACAGGCCCAAGCAAATCAAGCTCAACCTCACACTTAACCAAATTCACATGCGAAGACAGGCATAAGAAATATGCCAAGAATATACTTAACGTATGTTAATAAGATAACTTGTGTGTAGCAGAAGTAGAGTCAGAAGCATGTCAGAAAAAGATAAGCAGAATGATATTTAGCATGTGATAGAATTGTCAAAAAAAGATAAGCAGAATGATATTTAGCATGTGATAGAATTACAATAGAAGTAGAGTCAGAATCATGTTAAAAAAAGGTCCACAAAATAATATTTGACGTATGACAAAAATACAACAGAATGAGGATACTTAAAAAGTCTTCTGAAAATCAATACTATAAAAATGAAATAAAGGCACAAAAATAAAGTATGATGCCAAAAATAGCAAAAGAACTAAACACAAAGAAAATGAGTCTTTTTCTTTTATCTTTCAACATTTTTATTAACTCTTTCACCAGTTTCTTACCAAAAAGACTCTATCTAATTTAAGTATTGGAGAGTTTTTGCTTGAACCTATTTCGACGAACTATTTTTTTCAGTCAACAATTCTAAATTAAATATTTTTGTATTTATCATAATCATAAATTATGTAATAATAAATTTTAAAAATATTTTTAAATATGACTAAATAATATAAAAAAAATTCTATCTAAAAATAAATCATATATATATATATCCACTCATAACAAGTATACTAATCTTAAACTAGGTATAATTTTTAGAATCTATCAACTATTGGTGTGGTTTCTAAATCATATGATAATACAACATATTATTAGCATCGATATCATAAATATTTAAACACAACACTTTAATTTTATAAAATCGTTATTCGTTAAATTATTGTACTTAAATACATTTTACAAATTTTTCTTCTTTTACTCTCTTTTGTAAATTTAAGTACTCAAATTTATTTTCACAAATTTTTTATTTTCTACTCTCTCTCTCTGTCTATATATATATATATATATATTCTTTTTTCTCTTATCCGGTTCCACCATCCTTCTTTCTTCTTTCTTCTTTCTTCTTTCTTCTTTCTAATTATAGTACACGTGGTGAATAAAAAAAATATTCTCTATCTTTTTCTAATTGTAATACACGTGTTGAATAAAAAAAATAAAAAGAGAATAATATAAAACAAAATGGTGAGACGGTGGCCGCCTCGTCCGAGTAATGAAATGTTTAGACACTCAGAAAAGTTTCGGAAAATATTTTTTCATTAATAGAATTTATCTTACATACATCGAAAAACAATCTCAACATCTCTTTTTATACGTCCTCTCTATTGGAGAGAGAGAAAACTAATCCATCTAAAAATTGGCGGGAAAATACAACAAATATATGTAACAAACTTGCTAAGTCAATTTTCAACGGCAACATTTCCAAGCTCATCTTCATATATATCCAATACCCAATTATCAGCTTCGTGAAAACTATAAAACTCGAGTTCTACTATCAGAACTTTGCAAAAAAAATTATACAAACCGAAAAAGGGAAAACTGATAAATAACAACGACGGAGATTCCCCTTCAAAAATAAAATAGTGAGATTAAATGTATTTGCAAATTGCAATGAACCACGAAGATGTGTAAAATTTTCCCTTACTACCATCGCCGCATAGGATAATCTTGGAGCAAAATAAAAGAATCTCTGCCTGTTATAATTTTGAGACAAAAGGAAGGGTTAGGATTTTCTCTTAAAACTTATTTTTTTTAAACAAAAAATTTAACTCTTAATCTAAATTTTTACTTTATAAATATAAGTTTAAGATTAATAGTTGATAAATAGAAATTTAATAGATACTTTTTAAATTTGCAATTAACTTTATACTATAAAGAACACTTCCATAGGATGCTTTAATCCAGTTTATTTTTGTTAAAAAAAAAAATTGAACCTTCGTTTCGAATTATATTCAATATGTAATAAACAGGAAAGCGTTTCGCGGAGGCATCAATATTTGCTTGAAACACGGTTAACAGAAAACTCACATTCACTGAAGAAACCTCATCTCTTCAGAAAAGAATTACTTTTTGAGTTTTCGTAGAAAGAATCATGCGTCATGCCATCAAACTTTTGTGTCCAAGGCTCAAAAATATGGAATGATTACCAGAAAACTGTTTGGCCATCCGGGTACAGAAACGACGGGGCAGAGCAAGAGAGATGATGAAATGTAAAATGTTAATTACCTCTCCAAAAATGAGGGTTAAATTGATAATGTGGTCCTGCCGTATTCTTACAACTGACAATCATATTCTAAATTCACATCATACAGATCCTCTGTTGTTTCATTATAGATATGAGAAAATAATACATACACCAAGTTTACATTTCTCCTGTAAATCGCAATCCTTTAGTTTACATTTGAACATTGTTGTACTGTTATGTATTTAATCTGAAAAGAGAAGGTAATAACAAAAAATCAAGGCTGATGAAAAGAATTTCCTCCTTACTTGGGGTGATTATCAACAGGTGGCGTAACAACTGGAATATCCAGACTGCTTCCTTCAGTCTCTCGGGCAACTTCTCTCACATCTGCTATCCTTGCTTCTGTTGCCTGAATATCACTCCATTCACCATCTCCAATAGGCCGGAGATTAACCTGATCCACTGTCATGTGGACCACACTCTCCCCCGGTTCTGGTACCACTCTAGAAACACTGAGACAAGCTTTATCAATGTTCTCCTCTGACAAGTCTACATTCTTTGTTTGCGGAAGGGAGTTATCAACATTTGAGGACTCAGTCTTCTCTTCAAAAACTTGCTTTGTGTCAATCTGTTGTCTGTTAATAGAAAATAAGATTCAGGTATCAGTTTTAAATTTTTAATTCCTTGTAATTGTATCCCCAAGGACCCCAACCCCATATTTTTATGAACTGATGTCTGCATCTTTGATTGGGCAAAACGACTTGAAAGGGCTGGATTAGCAAGTAGAGGACCTCCACAAAGAGAGGTAGGGCTTGTCCCTGCCTTCTCATGCAACAGTAGAGTAGTTGACAGCCCACATATGCAACAATGTTGCAGAGAAAAACAATTTTGAACCATGTGAAACGATGTGCTTCTAATATTCATATTCACACCAACCGCTTCCCACCCCAACCCAAAACACACATAGAGAGGAAAAATAGTTAAAAAAGAAGAAGAAGAAGAAGAGAGACAAGGGAAGGAATAATATTCTGCCTCCATTCCTGCTGCATCCTCTTTGATAGACTGATTTTCTCATGTTATTTTACATCACAAGAAACTTTTGGCTCTACATTCTCTTGTTACTGAAAACTTGTGTTCAAGTATGCTAATGCAAAGCAAGAGTTGCAAGAATCATGAAAGTGCTCAAAGCAAAATTACCCTTAAATTGGCAAAGGGGGAAGTTAGATGTCAAACCTTTGGAGTTGTGCCTGTAGCATACTCACATATGCTAGTAGCTCTTCCTTGCCTTTTAAAGCAACTGCCTCTTTCTGAGCAGCCTCATTTATTCGAGCTTCTGCATCTGCTTCAGCAACCCTTACTTTCTCCTCTCCCCTAACAACAGCGGCCTCTAATATCACAACACACTCTCTCGCTTTTGCAAGCTCAGAACGCCATAGATGTGCCTCTTGAATAGCAGAGTCTCTCTGCTTAATCAATTGATCTCTTTCTTTACTTAGTGCCAATACTTTTTCTTCATACTCTTTCAGCTGCAAATAAAATAAAAACCCAACCCAAATAAAACCACATTGTAACAATTTAAATGTTAACCAATAAACTCTCTCTTACCTACCCTAAAAAGTCACAATGAAGACAACTAAAAGTGACTTCTCAACACTGTATTGGCATTTTTCTTAATAAATGAATCTGAAGAAACAATAGACAATTCTAAATTAAGATGCTCTACAACGAGGTGTTTCTTTGACTCTATTATAATATTAAAAACAATAACAAAGTGTAATTTAGAATGTGCAATGAACCACTTAAAAGAAAGACACAGAAATTTTAGTACCTTCAACGTGGATGTCTTCAGCTGCTTCGAAGATTCTTTGTTCAAACGCTCAATTTCAGCACAAGCAATTCTCCTTTGTTCATCCATCGTATGAGTTGCAGATGCTGCAGCCTCAGCAGCTTCAGCAGTCTCCGTTAGTTTATCTGCTATATCTCTTATTGTTGAATCACGAGCACGAAGGTCCCTAGCCAAGTTTTGTAGTTCCTCGTCCTTGACTTGTAACGTCTCCTGCAATAAACATTATCTCATAAAACTGAATCAAAGTAAAGAAAATAGTTAGATGGACTTAATGCAGGCAACAAAAGGTTGAAGAGCCATCTTGCAAGGAGACAACATGTCAAGTAAGGTCATATTGGACAAGCAAGATTTACATTGAGCTGAGTCCAGGAACTGGATCAATGTTAGGCTTCACAGCATAGTCCCAGCATCAAAATTTCATCCAGAGGGCCCCAAAAGCTCATCCTAGTCATATGATTAATTGTATGTAGAAATGCTTTGAAAATTAGATAATTTAAAATTAGTTGTTGTAAAAATAGTGCAGTAAAGTATGAAATGCCATCCACACTTGAGCTGTGGATTGCAAGATGAAAACAGATCCAAGAAAGAGAAGCTAGACTCATAAAATAACACTTCTGATTGATAATTTATATCACAATCATTATTGAACAATGTCCTGAACATCATGGATGCAAGCTGCATAACATCAAATGCAGGCATTAACTTCATTAGAGTAATTTTTAACAGCAAATTGCAACACCTTTTTCCATTTTCTTCTTTTCACTTTTTTATTAGGGAGTAAACAATGTTGCAATTTGAAACTTGACCTCAATGTTTATGTGCATAGTGGATATGCATTTCACCCTAACAAAACGAAAGTGTAAGAAAAAATAAATAAAGGGAAACAAATGGAAAATGTAGGTCATGTACCTTCATAATGGTCAGATCATCCATTGGACCATCAGTAATTCTATTTGTCATCATTCCCAAAGCATTTCTCAAAGAGATCTGCATTGCTGCTTCAATTTCTTTAGAACATTCTTGGGCTGTTGAATTTGCAGCAGCAACTACTGTTGCAACTGTTCCTAATTTTGCAGAACCATTTCCACTTAAAGAGTTTACAGCCTCTTTATGGGCTTTCAGGACCAACTGTGTCGCACTGATTTTTGGAAGGCAACAGAAAGGGCAAAAAGGGGAGGAGAAAATCAATATAAGGAGAACATCAGCTTCGCTATCTATTTATGGTATGAAAAAAAGGGCCAATTGGTCCTTACGAAGTCAATACATAAATTATGATAGAAAACAAGAGCAACCAAATGAAATGCAAATAGAATGAGTTAACCAAGACCCATGAATGTTTTCAGAGATCGACTGGAAAAAAGTTTGTTTCCAGTTACTTGTTAGTGCTATTATTTTGGTCTTCACACATTTCTAGCCTTTACAGCATATAGACCATTGAAATCAGAAAGCCCACCAAACACAAATGAAACTAAAAATTGTTTACATCATTACAGCAGAACATAGGATGCAAATGAACCACTCACAATTTCTAACGCATGAGCATGACAGGATAAGGTCATATTAAAGAATGCATGACATTTTAGTTTTACAAACAAATCAGGTTCTTAAGAAAATCTCATATGCTGCAAGTTTGACATTCATAATACATGTTTGGCTTTCAACTCTTTTGTAGTTTTGAACATGAAATAACAAGATGCCGCTGCATCCTAGAATTTTATATTCTACAGTAACTCCTTTTCAATTTTCCCATAAACAAATAGCATATACAAGTAAAAGATATTGTTTATAGTAGGAGAATGTTGTGATAACAACCATTTTCAGTATCACAATTTGTAGACCAAGTATCGAAAATACTTACTGTAGAGTTGAGACCCAAGCTCTAGCCGCACCAGGAGTCTCTGCACAAAGAAAGTAATCCTTTTTCTGTGGAGTCCCAATATCTAACATATATTGTTAAGAAGCACGAATATAAAAACACAACCAATTTGACCATGCAAAGTTTTCAACTAACCAAAAACATGCAAACTCAATTCTTTATTTATTTATTTATTTTTAATGAAAGAAATAGATCAGATTTGCAAGGATACAGAAACAGCAGCCATCATACTTCGGAAGTCCACTACAGCAAAAACAAAGAGAAAGCAATGTTAATTATCAATCATAGTAGTTCCTCTCAGTCAACAACAGTAGCAGTGAACATAACCAAGCAGGAAAAATATGGACATTGGACTTACTGGAAGTTCACAGGAGATAATGTGATCGTGCTATTTTCATCAAATGTAAGTGTGCCTCTGACAGTTGGCTCATTTCTCCTTGTCCTAAAATCAAGCAACCAGCAGGTGAAAACATGATGGCTGCTGTGTTCCAAAGAAATGATTTAAGCACAAAGGAAATTTAGATACAAATTGAACTTACTTGTATTCCATTTTCCCAGTTGTTGGGTCTAAGATCACCCACCTTTCGTTCCATTTCCTCAGCTGTTAAAAGGGCATGTATTAAATAGCTAATGCTCTTGACATGGAGATGTAACTCAGTGAATTGAATTGAACAAAGCCTAATCCATGCACTTCATTCACAAATTGAATCATTTACTCACTTCCTATTCCATCATGGGTCGACATATTTTTCCAAATTCAAATTAATTCACATGAAACTGTCGAAGCCTATGTGTATTAAAGGAATTAGTTTTTTTATCTTAGAAAATAAAATTAAGTAATGATTCACGAAAATTGATATAATCAAATCAATAGAGACAGAGAGAAAATGATTACAGTTTCGGATCGCTTGAGAAGCGGGCCCTGCAGCAAGTTGCGACCCGAACCGGAAGCCAGCTGGCGTTTGATCTTCTCCAAGCTGTTCTCTGGATCCCCGACTCTCTGCCCCATCATCACAATCACTCAATTAACAAAAAAAAATAAGATAATTTACAAAACCGTGTGTAGAGAGAGAAAGAGACTGACCGTAGAAGCACCATTAGTAGATGCCATGGTAGATCAGTAATGGAATGAATCAAAAATGATTTGTTTGTTTTCTATCAGTACGTTTCCGTTGTTGGGTTTTTTTAACAAGAAAGCTGTTAGGTTTGTTTTGCTGCATTTCCTGGACTAGTAGTTGATGATGACCACGTCATCATGTACTGTTTGTTTAATTGCACCGTATACTACATGGACTTGGGCCAAGTCGGATTGCCGTAACTTTTCAAATAATTACGGTTAAATATACTAAAAATAATAATTAGTTGTGAAAAAGAAGTTATTAAATGTTTGATAAATTATATTTTTAAAAGTGTGCTAAAATTTTAAAATATTTTATACGTATTTTATAAATGTTATTATTGTAATACTGTAAAAATTGATATAATTAAAATAGATATTAAAGATAATAATAATAATAATAGTTTATGATTTTATTATTATGAAAAAATAAATGAGACATAAAATAAAGTTAAATTTTAATCATTTTTAAATATTATTAAAATAAATTAATTTATAATAGAGTAATTTTGAATTTTTTATTTATATAAGAATAAAATTAAAATTATATTTAAAATAAAATTAATTTTTAAAATCATCTGCTATAAAAATAAAATTCATCAAAAATTATTTTATCATACACCTTAAGTAATTTTTAAAAATTTTAAATTAATTTAAGCTCCCGACAGCAATCCCAATCAGCATTTAGAGAAGCATGCTAGATGGAGGTGTCAAATTCAATTTGCAGTACAAATCGATGGCCCGTTACTTCAATGACCCCGAATTGTCTTGGGCCTCGATACGACCCTGTAATTATAACAGCGCCATACGAATCCGGTCCAAGGCCCGTGTATGATGGATCTTTGTGTTTATGTATGATAATAAGATGAATTAATTAAATAGCGTCATTTCTTCAAAACACAGCATCACTGTTAATTTAAGAAGCACACAAGTCTTGTTATTAGTTTGATAGCAAGAAATGCACCGGTCTATATTGCCACTTTAAAGAGAAGTGTTAAACCATAATTGCCACTTTAAAGAGAGAGCGTTGAACCATAATTAAGATTTATATCCATATGAATATATCTTAATTATAAAAATAAATATTAAAAATATATATACTTAAAGAATTCATATTAATTTAAACTCGAAGATTAAAAATTTTGAATGATAACTAAAAGTATAATGATATTCTACAAATAAATATATGTAGTACTTAATGAAATTATCTCTTTGTAATGAAAAAAAAAAGATAAAAGTTCTATATTTAATGATTTGATTTAGGGACTATAACTTTAAAAGAGATATTTATATATTAGGTTAAATTACAACTCATCAATCATAATTTAATTAGTATTTAATTTTTATACATGACAAATTCATATCGAATTAGATGTCTTTAAAACCCAATAAGCGATAGCCTAAATAAATTAATTAAATTAGCACTTATTAAATGAGTAATATTAAATATCTTAAATTGTATCACAAAAAGTGATGTGTCAAACAAACATTTAGTATAATAAATTTTTTTGAAATTTATACTATTTCACCACCCAATATTTGCTTGATATATCACTTTTGAAATATAATTTAAAATGTCTAATATTACTCTTATTTAAAATGTTTCATAATATATAATTATTGTTAATATGTAATCTCACATAAAGAAAATAATAAAATATAAAAGAGAAATCAATTTCAAACAAAAGTTAAATGTTTTTTTAAAAAATATATATTAATTTAAGTAAAATTAATCAGTTTCTTAAACATATTTTAACTGTGTTAGCACAAATAAAAGTATTGGGCTTTTTTCTTTTTCTTTTTCTTTTTTTAAGGTTAAATTTAACTTATTTTCTAACATTCACATATTTTGAGTTAATTTATCTTTTATCTCTTAAGTCTGAATTTAACTCATTTGATGATATTTAAGTCTAAAAAATATAAAGAAGTTACTTTTTATAACTTTTATATTTAAGTGGCAAATATGTTATAAGCTTCTCAAATTCTCATATGAACGTCTTGATAATTAAATCTTTTTATTTTCTACCATATTTAGTAATTTTTTAATTTTAATTATTATATATTAAAGTTTTCCTATTTAGAACCTTCATAGTAATTTTCAATTGGGCTTTGCATATTCATTCAATTAAAGAAAATGCATCATCCTCGTATAATAAAAAACACTATAATACTTAAATTATTATTTTTAATAAAATATGTTGCTAATACATAAAAGAGTATTTGCAAAGACAAACAAGATAGTAAAATTTGTTATATGAATAAACAATAAATTGTAAATAACTCGATGATTAATTCCCCGTTATAAATAAGTAGTGTCAATATTTATAGTATATGAATTATAATTATTTTCAAAATATGCATGCATGAAAAAAAATCTTAGTCCACATAATTTACGTCATTTTTCTGTGATAGTATGTGGTATTTAAAATGGATTGTACTTCAAAAACTTCTTGTATATTAAAACTAGTAAATAATAATGACGATAGAAGTATAAATCATAATTAATTTATTTCTAGCTTCCCACGAAATCTCTTACTTATTTGTGAAAATTTGTGAATTGTTGAGTTGGGTTACATATTTGTTGGGTGTTGAAAATAATTTTTGGGTCTCTGAATTATGCATACTTTTTCATACAATAGACTAATTTAAGGTACGAGCCGCTTCCTTTTACAATATGAAAAATGAACTATAAGGGCATTTTAAGTAATAGGCCTAACATATATAAATTAATAATTTTATAATTTAAATAATGTAATAATATAATTTATTTTTTCATATTTTTGTTTTATTAAATAATTTATTTTTTTGACATCATTTAAATGTTGAATGGCTTACAATGTTAAAAGAAGATTATTATATTAATAATATTACATTAGGTATGTAACATTATATATGTATATTTTAGTAAATTATTAGCTTATCACAACTAAATTTTTTTATTTTTTATATTAATTAAAATTGTTTCAATATTATTTTATCAATTATGTAATTTATTAATATTTGTAATGTTTAGATATGAATATATTACCATAAAAAAATATATAGATATTAAAGTACCAATAGATGTTTTTAATTTATGAAAATAAATAATTTATTACTTATTATCAAACATTTGAAAATATATATAAAAAATTCATTCAAATATTAAATTTAGATCCATTAAGACTTAAGTGAAATTAAAATTATTCAAATTTAAAAAAAAAAAAAACTAAAACAATAAAGGAAAAAAACAATTTGAATTTTATGAATTAATAAAAATAAAGTTAATTTTCTAAATCAGTAAATTGGTCGGTCTGTGTAATTTATTTTAAAGATTCTATAACTTTTCTATTAGGAAAATATTCAAATCCATTTAATTACGGTCCACGCTCGCTGTGATCAGAATTTTATAAAATAATGAAGTAATAAAATATGAATTAAATATGATAAATAGGAAGATTTTAAGAAAATATAGGGGAAAAGAGAGGGAGAAAGCAAATTTGAACTCTTAAAATTTTATAAAAATGGTATATATATCGAGATTTATATTTACGTGCTATTTTATTTTATATGAATATTTTATTTAAATATTTATACAATGGATATTTTATTAAATTGTTAATTAATTTTATTAAATAGTAAGATGCTTATAATGTTGTAAATATTATATTATTTGAAAAAATTCAGACCTAGTTTAAATGAGTTTAAATTAATATTAAGAGTTAACAACGTTGAAAGTTATAAATGCTAAAAGTTAGCAAGTTATAAGAGTCAGCAAAATATAAGGAAGTAGAGTCTTGTCTAAAACGGGATAAAGACATGAGAATATATTAGTAATGACATAATTATAAAGAGTTGCAAATTGTGTTAGAAAATATTATTATGCATTATGTTCTCAAACACTATGTTCTTGGTCTATTTTACCGATGCGAGTCTAGCGGTGAAACTTTTAATATAGATCAATGTATATTCATATCTAGATGGTCTAGATAGTTAGTCTTAACAAACTACGAGATTAATGGAAGCTCGTATGAGTATACGGATATTCAGTAAAAACTGAGTACTAAACAGACTCGCGAGAACTTCCAATAGGCATCTCATAAAGCCATCAATAGTAGGTAATCTCGAGTTGAGTAGTATTTATGGTCCTTTAACTCGAGTGCTACAATAGACTTTATGAGTGATCTACTATACTTTGGTTTCATAGATTCAGAGACCTTTATGGTCTGACAGCTGTGTGTTGTTGGGTATGATCCGATGCTCATAGAGTCTAGTGTGCATAGATATAGAATCCATTAGCTCACATGAGTGAGTTGTATATCAAGATGCTCCGAGATTGTATCTCAGAAAGTCTTATAACCATAAATAATAAATCGAGAAATTAGTTTTCCACAAGATCGAACAATGTCTTAAAAGTATTTGCGTATATAATTTTTTGAGATACGAATCTTGAGATAAGTTCACGGATGAGCAAATAGAGATTTAATGATGATGATCTATATATTTGCTCATCTATGATATATATGACGGAAATATTATATGTATACATTATAATCCCAATTTATATGATCAAACGCGTTGATTTATAATATCTGTAATGTATGGATAGAGCATCGTTCATAGACTCATAAACACGTTCTATTTAACAAACTAGACGTAGACTTAGGGAGTCTTATAATATAGAATGTACTCGTTGTGCACTGAGATAACATACTAAATTAAATAGTTTGATTTAGTAAATTCTAACAAACCGAACATTTCTTTTATGATCCATTGAGATGTGTACTTTTTAAGACTTAAGTGTTACTTATATCAAATAATTAATAATAATTGTTAACTAATGAAATGACGATAAGTGACATATTGTAAATCATTTATTATTTAACTTTAAAATTATAAATTTGACCTTACTTGTTAAACAAGTAAAATTATTTATTTATTCATAAAATTATTTTTAAATAAATAACTAATATGTTGATATTATTTGTGTTAAAGTCAAACAATGTTATTTTAATTAGTTACACATATTTTTACTTCTTGTTAATTTGAATAAATAAATGGAAACATGAGTAATGGGTAAAGCATGGTCTTGTGAGGGTAGTGGGAGCCGGATATTGACTTGGTAAAATGAGAGGGAAATTTAGCTTATAAAATGGAAATATGTTTCATTTTCCAAGGGTGATGGGCACAGCAAGAGAAAAGAAAAAGAGTTGAGAGCAAAAATTGTTTTTGTATGTTTTTCAAAGAGTTGACATCTATTTTTTCTTTCACTATGGCCAACCACCATTGGAGCATGAGAGGGCTTGTTATTTTGTTTATTAGTTAAAAAAAATAAAACACTTTCATTGCTTGGAAAAATAAAATAAATAATTAAAGTGTTTGATTATCAATAAATTAGTTAAGTGTTAATAAATTTTTATGTGTTAAACACAAATTTGTTGGAATTAAGACTGTTATTCTAGATGCTCAAGTTCACTACGTTAAATTCTATAATTTTTCACGAGTACGGTTCAAGAGAGACTCAAGTTTTGAACCATAATTCCAAAAGCTTGTAAGTTGAACTCTCAACTTTTAATTTTCATTATAGTAATAAGACTTAAATTATATGTTTATTGTATTAGGAAATTAAATTTTTCAAATTTTGTTGTGCATGATTTATGTATGAGATGCATAAATTTTGTAATAATAAACACATAGCACATGTATCTACCATAATAAAATAGTACACTCTCAATATACACCTTAATAGTTTCAAAATACTATTTAAACCTTAATCAAGTAACAAATTTCGTTAACTTTAATGAAAAAATATTTTAAGAAAAAAAAAGTTATTTAGATCCTTAAGGTTTTAAGAATGGGGCATAATGATATCAATAATTTTAAAAAAATTCATTTACACTCCTATCAAGTAACAAATTTCGTTAACTTTAACGAAAAATGGCAAAAAAAAGTGAAAGTATATTTTTACCCTCATTTTGACTAAAAAGTCAAATTAAATTAAATACTAGAAAAAGGCTTGACAAATGGTTAAGGATCATATATTTTCACCAACTAAGCTATTCTTACTTTATGTTTACATATGGATTTGCAAATATATTATAATATTATCTCTAAAACCACATGTTAATAATTTACTTTATTATTATACGAGTCTACATAAATATTAAAATATTATCTTAAAGGTCACGTTTTAATAAAGGATGAAGTAATAAAATACGACTTTATGAATCTAATTAAGACAAATGGGAAGATATTAAGAAAATATATATTAAAAAAAAGACATTTTGACCCTTAGGGTTTCAAGAAAGTGGTATATAGATCTTAATAATTTTAGAAATTCTTTTCAAAGCCCTGTTAAGTAACATATTTTATTAACTTTAATGAGAAAAAGGGTAAAAATAGTGAAAGTATATTTTTACCCATATTTTGACAGAAAAGAAAAAGTAAAAATTCAATTAATGTTAGAAAGATGGCTTAAACTTTTGACCTTATAGTAAAGAACCACACACTTTGACCAACTAAGTTATTCTAACTTTATATTTATATTTGAGTTTGTAAATATATTAAAATATTATCCTAAAGACTATACGTTAATAATTTAACTTATGTTGATATATGGATATGCAAATATACTAAAATTCTCAAGACCATGTGTTAATAATTTTTAAAACTTCTATTTACAAAGTTTGAACTTTGGTCACTTACATAACAAGTAAGAGTATTCACCACTTAGTTACAATAAATTTATAACATAATATCAAAATAGAAAATACAAAAGCTAAAATGACAGGACCCTAGCCACTGCTCACTGCCACCGATCACTGTCGGCCGCCGCTGTCAATCTTCACTACCATTGTTGTCGCTGGTCACCATTCAATAAAGGCTAGCAGTGGTGGTTAGAGTCCTATTGTCTTACCTTATTGTATTTTCTGTTTTGACATCATGTCACAAAATAGTGGTGAATAGTCTTACTTGTCATATAGGTTGTTAAGGTTCAAACCCTGTCAATTTCATATTTTAAAGGAAAAAAATGATATATGGACGCTTAAGGTTTCAAGAAAAGGATATGCATACCCCTGCAGTTTAAAAAACCTTATTTACACTAAGTTCAGTAACGAATTCTATTAAAATTAATGAAAAATCTATTAAATATGGTGAAATTATACTTATACCCATGTTATGATTGAAAAAGTCTAATTAATATTGACCAATCATTGATCGGTGTTGACTAACTATTGATCGTATGTTGATTGTTTTGACCATCATTCACCGGTCATTGACTGTTATTGACCGCATAAACTAAGCATTTACCATTTGTTGATTGGTCGTTGACTAGCCCATTAGTCAACCATTGATTAGTCGTTCAATAATATTTAACTAATAATTGACTGATGTTGATTGGGTATTGACGGTGTTAACTAATCATTTACTATGTTGATTGGCCGTTGGCCGTTGACTAGTCGTTAACAACCATTGATCAACTTTGATTAGTCATTGACCTGACATGGGTTAATTTTTATTCTTACCTTTTTCATTGTTAAAGTTAAAGAAATTTGTTATTTAATAAGGGTGTAAATAAAAATTTTAAAACTTTAGGGATGTGCATGTCACTTTTCTAAAACTTTATGGGTCCAAATACTTTTTTTCCTTTATAAAAATTATTAACATGTGATTTTGAAAAACATGTACGGTTTTTAAGGGGGTACCCTAGCTAGGATTCAAACTATGTCAATGTCATTTTTTTAAACTTATTAACATGTGATATTGAGAGCAATATATTAATAAAATTTGCAGATCCATGTATAAATATAAAGTTGGAACTATTTTATTTTATTTTTTAAAATTATTAATACATAGTGTTAAGGATAATATGTTAATAAAATTTATAAATCTATACATAAACATAAAGTTGAAATAATTTAGTTGGTAAAAGTGTGTGGTCTTTAATCACAAGGTCAAAGGTTTAAACTCTATTTCTAGAATTTAATTTAATTTATATTTTTTTTTTAAGTTCAAACGAGGTAATTTTTTTGTGGCCATTTATACCTTTGCAAATCCACACATAAACATAAAGTAAGAATATCTTAGTTGGGTAAAGTGTGTAGTTTTTAACTATAAGATCAAATCTTTAAGTTATTTTTTAGCATTTAATTGAATTTTGATTATTTCAATCAAAATCATATGAATTTTTATTTTTACCCTTTTTATCTTTGTAAATTCATACATAAACATAAATTAAAATAACTTAATTGGTTAAAGTGTGTGGTCTTTAATAATGAGATCAAAGGTTTAACCATTTTTTTAGTATTTAATTGAGTTTTGACTTTTATTAATTAAAACAAGGTGAATTTGTAGTTTTACCATTTATATCATTAAAATTAACATAATTTGTTACGGAGTGTTTTTTTTTTGTTTTACCATTAAAAATAAGAATGTAAATAGAAAATTTGAAATTATTAAAGTTTGTAAGTTCATTTTTTGAAATTTTAAATATTCAAATTTTTTTTATCAAAAAAATAAAAGGATATTACCATCAATATCTTATAGTATTGGCTAATATCACAAATATCAAAGAGTTTAAAAAATTAATATTAATACATAAACGTTTAAAAAAATATTTATAAATATCTAACTGTTAAAAATATTATATCAAATTAAACGGATTGCATATTGAAGCAAATAACTAAATTGCTTATATCCATATTAAAAGACGATGATACGATAATTATCACATGCACGAGTTACAAGAAAATTCATTTTCCAATTCAAACATTGACTTTTTGGAATAGGGAAATTGGATTTATGAAAATATTAAAGAATAATAAATTCAATTGTTTAACAAATATGCCCCTGTGCATTTTATGTAATTTCCTACATATGTGTATCTTTTTATAATTGAATTGAACATCTATAAATACCCATAACTATTCACTATTTTTTAGTTGATTGTTTTTCATTAAAATTTTTGTAGTATCTTTCAGTAACCAATTTTATTATATACTCTTTTAACACAAAATAATATATTACTGGATCATGTTTGGGGTAATTGGAGCATACATTTCTTAAAATTTTAAAAATCGTTAACCACATTTTTTTTAATAATATCAAAATCAAATTGTTAAATTATCCATAATAATAAAAATAACTTAACAATTGTACTCTTTTTTTTTACTATAATAATTAAAATAATAATTTAAAAATAGAGATATTATTATAAATATCTTTGAGGTAAGGTTTAATTTCAATAATACTACTAATTTACGAAATGTGCAGCAATGTCTAACTGTTAGTAAATATTTTGTTAAAGTCAATAAAGAAAATTGTAGTATCGTTATTTCAATGTTGTGTTGGCCAAATACTTTTTATCCCGTGTCCAAACAGCCTTTATTCCCATATTTAAATATTCTTATTTATGTATTCAAACAACTACTCTAAAACCCTTAATAAAATTTCTTTATTTTTTATTCTTCAAACCCTAATGAAATCAAATTGAAAATTTAAACTTAGAAGCCTCTATTTGATTTCCAACAAGTAGTTGTCAAGTACATGGATATATTCACTCCCAATCCCACTGCCATTTTTGACCCTACTAATGCTGTCATCATTTGTGCTACAATCGTTGAAGTTGTCGAAGCCGCCATCTCCTCCCACACAGTAAGTGGCCATTTAGTATGCGAGATGATGAATACTTAAAATTACATATTTAATAAGAGTTTTATATCATTGTTTTATATTACTAGTGTCTTTAACCCCCTCAAACTTAAGTATGTTTACAATATTGTACCTAATTAGCTTTTAACTGTTTCGTGGTAGGTATGATAAAATGGGCATAAATTTCTACCTAGGAATTCCATTAAAGAGATTTTTGATCCTGTGAAGAGCTGACTTAATGAGTTAACATATTATATTCCACAAGACATTCCAAATTCGAGTGTTTAGAATGTGAAAATGGCCTAAAATAGACTGATCTGCAATACAGGCCCAATCCGAATAGTCATCAGTATTTGGTCCATAACTATAGAAATACGTATCTAATACATATGAGATAACTCAATTTGGAAATATAAGAAACTTATCTACAACTTTTATGTTTTGAGTGATAACTAATTTGGACTACATCAATTCTAAATTGGATAAGCAAATGGGTGCATTAATGATAATCAATGTAAGTTATTTGCCACCATTCTTGATTTTTATCATCCATGCGGTTCCCTTTTTATTTATCTCGATTTATCTATATTTTTCTATAAATAGGTATCATGTTTATTCCCAAATCATGAAATTAGAAATCTAGATTTTAATTCAAAACACTTGTCTTTTATATTATTTTTTTTGTAATATTATTTCTCTTGTTTACTATTGTAAAGTCATGTTATCTCTTCTTCTATTTCTTTTCTTTTTTTTTTAGTTTTATTATGTCCAAGTAATTTTATTTATGCTAAGGTGAAAGGATGAAACTCTTGACAACGTAATACTTAACTCTTATTCATGAATTTAATGTTTTATTCTTAAGTTATGCAAATTTATATATGATGTATTTATTTTGTTAATACCCTTTCTTCTAAGTAGTGTATCTTGATTTATTATTGACAAACTTTATACTTGGCACAATAAATTCTTAAAACCATTTACAAGATTTTGCGTATATACTATTTCTTGTAAAGTGGGAGTCTTGATTTATTGTAGACAAATATAAAGATTGGCATAATAAATGCTTGAACCCATTTATAAGATTTGATATATAATAATTGAAAGAAATAAATACTAATTAATATATAAATGATGATGAACTTTAATTGTTATATTTTTCGGTTGAAACCTCATTTGTGTGAGGATTCCAATTGAGTTATAAAAGAGTTAAATATATTCTTACTTCTTATGCCAATAGTGGATCCCCATAACCTTAACTTTTATTTGAATTGGTTAATTGAATTAATATTTGTAAATATCTTATACTACATTAATTGTCTTTAAAGTTATTATAGTTTGTAATTTTAATTTTACTTCCCTGTGGATTGACCCTGTTCTCATCGGGTTATTTATTACTTCGACAATCCTGTACTTGGGAATAAACTCCTATATTCTGGACGTGTCAAGTTTTTGGCGTCGTTGCCGGGGAAGTAAAATTAACATTTTTTTTGTTTATTTGTTTGTTTTATTTTCATGGAAGGCTAAGCCTTCTAACGTGCTTTACTTTATTTATTATTTACTTTTTATTTTTATTTTTGATTTTTCATGGAAGGCTAAGCCTCTTAACTTGTTTTATTTATTTATTATTCGTTTTTTATTTTCATGGAAGACTAAGTCTCTTACTCTTTATTTATTAACTTTTTATTGTATAATCTAATATTGACTAGTCTAACATTACTAATCTAACTTCTAATTATTTATTTTTATTTTATTTTAATGTTAGTTTTGCCTATTTTATTTACATGTGTTTAATATATTTTTTTCTTAGTTGTATCATTTATTGTTATTATATTTTGTTTTATTTTTTTGTATGAATGATTGGTTTCGAGATCCTAATTCTCATCGTTTGGTGAAAGGTAATTTTGAAACTTCCTTTGATAATTTGTTAGATTCTCTTTCCTCTTTTTATTTTTCACCAATTAACACCATGAGCGAAAATCAAATTGAGTGACTCATAGACCTAGAGGACAATCAGTCCCAATATAATGACCATAACCGACCTAGGACACTTAGAGATTACATGAACCTTACACGAACCGATGCACCATCTTGCTTAAATTTTCCTCCAGATGCAACACATTTTAATTTTAAGCCAGACATTATCCAACTTTTACCCACTTTTCATAGCTTAGATGCGGAGAACCCTTATCTGCATCTAAGAGAATTTGAAGAAATGTGTAACACGTATAATGACCAAAATTGTAGCATGAACAAAATTCTACTTAAGCTTTTCCCTTTTTCTTTAAAAGATAAAGCTAAAATATGGTTATAAAACCTTAGACTAGGATCCATTTCTTAATGGGATGAGATGCAACAACAATTCCTAAAAAAAATTGTCCTTCCCATAGAACAAATTCTTTCAAAAGATAAATTACCACTTTTGTCCAAAAACCAAGAGATACCCTTTACCAATGTTGGGAAAAGTATAAGGAATTACTTAATACCTGTCCACACCATGGCTTTGAAACATGGAGACTAATCTCAAATTTCTATGAGGGCTTAAAACCCCAAGTTAGGCAAATGGTAGAAATGATTTGTAATGGAACATTTAAGGACAAAGACCCAAAAGAGGCAATGAACTATTTAAACTTACTAGCAAAAAATGCTCAAAATTGAGACATTGCTGGTACCTACGAGGCACCTAGCAAAAATCAAACCATTATATCTAGTGGGGGTATTTATCATATTAAGGAATACCATGACCTTCAAGCTAAATTAGCATCCCTATCTAGAAAAGTCAAAACATTAGAAATGAAAAAGAGTGGTCAAATAAAATATGTTCAAGAAATTGTGTGTCACATTTGTGAAACCCATGATCACTCTACCAATGATTGCCCAACTTTGCCTGCATTTAGGAAATGTCTCCATGAACAAGCCAATGTTCTAAACATATTCAAGCAGTCAAATAATAATCCATATTCACAAAACTATAATCCTGGATGAAGAAATCACCCGAATTTTAGTTGGAGGAATGACACTTAAGTACAGGCTTCACAACCACCTTTTCAACCACACCAAATTTTTAAAACCACCAAGGTTATGCACCATATGTCCCACCTCTTAGGAAAAATCTTGAAGAAACTTTGTATACATTTATGGAAAAACAAATGTCTGTTTAATTCTTAAAATGCTCAAAATTTACTGATTTGAATGATACTATTGCTAAATTTGCATCCGCACTGAACATTCATGAAAAAGAAAAATTTCCTTCTCAACCACAACCAAACCCCAAAGGATAACATAACTCAAATGCATGTAGTTCAGGAAGCTAACACATGGATCAAGTTAAAGCGGTTATCATTCTTCAGAATGATAAAATTGTTGAAAAAGACATTCCTGAACCTCATGAGAATGATGAATCAATCTCTAAGGGTAAGGAAAGCGTTGAACCTACACCTAATGAAAAAAAATACCAAACCCTCACCTCTACCCTCATTTCCTCGTGCATTACGTAATACTAAGAAGATGAATCACAATCCTGAATTTTTTAAAATCTTCAAATAGGTAAAAGTTAATATTCTTTTACTGGATGCTATTAAACAAATTCCCTCTTATGCAAAATTTTTGAAGGATTTATGCATAGTAAAAAAAATTGAATGTGAAAAAGAAAGCATTTTTTAGCTGAATAAGTAAGTGCCATTCTTCAGAACATTAATGCTTTGAAATATAAAGACCCTGGTTGTCCTACAATTTCATGTATTATTGGAAGTCATAAAATTGAACAAGCCTTACTTGATCTTTGTGCTAATGTGAATTTACTATCGTATTCAGTTTATCAGCAGCTCAATTTCGGTAAGTTAAAATCAACTTCTATAACTCTTTTACTTGCCGATAGATCAATAAAAGTACCAACAGGGACAATGAAAGATGTTTTAGTTCAAGTTGATAAATTTATATATCCTGTAAATTTTATTCTCTTGGACACAGAACCTGTTAAAGGATGTAATCTGATATTTGTTATTTTGGGTCATCCATTTTTAGCAACTTCTAACGCTTTGATTATTTGCAGGAATGGAGTAATGAAGCTTTCATTTGGAAACATGACACTTAAACTCAATGTTTTCAATATGTGTAAGCAACCACATGAGAGGGAGGATGAAAGTGAAGAAGCTGACATGATTGAAACGATTATGAGGGATTATATTCAAAAAGGGGTTCTACCGATCCCTTAGAAATATGTTTAAAAAATTTATTTGAGTCAAATATACAATTAGATCTTGAAATCTCTGATATACATTCTTTACTTGACTGTGCATAAGTGATTAAAAATAAAGGATGGAAGCCAAAGTTTGAAGAATTAAGAGAAAATGAGGATAAATAGAACGAAATTTCAAAGTTGGAGTTAAAATCTCTGCCTGAAGGACTAAAATATGTATTTCTTGAAGAGAAAAAAACTTACCCGGTGGTAATCTCTTCTACACTCACAAGCAAATAAGAAGGTAAGTTGATTAAATTATTAAAAATGCAATTGGGTGAACTTTAAAAGATATAAATGACATTAATCATTTAATTTGCACACATAGAATATACCTAGAGGATAATGCAAAAACTTCCTAACAGCCTCAAAGAAGATTAAATCCACATATGAAAGAGGTAGTGAAAG
This sequence comes from Ailanthus altissimus, assembly GCA_946807835.1. Classification (NCBI taxonomy): domain Eukaryota; kingdom Viridiplantae; phylum Streptophyta; class Magnoliopsida; order Sapindales; family Simaroubaceae; genus Ailanthus; species Ailanthus altissimus. The sequence continues at coordinate 22,702,510 of OX327684.1, forward strand.
CTAAAGTTCTCAAATTACTTGAAGTATGAATCATCCATCCTATCTCAGATAGTAAGTGGGTAAGTTCTACTCATGTAGTACCAAAAAAATCTGGAATCATAGTCATTGAAAACGATAAAGGTGAGTTAATACCAACTCGAGTCTCATCTAGATGGAGGATGTGCATAGATTATAGGAAGTTGAACTCAGCCACTAGAAAAGACTATTTTTCTTTACCATTCTTTGATCAAATTATAGAAAGAATAACAGGACATCCCTACTATTACTTTCTAGACGGTTATTCTGGCTATTATCAAATTTTTTAGCACTAGAGAACCAAGAAAAGACTACATACACATGCCCTTTTGGGACATTTTCTTTTAAAAGAATGCCCTTTGGACTTTATAATGTCCCAGCAACATTTCAGAGATGTATGTTAAGTATTTTTAGTGACATGGTTGAGCATTATTTAGAATTTTTCATGGATGATTTAACTGTGTTTAGAAATTCTTTTGATAGTTATTTTGAAAACTTAGAAAAGATCTTAAAAAGATGTGAAGAAAAGAGTCTTGTGTTGAATTGGAAAAAATGTCATTACGTGGTTACTTTTAGAATTATTTTGGGATATGTAGTATTTTTTAAAGGAATTGAAGTGGATAAGGCAAAAGTCGAACTCATTACACATTTGCCTCCACAAAAAACAATTAGAGAAGTCCGATCATATTTAGGACATGCTGAATTCTATAGGAGGTTCATAAAAAAATTTAGTACTATATCTAAACCTCTTTGTAACCTCTTAGCAAAAGATATATCATTTGAGTGGACTCAAGAATGTTAAAAATTAATTGGCCTCTTAACATCTGCTCTTATCATACAATCTCTTGACTGGTCTTTACCTTTTGAACTCATGTGTGATGCTAGTGACTACACTATTAGTATTGTATTGGGACTGACACGTCCAGAATATAGAAGTTATTCCCAAGTGCAGGATTGTCGAAGTAATAAATAACCCGATGAGAACGGGGTCGATCCACAGGGAAGTAGAATTAAAATTACAAATTATAAACACTTTAAGGATAATTAATGCAGTATAAGATGTTTGTAAATATTATTTCAATTAACCAATTCAAATAAAAAGCTAAGATTACGGGGATTCACTCTTGGCATAAGAAGTAAGAATATATTTAACTTTTTATTTTTTTATAACTCAATTGGAATCCTCACACAAAGGAGGTTCCAACCAAAAAATATAGCAATTAAAGTTCATTATCATTTATATATTGATTAGTATTTATTTCTTTCAATTATTATACACAAAATCTTATAAATGGGTTCAAGTATTTATTATGCCAATCTTTATATTTGTCTACAATAAATCAAAACTCCCACTTTACAAGAAAGGTTATATAAACCAAATCTTGTAAATGGTTTCAAGAATTTATTGTACCAAGTATTAAGTTTGTCAATAATAAATCAAGAATCACCACTTTAGAAGAAAGGGTATTAATTCTACAAACAAAATAAATACATCATATATAAATTTGCATAACTTAAAAATGAAACATTAAATTCATGAATAAATATTAAACATATCTTATTACCTTGCCAAGAGCTTCACCCTTTCACCTTAGCTTAAACAAAATTATTTGGACATAATAAAACTAAATGAAAAGAAAAGAAATGGAAGAAGAAATAACATGACTTAATAGTAAACAAGAGAAATAATAGTACAAGGAAATGGATACAAAGGAAAAGTATTTTGAACTAAATTCTAACTTTTTAATTACATTCTTTAGGCATAAACAAGCCACCTATTTATAGAAAAACATGGATAAATCGAGACAAATTTGGAGGGAACCACTTGGTTGATGAAAGTCAAGAATGGTGGCAAAATAATTTGCATTCATTATCACTTGGGCACCCACTTGATTATCCAATTTGGAATTGATGGGATCCGAATTAGCAGTCACTCAAAACATAAAAGTTGTAGATAAGTCTCTTATCTTTCCAAATTGAGTGATCTCATACGTATTAGATACGTATTTCTATAGTTATGGGCCAAATACTGATAACTGTTCAAACTGGGCCTGTACTGCAGATCAATTCTGTTCTAGGCCAATTTTCACCCTCTAAACACTCGAATTTCCAATGCTTTGTGAAATACAATATGTTAGCCCATTGAGTCATCTCTGCACAGGATTAAGAATCACCTCAATTGGATCTTTAGGTAGAAAGTTATGCCTATGTTACCAAACCTGCCACAAAACAGTTATAAGATAATTAAGTACAATATTGTAAACATACTTAAGTTAAGAAAATTAAATACACTAGTAATACAAAACAATCATGTAAAACTCTTATTAAATGTGTAATTTCAAGTGTTCATCACACCCCCTAACTGGCTTATTGCTAGTCCCTAGCAATTCGAGCATAAATAAAATTTGAACACTACCTAAGTATTTCAAACAAAATGTCAGTTTTAAAATCACAATCGCTATAAAGGTTATTTCAATCATAACTTCCAAAAATATTTGTGTGTGTGTGTGAATTAAGCCAAAGCCTTCTTACCACAAACCACAATATATATAGCCTTAAAAATGTTCCAAGTAAAAGCCTCAACTCCATATCTTTACAGGTGAATAACTTGTTTAATGACTTAGGATTTCACTCATGGAGTTGGAAAACAAATAATCGCTCAAGAAAAAGTTACATTTAAGGACAGACAGACAAACTAACATTGATCCAAAGATAGGAAAATCAAATATTTAGAGTCAAACCATTATTGTCAAATGCCACCTTCAAGACTTTAATTATTTAATGCGAATCTTACGAATATAGAATTCGGTGATAAGATTGCTTCCTAATGACTTTAGTCTTCTAAAATTGAATGAAGACTTTATTGAACTGAATTGACTTCTTTTCTTTCTTTTTTTTTTAAATATTTTTTTTACTCTTTTTTTTAAAGACATAAGGAATCATTACAACATAAGAGCAATTTATCACCATAATACTTTTTCAATTTTTTTTTTATCCTTCAGCTAAGCAACCAAATCATTCATCATCCCAAATAATGTCATTCTAAATAAAAATTAACCATTTCAAAAGATCAATGAAAGTTCGTAAGCTGTTATCTCAAACCTCTCCACTCACTCATAAAAGATATGTGAGTTTAGAAAATAATATGTATACTTAAACATGGAAATTCTCTTGGCTATATATATTGAATCATCCATCTTACCACAAGGCTTAGTATTGTTCTCAAGAAATAATTTCAAAAGTTATTCTTTAGTACCCTAAATAGAGAAAGTGATTTAAACTAAACAATTTTGAAATCATACATCGATAGTAAAGCAAATTTATTTACGCAAGAGTTACCAAAAACTTAAGCAACAAACAATTATACATAAAATGCATTAAAAATAAACCAATTAGAATGTGTTTCAAAAGTTTATAATGTACTCTTTACTCTGCCATTCTAGAACTAGAATGTGTCTCAAGAATACATAAATGAACATTTTACTCACGCCATTCATGATAATTTTTTTTTTACATAACAAAGTGATAACAACAACAAAATAAAATAATTAACACTAACATTATATATCAACTATCCTCCCCCCAACTAGATTGAGACATTGTCCTCAATGTCAAAATATAGAAAGAGTAAAATATAGAAGATATCACCTGAAACATCTTTTATTGAAAATTAAACCTGCAACAAAGTAAAATAAGCCACACAAAAAAAATAAAACAAGCCACACAAAAAAGCTTAAAAATACATAGAAATAGATAGGCTATAGACGAAACGTCAAATCTATCCTGCGTTTCTTTTCATTGTTATCAGTATACCAATCTATCTGACTCATTGTTGGATCAGATAGAGGTGTAAAAGCTTGTAGTTCATCGAGTAACTGATCAACAGTTGAAGCAGAAATGAGGATCTGTCGTGCTGCAGATGAGACGAATTGTTTTTCCACCGCATAGTCAAGAAAAGATAACAACCCATTATAAAAACCATCAACGTTTAACAAACCAATGGGTTTTTTTATGGATTTGCAATTGTGCCCATGAGACAATTTGAAAAATTTCCTCCAATGTAGAGCTATGAAGGCATCAGCATTACGAAGCATAAAAGAAATTCGTTCATGCATTGATGATACCTGTAACTCATCCCCAATTGTTTTTCCTACAATGTCTCCAACAACTAGAGCTTTTGGTATGATACCCAAAACTCGACTGTCATTATTTTGTGCAGCGGTTGCCACACGTCCCATTAATCCAAGACTACCTCCCCCATATACTAAATGAATATTGCGCTCAGCTAACATCTTACCAAGGGTTTCTGCTGCTTCTATAAATTCACTAGTTTTTCCAGGGCTGGATCCACAAAAGACACAAATTTTTGTGAATTTACGAGTTGATGATCCTTCCATGATTACACTCACCCTCTCTCTTGAATGATTTTGAGTTTGTACAAAGATGCAGAAATAATGCAATGTATTTATAGAGCCAAAAGGTATTGCAAAGTTAAATCACATGGCTATTGGCTTGAAATACAAGATTCAATACCTTTTACCAATTTTCAATTTGTTAGCTGGAAAAGTCACATGGGTTGTCGGCTTAAAATGCAAAATTTTCAAAAAGGATTATAGGTGGTTGATTATTGAAAAGACATTTGAGTTTGAAATGAAACATTTAAAAATAACAGCTATAGTAAATATATACAAGTAGTTGTGATTGTGGCTCACATCTTCCTCTGATTTTACGTCCAGTAACGGCTTAAATGCCCTCTATGGGTCGGGGATAGGCTTCCCATCCAATTTTCTTATAAATTGGCAAACAGGGTCTTTTAAAGTCAGATTCCTGAGACTGTACCGCTCATGTTCTTTTAGGAATATGTCCCATAATTCATGAATTGCAATATGCACATATCCACTAGGATGCGTCTCAAGAGTCGATAAGATATTATCTAAAGACTCCTTACTCAGGCCATCCTTAATGAACCTAATTTTATCTTCACGATTTATAGACACCATTCCTAAAGTGCGGCAACGTGTGTTGCAAGTCGTGCGTGCACACTTGTAACAAACATTTAATCGTTTTGCTCTTCGTTGTTTTTTAAAAAGAGCTTTTACCTAAACCAGGCATGTAGGAAATTAATGAGTCTGAAAATTCACCTGTCAATCTAACTTTGGCTTCAATTAACCAACGTAAATCAACAGGTATATTCATAATCATTAATAACCTTAATCTTTCACATCTTGCTTGGTAAATTTTCTTCAAGGAATTTTGAGGCAATGAGGGAAAACGCTTTTTCAAATTTTTTAAAATGTCATCCATTTTTTTTTTTTAGAAAAGGGGAAAGAAGAGAAGATATCAGTAATTATGGGAAACTGACAAAACCGATTTGAAATATCACGGAGTACCGTTATCCGCCGCTTAACCGGGGTGCAAACAAAACTTTAACAAAACTACTAAATTAACCTGCAAGTAAAAAAAAATGTTAGAAGATGAATAAATATATATAAATATGTAAATATATTAAACAAAGATTAATTGGTCTCGTAACAAGGATCCGACAGGAACGTAAATTCTTTATGAAAAGCTTGGTTTTCTAGAAACGGCTTGAGTCTTTGCCCATTTACTTTAAACACATTCCCATTTCTATGATTTTCAATGTCAATTGTTCCATAAGGGTACACATGTTTCACAATAAAATGGCCACTCCATCTTGATCTTAATTTTCTAGGGAATATGTGAAGTCGAGAATTATAAAGCAAAACCTTCTGACCAGTGTCAAATATTTTTCTCTGAATTTTTTTATCATGAAAGGCTTTAATTTTAGCTTTATGAATTTTTGAATTCTCATATGCATCATTTCTCAATTCTTCAAGTTCATTTATTTGTAATTTACGTATGTGTCCAGCAGAATCAAGATTTTCATTGAAAGTTTTAATAGCCCAGTAGGCTTTATGCTCAAGTTCCACAGGTAAGTGACAAGGTTTTCCATAAACTATCCTATAGGGAGACATACCCAATGAAGTTTTAAAAGCAGTTCTTGATAAGGGCAAATTTGTCATATATTTTCTCATGTTTTTATTATTGATATTTTATGATTTTATGAGAATAGATGGCTATTTATATACATTATTGTTATTTATAGGGACTTGAACGAAATTTAAAGAAAGAACGCAAAAGGAGCGAAAACAGGGACTAAAATGCAAAGTTTTCAAATTATGAGTCCAGCGCCCCCGCGCCACAAGTATTTTCGCCCCAGCGCTGAATAGTGATCGAAATAAGAAAAACGACCTGATTAAGTCGCGTCTAGCGCCCCAGCGGCAGACAGTTACCGCCCCAGCGACAAGACAGCGCCCCAGCGCTATCAACACACCGCGCCAGCAGTGAAGCCGTTTTCATGCAGCGCCCCAGCGCCAAGATCCCACCGCTCCAGCGGTGAAGGCCTTTTCACGCGTCGCCCCAGCGACAGATTCATAGCGCGCCAGCGGTAGTGCGAGTCCTAGTCCGACGAGAATTGAGATTTTCAAGCTCATATCAATCCCTATATAAAGCCACTCGTTCCCAACCTTTAAGGAAGAATCCAAGACGACCCAAGAGCACCAAGAATACAGAGCAAGAGTCTTGGAGAGCAATAGGAGCTTAATTGAAGCAACTTTAGAGAGAGATACAAGACGTTCTTTGGCATCAAGAGTTCCTAGGCAGCGCAATTAAGAGCAATTCGACGTCTATATCGGTTTGCTAATAATTGTATCATGTTTTATAATTATTTCTACTGCTGTTCTCTTGTAGCCATGAGCTAACTTGTTTTCTAGGGTTAATATTTGAACTCAATATGTGTGCTTAATTGCCATATCTTTTAGTATTTAATAAACTTAGTCATTTATTATTTAAATTACTTGTGTTTAATGCTTCAATATATCTGGCCAATATATGGTGAATGAATTGGTAATATTATTGATAAACTCGAAAGAGGAATCATAATATTTAGACCTAGGTAATTTGATGCATGATTGTAGAGTAACATTCAATGTTGCATATGCAAGTTTCAACTTAGGATAGGAATATACCTAATTGGCATGTATGATCAATAAGACCTAATCTTAATGAATCTTAATTTATTACAAGTACCATAGGAATATAGGTATTTGGTAAATTAGGGTATACTTGCATGACCTTGGAAGAGGCTTGTGAATACATTAGTGTCTTGATCAATAATAAAGACTAAGTGAGTTAAATATTAGAGGATTAATCATTAAAAATTATGTTTTGTTTTGAAATTGATCCCAACTTTTGACAATTTTCACAAGTTATACAAAATGCATGTGTATCTTTAAATAAAGTGGGCCAATAAAATCCACACTGCAAGATTTTTGCAGCTGTTTTCTTTGATGAGAAATGTCCCCCACATGCTTCAGAATGACAAAATTCAAAAACTTTATTTACCTCATTGTCGGGTATGCATCTTCGAAATATTTGATCACGACAATATTTAAAGAGATAAGGATCATCCCAATAAAACTTTCTCACCTCCGTTAAAAATTTTCTTTTGTCTTGAGCATTCCATTGAGGTGGCATTTCTCTTGTTACAAGAAAATTAACAATATTAGCATACCAGGGCATTGTAACAGTAGAAAATAAAAATTCATCGGGAAAAGAATCATTAATAGGTGTTATTTCTGTTGATGAATCTGGTGTGAGTCTTGATAAGTGATCTGCAACAACATTTTCAGCTCCCTTCTTATCCTTGATAGTGATAATAAATTCTTGAAGCAATAGAATTCATCGAATCAGTCTTGGTTTTGCATCCTGTTTTGACATTAAGTACCTTACAGCAGCATGGTCAGTAAATACAATAGTTGAAGAACCAATTAAGTAAGAATGAAATTTGTCTAATGCAAATATTACAGCAAGTAGTTCTTTTTCAGTTGTTGTGTAATTCATTTGTGCACTGTTTAAAGTTCTACTCGCGTAATAAATTACATAGGATTTACCTTCCTTTCTTTGTCCTAATACAGCACCAACAGCGTAGTCACTAGCATCACACATGAGCTCAAAAGGTAAAGACCAGTCAGGAGATTGTATGATAGGAGCAGATGTTAAGAGGCCAATTAATTTTTCAAATGAATTTTGACACTCTTGAGTCCACTTAAATGATACATCTTTTGCTAAAAGGTTACAAAGAGGTTTAGATATAGCACTAAAGTTTTTTATGAACCTCCTATAGAATCCAACATGTCCTAAAAAGGATCGGACTTCTCTGACTGTTTTTGGTGGAGGCAAATGTGTAATGAGTTTGACTTTTGCCTTATCCACTTCAATTCCTTTAGAAGATACTATATGTCCCAAAACAATTCCAGAAGTAACCATGTAGTGACATTTTTCCCAGTTCAATACAAGACTCTTTTCTTCACATCTTTTTAAGACCTTTTCTAAGTTTTCAAGACAATTATCAAAAGAATTTCCAAACACAGTTAAATCATCCATGAAAACTTCTAAATAATGCTCAATCATGTCACTAAAAATGCTTAACATACATCTCTGAAATGTTGCTGGGGCATTACAAAGTCCAAAGGGCATTCTTCTAAAAGCAAAGGTTCTAAAAAGGCATGTGAATGTAGTCTTTTCTTGGTCCTCTAGTGCTATGGGAATTTGATAATAGCCAAAGTAACCATCTAGAAAGCAATAGTAGGGATGTTCTGCTACTTTTTCTATAATTTGATCAAGGAATGGTAAAGGAAAATGGTCTTTTCTAGTGGCCGAGTTCAACTTTCTATAATCTATGCACATCCTCCAACTAGATGAGACTCGAGATGGTATTAACTCACATTTTCATTTTCAATGACTGTGATTCCAGATGTTTTTGGTACTACCTGATTAGGACTTACCCACTTACTATCTGAGATAGGATAGATGATTCCTACTTCAAGTAATTTGAGAACTTCAGCTCTCACTACCTCTTTCATATTTGGATTTAATCTCCTTTGAGATTGTTGGAAAGTTTTGGCATGATCCTCTAGGTGTATTCTATGTGTACAAATCAGAGGACTAATACCATTTATGTCTTTTAAAGTTCACCCAATTGCATTTTTATGCATTTTTCATAATTTAATTAACTTACCTTCTTGTTCACTTGTGAGTGTAGAAGAGATTACCACCGGGTAAGTTTGTTTCTCTCCAAGAAATGCATATTTCAATCCTTCAGGCAAAGGTTTTAACTCCAACTTTAAAATTTCGTTCTGTTTATCCTCATTTTCTCCCAATTCTTCAAACTTTAATTTCCATCCTTTATTTTCAATCACCTGTGCATAGTCAAGTAAAGAACATATGTCAGAGATTTCAGGATCTAATTGTATATTTGACTCAAATGAATTTATTAAACACATTTCTAAGGGATCCGTAGAACTCCCTTTTTGAATATGATCTTCCACAATCGTTTCAATCATGTCACCTTCTTCACTTTCATCCTCTCATTCATATGGTTGCTTACACATATTGAAAACATTGAGTTTAAGTGTCATGTTTTTCAAATGAAAGTTTCATTACTCCATTCCTGCAATTAATCAAAGCGTTAGAAGTTGCTAAAAATGGACGACCTAAAATAATAGGTATCGGATTACACCCTTTGACAGGTTCTGTGTCCAAGACGATAAAATCCACAGGATATATGAATTTATCAACTTGAACTAAGACATCCTCCACTGTCCCTCTTGGTACTTTTATTGATCTATCAGCAAGTAAAAGAGTTACAGATGTTGATTTCAACTCCCCGAGATTGAGCTGCTGATAAACTGAATACGGCAATAAATTCACACTAGCACCAAGATCAAGTAAGGCTTGTTCAATTTTATGACTTCCAATAATACATGAAATTGTAGGACAACCAGGGTCTTTATATTTCAAAGAATTATTGTTCTGAAGAATGGCACTTACTTGTTCAGCTAAAAATGCTTTCTTTTTCACATTCAGTTTTCTTTTTACTGTGCATAAGTCTTTCAAAAATTTTGCATAAGATGGAACCTGTTTAATAGCATCCAGTAAAGGAATATTAACTTTTACCTGTTTGAAGATTTCAAAAATTTCAGGATTGTGATTCATCTTCTTAGTATTACGTAATGCATGAGGAAATGGGGGTGGAGGTGAAGGTTTGGTGTTTTCTTCATTAAGTGTAGGTTCAACACTTTCCTTGCCCTTAGAGATTGATTCATCGCTCTCATGAGGTTCAGGAATTTCTTTTTCAACAATTTTACCAGTCCGAAGAGTGATAACTGCTTTAACTTGATCCATGTGTTGGCTTCCTAAACTACATGCATTTGAGTTATGTTGTCCTTTGGGGTTTGGTTGTGGTTGAGAAGGAAATTTTCCTTTCTCATGAATGTTCAGTGCATATGCAAATTTAGCAAGAGTATCTTTCAAATCAGCAAATATTTGAGCATTTTGAGAATTAATAGACTCTTGTTTTTCAATGAATGTATGCAAGGTTTCTTCAAGATTTTTCCTAGGAGGTGGGACATATGGTGCATAACCTTGATGATTTTGAAAGTTTTGGTGTGGTTGAAAAGGTGGTTACGAAGCCTGTGCTTGAGTGTCATTCCTCCAACTAAAATTCGGGTGATTTCGCCATCCAGGATTATAGTTTTGTGAATATGGGTTTTTGTTTGACCGTTTGAACGTGTTTAAAACATTGGCTTGTTCATGGAGACATTCCCTAAATGCAGGCAAAGTTGGGCAATCATTGGTAGGGTGATCATGGGTTTCACAAATGTGACACACAATTTCTTGAACAGATTTTATTTGACCACTCTTTTTCATTTCTAAGGTTTCGACTTTTCTAGCAAGGGATGCTAATTTGGCTTGAAGGTCATGGTCTTCCTTAAGATGATAAATACCCCCACTAGATGTAGTGGTTTGATTTTTGCTAGGTGCCTCATAGGTACCAGCAGTGTCCCAATTTTGAGCATTTTCTGCTAGTAAGTCAAGATAGTTCATTGCCTCTTCTGGGTCTTTTTCCTCAAATGTTCCATTACACATCATTTCTACCATTTGCCTAACTTGGGGTGTTAAGCCCTCATAGAAATTTGAGACTACTCTCCATGTTTCAAAACCATGATGGGGACAGGTATTAAGTAATTCTTTATACCTTTCCCAACATTGGTAAAGGGTCTCTCCTGGTTTTTGGGCAAAAGTGGTGATTTGTCTTTTGAAAGAATTTGTTCTATGGGAGGGAAAAAACTTTTTCAAGAATTGTTGTTGCATCTCGTCCCATAAAGAAATGGATCATTGCCTAAGGTTTTGTAGCCATGTTTTAGCTTTATCTTTTAAAGAAAAAGGGAAAAGTTTAAGTCGAATTGTGTTCATGCTACAATTTTGATCATTATACGTGTTACATACTTCTTCAAATTCTCTTAGATGTAGATAAGGGTTCTCTGTATCTAAGCCATGAAAAGTGGGTAAAAGTTGGATAATGCCTGGCTTAAAATTAAAATGCGTTGCATCCAGTGGAAAAATTAAGCAAGATGGTGCACCGGTTCGTGTAGGGTTCATATAGTCTCTAAGTGTCCTAGGTCGGTTATGGTCATTATGTTGGGACTGATTGTCCCCTGGGTCTATGAGTCCCTCAATTTGATTTTCGCTCATGGTGTTACTTGGTGAAGAATGAGAAGATGAAGGAGAATCTAACAAATTATCAAAAGAAGTTTTGAAATTACCTTTTACTAAACGATGAGAATTAGGATCTCGAAACCAACCGCTCATAAAAAGAAACAAAACAAAATACAATAACAATAATACAAATAAAATATTAAACACAGGTAAATAAAATAAAATATTACACACAAGTAAATAAAATATGTAAAACTAAAAGCAAAATAAAGATAAATAATTAGAAGTTAGATTAGTGATGTTAGATTATATAATAAAAAGTTAATAAATAAATAGTAGGAGGCTTAGCCTTCCATTAAAATAAAAAGCGAAAATAAAAGGCGAATAATAAATAAAGTAAAGTACGTTAGGAGGCTCGGCCTTCCATGAAAATTAAAAAAAAAAACTAAAATAAAAAGTAATAAATAATAAAGAAACGAAATAAAGAGTAGGAGGCTCAGCCTTCCGCGAAAATAAAAACAGAATAATAATAAAGTACGTTAGGAGGCTCGGCCTTCCATGAAAATAAAAAAAAATAAAAAAAAAACGAATAATAAATAACGACTAGGAAGCTCAGCCTTCCATGAAAATAAAATAAACAAACAAACAACAACAAAACAAAATATTAACGTTACCTCCCCGGCAACGGCGCCAAAAACTTGACACGTCCAGAATATAGAAGTTATTCCCAAGTGCAGGATTGTCGAAGTAATAAATAACCCGATGAGAACGGGGTCGATCCACAGGGAAGTAGAATTAAAATTACAAATTATAAACACTTTAAAGATAATTAATGCAGTATAAGATGTTTGTAAATATTATTTCAATTAACCAATTCAAATAAAAAGCTAAGATTACGGGGATTCACTCTTGGCATAAGAAGTAAGAATATATTTAACTTTTTATTTTTTTATAACTCAATTGGAATCCTCACACAAAGGAGGTTCCAACCGGAAAATATAGCAATTAAAGTTCATTATCATTTATATATTGATTAGTATTTATTTCTTTCAATTATTATACACCAAATCTTATAAATGGGTTCAAGTATTTATTATGCTAATCTTTATATTTGTCTACAATAAATCAAGACTCCCACTTTACAAGAAAGGTTATATAAACCAAATCTTGTAAATGGTTTCAAGAATTTATTGTGCCAAGTATTAAGTTTGTCAATAATAAATCAAGAATCACCACTTTAGAAGAAAGGGTATTAATTCTACAAACAAAATAAATACATCATATATAAATTTGCATAACTTAAAAATGAAGCATTAAATTCATGAATAAATATTAAACATATCTTATTGCCTTGCCAAGAGCTTCACCCTTTCACCTTAGCTTAAACAAAATTATTTGGACATAATAAAACTAAATGAAAAGAAAAGAAATGGAAGAAGAAATAACATGACTTAATAGTAAACAAGAGAAATAATAGTACAAGGAAATGGATACAAAGGAAAAGTATTTTGAACTAAATTCTAACTTTTTAATTACATTCTTTAGGTATAAACAAGCCACCTATTTATAGAAAAACATGGATAAATCGAGACAAATTTGGAGGGAACCACTTGGTTGATGAAAGTCAAGAATGGTGGCAAAATAATTTGCATTCATTATCACTTGGGCACCCACTTGATTATCCAATTTGGAATTGATGGGATCCGAATTAGCAGTCACTCAAAAAATAAAAGTTGTATATAAGTCTCTTATATTTCCAAATTGAGTGATCTCATACGTATTAGATACGTATTTCTATAGTTATGGGCCAAATACTGATAACTGTTCAAACTGGGCCTGTATTGCAGATCAATTCTGTTCTAGGCCAATTTTCACCCTCTAAACACTCGAATTTCCAATGCTTTGTGAAATACAATATGTTAGCCCATTGAGTCAGCTCTACACAGGATTAAGAATCACCTCAATTGGATCTTTAGGTAGAAAGTTATTCCTATTTTACCGAACCTGCCACAAAACAGTTATAAGATAATTAAGTACAATATTGTAAACATACTTAAGTTAAAAAAATTAAATACAGTAGTAATACAAAACAATCATGTAAAACTCTTATTAAATGTGTAATTTCAAGTGTTCATCGGGGACAAAGAAATAGAAGTAAATTCTATATAATTTAATACGCAAGTAGAACTTTAAACAGTGCACAAATGAATTATACAATAACTGAAAAAAAAACTACTTGCTATAATATTTGTATTAGACAAATTTTGTTATTACTTAATTGATTCTTCAACTGTTGTGTTTACTGACTATGCTGCTGTAAGGTACTTAATGTTAAAACATGATGCAAAACCAAGACTGATTCGATGGATTCTATTGCTTCAAGAATTTATTATCACTATCAAGGATAAGAAAGGAGCTGAGAATGTTGTTGCAGATCACTTATCAAGACTCGCACCAAATTCATCAATAGAAATAACACCTGTTAATGATTCTTTTCCCGATAAATTTTTATTTTCTACTGTTACAATGCCTTGATATGCTAATATTGTTAATTTTCTTGTAATAGGAGAAATGTCACCTCAATGGAATGCTCAAGACAAAAGGAAAATTTTAATTGAGGTAAGAAACTTTTATTGGGATGATCCTTATCTCTTCAAATATTGTCGTGACCAAATATTTTGAAGATGCATACCCGACAATAAGGCAAGTAAAGTTATTGAAATTTGTCATTTTAAAGCATGTGGGGGATATTTCTCATCAAAGAAAATAATTGTAAAAATATTGTAGTTTGAATTTTATTGGCCCACTTTATTTAAAAATACACATGCATTCTGTATAACATGAGAAAATTGTCAAAAGTTGGAATTAATTTCAAAACGAAACATGATGCCTTTGAATCCCATTTTTGTTATTGAAATCTTTGATTGTTGGGGGATAGATTTCATGGGACAATTTTCATTATCATTTAGATTTACGTATATCTTAGTTGCAGTAGATTATGTCTCAAAATGGATTGAGGCAATTTTATGTCAAAATAATGATCATAAAACAGTCATAAAATTTTTGAAAGAAAATATTTTAAGTCGATTTGGAATCTCTTGAGCTATTATAAGTTATGGGGTAAGCATTTTTATAATAGACCATTTAAAATATTAATTAAAAAAAATATGCTATTACTCATAAAGTTGTCACCCCTTATCATCCTCAGACAAGTGGACAGGTTGAATTAGCAAATAGGGAGATAAAATAAATTTTAGAAAAAACTGTAAACCCAGATCGCAAAGATTGGTCTTTAAGACTTAATGATCCACTGTGGGCTTATAGAATTGATTTTAAAACTTCATTGAGTATGTCTCCTTATAGGGTGATTTATGAAAAATCTTGTCACTTACCTGTGAAACTTGAGCATAAAACCTACTGAGTCATTAAAACTTTCAATGCAAATTTTGAGTCTGGTGGACAATACGTAAATTACAAATAAATGAACTTGAAGAATTGAGAAATGATGCATATGAGAATTCAAAAATTTATAAAGTTAAAATCAAAGCTTTTCATGATAAAAAAATTTTAAAAAAAAATTTGATATTGGTTAAAAGGTTTTGTTTTATAATTCTCAACTTCACATATTCTCTGAAAAATTAAGATCAAGATGGAGTGACATTTTTATTGTGAAACATGTGCACCCTTATGGAACAATTAACATTGAAAATCCTAGAAATGGGAATGTGTTTAAGGTAAATGGGTAAAGGCTCAAACCGTTTCTAGAAAACTAAGCTTTTCATGAAGAATTTGTGTTCCTGTCTGACCCTTGTTACAAGACCAATTAATCTTTATTTTACATATTTATACATATTTATTCTTCTTTTAACTTTATTTTTGTTCTTACTTGCAAGTTAATTTAGTATTTTTGTTAAAGTTTTATTTTACGCTTCGGTTAAGTGACGGATAACGGTACTCCGTAACATTTTAAATCAGTTTTGTCAGTTTTCCATAATTACTAATACATTCTCTTCTTCCCCGTTTCTAAAAAAAAATAGATGACATTCTAAAGAATTTGAAAAAGCGTTTTCCCTCATTGCCTCAAAATGTCTTAAAGAAAATTTACCAAGCAAGAAGTGAAAGATTAGGTTATTAATGATTATGAATATACCTGTTAACTTACGTTGATTAATTGAAGTCAAAGTTTGATTGACAGGTGAATCTTCAGACTCATTAATTTCTTATATGATTGGCTTAGGTAAAAGCTCTTTTACAAAAAAATGAAGAGCAAAACGATTAAGCGTTTGTTACAAGTGTGCACGTATAACTTGTAACACACGTTGCCGCACTTTAGGAATGGTGTCTATAAATCGCGAAGATAAAATTAGGTTCATTAAGGATGGTCTGATTAGAGAGTCTTTAGATGATATCTTATTGACTCTTGAGACATATCTTAGTGGATATGTGCATATTGCAATTTGTGAATTATGAGACATATTCCTAAAAGAATATGAGCGGTACAGTCTTGGGAATCTAATTTTAAAAGACCATGTTTTTCAATTTATAAGAAAATTGGATGAGAAGCCCATCCTCGACTCATAGAGGGCATTTAAGTCGTTATTGGACGTAAAACTAGAGAAAGATGTGAGCCACAATCACAACTACTTATGCATATTTACTGTAGCTGTTATTATTAAAAAATTTCATTTCAAATTCAAATGTCTTTTCCAATAACCAACCACTATGTGACTTTTCTAGGTAATAATTTGAAAATTGGTAAAAAGGTGTTGAAAATTTCACATTTTAAGCCAATAGCCCATGTGACTTAACTTTACACCACCTTTTGGCTCTATAAATACATTGCATTATTTTTGTATCTTTATACAAACTCAAAATCATTCAAGAGAGAGGGTGAGTGTAATAATGGAAGGAACATCAACTCGTAAATTCACAAAAATTTGTGTCTTTTTTGGATCCAGCTCTGGAAAAGCTAAAGAGTTTGTGAAAGTAACAGAAACCCTTGGTAAAGTGTTAGCTTAGCGAAATATTCATTTAGTATATAGGGGAGGTAGTCTTCGATTAATGGGACGTGTGGCAACCGCTACACAAAATAAAGGCAGTTGAGTTTTGGGTATATACCGAAAGCTCTAACTGTTGAAAATATTGTAGAATAAACAATTGGGGATGAGTTACAGGTATCATCAATGCATGAACAAATGTATTTTATGCTTCATAATGCTGATGCCTTTATAGCTCTACCTGGAGGTTTCGGAACATTAAAGGAAAATTTTCAAATTATCTCATGGGCACAATTGCAAATCCATAAAAAAATCCATTGGTTTGTTAAATGTTCATGGTTTTTATAGTGGGTTGTTATCTTTTTTTGACTATGCGGTGGAAAAATAGTTCATCACATCTGCAGCACGACAGATCCTCATTTTTGTTTCAACTGTTGATCAGTTACTCGATGAACTACAAGCTTTTACACCTCTATCTGATCCAACAATAAGTCAGATAGATTGATATACTGATGACAGTGAAAAGAAATGTAAAATAGATTTGACGATTTATCTGTAACTTATCTACTTTTATGTATTTTTAAACATTTTGTGTAGCTTGTTTTATTTTGTTACAGGTTTAATTTCCAATAAAAGACATTTCAGGTGATATCTTCTATACTTTATTCGTTCTATATTTTGACATTGAGGACAATATCTCAATCTAATTGGAGGGAGAATAGTTGATATATATTGTTAGTGTTATTTATTTTTTTGTTATCATTTTGTTCTATAATAAAATAAAAATTCATCATGAATGGCGTGAGTAAAAACTTTATTTATGTATTCTTGAGACGTATTTTAGTTCTAAAATGGCAGAGTTAATAGTACATTACTGAACTTTTGAAACACATTCTAATTGATTTTTTTTTAATGCATTTTATAGTTTTTGGTAAACTTTAGCGTAAATAAATTTGCTTTGCTATCAAGGTATGATTTTAAATTTTTTTTGTTTAAATCACTTTTTCTATCTAGGTTACTAAAGAATAACTTCCAAAATTATTTCTTGAGCACAATACTTAATCTTTTGGTAAGATGAATGATTCAATATATATAAGCAATAAAATTTTCATGTTTAAGTATACATATTCTTTTCAAAACTCACATATCTTTTATGAGTAAGTGGAGATGTTTGAGATAACAACTTATGAACTTTCATTGATCTTTTGAAATGGTTAATTTTTGTTTGGAATAACATTATTTGGGACGAGGAATGATTTGGTTGCTTAGCTGAAGGATAAAAAAAAACTAGAAAAGTATTATGGTGATAAATTGCTCTTATTTTGTAATGATTCCTTGTATCTTTAAAAAAAACAAAAATAAACACAAAAAAAGTAGTATAAAAAAAAGTCAATTCAGTTTAATAAAGTTTTCGTTCAATTTTAGAAGACAAAAGTCATTAGGAAGCAATTTTATCACCGGACTCTTTATTCGTAAAATTCGCATAAAATAATTAAAGTCATAAAGCTAGCATATGGTAAGAATAGTTTGACTCTAAACAATTAATTTTTCTATCTTTGGATCAATGTTAGTTTGTCTGTCTGTCTTTAAATATACCATTTTCTTGAGCGATTATCTGTTTTCTAACTTCATGAGTGAAATCATAACCCGTTAAACAGTTATTCACATGTGAAGATATGAAGTTGAGGCTTTTAATTGCAAAACCTTTTCAAGGCTATATATGTTATGATTTGTGGTAAAAAGGTTTCAGTTTAATTCTCTCTCTCACACACACACATAATTTTTTTTTTGGAAGTTATGATTGAAAAAACCTTATAGCGATTGTGATTTTTAACTGACGTTTTGTTTAAAATACTTAAATAGTATTCAAATTTTATTTATACTTAAATTGTTAAGGACTAGCAATAAGCTGGTTAGGAGGTGTGATGAATACTTGAAATTACATATTTAATAAGGGTTTTATATCATTGTTTTATATTACTAGTATCTTTAACTCTCTCACCCCCCTAACTTAAGTATGTTTACAATATTGTACCTAATTAGATTTTAACTATTTTATGGTAAGTTCAGTAAAATGATCATACCTTTCTACTTAATGATCCAATTGGAGTGATTCTTAATCATGTGAAGAGCTAACTCAATGAGCTAATATATTTTATTTCACAAAGCATTTGAAATTTGAGCGTTTAAAGGGTAAAAATGGCTTGGGACAGAACTGATATACAGTATAGGCCTAATCCGAACAGTCATTAGTATTTGGCCCATAACTATAGATACATATCTAATATGTATAAGACAACTCAATTTGAAAACATAAAAGACTTATCTACAACTTTGATGTTTTGAGTGACAGCTAATTCGGATCACATCAATTCCAAATTGGATAATCAAGTGGGTGCATTAATGTTAATCAATGTAAATTATTTGCCACAATTCTTGACTTTTATCATCCAAGTGGTTCCCTCTTCATTTGTCTCAATTTATCCATGTTTTTTATAAATAGGTAGCATATTTATGCCCTAAGGATGTCATTAAAGAGCTAAATTTAAGTTTAAAATACTTATCTTTTATATTATCTCTTTGTAATATTATTTTTCTTGTTTACTATTGTAAATTCATATTATCTCTTCTTTTATTTATTTTCTTTTTTTTTAGTTTTATTATGTCCAAGTAATTTTTTTTATGCTAAAGTGAAAGGGTGAAACTCTTATTCATGAATTTAATGCTTCATTCTTAAGTTATGCAAATTTATATATGATGTATTTATTTTGTTTGTAATATTAATACACTTTCTTATAAAGTGGTGCCTCTTGATTTATTATAGATAATTTTTATAGTTAACACAATGAATTCTTGAAACCATTTACAAGATTTGGCGTATATATCATTTCTTATAAAGTGAGAGTCTTGATTTATTGTAGACAAATATAAAGATTGACATAATAAATATTTAAACTCATTTATAAGATTTGGTGTATAATAATTGAAAGAAATAAATACTGGTTAATATATAAATGGTGATGAACTTTAATTGTTATATCTTCTGATTGGAACCTCCTTTATGTGAAGATTCCAATTGAGTTATAAAAAAAGTTGAATATATTCATATTTCATATGCTAAGAGTGGATGCCCTTAACCTTAGCTTTTATTTGAATTGATTAAAATAATTACTATTTGCAAACATTTCATACTGTATTAATTGTCTTTAAAGTATTTATAGTTTGTAATTTTAATTCCACTTCTCTGTGGATTGACCTCGTTCTCACCGGGTTATTTATTACTTTGACAATTCTGCACTTGAGAATAAACTCCTATATTCAAGACGTGTCACCAGTCAAATAAAATTCCAACATTCATCTGTTTGAATGAACAAAACTCCACACAAAATCAAATTGAAATTTGGTTTTATGACTGTATATACATACTTCAACTAGACGTGGATGGGCCAGTCAACTTTAATGCTTGCATTTGCCAGCATTATATAGTGAAGGCATCTATGCTAATATTCAACATTCATCAAACTTAATTGTCTATAGAGATGAGGGAGATTTTTCATTGCTTTTGCATCCTTAGAGCTCACTCAATAAGATCTATCTGTTTGAATAAACAAAGTTCCATAAAAAGTCATTTTAAAATCTAGCATTCCTTAAATTTAATAAGGTTAATCAAATAAAATTCCAACATTCATCTGTTTGAATGAACAAAACTCCATACAAAATTAAATTGAAATTCAACATCCATCATATTTAATGAGGCTAGTTAAACAAAACTCTATAAAAAGCCAAATTGAATTTTGGTTTCATGATTGTGTATGCATACTTCAACTAGATGTGGATGGGCCAGTCAACTTCAATGCTTGCATTTACCAGCCACTAGGATTTCATTCACAGCCAATGATACAAGTCCAAATCAACAGCTGTGATCTTCTTGGTGCAACCTAACGATAATAATGACTAAGTTCTTGATGGAGCATCTGATTACATGTCTAATCTATTAGATAAGTGTCTGGCTTACATTTCAGTTGCTCAACTCTGGCGATTGTAGAAGGTGCTCGCTCATTTGTCGGTGATGGTTGGCTCAGGATCGAGGGGTAGAGCTATCATCGTCTTTTTCTAAAGGGAAAACGATCCTTTACTCTTTGAGATTTCAGCTAATATCTACTTATTCTCTTTGTAGTTTTAAAACGTACTAAAACTCTCCACCGTTATCACTGTTTGGTTAATTTTAACTTGTTTGATGAATTGATAATTTTATCTTTGATAATATATAGTTTGACAGCTTTGCTTCTAAATAAATGAGAGCTTGAAGGGAATTGAACCATTGACCTCAAAGATACAATTACCCATTTTCACCACTAGGTTAAACTAAAGCTTATATAATATTTTATAAAGACTAATATATATACCATATTATTCATAAACAATAATAAGTGTAAAATATTTTAATAAACAATAAATTTATTACATATGTACGCGTTTATAACAAAGTCTTAAAGATTAAGTTTTAGGTGTTGGTGATTGAGTGTGTGACATACGAGTGTATACATAATTTTAAAAATTATTACACGCAGCGAAAACATGTTACAAATACATCCAATTTAACAAATTAAACATATATATATATATCATATATATATATAAATATAACTATTATACAAATTTATATATGATAAACAATTGTATTAAAATATAATGTAAAATACTCACCTATTGAAGGTAGCTTTACAAATTCTTCCAGTCCTTCAACAATCCATGTGAAGAGCTCACCTTGAAGTATATGTTGAATAATTCTAATCCATAACGGTTTGGTAGGATTATAGAGCTAGAATGGTAGTTTTAGAATTTTCAGCAACTTATATTCAAACTCTTTGAATACATATACTTGTTTCATAAACATAAACATGATTTAGCTATCCATGGAAGAGGAGAGGAAGATGAAGTTTTATTTTTTTCTTGTTAATAACACCTTACTAACACAATAAGAATCATTTTTTTCTCTATTGTCATTTACAATTTTTCGAAGCATGTAGAAATCTGAAAAAATTACAAAATAACTTTACCTTATATTCTTTCTAACTCCTTGAAAGGAAAAATGAGATCAAACATATCTCTCTCTCTTCCTTGATCTTCACTTGGCCGAATCCTTCTCCCAAGAATGAATGAATTCAAATGTTAGCCAAAACTATTTTTGTTTATTCAACACTTTGATTAAACAAAAATTAAGTGTTTCACAAATTTTATTATTGGTCTCCCATTTAGAATTAATTTAACCAAGCACTAGAATAATGGTGTAATAACCAGTATCTACAACCGGTAAGAATATGTATTTATATATATAAATATATATTTTATTTGTATGTGGGTGATTCTTAATTTTTATATTGTTATTAGTAGTGTTTTTATAAGTTAAGGACATACTATTAGTATTGGGTTTATTTGTAAGACTTTAGATTTATTTTAGGGACCAAATTATAATACTTTGAAAGTTTTGGGGGCAAATTCGTAAATACTAAAAATTTACCTCTTAGTATAAAAATACACTTTTGAAACCCTAATTTGCTCATTTTTGGGTCGAGCTATCCCTTTAGAGAGAGAGAAGAGAGAAATAGAGAGGAGAGAAAGAGAAGAAGAAGAAGAAATTAGAAATTTGGATTTTAAGAGGTATATCACACCTATTTCTTAATTTATTGGTATTAATTAAGTTAATTCTTTTAAGTTTTGATTTCTGAAAAATATGTATAATTGAGGATTTGATGTGTATTTCGTAATATCTTGTGAGAATTGATGATGATCTATGAGATAGCTTGATAAATCATAATGAATTGTGGAATTTCTGCTTGATAGTCTCTTAATCCAATAATTTTATAAATTGTTGTGATTCGATTCTGGTTTTAAATTTTGAATAAATGAAATTAGACATATTTAGGATCATCTGAGACTTTGAATCGATTTACAATTCCAGAAATTGAATTTTTTGTGAATTTACCAAAATGACCCTGAAATTCTAGAAATTTCCTGTGTGAACAGTATGATACAGTGGCAAACAATTTTTGTCCCGCTGAATGATCTTCAAAAATTACGAATTTGTGGAATATGATAATTTTGTATGTCTAATATGATATACTTGGAATTGAGAATTTAGATCAATGTGGTTGAAGTGTTATGATTTTCTAAAGTGTATCAGCTCATTGCAGTATTTGATTAACAGATTTTTAAAGCTATAGAATAAAATAGTTTTAAAATACTTTTGGCAGTTATTTTGAAGTAAAATATTTATCATGGATTGAGATATGTGTCAAGAGTAGTTCTGTGGTATTGTTATAATTTTTGAGTTAGTATATGATTTTATAAAATTAGGAGACTGAATACTGTTCAATAAGTATTTTGATCCTATCAGGTTAGTAGTTTGGATTCGATGGTGTGTATAGAATGGATTGTGTAGGAATTTTTATATAATATTTATATATAAGAAGGATATATGAGTTATGAATGATATATTCTGATTTTGGAGTAATTGGATATCATTTGATGTATTAGAAAATTTTGTTAAATGTAAGTGGTCAGAATGACAGGTTTTGGAAAACCAAGTATTTAGACCAATTTGATATGATAAATGCATTGTATATAATTTTGTAAGCTATTTAAAGTATTTTGTGTGAATTATGAGACTGATGAAAGGATTAATCTCCATTGATAGGTTAAGGAGATTTAAGCTTTGTAGCTGTAAGTGCTAAGAGGTAAGTATACTAGACTTTTTACTAAAATCACAATAAACATAGTAATTATTTTGTATGATTTTGTAAATGGGGTTAAGAATATGTTTATGTTATGTCAAAGTATATTTTGATATGTAATGTGAATATATGTTTATGAATGTGAGCATTGACATTGAGCATGGACATACATGTGTTTTTGAAAGTGAGCTTTCAACATAAGATATATTTAACAAAGAAAGCTTTTAAAGTGTAATATGTCAATGAGAAATATTTTGTGTTTTGAGGGTACTTGAAATCACTGTTAACTTAGTAGGCATTTTATGTGATTTGTGGAGCCTTTATGTGTGGCATTTTCTTCGGGATTGATATATGTTATGTGTTCTGTATGTAGGGAGGATCCTATTGGTACCTAAATGAAGAGTGAGTCATCACATTCGTGTGGTGGCGTATTGGTGCATGTGTAATTTAAAACCTCACTTGTACTATTCCTCTCATACGGTATGTCACCTACGAGTGACATTTGGCTCATTATGTGATATGTGATATGTAAGTCCTATTAAGTAGTAGTTGAGTGATGGTATTCCTATTATATGTTTTGAAAGAATGTGTAAGCGCTTACATGACATGTGATTTGATAAGATTATAATTTTGATTGATCACAGCATATCATACATATGCATTGTGTACATATATATATATATATATTTGTATTTGATTAATGAAAAACTAGTATGCTTACTGAGTTTTATACTCATTATAGTTTATGGTGATTTCAGGTAAATAAGGTACATGTGTGCTTAGCGGATTTGGCAAGGCTTCTGCTGTTCCTTGGGTTCCCTAAGTTGTTAGGTTGCTAAGTATTTCATTTGGGGACACGTGGGATAAGATATTTGATTTGTCCCTATTGAATAAATACTTATGTATTATTTTATTATGTGTGGATTGGATTTGGTTTAAGTTTCATAAAGTGTGGTTATTGAATGATTTTTAGTAAGAATTTGCAATGAATATATTCTGGGCTTCCGGTAACAAAGTTGCTACTGGTGACGTAGTAGAGTGTTAATCTCTGAGAAAACTCTGCGTATCTCCGGTTTAATAATTGTCCCAGTCATAATTCAATTGCTATAATTCTGAAAGAAATTGAAATGAATGTTTAAATATGTTCAATAGAAGATTATGTGTATATGTTAGATTATGAGTTGATTTTTAGTGTTGAATACTATTTATGAGTGCACATTTTTGAATGAATGTAAGTGATGTCGTGTGTCGGATCTTTTGGGTCTGGGGCGTGACAAATGGCCACCTAAATTAATTTTTACCTAACAAATATAATTACTTTATTTATAATAGGTAAATAAATGACCAACATCTAGGCCCCTCATTGTATTAAAATACAATGCCATAATAAACTTATTTTATTATTATCTAATAATATAAAATTTAATTATTCAAAATAATTTTGAATAATTACTTTTTACCTTACTAATTTTTACTACCAATGTTAAATGGTAAAACTAACGTAAAATCAAATCATAGACCAAATTGTTTCATTTGTCAACATCATATTAATTAACAACCCTTATTAATTAATTAAGTGATGTACTTAACAATTAAGTCTTGACAATTGTACAATCCGAGGGATCCCGAAATAATTATTCTATTTTGTTGAAATTTATTGGATCGAATAATTCCATCCAATCGCTACCCTAGTGCGCAACGAGTACACTTCATATTGTGAGACTCTCTAGGTCCACACCTGATTTGTCATATGGAGCTCCTCTGTACGTCCGTGAACGATGCCCCACACACACGTTATGGATATTACAAATCAACATATTAGATCATGCAAGTTGAGATTATTGCATATTCGTATAATCCCTCAATCATTTATATCCTTGAAGAGCATAGGTATAGATCATCACCGTTAAATCTCTATTTGCTCAACCATAAACTTATCTCTAGATTTATATTTTATTAAACGATATCCATAAATATTTTTGTGATATTGTTTATTCCTTCGGAATATATTTTGAGGTTTATGCTTATGGCCACAAGACTTTCTGAAATACAATCTCGGAGTATCATAATATACAACCCACTCATATGAGCTGATGGATCTCATATCTACGCACACCGGACTTCATGAGCATCGGACTATACCCAGCGACACCTAGCGGTCAGATCATGAAAGGTTTCTGACATGTGTGGAACCAAAGCATGGTGGATCACTCACAAGCCCACCGTGGCACTCAAGTTAAAGGACCACAAATACTACTCAACTCGGAAGACCTTCCATTAATGGCTTCATGAGATGTCTATTGGAGGTCCTCGTGAGTCTGTTTAATATCCAGTCCTTACTGAATACTTGCATCTCTATACGAGCTTCATACTAAGCTCATGGTTTGTTAAGACTAACCATCTGGACCATCCAGATATAGACCTGCATCGATGAAATTAGATCAGGAACATTGTGTTTGAGAACATACTTGCATAATGACATTTTCTAGCACAATCTGCAACTCCTTGCAGCTATGTCATTACTAATAAATTCTCAGGTCATTGTCCCATTTCAAATAAGACTCTAACTCTTTAGATTTCGTTAACTATATGAACATGTTAACTCTTAGCATCACTAACTCTTAGTAACACCAACTCTTAGTATTTATAACTATTAGCGTTGCTAACTCTTAGCACTGATCTGAACACCTTTAGACCAGATCTGAACTCCTTCAGATCATACAATGTTTGAAACGTTACAAGCATCTTACCATTTAAATTATGAATAATATTAACGATTTTATTATAAATGATAATTGTATAAATACTACATTAAATATTTATACATTTTGGGATGACACGTAAGTACAAATTCAAACATTAGGAACTTATTATAAAAATAAATTATTTTAAAATTTCTTAAAATTATTCTAAAATAATACAAAAATATAATACATACTAAAAATAAAGTTTTTTTTAGTTTATATGTGGATTTTTATTATATTTAATATTAAATAATAAATAAATTTTCATTAAGAATTTAAAATTTAAATTATAACTCATGAGAATTCTCAGAAATAAATTGTAAACAATAAATATTAAGAGTTATATTCAACTCATAAAAAAATAATTTTCATAAAATTTTAAATTAAAAAAAGTTACTACAAATAATACCAAATTCTTTTATGCTATCAAATGAGTTGTTAATAGAGAAAAAATTATGTTACGTTAGAAAAAAAAAATTTTTTTAAATGAAAAATTATTGATAATTATGTTGGAATCTATTTTTTATAATTAACATAATTATCAATACTTTTTTTTATTTTTTTTAATTAATTTAAGAATAATTAAAAAATGAGAAGATGTTATAATGGGTTTCCAAAAAAAAAAACTCTTTTTTGTAAGCTTATTTTAATTAAACGATATTTAAAATATTTTACACTTATTATTATTTATGATTTTTAAGTATCAAAATTTATTTAATTTAGAATTAACATTTCATCTTATTAATTTATAGGGTATATATATTAGTCTTTATAAAATATTATGTAAACTTTAATTTGGTCTAGTGGTGAAAATCAGTGATTTTATCATTAAGGTCAAGTGTTCAATTTCCTTTAAACTTTTTTTTATTTAATATATTTAGGGATAAAATTGTTAAATTATATATTATTAAAGATAAAATTGTCAATTCATCAAAAAAGTTAAAATTTATTTATTTAGGGGTAACACTGTTAATCTATATATTGTTAAAGATAAAATTATTAATTTATTAAAAAAATTAAAATTAATAAAATAGTGATAACGAAATAATGAACATAGATAACGGTAAGCAAGTTTTGGTTCTTTTAAAATCATAAGGGAAATAAGTAAATATTAACTAAAATGTAGCGCCGGGGGTGAGGGTGGGGAAGAGTTGTGGTGGTTGTGCATTGGCGACTGATAGAATTTGAGGACGTTAGGTTTTGTAAAATTGACAGAGTGAAAAACAATATTTTGGATTGTAAAATTAAGTTTGAAAAATATAGGGTTTTAGAATTTAACAATTATAAAGTATAAAATAATTTTATTACTTTTAAATTTATTAATTTTGATGAAATTTTTTTACCGGTTGAGTATTCATATATATTTTCTTAAATATTAGATATTAATATTACTTTTCCAAACTCTTAAATATTGGTGATGCTACTCAAGGGATTGACCATAACATTAAAAAAAAAAAAATCAATGTTTAAATTTAAGGTCAGATATTCACTCGTTTGGTAATCCATTTCCCGGCACTTTTTTGAAACCCCAATTAGGTTGCCAAAAGCTAAAACCCTAAACAAGAAATCACACTCTACTCTCCACTTTCCACTAAGTGACTGCTCAAGCTTCTGTTGATGATAATCGGATCGCAATCCAAGCAGCAGTGGCAATTCTGATACATGAGAAATGACAGAGATAGTGAAGGCACCGGGCGCATTTGCGATAACGCCGCACAAAGTGTCGGTTTGCATACTCATTCAGATGTACGCCCCGCCCGCCCTGATGTCGGTGCCTTTCCCCTTTTCCTCCGTCGCTCAGCACAACCGCTTCGGCTTGTACTTGTTCGCTCTCACTAAGGTTTTATTTTATTTTTTATTATCCAATCACATTATCATTTTTCATTTTTCCAAATTCAAACGTCGATTAAAATTCTAATGTTTTCTTTGTTACTTTCAAACAGTCTTGTGATGATATCTTGGAGCCGAAATTGGACGAACTTATAAACCAGTTGAGAGAAGTTGGAGACCAGTTGTATCAGTGGTTAACTGATCAATTAATTAGTAGGCTGACGTCTCTATCGTCACCTGACGATTTGTTCAACTTATTTAGTGATTTGCGAGGTCAGCATATCATTAATTATATAAAAGTGTTCCTTTTTTTTTTCCTACTTTTATTTTCAATAAGAAAAAGAATTATTTGATGTTTATGTTGATAATTGGGTTTAGGTATCCTTGGAGGACCTGACCCGAGTGCTGTGGACGATGAACAAGTTGCTTTGGATCCAAATAGCAACCTTGGGATGTTTCTCCGTCGTTGTCTCCTTGCATTTAATCTATTATGTTTTGAGGTATGTATTATGTATTAGTCTTCAAGATATGAATGTTCTTAATTCTGTTGGAATTTACCATCACACATATTTGTCGAATTCTCTGATCATCTCATATGCACAGATGTTAATGTTAGAGCATCCTTGCGGAATGTTCATCAATTTTGCTTCTAGAATTTACTTGTTGTAGTAGCATTGAAGACAAAAAGGTTGACATTTAAGGAGTCATTACTTTTTACTCAATTAACAATATTTATATAGTTATACACAGTAGTAATTTTCATGTCTATTCCTGTTTTGTATTATTGCGATGTAGTGATATATTAATTTCCTCTTTTTAATGACAATGATATTTATGCTATTTTTCTTTGTGTTATTTCTTTTACTTTTTTGTTTTACATTATGATTAGTTTTCAGAATTTCAGAGTCCTTTTCTTTTTTCTCTCATTCCTTTCTATTTCTGTCATGTTTGAGTGATTGTGCAAAAACATTAGAAATTAGAATTGTCACTGCAGACTTGTTACAGGGTTGGGTGGTTATTCATTCTCCATCAGACTTAGACTCTTCTTTTATATATAATTTTTTTTGTTTCTTAGGTTTAGGGTTGTTCGCTTACGTCATGGATGGCTGTTCCACATCATACATATATTGATTTTCATCATTAATTCACTTATTTCAGTTTCTTTTGTACATATATATATATATAGACTTTCCGTTTCTCTTTGTCATATTAATTCATCTTCGTTGTAAATGATTCCATGCTCTCTTTACGAGGTCTTTCCCATGATGGGACTTTGATGATTGTAGGTTTTGTGCTTGCTTCCTCACATAGTTCCACCATCCTGCTATTTTATCCTCCCTTCTAAATGATTCTATCCTCTCTTTAGGGTTATGTTTGTTTGTTCTTGTATAAATGGAGAGTCAGAATTGTGCATTAATGTACTCTTTTCCTCCAGAGCAATTAAACTTCTTTGATTTTGGAAAATTTAATGCAGGGCGTGTGCCATCTTTTAACAAATATAGGGATCTATTGTAAAGAAGCCCTCTCAAGTTGTCCAGCTTATGAGTTGCCTTGTTTAGATGATTCTAGCAATGATTTGGAGGCATCATCTGAATATGAGAACATGGATTTGGAGAACATTGTTTTTGAAAAAGTTAATAAAGAAATTGAAGCACGAAAAAGGGCTAGCGAAGAAGTTTCTTTTCACCTTCATGCACCAAAAGCACTTTTTGGTTTGGTTGAAGGTATAATTACTTCATTCTCTTTAAGCATGCATAAAGGTTATGATAAGCACTATATGGAGTTTTTCTTATAGGCAAGTTTTGGATTAGATCCACAAAAACTTGGCATCAACATGCTCAACTAGGAAATGTGAGATTTCAATATTTCCCTGGCGTTGCATAGTGGAAAAACAAACGATGCATGATATATTCATTCTTTTTATCTTGTTGTGCCAAATCATTTAATTCTTATGGAGAGAATATTTCATTGCTAACATTTATCCTTTGATTGCAACAATGCCTCTCCTTTGCATTATTTCCTTAGGTTTGAGCCCATGACTCTATGTGTAGTTTTTCTTTCACTTTTGAACCTTCCCATCAGTTATAGTGGCTCAAAATTTTGTTTAATGTTTTTAGCTTATGTGTACATATTGGCAAGAAAGAAATAAAAGGATTTCTGTAGGAAGACATCTATCCCTTGTGAGTAAGCGTCTGTTTACTAGCATCACACTATGCCCTATGTCTAAGGAATTTCAAGATACTTCAATCTTCATTATACACTCAAATTGGTTAGAGGCCATGGCTTAACTTTGTGATACTATTTTTTTTGTTTTTCGAATATATAGATTCTATAGTCCTTCTTTTGGGTTGCTGATATAGTTGTAAAGATCTTTTTGTTATCCTTTCATATGTCATATTTTCTTTGTTTCCTATCAAAAAAATAAATAAGTTATCTTAGCATTTTTCTCGTGAAATTGTCTTGTGGTGTAGTTCTCGAGCAATTCATGCTATGTTGTAATTTATTAGTAAAAGATATGTAGTTCTCTCTGGATTTTCATTTTCCTTTTCTTTTAATAAGAAGTTCAATGTGATGTATAGTTTGATCAATTCATTGGGGAATTAAATATCACTAGCTTTGTTCTCTTCAGGAAAAGAAAGTATTTTTGGTAGTCTTCTTTATTTTTTTCTTTTTCATTCTTACCCTTGGTTAAAAGAATAGCCATTGGCAATTCTCCTTTCAACTTCTTCCTACTCTGCACCTATTTCTCTGCAACCAGTTTCCACCTTGGTCAACTGAAATCATCTCCATTCTCTCCTCGCCATAGCCACATTATTTGCTTCTATTTATCTATTGAAATGTTATATCGTGTAATTATGCTGGGACCTTTTCAGTATGGGTTTTTCTAATTCATGCTTCTCTTCCATATGTTGTTTGATATGGTGAGGTAGTTAATCACATAATCATGAGCACTAATCAAACATGCAGATATTGAGGTTTCTGCAGCTCCAAATTCCAAACGCAGTGAAAAATGTAGAGAAGCTTCTTCATATGCACATCCTCCGAGTGAGGCACTGAAAGAATTTGATTCCACTGGCGGGGCATTCCTACGTACAAATTTGCAGATGCAGGGGTACTTAATGGAGCAAGCTGATGCAATCGAAAAGTAAGTTTGTACTTTTAGTTTGTCTAGGTCTGTTGGTTTTTGTCAAACATAGTTTATGCTGCGTTGATTAGCGAGAATTTTCTTGTGGCAGGCATGGCAGTTCATTCTCTTTAAATGCTTTTGAACTTATTCTAAGGCAGCTCCACAAATTGGCACCTGAACTCCATCGTGTAAGTTAACATGGTTGTCTGAGACAGTGGGTTTATAATTTATTGTTGAATTAATTTGTTTGCTTGGTGACCCGCAATATTTGAACTTGTAATCATTCCTTTTCTTTTCAGTACTGTTTGAATTTTTAACTCTTATTATTCTTTCTGTCTCGGCTCTACCATAATGCAGGTTCACTTCTTGCGTTATTTGAATAGCCTGTATCATGATGATTATTTTGCTGCTCTTGAGAATCTTCACCGTTATTTTGATTATAGGTAAATAAAATTTAGCTCTCACTGGTATACAACTTGATGAATTGCTGTTTTGCTTCTAGTGCCATTTCCCACGTTGGCCAACTTCTCATTGATACATATGATCCATAATTTCATTGAAATTGTTCTAGTCGGTGATGCTGGTGGCAGCATGGGAATCTGCATCTTTGTTTTGTTCTGCCATTCAACAAATTTAATTTAGTTCCTAGTATAGCTCTCTTTCTCTTTTTTCTTTTTTAAAACTTTTTTAAGAGCATTATTTCGTATACTCCTATAAAAAAACAGCTTTATTTGTTATACGTTTTTCCTTATCCTGTGTTTTCAGGACGTTCTTACTTCCATGGAGTAACGAACAGAGAAAGATAAAGGACAGGGCATGACATAAGATTCATTACAGTAGAAAAGCATTTGTTTAGTCCAAAATTTAATTTTTAACCCACTTACCGGTCAAGCCAAAGAGCAATATTTTCAAGTTATAGCAAGCGGTAGTTTTTCTCTTGGTTTCATATTCTATTTTTGTTTCAGCAACCATATGTGGTTTGTCACTTGGTTTTTTAGCTTAATTTGATGCCCTTTGGAGTTGTCTAAAATTCATGGATCTTAGACTGGTTTTGTCCTCTTTCAGGAATGCCTTCTTACTTGTAGGGGCTGAGCCTGTTGCAAATTTACCCAAAAAAGAAGGATTAGACGGCTCTTTAATTATGAGCTATTAATCCAATGTGTAAATGCTTCATGTATTTTCGTGTTGAAATAAGGCATCATTGACCTTTGCCTTTTTGGGCCTTGTTTCAATTTCTTGATGGTTGGAGTTGATCTTGAAAAACATGTGAGGAATTTGGGTTATGTTTCTGTAGCAATTGAGTGTAGGTTTGGGGCTATGATATTGCATTCAAGGAAATTATAGGTGCTGATATAAGTCAAGTCTATGTTAACTTGCTGCCATATGACCCACTTTTCTTTGTCTTGAGCTTCAAAATAGTTTTTATGATTTCATTTATAACATAAGAACTGATGTGATTATTATGAACACTAAAGTGCAGGGACAGAGGGATTTGATTTTGCTCAACCTTCAATTGGTTGTAACAGTTTTGGAAGATATGAAATTGCCTTGTTATGTTTGGGCATGATGCATTTCCACTTCGGACATCCCAAGCAAGCTTTAGAGGTAAGTATGAGGAAAGAGTTTCCTACTCCCCTTCTGCTCCCACCTCCAAGAAAATAAAAAAAGAAGAGAGAGAGAGAGAGCCAAAAATCCTGTTTAGCTACTCGGGGTTTATTCTTGTTCATTGACTATTTGCTTCATGATGTTCAGGTCTTTACTGAGGCTGTTTTCCTTTCTCAACAGGTAATATCCATAATTTATGATTAGCTTTTCCCAAATTATAATTTCTTTTTGCTATCGCCCTTACTCTGCAAGCAAAGCTTTTGTTTTTAGAACACATTATCCCAGATATCTTGATGAGATCAATATTGAGGTGACCTTCTGGTGATATTTGGTTTGTATTTTATGTCTTAATTAGTGATGTTCATGGTTTTGGTTTGAAAAAATCTTAGTTCACTTTTTATTCTTTCTTCTGATCAATGGGAATTCTATTTGTCTTAATTTTTTGAGTTCCTTTTGTGGTATCTTGTTAGATCTGTAAGGTGTTGCCTCCTTGTGGATTGTGATGGACTCCTGGTTCGCCCTTGATTTTGACTTAACCTCTTTTATTCATCTTTTAAATTTCTCGTTAAAAAAATGAGCAAGAATTAAGAGAAAAGAAAGGACAGAAGAAAGTACTAAGCAATTTTGATTCTGACATTTCTCTATCACGGTATAAATAAATGTCTAAATTTTTGTTTTGAATTTCTCACATTCATTAAAAATATAACTCCTCTGGTTATACCAAATGTTGTAAAACAAAGACCTTAAATATATCTGTTTCTAGTTCCAATTATGTTTGTGCAAAAGGGCCTGATGGTTTTTCTATTTATGCAGCACAGTAATGATTCTTGTCTTGCATACACTTTAGCAGCTATTTGCAACTTGTTGTCTGAAATTGGGATCTCTACTACAACTGGGATCCTTGGATCATCCTACTCGCCTATAACAAACATAGGCACATCATTGTCTATCCAGCAACAATTGTTTGTTCTGTTGAAAGAGTCTTTTAGAAGAGCCGAGAGTTTAAAGTTAAAACAATTGGTGGCTTCCAATCATCTTGCGATGGCCAAATTTGATTTAACGGTAATGTCAGAAATCATTATATCAATTAGATTTCTGTTGGTAAACTTAGTTTGTTTTCTTTCCCTGACCACTTCATTGATACTTTTGAGAGTAGGCATTCTGCATAAATAGGACATAGATCTGCTTTCTATGACATAAAATTTGCAACAGTTGAACCTCGATGGCAGCCTCCTTCTGTTGGTACATTTAGCTACTTGTTGGTGTACCTTCTCTTTTGGGATACAATATTTTTCTAAATTAATGACGCAGTTCTAAAGTTCTATGAGGGGGTATACATATGTGTGTGTGTGTATTAGGGTTTATTTCCGCCTATTTGCCATTGATCAAGTTACCTTCTAGTATTTGAAATACATGCAAATATCTTCTGTTGGCTTATTTATTTTTCTCTTTGATTCACAAATACATTTTCTACGTTATGAAAATTATAGTATAGAGCCTTATTTTGATAACGTAATTTTTAATATCTTTGCAAGTTAAACTTTATGGTAAGGCAATTGGGAATCCCACAATCTTTAAGTAACATTAGAGTGGGCACTTCATCCTGTGTAGGTATGTGTGTAACCTAGTAATTAGTGAATGCTAAGTTAGCAGACCATGGTAGAGCTAACTTATTATTCAGTCATGCAAATACTTTAATTTTTTTTCCTTTTTGGTTTATTTTACCATTTTGCCGGTATTTATCTTCTGCTGGTAATGTATTGAATAGTATGTTCTATTTCTTATAAAATAAAAAAATGTTATTAATCATATCATATCCAATTTAGTGTAGTGTTTGTACCTTAAGTCGTTAGGATTGCCTATAGCACTATATGTGTTTGTTTCTGTGCAAGGAGCTTTCATGTGAAAGGCAATCTTAAATCACTTTGGTTTTATTCTAATGTTTGGAGTAATTTGTATTTTGGCATGAAAAATGTGGTTGTCATAACTTTGTGGACTTTTCTCTGTTAAGATATGGCCGAAAAAGATATGTCCATTTGATTCTTTTGTGGGTTGTGCTTACATCTTTAATAAAGTGCTTATATGGAGAAGTTTTTAGTTCTTAAATGCTTTTTTTGTTATAAGTAGATCGTAATTGTTGTGTCATCTGTGCAGCATGTGCAAAGACCACTTCTATCATTTGGTCCAAAAACTTCTATGAGGCTCAGAACATGCCCAACTAATGTTTGTAAGGTAATTGTTCCTTGTTTATACTGTAGCTCATATCAGATAGAATACTGATTTATTTTGTTTTTTACTAGTGCATTCTGTATCATATTGTATATATGACCATTGCAGGAACTGAGATTAGTTTCTCATTTAATTAGTGAATTTGGCTCAGAAAGCTATACAGTGACAACTGATGGTGCTTTTAGTACTGCATGGCTTAAGAATTTGCAAAAGCCAATGGGTTCACTAGTATTGTCTCAAGAGTGTGTCTCTGGAAATGATTCTAATGCCTTCCAATTCTGTGCACAACCAAGTTCAATTCCTGGATCTGTATTGCAATTAGTAGGTTCTTCACACTTGCTTCGTGCCACTGCATGGGAGACATATGGCAGGTGATCTTTAACATGAACCTTGCAATTTTACTTGTTCTTTCTCATGCCAAGTTAAAATGATGTAGCTTTTGGTAATCATTGTGTTCAAATTTATTAATACCTTATTCTGTTTCTTATTCCTTTGAGGAAAATTACTGATAAAGCATACCTCAAAGAATCCAAGTAAGATTTGTGATTTGCAGTTGGTTGCTTGATTTAGTAAGACAACAGCTATATTATGTTTACAAGGGTATGCATTCTAGGGTATGAGCATCCATTTAGGTGTTTAATTAAATTGTGTTGATGTGGTAGGTATTAAAACTCATTTGCCTAGCTTGATGTGTTCTATATGGGTTATCTTGTGATCAATATACTTTTTGTTGTTTATTAATTTTCTTTTCTCCTTTTGTTGTCATCAGTGCCCCTCTTACTCGAATAAATACCCTAATTTATGCAACCTGCTTTGGTGATGGTTCAAGGTACTGCAGTGGAAAATGCTGCGAAATTTACTCATATTGTGCTATTTTTCCCTTTGCCTTTCACTTACATTTGTGGTACTTCTCTTTCTACTTGTTAACATGAGGTTGACCTCTTCTTGGACATCCCCAGTTTATCTGATGCAGCATTAGCTCATGTGAAGCTCATCCAACATTTAGCAGTATTTAAAGGATACAAAGGTCAGGCGATTTCTCGGATTCCTTATATAGTTATCATCTATGTTATTGAAGATTGCCCTTGTTTGATTTTTCTTCTTTGTCTATGTTTGTGAAAATATATTTTAAAAGAGAAATCTGCTTTTTTGATCTAGTAGGCTGTTGATAATCATAGTTACTGTTTGACAAAAGTTTTGAGATTTGTTTGGGATATTTTGTGAGCATCCAATATCTTTTTCTAGCTGTGAATTATGCCCTCGGACTTGAACAGTAGTACCTTAACATAGTAAGATGTACGGATTAAACATCTAGTGGGCGGCTGTTAAGTAGGGAAGAGGCTTTTGTGGGTTTAGGTGTTCTCAAGCGTGGATGTTTGCTTTCTTCAATAAAGTCCAACACTGTACTTTTTGCAAAGCTATTTTTAACTAAAGTTTAGTGCTGGACTTTACTTAAAATGTGGACGTCCACACTTTGAAAAGATGCAGACATCTGCAATAAAGAGGCCCTCTTTGTGGTTAGGGATCATCTACTTAAAGCCTGTTTGGGATGGTTTTTTCTTAGGCTAAAAGCACTTTTGTAAACTAGAGGAGATCTTTTAGGATTAAAAATGCTATTTTGCAGCTCCCAAAAAAAGCTTAAATTTTGGTGCTTTCAGGTGTAGAGACAGAGAGCTTTTTTAAAGTGTTGAGTTATCTGAAATACCCTTATTTCGTTTTAAAAGTTTTACTTCAAATCTCTCATAATATAGCTTAAATTTTTTTCTGTTAATGTAATTACATAGTTTTGTTGAAAGCTATGAGTGGCAACCAAACTACTAATAATTTTTTTTCAAAGCTCTACCTATGAAAGCTCGACTAGCATAAGCTCTACTTGGAAAACCCATACCAAACAGATCCTTAGTATAAGGAAAAGTTCATTTTTGCTTTTGATTTCTAAGGAGAAAAATGCAAAATACTGTTTGCTTACACTTTACGACAAATAACTTTCTGAAGCAAATTTAAAAGCAAAAAATAAAAAAAAATGCTTTTAAGTAGAAACAAAACAAAACCTATTCTTTTGAAAATTATGCCATTTGAAATCCTTTGATAAGGAAGAAAGCCAAATACTTTTGGGGACAGCTTGCTCATTCCTGTTCAAATCATCTTATCATATGTAAAAAAGCTTATTCTGTTTCTCACAACATAAAAAAAAAATCATGGATCTATCTAGACCGTTTATGAGTTTAATCTTTGTGGTCTAAGGACTTGACACTGTTTCTTTCTCTATCTCTTTTGATGCAAATCACTCTTCCTTTCTGGCACTGGATTATATTGTTTCTCTCTCTACTTTCAGAGGCCTTTACAGCTTTTAAAATAGCAGAGGAGAAGTTTATATCAGTTTCAAAATCACGAATATTGTTACTAAAGCTGCAGCTGCTCCATGAGCGTTCTTTACATCGGTAACAGTGCTGGCTTCCCAAATTGTTGAACTCTAATTTTGCAAGTGTACATATTAACACTAAATAGGACTTCTCACTTATGTTTAATATCATCAATTGTTCAGAGGACATCTGAAACTAGCCCAACAAGTATGTGATGAACTTGGAGTTATGGCATCACCTGTGACTGGTGTGGACATGGAGCTGAAAACGGAAGCAAGCCTTCGCCATGCTCGTACATTGCTTGCAGCAAACCAGTTCAGTCAGGTTTGATTATTTTGCTTTATTAAATTCTTGTCTGGTATCCAGTTTTGCTCAATACCTAAGGAAGAGGTCTTTCTCATATTTCAATATTGAATCTGTTTGGCTGCCATGTAAGTAAGAATAATAATCTCTTTCTTTAGATTTTCCAGATTTAGTAAATCTTTTTTTTGGGTGGAGAGAAGAATAAGTCTGAAAGACTGCTTCGTCAGATGTAATATGGTGCCAGTTAAAAACTGATAATATATTTTCTCATTCAGTGGCAAGGTTTTATTATTTTTACTGAGATGTGAAAATTTATCTTCTGTGGCAAATCTTTTACCAACTTTAGGAATAATAAATATAGGATTGTATGCAAAATGCACAGAAATGGTGTTAGGTTGCTAGGAAAAGCTCAAATTAAAGTGCCCACTGAAGATAATTTTGAGAAACTAAATAAATGTTAAACAACTGGTCATCTGATATATAAATGAATTCCTGAGTTTATAATTTTACTGCTCATTGAATTGGAAAGGGGAGAGTTGAAGAAAATTTTAACTGAAGCAACCATGACATCACAAGATATAATGAATTATTGAAATATTTTAACGCTTTAATGTTTTCTAAAATATTTATCTTCAGCTATAAACAAAAGGGACTTCTCTATCTATCTTTAGAACCTATTTTCATGATCCGTTCTATAGTTTGCAGTTTTACAATCATGATGAAAATACATTTTATGTTAAAATCACAAGTAAAGATAATTCCACTGTTGATAAAAAGTTGTAATAAGGGATGTTCTAACCCAATAAAAGATAATTCTTTTCTTCCTTTCTGTTCTGCGAGTGTTTTCTTTGTATCTTCACACCAGATTCTTTTCAGGCTGCAGCTGTTGCACACTCGCTCTTTTGTATGTGTTACAAATTTAATCTACAGGTTGAAAATGCCACTGTTCTGCTGCTGCTTGCTGAAATTCACAAGGTACAACAGTTGAGTTTTACATGTATGTTTTGATGTTCAACTATATTCATCTTGATTGGAAATATGATGTTACAGTGTATCAGATACTTGTCTTTATAATGGTTTGTTGTAAAGCTGTTTATGTAAACCTAGCTGATCTCACATCAGGACACTTGAACATAAGTACATGGGAGTATAGTAGATTGATAGATATTTAGATATCTAAATAGACGGATGTTTTTTTTTTTTAAAACTTTGAAGCGCTTTAAAGTTAATTTCTTCTTTTATATGCTGTCCGCAGAAATCGGGCAATGCTGTTTTAGGCCTTCCATATGCACTGGCAAGCTTATCATTTTGCCAGTCACTTAACTTGGATCTTCTTAAAGCATCAGCCACTCTAACACTGGCCGAGTTATGGCTGTCTCTTGGTTCAAACCATGCAAAGAGGGCTTCAACCCTCATTCAACGAGCTCTTCCAATGATTCTTGGTCATGGTGGTCTGGAGCTTCGTGCTCGAGCTTTTATTGCTGAAGCAAAATGCTTACTCTCTGATCCAAGCTTTTCAGGTTATCCTTTTCCCCCTCTCTTTTCAATATAGCATATTTCTTTAAAGACCTAAGTGGAATATATAAATTTTGGGTACTACGTTGATGTAAACAGGAAATGCTACAGTGTTGCCAGCATTAATGGTTTATTGAGAAGTAATGAACAAATAGTCATTGTCCAAGGGGGGAAGTTTCTATGAGTCAAGATTCAATCTTGTTTTTGTGTAATCCTTTGGAAACGAAATCTAGAAAATCTAAGAGTTCTAGAGATGCCCAAGAAAAAATAAAATTCTTTAAGGGCGTAGTTGTAATTTGCCACAATAAAAAGGAGGGCAGAAATAGTAGATAACATCAGAGTTTCAAGCAATAAAATGTCCAGTATTTTTTGGAGTTTGCTAAAGCTTCTGATATAAGGATTTTTTAGATATTTTCCTTGAGAAATCTTGGTTCCAACAGCATCTGGGTAAAATTAAGCCAAAACTATCAAGTGTGGCAAACCGTTTATACCATACATGGAGGAACTATATGTTTTGGGATGTGGGGAATGGGGGTGTAGGAGTGTGGATAGAAATGTTAGATTGTTTGACCAAATTTATCCTCCCTCTAATTGGTCCTGTGTTACTTCTGATTTACTTCAGTTAAATGTTGGGTCTTGAATTTTTCTGGATTGCATGTTCTTTGGGACAAATCTTAACTAACATGGCCTTAAATCTTATTTCTAATAGTTGTAACATCATGAATGTGAAATTTAGGCCCAGTGCATTGTAAAAGCAAGCTGATAAAGGCAAAGAAATTTATTATGATTTCATATTGTTTGATAATTATCTAGATTTTGTTAGAACTAGAACTGATATTACAGTTGAAAGTAGTAATACACATACCTAGCTCTTAACCTTGCACTGTCCTAGACAACCTTGGGAACTGGTGAAGGTTCCACATTCTAGTAACCAGTCTACATTGCAAGTTGCTGTTGCATCTTAACTTTTGGCTCTAGATAATGAGAGATCATATTGAATCTTATTTTTTCGGATTAATTGATGAAAGTGAATAATTTTCGAAGCTGGTGACATTCTTATATCTCCTGTATTTTTTCTCCAGTTTCTCAAAATCCCGAAATTGTGCTAGATCCTTTAAGGCGAGCTTCAGAGGAACTTCAGATTTTAGAGGCAAGTTGACTTCTGATTATGAATCTACGATTATTGGACAAAATTTGATTATTTCAGTTTCAATTCCGAAAAGTTTTACATATTGGTGCTTTAAACAATGTTCTGTTCTCCTAGCCTTCGGTTAATTGAAACTGAAAATCATGGTCTTCCTCCTGGTCAGTCTATTTAAACAATGTTCTGTTCTCCTAGACTAGGTGACCAAGCCTAGGTACCTGTGTTGAGAAGATAGAATATTGATCTGTTACAAGAGCCTTATGATAGCTTGTAAATATTCCCTGCCGTAAGCTTGTACATAGTCACACATGGTTAGGAGTGGGTAATTTCGGTTTCAGTTCGATTTGGTTTAGAATTGAACAGATTGGTTTCATTTGTATGGAGCCGAACCGTGTGGTTTTCGATTTTTTTTTCTTCAAATTTTTGGTCTATTTTAGATTTAGATTTAGATTTTTGGTTTTGAACTGAACAAAATTGGAATCGAATCAATTGGTTGCAAATAAATAGAACCGACCAAAAATCGAATCAAACTGACCAAAAACCAATCGGTTTGGTTTTTTTTGTCCACCCCTACTCGTGGTTAATTGGAAAAATTTATATCAGTTACCCAAAATTTTCCTTTACCATAAAATATGTGATTTAAGATGCTTTAGCTTTATTTCCTTGTGTTTCTGTTGCCATTGCTGGAATTACTGTTGGCAATTTATATATTCTTAACCCACATTAGTCATCTTTGTTTGAGGTTAGTAGGTCTCTGTATCCATATGCAAACCGCTGTTCGTTTTTGGCTCAGTCCATGTGTTGTGAATTTAGAAATTATACAATCACATCCCTAAACACAGCCCTACACCCAGTAAGGTAGCCTAGTCATGTAATATAGCTGCTTGATGTGGCCAAATGATGGGTTCTGTGTATGATAGATCCTTCTTCATGGGTGTTTTTCACAGGAGCTAATTTCATTTTGTTTCTGATTCAACAAACTGTGTTTCTCTTTGCATACTTGTGAACTGATAGTGTTTGCATACCGATCTTTTGAACCTAAGATCATAATGTGAATATTTTTTGTTATTTATTTTAATTTCAAAACTATCTATTTTATGATAACTTTAATTGATGGCTTCAAAATAGATATATCACCTTTGATAATTTCAAATGATGCACAAGAATTACACGTGTGCATGTGATCAAACTTAGAGCTTGTTTGGTATGGCTGTTTAAGTAGAATTTCTTCAAGTTGAGCTTACAAGAAAACATTATTAATTGTTTGGTTGTCACTTGTAGCTTTTAAGTGAAATGTGTAAATACTTTTAACAAAAGTTTTTTAGGTTACGTTATAAGAGAATTAAAGTAGAATTTTAAAATATAATAAGGGTATTTTAGATAATTTAACACTTTAAAAAAGTTAATTTATCTCTATTTCGAATAGCTCAAAATTTGAGCTTTTTCCAATAGAGCAAAATAGTATTTTTAATTCAAAAACTCTTTTGTAATTTGTAATCAAATGCCTCAAAAAATTCAGTAGAGCTTTTGACATTAAAAAGAAACTCTTTTAGCATATGGAAAAGCCGTACCAACCATGATCTTATCTGATCATTGCTTTACTTTAACTACGATCCTTGTTAATATTTTGTTGGGTATTGATGCTCTTTCTTTCCACCACTATAAATTCTGAACTCTTATAGCAAGATAAAAGCAAGAAAGAGGAATTTACTTACTAAATTTGTGAACCAGCAGCAATCTGGTAATTTTTGTTGAAAGTTATTTATCTTACACAGACTAAATAAAACTGTACCATTGGTGATTCTCATTGATAAGTAATCCAACCAGTAAATTGAAATTTGCTATAAACTAAGATTGTGAAAAATTTGGAGTTTAATCCATTCAATTGCATGTTTAGGGTTAGTTGTGTTTCTGGTGTTTTTCTCGAGGATCGTTATTTTGTTTCCATTTGTTTTAATAATAATAAAAAATAAAAATTATTATTATCATTATTTTAAGCATAACTCTTTATTGTGTTAGAATTCAATTGTTATCATGGAAACATTACATTTGTTGCACAGTATCACGAGTTGGCGGCTGAAGCATTCTACTTGATGGCCATTGTATTTGACAAACTGGGGAAATCAGCAGAGAGAGAAGAAGCTGCAGCTTCATTCAAGGAGCACATATTGGCTCTAGAGAATCCTCGGGGTGAGGAAGATCCGCTTTTAAGTACGCTATGAACTATGAAGAATGTTTTAGCCTAACATTAATGTAAATTAGCATATAATTTGGCTTTTACCGAAATGCATTTCTCCATGCGCTTCCATGTTGTAGCAATTTGACTTGGTGGTTATTCTACTTAAAAACTTGGGATGTCTATGCACAGATTTTTCCTCCCCCTGAGGTTTGAGGAAATTTCAGGTAAATGGTAAAGTTGGGCCAAAATATCAGTTTCTTCAGGAAAATGAATCTCTTGTCAAAACTGATTTAGTTCACTGATGCCGTCAATCCTTAAAAATTATGAATCACTCAGGATGTTAGTGAAGATGTGACTGTTTGGAAATATGTGATAAATCTTATAGTCCATTGAATTTTTACTTGGTATTCCGGTCGTTCTTTCCTTCAACACAAGGAAGGTTTTTCTATTTTAATTTGAATGTTACATACAATTTTACTAATATATTGCAACTAAAATTTTAGCAAAATTAGTCTTGATTATCACAAAATGAGTTCAATCCGACTATTAAAAATATGGACGGTTAATTAAAAAAAGAAAAAGGAAATAGGATTTTTGCCTACTTGATCAAGTCAAGTGTGCTATATTTTGAAGGGAAAATGAATTTGGCTGAATACTCTAAATTAATGATGAAGATTCAACCATGGTTCGTCATGATTCATGCGATAGTCACACAATTCTAAGAACTAAAAAATTTCAAACGAAATAGTGACAAAACATCAAGCTTTCAACTTAAGGGAAAAAAAAAAAAAAACTTCAAGAAACATAATTCATGTTCAGACTTCGAGGCTATCATCATTATGCTGATTTTTCCAATCTTAATCAAACCCTCGGGAGTGTTTAACGAAGTTTTCCCATCAGTAAATATTAGTGATGCAAGGAATACCAATTTATTAATATTCACAAAAGAATGAATGACGAATTCTATTAGTGAATTGATTGTATATAGGGAAACGGGTATCACCTGGTTAATATTATAATTTAAAGAAAATTTATACATTGTACTGTAAGAAATTTATCAAAATCTATCTAAATTATGATATGAGATGATACAAAAATAAAGCATATATATTGTTTATCTTCATTCATGATAATATATAAAAAAATTGGAAACACGTTATATGTGGAAATCATAAGTCTCATTATAATTATTGACCATCTTCATTCATGATATATAAAAAAAGTTGATAACATATCATGTGTGGTATGTCAAAATATGTTTTCAGAGGTGTGTTATCGTTAAACTATTTATGATTAAATCTTATTATTAATATATTAAAAGAAATTAATCATTCTAATTAAAATACTTTCAGGTGCAAAATTAAATATAGAATGGAGGATTCTTGCTCTTAAGCTTAAATACTGTAATTAAAATTAAAATCAAAATCAATAAAGGGTGCTTGGTCTTTGTTAACATTTGTTGATTCTTCCAAAAGTAGTATAATTCAAATTTGTTGAAAACGGTAACAAAGAAAAGAGAGGATGTTGAAAGAAAATGTCTGCACTTCACACTCTAAAGAACACAAAGACTAATTAATAATTGCAAGTTGCCAAAGTTTCCTTTCACTATTAGTACGTCATTTTGGTATCTAGTTTTATAAATATATACTAATTTAATTCTAATTCTTTTAATATTTATCATATTAATTTTTATAGTGACGTTTTTAATAATTTTTTATTATTATTTTCTGTTCTAAATAACTACCATTTTGTCTTTACAAGGACTAATATAATTTATATATTAAAAAAAATAATGACTAAGTTAATATATATTTATAACATCAGGAACCAAAATGACATTTTTTCTTATTAGTATTGTCAATTATGCAGCTCACCCAAGTGATCCTTAGTGCATTCTTCATCCTTTCTAATAATTAAAGCAAAAAATGATGAAAGAGGTTCATAAGATAAAAAACGTTGAGGTCGACCAGCACTTTCCATAAATTTTGCTATGTCTTCAAAAACTTACGCCTGCCCGTATTGTTCGTGTTGAAATTAATTCTAA
Source organism: Ailanthus altissimus (assembly GCA_946807835.1). Lineage (NCBI taxonomy): Eukaryota > Viridiplantae > Streptophyta > Magnoliopsida > Sapindales > Simaroubaceae > Ailanthus > Ailanthus altissimus. Next base: position 22,746,919 of record OX327684.1, read on the forward strand.
AAGATTATAAAAATTTAAATAGTATTTATAATAATTTAAAAAATTTTAAATTTAGTTGAAATAAAAATCTACATGTTGTAGGGATTTAAAAGCAACTTGAGAAAGTTAAAATAGCCCAAAACAACAACTTTCTTGAATTGGGGGCGCTTAGGCGCCAAATGCGCCCAGGCCATGGCGCTATTTTTTGGTGTCTAGGCTCCAAAATGCGTTTCCCTCGCTTGCCTTTGCATTTCTAAGTTCTTCCTCGATTATGGCTTCCGTTTTTTAACATTCTTTCTCTTTCCAATGTATCCTTTACTTTATTTCAACTCTTCATTAGTCTCCAATTCAAAATTAAAACTCATCTTTGATTTTGAATCACCAATTTCTAACATTTACTATTTGCTTATCTATGTTTTGTTTCAATAAATATGTTTTAATGTTTATCAGTGATTTTAATTTAATGTTTATTTTTAATCTCGTATTTTTTTTTAATATTATACTACTTAGATTTAAATGTAAAATGGATATTTTATTAGTTTGTTAGAGCAGAAGTTGATTTTATTTTAGATTGTATCTACTTTATGGCAAGATAAAATAAATTCATCTAGAGTTTACTTTATTGTAGTAACTAATTAATTGTGTCAAAGTTTATTATAATTTACCTGATGTAATCTTGATTTGAAAAGTCGACCATTAAAATAGAGGATTAAAAAGAGTTAAAATTAGAGTGCTCAAAATATGTGCATGTATATATGAGTAGTATTTTTTATATGGAACCACGTGTATAAAAATTTCTATTGTGCATTAGCAAGATTAAATTAGTAGATTCGATTATGATAAAAACGAATAATTATAGTTGACAATACATCAATTTATTTTATTAATAAATTTTTTTTGAAAAAAAATACTAAATCTAGTTTAATTACCTAGAGCTGTCCATAGAAACAAATTACTCATATATATACAGTCTTTTTTCTTCTCAATTAAGTTGACTAGATATAACTATTAAAAAAAAAAGGTTGACTAGATATATTAATCTTACCTTAATTTTCGACTTGATTTTGAAGTGGCACAATAAATTCATCGTATAATAAAGTGATCTTGTAAAATAAATTTCTCTACAAAACAAGACACTAAACAGCACAGTTTGACTGAATTTTAATGATATATACAACTATTTCTATTAAACACATGCCTATTTTTTAAATTTTAAATAGACAAATATTCGTTTGGTTAAATATAGCAATTGTTCTTTAATAAAAGTTTTTTCAAAACATTCAACCGGTCTTAAAAAAATACAACTCGCTTGTTAAAAATAAGTATATCAGTTTAGGAAGGCTTGTAAATCGGCAATAATAATCTAAGGCAATGTCCACTTCATATACAACTCTTTCCTTCCATATGAAAGACTCTAAAAATCATTCGACCAAGTTAATACATAAGTCAAAGATCCAAGATTACGTTCTTAATCCCAAAGAGAAAAAGAAAGAAATATATAGTAAACAGTAAAATTAATTTACTGATTTTCAAAGATAATTAATTTAGTTTAATTTCATTAATCTGTTTGAAATTGACAAATTAGTCAAATACATACTGTCTTCTTTTCATATCAATTAAGCTGACCTTTCAGATATATTGATTTTCCATTAATTTTGGATTCGATTTGAAGTGCTACAATCAACTCTTTGTAGGCGATCTTGAGATATGAATTCTTAATTTAAGCTATGTATATGTATATGTATATTTTTATTTATTTTCTTATTTCAATGGTACTTGTAGTGCAGTCATATCAAAGCGTAAAAGAAAATAAATGTGATTCCATTAAATAATTAAGAAAAAATAGAGAAAGCAGATACTGAAATACAATAACCATAAAAACACTAATAATTTCTAAAAGAAAATAATTAAAGTTTAAGAGACAAATCAAGTGCTTCCTTGTCTTGATGATTATCATTTTGCAATGGATGTTTCCCCTTTAGATGGAGATGGTGATCATCCTCATTGGTCGGCCTGTTTGCTGCAATACGTGAACCATTTAATCTCGGAAAATTGGCACCGTTATGAGCCTGAAAAACACTCTCCAACCTGAGTTTACCACGGGAAAGCTGTGCGTTCATCACTGTTTGGCCATGGCCGAAACTATCCTGAAGAGGAATCCATGGATAAGAAGGCTTAGGAATCATTGATTGCATGTTAACCCCAAGAGGTGATCTGTTAAAAGATCCATAAAAAGTAGGGATCTGAGTTATGCTTGAATAAGGATAATAAGGAAGATGTTGAGGCCCTAAAGCCCCCATATCCATTTCCTTGCGACGTTTCGCTAATGCTCGCTCTTGTTTGTGTGCGTTTTGGTGTCCCCCTAATGCTTGGGACGTGGAAAAGATTTTGTTGCAAAAACTGCATGAGAAACCCCTTTGTTTTGACTGCTTCTTACGTATGCTTTCCGGGGAAGATGACTCATCTGCTCGAGAAGAATTACCCATGTTGAAAAGCTTGAGTTCTACTTCAGATTCGGAAAGCGAATTATTGGTATGAATCTTTTGATTAAACAAAAGACTAAAATCTGATCTGGGTTTGCTTTTCTCTGATCCTTTAACAACTTCATCTTCAAAATTCTCCTTCATCATCGTCATCATTCTCATCTTCTCCGATTCGCTTGGAGTTTCTTGTGATGCTGCTGAGATACTAGAGCTCTCTGAAGGGCATGCTTTAGGGCTATTTCGGGTTGCCATGAAATCAAAGATTATTTAAGCTTGTAATGGTGATCAAAGAGATGTCCTATTTATTGAGCATTATGTTGATCCTATATCTTTTAAATTATGGAAGGAAATCATATCGCGTAATTAATTTTATATTGATTTGAGATTATATTAGTTAAGTACCCAAGTGAATGACTAAAGCCCGATAAAATTTTGAGTAACAAGATGTTTGTCATTACAGTTATTCCGAATAAATTATGTATTGGAGGGCAAGTATGTGCAGTTATTGCCAATATTGTCAGTTTTCAGTAGATATATACTTTGAACATAATATAGTGTACTTCAACTCCTATTAATACCGATCACCCCATTTGAAAGTGATTGTTACTCGTTACCATCTACTTGTGGGTCCTAAGTTCAAATTTCTTCATTTGTATAAAGAATAGATTAGTCTCCTCTATTTACATGAGTAGTCTAGCTAATTCTCTCTATTTTACATATTGAATAGTTTAGTTGACTACTAAAAAAAAAAAGAGATTCGGTGATAGAAAATTATTGTCATAAATTTTGTTTGTTTTGTGATAGAATGTTTTTGTCGCTGAAAATTACATCAACAATTTGTGATATTAAAAAAAATATCATTTTGATCTCTAATTTTATAGATATATACCAATTTAATCATCACTCGTCCAATATATATATTGATGAGTAAGCACATAAAACTTATTGCCGTGCTCTAGGCCCGATGCAATATTTTTTATTGCACTAGTCATTTTTGCCCTAATTTAGAGTCATCACTCTGCGCATGGAGTGCATGACCTTAATTTTTTTAATTAATTTTAATTAATTATTTTAAAATTTTATATTTTTCATTTGTTAGTATAAATTCATTATCAATTTATGAATATTAAATATTCAATTATTCGTTAATAATGGTTGATATTAATTATTAAATGTTTAATTAAACTTTATTTTTTTGGTTCAAAATACAAATGATTTAATTTATCTTAAAATTTATTTTTATTTTTAGTATTATTATTATTATGTTGCATTGTTAATTACACTTTAAAATTAATTAAAATTTATTTATTTATATGAAATGTAGTTTCAAAATGATTAAAAATTACAATTAAAGACTATTTCCTGCAACAATTTCATGCTATTTGAAGACATTGGTATTTGATGTTATAAAAGAGAAATCAATGGAGTGCCAAAAAGAAATATTTTAAGCCACATGTATGGGTCATTTCTTGGACATGCCGTGAATAAAATTTTCAGGCATTTTAATTCATCATTTGTTGTTTCATGAAGTAGAAACTAGTGATATTAATGATGAATTTTGGTACCTTGGTACAATAAGTGTATACAATTTATTTGGCAAGAGTTTGCATTGATAGCCGACTAAAAATTGGGAGAACATCCTCCACTGGGGCACTTATCCATAAAATCGAGTTATCGTTTACGAAGAGAGTACCTACAAAAAAGAGATGTATCATTGAAGGTGTTTGATTAGTTACTTTTACAGTATGATTTCGACGAAATGGATAATGAAGATGCGATGACATTGTCGTTGATGTATTTTATCCATTGTGTATTGTTGGGATATAGAGAAAAAAACTTGACTAGATAATTTTTTACTTCATATTATGGATAATTTAAAAGAATTTAATTAATATTCGTGGGGTAATATTTTATGGGATGCCAATTACAATTCTCTAAAAGTTCATTGAAGACAAAATTCGAAAAGATACAAACTTTCAAAAGTAAATGATTCGACACAAAAAGAGAAAAAATATAATTTACAAGAATTTTCTTGTGTTTTTTAGGTATGTAATTAATTATATATATATATATATATATATTATTGTTGACTTCTTGTTATGATAATTTTGATTACAAGTATGTTACTATGAAGCAATCCCATTGTTTGAGTTTATATATGCTCAAGACTCCACTTATATTCCCGTGTTTGCTAAAGTGGAGGTCTTGAAAGAAGGTAACACAAATTAATATGCAGGCAAATCTTTTCAATCAAAACATTGTAAGTTTTTTTTGACAAAAAATGAAGATTTTAAACAATAATAAAATAATAACAATAGTTGTTTAAGATTTCAATTGATCATTTAGTTGGATATTTGTTATATAGGTGTTGGTTGTGAAATGACAATTGTCTCCACAAGACCATATAATGAAAGCAGATTTTGTATAGATGTTGATACGGTTCAGTAGGATAGTCGGTAGTTACAATAGACACCTAGATGAGGAATATGATGAGGGGGATGCAGATATTGTCCACAATGACGTTAATCAATATGAGAATGACCCTATGATGAACTCATGTAGCCTAATTGAGATTTACCCGAGACATATGGAGATCATGTCCATTATTTGGTATAAAATATCTTTATTGACATAGATTGAATCAACCGCTTGTTTAACATATATATATATATATAATTTATTAGATGCCATTTGAACAACACATAATAACATCCATATATCCAAATGACCCTATAATAGAGTTTGGTGACCGTAATCGAGATGTACTTAATGTATATGAAAATTAGGCATGTTATTTAGTATAAAATATCTTTATTGACATAGATTAAATCAAATGTGTGCTTAATGTTTATTTTTTTTAATTTTTTAGGCATAATTTGAATAATACACAACATCGTGCACATATTCAAATGAATGGTGAGGTTACATCAATGAGATAAGAGATGTGAGAGGCCCGTGATTAGTTGTAAGAGTTGTATGCTCAGTTGCTTGAAATGTAAAAAAAAAAAGAAAAAAGAAAAAAAGAAGAGTTTATTATATTGATTAGATAATTATTGCAAGATTCTATATTATGCATGAGCACGTTCTAAAATCAGGTAAATTGTACATGATGTTTAATTTATATTTTCCTATATAGAAATTGTCTTTTAAAAAAATTTGATATGAGTTGTTTAGACTCTTTACTGGTGCAAATTGAGCTGATAATGTTAATTCGCCTAAGAACTCAATGGAGAGTGACTATCAACCAGACAATGATTTCTTGTATGTTGGACATGTTAATCAATAGGTGTTACTATTGCATTTAAAGAGGCAAGTACACACCTTTTATGAATTCTCTTCACACGAAATCGAAGGAAAGAAAACAAAAAGTCAATGATCAAGTAGATATGTTAAGAGACAAAGATTGATGTGAATTTGATAATCTGGATTGATTTAACATTCCAAATGAGGTTTATGGAGTGACTTTGTGAAGGAAGTAGATAGGTGAATCTGCCTAGTACCGATGCTAATTGCATACGGTTTTAGACACTCTTACAACATTGGCCGAATAATGTTTTAAGTAGTTTCAACTAAAATTTAATTGTCCTTTTTTTTTTTATAATTTAGTGTTATATTCTCATATTAGAGCACATCAATGAATATCTAAATTTTTTTCACATTTGTTAATGCAAATACCCCAAACATTACCTCAAAGATGTAAATATAATCGATTTATATTTTTTTTGGGTAAGTATTAGTCATAACTTCCACTAAACGACTTAAATTTTATGATATTATTGACTTTTATATAATATATATTATTGAAATTTGATTCTTTTTAAGAGTCGTTTTTGGGTTTTTCCATGATTTATCGTTCATCATTTGAGACTCCCAACTACTATAGTATACAAGTGAGGACAAAGAGCACTTTTATTGTGGTGATTGATTGATATTGATAAAGTATGTGTGTTTTACACACATTTATAATTTTCTTTTGGACATTTGCATAATTTTAATATATATATGTTTATATCGAATTTTAGGTGTATCTTCAATTAATTATCAAGATAAGCATTAGATTGTAATTAAGGTTGATTTTTTAGGTTGATAGGTCTCTACATATGAGTCTAGCATAAAAGGTTATGCTAATAGAGTTATTAAAGGTCATCTAACAGTTGTGTGCATGATGATAACATTATATTTTCAACAAACTCAATTTTTCATTGCAAGGAGTGATGTAACTTTAGATTTATTACCATAAGTATCATACGCTTAAATGAAGAAGTGCCTCAACAAATAGTTCAGAGTGATGATTGTAAGGTTTTCCTTTATAAGATTACATAATATTTAATGTTAGACTGTATATTTGACTTTGGGTTTGAGAATAGATCATTTTTTAAGAAAATTTGAAAATAACTCCTATTTTAATACTTTATTTTTTTTATCCACACTTCAAATTTTTAATTTTTTATAGCCAAAAGATAACTTTAAGACACTTATGCTACTCAACCATATTTTCTCTAAATTACAATAATTCACCCAAAAAAAAGGCTAAAGTCCCAAACAATAATTCAATTGTCAACCATTTAATAATTCCTTTTTTTTTCAATATTTTAAATGGGCATGATTTCATTTAAATAGTACAAAAAAATTTCAAATATTACAAGAAATATATAATATCTCACCTTTGTTTTAAGAGTGTAATATATTTTAGTTGAAAGGTTAGATTCGATTTCTTTATCAATGTCAATTTTTTATTATTTATTCTGAAGTGCAAGTTTAAATTTAAAAGCCACAAACTTGGAGTGGTGAGAATGTATATATAAGATAAGGATATTTTTGTATATTTGAAAATTATTTGGTTATAAAAGTTACAAATTTTATATTTGCTAAATTATAAAAATGACCCATAATTTTTAGGTGTTCTAAAATTTTTTTCCAAGATTCATTAAAATAAAATTCTTAATTAATTGTTTTTTTTAGTATAATCGATTGTTTGAGATCACAGAAATTTTGCAGAGAGAGAATTTGAATTCTAGAACCCCACTTAAGTGGAAGAATAAATATATTGCATGCTCCATTGTATTAAATAACGATGTCAAATAGAACACATCAAATTTTTATGAACTGAAAAATTGAGATTTCGGTATCATATGAGCAAATCGGTTGAATTTATATTCTCCTCCGTTGGATTAAAACTTGTTAACCTAAAATTCAAAAACCGTATTCAAAAAATTAAAATTCTTTAAATATTTCCCCTAAAAGTTAAAAAATTTTGTCTTTTGAAAATTCGTTACGTTTTTTTATATTACATAATTTATACTAAACACATTTCAAAAAATCTTTTAAAGGTTAGTAAAATTAAATTACGAGAAGATGTAATTTTTTTCTCACACTTATTATTGCGAAAAATTAGTTTTAGTACTAATTTAACTTAGTAAGTAACATTAGAATTGATCTATTTATTGGGGTATACGTGCCTTAATACCTTATAAATTTGATATTTAGCATCTTAATACTATAATTGTATGTGAAAGACCTCACTCACAAGTAAAATAAGAATAAATAATATTAAGCATACAACATAAAAGAAAATTATATATATAAGGTATAAGAATATACGTGATTCGACAATAACCGCTTACGTTTATGGTGGATCACCAGATCCTTACTTTTTTTATTTAATTTTTTTATATACAAAGAACTCTCACAAAAAAATTCTAAGGAATACAACAATAGACGAACTCTTAAATGATTTACCCAATACTTTCTTATACGTATGGCTTGCGCTCAAACACTTTATGACACTCTTTTACACTTATGCTTAACGCTAAAGCTACCTCGATCCTTTATTTTGTCTTTTGTTGATGCATTATTTGTTTAATAAATTATAAGAATTTATATAATATTTATAAGATTCATATAAATTTTATTCTTTGTTGGAATAACAGTCATGTACTTAAAAAATTTAAAACTGATTTAAACATGTAATTTTACTCAAAATAAAATTTTCTTAAACAAGTAATGTTGTGTTGTTCATGGTTCAACGCTGAGGCGGTAATGTAATTATTGAGCCAACATCCCAATGTTCAGTGGCCAATGCTGTCACGTTGAGCATACTAGAATCATCATTGCGGCGTTGAGATCCCATCACCGTGGCATTTATGCGTGACCAAGTCTTCTTTTGTGCCTTCAATTTCTTTCTTGCATCAGACTTTTTATTTTGTATCTCTTTGTTTAATCATTGCATTTTTTATTATGTGTTAATTTTTTATTAATTTTTAACTCAAAATTAAATGTATTTTTAATTTTGAATTACTAAACTTTAATACTAATTTTAGAGTAGAATTTATATAATTTATATTTGTGGATGGGGTAAGAGAGATGAGATTTTGCGGTAAAAAAGAAAAAGAAAAGGTGTTCTTGTACCCTGTTTTGGTTAAAACAAATATTTGAACATGTCTGTCCGAGGCTTCAAATTCTTGTAATAAGTTGATGGAGGTGACGACTACACTTGTCCTCGTAATTTCTTTTACAGTTTTAAATATATTCCAAGTCTTGAAAGCCAAATGCTGCATTCATATTCATTGTGTTAAAAAAAAATGTCAGTACTTGACTCTTAAGATTTATAGAAACAGGTACAGCCAAGCCACAGGAAGTAATATCATCTCGCTGTTGTTAGCTAATACCACAAAGTTCGCTCCGCTATCATTGGTCCCTAGCTATATCTTCTGTTGTAAATTCAGCGAATTCGTGAAATAATCCTTCCTTGCACATAAGTTAAGATCGGATCTAGTCTCGCTTTTTTTTTTTTTAATGGAGTTTCAATTCAATTTAATATGATGTTAATTGTTGGCTGAACCAATTTTTCAGATGTATATTCAATAAATTTGCCTTTTAATTTATTTTCCATATGATTGTATAATTTAATTTTCTCGTAGAATTTTTATTTTCTTATCTTTCTAGATTAAAATGGAAAAAAAAAAGGGGGAATAGAATCAATAAAAACGAAGAGGAAGAAATGAAGATCATTGGAGGTAGGTTGTGAAAAAAAAAAAACTAGCTTTAAGATATTAAAAGTTTGGAACAGTTTCTCTCTTGATTTTCTTTATAAAACTTACGAAGGTCAATATGCAATTCTCAAAAGCTAATTTTGAAAGGTTATGAAAACAATTTTTCTTTTCCTTTTTTTTCTAAATTCCATTTGATCACCATCACTGTTATTACTATCCATCGAAGAACTTTGGTATGATATTATTGATTTCCTTTTAGTTAACTTGATTTTCCTAATACTTGATTTTGGCAACGCGATCGAGATACTAAAATTGTTTTGCAACTGTACAAATTGATATGTTTATCTCAAAATCATATCGTGCCAGTTGTATTTGATTAATGCATTGATCATATTATTCAATTTTATGTACTGTTGCATCAAGAACCGTTTAAATAATAATTGATATTATTATCAATTGTTATGCGAACAATTAATAATAATAGTAATATCACAACGAGACAACTAAATATCTAACACAGTATGTAAAAAAAGAAAAGAACACTAAGTTTAATGAGATTCGATAATGTTACCTACGTTCTCGGGCGCCGCTAGAACAAATTCACTATCTTCAAGAGAAGTTACAAAATTTTTGGGTTACAATACAAAATTTTAAACTATTAGGTCAAATTGTAAATACCAAAATTGTATGACCAATACTGTAATTATTCAAACAATAGGGTATTAATACAAATATTCAAAAATAAAGAGAAAAATAGAATTCTTACAACTTTTAAGGGCTTAAATGTAAAACTCTTGAATTATGGGATTCTTATAAAGAGATTCTACAAATAGAGGAGGAGAAGAGAATTATTCCAAAGGTACACATAATATTCACGAAGGTCTTGTCTTATATAAGCCTAACCAAACCACCCTCATGCCATCTCCCACTAATGTGGGATTGGCTTAATTTGGCATATAAACAAAATTTCAACAAATTTCTACCTTGGCGAATATGCCAATCCTCACTTCATTTTTTCTAAAAAATTATTTGTCTAAAAGTAGCGCCTTCAAATTTGCGTCCAGTGGCGCTATCAAACTCGAACTATATTAATCAAGTCTAAACAATGATTGAACTTGATCGCTGTCACCACTTTAGTCAACATATCTGCAGAATTCTCGGCAGTTCCAATCTTCTAAAATAAGATTCTTCTTTCACTAATGATCTCCCGCACAAAATGATACTGAATATATATACTTCGTTTGAACATGGTATACTAGATTCCTCGCTAAATGAATAGCACTTTGACTGTCAGAATAAATATGAATTTCCTTCTGACCAATTTCCAACCCATCTAGCAATCCCTATAATCAAATAGTTTCCCTCACAGTCTCTGTAACTGTCATGTACTCTGTCTCTGTAGTAGACAAAGCAACTATAGACTGTAAAGCAGACTTCCAACTCACAAGCGTTCTCACAAGAGTAAACACATAACTGGTTGTTGACCGACGTTTATCCAAATCACCAGTATAATCAAAATCAATATAACCGACAACCCATTGATTACATGTATCATCTCTCTCAAAGACTAAGTTAACATTTATGGTCTTCAATAAATACCGTAAAATCTATTTCATAGCCTGCCAATGTCCTTTACCAGGATCATGCATATATCTGCTCACAACTTCAATTGTATGTGAAATGTCAGGTTTTGTACACACCATAATACATCAGGCTATCAACTGCAGTAGCATATGAAACTCGAGACATATACTCTCGTTCCTTATCTGAACTAAGAGATAAAGATGCACTGATCTTCATATGAGGAGCAAATAGGGTACTTACAAGTTTTGACTCTTCTGAAATGCCAAACGTTGTAATACATTCTTTAGATATTGCTTTTGAGTCAAACAAAATTTGCCTCCTTCTCTGTCCCTACTAATCTCCATGCCTAGTATCTTTCTACCTTCACCCAAATCTTTTATCTCAAACTCTCTATTCAACCGAGTCTTGAATTTTTTAATTTTTTCGACATTCGTTGAAGCTATCAACATGTCATCGACATACAAGAGTAGATAAATGAAAAAACTATCATGTAGCCTATGAAAATACACACAATAAACTGATTAAATACCTTATACCACTGCCTCAGTGATTGTTTCAAACCATAAAACGATATTTTCAATTTGCAAACCAATTTTTCCATACCAACAACTTTGAAATCCCTCTGGCTGAGTCATTTAAATTTTCTCTTCTAAGTCACTATGTAAAAATGCAGTTTTTACATCGAGTTGACCTAATTCCATATTTAACTGAGCTACTAAAGCCAATAAAATTCTAATGAAAGAATGTTTCACAATTGGAGAAAATACCTCATTGTAGTCAATTCCTTCCCTCTGTGCATAGCCTTTAGTCATCAACCTTGCCTTGTAGGGAACATCTTTCTTATTAGAAAATTCATCTTTCTTTGCATATACTCATTTGCACCCAATTGCCTTCTTACCATTTGGTAGTTGAGCTAGCTCTTAAGTTTCATTCTTCTAAAGAGACTGCATCTCTTCCTCCATAGCTGTTTTTCACTAATCAACTTAAGAATAGCTGATCGCCTCTCTATAAGTGGAAGAAACATCATTATCCACAACTGGAAGTGCATAGGTCACCATATCAACAAATCGAACAGGTCTCCGAATCTTACGTCTTGGCCTATTTACTGCAATAGTTTCTTATTGATGTTGAGGTTCATGAGTAGAACATTCTCCATCATGTCCTAAAACCACCTTTGTCATAGGAGTATCGTTATCTGTCTCTACAGATCTAACTGGGTTCAATGTAGTTGTTTCCAACTCCACCTGCTGCTGAGTACGCTCTACCTGTTGTAGAGTACTATTTATTATTGTCTAGTTTTCTGATTTCTTCAACATAAAAGACTCATCAAATGTTACATCTCTACTGGATACAATCTTCCTCAAACTCGGATACCAAAGACGATATCCTTTCACGCCTAAAGAAAATCCCAAGAAAATTACTTTCTTGGCTCTGGAATCTAACTTTGATTCTTTCACATGATAATATGCAATAGAACCAAATACATGTAAAGAATCATAATCAAAAACAAGTTTTTTAGATTAAACCTCCAATGAAGTTCTATCACCAATAGCAGTTGACGATAGACGATTAATGAGATGACATGCATAAATCACAGCCTCAGCCTAAAATTTTTTACCCAACCCCGTATTAGATAACATACACTGAACTTTCTCCAGCAATGTTCGGCTTATGCGTTCTGCCACCCTATTTTGTTGCAGTGTACCTCTTATAGTAAAATAACGTACAATACCCTCATTTTGACACAATTTCAAGAATTGATCACTGCAATACTCACCACCATTGTCTGTTCTGAGATACCTGATTTTCCTACCTGTTTGTGTCTCAACCATCTGTTTCCATTTAAGGAAAGCACTAAGTACATCATCTTTAGATTTCAAAATGTACACTCAAGTTCTTCTGGAAAAGTCATCAACAAAAATAGCATAGTAGTGCAAACTTCCCAAAGATGTAGTCTGAGAAGGTCCTTATACATCTGAGTGAACATAATCAAGAATACCCTCGATATTATGAATAGCAGTGCTAAGTTTTACTCTCTTATGCTTTCCCAGAACACAATGCTCACAAAAAGTCTAGCTTGCAAGTCTTCACACCTTTCAATAAGCCTCTTTTCACTAAATTGAATAAGACTTTATCACTTGCATGCCCCAACTGCATATGCCATAATCTAGTGATATCTGAATCTGTATTATTATCAGAAACTGTGGCCGCTGTTCCAATCACTGTACTACCATTATAATAATACAAGTTGTTCCTCCTAGTGCATTTTAACGTCACAAGAGTGCCTGAAGTGACCTTCAGAATTCCATTTCGTATAAATACAGTACAACCTTTAGATTCCAAAGCTCCCCAAGAGATGAGATTTTTTCTCAACTTCGGTATATACCAAAATTCTGTCATAACTCTAGTTGATCCATCTTTATTTTTCAATCGGATTGAACCTATCCCAGCAGTATGACAACTATCATTATTGCCCATATACACAACTCCGTCATTAAGCTCTTTAAAATTAAAGAACCATTCTCGATATAGACACATATGATAAGTATAACCCGAATCCATAATCCATTCGTCAGAACGAGATGTGGATGAATGGCCACTTAAACAAAAATTTGACAAACTATCATCCTTTACGCTCTCAACAACACATGCATCAGAATTAGACATATCTTTTTCAACTTTGGACAATGTTTCTTTCAATGCCCTTTCTCCTGACAAAATGCACACTCATCTTTTCCTACTCTACCCCTCGACTTGAATTTTTCCATTTTTACTGGTTTTCTACTTTGGCTACGCCTTCTTACTGTCAATACTTCTACTGACTCATCTCTATGTTCTCTCTGATCCTTTCTACGAATTTTATAGTTGGTCAAAGAAGAACAAACTTCTTCAAATGACAATTTATCATTTTCATGGATGAGAATAATACATAAATGATATAATTCATCCGGAAGAAAACCAATCAACAATATAGCCTTTATTTCATCTTTAAAGGTTTCCTATAAATTTAATAAATCAGCAATTAACTTATTAAATTCATCAATATGAGAACTGATACTCGTACCTTATCTTAACTAAAGACAAAACAATATCTTCAATAGATATAGCCGGTTCTCATTGTATTTCTTCATATATTTGTTCTCCAGGGCCTTTCACAATGCATTGGTAGACTTTTCTCTGATGAACAGATACTTCTGCTCTCTACATAGACAAGAAAGAATCAACCCATAAGCTTTTATATTAAGCTTGTTCCAGTCAGTCTCCTTGATATCTTCTGATTTTGTTTCTTCCAGAACTATATTCAAGTCTTGTTGACACAATCCGTCCAATACCTCACTCTACCATAAATCGAAATTATTCTGGCCATCAAAGTTTTTCATATCTATTTTTGCACTAGACACTGTCACTGTCCTCATCGATGTAGATGATGATAATGCCATAACTACCTCGCACAAATGAGCTCGATACATAATATTACAAATAACCAAGCTCCACCAAATAATTATATCCAACAATTAGCAATCCAAAATTCACCAATCCAGAATAGTAGTAAGTACTTAACAAAAAATAGTCACTCACTATCCTAAACCTGGGGCTCTAATACCACTTGTTGCGCCAAGAAGCGTTCAAATAACAATTAGCACTATTACCAATTGTTATACGGACAATTAATAATACTAGTAATACCACAATGAGGCAACCAAACATCCAACACAGTATGTAAAAAAAAAGAAAGAACACCAAGTTTAACGAGATTCGATAATGTTACCTACGTCCTCAGGCGCCGTTAGAACAAATCCATTATCTTCAAGAGAAGTTACAAAGTTTTTGACCACAATACAAATTCTTAAACTATTGGGTCAAACTGTAAATATCCAAATAATATGGTTAATACTATAATTATCTAAATAATAGGATATTACTACGAATATCCAAAAATAAATAAATAAAATAAAATATTTATAATTTTCAAAAATTTAAATATAAAATTTTTAAACTATAAAATTTTTATAAAGAGATTTTATAAATAAATAGAAAGATGAAAATTATTCTAAAGATACACATAATATCAAAAAAAATCTTATCTTATATAAGTCTAATCAAACCACTTCATAACATTTCTCTTTAATATAAAATTGACTTAATTTAACATATAAACTAATTTTTAATAATTTATTTATAGAATGTCTTGGATGTATTATGAATTATTGCACTCTTTATATGCTCTTCTAATCATTTAAAATAAGTAAGATTTTTTTTTCTAAATCTTGTCTAATCAAATCTTCTAAATGTTTCTGTTTTTTTTATTTGTCATGATTGTATAAAGAAAGCAAACAGTCGTAAATCTTTAGTTGAGGGTCAAACTTTATTTGTTATTTTTCTTAGTAAAATTCATCATTGTTTGGACAAACTCAGGATTCAAGATGGGAAACTGATCTCTTTTTCTTTCTCTCATAACTTTTTATTTCCTTTTTATTTCCATTTCTACTTGTTTTTAAGGCACACGCATATAAATATTTATAAAAGATTTGAAACCCAAAAATCAAATCAATAAACGTATAATAAATATTTAATGAAAGATGAGTAATACACATAAAGCACGCCAGATACTCGCGTGCTTATCGTTTGATTGGCATTTGCGGGATCTCAAAGAACTAATTAAAGATTCTCTTACATCTTATAAATCTTTGTCATTCAATAATCTTTCTAATGTATAATACCAGAATAATATTATATTTAAATTTTTTTATTATAAATTGAGGTATTAAATAATTATTATGTAAATTTTAAAATTAATATTACACTATTTTATTATTTAATAATTATTTAACATATTATTTAAAATAAAATAATTGAGACACATAATATTATTTTTACTATCTTATCCAAAATATCTTAGATGTTCCGAATAACATTTTAAAGATATGATACATTAAAAAGGAGTCATGTGCCTGAGTGCTTGTCTAATTGACAACCACCCTTACGTGGGCGCGGCGCACTCCCTGACTATAGAATTCGAACCCCCCAATTATAAATTTTCTTATCATTCTCTTTTTTTTAATATTTTAAGAATACCCCAAGACCCTTATTATTAAAAATAACAATAGTTGCACTTGTCTTTATAGATTTAGTAGTAAAAAACTTGCAATGTATCTATTTCTTCACTTAAATAAAAGTTTTGAGTTCGAATTTTTCTTTTTTCATGTTACCAAAAAATATATATTTATGTCTTTCAATTTAAATACTTTTTATTTTTAAACCAAATTTTAACCAAAAACAAATTATAAAAATGCATTTGTTATCAAACACGAGTCCTTATTCTCACATTTTAAGATAATATCTAAATTATTTCTTAACATTTCAAATTCAAACAATAAAGGCCAAAAAAATAAATAAATAAATAAAAGGATAAAAACAATAATAAGAGAAAACCCCATCGTCTTCTCTTCGCCATTGGAGTAGTGACTTTCAAAGTAAGTATAATTAATATTTTAAAAATATAAATGTCATAAAATAAATTGTATGAAATAAAAAATTACTAATATTTTTTTTAAAATAATTTTCATTGTGTATTATCTTAATATACAAATATTTGACACTTTAAAAATATTTAATAAACATTTTATGACTTCTAAAATTTAAATAAACAACAAAAATTATAAAATAATTTAAATGTTGTGTTAAACATAAAAAATTATATATTTTAATAATTTAAAAATTATATTAAATAAAAATAATGTTTTATAAATATAATAATATTTTTATTAATTTCCATATTAATCTATAAAAAAAATTATATTTAAGTCCTAATAATGATAATTTTGTAGATTTTAAAAAATTACTAATATATTAAAAACCAAAATACACTAAAAGACAACAACATAGTTATACTAAAATATTGAAATAAAAACGCACTAAAAAAAAGCTACAAATAGAAAATGCACATCTTTGTCATACCTAACACATATTTTATAACAACTTGACAACATCAAACCTAACACATATATTTTATCATATAATGCTGTCTACGGCAATCAATTGACAACAGCCTCTCAAAACTAAAAACACACGTAGGGTTCCAACGAGAAACACATCTAATATGGCCGTGATCAATTATTATTATTTTTTAGTGTATATTATAACTATTATAAAGGGAGGAGGACTCGAATCTCTGACGACCTCTGGTCAAAGAGTGCACCTACAAAGAGACTTGCCACTCTGGATAAACCCCATGTCTTAGGCCGCGATCAATTATTATTCTTTTACTTTGAGTATTTTATTATATTTTACTAATTTGCTCTGATTTTATTGTTGTCATTATTTTTTTATATATTTTTAAAAATAATTTATAATATGTATTTTAAAAAATTAATATTAAATTAAGAAAAATTATAACATATATAAAAAGATGAAAATTTTAGTTATTTTATTCTATATGTTAGAATTTTATTAATATTTAATATTTTTAAAATACATTAGTATTTAATGCTTATTAGAAAGAATAAAAATATTATAGTTTTTTTTATTATTAAAATATATTATAATAATAAAAATCATAACATATTAATGTTATGGTAGAAGGATAAATATTCTAATTATTTTATTTTTATTTTTTTTTCATTTGTTAATATTTAATATTTTTAATGCTCATTAGAATAAATAAATAAGTTATAATTTTTTTATTTTTAAACAAAATTATTAAAAATAATGAAAATAACAATATAATAAAAAAATTTATATTTATTCTTTTCAATGAACATTAAATATTAAGGCATTAAAAATATAATAACTAGAATGTTCATCATTTTATTATAATATAAATATGTTACAGTTTTTATTATTTTAGAATTATTTTTAAAAAAATTATGTTAATAATTTATAAAAAAAATAATAATATAAAAATAGATTAATAAAAAGACAATAAGAATTATGATTTAAGAAAATTTTTATCACAACAAAAGGTTTTTTAATAATATAAAACATAACAAAGATAAGTGGGTAATAAACAATAAGGTGATATACAGTTTCCCCATGTAATAACACCGGTTCATTGTACTACTGACTCTATAAATATCAATGGAATAATTAAGTTGTTTTGCAAGCAACTAATAAACTAGAAGAGTGAAGTAAAGAGAAGTAGAAAACAATTAATGGAGCCCAAAGAAATTAACGGCGAGGTGGCCGCTCCAGGGGCGGAGTTCCAGCTAGTGGGATACAACAACTTCGTTCGCCACAACCCAAAATCAGACCGTTTTGGCGTGAAGAAGTTTCATCACGTAGAATTCTGGTGCACGGATGCCACCAATACGGCTGGTCGTTTCTCCGGTGGACTTGGCATGCAGATGATAGCTAAATCCGACTTATCAACCGGTAACATGGTTCATGCATCGTATGTCTTACGCTGTGGCGACCTCGATTACTTAGTCTTTACGGCGCCGTATTCCCCTTCCATTGCCGGTAATGGCGATGGTGGTAAAAACAAGAACACAGCATCTATCCCAACATTTGATCATGATGCTTGCCGTGCCTTCACCGCATCTCATGGGCTTACTGTCAGAGCAATTGGTATTTACGTTGAAGATGCTGAAGCAGCATTTAATAAAAGCGTAGCCCACGGTGCTAAACCCTCTTCTCCTCCTATAATCCTCGCTAATCGTGTTGTTATTGCGGAGGTTCATCTATACGGTGATGTTGTTCTGCGTTACGTCAGCTTAAAAAATGAGTATGATTATAATCATCAGGAATCTTGCTTGTTCTTGCCTGGCTTTGAACCGATGGATGAGAAATGCTATCATTCATCGCTAAGTCCTTTCGACTTCGGAATCAAAAGGCTAGATCACGTGGTCGGAGGCATGTGGGAATTAGGTCCTGCCGTTTCTTACGTGAAACGATTTACAGGATTTCACGAACTCGCTGAATTCACAGCTGAAGATGTTGGGACAGATGAAAGTGGACTCAACACGGTGATATTAGCTAGCAATAATGAAATGGTATTGCTTGTTCTCAGTGAACCTGTGCTTGGAACAAAGCGTAAGAGTCAGATACAGACTCTTTTAGAGCACAACGAGGGACCTGGCGTGCAGCATTTTGCTCTATTGACAGAGGATATATTCACAACTTTAAGGCAAATGATGAAGAGAAGTGGAGCTGGTGGGTTTGAGTTTCTGCCACCACCCCCAAATTATTACAAATATCTGAAGAATCATTTTGGCGATGTCTTAACTGATGATGAAATTAAAGAGTGTGAGGAGTTGGGAATTCTGGTTGACACAGATGATCAGGGTACACTTCTCCAAATTTTCACTAAGCCTGTTGGAGATAGGTATTTATATTATATTACTATATGTTTTAATTTTTCTGTTTCCAATTTTATTTTCAGGCCTTTTCTCACCTTATTACTATTAATTCTTAGTATTTTTCTGTATATTTTGCAAAATTACTTGCAAATTTTAATCTTTAAGTATCACAAGTGACATGACAAATCACTTATCATAACATAATCATAAATTACCATATATATCATTCAATATATTAATTTATGGTCCATATAAAATACTTTTCTTCATATCAACTGAGATTCTAACTTTGTAGATATAGAATTATTAATAATCAAAGATTTAACATTCTCAAAAATAAAAAGTAATAATAATAATAATAATCAAAGATTTGACACATGTTTTTCCGTTTGCAGGCCAACCTTATATATAGAGATAATTCAGAGAATAGGATGCATGGTGAAGGATGAAGAAGGGAAGACTTACCAGAAGGGAGGATGTGGAGGATTTGGGAGGGGCAACTTTCAGGAAGTCTTCAAGTTAATTGAGGAATATGAGAAGACTCTTGATGTTAATTAATCCAATTGCAGAACTAGTTTCGGCTACACGAGCAAACGATTATTATTCTTATTCCTGTTTCTGCGTGTGTCCTACAGAGATGTAAGGCTATTTAAATTGGTGTCAAAACTTATCATTTGAAAATTTATAATTATCAACTCTGTAATATAATGGTTTGGCTTTGTGAGTGAAGTAATAATGTAAAATAAAGTGGTCTCACTTACGTATTATAATGATTATTACAATCTGTAATGTGAGAATGAGCATATCATTATGCCATCATTATAGGTTCATATCCGATCACCCTGAAGGTTTAACTCTTTTTTTTGGTTTTTTCTTTTCATTTATTTATATTTATGCTAAAACTCTCTTTGCTTATAATTTTTTTAAAAATAAAAATCTAAACCAATTATTGATCGAAAAAAATAGTTTCTTCAGGCTAATGAACTTTAAATTTGTTTGTAAGAATTAAAACTCTGAACTTTGCCTGTATGGACTGAGACTCTGGGCTTTTGATCTCTGTGACACCTGCAAATACAATAAAAAATATCGTTAAGGCCTCGTCGGTGATGCTTCTGGCGAAGACCCTCAAATACTTAAATCAAATATTTGCATAAAAGTGTAGGAAGAAGAAGAATACTAGGAGAGTTTTAGTGCAGACAAAAAAGTTAGAATCTGTTTTCAATGATTTCTCCTTTTTGTATAGTCTTAGGCTCTGAAGATTTTGTGAACTGATACTTATTTTCACTGGATTACTTTAGCATAATTGAGGTTGTTTTTTTGTTATCTTTTGATTTCTTGACGTGATTTGGGGGATATTTTTACAAAATCAAAGGATTCTCTTAAAAAGTGGAGTTAATTACCATTTATAATAATTTGTCTTATTTGGGTCGTTGGACTTAATATTTTTATATTAAGTTTTTTGGAATAATCGAGCCAATTGCTCGACTTTTTTTGCTTATGTGACCTTGGGAGTGTTTGCATGCAAGCTGCTCGGTATACTTGTTGAGCCGGCATTCTCAAGGTGTTTATACCACTCCAATTGGAGCCCTTTCGGTGAGTAGTCAAGTACTGAACTACGCTGCTCAAAACAGCCTAGACAAACTTGAGCTAGTTGGAATGAAGAGATGACTGTCTGAGCAAGTTTTGAGTCCTTAAGATCCATTCCCTCGAATTCCCTTAAGTGGTCGGCCTCAGTGTTAAGCTTGCCTATTTGTACGAAGCATGTTATGGGCTTGATATTTGGGCCTAATAAGAATTGGGCCTTTGAAAATTTTCAAAAAAGAAATACTAATAATTAACAAATTCAACTCGTTAACCTTAAATCACTATAAATTTATGTTTTGCTATTCTTATTTTTATTTTATATTATTTTTGAATTCGATCTCAACAATCAGTAAATCCAACTTATTGACTTCAATTCAACTAAATTTTAGGGTCAATATTTGGTTATAAAACAAGTACAAACAATTCTAAAGTTAATAGGAAAATTATAAATTACCATCTTCTATTTTGAACATTAACAATTTATTTTATGATGTTTTATATTATCCAAAAAATTTCTATTGTTACAAAATTTTTGTTAAATTTTAATTTTTATTGCCTTTGTACTAATCGACCCTTGCACTACTATTTTTTATAAATTATTAATATAATTTTTAAAAAAATAATACACTAAAATAATTAAAATAATAAAAATTATAACATATTTATGTTATAACAGAAGGATGAATATTTTGGTTATTTTATTTTTTATTTTTATTAATATTTAATATTTAATATTTTTAATGTATTAATATTTAATGTCCATTAAAAAGAATAAATATGTTATATTTTTGTTATTTTTTTAAACACAATTACTAAAAAAATAATAAAAACAATAAAATTGTAATATATTTATTCTTTTTCAAAAACTATTAAATATTAATGTATTTAAAAAATTACTTAATAAATAAAATTTAAAATAAAAAATAAAAGTAAAATAATTAAAATTTCATTCTTCTATCGTAATATAAATATGTTATGATTTTTAGTATTTTAATATTATTTTAAAAAAATTATATTAATAATTTATAAAAAATAATAATGTAAAAGTAGATTATTAAAAAGACAATAAAATAAGAATTTAACAAATTTTTTGTAATAGTAACGGATGTTTTAAATAATATAAAATATTAAAATAAATAATATAAAATATTAAAATATAAATGAGTAATGTTTAAAATAAAAAATATATAATTTTTCAAGTTAATAAAAACGCTGCGCTGCTAAATGTTGAAATAAGAGAGCCTAATTAAACCTTTTTCCTAGATTTAGGTAAAATTGGCTGAACGGTGCATCAGGCCGTACAGACCCGTGCCTAACCCCGCGATGGCTTGGTCCGTTGACGTGGCGGGGTTTTAAGAAAGCTATATCTTCCCAGTGAACTTTGCGTGTGGCACATGCTCACATCTCAACTAGATATCCCGCCAAGGCGCCAACTCTTCGCCGTGTTCGGTTTTCATTCTCATTCACCAGATTAATTCGACACGTCAGTGGCCGATCATGGTCACTAGCAACAGAGATAACAATCCTACGTGTCAATCAGACAACATGAAAAGGAAACCAAGTAACCAACTACTATTATTTATATCCACAGAATCACGCCTCAACTCATTAAGTGTTAAGATCCTCAAGAAACTCAACTAAAAGAGTAAACATCCAACAATGGGCAAGGAAAACGACGGGTCGGGTTTCAAGCTTGTCGGGTTCAGCAACTTCGTCCGCCACAACCGGAAATCGGACCGGTTCGCCGTCAAGCGTTTCCATCATGTCGAGTTCTGGTGCACCGACGCCACCAATACGGCGCGTCGTTTCTCTTGGGGACTCGGCATGCCCATTGTAGCCAAGTCAGATTTATCGACCGGAAACGCGGTGCATGCCTCGTATCTTTTGCGTTCCGGCGATCTCAATTTCCTCTTCACGGCTCCGTATTCTCCTTCTATTGCCGGTGACGGTGATGCTGACAAGCAGTCTAATGCATCTATTCCGACGTTTAATCATATTACTTGCCGGGCTTTCGCCGCGTCTCATGGGCTCGCCGTGAGATCGATTGCTATTGAAGTTGAAGACGCTGAAGTTGCTTTTAATACCAGCGTGGCTCACGGTGCCAAGCCTTCCTCTTCCCCAATAGTTCTTGATAGTGTTTGTGTCATTGCTGAGGTTTACTTATATGGCGATGTTGTTTTGCGTTATGTGAGTTATAAAGATAGAAAGAATGTTGATTTCTTGCCGGGTTTTGAACCAATGGATGAGATTTCATCGTTTCCGTTGGATTATGGGATCAGACGGCTTGATCATGCGGTTGGGAATGTTCCAGAATTGGCTACCGCTGTTTCTTATGTGAAATCATTTACTGGGTTTCACGAGTTCGCTGAGTTTACAGCAGAAGATGTTGGCACGAGTGAGAGTGGGCTGAACTCAGTGGTTTTAGCTAACAACGAAGAAATGGTATTGCTTCCGATGAACGAACCTGTGTTCGGGACGAAGCGTAAGAGTCAGATTCAGACTTATTTGGAACACAACGAGGGAGCTGGACTGCAGCACCTGGCTCTGGTGAGTGAGGATATTTTTCGAACTTTGAGGGAAATGAGGAAGAGAAGCGGAGTTGGTGGTTTTGAGTTTATGCCATCACCGCCACCAACTTATTACAAGAATTTGAAGAGTCGTGCTGGTGATGTCTTAACTGATGAGCAGATTAAACAGTGTGAAGAGTTGGGGATTTTGGTTGACAGGGATGATCAGGGAACACTTCTCCAGATTTTCACCAAGCCTGTTGGAGATAGGTATTTTTTCATTGTGGTTTAAAACTTAAAATTTTATTTTCTTAACTTAATGTTAATCTAAATGTTGTTTTGTTACTCAGTGCTTATCTAATTAATTGCAGTCATAGCACATTGTTTATGTCTTTGTTTGTATATGTTTTTGACTACACTAGACCTTCAAAATTTTTGATGCTATTGTAATGAAACTCTTATGAGAGTATGAAATTTCTATTCAGGAGTCTTCAGTATAGTGGAATGCAAGTTTTGATAATATTCAATATCAGAACAGTAGTATTATTGCTGCCCTTGATCCGCCTTTTTTGTCCAGCTTTTACTATTACTTGTGCCCTTTGCTAGGAAGTGACTGATAGTCCAATTTGTGCATTATACTCTGTTCTTTTGTATGCTAATTTGTGCTTTATAATGTTTTTTTGCGATGTCAATGGTATTATGTCAAAGTTATTTTGTATAATTTCTTCTACAAGATATAGTTAACAAATGAAAAATCAATCCTGATGCTCATATTGCAATTGAAATTTTGTTTGGTTTGATTGCATCGTTTTGGCAGGCCAACCATCTTTATAGAGATAATTCAGAGAGTAGGATGCATGCTTAAGGATGAGGAAGGAAAGACATACCAGAAGGGGGGGTGTGGAGGCTTTGGAAAGGGCAACTTTTCAGAACTCTTCAAGTCCATTGAGGAATATGAGAAGACACTTGAAGCGAAACGAGTTGCAGAGCCAGCTAATGCATGAGCAGAAAATCAGTCTATTACTTATCTATCTGCCATAACATAGTTAAATAAGGTAGTCACAGAAACCGCATGGGTTGCTCTATGGTATAATATATAATAAATTTTGAGACTGTTTCTTAGCAATTACTAGAATTACTTTATCAAAAATTTACTTGGAAAGTAAATAATTATTACATACGTTTTAACTTTTGAGTTGTGACTAAGTTTCTATGATTTAAATTCTGTGCTGGTTTTGAAGATTGCTGCACATTTAAGTAATTTTAACCGGTGATCCTCGTTATTTGGAATAAGTCCAATATAGATCATTAAGGATATAAAACCTCTTTTAATACTAAAAAAGGCTTTGGAAAACCAAATGCTGCAATAGAGCAACTGAGGTAGTAATGGGCCACTGTCGTGAGATTGTATCTTCTTTTCCTTTAGGATTTTATGCAGTGAAAAGATTAATTATACCGAAATCCTTGAAAATAAAACCAAAGTGTCTTCAAGCTTTGTGTTACCTTGAATAAATTGTGTGCAACACAAGTTAGCTATCATTAGGATGCATTTGGACGTGACCTTACCGAACTTGAGCCTAGAATGAGTTTGACAATGAGATGGAACAACTAAAGCAAAAAATTCTGTTACTATGGCTGACTTATCATCCTTAGCTTTCATCTGGTTCTCTCGGTCAGGATGAGCGCTGCTATAATACTTTTATTGAAGTCTAATGAAGCACCTAATATCCGAAAAACAACTTTTTTTGAGTCATTATTGGTGGAAACGAGGCTATTTTTTTTAGTAGAATAAAGTTATTTGCCAGTAATTCCATGAAATGGAGAAAAGTGATTGGAGCTTGCTCTCCCGTACTGGGTACTACAATTGAAGTTAGTAGTTTCTTGGTAGCCCTTGAAGTTTCAAAAGGAGCTTTACTAGCGTCGTAGTACTCGGGAATCGAGTGTGATTATCCAGGAAACAATCTGGATTATAGAAGAATCATATCACACAGACGAGTCTCCACCCGCTCTCTTCTTGCCCTAGTTTTCTACTATTTAGCCTCATCATCGGCGAATTTTTCCAAAACTGGAATTGAATTCGTAGAGTGGAAGCCCCACTATCTCCTCATTGGTTCATCCCTAACAACGTGATCACCACCCATAGCAATTCCAGAGTCACAAATACACTCAATCCTAATTCATCCTACCACTTTAAACATCAAGCATAATATGTCCTCTTACATAAAACACAAGTCCAAGATTTAAGAAACAAATTATTGATCACAAAATTCATTACAAACATAAATTATATGAATTAAAGCATAATGACTATAAAACATAACATTTTTAATCTTGAATAATGGGAGCTTACTTCCTACATCATCTTTTCAGAGATTTAGCCGTGAGACTAAGGTCTCCACATGAAATTTCGAACCAAAAAACAAATTGTAAGCAAATCAAAGGAACACTTTGAGATACGTTGTCAGTAAATAATCTGCAATTATCTTGTTTGCCTTCTCTGAAGGATGGATTGAATCCCAGAATACATATTTGTTGGCATCAATGCATGTAAATGGATTATGTTGATTGCACAAAAAACTTGTCTCGAATGTTCCTGAGCCACAACATCCTACTTCTGCGACCTCAAACCCTGATAATCAATATCAAATATTTCTAAGACAAAACGGTCCATAAAACCAAATTAAAGTTTCTGTAAATACTCAATATATGTTCATATACTTGGACTCTATTTTGCATAAATTTAGCATGCTTTAACTTTAAATTTTCCGGCAAAGTTCATTAATAAAAAGCCAGTACTTACCAAATTTCGAAGGTCTTTTGATGAGTTCTAAAAGAATGTGATACCCGTCAGCTAACACAACTCTGAACCCGTGAAGTTCTTTGTTCAGAGTCACTACTAAATTCTTTAACTTCTCATTAAACTCCAAAGCAACATTGTTGTATTCCTCATTGCAGTTACAATCGTGATGATCCAGGAAACTTGCAGTTCTCTGCGCAGGAAGACACCCCATTGGTGCAATTCCAGTTACGGATATTTTCCGAGCTCCAAGACCATAAAGTTGTCTGAAGAAATTCTCTGCAATTCCAATCAGAAAATCCTGGTATTGTTTGATGGTGAATTGAGACTTTCGGCCTCCAGGGATAGTGTAATAGTTTTCAATGAAGTCGTTTGTTCCTAAGCTAAATGTATATAGAGCTTCACCTAATAATTCATTTGCCTTCTCATTGCCAAGATATGCTCTCAATTTATTTTGGTATTCCTTGTAAAACTCAAGTTCCTTCCACAGAGGTATCACTTTCTGCAAATGTAAACATCAGAGACAAAAGAAATAAGACAGTGCTCAAGCTATGCTGAGAATTATTGTATTCAGATTTTTTAACTTACTAAAATATCAGCTGTGGCATTGTCGAAGCCAGTGCCAGCAGAAGCAAAGCAGACCCCTGTTGCAAAATCTGATATATTATACTTGGGATCCAAATATGCAGGAACTGTTGGTTTGAGGCCAAATGATTCGGAAAGAAAGTCTGGAGGGAGGCGGCCGTTGCAGAAGCGTCCGGTGGGCAAGCCACCAGGAAAATCACGGCCATAAGGCTGAAAATTGCATCTGGCAATCGTCGGAATGTAATTGTTATTACCGGTATCGACAGAAGAGTCCCCAAAAACAATGATGGCGGGAACTTTAGCTTCAGATTCAGAGATTGCAGCAATCAGGATTTGAATGAAGAAGAGCAGTAAAATGTATATGAACGCCATGCCACCGATTGTCTCAGACTCAGTAGAGAGCTTGGAGAAGAGCAGTATAATATTTAATGGGATAAGCTGAGTTTGATCATTGATATGATATTTTACTTTTAATAAGTTCGTTGGAAGTTTTAATGGCGAGTAGACGCCGGCAATAAATCAGCCTGCAAATAGAATAAAATATGTATAATAGCAAGCTCAAAAGACGTTTTCGCAGTAAATTAGCTACAGATAACTCTACGCATTTCGAGATTTTGGAGGGAAATTACCGGACGTTTGATTTATGACAAGAAAACAGTTACTAGAAGTTAGAATTAGGATTTACAGTTGACTACTTTTTACAATATACATTTCTGTCGGTTTGAGTTCATGGCCCAACAATTTATTGGAATTGGATGATATATGATTAAAGTAAGGTAAGAGTAGGACCATCTCGCCTTGCATTTCAGCACCACTCTCTTAACTGTGAAGCAGCACGTGGCAACTACTCTTTGATACAAGGTCTACGCAGAAAGAATGTTAAGAGAGGTCGATGAAATTCTTTCTGAGAGGCAGAGATAGAGACAATATAACTTCACTGCATCTTCGAGAAATCACCTCTTAACTTCCCCGGACTTGGGTGAAAAAAGGAGAATTTTCTCCCAATTTCATAGGACTACATGCCACAAAATTTAAGCGTTGATTTCTAAACAAGATCATGATAGGTTTAGTACCTTAGACTCGGTGGGGATTGAAGCCCCCATTGGGTCTAAAATTTTCTCATAAATTATATAAAAAATAATAATATTCAAGTCCTCTAAAATTAATATTTAGCCCCATAAGAATTGCAATATCTGCCTTTAACTAAATCTAAGTTCAAATTGTCCCCATTCTTTTTTCATTAAAATTGCTAATGACATATCGCTCTGGCCAAATGTGTATATATATATATAGTTGGGTAGAGCTGATAAAAAAAGAAAAAGTTCATATAGCTGTTGTTAGAGTTGATATTGCTAATTACGTATTCGATCCAGAAAAAAGTTCACATTGGTTGAAGCACGCACTTAGTGATTAAAATAAACTATGATTAAAAGAAATCTTAGTTTCAGAGGAAATATATATATATTAGATGAATCAAGGTAGGGGTGGGTACGGTCCTGTTTAATTTTTTTTTAAAAAAATCGAAATTAATTTTTTTAATGAAAAAAAATCAAATCAGACCGAACTGGTTTTTTCCGGTTTTGTTTTTTCTGTTTTTTTATTTTTATTTTTATTTTTTTAAATTATAAATTTTTTTTAATTTTTAGTCCTGTTTTTTTTCTAAAAAAATTAAATCAATTTTTTTTAAAAAAAAAATCGGACCAAACCGAACTGAACCGATCGATTCAGTTCGATTTTTCGATTTCCAACTTTTTTTACCCACCCTTAAATCAAGGTAGTCGATATTTTACTAATAATTTAAATAGATTGCATAAGTTCTCTATCTAGATAAAAATAAAATTTTAGGTGGTTACGTCATTGACTCATTTTTCTTACTAAAAATTTGTCAAATCAACCAAAAAGAATTTACTTTCTCTGTTACACAAAAAGAAAAAAAATTTAAAATTAGCTAAAATTTTGGATTTATTATCTTTTTTAACCACAAACTAACCCTCTATTTTTTTTAATCAAAATGTTAGAAAGTGGACATAATTATCCTCCTCACATATTTTCCTTTTATCATCTCTCTGATTTTATTGTTATGACATTCATAATGCAGCGGAATAGAAAACAAAAAAATTTCATAATCTTTGTTTTCATTAGATAAAAATACTTTTTTATCTAAGAATCTTATGAATATATGATTTTGATGTTACAACAAATAAAATTTAATAAAACATACATTCAATTCATGCAGAATTTTCTTTCACCAAAAGATTCCAAACCAAGCCTCTTGTTTTTTACAGTGAAGGGAAGAGTGGGCTTCTTTCTTTTGTTTTTCTTTTCTCAAGAAAAAATACGTATCCTATGTTTTTCATATATGTGTCTTATGTTTTATTTAGACTAGTATTTTTATTTAAAAAATAATAATTTAATTAATAACATTTACTAATTAAATTATTATCTCTTAAAAGGAGACCTAATTTATGTAAACTACATAGAGTCCTACTCTTTGTGATTAATGTATAATACTCAACATTTGAGCACTATTAGTCTTTTAATAAAAGAAAAACACTAAAATTAAAATTAAAAACTTTTTAATAATTTCAAAAATTATCCTTAAGATTTTATTCATTTAATTTCTTAAATTAAATATTTAATTATATTTAGATAAGATTTTATCTATATTAATTAATTTTTAATTAATTAATTTTATCCAAATATAAAATATACATATTTGAAAATTATTTTCTGGACACAAACAATTTGTGTAATAACACAATTCTTTTTTATTTGTTCACTGTAATAACGAAAGAGGTGGTATTGGGGACCTATGGACCTACAATTTCAAGCTCCGATAAATTTTGAATAATTAATTAAACTCTTTAATTAATTAATTTAATTTATTAATTTTAGTGTTATTCCACTAAAAATCTGGAATTGCACTCTTAAAATTATAGATATAATTTACTCAAAAAACTTAGAGCAGTCCATTTATTTAATCACTACATGCAATTTAACCTCCATAGATGATTCATAATTAGAGTTAGGTTAATTACCATTTTACCCCTCTAATTATTTCTTTATCCTTAAGTACTATTAATTCACCAGTGAACAGTTAATTTGTAACATTATTACAAATTGAACGCTCTAACCGTTCAGTTCTAGAATTAACCCTTAAGAGAACCTTCTTTCTAACTTCCATTAGGAATGAATGGATTCCATATCTGTAAATCATATTCCCAACTGTTTATCTCACAATGCCCCCAAAATACAAGTTTTTAGTCTGTTCTTTAAACAAACCGTAACGAGTATTTCAAATGACATAATGACACAAACAGGAGTTTATGATCACTCAGGATTAAGATTAATCAGCATATGATCATCGGTTGATGTTATTTGAATTCTTAATTAACAACGGTATTTTACATAAGAATTTAAACTACGTCTGGTCCAGTCTTATATAATCATATTATATATAGTGCCTCCACCATAATGTCACTACATTAGTGATCCGGATAAGATTACTACATTTTAAATGTTTGTGGATCGCACTAATAATATTTAATTAGAGATCTCAAACTCTAATTAATTTATTACGGACTTTTTCTGTTTATTATCTATAACTTTAATCATTTTGTATATAACAATTATATAATAAAGTTATGATTACATAAATAAACAAAGAATTTTTAGATATTTATATCATAAAATTATGAACACTCATCAAGTATAAATTTGTAACTTTATTAATTTCATAAAAATAGTACAAGTACATGTTTTTAGGGCATTATCCCTAACACTCTCTCATACCCGTTTGTTTAAAAAATTCATTCAAAAAATATTTTAAAAACCAATTAATTGCAAACTAAATCCATTTTTATTTGACAAACTAAAATTAAACATACAAAATTGAGTGGTTGGCATTTAGAGATGAAATTAACATCACATTGCATATTTTCATGTCTAATATGTGATAAGTTTAAATTTAATGTCATTGGTGTTAATAAATTATTATTTTAATATTTGTAATGCAAAAATTTTAAAATTCTTGTGTTTGATACGAGAAAGATGACTAAAAAATGTGAAGAATGTCAGTTTGAGACGTTAGCAAGCGGCGAAGAAGGGCATGTTTTAAGTAGCAATTGCACAACACTTGAATTTCACGCAAATTATTTCTGCACTAATTGAGCACTGCACGAATGGCGTGTGCATCATGAGCGAATTTTTTTTTTAAAAATTATTATTTACTTACAATATAATTTAATTATTTAAATATTGTATTTTGTTTATCTAGTTTTAATTCATTTAAATTAAATCTTTGAATTGTATTTAATTTATTTAAAATATATAGCTATTAGATTGTGACTGGAATCTATATCTAGAGTTATTCTTTTTTTTAAAAAAAAAATATACTACAACTAAGAGAGGGGATCAAACCCACCAGACTTGCAAGCGTCCCAGGCACCACATTTAGAGCCACTCTTAATGCTGTTAGAACCCGCATCTAGTGCCATTCTAACAGCTCTAAAATGCCGTTAGATTAAAACCCACATTTAGCACATTTTAACAGTGTTAGAGTGCCGTTAGAACCCATATCTACTGCTAGCAGTAGAATGTTGTTAAAACCATCTAGTGCCATTCTAGCAGCCAAAATGCATACAACTTAAAAAAAAATTGTTTTAATTATATTTTTAAATTTTATTTATTTATATAATTTGTTTAATCTATTTATTTAAATAATTTAATTCATTTATTTAGTTAATTTATTTAGGTTATTTCATTTAATTTATTAATTATATTTATTTAGATTATTAATTTTAGTATTGTTCTCCCTTAAAAATCTCTCTAAAGGCTCAATTCCTTAGGATCCAAAAGACTAAGCCTATAAGACAGTCCTTTATGAGCCAGCCTCGAAGGCTCAAACTCAAGGCAGTTGAGATCTCTAGGAACTAGGCCTCAGGATAAACTTTAAGTATGAAATCTACTTGGTCACTCGGATCGAGTTTTGTTCGAGCCGCTTGTGCATCAATCCTGTATATCTATGACCGAGCCAACCAGAGTCATAAACTTCTACATGACCAAGACGAATAGAACATAACGAAAATTAGTTCGATAACAGATCTACTCAAAATCGAGCAGCTTATATTCTGATTATGTACTACTACAAGGATAGATACATAGTCATCTACTCGGTCCATAAAAATAAAACTTAGGCCAGCTAGAATCCAGCACGTTATAAGAAGGACCAGCTTGGTAAGAAATTTTGAACCTCCCTTAGAACAAAAATAGCCGAGCAAGAACTATCAGTCTTAATATGGAAAAGAAAAAACAATAAACTAATGTTATAAAAGAAATAGAATTATAATGGAAGAAGACTATGGTGCCTTTAGGAAAGAATCTTGCAAATCACGCTAAGAGATCAGAAGATAATCCAAAATAATCAAAACTTACCCAAAACAATCATAACACCGGTGAAGATAAGTATGAGAAATATTTTCAGAAGATCAATGCTATAAATAAGTGAGAAAACTATGCAGAAAACAGAGACAACTTTTGGTATCAAAGTTCTTACTACTTTTTTTTAGATTTGTTCTTTTCGTCTCCTCAAATCTCACCAAAACAGCCTTATCTGACTTAAGTATTGAAGAGACTTCGTCGGAACTCACCTCGACGAAGTCTTAACGACAGTCTCAGTGTTTTGCATATGTTTTGTCATCACAACGAAGTTTAGAGTTTCAAATCCAGTTAGACAAAACCCAACGTACTGATTCTTGCAACAAAATAAATTTAAAGCTCGTTGACTTGAGAAACTATTTTTTTGGGTTAACAATTTTTGGCACCGTCTATGAGAATCAGGACAAAAAGCTTTTTCAAAGCCATACCATTAAAAGACAAATGGTAAAACATTTATCCACCAACCAAAATCCTCATGCAGGATAACAAATAAATACGAATAGGAATGGAGCTCGTGTGACTCATCCACCAGATTGCCTGGAGAGTACATTGTCGACAGAGATACAAGAGGAGTTACGGACATTAAGGGAATAAAGATAATAGCTAAGACAAATCATGGCTGAACTGATCAAAAATAAGGAGAGGCAAGAAACGATGGTAGAAGAGAGTCACAAGCTATGGAGGTTCAAATTCAAAACTAATTCAAACGAAGAGATAGATCAGAAACCTTACGCGACCTAGTCGAGGTAGGAAGACACCATCAGACGACTTTTAAGAGAGAGACATTACAAGTTGAAGATTTTGACCCGATAGTAAGAAAGGAACTGCAAACCAAATAGCTCAACAATACTGAGCCACTATTAAAAGATTAAGTTTGCAATCTAGAAGAAAGGCTAAAAAAATATTCTAGAGGAGAAAGAAAAGAAGGAACGGCCTACTCCAAAGACTAAAAGAGAAAGAAGATCTCTATTAACAGGCGAACTGAGAGATATAAAGCTCATGAACAGGTTTAGAGTACCGAGCCTCCCAATTTATCGAGGAGTTACTGACCCCAATCATTATATGGACTGGGCTACCAACTTGCTCTCAATTGTAAGACTAGATGCATAGGCTTTTTCACGTGAACCTTGAAAGATTAGCTTTTCTTTAGTACAAAGGGGTTAAAGCAACAGAACATCTTATTCTACCATAAGCTGACCGAGAAATTCTCTCAGTACTTTTAGGGTTCCTGTGAGGTAGCCAAGGACCCGAGGATCCTGAAACAGGTTAAACAGGGTTAGAATAAAAGTTTAAAGGATTTTGTTCTGAGATTTCACAAGGAGGTAATATCATTCGAAGCCTTTGACCAGCTCATTACCTTAGAGGCTCTTAAGTTAGGGCTAAAACTGAACAGGTTCTGGTATTACCTATCCAAGAGTAACATTCCTAATTATGCAATAGTATATAACAGGGTACCAAAATACATTGTTATAGAGGAAGAAGAGAAAGAGAAAAGATCGATCACCGACTCCCCTAGAGGACAGATTTGACCAAGGGAAAATAAAAGATACGGTAGGAAAGAAAGACCTTTATCCCCTTCTTAGAAATATTAGAGGGTGAATAATGGCTACTGGCGCCAACAGAAGGTAAACTTTACGAACTAGGGTAATGCGCCCAATACTTAGAGAAATAATGGGCAGAACAAGTCTCCCCCCTATCGTTACCCTGAATGGCTCGGAAGTCCTAGAAATCCCAAAGAGCACCCACCAGGAAGCCTAGCTACTTTCTTTATTGGTGACTAAACTAAGACTAAGAAAAGAAAACTTTCGTTAGAAATTCTTTTTCACAGCTTCAGTAATAGCTTATCTTTTCTTTTGCCTAGAGCTGGCACTCCTAAAGCAATTAACAAGTAGTTAACTAGATGTGGGATTGGGCTTTTCACGAGAGTTATGAAATGCACCCGAACTTGAGAACCTTCACTAAGCTGGGCAAGGCCTCGCTATGCTATAAGATGTCTATGAGATGATTAACAATAGAGGTTTGCTTAATAGGAATCTCAAAGTTAAAGAAGTAGAACAATGGACGAATCTGAAAAGTTGGTATGACTTTCACAGAAATATAGGGCATTCTACAAGAGAATGTTTGGAGTTAAAGAAACAAATGGATGTATTAATGAAGAATGGCTATTTGGGAGAATTTCGAGCAGAAAAATAGTGTGATCCACTCACTGATCGCCCAAGCTAGGCGAATCTTAATCCTGCTATGATTATATCTTGTGGGCTTACATTAGCAGAGAATCCAACAGAAAAAAAATTATTTCAAATATTCGATGGTAGCACATTAGGTTGTGTGTAACACATCCTTGACAAAAAAAATTGAGATTATAGCAAGAAGTGTCTATCATATTCACCGAAGAAGATGCTCAAAAGGTAAGCTATTCGTATGATGATGCACTAGTAATAGAAGTGTGAGTAGCTGGCAAAAAAATCAATCGGGCGTTTGTTAATCCAAACAGTTCGGTTGACATCATTTTTAAAGATACCTTAGATGAGTTAAAAATTAAAAACTTGCACATAGAAAGAACCCAAATACCATTACAAGGGATTTGGAGAAGGATGTGTAGTATCGGTTAGGCTAGTAACCCTTCCCCTGGTCATAAGGTAGAAGCCATATGAGAAAATAGTAATGACCAAATTTGTGGTAATCGATTAGCCCTTCCCTTACAGAATTCTCATCGAGTAACCTTTCATGAGAAACACAAATGCGGCTCTGTCCATCCATTATTTAAAACTTAAGTTTCCAGCCGGAAAAGGGATAAGAGTGGTATCTGGAGATCAGAAAATGGCCAGAAGCTACTATGCAGTATTTGTAAAGAAAGCCTTTTGTATTTCTATTGTTGATCTAAGAGAAAAAGGAATCGAGTCACATGAACCAGTGGAAGAGTTGCATCAAGTGCAAGTTAAAATTGGAGAGCCAGAAAAGACAGTCAAAATTGGGTCCCAATTATCATATGGTGTTAAAGAAGAGCTGATTGAATTGGTTTGAGAATTTTAAGATATCTTTACTTGGTGCCATAAAGATATGCTTGGAATAAATCCTGTCTTGGCCTCTCATAGGTTGGCCATAAACCCTATTTTTTGCCTAATCAAACAGAATAGAAGAATATTCAATCAAGAGTAGAACGAGGCTGTAGTAGTTGAAGTTAAAAAGTTATTAGCAGCAGATTTTATCAAAGAAGTCCATTATCCTGACTGGCTAGCAAATGTAGTAATGATGAAAAAAGCCAAGGGAAAATGGAGAATATGTGTGAACTTTACTGACTTGAACAAGGTATGCCCGAATGATAGCTTCTCGCTTCCTATGATCGACCAGTTCATTGATGCTACAACTGAGCACGAGCTACTTAGCTTCATGAATGCCTTTTCTGGTTACAATCAGATTCTAATGTTTCCTCCAGATCAGGAGAAAACATCTTTTATCACTCACCAAGGGACATATTGCTATGTAATGCTGTTCGAATTGAAAAAGGTTAGGGCTACCTACCAGTGGTTGGTAAATAGGTTTTTCATTAAGAGACATATTGCTATGTAATGCTGTTTGGATTGAAGAATGTTAGGGCTACCTACGGTGATTGGTAAACAGGTTTTTCAAAAACCTGACCAGAGAGAACATGGAGGTGTATGTTGATGACATGATAGCAAAATCTATGAAAGCTAAAGACCATGGGCAAGACTTGAGAGAAGTCTTTGAAATATTGAGAAAAAATAAAATGAAGCTAAACCCAAAGAAATATACTTTCGGGATAAAATAAAAAAAATATTTGGGTTTCATGGTCAATATAAAAGGAATAGAAGCCAACACAAACAAAGTTTGAGCCATTCTAGAGATGAAATCCCTTAGCATGGTCAAAGAGATTCAACGACTTACGGGGATAGTTGCAGCTCTGAACAGGTTTACCTTTCGAGCCACAAATAAATGCTTCGAGATCTTCCAAGTAATAAAAAGAATAGATAAAAATCGATAGACCATAGAGTGCTAGTAGGCCTTTAAGCAATTTAAGGCTTATTTCTCCAAACCAATTCATCTTACTGTTCTAACTTAAGGTGATGAACTCATGCTTTATTTAGGAGTTTGTGACCGAGTAGTAATCTTAGCATTGGTCAAAGAAGAGGAAGCAATTTAGCGACCAATATATTACTTCAGAAAGGCCTTAATCAACCTGTAGAGTAAGTATCCTCCTTTTGAGAAATTGACTTTAGCCTTAATAGTATCAAGGGGGAAGTTACGACCTTACTTTCAAGCCCACAATCATTATTCTTACCAATCAACCATTAAGGATAATCTTACATAAGCCACATTTATCTAGTTGGTTAGTTAAGTGAGCCATAAAGTTTAGCGAGTTTGACATACAGTTCAAGCCCTGAACAACTATTAAGGGGTAGGCTTTAGACAATTTCGTAGCTAAATGCACACATGGTGATAACGAAATTAAGGAATTAGAACTACAAGTTCCAGATCAACAAACTTCATATAAAAACACAGTATGATTGCTCTATATAGATGGGGCATCTAACCTACATGTGTGTAGTGCATAAATCGTTCTTAGTAGCCTAGAAGGAGATGAAGTTAGTTACGTTATAAGTTTTGAGTTTAAAGCTTCTAACAACGAAGCAGAATATAGAGCTCTTCTAACCAGATTAAGGGTAGCTCGGGTACTAACAGTAAATAAAGTATTAGTAAGAAGTGACTATTAGCTAATAGTGAACCAAGTGAATGAAAACTTTGAAGTTTGGGAAGAGAAAATGATGGCCTACTTAGCTAAAGTAAGAAGTTGGATTGACTAATTTAACAAAGTAAGGTGTAACTAATCCCGAGAAGTAAGAACCACCGAGCAGATGTCATTGCATGAAGACCTCAAGTAAAGAAGCTCGGTTGCCCAAACAGCTCCTATCAAATTCATCCTCGAACCTATTATACAAGAAAAGAAACAAGCTATATAGATTGACTCGAGTCCCAGCTGGATAGATCCGATTAAAAATTATATTCAAAATATGACTCTCAATCGATAAAAATGAAGTCCGCATGATTAAATACTGAGCAGTTAAATACTCGGTGATTGAGGAAGTTTTATACAGATGAAGCTTCTCTTATCATACATGAGATGCTTAGGTCCATAGGAAGCAGAACAAGTACTTAGAGAAATTCATGAAGGAATTTGTGACAATCACTTAGGAATAGAGGCATTGACTCACAAAGTATTCCAAACAAGGTATTATTGGCCGATTGCTCTTCAGGATGCTAGAAACCTTGTCAAACATTACGACACCTACCAAAGATTCACCGATAAGATTCAAGCACAGATGAAGCATTAACTACAATGACTAGACCTTTGTTATTCGCTCAATAGAGACTTGACTTGATAAGACCCTTACCCCAAGGAAAGGGATTATATAAATTTATAGTTGTGATGGTGGACTATTCACTAAGTGGATCGAGGCTAAACCGTTATCGAGAATAACAAAAAAAAGTGTATAGGACTTTGTGTGGAGAAATATGATGTGCTAGTATGGGATTCCCCACACTATCATTACTGATTATGGGAAGCAATTCTACAATAATAGCTTTAAGAACTTCTGAAAATAGTTGGGAGTACAACTGTTATTTACATTACCAGCTCATTCCAAGACAAATGGCCAAGTAGAACCTTCCAACAAAGCAGTTAAGAAGTTACTCAAAAACAATTTAACAGATAGAAATGGAGGATGGGTAGAAGAGCTTCCAAAAGTACTTTGGGCACTACGGACTACTAGCAAAACTGCAATGGGTGAAACGCCATTCTTGCTGGCTTTTGGCTGTAAAGCAGTAATTTCTGCAGAAATCAAATTCTAACACTTAGGGTACTATACTTCTCTGAAATGGCCAATAACAAACTGATTAGGGGATAATTGGATTCAATCGATAGCTAAGAGAGAATATCAGATATAGATAGTTTCCTACCAGTAGAAGATTGCTAGATATTATAACAAGAGAGTCAAAGCGAAGGAATTCAGGGAATGTGACTTATTATTAAGAAGAGTAGTGGTAAATAAAAAAATTTAGCAGATGGAGTCATCGAGCCAATTGGAGAAGGCCCATACAAAGTTGTTAGACATAATATGGAGTCTATGAACTTGAAAGAGTAGATGAACTAGTCGTGAAAAAGCCATAGAATGTTAAACTGTTGAAGAAATATTACTTTTAGTTTCTATTTTTATGCATTGCATACTTGCTATGTAAGAATATTATTTTCTAATAAAATTGTTACTTTCTTGCATGTACCACCACATGAATGGCTATTCAGAATCTGGGATAAACGATTATTAACATTTGCAAATTAAATAGTGAAGAACAATGCCTTTAAACATGCTATAGGGGGTGGTACTCATGAGGTTACTCACAAACCACCAGACATGGTAATGTTCTCAGAAGAGAACTCTATGAAGATATAACTATGAAGATATTGAAGAATAACTTGCCATAGGGGGGAGGTACTCATGAGGTTACCCACAGACCACCAGACAGGGTAACTCTTTTAGAGGAGAACCCTATGGATGTGCAACATATACTTCATAGGGGGACGACACTCATAAGGTTACCCATAGATCACCGGACAGGATAACACTCTCAGAGGAGAACACTACGAAGATACAACTATAAAGACATTGAAGAATAATACGCCATAGAAGGGCAACACTCATAAGATTACCCTCAAACCACAGGATGGGGTAACGCTATCATAAGGAGTGGCACTCATGAGATTACCTACAGACCACCGGCTCGGAATTATTATCCAATCAGTTATAAATAGTATAACAAATCAAGCAGCTCAGTATAGTACTATTGTTAAAATCAGAGCGGTTATAAGAAGAAGACCTGTGTGATTCTGCTCGATTAGCATCTTAAGATAGATCAGAAGTGCTTTCAGATACGCAACCTCGAATAGGTCCAAGGAAACTCTTAAAGAATAGAGATTTTGAGCAGGTGTAGGAATGAAGATTCCTAATAGACATAACACAAAAATAGAGTTTCTAATTTTGAATAAATAAAAACTAGAAATTGGTGGACCCTTGTCCCTTCTTAGAAATCTCCCTAAGGCTTAGCTCATTGGGCCCAAAAGACCAATCCTCTAAGATAATCATTTATGGGCTAGCCTTGAAGGCTTAAACCTAAGGCATTTGAGATCTTCAAGGCATGATAAAACCAAGCCTCAGGATAAACTTTAAGCATGAAACCTACTCGGTTGCTCAGACTAGGTTTTGTCCAAGCCGCTTGTGCATTAGTCCTGTATACTTATGATTGAGCCGACTAAAATCATAAACTTTTACACAACCAAGACGAATAGAACATAAAGGAAACCAGCTCGATAATAGATCTACCCAGAACTAAGTAGCTTATATTTCTATTAGGTATTACTGCAAGGATAGATATATAGCCACCTATTTAGTCCACAGAAATAAGACTTAAGCCAACTAGAATCTAGTATGTTATAAGGACTAACTTGGTAAAAAATACCGAATTGCCCTTACAACAGAAATAGTCGAGTTAAACAGGAATTATTAGTCTTAATATGGAAAAACAAAAAGAGAAAACCAACGTTATAAAGAAAATAGAATTTGTAAGAGAAGAAGAACTATGATGCTTTTAGAAAAGAATTTTGTAAACCATGCCAAAAGATTAGAGGATAACCCAAAATATTCAAGATTTACTCGAAACTAAAGACTTACTCAAAATAACCACAACATCGGCGAAAATAAGTATGAAGAATATTCTCAAAAAATTGATATTATAAATAGGTAAGGGAACTACGCAGAAGACAGAGACAACTTTCGGTATTCGAGTTCTTCCTACTTTTGTTTTTTAAGATTTGTTCTTTTCGTCTCCTCAAACCTTACTAAAACAGCTCTATTTGACTTAAGCATTAGAGAGTTTTCGCCGAAACTTATTCGGTGAAGTCTTAACAACAGTCTTAGGATTTTACAGGTGTTCTATCATCATAGCGAGGTTCGGAGTTTCAAGCCCAGTTAGATAAAGACCAACGTACTAATTCTTGCAATAAATAAATTCAAAACTCGTTGGCTTTAAAAATTTATTTTTTGGGGTCAAAAAGTATATTTGATTTAACTATTCAGTGTAATTGCACTTTTTTATTATATTTAATTGAATGTTTTAGTTGAATTGAGTAATATATATTTTTATATGTTTAATATAAATTAGTGATAAAAATATTACAATTTATGTGTTTTCTATTTGTTTTATTTGCAAACTAGTCGAAAAGTTTTGAATAAGTTATAAATACAGCATATTAATTTATTTATTTTATTTTGAAGCATATTAATCAATCTGTTTTGTCTTAATAAAAGTTCATGAATTAAAACTCTTGAAAATATAATTTTTTACAATTTTTAAAAAAAAATCTCTTCAAAAATGTACAATGTGATGTTGATTTCGAGTGCGCCACTGATCTCTCAATACAAATAATTTTTATTTGAGTATTTAATTTTAGTTTATCGAATGAAAATGAATTTAATGTGTGATCAGTTTTCAAGATATTTTTTGGAGGAATTTTTGAAGCAAACGGGCAAAAAAGAGATTATAAATAATAATAAAAAAAATATGTGAAGAGGATAATTGTGTTTATTTTTTTAAAATTTCAACTAAAAAAAATTAGAAATCGATTTGCTAAAAAAGATAATAGACCTAAAATTTAGGTCAATTCCAAAAATTTCAAAAATTTTCATTTTTTATCACTTAGTATCATTTATCAGTTGAGCACATCACAACGATTTGGGCATGACAATATATTCTAATGAACTCGTCAATTTCGTTTCCAGATTATGAAAATTTTCTATTTCAAATCCTTGAATCTCCTTGGACATATGTAATTGGTAGTAGTATTATAATAATAGTCTCTAAAATTTATAACTTAATTAATATAATATTTTATATGTAGATTAATATTATATAACTGTTAAATAAATAAAAATATAACAAATTAACAATAGTTTAATATGTAATAATAATTAATTAAACATATTATTTAAAATTATTTTTTATATTTTTAATTTTATATATTTAATATTACTCGTATTTTTATTCTCCCAAGAGGATCCATTAGAATTACGAGCCTTGCTTCAACTCGGAACTTCCCAATTGAACTTTTTTTTTTCTCTTTTCAAAAAATCTTTGAAACTTGAAAATCGAGGAGGATATTAACTTTATTTCATATCTCAACTGTAGAGATGAGAAGTAATCTTATAAATAATTCAATGCCTCCTGCTATCAAGTGATGGATAATTTTATTTTATTTCTTAAAGTTAG
This sequence comes from Ailanthus altissimus, assembly GCA_946807835.1. Taxonomy (NCBI): domain Eukaryota; kingdom Viridiplantae; phylum Streptophyta; class Magnoliopsida; order Sapindales; family Simaroubaceae; genus Ailanthus; species Ailanthus altissimus. The sequence goes on from OX327684.1 coordinate 22,788,499, forward strand.
GAGAAATTATATATATACACTAATATTATTATCTTCACACAATATTATTATTTAATAATTATTTATATATTATTTAAAATAAAAAATTAACATACTAATTAGAAAATGTAGAATTATTCTCTTATAAATAGAACCCCCCGTACCCTAACATTCTATATTATCACAATACGTCTTGAATATAATGGCCATTCCAAATCTGTTAAGTAACCTAAGGTGGGGCGAATAAGTGAGAAAACATAAATTAAAATGGTCATACATTATACTTTAATTTTATTTTTATTAAACTGTTTATAGTATTATCTTTATTTATTATTAGAAGACCAAAAACATCAATTGATAATCCACCCATTTGTTGTCTATATTAAGGTCACGTCGTCGAGAGTTACAACAACTTTTGTTGGCCGCAAATGAGAGTTAAAATTATAACCATATCTAAGATCACTGCTACCCAATGGTAGCTAGAGATAATACGCTATTACCCCCATATCGTAAGTCAATCATTAAACAACTATTTTCAAGTTTTGAATCATGTTGCTTGATAGTCTTAATTTGTATTAATATTCTAATCTAAATGGCTTTCGCGAAAAGTAATATTCGAGAACTTTGATTTCTCTGTAAAATAGCGACGGTGCAAATTCAGCTGAGGAATTCATAAAATGCGATTAAAGTATTCTTTTGAGTCAGCCTTTAGAAAATTATGGAAGCAGGATTCAATTCCCATTTATTTTAACAGCAATAAAAAGGAGGAGGAAAGAAAACTCTTACCGAACTTGAAATATGAACAAGAAGGCCTAAAACTCAACGTGAAAATTTCAACACGGAAACTCAGCAAAGATTATCCAATTTTCTGGTCATATAAACAAATGTTATATCATTCAAATGCGTCGGCAAGATTTAATTAGTATGATGATTTTGTCGACTTGGACTTCAACTGGTTCCTAATATATAAGACATTATGTATAAAGAATAAAGTTTTGTAATCAAATTATGTTTATGTTGAAGTGGAAGCATATAAATAAGTAAAAAATTTATTTAAATAATATAATAATGTAAAACAAGTTATTAAAAAATAAATAGAGAAATTAGTAGAAGAAGAATACAAAGAATTACATAGTTCGGTAATTTACTTACATCTATGGTAGATCAAGATCACACTCTTCTCTTATTATGAATCATAAAGCACTCACAAAGTATGTATTTTATAAGAAAGATCATAAAGAAAACTCTCTCTCTCTCTCTAGAGATTTTTTCTGATAAAGAACCATAAAGATCTCTTGTTTATCACAAAGATTGTCAAGATTTCTAGTTGATTACAAAGATCTATATTTGATTACAAAGATATGTTTACAAGCCAATTGATAGTCTTTATATAGGCTTTGGGACGACCTAGGTTTACTCTATACGTGTGGAAGTCGTATTAGGGAGTCCTGAAACAAGTAAGAGACGAAATAAAGAAGTTTTCTTATTTCAGGATACTGTTCCCGTCTCTAGTGCCACGGCGTTGGTCTCTCGTCGCCGCGACGCTGGCGCGCTTCTGCTGAGCGCTGTGGCGCTAGCGTCCTGGCACCGCGGCGTTCAGGTTCTGGATTGGGCGCCACAACGCCCACGCCTGGTCGCCGCGACGCTGGCGCTTGGTGCTCCCTTCTTCGTTTTTCTCCTCCTTTCGCATCCATCTTCGATCCGTGTGCACCCTACGCATTTGGCTTGATCTCCAAATCATATTGCGATGATTTTTAATCAATATTCTCACAAATCCCCTTCTTGATTCAAAATCATCCACAAAGCAACTCGATATCTCATTTTCGCATCTTCGGTCACCCTCACAAAGTAGTGACTTCGGTTAAGTCCTTGCATAAGACGAACTTAACTGAGGGTAGTGGCTTAGTTAACATATCAGCAGGGTTTTCAGACGACGCTATCTTTGTTAGACTAACTTCACCACTTTGGATAATCTCTCGAATGTAATGGAGCCTCACATCAATGTGTTTCGACCTCTCATGGAACACTTGATGCTTGCTTAGGTGTATGGCACTTTGACTATCATAATACACACCGGTGTTCACATCTTTACTAGCCAATACCTCCGCGCATATGCGTTTTAACCACACGGCCTCTTTGATAGCTTCACCAACAGCTATGTACTCTGCCTCTGTGATAGATAGTGCAACTACATGTTGTAGAACTGATCTCCAACACACACTACACCCAAACACTGTGAATACGTAACCCGTTAACGATCTTCTTTTGTCAAGATCACCTGCATAATCTGAGTCTATGTACCCTCTTACCATTTCATTGCTGTCCTCATCCCTCTTATATATCAACCCGTGATTTGATGTCCCATTGAGATATCTCATATTCACTTTATTGCAAGCCAGTGATCTTTTTTCGGATTCGCCATGTATCTACTTACCACACTTATAGCCTGTGCTATGTCTGGTCTTGTGCAAACCATTGCATACATGATGTTCCCCACAGTGCTTGCATACGGTACTTTGCTTATCTGCAGTTTCTCCTCATCGGATATTGGCGACTGTGCTGTTGAAAGTCTGAAATGCATGGCCAAAGGAGTAGAGACAGCCTTTGCGTTTGACATACAAATCTTCTCCAAAATTTTAACTATATATCGCTGTTGGGACAAGAAGATAGCATCTCTTCTTTCCCTCACAATATCCATACCCAAAATTCTCTTTGCTTCTCCTAAATTCTTCATTTCAAACTCACCACTCAACTGCTTCTTGAGTTTATATATTTCTTCCACATTCTTGCATGCGATCAACATATCATCGATGTATAGAAGCAAATACATCATCCCATAACTTATGTTCTTGAAGTACACGCATCCGTCATACTTGCTCCTACTAAAACCACAAGCCATCATAAACTCATCAAATCTCTTATACCATTGTCTAGGTGATTACTTTAACCGTACAATGACTTTTTTAGCTAACAAGTATGATCTTCTTTTTTGGGCTCCTCGAACCCTTGCGGCTGTGCCATGTATATCGTTTCTTCAAGCTCTCAATGTAGAAAAGCTATCTTTACATCCATCTGCTCTAGATGTAAATCAAGGTTTGCACACATGGCTAACAAAATCCTAATAGATGTGTGCTTGACAACTAGAGAGAATATCTCATAAAAATAAACTCCCTCTCTCTGAGTAAAACCTTGTGCTACTAACCTAGCCTTGAATCTCGTAGGCTTAATCCCCGATATCCCGTCCTTTACCTTATACACCCACTTGCACCTGACTAGTTTCTTTTGAGGTCTCTCCACTAACTTTCAGGTATTGTTCTTCCTAGTAGAACTAATTTATTCTTCCATGGCCTGCTGCCATTTTTATTTGTTTTCACTATTCATATCCTCATCATATGTCATGCCTCATCATACTCAAGAGTGTAAGCAGAATTAAAAGCATGAGCAACTAAGTCTGCTTGTGCATATCTGACTGGTGGGTGAATCATTCTCCTTAGCCTGTCTCTAACAAGCTGGTACTCTTCAAGTTCCAACTCAAGAGTTCTAGTCTTCTTTTGGGTGGACTTGGAGGAACTCGCCGGTGTTCTTGGTTCATCTTCAAGGATCTCCTTGTTGAAGTGTTGATCTGGGGGCATATCAGATCCATTTTCAGGCTCTACTTCAACTTTTATTGACTCGGGTGCTGAGTCTTCCTTGGCCATAGGTTCTTCTTTCTCATCTCTTTGAGAGGTTTTCAGCATTGTCGTCTTATCGAACATCACGTCACGGCTTATGATACTCCTTGATGGTGTTAAGTCTTTACAACATACCTTGTACCCTTTCTCTCATTCGGGATATCTTATGAATACCCATTTGATAGCTCTAGGTTCCAACTTCCCCTCCTTAACATGTATAAAGGCAAGGCAACCAAATATTCTGAGGTGGTCATACTTCGGAGGATTACCAGACCATTTCTCTTCTAGCGTCTTGAAGTCAATTATTGAAGAGGGACTTCTATTAATTAAGTAAGCTGCAGTCACTACAGCTTCTCCCCAGAATGTCTTGGACATCTTCGTATTGGTAAGCATGCATCTAACCCTTTCAAGTAGGGTCCTATTCATCCTCTCAGCTACCTTATTCTGCTGCAGTGTTGATTTTACTGTTCTATGCCTTGTAATCCCATGCTTGGCACAAAACCCATTAAAATCTCTGTTGCAAAATTCGAGGCCGTTGTCAGTTCTCAACCTCTTCACTCTTTTGCCAGTCTGATTCTCAACAAGAGCCTTCCAAGTCTTGAACACATCAGATACTTGATCCTTACTCTTCAACACATAGACCACAGCTTCCTCGAATAGTCATCAATCAAGCTGAGAATATACCTGGCACCACCATGAGTAGCTGTCTGAGCTGGTCCCCAAAGATCCGAGTGTATATAGTCAAGAGTCCCCTTAGTCTTATGCTCGCCGGTACTGAACATCACCCTATATGCTTTCCCAAATACACAATGCTCACAAAACTCTAAGGGCTGGAACTTATCCTTACCAAATGCCTTTTGACTATATAACTTATTTAAGTTTCTCTCACCTAGGTGTACCAGTCTAAGATGCCACAACTTGGTTTGCATACTCTCATCATCTACAGAGAATAGTGCATAACCACTCACGACTTCACCCTCAAGCACATAAACATCTTTGCGCTTCTCTCCTCTCATTACCACCATGGAACCTTCAAAACTCTTAAAATCTCTCCGTCGATCCTGATAGAACATCCATTCTGGTCTAAAGTCCCAAGTGAGATCAAGTTTCTCTTCAAGTTAGGAACATACCTAACATCTGTTAACTCTCACACACGCCCATCATGCAACCTAAGCTTAACACTATCAATTCCCATCATTTGACAGGCAACATCATTACATATTAAGACTTTACTACCACTAATGGGCTGAAAAATTGTAAACCAAGAATTGTGCAGGCACATGTGAAAAGTACAACCAGAATCTAAAACCCATTATTCAGAGTTCATACCATCAGTAGCGACGAGTGTCTCTGCACTGTCATAGCTATCATCATAGGCAAGCGTAGCATCCGTTTTCTTCTTATCTTGTGTTCTCTTCTGAGGATAGTCCTTTATGAAGTGCCTCTCTTTCTTGCAGCAATAACACTTCCTAGGAGTCCTAGACTTCGATCTTGAGCCTTTTTTCTTCCCATCTCTATATGAGGGCCTTCATTTTATTGATAAGCTTTCTGCATTGCCCTCGGTCTACTTTCTTAATAACTTTAAGTTTAATGATGATTTCACATCACTCATCGTTAAACTCTTTTTGTCGTAGAGTAGCGTATCAACAAAAATCTCATAGCTCTTGGGGAGTGAACTCAGCAGGATAATTGCTCTATCTTCATCTTCTATCTTGATGTTGATAGACTCAATATTAAGGATGATCTTATTGAAGGCGTCTATATGATCTCTCATCGGCGTCCCTTCTGACATGGACAGCTGATATAGCTTTTTCTTTATATGTAATCTGTTGGCCAACGATTTCCTCATATAAAAAGAGTCAAGCTTCTTCCAAAGACCTATTGCCGTCGTCTCACTTGCTACTTTCCTTAGTACTTCATCGCTTAATGACAGAACAATAGTGCTATGAGCTCTTTCTTGAATGTCCTTTCTTTCTGCCTCAGCTCTAGATGACTCTAGCGTCTTCTCTTCATCACTAGATGGAGCTGTAGTCTCCTCTAATGCCGAATCAAGCCTTTGGCTCACCAACAACGCCTTAACCTTCATATTCCATATATTGAAGTCATTCGTACCGTTGAATTTCTCTACCTCATACTTGGATGTGGTCATGTCTGCTTAGAACCAAAGCTCTGATACCAGTTTGTTGAAGCGGAAGTACACAAACAAGCAAAAAATTCACCCAAGTAATATAATAATGCAGAACAAGTTATTAAGAAATAAATAGAGAAAGGGGTAGAAGAAGAACACACAAAAAATTACGTGGTTCGGCAACTTACCTACGTCTAAGGCGGATCAAGATCACACTCTTCTCTTATTATAAATCACAAGGCACTCACAAAGTATACATTTTACAAGAAATATTATAAATAAAACTCTCTCTCTCACTCTAGGGATTTTCTCTCACAAAAAACCACAAATATCTCTTGTTTATCACAAAGATTGTCAAGATTTCTAGTTGATTACAAAGATCTATATTTGATCACAAAGATATGTTTACAAGCCAATTGATAGTCTTTATATAGGCTTTGGGACGACCTAGGTTTACTCTATACGTGTGGGAGTCGTATTAGGGAGTCCTGAAATAAGTGGAAGACGAAATAAGAAAGTTTCCTTATTGTAGGATATTGTTCCCGTCTCCAGCGCCGTGGCGCTGGTCTCTCGTTGTCGCGGCGCTGGCGCGCTTCTACTGAGCGTTGCGGCGCTAGCGTCCTGACACCGCGGCACTCAAGTTTTGGACTGGGTGCCGCAGCGCCCACGTTTGGTCAATACGGCGCTAGATCTAGTGCGCCCTTCTTCATTTTTCGCCTCTTTTCGCGTCTATTTTCAATCCATATATATCCTATGCACTTGATTTGATCTTCAAATTATATTTCGATAATTTTTAATTAATATTCTCACAAATTAATATTATATCACCAATTGTTGACGAACAAGTTCCTTGATTTCACATTACAACTTCCATGATTGATAGCGAAAGTTGAAAGCAAGCAGCCATGCTAACATAAAACGAGAATCATTTCCCACCTGCAGATGAGTAAAACGAATAGATAACTTCATAAATTGGATACAAAAAACCTAAAACAATTATTGAGATCATTTCGCTTATCATCGTCACGGTGATCTCATTGATTTAGGGTTTGTTTAGTAAATAAACCAGTCAACGACGCTACCTTCTGGAATCTTTCTTTTTTTTTTTTTTGGTCTGTCTTTTTGCAGCCCATTGAACCCCATCCCTCTTCAACTTTAAACACAAATTCAATTAATTTGTTTGACGTAGCGAAATCGTCAAGTTGCCAAGCAGATGAAAAGCATAGTTAATTTACTAATCTAGAGATCATGCACCAAATTCAAGTAAGATTCGATATGTAATAATTTCTAATCTTAAACTTTGGACACACGAATTGATAACATATTCTGATGAACGTACATCTATGAATTTCAAGCAATGAATGAGACTGTGTCTTTGGGGCTTCACATATTTTGTTTAAGTACGTAGCACACCAACTGTTGGAAAGCGAGTAAAAATTAAGAAAATATAAGAAAGGGAAAAAAATTTGAGTTTACGCAGGCTTTTTGAAACTACAGACAAGTAAAACTTACCAGCTCAGAAAACAAGATCTATTAAATGGCATATTAGCACCTTAAGCGAGCAATAGAACACATAACTCCATTAAATTAAATAACTCAAAAGAAAAAGCAAGAATATTGCAATACTGCTAGATACGGAATTCTGCAAATAGCTGGAGAGGGATATGTTCATGGAATACTAAGAGAAGCAAGATATTGAACCATCTATTAACTTCAAAGGGCGTATTAAAAATATATATTTATATATTTATATATGTATAGTGAGAGAATTAATTTAATAAATTATGTATCTTATTACATAATAAATTTTTAAACACATAACAATATTCTGTAGCACAATATAAATAATATAAAAATTATATATTTATTAAATGATGACATATGATAGTGTTACTTATCATATAATAAATTATATAATTTACTAAATTAATTATATATATATATATAAAGCGTTTCAGATTGTTTGATCTAAAACCATATAATGAACTGAAAAAATGAAAATTAATAATGTGTGTTTTTATAATGACAGCGTTAAAAGAGGTCAAAGAATGTAGATTAACATGCAACTTAGTTATTGGAATCATATCTTTATGAATTGCATGGCAGCTTTGTTAAATTACTTCTATCTTTCTTAATTATAATTTTTAATCTATTTGACAAAATAATAAACGATATTTATACTGTTGTCATCATCCAGGTCCCAAATTCACAATCATTTTTGTTTCTGTTCCAATCGGGCGCATTCTTTACCCAAAACGCATGGAAAGGGCCATGCTGAGATGATGATCATGATAGTACTGTGACAACATTGCTTATGTATGGGGCAAAATGTTAAAGATCAAAAATTGAAGTGGCAAAGTCTAAATTTTTTAGGATCATAATGTTAAAGTGGAAAACGTGCAAGGGTTATAAGAGAAATTCTATTTTAAGAGTTAAAATCATAAATATTTTCTTGAGCCGAGGGCGAGGGCAAGGGCCGCAGGCCTCAATGTAGGTCAACTCGTGTGTACTGATATAAAATTCACAGTAATTAGGCATGATAAAGGAAAAAAAAAAAACTATATTATGAACGAGAACCTTTTTGTCTTATCAATAACTTGGCTACTCGGTTAATATTGCTGACTTCTTATCAGATGCAATCTCACAAGCCACTTGAAGAAAAAAATTTTGCAGCAAAATATATACATCGATTATTAATTAAAAATAATACTATAGATACAAATTAATTATATAAACTGAGATCTTATAATGTAATTATAAGACTAATATAAATAAGAAGGTTAATGCCATTTTCACCATATGCATTCAAATTTATTACACAAACATCAACTTGTGTGAATCCTTTTTGTATTACTAGCTAATTTGTAGATGCAATATTAATATTAATATTATATATATATATATAAATTTTATCTCCCAATTAACACGAAGGTAACTAATTTAGCATTACACGATGAGTTTAGTAAAGTTTTCATTTTTTTTAATATGAAAATCAAAATTTTATATTATAATGATGCAATAATAATATTAGTTGATGAATACTTGAAATTACACATTTAATAAGTGTTTTAGATTATTATTTTGTATTAGTAGTGTCTTTAACCCCCCTAACTTAAATATGTTTATAATATTGTACCTAATTTTCTTTGAACTATTTTGTAATAGGTTCGGTAAAATGGGTATAACTTTTTATTTAAGAATCCAATTAAGTGATTTTTGATCTCATGAAGAGCTGACTTAATAGGCTAATATATTATATTTCACAAAACATTTGAAATTCGAGCGTTTAAAATGTGAAAATAACTTAAAATAGAACTAAATTGCAATACAGGCCCAATTTGAATAGTCATCAGTATTTGGCCCATAACTATTGAAATACATATCTAATATGTATGAGACAACTTAATTTAAAAAAAAAAAGAGACTTATATACAACTTTGATATTTTGGAGGACAATTAATTCGGATCACATCAATTCTAAATTAGATAATCAAGTGAGTGCATTAATAATAATTAATGCAAATTATTTTGCCATCATTCTTGACTTTCATCATCCAAGTGGTTTCCTCCTAATTTGTCTCGATTTATCCATATTATTTTTTATAAATTGGTGACTTGTTTATAAGCATGTAATTAGAGAGTTAGAATTTAGTTCAAAATACTTGTCTTTTGTATTATCTCTTTGTAATATTATTTCTCTTATTTACTATTATAAAGTTATGTTATTTCCTCTTCCATTTCATTTTTTTTTTATAGTTTTATTATGTCTAAGTAATTTTATTTATGCTAAGGTGAAAGGGTAAAACTCTTGACAAGGTAATACTTAACTCTGATTCATGAATTTAATAATTTATTCTTAAGTTATGCAAATTTATATATGATGTATTTATTTTGTTTGTAATTAATACCCTTTCTTTTAAGTGCTGTATATTAATTTATTATTGACAAACTTTATATTTGGTACAATAAATTCTTGAAATTATTTACAAGATTTTACGTATATACCCTTTCTTATAAAGTGAGAGTCTTGATTTATTGTAGACAAATATAAAGATTGGCATAATAAATACTTGAACCCATTTAAAATATTTTGTGTATAATAATTGAAAGAAATAAATACTAGTTAATATATAAATGGTGATGAACTTTAATTGTTATATCTTCCGGCTGGAACCTTCTTTGTATGAGGATTCTAATTGAGTTATAAAAAGAATTAAATATATTCTTACTTCTTATGCCAAGAGTGGATCATCTTAACCTTAATTTTTATTTGAATAGGTTAATTGAATTACAATTTACAAACATCTCATATTATATTAATTGTCTTTAAAGTATTTATAGTTTATAATTTTAATTTTACTTCTCTGTGAATCGACCCCGTTCTCAATGGATTATTTATTACTTCGATAATTCTGCATTTGGGAATAAACTCCTATATTCAGGACGTGTCAAGTTTTTAGTGCCGTTGCCAAGAAATTGAAATAAATATTTTTTTTGTTTGTTTGTTTATTTTATTTTTATGGAAGGTTAAGCCTCCTAACTTTTTTTATTTTATTTATTATTCGCTTTTTATTTTCATGGAAGACTAAGCCTCCTACTCTTTATTTGTTAACTTTTTATTATATAATCTAACATTAACTAATCTAATATTACTAATCAAACTTCTAATTATTTATCTTTATTTTATTTTAGTTTTAGTTTTACATGTGTTTAATATTTTATTCTTTCTCTTATTTCTCTTATTTATTGTTATTGTATTTTGTTTTATTTTTTTTATATGAGCGGTTGGTTTTGGAGATCCTAATTCTCATTGTTTAGTGAAAGGTAATTTTGAAACTTCCTTTGATAATTTGTTAGATTCTCCTTCATCTTCTCATTCTTCACCAATTAACACTACGATCGAGAATCAAATTAAGGGACTCATAGACCCAGGGAACAATCAGTCCCAATATAATAACTATAACCAACCTAGGACACTTAGAGACTACATGAACCCTACACGAACCTGTGCACCATCTTGCTTAATTTTTCCTCTGGATACAACACATTTTAATTTTAAGTAAGTCATTATCCAACTTTTACTCACTTTTCATGATTTAGATGCAGAGAACTTTTATCTACATGTAAGAGAATTTGAAGAAGTGTGTAACACGTATAATGACCAAAATTGTAGCATGAACACAATTCGACTTAAGCTTTTCCCTTTTTCTTTAAAAGATAAAGCTAAAATATGGCAACAAAATCTTAGACTAGGACCCATTTCTTTATGGGATGAGATGTAACAACAATTCCTGAAATTTTTTTTCCTTCATATAAAACAAATTCTTTCAAAAGATAAATGACCACTTTTGCCCAAAAATCAGGAGAGACCCTTTACCAATGTTGGGAAAGGTATAAAGAATTACTTAATACCTGTCCTCATCATAGCTTTGAAACATGGAGACTAGTCTCAAATTTCAATGAGGGCTTAATACCCCAAGTTAGGCAAATGATAGAAATGATGTATAATGGAACATTTGAGGATAAAGACCTAAAAGAGGTAATGAACTATCTAGACTAACTAGCAGAAAATGTTTAAAATTGGGACACTGTTAGTACCTGTGAGGCACTTAGCAAAAATCAAACCACTATATCTAGTGGGGGTATTTATCATCTTAAGAAAGACCATGACGTTTAAGCCAAATTAACATCTCTAACTAGAAAGGTCGAAACCTAGAAATGAAAAAGAGTAGTCAAATAAAATCTGTTCAAGAAATTGTGTGTCACATTTGTGAAACCCATAATCACTTTACCAATGATTACCCAACTTTGCTTGCATTTAGGAAATGCCTCCATGAACAAGCTAATGTTCTAAATATGTTTAAGTGGTCAAATAATAACCCATATTCATAAAACTATAATCTTGGATGGCGAAATCACCCGAATTTTAGTTTGAGGAATGACACTCAAGCACAGGCTTCACAACCACCTTTCCAACCACACCAAAAATTTTAACACCATCAAAATTATGCACCATATATCCCACCTCCTAGGAAAATTTTAAAGAAACTTTGCATGCATTCATTGAAAAGCAAGAGTCTACTAATTCTCAAAATGTTTAAACATTTGCTGATTTGAAAGATACTCTTACTAAATAGGACCACGGGCAAGACTTGAGAGAATTCTTTGAAATATTGAGGAAAAGTAAAATAAAGTTGAACTTAGAAAAATGTGCCTTTGGGGTAAAATCAAGAAAATGTTTAGGTTTCACGATCAGTAAGAAGGGAATAGAAGCCAACCTAGACAAAGTTCAAGCCATTCTAGAGATGAAATCCTCTAGCACGGTCAAAGAGATTCAACGACTTATGAGGAGAGTGCGGCTCTGAACAGGTTTATCTTTTGAGCCACAAATAAGTGCTTTGAGTTCTTCCAAGTAATAAAAAGAAAAGATAAGAATCGGTGGACCATAGAGTGCTAGCAGGCCTTTCAGTAATTCAAGGTTTATCTATCCGAACCAATTCATCTTGCCATTCAACCCAAGGTAACGAACTCATACTTTATTTAGAAGTTTTTGATCAAGTAGTAATCTCAGCATTGGTCAAAGAAGAGGAAGCAGTTTATCGACCAATATATTACTTTAGAAATGCCTTTACGGACTCGGAGAGTAAATATCCCCTTTATAAGAAATTGACTTTAACCTTAATAGTATCAGGGAAGAAGCTATGGCCCTATTTTCAAGCCCACCCAATCATTGTTCTTACCAACCAGCCATTAAAGATAATCTTACATAAGCCATATTTATCTGGTCGGTTAGTCAAGTGGGCCATAAAGCTCAGTAAGTTTGACATACAGTTCAAACCCTGAACAACTATTAAGAGGTAAGCTTTAGTCTATTTCATAACTAAATGCATACATAGTGATAACGAAATTGAATAATTAGAACCACAAGCTCCAAATCAGAAAACTCCACATAAAAATACAGTATGGTTGCTCTATATAGATGGGGTATCTAATCTATATGGTGTAGTGCAAGAATCATTCTTAGTAGCTTAAAGTGAGATGAAATTAGTTAAGTTATACTCTTTGGGTTTAAAGCTTCTAACAACGAAGTAGAATATGAAGCTTTTCTAGTCGGATTAAGGGTAGCTCGAACATTAGCAGTAAAGAAAGTACTAGTAAGAAGTGACTATCAGCTAATAGTGAACCAAGTGAATAAAAACTTCAAAGTTCGGGAAGAAAAAATAATGGCCTACTTAGCTAAAGTAAGAAGTTGGATTGACTAATTTAATAAAGTAAAGGTGGAGCTAATCCTAAGAAGTGAGAACTACTGAGCAGATGTCATAGCATAAATGGCCTTAAGTGAAGAAGCTCAATTGCCTTAAATAATTCTTGTCGAATTTATCCCCAACCTAGCATACAAGAAAAAGAGCAGGTTATACAAATTGACTCGAGTCCAAGCTAGATGGATCTGATTCGAGATTATACTTAGAATGTGGTTCTACTAATTGATAAAAAGAAATTTTGCAGGATTAAATATCAAGCAACTAGATAGTCGGTGATTGAAGGAGTTTAATGCAGATGAGGCTTCTCTTATCCACAAATGAGATCCTTAGGACCACAGGAAGCAGAACAAGTTCTTAGAGAAATTTATGAAGGGATTTGCGACATTCACTTAGGAACAAGGGCACTGACTCACAAAGTATTCCGAACAGGGTACTATTGACTGACTACTCTTCAAGATGCTAGAAACCTAGTCAAACATTGCGACACCTGCCAAAAATTCACCGATAAAATTCAAGCACCAAATGAAGAGTTAACTATAATGACTAGACCTTGGTCATTCTCTCAATGAGGACTTGACTTGATAGAACTCTTATCTTAAGGAAAGGAATCCTGTAAATATGTAGTCGTGATGATGGACTACTTCCTAAGTGAATCGATGTTGAACCGTTATTGAGAATAATAAAAAAAAATGTATAAGACTTTGTGTGGAGAAATATAATGTGCTAGTATGAGATTTCTCACACCATCATTACTGATCATGGGAAGTAGTTCGACAATAGTAGCTTTAAGAGCTTTTGCAAATAGTTAGAGTATAATTGTTATTTGCATCACTAGCTCATTCTAAGACAAGTGGCCAAGTAGAATCTTCCAACAAAGCAGTCAAGAAGTTGCTCAAGAAAAATTTAACAAATAGAAAGAAAAGATGGGTAGAAGAACTTCCAAAAGTACTTTGGGCACTACGAACTACTAGCAAAATTGCAATCGGCGAAACACCATTCTCTCCGACTTTCGACTATAAAGCAGTAATTCCCACAAAGATTGAAATTCCAATGCACAGGGTATTGCACTTTTTTGAAATGGCCAATAACAAATTGATCAAGGGACAACTAGATTCAATCGAATAGCTAAAAGAGAATACTAGATACGAATACCTGCCTACCAACAAAAGGTTGCTAGATATTATAACAAGAGAGTCAAAGCAAGGGACTTCAAGAAAGGTGATAAGGGCAGGTTTGTCATATATTTTCTCATGTTTTTATTTTGATATTTTATTATTTTATGAGAATACATGACTATTTATATGCATTATTGTTATTTATAGGGACTAAAGTGTAAAATTTTTAAAATATGGACCTGTAGCCCTAGCGCCACAAGAATTTTCGCTCCAGTGTTGGAATAGTTATCAAAATAAGAAAATCAGAAAAGATGACTTGTTTAAGTCGCGACTAGCGCCCCAACGCCAGACCATCATCGTGCCAGCGACAGGTTAGCGCTCCAACACCAACATCCCATCGCTCCAGCGGTGAGGCTATTTGCACCCAACGATAGCAGCATAACGCTTCAGCAGGAGTGCGAGTCCTAATTCGACTAGAATTGAGATTTTCAAACTTATACCAATTCCTATAAAAGACCACTCGTGCCCAAACTTTAAAAATCAACAAAAATCACCCAAGAACAATCTAAGAACATCAAGAATATATAGTATAAGTCTTAGAGAGCAGTTGGAGATTAATTAGAGCAATCTTTAAGAGAGATTCAAGGCATTCTTCGGCATCAAGAGTTTCTTAGGCAGCGCAATCAAGACAAATTCAGCGTCTATATCAGTTTGCTATTGATTGTATCATGATTTATTAATATTTTTAATGCCGTTCTCTTGTAGCTATAAGTTAAATTTAATTTCTAGGGTTAATATTTGAACTCAATATGTGCGCTTAATTGTCATATCTTTTTAATATTTAATAAACTTAGTTCTTTATTATTTAAATTACTTGTTCTTAATACTTCAATATATCTGGTCAATATATGGTGAATGAATTGGTAATATTTTTGATAAACTCAGAAGAGGATTCATTCTATTTAGACATAGGTAATTTGATGCATAATTGTAAAGTAACATTCAATGTTGTATATGCAAGTTTCAATTTAGGATAGGAATATACTTAATTGGCATGTATAATTAATAAGACCTAATTTTAATGAATCTTAATTTATCACAAGTACCATAAGAATATAGGTATTTAGTAAATTAAGGTATATTTGCATGACCTTGGAAGGTGCTTGTGAATACATTAGTGTCTTGATCAATAATAAAACCTAAGTGAGTTAGATATTAGAAGATTAATTATCAGAAAGCATATTGAGGGATAGTATTAATTTTAGATTTTCTCTATATTACTATTACTTAAATATCTTTACATTGTGTTATTATTTTTATATTTTCTACTTCTATTCTTAGATTTTTATTTTTCTAAATAATTATTAGAAAGACATAATTTTAGTAATTGATTAAAAATAAGGAATTATTCTTGTAGGTTTAACATCTGACTTATTAAGTCCTTTTATTACTTGCATATGATAACATATACTTGCACTTAATTATAAGATATAAAAATATCGCATCAGAAGGTGACATAGTACTAAAAAGAATAATGTTGAATACAAAAAATTCAGCAGATGAAGTCCTTGGGCCAACCTATGAAGACCCATACAAAGTTGTCAAACGTATTATAGGAGCCTATAAACTTGAAGAAGTATATGGACAAGTCGTGAAAAAGTTATGGAATACTGAACTGCTAAAGAAATATTACTTTTAGTTTCTATTTTTATGTGTTACATACTTGTTATGTAAGAACGTTATTTTCTAATAAAATCGATACTTTCTTGCATGTACCACTACATGAATAGTTGTTCAGAATCTGAGTTAACCGATTATTAACATTTACAAATTAAATAGTAAAGAACAACGTTTTTAAACACGTTATAGGGGGTAGCACTCATGAGGTTATCCACAGACTACCAGATAGGATAACGTTCTCAGAAGAGAACCCTACGAAGATACAGTTATAAAGACATTGAAGAATAACACGCCATAGGGGGCAGCACTCATGAGGTTACCTATAGACCACCAGACGGGGTAACTCTCTTAGAGGAGAATCCTATGGATGTGTAGCATATACTTCGTAGGGGGGGGGTACTCATAAGGTTACACACAGATCACCAGATAGGGTAACGCTTTCAAAGAAGAACCCTACGAAGATACAGCTGTAAAGACATTGAAGAATGGGATAACGCTCTCAAAGGAGAACTCTATGGATGTGCAGACCACTGGCTCAGAATTATAATCCTATTAGCTATAAATAATAGAACAAATCGAGTAGCTCAGCATAATACCATTGTCAAAATCAGAGCGGTTATAAGAAGAAGATCTGTTCGGTTCTACTCGATCAGCATCTTAAGATAGATCAGAAGTGCTTTCAGATACTCAGACTCGAGCAAGTCCAAGAAAACTCCTAAAGAATGGAGATTTCGAGCAGATGTAGGAATGAAGATTCAAAGCAAGCATAACACAAAAATAAAGTTTCCAATTTTGAATAAATCAAATCTAGAAACTGGTGGACTCTTATCCCCTCTTAAAATTCTCCCTAAAGACCTAGCTTATTGGGGCCCAAAAGACTAATCCTCCAAAATAGTTATTTATGGGCTAGCCTTGAAGGCTCAAACCAAGACAGTTGAGATCTCTAAGGCATGACAAAACTAGGGCTCAAGATATACTTGAAGCATGAAATCTACTCAGTCACGCGGACTTAGGTTTGTTCAAGCTGCTTGTACATCAGTTTTGTATACTCACATTTGAGTCGACCAGAGTTATAAACTTATACACAACCAAGACAAACAGAACATAAAAGAAACCAGCTCGATAATAGATCTACCCAGAACTGAGCAGCTTATATTCCGATTAGGTACTACCACAAGGATAGATACATAACCATTTACTCAGTCCACAGAAATAAGACTTACACTAGTTAGAATCCAACACGTTATAAGAAGGATCAGCTTGATAAGAAATGCTGAACTGCCCTCACAACAGAAATAGCAGAGACAAAAAAGGAAACTAACGTTGTAAAGGAAATAGAATTTGTAAAAAAAGAAGAACTATGGTGCTTTTAGAAACGAATTCTGCAAACCATGCTAACCCAAAATAATCAAGACTTACCCAAAACAATCACAATGCCGGCGAAAATAAGTATGAAGAATATTCTCAGAAGACCGATGCTATAAATAGGTGAGAAAACTACGCAGAAGATAGAGACAACTTTTGGTATCCAAGTTCTTACTACTTTGTTTTAGATTTGTTCCTTTTGTCTTCTCAAACCTTACTAAAACAACCATATCTGATTTAAGTATCAGAGATTTTTTGCCGAAACCTACATCAACGAAGTTTTAACAACAGTCTCAGAGTTTTACAAGTGTTTTATCATCACAGCGAAGTTCGTAGTTTTAAACCTAGTTAGACGAAGTTTAACGTATTGATTTTTGCAAAAAAATAAATTTAAAGTTTGTTGGTCTGAGAAACTATTTTTTTGGATCAACAAATATATTTAATTTAATTATTCAGTGTAATTGTACCTTTTTATTATATTTAATTGAATGTTTTAGTTGAATTGAGTAAATATATATTTTTATATGTTTAATATAAATTAGTGGTAAAAATATTATAATTTATTTGTTTTTTTTTTTATCTTACAGTCTAAAGTTGATCCGACGTAGTCGAATAGTTTAGAATAAGTTATAAAATATAGCATATTAATTAATTTATTTTGTTTTGAAGCATATCAATCACGTTCGCCATCTGTTTTGTCTTAATAAAAGTTCATGAATTAAAACTCTTGAAAATATAATTTTATATAATTTTTTTTTAATAAAAAGTTCTCTTAAAAAATGTACAATGCGGTGATGATTTCGAGTGCTCCACGGATCTCTCAATACAAATCATTTGAATTCGAGTATTTAATTTTAGTTTATCAAATGAAAATGAATTTAATGTGTGATCAGTTTTCAAGATATTTTTTTGGAGGAATTTTTGAAGCAAACGGGTAAAAAAGAGATTATAGATAATAAAAAAAAATCTGTGAAGAGGATAATTGTGTTCATTTTTTTTTTAAATTTTAACTAAAAAAAATAAGAAATCGATTTGCTGAAAAAGATAATAGACCTAAAATTTAGGTCAATTCCAAAAATTTCAAAAAACATTCATTTTTTATCACTTATTATCATTTATCCGTCGAGCACATCACAACGATTTGGGCATGACAATATAGTCTAATCAACTCGTCAATTTCTTTTCCAGATTATGAAAATTTTCAATTTCAAATCCTTGAATCTCCTTGAACATATGTAATTGGTAGTACTATTATAATAATAGTATATAAAATTTATAACTTAATTAATTAATATTTAATGTCAATTACTGATTAATATTATATAACTGTTAAATAAATAAAAATATAACAAATTAACAATAGTTTAATATGCAATAATAATTAATTAAACATATTAATTAAAATAAATTTTAATATTTTTAATTTTATATATTTAATATTACTCGTATTTTTATTTTCCCAAGAGGATCCATTAGAATTAGGAGCCTTGCTTCAACTTGGAACTTCCTATTTGAACTTTTTTTTTTCTCTTTCCAAAAAATCTTTGAAACTTGAAAATCAAGGAGGATATTAACTTTATTTCATATCTCAACTACTAGAGATGAGAGTAATCTTATAAATAATTCAATGCTTCCTGCTACAAGTGATGGATAATTTTATTTTATTTTTTAAAGTTAGGGAGGGAAATTACATGTATATTAATATTAATATTTTTTATATTATTTTATTATTTAATAATTATTTAACACATTATTTAAAATAAAAAAAATTAACATACCAATTAGAAAGTGTTGAATTATTCTCTTATAAATAGAACCCCCCATACCCTAACATTCTATAATGGCCATTCCAAATCTGTTAAGTAATCTAGGGTGTGGCGAATAAGTGAGAACACATAAATTAAAAATGGTCATACATTATACTTTATTTTTATTTTTATTAAACTGTTTATAGTATTATCTTTATTTATTATTCGAAAGCCAAAAACATCAATTGATAATCCACTTATTTGTTGTCTATATTAAGGTCACGTCGTCGAGAGTTACAACTTTTGTTGGCCACAAACGAGAGTTAAAATTATAACCATATCTAAGATTGCTGCTACCAAATGGTAGCTAGTGATAGTACGCTATTACCCCCATATCATAAGTCAATCATTAAACAACTATTTTCAAGTTTTGAATCATGTTGCTTGATAGTCTTAATTTGTATTAATATTCTAATCTAAATGGCTTTCGCGAAAAGTAATATTCAAGAACTTTGATTTTTCTGTAAAATAGCGACGGTGCAAATTCAGCTGAGGGATTCATAAAATGCTATTAAAGTATTCTTTTGAGTCAGCATTTAGAAAATTATGGAAGCAGGATTCAATTCCCATTTATTTTAACAGCAATAAAAAGAAGAAGAAAAAAAAGCTCTTACCGAACTTGAAATATGAACAAGAAGGCCTAAAACTCAACGTGAAAATTTCAACACGGAAACTCATCAAAGATTATCCAATTTTCTGGTCATACAAACAAATATTATATCATTCAAATGCGTCAGCAAGATTTAATTAGTATGATGATTTTGTCGACTTGGACTTCAACCGGTCCCTAATATATAAGACATTATGTAGAAAGAATAAGGTTTTGTAATCAAATTACAATATTATATCACCAATTGTTGACGAACAAGTTCCTTGATTTCACATTACAACTTCCATGATTGATAGCGAAAGTTGAAATCAAGCAGCCATGTTAACATAAAACGAGAATCATTTCCACCTGCAGATGAGTAAAACGAATAGATAACTTCATAAATTGGATACAAAAAATTTAAAACAATTATTGAGATCATTTCGCTTATCATCGTCATGGTGATCTCATTGATTTAGGGTTTGTTTAGCTACCTTCTGGAATATTTCTTTTTTTTTGGTCTGTCCTTTTGCAGCCCATTGAATCCCATCCCTCTTCAACTTCAAACACAAATTTCAATTAATTTGTTTGATGTAGCGAAATCGTCAAGTTGCCAAGCAAATGAAAAGCATAGTTAATTTACTAATCTAGAGATCATGCACAAAATTCAAGTAACATTCGATATGTAATAATTTGTAATCTTAGACTTTGGACACACGAATTGATAACATATTCTGATGAACATACATATATGAATTTCAAGCAATGAATGAGCCTCCGTCTCCGGGGCTTCACCTATTTTGTTAAAGTACGTAGCACACCGTTGGAAAGTGAGTAAAAATTAAGAAAATTTGAGAAATGGGAAAAAAAAAATTGAGTTTACGCAAGCTTTTTGAAACTATAGACAAATAAACTTACCAGCTCAAAAAACAAGATCTATGAAATGGCATATTAGCACCTAAAGCAAGCAATAGAATACATAACCTCAATAAATTAAATAACTCAAAAGAAAAGCAAGAATATTGCAATACTGCTAGATACAGAATTCTGCAAATATCTGGAGAGGGAACATCTAGTTATATATGTTCATGAAAGAGAAGCAAGATATTAAACCATCTATTAACGTTCCAAGGGTGTATTAATATATATATATATATATATATAATTGAATTAGTAGGATACGTAACTCACCACCATACGGTGAATCCATGAATTCGTAATAATATTTTGTAATATATTATAAATTATAAAAAATATAAAAAATAATAAATTTATTAGATAATGACATGTAACAGTGTTACTCGTCATATAATAAATTACGTAGCTTACTAGATTAATTATATATATATATATAAAGTTGTTGAAAAATTAGTGATTCAACAATCTTGATTGGATAAGAATTGAGATGATACTAAAGTGGAGAGTCACAAAAAATTTAAAACATGTAGGACACGTATGAAAAAGTCTAAAACGTTTAGGACACGAAAAGAGAAGTAAAACAGGACTCGAAGACACGAAGGAAGAGAAGAAAACGCGCATAGGGGGCACCAGGGCTGCGCACCACGGCGCCCATGGCTGAGCGTCGCAGCGCCCAGCATAAAAGCCCAGCGCCGTAGCGCCAGCAGCGTCAGGATGTCTGTGTGCACTAAGGTGGAAGTTTTGGATCAAGCATTAAGAGAGACTCTAAGATTTCGAGTTTTAGGAAGTTTTGGATTTGATTCGAATTTCAAGTTTTAGGAAGTTTTGGACTTCCAAAACAAGTAGACTCTTACTCCAACAATGAATAAGGTTTGTAGGCATAAAATACACCCTATATAAACACTTCTAAACCCTTTATTTCAGATCAAGTATTAAGAGAGACTTTAAGAGAGGGGAAGAACTGGGTAGACACTAAGTACTTGTGTGCGCTAGGGTGGAACAGTCGTTTGGGTGATCATTTCTCGTGGTAGAGTAAGGGTTCACTAAACATTAGGTCATTTTGAGGGTTCTTCAAATTGAGTTTTTCTTGTAAAATCTCTAAGGAGTTAATAAGAGAGGCTAGAATTCTTAGATCCACCGTGGATGTAGGCAATTGACCAAACCATGTAAGATTGTGTTATGCTATTTTATATTCTGCTTTGGATTCTTGCTATTTTGTTTGATTAACAGGTTATTCTGCTTCGCAAAGAGGTTAGGGTTCTAGGTTGAACTTGAGGTTCTTCGCTTCAACCTAATCTGAAAAGGGAGAAGGGTATCCCTCCCTCAACAAATTGGTATCAGAGCTAAAGGTTCGATAATATACACTTGGGGTATTTAAACCATGGCTGCAATCAAGCAAGAAATAGAGAAGTCAATGGGATAAATGACTTCAATTTTTGGAGGAAGAAAGTTAGGGCTCTACTAGTAAAGAAAGGGCTAGACTCAGCCTTTGAGGAAGCCAGCTCCTCAACTAGCGATGAGACGACAACCTCAAAGTCCGGACAAAATTATTGGGACACGATTCAGAAAAAGGCTCACAGCACCATAACCCTGGTGTTGAGCGACGAAGTATTAAGGGAAGTTGGTGATGAGGAAATCGCTTTAAGGCTATGGAAGAGACTTGAGGTATTGTACATAAAGAAGTCTCTTGTAAATAGACATCTTGTGAAAAAGAAACTACATCAGCTGACAATGCATGAGGGATCTTCATTGAGAGCTCACATTGAAAGTTCAACAAGATCATCATAAGTCTTGAGCAACTAGCATCAAGACCAAGGATTAAGACAATGTCATTATCCTGTTAAGTTCGTTACCGAAGAGCTATAAGAGCTTTGTAGATACGCTGCTGTATGGTAAGGAGTCTTTAACGATGAATGATGTCAAGGCATTATTGAACTCAAAAGAATTGACAAAGAGATCTGAGTCCAAGAGTGGAGCAGCATTGCTTACACAAGGAAGGAAGAGCAACTAATCAAAGAGGAGATCCAAGAAGTGTTTCCTTTGTAATAAGGAATGGCACTTTGTAAAGGATTGTCCAAAATAAAAAGGCCAATGAGGGTGGGTGGGCTGCAATCGGTACTGAGGAAGATACTGAAGTTGCAGACACATTGGTAACCTCAATGGGAAAGTACGCTGGCAAATGGATACTAGATTCGGGTGCAGCATCCATATGTGTCCTGACAGATCGATGTTTACCAACTACAAAACCAAGAGAGGTAAAGCTCTAATGGGGAATGACATGACTTGTGAGATCATGTGAGTTGGTGATTTAAGGCTAAGATGTAAGGTGGAGAAACTAGGGACTTATATGGTGTAACATATGTTCCTAAATTGAGGAGGAACTTGATATCCCTAGGCAAGCTCGATGAAGAAGGGTATTCAGTTAGAGCGGAAAAGAAAAACTAAGAGTAGAGAAATGACTTATAAGGTTTGAAGGTGAAAAGTACAATGAAGGGCTCTATGTGCATACTGGGATGGCCGTGAGTGGCCCAACGCGGGGTGTTGGGGTAATGCAGACCACTAGGCGACATCCAAACCATGCTTATCGAGGTGATAAAGGTCAAAAATGAGTGAAATGCATCCATACTCTATACAAGATGCACAAATGCCTTTAGAGACCAAAGTCACCAGTTCGAGAAAAGTTAAGTCTTGGTGGAGACGTAACTGGACTCAACTCTAGGTGATAGAGTATTAGTGTAGATCAGATCTCGAAGCCTTCTTATTTGGAAGATTTTGAATCAAGAAAGGGTTTGTTGGAAAATTGGTGATTCAATAATTTTGGTTGGACAAGAACTGGGATGAATACTAAA
The DNA here is from genome assembly GCA_946807835.1 of Ailanthus altissimus. NCBI lineage: Eukaryota > Viridiplantae > Streptophyta > Magnoliopsida > Sapindales > Simaroubaceae > Ailanthus > Ailanthus altissimus. The sequence goes on from OX327684.1 coordinate 22,811,863, forward strand.
GTGGAGAGTTACAAGAAGTCTAAAATATGTGAGATACGTATGGAGAAGTTTAGGACGTGTAGGGCACGAATGAGGAAGTAAAATAGGACTTGAAGACGCAAAAGAAGCGAAGAAAACGTGCATAGGGGGCACCAGGGTTGAGCGCTATGGCACCCATGGTTGAGCGCCGCGGCGATGGGCATGATAATGGCCAGCGCCGCGGCGCTAACAGCGTCAGGATGTCTGTTTCTTACTCCAAGAAGGAATAAGGTTAGTAGGCACGAAATATACTCTATATAAACAGTTGTAAACTATTTAGTTGAGATTAAGCATTAAGAGAGACTCTAAGAGAGGGGAAGAACTAGATAGACACTAAGTGCTTGTGTGCGCTAGGGTGGAACCGTCGTTTGGGTGTTCATTACTCGTGGTAGAGTAAGGGTACACTAAACATTAAGTCATTTTGAGGATTCTTCAATTGTGTTTTCTTTATAAAATCTCTAGGGAGTTAATAAGATAAGTTAAGATCCTTGATCCACTGTGGACGTAGGTAATTGGCCGAATCACGTAAGATTGTATTGTGCTCTTTTATATTCTGCTTTTGATTCTTACTATTTTGTTTGATTAACAAGTTATTTCGCTGTGTAAAGAAATTAAGGTTCTAGGTTAAACTTAAAATTCTTTACTTCAACTTAATCTCAAAGAAGAGAAGAGTATTTTCTCTCCCAACAAAAGCGTTTGTTGGCTCATGCCTTGATCTAAAACCATATCATGAACTGAGAAAATGAAAATTAATATTGTGTTTTTATAATGACAGCGGTAAAAGAGGTCAAAGAATGTAGATTAATATGCAACTTAATTATTGGAATCATATCCTTATGAATTGCATGGCAGCTTTGTTAAATTGCTTCTATCTTTCTTAATTATGATTTTTAATCTATTTGACAAAATAATAAATGATATTTATACCGTTATCATCATCCGGGTCCCAATTTCACAATCATTTTTTTTTCTGTGTGTGCAATCGGCCACATTCTTTATCCAAAATCCATGGAAATGGCCATGCTGAGATGACGATCATCATAGTACTGTGACAACATTGCTTATGTATAGGGCAAAATGTTAAAGATCAAAAATTGAAGAGGCAAAGTCTATATTATTTAGGATCATAATGTTAAAGTAGAAAACCTGCAAGGGTTATAAGAGAAAGTCTATTTTAAGAGTTAAAATCATAAATGTTTTCTAGAGCCGGGGGCAAGGGCCCCAGGCCTCAATTTAGGCAACTCGTGTGTAATGATATAAAATTCACAGTATTTAGGCATGATAACGGGCAAAAAAAACTATATTATGATCGAGAACCTTTTTGCCTTATCAATAAATTGGCTACTCGATTAATATTGTTGACTTGTTATAATTTCTCAGATGCAATCTCACAAGCCACTTGAAGAAAAAAAGTTTGCAGCAAAATATACATCGATTATTAATTAAAAATAATACTATATATACAAATTAATTACATAAACTGAGATCTTATAATGTAATTATAAGACTAATATAAATAAGAAGATTAATACCATTTTCACCATATGCATTCAAATTTATTACACAAACATCAACTTGTGTGAATCCATTTTGTATTACTAGCTAATTTGTGGATGCACTATTAATAATATTATATATATATATATATAAAGTTTATCTCCCAATTAACATGAAGGTAACTAATATATATATATATATAAATTTTATCTCCCAATTAACATGAAGGTAACTAATTTAGCACTACACGATAAGTTTAGTAAATTTTTCATTTTTTTAGCATGAAAACAAAATTTTTATATTATAATAATGCAATAATAATGTTAGTAATAATTACAAAAATTATCATTTTAATCCGTAAGTTTTTGTTGAATTACTCATTAAGTCTTTAACATTTTAAAGATTATTAATTGCATTACCTAAGGAAAAAAATAATCATGTTTCAAGAATGAAAATGATAGTAAAAAAAGCATATTTAAAAAACAAAAATGGTAGCAAAAATGTTCATAAATGATGTAATTAGTAATTTTTAAAATATTAGGAACTAAATATGTAATTCAACAAAAACACAAAGAGTAAACTGTCAATTTTTCAAATAATTACTACATAATACTTATTAGTGGATACTACATCAATTAGTAGTTCGTATCCTAATTCTATATACAGTGTTATAATATTACGCATTATTAATGCATAGACTCAAGTTCTAAACTTGGGAGTAGAAGTGGATTTTCGGAAATATTAGCAAATTTTAGAATATAATGACTTTAAAGTTGGAAGAGTACTTATGCATTCAAAGTGCCACTTGAACTAAAAAGAGGTGGCAGATACCCTTACAATATGACTCGTCAAGTATGTAAATGCTAGAGCAGCATGAAACATGGACATGAAAAACCTACTGATCTCAATCTATTGCTTTCACTTTCAAGGAAGGGATCGGCCATGCCTTAACTAAGTAATTAATGGCCCAAAATCTATGAAATGTCCTTGAACCAAATTTAATTACTTCTATATAATAATAACCAGCACTAGACTAAGAGGTAGTTTTAACTTCAATAAATAGAGAGTTTGACTTCCACGCATTCATATTAATTAATTGAAGGTATAAAGCATATGCTTGCTTGATAACTTATCATTAATCAAGTCACTGTTATTATATATAGAAACAATATTTTTACGACTTTACATTATACAAATACCGTCACGAAGCTAATAAGCGTAACTAAATTTTCATGAAAGGACAGTTTATTAAATTGTAGAAATGGTTGGAATAAAGCATATTTTAAACATCATTCAACTCTCTGCAATAATTTTATTGAAGTGTCTATTAATAAAATATGAAATTGCTGCTATAAATGCCTGTATAACCTGCCTGTGGAAATCGGGACACCGTAGGGTATCGGTCGGCATGGGGCGCATAAAAACAAGGAAAGCATTTTCACCTTCAACAATCTATGAGAGATTAACAGGATACAAGATAGACGAAGATCGAGCTCGAAAAGGTTATGTCCCGGTGCTAGTAGGTCAAGAGAAGATGATGATGGAGAGAATTTTGATACCAACCAAGCTAATTGATCATCCTTATATCGTTGCACTTCTGGAGCTCTCTTCAAAGGAGTATGGTTATCAGCAACAAGGATTGCTACAAATTCCATATGATGCTGATTGCTTCAAAAAGATGATCGAGATTATTTCCAGAGAAAGGCAATCTTTAAGATAAATATTTCGTGAGAAACTTAGCTTTTAGTTTTGATGCATATATGAGAAAATGCTTTTGTTTAAATAAAAGCACTCATTATTATTAGGTGAGAATATCAGTTATAATATACTCTTTTTATTATTAAGACAGCTTAAATCCTTCTTCAATTTCTTCTTTTCCTCTTCTGCTATTCTTCCGCAGGTAAGAAATGGACTCAGTACTGACATTTACTACAGTTTCAAATTATTTAACAAAGTCTCTCTAGTAATTTTTAGCTGGGGCGAAGCCAGATTTCTGAAATTGTGAGGCTAAAATATGAAAAACCAACCAAAAAAAAAAATCAGTAAGAGAGTAGAGTTGGCTAGTTTCTAATAGCAGGGGCTAAGATGTATTATAATTACAATTTTTTATATTATATTATTTCATTATTTATATAATAAATATCACTTCATTTAAATTAAATTTTAGAATATCCAGTATTAAATTGTAAAGTTAGATATGAACCTTCCCTACAAGAAAAGTTTCTCATGTTTTTTATATAAACCTTAAAAGAGGTCAAAGAGATTTTGTAAGGGAGAGGAGCTACAAAACTTGCATGAGATCTGCCTATACTTAAAACAAAATCTCATGAAGGTTATTGAAGGTATTCTATTTTCCAACACATATAAGTTACGAAATGTATATAAATATAAGAAAGCATGTTCGGTGAACTTTTTTCTTTTTTTTTTTTTAATTTTCTCTTAGTGCTGTTCAATGAGATCCTAAAGGATATATATCAACAAAGTACAAAGTTAGTAGATAGTGTGACATATCAGAATATGAAACAGTCAAAAACATATTGGTTTTGCCAAATATTTTATCTATGTATGTTAGGTAGATAGATAGATAGATAGCTGATAATCCAATGTATCGTCTTCCTTCAAGCTCATGTAGCTAATTAGGGCTGATATCGTTGTTCATATTGGTTAAAACAGGCACTTACAGACAAAAATTACAAAGTAAATCATAAACTCACAGAAAATTAAATTAAATGAACCAACTGTCATATATCATACTTCTAAAATAAATATAAGACAGATAAATGCTCAAAATAAAATTTTAATTGCATCGTTGATGTTGACTCATTTTTGTAGATAAAATTTTAGTTAGAAAGTAAGCACTCAATTAATGATATAATTTCTATTTCAAATCGTTGAACCTCTTTTCTCTTTCTTTCTCTCCCCAAGAAAATCGTCTACAATTACTAGCCTTTTGCTCGAGTTCTTTTTTTGTGTTTGAACTTCAGCTTTTGGTTGATTTTGAATCTTCTATTTGTCTTTTTAACTTTGTTTGATGAAAATAATTTAGAATTAAATATATAAAATATACATAAAAAATTATTGCATAATAAGAAGTACGAAGAGCGGTCATAAATTGATTGACAACATGAACATTATGAATAATATCCGAACAAGTAACTGTAAGGTAAACTAAACTATCAACCAACTGACGATAGAGGGTGACATCATTGAGAAGAGTACTATAAGAGGATCGGAATTTGACATTAGCTCTAAAAGAGTAGAGGCAATCTTATTGTTTATTAACCCAATTTTAGTAAGTAGATCAAATGCATATTTAGCCTGTGAGAGATAGTACCCAATAGAGTCAGATAGTACTTCAAGGCCAAGGAAATAACTAAGGCTGTCAAGATCTTTCATTTTGAAATGTTGTTAAAGAAAGTCATTGAGAGTAGAAATACCAATAAGATCATCACTCGTGATAATCATATCATCAACATAAAGAAGCAGTAGAACACAACCACGACCTGATCTGCGGATGAAAAGGACTAAGTCATAGGGACTGAACTGAAAACCATGTTGAGAAATTGTGCTACTAAGTTTTATAAACTAGTCACAATGAGCTTATTTAAGGCCATATAAAGCTTGATGAAATTTACAGACTGTGTCTGGCAGATGTGGATAATCAGGAAGAGGCTTCATATAGATTTCTTTAGAAAGATCACCATTAAAAAAAAAATATTTTTCAAATCTATCTCGAATAACGTCCAACTATGAACTGCAGCAATAGCTAACAAACTCCGTACAGAAGTAAGGCGAGCAACAGGGGTAAAGGTTTCTTCATAATCAATTTCATATTCCTGAGTAAAGCCTTTTACAACAAGACGAGTTTTATATCGCTCAACGAATCCATCAGACTTGGTCTTATCTATACCCATTTACAACCAATGACAATTTTATTAGGTAAAAGAGGAACAAAATCTCAAGTATGCGATTTCTCAAGAGCCTGCAATTTTTTTGTTATTGCTTGCTGCCAAACATAGTTAGCACTAGCCTCAGAATATGATTGGGGTTCATATAATGAAATATTAGTGGAAAAATAGTGATAATCATGAGTTTAGTAGGGAGTTCTCTTACTCGAGAAGAACGACAAAGGGAAAGTGTAGAAGAGGCCTCAGAGATGTCGAGAGCAGATCCTTCAGACAAGACAGGAGGCTCAGAAGCAGGCGTTGTATCAGCAGGTTCACTTATATGACACTCAGAGGAAGTATTAGGAAACAAGCCAATAGTATTATTAGTGAAGAACCGAGAAGTGGGTGGAGACACAGAATAAAAGTTTGATACGAAGGAGAACATTCTGTGTTCAAAAAATATGACATGATGAGAGATGCGAAGACATTTAGAAATGGGATCCTAACACCTATACCCTTTATGTTCTATCTCGTATCCCAAAAAATAACATAACTGTGTGCGTGATTTAAGTTTGGTATGTTTATGTTTTTAAAGTAGAACAAAACAAACACAACCAAAAATTTTGAAAAGACTATAATTAGGAGGATTTCTATATAGATGCTCATACGGTGACTTATTCTCTATAATAGGTGAAGGAACACAATTGATTGTATAGACAACAGTTAAAGTAGCTTCACCTTAGAATTGTTCAGGACAAGAAGCAGAGATGAGAAGAGCACAAACTGTATCAAAAATATGTCTGTGTTTTCGTTCGGTTCTCCCATTCTGCTGAGATGTACCAGGACAAGATCTTTGATAAATAGTATCATGGTCATGTAAAAGATTTAGAAAATCAGTATCTCTATATTCCATAGCATTATCTTTGCGAAAAATCTTAATAGAACAAGAAAATTGTGTTTTAATCATTTGAGCAAAATCACGATAGATTTTGGTAAGTTATGATCTCTGTTTCATAAGAAACAACCATGTATATCGAGAATAATCATCAATGAAAATAACAAAGTATCGAGATCTGCCCATAGTAGCATTGGGAGATGGACAGGAAATATCAGAGTGTATAAGATCAAAAGGAGCATGTGAAACAGTAGTACTATTATTAAAAGGTAAAGCTGGTTATTTTGCTAAAGGACAAATTAAACAATTATCTTTATTATCAGAAACAATTTCTAAACAGCCATTGGATACTAAAGAACGAATACGACTTATTGATGTATGACCCAAACGAGAATGTCAGAGATGTAGTGATGATACTAGGGAAGTAGATGCAGTAAACAAATGGAATGAATATGGCAAGTGTAAAGAAAAGAGCTCATATAGACGACCTACTTTATGGCCTATCTCAAGTGTCCGACCTATCTTCGGATCCTGCAAATAACACCCAAAGGCAATAAATAAAATGTTAAAACTAAGTTTACAAATTTGATCGACAGATAAAAGATTTAATGTGAGTTTAGGTATAAGAAAAGTATCAGATAAGGAAAGACTGGAGCAAGACACCTGACCAACGTGACTAACACTCATGAAAAATCCATTAGCAGTTTAAATAGAAGGTAAATAGGAAGTAAGAGATTTAGAAGAAAAAAGAGTGAAATCAGAAGTCATATGATTGCAACATATAGAATCAAAATACTAAAAGTTACTTGAAAGAACAGAAGACACAGTAATTGAAGTATTACCAGAGTTTGATAAAGTTGGCAAAGTAAATATTCAAGATCACTGGTTAAGTTGAAAGAGAAGTTGGCTGTATCTTGAGTAGTAGTAGCAACAGAGAATGATTGCGGCCTTCTAGAAGTAACACCCTGAGACTGTTTGCTTTTAGGGCAATCTTTTTAAAAATGACCAAGTCCAATTTTTTGACATTTTTTGTATTTACGTGTCGGACAATTGAGAATTGAATGTCTAAATAAGTGGTAATAATTACATGTCTTGTATTGAGTGGAGCTGCCAGATTTATGTTGTATATTAGCAAGTACTGTATCTATACGAATTTGCTGAAGAATAGCAAATCTTTTTTCTTTAAAGATAATATCAGCAATAGTTTAATCCAAAGTGGGTTAAGACCTTCGATGAAGTAGAGAAACACGAATAGACTTAAATTTATCTTGTAGAGCCATGAGAAACTGAACCAAATGTTGATGATCTCGGTAGACAATAAAAGCTTAAGCATCATCATTATTCTTCCAAATTGGTTTTGAAAAAGTTAGTTGATCCCAAATAAAGAATAAAAGTCGGTGATGGATTGTCCTGGTTTTTATCGAAGATAATGCAAATTTTGCAAGAGTTGATATTGATGAGGGAGATTTGTGGCGGTGTAGTGATGTGCAAGAAAATCCCAAAGTGATTTGGCAATATCAAATCGAACTTACTGAAGAGTGATAGATGGGGTGGATGTATTACGAAACCTTGTAATAATCTAATGATTTTTACTATCCCTATCATCTAGTCTGTCAAAGAAAGCCTTCGGACTCTCGTTATCCCACTGCTTGAGTAAAGTAACATCACCAGTGATACAACGCCAAAGTCTCTTACCTTTAAAAAAGCTACATATAACTTGTGCCCATAAGACATAATTGTGTCCGTCAAAGATAATGTGAACAGGCTAAGAAACATCAGATTTATCTATTAAAAAATAAAATTCCCTCTTCAACTTTTAATAATTATAATTTGGCTCCTAAACTTTTAATAATTATAATTTTATCTCAAAACTTTTAATAATTACAATTTAACCCAAATACTTTTAATAATTAAAAAATTAACCCCTCTATTTTTCCAAATTTATAAAATGACCTCTAAAAATATTATAATTGTAAAATAGTCTCAAATTTTTTAAAAATTACATAATATCCCAAAAGAATAGAATATTACGATATGACCTTCAAATATTAAAATTTTTGCAAATGAGCCCTTATTGAAAACAATAGACTTTAGGCAGTGCGTCCAGTGGTTTTCGACCTCCGATTTGCGTAAATTTGATAGCGTTTGAACATTCGGTGACTAAGGATTCTTTGGGTCAGGGCGGTGTTGGTCACGTCACTGTATAACGGCCGAGATCTGAAGTGGTAGTGACTGGGGGCAGTGACCTTCAGGCGGCATGTCCAGTAATTTTCAACCTTCGATTGGCACATTGTTGGCGACGTTGGAACGACTAGAGTTTTCTGAGTATCTTGGGGTGGGCGGTATCTAACATGGCAACCTTCTGGAGTTTTTCGGTGACTTTTTGGCAAACTTCGATAGATTTTGACGAGTTCTGAAAAAAGTCTGGCAAATCTCTAGCTAAACATATTGGCAGTGAAAAAATTAAAGTTCTGATACTATATGAGAAATATAAAGAAAATTATATTTCACTGTGAATCAAAAACTATACAATTGAATCTTTATATAAGTTTTAACATATTACAAAATAAGAAAATAACACTATACATGAAAGAAAATAATTATAAATTATAAGAAGTAAAAATATTATATTATTAATATAATTAATATCATATCAAATATATTAATAATATAATATCACACATTAATAATATTTTTGCCAAAACCACCATTACTTTCTTAAATTGTTTTATATGTACTTTTTTTATTTTTTTTAAATTACTCATTCGCTTCTTTTAAGATATTCTAAGAGAAAAAATGATACTAACATAATCAATTAACCCAAAAAAGAGTAATAAATAATTTTAAAAATCTAAAAAAATAAAATGAACATATAAAAAAAATAGGGAACAACCATCCTTTTCTCGATATTTTTCTTGCCGAAACAGGAGGAGAATATTATATGCTTGTTATAGCGCTGGACTGCTAGTATTTTGACTGTCCTGAAATCCCATATCAAGACGATTAATAGATTTGTATTTTCACACAAAAATAGGCGTTTAGAAATATTTTATGCAACATTTTTGAAGTAATAACATTTTCTAAGGAAATTTTTTTTTTTTTTTTTTTTAAAGGAGGAGATTACAATATATATTCTTTTTTTCGCACCACCTGAAGAGGAGGGAGGATTCGAACTCAAGTGGGGATGTGAGACTTGGAGGTGGTCAACCAACTAGGCTGAGCCCTTATACTCATTTTCTAAGAAAATTAGACAGCATTTTTCAGAAAGAAAATATACATTGATGGGTAATTTTCATAAAACATTCACACTTTTTTGGTGGGTGATAAGAACGATTTTTTAAGTTTCTGTAAATATTTTTGACAATGTTAAAAGAGGTACGAAAAGTATATTTGTATTATTTAAATATATTAATGAAATAACTTCTTAGTACGTAACAATCTGGGTGATTTAACTTAGTATAAATATAATGGATGTATTCATATTAAAAACACTCACTTATTTACCCCTTTCACAACCTTTCTTTGCCTTTTAATATAGAATTTCTGCCTTTTGCATTAGAAAGAAAATCTTTGGTTTTCATGAAAACTAATATTAATTTGTGAACTTGGGATTTCTATATATCGACAGTACACGTCAGGCGAGGGATAAAGGACGAAGGAATCCATTGAGTCGGCATTTAGAAAACTATGAAAGCAGGGTTTCATTCCATTCCCATTTACTTAGACCCCAAGCATTATAAATAACCTTTGCGAACTTGAAACATGAACAAGAAGACCTAAAATTCAAATATAATACATAATGTGTCTTTCAAATGCGTCACCACGATTTTATTAATCAACATCCAATTACTATTAATTATTCTCATGATTGGGGACCAACTATTCTCGAATATATATAAAATGTTAGATGTACAAAAAAATAGAGTTACGTTTTCTTATAAAACTACAATATTATATCACTGATTGCTGATTGTTAAAAATTGATTTATATGTTAAATTGAGTTAATCTCACATTAGTGGGAGATGGCGTAAAAGTGTTTTGGTAGACTTATATAAAGTAAGGCTCTCTTTTGAGATTAAGTGTATTTTTTGAAATATTTCTCTTCTTCCTCTCTATTTGTAGGATCTTTTTATGAGAATCTCATAGTTTAAGGGTTTTACATTTAAGCCCTTGAAAGTTGTAAGAATTCAAATTTTCCCTTTATTTTTGGGTATTTGTAGTAATACCCTATTATTTGGGTAATTACAGTATTGGCTCTACTACTTAGGTATTTGCAGTTTGACCCAATAGTTAGGAATTTTGTATTGTGGCCCAAAAACTTTGTAACTTCTCTTGAAGATAGTGGATTTGTTCTAGCGGCGCCCGAGGACGTAGGTAACATTATCGAACCTCGTTAAACTTGGTGTTCTTTCCTTTTTTGAATATTGTTGGTTATTTGGTTGCCTCGTTGTGGTATGACTAGCATTATTGATTATCCGCATAACAATTGGTAATAGTGCTAATTGTTATTTGAACGCTTCTTGGCGCAACAAGTGGTATCAGAGCCCTAGGTTTAGGACAGTGAGTGGTTATTTTCTATTGAGCACTTACTACTATTCTGGGTTGGTGAATTTTTGAATTGCTAGTTGTTGGATATAATTATTTGGTGGAGCTTGGTTATTTGTGATATTGTGTATCGAGCTCATTTGTGCGAGGTGGCTATGGCATCATCATCATCTACATCGATGAGGACAGTGACAGTGTCTAGTGCAAAAATAAATGTGAAAAAATTTGATGGTCGAAATAATTTCGGCTTATGGCAGAGTGAGGTGTTGGATGGATTGTGTCAGTAAGACTTAGATATAGTTCTGGAAGAAACAAAACCAGAAGATATCAAGGAGACAGACTGGGACAGGCTTAATATAAACGCTTGTGGGTTGATTCATTCTTGTCTGTGTAGAGAGCAGAAGTATCCGTTCATCAGAGAAAAGTCTGCCGATGCATTATGGAAGGCCCTGGAGAACAAATATATGAAGAAAAGCAATGAGAACCGGCTGTATCTATTGAAAAGATTGTTTCGTCTTCAGTTGAGACAAGATACGAGTATCAGTTCTCATATTGATGAATTTAATAAGTTAATTACTGATTTATTAAATTTAGAGGAAACCTTCAAAGATGAAATAAAGGCTATGCTATTGATTGGTTCTCTTCCGGATGAATTAGATCATTTATGTATTACTCTCATTCATGAAAAGGATAAATTGTCATTTGAAGAAGTTTGTTCTTCTTTGACAAACTATGAAATCTGTTGAAAGGATCAGAGAGAACATAGAGATGAGTCAGTAGAAACATTGACAGTGAGAGGGCGTAGCCAGAGTAGAAAATTGAGAAAAAGGGAAAAATCTAAGTCGAGGGGTAGAGTAGGAAAAGATGAGTGTGCCTTTTGTCGGGAGAAAGGGCATTGGAAGAAAGATTGTCCAAAGTTGAAAAAGAAAGAAAAAGATATGTCTATTTCTGATGCATGTGTTGTTGAGAGCGTAAGCGATGATAGTTTGTCAGATTTTTGTTTAAGTGGTCATTCATCCATGTCTCGTTCTGACGAATGGATTATGGATTCGGGTTGTACTTATCATATGTGTCCACATCGGGAATGGTTCTTTAATTTTGAAGAGCTTAATGGTGGAGTTGTGTATATGGGTAATAATGATAGTTGTCATACTGCTGGGATAGGTTCAATCCGGTTGAAAAATGATGATGGATCAACTAGAGTTCTGACAGAAGTTCAGTATATACCGAAGTTGAGGAAGAATCTCATCTCTTTGGGAGCCTTGGAATCTAAAGGCTGTACTGTATCTATACGAGATGGAATTCTGAGGGTCACTTCAAGTGCTCTTGTGACATTGAAAAGCACTAGGAGGAACAACTTGTATTACTACAATGGTAGTACAGTGATTGGATCAGCGGCTATGGTTTCTGATAATGATGCAGATTCAGAGATCACTAGATTATGGCATATGCGGTTGGGGCATACAGGTGAGAAAGCCTTATTCAGTTTAGTGAAAAGAGGCTTATTGAAAGGTGTGAAGACTTGCAAGCTAGAATTTTGTGAGCATTGTGTTCTGGGAAAGCAGAAGAGAGTGAAGTTTGGCATCGCTATTCATAATACCGAGGGTATTCTTGATTATGTTCACTCAGATGTATGAGGACCTTCTCAGACTACATCTATGAGAGGTTTGCACTACTATGTTATTTTTGTTGATGACTTTTCCAGAAGAACTTGGGTGTACGTTTTGAAATCCAAAGATGATGTACTTAGTGCTTTCTTTAAATGGAAAAAGATGGTTGAGACACAAACAGGTAGGAAAATCAGGCATCTCAGAACAGACAATGGTGGTGAGTATTGCAGTGATCAGTTCTTGAAGTTGTGTCAAGATGAGGGTATTGTACGTTATTTTACTGTGAGAGGTACATCGCAGCAAAATGGGGTGGCAGAATGCATGAACCGGACATTGCTGGAGAAAGTTCGGTGTATGTTGTCTAATGCGAGATTGGGTAAAGAGTTTTGGGCTGAGGCTGTGATTTATGCGTGTCATCTCGTTAATCGTCTACCGTCAGCTGCTATTGGTGATAGAACTCCATTGGAGGTTTGGTCTGGAAAACCTGTTTCTGATTATGATTCTTTACATGTATTTGGTTCCATTGCATATTATCATGTGAAAGAATCGAAGCTAGATTCTAGAGCCAAGAAAGCAATTTTCTTGGGATTTTCTTCAGGTGTGAAAGGATATCGTCTTTGATGTCCGAGTTCGAGGAAGATTGTATCAAGTAGATATGTAACATTTGATGAGTCTTCTATGTTGAAGAAATCAGAAAACCAGACAACAGTGAATAGTACTCCACAATAGGTGGAGCGTACTCAACAGCAGGTGGAGTTGGAAACAACTACATTGAACCCGGTTAGATTTGTAGAGACAGATAATGGTACTTCAATGACAGATGTGATTTTGGGAGATGATGGAGAAGGTTCTACTCATGAACCTCAACAGCAACAAGAAACTATTGCAGTAAATAGGGCAAGACGTGAGATTCAGAGACCTACTCGATTTGTTGATATGGTGGCCTACGCACTTCCAGTTGTAGATGATGATGTTCCTTCCACTTATAGAGAGGCAGTCAGCTATTCTGAAGTTGATCAGTGGAAGACAGCTATGAAGTAAGAGATGCAGTCTCTTCAGAAGAATGAAACTTGGGAGCTAGCTCAACTACCAAAGGGTAAAAAGGCAATTGGGTGCAAATGGGTATATGCAAAGAAAGATGGATTTCCTGATAAGAAATATGTTTGCTACAAGGCAAGGTTGGTGGCTAAAGGCTATGCACAGAGGGAAGGAATTGACTACAATGAGGTATTTTCTCCAGTTGTGAAACATTCTTCCATTAAAATTTTATTGGCCTTAGTAGCTCAGTTAAATATGGAACTAGTTCAACTCGATGTAAAAACTACTTTTTTACATGATGACTTTGAAGAGGAAATCTATATGACTCAGCCAGAGGGATTCAAAGTTGCTGGTAAGGAAAAATTAGTTTGTAAACTGAAAAGATCGCTTTATGGTTTGAAACAATCACCGAGGCAGTGGTATAAGCGATTTGATCGGTTTATGATGGGTCAGAGGTATACAAGAAGCAAATTTGACCATTGTGTGTATTTTCAGAGGCTACATGATGGTTCTTTCATTTATCTACTCTTGTATGTCGATGACATGTTGATAGCTTCAACGAATGTCGAAGAAATTGAAAATTTGAAGATTCAATTGAATAGAGAGTTTGAGATTAAAGATTTGGGTGAAGTTAGAAAGATACTAGGCATGGAGATTAGCAGGGACAGAGAATGAGGCAAAGTTTGTTTGACTCAGAAGCAATATTTGAAGAAGGTATTACAACGTTTTGGCATTTCAGAGGAATCAAAACCTGTAAGTACCTCACTTACTGCTCATATGAAGATCAGTGCATCGTTATCTCCTAGTTCAGATGAGGAACGAGAGTATATGTCTCGAGTTCCATATACTAATGTAGTTGGTAGCCTAATGTATGCTATGATGTGTACGAGACCTGACATTTCACATGCAGTTGGAGTAGTGAGCACATATATGCATGATCCTGGTAAAGGACATTGGCAGGCTGTGAAATGGATTCTGCGGTATTTATTGAAGACCGTAGATGTTGGCTTAGTCTTTGAGAGAGATGATACATGTGATCACTATGCTGTTGGTTTTGTTGATTCTGATTATACTGGTGATTTGGATAAACGTCGATCAACAACCGGTTATGTGTTTACTCTTGCGAGAGCACCTGTGAGTTGGAAGTCTACTTTACAGTCTACAGTTGCTTTGTCTACTACAGAGGCAGAGTACATGGCAGTTACAGAGGCTGTGAAGGAAGCTATTTGGTTACAGGGATTGCTGGATGAATTGGGAATTGGTCAGAAGAAAATTCATGTTTATTCTGACAATCAAAGTGCTATTCATTTAGTGAAGAATCCAGTATACCATGTTCGAACGAAGCATATTGATGTTCGATATCATTTCGTGCGGGAGATCATTAGTGAATGAAGAATCTTACTTCAGAAGATTGGGACTGCCGAGAATCCCGCAGATATGTTGACTAAAGTGGTGACAGCGATCAAGTTCAATCATTGTTTGGACTTGATCAATATAGTTCGAGTTTGATAGCGCCATTGGGCACAAATTTGGAGGCGCTGCTTTTGGATAGAGAATTTTTGAAAAAATGAAGCTTTGTGGAAGATTGGCATATTCGCCAAGGTGGAGATTTGTTGAAAATTGGCTTATATGCCAAATTGAGCCAATCCCACATTGGTGGGAGATGGCATAGAGGTGTTTTGGTAGGCCTATATAAGGCAAGGCCCTCTTTTGAGATTAAGTGTATCTTTTGGAATATTTCTCTTCTCCCCCTCTATTTGTAGGATCTCTTTATGAGAACCTCATAGTTCAAGGGTTTTATATTTAAGCCCTTGAAAGTTGTAAGAATTCAAAATTTTTCTTTATTTTTGGGCATTTGTAGTAATACCCTATTGTTTGAGTAATTACAGTATTGGCCCTACTACTTGGGTATTTGCAGTTTGACCCAATAGTTAGGAATTTTGTATTGTGGCCCAAAAATTTTGTAACTTCTCTTGAAGATAGTGGATTTGTTCTAGCGGCGCCCGAGGACGTAGGTAACATTACCGAACCTCGTTAAACTTGGTGTTCTTTCCTTTTTTGCATATTGTTGGATGTTTAGTTGTCTCGTTGTGGTATAACTAGCATTATTGATTGTCCGCATAACAATTGGTAATAGTGCTAATTGTTGTTTGAATGCTTCTTGGCGCAACACTAATAAGTTAAGAAATTCCCTTGATTTCACATTACAGCTACTATGATTGATAGCGAGAGAGTTGAAATCAAGCAGTCAATGTTAACATCAGATCCTAGAATCATTTTCCCATCTGCAGGATGAGTAAAAAGAAAGTATAAGAAGTTGATAAATAAGATCCCACAAATGACCTACAATTATTGTAGGAATAATGTTTCACATTTTAAATTTATATCTTAAATAATGATTTATTAAATAATTATTAAATGTAATAAGTATTTTAAAATTTATATCACCACATATTATTTATTTAATACATTATTATTTGAGATACAATTTAAAATGTATAACATTACTCTTATTATAATAATTTCATTTTCAACCTCATTGGTGATCACATTGATTTGGGTTTTGCCTAACTAATTCCATAATGCTTATAAAGAGTCAATCAACCACTCTAGTTTCTATACCTTTTTTTTCTCTCCAAAAACAAAATGTATATTGAACCCCATCCCTCTACATGTTAATTAAATACAAATTTCAATTTCTTTTTTAAAATACCCCAATAAATAGACTAATAATCCAAGTTGCCAACAAGATTGAACCATATAGTTGAATAAATCTAGTATCATCATGCACAAAATTCAGTAAGATGCGAAGATTTTTGAAATTAGAAAAATACATATGGGTTACATATTTTCGAGAGCCTAGGTATATGAAATTCGAGCAATTAATGCCATGAGCTACATATATTTGTTTAAGTAGATAGCATTCCAATTGTCGCTAATTGACAGAAAATTAAGAGAAAGAAAGAAAAAGGTTGAGCTTATGCAGGCTTTTTCAGATTAAATACCACCTCAAAATTAACAAGATTGAAATTAATAGAATATCAAACAATCACCTTAAGCGAGAGAGAACACATACCGCAGATGATCTCTTAAGACCAAGAGCAAAAATGCAATAGTTGCTTGTCAATAGCTGGAGAGGAAACATGTGAAAGGAGAAATGTTATTTTACTCCTTGATTTTATAGATATAAATTTATTTTATTTTATTTTTTAAAATATATTATGTTAATTTTTATAAAAATGTTTTTGATATTTTTTTATTACTATTTTAATTTTTGAATAACTATCTTTTTTGTCTCTGCACGAACTAATATAATATATATTAAAAAAAATAAAAAAAAAATTCATATATATCCATAAAATTAAGGTACAAAATGACATATTTTCACATACGAAATAATGATGGGAGGAGCAAGATAATGAACCAACTTTTGTCCTCAAGAGCCTTATATATATATATATAAGCTGGTCCAAGCTGTTTCACGCAATGACATCTATATTATGAACTAATTAAGAAAATAAAAAAAATACTTGAGTGTCTTCCCAAGTTCAACATGTAACTTGGTTAATGGAATTATATCTATATAGTAGAAAAATAATACACTATAAATTCTTTATAATTAGATCATTTAAAGAAGTGTTAATGGAATTATATTTTTAGAATTTGTGGTTCAATAAATATGTATAGGCATGAATTAAGATGGATATCAAATATAAAGTTGGCAAGAAATTTAGTACAAAAAGGTTGTGTAAGGAGAAAGCCAAACGAAAAACTAAAAGAACGAGTATTGTTTAATGGGGTACTATTTATGTAAGTACTGTTCTTAAGTCAATTTATAGGTATTCTTATTTTGGTTTAATTGATTTCTTTGAATGAGATTTAGACTCTTACAAATAAGTACTCTTATTTCAATTAGATTTAAAGTTTTTAAGAATTTTGTAAGCACTATATAAACCCTCGTAAACTATTAGAGATAGTCAAGCATCTAAAGTATCAAGTTGTAAATATAAGAGAGAATAAATGAGTTAGGAAGGCACTAAGTGTGGGATACATTAGGGTGTAACATTTAAGGATGTCTTTATTTTTTAGTGAACAAAAGGAACATCATAGATCCTTTTGAGAGTGTTTGGGCTATTCTTGTATTCTTTGGATAAAATCTCTTATGGAGTGGAAGATATTGAGAGATCTTGTAAAAATTATAGTGATCTAGAGAGATATTTAGAGATTTACAATGAGAGATACAAAGAAGTCTTATATGATCATGATGATGCAATGAGATACTTAGTAATCTGATTAACAAAAAAAAAACTAAATCATGAATCCACTGTGAACATAGGCATTTTGGCCGAACTATGTATATCTTGTGTCTTATAGTTTATTTTTTTATCTTTATTAGTGTGTTAATTTTATATGTTCTTACTTATTTATGAGTTAAGTCTTCCGCACACGTACGAGGTTTATTTGGAGTGCATGCTAAAGAAATTATAATAAAAAATGTATCAATGCAAAGGCTAATCTTATGGAGAGATTAATGTTAAAACTGATTTTTTTCTCAACAAACGGGTATAAGAATTGTGGCTTAATTGATGTCAAAGTAATGCCAAATTAAAGAACATAACTTAATATTGCAATAATATTTTTATGAATTACAGGGCAACCTTGTTGCTTTTATATCTTTCGCATCGATCGACTTTGTAGTTGGTAATCTTATTTGAAATAAAAATGATAAATTTATACTTTTGTCATCATCACGTTCTAATTTTACCACCATATAATTTTATATTAGTGGTTATTTTTACCTAAAAATAAAAAGGGTGTTGATTTTCATGCTCAGATGAAGATCATCACAATACTCTAATAACATTGCTTATGCATTAGTGCCTATAGTTTGAAACAAGATGTGAGAAAGTTAATTAAAAATTATTATGATTTAATTTAGAGAACAAACCAAGTGTGTTAAGTGTGTGAGGAAGTAATATGGATGAGAAATGAGGTAAAATGAGAAGGCGTCGCTACCTAGGCCTAGGTGTCGCGGCACTAGGATTCAGCATCACGGAGCTCTTAAGCCAAAGCTACAACACTGCAGTGTTAGGAACCTAACCAAAGCAGCACCGCGGCTTTAGAGAGCCAGTGCCACGTGGAAAAATGAGATTTCTCATTTTGACTATTTCTTAAGTGTTCTAGGTCTCCCTAATACAACTCTTATACGTTTAAGGTTAACTTATGGCGTCCTAAAGTCTATAAATGCCTTTTATTGGCTTGTAAACATATTTTTAGTGAACATCACAATAATCTTGATGATTTATGAGTTTTGTGATTCTTTGTAAGAGAAACCCCTAGTTACAAAAAGAAATTTATGTTCTTTGTGAGTTCTTGTATTCTTTTTTATAAAAGGTATACTTTGTGGGTGCCTTGAGATTTTATAATAAAAAAGTGTGATTTTGATCCGCCGTGGACGTAAGCAAGTTGCCGAACCACATAAATTTTATGTGTGTTTTTCTTCTACTTTCTCTTTATAATTTTCTTAGTTGCTTGGTTACTGCGTTATATACTTTGTGTTTATTACTTCTACTTCAACAAATTGGTATCAGAGCTTTTGGTTTTAAGAAATCGTGGCTATACTTAAGTATGAGGTAGAAAAATTCAACAGGACGAATGACTTTAATCTGTGAAAAATGAAGGTTAAGGTGTTGTTAGTGAGCCAATGGTTAGGCGCGGCATTAAAAGAGATTGGACTTCATATAATGAAGAAGAGAATACGCTAGAGTTATCTAAGGCTAAAGTAAAAATAATGGACATTTAAGAAAGAGCTCACAGTACAATTGTTCTACCATTGAACGATGAAGCATTGAGGGAAGTAGCAGATGAAACGACAGCAATTAGTCTTTGGAAGACGCTTGGCTCTTTTTTATATATGAAATTCGTTGGCCAGCAGATTGCATCGAAAAAAAAGTTGTATCAGTTGTCCATGTCAGAAGGGATACTGATGAAAGACCATATAGACGCCTTCAACAAGATTATTATTGATCTTAAATCTGTCAACATCAAGATAGAATATAAAGATAAGGCGATCATCTAACTGAGTTTGCTTCCAAGAAGTTATACGAGCTTTTTTGATACGTTACTCTACGGCAAAGAGAGTTTAATGATGAGCGATGTGACATCATCATTAAATTCAAAGCTACTAGAAAAGTAGATTGAGGGCAATGCAAAAAATTTATCTGTAAAAAAATAACCCTCACATAGAGATGATAAGAAGAATGGCTTTAGATCAAAGTCCAGGACTCCTAAGAAGTGATATTGCTGCAAGAAAGATTGACACTTCATAAAGGACTGTCCGCAGCAGAAAGCACAAGACAATAAGAAAGTAGATGTTGCGTTTGACTATGATGATAGCTACGATAAAGCAGAGACTCTAATCGCTACTGATAGTAAGAGTACTGAACAATGGCTTCTTAATTCTGGTTATACTTTTCATATGTTCCCACACAAGTCTTGATTTATAAATTTTCAGCCTATTAGTAGTAGTAAGATGTTAATGGATAACTATGTTACTTGTTAGATGATGGGAATAGGTAGTATCAAACTTAGGTTGCATGATGGGTGAGTGAGAGAGTTAACAGAGGTTAGGTATGTTCCTGACCTCAAGGGAAACTTGATCTCACTAGAGACTTTAGACTAGAATATGTGTTCTATTATGATCGACTTAGAGGTTTTGAGAGTATTAAAGGGCTTTATGGTTATAATGAAAGGTGAAAATCACAAGGGTGTTTATATATTAAAGGGAGAGGTTGTGCATTATTCTCTATAGATGATGAGAATATGCAAACCAAGTTGTGGCATTTTAGAATAACATACTTAGGTGAGATAAATATGAATGAGTTATTTAATTAAAAGGCTTTTGGTGAGGATAAGTTCTAAACATTGGAGTTTTCTGAGCATTGTGTGCTTGGGAAAGCACATAGAGTAAGGTTTAATATTGATGAGCACAAGACTAAAGAGACTTTTGACCACATATACTCAGATCTTTGGAGACCAGCTCAGACACTGACTCATGGTGAAATTAGATATTTTCTTAGTTTTATTGATGATTATTCAAGAAAGCTATCGGTCTATGTGTTGAAGAGTAAGGATCAAGTGTTTTATACGTTCAAGACTTGGAAGGCTCTTGTTGAGAATCAGACTAACAAAAAGGTTAAGAGGCTAAGAACTAACAATGAATAGAACCCTACTTGAAAAGGTCAAATGTATGCTTATCAATGCAAAGATGTCCAAGGCATTCTGGGGAGATAGTGTGGTGACTACAGATTATTTGATTAATTGAAGTCCCTCATCGGCGATATATTTCAAGACACCAGAAGAGAAATGGTCTGGCAGCCCTCATAAGTATGACCATATCAAAAATTTTAGTTGCCCTGCCTTTGTTCATGTTAAGAAGAAGAAATTGAAACTTAAAGCTATCAAAAAGGTATTTATTATTAGGGTTGTGCCTACGTGCCATCCCAGTTTTAAATGAATATTTGATATCTATACAAAGTATATTTTTTTATATCACTAATTACCTTTTAATTATATAGTTTAATACTTGTTACACTACAGACTTTGTTTTATCTGAAAAAGTTCGAATACGGTCTAAAGGAGTTTAGACTGATTCTAAGAAATAGTAAATATTTCAAGAGTTGAAACATTATCTGTACGAAACAAAGACCTCAGAATATGCTAATAATGATATAGTTGCAAGAGTTGCAATAGGTTGCTAGAATATGTCATTATACAAGTATGTTCTTAAATAAATAGTTCATGATCTATTTCTACTAACGCATGTCTGTTAATAGATCCTATTAATTATATAGATCAGTGTATGTCTATATCTATAGCGTACAATTGGTTATTCATAGTTGACCAGAATTTTAGAGATTGTATAGGCATACAGGTATTTAGTTAGAATTGAGTACTAAATAGACTCATGAGGACCCCAATAGATATCCTATGTTGCTGTCAATGGAAGGTCTTCTCGAGTTGAGTAGTATATGTGGTCCTCTGACCTGAGCACCACAGTGAGCTTGTGAGTGATCCACTATACTTTGGTTCCATGCATGTCAGAGACCTTTCATGGTCTGACCGTTGAGTGTCACCGGATATGGTCCGATGCTCATAAAGTCTGATGCGTGCATATATGGGATCCATCAGCTCTCATAGGGAATGATATATCTAAAAGCTCCAAGATAGTATTTCAGGAAAGTCTTATGGCCATAAGTAGTTAACCCGAAAATGTGTTTCCATGGGTTAAACAATATGGCAAAGAGTTTTGCTCATATTATTCAATTGAGATACCATTCTGGAGATAGGTTTATGGATGAGCATATGAGGATTTGACGGTGTGGATCTATATCCCCGCACATCCAAGATATTTATGATGGACGAACTATACGTATGCGTTGTAACCTCAACTTGTATGGTTCAATGCGCTAATTTGTAATATTCGTGACGTGTGCGTGGGGCATGGCTCACGAACTTATGGAATAGTTCTATTTGACAAATCGGGCGTGGACCTAAGGAGTCCCACAATATGGAGTATACTCGTTGTGCACTGGAAAAGAGTAATGGATTAAATTGTTTAATCCAGTAATATCCAACGTTACCACAGAAATATGTGCATGTACATATTTAAATGTTAAATACAATAATTAGTAAATAATTGTTATTCATTAATTGTAAAATGATACGTGACGCATTGTAGACTCTCATTTGAGTTTATCCAAATGTGAAATTTGGTAAGATCTGCTAAAAGGTATACTTGATAACTATTTATGATGGGTAAAATGGTCATTTCACATTTTAATTATTTAAATGTTAAATAATTAAATATCTCTAATATTATATATTATTTTATTATATTTTAATTATAATAATATAATATATATAATGCATGATAGTTGTCATGCATTATATATATAATATTATTATTATTTTTTGCCACCTATGATATTTATATTATTATTATATTATGATAATATTATTTTATTGTTAAGAGATATATGTCACGCCCCAGACCCAAAAGATCGGACACACGACATCACTTACATTCATTCACTGCATGTGCACTCATAAATAATATTACACAAAATTTTCAACTTTTATTCAACACAGAAATCCTTAGCAAGTTGCTAGTAAGTTCAACACTAAAATCAACCATAACCTAACATATAAATATAAACTTCTCTTGACAATATTTAAACATTCATTTCAATTTCTTTCAGAATTATAGCAATTGAATTATGACTGGGACAATTATTAAACCGGAGATACGCAGAGTTTTCTCAGAGATTAACACTCTACTACGTCACCAGTAGCAACTTTGTTACCGGGAGCCCAGAATATATCCATTGCAAATTCTTACTTAAAATCATCCAATAACCACACTTTATAAAACTTAAACCAAATCCAATCCACACACAATGAAATAATACATAAGTATTTATTCAATAGGGACAAACCAAATATCCTATCCCACGTGTCCCCAAATGAAACACACAACAACCTAGCAACTTAGGGAACCCAAGGAACAGCAGAAGCCTTGCCAAATCCGCTAAGCACACATGTACCTTATTTACCTGAAATCACCATAAACTATAATGAGTATAAAACTCAGTAAGCATACTAATTTTTCATATATCAAATACAAATACATATATGTACACAATGCATATGTATGATATGCTGTGATCAATCAAAATCATAATCTTATCAAATCACATATCATGTAAGCGCTTACACATTCTTTCAAAACACATAATAGGAATGCCATCACTCAACTACTACTTAGTAGGACTTACATATCACATATCACATAATGAGCCAAATGTCACTCGTAGGTGACATACCGTATGAGAGGAATAGTACAAGTGAGGTCTTTAAATCACACATATATAACGCTTATGCCCGAAGGTAAAAGCCAAACCCTCACCCTGATCATCGGTGAGTCCTCTCACATGTACCAATACGCCACCACACGAATGTGATGACTCACACTTCCTTTAGGTACCAATAGGATCCTCCCTACATACGGAACACATAACATATACCAATCCCGAAGGAAAGGCCACACATAAAGGCTCCACAAATCACATAAAATGCCTACTAA
This sequence comes from Ailanthus altissimus, assembly GCA_946807835.1. Lineage (NCBI taxonomy): Eukaryota > Viridiplantae > Streptophyta > Magnoliopsida > Sapindales > Simaroubaceae > Ailanthus > Ailanthus altissimus. Next base: position 22,835,498 of record OX327684.1, read on the forward strand.
GTTAACAGTGAGTTCAAGTACCCTCAAATCACAAAATATTTCTCATGGACATATTACACTTCAAAAGCTTTCTTTGTTAAACGCATCTTATTTTGGAAAGCTCACTTTCAAAAACACATGTATGTCCATGCTCAATATCAATGCTCACATTCATAAACATATATTCACATTTCATATCAAAATATATTTTGACATATCATAAACATATTCTTAACCCCATTTACAAAATCATACAAAACAATTATTATGTTTATTGTGATTCCAGTAGTAAGTCTAGTATACTTACCTCTTAACACTTTCAGCTACAAGGCTTAAATCTCCTTAACCTATCAATGGAGATTAATCCTTTCATAAGCCTCACAATTCACACAAAATACTTTAAATAGCTTACAAAATTATACACAATGCATTTATCACATCAAATTGGTCTAAATATTTGGTTTCTCAAAACCTGTCATTCTGACCACTTACACTTAACAAAAATTTCTAATACATCAAATGATGTCCAATTACTCCGAAATCAGAATATATCATTCTTGACTCATATATACTTCTTATATATGAATATTATATCAAAATTCCTACACAATCCATTCCATACACACCATCGAATCCAAACTACAAACCTGACAGGATCAAGATACTTACTGAACAGTATTCAATCTCCCAATTTTATAAAATCATATACTAACTCAAAAATTATAAAACTATCACATAATTACTCTTGACACATATCTCAGTCCATGATAAATATTTGGCTTCCAAATAACTTCCAAAAGTATTTTAAAACTATTTTATTTCATAACTTTAAAAATCTGTTAATCAAATACTACAATGAGCTGATACACTTTAGAAATTCATAACACTTCAACCACATTGATCCAAATTCTCAATTCCGAGTATATCATATAAGACATATAAAATTATCATATTCCACAAATTCGTAATTTTTAAAGATCATTCAGCAGGTCAAAAATTATTTTCCACTGTATCATACTGTTTACACAGGAAATTTCCAGAATTCCAGGGTCATTTTGGTAAATTCACTAAAAATTCAATTTCCGAGATTTTCAGTCGATTCAAAGTCTCAGATGATCCTAAACATGTCTAATTTCATATACTCAAAATTCAAAACCAGAATCGAATCACAACAATTTATAAATTTCCTAGATCAAGAGGTTATCCAGCAGAAATTCCATAATTCATCATGATTTATCAAACTATCTTATAGATCATCATCAATTCTCACAATATCAAACGAAATACACATCAAATCCTTAATTATACATATTTCCAGAAATCAAAACTTAAAGAAATTAACTTAATTAACACCAATAAATTGATAATTAGTTGTGATATACCTCTAAAGATCCAAAATTCCAATTTCTTCTTCTTTTTCTTCTTCTTCTTCTCTTTCTCTCTCCTTTATTTCTCTCTTCTCTCTCTAAAAATGGGTAGCTCGACCAAAATGAGAGAATTAGGGTTTTTAAAAGTGTATTTTTATACTAAGTGGTTAATTTTTGGTATTTACGAATTCACCCCCAAAACTTTCAAAGTATAACAATTTGGTCCCTAAAATAATTCCAAAGTCTTGCAAATAAACCCAATACTAATAGTATATCCTTAACCTATAAAAACACTACTAATAACAATATATAAATCAAGGATCACCCACATACAAATAAAATACGTATATTTATATATATAAATATACATATTCTTACCGGTTATGGATACTGGTTACTACAATATATATGTGTGAAATTGTAACGGAATTGGTGAGTTTTTAAATTGAAAAGAAAAGAAAAATTAAAAGAGTTATATTTTCTTTACCATATTCGTTTCTTGCTCAACAAAAAGGAGAAGCAAATGTTGCTTCTAATTTCTTCTTACTTAGGACCGTAAGAAAGATAGAACAAGTTTAGAACTGGCTATTTAAGATTAAGTGTTAATCCTACATTAGATTATGGAGTTGCTATTCTATATTATCAAGCCTATCACGTTAATAATTAGAATTGAGAATGTGTATAACTCCAGGCGAACTCTGAAAGAATACGTGTAAAATATTACACGTACTGGTAATTTCTCAATTTTATCATTTATATATTAATTTGATTAATATAAGATTAGTATGTTAAATTTATGTTTTTAAATTTTGCTGCGTTAAAATATGTATTAGATGCGTATTTTTTAATTAACACACTACCACATGCGTACACCTGTACACAGTAGATCCTTTACATTTATTGAGTATCCCGAATGTATAAATGATACAAAGTGTAGTGTAGAGAGTTAACACCATTAAGAAGTATCATAAACTGTGACGTGACATTCAATGAGATGATGTTGAAAGCCTCCTAAGAAGATAAGAAGGAAGAATATGTGTCCAAGGAAGACTCAGCACTCGAGTCAAAAGAAGTTTAAGTAGAGCCTGAGTATAAATCTAATATGCCTCCAAATCAGCACTTCAACAAGAAGATCCTTAAAGATGAGCCAAAAATACAGACAAGTTCCTCTAAGTCCACCCAAATAAAGACTAAAATTTCTGAGATGGAACTTGAAGAGTCTAGCCACAGACAGACTAAAGAGAACGATTAACCCGTCAATCAGGTATGCACAAGTAGATTTAATTGCTCACGCCTTTAACTCTACTTACACTCTTAAATTTGATGAGCTTAAAACATATGATGAGGCTAGAAGAGTGAAAATAGAAATGACTGGCAGCAAGTCATAGAAGAAGAGATTAGTTCTCTTAAGAAACATAAAACTTGAGATTTTTTGGATGAACCTTAAAAGAAACGATTGGGGTGCAAGTGGGTACATAAAGTTAAGGAGATGATACCAGGGGTAAAGCCTACAAGATTTAAGGTTAGGCTAGTTACATAAGGTTTTACTCAGAGAGAGGGAGTTGACTTTCATGAGATATTCTCTTTAGTCGTCAAGCACACATTTATTAAGATTATGTCAGTTATATGTACAAACATTGATTTACATCTAGAGCAGATGGATGTAAAGACAGCTTTTCTATATTGAGAGCTTGAAGAAACGATTTACATGATACAGCAACAAGGATTTATAGAGCCAAAAAAAGAAGAGCATGATTGTTTACTAAAGAAGTCATTATATAGGTTAAAGCAATCACCTAAACAATGGTATATGAGATTTGATAAGTTTATGAAGGCTTATGGATTTAGTAGGATCAAGTATGACAGATGCGCGTACTTTAAGAGTTTGAGCCGTAGGATGATGCGTCGATGATATGTTGATCGCGTGTAAAAATATAGAAGAAATATAGAAACACAAGAAGCAGTTGAGTGGCGAGTTTGAGATGAAGAATTTGAGAGCAGTAATGAGAATATTTGGTATAGATATATGAGAGAAAGAAGTAATGTTATCCTCTTGTCACAACAGCGATATATACTCAAGATCCTAGAAAGATTTTGTTTATCCAATGCAAAGGTTGTCTATATTCTTTTGGTCATGCATTTCAAAATTTCAGCAGCATAATTGCCGACATCCAAAAAAGAAAAACTGCAAATGAGTAAAGTACTGTATACAAGTCCTGTGGGGAGCATCATATATGCGATGGTTTGCACAAGACCAGATATAGCACAAGCTGTGAATGTAGTGAGTAGATACATGGCAAATCCAATGAAGGATTACTGACTTACAGTGAAGTAGATATTGAGATATCTCAATGGGACGTCGGATCTTAGAATGATGTATAAAAGGGTTGAAGATATCAGTGTAATGGTAAAAAGATACGTACATTCATATTATACAGGTGATTTAGACAAGAATAGATCGTTGATGGGTTATGTATTTATGGTGTTTAGGTGTATTGTGTGTTAGAAATTAGTTTTACAATAATTGGTTGCACTATCTACCACAAATACAGAGTACATAGTTGTTGGAGAAGCTATTAAGGAGGCTGAGTGGTTGAAAGACATATGCGCGGAGGTAATAGCTACTGAAGATGTGAACACCGGTGTGTATTATGATAGCTAGAATGCCATACACCTAAACAAGCATCAAGTGTTTCAAAAGAGGTCTAAATATATTGATGTGTAGCTTCATTACATTCGAGAGATTATTCAAAGTGGTGAGATTAGTCTAACAAAGGTAGCGTTATTTAAAAATCCTAATGATATGTTGACTAAGTCACTACCCTCGATTAAGTCCATCTTATATAAAGACTTAAACGAAGTCACTACTATGTAAGAGTGATTGAATATGCGGATATGAGAGATCGTAAATACTTTATGAATAAATTTGAATTAAAGAAGGAATTTGTGAGAAAGTTAATTAAAAATCATTGTAATATAATTTGAAGAACAATCTAAGTGTGTTGGGTAAGTAAGGAAGCAAGACGGAGGTGAAAGGAGAAGGTGTTATTGCTTAGGCATGGGCACCGTAGCGCTTGTAGGCCGAAGCTACAAAGCCGCGACACTAGGCGTGACCAAGGCAATGCCAAAGAGCTAGCGTAGCGGTGCTGGGGCGGGAAAAAAAGATTTTTTGTTTTGACTATTTCTTAAGTGTTTCAAATCTCTCTAATACGACTCTTACGTGTTTAAAGTTAACTTATGTCATCTTAAATTCTATATAAAGATCTTTATTAACTTGTAAATATATTTTTAGTGAATATTACAACAATTTTGGTGATTTGTGAGCTTAATGATTTTTTGTGAGAGAAACTCTTAATTACAAAGAGAGAATTTTGTTCTTTGTGAGTTCTTGTGTTATTTTTTTGTATAAGACATACTCTGTGAGTGCTTTGAGATCTAATAATAAAATAGTGTGATTTTAATCCGTCATGAACATAAATAAATTATCAAACCACGTAAATTTTGTGTATATTTTTTTTCTATTTTCTCCCTATAATTTTCTTAACTACTTAATTACATTAAATATTTAGAGTTTATTACTTATTGCTTAAGATTACCGTAATTATGCATGATACAGAAGAAACTCTATTATGAAAACCATTTTGTCTGATCAATAACTTGGCTACTTGGTCATTGTTGACTTGTTATAATTCCTCAGGGTGCAAGCTCATTCATTACTAATTTAATTACAGTAGTATTACATATACAAATGAAATAATATGTTATACAATTTCTCTTATATATATATATATATATTGATATGATATAATTCAATTAGAAAAGCAAAAGTAAAAAGATTAATGTAATTGTCGCATTATTCCTTTCCTTTTTCTTTTTTCAGTTATTGCATTGACCGTTCTACTTTTACTTCTCTAAGAAGGGTATGTAATAGTACTTAGTATAATCGATGTATATACTTTAGTTCTAGAGACTTGGATTTCGGGAATATTTTCAATGTAAGGAATTTTTTTATAACGTTAGTCTCAAATGGAGGACAGTTTTATTTAGAAAAGTGCCACTTGACGCAAAGAAAGTGGCAGATCCATAACCTTCTGATGATTCATCAAGCATGTAAATGCTGGAGCAGCATGAAACATGGACATAAAAACTACGGAAATCAATCTATAGCTATCACCTTCAGTGAAGGGATTGGCCATGCCTTAGTTTTACATTAATGGCCTAATATCTTGGAAACTGTCACAACATATCCTTGCACCAAAATTGACTTTGATATAGTAATCAGGGTCAGCATAAGTGGTTCTCTTACTTTAATCAAACAGGACTTGACTTCCATCGTGAATCAATATTAATTAGTTGAAGGTATAAAGCAATGTCCTGTGTCTTCATAACTTCTCCTTAATAAAGTAAATGTTATTTTAGAAACAATTACAATTCTAAATACCTATCACCAATATTAAGCTAATAACGACACCTAAACATCCATGAGAAGATGACACTTGGGAATTACATATATGGTTGGAATAATGCTTATTTTGACAATAATCATCACTCAGCCCTCTGCAATTTTTAATTTATTGAACTGTCGATTTAGAACAAGCTGCTATAAAAGGCCTGCATACGTTGCCTGTGGAAACTGGGACACCGTAGAGTACTAGTAAATGGGGTGCAAAAATTCTTTTACCTTCAACAATCTATAAGAGATTAACAGATAGACGAAGATCGATCTCGAAAAGGCTATGTCCCGGTGCTAGTAGGGCAAAAGAAGATGATGATGGAGAAAATTTTGGTACCAACAAAAGTACTAATTGATCATCCTTAGGTTCATTGCATGGTATAATTTCTTGACTTTTTATTACATGTTTTAAAATTTTTCTTATGCATCCAATTTTTTTCATTACATATGTCCAATTTATCCTAATTTATGCATTATATTTTAACGTGTAATAAAATAAATTGAGACCTATAATAAAACATTTTACATGAATTTTTTTTAAGAGCATAGTTATTACTGCAAAATCTATGCAACCACACAAAGTATAAAACACAACTAATATAATACAATCTAATTCAACACAATCATAATAATTGATATTGTTTGTGTCATACTTCATCATCTGAACGATATTGACACAACAATAATTTCTTGCAATTCTCTCTCTATCCTTACTTTCTTTCATTTCCCTTCACTTTCTCACAAAACAAACAGCTTAAGGAAACAATGTGATTGGTCTTTCAATCCATTTTTTATCAGAACTCAAGAAATCCAGAGTCATTGTAAAAGTAAACATTAAAATACAGTATCGAATTTCCTTCATATATGGCACAAAATATTCTAAACAAAGTTCGATCCTTTTTTACAACAAATGATATGATATTCTCACCGGAGTTCTTTCTCATTATTAAGCCCTTAAAGCAAGACTTCAGATTGTTTTATGCCAGAAAATATACGCCTTTTCTCATTTTTCAAAAGAGTGGAGTAGCAAATAACCATAAGTCATTATTCCCAGCCAGGGATGGAGCTACTGCATGCCAGTGAGGAAAATTGACCTTGTTAAAGAAGTAATTAATCACCTGTAAACTTATGGACACCCCTTCTTGAAATTTAGACACATGACTACCCCTTCTTCACAACAGAAAATTTGGCATATAACTAAAATTTTCCATTCTCTCACACATTCCCCATCATTTTCTCTCATTTGAGGACTACTCTATCTTGGATTCTCATTCTCTCTAGTCTCTACTATTTGTTATTAAAGTCACTTATGTTTAATTAATTAATTTATTTAATATAATGCTAAAATCTTGCTCTACTTCTAATCATAGGCTTAGGTACATCATTATTCATTACTTACCTTTAATTTTCAATTTTCATATTAAATCGTAAGCTTATGTAAGAAAGAATAATTCCATCTCTCTTCTAAATACTCAACTTTAAAAATTAGGTAGTATATATTAAGGTTAACTATTTTTAATTTTGTTCAAAATATATTCTTTTAATATCTTATCATGATTTGAAGTCGCCCCCCATTGAACAAATTCTATGGTTGCTACAAGTTGTGAATAATTTTGTGAAATGCGAAAATAGTGAGAGAGAAAGAAATAATGAGAAGAGAGATTTTTATTATCTGTTTGTGTTATTCAAATACAATATACTCAAGGGTATTTATATAAAAGAGTATAACAATAATAAATACATAACAACGATAATAAATATTAATGTCAAAAAGTAAAGTTAATAATGACGGCTCTTATCAACCTCTCTTTTAAGTTAGAGATATAATTTTTTGTGAACTTTTAACTTAGACTTGAATTATAAGACTTTTATTTTGTCTCATTTCTTGTTTTTTCACGCCTCCCTTAAGTTTGGACATAAATCATTTTGTAAATTTTCATCTTGTTTTGAGCAATAAGACTCTTGTAAAATTTTGAAGATTCTTTAAATTCTTTGTGATCCTTTTAAAGAGATAATATAAACCAAAAAAATTCTTTGTTAAGATATTTTTTTTCAATTATTTTCATGTCTCCAGTAGTCATATAAGAAGTAAGAAAAATATTTCTATCTTTTTTTAAGAAAGTATTTTCTTTTTGATATCATAGATGTGTTATTTCGGACTAGATTTTTAATATATTATTTTTTTTTTAAAAATGCAATTTTAATTACATTTTTTTTTATATAAAAAAAAAAGAAGACATGTTCTCGAGCTCTTATTTTAACGAGTTTTAAATTCAAATTTATCTTTTTTTTTTTAATCCAGACACTCAACTCTGCAACACCACACCATTGAATGATTTTTTTTTTTTAACACCACTGTCTTTTGTTTTATCACTCTTTCCCTTTTCATTATTTTTTAACTCGTATACATACGACAATTATTTATCCCATTGGTAGATGACCTCCCAAAATTTCATTACTTTCTTTTTCTTTTTCTTTTTCTTTTTCTTTTTCCTCACCATGACTCATCCCACTTTCTCTCCTAACAAAATAGCATTTCTGCAATTTCAAATCCCAATTTGATGTAGAAAAGTTAATGTGGCCTGTGACAAATATAAGTCAGAAATATATTTCATTCAATTTAAATTTAGGGTATTAAGTATTATGTATAAGGACAGGGCCTAGGCCTGGCCAAGTTTCAGGGAAAACATGGATGCATGCAAAACATTATGTTTTGAGTCTTAGGTGTCGCAAATTATTTTAATTTTTCAAATGTTATGTTAAGTAAACTGCACTAGCTTCTCCTTCTCGTACGCAATTTGCAAATTAATTAAAGGTAACAAGCATTGAACAGAAAGAAGAGCAACATTTAAATTTGAAAAAGACAGATTTTCAATTTTAGTCTCCTTAATTTCATAATGCAATTAAAAGCCATTTCCCTTCTTCTTCTTTCTTTTTCAAAAGTTATGGTGAGGAGTTAGAAACTCTTAATTAACCAAACTTTGTCCCTTTTTTTTTATGCCGTGCTATAACTGTAACCAAACATTTATATAGTTTTTGTCTTTTTTTTATTATTGTTTGTGTATTTTTTTACTCGAGGGTAAGTAAATATTTAAGTTTGGAGGTATTTGATAAACACATTTTATATATAATATTATATTTCTATTAATTTAATAATTGTTTATTTTAAATGTGAATACATAACTTTTTATGTATATTAAGTTCATTTTGTAGGTTTTAAATTAATAGAACTATTTAGGATGAAAATTCAAAGAAAACAAACTAAAGACCAAAAATGTTACAGTGTAATGAACAGTAGCTGGTGAACAGTGTCCGATATACAGTACTGCTACAGTATCAGCAAAATGTCTTACGCCCTAGCACCAAATCACCCAGAATTTGGCGCCTAGGCGCCGAAAAGTGGTGCCCAGGCACCAAAACGGGCTTCGTGGCAGAATGCTCGGTGCCTAGGCGCCAAAATGTGCGCCACCATCTGTTTTAACCTCCATTTTTTTGCCTTAATTTAAAACCTATAAATACTACCCTTTAACCATTTTCTCAAAAAAAAAAAGGAGGCACGAAATTTGTAAAAGAGAACAAGACTTGAGCTCAAATTTGAAGATAATAAATGATGTATCCAAGGTTTTTTTAGCATCATTGAAGACATTTAAAGGATTGAAACCTTGAAGATATCCCCAAATTCGATTTTCTCTTTCTTTTCTTTGTATTCTCTCTTTTGTTTAAATTTCTAACTTTGAATAATGAGTTGTATCTATGGATTATTATATAATTTTAGTTATGGTTGAGATTTTATATGATTAAACTTAATTCTAAGGCTTGATATAGTTTTATTTATATTATGTTTGTATGATTTAGTATATTTTCGTGTAATCCATTTATGTTTCTCTATGCTTAATGCTTCCAATTGATTGAAAAATGAATTGGTTGTTGTGGATTTATGAATTGATGCTTGGAAGAGCTTGACCCATTTATTGTATTTGGGAGAAATATAGCCTTAGGTTGTTATTGAGTTTAGAGGCTAATAATACTTAGGTAATCACCATGGTTTCCTTAGGATTTGCATGTGATGCACGCCAAGTGTTTGATAAAATGTCATTATGCCTTGGATTTCATTTGACGTTCAGGAGAGGTAATGAAATTAATCATTGGGTAATCAATTTAAAAGTTGCGTAATGCATATATATGTAAACAAGTTAGATAGGGATGTCAACTTGAATATGTATGCATAGTATCTCATTCGGAACTCGGGAGAGGGAATGAGATTAGTCTTAAGCCATTGATTAATGAATTGAACGAAATTTTAGATAGGAAGAATATAAGAGGAATATAATAAAATCAATGCTCTAGGATCCCAATTTTATAAGATTTAGCATATCGTAAGATTATCATTTTGTTGTTAGATTATATGTTCTAGGCCTTGATGAAACTCTATTGAACAATTTGTGTTGATGTTATTTTGTAGTTAATGACTATCTTGTGTTATTCATTTATGCTTTTTATGTGCTTCATGCTTCTAATTGCATTAGGACATGGATTGGATGATTTGAACATTTGGGTTATATGCTTAGGAAAGTTTAATTTATATGTTGGTTGTAAAAATTATAGCTTTGAGTTTGTTGAGTTGGGAGACTAATAAACTTAGGGTAGTCGCGTAAGGGTAGCTTAATGCGTGTATGTATAACGGGTTAGATAAGGATATTAACTTAGTTGTATATGCATAGTATCTTATTCGACACTCGGGAGAGGGAATGAGATTAATCATACACCTTGGACTAATGAATGCATAAAATTAGTTATTGATCACTAATGATAAAAGCCATAGAAACAATAGAGGAAAACCAAGTCCCTAGAACCCCATTGCCATAGATCTCTCATGTCTTTAATTTACCAAGTTATTTAGTTTTAAGTTACTTTTAATTCAATAATTCATCTTACCTTTTAGATTAGCCTATATAAAGTTAGGTTGCCAACATCATAGTACTTAGCATTAATTTAGGACACAATCCTCGTAGGAACGATACTCACTCATCACTTTATTACTTGCTCATAACCCGTGTACTTGTGGTACAAATATGCGTGTGTATATTTTCGCGAACAAGTTTTTGGTGCCGTTGCGGGGATTGTAGATTTTGAATTTGTGCTAATACTATGGTAAAGTAACTTGATTTTAATTTAGGCATTTTGTTTCTTTTAAATTTTGTTATGTTTGGATTGTTGTGGTTGTTTTGAAGGTGCATACAAAGAGGTTAATTTGTTGAAGATCAACAAGGTTTACACTTCTAAACAAGATATTTGGTTCTTGCCAAGCAAGTTTAAAATGAGAAAATCAAGGAAAAGAATTGGCAAGACCATTGAGTGAACATTGAAGAACAATAAAGTAGGAGTGTTCCTTGGGTAAAATGCCTCAAAAATGTAAGTTTTCCATCACAACCTCGGAAGAAGTCTAGTTAGAGACAATAACTCAAGCGCTTCTTGGGAGGCAACCCATGTATATTTCAATTTTTAATTTTAATCTATTTTTTATGTTTGTTTTTCTTTCTTGCAGTGTGCTAAAACAACAATTTAGAACCTTATAATGCATGAAAAAGAATCAAAAACAAGAGCCAATATGGTGCAACCCAATGGAGCGTAAAATAAAAGTCAAGAAAATTGAGGGTTTTGGGCACCAACTCTAGCAACAACTTCCTCCTTGCGATTCGAGCATCAAGCCATTGTCTACAAGGGGAGTTTCTTTTACTCACTTTTAGTTTTGTCATTGTGGACAATATCAACTTTAAGTTTGGGGGAGGAAAACATTCATTTTTAATGTTAATAATACTTACTTTATTATGATTGTTGTTTTTAGTTGTTTGTTCTGCATGAAATTTTTTTTTGTTTTCTTTTATTTTAGTGTTTAGTTTTGGGTTGGTTGAATGATTAGTAGTCAATGATATGAAATAGAAACATGATTTCAAATGCTACATTCTTTTGGAAATAATAAATATTATGATTGTTTGCTTGGTAATCTAGGATAAGTTCGACTTCACTTTGTGACCACTTGATATTTTGAGCACATAGTTATAATCATTTAGTTTTTATGCTTACTTGGAAGACTTTTATGCACCACAAGAATAATTAAGGTCTCAAAAACATGCTAGAACTTGTTTGAGCATCACTCAAGGCGAAATCCTATAGCATACATAATTAAGGATATGATTTTAGACCATCTTTGGACTGATTGAGCCTTTTAAGCCAACCTATGTATAATTTTATCCCTAGTCACCCCCGTTGAGCCTGATTACTCGTTTTCCTTGCTAACCATATCATTACCGTAGCCTCTATTTTTGTTATCCTTCATAGTACCCATCACGCCATTGGCATAACACCACTTTTAGAAAGTTGTGTGAACTTTTGAAAATGAAGGGGTGGATTAAAGAATGGTTATGGGTTTTGTTATAAATGTTAGTTGTTCAAATATGAAAAGTTTGAGTTTGGGGGTATAGTAACTTATATGTAAAAAAAATAAAAAATAAAGAAAAAAAATCCAAAAAAAAAATTGAGTTTGCTATACCCCTACTTAAAAGAAAAGAAAAAGAAGAGCAACAAAATAGCGAGAGAATCAAAGAAATAAGTTTGGGGGAAATCGGGTGGAAACAAATAATGGTTTGGTTTGTGTAATCTCTAGAGGAATATATGTTTATGGTGTAAGTTAAGCTGAAATTGATCAATTTTATCCTACCTTCACCCTAACTATGCATTACAAGCTAATTAAAGTCCTATTTGATCATTGATTATGTGTGTGCCTACATTAGTGGAGAGTGATTCAAAAAACAAGCATATGGAATGTTAATATGAAAAACAAAACTCATAAAGACCATTTTATTGTCTTGTGTGCATAAATTAATCCGAGTGCATGTGACTAATGATTTTATCTATTCACACACACACCAAGACCTCCTAAGTCACGTCCAAAGGGCCTAAAGCCATTTTTCTTCCTAAGATTTCATTTTCTCCAGCTTTATGAGATTTAAATACTTCTTTTTTTTCTTTGGTTAAGAATTTTATAATCTTATTATGATCAATATTAAATTTATTTTTGGGATTAAATTGTAGTGATTTGAGATCATATTCATAGGTGCTATAAAATTGTTTTGAGTAATATTAACTTTACAAATATATTCTAATTGATGTATCACAAATTAATTGCTACTATATATCAGGTAGTTGTTGACTTTTTAAATTTTATTGATATTATTGTTATACAATATCAATCAATGATTAATACATCCATATAGGATACAAACTTTATTTACATCCTAACTATGTAAATAAAAGGTTATTATTGAAATTTGGTAATTCAAAATTCAGTTAAGTTAAAAACTAATGAGGAGTCGATATATAGGCGTACGAGAAAGGGGCGAAATGGAGAGTTAGAAGCGAGGAGGGGCACTAAATCATAAGCGAAGACCTTTTCTAGATCTTAGTGCCATGGCGTCAGCAGCCCTCTTTCGATAAATTGCATTTTAAGATGACTTGATTTGTTTTTGTCAATTTTGGACTTCTCTTTTGCGTTGATTCTTATTCTAACAAGAAATAAGATTTATAAGAAAGTTCTGGAACCTATATAAACCATTATAAATCTCTTAGATTAATTAAAGCATCAAAGAATCATCAAAAGGTATGTAAGAGGGTGTCGAATAGAGAGCTTAGATAGTTCTAGGGTTTTGAGTGTGCGAGAAAGTGCTATAGGAGTATTTAAGTGTTGATTGCGCAAGAGAGCACTGATTGATCCTTTAAAGAGTTTGTCTATTAATGTATTCATTATCTCTTATAAGATATCTTTATGATTTGTGAGTTCTTTATGAACTGAATAAAAAAAGTTAAGATCTCATAATTTATCGTGGATATATGCATTTATTACTGAACCACATATGTTCTTGTGTCTTGTGTGATTGATTGTTTATCTCTATTATGTTTGCGATATTTTCTAGTCTTATTTTACATATGGTGAAGTTTTCTACATAGACTTAGAGTTTTATGATGCTAAATACTAGCCTATAAAGTATTAAGGAGAGTAAAAACTCCAACAAATTGTATCAAAACTAAAGCTAAGGTTGATACCTAAATGATATCAAATTTGAAAACCTAGCTAGATTTCCTTAACAAATGGTATCAGAGCCAAGTTGAGGTCCATTGCAGAGCATAAGTTATAAATCTAGATTGCAAAGCATAGATTACATAGCTAGATTGCAGAGTATAAGTTGTAGAACTAGATTGCAAAGCATAAGTTGTTTAATAATGGTAACTCACAAATACAAAGATGAAAGAATTGAAAAAAGATCAAGAGCCTAGTTGTGCAGCAGTCTTGACTGAGGAAAGGCTGTGACTGCAGGGGAAGGGTTAAGAATAAAGATTAAAGAACAATTAGAAATAAAGACAAAGACGTCTATAAATAAGAAGCAAAGTAGAGGCTATGTGCTTGATAAGAATGCTGCAAGTGGTTCACATAGGTTATTAAGAAAATACAAAATAAAATGCACCATTGAAGATTATCTCACCGTAATGACAGGAGTAAAAAATATATATGAGATGTTGAGATTTGTGCTTACGTGTCATCCCTTTTGTGTATAAATATTTGCTTTATGTTTATATAATTATGATTTTAATATATCACTAATTATATTATATACAAATATAGTAAGATGCTTGTAACATTTTAGACATTGTATGATCTGAAAGAGTTCAAATCTGATCTAAAGGAGTTTAGATCAAAATTAAGAGTTAGTAAAATCTAAAGAGTTAGAGCCTTGTCTGAAATAAGACAAAGACCTAAGAATATATTAGTAATGACATAGTTGCAAATGGTGCTAGGAAATGTTGTTATGCAAATATGTTCTTAAATTTAATGTTCCTGATCTATCTTCACTAATGCGGGTCTGTTAATGAAGACCTTAATATATATAGACCAGTGTATGTCTATATCTGGATAGTCCAGATGGTTAGTCTTGGCAGACTATGCGTTTAGTGGAAACTCGTATAGAGATACAAGTATTCAGTAAGGACTGAATATTGAACAGACTCACAAAGATCTCCAATAGACATCCCATAAAGCCGTCAATGGAGGATCTTTTGAGTTGAGTAATATTCGTGGTCCTTAGACCTGAGTGCCATGGTAGACTTGTGAGTGATCCATCATACTTTGGCTCCACACATGTCATATACCTTTTATGGTCTGACCACTGGGTGTCACTGGGTATGGTCCGATGCTCATGGAGTCCGGTGTGTACAGATATGGGATCCATCAACTCAATTGGGTTAGTAAAATATCCTGAAACTTCAAGGGTGTATTTCAGAAAGTCTTATGGCCATAAGCAGACATATCCGAGAATTAATTTTATTCTCGAGAAAATAATATCGTAAAAGTGTTTACGGATATTATTTATTGAAATACAAATCTAGAGATAAGTTTATGGTTGAGCACATGGAGACTTGACGGTGTTAATCTATATCTCTGCTCTTCTAGGATATTTATGATGAAAAGATTATACGAATATGTTATGACCTCAACTTGTATGGTCTAATGCACCGTTTTGTAATATCCGTAACATGTGTGTGGGATATTATTCACGGACGTGTGAAATAGTTTAATATGACAAATCGGGCATGGACCTAGAGAGTCTCACAATATGAAGTGTACTCATTGTGTACTAGGGCAGCAAATTGGATTGAACAATTAATCCAACAATTTTCAGCAAAGTGAAAAATGTTTCAAGGTTCCTTTTATTATTCATTTGTCAATAATTGAATGTAAAATACATTATTGGTTTACAAGAGTTGTTAACCAAAAAGAAATTGACAAGTGGCGCAATCTTACTCCATAAATAATTTACCATGTATTTACCTATTTACCTTACTTGGTAAATACATATAAGGTAAATGTAAATACTCAAAATAGTTTTGAATTATTAATATTTTATATATTAATCAAATTATTATTATTAATTGGAATAAGTGGCAAACGCCATTTAGTAATGAAGTAAGCACTTGTTATTAATAATCAGCAATGTTGACCACTTAGAATTTGTTAAATGGTGCATTTGTAAAGTGGTGTGACCACTCAACATTGATTAATAGCCATTTGTGCACTAACAATTGATTCATATGGATGAATCTATTTGTTGAGTGAAACATATGATTGATTAATGTTTGTAATGGCAAACATGGCTAAGTGATGGTGAAGCACTAAGAGAAGTAATCATTCTTTTCACTTAATTAAGAATTGAAAGAGTTCAATTTGTGTAATAGAAGAAGAGAATTTCGTTCAATGAGAAAAAAGAGAGAATTGAGAGCATTTTCTAGGTGTATTTCTCAAAGTGTTGAGAGAATATGCAAAGGCTTACTAAGGTTCAAAACAAAGAGTTGTAAAGAACAAAAGAAAACACTTAATTCTTCTCATCTCTTGGTAGTAATAATTCATAAGGACAAATTATTTTAAGTGTTAAAACAATTCTTTGCTGGAAATTCAAGGCTGTCATTTTAGCTTCACAATCCCACCGGATTTAGTTATGAACTAGAATTGTGCAAGAGAACACTTAAAGGTGAGCTCAACAAATTGAAGATTAGAGTTCTTGAAGAATTGTAAAGCTACCTTCATAACCGGGTAGGTTATTGATTTATAATTCATTTTATATCATGCATGAAAATATATATGAGATATATATGTGCTTGAATGATCATACATGTGATTATATGCTTAAGTTTGTTACATAATGTATTACATGTATGATTACTTCCGTTGCGTATTTAATTTTTGAAATTATACATATCTATACACAACACACATCATATCACAACATGAGAATGGTGGTGCTGGCATGAATTAGTTTCAGCCACCGAGGTATTATGGCAAAGTTAAGAGTGACTTTGGAGATCACATTACGGAGGCTACTCGAGAAGAGATATATTCAAATTTTTAAAGATCGTAGTCACAAACTTTAGTTGAGTTAAGTCAACAAAAATACTTAACTCCATCAACGCTAGAGTAATTAAACACTATTTGAGAAAGAGATAGGTCTTGAAAAGATTTCTGAAGAGATTTTGAATTAATGGGGGGTTTATTGGAATTTGATTATTCAAAATTGAATTTGAATTAGATTTTGAGTTGCAGACTAATAAAAAGTTGACCTGTAGGCGAGTACGCATTAAATGTATGAGAAAAGGACAAAAATAGAGAACCAAAAGTGAGGAGGGGCGCAAAAACACAATAGGAGGCCTTTTTTAGGCCTTGGCGTCACAGCACCCACTTTTGAAAAATTGAGTTTTTAAGATGAGTTGATTTGTTTGAGTCAATTTTAGACTTTCTTTTGCGTTGACTCTTATTCCAATAAGAAATAAGATTTTTAGGGATGTTTTAAAGCCTATATAAACTATTATAAATCCATTAGATTAATTGAAACATCAAAGAAGCATCGAAAAGCACATAAAAGAGTGTCGAATAGATAGCTTAGAGAACTTTATGACATTAAGTGCGTAAAAGAGTGCAATGGAAGTACTTGAGTGCGTAAGAAAGCACTGATAGAGTTTTTGGAAAGCTCATCTATTAATGTATTCTTTATTCTTTATGAAAGATCTTTGTGATATGTGAGTTCTTTAATAATTGAATAAAAGAAGTTAAGAACCCATAATCTATGATAAACATAGGTATTTTTTATTGAACCACATATATTCTTATACCTTATGTAATTAATTGTTTATCTCTATTATAATGTGTGATTTTTTTTTTTATTTATTAAGAAATTTTTTGCATACGGTTAAAATTTAGAGTGTTAAATATCAACCTAAAAGATATTAAGGCGTGTAAAAACTATAATAAATAGTATCAGAGTTAAGGCGAAGTTAATATCTAAATAGTATCAAATTTAAGAGCCTAGCCTAATTTTTCTAAAAATTATTGATACTAATTATGTAGTAAAGTGGATAAATGTTTAGTAACAGTCAAGTAATAAATATTAATTAACTTCTTAAAATAATTAGATAGTGTTTGATAAATTATTTGTAAAAATAATTATTGTGTTACGTAATCATTAGATTATTATGTAAAATAAAAAACAGAAAACCACAACTTGAAATATTATTTTGCTATAAGAAACATCTATCCTTATCCCATTATAAATCAACATGACCCACATTGTAATTTTGTTTTATCAACAAAAGTTCCGTTACCAATTTCAAAATTGAATTGCAATGAATGTAAACAGAATTTGAAATTTGAACTAAATTAAAGAAAATTACGCTTAAATAAATAAAACCTAACAAATGCATGGAAAACATATACAAGTAGCTCTTATTTTAAATTTATATATTTTATAATCATAAAATTAAAATACAAGCTTTAATAATCATAAAGTTTAAATTTAAATAATTTTACTCTTAAAACATATTTTACCTCTCTCTCACATTATTTTTTTTTTTTAAACTCACTCAAATAATATTTTAAAATATTAGAATTTAAAAATAAGTAGATCAAGTATTTGAGCACTAATATTTTAAAAATTAAAAGTTAAAAAGATTAGTTGAGAAGTAAAAATTTAAAAAATAGATAAAAAGATTGAAATTGAATACAAAAAAAAATCCAAAATTCTCCGTGCTTTGCACAAAGCACGCGAAGGGGGCGTAGGCCCAGCCCCGCGAAGCAAAGTACGGTATGTAGCCCCCCTTGCCCCTCACACACAATGTGAGACATGGAGTGCGGTCCCCTTTTATGTCTCGTGCGAGGTGTGAGGCACGAGAACAAACCGTGCGGCACGAGGCATGATGTTTGACCCAATTGCACCTCGCACGAGGCACAGAAAATATAGCTTTTCTTTTCTTTTTTGTTTTCAATTTTATTTTTTTTTTCGATTCACTTATTTTTTCACCAATACATTTTATTTATTTTTTATTTTATCACAATATAATACTATTATATTTTTATAATTATATTTTACAAGCTAAACACAAAAAAAAAAAATTAAAATATATTATAAAATAAAATTTTAAATTATGTTATTAATAAAAATAATTTCATCTATTTATTATCTTGAGTAATACAAATTAATCAAATAATTTTTATTATAAAAAATTAAAACATTTAAAATAGTGGGTATTTGTATAAATTTCTCCAACCTCGTATGGGCTGGTCCGCAGCAAAATAGCATTACCCGGCATATATTCAATCTTCACCTTTTTCCCAAAACACCCTTCCAAACTGCTCCAACTTCAAAACACTTTGGGCAATTTAATGAAATATTAAGGACAATATAGTCATTCCAATTTTCGGGGCAAATCAAAATGCAATATTTTCTTCTACTTGGTCATTCCCATGCAAACGTACACACAACTTTTCAGTATCCTCTATCAAATAAATTAACTTTTTCAGTATTCACTTCTCCCGATTCTTACTCTACAAGTTTTAAAAAGGAAAAAAAAATCTTCATCTACAAGCTGACCCGCGGTGGCAACAGTGGCTATGGCTACTGAAGAAGTGAAGAAGCAAATGGGTGTTCAAGAAAAAGAAGAAGTGAAATGGATAAAGCATTACTCATCAAATCATCAAATACTTTTAGTGGGTGATGGGGATTTCTCTTTTTCTCTGTGTTTAGCTCTTGGTTTTGGGTCTGCTTCTAACATATGTGCTACTTCTCTTGATTCATATGGTAATGGTTTTTTTTTTTTCTTTTAATCTCTTTTAAGTTCCTTTAGATGTTTTTAAGGTTTTTGCTTTCATATGGGTGTCGCCAAAATCCCCTTTCTAGAATTCTTTATACTCGCTTTGAATATGTAAAGTTACCACTTCCTTTGAAAGTTTTAAGTTATTGAGGTTATATGGATTTGGGTGACACGAGATTGATTGCCATATAAATTAATTGATGAGCATAAGTGGGCACATAGGTTCGAATACATGAACTTGGCTCTAAAACCACGTTAGTAAAACAGTACACTCGCAAGCTTCAATTAACACGATCATTACAGCAATGATCAATTTTACAGAGTAACTGTAAGATAATAAGGAAAAAAAAACCTGTTATTTTCTCATATAATCATATGGTTAATTTGCTTTTGGGGAATTTAACATAGTCTATATCTGGATGGATTAGATACTGTGATTAAGCAATACAAAACGGCACGATCAAATTTAGATACTCTAAAGAAGCTGGGAGCATCCGTTCACCATGGAGTTGATGCAAAGAAAATGAATCTTCATCCTGATTTGCGAATGCGGAAGTTTGATCGAATTATTTTCAACTTCCCCCACGCAGGCTTTTATGGGAAGGAAGACAACCTGCTTCTTATTGGGTGAGCTGTTTTAATCTAGTTCGTTTTAGAAATGTTCATTTCCCCTGAATTATTGATTTGGAACCATCAAATTCTGTAACATTCTAGCCATTCTTGATGCCTACTCTTGTCTTGGTTGACAGAATTATAGTTTCTATTGGGGAATTGCTGATTTGGTGACAAAGAAATTATAGGTTCATTTAGATTTTAGATATGAATTATAAGTGAAAATTCCACTTTGATTTTAAGAGATCTTTTATTTGGATGACTCCTGCAGAGGATACTGTTGTAGGTTTTTGCTTTCAGTGACTGACGATGTGTTTGGAGGGATTACATAATGAAGTAAAAGGCACAGGCAACATGAGGTGATATGTGCCAACATAACCTGTTATCATATTCTCTTGTTGTGCTTGCAGGATGCATAGGAGTCTTGTGAAGGAATTCTTTAGAAATGCTAGTGTCATGCTAAGGGCGGCTGGTGAAGTTCATTTAAGTCACAAAACAACAGCTCCTTTTTCCAACTGGCATATCGAGGAACTAGCTAGCTGCAGCTCTTTGTCATTAATTAGGTGTTCTGAATTTAAAATTGAAGATTACCCAGGTTACAGAAACAAGAGAGGAGACGGTTCAAAATGTGATAAGCCCTTTCCCTTGGGAGAGTGCAGGACCTTCATATTTGGATTCTTTCCTGCTGGCAAGAAGAAGTCTGAAGGAACGATTTTCAATGGATTTTTTAGGAAAAGATCTAAGCTTCAAGAGATTCCTATCCAAATGCAGAAGCAGGAAATGCCATTTGATTTAAGATATCCTCATATCAAGTCAACTGTGGGTACGAATGAATTTTCGGCCTGTGCAAAGTTCTCTACAACATTGAATATCCTAAACGAATGGCCCAGGACATATGATGGTTGCTTCAGTAACAAGAGGGAGAATTTTGGAAGATCTGGTAATGGCGTTGGCTACTCCATTGATGAGTCTCGTCGGTTAGATAGTCTGAGACATGCCCAAACAAGTTTCTCCAGAACTACAAATGACCTTCCAGGATATATGGGGTTACCTGTGGCGAGTGATACCCAAAGAGAAAATGCTAGAATCTTTAATAGCCACTTCAATAGTGTCAACAGCACATTTAGAAGAGCCTGTAATGATGTGGGCTTTCCTGTCTGTGAATCATTTATTTTTTCTGAAAGATGTATGGTAGAAGCATCAGGAATCCCAAGGAATGCTAGGAACTATGATGGCTGCTTTAATAATGTCAGTGAGACCCCTAGAAGAGTCGGTAATGGTGTGGGTTATCCTGTCCATGAATCATGTATTTCATCTCAAAGATATATGGCAGAAGCACCGGGATTCCCAAGAGAAAATGCTAGGATCTATGGCCAAAGTTTTGATAATGTCAATGAGACACTTAGAAGAGTCGGTCCTGATGTGAGCTATCCTGTCTGTGAATCACTTATTTCACCCAAAGGACATGTGGCAGAAGCACCAGGAAGAACCTCAAATGGTTATATGTATCTAATGGATGAACTTTACCGCCAGAGAACTTTGGGATCAGCGCAGCTGCACAGGATGTGGTTGGATTCTACTCACCAGCTTTAAGTAGAAGGAAGGTCTTTATACTTCTGTGGAGGCTTGAATTTTGCCTTTAGTTGTGAATGCTAGTTAAGCATAGTTATTTAGTGTGGGTAGAATCATAGTTTTACTTTCACTTTGGATTTCCTATAAGAAGTTCAATTATCTGATGGTGTGTTCTATCCTGTTTCCAACCCCCTACTTGCAGATTACTCTGATCTGCTGCCAGTTTCTAGAACTAAGTTTAGCTTTACAATGATTGTGACATCCATTTTTCTTCTTTTGAATTTGATTGGAAATTAATGTTTAAATATGGCATCAGCAAATTTCCCCAGAAAATTTTGTAGGCAAAGGTTATATGTAACTTTTCACAAATGTTCTGGATGGGGAAGCAGAGAACTGGATCCCTGATTTGCTGGTTACAAAAATGAGAACATAATATATGAAGGTCCCTCTTTTTGCTCTAATTTGCCTGAAATTTAGATCCAAACCAGAATACAGGCATAGTGAATAATTTTCTGGAACAGGGGCCTCTTGTAAGGAGAGAAATATGTAGGTGCTGATGCTTTGCCTCTAGTTCCTAACTCCTAAGTTCAGCTTCTGGGTGCAGTCAGGATTCCAAGGTAAATGACCCTTATCCTTCATAAACTTGTAAAGCTTTCTATCATATTCATGTTACAGCGAACTTCTTACATAATATGCTTTGAACCAGGGGAAGAAAATAATCCTGTGCTCTACATCTCTGGCATTAATTAGTAAAGTAGCATTGTATATGTAGCTGCATGCATGCATGCATTAATTAGTAAAATAATGCCGGATTCAGTTCATGGCCTTTTGGGAGATGTAGATGATAATAAATAGCATCTGCATGCATTTTAGACTCCAAAAAAGCTCCCCTTCTCCATAAGGATAGCTCGGTAGAAATTAACAATTGTTTTGTTTGCTTTCCTAATGTATAGCATTTTTATGAGAAACAATGTTACAAGTTGCAACCATAACAAAACTTGAGTAATACTATCCATATAAATAAAATCAAGTTATGTTAACTGATTGGCAATGGATTTGAAATCAAATTAAATGATGAGATGGTGGGGCAAATGATAATATAAAATTGGTTGAAGTTAGCACCATACTTCTAAAATTAATATTTGAAGTGATGCAATCGGATGACAAGCCATTATTATAAAGTGTCATGTATTAGGTAATTGTTTTATTGTTACATATGATTACACTTCTTAATATATGGCTCTCTCTTAGTGCAATATTTGTTTATCTCTATTAAAATAAAAGTAAATATATTGTTAATTCTTTACCAACGAATTGCTAACATAAATATCCATAGACTTGCAGCTGAACATATTTTAAACTTGTAACAATAATTAAATAAATAAATAAATATTCTACTAATTAACAACTAAACAGATTCAATAAAGTTCACATATTCGATAAAGATGTTGGAAAGTTTGGCTTGCTTGGCAGGTTTTAAACTAGATTTGAGAGCTGGTTTTCATCATATTATTCTAGAGATTGACTCACTGTCAATTGTTTAACTTAATTAGGGACGGAATAAAGCTGAAATCTAAAATTGGCCATGTGCTAGATGATATAAGAACATGTCTTATTTTTTTTATTTTTTGGTCCTGTTTCCTTGTTAAACTTCTTTGAGTTTAAACGATATTGTAATTTGGCTTTCTGACTTTTCAGATTGCAAGGCTGAAAAGGTTGCTTTTTGAATGAAATTTCAGTTTCAAAAGAAAATTTTAACAATTAAACAGAGTAACGATGTTATATCTTAACAACTGATCAAAAGAATGCCGGAGATTTTTTTCTGACGGCTAAAATGCTAATTACTATTTTGTGTAGTAACAGTAACATAATTATCTGTAATGTTTTTTTAGAAAAAAAAGAAACGAAATATCTATAGCGTTGAGATCGAGGAAAACGAAACTTCTACATTTTTCTTTTATTTTTCAATTATTTTCAATCCACGCCTTTCTACAACTCTCATAAACCTTTTTCCTCCAAATTAGACCAAATACCACAAAATTTATCTAGACCTTTATACCCTCCCAATTTTCCCTGTAAACAAATATCCCTAATTTAGCAAGTATAATTTCAGGGATTTTAGGATACCTAACTCAAAAAGGTTATGAAATTTCTTCTAAACTAAACTTTGACTTAATTTTTTTTATTAATATATGATTAATGAAGATTGATAATTATTAAAAAAATATTAAGAGAGTAAAATTTGATCATTTATACTTAATACAGAATATGTGTTAGAAGATCTTTAAAAAATTAAATAAAACTTTTAACTTAAAATAGGATCCTAATTCATATAGGAAACGTTGTGAAAGATTGAAAATCTATTCAAAGAAAGCCAGGGATATTGATAGCTTGAACAAGTGCAATTTGCTAAAGATTATATGTGCCGTAAATGGAAAAATCTAAACATTCCTTAACAAGAGTTGTCTGCTCACTTACATAATTGATCTCGTTATCTACCAACACCATCTTCTTTTGTGTTTCTCATTTCTGGTTCTGGGAAAGCAAGGAGGGATTCTGAAAAGTCGGTTTCAGTTAATGAACTCGAGCAATTGCTTGAGTAAGACTACATATCGGTCATGTTTTGACCATATTATTTTGATAGAATGGATAAATATTCAGCAGATATTTGCTTATTTGTCTCAGTTACAGATACAGACATCTATTATTCTTTTTCTCCCAAAGTAGAAAATTTTATGGAAAATAACCACTCACCTGTCGAAAATCGTTGGTAGTGGAGTAAGAAATATTGTTTTCGGGAGGCGTTCAGTAATCATTGGAGGAAACTGACTTGTTAAATAAGAGCAAACTAATAATAATACGCTTTAAACCCAGATTTTGAGAAACGACGCCCTCCTACCATTGATCTGCTCGTCTTCCACCAAAACCTACTTTACCATTTCCTTATTTTAACTATGTCATCATATGGAATACAACGGATTACAGAGGTAGATCTCAGGAATTTACCAACTTATCCGGTTCGCATACTAGATGCAAAAACCTATTCAAATTCAAAGATTTGAAGCAGTATGAACTCCATGTCAATTACTTGTTTTACAACGGGGTTTTCTCTGATGAAACAAATTACTGTTGCTTGTGGCAGGTAGATGACTAGATTTGATTATGGTCCAATGAATCATTTCTAAGCGACCATAGTATCCTTAGTTGCTCTTCATGATTATACTTCATAACATCTGCCATTTTTTTTTTTTTCCTTTTTCCGGATAAGAAAAGGTATTCTAACTTTTAAATAGCGACTTCTAGAATACTACAGGCGTCTTCATACATTACAGAAACATTCTACAATATCTCTTCTGCTCTTCATACAATGCAAAAATAGTCAGTAAAAAATGATTTCTTAGAGAGAACATATTGATGCCGCTTCATCCAGTTACGGAAGTGGCCGGTGTCAAGGATCTTTGGGGCCAACAATAAACTTGGCTATGAAAAATCCAATTGTATCAAGTGGAGATGACGGATCAAACCTTTGAACTAATTCTTCTTCACCAGGTCTTAACCACTCCCTGTATAGTTATTATTGCAACTGATTTAATGATGATACATGTGTAAAGATGCACATAGAGACAGTGTAAATAACTCAGAAATCATCAAGGGATTAACTAAAAGTGGAAAACAAGACAATTTAGCAGATTGCAGTATTTGTCAATATTTGATCTCCACTATGCCCCCATGCACATCCCCAAACTTCCAACCCGTCTATTTGTGTTAATTAAAAAAAATGGCATTATAGCTGTTTCAACCACTTTTAATGGACTTCAAGGGACTTTATGGTAGAGTACGCAAGGCACCAAATATGTGCAAAGCTGAAGTTTATATAAAAAGAAACCAAATCAAGATAAGAATTTATTGGCATTATCAATGTTCAGAGGTTGAAGCACATTCCATAGAACTTTTACCAAACAGAAAATGGAATATCTAAGGGCGTATAAAATGGCAGGAGACTTGACAGAAGCACTTACTCAACATATCCGTCAGGAAATTCAAATCGACCAACAAGACCGGGTCCTCCAATTCTTGGATGCTGAAATGTATAAAGGTGCATGCTCAATAACATTATCAATGGCCATATTAACCAGAATACTTTTAAGAACATCAAGGTTCAACAAGGAATTCAAAATATACTCATTTATTTCACCTTCAAAGTCCCAAATCCATAAGCCCAAAGGTGAAATGGATAAAATAGCTATTAATAATCTAGTGTTCTCGCACCCAGTTGTTTGCCCCAACGGCAAAACCTGTGCATCCTCTAGCCTAGGTCAAAGGTTCGAATCCTAACAATTTTTAGGACATTTTTAGTTTCTTCAGTAGTTGGGAGGCCAATTTTAGTCCCTTCAGTTATATAAGAGAGTTGTTTAGTTGATTATATTGTAATTAGTTGACATTTGGACTGTACTATTTTAATCATTTGATAGTTGAGATTTGATATGTAATTATTGTATAACAAAAAATAATAATCTAGTGTTCTCACTAATTCAGAAACGTACCTGTGGTGCTAATGATAGGAATTTGTACTTATCTAAAGCATATCGCACCAATGCTTCATTCTCGCATGGATTAATAGTACATCTAGCAACAGAAACAGTTCAGCTTAATGTTGGTTCTGAAGATGAAATCACACCAGATAATGGTCCCAAGTGTAAACATACATACCCCATGATATAATTGAGTAAATAAGATAGTTCAATTTTATTAGAAAGTAAAAAAGGGAGGCTAGGCCTAAGTATGGAGTAGGAGTATATAAACAGCCCCTGCACCAAAAAGATAATAATGGCAATACTCAGTAATGACATGTTCAAGTTTATATCCACACCTATTAGTCATATAATCTACCACATTATACTATGTATTATCATAACATAGAAAGTTTTACATAATACACTATTAAACATATAATTGTAACCTAGCCTGGTGTAATTTCAGCAACAACTCCAGTAGACGTCCTTGTAACTTCAGCATGAACTCAAGTAAATTGCAAATTGAGGGAGAGCATATCATATTTTATGTCTTTACTACGATGGATATAAGAACGAAAAAGAGAAATAGAATCATAAAAGAAGAAACTTGGGAGATGATATCACATGATAAAACATTATGCCATTAAACCAATGATGCAATTATTTATCAGAGTAAAGCAAACTTTACCAAGGCATATATGCAATCGTATTTAAGTATGCAACATGATAATATGATGAATAAGAGAATGCATGGGCACTAACGTTGAATACACTAAAATTCCACCAGGGCGAACCAATTGAACAGCCTGGTCAAACATTCTCCTCTGATACTTCCCATGGTTTCTTAAAGATTCTATAGTTTCCTGAAAAAGAAAAAAAATTATATCAACTTCCCTTCATATGGTAAAAGTAAATTTTATAAAATATGAATAAAAGAACAAAATTATAAAACTAACATTTACAATAGTTATAATTTGTCAAAACTTTATATACTATTGGTTGGGTGCTTATCTATGAGAGTTAGATTCACCAAATGACCTAGTGTTCAAATCCCCCATAGCATTAATTAAAGTATAAAGATATCTTTAGGTTTATAGTTATTATTGTGTTTGATCCAAGTGCCTTGCCCATGAGGGGACGTATTAGAGCACAAATTTTAACTACTCTCCGCTTACATATCAGCATATTGGGTCAAGTTGTTGCTCAACATAATCAAATACTAAATTTTATAGAGAAGCACCCCGCTAAGAGCTCCAAATTAATCAATACCAAACATAAGCATTAGAAAGAGAGAACAAAAATTAATTATTAATCCAAGAATGGCTAATCAAGAGGTAAATAGGTTTAACCAGGGTTTAGAACTCAAATAACATATAATAGGGATGAACGTACAATGTATAAAGTAAAGAAAAAATAGGTAACAAGAAGTATCAATTAGATGGTCCTACCTCTCCAGCAAATAGTCGAGGTCTTAAACCAAGAGCAGAGCATGGAGCATCAAGAAGGACTCGATCAAAGCTGTTAGGAGAAAAACCTTTTGATTTCTCAACCCTACCACCAAGGCACTGATTTCTTCCTGGCCCATTCCGCATTCTTCGCATATTCTTCCTAATGTCAGCTTTGCTAATGTAAGTTCTCTCATTCCCTTTTACATTGCTAACTAAAATAGTGAAAATTAGAGATGATCTTGCAATTGTGAAGCAAGGAGCATTTTGCCTCACACACAACACATATGAATGAGGAAAATACTGCAAAAAATATATTGTAGAAGAAGCTATTAAATTATGCAAAATTGATAACTCTAATTCATATTTGTGCGCAAGAGCATAATCTAAAATGTTGAATTGCTGAAACCAATCAAATACTTCACTCAAAGGAGATGCCACGACTCAGAGCATTACAAATTTAAAATCAAAGTTTTCCCACAGGCGTATTCAGTATACTTAATGGGGCAATTCAAAATGGTCTAAATTACTAGTGTTCCGTTACAGCATGTACAAAGGAAAGCAAACGTAATCATGCACAATTTACTGCTTTCCTCTGTATCTTACATACAGGACCAAAGTATGAAAGAGAATTTACTTACCCTCTTCCTCGCAATTTTTATTGGCATTCAATCCTTCAGCAGCAATAGATGAATCATTCTCTATGTGCAATTTCATTGAATCAGAATTTTGAGCAGTCATGCAATTATTATCCTTGCTGCAACACATGTTCTCATCATTGGACTCAACTTTTTGACAAACAGCTTTGAGTGCATCTAGTTTATATGTGGTTATGCATTTCAAGCCCATTTCGGCAGCCAATTTCTGAATATCCAACACCTGGTAAAAGAAAAGAGGTTAGATACCTCAACTCACAAACTAAAATCATTGTATGTAGAAGTTTCCAGTTTCTAATGGAACAATTTTTTTCTTGACAATAAGTTAAAGGACAAAGAACTTATCAAATCAACAAAATTTACAAAAAAGGATGTAGGACAGACAGGTAAAATGTCCACAACCAAATATTGATTGGCTAAGAGTTAGAAAATAAGAAACTCTAACCAATTATACTATTAAGAGTGGATGAGAGTTAGGGTTGCAAGCAAAGGAATAATAAAATTGGATCGTTGTGAAGCGAATTGCGACTTATAGCCTATATTACATGGACTCAGGTATGGTCTCTGGTGCAGGTCAAGTGAGGTTCGTCTAATATAGCCAAGATGAAACCTAAAAGGTAGATTTAGTAGCCATCAGTATGAATAAACATATGTACATATCAGAATTGTGACCACAAGATAGAAAAGACATCAGCATATGGTCTCACTTGTAAAAGAAAAAAAGAATAATATCAAGAATTGACCTAAGCCGTCCATCATGCAAAAGCTCTCGTAAACCAACCAATATAACAGCTTTTATCTGTCCACTGAGATTCCTCTCCTTTTCTTTCCCTAAATAATAATTCAATGTCAATGATATTGTTATCCACATGGCTTTTGACTTTAAAGAAACATGTCAATAGCACTTCACCACCCAGAATAGGCATTATCTTCAATCCAGCACCTTACTGATCCTCACTAAAACCACATAATATATGTCAACACACTACAACCAAAAGGAAAGAATGGGCATCTGCTACCTTAGTAAGGAAATTGCTACTGGATGATTATGCATGCAGATTTGGAGAAAATCTGTTAAGTTTTGTATACCAATTGAGGCGCGCATAGTAAAAGAGCACTTAAAAGAATCCTTATCAATAGAACCTCTAAATGATAATTTCATGTGTATCTCATCAGTTCTGTAAGTGATCAACTTATCTTCCAAATTGTGAACACCTGGCTTTGCCATCCATAAAATCAATGTATGGTCAACTTTTTCAAACCAACAGATACAAATACCACTGTAAGTATTCAAGATATTGCAGCATACAATTACTAGTTGCTTGATCATCTATAATTCAACTGAACAAAGCCTCAAAGATCATCAGAACTCATAGGTAAGAACACACAAAGTCATGCCTCCCTTTTACTCTATCAATAGCCAATTGGTTGGTTCAATAAGCAATATGGGAGCTATAAGACGTGAAATGAACTACATTCTCATTCGGGAGTTGTACAATTTACCTTATTATGAGATCTATCAACTGCAACAACCTCTCCTTCATCCCTCATAAGTATCGCGATTGCAGTTGTTTTTCCTCCAGGCGCTGCACACATGTCTAGTATACGCTCACCTTTTTGAGGATCTAAAAGAAAATAAGAAAAAGAAAGCAATGAAGATGTCATGCAAACAATGAAAAGTGAAATTATAATGCTTAAAAATATTATAAAAATGAAACATAAAACAAGAATCTGAAAACTATAGATCTGAACAATCTGGGAGATAGAGGAAGAAAAGAAAAAGGAAAATACAAGGGATGAGCAGTGGAAATACCTAGGGCATGAGCGGTGACAATACTTGGCAAGTTTTGAAGAAATATTTCCCCTTCAAGCACATCTGTGAACCAAAAGTGAAAAAGGTAAGAGCTCATCAAACATCAAAAAAGCATGTAGAAAAAATTAAACATATAACATATCAAAGAGGCAGCACTCAAGCCTTGAAATTTTAGCAAATAATGGGAAGCTAGATATATGACATATCACTTCCTCACAATCAAATCATTATGGCCCAGATTCCTCTGCAGGATCAATTCAAATTCTTCCAAACTAGTCCTTACTTAATCATCCTGATTCCTGACAGACTAAACATTTTTCAAGGTAAATTCAATTTCATCATCAATGCTTAGTCTAACCATTTGGAGCAACCAATTAGACAATAAAAAACAACAAATCAGGTTCTCCAATTCCATTGCCAATGTTAACTTAAAATAGATTGCATATATTATAGATTAAATGGAACGCAAATTCATCCGGAATTACCCATGGAGTAATAAGAGTAATATATTTGCAAATGTACAATGCCTTTAGATGACATGTGATCCATTAAAAACATAAAGAAAACATAATTCCTAACACTGAATCATAACCATACCATAAAATGATGGCAGTTGAAATATTCTATTATGCATGTCCACAGCTATTCCCTCTGAAACACGGAAGATCCCAGCCCTTGACATCATCGTTGTTCCTTGGCCAATATACAGGCCACTACGTTCAAAATAATACGGATCTACAATATTATATCATTCCTCAATATTCAGCAGATTTTCATAGGTTACAAAAGAGGGCAGTAATCAAACACAAATAAAAGAAATATCATTGCAGTCGATAGATAACTTGTGGTAAATCAATTTTGATATTTAAATTTTAGCGTCAGCATAGCTGTTGTCAGAGAAGATAGACTATTTGTCTGAGTGAATCGAAACATGCATTTTAATTCCACAATGACATCAGTGGGCTTCTGTTCCATTGTCAAATGATGAATAATATGCTACACACACACACACATATATATGTACATATAAGAATCCATCACCAAGGTCTCAATAATATGGAAGAGGCAGTGTTAAGCAAAGAGAACACTTTGACTGAAAGCAGGTTGAAGCAAGAATTGCACACCTCACTACAAGAAATCAAAGCTGTTTCTAATGCACCAATACCAAATAATAAGAAAGAAGGGTTTAAATTATATGCCGATAGAAAAAAGAAATTCCCCAATATTATCTGAATCTCACATTAAGCACACTAAAAGATTTGTTTCCCAGTATATAAATCAAAGGTAAAGTTCGTTAAAAACCACTGATTCAACATTAAGGAGGAATATCTTTCTTGCCTGTCTGTAAACCCTGTAGAACTGTCCCGCGTGTTATACCAATACCCCATCCACCATCAATCCCAGGTTGCTCAATAGCAACTGAAACTGCGACTATATCACCTTTCTCAACATGGGAGCTGCAGGCCATCACACCTGGAACATATACCTGCAGGAAGATTAACAAAATAAAACAGAAAAATGAATTTCTAGTCATAATTACATCAATGGTGTGCAGAATAATATGCTGTAAACCTACAAAAAGTACTCATTAGACCTTTAAAACTAGCTTCTTATTGCATTCACAATTACATAATATTATGCAACTACTAGGAAACCCATTAATTACCAACTTCAACACACGTGTGCACACATATCTGAACTATAACATGAAACAGTACTCGAGCCCTGACACGCAAAGATCCATTTAGACTAAAAGCATAGTTTCTGCTACAATTATTAACAAGTGTTTAATGATAGTTACATCTTTGGAATAAAAAATGATGAAAGAAAAAAAATGAATACAAAGAAGTCTAGGAATAAATGAAAATATTCAGTCCACAAAACTTTCACAGTTTACAGCTTTTATAAGAGTAAAATTTTGAATCTTTTGAAGCATTGATGATTGTTATTTATATACATGTGTTATTAAAAGAAAAGAAAAGGAAAGAGGGAGAGCGAGAGAGAGTCAATGTGCCTGTAGCGCATTGAAGATATTCTTATGCAACTGTATTGGAATCTATTTAAGTCCCCACTGACCAACAAACAGACACTTTCTGCATGCTACCAGCCAATCATTAATCTTTCAGAAAAGAGTAGTTTTGGTGATTCTCACAAAGGGAAATAGCCAATAATTATAAAATTAGGCAACACAGAGTTTTGGCAGTATAAATTCCAAAAATTGACATTGAAAATGAGGGTAATAAAGCATGAAAATAAGTTTGATATTCATAGACTCCGGAAAAGATGACCAAGGAAGAAGTGAGGCAGGACCCTTTCAACAGAAAGAAGTGGCAAAACCATCTAAAGTCAGAAACATAAAATCGAGAATTTCCAGATGAAAAACTAAAAATGGGCAAACCTGAGCTCCGCGAAGAACTGCTTCAGCACATTTTCTACTTACAATCACCTCCTTTGGTGGTCTGTCAGGTGTATAACCATAATCAATGGTATGTGGCCCTGAACCATTAACAAATACAACATATTCTAAGCCAGGAATTTGACACTTAGAAATTGTCCCATTCTGCAAGCTTTCATTTGTCCCATCAGAATTGACATTTGCCTCACTTTTGTTTAAACTCATGCCATTGACACCATATTCAGACCCTGAATTGTGTATGATCGCCAGTAGCTTCTGAATAACAGAATCACTTGTCGTCCTAAGCATGTTCACACGAATACAAGAGTAACACGATGGCCGCCTAAGAATAACATGGAATAAAAAAGAATCAATAACAATAACAAGAAACGGTATACTACATTTTATATCATTAGCAGAATTAGCTCCACAATACAGAAACAACAGACTTGCAAAGAATTAAACTTCAAGGCCTAATTGTTACGCATATCAAAGTCCGATATGCACGAGCACAGATTTTCTTTATTTCTGTAACTTAAGAAATGAGCAATTCAATTAGTAATACAAGCGTCTAACTAATTAAGAAGAGTAGCCATTTTCATACATAATTAAAACTGAACTCTTCAGACAAAAAAGTTGAAAATGAGGAGCAAAAAGAGTACGTGAGAGCTTTAGAGATGCGAGAAAAATGATCAGCTCCATATGCTTTGGTGAAATATTCTTCCACTTGAGGATTCCATCGCAGTATCGGATTGTAACAGTAGCGCTCCGACGGATCCATCTGTCCAAACAAATAACAATAACAACTGAATGTTATCCGATTATCATAAATGGATTGTATTATTGTAAATTAACATACAGAGAGGAAGAAACTGGGACCTTGGGAGTAGGGTTTTTGAGAGTGCGGAAGCTTCTGCAGCTGAAGATTTTGAGCAGGCAGTCCCTCGCTTTCTTCATTCAAAGTGAGGCCGAATGATTTCGGAAGAGTTTTGAGAATTTCGTTAATGGGCTTTGTTTTAGGAAATTGTTGGGCTTGATTCAAATCCACCAAAGCTATTAGCACCCCTCATTATCTCTTAAGACCCCATTTCTCAACAAACGCTAATTAAAACCGATAGCTTTCTTTATCTTCACGCAAACTGCTAAGTCAACATGTCATTTCATTATTCAATCTCTCAAAACCTGCTATAACAAATTGGTTTATATCATAATCACTCAAACAGTAAATGGTATCATTCACATATTGTAATTAAGAAAGTTAGGTGGAGAAATGTGCAAACAAGGGGAGACAGAGACCAAAAGGACTCATATTTCGTGTTGATAATGTAGCAGTAACCGGTCTATTACTACGAACCGGTAGAAAATTCCATTGAGACTTTCGCAATTGCAACCCAAAACCTTCAATATCGTTGGTCTTTTCCAAACTGTGTAATAATGTAATTGGTTGGCTCTCTATATACAAAGTAAAATAAATAAATAAATAAAGTAACTAACAACCGGGAACTTTATTATCGTCATCAACCATGGTCATGGAATTACAGCAAGGGAAGAGAAAGACAATATTGGATTTTCAGAGCAATGGTATCCCAAAAACACGTCTCTTAAAACGCCTGATAAGAGAACCCTAATTTTTATAGGTCAATTCAATACAAATCTAACCTTTTGAAATTACTTGTAAATGACATTGCCTAGATAAACAACTGTTTTAGTTTAGTCTTTAGATATGACAATCTATGCTTTCAAAATATAAGAGGAGAACACGATGTGATAGTAGTTGAAAATAGTGCAAGGAGTTTTAAAATAACCGAGTAAAAGATAAGAGAAAGTCCATGCAAAAGGATTGTGCTTTTTGACATTGTATATATATGGACAAATAAATAAGACATACTTAAAATAAGTTGGGTGGTTCTCGCTAGATTTTCCATGCTTGATAATCTTTTTCTTCTTCCTCGAAGAAACATGCCATGCATTGCATTATTTATAAATTAGCATGAAACAGAATGGGATATTGGGATTCATCGTAAATACATATATATTTTTATTATGATGTTGGAACAAACCTAACGTGATTGCGTATTGGGAATTTCACAGCACCGCCTACTATAACTCTTTCCTTTAATTTGTGTGTCAAACTAAAACTCTTCCTCTCAATCCAATATATGTGTTTAATTTCTTCTTTCTTTTTTTTTTCCCCCCTGATGAATTCCTTTCTAAAAATAAAATCCTATAACGTTATATTGTTATTGAAATAACTCATTTTTTATGCTATGTAACGTTTTACATGATTCTAAGTTTAAAATTAAGCTTAGTCAATCATGCATGATGATTATTGCCTTAAACTAATTTCAAACCCTTGACGTTATTCAAATATAAACCCAACCCCAGCTTCAAGCAAATAAATTTAAGTTCGTTAAGTCAAGATTGCCCAAGGACCCGTTGATTCTTTGACAATCGGGATGAAATGAATTTATTTGCATTATTTATTCAATGTTTCCATATAGCAAATTGCTAATAAACCCTCAAGAGGATTTGCCCAGAAAAGGAAGACAAAGACCCAAAATCCGAGTGACCAAAGGGAAATCAATTAAAGTGTCTGCCATTAGCATGGAAATATGAACACAAGAATGTAGAGAAAAGAGAAAAACGTGGGGTGCGGTCGTATTTGGGAGCAGACATACATACATGCAGTTGCCGCCATCAACTTAAGAAATTATTATCTTTATTGTTATTATTTTTATTCTATTAAAACTATATAGTAATATTAAAAGAAATTAGATTTAAATTTCAAAAGTCAGATGAGTAATGGCTGGTTTGGACCGCGGGATTTGTAGTGTTTTTGACTCCCGGAAGTAATTAGGTTAAAGAAAGAACTTCGGAAAGTTGAAAATTTGTTGCAATAATTTTCATTGCCACTTTACGACGTGGTTTTATCACTTGTGCAAAGCTTTTGTCTCCTCCACGAATTTAGAGTCAAAGGCCCTTTTTTTTTAAACGATATTATATTATTGATATAAATCAAGAATATTACGTTAGAGGTACATAATCAAAAAATTATTGGAACAACACGATACATTTATATATTTATATACTCTTGAATTTAAACTCTTTTTACGAAGGATCAACTAAGCCCTTATTGGAAAAAAGACCCTAGACAAAGGCATATAGACATTTTTAAGAAATAGACCAATTACCCTAACATGGGATGGATAAAATATTCTCATGCAAAAGAGACAATTCAAAACATTGCTGCTCAAACTATGATTTGTTGTCAATATTTCAGAACAATAAAATACTCAACCATAACCAACTACCAACATCTCTTTACAGAGCAAACAACACTCCAAACCAAACAACTACACATGGAGTTAAGGGCTACCAAAAGGGTTAGGCCTTTAGAAGTGTTGCGTCATCAGTTGTTAAGATATGCTTGCACGGAATGGCAGTGATGTTGCTTACTCTGATCGACAATGGAAAATTTGAAGGTCTTGAAGGGTTGCTAATCCACCAGATCGGGGCAAACTTGCACGGGATAACAGTGAGGTTGCTTACACAAGGCGCTGAGCGATGATTGTGGAGGAAATCATAGCAACAGATAAGATCAAAACCCTTCACGAGTGTGGCAAGGGCACTAAACTCCAACAGAGATTGGAGACTAGAGGAGATGGAGATAGACCAGCAAGCGAAGGCAAAGTTTGGTGAACACAAAAGCAATGTAAAGGAAAAGAAAATTTTTTAAAAAAAGAAAAAAATACAAGAAAAAAAAAAGAGAATAACATAGTAGGATTTGTATGTCCACCAAAGAGGGGTTGAAAAAGTCCATCTCTTCGGTAGAGATGGATGAGGCAAGAGCGGCGACTAGGGTTAGGGAAATTAGTGGACGACTAAGTTCTTGAGAGACTACTTTTATTGATTATCTCTAAAGTGACGAAGGATGGACATTTTTATGAAGTCACAAGTTTAGTACCGTATATTATTTGACATTAAAGTAATATTTCACTTTTCGAATATTATTTAAAAAAATTTATTCTAAATTAATATATTAAGTAATTATTAAGTAATAAAATGATATAATTTTTAAAATTATTATTACGTTATTTCATCATTCAATAGTTGTTTGATACGTAATTTGAAATAAAAATTTTAATATAATATTTAAAAAGTGTAATATTACTCTTTATATTATTTCTAAATTTTGTTAAGCATAACCTAAATACACATGTTTAATACAACTTTTATGAAATATATATTTATTTTGAAAATGGTGTATAAACAACGTGGTCGTATTCGTATATCTAGTGTACTTAAAACCTAATACTAAAGTTTAGAATGTGATTAAATGAATCCAGTATTTACTATCTAGATCGCGGAAAAAAGATTAATTAAGTAGATTTTTTTTAAACAATATTAATTAAGTAGTTTAGTACGTGGAAAAATACCAAAGTCGTCACTCATCAACTTAATTATTTTATAAATGCATTATAAATTATAATTATATTATTAGTATTAGTATTATCTTTAAAATAAGTTGATTTCCATTAAAGAACAGCATCAAATGTACAATATTAAGAGCTCTTGATTTGAGATTAGAGAAATTAACAAGACTAAGGATAAACTTATTCACCGACAAACATCTGATCCCAATTCTTTCAAAACAAAAGAAAATGATAATATTTCAATTAGGGATATACACCCTATAATTAGGGAATTCAATCCCTCGCCGGAGATATAAAAAGAACTACTCTCACGCGAGAGGAAATAATATAAAACTTCATCACAATAACAAACTACAAATATACATCCTCTTCCACATTTCAGTATTATCAATACATTTCCTTTGCAATCAATAATAAAAAAAAATTATAATTATATTATGATGTATGCATTGCATAGACGTAGCCAGCCTTCAAACCAAGTAATAATAACCTGCACTTGTTTAACAAAGCTTGGGTCATATCCGCCGGCTGGCTGACTGACTGAATTCTTAGAGATTGCTAATTTTTTTTATACGAAAGAAGTGGTTCCGAACTTAAAATTTAGTAAAGATATGCACACCGTATGCTCTTTATTATTTGACGCATTATTACATATGCGGAGATTACTAAATTTTGGTTTAGTGAAATTTAATAGAAAAGATTTGGGTCGAAATTATAAATATTTGATTAGTATTTAATTTGAAAATTTTCAAAATTCTAGCAGCATAAGCTAAACGTATCTACCTTTTATTTTTATTTTTATTTTTATTTTTATTTTAAATTTTCTGTTTGCAAACCTATTTATAAGTGTGGAAACAGAGCAATAGACCATGATATCCTTGCCCTACAAATAGTTTGAAGAGAAATAATTGGTTTACTAAAATAGCTGTGGTCAAGCACTTCATTCAACAAATGCCATAAAATAAGGAAAAACCTGTTGCTAACTATTTAAAAAAGAGCTTACCAAACGAGTCAAAGATTTAATTTAAGCAAAACAACAATGCAAGTAGACTTCAAATTTTATGCACACTATAATCTTATAAAGAAATACTAAGCATAATTACCAACCTAACGGTTTAGATTTTCTTTTCTTTTCTTTTAAAAAAAAAATCCTCCGATTTTATCTCATGGCTGATATATATCATTTTTCTTTTTTCTTGACAAATATATTATCAACAACGCAAGAAGAATCACGTTAAATATGAAAAAACATAAGTTTATCAAATTCAACATTAACACCTAAATAACACTACTTAAAAAATAAAAGTAATGCTACATATTTAAGTTATATTTTAAATAATAATGTATCAAATAATTATTAAATAGTAAAATTATATACATTTTAAAATTATCAATTACACTTGACATATTATTATTTAAAATATAATTTAGAATACAAAGTTAAATATGTAGCATTATTTAAAAATTAAAGATACAACTTTTTTATAATAAAAAATGCAATAAAACATTTATAATTATTGTACTATTTTGCACACTTAAATTTTAATTTTAACAATTAAAAATATATCGATCTAAAATTTATACAAAAAAATAATATAAAAAATATGGTATCATAAAATTTAATTTATTAAATAATTACTTACTTTATTAGTACATAATTAATTGGAAATTTTCTATAAGTATGAAGTCAATTACATTGGAATCTAAAGTTGGATTGTATTATTACGGGTTAATAATTAATATTATCTCCAAATTTGTGATTTTATGTAAATAAATAAGTAGAGTTTGAGTTTTTTTTTTTTTTTGGAATAAATAAAATTCAAAATTTGATTGTTATAGTGTCGTGCAACTGTTATTGGTCCGGCAAAGCAAAACGAAGCGTCCGGCGTGTCAACCGCCTGTGAATTTTTTTAAAGTACACCACCTGTAAAAGGATAATTAAACACATAAAAATAAATAAATAAAATACAAAAGAAAGACAAGTTGGATTTGCCAGCTTCTCTATAATTGAGATTGACCAATCAATCCTTCTTGTCTTGCCTCTTGCAGATACCAAACCCACTATAAAAAAAAAAAGGGAACCATCAATTCAATTTGACATAAATAATAAAAATAAAATATAATAACAAATTTATCTCTTCGTTTTTTTTTTCACACAATTTTTAAGGGAAAAATACAAAAATAAATGGTTTTTTTTTTCAAAATTTTAGTTTTTAATTTATGAATTACGTTGTCAATAAATTAACAACAACAAGCTTTACAAGCTATTTGTCAGTCATATAAATTATGAAGATATTCAAATATAAAGATGATAGCAATTTGCTAAACATATGCACATTACAGAGGGCTTTGATCTCTCTTCAGGATTGCAAAGGACAGATTCCACTTTCCTTGTAAACGGGGAAGTGCTTTTTTCTATTCGTTTATAGCCGCAAATGTACATTTGGCACGTTAAAAAGTTCCAACTAAAAGAAACAAAACAATGTTATAACTCAAAACCAAAGACTAAAAGAAAGCAACAAGAGACTTTTACTAGGTAAAACGAAACCCCAGTAAAAGGAAATAAGTTGAAGCTAGAGCGGAGAAGTCACTTTCCTTACAGTAATAGTCACAGGCTTGTGAAGCAATCTGAGGAATTGAAAAATGGTAAGCTTGTGAAGTGTGAAAGGCACATGAAACAGGAAACAGAGAGGAAGAAACCCAACAAGAAGAACGACAACGAGACCAAGTAAAAATCACATTACTATGAAAATTAGTCAACTTTTCCACCCTTTGAACCTGGGCATTTATTACTTAGATAAATGCAATTTCTTTTCTTTTTGCTGATATGAAACCGCGTTTCCAGTAGCGACTTTTCCTTTAGATTTTATTTTATTTTTTATATGTTGTTTTGAAACCATAGATTCAAAGTCAAATACTTTGATTCTAACCAAAATAGTGAGATGCATGGCATGACCCTCTGAAGTCCAGAACCCCAATTTATTTTCTCTTCACTGTTGCTATTTTTTCTTCATAAGCTGTTTCTCTAGCCTTTGTCCCATTTAATACGTTTATATCTCCCAAAGCAGAAACATTTTTTTTCATATTTTTGTTTCCTTTCGTTTTCCCCAAATCCGTTCATCTTCTATAATCTTTATTCAAAATATCTTTTTCTGGGTTTATCTTTTCTTGGCTTGGGAATTAATAATTCTGCTTTGTCCTTATTTGCTTTCCCATCTGGTTCTTTCACAATCAAGTTTCATTTATTGTTCTGTCTTTGGGTTCTGTCTTTGAAGGGCTCTTGATTCTTTTTCCTATTAAAGTGTTCAAATTCCAGTATTTTGTTAATGCTATCCTGGTGAAATTTCATTTCCGAGTTTTATTTCATGTAGGATTTTAACTGTGATAAAAAAAAGGAGAGTTTATTGCTATGTTGTTCAAGGTTTCTTTAGTTCTGGTTCTCCTATCAATCTTTTCTGGCGCTTTTGATGTCATCGCCAGAGCCCATGATCACAGCAACAATTTTAATTCCAATATCTCTTCACTCGCCGGCATCAAGCTGCCTGATCACATGAGCTTCAATGCAGTTTCTTCATCAGCAAATTCTGATTGTAGCTTCTCAAAGTCAAAGAACCCAAAGCATCCAGAAAGAATAGAGACACAAGTTACAGAAGGTGATAGTCTTGATGAGGGAGAAGAAGATGATGGAGATGATTTGTTATCACTGAAACCCAGTAAACAAAAGGTGAGGCTTCACCTGAAGCGCCGGTCGGGAAATCAAGAAACTGAGCCAAAACAATCTGTGGTTGAGTCCACAATAAGGGACTTGACAAGGATTCACACACTTCATAGGAGGATCCTTGAGAAAAAGAACCAAAATACCATTTCAAGGCTAAAGAAAGAGAGTCAGAAACCAAATAAACAAATTAAGCAAGTGGCTGCTCCGGCAGCTTCACCGGAATCTTATGCAAGTGGGGTTTCTGGGCAGCTTGTGGCGACTTTGGAGTCCGGGGTGAGTCTTGGTTCTGGGGAGTACTTCATGGATGTGTTTGTAGGTACCCCTCCTAAACACTATTCTTTGATACTTGATACTGGTAGTGATCTTAACTGGATTCAGTGTGTGCCTTGTTATGATTGTTTTGAGCAAAATGGCCCTTATTACTACCCTAAAGATTCTAGTTCTTTTAAGAACATAAGTTGCCATGACCCTAGGTGTCATTTGGTTTCATCTCCTGACCCTCCTCGGCCTTGCCAATCTGAGAATCAAACGTGCCCTTATTATTATTGGTATGGAGATAGTTCTAATACCACTGGTGATTTTGCACTCGAAACATTTACTGTCAATCTCACAATGCCCAATGGGAAGTCGGAATTTAGGCGGGTGGAGAACATGATGTTTGGCTGTGGTCATTGGAATAGAGGCCTATTTCATGGGGCTGCTGGGTTGTTGGGACTTGGGAGAGGACCTCTTTCCTTTTCCTCTCAGCTTCAGTCTCTATATGGTCACTCCTTTTCATATTGTCTCGTGGATAGAAATAGCGACGCCAATGTTAGCAGCAAGTTGATTTTTGGTGAGGACAAGGACCTCTTGAGCCATCCCAATTTGAATTTCACCTCACTGATTGTTGGAAAGGAAAATCCAGTAGATACATTTTATTATCTTCAGATTAAATCCATTGTTGTTGGAGGAGAGGTGTTAAATATACCGGAGGAGACCTGGCATTTGTCGTCTGATGGGGCTGGGGGTACAATCATTGATTCTGGTACTACATTAAGTTATTTTGCAGAACCAGCTTATCAGATAATCAAGGAGGCATTTATAAAGAAGGTGAAAGGCTATCCGCTAGTTAAGGATTTTCCAATTTTGGATCCTTGCTACAATGTATCTGGATTTCAGAAGATGGAGCTGCCCGAATTTGGGATTGTGTTTGCAGATGGTGGTGTATGGAACTTCCCAGTTGAGAACTACTTTATCCGGCTTGATCCAGAGGATGTTGTTTGCTTGGCCATTATGGGAACTCCTCGATCTGCTCTTTCAATAATAGGGAACTATCAGCAGCAGAATTTCCATATCTTGTATGACACCAAGAAATCTAGGCTGGGGTTTGCACCAATGAGGTGCGCTGATGTATAACATTTTGTTAACGATTCAAGGGGAAGAAGAGAAAATGTAAACATGGTGGTTTAGAAGGGACATGATTTTTTTTTTTTTTTCTGGTTTTCCCTTAAACATAGAGGTGACATACAGAAATTTAGTTCATTGTTTTTCCTTCCTTTTCAGGTTCATGTGATTACATATTCAGATACAGGGGAATAATCCTATTTATAAGAAATGTATCAATATATTTTCACACATTTTTATTGTAGTTCTTCTTACTCTTGTCTTTCCTCACTTGAAAGTATTGTATGATTGAAGGATCACTAATAAATAATTTACATTCCCCAGCCCAGCGGCCCGCGCCCCACCCCCCCGCCCCCCACAGCCCCACACACACACACAAAAATTGTAACAATGGCTTATTGATATTTGGCTTCTATCTCATACTATGGTATCTTTAAAGGAAAAAGGTCTATTCGAAGTGTTCTGAGTTTGCGGCATAAAAAATTTCTACTCACTCTGTGAGCACAATTTTCCTTTACCTTATTGCCAATGTGTTTCAGATTTAGTGTTATTACTGCAAAGATCAAAGAATGGTACTTTTGGCTGATTCTCTTATGCTTCTGTGTTGAATATATAGATAAAGGCATGGCTCAACTGTTAGGTATGCTAAGATAATATTGTGTATAAACAAAATAATGAGCCAACTGTTAAGTGCAAAATCCCATTTATTTGCTCTTCTTCTCATCTTCCATCTCCATTTTCTTGTTTCAATTTTGCCTTTTTACTATCAGGAATTTAATAGCTCCCTGTCTCCATTGTTGAATTTGGTATTCTCTCTTCTTGCTGTGTCCTTTTTCCGCATTGATTAGTAGTGAATCTGGTGATAGGCTTTCACTGAATGTATTATGAAAATTAGCTTTATGATATATGGCACTGAAGCTCATTCTGATGTCAAGCTTTCTACAGATGGCATTAGCTAGCAAGTATTTATCTAATTTAAAATGTGTTTCCTCGAGTGCTTCTGATTTTTGTTGAAAACTACTTTATTAATCAAGAGTGCTTTTTTTGATTTTTGAATATTCAAAAACTTTAAGAAGCCAGATAGAAATGAGTCGTCTTGATGTACAGAAGAAAATTTCTGGGTTGGTATGACACCCTTATAAAGATTTATACTTTTGACCGAAGGGTTCCGATTCATTTTGTTTTTGTTCTTGATGATGTATGACCATAGACCATACTTGTAATTCTTTTTACTTTCTACTTGACCTTATGCATTTGGCTTGTGGACCCCATATATTAGCTGCAGAGTTGGGATTCTTAGGAATCAAACTTCTTTTTCTTCCTCGTTGGATTTTCTGGGCCACAATCTAAAAACTGGTTTTGCAGGCTTTGTGGCTCTAGTACTATTTCTGCACCAACTCACGAATGATTTTCATGTTATGTCACATAGTTTGGCATGAAGAAATCATTCTTTAGAGGCTCATTTCGGAGTTGTGAAACTTATGATAGATATTCTCTTGCATTGTTTCCTCTACATATCTCTAAAAGGTTTCAGTTGGTAATATAAAATATGCTTCTCTCTGCAGTGGATATATGAAAAAGAAATCTTTTTTGTGAATCAAAGATTAAGCAAAAATAACAGCAGAGAGAAGAAACAAAGATTATGCATAATTTTTGTAACTTATTCAACCTAAAACAGAAACTACATTTCAATGCTAAATCCGGAAACGTAAATCAATTA
Source organism: Ailanthus altissimus (assembly GCA_946807835.1). Taxonomy (NCBI): domain Eukaryota; kingdom Viridiplantae; phylum Streptophyta; class Magnoliopsida; order Sapindales; family Simaroubaceae; genus Ailanthus; species Ailanthus altissimus. The sequence goes on from OX327684.1 coordinate 22,879,244, forward strand.
TAAGTATGAAACAAGAATCAATGGCTAGTTCTATCTCTGTGTTCCAACATCATTACTTAGAATAGTGGTCAAGTTTCTCTTATTATTAGAAATACCATCTTCAACTTCAAGTTCAATAAAGTCCAACTTGAACTGCTCATCGCAATTAAGACGAACATCTTCGAATGTTTTTCCGCTTGCTCTAACAATGAAGATTGACAACACAATGGTAATTTGGGAAGAGTTGGTCCCCATAAGTGAAAAGGAGCTGGTCCCAACAAAGAACTTAGACCCAAATTAGACAGTGGTGGGCCCAATAATTACGGCGGTGGATCCAATAGGGAAGTCGGTGGTGGGCGCAGTGGTGGCGTCGTGTGATGTTTGTTCGGGAAAATCACATGTTGAATGACTTAAATTTGGAGCAGATGGTGCCTCTTCAGTTCTCATTATAATTGTTCTACCTTCAAGTTTTGCATGTTCACGTGCATGTGCACGTTTAAGGCTTTGGGACTTAGGGTTTCCAAATTTGAACACCAACCTGAAAAAAGTAACTTAACTTTTTCTATTATTTGATTGATTGTGCAGGTAACTAATGGAAACAAAAAGTGGTTTATTACAATTGAATTGATACAAGGAAACAAAATCTAGATCTAATACTGAATTCTCAAAGGAGAACTAAATCAAACAAGTAATTACATATAAAACAGAATTGAAGTAACGACTAGAAACATCTTGATATTCTCTGCCATTGACAAATTGCAACTTTCCTGGAAACAAGCGTCCGCCATGACCAAAAAGTTCAAACAAAGAAATTGCTTACTCAATATTTCAAAAGCATTGTTAAGCTTTTGCTTTCGAGTATCAATGATCACATCATATTCAGGGTCAATTGGTCATCATAATCGCCTGTAACCTGTGCCTTATTGTCAAGGGCAAAGCATTAACAAGCTAGACCCTTGACGGTTGACACCAAATCACTGTCGTTATCGTCGTCATTATATTTAGTTTATTAATATTTTGACCTTGATGATTATAACATCCGAATAAAAAAAAAACATACGGGGTGGGTGGCTTGGTGCTAAGTTCTAGTGGTCATATTAACATGTGAAGAAGTCATACAAAACACACCAGGAATTTTGCCTTTCCAGAAAAAGTAAAAAAGAAACACAAGGCTTTCCAACTGCCTCTAACTACGATAAGTTGTAAATTTAGAAGTGGAGTAAATAAGATACGGAGAAAGTATTTTTTTCTCTCTCTTGAGTTCTCTACGGAGTTCTTGGGTTAAAGTAGCTCTAATGATCTCGGATCGTTTCTCTCTCTTTTTAGCAAGCTTTCCTTTGTTCAAATATAGAAGTGTAGATTTGTTAATAAGAAAGAATGTTGGGGTAGTTATTCTATCTGTCACTCTTAAATACCATAAGTTCACCTTTGATTAAATTCTCCTTCTACCTACCAAACTCCTACTTTGGATGTATCATCCATTATTAATGTTACTCAGAACTATCTCATAACCCTTTGCCACCCTTTCCTCAACTTTCCTTTATTTTCGAATGTAGAGTATATAGATACAAATGAGTTGGAAAAATTATGCAATCAGCTCTCATTATAGGTGAAGATGGGGAAGTTATTAATCTGGAAGGGCTAGTTAGAGAGGAAGAAAGAAGATTACTACCCACAGTTTAGTGGAAAAGGTGTTGTCACCAAAGCATGTTAACCGAGAAGCATTCAGATGGGTAATGCGACAGGCTTGGAAAGTTACCCATGGAGAACAAATTGAAAACTTGAGGGTACAGAGTGGAGGTTCACTAGTATCTATGGCAATCCAAATCGACAGTAAGGTGTCACTTTTGAACTTTACTTAAAAGGCTAGTTGGTTTGTTTTTTTTGCCTTGGATATGTGGAAGCGATTTCAATGAAATAATGAATAACAACGAGGAAACAGATGAGGTTCCTCGCAAAATAGAAGCCATGGAAGCTTTTAAGAAGGCCATAGAAAATAGCAACTTAATGGATATAGGATGGTCATATTGGAGTTGGTACTCACGTGTTATTATAATATTTTATAAATATTTAATTATTTAATTATTTAATATTTATATAATAAATATTTCGAATAAAATTATTAATATCAAAACATATATAGTATATTGCTTATAATGTTACAGACATTGTATAATTTAAAAGAATTCAGATTTGGTTTAAAGAAGTTTAAATCAATACTAAAAGTTAGCATCACTGACAATTATAAATGCTAAGGAGTTAACAGGTTATAATAGTCAGCGAAATCTAAGAAATTAGAGCCTTATTTGTAATGGAACAAAGACTTGAAGGTATACTAATAATGACATAGTTGTAAAGAGTTGTAATATGTACTAGAAAATGTCATTATGAAAGTATATTCTCAAATACTATGTTCTTGATCTATTTTCATCGATGCTGATTTGTTGGTGAATCCCTTTTATATAAATCATTGTATGTCTATATCTGTATAGTACAGATAGTTGTTCTTAGTTGACCATAAACTTAGAGTTTGTATAGGCATACAGGTATTCATTCAGGACTTAGTACTAAACAAACTCACAAGGACTTCTAATAGACATCCCATAAAGCTGTCAATGGAAGATCTTCTTGAATTGAGTAGTATTCGTGATTTTTTGACCTGAGCACCATGAAGGGCTTGTGAATGATCCATCATACTTTGGTTCTACGCATGTCAAAGGCCTTTCATGGTCTGACCATTAGGTGTCGTTAGATATGATCTGATGCTCAAGGAGTCCAATGTTCGTAGATATAGGATTCGTCAGCTCATATGGGTAAGTTATATATCTTGATGCTCTAAGAATTATGTTTCAAAAAGTCTTTTAGCCAAAAGCAGATACCCTAGAAAAAAGTTTTCCATAGAGTTAAACAATATCGCAAAAGAGTTTACTGATATTATTTTACAGAAATACAAATCTGAAGATAAGTTTATGGATGTGCTTATGAAAATTTGACGGTGTTAATCTATATCCCTGCACTTTCGGGATATAATTAAAGGAAGGATTATACGCGTGCACTATAAACTCAACTTGTATGGTCTAACATGTTGATTTGTAATATCCGTGACATGTGCATAGGGCATCGATCACGAATTTATAGAATAATTTCATTTGACAAATCAAGCATCCCGTGATATAAAGTGTACTCGTTGTGCATTGAGGTAGCGTACTAGATTGAATTGTTCAATCTAGTAATTTTTAACAAAATTAAATATTTATTTCATGAACCATCGAGATGAGCGCGTGTCAATACTTAAGTATTAGGTATGCAATTAGTTGATAATTAGTGTCAACCAATTAATTAATGACACGTAGTGCATAGTGAGCCTTTAGTTAAGTATACTCAAATGTGTAGTATAATGAAACCCACTATGGGGTTTACTTGATAACTAAATAAAAGCTTAAGAGTAATTTCACATATTTGATTATTTAATTATTGAACAATCTATGTATTTATTTATTTAAGAGTTAAATAAATATTTAACTTAAATATAGTTAAGAGTTAACCATATGGTTAGGTTAAAAGAATAATTTTATAATTAATATTATTTAACTTAACCTAGGTTAATTATTAGCTAAGGTTAAGTTAATTAATTATTTAATTATAAAAAAAATAAGTTAACCTAACTCTAGTTAAGTGTTAACTTAAGTTAGGTTAATTTAATATCATTTTAATTATTTAGTGGCCAAGTTTGGTTAACTTAACTAGGATTAATAATTAACTTTAATTAGGTTAATTTAATATTTGAATATAGATTGCTTGTGGGACAAGTAATTTAATATTACTAGAGAAATAATTAACTTTATTTAAGTTAATTTAAATCTTAGTTGAAGTGTTAACTATGATTTAATTAATTGATTAATATATACGTGAAATGAAACAAAAATAAAGGCTTTTGTGCAACTTGGTGGCCGACCATTTTAGTAAGAAGGGGAATAAAAGTTATTTTGATTTTTAAGTGTTAAAAATAAGCAAAATAAATGAATAATAGTTGTTCTATTATTATTCATCTTTTTCCCCAAAATTAAGCCACAATTATAACTCTAAATTTAATCACTTTGTTATTTAAGAGTTAGAAAATAAAATCAAATTCATTACTTGGTCAATATTTTTTTAAATTATAAATTAAGAGTTAATCTAAATAGTGTATGTGTTAAACCACTGCTGAAAAAATAAGGCTACTATTTTAATGACTCAAGCCCACCCTGTTGAGTTCTAAAATTGCTAACGGATTCATTTCAAACGGTACTCCAGCTTAAAATGCATCAAAGGCTTGCGAGGTGATTATTCTTAATTATGGTATTAATGTGATTAATGTTTATTTTGTTCATTATTATAATAGAAAAAATTTTATTGTGTTTATTGCTTTAAAAATTAGATTTCTAGCTTTTACTACGTATATATTTATATATGAGATGCATAAATTATATATATATATATATATACATGAATTTTATGTGATGAATTCAAACCACATACATACACTTAATATGGTTTGTAAACAACTATACAAGTCAGGTGTCTTTTACACTTGATTTAATGGAAGATTTAGTAAGTCTTCAGTTGAAGAAAGACTAGATAGATTTATGGTTTCGCAGCCCTAAAGAAGGCTTTTCTAAGAGGTAAAAATGTGCACCTTAAATACCAAGGGTTCAAACCACAAGCCAATTTTGTTAAGGGTGATTAAAAGTAGAGGTAAGAGGGGATTTGAGTCTCTGGTTAGGACTTCAAGATTCCATTTTGAGGCTGTTTGGAACGAATATGAAGACTGTAAAGAGATCATAAAGAATTTGTGGGAGTTATCTTGGGTGCTAAAATAGCCATATTGTGTAAACTAGTTTATGAATCTGGTGATGGCCACTCAATTGAAGCTAAGGATTTGGAGCAGAGAGAAGTTTGACAAATCTAAGAAAAAGGTTGAGGAGCTGGAAAATAAACTCTAGGAGTTTGAGAGCAAGACCTTTAGTAGATTAATGGTAGGAAAATAAAGGAGACAGAAGATTAATTATAGAAGATATTCTTGGAAAATGAACTCTATTGGAGACAAAGGGCTAAGGTCATCTGGTTAACAGAAGGGGATATAAATATAAGGTTGTTCCACAAGAAGTTTCCCAAAGAAAGAAAATGAATCAAATAAGAGGTCTAAAAGGTAGATAGGGTTGTCGGGGGGAATCTGATAAGGAGTTTGAAGTTATCATTATAGAGCATTTTACCACTATCTATGCCTCTTCAAATCCAAAGCCAGAATGGATAGATGATGCTTTGGTTGAGCTAGAGCTAAGGGTAATAGATGAGATGAACGATCTTCTAAAGAAGCCGTTCTCAAATGAGGAAATTTTTAAGGCCTTAACAGATATGAATCCTCTGAAGACTATTGGTCTAGACGAGTTCCCAACAAGTTTTTTCCAGAATAATTAGGCAGTTGTTAGAAACAGGGTATAGGAAGTTTGCTACCATATTCTCAGTGAGTCAAGTGAGGTATCTTATCTTAATCACACTTACATAACTCTCATCCCAAATGGTAACAAAACGAGGAAGATAAGAGGTTTTAGACCCATAAGCCTGTACAATATCATCTATAAGATCATTACTAAATCAATAGCAAACAGGCTGAAAACTATCCTAAATATGATCATTTCTTATCATCAGAGTGCATTTGGCCCCAACAGACTCATTACTGACAACGTTATAATAGGCTATAAATGCTTTTACAGGATAAGACACAAGAAGTATGGTAGGCAAGGGTGGATCGCATTAAAATTAAACATAAATAAAGCTTATAATAAAGTAGAATGGTCATATCTTGAAAATTTCTTGTTAAGATTAAACTTTAATTAGAGGTGGGTAGATTTGGTTAAAATACACATCTCAACCCTTACATTTTCAGTTTTAATCAATGGATCTCTTAGAGAAATGATTAAAGCTCAATGGAGATTAAGGTAAAGTTGTCATTTATCCCTTTACCTCTTTTGACAGGACCCGACCCGACCTCTCCTCGAGAATCGAGACAGATCTTGCGATGACATGTGACTAACATACTCTTTACTCATACATATGATACAATGAGGCTACCTGCCTCAACAAAAGTATACACATGCGCTCCACTATACAAAACATATACAAATACACAGACTAAGACACTTATGCAGCTATGCACGTTGGCCCAACCTCAAAATGTGATGACTGTATCACACTGCACAAATTCCTGTGACAACCTGGGAAAAATAGGGAAAATAGGAAAAAGGGTGAGCTTGTGGCTCAGTGAATGGACATAATCTGAAAATATCATATACTTTATATGTATTGTATACATATAAATCTGTATGATAAACTAATCATAAAACTGTATACTGAGTAATCAATAAACTTGTACTGAAAATATGAACTGTCATAAAATCTGTGCTGAAATAAAAATCATGACATAATACTGGGATCTGAAAATCTGAAAGCGCAACTATCATAAAATCTATTATCAAGCTGAATATATGTAACATAATTCTGAAAACATGTATTACATATATATACTGAAAACCACACCAAACTTGTACCCGGGGAAAATCTGGTCTAACCTGGCGGAGTAACTCACGCACAGGCAGAGCGGGGGATCTAAGCTGGTCTAACCCGGCGGAATGCTGCATCGCTCGGGCAGAGCAAACTAAACTGGTCTAACGCATGCGCAGAGCAACTACATTAAAGGGGAGGGTACGCATATGGTGGTTCGAAAACTACTACAATATAATATTGTAACCATAATTATTCTGAAATAATTATTTCTGTACTGAACATAATTATAAACTGTACTATAATAAATTCTAAAATATTTCTGAATCTACTAAATAGTATAAATATTTTTCTATCTAAAATAAATCATAATTAAATCTAATAACGCGTAATTAAATCATAATTGGCTGTATTGAAAACCTATAAAATATATATAGTTATCCACTCACCAAAGTGCGCTAATCCTGAGCTGGGTCTGGATTCTGAGATCTACCCGCTATCGGCACACCTCCTATATCATAGGGTGTAAAAATACATAATTAGTACCGATATGTATTATAACTATTAAAATCTAAATATTCTAATATCGTAAAACTATTACCCGCTAAACCACTGGGTATAATTCTGACTACCCAACTAATTTCCTAAAATTTCCTTTTTTTCTTTTTTTTTCTTTTCTTTTCCTTCTTTTTTTTCTTTTTCTTTCTCTTTTTCCTTCCGTCTCTTCCTTTCCCTTTCTTTTCTTTTTCCTTTTCTTCTTCTTAACCCAAAAACACACAATATGTTTAATATATATACGGCGGCCACCGCTTTAACCTCTTCTCTTTTTTTTTTTTTTTTTACACTAAGCTTTATATATATAATACACGTGTATTATTGTAATACACGTGTATTACATCTTTAGTCTGGGAATGGAGGACATTTCTTCTCTATTAGAAACAATAGAAAAGCAAGGTTAGTTTAAGGGGCTAATAGTGGCCATAGGGATTTCTATTACTCATCTTTTTTTCGCAGATGATAGTTTAATATTTTTTTAGGGATTCAAATGATGATTGCGTTAAGTTGAAAGAGATCTTTCTCAGGGACCTAGAGTTTTTTGGTGAATAAGGATAAGTGCTCAATGTTTTATAGCCCTAGCACAAGCTATAGTAAGAAAAAAGTTTTGTGTGAGATTTTGGGGCTGAAATTTGTGTCCATCATGAGAAATATTTAGGGCTGCCCTCATTGTTGGGAAGGAGAAAAAGAGACTTTGTGTAAGACATTCAGAAGTTAATAGCCTCTTACTGGTAGAGGAATAATAGTAGTTCTAAACATATACATTAGGGACCCTAGAAACTGTTATGTACTCCTAAAAGATTGGGGATGAGAGTCTTGGTTTAAGGGATGTACAAGCCTTTAATCAAGCTTTGTTGGCAAAGAAGGGATGAAGAATCATTCAACAGCCCTTATCTCTAGTGGTTAAAGTCCTAAAGCCAAATATTTTTCAAACACCAGTTTCTTGAGTAACACTCTTTGTAATAAACACATCTTATATTTGGAAGATTTTGCTATAGAGGAAGAAAGTGGTGGAAAAAGAGTCTATGTGGAGAATTAGGGTTGGAAAGCAGATTCATGCCTTTAAGGATAGATGGTCGCCAATGCCATCCACCTTTAAACCAATTCCTTGTACAAGACCATATATTGGCTTAACTGGGGTAGAGCTAATGACTAGAGAGAATGAGTGGAATACGCAACTCATCAATCATGCATTCAGGCCTGCAAATGTTCAAACCATCCTTAAAATACATATTCCTAGAGAGGAAGATAATGATTAGTTGGTATGGATTGTGAGAGAAAAATGATCTTACACTATCATGAGTAGTTATCAGGTAGCCTTCCAAATCAAATATCAAGATTCCTTTTCAGGTTCTGATGATCATTATAGCTGCTGGAAAGTTTTTGTGGAGTTTAGATATTCCAGCCAAAATTAAGGTGTTTATTTAGAGGGCCTAAAAATATCTCTTGCCTATTAATTAAAATTTAGCTAAAATGAGAAATTTGGAAAATTCTACTTGCAATAGTTGTCAAAGACAAGAAAAATAGGTCTTTTATGCCTTGATAGGGTGTAAAGATGCTATCAAAGTTTAAAAGGCCTCCTTTTTTCCAACTTAGTGAAGATGAAGCATCTAGAACTTTATCTCTTCATTTGCACCCTTGTGTTAGGGTTGGTGCTTACGTGATATCCCTGAATGTACATATAGTTATGTATTTATATATGTGTATATTCTCATAAAATCGCTAATACTTATTTATATAGTATTATATAATGTAACATTACAGACATTGTATGATCTGAAGGAGTTTAGATATGATCTAAAGAAGTTTAGATAAGGGCTCACAGTTGGCCATGCTGAGACATATAAAATTTAAATGTTAACACAGTTAATAGTTAGTTTGTTATAATACTTAGCGAAGATCTAAGAGTTGAAACTTTATCTGTAATGAGATATAGACTTGGGAATATACTAGTAACTACATAGTTGCAAGAGTTACAATCAAGTGTCAGAAAATGTCAGTTGCGCAAGTATGTTCTCGAATATTGTCCCTAATCTATTTCTATCGATGCGGGTTTGTCGGTAAATACCTTTATATAAATCAATATATGTCATATTTATAGGGTATAGATGGTTGTTCCTAGTCGACCGCGAGTTTAGAGTTAGTATTGACATATGGGTATCCAGTTAGGACTGGATATAGGACAGACTCACGAGGCCCTTCGATAGACACCATATGTAAGCCGTCAACAGAGGGTCCTCTCGAGTTGAGTAGTATACGTGGTCCTTTGACTTGAGTATCACGGTGGGCTTGTAAGTGATCCACCATACTTTGGTTCCACGCATGTCACAGACCTTTCATGGTGTAACCGTTGGATATAGTCCAATGCTTATGGAGTCTGTTGTATACATATATGGAATCCGTCAGCTTGTATAGGGAGTTAGATATCCAAATGCTTCAAGACTGTATTTCAAAAAGTCTTATAACCACAAGCATTAATCCTGAGAAAGAGTTTTCACCTAGGTGTAATAATATAGCAAAAGAGTTTGCACATATTGTTTAGTGAGATACAAGTCTGGAGATATGACATGGATGAGCACATGAGGATTTAACGGTAATAATCTATATCCCTGCATATCTAAGATATCATGACGGAAGGACTATATGTATGCGTTGTAGCCTCAACTTAGATGGTCGATGTGCTGATTTGTATTCCCGTAACGTGTGCGTGGGGCAATGTTCACGGACTCATGGAATAGTTCCATTTGACGAATCGGGTCTAGATCTAGGGAGTCTCACGATATGAAGTGTATTCGTTGTGTACTGGAATAGTATACCGGATTAAATTGTTTAATCTAGTAATTCAATACTACCACGGGAATGCGTGCATATGTAGTTAACGCTTAAATATAACAATTAGTTAATAATTATTATTTACTAATTATATAATGATACGTAGCACATTGTTAACTCTCGGTTAAATTTACTTAAGTGCGGGTATGGTGGAACCCATTAGAAATAGACTTGATAACTATTCATGAGAGATAAAATGATTATTTCACATAATAATTATTTAATTGTTAAATAATTATAAATATTTTATTATATAATATTATTTTATTATATAATTTTATTATATTATATAATACTTATTAGTTGTCATCTATTATTTATTTTATATTATTATTTTATTTAATAGGTGGCTATTTTTAATATTATAATATATTTTATTATTATTATATTTATATGAGATATATATATATATATATTTGAGATGTGTGTGAAGTGTGTGTGAAAAAAATAAAATGAAAATTGTTTCATTTTTCTTTTTTATGAATTGAGAGAGGATGAAAAAAATGAAAGAAATGAAATTATTTTATTTTTTCATTTTGGTGTTGAGAGAAACAATTGTAAATTATTTTAATTTATATATATTTTTTTAGAGAAAATAAAAAATACACACAACTGATTATTTTAAAGGATTAAGAGTTAATTTAGTGCTGAATTAAGAGTTGTTGTTCTAACATATCAAACCTATTGAGTTAGTGATTAAAACTGTCAATGAATTAATCTCTATACAGACTCTTAAAATACACGTATATAACGTTATACATTACGATAATTTTTTAATACTTTAAATATATTAATGTAATCAATATATTATTTATTATATAAAATACATATTTTATATAATAAATACAATTATATATACATACACTTATTATATTAGATCCCCTCCTTTGAATCACTTTTGAGGGATGAGCTGGAGCAAATGGTGCCGATCATGTGGCTAATATGGTTCTCTAAAAATAAAAGGCAGATGGGGCAAAAGGTTAAGGAGCCTAGGTTAATCCCCGGAAGGGCTGCTGTAATCCTGGAGGCCTTTAAGGCAATAAAGACTCTTACTCAGACCTAGAAAAATCCCGAGGTTAGCACCTCTAATCAGTCTTAGTTCCCCCCTGTGGTAGGCCAGTATAAAATCAATGTTGATGCAATGTTGGATGATTCAAAGGATAAAGCAGGTATATGTATTATTCAAGAACCATGATGAGGATGTGACAGCCTTTGCTGCTTTGCCGAAGAACTGACGCTCAATGCTGAAATTATGGAAATTGAGGCAGTTTGACTAGGAATTAAGTTGACTCAAGAATCGGGTTTACCCCCAATCGTGATGGAATCAGACAGTAAGAATGTCATACAGCTCTTGAGGAATCCTGAGGATAGGACAGAAATAAGCTATTTAATTAAGGAAATTCTAAACCTTGCTTCAGCTTTAAGAAATGTGGAGTTTTCCTTTTCTCCAAAGTCTTGTAACCAAGTAGCTCATAGGTTGGCCAAATTGTCCTTGAGTGTGGAGGAGGATTGTTCAGCAGAAATTCATTCTCTCTCGTGGATAGCTTTCTGTTTAATGGAATCTGTTTTTCCTTTTTTTTTTAAAAAACACAAGGGGCATGGGATTCGTTTTGGGCTCAAAATCTACAGAAGCCCAATTGCAGAATAATCGGGCCTAAATTGATTATCAGGCTCGTTTAAACAACTAAAGAGTAGGGTTTTAAACCATTCCCCGCTGAAGCCTTGAAGCGTGAAGGAGTGGGTTTTTCAGAGATACACAGTCGGCGGGCAGCTTCTCTCTAATCCCCGTCTGAAAATGGTTACTTTCAGGGTGAGTTCCGCTGCATTTGCTTTTTCTTAATTTCACAAAAAAATTTATTCTCCCTTTACTTCTTTTACACAGAACATCTTTTTTTCTTTGTATAATTTGTCGTCGTTGTAATTGTCCCTTTTTTTTTTTATAAAAAAAAACAGTTTCACCAATACCAAGTGGTAGGAAGAGCTTTGCCGACAGAGGCGGATGAGCATCCCAAGATCTACCGCATGAAGCTTTGGGCCACCAACGAGGTTCGCGCCAAATCCAAGTTCTGGTACGTACGTGTTGCTGCTGAAGTTGCTGATTCTTTCATTTTCAAGTATTGTGTCGCTTGTTAATTTTTAGTAGGTTGTTTTGTTTAGAGTGTTCTTTTTTGAAGGAAATTTTGTAATTGGGAATTTGATGATTTGTGAAGGTATTTCTTGAGGAAGCTGAAGAAAGTGAAGAAAAGCAATGGGCAGGTTCTAGCCATCAACGAGGTATTTGTCTGGTATGCCCCTTGTGTATTTCTTACTATTTGATCCAGTAAAAAGATGCGACTTATTTTAGCTAATTGCCACTTGAATCAGGGTTTATGAGGAATTTTCAGTAATATTTATCAAGTTCATAGAAAATATTGAAGTTGTATCAAGAAAGATGGATGTTTTGAGTTTGTATGAACGAATAAGAATAACTGGGTTTATATTTTGATTAGGAGATCTTCTTTGGTTTGTAATTAGCCTTATATTACCGAGTTCATACCTTTGTTTGAAGGTCAGAAACCTTCTTAGATGTCCATTTATTTGTAAGAGGCTGCTTAAATAAACTAGCATAGATAATGTGGTCCGGCCTAGATCTATTATTCTATAAAAGTTGAAGATAGCCCAGGCTCATGCTACATTCCACCCTGTCTTAATTCTTACTAGATAAAATATGAGAAGCAATACATTTATGGGGAAGGGGGTAAGATAATTTAGATGATCCTAAATGTGCATAAGTAATATCTGTCTGTAGCTTCTTTTCACCTATGATAATAAGGTCTCTTCCTGAAAAACACACACACACACACACACACACACACACACACACACAAATGAAAATGAATAAGACTCACGTCTCATCCTGTATGGCACCCAAGGTCTTTGTATAAAGAAATTATATTTTGTGCTGTTATGATGCACGGCGGAGGAACTGTAAATAATTTGTTCTTTTTAAACCTTAGAGAAAGCAAGTTAAATGTGGTTTTGTGATTCTTAATGGTTGCATCTTTTCTGAATCTGAATGCATATTTTTATTTGAAAATTTTGACACTTATGTTTTGTCTCCAATTTTAGATTTTTGAGAAGAACCCAACCAAGATAAAGAATTATGGTATCTGGCTTCGGTATCAAAGTCGTACTGGTTATCACAACATGTACAAGGAATACCGAGACACAACTCTTAATGGTGCTGTTGAGCAAATGTACACTGAGATGGCGTCTCGCCACAGGGTGAGGAGTCCTTGCATTCAAATCATTAAGACAGCCACTATTCCAGCAAAGCTTTGCAAGAGGGAGAGCACTAAGCAGTTTCATAACTCCAAAATAAAATTTCCCTTAGTGTTCAGGAAAGTTAGGCCACCAACAAGGAAGCTCAAGACAACATACAAGGCATCCAGGCCTAACTTGTTCATGTAACTTGCACATTACTTGCTGGTTTTGTCATCTATAACCAGATTGATTTAACGTGTTCTGCAGTTTCAGTATTTTAAATTTTGTTGATCCTTCATTTTGTTAGTCAATTTGTTGAACTTTGTGGGATATGATACTTATGATACACTAAATATTATTTTATTGATTTCTTTTGTTTGATTTTCCTTGCCGCTACAAAAGTTGCTTCTGAGAAATGGGGTAATAATGATTTGGTGTGTGACTGCTCATGTTTGATCTTAGATGCGCAATTTTCTTTTTTGAACGAAAAGCCATTTCATTAATCAGTCGAAACAATACAATTGCAAACTTCATTTGGGAAGTTTTCTAACCATACTATATTGTTTTCCAATCCAACTCCTTTCTCAATGCTGAGACATTCCGGGGGAGGAAACCGTGTAAGACTATATAGCATATCTAGCCAAGTTATGTGCTGCTCTATTTCTGATTCAAGGCACATAGACAACTTGAATGGTTCCTCTGCATCTATTAGCTTCCTGAATCTCCTATATCACCCAGAAGATTTCTTTCATAGAGCTAAGTCTACCACAAGTCAAATCAATAATATATGTTTTTTTGTATCTGACTTAACTCTCTCAGAGTGGAAACTATTCTCCACAATAAGTCCAGTTCCAAAACTAATAGCTTCAGCCTCAGTATGCTCGACGCCCTCATTGGAGTCACATACTTCAACAGCAGCAGCCATTAAGGTCCAGTCTCTAAATTTAATAGCTACTCCAAGACCCATCTGCTTGTTTCGAATATCCACTGAAGCATCAACTTTCATCGTGAATCGAGGGGCTGTGTAAGAGTGTGCGCATTGAATTTCTAATGCATTAGGATTCAATTTGCCTACCTCCTTGTTGAAACTGCAGATTCTTTGAGCATACTCAATAGTAGCTTCGACTCTAGCAATGATAGTCAATGAGTTATCAATTTTACCTTCAAAAAGAGCTTTGTTTGATTGATAGCAAGCGCATAAAAGTGTTGCAAATAATCCAAGCTCATGGCTGTGTCATTTTCATCACCTATTGCAGAGTCAACCGTATATCCTGGTAGTCACCCTTGTGAATAAAACCAATAAATGGAGAAGTCTTCCACACTTTTCTGGCAAATTTACAATACATTGTAGTATGGAAAACATTATCGGGGAATATTTTACACCTCAAACAGATTGAATCCTCACACACCTCTTTTTAAATAGGTGTCTACTGGTTGGTGGCAGTGTTAGGTATATTAGGTGTATTATAATGTATTACCTAATATTAAGTATAAACACAATACGGCCAATATTTTTTATCATTCCTACTAATGTTGATTATCTTTTATTATTTAAAAATAATACTTATTATGGGGTGATATTTTTTTTATGAAAAAATGCCTATAAATAAAATATTTGGTTAGGTCCTTAAATCATCAAATCTTATTTAAGATACACATATACCATTAATGGAGATTGACAAGGCTTGGAAGAGTTTAATCATATCTCTAAATTATTTAAAAACAACTTCAATGACATGAGGTATGTTTAATTTATTTTTAAATTTCGCATTGATGTATATATTATGTAAAGTTGTTTCAAGTATGTTAGATCACCTTAAGAAATTCTTATAATTGGTATCAGAGTCAAAATTGTTTCTGAATGATATGCAATTTGAAAAATTCAAAAATTATGGTCAATTATATTTTAATCTAATCTCATTATTTTGATGTTGTATGAAGCAAATTAAATATATAAATCATTAAGAAATTAAATTTTGAGTATTTTACAATTTGAAACGTCGAAATCAAAGTTAAAATGAGAAAGATATAGTCAAAATATTGAAATGGATCAAATACAGGTTGTGAGTCTTGCAATCGGGTTTAAAAGATCGGTTAGAGGTTGAAGATGACTGATTATTTTTATTCAACCTCTTTATTTTTTATAAATTATATTTTGACCCTCAAAACTTATAGATATTGATAATATGACCCTAAAGAATTTAATAATTACAATTTAACTGCAATATAGTTTTGTAATTTTTAATTGGCCCTTACAAATTTATGAAATTGCATTTATGGCCCAATTTTTTTTTATTAATTACATTTCGGCCATAAAACCTTAAATATTTGACATAAAGACGCTTATATAATTGGATATTTTTGGTCAAACCTTAAAATTTTGAATAATTACAATTTGACCATAAAATATCTAGGACCTTATGTAACTCCTTTTAATGTCTTTATTAATTTCATATTTAGTTTTTTCTCTAGTTATGTATTGATACATGCAAATTTTATATGAATAATTCATAAATTTGGCATTTTGTAAAGATTAATTTATAAATTAAAATTTTGGATATTTATGTGCTTAAATTATGTTAATTTTTGTATGTATAGTTTATTGTTTCATTATGCATACAATTTGAGTAGTACATAAATTGAAATTATGTTCATATTTATAAATAATATTTATTCTTACATTTAATTTATATGAACAATTTTGTAAATAAAATTAAATGTCGAGTGATCTATACAATTTTAATTAATTAAGGAGTAATCACAACATTCTTAATTATGCAAAAATTATATATTTTAGATCACATATAGAAAATAACATTAATTATGATTAATCATATTTAGTGTAATAGATTTTATCCCACGTGAACTTTTATTACATTTGTATGATTAATTAGGATGAATATCAAATTATATTTTTTAATTTACCTACAGAAATTAGGAAAGAGAATATAATTTGATATTTTTTTTATTATAAAAATAAATGGATCTAATTGAATTAGAACTTTAGCCCACATGCAAGTTTTATGTCATTAGATTCATAATTTTTATAACATGATTTACATTGATAAAACATGATATATTAATCTCAAGGTATTGATCATAAGCATGTTTGTTTAATTTTTTATACAGTTATGCAAACTGTGAATTTCTTTGATATTTAGTGTAATATTTTCAAACTAAAGGGTGATAATTATAAATTTTGAAAAGAGAAAATTCTTCTTCATTTAGAGTGGAAGGATATTGATTATACTATTAGGAAAGACGAACCATCTATTACTACTACTAGCATTAGAGAAGAAATTGCTCTTTCTGAATGATGGGACCGATCTAATCGCCTCAGTGTAATGTTTATAAAGACCAAGATCTCTGCTAGTATTCGTGGTTCAGTCGATTAGCGTAACAATGTTCGAGCTTTATTGAATGCTATTGACGAACAATTTAAGACTTCAATTAAGGCACTTGTCAGCACCTTAATTATGAAGTTTTTATCCTTAAGGTTCACCAGTGTAAGAGGTGTGTGTGAGCACATCATGCAAATAAGAGATATTACGGCTTAATTAAAAACACTTTAGGTTGAGATGTCTGACTCTTTTCTTGTGCACTATATATTGAAAACCCTTCCACAACAATATGGACCCTTCAAAATATTCTACAATACGTATAAGGATAAATGATCAATAAATGAACTTATGACCACGTGTGTTCAAGAGGAAGAGAGACTAATAATAGAATTAAGTGAAAGTGTTTTAATTGCAACATAAGGAAAGAACTAGAAACAAGCCAAACAGAAAGGGAAAAATAAAGTTCTTTCCCAAACTGAAATAAAAAAAGAATCCAAGTGCTTTTTCTGTAAAAAGAAAGGACACATGAAGAAAGATTGCCCCAAATTTTAGAAATGGCTCGAAAAGAAAGGTAATCCAACCTCATTTGTTTGTTATAAATCTAATATGAATGATATTATATATAACACACGGTGGATTAATTCTGGTTCTACAATCCATATTTCAAATACCTTATAGGGTATGCAAAATTTAAAGAAGCCAGTGGGCAGTGAACAATGCATCTATTCTGAAAATAAGATATATTCACATGTGGAAGCCATTAGAACATGCAGTTTAATTTTAAGTAGTGGTTTTATTTTAAATTTGAAAAAGACTTTTTATATTCCTAGTTTTTCTAGAAATTTAATTTTAGTTTCAAAACTTGTGCTATTGGGTTATTCCTTTAACTTTTTAAAAATATTTTTTAGTTTATTTTATAATCTAATTATGTTGGGAATGTTACATTGTCTCATGGTCTTTTCTCCATTAATTTACAAAATAATACTACTTACAATACTATGCATGTTCACACTAGTACTAAATGATGTGTTATAAATGAAGATTCTTCTATGTTATGGCACCGGAGATTGGGACATATCTCCGTTGAAAGGATTAAAAGATTAATAAATGATGGAGTACTTAGTACTTTAAAGTTTACTAATTTTGACTATTGTATAGACTGCATTAAAAGAGAGCAGACTAACAAGTCCAAGAAAGGTGCCACGAGGAGTATAAATATATTAGAGATCATACATTTAAATATTTGTAGTCTTGACATAGATTTGTATGGTCCAAAATACTTCATCTCTTTTATAGATGACTACTCACGATATATATATCTCTACTTGCTTCATAATAAGAATGAAGCACTAGATACTTTTAAAAAATTTTAAGCTGAAGTGAAGAACCAATGTGGAAGACAAATGAAAATTGTGAGATTAGATAGAGGTGGAGAGTATTATGATAGATATACTAAAGATGGACAAGCAACTAGTCCATTTGTAAAATTTCTTCAAGAACATGGGACAGTTGCCCAATACACCATGCCTGGTTCACCTGACTAGAATGGTGTAGCAAAAAGAAGAAATCGAACATTAATGGATATGGTGCAAAATATGCTTAGCAGCTCCAAGTTTCCTAAACATTTGTAGATTGAAGCTCTTAAAATGGTAGTGTATTTATTGAACTGAGTTCCAACCAAGGCTATCCAAAAGACATCATTTAAATTATGAAAAGGTTGAAAATCGAGTTTGTGACATATACGCGTCTAGAGATGTCCATATGAAGTAAGAGTTACAACTCATAAGAAAAGAAACTAGACCCAAGGACCATTAGTGGGTATTTCGTTGGATGTGCCAAAAGATCCAAAGATTACAGATTTTATTGTTCATCTCATATCACTAAGATTGTGAAATCAAAAAAATGCAAAGTGTCTTAAAAATAACTTGATCAGTGGGAGCGATCAATTTCAGAACATCATTTCTGAGAAAGATTATATTATTCCTCAATCTTCCACCTCAAGTGATAGATTGATTATCATTAACAACACTTCTCAAGTTCAACCGGATGTTGTATAACCAATCATTGAAGGTCTACAAACTATTGATAGCAATCTAGTAGATCAAGTTGTTAAAGAATTTCAAGAATTTGTTGAACAACCAGTTGAATAACATATTCCTCAAGAAAATGTTAGTACAATGTTAAAGAGATCTACAGAATAAAGAAATTAGAAATTTCTAATGATTATATTGTATATCTACAAGAATTGGACTATAACATTAGAGTTAAAAATGATAATGAAACATTTTCATAAGTCATGAGTTGTAAAGAATCAAATTTATGGTTCGATGCAATAAAAGAAGAGATGAATTCTATGACATCTAATGGAGTTTGGGATCTTGTTGAGTTGTCTGATGGTGCAAAAGTCATAGGATGCAAATGGGTCTTTAAATAAAAAAAGACTTGTTGGGTAATATCAAGAGATTTAAAGTAAGTCTCATTGCTAAATGATTCACACAAAATAAAGTAATCAATTACAAATATACTTTTTCTTATGTATTCAAGAAAGATTCTTTTTGATTTATTATGACATCAGTTGTTCATTTTGACTTAGAGTTATAACAAATGGATGTGAAAATATCTTTTTTCAATGGAGACCTAGAGGAAGAGGTTTACATAAAACAACCAGAAGGATTTTCCTCTAAAAATGGTAAGCATTTGGTGTGCAAGCTAAAAAATTCATATATGGATTAAAACAAGCTTCTCATTAATGGTATTTAAAATTTTATGATATTATTTCTTCATTTAGTTTTGTAAAAAATATCATGGAACAATGTATATACTAGAAGGTTAGTGAGAGTAAAATTTATTTTCTTATTCTATATGTAGATGACATTTTACTTACAACTAATGATAAGGGTTTTCTGTATGAAGTGAAACAATTTCTCTCTGACTTTGACATAAAAGACTTGAGTGATGCGTCTTATGTTATTAGTATTAAGATACATAGAGATAGATTTCAAAATATTTTGGGTTTGTCTTAAAAAATCTATATCAATAAAGTTTTAAAGAGATTTCGGATGAAAGATAGTTCACCAAATATAACTCCTATTGTAAGGGGTGACAAATTTAATTTGAACCAATACCTAAAAAATGATATTGAAATGGAACAAATAAAAAATATTCTATATGCTTCTGCTGTCGGAAGCTTGATGTATACTTAAGTCTGTACAAGACCTGACATTGCATTTGTAGTTGAAATATTAGGAAGATATCAGAGTAATCTAGATCTGGACCACTGAAAAGCTACAAAGAAGATAATGAGATACATTCAAGGGACAAAGAATGAAATGCCTATGTACAGACGAATTGAGAATTTGTGATTGGCTACTCTAATTTAAACTTTACTGGCTGTGTTGATTCTCGAAAATCACCATCAGGATATATTTTCATGTTGGCCGGTGAAACTGTATCTTGGAGAAGTGTAAAGTAGACTTTGACTACCATTTTCACTATAAAAGCTGGTTCGTATCTTATTTTGAGGTTACCTCGCCTGGTGTATGGTTAATGAGTTTCATATCTGGGCTTAGAATTATGGATTCAATTTCTAAGCCATTGAAGATATATTATGATAATTCAGTTGCAGTTTTTATGGCTAAAATAGTAAAAGTGGTAATCAAAGTAAACACATCGACATCAAGTATTTAGCTATAAGGGAACATGTTAAAGATAAAACAGTGGTCATTGAACATGTCAGCACTAAATTAATGATAATTGATCTTTTAACAAAAAGCATGCCACCATTTAAGTTCAAGGATCATGTAGAAAATATAGGACTTTGTACCTTTATGTAATTTTATAATAAGATGAATATTATAAAACTCTATTTAAGTTATGATATTTTCTCATATTTGATTATTAATTATGTACACATTCATTTGAGAAATATCATTAAGTTTGGACCTAAAATAAACGTATGATTTATTCATTAAGTAATATGGGCAAGTATTAAGAGATATAATGTATTGTGATACATGAAAGATAATACTCGTTTTTAGAGGATCTATCACTATGATTCATGTATTTTGTTTCCTATTATAATGAATAATGAAATATATTGACTAAGTGTGAGAATATTAGGTATATTATGTGTATTATGATGTAATACCTAATATAAGGTATAAACACAATATGACCTACATTTTTTATTATTTTCACTAACCTTTATTATCATTCATTATTTACAGATAATGCTCATTAGGTGTAAAATAACTCACTCATATTCATGAACATGAGGTGACATTTTTTATGGAGAAATTCCTATAAATAGAACACTTGGTTAGGTCCCAAAATTATCCAATCTTATTTAAGATACACATATATCATTAGTGGAGATTGGTAAGGTTTAGAAGAGTTTGATCATCTCTTCAGATTGTTCAAAAACAATTTCAATGGCAGGAGTTATGTTTAGTCCATTTTTAAATTTCACATTGATCTATATACTGTTTAAAGTTGTTTCAAGTATGTTAAATCACCTTAAGAAATTCTTACAAGCAAATCATTCAAAGATCTTTATAGAAAAATTTTAATCTTTTCAGGCACGGCAATAGACCACGTAAATTTCCACCAACCAGCAGCATTCTTAAATGATCCAATTTGATCTAGATATTTCATAGAGAGGGCAACATAATATCCGCTTCAAACTGTATAATTCTTCATTTTTTCAAAATAACAAAAGAATTGGTCCTTTATAAATGTCTAAAAAGAGAAATAATTGTGATTAAATCGACATCCTCCTCACAGAAGTGATTTTTAATCAATACCACATTCTATTAATTGTATCAACTCACTAACTTTATTGTCTAAAAGGAGCGAGGAAAGGGAAATAGGTATAAAAGTAGGTAGTCTTGATAACTACTTACTTTTGTAAACCAAGACCTTCAATCCATTACCAATTTTATATGTCATTCCATTGTTCAACACATTTCATCTCTGTAAAATATTCCTCTAAATGAAAGATGGGTTGTTACCACTTGAATGAGAACTTTATTGTCACCACTTGAAAAATATATTCATATTTCATCCTTTTATCTTTACTTTTGATTCAAAGCTTAATTTCATTGAAAAAATATATATATTTTTTTTCTTCCCACCATAGAAGGCAACCTTAGATATTTCGTTTGCAGTGAAGCAAAGATTATAGAGATAGATTATCTCAATTAGTTATTGACATTAGGGTTGA
Organism: Ailanthus altissimus; assembly: GCA_946807835.1. Lineage (NCBI taxonomy): Eukaryota > Viridiplantae > Streptophyta > Magnoliopsida > Sapindales > Simaroubaceae > Ailanthus > Ailanthus altissimus. Next base: position 22,900,955 of record OX327684.1, read on the forward strand.
ACATAATTGAAGACTTCACAAAGTTGATGATTTACATTGTAGCTGTAGCATAACACTCGAAGATACTCTTGAGGACTCTACATTCTGACTCTTTGGCTTTGGCAAAAATCAAATTATCATCAACAAAATATAGATGGAAAATAGATAGGTTGCTACTAAAACTAATCCCATTAATAGCTTTATCCCTCACTCCCTGTTGATCAATAATGACAAAGCTTCAACATAAATAATGAACAAGTAAAGGATAAAGGGCAGCCTTATCGAAGCCCCTATTGTGAAATTATTCTACCTTGGCCTTGCCATTCACTTGAACAGAAAAAAAAAAATTTGGAGTTGACACATAACTCATTATCATTTCAACCCACATTTTAAAGAAATCCAACTTCAACAATGCCCTCTTCAAAAAAATTTATTTCACCCTGTTATATGCCTTGCTAATGATCAATTTCAGTGCTCCAAGATCATCATTTCCTTGCTTCCTACTCTTGTTTTTATAAAGACACTTGTAGCCAATAATGATGTTATCAGTTATGAGTTCAGATGGAATGAAGGCACTTAGATTTGGGGGCTATAATTGAGTCTAAAACTTGTTTCATCCCGTTAGCAATAATTTCTGCAATAATATGATAAATTATTTTACACAAGCTTATAGGTCTATAATTAGTGATCCTTTTAGGATTACCTATTTTAGGGATCAATATAATAAGGGTATCATTAAAATCTGAGATATCATCTTGCTGATTAGAATGAAAAGGTAGGTTTGGATCATATCCTTACCAACCATACATTAATGTTTTTGATAAAAACTAGTTGAATACCCATCTGAACTCTGAGCTTTTCATAGGTTCATCTCCATAATAATTCCTCAAATCTCCTTCTTTATAAAGTCACGATCCAGGCTTTATTCATGTCCATTATGATTTTAGAACTAATCCTGGCTAAAGTAGTATTTATTTGTTGCACGGTAGAGGATGTTATGGTTAATATATTATCAAAGTACTCACACACAGTCTCGACTAGCTCCTGCTCTTTCTTTAGTTCATTGATTATTTCATTTAACAGCTCGAGTATTCCTCCTCTTCCTCTTTGACGCCTTAGAATGAAAGTAATTTATATTCCTATCACCTTTTCTGAGTTATATAACTTGGGACATCTACCTCCGCTAGATTTCTTCATTGTAAAGCATTAGCTCAATCTGTTTCTCAATTTTTCTAATCGTATCCCCATCTTCATATTGAGCACCAACTTCCATACTCTTATTTAATTACATTATGAGTTCTTACAATTTTTTTTTGCCTCCAAACTCTTTTGACCTACATTGCTTCAGCCTCAATGTAACTTTGACAATTTTTTTCTTAAACCTTTGGACTGCATTGATTATAGGAAACAACTTTACATTTGTTCAACTCTCTTTCACTACTACTTGACACCCTTCATACTCAATTCATATATTTTATAAAGCCTTCTATAGAGATTATTAATCTGAACCTCATCATTGGTTTTTAATTCTACATCCAACAATGCTAGGGAATGACTAAAAACTCAATTATGTCACTCTCGCCATTCGGTATTTATCATCCTAATTGAGATTACTAAGAAACCCATTAAGCATTTCTTTCATTAATTAGAGGCATATCTTTCGTTATTCCACATGAAGGGAAAGCTAAACTATCCCAAATCATGCAAGTTACAATCCGCAATTGCCTCTTTGAACAAAGCCAAGAATTCAATGCTTCTCAGAGAGCCAACAATTTTTCCCTCAAGATTCAAATTTTATTAAAGTCTTCACTACAAATCTACAAGAAATTATATAAACTATGCAGTCGTCTAATTAAATACCAAGTATACTTCTTTTTGTCCAACTTCAAAATGGCTATAAATATCAAAGTATCGCCACCACCTATTGTTTTGAAGCTTTATGATGTCATCAATGTGATTCCTACTATAAGATACAATATTTAACTCCAATCCAAATTTTCATAATAATGAAAATCACCACTTATCCCGACTTTATCAACTAAGAAACAATTAAAAAAATCCACTCTCTTTGCAATTTTTTGCATCTGTCTTATAAGTAATTTTGATTCACAAATAAATACTATATTTGATTTACGGAGAATTTTATTAAAAGCTCTAAATGTTTTGGGGTTCCCCAAACCTTGTATGTTCCAACGAAGGATCTTTGTGGCACTAGTGACCATTGACCAGCCACCGCCAATAAGATAATGGTTGTCGCCCTAGGAACCTAATCACACATGGACATATTGTTATCCAAATTTAAAGAAGAGGCTGTCACTATTTCTTGATTCTAAGCTGATTGTTTATGGGCTTGGGACTTCTTCATTTTATTTGAGTCTTTTTCTGATTGGGTTTACAATCTCTAAAGTCCCCCAAACTTTAGCCTTTTTATAAGATTGTAGACTACACTTCATTTTTGTCTTTCTTAACGCCCTCACTCAAGCTTTGGACTTCCACCTCTTATGTAGGCTTTATATAAGACGTTTGCAAATAATAATTTAAATAATCAATTAAAATGAATGTTAAGGTTAAGAAAATTCACTCTTAACATTTGAAATAAGAATATATTTAACTTTTTTTATTACTCAATTGGAATCCTCACACAAAGGAGGTTCCAATCGAAAGATATAACAATTAAAGTTCATTGTATATTAACTTGTATTTATTTGTTTCAATTATTATACACCAAATCTTATAAATGGATTTAAGTATTTATTATGCAAATCTTTATATTTGTCTATAATAAATCAAGACTCATACTTTACAAAAAATGGTATCTACGCCAAATCTTGTAAATGGTATCAAGAATTTATTATGCCAACTAAAAAAATTATTTATAATAAATCAAGATACACCACTTTACAAGAAATGGTATTAATATTACAAACAAAATAAATACATTATATATAAATTTGCATAACTTAAGAATGAAATATTAAATTCATGAATAAGAGTTAAGTATATCTTATCACCTTGTCAAGAGTTTCACCTTTTCACCTTAACAAAAAGAAAATTACTTAGACATAATAAAATTAAAGAAAAAGAAAAGAGATGGAAGAAGAGATAACATGACTTTAGAATGATAAACAAAAAAAATAATACAAAAGAAAAATATTTTGAACTAAAATCTAGCTCTCTAATTATATACTTTGAGCATAAATAGACTACCTATTTATAGAAAATCATGGACAAATTAAGTCAAATGAAGAGGGAACCACTTGAATGATAAAAGTCAAGAAAAGTTGCAACTAATCTATATTGATTATCATTAATGCACACACTTGATTATCCAATTTGAAATTGATGTAGTTCGAATTAGTTTTCACTCAAAAAATTAAAGTTATAGATAAGTCTCTTATCTTTCTAAATTGAATTGTCTCATACATATTAAATACGTATTTCTATAATTATCGGTCAAATACTAATGATTATTTAAATTAGGCCTATATTATAAATCAGTTCTGTTCTAAACCATTTTTACCATTTAAACGTTTGAATTTCAAATGTTTTATGAATAAAATATGTTATTTAATTGAGTCAGCTTTTCACAAAATTAAAAATCACTCTAATTAAATTTTTAAATAAAAAATTATGTTTGTTTTATCAAATTTATATTAAAATAATTAAAAATTAATTAAGTACAATATTATAAATATATTTAAATTAAAAAATTTAATAATATAAATTTTTTATTAAATATATAATTTTAAATATTCACCATTATTTTTTTTAAAATAATAAATGCTTCACTTACCTACCTTGAGCTGACACCGCCCTTACCTCGTTTGTGTTAACATTAGAAGACATAATTTCCTCGAATGCTGAGCCATTGCCATTTCCAATTTTCCTTTTACTTTCCACCATCGAATTAATGATTTCAGTGACATAGATGACAGTCTGTGATGGGTTGGACATCCCTTAATCCCGATAGCATTTTTCCAGCGATTCCCTCCCAAGCGATCGAATTTTGGTTGGATTTTCAGTCTTTTTATCATGTTTCCCTTTCTCTCTTTGTTCAAACTTCATCCATGAACCATATAACATATCTGGAGTTTGACTACTTCTCCATCTAATCGATTTACTTTTTAAAACTTAGCATATTCCTTAACCAGGTGACCGAATCGTCTATAATAGAAATAGAAGTCTGGTAGTCTTTCATGTTGAACAAATAATTTCGGCCTTACCTTTAAATTTAGAACAAATAAAAACATCCATTGAAAACTCTAGCTCTGATATAATTGGCCACACATTCTCCTTTTGAGTCTAAATTAATTTTTTTCCATTTTTCCAGCACAAATGATATATGCCATCTCATGACCCATACACAAACTAAGGATATTACTCACTTGTATCCAGAAGGATGACCACGAAAAGGGCCATCTACTTACTTCACCAATACCAATTGGTTTTGATAGAACTACGAGGGACTTATCAAAATGTCAAGGTCGGCAGAAAGCACTCTTCGATTATCTGACTCTTTTGAGAACTAGAATAAAAAGATGTTATTTTGCAGACAATTGATTGCTAATTGTCCTACCGTTTTCCATAACTATTGGATGGCCATTTTGAATACTTCTCATTTAACAACTTTTGTAGAAAGGACTTTGCCTAATAGGCAACTAGCGGCCATTTGCTCCCATTTCTTTTTTTTGTTTCCCCAAAAAAATGTAACAATGTCTTCTTCTTCAACTATTTTCAAAGAATTGCAAAGACATATTAAATGTTTTGTCTTCGTATTCACCTACCGCTTCTTAAAAGACTTGCCAACCTCTAAAATTCACCCCTTTATGCCACTTAACTCTTCTTATGAATCCAATTAATGGTACAGTATTATTTAACTCTTCTCATGAATCCAATTAATGGTACAGTATTAAAATTCACCCCTAAAAAGACTTGCCATACTTTGAGTTAGGTGGCTCAACCCACTCCCAAAGACTTGCCAACCACTCAACCCACTCACCCCTAAGTGGCTCAACCCACTCCCAAAGAGTGACTCAACCCACTCAAAAGAGTTTAGATGCACAATTAATGTCTAATGATATGCTTTCTCGCAAACTCTCACAATCCTCTAGATGTGAGCATCAAAGACAAGCCCAATTATATTATTGTTCATGAAGGAAATCCCAGAAGAAATCTACTTTATTTAATTTTCTTTGATTCATCAGTGTCGACTTGGTGAGACAATAATTGTAACTCTGTTGCATTATTTTTCTCAAATCTAATTTTACGTCTATAAAAAAAAAAACTAACGACTACTCGTGTTCATGATTTCCAACAACCACCACACCTATTTTTCTCAAATCTAATTTTACGTCTACATTTCAACATTAAAATATTGACCTAAAATCACAAGCAATTTGCGAGATATGCTTATTATTATTATTTTTCTTTAAAAAAATATTGAACTGCAGGGGTTTGGTGGACTAAATATAAAAATAAGAGAGAGAAGAAGTAGTTGGACACGAGCCACACGGACACGGTAGGGTGTGTGAGTGTGATGGAGATAGGTGGTCGGTAGATAAAAATATGAAAACCCCGCCATCTGTAAAAGCATATACCAAGAACTAACACACTTCACTTACCATTTCCTCTCTCACTCTCTCTCTGGTTCTTCTCGTTTTAATCGTGGCTACAAATACCAACCACCCTAATCTTCTTTTTCACTTTTGACAATCTCACTCTCTTTTAAACAATTTCATCACCACCCGGGGCTTTCTCTGTGCTCCTGTAAGTTCCCACTTACTTTCCCTGATATTTTTCGTAACCCCAGCTACATAATTGTTTCTTTCCTCTACGTTTATTAGCTTCATTTTCGTTTTGTTTACATATATGGATAAGTGGTTGTTAATTGGTATGACTCAGTTTTGTAGTTTCAATGTCCAGTGTTATGCCATTCCAAATGAAATTATTACTAATTCCATTGCTTTATTTCTTATCTGGGACTTTTTTTTTGTGGTGTCAGTTACCTTAACCTATTAGTCAATTAAATGGCTCAAGAAGTTCTGAACCCAGATGCGCAGGTAATTTCCATCTGTTCTTCAGTTGGAATGATATCTGTTTTAACTCTTTTTTTTTTTTATTTTTTTTTTAATTATTATCTTGTAATAGAATTATACCTCTTATGTACTAAATGGGTAGTGTTACAATTACATTTTTTTAGGTTGTTCTTGGAGAAGAAATTGACCATGTGAGGCTGATCACCTTGAACCGGCCTCGCCAACTGAATGTCATTTCACCAAAAGTTGTAAGTTCATTCAATCCAGTCCACATTATATTTGTAGTTTAGTTTGAGTTCTACTAATCATATATGTGTTTAATCGATTATTCTTTTTAATGGAATAAGGTGTCTCTACTAGCAGAATACTTGGAAAAATGGGAAAAAGATGATACTGCCAAACTTGTAATACTCAAGGTTTGTTTTAATTGCTTGCTGGAATTTTACCCTGCCATTTATGTTGCTAATTTCTTCTTTCATTTTAATTGTTTGTTCCTACAGTCATTCTGTTAGTTTTCTATTTGATTTCTCCACTAATGGCTATTTTTTCAAATCTTATATAACTGTAAATGTTGGTATCTTATGCAGGGAGCTGGCCGAGCTTATTCTGCTGGTGGGGATTTGAAAGTGTTTTATGATGGCAGGAACTCAAGTAAATGAATACTCTGAAATTGGATATTTATCAGTTTTTTAAGGCCTGATGCTGCTTATATATTTAGCAAAGTGACTGATAATTACTTTTGGCAGAGGATTCTTGCCTTGAGGTGGTTTATAGAATGTATTGGCTTTGTCATCACATTCATAGTTATAAGAAAACCCAGGTACTGTTTGGTCATAAGTCTCAGAAAGCTAGTTGTTGTAGAGTTTCCCGAGGAAAAACATGATGGTGAGAATCTTTGATGGTAACAGGTTGCTCTTGCTCATGGAATATCAATGGGTGGAGGTGCATCTTTGATGGTTCCAATGAAGTTTTCAGTTGTCACAGAAAAAACAGTGGGTATTTTATACTTGTTGAGCATTTATGTGCAGAGATCTCTCTATTTGTGGTGTTTGAATTTAACTTCTTATTTTGAATCTTAATCGATGGTTGTCATGAATGTTCTGGTATAGGTTTTTTCCACTCCAGAAGCAAGTATTGGGTTTCATACCGATTGTGGTTTCTCATTCATTCATTCCCATCTCCCTGGGCATTTAGGTGAGCATGCATTAGCAAAAGGAGAACAAAGTACATGTTTTCTTTTTATTTTTTTCATTCTTCAAATTTCCTTCTTACAAAAATTTTAGAGTATGGTGCGTTCTCTTTTTCTACTACAATCTCAAGGGAAATTTGATCTGTTTTGAAGTGAAAAGTTTGTGGCTGCAGGTATAGGATTGGTGTAGGTTAAAATCTGGCCCTCAAGAAAAGATTTAAAACAATGGATTTCTTGTTCTCCATGTGAAATGTTTTAATATTTGAAAAGCAGAAAAGAGGCTTTTGTATAAATAACAAAAAGCTCCTCTGCCATGTTTCTTGTTAGATGATTAATATCATAGTGCTAAAATGCAGGGGAGTTCCTGGCCTTAACCGGCGCAAGGCTAAATGGCAAGGAGTTGGTTGCAGCTGGACTAGCAACCCATTTTGTCCCTTTTGAGGTGAGGTTGAACTAGTCTAAATCATGATTTTCTTCCTTCTGGTATCTGGACATTATTGTCTCATGATTGGCACGGTGTGGACTTGATCCTGGTTATTTACTATAGTCTGAGTAACAACTAACAAAAAAAAGAGAAGCTGGTTGGTTCCCTAGATAGATTCACATTTTCCAGTTTAAAAGCTGGAATACATAGTGATGGATGCAAACTAATGACTGAAGTCTTAGCTTTCTAACTGTTTTTTACTCTTTCATGCCCAAACTAATGGTTGTCCTGGAAAGTGAGAGCAATCATAGACAACTTAACACTACATATATGAGCTCATATGTAAAATAGTTTAAATGACTTTCTCTACTGAGCACAGTTACTGAAATGTGATATGGAGGATAGGGAAAATAAGTAGGCTGCTTTTTCATTTGAATACTGTTGCTTTTGTTCCTATTTTATGTGTTTACTTTTCAAAGTGTATGCTATAGTTATGAAACATTATCGCTCATTGTTCTATATGACAGAAAATGCCTGAGCTAGAGAAGCGTCTCATAAGTTTAAACACTGGTGATGAAAATGCTGTGAAATCTGCAATTGAGAAATTCTCTGAGGAAGTTCAGCTTGATGGAGAAAGTTTCTTAAACAAGTAATTAATCCCAACCATCAAAGCTTAGATTCTCTCTCTCTCTCTCTGTGCTCCTGTTAGTTTGTGCATTTGGTGTTGTTTAAGGTGATGCAGAAGAAGGAACCTAATAAATCAAACATCCCTAAAAGTAAACTATTTCCCAGCATGGAGAATAAGTCTTAGCCTTAGGTTCTTTGCTCTGCATCACCAGGCATTCAAAACCTTGCCAATCAGGCTTCTCCATGGCTAAATGATTAGAGGTTAGTGAAATGTTGCTTTTTTCAATTATAAGTTTTGGTGGCTTTCAGGAAGTCAATAATTGACAAGTGTTTCAAAAAGGATACTGTGGCTGAGATTATAAAATCATTTGTAAGTTCCTTTGGTTGTCTTTTCAAAATTCATGATAATACATTGAAAGCATTCATTATGATGTTATATGTGGCTTTAGTCACTCGCAATATTAAATGAATGATACTTTTCTCTTCAGGAAGTGGAGGCAAGCAAAGAAGGAAATGGGTGGATAGGTCCAGTTCTGAAGGGGCTAAAGAGGTCTTCACCAACAGGACTGACAATAACACTGAGATCGGTACTAACCCTTTGTGGCGTGGAATTCATTATAGATTTTTCTTTGAAAGTGAATTTGTGGTTCAATTTTATTTTTCTATGCCCATAACTCCCAACACCTATGAATTTTCACTTGTAATCTGTTTCAATAAAGTTGATTGACTAGTTTGTGCTTGAGAACAAACTAAACCCTAACTTGTAATTACTATTACTGAAGTTACAATGTAATAATAACTTATGCCATGTTTTCTCTGTGCACATTCATCCTTTAGGCTTTCTTCTTTCTTTGGAGTTGGCTCTGTGCAGTGTGTCCGAGTTGTTTTCATCTTACATTCCAATTTGGTTTCTTTAGATTGTGTTGTACTTTGTTAAATCACTCCTATCACAGAACATTTGGCTCCAAAACCATCTCTTCCTATTTGCAACTATGTAATACTACTAGTTCAAGATCAGCATGGCAACAAAATATCATTCTTGAATTGATTGTTCAAACATCTGCAGGTACGGGAAGGCAGGAAGCAAATGCTGGCTGAATGTCTGAAGAAGGAATTTAGACTGACAATAAACATATTACGAGCCACAATATCTGCCGATGTCTACGAGGTAACATCAATATCAAGACTAGCTACAATAGCCAATCCTATTTAAAAACTCGGAATCGCCACCCAACCTTTGAAATGAATCTTTTTTATATTTATGAACAGGGTATTAGAGCTCTCACCATTGACAAGGATAATGCTCCAAAAGTATGCTCTCTCAAAATGATTATTTTTGGAATGTATTTGTTAAATGACTTTAGGGCCTGGGGATTGTTTCTCTTTAATCATCTGAATAACGAGGGTGACTTGTTACAGTGGGATCCGCCGACGCTTGATAAAGTTGAAGATGAGAAGGTGGACCTGGTTTTCCAGCCATTTGGGGAGGCTTTAGAGCTCCAGATTCCAGAGAACGATGAGTGCAGGTTGGTGTGGCTTGTATTAGCAAAATTTGATTATTTCTTTACTTACTTTCATCTAAAAAAATTTTACAGGTGGGATGGAAAATATGAGAATTCGGCATATGCAACCTCCAAGGTTACAGATGGGGCTAAATAGGTGCAGCCGAAGATTCCTGAACATGCTAATATGTTATTGTCATGTGAACACCAGTATCATATTACCGGGTACTGCTATCGAGCAGTTATCTGCCATCGCAACTGTTTGTGTAATATCCCCTTTGTCATAAAAATTTAAATATTATGTAAGACCACCTGATTATGGATGAATGAATATTTGTGTTTCTGAAGGTAATAAATCAAATCCTCTGTTCATTAAAAAAAATCTCTTGATTTAAAAAATGGGCAGAGATCTTAGTAGAGAACTCATACCCCCCCACCCCACCCCACCCCCCCAAACCCACAATTTTGAATTATAATGCGATTAGGATTAGCTTCCACTCGTAATTCTTATCATTTCACAGTTACAGGGATCACTTTCTTTAGTTGGGTGATGACTGGAGGTTTAATCTCCACAAGGTAAATATCCTCCTATCTCATGGACACACCCGGCCTTTTTCAGCTTAAATTCTTGGGCCGTGCTCCTTCCTCAAGACTGGTCCAGGCTGAAAGTTCATCCCTTGTTTCATACAAGGCGGCCATAAAACTTTTTGATGACAACGAAAAATTGATATATATATATAAATTAAAGAGTATCAACCGAGCAAACAAGATTCCCTATCTGCCTATACATTCATTCAGTAACATGACCTCAGAAGAATATGCACACAACACAGACAATAACTTACAAAATAAAAAGGGAAAAAAGAATGTTGCTCAAACATGGCTAAGAAGCACCTTGGAAGGACAATCTGTCTCGAAGAGTATCGAAAATGGATGAAGCGGCAGCATTTTGTGCAAATGTCAATTTCAATCGACCAAGCAATTCACCATCTTTTGCCTGGGAAGCAGCATCAGCAGCTTCCTTGGCCATACCAATCCGAGCATACGCCTGTTCAAAATTTGAGACAGGCATGATCAACAGAGGGAACAAAGAAACATGGCTCACACGACTTCACATATTTTTCTGAAATGTGACAAGATCTACTTCAAATAAAAACATTTTGCTAGCAGAGGGAACAAAGAAACATGGAATTAAGGTATTAGTCCAACTCGAATATTGTGCATGTCTTTTCAGAAATTGGAAATCATACAAACACCAAATGATTACTGAGTCCTTACAAGCAGAAGTCAAATTTCATACGACAGTATTCAGAAAACTTGTCAAGTATAGATTACCTCAGCCCTTTCTCGTGGATCTGCAAGTTTTGGGATATATTTTAGTGCTTCACCTTTCTCATCTGCATCTACGCATGCTTCAACGAATGGCCTATAACCTATTTGATGATAAAATAAAACATACAAGTATTTACCATTATACGTCTGTCACAGAATGACAAGAACGAAATATTAAATATTCATTTGAAAGGTTATTGTGTCAGTACCAAAAAAACAAAAGCACTGTGGTAAATTACTATCTATATGATAGTTTCGCATATATGTTTAAAATTATAAGATCAGATAGAGAATTTCACTAGGTCAAAATAGTCTTCTTTCCACCTACCAAAGCCACGGCTTAGTAAAAAGGTGCAAAAATACAATAACTATGTGCAACAAAAACGCTGAGATATTAAGCAGACATTCTTCTACAACATACTCTAAATACAATGTAGCCACCACATTGAATAAGGCTTTTGTGACAGACCAGAAGCAAATTATTTACATCATATAATTTACATGACATTAAAAAGATCAATAAAGAAGATTAAATCATCAACTAATCCATCAAGCAATATGATAACTATCTCAGAACATAGGAAGGATGCATAAATTGGAGGCAATGATAAATGGTGAAAAAATATAAAATAAAAAATCGAAATTCAAGGCATAATGCAAATTTGCAACCCAAGCATTCAACTTATCTTGAAACAAGTATAGCTGCTGCTCATAGATGAGTTAGTTTCTTTCTTTTTTTTCCCCTTTTTTCTTCTCTTGCTCATTAAAAGTAAAGAGGAAATGGAAAACTTTACCAATTGGTGGTCTCTTCTCCTTTGAGAACTTTTCTAGGGCATCCCAATCTCTAATTGTAGCCAAAGCGAAAACTTTAAGCCAATACCATCTCTTCTCGGAAACCTGGACAAGTTTGAAAAGGCATTTGACTGAGCAATATGAGCCCATAAACTGTCATGCTAAAGGAATGACCTTGTATCACCCAATCCAAGAGGCACAAAACCTCTTTTCAACTAGGGAACACAAAGGAAACTCTACGGACCTTGAATTCTGTCTTCACTTTCATTGCAGCTCGATGATTTCCCAGCACAATACATGTGCGAATAGTATCACTTATACTTGAATCAACAAAAATGGCTTGTTTGGTAGACACTTCTAACTCGTGTTGGATTCTGTCATAACAGATAGTAATAGTAATTAACACTATGTAGTAGATAAATCAATAAATTACAGTTTACGAGGAATGGGTAAAGACTACACCACACAAAATAAATTGAGGGCAAGGCAAGGTGTTCTGATGGTTGTGTTTTTGGCCTACATGTAATAATATTGACCACAGAAAGATTCCATGTATCTAATATAGGTAATATCTCATTGCCTGATCATGCGGAAGTAACTTTTTCTAGGAACTCAATTTGTCAAGATCGGCTAGATAGTCTTATTATCAAAGTAAAGTGATTGTTATTTCTATTTACTACTACCAATATTATAACGCACACAAAAACATACACTCAGTAGATACATCTTTTTGAATGAAAGAAAAGAATATGCATCACACCTTATTTACACGGTATGCATGGCAATATACACTTCAATGTTCACATTGATTTTTGAGATGCAACAACTCCGTACTACTCATTTGCAAAGTACATGCACTATGTGTATGTATATTATACTTTCCTCAAGATGGTAGTTTTAACACTTCAGTGAGAGAAAGGATATTCTCTTGCTTTGCTTTTTGAATACCACAAACAAGGCCACTAATTCATATCCTTAAACTTAGAGCCCAAATACTTAAAGTCTAAAACCTTGAAATTAGAAACATATCAAATAACCCCAAATTCAATGTAATTTGGCAAGCTTGTCCTCAATCCAAATGAAATCACGGAAAACAACAAAAGCATGCAGTGTTTTGACACTTGATGCAAACAACTGACATTTCTCACCTCAAAAGTTTTGCATGTTCTTCAGCAGCTTTTGACTCAAAAGTATGCTCCTTGGTTTCTGAGAACAGACTTTGGGCCTTCTCAATACGTTTTATGCGTGGACCATGAAGGGCAGATCCATTGCTTGCCATAGGATTTTTTCCTAATTCCCAAGACTCTTTCCATAGAAGAAAAGCCACCTCCTTAAATACCAAATAAACTTCATATTAAAAACAAATCGACCACAAATGAAGAGAGAGAGAACAGGAAATCATAAGTCGACCAAAACATTAATTGTAATTTGTTTGCTAAAGTAAGCATATATTCTACTTTTTTGACAAGAAAAAAGAAGAATTCATTAAAGAGAATGAAAGAAGATACAAAAGTGGACTAGATGTCCATGAAGAGAACCAAAAATCAAGAGATTGGAGCCCAAATTAACATGAAGAACAAGTATTTCCAACCCTTAAACCCAACCTAACTTAATATTCTACTTGTATGCTATAAGAGTTAAAATGTATATTCAAGTATCCCATGATGGTGACAATTGATATTTGATTTACTAACAAAGCCAAATATACCATCCAGTACAAGAATGCATCGCATATGACAAACTTCACCAGGACAAATGACAAAATTGAAAAAAGAAATGCCAACAATTTGAACCTACCTGAAGCTGTCCTATTGATAAGAAGAAGTCCTTCAGGAATTCATGCTTGTAACACCTGAAACAGAGTATATAATCAATACCGACAGTGTAAAACATGAGAGTGGCTAAGCATCATTTTGACCATTGTTAATCATTTTGCAACTAAGCACCAAATCTGCACAGATGCAGTCTACGCACCAACTCGTGCATCAGGTTAAGACTCATGACACACACTTAACCTCCATTGCACAAGGCATAACTCTTAAAATAGCAGCTATTCTAATAAGAGGAGTACAATGTTAAGTGTTGCAGCATGTTGACTTAAAGCTTAAAAAGCCATTCCATCCAACTGTGAACAATCTACATAATGCATGATGAAAGCAACGTATCTAAACCTCATAATGCTTTCTTCTTTATTCAAGTTCCATGAAGAAAGTCACCCATATACTTTTTTGTCACTCATAATCACCATCTTTGTTTATGTTTAATCTTTTTCCATCAAATTTGAAAGTGAAGTCGAACTTTGTATTTATTTTTTTATTCTCCTTTTTCTTTGATCAGCAGATATTCACACTCAATTATGTGGCTATTTTTGCTTAGGGGTATGCCCTTTGTTGCACCTTGGCTTTACACTCTACAAGACAGCAAGATGCCTCAAATATACCAAGCTTTTAACTATTATGATTTTGATATTTACTGAAAAATTAGATAGCAAAAAAGAAGATTCATGACATTATAAAATTTTGACATAATTAATATTCTTTCCTTAGGCATATGCCCTTTTTTGCACCTTGGCTTTACACTCTACAAGACAGCAAATATTATTTGATATTTACTGGAAAATTAGATAGCTCAAAGAAGATTCATGACACAATAAAATTTTATTCTATGAATACTCAACCTATAACAGTAACCTACCGTGCATAAATTGTAAATAAATTGCATGCCAGGGGCCTGGCTTGTATCATCCCAAAAAACTCCAGTGCCGGCCTCTGCAAAAACAGAAAACTTTGTTTTTCACAGTTCATATTGTTTTCTTGCTTATGCACGATATATATTGGTCTGAAGATTTACTAATATTTTTATTAAATCATAGATAAATTAGTGGAGATAGTACCTTTTGCCAAATATGAAACAGAACAAGATAAACAAGATCAGTATCGCCACTTTCAGTTGCCTTGACCAATGCAGTATCTTCCTCTCCTATGCTTAACAAAAGAGGAACCTGACGAGAGAATCGGAATGTCACAAATACCTTCTATAAAGTAACTTCAACAGAATTTTGCATTGAGAAGATTGAAACTAGTCAATGAAAAGTAAAATATGATAGCAAAGAAATAATTAGAGGTGTAAGCTGGGCAGTGATAAACTGAAAAAACTAGGTATATTTGTGCTCCGTGTTACACTTCTGACCAGACAGATTCACAAATTAAAAAGCCTGGCATGGCCCATGGGTAGTATACGAAGGAGCCAGGGCAGGCTTCTGACAGGGCCTTGCTTTTCCTTTTTTGCATATTTTTTTATCTCTTCATCTAATGAAAGTATCAAATATCCCTTAGGTGTTATACTCTTATAAATGGTACTTTTAACTTTTTATTTCATTCAATTGTCCTTCAATGTTTTATTTTGCCATGTGGACCTTTGCTTCATGCTGGAATGTCAGGCTTTTGTGCCCAAATATTTGAGCTCTGCCTAGGCTTGTGTTACACCTTGTGCCTAAGACAGCCCACTTTACACCTCCATAAATAGCCATAGAAGGGGAATAAAATCAGATAAAGTAGAAAAACTAAGAAAAACGTGATTATTTGAAGTAACCTGCTTGGAAGGTCGAGGTTCATGTTCAACAAGCATAGCAGCTAACTTCCGGCGGCCACTCTTATCTGCATGAGCTGCAACTGCTGCATAGGATATGCCTTTGCATAATTTTAGCTGAAACTCAAAAGACCATCATCTTAGATATTGCATTTGCATGAAATTAAGAGAGCAATTACCAGTAATTTCTAAGGGCTAATATAAACAATGAAAAAGATAATAAAAACCTTATCAAGTAAGATTTCCATGAGAGTGGCATCGGGAATTGCTAACGAAGCTGTTATCTTCGAACATGCCCAGTGCATAATCACCACCTCCTGAGAAAGACAGAAAAATAAATATACATGTGATGCAAAGTATACTACCAGAAATTTGAAGAAGTAACTATTAAACGAATAAAAAAACTTTAAAAAAAACAACAACAACAGATATTTAGTATGATAATCAGAAACCAATATTAGTCGCCTAGAAATGGATCTATGTTCTTATATATTGGAACAAAAAGTAGATAAAAACGATAAATGCAGATTTCTTATGTAAATGTTTCAAAGGGATTGTATCTCCAGGCACATCAATCAGAATACAGAGAAGTAATGAGGGATCATAAGTGATCCCAATTTTCAATCTAACAAAATATATCAGTTATGATTGACGTGGTAGAGTAGCAGTGGAAGAGACAAGTTATGATTGCCCCTCTTTCTCTCTCTCCCCCTCTCCCTCACTAATCTTCATCTTTAATTGACACACAAATTCACGAGTTGGATTATCCTTTCATCATTTTTGAGTTAACACATTTACAATATAATATATAATGGACAGGATGATGATGAACAGAGAAAATAAGAAAAAGAAACAAAAAACTTAATACTAGTCCATGAAGACTCGGGCAACAATGTCATTCATACGCTTCTAAAGTTAAGAGTGATTGGTAGTCCAGTATTAGTTTAAATGGACAAAAATGGAGAGATAAAACTCAACAAATGCAAGATACATAGCCTTGCACAAATTCATATTATTGATAAACTGAAAGCTACCTGATTCATCCCAAGGTACTCTGATATTCGCAGTGCAAGAAGGTGGCGGTTTGCATTAATCAAACGACCAACCAAAACAGATGCTGTGAGCACCTGGGGCAACAAGTTCATTCAGTATAAATTTTTTTTTAAAAAGATATAAATCGGCATTGATGTTGGCAAATATTGAAGACCTTGTATTGCTGGATACTAAGGGGGATGCCAATCTCAGGGTCACGCACAGCATTCAAGACCCGCAAGGTTTTGCACATCTCTTGAATACGATCACGTTGAAAATTGCTGTCAAAGCCAACTGGATATCATTAATGAGAGCCAAAATCAGGAAAAAGACAAAAAAAATCTTTCTTCTGAAACATGAACACTACAAGCCAATCATCTAAGCATCAAAGAAGTTGTTAGACATGAGAAATCCACAGACATAAATCTGTAACATTGTACAAGATGCACCAGACAGAAGGTTCCGCCAGATTACCAAAACTCAAAATACATGAAGAGAGAAAATTATATACTACTAGGCTGCAGATTACTAGATAAGTATGCTATGCTGCCTGACCAATAAGAAACACAAACACAAAAAATACTTAATCCTAACTAAAAGGAAACATCGAGGAGACAAAAAAGTAAGATGTCGAAGAGCTCTACAATGTCCACTTCTTAGGAATGTGGCCGCAAATGGAGAGTTCAGATTCAAAGATCATCCTTAATTAGTATGCCTTACAATTTTGGTTGTATGTCACCAACATGAGTAACATAAAGAGCCAGAAGAAAAGTATTCTCCCACTCCCCACATAAAACAAAGAAAATATAAAACCGAAACCAAGGCCAATAAGGCTTTCAAATCAAAGATTAAACAAAAAGGAAGAAACAACAATGAAGTGCATCTGAAGTCATCATGAGTTACATTGATATCTATTGGTTTCATTAGCAAACTTTATTTTAGAAATTTGGAAATTTAAGAAACCATATACTATAGTGAAAATAATATATGCACCCAAACCATGTAATAGGTAAACAAAAGGGGTAAATCATGTAGGCAATCTATGTAAACCAATTTATAAGGACACACAAAACATAGTGTTATTGAACTGAGTCCTGAGCTTCAATCTTGGTGGTTTCCCCTTTCCGAAAATGTTGTTTAACATTCATAGTGAATAAAAGCTGAACAAAAATAGCTTGCTTTATCAGCTATGTTGGCCAACGTTCAAAATGCGTGCAAGATTTTAGTCTAATTTTATAGTATAGAAAGGAATAAGGTTTTCTTTTTCTTTCTCTTTTCCTTTTTTGGTAAGAAACAAGAAATAAGGACTTCAATATGACTTGCTAAAAATAGATGATAGATGCCCTAGAAAAACACTAAATTAAAATTAAAAATCTTAATGCTTTCAAGAATAGATCCTAGAATGAGATTAGCAATTTTTTTTTAAAATAAATGTCCAAAATTATGATAGAGAAATATTTAAACTTTCACATATTACACTGACAATATCCCTTGTTTGACAAAACTATCAATTTCTGATAGCATTTGCAGCTAGGATAACAGCTCACCTGCAAAAGGCTTGGCCATAGCTTGCAGCTCTCACTAGTGTCCGTTGACGAGAAATATCAAATTCATGACCAGCAGCATCAATACATGCTTCAACAGCCTCAGGCAAGGATGCTCGTATCAATCTCAAATTTTCATCTGCCTAGTAAAGAAGAAAAGATTTTTTCTTTAGAGAAATTACAGATAAAGTACACTGCTTGGACAAGATATCTGGTTTTGTTTATTCCTTATTAATTTAAGGAGAACATACAATTGAAGTCAACTTTAGATGCACATTTAATATTTCTCCCATACAATACTACTGTAACATGTACCATTGTATAAAAATCGCATACGGCAGCAAGTCAATAAGGTAGTTAGAAGCATAGTTTGTTTAGCTTGCAATATCACTACTTCAAGACTACAACCATAAAAGTTCAAGAAACTTCAATAATTGTCTAACTGTGTAAATATTATTACTTGTGAAAACCAACACTGAATGAAAATTGATCATATATATTGGCGGCTACTCAAATATGTGATTTTTCAAATAATGTTCTTATGATGATGTAGTAGACACCAAGAAAATAAAAGAACAATTGAACAACTTCTTTTAGTGGCCTACCTTAGCACTTCTCCTATCAAAATGATCCAAGGCATCATATAGTAAAGCTGCAGGTGAGGTGCTTCCAATTGCAAAAATATGTTCAGTAGAAGTAGGAACCCGTTGTAGAAATTCCATAGTTGTGTTAGACAATATTCTAACTCCGTCACACTCTGGAATGAGAACTAGAGGTTCGTCATAAAAGTAGCTAACTGGTTCTGCTTGAGGAGCTACCATCAACAGCATATCATCCCAATACAGAAGTATACTGTCCATGCCACACCAAGCTAGCTGCTCCGGAGGAAGTGCTGACTGAATAAATCAAATTTCATATACCAATTTTCATAAGTCATTGTTATTAAACGCAAAATTACTACTTCGCCTAAAAATCCAAAGACTGACAAAATTTGGAATTTTTTTTGAAGAATTGTGAATCAATCAATCAGACCTCGCAAGACTGGTCGATAATAAGAGAGCTGAAGTCGACGTTGTTGACAACGAGTCGGCCGTCGTGAGTAAAACAAGCCACGTAATTCCCATTGGGCGAAACGGCCATCCTTTGCACCAGCGAGTCATCAATTTTCTGTACTCCGTCTTCATCCAACATTAATATCCCATTATCGGTTCCGATCAGCACCTCTACATTGCCGGCCATCGTGTACTTGGGCTCGATCACCGCCATGCAATGGGGCAACTCCTCAATTTCCGGCCTCGCGAGCTCGCTCACTTTCATCGTCTTGAAATCCGCCACGCAGAAGTACCGATTCGCCTCCGTTAAGCACACAACGCCGTTCCCCCAGAACACGCAATCCACCACGTTCTCTTCGAAGCACTCCTTCCCCATGGACGCGTTCGGCTCTATCAATTCCGCATGGATGTTGTACCGGTAAATGGTGCCGTCCTGCACGATGCAGAGTAGGGTTTGGTCCTCGGACCACGACATGCCGATCAGGCGTCCGCCGGGGTTCTTCCAGACGGTCTCAGAGATGGGGACGCCGGCCGAGTTGAAAATGCGGAGCTTGCGGAGGGCGGATTCGGCGTAGAGCTGGACAATCTTGGAGTCGTCGCGGATCACGGCGACTGGACCGCCGAAGGGAGCACAGGCGACTTTGTTGCGGGTTAAGTCGATGTGTTTCCATCTCATTTGGTAGAGCTCGGGTTTTCGGTAGTACCGGTTGTAGACGAGCTGCCACTCGGCGGCCACCGAAACGTTGGCCATGTTGTTGGTTTCGGAATTTCGACGACGCAGTTACTGAATTTGATTGTTTATTTGGTCCTCGTTTTACAATTAAAAACCTAAAACTTTCATTTCTGACGAGACTCTTGACATTGTATTATGACAGCTTGCAGGATGAGCATGGATCATTTTCTCTCTTCGTTTAAATTATTGTCTATTAAATATTCCTTTTACAATTGGATAAATAATTTATGCTTCAAATTATTGTCCGGCCAGCCGCTGCCCTCGACCGCCGATGCTATACATATTTTACTTTTCAGTCGTCTGATCCACCGTCCGCTTTTTGCTCTTTCATATTTTTTTATATTGTTCCTAGATTAAGTCACGAGTTATTAAATGATTGTGGTATATTAATTTATGATATTTATAAAATAAATGCGGTATTTAAACTTTTTTTTTTAATAATTATTTTATCTCTCATATACAAGAAAAGTTTTGTCTTTTATGTAAGGGTTTAGATCCCTCGAGAGTAATTGTTCAGGATATTAAGTCTAATTAATGTGCCTTTATTAGAATTTGATTTTTCAAAATCTAGTTTATTTCTCTTTTTAAAAAAAGTTTAAGTTCGAACATTTTTTTTTAAGCATAAATTGTATTGTTTAATAATTTTTTATAAATATTTTAATATTTTAATCAATTATATTAAAAAAAAAATTAAAAAAATTCCCCGTGACAATAAAATGTGAAAATTACATGTGAATCAGTTATGAATCCATGGACATGACTCTGATTTTGTATTATGTTTTCTGGGTTGGGCTAATGTAGTTGCATGCATTGTTTGGGCTACAACAGTACGCTGGATTGCAAGGCTAACTACGTCTGCGTTGGGTTCAAATCTAGTACCAGATTTTTGATGATTTGTTCAATAATATCTGGTTTGCTGTAAACATAAGATAAATAAAAGTGAAATTAAGATAATATAAATAAATAAAGTGAAGATGGTAATATTAATATTTCTTTAAGAGTGCACAAAGCAGTTCTGATTTCATTCTTCACAGTTCACACTCGCAAGGCAAAATGGACTTGCCTATTTACAGGACTCAAGTTAGTGGCTTTATTAATGTCATTTCGCGTATAATAACCGATAACACAACAATCTTTTTATTATTATTATTATTATTATTATTATTATTATTATTATTATTATTATTAATTTAAACATTAATAAAATAAAATAAAATAATTATTAATTTTTATAAAAATTAATTTTTTATGAAAAGTTGTGGTAGAATTATTATTTTATTATTTTTTATGTTTGAAAAAATAATTTAGTCATTTCACATAATTTTATTAATTTTAATAAATACTTTTTAACGATTGAGTATTATTGTCTATTTCTTAAATTGTGGATATTATTAAAATTAAGTCATACCTTAAGGGTATTTACGATAATATTCCTATTATATTAATGGATAATATTAATATTAATAAATATTAATTTATAAATATTTATTACTTTTTTATAAATTATTAAATTAGATTATTATTTATTTAAATAATTAAATAAATTGTTTATTTTTATTTTTATTTTTATTTTTATTTAATTATTTATAATAATTAAATAAATTGTTTATTTATATTTTTGTTTAATTATTTATAATTAAAAAACAAAAAATCATAAATATAAAAGAAAAAAAATTTAAAAAGTTTATTGGAGCGCCACGCAGGCACACCTAATAAATAAATAATAAAATGAAGAGTATAAATCAATAATTTATTTATAAGAAAATATTATTAAAATATATATATAGTAATTAAATAATTCATTTATTAATATTTGTTAGATGGCTATTTTGATTTTTTAATAAGATAATATTTATTTAAAAATTACAAATAAATAAAATAAAAAAGATAGCCATTTGGCATTGAGCTATTTGGCGGGCGACAAAGTCTTATGTGAAAATTTTCTTCGATTCACTAATTCTCAAATTTTTTTAAATTTTTATTCTCATTCATCTTATTTCTCTTTACAATTTCACCAAAACACAATATACTAGTCTTTTACTTATTTTACTACTAATCTAATTATTTTTACGATCCAACTTTAGACTACTTTTTAAAGAGAGAGTTCAAAACTTTTAGTGGAGTGAGAAAATATATGTCAATAATATAATTGTTTGGTTGTTCATTTTTTTACTGTAAAAAAATTAGCTTATTAATTTGTGACTAAAAAAATGACTTTAAAATAAAGGCTATTTTAAAAAAGAGAAAATTTTACAAATAACTCCTTTATTTTTTTATTATAATTTTTTAACCAACTTAAAATCAAATATACTTTATTAACCAAACATTTACATTTTGGACACATTTGCCCATATATCATATTAACATTACTCTCACCCGAAAATCATCGAAAATTATCAAAAATTGTTAGATCGAAAATTTTGAAGTTATCATTACATAGATCGGAGCTTATACAACATATTTCTCACTTCAAACAAAGGAAATGGCCGAATTTTGGTGAGTTTTGTTTAACTTTTGAAAATTTTAAATTTTTTTATAAAATTATTAGAATTTGTATTTGAAGTTAGAAATAGATGAAATTATTGAATTCTATGTGAAAAATGGGTTTAAATAGTGTAAGAAACATTAAAAATGGGCAGAAAATGAGATTTTTGGGTCGATATTCGCGATGCAGACGGCGGCCAGAGTGGCGCCGGCCGCCGTTGCCAATCTCGGGGCCATCTCGGGCCCGCGATACGCCCTTAGGGCGCATCGCGGACGATGCAGACGGCGGCCGGAGTGGCGCCGGCCGCCGTTGCCAATCTCGGGGCCATCTTGGGCCCGTGATACGCCCTTAGGGCGCATCGCGTGCAGCATCGCGGACGTCCGCGATGCCACACTGTTCGCCACGTGGCGCCTGTATAAGATGCCACGTGGCGCAAATTTTTTTAATTTGATTTTTTTAAATTAATTAAATATATTAATAAAATTACATTAATAGAATTTAGATAAATGTAATTTTATTTAAATTAAATAAAGAAAAATTTTCATAAATATAATTTAGAAGGAATTGATTTAATAGATGGAAAAATTTGCTTAAATGACTCATTAATTTTAGTTTGTAACATTTTTTATTATTATTGTGAGTATCTTATGTAATTATAATTATATATGATTATTTTAATTTTAATATATAATTAATGTTGATTAATATTAATATGTTAGTAATTAATTATTAAGTTTGGTTTGATTTTATTATAATATATTGATTACTATGTTAGTAATTAATTATTATAATGTATTATAATTTTTATGTATGTTAAATTAATTGTTTATGTAAATAATATTTCTCTGATTATTATTTTTCTTAATATTAATGTATTTTGTTTATTTTTTTTATTGTTACAGGAAAGAGAATGTATCGAAAAAATATAGAATTCCAGAGCATATATTTTTTCGTGCATCAGTGACGGCTTATGCTAAGATGTGGGGTCTAAATTACATTAAAGATAAACTGACAACAAATCAGAAAATATTATTTAGGCAGACATGTATGGGGCATTTCTTAGATATGTCAGAGTTGACATTCTCTGGTATTTTAGTGCACGAGTTATTGTTGTGTGAGGTGCATACCTCTAATTTAGAAGATGAGATGTGATTTTACATAGGGAGGAAACGTATCCGTTTTAGCCGGTAGGAGTTTGTACTAATCACTGGACTACAAATGCGAGATTACCCTCCCGCCCAGCAGCTGCATAGAAAATTGGGCACTCGATTATGGGATACATATTTTTCTGGAGTAAAGAAATTATCTTACATATTTCTTGATCAATTGTACGCACGTCTAAATTTGGAGAAAATGGACGATGCAGATGCAGTAAAGTTGAGTTTATTTTATTTTGTGCATCGTGTTTTGATTCCACGTGACGAGCATAGTAAAATTCAAAATTTTGTTCTATATTTAGTGGATGACCTTGATGAGTTTAATAAGTATCCATGGGGCAATATTGTATGGACCGTGCTTCATAACTCACTTAAGAATGCTACATTCCAAAAACTTGAGAAAATAAAAAGGAAAGGGTTTGCACAGAAGAAGTTTGAGAGTTACAACATGTATGGCTTTTCGCACGCATTTCAGGTACGCCATAATTTTCTTGTACTTAACTTTTTGATCTTAATTATATATTTTTTTTGTATACATCAAACTTATATTTTAAAAATAATTATATTAGGTATGGATTTTCAAGGCAATTCCAGTGTGCGGAGAGATTTTTGGTTATCATAATGGTGATCGCTTCCCTCGTATTTTGAATTGGACGACTCGAGGGACTCCATTGTTCGATGAGGTTCAGGATACAATATTAGAAAATGATTTGGTATATGTTGATATGAATGAAAAATATATAT
This sequence comes from Ailanthus altissimus, assembly GCA_946807835.1. NCBI lineage: Eukaryota > Viridiplantae > Streptophyta > Magnoliopsida > Sapindales > Simaroubaceae > Ailanthus > Ailanthus altissimus. The sequence continues at coordinate 22,925,170 of OX327684.1, forward strand.
ATTAGTTTATAAATTTTATTTTGTTTTAAGCGTAACTTAATATGGTTGGTTGATTTATAGGTTCTTTCGGTACATCGTAAATTAGTACCAAAAGACCACGAGAAGAAATAGGCAATTGTGCGCTGGTTAGACGTGTAGGCATTCCAAGCAGAAGTTATGCTGGGGACTTACCAAATATGTCTGATTTCAGCGAGATTTGAGCGTACTGAAGCTGCACAAGCTGCACTTCCACAAAGAATGGACAATGATAGAGATGAAATTTTAACAAGTGTTAATCAACTCCGGACCGATCTTACACAGCAGATGCAGCAAATGATGATGTGGTTTAGGCAGTCATGCTCATTCCAACAGAACGAAAGCCATAATATGGTAAACAAAATAAATTTTAAACGCAATTATTTTCTGTTACCTTAATTGCAATTTTATTTATTTTAATATATACATATATTTTAGTTTGAAGAGAACACACCGGCAGGCTGTCAATATGATTTTCAGACCCCAGCTACTAGTCATGATATATTGCCCCAGCCACCGATTGACAATCCTGCAAGTGTTAAGATCTTGCCTGCCCCGCATAAGGGAGTAAGTCAATTTAGGAGACTGTATAGGCCTGCATGGTATTTGCACACCCCCATATACAAATCCATTTCCACAAAGGATACACGAGAAGAAGAAATTTGAAATTGAAGTACAACCTCAAGCAGACATGAATCCATTGCAGCAGATAGACTCGACTATCATGGTTGAGTTTCAGGCTTGGATGGACAAGGATGAGGGTGTAGTCAGCTTACTTGGGCTAGACGCTAACCCGACATGGTTTCGGGAATTGCTACACAGCTAGCTGGATGACTTTGTAAATAAATTATTCAATAATTATCTCATTTTATTTTTTTCTAAATTTACACACTCACTTGACGGTTATTGTTTTAAATGCAACATATTAATGAGTATTTGAAAGTGATTCGGCTTAGGCAATACGGTTGCACTAATGCATTGCCTCAATTGTCCACTTCTGTGGATTCGTACTTCTTTGTGAGTGATGAATTAAATTATTTATATTTTGTTATTTCAATTTTATTGATTATTCGATGGCCCTGCATTTATAGGAGACTTTTAGACTCTTTTATGAGCAGCACAAAAATGACATGACTGGCATTGTATGAAGTGATGAAGTGATGGCATATGCTCAAGGCGCTAAAGAAGATTTACTCGATGCACGTATGTGGATTGAGGTTGATAAGGTAAATGTTGTTATTTTTGTTTATAACTTGTAGTACTATTTGTTGGAGGTGTTGGGTTAGGCAAATTAACTAGGGTGCTTGTATGTGGGTTGTGTTCATCATACAAACAATATACATATCTCATACATACATGTGCACAACGGAAGATTAAATACAATGAACGCAGAAAATAACATTTGATTAACTGAAATTCGAGATTGAGAAATATCACCAATGAAGCCTTTGGATTCATTTTCTTGAAGTCCACCATGAAATGAATCTTTGATCAATTCTAGCAATCAATAAGGGTGGGTTTGATTGTCTAAAATGGCAATATGTTAATCCAGCATTTTGTTTAACACTTAAACTTGATTCAAAGTTAAACTCTTTAACTTAATCAATTTTGTTTTTCCTTTTATTCAACTCTTGAATAAATAAAACAAATATCATTTTTAGTTATTACATTTAATAACCATTAATTCAATTTGTTTTGTTGTTCTAATACCTAAAACACAAAATAAAAATTTTTAATTTCTCAAATTGAAATGGCTCCCAAAAATACAAAACCTATAAACTAAAAACTTATGAATTTTGAATTTTATTTCACTTTATATACTAATGCATAAATTCTAAACTAATTTGAATTTTATTTGCATTTCATTTGGTTTAATCTAACCTTAGTTAACATTTAACCTTAGTTAAATTATTTTAACTTAACCTTTAAGTTAATAAATATTTAATTATTCTAACCATAATTAACTAACTTAACCTTGGTTAAGTTAACCTTTACTTAACCATTAAGTAAAGTTAACTAAATTAACCATATGATTAACCTTTAATCATAGTTAAATTAAATCATTTATTTAACAATTAAATAAATAAATATTTATTCTTATTATTTAACAATTAAATAATCATAAAGTGAAATTACTATTATATGCTTACTCGGTTACCAAGTTAACCTAAAGTGGGTCCCACCATTTAACTATATACTTTAGTTAACGTAACCTTAGTAATTGCTAAATTATACTGTATTGAACAATTCAATACGGTACACTGCCCAAGTGCTCAAAGAGTACATTTCATATTAGGACTCTCTAGGTTCACACCCGATTTATCAAATGAAACTATTCCATTAATCCGTAATCGATGCCCCACGCACACGTTACGAATATTACAAATCAGCGTGTCAGACCATACAAGTTGAGGTCATAATGTATACGTATAATCCTTCCATCATTTATACCCTGGATGTGCGGGGATATAGATCAGCACCGTCAAATCCCCATTTGCTCATCCATAATCTTATCTCCAGATTCGTATCTCGATAAACAATATACGCAAACACTTTTACTATATTGTTTAACCCTATGGGAAACTCTTTTCTCGGGTTTCTGCTTGTGGCCACAAGACTTTATGAAATACAATCTCGGAGCATCGGATATACAACTTACCTACGTAAGCTGACGGATCCCGTATCTACACACACCGGACTCCATGAGCATCGGACCATACCCAGCGACACATAGCGGTCAGACTATGAAAGGTCTCTGACATATGTGGAACCAAAGCATGATGGATCACTCACAAGACCACCGTGGCGCTCAGGTCAAAGGACCACGAATACTACTCAACTCGAGAGGACCTTCCTTTGACGGTGTCATAGGATATCTATTGGGGTCCTCATAAGTCTGTTCAGTATCCAGTTTTGACTGGATACCCGCATGCTTATACAAGCTCTAAGCTCATGGTCAGCTAAGAACAACCATCTGAACCAGTCAGAAATAGACATACACTAATCTATATAAAGTGAATCATCGATAGACTAGCATTGGTGATTATAGATCAGGAATATTATCTTTGAGACATACTTACATAATGATATTTCTTAACAATCATTGCAACTCTTTGCAACTATATCATTACAAGTATACTCTCAGGTCTTTGTCCCATTATAAATAAGGTTCTAACTCTTTAGACCTCGCTGACTCTTATAACCTGCTAACTCTTAATAGTGCTAACTCGTAGCATTTATAACTCTCAGCTTTGATAACTATTAGTTCTGATCTAAACTCCTTTAGATCAGATCTGAACTCTTTCAGATCAAACAATGTCTATAATGTTACAAGCATTCTACCATATGATATGATATTAACAATCTTTATTCGAAATATTTATTGTATAAATATTAACAATTAATCTTCATACAATATTGGAATGGCACGTGAGCACCAGCTCCAACACTATTTTGTGTGAATGTTGTTATTTTTGTTTATAACTTGTAGTACTATTTCTAAGACTTATTTGAATTTTATGTAGGTTTATATTCCTGTCAACTACAATCAACAATATTGGGTAACAGTTGAGGTGGACATCTTGCATCGATAAATATTAATCTACGATTCTAGCATCAAGAGATTTGCCGATGGCGTGATTGAGAATCATGTCCTGCCATTAGCTACATTGTTACCCCGTTACCTAGATGCTTGTAGATTATATGAGCAACGACAAATTACACCTGACTTAACCCTTTTTCATGTAATTAGATTAAAGGATGGAGTGCCACAGCAGACAGTGAATAGTAGAGATTGTGGGGTTTATGTTTGTATGTTTATAAAGTTTTTGATGTGTTGTCATCCCTTAGATTTTGGTCCTGAGCATAGGTCATTTTTTAGGACCAAAATGGCGACTGACTTATGGAAATGTGCAAAAAAGTAGTGAAAGAAAATTAACTTTTGTATGTTTATAAAGTTTTTTTTTATGTATTTTATACATTTTATTGTAAATTGTAAAATGATGTTGATTGATTTGGGTAGAGACGGGTCTTTACAGCTAAGAGATGTGAGAAATATTTGAAGTGTATTTTCTGCAGGTTTATGAAATATAGATTTTGAGAAAAAATAGGGGAAACTTTATCCGTTTTAATCCAGGAATTTTAGAAAATAAAATAAATTTCCCATGTTTATAAGAATATAATAAACTTATCAATTAAACGCAATCGTAAAAAAAATACAAATTAACTAGTCAAATAAAGCCCATAACTATATGACTTTAAAATACAAATATAACTCGTAAAGAATACATCAACTACCATATAATGGAATTGGGTTTCGACAAGTTTGTCGATTATGTCCATGCTGCTTACAGCGACTGCATACATTCTTCGTGGGAACCTCACCTTGCGATAGAATTCGCTTCTTCCGACGTCTTCCTGATTACCGACGTACTATAGGAGGCTAGATGTCAGCACCTCTCAACTCCTCTGGAACAATCCAATCTAATGGATGACCAATCGAATTTACTAGTTCACTGTATGCTCGCAACAAACACTCAGTCGTGTAATATCACGAACAAAGAGTCTGGTACTGGAATCTGACCTGCCTACATACTGCAAGTGCATGAGGACACGGTAGTTGCCGCATATCAAACTTTTGACAACTACATGACTTCCACGAGATCGATCTATTGCATGCACTGTCATGCGAGCGAAATCATCATTGTACTTCCAAATCTTGTCATGGGCCCAAGTAGTCAAGAAGTTTGACATATTTTTTGCAGCCTCACGTCTCTCAACAAACCATTTTTGCATTAACTCTCAGATCCACTCAATTAAGGCAGTCACCGTCATGGCACGTGCATCCTTCGCAACAGCGTTAATGCTCTCTGCAATGTTGGTAGTCATGATGTCATATCTTCTGAATGCTCCCATTGATCGAGCCCATTTTGAAAAACCAACCTCCTCATCCAAGTATCTTGTTGCCTCCGGTTTCATTTCTCACATCTTATATATTTCCCTTTGAAAGTCAGCTATGCGATACGCCTTGACAGCAACAAAATAGGAGGCCAAGTATCCCCCTCCTTTTGTTGTATGCGATGGTATCTTATATCGTGCTATCAAATTACACTTCAAGTGATGGATGCATACACCATGATATACATTAGAAAATACCTCTTTAATGGCCTTCTTGATACTAACATGTCGATCAGATATAAATACAAGCTTCTCAAGATCGTCAATAACTCCTCGGAGTTTTTTCATAAATCACTTCCATGAAGCATCATTTTCAGAGTCAGCAATACCCCATGCAAGTGGAAAAATCTGGTTGTTTCCATCCTTGCAAACAGCCACAAACATTGTTCCCAAGTATGCATTTTTTAAAAATGTACCATCAACTGCAATAACCGACCGGATGAAAGACTAGAACCCTCTAATACATGGTCCAAGAGCCATGAAGAAATATTTGAAGTGCTTGCAATCGTCAATCTCCAAATGCGTGACTGTACCAGGGTTCTGTTGTTCCAATATATGACAATATGCAGGAAGTAATTTATATGAACCCTCTAAAGTACCACGTATCAACACCAATGCATGCTCCTTAGACCGCCAAGCAGTAGGGTAAGTTAAGTCCACACCAAACTCCTCACGTATGTCTGCTTGGATTTTCTTCGGTCTATAAAGTCGACTCATAGATGCAAACTTATTTTTTATAAATTTGCCAATAATTCGAGACTTTACTTATCGATGACCATCGCGCAATCGATCTAATTGGCACACGTGACTTGAATCAATTCTGCGCACAATAAAATATTTCCTTGCATCTGTCGACACTGCACGTAATCGCCATCGACATCTATCATCATCACATTTGATCTCAAAATGATCTTTTGTCGACCTTGACACTTTAAAGCTCCAATTATCTTTAAGTGCTACCATACTAATAGCCTGGTGAAGTTCGTCTTTGCTATCAAACAACTTTCCTACAAACACATCGTCAATTCCACTACTCGATATCTTATCTGAAATGCCCAAGTCTGATGGTGGTATTGGAGGCATAAACGCAAAGGGGTTTTTCGCTTCACAAAAATCTATTCTTCTAACTTCAACATTTAGGGAGCTTGTCGAAACATAACAACGTCCGCCTTCTGTTAAATCATCCCCTTCTAAATTATCAACATTTCTAACATCATCATGGTCCCCTTCCACATCCTCAATATTTCCAATGTCATCACAAGCGTAATGTGTATAGGCTGGGTCTTCATTATGATTCTCCTCGTTCGTTGTGTTTGCAGAAACCACTGTTGGAATTGATAGAGATGTATGGCTCACTTGGTTGCTACCGCTAGCTGACATAAAATGAGCATGAATTGATGGTGAATTTTGATTGAGGGGCTGTACATTATCTTCATAAACAGGAGCTCTAGGATCCACTGTTACACATAAAGGACAGTATGATCTTCTATTGGCGCTTAAAAAAAATCGAACATCACTGTCATTTCTAATCTCAATAGGCTTTAGGTTATACTTCGTTGCATCAATTTTTCTTTTGAAAGTCACCTTACAGTTCACATTGTCGACTCCCAAAGTATAACATACTGCATTTAAAATATCTTCAAAATTAATATCTTTCGGAACCGAAATTTCAAAATTACTATAATCAACATAACTTTCTTCCCCATCACTAGAACTCTCCCACTTTCCTCCAAAATAAATAACTATTGCATCACACTCTATATGACCTGAAAAAACAAAAAAGAAAATTAGAAAAAGTTCACAAATGGAAAAATTAGTAAAATTATTTAAAAAAATAAAAAATTGAGCATCGCATGGGCACATCTTGGGTCCGAGATGTGCCCTTGCGATGCGCACATTGTGCGCGCCGCGGGGCTGTCTCGGGCCCAAGATGTGCCCCCGTGATGCGCATGTTATGTGCGCCTCGGGGTCTTCTCAAAATCGAGATGCGCACAATGTGCGCGCCGCGAGGCCATCTCGGGCCCGCGGCGCATACAATATGTGCATCTCGGGGTACATCTCCGGCTCGAGATGTGCCCCGCGATGCCTAAATTGACGGCGGCCGCACCGACCGCCGTCTGATTTTCGTCAAACACACTCCAAAACTTATTTTTGGCCGAATTTTAACGCCTTTTATATCATTCTAACTCATTTAGTTCGTCAATAACAACTACTTTTAACTTCAAATGTAAATTTTATCTAACCAATTTCTAACGAATTTAAATTTTTTGACAAAGTTTAGAAATTTACCGGAGCTATTTCTTTGATTTGATTTAAAGCGATCCTCAGCAACACTTTGATTTTTATAATAATAACTTCAAAAATATTCGGTCAATAAACTTTGTTCAATGAAGATTCCTAGAAAAAAAATAAAAGAAGTTATAAATTTGATATAAAGATAATATGTGTCCAAAAATAAGTTATTTGGCTAATAAAATATAACCATTTTATATTTAGTTAAAAAATAATAATTAAAAAATTATTTGTGAACTTTTTTCTTTAAAAAATTCTCATTTTATATAAAGATAGGGCAAAATTATTAAAAGGATATAAAATATCAAAGTAAAAAATAATTAAAATTTTTAATATTAGACTCAAAATTCTGAAGAGAATAAATCATAAAAATACTTATTTTTAACCAATAAAATTATAACTAAATTTAAAAATTTTATAGGGCATCGGGGGCATGGCCTCCTTAGGCCTCACGTAGATCCACCTCTGTAGGTAAGGAGAGATCAGAAATTGGTATATTTGTCTTTTTAATCCTTTAAAATAAATGGGTTTTCTAATTTCTTATCAAAGATTGAGTTTGTCCCTCGTAAGCTTAGTTACCGTCTATCCTTTAAAAAAGATCTATTCACTTTATTAAAAATTATATATTTGATCTTTTTTTCCTTTTTAAAAGACAACTCTTTTAAAATTTATACACAAAAGTATTCGCTAAAGATAAAAATAATTTGAACATTTAAAAAACTTTGCCTAAATTTATTCTAATACTCATATTATATTGAGTCGTGTCTATTGAGATTCTAACTTTGAATTAACTAAATTATAACGCAATTTAAATGTGTAAACTAATAATAGATTTTATGTAACAATGCCAAAAATTTGCCTAAAATCCTCTTTTTGTTGGCCAAAGATGGGATGTGAGGACAGTTTTACTTATTTATATTTAAACAACTTCATTTATTTCATAAATGGAAAACCAACAATTTCAACCTCTTGACAATTAATTTCTCTACATCCATAATCTTAACACTAAAAAAAATTAAATAAATATTTTTTTCTAAAAAACACTACATATCATATCAACCACCATCTTTATAATCAAATACACTATATATCAACAAATTCAAGTTAAGTAAATATTTATTTGCCATGACTTATGTTACCTGAGTTTTTTTTTTTCCATTATACATCACTTGTTTATAATGTAAAAAATAAATTCACAATATTTTTGTGAATATTGAATGGAGAAATCTTATTTAGATGTAATACAATATGAGAGAGAGAGAGAGAGAATGTGTAAAAAGTTGCATAAATAATAACAAATTGAGAAATGTTCAAAAATAGTAACTTTTTAAAGTAAAAATTTATTTTAGTCACAAAATAAATTTATGAACTTTATTAGTTATATACCTGATTTTCGAATCATTTTATATTTAAAGTATTTTTACATCTCTCTCTCATAAATTATTTAAAATTTTGATCTATAATGCATTTTGAAATTAGTTAAAATAAATAAATTTAGAGTGTAATAGGTTAAAAATTGGTAAATTTGATTAAAAATGATTGAAAATTGTAATATAAAAAATCCGACAAAAAAACGTTTGAGAAGAAGGTTGAGGCCAATAAGGCCTCGCACGAGGTTCGAAAAATTATGGGTTTCGTCTGTCATTTTTGTCCCTGATTTTATTATTTTTATAATTTTTTTTTTTTGTAGATTGATATACAAAATTGCTTGTTCTTAATTTATAAATTATTTTTTGTCAAATCTATTTGGATAATGACAATATTTTTTATTGGTTCAAACTATAAATATTTTGAGTTATATTATTCATAAAGACAATTATGTCCATTTATTATCTTCTTAACTAATAAAAATTAATCAAATAATTTTTTACTATAAAATTTTATAACTTTTTAAAAGGGACTATTTTTAAATATTTCTTCGATAAATTTGTAGGTTCTCAACACAAGTGTCAAGTATTTCATAACTAAAAATTGATTTCACTCTACAGAAACATGGATTAGTATACTTGACAATGGTATTGAGTGAAATACAAATTAAAAATAAATTTCACTCAACACCTTTATTTGGCAATAATAAGTTGCGATTTTTTTTTTTGCTCGACAAAGATGTTGAGTGAAATATAATTTCAGTTGTATTTTGCTCGATAGCCAATTTTTGTGAGTTGTTATGTTTCAAATAGTTCTATTAATAATGCGCATGATGGATATAATTCGCATAGAAGAGAAGATAAAATTGAACCAGAAAACTCTTTTCAATTTTTTCTTCTAATACCACCATCAAATTTAGTCATATCTGATAAAATATCATATTATAAAATTAAGAATGTATTTGTAAAAAAGTTGTATGATAAAATATCATGTTATAAAATTAAGAATGTATTTGTGAGAAAGTTGTATGATAATAAAAATAAACTTCATCAAGCTATTAGTTTATTAGCACTTAAGAGTAATTAGAGGTTCAAAGTTTTAAGGTTTATAAAAAATCATTTTGAAGCAAATATAATGATGAAAGATGTAAACAGCGATTAAGTACAGTGTCGACGAATGCAAAAAAGTATTTCATCGTAAAACAATATATACAAATCACATATGTCAACTAGATTAATTGTGTTAAGGTTACCAACAAGTTAAGAGTCGAATTACTGGTAAATTAATAATAAAAAAGAAGTTTACATTAGTTTATAGAATTTACAAATCAAAGGAGATCCAATGCGACATACGTGAACAATTTAATTTAGAGATAATGTATTCTATTGATTAACGAGCTAGAGAGCATAATTGTTTACATAATTATCTTCACAAATACACAATTCAAACAAATTATTAGAATTTGGTGATTCAAAATCATATTTGAGTATAATTTTGAGTTGGAGACTAATGAGAAATTGACATGTGGTTAAGAATACATTGGACGAACGAAAAATGGACAAAGATATAAATCGGGAAACAAAGAAGGGTTGGAGCATGCAAAAAGGACTTTTTCAAATTTAGGCGCCGCAATGTTGACTATAGAACCTTCAGCGCCGTGGCACCAGATTGAAGATGCAGCAACATCGCGACGCTAGCTCGTGGCACCAAGTTTTGATAGTTTCCTGTTTTAAGTGCAATTTAATTTGTTTTAGTCAATTTTATATTCTCTTACACGTTGACTCTTATTTCAACAAGAAATAAGATATTTAGAAATGATTTATAACTTATATAAACCTTTATAAATCTATTAAGGTGGCATACATTAACAAGAAAGAAAATAGATAACTTAAAGAGTATTTGAGTGTTAAATGCGTAAGAGAGCGTCATATAAGGAGCGCTTGAATATTATGTATACAAGGGTATTGACAGATCTCTTAAAAAGCTCTAACTATTAGGTATTTCTTATAATCTCTTATAAAATTTTTTTGTAAACTAATTAATATAAAAAAAATAAGATCATGTGATCCACTATGAATATATGTATTTATTATTGAACTACGTAAATTTATTATATCTTGTGTAATTGTTCATCTTTATTACTTTGTGTATGATTTTTTTATTTTTGTTTACTTGTGGATCAAGTCTTTTACATGACTTAAAATTTTAGAATGCTAAATTATCAATATGTGACGTAAAGCATGTAAAAACCTAACAATTAATATCATAAGCTGATACTAACACAAAAAAAAAGTCAACAACAAATCATAATCTCTTTTTTTATTTGTTTTAAAAAAAATTTGTTTCATTTTTCTATTTAAAATTCAAATTGAATAAAGATCAAATTTAAAGAAAAAAATACTAATAATGAAACCCTAACTTAGACCTATCATTGTTTACAACAAATTTTACAATTATTACTTTTCTTACAAAAATCAAACTAGTAACATAAAATAATAGAATATAATAAAATATACTAAACAATAGATAGTATCAGATAATTTTATATTATTCCATCCAATACCATATGCCAACTTAATTTAACGGATATTTATTGGTTGATAATGTTTTTTTAGTAGGGATGAATTTTCAATATTATTTAATGAAGATTTTTCATAAGCTATATGTAGAATAAAATTATAGTTTGAACAATCATATGAAAGATAATTTTTATCCCATTATTTATTCAAAAATAAGATAATTACATTAAGATAATATTAGAGACTTTTATCAAAACCTCTCTCCTAATAGACTTGATTTTTCAATGTTGTTATTAGACTTTAGTTTAAATATTCATGTTGATCCTTAATAGTGCAATAACTTTGGGCCAAGAGCTTAGCTAGTATAATATCATATTCAAATGTTAATATCTTGTGTTTTAATTCGTTTTTGTTAGAGAGTAATGTTATATATTTTAAAATATTATCTTATTTTTTAAATTTTTAAGTGATGCATTTTTCATTGATTCGATAGTAAATATTTATAATTTTTGAAGGAATTAATTACATATCATACTATTCAATAAATGAAAAAAAAAAATCACTTGAAATATAAATTTTAAGACAAGAATTAAGGATGTATAGCATTGCTATTTTTCCAAATGTTTAATCTTGGCATTTGTATAAAGTTCATTCCTTGATTTTTGGAAAAGATTAGTTTCAATTTTAGACTATATTTGAAATTGGAGTAATGCTATACATTCTAAATTATATTTGAGTAATAATGTGTTGAATAATTATTGAGTAGTGAAATTATGTAAAGTTTAAAATTATCCATTACACTGAATGATTATTTGATACATCATTATTTAAAATATAACTTTAGATATATAACATTATTTTTAAAATTGTGGTGCACAATTTTTAAACTACAATTGCTATTCACTTGAAGTATTATCTATTAAATGAGAATAAATTGATGAGAGTATCGTTTGGTTTAAGTGGTAAAATTTTGTGTTCAAACAAAAGATTTAGAGCTTAAACTCTACTCAAATTAAAGTAACCAAATTAAATATAAATATAAGAATTCTAAAGTCCAAATAAAACATTACAAAAAAAATCGAAGTCATCGATCGCAATAATTATTAGAAAAATCTACCACATTTTCAAATATAACATTACAGGCAGATCATGACCTTTTACCATCTTTGGCACTAAATTTTCAACCAAAATAAACGAGATCATAACAATTCCCATATGTAATTCAAATACATCATGATTTTCTTTCATGTTTCACAATAATTATAATGTGGCCATACAACTATTAGACCATGTGACATGCCAACAAACATTACAAGAATGGCATCATTGGCTCACATTTTTTAGTAAAACGACATGGACCCTGGACTTTAATTGGTTTTGGGAATTTTTTGAAAATGTCCTATATTTTTTTTTAATTGTTTTTAGCCACAAAGTAATGATCTAATTTTTATAAACCAAAATTATTTAAAAAAAATTGGACACAATTACCCTTGTTAAGAAAATATAATAAAAAATAAAATATTTGAAAATAAATGAACAAAAATCTTCTAATTTTTTGTAAATCAATCTCAAGAAATACACTATAATATTCATAATAAGTAGATTTCAACTTTTAATTATAAAAAAGGAAAAGATTATTTCTATTATCAAATAATATACTCATTTCATTTATATAAGCCGAGTTACTAATATAATTTTTGAAGTTGTTCTTATTTTATAAATGTATGAGCATTGAAATATAGTTATAGTGTAATATAGTGAAGTTTTAAAGAGAAATAGAGTGAGTAAAAGATAAATTTTAGAAATTTGGAAAGTTTTAAATTTTATGGATTAAAAATTTATTGTGCAAGCCTTTTCTGCACCTTGCTGTGCAAAATGTATACTTACATGGACATACGCCTTTCTCACGCACACAAAGAGATGCACGATGCACTTACTTTTTGTTGTAGTCTCTCGCCATTTTTTCAATTTATGTTTTTTTCCCTAATTTAAATAGTTTTTAAATATTTTTTTTGTCACAGGTGCTATTAAGTATAAGTCACTCATTATATATTTCAAAAACATGGCGAGCTCTAGTAACAATAATGAGAGATATGTTGGGTAAAAGAACTTCAGTATTTTGATTCTAAAGAATGTGAATTATAACGATCTTTTAAATATTATGTACCATGCAATTTTAAGTTGATAATGTGGAGTATAAAGTATCTTTAAAAATTTATGTTGATGCGACGAGATTTAAGTTGAAACCAATTGAGATTGAAAAATAATAATAATATTCAACTCTTTATGGAGATCAATAAAAGCTCATTATGTTCTCTATGGGTAGCAATGAATCCTAAAGCTCTCATATATGAAAATGATGTACAAGCGCCAATTTAAAATCAACCACTCTGTCATAATCACTTCATGTTAGCAAGTGATAACAACTAAGAAGGTTGCATAGTCCTAACAATACTAGCAGTTGTGCTTTTCACAAATACTACGATTGATTACATTATTCCTCTATAATGTGGAACAAAGATCTAGCTTATATGTACTCAAGTAGTGAAATAGATTGGGATGTTGATGGTCTTAAAAATGATGAGGAATAAGATGACGAATTAAATGATTTACTAAAAAGCAGATATTGTTATATTTCAAATAACCCTCTTAATGAGGCATATGGTGCATATGATTCGCATAGAAAAGAAGATGAATTTGCAGCAAAACAATCTTTTCAATTTCTTCTTTTAGTACCACCATCAAATTTGGCCATATCTGATAAGGTATCGTGTTTTGAAATTAGAGATATATTTGTAGAGAAATTATATAATAGCAAAATTAAAATTCATCAGGATATTAACTTGTTGACATTTAAGAGTAATTAGAATTTCAAAGTTTTAAGATCTAGAAAAGATCGTTAAGGTAAAATGTGATGATGAGAAATGCAAATAACGATTATGTGTAGTGTCAAAAAATACAATGAAGCATTTCATCGTGTGGCGAATAGATGCAAATCACACATGTCAACTAAATTAGTTGTGTGATGGTCACCAATAAGCCAAAAGTTTAATTATTGTTAAATTTATAAAAAAAAATTGCTTCACTCAACTAAAAGAGATCTAAATCATGCATAACATTTATTTATTTTAAGACATGTGTCTGCAATTCTATGACCATCTTCTGTTTAAAAAATAACCTATTCTCAGAAACAAAATCTAGAAGCTCAACATAAAGTATTTAATAAACAAATATAAAAATACAACATAAACCCTAGATTCATTGTTGAGGTACACCCTTTTTTAACTTAATCATTTCAAATGGTGACAAGTCCAAAACAACATCCTTCTAAAATCATAAAACCTACGTGATTGAAAATAGTGTAGCATCAGAATGTATAATAGAATAACATGAACGTCTAACATGCTGTCAGTGTATCCATTAAGGCTAAAATCATATATATTGATCTTTCGTTGTAACAAATCCACTTCAGTTGCAATTTAATGTCCGACCTTGTAGTTGACAAAAATATAAACCTACATAAAGTTGGACATTGTTATAAAAATAATACAACATAAATAAATAAATCAATAAATAAATAAATTCTTTAACAACAACAGTTACTTTGTCAACTTCAACCCATAGTTTGCCACCTAATAAATTTTCTTTGAGTCATAATCTAAATGATAACAGGCACGGATCCTATGTAATAACATGTAGGTTTATGACATATTGCATATAGACGTAAACATAATTACATGACTTTTAAATTTATAGCAAAACAAGTAATCAATATATATGAATGATATAACTGAAAAATTAAAGTGTTAGAAAAACTTACAAAAAATACATATCCATACAAATGGACCTTTATGACAATGTGCAATGATACTTGCACTGCCTTTGACGAATCAACTTTAAGTACTTATTAATGTACTGCAAAATCCAACAAATAAAGTTAAAGATTAATTGATTTAAAAGCCAATGAAATACAATATATATGTAACTTTTACTTATAAAGTTATCAAGCTAGTTGTTTAAATATGATGAAACTACTATAGGTCGGCATCAATCCCAAGTAAATTGACACGACCCTCACCACTGCGAAGCCAAACCTCAAACTCAGCTTAGACGGTCAAGTCTATCAGCTATTTTCCTCTTCCTGATCTTTTATGGCAAAGGATTGGTAAATAAGATGTGTTTTACCCATGCATCTTTGTAGTACCATCCATACATATTTATACCTTTACTATGATCAAGTAAATTTTGTACACTAGCGGGAGTGTTAGTTGGATATTATATATTCGGCTGCATGTCATACCCAATTGGTAGAGTCTAAACATCATCCACTGTGTTTTTTTCCAAATCGAAACAAAACACATAAATGGATAAGTCAAATAACTTAAATTCAGTTTTCGTAAACTATATTTATTCTCTTACCATATTCTGACTTATGTTTACCTAAAAGGAACGTGACTGGAAATACTACATCATCAATTTCATCTGATGCATAATATCACCTTGGACTAAATCAACCCTTTAAAAATTAACTATCGATCCCAATACATTCTTTGTATCAGCTTAGCTTTATCTCTGTCCTTTCTTTGCATTAGCTTATCTTTGTCCAGCCTCATCTGTTCACGCAACTGTTCAATCTTCTATGCAACATCATAATTTGATGATATGTTCTGTTTAAGCTACACATAAAAATAACCATAGTCAATATACATTATAATACACTAATTAAGCTAATTTTGTCACACAAAAAATTAAATTAGGATCAAAGACAATATATTGTTGCACGAGATATTTGAGAGGCTTATTTTACATGGCCACCCTTAACACCCATATCATCTCCGAAGTTAGTAAAATAGACAAAGCTCCTCAAGGTCTATGCAACACTAGGATATGACAAGTCTCTGATATAACTCCTAGTTGGAATTCCTAAATTTTTTATCAATTAGATGGCCTTTCTTCTTTCTTATATTCTTTCAGTACTAACTTATGATATACTTCCAAAACTTATAAATATTTTAAAATTTTATATCACATAATAGTCAACCACTAACAAAAATTATAGAATTATATGTGAATGGGATAAAATAGATTAAAAACATATCAGATTCTTCATCAAAATTATTGTTTCAATATCCGTGAATAGAGCAGTTCCCCTACTCTACCAAATACGCAAGAAGCTGTCACCACTAAGACGTCTAAAAATCTCAGTATAGATTGTTATTTCCTCATAAATCTAAATCTTAGATAATTATGAAATAATAAATTATTCTCAATAAAAATATATTATTAAGATCAATAATGTTCAACAAAATTATTATGTACTTAAAAACTATACAAAAATTCGTATATGTTATATTTCTTTACCTCATCCTTAACAGGGGCTTTTCTTACTTTCTCTAACTTATGAAAGGTCACTTTGCTAATTGAGTCGTATAAGACACTTTATATAATGTTGCCTCATGGATACTTAGTAAAATTATTCAAATTGTCAATTATATTTAACACAAAATTTTGAATCATTCTATGATCATCGTGTGAGATCAAAATACAATGAAGAAAATAGAATAAACGTAATTTTATTGCATCTTTATTATCGACCTTCTGGAAGTCCAAAGTATTGAACCAATTATTTCAAACTTATAGATCAATGTCTATCTACTAAAAAAAATACTTTTCCCACAATTCATTACTCAATTTCTTTCTTAACTCTTTAACGGGTGAATAATCTCCTATCTTTAGCCTCATTATTACTACAAACTCTTTCTAAGTGAATCAAATTTGCTTCTTACCGATAAAAAAATCACATATCCTCTTATAGATAGACAATTTGAACATATTGCAACAAAATTTCACACATCGATATTCTTGAAAAAAAATGATATTTTGCATATTCAAAATACCTTCACATACATGTCGCCCTGAACAATCCCGAATGACTATGTATCAATTTATGTCTAATAAGATCTAGGGCCCATATCTTTAAATAAGATGTAATTGACATTTAGAAAAACTTATTTTGGGAAATTCTATATTCTTTAATACATTATGTTTCTTGTAAAAATAAATAACAAATTAAATATTTAAAATCAAATAAATTATTATATATAATAATATTATTTATTTAATTAATTATTTTTAATTTAATAGATTGTTTGATAAATTAATAAAAAATATTAATATTAATTATTTAATTAATAATGCATACTAATTATTTATTTTTAACAAATAATAATTAATTAGATAAATTATTTAATTAGTTATTATTTATTGAAATAATATTTTAAATTAAACTATGGGTAATGTAATTAATTATTTATGAAAATAAAATTTAATAATTAATTTGTAAAATAAAATAATTACTTAATTAAGTTAATTAAAATTTTAATTAATTAAAAAAAATCATTTTTGTGCACCACACATGTTGGGCATGTGGTGTGTCGCGCATTGCTCATGCGCATATATGTTTTCATAGCAGGCAATGGTCATTGCATCGGCCATCGTTTACGTTCGAAAAAAACTTTATTTTTAATTGATTTTAGTATATTTTTTTTTATTTCTCATATTTCATCTATTTCCCTTACAATTTAATTATTTTCACACATTTTCAATACAAATTACTAATTTCATCTTAAAATTAAAAAAACTTACCAATTATCAACTATTTTTTAGATTTGAAGTCAGCCACTAGTATAAGAAGATGCCGATCTACATAATACCACCTCCAAAATCGTCGATCTATACAATGCTAACTTGAGAGTATTTTTACGGAGAAAGGGTTTGCGAGTTTTGAATAAGAAAATTTTGGTGGAAAGAAAAAATATTAGCCAAGGGTATAATTGTTCAATTTTAAATTCTTTGACTACAAAAGATTAAATTTTACATTTAGAGCTAAAAAAGAATGATAACTTAAATTTTGGGCCATTTTCAAAAAATTCCCATTAGTTTTTGTGATAATTAATAATTCTTCCCACGTAGACTTATAAGCTCGTGGCGGTTAATTACTCCTGTCTTAACTAGTGTAACTCATCATTACAACGAATTTCATATTATTATTATCATAGTAACCATACCATAATCAGTCAATTGATCATAATGTCTTTTTACTTTTAGAAATTTTTTATCCTTGTTAGTTATGAAACGTTTTATTTATTTATTATGTAATAGAATTTTGGAGAATCATAGCACACACCATCATATTTAAACCTCGAGATCTCAATATTTTTTATTTTTTATCATCATTCAAGATTAATTGAAAACCATCTTCTTAGGTGTTTGGGCCATTAGTGAAAACAACAGTAAATTTATAGATTTTTTTTTTTTCATTTAATCATGATTTATACTTTTATTAAACTGATTATGTGTGTTTTTTTTGCTAGTTTCAACAAGAATCACAGACAAATATTAATGGGTTCTATTGTAAATAGAAAAACAAGCAAAAGCTTCCAAAAAGTAATCATAAAAAAACTTTATAGACGTATACATAAGTAAGTGTTGAACAATATTATTCGATAAGGACCACATATCCGACTTTTGACAATCGAAAACAAAAATAGATTTGTCACAACTAGAAAGTTGTGCGAGCTAAGTTGTCTAGGTCCACCTTTGTCTTGTTTACTTTGCAAAATATTCCATTACTTTTCTTCTACATATATATGGAACTTTGTGTTTATATGTATCCATATGTCATGCTGATTCCAAAATTATATATATATATATATATTAAAATTAATGATTCAACAATCATATTTGAATATAAATTTAAGATTGATACTAATAAAAAATCAACACAAAATTAAGTACACGACGGAGATATGAGGGAGAAGTAAAGCTGAGAGTTGGACCCGAGTAAAGGACGAAAATAAAAAGTTAGAAGCAAAGTATTGTTCACACGCCGACTTGCAGAGTGTTTTTTGTTTTGTCTCACTTAATTTCTTTGAGTGAATTTTAAACTCCCACATGTGTGAACTTTTATTTTAACTAAAATAAAAAGTTAGAAGCAAAGTATTGTTCACACGCCGACTTGCAGAGTGTTTTTTGTTTTGTCTCAATTAATTTCTTTAAGTGAATTTTAAATTCTCACATATATAAACTTTTATTCTAACTAAATTTAAATTTTTTTAAATCTTTGTAAATACTATATAAACCTTATAACCCCTTAGAATTATTCAAACATCAAATGTGTAAACATAAGAAAGATAGAAGAGTTAGATAAATACTAAGTACACTATAGAGTATAACCATAAGATCACCTAAGTACTAAATATGTTAGGAGTTATAATAGATCCTTTGAGAGAGCTCGAATTTTTCCTGTATTCTTTAGTTAAAATTTTTATTGTTAGATCAATGTAATCTAGAAGATATTAAGAGAACTGTAAGATATAGGTAATTTAAGAGATATTTTGTGGTTTATAAAGTTTTTTTAGAACATTAATAAAAGAAGTTGGATTATGCACTCACCATAAACGCAAATATTGTGCCGAACTACATATATATTGTATCTTGTGATTTAATTTATTTGTCTTTAATGATATTAATTTTTTATATTTTTAGTTATTTGTAAGTTAAGTCTTCTACACGCACATAAAATTTATTTAAAATGCATGCTAAAGAAATTCAAATTGATATTAATGCAAAAGTTAATCTTATTTTTCAAATGATATAACCTTTCTTTCTTTTTGTGATAGTTGGTATTATCTGTCAAAAGATGTAGGATCAATTATGATTACATACTAACTGAAACGCGTATGAATAAATTGTTCCGACGAGGGAAAGGAAATTTTTTTGTATATCACTTACTACACGAAGGTGGAAATTGAACATCTGAGATGAGGAGGTATCAATTTAAATGATAAATTTGGAACGAGAAGTAAATTAATTTAGTTCCTTGAGCAAAAGTCAAGAAGACGTGTATTTAATTAAAACGGAAGATTCTCTCTCTTGATACAAGAGTATCAACCTAATTCCAAATTGAACTTTGTGTTGATAGTTAGAAGAGAGCCATGTCTTACTTAAGCATAATTGATGATAACCAAAGAAAAGCATCCAAGTCTTTTTCATATAATTTACACTCCCAAAAGATATTCAGCACCTGCAAGCTCTAGACAGTAAAATTATCCATTGCTTCCCTCAAAAAATAATAACAGTAATAATATTGGCTATTGCTGTATTGCAAAAAAACACAATTGAATTCAGCACAGTTTGTGAATTAGATATGTTGGTCTGTGTATTTGGATCTTTTCAAGCAAATAATGATAGTGCTACCCAGTACCAGTAGTGGGAAGCAGAAGATAATGTTTACATGCAAGCTACTGTAACCTGCCAAAATCCACTTTCCATACTCTTTTGTTCAAAATCTTGAAAATCTGACCTCTTCCTTTTTCCTACATATGAGAAAAAAAATCCCTTCATCTATCTTATTCCATCAACCACAAAAAGCCTGTAAAAGTGAACCCCACTTGGTTGAATTTGTAATCCATGCCCATTCCCCACTTCCTCTTAAATTTCTTACTCAAATCTTTAAATCTTTAATCTTCTCACCTAAAGCATCACCCTTCATGCAATACATCCATTGTAAATTTTTATTTAAGGGATCCCACTTTTGGCTTTGTTTAAACATCAAGATTACAATATATTTTATTAAAACAATGTTAGTGTTATTGAAATAGAGAACCCTTAAAGGATTCAAGTGGCTGCACTTTTATGTGGTTGAAAAGAGAAAGTCAATTGAGCATTGCTGCTCTGGAGAAAATCTTGGAGTTGAGTGCGCCTGAATTACTATAAGAAGTTATTGGTAAAAATCAGCACATTTCATTTGAGGGTTTGTCCCAGTTCTTTTGCTGCTTCCTCTTTATCTCCGAGTCCCTGAAGCTGATTGCCTGTGAGAGAAATCAAGCTTCAGCCGAAGCAGAGAGAATTTTGTGCTTGTTCTCATCAGTGAAGAATCATGGAAGCTTTGCAGAAACTGGTTTCTTTCATCTTCCACGCAAATATTATTATTCTTCTTCTACCATCTCTCGGTTCTTCTCTAGAACACAAAAAATCCCCAGGCAATGATGTAATCAACGATAACAAGGTACTTGGTTTACTCCTCTTTTTATGATTCTCCGAAATTTGGATCAATGAGCAACTGAAACTAAATTTCAAAAGATATTACTCTTCTGTTCTTTCAATAATTTCATTTTTATATATGTTGCATACTACAGTTATGTTGCCCGTGATTTCTAATGAAGATCTGTGATTTTATCTGATCACGACAGATGAGTCCTAAGCTGCTGTCTGAGATTACAGTCCATGCATTTCTTCTCTGGGCTTCAATGGGGTTTCTTATGCCTGTTGGAATACTGATCATCAGAATGTCAAACAGAGAGGAATGTGGAAGAAGGCTCAAAATTATTTTCTATGCTCATGCAATTTCACAGGCAAGTTTGTTTCTTGATCTCCTGTTGCATTTTTATAATTTTTCAACAACCCAGATAAACCAATAAGGCAATAAAAGTCTTTTCAAATACTTCATTACCTCTCTTTTTTTTTCTCGATATTGGAGGAGTTGAATCAAACTTAAGGCCTATAGGATGCACTGCAAACCCATTAATTACCGGCCATTTTAAGCAAGTGCTTTCATTACCTCTTTTTCATTCATTTGAAAAATAGGATCTCTACAGTGTAAATAAAAGAAACCTCTAAAGATTTGAACATAATTTATTATTGGTTGATTCCCCAACCCTTTAGCTTTTCATTATGGAATTAATATTAAAGTAAGAACTGCTAGCCGATTTGCAATTATTTTATACAGCCAACAGTTTTCTGGTAACTATTTAACAACAAAGTAACTCTGTATGCTCACAAGTTGATTAAAGGGATTATCATGAATACTTGAGAGTCAAGAAAAGACAGATTATAAACTAATAAATAGTTGATTAGCAACTCATATATTTTGATCTTATAATATTCTAATGAACTTAAGCA
Source organism: Ailanthus altissimus (assembly GCA_946807835.1). Classification (NCBI taxonomy): domain Eukaryota; kingdom Viridiplantae; phylum Streptophyta; class Magnoliopsida; order Sapindales; family Simaroubaceae; genus Ailanthus; species Ailanthus altissimus. The sequence continues at coordinate 22,947,282 of OX327684.1, forward strand.
TGAGACATAATAATAACGTTAGGTGTTGCATTTATCCTATTATAAATCGCATAACTCAACATGAAAACACGTTACACACAAATGAATACAACTTACCAAATGTTTACTCTTCTTACCCCATGATAAATGCATGTTTGATGTATTGAAAGAGTATTTCTCCTCTTTTTTTTTATGATAGACGCTTGCTTTACTTCTAGCCACAGCAGGAGCTGTACTCTCAATCAAAAACTTCAACAATTCCTTCAGCAACCATCACCAGAAAATAGGTGTGGTATTATATGGTATCATATGGTTGCAAGCCCTGGTTGGAATCATACGGCCACGAAGGTAAACCATCACCATCTCCGTATAATATATAAGAACCTTCAACTTTCTATTTCAATCTCGATCAGCTATTATACTATAAAGGCAATTTTGGTGCACTACAATGTATTACATAGAAGCACCATATAGAATTAAATCATGCTATCCATGTCATAGGTAACACTTTTAAAAAGTCCTTTCATTTATCTTTTCATAATTCTTTTCCAACATTTATTCGATCCTTAGAATTCTTACCAATCTTTATGTGAAAACTTTGGTTAACTTTCAACGTCAGGGATAGAATTATTTTTTTGCTGCGTTTTCCGTGAGGGAATCAGAGAGGTTAACAACAATGAGATTTATGTTTTTGATTATGATATCGATATTTTTCTTTACAGAGGATCAAAAGGAAGAAGTGTATGGTTTTTTGCACACTGGGTTCTAGGAACTGCAGTATCTTTGTTGGGAATACTCAGCATATATACTGGATTACAAGCCTATCATCAGAAGACATCACGAAGTATAAGCCTTTGGACTATAATTTTCACTACTGAGATCTCTTTCATTGTCTTCTTTTACCTGTTGCAAGACAAATGGGTATATATGCAAAAGCAAGGAGTCATTTTGGGAAATGAACCAATAAGGCCCCATGACAAAGAGATTTCACTATGAGACAAACCGAAAGAAGTGCGAACCGAGACGTGCTGAAAAAGCATATGAATTAAAGATTTCTTTAAACTAACATGGGATTCTCTTCACTTTTCTTGTGCTTACTACTTTACAGAATTTTTATCCCCGAGAAGGATTACTGTTTGGACCACATGAAGCATTGGGCATTTTGACACAGATTATTATCAATAAGATGAGTTAAGAGTGTTTTTCTGATTTCTTTTCCCTATTTTTTTCACCGTCTCCAGTAAAGCAGTCATTTGTTTGAAGGTTGTAATCATGTGGGATCCTACTTTTGCAATGGATACCATATTTTTGTGGTTAAAAAGAATTCATATAGGAACTCTTTGCCATATAACATCTGATAGTCAAGTTCCATTATGTTCTAGCAAATCTATGCACATAATTTTGACCCTGCCTATATCCAAATAATAAAGACTTATTCATGTAATGTTGATTCATACCTAAGCTTTCGACTAATTTTTGCCTAGCAAGTGTTAAAAAAATTGCATGAGACATTTCAACTTATGGTATAATCTTTCAGTTTCTTATTTTATCCTTCACCAATATCTATCTCAATGTTACAGATGTTCACTATCAAGTATTTGAAGTTGAAGGGATATCAAATTGAGAATTCATCGATCAATTTACAGGGTTTCCTATACTCAACAATATATCAGGAAGATTTACTGTAATAGATACTAAGAGTGGCATTTGCCTTTTTAAATATACAACACCTTAACAAATCTATTCAAAAGAAAAAGAAGTGTAATAAAGAATAGTTTCCAGTATCCATGTGCAGCGTATGGTTGAATAAGAGAGTAAGATCAACATAGCCTGAACAAATTTTCAATATTTGGATCTTTGAGTGGATTCTAAGTACTATAGAATAAAGAAGAATGATATCAAGAGGAAAGATGACAGCATGTTTCCACTAAGTCCAGCATGTGGGTGTTTGAGTTATATATTGACTCTGAAGTCGCCTCTCTGGTTTCCAGGAGCCTTTGCTTTCAATTATTTAAATTCAGTGAATCATTTTGCCATGAGAAATTCAAATATATAAGCTACTATTCATCATAAAGCTTTGAAAGAATGTATCATATTACCAGAGTTTCAATATATAGATAATTTTTTCAGGTTCTGAGCCAACATTTTCCACTACTGCTACTAGCTTCGACAACCCACCAAGTCCTCAATCCCACATTCTAGAACATCACAAACTTCAGCAGCAGGCGAACATGAAATATTAGAAAATAATGCCAGAGAAATATGAAAATCTTCTCTCTAATAAATAATATACTACTAACACCACAACCTTTTATAAATAAACTGCACCAGCAGTAGCAGTTGCCCCATTGTTTTTTGAGGAACAGGGATAAGGAGGCAGGTTGGGACATTTATATCACAGCAGAAAACACTGAAAACAGAAATTTATTAACTATTGGCACGAGTAGTGAATCTGAATTTCCATGGATAAAGGAAAAGGCCTATTTGTATTGTCCAGTTGATACCTGTCCCATAAGATCAAAGTTGCAAGAATTATAATCTCAGCTGTTGAGAAATACACAGTAACAACACTTTCTACAAAATAATTCTTTCGGAGCAATTTTAGAAAACTCAAAGTCTTGCCACCGAGTGTAATTAATTAACTCAAATGGACAAATTGAGGACTAAAAATTGGTAATATAAATTTTCTATTTATCTAGCACTTAACAGCTTATATGGTGTCAGTAAACTTGAACTTTTATATAGTAAATAATAAGAATCCGTCATGGAAAAAGTTGAACATAACCAGTTAATACAGAAATCGCTAATATTATAAAAGGTGGAAGAATAACAAATGCTCCAATAGTGGCAAAGAAAACTGAATCATTTCTCTGAGACACTTCGTTCAAGTAAGCCTGTCTTCTGATGTTTCTCTTCTGTGAGATGGTTAAGAACTTGGCACTAACCTTCTTCAAATTTTTACCCAATGGAATGCTGAAGTCGTCGTCTCTATCTCCAACCAACTGGGCAAGCTGTTCACGAATTGTAAGTTTCTGGGAGCTGCCATCACTCTCATAACCTGTTCATCAGATAGGAAAACCATGGTCTCAATAAATAAAGTTAATAGGGGCTTTACTCATTTAAACCTTTTTTTCTCCTCAAGAAAGAAATGTATAATACTTTTTGACATAAGTCAGGAAAGTATAACATACCCTCGACCAATGTACTGGAAGAGCTGAGTTGTTCCAAGAGATCCAGCTGTGTGCGTGAAGAAGACAAAGACCCTAGGGGAAGAAAATGATCAGACACATTTTAGGATCAGTAATCAAATAACGTGCCTGATGAATAACAATTAGTTACGATCGTTAATATAGATTCGGATTATTGTTTGAAAGGAATGCTAGCAATATGGTGTCAAGCATGATAAATCAAACTTCAAAAGCTTCTAGCAATTAGATGTAGTTCCAGAACACATTCTAGATGGTAGATACTGTGAGATATTAATCATCACTATCCCCAAGAGTGACTGCTACGAAGCTGCAGGATTTTGGTGGTAATTTATCTCATCTCCTGATGCAAAACTTTTTCGACTTGTATGCCCACCAGGCGTTTGATTTTAGCTCTAACAGAATTTAATGGGGCAATCTTTCTGCCTGTGATATAACAATTACGATACATAACAACAGCCTGATCATGTCTGTTTTATAACACTAGTCTTGTCTAGTCATATTCTCAGAACCCATATGATATAAATCTTAATCTTAGAAATCCGTATGCAATTAACTCTAACAAAACTAATCCCGCCTCGTATCATTGGACCTAATTAAATGAATCGAAGAATTGAAAAAGCAACTTCTTTGAATTCATACCAGAGAAAGAATCAGGAAGATCCTCCTCTTTAACGCCACTGCCTTCAACTCCCTCGGGTTGAGCAAAATATTTACGCGAAGGAGAGTGGAGATTGAAAAAGTGCTTGTGTTTTGGGATTACAGATGGGGGAGGTAGATTAGAACAACGATTTGGGTGCAGATAAGTAGCAATGAAATTCAACGCCATGGTATTTGTACTTTACTGCTTCTACCAAAAATCTGTGCATCTTTGAACTTCTCATTTTGATTTTTAAATATTTTTTTTGTGTGGCCTCAAAGTTCTAAAATTCTGTTTATAACCGCCTTTATTTGATTGGCGGGTCTGTATGTGCTGGGAAAAATAAACAAAAGAAATATCAAAATTTGGGGCAGAACAGCTCCTCCACATATGAGTATGACCACTCCCAACCTGTTATGTGATGACGTGGCTTACGTTGATTGGCTCCATACTATTATTTCGTTAATATTTTTTATCAGACAAAATTAATATTTTATACGAAACAAACATTTTGTTTTCTCAAAAAAGTAAAACATATTTTTAACTTTTTTTTTTAACAAATTCTTTTTAAACACCTTAAATTGATATATAAAATCAATAAAATCTTAAATTAAAAAATAATTAATGTTGACAATTTATTAAAAATAGTGCTACATTATATGATTGAGATATTAAATATCATTAATCGGTAGCTATTACTTATCAAGAAGCTATCAACTTTTTATTTATTATCAATTAATAATTATATAATACTAATTAATAATAAACATATAAAATATCATATAAATATTTTATATTCTAATTATATAAACATAGTATTACTTAAATGAATTACTCATTTATTAATTATCTTTACCATTATATTGATTAAATTTAATATTGATATTTTTATACCAAATGCTTTAAATTAAAACATCCTTACCTATTATATGTATAATATCACATTGTAAGTAGTCTTGTATTTTTTTTTTTTTTGGTTCAAAAATATTCTTCTTTCTAAATTTTGAGAAACTCCCACGAGATGAGTACAAACTATGAGTTTGTGTAATTTATACAAGATTTTATGTTTTTTTTTTTGTTACTCTATTTCTATTGCAAAAGCTAAAATTAAACAGGGAAATTTTTATAAATAACAGATTTTTAAGCTATTTCTTATTTAGTTAATTATGAGATTTTCTAATTTTTGTAGCTTAATATTTAATAAATAGATAGAAAATATCATTGCCTTATATATGAGACTCACTATTCTAAATTTCAAATTCAAACTTCATAATAATTTTAAATAAACACCCACTTAAAACTTAGATAAATTGAATTGAATCTTTCAACAGATATATTATATTTTTATAATAAAAATGAGATTTTTTGTATTTTTTTTTAACTCTTTTTCTATTGCAAAAGTTAAAATTAATCAGGGAAATTTTTATAAATAACTGGGTTTTAAAGCTATTTTCTTATTTAGTAAGATTTTCTAATTTTTGTAGCTTAATATTTAATAAATAGATAAAAATATCATTGTCTTATACATGAGACTCACTATTCCAAATTTCAAATTTAAACTTCATAATAATTTTAAAGAAACACACACTTAAAACTTAGATAAATTAAATTGAATCTTTCAACAGATATATTACATTTTTATAATAAAAATGAGATTGATATATTTTTCTTTATATTATAATTTATTATTATTATATTTATATTAATTTAAATTATATTGAAGATGAAACGAAAGAAAAAAAACAGAAAAAAAAAATCGAAACAAAAAATATACCAAAAAAAAATGTTCACTCTACAAACTGGCGAGATAAGCCTCATATCGCGCCAGGAAAATTGGCGCAATAACAGGCTTATCGCGCCTGTTATTGCGATGAGCCTGCCACTCACAAATTCTTAGACCTCTTAATGTTTTTTTTTTAATTTTTTATATTATGACAATTATTATTTCCAATGACGAGGATGGAAAAAAAATATAATGATGCCATTTGTCATATTTCAACAAATTTGTCATTCTACTATAAAATAATTGACACTATTTTTGGACGTCATTCTTAAAAGCATCAAAATAATAGAAAAAAGAAACTTCCCACACCTTCAATTTATGGTTTTTTTTTTCTCACCATTTCATAAGCAATAACTTATCAATTCAATTTTTAATTTTTTTTCTCGTTAAATAACTCAATTCAATTTCTTTAAGTCTCAAGTGCGTATTTTTTTTTAAATATATTATAAATTTAAAATTTAAAATTTAAAATTTAGAATAGTGAGTCTAATATATAAGACAAGTTTTTTATTCATTTATTAAGCATTTGTTATAAAAGTTAAAAATTTCATAGTTGGTTAAATTAGAAAATGTTTAAAAAAATTGGCTATCTATAAAAATTTTCCAATTAAACACAATGTGTAACCTTTTTTTAAAGAAAAAACTGAAGTAGGAATTCATTGCAATAAAGAGATTGAAAAATTCTACAACTAAGTTTTGGTACAATGATTTGAGAGAGTAAACTTTGCAAGCTTGTGAGTAATAACATTACAATCTCGGGGTATTCAAAATAGATACTTGGCTAAGCTTCTCAAGTTTTTCCTTTATATCTTAAACAATCCACCTGATCTCTTTTAAAGAGGTTATGCACCTTTAATCAAGTTTACTACATTGCCTGAATTTGATTTTACCATCATAGACTTGAGATTGTTCACACCTTACTCAGCTTCGTGAAGTGTTCACAGGATATAAATTGATCAAAATTCATCGATGCGAGAGTTGAGATATTCATTATTGAGAGTCATTATAGACTAATTGCGAAAGAAGGCGGCGTCCCCCCCGCACGCGCCTCGTGTCCGGGGGCGGTGCGCTCTCTCGTTGTATTTCCCTTGGCGCAATCTGTGCCGGGGTTCGTTGTTGTGCCTCGGGAGCGAGTCCCGCAAACGGGGCTCGACCCTGCGACGACGAGGGGGGAGGGGCATGCGAGCCGGAGCTCGCCCACCACACCCCCGGTGTTTCGTCACAAGTTTGCGGGTCGTTCTACTGGGTAGGTTTCGACGATGATCCTTCCACAAGTTCACATACGGAAACCTTGTTACGACTTCTCCTTCCTCTAAATGATAAGGTTCAATGGACTTCTCACGATGTCGCAGGCAGCGAACCGCCCACGTCGCCGCAATCCAAACACTTCACCGAACCATTCAATTGGTAGAAGCGACGGGCGGTGTGTACAAAGAGCAGGGACGTAATCAACACGAGCTAATGACTCGCGCTTACTAGGAATTCCTCGTTGAATCACTCCCAACCTAACTTTTCCTCCATTTGCATCTATGGCTACATCTATATTGAGCTACAGCCACCTTTAGTAGATGCCTTCAAAGTCCAAATCATTTATGCTTCTGGTTGAAAGTACTTGATAGCTTTTCCTTATCCTTGCTAGCATTATTAGAGGCTAGATAAGCTTCTGCTTTTGCTATTAGCCTATAATAATCATGTTGTTTTCCATTCACCAGGAAGCTATTTCTTGCTTACCAACTAACCCATATCAACATTACTACTTTTGTTCAAGCTCTTCTTTATTTAGAGTGGCAAGCAGGTTCTGGAAGAAGTGTTGCAGGTCCATATTTTAGATTCCTCTTATAAGCACAATAAATTTGGAGCATATTCATAACTGCTTAGCAGTTATGCTCTAATCAAGGCATGAAAGCTTGATTCTTCCTCTCTAAGGAATCTCTAGCAAACTGAGCTATTGATGATTTTCTTGGCCAACAAAGTTATAACAGTAAGCAAGAGGTTTGATAGGTTCTCCACATGAAGATTTTTACTTTTTGAGGAATTGAGATAAACTAAAATTCTCTTTATTTTTTCTCAGGACCTGTTGATTTGTCTTGGATCCTTGGATAGCCTTTTCTTCAAGGCAATAAAATAAGCACTCTTTACATAGTATTTTTCTCTTTTTTCAAAGTGCCAGCACACTATATCATCAATTTTTCCTGAAGGCATAGGAATTTTAAGGATTCATCATCATCCTAAAATAGTTTTTAATTAGATCTTCTCTTTATTTGTTGTCCTCATCTAGAAGCAACTCTCCACTTTGTTGTCTTCGAGAAGCAGCTTCTGAGAGTGGGCCTAAGTGTAGTAGTTATGAAGATCCAGTTGCTTTATAAAAATTTACTTTTTCTCCTCTTCTAATTAACCATTTGATGCCATTTCCCAAGATTTGCCTCCCCCAAGGGATACACCTTTATATATAAGAGGGATTATTACCAATCTTGGATTTCAGAAAGCTCTTGTTTCTAAAGTACCTAGCTTTTAGCACTCGTGCTGTTAGGGAGTTTGGGTTTTGCAGTAGCCTCCAATCTTGGTTTGCTAGAAAGGCTTGGTTAAAACAACTAAGATATCTGAAGCCTATGCCTCCATCTCTTTTACCTTTGCTCATTCTTTTCCAACCAGCTTAATGAAATTTTTCTCTCATCATCTTTTGATCCCCACTAAAATTGTGTAAGCAGTTTCTGAATCTCATCACACATATCTTCGAGAAATTTAAATACACTCGTAGCATAAGTAGGAATAGCTTAAGCTATTGCTTTAAAGTAGACTTCTTTCACTCCTTTTGAAAAAAGCTTTTCTTGACATTGTCTAATTTCTTTAGCTATTTTCAGTTTGATTTCATTTGAGAATAGCCTTTGTTTCTCCCTACCATGTAAGGTAAGCTAGATATTTCTCATGCAATGAGATCTCTTTAACTAGAAAGACATCTCTCAGTTGTTGAGCTTGATTTATTGCCACATTTGGATTAAAGAAGACTAAGGACTTCTCATAGTTGAAGATCTGACCAGATGCCCTACCATAGCTTTAGAAAAAAAATTCTAAGTTGGGTACATTCCTAGATTGTGGCTTTTACAAAGATTAGAGTGTCATTAGCAAATAGGAGATGTGATACAACTAAGGAACTACTAAATTTGTTCCTTATAATGAGCTTCTCATTCTCAAATTAATGAGTATAGATGAAAACATTTTGCACAAATGAAAGCACCACATATTATAGGAGATATGTAGTGTCCCACTTGATTACTACAAACTCAAACCACTGTCCAATAAAGCTGAAAGCCTAAGGTACAAGCTTTCAGTAGATTCAAAACAAGAGAAAGGGACCTAGGTTCCATTATGAAGATTTGTGGGGCTGTCATGAAGAATGCAAAGATATAGTTAAAGAAGGCTGGGAAATGATCGAGGGATCTGAGAGAGGAGCTATGGAGGTGTTCATGGACAAATTTGAGAAGATAAAGAGAGTCATAAGGGAGTGTAGCATAAAGGTGTTTTAGAGCAGAATGAGGAAGCTCAATCAACTATATAAGGAACTAATGCAGTGCAAATCAAACAACCAACAATATGAGTCCAATAGCAAAATACAAAACCTGGAACTATAAATGGATTTACTAGAGACAAAGGTCTAGAATAACCTGGTTGAGAGAATGAGACAGAAATACAAGCTTTTTCATGCTTATGTAAGTTAAAGAAAAAGAAAAAATAGAATCAAAGGTCTTCTAAATAACCAATAGGAATGGATTGAAGATAATAAAGGGATGAGCCATATTATTTATGATTACTTTATTCAACTGTTTACTTCCTCCAATCCTCGTATGGAATGCAAATAGGTAGCCTTAGAAAGCTGAACAAGCCATACTCAAGGGAAGAAGTGATCGAAATAATTTGGCAAGTCAATCCTCAAAAAGCCTCAGGGCTTGATGGTCTGTCTACCAGATTCTACTAGAAACATTATAAGCAAGTTATAGATGACACCATTGGAGTTTACCTACATATACTCAACAACATAGGTAATCCTGTTGTTGTCAATCAAACTCTAATTATTATGATCACTAAGGCTCAGAACCCTAAAAATCCAGTTAATTATAGGCTTATTAGTCTTTGTAATGTAGTTTTTGTTGTCGGGGATCTAAGACACGTAGACGTATTCATGTGTAATTGTGTCTATTGTTTAAAATATGTATCATATACGAATTATAAGCGGCGGAAGTATGTAAATTAAACAATAAACATAATAAATAAATATATTAATCACATTAATATATTAAAAGGCTTGAAAACTCACCTCAACGTGTAACGTTATACACGTATTTCTTCGGAGTTTGCATGAAGACCAACTCTCGGGCGGTTCTAGTCACCAACTCGGTGGAGCTTGGTGAGCTAAAACAGCAGCCCTATATCCAGCACGGAATTAACTCTTAATCCCCAAAATGGTCAGATGTGTGTTTTTCATCATTTTCTCCAAAAGGATAAGAAATGAAGAATTTGAAACAATCTACCATTGCATCAATTGGAAGCACAAAGAAAAATAAAATAATTTTATTTTTTCCTTTTTTTTTCTTCTCTTCTTCTCTATTTCTCTTTCTCTCGGCCACGCCAAGCGCACACACACAAACATACACTTCTCTTTCTTTCTTCTTTATATATATATATAATAAAATATTAATATAATATAGATAATAATATAATAGGTGCCAATTATTTGGAACCCAACTATAATAATATATATAATATTATAAAATATAATATAATAATGAGAGAGAATAATTATTTAACAATTAAATAATCATTGTGTGAAATAACCATTTTATCCATCATAAATAGTTACGAAGTCTACCCCTAGTGGGTCCCATCAAATTTTACACTTGGATAAACTCAACCGATGGTTCACAATACGCTACGTATCATTATATAATTAGTAAATAATAATTATTAACTAATTATTATATTTAACACTTAAATACAGACACACACGTAATCATGTGATAGTGCTGAATATTGTTGGATTAAACAATTTAATTCGGCATACTGCCCCAATGCATAACGAGTACACTCCATATCGCGGGACTCCTTAGGTCCTCTGCCTGATTCGTCAAATGAAATTATTTCATAAGTCCGTGAGCAATGCCCCACGCACACGTCATAGATATACAAATTAACTCGTTGAACCATACAAGCTGAGGTTACAACGCATACGTATAGTCCTTTCGTCATGATATCCTGGATATGCTAAGGATATAGATTATCACCGTCAAATCCCCTTGTGCTCATCCATGTTTTATCTCCAGACTCGTATCTCACTAAACAATATGCGTAAACTCCATTGCCATATTGTTCCACCTTTGCCATATTGTTCCACCGTGGCGGAACTCTTTCCCGGGATGATTGCTTGTGGCCACAAGACTTTCTGAGATACAGTCTTGAAACACCTGGATATCTAACTCGATATGGGAGCGGACGGATCCTATATTTGTACACACCGAACTTCATAAGCATCGAACTATACCCAACGACACCCAGCGACCACACCATTAAAGGTCTGTGACATGCGTGGAACCAAAGTATAGTGGATCACTTACAAGCCCACCGTGGCACTCAGGTCAAAGGACCACGTATATTACTTAACTCGAGAGAACCCTCCGTTGACGGCTTACATAAGGTGTTTATTGAAAGCCCTCGTGAGTCTGTCTCATATCCTGTCCTAACTGGATACCTATATATCAATACGAGCTCCAAGCTCACAGTCGGTTAGGAACCACTATCTATACCCTATAGGTACGACATATGTTGATCTATATAAAGGTATCCATCGACAGACCTACATTGGCAGAAATAAATCAGGGACGATTATTCGAGAATATACTTGCATTTTCTGGCACCCAATTGTAACTCTTGTAACTATACAATTACTAGTATATTCTCAAGTCTATATCTCATTACAAACAAGACTCTAACTTTTGGATCTACTAAGTATTATAACCAGCTAACACTTAACAATGCTAACATTTAACAATTATATGTCTCAGCGTGGCTAACTATGAGCCCTTATCTAAATTCTTTTAGATCTAATTTGAACTCTTTCAAATCGTACAATGTTTATAACGTTACATGCATGGTACCATATAAATTAGTATTCGCAATTTAATGAGAATGTACACCTGTATAAATAGACGAGTATATGTATATTCAGGGATGACACGTAAGCACCGACCCTAACAATTTATAGATTTATTATAAAAACTATAGCAAATAGGCTAAAGGCAATCTAGGACAGAATTATAGCTCCCAATTAAAATGCATTCATTCCTAACCATTTGATTAATGATAACATAGTAATTGATTATGAATATTTTCATAGGATAAGAATTAAGAAGAAAGGCAAGGATGGCAATGTTACCCTTAAGCTTGACATTAGTAAGGCCTTTAATAAAGTTGAATAGATATTTTTAAAGAATGCAACGAGAAAATTGGGTTTCAATAAATGGTGAATTAAGCTTGTAATAAGATGTATCTCAACTACTTCTTTTTTTAATTTTAGAAAATGAAAAAGTTAAAATGAGCTTTAAGGTTGAAAAAATGTCTAAAATAAGGCTACCTTCTTTCACTCTACCTTTTTATCTATTATGCAAGAACACAATATATAATTTAAGTGCCTTAAAACCTTTTATTTTTATATTTTTTTAATCATATTTTTTTATTTATAAAAAAATAATAATAAATAAAAAAAGTAGAGAAAGGGTTATATTCCTTTGCAAATTTCAGGTTAAATGCCATAAAAAGTTATTGTCCTTTTTATTTTCTTTCTTTTTTTCTTTTTATCTAATCCACAAAATTTATTGTATATATGTAAAAGGAATACGCCTTTATTTTTAGGTATTATGTTAATCGAAAAACTCTAATATAGATCAATCTTAAATCCTAATACCCTTACACAGAGAAAATATGAGATTATCAAACAAATATAAAAAGAAGATTAATAAGAACATAACACAACTAATATACGTGGTTTGACAATTAACGGTGGATCAAAAGATCTTAACCTATCTTATTAACTATTTTAAAGAATTTTACAAGGAAAACAAAACGAAGAACTCTCAGAGGATCTATTGAATAATGCATCATTGTTCTTCTAAGAACAGTTAACACCCAAACAATAGTTTCACCTTAATGCCCACAAGCATTTAATGTCGATCTACTTCTTCTTTTCTCTTAAAGTCTCTTGTAATGCTTGATCTCAAAATAAAGGATGTACAAAGTTTATATAGAGAATAAAATGTCCTTAGAAATCTTAAACTTAGTTAGAATAAGAGTCCATGTGTTTAAAATTCTAAAACCCTTCAAACAAATCAAGACGAGCCAAAATAAGACATTTCCAAAACTGAATGTTGCAGCGCCTAAAGACTGATGTTGCAATGCCAATGCGACCCAGCACTAGCACTACAACGCTAGCCTTTTTGCTTTCAATGCTACTACGCTGCGGTCTAGACAGCAATCCTTTGTTTTCTTTGCCTTTTTATACTTTCAAGTCTCGTCTTGCTCCCCTCTTGTGCGTCCAACTCGTACTTGGCTTTAACATGACTCTCCCTTTAGTATTCATCTCAATTCTTGCCCATACAAAATTATTGAATCACATTTTCTACAAACCCTTCCTTGATTCAAAATCTTCAAATAAGAATGCTTCTTATTCCATCCACATCAATGCTCTATCACTTATAGCTGAGTCCAATTAAATCTTCACCAAGACTTAACTTTTTTCGGACTTTTGATTATAGTCTCTAAAGGTACGCATGCTCCTTGCATAGGGTATAGATGCGATGCACTCCTTTTTTACCCTCATCACTTTAGTGAGCATACTTCAGATGTTTCCTTGTGGTCTGCATTACCTAACACCCCATGTTAAGCCACTTTCAGCCATCTCCTTAAATACATAGAGCCCCTTATTGTGCTTCTCACCTTCCAACCTTGTAGATGTTTTTACTATCCTCAGTTTTTCCTTCTTCGCTCTAATTGAATACCTTTTCCCATTAGCTTCCCTAGGGATATCAAGTTTCTCTTTAGATTAGGAACATATCTAACTCCATGTAAATCCGTAAGTTCTCTACCTTGCAGCCTTAACCTTATGTCACAAACTCTCATGACTTCACAAGTCATGTTATTCCCCATTAAAGATTTACCTCTTATAACTTTGTAGTTGATAAACAACGATCTGTCTGGACACATATGGATGCTACACCCAAAATCTAGTATCCATTTGCCAACATACTTTCCCTTTGAGGCTATTAATGAGTCTATAACTTCGATATCTTTCTCAAGACTACCGATTATAGCACTCACATCTTTTTTTTTTTATTTAGGACAACCCATCACATAGTACCATTTTGTGGCAAAGGAAACACTTCTTGGATTTTCTCTTTGGTTGGTTGTTTTTCTTCCCTCGTGCAAATAAACCTATTTCACTTGCGGTTTTAGATCTTTTTGTCAATTATTTAGAATTCAAATATGTCTTGACATCATTCATCATAAGAGTCTCATTCTTATATAGCAACGTATCTACAAAGTTTTCATAACACTTCGGTAACAAATTAATAGGATGATGTCTTTATCTTCATCCTCCATTTTGATACCCAAGGTCTCAATACTTATGATGACTTTATTGAATTCGTCAATGTGGTCTCTTGATAAAGATCCATTTAACATAGAAAGCTAATACAGCTTCTTCTTTATAAGTAGTCAATTTGCCAAAGACTTCCTCATATACAAAGTCTCGAGTTTCTTCCATAAACCCAAAGTCGTTTTCTCTCCATCTACTTTCTTTAATACTTCATCACTCAACGCTAGTATTATGGTGCGGTAAGCCCTCTTCTAAATCGTGTCTTAATCTATCTCTCCAGGTTTCAAGGTTTTTTACTCTCTATTAGTTGATGAACGAGCTTCCTCCAAAGTTAAGTCTAACCCTTCCTTGACTAGTAGAACCTTCATATTTTTCCTCCATAGATTGAAGTTATTCATCCTATTAAATTTTTCTATATTTTACTTGATAGTAGCCATGGTTTAAATATCACCTGAAGTGTATTATCGAACCGTGCTTTGATACCAGTTTGTAGAAGGAAAACACCATTTTTCTTAAATATTATGTTAAGCGAATAACACTAATAGAGATCAACCTTGAACCCTAATACAGCGAAAATATGAAATTATCAAGTAAATATAACAAGAATATAAAGCAAATCAATAAGAACACAATACAACTAATATACGTAATTTAGCAATTGCTTACATTCACAATGGATCAAAGGATCCTAACCTTTCTTATTAACTCTTTTAGAGAATTTTATAAAGAAAATAAAACGAAGAACTTTCAAAAGATCTGTTGAATAATGTATCTTTATTTTTTCAAGAATAATTAACACCCATCACAACGATTCCACCTTAATGCGTACAAGTATTTAATGTTTACCTAATTCTTTTATTTTCTCTTAGAGTCTCTTGTAATACTTGATCTTATTATGAAGGGTATATATAAGGTTTATATAAAGAATAAACTTCTTTAGAAACTTTAAACCTAGTTGAAATAAGATTTCATGTGTTTAAGAGTCCACGTGTTTAGGAGTCCAAAACCCCCTCAAACAAGTCAAGACGGGCCAAAATAAGACTTTTCGAAAGTGGGCACTGTGGTACCAGCGCGACTCCGTGCCAGCGCTGCGGCACTAGCCTTTCTACTTCCGACACTGCGGCGCTAAAACCTGGACAATAGTCCTCTGTTTTTCTTCGTTTTTTCATACTTCCAAGTCCCGTCTTACTCCTCACTTGTACATTCAACATGTGCTTAACTTCAATGTAATTATTTATTTAGCATTCATCTCAATTCTTACATATATAAAATTGTTGAATCACAATTTCTAACAATATATAAAATAGACCTTGTAATAATTAAATAAAAATTATTAATTATAAAAATATAAATTTAATGAGTTACTTAACACAACAAGTTTTTTTTTCCACAATTTTAGAACTCAAGTTAATATGCTACATATAAGTTTTCTAAAATTTCATAAATTTTATCATCGCCTATTTTCATTTGTGCAATACCTCTAATTCACAAATTATTTTTTCAATTGTCAATTATTTATTAACAATTCAAATTACAGAAAAAATTTAAGTAAATTACTATTCATAAATTGTTAGGAAAATAATAACCATCATAATAAAAGAATGAAACATTCATGGTCCATATGGAATATCTTTTTCTTTTCAAAAAGAAAACGAGAATATATTTTTAACTAGAAGAAGAAGAATTATTATTTGTGGGCCATTTTAATTCCCTTTTTCCCCACTTAATTAATAATTTGCATCTGCCATAACCATTAGGAACTCCAATCATATCAATTGTAACCCAAAGCAAAATGTAACTATCTACAATGACCAAAATACCCTCCGACATTCAACCCATTTCCGGTCTTTACTTTCACACGAAGGAAAAAAAGAAGTACTTGCTCGGAGAGGCAAACTTTGAGGGGTAATATAGTCAATTAAAACCAATAACAAGAGAGAAATATGACCGTTAGAGACCAACAATTCCAGGCGTTCCATTAACTATTATTTTAATAAAAATTGAAACTTTTGTAACAATGGGAGCAGCATCGAATCAGATACCAATGAGTAACTTTTAAACGATCAAAAAACCCCCCACAAAACAAGAGCCTCTCGCTGTATCTTTGACATGAAATAAATTTCAATGGCAAAGGTTGGAGCGGAGGAGAAAATTGCAACAACAAAGATGGAAGTAGAAAAAGGAAATGCGGCGGCAGTGGCAAAAGAAGAAGCTCACCCATATGCATTTCACGTATCTGGGCCTCGTAATATTGCTTCTCCTAATTGGAGAGACCTTATAAACTCGAGTTGGTCAGTAACGCATTTCGTTTTTTTGCTCTCTGTTTCTAGGCTGCTGTTTTCTTTCTGATCATTGTTTGAAACTTGGGTGTTTGGTTTTTATCAGTGGATTGACCCATTTGCTAATGGTATGCATTTGGATCATAAACAATGCTAAATTTCAGTACCCATTTTGTTTCTTTTTTCTATACTTACGTTCTCCGTCTCTGAGCTTTCGTTGTGCTATGTGATTGACCCATATGGAGCTGTAAGGGGCTTTAAATTCCAGGGTTTCAAAAATCTAATTGTAGCAGTTTGAATTCAGCAGTTAGTGGTCTTGTCCATGACAAAAAATAGATACTTTGTTGAAACTTAGTACTGTAGTGCTAATGCGTGGCTACTGCGTTTCTTTTATCAGATGTTTGATGGGTTAAGGAACTATGTTACAGTTAGTTGAGATCTAATAGACAAGGGCGAGTAGAAAGCACTAACTGGCTACTGAGATTTGTGGGTATTTATGTTTATCTGAAACTGAATTTCGGATTATGTTTGGCTTGTTTGTTCTAGGACTTTGTTTATTTACTGCTTGTGATAGTGTGGTCTACTATGGATATTTTTGGTATTTTTCTGATTAGGTAAATCCTAGTTGCATGAATTCAGGATTTTGGAATTGTAAATCATTTCCATTTCTGCACCAACTAATGTAAGATCTTGAAATTGTAAATCATTTCCATTTCTGCACCAACTAATGTAAGATCTTGCGCATTTTAGCTTAGCTTTTCTTGAATTCTTTACACATTCATTTTAAAGTTATTCATATGGCAATTTGCATGTCTTCCTACTGCCTCCATTTTCCGCAATAGTCAGACAAAACCATTAGAAAATCCTTTCTTTGATTAGTTGCTTCAATGATTAGTACAAAGAAATCGAAATTCAAAATTTCGTCTTTAACAAGGTCTTATGGATAGTATCCTTTAGATCACATAATTTTCCTTCACCTGTCGTTGGGTCCTTCTACAACATAACACACAACCGTATCAGGATTCTTCATCTAGCGCAAACTGGAAAAAAATGGTCAGAGAAAATGATATAGTGAAATTTTAAGAGTTTCTTGTGAAACATAGTTCCTAATCTCAAGCCATGTTACTTTTTGCTGTGTTTGGTAAATTAGGAAGTAACATGGTCCAAAATTAGTGGTACTGCATTTGTGAGAAGTTGGGCTAATATTATCTTTGAAGTAAGATTCTGTTTACTTGTTCTTGCTAAGTCTGATTAGCCAGTCGTTTATCTTTGAAGAAAGAGGTTCTCAGTCTGTTTAGCCAGTCAAGTTTGTCTTTCTCGGTCTGTTTGTCAGTTGAGTTGGTCTATTCACTACTTCGACAAACCCCAGAAGAACTTCTCCTTTTGAGTTATTAGTCATATTTTGATCATTGAGTTTGCTGCTAACAGTATTGTAAGAAATGAATCAAATAATTGGAATATAATGATTCATATTGGTGTTTTCTTTTCTTTTTTATAACTTCCTATTCAGTTTTATTTGACATCATTTTTGTTGTTTGGACATTCTCTTCCCTGATTTTGTGGAAATCAAGCAGATATCTCCTTAGCCAGCATAGTGTGAACATTTTCTCAGTATCATCATATAAGCTATATATTCATATGGCTGCAATGTAATCTATTTTGACAACTTATGGTGTTTTCATGAGTACCTATCTTCATTCTGGATAATCTGTATATACAGGAAAGATCCTAATCACAAGAGAACTGTAATTGCCTGCTTCATACAAGCAGTTTACTTGCTTGAGATTGACAGACAGGAGAACAGAACTGAAGAAAATGCTCTTGCTCCAAAATGGTGGATTCCCTTTAAGTACAAGCTGGCCCAGACCTTAATTGATGAAAGAGACGGATCCGTATATGGTGCTGTTCTTGAATGGGATCGATCTGCCGCATTAACTGATTTGATACTCATCAGACCCAGTGGAGCACCCAAAGCTGTTTTAGCACTTCGAGGAACATTACTTAAGAGCCCAACAATCAGAAGGGATATTGAGGATGACCTCCGGTTTTTAGCTTGGGAAAGCTTGAAGGGTTCTGTCAGATTCAAGGGAGCTTTGGAAGCATTAAAATCGGTTGCTGGAAGGTATGGAAGCAACAATGTATGCATAGCAGGTCATTCCCTAGGGGCTGGCTTCGCTCTTCAAGTGGGGAAAGCATTAGCTAAAGAAGGAATATATGTAGACACCCATCTTTTTAACCCACCTTCTGTTTCATTGGCTATGAGCTTTAGGAATATTGGAGAAAAGGCAGTTTTTGCTTGGCAGAGATTTAAATCAATGCTTCCTTCAAGCAGTGCAAATCAGGCTTCCAGTGCTGAGGGTGAGAAGATCACCTCTTCAGCGGGATTGAAGAATTGGGTACTTCATTTCTATGGGGATAAAACTTCTGCAGAATTGAAAAAATGGGCTCCTCATTTATATGTGAATAATAGTGACTACATCTGTTGCTATTATACCGATCCTGATGGCACAGATGGAAACAATGCTAACAAGGAGAACGTTGGTCCTACAAATGGACAGGTTGCAGCGAAGCTGTTTGTTATGTCCTAATTTCTTGAGGCTCATGGGTTAGAGCAATGGTGGTCTGATGATTTGGAACTTCAAATGTCTCTCCAGAATAGCAAGCTGATAAGCAGGCAGCTGAGATCCTTGTATAGCCTCCCAGCTCCGCAAAAGACACCAGTAAAGCCGACATAACAGAAGGTTATTTCTCCCATGTAATGCTAAATAACTCATTTTCAATCCAAATTCTTCATACTACCATAATTAATATTAGAGCTTGTACAGACCATTGGCGCACATACTGATCTGATCCATTGAACTTTATGTTTAATATAATTTTTAATGTGCCTTCCGTGTCCCGATTGACTTACTAAAATAGTTTCTTCATATATGATTCAAAGATATATTATTTACATATGTGAAGGAGAGTATTTGGAAATCAAAAATACGCTAACTAAGCACCAGTTTTCTGTACATAAATTCAAATAATTAGAACAAAAAATGCATGTGTTCTGATAATGCTGCTGTAGCGGCAGAACAAACAGTATCATATCAGCTCAGATAACTCGTAGTCATATATGCTGACCTCCTGGTTCTGCCCAAAACCATTAAAGCTAGGAAACGGTTGATCAATATCTAAAAGCCATGACTCAAGATCTCGACATGCTAACCAATTTGCTTCTGCTCCAGCTTGATTCATTTCCAATATATCAAATGCTGCATCATTGAAATACATTTGATTATCTGCTTCTCTTAATCCTTCGCAGAATGATGACACGTTGTCACCGAATTCAAATGAATCAATAGACCCATCAAATGAACTAATGTCAATAACAGGAACAATATTATTCTCAAGTACTGTTTCTGGTCTTCTGGGAGAAGGTGGAAATGGCACTGTGCAGCTTCCATTGCTATTGCCAGTGAGTTTTTGAACAAGCCGCTTGAAGTTGGAGCTGTCAGTGATGTAAACCTTTGGTCGTAACACGTTTATCAAATTGTTGAGTTGCTTCTTATTCTCATGATTCTGCTTGGCTATTTTCAGAGAAGCCTGGCTCACATTCTTCCCCATTATTCAATAAACTTAAAATAACAATAGCTTAGTTTCTGAAAAAAGAATAAGCTGCCTCTCACTTTTTCCTCAATTGTAAGATATCCGAGGAGTTATACTTATATATATATATATATATATATACATATAAAAATGTAAATTTAAATTAAGTGAATTGAAATGGATGGGTCTGACTGAAGTGGGTTGAAACAAAACAAGACAATAGAAGCAAAGATGCTGAAAATAATTGATATTGCTTCTACAAATTATAAGGGTTCATACTAAGAGTCCATCCGCATCGCCACCAACCCCATATCATATATGCACTCAATGGATTAATTTAAAGCATGATCAGTCTAAAGGAAAATGCTAGGATTTGTAATTACATAGAAAAAAAAATAGAAGTTAATTGGACAATTGACCAATCAGCTATTTACTAAAATTTGTTTCCTAGAAAGACAGAGAGAGCATATTCAAATGAAGGAATATTATTGCATGTAATGAAGAAGAGTATGCCCTCCTTTTACGTAATCTAGCTTTTGACTGTGCTGTGACTCTCTTAACGGTATCTATCGCGAACCTAATTTTGGTTCTCTGCCTCAATATATATTCACTACTTTACTTGATTTTTTCTAATCATGTTCAATTAGGAATAAGATAATATTTTATGTCCATTCGTGAGTTAATGATTATGTTTTTATTAAAAGGAGTAGGGTGCATTTCTGAAATTTTAAGGAGTAAACAAATACGAGACAGATAATTTATGGAGTTTTTGAAATTTAATCTTAATGATTGAGTTTACTAATTTAACAGTTTAAAAATTATATAAAAAGTTGTCAAAAATAGTGTTATAAATAATGTTACACGTTTAAATTATATTATGTCTATCAATTATTGAGTAAGAAAATATGATAAATTTTAAAATTATTTATTATATTATTTTTTTATTTAATAATTATTTAACACATTATTATTTAAAATATAACTTATAACATTATTCATGATGTCATCGAACCTAACATATATATTAATTTATTTGATTATTTTTAATTATTTTAAATTAGGAATAAGATCATGTTTTATGTTGATATGTGAGTCAATGATTTTTTTTTTGAAATTTTTATCATTTTACGATGAGTTTGGCATATGGAATAACTCTCAACGTTATTTATTTAAAAAATAAGTGAAATGGATTAAAAAAAAGTGTGATGTTTCTTTTCTTTCTTTTTTTTTTTTGCTTCTCAGTTTTAGATTTGTTATCATATCAGTTACTAGTTTTTCCGTGGGAATTAACTCAATTAGAAGAAAAAAAATTTGTAGGGTGGTATAAGAAATTTAAGATTAGATGGTTAAAGATAAAAAATTAAATTAAAAAAATTAGTGTTTGATTATTATACATCATTCATTACGGAGTAATTTTAGCGTATTGATGTAGTTGCAATTTTTAAACTAATCAAATTATTATTATTATTATTATTAAATGCTAAAACATGAACAAATTGATTTAAAATCAGCTATAACCACAATCTCCCTAGCATTAATGGTTTTACAATCGCCCACACAAAATATGAAATGTTTATACAGTAATGAAATCCTAAATTAGGAAAAGGTCTCCTGTAAAGTCCAAATAAATTAACCAAATTAATACTTTAATATATATTTTTTAATGCTTTAGGCCAGATTGGAATTTATACTGGGAGGCCAATAAGTTATGATGGGCTCTGTTTGGGCCTAAACATCTCTTTAGTCAAGGTTTGTTTCTATCAGGTTTTTACAATGAAAAATAAAAACAATTTTTTTTTTTTTCTAATGGAGATTTTTCTGGGGAGAAGTGAGGTAGCTATTAGGGTCTTTTTTTTTTTTTTGTTAAAATGTTTTGGAATTTTGAGAAATTTCATGTTTTTAGTTTGAGTTCAATTTTTGGAATTAAGTATTAGATGAACCCATTTACTTGTTAAGAGTAGATCTATAACATGTCAATGTCAAACTCTCAACCTGTGAATGGAATTGTTAAAAAGTATTATTTGAATCAATTTCTGGAAACCTTAGTTTAAGTTTTCACATAAAATGCCTGATTGATTTCTGGAAGGCTATTTGATGAAAAATAATACTATTCTTGTTCATCTTTATCTAATTAATTTTTTTTTAAATAAAGATTTTATATGTTATAGACATTTTTTATTTTTATTTTGAAACATAATAATAAAGATTCTCACTTTATACTAAATATTTAATAAACACTCACATATTTTTACTTTATAATAATTATAATTTTTATATTAAATAAGCTAAGCATCTAGCTATCTTACTTGAATTGTAAAATTTGTACACCCCCTAACTTAAAGTTAGAGACTCGAGTCCTGACAACAATATAAAGTATTATAAATTGTAAATATTTCTTTCTCTCCTCTTGTAAAAGCAGCACTGTAAATATTTATAATATATACATCTATTGAAAAATAATATTTTTTTTTCTTTCTTTCCTTTTGTGAAAGTAGCATTGTAAATATTTATAATATACATCTATTGGAAATATTTTCCATTATATGTTTATAATAAATATAAAGTCCCAGTTGATGTATATGTTTATATTAGATACCCTCTTGTGAAAATAGTAAATATTTCTTACTTTTGTGAAAGTAAGCATTGTAAATATTTTCTAATAGATGTATATGCTTATAATATATATAAAGTCCCAAAAGATGTATATGTTAATAATAGATAACCTCTTGTGAAAATAGTAAATATTTTTTTTTTCCTCTTATTAAAGTAGCAGTCTAAAGCATTGTAAATATTTCTTTTTTTTCTCTTGTTAAAGTAGTTAGTCCAATAAATGTATATATTTATAATAGATATTTTCTTGTGAGAATAATAAATATTTCTTTCATTTTGTGAAAGTAATTAGCCCCAGTAAATGTATATGTTTATAATAAATATCCTCTTGTAAAAATAGTTGGTCTCAATAGTTATGTAAATATTTATAATAGATACTCCTCTTGTGAAAAGTAGTTGTTGATTCAATAAAATGTGTTTATAATAAATTTTCATCTGTGAAAGTAATTGGTCATGTAATGTAAGTAATGTATAGTCGCGGTAAATATATATATGTTTATAATAGATATATGATGTAATATTAGTGTTTAAAAAAAAAAAAAAGAAGCATAAAGTTAAAAGGTTAATTATCAGTCTATCTCAACTTACGCCAATTTCTATTTTAGATGGTCTTGAGATTTCTTGGCAGAATTCCAACAGTATCAACAGAAACCTTCAGGCAATACAGTAGCACTGGTGGTGCCTTAATGTGCCAATTTGGTAGACACTGTTAAACTCAATGCATATGCATATGCCTCTTTCAATAATCGCATCAGGAGGATTGGACTTGGGTTTGTGTGTCAGAATAGTGAAGGTGTCGTGATCTTTTAAGGGGGTCTAGTTGCGGAGGCATTGGAAATTCAATGGGGGTTTACTGCAGGCTAAGATGCTCGGCTACGAAAAGATTAAGCTAGAATCTGATGCTGCCACAATTATGAATGATTTTCTTTCAAAGATATATTCATATTTTAAACTTGGGCTTATCATACAGTAGATACTTATTTGTCTTTAAGAATTTTTAAAGACACGGTGTTTTATATATTCTAAAGACGGATGGTGTTACATATCGGGTCTCACGTCAAATAAAAATTAAATAAATTTTAAGTATATAAAAGTAAATTTATAGCATTATTTAATAGATTAATTTTTTTAATTAATTATAAATATTCGACCTGTGATAAGTGGTATTAGAGCAAATTTGAATTCTCATTCGTATGTGGGTTCTCAAAATCACTCTAATAAAAATTAGCACGTAAAATGTGAGTCTCTTATACTATTAGGGGAGATGAATGATACGAGCTAAATAAACTCTAAAAATCTTGTGTCTTGAGTCCTAATAAAAATTATTATGTAAATAGTGAGTTTTTTAACTCAAAAAAATTGACAATACAGATTAAATTGATATTTAATTTTGAGTTACACCATACCATGACAAAAACATCACGTGATTAAATAAAAAAAAATATCATATCTCATATCAAATAAAAATTATATAAATATTAAATATATAAAAATAAATATACAATATTATTTTACAAACTAATTTCTTGAATTAATAACAAACGCTCCACCGTTAACATATTAATTGGCTTAATTCCAGCTTTCATTGATGCTCGGCCTCTGACACATGGATTGGCTTAGTTCCAACTTCTACTTTCTCATTCTGCTAGTCAATTATATAAATGAATTTACCAAAGAAAAAAAAAATTATATTTTAGAATCTATGTTAACTGTTGCAAATATTAAAAAGATAACATTTATCTCATATACTGTTTCAGTGGGAAATTTTGCGAAATTATCGGTTTACCTCCTGGGGAGAATCTATATTTACTTGATAAATTTATAATAAAACTCATAAACGAAATTGGAGAAAATTTTCCTCGTCCGTAACCTCCTTATGTCAGCAAATAATATTATTTTCATTTTTCACACACAAACATATAAATACATATAGAACAGCAAATTAACTAACAAAAGATATATACATAGTTAAGTTGGAGTTAAAGTGTTGTCATATTCGTGGGATAAGTTACAGTACAACCGGCTATGTCATATAATCAGTAGAAGTAATCAAAATGATTTATATTGCCGATCATTTTAATTTTTTTTATAAAAATCCTTTATATTATTATAATTAACATATATAATTATATTATAAATATAAAATCATTTAAGTCTAAGATTAAATTAATAAAAAATAATAATTTTATTATAATATTTATTTGAAAAAATAAAATATATTTTATATACAAATTTATAAACATAAATTAAATATTATTTCAATAAGAACAATCACTAAAAAAAATAAAGACAAAATACATACTAAAAAGTTTTCTTTCAATTATAATAAATATTATAATTTTAAATTCAATTTATATTTTAATTATGTTAAATGTTATAATTTTAATTTTAATTAGATAAAATATTATAAATTCAAATCCAATTTCAGTTACATTAAATGTTATAATTCAAATTTTTAATTTTAATTTCAATTAGGTTAAATATTATAATTCTAAAATCAATTTCAATTTTAATTATGTTAAATATTATAACTCTAATTCTAATTTAAATATAATTCTAAAATTAATTTCAATTTTAATTGTATTAAATATTATAAATATAATTCTGATTTAAATTTAATTTAAATTATGTTAAATTTTATAATTCTAAAATTAATTTTAATTTCAAATTTAATTACGTTAAATGCTAATAATTTCAAATCTAATTTTAATTTCAATTACATTAAATTTTATAATTTCAATTCTAATTTGAAATTCAAATTTAACTATGTTAAGTATTGTAATTCTAATTTCAATTTCAATTTGATTACATAAAATGTTATAATTCTAAATTTAATTTCAGTTTCAGTTATGTTAAATGTTATAATCTTAATTACATTAAATATTACAATTTGAATTCTAATTTCAATTATGTTAAATGTTATAATTTTAATATTAATTTTAATTATGTTAAATATTATAATTTCAAATACAATTACAGTTTTAATTACTTTAAATTTTATATTTAATTACAATATCGATTTTAATTACGTAAGATGTTACAATTCTAATTCTAATTTCGATTTTAATTATGTTAAATGTTATAATTCTAATTTTAATTTTAATTACGTTAAATATTATATTTCTAATTCAAACATCAGTTTTAATTATGTTAAATATTATAAATCTAATTCTAATTTTGATTTTAATTACGTAAAATATTGTAATTCTAATTTTAATTTTAATTACGTTATATGTTATAATTTCAAATTCAATATTAATTTCAATTACGTTAAATATTATAATTTTAAAATCTAATTTTAAATTTAATTTCAACTACATTAAATGTTATTAAAATTCAATTTCAATTATAATTATATTAAATGTTATAATTTCAATTTCAATTATGTAAATGTTATAATTTCAAATCCGATTTTAATTTTAATTACGTTAAATATTATAATTCTAAATCTAATTTTAATTTTAATTTCAAATACATTAAATGTTGTAATTTTAAATGCAATTCTAATTACAATTTTAAGTACGTTAAATATTATAATTCTAATTTTAACTTTAAATTTAATTTTAATTACATTAAATATATTAAATGTTACATTTAAAATCCAAATTCAATTTTAATTTTATTAAACGTTGCAATTACAATCCAATTTTAGCTTCAGTTAGTTTAAATGTTATAATTTCAAATTCAATTTTAATTTTAATTTTGTTAAAAGTTATAATTCTAATTATAATTTTAAATTCAATTCCTATTATGTTAAATATTATAATTTCAAATTCAATATCGATTCTAAGTATGTTAATATTATAATTTTAATTTTAATTTTAATTTTAATTAGGTTAAATAAATTTTATTTCGATTTTAAATATGTTAAATGTTATAATTTCAATTCTAAATTTAATTTTAATTATGTTAAATGATACAATTCTAATTTCAAATTCAATTACGTTAAATATTATAACTTTAATTTTAATTTTAATTTTAATTATGTTAAATGTTACAATTTCAATTATATTAAAATGTTATAATTTCAATTTCAATTACATTAATCATTATAATTTAAATTACAATATCGATTACAATTGTGTTAAATGTTATGATTTCAATTACTTAAGTGTTATAATTCTAATTTTAATTTCGATTTCAATTACGTTAAATGTTAATATTATAATTCAAATTTCAATTATATTAAATGTTATAATTTTAATTTTAATTACGTTAAATGTTATATTTCTAATTCCAATTTCAATTTCATTTACATGTTATAATTTCAAATTAATTTCAATTTTAATTACGTTAAAAAATAAAATTCTAATTTCAATTATGTTAAATGTTATAATTCTAGTTTTAATTTTAATTACATAAAATATTACAATTCAATTTCTATTTCTATTACGCTAAATGTTATAATTACAATTTTAATTTTAATTACATTAAATGTTATAATTCTAATTTTAATTACGTTAAATGTTATAATTCTAATTTCAATTTCAAATTTATTTACTTGTTATAATTTTAAATTAATTTTAATTTCAATTACGTTAAAAAATAAAATTATAATTTCAATTATGTTAAATGTTATAATTCTAATTTTAATTTTAATTACATTAAATATTATATTTAATATATTGAGCGGGAATATTTAGTATGTTAAGTGCGAATAAATAGTATATTAAGTGGAAACACGTAGTATATTAAGTGGGAATACGTAATATATTCAGTGGGAACACATAGTATATTGAGTAAAAACACGTAATATATTAAGTGTGAACATTTAGTATATTGAGTGGGAACACGTAATATATTAAGTGAGAATATTTAGTATGTTAAGTGGAAACAAGTATTATATTGAGTTGGAACACGTAATATATTAAATGGGAACACGTAGTATATTAAGTGGAAATATTTAGTATGTTAAGTAAGAACACGTAATATATTGAGTGGGAACACGTACTATAAGTGCTATACACTACGTGTTCCCACTCAATATACTAAATGTTTTCATTTAATATACTACGTGTTCCCACTTAATATACTACGTATTTTCACTGAATATACTACGTGTTTTCACTTAATATACTACGTGTTCTTACTTAATATATTACGTGTTCCCACTCAATATAATACTTGTTCCCACTTAACATACTAAATATTCTCACTTAATATACTACGTGTTCTCACTCAATATACTACGTGTTCCTGCTCAATATATTAAATGTTCTCACTCAATATATTACGTGTTTCCACTTAATATACTAAATATTATCACTTAATATACTACATATTCCAACTGAATATATTACGTATTACCACTCAATATACTACATGTTCCCACTTAATATATTACGTGTTCCTACTTAATATACTACTTATTCTCACTTAACAGACTAATATTAATACTTAATATACTAATTGTTCTCACTGAATTTACTACATATTTTCACTCAATATATTACGTGTTCCCACTTAATATACTAAATGTTCTCACTTGACAAACTAAATGTTCCAATTTAATGTACTATTTGTTCTCATTTAATATACTACTTGTTTCCACTTAACATACTAAATTTTTTCACTTAATATACTACGTGTTCCCACTCAGTATGCTAAATGTTCCTATTTAACATACTAAATGTTTTCACTTAATATAATATATGTTCTCACTTAACATACTAACCGTTCCTACTCAATATACTATATGTTCCTACTTAACATACTAAATATTCTCACTTAATACCCCATATTTTTCTATCATTTGCTATTATCCTCATTTTTACATTCTTAGCACGTTGTTGATTACTATTAAAAATATGTGATTTAATATGAGGGGTTCTAATTTTATGAGTGTTCTACATACGTATGATTTTAATATACACTAAAAAAAATAGTTACAAATAACATCATGTTCTCATTTAATATACTATTTTTTTCACTATTTACCTGTTGTATGTTAAGTGAAATGCAACATGCAACAGTTAATGGGAACATAAGTTAAATGTTATAATTTTAAATATAACTTCAAATTTAATTTGTTAAATGTTATAATTCTAATTCTAATTTTAATTTTAGTTTCGTTAATTTTTATAATTTTAATTCTAATTTTAAATTCAGTTTCGATTACGCTAAATATTATAATTTTAATTTTAATTTTTAAATTTAATTTAAATTACGCTAAATATTATAATTTTAATTTTAATTTTTAAATTTAATTTAAATTACGTTAAATCTTATAATTCCAATTTTAATTTAAATTCAATTTCACTTATGATAAATTTTATAATTCTAATTATAATTTTAAATTCAATTTCAATTACATTAAATTTTATAATTTCAAATCTAATTTTAATTTTAATTACGTTAAATGTTATAATTTCTATTTCAGTTTTAATTTAAATTTTATTTACATTCAATATTGTAATTTAAATTCTAATTTTAAATTCAATTTCACTTACATTAAATGTTATAATTCCAATTCTATTTTGAAATTTAATTTCACTTATGTTAAATACTATAATTCTAATTATAATTTTAAATTCAATTTTAATTACGTTAAGTTTTATCATTTCAATACTAATTTTAATTTTAGTTATGTTAAATGTTATAATTTCAATGTCAATTTTAATTTTAATTTCAATTACGTTAAATGTAATAATTTCTAGTTCAATTTTAAATTCAATTTCACTTACATTAAATGTTATAATTATAATTCTATTTTTAAATTCAATTTTATTTAAGTTAAATGTTATAATTTTAAATTTAATTATAATTTTAATTTCAATTACATTATATTTTATAATTCAAATTCTAACTCTAATTTTAGTTATATTAAACCCCGACGGTGAGGCTTTATGGGGACCCAGCCCAATAGGGATAACACACTCCCTACTTCAAGCGCACCCATATATCAACTGAATCACTCTAAAGGTTTAGTCGGTGAAACTAGTAAACCACGAGAACTAGTTAGATGTATGGGGCAAAGGGCTCGTAGTACCCTCTTCTCTTGATCTAACATTTTCTTAAATTCGTTGAAACAATTGTAGCAGCTCCGATACCCATTGATTTTGCACATTCTAACATCTCGGGTTGAGAATTCTCGTCATGCTTTTTCACTTTTCTATGTAACTAGGTTATATTAAAACTGAAATTATAATATTTAACATAATTAAATTTAAAATTAAAATTTGAATTATAACATTTAACGTAATTGAAATTGAAATTATATATTTTACGTAATTAAAATTAAAATTAAAATTATAATATTTAACATAATTGAAATATAAATTAAATTTGAAATTAAAATTTTTTTGTATGTATTTCTTCTTCTTTTTTATTAGTCATTATCATCAGAATAATATTTAATTTATGTTTACAAATTTTTATATAAAATATGTTTGATTTATCAAAAAAAAAATTATAATAACATTATTTTCTTTTTAAAATTTTTTGACTTAATTTAGTCAAAATATATTTTTATAATTTTATTAATAGAGGGGCCTCTATGATAAAAGTAAAAAAATAGGCAATATCTAAGATTGCCGGTCACCTTAGCTGACATCAGCTAGCTGTATGGTACAATCAACTATACTGTAATTAATCTCTTGTTTATGACACCCATAAATAACTTTTCATTATATTATGTAACATGTTTTCACTATTTACATCAACAATTTGTTGTATATTGTATCCTACCTAATGTAGGATGTGCTCTTACTTTTGTACCTCTCACCCATAAATATAAGAGGGTGTTCCCACTTATTATAAATTACGAGTTTGTATTTAACTTTACAAATAATATAATATAATACAAAGGGATGGTATTTTATATGTGTCTTAAATAATCATGGTTAACATAAAAAATCTCGTCACGTGACGCTATCACAGGACGTCATGTGGTATTTAAATTTAAATTTTTATATTTAATCTCTAATTTCTTATTAAATTTCATTTAACTTCATACTTAAAATAATAATTATTATTCTAAGTTAATGAATAATTAATATTCAATTAACCACTTTTTATTAAAATTATAAATAAAATTTAAATTACATTAAATTTAAAAATATATAACAAAATATTTTAATTAAGCTAAATTAAAATTTTTGTTTGTTTTTAACTTTTAACCTTTACTTTTTTTGGCGTGTTTTTATATTTTGGGTAGGTATATATATATATAATTTTCAAGGCATTTATTAAACTATCTTAACATTCCAACTCTTAATTTTAAAAATATATCACAAATTCAAAGTTTTAATTTCCAAAATAAATAATTAACAAACTAATTTTCAATAATATATTTATAATTTTCAATTACTGATTTGTTGCAAACAATATATAACAAGTCCAAAATATATTTCTAACTTCCAATTTCAGTTTTGTTGAAATCTAAATTAGACTTTTAATTACATTTAACTTTATTAAAATTTAATTTAAAATTAAAATTATAACATTTAATGTAATTAAAATTTGAATCAGAAATATAACTAAAATTATAACATTTATATACTTAAAATTGAAAGTGGGTTTGAAATTACAACATTTAACGTAATTAAAATTAGAATTGTAATTATAATATTTAACGTAATTAAAATTAAAATTATAACATTTAACGTAATTAAAATTTAAATAATAATTAAAATTGGAATTATAACATTTAACGTAATTAAAGTTAAAATTGAAATTATAATTGAAATTGGAGAAATTAGAATTATAATGTTTAACTTAATTGAAGTTGAAATTGAAATTATAACGCTTAATGTAATTGAAATTAAAATTAAAATAGGAATTGTAATGATAACATTTAATGTATTTGAAACTGAAATTAGAATTATAATATTTTATGTAATTAAAATTAGAATTAGAATTATAACATTTAACATAATAGAAATAGAAATTAGAATTATAACTTTAAAAAAATTAAAATTGAAATTGGAATTACAATTATTACATTGAATGTCAGTGAAATCAAAATTGGAATTGGAATTATGATATTTAATATAATTAAAATTATAAGATTTAATGTAATTAAAATTGAAATTGTAATTAGAATTATAACATTTTATGTACTTGAAATTGAAATTGAATTTGGAATATTAATATTTAATGTAATTAAAATTGAAATTTGAATTGTAATAATTAACATAATTAAAATTATAATATTTAAATTAATTAAAATTGAAAATAAAATTGTAACATTCAACGTAATTAAAATTGAATTTAAAATTAAAATAATAACATTTAACGTAATTGAGATTGAAATTGGAATTGAAATTATATTATTTAACGTATTTGAAATTAAAATTAGAATTCAAATTATAACATTTGATGTAATTAAATTTAAAATAATAATTATAATTATAATATTTAACGTAATTGAAATTAGAATTGAAATCTAGATTATAAGATTTAAGAGATAATAATAAATTTACCTCAATGTTTTAAGCATAAATACAACTTTATCCCAATTAAAGATAAAATACCCAAAGTTTCCTAATCTTTTAACTTTTATCGTTAGTTTTAATGGTAAAAAAATAAAAAAAAAGTAATTTAACCATAGAATTAAATTAAAAATTGAAACGTAGCACAAAATAACATGTGTCATTGTATAATTGGTAATATTTTAAAAAATATTTTTACAAAACATTAAATTAAATGATAAATCATTAAAAAAAATTTGTAACTGTTATCGGAGACGACGGCCAGCGTCATTTTTCGGCGAGTCTTTAGCTTAAAAAAAATTATAGTTTAAGTCATTAAAGTCTATTTTTTCTAATCTATACAATGGTGGAGATATTTTTAGAAGAAAAAGACTTGAAGATGACAAAATGTGGTGGTGAGAAACGACGGCCTTCATTGCTCGCTATTAAATGATGGGGCGATGACTTGCATTGTCTTCATCTATGGATAGATCGGCGATTTGTCCATAGGTATGGGTGTGGCAAATCACCGCCCTACCATTTGACACCACCACCCCTCATCATTACATTTGACAGTTGAAATCATTATTTTGTCAAAATGACTCACAATTATGTAGATTAAGAAAAATAGAGTTTAATAATATAAATTTTGATATTTTTTTATCTCTGAAGTATCGTTGAAAAATGACATCTAGCCACTGGCTGCCCGTCGTTTTCAATGATAGTTACAGATTATTTTAAAATTTTTTTATTATTTTATTTATTTTATTTTTAAAAATATTTTTAAAAATATAAACTAATTATACAATATCAAATTAAAATTGGATCTGGATTATAATATTTAACGAAACTGAAATTGAAATTATAAGATTTAACGTAATTAAAATTAAAATTAGAATTAGAATTATAGCATTTAACGTTATTGAAATTGGAATTAAAATTATAATATTTAATGTTATTGAAATTAATATTTAACATTATTGAAATTAAAATTAAAATTATTAATTATAAAATTTAACGTAACTGAAATTGAGTTTAAAATTAGAATTTGAATTATAACGTTTAACATAATTGAAGCTGAAATTGAAATTGAAATTATAATGTTTAACGTAATTATAATTAAAATTAAAATTAAATTTGAAATTAGAATTATAACATTTAACGTACTTAAAACTGAAATTGAAATTATATTATTTTATGTCACTAAAATTAAAATTGGAATTGAAATTATAATATTTAATATTTAATTAAAATTAAAATTAGAAATAAAATTATAATTTTAACGTAATTAAAATTAAAATTAAAATTAAAATTATAATTATAATTATAATTATAATTATAATATTTAAAGTAAGTGAAATTAAAATTAAAATTATAATATTTTATGTAATTAAAATTAGTATTAGAATTATAACATTTAACATAATCGAAATTAGAATTGTAACTTTTAACGTAAATGAAATTGAATTTGGATCTAAAATTATAATATTTAATATAAATGAAATTTAAATGGATTTAGAATTATAACATTTAATGTAATTGAAATTGAAATTATAATATTTAATATAATTAAAATTGACATTGAAATTATAATCATAACATTTAATGTAATTGAAATTGAAATTAAAATTAGAATTGAAATTATAACTCTTAACGTAATAGAAATCAAAATTGGAATTGAAATTGAAATTATAACATTTAATGTAATTAAAATTAAAATTGAATTTGAAATTATAAAATTTGAACATAATTGAAATTGAAATTAGAATTGTAACATTTAACATAATTCAAATTGAAATTGAAATTGAAATTAAAATTAAAATTATAATATTTAATGTAATTAAAAATAGAATTATATCATTTAACGTAATTGAAATTAAATTTAGAATTGAAATGATAACATTTAACGTAATTAAAATCAAATTTGAAATTAAAATTATTTAACTTAATTAAAATAAAATTGAAATTGAACTTATAATATTTAACGCAATTAAAATTAAAATTATAAGATTTAATATAATTAAAACTAAAATTAAAATTAGAATTGGAATCATAATTATAAGATTTAATATTATTAAAATTAAAATATAACATACAATGTAATATATTATCTTTAATTTTTTAATATCATAAAAGGGTATTTTGTTAATAATTTAATTTAAAAATATTTATTTTATATTTAACTAAAATATTAAGGGGGACTTTTGATATTTTTTAATTGGATTAATCCAATAACTAAAACAGCCTACTATACTAAAAGGGATCCCCATATTCGTACATATTAAATGATCAAGAATCTCTACAATCAAACTCACATCCATGATACATCATTGAGGTGGAACCCCATTCTTGATTTTTAGTATACATTCATGCTAATTCCTTACTTTATACAAATTGCTTCCATTTCTTAAAATTTTTACTAACTCATATCAAGTTCTTAGTGGTGATCCATCAATATTTTGAAAAACAAGAGCTGCTTAACATGCTTATCAAGACTTGCCTAAAATAATATAAGTGTATGTTTAGTTGAATTTTTTTTACTGATTATTTTTTTTTAATATTAAAAAACTCTTTTTAATTTTTTTTTATGACGTTTGGTTGTAATTAGAGAAGAATTTTTGGAGATTAAAAAAGTTATGTTGCCCCTAATTATAAAACTTTAAATTTTTTTATTTTTGAGAGTAGAACTTTTTTAATATGTGTGTAATGTCATATATACCTTAATAATATTTTCTTATTTGCATAGTATATCCTTAATAAAAATAAATTTAATTAACATATTTTTAATATTTTCTTAAAAATCGTCGCATCTCTAATTTTTCATATCTCTAAAACCATCATATTTTACAATAATCTATTAAAATATTTTGTTGATTATTTTATTTTTTAAATAAAAGAAGTATTATTTTATTTTTAAATTTGTACCAAATACAATAATTTATATTGATTCGTTAATTATTATATATTAATTTTACTCGATTACTATATTTTAAGAAATTAATTTTGAGAAAATACATGATAAATTTAAATGCACATATAAAAATATTAAATTATTTAAATTTTGAATCTAAGTTTTATTAAGTGTACTTTGAATAATTTAATAACAAATAAACACTTTTAACAATACATAATCAAACGATCTAATATTTTTTTTAAAAAAATTAATTAACAACAAACCGATCAAACCAAACGAGCTCTAATTCTCTCAAGATAATTAATTTCTTTGCTAGCTGGAAATGTTTTCTGAAAACATATACATAAATAGTGGCTAATATACAAATCATATGTTATAACAAAAGGAACCTGGTGATGATAACAAAAGTTCTCTGTATATACAAATACTATATATACACAAAACAATTACACTCACTCACTGCCATATACATACCATCGAATTCATGTATATAAACAAGAATATATAATATACTACACATAGAGCAAAAACCATGCCCGGATTTTGCTTTTTGTTGTTCCAATGATCGTAAGAGAACAAACATTAATAATTCCTATATCAACAACCCAGATAGCTCGTAGTCATATATACTGACCTCCTGCTCAGCAGAAGCATTATTATAGGAAGAATATGGCTCCATAGCTAATAGCCACGACTCCAAATCTTGGTTTCCAAATAAGTCTGCTTCTTGTTGATTCATCAATAAATATTCAACAGAAGTTGTTGTCTCTTCCAGCAATTTCTGGTCATATATTGTATCATTTTTCTTTAAAGCCTCTTCTAGCACTGAAGAAGAAGATACTTGGTAACAATTAGTGCATGGCTCAAATAAATCAAGGGACGTATCAGAGAGTGCTTCCATGCAGCTGCTGCAAATTTGATCTGGGTCTACTCCAATATGCTCTTCATGAATATCATCCATGACTGATGATGGGATTTTATTAACATCAACTGTTTGTGCGTAAATTGGAGGTGATGATACTGGTGATGGGAGTGCCGTGTTTGAAGATCCATTTCCATTGCCAGTTAGTTCTTGAACGAGACTCTTGAAGCTTGAGCTGTCAGTGATATAAACTTTTGGCCTCAACACTTTTATCAAGCTGTTAAATTGCCGGTGCTGCTGCTTGTTTCTCTCACGATGTTTCTTAGATATTATCGGTGATGCTGGACTTATTTTCTTTCCCATAATAATGGTTTTATTTTTTCTAGGTTCCCACTGGCTTAGCTTCAGCGGAGCATCCCAAGAAAAGCTAGCTTATATAAATATCATGAATTAGGTTATATTATTAATGTTAAGTAGAAATGTTTTAGGGTTTGTGTAAACAAAACAATTCACTATTCATAAAGTAAAGATGCTGAAAACGATGTGTATATGTAACAATAAAATTTATTAATACGAATATCCCTACCCACCCACCTATCTATATCATATTATAAACGCAATTATTTATTCTCTCTTTATCAGATTAAGTGTGTTGTTGCACTTGCATGATGAAGGAAAAATGCTACAGTTTGTATTCATATAGAAGATGTAGATGTTTATCAAATCAAGAGGGTGGTTAATTTTCATTATTAAAATTAAATTAGTATTGACATAATACGCTACAAAGGATTAGAAGGGCATACAAGGCACGCAGTTCACTATTGAGTCATTCGTCTTTTTCCATTTTGTTGCAATTATCTCCAGTTGAGAGGAACGAGGAAGAGAGATTTTATGAATTTTTTCTTCTTATTTTAAGGCTATATTAAATTACATGAATTTTAAAGACACGAATTAAGAAGAACTTTTGACATCCATAAACGTTTTTTTAGCAATACCTAATTATTTTTCGGCGTTTGTCTTCAAAGCACGTATTAATAGCATCATGTTACATTAATTTAGCCGGGAAGAATGCAAAGCATATGCATATTTTCATGCATTTCAGGAAAAAAAAATTCGGCCAATAAAGGTAACATTTTTTCAGTTGCAGAGATTGAATTTATTTTACTGAGCCCAAGTTGTTAAGAAACAATTTTTATATGCTGCATTGAAGTTGACATATAGGCAGATTAGTGTGAACTGACTTGGGGAAAACATGCAGCTTCGTCATTAAACGATTAAAGAAATGAAAATGAATTAGAATATTTGCTTTTTTTTACATAACATAATTTAGCTTTATTATGCTGAAAAGGATCTTAATTCCATCACATCAGCAAAAATATTATTTCCCACGTCTATATTTTACGGTACATCAAATCAAGATCTAGGAATTTGGCGCTGGCTGTCGTTAATTGATGGAAATCGAAGCATGCCACTTCGTTTTTTAAGGGATGAGTCTAAAGTTTGCCTCGAGGGCGCATGGCCTGATGGTAAAGTTTACGTTATTTATGTCAAACTGTTTAGGTTGATTCGTGAAGGGTAAGAGGTTTGATTCGTGAAGGGTGAGAGGGTAAAACAATTTGTGCTTCGACCCTCCCCTTGCCTTTTAAAAGAAAAAAAGAAAGAAATAACTTTAGTTTTTCGACATCACAAAAAAAATATATGCTAAGAAATTTTAGGTTGCGCCACAACTTAAATATATTTTTTTAAACATTATTAAATATAATATTATTTGGTCAAATTAGTAATCTTATATTGTAAAAGTTTTAGTATAAAACTAAAAGATTATTATAACAGAAATTAGATATATATATATATATTATAATTCGCTCAGACTTATTATTCTCTTATATAAAATTAAAAAAAAGACAAATCTTTTAATGAAAAATTATTCCAACCAAAATATTTATCATCTTCCGTCAAAGATGAGAAAAACATATCCTATTTAGGACGAAAAAAATTACTCCGTTTAAGGTGGGGATAACCCATCCCCTAAGTGCAGGACAAATCTACTCTCATAAAAAAAAAAAAAGTAACAAAATTACCCTTACTAAAAAGGAACAAAATAAACCACCCACGAAGAAAATACAAAACACCACCTAGTATATACAAATTTAATATCCCAAACAACCCTAACTATTCCTATCCTACAACCACAACCCAACAACAAGCTGCTTCAAATATTTCTAATGGTCGTGAAGGGTAAAGGATCGTTAGAATTTGCATGTCACCGAATTTGGTTACAAAGTGGTTGTCGAAGAGCTTGACTCACTCCAATGACAGTGGCTACTCTCCCACGATGGTCAACAGCAGTGGTAGAGGTCTAGATATAGATCACGGATCGGGCAGATCTAGCTAGTGGCGCTGGTGAAGCTCCAGCAAGGAACGACGGAGCTTATCACGACTGGACGATGACGCATTAGAACTGAGCCAGATGCTCATCAGAGGAAGCTCATCAAAATCGAGCCAAATTTGGTCGAAGACAATGGCGTCAACATGATCGAAGATACCTAGTATGGCAGTAGGCTGATGCTTCCACGCTAGAGTGCTGATTCTACAAAAACAGAACAGAAAATAGAAAAACAAAACAAAGAGAGAAGGAGAAAAGAAAAGTGAATTTAAGACAAAAATGGGAAATGGAGTTTGTGTTCATCGAAAAGAGGGTCGAAGCCCTCTCTTCGATGAATAGACGAACGACTCTGAATTTTAAGTTGAGCAACACAAAGTTAAGTTGAGAGAATTTTTAAATTTTAGGGTTTAAATTGCGACAACCCAAATATAATGCAAGAAATTGATCAACAACCTAAACATAATGCAAGATATTGATAATAAAAAAATCTCTATGATGATTTATAATGAGATTTAATTATTTAGTGCAAATGCAATACCTTTAATTATTGGCCGTACCAATATTGGTGTTTCATTTGTTGTATATGGATTCTATCATTTTTAATTCTTACTGCACTTGTGACTTATCTCATAATGCCGTTAGCTAATAAAGATTCAAAAGACTTGCTTTATTCTTGCTTTCTCCTGCGGTTAAATTCTCCATTTTCTATTTGCTTTGCCTAAAACCTGATAGAGTAAAGTTAAACAGTATTTTAAATTTTTTTTATTTCAAATAAAATAATGTTACACATTTTAAATTATATTTTTAAATTAAATTTTAAAAGTAATATATTAAATAAATATTAAATAATAAAATAATATAAATTTTAAAATCATTTATTACACTTAATATTTATTTGACACGATATTTTTTAAAATATAATTTAAAATGTTTAATATTATTTTTTTAATATGTCAAACAATCATTGACCGATGAAATGATACAACTTTCAAAATTACTCATTACACTATTTCACCATTTAATAAATATTTAACACAATATTTGAGTTAAAAAATATAAAATATCATTTAAAAAATATAATATTATTGCATTTACAAATAAGATACTCTTAATTGTTCGACTTTGACAATATCTGAATATCCATAATACAGGAAAACGGCTGACAAAACTTTCCTTGAAAGAGTTTCGATGATTGAGAATTTTGATAATTAAGATGTTTAGTCGTTAAAAATTATTTGAATTATTTGAAAAGATAGGCATAACCTTGTCCTCAAGTCACAACCATTACTAGTTCATCCTGCTTTGTTCTTAAGAATTCACAACACAACCATACGGACCTTAGCCTCCAACCCAATGCCCATAACACAGTGTCGGCATCTTAACAATAGCAACTAGTAAACAACTCT
The DNA here is from genome assembly GCA_946807835.1 of Ailanthus altissimus. Classification (NCBI taxonomy): domain Eukaryota; kingdom Viridiplantae; phylum Streptophyta; class Magnoliopsida; order Sapindales; family Simaroubaceae; genus Ailanthus; species Ailanthus altissimus. Next base: position 22,986,986 of record OX327684.1, read on the forward strand.
AGATTTGGATGATCAATTCATGATGGTGCTAGGCTAGCTCAGAAAAGAGTTGCACAGAATGAGAGAAATAACAGGTGACATTCAATTTGCTTTTCTATATATTTAGACATAGATCACTTCCAAATTTATTTGCACTTAGTTGTTAATAAACAATCACTGGATGTTTGTTGGACTAGCCCTATAAACACTTTTACAAAAAGGGTTTGTTGAGGAATGAACTCTAAACGAAATGATGTATAAATCTACTTTATATGAACAATTGTAGACATTGTCGCTACAACTGAAAGAGCCACAAGCATTAAAAACAATGGAGACAATTAATTGAAGAATGTATTTTTTGAGGAGATACAACAAAACCTTCGAGGAACAGGCCCTCCACGGGCTGATCAACCATTGAACCCATTGTTTCCATGGTGCCAAGAATGAGTAGGAACCCAGAGACATTAAAAGAAAACAAAATGTTAAGTCAAACTTCAATGGAACAAGTAAATAAGGAAATTTTTAAGGTAAATAAAAAAATATTTGATGTGTACCTTCGATATTGCAGTATAAGCAACACAAGTCTTCATAAAGTTTTCTCAATTGTCCCATCTACAACATCCTAAAAACAAAAATCTGGCAGTTTGGCAAAATGCTACCACTTCCAAAATTCAATTAGTTTACAAGAGGTAAGCCGGTCGTCAAGACTTTTGAGATGTGGGACCCTTTTCACTTAAAGATGACCCCAGTTGGAGCATGAGAGGATATACAGGGCTGAACTCCTTATCTCCTCTTGCCCTAACCTTCCCAGCATAATCATCCAGAGTTGCTTTGATACCTTTCCATATCTGATCCTCCCCTTGAGAATCTAGCCACAGAGAATATTGCAGTGGGGTAAGCTTATTCCTCTGCAATGGCGACTGCAATTCATCAGGGCCCCGAGTGTAAAGATGATGAAGTATTACACTTGGTGGGAGATCCCGAAGAAGAGGAGATGCTAACAGCTGAGATGTTTCCAAGAAAATAAGAGGCCGGAATGCTCGTAGGGCTTGGTAGGGTGCACCAAGTTGTTCAACTGGGAACAAGTTCTGGCCCACAGCTAACTCCAGCTCAGCCATGTCCCTAGCCATCCTCAGCTTCCCCGATTCTGACAGTGGTCTTACAAGAGCAGCATGTCTAATGAAAAATATCAGAACACGAGAAGCCATGCTCCGAACTAGCCTAGTGCATATATTTTCTGTTCCTGAAGCAGTAGCACTTGCAGAAGAAGGCAACAGCCTGGATAGGAACTCACTTCGAAAGTGAAGAATACACTTCTGCAGCGCCTCCATGTAAGGAGAAGCATTATTGTCCATGGCAGCATCCATGCCCAGCACAGTGAAGTTCTGGTCATGAATTTGCAAAGTGCAAGACTCAAGACGGTCAATCATCTCTTGAAACAAGGATGTAACTGAGTCACAGGCAACACCATATATTGCTCCAAGAGAGGGAGACAAAACATCTGCAGCAATAGCAGGCAATTGTGTAATCATAGCCGATATCTGTGTATAAATTTCCTGCAGACGCTGACACAAAGCAAAGTTCTTTATTTGGGCTGAAGTTGCAGGATCTGTTATTTGGCGTGCTTCAGGACCAGTTGATATCTGCCATAAAAATGTAGTTCTTTATTTTCAAACAAAAGTCTGACATAACAATCATAAGAAGATGTGTTTAAGGGGATAGGAATCCTTGCAAAGCTAAATCACATTTGCTTGTCAGAGCAAAAGCATTACACTGAGTTTCAATAATTTTACTATTTTCGATCACTCAGTAAGTATATTACTTACAGTTCAATAGATTGATCAAAAAAAACTTCTACCCTCTAGCTCATTCATGGACATATCTAGTTCCCAGATTTCATCCTTAGCTTAAAACATTTACACAACAAACAGAAAGTTATACAGAAAAGATATCAACAATAACATAACTCATATGAGAGATGTGCATGCAATGCATGCAAAAGTTTCAAGTGTCTTCCTCATTATGTAGTGGTTTCAAGTTATAAAGAGTAAAAATCTTAAATAAATAAGAACATTTTTTATTTAAAAATGGTCTTATTGGATCGGCTTGTGTCCACTTCGTCCATTGTAACCATACCACACCTCGGATTTAGTGTAATACAATGAATGGAGAAGAGAATTTTCTAAATATATAATTATCTGGAATAATTAGGTCCTCTCAGTATAAGGAATGCAGATTTTGGATAGTTCCATCAGAAATATTAGAATATGCATCATGTACAAAACAGTACACCACATGGTTAACTCATCTTGCAAAGCAAGCAATATAAAGAGAGCATCAACGTGAGCTCTGTAATGTGATTATAAAAAAAGGAAAAGAAAGAAAAGCAATGAGCTAGTCGCTGGATCAGTTACTGTAAAACTATGTCTCTATGTACAAACATATCATTCTGTTTACTATGATCTGAAAATAAATACCTGGTATTCAGTTCGTTGTGACAGCAAAATCAAAACCTTTCCAATTTCATGCAATACAAGAAGAGTCAAACGCCCGTCCAACTGAACAGCTTCAATCTCTTCCTGAATGCGTGATATAATTCTAGAGATTTGTTCTTTGGAAGGAATACTTCCACGGCTGGACATTGGGAATACAGAATTCACAAGATCGGAGAGGCGGCTTAAACAGAGAGCCAAGAAAGCTGTTTGGAATGTTTCAATAGCTGCAACCATCTGATCTTTTCCTTCTGAACTGATAGCTGGTAAAACCCCTTTGACATTTGTATCACGAGCAATTCTCTCAAGGAGATTCTCTACCATGGAAAAGAGCTTTGGATACCCCATAGTAAATATCTCTTTGACAAAACTTGATGCAGTAAAAGCAGACTTCATTTGATTTGCAAAAGCTTTCACAAGCCCCTCCCAAACTCTATCTGTCAACATGAGGTCACCCTCCTGTTTCCAGTAGTGTATAATGTAAGCAGTGATAGAGAAAGGGAATAAAATTGCAGGGCCAATAATATGGCGATTATAACAAGCAAGAAATGTTACTTGCTTCCTTGCACTAATGGTAAAAAATCAGTAAACATAGAAAATATTGATTGTATAAAAAAATGTTACATCTGTCTTGTGGACTAGTTGTCCACAAGAGTATCAAAAAACCTGACAGGGAAACCATAAGAATTCAGGATTTTTGTATTATGGCTACAATGAATTTTTAGATTTATAAGGAAAAATCTGTCGTTGGAACTTCCACCGAGCTAAAGAATTAAAGAAAAGAAATCGCTAATTAAAGCTGCAAGTCTGGAAGTGACTAAAATATTGATGCCATATCAATGGCAAGCCTTCAAAATGAAATACTCCCTTCGGATGACAAGACATAGAGTCATGGTCTTCACAATGTGGAAAAGATTTTCTTGGTTGAAGAATAAGTGCCATGGTATTTATTCTAGTCAACCATATTGAATCCCTACTTTTGAAGTGAAAAAAAAATAACTAGATGCCTTATTTCCACCTTTTGTAGCTCCAGCTGCATCACTGTTTCTGTTGACAGTTCACTACTCCACACCTCATTGCTTCTTCTCTGGTTTTATCTAATCCTCTAACAACACTGCATCAATAAACGACCACAAATCTTTATTCCTCCTATAAATCCTAAACTTCCTCTTCCAAGTTACTAATAACAATCAGCCATAAAAACCTTATGTATGTTCATCTTTTTTCTTAACCAAATTATCAACCACTAAATTACATATTTAAAGTTAGTGAAATTTTAAATTCATATCCTTCTAAACAAATCTTACCTTGGAGAATCATACCAAAATGGAAATTTGTTTTCACTTATTATTCTTAAGTGAACACAAAATAGTTCCACTTTCCCATGAACCATTTTCAAACATAGATTGTCACTCCAATTCTTGGTCCTCCACTCACAACCACAATTATACGACCATATCGGTCTTCAGAAATGCCATGCCACATAGTATGAATATTTTTAATTTAGCCAACCTTTTAAATAAAATGCCAACCTCGAGCAATGACTGCCACTATTTACTCGATACTAAGGCTAAGAAACCAAACTAGAAAAGAAATTAAGTGCAGAAAGAACTAAAACAAATTTTACCTGAATAACCTCATCAAGCAGCAAAACATGAGTAAACGGGTCTCTCTTCTTTGACAAGACCCTCTGCAAGTGCCAAACAGCAACAACAATAGAATGCAACTGATCCATACAAGCCCCCATCCTCTGCCACAACCCTTCTCTTGCTTTCACTCCACCTCCAATCTGTGGCGTCCCGCTTCCTCTTATCCCTCCCGGCCCAAATCCGCCTCCTCCGCCACCCGAAATTGCCTTCATATCCAAGGCCGCACTCACGCTCTTCACCCCTATGTTCTTGTACTTGTTCACCAAATGTTCCACCGTCGGTTTCAACTCTCCCATATTGTAAAACACTTGCAATCCCGTTCCCGCTTGAGCCTGATTCAACCCCTCCATTCCCCCTTCTAGAACCTTCATCGCTTCGTTTCGTAACTTTTCACCCACTTCTTTAATGTAAAAGAGTTCCCCGTCGATAGCGTCGATGCTGGCGAGGTCGTACTCTTTGCACATGGTGATTATCTCGCAATGGAGCTGCGCAGCTTTTGCTAGATCTAATTTTTCGGGTTCGGATTCGGAGGCGGAGATTAGATCGCGGAGCTTCTTGGACAATCGAAGAGCGCGGATCGAGTGCTGGAGGAGTTCGACGGTGCGATGGAGGTTTGATAGTTGAATTGTCTTGGCTTTGATCGATTTGTAAGGATCTGAGAGCTCAGATCGGACACGGCGGACGGATGATTGGAGTGATGATATGGCCGATCGGACGGTGGAGAGAGCGTGTTCGGCATGATTTAGGGAGGAGAGTTGATTGAGGAGGTCGGTGTGACGGGAGAGGACTTCGGAACGGAGCTGATTCTCTAATAAGCGGATGGCCTGATGTAGGTGCTCAGCGGTGGAGGCGGGGGAGCCGGATGAGAGAGCGGCGGAGGAGAAGGAGGTTGAGGAAAATGACGGTGAAAGGAAGGCCGAGAGGATTGGGTCGTTGGCAAATGCGTCTAATGGAGAAGAGCTTGTGGTCGTTGTTGCTGTTGTGAATGTTGGTGACGATGAAATTGGCGGGCTTTTCAAGCTGGAGAGACGGTGGAGAGCAGAAGACACTGCCGCTGGTGAAGCCATTTCTGCTTCTACTGTTGCGTTTTGGGCGTTAGTGATTTAGTTTTTAATTTTTATGTGACGAGATTAGCTGCTGTAACCAGTAACCCTCCCACCATAAATTTTTTGTTAAAAAAAATTCCCAACTCTTTTATATGTAAATATATATATATAGAAGAAAATTATCTAAATGATTGCGTAGTTTATTATATAATAATATTATTGTATGATATTATTTGATTAATTTATAATTTTAATAAAATTTATGATATATTATAAAATTTTGACATGTATTTAAAATAGAGCTCATTATAAATATAATAATATTATTGTATAGTATTATTTAATTAATTTATAATTTTAATTTAATTTATGATATATTATAAAATTTTGATATTATTGAGAATATAACTCATTTCATTGTAAATATATGCATGTATGCATAAAAAATAATAATCGAGCAAGTTACTTATTTTATTGCATAATTAATAAAACTACCATGTGATATTATATTACTTAGTTAATTTATAATTTTTATATAATTTATGATATATTATATAATTTTATTACGTATTTAAATACTCACTGTATAATAAATTACATAATTTATTATAACAAAACTATCATGTAATGTATTGTCTTTAATTTATTTAAATTTCAATACTCTTTTCCCATTATCAATTATAGGTTTGTTATGGGTTATTTGTAAATTCTCATATTCGGAGCATAAGCTTTTAAATTTACAGTTTATTAATACTTTTTTGTTAATATTATAATAATATATTGATATGTGTAATCAAATTTATAATTTTTATATAATTTATAAAATGTTACATAATTTCACCGTGTGTTTAGATACTCGTCATGCACTAGTTACATAACTCATTATAACAAAACTCTTTTATATAATATATTATCTTTAATTTATTTAAATTTCAATATTCTCTTCCTATATTTAGTTATAAATTTGGTATGAATTATTTATAAATTCTTACATTTTGGAACATAAACTTCACATTTAAACTTATAATTTAACGCACTTAAAGTACTTTTTTTAAAAAAATATAACAATTTACTTATATATATAACTAAAAATTTAACGGGACATATAACAATAATATTTTTTATCACATAACTACAAATTTAAATTTAAAAAAAAAAAAATAAATTTACTTCATTAAAAATTAAAAAAATCTATCCATACATAAAAATGTACTCAAACCTAACTCCATATTAAAAATAAAGGCTACCTACTACTACTCCCGCAAGCACAGGGTGGTAGACACATTCACCGTATTTAAGTAAACCGCCTTTGGATTCAAATCCCCTTCTCCAACTAAAAGAGAAACTACATTTTATCACCTCAAAACGCCGTGCAAGCTTTCATTCTTAAAACTCTATATATATTGCAAATTCCTCCGTTTAAATTATAAATTTTTATGTTATATATAATGAAAAAAAAAATGGATATTTGGATCAATAGCTCTCATTTTCTACACTATTTATTTAATTCTATGCGATTGACTTATAAATAATAGTAATCCAATCATCTGAAAATAATAAAAAGTTTATATTTAAACACAAAAATAAAACCCCCCATAAATTGGACCCTCATAAAAATCCTGCACCTATATCGACATCTTATATGGATAATGTTTGAACTCGTTGATATGCAAATAAGTAAGACAATGCCTATAGAAAATAATGCAAATTAAATATGAATAAGGTGGTAATATCATTAAAATAAAATATGTATTTTTATATCATTTCCATTAAAAATTATTGATCTTTAATGTCCAGTCGTTATTATATATATTCTCTACTAAATATAATTATAAAGTTCACCAGTTAATTATAGAATACAGAATAAAATTAACTTTTATTATAACTACAAAGTTTTTTTTTTTTTTTGGAAATATAACTACAAAGTTATAATTAAATGGTAAGAATAATGAAAATAAATTGTTAGTTCTAAAAAAAGGCAACACGAACTATCTCAAGTCTCGTCTACGCAGGACAACCAAAATGGAGCAGATATTTCCCCGTTGCTTTCCAAACAGAACCTTCAACTTTCTTTGCTGCAGCTCATCTCCTTTATCTACTTTTTTTTTTTTTTTTGTTAATGTAAACATCAAAAAATCATATGGCCAAAAATTAAAAATAAATCAAACTAAAGATGGAGAAAAAAAAAAGGAAAATTATATAACTAAGAGAAAATTCCAGAAATATTGAAATTAAAAATGGTTTACAACTTACAATAAGAGTGGCAAAGATCAGAGAAAGAATAAAATCAATTACTAAATAATTAATACAATGAATCCCAAAGAAAAAAAAAAGGAAAGAAAATCAGAATTGGCAGCCGCAGCAGAGGAAGAAGAAGCAGAGGGTGGAGACGAGGACAATGGCTTCCACAACGTACATAATTTTGAAGATCAAGGCGTCGATCAGTTTCATCTGAAAATCGAGTCGCTTCCATTTGAAAGAGGTGGAGAGCTTCCACGGCCACACCAAGCTCTCCTTGCTCATCACCTTCTTCAATGACCACGCTTTCTTCGCCATTAACAGTATGAAAATTCTCTCTCTCTCTCTATTTCTCGATTTGGTTATTGCTTGCTGTGTCTGTGCGTTGTTGTTTTGGTATTAATACAACACGCTACGCTAGGAATATGATGCTCTTGGTCATTTGCCTTGGTTTTAACAAAAAAAAAAGGTTATTTTGCTGGCCGATTGGGAGAGGATAATTTTGGAATTTTGCTTGGAGGTTAGTGGGGGAATGTTCTAGTGATAAAGGGCGTCTGGTTTTACAGCGAGGCAGCATCGGTGAGTGAGTGATTTTTACTTTCTTTTTTTTTTTTTGCAGGTTTTACCTTTATTTGATATTTAAGAAATATCAATATCTGTTAATTACTCAATTAAGTATTAATAATTTTATTTAATTTAATTTAAAACTCATATTAATTAGATTTTTGAATTGAATCTTTTGAGATCTAAATACTAAAATACGTGCTAATTTAATGGATTTAATGTCTTTTTCAATTTATAGTACAACTCAATTGACCTGGGTTGACGTTTCAATTTTTTTAAGAATATTTTAACTTTTAAGGATAGTGTTGGTTCAAATTACTTTTTTTATAGATTTTTTAATTATTTATATAATAAAAAAGAAAACTTTACAAAAAAATTATTTTTTAATTAAATTAAAACTGCCATCAAAATGAAACTTGAGGAGATGACAGTGTTAATATCCCTCCTGGACAGCTACATGTAGAAATTCGAAATTAGCAGAAATAGACTTTCTGACGCACATATTATGTGTAGATAATAATCCCTTATCATCGGTATCCCGTATTTACATTCCTGCGAGAAACCTTTTGCCTTTTATCCTTGTTCTTTTATGATTCTCTAACGGCTAACATGTATTTACTATTATTATAAATATATATATTTTTTTTATAAAAAAAAATAGGCAAATTGCGAAGTCGACATGTCAATATCTATTATTAAAAACTGCTGGACTCCAATTGCTGTCATATGCAACGGTTTTGCATCACTCATGCTACGGGTATTAACACTGTAATCGCCTGAAGTTTACACAAATTACATTTTAATGGTGACTTTGGTTTTAATTACACTCTTACCCTTTTTATTTAATTTAAAAGACAAAAAAATATACCCACTCTTTAAGAATGTTTTAGTTATTTACTTGATAAAAAATTTAAAAATATTTTTGTTATTCAAATTAAGTAAAAAAGGTAATAATGTAATTGAAATTAAAGTTACCATCATTATATAAACCTCCAAGGGGAGACAGTGTTAATATCCCTTCATGCAACTGTCCGTTGTTGTTTAAATAAAAAAATATATATTCTTTGGAGTCACAACAACTTCTCTACTTGATCACAGACAGTCGAGGCTCTTTAACGGCTAGTGAAGAAATAAAATTTCTTTTTTTTTTTTATGACAACGGCATATTGGTCCAATTTCAATGCAATTCGTTACATTAGTAGAATGAAAGTTGTTTTCTGTTTTGTGCCAGCGCAATATCGTGCCATCGCTGATGTCATCGAGTAAGTTAATAAAACCTGAAATAACTAAATTGCTCCTTTAATTATTAGTTTCTTTTTTTTTTATTTAATGAAATATCTATATTTATGTCGGGGGTTTGTCAATACTCTAAATAGAATTTGTTGTTTGAGAATCGTGGCAATTTTTAGTTTCAAGATCTTGGGAAGAAATTGTCTTCTTATATATATATTTTAAATTATATTTTAAATAAGAATATATTAAGTAATTATTAAATATAATGAATAATTTTAAATTTTATATTATTTTATCATTTAATAATTTTTTAATACATCATTATTTAAAATGTACCTTAAAATGTAATTTAAAATATATAGATATTACTTTTATTAAACTGGTTCGCATTCTGCCTTCAAATAAAAATAAATAAAAAACAAAGTTCTCATTCTATTAAATTGTTTAAACGTTGTCCATAACAATAATATCATTGTCATTTTACCTCCCCTACCATGATATGGATGAAGGTGTGCTTTAATGGGCTGGATGTGAGGTTTACTAATTAGTCAAAGGGCCATTGATATTCGTGTGGGGTGCTGCTATTCAGCCCCCGGTTTTCTCTCATCATATCCCTATAAACATGAAAACAAGAAAAATATTTTGCCTCTTTTTTTTATAGAATATATATTTCGTCTCTTTAATAGCTACAAAATTAAAATACCTCACATATTTTGCCTCTCATCGTACTCCTATTTTAAATGCATATTGTTTTTATAGCTAGAAAATTACAATGCAATTTTAATAATTACAAAGTTCAAATTTGAATTATTTTACCTTCAAAACATATTTTGTATTTTGTCCACAATAAGCTATTTAATATTTTCTTCAAAAAATTATTCAAAACACACTTAAAAAAGAAGATTAAGAATAAGTAGATCAAGTATTTAGACACTAATATTTTAAAAATTAATAATTAAATAGATTAATTGCAAAGTGAATATTCAAAAAATGAGCAAAAATAATGAAATCAAGAATGAAGAATAATACGAAGTCGAGAATTCTTTGCGCACCTCACATGCGCCCTTCCTCGCACAGCATGACTAGGTCTCGCGCCTGGCCATGTGGCGCGAGGGATTTTAAACTTTGTTTTTTTCTTCATTTTCAATTCATTATTTTTTTAATTTACTGTATTTTTTCGCATATACTTTATTTATTATCTATTTCATCATAATATACTATTATTATATTTCTATACTTATATTTTTACAAACTAAACAAAAAATTTTAAAATATATCGTTTGCCCTCGTTATACATACAAAACAATAATAAATACAAAAAAAAATAATCATACAAATCATAATTTTTTTTTATAAATTAATCTACAAAGTTGCTTGTTCTTAGTCTGTAAAATATTTTTTCTAATCTATTTAGATAATAATAATTTTTTTATTGATTTTGTAGCTCAAATAATAATAATTTTTTTAATAATGTTATTAATAAATGTAACTTTATCCATTTACTGTCCTATTGACTAAATAAATATTAGCGAAATAATTTTTTACTATAAAAGATTATAATCCTTTTAAGGGAGTTATTAATGAACATTTTCCTAAAAATAATATAGCAATTTGCTCTTTCTGTTAGGCTGTTCATGTTCCATGACCTCTGAATTTCAGTTATCACAAAACATCTCATATAATTTTTTTTTTTAAGTTGAAAACGGCGTAATACTAACATCAACAGTTAACTATTAAGCAAAAAGCTTGAAGATAGTTTAGTCAATGAAATATGTTTATATTTACTATAATAAAAGAAGTCTTTTACGATGGTAAAAAATTATTGCATATACGATCGTTACAAAATTTTGCAATGGTTAATTAGTTGTTACAAAAAATTCTTTTAAAATTTTAATTTTTAAATAAATATATTACAATAACAAAAAAATTTATCATATTTTTTTAATTTAATATTTTTAAATAAATATATTACAATATCATCCAAAACATATTAATAACATTCAAAATATATTAATAACATTTAAATATAACCATCTAAAATGTATTAATAACATATAAATATAATCATACAAAATGTAATAACAACAAAAATATATTAATAATATTTAAAATATGTTAATAACAATTTTAAATATTTTAACTTCTATTCAGTTTTTATATGATAATGGTGCGCATTAAAAGTATCTTGAACTTACAAATAAAATATTCGTATTTTAAAGATAATTTTATAAATAAAAAATTAATATTAAATTAAACATTCATACCTACTCATCTTGTGCAAAAGAACAAGAAGACATAATCTGAAACAAAATACAGATTGGATTCAACATAAATTTATCATGATACACAAATTTTAAAATTTTCTCCATTAAGCTTCTTAGTTGATTTTGGAAAAAAGTTTCAAAATTTTAACACATAATAAATGCATAAAACATATAAAAAAAAAACATGTGTTTACTCAAGAAAACATTCAATTTAATATCTTGAAAAGCTAGCAACATGCTTTTGACTTCTAAGTTTGATAAGCATTGCTCAAGGAAGATACCCTTTCCATAATAGTTTCATTGTCTTACATCTCTTTTCCCCTTCACCCATTCCTCTTCCTAGTGCTCCTGCAGTATCATATGAAAACTATGGTTAGGCACAGGTGTAATGGATTTAAGTTTTGTTAATTTTAAAACTTTTTCGAAGTTATGAGCCCATATTCAATTTCATAAACAATCCAATGCTATTTACTTGCTAAGAAGGGAGAGATACATGCTTTCATGAGCACATTTCAAATAACATCACGATCATCATTAGAATTGCATAAAAAAGGTTTGGTACCAGGACCTCTCTTCAAGTAACAACTATTGCTAACTAGTTTTGCCTATATAATAGTCTGGTCTTTCTTAGAAATAACTCTACAACACATTCGTAACACTATATAACACTAAGTAGAATTATTAACAAACTGTGAGAACGTTTTTTCTTGAAAATATGGATTCCAATTTGAAATCAATTAACTGAAAAATTATTGAAAACTCATCAAGTTTATTTTTTGTAAAATTGTTCATACCATATAATTTTACACATATTATGGTAATACTACTGTTTTTTCTATTTCAAGTAGCTAATAATTAGCATAATTACAAAACAAGTGATGCTAAATCTAAATTTCAAATGAACAAAGAAAGTATAAAGAGAATAGGCATGCATACCTTTAGTCTACTAGCATTGTCCTGCAAAGTTATCATAGCATTCTCTGATATTAAAGTCATTGCAGGTAACACAAGCACTAGTGATTTAATAACTCAACATCCACAAATCAAAGTTAATAAATAATGATAACAAAAAACTGATAAAAGAACTATAAATGTTAACTTGAATGAAAATAAATGTTAATATTTGATGATTTCCTTAGCTTTTTAGACAACTTTGTGCATAGTAATTATATTGGAGCTGGCTCTCACCTGCATAAAAAATAAGATTAAAAAAATTGGTATGCAAAATAAATTAGCACCTAATTCCAATTAGTTCTCAACCATACAGATTATAGTTTAGAACAACAATATTTTAACTGCTTTAAAATATTCCATCTCCTAGAAAAGACTTGTACAAAAGTCAAAAATACGTAGTAATTATTTTGAGGCATACCCTCAAGGCCCAACTCAACTAGTTTTAGGTATTTTCCAGGCTGAAGCAGTTCACCAACAATTCTGTCAAGCTCTATCGAGACTCTTTTTATTACATGAACTCGCCTTCCATCCTGCAGATAGGTAAGTATTAAAACTTTAGAAAAAGAAGGTTTTTAGGTAAAACAAGTAAAAGATACTCTGTTAGGTCTGCCTCTGCCAGAAGGGATGGATGCAACTAATATGTAACTTCCAGGCTGGCTACATGTTGTATATATAAAAAACATTCTATTATCAATGATGTTATTACCATTAATTCTAGGACCCTGTAGTGTAGACGGAAGTCAATCACCATTTTTCGCAAAAGCATGTTTAGAGTATAACTAGGACATGGAAAATCACCTCGGTAATAAAACAATATAGTAAAAAAGATATGGGCACTAATCTAAAACTTACCCACTTTAATATCTAAAGCATATGAGTTTTCGACAGTGGTCTCTAAACAATGAACCTATATAGCAAAAGAGTTAAACTAATAAAGTGAAATATAAGATGACAACAAAAATATATATTTAAAAAATTCTCTTATAGATTATAACTATCTAATGCAACAAACACAATTCAGATAATAATTTAATCTAAAATGTCATGAAAAATGCCTTCGCACCTACCTCAGCTAAGAAGCCTTATATGCATTTGGCAAAGGTCATGATAACAGCTCTAAAGCATTCAAAATTAAGCTAAAAACAAACATGTAAAGCTAAAGCATTCATAAAGATTAAAACTATAAATATGCATTTGGGGAAATCTTTTTCTAGATCAGATGAGAAGGCACTAACTCTTGACAATTATATGCATAAGAATTCAAGAAGACATTGTTATGAAGATACTAATCTACCTATGTGTGCACATACGTATCAATCTATCGAAACTCACCAATGAAAAGAAAAAGAAAACGACAATAAATTTCTATGAACTACCACATACAAAAAGTAAATTATTGCTGTCTACATACAAAAGTAAATCATTAAATTCGTCAAAATTTTTATCCAGAAGATGCAATTTCAACAGGACAATGAACATCTAAAAGACTTGAAACTTGATCAATCCGAGTCAAAAATTTTATCCAGAAGTAGCATTGAAAAATGTATATATATCTAAGACTATAAATTTCACATCAAGAAATGACCTGAGAAAACACCTAATAACTATATCCTTGCTATTTCAAGTCAAGCAAAATAACCTTTCCCAATTTTGCTAACAGACCATAAGTACAGATAAATTTATAGATTTGTTATAACTACATTAAATAAACTTGTGAAAATGCTTAGAAAATATAGGCTGTCGGAAAAAATATCTGACATCAATCACCATAATATTGTAGCAATCAGCATCAAATGCTCAATTTTTGTGATTTACAGAAATTAAAAAGCATAAATAAGGAAAATCTTAAGTTGAATCTAATAATTATTGAAGCAAGGTTAATTAATTAGTTAATAAATAATATTTAATAACTGCAGCTAATCGGCTATGGTCAATAATAAAATAGTAATAGTTATTTTTTAAAATATGAAATCTCCATCCAAATAAATTAATCTAAATTCCCTATGAGTAATTTTCACTTAAGATCGATTGAAAATTCGATCAACCATTAGCAATCAAGAGTATCAAGAAAATCGAATCCATAATTTTACAAATCACAAAAACTTCAACAATTATGATCAAGATATCGACTATCGATCGAAAGGGCATGATTTACTATTTTTCACAAACCCTAGAAATAAATATTCAGCAAAATGATTGAAGAACAGAAATTGACAAAAATTTTCGGAGCCTACCTTCAAAGATCGATGAGATTGAAGCTTTTACAACAAGTTCACAACTTATGAGTTCAGCAAGATTGAAATTCAAAGCCTACCTTGAAAATTTGATAAGAAAAATAGTGAAAGAGATATTCATAAAAGGAACAAAAGTTGTTGATTAATTGATATTTGAAATAACGAGAAAGCAAATTTGAAGGTGTGATTTACCAAATCAAGTGAAGAGAAAGTAGAAGAACATGCATAGAAGAGCAAAAGATCGACAATGAAGTGAAGAGCAAAAAATGCAATCTTTATTAATTATTTTTAACCAAACAACGCCATTTGTTTTAAGTCTTTTTCGACAGCTAAAATAACTATCGCAAAAAGCCCTTTTCTTGTAGTGAATTTAGAGCTTTAATTTATTATTTTTTTGGCCTCAATTTCATCTGTGAATTAATTTCTTGCATACGGTATCTTAAGTAACTGAACGTGGTGCTGAGGAAAAACAAAATATTAATATAAATTTTACAAAATATTTTTTTACCTCCATGTCATCACTAAACTCCATTGAAATTTATCAAGTAAATCTCAATATTAGATAAAGAAGACAAGGTAATGTTAACATATTCAGAACTTTGTCTTCTTATGGACAAAAGGATTAAATTTGTCAAGATTAGGTAAGAAAAAACTGCATTAGTTGAAACACAAGTGTCAATGTTGAAGGATGCGTGTTGCTTATCTGTTTATAAAGTTAATGTCCTGTAAAGCATCTAATTAGAGGGGTATATATACTTCAGGTTTTAGAAAGCTCAATTAATTATCAAGGAGCTCATAACCTTAACACTTCTTCAAAATATTCTTACTGTAGAGAAAATTTTTTAATTTTTTACCCTCAATGCTAATGGTATATCATAACTTTTGAACACAAGTAATTTAAGTGACTCAATACATTAGAGAAGTAAAAAAAAGGATTTTTATTTTTTTTTTAAATTTTAAATACTTTTCTAACATTTACCTTTGGCTGAGTATTTTTTGTGCTACGTAGGTTTAAGTAGCTCAACATCCTCTTTGTTTGTTCTCAACAATAATCTCATAGCAATCCACAAAATAAATTTTTGTTGTTATCTTTTTTAATTATTTTAAAAATTTTGTACTATACGAAGTAAGTAAAAAATATATATAGTTGTGATTTATTATTTATTATAATCAAAATACACTTAATTTACTTCTGCAATATATATTTTTATTATAATATATAAAAAAATGCTACTTTGTAGTATAAGTGAGAGGATAATATATCAAATGAGATATAATTTTAATAAATGTTATTTTAAGAGGGAGTATTTAATAAGGAGAGCACATTATTCCATAAAAAAAATATATTAGTTACAAATGTATAATGTATTATTATTTTTTAAATAGGTTTTATTCTAATGAATTTTAATGGTAAAAATTTTATTGAGCAAATTTATTATTATATATTATAAATTTGTATTTATTTTTACTTGAATTTTTATCTTTATATAATTTTTTTATAATATAAAATAAGTCCAGTACGGAGTATTGCAATGGAACGGTGGCTTCTGCCACATCGACAAAACAATCCCCCCATTGCCTTTTGTACTTGCATATAAATGTGGCCATTGGCCTTATTATAATATATACATACAACAATTGGAGAGGCGTTGCTTAGTATAGTAGCTTTATCTTATAATTTATGTTTTTATGTATTATTGTCTTTATTTATAATAATTATCATGTTTCCTAAATACATAAATATTCTTTTTTCTGTAATACTGGGCATAGACGCCGCGTCCAAATTGAAATATTCCCCCCAAAGGACGGGAATCTTTGCACAAATTTGGACGTTCTCTGTCCCTCTTATTTCTTTTCGGCTCTTCCTCTAAATTCCTTTGGGCATATGTCTTAAATCCCCCCACCCGCTTGAACAATTTTATGCTAAACCTATTTATTTTAGAATTTTGTCTTTAAAATTCTCCTAACCTATATTAATTAGTTAACAACTCGTTTGTCAATTTTGGATTAGAAATTTTTTTTTTTTTTACATTTTATTTGTAATATTGTAAATTTTATTTTGTTGAAAAAAAAAAAGGAAGATTTTTTTTTAAGTGAAATTTGAAGCTAATGAAATTTAGCTTATTTAAGCCAAACTTTGAAAGATTACATGATAATTTTCCAATGCCTCTTAATTTAAAAAAATTACAAAACTATAATAATGAATTGTAATAAGGAATTAACGTGGGAATTAATAGGAATTCAAGAATCTTTAATTTCATAGTATTTAAGAATATATTTCAATAGATGATAATGCATGCTCAAAATTTACCTTGATTTATTTAAAAACAACGTTAAACTTTATATATATATTTATATGTGTGTGTGTATTGTTTGGTTTAAAAATTAAGGTCCACTTCAATTAGACATAAAATTGAGAAAAAATAATATCTAGACCTTTAAGATTTTAGGCAAAAAAAAATACAAATTTCAATATTTTTAAAAATTACTTTATTAACACTTTTGTCAATTAATGATTTTTGTATATTTTGATTAGAGAAATGATAAATTGATCTTTTACTTACATATAAATTTATGATGCACGCACTTAAAAATTACTTTATTAACACTTTTGTGAATTAACGATTTTGTATATTTTAATTAGAGAAATGATAAATTGATCTTTTGCTAACATATAAATTAATGATACGCGCACTTAAAAAATACTTTTTTTAAAAATTTAAAAGATATTTTTTTTTCTTACTTACTTATTATTTAAATTAAATAAAAATTTAAAATAAAGCCCTCTTGTTGGGATTGTTGGAGGTGTAGGTACGTGAGGTTTGTGTCTTCTAGTAGAAATGAATTATCAAAATCAGTTGAGTAATCGGGATAGGACTGGCTAATGGCTATGGTGCTTGATGTGAGTGGTTGAATGGATAATGACTACAATGATGTAGAAGTGCTTCTTTGATATGCGTTCGATCTGCAAGAGGATTGAAGAAGACATCCAAATCGAGGCGAGTAGGAGTGGATGGCCTTAGCTTCGCTTTCCTGCTCAATGCAGTTTATTTCTCCGACTAGTGGTCGCCGCGCCTTCTTGCTTCGGCGGGGAAGACATCATACTTCTGCACCATACTTCTGCACCAGTTATTGCTCTGTTTTCACTACCTAAAAGAAAAGAATTACATCCCCATGTCATAACAAAATTGGACTAGATCGTGATATTTACATTGATGATTCACTTATTCATTTTTATGGATGCATGGATAAACAAACCAATGCATATCTTTTGTTCAACAAAATACCTTACAGAAACATAGGCAGTCGGAATACTATTATGGGTATTTATAATGACAATTCTTATTATCGGGAAGTGTTAATTTTGTTCAAAAGATTAATGATTGAAGAAATTAAAGCCGATAAAAATCACTCTGGTCATTTTGTTCTTAGCAAATCCTCCATTGTTATGCAATAAAAGTTGGTCTTGAATGCTTGTTGAAATTTGGAGAATGCGTTGTTCAGAAAGTCAAATAAATTCAAGCCTATTAATTTTCATATGTTCATGATTTCTGCGCATAGACTTTAAAATCATCAAATCTGCAATCGTTAATCATAAATTTGATCCCAAATTTTAATTTGGGCAAATTCTCTCTCTCTTTCTTTATTATTTGTTTATGGATGAGCAACTGTCATTACGCTTTTCAATATTCACAACTTTAATCTTCAAGGTCATGATCACTTGTTGAAATGTGTAGTTGTTTTTCGACTCAATATATTGATTGGAATTTAATTTTGGAAAAAAGATAACCGTAGTTGCTGGTTACTTTATTTATATAACGGTAATTATGCAACTTCGTTTTCAAAATAATGAGAGTCAATTCGGTTAACTTTGCAAGGGTAAGGATAAGGGTAATTTTATAAATGCAAAATCACTAAAGTTTGGGTACTTAATTTGTAAATTGTTGATATGAACACGATTCTAATAAATCATAAACGACTTTAAATTAAATTGGGGTATAACTATATTTTTATTAATTTTATCAAACTTTTATTAAAATTAAAAAAAATTGTTAAATGATAAGAATACCGATAAAATTCTAAAATAATACCAAAATTTACTATATTTTCTTAAAATCTAAGAGTTTAAAAACTTTTAAAGATTCATATATCATTTTGTTTAAAATTAAAAGCTAACTTATTAAATATTATTGAGTATGTGTCGTTATTTTCTCTTGGCGCCTCAAAATTTGAAACTCGAAGATTTCAATTAAGATGTGAATGGGATTTAATCTAAGATCCGAGAATCCAAAAAAAAAGCCAAAATGGTTAACATCCATTGATTAGGATTTTTTTTTTTTGACTAAATAAAAAGTTAATTCAATGCAACTTGTAAGACCAAAAATAATTCTTCTGATCCTACCAATGAATTATTAGGCCTTTCGTCCTCCAAACTAATTTTCATTGCTTTAAAACAAAAATATCACAATCTACAAACTATTCCTACACATTTCTTAAATAAACACGTGTAATGTAAGTTCAAAACGCAAAACATTCATAAAATAATTAGAGTTTATTAACCCACTTGGTTAAAATATTATGACAAGTGATTTACTGACAAGGACATAGTAGCAGCTAGCAAGGCTCTTTATCCGTGGAGGAGCCCAAGCGCCAGAGACCTGTCGTTACCCACCAAGTCGGGCTGTCATGGGGGGGCTAGTTGAATCGAAGACAACAATTTCCGTCTCAAATTATATTTTAAAAATATAATTTGAGGTGTTTAATATTATTTATATTTATTTTATAGTTGAATTGAATAGTTTATATTTAAGAGTAGAGATGGGTTTTTGTGAATATTTTATATTTAAATTTATTTATTTTTTATATTTTATAATTTTTTTAAAATTATACTAATATCATTGATATTGTGTGAACGTACGATGTGCATCAAATAAATGTGAATCTTTTAAATAATTTTAAAATAATATATCTCATATGCAATGTAGTAAAAATATAAATATATAAATATTAAAACAATCTCATTACTCTAATGAGATTATGAGATTTACTCTCAAAATTTTAAATAAATTTATTTGAGAATGTAATGAACTTCTACAAATTAAATTAATAACCTTTTTTTTTGAAATTATTTAAAATAATTCTTACTTTTTATTATTATTATTTTTTTATTTATTTCTCTCAAACAATTGTTAAGTTAACACTTAACCTAAATAACACAAGCAATTCACTTCAATTTCAACTAATGAATGAAATACCTTTTATAAATAAAATTATCGCTCGTGCTTCCAATAAAAATACAATAAGTGGCCATTTACACGAAGCTGACTAAGCATACTTCATGCTTTCAAAAAGGAGCTAATGGCAAGGTGATGTTGTGACCGAATTACAAAGTAAATTAATGATAAAAAATTATTCAAATAACATTTGAAGAAAACAACACATGCTAATAATTTAGCATGACAAAAATAAAATAAAAAAATTAATAATAACTTGCCACCTTTGAGTTAACAAAAAAATTGGTGGTTAAGTGTTTTTTTTATTTATTTATTTCAATTTCATTTGCTTTTGTCAAAATTAGTTTGGTTTCAAAATTCTTATAAGAAAAATATCAGTTACACCCATTTGGCTAATTAATATAATTTAAATAAAATAATAATTATTTTATTTAAATAAAATAATAATTATTTTATTTAAATAAAATAATAATTATTTTATTTAAATAATAATAATATTTATTAATGTCCAATTTAGTATTCATACAAAATTTTGACACAATTTAAAACATACACTAGGTAGATAGAAGTGTTAAGTTTTACTTGACATTTAACATTTAAACCCTAATTACTCTCCGAGAGGCCCTGAAATAAATATGTGACTAATTAATTTAATTTAAATAAAATAATAATTATTTTATTTAAATAGTAGCTATATCTACCAATGCTCAATTTAGTACTCATACAAATTATTTGCACAATTTGAGGCATACACTAGGTAGATAAAAGTGTCAAGTCTCACTTGGCACAATTTTAGATTTAACACTTAAACTTTATCTACTATCTAAAAGATCTTGAAATAAATTCATATTTTTTAAAAAAATTCAGATCGAACAATTTGATCCTGTGCGCTACCCACGTTTTTAACGCGTACACTTCATATAATGAGACTGCTAATGCTCACACCCATTTTGTCTCACGAAATATTTTCGTAAGTCTATAACCGATGCCCCCCACACATACACGTTATGGATAATACAAAATAACGAGTTAAACTATACAAGTTAATGTTAATCCATATTCGTATAATCTCTCTGTCATTAATATCCTAAAAGAGCAGATATATAGATCAACATCGCTAAGTCCCCTAATACTCAATCATAAACTTATTTTCTCGATTAGTATTCCAATAAACAATATTCACAAATTTCTTTGCAATATTGTTTATACTACGGAAAACTCTTTCCCGAATTAATGCTTATGGCCGTAATTTTTTTTGTAATATAATCTTAGAGCATCTGAATATTTAACTCACCCATATGAGCTGACAGATCTCATATGTACACTTACCGGACTCCATAAGTATCGGATCATACCCAGCGACATGCAGCAGTTAAATCATAAAAAGTCTCTGACATGTGTGTAACTTAAATAACGTGGATCACTCATGAAGCCTACCATGGTGCTCAGATCAAGGGATCATGAATACTACTCAACTCGATAAGATCTTTTATTGACGAATTTATGAGATATTTATTGAAGGTCTTTATTGAGTATTGTTCAATATCCAATCCTCACTGAATACCTGTATATTTATACGAGCTTCAACTAAGCTCATGGTCTATTAAGATTAACCATCTAGACAATACAGATATAGATATACACTGATCTATATTAAATCAATTCTACTCGACAAACCTTGCACCGGTGAAAATAGATCAAAAACAAATAATTCGATAACATACTTACACAATAATATTTCCTAACAACTCTTTTAACTATTTGCAACTATGTCATTATTAGTATATTCTTAAGTCTTTATCCCAGTTCAGAAAAAGTTTTAACTTTTTAGATCTAATCTAAATTCCTTTAGATTAATATAATGTCTGAAATATTACAAGCATCTTACCTAATAAAAATAATTAGAAATTTAATGAAATATTTATTTATTACATAAATATGAAAACAACATTCATATAAAATTAGGATAGTACATGAGCACAAATTTTAATAAATATATTTAATTAAAAAATATATATTTTGAATTTAGAATTTAAGGCACCTTATATTTGAATTTAATTATTTTTATATTTTTAAAAAATATATTTTAAAAAATTATAATAATAGACTTTATCTAAAAAATTAAAAAAAATATTTTTTTAATTATTATTATTTTTAATTTAAGGCTTTAGAATAAATTTGAGATATAAACCATCCCCATACACGTCTAAAATATTATTTAAAGATTATAACTCACTTCATTTTTACTTGAAACTCAAAAAATCGTTTTTTTTTCTTTTCATTTGGGTTGGAATTATACAATGTTCGACCCTACGGAAAATTTTGCCCAGCCTACCACCAAAAGCCAAAGGTCACGATGTCATTTTAATTTTGTTATTTCTTATAAATTATTCCACAAAAAGAAAAAAATTCTCTCAGATAATAATAATAATAAACACGCTTCTCAATTAATATTAAACTTTTCAATTGGACTCTCATTTCTCAAAAGTTAAAGATAAATAACCAAAAAAAAATAAATTTTCCTTAAAAATCATTTACGAAAAGTTATTTCTAATTAAGGAAAATTGAATTATATATTATTAATAAGAAAAAAAGCCCCCCTGTTTGATAAAATGATAACACACGCTGAGATTGGCAGAGACCAGAGACAGTCACTGATTCCCAGTGAATCAAGAGTTAGCAGATCAGCTGTCTTCGTCTGTGTCCGTACACATCACACATGCACCCACTCATCATCATCATCATCAAGCATCGATAGTTTTCCACATCCCAACCCCATTATATATAGATATATAATTTATAAAATACAAAAACAAAATAATAAACACACACTACATACATTACACGAGCTCGTTTTCTCTCTCTCTCTTCTTCTTCTTCTTGTTGTGATGTGATGTAATGTGATTCCAATTTCCAAGTAAGAGCATTATATTCGTTTCTCTGTTTGTTGTTTCTTCTTCTTAGGATTCATTGTTCGTCCATTCATAATTGATTCAATCGAAAGTTTCAGTGTAAGCAAAAACAAATGAGAATGGTTCTCGAATCCAGCGTCTTTAATTGCTACCCTCTTGGTTTGCTTGTATCCATTTTAGCTCTGGCTTCTATTGATGGCTTTCTTGGTTTTGTTGCATTCTATCAGGTTTGTTTTACATGCCTTTTTGCTTGTTCTTTATAATGTTATTGTTTCCTTTTATAAATTATCTTCATCCTGAATTTGTAATATGTGGACTAGAATTTGATTTAAGGGGTGAACCAAATGTTTAAGTTAATTCCGGGAATTTTGATCTTCGTAATGTTTGGTTGGTGAGAAAATGCAGGCAAAAATGATAAATGAATTTAATAATTTTTGAACATTTGGAGCCAAAATCATGCTTTAGGATTTGGGATTTGTGTTTTCTTTGGATTCAATGAATCAAAGCAGATTCAAGCTAGAAACTGGCTTGGCTTTTTTGTCAAATCATTGTCTCTCTTCCCAGAAACAATTGTGTTATTGAAGGCTTAATATCATTTGGAAATTAATGTCATTGACTATTTGCCGATAGAAAAGAGGGAAATTGGAGTTGATACCATTATGCGATTTAGTAATATCTATTTTTATAGAGTTCATTCAACTTAGCTCATTTCTTAGACCTTAAAGTATGATCAATTGTTCTCTTCTGATTGTGATTTTATAAATTTTGAAGAAAGATTTACTTGGTTATTACTCATGGACATTCTCTAATTGATACTTTTAGGCATAAAATATGTATGCTCTTTTTGTACAATTGTTTGATGTTCTCTTTGTTGTTAAGTTTAGTTTGTGTAACTGATGATTAAGTATGGTTTGCTTGATGTTGATTACTGTGTAGCTTACGGAGATCTTTCTTGTTCTTTTTTTGGTTCCTACTTATGTGAGCCACATTGTCAATGCAGCTTGCCAGGATTCACATGCGAAATCAAGCGGTTGGATGGACGCGCCAAAAAGTAAGAGCTTCTTTTACTTTCAATGTTCCTTTTGTGATTAGTTACAAAAATAGAAAGTAATTTGGATAGTTGCCAGTTTTAGCAGTTGAATGCAGAAATGAACTTTGTGTAATCATAGTTACTGTTTTCATACAATTATTTCCGATCTTCGTGTGTTCTTGATCTTCATTTTTTATGTGCTTCTCTATTAAGATGTTTCTTCTTGATTTCTCAATATACAATCAAAGATATTGACAAAAACATATGCATGTTATGGGACTTCAGTCATTTTTCAAGCCCAGCTCACAAAGTCCTTTTCTTCTTCTGAGTTGGAAAGTCTATTTTACTTATTATTTGTGACCGTTTTGTTTCAGCTCTTGATCCTATAAGACAATAAACCTAATGTTGAATTGATATGTTTTCCTTTTATGTTGATTCTTTTTCATGTACTTTTTATGTTGTATCCTCTATGACGGGAATGTCAATTGCAGGTACTCCATCTCATGATTGGCTCTTCCAATTTGGGTAAGAATGGGGAATCATTGGTCAAACCATGGAGATTTTCCTTATATGATATATCATTAGAATTGGAAGCATGATTCTTAATTGGACAGGTTGTTTAGCAATTATTTAACTTATGGAATCACAGAAAATTTAAGAACAGGGCTATGTGCTAGTCCTTCATATGTTGGATCACAGCGTTAAGTGGTACAAGTAAATATTGGTTGTGGAAATTCTGTGGAGTGCCTTCTATTTGTTTTATCATATTCTGCAAATAGTTGGTCAACACCATGGAGATTTTCCTTATATCATAAACAATCACAATTCAATATGATTCTCAACTAGACAGGTCGTTCACTTTAGTGCCTTATTACTGTCTTACCCTTTAACATCATTTTAAACCCCTTTTCAAGGAGTTTCTGCTCTCCTTTGAAGCAAACATAGAAAGCTTTTCAAAACTGATTTTATTGCTTATTATGCTGGAATGTGAAAATATTGGAGTGCATAGGTCTGGCAAAAAGATCCAGCAGCAGATAACTAATAGCTTTTTAATCCATTCTTTTTTCAGGTTACTTCATCTATTTGATATCTACACTCATTGCTACTTGTGAAGGGTGGCTTTGCTGGTCCCACGCTTGTGGCTTTATCTTCATGGGTATTTTCCCCTTGTTTCAGATAATTGATGAGTGGCTTAAATAATTATTTCTTAAATTTCTACTGCAAGTCAGTTGGTAATTTTAAGTGATTGAAAATATTGCTGCAGCTTCACCCGATATTCTGTTTCTCGCTGCATTTCTTCTACTCTTATCTTTCTGGTAAGTTTTTTAGTATGCCCTTAACATATATTAGTCGTTCTTTTATTGTTGAACACATTATGGATAGATAATGAACATAATTGTTGAAGCACATTATCATAGCTCTGTTAACTTGGATGATGTTTTGTTATGAATAACAACTCAGTTCTTCCATTATCAACTGTGAACTGGATGTGTTCATTAACATGTTTTGTACCCTTGTATGCTTGTCAGCTTAAACAGAAACCTTTTATCTAACATGAAGATTACGGAACAACTGATGTCTAAGTATATCGTAATTAATGTGTTCAGATTATTGATATTTTTATTGTTGATAACTCACTGGTGGTGTATCCAATGAACTATCAGTATATTTTTCTTCTATTGAACATTAGACTTAATTTCTGGCATTTGTTTGTAAAATGATAATCAAACACTATGAAAAAGAGTTCATCTTTTCTTTTTCTTAACATATAGCATGAAGGAGAAATGTGAAATATCTTGAAAATATGAATTATTTGATAGCATCTCCAAAGTTTAAGAGAAGGGTCTCCCTCTAGAGTTTGTATGATGAGATATTAAAATATGCAATGATGCAATGTAATTTATAGATATATATATATGCTACCATGGGCAATGATTTTATAGGGTCGACCTTTGCCATCAGGCAAGTGATGAAGAGGATGACGACGACGAAGACAATAGCAGCCAGCAGGCTTTATTGGACAATTCAAAGAGTAAAGCAGGTCCATCAATCAATGATGGTCGACGGAGGTGTTGCTCATTACGGGGCATTCATCTTGGTAGCCGACAGAAATTTGTTATTGTGGTGTGAGAAATAGGAGTATTCAGTTGATATATTTTCATCATTTTTTGGCGCTATTGTGGAGGTTTTTTTTTTTTAAATTTATTTTTCTTGTATTCTGTCATTTTAATTTTTCTTTTTCTTACTCTTTTTGCTAGGTGATTTTGCTCATCTTCATCTTGATGATGTCATTTGCGATGATAATATGGATTGGTGCGGGGAAAAATCCTATTGATACTTCAACAGTTGCTCAGGTATGCAATATAATCCTTCCAGTTCATCATATTTTGCAATTATTAGGTACCATACCCACATTATATATTATCTCCCTGGAATATATTTGCTTAATACTCCTGTCTACCTGAAGTTCTAAACATTAAGACTCAGTAATTGCTTGTTAAGAGTCTCCCCTCTATGAACTAGTCCTAAATTTTCAATTTGATTGAATTATAACTCTCCACTGATCATTGATTGTTTCGATCATTAAGCAGGTGTACGTTGACTTTTTTGCTGCAGCATTTCTTCTATTGGGAGGAGCTTTTGGTTGTTATGGTGAGCTAGTAGTTCCTCTATTTATGCAGTTCTTTCTGTATATTGTTCTTTTGGAGTTCTTTGCTTCTACATTTTTAATAATCTTCCTAATGGAGAGAATATACCATAGACATGTTTCACATCTCAGAATTACAGATATGTTATCAGATGTACGGGCTACTGTTTCGGAGAGGGTCATTTTGATTATTTGAAGTAAAATATAGTACTGGTGGGACATTAGGTGTAGCTGCAAATTGATGGTCAACAATAGCTACAGGCCAATGCAAAAGAGTGATTACAACTAGAGAACTATTATTGGTGACATCATTGCCATGGAACCAACTAGAGAACTAGATCTAAGCAGCACTGAGTGGCGAAAATGTACTCATTTGACCATCCTCATGTACACGAGGTTAAGGCATTGCAGCATTGTATATTAGCATGGAAACAAATAACATTCTTATTGTTCAGACCTTTAATCCATTTTTAGATGTCTTGTTCCACATGTTGCCCCTCTTAGTGCACAAAACCTCTGGCTCTGCATGCATGACATATGCATGATCCAAGCTGGATATTAACTAAAATTCAGTTGATGTAAATGTACCGGCTAATTTTTTGTTTTGTGTGGACATTTTGGAATTTTAATATTGTAGCACTCTTCTGAGTTATCTACAGTTTTTATATTTCAAATATACTTAGAGCTAGTTTATGAAATATTTTGAATTAATGTCCAAGTGTTACTGGTAGAAATCAGAAGGTTTGTGTCACTAAAGTTACTAATATTGTTTTTCATAATTTTTTTCTTCAGGTCTCCTGCTATATCTTAAATTGAGAAAAGTCAGGTCTGAGAGAGCTTCGTTAGAGATGCAGAAGGTATACAGCTGATAAGTGTTTATTATTATTCATTTTCTTGTACTGGTTTTGTTGTAATTTTTCTATTTTCATGCTGTACTATCTATATATGAAATATGGTACATTTAATTGCCTGTTGAATTACTTAAAACTGTATATGCACCTGGCTTAAATCTAACAGGTTAATTTTTTTATTCTGTATATGTGTTTTAAGTTCTAAAGAATCCACCACTTGTGCAGGTTGCTGGGTTAGCTATTGTCTCTGTTATATGTTTCTCATCGAGTGCTTTGGTAGCTTTTCTAACAGATATTCCTGTAAGTGATAGAATAGCCAATGACTATTACATTTCTTGTTTTAGTTTGTGTGCTTCCTTCAAATTTCATTTTGTCATTGTGTTGGCAGCTTTCTTATCATTGGAATGTAAAGGAAATGATTGGAGTGAAAGCACTAGTCCTGCTGATTTTGTACTACTTCATAGGTATTTCACTTTCCTATCATATATCAAACCTGGCTGCTTTTTAACATTTGAATGTTAGTCTAAAAAGTTAGTGTTATGATTTCTAAACGTATTCTTGCCACAATATCTTGTTCAGTGCTAAGTTAAATTACATGTTAGTGTTAACTTAAATGATTGTTATTTATTTTTTTCATAGGAAATATATAAGAAATGTTATGGAAAATTAAAGAGTAAAGGTTACAAAATTGAACCAGAGGTCCACCGAACTAACACAACCCCCCCCCCCCCCCCCCCCAACAGTGCAAAAACCCAGAACCATACAAATTATATATTTGTATACTGCAGGCCCCAAAAACATGAGTAAAAACAAAAAAGAGAGCCCCAAACAAGCAAAATAAACCCAAAACAATGTCCAATCAAGCTAGATGAAGAAAAATCTAGGGTCTTGAAAATCCTTACAAACTGAAAGCCCATAAAGAAGTAAAAAGATGAATCCTGTCGCACAACCCATTGATATCTTCCTCTTAGAAAATACAGCTATTTCTTCTTGCCATATAACCCACAAATAGAGCTAGGACAGCACACATATATAGTTTTAGCCTTTTTCCCTTGTATTATTGTTGGTTGCAATATTGTTGTCATACTATATGAAGGAGCTCAATGATGTATTATATATGGTAATTACATCTAGAGATTATTCAACAGGTTCCTCAGTGCCCTTAGCCTTTTTGTTATGGACCATGAGAGAAATGCCACCTCCAGCTGCAGTTACTAGACAAGAATCGTCAAGAGTGATAACGTTTGTTCATTGTGGGTCTGCTGAAGTGCATCAACCTCGGCGTTGGGCTACTGATACCAGTTTAAAGAACCAGGTTCGTAAAATAATTGTTGATTGGAGGGTTTCTCAAATTTGATCTCCATAGACTGTATTTCTGCATTCTTAGTACTTGAAAGAAAGTTCTGAAAGAAAGTAAAATTTATAAAGGTACTGGGAAATCTATTCTTATAGCTAATAAATAAACATATACTGTCTTTGTCTTTATTTGTATAACTATATTTTATCCAACATTTTAGCTCATTGGTGATTTCTACATTTGTAGAGTTGTTGGAATACTGTCTTCACATGCAGATTATGGAGTACTGGGTTGGGGCTGTTAGTTGTGGAGGCTGGGTCCTAGTCTTCATGGTTATTATAAATTGAGCCCCAAGTAGTAGTTCTTGTTTTGTTTGTCTGATATTCCTTAGTTGCATCTGGGTGATATGCATGATTTGCTTCAGCTTCTACTTAAGCATGAGACTTTGGTTCAATTCTTAAGAACCTGAACTCAAGTTGCAGCAATACGAGATCTCACAGCTTTGTCTTGCTTTTCAGTTTTTCCTTTGATTCAAATTTCTTGAGCACATAATTATTTACTTTAATAATTTCATTTTAATGATTTTTTGCTGTCTCTATCTTCTGAAACACCATAGGAGCTATAATTCTACCATCTGTGCATTCTTATCATCGCATTTCATATTCTTGATTTTATTCATTTCACGGGCCTTTTTTGAGAGAAATGGCTCTGCTCGAACTTGCAGATGTCAAGAGCAAGTCCCATATAAATGTGCATTACTGTGTTGGGAACCATACATGCTCTTTTACCACCAAGAAATGCTAGAGGTGCCGTAAACAAGTTGGCCATGGTTGAGAGTTCCGTACAGTCCATTACAATTTCTGCAAAAGCTGGGAGTTTACTGTCTTTAAGATCACTAATATTACTTGCACATAGTTGTGAGCAGCTGCAACATTTTGAAACTTAGTCCTGTAAATAGGCACTACAACAGGATTGATCTAGGAAGAAGAAGCTGCACAACTTATTTATTTATTTTTTTAGTTTTCAGCTGAGGCACTAATTTCTTTCCGGGAATGAGAATGTTGTAAATGCATCATGAAATTCCTGCTAAATACAAGCATGTTATGCAAGATGCTTCCAAGCAAATGCTTCTAAGCAAATGCTTCTTTTTCACTAAATCTGAGTAAATTTTTATGACTGTAACTCTGACAAACAAACAAAAGCAAAAAAAAGGAGGAAGACAGAAATTATCTTTCTTTTTCGAATTCCAGACAACAAAGTGAAACCAAGTTATTTGTTTTACAAGGATTCCTTTTTAAATCAGCCCACCAGAAATAAAAAAAAAAGCTTTATTTTATTGTTGTAAGTTTTAAGTTAAATTGATCTAAAGAAAAGATAATAATAAAACATGACATTAAGTGTTTAAACTTAATTTTTTTGTTTATGGATACTTTGCCTTCAAGTTTCAAGTTATGCCTTCAGACTTTGTGAGTACTAATTTATTTAATTATTAAGATCTTTTAGAATTATATAATTTTTTTTTAAAGTTTTTATTCTTTAAAAATGGTTGGATTTTCAACAATTGACAAAATGTAAATATAATATTATTTATATGTATCATTTATTTTTTGAAAAGGATGCGCCATTTATGAATTAAATGGTTAAATACGTAATAAATTATGTTAGAAATTAATGGAATTTTTTTTTATTTAACTAACAAATAAGATATCACGAAAAAGATTTTGAGAGAAAGCTTAAGAATCATATTGTTATTCAATATATAAAAGCTACATATTACGATTACCCGCCGCTACAAAAATGAAATACTATATAAAAACAAAATAAACAAACGAACCGTTCCCGCTCCGCTTCGCTTCGGAATTCGGGTCTCAGCTTCCACTGCCACTACTGCTTGAGCTTAACAGACAAAAGCAAAAAGAAAAGAAAAGAAAAGAAAAGAAAAGAAAAGCGAGTTCGCCATGAAAAAGCACATGAAAAAAAGCAGAGGGTAAGAGTTTTATTACGGTATCAAAAATCAGTATCCATTCTAAACCCAACACCCAAAAAGCAAAAGCACTTCGAATCCCATCAATTCCTTAAACATGGATTGATTTCCTCGTCAATTAAAAAGCAAAAACGCTTAGCCCCCCCCCCCCCCCCCCCCCAAAAAAAAGGCTATAAACAACTCTCGCACATTGTTTTCTTCTTCTCAGATAAATCACTTTGCCCCACTTAACAGTTAACACCCATCTTTTGTCTCTCTCTCTCTCTCTCTCTCTATACAAATACCCCCATTACAAAAATATGTCGTCTATTAAAAAATCCATCTCCTCAAAACAACCCAAACAACGAGATAGTGAAACCACAATTTCAGTTCAGGTAATTTCTTCACAGTCGATAATAACAGTAATAGCGCTGAGGGGTTCGAAGAATTTGTGCCGTCATGGCGAGCTCCAGTGGAACCAAGAGCGAGGCGGGACCACCCGGACCACCCAGGTCTCAGTCGAAGAGGATGAGCCGAGCCCAGACCATGATGGTGGACTTGCAGAACGAAGACAGCTCCGCCATTGACAGTGAGCTCGTTCCCTCTTCTTTGGCTGTCATCGTTCCCATTCTTCGTGTCGCTACTGAAATCGAAAAGGATAATCCCAGAGTCGCTTGTCTCTGTTAGTTCCTCTTCATTCCCTCCCTTTTTCTCCTAATTTGATTTCATTTAATTAACTTTTTGGGTTTTTTTTAGTTAGTTAATGCGATGTTATTGGTTTCTTGCACATTGTTTGTCATTGTTACTTATTGTATGCTCTGTTCAATGCTGAATAAGTTTAATGTGTATACAGTGTCATCGATGTGCTTGTCTTATTGATTTTGCGTGTGAAATAAGGGCTTCAATTTTGGTGAATTTATAACTCTTTTTTTGGGAAATTTTATTCAATTTGATTCTAAGAATTTTTAAGGTGGTAATCCTGGTTCTCTCCTAAAAATTTTAATGCAAAATAATTTTGTAATTTGGTCCAGTACTCTTTATATATAAATATATATTATAATGTATATACACATATAAAGAAACTCTAGGCCCCCCACACCCACCCACCACCCCCGGCCTTTTTTTTTTATGAAGTTAGATTCCAGGAAAAGCAATATACTCAAATGGTTGCTAGTGTTTGAATCTATTTGGAAAAAGAAAGAAATGAAATACCAAATTAGGTTAATGGATCTTCATACTTACCTATGGCCACTATAGTTGGAATCTATGCAGTCTTTATGCTGATGCTCTCTGATGGTTGTGTTAGGAATGGATTTTCTTTATTGTTAGAACCAATGTGTAAGGATTTTTCATTTTCTCACAGGCAATTGATGATTTGTGTTTGTTGGACCAACTATACGTGATACCTCTTGAATGAAGAAATGCCTTATCTTGTAGTTCACTTTCTCATTCTTTGCTCTCATGCTTTGTATTTGCTCCCAGATTAATTTATAGTATGTTTGATCCCGAATACTTCTGGCTGTGATTCTTTGAAGATGGATTGCATCATGGTCTTTTCCGGGTTGGACTTGAGTGAAATTTGCTTGAGTTGGAGTAAGTCCTTTTAGTAAAGGGTGTATGGAACAGCAATCTGAAGACTTTATGTTGAACATTGTTTTTATTGTGCCCATTTTCTAAAAATTAGTTTGCAGATGTACTTCTTTTAACCCTAGTAACATTCATCTATACTATAGTAAAACAAAAAGCCTAAATCAGTAGGATAATTTTATGGCTTTGCAGATAGTATTTGTTGTTTTCTCTTTTGGTTAGCAGAGGCAGACCATAAGGAGTGCTGGACCAGGCTATAGCCTGGCTAGCCCCAGGGAAATTTATATATGAAGTCAATTTGATTTAGTTTTCTTTAAGTAAAAAAAGAAATTTTTAATTATAAAAGTTTTATCATGTGTGATTAAAATTTAGAGAGTTTTGGGTGTTCTCTGGAACATTGCATTCTTTCTATTGAATTGTTTTTATGTATGTTTCTTAACCAATTATGAAAAAGTGATATATACATGTCAACAATTCAATAAAAAGAGAGCAATGATATGAGAATACCTAAAATTTAGTTTAAAGGTCATTCTCTATACACACACATGCACACACACAAATGTCATTATTTGTTAGCAAGTAATTTCAACCTTAATTGCAATTCACTTTCTTCCTTTGCAGCACCCACTTCCCCTACTCATCCTTTTTAACTCATCGTCTATCTTCTAATCTTTTTTTATCACTAATTTTAAAGATCAAAGACAACGCATTTTGAATTTCATTATCACTCTTTCAAAATATATAGATGATTTCTTTTTTAATATTTGTTATTCAGTAACCCACACAAGTAACTCAAATACCTTTAATTCTTCACATGGAATAAGCACGTAAGATGGTGGAAATATAAATGAGTTAATATTTTTTGAATGTTTAGATTGAAGAATTTGAAGAAAGTGTAAATAGATAATAACCACTTGAACATTTTACTATGTTTTTACATATATGTCACATATAAATATTGTTGTAACACTAACTAATTAAATGTGTTATTTTGTATACATGTTACATGTTTATTTTGTATATTATTGTCACATTTTTTGGAATTTGTATTTTCTTTATGCATTTTGAGAGGTAAGTTGCATTACATTTCTTAGCTGGTATTTTATAATAAAAATTGATTCATATCAATGCCCACTTAAAGATATTTATACTAAATAGGTATATCTTTGATCTTTGTCACTAATTTTTTTTTTCATACTGTCAAAATTTACTTAAAAATATTTATATTTAAGTTTAATTAAGCCTGGTTTAACATAAAATTCTGGGCCTGCCCTTACTGGTTAGCAGTGAAAAATATGTACTGTTTGCATGAGAAGTGGGTGCTTTTGCACTAAGGATTATGAGTATAACCGTAGTTAGCAGTGAACATAGTTGCTAATTAATCTTTTGGTGAACTCTTTATTTATTCTATATTTGCAATATGAACGGAAATTTATTTTTTAAAGAAAATTAAAGGTTTATAATGTTTTTGTCCTCTAATTATTTGCTGCTTTAAGAAACATTTTCTCCTTTTTATTTTTGCAGCATGCAACATTAGTCTAGTAAATGCCTTTTGGCTCCTCTTTTTTTTTCCCCTCTTTTTTGCCCATTTTAGTATTCTTTTTCCTGATACTTTGACATGCTTCTCTGTTGGAAAATTTACTTTATTGTGACGTCTTAATATTTTGTTCAACTAGGCCGCATCCATGCATTTGAGAAGGCTCATAGGACAGATCCGACGTCAAGTGGACGTGGCGTCCGACAATTTAAGACCTATCTGTTGCATAGACTTGATCAGGTAGACCTTATTGATATTGTTGGTTTTTATGATTCTTTTTTTTTTCCCTTTCCTCTACATTGGAATAATGGTCATTATCTTTGGAAATTCATGTTATTTGTCTATGCATAATTTAACCATCCAACCATTTTGAATATTAGAATTGAGATAAATTGTATCTTTCCATATGTTCCTCTCTTTAGTATTTTTTTAAGAAAGACCTGAAAGCTGGTGGTCACCACAGAGTTGGCAGTGTAGGAAGTTTCATGGATGAAAGCATGCAATCTCTAGTTGAAATACATATACTATTGATGGTTATCTTATACATTGTCTAAGCAATGCACACGAATTTATTGACTAATTATTTTTGGTACATCTTATTAGCTTCCAGAATTGACTGGGACTAAAATCCATGATGTTTTACAAATTCCAAAACAATAATATATAACATCTTAAATTTCTGTTTGTTGCAGGAAGAAGTTGAAACAATGCCTCAGCTTGCAAGAAATGATCTGCAAGAAATTCAATTGTATTATAAGAATTTCTATGAGAAAAATATCAAAGAAGCGCAATACACAAAAAAACCGTAAGGCTTTATTTCGAATAGTTGACATGCTCACTGTGCTAAGCAAAATAGTCATTGTCTTATTCTTTTCTGTTTTTGCTTACTGTTGAAGGGAGGAGATGGCTAAGATTTTGCAGATTGCAGCGGTATTGTATGATGTGCTGAAAGTAGTGGTACCTTCTGCAAAAGTTGATGATGAGGTTAGATTTGAATAATATCAATAGCTTTACATATTTTTTTTGAAGTTTATGTTTGCATCTGGAAAATACTGAAAAGGTGGATGCATTATTATTTGTCCTTGCAGACCCACAGGTATGCCCAAGATGTTCAGAGGAAAAGAGAACAATATGAGCACTATAACATACTTCCACTGTATGCTGTTGGGGCTAAATCAGCTATTATGGAACTTCCTGAGGTTGCACACCTAAGTATTTGTTATTTTAATTTTCTTGTGATCATTAAATAAAAACCATAACTTTTTCCCCCCCTCTGGTAGTATAGATCAAAGCCGCACTTCATGCCCTGCGTAATATGCAAAACCTTCCAATGTTCAGAGTTCGTTCAATGACCAATGTCGGTGACATGCCTGAGGAGAGGGATAAATCTGTTTTTGACATACTTGATTGGCTTTCTTCTGTTTTCGGATTTCAGGTAACTTATTCCTTGAGTCCCTCCCTTTCCATTAATCATTTCATCTACATGTTGTGGACTTTAGCTCATTTATCAGTGAGCCAACTCTGATTCTTGTCACCTAGTCCACAGTATATTATCTTGCAATATAATTTTGAAAATTGAAGGAAAAACTCACACTTCAATTTTGAATCCTTGAAGGGGAGCGGCAGCTCATATCTCTAGAAAAATGCCAATTGGAGAACTTGCCACCCTCCATCCAACATGTATTTGGGACGGTCAGACAGAGGCATCATTATATATCAATCAAGTTGAGTCTCACCACAGGATTCAACTTTCTGAGCCTCAACTTCCCACTAATTAGGGTCTATTTTATGAATCCTTTCCCTATATTTTATCCTGACCAGATTCATATTTTTCTTCAGCCTGTTTGGAAAATAGATGTTCTTTTTCAGTTCCAATACGTGTAGCCATGTAATTTTTAGTCTGACCTTTTTCCTTTTCATCCATCTCACTTGAATCAAGTTATTCTTTCATAATCAACTGTCCTTAACTTATCCTCATAGGTTCTTACGCACTTTCTGATGAAAGTATTAATTTATTGTAAATTCTTGTCTTCTTATCTTTCCATCTTAACATCAGCACTCAGGACACATCCATTTAGGGAAGTGTGGTTTCTTCATAGTGCCACACTGTGTTCCAAGAAGTGCAACTGACCTTGTCATTGTTTATAAATGTTTTTCTTCTACCATGGGGTATTCTAGAATCACATAATACTTCAGTTGAACTTCTCTATATCATCCATCTAACAGTTGCATATTCTGTCATCCATCCTGCTTTAGTTCTATGGTTAGCATTCTCCTTAGTCGCTATGACATTATAAAAAGTTGACCCAAGATACCTAAAATGACAACTCGGGTATCTCTCATCCCTTACATATGATCCTACTGAACCTAGAACCTTTGACTCTAAAGTATCCTAGATTGCTCCGACATGTAATTAGCTTTCATCTTGATTTTTGTCTATTACTACTGCATAGTCAGTGAATAACATGTACAAAAAAGACAGGCTTTTAGCAATGGTCTTTTGATTTGAGATTAACTTCACCAGTTATATCTTATATGTCAAATGAATTTCTCATGAGGAAAGCATAATTTTATCTGACTCCCTTTTCTTGCATCTTTATGGGATTTGAAGAAAGGAAATGTAGCAAATCAGAGGGAGCACCTTATATTGCTTCTTGCCAATATGGATGTACGGAAAAGAAATATTGAGGATTATGCAGAGGTAATATTGTTCTTCTGGGCTGTCTAGTACTTTTTGATTTCTTTTTTTTTTTTTCAGTTCTCTTAATAGCCATCTTTATTATATTCTTTATGTCATCATGTATTAAAAATTCATAGAAGCTTGTTTCAGCTTCGTAGCAGCACTGTACAGAAGTTGATGGATAAAATTTTCAAGAACTATTGGTCATGGTGTAAGTACTTGCGTCGTGAGCAAAATATCAGGTAAGTTATGCTGTTGCTTTCCAGATTTTAGGAGTAAACCATCAATGAATAAATATACTAGAAACTGTATTGAACTGTGTACAGCAAGTGGAACTCTTGGATTTTGCATTTAGTGAGCGGATTATTTTCACTGTGCAGGATTCCCCTGGGTTCTGACAAACAACAGCTGCAGCTTATCTACATTGGGCTTTATCTTCTCATCTGGGGTGAAGCTTCAAATGTTCGATTCATGCCTGAATGCATCTGCTATATCTTCCATAATGTATGTTTCTTGTTACTGAATTTCTATTGATGACTTCAGAACTCTATATCCATAGGGCATAGCTAGTTTTTGTCATGTCTTTTGATATTAGTTCTTGAAAGGTGGGTCCTTGTTTTTCTTTTAGACATGTCTAGTGGTGCATCTTCATTCAACTGAATATGAAAGGTTTTTTTTCAACTATTTATTTTGAGACATTCATAATGGCTTGATTCAACTAAATGTGAAGGTTGTTTCTCAACTTTTATTGTTAATTTCTATCTCGAGTTTTTTAGTTGTTCTTACTTTAGCTCATCTTTACATTGTCTCCTCAAAAAAAGTTATAAAGTACTTATTCATCATTGTGTAAATTTTCTTATTTTATTTAAAGAAGAGCTGGAGCAGATGGACAGAAATAACACTATCTTCACATTGTGAACATTTCATTCATGCGTTTATCCTGTCTACCTAGGAGTATATTTTAGCATGTTTAACCTACACGATTGAGTGTGGTGACTGCTTAGATGTCACTGTATTTGAGCGAACAGCACTGCCTACTGTCACGGACTGTTTTTGAACCGTGCAGCCTTAGACGCATTGCACGCTAAGCAACCAAGAAAACCACACAAAGAGAAGAAAAAAAGGCACACCAAGTATTTGCACGAATGCTCTCTTATAATGCTGAAGAGAATACAAAGCTATGAGATGAAAAATACAAGTGAGGGTCTCCCCCTTTTATAGTAGCAACCCTATACAATCAATGGCTGAGATCTATTTGATCTAACGGTGTATATACAAGATGGGATAATATTCCTTAAAATATTCCTAGATGCTCTCCTACCTATTATGGAAGTCTAACTAGGGTTAACTTCCTTAATAAGTTGCGGGCCAAGCCCGATTCTCAATCCTAACCAGCGGGCCTTCTAGAAGCTCCGGTCCACGTAGCGCTCCATGGTCCAAGAGGCCTCCAGCAGGCCTAGTCGCGCACCAAGTGCTCGAGGAAATGCTTGAGAGCACTTGGGGCGTGACATTCTCCCCCACCAAATTCACGCGACGCCCTCGTTGCGTCCTTGCTGGAACTCACGCACCTTGTTCTCAAACTGCCACAGTGCGTTCTCGGGTTCCCAGCTTGCTTCGCTATCGGGCAATCCTTTCCACTTGACGAGATACTCACGACTTGGACGACAGTTCTTCTTTCGCACTGTCCTCACATCGAGGATAAGTTCAACCTCCTTGTCGTAAGATGTGGAAACTCCCAATAGTGCCCTGGTTTGTGGCCCACGTTTTGTGTCCTCCGCATCACCATGGTATGGCTTTAGGCAGCTTGCATGAAACACCGGATATAGCTGAAGTCTCGAAGGCAGCTCCACCTTGTACGAGACATTGTCAACCCTCTTGGCAATAGGAAATGGCCCCTCATATTTTCGAACAAGACCCTTGTGAAGTGGGCGCGTAGACTTGTGCTGCGTCGGAAGAATTTTCACCATCACTAAATCCCCTACGCTGTACTCAACATGTCTTCGCTTACTGTCAGCCCATTTCTTCATCCGTTTCGTCGCCTTGTCCAGACACACCCGTGCCTTGTCCGATTGTTCCTGCCAGGACTTCGCAGCTTTGTAGGCTGCTGGACTATTCCCAGTATCACTGGACACGAGCGCATGCGGCGTGAGAGGCTGCTGGCCAGTAGCTAACTCGAATGGGCTCTGGTTCGTCGATTCACTCCTCTGCAAGTTGTACGAGAACTGTGCCACATCGAGTAACTTGACCCAATCTTGCTGATTTGTGCCCACAAAGTGCCGCAAATACAGCTCCAGTAATGCGTTCACCCTCTCGGTCTGCCCATCCGTTTGTGGGTGAAAGCTGGTGGAAAAGCGAAGCTCCGATCCTATGAGATTGAACAATCCAGTCCAGAATCTCCCCGTAAACCTCGTATCACGATCGCTGACTATTACTCTCGGCAACCCCCAGTACTTGACTACGTGCTTTAAAAAAAGTTTGGCTGTCTCTTCCGCATTACACTCTTTGGGCGCCGGTATGAAAGTCGCATACTTGGAAAACCGATCTACCACCACAATGATAGTTCCACACCCCTCGGACTTCGGTAAGGCTACGATGTAATCCATAGAGATGCTTTCCCAAGGTCTCTTCGGTATGGGCAGTGGCTCCAGGAGCCCTGCGGGACTTCGCTGCTCAATCTTGTCCTGTTGCCACACAAGACAAGTCTTGACAAACTGTTCTATCTCCTCCCGCATGTGTGGCCAGTAGTAAACTGTCTCCAATAGGGCGTATGTGCGCCGCTGTCCTGGATGTCCTGCCCATTTTGTGTTGTGACACTCCCTAATGAGGTTACGCCGCAGGTTCTCCCACTTTGGCACATAAACCCGGCGTCCCTTGGTGTAGAGAAGCCCATCTTCTATCCAAAATCGCTGAGTCTTTCCCTCTTGTGCTTGAGCGGCGAGCTGTGTGGCTGCGGGATCATGCTTCATTCCCTCAAGAAATAAGCCGAGTAAATCACCTTCCAGCTTGCTGATAGCTGCTAACTCGACCTTCCGGCTTAAGGCGTCCGCCACCACATTCACCTTTCCCGGTTTGTACTCGAGCTCATAATCGAACTCCGCCAGAAAGTCCTGCCACCTAGCTTGCTTCGGGCTGAGTTTCTTCTGACTTTGGAAGTAACTCGTTGCTATGTTGTCCGTCATCACTACGAACCTTGCCCCAAGCAGATAGTGTCGCCAAGTGCACGGACAATGGATGACCCTCGTCATCTCCTTCTCTTGTACCGTATAGCGCCTCTCCGTCTCGTTGAGCTTCCGGCTCTCATACGCGATCGGATGGTCCTGCTGCATCAACACACCACCAATGGTAAAATCAGATGCATCAGTATGTACCTCATACGGTAACAAGTGGTTCGGTAATGCTAAGACTGATTCCTCGATCACTGCTGTCTTCAGTTGATCAAAAGCCCATTGGCACTCCTTACTCCACTCCCATGCTTTAGTCTTCTTTAGCAGGTCGGTAAGGGGTGCTGCAATGGTGGAGTAGCTCTTGATGAACCTGCGATAATAGTTGACCAACCCAAGGAAAGACCGCAGCTCGGTAACTTTCGTGGGTGCCTCCCAATCCACAATGGCGCGAATCTTCGCCCTGTCCATCATCAACCTGCCTTCTTTGATCTTGTGACCCAAAAAGTCTACCTCCGGCTTAGCAAATGAGCACTTCTCCCTCTTTACGTACAACTCGTTCTCGCGGAGCACCTTCAAGACAGACTTCAAGTGTTCCACATGCTCTTCGAGAGTGTTGCTGTAGATGACAATGTCGTCTAAGTACACGACGACGAATTTATCGAGGAAGGGCTGGAGTATGTTGTTCATCAATGTGCAGAAAGTGGCTGGTGCGTTCGTGAGGCCAAACGACATGACAAGAAATTCAAAGGCCCCATAACGCGTCACACAAGTAGTCTTCGGCTCATTGCCCTCGGCTATCCGCACTTGATGGTATCCTGATCGCAAATCCAACTTCGAGAAATACTTTGCCTGCCCCAACTGATCAAACAAGTCAGCAATTAAAGGAATGGGATACCTATTTTTGACGTGACCTTGTTGAGCGCCCGATAGTCTATGCATAACCGCAATGATCCGTCGTGCTTGCGCTGGAAAAGCACGTGCGCGCCGTAGGGCGCCTTGGACGGCTGGATAAATCCTGCATCCAGTAGCTCCTTGAGCTGCTTCCGCAACTCTGCTAACTCTGGTGGAGACATTCGGTCGGGCGCTTTGGCTGGAGGTTTAGCTCCTGGTTCCAGCTCAATCTCGTGATCAATTGCCCGTCTTGGTGGTAATTTCTGTGGTAGTGCTGCTGGCATCACGTCCTGGTGCTGCTTGAGCACTTTCGTGATCTCTACTGGCAGCTCCTCTTCGCCCCCGTACGCCTCATCATCTGCCTCCCATATTGTGGCGAGGTATGTCTCTTCCCCCCGCTTAGCTCCCTTCTTCAGTTGCATGGCAGACAGGAGAGTGGTGTGGGTGTTGGGCTCGGATTTCCCACATGTTGGCTTGTTTACTGTCGACACCATACATGGTCCTCCCTCCAGGATGTATACATAGTTGTGTCGGGGAAGTGGCACCACATTAAACTGCCGCAGAAAATCCATACCAAGAACAACATCAAAATCATCGAGATGGGCTACCGAAAAGTTTACCTTACCGCTCCATTTTCCGAGGCTCATTTCAACTCCACGAATGACCCCGTCCAGTGGCTTGATTGCGGCATTCACGGTCTTGAGGTAGCCAATCCCCTTCTCTACCTTGAGGCCCAAGCGTATTGCTTCCGCATACTTCATAAAGTTGTGCGTAGCTCCAGTATCCACTAGTGCTTGAGTCCTCTTCCCGTTAATGTAGGCTTCAAC
This sequence comes from Ailanthus altissimus, assembly GCA_946807835.1. Lineage (NCBI taxonomy): Eukaryota > Viridiplantae > Streptophyta > Magnoliopsida > Sapindales > Simaroubaceae > Ailanthus > Ailanthus altissimus. Next base: position 23,028,259 of record OX327684.1, read on the forward strand.
GTACATCAGCGCCTTTCCTGCTGGCGCGCGGGCTGCCCGCTTGGCATTGAGCAACTGCAGACATCCCAATTGTCCCTGTTCACCCGCTTGCTGAGTCTCTAACATCGCGTTGATAGCCTTCTTCTTTGGACAGTCCTTCACCCAATGATCCCCGTCGCAAAGGAAGCAGCTAGATCTCGGCTTTCTCCCGCCGTTGCGCTTCTGCTCTCTCCCTGTGGGTGGTTTACCTTTCCCCTCCTTATCCTGCGGAGGGTGAGACTCTCTGGTTCCCCCACCTTTGCTGTGATTGGGCTTTGAATTTTTGGACTTCCTCGCATCACCCTTGCGGTAATCTGTGAGCGTTTCCGCCAATGTGAGGGCGTCAGATATATTCTGCACTCCACGCCGCCTTAGCTCATTGGACGCCCATGTTTGTAACCCATCAAGGAAGTTGAATAGCAAGTCTTCTTCACTCATATTGGGGATCTGCAGCATCACCAGTGAGTACTCCTCAACGTACTTGCCAATCGACTTGTTCTGTCTCAACTCCTTTAAACGCTTCCTAGCGTCGTGCGCCACATTCTCCGGATAGAATTGGCGTTTCAACTCCTGCTGCAACTCTGTCCAGGTACTGATGGTGCAGGTACCCTTGCGAATCTCTTCGCTTTTCCTACGCCACCACAGAATTGCATGATCAGAGAGATATAAGGTCGCGGTGTTTACCTTATCCTCGTCCCGTACGCCTAGGGCATTGAAGTATCTCTCCATCTGCCAGAAGTAATTGTCGAGCTCCTTGGCGTTCCGCTTCCCGCTGAACTCCTTGGGCTTAGGAGCATCGACTCTCGGTGCAGACACCGTTACTTGAGCAGCGACAGACCCGTTTGCCACCGCCCGCTTGCACAGCACCACATCCTCCTTGACAGTTTCAAGTCCACGGTGTAGCTCCCCTACTTGGGCTTGAATACTGTCCATTGTGGTGAGGACGCTCTCTTGAAAAGTCTTAATCCAGCCTCGCTGCTTATCGGCGTAAGCCTCGATGGATGTACTGATGAGGGATCGCAGCTCGTCTCCTTGAGTGTCGAGGCCCCCTTCGATCTTCTCTACTTGCTGCTCCAGTTCTCCAAGGCGATCTGCTGCTTTCCCAACAGCGCCGCTGAGTGCTCTCACCATACTCCCCACATCCTGACCTGGATCCGCTGACTTCTCGCGAGCGGCCACGCCGTGCTTCTTAGCTTTGGGGTTCTGACCCCTCTCTTCAGTCAAATCTGATGGTCCACCGTCTTTCTCCATCTTTGAACTGAACCTGCTCTGATACCAACTGTCACGGACTATTTTCGAACCGTGCAGCCTTAGACGCGTTGCGCGCTAAGCAGCCAAGAAAACCACACAAAGAGAAGAAAGAAAGGCACACAAAGTGTTTGCACGAATGCTCTCTTATATTGCTGAAGAGAATACAAAGCTATGAGATGAAAAATACAAGTGAGGGTCTCCCCCTTTTATAGTAGCAGCCCTATACAATCAATGGCTGAGATCTATTTGATCTAACGGTGTATATACAAGATGGGATAATATTCCTTAAAATATTCCTAGATGCTCTCCTACCTATTATGGAAGTTTAACTAGGGTTAACTTCCTTAATAAGTTGCGGGCCAAGCCCGGTTCTCAATCCTAACCAGCAGGCCTTCTAGAAGCTCCGGTCCACGTAGCGCTCCATGATCCAAGAGGCCTCCAGCAGGCCTAGTCGCACACCAAGTGCTCGAGGAAATGCTTGAGAGCACTTGGGGCGTGACACTACGTATAGTTATATTTCTTTTTCTCAGTTTTTTCTTATCATAGCTTATGATTTTTTTCAACAGTTGTCTTATGAAAATTTCACATGACTAGAAACACCATAATGAATAGATTTGGCAGAATTAAATATATTATAGAAAAATAATTGCTAATTGACCGAAGTGAGAAGCAAAAATAGTCTGATGAAGATTTTCCTCAGTAATATCATCATGACTCTCGAAGTCTTGTGTGGTAGCACCAATCAATCGGATGTTGATTAATACATAATTGATCGAACACTAGACAACGGCTCTTCTGCTCACAATCTTATTCATTTTATAGTGAGTAATAAACCACAAGAGTTTTAAAACTGCTTTAGAGCTAGAAGCAACTTAGGACTGGCTGGGAGCTGGGATGTCAATACTGCAGAATTCCGTTCACAGTTGAAATTTTTTGATGGGGAAAACAATCAATATGGATATTCTACTTTATGGCTCATGATTGAATGATATTACTTCTCTGTTTTCTTTCAATGTCTAATGGCTTCTGCACTACTGCTTAAAGTAACCTTCTTCTTAACAAAATTCTGGGGATAAAGTGCATTTTCTGGGGTCTCTGGGGGTATCTTTCTAATGAGTTTTAAGGGCACTTTCTTTTTATTCAAGAGAATTGGGAGTTTCTAGTAGGTGACTTTACAGATTTGGCTTGCTTTTGATTATATTTGCTGATTAATGAACTACTGGTCGACTTGTTTGTAACTATGCATTTGTTTGCTTTTAATAATATTCTCTTGTTACTTATCCAAGAGAAGAAAAAAGGTGACACTCTTTTGTTTCCTGATTATGTAAGATGGCAAATGAGGTTCACGGAATTTTGTTCAGCAATGTGCAACTCATCAGTGGAGATACATATCAAACTGGTGCACCAGAGGAAGAAACATTTCTTTGGAATGTTATAACCCCTATATACCAGGTGTTGCGCAAGGTAATTATTATTTTTATTGTCTTTCATATAGGTCCAATGCTCACAGCTTTCTAGATGTAAATTGATTATATTTGGAATGAAAAGGAAACCAGGAGAAACAAATGGGGGAAGGCAAGTCACTCAAAATGGAGAAATTATGATGATTTAAATGAGTACTTTTGGTGAGTTTTGTAATAGTAACCTCTGTTTTGTACTTCAATCAGATGATTATTAGCTAAAACCTCCAAACCTGACAATTGTTTGTAGGTCTGAAAAGTGCTTTAGGCTAGGGTGGCCAATGGACCTGAAAGCTGACTTTTTTGTGCATTCAGATGAGATATCACCTGCACATGAGGTATATTCCTCTTATGGATTTTTTTTTTTAAATTTTAGTTTTTAAATTGATTGCTCAGGTAAGTTTTTGATTTTTAGTCAGTTTGGATCTTTTACTTTTGTGGTCAGTGTGTTGAGATTTATTATAGAAGAAATATAATTGGTTAATAGTTTCCAGGAACATAGATATAAGTAATCGTTTTTATCTTGTAATTTCATGATTTAGAGATTAACTGATGTAGAAGTATTAATGTTAGAGTTTTAAGAGTTGCTTTATCTTTTATATTTTCTTATTCCAGTATGTTTACGTCTTACTAGCTTGTTTGACTTGTGCTTCATTTTGGTTTAGTTTTCCTTAAGTAGTTTTTCTTATTTCAGTCAGAATAGTGTTACGTATTAGAAATAGATATTTACTTACCTAGCTTAATTACATCTTTGGCCACACTATATGTTTCGGTTGATATTTATTTCAGTCAAAATAGTGTTACGTATTATAAATAGGCTTTATGTTTCGGTTTTAAAGCAAACTTTGACGTAAATGATGGATTATTGAATAAAATATTGTGTTTCTCTCCCTAATTCCTTGATTTTTCCTTCCTTTCTTCCTCTCCTATTTTGCTTTGTAATCTGTTTCACATCATTTATTGTAATCCGTATTTGATAATATAATGTCACATAAGGAACTATATGTATTTTCCGAATTTGACAATGATTTCTTGATACCTACAGAATACACATGTAAGCATAAAGTTGATGAAAAGATACTCAAAAATGGTTGAATAAAGAATATTTGGATTAAATAAAGACTTGATTGTTTCCTTCTTCTGTTTCCCATAAAGAAGAAAGACTTGATTGCTTCAACCTGTATTACATATTGTCTTTTCTTAACAAAAACTAATTTAAATTGCAATATAAAGGGATAAAAATCAAGGAAGCCACTATGAAGGAAAAAGAAGAGAACTGCACAAAGATTATATTGATGGTATTTGTGCTGATATTAATGAGTAAAGATTGCAATATCATTCTTAAAGTTGACACAAATCCTCATGCTGTAACTAGCTTTTAATTTGTTTTGAAACTGAAATTCAATGATGATTTGAAGGTTTTAGCTGTTGTAGTTGACACTGTAATATAGATGGGGAAAAAAGTAGTTGGTGTTGTGCTGATGAACTTTCCAATCTTTTGGAATTTGAACCATCAAATTGAGCATCTCACTAATTTTCCTTTTTGCTTTTCTTTTTCTAACTTTTTACTTTGCCTCAATTGGTTTGATGTATTCATTTTCTTATCTTGCTAACTTGAACTCCTTGTACAAGTTATTACGTTTATTTATTTATTAATTAATTATATTTATGATTTGAGTTAAAATTCATATGTATTTTGCAGAGGCGTAACCAAGTTCGTATTGGAAAGAGGAAGCCTAAAACTAATTTTGTTGAAGCCCGCACATTTTGGCACCTTTTTAGAAGTTTTGATCGAATGTGGATATTCTTTATTATGGCTTTCCAGGTTAGCCTAACTTTTTGAGAATGCAATACTCTGACCATTTTTGCAAAAAATTACATGCATTTGTGAATTTCTTGTTTTCAGGCTATGTTAATTGTTGCATGGAGTCCTTCTGGATCACTAGCTGCTCTTTTTGACGAGGATGTGTTCAGAACTGTGCTGACCATTTTCATTACTCAAGCTATTCTTAATTTTATGCAAGGTATGAGATATATGCTTAGAAGTTACAATTTCTTTCTCCATCTCAGTAATTAGTCATTGTTGCCTGCTTGTAATCATACACAAAATGAAACTCATATCATTTTGTGTTACCAAATAATATGTTACCAAATAATAGTTATAGTTCTGTGGACATCACGTTTCAAAAACATGCTTTAGATTTACTACTATTTCAACATCTAATTACTTTTCTACCCAATTTCCCACAGCTGCATTGGATATAATTCTCAGCTTCCTTGCTTGGAGGAGCTTGAAATTTACCCAAATACTACGGTACCTTCTGAAATTTGCAGTAGCAGCTGTGTGGGTGGTGGTTCTGCCAATTTGTTATGCCAGTTCTCTGCAGAATCCAACTGGACTGGGGAAAATTATCAGCAACTGGATTGGGAATTGGCAGAGCCAGTCTTTATATGATTATGCCGTTGCAATTTATTTGTTACCCAATATATTGGCTGCTGTGCTGTTTTTTTTTCCACGTTTGCGGAGAATTATGGAGCGTTCAAACTCACATATTGTCACACTCATTATGTGGTGGGCTCAGGTAATGGTTACCTTTTCTGTTGCCCTAATTTTTTTTTTTTTCTTGTTGTGATACTTCTCTTTCTTCCTCTTTACTTTTTGTAAATTGAATAAATTGTTCTTCCTACGTATCTTTTATTGTGTTGCAGCCAAAACTCTATGTTGGAAGAGGCTTACATGAAGGCATGTTCCAACTTCTGAAGTAAGATAAGACGATCCTCTTGGTTATTTCCTTTTACCATTTTCTTAAGTGTGGTTTGGGCATTTTGGAGGATTTATTGTCCAGTTTCTTAACAATATTAAATTTCGTGTACTCAGGTATACACTGTTTTGGATCCTGCTCCTAATCAGCAAGCTAGCATTCAGTTATTATGTGGAGGTGATTTCTTCTTGTCTATCAGTTAACTGAATTCATAGTTGACAGGGTTCAAATTTGTTGCTAAATTTAGGGCTAACATTTTGTGTAGATGCATAAAATGAAAGTCAATGTGCATTCATGAAGTTATTGACATTTATAAATACTTTGGTGTTCCTATGCATGCATATGTATCTTAAAATTCATTTAAATTAGTAAAATTCTTGTAGACTTGTCATGAATGTTTGTTGAGGTTTTGACTTCCACCTCATGGTAAAAAGATATTTATCAAGGTTGTCATGCATGAGCTTCCAAAACTATTCGTATTGCAACTTGTTCAGAGAATTCAACAACAAACACCAATGTTCAGCTCTCCAGCCATCTTAGCCCTCAAAACTTAATCCTATTATTCATTAAACACTAAAATCATTATTCCTATGAATTGATAATTAAGCTGAATAATTATTCATATATTTCAAGCTTATTTATACAAAATATAAGCCTATTGAAAAGGAAAGTCAACTATATAATTAATCAGACAGCTAATACCCCAATTATAATGGACTAATTAATACCTTAATTTTAATGCATTAATACCTAGTTAAATAAGGAAATAAAGTTGCATATGCCAATCATGTCAATTATGCCAATTATGTCAATTCTCTCCCTTAAGTTGGTGCATAGATATTGCACATGCCCAACTTGGATAGTGTTGTATAGAATGGACCACTACTAATGGCATGAGTCATTATATGAGCCAATTGATCTGCACTCTTGATGTGAGGAACTTTTACCCTACCAGATCTAGGTTATATTTGATATAGTTCTTATCAAGTTCAACATGCTTAGTTCGATCACGTTGCACCATATTATTTACCATCTCAATAGTTGCTGTGTTATCACAAAAGAGTACCATAGGTTTTTTTGGACCAAACTCGAGTTCATTTAAGAGGATGCTTAGCCAAGTAAGCTTTGTGGTTGCATGATGAAGAGCACGGTATTCAGCTTCTGCACTAGACAACGATACCATATTTTGTTTCTTACTCCTCCAAGTCACCAAATTACCTCCAACAAACGATACATACTCTGACATAGACTTCCTATCTAGTGTAGATCCAGCAAAGTTAGAATCTATGTAACCCACAATATCTAGATGTCCATGTCTAGAGAACATAATACCTTTGCCTAGAGTAGACTTTAGATAAAATAGAATACGATTCACTGCAATCATGTGTTGGTCACTCGGATTGTGCATGAATTGACTCGTAACACTAACTGCATATGATAGGCCAGTCTGGTGTGAGTAAAATAGATTAACTTCCCTAATGGTCTCTGATATCTTTCTTTGTTTATTGGAACCTGATTAGGATAGATAGTAAGGCCATGGTTTACCTTTATGGGAGTATCTACAGGTTCACAGGTAGAGTTACCAGTTTCAGCCAAAAGATCTAATGTATACTTCCATTGAAAGAGGAAAAGTCCTTGCTTTGATCGAGACACGTCAATACCCAAGAAGTATTTAAGAATCCATAAGTCCTTCATTTCAAAATCTTTGGCCAAGTAGCCTTGAACCTTTTCTGTCTCACTAGAGTTACTACTTGTAACAATCATGTCATCAACATAAACAATAAGTAAAGTTATATCATCAGTAACTCTCTTATATAACAAAGTGTGATCTGCCAAAGTTTTCTTAAAACCATACTCTTTCATTGAGTAGCTCAATCGACCAAACCATGCCTTTGGTGATTGTTTCAACCGATATAAAGCCTTCTTCAGCTTGCATACCTTACCTCCTTTAGGTGTAAACCCCGAAGGAGGATCCATATATACTTCTTCCATCAAATCACTGTGGAGGAAAGCATTCTTCACATCAAATTGTCTTAATGGCCAGTCAAGATTAATTGCAAGAGATAAAATGACTCTACAATGTTCATCTTAGCCACAAGAGAAATGGTCTCTCAATCCCATAAGTTTGGGTGCAACCCTTGGCAACAAGTCTAACCTTGTACTTGTCAATCGTCCCGTCGAGTTTATACTTATTGAAAACACCTGTTTACACCCCATTGTCTTCTTTCCTTTAGGTAACTTGATCATTTCCCCAGTAGAGTTCTTCTGGAGGGCCTTCATTTCGTTTATCATAGCAAACTTCTATTTAAGATCTCTAAAGGCTTCTTGAAAATGACTAGGAATAGACACAAAGGACAATTGATGGGCAAAGGCTAGGTGAGTCTTAGATAGACGATGTTAAGAGATAAAATAAAAAATGGTATAAACAACATTCGAAGATGATTTGGAGAAACCCCACATATCATGTTTTTTATGATCACGAAGTGGATGTCTCCTATCTTGATCAACAAAATGTTGGTTCAAGGCAACAGTTTCTGAAATTATAGAGTTAGAATCAATTTCAGAAGTTAAAGGTATGGGTGAAGAAAAAACGTTCTTCAGGATCAATATTGGAAGAGTCATTCGAAGGCACGGTAGTATCATCAAGAGGAGTATCATGGTTTGGAGAGGATCATGATACTACTGTGCCTTCTGAAGTGGATGTCTCCTATCTTGATCAACAAAATGTTGGTTCAAGGCAACAGTTTCTGAAATTATAGAGTTAGAATCAATTTCAGAAGTTAAAGGTATGGGTGAAGAAAAAACGTTCTTCAGGATCAATATTGGAAGAGTCATTCGAAGGCACGGTAGTATCATCAAGAGGAGTATCATGGTTTGGAGAGGAGACAACAATAGCATTGTTTTTTCTAGTACAAACGTTTTGGAACAATTGAGCTAGTCTTTCACTTCTTCTTTCCTCAGGGTTGGGATCATTTAAAGACTCCCCCTTACCCAAATGATACGAATTTTCTCTCGTACTCGAAATCCATAACTTCTTTTCTTCTAACAATAATCGTTCTTCTTCCTTACTATTAATCTCCCGTTGGAGAGGAATCAAAGATACATTTCCAGAATAATAAGACACTTGTTCACAGAATTAAACTTCCATGGACACATAGTATGTACCTGTAGGAGGATGAAAACATTTTTATAGCCCTTTTGCGAACTAGAGAAACCTAGAAAGACACTTAAGAGCACAAGGATCAAGTTTATCTCTAAGATGAGAGTGCACATGAACATAACACACACAACCAAAAACCTTAAGACAAAGATTTAGAGCTAAAGGAATAGAGTGAAACCGAGACCACATCCTTAAAGGAGTTTGATAGTCAATGATACGAGTAAGCATTCGATTGATAAGAAAGACGACAATCATGACAGTCTCAGCCCAGAAACATTTGGGAACACGCATAGTAAAGCATAAGGCTTGGGCCACCTCTAAGATATGGTGGTTCTTACGCTCTGCTATGCTGTTCTGTTGTGGTGTGTAGACACATGTTATTTGGAGGAGGATGCCATTTGCTTTGAAGAAGTCAACAAGAGACTGATTCACAAACTCACGACCATTGTCAAAATGAAAAACCTTAACTTGAGTATGAAACTGTGTGGCAATTATTTGTGAAAATTGAGGAATAACATATAACATCACTTTTAGACTTCAGCAAATATACCCAAGTTACTGTACAATCATCAATAAAAGAAACAAAATATTTATGGCCCGAAGCGGAATGGGTAGAGAAAAGACCCCAAACATCAATATGGACACATGTAAAAGGAATTGGACTTTTATTGAAACTCATTTTAAAAGACACATGATGATGTTTTTACATAAATGCATTGTTCACATTTTAAACTAGAAACAAAAATATTGCGAAACAACTAAGGAAATAAACGCTTTAAATAAGAAAAAATGGGTTGCTTAAATGACAATGCCATAAGAGAATCTTCTCCCTATTAGATGCGTCTCTTGCTACTTGAAAACCATGACTAGGTTCAAATTTACTTGTCCCTTCCAAGTAGTAAAGACCTCCCCTCTCCTTACCAATGCCAATCGTCATCTTCGTTTGATTGTCTTGAAACACACTATGGGTAGAGTGAAATGTTACAGAACCATTAAAATGTTTAGTAATCTTGCTAATGGAAAGAAGATTATTAGAGAGATTAGGTGCAAGTAAGACAAATGACATGGAGAATGTAGAAGAGAGTGAGATGTTCCTTGCCCTTGAAATTGGCGTAGGGGTCTTATTAGCAACTTGAATAGACTTAACAGGTGAAGACTTTAAAGAATCAAGTAAAGAAGAATTACTAGTCATATGATTAGTGGCCCATTGTCAAAGAACCAAAGCCCTAACTCCACTCAAAAGCATGCTCAAGAGTGAAGGGTTGGCCCTGGCCTTATATCTAGCACCAGGAGACACTCCACAACCGATGTGGGACACAGAGTCACACCCCCCTTGAGTGTCGACTGCCTCCGTCGGCGTTCGGCCGACCCACAAGAGGCCGAGAGGCAGTAGAGTGGTAGGCTCTGATACCATGTCAAAGAACCAAAGCCCTAACTCCACTCAAAAGCATGCTCAAGAGTGAAGGGTTGGCCCTGGCCTTATATCTAGCACCAGGAGACACTCCACAACCGATGTGGGACACAGAGTCACACCCATGAATCAATAACCCAAGTGTTAGAAGTAGCGGAAATAAAGGCCAAACCAAAATTACCTTTTTGAGAAAACACTTGAGATATATGAGAAGCAGAAGATGGAGAAGTATCAGAGAGAACAACCTGAGCAAATTTCTTATTTTTTCTCTTAGCTTGTTTAAGTTTGAACCACTCTGGATAGCCATGCTTCTTCCAACAAACATCGACTGTATGTCTAGTGTTATTGCAATGAGTGCAAATGCGAGAAGAAGAGTCGGTAGAAGGAGTAGAAGGAGTTGGCCACCCAAATTTTTTATTTTTCTTATACATGTTGGTAAAAAATTTCAGCAGAAAAAGAAAAGAGAATAAAGGCAGTAGCGGAATTTTTTATCTTTAGCTCTGATACCAAATTGATAATTAGGCTGAATAATTCTTTCATATATTTCAAGGGTATTTATACAAGATACAAGCTTATTGAAAAGGAAAGTTAATTATACAATTAATCTGACAACTAATACCCCAATTATAATGCAATAATTAATACCTTAATTTTAATGTATTAATTCCTATTTAAATAAGGAAATAAAATAGGAAATATGCATTCCTATTTTAATGCATGCTAATTTCATGCCAATCATGTCAATTCTATGATTGAACCATTAAATCCCTAGTACACTGCAACCTACCATCAAATAATTTTGGAATTCCACCAAGAATTTATATCTATGATATTTATCTTGGTTGGTTTTCTATTAGTGCTATACTGACATCTTAGATTCTATCATGTCTCAATTTGTCAATTCCACATGTTATGAACCTACAAAGCCATAAAGGTTTAGCTTAGGATTGAAGAAGTTCCTCCTTGACTATGGAAGTAAGCCCAACATGAATTTATCTTTGGTTTGATTTGGTACATTTTGTGTCAAGTCTTGTTTTTGATATAGGCGGCTCTTGCACTATAGGATCCTTTTGAATGTAAACCAAACTATTTGTGAAAGACCAAATTACCTTACTTGGATTGGTTTAAGAGATTCCCTCAACTAGTAGTTTCGTTGTAGGATTTACCTTATTCAAGGTAGAATCCAAATTGTACAAGAATTAAGAGCACAAGGAATGAAATATTACTCATTATAGAAAGGGGCCAAAAGATCAATGATAAGAGAGGGAGAAATTATGTGAGGAGTCATAAAGAAATTTTTTGATCTAAAGATCTAAAAATACTTAAAGAGTATTCTTGTATTATTTTATTTTATAAGATTATAGTAAATTACTCTCTCATCCATAAATGTAGCTCAAGTTAGGTTTTCAACCATGTTAAATTTCTTATGTTATTTATATGCATAATTAATCTTGATGTTTGATGTGCTTCCTCTAAATTTTCTAACAAGAGATCTATATCTAAGGGTCAAATGGGGTTGAAGATAGATAACTCATGCTATTTGCAAAGTCCTTAAGGGCTCTGCCGTGACCAGCATCTTCTGTTCTTCTTCCTTCATTGTTTGCCATCTTAGCCTATATACATCGGCATATGCCATCAAGTTGCTGGGTTTTGTTGTATTTCCATCAGTGTACTTCGGCAGTTGCCCTAAATCATAGGGTTTGGTCAAAGTACTTTTATGTATGCCATTTTTGTGTGTATTTCTTGATACTAATATCACAATATTGGAGATTAGTCACTAGTTTGTATCTTTAATATAATCATAAACGTTTTTTATTTCTCAACTAGGAAATGATGGAATTTTCACCCTGTCTAGGTGTCAAAGTATGATAAGATTGTTATATCATATTTTATTTGTGTATGAGTTAGATTCAAACCTTTAGTGCCTATCAACAACTATAAGCTTCTATGCTGAATTTGCGCGGCAGCTATATCTTTTGATCAGGAAGAACATGTAAAGTGACTCTATGGTGCATGAATTGTTAATACTTCATAATTGCCATATAATTTGTGAAAACCATCTCAATGTTTTGTTTGTAGATGCTGCCACTAGTTGGACCAACAAAGTTGATTATGGAGATTCATGTTGTTAACTTTCAGTGGCACGAATTCTTTCCGCATTGTAAGAGTACATCTTTTTTTGGTTAATTTTTTTTATACACCTTTTATATGTAACTGAAGCTTGTATCTGAAATTTCTGTAGTATATCATAATATTGGAGTTGTTATCGCAATATGGGCTCCAATCGTCCTAGTAAGTTGACCACAAACAAACATTTGGAGACAACAAATTTTATGCTTTGTGCTGTACTTTATTTATCATAATTTCAAGCTTTATCCAATTCTATTTGATATTAGTTTTATTGGTACGTAGGTGTATTTTATGGATGCTCAAATATGGTATTGCATATTTTCTACTCTTTTTGGCGGGATCCATGGAGCATTAAGCCATTTGGGTGAGGTTAGTGGCTAGCTATTTATTTAGTGATTTATTCTTTTTTATCATAAAGAGAACCAAGTTTATAGGAATTGTTCTTGAGATATTTTCATCTTTTGTACCACATCTGATCTTCATGAGCGACTTTATCTTTCATACTGCTTGGTTATTAACATTTAGGAAATTGCCATTTTCCTCTTGTGGTTTACCACTTACCTCCTAATTTTTTTTATCGTAAAGAGAAAAGTTTATTGGAAATTAATAATGGGATAATATGAAAAACTTACGAGGGTAAGTGGTAAATATGGGAAACCACAATGGAGAAAGTGGCTATTTCCCTTAACATTTTTAGGTGGGATATCTCGATTCTTTTCTTTTTTCTCCTCTTCATTATTGTTTAAAGCCATTGGCTCTTTTTAGATACGGACGCTTGGGATGCTACGTTCTAGATTTGAATCTGTGCCTCAAGCTTTCTGTCGTCGTCTTGTGCCATCATCAGAAGAAGATGCGAAAGAAAGATCCTTGGTATGACTGATCCTACATCTCTCCCATGTTCTTTATCCCATGCTGGTGGGATAGAAAGCACCATTCCACCAGTGGGATTTCTAATCCATCTAATGATAATAGTGGTATATATATCTGTTTCATATCCTCTTTATATCTGTCCCATGATGATTGCAAACCGAGGACTGAGGATGGGATTGTTTATAATCCTATCCTGCCCTTCAGACCAAATGAATTCCAGTTTTTTTTATTGAATTATGCATGTACTGATTTGATCCTTTCTTCAAATTCCGGGTCTTTGGCTAAGGCAAATTCTTAAATATGGCAGGATGAGTCAACAGAACGGAGGAATAATGCAATTTTTTCTCAAGTGTGGAATGAGTTCATAGAATCTATGCGGACGGAGGATCTGATCAGCAATGAGTTAGGATTGCATCCTTGCTCATAAATCTGCCTTATGTCAGATGCATCATTTATAAGTTTCTAATATTTTCCTTGTTTCCTCATTTTCAGTGATAGAGACTTGTTGCTTGTGCCATATTCGTCAAATGAGGTCTCTGTTGTCCAGTGGCCACCTTTTCTGCTTGCTAGTAAGGTAAATTCTGAGTGTTTTCTTATGTTACTTATTCTATGTTCAATTTCTAACTTATTTCTTATTTTCAATGTATAATAGATTCCTATCGCATTAGACATGGCAAAGGATTTTAAAGGGAAGGAAGATGCTGACTTATTTAAGAAGGTAAAGAATGACGATTATATGCATTCAGCAGTGATCGAATGTTATGAGACTCTCCGGGAATTAATACATGACCTTCTGGAAGATCAAGCTGATAGGATGTAAGGCTAAATCATTCACATTACCTGCTTGATATTGCCCAAATATTCTTAAAAAGTCATCCTATCATTTTCAGTATTTTGTGGAGGAAAGAAACGAAGTTCTTTTTTACCTTGATATTAGAAGCCTCATAGTTGGTTTCCTTTTCGGCCCTATGAAACAGGATTGTGAGGCAGATTTGTCTTGAAGTAGACATTAGTATTCAGCAGCATAGATTCTTGAATGAATTTCGCATGAGCGGAATGCCTTCACTCAGTGAGAAGTTGGAGAAATTTCTAAAACTCTTGGTAATACTTTACCTCCATTTTTAAAAAACAATTACTATTCTCCTATTGCTGGGCACTTCAGTACTTCTGATTTTGGTTTTGAGTACTCAAGTTGGTTTGTTGAAGCTGTCTGCGTATGAAAGTGTTGACGTATACAAGCCTCAGATAATTAATGTCCTCCAGGATATTATGGAAATTATCACTCAGGACATTATGAATAATGGCTTTGAGTAAGTATTGATGAATTCAAACATTGTTGCGATGAAAAACCTATTTGTATTTCTTCTGTTAATGAACCTTCACGAATATATGATCTGCATCTCCTCATCTTCCTGTAGAATCCTTGAAAAAATTCACATGCACAGCCAGAATACTGAAAATGATAAGAAAGAGCAGAGGTTTGAAAAGATAAATATCCACCTTACACAGGACAAATCTTGGAGGGAGAAGGTACTCTTGGTAGTGGCTTATTTGTGTGTGTTAATACATGGACATTTTATGTTGGGATCTTATATCCTTTTTTCATTCTACAATTACTTAGGTTGTTAGGCTCCATTTGCTTCTGACTGTCAAAGAATCTGCCATAAATGTGCCAACAAACTTGGAGGCTCGTCGTCGTATTACTTTCTTTGCAAACTCCTTATTTATGAATATGCCAAGTGCTCCAAAAGTTCGTGACATGCTGTCCTTCAGGTCAGTCATTGTTCAACATTCATTTTTGTGAGATATCTGGTTGCTTATTCGAAAGGAAAATCCTCATATTAAGTTGTGATGCCATTATACTGAAAAATCTATCTGAGAACCATCAGTTACCTGTTGCTGCAATTAAACTGGAAGTCAAGGATCGGTAGTTCTTGTGTTGTGTGTAGACTTCCATTTGCAATTTGCTTCTCCTTTTTATTAATTTGCACTGAGTCCATATGCTTCTGAAATCTGCATCATATAATGCATTGCTTATTCTGCTCTTTAATCTTTATCTAGTGGTCAGAAATAGGTGGCTTTTTCTGTTCTATTTTCACAAAATTTTTGTTTCTGATTCATGGTACAGTGTTTTGACACCATATTATACCGAAGATGTTCTTTACTCTGTTGAAGAATATAATAAGGAGAATGAAGATGGAATATCAACTTTGTTTTACCTACAGAATATATATCCCGGTGAGTTTCAGATCCACTGCTGTAGTATGCTTTGTAGTTTTTTGAATTGGAGAGAACTTACTGAATGGCTATTGTCTGTCTGCAAATTAGATGAATGGGCAAATTTCCAAAAGCGCATAAATGACCCAAAATTCAGTTATTCTCGT
This sequence comes from Ailanthus altissimus, assembly GCA_946807835.1. Taxonomy (NCBI): domain Eukaryota; kingdom Viridiplantae; phylum Streptophyta; class Magnoliopsida; order Sapindales; family Simaroubaceae; genus Ailanthus; species Ailanthus altissimus. The sequence goes on from OX327684.1 coordinate 23,043,705, forward strand.
GGGACCAAGTTGGAGTTAACTTGTCAGTGGGTATCGTACAGAGGGCAGACACTTTCTAGAACAGGTCTGGATGATAAGAATTTTGCAGCTCCATCTTGCACTTGATAAATTTATAGATATTTCAATATGCACGTCATCGTTCTGCCAGTGAGAGGGATGATGTACTACAAGCGGGCTTTAGAGCTGCAGTGCTTCCTGGAATTTGCAGGAGATAGTGGTTTGTGTTTTCTATCACAGATATTAAATTATAATTTCAAATCATATCTTCTGTAGTTCATAAACATTTTTCAAAGTTGATACTGTGGAATGTGGAAATAAATTATGAAGAAACTATTTATGCAGTGATTCACGGTGGCTGCCGAAACGTGGAATTAAGTGAAGGCGATGAGAGGGCTTTAGATCTTGCACAAGCCCTGGCCGATATGAAGTTTACCTATGTTGTCTCTTGTCAGCTCTATGGTGCTAAAAAAAAATCTGATGATGCAAGAGAACGAAGTTGTTATAGTAACATATTAAATCTCATGTTAACGTAAGTTGACATTGTTGACTGATGTCCTGTAATACTTCTTGACGTAAATCAAAATTTGATGGATGTTTAATTAAGTTAACATTGTATAGGTATCCATCGCTGCGTGTTGCATACATAGATGAAAGGGAGGAAACTGTGAATGGAAAATCTCAGAAGTTCTATTATTCTGTTCTTTTGAAGGGAGGCGATAAGTTAGATGTGGTATGAGAGTATTCACTTGTTTTATACAGATTTCACATGCTCTATGACTTGTTTGCCAAAGATATAATGTCTGATGGATACTTACAGTATCATATAAACTTTTATCAGCTCTCAGGATTTCCCATTTACCTTTGAAGAAATGTGTCTTTTCAAAACCTTTTAGTTAAGATCTGTTAGCTAATTTCCTTGTAAAAAGAAAGTAGAAAACATGTTCCTTGATTCTCAAATATAACTGGATACTAGTCCAAGGTTGTGTTGGTAACTTTCTTCTGTGAATATCATTGTATGGTCTATCACAACCACACTTGTAACACCGAAGGAAGAAGACATCCTTTTGAGTTATTGGAGAAGACAGACATCAGATCAGGGTTTTATGTGACAGTTGGATAAAAAAATTATAAATACTTGATGGTTGACGCCAATGCTTGTTGAATTGTCTTAGATTTCTTTTTCCCCATCTCGGGTTAGAAAGTCTATATAATATCCCTGAATTATTGCACATGTTGCTAGGAAATATATCGAATCAAGCTTCCAGGACCTCCAACGGAAATTGGTGAAGGAAAACCTGAGAATCAAAACCATGCCATTATTTTTAGTCGTGGAGAAGCCTTGCAGACCATAGACATGAATCAGGTAGTTTCTCTGCTGTCCTTTCAAGACATAAAATAAAGTGATCCAATGTGCCATCCTGTTACTTTTCTCAGGATAATTACTTTGAAGAGGCTTTCAAAATGAGAAATGTATTAGAGGAATTCTTCAAGTCTCCTTCTGGGCATCGAGAACCTACAATATTGGGTCTAAGAGAGCATATTTTTACTGGAAGGTCAGTCTAACATCTATATATGTAAAATGAATTAGATCATGACAAATATTGTCGCTACAAACTTCTGTACAGGAAATAAGTGTTAGATAAACTATCAGCTAGTGCATTTATATATGCTATTTCAATCGCTTGAAGCTTGAAATCTGTTATAGTGGGAATTCAAGGGTTTGTACATTGAGATATTAGGGATAGGGAAAGAGAAAGAGAAAGAGAAAGAAGAGAGATGAAGAACATAGAATTACTGAATAGTTTTAGGTTGAGTTAGTTTCTCAGTCCCTCACCATATATTTATATTTTTAAGTATGACAATAATAATAGCAAAAAATACAATGATTCCCCAACAAGCTATGGAAACTCTCTTAACACCTTCCTTCTATTTCAGTGTTTCATCACTTGCATGGTTCATGTCCAACCAGGAGACTAGCTTTGTCACTATTGGCCAACGGGTATTGGCAAATCCTTTGAGGTAAGTCTGAGTTTATTGTAAATCTCTGCTTATTTTGTTCTTTTACATTTAATCGTTGAAAACATTTACAGTGGGCTTTATCCTTCTGGAAATGGGACTGTGTTTTATGTGCCATCTGTTTTTCTTTCCTCGTTCCTCATTATGGTTGGAACCAAAGACTGGTAGGATTGAGTAAACATTTTCAGATATGAAGCAATATTTTATTATATAATATACTGAATTTTGTTATTTTCCAGAGCTTGAAAATTTCTCTCCCTTAGTTATCCTAGCATTATAAAAATGGCTTGGAGTTGTGCAGTACAATGTTCCCTTTTGCACTTATAGTACTGCAGTATATGTCAGGCACATAAAGGATGCTAAAAGAAAGTGAAAAATGGGGAACTGAAGTAGGGAGAGAAAAACATCTATCTAACTATAAGCATGGATAAAGCCATATTATGTAGTTTTCTGCATTGTGTTTCACCGATCCTAATTTATTTGCTGCCAGAAAATTCTAGCAAACTGTCTCATGAATTTTAGCCTACTTTTAGATTTGAGCCTTCCCCAATTCAAGCCCTACTTACAATAACTCAAGAACCTTTTTGCTACATTTTTTTACAGTCAAATCACTAATTTTAAACCCTAGGAAAAAAACAAGCTGATGTAGTCGTCAGATTTCAATAATATCTGTTTTATCTGATGATCATAATTGGAAAAATAAATGGTGTTACATATATCTATATCATATGCTCTCAATTCTTTCATTAATTTTTTATAGTGAACTATTTGATATCAAAGAAACTACAAGATAAGGGTAAACCAGTAGTCTACCTTCACAGAATAAGAAGAATGCATTTACTTTCAAGTGTGACGGAATCCAGAAAAGAACTTTCGCTTATTATGAATTTTAACCTTCCAAATAAATCTAGATGGTCAAAGATAATACGCATTGTCCACCAGCCACTTAAGGTGAGACTTAGTAATGTGAAACAAAATTTTCCAAGTAATATGAAATGTTCAGTAATGTTTAGTAATGTCATGTTGCCTTATTTAGCTTTCGACAATTTTCTGCTCAATTCATACTCGTGTTTATTCAACTGCCAAATATATTATGATGGTTCAAAGTGGAGATTCTGTCTCCTAATTTTGGCATTAGCCAGGTTTTTTTTTGAATTAGTCCTTATGTCTTATTTCTCTCTTTTAATCATTTGAAACTTCATTAAATGTTCTATATTAACTTTGCAGGGTGCGGTTCCATTACGGTCATCCTGATATATTTGATCGAATCTTCCATATAACAAGGGGTGGCATTAGCAAGGCTTCAAAAACAATCAACTTAAGCGAGGATATATTCGCAGGTAATCTTTGGTTCATCAGATACATCAACTTAACAAGTATATGCGGGTGGCTGATTCTGATGAAATCTCCAGGGTTCAATTCAACTCTCCGTGGGGGATATATTACCCATCATGAATATATTCAAGTAGGCAAGGGGCGTGATGTTGGGATGAATCAGATATCATCATTTGAAGCAAAGGTTTCAAATGGAAATGGAGAGCAGACTCTTAGTCGTGATGTTTATCGGCTTGGGCGTCAGTTTGACTTCTTTAGAATGCTTTCATTCTACTTTTCAACAGTTGGATCCTATTTTAGTAGCATGGTATGTTAATCAAACAAACCTCATTCTGTTTATGTTTTCTTAGGAGTCCCAGTAGAGTTATAGTTCTTGTCTTGTTGATACAAATTATTTGTTGAGTCTCTGCACTAGCAAAAATCATATGACGGTCTCTTGAAATATTTCTTTCAGCCCAATATACAAAAATTTATGATCCAAATCAATTGAACATAAGTATTATCATTTAACCATGCCTTTCATTTTACAGGTTACTGTGCTAACTACATACATGTTCTTGTATGGACGTGTATACATGGTTATGAGTGGATTAGAAAGAGAGATTCTTCAGAGTCCAAGCATACACCAAAACAAGGTCCTCGAAGAGGCTTTGGCTACCCAGTCTCTCGTCCAGCTGGGATTCTTGTTGGTTTTTCCAATGATTATGGAAATTGGTCTGGAAAAAGGGTTTCGCACTGCACTAGGTGATTTTATCATCATGCAGCTGCAGCTGGCTTCTGTATTCTTTACATTCCAGCTTGGAACAAAAGCACACTATTTTGGAAGAACGATCTTGCATGGAGGTGCTAAATATCGAGCTACTGGTCGAGGATTTGTTGTTTTTCATGCAAAGTTTGCCGAAAACTACAGGCTCTATTCTCGAAGTCACTTTGTGAAAGGACTGGAGCTGGTTATACTCTTGGTCTTGTATGAAGTTTATGGGGAATCATATCGCAGTTCAAATCTGTACTGGTTTATCACATTTTGTATGTGGTTCCTGGTTGGCTCCTGGTTGTTTGCTCCTTTTGTGTTCAATCCATCTGGTTTTGACTGGCAGAAAACAGTAGATGATTGGACAGATTGGAAGAGGTGGATGGGGAATCGAGGTGGTATCGGCATCCAGCCTGCGAAGAGTTGGGAATCATGGTGGGATGAGGAACATGAACACCTGAAGTACACAAATATAAGGGGAAGGTTTCTTGAATTGATCCTTGCTCTCCGCTTTCTTATTTACCAGTATGGAATTGTCTACCACCTTGATATAGCTCATCACAGCAAGAGTTTGCTGGTATAGTTGTTGCTTTCAGTAATTTACTTGGCTTATTGCTCTGAAAAATCTTGGGTTCTATGGCACCTTTTTGCTATCTTTAATTCTTCAATTCAATTATTTTTAGGTGTACGGGCTCTCTTGGCTAGTTCTTCTAACTGCTCTTCTGGTTCTGAAGGTATGCAAATGAAACCAACAATACAGAAGGAATGAATTGCTGAAAGTTTCTTAAATGAATTGTTTAACCTAATCCACAAAATTGAAGTAAATGTGTGCTAGAAGAGCTGAAACGATAATGATAGCCAATTATATATAAATATTTGTCCGACATATTGTTGAAGAATATACACATTAATTTGTATTGTTTTTATGTCACCTTAGTTGGTGTCAATGGGTAGGCGAAGATTTGGTACCGACTTTCAGCTCATGTTCAGGATTCTCAAGGCACTTCTATTTCTTGCCTTCGTATCAGTCATGACTGTACTATTTATAGTATGTGCCCTCAGTGTACCGGATTTATTTGCTTGCATCCTTGCTTTTCTGCCTACTGGCTGGGCCCTCCTACTGGTAAGTTTGAACTCAACTAATTTTAGTGTATATAGTATAAGCCAATCTTATAATTTTTCTTTCGTCTATATTTTTTTTATAAACTTATAAACTGGGCATTGCTCCAACTGACTCCACTGTTTCCAAAATATTTCAAATTTAGTATCATATTGCAATCCTAAGTGCCCGCAATAAAAATCTAGGATACAAGTCAAATTTATCAAAAGTAGGCGTTAATTTTCATGCAAAATCACTTGGTTGTGCTTGCTGAGATATTTTTGTTGCCTCCTGTCTACTAAACTGTACCAGGTTAACTACACTGTTTCTCAGTTTGAATTTCCTACACTCTTAACAATCGCCAAACAAGACCAAAGACTTTCACTAGCACAATCCTTTCAATATCGTTTTTCTCTTTCAGAAATTGTAACATTATTTATTTCTTAAGCATGCAAGCTATGCAAACTTTCAGCAATAAAAGACATCCATTCCATTGGGATGGGAACACCTATATATACTAATGGGACTGCAGTGCTCACTAAAACATATAATGTTTTGCTGTGTCCTCTGAAGATTGGGCAAGTATGCAGGTCACTGTTCAGGAGATTAGGATTCTGGGAGCCAGTAAAAGAGCTAGCCAGAGCATACGAATACATAATGGGGTTTACAATCTTTGCTCCCATTGCCATTTTATCGTGGTTCCCATTCGTGTCAGAGTTCCAAGCTCGCCTGCTCTTCAATCAAGCATTCAGTAGAGGTCTCCAGATTTCTATGATTCTCGCGGGAAGGAAAGACAAGACAGAAAGAAATTGGAGTTGATGGGCATCTTTCCGTATTCATTTTGCCTCGTTGAAACATTGATGTTTTGCAGTCATCATGTCGATCAATTTAACTTTAGCAAATTCAAGTTTGATTATTCCTTTTATATGTTTTTGAAGAAAATTAGAGACTATTTTCCCTGTCCTCAAATGAAACTGTTTGTATCAGGATACATAGTTAAATTGTAAATGACCAGCTTAGTTTGCTTCAATTCAACTAACTTATTTTTGAGGATAGAAATATTCTGAATATAAATCGGACAGAGTTGGTTTGGTTCAAATGTCTCATCATTAGTTTGACCGACGGATGAGAATAAATAAATATCATATCATATCGCTTATTTTGTACTCTCCTTGACGAAAACAAATGCTTCATTAACGGCTCAAAGATCCAACGGTATATATTGTAAAATTATTTTATATATTTATTCGGTTTTTTGACTTTAGGAAGGAAAGTTTGAATTTAGAGACCTCCACTTTAGAAGAAATAAGAAATGTACCGTAAATTATTTACTGCCAAGTTATTTAAGCAAGCGAAAATTATTTACTACTGAGAGTTATTTAAGTAAGTGAAAATAATTTTATTTATTATACGTAATTCATATTTTCTTTTTTTTTAAAAAAAAAAAAAAGACGTGGAACGGGTCGGGAAAAACGAAAAACGAAAAATCAAAGTCGAAAGGAGCAAGAACCCATTTAGAAGATTTCGGGTGGGCATTGCGAGAGAAATGGGTTTAAAGAACCCAAGCGGGTAAACCCAAGCAAAGCCTTTGTTAATTGTTTTTCAGTGAGCGAGAGAAGCTCCTGGTTTATGAAATTGAAGAGGGAGGGCCGCGGGCGGGCGGGCGTGATTATAAGTATTATTCATAGACTAATTTAAAATAATAAACAAATAAAAGAATTTTTTTTCCTGTTTTTTAAGAAAAGAATGACGAGTTCACAACAGAAACAGAATATATCATCCAAGGCAGGTTCGGGTTCAAGTTCAGGTCAATCGCTCAATTTCGATGATGTGTCAAACTATTTCTCTTTGCCTCTTTCCGACGCTGCTAATCATCTCGGTAACACACACTTCCTCTCTCTCTCTCTCTCTCTCTCTTTCAATCGACTTACTATTTTGAATTTTAATGAAATGTGAATTGATTGTGATGTGGCAGGTGTCTGTGTAAGTGTTCTAAAGAAAATCTGTCGCGAGAATGGCCTCGATCGCTGGCCCTATCGCAAGGTATTTAGTACTCATTTACGCCCTTCAAAACCCTTTAGTGTGTGAAATTTAGCGCAGTTCCTTAGTCCAAGTTTGGAAGGCTTTAATGCTAGGGGTTCTTGCATTGTTTGATAGATATTTACTCTTATCAATATGAGAAGATTCAGTTCAATGTGATCGTTATTGTGTTTGTGATGGTGATTGGATGGTATGATTGTCATTGGTGATTTTAATTTTAAATTTCGTAGTTTCTATGTGGCAAAAGCATTGAAGATATTAAAAAGCATGCTGCTAGAGAAAAAAACAAAGAACTTGCCGAGCTGTCCAAGGTTGCTAAGCAGAGGTATGAGTACTACTCACTTCCTTTCTGATTGCACAATATCATGCTCTTCTCTTTTCCATTACAAATTATACATCATTGATCAGTAGTCAATTGTTGTCAAATACTTGGAATCTTTTAATTTGGTTCATACTTTTGCACCATACTAGTAGCAGTTCACAGGATGAATGAAATTTGCAACTGAAATCAGGTTTGAAATAATGAAATTCACGACATTATATCCTTTTGAACTATGTACGATCTCATTCCTGTCAAAGATGAGTTTGTTTTTGTCAACCTACTGTTCATATACTCCTCTGTGCAGAGTTGCAAAATGACAGACAGAAGGATGATTAGGGCAGTGACTGGTTTATTCAAGATATTTCTGTTGTAGTAGGTCATAGTAGAATATCCACATCTTTTCATATTTACAAAGTGCCAAGTGCTTTCTGGGAAGTACATCTATCACAAGCACAGATGAAGACGAGATCCCATGATAAGTCTTAAGAACAGTATACTTAATGAGAGGATTCCTTTTCCATCATTGGTTCTGCTCAAAACATGTTTCTTTCCATCTTTTCCTAGAACCTAGTCTTTATTACCCCGAAATCTACTTTTAGGTACCTGTTTGTAATTGATCTTGGTGTCCTTTTTGCAAGTTTTTCATCATTCTTTTTTCCACTGTTTTCTAATTATTATGCCCCTGGATGAGTATTGACGGCAGTCATATTGTTCTGGCATAAAAAGTTGGATACTCTGTGTGATATTGTATTCATTTTGGGCCAATGTTTGTGTCTTTACACAGTTGTGATAGTATGAAGTGTTCTTTCTCATAACTTGCCTAATTGTTGGTGGATGCAGTGGTTTACAATCCCAAAACAATGAAATATCCAAATTACATGGTGCCACATCCCCTGCTAATTTGCAGCAACAAGGAAGCAAAAATGCTTCTGTTGGGCAGTCCCACATCATGCTTAATGCAAGCTTGACAAAAGGACTCATGGCCCTGGATGAATTCAAACACGGATTCCCATCGGATGGCTTGTCAACTGCTACGTATAAATGGTGGGGTAGCAGCAGTTCTAATGGTTATGGTCGCATTTGTGGGGATGAAGCTGAAGTGGATGAAGATAAAGATCAATCTGAAGAGAAGGCAGATAATGATGATATTTCGGCAGTAGCAGGCAAAGAGAAATGCAGAAATGGGAATACAGAGAGCAAGATTGACCCTCAGGGGTCTGGTCTATTGACAGCTGTAAGAAAAAGAATTGCGGAAGAAGGACAAGAAGTACTCAAGCTTGGTGTCTATAAGAGTTACAGTGTAAAGAAGCTAGGCAGAAAAGAGAGAGTGCTGCTTCACCGAATATTCAAATCTTCAGTGCCTAAAGAGTGGATATATGACTCTTCCTAAATTAGGGTGTGGATTGCTTTGAACGTGAAGACAAGACCATCCTTATCAAGGTAAGGCCATGCTGGAAAATACTTGACTGCTGTATTCACTGCTCTTCACTCCTGTACTGAATGTGCAATCACAACTGGCATCATTAGGTTTTATCTTCTGTTGTTGCCTTGTTCTAAAACCCTTGCAAATTGGCTCAGATGTTTTGTCAGCATTTTATGATATGTAGCCTACATTGATAGATATCTAGTTCTGGACCACAAACATGGTTTTTTGTTTCATGAACTAATCCTGCTACTGATTTGTTAGCATCTTAATTGGATGATAACAGGGCCATTGTTTCTGCTTGATTTCCAACCGTAGTAGACATGCCATAATGTATATGTAATCGTGCATCTGCAACAAAATCAATTTTCAAATATTTCATTTGCCCCCTTCTCTTTATAAATCTTGGCAATGCTGTAAGTCGCTCTTTTAGCTGCCATAACCATAGTGATGGAATTGCACCTACTTTGCGGAGAAATTTTGATCATCTGATTTTCAATAGATTGAGAAAAAGACGTTAGATGTTTTCTTTTTCATGGATGATGAGATCAGTAATTGGATATTATCATAGTCCGAGAATCACATGTATGAAACTGTGGGAGATATGGATTCAAGGGCACATGTATGAAACTCGTGCGGTGAAGTTCACTTAGATCTGTTATGATTATCTCGCCAAACTGGAAGAAACTACCCTCCACCATGGTTAAAATTTTCTTTGATTTTGCTTTTAGTGGCAGAAAATGAGATTATTCAAGAATTTACATTGAATGCTAAAATTACGCATTAAAGTTTTGGTAGCAGATCTACAATCAAAGGTGTTTGTGATTGTTACAAAAGAAATGAAACAAAAGATATGCTAGAGTTAGGAAAGTTATTGTATTAGGTCTACTTAATGTTAGATGCAGTGGTGTATAATAGATCGATATGGACATTATAAATTGTCTCACAATAAAACCAGTTGTTGTTGATACCTTCTTCCTCGTTTGTTTTTCTCCTTCTATAACCTGAGCTTGGAGAATGAAGAGATGAGAGGGAATTGTTGACTTCATCATTCATGGAACTTATTCATTAAACCTAAAGTCCAACTAAAAGAAAATAAAAGGTGAGAGGGGGAAAGGGGATTTGCCAAAGCAAACACACTTCAGTTTCAAGTTTTAGTTAAATATTTTAAGTTTTATGTTACAAATTTCAAATCTTGAATTATAAGTTTTGAGTTAAAGATTCCAATTTTGTGTTAGAATTTTCAATTTTCTGTTAGGTCTGTATCTGGATGGATACAGATCTGTAAAATAGCCTAGTCCAGGCGAAAGAGGCCAAGTTGTCCTTTTAACTGATAACATTTGTATCACCTTTCGTTATTCCTACTGTAGATTGAGCATTTATCAAGAATTTATCTCCTAAATAAACACTGCTGATACGATCTGTAGGAACTCAGAAAAATGTAAATCAAATTCTACCACAATTATAGTGCGAGTGAAAATCATTTAGAAATGACCTATTATCTCATCAAAAGGTCAATGTCAGTTTTCGTACCCACATGCATTACGCTGATAGCTCTGAGTTGTTTTCATTAATCATATTTGACATGGGATATATGGATTATCTACAAATCAAACATAGGTCCAATATCAAGGAATCCCCATGTATCCATCTCTTCTGTACCTTTTTGTTTGGTAAAAATATCAAAGCTTTCCAATTCTAATGTCTGCATTTTCCAATTTTTCTTATTTTACTTGTTTTGATAAAGAAGTTGCACATTGACGTGTCGTAAGTTGATCTATTTTAATTCTGCAGACAATTTCAAACTAAAGTGTAAAGTATCTAGCTATTCCCTATCGTTCAAGACTTCCAAGGTACTGATAATATCATCCAATACAGCACGTGGAGTTCTCTTATTGGTTAGAAAGTACGCAATCTAAACTCCGAAACTGAAATAGCTCCGCATCAAGATTTGTTTAAGCACAGCAGACACTGCCAAATATGAAGATATTCATATCAATATCTCTCACCAATGAGAAAACAGTAATAGATACCGAAAGATAAGGACCCAGGTCTCTCTTTAACACTATAAATATAAATCAAAACTCAATACTTCTCTCATCCTAAACAGCAATTACTAACTCAATCACTCCCTCATCTTCACCATGGTTGCTTCAACAATGGCTCTTTTGTCTCCTTTTCTAGCCGGCCAAGCTGTCAAGCTTGCTCCTACCGCATTTGAAATCTTCTGCCATGACCGTGTCACTGTTAAAAAATTAGTGATTCAACAATTTTAATTAAACAAAAATTGAGATGAATATTAAAGTAGAGAGTCACAAGAAATTTAAAACGTGTGGGACACATATGAAGAAGTCTAAGACCCGTAGAACACAGAAAAAAAAATGAAACGAGACGCGAAGGAAGCGAAGAAAACACGCAGGGGGGCCACCAGGGCTGAGCACTACGACACCCATGGCTGAACGCTGCAGTGCCCATCATAAAAGCTTAGCGCTGCGGCGCTGGGTCCCCAGCGCTGTGGCGATGGGTGCGCCATGGCTAGCGTTGTGGCGCCAAATGCAACAGGGAGTCCGTTTTTTATTTGGATTTCGAGTTTTGGACTTCCAAAATAAGTGAACTCTTACTTCAACAAGGAATACGGTTAGTAGGCACGAAATACACCCTATATAAACACTTGTAAACCCTTTATTTCAGATCAAGCATTAAGAGAGACTCTAAGAGAGGGGAAGAACTAGGTAGACACTAAGTGCTTGTGTGCTCTAGGGTGAAACCGTCATTTGGGTGATCATTGCTCGTGGTAGACACTAAGGGTTCACTAAACATTAGGTGCTTTTGAGGGTTCTTCAAATTGGATTTTTCTTATAAAATCTCTAGAGAGTTAATAAGAGAGGTTAAGATTCTTGAATCCACCGTGGACGTGGATAGTTGGCCGAACCACGTAAGATTGTGTTGTAATATTTTATATTTTGTTTATATTCTTGCTATTTTGCTTGATAAATAGGTTATTCCGCTGCACAAGAGGTTAGGGTTTTAGGTTGAACTTGAGGTTCTTCGTTTCAACCTAATCTCAAGAGGGAGAAAGGCGTTCCCTCCCTCGAAAAACTGGTATCAGAGCTAAATGTTCGATAATACACACTTGGGGTATTTAAACCATGGCTGCAATCAAGCAAGAAATAGAGAAGTTCAATTGGATGAATGACTTCAATCTTTTAAAGAAGAAGGTTAGGGCTCTACTAGTGAAGGAAGGGCTGGACTCAGCCTTGGAGGAAGTAAGCTCCTTAACTAGCGATGAGATGACAACTTCAAAGTCCGGACAGAAAGATTGGGACACGATTTAGAAAAAAGCTCACAGCAGCATAATCCTGCCGTTGAGCGACAAAGTATTAAGGGAAGTTGGTGATAAAAAAACCGCTTTGGGGTTATGGAAGAGACTCGAGGCATTGTACATGAAGAAGTCTCTTGCAAATAGACTTCTTATGAAAAAGAAACTACATCAGCTAATAATGCACGAGGGATCTTCATTGAGAGCGTACATTGACAAGTTCAACAAGATCATCATAAGTCTTGAGTAACTGAGCATCAATATTGAGAATGAAGATAAGGCCATTATCCTGTTAAGTTCGTTACCGAAGAGTTATAAGAGCTTTGTGGATACGCTGCTGTATGGTAAGAAATTTTTAACGATGAATGACGTCAAGGCATCATTGAACTCAAAAGAATTGAAAAAGAGATCTGAGTTTGAGAGTAGAGCAGCATTGCTTACACAAGAAAAGAGAGCAATCAATTAAGGAGGAGATCCAAGAAGTATTTTTTTTGGTAATAAAGAATGGCATTTTTTGAAGGATTGTCTAAAATCAAAAGGCTAAGGAAGGTGGGCTGCAATCGGTATTGAGAAAAATATCAAAGTTGTAGACATATTGATAGCCTCAAGGGGAAAGTACGCTGGCAAATGGATATTAGATTCAGGGTGCAGCGTTCTTATATGTCTTGACAGATTGATGTTTACCAACTACAAAACCAAGAGATGTAAAGCTTTAATAGGGAATGACATAACTTGTGAGATCATAGAAGTTGGTGACATAAGGCTGAGGAAGCAAGGTGAAGAAACTAGAGACAGAAGGTGTAGAAACTAGGGACTTACATGGTGTAAGGCATATTCCTAAATTGAGGAGGAACTTGATATCCCTAGGCAAGCTTGATGAGGAAGGGTTTCAGTTAGAGCGGAAAAAGAAAAACTAAGGGTAGAGAAAGAACCTATAAGGTTTGAGGATGAGAAGTACAATGAGAGGCTCTATATGTTTACTAGGATGGCCATAAGTAGCACAATACGGAGTGTTGGGGTAATGCAAACCACTAGGCGATATTTAAATAGTGCTCACCGAGGTAATGAGGGTTAGAAATAAATGCACGCATCTGTACTTTATGTAAGGTGCACGAATGCCTTTGGAGATCAAAGTCACTAGCCCGGGGAAAGTTAAGTCTTGGTGGAGATTTAATTGGACTCAACTCTAGTTGAAAGAGTATTGGTGTGGATCGGATCTCGAAGCCTTCTTATTTGAAAAATTTTGAATCAAGAAAGGGTTTATTAAAAAATTGATGGTTTAAAAATTTTGGTTGTATAAGAATTGAGATGAATACCAAAATGGAGAGTCACAAGAAGTCTAGAACGTGTGAAATACGTATGGAGAAGTCTAGAAAATATGAGACACGAATGAAGAAGTGAAACGAGACTCGAATACCTGAAGGAAGCAAAGAAAACACGCGGGGAGCCCACCAGAGTTGAGCACCACAGCGCCCATCACAAAAGCCCAGTGCCGTGGTGCCAGAAGCGACAATGAGTCCCTTTTTTTTATCATGATTTTGAGTTTTGAGCTTTCAAAACAAGTGGACTCTTACTTTAACAAGGAATAGGGTTAGTAGTCACGAAATACACTTATATAAACACTTGTAAATTATTTATTTCAAATTAAGCATTAAGAGAGACTCTAAGAGAGGGGAAGAACTGGGTAGACACTAAGTACTTGTGTGCACTAGGGTGAAACCGTCGTTTGGGTGATCATTGTTCGTGGTAGAGTAAGAGTTCACTAAATATTAGGTCTTTTTGAGGGTTCTTCAAATTGATTTTTCCTTGTAAAATTTATAGAGAGTTAATAAGACAGATTAAGATCTTTGGATCTATTGTAGACGTAGGCAACTGCTCTAGGGTGAAACCGTCATTTAGGTGATCATTGATCGTGGTAGACACTAAGGGTTCACTAAACATTAGGTGCTTTTGAGGGTTCTTCAAATTGGATTTTTCTTATAAAATCTCTAGAGAGTTAATAAGAGAGGTTAGGATTCTTGGATCCACCGTGGACGTGGGTAGTTGGCCGAACCACGTAAGATTGTGTTGTGATATTTTATATTCTGCTTTAGATTCTTGCTATTTTGTTTGATAAATAAGTTATTCCGCTGCGCAAGAGGTTAGGGTTTTAGGTTGAACTTGAGGTTCTTCGCTTCAACCTAATCTCAAGAGGAAGAAGGGCGTTCCCTCCCTCAACAGTCACTATGAGAAAAACTACGGCCAAACCTAAGCCAGTTTCATTCGAAAGCCTATGATATGTGCCTGATCGTGTCAAGTACTTGGGTCCATTCTCAGGCGAGTCCCCATTTTACTTGACTGAAGAGTTTCCTAGAGATTACGGCTGGGACACTGTTGGTCTCTTAGCAAACCCAAAAACCTTTGCCAAGAATTGTGAGCTTGAAGTTATCCATGCCACCTTTGCCAAGAACTGTGAGCTTGAAGTTATCCATGCCATGTGGGCAATGCTTGGAGCCCTTGGCTGTGTATTCCCTGAGCTCTTAACTCGCAATGGGATCTAGTTTGGTGAAGAAGTTTAGTTCAAAGCTGGTGCACAAATCTTCAGTGAAGGTGGGTTAGATTATTTAAAAAACCCTAGTTTGATCTATGCACAAAGCATTCTGGCTATCTGGACAACTCAAGTTATCTTGATGGGAGCTGTTGAGGGTTACAGGATTTCTGGAGGGCCATTGGGTGAAGTTACTGACCCTCTTTGTCCGGGTGGGAGCTTTGACCCACTTGGCTTGATTGATGATCCTGAGACTTTTGCTGAGCTTAAGGTGAAGGAAATCAAGAACGACAGATTGACAATGTTCTCTATGTTTAGGTTCTTTGTTCAGGCAATTGTTACGGGGAAAGGACCATTGGAAAAACTTGGCTGATCATATTGATGATCCTGTTAACAACAATGTTTGGGCATATGCTACAAACTTCGTTCCAGGAAAGTGAGTTGGTGAGTCAGGATCAGGATGTTTTTATATGTTTATGAATATGAAAGAGAGTTATGAGATTATCACTGTTGATTGAAATTGATGGGATGGAGAATGGATTTGAGTTCTATATGTACAAATGATGCGAAATTTAAGTAAATGAAGTCGTTGTGATTCTAAATTTCTCTTGCTTAGGTGTCCACTAAATTTATGCTAAGCCACAATTTTATCCCGCACTATATATACCATGTCTGAAAATATAATTTAGTGGAAAAATTAATTAATTGACAAAACTAAATTTCATAAAGCAAGACATTTTTTTAACAAAAATTCTAAACAAACCTTTAAATGAAGGGGCGGGGATGGCTCAGTTGGGAGAGCTTCAGACTGAAGATTTGGAAGGTCAAGTGTTCCATCCACGTTCACCGCATTTTTTTTATATATATATTTTATATAAGAAAAAATTATTCATCTTTTTCTTCTTTCTCTCTAAGAATCGAATCCAAATGTGGTGGTGTTTGGTATAATTTTTGTATGTAATTAAACTTATTTTTCTGGGAAATTAAAGTTTCATTAACCTTTTGTTTGAGAAATCATTATAAAATTCTAAACTGTATTAAAAACTTTTCATAATATTTTTACAAAATCATCAAAATTTATTCGTGTGTGTTTGTATATATACATGTACAAAGGAGAAAACTTGTCATACAAAAACCATTTATATCTTTCCATAATGAGCCGTTTATCAAGTCATTAACGTGATTGATCTTTAGTTCTCTAAATAGAATCCCAAAAAGTGAATTTTTGTGACCAAATATATAATCAAACAAATCAAAAAGGGAAAGCAGGTAATGAACAATGGACACTCATGGTACATGACCTAATTAAGGGCAACCTGGCCATGCCTCAGCCCTCAAGAGTCAAGATCTCCCAAAATTTAGGTTCTATGTCTAACCAAAGTACCTTAATTCCTACAATAACCTAAATCACTTTGCCACAATATGATATGATTTGTTTCTCATTCCTAATGTAATGTCTCAAAAAAAAAAAATGTTTACAAAAATATTAGGAAAAAAATGTTTTCTCCTGTCATATTTTTCCTAATATTTTTGTGTCTTAGGGAGGTGTCTTTGATAATATGCTAACATAGAATGTCATTATAAGCAAAGCATAATAGTGGTGATTATGTTGGTTGTTATAATAATAATAATAATGGATTGTGTTAGATTATGGCTTGGTTGTGGGATGGGAGGAAAAAAAAAGGCATATTAAAATAACTGATGTTATAATAATAATTGTGCTCCTGCAAGCATCCGAGCATCTCATTGGATTGTTAAGGAGACACAAAGAAACCAACAAAATTACAAGTTCTCAAAACTTTTTTTAATTATGACTGCAAGATCTCTCCATCTTCACATGGCATTTTTTAAATGGGAATGTAAGAAATTATATAAAATTGGCTTACGAATTTTATTTTAGATTGCTTTGCAAATATTTTAAATAATCAAAAGTTTATTTAAAAAAAAACTAATGCACCAATTAGAAGATCATTCAAAACCAATTATGTTTACACATTGAGGTATAACCAAATAGACTTCTCTCATAAAAGAGAAAAAAATTACTCCTACACTAAAGGAAGGGACTCCCACGTAAAATATATACTTACCAACTTATCTTGATGGTGTGTAACAATTTTTATTTATTTTGTAAAATTTAATAAAAATAGATAAAATAAAAACATTTTTCAAACTAAAAAGAATTAATTTAGTTCAAATAACATGTAATAATAACTCTTCAATTATAAGAATTTATTGGTATTTTTCTTTCTTGTGAGCTCACATACTAACGTTAATTGTATATGAGCTGATTGTTTAATTAAGAGCCTATAAAATTGATCTAATAAATTTATTATGGGCTTACAAAATTATCAAGTATTTTTAGTATGAGTTTATATATCTATAGAAACCCAATATTCTGTTTTGTTACGATTACTAGACTCGTAACAATTTAGATCATATAAAAGGTTTGGTTAAGGTCCCTTAATTTGAGTTTTAGTCGTATATTCTTTTTTCATTAAGAGAGAATAGTTGTTAGTGCAACATTCTAAAAACTTGGAAGATCATGATCTCTATATTATTGCTTGATGGATTTAGATATGTATTCTAGATCCTTTTGCTTTTCATCATGTGTATATTGATAATTTAATATAAAGATCCTACAAATCTTATTGTAGTTTATGATTATATTTTATATCGATTATGATTATGATATATAGGAACACGAGTCATGTGTGAATTAAAGTTTTTTTTTCTAACAACGGGTATCACAGTAGTTTCATGTTAGGTTATTGAGTTTTACATATTAAATTTTGCCAGATTGCATGATTTCTCCCATAAGGTTCATCTAGGGTAGAAATTATATATGATAAATTGCCATGATTGTGTTATTCTTATTGAGGTTATGAAGTTTTCTTTGAATTTTCTGGGTTGAATTTAAGTTAAAGGTCATTGATTAGAAGAATTAAGGATGAAAACATCAAAATGTGACTTAATTTAGAGTTTTTCATATTCTTTAACAAATCTAAAATTTTTAGATTCTCCAAGTAGTGGTTTGACATCACGGTGCCAACCCAGTTAGTAACTAGGTGTTGTGACTTTGCATTGGTAGCACCGCAATGCCACAAACAGTGATTAGGTGCCATGGCAATGCATTGGTAGAGCTGCAATGCCAAAGTTAGAACCTAAAGCCACCAAAGTCAGGAACTCAAAGCCACATTGCCAACCATATGATGTTGTAGTGCTAAAGTCAGTGATCCAATGCTACAAAGCCAACTTCATGGTGTTGCAGCGTCACAGAGTCAGAGACTCGGTACTACTGAGCCAGACTAAAGGGGTTGCGACATCAGTCCAGAGAAGGAATATTATGCCTTTTTTATCTAATTTTTTTTTTCTCTTTTGGTTTAATATTCTATTATAAGTTAATTGCAATGTATATTGTCAAAATAACCTATGTTATTTAGATTTATTGGTTATGAAATATATAAACATATTAAGTCTATGCAAACAATAATTGGCATGAAGGAATACTACTTTTTGACAAGATAGAAGATAAATTATAGTTGTAAATATGTGATGATTAGCATTAGTTATGCGTATAATAGGTCAATCTAAAGTACGGTATATTATTTGGCTGATTTTTGTAGTAAGTATCTCGTGATAGGGTCTACTTAAGTGTGTATATATGTTCAATATTTACTTACAATGTATATATAAATTATGAATTTTATTAATTAATTGTGAGCTATTTATTTGTTTGTAAATTTTCAATCACTCTATTTTTTATATCTACAACTATGAACAATATGCTTATGCTTATCGACAAGAATTTTAAGAAATAGAATGAGTACATCATGATAGTACTTAGGTGCATGGATTTAGACTATACAAATTCAGATTGAATAACCTCTCACCCTAATTAGTGAAATTACTATTGATTAGATGACTATTTATAAAAAAAATGGAAACGTTCAAATTGCATGAATCTCATAATCATGAAACACTCTGTCTTAAATACTATTAGGGGCTCAATATCTAAAGAGAAATGAAAAAAAAAATTGGTTAAATAGCAAACTGTTTCGCTAGTAATGAAAAGGCCGATGTAAGTACTATTCTTAGTAAACTTATTTCAATATGGTATAGAGGGAATATATATATATATATATATATATATATATATATAAGAAAATACATCATTAAAATGTCAAATCTTGTAACTAGCTTAACATACTTAAGCTGGAGCTGTTTGACAACATTCTCGTGTACTTAGTCTTTATCTCTTTTCTTGTACAATTTAGTTCATTAAAGATCAATTATAATACTAAAAAAAATAAATTTTTAATGAGTTTATTGCTATATGTGTGCAATAACAAAATAGATTAAAATAAGATAAGACTGAAAGTGCTCACTTAGTTACTACCTCTTAGTATAATACTGCCAGTTGAAAAAGAAAAATGAACAATAAAAAAAAGAAAACTACAAACAATGGGACTTACAACATAAGGTGTAACAAAAATAGAATAATGTGATCACTTGTTTCTTTTGTAAGAATGTTGGTTATGTGAAAAAATATTATCCTAAATATGCTAAGTGGCGTGTGAAAAATAGTAAATTTCTCAATTTTATTTGTTTTAAAGCTAATTTGGCCTTAATACTTAATGATACTTAGTAGGTGGATGCTGGTATAACTATTCACACAAGTGTTACTATGCAAAATTGTTTAAAGAGCCGAGTGCCAACTAATGTTGAAAAATTCATCTTTGTAAAAAATAGAAACAAGACACCTATAAAGGCAACAAGTCTATTTAGATTAAGAATATTATCATCAATACCCTTGAGATATTACTTGATTACAATAATACTCACATGTTTAAAAAATTGACGTTAGTGCCCATTTTTTTTTTGTCAAAATAGGTCTGAATTTTTAAACATTAAGAATATTTCATTAAGTTAAACAAATTTTATGTTAATCAGTATCAAAAGACTGTTTAGCCATTTACACGTTAAATGAGATTAAAATGACATGACATTTGCATAAATTTAAAAATTTTTACTTTTAAATGTAATAAAATTAAATAATAATAAAGTATTTATAAAATAATAAATTAAAAATATTTAAAAATAAATTTAAAAAAAAAAAAAATTTACAACTGAAATGGCTACCTGATTTAGACGACCATTTTGGCATCCTATTCTAGTGGTCCCTGAACCAAGCATTCAAATGATTATTGGTTTAAGCGGCCATTGTGCAACTGCCCACATGACCACGGGAATAATTGACCATTTGGCCGTTGGTGCAAGAGGCCATATGGCAGCTAGAATAGGCGGCCATTTTGGTTGCCTGGATTGGCTGCCATTTGGCAGCTAAATGTATTTTTTTTTTACTTTTATTATTATTATTATATTATTATTTTTGTGAAATTTAAATGTTTAAAGTGTGAAAAGATGTGATTACTCTTGGATCTGTTAATTTTAACGAAAAATCACTAATGATTGGGCATTTGCGCATTTTTTGCAAAAAAAAATTGAGTATTAACGTTGATTCTTCAAACTTGTTAATATTGTTATAATGAGGTCATACCTCAAGGGTATTAATGATAATATTCTTTTAGATTATAATTAGGCCCCAGTTTACATTTGGATTAAGAAAAGCCTTTTATTGTATCGTTACTTAGATAGAATTTAATTTTTATTTTATGTTGGGACAAATTTAGATACTATTGTTCATTTGAAAATGAGAAGTTTAATTTTTTTTTTTAAATTCAAATCTTATTAGTACTAGTTCTCTAATTATATAACATTACATGCAAGTGTTATAATATAAAGTACAAATTAACTAATGAGAATTCATTTATGACACAAACGTTTAGGACACATTTTTAAACAAAAAATTCAAAAACATTTGTTAAAAGGAATTTTCAATTCTCTTGATTTATCATACTTCAAAATCTATATAGTTAGTATAAAGGGAAAACAAACAATTATTTATAAAGTAGGTGCCAATAAGAGTTATTATAAAGGAGTGTAAAAGTGTGTGTGGGTAGTGAAATGATAATGCTTGTCGCACAGCCTACGGTGAAAGAAAAATAAGCATTTTAAAACCACATTATACAGGCAATTCTATCTCAATAATATTAAATATATACCTTTGAAGAACTATCAGTGAAGTTGGACAACTGAAACACAGAGTCTCTCTTTAAAATATTCCATTGAAAAAATCTAAGTCCTATTACGGTGGTTCAGAACTTTAGAATGATAGCTTGTGATTTGCTAGATTTGTTTTGCTTTAGCTTTAACTCTTTAAGCTCTCTATCTTAGTTTTTCTCTTTAAAAAGCCAAAGCCATTTTCAAGTTTAAAAGCACAAAATAATTGGGGCAAGAATAAGCCTTAAAGCATAACTCTTATACTTTCATTATATTATTTTTAAAGGACATTTGTTAAGCTTATAAACAAAGCTTATTTTTAAAAAACAAGAATGATTGGTCGAATCAAATTCTTAGCCAAAATGCATGTCTTTTTTTTTTGTTTTGTAATGGACAAATATCTATAACTTAATTTATTTTCAATATAAGTGTCCCACACTTATCAAAACACTTAAGCAAATTGTCCATAACATGATTCATATTCAAGGCAAGTGTCCCACACTTGCCAAACAATTAGGAAAATATTAATTATTAAGCTAAATAAAATAATACAAAATGACCATTAATCATTATGGCTTAATGACATGTGTCAAATTCTAACAAGTAGAAATTGACATTCGTCTTTTTCAAGAGTTGCTAAAATTAAATCCTACTTATTCAAAAAAAAATTTCGATTGAGCTCTTCGACCCTATTTGCTACCTTAGTGTTCAATGAGTACACTTATTATTGTGAGACTCTCTAGGTTCACACCTATTTATCTTATAAAATATTTTCATAAGTTCGTAAATACTACCCTACTCACATGTTACAGATATAGTGAAACAATACATTGAACTATATAAGTTGATGTTAACCATATTCATATAGTCCCTTCATCACCGATATCCCAGAGTTTGTAGATATTATTTTATCTTACAAAAACTCTTTTTTGGATAATGCTTATAGTTATAAGACTTTCTAAAATACAATTTCGGAGTATCAGAATATATAACCTATCTATATAAGTTGACAAATTTTATATCTATGCACACCGAACTCCATAAGTATTATATCATATTCGACGACACCCAGATGTCAGGCTATGAAAAGTCTTTGACATGTGTGAAATAAAAGCATGATGGGTTATTCACAAGTTTATCATGGTGCTCAATTCAAACGGTCACAAATACTACTCAACTCTAGAAGATCATCCATTTATGACTTTATGAGATGTCTATTATAAGTTCCCGTGAGTCATTCAATACCCAGTCCTAACTAAATACCTGTATGCCTATACTAGCTTTCACTAAACTCATGATCTGTTAAGACTAACCATTTGGACAAGTCAGATATAAACATATATTGATCTGTAAGGTTTACCAATTGACCTGTGTTATTAAACATTGATTAGGAATGATGTTTTTGAGAATATACTGTATAATAATATTTCTTAACATCATTTGTAACTCTTTATAACTATGTCATTATAATAAATATGTTCGAGTTTTTGTCCCATTTTAGACAACGCTTTACTCTTAAAATTACTAATTCTTAATTTTGATCTGAACAACTTTGGATCCGATCCAAACTTCTTTGGATTTATAATATCTATAAAGGAACAAGATTATTACTATATAATAAATTAATAATTTATATAAACGTGCATTATATGAATATTTATACAAAAAAATGAAATGGCAAGTAAGCACCATATTTAACAATTCTAATGTCTTGGAGTTGATACATACAAATATTTATGATTCATTCCTTACAACTTCTTGGAAAGGGCAACAATATTTTATCACTTTCGTAGATGAATTCTCTCATTATGGTTATCTATATTTAATCTATGAGAAGTTACAATCCTTAGATGTTTTCAAGACCTTCAGAGCCGAAGTTATAAACCAACTAGGTAAGAAATTAAAGTTTTTAAATTTAACTATGGTGGTGAATACTATAAAAAATACAATAGGTCTGGTGAACAACATCTAAGACCCTTTACCAAATTCTTGTTAGAATGTGAGATCGTTCCTCAATATACCATGCTAAGGACTCTAAGTCAAAATAGTGTAATTAAGAAACGAATTCGATTTTCAAAAAATATGGTAAGAAGTATGATTAGTTATTCATCTTTACTAGAATCATTTTAGGGAGTGTTATTAAGAACTACAATTGACATCCTTAATTGAGTTTCAAGCAAAGTAGTAACTAAAACTTTATATAAGTTATGAACTAAGAAAAAGCTTGACATTAGGCATTTATATATTTAGAGTTGCCCAATTAAGGTTAGGCTATATAAACTTAATGAAAGAAATTAGACTCAAGAACTATTAGTTTGCTACTTTGTTGGGTATCATAAAGGTTAAGTGAAACAACCCGCCCCAACCCCATCTTGGTGTTAGGGCGAATCTGTGACTTTGAACTATTAGCTATATACTTGGTTCTCTAAAACTCACTAGGCAAAAGCAATAAAAAATAAAAAATTCTATTTTTACATGACCTCAGTAGATATCTCATAAATGTACTAATACACATGGATGCATGTTACAAGAATCACGTGGCTCAATGAGACTCTATGAATTTTACAATACTTGGGGAGAAAATATTTTTAAGAAAAATAGGTGAGTCTAATGACTCTGTGAGTGATAAAAAAAATACATATATACATTTTTATTGATAAAATTAAATATTTATAAAAAAGTGCATCTCGTAAATAACATAAAAAAAATTATGCGATAAACAAGCATAGACATATATTATATCATAAGTTGTCTTAAAACTTGTAATATAAAATCATCATGAAACTATATATTTAGTAATCATAAAACTTGTGCTGAAGTATCAATATCTGAAACCTGTTACTATATCTTTTCTATTCAGAGCATGATAAAACATATAAAGGATTCAAAAATATAATATTATTTTTATACAAAAACTACACTAAATTAGTGCCTAGGAAAAAATTTCGTCATACTCGGAATGCTCCTCAAACATAGTGTTGGACGTACTCTTTTTTATCTCATCTTATATCATCGTCTTACACATGTATAGAGTAAACTGATATCCTCGTTTTACGCATGTGCAGAGCAAACTGGCTCTCAAAAAATAAAGCGCCTATACACACGGCCCAAAACCTCTGTATGTACAGACGGACCCAAAAAGCCTAAATCTTATATTTCTGTCTAAAGGAAAAGTGTACAATCTAATGATTTGAAAATCTTTTTTTTATACAACACATAAACGTATTGCGTTTCCTTATATCATATCTCATACTGTTTAAATTCAAAAAATCATTCCTGATACATGAAAAGTATTATCTTAAATATAATATTTTCTTAACTAATTACACATTCATTCATGTACTTCAATTCATCTCATTTTTATAAGATAATAAATAAATAGAACACAATTAAATTCAATTATAAAAAATAAACAATTAAATATCTATTATATTATACTTTATACTTTATGATACTTTAAACACATAATTCATTTAAGCATATTTCTACTACTATATACTATCATGAGTCATAAATATTCTAATTATAAAATTTTTATATTTAACATAATTATAAAATAATTTATAATAAATTCTAAACAAAATTAATGTACATACATTATACTGATCATAATAATGTTTCACTTAATATAATCATAAACTTGTCAAAACATATTCTAAAAGAATAATTAATTAATTACAATATCTATTTATTTAGATTAAATTATAAAATAAAGTAATGACACTACTTGTAAAATTAAACTATGAAACTATTGTACTAAAACCATAACATTTGTATTTATATGGTATTCACTCACTGATCACAATCTTAATTTTTATTTTCTTTAACTGTATGTATACATATACAATCACTAATTTCATAAACTCTTTTTTAATTATTAATCATATATAAATACTCATAAATTTTATTTCATGTCAACAAATAAAATAGACAAATAACAACAAATTAATTTTATTAGATATTCACTATAATTATTATTAAGTCTCCTATGTCCCTAGTTTAATATTTTCATTTAGAATTTTATTCCAACAAATTATAATTACCTATTAGTCTTAAAACTATTCCAAATAATTGTAAAAAAAAAACTTCCAATAAAATTTTATACATACATACATATATATATATATATACACATATTAGTTCCATGGCCAATACAAATAATATACATACATGCATACCAATTCTATAGCCAATATACATGCATACATACATGCACATATAATTAACCATACATATACATCAATTCTACGGTAAATAAAAATAATATATAGATACACATACACATACATATTATTTCTATGGCCAATAAAAATGTAATGTACATACATACATACATACATATTTCATGACTAATATATATATACATATACATACATACATATCTATTTCATAGCTAATATATATATATATATATATATATATATATACACATATACATCCATACATATTTCTCACATCAACTAAAAATAAATATATTAAATAATTTTAAAAATAAAAAAAACCACTCATAAAAAATTATTCACATCTTTTTCTTCTTCCTCCTCTTTCTCTATCTTTTTCATTCCTTCTTCTCTCCCTCTCAGTTTCTCTTACTCTCCATTATATATTTTTTTCTTTCCCTTCTTCTCTTCCTCTCCATTTTTCCTTCTCTCTTTCTCTTTTTTTTTTCCTTTCCTCCCCTCTTTTTCTCCGTTTCTTTTTCTTTTCTACTTCCTCTCATCTCCAACAAGTCAACAAGAAAAAAAATAATAAAAAAAGGAAAATCAAGAGCCACCGATTTCCCTTTTTTTTTCAACACCAAACTTCTAAAATGAGTCCCACGTGTATTTAAAATATAATAATATAATATATACATATGATAATTTTCTTTAACCCTTCACAAGTAATAATAGTATGAAAATATAATAATAATACTATAGACCTTACATATTTAATAATTAAAAAAAATTAGATAAAAAAAATAAAAAAAAGGTGTTATATCGAGGGGTTTCAAGTTTTTTTATCCCTCAAATAGATCATTTTTTTAGATGGACAATATTAAATTTATTGAGGATATTAATTACAGTAGGAGTGACCAACTTAAAAAGGTTGTGTTTAAAGAGGAATATGTCAATAGTTTGACTATTGTAACTAACAATCAGATTATCATTTCTGACATTATTCAAAATGTAAATTTGAAAAATCAATAAATAATAGACATACCTGAGTTATCACTCGTTCAAAATGAGGAGCCACCTTAAACTCATGAGGAGGAACATCAATAACCTTAGATAAAAGTGTCATTAGATTCAATAGAGGTAGGAGAAATATGATTTCAGATGATTATATTATATATCTCCAAGATTATGAATTTGATACAGGACTGAAAGATGATCTAACATCTTTTAGTGGATAGAAGCCATGAAGGATGAGGTGAAGTTAATGAAAGATAATAACGTTTAGAACCTTGTTGAGTTACTTGAGGAAGCAAAGCCAATTAGTTTTAAATGGATATTTAAAACTAAATGGGATTTCAAAGGCAATATAAAAATGTATTGAGTTGCCAAAGGTTTCACTCAAAAGAAAAGTATTGATTATAAAAAGATTTTCTCTCCAATTTTAACGAAAGATTTTTTTTAGAATCATTATGACACATGTGGCTCATTATGATCTAGAGCTACATCAAATAGATGTCAAGACAGTGCTTCTCAATGATAACATTGAAGAAACAATTTTATATAGTGTAACAAAAAAATTTTGAATCCAAAGATTCAAATCATTTGGTATGTAACCCAAAAAAAATTCATTTATGGTTTAAAGCAGGCATCCTATCAATGATATCAAAAATTGATCAAGTGATCACCTCTTTTAGATTTAAGGAGAATACTATTGATCAATGCATATATATAAAGCTTAGTAAGAGTAAGTTTATTCTCCTAGTGTTATATGTAGATGATATTTTATTGACATGTAGTGATATGAGTTTATTGCATGAAACAAAGGAATTTTTTCAAGTAATTTTGAAATGAAAGATCTTTGAAATACATCTTTTGTGTTGGGTATGCAAATTCATTGAGACTATACTTAAGGTATATTTGGATTATCACAAAAGGCTTTTTATATTGATAAAGTGCTTAATAAATTTGGAATGAAATGTTATATAACAAGAGACACACTCATTGTTAAAGGTGATAAGTTTAATTTGCTCCAATGTAAAAAAAAAGAGCTTAAGAAGAAAGAAATAGAGAAGATTCCTTATGCATCTGCAGTAGGGAGCTTATATATGCACAAATTTGTACACGTCCAAATATTGTATACAGAGATGGATTCTTGGGCAGATATTATAGCAACCTAGGAACGAATCATTGAAAATTAGCAAAATGACTTATATGGTATTTATAGAGAACTAATGACTATATGCTCACATATTGGAGACCCAATCATTTAGAGATCATATGGTATTATGACTCCGATTTTGCTAGTTGTCTCGACAGAAGAGATCTACTTCTATCTATATTTTCATGTTGGTTGGAGGAGTTGTATCATGAATGAATGTTAAGTAAAAACTTATAACTTCTTCCACTGTTGAAGTATAATTCATAGCTTATTATGAGGCACCAAATCAAGGGATATGGATACGAAGCTTTATCACTAGGCTACATTAAGTTGATGGTATTGAGAGACCATTGAGAATAAATTGTGATAATGAGGCCACTGAATTCTATTTCAATAACAATAGAAGCTCATTAAAGTTAAAACACATTGATATCAAATCTCTAGCTATCAAGGAAAGGGCTCCAAGTCTTCAAGTATTGAACAATTTAACACAAACTCCATGATTACGGATCCGTTCACTAAGGTTTTACCATTCAAAGTGTTTTATGAGTATGTAACTCATATAAATATAGTTTATGTTGATGATATGCCTATGTAGTGGGAGTTTGTATTTTGAGATTTATATGTGATATAAACATGTTTTTTTTACTGATTATATTAAAGTATTATAGTTTTTTTGTTTATTGAATACTCCAAAATTAAATTATGAACTTTCTAATGCAGTTATGCATAAAAGTTTTAAAAGTTTATTGTTTGACTCTTTTGAGTTATAAAGAAGGACTTATTGTAACCAGGTATGATATGAGATCACATTATATAGAAATTTTTATGCTACATATTCGTATTTTATCTATGTCATTAATTATGCCAATATGGTGACTGTTGATTGGTCTAGCTACGAAGGATGTAGCGCAATATCGTTTTGATCCTATACTGATATAATTAGTGGACCAGATTATTTGATAGATATTTTTATTTCTTAAATAGAAAAAGTTGAACTCATTAAATTTTGCCATGTATAATTTAAATGACAAACGTGGCCCAAGTAAGAGATTGTTAATATTTTTCTTTCTCGTGGGTTCATATATTAACATTAATGTTATATGGACTTATAAAATTATCAATTATTATTGGTATAAGCTTATATATATATATAAAAACAATATCCTATTTTGTTATAATTGATGGGTCTACAGTAATTCAAGTTATATAAAGGTCAACTTATAATTCATTGGTTTCAATTTTAGTCGTATAATTTTTTTCCTATTAAAGAGAGGATATTTATTATTGACACATTCTAAAAACTTGGAATATCATAACTTTTATATTGTTGCTCAATAGATTCAGGTATGTATTCTAAATCCCTTTGCTTTTCATCATAGGCATCTTAATAATCTAATATAAAGATTCTGCAAATTTTATTACAGTTTATGGTTATATTGCAAATATTTAGATTTGAAAACACTTCTTACTTCTCATATAGCTCCAAACATTTGTTATTTATCACATTAAAGGTATTACAGTAAAAATAATAAAAAAAAAATTATTTAAATAGTATGGACTAATGTGGTATATTAAAAAAAGTAAGAACTAAATTGATATCTATCAATTAAATTAGAGACCAAAATGATAATTTTTCTTTTAATAATGAAAAAACTTACCATATGGTTGTAATTTGAAAATACATGGAAAGTAGAGAGTTGGTAAATGGTCTTCAGAGCAAAAAGAGAGTAGAAATATCAAACACTTTATAGATGATAATACATATTAGTTTTAGATGAAGTACAGTTTTTGATGAAGAAACATAATAAATAAAATGAGTAGTTAGTTGAAGTGCTTCTAATTGAAGATAAGGAAAGTGCAAACACTCTACATAATTTGTATCAGCATAGCAAACCTTCTTAGGGATGAGGGCTATTCCCTCCGAGTCTTTTTTTTATTTATAAAATTAATAATAAAATTTTATAATTTTTACTTTTTAAATAAATATTTTTGTGATTTAACTTTTTTAATATAATAAAATTGTCACTAAAATTTTAATATAATAAAATTCTAATTTAATATAATTTTTAACTTTAATATCTAACACTCCCTCACCTTAAATTTTAATTTCGCCTTTATATATCAAGAACAACCAATTATGCATTTCCATTATAGAAAAAAAAACTATAATTATGATTGTAAAACAGATTACATTTTTCATTTATGGTAAGAATTATTATTTTTTTTCATTTTTCCTTTTGTCTTGTAAGGAGATAATTATTCTTTTTCTTTTTTGATTTAAAGGAAAGAAATAAAATGCCTTGTTATAACCAAAAGAGCTTTCTCTTCAAACAAAGTAGTGTTTCAGCAAATTCAAGATGTTTTGATGTTTGTGTTGTGTGGTTGTACTCTTTCATTTCATTATTCACATTTTCATTCAATTCAAACATTCCCCCTTCGTTTATGTTATATAACTCAACACTATCCACTTAATTAAATTTAATTAATTATTAAAACACAGCTGCCATGAGCTGAGCTGAAAAGATATTAAATTAAGGTTTTTATTTTTTTATTTAAAAAAAAAAAAAAGAAGAGTCCTAAGTCCTAACACGTGCTATGCACGTGAAGCACGTGCAAGTTGTGGTATTGTTCCTGTAAAAGCTGCTACAAACGTGATCTACTACTATATATGCATATGATCCCAATTATTCTTTGAAGAATAATGCTGATAGAAGAAGTCATACCAAGATCACATGATTTATGATGATCAGATGGTGACGGTATTCCCTTTTCGACTTTATTGTCAAACTTCGTGGGATGGCATGGGACCCATCAAACGGGCCTTGGTGCCGCGTTTCAACGAGACAGCGCATCTTGTAAGATTTCATTTTCTTTTTTTCTTTAAAAAACAAAAATTAATCCAAAGTAAAAAAAAAAAAAAAAGATTAATTTTGAGACATACTTTAATAAAAAAGTTATGCTTCTAATCAAAGCCTCCAATTGGAGACTTTATCTGCTGCCAATGCCAAGCCATAATGAATGATATTATTCACCAAGAAAAAGAAGCATTTTATTTTTTATATTTATCTTTTATTTTTTTCCCCTCTTTTTTAAAGTAGTAGGTGGTTAGTTTTATTCAAAATATATAGACATAATTACCCTTTAGAACAGCTGAGATTATTAATTTAAAATTGGTTGGGTTGGTCAATCAAAGCACTGAGGCTTATTGATCATTTTAAAAAATAGGCAAGTATAACAACTAAATTTACATTAACCAAAAATGAAAATAGTTGGCAAGTAGAATACATGTTGAGTACTAGATAATGGTGTAACATGCCACCATGAATACCATATTCTATCCATAAATTATAATGTATAAAGCACGTCACCTTATATTATAATTTTTCTAAATAATTGTTATGTTCATCAACATTATTTGGACCATAAAAGTACGTACCATATTAAATAATTGATAAAATAAAAGTAAAATATTCAAAACTATGGTACATTACTAAATTAAGAGCAATGCTTTTTTAACATTTACTCCATCTTAAATATTTGTATGTTGGCATTTGCTATTAACACTTACAAATACCAAATGGGAAAAAATAATGGAATGAAATGACAAATATGTTAAAGCTGTTCATACAAACAATGACAGAATGTAAATTTTACTATTTATTTCTATTTCTGAAAAATAGAACTTATTTTTTTAATTAAAAATATTTATTTGAAAGACAATTAAGGACAATTTATCTGGTAATGGCAAAACTGAACTAAGATTTGTACTTCCCTGACCCTCCCTAGTCACTCCTATTAAGTTGCCAACTCCATCTCTCCATCTCTTCACTTTATTTTAGGTTTCTGAATATATTTTGTGTGTTTGCGTTTGTGTTTTAATTTTTTTTTTTAAGGTTTCTGAATATATTTTGTTGCCCAGCTATAAATGTCACCTCTGTTCACTTCATTTGTGTTTTTTTGCTTTCCCTTTACTGTTTGTTTCTCTTTCTCTATCTTTTTGGTTTCCTCCGTTGCAAACCAAGCTTCCTTTTTTTTTTTTCCCAGATCTCTCTTTGAGGTCCCTCTTTCCTCTTCACAAAGACCCACCAACCATTTCACACACCCTCTTTTTTTTTCCTGCCCCTTCTTAAATTTCACTTACATTATACTTTTATTCATATTTATATAACTTTAGAACTCTTTCTCTATCTCTCTCTCCTTCTATACAATTTTTGTTCCATTAAAGATTGGATTTTTGTCTGGCCTTGACTTTGCTTGTAGCCATGTTCTTTTTTTATCATTCTGTGAATTCTTTTTTGGCCCACCTGAGGCCACAAGCAAACCCGTCTACTTGTAAATTACTCCTCTAGAAATTGCAAAACTTGTGTTTTTTTTAAAAAAGGTTCTGAGGCATCTGGGTTTTTGGTGGGGATTGTGTGTTTATTTGAGGTCTACATTGGCCTATCTATGCTCATTTCGTCTCTGCTGTTTCCAAACGAAGCAGCCCTTTCCTTGCTTCTGTGGTTGCTCAAGGGGGAAGATCAAGGGGGCTAGTTTAGATCAATACCAGTAAGGTGAATGCTTTCTTCTTCTCTTTCTTTTCTTTTTATTTTTTTAAAATCCTTTTCGTTGTATCACTTTTCTGAGCATTTACATTTTCTGACTATGCTTGGATCATAAGTGATGCTTTCTTATAAAATATCCCTTTTGCTCTGAGTTTTGGATTTGTGTTCTGAATGATGGTCACTAGGCATGAGCTTGTTTTAGCTCTTTAATTGAATTAATTGAATTTAGCATTATTATTATTCTTTAAGTTTACGACGACTTACAGGCAAATGGGTTTCTATTGATTTGTAAAAAGCCACTAATGGTACTTGGATTTTCTTCTGGAATTAATATTTACTCGCGGAACAATCAAAAATTGAAACCGGACATCATCAGATTTGGTATCAGATTCTCTTTTTCTTTTCTTCTTCTTTTTCTTTTTCTTTTTCATTCTATTTAATAGGTGCAGTGTAAGCCAAGAATCTTATTCAATTCATTCACATTGAATTAATGTATTTCCTCAACTTTTTCCCTCCATGAGATTTGAGTGTTGGACTAGGATAAGGATGCTTTAAATGTACTGGGTTACTTTTTTTGGTTTATTCTTAGCTTACTCTGTATCAGATTTCTTCAAAGATGAAAATTGCATCTTACAATGTAGAAATGTTAGAGATGTGTCTGTCTTTTTGTATGTATAATGTTACATGACATATTTCTAATATCCAGGTGGGGATGTTAATTTATTCTTATTGGTACCAGAAGTAGAGAACTGCATACAATTTTGACTACTATTATCTGGAAGATTAGAGATGTCGTCTGAGGGTTCTTTAAATACGGAGTTGTCGAAGAAGACATTGTTTTTGGGTCTGAAATTGTGGGTCTTGATTGGTATATCAGTTGGTGCATTTATAATTTTGATTCTTTGTATCTTATCTGTATGGGTTTCATTTCGGAGGAAATCTAGAAGATCACTGGACCGGTTCTTCCTTACACAAATTCCAAATGTTTCAAAAGATATCAAGGTTGACAGAATCGGGAGTCAGAGTTACAATGACCACCCTGAAAGTGTGTTTCTCACAGTAAATGATAAATCAAGTGATAAGAATTCAGAGAAAATGCTTGTTCATTTGGGGATGAGTAAGTCAAGTGATCCTGATAACACCAGTCAATGCAGCTCAATTTATCATCACGAGAGAGTAGGTAGTTCACAGTCAGGAGAAGAAGGAAGCTCTGGTACAGTTCAAAAGTATTCCTCATTGTCTTATGGAGGGCTAGTGACTGCCTCCCCCTTAATTGGTTTGCCAGAAATTTCGCATCTTGGGTGGGGCCACTGGTTTACTCTTAGGGATCTTGAAATTGCCACAAATCGTTTCTCAGCAGAGAATGTGCTTGGTGAGGGTGGATATGGAGTTGTTTACAAGGGTAGATTGATTAATGGAACTGAGGTAGCAGTGAAGAAGATTCTTAATAACTTGTAAGGATACTTTAAGGCACCATGTCTTGCT
The DNA here is from genome assembly GCA_946807835.1 of Ailanthus altissimus. Lineage (NCBI taxonomy): Eukaryota > Viridiplantae > Streptophyta > Magnoliopsida > Sapindales > Simaroubaceae > Ailanthus > Ailanthus altissimus. The sequence goes on from OX327684.1 coordinate 23,077,004, forward strand.
TTTGTAATGCTTTATTTGATGTCATTGGTAATTTTGTATTCAATTGGGTTTTAGGGGACAGGCGGAGAAAGAATTTAGGGTTGAGGTGGAAGCTATTGGTCATGTTCGACACAAGAATCTAGTACGACTTTTGGGTTATTGCATAGAAGGAGTTCACAGGTGTGATTCAGTTGCTATTCATTGACTAATTATTTAGTTTCTACCATTATTAATGTTATCCATCTTTGCTTTGTTATAGTATATTATCACTATAATACTGTAAAAGTAATTTCTAGTAGTCCCTCAAACTTTTTCTTGCTTGATTTATGGCTTTCGCTACAAATTCTTTGAGATCATGATCTTTGCTTATAATTATGCAGGATGTTGGTGTATGAATATGTGAATAATGGCAATTTAGAACAATGGTTACATGGAGCAATGCGTCAACATGGTACCCTCACTTGGGAGGGTCGAATGAAGGTTGTTCTAGGAACTGCCAAGGCGTAAGTTCATCTTTCAGCTCCAGACAGTTTTATACGATAGTTCAAAATCCCAGTTTTTTGTGATGCTAAAGTTTGTTGCACTCTCAGACTTTCTGACAGTTCATTATAGTTCAAGCTGCTTTAAGTTTTTGCCTTTTTCTTTTTCTTTTTTGAAAAACAAAGACTATAATACATTACATGATCTCATAATACTGCCAATTCTGGTTCTGGTGGGTTCTACAGCTGATGTCAAAGCTGAAGTTTTTGTTAGAACCTTCTTTTTTTTGGTTGGAACTGAACAGAATTAAAAAAAAATATATGTTTTTGCATTGCAGGCTTGCTTACTTGCATGAAGCAATAGAACCAAAAGTAGTTCATCGGGACATAAAATCAAGCAACATCTTGATAGACGATGAGTTTAATGCCAAGGTATCTGATTTTGGCCTGGCAAAGCTGTTGGATTCAGGAGAGAGTCACATCACGACTAGAGTCATGGGAACATTTGGGTACTTTTTCTCATTCTTGTACTTGATATCCACTAATTTGTACAGAGTATTTACTAATGGGAAATACCATTTGTGAGTTTCAGTTATGTGGCACCAGAATATGCTAATACTGGCTTGTTAAATGAAAAGAGTGACATTTATAGCTTCGGGGTCCTACTTCTAGAAGCTGTTACTGGAAGAGATCCTGTGGACTACAGCCGACCTGCTAATGAGGTATCAAATTCTATAGTTTATTGACTACAGATCCTGAATTCATGTTTTGTTTAGAGTTCTCTCTCTCTCTCTCTCTCTCTCTCTCTCTCTCTCCATAATATAGTTGCTTCTTTATGCTTATGAAGTTGATAACTGCACTCGATTTTGTGAGGAATCTATTCAGCACTATATGCTTATGGCAGGTCAATCTTGTTGAGTGGCTGAAGATGATGGTGGGGACAAGGAGAGCTGAGGAAGTTGTGGATCCAAACCTCGAAGTCAAACCCACAATTCGAGCATTAAAACGCGCTCTTCTAGTTGCACTTAGGTGTGTTGATCCTGATGCAGAAAAGAGACCGAAAATGAGTCAAGTTGTACAGATGCTTGAAGCTGATGAATACCCCTTCCGTGAGGTATGGGTTTTATATTTCCTGGAATTGATAAGAGTTGTTTTTTCTCAACCTGTGTTCCATTTGAATTTTCTGACAAGTTCAACTTATTTTGTGATCTGCATTTTGACAAATGAGCTAAATATTGTTATGTAGATTTTGATTTGGTTTGGGTGAGAATATTTCTTGTTACTTTGATACAATATTTATTTAAGTGGAGTGTTCTCCTCAGCAGCTATTGATCCTCAAGTGTGTAACCTTATTGCTGGATTATGGTTGGTATGATCTGATTCCACTCTCAAGGACAACTCTTCAAATGTTCTGCACGTAAATAATTACTAAAACACAAATTACCATGTAGATATTGGGAGCTGTGTTATCCAAGAGGACCAACACCTTCCTATCCATGAAATTCCTAAATTATTCTGGGGCTTTTCCCTTTCCTTGTTCACTTTACAAATTTATTGAGATATTTCTTGTATTTAAAGAGTATGGAATCAATCTGTTGAAGGATACTGTCCTTTTGTCTATGGTACTAATCATTCTTAAAACTTCTGCTAAGAAGCAAGTGGCCTAACACTTATAAACTCTGTTTCCAGGATCGGAGGAACAGAAAGAGCCGCACGGCAAGCATGGAAATTGAATCAATGAAGGAATCAACTGAAGTGGAAAGCAAAATAGGAGGTTCCGAGAGCCATACATCTGAGACAACTCATGGATAGACTGACAAACTTGTGACCTGGGTAATTTATTGTGTCGGAGCAGAGTTAAAGCTTTTGATAACCATGATACATAACATTTCGAAATTTTTTTTCTCGGAAAGTTCTCCGCAAGCAAGAGAGGAATCGAATTAACGATTGCCCGTTTGGAATGTGAAGTACTGACAGTTGTTTTGCTACTGTCTTCTCATGCATAAAGCCATGGAGGATAAAGACAGGTGCTTAATAGATGAGAAAGATGAACAGAGGGAGTTCTTGATGTACAGATGTGTCTCGAGGGATGGCTGGGCTGTCTTTCATACATAATAATAATTTTTCTTTTTCCATTTTTGGTGTTTTTGACTTGATTTCTGTTCTGGGGATGTTTTATATATTTATTTTCACATTTTATATCTCTCCCTTTAGCTTTTCTGTTTCATTCTTCTTTAAACCCATTGAAGTATGATCATTCTTTTCCTTCCCACCGGCGTCCGCATGCAAGAATTATTGCTGCAGTATAATGATGCTTTACTCCATAGTGGTGGTTCTCTTTTCTTCATTTCCTGCTTCTGTTTGAGATTCCACCTTTGTGCTTTTTCAGTTTTTTCTCAACAATGATGCCTTGTCTCTACAATGCATGCTATAATCAAATTGAGCTGGCATTATCTTCCTGTTATTTGTATTTCTGTTCAACTTTCAACATCTATCTCATTGATTATTTCAGACTACTAATATTAGGCTCCTTTAAAGCTTAAAGCTAATAGCCTCGGCTGATACCAACTGTTATAAGTAACTTAGTTATTTCATCTCGAAAGACAAGATCAGAGTGTTTAATTACCTTTGGGCCGTGCAAGGAATCAGGTCAGACGACTCGAATTCAATTCATTTGATGGATTATAAATGGGTAGGTTTCATTAGGCCAGAGTTTAAGGTTACATGAAATTAGTCCAAACCAAAGGCTGCTTAAACCTTAAGCACCGGTTTTAGTTGGCTTAGCATAGCGTACTTAAATTTAGGCAGGAGAGGACAGGGCCTAACCAAAGGACATGCAAGCCACTATCTTTGAATTCAGAATTCAGAGTTGTTTGACTTCATATTCCTAGATTTTGCACTTCTAACGGATCGGTGCTGACTCCTGACACAGAATTGTATTTATTATTTTATTGCTTAGGCTCAGCTGTAGCCCACTTAGCTTAGCTCACCCCATGACCATCTGTCATCGTCAATTGGACTGCAAGGACATTGCCGATTCCGAATATGAAAATACGAGATGCTATTTTTTTGTTTGAATATGTCATCATCTTTATAGCAAATAAATCCTATTGAAAAAATAAAAAGAAAAACTGCCATTGTTGTTTTTGATATATGGGTATTAATATATGGAAACGTGACGATTAAGGCACCTTAATGTGATCCAATCTTGTTAATATATTAACTTATGTTTACAAGTTATTAATAATTGGTCAATATGTATGAAAAAGATATTAAAAGCTAATCGTATCCATAATGTGAGTCTAACAATTTTTTTTTAGTTAAATTACTGCTAATTTTATCTTCGGTAATAAGATTGCGTTTATTTTATTTCACTAAAATATAAATTCAAATTTAATAAAAGTCTGAATATGTTTCAATTTATATAAGTAAATTACATGTTTATTATTTATTTTTCACTTATAAAAAAATCTTAAACTAACATTTTGGCTTACATACCTTTTAAGTATAATACTTTGAAGAAAAAAAAAGAATTTTGTGAAAATAAATTAATACTATAAGATATTTGAAAAACAAATCTTATGAACCATTATGATGTTTTTCAATTCAGCATTAAAAGTATTTTTGATAGTATTAACTTAATACTGAATTATTAAACATCTTAATGACTTTTAAGAGTCAAATTTAAGCCTTAATCAAATGCTATAAGAAAAGTCTTCATTTAGTCGTCATTTTTTTTTTAAATATATAAAAAAAACAAGATTATTGCCGGGCAGATCTAGTGAGCAGCTTTCTTGCAGGGGTCTAAATATAATTTTGATTTAATTGAAAATTTTATCTCTTTGGTGGTTGATTTTTTATTTTAAAGAATATCTAATTACTTCACGAAAGAAAGAATTAAACAAAATGATGAATTGGTTTGAGATAACTCAGTGGCACATCTAATGCAAACCTTACAGGTGACAATGTTACATAAAGAAAAACCTGTTAAGTTTGAAGGGTTATAGTTCCAAAGTCTGAAAAGCAGTTAAATCCGCTCTCATTTCTCTCTATAAAAGAAGAAATTCTAGCCACCGCCTTATGCAATCCACCCATATTCATTGGAGAGAGGGTCGAAGTAGACACCCCTACCTTCTCTCATTACTCTTTTTTTTTTTTTTTTCCTTTTGCGCTGTTGTGATTTTCTTTTTAGATTTTTTTTCCTCTATGTTTTAATAGTTTGGCTTCCTCGTGAGCTTTGCCTGGCTTCGGTTTCTTTTCCACTGGCCTCCCCCGAGATTTGTCAGTCTCCTTGAGCACCGCCTATTTTGTTGTGTTAGGAAAGATTAGCAAAATATTATGTATCGTAAATAATTTTTTCTTTTATTTTGTGTTATTAAATTAGACAGTGTATTATTATAAATAACAAAATAATATTATCGTAAATTATAAATTACAATTAAGTACAATACACTCTAAATTTTTATATGAAAAATTCAATTTAAAAAAAATTATAAAATCGTAGTTTGATATTAACACTTTCACTATATAATAATAAATGAGATTATAGTAATATCCTCTCTAGAATCACACTAGAAGCTCACCACAATATTAATAACATTAATTTTAGCTCAACAAAATAAATCTAACACATTCTCTTTAAATATATATTTGCTAGATTCTACTACATCAAAGCTAAATTAAAAATCAAATCTAATAGAATTATAAAATAAAATGTTGGTAATTCAACTTCAAAATTTGAGTAAAATCGAAACTCAAATTAACATTCATTCAATCATTAAAGAGAAAATTAAAACCCTAATTTTTTTTTCTCCCTCTCGACTTTTCTCTGTTTTTGGTTTTGTCTCTGCAAAATGCTTCTTGGCCAAAATAAGATAAACAAATGGTGATACTGTACACAAAAAATTTCATTCAACCCTTTAATAATTAATTTCATACAAATTTATAATTTTTATAAAATTATAAATTAGCCCTTAGACCCACATGATATGGATTCCATCAACATGTTATGATCCTGTTGGCAGTTGCGTTTCCACCAGCCTTTACTGTGCCTCTGCCGAGAGCTGCAACTCTTTATCTCCACCAACATATTTCGAGAACCTACCGCTTATCATTAGGGATGGCAAAAAAATTCACAAATTTGCAAATTCGCTAAAACCTACTTGCATTGGGAAGGATTTGGTAAGGTTTGAAGCGGGTTTGGTATTTAAAATTAAAACCCGCGACAGATTTGATACGGGTATGATTTTGGTAAAAAATTTGCGGATACCTGTAACAGGTATCCGCACATACTACATTTTAAAAAATATATATATATATATATATATAAGTTGATTATTTTTGCATTTATTTTTATCTCACATGAAAAAATCTAGATTTGATTTGATATTACTCATACCATTCAATAAAAATAAATAAAATTAGTTCAAAGGGACTAATGATTGTAATTGAAATTAAAAATAAAATTATAGCATTTAACATAATTAAAATTGGAATCAAAATATTTAATATTTAACGTAATTAAAATTAGATTTGGAATTATAACATTAAACGTAATTGAAATTGTAATTGTAATTAGAATTAAACATTTAACGCAATTGAAATTGAAAATAAAATTAGATTTAGAATGATAACATTTAATGTAATTGAAATTGAAATTGAAATTATAACATTTAACACAAGAATTATAATATTTAATGTAAATAAAATTAGAATTAGAATTAAAATTAAAACATTTAACGTAATTGAAATTGGATTTGGAATTATAAAATTTAACTATCGAAATTGAAATTATAATTATAACAATTTAATGTAATTGAAATCAAAATTTGATTTAGAGTTATGACATTTAACTTAATTAAAATCGAAATTGAATTTAAAATTATGACATTTAACGTAATTGAAATCAAAATTAGAATAAGAATTATAATATTTAACATAATTGATATTGAAATTGAAATTATAATTATAACATTAACGTAATTAAAGTCAAAATTGAATTTGGAGTTATAATATATAACGTAATTGAAATCGAAATTAGATTTAAAATTATAACATTTAACGTAATTAAAATTAAAATAAAAATATTTAACGTAATTAAAATTATAACATTTATCGTAATTAAAATTGAGATTTTCTTTTGAAAAGTCATTCGTAGTCAAACTGATGAGAGAATTAGCAAGAATAGAGGGCATCGAGATCAATTACGGGCAAATTAACTTACGACAGTGTGCTTGGCCTCGTACATAAGAGATTTTGATAAGATTTTTCATCAAGTCTTGGATTTCGTATTAGTATGTAATAGGATTATCATTAAGAGAGTATCGTTGTTTCCTTCGAAGCTATTGATTTCGTGGATGCTTAGATACAATTATAAATCAGGGTTAATACTCACATAATGCAATCGAAGATTTATTATGTCAAATTATTAAGATACATATTGAAATTTTTTTTAAGAATTTATAGCGATTAGAACGAGAGTTAACAATTTTTAATAATAAATAAAAGTATATCAATATTTTATAATCAAATATGTATAACTTTTAATGAAATTATTTTTATAATAAAAAGAAGAAGAAGAGCTATATGTATATTAATTTAATTTGGGATCACAATCATATAAGAGGTTTTTATATATTATGTAAATTATCATCTCATAAATAATAGTTTAATTAGTATTGAGTATTTACACATAATAAATTTATATTTAATAGATATTTTTAAAATTTAATAAAAAACAATTTATATAAATCACTTAAATTAACTCTTTATTTATGATAATATAAAATAATCAGTATAAAATATATCCTTTAGAACTTAATAAAATTAATAAGAACTTCATGAAATTAATAAAACTCAATCGAACTATAAAGTTCCCATATATAACTTGGTTAATTAATTTCGAATATTTCATAACAGAACTACAAGACCATTAGCTTTGCGCTTCTTTCTCAACAAATTCTCTAGGGTGTAAATACTAGTACGGTTATATTATCGGAAATTGAAACCCTTTAAAATTTTGGTCATTTTTACTCGAAGCTAAAAACTCGGGCAATGTTTTTGAATTGAAAAAAAAAAAAAACGATGCATAGCATATAATTACAATTAGGCCTGTGAATTAAAAATTTGTAATCAGTCGTCAGAAAAACATATCTAAATTAATTAATTATGCTAATATCATCTTAATTATTAAAATTAAAAATACATATACAAATTAAATACATGATTTTGATATCAACAAATTATGAAAACATGTAAACATTAACCAGCGTTCTACTTGTTTTGCTCGATCACTTGCTGCTTGCTAAACCTTTCAAAATAGTTGCCCGAATTACTCGTACGATTAGGCGACTGAGAACAGGTATATCTTTTTAATTTTACAAGCAAAAGTTAAACAAAAATTCTTAGATTGCCACAGTAGAGATTGTCGTTAGATTTCTTTATACATATATTCTTTTTGTTGGTAATAATATTAACCGAAATTATTAAGAGTCTTGCATAGCATTTACTAAAATGATAATATAAATTCCTGATAAAATGTTCATAATGGGAACAGTGACGGATGCTTCGGAGACAGTACCGCGCAGCTTCTCTTTGCACGAGTCTAACAATAATTTTGATTCAGTTAAAGATTTAACTATTTGGTTCGATGATTTTATGTTAGACATTCAGAACACAATAAACACGAAGAAATAATTTAAAAAATTATAAATTGGTTTCGTTTACACTCTGCGGCCCTGACACTTACCAGTTGCAAAAAGAGAAACATTGACTAGTATAAGAGCAAAATGGTGGTCATATAGGGTAACAAGGCCAATAGAAGAATTGAATTTGAAGATCTATTCACTTTATATTGATTGATAAGAAATGATAATATTTATCACAATGGAGTAGATCACAAAAGCTAGATACAAAAACCAACAAATATTAACAATCCTGACTAGTATGCAAAACCAGTGACAAAAAAATGCAAGGCTGATGAAGGCCGCCCAAAGCTTAAAGGATAGGACTTGCAGAGAAGAAGCATTGCTCTCATCCAGCCTGTTAGGTGAAGTCCGTGACTCTGAAGATGAGATGATGATGATGATGGAGATGAAGCATAAGGAGCTGGCCGTGGACTTGCACTTGCACGTAAAGAAGCTGGAGTGACCACGATGTCAAGCTTCTATCCGGCATTGCTGTGGCCTGGAAAACCGCAAAAGAACAAGTAATGGCGTGGCAATTTGAGAGTGACAGAGTCGGAGCCAGTGATGAACGTGGCGATGGGAGATGTTGGGTCGCAAGACTGAAAATCTTGGTGGGCAACTTGCTCCATGTTATGAAATTGATTGTTGTAGTCGAATAGAATAGTGTCGCCAACTTTGAAGTTCTTGGTAGAAGCCCAATGGTTGTAATCGACATTGCCCATGATAGCCCATCCAGCATGAAAACAGAATCAGTTGAAGCAATTGCAGCAATCACATGCTGCTGCAAAACAAAGGAATTACTGTACAGCATCGGCAAGGATCGAATAATCAACTTGGTGATGAACAATTAGATCATGATAGCTCTATGGACGGCTCAGATCGAAGTTGACATGGATTGATGACGTGCCAGTAATTAATTAATTAATTAATAGATTTGTTGAAAAGTTGTTACAAGTTTGTTACAACAAACTTGAGTTTTCCTACCAAAACTTTCTTTGGTTATTAATCGATTGTAAACACACTATAAAAGCTAGACTAACCTTGTATTTTATTTATCAAGTGAGTCTAATAAAATCTGAGGCATTTTTCTTTCTCTCTACTTTGAGTTTCTTCGAGATAGGAATAATTTTCCTACTTAACTTTTCTAAAAACCAAACAAACACTCAGCTTTCTTTTTTGGTATCAGAGCCATGACTTACAACACAAGCTCAGATTAGACTTACACTTCAGATCAAAACTATCAGATGAATAACCTGGCAATAACTCAGAACAATAGCTTTACTTTCTCAAACACAATAAAGCTTGATAATAACAACTTTTTGTTGTGGAAATCTTAGATTCTAGCTTTAGTAAGAGGTAATGATCTAGAGGAGTTTCTAACTAGTGAGAAGTCATGTTCAGATCGTTTTAATGCTTCGACCAGTTTAGATTTAGAAGCCTTACATGTATTTAATCCTCTGTATAGCTTATGGAGGAGACAAGACTCAATACTGATGAGTTGGTTTTTCTCATTAATGTTAGAATCAGTCTTGAGCTCAATAATGCAGTGTAAGTCTTTTCACGAGATCTGGTTATATCTAGAGAAAATGTTTGGTAGTTAATCTCTAGCTAGGCTTACTCAACTTAGGTCACAACTACAGACCATAAGAAAGGAAAATCTTAGTATCAATAAGTATTATCTCAAAGTTAAAAGGTCCAGCAATGACTGGTAAACCTGTGCCAGAAAATGATCTTGTTACATATCTTTTGGCTAGTTTGGGACCTGATTATGATCCAGTTGCCTTGTTTGTTTTAATAAGGAGTGAAGAGCTAAAGTTACCATAAATCTATGCTATCTTACTCAGTTAAGAGAGTCGATTGGAAATCTCTAATTCAACTATAAGCAACAATAATATGTCTATAAATTTAGCTAATGCTGGAAAGGTTAGAGGCAATTTCAATAGGAATAAAGGTAGCTATGGTAGAGGAAATAATGGATAGAACAGCAATGCTTGGAACTATGCTTAGTTTAATTTCAAAGGCAAAGGAAAGAGTAAACAAAACTACAATAACCAGAACAAGTCTAAAATAGTATGTCAGATATGTCTTAAGACTGGTCATAGTGCTCTGAAGTGTTGGAATAGGTTTAATGAAGACTTTGAGGCTCATATACAGCAAGTTTAGAATTAGTTCAATCAGCAAAATCAAGCTGTAGCCTATATAGCAGTGCCAACACCTGAAGCTGCTAATGATGATCATGGTTAGTACTTAGATAGTGGAGCAACTAACCACATCATGAACAATAACAACAACTTGACTACTAAGGCAAAATATAAAGGTAATGAACTTATCACAATAAGCAATGGGAATAAACTTAAAATGTTGAGCATTGGTGCATGTTTTATGTGTAGTAACCACTTATTCACAACCGATAAGAATAAGTATTTACACACACATATATATATATATATAATATTCATATTTTATTTGTACGTGGATGATACTTAATTTATGTATTATTATTAGTATTGTTTGTATAAATTAAGGACCTACTATTAGTATTGGGTTTATTTGCAAGACTTTAGATTTATTTTAGGGACCAAATTATAATATTTTGAAAGTTTTAGAGGTTAATTCATAAATACTAAAAGTTAGCCTCTTAGTATAAAAATACACATTTTAAACCATAATTTACTTATTTTTGGTCGAACCACCTCTTTTAGAGTGAGAAAAGAGAGAAAGAGAGGGGAAAGAAAGAGAAGAAGAAGAAGAAGAAGAAGAAGAAGAAGAAGAAGAAGAAGAAGAAGAAGAAGAAGAAGAAGAAATTTAGAATTTTAGCTTTAAGAGGTTTATCATAGCTCTTTCTCAATTTATTGGTGTTAATTAAGTTAATTTCTTTAAGTCTTAATTTTTGAAAATATTTAAAATTGAGGACTTTATGTGGATTTTGTAAGATATATTGATAATTGATGATGATTATGTAGATAACTTGATTAATCATGAAGAATTTACAAAATTTCTATTTGATATTCTCTTGATCCTAGAGTTTTATAAATTATTGTACTTCGATTATGGATTTGGATTTTTAGAATATAAAATTAGACATGTCTAGAATTATTTGAAACTTTGAATCAATTGAAAATTTCAGAAATTGAATTGTTAGTGAATTTACAAAGATGACCCTGCAGTTCTGGAAATTTCCTGTGTTAACAGTATGCTAAAGTGGTGAACAATTTTCGGTCTATTATATGATCTTAAAAAATTACGAAGTTTTGGAATATGATTGTTTTACATGTTTACTATGATATATTCAAAATTAAGAATTTATATCAACATGATCAAATTGTTATGATTTTTTAAAGTGTATCAGCTCACTATACTATTTGATAAACAGATTTTTAAAGTTATGGAATAAAATAGTTTTAAAATACTTTTGGCAGGATTTTTGAAGTAAAACATTTATCATGAATTGAGATATATGTCAAGAGTAATTCTGTGGTAGTTTTATAATTTTTTAGTTAGTACATGATTTTATAAAATTAGGAGACTCAATTCTGTTCAATAAATATCTTGATCCTGTCAGGATAATAGTTTGAATTTGATGGTGTTTATGAAGTAGATTGTGTAGAAATTATGATATAATATTCATATATAAGAAGGATATATGAGTCAAAAAATATATATTCTGATTTTGAAGCAATTGGACATCATTTGATGTATAAGAAAATTTTGTTAAGTGTAAGTGGTCAGAATGACAGGTTTTGAGAAACCAAGTAATTAGACCAATTCGATGTGATAAGTGCAATATATGTAATTTTGTATGCTATTTAAAGTGTTTTGTGTGAATGGTGAAGCTTATGAAAGGATTAATCTCTATTGATAGGTTAAGGAGAATTAAGCTTTATACTCGAAAGTGTTAAGAGATAAGCATACTAGACTTTTACTGAAATCACAATAAACATAATAATTGTTTATGTTTGATTTTGTAAATGTGCTTAAAAATATGTTTATGTTTATGTTATGCCAAAGTATATTTGATATGAAATGTGAAAGACATATGTTTATGAATGTGAGCATTGACATTGAGCATGGACATACATGTTTTTATGAAAGTGAGCTTTCAAAATAAAATATGTTTAATAAAGAAAGCTTTTGAAGTAGAAAATGCCCATGAGATACATTTTGTGTTTTAAGAATGTTTGAACTCATTATTTACTTAGTAGCCATCTTATGTGATTTGTGGAGCCTTTATGTGTGGCATTTTCTTTTGGATTGATATGTGTTATGTGTTCCGTATGTAGGGAGGATCCTATTGGTACCTAAAGGAAGAGTAAGTCATCACATTCGTATGGTGGCGTATTAGTGCATGTGAGAGGACTCACCGATGATCAGGGTGAGAGTTTGGCTCTTACCTTCAGGTATGAGCGTTATATATGTGTAATTTAAACCTCACTTATGCTATTCCTCTCATACGGTATGTCACCTACGAGTGACATTTAGCTCATATTTGATATGAGATATGAAAGTCCTACTAAGTAGTAGTTGGGTAATAGTATTCCTATTATATGTTTTGAAAGAATGTGTAAGCGCTTACTTGACATGTGATTTGATAAGATTATGATTCTAATTTATTACGGCATATCATACATATGCATTGTGTATATATATGTATTTTGATATATGAAAAACTAGCATGTTTACTGAGTTTTATACTCATTATAGTTTATAGTGATTTCAGGTAAATAAGGTACATTTGTGTTTAGCGGATTTGGTAAGGCTTCTGCTATCCCTTGGGTTCCCTAAGTTGATAGGTTGCTAAGTGTTTCATTTGTGGACACATAGTTTAAGATGTTTGATTTATCCCCATTGAATAAATACTTATGTATTATTTTATTAGGTGTGGTTGTATTTGGTTTATATTTCACCAAGTGTGGTTATGGGTTGATCTTTATGTTGAGCTTACTAGCAACCTACTAAGGATTCCTATGTTAAATTTAAGTTTGAAATTTTATGCAATATTAATTATGAGTGCATATTATTGAATGAGTGTAAGTTATGTCATGTTTCAAATCTTTTGGATCTGGGGCGTGACATTATGTCTACATTAACATCTAAAAAATGTAGACTTAAGCAAGTTCCATTTGTGCCTTCTATGACAAAAAATCTCATTAGTGTTTCTAAACTTGCAACTGATCATAACCTAAAAATTGAGTTTAACAAAAGTTTTTGTCTTGTAAAAGATGTGAAAGAGAATGTTCTTCTTTAAGAAATTGTTAAAGAAGGTCTTTATCAGCTAGTAACAGCTAACTCTGCTGGAAATTACTCTAAATACAAGAATCTTCATTCCTTTTGTCCAAAAGTTTCTCTATTTCCTAAATTTAATATAAATAAGTTAGTGTTTGGTTTAAGGCCTGATGAATTCAGCTCTTTGAATACTAATCAATATAATATACTCACAATTAGTGCTACTGAAGCTTTGCATAGAAAGCTTGGACATCCAAACAAAGATGTACTAAGACACTTACTATTAAGTTGTACTATGTAAAAATCAATGAATAAAACTGATCTAAATTTCTTCCATTCTACTTCTCAGCTTGGAGGTGAATATAAAAGCTTAAGAAAGTTTTTAAATAGCAAAGGAATCACACACAGCTTTGTTTGTCCCTATATCTATCACCAAAATGGAAGGGTAGAGAGAAACCATAGACATGTGGTAGAGATAAGTTTAAGTTTGTTGGCTTGGAGTGGTATGCCTATGAAATATTGGTGGTTTACCTTTTTAACAACTACATTTTTTATAAATAAGATGCCCTTAGCTGTACTACATTACAAGTTACCTTTTGAATTGTTATTCAAATAAAAACCAGACTACACGTTCTTCAAAATGTATGGTTGTGCTTGTTATCCATACTTGAGACCTTATTATAAGAATAAACTCAATTACTACATTAAACAACATGTGTTTATGGGCTATAGTGGTGAACATAAAAGTTAATTATGTATGCCTTCAGACGAAAAGATCTATGTTGCTAGGCATGTCCAATTTAATGAGTCTAAATTTCTTTTTATATTTGATCACAATTTTTCTATTCTAGATAAAGTTCAAAACATAAAAAAACTATTTATTTGAAAACACAGCTCAATATTTTTTATTTCCTTATGATTCTATTCCTATAATAACTTCAATTACTAATGAAAGTACTGAAAAAAAAGTTCCTGAAGATGACTATTCTGCCAACATTTACAATCAATAAAACACACCCATACATAGGTCAATATAGTCAACAAATACTCAACCTCTACAAGCAACAAATGACCAGAATATATTTATCCCTACTATTATAGAGGTAAAAACTAATAATATGAGACATAACAAAGAAGTTAACTCAAATGTTACTATCAATTTGTATCTTATGATTACAAGATCTAAAGTAGGTATTTACAAGCCCAAAATTATGTTGTCAAAAGTTCAAAGCAATCCAGAAGCTATTCCAACAACAGCTGCATAAGCCTTAAAAAATGCCCACGGGAAAGATACTATAGCAGATGAGTTATAGGCCTTGTTGAGAAACAATAATTGGAAATTTGTACCACAAGAGTTTCATAAAAAAGTAATGGGGAATAAATAGGTTTTCAAAGTAAAGAGGAATTCAAATGGAAGTGTGTCAAGATATAAAACTAAGCTTCTTGCTATGAGCTTCTATCAAACATTAAGGGTAGATTTTACTGAAATATTTAGTCCTATAGTAAAGCTAATGTAGTAAGAATCATACTTAGCTTGGCAACTATAAGAGGTTGGAGACTAAGACAAATAAATGTGAATAATGCTTTCTTAAATTATGAGTTATTGAAGATTGTGTACATAACACAACCTGAGGGGTTTACTATCTAAGGTAAAGAGCAGTATATATGTAAGCTACAAAAAGCACTCTATCGGCTAAAGTAAGCATCAAGGGTTTAGTATAATAGGTTGAAGGCTGCTATTGTAAGATAGGGCTTTACCAATACTAAAACTAATACTTTAGCCTTTGTAAAGCATTTCAATTGAGAAATGATAGTGATTTTGGTATATGTTGATAACATAATAGTCACATGTGGTAGTATAATTAAAACACAAAGAGTAATTTATCAAATGCATAAGAAATTTGCATCAAAAGAGTTAGGAGAGCTTAGCTACTTTATGGGAATAGAAGTCATATAGAATAAGGAGAATTTGTATCTATCACAAACCAAATACATAACTAATTTGCTAAAGAAAACTAATATGGTTTCTGCAAATCAGTGTCCAACACCTATGAGCACAAGATTAAAGTTTAGAGAAGACAAAGAAAGCTTTCCAGACTTATATCTGTATAGAAGTATAACAGAGGCATTATAGTATACTACTTTAATTAGGCTTGAGATTTCTTTTGCTGTAAATAAGTTAGTCAGTTCTTATCTAAGCCTGGAAAATAGCACTAGTTATGTTGCAAAATAATACTTAGATATCTTCAAGGTACTAAGACTCATGGGTTGATATTCATACCTGGAACAATCTCAATGTCACAGCCTTTACTAATGTAGACTGGGCATGTGACACTGATGATAAAAAATCCTTTGTCAGGTATTGTGTGTATTTTGCAGGAAATCTAGTTTCTTAGAGTTCTAAAAAGAAAATAGTGGTTGCTAGATCAAGCATAGAGTCTGAGTAAAGAGCTCTGGCACAAGTTGTAACTGAAATATCTTGGATTCAATCATTGCCATCTGATTTACAAATAAGGCTGAGTTCTGTTTCCATAATATGGTGTGGTAACCAAGGAGTTGCATCATTTAAAGCTAATCAAGTGTTCCATCACAGAACTAAACATATTGAAATCCATGTCCACTTTATCAGGGATAAAGTACTTAACCAGGAAATGAATGAAAATTAAAAGACCAAATTACTAATGTTTTCACAAACGTTTTGGCAATTATCAAGTTCCAGAAACTTATACCAAGCTCAATGTTATCCTTAGACATATGAGCTTAAGGGGGGATGAAAACAAAATCAGTCAAAATAATTATAGCAATCACATGCCACTGCAGAACAAAAGAGTTACTGTATAGCATCAGTATCAGCAAAGATCGAATAATCAACTTGGTGATGAACAATTAGATTATGATAGCTTTATGGATGACTTAGATCAAAGTTGACATAGATTAATAATGTGTCAGTAATTAATTAATAGATTTGTTGAAAAGTTGTTACAAGTTTGTTACAACAAACTTGAGTTTTCTTGCCAAAGCTTTCTTTGGTTGTTAATTGATTGTAAACATACTATAAAAGCTAGACTAAGCTTGTATTTCATTTATCAAGTGAGTTTAATAAAATTTGAGGCATTTTTCTTTTTCTCTGTTCTGAGTTTCTTCGAGATAGAAATAATTTTCTTGCTTAACTTTCTTAGAAACCAAACAAACACTCAGCTTTCTTTCTCAATAAAATCACCAACCTTATGAACAACACTAAGGGAGACTCCAAAAACAACAGTTGTCATCAGTGAGAAAACGAGTAATATTTTGTTTGTAAAAGCCATCAATATGAAAAATTAGATCCAAGACAGAGCAAGGGAATTGAGAGTATAGCGAGATAATTGAAGTTGTGATCAAAAGATATATCAATTCATCTTATAGGGCAAGATCCATAGCACCTCTTCTTTTACACAACATTTAACACGATTGTTTTAGTTATTAGATCACTTTTCATTCAATGATTAAGATTAAAAGTGTAATTGTTGTATTTTTAAAAGTTAATTACTAATAGATCCTATCATTATTATAATAATATTATTTTCTCTCTCATTTTTTATTTCTCTTTCTTATCTCATTCAATATATTTTTTCTCCTTTATATTAATACTTTCTTCCCTTATTGTGTACAAATATTATAAGATCTAAGTAAATTATTGTTTAGATGCTAAGAAAATTTTAGAGGAAGTAAAAAGAAAATGTGTTTTTATTTATCAAATGTATTTTTCTATTTATAAATTAACATAACCATCCTTTATATACAAGCATTGAGAGAAAGAACAATTACAACTAACTAGAGAGTTTTAGCGGGAAAATAATACCATACTTCTAACAAACTTGCGGATTCAGCATGCTACCTCATCAGCACCCAAACAAAACTTATACTTTAATAACAAATATTAGCCAGAAACCACTTTGAATCTTTCTTTCAATATTCTCAACATCAATTAATCCTTTACTGCCTATTACCTGCTGTTGTATATACATATCTAATATCTCTCCTCAAGCTGAAGGTTGAAGAGAGACTATGAGCTTGCTGCGAGAATAAGAGAAGGAGGGAAATGATAAGGGCTTTGTGAGAATATTAGCAACTTGGTCCTCATTGGGAACAAAACGAATTTCAAGCTCTTTTATAGAAATTTATCCCTTAAAATATGAACATCAAGTTCAATGAGTTTTGTGTTGGGGATCAAATATACAATGGTGTATGCATGTGCAACAGTATTTATTACAAAAATACATTTAAAACATATAATAAACACATAACTATATATTAATCAAATTAATATATCAAAAGTAAAATTAAAAAATCACCAGAACGTGTAACGTTTTACACGTATATCTTTAGAGTCCGCTTAGAATCTTATTCGTAGGCAGTTCTAATCACCAACTTGGTGGGCATGACGAGCTAGAACAACAGCTCCTTTAATCTAACACGAGATTAACCCTTAACCCCAAAATGACCGGCTCTTGTATATTTTGCTCTTTCTCTCCCACGGTTGAAGAAAAGAAAAAGGAAGCAATAATTGCTTCTCACCTATTTCAAGAGCAAAAAGGGAAAAGGGAAAGAAAATAACAATTATCTATTTTTTCCACTTCTTTCCCCTTTTTCACACACATATATATCTCAATTTAGATTAAAATAATAATATTATATATAAAATTAATATTATTTAATCACAAAGAGCTAAAATAATAATAAAATAATATATAATATATATAAACGCATGACAACTATCATGTATAAATATATATTGTATTATTAAAATATATAATATTATAAAATAATATATTTTAATAGAAATTATGATTATTCAACAATTAAATAATCATAATGTGAAATAACCATTTTGTCACTCATAAATAGTTACCAAGTATACCCCTTAGCAGGTCCTACCAAATTCTACACTTGGATAAACTCAATCTAGGGTCCACAATGCGCCACATGTTATTATACAATTAGTGAATAACAATTATTGACTAGTTATTATATTTAACGATTAAACATGGACACGCATGTATTTCTGTGGTAGTATTGGATATTAATAAATTAAACAATTCAATCTAGTACTCTACCCTAGTGCACAACGAGTACACTCCATATCGTGGGACTCCTTAGGTCCATGCCTGATTCGTCAAATGAAACTATTCCATAAGTCCGTGAGTAATGGCCCACGTACACTTCACAAATATTACAAATCAGTGCGTTGAACCATACAAGTTGAGGTTACAACGCATACGTATAGTCCTTCCATCATATATATCTTGGATGTATGGGGACATAGATCAACACCGTCAAATCTCCATGTGCTCATCCATAAACCTATCTTCAGAATGGTATCTCACTGAACAATATAAGCAAACTCTTTGCCATATTATTTAACCCTGTGAAAACTCATTTCACGGGCTCACTGCTTATAGCCATAAGACTTTCTTGAGATACTATCTTGGAACATCTGGATATATCACTCCTTATGAGAGCTTATGGATTCCATATCTACACATATCGGATTCCATGACCAGCGGATCATACTCAGCGACACTCAGCGGTCAGACCATGAAAGGTCTCTGACATGCGTGGAACCAAATCATGGTGGATTACTCACAAGCCCACAATAGTGCTCAGGTTAGAGGGCTATATATACTATTCAACTCGAGTGGACCTTCTATTAACGGCAACATAGGATGTCTATTAGGGTCTTTATGAGTCTGTTCAGTACTCAGTCCTAACTGAATACCCATATGTCTTCAAGATCTTGGATAGCTAGGAACGATCAACTGTACCCTACAGATATAGACATACATTGATCTATGTGAATTAATGAGATCTACCAACAGACATGTGTCAGTAAAAAATGATTAGGAATAATATATTTAAGAACATGCTTGCATAATGACACATCCTAGCAACCCATTGTAACTCTTGCAACTATATCATTATAAGCATATTCTGAGGTTTTTGTCCTGTTACAGACAATATTTCAACTCTTGAAATATTTGCTAACTCTTAAAATTGGTCTCCTTTAGATCCTATCTGAACTCCTTCAAATAATTCAGAGTTTATAGCGTAACAAGCATTAAACTATATTATTAAAAAATAATTAGCGATATAACAAAATATATTATGTATAGATATCAAATATTTATACAAAACTGGGATGACACGTAGGCACTACCCTAATATTTTGTACGAGAATGAAACACATGATTGAAAGCAAGTACCGTAGCACTTTGATTACCACACCATAGAACAGGAACTTGAGTTTAAAGAATTGAGAGTTTAAATAAAAGAGATTTTAACTATAATATTTCAAAACAAGTAAGGGTAATAGCCTTGTATTCAACTTCTATAGAATATTTAGCACAACATTCTACTTCTTGGAGGACTAAGAAATTTATTTGTTACCAAGATAAATATAGTAGTCACTGATTAATTTTCAATCAATAAGGTCTGTACCCAAATCAGCATCAGAAAATCTTGACATATGCAGTGAACCAAAAAGAACAAAGATTAAGCTATAGTCAGCTGTACACTGCAAGAACCTAAGTACCCGTTGCAAGATTGCCATTATTTGATAGTATGAGCTTGAAGAAATTGGCTAAGCTTGTGAATAGAATAAGATAATTCAGGTTTGGTAATGGTAACATCCTGAAGAGTGCCAAAAATGCTTTTGTAAAAGGAGCCATCAACAAATAGCTCTATATCATATTAAATCATTTGCTGCTCAACAGATATTAGAGTATCACTACTTTATAAGTTGATATATTGGCATAGGAAAGAATATCGTGAAAATATTTTGATTGACATAAGTGTAAACAAGTAGCAGTTATAGTTACCTCAATGCTAAGAAAATAAATAAAATCCCCCAAATCGTTGAGAGCAAAAATGTAACTTAAATTTTGAACAATCACTTCAAGATCTGATGAGTTATGACCAGTTATGAGAATATTATCAACATAGATGAGAATGAGAATAATAGAACCATTAGACTTCTTAAAGAAGAGAGAAGTGTTAGATTTGGAGTTGATGAATTCCCATTGAAGCAAAACAGATTTTAACTTTTCATACCAAGTTCTAGGAGATTGCTTTAGACCATAGAGAGATTTGTGAAGTTTATAGACATGATTGGGGTATACAGTGCTGATAAAGCCCACTGGTTGAAGCATAAGTTTTTGATAAATCCACATTAAAAAAATGCATTATTAACATTAAGCTACCTTATAACCCATTTGTCATCATTACTAAGCTCAACATTATTTTGATTGTTGATGGTTTGACAACAGGGCAAAAGGTTTCAAAATAGTCTATACCAAGAGTCTAAAGGAAACCTTTAGCTACCAATCTAGCTTTGTATTTTGCCACATAACCATCAGTGTTATACTTGGTCCTAAAAACCTATTTATTTGACACAACCTTAGTATCCTTAGAAGTAGGTACGCGTGTCTAGGTTTTGTTCTTTAATAAGGCTTGAAATTCATCTTCCATTTTTTATTTTCAATTCTTATCCAATAAAGCACCTTTAACAAATATTGGTTTAATAACTAATGCTTGGGAAATAAACATCATAGGCTTAAAAATGCCTGCTTCAGCTCTCGTAATTATAGAATGTTGGTTAACAACAGATTGTATATTTTGTGCTGCTATATTAATAATGACTGATGCGTTTAAAGATGAACATTGAGCAATTATAGGTGATGGAATATTTGGTTCTGAAGAAGTACTAACTGAAGATAGACTTACTTTATTGTTGCTGTTATTTAAGGACATAAAAGAAAGAATAAAGGAGACAGAAGGAGATACAACTGAAGAAGTAGATGAAGCGGAATCAGAAAGAAAAAGTTCTTAAAAAGGAAAGGAGATTTCAGTGAAAGAAATATTTTTGGCAATATAAATTCTTCTAGAAAGATGAAGATATTTATATCTTTTATATTGTGAACTATAACCAAGAAATAAACATTTTAAGGTATGAAAATCTAGTTTATGCTGTTGATAGGGTCTAAGTAAAGGAAAATATTCAGAGCTAAAAGGTTTTAAAAATTCATAGTTTGGAAGTGAATGATACAACTTAAAAAGGGAGAATTATGAGATAAGACTGGTGTGGGAAGTCTATTTATAAGATAAGTGGTAGTATAAAAGGCTTCTCACCAAAAATAGAGAGGTAAAACAGCATGTGCAAGAAAAGTTAGACATATTCCTACTAAATGCCTATGTTTTCTTTCAACAACTCTATTATGATAATGAGTGTGTGGACAAGTGAGCATTAACTGTATCCCTTGAGAGGACAAATAATTTGAAAAGGGCCTATTACCCCTTAGTCAGACTGCAGTGCTTTTATGGATTGATTTGTTTGTTTTTCTAATTGTAATTTGAAAGAAATGAAAGCTTGTAGTGTATTTGATTTTGCTTGGAGAGGAAATATCCAGCAAAACCTAAAGTAATCATCTGCAAAACTTATATATTACCGATAGCCCTTTTTTAAGAGACCAAGGGTTGGACTTCAAAAATCAGTGAATAAAAGTTGTATGCACATAGTGGATTTGATGGTATTTGAAGAAAAATAAAGTCTGTGCAATTTACTATATTGACAAGCATTGCAAAATTTGGTTTGATATTGGTTTCATTCAA
This sequence comes from Ailanthus altissimus, assembly GCA_946807835.1. Taxonomy (NCBI): domain Eukaryota; kingdom Viridiplantae; phylum Streptophyta; class Magnoliopsida; order Sapindales; family Simaroubaceae; genus Ailanthus; species Ailanthus altissimus. The sequence continues at coordinate 23,099,016 of OX327684.1, forward strand.
TTTCAAGAGTTTACAATTCTTCAATACAATCATGAGGGTGTAGGAATTAGGATGTCCTTATCTCAAATGCCACGAATTAAGACTTTTACAATTCTTTATGTCAACATCAATAAGACAACTTTGAAAATAAACACTGGATTTATGAATAGAAATAAGTTCTAAAAAGTGCAAAAATTTATTTATATCACAAAGTTGTTTTGAAGAAAATATTGATAACATGGACTTGGGACAAAAGGAACAATCAGAATGTTAATGTGTTAAATATGAGGATAAAAGCAGCAGCAATTTATAGAGCCTATTTTTAGCAATACCTTTTAGCACAGGAGTATTCATCGTCTTGTCCTTAATGAGACAAAAGCCATCATAGAATTCAATCAGTATATTATTATCTTAAGTCAATTTAGAAACGTTGATTAAATTATTTGTAGTTGGAAGCATAAACAATACATCTTTAAGTATTAATTTTGAGTTATTTGAAGATCTCAAAACTGATGTACCAATCATCTTTATAGGAAAACTACTACCATTGTCAATAATTAAATGATTATTACATGTAAAGGCTTCTTTACCACAAATATTATCAGAGTTATATGTCAGATGATGGGTAGCACCTGAGTCAATGTACTAATTTTAATTAGTGATAGTTTTTGGTGCTGTCCAATAACCTTTTGAAGGGAATTTGATGAAGCTTGAATAGCTTGTGAGGTTATAAAAGCATATTTGTTTGGTGCAGTAGCTACTAAATCATTTGAAGAACTAGTAGTATTATTATGAGTACTACTAGAAGATCCAGAACTTGGATAGCTATTGTTGAATTCATAGTTGTTGAAAGAATTGTTAAGCATAGAGAAGTAATCCCTATCAAACCTATAGAAGCATTTTGTAGCTGTATGTCTAGGTTTTTCACAAATTTGGCATATAGGTTTGTTGTTTCCAACAAAGATATTTCATCTTCCCCCTTGAAAGTTAGTTTTTCTAACACCTTAATTCAATCTTTCTTAGCTATTATTTCCTAACACAGCTCTGCCTTTGCCAATAGGACTATGAAAACTTCCTTGATTATTGAAGCCAATATGATTTGTCATCCCATACTGATTGAAATTACCAAAACTAGAATAATTGTTCCTACTTTTTTGAAATCTACTTGCACAATTGGCTTCTATTAAATTGCTCATATGTAAATTTCTATTATTTTGTATATTTTTGCTTTCTTGTGCTTATAATATAGCATAAGCTTCACTTAGAGTAATTATTCCAATTCTACGGATTATTAAGATAACTACAGGATCATAATCAAATCCAATTCCAAAAATTAAATGCTTTATGAACTAATCATCATCTATTGAACATCTAGCAATAGAAAGTTCATCAATTAAACTTTTGACTTTAAGAAAGAAATCAAACATAGACATTAAACCTTTTTGTATAAAGACAACTAAATTTTGAGCTAAGTTGCCTTTGCCTTTAATTGAAATCCAAACAACAGTCTATAGTTCGAAGCTAGACTTGCTGCAACCATCAAACTTATAATATTATCATGAATTGTTGAGAATAACTAACTAAGAAGAGTTAGATCTTGTTTGATCCAACAATCAAAATTTAGATTCTCGGCTATAGTCACAGATTTATCAGAATTTACAATTTTGACAAGTTGCATATGACAAGTTTTAATGCCAATCAAGATTTCTTCTAAATGATTTCCTTTAACAGCAGTTAAAACCTGTGATCTCTAGATCACAAAATTAGATCTATTGAGTTTAACTATTGAGGAAAAATTGTAAGTAATTAAAGAAGAATTTTGGTTAAAGTTTACTATGTTTATTGTTGATGATGCGGCACTGGCTATTATTGGCTTTGATACCATATAAAATCTAAATAAATTATTGTTTGGATGCTAAGAAAATTTCTAAGGAAGTGAGGAGAAAATGTGTTTTTATTCATCAAATGTATTTTTCTACTTACAAATTAACACAACCTGCCTCTATATACAAGCATTGATTGAAAGAACAATTCTAACTAACTATATAGTTTTCAGCATCAATTAATCCCTTGCTGCTTGTTGTCTACTACTGTCCATGCATATCCAATAAATATCCTATTATAAATATAGAGTTTGTTTTTTTAAAAGATATCATAAATATAGAGTTGATTTCATTTTTTTATTATAATTTCACTCTAATATTCACTTAATTATAACTTGATTGAAGTTATTTCTTCACAAGATTTTCTTTCTAACTTAAATTATCTGCTACTTGCTACGAAAAAACTTTGATAATATCTAAACACTTTGAAACAGATTAAAAAATTGATTAAGATATAAACCCAAAAGAAAAAAAAAATATGGTTAATTGCTTTTCACGTTGCTGTGATCAATGCATGAGCTTAATGGTTTAAGTTGTAAATTAACAGTGTATTCTAGTATATGATGTCGGTAGAAAGCAATATTAAAAATCAATTGGCGATTAAATTTATAATAACTTAAAATTTTGAGTTTAATTGAATGACTTGCATTGACGATTAAAATAATAATTTTGGGTATAATAATATGCCTACCACATGAAACACACGGGTTATTTTTATTTAAATGTGTTTGATTCTTTTATTTTTTTTAATATCATTCCTTCATAGATATTGAACTCATAATTGAAAAGCACAAATATGTCCTGACCGATAAATGCATTTAAATACCTAATGAAAATGCATCCAAAGATGAAATAGATGCTTATAATTATCAATTGACTAAGGGCTTATCTTCATCTTTTGGTCTCAATCCTAAAGGAAAGAGTAGTAAGAAGAAGAAGAAGAAGCCAAAAGAAGCATCTAATTCAGAGTTTATGCAAATTCATAAAAAAATAGTAAGGCCAAAGAAAATTGTTTTCAATGTGGCATTAAAGGGCATTGGAAAACAAACTGTCCTTATAGTTAAGTTTTCAATAACTAAAAGGACAGCTTCACCTTCTGGTAAAATTCTTTTCATTGAGACATGCTTAGTAGTTGATTCTACTGATTCCTGGATAGTAGATTCTGGAGCCACTAATCATATTTTCAATTCATTGCAAGGCTTACAGGAAACTAGACAACTCAATGAATAAGAGATCAGTCTAAAGTTAGAAAATAGCGCAATTGTTACAGCCAAGGCAGTGGGAGTTGTTTAACTTTATTTTAATGATTTTAAGACATTAGTATTAGATGATTGTTTGTGAGTACCGGAACTCAAACGTAATTTGATTTCAGTTAATTATTTGAATAAATTTAGTCATTCTGTTAATTTTGACTCAACTATGGTGATCAAAAGAAATAAGTCATTTATATGTTCCGGTACACTAGTTAACTCACTGCATATATCCTAAAATTAACTCACTACATGACACAGAATTGAATAATGAATCTAATCACCATAAGAGGATTAAAGTGACTCCCACTAATCAAACGTATCAATGGCATTTACGTCTTGGTCATATTAGTCTAGATAGGATCTAAAGACTGGTCAAAGATGGACCTTTGAGTTTATTAGATATTGAACCATTACCAGTTTGCGAATCCTGTATAGAATGTAAAATGACTAGAAGACCCTTTAATGCTAAAGGTAATAAAGCTATTGAAACATTAGAATTAGTGCACTCTGACGTGTATGGGCCCATGAGCACACAAGTTAGGGGAGGTTATGAATATTTCATCACTTTCATTGATGATTATTCTAGATTTGGTTATGTGTACCTAATGCGCCATAAGTCTGAGATGTTTGATAAATTTAAAGAGTTTCAGGCAGAAGTGGAAAGGCAATTAGGAAAACACATAAAAGTACTTCGATCTGATCAAAGTGGCAAATACTTCTATAGTGAGTTCATGACCTATTTGTTGGACAATGGGATATTATCCCAGTTAACTGCACTAGGGTCACCTCAGCAAAATGGTGTAGCAGAAAGGAGAAATACAACTCTTTTTGAAATGGTGAGGTCAATGATGAGTTATTCAACTTTACCCATCTCGTTCTGGGGTTATGGCTTAGAAACAATCATGTATCTTCTTAACTTAATTCCATCTAAGTCAGTCCCTAAAATACCTCTGGAAATATGGATAGAACATAAACCAAGTTTACGTTATATACATATATAGGGTTATCCAGTACATGTGCTAAAAGGGAAGACAGACAAGTTAGAACCTAAGTCAGAAGTTTATCTGTTTGTTTGCTATCCTAAAGGAACAAGATGAAGTCTTTTCTATAATTCTCAAGATAAGAAAATATTAGTTAGCACTAATGTAATCTTTCTTGAAGAAGACTATATGAAAGACTTTAAGCCTAGGAGTAAGATAATTCTTGATGAGTTATCTGGGAACTCTAATATTGTGCTTAATAGAGTCAATGAATTAATTCCTAATTCAGATCATAATAACCAACCAGAGCCAGTTGTAGAACAACAACCACCGGTACTTCGTCATAGTGGGAGAATTATTAGACATCCAACTAGGTACATGTTAATTGGAGAGTCATTTCAGATAGTCTGTAATGAACATGAACTAGATCCCACTAGTTATGATAAAGATGCAAACTATTGGCAAACAGCTATGAAATCAAAAATGGATTCTATGTATTCCAATAAAGTCTGGGAACTTGTAGAGAAACCTAAAGGGATAAAACTCATAGGGTGTAAATGGGTCTATAAGAGAAAGAGAGGGGTAGATAAAAAGATGAAAACCTTCAAAGCTAGGCTTGTTGCTAAAAGGTACACTCAGAAAGAAGGTATCAATTATGAGGAGACCTTTTCGTCGGTAGCCATACTTAAGTCTATTAGAATTCTCTTATCCATTGCAGTAAATCTTGATTATGAGATTTGACAAATGGATGTCAAGACTATCTTTCTTAATGGCAATCTTGAAGAAAATATCTATATGATACAATCAGATGGTTTTATAGTTAAAAGCCAAGAGCACATGGTTTGTAAACTGCACAAATCTATCTATATACTTAAATAAACATCTAGATCATAGAACATCAAATTTGATCAAGCAATCAAATCATTTAGTTTTGATCAAAACCTTGATGAACCTTGTGTTTACAAAAAGATAGATAGACAGTTAGTGGGTTTTTTAGTCCTGTATGTAGATGATATACTACTAATTGGAAATTATATAGGAGCATTATCATCAGTTAAAATTTGGTTATCTAACCAATTGGATATGAATGACTTAGGTGAAGCTAGTTACATCCTTAGAATTAAGCTATTGCAATATCGTAAAAATAGGATGTTAACTTTATCTCAAGCTGCATATATAGACAAAATTTTGGTTAAGTTTGTTATGCATGAATCCAAAAAGGGATCACTTCCTTTTAGACATGGAATTGATCTATCTAAGAATCAGTGTCCCAAAACTCTTGAAGAGATTGATCACATGAGAGGAATTCTTTATGCATCAACAGTAGAAAGTCTCATGTATGCAATGCTATGCATTAGACCAGATATTTGTTATGCAGTCGGCATGGTCAGCAGATATCAATCTAATTCAGGACCATAATACTAGACTACAGTAAAACATATATTCAAGTACCTTTGGAGAACGAAAGATTATATGTTCATGTATTCTAGTGAGGATCTTATACTTATTGGGTATATAGATTCAGATTTTCAATCAGATAAGAATGCCTGGAGAACTACCTCAGATTATGTGTTTATTTTATGTGGTGGGGCTATTAGTTTGAGGAGTGTAAAGTAATCATGCATTGTAGACTCTACCATAGAAGCTGAATATGTAGTTGCATCAGAAGCTGCAAAAAAAGCTATATGGCTCCGCACGTTCCTTATGGAACTTGAAGTAGTACCTAGTGGTAAGATACCCATTGTTATTTATTATGATAATAGCAGAGCTGTAGCACAATCAAAGGAACTGAGATACCACAAGAAAGAAAAATACATTGAGAGAAAATACCATTTGATATGGGAGCTAGTGCAAAAAGGTAAAGTTATGGTATCCAAGATTGCATTTGCAGAAAATCTAATGGATCCATTCACCAAATCATTGCCAGCAAAACGTTTTGAAACTCATATATATGATATGAGAGTTCGACAAATGCCCGACATGCTTTAGAGCAAGTAGGAGATTGTTAGACATTTTATGTTATTTTATGCCTTTAAAAGCATGTGTAATAACATTTAATTACATTAATAAAGTTTATTCATACATATAATTGAGCATACATTAATGAGCCCATATTTATAAAGTATGTGATCTATGTATTAGGCATATGATGTTAATACAGAGGGTATAGATCATAAGTTCTTTATAAATTAAATCATGTTCACAACTATTAATGAAAATGGCATTTCATTATGTAAAGTTGTAGTTTTTTTACTTTTTATAGTGGATGATTTACCTTGATCATCGAAGTAGAGACTTTAAGCAGAGAAACTAATGTATATGATACATTTAACAAGACTACTGTGAATTTTGATCTGGTTAACTAAATGTCGTAGATCTTAATTTATAAAAGCTTTAATAAGCTTGATTGATCTTAATCCTGAGCAGGTAATGAACTTACATTCATGCATTGTATTTTTTGAATTATCACGAAGTGAGATTTACATAAACGGTCAAAACATCGATAGCTTGGAGATATAATTTCATGGGTCGTAAGAACATATATTTGCAAGATGGAATCTAATAATTAATGTTCATCTAAGATGTTTGCAGTATTTGATCATTAGAATTTGTAGCCACAGTTTATTCAATAAATTATTTATTGAATAATAATATTTATTTATAAATTTATTTACAAATATAAATATATTAAAAATGATCATTAGAGCATTCAATGACTTAAGAGCAAATAAGTAATTAAATAGGCAAGACCTTTTTTTGGGCATAACTTTAATTATGGACATCAATTAGAGGGTCAATTAAGTGGTTATTATTGGTCTAAAGACCAACCCCGATTTAATTAAAAGGAGTTTTAATTAAATAAATTTTTATTTTATAACATAGATTATTAGAGTACAGCCCTTGGCTTTTAATGGAATAGCCTCGGGTTAACTTAAAAAATTGGTGTATTATGAGATAATAAGGACTAGGCCTTTTAAGTTGGAGCTAGGAAGCTCATGAGTCTTACAGTCCCTCTACTAACTCAAATCATAATTAAACTCTAATTTTTTAATTCTAATCAAATTCTAAATACCTAAAGGAGATCCTTATATATAGGAGGTATGTAATAAGAAAAAGGGACTATAACCATAAAGAGAAAATTTGTTTTACGTATTCTTACGTGAAAAAAGAATTTTAGTTAATATCATTCTCTCAGATTTAAGTATTAGTGGTTTTAGAGATTAAGATGGATCTACGTATCCACATACGTTAAGTTTGAAGATTGAGGATAGTAAAAAAAATTACAACCATTCAATTCAAGATTTTCCATAGTGAGAAATTTAGGTAATCTTCTATCCCTATACATGTAATTATGAATAAGACGATCTGACTTCCACTGTGTTTATTTTTATAAACAAAAATTTTTATTTACCAATCAACACTAATAACTCATCTACAGTATGTTGAAATATATATTGGCAATGATATACTTGTCGAGACCATAAAAATGGCTAGTAATTAACTTCATTTTGTAAAGATTGAGCCAATATGTTATTAGTACCTTCAAATTAAGCTGAACCATTTTTCACTTCACTTTCAAGTTAGTGCTATAATGCCAGTCACACTAACATATTATAGCATGAATTTGAAAGTTATTTTAAAACTAAAAGAAAATTGAATACATTGAAATTAAATTTTAAAGGAAGTTAATGAATATTACAATTTTAGTAATGACAAACAATACTTCCATAGTGCATTTACTATTCTTTCTCTTTCTTGCTCTCTTTTAAGTGATAATTTGGTCAATTTGAGTTTCTAACAAGTTAGTCTCCTCTATTTAGTTGCAAAGAAATAACAATGTTAATATCGTACCAGTTAAACATATAATCCATTAAAAATTTTATTATCTCTTCAACGAGGCTGACATATCTCTTTTGGCCTTAATTATGATCGTACTTGTTAGCTTTTTTTTTTACACTCTTCTCTAACTTTTTAGATGGCAACATAAACAAATAAAAGCAACTGACAACCATTAGAAAGAAAAAACAAAATCAAAACTGAAACTTTTTAAATGGACATAATTGATAATTCACTTACTGCAAAATTTGGTGATAATATAGAATCTATAAAAGCCTTCCAACCTGATTGTTTAATACACTTATAATCTATGGGTAATTTTCTCATAATTTGTTTGTTGTCCTTGTAGGGTATGATGTAATCGATTGTCAAATTATATCTAAAGATACAATGAACAATCCTCATAAAATGTAAAATTTACTTCTTACTATGAGGGTCGACTTGAAAACAAGCCTACATATTATTAAAATAGTCACCTTAGCAGTAAAATTAAATTATTATTTTATTATTAAATTAACTCACAGAACGTGTCCTACTTTATAATTCTAATGACAAAAAAAAAAAAAAAACATATTCACTAGCTTTATGATACCAAAAAATTTCAGTTAAGACAACAAACAGAACTCAAATTCTAGATTCTAAGCTCATATCATAGATCATCATCATAATACCAAAAGTCGATCCATAAATTCAAAGAACCCATCAAGTCAGTTATGAACTAAATATATATATAATACCATGGCATATATTAATTCTAGAATATTTATTAAGGCAATGTTTTCTAACTTACCCACTTTCAAAAGGTTACTCCCACTACTCATTAAATTCTTGTCTGTCATCTGTAAATTTAAAACAAAATATGTTAGCAATATGTTAAAACATTGTTTAAGTATCACAAATGATATGAATGCTAGTAGGCAATATAATTGGCAAGTTAGTTAGTTAATTGAAAAAGGATATCTTCAGCTTATGATTAGAATTATATAGGGAAGGAAAATGCACCAAACTGACGTCTTAGGACAAGATATAATAATTCAAATTGATGGCAGACTATATGATAGAGCGGGAAAGGGAGAAGGGCAGACTATATGATAGATAATTAATGAATAATGTTCTTGCAACATAGTATTTTATTGACTAAAGTCAAAACAATCATAAAAATTTTATTAAAAAAGACATATTGCATTGCATACATGAAGATGTATTTGAAGGGTGAATATATGAAAGTGTATTTCAAAATATCGATTTTCATATGAGTAAGAAGAAAAAAGTGTTAGTAGTTAGCACTGTGTGCCAGCTACATAATAATTTGTTAGCACATGGTATCCGTAAACGTAAGCTAAAAGTCGAACCACATAAATTCTTGTGTTTGTCAAATTTTTATTTTTATTAATTTTATAATTTTACTTTAACTGTGACCCTACATCACCCTTTAATTTTTTAATAAAATGTTTATATAATTTAGGGTTAAGGAGATCCTTATTTCAAGAGTTTGGCCAAAGAACTAATTTTATCTTTTGAGTTTCAAAAGTTTTAATTTTATCTTAATCTATTAATTTGTTGCCATTTATTTTTACGATGATTGAGGGGTAAAATAGCAACTCAACATAAAGAGGAGATACAAATTGACATACAACATGTCATATCATATTATATCCACATTGATTCACTTTATGATTCACATAGAGTAATTGCTAACATGGATTGCCAAGAAATAGTAAAAGTAAAAACTAATACAAATTAAAAGAAGCATTGTGTCCCATATTAGTTAGAAAAAGAAAGATATTTGGGTTTATAAGGAGGAGGGTCACTCCACTTAATAAGTTAATATTTTGGATTGGATATTTGGACTCCCCCTTATAAGGCTCAAAGCCTTCCAACAAGTGATATCAGAGGCAAATCCTTAGTCGAAATGTGGTTGGACTCACTTTGTCAAACGAAAGGATCGGTATTACTCCTCCACATTAACTAAACGAAGGTTTCGTTCGAATGGAGGATTGTAGAATGAGTTATCCCACATTAACTAAAAAAATGAAGATACTTGAGTTTATAAAGAGGAGAATCACTCCACCTAATAAGCTACTCTTTTGGGTTGAATACTTGGACTCTCCTGTATATGGCCCAAAGCCCCCAACATTGCTCTCATCCGTTTTTGGTAAGTCTTTTACACTGAAGATGAGCATGCTGGCTATGAAGCTTAAGGAGCTGGTCTAGGGCTTCCACTTGCACGTAAAGAAGCTGGAGTGACCATGATGTCAAGCTTCTGCCCAGCTTCGCAGTGGCCTGGAAAGCTGCACAAGAAATAGTAGTGGCCTGGGTTTTACAGAGTGACGGAGTCGGAGCCAGTGGTGAAGGTGGCAATCGGAAATGTTGGGTTGCATGACTGAAAATCTTGGTGGTTTACCAGCTATATGTTATGAAACTGACTGGGGTAGTTGAATGTGATAGTGTCGCCCACACGGAAGTTCTTGGTAGAAGCCCATTGGTTGTAATCGACTTTGCCCATGATAATCCATCCAGCAGCATCACCAACCTTGTGTACAGCACCGAGAGAGACTCCGAAGAGAGTTTTCATCGGCAAGAAAGCTAGCCATGTGTTCTTTTGCACAAGCCATCAGTTAGAAAGACAGCGCAAGATATCAAGTGAACAGCGAGACCGATTGGTGGAGTTGTGAGCAAAAGATAAAGACACAGTGCTTTTACCTTATATATAAAAGAGCTTTTCGACGCCGAATCCTGGCTTTGCCTGGGTAAGATTTCCAATGAGTTTAGCATTGAAGCGATATTCATACTCGTATAGGATTGTCATTAAATAAGAACACAGTGTTGTTTCTTTGAAGCTTTTGATTCTTGGATGTTCAAGAACTGCTAAGTTTCCACGTATGAAAAGGCTAGTTTTGAAGATTTCTGTTTATTTTGGAGTTTAAAGATTAATATAATCTATTTAAATATATAGCAAGATATTTGGGAAGGGAGTAAAATTACGTGTTGAATCCAGTATTATTAGTGTATGTTTGGTTGAGTTTTTTTTATTGATTAAAAGATTTTTTTTAATGTTAAAAGTTTTTTTTAAATTTTTTAATAGTATTTGGTTATAATTAGAGAATAGCTTTTTGAAGATTAAAAAAAAATTATTGTCTCTATTTACAAAAATTTAAATTTTAAGTTTTTTAAAGTAGAGTTTTTTTTAACTTTTTTAATGTGTATATTGTCACATATACCATAATAATTTTTTTTTTTAATTTTTATAGTGTACCCTTAATAAAAATAAATTCTATTCAATTAAATTTTTAAAAAAATTATTATATCTTTAATTCTGCATATCTCTACAACCATTATATTTTTATAAGAATTTATAAAAAACAATTGTTGATTATTTTATTTTTTTAAACAAAATAAAGTTTTATTATATTTTTAATTTTTGTACCAAATATAATAGTTTATATTAATTCATTGATTATTATGTATTAATTTTATTTGATTATTGTGTTTTAAGAAATTGAATTTAAAAAATATATGATAAATTTAAAATTATATATAAAAAATATTAAATTATTTAAAATTTGAATATAAATTTTATTAAGCATCCTTTTTTATAATTTAATAATATATAAATACTTTTAATAATGTATAATCAAACGATCTAATACTTTAAAATAATTTTTTTAATTGATACTTAAATGATTAATAATTTTTTTTTAAAGTTTAATTTTTAAAAATTTTATTTTAAAATGCTTTACTTTTAAAAATTCTATTTTAAAAGTTCAATCAAAATGAGATTTTATTAGAAAAAGATTTATTAGACTTTTTTTTATCTTGTAATAAGATTTATTAGAAAAAGAGGTTTTATAGGAATTCAAAGGGGTGTTTATTACATCACTCTTTTTCATAAATAAAATGGCCCATGAGCAAATTATTGTGTTCAGTGAAGTGTTGGATTACGATTCAGTTTGAATTAAGGCCTTGCCCATGGTCTGTTTGTTAGTCTAACTAATAGTCAATCAATTAGTATGGGCTAGTTACAGTAAATAGACCCACGAGTTAACGATAGAAAAAGAAGAAAGAAAAGGTAAAATTTGGGTGATCATATCATCAACAGAAAATATAAATTTAATTTGCGTTTATATGCTTCAAAAAATATGAACGAAAGGTGAATAAAATACTAATGACGACTAAGGTAGTTTGTATGAAATGAGCCCAAAGGTTCCAATAGAATTGACGAAACTTAGTTTTAAAGCTAGACTCGACTATTAGCCCAATAAAATGTGGTTTTAGTGGCTTGTAAAGCTCATAAATAGAAGTTCGAGGCTACATTCAACAAATAAACGGGTCCTTGTTCTTGCATCTATAACAATGGAAATGTGCTAATCTATAAGAGCTGAAAATGCCTTGTTTTAATGATTCTTGACCCTACAAAAGAAAAAGATGTTACTTTAAACTTTTTGCCTTGTCAATCCGATCGACTGATACCAAAATTAAGTTCAAGTTCAAGTTCAAGACTCCAACGCGGGCCTATAGTTCCTTTGACTATGCTTGCCTTTATCACTTAAATTTCCTTTAACATTTATTCTACTTTTGGATTTGGTGGGGTGAGGCCATCAAAATGAAATGACGTATAGACTTAAGGTCTCTAACAAGCCAATAGCAATTTGTCATCTCATTTTGCCACATACCGACTAACTATAAAATCATGACAATTACCTCCCTTTCAACAACGCCCACCTACACTCAAAAAGCTTTGTTTAAAAAGAAAAAGTGATTTTGACAACCTCCTAATTCATCGTAAGCAAGAGTATTGATTGTGTCATTTTTGCTCACAATTACCAGTTATGGTTAAACTTAAGAATGTTACATGGTATCATACTAAGAAAAGCACTTTTTTTACATTTTGTCTCGTCGACAACTAGCTAGTAATCTCAAATCATCTATTTTTGGCATGCAATGTGCCAGGTATTGTGAGCTTGAGATGATCACAATTATGCATGTGATAATAAATTAAAGTTAGAAGTAATGTTCCACATATAAACTATAAACTATTACAAACTAAATGTGGTATTAATGTTTTATTCCCATGCGTATATATAGTCTGATGAATTCTTTACTAGATTATGTTTTGCTCGAATTTAAGATATGATGAATTGAAATTGAAATTTTCTTTTGTTACTCTTTCTCTCTCTTGTCGAGAGGTAAGATGCCTATGATCAATTTTTAAATTTTAAACCAATTGTTTGCAATTAATAATGTTTTTTTTTATAGAATTTTTGAAATTTATCTAATATCTATAATTATTGATAAGAAGATGTGGAGTGTTGTAAGATATAATTAACCCTATATATGTAGCCCCAAGAGAGGACTTTATGTAACGTTGGTGAGTCAAATTTTTCAAGAAATTATTGTGAGTTGATTAAGTATAAATTGCATGATTTTTCTAATACTACTTTAATGCATGCTTTGCTGATCTAGCTAGAATGTTTAGAAGAAATCATGAATAAATGTGCTTGATAATATTAGATTGCCAAATCCCCCTCTCTCTCTTTTGAAAGATGAAATAGTACCTAGAATGTCATTCCAAGAAAACAACAAAGTTAAGATTATCTTTTTGCGTTCTCTCTTCAACTGAATTAATAGTGTAATTGTTGTGGGTGGAATCAAGTAGCTAGAGCTACCCGTTTGAAAACTGCTTTAGCAATGATCTTAGGTGAAGTTTGACCTTTGTGAACCTTCGAGTCTTGAGCACAAAAAGTGAAAATGTCAACTTGTCAATAAATTGCCTTTTGATTTATTGACATTTAAAATAATATGTGTGGATCCATGTCTTCATCCTTCTCTCCAAAGAATAATATCTTCATTGGTGGAGCCGACTTGCAGAGATGTTTGAATGGTTCATAAGGGTTTTTATTATAACATAATAAAAAAAAAAATTGGGGTTGAATAGATTCTTCTCTCTCGTGGTCTAAACACTTTAGTGGTTAGAGAGCTCGCAGTCAAGAATTGTTCAAAGCTTCGAGAGCCACTAGCTGTTTGAAATCCTTTCACATTTGTATTTGGAATGCGAGTGTATTGATGCAGACATAAATAAATTAATTATGTATCAAAAATAGAACGTAGACAAGAACAGTAATTAAGCACTTAAATAAATAATATGATTATGATTATTAAACATTTTAATTGGATATTAAAGACGCAACATGGGTTTGATTCGCTTAATTAAGTTGGATAAGATACCAACCTGAAAACCACCAATTACTAATATTTATATAATCTAGCTATGACTTGTTTCAGTATGACTTGCTTGCAAAGCTCATTGCCTATTCTAATCAGTTTACACTGAAAGGTTATTTACTTATTCTTCAAATTAACAAAACTGGGCTCAATTAATTTCATTAAAACATGGATTATGTGATATTATTATTAGTATCCGAGGTCTGAGTTTGAAAATATACCCCAATTATATATTTTCATATACGTCAAGTCAAGACCACTTGTAGTTATAATAATAATGGTTTGAAAACGGGTCATTTGCCTAATTAATATGTGTGTATAAGTTCACAAAAATTAACGGTGAACATTATATATATGCTAAGCTAGAAGCTAATATTAGGCATAATTATGTATTCTTTCAATTTTTCTTAACATGTCACGTTCAAATGGAGTAGAATCAGCTTTCGGAAACATGCACCACGAGTTTGCACATGTGGCTTCTGCAATTCCAAATGCAAAGCTTGCTCTAACGTGTCATTCTTGAACACAGCTACAAGAAAAACGACGACACTAGTGTTCCCATCATCAGTGATGTTCACTGTGTTTGGAATTTGTCTCAGTCCAAACACACCGTCCTTGCAAACAAACAAAAATACTGCTATATGCTAGTATTCTCACTAGAAATTTGCATAACGCCGTTATACAATGTTAATTGATTAATGCAAATCAAGTTCACAAGTAATAACTATTGCTAGGCAAAGATGAAAGATCCACTTCTTAATGGATATCCAACTGCTGATTTTTTTTTTAAAAGAGAAGAGCCTGATCAAAGCATTTTGTTTAAATTAAATTTATTATTCAATACTTCTAACTATACATTTTTTAAATAAAAAAAAATCTTTGTCCTTTGCTGTGTAATTTACAATCACAAACGCATGTTATCACAAATAACTAATATAATAATAATTAGAGTATTATCTTCACGAGGAATTATTATTATATTTGTTATTTATTAAAATTGTGTCTTTCTATTTGATAAGACCTATCCCAAACCCTCTTTGAAAGTCGAGGTAAATTGTACAATAACATTAAATTAACATACTTTGTACTACCATATATGATATAACGAGATTACGTGTTTTAACTAAAGTGTACACGTGTATATAAATATACAAAATATAATAACTCATGCAACGTGTACATAAATATAAAAAAAATATAACAACTTATGCAGCTATGTGTATAGTGGGTCAATTTTAAAATGTGAAGATTGTATCACACCACACAAATTCCTGTGACATAAAAAAAAAAGTGAGCTTGTGATTTAGTGAGTGAATATAATCTGAAAATATTATATGCTCTATGTGTACTGTAAATAATAGTTTCTTGGTAATAATTTACTAATAAATAATATCATCTATAGTGAACATGTATAATTTGTAATATAAAATAATAATAAAATTGTGTGTTGAAAAATCAATAAAACTGTACTGAAAACATGAGCTGTTATAAAATATGTGCTAAAATTAAAACTCATAACATAATACTGGGAATAAGTATATACTACATATTTGCTAAAAATTACACTAAACTTGTACTCTAAGAAAAGCTAGTTTAACCTGATAAAGTAACTCATGCACAAGTAAAGCGGAGGATTTGAACTGGTTTAACCTAGCGAAATGTTTCATTGCTCGTGCAGAGCAAATTAAATTAGTCTAACGTATACGCAGAGCAAACTAAACTAAAGGGGAGGGTACGCATTAGGTTAGACTAGCTTTTTTCTAAAGTACAAGTTTAATATGAACTGGTTTAAATTAGCGAAATGCTTCATTGCTCGTGCAGAGCAAATTAAATTAGTCTAACGTATACGCAGAGTAAACTAAACTAAAGGGGAGGGTACGCATTTAGTAATTTAAAAACTACTACTATAAAATATCATAGAAGCATAAATATTTATATACTTAATGTAATCATAAATTATATGAAATAAATTTTTTTTGAATATACTAATTAGCTTAATTAGCTTAAATCATGAATAAAATAACTCTGATAACGTGTTATTAAATTATAAAGTGTTGTATTAAAATAAATATATATATATATATATAAATATATATATATATACTTACTCATAAAAGTGCATTAATCTTGAGTTGGATAAAAAATTTGAGGTCTATCAATTATCGGTACTCTTTTTATATTATAGGATGTAAAAATATATTGTTGATACTGATATATATTATAAAAATTAAAATATAAATATTTTAATATTATAAAATTATTACCCGCTGAATCACTAAATATGAATTTAACTACCTAAAGTCATTTCTTATATTTTCTTTTTTTCTCGTGGATCCATTTTTCTTTCCTTTTCTTTTCCCCTTTTTCTTTTCTTGACTTACTTTTCTCTTTTCCTTCTTTTTTTTTACTTCTATTTTTTGTTTCTTTTTCCTTCTCTTCTCCACTTAACAATTTTTTCAAAAGAGGCAAATTTAATCATTGATGTAGAATTAAACATAAAGCAAAAATTTGATACAATAATCAAACATACAATCAACTATAACATCTATTGTTTTTTAAAAGTCATATTAATTATAATCAAGTTTTTATCATCAATTATTAAACATCATACCAAACACAGGACTAATAACCTAATAAAGAACTAAAAACATTTAACAAGTAAATAAAAAAATAACTTAACAAAAGTCAATAAGCAAGACAAAAAGCAATAAACAACTCAAATATGTTTTCCCTTCTCCAAACTTAAAATAAACTTTGTCCTCAATGAAAAAAAGAAATAGAAAAATTCAAGGTACGAGCCTAATCATCTACCATGTTAGCTACATCCCCATCCTCGCCTTTATCTTTAACTGGCTTTTATGACTTAGCGTTATCACTTTGAAATCAAACCTAGATATGGAGGGGTATTTTCTAGTCTTTGGCACCATGACTTTAGCCTTTCGATGTCATGGCACTGAGTTTTATTGTGGATGTTGTGGCCCTGCATCTTAGGTTGCAATGCTGACCTGCTATTTTTTTGTTAATACAAGACTAAATAAAACAAAAATAAAACTGACTAAAAAATAATAATAATTACTTAGTTGCTTCCCAAAATGCACTTAATTTAATATCATCAAGTTGACATATTCCTTATTCACAGAGGTTTGAACAAAACAACAGAACGCCCAATCAACCTCTCCTTTCCAATACTACTTCAGTCATTGCCCATTTAACTTTGAAAGTCCTCTTAGAACTTTTGTCCTCGACTTTCACAATTCTACAAAAAAAAACATAGAAGAAACAGCTTTGACCATCTTGCTTTGAGCTTTTTTTTAAAAAAAAGTTTCAACCTTAAATGGAAGAGAAAACTCTACTAGCTTAGTTCGAATTGTCACTCTATAATCTTCTTATCGTGTCTCCTTTTAGTGTTCTCTTGGTACAACTTTGCATTCTTATGAGTTTGGGGACACAATTTATTCAACTTATGTAACTATAAAAGGCATCTTTCTCCAGCTATGTGCATCATATCAGTGCTAAAATAATCTTTAGATTCACTTAGAAGCTTCATTGCCTTAAAAACTTTAAAAGTCACTTCTTTGACTTGAACTCGCATTGTAAGCTCCCCATTCTACACATCAATGAGTGTCCTCCCAGTAGCTATGAATAGTCTCCCAAGGATAATTGGAATCTCACAATTCTTTTCTATATCAAGATTCATGAAATCTACTGGGAAGATAAATTTATCCACCTTCACAAGTTTATCTTTAATTATGCCATTTGGATAAGTGATAGATCGATCAACAAGCTATAATATAACATGATTGGCTTTGCTTCCCTCAAATCTAACTTCTTGTTTATAGAAAATAGCATCAAGTTAATACTAGATCTCAAGTTAATACTTGCTCTCAAGTCATACAAGGCTTAACTAGAAAATTGATTCCTAATAAAGCATAGAATAATGAAGCTCCATAGATCTTTGAGTTTTGGTAGTAGTTTCTTCTATAAAATGGCACTGCACTCTTTTATCAAAGTCATTATTTCAAAATCTCCCAATCTTCTTTTCTTTGATAAAATGTCTTTTATGAGCTTGATATAATCGAGTATCTACTCTAAATGCATTAGTGAAAGAAATATCATGTGGAGCTTTTTGAATACCTCTAAGAATTTTAAGAACTATTTTTCAAGTTTCTGCTTATGAAGATGTTAACAAATTGAAGGTGGTAAGGTGCAAGGTCTCAAGTCACTATTTTCAATCATGTCTTCTTTCTCTTCTTGAGCTTGCTTATTCTTTTTAATCTTCATTTCATCTTAAAGAAGGGTATCTTTTAGTTGGAACTTCTCAATAACATTAGGTAACTCTTTTTCACTTCTTAAATTGATAGCTTTGTAGTATTTTGTCCCTTTTGGATTAATTTTGGTGTTGCTTAGTAAATACCCACGAGGACAATTATTCATTGATGTGGCCGATTGACCCACTTGAATCTCAAGAGTTTGTAATGAAGCGGCCTTACTTTATGGAAGCATTGCTTAACTTTATTTGAGAACATCGTTTGCTTTATTTATTGAATGAATATATCTTCTAATGCAAGCTTCATTTCTTGTTAAGGTGGTGACTATGATGAAAATCTAAGAGAATTCACAAGCTCTAATGACTGACCTTAACTATTATTCCATGAAAAGTTAGGATGATTCCTCCACCTCACATTATAGAAATTTAAATTTAGGTTATTTTACTTAGGGGTGGAAAAAAAATCAAAAATTTCAAATTAGCTCGAGGAAACTAAACCGAACTAGCCTAATTCAGTTCGGTTGTATCTTGATCACTATTATTTTTAGACTGCCCACACTGTATCATTCAATATACATACATACATACATACATACATACATATATATATATATATACCCACTTCACTCATTCTAACTTCTATTTTTTGTAACCCTAGCAGCAACCCTTCTTCTCTTTTTTTCTCCAGCCACTCTTTCACCTATGATCTCAACGCTTATCGTCTCCTTTGCCTTACTACTTGTTGGTCTCGAGTTTTGCTGGCTAGCAGGTAAGAAATATGACACCTTTCCTCCTTATTTTCTTGTTTAAAGTTTTACAAATTTTAATATTTCATGAAAAAGCCTCGCATAATTTCAATTGTTGGATATAATTTTATCATTTTTATTAAGTTATTTGGCTTCTCTACTACAAATATATATATATATATTTTTTTGTGTTGTGGAAAGTAAAAGTGACAAAAATATGAAGACAAAATCAGCATATTTATGGTTATAAATGATAATTAGTTTGCTATAAATGGTTGTTTGGTTGTTCTTGTTCTTGTTCTAGTCCGCAAAACAAAATTAACTGTAATACTGAAAGGCTTAAGTAAATAGATGTATGTCTTAATCAAAGATAAAATAGAATGAGAGTATGAATGATAAGGTTGAGGTTAATTGGTCACATTATTAGTAAACATAAATGCATGTAAACTAAGAATCAAATTGAACCGAATCAGATTGATTCAATTTAATTTCATTTTTTACCTTATCAGTTTGGTTTTCAATTCTCATTATCAAAACCGACTGTTCTGCTTTAATTTTCAATTCTATCTAAAATCTAAACCAAATAAAAAATGTCCACCCCAAATTTTGTTGCCTATTAAAATTCCTCACATATTGAGTTGTTTTTAGGTATTGGTCATTCGCATAATTATCTCCACAAAAAGTACAAGTAACCGTTTGGCTTCATGGTATTTACTCTAAAAGAGTCAATTTTCTTTGACAGCAAATTCACTTGAGCAGCTAATGAAGTAAGTGCCTTTACATCAGGAATATTGATAATCTTACTCAGAACCAATCTTTCAAATGACATTAAAAACTGTTGGAAACCATCTCTTCTAATAAGTCATAAGCCTTATAAGTAAACTTCCTCATCAAAGCACCCTATGTTATACCATCAACAATTGTTCTTAAGTGACTTTACAACTCATTAATAAAATTTTGCACAAATAGCCACTTTAGGACTCCATAGTGTGGACATTTTCTTAGCAAGTCCTTGAACCTCTCTTATACTTCAAAAATAAATTCTGACTCATATTGTATAAAAGAAGTGATGTTGTTACTCAGTTTTGTTGTCTTTGCCATTGGGAAGAATTTATGAGTCAAGTCATCCCATGTTGCAATATAACCAAATATTAAAGACATTAGCCAATTCTTTACATTATCTCTAAATGAAAAAGGAAATAGTCAAAGTTGAATCACATCGTCTAAGACTCCATTATATTTAAAAGCATCATAAATCTCTAAAACATTCACAATATGCACTTTCGAATCATCATTAGGGAGCTTATTAAATTGTATTGAGTCTTTCAATATCTAAATCATACTCAGCTTAATTTTGAAGTTGTTAGCATTGATGGTAGGTCTCAATACTAGAATGAAAGCGATCAACAAATGAAACTGTAAAGTCTTTTAGTGATATTTATTCTTAGGCTTGATATTAATTTTGTTTATCCATTGTGTCTTATTGATGTAAAACTTGATTTCTTTGTTGACGAATTCTTCTCAAGGTTCACTTGATTTTTGGATCAAAATAAATCGGGTTAAAACTTCTTGAATGTTGCATAAATGGCTTAAAGTAACTGTAAAATAAAAAAAAAGGTTTGAATTAAGAATAAGATAGATTGGTATTTGTTGAAACTAGTGCTTACATGCCATTTCAAGTTGTATGAGTATTAATTGTTTAATATTTATAAAATAAATATTTTGAATAAAATCATTAATATAAAATATATGGTAAGATGCTTGTAACATTTTAGACATTGTATGATCTAAAGGAGTTTAAATTTAGTCTAAAAGAGTTTAGACCAGAGTTAAGAGTTAGCAGTGCTAAGAGTTATAAATATTAAGAATTAACATTGCTAAGAGTTAGTAGGTTATTAGAGTCAGCCAGATCTAAAGACTTAGATCCTTGTCTAAAATAAGACAAAGACCTAAGAGTTTACTAGTAATGACCTAGTTGCAAAAGGTACAAAAAAATGTTATTATACAAGTATGTTCTCAAACTCTATGTTTCTGATCTATTTTCATCGATGTAGATCTGTTAATGAATCCATTTTATATATATTAGTGTATGTCTATATTTGTATAGTACATATAGTTATTCTTAGCTGATCATGAGCTTAGTGGAAGCTCATATAGGCATGCGGGTACTCACTGAGGACTGAGTACTGAACAGGCTCAATTATGATCTCCAATAGATATCCTATAAAGCCGTTAATGAATGATCATTTTGAGTTATGTAGTATTCGTGGTCCCTTGACCTGAGCATCACGGTGAATTTGTGAGTGATCCATCATACTTAGGTTCCACACATGTCAGAAACCTTTTATGGTCTAACCACTGGGTATCGCTGGGTATGGTCTGATACTTATAAAGTCTGATGTGTATAGATATGGGATCCGTCAACTCATATAGATGAGTAGTATATTCAGATACTTCAAGATTATGTTCTAAAAAATCTAATGGTCATAAATAAGTTCTAGAGTTAAGCATATAGAGACTTGACGACAATGATCTATGTCTTCGGTCTTCCAAGATATAAATTGACAGATGGATTATACGAATATGCATTAACCTCAACTTGTATGGTTCATCACATTGTTTTGTTATTTTTATAACATGTGTGCGGGGCAACGTTTATAGACTTACAGAAGAGTTCCGTAAGATAAAATAGGTGTGAACCTAGAGAGTCTCACTATATGAAGTGTACTTGTTGTACACTTGGTAGCGTACCAGATTGAATAGTTTAATTTTAGAAGTTCTCAGAAAATTGAAATTATTTTAGTGTCTCTCAGAGAGATCATAAGGTTTAAGTATTAAGCCCGAGATCTCAACAAGTAGGTCTTCCCACTTTTACATTTCTATTGAATGTCACATTTCATATCATTAATTTGTTAAGGCATAAACATGGCATGGTTTTATTGACCTGTTTAATTATTAAATGTTAATAATTATTTTTGTTAAACAAATTAGCCAAATGAATTGTTTATAAATGATAATGAAAAATTAAATGAATTATTTGTGTTAATGCATTAATTGGCTCAATTAATCAAATTGCAAAAGTTGCCATTTGACTATAATTTCAGCCAAAGTGTAGTTAAATAAAAGGTGGCATGTTTTAATTCAACCAAAATAAATGAGAACCAATTGGTGGCAATTTTTTATTCATGCATGATTTGTCATGCTAAGTTTACAAGCATGTGATGGCATAATCACAAATGGATTGACAAAGAATTTGCCACCAATTGTTTCCATATTCAGGCACCATTTTGGCCTTGACACTAATCAAATTAGTAAGCATGATATGGCAAACTTTTTGCTTTGTCATGCTTAAGATTTATAAAAGCCACTAACTTGCTAATAATTGGTTGAATGGACGGCAAAGAAAGCTATAAATGTAACACTCCGGAATATTTATTCATTAGAATTAATTTTTATTTATTAGGATTAATTTTTATTTATTAGGCTTAAATTTATTTGTTAAAGAAAATGAAAGAATTTGATTGGTTAGAAAAGTGTTGGTATAATATGAATGAATTTATGAAATTAAAACCTTGACCCATTTACACTTTCCAACATGTTATCATGAACCAATAGCAATTAGCCACTAAATAAATTAAAAAGTGGTAGAATTGGTTACTTTTTGACTAGATTTTAACTAATTTAGTTAGTGAATAGTTATTTAAATTTTTGGATCAATTAAATACCGCCATTTTTAACTAATGGTATTTTTGTAGTTTTGAATTTAGTTAAGGGAAATTTTGGCAATAAAAGTGATGAGTATATAAAGGGGAATAGTGTGAAAAATACCCATTTTTGCAAGAATAGTGTCGTTCACCTCTATTGCATTTTCTCTATATTTTTTTAATTTTCCTTTAAATTTAACAATTCTACATACTTCTCTTAGTAAATCAAGCCCCCAAACCCTTAATTAAACATATTTTCATCAAGTTTTAATGATTATTTTTAAGTGGAAAGGTGAATTTCAAGGTGATTTAGTGGGAAAATTTTATTTGAATATAGATTTGGAGTTTTAAGGGTTTGTAACTTTAATTGCCATTTAGAATTAGGGGTTTTTGCATTTGAGTAGGATTAATTGAAATTTTATTGATTATTTGTATATTCTTGAATATTAAGGTGAATGCTTGGCAAATGAGAGCCAAGGAAAGGAGAAAGAGAAGAAGTGAATGCCACTTGGAGGATGTTTAAGGTTTGGTGTACACTTTAGTTGAACTTAAATTTTTGTTTTAGGGCATTGGTGTATAATTATGTAATTAAATTATTTGATGGATACTCGAATTCAAATAGTATGTTTAATTAATTATTATGTTGGTTCTAAATGAATTAAATGTGTTTTTAATATTGGGTATTACCTATATGTGAAATTGGGTAAAATTTGGACTTATAAGTAAAATTGTGTAAAAATTCAGATCCAAATGTGAATTAATGAAAATCTTGGACTTATGTGTAAAATATTGGAAAATTTGGACTTATATGTGTGTTATTAAAAAATTAGACTTATATGTGAATTTTTGAAAAAAAATTAAGACTTATATGTGAATTTTTGAAAGTTTCATATCTATATGTTAATATTTAAAAAAATTTGGGTCTAAGTATGAATATTCAAAAGAAAAAATATGGGTTTAATATAATATGATTATTAAATTATTAAGGAGCCTTGGGTAAACCTGAACATTGGTAATTGGGGATTGATAGTTGGCATACCAATAGGGTGTTATAGCAGTATTGCACCGTTTTGTATCTTTGGTGATTCTGATTTGTATCTCTGATCCGACATATACTCTGATTTGATCTGGATCCGACGGGTAGTCACCAAGTGACCGATGCCGAATGACTATTTGATAGCCTGTTGGCTAATTTATAGTATCCTGTCAGTGTTTATTTTGGGAATCTACTGAGATCACATGTAATTGTTTAAGCACGTTTATGATAAACTGAATTTGAATTTAAAATGTATGTTATATTTTGATTAATTGATTTAAATATTTTGATAAATTTTAACCTATCATGTCGGCGTTGTGATCACTAATAGTAATGATTCTGTTATTTGTACATTGTTTGAATAAATAAATTATATTGTTTCAACTTTTTGTACACCTATTAAGCAATTTTTTGCTTAGCGTGTCGGATTTACCACACGCAGGTAGTAAAGTTGTCAATATTAAAGACTGAAGAGAGAAACCATATCTGCAACAACTTGGATTAGTCATATCCTTTGTTTATATATTTTGGGTAGATATTTTATTGTATTCAAAATGTTTGTATAACAAATTGTATGGACATCTACTGCAAGTACATGTGTATGTATGATCAATAACTCTTTTTGAGTTATAAATGATATATTGTATATATTCTTTCGATCCTACGGTGTATCTGATTAAATTGAGTGAATGATTGACCTCTGTGAGCTAAAATTTGTATGGTGGGTCTATGGCTGAGTAACATGAGTTGAGTTGAGAAACAGAATAATTGGGTATGTTTTTTTTTTCTTTGTAACAGGTGATGGGAAGTCTAAATTTTAGAGGAGACTCTGTCCATTTGGTTTTAAAATAAAAATAAAATAAAATAAAATTTATTTTAATATTAAGGATTTGGAAGAAAATGGTAGCATTCTCTGATCTCGTTTTAAGGAAAGATGGGTGAGGAGGGTGTTACAATAAATAGCTTGTGTCTTTTCATTTGCAATATATGTGAAAAGAAAGGAAAATACATATCTTGTAACCGAAAGAAATTTTGAAGCAAGAGTTGCTTCAATAAAAATATTATGCCGAGAATATAAAGCTATTGTTCTAGCTCGAACGATCCTACTAAATCTTAAACTAGAACTACGCAAAGCATGCTTTGAGGGTGAGTTCTTTAATATCTCATTAGCGTAATATGATGTTTGTTTATTTTTTGCTACGTATTTATTCATGTGATGTGTAAATTAAAAATTAAAAATGTACATGCTTACCCAATGCACATCGCACTTTCAAATTAGTATTAGAACACATGATTGTATGCTATTTGTGTACTTAATCGGAGTGTCTGCAGCGTAATTAAGATGTCCTAGAGTTACCGATTATAAGATTCAAATGTTAAAAAAAGTGTAATTAGGATGCAATGAAAAGCAACGTCGCTGCAATGTCGGTAGGCCAATGTTACAGTGTTGGGGTTTCTAAACCCTAATTTTGCAACACTTATGGCTTGGCGCCACAACGTTAGTGTTAAAGTTGGCACTTAATTGTCATTATAATTGTATATAAATCTTATTTATATTTATACAATATGTATTTTTATAAATGTTATTTTATTATATGGTATTAATCTTGTTCATTTCATACGGTTTACACCAATATTAAGAGTTAGTATTTCTAAGAGTTAGAACCTAATATGAATTAGGTAAAGACCAGAGAATATTTATTGTAGTGACATAGTTGTAAGTAGTTGCAAATAGTGTTAAAAAATGTCATTATGTAATATATTCTCCAAATTAGTTCATAGTCATAGATTTAACAATATCATAGGTCACTTGTTAAAACAGGAAAGATTGGTACATATTTCTATCTGGGATGATCAAACGGTTAATTTTAACAAATCGTGAGTTTAGTGGAAGCTCGTATAGGTATGCAAATGTTAAGTAGGGACTTGACATTGAACGGACTCATAAAGACATCTAATAGACATTTCATAAAGTCGTTAATGGATGGTTTTCTTAAGTTGGGTAGTATTTGTGATGCTTTGACTTGAGTGCCACGGTAGGTTTGTGAGTAATCCATCATACTTAGATTTCACATATGTCAGAAACCTTTTATGGTCTGACCTCTGAGTATCGTTGGTATGATCTGATGCTCATGGAGTTCGGTGTGCATAGATATGGAATTTGTCAGCTTATATGGTTGAGCCGTATATCCTGATGCTTCGAGATCGTATTTCAAAAAGTCTTTTAGTCAAAAGTATTTAATCAAAAAATGTTTCTTTAAGGTAAAACATTATCGTAAAGAAGTTTGTAGATATTGTTTATTGAAATACAAATTTAAAGATAAGTTTAAGGTCGAGCAGATAGAAACTTAATGGTATATCTATGTCTCTGCTCTTCTAGGATATAAGTGACAAAAAAATTATACAAATATAATTAACTTCAACTTGCATAATTTTACGCGCCGTTTTATTGTATATGTAACATGTGTGTGGAGCAATGTTCACATACATATAGAAAAGTTTCATAAGATAAATAGAACTGATATGAATCTAGGGAGTCTCACAATATGAAGTGTACTCGTTAAACACTAGGGTAGCACATAAGATCGAAAAGTTCGATCCGAGAAAAAAATTTGAATAAGTAGGATTTTGTTTTAGTATCTCTTAGGAATAACACGTGTCGAATTTTAACTATTAGAATTCGACACATGTCAAAATATAATTGGACACCTAGTTGGTGTACCATAACACTCCATGTATATTTGTAATCTTTGACAATGACACTTATCATGATTTTATTTAAGTAATGCGTAAATTTAAATGCATAAATGTTATGCATTTGAATTTGAATTTGAAAAATTATTGCATTGATTTTGAGAATCAAAATGTATTTAACATGTGTTTCTTAAAATAATTAAATATTGGCACATTAATTTTTAGTCATTTTAACTTATAAAGACTTATATGGCTAATGATAATTTTCTAATGGATTTTTGCATTCTTTCAAATACTAAATATGAGACAAAAAAATGTAATTGCATAATTGTTATGCATTTTTAACAAAAGAGTTAGCGAACTCTTGACTTTTGTATTTTTGAATAAAATAAAATAAATATAAATATGTTAATGTATGTATGATATACGTAAGGAAAAATAAATTTCAAAGAGAGTCATTTTTTGCCAATTTGAGAGTTTTGGCTAAGTGTTATAAATGAATTCTCTTTTAAAAAAAGAAAAAAAATATTAACACTTGAAAGAAACCAAAAAATACTACAAATTTATAATAAGCTATCATTCTAAAGACAAAATATCAACTTTAATTTTGGTCTAGAATTATTCTAGAGTTAAATTTTTTGTGAGCTCTACACTTGAATCTCAACAAATTGTAAAGCCACCTTCATTTTAGTAAGTACTTTCAATTTGTTAATATAGTATAATTATTATACATATAAATATATATATATATATGTATGTGATATATATGTTTAAGTATTAAATGAGTGTAATATGTATATATGCTTTCGCTGAGTATTAAAAAATTTTGAAATTATATTTACACTTGTATCATCACATACTTTTATAGCTAGAATGTCTAGTGTTGCGATGCCATTGGTCCAACGTCGCAATGCTGAGTAGTGATCTAGTGCCAAAAGCTCAGCGCTGCGATACCAGGATGGGACCCTAGTACTGCAGCGCTGTAAAGATTGAAACTACGATACTAGAGGTTGGGCTTTTAGCATCATAGTATCGGGAGCCTAAGAATAGCAATAATTTTGTTAAAATTACTCTGATTTTTTTATTTTAAATTGTTTAAAAATATTTATTATTATTTATGTAAGTTATAAGTTGTTTATAATTATTACAGTATAAATTATGGCCTATTTGTTTGTACTGAAAATCACAATGGGAACCTACTAATGAGGGCTAGTTGTACTTTCATAAAATAAATGTGTGATTAAGAATCACACTCTCATGAGATGCGGACAAAAGTACAAAAAAATGTCTCTTAATTAGATTGAAAGTGTTTTATAATAAGATAATGTTACACGGTGATCTGTCTTGTCAAGACAGTGTTAGACAAGTCACTTCAATCTTTTATAATATTGCTAAAGTATGAAGGATTTAGTCAGTGTAATTTGAACTATATCGATTAAACGTGAGATGAGACAAATATATGTGAAAGTATTACTCTAGATCGCTAAAGTGTGCAAGTAGTATCGGTAGTATATATTTAATAATTTACAAGTTAATATGGAATATAATTATCCTAGATCGCTAAAGTGTGCAGATAATGTGTATTTAAGATTAATGGTAAAAGTTGTATGAGATGCAATTGATAAGAGTTGTCTATCTTTTAAGTTTACATTGGCCAAGATTGCTAAAATGTGCAGTTTGAGTAAGATGTCAATCGGATCTACTTCATGCTGTACAATTTAAAAAGATTTAAACTATCGTTATTCATTTTGAAAGATTAAATAGATCATGTAAATTAGTGGGAGGGCACTTTTAGATTAAAAATATATAAAAATTATACTCATAATCTAAGTATCTTCTAAAGATGAGATCAGGATAAGCAATCTATTAATATACTTGATTTAAGCACACCAATTATAGGGTGCCAACAAATGTTTAGACTTGCCAATGAATTTAAGAATAGTTCTAAATTCAGGAAAACTTGAATATATTTATAACCAATAGATAATTAGAGGTGTTTCTGATAATATTTCTTTAAAAGAAGATAAAATTTATCAAAAAGGGATTAAGGATGATTTAAGAGTCAAATCATATTTTCTGACCTCAATGTCTAATGACTTTCAATATGAGCATGTACATATAAGATGTGCAAGTAGTACAATGGTCCGTCTGAAACATTGTTTAATATACCCAAACTATACACAGAGAATAATAATAATAATGAAAAGTATTTCCACTCTAATGAGGTTTAAATAGTAATTATTACTATTTAATGTACCTTATTTTAGGAAAGACAGACTGTCACACCCCAACTAAAAAGATCTAACACACGACACAACTTATAATCATTCAATAATGTGCATTCATAATTAATATTGTATAAAATTTCAAACTTGAATTCTACATAGAAATCCTTAGTAAATTGCTAGTAAGATCATCACAAAAATTAACCAATGACCATACTTGGTGAAACATAAACCAAATACAACCATACTTAATAAAATAATACATAAATATTTATTCAATACAGATAAATCAAATATCTTAAACTACGTGTCCATAAATGAAACACTTAGCAACCTAGCAACTTAGGGATAGCAGAAGGCTTACCAAATCTGCTAAGCACACATGTATCTTATTTACCTGAAATCACTATAAACTATAATAAGTATAAAACTCAGTAAGCATACTAGTTTTTTATATATCAAAATACAAATACATATATATACACAATGCATATGTATAATATGCCATGATAAATCAAAATCATAATCTTATTAAATCACATGTTAGGTAAGCGCTTACACATTCTTTCAAAACATATAATAAGAATACCATCACTTAACTACTACTTAGTAAGACTTTCATATCATATATCACATAATGAGCCAAATATCACCTATTGATGACATATCGTATGAGAGGAATAACACAAGTGAGGTTTAAATTATATATATATAATGCTCATGCCTGAAGGTAAGAGCCACACCTTCACCCTGATCATTGGTGAGTTCTTTCACATGCATCAATACGCCACCACACAAATGTGATGACTCGTTTTTTTTTTAGATACCAATAGGATCCTCTATATATACGGAACACATAACATATACTAATCTAGAAGGAAAGGCCACACATAAAGGCTCCACAAATCATATAAGGTGCCTACTAAGTAAATAGTAAGTGCAAGCATCCTCATTGATATTTTTCACTTCAAAAGCTTTCTTTATTAAACACATTTCATTTTGAAAACTCACTTTCATAAACACATGTATGTCCATGCTCAATAGCAATGCTTATATTCATAAACATATGTCTTTCACATTTCATATCAAATATACTTTGGCATAACATAAACGTATTTCTAAACACATTTAAAAAATCATATATAAACAATTACTATGTTTATTGTGATTTCAGTAAAAGTCTAGTATACTTACCTTTTAACACTTTCGAGTACAAGGCTTAATTCTCCTTAACCTATCAATAGAGATTAATCCTTTCATAAACCTCACCATTCACACAAAATACTTTAAATAGCTTACAAAATTACACATATTGCAGTTATCTCATTGAATTGGTCAAATGACTTGGTTTCACAAAACTTGTCATTCTGACCACTTACACTTAATAAAATTTTCTTATACATCAAATGATGTCTAATTACTCTAAAATCAGAATATATCATTCTTGACTCATACATCCTTCTTATATATGAATATTATATCATAATTTCTATAAAATTCATTTTATAAACACCATCAAATCTAAACTATTATCGTGACAAGATCAAGATATTTATTGAACAGTATTCAATCTCCTAATTTTATAAAATTATATACTAACTAAAAAGTTATAAGACTACCACATAATTACTCTTGACATATACTTCAATCCATGATAAATGTTTCACTTCAAAATCCCTACCAAAGTATTTTAAAACTATTTTATTCTATTACTTTAAAAATTTGTTAATCAAATACTGCAACGAGTTGATAAACTTTAAAATCATAACAATTTAACCACATTGATCTAAATTTTCAATTTTGAATATATCATATTAGGCATATAAATTTATCCTATTCCAAAAATTTGAAATTTTTAAAGATCATTTAGCAGATCAAAAATTGTTTGTCACTGTAGTATACTATTAACACAGGAAAATTTTAAAATTGCAGGGTCATTTTTGTAAATTCACTAAAAATTCAATTTTTAGAATTTTCAATCGATTCAAAATCTCAAATGATTTTAGATATGTCTAGTTTAATATTTCAAAAGAAAAAACCAGAATCAAAGTACAATAGTTTATAAAATTCTCAGATCAAGAGATTATTAAGTAGAAATTCTGTAATTCATCATGATTTATCAAGTTATCTATATAATCCATCATCAATTCTCAATATATCTTACAAAATTCACATCAAATCTCCAATTTTTCATATTTTCAAAAATTAAAACTTAAATAAATTAACTTAATTAACACCAATAAATTGAGAAAGAGTTATGATGTACCTCTTAAAGTCTAAAATTCTAATTTCTTTTTCTTTTTCTTCTTTTTCTTCTTCTCTTACTCTCCCTTCTATTTCTCTCTTTTCTCTCTCTAAAAGGGATAAGTGGACCAAAAATGAGTGAATTAGGGTTTAAAATGTATATTTTTATAGTAATAGGCTAACTTTTAGTATTTACGAATTAAACCCCAAAATTTTTAAAGTATTATAATTTGGTCCCTAAAATAAATCTAAAGTCTTGCAAATAAACCCAATACTAATAGTAAGTCCTTAATCTATACAAATAATACTAATAACAATACATAAATTAAGTATCATCCACATACAAATAAAATATTAATATTATATATATGTAAATACTTATTCTTATTGATTTTGGATAAGTGGTTATTATATAGACCCTTTAGATATCTATTTATCGATCATAGACATTTCATTAGCATATGGTGCTAAACAAACAGATGTATGAGATACCGCCCACCATTCTCATTTCAGCAAGATGTTACAAGATTTGAGGAATGCTAAGAAGCTATGAAATGAGAAGTACAGCTTCGCGTTAGATATAGAAATTTCTTAGACATGGTAGCCATGTGGACTTTTAAGTCACTTCTTCATTCTAGCAAAATCATTACATTGTATAATAGATATTTTGTGCAAAACATTATTTGGCGAATCATATCACTCCCTGTAATAGACAGAGAGGATTATCATAGATACATCAAGAATAGTGCCTTATATAAATATGATAAAGATAAAGTTTTACTAACTAAATGTCAGCTAATAAATTACCATTATATCTTAAATACAACTTGAAATGTCTAGGTAAACAGAATAAATAGTAGTTCAAAAAATTTGAATAATAATGAATTGTAAGACATAAGATTAGGTCATATAATCATGAGACGAGTATCCCGTCTAGTTAAGGATAGACGGGATACTTATGAATCTTAGATTCAAGGAAAAATGACCAAATACTTATGTAAGTATTAGATACTGACCCACTGATTTATTAGAATTTGTACATAGTGATGTATATGATCCAATGAATAATACTATCATTGGGTGAATTTGATACTTCATCGTGATTTGTCACAATACAAATACATATTTCTAGGAAACATAGGTTAGAAACCTTTGAAATGTTCAAAGAGGTTTGACTTAAAGTAGAGAAATAAACCCTTATGTATATTCAATGCCCTTGATAAGATCAAGGCAATTTATACATGAACAATAAATTCATAGACTATTTAAAAGAGAATGGGATTCTCGTTCAATATAATCTTCCAAGTACTCCTCAATGTAAAAGTATTTTGGAGAGTAAGAATTGAACTTTATTAAATATGATCCAATCAATACTGAGTTTCACTGATCTTCTAGAATATCTTTAGGGATATGCTCTAGTAACTACTAATCGCTTATTGATTAAAGTTCTATCGAAAGCCATTCCTTTAGTTCTGTATAAGATATCAATTGGAAGAAAATCAAGTCTTAAGTATATTAAGATTTAGGGCTGTTGTGTTTGCATAAGAGTTACGCAACAAGATAAACTTACACCTAATTCGTACAAGTATTGGTTCATTGGATATCTTAAGCATTATATGGGATACTAATTCTATGATCTAGATGAGTGAAACATGTGTATTTTTTGTTACACCACTTTTTTAGAGAAGGAGTTTATCATAGATCATGGAGATTGTAGAAAGATTAAACTTAATGTAGTCAATCTAAAAATATATGAACCGGTATTGGAACTTTAAACTTAATTGAGTGAGATACCTTTAATACACTCTCTTTATAAGTCTGAAAAGATATTGAGGGTCACATAATAGGTATGCTTGATATCTATATATGCCCTTGGTATTCTTTTATTTAAAGAAAATCATCCTTTGACTATATAAAGAAACGATGTTGGACATTAATTTAAAAAAATAGCAAAATGCCATAAAAATCTAAAATTGATGTTACGCATAACAATCAAGTCTGGTACTTGATTGTGCTTCCTGTAAAAATTGTTCTTATTTGCTATAATGAGTTTATGCAATGGATGTGTAGGTTCAATATATAAATAAAGACCTTCATACCCTGATTGGTAATAAAATATTACACTCACAGATCTGAGATCGATGATGAGAAAAATATTTTACCAATAATCATGCTTAAGTCAATTCAAACTTTGTTGGCTATTGCATTTTGCCAGATTCATCATTTTAATAAAAAAAAAGCATAGAGTCTAGTTTTATTAAGAATAAAAAAAAAATGTGTGTATTTAAAAAGGACAGTAGAAGCATAATTATCTTTCTAGTTCTCTATGTGGTTGACATATTTAATGTCAGAAATGACGTTGATATGTTACAAGTCAAGCGAATAAGAGTTATCTAAATAAGAAGTTCTCCATAAAAGATTTAGAAAGCTTCCTATATACTAGCTATAAGATGTTATAAAGATAGAGTTAGGAGGCTGATGGGACTATCTCAATCTTCGTACATAGATAATATTTTTAAAAAGTACAACTTTAATAACTATGAGACAGATAATTTACTTTTCAAACATGGAATTCATCTTTTCTAGGAATAGGTGTCCTCGGTAAGAAGATAAAAATGTTTAGAGTGTCTAACATACAATGTACATCAGCTAGAGATGTACACTATATTATGTATAAAACCCAGATTTAGATGGCTGTAAGTATTACAAGTTGGTATCGGTCTCATTCGGATAATGACCATTAATTGATAGTGAAATATATCTAAAATATCTGAGAGCTATAGAGGATAAGTTTTTAATTCATCGAGAAAGTTACTTACATATAAGAAGATACACAGATTTAGACTTATAGTCTATTTCAGATGATAGAAAATCTATATTTGGTTATGAATTTCTTCTCATCGATACCATAGTTAGTTAAGAGTACAATATAAATATCCACAGCTGATTCTATCTTAGAGGAAAAATATGTTGTAGCTTGTAAAAAAAGTTTTATATATATATATAAGTTAGTTACAGAGCTTAGAATAGTTCCAAACTCAATGGATCTTATTCCACTAAAATACAATAATAACATGACAATTGCTTAGGTCAAGAAGCTATAAGGTATACCAAAATTCTGATCATGTGGACTCTAAATACCACATAATTTAAAAGTTGTTAGATATTGGAGATGTAATAGTATCTAGGATATATTTCATAAATAATATAACGGATCCACTAACTAAAGGTTTAACTCCTAATGTATTTGAGAAACACATAAAGACAATAGGTATTAGATATCATCGTGAATGACACTAGAATAAGTGGAAATTATTGAAACTTGTGCTTACGTGCCATTCCAAATTTTATGAATATTAATTGTTTAATATTTATAGAATAAATATTTTGAATAAAATCGTTAATAGTAAATGTATGGTAAGATGCTTGTAACATTTCAGACATTGTATGATTTGAAGGAGTTCGGATCTAGTCTAAAGGAGTTTAGACCAAGGCTAAGAGTTAGTAGCGCTGAGATTATAAATGCTAAGAATTAGCACTCCTAAGAATTTGTAAGTTATTAGAGTCAACCAAATCTAAGGATTTAGATCCTTATCTGAAATGAGATAAAGACCTGAAGGTATACTAGTAATGATATAGTTGCATAGGTGCTAGAAAATATCATTATGCAAGTATGTTCTCAAACCCTATATTCTTGATATATTTTCATCGATGTGGGTCTGACGATGAATCTATTTTATATAGATCAGTGTATGTTTATATCTATATGGTACAGATGGTTATTCTTAGCTAATCATGAGCTTAGTAAAAGCTTGTATAGGCTTGTAAGTATTTAGTAATGACTGAGTACTGAACAGGCTTAACTAAGATCTTCAATAAACATCCCATAAAAGCCATTAATGGATGATCCCTTTGAGTTGAGTAGTATTCGTGATCCCTTAACTTGAGCATCATGGTGGACTTGTGAGTAATCCATCATACTTATATTCCACACATTCAAAGACCTTTCATAGTCTGATCGTTGGGTGTCGCTGGGTATGGTCTGATGCTCATAGAGTTTGGTATGTGTAGATATAGAATCCGTTAACTCATATGGGTGAGTAGTATATCCAAATGCTCCAAGATTGTGTTCCAGAAAATCTTATGGCCATAAGTAATTCACTCGGAAAGAATGTTTCTCGGGTTAGAAACAATATCGCAAAAATGTATGCAGATATTGTTTATCAAAATAAGAATCTAGAGATAAGTTTTAGAGTTGAGCATATGGTGACTTGGAGATAATGATCTATGTCTCTAGTCTTCCAGGATATAAACTGACGGATGGATTATACGAATATGCATTAATCTCAACTTATATGGTTCACCATGCTGTTTTGTTATTTCTATAACGTGTGTGTGGGGCAACATTTATGGACTTACAAAAGAATTTTGTAAGATAAAATGGGTGTGAATTTAGGGAGTCTCACTATATAAAGTGTACTCGTTGTGTACTGGGGTGGTGTACCAGATTGAATAGTTTAATTTTGGAAGTTTTCATAAAATTAAAATTATTTTAGTGTCTCTAGGAGAGATCATAAAGTTTAAGTATTAAGTCCGGGATCTCAGCAAGTAAGTCTTACCACTTTTACCTTTCTATTAGATGTCACATTTCATGTCATTAATTTGTTAAGGCACGAACGTGACATGGTTTTATTAGCCCGTTTAATTATTAATTGTTAATAATTATTTTTGTTAAACAAACTGGCCAAATGAATTGTTTATAAATGATAATGAAAAATTAAATGAGTTGTTTACAATTCATGACTTAAGAAGCAACAAATTTTTGTGTTGATACATTAATTGGCTAAATTAATCAAATTGCAAAAGTTGCCATTTATTGTTAAGTGTTGATGCATTAATTGGATAAATTAATCAAATTACAAAAGTTGCCATTTGACTATGATTTCGGCCAAAGTGTAGTTAAATAAAAGGTGGCATGTTTTAATTCAATCAAAATAAATGAGAACCAATTGGTGGCATTTTTTATTCAGGCACGATTTTTCATGCTAAGTTTACAAGCATGTGATGGCATAGTCACAAATGGATTGACAAAGAATTTACTACTAATTGTTTTCATATTCAGACACTATTTTGGCCTTGGCACTAATCAAATTAGTAAGCATGATATGGCAAACTTTTTTCTTTATCATGCTTAAGATTTATAAAGGCCATTAGCTTGTTATTAATTAGTTGAATAGGCAGCAAAGGAAGCTATAAATAGCTTGTCTCTTTTCATTTGCAATATATGTGAAATGAAAGGAAAATACATATCTTGTAACCGAGAGAAATGTTGAAGCAAGAGTTGGTTCAATAAAAATATTTCATCGAGAATAAGAAGTTACCATTCTAGCTCGAAGGATCCCACTGAATTTTAGACTAGAACTGTACAAAGCACGCTTCGAGGGTGAGTTTTCTAATATCTCATTACCATAATAGGATGTTTATTTATTTTTCATTGCGTATTTATGCATGGGATGTGTAAATTAAAAATTAAAATATACATGCTCACTCAATGCAGAGTGCACTTTCAGTATTATTATTAAAAATAATAATAAATAATTCTTTGGCAACAGTGCTAAAAACTTATTGTGTAATTTAAAAATGCAAGGGCACATTAATGCAAACAAGTAATATAATGATGTATAGAGTATCATTCTCGTGAGAAGTTATTATTAAATTTGTTAATTACTAAAATTGTATTTTTGTATTCTTATTCAAACAATCAATAACTCAAGCAAATGAAATATAAACCAAATAAATAAAACAAGTAAAAGCTAAATAAAATAAAGAAGATAAGTATAACTTCACCAATATAAAAACAAAAATCTAAGATTATAATTATCTCTCAATACTTCACTTGAATCTAATTAACTGCTCTTAATTTATATTGGCGGGATATTTCACAATTCATTTGAAGAGTTTGTTACTGAAGTTGCTGATGTGGCAGCAAGTGAATCCTAGGTTGTTAAAGTTAGTTAGAATTTGTTACAACTGACTGCTGTATATAAGCTGGTTAATTCAACAGTTTTGAGCACCTGTAACAAATGAAATATTAAGTGAGTTTGTAAGATTTAGTGCTCTGTGTGAAGCTGATAATATCCTCTGTATATTTCCATCATTGTTAAGCAATAAAGATCTAAGCTTGTAGTTGCTTCATTCGTGGATGTAGGCATCATTGTCGAACCATGTAAACATTGTTTCTTGTGTTTTCTTTTCTTAATTTTAGTATTGAAACTGTGTGATTGATATCTACATTTTTGCCTTTGATTGTTCTTGGTGATTTGGTTACATGTGTATTGGTTTAATCTGGCTTTGGGGTACTTTGCCTTTGGTTTTGTTCATCACAATTTGGTATTAAAGCTGATTTTAAAAGGCAATAATAACTCTTTCGAAAATGAAAGTCACTATTTTCAATGGTGATTCTATTTTTCTAGTCAGAAAGTTCAAGATGAAGGTTGTATTAGTTTCACAAAGTCTTGAAAGGGCACTTGATAGGTATCCAGAAGATGGAGACTATGAGACTACCGATGATGGTGATGATGGTGAAAAATCTGAAACTTCATCTTCTCAGTCAAAGACAGTGAAGGATCCCAAATAGGTACTCAAGATTCAAAAGGAATGGATCAAATGGACAAGAAGGCACACGGTGTAATTATTTTGTGCCTTGGTGATAAAGTGATAAGGGAAGTTACCAAGGAGACCACTGCTAGGGGTTTATTGGATAAGCTAGATATGTTGTATATGACTAAATCTCTTGCCAATAGACTTTACATGAAAAAGAAGTTGTAAGGTCTATCAATGAGTGAATAGGTATCTTTAAAAAAACATTTGGGTCTTTTTAACAGCATAATACTTTATCTTGAAAATATATGAGTCAAGATTGATGATGAAGATCAAACAATAGTCTTGTTGAACTCCTTACTAGATTCCTATAAACATCTGGTTGATACCTTGATGTATGGAAAAGAAACCTTGATAATAAAATATGTCAATGTAGCTCTAAAGTCTAAATAAAAATTGATAAAATCCTCAGATAAAGAATCAGGTAATGGGGATGTGTTAACAGCAAGGGGAAGATTAGAAAAAAGAGATCAAAAATTCAAAGGCAAGAAGAAAGGCAAATCACAGTCTATCAAAGATTGTCTTGTGTAGAAGAAGAAGTTTAAAGACAAGAAAGAACAGCAAGAATCAGATGGTGATGTAACTGTTGCATCTGATGATAGTTCAGAAATGAAAGCTTCAGGGTATGAATCTGCAGATCTTTTGATTGCTACAAACAACAAAGTTGAAGGTAAGTGGTTACTTAACTTATAATGCTCATTCTATGTGTGTCCTAACCTTCATATGTTTATTTCTTTGAGCTATGTGAATGGTGGTAAAGTTCTTTTGGGTAACAATCTTGCATGTAAGGTTGTTTGTATTCGCAATATTAGATTGAAGCTGGATAATAGAGAGACTAAAAATCTAGAATAAGTGAGATATATGCCTGATCTAAAAAGGAATTTAATTTCCTTTGGCATGTATGATAAAGTTGGATGTTTCTTTAAAGCTGATAAGTGAATTTTAAGGGTTATGAATGGATCAATGGTTCTGATGAAAGGAAAAATGAGAAATAGGTTATATATACTCCAAGGGACTACTCTAACTAGAGAAGTGGGAGCAGTAAGTGTTCTTGATGTAGATAAAACCATGTTCTAGCATATAAGGATAAGGCATATGAGTATGAAGGGTTTTAATGAACTGCAAAAACAAAATTTGCTTGGAGATGCTCAAATTAGTTCATTATACTTTTATGAAAATTGTTTAATAGGTAAATCCAGCAAGTTGAAGTTTTTTAGAAGCATGAATTCGTCAAAAGGGATACTCGACTACATTTATTCAAATCTTTAGAGTCTAACAGAAGTAACCTCTCATGGTGGAGCAAAATATTTCTTAACTCTAATTGATGATTATTCCAGAAGTATAGGTGTATTTTCTAAGATCTAAGGATTAGGTCTTTGAAAAGTTTAAAAATTAGAAGACACTCATAGAGAACCAAACTAGGAAGACAGTTAAAAAGTTAAGAATAGATAATGGGTTAGAGTTTTGCAACAAAGAGTTTTAGGATTTCTATAAAAGGAATGGAATACTTAGACATAAAACAGTCAGGCATACCCCTCGGCAAAATAGCTTAGCTAAGAGAATGAATAGGACTTTGATGGAGAAAGTCAGATGTATGCTATTTTATTATAAGTTGCCCAAGCAATTTTAGACAGAAGCTATTTCTACTGTAGCTTATCTTGTTAACAAGAGCCCATCAATTGCCATTGATTTTAAAACTCCTGAGGAAATATAGACTAGTTATCCCTCTAGTTTGAACTCAATCAACATCTTTGGTTCTCCTGCTTATGCTTATAGTAAGCAAGGAAAGTTAAAGCCAATGGCACTAAAAGGTCTATTTGTTGGGTACCTTGATGATGTTAATAAAATTTGATGCACTGATTTGAGTCCTCTCAAATGTATAATTAGCAGGGATGTAACCTTTCATGAAAAAGTCTTGCTGAAGTCACAGATTGATCTAGCTTTATCTCAGAATTTGGGTGATAATTAGAAGGTAGATAATGTTGGGTGTTATATTATCGAGTGTGTGATAATCCGAGTGTATACGTAATTTTAAAAATTACCATATGTGCAGCAGAAGCATGTTACAAAATACACCCATTTTAACAATTTCAACATATATCACATATATGCATAAGTATAACAATTATACAATTTATGTATGATGAACAATATTGTACTAAAAATATAATATAAAATACTCACCTAATGAAGGTAGCTTTACAAATTCTTCAAGTCCTTCAATAATCCATGTGAAGAGCTCACCTTGAAGTATATGTTGAACAATTCTAGTCCATAACTTTTGGTGGGATTAAGAAACTAGAATGGTAGCTTAGTGTTTAGAATTTTCAGCACTTGTATTCAAACTCTTTTGAATAAATTTTTGTTTTTAAATGAAGATGGTAAATATTTTCTATACAATTCTTGTATTAATTAAAAATATTTAACATACAACTCTTGTATATTAATCTTAGAAATAATTTCTACATGATAATTATTTTGAACAACTCTTTGCAAAATAATTATCTTTTCTCCATTTTCATTTCATTCATTTTTTGCCATCCATTAAAGAAGGAGATGAAGAGAAGTTTGTTTATTTTTCAACACTTGAAAGAATAAAACTCAAAGAATTCTCTTTTACCTCTCTTCCTCCCATTGCCGAATTCTTCTTTAAGAATTGAATAAATCAATTCAATTGTTTTGCCAAAATCCATTTTGTTTATTCAATACTTTGATTAAATAAAAAGAAGTGCTCCACCAATTTTATTGTTGGTCTCCCACTTAGGATTAATTAAACCAAGCACTAAAATAATGGCCACCTAAATTAATCTTTACCAAATAAATATAATTACTTTAATTATAGTGGGTAATTAAATGGCCAACATCTAGGCCCCTCATTGTATTAAATGCCATGATCTATATATATTATAATATTATCTAATAATATAATAACAATATATAATTTAATTATTCAAAACAATTTTGAATAATTACTTTTTACCTTACTAATTTTTACTACCATGGTTAAATGATAAAAAGATAAAATTAAATCATGGAACAAATTTTGTCATTTGTCAATATTCTATTAATTAACAACCCTTGTTAATTAATTCAATGATGTACTTAATAATTAAGTCTTGACAAATGTACAATCCGAGGGATCCCTAAACAATCGTTCTATTTTGCTGAAATTTATTGGATCGAACTATTCAATCCAATCCGCTACCCCAGTGCGCAACGAGTGTACTTCATATTGTGAGACTCTCTAGGTCCACACCTAATTTGTCATATAGAGCTCCTCCATACGTCCGTGAACAATATCCCACATACAGGTTACGGATATTACAAATTAGCGTGTTAGACCATGCAAGTTGAGGTTATTACATATTCGTATAATCCTTCCATCATTTATATCCTTGAAGAGCAGAGATATAGATCATCACTGTCAAATCTCTTATTTGTTCAACCATTAACTTATCTCCAGATTTATATTTCATTAAACAATATCCATAAACACTTTTGTGATATTGTTTATTCCTTCAGAATATCTTTTCCGAGGTATATGCTTGCGGCCACAAGTCTTTCTGAAATATAATCTCGAAGCATTAGGATATACAACTCACTCATATGAGCTGACGGATCCCATATCTACGTACATCGGACTCCATGAGCATCGGACTATACCCAGCGACACCCAACGGTCAGACCATGAAAGGTTTCTGACATGTGTGGAACCAAAGCATGATGGATCACTCACAAGCCCACCGTAGCGCTCAGGTCAAAGGACCACAAATACTACTCAACTCGGAAGACCTTCCATTGACGGCTTTATGAGATGTCTATTGGATGTCTTCGTGAGTCTGTTCAATATCTAATCCTTACTGAATACCTGCATCTTTATATGAGCTTCCTACTAAGCTCATGGTTTGCTAATACTAACCATCTGGACCATCCAGATATAGACATACACTAATCTATATTAATAGGTTCCACCGATAGACTCGCATCAATGAAATTAGATCAGGAACATTACGTTCAAGAACATACTTGCATAATGACATTTTCTAGCACCATCTGCAACTCATTGCAGTTATGTCATTAATAATATATTCTCAGGTCATTGTCCCATTTCAGACAAGGTTCTAACTCCTTAGATTTCGCTAATTCTTATAAACTTACTAACTCTTAGTACCACTAACTCTTAGTGTTTATAACTATTAGCGTTGCTAACTCTTAGCCCTGGTCTAAACTCTTTTAGATTAGATTTGAACTCATTCAGATTATACAATGTCTGAAATATTACAAGCATCTTACCATTTAATAATAAATAATATTAACGATTTTATTAGAAATAATAATTGTATAAATACTATCACTATATATTTATACAAAATGGGATGGCACGTAAGCACAAATCCCAACAGATAATACAATTCAAATAGAGATTCTATAAGTTTCTATAAAAGAAGAAGATTCAAGAGATGATACTACACAACATGAAGAACTATTAAAGATGGATGGTTACCAAGTGGCTATGGACAAAAAAGAATGCACATTAAGGCACCAATGAGATATAGCTATGTAGATATAATTGTATATGCACTGGTAACTGCAAATGTAATAACAAAAACTTAGCCAAGTAGCTATAAAGAGGCCTCGAATAGCAGAAATAGTCATCAGTAGATTCAAACAATGAAAGAAGAAATAGACTCACTGAATAAAAACCAGGCCTGGAGTATAATTAATAAATCTGGAAATAGAAGAATTGTTGGGTGCAAATGGGTTTATAAATTGAAAAGAGGTCAAAATGAAGATAAGCCAGTCAAGTTCAAGGCAAGATTAGTATCTAAGGGCTATACACAGCAAGAATGAGTTGGTTATAATGAGATCTACTCTCCTATTGTCAAGCATAGTTGTATAAAGGTATTGCTGTCAATTGTGACATCATTTGATCTTGAACTTGATTAAATAGATGTCAAAATAGTATTTCTATATAGTGACCTTAATAAAGAGATATTAACGGAACAACATGAAGGTTTTGAAGAGTTAGGAAATGAAGAATTTGTGTGCCTACTAAAGAAAAGTCTTTATAAACTGTAGCAGTCTCCTAAATAATGGTATATGATTTAATGATTTCATATTGAACCATGACTATATAAGAAGTGAATATGATAGCTATGTATATTATAAAATGCTAGATAGTGGAAAATACATCTACTTATTGTTATATATAAATGATATGCTCATAGCTTGTCATAGTAGAAGTGAAATGGACAAGTTTAAGGAATTGCTGAGTTTTGAATTTGAAATAAAGGACCTTGGTGAAGCAAGGTAAATTCTGAGAATTTAACTAACAAGGGATAGATTACCAGGATCTTT
Source organism: Ailanthus altissimus (assembly GCA_946807835.1). NCBI lineage: Eukaryota > Viridiplantae > Streptophyta > Magnoliopsida > Sapindales > Simaroubaceae > Ailanthus > Ailanthus altissimus. Next base: position 23,142,104 of record OX327684.1, read on the forward strand.
ATTTCTCAGTCAAGCTGAATATATTAACAAGTTGCTACAAAAGTTTAGTATAAGTAATGCTAAACCAGCCTCAACCCCTTTAAGTGCTCAATTTAGGTTGTCAAAGGTTTAAGCACCTAAAACTAAGAAATAAATAGTACATATGGATAAAGTTCCTTATGCAAGTGTGGTGGGAAGTCTGATGTATACTATGGTCTATTCTAGACTAGACCTAGCATATTTAGTAAGCTTGGCTAATAAATTTATGGCACAACCTGATGAGGAACATTGGAGGACAGTCAAATGGGTTTTAAGATTTTTGAATGCCACAGCTAGTTTTGGTTTAATGTTCAAGAAGCTTATGAACTCATCAATTGATCTAGTAGGTTATGTAAATTCTGATTATGCTGAGGACTTATATCCACAATAGGATATTTGTTCTATTTGTTAGGAAATCTGGTTAGCTGGAAGTCATATCTCCAGCATGTTGTAGCCCTCTCCACAATTGAAGTTGAATACATGCCTTTGACATAAGCAATTAAAAAAGCCATATGGTTGAAAGGATTGGTTTCAGAATAGGGATTCCATTAGAAGTATGTCAAGATATTCAGTGACAGTCAAAGTGCACTTCATATACACGTTGATCATACATCATTCTATTTAAGACTAAACACAAAAATCTTTTTTCTAAGTTTATTAAGGTTTCCTAATCAATCTAATTAGTGATTAATTAATTAAAAGTATTAAGCATAAAGTAGAATGAGCAATTCAATATTGATATCATAATAAAATAAAGAATTTTAGAGCACATTAAGTTTAACATCACAGAGATAATAATAAACTAAAAAAGATAATGAGAAAAAAAAATAAAGCTTATGAAGCTTTGAATTGTTCAATCTTAAATCTTTTCTTCTCTTAATTCTTTTCTCTTTGATTCTCTAAAAATTTATTCAATACTCTTAAAAAATTGTTCTCTAATTTACCTTTTTATTTTCTATATATAGATTTTCGTCTTTAAGTTAAGATAAAAATTCGAGTTCAAGGTAGATTAAGACTCAAATCCAGTGCCTAGCACTGCAGCTTTGCTTTCTAATGCTGCGGCATTGGCCCAATGATGCTCCACCATAGCGGCATTGCTTCAAGGTGTCATGACAACAACTTTCTATCAAAACTTGCACGGAAGAGCTAAATCCTAGCATTATAGCATCGAGCTTTGATTTCGTCTCTAACATTTTTACTTTATTTTTTTCAAATTTTCAACTATACTCACTTCATTAGTTTTAAAATTATAAAATAAAAAAAAATACATAAAAAAGTTAATAATTATGTTTAAAATATAAAAAAAATACTAAATTAAAAATATATAAATAATAAATATAAAATACGCGTAAACGGTGCATAAAGGTATTACCACTGCCCAAACCTAACGAATGACTAGCTATCCATTGACAACAACGATGCAGCTTTGCTTTATTTATTGATTGAGATCGATGGGGCAAAAGGTCAATAATCTCAAGCTCTTTATCGCTGGGTTTTTCATTTTTCATTTTGTTTGGTCTCCTATCAAAAAATTGGAAGTTGCAGCCTTAAAATATTCTTTCTATATTATGCATATATCAGATTGGACATTCCCACTCATTACCTTGTAACCACCATTCCCATAATCCCATTTAGAATTATTGTGCCTTGACCCTCCTATTTTACTCAAATATGGACCCTAAAGCATAGCAACATAGTGGATTGAGGGACTCTCGAAATTGATGTTGAGCAGAAATCTTACCTCAAGGTTAATCGAGAATCCAAATAACTTCTTAACTTTTACAAAAGATCACGCGTAGCTTAAATTTTAACAAAATCTTGAGTCTTAATCTACTTAAGAGTTATGCATCTTTACTTTAAATACCCTTCGGTTCACCTTGGAATTACTCCATAAATTGCAACAACGATCAGCTTCAACTTTGGAATATCCAACAGAAGAGATATACATTGCCTAAGATATGATCACGTTAATGAAGATATTTTCAGTCTTTTCTCCATGATTGGATCTTTGAACAGCATAAATCATACCATTTGTTCATTTTAAATCAAATCAATAATATCGGCGTCGACGTTTTGGTGTGCAGATCATCTCTATTGCACAGCCGTAAGCCATGTGAAAATGCTTTACGAAACGTGTTGTCCCTACTTTTCAAACCAGGGTAGGATGTATATAACTTGCCCTAGTTGCATTATATACGAAAATAACGGGCCACTTTTTGGCCTATTATTCTTGACTTTGATTTTTCTCCATATCCTAAACTAGGTGGGTTGTGAATCATGCGGGATGGAAAATAAATAAAAACTATTAGAGAAAGACAACACGCATAGAAGGACACCTAGTTGCAAGCTAATTAAGTAAAAAGAGATGAAAAGGTAGTGCCAAAAAAAAAAAAATCCTTGGCTTTGAGAACCTATGAATCATGCAAAAGGTACTTAATAGAGAAAGATAACAGTATCTGCAATCTGCCAATCTCATTCGTCTTCCTGAGAGCCAGCTTACAGTATTATTCAGAGGTATAGGCATATAGGCTTGTTTAACACCCTGGAATAAAAGCTGTTGAAAACATTAAGTTCTATTTTTCCATTTGACCAGCTCCCTTCAGGATTAATGAAATATAACACTAATCACCTTCCTTATCATTTAGTTGTCTGGTGTCATGAATTTTCCCAAAAGAAGCACATAGTTACTTAAATGGATATTCAAAGCCTGGCAGATATAGCATTGATATCATCTAATAAATGTGATCAAGGTGGCAATATATTTATGTACTGACAGAAAGCTCCATACGACTTTGATAACTACTAGCTATTGAAATCTAAGGTTATAATCATGTAATTACCTTTCTTTCACCATAATATCGTCCAGCTAAAACGAATTTTAGAAGATATATCGCCTAATAATAACAAGTTTCATTAAGAAAATTATAAATAAAAAAAGAATAGGAACGTATCATCTGTTTTATTAATTATAATCACAATTTGTGTTCCTTCAGGTAAAGGTTTAGAATCTGAGATCATGGGCATAATGCAGAGAAAACATGCAAAAAGCTTATTGAACCAAAAGAAGAAGAAAACAAGATAAACGGCAGCACTGCAGTTCTTTTATTCAAAGGTTAATTTTGACTTTTTGAATTTTGTTTCTGTGAAACAAAACGCATGCCACAAAATTCGGAAAGTAACGGAGATTGGGTGACGTGAAAGCCCAATCAGCAACACATACACAATCCAAATTGTGATCATGGTAACAAAGAAGAAAAAAATGGGAAACAGAAATATCTCCCACGTGCCAGTTGCGGTCAAATGCCGGTGCCCAATCATCGACACGTGTAAACCAGTCCTGGACAAATAAAGAAACCGTAAAGTTGTAAACATTGACCAGCTTTTGCCATTGGCTTAATAAGGTTGATTATGACCGCATGCAAATGCAATCACTAGTCAAGCCTCGGTCTTGGTCATGGTTAAGCTACCCCTTCATTTTTTTTTTCCTTCTCTTATTTGTGTTAATTTTTCTGATAAAACATATTATTGTAATTTATAAGGTGAGTTAAAAAAGTATTTTTCATAAAACCATTAAATTTCGTACTTATTTTACAGTATTTAAGATGAAAAAAATGTTTAAATTGTTTTTCAAATAAATATTTGATAATAAACGAAAAAAGATCACAAATTTTAGTGGGATGATTATGTAATTTTGTACAGATAATTTAATATTTATAGAAATAATTAAAAAATAATTCATTTTTAGGCAACTCTTTATATAATTTGATTGTAACAAATCACAGAGATCAACATGAAAGAAAATTCTTTTAAAAAAAAGTGTTTTTCAAAGTATTTTTATCAAACTTTTAGATTTAAAAACTGATACCTTCATTTTTTTTATATGGTCGAAAATCAAAAACTTTTGATAATTTGTCCAAGGAGAGTAAGAAGTAGTGTTCTTGAGTTAAAATAATGGAGAATAGCCAAACCTACCACCCAAACATATCTCTCTCTCTCTCTCTCGAATAAAAGTAGGGTAAAGGTTTAACTCAAAGCTCACTTTCAAATCAAGAGGAATAAAAGGTAGCAAGGGTTAAAGTCTATGTTTAACCAAAGCTAGCTCTCTCTTTCTCTCTTTCTCTCTCTCTCTGCTTTTCATTGCTGTACCTTCTTCTTGCTCTGATCAGTATTTCTTCAATGTCAAATAATGAGAAGAAAAATTTACACCATTATGATCCATTCGACTGTAATCCCCAAGGATTTAACCGGTTTGGTTTCAACTTCTTTCAAGAAAATCCTTCCATGTATAATCCATCAATGACACCAGTATCAGAAAACCTACAAGCCTTCGATCCCAGCTCATACATGAGCTTCACTGACTGCTTGCATGGCTCCATGGATTATACCTCTCTTTCGAAAGTCTTCAACATGTCTTGCTCATCATCTGAGGTAATTACTCCGGCCACTGAAGAGGGTTCTAAGAAGACTGTTCTTGGAGATTCAGCAGCTGGGATCAGTGAAAATAATAACAATCCATCAACCCCAAATTCTTCTGTGTCTTCTTCCTCTAATGAAGCTGCAGCTGATGAAGATTCGGAGAATAACAAGAAAGAAAAGCAGCTAAAAGGTCAAGAAGATGGAGATGAGAAGTCAAAGAAAGTGTAGGTTCTTAGTTTTATCTTTATTGAAAGTATATATTCATGGGAAAATGACTAAAAGTTATTATACGCTAGCTTTTTCTGGAATCGGCTTTCTTCTGTTTAAGGGTTAACAGGGTTTGCAAGCATATCATTTTCATTTTTATGAGGATAGACTTAATTTCAAAGTCTTCTGTGATTATAGTTCCTTTGGGCTTTCTAATATTTTAACAAGACTTTGATCTCTAACTCTCAATGAATGGAATCTAAGCCGATGTGATCTATCTTCTTTTTATGGATTCGAAAATAAAATCATAAATAAGAAAGATATTGAGAAAAGGCCAGAAAACCCTAATAAGTATTACTTGTCATTTTATGTGCAGACATGTTTCATTAGGTTGCTAAAAGCTTCATTTAGCTGTGCATTTATTTTGTTAATTATGCATCAGGAACAAGCCAAAAAAGGAGAAAAAGCAAAGGGATCCTCGGTTTGCCTTTCTGACTAAGAGCGAGATCGATCATCTTGAAGATGGATACAGATGGAGAAAGTACGGACAGAAGGCAGTCAAGAATAGCCCTTATCCAAGGTTTTGCTTTTCTTTTTCAATTTCTTGCAAACTTACACTGAACTGAATTTCTTGATTTTCGGATATTTGTTCACTGGACAATAGTAGGATTAATTAAGATTGGACTTGGAATCTTATATTATTTGACGAAATGATTTGATTAATTAATTTATGCAATTATTATATGGTTTTAGAAACCGATCATACCGATACCGGTGAATATTATTGTTTTATGTAATTAAAGATCAGATCCACCTACCTTAGTTGCATTCACATTACTGCCTTCAAAAAAATCCATACTACACAACACAATTAATTATTTATGTCATTTAGTTGATACACGCTATTGTTACACAGTTTCACTTGCAGTCACATTTCCTTTCAATTTGACTTCTAGCGGAAGAAATTTGTAATATAACAAATTGACATTAACCCACTTGCAAGAACATAACGGTGAGCATCGAAACTGCATGGTAACTTTCAAAAAAATTTCTTCAGACACACCCAAGAGAGATCATTTTTAATTTTAGTGAATTGTTACTTTTATATGTAGTTATAGCTAGAACCTTATTGCTCTTATTGCAAGCTGAATCTCATCATATGAAGTTCTTGCTTCCGAAAATCCCTTTCTCACTGATCATCTTAGTTTATAATCTCATACATATACAGCCTTAATTGAGTGGTTGACGCTTGACAACTTGCCATTGCAGAAGTTACTACAGATGCACCAGTCAAAAATGCACCGTCAAGAAACGCGTTGAAAGATCATTCCAAGATCCGACAATCGTGATCACAACATATGAAGGGCAGCACAATCATCAGTGCCCTGCAACACTTCGAGGCAACGCTGCAGGAATGCTGTCACCTTCCCTTCTGACTTCTGCGTCAATGAGGCCTAGCTTTCCCCCGGAACTCCTCAGCCACTTACTTCCATCATCAGCAAACAACCTAGGTGTTCCAAGCTCAATGTACTATCAGAATCTTGCACCACAGCAACAGCTTAGCCAGGTTCCTGATTATGGATTATTGCAAGATTTCGTTCCCGCATTTATGAACAAACAGGAGCCATGAACTCACTCTCTCTCAATAAATACAAGGCTTATATATATATAGGGCACTGAATTCATACTTCTGACCTATTGGAGTGCATACACTTTCTCCTTGAACTTGCGAAATCGATTTGATCCTTAAAACTTTTCCCGGAAGATGAATCATGGCCTCTCCTTTGAAGGAGTGAAAATCGATCTGCTTTATGGTGCCAACAAGAGAATAATTATCTTAAATGGGATTTGATCAATTGCTATTGGCGTTGATAGTAGCACTAAGTTTACACCGATTTGTATGACCATTGTATATGGAGGTGATATTGCAATCTTGAGATGAGAAATTGATAGCTGTTTTATGAAGCTTTTCTACGTGAATGAAAGATTTTGCCATGTTATCTTTAAAATCAATGGAGTTGCTATACAGTGATCATGTTTTATAAGGTCTTTACAGAAACAGTTTAACATATCAGTGATCATGTTTTATAAATCTTTTACGCATAAACATATACTTTAAGCTTGAAATGTATTCACACAAGTTAATAAATTGCACTCCTTTTTATATTAGCGGCGGAATTTTAAGTCTTCCTATATACATGTGAAAGTAAATTTTTCTCTTGAATTTAATTTAAACAGCTTTCAATAAATTTCTTACCATGTAAAGAGTAAACTTTAAATTAAAAAAAAAAAAAACCCTTAGAATGCATTCTAAGGTGTTTACCATATTAATTGAATATAAATTCAATTGAGAGTTATTAATTGTATAATGTAGACTAGAAAGATTTGGTAGTTTCTTGAAAGCTACGAGGTTAATTTTCTTTGTGTTAATGTTGACTAAAGATTTAGTAAGGAAGCAGACATCGGCGATCATGTCAGGAAATTAAAGTGACATTGATGATGCATAGCATTTTCTTATTGGCTTGGAAAAATGTCGATATTTAAGTTACTAACAAGAAAAGTAGAGAAAAATAAAAATAATAAAAATAAGATCACGGGTAAGTTTATGATATACCAAGTGGAGTAAATGAATACGAAGAGGATAACTAGTCATCATGTGACAAAATAGGAGCATACTTCATCATTTTATGGCAATCGTTATTCATTAGTCATGCATTCAAAAACAATGACACTGGGAAAATCTAACTATGGCGAAAGGACCGGCATGCTCTTTTATACTAAGATTTTTCTTAAGCAAACATAAATATGTGATTTGTGATTAATAAAAAAATTAGTAAAATAATATATCTTAATCACTCATGTCAAATGCTAACACGTGTTAAAAAAAATAAAAATTTATATAAGTTTAGCTTTAGAGAGAATTCTAATTCAACGCAAAAGACTAAGATCCTCTCCTAAATTAAATTTTTATCTAAGCAATACAAATATGTGATTAAGGATTAATAAAAAAAATAATAAAAAATACATCTTGACCACTCATGTCTAAGTGCTAACATATGTTAAATTTTTTTAAAAAATTTAGATAAGTTTAACTTAGAAGAAGATCTTAATTCAAAGCGAAGGACTAGGATCTTCGTCTAAGTTAAGTGTTGAAATTGGTAATTCAACAAATATGTATGAACATGAATTGAGATAGATATTAAATGAAGAGTTTAAAAAAAATCTAGTATACAGTGATTGTGCGAGGAACGAGTAAAACGGAGAGTTTGAAGTAAAAAGGAGGATGAATAAAAGTCAAGGAATCAGCTCTAGGCTAAAACGTTGTGGTGTCAGTCAAGTAGCACCGCAGCAGTGGGACGAGGTCGCACTAGCCAAACAGTACCGTGATGGTGCGACTTTGGAAATTTTTGTTTTTAGTTTGGGTTTGATTTCTTTGAGTGAGTTTTGAACTCCTACACGCAAGGATTCTTATTCCAATTAGTTTTAAGATTTCTTAGATTATTATAAATACTATATAAACTCTTATAACTCTTTAGACTAATTTAAGCATCTCAAGTATCAAAAATATAAATATAAGAGAAAATAAAAGAGTTAAGTAGACATTAAGTGCTTGTGTACACTAGGGTGGAACCATAAGAATATCTTTGTCTTTGTATGAGTAAAAAAAGTACTAATAAATCTCTTGAGAGCTTGGATTATTCTTGTATTACTTGATAAAATCTCTTATGAAAAATGATATATACTAAGAGGTCTTAAAATTATGGTGATTTAAGAGATACTTAAAGGTCTATAATTTGAGATATTAAGAGATATTAAGATCGTAGAGATTTAGGAGATACTTAGTAATCTAAGTAATAAAATGAGTTAGATCATGAATTCGCCGTGAACGTAGACGTTTTACTAAACCACATATATCTTATATCTTTTGATTTATTTTCTTTATTTTTATTAATGTATTAATCTTTTATATTCTTAATTATTTATAAATTAAGTCTTTCACACGCGTATATAATTTTTAAAGTGTCAAATATCAAGTTATTATAATATTAGGGTATATAAAATTATAACAATGGAGTCAGCACAAAAGATTAATCTCTATAAGAGATTTGTATTAAAATTGATTTCTCACAACAATAAAATTTCACCTATATAAATATAAATATTTAAGTGTTGATTAATAAAAAAAATAAAAGAATATATCTTGATCACTCATATTTAAATGTTAATATATGTTAAAAAATTCTTAAAAATTTAGATAAATTTAACTTAACCGATGATATATTTGGCAAGTTTCCTTAAAGTCAAAATGATAGTTTGTATAGTTTCCGCAATAGGAGGAATAATTGTAGGATCGAGATTGAAGCACCCAGATCAACCTATCAAGTATTTTGACAACGGCTACAAATTCATAATTTATAAGAGAAGATATCCTTGATTATGTATTGATAGTTTCTTCCTTAGGTCTCTTCCTTGTGTATATAAATCACTTTTTTTTTATGTGTTTAATATAAGTGAAGAGAATTACCATTTTTACAATTCAGTACAATTTTTTCTGCATAGTCTTTCTCAATGTCTTTGTACCGGAGAATAATTACGTGGTTGTATGTGTAAAAATATACAAACAGGGATGTGGAAAGAATAATGCTTTATTTATAAAGTTGAGATATAAAATTTATATTTTAAATAATATAGTATTTGATATATCTATTATTAATTGATATTATATAATTATTGTATTAATAAAAATTAAAAATATAATAATTATTTAATAAGTGGTATTACTGATTTGTGACACATTAATTTAGATATAAATTTTATATTTTAATTTTATAAGTGTAATACTAACTTTAACAAAATATGAATGTATAATTCTAGTTATAATGAGTTGATATAAAATAACATTTTAAGAATTAGAGAATTTTTTACTTTCTAACAATCAATACCTTAAAATAGTGTAAAGAAAAGTTATATTCTTTTACATCCTTATCTATCCACATTTTTTCAGATATATGTCTATGATTCTTGGTAAAGACAGAGAGTTGGAAGAAAGACATGAATTTCTTTAATAATTGGAGATATCAACATTTAGATATTGGTGAAGCTTTTGAAAAGTATTTTTTTTAAAATATTTTAAATAAATAGTGTAGATTTTTTTTATAGTATTTTATTTTTTGTTTTAAATTATATATTAAATAATTATTGAATGATAAAATAATATAATTAATGATTTTAAAATTTACATTATATTTATCATCTAATATTTATTTGACAACTTAATTTAAAAATAAAATTTGAGATATGATTTGAGAATTTTTCATTTTAAATTGATTGTCTTAACATGTTTATAAAAAAAAATTTAAAAAAATTCGTTTTAAATTTAAAATAAGTTAAATGTCTTTTTTTTTTAAAAAAAAGCTCCTACATATATAACAGTATTATAATAGTAATTATTTTCTAATCATTCTTACGGCATCAATTATAGTTGAGTTTTTTTTTTAAAAAAAAAAGGCATCAATTCTAGTTGTAGATTCCTTAGCTAATTCAATTTTATTTCATTTCAAAGAGTCTTTATCAATTAGAATTTTCCTTTAACCCAAGTCCTTTGAACTTAAAATTGATACAATCTTTTAAAATATTTGTGATTATTAGTTAAACTATAACTCAATAAATTAATTGTGAAAAATAATATAATAAAATAGATGTTCATTTTGAAAATAGAAAGCGAAAATAAAATAAAATTACGCGAGACAACGGTTTCATTCTTTTAATGGATCTCTTATTGGTCACTTCGCTTGGGAAATTGGGATGAATAAATAAAACTGAAAATTTTGGAATTTGATATGCGTTTTTGAGAATTTAGCGGCTCCCAATTAAAGTTGAACAGAGAGAGATGATATTGAACAGTGGCTCAGTTGCATTAGCTTGCAGGCCTTTTGTTGCAAGGCCAAATTGCTTATCGTCAAGTTCAAACGTTAACACCGAGCAGCTGCGAGCCCATCTCGACCAACTTCATGCCGAAGCTGAAACCACTTACGCCAAAGGTAACCCATTTCAAAATTTTGTGTTTGTATCAATTTTGTGTAAACGTTTATTAATTGGGTTCATTTGTATTTGATAGAGTCGGAATTTTACGTTCATTATCAGGTTCTAGATGATGAGTAGATATTTAGTATTCACGCTTAATAATGAAATGGGCACATGATATTTAAGGATTTCCAAGTTTATGGTTATTGAAATATCATGTTTTCCATTTATTCTCAGCATTTTTGGTTGTTGTGGCAATTAAATGTATTGAATTGAGTGATAAAATACCTTGGAAATGACTTTCGATGCAATGCAATGTTATTTGTTCAGCAAGTAGTGCAAGACTGAGACTTTTGCGATTGTCGGAGGCAGCAGAGAAGCTTAAACGACAGGCAGCTATCAATGTCCATACCGGGAAGGAAAATGATGCAAGGGAATTACTATTTCAGAAGAAGAAGGTCATGCAAGCTATGGAGAAGTCAAAGAATCGGATTGAATTGCTTGATGAGCTTTCCTCAAAGCTTAATGAGGTAGGTCAAGAGCTCTTTCCCCACCCCACAACCAACACCCCCCAACAAAAGATTTACTCTTATTAATTAGTTATTGCATTCTGATTGAAGAATTAGGAGAATATTGACAAACTTATTTTACCAAACATGTCCACTGCACTTTACTGTTGGAATATTAGTATTGATCTTTTAGTGACATCTTTTGGGACTAATGTTGAAAGTCATGAAGGTATATGTTGGTGCTTTCTTCAATTTGTTCTCTTATGTGATTAGTTTTATTGAAAATTTATCTGTGAAAACTGTTCAAACAATTTCTATGTAATTGAAAGAAGTATTTTATAGGTTGATATTGCAATCCGCACAGTATGGCAAAGGACTTGTCTGAATTATGAACAAATTGTGATAGGCACTGCTTATCTGTGACATTGTAGATGCTATAAGATTGGTTGGTATCTTGAAGCAACAAGATTAAGAAAGGATGAAAAACTACTATTTTTAGGGAAGTTTCTACAATTTGTTGGAAACATCATACTGTTCTGTAACATTGATGATGCAGTTGTCCCTAAATTTTGGTTATGTATCTCTGCCCCTATGCCTCCACTCATGGAACAACTACTGAAACTTATTCCTTTCTTATTTTGCCCCTCACTTTTGTATCCAAGTAGTAGAAGATTGCAGCTTGATATAGTTTTTTTTTCTACTAAAACTTGGTCTTAACTGAAGCTGATGATACTTGAAACTCTATTTTGCTAGCTATGTGCTGTGATTCTGTAATGCTTGATGCTGGTTTGGTAGGATCCAACTCCTTCAATTTAGAGTGGTATTGCACTTTTATAGAACCATATGTGATAGTTGGATAATGCTTGGTCATATATCCACTTTATTCATGTATTACAGACAGCTTTTGAATTTTGGTTGAACTTTCACTAGTCATATTAAAGTGTCATCTCTAATATTGTTGATCATTGTACACCTTCCGATTACAACAGCATTATCTATTTCTTTCTCTACATTGGATACAAGTAATTTTCAAATTTTCAAGAGAATTATGGATCACTACATGATGGACTTTTTCATGATTGCCCCTTTTTGTATTACATATTAATAATCAGCACGACATTGGAACACAAAAATTTAGCTTTTGAAAAGCCAAATTCAGTTTTGCTTGAGCTTTTTGTACATTATATTGTTATTCTTGTTTGTATCCATCGCTATGATATACAATGTGATTTTCTTGTTTGCTTTTCCATCCTTAAACAATCAGTGTGCACATATAAGTGTCTTATGTTTATGGCCAGAAATGGCTGCACAGAGGTTAATAATTATAGATTTAGGTAAGGATAAGTTGTCTGTTATGTTAATCATAGCACTATGAATCCACTCTTCCTCGTATAACTGTTCTGTCTACTTCAGTCTACAGTTATTTTGTTGATCTTATTCAAGAACATAAGATTCTACTTTATCGATTGATCAGAAACCTCTATTGGTTTCAGGCAATATCTGTAAAAGAAACTCAATTGATTGGGAAAGTAGCTTTGGATCTTGAAGTTGACAGAGAAGATCCTTTTACAGAAGTCCGGATTGTATCTCCAAAACACAAAGTTGAAGAAGAGAAACTCGAGGATAATGACTATGCCCCTGATGCTCAGAAAACCCAAAATGATGGAGACCAAGTGTTGCAGACTTCCGCTGATAGTCAAGCAAGCCCACTTATTGATAAGGAGATGGAGGACTGTCAGGGATCTCTAGGTGTGGGCATTCATGCTGAAGATAACACAATCAGTAGTTTGAGGGGAATATCCTCATTTTATAGCTTCTTGGAAAATGTAGATCAACAGCTTAGAGATATTGAAGCAGAACTTGTTACCCTTTTAAATGTCTCATCCCTAATACTCAATATCAAGGAGAAGCCAAAAAATTTAAAGGTGCACCAAGCAATGGAACTTCTTGAGAGTGTCCGTGATATTAGAGCAAGGTAAGTGCCCTTTTACCCTTTTTAATTCTGCAGAAAAATTAAGACCATTCTAGAGATATTACACTGTTTGTCATTATTGTTGTGTTCACAGAATTGCAAGTTTCATGCAGTCAATGGTGGAGATCAGATAAAGCTTGTTTAACGTATATAATTCTCTTCTCAGGTGAGGAATAGGTTTTCTCATGAAATAGTAGCATTACTTGTTTAATATCGTATAAATTGATCATTCTTCTCCGGAACTGTGACTAAGCTTTCAACAAGAATTGTATAAACTAAATGGAAAAAGAATGTTATTATATATTTAATCTGCATTAACAACTTCTGCGAATTTTGACTTTGTATTAAAGTTTCTCAAATAAGGGAGGGTCATATCTGTGGACTTTGCTATTCGCTGTATTAGCTAAATTTGAGAAGCTGCCAGCTTAGCCACTTGCTATTGACAAGTCTCTGGACATCAGTCAATTTGTATTGTCTTTGTTTTTCTTTTGACATCCTAACCCTGAAAATATTTTATCCTTTGCATCTGTTTCTCCTTTTTCTCTTTCCTTTTCATCAAATAACCTTACTTCCTGTCCACAGTAATCAGCTGCATACTATACAAGCTTGAAAAATGTTAAAGGAGAAAATTATCTTCAACCTTTTGGTCTTTGAGCAGATCCCACATTTTTCATTGACAATTTACTCTAGGATGATGTTCAGCCTCCAAGATAATTGGAACTTGATAATGGTATGATCAAGGCTACAGTTTGTGTTTGACTTGCAACACAGAGTCAAATATTCATCCTAGATATCTAGCACAGTGTTACTTTTAACCAGTGTTTACTTCATCATATGCTTCCATAACTTGCTTTCTTGTTGGATGAATGTTTCAGTACGAGGAACCTATGTCCATCATTCTATGTGTGATATATGCAATGCTTCGTGCTCTAGGAATTTTAAACAATAGTAATTAAACCTACAACAGTACAGCTGCTTACCTTTATCTGAAGACTTGTTAATTGTAATGGCCAAACTTCAGATGTTACATGTTGAAGATAGTGTGGTATCTTTTCAGTATCCTTAATCATCTTGTTCATGATCTTAAATGATTAAGCTTTAATGTGTGGCTTACAATTCATGGTGTATCCAACTTGTGTTTTCTTTTAATTGCCCATGAGCAGTTTAACAGTGACACATTGTACCAATTTGCATTTCTTTTTGTGTTACCGGCAAGATGAGCGCATTCTCTACGTGTTCAAAATGTTCTTAGGTACTAAAGATCACCCATTTCTGGTGTCCTGTTACATGAGTGAATCCCATTATTAATATTTCTATTCTTTTACTGATTTTGTGTTCCCAAAAGTGAACTTTTTGTTCAAGTGATTAAAGAATAACAATAGGGCAAAATATTCAAAAAGATCTGGGAATGAACTTTTAAAGTGTCCGTATTATCATGATTGTTTAACAAGAATAAAAACATCATGCGCCTGTATTATCTTGGATAGATGTCTTTGCACCCCTAAAATATCCATCTTATTTGCTTTCGAATTGCCTGGAAAAGTTACCAGCTTCTGCACTTTAGATGGCTTTCCTGTCCTTAGGTCATCAACAATAGCCAAATCTTCAAAGCTACAGTTATTACTCTATAGAATTTGCTAAAGTTTTGAACAACACAAAATTAATGGTACGCTAGGTATCATTCACTGATTCGGAAATGTTGCAGCTAATAGGTGCATAATTAGAAGTCAAACTGTAAATCCTGCTATAAGATAATGAGCAGTGAGGATTTTATTGGATTTCAGGCTTGTTACCATGGGCAAACTGATTACTTCAGATTGCAGCATTTTGATATTCCATATTTCTTTTCAGTGTTCAAAATTGTTATTTTAAATTTTTTTTTTATAATTTTCATTTTAGTTTACAGTTTCTTTTATTTGAGGTCTATCCTGTCTTGAACTTTGTGGTGTTGCCAGAGAATTCTGTGGGCATTGTTGATGCAAAAGCTTTGGCATGAAGCTGCTTGGGCTCGTCACGAAGGACTTAGCCGCTAGAAAGACCTGTCAACATGATTGATGCAATCTTATCTTGCAGCTAAAATGAAGAAATTTGTCAGTGAGTTTAGCTGCCAGCTGTGTTTCTGAAGCATTTGAGAAGTGCATGGTTGTTTCTATTTCAAAGTCCAGAATATATGCAAGTAGTCTGAACTTACAGATCATCACCTTTTCTTGTGTACAAAAAAGCATATATATAGCAAGTAGTTTTGATGAAATTGTAGGTTTGGAAGGACTGGAAAGTGACTTAATAATTGATAGAACTATAAACTCATTTTAATAATTGCTTCTTTACAAACTTTAGGTATTCTACATTTGGAGACTACTACAAAAAGATATACATTCTCTAGGACCAGATGAAAAGCTAAAAACTAGCAATGATAACAAATCACTTTAAACCGAGACTAATGAAGTTATCAAAAGCATATTTGCAAAGAATAGTTTTGCTCACAGCCAGCTGAGCAGTTCTCATCAGGAATGGAGCCGTGGATATGGCAGCATCTAACTGTTGTATGCCTATATATATAAATAATGACCATCTGGTAGTATTTTTGCTTATGTACACTTGATGAGATTGCAGGTCCAGGCCATTGTCAATGCTAGATATGAAACATTCACCAATTTTCTAGTTCCAAATAGGGAACCTTGTTTGAGTCAGTCACTCTCCATGAGGTCGGCAACAGTAATTTTGCCACATTTGCTATTGTCTATCAAATCGAATTGGTTGCAGATCTGCAGGATGTCTTTCTCTGCAATCTTTCCCATCTCCTTAAGCTTGTATATAACAAATTCGGATTTACTGTATGCACACAAAAATCAACTAGATATTAAAAGCAATTACTTGGAAAATAGGAGCCAATACAGAAAGTTGGCAAAGCCAGTTAAGGCATAGGCAAGAAAATTGATAAGAACTCGTGCAATTGAAAAGAAAAAAAAAAGTTAAAAGAAAAACTTGTGCTATTATTTACAGCTCAAATATCCTAGCGGGAAAAATAAGTTATGCTTACGTGATGCCCCCGTTCTTTCATATAGTACGCATTATCTGTCCGTCACAAGTTTGATGGAGGCTCTTGAACATGAAGAAGCACTTCATTGTTCATAATTGTAGTGTCAAGTCCTGAAATCAATTTTTGATATAATCCTACAACTAAGGGAATATCATTTTTTTTCACACCAGTAGTGTCCTCTCAATCTTGAATACCTGTCTATGGACATGGCTGGAAATTTTCGCTCGGCTAGTTTCTTTTTATTTACAAAAATTCTCCCTTCACTCTCTCCAATATCTCCTAATTCCATTCCTAAGTTTGATCTTACAATATGATCCAGGTATCCTACTTTCTACAATTCATCTTTGTAGCATTCTGCAGTCTATAAGATATTGTATTTACAGTAAAAGATAATGAAATACCTGATGGAACCATCATTATCAAGGTCTGCAGCAACTAAATCCCCCAGGGTCATCTTCTTCTGAAGAACCCATTTTGCAATTCTTCGATTCCTCTTGTCAATTCTTAGTTCAGTTAAATACAGAAAAGCTCTGGCAACAGCCAGTGTGCTTACCAGCAGCCAAATAATAGCAAAACACCTCCCTGTTACAGTAGTAAAAGCATAGTCCCCATAGCCAACAGTAGTCACAGAAGTAACTGAGAGATAAAAACTATCGACCCAATTCAAGTCCTCAAGAAAATGCACAGTAATCGTGCCTATAGCAATACAACCGACCACGACTACCAAAGCCAAGCACACCTTGATTCTTATTCTCATTCGTCCTTTCTCTTTATCTATCATGTAAGTTTTCACCATTGTGTTGAGCCGATTCTCATCCATGGTGCTCAACAAAACCGACTCTTGCCTATCACAAATGTATGTGACCAAACCATTTAGCAAAATATCAATGAAACCAAATCCAACCAATATGAAAACACAAGTGAAAAGTTTAGTAAATGTTGTGTCTGGAACAATATCACCATAGCCAATAGTACAAAGAGTGACTACAATGAAGTACAAGGCATCAACAGGCTTGAATGTGGAAGTCCCCTTGAAGTTTCCACTAGTCAAATATATTACAATACCAGCAATTATATATAAAACTAAGCCAATGAAGGCCTGCTGAACAATCAAAGGAGTCGATTTCGGGGGCGGTCTTGGGTCTAAAGAATCCGGGAAAGCTTCCCTAACCTCAGTGAAGATAGAAGGAGCAGAGTGCGAACGGCGAGTGAGTTTTCTCTTGTTCAGATTGGCAATGAGGTTTACATAAGAAGGAGTCTTAGGCGCTGTGATAATGGGAATGATGGCATCATTAGTGATGAGATGAGCAGTTGATTGTCGCCTGGAAGGGCCAAGATCAAGAAACCCAGATGTGAATTCTCTCTTTATTAATGATGGTTTACTGTTTTCTTCTTCTGATCCTGTGGTTTTGGAGAGAAAAGGTTCATCCATGTTATTGAATCTACATGATATGAAATAAAGTAACAATCTGGGTGGCGTTGTAGAGACATTTTGCTTTCCTTGGAGAAAATAATGCAGAGTTTTAAAACCGCAAGTCAATGGTATTTGAAGTATCAAATATGCATATGTTTTGCTTTGAGAGGTTGTTGCGTCATCTAACAGTCATAATTTCTGCAACTTTGTCATAATTGTAAAGTTGACATGATTCACTATCATACAATGGCAACTTAAATGTCCCCACGTAAACTTGCTGATGTATTTTTTTTTTTCCCCATAAAATCAACTACCTTCTTGGATATATTGCTAATTTCGTATAGTAAAGGGCATATTTGTTGAGCTTATTGAAGATAAAGAGCCGTCTAAATCAAGAAAAAAAAAATTGTATTTAGAGAGAAAAGTATTAACTCTTTAATTATATTTATGTTTAAACCAAAGGTTTATCTAATAAAATAGGTCAAATATTATTCTCGATTATTTTGATATTATCCTGTTCAAAAATTAAAAGATTTATATAGTCAAGTTTAGCTAAATGAAAAATCACTTAAAACATAATAGCATTAGCAATTTAGCATGGTAAATTTACCCCACAAAACAATTCTCCCATAAACCAGCAATTTCTTCGTGGGAGTTATAACATACATAAGACAGACAGGATTTAATCTCCATCCTGTCTATCTACTGAAAAAAATAGCTCAGATTATTTTGGTTCTAGTGTCATCTACATAGGATTATGATAGAGCACTCTGTTGTTTTGGTTCTCACCAGTCACCTCCTTGCCCATAAGAGTAAAACTTTAGAAAAATTTTAAACGGCCATATTTGAACTTGATCTAGGTGAGTTCTTGAACTCTTAGCAAACCAATGTTAATTTAGAATAGATTTAAAAAAACAAAGGGGTGATGGTGAACATAAGATCATCTCGCCCGCACGAAAAGCAGTTGCAGCGGCCGCAATGCAATAAATTACCTCTTGCCTAAATTGCACGACAGATGGTAAAATTTCAATTTAGAGTACCGTAAATTCTCTTAATACACACAGTAACGGTACATCAATATTCAGGAGAGTAACTTTCAATTCAATTCATAATCATAATCGATGCATTATACTTTCAATTCATTAAGAAATCTAAACCAAAAATTGTTTAACTGCAACAGTGGTTTGATTTGGACCCATCAAAGCCATGAAAAAGTAATAATAATATGACATTGACACCCAGCTCGCAAAATAACTAGCAAGCATCATGTGTCCCGTGATTTTTCAACTAATCAATCTGCCCGAGTTCATTTCACGTTGTCCCAATAATCTCTCTTTCAATGTCCACCTAAAAATGTAACTTCCATATATATTTATTGTAATACAAATTCTACAATATTTTTCCACCTGCTTCTGTATGTTGTCATACAGTTTCTTTTACATATTTCTACTCGTGTACATGACTCGTGAGATAGCTTATTAGGGACAAGAAGAAGAAAAAATGACATCCAAAAGACCACATACATTTTTGACTGAGTTGGATCGAACAAGATAAAACCCCCCAAAGTAGAGAAAATATCCAGAATTGATTTCACACAAAAGAATCTGCCAGAAAGGTTGGTTTGAGCCACCAGGCTAGCTAAGTGAAATCGGCAACTAGTTGTGGAAATAAGTAGAAAATCTCTGGATTATTCCAATGCATGCATCAAACCTGCTGAATGATCACAATCAGGTTAGCTCCACAAAGAAGAAACTAGTTAAGATTGGTCATTGTCAAATGTAGTTTAGATATTTTCCAGCCAGTTAACATCCAAGAACCAAGATATGCATTACATTATCAACGTTTGTGGTAAGAACTTGCACCAAGTATCAAAGATAGTAAGGCATGTGCGGTGCATATCTATATTCAACAGTCATTGCTATTAAAACATTCACTTTTGGAAACAGCAACAGTTGCCTTGAATTGATACTGGGCATTTTCTTCTTTAGAAATTTGATGATGAAGGAATATCAAAATCGACCAATATGAGATTAACACGTGGAGAATAGTAATCAGCGCCAACCATTCAGTTTGGATAAAATGACATTACCTAATTGAACATCTAAAAAACAAGACTGATGACTATGAAATCTATTTCTATTAGGCCAATCATTTAGAGACAACAACTTTTAAGTTTTCACATCTATGATCACGTCATTATTAATTAACAGATTGTTTCCCCATGAAGTTCGCAAACACAAAACACATTTCTTCAAAAATAGCACATTGGAAAATGTTTCAAAGATAGTTTCTGTATTTTTTAGAATACAAAATAAGATTAGATATCAAATATTTGTTGCTTAGAAGCAACAGATCCACAAACATTCACTTGGTCTCTTTGAAATCTCACTTATGCTTAGTAATATTTATCATTTAATGTTGTAATTTCTAGGGAAATCCCAAGGGACTATTGATACACAAAATGCTAATTTTTTTCTGCAATTCACATCATTGACTTGAAAGCATTTAACTGAAGAGTTTACTTAATATTTGTTCTAAGATACATGATAAGAAATCAAAATGACAAATAATAAATAAATATAAAACCTAAATTGAATGCGTTGATCCTGAAAACAACCACATAGCTGTACTTTTCTCTATATCATGACTTTCAATAAAGGAGAATAGATCCAGTTCTCAATTTCCTTCTATTCATAGATTTTGTATCTGATAAATTCAATTTCAGATTGGAACTTTGAGTTGATGAAGAAGAGATGAGTCAATTTTAGGTTAAATGTGATAATCAAGAGTAAATTTTGGTGTTAAATGTGATAATCAAGTCTTCTTTTCTTAAGCAACAAACATTATTTCAGACTTTGTATGTAACAGATGACTGAATTCTCTTCTATTTTCAGCATTAACAATGATTAGTAATGATAAGCAACTACTATCACATATTACAACTGAAAACAAATTCCATTGAGAATCATTAATGAATTCTTTTGTATTATTAATATCATCCTAAATATAAATTTAGAGAACAAAGTCAAAGGCACTTACTGCTATATCATCTTGTAGCTTTCTTGCATGACTGTGCTCAACTGGTGAGAACATAGGTTGCATCATCTGGAAGTAGATCTGCAGCAGTTGGGGGGAAGCTGGAACGAGGAACAGATTTTCGAACCTGTGCATGGGACTCAGCTTCTCGCTGAAACATCCTAACAAGTTCTTGGAGCTCAAATTTTCTCACTTCAACATGTTCACAATTGACGGGTTTTTCCAACCCAAGATAGAGCAACCCAATTCCAATCAGCATAACTCCTACTAATAAAAGGATGCCAGAACAGTGCAAATGCATATGGAGACCCTTCAGCTCCAGGTATTCCATCCACATTGATCCCAGAAAAGACCAGTGATAATAGAAAGAACAAGACCACAACCTCCAAAAACTTCTAAATTATGAGTAACAGTAAGGCTTTTGTCCTAATAGAAGTAGTGATAAGAGTGAGGAAATATGCACAAAAATCTGCCACAAATTAAAATGGACAAATGCAAAGGGAAGAGTAATCTTAAGATGGTAAGGCAACTTCAGGTTTAAGCATAGCTATATCAAAAACCATGCAGTTCAAATACTACCCATACAACGACCTTGGATACGAACACAACAATGATGAAATGGTAATATTTGTACAAATTTTTCTTGCCAAAAGTGATTTAAGATATAAAAACTGCTGGCTAATATATTCAATAGCAGGCTTTTCCATATTTACATTCATTGTTCAGATGATTTTATAGCACATAGCTCTAAAATACCAAATTACCAAGCACTAATTAATTGACAATATGTTAAGGCTAGCATTATCTATCAAAGCCTATCTAAATTATATCTATTGTAAAAGAAATGCAACTACCATCCACACATCACAAAAAGACCTACTAGATGACATGCTATACTTTTTACCGTACTACATTATTGCTTTGGCAGTTTGAAAGCAGCTCAAGGTGGATGATATTCGGGCAGTATAAACTAAGTGACTGATTATTTTTTTTGACTTAATGCTGAATATGATTTAGTTTAGCTTATTTAGACATTTAAGATTGTTTGTTTTCTAACATAATGATAATTTTAAATCAATCTTGACAGAGTTAAAAAAGCTAAATTTTTTGGCTTTTTAGCTGATGTAAAAAGTCTGAATAACAAAATCTTCTCAAAAATATCCCTAACCATATAAAACACATTTCTTTTATTCTCGTCAAATACCCATCATAATAAAATACATACTTTTTGTTTTGATGGATTTCACAATTAATTTTTTCCAGGACAATTATTTTCTTTTTTTATCCTCTGTTTTGTTCTAATTTACTAATTTAGAAATATCAAAGGTTGTCTTACAACTTCAAAAAGAAATTCATAGTGTCATCAGAATTACAATAATATTCTTATCAACATTGTTTCAATATTAATTTGCACAATTACATATTATTTGAATTATATATTTTCCAAATTTTTATTATTAATGTAGCATTAAAGTTTTATAAGGGCATAAATCTAAAAGTATTAGTTTCCAATTGTTTTTTTAATTGAAATGAACAATTGAACATTTACATTCAATAAGAAAAAAGACAAACACAAGTCATTCAAATTCAAACATTCAGGTCTATTCAGCATTCAAATCTATTCAAAATTCAACTAAACAAAAAAGAAAACAAACAAACAAAGGCACACTACATAAGTCAACCAAAGTCACCTTATATTTGTTCTTTAGAGCACAAGTTGAATTGATACTAATATTATTGATTTTACAAGTACCAAAAAAAAGCACATCTACCAAATGCAGCATAAAGTATTTACAAAATTGTCACTTTATAGTTTCATTATAGTACTGCAAAGTAGTAACTCTATCTACCCAAACAACATTTCCTTAATATAAATGCATAAAGAGAAACATCCTAGCTGACTGCAGAAAATCATCAGATTAAGATCTAAAAAATTTTGTCAATAAAGATTTCGAAATATCACAGCAAGAGAACATAAACCTGCAACCATGCACAAACAGTGCTCTGCATGACATCTTGAATTGTAAATAAGCAACCTCAAACAGCTTCTTGCTCTTTAAACATTTCCCTTGTTTTTCTTATTCCTTCAAGCAAGCTCCGTGTTAGATTCCCTTTCAAGTGTCGAAGAAGCTCAAAAACAATTTCCTCTCCTGCATGAAGCAACCATTTGACTCTTATAACCTGCAGGTGGAGGTAACAGATTAAAGGTAACGTATTACAGATAAATGCATAAATCATGAGCAAAATTTTCTTTCATTCTTCCTTTTCTCTCTTTTTTTTTTTTTCCTTTTTTCATCTTAGAACATCCATGAGTACTCATGCAATGGAGAAAACTGCAATGAAATTTTTTATGGCTGATTTGTGACAAGTATCTTGGTAATCTACAGAAACAGTTACAAGATTGTAAAAGAAAATAACACAAACAAAGCAAAACTAGATTTTCAGATGAAAATAAGAACCTCTCTTTTACACAGATTACTTGGGGACTCATCTGCCAACTTCCAAATAATGTGCAAACTTGTGTATGAAGTATTATGTTAATACTAATTGCAGCTTTCCAGAAGGCATACAATTCCATGAATATGCTTGTTAACATATTAAGTAGCAAGAGATGAGTACAAATTAAACATCTGTCTGAATTATGGTGGGTGCGGGTGTATCAATTTCAGATATAATTTGTTTCTAAACTTCATGAGCAGTGATCCTCCAAGTCCACAGAGATAACAGACGTGATATCATTCATTGGTCATAAGGTCAGAACCTAATAAGCCCCAACATTGTGTTTTTTCCCAAAATTTTATGTATGCATTTTATTATAGTCCATTCAATTGAGGTAAAACTCATAATGTATTATATCCACATACACGCCACATGCAAATACCGAAGCAAGGCATACAGAAGCCACATGCTAAAATATTTCTCAGATGTTACTCAAAAAAATTATGTGCATCAAGCTGATTCTCTGATTTAGGATGCCTTCATATATCCCATAACACTGCATTTCCTGGGAAAATTTACATATTTAATTTTCTCAGAACAAAAGTAATCATTCTACAAGCACAAAGTAGCCAGATACCTGAGTTGATAGCCTTCTAATCACTTGATTCAAAATTACACCGAACAGATGCATATCCTCGTGTGTTCTCCTATACATATGTAAAAAGCAATTGTTATGTGTCATGCAAAGACCACCACAGACTCACACCAGAAAAACACATAACAAGGAAGATAACGTTTTTCAGCAAGAGAATGAAATAGTCTAACGTGCATGGAAATACCTATTCACAAATTTCAACTCAACTTCATCTGCTGCACCAAAATGGATTTGCAGAATAACCTAAAATAGCAATAAAAGGAAACAATTAAAATTTGATCAAAAAAACATAAATCCAGACTGTCAAACATACAGAACACAGTAATTAGAATGTGCAACTACATGAGAGTCCAAGAAAAAGAACTAGAAAAGATACAGAAGATATATTTGTTTATTGAAAAGTCACTAGACCAACCAAAGAGTTATCAAATATGGTAAAAAACTTAGTACACCCGACAGAGAAAAGACATGTTGAAGCATTTAACAATTATCTAATGATAAGACAAGGGGAGAGAGAGAGAGAGTTCAAACTCCAGAACAAAATCCTATCTGGATACTTCTTTAATTATTTATCCATGGATCTGAAGCAGGATTTATAGAACTACTACTGCTTTTTGTCATAATTCCAAGAAATCTCAAATTGCATTTATCTCACCTAATTTTATCATACTGGATGCAATGATGCACCTTTTCCGGAATAGTATTCTTTTAAATTAACTTATAAGTGGTTATTTTCTAGAACAAGATAAAATGGGAAAAATTAGTGATGCAACAATCATCAACTATTTCATTCTCAACCAAAAATTAAGGTCAGGAAATAGAAAAAGGAGCCCTTGGAATTTTTCTTAAAAGATAATTTAAAATGCTGCAAAATGTAGCACAGCAAGCAAGAAGGAGAGAAACTCTATTATCTATCATCCCATTGTGCAAGACGAGAAGCAAGAAGTGCTATGACCTCATGAAACAGTTCGTGGTATGTTACTACTTCCACCAGCATGCAGCTCCTGAGAAAGCACTAAATTGGTTCATGAGACAAAACATAAAAATAACATTGACCTTGGGTAAGCCAATAGCCATTCTGAAAAGCAATGTCAAATGGTCACTACTGCACCGCAATACCTTTCTTTTTTGTGACTGTGAACAAACCTGAACATCTGCAATACCTAATACATTATTGTTTGTTGCAGAACCTTTGACATGCAATGATATCGGTAAAAAATTTTGTGCCTGCCATGATCTCAAAACTATTGGTATGTCATCTTCATCAACTAACAGATCACCAGCTGACTGCCCTAACAACTCAAATAATAGTCCACCGGCAACTCTTACAGGAACCTGTCAATAAATAAGAAAACATTGCACTAACATCAATTCTTATAACTTGAGATGGCAAAAAAATCCTAGAAAAAGATGACAACCATGGAATAATACTCACCAAATCTATTATTATCTAAAATCCCCTGAGATACCAAATATGCATCAGAAGATAACTTATTACAAAAAAACAATTTCTCAACACTGGCCTTATAATTCATGCAGTAAACTATGATTGGCTAGTCTTAAGATGATTTCTTCGTCAAAGGTGATAATCAATAATATTTCCCAGTTCATCCACCTAACTTGGCTAAGATAATTTCACCTCTAAGTACAGCAGACTACTGCCATGAGACATTAACATATCCAACACCTTCCATCACATTACACCACAAAACCAGGCCTAGAGTGCTTCAGCCACACACCCTTCTTTTTTCTTTTTATTCTGTCAAAATGAAACTCCTGAAGGGAGGACAGACAATGGCAAAAGCATCAGCATTGAGATTTTGCATTCTTGCAAACATTTTATAAAGATGGGTGAATGGAGTTACTTTTTTAAGTAGTGGGGCATAATTAGAAACACAGTAATAATTGTTATTTGATTACTCCTTGTTGTTTGTATTTACCACTACTTAGGGCCTTACAGGTCATTTTATTTTGCTAATTGTTTGTACCTCATCATATTTAGCTAAAAAACCATATTATTATCCTCAATGCCAAAAACTGGCATGCATATACAAGATTTTAAATGTCACTTTTGTTGACGACTCCCTTCTGATTATGATTTCATTCAGAGGGGTAGATTAACGCTTTCACATGCCTAAAGAACAGAAAGCAATCACTTATTCCCCGTGTGACACCCGAAATAATCCATAATTTGTTCTTAGATATTGAAAACAAACATGCTTAAATATTAAACAAGCAATTTACCTTGTATGGGAGGTGCTTCATTCACTCACTTATCAGTTGCTTTCATCTCGCAGAGCAATACTAATAGCAAGATGCAACCACAGAGCATTACTCAACCAAGCATTTATATTTGGGTGATCCGCAGCTACATGACACCACCAAGTTGGACCCACAGGCCCTTCCCAGTAAGGAGCAGCCAAATCTGCAACAGTGACATCCTCTTCTTCATCCACAAAATCAATAGGCTGCGAGGCCCAGCCAGCATTGACTTGCAATGTCGGGACAAGTTCAGAAATTCTGTCCCAGCCAATTGGTATTCAATAACTTCTTGGAAGACAATCTTCCCTGCCATTGAGATGGCCAGACTAAAAGTCTTCACAACAATTCCATTCATCTAACTTATCCTTAACAATGACCCCAGATTCTATTAAAGGTGAAGATTTACTAACGTTGATACCATTAATTTTTTGGGATAAAGATGGTTCAATTTCTGAACCTAGCTTTGGTTGAACCATTTTCCTCCGCCCTTGAACAAATTCGAACACACAAAGAAGTCCATCAGTCCAAAGTTCACCCCAGCAAGATACCTCTACTGAGATGATTTTTTTGATTTCCTAGCCTCTTCATTCCATCGTTGTGTGAGGAAACCCAATGGTCATTCCCTACATCACTCATATTGCATTAACCTCTGCAAACCAAGGCAAATTAGCAACTTACTAACAAACATGTCATCTCAACATGTAAAAAAATGTATCCTTATGTCACGGACCTTTTGAGAACCGTGCGGCCTTTGAAGTGTTGTGGTGGAAGTACCGTCTCCATCACCAAGTCTTTCGCACGATGCTTGACATGCCGCTGCTTGTCTCTACCCCACTTCTTGTGCTGAAAGTGCACACCATGTGACGCCTTGAGTTGTTGTATGATACCCATACCCGACAACTCCTAGAGCTGCCCCTGCAACTCACCTATTTCTGGTTGAGGCATCTGCACTGTAGTTGGAAGCGTAAACCCCAGCTCCAACTTTTCCCATGCTCAAATTTATCCCTTTGTGGTTGCTTCTGTGGTATGACAATTGGCACAACCCCCTTGTGCTGCCCAAGCACTTCCACAACCTTTTTGGTAGCTTAACCTCGCCTCTTGTCACCTTATCATCCATCTCCCTAACTGTGGCTGGATGTGCTTCTTCTTTGCGTTTAGCAACTCCCATTAGTTGAAGGGCGGAAAGGAGTTTGGTGTTGGCTTTTAGCCGGGATTGGCCACCCTTGGGCTTGTCTACTGTCAGTATCATGTAAGGTCCCCCACCCATGATGCACACATAATCATGTCAAGGAAGCAGCACCACGTCGTACTGCCTCAAGAACCCCATACCTAACACCACATCAAAATTATCAAGAGGTGCTACTAAGAAATTTACCTTGCCACGCTATTTCCTTAGGTGGATATCGACCCCTTAAACTACCTCATCCAATGGTTTGGCCGTAGCATTTACCGATTAGAGGAATCCCTCCTCTTTCTCCACGTAAAGCCTCAAGCGCCTCGCCTCCACACGCTTAATGAAGTTGTGCCTCGCACCTGTATCTATCAGCACTTGAGTCTTTATGCAGTTGATGTAGGCTTCAACATACATGAGCGTCTTTCCCGTTGGCACTTCGTTTGGTTTTCATCGTGTTGAGCAGATGCAAACACCTCATTTGACCCTGCTGGCAAGCTTCGTGTGCCGTAACCATTGCGTTAAGAGCCTTCTTCTTCAAACAGTCATTGACCCAATGATCCCTATCTCAAAGAAAGCAATTTGTCTTCGGTCCATTTCCTCTACGGCCGTTGCGCTTCTGCTTTTCCCACTTGTGTGGCTTACTTTTCTCCTCCTCATCCTCTGGAGGATGAAACTCCTTGGCGCCCCCACCTTTGTTGTGATTGGGTCTCGAATTTTTGTACTTCCAATATCACCCTTGCGTTAATCTATGAGCGTTTCCGCCAATGTAAGACCATCGGATATTCTTGTCACTCCGCGCCGTTTTAACTCATTGGACACCTATGTTTGCAACTCATCTAAAAAATTAAATAGAAAATCCTCCTCGCTCATGTTGGGGATTTAGAGTATTAACAGGGAGTACTCCTCCACGTACTCACTAATAGACTTGGTCTGCTCAATTCCTTTAACCGCTTTCGAGCGTCATGCGCTATGTTCTCCAAATAGAACTGGCGCTTCAGCTCCCATTGCAATTCTTCCCAGGTGTTGATGGTACAGGTACCCTTGTGTATCTCCTCGCTTTTCCTACGCCACCACAGAATTGCATGATCAGAAAGATATAAGGTCGCGGTATTTACCTTGTCTTCGTCTCGCACGCTCATGGCGTCGAAGTATCTTTCTCTTTTCCAAAAGTAGTTGTTGAGCTCCTTGGCATTCTGTTTGCCACTGAACTCCTTCGATTTAGGAGTCTCAACTCTTGACGTCCCTTGAGCAACAACTTCATTCGCTACTGCTCGCTTACATAGCACCACATCTTCCTTGACAGCGCCAAACCCTCTACGCAGCTCCTCCACTTGGGCTTAAACTTTATCCATGGTGGTATATACTTTCTCTTGAAAAACCTTGACTCAAACACGTTGCCAATCAGTGTAACTCTCGATAGATGCGTCGGTGACGAAGTGCAGCTCGTCCCCCAGAGTGTTGAGTCCCACCTCGAGCTTTTCTACTTGCTGCTCCAACTTCCCAAGACGATCCGTTGCCTTTCCCACAGCACCACTGAGTTTTCACCATGTTCCCCAACTTATGGCCTAGATCAACAGACTTGTCACGAGGTACACTGTCGTGCCTCTTAGCTTTGGGGTCCCCACCCCTCTCTTCAGTCAACTCCAACGATGTTGCAGCGTCTTTCCCTATCTTTTTTGAACCCGCTCTGATACCTAATATCACGAACCTTTTGAGAACCATGTAACCTTAGACGCGTTGTGCGTTACGCAGCTGAAAAAACTCTATACAAAGAAGAGAGGAGAAAACACGCACACAAGGTGTTTGAGAAAAAACTCTTTATATTGCTGAAGAGATTACAAGCTATGAGATTATGCTTTGTACAACTGAGGTTCTCCCCCTTATATACTAACAGTCTTATACAATCGACGGTTGAGATCTAAATAATCTAACGGTGTACATACAAGATAGAATAATATGCCACAGAATATTCTTAGATGCCATCTTATATGCTATGGAATATTTCCTTTTCAAATAGAGGTTTTACAACCCTAATAAGTTGCAGGCTAGGCCCGGATTTTCACCCATGTCAGCGGGTCTTCTAGAAGCTCTAACCCGCGAACCGCTCTAATAGCCCACATAGCCTCTAGTAGGGGTGGGCATTTTCGGGTTCGGGAATTCCCGACCCCTACCCGAACTCAATCGAGATGCTGAAATGTGTCCCGTTCAGAAAAAAAAAATTGTGGGACGGGTCGAGACAATTCGGGACGGGTCAGGAATTTTTGAATTTAATTTTTTTTTAAAAAAAGAAACAAAATTTAATTTAATTTGGAATTAAAAATAAAATAAAAAATGAAACAAAATTTAATTGAAATTTTAAAAAAATGGGTTTGGGTCGGGAAATTCCCGTTCGGGTTCGGGAATTTTCCGAACCTGACCTGACCCATTCGGGACAGAAAATTCTGTCCCGAACGAATCCCGAACTCATTTCCGTTCCTGTCCCGACCCAAAATTTTGGGATGAGTCGAGTTCGAGAATAACGCCCAATCCTAATCTCTAAGAGGCTTTGTCGCGCACCAAGTGTTTAGAGAAATACTTGAAAACACTTGAGACGAGATACTTAGCATCTATCTTCAATTATAACGTTCTTCCTGAACTGAAAACCCATACTATCACAATCAATTGACAATTTCCAGCTGAATTATGTAATTATTCCATTGCCCATTGCAGTTTTTTCAACATGGGATAAAATTCTACAAGAAATACAAATACCCAATGATCATACCAAAAAATAAAAAGTAAACTAAACACCATTAACTAAAGACTTGCTAGAATTCCAACAAATCATACAACAAACAACATTACAATTCATGTAAGAAATAGTTAAAATAATAGAACTGAACTTTTAATCAGGATAAACTAAATAATTTAACATGGAAAGAGTAGAAAAATGCTCATTTACTTACACAGGTATCCAACTGAGAGCAGTGAGACAGATGATGATTCTATAACTCGCCAACTCGAAATGGGTCAAGATTCGTCAAATGAAGAGAAGAAAGCTGTAAGAGGAATCGGTGATTATTATTTATTTATTTATTTTATGAACCCAAAAAATTCGGAGATAAGTGGAGTGTGGAGGATTGCCAACGTGTGCACGTGAATCGCTTTGCTCCGGTTCGCACGTTGGTTTGTGGTTGTTGCTGTGTTTTGATATAACAGCAGCGACTTTTTTTTTTCAATTTCCACACTAAAATTTGGGGCGTGTAGCATATGGAAAATTACAAAAATCTTCCTTTGGATTTGAGATAATAATATCAACTAGCAAGATTTTCAACATATAACATTGACCTCCCTACCAAATTACAAAATATTCTCTTTTTAAATTAATTAATTGCTAATGATTGCCGAGTAATAAGAGTATGGTTTAGTATATTTCATGGTTGAATGGACTTCCTGATTGCATGTCATAATATTAACATTGAAAAATCAAGTATGACAAATTTATAATAGTGTATTACAATTTTTATAACTTAAAAAAAAGATTTTATCTTAAATATGTTTGAGATATGATTTAGTAGTGTAAAACTCACTGATCTAGGTAATAATTTTCAACAATTAAAAAATATTTTGTAAATATTAACAAAAAAAAATTGATAAGATTATCATTTCAATATTATATTATTCACACGTCTTTTATCTTAACGTTCAAACACCATTATTTCTATATTCAAACAACTTTATTTTTATATTCAAATATTTGGTCTTTGATGCAAGCACTTCCATGTATTCAGCCATTCCTAAAACCCTTGAATTTTTCTTTTCTTTCCAAACACTTCAAATTTTACCACTGACTCCTCCGTTATTCTTCAATTCTTCTTGTCAAACACCTCAAACCCACTAGTTTATTCTTCTCGTCGACGTTCTTTCTCCCACTCTCGTCGCCTCGGCCAATGCGGCTTCGGCTCCATCTTTCACAACACTCTCTACAACTAGCACCGTGTCGTCGTTAAGGCTGTGGATTCAGGGTCGTTACAAGGTGAACAGGAGTTTTATCATTTGGTAGATCCAAGTCCATGGCCTATTTCGGGTTCACTCGGAGCTTTGGCAACCACCGTATGAGCTTTTCCAAAGAGTTACTGCAACTTTCCTATTGCCCTTAATTAGTGGAGTAGAAGGAATGATGTGGATGCTACTACACGTACAGCAAGTGATTTTAGTCTTATGAGGTTGAAATCAGATAGTGAAAAACAGGTTGATCTTGAGCCCAAGAGGGCAGCTTTAGAGGATTGTGGATCTGGTGTAGACTAGAGTGTAAATACTACCATATGTACAGCTTTTGATAAGCTTTCTATTGACACAGGAGTGTCTGATCACATGGAGCTAAAAATAGAACCAAATGAATTCAAGTTAGTTACATTCGTACTCTAAAGACTCAAGGAAAGGTAATGAATTTCAAAGGTAAATTTGGGATTTATCTGGTACTGTTTCGGAAGGAATTACTAGGTAATCTTCATACTACTAGAAAATTATATGTGTCTAGTTCTAAATCCTTTTTACAGCACATGAATATAAGTTTTCTAGAGTAAGTTGAATCCTAATAACTAAAGGAAGGTCAGACAGCTAGTAGGTGAGCCAAATCTTGACAACTTGCAAGAATTGAAGACTTTTGTCTCCATCCAAGACTTTAGAGCATGCTTTGTTGAATTAGAGCATATTATGTTCGAATTTAATGCTTCATTTATTGTATTTGCTGTATTTGTAGACTTTTGGTGTAAGGGTAGTTGTAAGTCTTAATTGCTGTCTTTTGTAAACTCCCAACCACCAAGTTTTAATGTTGTAATGAGTGCTTTGCAGTAGCCCTCCCAAGAACTCTCTATAAATACCTAAGGATGAGAGGAGAAGGGCAAAGAGTGAATTTTAAATTACTTGTATGTGGGAGAGTTCTCTTATGAGAGTTTCTACATTTAACTCTGTATCTCTTGGGTGGATTTCTTAGAGTGGTGAGTTTGAGAGTTCTGTATCTCTTGTAGGGTTCTTTAGGTGTTGAATTATTCTGTATCCCATTGTAATTCTCTTGAGTGGTGAGCTTGTACTAATTTTACTTTATTCAGTGTTTGAGTTTATTTTAATAAAAGTGAGTGTTTGTTTTCATTCTTCCAATCTTGTGGTATTCTTTTTCTAAACACTTGAGCCTGCATCAGTTTTGGTATCAGAGCATCTAATTAATTTTGGCTTTATCTTTCAATGGCCAAAGGTCGTAGATTTGTTCCAACAATTGAAGAACAACCAGCAGCTCAAGCTAATACACGAGACACTCTAATTGAAGAATTGAGACAACAAATTCAGCAACTTCAACAATGTTTAGAACGTTTTAAAGATCGAGGTAAAGTTGTGCAACATGAAGATCTCGATAATGGTTCTTCTAGCAATGATGAAGGTAATACAAATCTTTTTCATCAAGCTAAATCTCATTCCTCTGGTGATAGTTCTCCCATACATCCAAATGTTATAAGAAATATGACATCTAGAAATGATCGTCGAGATTTCTATGTAAAAGTGGAAATACCAGATTTTAAGGGTAGAATACACCCAGATGAGTTTGTGGATTGGTTGAACACCATAGAAAGAATTTTTTATTATCAAGATGTTCCAGAAAATCAAAAGGTGAAAGTCGTTGCCATAAAACTTAAAAAGTATGCTTCTTTATGGTGGGAAAATCTGAGGAAACAAAGGATACGGGAAGGTAGAAGTAAGATCGTGACTTGGGAGAAGATGAAACGAGAGCTTAAGAGGAAATATCTTTCGGACAACTATCGACAAGATATTTTTCTCAAACTACACAACTTTCGTCAAAATGAGCTTTTTGTAGAAGACTACACTGCAGAATTCGATCATCTCATGCTGAAATTCGATATGGTTGAACAAGAAGAACAGACAATTGCACGTTATCTTGGGGGTTTAAGACCTGAGATTTAAAATATTGTGCAATTACAACCATACTGGACTTATGGAGATGTTTGTAGACTTGCACTTAAGGTGGAGAATCAACAAAAGACAGCACGCAGCGGCAATTCTCGATTCTTGACACCATAAGGTTTTTCTAACCGGGGGAATACTTCCAACTCTAAGTCTATTCCTACTGCCAAACCTACTACAAGAACTTCTTCAAAGAATGATGGTGTCTCTAACCAAAAGAAGCAAAACAATGCCTCCAACACCAATTCTCGCCAATGTTTCAAATGCCAAGGATATGGACATATTGCTTCTGAATGCCCAAATCGCAGGATTATGACACTTGTTGAAAAAGAAGACGAAGAAGAGATGGAGAACAACCATGCAGAGCCTGAGGAAAAGAATGAAGATATAACTTATGAGGATGAAGGTGAAACTCTCATTCTTCGTAAAGTTTTAAGTGCTGCCTATGAAGAAGAAGAAGAAGATTGGTTGCGAAAAAATATCTTTCATACCAGGTGTACTTCTATGGCAAGGTGTGTAATGTCATAATTGATGGGGGTAGTTTTGAAAATGCGGCTTCCGCACAAATGGTGGAAAGATTGGGCCTAAAGACAGTGATGCATCCTCAACCATACAAGCTTTCTTAGCTCAAAAAGGGAAATGAAATTAAGGTAAATCAACGTTGCCTAGTATCTTTTTCTATTGGAAAAGACTATAAAGATGAAGTTTGGTGTGATGTTGTTCCAATGGATGCTTGTCATTTACTTCTTGGTCGTCCATGGCAATATGATAGAAAAATTATTCATGATGGCCATAAAAACACTTATTCATTTGTCAAGGATGGTGTTAAAGTCATTATGGGTCCTTCTAAGATGATCAATGTTCCTAAGCCTTTTAAAGGGGAGGGAAATAATTTCTTGACTCTTTCTGAATGTAAGAGGGAATTTTTAAAGGTTGATGAAGCCTTTGCTCTTGTGGTGTTTGAAGAAAACAATGATAGTCCTGAGCCACCTTTTATAATGAAGAAGCTACTTCAAGAATTTCATGATGTAGTACCAGATGAGATACCACCAGGATTGCCTCCCATGAGAGACATTCAACATGGCATTGATCTTATTCCAGGAGCTGTTCTACCAAACAAAGCAGCCTACAGAATGAGTCTTAAGGAGCATGCTGAACTTCAAAGTCAAGTAAATGATCTTCTGTCCAAAGGCTTAATTGAAGAAAGTAAAAGCCCTTGTGCTGTTCCTGCTCTCCTTGTGCCCAAGAAGGATGGTTCTTTTCGCATGTGTGTAAATAGTAAAGCTGTCAACAAAATTATCGTTGATTATCGCTTCCCAATTCCTCGACTTGATGATCTTCTTGACCAATTGTATGGAGCTTATATTTTCTCCAAGATTGATCTACGGAGTAGATACCATCAAATAAGAATGAAACTAGGTGACGAATGGAAGACAGCATTCAAGACAAGATATGGGTTTTATGAATGGAAGGTCATGTCTTTTGGACTTTCAAATGCTCCTAGTACTTTCATGCATTTGATGAATCATGTTTTGAAGCACTACATTGGAAGATTCGTTGTTGTCTACTTTGATGACATTCTTGTGTATAGCAAAGATGAGGAACAACACTTGGATCACCTTCACCAAGTTTTCAACACTTTGAGGAAACAGAAGCTTTATGTCAACCTAAAGAAATGTGAGTTCTTCTCAGATTGCCTTATCTTTCTAGGCTATGTAGTTTCTAAAGATGGAATCAAAATGGATCCTAGTAAGGTGGAAGCTATTTTGAACTGGCCTATTCCTCAAACTCTTCATGATGTTCGAAGCTTTCATGGATTAGCTTCATTTTACCGGCGTTTCATTAAAGGATTTAGTTCAATCATGGCACCAATCACTGAATGTTTAAAGGGTGATCACTTCAAGTGGACAAATGAAGCACAAAGGAGTTTTGACATTATCAAAGCAAAGGTAACCCAAGCCCCTATTCTTGCATTACCAAATTTTGACAAAGTGTTCAGGGTTGAGTGTGATGCATCAAATGTGGGAATTGGCGCTGTCCTTAGTCAAGAAGGTAAACCCATTGCTTTCTTCAGTGAAAAATTGAGTGATTCACGCAAGAAGTATTCTACTAATGATAAAGAGTTTTATGCTATTTGTCGAGCTCTAGATCATTGGAGTCAATATCTTCTTCCAAAACCTTTTGTTCTTTATTTTGATCATGAAGCACTTAAGTTCATAAATAGCCAGCACAAACTTAATAAACGTCATGCTCATTGGGTTGAATTCCTTCAATCCTTCAACTTCACTATTAAGCACAAATCTGGAGTTCAAAATGTGGTGGCTGATGCATTAAGTCGAAAGTATTCCTTGCTGTCCTCTATGCAAGTGAAAGTTGTAGGCTTTGAGATTGTGAAGGAACTCTATAAAAATGATGCTTATTTTGGAAAAATCACAGAAGATTGCAAACATGGCTCTTTTCAACAATTCTTATTGTATGATGGGTATCTTTTTAAAGGCAATCGCTTGTGTATTCCCCATTGTTCTCTTCGAGAGTCTATTATCAAAGAATCTCATGACGGCGGACTTGGCAGACATTTTGGGAGAGACAAGACTTTGGCATTGATAGAAGAAAAATTTTATTGGCCAAAGATGAAGATGAATATTCAAAGGTATGTGGATAGGTGTAAAATCTGTCATGTGGCTAAGAGTCATGGCCAAAATACTGGTTTGTACACTCCACTTCCTGTTCCTACAACACCTTGGGAAGATGTTAGTATGGATTTTGTTGTGGGATTACCAAGAACTCAAAGAAATAAAGATTCTGTTATGGTGGTGGTGGATCATTTTTCCAAGATGACGCACTTCGTTCCTTGCAACAAGACTCTTGATGCTTCCTATGTAGCTGACTTATATTTTCAAGAAATTGTGAAACTACATGGAATTCCTAAGACTATCGTCTCAGATCGTGATACTAAGTTCACGAGTCACTTTTGGCGCACTCTTTGGAGGAAGCTTAGAACTCAACTTAACTTTAGTTCTTCCTATCATCCTCAAACTGATGGACAAACGAAAGTCACAAATCGCAGTTTGGGAAACCTTTTGAGGTGTTATGTTGGAAAGAACATTCGTCAGTGGGATCTTATTTTGGCTCAAGTTGAATTTGCTTACAATCGGACGAAAGACCACTCTACGGGTTATAGTCCGTTTGAATTTGTTTATGGTCAGAATCCCACAAGCCCATTGGATTTAGTCCCTTTTCCCATTACTCACCAATTTAATGCAGATGCTGAAGAACGAGTGAAGAACATAAAAAATTGCATGAAGAAGTTAGGAAGAAAATATTGAAGCAAAACGAGAAGTACCAAAAGAGCGTCAATAAGCATCGCAAGAAAATGGAATTTCGAGAAGGAGATTTAGTTTGGGTTAATCTCAGAAAAGAAAGGTTCCCTCGTGGCAAGTTTGTTAAACTCAAACCGAGAGCTGATGGACCATTTAAGGTGATAAAACAAATTGGGGAAAATGCATACAAAATTGAGCTTCCAGAATCTTATGGTGTTTTCAATGTATTCAATGTTGCTGATCTATCTTCTTATAAAGATGATAACGAAGTGGACTCGAGGTCGAGTCTTTTCCAACCAGGGGAGTTTGACACAGGAGTGTCTGATCACATGGAGCTAAAAATAGAACCAAATGAATTCAAGTTAGTTACATTCGTACTCTAAAGACTCAAGGAAAGGTAATGAATTTCAAAGGTAAATTTGGGATTTATCTGGTATTGTTTCGGAAGGAATTACTAGGTAATCTTCATACTACTAGAAAATTATATGTGTCTAGTTCTAAATCCTTTTTACAGCACATGAATATAAGTTTTCTAGAGTAAGTTGAATCTTAATAACTAAAGGAAGGTCAGACAGCTAGTAGGTGAGCCAAATCTTGACAACTTGCAAGAATTGAAGACTTTTGTCTCCATCCAAGACTTTAGAGCATGCTTTGTTGAATTAGAGCATATTATGTTCGAATTTAATGCTTCATTTATTGTATTTGCTGTATTTGTAGACTTTTGGTGTAAGGGTAGTTGTAAGTCTTAATTGCTGTCTTTTGTAAACTCCCAACCACCAAGTTTTAATGTTGTAATGAGTGCTTTGCAGTAGCCCTCCCAAGAACTCTCTATAAATACCTAAGGATGAGAGGAGAAGGGCAAAGAGTGAATTTTAAATTACTTGTATGTGGGAGAGTTCTCTTATGAGAGTTTCTACATTTAACTCTGTATCTCTTGGGTGGATTCCTTAGAGTGGTGAGTTTGAGAGTTCTGTATCTCTTGTAGGGTTCTTTGGGTGGTGAATTATTCTGTATCCTATTGTAATTCTCTTGAGTGGTGAGCTTGTACCAATTTTACTTTATTCAGTGTTTGAGTTTATTTTAATAAAAGTGAGTGTTTGTTTTCATTCTTCCAATCTTGTGGTATTCTTTTTCTAAACACTTGAGCCTGCATCATCTATGTTGTGTTTGGTTGCTAAGAAAGCTGAGAATTTGTGTTGTATTGTGTTTGGTTGCTGAGAAAGCCGAGGAATTGAATTTTTCTGTATAGTCTTTTGTTTGGAAAATTTATGTGTTTTTTCAAGTGAATTTGTAAGGCTGGTGGAGATTTGTTGATTCAATTGATATAAATTTTCATCTTTTATTTTTGTTTATTGATGCTCGGTCATATGCCATTGCTGTTCTTTTCAGTTCTTTATGTTGCATCCAAATCATTCTTTTATTTATTTATTTATTTTGCATTAAAAAATACAACTTGAGATAATATTATTGCAATGTAGCATCACAAGCACTACAGTGGCTAAGAACTTTTGAGATTACCTTTATTAATGGTGATTTTAGAATGAAAATTTTTTATTATTAATTTGCATTGGAATAATTAAAGAACATATAGACAAAGTGCAAAAAACTAGTTTATATATTTTTGAAAAAAAATTGGAAATAGCTTTTTTAGAGGGCCTTAATTTTTTTAGCCCTCAATTTAAATTATCATTTTATTGTCAAATTCATTTATTTTGGACCATAATACTCTTTTTATTTATTTCTCTTTTAAACTAGTCATCCTCATCTCTCACAAACTCTTAAAAACTCATCTTTCTTTAACTCTTAAAAACCCATTCTTCTTAAGTAACAATGGCAAACTTCAAAGGTAATGGCTACTAACGATAACGAACGTAGTCAATGGTGACAATAAAATTTACAACAATAATAAAAAAAAAATTGAATTGTAATACAATTTATATAGTACTATAAACTTTACATAGTGCAATAAGATCTTATCACACTACTATATAAATCTTATCGCACCATATAAATGTTATCGCACTATAGAACTGACGCAATAGAATCCTATTACTCCAATTAAATTTGTGCAATTGAATTATAAAAATTTTTAAGTTTTTTTTTATTTCCCCACCATAAATTAATGTATCTTATGTACACTTAAATAAGTTTCCAATAATTCGATATATGTTTCTAACGAGTCTATATTTAATTTTAAACTACAACACATCCCTACATTACATTACAACATAAATGATCATTTAAAAAATAAATTTATCTTATCTTTTTGTTTTAAAAAATAAATGTTTCAGTGACTACTTCCTTTAAATGATGGTGGAATTCATTTTTGTGTTTTTTTTTTACACGATTTTGATTAGAAAAAAGTGAGAGTGAGTGTATATTTTTTTG
The DNA here is from genome assembly GCA_946807835.1 of Ailanthus altissimus. NCBI lineage: Eukaryota > Viridiplantae > Streptophyta > Magnoliopsida > Sapindales > Simaroubaceae > Ailanthus > Ailanthus altissimus. The sequence continues at coordinate 23,180,933 of OX327684.1, forward strand.
GCCGGTCAAATAATATATATGTTGAGGGTATTTTTATCCAAAATTAATAATTTTGATTTGAAAAATTAAAATTTTCAAATAAAAGTTAAAAATGTTAAGGCTCCCACAATTTTAACTATTTTTTTTTTATATTTTTTTGGCATGGTTTTTATGTTTATATCTACAATAAATTTTAACAAAAGAAGAATCTCAAGTCCAATAAATCACTTGATAATTTAATTTTTTAATATATAATTATCATATTATTAATTTAAAAAACTAAATATAATTATTAATTTATTATTAAAAAATCAAATTTTTAATAGAAAAAATATTATTTTTCATTCGTTGGAGTAAAAAAAATATTTTATTACTTTTTTATGTTTAAAATGGTCATTTAATCATTTTAAATTATCTGACACAAATTATATTAACTCCTACAAAATATTTATTAATACTTTATTTTATAAATGAGTGACTTTTATTATTATTAAGCTTTACTCGAAAATATTCATTATAATTCTAAAAAAAAAATTTCTATGAGTTGACATGGCAATTGATTCTACATTACAAATGACATATTAATAAATCTATGCACTTTTTTTTTCCGCATGTATAGAGATGCAATGTGTATTTATAATGTAGAGATGCATACAAATATCACGCGGGCATATCAAATATAGAGATGTATATAAATATTTTTATTTTAAACTTATATATTTTTATAATTATAAAATTAAAATATAATCTTTAATAATTATAAATTATAAATTTAGATTATTATACTCTTGAAGTTCTCATTATTTTTGTTTTATAACTCACTTAAATAATATTTTTTAAAAATTAAATTTAAAAATAAGTAGATCGAGTGTTTAAACAGTGATATTTTAAAATTTAGAAGTTAAAAATATTATTTAAAAACATAAAAATTTAAAAAATAGACAAAAAGAATAAAATTAAAACAAAAAAAAGAACCAAAATTTCGCACTGCTATCCTCACACCTCAAGCGAGGTACGAGAAATTTTGCATTTTTTTTTTCATGCTTTATTTTATTTTTTTATGCATTTTATAACAATACATTACTATTATATTTTTATACATATATTTTTTATAAATTAAACACAAAAAATTAAAATACATTGTGAAAGAATTTTTTTAATTATATTATTAACAATGATAATTTTGTTTATTTATTATCTCATTTGCTAATAAAAATTAACTAAAACGTTTTTGGTTATAAAAAATTATAACTTTAAAAATGGTTATTTGCATAAAATTTTTCAATAAATAAGACTAATGTTAAAATTTTAAATTAATATCTTAAAATTAAAAATTTAAATAATATATTAAATAATTATAAAATTTAGTTGTAAAATAATGTAATTTTAAAAAATTATCCATTATTGATTATCACATCGTTTACTATTCCAGTTTTAAGTTAAAAATATTAATTTGAGAAGCACGATCAAAATAAGCCACCCCACCCTCGCATCTTCATCCGTTTAAAAAAAAAAAACCGCAGAGACCAGAGATATACAGCGCTCGATTTAGTGACCGTGACAGACGATAGCTCACAGGCAGCGAAACTAGTAAAACTCAGTAACTTACTGTTACCACACTCAGTCCGTAGAGATTTTACTCGTGGCTTTCTTTATAAATAGAGAGAGAATAGGTTTGGTTTTGTTTGTTTGCTCGTCTGGTTGATTGATCTGCTAATCCGAAAGAGCCACAGGAAAAGAGAGTGAGCAGAGCAAAGCGAGCCACGAGAGAGAAACAAAGGAGAATAAGAGTTAGCGAGCGATGGGGAACGATAGCAAGAGCGACAGTAATGTGGCGGGCGGAACCCCACAGATACCGGCGGCAGCTAAGAAGATGGTCCAGAATTTGAAGGAGATAGTCAACAAGAACTGTACGGACAGTGAGATCTACGCCGTTCTATTGGAGTGTAACATGGACCCCGACGAAGCCGTTCAACTACTTCTCTCCCAAGGTCCCTTTTTCTTTTTCATTTTTATTTATTTTAATTGAATTTTACTTTAATATTAGTCTTTAGAAAAAAGACTATTGTGTATTAGTCTTTAGAAAGACTATTGTGGCAGTAACGGTGATGAAGTTGAAAGAATTCTTTTTTTCTTTTTTCTTTTGGCTTTCTCTACTGCATTTTGTTTGGTTGCCGAGAAAACTGAGAATTAGTTATGGAATCTTTTTCTTTATTCTTGGTGTTTATCTTTGCAGTGTACTTCTTTCGTGATACTTTTCTTTGTCTGTTCCTTATCAAACAAATCTTAATCAAATATGATTTAATTAGTCATATGTATATATTCTAGAGCAGTTACGTTTGTTAATCTGTTCGCAATATTGTTGGTTCTTGCATCTTCTGTAAATTTTTTTTAATTTAACCAAATTCTTTATTGTGTAGACACGTTTAAGGAAGTGAAGAGCAAACGTGAAAGAAGAAAAGAGGTAATTTTCTTGACAAATTTAATCATTTTTTTGTTTCATTTCTGCAGATTTCAGCTTTTCTACTTATTCTTTTGATGATTTAATTGGCAGTCTCTGTTATCTTCTAATCCTTTATTTATTTTCTTTTGTATTGACTTTCAAGATGAAGGAGACACAAGAATCAAGGGCTCAATGTAACATCGGAACTTATAATCGTGGAGTTATATTTGGTACAGAACAAGTTGTTGGACGAACTGGTTCAATGGAAAACAACTATAATGGTGCATTCTTCTTGCCGTTCAATGACAAAATGTTGTCTGATGCATGCAACAATATTGCGTATTCTTGCTGTGTGAACTTGTGTTTCTCATTGCAGAGCTTGGTAAGAATGCATACAAGAGAGAGATGGGTTCAGTTGCTCCATCAGTATCCTCATCATCTTCTTATATGTATCGTGCAACAGGAAAGATTATAAACGAGCAGCCTTCAACTCACAGGTTAGTTCTAAAATGATGTATACATTTGAGCAGGAAGAGTTTCAATATCAAATCCTTAGTCATATCAAATCCTTAGTAACGAAGTGAGTGTCTAGTTTCTAAACTGTGGCTAATATAGATTAGGAAGCGCTATGGGTTGATTAATTTACAAGTTTTTACCAGTTCAAATTTAACTGTTTTTCTTATATGCCCATAACTCCTCCCTTTTGCACTTATAAATTCCTATTCAAGACTTATGACTCTGGATTTTTTTTCTCCATGCCTTCCACGGATGAACTTTTAGTATAGCCTTAATTTTTCTGTGATAAGCTATGTGAAGATTGTGGAGATATTACACATATGCTTGCACTAATATTGCATTATGCTATTTTCTGGACTACAAATTTCTCTAAAAACTGTAGTTCAAAAAAATGTTCACCTGATTGATCATGTTGTGATTTTGCTACACTTATTTTCTGACTATAAAGCATATTGGCTATCCATAAAGAATACAAAATTAATAACATGCTTTTGGAAAGCAGAAAGGTGACATTTATCCACAGTAGGATAGCTTCCTATTCTACCAGTATTTGTCAGTCTTGGTGCTTGTGGAAAGCAGTTTAAATCCTTTCAAGTTTCTTGGAACGCCAGAATTATGGAGTGGATTTGAAGATAAATTTCTAGTTAACTATATAGCAGAAGTTTTGCAGGACAACAATGGCATTTTGTCGCCTGTGATGAGGGAGCAAATATCAATTTTTGTTCTACAAATATGTTGTTGCTACTGTAGATTTCATAATTTTACTATCCCATGCTGCTTTTTGTTAATATAATTAGATTTAATCGCTCTGTTGTTTATGCACTTGATCAATTCATGCTTCCACTGTATTGGGGTTAGAAAAGGTTTTGGTATCGAATTGGACTTTCAATTTTCTGGACAGGCATATTATCTTTTCCCCTCAGTTATTGTCAGTCTTTTTAATGTTCAATATATGCAAGTAATTGATGCGATAAGAACTCACTAATCTCTTTAACTCTGTATCATCTTGTTTTTCGATAAAATATCTAGTCATATTATTTTGAGTGCTTCAAAATTCTTTTGCAGTGAATTTTCTATTTCTGATAATAGAAGACAGTCAATCGGAACAGGTGATACCATCTCTTCATCTGTGCCATCTCCAGCACTTCAGCCTACTTGGCCGGGAATTTCCAAAGGGCACGTTTCTACGGCTGATATAGTGAAGGGGGGTAGGCCACAGAACAAAGGCTCACAAATGTCAAATGAAATACCTTGCACAACTCAACATGCTCTACTACCAAACTCATCTCATTATCAGAACAAATCTCCACATGTTTTTTCATCTCCAGAATCAGAACTGCATCAAGACCCATACCCTTCACATCCTTCTAATTTATCAGAGATGATTCATGTGTCCGGAATGCCAGCTGGTCAGCATGATTTTGATAATGAACAGCCTGTCATTGAGCATCTACCAGCTTCCACTGGATCCTTGGTGATGGATGCATCTGCTGCCTCAGATGCTAAGGTGTACTCGAATCATACTAGCTTATGTAGCGATATAGCAGAATTTCCTAGGAACTCCCAGTCAGATGATGTCCAAGTATCAGAGAGGGATTTTGATAGCCATAATCTAAGTTCTGACAGCAATGAATCTGCTTCAGCATCTCACAGACAGAATTTTGCAAACAGTGGTGGAGGTACACCTTGTGATGACTTACTTAAGGATACAAGTTCTTATGATTCTCATGGACACCTGTCGAAGCATCAGGAAGGTAAATATTCATTTCTCAAATTAATGTTTATTATTTTGTCTGTGTCCTATAATTGTTTAAGCAGACTTGCAATATTAAGAGAGATGTAATACCAATGACTGACCGTAATAAACTATATTGACCATTTTAGAATTCTATTTTCCATGCTATTATTTCTAGTTCTGACTTTGTGTAAGGATTTTAGAAGGCATTCACCTGTGATATCATTCTATTGCTTAATCTTTTGTTTTAAACAGAGTATTCTGTGGTTTCAAAAGAGTAAATAATTGGGTCAGGCTTTTTGTTAAACAAGTCATGCAACAATGATCCTTATTTGTTTTCATTTCTGGTAAACTGGTGAAATCTTCTCTTACATCAAATATGTAAAGAAGCCCTTTGCTCCCAAATATATTCGAGTTCTAAGTAAGTGATATGGAGATGTTGACTTCATATAGATTTGTAAAGTTTACCTAAGCATTATGCTTTACTCAATTTAGTTTCTATGCATATATACCAAATTTAACTTTCTAATAAATATGATTTCTCAATTTAATCACAAAACAAATTCAAACTTGGACTTTGTAAGGTATAATTGAATCCAGTGTGAATCTTTCTTTTGCACACCTTTGCCATGTAAATTAGCAGTAGGGTTTGGACTTGTTTTATAAACCCTTGGGGAGTATTTTTGGTCTTTTCTTTATTTTATATAAATTTTTAAATAGGAGTTAAGCTACAGTATATGAAAATTCTTATGGTATTGCTTTTTCTGGCAACATCATTTTTTTGTTCTTGCCTGACTCAATTATTCAAATCAAGTGATACATATTTATTATGCTTTATATTTAATCAAACATTTGAGTAACTCTATTCTGTAGTAAGCAGTTTTTCTCTCTTTCTTTAATATGATCCCAAATTTTTGGGTTTTCCATTTTTCTTAAAATTTCAGGAATAGATGATGGTTCAGATATATCTTTCCCAAACTGTTCTGCCTCTTTCAATGATGATATAATATCTGGACTGTCATCAGCTGTGGCAAATTTGCAGCAACTAAATTTAGGGAAAGAGGAGCCAGTAATGCAGTCAACAGTGGATTACAAGGCAGTGGTGCTTCCAAATCATTTGCAAGCATTTGCTGCTGATTGTTCGCATTTGAGTTTTGGTACCTACAAATCTGGAGTTGCTTCTGCATCTCCCATGGCAGTGGCATCTAATCCAATAAAAAGCAATTTGGAGGTCTCTGCAGCAGTTGGTTCATCTACTTCTGCTGTGAAATCTAACATCAGGCATGAATAATTTTGGCTTAGTTCCATTGCTACTTTTATGGTGATATTGGTTTGTAATATTTTTCCATTAAATGCAGAAATTCAGAATACTATGATCATGAGCAGCGTGGTTTTATGTATGATACTCAGAGATTAACTGCAGGTGCTAGGAATTATGACCAATCTGTATCTTCACATCCAGAGTTGATGAAACAAGATATTCCTGAAGCAGCACATAAGCATCAATATATTTTCCCTTTGGCAGTGCCAGATTCAAGCCCCAAGAACATTCAACAATCAGGTTCTAACTTCCCTTTTGTGGTAGACAATGCGAGGAATCTTCCTTCTGTACCAAGTGAAATGGTAATACATTGCAACTTAATACAGTTTCTGTCTTCATTGATTCTACGATATTAGTGGCCGCTATCTAAATAACTAGGCAGTAAAACCCCTAGTTCGCCAGTTGCCAATGCCCAGTGGCAAGCAATGTTAGGTGGGATTGCTACTGTTTCTTCCTAGTTTGTATTTTGAGAACTTATAATTTTAAACATAATTAACATTTGCAAATGGGGGTTCTTTTTTGTATATTGTAGTGACATACCAAAGTGCTCTTTCAATTTGCATTTGTTCATGATGGTTCAAAGTGGCTAGATATTGCTTTATTCTAGTCATGGTTATAAGTTGCTCTACTCTACCCAAAAGTATATGGCGAATGCCATTATGTGAAACTTAAGCAAAACATTAGGTTGATAACATATCATTAGACCATATTAATTTAAGTTGATGCCAATTCAAGAAAAGTAAGCTAGATATTTCTTATTTCATTTAAATATTATGGCTTCAAATTTCTATTTTTTTTATCTGCATGTGCCTATTCTTCATATTAGCTTTTCATAATTATCAGTTATCATCAAGTTTAATTACAATTCATGTTAAATCCCTGGCCACCGTACATTTTAGTAGCATGATGCTTGACTAACTTCCTTATAGTTCGTTAATTAAGTTGATACTATTATTTATGTCAGTCTTGCAATCATACTTGTTTTTGTCACTCTTGCCTTCTTTCCTCTAGGCTATTTGTGCCAGTGCTTGCCTATTTTTGCAACTAGTTGTTTATTTACTCGTCAATTCATGTTTTTCATGACTTTGAACTTATATGACATGTTTAACCATTGGTACTCATATATTACCTTACAGCATTCAGAATCTATACCGACTAATTTCTTGGCACCGCCATCCTTGAATGTGAGAGATTCCTCACCATTTTTTTCCACACAATCGGTGCTCTCGGGATACAGCACTGCAGTTCCTTCCATAAATGATCATACTATTTCTGTGGCAGAGGTACACATTAAATGTTCTATTAAGCATTGTGATTGTAACTTCTTCAACTTCTTTTTGTGATGTTAGCCCTTGCTTTCTTTTTATATGTTGCTTGGTTGCTAGTTAAATAGTTTTCTTGGAATTTGTTGACTAAATTTTTTTCAATTTGAATAGGTAAAATTTTGAGTAGACTTGACCACCATAACCATATCTTTTGCTCATTATTATAAAGTAGAAGATTGGGCCAATGAAATTGGAATTAGGGCTTTGGATGATATAGTTATGTTTCTTACATTGATAGTCTTTTGGTAATGGATAATTTTGAATTTTCCAATTTTTAGGTTCAAGAGATTTATCTCTTCTTCCTCCAGTCATCCATTTCATTTCAATGTCACCTGGTCCTTGTGATACTTTGGTGTCCTTGTTTAATAGACCTGCAGAGTGCAGTAGACATCAAGGTTCAATGATGTGTTTATGAATTTGTAATTTTGCAGGTTTTGAATTCTGGCACCTTCTCTTTACCTCAGCTACCTTCACAGGCTCTGCCTAATTCCAACCTTGCCAAGGGAACTGTACTTCCTCAGCGCCAGCCAGTGCATTCTTACTCTCAACCTACACTTCCTTTGCATTCTTACTCTCAACCTACACTTCCTTTGGGTGAATTACGCAACATCATTGGCTATCATTCCATGCCCCAGAGCCAGGCATATGGTCCATCTGCTTTGCAGCAAGTATATCCAGAGAGCAGTGTGTTCCGTGACTCTCTGGCAGGCATGAACTATAATCTTCAACAGTACAGAAGCAGTGCCACTGTGGGTGGCTTGCCTCTGTCCAATAGTAGCCCTTCTGCCTATGGAAGTTCTTTTGGGAGTTCTTCGAATGTTCCTGGAAGCTTTTTACGTAACCTGTCCACCTCCCACACTGGTGCTGTGGTTGGCTATGATAGTGTTCTGCACTCTCACTATAAGAATAGAAATAGTTTCACACTGCAACAACAGGTAAAAATAATAACTAATTGTTCCCCCACTTTATGTGTACTTGTGAAAATAGTGATTGGCAAGTTATATTATGGAAATACTTAATCGGAGATTAATGAAAGGAAATTAATCTCGATATCCAGATAATGACTTTCAATGTGATGATTTTTTAAGGATTTCTGTGCTCTTTTTTTTTTAAAAAAAAAATCTTGTCATATTAAAGCATAGAACTCAACAATTATATACTTTTGTTGTCTGATAGGAATTTTTGTGCTTGACTGTTCTTCTTCTCCCTAAATTATTTTCTCTTTTCGTGTGGAACCAGAATAATCGCTCTTCTACATGGGATTTGGGAGTCGGTCCACAAACAATGTCGATGCAATCTGATGGTGCATATTATAGCTTGCTCGGACAGAATCCACAGTATGCAGGATATCAACACGATCAGCAGACTTCACAGAATAATGAATCTGCCAAGAACCCTACTACATATCATTCGGAAAGGATCACTAGAATACCAACAAGACGTTGGTGATTTTATTGACTGATTCTTGAGGCTCAAAATCTCAGCAATTGTGCCAGATTGTGGCAGCACAGCTACTAACAGTTTTCAATTTTCCTTCGTGTCTTCTAGAAGCGGCAGGTTAGGGTCTTGTTACAATTAGATTGTGTTGATTTTGAGTGTGGCAATGTCCAATTGTACATACCTCTAATGCAAATTGACTGGCTCTGCCCGTTGCCTCAACATTGTATTTTATATAACTTCATGTTGGGGCATGATTTCTGATTTTAGAGAGGTAGCCTGCTTTTTCAATTTTCTTAAGAGGGTGGAAAAGCATTTTTGTCAGATTCTTGAACAGAAGAGCAGATAGCAAAGCTTATCCAGAAAGTATTTTGTGGCTTATACTTGATGAATCAAGCATTGTTAGTATAACAAATGTGCGATAGGTGGGCTTATGTTGACGCTAAATTAGAAGCATTTGTAATGATTAAAGTCACTATACTGTCCTAACGCGGCACTGCAAAGAATACTGTTCTAACAGGAATTGAGCCTCTTTTACATAAACCATTTTTTGAGATATAATGCAGGAATTAGAAGCTTAATATGTGCGGTGTGGCGTCCTTTGGTAAATTGACAATTATATTTATATGAGATATAGGCATCTGTTGGGGAAGGCAATTGACATGAAGGATCAGTTAGTTGGAGGGTAGGGTGTGATATGAATATATTGAACCATTGTTAATTAAAAGGTTGGTAATACTTACCCATCTCCTAATTCCCAATCATTCTTTTCGGTTCACATAATAAATTTATTGGTAAAAGTCCACTTCTTAACTCACATACTATGCACTATTTCTGCGAAGTTCATGTCATTTTGTGCAAAGAAGTGAACTTGCAAAGCATGGCCTGGAGCACAGATATGACTGTACCTTCACTTGTGACCAAAGCTGCAGTTGATCGAAACCAAGAGGCAGAGAATAGTAGTCACCAGAGACCAGATATTGATGCAATACTTGTGCCTCCCAAAATAGCCAAGGCAGTGCCACCAGTTTCTGCAGCTGAGGGCGCGACCATTAGGCGGTCTCGTGGTAGGCCAGCCGGCTCAAAGAACAAACCAAAGCCACCCATCATTGTCACCCGTGAAAGCGCCAATGCCCTTCGGGCAAATGCAATGAAGGTGAGCTCAGGCTGCGATGTGAATGAGAGCTTAGCTAACTTTGCAAGAAGGAAGCAACGTGGTATATGCATACTAAGTGGAAGTGGTTGTGTAACAAATGTCTCATTGCGCCAACCAGCCTCATCCGGAGCCATGGTCACCCTTCACGGCCGATTTGAGATTCTATCGCTGCTTGGATCAATTCTGCCTCCGCCAGCCCCACCGGGGATTACAGGGCTAACAATTTACTTAGCAGGAGTTCAGGGACAGGTTGTGGGTGGGGTTGTGGTTGGTGCACTGATTGCTTCAGGCCCTGTTGTGATCATGGCTGCATCTTTCTTGAAAGCTACTTATGATCGTCTTCCCCTAGATGATGATGAAGTTGCTGCAGCCATGCAAAACCAGCATTACCAAAATGGTCGTCACCACCACCTTGATATCTCAGATTTATTCGGGATGCTGCCACAGAATTTGCTTACTAATGGTGTCATGCCGCCGCCTGAGATTTACTCCTGGCCACCGGGGAAAACGATGTCTAAAACTTAATTAACATTGTCAGCACCAATGCCTTATGGCAACATTGTTGTGCCGTCTCTTTACTACTGTTGAGTTTCTATTAAGCATTGCTTATTTATTTGTTTTTTTTTCCATTGAGTAGATTATGTACAAGTCCACAGACAAATGTTTCATTAGAATTCCGATTTACAGAAACTACCAAGTTTCTCTATATGATCCCTTTTCTTGTAATAGCAATCCCAAGTCATTCAATAAAAGGTAAATCTCGGGAATCTTCCACCTGCCACAAACTCATGAACTTCACCATCCACTTCTATCAAACTACACCCTGGTTCTTTCTCAATCTTCTTTTCCTTCATCAAAATGCTCTCTTCCATTGCTTCCTGAAACTGATGGGAAGCAGCATAAAGATTAGAGATAAGAACATAACTAGAGCTTTCAGTTTTATCCAACTCAATTATACGAATTGCTGCTCGTTTAGCCATTTCAATGTTTCCATGTTTTCTACAAGCTGAGAGTAAAGACCCCCATCTGGGTCTGGTGGCATACTTGTTATTAGTTGCTCTGCCTCTTCAAACAGTCCGGCTCTAGCTAGCACATCAGCCATTCAACTATAGTGCTTTATGGATGGTTTAATCTTGTACGTTTCTGTCATTAATGTGAATTAATCCTTTGCTTTATTCACGATGCCCGAGTGATTACAAGCTGTTAGGACACCAATAAAGCTAATGTAATCTGGTTTAAGATTGGAAGATTCAAGCTCGGAGAACAATTGTATTGCTTCATTCTCATAACCATTCATAGCAAGGCCTAAGATCATGGAATTCCAACACGATAATCCCTTATTGCTTATAGTCTTAAACACTTGAAAGCCCTTTTCAGGACTGCCACATGTGCAATACATGTCTATAACTGCAGTAGCAACTATCGTGTTCAACTCAAAGCAATTCTGCCTTAAAAATATATGAATCCATTCCCCTTGTCTAATTGCTCCCAATTTAGCACAAGCATTCAACAAGCTCACCATATTAAACTCACTAGGCTCAATCTTCTGCTCTTGCATTTCGCGGAAAAGCTCCAATGCCTCCTTAAACTTGCCGTTCCTTGCATAACCACTAACCATAGAATTCCTTGTAACTACATTTCTTGATACCATTTTATCAAACAAGCTTCTAGACTCATCAATTTCCCCACATTTAGCCAGGCCTATAATCACTGAATTCCAAGCAACAACATCAAATTCACATCCTTCTTGCTTCACTCAAAAATCCACAGTTAGCTTACATATGTATGATAGTGTTCTGTATAAACTGATCAAACTGAAGACCTTGTTTAATAACTCTGCCAAGAAGCTGAGCTCCATCATGGGCTAAACCAATATGAGCATATGCTTCAAAAATTGAAGGATAAGTCAACTTTTGAGGCTGTATACGTGAAGTCACCAACATGTCAATGAAAAGCAAGACTGCATTTTGTGGGGTTGAACTCTGAGAGAACCCTCTAATGACAGTATTCCAAATAAAGAGATTTGGGTTCTGAATTTGTATAAAGACCAAGTAAGCATAGTTCATGTCGCCGGCCGGAGAGGCGCAGAAGGCCAAGACACGGCTGGCGGCAATAGGGTCTTTGGCCAGACCAGTTTTGATGAGATGGGCTTGGACGTTTTGCAGGTCTTTCATGTTGATTGAGTGTTTGTCTAGCATGGAGAGGCAAGACTGATCCGAGATGAACTTGGAATGAGGTTGGTGATGGTTTTGTGACCAACAGCAACAACCTGCTGCCATTTTCATTTTTGCTTTTTGTTTTTTTTGTTCCTTTGTTTATCTACGGTTCTTGTCTTCTCTGTATGTTATCCTCTTGGATATTTCTATCGAGTATTAGTACCTGTACATTTACTCTGTGAATTGCCGTTTTACCATGAATTGTGACATAAGTATTACTGTGAACTTTATCTCTAATGGCAAGCTGTGATCCGTATTATACAAGTGAAAAAAAGCAAATACAGCTCAGATTCTTTAATCTTTATCATTTTTCCTTAGGTTTCTCTACAACCAAACAGAGTCTAAATATTGCATGCGAGAAAAAGGGTTCAAGATGTCTGCTGCCACTCTTTACATTAGATTCCTTCTGATGAATCGTTAATGTGAAGTTTACGAAAGAAAGGGTTAAGCTTTTGCCTTGAGAACAGGCCCACATGTTTGTGAGTGTTGTCATTGTGCCCTTGATCTAGACACTTCGCAGTTTTGGTTTGATTTTTTTTAATAAAATTAATAAACATAGTCTTATTATTATTATTTTTTTTAAAAAAAACATATGTTTTCTTTCCATAAAGATATTCATGTTACTATTAGGATAAAACAATTCTATTTTATTAACTTATATGATTCTTAGAATATATTTAGAAAGCGTTTAGGGATGTTATTGTTAAAATTTATCTTTAATATTAATATTATATTTTTTTAATAAATTAAATTTTCAAGTTAAATGATAAATTAATATAGTATTAGAGTCAAGAACTTGAATTCAAATTACCATATCGTTATTTTAAATTAATTTTTTAATTTATCTCTGTTTCGGTTTATATTTTACCACTTTATCTTAAAACTTAAATTGAATCTACGTTTCACTACCCTGTCTTAAACTTTAAAATCGAATCTATATTTCACGCGATGGCTTAAGATGTATTTTTAATATTAATATTAGTGGATTCACGTTTCATATGAGAAAAACTATTAAAAGTTATCTTTAATATTAATATTAAGCCATCTTTTTATCTTTGTCTCGGTCTTTAAGAATTCACCGTATTTTAAACCTTAAAATCAAAGACTTGTCTTTTATACAGGGATCTACCCTGTCTTAAACCTTAAAATCATATCTATGTTTCACGTGAATGGGATTATTAAAATTTATCTTTAATACTAATATTGACGAATCTATGTTTCATGTGAGGGAGACTATTAAGATTTGTCTTTAATATTAATATTGGGTCTTCTTTTTATCTTTATTAAAACTTGTCTTTAATATTAATATTATGCATTTTTCTTTGTTTCGGTCTCTAAGGATTCACCATGTCTTAAACCTTAAAATCGAAGACTTATCTTTAATACTAATATTGGTGGATTCACGTTTTATGTGAAGAAAATTATTAAAACTTATCTTTAATACTAATATTGAACATTCTCTTTATCACTATTTCGGTGTCTAGGGATACACTTTATTTTAAACCTTAAAATTGAAGACTTATCTATAATACTCATATTAGCGGATTTACATTTCATGTGAGGGAGATTATTAAGACTTGCCTTCAATATTAATATTTGACATTCTCTTTATCTCTGTTTCAGACTTTAGGGATCCATCTTGTCTCAGACTTTAAAATCGGATCCACGTTTTACATAAGGAGGGTTATTAAGACTTATCTTTAATACTAATATTCACAGAGACTTATCTTTAATACTAATATTCACAGATTTATATTTCACATAAAGGGAACGGTTAAGATTTTTCTTTAATACTAATATTAGAATTTTTCTTTATCTTTGTTAAAACTTGTCTTTAATTCTAATATTGATTTGTCTCTTTATGTTTATTTTAGTTTTTAAGAATATAATCTATCTCAAAACTTAAAATCAGAGACCTACCTTTAATATTAATATTGGCGGATTTATATTTCACATAACGAGGATTGTTGAGACTTATTTTTAATACTAATATTAGGTCTTCTCTTTTTTTTTATTTCAGTCTTTAGATATTCATCCTGTTTAAAACTTTAAAATCAGATTTACATTTCACATAAGGGAAACTGTTAAAACTTAATTTTAATACTAATATTTGACATTCTACTAATAACTTAAGCTTTTAAATTAAATAGTGAACTAACAATAATAAAAAGCTTTCACCTCCATCCAATTATAATTAACTTATATAAAAAAACATAAGTTGAATTCATAAAAATACATATGAAACTCAAAATAAATTCAAGCATCTTTTAATTAAGAAAATAATATTTATATATAATTTATAATGAAATGTTTGCTCTTTGATTGGGTGATCTTCCTATTTGTGAGAATTTTAATTCTAACAAGTTATTCCCCCCCCCCCCCCCCCCCAAAAAAAGAAAAAGAAAAGAAAAGATAATTAGATTATGAAAACAAAATAACATGTTGATCCTTTAATAAGAGATGTGCAGAAAAGTGATTTGGGGAAGGCATTGTGTAGACATCAAAGATTTGATCTTATGAAAAGTGGAATTTTGTAAAAGATATGAGGAAATAATTAACATAGAACAATTATTGGCCATAAAAATAAAAAATAAAGAATTTAGACTTTGTAGTCCCTATCAAATATATCCCCTATTTAAATAATGTAGCGGTGGCCTTAGCAACAATCAAGAAGCAACTTTATTTTGGAATGAACTTAGAAAATTAGAGGTCTAGAAATATAGAATATGCATATAGGCATCCAATTGGTCAAAAGTGCAGCCGCATGATATAGAATTTTTGGATGGTCCACTTTAAAAGCTCATTATATTCACCTTTTTAACTATGGTTTGGTTTGGGACCCCCTTGCTTGCTTTTAGTTTTTATCAAATAAAATTAAATACAACGATGATGAGAGAGCAAAAGAAAAATGCATTTGAATGTTTGCGTTACATAATCATATTAGTCGGAATCACTTGTGGAAATAGCTTGTTAAGTTAATTGGAAGCACATTATGTGCATTTGCCTTAACTTTTTTTTTTTCTCTGTTTCAAATGAGTAAGTTAAGTCTCAACTTTTTTTTTTTTAAATTATCACTAGTGAAAATTAAATTATATCAATATCAATTGAATATCAATCGGTTGTGCGGTGAATCTAATTAGAAGACGGATTATTTATACCAAAAATTTAATATGTACTCATCGTCTTTTAATTGAGGGGTGAATAATTTTAACTTTTAACTTAAAAGTTAAGGTTCACATTTCTCTTTATAAATAAAAGTAAATTTATTTAATTTTTAATATAATAAATTTGAATTTTTTTAATTTAAATTTATAAATTGTACCACAAAAAATACTATTAATATTATTATTGTTTCGATAGATTTTTGATTATATACATTAGTAAATTATAATACTAAAAAAAGCTCAATATGTGCTTCTTCTTTTTTCTATGGAGTATAAATTTGCTTTAGTTAGTTCTAAAGTTGTTAGATACTTACTTTTTAAACAAATATAACGTTATAAAATATTAGTGTTGAACTTTTTTTGTAAAATTTATTTTTAACTAAATTTCAACGAGGAAATTATAAATGTTTGTATTTTAAAATATGCCAACATTTGCATTAAAGAAAAACCCTCTCTCTTTCTCTTTCTCTCTCTCTCTTTCTATATATATATTCTTTTAACAATAAACAATAAGTTAAACATAATTACTTAACCAGAGTATTTCACAATTTTAATATAAAGTATGAGCTCTGAACTATATATTACCATTTAGGGGTTAGTTGGTATATTTGATTGAAAGGAAAAAGTGAATTGAGATGAGTCAAATTATTCTTCTAACAAGAGAGAAAACTAATATTTGTGATTTGGTGAGAAAGTCAGTGGGAATAAAGATGATGCAATTGAAAACACATTAGCTTAAGTTGGGGTTGAAGCTTCAAGCTTATCCGCGCCATTCTTTACACAGAGAAAATCATTCATTATCTTCTCCATTTTGAAGTGATAAATTTGACAAGATTTGTCTCACAAAGTAGAATAAAGAATTAAAAAGACCTTGACCATTTATTAGTTTTGTGTTGGTCACATTCACATAACAACCCAACAACAAAGTCTGGCTAAAAAGATGAATCCAATCAGCTGAAAAAAAGAAGGAAAAAAAAAAACATATAAACCCAAATGGAAGAGATGGAGAAGGAGTAATTGATTGCTACTTTTAGTGCTGTCTATAGGCACACAGTAACATAACCCTCTTTGCTTCTTTTTCTTTTGTTTTCTGATTCTCTTACTTTAATCTTTTTCTTCTTTGTCTATAAAGGTGGCTAATTTGCTTGTTCTTGTAGTGAATTTCAAGCATAGAACAAGTCAGTTTTTTATTAATGGAAGTTACACTAGCATTAGCATTGATATTATTTATTTCTTCAAACCTGTGGGATCATAATTTGATTTAGTCACACAGAAACAGTAAAAAGGAGAGGCATATAGATTTAAAAAAAGAGAAAGGCAAAATGTATACACATCATCACCATCATTACAATCATCACTTACCAGTCCTTAGTCTACATACCAAACCTAAATTCCATAAACAATTCCCTCTCTCTCTTACTTCTTTTTCAATCTTTTCCCTCCTCTTTTTAACCATCTATCTTGCTTGCACCTTCCCACACTCCATTTATGCTTCCTAATCCTCTCTCTCTCTCTCTCTCTCTCTCTCTCTGGAGTGCACTAATTTTCTTTCAATTATATATTTGTGTGTGTATATATATATATATGTATATATATGATCACAAAGCTGGGGTACGAAATCTTCTTCTTTAATTTCCACAAGATCTTTGATGTTTCTTTAGTTTATATATGATATCTTGGCTTCTCTTTCTATCTTTTGAACTCAAAGCAAAGTAGAAAACAGAGTTTGGAGAATTAACATTTGAAGAAGATTTAAGGATGTTGCAAACAAAGCTTTGATGGTCTGCAAACATGGGAAGAGGAGCAGTTCTAACTCAAATATTGTTCCTACTACTTTGTCTCTTCACCCTTTGTTCAGGTGACTTTGCTTTGTCTTCTCCATTTTGTTTGCATTTTATGTTTTCAGTTTTTCGACTTGTCCTTTACATGATTATTTATTTTTTGAGTTTGGGCTTTCTTTCTCTAAACTTGACATATGAGCATGATTGTTGATATCTGTTGTTCTTCTCTTCTCAAAAACCAGATAGGTAGAAACTTGAAACCCTAGTTCACTCATTGAAACATGAAAAGGGAAAAAGCTAGCTAGAACCTATTGTTAATTTGGTCATCTCAAGTATAGTCTTTATTTTCGTTCTTTCATTTTCTTTGATTCAAAGTGTGATTGCTTTACATGGTGGACAGAGAATTTTGATTGCTTTCCCATGTGGGTATTGTTCTCTTTTTCCAAATTGACTCTTCTTTAATTATCCCAATGGATTTCTTTTCACATTCACCAAAGAGTAAGTAGTTTAGTTCTACTTACTACTAGATTTTTCAAATTTTCAATAATGGTTCTTGTTTCAATTTTAACTTTTTCTCTTTGTCGTTAATCATTACTTATGACCTGTGATCCTACTTAAGTAATTTTTATTAAATGTATTACTTTATTGTCTTATTGTTGAAGATGTTCCCTCCAAGCTCCCTTTCTAGCAGCATAATTGAGTACAAACATGGCAAAAGGTGCCCACTGTCCACAGTGCTGCTACTATAGACTGAAGAATGTGTATACGGATATCAATGTGTGGTTGTTATTGAATTTGGATTTGTTAATTGAAAAGATCTTGAATTTTTCATACTTTGAATGATCACTCTTTATGGATTTATTTGAAGGTGATATCTGATTCCTTTTACAACAATAATATGTTTTATACAGTTTTTGTTAATTTGAAATTCAAGCCTCACGAACCCAATTCACATTAGACACACTCTTTATTCCTTAATACATTATGAATGACATCAACTTCTTTTTTTTTCCTCGATTTCAAATTCAGGTTCATCAAATGTCACAAGGCCAAAAGCAGCAGAACACATTACACAAACAGGGACCGAAGAAACAGAACTAAAATCAACTTCTTCTATATCCACTACTAAAAGAGACATCACCACACCAATAACAACAGTTCCCACAATAACTCCTGGCAATCCCACTTCGTCATCAACTCCAATTATGAACCCTACTTCAACCCCGGAAACAACATCTCCGGTAACTGTGACCCCGAGTTTAACCCCGGCCACCACGACAACCGCCCCGGTATCTGCCGGGGCAAGCTGGTGTGTTGCTAGCCAAAGTGCATCGCATAGTGCGTTACAAGTTGCTCTGGACTACGCCTGTGGCTATGGTGGTGCCGATTGCTCAGCAATTCAGCCTGGCGGAAGTTGTTCCAATCCCAACACCCTCCATGACCATGCCTCCTATGCATTCAACAGTTACTATCAGAAGAATCCCATTCCAAGTAGCTGTAATTTTGGAGGAGCTGCTGTTACTACTAGCACTGACCCTAGTGAGTAATGAGTATCCTCAATTAATTTTCCATATTTTTACTCTGTTGGTGATACAACTAGTCTAGGAAACATTTTGTGTACTACATAAATTAAACAAACATGCATTTGCTTTCTTATTTGTTATGTTCACCGTGATTTCAGGTACTGGAACATGTCAGTATCCATCCACCAGGTAACTTCATTTCCAGATTTCCAAAATTTGTTTTCATTTTTATTTATATATTAATTATATACACCTCTTCATAAACAAATTCTTATCAGTATTAGGAAATTTTTTCAGCACGAGTTCATCAATATTGAACACAACAAATTCTAGCGGCGCAACGGTTTATGGAGCCGTTCCTGATCCTCCGAACCCCACTACATCTGCTGCTTCTGTAAAACTACATGGCATCCCACTTTTCTTTCCTGTGACATATTTCTTGATGTTGCAGCAGCTTGTCAAATGCTATCACTAAAACATACATAGAAGGTGCATTTGACAATTTTGATTGAATTAAACTTCATCTTATGAAATTATCTTCAAGGGGGCTTTTTTTTGGATTTTTTTTTTTTTTGAGAAGTGAGAGTTATAGATTCTGATATGCTGATTGAGTAGGAGATGAACAGAAGGGACTCAGTTAATTTTTTTTTTTTTTTTTTTTTGTGGGGGGTTTTGTATTTGATATGTAAATGGATTAGTGTTTTAGTGGTGGAGAGATACCTCAAAGATTTACTGAGTATTGTACCGGTGGAAATTATAGTTATTTTTCTTGTTTATAGTATTTTTTTAATACTGAAATGTTTGTTATATGAGTAGTATTATATTTATATAAATTTTATATTTTAAAATAATGTGTCATCAATCATTAACTATCATTTATTAAATAGTTGTTATTTCATTATATCTTATTAATATAGCAGTGGCACAACATTAATTAATAATTAATACATTAAATATTACATTTTAAAATAATAAACAATTATTCTTAGATTTTGGGCTATTTTGTTAAATGATAAAAATGAGCACAAATATGGTCGGCAGAACAGAATGAGACTGCATTCTAATTCTATTTCCAGAAATTCCAAAAGCACATATCTAGATGATTAGGTTACCAAATACTAATGCTAATATTAATATAATAAAATAAATTTTCAATTCACTTGTTATTTCACCAACTTATGTCGTTGGATTAATGTAATCCGTAAGAAAAGAGGACAGCTATTCTCTACCGGTCTGCAAGTAAGTAGTCTTCGTAAGCAACCCTTCATCCACGATCATAATAATATAATATATTAGAATTTTATTTATTAAAAATTGATGATAAAATTAGATTTCGCATTAGCAAACAACCTACACAATCTGTTTCAATATCATTCATTTTCCAGACTTGGTCCCATCACGGCTCATACATCATACCCACCATTCAATAATACCCCAGCTTTTAATTCACTTTCTACGGAGATGGGTCCATGGCCCATTCCCAATCCCACCTTTTTATGAAGAGCTGTAAAGATGATAACCAGCAGTAGTATTTATCCTATATATTTTATCTATATCTAAACCCCCCTACTTATAAATTAATACATATATGCCCCATGGCAGGACCTAACCCGGAAAATATTAAGCGAAATTAGAATTTAAAATAAGAGTGAATCAAATATCAAATATCAAAATTAAAATTTATATTAAATTATAATGTAATTATATTAAAATTTTAATATGAATTTAAAATTTTAGAAACCTAAATCACAAAAATATATATTTTAAAAGATAAAAATTATAAAAATTTATTATTAAATTGAAAACAAAATGAGTTTTGGGGGCATAGCCCTCTTAGACTCCTAAGAAACTCTATCACTTGGATACTCTATCTTAATATATATATATATATATATATATATATCCTCTCACTATCAAATTATAAATAAAAAAAAAAAAGAAGATCAAATCTCATGTTCTATAATAAAAAAAGACTTGCCGTTAATATTACAGATCAGAATGAATGCTGAGGAATGATGATGATCCATTATTATCTCTGTTAACTATCGCTCCCGTGTAGTCTTATCTTTATGCAATATTAATCAATTCTTATCTTTCATATTTGATCTTATCCTATACTTACTTTACATTGAATCACCTACATAATGTCCGTACAAATGATTAAATTGTAGACATTGGCTCATTACATTATTTATCAAAATTAATTTCTATCAGGTTTTATAATGTTTATGCAGACTCATATATTAATAACAATTATACATTATGAACTATTTTAAATCAAACCCAATTTAAGTAATCTAATTTAGGCTATCTCTTATTAGGCTCTAAAGATATTTAATTTGATATGGACTTGTTATGTGTAAAAACCTAATACTAGTTGAAATAAGATTGATTGGAATCATAGTTAACCTAGTTTATAAAGACTTCTTTTGGAGTTGTGGTTCCAAGTCAAATTATTATTTGTAGAGCCCGTCCCTTTTTTTCCATCATAAAGAAAGAAACTTATTGAACTCTATACATATTTGATTATGGAAGGTGATATACTCTTATAATCTTATTGAAAGCTACTTTTATGTTCAAGTTTTTATGGATTCCTCAGGCATGCTTTTCTCAACATCCATCCTAATAATTTGACATGATAGGTCAAGGGTTATATTCATATAAGTATCAATCCTAATTTATGATTATGTCTAACAAATAGTATTAGAGCGAAAATCATGTTAAACTATTAGAAGTGTTCATACGTATATTCATGTTTAAATATCTTTTTTTTTTCATATGACTTGTTAAGGTAAAGATATTATATGTATTAATTTAGTAAATTTACTGATTTGTTGAGGAAAATATTAAGCTTATGGATTTTTATTATGATTTAAAGGTTTAAATTTGATTAAAGATCATTGATTTTAATAATTAAGGATGAAAACATTAAATTCGGTTTCAATTTAGTATTTTTTGTGTTCTTTGACGAATCTTGAATCTTAGATTCGCAAGGATCATCGCTATATTGCAAGCAGCACTATAACGATGAAGTTAGAACATAGGCACTGCAGCCAGAGATCAAGGTCTAGCGCCACAACATCAGTGGTAGAAGTTAGGCACTACAACGCTAGGTTTGGCAGTAGCTAGGCGCCTCAACGCCACTTTATGGCACTACAATGCCCTAAAAAGTCAAAATTTAATGTTTTTTTAGTTGCTTTTGGGAGAATTGGATTGACTCAACCCGATTCGTAGAGATCTAGCCCAAAATTGAACCTATTTGAATTTGACTCGATAATTATTGTACATATTTTAATCATTAGCAATGTTGTAACCACAACTGTTTAGTGCTATAGCGCCACTCCAGTGCTTAGAATTTTTTTAGGCATTTTAATTATTTTTCTTCGTACTACTTGTCTTATATTTCAAAATAAATTAGTTAAAATAATATGTTACCAAAGTAATCTCTGTCATGTAAATTTATTTGTTTTAAGATATTAAGATTAATATGTTAATTATTTATGCGAAAAATAATCTTCCTTTGGGAAGATTATTTTTTTTTGGCTAAACAATAGGCATAGGTAATCAATGTATGATAATTATCAAGTTTTCAAGCATGCAACAAGTTAGTCCAAAGAAATGCTTATTAATATTGGTAGAATTTATTATTAATATTTGATTAATGCGTTGAAAGTACCACTTACAATTTATATATCTATCTAAAAACTAAATATTAATATTGTGTTAGGTATCTCATGATGAGACCCACTTTTGCATGTTTACTTATGCCGTACATATACACGTGTTACATTATTTTAGTTCTATATGCCTTAAGTCATGACATGATTATTAATTGTAAGCTTGTTATTTTATTATTTGTTCTGTCAGTTTCTTCAATTTCTTTTATATTTGCAAACATAAATTTCATCTACGTGTTTAACGACATAAACTTCAAGGATTGGAAAGAAAGCATTACGATTGTTCTCTGTTGCATAGATCTTGACTTTGCGCTTCAAACATAACGACCTGCTGCTCTTACTAATCTAAGTTTCATTGAGGATAAGAGGGACTTAAAAAAGTACAATTGTTCTAATCGCATGTGTCCTATGATTATAAAATGTGTCATTTCAAAAACCTTTAGGGACACTATTTCTAATGAGGAAATGCTAATAAATTTCTTGAGGAAATTTAACAATGTTTTGCTAGAAACAAAATGGTTGAAATAAGTACGCTACTGGCTAACCTGTTTCAATGAGGTATAATAGAAAAAGAGAATATAAGAGAGTATATTATGTAGATGTCTAATTTTACTTCCAAACTAAAAGTATTATAGTTAGATTTATCTAATGACTTGCTCATGCATTTAGTTTTGATTTCTTTTTCTGAGAGAAAAATTTTGTTCAGGGGACAAACCAAATCTCTTCATCATGTAAAGTAAACAACTGGGATCATTCAATACAACCGTATGAACACGATACCAAGTCAAACTCATGGGACTACCCTTTTTAGTCCATCTGAGTCTATTATTTGTGATTTGTCCGGGTCTCAATTGACACAGTTTACTATTCCTCACCTATCAATAAGAGAAGAGTGTCTGTCCAAAAGGTTTTTATAGAATCCTGTTTCGATGTGAACTCTAATACAATTAATTTAAGGTGAGTTACAACACCCAAAAGGATAAATGAACTCTTAATGAACTCATTTAATATTGTGTATAAGAAGATAGATTGAAGCAAGAAAAAATAAAGAATGATCATTTAGAAAGTATTTTTTAGTATATAAAATAACTAATAAGCAAAGAAAAATGAGTAAGAAAAAATAAATTGCAATAAGGACTTTACATAACAAAGTGTAAAAGAAATAAGGTATGGTCATTACTTGTTTCTTTTACAAGAAGACTGGTTATGTAAAGAAGGATTGTTCCAAATACGCCATATGGCATATTAAGAAAAATATACGTCTCAACTTCATTTGTTCTGAAGTTAATATAGCTTTTGTATGTAAACACACTTGGTCGGTAGATAAAAATTCAATTACTCACATAATTGTTGTTGGGATTTGTGCTTATGTGCCATCTTTTTTGTGTATAAATATTTACTTTATGTTTATACAATAATGATTTCAATATGTCACTAATTATATTATATACAAATATGGTAAGATGCTTGTAACGGTTTAGACATTGTATGATCTGAAAGAGTTCAGATCTGATCTAAAGTAGTTTAGATCAGAACTAAGAGTTAGTAAAATCTAAATAGTTAGACTCTTGTCTGAAATGGGATAAAGACCTAAGAATATATTAGTAATGACATAGTTGCAATGAGTTGCAAATGGTGCTAGGAAATGTTGTTATGCAAATATGTTCTTAAATTTAATGTTCCTGATCTATCTTCACTAATGCGGGTCTATTAGTGAAGACCTTAATATATATAGATCAGTGTATGTCTATATCTGGATAGTCCAGATGGTTAGTCTTAGCAGACCATGAGTTTAGTGAAAACTCATATAGAGATACAAGTATTCAGTAAGGACTGAATATTGAACAGACTCACAAAGATCTCCAATAGACATCCCATAAAGCCGTCAATAGAGGATCTTTCGAGTTGAGTAGTATTCGTGGTCCTTAGACTTGAGTGCCACGGTGGACTTGTGAGTGATCCATCATACTTTGGTTCCACACATGTCAGATACCTTTCATGGTCTGACCGCGGGGTGTTGCTGGGTATGGTCTGATGCTCATGGAGTCCGGTGTGTACAGATATAGGATCCATCAACTTAATTGGGTGAGTAAAATATCCTGCAACTCCAAGATTGTATTTCAAAAAGTCTTATGGCCATAAGCAGACATATCTGAGAATTAATTTTATCCTCGGGAAAATAATATCGTAAAAGTGTTTACGGATATTATTTATTGAAATACAAATCTAGAGATAAGTTTGTGGTTGAGAAAATGGAGACTTGACGGTGTTGATCTATATCTCTGCTCTTAAAGGATATTTATGATGGAAAGATTATACGAATATGTTATAACCTCAACTTGTATGGTCTAATGCGCCGTTTTGTAATATCTGTAACATGTGTGTGGGACATTGTTCACAGATGTGTAAAATAGTTTCATATGACAAATCGGGCATGGACCTAGAGAGTTTCACAATATAAAGTGTACTCGTTGTGCACTGGGACAACAAATTAGATTGAACTATTAATCCAACAATTTTCAGCAAAATGAAAAATATTTCAAGGTTCCTTTCATTATTCACTTGTCAACAATTGAATGTAAAATGCATTATTGATTTACAAGAGTTGTTAACCAATAAGAAATTGACAAGTGACATAATCTTACTCCATAAATAATTTACCATGTATTTACCTATTTACCTTACTTGGTAAATACATATATGGTAAATGTAAATATTCAAAATAGTTTTGAATTATTAATATTTTATATATTAATCAAATTATTATTATTAATTAGAATAAGTGGCAAACACCATTTACTAATGGAAAATGCACTTGTTATTAATAATAAGGAATGTTGGCCACTTAGAAATTCTTAAATGATGCACTAAGGAAGTGGTGAAACCACTTAGCATTGTTTAAATGTCATTTACTCTTTAGAAATTGATTCAAATGGTTGAATCAATTTGTTGAGTGAAAAATATATTAATGTTTGTAATGGCAAACATGGATAAGTGGTGGTGGAGCACTAAGAGAAATTATTCTTTACACTTAATTAAGAATTGAAAGAGTTCAATTTGAGAAATTGAAGTGTGAAATTCGTTCTAGGAGAAAGAATAGAGAATTAAGAGCATTTCCTAAGTGTTTTTCTCAAAGTGTTGAGAGAAAATACAAAGGCTTACTAAGGTTCAACATAAAGAGTTGTAAAGAACTAAAGAAAAGACTTAATTCTTCTTATCTCTTGGTAGTAATCACTCATAAGGACAAATTGTTTTAAGTGTTAAAACAATCTTTTGCTGAAAATTCAAGACTGTCATTCTAGCTTCACAATCCCACCAAATTTAGTTGTGAATTAGAATTGTGCAAGGGAACACTTCAAGGTTAGCTCAACAAATTGAAGCTTGGAGTTCTTGAAGAATTATAAAGCTACCTTCATAACCGAGTAGGTTATTTATTTACAATTCATTTTATATCATGCATGAAAATATATATGAGATATATATGTGCTTGAATAATCATACATGTGATTACATGCTTGAGTTTGTTACATATTGTATAACATGTATGAATACTTACATTGCATATTTAATTTTTTTTTGAAATTATATGTATCTATACACATCACACACCATATCACAACAATTGTATCTATACAAGGTTGTCCGAGGAGCCAGTTGTCAATTAATGTTGAAAGATGCATCTATATGGGAACTGACAACACAGCTCCTGTAAAGGCCATAAAGTTGTTTAGATTACAATTAGAGACTAAATGTTATTTGTATTTAGATGAAACTTATTATATATAATCATTTAGAGAGAACTTATTTTCTATTTCTAGTTTGGATAAATCAAGATATTTTTATTCATTTAAAAATAATAAATTTAGTCTTTATCAAAATTTAAACCTTTTTGTGTACTAGTTCTCTAATTGATAATTTTTACAAATTGGATACTTATACCTTTTTAATAAATCTTTTTATGTTAATAAATATGGTACAAAGTGAAAGTTAACTGAAGAGAATTTCACTATGTTAGAGCAATAGAGAATAAAAAGATTAGTGTTAAATAGAAAACTTGATTCTCTTAATTTAGTAGATTTTAAAGTATATATTGAGTGTATTAAGGGAAAACAAACAAAAAATAGAAATTTAGGTGCCAATAGGAGCTCTGGTGTTTTAAAACTAATACATACTGATATTTGTGAATCATTCCTTATAGCTTTTTGAAATGACCAATAATATTTTATTACATTTATTAATAACTATTCTCGTTATGAGTACCTTTACTTGATTCATAAGAAGTCTTAATCTTTGGATGTGTTTAAGTTTTTCAAAACTAAAGCTGAAAATTAACTAGATAAGAAAATTAAAACTGTCAAATCTGACCATTATGGTGAATACCATAGCAAATATAATGGATCAAGTGAACACGTCTAAGACCTTTTTGTAAAATTCCTAAAGGAGTTTAGCATTATCCCACAATACACAATGCTTGAGAAACTAAGCAAGAATAGTATTGCTAAGAGACGAAATCTAACATTTAAAGATATGATGAGAAGTATGATTAGTTATTTTTTTTTAACTTGAACCACTTTAAGAAGAAGTACTAAAACTATAGTTTATATCCTCAATAGATTTCTAGTAAAGCAGTATCTAAAATTTTATAAACTGGTAAAAAGCATAATATTAGGCACTTACCTGTTTGGGGTTGTCTAGTTGAGGCTAGGCCATGTAGGCCCAATGAAAAGAAATTATTCTCAAGAATAATTAACTGATATTTTGTTAAATAATTTAAAAGATCGAAACGTTTCAAGTGTTATGATCCCTCAAGTAAACCTTTTTCGAAACGGGTAATACTAAGTTTCTTAAGAATGTTTAGTTTGAAGGAAGGGGAGATAAGGTTAGAAATAATCTCTTTGAAGAGAAATTTATTTCTCTTTCTACAACTGCTCGTGAAAATAATCACACTTATTTTTCTAACATTATTTAAGATGTAGATCCAAAAATATAAGACAATATATAGGAGCTCCGATTACAAAATAAAGAATTTACTTTTATTCATGAAGAACAACCTTAAAAATCTCAAGAATTACTGCCATTGAGAAAATTCACTAGAAAAAGGAGAAGTGCAATTTTGGATGATTATGTTGTCTATCTCTAAGAATATAAGTTTGATATAGAACTAAAAAATAATCCAATCAATTTTAGTCAAGCCAAATAAAATTTTAATTCTCATAAGTGGATTGAAGCCTTGGAGGATGAGATGAAATCCATAAAAGACAATGACATTTGAGATCTTGAAGAGTTTCCTAAAAGTGTGAAACTCATTGGTTGCAAATGGATATTTAAGACCAAGAGGGATTCAAAAGATATAAAACGCATCTCATTGCTAGGGGTTTCACCTAAAAAGAATGCATTGATTATAAAGAGACTTTTTCTCTGGTATCAACAAAAGACTCTTTTAGAATCATCATGGTACTTGTAGCTTATTTTAATTTAAAACTACATTAAATAGATGTAAAGACTACGTTTCTCAATGGTGATATTGAGGAAACAATATGTATAGTATAGTAAAAAACAAATTATGTTTAGAGATAAAAAAAATGTGGTATATGAATTTAAGAAGTCCATCTACGGTCTCAAGCAAGCATTATGTTAATTGTATAACAAGTTTCATCAAGTGATTATCTCATTTGACTTTGAAGAAAATACAGTTGATGAATACGTATAACATAAGTTCAATAAAAGTAAGTTTATCATCTTAATTTTGTATGTTAATGACATATTACTAGTAAGAAGCGATATAGATTTATTGCACTAAACAAAAAAATGTCTATTACTTCAAAGAAAATGGATGATAGTCTATTACTATGAGATTCATTACTCCAAAGAAAAGGGATGATAGTCTCAAACCATGAGATTCATTAGTACCCTATTGTTAAAGACCATTTCACATTTCCATACTCTTTGTAGTTATTTCAAGAAGAACACAAAATAGAGCTCAAAGTACTTGAAAAGGTCTTGGCAGAAGAAAATCAATTATTCCACCTTCGATATGGATCTCTCCCCATGACCAAGTACCTTGAGAGAATGTGTCACCAAATTTTTCTAAAAGAATGAATAATGCAAACTCCATTTTCTACAGAGATCAGATCCGCGTCGCTCTATCACATATAAGAGAGACTGACTACTCTAGACACCACTACTACTCTCCAAATTCAAATGAATTTCCTCTAAACCTGTATGACTTTTCACAGCCCAGTGTGCCAGGTGACTACATGCAGATTGATGACACATCTTACCAACCCAACTTGATTTTATCATTATTCCAAGATTCTCAACCTTATCTAACTAACAGCGAAGTCCAAAGAGAAGCGACTGCATTAATGAGAACCAGCTCAATGGATGCCACATCACCAGATACAAGAAGTTTTTGGGCCCAATTCAATGACTTTACCTAAGGATACGATAATGATTATTCAAGCTACTCATCACTTAGCAGTTAATTATGACAGGAGTGTTTTTGCTTTATCTTTATGTCAAGTGTGTTTTATCTTTATGTCATGTCTGTTTTTACTTTATCGGCCAAAAATTCATGTTAAGACCACAAAAATTCTTGTAATTAATAAAGTTAATTTGGCCTCAAGTCCAAAAGTCCAGATGATAGCCCAAAAAGTCTTCAAGTCATAAATGCATTGTCAACCATTAGTGTTAAGATGGCAATGTCCTTAAGTCTATAAAAGAGGCCTTTATTTGACTTTTCTTAATCATCTTACCTAACTCTGTTGGCGGATCTAAGGCACGTGTGAGTGTATGCATGTGCAATTGTGTCTATTGCCTAACGCAGTGAAAGCATATAAATTTTATAATAAACACAATAAATATAATATATTAATCACATTAATATATTTGAAAGGTTAAAGAACTCACTATAACATATAACGTTATACACGTATTTTCCTGGAGTCCGCATGAAGACCAACTCGTGTACAGTTCTAATCACCAACTCGGTGGGCTTGGTGAGTTAGAACAGCAACCCGATATTTAGCCTAGGATTAACTCTTAATCCCCAAAATGGCCTGAAGTGTGTTTATATCATTTTCTCCAAAAGGATAAGAAATTGAGAGTTTGAAGCAATACACCATTGCTTCAATTGGATTCATAGAGAAAAATGAAACAAGTTCATTTTTTCATATTTTCTTTTCTTCTTCTTCTTTTTCTTCTTCTTCTTTCTCTTTCTCTCTATTTCCCTTCCCCTCCTTTCTCGGCCAAATGGCCAAAATCCACTCATCTTTCTCTTTTTCTTTATATATATATAATAATAATATAATATAATATATAATATAAATAATAATATATTATATAATATAAAAGAAAGATATTTGATCATTTAACAATTAAATAATTAAAATGAGAAATGATCATTTTGCTAATGAATAGTTACTAAGTTTACCTCTTAGTGGATCCCATTAAATCTCACACTTGGGTAAACTCAACTGAGAGTTCACAATACGCTACGTGTTATAATACAATTAATAAATAATAATTATTAACTAATTGTTATATTTAACACTTAAATACAGACATGCACGTATTCCCGTAGTATTGCTGAATTAAACAATTTAATCCGACATGCTGCCCCAGTGCACAACGAGTATACTCCATATCGCGGGACTCCCTAGGTCCTACGCCCGATTCGTTAAATGAAACTATTTCATGAGTCCGTGAGCAATGCCCCACGCATACCTTACGGATATACAAATCAGCGCGTTGAACCATGCAAGTTGAGGTTACAACACATGCGTATAGTTCTTCCATCATGATATCTTAGATGTGCGGGGATATAGATTATCACCGTCAAATCCCCAATGCTCATCCATGTATTATCTCCGGACTTGTATCTCACTGAACAATATGCGCAAACTCTTTTGCTATATTGTTCTACCATGACGGAACTCTTTCCCAGGATGATTGCTTATAGCCATAAGACTTTCTAAGATACAGTCTCAAAGCATCTGGATATCAAAATCTATTTAGGAGATGACGGATCCCATATCTGTATGCACCGCACTCTATAAGCATCGGACTATACTCAGCGACACCTAGCGGTCACACCATGAAAAGTCTGTAACATGTGTAGAACCAAAGTATGATGGATCACTTACAAGCCTACTATGGCACTTAGGTCAAAAAACCATGTATACTATTCAACTCAAGAGGACCATCCGTTGACGGCTTACATTGGGTGTCTATCGAAGGCCCTCGTGAGTCTGTCCCATATCCAATCCTAATTAGATACCCATATGTCAATACGGGCTCTAACCTCACGGTCGGCTATGAACGACCATCTATATCCTATAGGTACAACATATGCTGATCTTTATAAGAAGGTATCCGCCGACAGACCTGCATCGATAGAAATAGATCAGGGACAATTATTTGAGAACATACTTGCACAACTTGCATTTTCTGGCACCCGATTGCAACTATGTAGTTACTAGTATATTCCTAACTCTATGTCCCATTACAGATAAGGCTCCAACTCTTGGATATGCTGAGTTTTATAACTAGCTAACCTTTAACTGTGCTAATATTTAGTAATTATATGTCTTAGTATGGCTAACTATAAGCTCTTATCTAAACTCTTTTAGATCTGATCTAAACTCTTTCAGATCTACAATGTTAGTAACATTACATGCCTAAGACCATATAAATTTCAATAATTTAATGAAAATATACACTTGTTTTAATACACAAGTATATGTAAATTCAGGGATGACACATAAGCACCGACCCTAACAAACTCATCACGCTTTCGATACGATTTTATCACACTTATATATCAACAAATATTTATTCAAAATTTTACGGCCTATTGTCTCTTATAAATGATAAAGTAAAACTTATTCTTTTCTTTTTGCCTCACAAGAACCGAGAAAAATATATTTGAACATACATACACATATGTTCCACAGCTTTTCTCACGACAACCAACACACATAGCTGTTATTATTTGTGTTTGAAAATTTTACATTTAAAACTCAATCTCTTTCTCCAATAATAAATAAAAAATTTTAACGGCTCGTATAGACTTTACATTGCAGCAACCACCCCCCCTCCCTTTTTTTTTCTTTTATAAATATATTATTTTATACATCCTTATACAAACTCAAAAACATTCAAAGATTAGGGTGAGCGTAACAATGGAGGAAACCTCAGCTCGTAGATTCACAAAAATTTGTGTCTTTTATGGATCCAACCCTGGAAATACTAAAGAGTTTGTAAAAGCTGCAGAAAATCTTGGTAAGGTGTTAGCTGAGCAAAAGATACATTTAGTATATGGAAGAGGTAACTGTGGGTTAATAGGGTCTGTGGTAAAAACTGCACACAATAAAAATAGTCAAGTTTTGGGCATCATTTTAAAACCTCTAGCTATTGAAAATGTTATAAGAAAAACAGTTGGGAATGAGTTATAAGTCTCATCTATACATGAGTGAATGGCTCAAATACTTAGGAATACAGATGCCTTCCATAGCTCTACCAAGAGGTCTCGGGACCTTGGAGGAAATTTTTTAAATTACCTCATGGGCACAATTACAAATTCACCAAAAACCTATTGGTTTGTTAAATATTAATGGTTTTTATAACGAATTGTTATCTTTTCTTGACTATGTAGTGGAAAGACAATTCATCTCACTTCTAGCATAACAGATTTATATTTCTGCTTCATCTTTTGATCAACTGATTGATCAATTATAGTCTTTTATCCCTCTGTCTAATCTAATATTGTATTAGTTAGATTGGTCTACTCATGACAGTGAGAAGAATCGTAAAATAGATTTAAATCTCAGTCTGTAACCTCTACTGTTATTTTGTTGCTACCATTGTTATTGTTGTTATTTTCCTCTTTTTGTTTTTAGCAAGATTTCTATTTCAATAAAAGTTGTTTCAATTGATGTCTTCAATACTTTACTTCTCTATATTTTGACATTGAGAAAATTATCTCAATTTGCTCTATGACATGCAAATTATCATTATAAGATGTTCGGCATCATTATTGCTAAGCATATTAGTCACAACTTAAAAACAAATCCTAGATGGTAACATTAAAATCCACAAAAGTACCATTATCTACAATATCAACAATCTTAGCAGTTATTGGATAATGTGTCATCTTCTCAAAATCATACAAAAATTTAGCAAGATGTCAAATATTTACACAACAAAATTATAATACAACCCTAAAAATTTGGCATCTGCTCGGTTCCCTTGACTTGACACCTAAAAGTTTACAGAATCATATCTTAGCTCTGATACCACTAAAAGCTGTTATGCCCTAGACCCAAAAAATCTGACACACGACATAACTTACACTTATTCAATAATATGCACTCATAATTAATATTGTATAAAATTTTAAACTTGAATTCTACTAGGAATCCTTAGTAAGTTACTACTAGGTTCATCACAAAAATCAACTCATGATCATACTTGGTGAAACATAAATCAAATACAACCATACTTAATAAAATAATACATAAGTATTTATTCAATACGTACAAATTAAATATCTTAAACTACGTGTCCACAAATGAAACACTTAGCAACCTAGCAACTTAAAGAACCCAAGGGACAGTAAAAGCCTTGCTAAATTCGTTAAGCACACATGTACCTTATTTACCTAAAATCACTATAAACTATAATGAGTATAAAACTCAGTAAGCATATTAGTTTTTCATATATCAAAGTAAAAATACATATATATACACAATGCATATGTATGATATGCCGTGATAAATCAAAATCATAATCTTATCAAATCACATGCCAGGTAAGCGCTTATACATTTTTTCAAAACATATAATAGGAATACTATCACTCAACTACTACTTAGTAGGACTTTTATATCACATATCACATAATAGGCCAAATGTCATCTGTTGATAACATACCGTATAAGAGGAATAGCACAAGTGAGGTTTAAATTACACATATATAATGCTCATACCCAAAGGTAAGAGCCAAACCCTCACCCTGATCATCAGTGAGTCCTCTCACATGCACTAATACGCTATCACATGAATGTGATAACTCACTTTTTCTTTAGGTACAAATAGGTTCTTCCCTACATACCGAACACATAACATATACCAATTTCGAAGGAAATGCCATATATAAAGGCTCCACAAATCACATAAGGTGCCTACTAAGTAAATAATGAGTTCAAACATCCTTAAAATACAAAATGTATCTCATGAACATTTTTCACTTTAAAAGCTTTATTTGTTAAACATATTTTATTTTGAAAGCTCACTTTCATAAATACATGTATGTCCATGCTCAATGTCAATGCTCATATTCATAAATATATGTCTTTCATATTTCATGTCGAATATACTTTGACATAATATAAACATATTTTTAAGCACATTTACAAAATCATGCATAAATAATTACTATGTTTATTGTGATTTCAGTAAAAGTCTAGTATAATTATCTCTTAACATTTTTTAGTACACTGCTTAATTCTCCTTAACCTATCAATGAAGATTAATCTTTTTATAAACCTCACCATTCACACAAAATACTTTAAATAGCTTACAAAATTACACATATTACACTTATCTCATTGAATTGGTCTAATGACTTGGTTTCTCAAAACTTGTTATTCTGACCACTTACACTTAATAAAATTTTCTTATACATCAAATGATGTCCAATTACTCCAAAATCAGAATATATCATTTTTGACTCATACATCCTTCTTAAATATGAATATTATATCATAATTCCTATACAATCCATTTCATAAACACCATTAAATCTAAACTATTATCATGACAGGATCAAGATATTTACTGAACAGTATTCAATCTCCCAAATTTATAAAATCATATACTAATTAAAAAGTTATAAAACTATCATATAATTACTCTTGACACATATCTAAATCCATGATAAATGTTTCACTTCAAAATCCCTGTCAAAAGTATTTTAAAACTATTTTATTTCATAGCTTTAAAAATCTGTTAATCAAATACTGCAATGAGCTGATACATTTTAGAAAATCATAACAATTTAACCACATTGATCTAAATTCTAAATTTTGAATATATCATATTAGACATATAAATTATCATATTCCAAAAAATTTTAATTTTTGAAGATCATTCAGTAGATCAAAAACTTTTGGTCACTGTAGTATACTGTTAACACACGAAATTTCTAGAATTATAGGGTTATTTTTGTAAATTCACTAAAAATTCAATTTTTGAAATTTTCAATCGATTCAAAGTCTCAAATGATTCTAGACATGTCTAGTTTCATATTCTAAAAATCCAAAACCAGAATGGAAGTACAACAATTTATAAAATTCTTAGATCAAGAGACTATCAAGTAAAAATTCTATAAATTCATCATGATTTATCAAGTTATCTACATAATCATCATTAATTCTCAATATATCTTATAAAATTCACATCAAGTCCTCAATTTTACATATTTTCAGAAATTAAAACTTAAAGAAATTAATTTAATTAACACTAATAAATTGACAAAGAGTTATGATGTACCTCTTAAAATCTAAAATTCCAATTTCTTATTCTTTCTTCTTCTTCTTCTCTTTCTCTCCCCTCTATTTCTCTCTTTTCTCTCTCTAAAAATGGTAGCTCGACCAAAAATGAGTGAATTATGGTTTAAATTGTGTATTTTTATACTAAGAGGCTAACTTTTAATATTTATAAATTAACCCCTAAACTTTTAAAGTATTATAATTTGATCCCTAAAATAAATCTAAAGTCTTGTAAATAAACTCAATTCTAATAATAGGTCCTTAATCTATACAAACAATACTAATAACAATACATAAATTAAGTATCATCCACATATAAATAAAATATAAATATTATATATATGTAAATACTTATTCTTATTGGTTGTAGATAAGTGGTTACTACAGGTTGCACATTGCCAATGGTATTGAAAAACTATTAAAATTTATTATAATAATAAAGTTGCAGTAATGGATTCTCATAATAATAAAAACTCTTCAAAGTCTAAGTATATTGCATCAAGTTTCTAGTTGTTAAAGTGAGCATTCACAGTCAATAAGTGTTTATAGAATATATTGATAAAAATTCCATAATTGTGAATCCAATCACCAAAGGGTTACCATCCAAGGTGTTTCATAAGCATGTTACTCGTATGAGTATTGTATTATTTGAGGATGTGAATGAATTGTGGGAGTTTTTTATTTGATGATCATTTGATAAAACACATTTATGGGAATAAAATTTGATGGATTATTTGTTGACATTCTGAATAAAGTTACACTTTCTATTATAGTTTAGCATAAAGTTTAGAAAGAGTTATATAGTAAGACCAGTTGAAAATAGGCTTGTTTAAGATTACATTGCATGTAATTTTTATTCTACACACCCATATCTTATATATGTCATTAATTATGTCAGTATGGTGACCATTGATAGGTCTAGTTGTGAATATATGCAACAAAGGTCTCTTTGATTCCATATTGATATATTTAATAGATCAAATTATATTTAAAAAGATATTTCAAGATAAGATAGCATCTATAGCGCATAGTAAAGTTTATAATGTATAATTATTTTCGAATGACATATGTAACCTAAGTAGAAGATTGTTAGGTTTTATAATTTTTTATATTGGCTCACATATTAACAATAATTATATATTATGAACTATCTTAAATCAGAGCCAATTTAAATGATCTAATTTGGGCTATCTCTTATTAGTTTCTAGAGACATCTAATTTGATATGAACTTATTATGTGTAGAACCTAATATTAGTTAAACTAGGATTGATTGGATTATAGTTAACCTAGTATATAAAGACCTTTTTTAGATTGTAGTTCCTAAGTCAAATTATTATACTTAGAGCTATTCTTCTCTTTTTCATTACAGAGAAAGAACTTCATTAAGGACTATCCAGATTTGATTGTGGATGGCTGCTATACTCTTGTGAGCTCATTGAAAAAAGTTTTTTTTTTATGTTCAAGTTGTTATGAATTCTTTAAGTATACTTTTCTCAACATTCATATCTAAATAATTGACATGATAGAGCAAGAATTATATTCATAAAGTTATCAATCCTAATTTATGATTATATCTAATAATTTTTTTTTAACCTATAAGGTTTCTTAATTTTTGTAATTGATACTTGACTTTTTTTTTCTTTTGAAAGCGATGCTAGACTTTTAATAAAAGCGCAAAAGAAAATTATTTATTATATAATATTAATGTCTGATTATTGAAATTTGGTGATTTAAAATTAAGGATAAATTTAATTTTGAGTTGGAGACTAAGGAAGAGCCGGCACGTGGTTAAAAATTTAATGGTCAAACAAAAGATGTGCGAAATAGGAAGCTAGATGCGAGGAGGAGAGTGAAAACACAAAGGGGACATTCTTAGATATGAATGTCGTAACATTGGCTGATTAATGCCACAACAACAATTTCAGTATGCTCAACGTTGCAGCGTTGGCAGTGTTCACTCGAAGTTGCATCGCCCTTATGTTGGACTTTGAATGCTAAAGTAGTACTTGGACGAAAAAAATTCTATTTTAGTTCTAATTGTTTGTTTACGTCGGTTTTGGATTTTCTAAGCACGTGAACTCTTATTCCAACTAGGTTTAGGTTTTGTAGGGTCAATATTAACACTATATAAACTCTTGTAATCCTTTGTAATTCATCAACCATCAATCATCAACACGAGAGAGAATAAGGAGTTTAAGTTACACTTTAGTGCTTTAAGCACACAAGATAGTGTGGTATAAATTCTTGAGAACTCTGAGCTATTTGGGTATTTTTTGTATCTTTTGTAGGGATTCGTTGTATACAAAAGATTAAAATAAAAGAAATTAGAATCCTAAGATCCACTATGGACTTAGGCGGTTATTGCTGAATCATGTATATTAATTGTATACTTTCTTTAGTTATTTAATTATTTATCTTCTTGGTTGTGTGATCTTTATTGTTTTTGGTTGCTTGTGAGTGAAAGATTTCTACAAGATGCTAGGTTTTTTAGAGTGCACACTAAAAATCTTAACAAATTGGTATCATTACCAAGTTAGAGAAAATACCTAAGTAGTATTAACTATAACAACTCATAAGCATGAGATAGAGAATTTAAATGGGTAGAATGACTTTAATTTGTGAAAAGTGAAGGTTATGGCTTTATTGGTGAGTCAATGGTTAGATTCAATCCTTGAAAAAACTTAAGCAATAGCTAATGAAGAAAAAAGATCGACAAAATCTAGATCTGAGGTAGATAGGGAAACCATTCAGAAAAAACCCCATAGTACCATAGTGCTATCATTAAGTGATGAAGTCTTGAGGGAAGTGGTTGGTGAGAAGACAACATTGAATCTTTGAAAGAAACTTGATGCCCTCTACATGAAGAAATCATTGGCGAATCATTTATATGTCAAGAAAAAATTATATCAGTTGTCTATAACTAAGGGAACTTTATTGAAAGGTCATATAAATGCCTTTAAAAAGATTATTATTGATCTTAAGACAATAAACATTAAGATTAAAAATAAGAATAAAGCGATAATTTTGTTGTGTTCTCTACCTCCAAGTTATAAACACTTTGTGGACACACTCATATATGGTTGGAAGACTTTAATGGTGACTAATATTTAAGCCTCATTAACTATAAAGAATTGGAAAAAAGATCTGAACCTGGTAATGCAACTCACTGAGTTGTAAGAGGAGGATATGGTAAGAATAATCAATAGGGCATATCCAAGAAGTGCTACTTTTATAATAAGGAGAGACACGTAAAGAGGGATTGTCTAGAAAAAAAATGCAAAGAAAGGTAAAAGAGCTACAATAGTGTGTAAATAAGACTTGAAAATTGAAGAATTATTGGTAACTTCGGGTGAAAGGATGCTAGAGTATAGATACTTGATTCTAACTGTAGTTCTTATATGTTTCCAGATAAATTGTTATTTACCAATTATAAAATCATTTAGGGAAGAAACATACTAATAGGGAATGATATGACTTGTAGAGTCATAATGATTAAAAATATTAGGATGAAGATGCATGATAGAGAGATTAGAGAGTTGCATAATGTAAGGGAGGTTCTTAAAGTTAAGAGGAACTTAATATTCTTAGGAGTACTAGATTAAGAGGGAATGATCTATAGTAATGATGAACAATTAGAAGTACAAGGCGTTGTGTGTGCTTGATGGAGATGTTATAGATGGCTCAACATTGGAGATTTGCTCCCCATGGTGATAGGGATCAAAAGAGAATGAATGAGAAAAGTGCTGCTAATAAAGATATGTCATGGAGGTACTATGATGGTGTTAAGAATGACATAAGAAATCATAGTACAAAGGCCACCTAAAGGAAGATGTATTCATATCTTTAGAGACCAAGATCACAAACCCAAAAGAAGTTAAGTCTAGATAAAAACTTAACTGAAGTTAACACTAATGATAGAGCGTTAGAGTGGATGGATTCTGGTAAAACTTCTTGAAGGGATTTTAAATCAAAGAGGGGTTTGTTAGAATTTAATGATTTAAAATTAATAATAAATTTATTTTTAAATTGAAGACTAAAGAATAGTCGACACATGGTCAAGAACACAATAGTTAAACGAAAGAAGTGCGAAATAGGAAGTGAGATGCAAGGAAGGACGTGGAAACATAAAGGCGACTTCCCAAATATAAATGTCACAGTGACAATTCCAGTATACTCAACACCACAACATTAGCCATCGAACGCCGCAACATTAGTTTAAAATTCCATCGCTTTAGCATTGGACCTTGAACGTTGCAGCATTATCTGTACGAACAAAAAATTCTATTTTGATTCTAATTGTATGTTAAAGTCGACTTTTGACTTCTTAAGTACGTGGAATCTTATTCCAACTAGTTTTAAGTATTTTAGAATTAATATTAATATTATATAAATTCTTGTAATCTCTTGTAATTTATCAAACATCAAATCATCAATAAGAGAGAGAATAAAAAGTTTCGATTACACTTAAATATTTTGAGGGCACAAGATAATGTGCTATAGATTATTGATAGTTCTAAATTATTTAAATATTTTTTGTATATCTTGTGAGAATTTTTTGTATACAAAAGAATAAAATAAAAGATATTAAAATTTTAAAATTCACCATAAATATAAGTAGTTATTGTCGAATCACAAATATTAATTATGTGTTTTTTTAACTATTTGATTATTTATCTTTTTGTTGTATAATCTTTACTATTTAAGATTTTTTTTAAAATGAATAATAAAAAAAACCCGTTACTAATGATGCTGTATCGCAAGATTTTTAAATGTGTTAGCGCTTTGGATTTCAAACGATATAACAGACTTACTTTCACTTCATATGATCTAATTCGCTTCAAATTTAGCTTTGGAGGGGTTTTGTTTTAGTTTTCCTTTTTAGATCACTCACAACTATTTAAAAAATAATTCTACAAAAGTAAAATTTCACGATAATGAGGAATTTTCTCGATTTTAGATGCTGGCTAGAGTTCAAATGGGATGAAATATTTGATTGGCAGATAATATATCATTTTGTAATTAGGTTATGATGCCAAAACTCAGGATAATAATTTGTGCTTAGATCTCAAATCCCCATTTTAAGTACATCTTAATCCTTTATGTGGGTGGGCCACATCATATAATTACCCAATTAATATTTTAAATCAAATACAACCAAACTTCAAAACACTATTACTTGCAGGCACAGTCAATCTTCGAGGACTTTTTATTTTTTTTAAGGAATAGTATCCAAATAATGGTTGTTCCTTAAGCATATTTGCACATGCCAAATTGCCAATAAGCTCTGGACAGAGTAAAGGGCCCAATCCACGTTTGCCAATTGCAACCACTCAAAATATTTTAGCATTATCACAGCAATCTCAGATGTTTTTCTTTGGACCATCAATATTGGTTCTATTTATTGCCATTGCTTTGTTGGAATTAGTCCTTTATGGAAGACAAACACCTCTTTCAACCCCTCTTAGCCGCCCCCGCCACCTCCGCCACCACCTCCTCTTCCTTCTCCGACGCTGCCACCACCAACCTAGATGCAAGTGATGCTGACAATATCAAGCTTCTCTCTTCAAGTACTTCTATCATTTTCCGGCTGCTTTCCATCTTCTTTATCGGAGTAATCTCCGTATGGGCAAATCTTGAAGCATCAAAAGGCTTTGAAATAACAATCATCAATGATGCCAAAGACTCTCTAGCAGGCAAACGCTTCGAGCTCTTCTACATATCAAACGACAAAGCTACAAGAATACTCCTAAACACCAGCGCCTTTGCTGAAAACATTCTTTATCCAGACATCAACCAGACCAAGAAGGAAGTTCAACGCATCACTCTGCGGCTCGTAACCGGCGAGAACATGACGCAAATATCCACCGTGGAAGCAAGCAAAATCGATGAGTTTGTCATTAACATGAGTTCATCAATAATGGGAGATGCAAATGTCAACCATGCAATTATCTCAGCGTTACAAAGTGGCATGGCGCGAATATGGCTCTGGGACGGCGGGTCTAGTGCTCCGCCGCGGCTTATCCACGGCTTGGTTGAATATATAAGCATGTTGGCCGGATTCGGTCGAGTGAAAGATTTTGTTGGTGGTGAGTCGCCGGAATTTATTAGTCATCTTTGCTGGGACGACAAGGATCCTAGGGTTGTGGCACAATTTCTAGATTTTTGTGAGGAGCATAATAAGGGTTTCATCCAACGGCTTAATCAGGCTTTGAAGCATCGATGGGACAATCGGACGGCGGATGATGTGATAGGGATGGAAGCTAAGCATTTGTGTGATTCTTATAAAAAGTTATTATCATGATTTTTCGCTTGGATGTAAATTTTCAGTGACAAAAGAATGAACGTACGTTCGTAGAACGAGTTATTTTAAAATCAAACGTTTTGATTTAATTTCACCACAAACAAACACAAGGATGTAATTTTGATAAAATGGGAAATCCGTTTGCATCATGGCATGTATATATATATATATATATATATATATATATATTATGATAAAATGAAAATCGTGACGTTGAGACTTGAGATTTGAGACAGTGTCTCAAAACTTGACCTGGCAAATGTGGAGCATTATTGCCTTCCACGTGCATATTTTTAATTACTATGATATGACTTGTATTGTAGGTCCATGCACACAATGAAAATGTTTCCGATTAGTTTTTTTTTTTACACATAATTTTAATTATCAAAAGGTTAGTTTAGGTTGTACATTCTTTGAAATGAGAACCGTCTATTTTTTTCTATTTGATTTTATAAGCCTTTGCTAGACTTAATATGTATAGATTTTGACTTCTTTTTTTTGGGTCTAAAAATGAAACAATCGTTTTTTGTCATATTTTTGACAGTTGGTCTTCGTCGGCTATAATTATATTATTTTTTCTTTGTGGATCATGTTCTTGAGACTTGAGTACTGTTTACAAAAATAGTTATTGACCTGATTATAAGTTAGTTCCAATTTCCGATCAAATTATGAATTCTGCCTCACATTTATAAAACAATTCGAAATTTTTGTATATTCTAATTAACTAAAATTTTGAGATCTTAAGGGAGGAGATCTCCTACCTGACTTAAATACTCTTTTGTTTTTTCAACATATATACTCTTTACTATTGCAAATAACAGCCCAAATTCATATTGAAATTCCTTCTACAAACATAGTTTTGGCAACCATATTATTGTTAACCTTTACTGTGACGTATGAATAAATATTTATGTTGTATGTGGTAGTATCACAGATAGTATGTGTATTTGAAAACGTAACAATTAATTCCCAATTTTTTTAAATTTTTTATGATATAAAATATTAAATTAAGTTGAATGAACTTTGTGGGTTCTTTCCAAAAAAAAAAAAGAAGAGAGAGAGAGAATGAACTTTGTGGGTCGAGTGGAAACGCTGGCTAAGGTTGATATGCCTTGACCCAACCTAGTCTGCAGATCCACATACAAAAGTTTATTTGGGCCGAATAGGCCCACTCCTTTAATACTAGTTAAAAGAGTATTTAATAAATTTATGATGCTGAAGACTGAATTGTATTCTTTCAGCTTGACAGTGAACCAAATTGTGGCTACTTATTATTATTATTCATCTCATTTGTTATTTTGTTTACATGTGGGTCATTTCTTTCCTTCTTTTTAATTTGTATTCTAAATTGTTATTACTTTTTTTTTTAAAGGAAATTGTTATTACTTAGTTCATTTAATTTTGTTTTTCAATTTTAACTCATTAGTGTCACTCAGTGGTAGACGAAGTGCATATTAAAAAAGAATATAAAACATTACATTACAACTCACTAAACCCCCAAAAAAAGAAAGAAAAAAAATATATAATACACATTAACATGATATAACATAAATAAAAAATAATTAAATTAGTGTGAAAAAAAATATATAATACACATTAATTAAAATAAATATAGCATCACAAGTTGGGAATATTTATAGGAATGGGATTGGATACTTTTTGTGGTTAGTAGGTTTTGTTTTTGTTTAATTTATTTATGATTGGTTAATCCTTTATCTTTGTGGGTTAAAGAGGCTGGTTTCATGAAGTGGTTTTGCCATTTTGGGTTAGAGAGGCTGGTTTCACATAGAGTGATTGGGTGAAGGTGGTAGGATGAGAGTGATTTTAGAAGAGAGATTGACTTTGGAGGGAAATGAAAATGAAACTTAATGGTTGGGGAGGAATAAAATTTTTTAATTTTTTTTTTTTCATTTGGAGAGAAAAAAATAAAATTTAAGACATTCACTTTAATGAAAAAATGCATTGAAATTTTTTATTATTGAGTCATTTAAAGAAATGCAATATTATTTTAGAAAATAAAATATGATGTTCAAAATACAATTTTGCCCTTCAAAAATAAATTTTTAACAAAATCGTAGGAATAGAGACATTTTTATAATTATGAGAATATAATGATGTTTAAGATAAATACTAGAGATTAATAAATCATTTCCACTAATTATTATAAACTTTTGAGTTCTTAAAAGTCATTTCTAACCATTATGTTGTATGCTACGTTACCTTAATTGTTGCTTCACTTATTTAAAAGTTTAAAACCCATTTTTCAATTAAAAGCTCTTCAAACCTCACATTTCACTAAACACAGAATTGTTTTTTTATATATTGTAATCAAATTATTATAAATAAGTACATATACAGTGAAACCTTTAAAGAGGTTGGAATCACCCCCTATTGATGGTTCTTTTTATTTTCTTTTCTGCTTTTTTCATCACCTTAATTACCATTCTGTTCCGCACGGTATACTTAACATATTTAATGAAGTTAATTAACTATCTCTAAAATGTGTGGTGGTGATACAGTGATGAGAAACCTAATCCAAATGATCCTTCCCATGGTACCCTATCCTTTATATTGTTGAATAATAATGTAAATAAGCTAAAAATATGCGTGCACGTGATTTTTTTTTATTAAAATTCAATTTTCAATTATGATCATTTGCGACCTTTTACTTTGATTCTCCTGATTGAATATCACTGATCCAACTTGTTATGTTTTGAAAAACACAAGTGCAAAAATGCAGCAGATGCAGAGTTCACAAATGTACAAAAGAATTAAATTACAACAACAGCGTCGAGAAGATGATGCAGAGGTAGCTGCTGATCAAAGAAACAAGTGAAATATGTTAGAAAGAATATTGCTGATGTGAATTTAATTATTTATTAACAACAAGTTTGTTAAAGAGTTAAAAGAGGTTGTTCAAAGTTAGTTATAATTTTTAATTTTTCCACCATTTTGATTCCCTTGTAAATAGTGACTATAAATATCTTGTAAAGCTCTTATTAGTTCAATAATTGGAAATACAATTTTACTCTTAATACTCAGAAATTCTCTAGAACCATCTTAAGTTTGTTTGGCTTATTTTCTTGAGCTTTCTCACACTTTCTCAAAAAATAAATTACAAAGCTTGTTCAAACGCTTTGTTTCTTGGTATCAAAGTAATGGCAAGTTCAGCTAATATAGATCAAACAACTCCTGCGAATTTGAATCACCTAATGAATAC
The DNA here is from genome assembly GCA_946807835.1 of Ailanthus altissimus. Taxonomy (NCBI): domain Eukaryota; kingdom Viridiplantae; phylum Streptophyta; class Magnoliopsida; order Sapindales; family Simaroubaceae; genus Ailanthus; species Ailanthus altissimus. Next base: position 23,225,278 of record OX327684.1, read on the forward strand.
ACTTAACCTGAATCAAAGTATCAACTTCACCTTTACTAATCCTGTGAAGCTTGACAGCAATAATTATCTGCTTTGGAGATCTTATATTCTTACTTCAACAAGAGAAAATGATCTGGATGAGCTACTCACATGTGAGAAATAATATCCAACTCAATTCATAGTTTCTTTGAATTTAGATCCAGAACCAATACCCTGTTGTAAATCTTTTTTATAGTATTTGGAGGAAACAAGACTCGATCATGACGAGTTAGTTTTTTCATTCATGTCTGAGTTTGTACTGAGTTCTGTCATTCATTGTAAGACTTCACATGATATTTGGAAATACTTTGATCAAATGTATGAAAGACAATCTTTAGCTAGACTTACTCAGTTGAGATCACAATTGCAGACTATTAGGAAAGGTTTTGTAAATATAAATTACTATTATCTCAAAGTTAAAGGCTTAAGAGATAGTCTTGCTATGGCAAGTCAGCCTGTATCAGATCAAGATCTGGTGATATATTTGCTTGTTGGATTAGGATTAGAATATGACCTTGTGACCTTATTTGTGTCTATAAAGAGCAATGAATTGTCATTGGCAAAAATATATACAATATTATTGAGCCAATAAGGTAGACTTGAGCTATCAAATTTAGGATCTAATGTCAATGGTGGAATAACATTTAACATAGCTACTACAAGATATAATCCAAATTTCAAAGGTAACAATAAGAATAAGAATTTTGGTGGACAAAACTATAATAACAATCAATACAATCAACGTGTCTTTAAAGGTAAGGGGAGAGGCAAGCAAAACTATAATGGTTAGAACAAATCTAAGATAATTTGTCAAATTTACTTCAAACAAGGCTATGGTGCTCTGAAATACTAGAACAGGTTTAATGAGGAGTTTAAACCTTCTACACCACAAGCACAAGTACAAAACAATGGACAGAATAACCAGGCAGCATCTTACATAGCAACACTAGGTCTAGAAGTAGTCAATGAAGAGCTTGGATGGTACATAGATAATCGAGCTACTAACCATGTAACAAACAGCAACAACAATATGGCCACAAAGTTAGAATACATAGGTAATGATCATATTACTGTTAGTAATAGTAGTTCTTTACAAATTTTAAGTATTGGTATTAAGACACTACAAACACTTAATTCACAATGCCTCAACTTACAACAAGTTTTGTTAGTACCTGGAATGACTATAAATCTTCTAAGTTTTTCTAGATTAACATCTAATTGTAACTTGATTGTTGAATTTTACAAAAAATTATGTGTTGTTAAAGATGTGAAGGGGAATGTTCTTCTTCAAGGAATTATTAGATAGGGACTTTACCAGCTTATCTTAATAGAAACTCATGGATCCACACTTATAAACTCAACTTTCCAAACTAAGACCTTTCTTTCAAAACACTATCAAACCAAGATTACTTTGTATACTGATGGTAATATAAATAAATCAAAAACTGGTTACAGTTCTGATATAATCTACCATTAATTACCTTCTGTAAATAACTTTTATGATGAAATGAAAATCATTGATGCATTGCATATGAGATTTTGGTCATTCAAATAAAGATGTAATGAAATATATTGTACAACAGTGTAATATGCATACTTCAATGAATGAAAAATCGTCACATTCCTTCTATTCAGCACGTAACTTGACAAAAATCATAAACTTCACTTTGGATATTCTGAAATAAAAAAACCAAAATGCCTTTGGAAGTCATATATACAAATGAATGGGGTCTTGCAAGTCAGTTGTTAGGGGATGGATATAGGTATTATGTTAGTATGGTTGATGACTATAGCAGATTTACTTGGATATATCATGCGTCATATATCCTTTAACACGGAAATCACAAGCACTAAATATGTTTCAATCAGACTTTGGAGGAGAGTTTAGGACCTTGAACAAATACTTAAAACAAAAGGGAATAGGACATATGTTTTCTTTTCCTTACACTCACCATCAAAATAGTAGAGTGGAAAGGAAATATAGGCATATCTCTGAAACAGGATTAACTTTACTTGTACAAAGCAAAATTTTATTAAAGTATTGGTGGTATGCCTTCAGTACTGCAATCTTTCTTAGAAACAGAATGCCCTTGTCTGTATTGAACTTTAAATCACCCTTTAAGTTATTTTTCTCACAAAAACCATATTACACCTTTATAAGAGTTTTTGGGTGTGAATGTTATCCCCATCTTAGGCCCTACGACAGATTTAAATTATATTATCATATTAAAAAATGTGTGTTTATAGGATATAGTAAGAAACATAAAGGCTATCTATGTATGACTTCAAAAGGTAAGATTTACATTACTAGACATATTGTATTTAATGAGACAAAATTTTCTTTCAAAATTGATCAGACATTTATTAATATAGATAAAAAAAAATAAATTGTTTACAATAACACTTGTTCTTGTCCCTTATTACAAATATAAGTTCCTTGTGTTCAAGAACCCTATATTACTAATATAGCTGGTATAGTTTTTGGTTCAGTAATTCCTGACATTCAATAGTATCACACAGATCAATTAATACAAACACCTATGAGCAGTCAAAATAGCCAAATGTATACACAAAATATACTTGAAATCACCCAACAACCTACCTCAAACATAAAAACACAAACACATGCTGCAGCACCTCCTAATATTACAGTACCAATATTAGAAAATACTACCATTAACCTACATCCAATGGTAACTAGATCAAAAGCAGGTATTTACAAGCCAAAGATGTTATCAGCCAAGGTTGATGGAAATCCTGAATACACACCATCAGCAACCTCAAAAGCATTAAGACTGGTTCAATGGAAGAATGCAATGATAGATGAATATTAAGCACTCTTGAGAAATAAAACTTAGAAATTGGTTCCATGTGAATCAAATTTTAAAGTAATAGGCAGCAAATGAGTGTTCAAAATTTTAAAAAAAAATCAGATGATAGTATAGCAAGACATAAAGCAAAGCTGGTAGCTAAGAGTCATCATAAAACACCAGCAATTGTTACACTGAAACTTTTGGGCTAGTGGTCAAGACAAGCACTATAAGAGTAATTCTGAGTTTAGTAGTAACTAAGGGAATAAGACTGAGATAAATGGATATAAATAATGTTGTTCTCAATGGTGATTTGCTAAAAACTATATATATGGCTCAACCAGAAGGTTTTCTGGTTAAAAGAAAAGATAACTATGTATGCAAGTTGCAAAGAGCGTTATATGGCATTAAGTAGGCACCAAGAGTATGGTATGAGAAATTGAAGTCAACACTCATCAGATGGGGCTTTAATAATGCAAAAACATATGCTTCAGCCTTTATTAAGAAGAAATAAACAAGGGTAACAATAATATTATTGTATGTGGATGATATTATTGCAATAGGAGATGATGATGATGTTGGGTACAATGTTTCAGTTTAAAACTGTATTGGGTGTGTGCATATGGTACAATTTAAGCTGGAGTACTGTTAGAAATGGACCCGTTGGCAATTATAAGACTCAACAGAGTGAGCTTGAGTCACTAGAATAGCAGCTATAATTTTTAAGTACTGGTTTAACATTTAAACTATTTAGATTAACTCTTGATCTATAGTTTAACTCTTAAAGTATATGTAACCAATGAACTTAGCTTTTTATTATTCAACATTTGAATTATTAAAGCAAAATTCAAAGCTTCCATGGCTAATTTAATTAGAGATAAAGATGAAATAATGTTTTTAACAATTGAAAACAAAGAAAAATAATTTTTCTTATCTCACCCTTCCATATGGCTTGCAAAGAAATTAGTGTTTTTGTTAACAACAACAAAGAAATTGAACATTTCATTCCTTTCATTAAAAAAATGGCTCGCTACCTTATCATCCATTAGCCATCCATTTTTTTTGTTTCATTTTTCACTCACATATCTCCTAACCAAATTAACCATTAATTTAATTAATGCTTAACTAAGAATTAATTAACCTAATTAAAGTTAACCCTTAACCCTAGTTAAGTCAAAATACTTGTCCAACAAGTTTAAAATATTTAAATATATAATTAATTTAACCTTAGTTAACTATTGACTATGGTTAGATTAAAAAACTTGGCCACCAAGTTTATATATAATAATATATAATTCAATTAACCTAACTCAAGTTAACACTTAACTAAAGTTAGGTTAACTTACTTTTCTATAATGAAATAATTAATTAACCTAACCTTAGTTAACAATTAACCTAGGTTAGTTAATATAATATTTAATTATAAAATTATTCTTTTAACCTAACTACATGGTTAACTCTTAACCATACTTAGGTTAAATATTTATTTAACTCTTAAATAAATAAATACATTGATTATTTAACAATTATATAATTAAATATGTAAAATTACCCTTAAACATTTATATAGTTACTAAGTAAACCCTCTTAGTGGGTTCCACTATACCACACACTTGAGTAAACTCAACCAAATGTTCACTATGCGTCATGTGTCATTAATTAATTGGCCAACGACAATTGTCAACTTATTAATGTACTTAACACTTAAATATTGATACGCGCGCATCTCGAGGGTTCATAAAATAAATGTTTAGTTTTGCTGGAAATTATTAAATTGAACAATTCAATTCAATACGTTGTCCCAGTGCACAATGAGTACACTTCATATTAGGAGACTCTTTAGGTCCACACTCGATTCATCAAATGGAACTATTCCATGAGTCTGTGATCAATGCCCCAAGCACACATCATGAATATTACAAATCAGCACGTTAGACCATACAAGTTGAGGTCATAGCTCCTACGTATAGTTCTTCTATCAATTATATCCTAAATGTACGGGGATATAAATCAGCACCGTCAAATCTCTATAAGCATATCCGTGAACTTATCTTTAGATTTGTATTTCTATAAAACAATTTTCGCAAACTCATTTGCGATATTATCTAAACCTATGGAAAGCTCTTCTGGGGTATCTGCTTTTGGCAAAAAAAACTTTTTGAAATATAATACTTAGAGTATCAGGATATACAACTCACCCAAATGAATTGAAGGATCCCATATCTATGAACACCGAATTCTATAAGCATCGAACCATACCTAGCGATACTCAGCGGTCAAACCATGAAAGGTCTTTGACACGCGTAAAGTCAAAGCATGGTGGATTACTCAAAAGCCCACCATGGTGCTCAAGTCAAAGGACTACAAATACTACTTAACTCGTAAAGACCTTTTATTGACGACTTTATGGGATGTCTATTTGAGGTCTTCATGAGTCTGTTCAACATCCAATCCTGACTGAATACCCGCATGCCTATATAAGCTCTAAGTTCATGGTCAGCTAAGAACAACCATCTATACTTTACAGATATAGACATATATTGATCTATATAAAAAGAATTCATCAACAAACCCACATCAATGAAAAACTATTATGAATATAATATTTGAGAACATACTTGCATATTGACATTTTTTAGCATCTGATTGCAACTCTTGCAACTATGTCATTACTAGTATACCCTTAGGTCTTTGTCCCGTTACAAATAAGACTCTAACTCCTTAGATTTCACTTATTATTATAACATGCTAACTCTTTATCATTCATAATTATTAGTGATGCTAACTCTTAATGCTGATTTAAACTCTTTTAGAATAGATCTGAACTCTTTCAGATCATACAATGTTTGTAACGTTATAAGTATTATACCATATATCATATGTGTTTTAATATTAATAATTTTATTCAAAATATTTATTGTATAAATATTGACAATTAATATTCATACAATATTAGAATGACACGTAAGTATCAGCTCCAACAGATGAAGTGCAAAGAGTTATAGAAAAATTACACAAGGATTTTACATTAAAAGAGTTAGGTGAATTGAACTACTTCTTAAGAATTGAAATAACCAGAGAAGATGAAAAACTGCATCTATGTCAAACTAAAAACATTAAAGATCTTTTTAGGAAAACCAATATGGCAGCAACTACCAGTAATCCTACTCTAATAAGCACATGACTCAAACTATCCAAAGAAGAAGAAAATAAGTTTATTGGTATAACTCTTTACAGAAGCATTATTGGAGCACTTCAATATTTTACTTTAACAAGACCATAGATTTCTTTCTTTGTCATCAAGCTCAATCAGTTCTTGATAGCTCCATCAAAACAACAGTAAAAGTACTGTAAAGGATTTATCAGATATTTGCAAGAGACAAAAGACCATGGATTGACCTTTAAACCTAGTGAACCTTTGAATTTGATAACTTATAATGATGTTGATTGGGCTTATGGTGTGGATAATAGAAAATCATTTAGTGGTCATTGTGTGTACTTTGCAAAGAACTTAGTTTCATGGAGTTTAAAGAAGCAAAGAGTGATTGCAAGGTCTAGTGCAAAATTTGAATATAAGCCCTTAGCATAAGTCATGACAAAATTTTCGTAGTTAAGGTTTTTATTTTCTGAATTACATGTTCAGCTTAATTCAATACCCATTGTGTGGTGTGACAACTAAGGAGCAACACATTGGCAGCAAATCCTATGTTTCACAGCATGATCAAACACATCGAAATAGATGTACATTTTGTTAAGCATAAAATCTTGAATAAAGAAGTTGAAGTCAAATATATTCCATCTAAACGTCAGGTTGCAGATATTTTTACAAAAGCATTTTCCTTTGCTAAATTCAAAGAATTTATATTCAATCTCAATGTTGTTCCTCAACAGATGAGTTTGAGGGGGGATAAAAGCAAAAGCAGATGTAGCAAATGCAGAGTTCACAAATGTACATAAGAATTAAGCTACAGCAACAGCATCGAGAAGATGATGCAGAGACAGTTGCTGATCAAAGAAACAAGTGAAAGATACTAGAAAAAATATTGTTGGCCTGGATTTAATTATTTATTAATAGAAAGTTTGTTAGAAAGTTAGAGAGGTTGTTCAGAATTAGTTATAACTTTTTTAATTTTTTTGCCATTTTAATTCTTTGGTAAATAGTAACTATAAATATCTTGTAAAGCTCTTGTTAGTTCCATAATTGAAAATACAATTTTACTCTTCATACTCACAAATTCTTTAAAACTATCCTAAATCTGTTAGCTTATTTTCTTGAGCTTTCTTACACTTTCTCGGAAGGTAAACTAGAAAGCTTGTTCAAACACTTTGTTTCTCGTTTGTCATGTTGCTAACAAATCCCAAAGTTTCAAATTTGAAGATTTGGGTTATAAACACAGAACTTAAGAAATGTAATCTAAAACGACCATAACAAAAATCAATGGAGTGAAACTTTGCCCCGCTTCTTCTGGTATAAAGTCATAACTTGTACCACAGATGCTCCATTCTTATAGTAAAGAAACTTTCAATAGACTGTTGAAGGTGGAAATGTTCCTAGATTTGCATATTTCATTTTCAAATATAGCTGGTGCAGTCAATCGATGAAAATCAAGAGGAGCTTACACCACCCACTAGTTATTAAACCAATGGGCGTGTCTTCAACATCAGAATTCATGTATACTTATCACATGATAGAGCTTTGCATTAATCGCAACATTCATTGCAAGTACAGTTAGATGATTTCAAACCATCCCATGACAGCTTGTTGACATGCACGCATCTCTATGTAATTATATCTAGATACTTTGCATGCGATATAACTTAAGCCTTTGATTTTTAGAAGAAGATGGAATAATGAGGCAGTACTTGTGTTGCGAATGCGGATGCCATGAACATTTAATAGCTTCCCATGCATATCTGCAGTAAAGTGGACAGCATGTTCATACTTTATTAAAGATGTAGGCCGAGATATCAAAAATTCATGCAAGTCAACTCTCACGAGCTAGTCATTTTCTTCAGTTATCCATATAAAACTGGTGAAGTCTCAAGGGCTTTTGCTCATACAAACTACATCGGAGCTCACATGGAAGATGAGGGGATTGAATCATTGCTGTAACATGCACGAGCTTTAAAGATATTTACTTTCTTTAGCTTTTTTTTTGGGTTTTGTGCGGATAAATTATAATAGAAAAAAGAACATATAGAATCTTAAATTTTGAAAAAAGGGGTATTCAGATTCGTATATTTTTAAAATTTTATTTACATGCCGTCAAGTGATGGAATCCATTAATTTTTTTAAAAAATTATTAAAATTAATAAAATTACTATTATATCCCCATTTATATATAAAAAAAATTTAATTCAAATATTTAAAGTGGGGTTTGAATCTAAAGGAATATTAAATCCTTATTTTTTCAAAAAATTTATTTACACCCTTATTTAATAATAAAATTCGTTAACTTTAATAAAAAAATCTATTAAATTTAATAAAATTACCATTATATCCCCATTTATAAAAAAAAAAATTTAATTCAAATGTTTAAAATGGGGTTTAAACCTTTGCTCTAAGTAATAAAAGTAAACATTTTAACTAACTAAACTATTGTAAATTTTGGTTTATGTATGGGATTAAAAATTTATTAACATATTGTCATCAACTAAATTATTCAAGAAATGGGATATTGACTGACGTTGACTATTGCCGATTATTATTAATTGACATTAACCATCCGTTAACTATGTAACCATCGTTAATTGCGATCATTGATTGATATTAACCGATGTTGATATGTGGTCATTGACTGGCATTAACCAACTATTGATTGGCATTGATCGACCGTTGACTGTGGTTGAATTACTGTTAATCGGCATTGATTGACCGTTAACCAAAGTTGATCGAAATTTCTATTTTTTCAATAAAAGTGAGTAATTTTTTATTTTACCCTTTTCACCATTAACTTTAACAAATTCTATTACCTAACAGGAGTGTAAACAATATTTTTAAAAATATAATAGTTTATATATTCCTTTCCCCAACCTTAAAAGTTCAAATATCTTTTGTTTTTAAATAATATGATAAAAACTTTATATAGAGGTTTTGTAGTTTGTCACAAATTTTTAGGCATATTTAATATATGAGATTGTGCCTTATATTGAACAATTTCTTGTCCAATCCCAAGCTTAGTCTAAAAAGTTTGAAATAAATACTATAGGTCCTACTTAGAATTCACTTTTTATTCTCAAAGAATAACTTATCCCATAACTTCTCATTATAAGCTATTCTTTAGTAAATACATTTAAAATAAGTTTTTTATTTTCTAAAAATAATAAGTTAAATTTAAAATATTATAATTAATAATAATAATAGTAATACAAGTCAAAAGAATAACAAAACGTAATTTATCAACAAAATCAAATATTCATAAATTAATAACTAATAAAATCAATATTACAAAGTAAATATATATTTAAATAATTTTTATTTATAAGAAAATTATTTAAATATTTAATTATTTTCCGTTTACATTAATGCACAAAATAAATATCTAAATAATTAATATTTCTGTCGCATTTTAATAATAAAATTATATATAGTAATCAATTCAATCCTCTAATACACTAAATACAACATAATATTAAATAAGAAAATTTTTAATTTAATCCTTATATATTTTTTTTGAATTATCCATTAAGTCCTTATATTTTTTCAAATATTCAATTTAGTCTTTGATATTGAAAAAATAATGCTTCTAATGAACTTTTTTTAGTGTAGTAAGATCAATTCAATTAATTATATATAGGACCATGATTACGATTACATATATTAATTTACATTATTGTCCTTAAAAAATGTAATTCGGATATTATTTTTTAATAACAATGACTAAATGTGAATATTTTAAAAGATTTAAAGACTAATAAATAATTCAAGAGAGATCCAAGAACTAAACTATTAACTCTCTTATTAAATATAACCCAGTCATATTTTATTCTATCACTCCTCACAATTTCAATCCAATCTTATTGTATTGGCATTACCATCAATTGGGTCACAAAATACGAAATTGGAAAGAAATTATTACTTAACGACAACTCCACCTCTCCGTTTGAGAATTCAATTCCCATTACATTGAAAACTTTGACCAAATAAATTCACTAGATTTACTTTAAGACTTGCATGCCCCAATCTTATCCTCTCTCCAAGGTAAAGTAAATTAATGAAGGAAAGAAAGATTTGGAAACAATGTAAATTAATGGAGAGAAAGATTTGGACCAAATAAATTCACTTAATTTAATTTAAGACTTGCATGTCCCAATCTTATCCTCTCTCTTCAAGGTAATGTATATTAATAAAGGAGAGAAATGTTAGGAAAGATCATAAAATTATTATATAGTAGAAATAATTATTTTTTTTATTTTGTGTTATTAAAATAGACAATATATCACTAAAATTAGCATAACAATATTATTATAAATATTAACTATCAATTAATCACAATAAACACTAAATTTTTACGTAAAAAATTTAATTTGAAAAAAATTACGGGACCGTAGTCTGATATCAACACTTTCACTATGTAATAATAATGGGATTACAATAATATCCTCTCTAGAATCACCACTAGAGGTTCACCACAACATCAAGAATATTAATCTTGGCTCAACAATACATAATCTAACAAATTCTCCTTAAATGTAAATTTGCTAGATAATACTAAATCAGAGGCTAAATTGAAAATCAAATCTGATAGAAGTATAAAGCAAGATGTTGGGAACTCACCTTCAAAATTTGAGCAAAATCGGAGCTCAAATTAACATCCAATCATCAAGAAGAAAATTAAAACTCTAAGTTTTCTTCTTTTCTTCTTTCTCTCGTTCTTTTTTGGTTTCTGCCTTCTGCCTCTGCATTCTGTTTTCTTTTCAAAACAAAAACACGCATTTTACATTTCAGTTACTGTGCATTTATGGAAAATATCAGTCAGCTCCATAGAAGTCCCTGGACCCACATGATATGGATCCCACTAACAAATCTCCCCCTCTACGTCATGTGAAAGGATCCACTAGACTCGTTTTTCCTTTATAAACTTAAAGCTTTTCTTTGGACAATGACTTAATCATCATATTCGATCCATTCTCACTTGTATGTATCTTTTCAAATTGTAAAAGTTTTGATTCTAATACATCACGTACCCAATGATACCTAACATCAATGTGCTTGGATCTTGAGTGGAATATTGGGTTTTTTGCCAAGTGAATGGCGCTTTGACTGTCATAGTAAACTATGTGGCTCTCTTGCTTCACTCCCAACTCTTGTAAGAACTTCTTCATCCACAAGGTTTCTTTGCAAGCTTCAGTAACTACAATATACTCAGCCTCTGTGGTAGACAAAGCAACACATTTCTGAAGTCTAGATTGCCATGACACAGCTTCCCCTACAAAGGTAATCAGGTATCCTGATGTAAACTTCCTAGAATCCACATCTCCTGTCATGTCTGCATCTATGTACCCATACAGCACAACTTTATCACTACCAAAACACAAACATGTCTTAGAGGTGCCTCTAAGGTATTTGAAAATCCACTTCACTGCTGTCCAATGCTCTTTGCCAGGATTAGAGAGAAACCGACTAACAACACCAACTGCATGAGCAATATCTGGCCTAGTACAAACCATAACATATATCAAACTACCAACAGCTGATGCATAAGGCACTACACCCAATTCTTCCTTTTCTTTCTCACTTGTAGGACATTGCTTGGAACTAAGCTTGAAGTGACCTGCAAGTGGTGAACTAACTGGTTTTGCCTTACTCATGTTGAATTTTTCAAGAACCCTTTCAATGTAGTTTTCTTGAGATAACCATAACTTCCCATTTTTTCTGTCACGGGAGATCTTCATGCCAAGGATTTGTTTAGCCTATCCTAAATCCTTCATAGCAAATGACTTACTGAGTTCTCTCTTCAACCTTTCAATGTTACTACCATCATGGCCAATAATTAACATATCATCCATATAAAGCAAGAGAATAATGAAATCATTATCTGCAAATATCTTCATAAAAACACAGTGGTCTGATGTAGTTCTGCTGAAACTATGATTTTGCATGAAAGAATCAAATTTCTTGTACCACTGTCTCGATGCCTGTTTTAGCCCATATAAGCTTTTCTTTAACTTGCACACTAAATCTTCCTTGCCTTTGACTCTGAATCCATCAGGCTGCTCCATGTAGATTTCCTCTTCCAAATCACTATGAAGGAAAGTCGTCTTTACATCAAGCTGCTCAATCTCTAAGTTTAAACTTGCTGCTAAACCAATGACAACTCGGATAGAAGACATCTTCACTATAGAAGAAATTTTTTCTTCAAAATCAATTCATTTCTTCTGACCAAACCCTTTCACAACTAACCTAGCCTTGTACTTTAGTTGTGAGTTATTTTTAGTCTTTAGCCTGTAAACCCATTTGTTCTTCAAAGCTCTCTTACCTTTAGGCAGTTTTGCTAACTCATAAGTGTGGTTCTCATGCAAGGATTTTATCTCCTCTTGCATAACTTTAAACCACTCATTCTTGTGTTGGTGAGACATAACTTTATGAAAGTTTTCAGGCTCTCCCCCATCTGTAAGCATCACATACTCAAGTGGTGGATATTTGGAGGAGTGGTGGCGTTCTCTCATAGATCTTATTAACTGAGGCTCAATAGGTAGATCATATGATTCTAGAGGTGCTTGCTCAACTTGTTTTGTTGGACCATCATCATCAAATCTATCATTAAAATCTTCTTGTGTACTTCCCCCATAATCATCATAAACTACAGGTGGAAGAACTGATCTAGAAGTATTAGAAATAGGAATTTTATCACATTCTTGAGGCTTCTCATCTTTCTCCACCCCATCAACTATCTGATCTTCAAGAAATGTAACATCTCTGCTTCTGATGATTTTTTAACTCACTGGATCCCATAATCTATACCCAAAGTCTTCATGTGCATAACCCAAAAAGATACACTCTCTGGCCTTATTATCAAGCTTCGACCTCTTATCTTTTGGAATGTGAACAAATGCCCTGCAACCAAACACTCTTAAGTGCTTATATGAAACATCTTTCCCAATCCAAACTATTTCAGGTATATCATCATCCAAAGGAGCTGAAGGAGAAAGGTTAATTAAATCAACTGCAGTCCGCATTACTTCACCCCAAAAGTATTTAGGTAGCTTGCATCAGAGAGCATACACCTAATTCTTTCTTGAATCGTTCTGTTCATTCTCTCTGCCACACCATTTTGCTGAGGAGTTTTTGACACGGTCTTCTCAAGTTTGATACCATGGGATCTATAATACTGCTCAAATGGTCCTCTGTACTCACCACCATTGTCCGCCCTTACACATTTCAACTGTCTCCCTGTCGCTCTCTCAACCTTAACATAAAAATCTTTAAAGACATCAAGTACCTAGTCTTTAGATTTTAGAGCAAAAATCCATACTTTTCTAGAACAATCATCAATAAAAGTTACAAAGTAAAGTACACCTCCACGTGTTCTAGTTTGCATAATACATACATCAGTGTGTATCAAATCAAGTAAGTTTGCTCTTCTAGATGGATAAAAATTACGAAATGCAACTCTATGTGCCTTTCTTGCTAAACAATGATCACAAAGTTTGAGAGACTTACCTGCCAAGCTAGGCAGAAAATTCTTCTTGATTAGAATTGTTGATGTATTTTAGGGTGTATACATGTGATTGTGTACATATTGAAAAATTAAAATTATGCATCATAAACATGAATTTGGCAGTGAAATTTATCAAGTAATCAACATATACACATGTAGTTCAATTCTTAATAACTTAAGAATACAGAAAACATATCTTTGAAGACCTCCGATGAAGATTTCGAATTCCAGATATCTTTGCTCCAATTTTGAGCTCACCTTGAAGTGTACTTTTGTCCAATTCTAGTTCACAACAATCCGGTGGAATTGTGAAGCTAGAATAGCAGCAGTATGATCTCCAGCAACAAGGTTTTGATTCTAGAAAGAAAAATATAAATGATTTATTTTCTTTCTCCTTTGGTTTTTCTCACAAGTCTTTGTTCTTTGAAAAACTCTCTCAAAACCAACTCTTCTTTTTCCTCTCAACCCTTACACGAATTTTCATTCACTCTCTTGTTAACACACTTGAAACTCAACCATTTTTAGTGGTTACAACAACTTCACAAGTGCTCCACCAAAATTAGATTAAGTGGCCAACTACCAAAATAATTTTTTGTGGCCATTTTAATGGTCTAATAAATTTAACCATTAATCAAAAAATGGTGCTCCACTAAATTTAGTTTATATTTCTCAAATTAGGTATGTCTTTCATTTAGGAATAAAATAATAAATAAATAAAATTATATTTTATTTATTTAAATAATATTTATTTAATTATTCAAAAACTATTTGAATAATTAATATTTACCTTATTTGATTTTACTAACATGATAAATGGTTGAATTCATGGTAAAACAATTCATACAATAAAATTATGCCACTTGTTAATATCTAATTAGTTAATAACTTCTATCAACTAATTAAATAATATACTTAACATTTAAGTTTAAATAAGTGCACAACCCGAGGAACCCCAAAACATATTTTCGGTTTGTCAAAATTTTTAGGATGGAACTGTTCAATCCATTATGTTGCCCCAGTGCACAACGAGTACACTTCATATTGTGAAACTCTCTAGGTCCACGCCCGAATTGTCATATAGAACTCCTCCATACGTCAGTGAACGATGCCCCACACACACGTTATAGATATTACAAAGTGGCGCGTTAGACCATACAAGTTGAGGTTATAACATATTCATATAATCCCTTCATCATTTATATCCGAGTAAAGCAGAGATATAGATCAACACTGTCAAATCTCCATATGCCCGACTGAAAGCTTATCTCTTGAATTGTATTTCAATAAATAATATTTCCAAACACTTTTGTAATATTATTTATCCCTAAGGTTAAACTCTTTTCCCGGGAATTATTGCTTATGGCCATAAGACTTTCTGAAATACAATCTATAGAGTATTAGGATATAATACTCACCCAAATGAGCTGATGGATCCCATATCTATGCACACCGGACTCCATGAGCATCGGACCATACCCAGCGACACCCAGCAATCAGACCATGAAAGGTTTCTGACATATGTGGAACCAAAGTATGATAGATCACTCACAAGCCCACCGTGGCACTCAGGTCAAAGGACCACGAATACTACTCAACTCGAAAGATCTTCCATTGACGGCTTTATGAGATGTCTATTGGAGATCTTTGTGAGTCTGTTCAATATTCAGTCCTTACTGAATACATGTATCTCTATACGAGCTTCCACTAAACTCATAGTTTGCTAAAAATAACCATCTGAACCATCCAGATATAAACATACACTAATCTATATATTTGTTAAGGTATTTACTGACAGACCTGCATCAGTGAAGATAGATCAGGAACATAATATTTGAGAACATATTTGCATAATGACATTTTCTAGCACTATTTGTAATTCTTTACAATTATGTCATTACTAATATATTCTTAGGTCTTTGTCCCATTTCAGACAAGGCTCTAACTCTTTAGATATTACTGACTCTTATAACCTGGTAACTCTTATCAGTGCCAACTCTTAGCATTTATAACTCTCAGCGTTGCTATTTCTTAGTATTGATCTAAACTCATTTAGACCAGATCTGAACTCTTTCAAATCATACAATGTCTGAAACGTTACAAGCATCTTACCATATATAAATATAATTAGCGATTTATTGAAATAATAACACTAGTATAAATATTAAACAAATATTCATACATAATGGGATGGCACGTAAGCACAAATCCCAACAAGAACTTGAAGCCCTTTCTCACTTATGTGGCCAAGCCTTTTATGCCACAACTCAATGTCAGATTCTTTTGCTGCTACATTGACATCTTCTTTTATGAGCTTAGTTTCCATAACATAAAGAGTGTTTACCTTCTTTCCTTTGACTAAAATTATAGAACCTTTGGTGAGCTTCCATTTACCTTCACCAAAGTAGTTACAATAACCATCATCATCAAGCTTGCCGGTGGAGATCAAATTCAGACGCATTTCTAGAACATGTCTGACATCCTTGAGTAGTAATCTGCTACCAACACTAGGCTCTAAGTAAATATCTCCTATGCCCACAATCTTGGATGCACCATCATTTTCCATCCTAACATAGCCAAAATCACCACTAGTGTAGGATGTGAAGAAATCACAATTTGAAGCAACATGAAATGAAGCGCCCGAATCAATTACCCAATCACTTGTATAACATGTGAGATTTATGGAGTTTTCATCATAAACAATAGTCATATCCCCATCAGCAACTACTGTATTGCTTACTTGTTCATTTTTCTGTGATTCACCTCTTTCCATAGCCTGTTCCCTTTTCTATATTCTACACTCTCTCTTTATATGCCCAATTTTGTTGTAATGGTAACACTTGACATTTTTTCGTTAAGACTTAGATCTTCCTCTGTAGTTGTTATTACCAGAACTTCTACTTTGGCTTCTTCCACATCTTTCATATTTTTCTGTAACAAGTGTTTCTGTCTCAGAAGAACTCATACCTGCATTCTTTCTTCTGACTTCTTCATTTTGCATTCTATCCTTAACTATTTCCATGGTTAGCTTCCCATTTGGCGTTGAATTGTTTACTAACACCAGCAATGTCTCCCAACTATCCAATAAGGAACTAAGCAATAACAATGCTTGTAATTCATCATCTAGTGAAATATTCATAGTTGTCAACTGGTTCACTAAGCCTTGAAACTCACTGGTGTGCTCAGCTATACTGCGCCCTTCCTTGTATTTTAGATTCACAAGTCTCTTCATTAAATTGGCTTTATTTTGTGGTGTAGGCTGCTCATAAATGGACTCCAATTTTCTCCACATAACATCAGCCTTGGTCTCTTTTGCCATATGGTGAAATACACTCTGATCTATCCATTGCCTAATGGTGCCAACACATTTTCTATGTAATTGGATCCACTCCTTATCACTCATTTTCTCGAGTTTTACAGCATCTCTTTCAATGGGTTCATGTAGGTCTTTTACAAAAAAAATAAATCCTCCATTCTGGACTTCCATATATCATAATTCCATGCCTTCAATTTAATCATGCATGCAGAATTTTCATCCATTTTAATCAACACAAATTAAGCACTGCACAACCTGGCTAGCATTGATACCACTTTGTTGGGAAAGATCACAAAATTACTACACAGCGGAAACAATTCTTTCTCCCACTTTGTGTTATTAAAATGGGCAATGTATCACCAAAATTAGCACAATAATATTATCACAAATATTAACCATCAATCAATCACAATGAACACCAAAGTTTTACGTGGAAAATCCAATTCGGGAAAAATCACGGGACCGTAGTCCGATATCAACACTTTCATTATGTAATAATAATAGGATTACAACAATATCCTCTCTAGAATCACCACTAGAGGCTCACCACAACATCAAGAATATTAATCTTGGCTCAACAATAATAAATCTAACAAATTCTCCTTAAATGTAAATTTGCTAGATAATACTAAATCAGATGCTAAATCAAAAATCAAATCCGATAAAAGTGTAGAGCAAGATGTTGGGAACTCACCTTCAAAGTTTGAGCAAATTCAGAGCTCAAATTGACATCCAATCATCAAGAAAAAAATTAAAATCCTAAATTGTCTTCTTTTCTTTTTCCTCTCATTCTTTTTTGGTTTTTGCCTCTACATTTTAATTATTGTGCACTTATGAAAAATATCAATCAGCTCTCTTTATAAATAATTTCATAAAAATCTCTGAACCTACATGATGTGGATTCCACCAACAAAAAAGATTTGGATATGATATTTTTTAACGGATAAATATAATAATGTAAATAACCCTATTTAATTTAAGAGAAAGGAGGGATTCGAATTTAAAATCTCTAAAATATATTGTTAAGTCTTTTTACTATTCAGTCATTTAAGTAAGTGCATAAATAATGCTATGTTAATTATATATGCACGATCATATTTATCTTTGCTTAGCTTAAGCTATATATTGTAATCATAATTACCCTGGAAAGAGCAATGACACTCGAAGTTGTCCAGTCACTAGCTATGTACAAGCCTACAACATGATTGCAATAATGAGGAAGTTTATAATATGATCAAGATACCTCAATCGTATATCATTGTGCAACTAGAATAATAATAACAGATAAATTAATCACAAGAACTGCTGAGTTCAAACAAAATGACTATATAGCGGAAAAATATATATGGAGAGTACAAAAGACAAGAATAGTAAAAAAAAAAAGAATCGAAATGGTAATTTCATGATATCGGTGGAGCAAGGGTCGGCGTTAGTTTGTTAAACTAGGGTTTTTTTCTCTGATCATTGACGAACCCTTCATTCCCTACCAGCATCATGTACTTGTCTCTTCTTGTAAGGGTAGTGCACTCAAATCCCAAAGCATCAGCCAGTTGCCTTTGAATGTAATTCGCCACTTCATGACTCGATCTTCCCCCTGAACATGTGAGCTCTTTAGGCACTTTTTCCAGGATCTGAATGAAATAGCTCGGTCTGGGGTTCATCATAAAGAAGATGGGATCCAAGCACTTCAATCCACTAGCAGTTGTCCCATAGAACATGCCTACATGTGTGTTCATAGCCACAGGAACCATGTCATCAGCTAACTCCGCAAACAATGAGCTAAACCTAAGCAAATAAGGCTCCCGGCATGTGGTTCCTTCAGGGCAAACCACTAAATCGCCCTCACTGAGCAATTTCTGCATGGTTTCTCCATCTTGTTTCCTGTCTCTGGTCAATCTAACAGTTCTGATCGGAGCTATAATTTCAGACATTTTGCTTAGACTATATGTGACTGCAGTTAAAGGCTTAGCTAAACTTGTGCTAAGGTAAACTGGATCCAAAAGAGTCCTATGTGTGCAAACATAGAGAACCCCTTTTCTTTGACCCGAACTTGATGATGAAGGGCTGCGGCCTTTAACACTTATTTTTATGCCGCTCCCACAGCAGAAAAAGATGGCCAATTTGTAAGGAAGAAGGATGCCCGCACAGAGTCTAAAGACCGCTAGAATGATCCCAAGTGGAAGCCACAAGAACATTGAAAGAGTTGCCAAAGGAGTGGGCAAGAAAGCTAGTCTTCCATCATGGAATATGAGAGGCTTTGGGTATTTGTTTCTTGGCATTATTGACATCGAACTGCTCTTACTGTCTTCTTTGGTCACTACATACGCTTCCTGTCATAATCGCATGACGGAACAAAAACAATACATCATGAAACATGGTAATTACAAAGATGATGTTTAAAATGTAATCCATTTTGGTAAAATTAATGAAGGGAATTGTTATGTCAAAGTAAAGAGCAAGAAACCTTAACCAAAATGGAGGTTCTTATAGGATTTATATACTTTATTAACACGATATACCAAAAAGAAAATGAAATAAAGAGAGACGGTTAATTTAGGCTTTTGCCCTTGTATATGAAAGTAAATAGTCTAAAAGTGCAATAAGTATAAGCCAAATGACCGAATCTCTAAATGAAGGCCTAAGATCGAGGCGAAACCCTGGAGGAGCCTGGACCTAGACTTGGTATGTATAGGCGCCACCCAAAGTAATCAAAATTATGAATAATTGTTTTGCTATAAATTTAAACTTTTGCAAATGGTTGAATGCCCTTTCGATAAAATAAAACACTAATGAAATAAACAAAGAAACTAAATGACAGTTCTAAGAAATATACCTTGCAAAGGGAGATGAACTGGGAGTCATGAAAACTTGAACTTCCGATGCCAATTTCAGGATTTTGGTCTCCGAAATACTCAAGAAGAGCTCTATGTTTTACGAGCAAACCAGAGCCAGATAGTAAGCCTGTAAAATATTGTCCCATAATGTGCAACTCAGTGCCCACAACCCCATCAACTCTCAAATATTCTTTGAGAAATCCCTCTACCATAACCTTGGGAACACTTGTAAAGACAACTCTAGACCCAGCTGAAGCCAAAACTTTGTAAACATGAAAATTGAGATTCTCAAGAAAAAACTTGGGAAAAACAGCCCTACTCACACTCTCCATATCCTTTTTCTTAAGCCCACAAAAAGTTATAAAAATCATAACTCTCAGTTTACGCTCATAGTCCAAAACCCACAAGAAAATGCATGACAAAAGGAGCAAAAAGGCTCTAAAAATGCTTCCGCCTTCAAAAGCAACAAGCATGAAGTAAGGGAAGAAAGATTGGGACCTCAACAAGACGCCATGCATGTCACACACAACAGTATCAAATCCTCTATTCTCCAAATCACATTTTGTCACACTAGGGAACAAAGGAGCCTGCTGCTGTGACGATTTAGAATAAGGGTTCTTTAAAATGAAACCATAGCTTCTCATTTTTCTTGCAGCTCTGTAACATGAGTTAGCCAGAAGCTGGTACAAAAGCCAGTCTGCTACCCTCAGAACTACAGTTGGAAACACCATGGCTAGCTTCTTTTCCTTATCTCAATGATGTTAACAAAAGAGAAAAGAAGATTAATAATGTCAGAGCAGAGAAAGAGAAAGATGAATAATGAATAACAAGGCTTGTGAAGAAGAGAAAGAGCAGCAGAAAATATTTATAGGAGTCGTTCAAGGGGTTGAGTGGAAAGTTGACCAGAGCATTCGGTTACCCACACCGCTAGCATTAATTGCACTGTCAAATTTTTTCTTATTTGGTTAATTCTTTCATATTTTTCAAACAAGAAGTGCCATGAACATGCTTCTACAGTTTTTTCCTTTTCTTAGCTTAACCGGCAACAAATTAGCAATAGTTAGGTTGGATTGCTGGTGACCGCCATTAAAAGTTGATTAATGCTACTTTTCTAGCATATTTTAAATAATATATAAAATAATCATTTAACGATAAAATAATATAATAATAATTTTAAAAATTATATTATTTTAAAATAAAAATTTTAAAATATTATTAAAAAAGTATAATATGCATTATTACTATTAAAAATATTGGTCTTTATTTAAAAATTAAATAATGTTATATAATTTGAAAATAATATTTTAAAAATAATATATTAAATAATTATTATATGATGAAATAATATAAAATTTAAAATTATTTATTATTATATTTTATTATTTAATAATTACTTAGCATGTTATTTAAAATAAAAAATTATAATATTATTTAAAAAATGTAACTTAAAAATTTTAATCCGTCTCACTTCAATTTTCATTTTGCTTTGGAACGTGTGTACAGTTTTTAGGATATCACCAGGCTGGAGATGAAAATCTCTCAACTTTTTATTAATGGGTTTTCAATTTTCAATTCATTTCTAAAGTAGCAGCATCAATCAGAAGTTAGATAACCCATAACATCCGAAAAATTGACTTTTTTTTTCCGTTTTATATCAATTTTAAAATTGTCACTCGTCAAATTTTGTCAGCAAAATTACAGGTATTTGGGTCATGATTCGGTATTGCTTTTCAATGCCAGTTTTTCATTTTCTGAATCTCAAATATGCAATAAATGCATTCAGATTGGTGTGTTACAAAAATGAAAACGAAGAAAACTCGGTTTTAGATAGTTTTACATCGTCTTAATTGAAAGTAAGAAATATGTTTAATCACCATCTCTCGCCACCGACTTTCGAAATAGTAAAGTTTCATTTTTAACAAATTAAAAACTGTTACGAGCCAAATTCTAGCGGCAAAATTACAACTACCGAGTTGATTGACTTTGTTTCATTAACATGTTGACTTTGGTTTCTGGTACTTGTCCCAATGTTCTTTCCTATTCATCATTAAGTTCAATTTATTGTGTCCCACATTTTGATATTACCAAAATGTCCATCACAATTAGTTGATGGTTGTGTTACTAAGGAGATGCTTTGACTTGAATATTACAGCCAAGGATTTCATGTGATTTGGTGTTTTACCAAATGAACGTAAGTGATGTTAATTACGGGATGTATGAAATTGCATATTACTGATATTTCGTTGATTTGGCAGTTGAGATCATGCAATTCTCGTTAATGGTTTGGTTTGGTTTGATGAACATTCAATCATTTGATATGACTGTTTAGATTATCACGCATGTTGTCTGCATGGACATTATTAGATGATTAAGCAAAAGAGAAAAATCATCATAACGCTTCAAAGGTGAATGGCAAGTATTGCATGATCTTGTACTGTGAGGCTCCAATATATGCATGATCTTGTACAAAAATGTTTCAGCATTACATATATTATGAAGCAATGATGTGTGAAATAAGTCATCATCAATATAGATAAACACTAGACATACAATACATGCATGAACCAAAATATTTACCACGCGGAAACTCAGATATCCGCGGTACGTGTTTGTTTTCAGAACCAAGAATATTATATAATATTAATTTATGGGATAGATGATAATTTTAGTATGTAATTTGGGTTAATTTTTAATTTTATCTTATAAATTTTAAAAATATCAATTTTATTTTTATCTATTAATTTTTTACTATTTATTTTAACCGTAAAGTGACAAAATCAGAATTTACCACAAAAAATTAAAAGTAATTTAATAATGTAAGATGTAAATTGACACACGATATGTCACATTCATGTGTCAGATATAAGTTAAATATTAATAAAAAAAATATAAAAGGACACGTGATATATTTTTATTAGATTAAATTCTGAATTTTAATTATTTTAAAAAATTAATGTTTAATTATAAGAATTAAATAATGGAAACTAAAAAAAAAGATTATACCACCCATTGCCGGTGAGCGGAGCTAGCCGCCGTCATTGGTGATCGCGCTAGCCACCATTGATCAGTTAGCATCAGCCATTTTTTTTTACTACAGTAGCGATGGTAAAATGATCAAACTTTATATTATTAAACTCTATTTTTCTTAATTTATACAATAGTAAAATTATTTTTTATCTAAAAAATTTTAAAAATAGTGGAGATAGTAGCGACCACCACCACTATCCTATCAAACGATGGGGCAATGATTTGCATGCTACTGCTATTAGACAGATCGGTGTTGACACCGTTGCAGCGGTGGATGCCGCCCTCTCTATTATTTTTTATTGTCTCAACGGTAGATGTCGCCCTCTCTATTATTTTTTATTGTCTTCTAGTCTTTTTTTATAAAAAAATAACCGAATCATTGTATAAATAAAAATAAATAAAATTCAGTGATATAAAAATTAGTTATTTTCATGACTGCCACTCTTGTCGAAAATGACGATTGACTGTAATGGTGGCAGAAAATATTTTTTTATTATGTATTTATTTAATTAAAAAATAAATACTCTAAATTTAAACTTGTTAAAGCAAGTCATGTGTTTAAATTTAATTTTTTTTAAATTTTATTTTTATTTTTATACTATGTGTTTTATTAAATTTGTGTCATTTAAATTTTAGTAAGATTATGATTGTTACTGTAAAAAAAATATCTTTTTCATAAATTTCAACAATAAAAAATTAATCAATTGAAATAAAATTAATTTTTTTTAAAACTCATATAATAAAATTAAAAATTAAACTAAACTCACAAAAAAAAATTCCCAAACCCCATGATTTATCGCCTAAATGAAAGGTGACTCTCCAAAAATCAAAATCATCATTGATTTATGTGAACATATAATTTGGAATGACCCACTTTGATTGTAGACTTAGCCAACTTTATTTGCAAAAAAATGCATGCTTAAATCTTGGTCTGACCACTAACTTGTACAGTTGTATCCAACTATCCGTTGACAACCCGCTTTGAGGGTTTGACTTTTGCTAGAATACGTATAGTACAAGCTTGAATCAAATATCCTGCATTAAATATTAATTGTAACGTTTACGTAATGCATAAATTTATGTTTTAATAAACCTGTCACCACCTTCTGAGCAAAGCAAAACCAGAAACAAAAATTATAGCTAAATATGAATTTCAATAAAACGATAACTATTTACTATGTTTTCTAAGAAAATATAATTTTGAAGCCCTAAACATTAAAATTTGGCCAGAAAATATAATTTTGAAGCCCTAAACATTAACATTTGACCAGAAAATGAAAGAATCACATGTGATCTTGTGCCTAATATAATTTTCTCGAGACAAATCTAACTACATCTAACGCTACGCTTGGAAGACTAATTTATAATGTTGTCTTTGTTCAGTGTAACGTGGAACATGATTAATACTATGACTATCTTATGTTTGGCAGTATTTTAAGTAAATTGTAAATATGCTTTAAAAGAATAAATTGTAATATTTTTTTTTAAAAAGACTCTTTAATTAATTTATTGTAATAAACTAATTTTTTTTTTATAAAGAAATGAAAATCAAACAACATGAAAAAATAAATTGCAACGTTTCCTTTTTTACACAACAGTCCACATCACAAGGATATTCAAACATCCTGTTATAATATTATTTATAAATTATATAACATTGCTAAAAAAATAATTTAGATAAAGAGGGAGAATAATTTTAAGAAAAGAAAAAAATCTATAACCAGAAGAAGTTTGTTGTAAGAGGTAGGTAAGTATTGAGATAATTATAAACAAAAAAGTAAATTTAATAAATACTGAACAAAATATGTCTTTTTAATATATTTTTTTAAAAGCAAAATGCATTGAGCTTAATTAAGAGTAATGGGAGGAATATCCTTCAGTGTAAGATTTTCTAATGTACTTGGAACATTATGCCTCCAAGTAACCTTTGAATCCCATTTTAATGCCAACTTAGTTAAATCATGGGCAATTATATTAGCCTCCCTTACAACATACAATATTTTTACAGATGTAAATGAATTTAAACACTGCAAAATATCTTAAATTATCGTATCAAGCTCAAAAGCTACTTTAGACTTTGCTAGGATCTCATTAACAACAATGGCAACATCGGATTCTACTTCAATCTCTAAAATACCCAAGTGCTAAGCTGCCAAGATACCGTTGCGAAATCGCCATAGCTTCAGCAACAGAGACCGAGTACACTACATTCATCCCCCCTGCTCCAGCCTGCACCACTTCCCCAGCCTTTGTCCGAATTACATAATCCAATCCTGTTTTGACTTGCTGCTGGTCAAAGGCAGTATCGGAGTTAATTTTTGTTAAAGAAATATAAATAAACACAAGTTTCACATTTGTTAGAAATGGAAAGTATCGTGAGTTTATAAGAATTTAATTATATTTTTATTGATATAAGATTTTTTGAGTAGAGCTCAAAAATAAAATCACGAGAATTTAAGTTTAAAGTAGACAATATCATACCAATATGGAGATATGTGTGATTTATTGAACTCATAACAATAGTATCAGAGCTATGCCCCATAGTTGTTATGCGGTAAAAATATTCGGGTACCGAACGAAAATGCGGTGAGCTTGGTATGGCCATTATTTGCGATGGATCTGTGGTTGTGCTCTATGGACATGCACTGTTGTGCTCTGGGCTTCACGTAAAGCGTGTCATTGTCGAGGTTGTAATGCGAAGTTGACTTAATAGAGCAAGCTCTCAATAGTAAGCAGTACTCTGGTGCTTTACGTAAAGCGTGAACGGTCAATGTAGTAAAGATAAGTAGCAGGCTGTTGGAGTAAGATCTTCCATATAAGATCGACAGATGAAATATCATTTAAGGGAATGCTCAGTGGTCCTTTGTTCGAGGGAATAATTATTAAGGAAAAATAAACAAATAAAGTCTCACATTTGCTAGAAATGGGGAGGATCATGAGTTTATAAGTAGTTAATCATATCTCTATTGGTATGAGACATTTTGAATAGAGCTCAAGAGTAAAACCATGAAAGCTTATACATGGCAATGACAAGTTGAGAATGGCTCAGGCCTCATCTTTGAAAAATGTCCCCCTAATTAGGTCAAAATTCCACTGACCTAAATTTATGATAAAAGCATTAACTCTTACAAGTTCAGATAGCTTATGAAGATAGAGAGATTTAAATGTGAAAGCCTGAAATAGTTAGTTGTTGTGATAGACAAATATCAAGGAGCTGTCCTCGATCCACCATCATAAACCTTTCTCTAGAAGTTCTCTCTCCCATAAAATGTTTTCCTATATTAATGAGGCTCATTGCCGGTGTTTTGCCTATAAACAAGACATGTGTGAGAAATAAAAGTCCTTAAGAACTCTCGCCATAAGAGTTTTTGGATGAATTAACACTTGCTAAGCTTATTTCTCTAGCATCGCTTTGTTAAATAAGGTGAAATGTCTAAATCTCAGACCCCTTTCTTTCTTAATTCAACGAAGACTCTCCCAGAAACACCAATGCACCTTCCTTTTCTCCTTATTACCCCTCTATTAGAAAATTGAGCAAGTTAGATAAATATCATGAATAATGATAAAAGGGAGGCAAAACAGATTCATTGAATATATTGGAATGGCCTGAACAACCAATTTGATTAGGGTTTCTTTGTTAGTAATCGAGAATAACTTCGATTTTTACTCTTTTAAGTTATTCCACACTTTATCTTTTAGTAAGGTAAAAATTTTATTTTTATTTCTACCTATAGCACAAAGCAAATCCAGATACTTTGTATGACATTCCACTTTTGAACTCCTAAACAATCAACCAGTTCATATACCACATTACTTGAAATAGATGGACTAAAGCACACCATAGATTTTGCAAATTTTACAAAGTTGCCCAAAGCCTTTTCCTATTTAGAAAGAAGCTGCTTGATTACCCGACAATCACCCAAATTGGATTTGGCAAAGTTAAGATTATTATTTGCAAAGAACATGTAAGGTATAGTAGGCCTTTATCTACCATATCGCACTCCACTTAATTTTCCTACAAGCTCTACCTTCCTAAAAAGTGAGGATAATCATTTTGTACAAATTATAAACAAATACAAAGATAAAGGATCACCTTAACGTAGCCCCTTAATGGCTTAATGTATCCCTGTCGCTCACCATTTATCAATACTGAATAAGACACTAAGAAAACACAACATAAAACTTTCTGCACCCAATTCTTCGAGAAACCAAACTTCCTCATCATGGCTACCAAAAAGCTCCATTCAATTCTATTATAGGCTTTAGAGATGTCTATCTGTTGGTGGGATCCACATCATGTGGGTCCAGGGGCCTTTGTGTAATTAGCCATGAAGGGAGCTGAGTGAAATTTGCCATAAGTGCACAGTGCACCATTGTGAGTTTTGTTGATTTTGGCCGAGAAGCAGAAGGCAGAATGCAGAAAACAGAAAACAGAGAAGAAACGAGAGAATGGGAGAAAATTAAAAACTTAGGGTTTTAGTTTTTTCTTTGATGATTGGATGTCAATTTGAGCTCCGATTTTGCTCAAATTTTGAAGGTGAGTTCCCAACATCTTGCTCTACATTTTTATCGGATTTGATTTTCGATTTAGCCTCTGATTTAGCATTATCTAGCAAATTTACATTTAAGGAGAATTTGTTAGATTTATTGTTGTTGAGCCAAGATTAATGTTCTTGATGTTGTGGTGAGCCTCTAGTGGTGATTCTAGAGAGAACATTGTTGTAATCCCATTATTATTGCATAGTGGAAGTGTTGATATCGGACTACGGTCCCGTGGTTTTTCCCGAATTGGGTTTTCCACGTAAAAGTTTGGTGTTCATTGTGATTGATTGATGGTTAATGTTTGTGGTAATATTGTTGTGCTTACATTGGTGATATATTGCCCATTTTAATAACACAACGTGGGAGAAAGAATTGTTTCCGCTGTGTAATATTTTGTGATCTTTCCCAACAAAGTGGTATCAGAGCTAGCCAGGTTGTGCAGTGCTTGATTTGTGTTGATTAAAATGGATGAAAATTCTGCATGCATGATTAAACTGAAGGCATGGAATTATGCTATATGGAAGTCCAGAATGGAGGATTTACTTTTTGTAAAAGACCTACATGAACCCATTGAAGGGGATGCTGTAAAACCCGAGAAAATGAGTGATAAAGAGTGGATCCAATTACATAGAAAATGTGTTGGCACCATTAGGCAATGGATAGATCAGAGTGTATTTCACCATGTAGCAAAAGAGACCAAGGCTGATGTTATGTGGAGAAAATTGGAGTCCATTTATGAGCAGCCTACACCACAAAATAAAGCCAATTTAATGAAGAGGCTTGTGAATCTAAAATACAAGGAAGGGCGCAGTATAGCTGAGCACACCAGTGAGTTTCAAGGTCTAGTGAACCAGTTGACAACTATGAATATTTCACTAGATGATGAATTACAAGCATTGTTATTGCTTAGTTCCTTACCGGATAGTTGGGAGACATTGGTGGTGTCAGTAAATAATTCAGCGCCAAATGGGAAGCTAACCGTGGAAATGGTTAAGGATAGAATGCAAAATGAAGAAGCCAGAAGAAAGAATGCATGTATGAGTTCTTCTGAGACAGAAACACTTGTTACAGAAAAGCATGAAAGACGTGGAAGAAGCCAAAGTAGAAGTTCTGGTAATAACAACTACAGAGGAAGATCCAAGTCTCAACGGAAAAATGTCAAGTGTTACCATTGCAACAAAATTGGGCATATAAAGAGAGAGTGTAGAATATGGAAAAGGGAACAGGCTATGGAAAGAGGTGAATCACAGAAAAATGAACAAGTAAGCAATACAGTAGTTGCTGATGGGGATATGACTATTGTTTATGATGAAAACTCCATAAATCTCACATGTCATACAAGTGATTGGGTAATTGATTCGGGTGCTTCATTTCATGTTACTTCAAATTGTGATTTCTTCACATCCTACGCTAGTGGTGATTTTGGCTATGTCAGGATGGGAAATGATGGTGCATCCAAGATTGTGGGCATAGGAGATATTTACTTGGAGTCCAGTGTTGGTAGCAGATTACTACTGAAGGATGTCAGACATGTTCCAGAAATGCGTCTGAATTTGATCTCCACCGGCAAGCTTGATGATGATGGTTATTGCAACTACTTTGGTGAAGGTAAATGGAAGCTCACCAAAGGTTCTATAATTCTAGCAAAAGGAAGGAAGATAAACACTCTCTATGTTATGGAAGCTAAGCTCATAAAAGAAGATGTCAATGTAGCAGCAAAAGAATCTGACATTGAATTGTGGCATAAAAGGCTTGGCCACATAAGTGAGAAAGGGCTTCAAGTTCTAGTCAAGAAGAATTTTCTGCCCAGCTTCACAGGTAAGTCTCTCAAATCTTGTGATCATTGTTTAGCAGGAAAGGCACATAGAGTTGCATTTCGTAATTCTTATCCATCTAGAAGAGCAAACTTACTTGATTTGATACACACTGATGTATGTACTATGCAAACTAGAACACGTGGAGGTGCACTTTACTTTGTAACTTTTATTGATGATTGTTCTAGAAAAGTGTGGATTTTTGCTCTGAAATCTAAAGACCAGGTACTTGATGTCTTTAAAGATTTTCATGTTAAGGTTGAGAGAGGGACAGGGAGACAGTTGAAATGTGTAAGGGCAGACAATGGTGGTGAGTACAGAGGACCATTTGAGCAGTATTGTAGATCTCATGGTATCAGACTTGAGAAGACCGTGCCAAAAACTCCTCAGCAAAATGGTGTGGCAGAGAGAATGAACAGAACGATTCAAGAAAGAATCAGGTGTATGCTCTCTGATGCAAAGCTACCTAAATACTTTTGGGGTGAAGCAATGCGTACTGCAGTTGATTTAATTAACCTTTCTCCTTCAGCTCCTTTGGATGATGATGTACCTGAAAGAGTTTGGACCGGGAAAGATGTTTCATATAAGCACTTAAGAGTGTTTGGTTGCAGGGCATTTGTTCACATTCCAAAAGATGAAAGGTCGAAGCTTGACAATAAGGCTAAGGAGTGTATCTTTTTGGGTTATGCACATGAAGACTTTGGGTACAGATTATGGGATCCAGTGAGTCAGAAAATCATCAGAAGCAGAGATGTTACATTTCTTGAAGATCAGATAGTTGATGGGGTAGAGAAAGATGAGAAGCCTCAAGAATGTGATGAAATTCCTATTCCTGATACTTCCAGATCAGTTCTTCCACCTGTAGTTTATGATGATTATGGGGGAGACGCACAAGAAGATTTTGATGATAGAGTTGATGATGATGGTCCAGCAGAACAGGTTGAGCAAGCACCTCAAGAATCATTTGATCCACCTGTTGAGCCTCAGTTAAGAAGATCTATGAGAGAGCGCCACCACTCCTCCAAATATCCACCACATGAGTATGTGATGCTTACAGATGGGGGAGAACCTGAAAACTTTCATGAAGTTATGTCTCACCAGCACAAGAATGAGTGGTTTAAAGCTATGCAAGAGGAGATAAAATCCTTGCATGAGAACCACACTTATGAGTTATCAAAACTGCCTAAAGGTAAGAGAGCTTTGAAGAACAAATGGGTTTACAGGCTGAAGACTGAAAACAACTCACAACTAAGGTACAAGGCTAGGTTAGTTGTGAAAGGGTTTGGTCAGAAGAAAGGAATTGATTTTGAAGAAATTTTTTCTCCTGTAGTGAAGATGTCTTCTATCCGAGTTGTCCTTGGTTTAGCAGCAAGTTTAAACTTGGAGATTGAGCAGCTTGATGTAAAGACAGCTTTCCTTCATGGTGATTTGGATGAGGAAATCTACATGGAACAGCCTGAGGGATTCAGAGTCAAAGGCAAGGAAGATTTAGTGTGCAAGTTGAAGAAAAGCTTGTATGGGCTGAAACAAGCACCGAGACAGTGGTACAAGAAATTTGATTCTTTTATGGAGAATCATGGTTTCAGCAGGACTACATCAGACCATTGTGTTTTTATGAAGAGGTTTGCTGATAATGACTTTATTATTCTCTTGCTTTATGTGGATGATATGTTAATTATTGGCCATGATGGTAGTAAAATTGAAGGGTTGAAGAGAGAACTTAGTAAGTCATTTGCTATGAAGGATTTAGGACAGGCTAAGCAAATCCTTGGCATGAAGATCTCCCGTGACAGGAAAAATGAGAAGTTATGGTTATCTCAAGAAAACTACATTGAAAGAGTTCTTGAAAGATTCAACATGAGTAAGGCAAAACCAGTTAGTTCACCACTTGCAGGTCACTTCAAGCTTAGTTCCAAGCAATGTCCTACAAGTGAGAAAGAAAAGGAAGAAATGGGTGCAGTGCCTTACGCATCAGCTGTTGGTAGTTTGATGTATGCTATGGTTTGCACTAGGCCAGATATCGCTCATGCAGTTGGTGTTGTTAGTCGGTTTCTCTCTAATCCTGGCAAGGAGCATTGGACAGCAGTGAAGTGGATTTTCAGATACCTTAGAGGCACCTCTAAGACATGTTTATGTTTTGGTGGTGATAAATCTGTGTTGTATGGGTACACAGATGCAGACATGGCTGGAGATGTGGATTCTAGGAAGTCTACATCAGGATACCTGATTACTTTTGCAGGGGGAGCTGTGTCATGGCAATCCAGACTTCAGAAATGTGTTGCTTTGTCTACCACAGAGGCTGAGTATATTGCAGTTACTGAAGCTTGTAAAGAAACCTTGTGGATGAAGAAGTTCCTACAAGAATTGAGTGTGAAGCAAGAGAACTACATAGTTTACTGTGACAGTCAGAGCGCCATTCACTTGGCAAAGAACCCAACATTCCACTCAAGATCCAAGCACATTGATGTTAGGTATCATTGGGTACGTGACGTATTAGAATCAAAACTGTTACAACTTGAAAAGATACATACAAGTGAGAATGGATCGGATATGATGACTAAATCATTGTCCAAGGAGAAGCTTCAAGTTTGTAAAGGGAAAGCGGGTCTAGTGGATCCTTTCACATGACGTGGAGGGGGAGATTTGTTGGTGGGATCCACATCATGTGGGTCCAGGGGCCTTTGTGTAATTAGCCATGAAGGGAGCTGAGTGAAATTTGCCATAAGTGCACAGTGCACCATTGTGAGTTTTGTTGATTTTGGCCGAGAAGCAGAAGGCAGAATGCAGAAAACAGAAAACAGAGAAGAAACGAGAGAATGGGAGAAAATTAAAAACTTAGGGTTTTAGTTTTTTCTTTGATGATTGGATGTCAATTTGAGCTCCGATTTTGCTCAAATTTTGAAGGTGAGTTCCCAACATCTTGCTCTACATTTTTATCGGATTTGATTTTCGATTTAGCCTCTGATTTAGCATTATCTAGCAAATTTACATTTAAGGAGAATTTGTTAGATTTATTGTTGTTGAGCCAAGATTAATGTTCTTGATGTTGTGGTGAGCCTCTAGTGGTGATTCTAGAGAGAACATTGTTGTAATCCCATTATTATTGCATAGTGGAAGTGTTGATATCGGACTACGGTCCCGTGGTTTTTCCCGAATTGGGTTTTCCACGTAAAAGTTTGGTGTTCATTGTGATTGATTGATGGTTAATGTTTGTGGTAATATTGTTGTGCTTACATTGGTGATATATTGCCCATTTTAATAACACAACGTGGGAGAAAGAATTGTTTCCGCTGTGTAATATTTTGTGATCTTTCCCAACACTATCTTCCAAGTCAAATGCCCATCCTTTGATTGTCTTTGATTTCTAATAAAATGAATACATTCAAACTCAATAATTATATTATCCGTAATTAATCTCCCATGAATAAACGTACTGTGAGACTTGGAAACAATTTCTGTTAAACCTGCCCTAAACCTATTGGTCATAGCTTTTGAAATTATCTTGTAAAACACATGACATAAACTTATAGGTTTATAATTTATTAGGGTACCCGATTCATTACACTTCAAAATCAACGAAATTAAAATTTCATTCAATGACAAGAAGCACCCCTCTCTGTTTAAAAATTCTAAACAACTAACTGTTATCCTCTCACCTATAATGTCTCAAAACTTTAAAAAAAATATATATCGTTGGCATTCTATCTTTACCAAGGACTCTGGTAAAATACATTTGAAAATAAAGCGGTGTGAATCTCTTCCTTGATAAAAGGTACACCAAAAAAATCTCTGACTGGCATCCAATAACCCATATCCACACTGTCTACCACATCTCGGATCTGCTGCTGTTCGATCGGCACCGACCGAAGAGGTAAAAAGCTGACGAAAATGAGCCGAAAATGCCCCCACCATTCGTTGTTTCTCGTGCTGCCATTGATGGTGTTCATCAATTTTTTAATATAATATTAGTCAATCCCGTAGTGTATAAAACATATATAATCTATCTATTTTAGGATTAAAATTTGGGTTAAATTATTAATCCGAAAACAAATAAAATTTGTCAAATATGAGATGAATCTTTGTAGTCCAAAACTCAATCTAATCCTATAACTTATCCAAGCTTTCAAATATGGCCTAATTGTCCAATTCTGACTTCGTAACCCCTAAAACCATGATCTTGTAGATCAAAAAATATTTAACCAAAAAAGAAAAACAAAAAAAAATGAATAAATAAACAACCTCCCAAAGGGTCATCGACCACCCTTAATGATTTTCCCTCCAAAAATCAAGAGCCTGTAAGCTGATATCTAGTTGCTGAAACAAGCTCACAATGAGCATATTCGCCTTGATCGATGTATCCATAGATATTTAATTAGTCTTTATTTGTGGAAACTTTGTTGAACATTGTCTTAGTAGAAATCAATAAATTGGAAAGTGTTTTGAATATATTTGCATAAATTGCTCTTACTCTCTTGTCTACGGTTCATAAACAAGAATTGAGCTGCCCATTGGTCGCAGTTTATTGCATTATCTTTGCATATATAAACTCCTCGACCAAAATGCGATATATAGAAGAAAACAAAATATATGAAACAACTCCATTGGCCTCATTCTTAATTAACAGACTAAAAGCTTATCCCAACAAATAACAATGTTCTTGGTACCCATGAATCGCACATAAAACCACACTCATAAACGAAAAGCATTTGCTATATTCAAATTATCAACGAAGATATCACACACATACACACACATATATTTTGAAACTGTAAAGATATCATTAATATTACTCGTGTGTTTATATATGATACTTGTATTAAAGAAAGTTTTATATGATATATGTTGCTCATACTACTTCAAAATAATGAAAATATTATTTTGATCATTGAATTTAAAGATGTATATTAATTTAGTCCTCACTTTTTTAATATCTAACATATTAATTCTTATAAAGATGAAATTGGTAATTGTTTAAAAACAAAAAGAATAATAAAAAAATTATCAAAAATGTCTCTATAATGACTAATATGATATATATTAAAAAAATAAATAACTAACTTGATATATATTTATAAAATTAAGAATTAAAATAATAATTTTTTTCTTAAAAATATGACACTTCTTCGGTTACATTAAAAATCAACTAATTATAACATTGATTGAGACAAACAAGAAAGAAAATTTAACATAATTAGTATATTTTAACTGGATGAACCCATAAAAATAACACTATATATAAGTCTTTCTCCACGTATTGTAATGACTAAAAAAAGAAACAAGCATATAATCAATCGTAAACACTTAATCAATGTTAAAAGCTTAAATTTTGACTAAATTATGGATATCATTCTAACACAAATATTTTTTTTGTATTTTATGTGAAAGTTAATATAACTAAATAATTTTGATCACTTTATTGATATTGAAATAGTAATTTAACTGTCTAAAAAAAAAAAAGATTTAACTATTAAATCTAAATTATTATTATTACCATATTCTCTTGCTTCCTCTTATGAATTTGTTTTGGTTTCTGTTCTCAGTTTTGTTCAATCATACGGTGAAGAGAAAATATAAAAAGAAGGTATGTTTTAAAGATGATAATGAAGAATTGGTTCTATAAATATTAATTAGTAGACTGAACAAATGTTATCGGACAGGACAGTATCAACAAAATCGGACAGAACAATTTCAAGAATTTGTTATTAATTAAGAAATACTGCGGCATGCTTTATGCCACTTCTCTTCTCTACTGTTTTTTTTTTTTTAGTCTTTGTTATAAAAAAAAATGTTAATTCATCCGATTCTCAATTAATTAAGAAATGGTGTGGCATGCTTTCTGCTACTTCTCTTTTCAAATTTATTTAAAATCAAAAGAATGTTCTTGTTATATATCCATCAATTTTATTTGCATTTGCATGCATATCCACAAAGCCAAATGCATTAATTATATTACTTATCCAATTATATATATATATATATATATTAATGAATTTATCATTCATATTGCTCTTTTATTTATTTATTTATATTTGGTCTCATATTGTCTCCACAGAGAAATAAACAAACATGATAATTAATCATAAATAGTTATATTGAGCTTAAAATTTTTTTGTATAATAAAATTATTATTAAATAAATTTTACGTTGATATTTTATTTTATTTATAATTTAAGTAAAAATTAAATAGATTCATAAGATAAAAATTATTTTACAGATTGTTAAATTCACAAATATAAATGGTATATTACTATCTTACTGTAATTTTTAATAAAAATCACAATAAAATATTATTATCTTACTTAAATAAAAAGATTTTTTGTGGTGGATGTTTGGCTAAGGAGAGAATAAAAAAAAACAATAATAAGAATAACTAGATTATATTGTGATAAAGTCAAAAAATTTAATTAATGTCAAAATTTTAAAATTAAATATCTTTAAATAAAAAAGGATTAAATTATCTTTAACAATATATGTATATATTATTATCTCTAAAAAGAACTATGCTTAATGTGAATTAGTTCAGTACCTAGATTTTTTTTTTCTAGGATAGCATAAGAGATTTTGGATATTGCGATCGTCAAGATTGAAGTATTGCTCTTGATCATTTGCTCGGTGTTAACTTTTGTACATTTTTCTACTTAAATCATGGGTTTAAATCCTAACTAGTAAATGTTAAGATATATTTTTTTTTCTTTTTTTTGGAGGACTTTATAATTTGTGCGAGTTTGAATTTTTTCGCATATTAAAACATTGTAATTATTATTTTTTTTTTGTGGGGATTTATAATTCGTGTAAAATATGTGTAAATGATGTAAATTGATAAACCTAATGATTTTGATTACATAGCTTAAGTCAATAGAGTTTGAATTTTAATAAATGATAAGACAATAAATTTTCTTCTTTGTGAAATAGTGCAATTATTATTTTTTTTTTTGTGAAACTTTATAATTTAAGTGAGATATATGTAAAAAATATAAAGTGTTTGTTTTCAATAATCTCATTGTATTAAATAATATTAGTATCAATGTGTATTAAAAAAATTAAAAGTAGAGTTAAACTTAAATTCTTGTAATAAAAAAATATTTGCGTTTGTTTTTTTTTTTAAAAAAAAAAATGCAAACGAGGGATGTAAGAAGTCAAAAAAAAAAAAGTCAAATGTTAAAGTGAGTCTAAGCTGTGATGGGGAAAATTCTAACCCGCGGGTGACGCTCACGTTCATTGGTTGAGAAAAGTACATACGTATAAATACACACACTTGTTAGTTGTTTCTCCCTAAAACCCTCTGCAATCAGCATCTTCCTCTTCTCTCTCACTCAAAAACACACGCACACGCTGCTCTCTTTTTTTTTTTCTTTAAAACAAAAGAGAAAAAAAATGGAGGGAAAGAGAGAAATAAAGGCCAAGTCACAGAACATAAAGAAGCAAGTCCACTTATTCTATTGCGTCGAATGCGAAGACCTTGCCCGCAAAGTCGCCGCTCAGTCTGACCTCATTACTCTTCAATCCATCAACTGGAGGTTCCATACCCAAGCTCTTGTTTCTACCTTTTTCTGTTTCTAAATACTTGTTTGGCTTTTTCATTTTTTCTTTTCTCTTCCTCTCTGCCAAGAATTTGATATCGGTTTTTGTTCTCTTTTCGTAATTTCTTTTCCTTTTTCCTGTGTGCTTAGTAATATGGCGAACGGAGAATTTTGAAAAAGGAAAAATAGTTTTTTTTTTTTTTTTTGTGTGCGCGATGCATGATAACATTCTGAATTGTGTTGTAAATATGAACTGATTAAAGTTTTGTAATGAGAAGGAATTATATCTTAGTTATGGAACCAATTTATTGAGAGAAAAAAAGAGTGAAGAAATGTCTCCTATAAGTAGCTTGAGAATGTTGGGAAATTGAGGGGTGATGCAGGGTCGCAGCTAAAGCGAAATTGAGAAAAATAATAAAAATAAAATAAGACAAAGACAAGTTTACGTGGTTCGACTTTTAGCCTACGTCCACGGGCGAAGACAGAAGAATCTCTTACTATTAGAAATGGAGAATACAAGTATTGTAGTGTTTTAGCCTTACAACCCAAAACCTCAATACACCCAATTCTCTCAAATCACTCAAAAACTCTCTCAAAGCTTTAGAAACTCTCTCTAAATTGTAATGAAAATGAATTGCTAAACTCTCCCATTTATAGGGAGAGTTTAGCATGGTGGACAGCCAAGAATTGGCTGTCCACCTTGCTGGAAAATTGCTGGCACCGTGTGCCAGCAATTGTGTAGCTGGCACACGGTGCCAGCTACCAGCATTTCTCCCACTTGGAGATTTGATTGAGAATCAATCAATTCTCCACACCATTCTTTCTTCTTCGTCAATGCCATGTTGCCTGTCTGCTAGGCCATGCAAGGATCTACACCATACAAACTTGTTGGTATTGATGGGCTTGGTCATCACATCTGCAAGGTTATCATCTGTATGAATTTTTTTCATATCCACACTTCCATCTTCTACCACTTCACGAACAAAGTGATATTGAACACCTATGTGCTTCGTTCTTGAATGAAAAGCTGGATTCCTTGCAATGTGCAAGGCACTCTGACTGTCACAAAACAATTCAACTTTCTCTTGCTTGTGCCCGAGCTCCTCCAGTAATCTTTATATCCAAATTGCTTCCTTGCAAGCTTGTGTAGCTGCCATGTATTCTGCTTCTGTAGTAGATAATGCCACAACAGTTTGCAGTTTCGAAACCCAGCTTACAGCTCCTTCTGCAAGTTTAAACACATAGCCAGTAGTGGATTTTCTTTTATCAAGATCTCCTGCAAAATCTGAATCCACATAGCCCTTAACAATAAAATCTGATCCTCCGTAACATAAAGCAACATCTGAGGTACCCTTAATGTATCTAAGGATCCTCCTGACACAACCCCAATGCTCTCTACCAGGATTCGCCATGTATCTACTAACTGCTCCCACTGCTTGTGCAATGTCTGGTCTGGTACAAATCATAGCGAACATTAAACTTCCCACTGCTGATGCATACGGGCATCACCCCTCAATTTCGCTTTAGCTGCGACCCTGCATCACCCCTCAATTTCCCAACAGAGAAGAGGTTATCGGACAGTGTTAATAAAATGGGTCAACTTAAAAAGTTTCTGTATTACGAAATGGTGCAGCATTCTTTCTGCTACTTCTCTTGTGACTCCTTTCATTTTAATATTTAGAAAAATCGTTTATTCATCCCAGTTGGTTTAATTATGATATAGAGGACTTTTATAATGGTTTACACTGAGAATTGTATGGGTTTTTTATTGTATACATCAAGGATAGAATTCCATATTTGCAACCCAATTATCCAAAGATCTTCTGCCTCATTCCTATACTTGGAATTAAAGGTGGACTTTCTGTTCTATTTTCAGGTCAAAAAAACATTTGGGCCTGAGTTGATCCTAAGTTGAATTTGGTTTGGATTTAGTTTTGTGCCACTCTGAAATATCTCCAGCTTTCACAAATTAATCAGATATATCTGTTTTTTTTTTCTTTGACAGAATCTGTAGCCCATGACTTGTAACAAGCTTGTTTGCATTAGACTTATATTATATCATGATCATACTGTTATGCTTGCCTTTAGAGAGAGTTATGTCTGAAATCTGCAGTTGTTTTTGCTCACAGAAATCTTCAGCTTTCATTGACAAAGTCAAGTTTCTCAGTTGCAGTAACATGCACATAATTGTAACAATAATGGGTTCTGTTATTTCTTTGTACGGCCTAAGTCAACTGGTATAGAATACATTCCCCTCTGAAAGAGAATATAGATATAAATATTATTGTATTTGTTTCCATATTTCAGAGCAGAAAACATGCTTCACAGAACTCTCCGGACAAAGTGTGGTATTCCTGTTCTCCAACTCAAAACATATTTGGATATTATAAAAGAAGTTGTCAATCATACAATTTGTCCTTGGGATTGAGAATTGCTCCTCTGCGAGAAAATTTTATAAGATGGGGATTAAACAGAGCTTAGAATACCAAATTTATCATAGTTCATTGTTTGCCACCAACATCATGATTTTTTTTCCTGCCGTGTGATATGCAAATACAAACTTGATGATTTATAACTTGTGCTTTATGCCTTTTAAAGTTATACTAATGATGAATACTCATTTATGAGCGGAAAATGATAAAATTCTATGCTACGCATGTATCAGGAACTTTGCCGATGGATGGCCAAACCTTTATATAAACAGTGCACATGATATTCGAGGTCAACATGTTGCCTTTCTTGGATCTTTCTGCTCCCCAGCAGTTGTCTTTGAACAGATTTCTGTCATATATGCACTCCCACGGTTGTTTGTTGCTTCGTTCACATTGGTGTTGCCTTTCTTTCCAACTGGATCCTTTGAGCGAATGGAAGAAGAAGGAGATGTAGCAACTGCATTTACTATGGCAAGGATATTATCAAATATTCCAATTTCAAGGGGTGGCCCAACTAGTTTAGTCATCTATGATATACATGCCTTGCAGGTTAATTTACTTCCAACGAAAACCATTAAACTGTTTATTGCTTTTCCCAGATATTTCCTTTTTATGTTTGTGATTGGTCACTTTTCTTCTCCAGAGTTTCTGTTAAACTTAACATTTAGAGTTTTATATGACAATGCGATGTGTTGCAGAGTACCTAGTACCAGTGTATACTTTAGTCAATTAGAATCTTCCTTTTTATATTTTCCTTCATGAATTTCCTCATGTATAAGTTTATTACTGATGGCAAGGTCCATATCAATCTTCTCAACATTTATATTTGAAAAATGACTAAAATATCTGTGCATTCTTTCTTAAATATCAACTACATATTTATTTTAAGAATTCTTAAATGTTATTTGCTACATACAGGAAAGATTTTATTTTGGTGACCATGTCTTGCCTCTTTTTGAGACGGGGATTCCTCTGTTAAAGCAACGTCTTCACCAGCTCCCTGACGCTGAGAATGTGAGTATACTTGAGTTTATAGCCAAAAAAAAAAAAAGTGTCCTAGTCAAATCTATTTTATTCTCTGTACTAATGTTGTTGATCATTCCCTTTATTATTAAGGGATTATCATTGTTTGTATATTAATGTTGTTGTTTTATTATAGATTTCTTTGAAGGTTTTTTGTGCTACAGTATGTGTATTTCCGCTAGCCTGTAATATCTCTTCAATTTAATTTCAGATAGTTATTGCATTTCCGGATGATGGAGCTTGGAAGCGATTCCACAAGATGCTGGATCATTTTCCTACGGTTGGTTTGGTTTTTGTTGAATTAATTTAAATAAATGAATTTTCTCTTTCTTATCAAGAGAAGAATTTATATAAATTTATGGTTCATTTCTTGCATCATCTGGATTAGTTGATCTTGTTGAGTGGCAGGTGGTGTGTGCAAAGGTTCGTGAAGGTGATAAGAGGATAGTTCGGATCAAGGAGGGAAATCCTGCTGGCTGTCATGTAGTCATTGTTGATGATTTGGTGCAATCTGGAGGAACCCTCATTGAGTGCCAGGTTCCATTACCTTCTACCTACCTTTTTTGGAAACTTGTGTTCCGAAGTTTTGAATGTATTCATTTTCATTTAAAATTAAGACAAATAATTCTCAAGTTATTTGAATAACTGATTCTTCCAGGAAAAAAAGGTCCTAAAATTTATGTGCAAGTCCCAACTCAAACTTCTTAAATAAGCATATGTTACTGGTATAATTTATTACTGGCAAGTTATGCTACTCCTTTGGTAATGGCTTCCTAAAAAGTTCCCACCTTTTATTGTTTTGGGGTATGTAGTTATGCAAAATAGTTATATGGTTACTTCATAGAAGAGCTCTTTCAAATTTACATGGAGTCCCAACCCAATTAAAAGTTTATATATTAGTGATACAATTTGTAGATGATAAGTTTTGCTTCGTGATCAGTCATAACATTCCTCATTTCCCTTTATTCTTGGTGGTTAGTTGTTTCACAAATTTCTATAAAGGGACAAAGTAGCGGGCTCACAAGTTTTTACATTATCAACTTAAATTCTACATCTGCTATGTATAAAGTCATTCTTAGTAGAGTTCCTATTATCCTGAAATTGTATCTTTTCTGCTTTATGAAACATGGCTTTTTGGTGAATTCTCCTTTCATTTTCATTCTAAGAATATTTTTATGTCATTCTTTTGATCAGTTATGAAATCTTAAAAATTTATCACATGAAGATTCAGAAAATTTATTGAATTGCTATCCAATGAATTCACTAAGTTTGTGACATCTGTCTGAATATGTTTTATAGCAAGACGGCTGTGTATCTTAATAAGCAGCACAGAACATGTGCATCAAAATTCAAGGATGTTTGTCTTATTGCAGGCATTTTCTTGGCAAAATGTAAGATTCAAAGAATGTCCTCTTATTCCTTTACCGCTCTTTGTTGTTTCAGAAAGTTTTGGCAGCTCATGGTGCAGCAAAGGTTAGCGCTTATGTCACGCATGGTGTATTTCCTAAAGGTTCTTGGGAGCAATTCACTCACAACAATGATGGTAATTACATATATGCTCTCATGGTTATTATTCCTCTTCAACTTCTGTGATCTTATTGCAACTTTATTTCATTTCCAGAAAACTCGGAGAATGCATTTGCCTACTTTTGGATCACAGATTCCTGCCCACATACTGTCAAAGCCATAGGAAATAAGGCTCCTTTTGAAGTTTTGAGTCTTGCAGGATCAATTGCTGATGCTCTGCAAATTTGATAAATATTTGGGGGGACCTAAAAGATGCGGTTGCATTCCCACAAGCTTATTGGCCTCAGAAGGTTTGCTCATTGTTTTTTTTTTTCAAGGGTGCTGTAATTTTATGTCATATATGATATTAAATTTAGAAAGCATAAGCTGAATGGCTTTGACCTACTGTGCGAGGTTATCAAATGTCATTAAATGGAAGATGAACTCAATTGTTTGCAGTCCATTGAAGTTTTGTTCATCAAATCAGATTGAAACACTTACAAAGTACTACCATGGATTTTGTTCTTGTGTGGCACTCTGCAACTGAATTGTGGTACTAAGCTAGATTTCAGTTTAAGTTCCTACATTTTTTATATCTAAAAGGAAAAAATATATATAGACACATGTAAGTTATTACGTTTAATTTGTTCTTTTCATCCATGTAAAATATAGTATACTCTAACTGGAAAAAATAATTGGATGTATGATTTAGTACTCTTTGTAGTATTACTGCTGCAGGCTAACACCACATCATTCATATAACAATCTGATATAGTCCTATCATACATGCAACAGGTACTTCCGGAATATGGGAGGGGCCAAAACCTTATTTGATACCCTTCAATTTATTACATCCCTTCTACAATAACATATGCCCAGTTTTCTTTTAAGATGAGTTATCAAAAATCTTCCAGACCCAAGCCCAAACGAATAGCACAACATATTGATTCAACCACCATCAAGTATTTTCATTAGATCAATTTAGGAAGATTTCATAAATCAACTTATCAAGAAGATACTTAAAATAATGGAACAAGTACGTCCATTCATCTCATTAAATACACATTTTCTTAGCTAACATTATAACAACACTGTTAAACACATGATGAACAAATACAGTGTCTGTTTATTCCTACTATACAATTATGCAAACAGCCCTTAAACACAAGATTCCCTAAAATATTTACGGATATAGACATGCGACAATTTTTTTAGATAGGCTCAAAATGACCCATGACCCATCAAAATAACTTTTAAATGATTACATGGCATTAAAACTAAGAGAGATCATCAAGGAAGACACAACGCTGCAGAGACTTCACTGCTCAGCAATATGCTCCACGTTATTCTTCTTGCCTGGTTCAATAACAATTTGCTGCTCTAAATATCAACAAAATGTTATCTGCCACATTTCACTTCAATGGCTTACTAGTGAATATATGCAGTGTCCATAACTGAAAACAGAACACTCCATAATTCAAGCATAATATATACTTCTCTTCGAACTTTATACACTTAAATATCTATACATCAGTCAGCACTCCAAGCCACAATTTCTTGAGGCAAAGAGTAAAATATCCAATGCACTGTTAAAACCTCTCTGGCTTCTCATCTAAATTGCCATTTAAGCAATCCAACAAGT
Source organism: Ailanthus altissimus (assembly GCA_946807835.1). NCBI lineage: Eukaryota > Viridiplantae > Streptophyta > Magnoliopsida > Sapindales > Simaroubaceae > Ailanthus > Ailanthus altissimus. Next base: position 23,268,420 of record OX327684.1, read on the forward strand.
CCCCAGAATATGACCCATCTGGCTGACGAATAAAGATGTTCAAATTGCTAGAGAGGGTAGGTTCCTGAAGGATTGACAAAAATAAACAGAGAGTCACCAAAAACTTAAGTGAATCCAGAAGACAGCTTTAAGGGAATCACATCTAGTTAATTTTGTTACATACTTTCATCAAGATATAAGTGTTCAAAAATGACTCCAGTTTAACTAATTAGCAATTATAGTTTTAACATCAATTATGAGACCATGAGTAGGGTATTATGAAACCTTGGTAAGGTGATTCAAATCCCTTTCCCCATTCGCACAAATAAAATAAAAATAAAAATAAAAAAATTCTCCATACTTAAATGCTTAATCCATGATTCGTTCTCATCCAAACCCCCCTCTAATATTATCATTTCTTTTACATTAAATTTATTTGGCACTTCTAAAGGTTTTCCATCCACTTTTCCTTTACTAAAATTTTCTGTATAATGTTTCCATCAAAATTTTTAGGTTAAATCAATGACAATTTAGGCAGATAAAAAAAGCTTCCTATCAAATATTAGATTTCTCAGTCTGCCTCACCCCACTTTCCTTTTGTCCTCATATCTTGCGTTCTCTCTCCATCCACTTTCCTTTTACTCATATTTGGAATAACCACACTGTTCTCTCTCCACCCCACTTCTCCTTCCATGTGGGACCAACCCCCTCTTTCTCTCTTCCATTTTTTTTGTCCTTGTGCCCTTTTGCTGGAGCACTTCAAAATTGACAAATATATCTAAATCCAAACTATTGTTACTTCTACTCTTCATCTTGGAGTAAAGTTTGACATCTAATGTTATTCTAGGTCATTAAGAGTTGATATGTGCAGGAGATGATTCCATATAGATTATATACTGCAAAATACCAGTTCTGCAATAAAAATAATGTTAACAAGAAACAAAGAGATAAATCAGCAATCAACAGGAATTACCATAACATTTATGTGAACTTCTTTTATAAGAATAATATTCATGCAGACTCATGAATTATAATCATGTTGAATGTTAAAAGTACTTGGTTAGAGAAACGAGGAACTACACCAAGAAAAGATGAGTAGAAATTTTTTTGGCACATTGAGGACAATATTCAGTATTTAGGAAAAGAAAGAAAAAGAGAACTTAAAAGATTTACCTGATCACCTGTCTCTTGGCCCTCAGAGTGGAAAACAATTGGCCGGCATCGTTTATCTTCATTCATCAGGCTAGAATTCTGAAAGTGTGCAACCAAGGCAGCCTTGCCCTGGATTCGGGCATATGCCAGTGATGCAACTTTCTCACTATTGAATTTCTCCCATTTCTTCCCATTGAATGCCTGCACCAGATGTCCATCATATAAGTTCTTAGGTTAGCTAATGATTCCCAAGGTTTCACTTCAGCATAGTAAAGGGCAACTCATAGCATGACAGACCAATATCCCTAATCAGACTCAAATGATCTTCTCTATGGATGGTCAAGAATAAATCATACCACTTATCAAACCGACAGCCAACTTATTCTGATTACATTGCATGACTAGTATAAAAGAATGTATGAAATACTGACATGTACAAACTTTGAAACATTGATGAAGGAGCATCATAGCAAACCTCATAGAAGGAAATAATGTGAGAAGGAGACACCATATTGATGAAGGCATAACCTACATTGCACTTATTCTGCACATAGATACAGCTTATCAGCAGCAGTTTAATTTGGAATGTTATATGACGATATTTTTAGAAATTACGCAAATTTGTAATACCTTAAAGTCAATTGGCAAGTAAAGAAAATCATAAGTACCACCGTGATTCTCATCAATGGCAGCCAGCAGCATTTTGGATGTATACCTTAAGGGAAGACAAAAAAGTAGAAATTATCAAACAGTAAACTTGTCTTGTTAGACACCCAAGCATAGAAGCTATATAAGGATATTCATAAGTTTTCTTACTTATTAGGGATGTTTTTAATCATTAAAGTAGTCCTAGTATCTTCCCCACTAATGATTTTTTCCAAATCAAGCTGGTACTGCTTCTTGCTATCAATCTGGCTCCCACTATTCTCAACACGCCTACTGCGATTGCGCTCAGTTAAGCCCTCATTGCTGGTTGTTCCTGGTCCTGGATAAGAACCATTTCCAAAGAAGACAGGACCGTGCCTTGGCAATGACATCATTCTGAGACTAGGTGAACCATTGTCAACCACATTTCCTGGGAGGCCAACACCAACACGACCACCAACATTCATCATATAACTCCCATTGTTTCGACTCAGACCCATACCCCCGAATGCAACTGGATTCAAGAAGGATGTTTCTGGTGACTCGGGGAAAAAGCCAAAATGCCTGTCAAGAGAAACACCAGAGGGAGCTGATCCCACATGCTGGTGATGATGTGAACTAATTAAAGATCCGTGCCGACTACTGTATGGAAAGCCCTGCCCCTGTCCACTTGACGAAAATGGGTGCCCCACAGATGATGTTGGCCAAGCAGAAGAGCTGGGACGCTCAGAATAAGGAGTGGGACTTCCCCACAAAAACTGAGGACCGGATAAAGTTCCAACACCAGAAGAATTTGATTTTGATTCAACAAAAGGAGATATGGGTCCAGGACTAGCACTCAATTTCTGTTCAGGAAAGGATTGAGAATGCTGAAAGGCTGCTCCTTGCAGTGGTCCGGTGGCAAATATCTGGTTTGTATGGTTAACCCTTCCTTGGTCCTTACCAATTGGAGCAATCTTTCCAGAGTTAGGCAGATGAGGTGGGAGAATCGAAGCCAAACCGGGCATATGATTATTGTTTATAGGACTGAGGGTTCCCAGACCTGGGGACTTACTAAAAGCATGCAAAGGATTACATTCAACTGGACTACCATACTGTCCCCAGTTACCTGTCATGGATGTGCCACTGATTCAATTAATAATATAAAAATAAATCTCCGAAAGGAACTAATAAGCTAAGTACACAGATAGTTGACTTCTGAGACAATCATGAAGTACAAGGGTATCTACCTGGAGGAGAATTGGTCACTGGTGAACCTACTTGATGACGAAAACCTTGGGCTTCGTCTTGTTCCAACTCCTGACTTAGTTGCTGCATCAAGCTAATCATAAAACATACCTCCTAATTATTAAGTATCCATTTCATTGCTTACTCAAGATCTATAAATATAAGGTAAGAAATTCAACAAAACAGGATTCAAGAAAGATAATTTTTAAATAAAAACTTGATAATCCACCAAATATATACAACAACATTCAGACAACTCAGTAAATAGGATCCAGTTATTTTGTAAAGCAAGACAATTAGTCATGCAAATAATAATTAAAGAGAAAGAAATAGCCGCTCCAAAAGTGTTACGGGAAGCCCAAAAGCAGAAACATAACAAATATACTTCATCTTTATTTTCTATTTAAAGATCTTAGTTCAGCTCACAGATTTAACAACACGATGCAACATTTATTTGTTATCCCCTTTAAACCATCACATTTGCCAAATAGGAAACCCATAAGAATTGTGCTTCGAAGTTAGAAAGGCCTAGATACCCATATAGTCTTGTCAACTTCTGATTTACTGGGAATTAACTCTTGACAGATAAATAACGTCTCCTTTTTCAGTCTTCACATAGAGGACTTAAAACTCAATGATGGAAACTGTAAGTGGTCTCAGATGAAAGAATCAATAATGTCTTATTATTTGATAATCTTACAGAATTATCATCAAAACTTTAGGTAGAACATAGTGATTTAAGAAGCACATACAAATCCACACCTGCTATTGTTTTAAGCTACTGCTATGCTGATGATTGCCTAAGGAAATTTCGGTGCTCTTCTGGCAACATGCCGAATTCAAGATATTTATTTGGGAATCAACAAGAAACTCCCTTTATCAACCAATAAGCAATTTCCATTGCGTGACCAGAAAATTTTCAAATCAGTATACCCATTGTTTTAAGAACCATCTAAAACCACTGCGGTTATTGTTTTAAGCTAGTGCCATGCTGATGATTACCAAAGGATTACATTGGTACTCTTCTGGGAAAAGGCAAAGTCAAGATATCTGCTTAGAAATCAAGATGAAACTCTCTTTATCAACCAATAAACAAATTCCGTAGCATGAATCAAAAAATGTTAAAATCAGTAATACCCATGTTGAATATGGAATGGATTAAGTGCATGTTGATTTCACAAAACCAATACTTACTTTCGACGTGCTCCACCAGGGCGGCTAGGTTCAAGCTTTATGCGTTTCCCATTTATTTCACTCCTATTCAACGCTTTGAGAGCTGCCTCTGCAGCTCTCACATCATAAAACTCTATGAATTTATGATGTCGTTTGTGAGGTGTTTCCCTGATCTGCATTTGTGAACATAGATACTAACAACTCAGATAAACAATCAGAATAGAGTGCAAGAAATAGTTACAAGGATTAATCAGAGATATATATGTGTTGCCAAACATGCACCTCTTTGACCTCCCCATGAGCCCCAAAGATTTGACGAAGCTCATCATTTGAAACTGAAGCATCTAAATTGAACACCACAAGTGTCCCTTGATTCATATCCTTTTCTGATGGATTATCCTGCATTTAATAAGAAAAGAAATTCATAAATGAGATCCTTGATGGAACCAACAACAATAATTCATAAGACAATATATGCTGATTCAAACCTTGGGAATTGAAAAATGAATATCCAACTTTCTTCGTCTTAAGGGCTTATTTTGTAATGCACGCATTGCAGTGCGAGCAGCTCGGATATCATAGTAAGATATCATCACAAAACCCCTATGCTTGCATGCAGTGTATAAAGTTCTGATATCCCCATATTGCTAAAGAAAAGAGTAATACAATCTATAAGCACAGAAACTAGAATAGAGTTCAAACCTACTTTTGCACACATAACAGAACAAATGAGAAATAACACCAAGAAATCCAGTAAAAGCATTCAATGTGAAGGATGTAAATTCAATGCACTAGACATATTAACCACAATTCACCAATGGGGAAATCCAAAAATGTTACGATCAAAATGAGGATAACACAGAAAAATCAATATATCTTTTTCAATAGCATGAGGTAGTATGTCATCTGTAATTATGAATCCGCTTCCTCTAGTTAGATTCCTTTTTGTAACATGATAATAATTTAGCTGGTATAGAGAGCAAAGCATGAGATAATCTTTTAATTAAGCTTTTCATATGTTTTTTCCTCAAAAACATTCTGCTCTTTGTGATAAGATGTTAAAATGTCCATAGCAGTTCAAACCTATGTCAGCTATGTGTCCAATATTGGAGAAGTTTTTTTTTATTACAAAAATGGCAAAACTAAAGGAGTAATAACAAATAGATAGCATGATTAGTAAGGATATTACAAGTACATAAGCTGCACATAAACACTTAATGCCAAAATAGACACAAATAGTGTACAAAATGATGTCAGAACAATATGATATACCTCAAAGAGAGATCTCAATTCCGAGTCCTCAACATTACTATTGATATTTCGCACAAAAAGTGTTCTTGAAGGATGCTCCCCATATGGATGTTCCCCAGCAACTGTTCCCACACCATTTGACAGAGGGCAGTGAGCAACTCCATTTCCAGCAATCCTATCAGATATGTTAAGTTTTGACATTCCAATATTAAGGCTCTCTTGAGGATCGAAATCCATCTCCAACCCCCCTCCACTGTCAAAAAGATCATCTTCCAATTCCTCTAGTTGACTAGGCAACCCACTTAGGTCAAAATCATCTGCTAAGCCAGCAAAAAGCTCATCTTCATCGTCAGGCAGCAAGATTCCAATTGCATCAGGTTCAACACCTTCAAGTGGATCCTGGCCTTCATTTTCCAGGTCAACTTTGTTTAAATTCGGTGAGCTATCATCAATAGATCGACCTTGATGCTCCGAATCAATAAAGTTCACTGCATATTGGCAAAAGAAGACCTCCAAAATTATTTTAAGCAATAGCAATCTTTATATCTTGTAAGAAGAGCACACACATACACTTCTCGTGGATAAGGACAGGCAATGAACTGGAAAACAAGCTTGCATCATCCAGTGCATGATATGTATCTGCTCCAAGTGAGATCCCCCATACACTACTTCCTTCTTTTCTAGGGATAGTCAATGATCGAACTTTAGATGCACCTACAAAACATTGATCAAAAGACCACTCAGGATATGACACAAGCAATCATACGTATAACTTAAGGCTAAATTTCTGTATCTTAGCTCTTAGATTCCATCAGATTGCCAGGAGATAGAGAGGGAAGTAACCTTTAGGATGGCCTGAAACTGAATCGTCTGATTTTTGATCCATGAATGGCTTACTGCAGTAAAAGCTAAGCAAGATAACTGGAAGTTAAACTATTAACAAATTTTCAATTTACCAATATTATGAAACTTCCTCGATGCCATCAAGGAGCCATTGATAAAGAAAGATGCAGGTCTAAATCAATAAGCATTGGGGATTACCCAGAAAACAGTACATTAAGAAAATAAATGAAAGACAATATAACAATTGGAACTTCAAGAGTTTACTTAATTCAAGTGTGGTCACTAAATTCTTCAGAATGATCAAGGTGAATGCAAACATGGCCCAGGAGCCCAACAAGATAAGCAGAATCCTGAATTTTTTGCCACAATTTTCATTGATTTTGGTTTGTAGAAGCTCTTATGAAATTCATTAAAAGAAACATCCGAGAGAATGGTTTCTTGCATGTCCATACTGATCAACTAAGAATAATTACACCCTCTAAAGAGACAAAATTCAGCTCCGTGCTCGTCCTTCCTTTGGATCAAAAGTAATTATCAATTATGAAACAAATATTCCGTTGATCCTATTTCAATTACAAGCAACAAAGCACATTTTCTCTCTTTTTACTGTGCATAATCAAGTATGGAAATGCTCAATATCAGGCAGCGAGCTAAATATGGTACAAAATTACAAACCTCAACGATTACAAACTTCAATGAAACTAATAATTGAAGCATAAAGCACCAAATCAAATCAAAATCAAACAGAATTAGCAACAGTTGGCACAAAGTCAACACCGACATGAAATGTCAAAGCAAACTTTTGGATGTAATAATCCCATACAATATAAAAATCAAACATGATAAAGCTCATAATTAGACAAAAACATCAACTCACTCGGCAAAAAAAAGCACACATAACAACAAGTCAACACAACTACCAACTCAAATTTTGGTAAAATTACAAAGAAAATACAGCTATTTTCCTCAACAATTACATAAATTTATGAAGAAAACACGTGATCGCATATTACCTGTTCGAAGAGAAGAACAAAGGAAGAGAGAGAGACTGCTAGTTAAAGAGAGTCCATTGAAGATGATGATGATGATGATGATGATGTGTTTGTTAGGCAAAATTCAAACAAAGTTTTTGTCTTGATCAGGATAATATATTTATATAAATAAACAGTGTAAGAATAAAGAAAGAGAAGAGAAATAGAAATAGTTTCGTAGAAGCAGAGAAATTTCTTTCTTACACTCTTCTACTTCCTCCTCTCTCGCCGGGAAACCAGAGGGAAAATGAAAAAAGGAAAAGGAAAAGAAAAAGAAAAAGAAAATATCTGTGAGAAATTAAATGATTGGAGGGAAGAAAGGACTAGTGAATAAAACTACTACTACTACTACAACTACAAACAACAGTACATAAAATTATTGAAGAGAATGAATTAATACTCTCTCCCCACTTCTCTCTCAGACAACAAAATATATAAAAATTTCACTGTATTTGAATTCTGTTTGGCGTCCGTTGACACGGGTGAGATTACAATAAATAAATTTAACTATCTGGTTCAGATAATTTCGCGAGTTAAATTAGCCTTGAAGTTTGCCGTTATTACGTGGCTGCCACGGTGAAATGAAGCCTGGAGTGTCGTTGAGGTGATGGTGGCACTGGCGGGATGTGATTGGTAAGATTGATGACAGTTTTTTTAACTTGGGTTAATTGCAACAAAAGACATTTTGACACGTGGAGACTATAGTGAGGTTGAGTACAGACGAAAGCTGTGAGTTCATCATGGGGCTAGTGACGTGCTGTTGCATCGGCAAAAGTGATTGGATTCAGCTGGGAATAAATTTAACCAATCATACTTCGACACGTTTGCGGAAAATAAATGGGACCAAGAAAGATACTGCTACTATTACTAAGGAGAATCTGTATCATCTGAATATATGATTAATTTGCACAAATCATGTAGAGGTTTACAATCATGTGACAAATTTGATATGATATCATTAGTTGCACAAGTCATCTAAAGGTTTAAGATTATACAACTTTTTTTTTTTTTTTGTTTAAAGAAAGGGTACTCAAATTTATAAACTGAACATTAACTAAAAAAGGTGATTATATTAAATGCCGTTTTTCTATTTTTAACTAAAATAATTATTTTTCTTTAATATCAACATCTCTTTTTTAATTTTTTTTTGGTAACATTTAGTTATAATTAAAAAAATCTTTTAAATTTTAAAAAAATTATTTTTATTTTTATGTGTAAAAGCTTAAAATTTAGGCTTTTAAGATTAAAACGTTTTAAAGTTTTTTTTAAATATTTATATAATTTCACATATATCTTTGTAATTTTTTTATCCATAATGTACATTTTATTTTATTTTAAATACTTTATTCAATTAACATATTTTTATTATTCATTTGAAGTTATCATATCTCAAAATCTCTACAAATGTCATATCGGTACAAAACTCTTTATCAAATATTTTTTATCATTACTAAGTATTATTTTATTTTTAATTTTTATACCAAATAAAATAAATTATTTAATTCATTAATTGCTATGTATTAATTTTATTTGGATTCTTATGTTTCAAGAGAAATATAATATAAATTTAAACTTATGTATAAAATAAATTAATTTGTTTAGAATTTAGATATAAAATTTATTAAGTGTTCTTTTTTGTAATTTAATAATAGATAAATATTTTTGACAATATATAATAAAATAATCTAATATTTTTTAAAAAAATTAACTGATAATTAAATAATTAATGATTTTTTTGTTAAAAATTATATTTTTAAAAGTCCCGCTTCCAAAAGATTTATTAGAATAGTCCTAATTTATGTTTATGACCTAAATTATTAAATTTTGTAAATTATAAAAAATTAACCACTTTAATTTATATTTTGTATCACTTTTTTTTTATATTTATGAAAAAGAAAACATATGTGGATCAAATAATTAAGAAAAAAAAAGGCTGTGTTATCATGCACATTCAAAAAAACATATAAAAGACGACGAGTAATAAATGTAATTGGTCAATTGATCTACAAATAAGAGTTATTATCATTGGTCTAAATTCGTCCTAACATTATTATACATTTTTAAACTAATTTAAATGCAAAGAGAAAAAAAAATTGTTGTACAACGCGTTATCAACACAATCACAACAAAAATATTGTGAGACTTGATACTCTTTCAGTGTAGTTTAAATATGGTTATAAGTTTTCATTTAATAAATGTGTTTTGGGCCTGAAGCCCAAAAACAAAAACTATGAGACTCAGAAGTGCCGACGAGCGACATCAGCTAGCCCATTTGCAACAAAAGTCGATTATAAGTCAACGCGAAAAATTTTTACTTGTTTCTATCATATGTTTTGTTGTTACAAATTCGGAGAAATGTTAGAGAGAATTTATGACACGCCAACTTAGTGGGAAGGGTTACGTGTTTGATTGTTTACGAAAAGCATTACAGAGGAATTTCGACCTATTCTTGGGTAAATTTGGAACTGGGCAGGGCTTTCAGTTATATGGCAAACACGACGATATTTGGGCCTGAAATATTAGCCCGTGGGATTGCTGACACCAAAATAGCGCAATAGCTCTGAATTCTCGTAAATCACTTATAGAAATTAACTGCACATTAATTGAAACATTAAAATGAAATGAATCATTTCCAACTTCCTAATTGATAAGTACTAAGAAACATTAACTTCATTTAATTACTCTTTAACCTTGATAGTTGAAGCGTTTTAAACATTAATACGTCTTTGAAACCGAAAGCATCAAAGGATGAATATTCCTTTTCCTTCCGTGCGGAAACACGTAGAAGTTAAAGTCATCTTCCTCTTCTTTTAGAGGTTTATTTTATGGCTTAATTTACATGTAAAGGAACACATCAAAATCAATTATGATAACTCTATTAAAAATAGGGAGTAAATTCCAAATACATGATACATTTATTTAATCAAATTATATACATCTAAATCTACAATTTAATTAGCATTTTAACACACTTTTTTCCCTTATAAAAAATTCCCATAAAAAAAGAAAAAATATATTCCAAAATATTAATTAGTTAATTAATCTTTTTTTTTTCCTGTAATAACAAGGGACCATTTTTATTAAAGCAGGGTCCCACTTTACTAATTGTTCTACGGTCACTATCTCAAGAAAACTCGCATGTGGCCACGTGGGCTGTGTGACCACTAGTTACTGTTATCACAAGTATATACTCACTCCTGATTGACGTTTAAGCATATCCTCCCTCTTTCTCTCTGTGTATCGCTACACCGTATAGCATACGCCATACACTTTTTGTATTATTACTTTTCGTATGATTTGCTAAGCCATTTATCATTTATATGCGTAGAACTTTTTCTTTTTAATAGATGGGCAAATGCGTAGTTTAAATTACTCCATTTGACGCTTTGAGACAATGGCCATGCGCAAGCACGTGATCAAATCCTACAATGAGATTATAATAAAATTAATATCTTAAAAGTTGAGCAGCGTAGATTTTATAATTTTGTATTTCTGGCTTGACTTGGATCTAGTTCGTCAGGCTTGACTTGCTCCGTGTGTTTTGTCTGGCTTTGCTGTAGCCCACGGGGCGATTTGGTTTAAACACCTTAGTCCTTACAGGTTACTTAAATGGCATAACCACATGTACTTTCAATGTTCTAATTCTTACAACAACACGTGCTTTGTGTAGGTATAAACTAACTTTTACGGCAAAACAGGTGGTTTGCTGGAAAGAATTTATTTCGACTTTCGAGAAATTGGAAAAATTCAATTATTTGTGTAACTGGATAAATTTACCTGGGGAGGGAGGAGGTGCTAGCTGCCACCACAAGGAAAGGAGCGAGGAGTGAGGATGAAGTCTCCCTCCTCCACATTGAAGGAAGTTCGTAGTATATGTATATGATTGGTCGGTAGGGGTATAAAAGGAAAACTATTGGACAGCTTTTCCATTGCTCATGTACTCGGTACTTCTAAATTATTGAAACTGTGACCAAGAAGACATCTGGGCCTCACATGTCTTTCAAAACTAAACCATATTTTTAAAAAAATGTCAACAAAATTCATTATTATTTTAAAAGTTATAATTTTTAAATTATTTGATCATTATTTATCAATATAATAATAAATAGACGAAATTATTTTTATTAATAATAAAATTAAAGATTAAAATGGTAATAAAATTCATAATTTTTTGCCTTTTTTGTTTTTTAGATGTATACTCATTTTTTATTTTTTTATTTTTAATTAAATTTATTTATTTTTAACACGAGTTATTTAAAAATTACTTATTTTAACTAATTTTAAAATATATTTTAAACTAAATTTTTGAATTACTTGTAAGATAAAATGGTCAAAAAATTAAATATTTAACTAATAAAATTTATAAAAATATTAGAGACTTAAAAAAAAAAGTCATTATCGAAACTTTTTCTATTTTCTTTTTAAAATGAAGGGTGCCTTAGATATCAGATTTAACAACTAAACTATATTAAGCCTTGTATATTGAATAACGTGATAATCATGACCACACATATTTTAAATTATAATGCAAAACCTAAAATTTGTAATATTGGATGTATTATTTACTAGCAGAAACATGAATCTTATTATGTTCGTCATGAAGATTAACATTCATTGTGACTCGAATTAGCTTAAAAATATACATTTTTTACAATAGGCAGTGATATTTTTATTCTTGAAAATTATTATTTTGATCTCATTTTCATTGTTATTGTTTCTTTTGGCTGTCGTTATCTTTTGAGCAACATAAATAGTTAGGCACAATAGTACCGATATCATAGTTATTAAAAAAAAAAAAAGGAGGAAAGGTCACCGGCGCAATTCTCAAATATTGGAATGCTTTTTTTTTTTTGCTTTGTTTGCACGTGATTATGATATTGTTGAGAAAAATCAGCATAAGCACTTATTTTATTTTTGAATTAGTTTTTATATTAACTTTATTGTTAATATTTTTAACATGTATTTTATAAATTTTATGTATTTTATAAAATATTTTACTCATAAATATTTAAAAATATAAAAGATTATATATAAAAATAAAGATAAATTTATAAATATTATAAGACATAATATATTTGTAGTTTGGTAATAAACGCGGATCAATGATCAAACTTATTTTATTAACTATTTACAAAGAATTACGGTTTACAAAAAACTCTCAAATCTCTTAGATTATTAATATATTTCAAATCACGTAAATTTTTAAAATAAGAGATTAATTAAGGAATACAACGAATAATCAAATTTTTTTTTTAAATGATTCATCATCACTCTTTTATATACTCAATAAATAAGTGATCACATAATATCATTTATAGCACACTAAGCACCCTAGGGCTGTCTAAGCTCTATATTCTTTATTTTTGTTTATTTTGTTTATGCTTAATTATTTATAGAGAATTATAAGAGTTTATATAATATTTAGAATATCTTTATAAACTTTTTTTGTAGTTGGAATAAGAATTCTCACATTGTAGAAGTCGAAAACTAATTTTAGAATGCAATTTTACCCAAAGACAGTTTTATCGAATAAACATCGCCGTCTCATTCATGTGATTTCAGGCCAATACTGTAGCATTCAAAAGCAATCGCTACTGTTGAAAATTGGTGATTCAACAATCTTGTATGGGTAAGAATTGAGATGAATACCAAAATGAGAGTCATTATAAAGTCAAGTACATATTGGGTGTACAAGGGAGAAGTAAAACAGAAGAAAAAAGAACGATTCTTGTTCATGCGATGCACTATTCACGTGCGAGTACTGTTCACAAACAGCGGCGGGGATACTGTTCACTCGTGGATACTGTTCACGTAGTTACTATTCACACTGTAACTTTAGAATATTTTCTGTTTTGGCTCAATTAATTTCTTTAAGCAGGATTATGATTTCTACAAGAACTCTTTTTTCAATTAAGTTTATGATTTCTACAAGTAATAACTCTTTTTTCAATTAAGTTTAGAATTTTTAAGGGTGTTTTATTCACTATATAAACCCTTCTAAACATAAGGTTCAGATCAAGCATCTAAGGTTTCAAAATGTAACCATAAGAGAGAATAGAAGAACTAGGTAGGCACTAAGTGCGTGGTGCACTAGGGTGTAACCTTTGATGAGTGTTTTTTTTAGGTTCTTGAGTGAATAAAAGAAACACTATAGATCCTTTTGGATTAGATGTTCAGGCTATTCTTGTATTTCTTGTAAAAATTTCTTATGAGGAGATACTAAGAGGTCTTGGGAAGTTATGGTGATCAAGGTAGATACTTAGAGATTTATATGGGAGATACTAAGGGGTCTTGTGGGATCATTGATGATGTAAGAAGATACTTAGCGATCTATTTCAATAATAAGAAGCTAGATCATGGATCCTCCGTGGATGTAGGCAATTTTGGGTCGAACCACGTATATCTTGTGTCTTGTTGATTGGTTTATTTTATTTATCTTTATTGGTGTGCTAATCTTATGTGTTCTTACTTATGGTGTGAGTTATAATTTTTCGCTGCTGCGCATATAATAAAATAAATATCAAAGTTGTGGCTTAATTGATATCATAAGGGTGTCAAACTGAAGTACATGATTTGATATCCGTAACAATTACAGTGTTAGACTTTCTAAAATTATCGCTGTAGTGTTGAGCATTCAAACATTACCAAATTACTTTTTGTATTTTTACACCTCTTTTTATATTCGTCTTTCGTTTTTTATCTTACTTATCCATCAAATGTATATTTGACCTTATCACAAATCCTCTTTAATTTTTTTATTATTTTAAATTACTAAAGTTTAACATGTACAATTATAAAAACAATTAAATGAGTTATGATAAAAAAAAAGCATTCTCTTACTAAGAACCCAATTATTTAGTTTTCCCCGTATTTATCTTAAGCAAAAGAAGTAAATGATTGAATGACAGTGGCAATCAATCTACTCTCTGTTTAATTTCGTTTATTTTATAAGCTTTATTGTTATTCAATCTTTCCTTTTAGCGGTAATAGTGTTTTCAAATCATTGCCTGGTGGTGCTCCTCCGCTAAAGGCGAATGAGAAAGGGAATATAATTTATAAAGATAAATAACTAATGCTTTTTTGCTGCTTTGATTCTCGTTATACGATTGATTGAAAGCAACTCTAGCATATATATATATATATATATATTTTTTAAAAAGGCAAAAATATTATTAAAAAATATATAAAAGCATTTAAATGATTATAATCAACTAGTTTCGTTTATAAATTATCTCAGTGGACTTATCTTTAAAATGATTTATAAATTTATGCCTGCTTCATTTCATACATCATGTCATGAAATGATGCTATTTGAATGGTAATAAGAAATCTTAATAATTTCAATGCCTAAATAAATAAATAAAAGATGGATGATGATAATGTGACAACAATGTCAAACACATTTAACGCATGCCTTGTTATGTGGTTAAATTATCAACGACTTCCACCTAATTTGCAATGTACCAAACAACAAATTTTATATTACGAGGCTAAAAAAATGGTTTATTTTATATAAATATGGGTAAAGTCGCAATCCTAGCTACCATATCACTGAGAAAAACTCGACTGAGTACAAAATTCCAAGCCTAGATAACTAACATGCAAGATAACTACGTGATTGCATATTTTTTTTGTGTGTTCTAATAAGATGTACCTTATCATGAACAGTAGTAATCTAATGGTAAAAAGTTTGTGATTACTTTTTTTTAATTAAATAAAGATATCGAGTTTGAATTAATCCCTTCATTAATAAAAGAAAATGTACTTATTTTTCTTATAATTATGTAAACCAGATTCAGATAAAAAAACACACAAAATTAAAAAAAAAAAGAATTATAGTTTTAGTTTAACCTAAACATAATTGATTTAGAAATGACTCGAAGCAAAAGATCAATATATAAAATCCAACCTAAACGGTTAACCCTAGTCCTAATTCCTTTCCCTGACCTTCTTAATTTGATTAATAATGACTCTGGACCAAACCTTAGTCCCCTTTCCTTCTCTAATCTTCAAAATCGAGATATGCCCAATTATTAGATAATTTGCTTGCCTTGGTTGGGGAGTTGGTGGGGGTGTCACGAATTAAGACCTTTTCCGAGGCTTTATTTGAATTTTAAACTATTAAATTAGTCGCCAATTGTTATAATATTGGTTGTTCGAAACAACACAACAACAGCTTGAATCTAAAACTGAAAGTTGATTCGGGTAAATTGACAGAAGCTTTACGCACCTTTGACCAATAAAGCCGCCCGCGTTCAAATGTAAAGATCATTACTCATTAGGTTACATACTAACTGTTAAGCAAATGACCCAAAAAAAAAAAAAAAAAGAAAAGAAAAAAGTGAGTTTTTGAGCTTTGACTAATGTTGCCGACCAAGAGCACAAATTAAAATGTTTCAATATAAAGGTAATAAATATTGATCTATATCTTAAAGCATTTAAATAAACATTTTATCAATTAAGTATAAATTAATTATACAAATCTATTCACACTAGGGATGACAATATATTGGATATTGAACGGATATTCTTAAATTTATATTCACATTTATTTTAAAAATAAAATATTAAATATTTCTTAAATTCGTTGCAAATTTAAAATTTTAAGGCTAAACTCAATCTAACTAATATATATTAATTACCAAGCCTATAATGAGTTATCTGTGAATTTTAAGTAATTTAATAATGAATACAAAATATTTAACACATGTGTTAGGAGAAAACATTAAAAGCAAGCAACGCTGTGTCCTTAGCGCACTTAGTATGAGTGGTAGTAGAAGTGCACAATAAGTATGCAATGTTTAGCATGAGTGCTGGGAATCAGCACTAAGCTGAGCACCAATGCATAATGTTGCGTGTCAGGCGCTTAATGTAGAAAAAAAAATATTTTAAATATTATTCAACCATATCATCTCAAATAGTTGTAAGATAAAAATCATCAATAACCATAATATTAAAAAAATATTAAAAATAGTGAGAAAAATAGGATATTGAGCACAAAGAGGCATGTCATAGAGTATTATCCTAAAGTCAAATAGTTCACCCCTCTAGCAGATAGTGATAGATATATATGATTCCAAAATTTAACCCTATATTCGAAGCCACTTTCTTCGACGAGCACGACTATAAAAAATACACAAAGTCTCCATTATTCAAGTTACTTAAAATTATAATTTTAAAATTATATAACTTTAAATAGTATATATATAACATACATATATAGAACATTTATTCATTTTCTCTCATCTTGGTTACTCTCACACAATAAGTTTAAATAAATATTAGCTCCATTTATATAGTGGTAGTTAATTTAATAATAACTCAATAATTAATAACAGCAATTTAATATATATTAACTCCTTATAATAAAATTACACAAATATTACAACTCTCGTAATAATAATAATGTTGACTTGAAAAAGTGATTTTTTGGATCAACGAATCATAAATTTGTTGAGGGAAAATCAAACTTGGGCCTCGTCTGGATTGGATTAATAGGCACGGACTTGGTTTCCCTGTTTTCCGCGAGCTATGGAGAGGGATCTGTGATGAAAATACGAACACAAATTCAAATGTGGTATTGCCGGGATGGGTTCCAAAGAAGGCGCTCTGATGCTTAAGTCGAATAAATGGGAGTTTCTCTCTTTAAAAAAATATGACAAAACATTAATCAGATGTTATTCTAGAGACGGTGGGATACTCATTTTCTCTTCTCTTTTATTTGTGTTTTATGAAGATTTTTTCATCATCCTCCCCCATGTCTCCCTCATTCTCCTTTTATAGTGATGATCATTCAGAGACTTTTTTGAACTTTCCTTTGTAGTATTTTTGTCTCTCGCCAAATATTTTCTTCTATACTTCTAACACACGTCAAATATTTTTTTACAAATTTTCTAACCCCGTTCTCATCCCACGTCAGATTTCACTTCTGATGTGTTAAGTATGTTCCTTGGGTTTGTCTTCTCGATATTTTTGATTCAAGCGAGACTTATTTTGGTGGGTTCGGGTTAAATTTCGAACGACTCTTCCTTACTAGTTTGATATTGACGCGAGACTCCTATAATAAAATTGCAGAATGTAGTCAGTATTTGTTTGGCCGTAGTTGCATTTGGGTTAGTGAATGTCGAACATGTTTTATCATATATTGACTAGATTTTTTGCATCCGAACCGGTTCTATTGTTTTGTCGAGTTTAAGCCCATTGGCCATTACTTATAAGTCTACCTTGGTTGAATTTTAGGCCTTTGGACCGAAGGACAGAAAGAGTGAGATTTTCAAAGAGGAACAAATAATAATATTACAAATAAATATTTGTAACTCATAAATATTTGATATAAATTCAATATTATAACAATTATATAATAATAATAATAATTTATAATATATACTTATATTAATATTTTATAACTTACTAGCCAATTAAAATATTTTTAAAATTTGCTCTCCAACATTTAACACGTATAAGAAGACGCATGCTAATCACACAACATACGCTCCTAACACACATACTAAATAGGCTAAGTATGTAATATATAGTGTACTATTTTTTTTATAAAACTAAAAAATAAAAAATTGAATATATGTTGCGGTTATATGAGAATTTTTTATTGAACTTATACTTATTTTAAATTTGTTGTGAATTTTAATTTTATATACTAAATTTGTATCAAATCTATTTTAAACATTATCAAATCATTTTTAATACGAACGAATTTTAACAAATAATTTTACATATCTCTAATTCATACTACAAATAACGTGACATAACATACTATAATTAAAAGAATAAATACAAAATAGTAAAATAATAAATAAGGTAAATTAATCATATCGAACTACATCAGAACAAGTTCTCATTGTTTAGTTTGTTACATGTATTATTTATATTTTAAATTTGAAAAAGAAACGGATTACACTGAGACAAATACATCAAAAATCCTTCAACAGGATAAATTAATCATTATAAACTTTATCCATCCATTTGGATTTTATCATTAAATATTGAAAAAATTAAATGAAAATTTACTTAATAAAATATAATACAAACATCAATAGGTTACGATTACAAGTCAACTTCACCGAGTAGATAAGATATTTCTTACCACACCCATCCAAATCGGAATGCGACAAAAAAAAAAACAAAAAAGGTTACCTCAAATAAAATAATTAGAAAAATAGAACCCTTGTGTGTAAATTAAATTTAAAGTAGGGTAAAACGTCAAAATTAGATCAGATCGTTCGGTGTGCGGCTGGTTTTCAAATTCAGGTACCCGTTTGACATTTAGTTAACAAACTTACAAGTTTTGCCAGGGTAACTTCAGTTTTTATCTGCCTATCTACTTTTTTTTAAAAATTAAAAATTAATTTTTTTATATTTATCCGTGTGGAAATGTTAGGTAACTGCAAAGTTCCCTTTCTCGAGAAACCGTGTTTCGGAATATTTAACACGTGTTGAACATGCTATTTATTTCTTATTATATAATTATAACCTTTATTTACTCCACGTCAGATGTCGCGTTCGAATTTTACTAATTGTTTTGAAAATTCAGATATAGACGTGAAAATATATCTAATTAATTTTTATGAAATTAAAAAGAAAAACGATTATTTTGAAAAATCTTGTCAAACGATTTTCATTGGTCAGCGGAGGTAGAGATACATACCTCTATTTATGGGCGGGCGGTCTTTTAGCGAACCGAGCCGGGAAAGAAGAAATGTAAAGGGGTTATAAAAGAATATACTGTGGCGATCACAATCATCTCATCATAACGCCGCTGCTGTACTGCGTCTACGTGTCACTCTCAACCTTACACGTGGGTCCAATTATTCCTGTTTTCTCCAATAATCAACCTCCGCTAGGCAGAATGAGTCCAAAAATCTTTTTAATAAAAAGAAATAACACTTACACTTAATTCTTGATCAGCAAGGAGATCCCGAAATTCTCTCGCCCTCAATACCACTTTTTGCCTCTACAATCTACACATATTTACACCGTAATGCCACTTCCGTATTTAACTAAGCATTATCCGTATAAAATAACAAAGCAACCAAAAAAAAAAGAAAAGAAAAATACACTCTTTCTATATATTGTTGGTCATAGATTCACGCAAAAAGAAAATAAAAAACTTTTAATTATACATAAATTTAGTTTTTTTTTTTTTCTCTCTCTCTCTCTTTCTGTTTGTGCAGCTAATTCATACTGTCGGTGTTGAGATCTTGCAGCTTCTACACTCAACGTCTCGCCTTGCGACTTTAAAATGCTGGTTCAAGATCCAAGAACAGTTAAATCAGAAATTTATTTGATTTAGTTTGGAAGAAGAAGAAGAGGAAATTTATGTTAGTTGCTGTTAATGGTTATTCGGTGGTGAGTGAAAATTGCATGAGGAGAGGATTATGGTGGGACTGCCTTGTCATCAGAAGCAGAGGCCGGTGGGGCAAATGCGGTTGATTTGATTCCATCTTATTTCATTTCATTCGACTCTCTCTCTCAGTTAATATAATTTCTCAATTTTCGCTAATCATGCAGCAACAACAAGATCACCGCAAGAAGGTTATTCATCTTTTTTGTTTTTGTGTTTATTTTGATTATGCGTATTTATTGAATGTTGATGATGATGATGCAATGCGTATTAGCATAATTAAATGCGAATTTACTTTTTTGATTGTTCTTTGAATTCAATGCTAATGCTTATGCTTCTCTCTGATCTTATGTGATGCTGTTTCTCTCTCAAAACGGACCTGATTCTGTCAGCTTTCTCTTGACCTTTCTGTTTGTTTTACTTATGAGGTTCATTATTTTTTCGTCTGTTTTGATTCTTCGCAAGTGGATAAATTATGGGTGTTAAATAAATATGGAGGTTGCTGGAATAGTAATAGGTATTGTTTTGGGACTTCTAGAACTGTTTTTCCTTTCACTATAACAAATTAACAAGTATAAACTCCATCGGTTGCTATGTTTAGGGGAAACTTATTTACATGATAAACTTTAAATCAATTGAGTAATTGAACGTTAAAAAATATATGACCCTTCATTGTATTATTATTACATAATTGAGAAGTATAATTTTCTGTGAGCTTGATGTGTTGTATGATTTTGTAATTGGAAGAGAAACACTTTAAGCTGGGTACAAGAGAAGTGATTTGGTTTTGGGGCAGAGGATGTAATTCATACTTGTAACAACTAACAAACCAACATTTTCAATTCAGTCTGTTTGGATAATAATTTCTTAGTTTGGTATTAAGGATGTAGAATTTATGTTTTATAACAAATTTCTTCTTTCTTTCAACCTTAAAATATGGCATTGGCTCTTTGTAATGCATGTGTGGGTATATGAATCTGTTAGTTTGAGCCTACTTGCACTGCTATGTGTAGGTATGCTAACCTGACTTGGCAACTTGGGTTTCTATGTTGCAGAATTCTACGGAGATGGAGTTTTTCTCCGAATATGGTGACGCCAACCGGTATAAAATTCAGGAAGTTATAGGGAAAGGTAGTTACGGTGTTGTTTGCTCAGCAATTGACACTCATACTGGTGAGAAAGTGGCAATTAAGAAAATACATGATATTTTCGAACACACATCTGATGCTGCTCGTATTCTTCGGGAGATAAAGCTACTTAGACTTTTACGACATCCTGATATCGTTGAAATTAAACACATTATGCTTCCACCTTCAAGAAGGGACTTTAAAGACATTTTTGTTGTTTTTGAGCTCATGGAGTCAGATCTCCATCAAGTCATTAAAGCCAATGATGATTTGACACGAGAGCACTATCAATTCTTCCTTTATCAGCTCCTCCGTGCATTAAAATATATTCACACAGGTAATTAACTCTAAAAACTTTGTGGTCATTTTGTTCAGGTTTGGACTTCCCTTGACTTTAAATAAATTGCAAAAAAGGATTTGACTGGTCGCCATAGTTGTAGATGAGATATGTATTAGTTCCAAAGATATCATTATTGCCCCCATCTTACTATTTTCTAGACTGAACAATAAGCTTTATTGCCTTTGCATGGAATTACTTTAATCTCCATGTGCTTTCTCCTTGAAGTTTGATGATTTATCTTGCTTTAAGATGATGTTGTCCTTTCCTTCATTCTCTTCCCCATTTTCCCCCTTGTTTAGGGGAGGTGATGCATATCTAATAGTTATCTACTTGAATGCAGCAAATGTCTACCACCGAGATCTAAAACCGAAGAATATATTGGCAAATGCAAACTGTAAGCTTAAAATATGTGATTTTGGGTTGGCAAGAGTTGCATTTAGTGATACCCCTACGACAATTTTCTGGACGGTATGATGATTGCTACCGTTGTATATATGGCAGTAAAGTATCCTTTATTATGAATATAGGAACTAATACTTCTTTGCATTATGTTACATCCACAGGATTATGTTGCTACAAGATGGTATAGAGCTCCAGAGCTCTGTGGATCATTCTTTTCTAAGGTATGGCTTTACTTAATTTGTTGTGAACTAAAAAGTGCTGATAACTATGGTGTCATCTATACTTTGCTATGTGATAGATCTGAAGAATGTTACAGTCTTACTTGTGGCATCCTTGCGCTAGTATTGGCCTATGACATTTTCTAGGTCATTGTGAGTGTGATGCCTAATTCATGGCACAGTGCTTTCGTTATTCCTAGCTATTGTAATTTCACCTGTTGAAGATCGAACTCGTTTATGGATTGTGTAATATTCTATTAATAGATATGGTGCTTAGTAAGCTATCACTTTCTAATTTGGTTGTGAGCAAAATATTGGGTTGAACATTTGTATAGCACTTACATTTTCAATGTATGAGAATGGAGGGAAAGCTCTCTGAGTGAACTGTGTTTGCACATTACTCATTGATTTTAACATACACTCCTATCAGACAGACATATCCATACAGAAGTTTGAAACAAAGGTAAATTATGTCATTCACAGAAAGCAGCTCAAAGCCACTAGGGTCATAATTAAGCTTCATCTTGATTCTATTGTTTGTGAAATCATGGTCATTGAGTTTTAAGGGGTTGCAAGGTATATTGGAAACTTGTGTTAGGCATGCTGACTGTTGTATAATGTTAAGATAGAGATGCCATTTTCCCCCAAATAAAATCCCATGCTAACATAGGAACATAGGAGAGAAGCAGTGAGGTTCAAAATTGATAACTTCTTTGATATATTTTTTTATTGCCTTGTTCTGTCCCTTTTTTAAAGTTTGTAGTATAACCTGAAATCACCATTGCTTATGTTTACATTTTCTTTGCAGTATACACCAGCCATTGACATATGGAGCATAGGTTGCATCTTTGCTGAGGTGCTAACAGGGAAGCCCCTTTTCCCTGGAAAAAATGTTGTTCACCAACTGGATTTGATGACAGATCTTCTTGGGACACCTTCGTTGGATACAATCTCTCGGGTAATTGCGTAATCCTTTTGTCTAGCATTTTGTCATGGTGCTCAAAGTTTGAATTAGTGATTAGAATCTATTGCAACCTACCCTCTCCTTTCTTAACAAAAAGCAGGGGGGAAAGAAACAAGAAAGGAAAATTTGTGGTACTAATTTGTTTCTTTTATGGGTCCAGGTTCGAAATGACAAGGCAAGGAGATATTTAATGAGCATGAGGAAAAAGCAGCCTGTGCCCTTCTCACAAAAATTTCCAAATGCAGATCCTTTAGCACTGCGACTGTTAGAACGGTTGCTTGCGTTTGATCCAAAAGACCGGCCAACTGCTGAAGAGGTTGTCTAAGTGTTAGATAATGAATTTTTGAACTGCATCATGTTGTCTTTTGCCATTTAATTGTCGTAGCTTGACCTTATGTTAATAGTATGGTTAATTTTTTGAATTTTCTGGTTTGGTGTTTTATCAGGCACTGGCAGATCCTTATTTTAAAGGATTGGCAAAAGTTGAGAGGGAGCCTTCTTGCCAGCCAATTTCCAAAATGGAGTTCGAATTTGAGAGGCGGAGGGTCACAAAGGAGGACATACGGGAGCTTATTTTCAGAGAGATATTAGAATACCATCCTCAATTGCTCAAGGATTACATGAATGGAACTGAGAGGGCTAATTTCCTCTATCCGAGGTTCAACTTTCTCAGGAGCTCTTCAGTTTTTATCTCAAAAATCAGTCATGTTTTTGTGTCTCTAAGTCATCCTAACTCTAGTAAATATTTGTTCACAGTGCTGTCGATCAATTCAGAAAGCAATTTGCACATCTTGAGGAAAATGGTGGTAAAAGTGGGCCAGTAATCCCACCTGAAAGAAAGCATGTATCTCTGCCAAGGTAGGTTGGTACATCATTCACCTGTTCATTGTGGTTTTGCAGGCTGTTTTCATTGTTGTTTGTCAAGTTGTTGATACTCTGGCTCCTAACATGTTGACAGCATATGAAGTGATCAATGTTTCATCGCCGCCTATGCTTTATATTGTGACTAGATGATTAGTTGTAGCTCGCATTTACTGAAATTATGAGGGATTCTTTCACGACACAGTACATAGGTTTACTTAGATTTTACAATTGTGCACGATCATGTTGCATATAATACTGAGGGCATGATTGGAAGAAGAATACTGTTGTTATTGCAGGGCAAGGCTCATGTGAATGCACCATGCAGATGTGATCATGAATATGTTTAGGATACTGATTCATGGGACAGAGTGAGAGTTGGAGCAGGAAAATGAGCGAAAATGAGAGATTGAATTTCAGAATATCTGTGAGGGAGAGCTCCTGCATAACATTCATAATAGCTGTTATCTTGTTAAGTTTAGATAATACTTTTTTTAAAATGTTGACTGTAAATAGAAACAGAAAACATTCAGCAAGAAATTATTCTCTTATGCCTTGTTGCAGCTAAAAGAAGGTTAAATAATTTGAGGTAAAGAAGTACCAGATATGCATATGATCGGGTGGTTTGCCTGTTTGTTCCTTCTAAATTTGAGGTCATGATCCCAAACTTTCAAGGATAGTTTCTACCAAAATATTCATTCTCACATTTTAGACATATTTACTGTTAGCCTATTTGCCTTAGGTCTACAAATATAAATATCCGAGTTGATGGATTTTTCATGTACCAAAGCTGCTTCCACTAAAATAGCAAATTTCCATTTAATCCTAATGCCTTTGCGATCATTTAGGTATTTAAGTCATGGGGTTCTGAAGGTAATGTTTGCAGCAATTTCTTGGCAGTTTTAGCAACTGTGTAAGATGAGAATAGTGGTTATCATGCAAACATATAATAGAAATTTGAGTAGAAATCGTAACAAACTATAGTGATTGTACCATAATGGCTGGGAATTGGAAGACAGAGTATAAGTAGGAGTACAACTGGTGGAAGAAAAAAAATTTCAAATATCAAAATAAAAACTTGGAGAAAAGGAAAAAGAGGTGCTTATACATGCCTAGATGCATACATGTAAGTGCTTTGTCTATATGTGTCTCTATGCCCGCACATTTGTTTTCGGGTGCAGATTTAGTCTGTTTGTGGAACATGGTAGGATTGGAATTTATTTAATTCTTTCTTCTTTCATTTGTTTGAGATGTATTCGAAGACATGGCCTATTTTATGTTGTCCACACCTAATCCTTGAAATGATTTGTTTTGAGTTTCCAAATATCCAATAGACTCTTTTTTTTGTTGTGATATATGGGTTTTATGAAGCATTCTAGTAATGGATTGTCTTTCAAGTTTTCTGCCTTTCTTCTTGTTCAAATGAATATCCTCTGTGGAGATTTTTCTTTCAGTGCTAGTTGTTCTTGTAAGTAACATTTAAGGGTACACATTTCATGCTTGAGATATGTTTGCTTTACCTCAGATAGCCCAAGGAGTGAGTTGATTAACTTTTGATCATTTGCAGGTCAACAATCGTACACTCAAAGACAGTTCCTCCAAAAGAGCAATCAATCATAGCTTCATCCAGAGATCGGCAAGTTACAGAAGAGGTTTACAACAAAACTTTGAATGAATCAGAAGGAATTCCTGTGAATCTGTCGAGGACCTTGCCGGCACAACAAAGATTCCCACTAGGTATGAATAGTTTCAGATTGTCATTCTTCTAGTTTCAGTATCTTTTATTATGTATTTATTGACTGGAACCAAACTTGCTGTTCTCTTCTTTTCAGCCAAACCAGGAAAGGTTGTGGGGCCAGTTGTACCATATGAGAATAACAGTATCATGAAAGATGCTTATGATCCGAGAACATTCATCAGAAGCACAGTTCTTCCTCAGGCAGTGCCTGCTGCTTATTGTTATCGAAGATCTAGCACAGGGAAACAAGAAAAATCATCTGCGGTGGATTCTGATAGGGACTTGTCCTCACAGGTGAAACAAGTTCCCCAATGTGGCATGGCTGCCAAGTTTGCACCAGATATAGCTATCAACATAGACTCCAATCCATTTTTTATGACACGGGCTGGAGTGAACAGGGGGGAACATGTTGATGACCGGATCGCCATCGACACCAATTTGTTGCAGGCAAAAGCTCAGTATGGTGGGATTGGTGCTGCTGCAACTGCGGTCGCTCATAGAAAGGTTGGAACTGTTCAGTATGGTATGACAACGAGAATGTATTAGCTAAAGGATTAGGGGCAGTTCAGTAACATCTGGGGCTGAGTTGAGCAATCCATAGGGAGTGGTTCTTTAAAGGAGTTGGGACAAAACTAGAAAAGGAGGATTTACGTGGTAGGATGTGTAAAAAAGTTACGGTCAGAATTGTCCACTCCTTCAAGGAGGTAGCATTCTCAGGTTGTCTCAGGCGCTAGTTAAAAGTTTGGTTACAAGAAATTATATGTTAGTAAAATCATACTTTCTATTCTATATATAATTCTCTTTTTCTTCCTTGAGAATAACACTTATAATACGAAGTTCCTCGGGATTCATTTTCATAATAAACTAAGAAAAGGCTTCTGCTCCAAGGGAATGTTCTGGTCTTCCATGCATTGGATTTACTTGTGACAGTTATCTTGTCTATTGATTTGGGAATTTCGTTGATTATTGAAACTAAGATATTGTGCTCTATTTTTGGTGGGTAGTCACTCTTGGGATGTGAAAAAGTCTTATCGCATTGATTAACATGTTTTGTTATGAAATTAAAAGAGAAGCTAAAAGAAAAACGAACAAGGTTTCAGGTATTCAATCGCCGGAATTGCGAGGCCTTCTGTAAAATTCTCATTTGTAATTTAAATTATATCCGAACTTTCCTCGACAACTGGTACCCTCCTATATGTATTGTATTTGCAAAATTTAATTTATAAATTATGATATAAATGAACAAGATGAGATGTACAATTAAAAATGTAATAAAGTTGTTGTCTTGTTGAATATGAGACAAGATTCGGATGAATAAAAGAAAAGGCAGAGATCTGTACAGATTTGGAAGATGGGGAAGGTGATGTGAATAAATGATAGAAAGAAACGGCAGGCAATGCCATGGTGCAAAAACAACAATTTCTGACTCAACCCGCATACGGCATACGCCATAACCATACCTCCTGTAATTTCATTTATTTATAATTTTTATTATTTATATTGAAAATGGAAAATGGAAAATGGAAAATGGAAAATTTTAATTCATTCATTCCATGCCATGCATATATATTACGGGTGTACAAACTAAATTAAATTCCCCGATCGGCCATGCATCGACCATCAATAACATGCCACCCTACTCTTTTGTCCATACTCCATATGCATGCATTCGCAATTGCGTTTGTCAGACCCCACTTTCATATCAGAATCAGATAACTCTCTTCTTAACCGTCCAAGATTTTTGCATAAATTTTTCCTGATCAACGTCTGTCATTTGCTTTAATGGTGAGGTGAGGAAAAGCCATAAGCAAAAGCTGTTGGTTCTTCTCTAACTGTCGATTGTTCTTTGCATTTATATGTAAGACATCTACGCTTTCGGTTCATGTTACATGGAAGCACCATTTTTTATCATGTGGGTAATTAATTTAGCTTCGTGATTTCATCCTCATCCGAGAACTAAATGGAAAAATAAGCTGATAATATATTAGATTATATATGATTTTGTACTTGGAATGAGTACGGATTCTCAAATAAAATAATTAAACAATCTGCAAAACGAAAGAATATTAAAGAGATGGTGGGTGTTATTTTTTTTTTTGCGGTTGTGGGATTAGAGAGAGAGAGAGAGAGAGATCCAAGAATATTAAAAATTTCCAATGAAAATAATAAAATAGAGAGAAACCCCCCAAAAAAAAAAAAAAATTTGAAAAGTGTTTAGTGTGTAAAAGCAACAAAATATTAGGTGGGTTTTGATCACAGGGAGCCCCATATGCCCAACACAACAAAATCTCCTCACACAATTTGAATGACTCTTGGTTTCCTTCTTGGAAACATCAACACCATCCATATCATCATTACCACCACCGTTTATCATAAAAAAAAAGACATAATCTTTGTTATTGCGGGGCTCTAGATGGGCCCCATAAATAAAGACGCCACGTGGCATCCATGCCAATTGCTAAATTTTAATAGTAAATTTAATAAACATCCTGAACTCAAATCACTCTCCTAAATTTTTTAAAAAAAAAAAAAAGAGGAAGCACATGGGTGTTGTTTGGTTGGGTAAAATCATGTGATCGCATGTGCTCTCCTCTTTCCCTTTTGTTTTTGTGTTTTGTGGGACCATTTTCGTCTCCTCTCTAAGACCCTCATCCACAGCTGATCCTGATCATCCATGTATCCAAGTTCGTTACACTTGCCTCCACCTGCGCTTGGGACTGTCTGTCTGTCCATTCCCCATGAAAGACGACTTTAATTAAAATTCAAACTGAGGATTAGGTATCTTTAATTATATCTTAAAAATAAATATTAATAATAAAATAATATAATTTTTTTTTATTACATTCTATATTTATTTCATACATAATTTTTTAAAATATAATTTTAAATGCCTAATATTACTCAAATCAAATGCATTTATCCGTCTAAATCTAAACCAAATTTAATTATTCAATTTTCATTGTGTTAATAGGATAATGAATCATGTAAGTATTAATTCGTTCAATTGATAATTTTTTTATTTTTTATAGTAAAATAAATTTTTTAAAAATATGATATGAATTTAGTTCTAATATTCGAAAGCCAATTTAAAATAATTGCATAAAATTTCATCCATATTCCAACCCACAAGATTTAACAAAACGTTCATATACACTTAGTCTTCTTTTGTTGTTTAAAATAATAACTGGTTAGATTTAATTAGATAAGATTTGTTCTCTACAAAAATTAAAAATAAAGTCCATTAAATTTGAACTTTGAAATATTCATTAAAATAATTATTTAAATATTAAAATAAAACAAATTTATTTTTTATCACAAATATTACATATCAATTACAAATTGTAATCAATTGCAAATCATAAATAATTATAACATTATAATTTAATATCAACTAAAATTATTTTTCAATAATTTTTTTAAAAGACTGCCTTCTAATAATTAAAAAAAAAGAAATTGATAATTAAAATTGATTTGACCATTGCTAAAATTCAAACCTAACCTAGATCATAAATAAACTGTCAACTAAAATTAATTTGGCCAATGTCAAATTTTGATCTCACCGCAATCAAAATTTAAACCTATAATTTATACTAAAAATAAAATTGTTGGTCACATTTGAACTCCCTAATATAGACCAGAAGGTGCACAATTATCAACTAAAATTTATTTGACCATTACTAATAAAACTGTCAACTAAAATTAACTTGCCCATGGTCAAAATTTATACCCTTAATATAGATATGTACAAATATTAACTAAAATTAATTTGGTCATTATTAATATTTGAACTCTTAACTTAAATTAAAGGATATTGTTAAAAGATTGGGTTAAGGGTCTAAAATTTAATTTAAAAAATTAATTTATTAGATAGTGTGGTCTTTTTTTTTTATAAACCATTTTATATTTTCGCTCATTTTTTATGTAGGACAAATAATTTTCTCTCAAATGAAACTTTATTTAATAAAAATATCATTGATCATATCGTTTGATATATTGAGTCAATTTCAATTTTTTTTTTAACTTTAGAATCATTATTAATTAACTCACATACTAGTCCATTCTCAATTTTTTTTTCTTTCTTTTGAACCCGGAACCATTATTAATTAGCTCTGATATTAAACTCAAAACCTTCAATTTGACTCTAATATCATTGTTAAAAAAATTGGTAAGGCTCTAACATTCAATCTAAAAAATTATTTTATTAGATGTAACCATTTTCTTCGCAAACTATTTTTATCTTCCTATTCCTTTTTTTATGCAGGACAACATCTCGACAGATACACAGACTTCGTCGTTCCAACAAACAACTGGGTGTGAGATTTTAATTTATATTAACGTAATAACGTTAAATTTGACCAAAAAGGAACACCCGAAAGGCAAGCAAGTGGGAGTTTTGGAAAGTTTTAGCTACGTGATAATGCCACTACATCTACATGGCACATGGTGATGGAAGCATTCATTAGGCGCACCACAACCACGCGACATATAAGGAACGTGAACTCACCTTCCAAACTCAAAAACAAAAACCACGGCTCCGGAAGCCAAAAGCTTGGTGGAGGTGGACCCAGCTTCGTTGGCATTGACATTTCTAGAAAACAATAATTTAACACCCTTTCAATCTCACTCTCTTCTTAAACTCAACCCCTTCTCATTTTCTTCTCCCTCTCTCTTTGCGTTTTTTTTGCAGTTTCAGGGAGAATGATACTCTGAAACCAACAGCCACAATACATACATTTCAGATAAAAGAAAGACAGGCCCACCAAAACCCTAAAATGGGTCATCATTCAGTTCCACTGCATGCTGAACCTGCTGCTGCAGCCTGCAGTTTTAGACGTAAAACTCCCCGGAGAAAGAGAGCAAGAGACTTCAAAGAGCAGCAGCAGCAGCAGCAGAAGAAGAAGAAGGTTCAAGTGGTGAATAGTGGTGATCAAGAGGAAGATGAGATGGCGGTTTTGGAGAGAAAGATTGTGGCATTGCAGAGGATTGTCCCCGGAGGAGAGTCACTTGGGTTTGACAAGCTCTTCGAAGAGACTGCTAGTTATATCATGGCTCTGCAGTGTCAGATTAAAGCCATGAAACTTCTTGCTAATTTTGTTGAAGGTCTGGAGAAAGAGAAGAGAAAAATTGGAGGTTGATTTTTATGAATACCTATTGTATTTTCCTACCCTTTCGTTCTCTTTTAGTCTTTTTTTTTCCAAGAAAAAAATTAATATTGGTGCAATGCAAAAGGGCATCCTCTATTTTTTTTTTTTTTTGGTTTTTTATGATTTTGATTTTGATGGTGGTAAGTTGGTAATCAGGAGAAGGATCACGGAAAAAAGAAAAAGGATGGTAATTAGTTTAGTACTAGCTGGTCTCCCTCTCCCAGTTCCTAGAATCAAGAATGTTTAATGTAACGTATCAAACTTAAATAGAATTACATTTGTTGTTTATCAAATTTTATTTATCATGTACGATTATATTTATTAACAAATTTAATTACATCTACTTTTAATATTAGTCACCACTCTGTGGTCCATCCAGCATAGTTTTAATTATAAGTATTAGTCCAGTAATCTTGACAGCTAAAAAGAATTGCAATTGTTTAAATGATTTAATAGTAAAAGGTTTGTAGCGTATTCTTTCATTAAAGCAGAGATTTTAAGTTAGAATTTTTATCTCTTATGTCAAAATAAAAGAATTGTGTGTGTATAGTTCATAGTTAATTTTTCTCCTAATACGAAATTTCTTCTCAATCATTAAAATTTAACTTGATTGTAGATTATGAACTTAATTAGCTTTTAAGTTAACTGGAGTATGGAAAAAGAAGGTTAAAAGCTTTGGCTTTCAAGCATGAAAATAATTCATTAGTTTCTTTCGTCCGAGGAAAGAAAGCGCAATTCGGGCAAATAATTGTTGAATTTTTGGTATAAACTTGACAATATTGTCTCACTATTTTAGGCACAGGAATTGGGAGAGTGGCTGAGCGGGACGCATCCCTGTCAAGGTACAACAGCGACTGGGAATTTAGATGGGTCATGTCATGTGTATGTGTATGTTCATCTTATCTTATACATTAGTCTTTGAGCTTTTTTAATTGGGAAAATGCAGTATCAGAGCCTAAGTAAGCCTTTAAACATTAGACTCGGGATTGTTTGGGTCTTTGAAACCCCAAATAGGCCTTACAGGATTTTACTTGTCAAGGCTTCAACCATGGGTAAATTTAACAAATTGGAGTATTCGGTTGGCTAGTTAATCTAATGGACAAGAATCAAACAAACTTTGTAAAAAATTGTAGATGAGTCCACTTATTCAAAATTATAGTTTTCTTTTACATAAATTGTAGATGAGTCCACTTATTCTTACAAGTTAAAAAACCATATACGAGAAATGGGCCATCTACCAGTCATTCAAATGTAACCCAAGCCTCTTTCCCCAAAAGCCCACATCCCCAGCTTAAGTCTAGAAATTGAGATCTAGAAACCAGGAGAAATACACGCGCAAGCTCAACTGTCATACGTGAATATTAACGACATTAGTTAAAGTTAAATATAAATTTCAGTTGAGGTTATTTTTTACGTAAAATTTATCTGTTTAAATCAGATTATTTTTTTAATACCGAAGGTTTTTAATGATATTAATTTTAAAATTATTTATATTCGTTAAATTTAATAGATTAAATGATTTAATATTATATTATTATGTAATTATACCGTAAAAGGACCGAAATCGGATTAAAGAATTGAAGTCGTTACACCAAAGCTATTAGCATTAAGCACGTGCTGGGCATATACCGTTTAATAAAAAAAGAAAATCAAAATTACCCAGCCGATAATCCTCGACCGTCCATTTGTGATCATTCTGAGAAATCGGACACGGAGATAGAATAATCAGAAACCCTAATCGAATCGAATAATCAGACTACGAAGAAAAAGGTTGGAGCTTTTGCATATTTATCTTTCTTCGCCAATAAAGTGCGATATAATTTTAATATCTCGTTTGCTTGCTTGCTTGCTTGCGTTCTTGCAGGATCTTTAGAACATGGCGGAGTCACTTGTGATCAACGGCGTTGAGGTTCAGACGGCGGAGGAGAGCTTTTACGATCCGGATCAAGACAACATCAAAGTAACGGAATTGACTAAAAAAATGGAAGCCTTAGAGCTTGAGAACAATGAAATGAAGGAGAGGATTGAACAACTGACAATTGAAGTGGAGGGATCAGAGGAAGATAAAAAGGTGTTCGAAGAAATAGCGGCTCGAGCCGTGGAATTGGAAACTGAAGTTTCTAGGCTGCAACACGATTTAATAGCGGCGATGAGCGAAGGGGAGGAGGCGAATGCTGAGGTGGCGGAGTTGAAGAGGGTTTTGGGGGAAAAAGATGAGAAATTGGAGGGATTAGAGAGGGAAATTGATCAGTTGAAGAAGGAGAAAGTGGAGAGTGAGAAGAAGGTGAGGGAATTGGAGAGGAAAGTTGGGTTGTTGGAAATGAGGGAAATGGAGGAGAGGAGTAAGAGGGTGAGAGTTGAGGAGGAAATGAGGGAGAAAATTGATGAGAAAGAGAGGGAGATTACTGGGTTTAAGAAGAACGTTGACGATTTGGAGAGTGAATTGGATAAGTGGAAGTTTGAGAAGAGTTCAGCGGAGAAAATTCTGAAAGAATCAGAGAGGAAATCAGATGAGATGGAAGAGAAGGTCTTTTCATTGCAGAAGGAGATTTTGGAGGCTGAGAAGGTTATTAAGGAATTGAAAGACCAGAGTTTAGATGGTTTTAATGGGATTGCTAGGGATCTGAAGATGGGCGGTGAGAAGAAGAAGGATTTTAACTGGCAGTTGCCGGTTGCAGCCGTGATTACTACTGCTGCTGTTGTTGTTTGCGTTTACTATGCGAGGCGTAGGTGATTTCAGGTTCAAAATAAAACAGATAGAAAGATCAAGTTGAAGAGGTGATTTCAATTTTGATTGATAGAATTGATGTTTTTGCTTGGCTGTATTTTTAAGCCCCTCATGGATTTTGATTTGATGATATTTTGGGATGTTTTGGTGTTCTATTACTAGTTAACTCATTTTGTTTGGAATCCCAATATTCTATAAAGTTCTATTATTTAGCTTGGTTGCAGTTATATACGTGATTCCTAGTTTGATTCTGGCTATGTTTGGCTACTTGATTATGTTCTTATTTGGCTATTTGCCCTCAATTTATACTGGATATTGCAAATTGGATATAAATGTTCTCTGATTGTTTAATACAGTGAAACTTCTATGTCTAGACCATTCGATTGTCTGGTATAGTTGTGTTGTTTGTGCTGTTCTCATGAGGTTAAGTAGCTATAAGTAGCATATGCTTAGTTGCAGAGCTTCTGTGCTACTGAGGCCAATTTATGGTTCACAGAAGGTTATCTTGTCACCGACAAAAACACTTGGTAAAAGTTCTAGTACCGGACGTTTTGTCGAACAATCTTTGTAAGAAGCCATCTTATGGATTATGTGTGAGAGCTAGATGCTGGAAGTTTGTCATGTAGGGAGATAGTAGAGCATTCTTTTTGTGTATTGAATGACTGGTTTAATTGTCCAATGTCGTTTTCCAAGCATATGCATTGCTATTTGGCTCTTGAGGCCCTTTGACTAGTTTTCCAATGCTGAAAGTAGATACAGGTCAGCAGCTTGAATTTATTTCTAATATTGAGCGCCCTTTGGTTTTGGCTTTTGTTTTATTATTTCTCCATCTTCTTGGTTGTCCTTGTTAATTTTCCTTCTTCTGTTTTGGTTGACTTGTCAATGGACATCTCCTTAAAATTAATCAAATACTGGAACTTCATTGTTTTTATTTCATATGTTTGCTATGATCCAATCTTAATATGACTATCCCTTGGTGGTTTCAGTTGCTATTTATGATGGTTCCCGCTCCCAAACAACTAGTGGAAACTCATTTCCTAAACACCATTGTATGAGTAGTGGCCTAGTGCTGGATCCTGAAATCTGACTTTTGTCATGTGAAGCCAAGAAATATATGATGATGGCTGTTCACAGTACTCCAAGCATTATGTCAGTGTAGCTTAGTGCATTTCACGTTTCCTAATAGGTCATATTAGTTGATGGGTTGTGGAACTCTTTTATTTTTTCCTTTGTAGGTGCCCTTGCCGGTGTTTAGTTTAGTTTGGTCCGCTGATTCTATTGAATTTTAAATATGAAAAGATACAGATAACATCCTATGACCAATTTACGTACAGTTTCTGAAGTTGGTAGCTCATCGTACTTTGGTTGTTTAATTTCCTCTCGATTAGGATAAAAAATTGGAGACAGAATGGGCTAGCGATGGTTCAGAAACATAATGGTACATGGACCTTATCTATGATGAATAGTTTCAGACTTTGTGAAAGCCGGTTTATCTTGTGGATCGGATGGAATTTCAAATGTTTGCCTGATGAGTGATGAGTGATTTTTCTTTAAAGGTTCGAGGTTATCTGCTCCGAGTTTCTGATTTTAGACATTTACTGGTTTTGTAGGATTCTATTCCTTTTGCTACTTTGAAAAAAAAAAAAATAATGTTAAGAATTCTAAATTTTTAAAAAAATTTAAATTGAATCTTAAAAGATAAAATAATATAAAATATAAAATAATTTATTATATTTAATATTTATTTGACACATTATTTTTAAAATATAATATAAAATAAAAATTTAAAATATTTATAAAAAAAAGTTGCAACTTCCATCTCATATTGAACTGCATGCATAATTAAAAAAAATATATCAAAGGTGACATAATTGAAATCGTCTCTGTTCTATTGAATTGAATTAAATTAAATTAAATATTCTTTTAAGTAAACTGTTTGCAATAGTATCTTGATTCCAATCATCACAACGAAACAGGAAAATATTGAAAGAAATAGAAATGAGAAAAATTAAACCCGTTGATAAAAAAAACACTGCACACGCACATTGAAATCCAAGCTGCCTTCCAATTTTGATATTCCCTTTGAAATCAATCAATATATTATTGAAATGCTGGAAACTGTTAGTAGCCACCCATGATTTGTAAAAGTCTCGAGCTTTCTGGTTCATAGCGCTTCCCACGAATCTCTTTTCAGCAAGAAAAAAAGGAGGAAAATGAGTTGATGGAGATGGCTTGAATTACATAAAAAGCGCTTTTGAACATCAATTGCATTGAGATGAATGTTAAAGTTAGCAAATACTACAGACGAAACGTAATTGACGAAAATAATTCTTTCCATCTGATAGACAACAGCTAGGTTAAAATTGGACGAGATCAACCTACAAACTGCCCAACAACAAACTAAAGATATAAGCAGACGACAACACATGGCACAAACAGAAACATAAATCAAACTAGAACCGATAAATTAAAGACTCTCAATACCCAAACCAACCTAACTAACTTCACTGGAAGCAGCTAGGCATTGCTTATCCGAATCTAACATCCCTGGTAACACCAATCTGAATCTCCTCAATGCTCACAAACACATTTGTAAGAGGTCATTCTATGATACTGAGATTAAAATTACAATATAATGTCAAATTTAATTTAGATCGTTTGATCAAATCAAGGAATCAAATCTAATGGATATAAATAATCCCACAATTAATACCCGTTAAAAACTTTTAGTATGTATTGTAGAATAATCCTTGTAAAGTACAGTTTCTGATTTTTGTTCCAGACTTGGTAATCACGGCTCCCCAGCTGACAATGGTTCTTCCATAGAATTTCTGCAGCCTAATAGATAGTTTCCTGTTAAATACCTTGAAATATAGCAGTAACGAAACTGGATAGTGACATTGTCTTTGACGTTGTCAAGATATCCCTTTGGATCCGTATCAATATGACATCTAAACATAATTTTCATCAAACTGGTATCTTGTTATATAATGATTCATACAAGCTCTAAGAGCAGAAAGGGATTCATAGTGTCTAAGCTAATCTTGGTTACACTGACTGTCAAAAGTTTAACGACTTGGTTGGAATCATTCAAATCTTCTTTTGCAAATGCTTCATTCAGGCTAATTCACTTCACAGAATCTTGCTCAGTATCTTCTTGTTTCTTCACTCAACTCAGGGACAAGTAAAATTCATCAAACAGAGTCTAATTTTTATTATTAATCCACAGAGAGCAAATTTTGATCTTAAATCTTTATTTTTCCTGATAAATCATCAGTTCCAGGAAACCATTTTCAATTGTTTTTAAAATTTAAAGAATATTAAAACCTCAACCTTTCCCGATCTAAGTTTATCAGAGTATTTAAGGATCATTTCCTGATCCTTTGCTTTAGGGAACTAAACTTTAAAAGTCATGCACATTACAAGATCAATGCAGAACAATGTCCAAAAGCATACAAGATATATAAAAGTGCATAATTGAAAAGATTCTTGAAACGGAAAAGCAAATAATACCAAGAAAATATATAAATCACCATTGGAGTTTTGCTCACCTTGATTTATCTATCAGAGCGAAGTAGAATTTCAAAAATTCCACAGCAACTTCTCCATGAAGTTGGTCTTATTGTGCTCCGAGTCAAAGATATAATAGGCTGTCATAGACACAGTTTTTTAACAATTAAAATACAATAGTGCCTTAAATGATGATCTAAAAATATGGAAAGACACTAGAAAGCGATAATGTATTGATCTAGGCTGAGGTACTAACTGGATTTCCTGTGCTTGCAGGAATCTCAGGCTTGGTGGTGTCAACAGTGCCAGTATTTGCCGCTTCCTTCAATGACTCATCAACCTTCTCCTTTGATTCCTCGTGAGCAGTACCTGAAGACTCCACAGGGTTCTGTTCTGAATCTGGCAATTCTGTTTCCTCAATTTCCTTTGACAACACATCAGCTGGGGCTAGAGGAACCTCACAATTCTCATGAGGAGAAGGCAATGTTATTTCTTCAATCACCTTCTCCTCAGACGAAGGCATTGTTACTTCCTCAATTGTCTTTGACACCACCTTTGTTTCAACATGAGAAGAATTTTCATTTTCATCTGTGGAAGGAAAAATTGCTTCCTCAATCACCGCGGAACCCTCATTTGTTGCATCCACGGAAACCTCATTGATCTCATCCAAAGACTGCAATATGTTATCTTCAAATTTCTTGGGTTCTGATTCAGCAACATAATCTGGAGCCTCTAATTTCTCAACCAGTACTTCTACACCTTCGGTCGTCATCTCTTCAGATGGAGAAGAGACCTCAGGCTCAACTGAATCAATAACAGAGTCTCTAACAATTTTCTCCTCCTTCACTTCCCCTGAACCATCATTCTCAGTGCTGTTTTCATTAGGTTCTGCCTCTTCATCCGATCTGCTACTGTGTGAACTCGGATCATCTCCCTCATGGTTTTCAATCACAGACTCGGAGTTCCCATTAATAACAAATTCTCTCACAGATTCAGCTTCAAATTTGAACTCTCCAGAGTCTTCAATTACCACTTCTTTATCCCCATCCAGCGTTACCACTTTCTGGAGCTCCTCTAATCTTCCGTTTGAAGTTTCCTCCATTTGGTAATGATTGGAAATAACTATTGATACAACAGAAGAATAACCTCTCTCTTTTTCAACAATTATGTACTGGTCATAATACTCACCACGTTCCTTCTCCTCGTGGACTCCAGATCACGCGTTCCTGGTTAATTATGGTATCATATGATTAAAAATTCAGGAAAAAATAGGGGAAAAAATCTACAAGTCAATCCTTGAAATATTGACAGATATCCGTCTAGTAAAAAAAATGAGAGTATAATTTGGAGAAATACTGGGAAACTTGATAGAGGTAAACAGAGGAGAAATTATGTGTTGAAATTGAATAGTAGGTATAGAATGGAAGGTGAGGAGGGATGATATATTATATTTATCTCATCTTGGCGGGTTTGCTTCTTTCAGGACCAGAAGACATGGCTGAGTTATACTGGTCGTTGTAGCTCGTTTCACAAAGAAATTACGGTAGAATGGCAGATATAAAATACAGATGTTGGTACATTAATTTCTCTTCCTCTCCCTGTCCGTTAGTATCATGATTTATGAGAATCGGACCGTTTTGAAATTGAAATAAATGGGTTGATACATTGAAACCTGAAATGTATGCGTACGTTTCACATTTAGAGACTTGGCACACGGCGGGAGTTTCAACTTGGAGGACAAAGTTGCCGGCCGCATCTGAAACCGACCTTTGTACAAATTTACTTGGAACTTCCCAAGTTGCTTAAAACTTTGCACATCCAAACTTCCGGATTAACTAGATCAGCTCGAATCTAATTCCATTTAAGCATTAACCAAGCAATAAGTCTGTATCAAAAATACCAAGCTGCCGACAGTATAGAGTTGTTAAGTCTGTTTGAATATATCTATATATGGCTTTTTAGTTTAAAAGTGATCTTATTTCTTACTATTTGAAGTTATAAATGCTAATGCAAACATGACATCTCAATTCTCGTCCATGAAATCTATCATGTCTTGTATTGTTATTAGGCAGCTAAATGCTACTCTGAACGAATTAAATATAACTTGGACCAACCAAACGCTATTTTATATTAACACCAAAACCAAGGATAAAACATCCTTAATAGCAAGAAAATAAAACATTTGTCATCTAATTATCCAGAAATCATCGATTATGTCTAGCTAGTTGATTAGATCGTCAAGTTAATATGGGACCTAAATAATACACAACATTGTCTATAAAAGATTGAGCCCCTGTTACCAGTAACTGCAAATCCTCATGTCCATGCTCATTTTGGTAGCAATTCCGGGATATATACTATTTATCAATCATACACGGAATAACTCTGACCAGAGAACAGACGATGCTTGACCCATTTGTGCAACTTCTCTCTATAAAAATAGACGCCATCATCATTTATGCTCCAGGAGCAGTGAATGCAGTTCAATTTTACTTGATATGCCCAGAAAACTCCTTGATTATCTTTATCAATACGAAGATAGCACCATCTCACAGGGAACAAATATTCTCGGAATCGCCACGACATGCTATCCCCAGTCTTGAACGACAACAATTGATCATTCCGTTTATCAAACCCACACTTGACGTGCACCTCGTGTGTTGCATTGTTTCTCAGCGTCACCGTCACAATTGGAAAAAACCAGTTGAAAATCCTTTTCCCGAGTGGAGGTGGAGGCTCGGCACGCACGAGGCTTGGAGGCTGGGCAGTAGGAGCAGGCGCGAGCCTTGGAGGCTTGGCAGGAGCAGGCGCGAGGGTTGAACATAGCAGGATAGAGAACGTGAAGAATTTCATTGTATTATGCATGGTGGCTGTATTAAGGAGGTAACAATTATGTCGTGATTTGATTTGCAATCATGAATTTCTTTGTTCGTAAATATATAATTATGTACAGAGGAAAGAAATTTATGGTTAGCGAGTAAGATATTGGTTTGATCACAGTTCACTGGTTGTTTAGAGATTAGTGATGTTATTTGATTTGGTTGGAACCGTTCTCCAAGAAAAACCCCCTTTAAAGTTTCATTTGTTAAAATATTAGTACACCGTAGATTTATTTCGATAATTTGTTGAAGTTTCGTAGTGAAAACTGAAACTGAGGAACAGCACACTAAACAAAACACACAAATATGTATTACAAATCCAAAAACAGTATTTATTTGTAAGCTATGTACCTACGTCCATCTTAACTTCAAGAATCAAGATTAAGCTAGCTAAGTATTTGTGCATAAATTCTTTGTGACTTCGTTAAAAACAAACCTGCCGAAATAGAACTTCCAACTTCCTTCATGATCCATTTAAAAAAATTTCTAACTAACATTTCTGAAAATTCTCTAGAAAAATTCTAAAATTTTGAATCACTGAAATCTCTGTGATGAGATCATTCGTAATAAAAAGTTAATTATCCAAACAAAAGAAGGACATAAGAAAGAAATAAAAAGGGGGCGATATCTTCGTTGTTTAAAACATAATAAATATCTTAAAATAAGACTTAATTACAGAAATATCACTTATTTTAAATTCTGTCGACAACACTCGGAAGTTTAATAAAATATCACAAATGCTTTCCGTTCGTTAAAAAATCTTCGGATAAAGTTAATGTGAGAAGGGCATTATAATCATTTAATATTTTAAAAATATTAAAATAAAAAATCTTTTTAAATTTATTTATTATTTTTAATTCCTAAAATAAACCTAAACGTAAACAAAGTCAGTGCAAATACAAACAAATTCAAACACAAACAAACTTAGTGCAGATGGAAACAAACAATTTTCATTTGATTCCTAGAAACCTGAACCTAATTCCCAGACCCTAGTCTAAACCCAAACCCGAACACCCATCAGCAAATCACCAATCATCCACCATCTGGCGGTGGGTTTTGTCCACAATCCAGCCGTGGGTTTCGTCCATCTTCTAGCGGTGGGTTTTGTCCATCATTCGTCCGTGGGTTTTGTCTACCATCTGGCGAGGACGTGACCGGCCCAAATGGGAACTCGGTTCAGGATAGCAGTCGCGGCGGTGGTGGTTGACGTTGCAGCGTACACGGATGAGAAGGCTATGGAGGTGGTGGGAGATGGAGGAGTGGTGGTGGTGGTGGCGCGGCGGTGTGTCTAAGTTTAAATCGGTGAGTTTAAAAGGTTTTTACTCTGCTGTCATTTCGTTTTCGACTTTTGCTCGGATTGTGGTGGTCATCGGTGTTTTGCTACTGTCTCACCAAGCTTGGATTCTAAGGTGTTTGCTTGGATGGATTTTATTGTTAACACTTTTGACCCCTTCTGATTCAATTGGAATTATGGGTCTGACTTTATTCATAAAAAAAAAAAATTGCAGGAACAAAAAACATTAGATGTAAATTTTGCATTGTAACTTTCTCTGTTTTTTCTCATCTGGGTAAGAGAAGCTTGATGGTTTTTGATTTCTTGAAGTGGTTTTTCATGGTGGCCGTGTGTTTGATTTTTTATGGGTAAGAGAAGCTTGATGGAAGCTTTGATGTTGGTGTAATCTTTGGCTTGAAGTAGATTCTTCACTTCTCATAAAAACTACTTTCTGTAATTTATTTTTGTAATCTCTACTAATTAGATGTTCTTATTGAAGTATGCTTTCTGTTTGGGTGATGAGAAAATGCAATAAAGTAAAAAAAAAAAAAAAATGGGGAAAATGAGTTGAATTGTTAGTTGTGTTATACTTTTGTAAGTTTCTTTTTTTTTTAATATGGATTATTGTATAAAGTTAATTAGTAACTCATTAGTCTTAGTCAAGTTAATTCTATTATTAAGGACAATTTAGTTATTTTATTTGTAATGATATATAATTTGTCAATTTTGACAGAAGGTTCTCTAACAAAGGGTATTAGTGATATATTTTTAAATCTTTGGATGATAACAGAATCTGAAATATATTGATATTTCTATAATTAAGTCTTACTTTAATAATATTCATGATAATAACTCTTATATAAATAGTAGAATTTTAATATATATATATATATATATATATTTTGCAGGATTTAGACATAGTTCAAAATATACAAGAAATGCCCCGGCCAATAATAAACTCAAATTATTTGTTTGAATTTGAAACATGCTTTTTCAATTGTCTTTTGTTATTCTAAGGAGATTTTTTAACTGATTAACTATAAAAACATTACAATCTTTATAGTAGCTTGAAAAGATATGGCGAAAGCAAATAGAGGTTGTTGGAACGAAGGCTCCTGGCCCCCCTACGAATGGAGGTTCTTCCAGGGCCGCTCCGGCGCTCGGGAATGGCGGTCGCGCTCCGGCTGGCTTGGCCTCCATGGTTCCTGCCTCCGCGGATTCTGGGCTGTCCGTCGGGGCTCCTCCGGTGGCTCCAGAAAGTGCGGCCATGCGCAGGAGCAACGGGCTTCCCGCGGTGTTGGCTGTCGGCTTGGGTCCGGCGCCGGCTGTTTGTGGGGCGGGATACGGGGCGTCGTCCGCTGCTGCTGCTGCTACACTGGGCGCGGTTGCTACAGTACCCGCGAGTGCTACAGTACCCGCTGTTGCTACAGTACCCGCGAGTGCTACAGTACCCGCGGGTGCTTCATTGGCAGATTGCGAGGGCAGAAAGGGCGTACAATCTAACAGGCCTTGGGTATCTTTATTTGCTGACAACCGTACTCGAAGCCATGGCAGTGAACTACAATTTCCCCCCCCGACAATCTCAAATGGTAAGAAAATTGTGAAATTCAATAGTAATGAACTTAAAGAAGAAGAGGAAAGGTGGCAGCATGCATTAATTGGGTGTGTGTATGGATTGTGCCCCCAATTTCAACCTCTCCAAGCTTTTATAACGCGCCGTTGGAGGCAATTTGGCCTTATCTCGATCCACTCCATCAAAGATGGGGTGTTTCTGTTTAACTTTGAGAATGAATATGGGCAACAAAAAGCTCTTGAGGATGGTCCACTGACCTTTGATAAACGCCCTTTGATACTCAAAGCTTGGAAACCCCGAATGGTAATGGATGTGGCAAGTATCAGAACTTTACCTATTTGGGTGCAATTCCCAGGATTACCGTGGGAATTCTGGAGCCCCTCGCTGTTGAGTCGTATCGCCAGCTCGTTGGGATCCCCTAAATTTAGCGACCAATGTACTTTGAACAGAACAAGGCTGGCATTTGCGAGGGTCCTGGTGGATATGGATGTGGAGGGTGATTTCCCTTCCATGATTACATTAGAGGACGAAGAGGGTAATATGGTTAGGCAGGAGGTGACTTATGAGTGGAAGCCATCAGTATGCTCTAAATGTAAACGGGTTGGTCATGATGGGAAAGACTGCTTGACAGGGATAAAACAAGTGTGGAAAGCAAAAGGGAATGATCAGAATAATCAAAGAGAAGCTGAAGTACCTATTGGCCACCCGGAGATGCCAGAACCAAAAGAGTTAAATCTAAGTAAAACAGAAGGGGAGATACAGACGCCAGAGGGAAATGAGGCGCATGGCCACACAGATAAGGCAACAAAACAAATGCCAGGAACCGGGGGAACAGAGGAGATCCAGGTAATGGACAGATTTAACCTAAGGAAGACTATTACTCTGACACATGATGTGGGAATTATAGGGAAGGGTCGACGTGCCAAAAGGAACTCTAAATCCCCACATAGGGGACAATGATCGCAAGCTGGAACATTCGGGGTCTCCATGACCCCTGCAAACAATCAGAGGTACGGGCTCTGATTAAATCTTGTCGATTATGTATTTTGGGATTGTTAGAAACAAAAGTGAAACTGTCTAATCTAGATACCATTTGGAAGAAGTTGGCATTACGAGAGTGGAAACTAGATAATAATTCTGAGTGCCTAGACATGGGAAGAATATGGATCGCCTTTAATCCGGCTAAATGCAATGTCACGATCTTACAAAAACACCAACAATTCATACATAGTAGAGTGATTATTGATGGTATGATGTTTTACTGGACTCTGGTTTATGGTGCCTCTGCTAGTATTGAGAGAGAGAACCTGTGGAAGGACCTTAGGGAGGATTTGTCTCCCAACACTATACCGTGGTTAATCCAAGGAGACTTCAACAATGTACTCAGCAACAATGACAGAATTGGCGGTCAATGGGTTAATGATAACATGGTAGAACAGTTCAAAAACTGGATATCGAGACTAGAGTTATTCGAGTTAAAGAACCATGGTTGTCACTACACTTGGTGTAACAATCAAACAGGTGGACAACGAATTTGGAGGAAAATTGACTGGGCATTTGTTAATGGAAAGTGGCTGGATGCATTGGAGTTTTCTGAGTGTGAAGTTCTTCCAGCGGGCATTTCAGATCACTCTCCTCTCGTGGTCTCCATTTCTAGAGCTTCATATATTGGGAAGGTTCCTTTCAAGTTCTTCAACGCCTGGTGTAATCACAGTGATTTTCTTCCCACAGTCGAGAGAGAGTGGCAGCATGTTTGTCATGGTCCCCCA
This sequence comes from Ailanthus altissimus, assembly GCA_946807835.1. Lineage (NCBI taxonomy): Eukaryota > Viridiplantae > Streptophyta > Magnoliopsida > Sapindales > Simaroubaceae > Ailanthus > Ailanthus altissimus. The sequence goes on from OX327684.1 coordinate 23,312,605, forward strand.
ATGGCCAAGGTATGGTTTAAACTAAAGCTATTGAAGCCCAAGCTAAAAGAGCTTAATATGGTCTTCTTCTCGGACATCCAGCAAAAGATTGAAGATTACAAACTGATGTTGGCCTCATTACAGAGTAGTCTGATCTATGACCCTTTCAACCAAACCCTTCAAGATGAGGAAAGGGGCATTTACCAACATTTAAGGAATCTTATTTATGCTGAAGAAAGCATTGTCAGACAAAAATCCAGAATCAGATGGATTCAAATGGGGGATTCAAACACCAGCTACTTTCATAAGTCAGTTAAGCAAAGAAGAGCTCGGAATAGAATCATTTCGATTGAAAACCCAAACGGAGAAATTGTTGAAGACCCCACGGTTGTGAAAGAAGCCATTGTCCGATACTACAAAGATTTGTTGGGTACCCCTACCTCCCATAGGACGTCCATACAAAAAAGAATTATGGACGCGGGCCCTAAATTGAAGGTTGATGATAGAGACATGTTGAATGCCCCTGTCACAGAACAAGAAGTCAGAAGTGCTATCTTCAGCATCAATGGTGATAAAGCCCCTGGACCGGATGGCTATAACAGTTGCTTCTTTCAAAAATGCTGGCACATAATAGGAAGGGAGGTCACTGCAGCTGTGCAACATCTCTTCTCCTCAGGTCAGTTCTACAACCCCATAAATGCCACTGCCATTACCCTTGTGCCTAAGGTTCATAATCCTCATAGCTTGGGGGACTATAGACCAATTGCATGTTGTACCGTCCTCTACAAATGTATTACCAAAATTATAACATGCAGACTGAGGAGAGTGGTGAGCTACTTGGTCAGCCCTAGTCAATCAGCATTTATCCCTAATAGGAAGATATCAGATAATGTCTTACTAGCTCATGAGCTTGTGAGGGGTTATGATCGCAACAGTGGGAGCCCAAGGTGTGCTCTTAAAATAGATCTCCGCAAAGCTTATGATTCAGTATCTTGGGATTTCCTAGAAGAGGTATTGATGGGTCTGAATTTCCCTTATCACTTTATCAACATCATCATGAAGTGTGTCAGAACAAGCACGTACTCAGTTATGGTAAATGGCAGACTAGAAGGCTTTTTCCCGGGGAAGAAAGGTTTGAGGCAGGGGGATCCCATGTCCCCTTTGCTTTTTGTTATGGCCATGGAATACCTCAGTAGGAGCCTAAGTTGTATTCCTCAAAACCAGTTTATATATCACAAAGGGTGTAACAGGCTGAAACTAAACCACTTGATGTTCGCAGATGACCTATTGTTGTTCTCTAATGGGGATGTCAAGTCCGTGGGCTTCTTTAAACAAGCACTTGATGATTTCTCAATGGTCTCAGGGTTGCACCTAAACGCTGGTAAGAGCTTCATCTTCTTTGGGAATGTGCCTCAACCTACCAAGGAGACAATCCTTCAAGTGACTCAGTTCCAGCAAGGTGTTTTGCCTATCAAATACTTAGGTATCCCTTAATCTCTGGAGGACTGAAGAAAGACCACTGTCAGGAGCTCATTAATAGGATCTCTGCAAGAATCTCAAGCTGGACTGTGAAATATCTGAGCTATGCGGGGCGGTTGCAATTAATAAAATCAGTCATAATGAGCATGCATGTCTACTGGAGTTCTATGTTCACCCTGCCTAAGTCGGTCACCAAAGAAATTGAAAGCAAATGTCGTAATTTCTTATGGCATGGAAGTAACCAGCAGGGGAAGAGAGGTTTAGTGGGCTGGAATGAGGTATGCAAAGATAAAATTGAGGGGGGTCTTGGCATTAAATCTATAAGCTTGTGGAATTCAGCGGCAGTTACTAAACACATCTGGGAGCTGGTTGCTGTGAAAGCCTCATTGTGGGCAAAATGGGTAATTGATAACAAACTGCGGAGACTAAGTTTTTGGGGCATCACAAAGCCAATGGATGGTAGCTGGACTTGGAGGAAGATGCTGGGATTGAGAAGTCAGATAAAACAACTGTTCTCCTATGAATTGGGCAACGGCAAGTCCTTTCAATTTTGGTGGGATCCATGGCTGGGTGGAGAATCAATAGTTAATAAATTCCCCCACATACAAATCTCCGATGCGGATATTCCTCGGGGTGCAAAGGTTAATGAACTATGGCAGCATGGTCATTGGAACCTTCCTGACCCTTTGGACGAGTACACTTCTCAGGTATGGGACTATCTCCGTAAAAATATTTCAATTTCGGAAAGAGAAGATAGAATTTCATTCACCGCAAGTCCCAATGCAAAGTTTTCCATTGCGAGTACTTGGAGATATCTTAAGAACAATGAGGCTAAGGTGGGATGGAGTAAACTGATATGGGGAACGCAACATATACCTAGACACAGCTTCGTTACTTGGTTAGCTTTGAAGAACAGATTATCTACCAGAGAGAGACTTAAAAAATGGGGGGTTATCCCATCAGATGATTGCCCCCTTTGTGGTAATGACAAGGAAACAATCTCACACTTATTCTTCCAATGCAACTTTTGTAGTGAAATTTGGCACAAAGTACTAAGGGCGTGTCAACTCAATCAGTGCCCGAACAGATGGCAACGAGTAATCTCCTTCATGTGCAGGAAATCTAAAGGCAAATCCACTCTCAGTAAGATTAGAAGAGTATCGTTCTGCGCTACAATCTACTTTATTTGGAGAGAACGGAATTTGAAGGTCTTCCAACAGAAAACTCCTTCTACAAGCGAAGTTTACCAAAAGATTAAGGATGTTATTTGGATTAGATGTATAAGTGCTGTAAATGGCCAAGGGATTGACCACATTGCAGTTGGTTGGTAAATGTAGTTAACTGTCTGGGATTGTACTGTTTTACTTTCTCTCTTTTATTGAATCTTTTCTCTGTAATACCAGCGGGATTTAGCATTTATATAAAAAATTTTACTTACCAAAAAAAAAGAATTTAAAATCAAAGAATGAAGATTTTTTTTAATTTAAAAAATGTAAATTGAAATTGACTACAATGCTTGCTTACAAAGATTTCATATAGAAAAGGCAAAGAACCCGAATAAGAAACACTCGAACACATACAAAAAAAGTAATGTGATCTTCCCAGCGAAATTGTCCCGTCCCGCATTATAAGAATGAAGAAAATTCTTCAACCTCGCTAAAGAAAGAAAAAATTCTACAGATTTTTTTTATCAAACTCCAGACCTTTTCATTCTCACCTTGTAATCATTTATAAGTCTGCCATGTCTTGCTTTTCTGAGTAGCAATCAGAAATCATATGATCAACTAGCTTGTCAATTACTTGCAGCCACAAGTCCCTTTTACCAAATCGTCATTTTTTATTGCTAAACTGTACAACAATTAACGCACCCTTTTCATATAAAATAAGATCAGTATTCTCTTATCATCTAAGTTTTTACCTTGAATATAGTTACAGGTAAAGATAAGATTGAGAGAAGATCTTAATTCTCCAAATCCTGGGTATGGGACCTAATTATATATACACAACTTGTCTGGAAAAAATTGTGCAACTAGCGCCCCTGTTACCAATAATTGCAAATCCCCATTCCCAAGCTCATTGTGGTAGCAATTCCAGGATATGTACATATATATAATATCAATCATACAAAGGATAATAGTGATATGAGAACAGACGGTACTTGACCCATTTCTGCAAGCTCTCTATAAATATAGACTCCATCATCATTTATGCTCCAGGAGCAGTGAGTGCACTTTGTCCTAGCTTGATATGCTCAGAAAACTCCTTGGTTATCTACTTATCTTTGTTAATACGAAGATAGCACCATCTTGCTGGGAATTAATATTCTCTGAACTGCCAGGACATGCTATCCCCAGTCTTAGAGACAACAATTGATCATTCCGTTGATCAAACTCTCAGTTGACGTGCACATTGTGTGTTGCATTGTTTCTCAGCGCCACCGTCACTATTGGGAAAAACCAGTGTTGAATATCCTATTCTTGAGTGGACGTGGAGGCTCGGCATGCACGAGGCGTGGAGGCTTGGCAGCACGAGAAGGCGTAAGGCTTGAAGGCCTGGCAGATGCAAAGCCGAGGCTTGAACATAGCAGGATAACGTGAAGAATTTTATTGTAGGAAAAAGGACTTTTGAACCTGGGATAAGGCAAAATTCTCATTCCAAATTGACCTAACCGAGCGGTTGATCGGGTAGAGTCAGTACTTTCAGTTGTGCTAAATTATCTTCACTTGTATTTTTTTTTCAGTTATAAAAGAGTGTATTTTCTCAAATAGCTGGTATGCTTTCTTCATTCTCTCTTTGTATGGTTTTTCAAGCTGTTTAGCATTCAAAGTGTTTAAGATCGCATGTTTCTAAAAAGGTTAGTGACATTTAATAATAAAACTAGTTCAAAGAAGATGATAAAATACGACAACATCATCAGAGATAATTGATGATAGGGGTAGGGACCTCAAAGCTAAGGGACACAACCGTGTTCCTTGTCAGAAGTCTATTGATTCTAATCATGACTTGGGGACCATGGTAAAAAAGCTTGATGGCATTGTAGGAAAGACAATGGATCTCCTTTGGGAGTTGGAGTAATAAGTGGAGAAGGTCAAAATGATCTCGACACTCAAAGGGACGAGCTGTGCTCCTTCACCTATTGAGAGCTATGCTGATAAGCAACAAGATTGGATTAAGGCTTTTAAAGAGAAGGTCTATTCCACCATAGATAAGATTCAAGCCTAATTGGAGGAGTTGCATAAAAGGTTTGAAGCTACCTAGGAGAATGTGGTATTGTGCAAGTGATTGATGGAAAAGGGCGCTGTTGCTGCCACGTTATGATGGCTGCACCGAGAGTTAAGGTTAGCCAAAGAAGTTCAGTTGCAAGAGAGATGCTAAGGAGCTTAATAGCTTTTTTTGGCAAATGAAGTGATACTTTGACACTACGGCGTGTAAGACTAGGATAAGGTAAATACCGCAACATTATATCTTTTTAATTGTGCAATGTTGTGATGGTATAGAAAAAGTGATTAGATTCGCAAAGGTTCTTACACCATCAACACATGGGTTGAATTACATTAGAAATTGGAACGCCAATTCTATTCGAAGAATATGACATTTGATGCTTATGCCTGGTTGAAGTAAATGAAGCAAACCAAGTTCATTAATGAGTATATAGATGAGTACTCTTTGTTGATGCTATAAATCCCTAACATGAGTGGGGAGAACTTATTGTTCAATTTATTAGAAGGGTTACAAACATAGGCATCCAATGAGTTGAAGTAGCATAGGGTGGTTAACATATTTAACACCCTTATATTAGTAGAGACACTTATGGATTACTGTAAAGGATAAAAGAGGAAGTTTAAAATTTTTAAACCTAATTATAGCAAAGGTGGGGAGTTAAAGAGTTTCACTCTCCACATAATAAAGAGGGGAAAGGCAAGCCGTCCTTACGAAAAGAGTAGAAGTGTGACGATAAGAGCAGACTGAGATCTATTGCTTCTTTTACAATAAGAATCATTGGGTGAAGAACTATATAAAGAAGAAGGCTTTCAATGCAATGTTCAAGACTCAAAAAGTGGATGAGTAAAGTCAATGAGGTGTTTACAGATGCTCAATACCCTTAAAGAAAAGTAAAAACTGGCATGCTAACATTAAATGTGCTTATGTATATTAAAGTCTACATTAGTAATAAGAAGACTCAAGTGCTGATAAATATTTGGGCCACATACAACTTCATCAAATGTGCAAATCCAGAGTGCTTGGGTCTTAAGGTAGAGAAAATGTTGGTTACCTTAAGATCTTGAATGCTATAGCCAAACCACAGGACTAGGTTATTTAAAGAGTTGAAATGCACATTGGGATTTGGTGTGGTAAGGTAAACTTTTTGATAGCAACTTTTAATGATTTTGATATTGTTCTTAGTATGAATTTCTCACGACAGTTTATTGTGATGCCATTTCTTCAACACAACTATAAGTGCATCTTAAAAGGGGTATTGTACATAGTGCCGATGTTAGACAAGCCCAAGAGTGAGCAATTTGAGTAAAACACCAACACTACTCTCATTTTTTCCATGCAATTAAGGAAAAAAGCCAACCGAAAAAAAGAGAAGTATCTCACCACAATATGAAAGACATATAATGAAGGAAAAGGAAGAGAAGATGAATTACAAATAGAGATTATAAGAGTACTTGAGGAGAAAAAGAATATAGTGCCATTAACATTACCACAAAAAAAATGCCACTGAGATGAGTGATTGATCATAAGATTGAGTTGGAGCTAGGGACTATGTCTTTAGCTAAAGCGTCTTACCAAATATCTCCACTGGAGTTAATAGAGGTGCGAAGGCAACTCAAGGACTTGCTAGATGTGAGATTCATTCAACCATATAAGGTGCTATATGTTATATGGTGCGTTAATGCTTTTTTAGCTCAAGCATGATAATTCACTATGGTTGCACATAAATTATCGGGCGTTGGAACAAAGTTACCATCAAGAATAAGTATCTCATTCCCTTAATTGCTAACTTATTTGATTAATTGGGCTGACAAAGTACTTTTCAAAGATGGATTTGAGATCGAGTTATCATTAAATGTGAATATCCAAGGGTGGTGAGTTAAAGACTACATGTGTGACGTGCTACGGTGCATTTGAGTTTTTTGTCCTGTTGTTTGGCGTCATTAATGCACTAGCCACATTTTTTACCTTAATGAACTGTTAGGGTCGGTGCTTACGTACCATCCCTGAATGTGCATATACTTGTGTATTTATAAAAGTGTACATTCTCATTAAATCGCTAATACCCATTAATATGGTACTATGCAATATAACGTTATAGACATTGTACAATCTGAAGGAGTTCAGATCAGATTTAAAAAAATTTAGATAAGGGCTCATAGTTAGCCATACTGAGACATATAAATGCTAAATGTTAGTACAACTAAGTGTTAGCTGGTTATAATACTCAGCAGATCTAAGAGTTGGAGCCTTGTCTGTAATGAGACATAGACTTGAGAATATACTAGTAACTGCTTAGTTGCAAGAGTTGCAATCGAGTGCTAGAAAATGCTAGTTGCGCAAGTACGTTCTCAAAAAATTGTCCCTAATCTATTTCTGCTGATGCAAGTCTGTCAATGGATACCTTTTTATATATAGATCAGCATATATCGTACCTATAAGGTATAGATGGTCGTTCCTAGCCGATTGTGGGCTTGGAGCTCATATTGACATATGGGTATTCAGTTAGGACTAGATATGGGACAAACTCACGAAGGCCATCGATAGACACCCTATGTAAGCCATTAACGGAGGGTCTTCTCGAATTGAGAGTATACGTGGTCTTTTTGTCATGACCCAGACCCAAAAGATACGACACACGACATCATTTACATTCATTCAATAATGTGCACTCATAAATAATATCACATAAAATGTCAAACTTTAATTCAATATAGGAATCCTTAGCAAGTTGCTAGTAAGTTCAACACTAAAAAAAATAACCCATAACCTAACATATAAACATAAACTTCTATTGATAATATTTAAACATTCATTTTAATTTCTTTTAAAATTATAGCAACTGAATTATGACTGGGATAAATAGTAAATCGGAGATACGCAGAGTTTTCTCAGAGATTAACACTTTACTACGTCACCAGTAGCAACTTTGTTACCGGAAGCCCAGAATATATTCATTGCAAATTCTTACTTAAAATCAATCCATAACCACACTTGGTGAAACTTAAATTAAATTCAACCACACATAATAAAATAATACACTAGTATTTATTCAATAGGGACAAATCAAATATCTTATCTCACGTGTCCCCAAATGAAACACTCAATAACCTAGCAACTTAGGGAACCCAAGAAACAGCAGAAACCTTGCCAAATCCGCTAAGCACACATGTACCTTATTTACCTGAAATCACCATAAACTATAATGAGTACAAAACTCAGTAAGCATACTAATTTTTCATATATCAAATACAAATACAAATACATATATGTACACAATGCATGTATATGATATGTTGTGATGAATCAAAATCATAATCTTATCAAATCACATGTCATGTAAGCGCTTACACATTCTTTTAAAATATATAATAGGAATATCATCACTCAACTACTACTTAGTAGGACTTACATATCACATATCACATAATGAGCCAAATGTCACTCGTAGGTGACATACCGTATGAAAGGAATAGTACAAGTGAGGTTTTTAAATTACACATATATAATGCTCATGCCTGAAGGTAAAAGCCAAACCCTCACCCTGATTATCGGTGAGTTCTCTCACATGCACCAATACACCGTCACACGAATGTGATGACTCACTCTTCCTTTAGGTACCACTAGGATCCTCCCTACATACGGAACACATAACATATACCAATCCCAAAGAAAATGCCACACATAAAGGCTCCACAAATCACATAAAATGCCTACTAAGTTAACAATGAGTTCAAGCATCCTTAAAACACAAAATATTTCTCATGGATATATTACACTTCAAAAGCTCTCTTTGTTAAATACATTTCACTTTGAAAGCTCACTTTCAAAAACACATATATGTCATGTATGTCCATGCTCACATTCATAAATACATATCTTCACATTTCATATCAAAATATACTTTGACATAACATAAACATATTCCTAACCACATTTACAAAATCATACAAAATAATTACTATGTTTATTGTGATTTTAGTAAAAAGTCTAAGTATACTTACCTTTTAACATTTCCAGCTACAAGGCTTAAATCTCTTTAACCTACCAATGGAGATTAATCCTTTTATAAGTCTCACAATTTACACAAAACACTTTAAATAGCTTACAAAATTATACACAATGCATTTATCACATCAAATTGGTCTAAATACTTGGTTTCTCAAAACCTATCATTCTGACCACTTACACTTAACAAACTTTTCTAATACATCAAATGATGTCTAATTACTCCAAAATCAGAATATATCATTCTTGACTCATATATCCTTCTTATATATGAATATTATATCATAATTCCTACACAATCTATTTCATAAACACCATCAAATCCAAACTACTAACCTGACAGGATCAAGATACTTACTGAACAGTATTCTATCTCCTAATTTTATAAAATCATATACTAATTCAAAAATTAGAAAACTATCACAGAAATACTCTTGATACATATCTCAATCCATGATAAATATTTCACTTCAAAATCACTGTCAAAAGTATTTTAAAACTACTTTATTCTATAGCTTTAAAAATCTGTTAATCAAATACTGCAATGAGCTGACACCCTTTAGAAAATTATAACAATTTAACCACATTGATCTAAATTTTCAATTGAGTATATCATATTAGACATATACAATTATCATATTCCACAAATTTGTAATTTTGTAAGATCATTTAGCAGGCAAAAATTATTTTCCACTGTATCATACTGTTCACATAGGAAATTTCTAGAATTTCAGGGTCATTTTGGTAAATTCACAAAAAATTTAATTTCTGGAATTTTCAATCGATTCAAAGTCTCAGATGATCCTAAACATGTCTAATTTCATATACTCAAAATTAAAAACCAGAATCGAATCACAATAATTTATAAAATTCCTGGATCAAGAGACTATCAAATAGAAATTCTGCAATTCATCATGCTTTATCAAGCTATCTACATAGATCATCATCAATTCTCACAATATCTTACGAAATACACATCAAATCCTCAATTACACATATTTTCAAAAATCAAAAATTAAAGGAATTAACTAATTTAACACCAAGAAACTAAGAAAGGGTTATAATATACCTCTTAAACTTAAATTCCAACTTTCTTCTTTTTTTTCTTCTTCTCTTTCTCTCCCCTTTCTTTCTTTCTTTTCTCACTCTAAAAGAGGTAGCTCGACCAAAATGAGTGAATTAGGGTTTCAAAAGTGTATTTTTATACTAAGAGGCTAATTTTTAGTATTTACGAATTTACCACCAAAACTTTCAAAGTATTACAATTTGGTCCCTAAAATAAATCTAAAGTCTTGCAAATAAACCCAATACTAATAGTATGTCCTTAACCTATGCAGACACTACTAATAACAATATATAAATCAAGTATCACTCACATACAAATAAAATATGTATATTTATATATATATGTAAATACATATTTTTACCGGTTGTAGATACTGGTTACTACACCTTTGACCTGAGTGCCATGGCAAGCTTATAAGTAATCCACTATACTTTGGTTCCACGCATGTAACAGACCTTTTATGGTGACCGTTGGGTGTCGCTGAGTATGGTCCGATGCTTATGGAGTCCGATGTGTACAGATATGAGATTCGTCAACTCGCATAGAGAGTTAGATATTCAGATGTTTTGAGACTGTATCTCAGAAAGTCTTGTGGCCACAAGCATTAATCTTGGGAAAGAGTTTCTGCTAGGGTAGAACAATATGGCAAATGAGTTTGCGTATATTGTTTAATGAGATATAAGTCTAAAGATAAGACATAGATGAGCATATGGGTATTTGACGGTGATAATCTATCATGACGGAAGGACTATACGTATGCGTTGTAACCTCAACTTGTATGGTTTAACGCGCTGATTTGTATATCTGTGACGTGTGCGTGTGGCAATGTTCATGGACTCAAATAGTGAAAGTAACTTGTTTCATTTTTCTTTATGGCACCAAAAGAAGCAATTGTGAATTGCTTCAATCTCTATTTCTTATCCTTTTAAAGAAAATGGTAAATACACACACTCAACTATTTTAGAAATTAAAAATTAATCACGTGCTAGATATGGGGCTGCTGTTCTAGCTCACTAAGCCCACTGTGTTGGTGACTATAATTGTCCACGAGTTGATTTCCATGCAAACTCTGAGAAAATACGTGTATAACGTTACACGTTTATGTGAGTTCTTAACTCTTCTAATATATTAATGTGATTAATATATTTTATTTATTGTATATTTTACACTTCCACCGTGTTTAATATGTATATGATACATATTTTAGGCAATAGACACAATTGCACATACATACACCCAATATATTAGATCCCCAGTAAGATGAACAACATACTCCAACCTTTCCTCAATAAGTTTACCATCGTGTACTTAGACGACATTGTGATCTATAACAATACTTTTAACAGGCATGTAGAGCATCTACGAATTGGTTTTGAGGATGCTTCACAAGAAAGATCTATATATGAAGATAGAAAAATGCTCTTTTGTTAATTTGAAGGTGGATTTTCTAGGCCACAAGATCAAGAAATGAAAGTTGCTACTGGATAGAGTGAAGATTCACGCTATAGTAGATTGGGAGGCACCTACGAGAGTTATCAAGTTGCGGTCTTTTCTTGAGTTAGTCAACTGCTGCAGAAGATTTATAAAGAGCTATTCCACCATTGTCGCACCCTTTACCGACCTACTGAAGAATACTAAAGCATAAGAGTGGTCTAAGAAATGCCAAGGACTTTTGATCAATTGAAGAAGGCGACAATTGATGAGTCAGTGCAAACATTACTGAACCACTTGTTATCATATGAGGTACATACCAATGCATTAAATTTTAACATTGAGGGTGTTTTGATGTAACAAGGCACCCAATAGTGTATGAGAACTAAAAGCTCAATAAGATAGAGAGGCGTTACACATTGTAACATAAGGAGATTACAGGGTCATCTACTATTTGTACACTTAGTGACATTATTTGCTTAGGACAAAGTTTATAGCGATGACGGATAATATGGCAACGAGTTACTTTCAAAGTAAAAAAAAGCTTAGCCCGAAGTAAGCCAGATGGTAAGACTTTTTGGTGGAGCTTGATTATGAGCTCGAATTTAAACTGGATAAAGTGAACGTGGTGGCAGACGCCTTGAGCTAGAAGGATGAGTTAATAGCTACGAGCAAGTTGAAATGGGAATTACTCAACCTATTTCAAGAGGGGATGAAGCGTGATCTATTAGTGGAGCAGCTTTCTAATAGCGTTGAGAGGAAAACACAATAGTTTTGGGTAGAAGATGAGCTTCTGTACACCAAGGGTCGATGAGTGTATGTGCTGAAGTGTGAGAACTTATAATAAAACCTCATTAATTAGTACCATAACACAAAATGGGTTGGACATCAAGATAAAGGCATACACGTACTCTATTAGAGTACTATTGGTCATACATGTAGTGGGAGATACAATAGTTTGTGAAGATTTGTCTTGTATGCCAACAAGACAAGGTTGAGTAGAAGAGTCCCACAGGCCTACTTGATCCATTGCCAATATCGAAGAGACCTTGAGAGAGCATGTCTATGGATTTTATCATTGCATTGTCAAAATTTGAGGGATGTGGGACTGTCATTGTAGTGGTGGACTAATTTTTCAAGTATACTACTTTTATATTGGCACCTAAAAGATGTAATGTAAAGGAGCCTGCAAGATTTTTCTTAAAATGTGTGGTCAAGTATTGAAATTTGCTAAGGGTTATAGTAAGCGATCGTGATATGATATTTATGATGAGATTTTGGACGTGGTTATTCAACTTCATAGGATTGACACTTCATTTTTTCACTAAATTTCACCCACAAGCAGATAGACAGGCCGGACGGATGAATGCACTTTTAGAGTTTTATTTATGACATTTTGTCAGCATAAATCAACAAGACTAGGTTAATCAACTCAACGTGGCCTAATTCTCATATAACTTGCAGCGAAATGAATTGACAAACTAAAGCCCATTTGAGTTAGCTATCGACTAGCAACCTCTTCACCACACACGCTTGTATCTAGCTATACTAGGAGGAGCCATGCAATGTATAAAGTTATGAAGTCTTGGCATTAGCAGTTTGACATAATGCGGGTGTATCTCGGCAAGGTGATGAAGCAGATGATTAAGTGGGCTGATGACAAGAGGCAACATATCGAGTTCAATATGGGAAACTTAGTAATGGTAAAAATACTTTTGACATAATACAAGTCTGTATACTCACTTCACCAAGGACTTGTTCATAAGTATGGAGGGAAATTTTTTATTACTAAGGAGATTGGTAATGTCTCGTACAAGATGGAGTTGCTTTTGAAACTATAGTTACATCCAGTGTTTCATGCAAGCTATTTGAAACCAAACCATGGGGATGCTGAAGACATAGAGTGTAGGCCACAAACCCAATCATCTTCGAGGCTTTCTATATCTTATAACAGGGAAGCAAAACTTATATTTGATATAAGGACAATATAGAATAAGAACTACCCTCTGACTTATTAGTACTTTGTCAAGTGGAAAGGATTGTCCAATAGTAAAGTAACATGGGAACCTAAGAATGCACTGTGACAGTTCAAGAACAAGGTGTGCGAGTTTCATTGAAGGCACTATAAGAGCATCGCATGAATTTGGTGGGGGAGAATGTTATGTCTCAAGTGTTCTTATGCATTTCTTCGAAAACTTGGTTTGTAACAAAGCCTCCTAAAGACTACATGGACCTATGACATTGACTAGAGTTTTTAGAATGCCTGTATATAGTTCATATGCATGCTTTTTTACTCTTTTTTATTGTGATTTTTCAACCTGTTTAACATTTAAAATATTTAAAACCACACAATTCTAAAAGGATCCATGACACTAGAGTGCATCCTCCATTAGCTCCCTCGTTGTTAGGCTACTATCCACAACATAGTCGTCATTGCTTTAGCATCGATTTTCAATATCCTAATTGGATTTTTTTTTTTGTGCTAATAAGCAACCCATCTTTGCCATTTGGGTAAACTAGCTTGAGACCGCTACAAGAGAAAGGTGTTGCCACTTTCATTTTTATTTGAGAAATTTTCGTATTTAACTATTATTTTATGATAAGAAATTTATTTGACTGAAGTCAAATGTTTTAACTTTTGTTAACAAAATATATGTCATGTTGACAATTTTGCCCTCAATTGTAATTTTAATTATTTTTATTTAATAAATTTTTCTCTTTTTTCTTTTTTTTTTTGTATAAATTAATTAAAAACCTAGATTTTTAAACAAATAATTTTTTAATTAATTATTTAAAAAAATTATTTATAATAACAATAATAGTTTTAAAAAATAAAAATAATTAAAAAAATTGAAAATTATTTTTATCATTATTATATATTTTTTTGTTGTAATTATTTTTAAGTTTTTGTCATTTTTTGGATGTATCAAATATTTCATTATATTCTCAAGTATTTTAGTATATAAGATTTTTTTTTAAAATAATTTAATTAAAACATAAATGTCACACCTCAAACCCAAAAGATCTGACACACGACATAACTTACACTCATTCAATAATGTGCACTCATAATTAATGTTGCATAAAATTTCAAAATTGAATTCAACATAGGAATCCTCAGCAAGTTGCTAGTAAGTTCAACACAAAAATTAACCTATGATCATACTTGGTGAAACATAAATTAAATACAATCACACATAATAAAATAATACACAAGTATTTATTCAATAGGAACAAATCAAATATCTTTACTACGTGTCCACAAATGAAACCCTCAGCCACCTAGTAACTTAGGGAACTCAAGTAACAACAGAAAACTTGCCAAATCCGTTAAGCACATATGTACTTTATTTACATGAAATCACCATAAACTATAATGAGTATAAAACTTAATAAGCATACTAGTTTTTCATTTATCAAAATACAAATACATATATGTACACAATACATGTGTATGATATACTGTGATAAATCAAAATCATAATCTTATCAAATCACATGTCAGGTAAACGCTTACACATTCTTTCAAAACATATAATAAGAATATCATTACTCAACTATTACTTAGTGGGACTTCCATATCACATAATGAGCCAAATGTCACTCGTAGGTGACATACCGTATGAGAGGAATAGCACAAGTGAGGTTTAAATTACACATATATAATGTTCATGCTCGAAGATAAGAGCCAAACCTTCTCATTGATCATCAGTGAGTCCTCTCACATGCACCAATACGCCACCACACGAATGTGATTACTCACTCTTCCTTTAGGTACCAATAGGATCCTCCCTATATACGGAACACATAACATATACTAATCCCGAAGGAAAAGCCACACATAAAGGCTCTATAAATCACATAAGATGCCTACTAAGTAAATAGCGAGTTCAAGAATCCTCAAAACACAAAATATTTCTCATTGACATATTCTACTTCAAAAGCTTTCTTTGTTAAATACATTTCATTTTGAAACGCTTACTTTCATAAACAAATGTATGTTATGTATGTCTATGCTCACATTCATAAACATATATCTTTCACATTTCATATCAAAATATACTTTAACATAACATAAACATTTTTCTAAGCACATTTACAAAATTATACATAAACAATTATTATGTTTATTGTGATTTCAGTAAAAGTCTAATATACCTCTTAACACTTTTGAGTACAAGGCTTAATTCTTTTTAACCTATCAATAGAGATTAATCATTTCATAAGCCTTATCATTCACACAAAATACTATAAATAGCTTACAAAATTATACATATCGCACTTATCACATCTAACTGGTCTAATGACTTGGTTTCTTAAAACCTGTTATTCTTGGTTTCTTAAAACCTGTCATTCTGATCACTTACGCTTAACAAAATTTTCTTATATATCAAATGATGTCCAATTACTCCAAAATTAGAATATATCATTCGACTCATATATCATTCTCATATATAAATATTATATCATAATTCCTACACAATCCATTTCATTAACATCATCAAATACAAACTATTATCCTAACAGGATCAAGATATTTACTGAACAGTAATTAGTCCCCTAATTTTATAAAATTATATATTAACTAAAAAATTATAAAAATATCACAGAATTACTCTTGACACATATCTCAAACTATGATAAATGGTTTACTTCAAAATATCTACCAAAAGTATTTTAGAACTATTTTATTTCATAGTTTTAAAAATCTGTTAATCAAATACTGTAATGAGCTGATACATTTTAAAAAATCATAACAATTTAATCACATTGATGTAAATTCTCAATTTTAAATATGTCATATTAGACATATAAATTTATTATATTTAAGAAATTCATAATTTTGTAAAATCATTCAACAGATCAAAAATTATTTGTCATTGTAACATACTGTTAACACAGTAAATTTCCAAAATTGTAGGGTTATTTTTGTAAATTTACTAAAAATTAAATTTATGAAATTTTCAATCGATTCAAAATCTCTTATGATTCTAGACATGTCTAGTTTCATATATCCAAAATCTAAAACTAGAATCGAAGTACAAAAATTTATAAAATTCTCGAATCAAAAGACTATCAAGTAGAAATTCTATAAATTCTTCATGATTTATCAAGTTATCTACATAATTATCATCAATTCTCAATATATCTTACAAAATCCAAATCAACTCCTCAATTTTTCGTATTTTCAGAAATAAAAAATTAAAGAATTTAACATAATTAACACTAATAAATTAAGAAAGAGTTATGATATACCTCTTAAAACTTAAAATTTAAAATTTTAATTTTTTTTTTCTTCTTCTTCTCTTTCTCTCCCCTCTATTTCTCTATTTGAAAGAGGTAACTCGACCAAAAAATGAATGAATTAGGGTTTAAAATATGTATTTATATACTAAAAGGCTAATTTCTAGTATTTACAAGTTAGCCCCCAAAACTTTCAAAGTATTACAATTTGGTCCCTAAAATAAATCTAAAGTCTTACAAATAAACCTAATACTAATAATAGGTCATTAATTTATACAAACAATACTAATAACAAGACATAAATTAAGTATCATCCACATTCAAATAAAATATAAATATTATATCTATGTATAAATATTTATTCTTATTGGTTGTGGATAAATGGTTACTACAATAAATGTGTACTTTTTGAGTTATTATAATATTTATAATAATTAAAAAATAAATAAAATAATATAAGAAGTAAAAAATAATTAATTTTTTTTAAATATATATAATGTTGTGGTGTGTGCCACAGCACTTAATGCGCGCACTAGGTGTGCACCACACGCTGCAGCGCGCACTGGGCATGGGGTGCATGCTTAATGTGCGCAACAAATGCTTCTAGGCATGCGCCCCAAGCAAATGCTTGCTTTTTTTGTTTTTTCATTTTTAATTTAATTTTAATTTTTTTAAAAAAATTATTTTTAATTTATATTTAAATTAATTAATTTTTAATTAATGTATAAAAAACAGAAAAAGAAAAAAATTAATTAATTAGAATAATTTATTTATTTTATTTAATTGATTAAAATATTAATTTTAAATTAATTTAATAAAAAATATTATTTTTAATTTATTTTTTTACTAATTATTTTATTTTAAAAAAATTTATTTTTTTAAATTTATTAGGAACAAAAAAAGCAAAGCCTTGGCTTTGCTTGCGCTGCTGGGCGTATGCTTAGAGCGCATTTGTTGCGCGCCTCACTTATGGGCCCATGTCAATTTTTTTAATTTATATATATTTATAAATATATATTTTTTATAAATTTATTTTATTTTAAGTTTAATTAATTAATTTTATTTATTAATAAAATAAATTTTTAAAAAATATTTGCTTGAGGTGCACTACTATGCATGCCCCAAGCCACTTTGCTTGGGGCGTACACTTGGGAAGTGCATTGTAGCGCGTGTCCCAAGCAAATATGTTTTTAATTAAATTAATTAATTAAATAAAATAAATTAATTTTTTAATTAATTAATAATTTTTTTAAAATAAATTAAATAAACATTTAAAAATAACTTAAAAATTAAATTAAAATTAAAAAAACAAAAAAAAGCAAACCAAACTTGAAGGTTTTTAAAAAACAATTGTTGTTGAAAATTTATTTTTTATTAAAAAATAAAATAATTAATAAAAAAGTTTGTTAAAAAATTAATTTGTTTAAAAAAAATATGAAAATAAAAAATTAAATAATTTAAAACTAAAACTAATGCGTGGGGCGCGCCTTGCTAGCTCAAAAAATAATACTTATTGGAAGTAATTTATGATTAAACTGCATGGAGTAATTGAAGGCCATCAGAATATTATTTGTATATTGCAGTATTGAGAGGGTTATTCGGGGTGTGTTTCCTCATGCATATCATGAGTTTTGCATACATCAGATTATCGCACGACAAAATTATAAAATTATATTATATTTAATTAATCTATTAAAAAAGAAAAAAATGATTAATTAATTTAAATAAATAAATAATTTTATTTAATTAAAAAATATTGTTTTTAATTTATTTTTTTACTAATTATTTTATTTTTAAATAGAAATTTATTAATAAACAAAAAAATTTGCAAAGCTTGACTTTGCTTGGAGTGCATACTTAGGGTGCATGCGTGAAGAGCACACTATACGCCCCATTTGCTTAGTGTGTGTCGTGGGACGCATGCCTGCACCATGCTTAGGGCGCAATAGCACACACAAAAGAATTAATTAATTTTTTTCTTAATTTAATTTAAAAGAAATTTAAATAAATTTAATGAATTTAAAAATAAAATAATTAGTAAAAAATAAATTAAAAGTAATTTTTTTTCTTTTTTATTATTATTTTTATAGATTAATTAAAAAATCATTAATTTAAATATGAAATCTTAAAAACAAATTAAAACTAAAATTAAAAATTAACAAATTGTTTTTTAATAAATTAAAAATAAAATAATTAATGAAATAATAAATTGTAAAATAACATTTTTTATTAAATTAATTAAAAAACAATATTTTAATTAAAATAAAATAAATTAATTGTTTAAATTAATTAATTATTTTATTTTTTATAAACAAATTAAAAATAATTAATTTAAAAATAACTTAAAAATAAAATAAAAAAATAAAAAAGCAAAACCTTGGCTTTGATTAGGGCTCATAGGCATGCACCCCAAGCTTTGATTTTTTAATAGTTAATTAAAAAAATTAATTGTTTAAAAAATTAAAATTATTTTTAAATTATTTATTTTTTAAATTAAATTTTTAATTAATTTATATCAAAAAGAAAAAATTTTAAAAATAGAAAAAATAATAATGAAACAAACCTTTGCTCTTCTTTACGTGCCATACAGAGTACCCTGAACTCACAGTATAAAGATATTGTCCACATGAAACTCGCCGGGCATTTTTCTAAGCATCAACTATCTTTCGAACCTATCCCGTCTTTTCATTTTGGAAAGAAATCGATCCATTTCCTTTTCCCTAGGAGCTTCGGGAACATTACCATGCCATAGATAGATAAGGCAAGAATTGCGAAACCTTTCTCGTCATCTTGATGTTGAAGAACAAATGTGACCAAGTAGTCGATGGGAATGCATCTAGCATCTTCTTTATCCTTCATTTGACTTAAGACTTCAGATGCAGGCACATCCATCAGCTTTAACAATTGTCTCTTGGCTGCGACCTTTTAATTATACCAATAAACTTTGTCTTTAGAGTGTAAAGGTAAAGGGACATTCAAGAGGGCAGCATACTCTTCGATCGTAAGGGTCATGTCAAAAGTACTGAACAATTAAAGATAAAATAGTTAGCATATATTATATTTGGTTAATAAAAATTAAAAAAAATTATTTGGGTCAAAAAAAAATTTCTCTCAGTCAAATTTTTGATACTAGTTAAGATGAGCTCTTGCTTTGAGGTAGGGCATGTTACGTTGCCTGCTTTAAACACACTTGGATCAGAGAAGAGTTTGTGATCGTACACTTTAAATTATTTGATGAGTATTTGAGGGGGTCCTCCACAGGATTACAACTCACAATAAACACTAATTGGAAGTTGCTGGATTGCACAATCTTTTGAACTCAGTATTGTCACGGTTAATCCACAAGGTGCAATTTTTCGTATTGTTTGAAATAGGTGTGTCTCTTAATTAAAATATGGGTATATATAGACACATTTATATGTGGTGCTGTAACTTGTATGCCTTGGTGTTGAGGGAGGAAACGCCCTTCTCCCTCTCAAGGTTATGTTAAAGTGAAGAACCTTATGTTTAACCTAGAACCTTAACCTCCTTGCACAGCAGAATAACCTGTTAATCAAGCAAAATAGCAAGAATCCAAAGCAGAAAATAAAATAGTACAACACAATCTTATGTGGTTCGGCCAATTGCTTACGTCCACAGTGGATCTAAGGATCCTAACCTCTCTTATTAATTCCCTAGAGATATTACAAGGAAAACTCAAATCGAAGAACCCTCAAAAGGACCTAATGTTTAGTGAACCCTTACTCTACCACGAACAATGATCACCCAAACAATAGTTCTACCCTAGCGCATATAAGCACTTAGTGTCTACCCAGTTCTTCTCCTCTCTTAGAGTCTCTCTTAATGCTTAATCTGAAATTAAAGGTTTACAAGTGTTTATATAGAGTATATTTCATGCCTACTAACCTTATTCTTTATTAGAGTAAGAATCCACTTGTTTTGGAAGTCCAAAACTTTCCAAAATTAGAAATCCCGAAGACAAACGAATTTCTGACACGTCTGGTGCTGCGGCGCTCGTCCATAGGTGCTGTGGTGCTTGTCCCTGGGTGCTGCGGCGCTCAACCCTGTACGCACTTCCCGCATTTTTTTTTTTACTTTTTTCGCGTTTTTGAGTCTCATTTCGCTTCCTCCTTTGTGTCCCATACGTCCTAGATTTTTTCATATGTGTTCCATACATTCTAGACTTCTTATGACTCTCCACTTTAATATTTATCTCAATTCTTGTCCAATTAAAATTGTTGAATCACTAATTTTCTGACACTTAAAATATTGGGATGGTTATTTTGTTTATAGCATAAAATCTTGTAGGATGCAGCTGGAATCTGGATGTCTAAACGTCAAGATCCTGATTGGTTCTCTTAAATTCTTTAGTACCCAAGTTCCATTTGATTTTGGTCCGTTCAGCCCAAACAAATTAATGAAAATCTGATTTATTTCATTTGATTGAGAATGAATCAGTGTGAAATATGTTTCTTGTGTTTTTAGAACAAGGTGGGTCATGACAAGTGAGTGAGTCTTATTTGAAGTTGATATTGTGATTAGGTGCCTAGTTATCATTTTCTTTAGTTTCTGTAACCAGCTTCTAAGAACAACCAAAGTTTAAATATCTTTGAACAAATGTAGATAATTTTATTTGTGAGATATGGTAAAATAATAATAACACAATTATAAATTACATATAATAAATAACTCCGCATGCCAAAATGTCATGTTTTCATGACATGTTAGTAAAGATCCAAGAGTGGTTCGAGTCCATGACATATTGGGTTGATCCTAAGGCCCAGGAAAAGAATGAAAGGCCCAGTTTAATTATAAACTTCAGCCACATGACCACCTCTCTAAAACCCTAAAACCCCGATTCATCCGTCTAAAGAAAACCCTAGAAGAGCCAACGCTCCCCAATCACCACAATCTCTTTCTTCGCTTCGTTACTCCAGCCCCCATGGCCACTGCAAACGCGCCTCCACTGCCATCGTCAGCAGCCAGCAGAGTCAGTCCAAAAACTGTAGAAAGAGCCGTGAACGCACTCCTAAAATGGAGAAATTCAAAGTCTCAAATACAAAAGCCTCAGCTTTTAGAGCAAGACGATTTCTTATACCTTATACTTTCTCTCAAGAAAATTCCACAAGGCTCTCGCACTAATCCCCACAAAATCCCGCTCCCACACGCGCTTATCGGCCGAGAAGATGACAACGCGCCGGAGCTCTGCCTTATAATCGACGATCGTCCCAAGTCCAATCTCACAAAAGACGTTGCCATGAAGAAAATCAAGAATGACAACATACCTATCACGAAAGTGATCAAAATAACGAAGTTAAAGACTGATTACCGCCCATTTGAGTCCAAAAGGAAGTTGTGTGATTCGTATGATATGTTCTTTGCTGACAAGAGGGTGGTTCCTCTCTTGCCCAAGTTGTTGGGGAAGCAGTTTTTTAAGAAGAAGAAGCTTCCTCTGCCGATTGATTTGAAGCACCAGAATTGGAAAGAGCAGATTTTGAAGGCTTGTGGGTCTGCGTTGTTGTATTTGAGAACTGGGACTTGTAGTGTTTTGAAGGTGGGGAAGGTTTCGATGGATGTTAAGGATATGGTGGAGAATGTCGTGGCTGCGATTAATGGGGTTGCTGAGATTGTGCCTAGGAAGTGGGGGAATGTAAGGTCTTTTCATTTGAAGATGTTGGAGAGCTTGGCTTTGCCTGTTTATCAGGCAGTGCCGGATATGAAGTTAAAGATTGAGGGAATTAAGGTTAAGGAAGAGGATGTTAAACATGAGTTGGAGAAAGAGGATGTTGAGGGTGTGAATGATGATCGTAAGAAAAAGAAGTTGAAGAAGAAGGGGAGAATTCATGAAGTTAGGTATATGGATAGTAATATTGGGGGGGTGTTGGATGAAGATGAATTCGGTAGTGATGATGGTGAGGGAAATATTGGTAAAAGTGAGGATAAGGAAGACAGTGCAAATGGTGAAATGAGTAGAGGTGAGATTTCGGGTAAGAAGAGGAAGAAGGGAGGTGAAGAGAAAGTTGAGAGACTGCCAAAGAAAGTGAGTAAGGCGAAGAAAGACGATGGTGTCAAAAGTAAGAAAGTTGGTGTCTCTGATAAGATGAAGAATGAAGGTGTTGTCAAGCAAAAGAAGGAGAAGAAAGAATGGTTGGCTTTGAAGAAAGGTGGGGAATCATCTATTGAAAAGAAGGAGAAGAAGCAGGGCAGGCTTGGGAAGGTGAAGAGTGGGGAAACAAAGGTGAAGGACAAGAAAGAGAAGAAAAAGGTGGTAGCATAATGATTCATGGTTGCTGATTGTCGTTCGTAGGGGAGGATTTGTGGAAGAATGTCACTGCTTTTTGAACGATGAGAGAATCAAGTATGGTTGTCTATTTGTTCTCTGTCAAATTTTGTTTCAAATTCATGAGGGTATTTGTGTTATTATCTCTTTTGTTAGTTGAAGAATATTGGGGAATATGAAATCAGTTAATCGCTTAATTTGTGCCTTAATTATAGTGAATTTGTAGAAGCTTTTGTTTTACTTTTTTTTATGCTTACATTTGTACTTTTAAGTATCTTATGAAAAGAAAATTATAATTTCAGTTGCTCCATTTCTGTTTGATACCCTGGAATAAGATGGAAGATGAATTTCTATAATAAATTTTCAAGTGTCATGGAGAGTGCACTGAGAATAGGGAAGTCCATCACTCGAGTGAAATTATAGTGAGGCTTTCTAGGCTTAAGATTTTACTGCTACTGTAGTTGTTCTTGAGAGGCATTGTTGCAGCATATGCATCTTATGGCATTTACAATCAAACAGGAAGTAGTCAGGGGATGCAGTGTAAGAATGAGTAGTTTTAAGCCTACATTATGTATATAATTTCTGATGGCCTCCTATTTCATGAATCGGGACTCGTGTAATGAATCATCGGGCATTTAGGCTGAATTTTTAAGTGTCTGCTCTCTGGAAATCTTTTTTTGGGGGTTATAATTTATTGATTCTCTGTCTCTAGTTCATGAAAGCAGGAAATTTGGCTACCCTTCGTGCATTGAAGTTCCAGGATATTGAGAGAATGTTAACACAGTTTTTAGGTTTTGAGCTATAAGGAAACTTGCAGATAACCGTTATCCTGCTTGGAAAGCCTTGGTGCAGTATCAAACATGCTAATTATAATCTTACAAGGGTTTCTACCAATGTCACATCAGTATATACTTTGCTTAACTAATCAAGATAGGATTTTTGGTGGCATGAGCCACGTTATTGTTCATTAATGCATTTCCAGTTGAGCTTTGGCCTTTTTCATCAAACTGGGTGGAGTAAGGATGCATGTATTGCTGGCAAAATTGTCTAATAATGTAGGCTATTGTCTTTAATTTTCTTATTAAGAAATTTTTGTGGATGCTTTGAAATTTCTGAGGATGGTTCTTGACCAGTTGATAATGTTTTTTTTATTGCTTGGACTTAGACACATTTTCTATAAATTTGAGTTATGCACACTGAACTAAACATTTTTTAGCAAAATCTTTCATACGGCTTTTTCTTCAGTTTCTTCACAAACAAAAGTACTAGTCTTCAATTGAAATAATTTTAAATATTTAATGTTTGATCTCTTTTTAATTTTTTTTTATACTTCTAACATTTATAGTTTTGAAAGATGTCTATTGTGAATGTGATATTGGCATATTTTTTTCAAATTCTTTACTTCTCATTATTAGAACTATTGTAATTTAACATTGTGTTGATGAATAAATAAAATGTTGAAGAATTTAGAATTAGATGAATGAAAAATAAAGAATTGAGAATTGAGAGATTTGAGAGTTAAATTTTAGTGATTTTAGAGAAGAGGCGATTTGAGAGTTTGAGACAATTTTAAATTATGAAGGTAAGAAGGGGGTTTTTATATATAAATGCAAAAAGAGCCGTTAGATTTCCAACAACTCTTTTATCAACAATTTAAACAAAAATTGAAAAGTGCATGAAGGCAGTAGGCAAAGCAGGTCTGCGGCCTGCGGGTGTAGGCCTACTACCCGCAGGATTGCACATAGCCCTGCTTGCTTTTTTTCTTAAAAAAAAAAAAAATTCAAGGGAAAAATCGAAATTTTTATAGAATAATTTTTTTTAATTATGCTTGAGTGTGATCTATTAGGCTAACGTGTTTGAGCACAGCATTGTCCACATTGGCTGTGTCCATGGCCGTGTTAGGCTTGCCCTTAAGCTATTGTATTTGAGCTGGTACGATAAATTTGAGTAAGCTTAAATTTTTTGGGCTAGTATAACTCACTTGTCATCTCTAGATGTTGATAAGGATCGAAATAAGTGACGAATCATCCTAAAGATATGGGCTACTTTTAATTTTGAGATTCTTTACAAAAAAATCTCTTGTAATTTTAGGACATATCTTAAATGATAAAGAAAATAACTTGCCTTTTATCAGGACTCCATCATCAACAACATTAGAGCTTACAGGGCGTAAGACAATTTTTTTTAAGGTTTTAAGGAGTCTATAATTTAAAGGAAAATTTTTTTAGAACATCTTCAAAGGAATGATTTGGTCGCAACCCATACAAAGACGCCATATATCAAGGATTTATATAGTTAAAAAAGTAATTTATTATGTAAATTACTCTTTGTAATTTTTTTATATATAAATATTATTTGATAATAGACTAAATGCCTGATAAAGTAAACATAGACTCGCATTAATTTGAACTAGTATTTTGTCTTGTTGTATTTTTTATGCTAATTTTAATTAATCTTTTTTAAAATTACAAATTTGACTCATTAACTTCATGATCACTCAAATTTCACCTTGGCAATAAACTATTTTTGAATTAAAATTTTGCACCATCATTATACAAATTATATAGTTAAACTATATAGACAATACAAAAACTATTTCATGAATGTTAATTTATGTAAATAAAATGTGAGATTGCTTCATATTCAATTGCATTGATATTTATAAAAATTATTACAAATATGCATATATACTATATGTGCAAAATTAATTAATACAAGAAGAATGTCAAATGAAATAAAAAATTCAAAGTTAAAGAAACTAAATAGGTTTGAATTGTGACAAAAAAAAACCTAATACTCGTAACCGGCCCAAAAATAAATCAATATAGGAGATCATGTCCTTTTCGACCCGTTAAAAATGATGGTACAAAATTATACCCGATCTTAAACTATAACAAAGCTTCTTCTTCTTCTTCTTCTTCTTCTTCAAAAAAAGAACACTCTAATAAAGCAAGCCCGCGGGAATTTTTGTCATCCCAGCCACTAATATAACAACACAAGCAGGAAAATGTGGCGCTGAATTGACCACCATGAGAAAACCAATACCATACATTCTAACTAAGCTCTCAAGCCCAAGAGCCCCGACTCAAAGCCAGGGGTTACCAAATGCTAAAACCCCAGTTGGCAAATTGGAAATGGGCTCTCGACTTTAATGTTTACGCCATGCATTAATTATTTTAAGTAAAGCGAATAAGAAAATAAGAAATAAGAAATGCCATCCACCTCCGTAGCTCCTGCCTTGGCCCGCTACTGTTGTCACCCAGTACCCAATCATTTTCTTCGCTTCCAGAATCCCCGTCACGAGAAGAAATCCAATTCTTTTTCACTTCCCAGAAGCCAAATTCATGCCAGAAACTTCTGTTCTTTAACTCTCTCTACAGAAAATAATTTTAGCAAGAAGCAAGAAGAAACCCTAAAACCTGATAACAAGAAACACCCAGATCAGAACCATACATTCATTGACCCATTTTACTCATCCACTGGCACCAACAAGCTTAATAACGAAGATCCAGAAACTCATAACCAAGAAAACGAAGAAGAGCCGCAATATAAGGACGGAAATTGCAAGGTACTTTTCACAAACATGTGGTGGGCAGACTTGAAAGCAGCTTTGGGACAGAGAATTAATGTGGAGGGCATTGTGTCTTCGACAATGATCTTGGTTAAAGATCGTCACTTGGCGCTACCTCACGTGACTGTCCCCGATATAAGGTACATTGATTGGGCGGAGCTTCAAAGGAGGGGCTTTAAAGGTGTGGTGTTTGATAAGGATAATACTATAACTGCTCCTTACACTTTGACGCTTTGGGGTCCTCTTAGTTTCTCAATTGAGAGGTGTAAATCAGTGTTCGGACAAGATATTGCTGTGTTTAGTAACTCTGCTGGTAATGTTGGCAATTGCCCGTTTAATATTTATTGGTTTTATTGCTGGCTTTACTCTTTTGACGATGTGTGTTATGGCTTTGATGCATTAGGCCTATATGAGTATGACCATGATGGTTCAAAAGCGAGGACACTTGAGGTGAAAATTGGGATCAAAGTTATAAGGCACAGTAAGTTTTTTTTTTTTTTTTCGGTTTCCTTCTTAGTTTGAGCTATAATATTATGACCAGTGAATTTCGTCTTGCAAGTTTAAAGCTTCTAAGTCTATGTTAGAATGTAGTGTATGCTAAATGTGCATAGTCAACTTGGTCAATTATCATCAAAGTCATTTCAATTCTGACTTATGCGAAGTGTTTACTTTATCTATTACTGATGCGGAGATCCATATATTATGTTTTAGGGGTAAAGAAACCAGCTGGGACCGCAGAAGAAATTGAGAAACACTTTGGTTGCCACTCCTCGCAACTTATCATGGTGCATATATGTAGAATTTTTACCATGGCTGGCAATTTTTCATTTGGATTATATAATTAGCATAAATTTGTCTGTGGGCAGGTGGGTGATCGGCCATTCACAGATATAGTTTATGGGAATCGAAATGGGTTTCTGACTGTATTGACTGAACCGCTAAGTCTTGCTGAGGAGCCATTCATTGTTAGACAGGTTGGTTTTTCTTTCATGTTATTTCCTCTTTTCTGCTCTGTAGGCCATCAGTAAAGTAGTAATGAATTTGAAATAGATCATAATCTTCTGATGTCTGATTGGTTTCGTATATGAATAAGTTCGCCGTAGTGGATTTAAAAGACAACCCTATTAGTCAAAGGGTATTCATGAGTGTGCAAATTGCAAGGTCCTAGGCCCTATTTTAGCAAAAGATCTTACTTTCAGTAAATTTCATCTAATTAATTTACAGTAATTAGTTTGGATTCTACTGTTTGATATATTTTTGCTTTATTGAAAGTACCTTTGCCACTATCAATTACATCTTGGCTCTTAAGATTTTGAGTAATTTGTTTATTTGACTTTTAGCAGACTTCAACTTAAACATATAAAGTACATGATTACTCAAGAGTACAAGACCAGAACTCTCTATTTCTGACCAAAATATGTCTGGCATACATGCCCTTCTGATAGTCTTCTACATTTACAACTTTGAGTATGCTAATGTTAGTTTTCATGTTTTGGTCGAGTCTACCACATGCATTTTTCCACTCTTTCAGGAGGAAAACCATTCTTCCACTTTTGTCCTAATCTGCATGGTTTTGTGTCATTTTGCTCATTTTCAAATAGTTGCTGGTGTATTCTCTGCATATGTATGTCTTTTATTAACTTGGATGGTTGATACAAATATCATTAGACATGCTTCTGAAGGGAAGATCATTACATCTTTCATGGTAGATTTTTATAATTTAAAAACCTGCCAAAAGTTATTGGTGGTTTCTGGTTCATTCCTGTGTCTTCTCAAAGTGAGGTTTACAATGTCATTCCTTGCTGGTGGAGATACATTCTTAACAAGAAATGGATTTAGCTTCAAATTTTTAAGGTGAGATATCCCCTCTGAACTTTGAATGCTTTCAGAGGTAACAGTAGTATGAATTCCTTGCCAGAAAATGCAGAAAAAAAATTCAAATAATCAGGGCATGGTGCAACTGAGTATGATAGTTTAGACAAAATTTCTTTGAATTACAGTTGATAAAAATGGACTGGCTGAATGTTGACAAAGCATTTGATATCTGATTGTCTAAAATGCATGTAATGTGCTAGTAATTCATGAGAACTAAGTGTGTTTTGTTTGTGAAGATACTACAAAACCTGAGTGAGAACAAGATCTTCTGCGCCATGGTTGCTTCCTCATAAGTTGTTGCTTTCACTTTGTTGGCATTTTAGGGATCATTTGTTTATGTCTTTAACACTTGATTGATGGTGATCTTTCAGGTTAGGAAACTAGAATTGGCCCTTGTGAACCGTTGGTTTAGAAGAGGGTTGAAACCAGTTAGTCACAGTCTATTGCCAGATGCCATGCAGTGTGTGAAAGATCCACCACCTTTGTAAGAAATAGTGTAGATATATGCAAAAGCAATTATTCATGTATAAAAAATTTTGGTTTTTCTTTTTCCATCATTAATTTATTTGATCCTCGTGAAATTTGTTTATTGTCCACTGAATCCATTTATATTGCTTGCATGGTGAGATGACAATTTTGAGGACTTCCTTCTCCCCACCCCCCCAACCCGCCCCCCCCCCCCCCCGCGCAATCTCTCTCTCTCTCTCTCTCTCTTATCTTTTGGGGAAGAAGATTGATTTTGGAAACGAGAGATGGCAGCTATGGCGTAGCCATCCATACACCAATGATCACATGTGCTGTAACTACTTAGTAGAATGACGATTTTGTATGTTCTCCATCGAAGTACCAGACAATTTTGCGAATGGCTAGTACTCGTTTGCTTTGGGAAACGACCTTTTTATCACTTGAGGATTTAACTAATCCGCTTATCATTTTATGGTTTCAAAAATACTAAAATTTTTATATCGTTATTACTGTTTATTAATTTGATACTGTTTTATTATCATTATTTAGTTAATTTTAACTTTTTTAATGAATTGATAATTTTATCTTTAATAATATATAGTTGGATAATTTTATCTCTAAATAAATGAGAACAAATAATAATAATAATAAAAGAGAGTTTGAAACTATTAATCTCAAAAAAAAAATTTCTTATTTTTACTATTAGGTTAAATTAAAATTTACATAACATATTATGCAAACTAATATATATATATAAATTAAATAAATTTTGGTATTGAAAAATTATAAATAATAATAAGTGTAAAATATTTTAATAAATAATAAATTTAACTTAGTATGTATACGTTTACAATAAAAGACTTAAAGATTAAGTTTTAAAAATTTATTATAAAATTTAATTATTTATAATTTTTTAAAATTAATCTAAATAATAAAAAAGTACTAAAATATAATACATATTAAAATAAAGTTATTTTTTAGCTCATACGTGAAAATTTATTATTTATATTAAATAATAAAATAAAATTTTACGAAAAATTTGAAATTTAAATTATAACTTATTAGAATTCACAACAAAATTTATAAACAATAAATTTTGAAAATTATATTCAATTCATAAAAAAGTAATTTTTATAAAATTTTAAGTTAAAAAATTATTATAAAATAATGTCAAATTCTTCTATCCTCTCAAATGAGTTGTTAATAAAGAAAAAATTATGTTATATTAGAAAAAAAAAAATTTAAATGATAATTGATAGCTACTTATGAAAAATAAGTTTTGAGTTTTGTTGGAAAATTATTTTTTATAATTAACATAATTATCAATATTTTTTTTATTTCTTTTCAATTAATTAACAAATAAGAAGATGTTTATAATGAGTTTTTTAAAAAAACTCATTTTTGTAAGTTTATTTTAATTAAATAATATTTAAAATATTTTGCACTTATTATTATTTATAATTTTTAAGTACCAAAATTTATTTAATTTAGAATTAACAATTCATCTTATTAATTTATAGGGTATATATATATTAATATTTATAAAATATTATGTAAACTTTAATTTGGTCTAGTGGTGAAAATGATTAATTTTATCTTTAAAGTCAATAGTTTAATTCTTTTCAAGCTCTGACTTAGTAACTCAAGAGTTCAATTCTCTTCAAGCTCTGAACTACTGGTAACTCTTAAAGCTCTGAACTAGTAACTCAATGGAGGGTTTATTGAACTGGTAACTTAAGGGTTCAATTCTCTTCAAGCTCTGAACTACTGATAACCCTTTAAATTGTGAACTAGTAACTTAAGGGAGGGTTTATTAGTAATGGTAAGGGAGTTTTAGTATTCGTAACCCTTCAAGCTTCGAACTAATAACTCAAGGAAGCTCTGAACTAGTAACTCAAGGGTTCAATTCCCCTCCTCTAAACTATTGGTAATGGTAAAGAGGTTTTAGTATTTTTTAAAACTATAAAAGAATAACCTTCAAGTTCAAAACTAATAACGATAAGGAAATTTTAATAATTTTTAAAATTATAAGAGAATAAATGAAGATTAGTTAAAATTATCGGGAAAAGAGTTGTTTTTCCCGTTTGCTTCTTCAAAGTAGCTATTTGAGTATCAGTGGACAATTAATCTACTAAGGCGATGGAAACACTGATCTATCAAAGGCTTCTCTAAGCCTTAAGCCCGAAGTCCA
This sequence comes from Ailanthus altissimus, assembly GCA_946807835.1. NCBI lineage: Eukaryota > Viridiplantae > Streptophyta > Magnoliopsida > Sapindales > Simaroubaceae > Ailanthus > Ailanthus altissimus. Next base: position 23,343,413 of record OX327684.1, read on the forward strand.
AAATTGAAGCGCAAAAGTTGAGTATAAATGTTCCATCATTAAATATCATCTAGAATAAATGTTCCATCCTAGGTAGAATAAATTGAATTTTCTACAGATATTTGGGATGAAGGTAAATTCGTTGCAAATTTCTAGTAACTTGATTGGCTCATTAAAATTTTTAAATGAAATTTGAGGATTAAAAGCATAATTTGAACATGTTAAAATTCACTAATAACACAGGATGTGGGGGATTTTAAAATGCTCGGGGAAACTGCCCCCCGCGGCCTCACTGAGTTGACATTTGTTCTCGATAGTTAACTGAGACAGCCAATATTCATTGTGAAGTAGAATTTGTAGAGAGAATCAATTAATCAAATACAAATCACAAACTTGCTTTGTGGCTTTATTACAATTTGGGAGAAATTTTGATGGGCATTCCATGGGAGGGAAAGGGGAGAGGATCCATGGTGATTGACTCATTGGGATAAATTAAGGACCAATCATATCGAGTAACAACATAATGAACAAAGATGATTATGTTTAGCTTTGCTAGTTGGTATCCCGCGCACACTCTTGGCCCACCTCCGAACGGGAGATAAACATACGGCGGGGTCGATTCTTCAAACCTGCTTGGCTTGAAAGTCAGAGGATCTTCAAAATACTCTGCATTCAAATGCGTTCCATGTGCTGTCCATAAAACCTGCACATTTATGTATAAACACAAAGTGGATTCAATTTCAGATTGAATCATTTTTGTTCTTGAAGTGAAGATAGATCATGTATTGTATATGCACCTTCCATCCTTTAGGTATGGTGAATCCTTGGTATTCAATGTCGGCAACTGCTTTTCTGAAAGAGCCGAAGATGGGAGGGAAAAGCCTCATGCTTTCACGAGCAACTTGCCAGGTATATTTTATCTTCTTTGTGTCTTCCAATGTTAGAATCTCGCCTGGTCCTTTATTGCTCTTTATGTTAACATGTTCTGACCGGAAAATCAGGTAGTTTCGTGTTATATGAACAAAGACTATTAAGTGGAAAGAAACATATGTATATATATTCTATACATATGACTACTCTACTTGTTTCATAAGATAAGTTTGTTTTTCTTGAATATAAAAATGACAATGAGTTTATATACCTTGCAGAAGAAGAGAGTAGCAATCTGGATGCTGAGCCAACATCTTAAAAGTCATCGCAATGGCAAAAGAAGTGGTATCATGCGCTGCGAAGACGAGCAAAACTACATTATCGATAACCTCTTTCTCTGTAATATCCCCTCGAATCATCCCACCTACAAGATGTGACAACAACATTCCTCCTTTATTTTCACCTTCGGTTACGCTTTCCATTTCTGTCCTCTTTTCTCTCACGACTTTTACCAACATTTTTTCTATTTCTTGCCTTGCTTTCTTTGCTCTCGAGAATCTCGAGCCCGGAAGGTTAATTGCTGGAGCAAAAACACCTTCTAAAACTCTCTCAAAGGTGTTCAACATTCCTGGCTCGACTTTGATTCCGAACAAGCACTCACACACTATGGTGAATGTCAAGATTTTTGTCGAACGATAAAGGCTGAGCCCGTCTTGGCCTTGCCAATGTGTGTTTAGGTGAAGCTGAACTGAGTTGCATATTTTGGGGACCAAAGCTTCGAGCCCGACATTGTTAAGGCAACTGGCTATTATCCCTCTGAGGCACCGATGGTGCTCTCCTTGTTTTTGCATGATGCTATCATTGCCCATTAGCTGAACTGATGAAGATGGCCATGAGCTTATCACCAGCTTGAACTCGTTGGACAAGAGAAAACGATTAGCTTCAGCTCCATTCACAACGACCGTGGGTGAGCCTAACAGCCTTGTTTTGAAAATCTTCCCATATTTTGTTATCCTTGGTTCAACAAAGTCCTCAAACAATCGATTGTTTCGCTGAGCTTTGAAGAACTCTATTGTCTCACCAATCAAAGGAAATCCCATATCTCCTGGTGGAAGTTTCTTGCTTTTGCCATAACTTTTCTTGTATTTGAAGAAAACGATGAAGGCCATCATTGCTGCCAAAAGAGATAGGATCCAAGAAAGAAGAACGCTAATTTGAATAGCCATTGATGATACTATACGAGAAAAATATCAACTTAGAAATGGGGATTTATAGTTTTAGAGTGCCACAATCAGTTGAAGTTGTATTGATTTATACATGCAATATGGGAATGCTCCAATTTATAGGAATAGGAATAGAATTGATAAGTCAACCCAGTTTATTTTTATAAAGAAGTCAACCAATAAACATGCATTCATAACCATCGCACTAATACTATACTATGCGTTTACGTTGCCAACTTGTTGACATATTGAGGGAAAGATAATATAATGTCAGCACAGGTATATTCAAAACAGGGACAAAGAACATTGCATGTGCAGAATGCTTGGTGACAATGCCTAGCTAACCGCCCTTGGAGAAACAATATAAGTAATCATCATAATATATCTGAATCTGAAGCTGCCCATTTAGTCATTGTTCTTGAATATTTTTATAGAGAGAGTATCCCCAAAAATCTGCTAAGTCTAATAATCTATTTGAGTTTCATTTCATCTCTCTTCGTTAGCAAGTCAAGTTTCAGAAAATGGAATCAATTTCACCACCAATGACAGCTGACTACGAGCTTCCAATAATAAGATAAAGAAAAGATAATCAACCTTGGGACTCTGCAACTGTGAATTTGAGGAAAATGATATTTTGCACCGGCCGAATCTTGTGGGTTAGCACTGTGAATGTGATAAAGAACTGATACGCTTATGCTTAAATTCTCAGGCATTTGCATGCTTCATGCATATTTACTTGTATTAAATCTTGAATTTCAGAGATATAGTAAAGACTTTATCTCAAAGTATCATTGAAGCTCGCCCATATTTCATATAATTGACATCATTACGCGTTTAAACACAAGTCTTTCAATATCTATTCATCAACATCCAATTCAATAGACGGAACTATATGCCTCTTCAATCAGATGGCCAAATGATAAGTTTTTTTATTGCTCCGTTAACAACAATTGGAACAACTATAAAGAGAAGCAATAACAACATCCAACAATTAGGGTAGCAACTGTTATGAACTTGGCAGTAAATTCTGGTTAACTTAAGATGTCAATATTACTTGTGTTATATCTATATCACCCATTTAATAATTGTATTGAATTAGAATTTAAATTTTTAGATATGTGTTCATTTATAATATGATTAATTGTTATTCATGTTATAAATTTGTTTATAACTCATTTATGATGTGATAAGTCTATGTTATGTTTGTCTATAGATAAACATACAATATTAGAGACTTCTAATAAAACAATCAAAGATACAGCATCAGAAAAGACTATAACGTTAAAATTAATATTTTGCAAAGAGCGAAGCATAATAACTAATAATTTAAAGAGTAGATATGTTAATTACCACTAATTCATTCATTTATTTATTTTTTTCTTTTGAGCCCCTACCTTTGGCCAATATTAGTTATTTGTGATAGCGAAAAGCGCACAAACCCTATCCTCCTGCTTTTTGAGAACATCCTTATTCAGAAAATTGCAAAATCTCTCTCGTTCTTCTTCCAAATATAAGGTTCGTCAATGGTCTTATAGTGCCTTAATTTGTTCACTTTATAATTCAAATAGTTCATATTTCATCATGTTTTACTTTTTGTCATTCGCAATCGCAACCATTTATGAGATCGAGTGAAAGTAAAAACCTGAGATAATTTATTTGTATTATTTTTAATTGACAATTTAATTTTTGAACCTTTTTTTTGGAATTACTTCTAGTTTTTAAATTTTTTAAAATACTCAATAATATTTTTTTTTACTGCTATTTTTGTTTTGAAAGATACTCAACTACCTCTTAAAATGGCTAACTTGAATATTTTAAAAAAATATAAAGACTTTACATGTAATTCAAAAAATACTTATAAATTAAACTGGCAATTTTCCTTACTTTTAAAGGGTTAATTAAATATCCCAGTTTTAAATCTTTTGCAGTGTTGATGTGGAACACATTATATCATTTTCAGAATTCAAGTTAAATTGAGAATGTGCAACACAAGTTCTGTTTGTTTGTTTCATTTAAAATCCCAAAAGATGAACCATCTTGGACTAGCAACTTACATCAAGATATATTATAGATTCTTTCGTAAAAAAGCAAACGATGATATAATCCTTCAATCGAAGTCATCGTCAAAGAAATTTATTCACTGTTTCTTCCTAAACATGAAAGCAGCAGGTTACTAGTAAACATGAAGGTAACCGTTTATTCCAACTAGAGCTACCCGCTGGCCAAAGAAAATTCGAGGGGAAAAAAAAAGCTCAGATTAGTAGAGTATCTAAATTCGGCCAGCAAACCTGATTTGCAAAAAGCAATTACTAATTTTTTCTTATGCACTTCTTTAATTAATAATAGTATACTATCCTCCTATAAATAAAAAAAAAAAAACACTCATGCTCAAATTAATATTTATAAAAAAATTAACATTCAGGTCCGACTCTCAAGTCAATGTTTGTAAGAAATTTGATGCTCAAGTTTAATGTTTGTAAAAAAGAGGTGTGCTAATGTATGGAGAAGTGTTTGTAAAGATAAGTATAAGATAATAATATTTGTTGTATATTTAAATAGTGAATGTGAATCAATTAATTGTAAATGAATAATTTATGAATAATTACTTTAAGGTATGAATTCAAATATTTTTTAAACTATGCATGCATAATTTAATTCAAATTTTGATTAAAAAAACGAGTCAAATCTAATTTAAAATCTATTTTTACTTGGAAGCTCTTAGGTATTTAGCATATTGTAATTGGTCGATACCAATTATATTAATTTTAATATTTACAAAAGTCTCACATAAAAGTCACATGTTCAAGTTTGATTATTTATCTGAAGGAATGATGAATTTATCAGTCAAATTGTCATTTTGAGTTAATATCTATTGTGCTCAAAAAGTGAGTCTAGATTATCGGTCATATTGTCATATTTAAGCTGTAAAACTTTAAATTTAAGTATACGCACGGATGTATATAAATCATAAATCGAAATTTTAGAACAATATAATTCTCACAAAGTTATTTTAGAATCATAAACGATATAGAAGAATTAGCCATTTATATAAATTGATTTCTCTCCCCTCACCCTTTATTCACTTGCTAATCTACATTACTTTTTGTTAGAGTTGGTGTTTACGTGCCATTCCAATACTGTACGAATATTAAATTATTTAATATTTATATAGTAAATATTTCAATAAAAATACATGGTATAATACTTGTTACGTTACAGACATTGCATAATCTGAAAGCGTTCAGATTTAGTCTAAAGGAGTTTAAATCAGTGTTAAGAATTAGCAGAACTGAGTGTTATAAATATGCTAATAGTTAGCACTGCTAAGAGTTAACAGATTATAAGAGTCAGACAGATCTAAAAGGTTAGATCTTTGTTTGTAATGAGACAAAGACCTAAGAGTATACTAGTAATGACATGGTTGCAAGGAGTTGTAATAGGTGCTAGGAGATGTCATCGATGCGGGTCTGTCAATGGATCTATTTTATAGATCAGTGTATGCTATATCTATATGGTATGGATGATTGTTTTTAGCCAACCATAGGTTTACCAGAAGCTCGTATATATATACAGGTATTTAGTCAGGACTGAATACTGAACAGATTCATGAGGAGGCCAATAGACATCCTATGAAGCTGTTAATGGTGAGTCCTCTAGAGTTGAGTAGTACACGTGGTCCTTTGACCCGAGTGCCACGGTGAGCTTGTAAGTGATTCACCATACTTTGGTTCCACTCATGTCACAGACTTTTTATGGTGTGACTACTGTGTGTCGCTGGGTATAGTCCGATGCTTATGGAGTTTGGTGTGTACAGATATAGGATCTGTCAGCTTTCATAGGAGAGTAGTATATCTAGATGCTTTCAGATTGTATTTCAGAAAATTTTGTGGTCACGAGTACTAACCCAGAAAAGTTGTTTCCTAAATGGTTGAGCAATATAATAAAGGCATTTGCGTATATTATTCTTGAAAATAAAAATCTAGAGATAAGTTCATGGATGAGCATACAGAGATTTGACGGTATTAATCTATATCCTCGTACATCCTAGATATAGATGACGGAAGGATTATATGTATGCGTTGTGATCTCAGCATATATGGTTTAACGCGTTGATTTGTAATATCTGTGACGTGTGCGTAGGGCATGGATCACGAACTCATGAAATAGTACAATTTAACAAATTGGACGTGGACCTAGAGAGTTTCGCAATATGAAGTGTACTCGTTGTGCACTGGGAAAGTGCACTGGATTGAATTGTTTAATCTAGTAATTTTCAGTAGAACCGAATAATTGTTTCAAGTACCCTTGGTATATGCGCGTGTCAGTACTTAATTGTTAAGTACAATGATTAATTAATAATTATTATTGACTAATAAATAGTGACACGTATCGTATAGTGAACATTTGGTCAAATTAACTTAAATAATAGGTATTGTAGGACTCATGTTGGGTTAATTAAAGGCTTAAGGGCTATTTCTCCAAATTGATTATTTAAATGTTAAATAATCTAAATATTTGTTATCATTTAAGAGTTAAGTGATTAGTTAATTTGACTAGAGTTAATTGTTAACTCATAATTAAATTAATAAAGTAAATATTTAATTGAGGACTTAATTGTTAAATAAAATGAGATTTTATTAAGCAATTAATTATAATTAAAGCAAATGTTACTAAAGGGCAATTGAATAAAACCATAATGATAGTTTTATTTAATTAATTATTTGACTGTTAAATAATTTATATATTTATTTTACTTAAAGAGTCAAGTAGAAATTAATTTAACCATGATTAAGAGTTAACCTTAAGGTAAAGTTAATTTAATAAAAAAATATTAAATGAGTTAGCTTAAGTGTTAAGTTAACTTAAAACTTAATCTAAGTTAATAGTTAACTATGATTGAGTTAAGAGGAAATTTAATGGCTAAGTTAAGGGTTATGAATGATATTTCTCAATTGCTTAATGGTTAATTAATGAAATAAAGACTTTTATAAAGGATAAGGACATTTTTATTCTCAGAGATTAACTTAATTCTCAATTTTGTCCCACAAGTTTCAGAAAATTCAATTATGTCATAATCCGTTAGTTTGATTCTATTAGAATTGACAGAAAACATCTTTTAACAGTATATTGATAATTTTACCCTCCTTTATATGTTAGTTTGATTTGGTGATGCAAGTACACTATACAATTTACACGTGTCAAATTTTAATAGGTTTTGAAAGAATAAAAAGACACGTGGCATGTTATAATAGGTTAAATAAAATAAGTAAATAAAGGGGGTAGCAGAACAGTGGCCGCTGTCGTCGGTGGCCAACAGGCCGCCGGTGATCAATTGTGATTTGACTCAAAATTAACATCATTGGACTCAAAATTTTGTGATCTACGCGATAGTGGGATTTGTTTTAACAACGGAGCACTGTAGATGTGCCAAAAGTGGGGAAGAACATAGTGATTGGTGGCGGCTACCGCCATTCGCTGTCAAACGGCGAGGTGGTGGCGTGCACCGCCCCCACCATTGGACAGATCGACGGCTGATCTGTCTAATGGTGGGGGTGGTGTACTCCACCGCCCGCTGATTAACGGTGACGGCGACGGCCGATCTGTCCAATGGTGAGGGTGGTGTACGCCGCCCACCACCACGGGTTGGTGGGCGCTGATGAATAGCTGGGCGATAGCGTGCACCGCCCCGCCGTTCGACGGCGAACGGCAATGGCGGCCGCCAACCACCATGTTCTTCCCCACTTTTGGCACATCTATAGTGCTCTGTTGTTAAAATAAATTCTACCATCGCGTAGATCACAAAATTTTGAGTCAAATGATATTAATTTTGAATCAAATTACAATTGGCTACCGGCGGCTGATCGGCCACTGACGACAGCGGCCACTGTTCTGCTACCCCAATTATTTATTTATTTCATTCAACCTATTACAGCATGCTGTGTGTCTTTTTTATTTTTTCAAAACCTATTAAAATTTGACACGTGTACATTTTATAGTGTACTTGAATCACCATATCAAACTAATATATAAATGAGGGTAAAATTGTTAATATACTGTTAAAAGATATTTTTCTGTCAATTCTAATAAATCAAACTAACGGACTAGGACAGAATTGATTTTTTGAAACTCGTGGGACAAAATTGAGAATTAGGTCAATCTCTAAGGATAAAAATGTCCTTATCCCATTTCATAAGAGTTTGAATGAAATTGTCCAAAGATTGCTTAATTGTTAAGCTATCTTTAATCTATAAATAGCCATGCAATTGAAACAAATAAAAAGAGGAGAAGTCTTAGAATGCTTAAGGAGTGAGCAACTTAGAGAGAGAAAATTTGTTTTCTTAATTTTGAATTCAAATGTTAAGTTTACTATTCATCTTCTTCTCCGTTAGGTTTAGTCCATCAAAGCATTCAACCTTTTGTTTTATTGATCAAAGAGTTGATTAAGGACAAAACAAATAGAAAAATTAGTTTAAGTGTTAGACTATAGGAATTAAGAGTTAATCCAACAGTTTAAGAGTTAAACCGGATGTTGAAAAATTAAAGCTGCTGTTCTAGCGACCCAAGCCCACCATGTTGGGTCATAGAATTGTCAACGGATCTACTTCTGGTGGTACTTCAGAATAAATTCGTTTCAAAGGTTTGATAGGTGATATCTCTCGATTCTCAATCATTAGTATTAATATATTTTATATTTTGTTCATTAGCATAATGAATAAAATTTATCGTATTCAATTTTAGAAAATTAGATTTCTAACTTCCATTGCGAATATTTATGTATGAGATACATAAATGATGTATATATATTGTATATGATGCGTATATATATAATTTTTAAAATGGGCACGTGTAGCACATGTGCACACCCAATAGTTTTAGGTTGCGAATCGGGATAAACCAGCACTATTATCAATGTGAATTACTTTATATGGAATGATCTCTAATTTGAGTAGAAACTTCAATGATGGATTCTATTATCAATTCTTTGCAAGAATTATCGTTTATATAGACTACAAAAGAAAAAGAGTACTTATTAATAAAATAATCTTTTGAGCTTCCCAAAAATATTAGTGGAAGTGCACTTTGAGATTTCTAAAAACATTAATGGAAGTAACTGATCTTAAACTTTCTAAAAGTATTAAATGTAGTTTCTCTTTAGTTTTCTATACCTCTTAATCTTCTTATTTATTGTCTCATTATATCTCATTTAATATGAAATAATATAACTTTACAACTTCTTAATTACGTTAATAGGTAGGAAGATAAACAATTTATATATCTAGTAGATATTAATTTAGTACGTCCATTAAATAACCAAATAAACATGTAAGATTTACTTTCATTATTAAATTTTAATGTTATTTATATATTTGATTATTAGACCATAATTAGAACATAATCTAACGTAGGCAAGTATAAATTATTATATTTTCAAGGAAGTATGCTTGGACAAATATTAATAATTTTTGAAGAAGCATGCCTAAGCAAGTATATGTTTTTTTGTTTCTAAGGGAGCATGCCTATATAATTGATTAAAACATTAAATCTAGACTCATATCGTTCTTTTTGGGAAAACATGTTCAAATTAAATTATTATATCTAGACTAGTATTGACTGTCTCTAAAGAAGCAAGTCTAGATTATTTTTAGCGATTATGCTTTCTTTTATATATTCATATGTTCATCTTAACTTGAAACTAAGTTTAAATAAATTTAGCATGCGAAGGAATAATTGTACATCTTTTGTAGTCTATTTATAAATATAAAAGAGCTTACCAATTTTATATAGTTGTTGGATGGTAATTTGATGTTGTGATACTTGATTTTGAGTTTTTGTTACTACTTGGTCCTTAGATTTAGGGTTTCATGTCTCTGGTAGGTGGTGGTAATCAAAAGATGGCTGACTTGCAGATTAATATGCAAGCGCATGGTGATTGATTGATTGACTATAATGTTGTGTTATATTGCTGCTCCCTGCGATGGCAGCTAGAGGCCTCGAGCTGAATGGTGGTGGAAAAGCTTGGGTGGCTAACGGCTCACAATCTCTATAAAATCCTCATCGATTTCTTTCTTAATCAAATTCATGGCGAATTTCAGCCACTCTTTCTTAATCTCTTTACCTTCTTACAACAACAACCTTGACAACTTAGTGCCAATGTTGATTATAATAATCAGTGAGGGATTATGTAGTTTCTTTTCCCTGTGGCAACGACCAACCATGTCATCAAACTCCCTCTCAATCAACTTGGATGGTAGGATCAACGGTGGGACTGTTGATCAACAGCCGCGGAGTCATCAACTTTCATGCAACGGAGATGGCGCTAGTGACACCATTTGAGATATGGCAATGTGTAGTAACCAGTATCCATAACCGGTAAGAATATGTATATTTATATATATAAATATACGTATTTTATTTGTATGTGGGTGATCCTTGATTTATATATTGTTATTAGTAGTGTTTTTATAGGTTAAGGATATACTATTAGTATTGGGTTTATTTGCAAGACTTTTGAATTATTTTAGGGACCAAATTGTTATACTTTGAAAGTTTGGGGGGCAAATTCGTAAATACCAAAAATTAACCACTTAGTATAAAAATACACTTTTAAAAACCCTAATTCTCTCATTTTGGTCGAGCTACCCATTTTTAGAGAGAGAAGGGAGAAATAAAGGAGAGAGAAAGAGAAGAAGAAGAAGAAAAAGAAGAAGAAATTGGAATTTTGGATCTTTAGAGGTATATCACAACTAATTATCAATTTATTGGTGTTAATTAAGTTAATTTCTTTAAGTTTTGATTTCTGGAAATATGTATAATTAAGGATTTGATGTGTATTTCGTTTGATGTTGTGAGAATTGATGATGATCTATAAGATAGTTTGATAAATCATGATGAATTATGGAATTTCTGCTGGATAACCTCTTGATCTAGGAAATTTATAAATTGTTGTGATTCGATTCTGGTTTTGAATTTTGAGTATATGAAATTAGACATGTTTAGGATCATCTGAGACTTTTAATCGACTGAAAATCTCGGAAATTGAATTTGTAGTGAATTTACCAAAATGACCCTAGAATTCTGGAAATTTCCTGTGTAAACAGTATGATACAGTGGAAAATAATTTTTGACCTGCTGAATGATCTTTAAAAATTATGAATTTGTGGAATATGATAATTTTATATGTCTAATATGATATACTCGGAATTGAGAATTTGGATCAATGTGGTTGAAGTGTTATGAATTTCTAAAGTGTATCAGCTCATTGTAGTATTTGATTAACAGATTTTTAAAGTTATGAAATAAAATAGTTTTAAAATACTTTTGGCAGTTATTTGGAAGCCAAATATTTATCATGGACTGAGATATGTGTCAAGAGTAATTATGTGGTAGTTTTATAATTTTTGAGTTAGTATATGATTTTATAAAATTGGGAGATTGAATACTGTTCAGTAAGTATCTTGATCCTGTCAGGTTTGTAGTTTGGATTCGATGGTGTGTATGGAATGGATTGTGTAGGAATTTTGATATAATATTCATATATAAGAAGTATATATGAGTCAAGAATGATATATTCTGATTTCGGAGTAATTGGACATCATTTGATGTATTAGAAATTTTTGTTAAGTGTAAGTGGTCAGAATGACAGGTTTTGAGAAACCAAATATTTAGACCAATTTGATGTGATAAATGCATTGTGTATAATTTTGTAAGCTATTTAAAGTATTTTGTGTGAATTGTGAGGCTTATGAAAGGATTAATCTCCATTGATAGGTTAAGGAGATTTAAGCCTTGTAGCTGAAAGTGTTAAGAGGTAAGTATACTAGACTTACTACTGGAATCACAATAAACATAATAATTGTTTTGTATGATTTTGTAAATGGGGTTAAGAATATGTTTATGATATGTCAAAGTATATTTTGATATGAAATGTGAATATATGTTTATGAATGTGAGCATTGACATTGAGCATGGACATACATGTGTTTTTGAAAGTGAGCTTTCCAAAATAAGATGCGTTTAACAAAGAAAGCTTTTGAAGTGTAATATGTCCATGAGAAATATTTTGTGATATGAGGGTACTTGAACTCACTGTTAACTTAGTAGGCATTTTATGTGATTTGTGGAGCCTTTATGTGTGGCCTTTCCTTCGGGATTGGTATATGTTATGTGTTCCGTATGTAGGGAGGATCCTATTGGTACCTAAAGGAAGTGTGAGTCATCACATTCGTGTGGTGGCGTATTGGTACATGTGAGAGGACTCACCGATGATCAGGGTGAGGGTTTGGCTTTTACCTTCGGGCATAAGCGTTATATATGTGTGATTTAAAGACCTCACTTGTACTATTCCTCTCATACGGTATGTCACCTACGAGTGACATTTGGCTCATTATGTGATATGTGATATGTAAGTCCTACTAAGTAGTAGTTGAGTGATGGTATTCCTATTATGTGTTTTGAAAGAATGTGTAAGCGCTTACATGATATGTGATTTGATAAGATTATGATTTTGATTGATCACAGCATATCATACATATGCATCGTGTACATATATGTATTTGTATTTGATATATGAAAAACTAGTATGCTTACTGAGTTTTATACTCATTATAGTTTATGGTGATTTCAGGTAAATAAGGTACATGTGTGCATAGCGGATTTGGCAAGGCTTCTGCTGTTCCTTGGGTTCCCTAAGTTGTTAGGTTGCTAAGTGTTTTATTTGGGGACACGTGGGATAAGATATTTGATTTGTCCCTAGTGAATAAATACCTATGTATTATTTTATTGTGTGGTTGGATTTAGTTTAAGTTTCACCAAGTGTAGTAATGGATTGATTTTAAGTAAGAATTTGCAATGAATATATTCTGGGCTTCCGGTAACAAAGTTGCTACTGGTGACGTAGTAGAGTGTTAATCTCTGAGAAAACTCTGCGTATCTCCGGTTTACTAATTGTCCCAGTCATAATTCAATTGCTATAATTCTGAAAGAAATTAAAATAAATGCTTAAGTATTATTGAATGAATGTAAGTGATGTCGTGTGTCAGATCTTTTGGGTCTGGGGCGTGACAGCTTTTATTGGTATCAGAGCTAAGATATGATTATGTAGACTTTTAAGTGTCGAGTCAAGGGAACCGAGCAGATGCCAAATCCTTAGGATTGTATTTGTAGCTTTGTTGTGTAAAAGTTTGACATATTCCTTAAATTTTGTATGATTTTGTGAAGATGACATAGTATCCAAGAGCTGCTAAGATTGTTGTTGTTGTGGATAATGGTACTTTGTGGATCTTAATGTTACCATTTAGATTTTCTTTTAAGTTATGACTAATATGCTTAGTAAGAGTGATGTTGAATATCTTATAATGATAATTTGCATGTGATAGAGCAAATTGAGATAATTTTCTCAATGACAAAATATAGAGAAGTAGAGTATTGAAGACATCAATTGAAACAACTTTTATTGAAAAGGAAAACAACAACACAACAACAATAGCAGCAACAAAAATACAATAGAGGCTACGGAGTGAGATTTAAATCTATTTTGCTCTTCTTCTGACTGTCATGAGTAGACCAATCTAACTGATGCAATGTTGGATTAGACAGAGGAATAAAAGACTGTAATTGATCAATTAGTTGATCAACAGTTGGAGCTGAAATAAGAATCCGTCGTGCTAGAAGTGGGATGAATTGTGTTCCCGCTGCATAGTCAAGAAAAGATATCAACCCGTCGTAAAAGCCATTAACATTTAACAAACCAATGGGTTTTTGGTGGATTTGTAATTGTGCCCATGAGACAATTTGAAAAATTTCCTCCAAGGTCCCGAAACCTCCTGGTAGAGCTATGAAAGCATCTGCATGCCTAAGCATTTGAGCCATTCGCTCGTGCATAGATGAGACTTGTAACTCATCTCCAACTGTTTTTCCTACAATATTTTCAATAGCTAGAGGTTTTGGAATGATACCCAAAACTCGACTACCTTTATTGTGTGCAGCTTTTGCCACAGACCCCATTAACCCTCGGTTACCTCCTCCATATACTAAATGTATATTTCGCTCAGCTAATACCTTACCAAGATTTTCTGCAACTTTTGTAAACTCTTCAGTATTCCCAGGGTTGGATCCACAAAAGACACAAATTTTTGTGAATCGACGAGCTGAGGTTTCCTCCATTGTTATGCTCACCCTAATCTTTGAATATTTTTGAGTTTGTATAAGGATGCAATAATAATGTATTTATAGAGAAACAAATTGGTAATAGCTGTGGAGCATATGTGTAAGTATGTTCAAGTATATATTTTTCTCGATTCTTGTGAGGTAAAACAAAAAAAAAAGAGAATGAGTTTTACTTTATCATTTTATAAGGGACAATAGGTCGCAAAATCTTGAATAAATATATGTTGATATGTAAGTGTGATAAAAATTGTGTCGGAAGTGTGATAAGTTAGGTAAGATAATTAAGAAAAGTCAATAAAGGCCTATTTCATGGATTTAGAGACTTAGCCATTTTGGCACTAATGGTCGACAATGCATCAATGACTTGAAGACTTTTTGAGCTAACAATTGGACTTTGGACATGAGGCCAAATTAACTTTATTAATTACAAAGATTTTGTGGTCTTAACATTGATTTTTGGCCGATAGATTAAAAACAGATATGAAGAAAGATAAAGCACACTTGACATAAAGATAAAGCAGTAGTCAGTCTCTCTTTGATGTGATAGAGTAACACGGATTTAGTTTCTGTGAAAATAGAAACAGCAATGTAGGTCAAAATGAGTCTCCTTGGTCGCTTTCATCTGTGTCGTATCCGTGAGAGAGGAACTTATGGAGTTGTTGTTCCCATGCATTGAATGAGGGCTCTGGCTGAGTGGAATGTGGGTCTACCATATCTTGATCTTCTCCAGGTGAGCTGGTCTGGATGAGGGATGTGCTGGCTTCCTCGTGGATTTGGGTGTCGGTTGGATAAGGTTGGGAGTCTTGAAAGAGGGATAAGTCAAGATTGGGTTGGTGTTGGTCAGGTTCTGTCGGGACAACTGGCTGAGGCCATTGGTGAAGGTTATCCATTTCTTGTCTGTATCTGGCATAATAAGTCATGTTTGGGATATGGTGATGGTGGGTAGAGTAATTTGTATTTCTATGATGAGAAAGATGATTTTTGTGTCTTTGTCGGGATTTGTGTAAATTGGCAGAATTCAATTCTTCTGCAAAGTCATCTTCAACCTGTTCCCAAGGTGCATCATCTTTTGGGGAGATCCAAACAGACGGAGGAATTATTTGATTTTCCTGAGCAAGAATTCTTTCAAGTTCTCTCTTTTGCTGAATTACTTCTTCAGGCCAGAGCTTAATTGATCCCCTTAGTGAAAGGGTAAATGTGAAGTAATCCTTAACAGTGGGGTAATAATGAATCTCGTGATCTGAAATAATCATACCCTTCCGTTGGAGAAGTAAGACTGACCAAAGATGTTGTCTGGAGACTGCAGCATTTGTGTTGTTTGCAATCATGTATTGAAATTTAGTTATCCACCATGTCTTTGGGTAAAACCATTGGAGAAAAATCAGGGCTGGATGATCTTCATCACATTTTTCTAATTTTTGGAGGGTTCTAAGTAATGGAAATTCCATGGCAATTGTATACAGATCCAACAGGTACCATAACAAGTAAAGGACAGGTTTGGACCATTGGGAAAATGGGAAAAAAGAGTGCAGGTGAAAGAAAGGGTATTCTAAGTTGAACAAAGGGCCACCAAGAACTGTGAGGCCGTGTTCTTGGACTGCTAAGATGGCATAGTGTCTGATGAATTCTTTGGCACGGGAATGGAGTGTTCTGGTTTTGATTAGGTCTGGAAATTGTGGTGGAGTAAAAGGAACAGGAGGAGTTATGATAATGAGATTCATTATGAAGATGGTAAGAGGGTTGGTTTTCTTTATTGCTAGAAAAGTGATTATGAGGTTTAGGCTATTTATAGAGTTTTGTGAAAGAAAATCAATAATCGTTTTGTCCTTTCCTTTTACGTGGATGACGTTAAAGGAATAGTTAAAAGAATCATATTTGCCATCGCAGTAATTGTGCTAGTGGAATCTTTTCTATTTGAAATCGAGCATATTAGAAAAAGCAGACATGTCAGTCTCAATGAGAAAATGATGTCCAATAAGGTGGACTATTTTTTTTAAAGATTTAGAGTAAGAGATATAATGTTGAGATCTATAGTTTAAGAATCAATTGAACTAAAGGTCTTTTTATTGAAGTTGATTTTTGATCGTTTAAGATAATGCCTTCAATATTCTGATTTGAATGACAACTTAGTTGCGTAGAAATGTTACATTTTTTTTTTAATGATATCAAGGTAGTGAATGATATTATGACGTATGAGTATATGTTGAAGGGATTAAAATTTTCAGAGGAGTTAAGAATTTTATTTAAGAGATTAGTATGGATATTCTACATCTATGTTATTCTTTAATGAATAAAATGTGAAGTGTATAGATGCCCATTAAATATTGAACGAATGGAAAAAAAAAAGAATAAAAATATGTATGTATAATTTTATAAGTCCATAATGTGTGTCATATGTTTATTTTATGGATATATGTTTCGTACTCCTCTCGTATACTCAGCTATGAGCCAACTTAGAGATAATCTAACATATGAATGAGTATTTATTAGGATTTTGGACCACAATGAGCAAATCCTATATACAAGGAAGATTGCTTTGTAAATATTTTATGAATAAACCATACAGTTGAAAAGGAAAATTGAGAATGAGAAGAAGAAATCAGATCTAAGTATCCTCATCTATGTGCTTAAGTTATGAATTTCGAGGACGAAATTCTTATAAGGAGGGGAGAATTGTAGTAACCAGTATCCATAACCGGTAAGAATATGTATATTTATATATATAAATATACGTATTTTATTTGTATGTGGGTGATCCTTGATTTATATATTGTTATTAGTAGTGTTTTTATAGGTTAAGGATATACTATTAGTATTGGGTTTATTTGCAAGACTTTTGAATTATTTTAGGGACCAAATTGTTATACTTTGAAAGTTTGGGGGGCAAATTCGTAAATACCAAAAATTAACCACTTAGTATAAAAATACACTTTTAAAAACCCTAATTCTCTCATTTTGGTCGAGCTACCCATTTTTAGAGAGAGAAGAGAGAAATAAAGGAGAGAGAAAGAGAAGAAGAAGAAGAAAAAGAAGAAGAAATTGGAATTTTGGATCTTTAGAGGTATATCACAACTAATTATCAATTTATTGGTGTTAATTAAGTTAATTTCTTTAAGTTTTGATTTCTGAAAATATGTATAATTAAGGATTTGATGTGTATTTCGTTTGATGTTGTGAGAATTGATGATGATCTATAAGATAGTTTGATAAATCATGATGAATTATGGAATTTCTGCTGGATAACCTCTTGATCTAGGAAATTTATAAATTGTTGTGATTCGATTCTGGTTTTGAATTTTGAGTATATGAAATTAGACATGTTTAGGATCATCTGAGACTTTGAATCGACTGAAAATCTCGGAAATTGAATTTGTAGTGAATTTACCAAAATGACCCTAGAATTCTGGAAATTTCCTGTGTAAACAGTATGATACAGTGGAAAATAATTTTTGACCTGCTGAATGATCTTTAAAAATTATGAATTTGTGGAATATGATAATTTTATATGTCTAATATGATATACTCGGAATTGAGAATTTGGATCAATGTGGTTGAAGTGTTATGAATTTCTAAAGTGTATCAGCTCATTGTAGTATTTGATTAACAGATTTTTAAAGTTATGAAATAAAATAGTTTTAAAATACTTTTGGCAGTTATTTGGAAGCCAAATATTTATCATGGACTGAGATATGTGTCAAGAGTAATTATGTGGTAGTTTTATAATTTTTGAGTTAGTATATGATTTTATAAAATTGGGAGATTGAATACTGTTCAGTAAGTATCTTGATCCTGTCAGGTTTGTAGTTTGGATTCGATGGTGTGTATGGAATGGATTGTGTAGGCATTTTGATATAATATTCATATATAAGAAGTATATATGAGTCAAGAATGATATATTCTGATTTCGGAGTAATTGGACATCATTTGATGTATTAGAAATTTTTGTTAAGTGTAAGTGGTCAGAATGACAGGTTTTGAGAAACCAAATATTTAGACCAATTTGATGTGATAAATGCATTGTGTATAATTTTGTAAGCTATTTAAAGTATTTTGTGTGAATTGTGAGGCTTATGAAAGGATTAATCTCCATTGATAGGTTAAGGAGATTTAAGCCTTGTAGCTGAAAGTGTTAAGAGGTAAGTATACTAGACTTACTACTGGAATCACAATAAACATAATAATTGTTTTGTATGATTTTGTAAATGGGGTTAAGAATATGTTTATGATATGTCAAAGTATATTTTGATATGAAATGTGAATATATGTTTATGAATGTGAGCATTGACATTGAGCATGGACATACATGTGTTTTTGAAAGTGAGCTTTCCAAAATAAGATGCGTTTAACAAAGAAAGCTTTTGAAGTGTAATATGTCCATGAGAAATATTTTGTGATATGAGGGTACTTGAACTCACTGTTAACTTAGTAGGCATTTTATGTGATTTGTGGAGCCTTTATGTGTGGCCTTTCCTTCGGGATTGGTATATGTTATGTGTTCCGTATGTAGGGAGGATCCTATTGGTACCTAAAGGAAGTGTGAGTCATCACATTCGTGTGGTGGCGTATTGGTACATGTGAGAGGACTCACCGATGATCAGGGTGAGGGTTTGGCTTTTACCTTCGGGCATAAGCGTTATATATGTGTGATTTAAAGACCTCACTTGTACTATTCCTCTCATACGGTATGTCACCTACGAGTGACATTTGGCTCATTATGTGATATGTGATATGTAAGTCCTACTAAGTAGTAGTTGAGTGATGGTATTCCTATTATGTGTTTTGAAAGAATGTGTAAGCGCTTACATGATATGTGATTTGATAAGATTATGATTTTGATTGATCACAGCATATCATACATATGCATCGTGTACATATATGTATTTGTATTTGATATATGAAAAACTAGTATGCTTACTGAGTTTTATACTCATTATAGTTTATGGTGATTTCAGGTAAATAAGGTACATGTGTGCATAGCGGATTTGGCAAGGCTTCTGCTGTTCCTTGGGTTCCCTAAGTTGTTAGGTTGCTAAGTGTTTTATTTGGGGACACGTGGGATAAGATATTTGATTTGTCCCTAGTGAATAAATACCTATGTATTATTTTATTGTGTGGTTGGATTTAGTTTAAGTTTCACCAAGTGTAGTAATGGATTGATTTTAAGTAAGAATTTGCAATGAATATATTCTGGGCTTCCGGTAACAAAGTTGCTACTGGTGACGTAGTAGAGTGTTAATCTCTGAGAAAACTCTGCGTATCTCCGGTTTACTAATTGTCCCAGTCATAATTCAATTGCTATAATTCTGAAAGAAATTAAAATAAATGCTTAAGTATTATTGAATGAATGTAAGTGATGTCGTGTGTCAGATCTTTTGGGTCTGGGGCGTGACACAATGTGAAGTTGTGAAGCAACTTCAATGATGGTGATCTCTTGGTCTCCATTGCCATAAAATCTTCACTAAACACCATTTATCGCATAAAATTTCTTCTATCTTGATTATGTAATTTAATTTTCTCTCTTTTTTTTCTTTTTTTTTTGTTGGTTCTTCTTTTTATAAAACTTCTCAACAAGCAACGCTATTTATTTCCAAATTTAGAATTTTTTTTGGTTAGTTACCAACTTGCTTTTAGGTACTCCTTCAATTGGCAAAAGTGTAAAAAAAAAATACTTTTACACTTAAGTTAGTATTTATTCAAAAAAAAAATGTTGTGTGAAAAAATATTTGCAAAGACAAATAAGATAGCAATATTTTCTGATTGAAATGAATGATGAATGTAAATGAATAAATGATCAATATGAATGAATAATTCATAAATAATTATTTATATTTATAGAATATAAATTTAAATTCTTTTCAAAGTATATATGCATAAATTTAATTTAAATTATTTTTAAAAAAAAGAGAATTTAATTTAAAGTTTACTTTCTCTTAAACACCTTTAAACAGATGACGTGGTATAATTAACCGATACTAATTATATTAATTTTGATACCTACAACTAAATAGCCTAAGGATTTCACAAGAAGTTCAAAAACTATCCAAGTTCTGGACCTACAACAGGGTCTTACGAATAAACAGCTCAAGTTGAGTTTGAATTCCCAAGCAAGAATATGGACTACTTCTCAACCACATTTCTTGAAAAATTAAGCTAGCATTTGTTTCGAGAACTGTGAATCTGTGAGAATAATGAGCCATTTATAATCAAAGACTTAAGTAATAAATAAGACGGTCTCCTTGTTAGATGCCCTCAAAAGACTAAGCAATAAATAAAAAGGATCTCCTTGTTAGATGCCTCCCACATTTACTCATGCTCAGTCCCTTCTATGACTAACTCAAAAATCAAAATGACACAATTAATTTATAAAAAGAAAATAAAATTACAGCCTATAATTCTGAATCAAAAGGAACCTAACTCATTTATGCTAAAAATGTTGGTCAAAGGTAGTTTGACAGATAATGTAACTACAGATCCCAAAAATATCACAACATTTGCTGTCATCTTTACTCCACTGCCTAATATTTTTGTGCAACTTCACCTACTTCTGTGTTACTGTAATTAAGTTTGAGACAACAACTCACTCCTAGTTCCGGAATCGTGGTCCCTTTAAGTGAATTTGCCTATGTCTTGCTGTTGCATTTTTATTTGTTCATGGCATGGATCCATCAACATCTGTGATGGCTCCATGCATGGATCCATGCCATGAACAATCCTCCTTTTGTTATGTAATTTTTGGGAGACGCCCTGATACAACTTCTCAACATCACAAGATCAGCAAACCGTATTGCAAATGCACTTAAACGCTTGCTTGAGCGGTAAAGTTTATGTAATTTTTAGCTTAGATAAGAGATTTAAATCTTAAAATAAGTTAGGGTGTCTCTCCAATGATATAGGAGGATTGTTTAATTCCTCCATTTATTAATAAATCAGTTTAATTATTCTGATTATTTTAGAGAATTATTTTGTTGATTGTAATGAATGATAATATTATTGATAAAGATATAGGGAATCAAGAAAATTAATTTTTATCATATTTATTTTTATTATTATTTATATTTTAAATTAATATATTATATTTTGCTTCTTTATTTAAATTAACCTTCAAACGATATAAAAGCTCATATGAAACAGTTTCAATATTTATAGAAATATAGTAACAATGTAATTTTTATAATATTTGCACTACCTTCTATCTTTTTTTTAATTTTTTTTAATAATTATAATTATTTGAATTTTGAGATATAATATTATAATCATTTAAAATTTGTATATAAAAAAAAATGGCAAACGGTATTGCAAACTTACAGTCATTTCCCAAAATTTTGTTACCCGGCAATATTTTGATCTTGTCATAATTTGGAATTAGATTGTGCTAACTCAAGAAACACATTAAGGAAGACTTTTTGTGTCGAGAGCATTAGAAAGTAACAAGAATTTTAAATACATTTGATCATCAAAATTGCATTAATGCATCAAATAGGGTCAATTTCTGTAAGAATTATATATCATCTTCTTTGTTCTTCTAACGAATTAACTAAATAAGAAATGAAACATCTCTATCAAAATTCTGAACCAGATTAAATCCTGGGTGATTTAGTTGGGACCAACTAAATCTAGTCCATTGACAGCCAAGTAGATATAGATCAAGAGAGATAGGCATTGAGTTCTTTTGAGGATATTGGTGTCCTCAATAGCGGCGTTTACTCTGTGAGGAATCTTGCATGACCAGCTGGAGTGAGACTATAAATCACAATATTATAAATCTGATACAAAAGCTTGGATTTCCCATAACAAATTTTAAACCGAGGCATATTAATACTGATCATATATGGAGGTTTGTGTTGTCTGTTTCATCACTGCTCTCTCTTACTATATTCTTAGAGCAGGAAGAGTATATTCAAGTGTTTACCACACCAAAGAAGAAGAAGATATAATTATTTCATCGGTTGAGGTGAAAATTGGTTGGCACTACAAAACTAATTCACTTTAGCCATAAGCCATAACTACAAGATAATGATCGAGATAACATCATGACAAACTCTTTATGGAAGTTGGCCTACACTTGCAATTACATTCACAAAACATATAGCAATTAGCATTGTTATTCCTACACATAAAATTACACAAACTTCATTGTAATAAATCATATATATCGCCCCACCTATTTTTAGGTCAATTGTCTAGAGAAGTCAAAGAAGAACTTTTATAGAAGGATACTTAAATGTATGAATTGATCTTATGATTCATCGGCTAAAAAATTGTCTAGAAATATTAATGATGATAAAATCCTATATATGTTAGGCGGTATTATCATTAAAAATCTCAGTGCTTAAAGCCTTTCCTACCATTCCCTCTTATTCTATGTAAGTTTTTGTCAGGATCTAGCTGCTATAAAGCCTTTCCTAATGGTTTTTAACTTTTCGCTGGTGTAAATTCTATTGCCAAGTTCCAATATCATCAAAGCAAGAATTCAGAAAGTAGAATAATATATTAGCCCAAGTTTACCACAAAATCACTAGACAGTCAGCACAAATTGCCAATTGAGGACAGTTAAATCTCACAATTACATACACTAATTATGAGCTGATAATTTGAAGAAACGTGTACATGAGAAAAGAGTAAACTACGGGTGATAGACATGATCATATGATATGTTTGATGTGATTTTACGTGCACCTCTATCAGCTGCTAGATTGATTCAATAACCATTATTGCAAAAAAGCAAAGTTATTAATGATTCATATAAATGCTCCTGCAAAACATCAACTAACCACATACTCCTCTACCTGCTAATATTTACTTCGCCCTGCTTACTCTTTATATTCACCACTCTCCTAAGAAGCACACACACCATTCAATCTTCAGTTTCATTCCTCTGGTTAGTGAGTTCCAAACAGACAGAGATGAAGAGAGAAAGAACCATGCAGGCTTGTCTGCTTCTTTGGCTTATGGTTGCGGGGTTTCTCTTCCAGAACCTGTCTATTCCTGTAATGGCTATTCGCCTTGAAGATCAGAAGAACTATTACTCTCCAGACCCACATGCAGGAAGTCCCCCTACAGGTCTCCCATACATACATTTCGGCTTCTGTTCACTTATTATTATATTACTTTTGTTTAAGCTTAACTTCTTCATTTTTGCAGTTTCATGGTTTATTTATTCAATGAAGAGGCACATTTTAAACATTGATCATATCATAACAGCATTAAGCAGACTGAACCATTTATGTCAATCGTTTTCCTGCTCATCTCACAATCTGTAAACGTAATTCTTGCATTAATTTTCAGGTTCTCATGGGAGTTCACACCATGGAACGCCCTCACATGGTTCAGGAGGCAGCTATGGAGGCACACCTCCTTCTGGAACCCCAGCCCCATCACATGGAAGCTATAACCCAACTCCATCACCGCCTTCAAACTGTGGAAACCCGCCATACGAACCAAGCACCCCATCAACACCATCAAATCCTCCTTCTGGCGGGAGCGGCTACCCTTCTCCTCCAACTTACGTTGGTGGTAGCCCTCCTGTTGTCACCCCAAGCCCACCATCTATCTTTCCAGGCACCCCTACCATTCCCACCCCTCCATTCGATCCAAATTCACCCTTCCCTGGGACATGCACGTGAGTATTGTATACTGTAATTTAGACCAAGTTGAAAATTGCTTGACAGTTAACAAAAACAAAAATGCACATAGTTGTTATCACAATGTATAGCTTTAATAATTTCATGCACGTAAATGTTCATTTGCAGTTACTGGAGTTCTCACCCAGGATTGATATGGGGTCTGTTGGGCTGGTGGGGAACATTGGGCGGCGCAATGGGTCTGCCTAACGTTCATGGTTTTGGCTCAAATACAAGCTTGCTGCAAGCAGTTTCCAACACTCGTAATGATGGCTTTGGAGCACTCTACAGAGAAGGGACTGCATCCTGGCTGAACTCCTTGGCAAATAACAGGTTCCCTTTCACAACTAAGCAAGTACGGGAGAGGTTTGTGGCAGCACTCCACTCAGACAAGGCAGCAGGAGCTCAAGCTCAGCTCTTCAAGCTTGCCAACGAGGGCCACCTCAAGCCAAGAGCCTGAAAAGATACCCTAATTTAGCTTGTTTATCAATTATTATCTGTTTGTGGAAGCATTTTATTTGTAGGGTTGGTGTGCCACTTAATTAATATTTTAACGTCTTTCTATTCCAGTATCCAAGATCTCTGTCATGTTACAGTATTTTTCATAGATGCTATGATGTTTAATTTCAATGCTTAATTTTATGTTTTCTTAGTTTGGAATAAGGTTCCTGATTTATAATTTCGTTTTTTTTTTCACCACAACCCCAGTTAATCCAAGTTTGTATTTTCACTAAAACTTGCTAAAAGCAAGCATAAGCTCTGCTTTGCTTAATTTGGCTACTTATCTTTTTCAACATAAAGCAGGACCAGGATGATGCTATCATTAATAAGAACCCACTGCCATGTGAACTACACCAAATGAATAAATGCGTATCTAATATCCTTAATGCAAAGCAACAAACTCTGCAGACAGCACCAGTTAATACTGCTAGCAGAGTGGCAAGAATTACCCCCACGTAGTTAACAAAGGGTTTGTTTGATTCTTGATGAAATGATTTAACATGTCTTGTTGTAAGCTGTTATAAGGACTTGTATAGTTTGTTTTTCTGCACATTCAAAGATTTGTTCTTTTTTTCCTGAATTATATATGTCAAATATTTTGGTTTGTACTCGAAAGCAAATTTCTTTTTGCAATATTTCAAAAATTCCTATATCTGACCCTAATCTTTATTTACTATTTCTTCTTTTTTTCCAAAAATTCTTCATTCACACATATCATTTGTAGATTTAATATCCATTTGCAGATATCAAGAAAGAAGATACATGTTGGAATTTAAGAATATATTTTAAATAAACAAGTGCAAAATAAGTGTAAAAATAGAGAGAAATAGCCAAGGAGAGAAAGATAGACTTGGGCGCTATGGCGTTGGGCTTGGGGTCGCAGCGCTCAAAACTGAGTTTGGTGACTCTCCAAAGAGTCACCTACCCTTTCCATATGATGCAACATTTCAAAGAGGTGTTGTGTCTCTTCAGAGAGACACATACAACTCTATAAATACTCTAGATACATTTGAAATATTTGATGAACTTCTCTTCTCAATTTTTGATTCAAATTTCTCTCTTATCAATCATTTTCTAAGTTTAAACACTTGTAGTCCAAGAAAAGTATTTTAGTGTGCATCTAATACTTTTTCATAAGTAATTGAATCCTGAAACTATCCTACCAACAAACTCATTTGCATCTTTAATTATAATCAAAGTGGGGGTAGTAATAGTTTAAAGACAATGCATGGCACGCATTGGCTTCAAACTTTGTTTACTTGTATCCTTGTGTAATTTTCATATACTACTTCTATCATATACAAATGGATACTACAAGTGAACCTTCACTAATGACTGTAGCAAAATCTCTCTCAAAGGCTACAAAAATTCTATGGTGTGATGAAAAATATTTCAAGAGATGACAAGATCAGGTATATGATACTCTTAATGTAATGGGTCTGACCGAATCTTGCACCACTCTTCATGATGCTGCTACAGAAAACTACAAGAATGAGTTCCCCAAATGGAATAGGACAAATAAGGTATGTCGTAACACAATTCTTCACACATTATCAAATGAATTGTATGATGTTTACTCTACATATAAAAATACACATGAGTTGTTGGCACAACTTAAGAAAAAGTATGTTATAGAAGATACTGGTGTCCAAAAGTTTGTTATAGCAAATTTTCTAGACTTTAAAATATCTAAGGAAAAAGTGGTCATTATACAAATACATGATTTTCGTCTTCTACTAAATAATTTGAAAAATAAAAAAATTGTTCTCTCTGAACCTTTTGTTGTTAGTTGCCTAATAGAAAAGTTGTATGAATCCTATAAGGATTATAAGAAAAGCAACAAACATAAAAGGAAAAAATTTAACTTTAGAAGATTCAATTGTGTACATTAGAATTGAAGAAAAGAATCGCCAAATAGAGAACATAGAGAAGGCCAAAGAATTAGTTTCTAAGGATAATTTAGTAGAATGTGATAATCATAATAAGAAATGTTAAGATTCTACAAACAACACTCACTCTAAAAAAAATAAAGCCCCATTCAAGAAAAGCGACAAATGTTATGTTTGTGGAAATGGTTGTCATTTTGCTTATCAATGTAAACATAGGTTTAAAAAAGGAAACAACAAAACTCCCAAGGCCAATTTAGTTGAGGGAGAATATGTTATTGTTTTACAGGTGAACATGGTGGCAAACGGCAACAAAGAGTGGGTGATTGATTCTAAAGCCACTAGACACATATGTGAAGACAAGAGTTCTTTTCAGGAGTATGTTTTCATTAAAGAAGGGGATGAATAAGTGTATCTTGGTGATTTTCATTCTGCACCAGTGGTGGAGAAAGGGAAAGTTCTCTTTAAACTCACTTCTTAGAAGTCTCTAATATTAAACAATGTACTTCATGTTTTCAATATTAGATATAATTTTATTTATGTGTTCATATTGGGAAGGGCTAATGTAAAGGTCTCATTTGAATGGGATAAAGTTGTAATAACCAATAGTGAGATATTCATTAGAAATGAATATTCTTTTAATGAATTATTTAAACTAAATGTTTCTTCTTGATGTTTCAATAAATAAAGATGTTTCTTTTGCTTATATTGTTGAGCCTTCTAATTTATGGTATGATAGACTAGGTCACTTAAATTATCTTTATTTAAAAAATATAAAAAAAAATTAGTTTACTATCTAATATAAGTTTATATGAAACACATTAATGTGATGTATGTGTAGAAGAAAAACCCACAAAGAAAAGTTGTAAACCCATAACTCTTAAGGAAACCAAATTACTTGGTTTGATTTATAGTTACTTAGATGATCTTGAAGATATCATGATTAGAGGGAAAAAGATTTTACATAACATTTATTAATGATTTTTCAAAATATACTGAGGTGTATTTGTTAAGAAATAAAGATAAGTCATATGATAAGTTCTTAATCTATAAACAAAAAGTTAAAAATTAACTTGGTAGGAAAATTAAGAGTTTAAGAACTGATAAAGGAGGAGAGTATATGTCTAACTTATTTAGTTCCTACTGTGAAGACAATATAATTATACATAAAATTACACCACCAAACTCATTTAAATATAATGGAGTAGCTGAAAGGAAAAATAGAATTTTAAAGGAAATGATGAATTATTTATTGATTAATTCTGAGGTACCTATGAATTTGTGGGGATGAGCAATACTGACTGCTTGTCATATACAAAATAAAATTTCCTACAAAAAAAAAAAGAATTACTCCCTATGAGCTATAGAAGGGTTATACTCCTGACCTATCATACCTCAAAGTGTAGGGTGTCTTGTCACGCCTCAGATCCAAAAGATTCGACACACGACATAACTTACATTCATTCAATAATGTGCACTCATAAATAATATTACATAAAATTTCAAATTTTAATTCAACATAAGAACCCTTAGCACACATACAATCTTAATGTTTCTAGTATATTCCTAAATTCTTATTTATAGGTTGGTCTCATGTTTAAAATATAAACATAAATATTTATTTATAATATTTAAACATTCATTTCAATTTTTTTTTCAGAATTATAACAATTGAATTATGACTGGGACAATTAGTAAACCGGAGATACGCAGAGTTTTCTCAGAGATTAACACTCTACTACGTCACTAATAGCAACTTTATTACCGGAAGCCCAGAATATATTTATTGTAAATTCTTACTTAAAATTGACCCATAACCACACTTGGTGAAACTTAAACCAAATCCAACTACACACAATAAAATAATACATAAGTATATATTCAATAAGGACAAATCAAATATTTTAACCCACGTGTCCCCAAATGAAACACTCAGCAACTTAGCAACTTAGAGAACCCAAGGAACAGCAAAAGCGTTGCCAAATTCGCTAAGCACACATATACCTTATTTACCTGAAATCACCATAAACTATAATGAGTATAAAACTCAGTATAAAACTCAGTAAGCATACTAATTTATATATCAAATACAAATACATATATGTACACAATGTATATGTATAATATGTTGTGATAAATCAAAATCATAATCTTATCAAATCACATGTCAGGTAAGCACTTACACATTCTTTCAAAATATATAATAGGAATACCATCACTCAACTACTACTTAGTAGGACTTACATATCACATATCACATAATGAGTCAAATGTCACTCATAGGTGACATACCGTATGAAAGGAATAGTACAAGTGAGGTTTCAAATTACACATATATAATGCTCATGCGAAGGTAAAAGCCAAACCCTCACCCTGATCATCGGTGAGTCCTTTCACATGTACTAATACTCCACCACACGAATGTGATGACTCACTCTTCTTTTAGGTACCAATAGGATCCTCCCTACATACGGAACACATAACATATACCAATCCCGAAGGAAAGGCCACACATAAAAGCTCCACAAATCACATAAAATGCCTACTAAGTCAACAATGAGTTCAAACATCCTCAAAATACAAAATGTTGCTCATTGACATATTACACTTCAAAAGCTCTATTTGTTAAACACATTTCATTTTAAAAGCTCACTTTCAAAAATACATATATGTCATGTATGTCTATGCTCACATTCATAAACACATGTCTTTACGTTTCATATCAAAATATACTTTGACATAACATAAATATATTTTTAACCACATTTACAAAATAATACATAACAATTACTATGTTTATTGTGATTTTAGTAAAAAGTCTAGTATACTTACCTCTTAGCACTTTCAGCTACAAGGCTTAAATCTCCTTAACCTATCAATAGAGATTAATCATTTCATGAGCCTCAACATTCATACAAAATACTTTAAATAGCTTACAAAATTATACATATTGCACTTATCACATCGAATTGATCCAATTATTTGGTTTCTCAAAACCTGTCATTCTGACCACTTACACTTAACAAAATTTTCTTATACATCAAATGATGTCCAATTACTCCAAAATAAGACTATATCATTCTTAACTCATATATCCTTCTTATATATGAATATTATATCATAATTCCTACACATTCCATTCCATAAACACCATCAAATCCAAACTATTAACCTGAAATGATCAAAATATTTACTGAATAGTATTCAATCTCCCAATTTTATAAAATCATACACTAACTCAAAAATTATAACACTATTACAGAATTACTCTTAACACATATCTCAATCCATGATAAATATTTTACTTTAAAATCACTGCCAAAAATATTTTAAAACTATTTTATTCTATAGTTTTAAAAATCTGTTAATCAAATACTGTAATGAGCTGACACTCTTTAGAAAATTATAACAATTTAAGCATATTGATCTAAATTCTCAATTTTGAATATATCATATTAGACATATAAAATTATTATATTTCATAAATTCGTAATTTTTTAAGATCATTCAGCAGATCAAAAATTATTTGCCTCTGTATCATACTGTTAACACAAAATTTTCATAATTTTAGGGTCATTTTGATAAATTCACTAAAAATTCAATTTTTAAAATTTTCAATCGATTCAAAATCTCAAATGATTCTAAGCATGTCTAATTTCATATACACAAAATTTAAAATCAGAATCGAAGCACAACAATTTATAAAATTCCTAGATCAAGAGACTATCAAGTAGAAATTCTGCAATTCATCATGATTATCAAGCTATCTACATAGATCATCATCAATTCTCACAAATCTTACGAAATTCATATCAAATCCTCAATTGTACATATTTTTAGAAATCAAAACTTAAAGGAATTAACTAAATTAACACCAAGAAACTAAGAAAGGGTTATAATATACCTCTTAAAGCTTAAATTCTAATTTTCTTCTTCTTTTTTTTCTTCTTCTTCTTCTCTTTCTCTCCCTTTTATTTCTCTCTTTTCTCATTTTAAAAGAGATGGCTTGACCAAAATGAGTGAATTAGGGTTTCAAAAGTGTATTTTTATACTAAGAGGCTAATTTTTTAGTATTTACGAATTAGCCCCCAAAACTTTTAAAGTATTACAATTTGATCCTTAAAATAAATTTAAAGTCTTACAAATAAACCTAATACTAATAATATGTCCTTAACCTATTCAAATACTACTAATAACAATACATAAATTAAGTATCATCCACATACAAATAAAATATGTATATATATATATAAATACTTATTCTTACTAGTTGTGGATACTGATTACTACATATCTTGCAAAGGTTCTTATTCTGGATTCTAAGAAGAAAAAGATGGGATATAAGATAATTGATTGTATATTCATAGGTTATGCCCGGAATAGTGCGGCATATAGATTCTTGGTATTAGAGAATACCATAGGGTTGTTTGATGCAAACAACATAATAGAATCTAAAAATGTATAATTCTTTGAGTCTGTCTTTCTTAAGAAAACCAATGTAACTATGACTTATGTCAATGTTAATGTATATCCTATTGAAAGCTTTAACAATGAATTAAGGAGAATGAGGAAGGCTATTAGTTTTCGTAATAAGTTATATGTCTTTTTTTATAGAAGAGGACTTTAAGACTTATAGTGAGGCTATAGCTTCTCATGATGCTCCTTTATGGATGGAGGCAATAAATGATGAACTCTATCATGAGTAATCATGTATGAGAACTAGTTGATTTACTTCTAGGTTCTAAGTCTATTGGTTGTAAATGGATCTTTAAAAGGAAGATGATGGCTGATAAAACTATTGAGAAGTATAAGGCAAGATTAGTTATCAAAAGTTCACTTAAAAAAAAGATTTAGATTATTTTGATACTTATGCTTCTATTATTAGAATTACACCCATTAGAATTTTGATTGCATTGGCTTCAATATATGATTTGTTCATACATCAAATAGATGTAAAGACTGCTTTTCTAAAAGCGATTTAGAAGAGAAAATTTACATGGAATAATCAAAAGTTTGTATTGGTATTAGTACAGAGCATAAAATATATAAGTTAGTCAAGTCTTTGTATGGCTTGAAGTAAGCACAAAAAAAATGGCATAAAAAGTTTAACAATACTTTTATATCAAATAGTTTTATGATAAATGATTCTGACAAGTGTATGTACTATAAAACCTTTGATGCTAAATATGTGATTATATGTCTATATGTGGATGATATGCTTATATTTAGTCTTAGTAAGAAAGTAAAAGTTGAGACTAAGAGGTTTTTATCAAATGTATTTGATATGAAATATTTGGGAGAAGT
Organism: Ailanthus altissimus; assembly: GCA_946807835.1. Taxonomy (NCBI): domain Eukaryota; kingdom Viridiplantae; phylum Streptophyta; class Magnoliopsida; order Sapindales; family Simaroubaceae; genus Ailanthus; species Ailanthus altissimus. The sequence goes on from OX327684.1 coordinate 23,374,961, forward strand.
TGAAGTAATACTTGAGGTAAAGATTATGAGAACATATAATGATCTCACTTTACCAAAAGAGTCTATGTAGAGAAATTTCTTGAGAGGTTTGGGTACACAGCATGTAAAGCAGTGGCAACACTTTATAATGCTAGTGTTAAACTTCAAAAGAATGTAGAATATAGTGACAATCGAAACCGTTAAGCTCAAATCATTGGTATCTTATAGATTTGATGAATACTAATATGCCTGATATAGCATATGTTGTAAGGAGATTGAGTAAGTATACTAAAAATTCAAGAAAAGAGCATTAGAGTGCCTTAGATAGAGTTGCAAAATATTTGATAAGTACTAAAATTTATGCACTTTTATATGGTAGATCACAATTTGTGATTGAAGGTTATTATGATGCTAATGGGGTATCTAAATATAATGAGGTCAACTTTACTAGTGGATATCTCTTCACTTTGGGTGGAGGAGTCATATATTGGAAATTCACTAAACAGACTTGTATAGCACGATTTACTACAGAGTCGGAATTGATAACCTTAGAAAAGGTTTGTTCTAAAGCTGAATGGCTAAGGACATTCATGTGTGATCTTTCCATTAGTACTCACCTTCCTACTACAATTTTTATAAATTATGATTGCCTAGCAGCTATTATTAGGGTCGGTGCTTACGTGTCATCCTTGAATATATATAAACTTATGTATTTATACAAGTGTATATTCCCATTAAATCGCTAATACCCATTTATATGGTATTATACATGTAACATTACAGAAATTATAAATGTGAAAGAGTTCGGATCAGATCTAAAGAGTTTAGATAAGGGCTCATAGTTAGCCACGCTGAGACATATAATTGCTAAATGTTAGCACAACTAAGTGTTAGCTGGTTATAATACTCATTAGATCCAAGAGTTGGAGCCTTATCTGTAATGGGACATAGACCTGGGAATATACTAGTAATTATATAGTTGCAAGAGTTGCAATCAGGTGCCAGAAAATATATGTTGCACAAGTATGTTCTCGAATAAGTGTCCCTAATCTATTTCTACCGATGCGGGTCTGTCGGTGGATACCTTTATATATAGATCAGCATATGTTGTACCTATAGGGTAGAGACGGTCGTTCTTGATCGACTGTGAGCTTGGAGCTCGTATTGACATATGGGTATCCAGTTAGGATTGGATATGAAATAGACTCACGAGGGCCTCCGATAGACATCAATGTAAGCCGTCAACGGAGAGTCCTCTCGCGTTGAGTAGTATACGTGGTCCTTTGACCTGAGTGCCACAGTGGGCTTGTAAGTGATCTACCATACTTTGGTTCCACGCATGTCACAGACCTTTCATAGTGTGACCACTAGGTGTTACTGGGTATGATCCGATGCTTATGGAGTCCAGTGCGTACAGATATGGGATCCGTCAGCTCCCATATAGAGTTTGATATCTAGATGCTTCGAGACTGTATCTCAGAAAGTCTTGTAGCCACAAGCAATCATCCCAGGAAAGAGTTCTGCCAAGGTCGAACAATATGGCAAAGGAGTTTGCGCATATTGTTCATTGAGATACAAGTTTGGAGATAGGACATGGATGAGCAATGGAGATTTGACGGTGCTAATCTATATCCCCGCACATCCAGGATATCATGACAAAAGGATTATACGTATGCGTTGTAACCTCAGCTTGCATGGTTTAATGCGCTGATTTGTAATATCTGTGATGTGTGCGTGAGGCATTGCTCACAGACTCATGGAATAGTTTCATTTGACAAATCGGGCATAGGACCTAGGGAGTCCCGCGATATGGAGTGTACTCGTTGTGCACTGGAGCAGCGTGCCAAATTAAATTGTTTAATTCAGCAATATTCAGCACTACCACAGAAATGCGTGCGTATTTGTATTTAAGTGTTAAATACAACAATTAGCCAATAATTGTTATTTACTAATTGTATAATGACACGTGGCGTATTGTGGACTCTCGGTTGGATTTATCCAAGTGCGGGTTTAGTGGGAACCACTAGGGGTAGACTTGGTAACTATACATGAGGGGCAAAATGATCATTTCACACTTTAATTATTTAATTATTAAATAATCAAAATATCTCTTTTATTATATAATATAATATATTATTATATTATATTATATTATTAGATATTATATATATTAATATTAAATATTGGGTGCCATATAGTTGGCACCCATTACTACTTTTATATTATTATTATATTATATATATATATTATATTATTATTATTACTATTTTATTATATATATATATATAAAGTGAAAGAGAGAAAGAATTTGAAATGTGTGTGTCGACCAAGATGGCCGAGAGAGAAATGAGAAAGAAATAGAAGAAGAAGAAGAAAGAAAAAATAAAATTGTTTCAATTTTTTTTTTGTTTTCAATTGAAGTAATAGATGATTACTTCAAATTCTCTATTTTTTATACTTTAAATTCTTCATTTTGTTTTTAGGATAAAAATATACACTGATTATTTTGGGGTTTAAGAGTTAAACTCAGTGCTACGTTGAGAGCTGTTGTTCTAGCTCACCAATCCCACCGTCTTGGTGACTAGAACTGTCCGCGAGTTGGTCTCTATGCAAACTCTAAGAAAAATACGTGTATAACGTTATACGTTGAGATAAGTTCTCTAATTCTATAAATATATTAATGCAATTAATATATTTATTTATTGTATTTATTGCAAAATTTATACGTTTCCGCTGCGTTAGGCAATAGACATAATTGCACATGCATACACCCCCACATGCCTTAGATCCGCCAACAGCTATTGCTAGAGTAAAGAGTAAAATGTATAATAGAAAAAGTAGACATGTCTACGCCATGAAATCATTAAGTGGTTGCTAGAATCTGGGGTAGTGAGCCTAAATTATATAAGGTCAGAGAGGAACTTGGTTCATCCTCTGACAAAGCCATTAAATAGGAGATTAGTGAAAGAGACGTCGATGGAACTTCTGCTTAGAGCATAAGGCAAAAGTGATGGTAACCTTACCTATGTGATTGGAGATCCCATTAAAGTAGGTTCAGAAGGTAAGGATAAGTCACTTGTTGTCTTGTTGTACTAACGATTATATTTGAGTCTCTCTCTATGGCGAAGTAGTGCATCTGCAGTGAAAAATAGTGACTTAGTCTCTTAATGAACTTCATAGCCCTTTATAGGGTGGTGTGTCAAATCTACAGGACATACTTGATGGAGTGTCACCTATATGAGTGTGAAATTGGTTCGATTTCTATGAGAGCTAAGTAAGCTACTCTATAGCACACATGAAGTCAGGAAGGCACATGACCATTAATAGTGCCAAACCACAAATATAAATAAGTTATTGAGAATTTAACCCTCTATTTTACATCCAAATGAATGAAAGGATGATAGAAACTTAGTTTTACTTAGTTCTTGTAAAATACGGTTACTTAAACAGTAGATTGGTTTATAGCTTGAAAGAGCACCAATTCATATAAGTTAAATTCTACTTAGATATATGGTTGGTTTGATTCACATTTATTCATTTGAAATAGCCGAAAAAAGAAAAAGAAATGAAAAGGATGCGCCCAAGTCGTAGGAGACTTGGGCGTTGGGCTTGATGCTGTGGCACTCCAGTCACTAGAATGAAGGGTTGCGGCGCTGGCTCCTGGGCGCCAAAGCTTCCAGTCAGGCAAGCCCCTAATGTTACTGTTAAGCACTGCGGTGCTGAGGATGAGCGTCGTAGAGCCCAAAGTTGAATTTAGTGACTCTCCAAAGAGTTATCTACCCTTTTCATATGATGTGACCTTTTAAATAGGTGTTGTGTCTCCCCAGAGAGACATATACAACTCTATAAATACTTCAAGTACATTTGAAATATTTGATGAACTTCTCTTCTTAATTTTTTATTCAAATTTCTCTCTTATCAACTATTTTCTAAGTTTAAACACTTGTAGTCCAAGAAAAGTATTTTGATGTACATCTAATACTTTTTCATAAGTCATTGAATTCTGAAACTATCCTACAACAAACTCATTTGCATATTTGATTATAACCAAAGTAAGGATAGAAATAGTTCAAAGACAATACATTACACACCTTGACTTTTTATTTACTTGCATCTTTGTGTATTTTTTATATACATAACTATTGTTCAACTATATATACTTAGCTTGGAAATTTAAATTTATTCAATTCAGGAAAACTTAATCTACTTAAGTTTCATTATTAGAAAACAAATGTAATCTGAGAGTCTTGAGCAAAATAGACAAACAAGCTACTATGCCAAAATGTAGAAGCGTCATAAGTCTCAGTGTGGTTGCCTTCGAATGACCCAAATGATGCAACTGTCTACTTAAGTTTGGATCAAATAACTTCAAATAGTTGCTACAAAATTCACTGAAGCCAGTAAATAAAAGTCATACTTTATCAAAAATTGTCAACAAATAAAACACTCATATTCAAATATATAGGCAATACTTACCAAGCATTCTCTATATTAAATATAACAAAATAATGAAACAATGTTCATTAGTGACAACCGATTGTTCATCGACATAAATATTGTAGATAAACCTCTAAATGTTACAATTACTGTGCAGTTTAGAGGTCAGATAAAACTAGAAGCAATTGATAAAGTTTGTGAGCTAATACACTGCTAGTGATTAAATCCTGCAATCTTAGATTTATCATTTAAGGAGGTGGAAATACATAAACAAAAAGTTCAAAAGTCGAGATGTTACCAAGTAAATTGAAACCATGCTTAAGTTGTAAATGTATATAAAAAAAAAAAGAATTAATGAACTTTGGAAACCAGCAAGAATGCCCACCTTGGATGAAATTATTAATCATGTTACAGAATCCACACTATAGATAGATTGGATTAATTTTAATGCTATAGTGAAACAAAGCTAGAAAGGAGAAAAACAAAAATGATAAGAAACTTAAGTGAAAGAAAATGGACCAAATGGCATATCATGGCCGCATAGTTGATGAATACTTGAAATTACACATTTAATAAGAGTTTTACATCATTGTTTTGTATTACTAGTATCATTAACCTCCCTAACTTAAGCATGTTTATAATATTGTACCTAATTAGCTTTTAACTATCTTGTGGTAAGTTTGGTAAAATAGGCGTAACTTTCTACCTAGGAATCCAAATTGAGTCATTCTTGATTTTGTGAAGAACTGATTCAATGGGCTAAAATATTATATTTCATAAGACATTTTAAATTCGAGAATTTAGAGGGTAAAAAATGGTCTAGAATGGAACTGATATGCAGTTCAGGCCCAATCTGAACAATCATTAGTATTTAGCCCACAACTAGAAAAATACGTATCTAATATGTATGAGACAACTTGATTTGAAAAGATAAGAGACTTATCTATAACTTTAATATTTTGAGTAGAAGTTAATTCGGACTACATCAATTCTAAATTGAACAATCAAGTGGATGTTTTAATAATAATCAATACAAATTAGTTGCCACCCTTCTTGATTTGAAAATATAAGAGACTTATCTACAACTTTAATATTTTAAGTGGAAGCTAATTCGGACTACATCAATTCCAAATTAGACAATCAAATGGATACTTTAATGATTATCAATACAAATTAGTTGTCACATTTCTTAATTTTTATCATACAAGTGGTTCCCTCTTAATTTATCTTGATTTATTCATATTTTTCTATAAATAGGTGGCTTATTTATGCCTGAAAGATGATATAATGAGAGAGATAGATTTTAATTTAAAATACTTATCTTTTATATTATCTTTTTGTTGTATTGTTTCTTTTATTTATTATTTCTAAAGTCATGTTATCTCTTCTTCCATCTCTTTTTTTTTAATTTTATTATTTCAAAGTAATTTTTTTTATTGTTAAGGTGAAATGGTGAAACTCTTGATAAGGTAATAAGATATACTTAACTTTTATTTATGAATTTAATATTTTATTCTTAAGTCATACAAATTTATATATGATGTATTTATTTTGTTTACAATATTGATATCATTTCTTGTAAAGTGGTGGTGTATCTAGATTTATTATAGACAATTTTTATAGTTGGCACAATAAATTTTTAAAATCATTTACAAGATTTGGCGTAAATACTCTTTCTTATAAAGTGGGAGTCTTGATTTATTATAAATAAATATAAAGATTGACATAATGAATACTTGAACCCATTTACAAGATTTGATGTATAATAATTGAAAGAAATAAATATAAATTAATATATAAATGATAATGAATCTTAATTGTTATATCTTCCGATTGAAACCTCCTTTGTGTGAAGAATCTGATTGAGTTATAAAAATAATTTAATATATTCTTATTTCATATGCTAAGAGTAGATCCCTCTAATTTTAGTATTTATTTTAATTGATTATTAAATTATTATTTATAAATATTTTATATTGCTTTATTTGTTTTAAAGTATTTATAATTTATAATTTTAATTTCACTTTCACTTTCTTGTAAATTAATTTGTTCTCACGTGATTATTTATTATTTTGATAATTCTATATTTAAAAATACTCTTATATTTTGAATGTGCAAATAATAAAAGAGAAAATAAATAAATTAGAAGGAACAGTTTTGAGAAACAACAGTTTCAAATGTTATCTCATCTGGATCAGTACACAAATCCACATTCAATAATTCTCAACAATTAAATCTTTGAGATATCACAGAACACAATAATTGCTTCCATTATTCAGGAAACAATCAGAATAAATTAGAGAAAAATTTGTATACATGGCAAATTTCGGATACAAAATAACATTTACTTCATATCATAGAAAAGGAATATAAGAAAATTATGTTGAAAAACAACTTCTACCCAGTTTTACAAGGGCCAATGAATCAGCCTATAACCAGGACTTGTAAAGAATGAATTATTGAGACATACTAAAAGTTGTTTTTCTATGATAATCATGAACCATCAGGATGTTCATGGAAGAAGTACAGAGAAAAGGCTTTCAATTTGAGCTACTTTGACGACCGAATCAGCGCTGGTTTTCATAAAATTTGACCAATCAGTAAAATTACAATTCCATGCCATAAAATTTTCAGATAAATTATGTATCATTTGTAAATGCATAACAAGTTAGGCTATCAGAAAGGTACAAAATCAAGAAACTAACCACTTAACTTGTTATTCTTTAAGCAAATGGATTCACAAAATTGTGTTTTCATTGCAATATTGTAAGCAATAATAATACTTCAAGTAACAATCATATGTTACAGTAAAAAATTTCAACTTACATGGCCCTGAATAAAGTGAATGATAAAGCATCTATTTACAATTACCCGCTGTATATGTGTATGGGATTCTGTGTTTGATTCAGACGGCGAACATGAGAGACCTCACTATATGATATAACTCTTAGACTATAAACAATATACATATTGAAGCTCATCTCCAAGGTGTACTAAAGTTTGCTCAACACAACATCAAGGATGATTTATTCGCTGCTTCCTTCTTGATAAATATTTTCAATCTCTGAAAACCCTCTTTCTAAATGAACAGTAGAGACTATTTATTCTAATAATTTAGTTCAACAAACGATCCAGACTATTAGCTACAAATTGAACAGAAGCAATCAACCAGGCGTAAATTGCAAGAAAAGTTAGAAAGCCAAATGGATCAGCAAATAATTAAAAGGATGACTGATAGCAGAAAATAATGCAAAGAACTCTGTATTGCAACAAAAACCACTTTAATTGCAGAAATGCACAAAACTCAAGATTTCTAATAAGCTGTTTCTTTTTTCTTTTTACAGATGACTAATTTACCTAACATTGGGAACTTATCTTACACTCTTCATGTAAACATGCAGCTCCGGGCTTAACAACCACATGTATGACTTAACATATGGTTCCTTTCACATGATTCAACTGATCAGTAATAGTTCCAGGATGACAGTTCCCCAAGTAAGTCCTACAGCATTCCAGAATCAAAGTTTCCAGTCAATATTGGTTACAGGCTTTACATCTAGATGGATTTCCAGTGTTTGAATTAAGTAGAATTTTGACAGGAATATAGCCACTTTATCCTTTCGAAAATGAGGACAAAAGAGCTCATCACAGTGGAGTCTTGATCAGCTCATATGAGTTTCAAACCATTTAAAAATCTGCTCAGACTGGAGGCTAGTCATTTCATGGTATGCAAATGCAAGATTTAGTTCCTCCTGAACATGCAGAACCAAATTCTTATCGAGCAAAATAGTCTTACTTTCAAGGACTGGTGCTCTCCAACGTGTTGCACACCCATCCCTCCTCAGATATCCATTCTCGTCAATAAAGCTCTTCTCTTGAAATAGTTCAAATAATTTAGCAGAAACACCCACGTTAAGGCCTGGAATTCTGTCAGCTAAGAAATTCCTCGACAAGGGAAACTCCATGGCATTCAATCTCTGCAACATCAATGCCTTTATTTCTCAGAACTTCCATATATTCGCCTATTTTCCTCTGCCTATATGAATCTTTTGGCATGTGCACAAAAAGGGTATGTGGATAATCCTCGGGGATATCCATTTGTTCAAACACACCTTCAGCAATCATAAGAGTAATACTACTGAACTTCAAATCTGTGGCAAGGGCAGAAACAAAGTAACCACCAGAAGAGGCCCCCAAAGCCACCAGTGGAAGCTTATCGAGGTTGTGTCTCTGAACCCACCACCTTATAATATCTTAACAACTAATATTTCTTCCGCAAATGTCCAACACCTCCCTGCACTTCATATGGTGATAACAGCGAACCTCCGAGCAAGAGCATGAAGAACAAGCAGCCTTTCCTCAGGCAAACCGACACACTTAGGGCAGTTAGGAGATCTGTCCCAGAAGTTAAGAGCTCTGCCGTTGCAACCATGAGCTAAAAGAGAACTGCCTGAGGTGCATCAGGTATCTGCCATATCAAGTCTGTGCCATTCCTTATCTCCAGAGTCGGATGAAATTGTACCGAGGCCTCAAAGCTATTCCATTTTTGTTTAGGAAATCCAAATGATGAATCAGGCTTTCTGCCGTTTTTGCCGAATAACAATATGGATACTACGAGGATCAGAACCAAACACGTGATAAGAACTGGAAACCGAGGTCCATGCCATGAATTTGATCTGCTTCCACGCTTAAACATCACTATAAACAGAGAACCATTTCCTTTCAACAAAGGTTTAAATGAAGTAATGAAGGATTAGAAGCAAAATGAACCCGAGTTTCAACAAAAATTAAATTACATTGTAAAAGATTCAGTAACACGTGCATTTAAATGCTAAAATTCTTTTGGTGGAAAAAATGTAACTGAATTCCAAAACTTCATATTGTTAACGTTGAAATCAGAGAAAACAACAACGTCGTCTACGCAAGTGAGCCAGCACAAACCCACGAGGTTCTCATTTTCGCGAACAAACATCACAACACATAAAACTCACAATTCTTTTCCTTAAAAAAGAAAAAAAGCACATGCTTTAAAATTTCTATTTCTATTTATTTTCTCAGTAATTTTGTATTCATTTCTCGGTAACCAAACAAAAGTGATAACTGAATTCAATTCCCAATGGAAGGTAGAACGTGAACAGGGGAAACATACCTGCAACAACAATTTGGTGTTTTAGAGAGCCAACTGAAAAGGCTTTAGAACCTGTTCTATTTTTTGAAGCGTTTCAAGGATTTTTTATGGCTTTTATTAAAGCTTTGGCGTCGACTATTAGCAGCCGCATGAGCATGCGAGTTGGCGACTTGGCGTGACAACACCCCTGCCCCGACTGCTAATGGGCTCTTAGCTCTTAACCGACCTGACTCGATCATCTCATTCTGCTGCATTGCTTATTTCTTGAATTCCAACTTTGGGTCTTAAAACTGAAAATAAGCCCAAGTAGGTGTTAATTGATTCTGATTGTAAATTAATTAATTATATTTATTTAATATGCTCGACTTATAATCAAATATTGAGTCCGTAAATTCACTACTACTATAAAAATGATTATATATACATCTGGTAAAGAGACTACAAACAACTCTCTTAGGCAAAAAAAAAATCTCTATTACAATTTTGTACTAGGATGAACAGAGCACATGATTCTTGCATGTTTGCTTATTATGACCAATAGAACCACATCTCCCACACTTCCGAATACTCCCTTCTCCGGCAGGCACGACCCTTTGTTTCCTTTGCTTTTGGGCCGGTGGCTCTGTACAAATATGGACATTAGAAAACCTCCTTATCTCAAAATACTCATCCTCTGGCATCTTGGTTGCTCGGAGACGCCACTTACACTTTTCATCTGCGCATACAACTTCAAACCGAAATTTGGTAGACTTCGTCACTTTGTAAGCAAAATTGTTCTTTGCTGCTCCGAGTTTTAACTTCTTTCGCAAATCCTTCTTACTCGAGAAGGTTTTCCCACATGCTATATCTTCATAAGAGTTGAAATCAACTGCAGATGTGTTATTAGGACATCTGATGAGAAACTTATCACCACAATCATCGTTAGGCATGTCATTGCACTGAACATCATTGTGTTGCTCTTGCTCAGCAGCCTCTAAATGCGCACTTGGTATTCCATCACCACAGCCTAAATCTGGTTGAGTTCCCAAATTGATATCCATTGGATCAGTGTTGAATGCATTCAGATTTTGTTCCTCAACCTCAGTAGCTTGTATTCCAGGCACAACTACAGATAGTTGATTGCTTTCACTTCGAGAAGCAGCTGGGGCATGATGTTCTAAGGTTACATAACATCCTTCTCTTTCTTGACAGTGCGATTCCTTGTGCTCAATAGTAATGCATAATGGACTTCTTGACTCTGCAGGCTGAGCAACATTTTCATGTATAAAGAATTTCACATCATCATCATCAACTATCTCCACAGGCATGGTAGGTATATTTGCTTTATATAAGGCCTTCATTGTAATTACATATTCATTCGGATCTACCTTAACAGTACGATATAATTTATCCACAAGCTCTTGATAAGTAATTTCCTCTGCGACTATAATTCCTTTCGTTTTTCCACCATTGTAAATAAAATAACCAGTTGGAGAATGAATCCATTTGCCATCATATAATAACAAGAATCTCACTTGAGACATTTTCCTGAGTGAAAAAAATGAAAGGAGATGCTTTGTCACGAAAACAATGACACAAAAGCTTATAGAACATAACAGAAAACCAAAATTAATTTTAAAAAACATGCTATGCCAATTTAAATATATTAAATAAAGATGGACAGTAAATTAACTAGTTTAATAGTTGTCTCAAAAACATAGTCTGACTGTCTTTCAGTCCGTTTAACTAACAGACAATCTAGTAGAAACTCGTAATGATAGTTAATTTGATTTGACAAGACATAGATTATGTTTGCAGTCACTAACACAGCAGTTTGTCCAGCCAATTATCCAGAAATCTACATGATGATATTTAATATAAAATATCACTAAAATTAGATAAGAAAGAAAATATAATTGCAACAAACAACGAGAACACTTAAATGGCAAGATATATCTACAAATCTAAAGATTGTCTCAACTTAGTTGCTAAAAGAAATGACCTAGAACAGTAGCTTTTGATCACTCTTGAATTTGTAATGTGCAAGCTGAATTACACTCCTTTTTACACTCAATCTAATGATTTATAACAATTAGTTTAGTTCAATTCAGTACAAGGGAGATTTCTTCTGGAGACATTAAGATCCTATCTATACAAGTTTGGCAAGGAAGTCAAGTTTTTCTTGAGATCCTCTAAAATAAACGTTTATGTTAATGGAGGGAAAATATCCCCCCGCCCCACCAAAAAAAAATAAAGAAAAGAGCACCCTAATTTGGGGAGAAAACGAGAGCTCGTGTCATTATCAATTAAAATTTACCAAGATGCCTAGACAACCCTTAATTTATTAATATTGCCAACATCTATTCAACAAAACCCTGTCATAGAGAAAGACATGCAATTTAAAAGAAGAAAGTGCATGGTTTTAGAGGTAGCCATTATCACTGCTAAAGTTTCTCATTTCTTATATGTTTTTCTTTCTACTTGTAACAAAGGTAGATATTCAATATGATATCATGCAATATGACTCGTTTGCATAGTCTCAATATGAAAATTTGTTGAAAAGGCAGAAGTTCGCCAAATATGTATAAAAAGGAATGGCAAGTCAATGGATCATTTTATCCTCTATTATCCTAGCGGAGAAATTTGACGTGTGCTGCTTTGCTTCTTTGGAGGTTTGCAGGGTATTGTCAAAGACACTTTGTGAACCATATAGAAAATGATATGTTTCAAAAGTTGCAAAAATTGCAATTGCTTGGACGATAGTTTCCCTTTAATAACCTCTTTTCATGATTTTCCATTTCCCACTAATGCTGCTTTCACTGGCTCTTTATCAGTAATTACAACCCTGAAAGTTTACTGCTGTCAGAATATATCCAAAGTGAACAACAATTCACATAATGAAATTTACCTCTGAAAACTAATATAACAAAAAATTAAGGGATTTATATAACCTTATATCCTATTTCACCTGATAAACCCTAATGCAAAGGCTGTTTCCAGAAAAGTAATAAAAATGTAGATAGATTTATGGAGACCAAATGAAGATAAATTAAACACTTATAGCGATAAACAACACAAATAACACGGCTCGCAATTATCATGTATTTGCTGTGTTTTCTCGGTAACCAAACAAATACTCATTCAATTCGAATCCTTACAGAAAAGCGAACGAACCTGGGTTAATTTTATCGTTGATTGCTCGGCTTTTAGGTTTCCAGTCGCAGAACTGAGTCGGCGATGTGGATTCGCGCCTCGCTTTGCCTTGAATGGGCTACGATACGTACCAACGGTCCCAGTTTCAGCAGCTATTGCATTTTTACTTTTTAGTCATTATGAAACAAGTGGGCCAGCAACTGCTCTCCTGGGCTTTGGTTAGATATAATTTTGGATCCGGATCCCTCTTTGGGCTTTAAATTTTACATGTAGCTTCCCAACTAATTGAAAATTGGGTCGGCTTGTGCACGGGGAATCGAACGTCCGTTCAATTTGTTTTTGAAAAAAGGAGATTTAAATTCAGAGTTTCGTTAAAGTGGAATGACTGTCAGTTTTTTTTTACTAGATCGCTAATATAAATACATAATTTGTTTGATTTTAAAAATAACTAAAATAAAAAAAATTGTTTATTTTATCATCTAGAACGTTTAGCATTTTTATTTGTTTAAATATCATATGAAAATAAACCAAATTATTGATCCAAAGAATATTTGTAATGTCTTTCTATTTTTCTAGACTAGCATGGTTAAATATTTTCACAATTATCTTTAAGTAGATTTATAAGATGAACACAAAACATATTTATAAAAATACTACAAAAAATGCAACGTATGTTATAATGTGTTATGGGGGATTTTCTTTTTCTTTTTTTTCTTAAATAAAGATATATAATTAATTCAACTATTCAACTATTATCGAATTTTCTTTATTACATCCCAAATGAGATTAGATTCTACAATTCAATATTAATATACACATATTGATGAAATAAATGATGATATTTATTTCCCTATACTTAATAATTTATTTGGTACAAAATCTTTAAATTTCAAATATGTTCATCAAATAAACAAAAAAGAAAATCTCAAAGTCGATTGTTTAATTTTACATGTGTATATGTAAATGTGTGTCAAAAATATAAGATTTATGTAAGTATTATATGTATATTTATACTCTATTTATGAAATTGATTGAGTCTCAATGTATATTAGAAAGATAATGCTTGGACTTGGATCATCTACTTTCAGAACTAGCAAATGAGTAGAGTGAGTTGCAGTCAACTATTTATTTGGGGGTTTGCTTGGGGTGCAAAATTATAGATTGTTTTGCAAGAATTATATGAAAACGTTACGAGGATATAAAGAAAGCGATCAAACGTGAAGGAAACTTAAAGTAAAATAATAAAAATAAAAATAACAATAAAGTAATTATAAAAACAATTTATTTCTATGACATAGCCAATAGTCTTATGAATCATGATGATAATTGGTAAGATTATCTGGTTCTTTTTTATAAAAAAAAAACTTTTATTTTTTTTATTTATCATCCATAAAAACATAAATGCAAAGAAAACAACGTGTCAACATCTCTCCAACTCAGCCAAAGCAGCAATTCCGCCCAAGATGGTGAAACGTACACGTTTTCCAAATGAAGGAAACGAATGTTTTCTAAGTAAGAGATTGATTAAAATAATTGGTCTAAGAAAAAATACAGAAATTTTATACTTTAAGTAGAATTCAAAATGTAATTGTTTCTTTTTTTTATTTCCAATAACATGGAATTCAAATCTTAATAAGAATATAGCTCTTACAATTTTAGGATAGATTTTAATTAGAAAAGTAATGATATATTCTAATTTTAAAAGAGTTTTACAATCAAATACAACAACACTTATAAAAAAAATTAAATAATAAGAAAATAAACTTTTTTTTATCTTATGCTTTTTTTTATTCACTCTCTTATCTTAAAAAAAGGAGAGAAAAAAAATTATAAGACTACATCTATAATAGTTATGATTTCTTGTACTTTTGTAGTAAAAATATTATTCAGTAATATTTTATTATTAAACTTATCAAACTTAATAAAGTGAATATAAGTTCATATTAAATTGAATTATATAATTCTATTTTTTATTTTTATTTATGATTGATTTTGATTCAAGAAGTCTAATCATTGTTCTTAGAAGAATAAACAAATTTAATTTGTGGGTACTAGAACCGCCAAAATTTTAGGCCAATAGCTTGGCACTGTATATGGGAGCAGAATAGAAAGCCATGCAACACAATCAATTGAAACGTTATCGAAGAGATGTGCAGTAGTGTTAGAGCTATTGTTTTATTGCGAGTAGAGATCACACAACAACAATCAGTGAAAATGTGAGGTGGTAGGGTAACTTTGGTAGCACATTCTTTACACAAGCTAATGGCAAACATGAGTTGCAACTCATTACGGTTGATGGCTTTACAACAATCGACAAGGGTTAATGACAACGGTCAGCATATTTTAAAGTGAATGATGGTCTTTTGGTGGTGGGCGGCGACTTAGCAATGATCGGTAAAGGCTAACAACGGGAAAAGGCTACGCCACGTGAAAGAGAGAAAGATGAAACTAGGCTTTATCTAGCTTTTTAATTAACCCCCTCTTAGTTTTAGGAAATCTAATATTGGTTAGAATATTCTCACATTTTTTACTGGTAAACCCTAAACAAAATTTATGTTTTGGTAATTCATTATGGCCGTTTGCAAAACTAAGAATCGAGAATTAAGGACCAAAGACTCAAGAATCAAAACCACAACATATGCCCTCAATGAGGCCGAATATGTAAGCTCTCACTAAGGCTAACAATGAAAGCCCTCATCAGGCCAATCATGGAAGCCCTTACTAAAGCCAACCATGAAAGCCTTCACTAAGGCTAACCACCCGAGCCCTCACTAAGGTCGACTATGTAAGTCCTGACCGAGGCTGACTATATAATGTTAGGGTCGGTGCTTACGTGTCATTAAGTGTACATACTCATTAAATGTACTTGTGTATTTATATAAGTGTACATTCTCATTAAATCACTAATACCCATTTATATGGTACTATGCAATGTAACACTACAGACATTGTACGATATGAAGAAATTCAAATCAGATATAAAAGAGTTTAGACAAGGCTCATAGTTAGCCATGCTGAGAGATATAAATGTTAAATGTTAGCACAGCTAAGTGTTAGCTGGTTATAGTACTCAACAGATCTAAGAGTTGGAGTATTGTCTGTAATGGGACATAGACCTGAAAATATACTAGTAGCTGCATATTTGCAAGAGTTGCAATCGGATACCAAGAAATGCTAGTTACGCAAGTATGTTTTCGAATAATTGTCCCTGATCTATTTTTGTCGATACAGATCTGTCTGTGAATACTTTTATATATAAATCTGTAGAGGATCAACTATGTACAAGTGTATGCATGTAATAGTGTAATAATTGCAAAATACGTATTTAATACATATTTTAACGCAGCGAAATTATAAAACATATAATTAAAACACTAATCATATATTAATCAAATTAATATATAAAATGATAAAATTGAGAAATTACTAGTATGTGTAATGTTTTACACGTATTATCCTAGAGTCCACCTGAAGTTATACTCGTTCTCAGTTCTAGTTATCAACTTTGGTGAGTTTGATAATCTAGAACAATAGCTCCTGAATCTAACATAGGATTAACACTTAATCCCTTTTATGGTTGGTTTTTAAGTTTGTTCTTGTCTCTCACAGTTAAAAAAATGAAATAGAAGCAACAATTACTTATCTTAATATCAAGAGCATGAAACAGAAAATAAGCAAATGAAAAATAACCCTTTTCTTCACTTTCTTTCCTTTTTTTTTTCAATTTCTCTCATCATTTTCGTTTCAATTTCACACACACACACACACACACACACACACACACACACATATATATATATATATCTCCTTGCATTAAAAAAAAATATTATCACAATATAATAATAATATAAATGTCATTGGTGGTAAAAAATAATAATATAAAAAAATAATAATATTGTATATATAATACATGACAACTATCATGCATTATATATATTATATTATTATAAATAAAATATTATAAAATAATATATAATATTAGAGATATTTAATTATTTAATATTTAAATAATCAAAGTGTGAAATAACTATTTTACCCATTATGAATAGTTATCAAGTATACCTCTTAGCGGGTCTCACTAAATTCCACACTTAAGTAAACTCAACCGAGAGTTCATAATGCGTCACGTGTTACTTTACAATTAGTGAATAATAATTATTGATTAATTATTATATTTAACACTTAAATACACACATGCATGCATTTTCGTGGTTACGTTGGATATTACTAGATTAAACAATTTAATCCAGTACTTTGCCCCAATGCACAAGGAGTACACTCTATATCGCGGGACTCCCTACCACTCCCGATTCGTTAAATGAAACTATTCCATAAGTTCGTGAGCTACACCACATGCACACGTCACGAATATTACAAATCAACGCGTTGAACCATACAACGCGTTGAACCATACAAGTTGAGGTTACAACGCATATGTATAGTTATTCCATCAAATATATCTTGGATGTGCGGAGACATAGATCCACACCGTCAAATCCCCACATGCTCATCCATAAACCTATCTCAAGAATGGTATCTCAATTGAACAATATGAGCAAAACTCTTTGCCATATTGTTTAACCCTATGGAAACACCTTTCTGGGTTAATTGCTTACGGCCATAAGACTTTCCTGAGATACTATCTTGGAGCATCTAGATATATCACTCCTTATGAGAGCTTATAGATCCCATATCTGTACGCACGAGACTTTATGAGCATCGGACCATACCCAGCGATACCCAACAGTCAGACCATGAAAGGTCTCTGACATGTGTGGAACCAAAGTATAGTGGATCACTCACAAGCCCACAGTGGTGCTCAGGTCAGAGGACCACATATACTACGCAACTTGAGAGGATATTCCATTGACGGCAATATAAGATGTCTATTTAGATCCTCATGAGTCTATTCAGTACTCAGTCCTAACTAAATACCCGTATACCTATACCATCTCCAAGATCCTGGTTAGCTAGGAATAACTAACTGTACCTTATAGATATAGACATACACTGATCTATATAATTAATAAGATTTACTAACAGACATGCGTTAGTAGAAATAGATCAGGAACTATTTATTTGAGAACATGCTTGCATAATGATATATCCTAACAACCTATTGCAACTCTTGCAACTATATCATTATTAGTATATTCTGAGGTTTTTGTCCCGTTATAGACAATGTTCCAACTCTTGGAATATTTACTGTTTTTTAGCACTAATCTAAACTCCTTTAGACCGTATCCAAACTCTTTCAGATAAAACAAAGTTTGTAGCGTAACAAGCATTAAACTATATAATTAAAAGGTAATTAACGATATAAAAAATATACTTTGTACAGATATCAAATATTCATACAAAACTAGGATGGCACGTAGGCACAACTCTAACAAAATCAGCATATGTCATACCTATAGGGTATAAATGATCGTTTCTAGCCGACCGTAAGCTTGGAGCTTGTATTGACATATAGGTATTCAGTTAAGACTGGATATGAGACAGACTCATGAGAGCCTCCGATAAACACCCTATGTAAGCCGTCAACTGAGGGTCCTCTCGAGTTGAGTAGTATACGTGGTACTTTGACCTGAGTGCCACGATGGGCTTGTAAGTGATTCACCATACTTTGGCTCCATGCATGTCACAGACCTTTTATAGTGTGACCGTTAGGTGTCGTTGGGTATGGTCCGATGCTTATGGAGTCTGATGTGTATAGATATGGGATCCGTCAGCTCGCATAGAGAGTTTGATATCCATATGCTTCAAGACTGTATCTCAAAAAATCTTGTGGCCACAAGTATTAATCCCAGGAAAGAGTTTCGCCATAGTACAACAATATGGCAAATGAGTTTGCGCATATTGTTTAGTGAGATACAAATCTGGAGATAAGACATGGATGAGCACTAGAGGATTTGACGGTGATAATCTATATCCCTGCACATTCAGGATATCATGGCGAAAGGATCATACGTATATGTTGTAACCTTAACTTGCATGGTTCAACGCGCTGATTTATATATTTGCGACATGTGCGTGGGTCATTGCTCATGAACTCATGGAATAGTTCCATTTGACGAATTAGGCGTGGACCTAAGAAGTCCCACGATATGGAGTGTACTCGTTGTACACTATGACAACGTGTCGGATTAAAGTGTTTAATTTAGCAATATTCAACACTATCACAGAAATACGTGCGTGTCTGTATTTAAGTGTTAAATACAATAATTAGTCAATAATTATTATTTACTAATTGTATAATGACACATGGTGCATTGTAGACCCTCAGTTGAGTTTACCTAAGTGCGGGTTTTGTGAGACCCACTAGGAGTAGACTTGGTAACTATTCATAAGAGGTAAAATGATCATTTCACACTTTAATTATTTAATGGTTAAATAATTAAAATATCTCTCATTATTTTATTATATATTATATAATATTATATTTATAATAATATTATATTTAGGTGCCAAATAGTTGGCACCCATTAGTATTATTTTATTATTATTATTGTACTATATATATATATATGTAAAGAGAGACAGAATGTGAATTGTGTGTGTGCAATTTGGCCGAGAGAAATGAAGAGAAAATAGGAGAAATGGCCGAAGAAGAAGAAAGAAAAAAAAAATGAAATTATTTTATTTTCTTATGGTGTCACTTCAATCTTTATTTCTTATCTTTTTAGAGAAAATGATGAAAACACACACCTAACTATTTTGGGATTTAAGAGTTAAATCCAGTGTTGGATATAAGGCTGTTGTTCTAGCTCACCAAACTCACCGTGTTGGTGACTAGAACTGCCCACGAGTTGGTCTCTATGCGGACTCTAAGAAAATACGCGTATAACGTTACACGTTGAGGTGAGTTCTCTACCCTACTAATATATTAATGTGATTAATATATTTTATTTATTGTGTTTATTGTTGAATTTAACGTTCCATCGCGTATAATATATATATGATACATATTTTAGGCAATAAATATAATTGCATATACATACACCCACATATATTAGATCATCGACAACATATAAGTCCTCACCAAATTGAACCATAAAAGCTCTTACCAAAGCCGACCATAAAAACTCTCAATAAGGCCAACCACATAAGCCCTCACTGAGGCTAACCACGAAAACCCTCATTGAGTCCGATCACAAAAATCTTCACTGAGGTCGACCACGTAAATCCTTAAAAGAACTAACCATGAAAGCTTTATCGAGGCTGACCACATAACTCCTTACTGAGGTCGACCACAGAATTTCTCACCAAAGTCGACCACAAAAGCCCTGACGGAGGATGACCATAAAAGTCCTTACCAAGGCTGATCACATAAGCCTCTCGAAGACAAATATACAAATCGATCGATTTCGACTCAAATAATCCAAAGGACTCAAATCTACCGAGGGTCGATGACCCAAACTAATTTGATGAATTAAACTGACATGAGGACTTAAATCAATTTAAAGAGCCCAGGGGATACGGCACAAGGCCTAACAACCATTTTGGTTAGATTGGATTATTGAAAAATTGAAAAGATATGGGACAAGACCCTAATGACTTATTCGGTCAGAGTTTTGAAGAACTTATAAGAAGTAGGGCCTTAACAAACCTTTAATTGATTGTCAGAAGAGCCAAGAAAATACAGGGCAAAGCCTTAATGACCTCCTTAGTTGATTGTCATAGGGCCCAATTTCAAACACCAATTTTCTTAACTAGCACAATAAAATAACTACAAAGATAACTACGTCACATAAGAATACAAGCACACAACTACTGGTTTACTTTTGTTGCGGACTTGACTTTTGACTCGATAACTATATCAAGACGCTAAGTTGGAGAACTACTATAAAATTTTCAATATCAATAATTTAATATTGAAAACCGATGGACCCATATTCTTCCATGAATTTTGGATAACTTATTTTAATCCTAAAAAGAATCATACTTCTACAATTTCAATATGAATCATAATCAAGAAAGTGATAACATATTCTAACATTAAAAGAACTCTACAATCAAGTACAATAACACCTAAAAAAATAGGTAAAATAATGAGAAAAATGACTTTTTTTAATTAAAATTTTTATCTTTTTTTTTACTCACTCTCTTGTTTGAAATAGGAAAAAAAAATCTTAAAGCTCCATTATTTGAAGTCACATTTGTAATGGTTATGATTTCTAATAATTTTATGATAAAAATATTATTCAATAATATTATGTAAGTGAGCTTATTAGACTCAGTGAAGTGAGTGTAAGCTCACATTGAGATGAATTATTATAATTTATTTATTTTTATTATTATTGTTTTAATTCATTTTGATTTGAGAAATTTATTATTATTTTCAAATAAACAAACAATTCAATTCGTGAGCTTCGAATTCACCTAAATTTCATGACCAACAATAATTTATTTAAGATCGTGAAGGCTCAATCGAGTTGGCTGAACACCTCTAAAGCTCACTGCTTCACTTGGATTTGATCTCATCTCTCCTCACGTAGTGCATGAGTATTTATATATATATATATATATATGTATTTCTAAAAAAGGATTATTTAAAAATTTAAATGTATTTATTTATTCATATATTCGAATCTGGTATAAATCTTAATTATTCTTAATAGGTTTTAAGTTTTTTATCTCGTATTTTATTTTTTTATCCGATATTTAAAGTAAAAAGATGGCAAAATTGGGAATTGATGCGACATATCTTCCAAATTGGGGAACATCATTTTATAGTCACGAACTAAATAGCAAAATTTGACAACGTTTTTCGTGCGAGCAACCAATCTCAAACATTCTAATCTAAAAACTTATCCGGTGGTTGCGCCTTTTACAAAATTAGACGATGCTATTTGTATACATTTTTATTTCTTTAAATACTTAATGAAAGTGAGAGATTAAATTTAATATATCAATAGTAATATAAACCACAATTTTAATCTTTTTTTTTTGAAAAAAAAGTTAAAAGAAAGCTATGCTACCCTTTCTTAAATTCATTAATACTTTTCATAATAGTGATTAAATTCACATTTTAAATTTTGGCTTCAAAGTCCAAACCTGTACATCACCTAAATCTGACATTCACCGACCAAATAATGAAAATCATTATTATTTGAAAGAGGCCAATAATGAAATTAGTGATGGCTTGAAAAAAAAAAAAAGACAGATGACCGTGTGATCTGGGTTATAACATACACGCGGCGACACATCATGGAATCATGTCTAGATAGTTCAAAACATAAAAATAATGTTAAATATTCTAAACTATTATCTGAATTTTGTCATCTTACCTAATTTATCATCTCGTTTATTTGTTGCATAATTGAACGATGCATTTTATTACTTTTAAATTAAATTATTTATAATTTTAATCATAAGTCATTTGGAAATTGAAATCATAAAAGCTCTAAGAATAAATGAATGAAATTAATCAATTAGAACAACCTTCTACCCTTAAGTTTAGCCGTGAGTTGAGATTCGTGATGGCCGAAGAAATAAGGTGTTAGCTAGAAAGAATATTTGGTGCTTGATCTATGATTATTAAAATTTGGTGCCAAGCCCAATTAATCCAACGAAATGGGAAAAATCAAATACATTACCATTTAAAACCTGACAAAGGATTAGGCGGTCGCACATTTTCATCATTTACATTAATTAAATAAGTAGAAAGTTGAGTTCTTCCACCCATGACCCAACAGCAGTACTCAGGACTCAAAAGGAGTTTGTAAGTTTTATGAAGTATTTCTCTCTTAAAATAAATTATAGACTTAACTCTTTATGGAATAAATTTGTTAGTTGCCAACTAAAGTCTTATTTCAACACAACAAAATTTTATTTAGAGATGTCAATATTAAAAAAGATTAAAGTATAAACTCTCAAAAATATATTTTAAATCAATTATAATCTCTCTTTTTTTTTTATCAGTTTTGATGCTCCTTAGCTGGAATTTTTTGGTTTCAACAAACTATCTATTTAATGAAAATAAGTTATTATAACGTATGTTTATTATTATTATTATTATGTACGATCAAAATTTATTTCTTTTCCATTTTATTTTCATTAATACTTTAATTGAAAACTTGAGAAAAATTTGTAATGTTAGTGGGTCTTTTCATGATCATTGCGTGGGAATTTTAACAAATGGCATCATGATCTGTCTTTAAGGGAGAGACCACGACCTAAAATAGCGACTCATTCTCAAAATATAATGTCAAAGAAATCCATTATGTATAGCATAGTTTTGTTATTAATGGTGAAGCCCGAAAGAAAACAATAAAATAAAATAAAAAAAGAGAATTCTTGGTATCAAATTTTGCTCATCTTGAGTCAAAAGAGAATTGTTGGTATCAAATTTTGTACACCTTGAGTCAAATTTATAAATCTTGGAGAATAGTTAGGAAGAATTAAATTGAAAACAAGTTCACTGAACCAACATAAATGTTTTATAGGTAGCTGAGCCTTGTGAGCTTCATGCAACAATAATCAATGTTAGGCTATGCTGTTTAATTTTTTTTGGGTGAAGATCTCAAATATTTAAGTTAGTAAAGGTAAAAATAAAAATAAAAAAAGAGACTAACAAATACAAAAAAGATTTTTAAAGGTGCTTGTTCATATTTGTAAATCAGAGAAGGGTATTGATTTCTTAAAATTAAAAATTGACGGAGCTTCTGAGATTATAGGTATTAGAGTGATAAAAATAAATTCTAAGTGTCTTAAAAATTCTGGTAAGTCTTTAATTCTCAATTATAGTTAAAATTTTGGAAAGTATAATCGACTTAGTTAGTGTTAATTGTCAAGTACTCACTCAAAGCCAAGGTTTTCTATTTTGAGATTTTTCATGTTGAGAGGCATAGATGAATCTTGACGACTTTTCATGGTTTATGATTAAGGTCACCTCAATAATAAATCAATGTTTTATGAATTTGTATAACAAACTAGTTAGGTTCTTGTTGTTAGTAGTTGGTACCTTGACGGTACCAACAAAACTAGTTAGGTTCTTGTTGTTAGTAGTTGATATTGTGTGTTAGTTATATAATTGTTGGTATTTGTGCCAGCAGCTATATAATGGTGAACAATCATTATAGGGAGAGTTTAACAATTTATTAAATTATCAAAATTTTGATAGAGAATTTTAGAGATTTGAGAGAATTGAGTGTATTGAAGTTTTGGGTTGTAAGATTAAAACACTACAATATTTGTATTCTCTATTTTTAATAGTAAAAGATTCTTTTGTCTTCGCCTGTGGACGTAGGCTAAAAGTTGAACCACGTAATCTTGTGTTTTGTCTTATTTTTATTTTATTATTTTTTTAATTTCACTTTAACTGCGATCCTGCATCACTCTTCAATTTTTTAACAAGTAGTATCAGAGTTTCTGGTTGAAGGACGTTACTATTTACGTGTACGGTTACTATTTACATATACATTTACTGTTTATACGTATGATCACTATTCACGTGAAACGGTGAAAGCCGATCCTAGCAGAAAGCAGTCCGTGGTGAAAAGCAATGGCGACAAAATATAAAGTTAAGAAGTTCAATGGAGGTAAATTTACATTGTGACAAATGAAAATAAAGATAATTTTAAAGAAAAACAAGTGCTTAGAAGCAATTGATGAAAGGCCTGCTGGTATCATTGATGATATTAAGTAGAATGAGATTGACAGTAATGCAGTTGCTGATCTACATCTAGCACTTGCTGATAATGTGCTATCCCGTGTGGCGAAAAAGAAAACAGCAAAAGAGATCTGGGATACTCTCATAAAATTGTATAAAGCCAAATCTTTGCACAACAAGATCTTTTTAAAAAGGAGATTGTATACTCTTTGAATGGTAGAATCCACTTCAGTGACAGAGCACATCAACATATTAAATACTCTATTTTCCCAACTCACTTTCTTGGGGCATAAAATAGAGGCAGGTGAATGTGCGGAGATTCAGCTTCAAAGCCTACCAGATTAGTATGATCAACTCATCATCAACTTGACGAATAATATTCTAACGGACTTCTTAGTCTTCAATAATGTTATAGCCGCTGTACTGTGAGAAGAACGAAGACGAAAAAATAAAGAAGACAAACAGGAATGTTCGCAGCAAGCAGAAGCTTTGACAATGATGAGAGGTAGATCAACAGAACGTGGCCCCAGTGGGAGTCAAAATCATGGTAGACCAAAATTTAGAAGTAAGAAGAACGTCAAGTACTACCATTGTGGCAAGAAAGGCCATATAAAGAAGGATTGCTGGGGATTAAAGAAAAGTGCAGAGGACAAACCTCAAGGGAATATTGCAAGCACCTTAGATGCTGGTGAAATTTTATACAACGAGGCAGCAACAGTTGTTGAAAGCAGAAAACGGTTCTCTGATGTATGACTCATGAATTCTGGAGCTACATTGTACATGACCTTTAAAAGAGAATGGTTCTATCAATATGAACCTACCTCTGGAGGATTTGTATATATGGGGAACGATCATACTTTGAAAATCATTGGAATAAGATCCATCAAAATAAAGATGTACGATGGTACTGTTTGTATTATCCAGGAGGTGCGACATATGAAAGGCTTCAAGAAGAATCTTTTGTCATTGGGACAATTAGATAACACTGGGTGTGAGACCCAAATTGAAAATGGGACCATGAAAATTCTCAAAGGCGCGCTTGTAGTAATGAAGGCAGAAAAGGTTGCTGTAAATTTGTACATGCTAATGGAGAAACACTGCAGGAAGGAGATGCATCTGTTGCATCAACTAGTTCAGCAAAAGAGTCAACGATAATGTGGCATCGCAAACTGGGCCATATGTCGAAACGAGGTTTGAAGATTCTCTCTGATCAAAATTTACTTATTGGGCTTAAATCGGTTCATTTACCTTTCTGTAAGCATTGTGTCACAAGTAAGCAGCACAGATTAAAGTTCAGCACATCCAGTTCTAGAAGTAAAGAAATTCTAGAATTAATTCACTCTGATGTTTGGCAAGCACCAGTGATGTCCTTAGGGGGAGCGAGATATTTTGTATCATTCATAGATGATTACTCTAGGAGGTGTTAGGTGTATCCAATCAAGAAGAATTCATATGTGTTTGAAGCTTTCAGAATATTCAGAGCGCGTGTAGAACTTGAATCAGAAAAGAAGATCAAGTGTTTAAGGACAAATAATAGAGGAGAATATACTGGTGAGGATTTTATTGCATTTTGTCAACAAGAAAGCATCAAGCTGCAATTTAGCATAACTTACACGCCTCAGCAGAATGGAGTAGCAGAGCGGATGAACAGAACCTTGTTGGAGAGAACAAGAGCTATGTTGAGAACTGCAGGTTTAGCTAAGGCATTTTGGGCAGAAGTAGACTGCCTGTTATGTGGTAAATCGGTCACCATCATCAGTAATCGAGTTGAAGACACCGATGAAGATGTGGACTGGGAAACCAGTTGATTATTCTCGTCTTCATGCATTTGAAAGTCCTGTATACGTGATGTACAATCCCCAAGAAACAACGAAGCTGGATCTAAAATTCATAAAATACATTTTCTTGGGATATGCTGATGGAGTCAAGGGGTATCGCCTGTGGGATCCCACTACCCACAAGGTTGTCATCAGCAAAGATGTGATATTTGTAGAAGATAAACTACAAAGGAATGATGAAGATGATAGCACAGTGAAAGAAAATCTGGAGACTACAACGGTACAAATGAAAAATAATCAAGTACAAGAAAATTCAGATTCTTCTGAAGCAGCACCAGAGTACGAAGAATAAGAACCAGTAGAGTCTGAGGCTACAGATGATCGTCGATCAACTCGTGAGAGACGACCACCAGCGTGGTACTCGGAGTATGTCATGGAGGCTCATGTTGCATACTGCCTTGTAACAGAGGATGGAGAGCCAACAACTTTCCAGGAGGCTTCTAAAAGTCAAGATGTTTCTCTATGGATGACAGCAATGCAAGAAGACATTGAAGCCTTGCATAAGAACAAAATATGAGAGCTGGTTGCATTACCACGTAGAAGAAAAGCCATTGGTAATAAATGGGTCTACAAGATCAAACGGGATGGCAATGACCAAGTGGAGCAGTATCGTGCGAGATTAGTGGTGAAAGATTATGCTCAGAAAGAAGATATTGACTTTAATGAGATATTTTTTCCTGTGGTTCGACTCACGACAATCAGAATAGTCCTGACAATGTGTGCTACATTTAACTTACATCTAAAGCAGCTAGATGTGAAGACAGCCTTTCTTCATGGAGAACTTGAAGAAGAAATTTATATGCTCCAACCAGAAGGTTTTAAAGAAGAAGGAAAAGAGAACTAAGTTTGCAGGTTGAACAAATCTCTGTACGGTCTCAAACAGGCGCCGAGTGTTGGTACAAGAGATTTGATTCCTATATCATCAGTCTTGGATACAACAGACTTAGTTCAGACCATTGTACATACTACAAAAGATTTGAAGATGATAACGATTTCATTATTTTGCTATTGTACGTGGATGACATGTTGGTGGCAAGCCCCAACAAAGATCGAGTCCAAGAATTGAAGGCACAGTTGGCTAGGAAATTTGATATGAAGGACTTGAGACCAGCAAACAAGATTCTAGGGATGCAAATTCACCGAGATAGAAATAATAAGAAGATTTGGCTTTCTCAGAAGAACTACTTAAAGAAAATCTTATGACGCTTCAATATGCAAAATTGTAATCCAATTAGTACCCCACTCCCTGTTAATTTCAAGTTAACCTCAAAAATGTGTCCTAACAAAGAAGCAGAGAGGAAGGAGATGTCTCGAGTATCGTATGCATCAGCAGTAGGAAGTTTAATGTTCGCTATGATTTATACCAGACCAAACATTACACAAGCAGTGGGAGCGGTTAGTAGATACATGACGAATCTTGGTAAAAAGCATTGGGGTTGTGTCAGGAGGATCCTTAAAGACATCAAGGGTACATCAGATGTTGCTTTATGTTACGGAGGATCAGATTTTATTGTTAAGGGCTATGTGGATTCAGATTTTGCAAGAGACCTTGATAAAAGAAAATCCACTACTGGTTATGTGTTTAAACTTGCAAGAGGAGCTATAAGCTGGGTTTCGAAACTGCAAACTGTTGTGACATTATCTACTACAGAAGCAGAATACATGGCAGCTACACAAGCTTGCAAGGAAGCAATTTGGATACAAAGATTACCGGAGGAGCTCAGGCACAAGTAAAAGAAAGTTGAATTGTTTTGTGACAGTCAGAGTGCTTTGCACATTGTAAGGAATCCAGCTTTTCATTTAAGAACGAAGTACATAGGTGTTCAATATCACTTTGTGGTAGAAGATGGAAGTGTGGATATGAAAAAATTTCATACAGATGATAACCTAGCAGATGTGTTGACCAACCCCACTAATACCCACAAGTTTGTATGGTTCAGATTCTTACATGGCCTAACAGATACGTAGGCAACATGACTTTGGCAAAAAAGAAAGAATGGTATGGAGACTTGATTGATTTTCAATCAAATCTCCAAATGGGAGAATTGTTATTAGCTAGCACCGTGTGCTAGCTACATAATTGCTGGCACACGGTGCTAGCAATTACACAATAGTGGACAATCATTTTTTAGCTGTCCACTATGCTAAACTCTCCCTATAAATGGGAAAGTTTAACAATTTATTTCATTATCAAAATTTTGAGAGAGAATTAGGTGTATTGAGGTTTTGGGTTGTAAGGCTAAAATACTACAATACTTGTATTCTCTATTTTTAATAGTAAAAGATTCTTTTGTCTTCGCCCGTGGACATAATGTAAAAGCCAAACCACGTAATTTTACATTTTATCTTATTTTTATTTTATTATTTTTTCAATTTTACTTTAACTGTCACCCTACATCACCCTTTAATTTCCTCACACTTGTAATAGAAATAAAAAATTTTTAAAAATCAATCATCATCAAACCAATTTTTGAGAGAAAATTATTTAAAAATTACTATATGATATGTATGAGACGAGTGTGTGATAATAAAAAAAGTCTTTAAAAAAATAAAAACAACAATTATAAAAAATAAAAAAGAATAAAAACAACAAAAAGTCTCCTTTTCAAAAAAAAAATTATCATAAAAAACGTCAAGAAAAAAATTTAAAAAAATAGTAGCATATAAAAAAGAAGAGAGTTATAGAATTGAACATTTGTAATAAAATCGTATCATATACTATATATATATATATATCAATTACGATAAAATCATGATAATTATAAAAATAAACATAATAAAATAAATTGATTACGGGAACAAATTATTTGAGCTGTATCCCCCCTACTCATCATTAAGAAAATGAGATCTCCAATATTATTCCACCCCACAAAAATAGAGAGCCTAACTATATTTTAAACAAAACAAGATATTTGATTTAATCTTAACATATAATAATTACCTAATTTACACCAAACAAATCTCATAATTTCACTCATAAATTTTGATCATAAAGCCTAAAAACTAAAAATAACTGATAGTATATCTATTTTCACTTTTAACAGTTTTGAATTTAAATCCTCCTCATCTTTTCTTGATAATTTTTTTTAAAAAAAAATAAATCTGGAACGAGCAAGATCTGCACCGTCTCTCTCTCACTCTTACTGTCTCACAGTCACAGTCACTCATCATTTTCAAATAAAAATAAAAACATTCCTTTAAAAAATAAAAATAAAAACGTGGAGACACCTGATTGGGCCATTCCATGCAGCAACTGTAACAATAGAATGAAAATAATCATAAATAAATAAAGTGATAATAATAAAATGAATAAATAAAAAGTGTGGGAAAAGCATATTTATAAATAGGCCAATGCCCTTCAACTACCTTCCCTCCTCACAGATCTCCCCTTGTTTCTGACTTTCTCTCTCTCAGTTTCTTTCTCCTCTGTTTCTCAGCTTTGTGTCTGCGATTCAACAACTAAGAAAGCAAAAGCTAAAACACCCACCAAAGTTAAAGGTAAAAAAAAAAAAAAAATTAAGTTTAATCTCTCTCTCTATTTTTTTCCTCTAGTATTTTGTAAAGTATCATTCTATAATCTCTATTTATAAAGTGTGTCATAATGATAGTTCAATCAAAGCTTTTAAATTTTTGTTTTGGCTCTAAAGTTACGCCTGCTAGATCTTATAATGATGTAATAGCTAAAGAGAAATTTATATCTGGAAAGGGTGTTAGTAAGAGGGATCTTGAACTAAGAATGGTGATCTTTACTGTAATTGTGTTTAAACTTGCTTATTGACGCTGCGAATAGTGTAGTTACTTTTAAGTGGATCTGGTTTCATTTCGGCTTTGTTTTTGAACAGATCTGGTAGTTTAGCATTTAATTACCAGGAGTTTCATGGATTCTGTTTCTTTCTTTCCTTTTTTTTTTTTTTGGGACAATGTTGTTGGAGAGAAGTAGTTAACGCTTTAGTATAAAGTGTTAACTGAGTATAAACGGTTTGCTGATTTCCAAACACAGTTTTTAGCATAGTTGACCCTGTTTATTGGCGCAGTTTTTTGGTTCGCTTTCTCATTTCAGTTAAGTTCATTTCCTTGCTTAGGTTTGCAATCGATCTAATGACGATTGAGTCTGTACTTGAAGAGAATTTACGAGTTTCTTCCAATTATCTAGGAGTCCTAGTCTAAAAATGTGGAGTGTTTATGGGGGGATAAGAGTTTTATCTTGAGCCAAAAATTCGTTTTACTATTATTTTTCAGGAGATACTTTTATGTGGAATTATCTAGAATCTAGAAGCTGTTTTTTCTTATGTTGTAAGTCAAATCTTTTTATGTTGGATTCTGTAGAAGCTGTTGGGATGGCAACTGTTTACACACCAAAGAACATCCTCATTACTGGAGCTGCTGGCTTCATTGCATCCCATGTGTGCAACCGGCTCATCCGGAACTACCCGGAGTACAAGGTTGTTGTCCTTGACAAGCTTGACTACTGTTCAAACCTCAAGAACCTCAACCCCTCTCAATCATCTCTGAACTTTAAGTTCATCAAAGGAGATATTGACAGTGCTGACCTGGTCAACTTCATCCTCTTGACAGAAAACATTGATACAATAATGCACTTTGCTGCCCAGACCCACGTTGACAATTCCTTTGGCAACAGCTTTGAGTTCACTAAGAACAACATTTACGGCACTCATGTTCTCCTAGAAGCCTGCAAAACCACTGGTGGCCAAATCAAGAGGTTTATCCATGTCAGCACGGATGAGGTTTATGGAGAAACTGATGAGGATGCTGTGGTGGGAAACCACGAGGCTTCTCAGCTCCTGCCAACAAACCCTTATTCTGCCACGAAAGCTGGGGCAGAAATGCTTGTCATGGCATATGGGCGATCATATGGCTTGCCTGTGATAACTACCAGAGGAAACAATGTTTACGGGCCCAATCAATTTCCTGAAAAGCTGATTCCGAAGTTCATTCTCTTGGCTATGAAAGGAAAGCCTCTTCCTATTCATGGGGATGGGTCAAATGTAAGGAGTTATCTCTACTGTGAGGATGTTGCTGAGGCATTTGAAACTGTTCTTCACAAAGGAGAAGTAGGCCATGTATACAATATTGGGACAAAGAAAGAAAGGAGAGTGATTGATGTGGCCAGGGATATCTGCAAACTTTTCTCTTTGAACCCAGATTTGCAGATTAAATTTGTTGAGAATAGGCCATTTAATGACCAAAGGTATTTCTTGGATGATCAAAAACTGACAGCCTTGGGATGGTATGAGCGAACTACATGGGAGGAGGGTCTAAAAAAGACAATGGAATGGTATGTCAGCAATCCTGATTGGTGGGGTGATGTAAGTGGTGCACTTCTGCCTCATCCAAGAATGCTGATGGTTCCTGGGATTGAAAGACAGTTTGATGGACCTGACATGAGCAACTCTGCTTCCATGCTTATGCAAAATAATACTCGTCAGAGTCAAATGGTGGTTCCAGGTTCAAAGATCAATACCTCTGGGCAGAAGCCATCCCTGAAGTTCTTGATTTATGGTAGAACAGGTTGGATAGGGGGACTTCTTGGGTGCATTTGTGAAAAGCAAAGGATACCCTTTGAGTATGGAAAGGGACGTTTAGAGAACCGGTCACAACTCTTGGAAGATATTCGAACTGTTAAGCCAACTCATGTCTTCAATGCGGCTGGAGTGACTGGAAGACCCAATGTGGACTGGTGTGAAACTCACAAGCCAGAGACAATTCGCACCAATGTTGTTGGCACACTGACCTTGGTAGATGTCTGCAGAGAGCATGGCCTACTTGTGATGAATTATGCTACTGGTTGTATTTTTGAGTATGATGCTGAACATCTAGAGGGTTCAGGAATTGGGTTCAAGGAGGAAGACCAACCCAATTTCATTGGCTCTTTCTATTCTAAAACCAAAGCCGTGGTAATTTCATCTACCCTTCTTTTTTATTATTTTCTCTGCTTTGATTTCACAACCAAGCTGTTTCTTTCCCTTTTTTTGTCAAATTTTGTGTTAGGTTGAAGAGCTTTTGAAAGAATATGATAATGTTTGTACCCTCCGGGTTCGAATGCCAATTTCATCTGATCTCAGCAATCGCCGTAACTTTATCACAAAGATTTCGCGATACAACAAAGTGGTGAACATTCCTAACAGCATGACTATCTTGGATGAGCTTTTACCGATTTCAATTGAGATGGCCAAAAGGAATTTGAGGGGTATATGGAACTTCACAAATCCTGGAGTTGTGAGCCACAATGAAGTTCTGGAGATGTACAAGGCTTATATTGATCCTGGACTTAAGTGGGTTAATTTCACACTTGAGGAACAGGCTAAGGTTATTGTCGCCCCTCGAAGCAACAATGAATTGGATGCTTCTAAGCTGAAGAAGGAGTTCCCTGAGTTGTTGTCCATTAAGGAGTCGCTGATTAAATATGTCTTTGAACCCAACAAGAAAACCTCTTTTGCTGGAGTGGCAAAATAAGCATTTCATATGTGCAAAATCCCAAGATTGAGGTCTGCCCTTCTTGGGGTAAGAGTTCATTATACTTATTGTCATTCATTATCATCCTCAATTTTTTATTTATATATTCCATTATTTCAATATGATAGCTAGCATAATCCCATTTGTGGTATTGTTTGTTAAATCTTAGTTTGTAATTTTCATAAGGGGAGGATGCATTATATCATATCTAAAACTTGCAGCAATGTATTTTTTGGATTCTAAGTTATTTATAGAATAAAGTTTGATTACATTTACTATTTGATGGGGTATTATGCTCTGTATGATGTTTCAATTTAATGTCCTGTGACCATTCAGGGCCAAGTCTGGGGAATTTAAGGCTATTCTGATTGTGAAGTTCTCTTATATTTTCCTTCACCCCACCTAGTGAAAAAAGAAAAGAAATTACTAATTGCCTATAAGTTGATAAGCAAGCATTATTGCGGTGATCAAATTTCATATTATTCATTTTCAAGCTTTCTGAAGTTGAAAGCTTTGTACCAGAAAATATGGAAGCACAGCTTATTTGTTCCTTTTTCTGCTGCCCTTTCCTTGATGTGCTTTGAGCTGCTGCGATGATGGATTAGAATAAAAATGCTATGTATTTGTGATGAAGTAATAGGGATGAATATTATTATATGGTCTGCTTCTAAACTGATGAATATTATATAGCTTAGCTTAGCAGTTCTATGAGATTGTTAGCTGGGGGGTCTTGCTGTTCTGCTAATCCCGTCCCCGTTCCCCACAGGAATATTTCCCGAGACTCCAAAAATTTGGAGATGAAGGAGAAATTGTCAATTCTACATTGGGTCGAAATCAACAAAATTTCACCAAAAAATGGATTAATTTGATTAGCTAATTTGATGGCCAAATTACAATCCCTTAAAAAAAAAAATGCTTAGCTCTAAATTTTGCTCATCTCGAATTAACATCTGGATATTTGAGATGAGCCAAAGGAACACTTTCAAACTACTCGTAGCATTTTTGGAGTCGAGATTCTATAATCAGTGGTAGCCTAGCATCTCTGAGTCCTTTGCCAACTGGATTTCTAACCTTACAGCTTCAGCCTCTGAATACTCACATCCCCATGAAAAGTGCTGCCCATCGCTGTTGCGATAATTTCTCCTGAAGAGTTTCTGATGATTGCTTGAAAACCACCCTTCTGAAGAATATGATTCATAGCCGCATCAACCTTAAGTTTGAACCAGTTTTGAGGGGGTGGATTTCATATCAAGGACCTTAGTTCATTGATAGCCCGTCTCATGTTTATTTTGGGATTTTGTGGTGTTTCATTTTTGTCAAATTGACTTCCCTTTGAATTAAGAACTCGGCTTTCTCCTCGAGCTGTAATGTTGAAATACGTTTTCGAAGATTGGGCTGGCCCAAACTCAGTCTAATGCACAGCCTCACACATCACATTCCATTTTCATTACGATTTGGTAATAAAAGAGAATAAACACTCAAAGAGCACCATGATCAAGTCTTTAACAACAAAAAGTTAGATGTGAATTTCTTTTTCTTTTTTTTAAATATATAATTTATTACCTAATGCACAGCCAATTGCAAGGCCTACTCTTAAAAAGGCATATTTAGATTTAATAGAAAGATCTGTTGGATAAAAATTTTTAATTAGTGAAAGAATCATCATAATTAAGATCTCATATTAAATTATCAAGAAGAATAAAATCGGAAGCGTACTTAAATTTATGGAGACGTAAAAAAATTAGAGTTGATGTATTCTACGTCTAAACCTTTTCTCTTATTACTCACTGATGGGATGTGAATGAATAATACGTTAGGATTTAGACTAGAGACCTCAATCTATTATTTATAATATTTTATTTTATTTTGGCCTATCATAAAATAAAATAACTGGATCTCTACACATTAAAACCATGCCATACGTGATGCCCTAAAAATTCAATAATAAATAAATATTATTTGATCACTTTTAATGGGTAACAAAATAGATAGTCAATAATATACAATTAATTGATATATGTAGACCCACTTTAATATATAATATCCAATAATCTCCCACTTGGGTCACATATATCACTTTATAATTGTATATTACCAAATAACTTTATAAGCTCAATATTTGCTATCTTAATAAAAAAAACATCTCTTAACAATCTGGTCAATCAATTATACTAACATAGGATCAAAGTGATTTTCGTTATCCTTTTTGTAAATAGACCAATCAATGGTCACATACATCAATATAATTAATGACATAGATCAAGCATGGATGTGTAGCATGAAAAGTTCATGCAACGTGATCCCTTAACATGTCTATTTCTAACTGGTCCTACTTTATAACTCATAAGAATTCAACAATATACTTTCAAAACTTTATGCAAAACTGCAATTGAAATAATATAACTTTATTTCAGAGTTTTTTTTAAAAAATAAAGAAAGAGTAATACTTTAGTTTGATCAGAAAACATATCAACTGTAATTAAACATCAAGAAACAAACTCCTACTATAGAAGTATATTATTAGGATGAACTATACCCATACGAGCCACATGTTCATGAAACACCTTAGGTGCTACACCTTTGGTAAGCGAATCCGTAATCATTAAGTTTGTACTGATATGTTCAATAGACACTTGAAGACTCTGAACTCTATCTTTAACAACAAGAAACTTGATGTTAATGTGTTTTTATTTTGACGAGCTTCTATTGTTCTTAGAATATAACTTAGCGGCTTTATTATCACAAATTATTCTCAATGGTCTCTCAATGCCATCGATAATTTGTAGCCCAGTGATAAAATTTCGCAGCAATATTGCTTGATTTGATATCTTATAGCAAGCTACAAACTCTGCTTCCATGGTGGATGAAGCTACGAGTGACAGCTTGACACCCTTCCATGACTCAGCTCCCCCAGCCAATAAGAAAACATAACCTAAAGTAGATCTTCTACTATCGAGATAACCAGCAAAATCGGAGTCTGAATACCTAATGATCTCTAAATGATCTGATCTCCGATATGTGAACATGTAATCTTTTGTTCTCTGTAGATACCGCATAACTTTTTTAACGGCTCTTCAGTGATCTATTCCTGGGTTACTTAGATATTTGCCAAGCATTCCAACTATATACGTAATATCCGGACGCGTATAAACTTGAGCATACATGAAACTCCCTATTACAGACGCATAAGGGATATTCTTCATCTCTTTCTTTTCAATCTCATTTCTTGGGCATTGAAGCAGACTAAATTTATCACCTTTAGTAATGAATGTGTCTCCTGATGCACAATTCTTCATGTCAAATCTATTAAGCACCTTATCGTTATATATCTTTTGTGATAAGCCAAGTATGCCACAAGAACGATCTCGGTGAATCTGTATGCCCAACATAAAAGAGGCATTCTCAAGATCTTTCATTTCAAATTTATTTGAAAGAAATATCTTGATTTCATGCAAAAATCCTATATCGCTGCTTACTAGTAAAATGTCATCCACATATAAGATAAGAAAAATAAATTTGCTCTCACTGATCTTGTGATAAATGCATTGATTAACAGTGTTTTCCTTAAAACCAAAGGAGGTAATCACTTGATGAAATTTTTGATACCATTAACGGGATGCTTACTTTAAACCATAGATGGACTTCTTTAATTTGTACACCAAATGTTTTGAATCTTTGGATTTAAAGTACTCTAGTTGCAACATGTATATGGTTTCTTCAATATTGCCATTGAAAAATGTAGTTTTTACATCCATCTGATATAGCTCTAAATCATAATGAGCTACAAGTTACATAATAATTCTAAAAGAGTATTTCGATGGAACCGGAGAGAAAGTTTATTTATAATCAATACTTTCCTTTTGAGTGAAACCTTTTGCGACTAGACGTGCCTTATATCTTTCGACATTGCCTTTCGAATCCCGTTTGGTTTTGAAAATTCATTTACAACTAATTGGTTTCGCTCTTTTAGGCAATTTGACAAGATCCTAAACGTCATTGTCTTGCATTGATTTCATCTCATCTTTCATGACATTTATCCATTTCTGGGAGTTCACATTTTGTTTAACTTGACTAAAAGTTATTGGATCATCTTTCAGTCATATATCAAACTCATGTTCTTAGAGATACACGACATAATCATCTTAAATCGTTGATCTCCTTTCCCTAGTGGATCTCCTTAATGGCACTTCCAATTGAGGTTGTTATTGTTGCTCCTCTACATGAGTATGAGCAGGTTCTTCAATATTAGCGGGAGGTATCTTAGGAACGTCTTGATTATCTATTTTTGCATCCAGCATAATAGCATGTGCAATTACCTGGCTATTATCAATTGTAATATTAGCAATAATTATATATTCCTCTTTAAAGACAATGTTTCTGAGTTTAGCACTCCCACTATATTCAACATCCTCAATGATTTTAGCACTCCCTGTCTCAAAAAAGGATCTACTTGAGGGATCATAAAACTTGAAACCCTTCGATCTCTCAGAGTATCCAACAAAGTAGCAGTTTACTGTTCTTGAGTCTAACTTTCTTTCATTAGGCCTGTATGGCTTAGCTTCAGCTGGACAACCCTAAACATGCAAATGCCTAATACTAGGCTTCTTTCTAGTTCATAGTTCATATGAGGTTTTAACTACTGCTTTACTTGAAACTCGATTAAGGATATATACTACAGTCTTTAAGACTTCACTCCAAAGAGATTCTGATAAAAAAGAATGATTTATCATACTTTTAACTATATCCTTTAGGGTTTGATTTCGTCTCTCAGCTACACCATTTTGACTTGGAGTCTTTGGTATGGTGTATTGAGGAGCGATGCCATATTCTTGCAAATATCTCGCAAAAGGGCTTGGATGTTCAGATTTTAAGGCTTTAATTTAATGGCTTTAATTTTCTTGCCATTAATTTAATGA
This sequence comes from Ailanthus altissimus, assembly GCA_946807835.1. NCBI lineage: Eukaryota > Viridiplantae > Streptophyta > Magnoliopsida > Sapindales > Simaroubaceae > Ailanthus > Ailanthus altissimus. The sequence continues at coordinate 23,412,479 of OX327684.1, forward strand.
CGTTCCGTTATATCTACCATAAAACTCACCACCACGGTCAAATTTAATGGCTTTAATTTTCTTGCCAAGCTGATTTTCAACTTCAACTTTTAAGGCTTTGAAAACATCCAATGATTGATACTTCTCATAAATCAGGTATAGATACCCTTAACGAGAACAATCGTATATGAAAGTAATAAAATATTATTGACCATTCCAGGAAGTCGTAGGGAATAGACCACAAATATCAGTATGAATTAATTTTAAGACGTTTAAACTTCTGTTGGCACCGATTTTCTAATATTTGTTTGTTTTCCCTTAATGCATTCAATATATATTTTAAAATCTTAAAAATCAAGGGAATTTAGAATTCTTTCTAACACAAGCCTTTGAATTCTTTGTTTAGAAATGTGTCCTAAATGCTTATACCATAACATATAAGAATCTTAGACAGCCCTGCATAGTCACACTTATGTATATAGTTGCACCCGTATCTATCCACAAAGTGTAACTTAGTACTAAAACCAAATTAACTTCTGAACAAACAAAGTTGAGAAGATCACCCTTTTTGTCAAGCCATTTTACGTACTTGGAACAATCCTTCTTCACATGTCCAACTTTCTTACAAAAGTAACAAGAGATTTCAGTATTCTGTTTCTTTTGCACCTTAGGCTGTGAAGTTCCAATGTCTGTAGCTTTTTTTTTCTTTATTATTTTATTTTCTTTTCTTGTTGGCGGCATTGTCATTGGAATAAGTTGCTAAATGAGCACTCTCTATCTTTTCTTGTTTTAACCTCTCATCCTCTTGTACATATTGAGCAATGACCTCATTAAGAGTCCATTTCTCCTTTTGAGTATTATAACTGATCTTAAAAGAACTGTATTGTACAGGAAGAGAGATCAAGACCAGGTGCACGAGAATGTCATCAGACAACTTTAACTTTAGTGCCCTTAATCTTGTAACAAGATTAAACATTTTCATAATGTACTCCCTTATATTTTCTTTGCCCTTATACCGCATTAAAACAAGCTTAGACAAAATAGTGCTTGTTTCGACCTTTTCATTATTAGCGAATCGGTCTACTATTTGGCTCTGGAACTTTTTAGCATATTCTTTCTTAGGCACTGCGCCCCTAATGGTATCTAGAATAGAGTGCGTTATGATCATTAGACTCATGCAGTTAGAACGCTCTCATTTTTCATAAAGTGTCATTTGTTCAGTAGTACTGCTATCAGTAGAGGCGAGAGGTTCTTCCATCCGGATTGCATAGTTTAGATCTATACTCCCAAACATAATGGTAATGTGCTTCTTCCATTTTCTGAAGTTAGTGTCATTAAGCACTGGAATGTTGTTTAAGTTGGCAGATATAGAAGAAGCATTTATTGTATAAAACAAACAAAAAACTCACAATCAATAACCATGTCATTTAATCATGTATTTATATACACACATGGCATAAGATATAATAAATTGGGCCATTATAAGATATCAAACACAACATTGCTATTTAGTCTTTGGACAGAAATAACAATTTGTAAACGGTACTCTAAAAACTTGGACAATAAATATTGATAATAGATTTTGTCAATAATACGTCTTTCTTTGGATCGACATATTATATGTATAGAGAGTATCAAAATTTATCACATATTTACTGTCACATGTGTTTATTATCTGGCAAAAAAATAATCTTATTTAGGTTGATTATTTTTCGCATAAATTTAAACACAATTATTTATTTTCTTTAATAACACTCACATATTTCAAAATAAATAAATCTGCATAAAAGATGTCACTTTGGTGATATTTTCATTTAATTTAATTTATTTTAAAATATTGGATAGTAGTTTGTAGGAAAATTGATAAAAAATAGAATGGTCAAAGTTAAAATCAACAGTCAAAATTAGGACGGGATCAGAATGGATAGGAATCGAAGTGGTTGAGTCAGGTCAAGTTTAACTTTTCTAATTACCCAAACCCTAATCTTTATCTAATGACATAAACTCAAAATGGGCTCAGGTTCATCCTAATTCACTTTATTTGGCTAGTATGTTGGGTATATAAAACTTGGGCCTAGTAAAATTTTCATGAGCCTTATAAAATTGATCTGATAAAATCTTAAAATTTGTGGACACTAATATGTATCACAATTAAGAGAAACCCTATTAAAGTTGATATTATTAATTTGATTTTAAATAAATTTTAACTTCTACCCCTTTTTTTTTAATATTTCAATTTTTTTTAAATAAAAAATTTTAAAAAAATTCATCAACATGCGACAATCAATACTATTTTCGTATCAATGAATATTGCATAATACAATTATTCAATACATTAAATATATTGAATTCAACCAACAATTTCACAATTCGCATATAATAAATATATATATATATATATAGATTCAATTTGGCATGTATAAAATGCATCTTGAAAAATGTGAATGCATATATTTGTATGTTTTTCATATGTCGTGTTGCTAGTATTCAATTTATGAATTTTCTTTTACGCAATTGATTCGAGCAGATTCAAAAAAGAAACATTCCACTCGTTTTGTTTTTAATTTTAATAATTACGTATTCATAAAAGAAAGTGAAGACATATATATACTGTTAGATTGAAAACTTGTCTTGCTATTGCATATATATTAAATATACAATTTAACACTCATAATTTATTATTAAAATTTTTATCTCTTAATGATTCAATATGAGGTGCCTCGGATACCACTTGTTGGATAAAAATTTTTAATTGGTGAAAGAATCACTATAGTCAATATTAGGGGTGGGCAAAAAACCGAAAAACCGAACCGGACCCGAAAAACTGAACCGAATTGGTCGGTTCGGTTCGGTTTTTCTCTTGGTCGGTTCGGTTTTCGGTTTTTTATTTTAAAAACCGAAAAATTCGGTTCGGTTTTCGGTTCGGAAGGCCGAACCGAGAACCGAACCGAAAAAACCGAATTTTAAAAAAAATTAAAAAATTACAAAAAAATTAAAAAAAAATTAAAAAAAAAATTAAAAAAAATTTAAAAAAATTAAAAAAATTAGAAAACCGAACCGAACCGAACCGACCCAAACCGAACCAAAAAAACCAAAACCCGAACCGAACCGAACCGAACCGGTTCGGTTCGGTTCGGTTTTTGATTTTTCGGTTCGGTTTTCGGTTTTATTTTTCAAAAACCGACCGGCTCGGTTCGGTTTTCGGTTCACACTAAAAACCGAACCGAACCGGATTTGTCCACCCCTAGTCAATATCTTATGTTAAATCATCAAAAAGAATAAAATCGAAAATGTACTTAAATTTATGGAGATACAGAAAAATTAAGATTGATGTCTTTCACATCTAAACATTTTCTTTATGAGAGAAAAGTTGCCATCATTCATTGATGGGATGTGAATGAATAATACTTTAGAGTTTAAACTGAGGACCTCAACTTATTATTTATAATATTTTATTTTATTTTAATTTATTATAAAATAAAATAAAATAATTGGATCCCTACACATTAAAATTTTTATCATATGTGATGTCTTAAAAATTTAATAATAAATAAATTTTATTTAATTATTTTTAATTAATAATAAAATATATAATTAATTAATATATATAAATCTACTTTAATATATAATTAGCTAATAGGACCGGATAGCATGTTAATAAGGCGAAATTTAGGTGACAAACTTGTGGGGACAGTGCTTGCTTTCAATTCGTTTGTGGGCATTGAAGGCTCCCACATGCGTTATCTTTATGTCAACAAAATCTCCGAGTTCGAAAAGCCAAAGAAAGGATCAAGCATGTGCCTGCATCTGCTTGCTCAAATGAACCACGTTAGCACCTGGCTTCAATTAATTCCATTACATCTTTTGATGACTTTCAGTGCTCATTTCTACTCATTTCCGTATCATGTTTCAAGACTATCATCATCTTGATATAAATATTCTGCTATTGACATGAAAACTGAATAAAACTTTATTTACTTTATATTTTTCTTCTTTTCCTTATTTTTAAACTTAAAAACTAAAGAATGAATACTATCCCTTATTCCACCAAATACTACTCTTTTTTCACTAACATAACATTTACCCACATAACTAAGAAAGCTGAAAGCATGCGCATGGGGTTCGAACCCCCCTCTATTTTTAGAAAAAAAAATGCTGAAAGCTTCAACTCTCTCGCTCTCAAACCAGAGCCAAAAAATTCAATCAAGTAAAATTTTCTAATCGTACATGTTACACGTTCTAGCACAACAGTTAGAAATTACATTGACATACATAACCCTCAACACTATTCTATTTCACAATTGAAATAATTTTTGTCAAAATGCTTTTTTTCCAATCCTATCGTACGTCCAAGAAAACAGGCAAACACTATTCTACTTTTGACGTTGTCAATAATCAAGATCTTCGGGTTGCATCGTATATATAAATATATATATTCTAATTTTCGTGTCTTGCGGAGAAGACAACGGGGCCATGTCTCTGCACTTTTCCTTTATTTTCAAAGTGTTAGGAACAAATCAGATTCCTGGCAAACAGAATTTCTCTAGATTTTGGATTATATAGCTTTACTTCCTCACTTTGCTTCTTGTTATATATCTCCTGTAATTAATTGTAAATTAACCCAACTTAACCAAAATGCCAATATCTTTTGTGATCTTGCAAATCATCATATTTTAGAGAATGAAGATCATTGTTAAATGCAACTACCTCCTCTCGAAATTCAAGAGGAACTGAATATTACTGGAAAAAAAAAAATTGAAGGAATATTAAGGTTGAAGATTTGGCAAACTCCCATAAGTATTGGTAAAATACAAGAGATATAATTATCCCGACGATTTTTACTGAAAATTCTTTTTTTTAAAAAAAAAAAAAAAAATTGTTTGACTTTAACATATAAATTAACTAATATATTGATGCGGATCAATAGTTTGCCGACAGTATAGTGAATAGTGATATATATAAAATTTGAAATCAACTTTGTGTTGATTTTGTAAATCTTGGCTACAGCGTCGACTAATTAAAGAATTACTTTCCCCTTTAAAATGAAAGAACCACGTTACCTTTTACCTTTCCTTTATGTTACTGATTTTACTTTCGCATAATATAATCATATTAATTATGAAATCTCATGTCTTTTGGATAAAGGGGTTTAACGAACTTCAACTTTAAGTACCCTTTTTGTCGGTTAGAGCAATTTAAACAATGGAATCACACCTAAAAGAGATCTATTACACTAATTAATTATAATAGTTTTTTCTTATAAAAAATTTATAAATTATTATCTTCATATTTTAAGCATTACACATTTACCTCATTGATATTTTATTTTACTAAAAAATAAAAAAAAATATGCTGTTACAAAGATTTTATAAAATTCTAATTCTTTTAGTATTTTTACTAATATACTCTAATATTACTATTTTGTCATAATTTTATTAATGTAATTTTTAAAATATTACACTAAAATAATAAAAATCATAACATATTTATGTTATAATGAAATAATGAGTATTTTGATTATTTTATTTTAATTTTTCTTTTGTTTTATATTTTATTAATATTTAATACTCATTAAAAAGAATAAATACATTACAGTGTTTTTATTTTAAAAAAATATAATTTCTTAAAATAATAAAATCATAATATATTTATTCTTTCTCCAAACGTATTAAATACTAATATCTTTAAAAATTATTTTTTTTAAAAAAAATAATAAATTTCATTAATGACTTTTTTCAATGACAATAGTATTAAATATTTTTTTGAGAAAGAATAAATATATTATTGTTTTAATATTTTCATTTTTTTGTAAGTGTGTTTAAAAAATTATAAGATATTTATTATTTTTAAAGAGTATTAAATATTAATGCATTAAAAAAATATTAATATTAATAAAAATATAATACACAAAACAAAAAAAAATCAAAATATTCATCCTTCCATGATAATATAAAAATGTTAAAGTTTTTATTATTTTAATTATATTAGTATTATTTTTAAAAAATTATATTAATAATTTAGAAAAATAGTAATGTGAGGGTAGATTAATAAAAAGACAACAATAATTAAGATTTAATAAAATATTTGTAATAGTAGAGTTTTTTTTAGTAAAATAAAACATCATGGAATAAGTGAATAATGTTTAAAATAAGAGGGAGGTAATTTATAATTTCTTTTTTTTTTTATTATTATTGATATAGTAATATTTATTTGTGATTAACGCTAGAACTTTATAATTTGATTAGAGCTCTAATCAAATTATAAAGTTCGATATATATATATATATATATATATCTTTTTTAATACACAAGATACAGTTGTTGTTTGAATTGAAAGCTGGTATAAATTTCTTTGTGTATGTTCCTTTTCAGGGTAATAGGACCTCAGTCATGGCCAAAAAGAAGCCAATGACTAACCAAATTTGGAAAAGGAATCAATTAATCACCAACTACCATAAATAAATTGCATTATTATAAATGATATATATGGTTATATGTTAATTACTGTCATTACAACACCTCACAACTTTGCATTAAATTATTCACTAATGAAAAAAAGAATTTTCTTTTCGTTTCTACAAGATATATAACTATGTGTATATATATTTATTATTTGTGTGGTTGAGTTTAATAGCAAATAAAATACCAACAGAATCTTTTTTTTTGAAGTCAATATATTCCTTTTATGTGAAATTTGTCTTTTGATATAATATCTACTAACGAATCTAATCTTATAAGTTTTATACTCCATTATCATATTGTGAAAGTCAATTATTGAATGAGTTTGACTGACTAAGATTCAAATTGAAATTAAAAAAAAAATTGCTTAATTTCTAAAACTTAATTTATGACTTTTTAGTTAAAAAAAATATTAGGGTTTTTTTAGGTTGCAACATATATAACTATATATAAGTACATTTTCCCCTTAATTATGATTTAGTAACAAATAAAATCTCAGTAAAATCTTCGAAGTCAATATATTCTTTTAAGTGAAATATTAGTCTTTGTATTTATTTACTTATTGTTTTGGGATAATTGCTGCTTTTGATATTACTGATGTTCTAATAAAACTTAACAAGTTAAAGCTAATTAGAAGGCTTTATATATACGTGTATTTACTCTTTTGCTAGATTTACTTGTCTTTTTTTTTTCCCCACTCTGTAGAAGGATAGATAAGGAGCTAAGAAAGTATATGTAGTATTAATTTGTCACTGAAGTTTTGAGACAAACAAATAAAGTAGTATGATATTAAAATATTTGTTCTTATCTGATATTTAATTTTCTTTTAAAAAGAAACTGAAAATAAAAAGAATTTATTGTGAAAAGTTGACCAAAGATATCTCTCTTATTGAATTTTGATGGGATTAAAGAAAAAAAAGGCTGAGTGAAATATGGCCCCAACCTGCGTGCCATGTTCACAGTCGGCTTCGTCTGTTGCAGGCAACATCTGCAACAAGGAACGTGTTTTCTAAATAACCAGTAGTAGTGAGTGTCAATTATGGTCATCTCTCTTCTCACTTATCTATTCATGCAAATTAAAACAAATTTTCTTGGCTTCTTATATATATATATATATATTGTTTTTGTTGATATATTATATTTTCTCTTCCCTTATATGTTTGTAATAACTTTTAGGGTTTGGTCATTCTTCATCTCAACGGGTCCAGAAAAAAAAGTCTTCCTTCACCTCATTATTGTATACGAAACTGGGGAGAGAGTCTAGCTCGGAAACTTGAATTTTCGGACGAAGTGAAATAAAAGTTTCGGGAAAAAAAGGAAAAATCAAATGAGTGCATGGATGTTACGTACATATTGAACAAGAAATGAAAGCTTAGTTTGCTTATCGCTTTTGCATTTCAAGTCTAGAAGAGTACTTTTCTGGTAGCCAATACTATCCATGCGAGTTAAGCAAGCTTATATCATGTCCTAATGAAAAGAAATCAATAAAAAGAGAAAAGTTAATTTCAAAATGTAATTGAAACACCAAGTGTTAAATTATATAGTCGTGTCAAATGTTGTTGTGAAGTCGAAATCTCCTCAAGCAGCATAATTAGCTGACAATTATTTAACCAAAATCTTCGTTTTAGCAGAGATAATATTCCAAGTAGTTCATGTGATTTCCCATGCATTTTTCGGAGGAGACCTTTAATAATGAATACTGAATGCATGTGTGGCCCAATAATCAGAGAGCATTAATCGAAATTTGGGACTCATTGTTATTTACTCCTAGAAAAAGCAGGTTGATTATTTAATTGACATTTATCTGTTAACCATTTGTGTAAGCAAATACAGAGTTGGAAAGGGTTTCGTTATTATCCTTGAAACTTTATACAACAGAAATTTAGTGGGGGGATCACACATATGGAAATTGCTAGCTGTATGATTCAATATGGTACTATTGCAATTATGTTATTGTTGTTAATACCTGAAAATGTGGGATGGGAGACCTTAGTAATATAGCATTATTCATATATTTATTATTTAAGTGTTTTCAGTTTCATATTTAATTAAGGCTTCCATTGCTCTAAACCCGAATTTTCAATCTAGTGTCTTGTTTATTTTATTTTGTTATTTTTTTGGAAAAATTATTATTATTACATGTTTTTTTAAATAATTCTACTAAGATTGGATCTACTATATTTTTCTCAAAAAAAAAAAAAAAATTGTTATAATTCTCTTGGACTATTATAATTCACTTAGATTTCTAGTTCAGGTCTAATTTATCTCCACAATAAAGGTGCAAACTTTAACTCAAAAATATACAAAAAGAGATTTCAACTCTGATCTTCATCAGATTATCGAGAGAAAGTGAAAACCATTCTATTAGGTGATTTTTAAATTTTAATAAATAGGTTGAAATTCCATTTGATTTCAAATTTCACTGGATTAAAATGTAACCCTATCTTAATTTTATTTAGAATATAACTCGTTCAAGTTAACCTCGAAATTCGTAAAAAAAAAATCTAAGATTTTTAAATTTATGAAATATTTTGACAGGTGAAATATTCTAAAATACAAAATAAATGATAGTTATAAATATAAGAATTCTAAAATAGAACATGAATAATAATCTTAAGAGTAGTTTTTTTTTAATTATTTTTAAAATTTTATGTCTCAATTTGACTCATTGTCAGGTATTTAAACTTTTAAGTTATTTGTTTTTTTAGTTAATATTTGTCTTTAAATATAAAAAAACGATTTATTTGTTTTTACTTTTATAAGAATGACATAAAGTTTGAACAAATGACATAATCGTCTCTCTCGTAACATTTTAAACATTTTTCACTTGAATTTCTTTTTGTTTGACCAAGTAATTGAAAAAATAAATTGATCAAATACAATGATTTATTAATATTAAATTGAATAACCCTTTTTACCATCAATCATAAATGATAATTATACCTAAAGAAAGTCAAGAAATTACAACCTTTTTAAAATATAGAAATTAATAGTAATTGATAAGCCTAATCTGCACTAAAAATATCTTCTTTTGCTCTTCTGGACTCAAAACTTCTTATTCAAAATTAAATATAACCTTTCCTTGACCAATGTGACTTGCATTTAATTATTTTTTTATTTTTCGAAAATGACTCGTAGTTAATAATTGAATAAACAGGAAGTAAGAAATCCATTTTCACGAAAACGACATCGTTAATAACTCAATATACCTTTCCTTTCCTTTCCGAATTCTGATCGGCTACGCGCTAGAGGTAGGTGAGGTGCAGCGTAAGAAAATGTGGTCGTCCGTAAGTTAGCGAAACTATCACAAGTTAAAATTTAAATCAGGATGTGAGTGTGGCATTGCTGCTGTCGGTGAGAAAATTTGAAAAACAAGGGCAAATCAGTAATTTGACAAAAGCCACACAGAAGTCACTATCTTCTCTCTCTCCTCCAAAACCCGAAAGAATATAAATAATTGCAATCCCCATTATTTCCCTCCCGCGGCTTTAAACGCGGCCTCCGTTTTGGCTTTTCTTTCGTGATTTCTCTCTCTCAGTCAGCTCGCATTTTAAATTTTTATTTTCTGAAAATAAATATCATATATTTACTACTATTATAATTATTATTATTTTTGTTTCTGAGCGCAAACACTAGAGCGTGATCTCTAAAATTAAAATCCCTGACTCCACAGAAATCCAACTCGTGAACTTCTCATTCTCAATAGGTAAAGTAAAAAGAATATATTAATGCCAAATTTATTCGTTTTTGCTTTTTTTTTTGGGACAAATTTTCAATTTAAATCTCGGAATTTTATTCACTTTTTACGTCATGTGATTTTGTACGGACTGAGTCAGTGAGTAAGTGAAGTGTGAGAGTGCTGATTGGATTGATGGAAACGGAGAGGAAGTGTGGGGAAGTGAGAAGTTCTACCGAGAGAAGAAGAAGATGAAGTTCTACATATCGACGAACGGAATAAAGAGAGTGACGATATCGAACTCCGGTGGCAAGGGATCGTCGGCGCCGGCTCTGGCTAGCCGCAGGATTGTGAGTTCCCGGTCTCTACTGCCGGTGGTTCTTGTGCTTGGAATCGTCTTGCCGTTTCTTTTTGTTCGAGTTGCGTTTTTGGTGCTTGAATCTTCCGCTGTTTGCTCTTCTTCGCTTGGTAATTTCTCTTCTTCTGTTATTGGTCCTAGAAGAACAAAGTATCTTACTACTCTTGGTTTTACATTTCTTTTGAATTTGATCGAGTGATTTTTTTAAAAATATTTTTCGAGTAACTATGACGAACGAAATAGAGAAATCAGCTGTAATATATGTATTATATATTTCTGAAAATGCATTTGATATTATATATTTTTGAAAATCATGATTTGGTAAATAAAAGTATATTCTAGAAATTAATGTCAAACTTTAAGATTCCAATAATTTTTTCATGTATGTAACAGAATAGACTTTAGAAAATAGAAAATAGAAAAAGCTTGAATGAAATATACCTGAAATTTATATAGTTTGATTATAAAAGAAATATTTTGTTTGAATCATATATGTTTCTTGTTATTGCAGATTGTATAGGGCGGAGGCTTTTCAGCGGGAGTGACACATCTCTGGTAATTACATCAAACTTAAATGTCGAATATACCCTTTGATTTTAAATGGACCAATCCCTTTAGCTAACCCAATACGAGTAGACACAGTGAGTACTAATAATAATATTCTATACTCTGTAGATAACAGAAAAAAGGAAAAAAAAAGAAAAACTTTATCCTTATCTGAGTCATGCTAGCGGTACGGGCGCCTGATTGTGTGACATGCTATATTAGATTGCCACATGCACTTTTTAGGGCATTTTAGTAATTTAATTATTGTGCTACTGGAATTTATTTTTATTATTTTCTTTATCGTCGTGGGTTAAGCATTGGGGTCTTATATTTTGGAATTTAAGAATTAGAATTTTTTTTTTTCTCTTTGCGTGATAAGGACTTCGCTCGAGGAGTTTATGTTGTCACCTTCAAGTTCACCGACCTAAAATTTTTTCTACCTATGATCAAATTCTTTGTTTTTGAACTTGTGTCCTTTTTTTTAGCCTATTTAAAATGATTCTTTTTCTTGAATATGCCAAAATATGCGCCAATTTGATCCTGACAACTCTGTTTTTCTTAATTGGTCAATTATTTTTGCCAGATTGGATTTAAGTTATGTAATTGTAACACCCACTTGGTTAATTATATATTTGTCTCCAATTTTACGCACCAGTAATGCAGTGGAATCTTTGTATGTAGCTGTGGTTCTTATTCAAATTGTTAAAACTTGAAACACTGATTAGCAAATCCAAAATTTGTCCTTATCCTTTTTTTTTTTAAAATAACTGTTTATATAAATTTATTTATCTATCTTTTATATATATCGATGTTATGATTAATTTTTTTTAAAAAAAATTTCAAGCTTGCTTCGCATTTTATTTTGAACATTTCTTTCAATAGCTTGTACGTATAGGAAAACGCGGTTCTTATTAACAAATTATGAGAAAGTAATTGTTTTGAATTGAAATGAGGGGAAAAAAAAGAGGTGAGGATGGCATCCCATATTCACAAGATGTCAATTTGAGGTGCGTGACATTATTATAAGCTTTGTAGCTTTTCAAAATAATTAATCGGTGACCTTTCAAAAAAAAAAAAATAGTCAGTGGGGCCAGCTAATATTGGATCCACTCTTCAGAAGCATCTAAGCACTCGCATTTTTAAGATATTACATTATCTTTCACCGGATGTCTGGGGAAAGGCATTCTTGATGAACTTAAAAATGGGCGATGGTGTTTTGGTCATAAAACCATAAATTTTGTACATAATTGAAAATTCCGAGTGCATAGTCCATGATTTAGTGCACTTTGAGGATTGTCGGTATTTCACATCTACAACTACAAGTTGCTTTCTAGTATACGTGGCCAGTTATCCAGCTGTCATATTATTCTCGTCCACTTGATCTTAATTTTAGTTAAATTGGATAAAAAGAAAAAAGAATTGGTTGGTGGATAATTGCCAATATTGTTTGGCTGGTGGTATTTGTTTTCAATGGAAATTCGTAAAGGTGGTCCTTTCGCTGTTATGGAAGCAGTCATAAACGGTTCTGGCTGTAGCTCATATCTGATGATGTAACATGCTTTGTGACTATTTTGGTTATCACACGTCAACACGGTGTGGAGTAATAGATTCAGATTATCTTCGATTGTTTAAGTTCTTTACTGTGTTGATGCATGTAATATAAAGAGACTCAAAGAAGAATTGACGAGAGAACTAATAGAAGCAAAAGATGGTGGCGCTAAAGGAGGAGGATTAGAGGGTTCGTTAGACTCATTCAACGAGCTTGTGAAGGAAACGACGTCTAAACAACAAGATATCAAGGCCTTCGCTTTCAAGACCAAAGCTATGGTAAGTGCCACATATTCATTTTGACTGTCTTTATATCCTTACCACTTTTTTCATTTTCTCTCGTGTTCTTTTCAGTCACTTTTGTTTACTGGTGTCTTTTGGTTGGGCATTGTTGGTGTAATGTCAATTTCAGCTGGCAAAGTCCGGTCCAAATCTGTAAGACTATAAAGTTTAGTTTAATCCTATGATTTAAATAACATAAAATAAAAGTAAGTTCTGCATTGATATTTTCGTTTCTCAACTCTTATATAATATAATATATAATTTGGTTTTAGTATATAACAACTTGTATTTTTTTAATGTCCACTTTTAGTTGCCCATGTCTGCGGCAAGTCTGCTCCGCCAATAGATTAATAGGTTGATCTTTATCAGTTATCATTGATCTGTATGCAGCGGTATCAAGTCTTATTTGTACCATTTAAAATCCTACCATGCATATAATGATTTTAAGTCAAAAAGTTTGTATTCCTATACAACTCGTTTCATTATATATTAATTTTATGCAAAATGACTTGACTTGTCATTAATTTTTTTGGTCTGTTTTTAGTACAAATTACAAAATAATGGACTTTATACTAGTACTAACTACCGAGGCTATATTTCTTTAACCTATTTGGACTTTGAGAAGTTTGGTCGGACTGATTTAGGATCTGAAAATTGACTGTAGCTGCATATAAAAGAAACTGAGTGTTATTTTTAAGTGCTTGATCTTCAAGAAAATAATTTTTACAGTATGTAGAAAAATCATTACTTTGTTATTTTAATTCTTCTTCTGTCTTCTTTTTTTCTTTATTTAACCTTTTCAATAAGTTGTTGGGGATAAAAATTGGATTTACATGCCAAATATTGAAAATCCTAAAGTAATTGCTATTTGCTAATTTTTTTTTTCTCTTTCCTTAACAAGTATGTGATTTGGGTCCAAAATTGGGTTATTAAGATATATTTGTTCATCTAAATTTTAAATAAATTATAACAGGCTTCTTTTTTGTTGTCTTTTTTCAATATATTCTGGTTTCTTTTCTCCTTAATTGTTTGGCAATCTACCACCTAGGTAATTATTAATCCAGTCAGTCTCAGTCTTCCTACCTGCCATATATCAAGTAATGACTATGCTAATGTTGATGTTGTATGGAAAACAGACAAGTTACATGAATATGAATGAGCCATGTGGGAGTGGAAGATTGGCTCAGTAGTTCAATGAGCCCATGATAATTTGTCTCCTATTACTCATAATCTTTCTATAATTCATTTCAATTGACTTTCACCAATACTTACCAAATATATTTTATCTACTCCAACAGAATGCATACTATGTTTTTCATTTAGAGTTTTACTTCTAGCTGATTTGATGCAAATCATTTTGCTGTTTCATGTTCTTTGCATGTTGGGCAAATTTTTGGTTTGATATAGCAATTCACCCTAAAGTAACAGAAAAGTGATGCAATTATTTAATTCTAGCATTATAAAGTGTGAGGGGGTTGAGGCTGAATATTGTACTGCTCTCTTTTGTTTGACTAGAGGTCCAGAAGATTCAAGGATTAGGTAGTGGGAGGTTGTCCTCACTCCTCACTCCTTACCCATTCTATAAAACCTCATTTCTTGGTGCAAGGTTTTTCATGACAGAGTGACTTTATTAGTTAAGCTACTTGACACCCACTAGGCTCTTCATTAATCGGTGTCAGGCTCTTCTTTCAGCATCAGTGTCAGGGTTGGTTATTGTTTTATTAAGATTGCTAGTGGCTACATCCCTGCTCGAAATTACATTTTATTCTTGTGTAACATTTTGTTCTCCATGTTTAAAGCACATATTTCTTTGTTTCAAGAGGTCAGGTTTTATCTCTAGATGCTTTTATAACACTCCCAAATTCAATTTCTAGCATGTTCTCTTTGACCTGCCTTCTTATTATCAAATGTTATGCTGCTTTTAGTTAGATTTTTAGTTTAAGACAGTTTTGTGCATATTGTAATGCTTGTCTTGTGCTTATCTTTTACAAGATTTAATAGCCATATTTTACAATTAGTCAATTACCATTGTTTGATGGGAAGGGTGGCTTTTAGAGCTTGAAAGAGCTAACTCAACCAACAAGTGGTCAAGTGCCAATGCTTCTTAGAGTGTGTTTCGATTAAACTGCGCTGTCAATTAACTGAGTTGAGTCTGGGTTATAAAAAAGAATCCAGGGAACTGAAGGTAGGATTATTCTTTTGTTTTCACTGTGTTTTGCCTATTATTTTAGGGAATTTTTTGTAAATAATTAATTTGTTTGGGCTATTTTTTTATTTAACCAACTTTAATTTTTTAAAAATTTTTATAGCTAAATAATTTAAAAGTGGACACAAAGACTTTTTTCACTATAGTTACCTATTTTTTTTAATTTTTAATTTTATTTTTTAACTGATTTATTTATAACTTTATTTTATTATTATGGCATGATCTTTATTAAAATTACATTCATTTTATTTAATTATATTATTTTTTAATTATTTAATTTAACCATATTATTTATTTAATTACAAACACAATAAATAATATTTTAAATTAAAAAATCAGTGGGACCATATGCAATAGTTATTACAAAAATTAAATAAATAATATAATTAAATAATGTAGTTAAATTAAACTAGATAAATAATATAATTAACTTAAATAATTAACAAATAGTATAATTAAATAAAACAAATATAATTTTAATAAAAAATACAAAAATTTAAATTTAAACAAATGGAAATATAATTTTAAATAAATAATATAAATTAAATATATTATACTTAATAAGATAGATATTATAAATAATAAAAATAAAAAATAAATAAAATATTGAGGTGTGATATTGCCTCAATAAAGGGGAATATCGCCCCCATGTTGGCACGATATTGCGACCTAACATGGAGCAATATCGCACCCCAATATTCTATTTTTTATTATTTAAAATATTTATTTTATTATGTATGGCATGATTAATTTATATTATTTATTTAAAATTATATTTATATTTATTTAAAATTATATTTGTCTTTTAGAATTATATTTGTTTTATTATATTTATAATTAAATAAATAATATGGTCGAATTAAATAATTAACAAATAATATAATTGAATAAAATAGATATAAATTTAAATTTGAACAGATATAAATATAATTTTAAATAAATAATTTAAATTAATCATGCCATACATAGTATAATAAACTTATAAATAAATCGATTATAAAATATAATAATTAGAAAATAAAAAGGTATTGTAGTAGATACTGTTGAAATAGTGAGAAGGGTATTTGTGTCCACTTTTGAATTATTTGACGATAAAAGTTAAAAAATTTTAAAGTTAGCTAAATAAGAAAATGACTCCAATAAATTGGCTATTTACAAAAAAAATTCCATTCTTTAAAATGCAATCTCAAAAAATAGTTTCATCTTTCTTTTCCCTTTTAAAGAAAGTATATGTTGTTTTGTTGGACTTTTTGGTATTATAATGTTTAAATAACTAATTTTTATTTAGTTATTTATTCTTTGTGATAATCAGACAACAGATTTATAAACAGTTTTAACTCAAAATGCATGATCATGTTTCATAGATTTCAAACATGCAAACTTAACTGAATCTGATATGTTTCTAGTTATACATATATTAATTTTCTATAAACATCCATGGATCAATCTGTTAAAGACAGAATCATTTAGCTATGCATGTACCAGTTTCCAAATGGGCTGATGTTGACAGGACAACAGATAGAAGTTTGACAACATATGGAGCATTCTTATAAGTGTCTTCCGATTAGACATTCTACACATTTACACATGAATAATCATCGGAATGCTGTTTTGTAGTATATCTTATATTTCTCAATGGGCTGAATCTCTTTTCTTCTCTTTGGAAGTTAGTACATTCTAATTTGATGGCAACTTTCTTGTAGGGATTGCGCCATCTGTGCATGACCTATAGGATGATATGAATTTTGTTTTGAGTGCTGTCATTAATGGACAATGTCATTCTGATACTGATTTGCATTGCCTACTAATTTATGATGACAATAGCATTGAGTGCTAAGCCTCTTACAAAATTAGAAAATTTTCTATTATACAGCTTTTGAGGATGGAGCTAGAAGTCCAGTCTGCTAGACAACGTGAATCAATTTACTGGCATGTAGCTTCACATGGTGTCCCGAAAAGCCTACATTGCCTTTGCCTCAAATTGGCAGAAGAGTATGCTGTAAATGCCGTGGCTCGATCTCGCCTACCTTCACCTGAATATGTTTCCCGCCTAACTGACCCATCCTTTCACCATGTTGTTCTCCTAACCGACAATGTCCTTGCTGCCTCCGTTGTCATCTCTTCTACAGTCCAAAAGTCAGCCAGACCTGAAGAATTGGTATTTCACATAGTCACAGACAAGAAAACTTACACTCCAATGCATGCATGGTTTGCAATAAATTCTTTCAGATCAGCAGTCGTGGAAGTTAAGGGATTGCATCAGTATGATTGGTCTCAAGAAGTGAATGTTGGAGTCAAAAAGATGTTAGAGGTTCATCGTTTAATTTGGAGCCATTACTACAACAATTTGAAGCAAAAGGACTCCGAATATGAAGGAGAGCATAGAAGATATTTGAAGGTCTTAAGCCCCAGTTGCTTATCCCTTATGAATCATCTAAGAATTTATATTTCTGAGGTAAGCTTGCAAAATTTTCCCACAACCCTCTTCTCTGATCATATGGATAATGTCGAGTTTGAAATTTTTAAGGATAATTGATTTATCATCTGACTTTCATGGCCACAGCTGTTTCCAGATCTCAACAAGATAGTGTTATTGGATGATGATGTCGTAGTACAACATGATATATCATCTCTGTGGGAACTGGACCTCAATGAGAAAGTTATTGGTGCAGTTGTTGGCTCATCATGTGGAGACAACTGCTGCCCAGGAAGAAAATACAGGGATTACTTGAATTTTTCACACCCAATAATCTCATCCAATTTTGACCATGACCGTTGTGCTTGGCTTTATGGGATGAATATCGTTGATCTTGATGCTTGGAGGAGGACAAACATCACAGCAGCCTACTATAAGTGGTTGAAACTTGTAAGTATAATCTCTTGATTTAAATTTAACAAAATGGCAACTGGATCCTGCTTAAAAACTTGTATTGTTGGATATTTCATGTTAATCTGAAGGTGGATATAATCTGTCCCTGTTTCCCATCCTCACCATAATATTCAGATTAAGAGAATCTTCGAAATCTGGGGATTGTGAGGGCAGCTAATTTACTCCATTGTTTTAATTGAAGAGACTTTCCATTAGTTATGCAGTGTGACTGACTAACTGAAAACCGACAAGTGTTCAGGAGAAATACAGTAGATGTGATAATTGTTGTTTAAACTTGTTGAAATCATATTTCCTCTTTGAAATTTGTTTCGATGCTGTTTGAGTTCCATGAGCCTGAATGGTGATACTAGATATGAAAAATATGGTTTGTTTGCTAACTCTCTTGATTAATGATATTAATGCAAGTAAACCATTTGACTTTTATTTGTTGTTGTAATACTAATATCATATTTCACAGAACCTCAATTCTGGGTTGGAGTTATGGCAACCAGGAGTGCTACCGCCAGCTTTGCTTGCTTTGGAGGGTAACGTGCAACCTATTGATCCTTCATGGCATGTTGCTGGGTTAGGTCATCGATCCCCAAAAGTTCGCAGAGAAATGTTGAACTCTGCTGCTGTTTTACATTTCAGTGGCCCTGCAAAGCCATGGCTTGAGATTGGGTTCCCAGAGTTACGAGGCTCATGGAATAGGCATGTAAATTTCTCAAACAAGTTCATTAGGAAATGTAGAATAATGGGGTGAGAGGACAAAGTTCTCTCACTTCACATATTCATTTTGGGACCAGGGAGGAGGTACAGTGTGAACTAGAGAGAAGAAGGTTTGGCTTCAGTCTCTGCTCGCACTATGCAGTGTGATATTAGTTACATCCTGTCCATAATAGAAAATAGACAACGGCACCACGCAATACACAATAATTATAAATGTCATCATATTGTATCTTACTTCTAGTCAGATAACTGAAATTACGATTTTAATGATAAAATTGAATTGATTAAATGATGTTTTCATTTTTGTGTTCTATACAGCACAATCTCTTGTTTTACGTTTTTTAGATGCAAGGTTATGAATCGAAGTAGCGGGATGGTCTTGCAGTCTCGCCTATGAATTTCACCAAAAAAGAATGTCAGTGTCCTCTTGGTTTATCTGTTAGGTGGCTGTAATTATATTTGTTCCGAGTGACTCTGGTGCAAGAATGCACTTAAGAGTCAACAGGAACGAATGCTGTATTGCTGAAAGCAAGTGGATATGTCATATGTCCAAATGCTCCTTCATGTTTGTTGAATTTGATACTTGTTGGCGGAAGTGCTTAAAACACACCAGTATAATAATGTAATAAACAAAATAAAAGAGAATTGAGAAGGAATTATTATTAAATTATAAAACACTTACAAAATATATTTTTATCTTTAAAAGGAATTACAATTTGTTTTCTCAATTATGTGTTATAATCTGTTGTGTTACATTGTGATCTGTTTTCAAACAAAAAAAATAAGACTTTATATAGTTTACATATATATTAAATTAACCTTAATTCGAGTTAAAATAAAAAATATAGTGTTTGAGACAACTTAAAAACTCTAAAATTGGGATAACTTACATTTTTGTTGCAATGCTAGCTTTTGGGCACCGCAACGAAGAGACAACAGTTTTTAGTGTTGTGACGCCTTAGGTTTTGCTTTGGGTACTGTGGCGATGGCCTTCTAACATTACAATGCTTGCCTGTTCTTAGGAATGGTAAAATTTAAATTCAGATTTAAGTTTTACTCAACCCAGATTTGGATCAGAATCTGAATTTTATTAGTGAACCCGGAATTCAAATTTTATTGGTGAACTTGGAACTTGGGTAATCTGGATTTGATTTTTTTAATTTTTTTTTTAAATTTCAAGTAAAATTTAAAATTTTAGAATATTTCTTTAGTAAAACAAATTTTTAGATTCATATATATATATATATTAAAGATTATGAATTTTATGAATTAATTTATGACTTTAATAAAATAAATAAATAAATAAAATTCAAATCCAGATTTGAGTTCCTTAAAAAACTTGAATTCATACCCAAATTTAAATTTTTCAAAAGATTCGGATTTAGATTCGGGAAAAAACTAGAATTTTTTAGGTTGGGTTCCGATTCCAAATTTGGATCCAGGCCGGGTTCTGGGTATTTTTGGGCCTAAATATTTTTACCATCCCTACCTGTTCTTCGTGTTTTCTAACTTCTTCTTGCCTCCGCACCATTTTTGTATATCCTATACTTATTGGCTTAACTCTAATTTTTTTAAAGATGATTTTTAATCATTTTTTCACAAATTCCATCATTGATTCAAATTATCTACAAAGTTTTAAAGATTTTTCATTTTCGCATCATTGTCACCCTCATATAGTAGTGACTATAGTTAAATCTTTACATAGAATGAACTTAACTGAGGGCATTGACTTAGTCAATATATTCGTGGATTTTTTAAATGACAAAATATTTGTTAGACTAATTTCGTCACTTTAAAAATTCTCTCTAATAGAATGGAGTCGCACATCAATGCGTTTTGATATCTTATGAAATACTTGATGCTTACTTAGGTGTATAGCAAAATAATCCACAAAACTTTCAAGATCTTTCATCTCCGCATCATCGTCACCCTCATATAATAGTGACTTTAGTTAAATCCTTGTATAGGACAAACTTAACTGAGGGTAGTGGCTTAGTCAATATATTCGTGAGATTTTTAGACGACAAAATATTTGTTAGACTAATTTCACCACTTTAAAAATTCTCTCTAATAGAATGGAGTCGCACATCAATGCGTTTTGATATCCTATGAAACACTTGATGCTTGCTTAGGTGTATAGCAAAATAATCCACAAAGCTTTCAAGATCTTTCATCTCCGCATCATCGTCACCCTCATATAGTAGTGACTTTAGTTAAATTCTTACATAGAACAAACTTAACTGAGGGTAGTGGCTTAGTCAATATATTCGTGGGATTTTTAGACGACAAAATATTTGTTAGACTAATTTCACCACTTTGAAAATTCTCTCTAATGGAATGGAGTCGCACATCAATGTGTTTTGATATTTTATGAAACACTTGATGCTTACTTAGGTGTATAGCAAAATAATCCACAAAAATTTTAAGATCTTTCATCTCCGTATCATCGTCACCCTCATATAGTAGTGACTTTAATTAAATCATTGCATATGACGAACTTAACTGAGGGCAGTGGCTTAGTCAATATATTCGTGAGATTTTTAGATGACAAAATATTTGTTAGACTAATTTCGCCACTTTGAAAACTCTCTCTAATGGAATGGAGTCCCACATTAATGTGTTTTGATCTCTTATGAAACACTTGATCCTTACTTAAGTATATAGCAATTTGGCTATCATAATACACACTGGTGTCAATGTTTTCAATAGCTATTATCTTTGCATAGATACCTTTTAACTATACAGCCTTCTTAACAGTTTCACTCACAGTTACATACTCTGCCTCTATGGTTGATAGTGTTACTACTGTGTTGGAAAATTAACCTCTAGCATACACTACACCTAAATACCGTGAATACGTACCCAATCAATAATATTTTTTTGTCGAGGTCACTTGCATAATCTGAGTAGACGTATCCTCTTACCATTTCACCATTATTCTTAGCCTTCTTGTACAACAAACCTTGCTTTGATGTTTCTTTTAGATATCTCAAAATCTTTTTGATTGTAAGCTAGTGATCTTTTTGTAGATTTGTCATGTAGTCTAGTCTTGTGCAAACTATTGCATACTTGATGCTCCTAACAGCATTAGCATATGGTACTTTACTCATCTACAGTTTATCTTCATAGAATTTTGATGACTGTGCTGCTTAAAGTTTAAAATGCATGGATTTATTGTTCTTCTTAGTCTATCTTTAACTAGTTGATACTCTTCGAGTTCTATATCAGGAGTCCTAATCTAACTTTAGATAGACTTTGAGAAACTAATCGGTGTCTTTTATTTAACTTCAAGGGTTTACTTACTAAAGTGTTAATTTGGAGGCATCTTAGATCTTTTCTTGAATTCCACTTCCACTTCAATTATTTTTTTTTTATACTAAAACTCCCTTAAGCATATGATTTTCCTTCATTTCTTTTTAAGGAACTTTTAATATAGTCATCTCATCGAACATCATATCTCTACTTATGATACTCTTTAGTGGTTTCAACTTATTGCACCACCTTATATCTTTTCACACCTTCGGGATACCCTATGAATATCTTCTTCAAGGCTCTAGGTTCCAACTTGCCTTATTTCACTTGTACGAAAGTTGAGCAACCAAATATCCTAAGATGATCATACTTAGGATGGCTTCTTGACCACTTCTCTTCTGGTGTCTTAAAGTCTATCACTAAGTAAGGAGTTTTATTATTTAGGTAGGCTGTTGTCACTACAGCCTCATCCTAAAATAACTTAGACACTCTCGCATTGGTTAACATTCATCTAACTATTTTAAGTAAGGTCATATTCATCCTCTCTGCCAGACCATTTTACTGTGATGTTGATCTCACAGTTTTGTGCCTTGAAATCCCATGGTTGGCACAAAAGCTATTAAACTCATTGTTGTAATACTTAAGGCCATTATCCATCCTTAGTCTCTTAATCTTTTTGCTAGTTTGATTCTCAATAAGGTCCTTTGATATTTTGAATGACTCGAACACTTGTTCTTTACTCTTCAACACATATATCCATAACTTTCTAGAATAATCATCAATGAACGTGAGTAAGTATCTTGCTCTACCATGAGTGTCTGTCTGCGCTAACCCCTAAAGATTCTAGTGTATATAATCAATAATACATTTTGTTTTGTATTCTCTAATATTAAACTTTACCTTATATATTTTTCCAAGCACACAATGCTCATAAAACTCTAATAGTTGAAACTTATCCTCCTCAAATGCCTTTTAATCATATAACTCATTCCTTTCACCTAGGTGAAGCAACCTTAGATGCCACAACTTGATTTGTATATTCTCATTATCTATAGAGAATGATGTAGAACCACTTATTGCCTCTCTTCTTAGCACATACACACCATTATGCCTATCATTTTTCATCATAATCATGAAACCTTTCAACACTCTCAGAATCTTTCTTTCAACTCTGATGAAACACTCATTCTGGTCTAACATATCCAGTGAAATTAAATTCCTCTTAAGACTAGGAACATACTTAACTTCTAATAACTCTCTCACTTTTTTATAATGTAGCCTAAGTCTAACATTATCAATTCTCATAACTTGATAAGCGATGTCATTCCATATTAACAATTTACTATCATTAATGGATTGAAAATTAATAAATAATGACTTATTCAGACACATGTGAAATGTAAAACTAGAATATAAAATTCACTCATAAGAACTTTTACTATAAGAAGCTACAAGAGTTTTGCACTATCATAGTTATCCTCATAAGTTATAGTAGCATTTACTTTTTTTTTTCTTAACCTTGGCTTTCTTCTCCAAGCAATCCTTTATGAAATGCTCATTTTTCTTATAGCAATAACACTTCTTAGGATAATCTTTGGACTTCGATCTCGAGTCATTCTTTGAATTTCATTCTCTTTACACACGCATTCCTATTTTAGATAACTCGTACGCATTGGCCTCTATCTTCTTTCTCAATTACTTTGAGTTTAACGATAATTTGACATATTTCATGGTTAAATCTCTCTGTCATAAAGTAACGTGTGCTTATAACTATAGAAAATAAAAACTCAACAGGATGATCGCCTTGTCTTCATCTTCTATCTATACATCTATTGTCTCTAAATCAATTATGATTTTGTTGAAAGCATCTATATGATCTTTAATTTGTATCACCTCTGACATGGACAACCAATAAAGTTTATTCTTTATCTACAGATGGTTGACTAACGACTTAGTCATATAAAGATCATCTAACCTCTTCTAAGACCAATAACTATCTTCTCATCAACAACCTCCCATAAAACTTCATTGCTCAAGGATAAAATGATTGTACTATAAGCCCTATCTTAATATACTTTTTCTTTGCTTTAGATTTAGATGACCTTGTTTTTTTTCTTTACTTCACTAAATGGAGCTACAGTCTCTTCTAGGGTCGAGCCTAATTCTTGACTTATCAGTAATGCCATCACTTTAACCTTTCACATATTAAAGTCATTTTTACCATTGAATTTCTCTACTTTATACTTAAGTGCGACCATAATTTGTTAAACTAAGCTTTGATATCAGTTTGTTGGCGGAACCACTTACACACAAATATAATAATGTAGCAAATAAAACAAAAGAGAATTGAGAAGGAAATTAGAAAAAAACACACACAATAATTTACGTGGGTCGACAATTGTCTATGTTTATGACAGACCAAGATCTATGCTTTCTATTATTGAATCACAAAGTACTCACAAAGTATACTTTTAAAAGGACTACAGAGTTTACAAAAAAATTTATCCCTATAAAAAACTATTACAATTGTTTTCTTAATTATGCGTTATGATCTGTTGTGTTATGTTGTAATCTGTTCACAAGTCAAAAATTAAGTCTTTATATAGCTTATATACATTTTAATTTAACCTTAATATGAGTTGAAACTAAAATAAAGTATTTGAAATAACTTAAAAATCTTAAAATTGAGATAAGTCGCATTTTCTCTTATGGCACTAACTTTTGGGAGCTACGGTGGTGGCCTTCCAATGTCACGACACCCGCTTGTTCTTTGTGCTTTGTAATTTTTTTCTCACCTCTGCACTATCTCCGCATATCCCATGCTCATTGATTTGACTTTAAATTTTTTCTAAGATAATTTTTAATCATCTTTTCACAATGCTTTTATCAGCTTATTTGGCATAGATGTTGTGTCACTTCCATTAAAACTACTTTTGGATTCGTGGCCAGTAAGTGCTATATGCCCTCCGGATCCCCAAGTCCAAGTCTAAAGACGAGAAGAGAGAGTAGCATGAATCACCGAGAAGAGTGTAGAAGCGAAAGGAGCCCTATTTCACCATCCTCAATCTCTGGGCCTTGTCCGATGAGGGTTAAGGGTCAACTGCGTGGAACACTTAAAAAACAAACATGCGAAATGCCTTTCGACTAATGGTTTGAAAGACTAGATGAATTACGTGAAAAAGGCACTATTTAGTAGGCACGCATGCCATATCGGGGTTAGGGAAAGATGCTCTCTTGTTTGAATTCCAGAAGAATTGTATTGCATGGGTTGGGTTGAGGCTTAAATTAGCCAATTCCATAATGGTTCAACAAGATCCTTCCCGTAATAGTTAAAAGAATAAGGAAGAATAGCCTAATAATGTGTGGCACTGGCGCATATCAACATGGAATCACAGTCGAGTAAAATTTGTCACATGATGCTCAAGTATAACTGGATATTTCAAACAATGTTTGTCAATAGCTATATAATCAATGGATGTATTTGGTCGAATAGCGTAATAGCATTGGACGTTATATACTATACTATCTTTACAACAATGCCAGACAAATCAAGTGAAATATTAATTATTTTCTTATTATTTTTTTTATAAAAAAAAAAACTGATAACCTTTCTTAAGTAGAAATCTAGTCAACATTTGAACATAATATTTTGGTCACTGAAAATTCGAGGTTGGATAGTTAGAAAGGAAAGACATGATGTAGTTCAACTCTTATACAAAACTTCCATTACCTGAGCAATTAACTCAACTTTTTTTAGGTCAAGATTTTTTAGTTATGTCATATAAGATTTGAGTTGGTCTTAGTAATCCCTCATCAAAGACATAAGATTTTTTTTATAAAAAAAAATGTAAGTTTTTTCTTAACAAAATTATAACACGTGAAAATTTGACAGTTAAAAAACTTTTAGAGAGCATTTGTTTTTTTTTTTGCGCAATCACCATTTTCATTTTTCAATTTAAAAATAAAAATGACAAAATGATGTTTTGGTAAAGCATTTTTAAGGAAATTATCCAAAAAAAAAATAAAATGGAAAATTGTTTTTATGATCAGTAGAAAATGAAAATATTTTTTTTTCTTACTGAAAAATTGAAAACACCAAAATATAGTTTTAATCATTTTTTTTCTAAAAAAAAATTTCCTCTCACATTTCTCAATTTAAATATTCTATCAAAACATTTGGTCTTTGTTTTTATTTATAAATTTACAATTTTAAAAACCACATTATCAAACTACTTTTTTTTTTTTTTTTAAAAAAAAGACATCACTATCTTCTTTAAAAGTAAATTAAAAAACACACTCAGCAGTTGTACTGTAGCTGAGTGGCTACTCCTACCTCAAATTCCCAGACATGTATAACCGGACTCTGCAGGAAATATAATATAAAGCATACATGAAAGATATTGAAAAAAAAAAGTGAAAAACGAATGAAAATAACAGCTGGTCTGTTTATCAAGTATTTAGGAGGGAATTAAACCTCTAGGTAAAACACACAGTTGAAGATTCTAGCAGTGAAAACCTAAAGGCCTTCATTATGGGTACTGGTAATTTGAAGGAACTGGTTTTCACCTATTTCGTTTAATATATATACTTTTCAATCAGAGAGACGTAAGGAAGTAGAGAGCCTCTTGCATAAATCGCTGCTGGTAGCCTTTCTGCAATTCAACTGCGCCAAAATATCAAATTTTATTTTACCCAGAATTCTTATATATCAGCGTTATAATTAGTTAGTGTTGGTTGATCACAGTTTCAAGTCTTAACGATTATGATGATATATATTTTTGAAGTGTTGTGGGTGTTGATGGAAGGAAGATGAATCATGATTATGATATATGAAATACTTACACAAGTTGGAGAGCGGGCTGTTCGTCTTGGCGAGAGTAATGGTGATTGGGTTCGAGGAGGTTAACTGGAAGGAAATTACGATCATATGGCTGTGAAGCTACAGCTGGTTCATACAATGATGGCGGCCCTCCTCCTTGTATCATGCTTTCCGATTGCTGCTGCTCCTGTTCTGCTCTCTCATTTTCAGCTATCTGCAACATTTTTATTAATTAAAATGTTTCTTTTTTTCTTTTTAATCATTGATGAGCTGAGTATGTGCATGGATATTGAGACCTTTGCCCTCAGATACATGTTATCATTTTGCAGCTGAATTTCCTGCACATGTGCATATATGTAGCTATTATTAACATATATATATATACAAGACTCAAACCACACGCATAAAGGACGAATCAATTCATAAGTACTTAAAATTTCGTGTTTATTGGAGATTACTAATTAGTAGTGTTTCAAGAGAATTTCTTCAGAGGCAAAGAAAGTAGCGTATTCAATTACAGGAGAAATACAAACTTTATTTCACATACAAAAGTAAAATGCTAGAGTGGGAAAGAAATGTTACCCTCTTCTGCATGAACTCAATTTCAGCTAATAGCATTTCGTTCTGGCAGAGTAAATTCAAACATGTTAGTTGATGGGAATTCGTTTAATATAAACGAAGATGAAAAGTTAGATCCAAACAATATCCTACATTGAAAAATATAGATAATAGATGAATCATAGCATACCTTTTTGGATCTGATTCTGCTGATCCCTTTCTCAAGTCTTCCCTCCAGGTTCTTGAGTTCCTTAAAGCTTAAAGAGCTGAGGGCCTCTCCCAGAATGTGCCTGGAAAATAATATTGTCAATATTGAAAACTAAACCTCTGCGGTAAAAGTACCCTCATAGATACTTCAACAAAATTATGCCATGCATTGAACTTACTTGTTCAAATTCTGAATCTCTCGGATTTGTCTGCGAAGTTTGGTGGCTTCTTGCTGGTAAAACTGTGGTGATTTACATAACACTATAACATTAGCTTAGAGTGCCTCCATACATCTTTGATTAGAAAAGAATATTAAAGTGGAATTGCATGTTTAAAGAATGTAATCCTGAAGAATGCTGTATGCATGCACACATCCACCGAGATATGAGAGAGACGGAGTTCAATCACACAGTTGCAAAATATATGCTAAGATCCAACCTTAGTTCATATTATTTCTACCGTCTACCCAACAATGGGAAATAACAAAAGTTTTTATCAAGCAGAAAGCAAAGCTTAAAATTGTTTTCTCCTTCTCATCTCCCTTTAAACTTCAATACAAACTATTACAAAAAATAAAGGATTTTCACAGAAAATGATTGGGCCAAATCCAAAATACATGAAAAGTTGCTAAATCCAAGCATTATATTATTTTCTTATATATATTTGAGAGTCAGAGATTCTCACAATCAACGATTATTACATCTGAAGAAGAAAAGGTCTTCATATTATTGCATGTTAAGTTCCCTGGTGTCAAAAGCTTCACTGTACATAAGAGCTGTAGAAGATCAACTTCGTAATTTAATGATCCACAGTTTTTAGCCAATGCATAGTTGTCGAGGACTGATTCCGGAACAAATAAATTTGAACTTAATATATTAAACTATTGACGATCCTAGACTCAGTTCCCTTTTGTTAACTTGTAATCAAGAAACACAAGACAAACTATAAGAAAAGAAAAAACAAAAATAAAAAAAAGAAAAGGCAGTTGTGACTCACGATGAACCATATAAAAGTAATAATAAAACAAGAACGCTCAAGACATTTGTACGATGATTTAGAGTAACCAGCTAGTTGACATTTCGGCCACCCTTTGTTTGTGATGTCAACCAAAAAGTACGATGTTTCTATTTTTTTTTAACTTCTTCATTCTGAATAAAGCAGAATGTACATACATGTAATAACAAATTAAAAATAGTTCACACAGCTGGAGAATGAACCAAACAAGAATATTTAAGGTCTTTCATAGAGATAAACCATATTCCAACAGAATCATAGTACAATTATAGCGGCATTAATTCTGCATTGTTTATCACTGTTATTTCTTTTGATTCATCATCATCAGGAAAATGCAATTTTGGAGCATTTTGGTCCATAAGTTATGTTATGCACTGCCAAAACCGTGGGAATTTTAAACTTTCAATTGCTAGAGCGACACAGTAGAGAAAGCATATAATTGCAAGGCATGAATGTTAGAAAGTTAATGCACTTTTTCAAAGACAAAAATTACAACTGGTAGATGCAAAATTAGTTGAGAGGTTTGCAGTCTCAATTAATCCTTGCTGAAAAATGATGAAAAATTATGTTCTGGCCAATTAATAGAGTTGGTTGAGAGTATGAAAGACATCTATAAATAGATGTTTAGTCTTTGTTGCAAGCACCAAAGTATGTAATATAATGTGTGTGTGTGTGTGCAAAACACAAAAATAAAAAATGAAGAAGTTATGAGCTCTGCAGTAATAACTCAAGAAAAAATTATATGTTGTTCTTTATTTTTTATTTTAGTTTTTCAAACATGATAAAAAACACTCAACTCAAAATTCTAACAAAGTGGTATTAGAACAGATTTTGAAGATTAAAATCTGGGTGTTTCAGCAACATAAAGCATCAAAGTGATGTCTTCTTCTACAACATAAAATTCATTCTTATATTCTGCTCTTACAATTTTTGGAGGAGAGAATTATAAATTCTGAAAAGTTAAAATGAAAACCTTACTTATGACCGAAGGGCTATGGAATATGGTTGACAAAGGATTTGAAAATTCTGAAAATAAAGATCAACTCTCTATAGCATAAAAGGAAGTTCTTGAGACAACAAGGAGGACTGATGCAAGAACCCTTTCAAAAATTTAAAATGCAGTTTCAGTTGTCATATTTCCAAGAATCATGAGAGCTACTATAGTTAAGCAAGCTTGAAAAATTCTTGAGCAAGAATTTCAAGGAAACAACCAAGCAAGAACTGTCAAACTTCAATCACTACGTAGGGAGTTTGAAAATTGAAGGATGAAAGACAATGAAGTTGTTAGAGACTACTTCTAAAAAATAAGGAAAGTAGTAAATAAATTAAGATCTTTCGGTAAAGAACTCAGACCAAAAGATCATTGAATTTTTTTTATAAAAAAACTTACTTGAAAAATTCGATCATGTTATTACTGTAATCGAAGAATCTAAAGATCTTAGCACTTTGACAGTTGAGAAAGTGATAGGATCTTTAGAGTCACATGAGCAAAGGAGATTAAGACGCAATGGGCATTCCATTGAGAGTGCCTTTCATTCGAAGCTCTATTTCAACTCCCAAAGAATTTTCAAGATTGAGAAAAAAATGGAGAAAATGAGATTCAAGCAAGAGTGATGGCGGTGATGACAATAAATCTTCTTGCAAAATTTTCAAGAAGTCAAATCATTATACTTCAAGTTGTTAGTTTCAGGGGAAGCCACAATGTTATGCTTGCAAAAGATATTGGCATATCGAAAAGGTATGCAAGTTTAAAGCAACAAACCAAGAAAATTTCTTTCCATAGAAACATGTTCTATGTTTCACATTTATCCTTGAACGAAGATGGATGAAGCATTAAAGACCAAAAACTAAAGAATGGGCAAAATTTATGCCCAACACTGCGATGTTCAAATGACACCACTACGGCGCTTACCATAAAACATGCAAAGATTTCTTAAAGTGCAGATCCTTTCCCCTCAAATGTATCCCTGAATTCAGCCTCTATCCTTGAAATCTCTTGGTATCTTGATAACGGATACAACAATCACATGTCAGGTAATGAAGAAATCTTTATTGATGTTGATTTTTTTTGTCACACCTAAAGTAAAAATGGGGAATGAGGCTATTGTACAATAAAAAAGAATTGAAAAAATTGCTATCAAAACTAGAAAAGAAACCAAATATGTTAATAATGTGTTATTGGTTCTTGAGTTGAATCAAAACTTACTTAGTGTGGGGCAACTTATTAAAAATGGATATTGCCTCTATTTTAAAAATAATGGCTGCACCATTTATAATATAAAGAACAAAAGACAAGTGATTGCTCATGTCAAGATGGAGAAAAATAGAAACTTTGCACTTGATCTTCATTGTGACTTAATTGTTGCAATGAAAAGAGAAGTCTTGGAAGACATTTGGCTATAGCACAAAATGTACTGTCATCTAAACTTTGACGGTTTAAAACTTCTAAATCAAAGGAGATGGTGAGAGGGCTACCAAAAATTGAGAAGTCAGCAGAATCATGTGAAGGGTGTATCATAAGAAAATAACATCGATCTTCATTTCCTAGGCAGAGTTCATAAAGGGCGAAAGCATTATTAGAACTTGTGCATACTAACATACACGGCCTAATGCAAACACCAATATTTAGTCAGAACAAGTATTTTTTTCTTGTTCATTGATGATTTTACTCGAATGATTTGGGTGTATTTCTTAAAAGAAAAACCAGAAACCTTCATGATATTTAAAAAATTCAAAGTACTTGCAGAGAAACAAAGTGACTACAACATTAAAACTATTCGGAGCGATAGAGGAGGAGACTACATCTTTGAAAATTTTAAAAAATACTGTCAAGATGAAGGTATTTGTAAGCAATTGACAGAAAGTTACAGCCTATAATATAATGGCATTGCAGAACGTAAAAATAAAACGATCGTAGAGATAGCAAGATCAATGCTAAGCGAGAAGAACTTGCCAAAATAATTTTGAGTAGAAGCTATACACACTACAGTGTATATTCTCAACCGATGTTCACCCAAATCAATGAGAAACATGACCCCATTAGAAGCTTGGAGTGGAGTGAAGCCTTTAGTAAGGCATTTAAAATTTTATGATTACATTTGTTATGTATATATTCCCTCTATAAAAAAAACAAAATTTGATGAGAAAAGCAAGAAATGTATTTTTGTGGGTTTTAGTTTTAGTACCAAAGGGTATAGATTATTTGATGTTGAGACTAAAAAATTAATTATGAGTATGGATGTAGTTTTTTTTAATAAAAAAGCTTTATGGAATTAGGATGAACAAAAAGAACAGGTGCTGCCACAAATTGTTGTTTATGAACAACAAAAAATTTAGGATGTACAGTAAGATGAACCTACCCCAGAAACATCTTCAAGTTCCAATAAAGAATCAACATCAATGGATTTTCCTCCAAAAAGAACAAGGCTACTAAGTGAGATATATGAATCCTGTAATGTTTTTGCACTTGAACCAGAAACCTTTGAAGAATCTCAAAAGGAGGAAGTGTAGGTGAAAGCTTTGGAGGAATAGATAAGCATGATAAAAAAGAATCAAACATAAGAGCTGGTAGATCCTCCAAATGATCAAAAAATCATTGGAGTCAAATGGATTTCAAGATAAAACTCAATCAAGATGGGAGCATTTAAAAGCACAAAGCAAGACTTATGGCTAGAGGTTTCACTCAAAAGTAAGGTATTGATTTTTCTAAACTTTTGTTCCAGTTGCAATGTTAGAAACTATAAGAACCTTGATTGCATATACTGCCTAAAGAAAATAGAAACTGCATCGGCTGAATGTTAAATCATCTTTTCTTAATGGAGTCCTAGAAGAAGAAGTCTATATTGAGACTCTAAAGCATCTTGATTGAAGGTGAAAAAGACAAAGTCTATAAGCTGAGAAAGACTCTTTATGGGCTAAAGCAAGCACTAAGAACATAGTATGCAGAAATTGATAAATATTTCTTGAAGAATGGCTTTCAAAGAAGCCAAAATGAACCAACACTTTATGTGTTAAAAAAGGGTACTGATGTTCTAATTGTTTCTTTATATGTTGATGATTTAATTTTTATCGACAATGATGAAACATTGATCCAAGATTTCAAAAGAGACATGATGAACACCTATGAGATGAGTGATTTGGGTCTATTATTTTTTAGAAATTGAAATATTTCAAACAAAAATTGAAAATTTCATTTCTAAAAACAAATATGCCTAAATTGTATTGAAAAAATTTAACTTGCTAAGATGTAAACCTGTAGCAACTCCCTTTGCTACAAATAAAAAATTGAAGAAAGAAGACAGCAAAAAAAAAAGGTAGATACAATAAGGTATAGAAGTCTAATTGGCAATTTTTTTATACCTCACAACTATTAGGCCAGATATTATGTTTGTAGCAAGTTTACTCTTTCGGTTCATGCATGAACTAAGTCAAATACATTATGGAGCTGCAAAGAAGGTGCTGAGATTGCAAGGAATTCTTGATTATAGCATCCTATATGAGAGAGTTGAAGACTCAAGATTAATGGGATATTCAAACAGTGATTGGGTTGGATGTTTAAATGACATGAAGAGCACTTCAAGCCACATGTTTTCTCTTGGTTCCGGAATATGTTCTTGGATTTCAAAGAAGCAAAAAACAATGGCCCAATCATCTGTAGAAGCAAAATATATTGCAACAGCTAAGGCAGTTTCTCAAGCCATTTGACTTAGAAGAATTTTTGAAGATTTTAGAGAGAAGCAAGACAAAGCCAATACATTATTTTGTGACAACAAATCAGCCATTGCCAAAAACCTAGTCTATCATGATCGCACTAAGTATATTGCAATTAAATATTATTTCATTAGAGATGCAATTGAAAATAATGATATTCAAATTGAATATTGCAGAATAAAGGAGCAGCTAGCTAATATCCTAACCAAGGCACTTTCAAAAGAAAAATTCTACTACCTTAGAGAACTCATTGGAGTTATAAAGAAAGTTCATTAAAGGGGAGTGTTAGAAAGTTAATGCACTTTCTCAAATATAGAAAATTACAACTGGTAGGCGCAGAATTAGTTGAGAGGTTTGCAGTCTCAATTAATGCTTGCTGAAAAATAATGAAAAATTATGTGCAGGCCAATTAATAAAGTTGGTTGAGAGTATGAAAGACATCTATAAATAGATGTCTAGTCTTTGTTGTAAGCATCCAAGTATGTAATGTAATGTGTGTATGTGCAAAACATAAAAACATAAATGAAGAAGTTATGAGCTTTGCTTTAGCAACTCAAGAAAATATTAAGTGTTGTTCTTTATTTTTTATTTTAGTTTTTCAAACACTCAACTCAAAATTCCAACAATGGGATTGTCAAGATTTCTTATTGTCCATGGTTATTATTGCTATTTCTTTTGAAAGGAAAATTTCCTCCACCTTGCTATGTATGATCAGCTACACTAATTTTTACCTGAGTGTTAGCTTCAGTAATAGATCCTCGGTTTGTAGAATTCGTACATGCTTTCTTGTACCTATCAATTGTAGCTCTAACACTGCAAAATAAATAACATGTTAAGTTTCACAATTATAATGAAATGCTTTTCTCCTTGATAATTAACATATATGCAACCGTGCACATAAAACAAAATCTCTATTTGTTTTCTACTCTTTCATCATACAAATAAAAAATTAGCTAGCTCATCATAAAATCAATGTAAGAATCGTGCCATAAAGAATGTTAGAGAAATGTCATTGATGTTCTTTAATGAGAGGGCACAATATGAAAGAGATTAATCAAGCAATAATGGCAATTTTAGGCATTGATCTATCTGACAGGAAGTGCAAAAGGGAGGAACAAAATCACTGCCACCAAACTACTAAAGTTTGCTATAACACATGATATAATGGTTTATTTAATGTCATACGGCACCTAAGATAAAAGCCATTCCAAAAGAGTGTCATTCACATATACAAATTTAGAAAGAAAGAAAGACTATAAATGCTTACCTTTTACTCAAATGCAAGAGAGATTATAAATGCCAATATGCATTAAGAAAGAAAGAATCACCAACGTCAAATTTTGTAAAAATTCAGATTTGGATTTAAGCCACATTAACTTGTGTATTTCAAACAGTTAGCAAGAAGTTGGTGTTCAAATTTTTATCCCCCATTTTATTTTATTGGAGCGTAATCTCCTCTTTCTTTTTTTAACTCCAGTCCTCGTAAATTTTAACCTTCATGCATTATCAGATCCATTAATTTTCATACATTAAACTAAACCAACGTTAGGTTATTGATTTGAGATAATAGAAGAGCTTAATAAACAGGAAGGTTCAAGAATAACGAACAAGACAGATTCCACTGTTTAGATCTCTTCACTATTTTAAGAAAATATGTTAACCAAGAAAAGAAAAGAAAAGAAATTAGTTGAGAGGAAACATCTCACATACCCTAGATCAATATAAGAATGCATGCATAAAATTGTAGAAAATACATTTTATAAGAGTGACTTATTTCTGTCTTGTCTACTGTTTTGTTCTTTTTTTTTCTTCTTTATTTGTTGTGTGATCATTCATCAAGTCAAGCAGGCTTGATATTGAGTTATATACTTATGTATTATTTACAAAGGATGGGTATCATAGTATATTCATTTAATTTACATCAAAGCATACCATATATTTTACAAAAAAAACTGGAATCAGAGTGATCAATTTGCAATAATATGAAGTACTATCTATTAAGCAATGGACAAAATTAGACGTTAAACGAAAAGAAAATTTTATAACACAATCATGCTCTACGGCAGGAGATAGAGAATGCAATATTCAGTATTCGGTAAATGAAGGCATCATAGGATGAGTAGCAGGGAAAATAATATAAGAAATGAAAAACATTGGAGAAGTACTCAAAATAGAATATATCTATCACAAGGTGAGAAAGAAGGCTTTGCCATGTGCAATAAAAATTGGAAGTGAAAGGTTGCTTTGAGACAAAGTGTACTCATTTAGCTATAAGAAGAAAATGTACCTAAACAGAAGTAACCTGCAAGAGCATGAGGAGCATTACCTATGGGAATTGTTTTGATACCAAATTTGAGCATAAAACATAGAGTAGAGTTGAGAAGGAAAAAATGTATAGCACCAACAACAACAATACTTTAGCAGAAACAAGTGCATCAGTGCATGTGTGAAAGCTTCAGTGAAAGTGTACGGTGAGTTAAAAAGCAAAACTGATACAAAGTGAAACACTATGCAGAAAGCGAATGAAAGAGTTGAGAAGGAAAAAAAGTATAGCACCAACAAGAACAATACTCTAGCAGAAACAAGTGCATCAGTGCATGTGTGAAAGCTTTAGTGAAAGTGTACGGTGAGTTAAAAAAGCAAAACTGATACAAAGTGAAACACTATGCAGAAAGCGAATGTCATTAACTTGTGCCACGTTGTTTCGTAATAGTACATGTGAAAAATATTAAAAGATCTTTCACTACCAGAATAGCAGTAGCAAGGATAAGAAGTAAATCGAGCAGAGGGTGCTAGTTTGAATTAGTAGTTCCTCTTGTGATGCTCACCCAATGTAATTTATAAATGTATATGTTGTACACTAAAAAAAAAGAAAAGAATAAGAAGTAAACCCAACATCGAGAAAATAAAATAAGATTATTTGTCATATCCTACATCTTTGGGAAAAGATAGCGCATATATAATAAGCTTTTTGTTCCCCTAAGTAACTATATAATTTTGAATGGAACATGCATATGAAGGCTAAAAGCAAAATTTATGTAAAGTTTAAAAACAAATTTATGAAGGAGTGGAAGATACAATGTGAAGCCTAAGCTCCTTACTATATAATGTATGAGAATTATGCAGTGACTCTTAAGTTTACCTCACTTAACAACCCCAATCAAGAATATCACAGAAGATAAAATAAAAGGGGAAAGAATAGAGAACAAAAGGAAGCATGCGTTCACGTTCATTGCTAAGAAACTTACAATTCTGTTCTTATTATTTTTAATGTCTTAGAAAATAATATTGGTTATTGAATGAGATACAATTTATGTCAATCCATGTGTTAAAGATATTAGAAATTAAGACAATCAATTTCTACAATATTTATAATTACTATTTATATTTTAAATTAATATGTTATATTCTGTTTTTTTTTATGTTAACCCTAAAACTTATATAAAAATTTAATTTCTAGCATTTGTAATATAACGTAATATAGTAACAATGTAGTCTTTTAAGTATTTTTGCTATCTTTATCTTTTATCACACGATATTAGAGTTTTTTTTTTATAACTTTTTCACATAGTATTAGAGTTAAGTTACGATTATTCTCAGAGCCTTTTAATCTTTTCGAGTTAGTTTTGATCATTTTCAAAATTAGTTTAAAATCATTCTCAGAGCCTTACAATCATTTCTCAGGCTCTCTTTTTTGTTTCTTGGTTTCTTTATTTAGCTAGAGACTTGTCAGAATTTTTTTTTGAAACTTGTTGAAAGTTCACCAAAAGTTTTCCTTGATCGACATCGTTGAGCTTAGGTGATTTAGAACCCAACGACTATTCAAACCCACCAAAATCACATTGATCTGATGCCAAAATATTGCATATGCATCTATCAAACCTCTTTGTCACCATTTTTGCCCAACTCAGATTCTGATTATGTTTTGGTAAGTAAACATGCACCACCCAACCATTGCATTCAAAGTTGACCAATGATTCCAATGGCCCTAGAATCACGTCAATTTGCTATCACACATGCTCGCACGAGCCGTTTAACTGCTCTGCAGTTTTTTGCCATCTATCTCATATTTTGTCTATTTTTTAATGAGTGAGTCAACATCTCTATCACCATTTGATGACTCCTCATCTAATTTATCAATCTACAGTGTCGGTTGGCCCATTTGACACTTCATTTTTTTTATAGAGACCTTGTTTACAAATTTTTAAAAGTTTTGTGGACAGTTTATAATTTACAAAAGTCTTGGGGTTATTTTTTATAATTTCTAAAATTTTAGGTCTCTCTAAAATTTTAAATAAATTGATGGATGAATCTCTCAATGCACTTGCACTCGCAATTATTGATTTTGTCTCTCCATCAATGCATTTGCAATCGCAGTAGTTGATCTTCTCAATGCACTTGCAATTATAATGGTTGATTTCTTATTTTCTCTATTAATGTGTTTGCAATTGTAGTGGTTGATCTTCTCAATGCACTTGTCATTTCAACAACATTGTTACTTACCAACAACATTGCTTCTCTTTTACAATGGTTATCTCTCGTCGACAATAGTTGCCCCTTTCTGACAATTATTGTCTCTCTCTGATAATGGTTGTCTCATCCGATAGTGGTTGTCTCTCAACGCTCACCATTAAAGTTTTTTTTCAAACTCAAGTTTCTATCATCTTGGCTTTTAGAAAAATGTTAAAGATGTAGGGAATCAAGACAATCAATCTATACCATATTTATAATTACAATTTATATTTTAAATTAAAATATTATATTTTGTTTTATTATTTATGTTAACCTAAAGCCTATATAAAGGTTTATTTTGTAGCATTTGTGATATAGTGTACATAACAATGTAATCTTTCTCTTTTCTTTTATCTTTTATACCTTTATTTTTTCTCATATAGTATCAGAGTATTTTCTTAACTTTTCTCACACCATGTTCCAAGTTCCAAAAGGTAAGTTAGCTTACAGTGGATTGGACTCAAATGTAAACCTTAACTATATAGAAAACCATCATTTTTTTTCGAAAAGAATAATTTCGAAACACTTGTTTTTTATGGAAAAATAAACTTGATTTGGGTACAAAATTATCTGGGTTCATCATTTTGAGCTCATATTTTATCCACGTCCAATTAGGATTTTTAAAATTAATATTCTCTATAATAATCTTCTACTTTTTGTGTCAAAGTATCTAATTAAATAAGATTAATGTTGTTTGATGGAAGATGTAATTTATGAGTTAGTTTGGAGTTGGAGTGTAGAACTCTCCGTCCACTACTATATATAGGGGTGAGTTCTTGCATTTTTGTAACAAGCCAATTTGAAAGTTCAATAAGAATTGTTCTATACAAATTTTCTCCTCTCTTTCAATCATTTCCCTGCTTAAAATTTCCTAAACACTAAACTCCTCTTTCAACAAGTGGCAAACTATGATTAATTTTATTAACACCAAAGTTATGGGATCAAAATGAAAACTTGCATGTTTGGCTTACTTGTATAAGTTAGCCAATGTGAATCGTAGCAATTTTCTTGTTTGAAAACCAGCACCCAACCAGATTGAGTGATAAAAAACTTTTAAAAAGAAATTGAAGCAGAAAAGCAATTCCCAAACAAACCAGTTAATAATTAAAATAAAAAAAAGGAAAGAAGAGAAAGAGAGAAGAAGAAGGATCAAAAGAAAAACCTTTCAGATTCTACAGTAAAATCTCAATAAAGCATCAATTAGTAATGAGGTTTCTAAGCAAAAAAAAAAAACCATTCTAGTAGTATGTCAAGACAACAATGAATACAACATACGTCAATAATCAAGTGCTAATTAGAAGCTGATTTAAATATTACTGAGAGTTTATATTTTTCAGTTCTAGTATAGTTATATTAGTGTGATCTCTCGTTAGTACGTAAAAGGAAGAGTATATTACAGTTAAAGAACACTTTCAAAGTGATGCAATAGAGTTAAGTACACAGTGCATCTTAGCCTATTCTTTAATACCTAGAATATCAAACGAAGACTATTTTATTGCTACTTTCCTAAAACACAAAAATTTAATCGAAGACAATAATCTTTAACACATTAAGGAGTTGACTGTTCTTACTTAAGCTTTGTGGGCTATACATATGTTTACTAGATTCAATATTCATCCATTTATTTATTTTCAACATGCAGAAGTTAGTATGATGCATTGCTATTTCTAAAAGGGTTGTGGATGAATGGAAATCGTTAAGTAGGGATTATTAATGGTCAATATATTGAATAAAATATTAACATTTATAAAAGAAGAAGTTTTGGGTTAATCAAATATCAGTATTACCTATATAGGATTCCGTAAATGTGTAAAAATGCTTATAATATCTAAATAAATAAAAAAATTAGCTTATAAATAAATAAAGAAAGAATTACTTATTAATTAAGACAATTAAGATTGAAAACTTGAAAAGATAATTATAAGAAAAATATTCATAAATTTGTAAAAATATCTTTAAATGGGTATTAATTGATTTCGTCGAAAAAAAATATATTGAGACAACAAAACAAATTTAAGAATCGAATTTCGTTGACATCATTAGTTAGGTGGACTCGTATGGTTGATTTGAGGGCATGTTAGAGAAAATGTAATATATATATATATATATATGTATATGTATATGTACATGTATATGTATATGTATATATGTGTGTGTGTGTAAATCCTCTGTATAAGTAGAGGATATGCAAAGAAACAAGCTTGATCTAGAAACTGATAAAAATTTGATAGGTTTTGACGAGGAGCAAAATGTTCAGTCAAGTCAAGGGGTCACAAACCAGGCTAGCCCTTCTTTATCTTTTCAAAATAAAAGCACAGTATCTTGCTACCTTAATTCCGTCGAGCCACTGATTGGTTGTCTCTGCCACGTTGGCAGGGGATCCCCAGTATGATTGGCTCAACTACTTCAGCAACTTTACACTGGAACACGTTTCTTTATTACTTGCTAATACAACAGGTAATAACCCAAAGGATCCTTTAAATATCCACCCCGACAGTATAAAATCCTAAACAATAGTTTTCTTTCCTGCCGTAAAATCAATATCTTATTATATTAAAAAGAAACTGAAAAGTGTTCGCGTCATTGTGTGTTTCTGAATCTAAATGAAAAGACTTGTGAGCATGTGTCAAAAACGAAAACAAGTCTTGTTGCAGGCTTGCAGCAGCCCATTGATAGACGCTCCAGATAACCCCATTGGCTCGTACCCTTTGTTTCCCCGCTCTTTCATTTTCTCTGTCACCTCAACTTTTTTTTTTTTTTTTAATTTCTCTTTCTAATCTCTTTCTTTTAATATATTCATGTATATGAATTTCTGTTT
The DNA here is from genome assembly GCA_946807835.1 of Ailanthus altissimus. Classification (NCBI taxonomy): domain Eukaryota; kingdom Viridiplantae; phylum Streptophyta; class Magnoliopsida; order Sapindales; family Simaroubaceae; genus Ailanthus; species Ailanthus altissimus. The sequence continues at coordinate 23,453,020 of OX327684.1, forward strand.
TTCAGTCTTATTTCCTCTATACATATACGCAATTAAATTAATTTGTATGCAGTGCCGAGACTGTAGAAGAGCTGCGGGCCATCCATGCCCTGCACCTGTTTTTCTTAGATTTATAAATATAAATAAGTATAATTTTTTAATATTAAAATATTTATTTTAACTTCTCTAAAAATTCTTTCAAATTTTGTATATTTACTGAGTTAAATTATCAATTTAAAAAATCAATTCATATTAATATTAAAGATTTATTTTTAAATACATTATTTAGTATTCAAATAATATTTTATCTTTCTTTATTTTAATATCTTTTTTAATAAAAATAATTTTTAATTTATAAGTGACTTCTATTTTTATATTTCTTAACTTTATTCTCTTTTTAATAAAAATAATTTTATATTTATAAGTAGCCCTTAAGACAAAAGAATTTTATATTTATAATTTTTTTCTCATGAAAAGATGGAATACATATTTTCTTTAATACAAAGAAATTTTATACTTATAATTATTTTTTACATAAATTTTTTTAAATTTAACTTATATAAATAAATAGACAATTATAAAACGTCGTACATTAGTGATTTTATTTTCTCTTAAATTTACATCAAACTTTTTTTACTAACTCAAATTTTAATAAAATAATCTCCAAAAAATAAGTAGGTTAGAATATTTAAATTTTAAAATTTTTATTGATATATTAGTTAGTTTTTTGATATCTTATTATTATAACTTTATATATATTATTTTTATGGATCTTTATCTTTTATTCTTTTGTTTTAAATTTATTAATTTTAAGATATAAAATTTATTTTTAAGAATAATATAATACATGTTTATTGTTTAATATTTTATTTTTTCCATGGGAAAGTCATATAAAATTAATCAATTTAAAAATAAAATACTAAAAATTTATAAATTTATACATTATCACCAATTCTTAAGATTATGTTAGAGTTCCCAACAAGATATATATAGTTTTTAAATTCATCTATTATTAACATGAAATAAAAATATTATTTTATTTTATTTTATTTTATTAAATATAAAAATTTATATTATGATTTGACCCCCGAAACTCAAAATGTATATATAAATGTATATAAGAGTTTATACTAAGCTTTGAACACAGAAAAAGTGAAACATACAATGAGTTTATTTCATTTTTTAGCAGTATGTTTCCAGATATATGAAAGCTCTATGTATTAATTGGTTTACCTATTTGCATAAGTAAAAACTGTATAAATCATGAATAGAAGAGAAGATGCATTTGTTTTGCATAAATTTATAGTCTATGTAGGTCTGCTCTGATATTATATGAAGATCGAAGCAGAGCTATGTTTGCTTCAGGTCCTATCATCTATAAAGAGCTTTGTTTCCACAAAAATGGAACCCTCTCTATCTTTAAGGAATGCAAAATGAAGTGGGAGATCTAACCTAATTAAACTGATTGCCCACTTCAGCTATCTCCACATGCCCATATGCTTTTTTCCCCTCCTAGTTCTGGTCCCTTAACATATGTTGTTTTTTAGCTTCAAATGACAAAGCGATCTAAGTAGATCTAAGCAGAAGCAACTAAAGATTGACATATTTTCACCGTTTCATAGAAAAAAAAGAGATGAAAATAAAAAGCAAAGAGATATATAGCTGATAACGAGAAAGAGAAGAGAAGAGAAGAGAAGTAAAGGATATCATAACACCACTTTCTTGTCAGATGTGAAGAACTGAAAAATCATGTCTACGTGACCAAAGATTCTTGAGTTGTAACTAAGACATAATAATACAGCTCATACAAGAAAACAAACCCTAATCACAACCACCCTTTTTTTTTCTTATGTTCTAGAGAAAGGGCAAAAGAAGTGTAAAAAAGATTAGGACAAAATCGAGTTGCTCATTAGCCCATGAATACTTGTGTGTACACAGCCAACAGCCTAAAACAGACTAAAGAAGTAAGATTTGTGATCCGATTTGTTCAAAGTCCATCTGGGTTTAAATAAAACCCTAATCTCAAGTTAAATGTGTTGTGAAGAGGGTAAATTGGTAAAAGAGTGGTCATAATCCAGAGCCTATTAGTCTGTTAGCCCATTTTTACAGCTTGTCATGCTGATTGAAGTGATATTCGAGATGAGTGTTAAAAGCAAACCATTCGAATAATGAAACCCTAATCTGCAATTTGACTGGTTCTTGGTTATCACGTTTTCTTCAACCAAATTCCCTCCGGGTTAAAAAGGTTTAACAAAGAAGGGAAAAGACCCAGAAAGCCCGTAGACTATTTATTTTTATTTCATCTTTGACAGATTGATTGAAGTAAGATTTGTGATAGCAAACCTGAGTTTTGAAACCCTAGTCTTCAAGTGATGGAGCCTTTTTTAAGCTATAGTTTCTTGAACTGACGTACTTGCTTTTAAGGAAGAGTCGAAGAGTTGAAAAAAAAATACAGAAATATGGAGTAATGAGATTTTGACACACACAGCTTTGTGAAGCTGCAGATTGATTACTTAGGGCTCTGATAGGTGAGATTAATGGAAGAGAAATTGATTTCACAAACCTGCAAATGGTTTGATTGACAACCCTCGTCGTTGCCCTTAAAAACTTAAAAGAGAAAACTATACATCATCATTTGTATTTATGTCTTGTTAGAGCAGATCTGCGAATCTAATAAAACAAAGAACTGAGAAGAGAAGAAGCGTATATATAGAAGGAAGAGAAATTCCTCAAAATCCCATATATGAACACAACCAAACAAACAAAGAAAAGAAAGAAAAAAAATTCAGGTAAGATCAGTGAATCTTTGTTAGGGATGACTAAAATCTTTGATATTAGACCCATAAATAAAAATTTAAAAAAGAAACAAAAAGGGAATCAAAATCATAGCTATATAATCATTGTACCTCTATGCAGAAAATCCACCAAAAATCTTTAACAGAAGCTGGAAACCACTTGTATGAAAACATCAATATGACTAAGTCAAAAATCGGAAAAATGAAAGAAGAAAATTTACTCAAGAACTTCAGGGGAAAAAAAGGAACTTCACTATGGACCCAAAGGCGACATAGCCTTAACTGAACACAGAGAAATCATGTTCATAAAAAATCTTTAGAGAGAAGCTGAAATACAAACATCATCATGGGCATCAACACATCTACTTCAAAAAATCAAGGAAAAAATGTTAAGAAATGAATAAGTAAAGGAAAAAGAAAGATTTGAGCTTAGGAAAAGAAATGAGAGGAGATGATAAAATAGAAGATATGAAAATATTATGAGCATAGAGAAAACCTGTTGTTAGCATATTCATAGAGGCGGCCGCGGCTGGAGAAGACAACGAGAGCCACTTCAGCATCACATAAAACAGACAATTCATAAGCTTTCTTCAACAAACCATTCCGGCGTTTGCAGAAGGTGACCTGTCTGTTGGTTGTGTTCTCGATCCGCTTTATCTCAATTTTGCCTCTTCCCATTTTCTTATGGGAAGAGCTTTCCGGGTTTTTGGCTGGGAACTCCGTGGTTGCAAAGCTGAAACAAATATGTAAAATTCCAAAAAATATATATATATATTATATATATATGTATATTTATATATATATATATTTAATGTGGTTTAAAGCTCATGAAATTGATTCATTCATCATTTCAAATCTCTAAAACAAAACAGCCTTTACACATATACAAAATCTCACTACATGTATGTAATCTTGTTTATGCAACTCGAACCTGGTAAGAACACTGAAGCTTCTTGAATTTACTCTCCCAACTTTGGTGAAGTCGAAGAACAATAGTTGTGGGCTTGCAGAAAATGGAAGTGAGTTGGTCTAGCCAATGGATATATACCTCTATATATAGAGAGAAGAACAAATTGATTGACCCTCAAACTATAATGTAAAACACATACTTTTTCAAATTTATTTCTTCTTCTCTACTTTTTTTTTTCTTTTCTTTTGTAGAATTCTAACACTACAAATCACTTTCGTAGATTTGCAATTCGTATTGTATAAGTAAAAAGAACGAAAGAGTACATACCGGCGGAGGTCTATTAAGGCCTAAGGAGGCCATCGCCCTCAAGTCTCAATTTTTTTTAATTGAATATTGTATTTTTACAATTTTTATATTTTAAAATAATTTTTTTTTGTAACTTAATCTCCTAAAATTTCAAGTTTAATACTAAAACTTTCATATAATTAAATTATAACTCAATATAATTTTTAATTTTAACTTTTGACCCCTCCTCACTTTACATTTTAGTTCCGCCTCTAATTATTTATTAAAGTTAATTTTAGAGGCTCTATAAACCATCCATTTTGTTAATGTATGGGAACAAAGGGAGGAGTAATAACAAAAGTAGTTTGTGTTTTGAAAGTGACTGCTAATGGTGTTGAATGAGACATTGGTGCGAATTAAGTTCTGCTTAGTGCTTTAGTATTTAATAACATTTTTTTTATAAAAGAAATAAAAGAATTACAAAATAAGAGGACCTCCCATGTTGCCGTTCTTGTTGTATGTTGTTTTTTTTTTTTTGTTTTCTTTATTTTGGCATTTTGGATTTTGAGTTTTGTTCTAGATTTTTTTTTATGACCTCATGAAGTCTTTTTCAGTACCCTTCTCTCTCTCCCAAATTATTACTAGAATTTTTATTTGATATAATAAAATTATATATATGGTTAATAGTTATGAGGCAAGTATTCCCACGTGATGTCCTGCTCACCATCTCCCTACCCTTTTTGGTGGTCAGGATGGTGAAGTGTGTTAACCTTATTCACATTAGGAATATCAGTGGGTTTTTTTTTTAAATAGAGTCTTCGGTACTCACAATGTAACTTCTTTCACAAAAGTCTTACATATAATAATTAATCGAGAAGTACATTTGATAAAAATTTAATAGAGTTACAACGCCCCGGAGTATTCAAAATTTTCTTTTTTCTTTTTTCCTTTTAAATTAAAGAGAGCATGCAAGTCCATGTAAATTGAAGTGAAAATTTGATTGTGATATGTATAAAAATGTTTTCGTGTGTGAAATCATATATACTTCGATTTACAGATATATAGCTGGCTATTTGTGGGTTTCTGAAAAAAAATGAAAATTGTGTGGAAAAAGATACGATTAAGATGTCCAATTCATTAATGGGAGCTTGTCATTTGTCAACATCTTAATTTCTATGATCCAGTTTGAAGCAAGTTTTGTTTGGTTCTTGACTTGTTCAAGAAATATTCCCCCCAAAATTCAAAGCTTGAAACCCCTCTTCTCCTTTATAAAAGAATAGCACAATTCCAAACCAAGAAAAGTGTTTCACAACGATTGAGTTGAGCATAGGGGTGGACAGAAACCTAACTGTACTAATAAAATTAAACCGCACAAATTAACCAATTTGATTCGGTTTTGTTTTTTATGCATCTTCAAAAAAATCAAGTCGGTTCAGTTTAAGTTTAAAAAAACTGAACCCAACCGAAGAATAATAATATAAATTAACCCCACACATATAAATAAACCCCATTATTCTCAAATTGAAAACCTTGGCCTAACCAGCATGTACCCATTCTCATCTCTTTCACAATTTTAACGCTTCTCTTTATTGAATTGATCTCTTGACTATTCCTTGTGACGACAGTAAGGAGTGTAGTTTATTGATGCTAGCAGTTTTATTTTATTTACAGTTTCAAATTTATATACCTGATTATGTTAAAGCATCAATTTTTTTTTCTTAAATTTAATTTAGATTTCTGTTTTTGTGTGGTTTTAGGCACTGAAAATTCTATATTTTAAAATTTTAAAGAATTTGGATAGTCTAAATATTTTAGAGTGATTTAATAACTATTGATTTTTGTTTCTCTTTCACTCTTCCTCTTTGTCCTTTTGTTTATCCGGTTCTTCTCAATAAAATATTTTATGCTTGAAATGAGTAATATGATTATGTGGAATACAGTCCTTGATTTGTGCTTTATGAGAGTGAGAATGGACTGCTGATATTTGATTCATCCGCAAATATGACACTTTATTAAATTATTAGTTTATTTGAATATTTTTATTTATTTATTTATAAATTTTATTATTACATTATATGATTATATTATTTTTAAAAATATTTAAGAGATTGAATTGAATTGGACTAAATTAATTTGGTACGATTTAATTCTCATATATAATTTAGTATAGTTTGGTTCTAAAACAAAATTGAATATTTTTAGTACAGTTTAGTTTTCAAAAATATCAAATCATATCTTATTGCACCCATCCCTAATTAAACATGGCTAGGCAATACTTATTTTTGTATGATAAGAAAATTCTTTTAACTTAACAAATCTCCTCCATTAAATTAGTACATTCATAAGAGTTTACTTGTGTATTCTAAGAGGTGTAAGAAGCAAATATTTATGTGGTTTTGCATTGTTATTACTTTTCTTTGTAATTTTTTAATAAGTACTAATTTTTTTAGGAGAATAATTAATTATTTTTAAAAAGAAAAATGATACTAAGAAAATAGCGATACTTATTAAAAAACAGGAGAAAAAAGAAGATTGAAAAACAAAATCACAATGAGGGTAACTAGCATTTTCTTTCAACAATAGCATTGTACATCATGAGTAGTGTTGACTTTATTATTTTGTAAATAGTACCATATTTATTAACGAGTGACATATTAATTAATATCGTGTTAGTTGTGATGTAAACTCTAATGTATTTCAACACTCTTCTTTTATTAGATTATTGCGGAGATAATTAATCCTTTCTCAACGAGCATAGCATGTAAGCATACATGATATCCAACCCATCCTGCATTTAGCTTAAGAGTGTTTACGGTTGGTTTTGTGTGTCTAAGCATTACATGCATGATCTTGAAATAGCAAATGAGTAATTATATCTGGTGAAGAAAACAAGAAAATCTGCCATTAAGCAATGCACATATATATCTCGCGTTGCCTAGCTGATTCAAAATTTTCATTGTTAATGTATTTGGCGGTTGCTTAGTTCTTAATTTGCAGGATTTTTATAATCTTTATGTTTATAGAAATGCTAATAGGCTGGCTTATGAACTTGCTAGGTTTGCTATTTTTTTCTCTAACATGAATAAAACTTAGCGGAATGAAGTTTCAAATAGGTTGAACTCTTTTGTACTTGAAGAGATTTCATCCTCTTAGTTGTTTTGGTGTTGTGAATTTTATTAATGTTAATTATATAATATGGGCTCACTTTGTTAGGGAGACAAATTATGAAGGGCATCTTTCATCTTTGCAAATTTTCGGAAGAGTACAAGAAATTTCAGCATTTACGACATCGATTAACACCAATTGTCCGATTGTAATTTACATCTGATTAGTTGATATATATATAGTAGTCAATGATTAGTAACATATTAATTAGTATATAAAATTTATATCTTAATTTTCTAAATCTAACATTATTTTTTGTTTTTAATATCTAACATCTATTGGATAATTTGAAAAAATTTTAAATGCAAATTACTTTCCCCAAGAAAAAAATTTGAGTCACATTTAAGGATTAACAAGATTTCCGGAGTTATTAACGTGTGGTGAATTCATTATAACAATTTTTATTAGATTATCAAAGGGCTATAATAAATGCAAATTGTGATTTCAATTATCTAAACTTAAAAATTCAATATTGAATTAAATTATGTGGACAATGATATAAAATTTCACGATCAGTTTTCTTTTTTTTTAAAAAAAAAATTTAATACCATTTTCAAAGATAAAAAATAGCACGTTACTGATAATACAAGATAATACTCTACATGCGTGCATGGCAGAATACGTCAGAACCCTCAGCTTTTATGTCAGGATGAGAATAAAAACCCTCGCCATATTACTAAGAAAGGAAGATCTTTTTACTTAAACGCGAATCAACTTTATAATAACACATTTTCGTGTAAAAAATGTCTCCATATTAATAAAATATTTAGACTTTTACTTTCAAATTTAAGTTTCTAGGTTAAGTGCAAAACATTAGAATAATTTTCACTTTATGATGTAAGGGCGATAAAGGGACAGGTCAAAAATAAATTAAAGATAGAAAATAGTCAAAGTACTCTTTATGATTATAAACATATTTTGATTAATAAATATGATCAGGAATTCTAATAAGAAAGTTGGATATGTTGCACTTTGCGAAATACCCACATGGAACCAAATAGATTAATAAAAATAACTCCCAATGATAATAAAAGAATAATTATAAACAAATATTGAATGATCCATGGAAATTAACCCAAGTTACTTTGATTTCGATTTCTTACAAACGATTTCCTTTCTTAAGCCTTGAAAAACACATTTTATTATTACATCAAATACATATAAATCAAATTCCTTCTCGCTTTAGTGTGAGGATTTAAATCCGAAATTTATACTAACCTAGAAAAGTTTTATTTTAGTGAATGAATTTGACAATTTTTTTTATTTAATAAAAGGTTATATTACAATCAGAAATCAATCGAATCATTTGATATACCAATACATTTAAATTTTACCAAAAAATTCGACTTCTATTAAAAGAGAACAAAACACGAGCATGAGAGCTCAGCCAACTTAGTTGAGCCCCTCAAGGTCTCACATTCCTACTTGAGTTCGATCCCCCCTTCTCTCAAATGGTGCAAAAATATTAATAAATATTATAATTCCTCTTTCAAAAAAAAAAAGAGAACAAAACACCCGCAATATTTATTGAGAAAAGAACTACTTAAATAGCACCGGTACATACCCCAACAAAAAAATTAACACTATACAAACGTAAAAAAAAAACCGACTGTGAAGAAGAAAACAAAGAAAAACCAACAAATTGCAAGAGAAGTACTTTGAATGCAACATTCATGTACTATTGAATTTACCATGCACCTAATGTGAAATCGTGGATGTTGATAAGAAAAGGGAAAAATACCCTGACCTAGCTGGGGCAATTGAGATTGATACTTTACAAAAAAAGAAGTCCTGTTTCTCTTTGTTTTTAACCAATGAAAGAACCTATCAGTGCGTACATCTATTTCTTTATATGTTAAGGGGTCCCCCTCCCCACTCCTCATCTTTCATAAATTATGAGAATGACATGCCTTATTTTGTTGATCCCAAAATCTTTTAAAAGTTCTCAGATCATCACACCATATCCCCGCAATATTACATGTACAGAAAAGTCCAACTAGTGTTGATCACAATACCTTGTTTGTTTATAGTTACAATTTAGGTATGCAAATATGGTTTCTTTTTTGCTTTACAACTATTTTCTAGGCCATTCTAGGGTTCTTTTTTGAAAAAATAAATTTGTTAGATTTCATATAAAAATCTATGGTCTCTCTTAAGCACAGATATTATGTAAATAAGTATCAAGATCTTCGACTTTACAGACGATATGAGATGTTATAATTTGGCTCAGTTATTAATAGCATAATGAAGCCCCTTTAATTTGGCTCAAATGAATTTGTGGCTGTACAAAATAATTTTTTATTTATTTAGCATATGATTTATTATATTCATTAAATTAATATTGTATGTGTAGATTTTAAATGTAATTATTTTTTTTAAAAGAAATAACATTCCTTAAGTTTTGAAAGAAATAAAATTCCTTTAATGCGGGGGAAACAATTACACCGGTGGATGCCAAGTTAAATCAAAGCTATAGTTTTGCTAGAGAGTTGAGGACCTAATTAAGAGACAGAATCTCGAAATATATATATATATATATGTTTAATAGCAGATTGATCTTTGGAGAGTTAATAACATTTTGAATAAATTCTAAAATGATGTATGTTCAATTTGAGATGTCTAGCATTATTTAAATATAATTTTAACATTAATTGTCCTTCCGTTTCAAGAAAGTATCAATTTCATTTAAAATGATTCCACATTTCTACTTATATTTACTCAAGATCAAATCTAAACTCAAACATATAAAGAAACTAAATATATTCTGCCTAAAAGAAAATCCTATAAACAAATTTGGTTTATTATCAATATCTAAGACTAAGTAAATTTCATTTTGTTTTTTCCAGTCAGACTCTAAACTTGCTTTTATCATCAAATTAACTTTTTTTTTTTTAAGAAAACATTTCATATGAATAATTAATTATCATGAATCATATATAAATTGATTTGATTCAAGCTGCTTCACATCAAATGACTAAAACGAACCAAATTTCTAACGGGCATACATAGTTATCCAACTTTATAAAAGTCGCTTCGGCCGGTTGAATCAAGTTGCCAAGTCCTCCATCTTGTCTACTCCTTTTCCTTTTAAAGTAGACTTTATTAACATACTCTTTCTAACTCATATACTATGTTGGTGTAAATTAGTGCTACATGTATGTCAAGTCAGGCAATGAACCCTTGTTGAAGATAGATAAAAAAAAAAATTAAAAAAAATGAAAATAAAAAGAAAATTGCATGTCATAAAAATTATTGGTCAGAAAGCAAGTAAGAAAATTTTTAAATAAAGACTACATAATTTTCCTCTTTCTTACAAGAAACAAATTGAAGTCTTTCCTTTATAATTCAAATTCAAATCAATGTTGGATAGTTAAAAATGGGCTTAAAGTAAACCCTATATAAAGACCTTGGGTCTATAATTTTTAATAATTAATTATTCTCATCATCTTCAGGAAGAAAAAGAGAGAGAGAGAGAGAATAAACTTAATTTCTCCCCATTCTCTCTTTAAGAGGAGAAAGAGTAGCAGTTTAGATTAAGAAATTATTCTAGAGAGAGAATGTGAGAGAATATCTCTGTAATTCTATTCCTTATATTATTTTGAGTTATAATGCAGTGATGGGCTTGTTGTTCAGCTCAGAGAGTGGATGTAGGTTCATGAGAATCGAACTACTAAAAATTTCTAGTGTTCTTTCTCGTTTTTAATTTTTTAGCTCATTAGTTTTAAATTCTTGATTATTTGAGTCTTGGGACATACTGTGAATTTCAAATAATGGTATTAGAGCCGAAGTTTTGAATGATTAAAATAAGGCTCAAATATAAATTATTAAAAATAAAATAATGGCAACCACCAAGTTTGAGATGGAGAAATTTAACAGGCATGGAGACTTTTAGTCTTTGGCAGAAAAATGTGAAAGCTTTACCGGTGAAACAGAAGGTTGCCAAAATCTTACTAGAGCAAAAGAAGGAAGAAGAAACTTTAATAAATGATAAAAAAAAAATGGCAGAGATGGATGAAACCGCATTCAACACCATCATCTTATAGTTATCTGACAATTTACTTTAAAGGAGACTTTGGAATAAGCTTAAAAGCCTATACATTTCTAAACCTTTGTCTAATAAGATTCTTCTAAAAGAAATATTATTTGGTTTTTGAATAAATCCCTCTAAAGGTTTAGAAGAAAATCTTGATGAATTTAAGAGGATTTGTATATATTTGGCACATACTATTGAAACAATTAGTGATGAAAATCAGGTAATTATTCTCTTAAACTCATTGTCAAATTCTTATAGGGGAGTAAAAATAATTATTAAATATGACAGAGAAAGTCTTATCCTAAGGATTGTTTAACTACTTTAAGACCAAGGGAATAAGAAATAAAATCTGAGAAAAAAGATAATAAGAAAAATCTGTTTGCTAGAGGAAGATTAGTGCAAAAGGAGAAAGAAATATATAGAGGAAAATTCATGCCTAAGTTAAAGATTAGTGGAAAAAAAATATTATTTTTGTGAAAATAAAGGGCATTCAAAGAGAAACTACTATGAATTAATTGATAAATTAAAAGAAAAAGGTTCAAATTATGCAGATGTAGTTGTGGCTACAGCATCAGATAGGTATGACAGTTTAGATATTCTCATATTTTAGTAGAGAAAAATTTGAAAGATTAAGTCTTGGATTCTGAATATGCTTATCATATGAGTCTTAATAATGATCGGTTTAATTCATATAAAAAATATAAAAGGGGTAGGGTATTAATGAAAAATAACAATTTTATACAAGGTGATTGGAATAGGTATAATTCTCATAAAGTTATATGATAGAATAATAAGGATTTTAAAAGATGTGAGACATGTTCTTGAATTGAATAAGAAACTAATATCTTTAGGGGTTCTATATGAATTATGATATACTTGTAAAACTAAAAATGGTCAGCTAAGGATATGCAGAGGTTCTATGCTTATAATGAAGGAAATTAAACAAGATGATTAGTATTTTTTACAAAGAAGCACTATCACTGGATATATTGTTGCTGCTACTTATGTAGGGTACAATGAAGCTGAGTTATGGTATAGAAGGTTGGGCCACATAGGGAAATCAAGCTTACTGCAATTGAAAAAATATAGTCTCATTGAGAATGGAAGGGTGGTTGAGCTAAAATTCTATGAAAACTATACATTAGAAAAATTACACTGGGTTAGTTTCAGCACCAATAATTCCAAGACAGATGAAGTTCTGATTACATCCATACTAACTTGTGGGGGGCAACAAATATACCAACACATAGTGGTAATAGGTATTTTTATCCTTAGACGATGTTTACTTAAGAAATGACTATATGAAAGTAAATGAATTAAGGAGAACTTAACGTAAGGTGGAGAAATCGCACTTGAAGTGAAGTTACAACTCAAAACGTTTCATGGGGATAATATACAAGTTAAATCAAAAGATGATCCGCAGTCTTAAACTTATTAAAAAACAACACAAGATCAACAAACAAAGGTCCAAAATAGAGGATCACGACAGAGACTTGTAGGCGATGTATGGTTATATGGATTGATTCGAAAACTTAAACTGAACAGATCAATAGTAACAATATTTTTAGATATTAAATTCGTTATTCATCTCTGTAAAAACTAAGTATTGAAAGAGTTAATTTTTAGTGGAAGAGTGAAGTTGGAGAAGATAAGCACTGAGAAGAATCCTATTAGTTTGAGAACAAAAGTACTATTCGTGAACAGGCTTAAGGTGTATTTAAGTTTACTGCATATTGATAAAGGATAAGCAGCAAAAATAAAATGTGAGCTTAAGAATGACAACTGCACTAAATATATAGACTAAATTGCTTTATGGTCAAATGTGGATATATAAAGAATATTGGTTAGAAAGTAATTAAGAAGTTTCTCAAATAAAGACCAAGTAATTTTCCTCTTTCTTACAAGAAACAGATTGAAATCTTTTCTTTATAAGCCAAATCTAAATTTAATTCAAGGTGGGATAACCAAAAATAAGTTTAAAGCAAACACTATATAATGACTTAATTCGATTTAGAGTCTTTAATAATCAATTCTTCTCATCATCTTTAGATAGAAAGAGAGAGAGAATAACCTAATTTCTCTTTGTTCTCTTTAGGTAGAGAGAGAGATAGAGAGAGAGAGAATAGTAGTTTAGAGAGAGAAATTATTCTAGAAAGATAAAGTAAAAGAATATGTTAAAATTTCTGTAATTCTATTTCCTGTATTATTTTAAGTTATAGTATAACACTGGGCTTGTTGTTCAGTTTAGAGAGTGGACATAGATTTATGAGAATCGAACTACTACAAATTTCTAACTTTCTTTCTCATTTATATTTTTACTGCTTATTAGTTTTAAAAACTTGATTATTTGATTCTTGAGTTGGACTATAAATTTTCAATAATGGTATCAGAGCCAAATATTCTAATGATTAAAAGAAGACTCAAAGGTAAATTATTAAAAATCAAATAATGAGACAACTAAATTTGAGGTGAAGAATTTTAATGAGCAGGAGGACTTTAGTCTATGGAAAAAAAATGATGAAAGCCTTGTCGGTGCAACAGAAGGTTGCCAAAGCCTTACTGGAGCCAAAAAAGGAAGAAGAAACTTTAGTAAGTGATAAGAAGACGACAGAGATGGATGAAATCGCATTTAGCACCATCATCCTATAATTTTATGACAATATATTACTACAAGTTAATAAAAAGATCACAACAAAAAGACTTTAGAGTATGCTTGAAAGCCTATGTATATTTAAATCTTTGTCTAGTAAGATTCTTCTGAAAGAAATGCAATTTATTTTTTAATAGATCTCTCTAAAAGTTTAGAAAAAAATATTGATAAATTCAAGAGGATGTGTATAGATTTAGCAAATACAAGTAAAACAATCAATGATGAAAATAAGGCAATAATTATTCTCTTAAACTCCTTATTCTCTTAAACAACCAGTGATGAATAAGGCAATTATTCTTACAAGGAAGTAAAATTACCAATTAAATATGGCAAAAAAAGTCTTACCCCTAAAGGATTATTTAACCGCCTTAAGATTAAGGGAATAAGAAGTAAATTATGAAAAAAAAGATTACTTCTTATTTTCTAGAGGATGATCAGAGAAAAAAGAGAAAGGAAAATACAGAGGAAATCCAGGTCTAAAATAAAGACTGGTGGAAAAAAAGTACTATTTTTATGGAAATGATGGACACTTAAAAAGAAAGTGCTATGAAATAATTTATAAATTAAAAAAAGGGTTCAGATTATGTAGATGTAGCTATATAGTAATATCATATTAGTATAACAATTCAAATGTTCTCACATTTCAATAAAGAAAAATATCATAGATTAGGTCATGGATTCCAAATGTGCTTACCATATGAGTCATAACAAGGAATGATTTGATATATATGAAAAATATGAAGGGCACATGGTACTAATGAGGAATAACAATTTATATAAGGTGATTGAGATAAGTACAATTCCCATAAAGTTACATAATTAAACAATAAGGTTCTTGAAAGATGTGAGAATTTTTCTATTGAATAAGAAGCTGATATCTTTAGGAGTTCTGGATGAATTAGGATATACTTGTAAAATTAAAATGGTCAACTAAGGATATGCAAGAGTTCCATGCTTATGATGAAGCGAACTAAGCAAGCTTATATATATTTTACAAGGAAACATTGTCATTAGATATATTGTTGGTGCTATTCATGTAGGATACAATAAGGCTAAGTTGTGGCATAAGAAATTGGGCCATATAGGAAAACTAAGCCTATTGTAACTAAGGAAACGAAGTCTCATTGAGAATGGAAGGATGGTTAAGCTAAAATTTTGTAAAAACTATACATTAGGAAAACAATATAGGGTTAGATTTAACACCAATAATTATAAGGCAGATGTAGTTTTGAACTACATCCATACTGACTTGTGGAGCTAACAAATATACCAACACATGGTGATAATATGTATTTTTCATCCTTGGTTTATGTCTATTCAAGGAAGGACCATATAAAAGTAAATGAGTTAAGGAGAATTCAAAGTAAGGTGAAGGAATCTCACCTTGAGGTGAAGTTACAGCCCCAAACTCTTTATGAAAATTATATACAAGCTAATTAAGAGGATCCACAGCTTTAAACTGATCAAAAACTAACATAGGTTCAACAAACAGAGGTCCAAGTCAGAGACTAAAAATAGAAATCCAAGACAGAGATCCAACATAAACGTTCAAGATAAAGCTTTGGGACAGAGACCCGAGATAGAGACTTGTAGGCAATGTATGGTTACATGGATTAGTTCAAAAACTTAAACTGGACAGATCAATAGTAACAATATTTTCAGATATTCAATTAACTATTCATCTTTGTAAAAATCAAGTATTGAAGGAGTTAATTTTTAGTGGAAGAGTGAAGTTGGACAAGATAAGCACTGAGGAGACTCTTACTGGTTTAAGAACAAAAGTACTATCCGCGAACAAGCTTAAGGTGTGTTTACATTTACTGTATATGATAAATGGTAAGCAGCAAAAATAAAATGTGAGCTAAAGAAGGACAACTGCACTAAATACATAGACTTAATTACTTTATGATCAAATATAGATATATAAAGAATATTGGCCAAAAAGTAATTAAGAAGTTTCTCGAATAAAGACCAAGTAAATTTCTCCTTTCTTGCAAAAAACAAATTGAAACTCTCCTTTACAATTTAGGTATGCAAATATGGTTTCTTTTTTCCTTTACAACTTTTCTAGGTCTTTCTAGAGTTCTTTTTATTGGTTTGAAAATGAAAGTACTATTCATGAATAAGTTTAAGGTGTGTTTAGATTTATTATATATTAATAAAGGGTAAGTAGCATAAATAAAATCTAAGCTAAAGAATGACAAGTATACAGAGACTCAATTGCTTTATGATCAAATGTGGATATATAAAGAATATTAATCAAAAAGCAATTAAGAAATTTCTCGAATATTTAACTTAGGGAGTAGACGTAAATTTATGAGAACCGAACCATTATAAATTTATGGCATTATTTATCTTTATTTTTATTATTTGTTAGTTTTAAATTTTTAATTATTTGAGTCTCAAGTTAAATTGTGAATTTTCAAAGTTAATAAATCATCTATCATTCTTAATGTGCCTACCTTTGGCCTTGTATATGTTGATTTGGTACAACTATCAGTCTGATCATCAATGATAATTATAAACATTATGCATAAAATAGTTCAAGACTGTAGATGGAAAGATCCCTCTCAACGTCTATTCGCCTTTTGCTTCTCTCTTACAAGAGTTGAACAAAATGCCTTTGTCTTTGAATGAAGATGAGAACAAAAGACATTTATTATTAGGAATACGAAAGTGCTCTCTCTTAACCAAATTCAAATTGCAAACATACTGTCTTTGTTTGATATCGTCCCATAATTTTCGGGTAAATTTTAATTAATGTTGCAAATTTAAGTTTGAAACAGGAAACTTACATGCTTTGGCATCTCTAATTAAGTTTATGCTCATGTACTATATATATATATATGTTATTCATAATTAATGCATTATCCAGACTTCATTCAAGCAGTTGATGCCTATGCCTGCAGGCCAACTTCTCTTATCAACCCAAATGAAATTTTTTTTAAAAAAAATATTATTTTAATCTCTAATTTTATAGATATATATTTATTTAATCTTTATTTTTTTAATAAATATTATATTAATTTTTATTATTAAAAAATTTTAATTAAATAATTATTGTTCGAAGGTAAAAGAATATTTCTAATCTTTTTCATTCATTAATTACATAAAATATTTTTTGTTGACAAATTATTTTTGCCAAAAAATTAAAAAATTTATAAAAAAAACCCTAAGTATTTTTTATTTCTAATTTTTTTCATTCATTAATTACATAAAATATTTTTTGTCGATAAATTATTTTTGCCAAAAAATTTAAAAAATTTAAAAAAAATCCCTAAGTATTTATTGTTTTTGATTATTTTAATCTAAGAAAGAGGCATTTGGTCAATCCATCACTAGCCATTAGTGCGTACTACTAAAAACGCGTTCTGTCATTGCCATGAGCATACTCTTTCATTGCTTATGAACTTGTCTTGGCATTGCTACAATTGCACGATGTGGGCTACTATAACCACAATTTTTTTTTTTAAATTTTTTTCCCCTTAAAATCGTAATTGTAAAAGAAAAATTAAAAAAAGTTTTTTTCCCTTAAAATCATAATTGTAAATAAAAAATGTTAAATAATATTCTCTCCTTTTTTTCCTCTCTTCCGATTCTTTGGGTGAACTTTAGTTTATGAGTTGCTTCTTTTTTTTTTTCCCCTCATTTGCTCTCTCTTTCCTCTTTCCTTCTCCTTTGGTCTTTGTACTACTCTGTCTTCCTTTTGTTTTCTTTTATGGATGCGTGCAACATATAAAAGTAGTAAAGTGTCCTTCATTCTTTCTCTCTCTAATTCCCCTTTTATCTCTCCAGTTTTTTTTCATTTTATTTTATTTTCTTTATTAATTTCTTTTATGTGGCTTTTATATGTTGACGTAGTTATCTCTTGTTGGGGTTTCTTTCATTCATCCCATCCCACGCGCAATATTTAGCGCGTATACAACTTTAACTAACACAAATGATAATAATCATAATTTATATTTGTATTGTTAATTATTAATTGTTTATTGATTATTGATTCATATATTTAATAATTGGGAGAAAGGGCATTATTAATTTTCTTTAAAGGAGGGTTTACAATGCAAGCCGACTGGTGCTTGTTTTTTGTAATGTACCAAAAATTTTGAAGTGCCCTTGTCTGTCTAGTTGAAGAACCTTTCAAAATAAAGGTGAATACGTGAATGTTTAAGTAATTACAATGAAAATATCCTTTGCTGGCCGAGTTTTTGAAGCTGAATTTGACAGCAGCACAAGATAAGTAGTGTGGCTATTAGGGGTTTTAAAAACTTATCGAGAGTCTTTTGGGTTAGGGCGGTGGTTTTGTATTTGTATTTGTATTTTGTATTTGATTTTGATTTTGATTTTTATTGACAAATGAAATAGAAATGATGAAGAGATTAAGATAAGAGATAGTAGTGATTAGATGAACCTAAGTTTGGTTTTAGTTTGTCGTGGTGGATTTTAAGTGAGAGTAGGGTTGTTTTGGTTTGAAAAGTTAGTTTTTGAGTGGGAGAATAAAAATAAAAATAAAAATTTAATAAAATTAAATGGTTAAATTTTATATTTACAATTGCAAGATAGTACACTATAGTTGGCATCTATGTTAGCGGTTCAAGTTCGTTTATTTTTAACTTGTAAATTTAGCCGAATTTATTTTTAATGAAAACAATTCATAAGAGTATTTAGGCAAAAATATAATGTATCTTCATTGTGTTATTTTATATTTTTTAATTTAAAAATACTTCTCACTTTTTATATTGAAATAAACATCTATCATTTATTACATCAAGAGTATTACAATAAAAACAACAAAAAAATAATTATTTAATAGGATCTTTTTATCGATAAAAATTAATGTGGTATTTATTAAAAAAATGAGAATTAAATTAATATATATCTATAAAATTAAGAACTAAATTAATATTTCTCCATCTTAAAATTATCGGACCGCATTTTGTGAGCACTAATTAGGACTATTTATATATTTATAATTGTACACACCCGGATCTTTTTCACATCCAAAACATTGAAATGTGACTGATCAATATCAGCTATATATTTATATGTGTATGCGCCGCGCCCTATACTTACAATATGCTTGGTCATATCCATCATACAAACTAGTGTCAGAAATAGCCTAAAAATGAATAATTCAAAGGACAGTTTTTATACTTGCGTTTTCGTTAATTGATATACTTTCTTAGTTTAGAAGCAAATGGGTTCAGAAATCTTGACTATGATTGGATAATTGTCAACCTTCTCTATTTCTGCTTGTATCACATAGCTTTGCTCTTTCTTTGTTAATCTTATTGACCTAGCTAGCCTCTCTTACATTTTAATGGAACATTCACAAGCCTGGGCCATTTCAAAATCTGTCAAAATTAAAACCATCTTTGTAGTTTTTGAAAGAGAACATACAGATGGTGCTAAGTAAAAAATGTAGGGTTGCTAAAAGTTTGCAAGTAACAGATGGTGATGATCATGTTCATGTTCATGCCCCGCATATAAAAGCTAGCTACCATGCAAGAAGTTAGCCAATTGGATCAAACTTTGAGATTAGCTAAAATGGCTAAAACATAGAGAAGAGATTGAAAGGGATATTATCAGCTAACACTTGGTGAAATATCAACAACACCAAATAAGTAAAGCGTTGAAGAAAAACTTTTTTTTAAATATTTTATAAATAAATAATAAGTTATAAAATTTAAATATAGTTTTAATATTTTAAGTTAATAAATTAATATTATATTATCTTTATTACAATATTTAATTTAACCATTAAATCTATATTAAATATTTGAGAGTTACAAATATTTATTTATAATATTATCATTATTTAGGAGTTATTTGTCTTTAAAATTATTGTAAGAGTTACAATATATAAAATTATTCTTATTAAATATTAGAATTAATTCTAAAAATTACAAAATATTTAAAATTATAATAATCCTAAAGTAATATTAACATTAATACCTTAACTTTTATCTAACACTATATAAAGTGTGCTAATTCTTCTTTATAGTGAGTATGTGAAAATAAAGAAGAGAATAGAAAATCCACTTTGGTGGTGTGTGTGTAAGTGAAGAAGAAAAAAGAAATATATATATATATATATATATATATATTATTTTAAAAAAAATATGTTTTTATTTTGTATTTTGAGTAATTTTTACAATAAAAATTTAATATGATCTTTCGATAATCGGGTTCATCGAAAAGAGTGATTGCGAATATAAAATTAAATCTTAAAATCATATAAATACGTCATTATTTACATGGAGAAAAGATTATTTGACTTCAAAATAATAATTTATGACATACCTATTTATAATCAATGCTAAATTTTTCTCTCTCTTTTATATTTTATTTTAATATATTAATTGTTGATTTTATCTTTTAAATATTTGAGAATATATATTTATATATATAGTTTAATAACTTTTTAGAATAAATATACCTAATAATAAACAGTATTACTTAGAATTAACATTTAATATACTGCACTTTTTATGCAACTGGTGTCCAAAGTTTATAAAAAAAATACTGCACTTTTTATGCCCTTAAAAAAAATACTGCACGTGATAAACTGACAATTTACTTTTTTTTTTAATTTTTTTCTTTCTTTTTTTTACTCCTCTAACAATTATCCATTCCCAATCTCCAATTTCCCTAATGTTCAATAAAATTAATCACCCAAAATTATCAACCAATCTTCAATGAAACCAGTACTTCAAATCATCAAAACCAATCTTAAAAATTCATCACAAAATCAATCTAGGTCTACGCATATATCACAAAATTAAAAGTCACCACGAAATTATATGTAAAATTAATGGAAAAAAGGTTACATTTTTTAAACCACTGCAAAATAGAGTTATTGTTCGTGAAGTTTATGGTCTTTGGTGTGTTATTTTACAAGATAAACCTTAGCAAACAGATTCTATTGAGATGAACATACAATGTCTTTGAATTCAACCTTGATTTTAGGACAAAGAGATGGAGGTATGTGAAATATTTTTGTTAGAGTTGGTGTTTACGTGTCATTGTAATATTATATGAATATTAATTATTTAATATTTATATAATAAATATTTTGTAATAAATCGTTAATAATTAATCATACGGTATCAAGCTCGTTACTTTTTAAATATTATAGATTTAAAGAGTTTAGGTCAACGCTAAGAGTTAATAATTTTAAAGAGTTAGAACTTTATTTAAAATAGGGACCAAGACCTAGAAATATATTAATAATGATATAATTGCAAGAAAATGCAAATAGTGCTATAAAATATTATTATGCAGTATGTTCTCGAAAACATTATTCATGATCCATGGTTGCCGACACAAATTGGTTGATATTTTTTCTAGATTAATGTATGTCTATATTTGAATTGTCCAGACTGTGGACTTAGTGGAAGCTCATATAGACATACTGGTCTTCAGTGATGACCTCCAATAAAAAACTCATAGAATCATTAATATAAGGTCTTCTCAAGTTAAATAGTATTCGTGGTTCTTTGACCTAAGTGACACATTGAGCTTGTAAGTGATCTACCATACTTTAATTCTATGCATGTTAGAAATCTTTTATGGTCTGACATCTAGGTGTCATTAGGTATAATCCAATGCTCATGAAGTTTTGTGTACGTATATATGAGATCTGTCAGCTTATATAGGTGAGTTATATATCTTAATGCTTCTAAATTATATTTCAAGAAGTCTTGTCGTCATAAATAGAAACCCAAAAAAAGAGTTTTTTTTAAGGTTAAACAATATCACAGAGGAGTTTGCGAATATTGTGTACAAAAATACAAATCTGAAGATAAGTTCATGGTCGAGCATATAGAGATTTGATGGCAAAGATTTATATCTCTACTCTTTCGAAATATAAGTGACAGAAGGACTATACATATATATTATAACCTTAACTTGTATAGTTAAATGCACTATTCTAAAATATCTATAACATATATGTGGGGCATCATTTATGGACTTGCAGAAAAGTTCTGTAAGACAAACATGTATAAACTTAAAGAATCTCATAATACGAAGTATACTATTTGAGTACTAAGGTAATGGATTAGGTCGAACAATTTGATTCAAAAAAATTTCAAAAAACATGGTTTGTTTCAAAATCTCTGAAGAAACACACTTGTCAAGGTTTAAGTGTTAAACATATATTTTGTTAGTTAAAGTTGTCAACTAATAAAATCTTGACAATTGGTTATATATAGAAAAGTAAGTGAGCTCTTGACTTTATGCATAGAAAAGTAAGTAGACACTAGCATTATACATGAAAAAATAAGTGAACACTTGATATTATGCATAGAAAAGTAAGTGAACACTTGATTTTATGCACAGAAAAGTAAGTGGTCACTTAGCATTATGCATGAAAATGTAAGTGCACACTTGGCATATTTGCATGGTATACATGACTTTCTTAATGGTTGACACTTGACAACTAATTGGCTTGTAAATGGTAAAATGGTGACACGTGCACTTTAAATGGACAATTGTCTAAAAACAAAAGTCAATATATAAATGCAAAGTATTTTTGTATTAGTGAAATGAGTTCATTTGACCATTTTTAAACAAAAGTAAGGCAAGGTTGTCTTCTTCTCCTCTTTAATTATACTCAACCATTCATTTAAGGCATTTCAAAATTTTTCTTCATCAAAGATGTCTTAAATTCGGCCAAATGAACTGTCTTAATGAGATGAGGATGATTTAGCAACTTGAGAGAAATTTACAAGAGTTGTAATTTACTTCTTGTTGGAGGAATCACACTTCTACCCTTGAAATTAGATTAAAGCGAAGAATTTTAATCAAGTTCAATCTTGAACCCTAACTTCTTTGCGCAACGGAATAAACTGTATATCAAGCAAAATAGCAAGAATTTAAAACAAAAAATAAAGAGCAAAACACAATCACTTACGTGGTTCGGCCAATTGCCTATGTCCATGGTAGATCCAAGGATCTTAGCCTCTTTTATTAACTCCCTAAAGATTTTACAAGGAAAACCCAATGAAGAGCCCTCAAAATAACCTAATGTTTAGTGTACCCTTACTCTACCACAAGCAATGAACACCTAAACGATTGTTCCACCATAGCGCAAACAAGTACTTAGTATCTACCTAGTTCTTCCCTTCTCTTAAAGTCTCTCTTAATGCTTGATCTTAACTAAATGGTTTACAAGTGTTTATATATGGTTTATTTCTTTCCTACTAACCCTATTTCTTATTGGAGTAAGAGTCCACTTGTTTTGAAAGTCAAAAACTTCCCAAAACTTAAAAATTTGGAACAAAAATGAACTTTTCCCACTCTAGCGCCATGGTACTGAGGTCTTGGAGTAGCGACGCTGGGTCTTAAAGTGTCTAGAGCTGCGGCGCTGGGAACATAGCACCACGGCACTAAAGTACTGATCTGAGCGCCATGGCGCTAGCCCTTATTTCTAGCTCCGCGCTTTTTTTTTGCTTCCTTCATGTCTTCGAGTCCCGTTTCGCATCCCCCTTTATGTCCTAGACTTCCCTATACGTATCCTACACGTTTTAGACTTCTTATAACTTTACTCTTTGATATTCATCTCAATTTTTATTCAAACAAGATTGTTGAATCATCAAATCTCCAATACTTCTTAAGCTCTATTCGACCAAGTGTGAGAGACCAAAGGCTTAAAGTATTTAAGCAACAATCTTGCTAAAAATTTGTTGAAGCTATCATTTTAATTTTGTAATCTCATCGAATGTTGTGAACTAGAATTGATCAAGAAAACACTTCAAGTGAGCTCCAAATTGAATTCTATACTGAATGACTTCAAGAGTATGTTTTTTTGAATTTTATTAATGTAATAGACTTACATTCAGTTGGTATTTGTTGAATAGGAAATTAAATTTTTATTTCATTGCGTAACTATATGTATGACATGCATGTTGAATATTCAATGAACACTATCATATGTATACACTCATTAGATGCATTGTAATAGTTTTAGCGGCCACCTAACAGGTGGTGGTAGGTGGTATTGTCTCGATGCCATACGGAGTCAAATTTGGTATCAAATTTGGATCGATAGTCTTCGTGCCTATTAAGACTTATTTTTAATATTAATATTGGTCATTTACTTAACAATTTAAGTTTTGGTTTGAATAATAAATTAATATAGTATCAAAGTTAAAAGTCTTGAGTTTGAACCCACATATCTTTGCTTTTAATTAATTTCTTAAATTATCTCTATTTTGATCTCTAATGGATCTATTTTGTTTCAAACTTTATACTCAAATTTCTGTTTAACGTGAAGAAGACTTTTAAAAATTATAATTAATATTAATATTAAGTTTTTATCGAATAACTTAAATTTTTATACTGAGTGATAAATTAACAATTATTGCCCGCTACCGCATCACGTGGCTAGGTGCAACCTTCCTAACCACTGCGGCAGCCAAGATGGCCACACGTGCTTCTTGCTCATGGTCGCGTAAATAATGGGTTGTGACGGTTGGGGGTGGGGTTAGAAAATACTTTTCTAATTGGTTTTTATTTGGCAAATCACTAGATTGTAATATTGATTGATGTTGCTGCTATTTTTAGATTAATTAATTTTTTATTTATATGATACTAATAAAAATGTCATATATATAAAATAGATGGTCTAAAAGTAACAAAAATAAACATAATTAATTACAACTAACGTTAACATTAGTTTAAGATTTTTTTAAATTGTTTATTTTCAAATAAATAAAAATTAAATAGAACCATAAGTTAGTCTCTATTGAAAGTGCGACTCAATTCTATGTAGTTCATATAAATCTACCATTCCACCAGGAGAGCTTTCTCATCAATCGAACATGTGCAGAGAAGTAGCGGTAGCTTAGCGAAGAGGCTGAGCTGAGAGCTTTCAATAACAAAATAGTTATTTTAACATTTTTGAACAAGGCTTTTGGCTCCTCGGATAGAAAGAAAAAGGGAACCTAATAATTTAAAATCTTATACTTTTATGTGTTAATTTTAACGAATTTTAACTAATAAATGGATATTTTTTAGAAAAAATTTGTGAATATTAAAAATATTTACTCATATTTTGAATGTATTAAGGGTAATATCCCAAATTAAAATGAACGAAACATAGGAATTTTGGATAAATGACGGTGGAACGTTGACGAACGTCGAAAAGAAAACGGGGCATGGGCATGCTTCCGAAGAAATATCTGGAAATGTCTATTTAGATGATAAGTTTATGCGGTCAAAAACCAAATGCACATCATGCTAATATGTAAAAATGCAAAATGGAATTGGCTTTGTTCCAGTTAGAAATTTAAGAAAGGGGAAATAATTAAGCAAATGCAAATTGCAAAAGTAACAATATCGAATGTTGCTGTCAAGTTGAGTTGAGGGACCACAGATGAAATGATGCCGCAGCATCATCATGATGATGGTGAATATTCAATGCATTACCTAATATCATAAATGCCACTTCACATGTCATCGTCCTGCCACTTCAGAAAATTTTGGATTGCTTGCTTACTGTCAAATTTTATTTGATTACATTTACGGAGTTAAAAGAAAAACAAAAAAACAAAAATCCCCTGTTCGTTTTCTAGCGTAGATTTATTCAAGGGACCTTATTCTCCTTTTATTTTCATATTTATTATTTACTCCTTAATTTTAATATTATTTCATTATCTTTTTATTATTAAAAAAAATTTCTTAAGTGTTACTTTTTTGTGTTCTTTTATTATTTTACCCTTTAGGTAACGAGTGAGATTTAAAATTATAAAATAATTTAAATATTATATTAAACATTAAAATATATTATTTTTAATAGTTTAATAATTATATTAAATATAAAAATAATTTTTATTTTGTATATGATAACATTTTTATTACTTTTGAAATTTTCTATAAAAAGATTCATACTCATAATTTGTTTCTATTAAACATAGATTTTTAATGTTTTGTTTATTTAATTTTAGGGTTAGTTACTTTTTTTTTCTAAAAGTATTTAGGTTTTAAGAAAATGATATTTAGGTTTTAAGTCTTTATAAATTATATTTTTCTAGATTTAAAAAGATTTTTAAAATGTTAAAAGTTAAAATACATTAAAAGGTAAACTTATAGTTGCTAAAAATATTAAAAGAGTAAAGACATTTAGACCTTTAAAATTGGATGAAAATGATAATTTTTTTCTTCCTCTAATATTTAAAACGCGTCCAAAAAGACTCTTAACGGCCCTTTGAAACAGAATGATAGTTAGAATGACAACAATTATTTTTCTGCTCCAGTTAAATGAAAGTGCACGCGCCTTTTAATTTTGAAATAAAAGATGGTTATATAATGGACGCTACTGCCCTTAATAAAATATTAAAATACAAAAATATTCTTAATGGTAATTTCACAAGAGGATGTAAAAATTCTTTGGAACTGTCTAATAAAAAACCAAAAATACCTTTTGAAAACGACCATTGATAATATCCAATTGTTAGATCTTGTCTTGGACTATAAAATGCACACAATTTGTCTTGGCCTTCTTCTTTGTGCAAGACCCCAACTTCTTTCTTCTTATTGGAGAAACTCCAAATAATTTCTGATAAATCTATTCAATTCATCAGTGTTTCTAGTTAACTCTAAAATTTTTTTTCTTATTTTAATCACATCCATCAGGATGTCAATATGAAGTTGGAATAACACGCTAAAGAATTTTAATGGGGGGTTAATAAAATTTAAGAACAGGTTATGCAATTCTCATGTGCGAGCTACTGTGAGAATCTCAGAGTCAAAATGGTAGCTTTTTTTTTTTTTTTGTGTCAAAGGAGAATGTGATTTCAATACACACTTCACCAACCAGGTTAAGAAGAAGTTAGTCAAAAAATCACACAATCAATTCTAGCAAATGAGATTAAT
Organism: Ailanthus altissimus; assembly: GCA_946807835.1. Classification (NCBI taxonomy): domain Eukaryota; kingdom Viridiplantae; phylum Streptophyta; class Magnoliopsida; order Sapindales; family Simaroubaceae; genus Ailanthus; species Ailanthus altissimus. Next base: position 23,479,716 of record OX327684.1, read on the forward strand.
GGTGGACTGATAAGCTTCAAAAATCAAATTTGTGCCTACAATTTGAGGGCATTTATTAGTATATTAAAATCAGTAAAAACCCTAACAAACTGTATTTTCGATATGTTAAGAGAAGATATAAATTTTATAGGTTTTGGAAGCCTTCACCAAATTTTATAGCAATCTTGAATATTACAAGGATCAACCTGTTTCAAGAGATGTTTTTGTTGCGAGTGACAGTGAAGACGAGGTTATGCAATGCAATGCAATGTTGCCGAGCATGTGAAGCATGAATTGGAAAAAAGCTATAAAATCATATGTTGCCATCTGTGCTTTCATACTAAATTTCTATTTTAGATATGTCATGACAGTTCTAATATGTATTATCAAATAAAATCAATTTGAAATACAACAAAGAATTTTAAAATAAATTTTGTCATTGCAAATGAAATGATAAAATTTAATAATCCAAATACATAACAATGCAGTTTGATATAACAAAATATGACACCATATCTAATGATTATATCATCATCCAATCAGCTAAACCAAATAACCAATTATTATAAGATCTATAGTGCTATTATAAAATCAATTTAACTATTATCAAATCTATTCAACTATTACAAAATCTATTCTAGTATTACAAAATCATTATCATGGCCATCATTGTGGTGGTTGTTGGCTTGTAGACAATTTAGTGTTGGTTGCTTGAAGAAGACATATCGGGTCTTAATGTCAAGCGTAAAAGTTAAGCATACCTTCGATACATATCCCTCTAATTGCTTCTCTATTATCTGATGAAGAGTTTCTTCTTGAATGGGTTGTTGCATTATCAATAAATAAATTATTAATTGAAATAGTTTAGTCACTTAATATTAAGACACTGAAAAGCTATTTACCCAAGGGTTATGTGTTTGTGTTAGAAGATGTAGGTGCCATGACATTGCAAGCAACAGATACCCCACCATCCACAGGCCCTTATAGAATAAAGTGAAGTATTTTTATCAATCAAAATTAGTGTAATAGAAAAGGACAAATAATTCAACTTATAAACATACCAGTAACCACTGTTGAGTGTAGTTTTACAATATCTTTTATAGCAGCGAAATGCTTGACATTTTGAGCATGTGATAATAATGCCTTGTTTGTTGTCTTTCTAATCCTTTTCTTTTCTCTTAACTACCTTTGGTCTTCTAACTAGTACCTTTTTTCTCGAGTGCAATAAGTTAAGGACTATCAACATAGGCCACATTGATTTATTAAGCAATGATGATTGCACTTTGCATATGTGTCAAGATATGCAACTACTACCACATTACCACATTAAGATGCACATAGTCTATAAGATCATCATGCTTAATTGAAATGCATGGCATGACGTGATTGTATGGTATCCTATAAATTTGACAAGCCCCACAATCACAAAATCATTTTCCTAAGTCAACTACATATGTTGTCCAATTAAAGTCAATCACCTCAAATTCATTACCACTAGCCCTTAACACCTTAACATATCTTCTGTGCCTTTTAACCTATTCTAATTTATGCTTAAACATTTGGAAGGAGTGTGTTAAGGGTGGACAAAAAAAATTAAGAATTGGAAAATTGAACCGAATTGGTTGGTTCGGTTCGATTTGATTCGATTTTTTTTTAAAAAAAAATTGATTTAGTTTTTTTATAAAAAAAATTGACCGATCCAGTTCGATTTTTTTACCCAAAAAAACCGGAAAAATTAGACCAAATTTTTTTTAAAAAATTCATAATTTAAAATAAAAAAATAAAAAAATCGGAAAAATCAAACCAGACCGAGTCGAAAAAACTGAACCGAAAAAAATCGGTTTGGTTTTTTTCATTAAAAAAATCGATTTTGAATTTTTTTTTTCAAAAAATCGAACCGGACCGTGCCTACCCCTAGAGTGTACCTTGTCATGATCTTGCCTGCAACAATTTTTTTTATAATACTTTCAATTTTTTTTCTTATAAACTCCAGTAAGAACAAAATGGGCTTATCTGTGTACTCATTCAACTAATTATTTCATAACTTGGACATGTTATTAGTTACATAATCACAACTGAAACCATCTTGAAATATGTGACATGCCCATTTCCTCTTATCTATCTTAGACAGATAGTCATATGCCCCAGTCAAGTAATTTATCAAACTGTCTTTCTTAGCAATTCTAATTTTCTATAACTTTCTTTTCAATCTCTATCTATAATTTCTCTAATAGCAGTCAAAAATAGGGATTTGTATACCACATTTGGATATTGTTTCCTCAAGTTAGCAAATATATGTCTTATACAGTGTCTGATGAATGATTTAAGCCAATGGTCTTATAGTGCTTGGATAATTCTTTTTTGCCTATCTGACATGAAAGTGACAACCTTTGATTCTTAATGTTTAACTATTGGCTTAAAATGTTCAAGAACTATTTCCAAGTCTCACCACTCTTAGACACATACACACACAGAGCAATGGAAAATACTCAATTGCTAGCACTTAAACTCTCAACGAAAATAAGTGCTCTACCTGGTAAACCTTTCAAATGACATCCATCCAATCATATCATCCACCTACATCCTTTGACAAATCCATCTTCCAAAGTTGAAAAATTGAATATAAGCCTCTCAAATCTTAAATCTGTTCCAAGTAATTGGAACTTCATCTTAACCAAACTTTTAAGTTTTATTTGCATTAAGATCTTAGCATAATCACTAAGCCTCCTGTATGAAATTCTATGATCTCCTCTACCAATCTCTAATGCCTTTAATTTCTTTAGCCCTATATATCTTTTTTTTACTATTGTGAACTCCAAACTATGTCCTCAATTCATTATGCATTACCACAGTTAGCATGGATGAGATGGTCTTTAATTGCTTCTCAAACCTATTTGTAATCTACTTAGAAGATACATCTTTACTTCTAAAGACTCTGTCACAAGTATGCTCATTTACCATCTTTTGGATTATAAACACAGTCCATGATTGTACATTTGCAACATAATGTAAAAGGTATATCTACAAGAGGCATATTTTCTTATAAACCTTATTTTTTCATTCTTTACCATAATAACTTCAAAACTCTCTCTTATGCAATAATTCTTTATTGCGACTCTGAGCTCAACAATAGTTGAAAATATTTTTTCAACGTACAAATCTGCTTCTTCCTGAATTTGATAATCCATATAGTTTTTTCAAATGATTCAGTAAACTGCTTGGCTAGTTCATAATCATTAGATTCATAGATAAGTTCATTCCCTCTATCATTAGAGCTATAGTTGGATAAAATATCCTCATTGTCTCCATCAACTAAAGGTTCGATTGTATCCTCATGATTAGTTACATCCTTACCATTAGCTCCCTCATAATTCATCTCCTTATCATCATCCCTATTGAATTCATTTGTATCCTTATCATTAGTTCTTTCATAATTTGTATCATCATCATCCTTAAAATTAACCAAGAAAGCCTTATCAAATAAAAAATATATTGGCTTTTGGGTTTTTGTTATTTCTTTGGGCATAGATATGGGGTCTCTAATATTAAGTCGTTATAGTTATGGGCTATTATGTTTAACCCGAGACTGAAAATCAGACAAAGGATTTTGTGATGCCTGATCAACCTATAATTAGAGCTTTGATTCTATAACATCTGCATCATCATTTTAGGCTAGGGTAGAGTCATCAAAATGAGTTAGGACAAAGGCATGCTTGGGATTTTTTTATAGAGTAGGCTTAGGTTTATGAGATAGGGCATGTTTAGGAACAATTAGTTAAATTGGGGTTAGCTTGAGATTTTGAGCTGAGGTATGCTTAAGATAGTTGGTTGAACTAAGGCAGGGTTGAGATTTTAAGTTGAGGCATACTTAGGAATAAGTGGTTGAATTGAGGTAGGTTTGAGATTTTGAGCTAAGGTATGCTTGGGAATAGTTGGTTAAACTAGGGTAGGTTACACATTTTGAGCTGAGGCATGCTTGGGGATTTTGAATTAGGGTAGGCTACACTTTTTTAGATAAAGCATGCTTGGAATTTTAGGTTGAGGTAGGATCCACATCCTTTTTCAAATCATAAAATAATTTTATTTTTAGTTTGGATCCACTTAGGTTGGAGTTTGAAATCTCTTGCAACTTTGATACTCCAGTAGAGGATGTCACCATATGCAGAGGCAATACTTTAATTCCACCACTAATTAGTACCACCCTTATTACAGACATTCTTCTATTAAAGTATATACTTTTTGGTCTTTTTTTTAATTTACATTGGCTTCCCTATCCAAGTATCCAGGTTGTTATCTTGAATTTCTCCCATAGTAGTAGTGGTCTATAAAAGAACTTCCTATAAATAACACTCTCAATCACCACAACATTACTACAATATGGGGCATATAATGCACACATTCATCAAAACCCATAACTCTCAAGGTTATTACCACACCATCCCATTTTTGAAAATTTCCATCTACACACATTACAATAAAAATGATTGAATCTCATAATCTAAATGATGAATATATCAACAAGATAATTCTATAATCAGATACATATTATGAATTCTCAAAATAGATGTTCATTTTTTTCTTGCTCAAAACCTAGAACTGGTATATCTTCAATTATATTAACGATACAACACAAATGTGAGAATATTGATTAAAAATTATTAGAATATGATTTGGAGATCAAGCCAAGTGTGTAGGGTGCACACGGATCGAAGACGAACGCGAAAGGAGGCAAACAACGAAGAAAGGCGCACCAGGCGCCAGCGCCGCGGTGACCAGGCGCCAGCGCCGCGGTGACCAGGCGCCAACGCCGCAGCGACTAGGCATGGGAGCCCAGAATAGAACCTAAGCGCCGCGGAGCCAGGAAGCCAACGCCGCAGCACTCAGCAGAAGCGCGTCAGCGCTGGATGAGGGAACAGTATCCCGAAATTAGGAAACTTCCTAATTTCGTCTCCCACTTGCTCCAAGACTCCCTAATACGACTCCCACACGTATAGGAAAAACCTAGGACGTCTCAAGGCCTATATAAAGGCAATCAATTGGCTTGTAAACACATCTTTGTAATCAAGAGAGATCTTTGTGATCAAGAGAGATCTTGGTGATCAACAACAATTTTAGTGATAATTCTTAGTGATTCTTTGTGAGAGAAAATTCTTAAAGTGAAAGAGAGAGTTTTCTTTGTGATATTTCTTATAAAAGGCATACTTTGTGAGTGTCTTGAGATTCATAATAAGAGAAGAGTGTGATCTTGATCCGCCGTGGACGTAGGCAAGTTGCCGAACTACGTAATTCTTTGTGTGTTTTTCTTTTACCCCTTTCTCTATTTATTTCTTAGTAACTTATTCTGTATTATTATCTTACTTGGGTGAATTGTTTTGCTTGTTTTTGTGCTTCCGCTTCAACAAAAAATATATTTTATAAGGCAAATATTAAGTCATTGATATAAAATATATCTATATTTTTCTCTAATTTATCAAAAACCCATAAATAATTCTAACAACACCAACTCCTATTAATGAACTCATCATATTAAAAGAACAAAAATACATCCTCATCCATATTGTAGCGATATTATTTCAACAAAATTCTGAAAATAAAATAAGTGGTTTATGCATTTCCTTGAAAAAAATTAGGGTTTCTTTTAATATTAAATGAGTTTTCCCTTACCTTTGAGAATTTTCTTTCAGATTATCACAGGTTGTTGATCTGCTTTCAATCTTGTAACAAAGTCGAAGATTGTCACTTTTTTCTAAGTAACAAAGTCGAAGATGGTTCTGTGTGAAGCTATGTTTTTGTTTTAATGGAAGATAAAGGATTCGATTAAGATAAATATCTTTTATGCGCCAAAATGAGATACACAATCCTCACCTGCCACGTGTCCAACTTTCTCTTTGGTGTAGACTTTTCATTTAAAATTAGGGATATGTTCTTACAAAAGTTACCACTTTGTTCTTAATTCCTATCATTTTTAAGAATATTTCATCCAAAGGACTATTAAATATAGCAGTTGAGGGTCTTTAGGCGCACTTTAAACTTTGAAGAGAAAACTATCATTTTCACCATTTCGTGAGGGTTTAGATGTCTTTATTCTAATATTAAAATTAAAATGAACTAAACAAGGACCAAAATACTAAAAGCAAAAAAAGGTTGTTTTTTTAAGTATTTTATTCAATTAAAAATGACTAGTATACCTTTAAAAAAGTGCTTTTTCTTTCTCAAAACAAAAAAATAATGAGATAATGTAAAAAGTTAAGGGATAAGTATTGTGAAAAAAATTAGAGAGATAAATGGTAAATATAAAAAACAATAAGATGAAAATAACAATTTTTCTTATTCAAGTAATATCTTGTAAACGAACAATTTTTTGTTTGTTGAAAACTATTGTTTAAATCATTTAACCTAGATAATACTATTTTTATAATTTTTTATGAAACAAAAGTCCAATATAATAAAGCACTTACAACTTTTTTAAAAAAAAGCCATTTTCTCTCTCGAGCCCCCCTTGTTCCCCAATAGCAAAAATCCAACGCCACCACCGAAGAAGAGCTCTGCTCTTCTCTCCGATGGATCCCCCCCCCCACCCCTGGTCCTCCTTTCTTTATTCCCTTTCTTTTCTTTCTTTTATTTCCTTCGTTTTTCTTTTTCCTTTTCTTTTAGTATTTTATTTTTTCTTTGTTTAATTCTCTAACTTTTTCGATGATGGTGCCAGCCATCAATAAAAGTCTAGTTCTTTGATCTGGCAACGACACTCCAAGCTTCGGCATGCCTCCTCTAAGCGGCCCCACCACTGTTCTTCGACTCTGTGAGTTTGCCGTGAACTTGGTTAGTTTCATGTCAAGATCCAGCGTGTATCTACCCATCCGAGCTTGGCACTTTGTTTTATCCGACCAGGTTTCGACCGACCAGAATCTTGTTGATCTTTGTCGATTTATGCTACCATTTACCTTTACCGTTCGATTGATTCAGCCTTAACCCCATCCTCAGATCACCGCTGACCCTATCTACCGGTTTGTCAGTATCCAACCACCACTAACTCCCATCTACTGGTGTCAGTGTCCTACTTGTGTTGGCTTGGTGGTTGTTTGATTGGTTTATGATTGATTTTTGTGTGTAATAATGTGTTTAGGTTACGGATATTTTTGTAATTACCCTCGTGCGCGAGGGTGTTGTGGTTTTTATATTTCTCTCTTAAGTGAGAATAGATGTTCTTGTAAGGTTAAAAATTCCTTTCAAGTAAGGGTAAGAGTCTTGTGTCCGCAACTAAGAGTAAAAGAATTCATTTGTGGATGATTCTCAAAAATTAAGTTATTGTCTTCCTGTATAAGGAAAGCTGTAGGTCTGAGCACTCATCAATATCAATATGTTCATATATGTATTGTCTCGATAATTTTCTACGTTCATAGCAATAGTCTTTGTAATATATTGATTTAATCAATTATATTAAAAAAACTTAAATCTAAAAAGAATTATTATTTTTATAAGAGTACCTTACAAAATTAAGATACAACGTCTTTATTGATCAACTAATGTAACATACACATAAGCTTCTTACAAATTAATATATAAGTAACTACTTAAATTTAAACATTTAGCAATTCCTAATTATATCATTGCTACATTAATTGAAATATAAAATTTATATTTTAATTTAATAAACATAGTATTATAAGGCTAAGAAAAAAAAAAAGCATACTACTACTGTCCATTTAAAATTATAATGTAATATCAAATATCACATTACTCTAACATCTATATTTTACTTATTATCAAATAAGTTATCATATGAAATAAAAGGTTTGAGATAAAATTTTGTAAGAATGGTATTAAATAAATAAATTAGAGCTAAGATTTTATAAGAGTAGTACCTATATTTATATTTGTAGGAGTGTAAAACATTTATAAATAATAATTTACCTTATCAACTAATTCGAATGGTTGTAAATATGTTTTGCATTCACGGTCAATTGAGTTCGAATAAGAATAAGGGCAAAAATTGGAATTTTGTAAATGGAGTTCCTTAACCCCCTTTTAAACTCATAAAGTAAAAGTTGCAAATAATGAATTGTGTTACGATAGAAATATTTATGAAATGTTTTCCACAAAAAAAAAAAATCACCTTCCTTGCTAATGATAGTCTTACGTATAAGTGGACTCACAATTGTGTATAAGAACAAGTCCCGGTGAGTAAGCTAATCAATATTCAATAGTCAGCATCTATCTTATTCCCGACAAAACACAGGATAAAAAGGAAATGCTCCTTTCGGGAAGCACATCAAATGGCTTTGGCGCCACCCACAACTGTAAATAAATATTTCCCTTTTTCAATAATATGCATAAAAATCCTACCACAGTAAACCCATCCCTTGAGACTACAAAGTTTCTCACCTCTTTACATCACTTAGTTTCTAAGTCCAAATATAAAAATCAAACTTTCCTCAACCTACACAAATCAATTTCAACTTCACTATAATTTATCATAACTTCATTAGACTATTGTCAGCTTCAAAACAACCTAATGTTATGTGTTACGCATACCACTCTAATGGTGACCCTTGTTGTAGCTTCATTCCTTTCCCTCTCTTCTGCAATGCTACAGTCTACAGACAAGATCCGGTAAATATTGCATTCCCATTTGCCGAGCGTCAACATTAAACTTTAGAATTCTACAATACAGGCCAATAGCTGGGCTAGGCTTGTGGATTCATTAGATTCGATTCACAAAAAACAATTGCTTGTGTTGGTTCAGATACTAACACATCTGGAGTCTCAAGGGCTGATAGATGATTTTCAAAATTACAGAAGATCACGAGTATTTAGACTATTGACAATCTACAGCTATCAGCTAATAAACTAAATTCGACAAAATAACCCAAATTAAAGAAAATCAACTTTGTACTTCACTCTCGCATCCAATCTTGCGAACACATCAAAGCTCGCACAAGAGCTGGACACAGTGTAGTGCGATCTTGGTCCAGCACCCTCATCCTGGTGTTGAATGCAAACTCAGATGTAACTTTTGACATAGGAATTCCCAGAATATTGCGAGCCATCATAGATAGGATAGGATACCTTGGAGTGTGAACTTTCCACCAGTTTAATACATTGAAATCAACACTGCGAGGAAAGAGAGGTTCTTCCAAGTACTTCTCCAAATCCGACTTAGAGCCTTGAGATTGAGTAGTTTCATTGAGGAACTTATCAAAGCCCATAAGTCTATCCCTAGACTCCCTCGCAGAACTTGACAAACTGCTAGAACTACCACTAACTTGCCAAGCCAGACCTTGGTCAAGAGAAGAAGCTAATGGAGAGCCAGTAGAGTGTTCATTGTACAGTGTCTTAATACACTCGAAAACATCATCAATGAGCTCTGAAGCACTACCACCATATAATAGTGGATAGTAATATTCCATCAATTTCATCTTGAATCGAGGATCTAACATTGCTGCCACCGCTAAACCCAAGTTGCATTTATCCCAATATTCATCGAATCTGCTTCTAATTTTTACAGCCAAAGTACTAACAAATTCATCTGGATTCTTGCACCATTCAATCAACTGTAGATGCATATCACATATCTCCGGAAAATATATATTTGCTGTTAAATACTTGCTCTTTGTAAAAACATTAGTAACTTCAACAAAGAGCTTCAAGCAGCCAATAGTGGCACTCACTCTCTCCCATTCCACATCTGATGGGCACACTCTGTAGTCTGGTTCATATTCCTGCAGACGGTAAAAAGCGTCCCTGTAATCAAATGCATCTTTAAGCATGGAATACGTCGAGTCCCACTGTGATGGATTATCAATATGCAAGCTCTTTTGACTCTCAATTCCAACTTGTAGAGCCAGATCATTAAACTTCGCTTGTGTTGATTGTGAACCTTTCACATATCGAATACTTTCCCTTATCTTAATAGTTACATTGAAGAGTGCTTCCAGAGCATCTTGAACCATCAGATTGACAACATTTGTTGCACAGCGTATATCAAATAATTGACCACTTAGATATAGGAACCGGTTCTGTGACAGCCTGTCTTTAATTCTACAGACAATGTTGTCGCTGCCAGCCCCACTATCAAACGTCGCAGAAAACAACTTACGGTCTATATCCCAGTCCATTAGACATGTCATGATAACTTCTGAATGCATGTCTTCTGTTTGAGAAGGATCAATCACAATGAAATCTAGAGTTTTCTTCTTCAATTGCCAATCATCATCAATGAAATGTGCTGTCAAACACAAGTACTCAGAATCACCTGAAGCAGTCCATACATCAGCACTGAGGCTGATTTTGCCAGGTAATTTATCCAACACTTCAAAAACTTTTGTTTTCTCTTTTGCATATATTTCCATACAATCAGCCTCAACTGTGTTAGATGTCACAAGTTCGAAGAGTGGCTGTAGATTCTTAACAAATACTCTGAATCCAAAATGCTCAACCATAGCTAAAGGATAGTCATGTAAAATTATCATGCGAGCAAGATCATATCGACTTCGCCTTTGATCCAAGTTATTGTTCCCAAGGTTGGCGGCATCATCTTTGAACTGCTCTTGTTCATACTTATGATTCACAAGATTAAGCACTTCATCCTTTCTCTGCTCCTGATCAATACTCACAAGGGCAAGGGTGCTTTCCTTTTTCTTTCCTCTTGCTGAAAAATATTGAGGTACACTGTTATTAGATACAACATGACTAGGCATGCCATGATTTAATCTTCTCTGACACCTAATTAAATGATTCCTCAAATGTGATGTTCCACTAGTACTAGATCCGCTGAGTTTCTTTTTACAATGCCTACAAATAGCCACACAGGTATCACCCTTTTTCACCCGATCAAAGTCATTCCATACCACAGATTTCAATCTGCTCGAATTGACTATGACAGCATCTGACATATCCATTGCATGAACCTGCTATTTTAATAACATGTGCACATCAAAAACAAATGAAGTGTATAATTTGACAAATAAGAACCTTTTCATCATGAAACTAATAGAGTATCAGCAGCAGTGTACACCAGAAGTTAAACAAGTCATGATGAGAAAGTTATTTGGAAAGATAAAAAAATACAAGTTCTGTGCGTGAAGGCGTTATTTTCCATAAAAATCATTGGCTTCAAAGAGATTTCAAAGCATTTCCTGACAGCTTTTTAAGAGAGTCAATAAATGGCAGTCAAAAGGTATCATGGAGAGAAGAATCCATTAAGATTTCCATAGCTATCAATCTAGGCAAGACGGCCAGAGGATCAGTCGGACTATCTTAAAATGATTTTTGAAAAAGTAAACATGTACAATTTCACACCCACTGCCACTGACTATCAAGAAGAGATTACAGGAATAACTGATAAAGATACAAGCTCTATTGGATAGAATGCTAAAGACAGCTCCAAACATTCTGTGTTTTCAACATTCCATAAGAGCTTCGGTTTAATATACCTTTTTAAGTTCTAAATTTTCTTGTTACCCATTTCCCTTTTGGAATTAAATTCCCTATGCACTCAATGTGTTTTCCCTCATCCACCCTCGATAGTTTAAAGTAGGACCAATGAAAATATTTCTGCACTAAGTTTCTCTAATGCCGAGTCAAAATAAATCTAATCAAGGGGCAACAATCACATCTGTATCAGTAGGATTCAAGGGTTTGCGGCTGTTTACTTGTTGATTGTATTATCAAGGAGTTAGGAAACTAAAGAAGTGTTTATGCAGTGTGTTCAAAATAATTTGACAAATAAAAAACAACCAGTTAAGCTTAATTATGTCCAAAAAGTAAGACACTTCAAAAAGATGTTACCAGACGGCTGCAACACATTAAGCCACCATAATTAGAAGAAGTTCATCACTCAACAAGTAAATTATTTAACCAAATATTTCTAAAAGAGTAACACCCATTTAGCTAACATTGCTTTGACTGAAGCGAATTCTCCAAGAAACATCTAAAATGAAACAAGTACACAAAATACTACACAGTTTGATAGCCATAGGAGCAATAATCCTGATTCAGTATTTGGAAAATGCATTATATATAACATTGTGATCATGTGAACACATAATAATTCATTTCATCACAACATTGATCAAATTAGAGGAACAGCGCGCTAAACAGAGACATTACTTGGAATTAGGCGAAGATAAGGAAAGTTTTAGTTTTAGAGGAATGAAAACTCTCTTTTCAACAATTTAATACATGAGCCGCTCGGGTCAGGGAAGTCCCAACCCATAACAATATCCTCCGTTACGCGATAACATCGGGTACGGGTCGACCCGCAAAATAAGTACAGCCGGAGAACAATATCATGCAGGGAACGCAGGGTCTCCGGTCGGATACGACCCGATAGACCCAACCGACACGAAACGGGTTATATCCCTGCGGGTCAAACGACCGACTCGGGACCCGACGGGTCTTGGATCGGAAATTTTAAGAGGAGACCGAGAAACTGTTAAGACATTTAAAACTAGACCTGGAGAAATATAATTAAAATTAAGAACAAATAATCTAATATAAATTAAACAAGATAATTAGGGTTTCGGAGCATACGTTGAGTATCCAATGTGGGAGTTGCAGAGACCCGATTTGGATTCGGTTAGGGTTTCGTTGTGGTTTTTGTCAAAAGGAAGAAGAGTGATAATTTGTAACTAGGGGTAAATATGGAAATGACTATCAATGCGATGACAGAGGGCGTACATAGTAACATAATTCGGGAAAATGGAGGTCCGAACGTCATACGATTTCTGAATCATTTAATTATTGAACGAGGGCTATTTGAATCCACCTAGATATTAAATAAATTTATTTTTCATTAAACCTCTCATTAAATTAAAAAAAAAACCTATATTATAAACATGTCCTAGTTTCCAATATAATCATAATAAATTAAATTATTATAATATAATTGATTTTTATTAAATATCCATCTAAATTCTTAATGCTAAAAATAAATTCTACAATCTTTTCTTCATCAAAATTTGCTTTGAAAATAAAATTTAATAACATTAACTGGCCAATTAAAAAAAATTTATGTGTTTAAGTTAAAATATGTATTATGAGAAAAAAAAGAATCAAGATTGTTTATTAAAATTTTAAATCTGATTGAATCGAATTATTATATAATTCAAATTATGATTAGATTTTATTAAGTAATTGATCTTAATAGACTCGATTGAGTTCTTCGTATTTTTTATTTTTTATTATATTTTTTTATTAATTATTTGTTCTTTACTATAAATAAAATACAAAATAATATTTGACCTTTATGTCAAAGGTTTGGCGTTTATCATTAACTCAAAAGACTAATCTGTTCAGTAATACTGTCTACGTGCTTATTATTAAGGTATGTGTTTAAGTGTCATCTCTATTTATATAAATACTTATTTAATAATATTTATATAATGCATATTTTATTAAATCGCTAATACTCTTTATTAAATGGTAATGATGCTTGTTACATTACGGACATTGTATGATTTGAAAGGGTTTAGATTCAGTCTAAAAAAAATTTAAACCAGTGCTAAGAATTAGCAAAATTGAGAGTTATAAATGCTAACAGTTAATACTGTTAACAATTAGCAAGTTATAAAAGTTAACGAGATCTAAGGAATTAGAACTTTGTCTATAATAGGATAAAGACCTGAGAGTACACTAGTTTTAACATAGTTGTAAAAGAATTGCAAAAAGTGCTAGAAAATGTCATCATGTAAGTGTGTTCTCAAACATTATATTTCTGTTCTATTTTCACTGATGCAGGCTTATCAACAAATCTCTTTCATCTTGATCAATGTATGTCTATATCTGTAGGGTACAGATGGTTGTTCTTAACTGATCATGAGTTTAGAGCTTATATAGGCATACGGGTATTTAGTTAGGACTGAATACTGAACAGACTCATGAAAACCCCAATAGATATCCTATGAAACTGTTAATGGTAAGTCCTCTCGAGTTGAGTAATATATGTGGTCCTTTAACCTAAACGCAACGATGGACTTTATGGGTGATCTACCACACTTTGATTCCACAGATGTCAGAGACCTTTCATGATCTGACTGCTACATGTCGCTGGGTGTGGTGCAATACTCATGGAGTCTGGTGTGTGTAAATAAGGAATCCGTCAGCTCATAGATGGGTTGTATATCCGATACTTCGAAATTATATGTTAAAAGTCTTACAGTCGTGAGCAATAAACTTGAAAAATGAGTTTTTCACAGGGTTAAATAATATAACAAAAATATTTGTTTATATTATTCATCAAGATGCGAATCTAGAGATAAGGTTATAAACGAGCACATAGGAATTTGACGGTACTGATCAATATCCTCGCTCATCTGGGGTATAAGTGACGGAAGGATTATACGTATGCGTTATAACTTCAACTTATATGGTCTAATACACTAATTTGTAACATGCATGACGTGTGCGTAAGGCATCGATCATAGACTTATAAAATAATTCCATTTGACAAATTAGACGTAAACTTAGAAAGTCTCGTAATATGAAGTGTACTTGTTATGTACTAAATAGTATATTAGATTGAATAGTTCAATCCAATAAAATTGAATATTTATTTAAGAACCTCCGGAATACGTGCGTATCAATACTTAAGTGTTAAGTATAATTAATTAGATAACAATTGTTGTTGACCAATTAAGAGGTGACAAGCGGCGCATAATGAGTCTCAATTAAGTTAATTCTTTGTAAGGTTATTAATAGTTCAAGTGTTTGACTTTTAAATTAAAGTGTTAATTAAATTAGTTTAAAGAGTTAAACCAAAGTTAGATTTTAAGCTGTTTTCTAACTGATCAAACCCATTATGTTAATTATTAGAAGTTCCATCGAATTACACTTTGGATGAACTTTCGAAAATTTAAATCCAAAGATTTATTATGTAAAAATTTTCAAATCAATTTTAATTTTGACTAAATACATAAAATGTGTTCATATGATAATTTTAAAATTTTCATTGCGTAGATTATGTATATATGTATGTATGTGATGCATATGTATGTTTGTATGAACACAAAATCATATATATACACTATATATTAATTGATACTTTTATTTATATATACTCAAAATTTATTCAATTTCTATTCTACACGAAATGTGACACAATAAAAAGCTTAGGAAAATTTGAGGTGTTAAGCAAAACTTTTTTAAGTATGCTTTTTAATACAATATTATTTTATCATTAAAATTATTTATTTAAATTGATTATATTTTTTTAGATGCAAAATTGATATTCTAACTTATTTTATTCTTCTCTTATTCTATTTTGATTTTGGTATCTAAGTGCATATTTTCTAAACAATAAAAATCTTCTGAAAGAAAAATAATTTACATAATTTGCTAATTAATTAAAAATATACTAGGAAGACAGTACTGCAAAGAAGAATGAGGAGTAGAGAAAACATTGATCCATTAATAGTTAAATAAGATAGCGTGAATATTAAAATTAGAAGAAAAAAAAATAAAGACCTAGGAGTTTTAGGAGGAATGTGAGTTTGAACTTTAAACATTGAAATTAGGAGGAAAAAAATCATGTTATTATAGGGGGGCTTAGAAAGAATGTAATAAGTTTATTTAAAAAAGAAATTTATTTTAACAATTAAAATTTAAGATAATAGTCTGACTAGAATAGTTAATTAATGTAATTTAAATTGGTTATAAAAAAAATTCAACTATTCCTTATTGTAGTTATGTAGTAATTTTGACAAATAATAATATTATACATTTTTGTGGAGCTTCCTTTAAAGTAGGGGTCCTATGTAATCGCCTAACTTTTTTAAGGAAGAGCTGCTGCTAAGTATTAATATTTTAAATACGTAACTAACTATCAACGAGAGAAAATAAAAAAAAATAAAAAGGAAAATGAAAATTAGTGGAGAGATGAGATTTTCATTATAAAAAAAAAAGGGTAAGAAAATTGGTTGATGGGCAAGAAAGAGAGAAAAAAAAATTATATTTTTGATTAGAGGCAAATAACAAAAATTGAACGTAATTTAAAAGAATTTTTTAGATAGAGCAGAGGCAATGGCCATCCTTATCATAATTTATAAAGTGTATCCAGGTACAAACATTTTATGCATGCGATTCACAAAAAAATGGAGAGATGATAACTTTTAACCCCATCTCGTCTTGTTTATATAGCTAGTTATATGCAATATTAGTTTTAGCAATGGTGTCTGTTTTTTTTTGGTACAATGCACTAATTTTACCAAACAACAATACAAATGTTCACTAATTTTAACATTAAATAATCTTTAAAAAACTATTGAATCCCTTAGTTTTTTTTTCGATTGAAGTGTTAAATTGTGATATTTATAAATCTAGTTATTTTATTTAATGAAATCTAAAATAATTTTGATGTATTAAAGATAAATAAATTATTAAAATAATTAAATGATTGAGCACTTGTCAAACCCACCAAAATATTCAAATATTCAATAAGTCTAATTCTAGCATACCCATTATTACAATTAAAAATTTTAAATTTTATTTTAAAAAAACAGCCTTAACTACTAATATAATCTTAATAATTTGAAATATTATAAAATATTAATTTTTAATAAATACCCTAAAATTATTTTACTATCAATTAAATTCTATAATCATTTCTCTCAAGAGTAATCGTCAACAATTAACTTTTAAATAGAAGTATAAATGTCATCTTTTATGTTGAATAGAAATTAAATGAATTTTGAATATATATAAATAAGTATGTAATATTATTTAATATATTAATTTTTTTAGATTAATGACAAGCATCTTATTTGTGACAAATGGTATGAGAATAAATTTAAATTTTCATTCGTTTATGAACTCTCAAAATTATTTAATGGAGATTGTCACGTGGGATATAAGTCCCCTATGCCTCAAGGGAAATAGGTAATACAGGTCAAGTTAGTCTCTGAGTTTGGACAGACCATGACGAAGGTGTCATCTAATTGAGTTAGGGGAAATATCACGTCGCGCATCAAAAAATTAAGTAGATCCTTAGTATATATGAACGGATAAATAATATTACTTAACAAGCTAGTCTTGTAATTGGGTGAGAAAAAATGTCACGTCCTACATCAAATAAAAATTAGGCGAATCTTGAATATATATGAACGAATAAATAATATTACTTAACAGAATAATATTTTAAATCAATAACAAATACTCAACTGTAACACTTATCTCGGTGATCTATGTCTTGATCTAAATTATTTATTTGTTTTTAAACTGATTGGATATTTAACTCTTCAAGATTTTATTTATTTATTTTATAATAATATTTTTTTTATATATTTGAAGCTTTCTTGATTTAGATATCTAATGACTATATAGTATTAAAGGAATGATATTTGTAGAAAACCTTCTACAGTTCACTTAGAAGGGTCATTATTAGTGTTGTAGGCGACTTACAAGAGTGATGAAGCTATCGCTAGTGGAACTTGTGTTGACGTTTTTAGGTAAAAAAAAAAAAATTGTCTCACTGCACACATATCATCATATTTAGTCTTTCTAATTTGTTTTATTACCGAAGTTTATTTCTATAATTTTTAAGTTAGTAAGTGAATATTATGTATTATTCGTTTGTTTTGAATGAGATTAAATTTACGCTTCAAAAAATATATATAGTTTGTCTCACATCTCATTCAAAAAAAAATATCACCGTCATCTATTTTGTGTTGATTAAAGCGTAAATTAAATTGTCATGAACCGTTTAAGATTTATTTTCGATACACACCCATTTTACTAAAATTAAGTAAAGGATGAGACTATTTGAACCACCAAACACTCTCAAAATCTACTTATTTAATAAACTAAAATTTTAAATTTTATTCTAAAATTTCTTCTAAATGCCTAATATCCCCCTTATTAATTTAAATTTATCTTCAAATTCCTAATCTTATCATAAGTCGCTATTATCAATAAAATTCTTAACAAATAATGAAACTATATTTGAATAATTTTGAACAAACAAATTTTAAAACTTAATAACTTATTCATCTCAAGTTATGTTTCAAATAAATCTTAATAAAGAAAATCTAAGAAGCTATTTTTATCCAATTAAAATATTTCATTACTATTATGATCGAGAGTAGCGCTATACTTACAAAATTAGAATATATGTTTTATATCACAATGAATGTGTCATTAACTAATAACTACCACGTGTCATTTAGTTATTGACTTTTTAATTTTTATTAATGTAACAGTTATATAATATCAAATTAACAATAAACATATTAAATGTCACGTCAATTAAAATATAAATATATAATTTAATTATATAAATATAACATTATTGTTTTGACCAATTATAAAGATTGTTTCATCCTTAACTCCATCTCAAAATTCTTCTATAACATGATTTGGTTAATGTTAAATGTTAAAATCAAGTGAGGTCAGAATTTGGCCATGGTATTTTTGGCGTTACAATACGCAAAGGATTGCTCCAAGCATAATTGATAGTTGCAGTGTTTATGCAAATTGCAAAGTGAGCAGTGATCCTTCAGTTTTGGACTTCGAAGGTTGCTTGAAAGACTCGTTTAGAAACAATTTGTTCTCCTTTGATTTAATTGTAGATTTTAGAACTTTCAACGATTTGATGGAAATTCAATTGTTAAGTTTCATGGCACACAAAATCGAAAAACAACCGAAGGACAATTGTTTTTAAGGTATAAAAGATTTAAAGAGAGAAATGTGTTCAAAAAAAACAAAAACTTGCTCTCTAGCTCCTTTTTTTTTTCTTTTGAGACAAGAAATTTATTCAGAAGAATCATCAACTACCTTAACTGAAATATAACTCGAAAAATCAGAGAGTCAAATAACAGATTCCTTTAAGCTTAGCGCATGCCTAGCAAGAGCATGAGCCACCTTATTAACTTCTCTGTTTACATATTGACAAGAGAAAGCTGAAAAAGAGCTCAATAAAATATGAATATCATCAATCAGAAAATCTATCTCAGAGAGCGGGGACTCTATCTTGTTCAACATAGTAATAAGTAATAGAAAATCGTTTTCAAAGATGATATGTGAACAACCTGTGTTCTAGCTTGTTGTTTCGTTCTCTCCAAAATTCAAAATCCAAAGAGCATTAGAAGGAATATCTTATGCTATTTTGTTCATAATAGTAATGTAAATTATATGTATTTTTTTTTAACAAAATTGTATGTATTTTAGTAATGCAAACTTTTTTTTTTTGAAAAAATAATAAAAACTCTCATTAAAAGGTTCGTGTAGAATATATATTTTGTTGGGTTCAAGCATCCTGATACTCAAATAAAATTAAAAAATTAAACTAAGAAAAAATATATCTCAGCATCACCAAAATCACATTACAAAATAAATTTGGCCTAAAATAGAAAGAATACATCAAAGAGAGACCTAATCTCTAAGTAAAACATGAATCCACATACTGTAATGTTTATGAAAATGTCCTTAAAAATGAAAATTTCGTCACAAATAATTATCAATATATCGAGTCTTGGTTTGAGAACATTATAAATTAATCTTAAAATTTAAATATTTAATATTTGATAAAATATTATTTATATATCTTATGTTTGCTGTAAATTTGTCTGTATAAATTCAAAAGTGTGACTCTGGCACATTATGATGAATAATAAAATCACATGATATTATGATTACCTTACATGTGTGTATACTACCTTTTAAGATTAATGAATGACCAATTGTACATATTCATCTATTTTTTTTAAATGAAAATACTATTAAATCATCTTTGTATCTATAGTGAGTTGGAGTTAGTGCCTTAATGATTCAGTTTGGCTGCCCCTCCCTCCGAAGTTATATTTTTTTTTTACTATTTTTTTTTTCAATTATTTTGCACCACTTAATGTTTAATTTAAATTGAAAAACGTCGACACGATTTAATTTTTGAAAACCCAAAATGAACATGATTTGAAAACCAAATACAAGGGAGGAGTGTCATTGGATTAACTTGCATAATGACAGTATTTTTAAGAAATAAAAGGGAAAATTTTATTATTAATTTGATGTTATTTTCGCAAGAAAGAATGAGTTTAAGTCTCGTGGATTATTTTTCTTTTATTGCTGTAAAAAAACATTCTCTCTCTATAAATTTGTAGATTAAGAGATTTTTTTTAACTTAATGTTGAATTTGACTTAATTTAGTTTATCAGTCATTTAAATTTTTTATTTTCTCATTCCATATAATTTTAAGTTAATAAAGCAAAAAAAAAAAATTTAACTTTTAACTTAAAATATATAAAAAAAATGCTTTAACCATTTATTAAAAATTTAATGATTTAATAATTTTGTTTGAGTAAAAATTGTGAAAATTATTAAAGAGAAGAGTCACAAGAAATTTAGAGCGTGTAAGACACGCATAAAAAAGTTTAAGACGTATGGGACTCAAAAAATGAAACAAAACGGGACTCGAAGACACAAAAAGAGACTAAAAAAGCGCAAAAATTCGATACAGGGTTAAACGCTGCAGTGCCCAGTGCAGCATGTACAGTGCTACGACGCTAAAGCAAGGGGAGTTTGTTTCTACTTCAAATTTTTGAGTTTTGTGAAGTTTTAAACTTTCAATACACATGGACTCTTATCCAATTAGGATTAAGGTTAGTAGACATAAAATAACTCTCTATATAAATTATTGTAACCCTTTTAGCTTGAAATCAGATATTAATGAAACTCTAAAAGAGGAAAAAATTAAGCAAACACTAAGTGTTTATGTGTACTAAAATGTAATTATTTTTTAGGTGTTCATTGTTTATAAGAGAGTAATAGTACACTAAATATTAGATTTTTTTTATTGTGTTTTTTTATAAAATGTTTAAGGAGTTAATATCTTTAAATTTACCGTAACGTAAGTAAATGGTCAAATCATGTAAGTAATTGTGTTGTGTTCTTATTTATCAATTTTACATTCTTGTTATTTTTATTTAATATCTTAATTATTTCGCTGCATAAAAAAAATTAAAATTCAAAGTTAAATTTAATTAAAATTTTTTATTTTAATTTAAACTCACGAAAAAAACTGTGATTCTTCCAACACCATCTTATTGAGAGTGGCGAATGCTATGCATTTTGGCTTAGTTCTTGCTGTTCTGGAATCAAATTCTACTAGGCTTATTAATCTCATTCGTGATAGCGCGTAATCTCTTCTTTGAGATGGGCTTAATCATTTCAGATATTGAGAATTTTATTTCTCCTTCAAGTATTGTAATAGCTGAGCGTATTCGCAAAGAAGCTAACCAGGTTGCTTACTATCTATCTAAGTTTGCTCTAATTTCTGGTGTTGTCTCATTCTCTCATTTCTTTTATAGAGGTGGATATTGTTGCCTGCAACATTTGATTCCTTAACCCAGTCCATTTTTCTTTTTTTTTTAAAAAAAATAGAAAGAAAAAATAAGTCCATTTTAGCTTACCATTCACCCCCTATTTAACTTTATTTAAAATTCAGTAGAAAAAAGAAAATTAATGTAGTAAACTTTTATGAATGAGAATGCTGACTGCTGAGAGGGTATATTGGTGTTGGAAAAAAAAACTAAACAAAAGAAGACAAAGAAGAGTATAGTACTTCAATGAAAAAAGCGTTTGGAATGGGAGGAGGAACAGGGTCAGTGACAGTAGATTTGGACCCGACAAAATAAAGAACAGTAGCTCCACCAACTGAACCTTTTATAAATCATCAACTGTTGTCTACTCGAATATCAGCTTTTTCTAATTTCTAAATCTCGATAGATTCACCTTCTACGTAAGCAATCATGTAAAGTCATTTTCCTGTACTTATTTTATCACTATTCTTTTTCGTTTTTTGTGCGTCTTCTGCGCCCTAAACAAAGTACTTTTCAGTTCCAGCACCAGTACTTCTCCCAAGTAATTTCCACTGCCTCAATGTCTCACCAAACAATATCACGCATGGTGTTGCTATATGACCCATGATGCAGGAAGAGTCTGCAATATAATGTTGCTCAAAGCTTTGAGCCCTCATAATAACCATGTCCACGGGATGAGCTGATTCTAAGAATTTTATTCAACGCCTTGGTCATTTGATTCCTCAGAAAATTTCAAAGAAGGATCGAAGAAGGTCATAAGAGGAAGAAAAGTAAGGTATAATTATAACTTTGGCATTTCAAATTTCAAAAGGTGCATGGTATAATAACTTGTACCCTCTTTCGATCAATAGTTACTTGTCTTGTCGCAAAAGCAAAGACAAAGAGAGAGTTTGCCCACCCATCAGAAATTCTTTGCTTGCTTTCATAACAAAACCCTCGGCCCTTTAAATATCTATAACTTCTCCATGCTTTCATTATCTCAGAGAAAAATCTCACTAACTTTAATTAATTTGTTCATTCATATCGATCAATCGGGAGGATTAAAGCTAAAGCTAGCGACGTTGCAGCATGGGTGTTCTCGCGGTAATCGCAAAACGTTTGGATGCACTTGTCGGGTACGTTTATATCTATATTTACAAAACTATGAAAAAGATCTTTTATGAATAATATTACTTGTCTCTATTTTAAGTCGTAGGTAGCTAAGAAAATCTAATTTTTTATGTGAACAGGCCCGGAGTTATGCTTCTTTATCCGTTGTAAGTGAAAGACATAATTCCGAGTATGTACTACTTTGAAGTAAAGTAAGAATCGCAGCGCTAATTGCATGAGTTTTAATTCATATGATTCTGCTATGTACGTGCATGTAGATACGCATCAATGCGGGCAATTGAGTCTCCTTCAACCCTTGATGACCAGCAGTGGCTCACATACTGGATTATTTACTCCTTCATAACCCTATTCGAGCTATCCTGTTATAAAATCCTCGCTTGGTATGCTATTCATATTTTTATGGATATATGTTAAGTGAACAAAATATCGATATACACAAACGGCTTGTAGTAAAATTAATTAATAACTATGTGGCTGCGGGCGCAGGCTTCCGTTTTGGCCATACATTAAGCTAGTATTTTGCTTATGGTTGGTTCTACCGACGTTTCACGGGGCATCTTATATCTATGGAAAATACGTGAGGAAATATGTGAAAATTGGTGGGTATGTGAGATCAAATTATACGGAAGATCAAAGGAAGGTTCTTCAGATGATGAGCCTTGATGCCAGGAGATCAGTGGAGCAATATGTTGACAAACATGGATGGGATGCTGTTGAGAGAGCAATCAGAGCTGTAAGTACTTCGTATATATAATATGTACAATCTCTCTCTCTCTCTCTCTCTCTCTATATATATATATATATATATATATTTAAAATGGGTGATTTTTCATCTTATTTTGATGCTGATTTTGCAGGCTGAAAAAGAAACAAAGAAGCGTTGAGGAGCTCTAAGGATATATTAACTTGTCAGTCTCGTTCTATAATTCCTTAATGATTCACAAGGATTAGTTTCCACATGGTCCAACGCATTTACATGTAACAATGAATGCAAGCCACGGGCTAGCTGCCCATTGCTTGTGTACTAGACCTAAGAGAATCCAATAAAATTTGTGTTCCTGTACTCTCTTGAAGATTAATGTCAACCAAACTAGAAGTTAATTTTAACTGTGAAATTGTTATTTATGTTCACATGATCCATCAATGAAAACTTCAAAATCGCTTGGGATGATCTCATATATTACTATCAAGAACTGATTTGGATTTCATACACTTAAGGCGTGTATTAATTCACATTCAAAGAAGCTTCAAAGAAATATTATATCTTTTCTTTTCTTTAAAATTTTTTCTCATTTCACTGAGGTTGTAAAATAAATAAATAAACTTCTCACAATTGATTTTCATAGACATATTTGCCATGAATTGTTTCCAAGGATACATGCATCGCCATAAAAATCAGTAATCATATTTGCAAAGTTGCTTTGCTTATATATATAATTTTTTCTACTCGTATTTCTACAACCTTGGAGTTTGTCTGATTTTGTTGCAAAGTGCGGCAATTTTTTTTTTTTAATATGGGGGAAGGAAATTCGAACTTAAGACCTTCGTTAGAAAAATAATATATTACAAATTCTTTATAATCGAGCTATTCAAATAAGTGCCAACATTCTTCTTGTTTAGGTCAATAATTAATTTCCGCATTTTATCTTTTATCAAACATATAAATTATAATTAGATTTTAATTTCCTTTTGTAAGACAACTGTAATTTTCTTTTTAAACTTTTAAATTGGGTGAATTTAACTTCGGATGACCTTATGTAAAAGTAAAATTAAACATTTTAAATTATATCTTAAATAATAATGTATTAAATAATTATTAAATAATAAAATTATATAAATTTTAAAATTATTTATTACATTCAATAATTATTTAACACATTATTATTTAAAATATAATTTAAAACACAAATTTAAAATTTGTAACAATTTTTTTTTGTGTGAAAGTGTCCACGTAGATTTTTTTAAAATTCAAATTCAAATCCCTTCCCAACTGATGCGAGAAAGGTTTGATTCAAACCTCTTATTTCAACTCAATGAAGTTTTGCCACTTAAAACCAATTGACACCCACAAAATGCCCTCATAAATTGAAGAGTAGTTAATATGCTCCCCATGTTTAGGTTAATTATAAGCGAGAGAAAAAGCAAAAACGTTAAGGGTCCGATTTTTGACCTACTCAACGGCTATCTAATTAAACTAGATTATCATCTCATCAACAGTGTTAGCTAGGTTCAGAAAGATAAAAGTTTAACACAGCTAAATGTTATAAACTGCAAGTCATTTGACAAGCATATGATATGAACCATATACTACTATGTTTTACTACAGATGCCCGTGTGTGGACGGAGTATTATCAACAAAAACAAAAGCATAAGCTAGTGCCACATCTCCAACATAAGATTATAAACCTTTGTTCATAGATAATTCCACATGTTTGAGGCGCATTTGCAACAGCTCGACCACTGGACTTGACATCATAACTTGTCCTTTAACCACCCAACAGCAATGATATGAATGGGATTTTGATTGATTAGGAAGCGGAACCTGTCATGGTAGCATGGCATTATAAAATAAGAGTACATAGAAAATCAAAGACAAATTGATTTATGGGATAATAGATACGTACTCCTAAAACCTGTAAATCTTTGTTGATTTCTTCTGAAACTCTAAGAGGATATTAGTATCAGGCGCAGCAGCAAAAGGGATAGTTGAATGCACTAGCTTAGAATTATCTTGGTCCATATTTTCACTGGGTTTAAAGATGTGCTTTGCTCCTGCACTTAGTTTGAGAGGACCTGATCTTGCCATTCCATCAACTCTAGAAGGATCAACGTTGGCTGAAGTTCTCGCTCCAGCACGTTGGTTCTCATTTGGAATACATCCTATACCACTTGCCTCAATTCTGTTTGAATCCAGTTCGAGTTGCTCATGATCATGTTGCATTTCCTGGCTTAGATTTTTTCTTTCCAAGACTGCCAAAGCACTTACATCATCTTGCTTTCCCGAGAGGCCACATCTTGAACTGCTTGTTCGATCCCTGCTTGAATTCAGTTCGGATGCTCCTGCATTACCTTCGATATTTCTGCTATAGTCTTCCCTTGTCAACTCCGTCACGGTGCTTAAATCTTCTTGAATTCCTACATTAGGCTTCTTAGTATGCATTGTTGAATAGTCTTCTCTAGATGCAGGCCTCTTCTTTGTTTTCTGGAGATGATTGAGGCCTTTAAATTCAAAAAAATTTGACTGCATTCTGTCTAGAACCTTGTTTCTGTTTCCGTAGCTCATATCGATGGAAGAGGTTGGTCTAATTCCTGAAAGAGCCGGAGCAAATGAGTGGGCTACAGACGCTGGACCAAGTGAACTCTGCATGTGTGACTGAGAGGTCAGAGGATTGAAAGGATAAGCTACAGATGGTTGATGCACTGATGGGGTAGGAAGAAGATTCATTTCAGTTGTATATGGATAGTATCTGTGATTCATATCATAAAAAGGCTGAAAAGGAGTCATAGGTGTCTTGGCACCTTGTGTTGCTTGTAGTAACCACGGTAGCAAGCTCTTGGAAGAGCTCCGAGAAGAAGATGGTTGAACAGGTTCACTGCAATCTGGGTGCAAGAAAGGAAAGTTGAAAGTTGATTTTGTAGCTTGAGAAAAACTTTGCTTGTAGTTTAGTTCAGCAGGACGCCAGTCCATGTGTTGATTAATGTGAGTGGTAGATACAGAAGGTAGTTGAGAGTTGACTCCTAAAATTTCAGGTCCAGGCATAAAGGGCTCCTGTAAGTTGTTTTCACTGTGAAATATTGCAGGGAAAGTGGGCGGATAAGCAATATGGTACGGTTTAGTACCATGTCTGCTACTGGGAAGAATGCCACTTTGAAACACAGCAGCATTACTTTCCCAGTTGACATATGGATGAAACAACCCAGAATCTGGAGCATTGATCAGTGTATCACTTAGTGGGGCATCATTGTTTTGAATTTCTAATGACTCATTTGATTTTCCTGATGCTGGATTTAAAGGGCAGTCCTCCTGAAAACGTCTCTCGGCAGACAAATTGTTCCGGGCAGTACTCAAAGTATGATGCTCTGCTATGATTTCCTTATCAGTCCATACCTTTCCATCAGGAAATCCTTGCATCTCTTTGCTACTTCTACTAATAGCAACATCTTTACCCATCAATCGCATTGTTAGCTGGGTAGTATTTAGTGGCATGAGATCTGAATTTTCTTTAGGATGAATCGCCCTATTTCTCTCTTTATTCTGAAGCTGGTCATATTGCCTGATTCCATTGAAAGCATTCATCAGATTTTGATCTGAATCCAACAAGCATTTAGAGTGGTTGCCTCCACTCCGAGAATTCAGCCAGTGGACATCATCTTTTACACTAACTGGTAGTTCAGCAACACCTAACCTGGCTGGTAAATGAAAATTAGGGTTCTCTTTCACATAATTCTCCCCAGAAAACAAATGCAATTGATCTTTTGCAAGTATTCTCTCAACAAAGTGTCTCTCTTTCATCCTGGAACTATCCCCCAGACTTCTTTGTAGGTCAAAATTATCCACAGGCAACCAACTGGAGGAACCAGAAACCAAACTTGTTTTCTTAAATTGGTTAAAGCTTCCATTACCATGTGAACTTGCCTGGATAAGTTCACCTTGTGAATTGAGAGGCCAACCAAAAAATTCCTCATTGATGCAATTTTGTCTGAAGGAAACTGCTCTCTGAGTCCACTCTGGAAAGGGACATAAGCTACCTCTAGGTTCCATAGTAGACAGATGAGAAGATGGTCGCAAAGCATGGCCAATCATATTTTCTCCTGCAGATGGAAGCCTCGCACTAGAAATTCCATTTAAAGTAAAACCAGATGATGAAGGCTGTTGAAAT
The DNA here is from genome assembly GCA_946807835.1 of Ailanthus altissimus. Lineage (NCBI taxonomy): Eukaryota > Viridiplantae > Streptophyta > Magnoliopsida > Sapindales > Simaroubaceae > Ailanthus > Ailanthus altissimus. The sequence goes on from OX327684.1 coordinate 23,506,990, forward strand.
CCCCTCGTATTTGCCATTGAACTCATTCCATCAATTCCTTGGGAATAATTTTCAAAATAATCAATAAGCTTTGCACCAGAATCAGAAGCTCTAGAAATAGTACCATGAACTTGAGAATTGACATATGGATTACGTACTTCATTTAGAGCAGAAAGAAGTTTTGGAATACCAGAATATGGAGGTTTACAAGAAGTTATTTGGTTCCCTCGATCAAACATTTGCAAATCATCATCATGCAATGAAACTTGACTTAGGGATACAGATTTCTCAGATAAATGCTTTAATTTTTCTTGAGAAGTATTATGCGGCCTCAGAAAATTGGGCACATCCACACGATCATGACCATGGGGGAATAGGTCTTTTTCAACCATACTTTGCATCCCAGTTCCATCTTCTGTGCTAATTGATACTACATCACCAATCATTCCGTTTCTGGTGGCAAATTCTTTCTCACTTACCATTGACTGGTCCCTCTCTGATGAAGAAGCAAAGGCATCCAAATATAAGTTGCAAATGCTTTTCTTAGAAGAAGAAAAGCTTCTCTTTCTTGGGCCAAGTATGTCATCCTCGCCTGAGAATCTGACATGCCTGTCCAAAGGTTGAATGCCACAAGGATCCACTTGATTATCACCCTGCAGGCTGCATACCGTGGCATTCTGCCCTGGAATATCTTTCTTATACTTCTTGAGAATGCCCCGAACAGGAATAACCGGTTCCTGATGCTTTTTTGTCAACTTGGATGCTTGTAGAAACTTGTGCTTCTTTTGAGAAAAGTATTTCATATGTCGTTTCTTTCCATGGACAGTAACGGAATCCAAGACCTCCTTTGTGAAACCCTTATTACATAATGAATCATTCAATTCTCTGGTAAATTTGACTGAAGTTTGCACTTTGAGCTTGTTAGTATTCTCCTGCAACTGACAAGAAAGCCATAAGAGCATTTCAACGAAGGGTGTAAGAAAGCAAACACATTTCTAATGACACAAATTCAATTGTTAAAATAACTCGGTTCTCTGGAAATGATGACTAGGGAGAATATGCAATACAACTTCACATTTTACACTGTGCTGTTGAGTTATACATGTATGTTGCATATGTGCTAGCATCCTCACAGAGAAACAAATATTTATGCCATAAGGACAATGGTATGAGAAGATAATTCCAAATGAAGGACATATTGTCAATTTTCAAGTGAAAATTTGTTTGTAATATGTTGAAAATGAAGCCTTCTATTAAGTAAGAGATCTTGCACAATATAATGACCTTTCTGGTAACCCAATAAAACTCACAACACTCTCACATAGTTAATATAATCACAAACCTATTAGACGTTTATCAAAACTCATCTTCAGTAAAGTTTTATATTGGATCAATATTAAATTGCAATGTTCTTACATACTTGACGATTAGTATGTTCTTACATACTTGCAATATTCATTCTAGTTTTACCTGCTCAATACTATCGTTGTTAATTGCCATGCTATATTAACAACTGGTAATACATAACACCTACTTATGTTATGGGCATTATGCATCAAGTGGTAATTACTTTTCAGGTCTTAGGATCCTCTATTTAAGCGCATCACTCACCATTTCATGAGAGATGCTGATTTGGGCTTTATTTCATATTTTAGTATCTACTTGTCATCTGACGTGACATTGTCTCTCTTGGTATCATACAAAGGAGGTTTTGGCATTTATTTAGCTGTAAAAAGTAAGAGAACTAAAGGGAGTTGAGAAAATGTAGACTCCTAGAGGTGGACAAAATATAGCACTGAGAAGATTGGAATCTAGGAGTGGAATTCCACCATTCTCTTTCTCTTTCTCTTTCACAGCAAGTACATCAAGATCATGTGTTACTAAATTTAGCCACCACACATTGGGTCGAGAGCATTTAAAAACCTTGATCTGATGTATTCCATCACTCCTACAGTTTTTAATATATTAATGATTAAAATCATCAAAAATGGGTCAAACAATCATTACGTTCCTTGAGGGTTAGCATCAACATTCAAGAAATTAATTGGGTTATGCTGCTTAAAGAGGCAAGAAAGTTTCACGATTAATTTCCAAGATGTTATATATATGCAGAATTGAATTTTCATGTCAGGAATGTATTATACAATTCCTTTTCAATAAAAAATTGTCCTGTACAATTTATGCACTAGATTGGTAAGAAATGTATAAGAGGAAGGAAGAAGAGAATACAGCAAGTGGTTGGCTCAAGGTGAACAGACTTAAGAAGTAGGTTATGAAAAATCATAGATTGTTGGGATTTGGGAATAAGATTTTTCCACAAAAACAAATTTCACAAATTTAATAACCTCGGTGGAAGGTGAAGGATTGATATGCTATGGTAATTGAAGGTCAAGATTATAGAGTATATGAAAAGTGACTCCTAAAGAATATGAAACTCAGTTGTGTCATTGTTTTTTTGGATGCATGTACATGCATAAATGTTAAACTTATAATGAATACATAAGAAAATGGAGCAACCATAATTATGAAATTAAACTATGCATATTTCCAAAGAAATAAAGCACGTAACATGAGAGGCACCTAAAATAAGGCACTAATCAAAACATAAAAAAGAAACATCCAAAACATTTATAGTAGTACATGTACAAAAATGCACCCATATAAGCTGACGTGGCATATAATGATTGGAAGGTAAACATAAAAAAATCAAAATAATAACTGAAATAGAAGATGTGATAATAACATTTTTATTTTCACTTAACCAATTATATCATGCCACATCACGTAGTCTATGTAAGTTTGTATGATTAGTTTGTACATGTAGTATCATTAAACTTTTATAGCTTAATTTAAATAGACAATTTCTCTTCTATCATTCTTGTCTACACTAAATTGTAATTGTAACAAACACAAGCACTAGCAAAGAATTTAGACTTAAATGTAAGAACATAAAGTAATAATCATGAATGAAATTTAAAATCTCCCAGTAACATCTGTTAGTAATAATCATCAAATGATGTAGAATGCAAAAGTGCAAAATATGAGGAAATTATTTATTAAAAAAAATGCTAGCAGCCTGTTACCACCAACAAGCTAAAAGTATATAAGTTGCAGATATCCATTTAGAAGAGAAATATAGAAGCCAATATGATAAAGATGAACTGGGCGAGGTGATATAAAAAAACTAAAGGCCTTAAGAATGAAAATTAAGAGGTTTATAATACACTAGAAATGGCTTCCCAGGCCATGACAATGATTTTCAGAACTCTTATGGGATTAAAAAGATTCAATTAAACAGTTCTACACTAGCATTATCCTGACAATAAGAAGCATGTAAATTTCCATAACTTCTTTCAAGTTGTTGATTTTTTCAGGTTGAAACTGGACTGTATTTCTCCAACAAATATCTTAATAATGACCCTATCTGTTGGACTATCTCATCAGCATCTAGTTATGGTTATTTAGAAGAGCAGTTTGCCTTTTATCAAGATGAATCTCAAGCACAAGCAGAAGTCAGAATATAAACTCACATAGACATAGACCAGTAATGCAGATAGCAAAGTTACCTCATTCATGCTCTAATACTGATAGTGTGCCAGCAATAGGATTTTCTGAACAACATCAAACTCTTTAAAAAGAAGTAACAACTATGATTCTAGGGCAATCGATAATTTCTATCAACCAACTGCAGTTCACCCAACTGCATTACCTGATGTCATCCCATAATTGATACAGCATTAAGCATTTTCCAGATAAGTTCACATATTCCATCACTAGTTCAAATATTGTGACTACAAGGTAGATATTAATGAAATGGTAGACTGGTAGTTTTCAATCAATTAGTTTCACCTCAAATCCAGCAGCTTCAGAAATGACTACTAGTTCAAATGATATTCCATTAAACAAAATATAGAGCGAATCCCTCGATAGAAATATAGTGTTGCTTGCAAATTGCTAGATAATGGCTATCCAATGACACCAAGATACATCCCTATTCCAAGTATTAGTGCCATAAAATAATGAAAAAAGGTTTCCAACTTTGAGATTTTATTGGCTAACCTGCAAATCTAACAACAGTAGATTGCCTATAATTAAGTTAAAATCCTTTAGACATTCAGTTCTTGGGCAAAATGATTATCAGCATATCCAAACAGTGGTAACTTCTTAGTTGCCAGATATAACATCAAGTATTACTCCTTGAGATGCCACACACTCAAACTCTATAAGCAGTGCGAGAAAATTCAAGATAATCACTCATCCATTCTCCCCTTTAACATTCATAAAGTATACTTTTCATTTCCAACCAATAATCAGTAAAGGTATAATACATATATATGTGTATGTATATTACCTTTACAGATAATAATGTGATTAGAATACCAATAATCAGTAAAGGTAATATACATACATACATATATATACTTATAAATAAATAGTCCTACGTTTGATCACACCACCAAATAAATAGTCCTATTCCGAAGCTTATATTTGACGTACATATTCTAACAATGCATCAAAATCTGATAGGCCCCCATGCCCAAATAATTAAATCCTTCGCATAATAATAATGATATTGCAACAGTAGCTAAAAACAGCATCATTAATCTAGGATCTATATGCTAATTAACCAATGAAAAAAACCCTCAACTCTACAAAAGCCGCATCTGCCCAACCCGTACTGAACAGCTGGAGCACCACAACACAGCCACCTACTGAAAAAAAAAACCTTCACAAACGTGAAAATCCCATCTCTTTGTTTTAACTTTTCCTCTTTATGTGAACCTCAATGCTCAACAAAGTACAATTACAAGGGCACAGGCTCTAGGTCTTCTAATGCATACAGTGTTTAACCAGCTTTTGCAGCAGTAATTATAGGCATAAAGTGAAAAGATAGCAAAATCCTAATGAAAGATTACATACAGCAATTAATCATGAATTTCAGTCAAAGCAAAACCAGAAATCACAAGCCTACAGTTGTACCATGACATAAAATAATGAATCATTTGTAATTCTTCATGAATGAAAATGTTGACAATTCTATCAAAGATCAAGCTTTCAACAACTAAATTAAACATGAAAGACAATAATTTAATGATAATGCATAAATCACATACCTTGTTCTTTCCACTTAGCCCGTTCTTTAGAGTCTTCTTCTTCTTCTTTCTCTTCTTCTTGATCAACTTGTTCACAACTTTCACTTTCTTCACCTTCTTTTTCATTTTTCTCCCAATCTTTACATTCAGCTCTTCTTGGCAAGCTTCTTCATCCAAATTCTCACCATCAACCTTCTCGATCTGCTGTGACACAGCAAAAATCTCAACAATGGATCTTTTCTTGGGGGCTCTTGATTTTCCCTTCATGGCCAATCTCATTTGCCTTCTCTCCTCTCTCGAAGCCTGAGCAAGACAACTATCAACATGCGCATTTAAAGCATTCACTGTGGCGGCTGTAAAACCCCCGCAAACTGGACACACCATATCGAATGTCTCTGTCTCCTCCTCCAATTGCTCCACTTCTTCTTCAAGCCCTTCATCATCAGCCACAAAATCACCATAATCATTCCTCGGGATTATTGCTTGATCTCCATGTGGGTTCTCTTCAACACCGGAGCTTTCCATTGATCTGAGGAGTTCGAGCTCGTTGGACCACCAACGGAATTTGGTGACGGTGATCGGAGGAAGCAAGGGCTCAATGTCTTCTTTGTCAATCTCACCAAACGGCCAGCATTTCCCCACGTCAACGCTCCTCATCTTTGCCGCATACTCACTGATAAATGAAGAACAAACAAAGACAACCTTTTTAAGAAACACTTCGAAAATAAAACTAACAAAACAACGGAACTAACTAAAAACTAACCGGATCGAGAAGCCCTCAAACACAACAGCCATAGTTCCTCTTCAGCTAAGCAAACAAACAATTAATTAACATGTAAATATAAGAAATAACCAAAAAAAAAAAACTCTCCCTTTTAACTGAACGAACCCAGAACAGCTTGTAAGTAGTAATTTAAACATGAACAAACAAAGAGATCATCGCAAAAAGTGACACAGTAGGACAATTGAAGAAGATAAAATAGATCCAAAAAAAGAGTCGAGAGAGATGAGATTTGAGAGAGAGAGAGAGCTGAAAGAAATTTTTTTTTTTTTTCATTTCCCGCTCAAGAGAGAGAGAAAGAGAATGAGATGTCTTCTGATGACATCTACTGAGTTTTGCTTTCCATTAATTTGAGTGACAGCGACATATGAGAATTGAGACTGCTCCAGTGTTTTTTTAATTTCTTTTTAACTTAAGAGAGAATATCAAATAACACCCACTTTCTTTCTATCCTTTTTTTAATGCTTAAATTAGTAAATTATCATTTCTCCATTATTTTAATCCTTACAACAAATATTTTATACTCTCGCGTTCTTACACTGTTCTACTCGTACGCACTCGTGTATGCATAAAGAACAAAGATTCGCTGCTGGACAGACGCATCGTACGCGCAGATGATCAGCGCGTAAGGAACGCGCCAGCGTACAAATGGAGACTACAAATGAATGCGTTCACAGAAGTGGGCTTCTTTCTTATTAAATTTACTTTTCACACTGCATATATATATGTATAATCCGATTCCGAATTCCGATTCAGAAAAATCAAAAGAAAAGACATGGAAGAGTTAATACAATTGTAACAAGAATCAAGTTGAGTTCTTCTTGGAGTTGGAGACTTGGAGTACATATATATATATATATTGGGTTGCTGTGGTCCATAGTCCATTCACGTTGAGGTTTTGGATTGATAGAGTCGTGATAGAAGAAATGGGCATCCAATGAGGAATTTACTGTATACGTTTGTTAGCTAAAGCTAAATTTCTGCAGTTAGTACGTTTGATATATCGGATTGAAACCGGTGGCATTCACGGTGAACTGAGGACCCGGCCGCCGCGGTAGAGTTTCATGAGTGGCTAGCTAGCTAGCTATAACCTAAATTCATTGTATTCGTTACAAATGTATAAGTAGTTGTAAGAGTAGGATTCTGTGTATTTATATACATATACACACACAGAGAGAGAGAGAGAGAGAGAGAGTCTATATATAATAATAGGGCAAAAACTACTAGATTAATATAGGATTAAGTGACTTACATGCCTTCTTTACATTATAGATTACGACTAATGAAGATGATTGATGTACTGCGTGAAATCCTAAAACGTATTTCAGAGTTTGTTTAGTACCATTATTTTTTCCAAAGTAAACGAGATCATTAATATTGGATTTATGTGACCTAAGAAATACGTATATCTATATCTATATTGTTTAGCTGGGGCATGACCGTACATGAAAGGATGACTTCAATTTTTAGCTAGTAATTCCAATTAAATTAACAGTTCTAATGGTTTATGAGTTTAGCAATGTTCAATGTCATTTTTTTATTTAAAAAAATTGGAATTTCTACCATTAAATTAGATAGAATTCATTGATGACGATTTGTACCCATTTTAGTTTTTATTTTTTAAAAATTGTTGATTTATCTTTTTTCCATATTAAAATTATTTATTTTTTTAAGAAAACTACCATCACTTCCTTACATTTTTTGTGTACTCCAATTACTCTCAAACTTTTTTAAAAACTACTCAAAACTCCACTACCGTTAATTTTTTTTAAATAATTACTATTTCTACACTTCAACAAATTTACCCCTATTGTTTGTGTACTGTTATAAATTTATAATAGCTACTATTTGCTATTATCAGTTGTAATATATAAAAAAAGAATAAAATTTATATATATAATAAAATTTATAACAAAAATATAAATTAATAATTATGAGTAATACAAAATTTACTTAATCAATTTAATAATAAATATAGTCTTGGATATATAAAAAAATTTCCAATCAACACTAATTTATATATTTAAAATAAACTATTTATACATGATAAATGTTGATAAGTGAAGGATTTGGAGTAGTTTAAAAAAAAATTAAGGCGGTAACTAATATATATAAAGTTCCTTTTTTTTCATTTTTCAATATCTTACTAACCATCAACCTAAGTTAAATCTTTCACAATTTTTTTTTATATGGTAGCAGCACTTCATATCAAAACTTTTTATATCATTCAAGAATTTTATAGTTGAATCATAGTATCTTCAGAAACAATAATAGATAACGAGATTGGTGTGCATGTCTTATGAATATTAATTAGGAGAGTGAGAAGGAAATTTGCATCAATATTTAAGGATGAAATTATGTAAAAAGTAACAAAAGAGTGTGACAAACATCTATATATATATATATATATAGATTTGTTATGTTAAGAATGTTTCCTATTAACTTACCTAATATATTACTTAACCATCTAATTCATAGTTATGTGTTTGGAATTTATTTAGTATCACATAATGAACAACGCAAAAAAATGACACATATTACGATCATCGATTATATTTATATGTATGGCACGCAACACGTGGATAAACTATATAACGTCATATACATTCCCCCGAACAATGAATAATGTACGTGGTAATAAGAGTTCAAACAGTAATTATAGGTATAATTTAGTAGTAATATATTTCAAATATGACTGAAGTCCCGAATTTCAGTTTCAGGAATCTGTGTTTAACTCCATCGTGATCGTTATATCAAATAGTACTCTATCTCTTTAGCGTTTATTGTGGTAAATCACGACTATTTATAAATGCGTGTGTGTGTGTGTGTGTGTGTGTGTGTCAAGGCAAAAGTAATACTTATGTATAGTGTAATTCTGAATAATGAAAAATTTGAGAATCACACCCATCCACGCACGCTTTTGACTGTATGGTTCAATAGGTTTGTCTTTCTTAATTCTTATATGACCTAAATATTATGAATCAAACCGAAGTTTCTCGTTGGCTTCATAAATTGTCACAAAACACAACACAACATCATCAGTTTCCCCAGCTCAAGATATATATTTAGTAACTTTGTGTACGACACAAGAGGAGTCCGTTGTAGTAAACTCTTGTTCGGTAATAGAATTGGAGAACCGTACGTAAGATTTTACACGTAAAAGAAACAAAGGGTTTGGCTCGAGTTGACTCACTCAACTATGTAAAAATATGTGTGTGTATGTTCATTCAAGCTCAACCAAACTTGAAAGAAATGAGAGAAGTTTCACTTTTTACATGTGTTTGCTGATTACGCGCCACAAACGCGGTCTGACACTGAAATGATGAAGCCAGCATGAATAAAACAGCAGACTTCTCGCAATTGACACGTGATGGAAGAGTATAGCGAGTATATATCTTTGACCTGGGGTTGAGTTGGAACAACCAGTCTTAAAAGTACGTGAACATTATGGGGATGGTGAAAGGAGGTGAGCCCATGATTATGACCGTTGATTTTTTTTTTTTTTTTCTTACACTCTTATTTTTCCAGAGTTAAACGCACACATGACACACCACCACCAACACCCCAACTCCTTTTCCGATCAAGCCATATTGCATTTACATCTATGAATATCATCATCATCATCATGGTTCATCATCATAATGCTATTGCAGATGATGATGTGGAACATAAATGCATGCATGGATATTATCATGATAGTGGCGAGAAAGTGCTCCACTTGGTGAGGTGACATGGGTCCCACTCACCAGAAACATCGGTCAGCTTGACAGCGATGTTATTCTAACTTCTGTTCTGTAACAAAGGGTGAAAGATAAACAGTGTCACAACTCACAACACTAGTATTTTCCCCCTTCTTATTCTAAGGCTTTTCTTAGAAACAGTCTTTTTTAACACCCAGCCAGCCACTCACTTTATAAGGTAGAGTCACTCATTTTTTTTTTTTACTTATATATATACTTTTATAAATATTTTCTAATTATAACCTATAAATTTAGATGTACAATCAAAAATTTAAAAATACGTAATAAAAAGCTTAAAATAAGTAATTATATGAATGTTGCATAATAATTATATCTTTTTAATATTATAAAAATATAATTATTATAATTTTTAAATTTCAACGTCAAAAATGATCCATGTGATACTATATATATATATATATCAAAACTATAGGCAAGAAGTTTTATGCACGGAGTCACTTTATTTTGTTACTTAATATCTAAGTCTTGAATCCTCTCAAGAGTCAAGATTTTAGTCACCTATTCTAATTTATGCCTTATTTTTTTAAAATATATTAAAATATAATTAAAATTTTAGAATAAATAATAAAAAAAATCTTAAAATATACAATAAAAACATGAGACTTATAACAAAAACTTTTGAAGGCTTTATTATTGTATCAATGCACTCTGACTTACCCCGAGTTACAAATTTATTACATTTTTCATGCTTTTTTTATCAAGTTATTCAAGTTTCAAATCTTTTAATTCTTTAGGGTAATTTGAGAATTGATTGAGCTCATACGGGACTTAGATTATGAGTTGTGTTATGAGAAAATTAAATTAATTTAGATGTAAAATCTAAATATAAAAAAACCGACAATGTTCTAGTATTGGCTTAAAATATATTATTAAAAACTTGTATTTTCCAAATTTCTTTTAAACTTATAATACAAGGCATCAATTTAAAAACAAAGTTGGTGAGTTAGTTTAATTGATACTTTTAAATTTTCTAATCCAACTCCTTTTAGGTGTGAGTTAGTTTAACTAATAAAATCTATTCAAGTGGTAGCGGTGAAAGCAAAAATATGACTTAGTGAGATGTAATTAGAAAAATAGGAGCTTAAGTTGAGTTGAAGGTTGATTTTGTGACTTTTATGAGGGCTAATTATTAATTTTTTTGGATTCAAATGTTGTTATTTTTAAAATTAATGCAAGAGAAAAAAAAATTGATTCAATTTAAAGTGGCTAGTGGCACAAGAGATTTAGAATTTGAATCTCACTCCGACTAAAATTGGAATTATTAAGGGTGAATACTGATTCGGTTTAATTGAAATCGAATAAAATTAAACTAATTCAGTTCAATTTATAGCTCAATTTGAGTTCAGTTTAATTTATTTAAAATTGATCGGTTTGACTTTAGTTCGATTTTGATTTAATTTAGTTTAAATCGAAAAAATACACTAAAAATTTGGAAAAAAAAAATCAAAGAACAAACTAAACTCAAGCAAACTGATTTGATTCGGTTCGATTCTAAAAGATAGAATTGATCGATTTTAATTTGTTAGAACTAATCGGTTTGGGTTTCAGTTCGATTTCAAACTAAACTGAAACTAATTCTGCCCACTCATAAAAAATATGTTAATTTATATTACAATGATCAAATTAAAAACACTAATAAAAACTTCAAACATAAAAATAAATAAATAAAATTACAATGCGCTAGTAGTGGCCTTATTTTGATTATGTTAAAATTTTATCATTCTATAAATAAAGCTTATCTCGATTCTATTAAAATTTTATCACCCTATAATTAATATCTTATTCATAATTATAATCTTATAATATATGATAAAAAAAAATCTTATTTGCAATAAAGTTTACTTAAATTAATATTTATTAAAATTTAGTTAATTATTCATTCTATTATTTAAAAGTTAAATTTTCATATCGATAACTTTCTTTTGTAAAATGTTCTAATTTTAATTTAATTTATATTATATTTGAGTTCATAAAATAAAATAAGTTAATTTTATTGGAGATTTGGTGATTTAAGAATTTTTTTTGGACAAAAATTGTGAAGAATATTAAAAACAAAGAGTTACAAGAAGTCTAGAACGTGTGGGATACACAAAAAGAAGTGAAACGAGACTTTAAAATGTGAAAGGAGGCAGGAAAAAAAAATCTGTTTGCCCAAATCGCAACGCTGCGACACTAAAAGACAATAGCTATAGCATTGCAACACTGGCCATCCAGCGCCGCGGCGTTGGATCAGGAAGCATGTGGCGCCACAATGCTAGGTCTTGACACTGTGGCACCCAGTTGTGGGGAAGTCTGTTTTAGACTCATATTGATTTGTTTGAGGTAGTTTTTTATCTTCAAATACGTGGACTCTCATTCTAATTAGGATTATGGTTAATAGGCGCAAAATAATACATATATAAACTTTTTTAGTTTGATTATCATGCATTAAAAAAGACTTTAAGAGAGAAGAACTAGATGAACACTGAGTGTTTGTGTGCACTAGAGTGCAACCGTTGTTTGGGTATTCATTGTTCATAGGAGAATAAGGGTACACCATTCATTAGATCATTTTGAGTGTTCTTTATTGTGTTTTTTTGTAAAAATTTTTAAGGAGTTAATAAGAGAGGTTAAAATCTTTAAATCCACTGTAAACGTATGCAATTGGCCGAATCAAGTAAGTGATTGTGTTATACTCTTGATTATCTACTTTATATTCTTGATATTTTTACTTGATATTTTAATTATTCTGCTACGCAAATATATTACAGTTTAAGGTTAATCTTAGTTAGGATTCTTGACTTAACCTAATCTCACAAGAAGAATAGTGTTCCCTCCAAATTTAAAAAAGAAAAAGATCTATAAATTTTATATAGATAAAATCTTACTAAAAAATATTTGAGCAAAATTTTAAAAAATTAAATGTACAAATTTAGTTAAAATTTTATATCCAAAAAAAATAAATTTAAAATAAAATATTATTGTGAAATTGTAATTAATTTTTTTTTTAAAATTATGAATATTCAAAAAACTTAATTTTTAATCTTGTCTAATCTCCAGTTATTTAGAGCCAACTCTGCAATGCAGAAGTTAGAAAATCTAATACATTGCACATGAAAGATTTGATTGCAGAGGGACACAACTGTTGCAGTGAGGATTAACCCGTTTTGCGAGTATAAAAAATACCAAGCTTGACATTAATTTACAAAAAAAAAAGAGACTAATATTATTAAAGTCATTAACAATTATAATTAATATTAGAGTGCTGCTAATCTATTTCTAAATGCCTGTTTTGTTGATTAACAAGTGCAAATTAGAGATAGATTGCTTGGAATATTTCGGAAATTCAATGCTTTGTAAAGAGTAAATATCATCCCATTTCTAAATGCATTTTTTTTAACAGAGGGAGATAAATGCTTGTATTACCGTCATTTGTTTTTGTTTTCAATAAATTCGTCATATTGAATATTTACGTAGGTTTGATAAGTAAATCTTATCATTTCAAAATTTTAATAGAGGTTATTAAGTAATTAGATTTTAAAGTATTTGTCTTAACAATTAAATAATAAAAAGTTGACAGTATATTTTATTTATCTACTTTAGTAGAGATTACGAGTTTAATGCTCTCCTCATTCTATGTCCAAAAAAAATCAAAAATATTTTGATAGTTTCAAATAGTCTCACCTTTAATATTATGCTAACTTTTATATTTTAATAAATTATTGTTTTTAAAATACTCATTTACATTTTTTATTACTATTTTTATTCTGAACAAATAATTATTTACATTCTTAAAAGAACATAACTAAATATTTTTATCAAATTAAAAAAATAAGTAAATTAAAACAATAGTAAGTATAAACTTGATAAATTTTCATTAAAATTTAATCAGAGATATTTTCTTAGTAGTTTAATAAGAATTACTAACAATATAAGGGATGTTTGCAAGCACATTTTAGCTTATAAAACTAGGGCCTGAGACAAAATCTTGAATGACAAGACTCGGTCTTAAAAAATGGACAAGACTTACTTATATGACATTTTTGTTTTGTTTTCAATAAAACATTAAAACTTACATTGAACTCTATTCGTGTAACATTATTATCTTCTTTTTTTTTATTATTCATTTTATTGTTTTTACCCCTTGAACATGCAAGCTGCAACTTGAGATAATATCTTGTCTATTGAATTTAATTATTTTTTATGTGACCCTATATATTAATAATAATTATATATTAAATTATTTTAAAATAAAATATTTATTTAAATTATTTTTTATTAGGCTCTAAAAATATTTATTAGGTATAAACTTATTATGTATAAAAACTTAATATTAGTTAAACTATGATTAATGAGATGGCAGTTAATCTAGTATATAAAGATCTCTTATAGAATTGTGGTCTCTTAGTCAAATTATTATTCATAAAATTCTTCTTCTTTTTTTATTAAAGAAAGAGAAATTCATTGAGTATTACAAAGATTTAATTATAGAAGGTTATTATACTCTTGTGTTTTTATTAAAAGCTACTAATTCTCGAGTCCTAATCACTATGAATTTCTTAGGTAAAGTTTTCTCAATATTTATTATGATAATTTAATATGATAAATCAAAAAGGTTGTATTCTATAGGTATCAATCCTGATTTATGATTATGTATAACAAGAGGGATCAAAATAAAAATTTTACTAAACTTTTAAGATTGTTCATGCATATATTCATAATTAAATGTCTTTTTCCATATGACTTATTAGGGTAAAGAAATTATATATATATATATGAATTTTGTGAATTTTTTTTTAATGATTTTGTTGAGAAAAATATGAAATTTATGATTTTCATTGTGATTTAAAGATTTAGATTTGATTAAACGTCATTGATTTGAAGAATTAAGTATAAAAACATCATAATTTGACTTAAATTTTGTATTTTTTTTGTATTTTTTAAAGAATTTAGAATTACCAAATTCGTGCAAAGCATTGCAGCACCATTCATTAGCAGAACCTGAGCATCACAGCATTGCATTAGCAGTGTAACAACAAACAGTAGCTTGGTGTCACCGCGCTAAGACAATAGGTCAAATTTTGACCTAATTTTAGTTTTTAGGAGAATTGGGTCGACCTGACCCAATTCATAAAGATAGGGCCCAAAACTCGAACAATCTAAATTTGACCTAATAATTTTTGACCCAAAATTGAACTTATTTTTAGTTTGTTAGCAACGTTGTAACACCAACTACTTTGGCACTACGGTGTCACTCCGATGCACAAAGAAAAACTAATTTTTCTATTGTGAGCATTTGGGATTTTTTTTTTTGCACTATTTTGTCTTAATTTTAAAATAAATTAATTGAAATAATATTTTACCAAAGTAATATATATTGCGTAGATTTATTTGTTTTGAAATATTAAGATGAATATGTTTATTGTTTATGTAAAAAATAATCGATCCAAATGAAGATTATTTTTTAGCCAAAAAATAAACATATTTGCGATAATAAATATATGATAATTATTATATTTTTTATGCATGCAATAAGTCAATAAAAAAAAAAGCTTATTATTGACAATATTTATTATTAATATTTAATTGTTACATTAAGAGTACTATTTACAGTTGATATTTATGTTTAAAGACTAAATATTAATATTATACTAGGTGTCTTATGATGGGACCCTACATTTATATATTTACTTATGTCATCCATATATATTTTAGGTGACGATTATTAATTATGAGCTTATTATTTTATTATATATTATCTGTTTAGTTTCTACTTCTACTTTTCTATATTTACAAATAAATTTTATCCATGTACTTAACGATACAAATTTTAAGGATAGGAAAGAGAATATTATGAATATTCTCGATTGCATGAATCTTAAACTTACACTTCAAACAAAAATGACTTTTTGCTCTTATTGATCTAAGTTCTACTAAGGATTAAAGGGACGTAGAGAAGTAAAATTATTCTAATTGCATGTGTCTTATAATCATAAATGTGTCATTTCAAAAACCTTTAGGGACATTATTTCTAAAGAGAAAAATGTTAAAACATTCATTGATGAAATTAAAAAATATATTTTACTAAAAATGAAAAGGCCAAAACAAGTACGCTACTAGCTATCCTCGTTTCATTTCAATGAGGTATAAAGGAAAAGAAAATGTAAGGGAGTACGACATAAAAATGTCTAATCTCACTTTTAAACTAAAGGCACTAATGTTAGAGCTGCCTAATGACTTGTTTGTACATCTAGTTTTTATTTCTCTTTTTATACAATACAATCAATTTAAAAATAAATTAAAATACTTAAAAGAATAAATAAATTCTTATTGAGCTTATTTCACATTGTTTGCAAAAAAAAAAAAAAAAGATTAAAGCGAGAAAAAAATTAAAAGTGCTCATCTAAAAAGTACTTTTTAGAATAAGGTTACTAATAAGAAAAAGAAAAGAAAGAAGCTGCAAGGGGACTTTGCATAATAAAATACAAAATAAATAAGATACAATCACTACTTGTTTCTTTTGCAAATAGGTTGGTTATGTAAAAAAACTATCCTAAAAATGCTAAATTGCATGTTAAAAAGGTACGCTTCTCAATTTCATTTGTTTTAAAGTTAATTCAGTTTATATACCAAAATATACTTAGTGAGTAGATACAAGTATAATTACTCAAACAAGTGTGTCTATACAAGTTTGTTTAAAGAGTCAGTTGCCAATTGATGTTAAAAGATACATCTATATAAAAAACAACAACGTAGCTCCTATAAAGGCTATAGGATTATTTATATTACAATTAAAAATTAATTTTTATTTAAATTTAGATAAGATTTATTATGTACCATCATTTAGTCAAAATTTAGTTTAGATCTCCAATTTAGACAAATCTAAATATTCTTATTCATGTAAAATAATAAATTTAATTTTTATCAAAATGTAAATTTAGTCGATCTCGATTCTCTTATTAATACTCTTTATAAATTGGATACGTCTCTTTTAATGAAACCTTGCATGTTAATAAGCGTAGTACAAAATAAATTAACTAAAGAGAGTTCTTTTATGTTATAATACAAGCGTTTAGAACATATTTTTAAATACGGAATTGAAAGACTTATATTAGATGAATTTTTTATTCTCTCAACTTAACAGATTTTAAAATATATATTAAGAGAAAAATAAAATAATAATAAAAAATTAAATGCTAATGGGATCTTTGGCGCCTTAGAACTTACGCATATTGATATTTATAGACCATTCTCTATGATTTTTTAAAATGGTCAAAAGTATTTTATCACGTTTATTTATGACTATTCTCATTATAAATATCTTTACTTGATTCACAAAAAGTCTCAATTTTTAGATATATTTAAGGTTTTCAAAGTTGAAGATGAAAATTAACTCGACAAAAAAATTAAAACTGTTAAATATATTTATAATGGTGAATACTACTACAGATATAATGAATTAGATGAATCAACGTTCAAAAATTTTTGCAAAATTTCTAGAGGAATGTTACATCATCCTGCAATACATTATACCTAAGAAACCAAACATGAATGAAAGACGAAATCACATATTTAAAGACATAATAAGAACTATGATTACTTATTTTTCTTTACTTGAATCATTATAGGGAGAAGCACTAAAGACTATAATTTACATTTTTAATAGAGTTCTAAGTAAATCAGTATCTAAAACCTCCCAAACGAGTTATGGATTGGCAAGAAGTCTAGTATTAAGAACTTGTATGTTTGGAGTTAAGGCTGAGCCATATAAGCCAATGAGAAGAAACTAAACTTAAGAACAACTAACTGTTATTTTGTTGGATACTTTTAAAGATCGAGGAGTTTTAAATTTTATGATTCCTCAAATTAATCATTTTTCAAGAAGGGCAATATTAGGTTTTTTTAGGAAGTTAAGTTTGAGAGAGGGGACGAAGTGTGAGATGAAATACATGAAAGACAACTACATTTAAGATTTTATTGAATTGCCTAAAGGTGAGAAACTCATTGCTTGCAAATGGATATTTAAGACCAAAAGGAATTTAAAAGAAAATGGATATTTAAGACCAAAAGGAATTTAAAAAAAAATATCAAGAGATATAACGCACGTTTCATTGCCAAGAAGTTTCATTAAAAATAAAGGCATTGATTATAAAAAGACCTTTTTTTATAATATTAACGAAATACTCTTTTAAAATCATCATGACATTTATAACTCATTTTAATTTGGAGTTGCATCAAAGAGACATAAAGACTACGTTTTTCAATAATGATATTGAAGAAACGATATATATGTGCAACTAAAAAACTTTGTGCCTAGAGATCCAAATAATGTGGTTTGCATATCAAAAAAGTTCATTTACAATCTTAAGTAAACATCTTGCTAATAATATTATAAGTTTCATCAAGTGATTATTTCATAATTTTGAAAAAATGCAAATATATATATCATAAGTTCAATTAGAGTAAGTTTATTTTTTATAAATTTTTTAATAATCTGTTATCTTTTATTATTATTATTATTATTATTATTTTCAAATGTTCTGTAGGTTAGCACAACAATTTTACAATAGTTAATGCAAAAGCTAAAGAAATAAAGAACAATGGCAATACCAAAGAGAGATTTATCCATTCTTGCTCTAACAAGGATCGCATAGTAACAACAAACTCCGGATCATACATGACCATCCAAATGACATTTCAGCAGCAAATGTCAAGCCACATAAAATAATTTAAAACTGTGAGTTTCAATTCAGTAACGGTTGAAGTTTCATTTGATTAATCAAGCACTTACAAAACATAAGCTTGTGGAGTGTGTGCAAGTATCACAGCACATTGGTTGATGCTACCAACCCAATACCAACAAGCCATGAGAATGCTCAAAAGTTCAAGTTTTTCTTCTTCTTTTTTAATACCATTATTGAAAAAAAAAAACAGGTTTCACTCCCATGCAGTGATTTCAATTTCATATATAGAGAAAGATTAAAGGGGGAAAATGAAGAAGAAAATTGATTTCTTTTTCAGTAAAGGCGCTTTAAATTTTATGTACATCTTATTTGAAGAGCCCATAGAAGGAACAAGCGAACTCAAAATACCAGGAGAACAAAAGCCTGCCGACTCTAATGAGATACTGAGATAGAATTTTAGTATATATTTATTTCTTTGTGCAGCAAAACCAGCCATGCAAAGCTCTCTATTTGCAGGTAGAAAGGACCTGAAATAATGCATACGTTAAGGCAATAATTACTCATCTGGTTGTAGAGCGAGATGACCAGATGCTTTAATTTAAATGATCGTTCTCAACAAGGATTTAGGTTTTCAAAACATTTTAGTGGCCCAACCTGAGTATACAAGAACATTGGTTAAGCATCATCTTTTATAAACCAAGAAAAACAAAACAGGCAACAAAATGTTTAAAATAAATGAAGACAATCTTCAACCTCCTTCAGAAACCACAAGTACCCATCCTTTTAAGTGAAATTGTTTATCTCGCGGTCTGGAATTGAAATAAATGCAATTCTTGCAGATGATTTTGCAGAGAGTTGTATTAAGAACTTTCTACAACGCATTTCTCCTTCATAGTGTTTTGAAAAGATCTATTTGTTAAATCTTAACTGCTAATTAGAAAACAAGGGCAAAATTTTATCTTCAGTAGTTTCCATTACCTTTTAAGGGAAAATAAATTTCTATAGAGGTAGTATTAGACATTGTTAAAGTGCAAGGATACATTTCTTTCATTTAACATGTAGAAGGGAATATATCATCATACAAAATCTTTCCTGCAATGCATTATAATTGCTGTTGTTATGCATTGATAATGAAGTTTATCAGAGAACTAACTCCTATTTACCATTATGAATGGGAAAAGGACAAAGGATATCTCAGTACTCTCTCTCTCTCAACAGACACACACACATACACAAAGAAAGAGTAAGAGAACTTGTACCTTCCATTGCCTCTTATGGTAAAGCTGGTTACTTATAATATCCGACCTCAAAATTATTTGCCTGAATGTTGGTCTCTTGAATGGCTCCGTACTCCAACATTCCTTGATTAACCTAAAGAAAAAACATAAACCATGGTTCCGTCAGACAGACAACAACCTCAACAGGAGAAAACAGATAGAAAGATGGTTAAGACATGTGTAAATATGACATTATTACTATAACCTTAAATTGTACACTCAACAATGGAACAGTAGTAGCAACCAAATAAAAATACATAAGAGTCCCTTAATCACCACATGCCAGCCTAAAAAATGGAAAACTAAAATTAATAGATTGAAAGGAAAGAAGAAACATATGCTCAAAATCCTATCTTGGGAAATTCTTTTATAGTTGTATCTAGCAATAGGCTAACAAATAAGCATGATTCATTTTTGCTCCTGTTATTATCTCTTTCAATAATAACAGCTCAACTTCAAGAATGTCAAACTCCAGGTATCGCACTCTTGGTCCCAATTCTTCCTTACTACATCCTTTTCTGACTTTCTGTAAGAACATCATGTTAGATTTACTTACCCCAGAATTCTGGTTAACATTTTTCAATATAAACTAGGATCAACCAGCGATATACCAACTAATGTTCATGTATGTAAACAGAAGAACAGCACATATATCAACAAGAAAAAGCAAGATTGCTCAACGACTTACTCTCTTAACCCATAAGCATAACACTTTGCTGAAGCTCTAACTGGTGGGCGCTCATGTGCAACATATGCTTTAGGAACTTCATTTTCTTACTTTGTGGAAAATGGTGGACAACCTTCAATCATCTGGAGTAACAGCAGAAGTCATATGTTATCAGAACCCAGCAAAAAGTCAGTGGTATGCATAATGCTTGGAACATCCAAGTCAAAGCATGTAACGTGAGAATTTATACCACAACAACCGAGGAATCAACTTTCACAAAAAGAAAAGGCAAAATAAAATAAAATAAAGAAATCAACTATCAAGTCTATAGTCTACTGGCAAGGCGGTGGTTGTGGAGAAACAAGGTTATGATATATGTCAAATACCACCTTAAATTTGACTTGCATATTATTAGTAGGAAAAGATGAGAAAATGCATACAATAGAAAGTACAAAGTAATCAAATATGAAAGTCCAATTAATGAATTTTTACATAAAAACATGTCTAAAGCAGTTATATCATCAAGTGTAATGAGGATTTTACCCTTAATACTTGAAACATATTGATATTAATCACATGGAACTCATACATCTAAAAGGAAGACAGTAGAAGTAAAACAAATCCAAAGTGATGCCCAAATCTATATGCATGTATAGCTGTATAGCCATGCAAGTATATTATGGTATATAACAATTTGTGTTGATCCTTGTGCACATAAAATGATTACACAACTACCAGGTCTTCAACACAAGATAAAATACACAACTACTAGTTTAAACAGTTAACACTTGTGGATCCCTAGAAATTGGCCCTTGAATTCTTCCAATTCAACTTAACTATATCTCTTCATTTTAGCGCATCCCTTGTGGAAATTAAACAAAGGGTCTTAACATTAACTGACCAACAAATTACAAGAAACTTCCGGGAGACATTAACTTTGCACAAATGTCACTGATGGAAAAGTTAAAAGCAAAATGATTTAGATTTTATTTGTAAGCTTAGCAAAATAAAATTAGATAATAATCTAAGTTGATCAATAATTTAGGTATTTGATTGGTGCATCCATCCAGTATTTGACCATAAATATCCATAGCATCACTACAAGTTTGCTTAAACTTTTGACATCTCTCACATGATAGTAACTAAGTAATACAGTAGTATGTCTGAACTAAGATTCAAAAGAAATTTGTCATTGCAGAAGATCCAAAAGTTACAAGTACTATAACAGACAAAGGTTAGTCACAAGTTTATTTCCCGCATCACAGGCCAAATTAAGAAGATATCTCAAAAACCTATGTGATATCACATCAACTTACTGAGCCAATGTTAGCATCAATTTTTACGATTTGCAGTCGAAAATCAACAGCCTCTATATCCTCACGTATATTGGCAACAGTGTCACGCAATATATTTAAAGCTAAGGTAGGGGAGGGGGTAGAGAGAGAGAGAGTGAACCTCTTGTAAGATCAGAGCAAATGAAAACACATCCACTTTAGGTTCATTTTCTTCATTTTTGTAAACTGCAGGGACCACATACCTTCCTGGTCAGAAAAAAATGGATGTCATGAAGCATTTACCATTAAAATGCACAAATATTCAACTTCTAAGACTTTTAAAGGAATTATGTTTGCCTACAAGGCAAGAGCCTGCTTGGAAATCTTATTTGCATAGCAAATTTCAAGGTGTATCTGAACTCTCTTCTGTAGAGAAGAGCAAAGTACAGCAATTCGAACAACAATCTATAAATACACGGTTGGAAAGCTGGCCTAATTCTTCCTCACGGACAAAATCAAAAGGCTGAATTTGTATCGTAGAGTGCCCAGCTAGCATTCATCAACAAAAAGAGCACAAATAGTTTCATCCAAGAAGAAAACTTACAGGAAATTTCTTGGCATGCCACATGTCTGTCCTCTTTAACTCTGTTTACAACTTTCAGCAGCTTGCTGACTCCAAAGTCTGCAACTTTTAAATGCCCAGAATCATCCCATAGTATATTTCTGTTATCTTACTCATGAGCAATTAACAAATTTTAAAATAGTTTTTAACAATTCGGGAATTAATCATGCATAATTTCTAATCCTTTACATACACAATTGAGAGGAAACAATGCCAAAAGATAAGTGGAAAACATATGAAGGCTCAAGATCTCGATGAATTACTGCTTCAGGTTTACGTTTATGCAAATAATACATTCCCCTGCAAAATATACCATGATTTTCTGTCAAGATGTTAGAAACATTTAATGATTCATCAAATATATCAATATAAAATGGCCCTTCATAGTCACCAAGATGGGTAAGGGAAAAAAAATTGTTCCAGAAAAAAGCAAAGATGCAAATTGCATATATCAGCCCAAAGACCATGCAGTCAGCAATGTATGAGATTTAGAAACCAGGTCCAATTAGCTTGGTCAAGAAATAGATTCCAGCAAATGCAGGATATTCTTTCATGTGATTCTGTATAATTTGAGAATTCTTGCCAAGACTCAACCAAAAAGCGGTTAGAAAGTTGAAATTCCAAGCTGGATGGTTCTCTGTAAACCTCCAATTTTTTAATGAATTAAAGTAGGTTATTCTTCTCTTTTTAACACAGTACGTAACTCATTCAATTTACGAAAAAATTTGTCCTGCTTTTGTATATGTTTCCAACTATTTTCTATGTTGAATAACTGCTTACTGTTTCCAATGCTAAGGGACACGGAGATAGATAAGAAGCTCAACTTCAAACCTGACAAATATGGCCTTATTTAAACTAACTGCTAAGATATAAAAGAAATTAGAGAACAAGTTCAAAATTCTATGTAGGACCAAAAAGAAATCATCTCAAATCCCCCAAGTCTTCCCAATTTCCAACTCAATCATTACACACTAAACATAGAGATATAAATTATGCAAATCATTGTTCTGCAGCATGCCAATCCGAAACATGGTAAATAAATTTGGCATGCAAACCATTATGCCAACTTAGCAATGTCAAGAGCGAACTTCACAGCTAATGTGGGCTTCAATGCGCCCTTTTGCTTCAGATATGCACAAAGACCTGCAAATAATTACAAGAAGACAGATCAGAACTGTAGTAGATGATAACAGATAATGCCAACCGTGTATGGTGAATATCAGTTTACCTAAAGAAAGTGATGGTACACAATAGACTTAAAACTAACCTCAGCAACATTATAATAGTCAGCAATATAAGGTCAGCCTATCTATACAAAACAAACCTTAGGTAAATATTCTGTGACAATCATCATCAGAGTACTTTGGGTTACAGCGCCTAAAAACCGGACAACATTTTGGTGACGTATCTTCTGAAGTAATGCAAGCTTGTCTCTAAATGCGTTCCTAGAATACAGAATTTCGAGAAAGTTAGTCAAAAATTAAACTTAAAACAAATGGTTAGAAAGTAAAATACCAAAAAATAAAAATAAAAATAAAAGAAGAATAATATCAGTCATAGTATAAGACCAACCCACACTTTATCCTCATCAGTGAAAACTTCCTCTCCAAGTGTTTTCACATCAACTTGAATTCCACGCCATGATGCAATCCGAAAGGTTCCCTATTAGGTTGTTGAAATAACAAACAAATAACCATGAAGTGATAGTTTATATGATGTATTTGATGATCACCTCGTCAGCTTTTGATTACTTTCACATGCAAAAAGCTTTTGTTAAATGAGCATTTCAAATAAAAGAAAAAGAAAGACCATTTCCACCAGCATAAAAGGGCATAAGCTCTTGTAGGCAGAGTATAATTTAAACTAAGAAATTTCTCTTTTTCTTTATTCATTCAACTGGGAGGCTCAGCAATATGTCAATTCTCTGTTTTGATGCAATTATGAAAGTTTCAATTAGAACGGCAGGGATACATCATCACATCTTGATAAAGATGAGAGCATTTTGGTTTTTTGAAGTATAACGATATTATTTTCTGGAATACATTACCACAAAGATGCAAAACAATCATACATCACATAAGCTTTGGGCTTAACATGGAACCTTGATTGACAACTTTAGCATCATATATAAATACCAAGAAGTTGGGAAGAAATCTTTCTACTTTTGCAGAAAAGGGAAGCTGATATTTGACTCTTATGTAAAAGTTTTCCTATAGGTACATCAAATCTGGAGCTAAACATCAAAGCTCAGGAAAAAATTAGTACTCTTCCATCCCTCTGTATCTGGTATGCATTTTCTTTCAAAACATAAAACCAAGATTCAAGAGCGAATAGGGATAAAAATAAGTAACAAGCAATGGATAAGTGTTTATAAGATACCTTGGTTATCTCAACACTGTTGAAAAAATCAAGCTCTTTAGGATCAATTTCATACTCTGGCACTTCACGAGCATTTTGGACATGCATGTGAACTATGTAAACAGACAAAGACACAAATTTTAGACAGATACTACATGAAGCTTAAAGATAGCATACCAGAAACAAAAAAGACAAACCGCTGTGGGAGATGAAAATCACACAGTAAATAGGCATGACAAGTAATACGTACAGGAGGCTTTGCACCATGTTGCTCCAAAAGCTTGATCACATCATGGTTTTTGTAATACACCACATCGGAAAGAGGCTGTTAAATCAACCATAAAATATTAGCACATTTTATAGCATTTATTTGTGTATTTGGGTGATTATTGTATGGATTTGCAAGCATGAGTGAACTGTCTCAATTCAATTAAAAAAGAATCAGAAATCAGCTGTCATGAAAAGTTTTAACTAACTGTCATAAAACCAACGAGCTTAAATCAAACTTAAGGAAAAATACTAAACTTTGTAGAGCCAGTTTAAGTAAGTAATACCGAAGCTCATCAATTTGTTTCGTCTACCAATATTAATAATCTGACTAATTTGTGTTTCAAAGTGCTTCCAGATAACAAAAAGTGTTGTGCGTTTTTGTATTGTTTAGCTGAAATAGATAAGAATAGATTTGTAAAGCACTTGAATACTTTTTAGAGAATCACTTGGTAGAGAAGGCATTTTGGGTAAGAAAAGTACTTCAAGTACGTTCTGAATAAATAAGTTGGTTTTGGAAAGCGCTTTTATAAGGCACTTTGGAGTATGTTTGCAACAATAGAAATCCCAAACAAATTCTTAAGTTCCATATTCCGCATTAAGGACTCCATGTCAGAATTTTAATCCTAAAAAGACATTAGAAACAAATTATATTATGCGACAAACAACCATCAATGAATTAATAAAAATTAACGGAATTTACAGTGCTGCCCCAACGGTCTTCAGGATCCGCGTCAGCTCCGCGGCTGAGCAGCAGCTGTACAACATCCGTCTGTCACTGACAAGCCGCCACGTGCAGAGCGTGCGTTCATCGATGTCACGGAAATTGACGTCAGTGCCGGAGTCCAAGAGCTCCTTAATCCCGTCCAAGTCGCCATCATTGGCCATGTACATTAGGCGAACCCTCGGGTCTACGGTCTCCGAGCTGTCCTCATCCTCGGCTCGAGGCAGCGGCTGGTCCGGCGCCAGGGACGACTGCTTTCCCACTCCATTTCAGTGGCGCCTAGTCGAGTCTTTGTAGAGAGTATCGATAGAGACGTAAGTTTGTTTGATTTTGTTTTTATATGGGGGAAAAGGGCGACTTGAATTTAGAGGGAAGGGGAATAAAAATAATAATATTTGGAGAATATTTTAAAGATAATAATAAATATCCTGTGGGGCCGAGGTAGTTTACTAAGGATGGACTGTGGGTTTGGAAATATATGTGTACCGGTTGATTAATAAAATTATTAAATGATAACGACGGAGTTACTAGATATGGATATTAAACAGTGTCACCCCTGAGGTTGACATAAATTACATTTTGATTGCGGTTTAGTTTTAATTAAACCATTATCTTCTGTACTTAATTAAAAAAACGAAAATATCTCTCCTTTTAAAGATATTTAAGGTATTTTCGTGTTTCTAATTAAGTAAAAGAGTTGACACTATAATTAAAATTAAAATTGTCATTAAAATATAATTTATTTCAACTTTAGAAGGTGACAATATTAATACCCATACTAAATATGTTATAAGGTTGTACTTGGCAATTTCTAATTTTCAATCAAGAATCATTTGATTTTAAGGAAAAGTTTTCAAACGTTCACTGGGATTGATTAAATTAGTAATAACTCTCTTTAATTGCATCTTCTCTTGATAGAGGTTAAGAGTTCAATTCCTTCCTCCTTATAAATATAGAGAATATCTTAAAAAAAATTAATTTTAATAATTCTAAAAACAAAAAGCTTATACCTAAAATTTATGTTTTTAGAAAATTAAGAAATAAGAAAATTAGTTGAAGTACATGCTTGAAAGTTGGTGGTAAAGGATTTATAATACATTATTTTTTTACTAAAATAAAATTTTTGAATTTAAATTTCCCTCATATGTTAAAATAAATTAAAAAATAGTTGGAAAGTCAAATATTTAATTTCGTGAACCTTGTATCTTTCCGGAAAAACAATCATAGCTTTTTTTTCAATGATGTTATGAATTTATATTTATAAAACATAAACGTTTTATTTTTCCATGCAAATTAGTGTTATTAGTTACATTAATAATTATTATACATTTATTAAAAATAGTATTATTTATTAATTTGATTAATAGAATTTTCAAATTTTGAACTTACTATTCTAAATCATAACAAATTCATATCAATTTTAAAACAATAATTTCATTTTTAGTTATTCAAATACCATAACTGATAATATTTTATATTATAGTTGGTTTAATTATAAGGAGATTCTTTTTTAAATATTAATAAAATTATTCCCTAATTTTGATGTAAACGGAATTTGAAGTTAGTTTAATTGATCACAATTTTTATTTAATATTTATAAGCACAAATAAACCATTACTTAATCTTTTTTAACACACATTTTGTATTATTTTAAAAAAAAATCATCAATTAAATTAATTAGTACTTGTTGACCCAAAAAAAATAGTTTTCTATGCCAACAAATTTTAAATTTATTTGTTTGAGAAAATATGACCTGAGCCTTGTCAGATTGGGCCGAGTTGGCAATGATCGCCCTGTGATGTTTTAAGTGATTTCCTACAAAAATAATTAACAAATTCGTTAAGATTTTGTCAGTGGTGGTTCCAGCAAAAATATTCTAATGCTTAAGTCAATATCATAAATAAGAGATGGTTCAAAGTGTCTAAGTTTAATAAAATAGCATTACTTTTTACTATTGTCTTCTTTCCTTTTTATAATCAATCTTTGTTTATATAAACTCCGAGATTCAAGGTTGAGGGGTTGAATTATTTACTCCATTGATCGTCGGCGTGGTCAGGGGTGATTGCCATCCAAGATTTAAGCCACTTGCCTTGCAAGTAGTATATGCTGGAGATCGTGTATTCTTTCCTTATGGGAGCGTGTATTGACCTTTTCTCCTTGCGGGATTGCTTAATACTTGAGGAAATGGTGGCATGAGTCAATTTTGATTACTCATTGTTCAGTTCTGTTTCAAATTTGTTTGTTTAAAGAAAGACCCTAAACACCCTACAATTGGTATTAGGCTGTTCGAGTTTGGTTGAGACCCTGGCCAGCCCATGACATTGTCTGAGTAAAAAAGAACCTTGATTGGGTTTATTAGAAGAGTGGTTGAGCTAAATTGGGTTAATCAAGATGGGCCTAGGCTAGATCGAGATGAGCTAACCTATTTGATGAGCCTGGACTGTGCTGGGCTAATTCCTAAAAGAAACAATACCTTTAATTATAAAATTTTTTAACGTTATGCTATTATTTTCAAAATATATAAATCATCATTTTTTTTAGAGTAGTGAAAAAAAAAATAGTTTTTTAATGGTAAATTATTCTCATATTATCGAAAATGACTTTTTATTTAGACTAGTGATGGATTGTTTGTTTAAACAATGAAAATAAAAAGTTGTATATTTACCCCCTAAAAAAATATATGTTATAAAATTAAAGTGACATGTGTTAATTTTTTATTTAAACATAAGTGACATATATCATAATATAATTAATTTATTTTTTAATAAAAAAATTAAAATAAAATGATACACATCACCATATTATTGATTTTTTTAAATAAAAATCCTAAAAATTAGAAAAAAAAACTGAAATAGAAGTAGCAACCATCATGACCACTGTTGAACTCAACTGACCAATAATAATCAGTGGCGAATTTACTTAAAACTCTATATTATCGAACTCAAAATTATGAAATCTACACAATGATTTTATTATTTTCGTCAACAAAGCACCAGAAAAAATTCAAAATAGAAAAATAGAATGGTAGCCACCATATTGATGTCACCAAATAGGGGCGAGTAGAGATACACTGTCATATCTATTAGCTACATTGCTACTCGGTGTCTCTGACATAGTGGTTGCCATTTTGTTTTTCTATTTTGATATTCTTATGGTGCTTTATTGATAAAAATAACTATACCATTACATGGATATCGAAATTTTGAGTCAATCTGCTACTAGTCACTGGCAATGGCCTGCCTGCTTTTTTTTTTTAATTTTTTTATTAAATTTATTTAAGATAATAGGATATTTAGACCCTCTAAGATTTTCAAAAAGGGATATGCAAACCCCTAATGTTTTTAAAAATCATATCAAGGCCTTGTCAAGTAATGGTTTTCGTTAATTTTAACCGAAGAAAATGTAAAAATAAAAATTCAATCTAAATTTATATTTAAAGTACATAAGAAAAAAATAGTTATTGACAAGGATTAAACCCTAGTGACCCACATAATAAGTAAGAGTACTCATCACTATGCCATAGTAAGTTTTGTTAGAATAATACTAAGACAAAATATAAAATGGAAAACTAGAAAACCTTAGCCACCGCTAGTCAATGGTTGGCCAACCCATTATGAGTCGATCAAAATGTTGATCGGCGATGATTGGTAGTGGTCAACGATAATGGGCAATGGCTAGGATTCTGTTATTTTTTATTTTGATATTATTTTAACAAAATTTATTGTAGTATAGTGATAAATACTCTTACTTGTCATGCAAATGATCAGGGTTCAATCTACATCAATAATATTTTAAAAATTATTAACATATAGTATTGAGGATAATATGTTATAGATTTATAGACTTATAAATAAAGATAAAGTTATAATAACTTAATTAGTTGAATTGTGTGGTTGCTAATTACAAAGTCGGAGGTTGAAGTCATATTTTTAGCGTTTAATAGAATTTAAGCTTTTTTTAATTAAAATAAGGGTATAATCATACTTTTACTATTTTTATCCATTTTGTAATTTAAATTAACTTGAAATTAGACATTTTTTAATTAAAATAGAGGTATAATCATACTTTTATTTGTAATTAGCTTGAATTTTGACTTTTTTTTAGTCAAAATAGTAACATAATTGTATTTTTATTAGTTTTACCCGTTTTACAATTAAAATTAATAAAAATAATTACTTAACAAGAATTTTGATAAATTTTTTTAAAATTTTAAATTTACGTATCTTTTTTATAAAATTTTAGGAGACAAGATATTTATTTTTCTTTATTTAAAATCTTTATTAATAATAAATAAAGACATAAAAATAATTTTCATATTTTTAATTTTTTCAATAATTTAAATGAACCAAATCCATCGCTTTGTCTTTTCCTCCATTTTAAAACGATATGAGTAGATAAGTCACTTAAAAAAAAATAGTAGTTAACTAATCGCAGGCCTTTTGAAAAAAACAACTGACTTGAAAGAAAGGGACAACGTGTCCTAATCGCAAGCCTTTTTATCAAGGCAATCCCAATCCAACGGTGGCTTTCAGAAAATCCACTGATGATTTTCCGCTCTCAGGTCTCGTTGAATAAGCAAAGATAAAAAAGAAGGAAGGAAAAAAAAGAGTATTTGAGATCGGAGACGCCAAAAGATGTATAGAAGAGCTCGCTGTACTCGCACTGACGACATCCCTAGGGCTTGTCAGCGAAGCGGCGGCCCCGCCCGGACCGTTGACGTGGACAGGTATTACCACTTTCTCTTTCCCTCAAGTTAGTCAAGTATAAGTTGTTACAATTCAATAATCAATTTTAATGGATTGTTTGACTTTTTGGTATGTTTAAAATTTGAAATAGGTATCGCCCTTCGTATAATGTTGCGCCTCGGTGGAATTTTTCGGTCGTTCGTAGAGATGATGGATCGAACAATGGTGATGGTTATGTTATTCATTGCATGAAATGGGGGCTAATACCTAGTTTCACTAAGAAAAATGAGAAGCCCAATTTTTATAAGATGGTAATATTAATTTAGTTAATTGTTTTTTTATTTTGTTGAAGCGGAAGCATAAAATAAATAAAATTACTCAAGTAATATATGTAGAACAAATTATTAAGAAAATAAAGAGAAAGAAATGGTAAAAGAAGAACACACAAAATTACGTGGTTCGATAACTTGTCTACGTCCACGGCGGATCAAGATCACTTACTCTTATTATTGAATCACAAGGCACTCACAAAGCACGCCTTTTACATGAAAGATCACAAAGAAAACTCTTTCTTGCACTCTAAGAATTTTCTCTCACAAAGAATCACAAAGATTTCTTACTTGATCATTTAGATCTATTGGGTTATTACAAAGATGTGTTTACAAGCCAATTGACAGCCTTTATATAGGTTTTAGGACGTCATAGGTTTACCCTAAACATGTGGGAGTCGTATTAGGGAGTCCTGAAGCAAGTGGGAGACAAATAAAGAAGTCTTTAATTCGGGAAACACTTCCCGTGCTCAGCGTCGTGGCCTCAGGTGCTGTTTTACCTCTTTTTGTGTCCGTCTTTGATTCTTGCGCACCCTACGCACTTGCCTTGCTCTTTAAATCATATCCCGGTGATTTTTAATCAATATTCTTACAAATCCCTCATTGATTCAAAATTATTCACAAAGCAACTCGATCTCTCAATTTCTCATCTTCAGTCACTCTCACAAAGTAGGGACTCCGATTAAGTCCTTGCATAGGATGAACTTAATCGAGGGCAGTGGCTTAGTCAACATATCAGCAGGGTTTTTAGACGACGTTATCTTCGTTAGACTAGCTTCACCACTTTGGACAATCTCTCGAATGTAATGGAGCCTCAATCAATGTGTTTCGACCTCTCGTGAAACACTTGCTGCTTGCTTAGGTGTATGACACTCTCGCTATCACAATATACACCGGTGTTCACATCTTCACTAGCCAATACCTCCCACATATGCCTTTTAACCACATGGCCTCCTTGATAGCTTCACCAACAGCTATGTACTCCGTCTCTGTGATAAATAGTGTAACCACATGTTGTAGAACTGATCTCCAACATACACTACACCCAAACACTATAAATACGTAGCCCATCAATGATATTTTCTTGTCTAGATCACTTGCATAATTTGAGTCTACGTACCCTTTTTACCATTTCACTGTTGTCCTCATCCCTTTTATACATCAACCCGTGATTTGAATTTCCCTTGAGATATCTCAAAATTCACTTCATTGTAAGCCAGTGATCCATACCCGAATTTTTCATGTATCTACTTACCACACTTACAGCCTGTGCTATGTCTGGTCTTGTGCAAACCATTGCATACATGATGCTGTATAAAGTGCTTGCATACGGTACTTTACTCATTTGTAGTTTCTCCTCTTCGGATGTCGGCGACTGTGCTGCTGAAAGTTTGAAATATATGGCCAAAGGAGTAGAGACAGTCTTTGCGTTGGACATACCAAACTTTTCTAGAATTTTGAGTATATATCGTTGTTGGAATAAGAAGATAACATTTCTTCTTTCCCTCACAATATCCATACCCAAAATTCTCTTCACTACTTCTAAATCCTTTATTTCAAACTCGCCACTCAACTGCTTCTTGAGCTTATGTATTTCTTTCATATTCTTACATGCGATCAACATATTATCGACGTATAGAAGCAAATACATTATCCCTACTTGAAGTACACACATCCATCATACTTACTCCTACTAAAATCACAAGGTATCATAAACTCATCAAATCTCATATACCACTGTTTAGGTGATTGCTTTAACCTATATAATGACTTCTTTAGTAAACAAGCATGATCTTCTTTTTCGGGCTCCTCAAACCCTTACAGCTATGCCATGTATATCGTTTCTTCAAGTTCTTCATGCAGAAAAGCTGTATTTACATCCATTTGCTCTAGATGTAAATCAAGGTTTGCACACATAGCTAACAAAATCCAAATAGATATGTGCTTGACGACTGAAGAGAATATGTCATATAAATCAACTCTCTCTTTCTAAGTAAAATCTTGTGCAACTAGCCTAGCCTTGAATCTCTTAGGCTTTATCCCTGGTATTCCCTCCTTTACCTTATACACCCACTTGCGCCCAACTAGTTTCTTTTGAAGTCTCTCCACCAACTTTTAGGTATTGTTCTTTCTAAGAGAACTAATCTCTTCTTCCATGGCCTGCTGCCATTCTTTATTGTTTTCACTCTTCATAGCCCCACCATATGTCCTAGGCTCATCACACTTAAGAGTGTAAGCAGAATTAAAAGTATGAGCAACTAAATCTGCTTGTGCATACCTGACTAGTGGGTTAATCATTCTTCTTAGCTTGTCTCTGACTAGCTGGTACTCTTCAAGTTCCATCTCAGTAGTCATAGTCTTTCCTTGGGTGGACTTGGAGGAACTTGCTGGTGTTCTTGGTGTTGTCGCCGGATCTAAGATATGTGGGTGTATGCATGTGTAATTGTATCTATTGCCTAAACACGTATCATATACGAATTCTATGCGACGGAAGCGTTAAACATGTAATAAACACAATAAATAAAATATATTAATCGCATTAATATATTTGTAAGGTTGAGAACTCACCTCAACGTGTAACGTTATACACGTTGTAGTAACCACTTATCCAACACCGAAAAGAATAAATATTTATATAGTATAAATATACATATTTTATTTGTATGAGGGTGATACTTGATTTATGTATTGTTATTAGTAGTGTTTGTATAGGTTAAGGACATACTATTAATATTGGGTTTATTTGCAAGACTTTAGATTTATTATAGGGACCAAATTGTAATACTTTAAAAGTTTTAGGGACAAATTTATAAATATAAAAAATTAGTCTTTTAGTATAAAAATACACTTTTGAAACCCTAATTCACTCTTTTTGGTCGAGCTACCTCTTTTAGAGTGAGAAAAGAGAGAAAGAAATGGGAGAGAAAGAGAAGAAGAAGAAGAAAAAGAAAGTTAGAATTTAAGCTTTAAGAGGTATATTATAACCCTTTCTTAGTTTCTTGGTGTTAAATTAGTTAATTTCTTTAAGTTTTAATTTTTGAAAATATGTGCAATTGAGGATTTGATGTGTATTTCGTAAGATATTGTGAGAATTGATGATGATCTATGTAGATAGCTTGATAAATCATGATGAATTGCAGAATTTCTATTTGATAGTCTCTTGATCCAAGAATTTTATAAATTGTTGTGATTCGATTTTGGTTTTAAATTTTGAGTATATGAAATTATACATGTTTAGAATCATTTGAGACTTTGAATCGATTGAAAATTCCAGAAATTGAATTTGTAGTAAATTTACCAAAATGACCCTGAAATTTTAGAAATTTCCTGTGTTAACAATATGATACAGTGATAAACAATTTTTGATCTGCTTAGTGATCTTCAAATATTACGAATTTATGGAATATGATAATTTTATATGTCTAATATGATATACTCATAATTGAAAATTTAGATCATTGTGGTTAAATTGTTATGATTTTCTAAAGAGTGTCAGTTCATTGCAGTATTTGATTAACAGATTTTTAAAGCTATAGAATAAAATAGTTTTAAAATACTTTTGACAGTTATTTTGAAGTGAAATATTTATTATAGATTTAGATATATGTCAAGAGTATTTCTGTGATAGTTTTATAATTTTTGAGTTAGTATATGATTTTATAAAATTAGGAGATTGAATACTGTTCAGTAAATATCTTGATCCTGTTAGGATAATAGTTTGGATTTGATAGTGTTTATGGAATGGATTGTTTAGGAATTATGATATATTATTCATAAATAAGAAGGATATATGAGTCAAGAATGATATATTCTAATTTTGGAGTAATTTGACATCATTTGATGTATAAGAAAAGTTTGTTAAGTGTAAGTGGTCAGAATGACAGGTTTTGAGAAACCAAGTAATTAGACCAATTCGATGTGATAAGTGCAATATGTGTAATTTTGTAAGCTATTTAAAGTATTTTGTGTGAATGTTGAGGTTTATGAAAGGATTAATCTCTATTGATAGGTTAAGGAGAATTAAGTATTGTAGCCGAAAGTGCTAAGAGGTAAGTATACTAGACTTTTTACTGAAATCACAATAAACATAGTAATTGTTATGTATGATTTTGTAAATATGGTTAGGAATATGTTTATGTTATGTCAAAGTATATTTTGATATGAAATGTGAAGACATGTATTTATGAATGTGAGCATGGACATATATGACATATATGTGTTTTTGAAAGTGAGCTTTCAAAGTGAAATGTGTTTAACAAAGAGAGTTTTTGAAGTGTAATATGTCCATGAGAAACATTTTGTATTTTCAGGATGTTTGAACTCACTGTTAACTTAGTAGGCATTTTATGTGATTTTTGGAGCCTTTATGTGTGGCTTTTCTTTTGGGATTGGTATATGTTATGTGTTCCGTATGTAGGGAGGATCCTATTAGTACCTAAAGGAAGAGTGAGTCTCACATTCGTGTGGTGGCGTATTGGTGCATGTGAGAGGACTCACCAATGATCAGGGTGAGGGTTTGACTTTTACCTTCCGGCATGAGCACTATATATATGTAATTTAAAAACCTCACTTGTATTATTCCTCTCATACGGTATGTCACCTACGAGTGACATTTGGCTCATTATGTGATATGTGATATATAAGTCTTACTAAGTAGTAGTTGAGTGATGATATTCCTATTATATGTTTTGAAAGAATGTGTAAGCGCTTACATGACATGATTTGAAAAGATTATGATTTTGATTTATCACAGCATATCATACGTATGCATTGTGTACATGTATGTATTTATATTTAAAATATGAAAACTAGTATGCTTACTGAGTTTTATACTCATTATAGTTTATGGTGATTTCAGGTAAATAAGGTATATATGTGCTTAGCGGATTTGGCAAGGCTTCTGCTGTTCTTTGGGTTCCCTAAGTTGCTAGGTTGTTGAGTGTTTCATTTGGGGACACGTGAGATAAGATATTTGATTTGTCCCTATTAAATTAATACTTATGTATTATTTTATTGTGTATGGTTAGATTTGGTTTAAGTTTCACCAAGTGTGATTATTGGTTGATTTTAAGTAAGAATTTGCAATGAATATATTCTGGACTTCCGGTAACAAAGTTGCTACTGGTGACGTAGTAGAGTGTTAATCTCTGAGAAAACTCTGTGTATCTCTAGTTTACTAATTGTTCCAGTCATAATTCAATTGTTATAAATCTGAAAGAAATTGAAATGAATGTTTAAATATTGTCAATAGAAGTTTATGTTTATATGTTAGGTTATTGGTTGATTTTAGTGTTGAACTTACTAGCAACTTGCTAAGAATTCCTATGTTGAATTAAAGTTTGAAATTTTATAAAATATTATTTATGAGTGTATATACATTAAATGAATATAAGTGATGTCATGTGTCAGATCTTTTGGGTCTGGGGCGTGACACACGTATTTCCTCAAAGTCCGCATAGAGACCAACTCGCGGGCAGTTCTAGTCACCAACTCGGTGGGCTTGGTGAGCTAGAACAACAGCCCTATATACAGCATGGGATTAATTCTTAATCCCCAACATGACCGATGTGTGTTTTTATCATTTTCTCCAAAAGGATAAGAAAAGAAGAATTTGAAACAATTCACCGTTACTTCAAATGGAACCATAGAAAAAAATGAAACAATTTCATTTTTTCCTTTTTTTTTTCTTCTTCTCTTTTCTCTCGGCCAAATGGCCACACACCTACACACTTGCACTTTCTCTCTCTCTTTATATATATATATATATAATAAAATTATATATTATATAATATAATAATATAATGGGTGCCAATTATTTGGCACCCAAATATAATAATAATAATATATATAATATAATATAATATAATAATGAGATAGAATAATTATTTAACAACTAAATAATCATAATGTGAAATGACCATTTTGACCCTTATAAATAGTTACCAATTTTATCCCTTAGCAGGCCCCACTAAATTTCACACTTTGATAAACTCAACCGAGGGTCCACATTACGTTACCTGTCATTATACAATTAGTAAATAATAATTATTGACTAATTATTGTATTTAACACTTAAATACAAATACGCATGCATTCCCGTAGTAGTGCTGAATATTGCTGGATTAAATAATTTAATCCGGCACGCTGCCTTAGTGCACAATGAGTACACTCCATATCGCAGGATTTCCTAGGTCTTACATTCGTTAAATGAAATAATTCTATAAGTTCGTAAGCAATGCCCTACAGGCACGTCACGGATATACAAATCAATGCGTTGAACCATGCAAGTTGGGGTTGCAATGTATACGTATAGTCCTTCCATCATGATATCATGGATGTGTGGGGATATAGATTATCACTGTAAAATCCCCTAGTACTGATCCATGTCTTATCTCTAGACTTGTATCTCACTGAATAGTATGTGCAAACTTTTTTACCATATTGTTCTACCCTGGCGAAACTCTTTCCTAGGATAATTGCTTGTGGCCACAAGACTTTCTGAGATACAGCCTCGAAGCATCTGGATATCTAACTCTATATGGGAGTTGACGGATCTCATATATGTATATACTGGACTCCATAAGCATCGAATCATACCCAGCGACACCTAGCAGTCACACTATGAAAGGTTTGTGACATGCGTGGAAACCAAAGTATGGTGGATCACTTATAAGCCCACCGTGGCACTCAGGTCAAAGGATTACGTATACTACTCAACTCGAGAGGACCTTTAATTGACGGCTTACATTGGGTGTCTATCAGAGGCCCTCGTGAATCTATCCCATATCCAGTCCTAACTGGATACCTATATGTCAGTACGAGCTCCAAGCTCACAGTCGGCTAAGAACGACCATCTATACCCTATAGGTACGACATATATTGATCTATATAAAAAAAAGGTATCCACCAACATACCCGCATCGACAGAAATAGATCAGGGACAATTATTCGAGAACATACTTGCGCAATTAGCATTTTCTGGCACCCGATTATAACTCTTACAACTATGTAGTTACTAGTATATTCCTAGGTCTATGTCTCATTACAGACAAGGCTCCAACTCTTGGATCTACTGAGTATTATAACCAACTAACACTTAGCTATGTTAACATTTAGCATTTATATCTCTCAGCGTGGCTAACTATGAGCCATTATCTAAACTCCTTTAGATTTGATCCAAACTCCTTGAAATCTACAATGTCTGTAACGTTACATTGCATGGTACCATATAAATTGGTATTAGAGATTTAGTGAGAATGTATACTTGTATAAATACACAAGTATATGTACATTCAGGGATGGCATGTAAGCACCGACCCTAACACTCGGTTCTTCTTCAATGATCTCCTCGTTGAAGTGCTGATCTGTGGGCATATCAGATCTATTCTCAGGTTCCACTTCAGCTTCTATTGACTTGGGTGCTGAGTCTTCCTTGGGCATGGGTTCTTCTTTCTCATCTTCTTAGGAGATTTTCAGCATCGTCATCTCATCGAACGTCACATCACGGCTTATGATACTCCTTGGTGGTATCAAGTCTTTACACCATATCTTATATCCTTTTACTTTTTCGGGATATCCAATAAATACCCATTTGATAGCTCTAGGTTCTAACTTCCCCTCATTAACATGTACAAAGGTAGGGCAACCAAATATTCTGAGATGGTCATACTTTGGAGGATTGCTAGACCATTTCTCTTCTGGCGTCTTGAAGTCAATTGCTGATGAGGGACATTTATTAATCAAGTAAGTTGTCGTCATTATAGCTTCTCCTCAAAATGCCTTGGACATCTTTGCATTATTAAGCATGCATTTAACCCTTTCAAGTAGGGTTCTATTCATCCTTTCAGCTACGCCATTCTGCTGTAGTGTTGATCTCACTGTTCTATACCTCGCAATCTCATGCTTGGCACAAAACCCATCAAACTCTTTATTGTAAAATTTGAGGCCGTTGTTAGTTCTTAACCTCTTCACCCTTTTGCCAGACTGATTCTCAACAAGAGCCTTTCAAGTCTTGAATACATCAAAAGCTTGATCCTTACTCTTCAACATATAGACCCATAACTTCCTTGAATAGTCATCAATTAAACTCAGAAAATACTTGGCACCACTACGAGTAGCTGTCTGAGTTGGTCCCCAAAGATTCGAGTGTATGTAGTCAAAAGTCCCCTTAATCTTGTGCTCGCCGATACTAAACCTCACCCTATGTGCTTTCCCAAGCACATAATGCTTACAAAACTCCATGGGCTGAAACTTATCCTCACCAAACGCCTTTTGGCTAAATAACTCCTTCAGGTTTCTCTCGCCTAGGTGTGTTAGTCTAAGATGCCATAACTTGGTTTGCATACTCGCATCATCTACAAAGAATAATGCAAAACCACTCACGACTTTACCTTTAAGCACATAAATGCCTTTGCGCTTCTCTACTCTCATCACCACCATGGAACCCTTCAATACTCTCAAAACCCCTCTGTCGATCCTGATGGAACACCCATTCTGGTCTAAAATCCTTAGTGAGATTAAGTTTCTATTCAAGTCAGAAACATGTCTAACATCTATCAACTCTCTCACTCACCCATCATGCAGCCTAAGTTTAACACTACTAATTCCCATCATCTGATATACAACGTCATTATCCATTAAGATCTTACCACCACTAAAGGGTTGAAAATTTGCAAACCAAGACTTGTGCGGGCATATTTGAAAAGTACAACCAGAATCAAGAACCCATTGTTCAGTGTTCTTACCATCAGTAGTGACGAGTGTCTCTACACTGTTATGGCTATCATCATAGGCAAGCACAGCATCCGCTTTCTTCTTGTTTTGTGCTCTCTTCTTAGAACAATCCTTTATGAAGTGCCATTCTTTCTTGCAGCAATAACACTTCCTAAGAGTCTTAGACTTCGATCTTGAGCCCTTTTTTTCTTCCATCTCTATATAAGGACATTCCTCTTATAGATAAACTTTCTGCATTGCCCTCGATCTGCTTCCCTAATAACTTTAAGTTTAATGATGATTTCACATCACTCATCGTTAAACTCTCTTTGTCGTAGAATAGCGTATCAACAAAGCTCTCATAACTCTTGAGGGGTGAACTCAGTAGGATAATTGCTCTATCTTCATATTCTATCTTGATGTTGATAGACTCAAGATCAAGGATAATCTTATTGAAGGTGTCTATATGATCTTTCATCGGCGTCCCCTCTAATATGGACAGCTGATATAGCTTCTTCTTTATATGTAATCTATTGGCCAACAATTTTCGCATATAAAGTGAATCAAGCTTCTTCTAAAGACCTATTGTCGTCGTCTCACTTGCTACTTCCCTTAGTACTTCATCGCTCAATAATAGAACGATTATGCTATGAGCTCTTTTTTGAATGTCCATTTTTTCTGCTTCAGCTTTAGATGACTCTGACGTCTTCTCTTCATCACTAGATGGAGCTGCAGTCTCTTCTAATACCGAGCCTAGCCTTTGACTCACCAACAACGCCTTAACCTTCATCTTTCACGGATTGAAATCATTCCTACCGTTGAATTTCTCTACCTCATACTTGGGTGTGGTCATGTCTGCTTAGAAACCAAACTCTGATACCAGTTTATTGAAGCAGAAGCACACAAACAAGCAAAATCACCCAAGCAATATATGCAGAACAAATTATTAAGAAAATAAAGATAGAGAAATGGTAGAAAGAGAACACACAAAATTACGTGGTTCGGTAACTTGCCTACATTCACGGCAGATCAAGATCACTCACTCTTATTATTGAGTCACAAGGCACTCACAAAGCATATCTTTTATAAGAAAGATCACAAAGAAAACTCTCTCTTGCACTCTAAGGATTTTCTCTCACAAAAGCCACAAATATTTCTTACTTGATTACTTAGATCTATTAGGTTATCACAAAGATGTGTTTATAAGCTAATTGACAGCCTTTATATAGGCTTTAGGACATTTTAGGTTTACCATAAATGTGTGAGAGTTGTATTAGGGAGTCCTAACGCCTGGGCGCCGCGGCACTCAAGTGCTATTCTAAGCGCCGCGATGCCCACGCCTAGGTACCGCCCCATTCGTCATTTGCCTCCTTTTGTGTCTGTCTTTGATTCTTGCGCACCCTACGCATTTGGCTTGCTCTCTAAATCATATCCCAATAATTTTTAATCAATATTTTTACATATTCAAAGCAATTTCTGTTTATATACTCTTGCTTTAAAATTAGGATACCGAATTTTTCACACATTTGTTTATGGTTCATTTGGCTGGTTTGATTTATTTTTGTTTATAAATTTTTAAAATTGTAATGTTGATAACTAAGTTATTTTCAAGTTTCAGTTGCACCAATTGAAATGTTGAATTAGTGGAAGTTAGCTTGATCGTGCTAATGTGATTTACTTAATCTTTCAAATTCTTACTCATATTTCGCTTAATTTACGATGAGAAAAGATAGAATGGGAGAGTAAAAGCATTATTAAGAAAAAAAATACAAATGTAAGATGGTGTATAATTCTTTTAATGAGCTTGAAATTCAAAATCTTTTATGTTGCTTTGGTTTATTCAATTTTGCTCAAATGATAACAGTTTGTTACACTGTAGAACCACTCTTTGAACATATAAATTGCAGTGACTTTTAGAAATCATAATATTGCGGTTTTTTACATTTGAAAAACCATAAAATCACTTATTTATCATCTGATATGTGTTGTACGTTGCAGTTTAATGCTCGATCTGAATTAATATCTGAAAAGGCTTCTTTTCGTAGTCGACTTCCTAAAAGCCGATGCCTAGTGACAGTAGAAGGGTATATATTCTACCTTGTTCATTAATTTGTTCATGCTCTTTGTTACAGCAACATATTACTGATCGTTTTAATACAAAATTTAACTCATCTGAACTCTTTCTCAAGTCTTATGGTCAATTTTAGAAGTATTTGCAATTATTTAGTAGTTCTCTATAATTTAAAGTATTGGATGATCCCAATAATTTCCTGTAACATTTTCTTTTCAATGTTTGTTTTACATGTTAAAAGCATGAGGACAT
This sequence comes from Ailanthus altissimus, assembly GCA_946807835.1. Taxonomy (NCBI): domain Eukaryota; kingdom Viridiplantae; phylum Streptophyta; class Magnoliopsida; order Sapindales; family Simaroubaceae; genus Ailanthus; species Ailanthus altissimus. The sequence goes on from OX327684.1 coordinate 23,548,505, forward strand.
ACACTTGTGTGCTATACTGGAGATATGCTGTGATGAGAGATAGTTGAATTTTGGTTGTAGATGTGAGCTCGAAAGGCAGAGAAAACAAAGCTAAATAACTTTTGTAATCGTATTGTAGCAGAATGAATCTTTTACACTGTATAGAGGGCTTATATACAAAGAGCAGTACATAGATTTTTACATCAAAAATTATACAGCTCATCATTTGCAATCATTGGCAGTTTTGAATTTTCAACTAAGGAATCTGATTGGACAATGTGTCTTGGCACCTGTTGCTATTCTATTGGCTGCTATATGATCTCTTGTTTTGCACAGTACAACTGTAAAAGTTTGTCAGCTTGTGATCCTCTCAATCCTTCCATATGCAGCACTCTCTCAACTAACATTTGAATGTTTTCTATTTTCTCCATTGTGCTGCAATGATTTAGAGTTACACTTGAATTAATTCCTCCATTCAAGCTCAAGCATATGGAAGTATCTTGAGCTTGTCTTTCAAATAGTTGAACCTTTCTACTGTTAATAGCTTTGACATAATGTCTACAATTTGTTCTTTAGAGGGAACAAATTTTATCTCTAACTCATTGTTGGCTATATTGTCTATAATATAATGTACATCTATTTATATGTGTTTTGTTCTAGCATGAAATATAGGATTACTAGCTAATGTTGTTGCATTCTGGTTGTCACACCAGATTACTAGTTTTGACAATAGCTTAATATGCATCTCTGACAGTAATGAGACTAGCTATGCCACCTCTGCTCCAGTTTGAGCTAAGGATTTGTATTCAGATTCAGTGCTCGATCTTGCAACAACTCTGTTTTCTAGAGCACCAAGAAATGAGATTTCCACATAGATAAACATTGTACGCACATGTTGATTTTCTATCATCAACATCATTTGCCCAACTTGCATCAGTATATGCTTCTAGTTCTAGTTTCCCATTTTTGGTATATTGTAGACCATAATTAGAGCTCCCTTGAAGATATCTTAGTATTCTTTTACAACTGATCCAGTGAGACTCCTTTGGTTTCTCCATGAATTTAACCTATTAACAATTAAAGCTATCTTTGGTCGAGTAAGGGTCACATATTGAAGTGCCCTTATTGTGCTTCTGTAGAGAGTTTTATCTTGAAAGTCTGTCATTTGATCTTTTGAAAATTTTTCATTAGTATTCATGGGTGTTGGACTTGGTTTACTGTTTTGTAAACCAACCCTTTTTAGAATATCCAGAATATACTTATTTTGACTAAGATGTATGCCTTGATGATCTCTTTTAACCTCAATGCCAAGGAAATAGCTCAGAGGTCCTAGGACCTTCAAGGAGAAGGTTTGATCAAGCTTTTTGATTATTGATTCATTCAGTTTCTCATCATTGCCAGTAACCAAAATGTCATTTACATATACAAGCAGAAACACTAATCTTTCTTTCTCTTTAAAAATAAAAAGTGAGTTGTTTGACCTTGAGTTTGTGAAACCCCATTGAAACAATACTGCTCTTAGTTTTTCAAACCATGCCTTAGGGGCTTGCTTGAGTCTATAGAGAGCTTTCTTTAACTTGCACACTGCATGTGGTCTGTTTTTGTCTTCAAACCCCTCTGGTTGCAGCATAAACACTTGCTCAAATAAATCACTATTGAGGAAAGCATTATTGATGTCCACTTGTTTAATTTCCCAATTAAAATATGTGACTAAACTGATTATAACTTTAATAGTGGCTAACTTTACCACAGGACTGAAAGTTTCTGTGTAGTCAACTTTAACAGTTTGCTCATATCCCTTAGCAACAAGCTTGGCCTTGTACCTTGCCACATCTCCATTTGGTTTGTATTTGATCTTATACACCCATCTGTTTCCTATTACTTTCAAGTCAGGTTTATTTTCTACAAGTGTCCATGTATCATTCTTCATCAGAGCTTTGTACTTTTCTGTCATGGCTAATCTCCACTTACTATCTTTTAGAGCTTGTTGTACATTTGTTAGAATGCCTTTATCTGGCTGTTTAACTTGTTGAGCAATATAAATTTTAGGTTTAACAATACCAGATTTTGATCTAGTGATCATAGGGTGAATGGACATTATCTGCTGTGGTGGTTGTAGGCTGAAAGGATCAGTGTTTTTTCCAGGTAAGTTTTGTGTGGATAACATTTGAGGTGGTTCATTTGTGGTCTGTTTTGGTTGTGTGTTTGATACTTAAGGACTTGTGTTTGTGTTTTGTTGTGTTCGTGTATTGTGAGTTTTTTGACTTGAAGACCCTTTTTATTGGCTTAATTTCGGTTTATCAGTACCTGAGATTGTGATACATTGACTTGCTTGCTGAAATGGTAGAACAAAGAGTTGTTTGTGTTGACTATGATCAATGATTTGATTCTTTTATCCTTGAAATTCAGGATTATAGCTAAAGGGAAAATCATTCTCATTAAAGGTTACATTTCTTGAAATGAAGACTTTTCCTATAGAAAGAAGACACCTATAACCCTTATGTTTTGAACTATATCCTAGAAACATACACTTTCTAGTGTGGTAATCAAGTTTATATTTATTTAGTGGCCTGAGGTGTGGAAAGTATTGGTGTTGTGTGCGTTTATACCGTTGTATGCATAATTAAACAATTTATAACATTGCATGTCTGACAAGCAACGCAACGGAAATATAATATTACATATTAAAATAATCTCATTACACTAATGAGATTAGAGAACTCACCCTCGAAGCATACTTTGAACAATTTTAGTTGGGGATGTGGTGGACTTCCTCAAGCTAGAATAATAACTTTCTATTTCAAAATATTTGAAACAACTCTTGTTTCTTATTCATTTCTCTCGGGCTATTTTATTTTCTATTTGTTTTCCTCTTTCAAATTCATACCTTTTAAATGAAATAAGCATCAGTATATATAATATTTGTTGCCACCTTATAAACGAATTATTAGCCAACAAATATTGCTAAAGTGAAGTATGACGAGGAAAACAAAATCCTCATCATACTTTAAATTTCAACCAAAAGTAATTTTGGCATTTAAACGATAAATTGATGGCATTTGATCATACATATATATGACACTTGAAGATAAAAGATTGACTCAAAAAATGGCTAAATAAAAGGAATTTTAGCGGTTAAAGTTACGCCACTTCATACTTTCTAATTTAAAACAAATTCAAATTAAATTTGTATCTTTTGCTACGCTAATAAAATTACAACAACTTGCAATTTGATTTTAATTCAATGAATAAAAAAATTGACACTTGGCAAAGCAAAATCAAATGAAATATATACATAGTTTCACGGCCAATTAATAAGAATGATTTTTTTTATTTATAAAAATTATATTTATCAATGTTTAATTTAGTACCCATATAAATTATTGGCATGATTTGAGATATACACTAAGTAGATAAAAGTGTTAAGTCTCACTTGGCCTAATTTTGGGTTTAACATTTAAACTTTAACTATTCTCCGAGAGACTCTAAGTAAATGAGTGAATAATTAATTTAATTTAAATAAAATAATAATTATTTTATTTAAATGGTAGCTATATCTACCAATGTCCAATTTAGTACCCAAATAAATTATTGACACAATTTGAGACATGCACTAGGTAGATAAAAGTGTCAAGTCTCACTTGACACAATTTTAGGTTTAACAATTAAACCTTAGCTACTTCTCGAGAGACTCTTAAATAAATTCATATTTTCCAAAACTTTTCAGATCGAACAATTTGATCCAGTGTGCTACCCACGTGCTCAACGCGTACACTTCATATAGTGAGACTCCCTAGGCTCACACCTATTTTGTCTCACGGAATATTTCTGTAAGTCCATAACCGATGCCTCCCCCCCCACACGTTATGGATAATACAAAATGACGAGTTAAGCCATACAAGTTGAAGTTAATTCATATTCGTACAATCCCTCCATCATTAATATCCTGGAAGAGTGGAGACATAGATCAATAGCGTTAAGTCCTCTATTACTCAACCATAAACTTATCTCTTTTTATTCGTATTCCAATAAATAATATATGAAAATTCATTTGCAATATTCTTTACTCCATAAGAAACTCTTTCTCGAGTTAAATGTTAATGGCCATAAGACTTCCTAGAATACAATCTTAGAGTATCTGGATATTTAACTCACCCATATGAGCTGACGGATCCTATATCTACATACACCAGACTCCATAAGCATCGGACTATACCCAACGACACCCAGCGGTCAGACCATGAAAGGTCTCTGACATGTGTGGAACTTAACTATGGTGGATCACTCATAAGCCCACCGTGGTGCTCAGGTTTAGGGACCATGAATATTACTCAACTCGAGAAAACCCTCCACTAACGGATTTATGAAAAATCTATTGGAGGTCTTCATTGAGTCTAGTTCAGTATCCAGTCCTTACTAAATATATGTATATCTATATGAGCTTCCACTAAGCTCATGGTTTGTTAAGATAAACCATCGGAACTATCTAAATATGGACATACACTGATCTATATAAATCGGTTCCATTCGATAAATCTTGCATCGATGGAAATAAATTAGGAACATTTAATTTGAGAACATATTTACATAATGATATTTCTTAGCTACGTTTGCAACTATTTACAACTATGTCATTGCAAATATATTTTCAGGTTTTTGTCCCATTTCAGACAAGGTTATAACTTTTTAGACTTGATCTAAACTCATTCAGATCAATACAATGTCTGAAATATTACAAGCATCTTACCTTAATAAAATTAATTAGCAATTTAATAAAATATTTATTTAATACATAAGTATAAAAATATACTATTCATACAAATTTGGGATGACACATGAGCACAAATCCCAATAACTCCCACTTGCTCTAGTGTCATTCGTAGTGGTATCTAATACCTAATGACTCTACGTGTTTCTCAAACACTTTTAGAGTTAAGGCTTTAGTGAGTGTGTCCGCTACATTATTTACAGAATTAACTCTATAAAATACAACATCTCATCGAGCCAAGATCTCTTTAACAATATGGTATTTTCTCTCCACATGTTTCGATCTCTGGTATGCTCTTGGCTTTTTCGCCTGTGTTATGGCCCCGTTGTTGTCACAATATAATAGGATAGGATCCACGAAACTTGGGACTATATCAAGTTCTGCAACAAACTTCTTTATCCACACTGCTTCTTTTGCTGCTTCTAAAGCTGCAATGTATTCTGCCTCTGTGGTAAAATCAGTTGTGGATCCTTGTTTGACACTCTTCCAACTTATGGCGGCATTATTGAAAATAAACATATATCCAGATGTAGACTTTCTATCATCCAGATTAGACTGGAAGTCTGAGTCAGTGTACCCTCTTACCTGTAAGTCATTTTCTCCATATATGAGAAACTTATCATTTGTACCCTTAAGGTATTTAAGGACATGTTTGACTGCCATCCAATGGTTGTCACATGGATCAGACTAGTACCGGCTCGTAACACTTACAGTCATACTGATATCAGGTCTCGTATACATCATTGTATACATCAAGCTTCCAACAGCTGATGCATAAGGAATGTTAGACATTCTAACCCTCTTATCCTCTTTTTGAGGACACATTTTCCTCGAAAGATGAATGTCATGTCTAAAAGGTATATTAACTGTCTTACAGTTACTAAAACTGTACATTTTCAAGACACTATCAATGTACGAAGATTGAGAGAGTCCTATAAGCCTCCTAACTTTATCTCTATAAAGCTTTATACCCAGTATATAGGAAGCCTCTCCCAAATCTTTCATGGAGAAATTCTTACTAAGGTAACTTTTTACTTACTATAACATACCGATATCATTTCTAATGATCAGTATGTCATCTACATAAAGAATTAAGAAGACAACCATGTTCCTACTAACCTTTTTATATACACATGCCTCATCTTCATTTTTTTTATGAAACCATACCCTCTGATTACCTCATCAAAACGAAGATTCCAACTTCGGAAAGCTTGCTTAAGTCCATAAATGGACTTCTTCAGTTTGCATACAAAACCAGAAGAAAAGCTGGATGCAAAACCTTCTGGCTATTCCATGAATATCTCTTCATCGAGATGTCCATTTAAGAACGTTGTCTTTACATCCATCTGCCAAATTTTAAAGTTATAGTATGCAGCAATTGCTAATAATATCCTTATTGACTTAAGCATCGCAACTAGTGCAACGATTTTCTCAAAATCGATCCCAGATTGTTGAGTATAACCTTTTGCTACTAAACGGGCTTTGAAGGTCTCTACCTTTCCATTGGGCCCCCGCTTTCGCTTGTAAACCCATTTACAATCGATAGGAACTATTTCTTGGAGAAGTTCAACCAAGTCCCAGACTTGGTTTTGATGCATAGAGTCAATTTTGAATTTCATGGCATCTTGCTATTTTTTCGAATCAATATCCAATATTGCCTTTTTGTAGGTTAAAGGATCATTTTTTTTCCACTAAGAAAATTTCAGAGGTACCTTCAAGTATCATACCATACCTTTCAGGTTGCCTCGATATTCTTTGTGATCTACGTAGAGGGTGTGTAAAATATAATTTGCTCGATTTAGCTTGTGGTTCCATCTGTGGTTCATTTTGATTGAATTCATCAAGATCAATTTTTCTACAATCCCCATGATCCATGAGAAACTATTTTTCTAGAAAAGTGGCATTCCGAGCAACGAACACATTTCGTTCCTCAAGATCATAGAACTGGTATCCCATTGAGTTTATGGGACAACCAATAAACTGATACTTGTACCCCATAGGTGTAAGTTTATCCTGTTGTGTAACTTTTACATAAACAGGACAACCTAAAATCTTATAATATTTAAGACTTGGATTCCTTCCAGTCCATATCTCACAGAGAGTGGAAGGAACGGCTTTAGACGAAACTCTATTTAATACATGAGCAACAATATGTAGAGCATAGCCCCAAAGATATTCAGGGAGATCGGTGAAACTCATCATCGATCGAACCATATCTAATAAAGTCTGATTCCTCATCTTCGAAACACTATTGTACTGCGGAGTAGCTAAAGGACTATACTGAGCAAGAATTCCATTCTCCTTTAAATAATTTAAAAATTCACTGCTTATGTATTCACCGCCTCGATCTGATCGAAGGTATTTGACATACATACCAGTTTGTTTCTCTACTTCAAGTCTATATTCTTTGAACTTTTCAAAGGTTTCAGACTTGTGTCTCGTAAGAGATCCATAACCATATTGTGATAAATCATCAATAAAGGTTACAAAGTATAAAAATCATCCATAGCAGTGTGATTCATTGGACCACATACATCACTATGTATAAGTTCCAATAAACTAATGGCACAGTGTCTAATACTAATAAAAGGAGATTTGGTCATCTTTTCTTGAATACATGATTCACAAACTTGATAAGATTATATGGTTAAATCAGGTATTCGACCATCTTTAACCAGACGGGATAGGCGTCTAACGCCCGTATGACTCAATCTTATATGCCACAATTCTGTTTCATTGAAAGTTCCTAAACTACTTACTGTGTTTACCTGTACATTCATGATATTTTGTGTTGTATTCAAAATATAATAATCATTAATTAACTGACAATCAGCTATCAAAATATTATGTATATCATATAAACATAAAGAATGATTCTGTATATACATATGATAACCCTCACTATCAAGTACAGGAAGGGATATCATTTATCTTAAAATACACGGTACAAAAAGACAGTTATACAACACTATAGTTCTATTACATGAGAGATGTAAATCTAAATGTCCTACAGCCTCGACCTGAAGAAAATCTCCATTTCCAACAAGAAGCTAAATCTCTCTCGGCTGTAACAGTCTAACTTCCCTCAGACCCTGCAACATATTACAGATGTAAGAAGGAGAAGCAGTATCTAATACCTAATCAGAATTAGCATCATATGCTAAAGAAATGTCAATAATAGGTAAACATATACCTGAGGGATTCTTCTTTATTGAGGCAAGGTATCTTTAGCAATTTCTCTTCCAGTGTCCTTCCTCACTACAGTGGAAATATTTTCCTTCATCTTTCTTCTGTGGTTTAGATATGGGTCGCCTTTGAGGACCAATCTTGAGTGCCTGCCTCACCTTCTTTTTTTTTTCTTTCCTTTAGGCTTCCTAGAAGCCCTAAGAACAGAAGATGAAGCACCCTGAACAAAGAAGGATGATCTCATTTTGTTCATGTTCTCTTCTGCTGTCTTTAATATATTATAAAGTTCAACATAAGACGAGGTCATTCCCTACATATTAAAATGCATTATGAACTGGAGAATTAAACTATTCCCCAAATTTTTGTTCAATGTAATATCCATCATCTCCAACCTCTCGATTATAGAAATCATATTAAGGACATAGGGACTGACTGGACTGCCTTCAAAAAGTCTACACTGAAAAAGTGATTTAGCAACCCTATATGCCTCAATCTGAGGACGGTCGCCAAACAGCTCATTCAGATGGAGCATAATGCTAAAAGCATCACTTATATGAGCATGCTCTCTCTGTAAAACTGTAGACATAAAGGCAAAGATGTAAGATTTAACTTTTAAATCATCATCCAACCATTTCTAATAAAGTCACATTCTCTTCTGGGGTAGCTTCATCAGAAATTCCTCTGAGTATACATCGATCTATCACATATCCAAGTTTTTTAGAATTGAGAATAATTCTCAGATTCATCAACCAGTCTCTATAGTTTTCAGTGCCTTTAAGTTGGTTTGCATCCAATATGCGTGCCAACGGATTAGATAAAGTCATTTTATCTTTATAAGAGAAAATAAGAGATGTTAGCAGAAAATAAATATTTCAATCGCTAATTTTCATTTTAGATTAAGGATATATTCAAAATATACATTTTAAAATCTAAAATACTCTTCCACTGCATTACATAATCCCTTAAATCTCTCAAAAGGGAAAACAACAAATTTAAACTCTTTAAATTGTACAGTAAGAAGTAGATCCATTTGGCATTTTACTCAGGCCTCACGCTTTAGCAATATTGGCCATTGTAAAATTCAAAAGGTAGACAACTCTTATCAATTGCATTTTTATGCAACTCTTATCATTGATCCTAAATATACCTTATCCTCACGCTTTAGCAATATTGGATAAGTGTATTTCAGATTAACTTGTCAATAATCAATATATATTATTAATACTACCCTCACGCTTTAACAATATTGGGCAATACGTTCACATATATTTGCCTCTATGTTTAACTGGTATAGTCAAAATCACACCGACCTAAACCCTCACGCTTTAGTAATATTGGGAAACATCAATATGACCTGACTAATACCGTATTGATAAGACGGATTAACGTGTAACATTGTCTCATAATGGTATACAATTAAATCTAATTAAGAGAGATTATTTAATTCTATCCCCATCTCATGGGGCCGTGATTCTTAATCACACATTTATTTTGTGCAAACACAACTAACCCTACCAGTAAGGCTCCAATTGTGATTATCCACAATAAACAAATAGCCCATAATTTTTATCACATTTATAACGATTATAAATTACAAAAAAAAAATATTTATTTTTAAACTCTAAAAAATAAATATTTAAGTAACTAGCGTAATTAAATTATGCCACGTATACTTTAAATATAAGCACACAACACGATGCTCTGATACCAATTTTTGTTGGTGTTGTGTGCGTTTATACCGTTGTGTGCATAATTAAACAATTTTATAACATTGCATGTTTAACATGCAACGCAGTAAAAATATAATATTACATATTAAAATAATTTCATTACACTAATGAGATTAGAGAACTCACCCTCGAAGCGTGCTTTGAACAATTCTAATTGAAAATGTGATAGACTTCCTCAAGTTAAAATATTAACTTTCTATTTCAAAATTTTTAAAACAATTCTTGTTTCTTATTTATTTCTCTCGGGCTATTTTATTTTTTACTTGCTTTTCCTCTTTAAAATTCAAATCTTTTAAATGAAATAAGCATCAGTATATATAATATTTACTGCCACCTTATAAACAAATTACAAGCCAATAAATATTGACTAAAGTGAAGCATGATGAGAAAAATAAAATCCTCATCATGCTTTAAATTTCAACCAAAAGTAATGTTGATGTTTAAAAGATAAATTAGTGGCATTTGATCATACATATATATGACACTTGAAGATAAAAGATTAGCCCAAAAAATGATTAAATAAAAGAAATCTTGGAGGTTAAAGTTACGCCACTTTATACTTTCTAATTTGAAACAAATTCAAATTAAATTTGTATCTTTTGTTAAGCCAATGAAATTATAACAACTTACAATTTAATTTTAATTCAATGAATTAAAAAATTGACACTTGACAAAGTAAAATCAAATTAAATATATACATTTAATAGTTTCACGGTCAATTACAATTATCAAATGAATTTGATAATTGATACTGCGAATTAAAAAATTAAAAAAATAATAATAATTTTTTTTATTTATAAAAATTATATTTATCAATACTCAATTTAATATTTATATATATTATTAGTATAATTTGAAATATATACTAGGTAGATAAAAGTGTCAAATTTTACTTGGCATAATTTTAGATTTAACATTTAAATTTTAGTTACTCCCTAAGAGACTTTAAAGTAAATGAGTGAATAATTAATTTAATTTAAATAAAATAATAATTATTTTATTTAAATGGTAGCTATATCTATCAATGTCCAATTTAGTACCCAAATAAATTATTGGCACAATTTGAGATATACACTAGGTAGATAAAAGTGTCAAGTCTCACTTGACACAATTTTAGGTTTAACAATTAAACCTTAGATATTCCCCAAGAGACTCTTAAATAAATTCATATTTTTCAAAACTTCCCATATCGAACAATTTGATCCAGTGTGCTACCTACGTGCTCAACGCGTATACTTCATATAGTGAGACTCCCTAGGCTCACACCCATTTTGTCTCACGGAACATTTCTGTAAGTCCATAACCGATGCCCCCCCACACGTTATGGATAATACAAAATGACGAGTTAAACCATACAAGTTGAAGTTAATTCATATTCGTACAATCTCTCTATCATTAATATCCTGGAGGAGTGGAGACATAGATCAATAGCGTTAAGTCCTCTATTACTCAACCATAAACTTATCTCTTTTTATTCGTATTCCAATAAATAATATATGCAAATTCATTTGCAATATTATTTACTTCACAAGAAACTCTTTCTCGAGTTAAATGTTTATGGCCATAAGACTTCTTAGAATACAATCTTAGAGCATCTGGATATTTAACTTACCCATATGAGCTGACGAATCCTATATCTACATACACCGGACTCCATAAGCATCGGACCATACTCAGCGACACCCAGCGGTCAGACTATGAAAGGTCTTTGACATGTGTGGAACCTAAGTATGGTGGATCACTCATAAGCCCACCGTGGTGCTTAGGTTTAGGGACCACGAATACTACTCAACTCGAGAAGACCCTCCACTAATGGATTTATGGAAAATCTATTGGAGGTCTTCATTGAGTCTAGTTTAGTATCCAGTCCTTATTAAATATATGTATATCTATATGAGCTTCTACTAAACTCATGGTTTGTTAAAATAAACTATCTGGACTATCCAAATATGGACATACACTGATCTATATAAATCGATTCCATTCGATAAATCTTGCATCGGTGGAAATAAATCATGAACATTTAATTTGAGAACATATTTACACAATGATATTTCTTAGCTACGTTTGTAACTATTTGCAACTATGTCATTGCAAATATATTTTCAAGTCTTTGTCCCATTTCAGACAAGGTTCTAACTTTTTAGACTTAATCTAAACTTATTCAGATCAATATAATGTCTGAAATATTACAAGCATTTTACCGTAATAAAATTAATTAGCAATTTAATAAAATATTTATTTATTACATAAGTATGAAAATATAATATTCATACAAAATTGGGATGACACATGAGCATAAATCCCAACAAAAGCATGCACTTCCAAAGACTCTAAGGTTGTTGTAATTTAATTTTTTTTTTAATAAATTTTCTCAAATGGTGAAATATTTTTTAGAATGGGAGTAAGAAGTCTATTTATTAGATGCACCGCTGTTTCAAAAGCTTCCCACCAAAAAACAAGAGGCATGCTTGCTTGAGAGAGCAGTGAGAGACCTACTTCAACAATCTGTCTATGTCTCCTCTCTACTTTTCTATTTTGTTGAGAAGTATAAGGGCAGATATGTCTTGTATGCACTCCATCATCTTTTAAGATTTTTCTTAAGGGTCTAAATTCACTCTCCATGTTAGTTTAAAAAATTTTGATTCAAAGTTCAAGTTGTTTTTCAATAAATCATTTGAAATGTAAAACAATGCTGGTAGTTTATGATTTGGTTTGAAGTGGAAATATTCAAATAAATCTTGAGTAGTCATTAACTATACTAAGATAGTATCCGTATCCATTTTCTGAAATAAAGGGTGTTGGACCCCATAGATCAGCATAGAGATCTCTAGTGATTTCTTGGTTATGCTTTTAGACCTTGAAAAACTAAGGTTATGGTTCTTTCCCATTTCACAAGCATCACAGAAAGGTAAACTAAAATTTTATTCAAGTGAGATAGCTTATTAATAAAGAGGAGATAACATTTTTCATGATTGACTCACTAGAATGTTCAATTTTCCTATGAAGAGTTAAAAATTCTCTTGACAAACTTGATTTACTACTATCTATAACACTTGAAAACTGATCAGACTAAGAATTTGTAAGAGTTTCATTTGCAGGTAAAGAAACAAAAAGTGAAATAGCTGCACTATGTGTCTTGACATCAAAAATGGTTTGAAAGTTGCTTGCCTTGGGTATCACAGTTAGCAGATAGAGACCTTCCTTAACCAAGCCTTGCAGAAGAACCTTCTGCATCTTGTCCTTCACAACATAAAATCATGGTGAAACTCAACTGTAACATCATTATCTTGCATAAGTTTTGAGATGCTTATTAAGCTTTTGGTCATTTTAGGAACATACAGTACATTCTTTAAGGTTAAAATTTCATTTAAATATGATAAATATAACTCACTCTTACCAATATGAAAATTTTTAAGTTTGTGTCTATTACTTATTGTCAAGGTTTGATTACCTTTGTATTTTAACTTGGAGTTAAGATTGTTGATATTGTTAATCAAATGATTTGTTGCCCCACTATCAATGTACCATCCATCATCTTCCTCTTCTTCTTGTGCTGTAACAAGTGTTGTGTTGTGCTGTGTTGTTGATCTTGGCACAAAATCTTGTTCAAATTTATGCCAACATTCAGCTGCTTCATGTCCAGGCTTCCAATAAATTTGACAAATTACTTTTGGCTTCTCTTTGTTCCATTGCTGCTTGTTTTTTCCTTTGTTGTTTTTGTAGTTCTGATTTACTTTGTTGTTGAAGGTAAAATTTTTGCCTGATCATCTACCATAGGCTGGTATGCCTCTTCCCCTTTCATATTGGTTTCTCCTTGGAGTTCCCTTATTGTAAGTCATATTTGCTTCAAAATCACCATACTCAGTGGCATTTCTTTCAAGCCTTCCTTCAAAGTTTAATAGGGATGCATATGCATCTTCAAGAGTACTGTGACTTAGATTAGTGGTGATTATTAATACAACTGGGTCATATTCAGGTCTCAGACTTCCCAAGATGAATTGGATAAGCTCAACATCTGTGATTGGCTTTCTAGATGTAGCTAGAATACCAGCAAGCTTCTTCATTATGGCAAAATAGTCACTCATGCTCATTAAGCCTTTCCTAGTGACATTAAGCTGTCTCTTGACCTCTATCATGTATGCCATGGACTGAGAACAATACATGCTTCTCAAGGCTACCCAGAGATCAAGAGATGTGCAGCATTTTATAATTGAACTAAGGATATTTTCACTCAATGATGACAGCAACCAGCTGAGGAGTAGTTGATCCCGTTTCCTCTAGAGTGTATATTGTGGATTAATGGTGGTTTTGATCATTTAGATTTCATCGGTGATGATAACAAACTTGCTTGGCTGTTGCTTTGTTTCATCTATATAATCCTTAAGCTCGTTTCCTCTTATAAAGGGAAAGACTTGAGTTTTTCAGATGACGTAATTACTCATATCAAGTTTGATTGGGATGGCAAAGGTAAGATTACTGGTTACACCATTTGGCACAAGATTTTGTGTTGTGTTTTCCATTGATTCTGTTGTATTTTTAGAGAATGAGCTTGCATTAGCCATTGATTTTGGCAAAACCTGCTCTGATACCAAGTTGAATTTTGGTTGTAGATGTGAGCTCGAAAGGCAGAGAAAACAGAGCTAAATAACTTTTGTAATTGTATTGTAGCAGAATGATTCTTTTATACTGTATAAGGGCTTATATACAAATAACAGTACATAGATTTTTACATCAAAAATTGTACAGCTCATCATTTGCAATTATTGGCCGTTTTTTTATTTTCAGCTAAAGAATCTGATTGGACAATGTGTCTTGGCACCTGTTGCTCTTCTGTTGGCTGCTATATGATCTCTTGTTTTGCACAGTACAGCTGTAAAAGTTTGTCAGCTTGTGATCCTCTCAATCCTTCCATATGCAGCACTCCCTCAACTAACGTTTGAATGTTTTCCATTTTCTCGCTGCAATGATTTAGAGTTACACTTGAATTAATTGAGATTCTCATTTGTTGAAACCAGAAAGTTCAGTTAGCTCCAGTGGCAATTTCTCAAAATCTCTTATGTTGGCTCTTGTAACTGCAGTAGGTTCTTCAAAACATAGAAATATATAAATTTCATTCGGACCTTTTGGATATGGGGGAAACTCTGTGTGCTAGATGATTACACAAGCCATCGGGATTAGACCTCGTGGATGAATAAATTCTGGTTTCATAGTTGCCTGGCATGGGAATTGTTTCATTTGATATTGTCCTGCCAAGTTCCTTTCTGCCTTTTTTTTTTTTTAAATCTGCTGGTGTATTAAGTATTAACTGCTGGCTGCTGCCTCTTAGCTGGAGTTTTTAAACAAGAAATGAAGCTTGTAAATTTTATTGTCATTTCGTCAATACTATCTCTGATGTTCAAAAGACTTTCGATTCTTTTAAAGGCTTCTTCCCTACTGTTGCTAATTTACCTGCTCGAAATATTTAACTTTTGTATCCTTGTATACAGGTGTTTTTAACTTAATGAACCATGTAGTGATTCAATTGTCCAATTCTTTGCTTGACTTAAAATCTTCTTCTCAGATTCTATGAATGGAAAAAGGATGGCTCAAAGAAGCAACCTTACTACATTCATTTTAAGGATGGCAGGCCTCTTGTGTTAGCTGTGCTTTATGATTATTGGCAAAACTCTGAAGGTGACTACTCTTCTAATATTCACATCTATGAGATAACATGTATCTTCTTTTCTATAAGACTCTGAGATGACATGCATTGCAAGGCGATTTTGCCGTAGGATCCACATTTTTCTCACCTGCTGTTCATAATTTCTGTTTCAGTTTTCAATCTTGGCAAGTGTTTGGCTTATATTCAGTCAAGTTTACCCACGGAACTGCTTATATATTTTAATGAGGAAAATTAGTTTGATATTAGCCATTTGTCCTATTGGTAAAAACAAAAAAAAGCTTTTACGCTGTTAATCTTCACTTTTGTTGTTAATCTTCTTATTCCTTTTTCTTTTATCACTAATCAAAATTTACATAAGACGGTTCTTGTTAGAAACCCTTTCTCATTTTGCTTTGTTCAAAAGCCTTACGCTTTATTCCATTCACTGTGGACAATTACATTAGTCTATACTTTCCCGCAGGCGAGATATTCTATACTTTCACTATACTTATGACTTCCTCATCAGCTTCTTTGCAGTGGCCGCATGGTGAGTCGTGCTTGTTTCAATT
Organism: Ailanthus altissimus; assembly: GCA_946807835.1. NCBI lineage: Eukaryota > Viridiplantae > Streptophyta > Magnoliopsida > Sapindales > Simaroubaceae > Ailanthus > Ailanthus altissimus. Next base: position 23,564,381 of record OX327684.1, read on the forward strand.
GATCTGTATTGCCTACTCTAGGTCATGGTATCTGCACACTTTCATACATTCAAAAGACAGCAGATTAAGTGCTGTTGCATGTCTCAGGATTGCTTTCTGTTGCTTAAACTAATCCAAATTTTCATGTGGATTCTGTTGCTCTGCACGGTCTTATTCTGGCATCAGGAGAATACACACCAAATGCTTGCTTCACTTATTTTAATACCAAAAAGAGAAAATCAGACTACAGAATGTTTAAATGAGTAAAGTTTTTTGTGAGTAGAGTAGTGTTCTTAAATTTTGATTTTTTTATGAAGCAAATAATTAGACTTGTGTCCCAACTTGATGCTAGGATTGTGTAATACTGACGAACAAAGTGAAATTATTCCTCCAGTCATTGATAAAATTATGATAATCTGGTTCATTTTCAGAAATGGAATATCGTCGCAGGTGTTTCACTCAGTTATTTATTTGCTTTCAGTTTGATCTGGAGAGATGGAATTGCAAAATTGTATATGCTCTTGTAGTTATTCTGAACTTCCATGTCATTCTTTGCCAAAATGGAGCAGGCATGAACTGATGCATTTATTGGTTGGTGATTTGGTATGCTCTTTCTGATTCTCTGAATATACTTCCAGCGTTGGAAAAGGGACCAGAAATTACAAATAATTCATGTTTCTTGAACTAATATCTCTCATCTCCAGGCGTGGTACCCGGTTACACCCGCAATGGGCAAGCCATCTTTCAATGGGCAAGAGTGCATCAAGGAGGTGCGTCTAGTTGGTTTTGCCACAATCTAGCAAATTGTGGCCCCTGCTTTTATTTAATTATTATCAACTACACAAGGTTGTTGGCAATTGGACTTGCATGTTCCTTGGCTCCTCACATCAAGTATTGTTCCTTAGGGTAGCTTGGTCTTGTGCAAAAGAGATGTCTGCTTTCTCACAGAAAGATTTTTCTTAAATACTTATAATTCCTGGTTTACAAATAAAAGATATTAAACCAAACCATATTCTGCAGATACAGTTGAGACAGAGGGGAAGAATCCAATCTCAAACTTTTTATTGATCAAGAAAAAACAAGAATCAAACAGAGAGGAGAAAAGTTCATTTGATCAGTCTTTGAGGAAAAATCTATCAGTTAGCCTGAAAGCAGAGCCCATCAAAGAAATATAAGAAGAACAAGAATCAAGTCTAGAAGAGAAATATTCATCTGATCTGACAAATCTGCCAAAAAGTTTGAAAGAGGAACCTGTGACTGCAGATGACATTAACATTGTTGAAAAAGGAGAGCATGATGCAAAATTACTTTCATCTAAGCTTTCTGATAAGGATGCTACAAAGTGCTCACAAAAACTGGACTACGAGGAGTTTCTAGCTGATTCAAAGCCAGCTACTGATACAGCTGATGAGTTGGGGAAGAGTCCTCTAAAGGGAAACCTTAAGGATGCTGGTGGCAAACAACCAGTCTTGTTTTCATATTTTGGCAAAAAATAAAGTTCATGGACTTCAGAAATGAAGGAGTTTTGGGTTACAGAACAGCATATATTTTTCAACCAAATGCAATTGTGTACAAAAGCATTTTGCAGGTATAGATGTGTTCTCGCTTTTGCAGGTATTGTGTCTTCATGCTACTTCAAGGAAACACTTACTGACTGCTCAGAACTTACTATGTGCGCACATTGTAGAAATCTTTAGTGTAACAGTTGTACAGTATCTCTTGCTTGCCAATTAGCAGTTTATATTTGTGATGCAGTGCGATCGTATGGCCGTTGAATTGATCTTCACCTGTACATGCACATCCAACTCACTACTGAATTAGTTTCTCATTGCAATCTCATGTAGGATTGGATAACTACTACATATATATTATTGCCAATATCCCGATAATCAATTGTAGAAAAGATCTAAAAATCCAACATGGTAGCATAATGAATTGCTGGATAATGGTTTCTTGGTCCAAACAGTCAAGTGTACTTCATCAATTTTGTACTTAATAAAAATTGTTTCTGTGATTATCAATTGTGCTCCTCCGGCAACAAACTACCTCATTCTAAGTCTTGGATGGTTCCTATGAGATCCTTCAAATTTTCTCAAACATCCACCTTCCAAAGAGATCATAGTATAGTCATCCCTTTTACCAAATGATAAAGTTCGCTTTGTTAGAAGAAAATATCAAAAAGGACTGATGGTCTTGATTTATATATAAACTAAAGTGATGCAGGAAACGGTACAATATTATATTAAGAGTAGATGATCAAATAACATGATTATGAGCACTAACGGGTTCAAGTCAAAGAGAGGCAAAGACCAGACTCCAGAGTAAGCTGAATTTTGAATCATTTTTTAGAATTTAAGATCTTGCATTGCAAAAGATAGCAGTCATAACAATTGCATAAGCCTTGTCTTCCTCGTTTTAAATCCTGAGTACTAACATATAAACAAACTTAAATCTGACGACTGCTTATAAGAATTAGGTACTGCCCGAGTACTAACAAATAAACAAACTTAAATCTGAACACTGCTTATAATAATAAGGTACTGCGTTTAAAGTATGATAGAGATGATTCTTATAAGGATAGAATTCACTGCTTATAAGAATTGTTCATAACATCAGGTAAAAAGAAAAATAATTCAACAAATTAATGGAAACTGGAAAGTTAATTTTCCTGATACCTATGAGATTGATGATTCTCTTATGATAAAAACATATGAAATATAAATAGGAAATGATACAATAAAAAAAAATAGGCCTCCTAACAACAATGCAATCTGCACAAGATTTGCATGTTGTTAAATTACCTTGAAGCTAATTTTGCATCCAGCAGAATTGTTTAAACTGTAACATCATCATAACTCCTTATGGATGTCTAAGATGCCATTAAATTTCCACCAAAACAAGCTACTTTGTTTCAAATTTGCAAGAGCTCAATCTAATTCCACCTTGCAGAACTTGAGGATCTACTAAGTTGTACTGTAATATCTTCAGGGAAATGGTAAAATTGTCCTGAGATAAGTAGTAAACTCCACTTGAGCAAAGACTAAACCTGAAAGTTCAGACCAACTAATCGGATTATAAAGTAGTAAGCCAATCACAATATGATTCCGACTAGATTCACAAACTATGGGTGCAGAAAACCAATTGCACAATTTTGGAATGCCACTAAATGAAGGTTATATTAGGTTAAAATTTTAAGAAAAATTGGCTAAGATAGATTATTTTGACAAGTTCTCTCTCTCTTAATCTTCACTCTCTATCTCTCTACACATCACAGCCTCCGTGGAACTAAAAAAAATATTACACATGGAAGAACCTTGATTATTTTGATAAAAAAAAATTAGAACTCAGGAACATCAATGCTTCTTTTCCAATCCTCGATTCATGAAATTGAAACGCATGGTTTAAAATAACTCATATACAAGAATCCAATAAGGTAGAACTCAAGTTTAGGCATCATCTTCAGAATTGGCAACACAAATTGCATTATCATTGAATAATTATGTAAAGTATTTTCTAGAGCTGACAAGCAAGAAATTTCAGGTTAATACCATTCTTTTATTTCCTTATCCAAACAATTCACTACATGTCAACATTTGACATTTCAAGAAGAGAAGCTACCGTGAGTTTCACAAAAAAAATAATCACTGAATGAACAATTACAGCAATTCTACAGCCACCAAAATTGATCCCAAGAGAAAAAACATAGCACCAAAAAAACTAAAAGCAAATATTATTCCTCACTAAACCTGTCAGAGCCGCCCAATACTCCACTTCAATACATTCCCCTGCTACTATTCAATATCGACCCGAGCATCCCCAGCACAGCGAAAGCCAACAAAGGGCTAACATCCAATGTATCAAAAACCGGAGGAATTATATTGCGAAACAGATTTAAATACGGATCACATAGGTCCCTTATCGCCGAAAGTGGCTGTCGGTCCCACGGAATGTTAGGGAACCAACTCAGCAAAACCCTAACCATCAGCACCCCGCTGTAAATATCGAGCCACTTGGCCAGTCCCGCGGCAACGACTGTCAGTGGCGTGTTCAAATATCCGCTGGGGCGGTTACGCAGAGACGCGAAGAAGGCGGGTCCCATGGTGTGGGCCAAGTTGTCCTGTAAAGAAGACTGAAGAGTTAGAAATTGGTGGGTGTTGGGTATAAGAGAGAGGGAGAGGGTTTGGATGGATTTGAGGAAAAGACCGGATAAAGATAAGATTGTGGCGACGGTGCGAGTTGAGTCCGTGAGGAGAGGGGACGGGGATGGGATTTGGGGGGTTTTGAGGGGGAAAGTTGGGCAAGAAGAAGAAGCTTTGATGGGTTGAGAGCGGAGAGAGAGTGTGACGTGGCGGTGGCCGTGGCGGTGGCGGTGGCCGTAGTGGGGGGTTTTAGGGTTTGAGAGGACGACTGGAGAGTGGAAGAAGAGGAGAGAAGTAGCCATGTGTTTTGTGAAGATACAGTTGAGACTTAGAGACGTGAGCGAGCGTATTTCTGGTGGAGAAGAAGCCGAGAACAGAGGCTTTTCGCAGTTTTGGCTTTTGCTTTTTCCAACTTCTTTTCAATTTAGGATGCCTTTCGATTTTCGAGTTGTCACCATGGGCTATGGGCCACCTCATCCTCTTGCCCAATCTTATTTAGTTTCGGCCTTTGGGCTTTTACCTTTTCTTCTCCAGTTTTTTTTTTTTTAATGTTTTCGAATAATAAGAAAAGATTTAAATTCAAAATCTTTGTACTTGAGTTAAGTACACGTCAACTCTTTATCACTTAGTTATAATAACTGGTACTTCTGCTATTTTTCGTAATACTAAATTATATTTCTCAAATAATATTTTAATTTTTGCATCATAAGTCATATGGTAACAGTTTTTATAAAAATTAGATATTATTTAAATAGTAAAATTCAAAATAATTTATCACACTATTTACTATTTAATTAATAAATATTACATCACTTAAAATAAAAAATAAAAAGGACTTAGGATATTATTTAAAAATATAATATTATTTTTTTCTCCTTAAGTTAGACGTTATAAATTTTCAAATCTTTTCTAGAAGTACTAATATGATTTCTAGTCATCAAATAGGATATTAGTATGTTGCTGAACTTTGAACGCCAACAAATTAGCCATTGTTAATAGCATGATGAAAGAGTTAAAGAGTTGTTTGAGAAATCTCTCTGATGGCAACGAGGTTGTTGTTTTAGTTTTCATTAGGGATTTAAGAAAAATTATATATTTTAACCAAAAACAAACAAACAAACAGAAGTTGTGGTCTTGGGGAACTGGAGAAGCATCCATGATCCGTCTGTCATGAAGTGATAAATAAAGAAATTCATTGGCCAGAAAAATGAAATCCTGTGAAAACGTTATTCTCAGACTTGAGGTTTAACTTGTATTATGCACAAATACAATCAAAGCAAGGGAATAAAGCATTTGCCAATCAAACTTGATTTTGATCAGCATTTGGCTCCATCGCTAATATTATAATATATGGGCACAGTTTAGGCAACAAATGCTGAACCTCAAAAGCTGATCATCATCTGCATTTGGTATCACTTGCAACATTTAATTTCAACATTTTACAAAGCAGCGAATTTTGCCATTCATTTCGGAAGGGATTTCTGTTCCCTTATTACACATTTCTTTTAAGAGCAAAAGCAAAATATACTGTTAGTAATCAGCATAATGGAAATATTTGAGGACGTAGAAAGTAGGGCAAAGACAAATAATAAGCCTCTAACAACTGTCCATTCGGTGTGATTTGCATGATTATCTTATTCAGCATTCTCAGAGAACCAACCACGGCCCCCCATCGAACCACCGGTCGTGACCCAATACAGAACCCCCGCCGCTTGTTCCCCAGCCGAATGGTGCTGGCCCTCCGCCGCCTCAGCCGCCTACGTGCCCCACCACGGCACCACCCAACTAACATACTGGAATTTGAGAACATTGATACACATATAGCACTTCTCTTCAACATTTTCTTCCAAAGTATATATTTTCCACTGTTTGAGCTAGCTACTACCGTTTTGGCAGTTCCGCTCTTGTTTTTATAGTTAGCATAAAGTTTTGATGGTGAAGTTAACAATGATGGTCATTATGGCAGCAATTATACCAAATTATACACGATTCTCAAGGCCTGATGCTAGTCTGCATTAAAGAATTGCCCTTCCATTTTTATTTTTAACTTTAGGGTTGTGGTTGTAATGATTAAAAGAGATGGACTTCCTTCATAACTATATATTAAGATGTTAATTAAAGAACTAGTTGGTAGGATGCATATCATCCATCATCAAAGAATCCAATTATTCCATCTTACCCATTGCACTACCGATCCATAGGCTCGTAATTAATTTGTCGTCATTGTGGAATAGAATTCCCTGGCCTCTTCTTTTACGTGGAGACCAATTTTTCTTTTTTTTTTAATCGCCTTACAGAGGAGGATTTGGATGTTCTTTTATGCTAGACACTGGGCTTAGATTTCAGAGAAAATTTGAGTTTGTAAACAACTCATAATTACTAAATTTGTTTGTTATCTCTATTTAATCCATTAGAAAAGTCTTTCGAGCATAAAAACACATTTGTATTAGATCAATATTTTTCGTGAAATATATATATATATATATTTAACCAAGTTTTTTCTTTTTCTAAGAATATCACCGGATATTTTTATGACAAGAGTTGCCCTGAAAGCATTTTTTTTTTACAAGAATAGTCACTTATAAGTGCTCTCATTATTTCACCGAAATACATTTTTAAATGCGAAATTTCTTTTATAGATGAAGGAAATACATTAGATTATTTGTTAAAAGCACTTTTAGATACATCTCAAAGTGAATAGATACAGATACAATTATTGTATTTGGGTAATTGATAGAGTGAATTCTAAGCCAACCTTCACTGCAGCCCACCCTTCCACCCAATAAGTTGCTTCAATGAATGAGCTGTACACCCATGACTTGTATTAATTAATATTATAATTTAAAAAAAATTATAATATCAAACCAGCACTTTTTCTTTCTCTTTTTTCTTTTTTATTTTTTAAAAAAAAAATTTAAGTCGATTGCTTAACTAAATGTCGAATATTGTGTTTTTACGGGATAGAGAAATCATTTTTACAATACATCACAGACATAGAGTTTTGTTTTCTTATGATTTGAGCAGTCCCATATCAATGCTAGAGGAGGTATCTTATCTACGTGAACGGAGTCGGGATTAAATTTAGGGATATTACGTTGAATACGTAAGGTTTAATTTTAATAATATTTACAGTGTTGGAAAAATAGTAATAATGCTCAATTGTTAAAAATATTTCTGTTAAATTTAATATATCCTATATTAGAGTGCATAAAATGATTCAATTAAAGGGAAGACTGTTGTGATTTGGAGTTTGGGGGATTGATAGTGAGAAATTGGACGAGGACGAGAACGAAAATGGAGTGAGTGTGAAAGAAAGGCGATAGAAGAAAATAGAGTGATCGCAGCATTTTAATTGGGGGTCGGCCCTGAGGGCGGTGGATGCAGCGGTGGCGTTGGGTTTATTGGCGGAGGAGAGAGGAGAGTGGGGGTTCGATGTGGAAGCGGCGGTTTCTTCCGGGGTAGGGTAGCAGTTTTAAGTGTAGTATATTCAAATGCACATAAAGCTGATTTAACGTACTGGACTTTGATGTAATTACTATATATTATGAATAGAAATTTTCTCAAAAACCTAACTTTTGAGTGATGTGACTGATTTTCTTTTCCGTCATTCTCTTGTATTGATTTGCTTCCATCAATACTGCTTCTCTTGCAATCACAGAACCGTCGACGGAGCTACATTAACTGCCGTTGCGGAGTCTTCCCTTTCCACATCCTAGTGGCATACAGCTGCTGTACAAGTTGTTGTGCACAAAGTGCGTATTTCAAAAGCTTATTGGTAAAGAAGAAGGGGAGGTACAAAATTTAGAGTTTTGTCAGCGAAGAAGAAGAAAAGTTAAATAGAATTAATTGAGAAATTCTCTTATTTGTCTAAAAGGAATTTTAAAAAGGAAAAATTTACAAATAATTTCTTTATTATTTTTTTTAACCAAATTAAAATTAAATATAATTTATTAACTAAAAATTAATATTTTGGACATATTTGTCCAAATATCAAATTAACAATTCTCTTTATCGAAAATCACCGAAAATTATCAAAAATTGTTAGATTAGAAATTTTAAAATTATCATTGCATAGATCGGAGTTTATACAACATATTTTTTACTTCAAACAAAAGAAATGGCCGAATTTTAGTAAATTTTGTCGAACTTTTGAAAAATCTAAAATTCTTTATTAAAATGGCGATTGATTTATGAAAATGTGCAAAAAAAATAGTAAAAGAAAATTAAATTTGTATGTTTATAAATTTTTTTTTATGTATTTTATACATTTTATTGTAAATTGTAAAAGAAAAAATATAATTAGTCAAAGTATGCATTATTAACGACATTGGGGAAAAAAGAAATATAATAAACTTATCAATTAAACACAATCGTACAAAAAATACAAATTAACTAGTCAAATAAGGCCCATAACTACATGACTTTAAAATACAAATATAACTCATAAAGAACACATCAACTACTATGTAATGGAATTGGGTTTCGACAAGTTTGTTGATTATGTCCATGCTGCTTACAGCTACTGCATACATTCTTCGTGAGAGCCTCACCTTGCGATAGAATTCGATTCTTTAGACGTCTTCCTGATTGCCGGCGTACTATAGGAGGCTGGATGTCAGCATCTCTCAACTCCTTTGGAACAATCCAATCTAACGGATGACCAACCGAATTTACTGGTTCAATGTATGCATGCAACAAAGACTCAGTCGTGTAATATTACGAACAAAGAGTCTGGTACTGGAATCTGACCTGTCTGCATACTGCAAGTGCATGAGGACACGGTAGTTATTGCATATCAAACTTTCGACAACTATATGACTTCCCCAGGATGTCCACTATTCTATTTCTTTTTCTGTCCTTAACAACAAAACGAGATCGATATATTGCATACACTGTCATGTGAGCAGAATCATCATTGTGCTTCCAAATCTTGTTATGGGCCCAAGTAGTCAAGAAGTTTGACATATTTTCTGCAGGCCCATGTCTCTCAACAAACCATTTTTACATTAACTCTTGGATCCACTCAATTAAGCAGTCACCGTCATGGCACGTGCTTCCTTCGCAACAGCATTAATGCTCTCTGCAATATTGGTGGTCATGATGTCATATCTTCTGAATACTCCCATTGATCGAGCCTATTTTGAAAAACTAACCTACTCCTCCAAGTATCTCGTTGCCTCCGGTTTGATTTCTCGCACCTTATTAATTTTTCTTTGAAAGTTAGCTATGCGATACGCCTTGGTAGCAACAAAATAAGAGGCCAAATATCCCCCTCATTTTGTTGTCTGTGATGATATCTTATATCGTGCTACCAAATTACACTTTAAGTGATGGATGCATACACCATGATATACATTAGGAAATACCTCTTTAATGGCCTTCTCGATATTAGCATGTCGATCAGATATAAATACAAGGTTCTCAAGATCGCCAATAACTCCTTGGAGTTTTTCCATAAACCACTTCCATGAAGCAATACCCCATGCAAGTGGAAAATTTTGGTTGTTTCCATCCTTGCAAACAGCCACAAACATTGTTCCCAAGTATGCATTTTTTAAAAATGTACCATCAACTGTAATAACCGATCGGATGGAAGACTGGAACCTTCTAATACATGGTCCAAGAGCCATGAAGAAATATTTGAAGTGCTTGCAATCGTCAATCTCTAAATGCGTGACTGTACCTGGGTTCTGTTGTTCCAATATATGACAGTATGCAGGAAGTAATTTATATGAACCCTCTAGAGTACCACGTATCAACACCAATGCATGCTCCTTAGACCGCTAAGCAGTAAGGTAAGTTATGTCCACACCAAACTCCTCACGTATGTATGCTTGGATTTTCTTCGGTCTATAAAGTCGACTCGCAGATGTAAACTTATTTTTTTATGAATTTACCAATAATTCGAGACTTTACTTGTCGATGACCATCGCGCAATTGATCTAGTTGGCACATGTGACTTGAATCAATTATGCGCACAATAAAATGTTTCTTTGCATCTGTCGACACTGCACGTAATCGCCATCAACATCTATCATCATCACATTTGATCTCAAAACGATCTTTTGTCGACCTTGACACTTTAAAGCTCCAATTACCTTTAAGTGCTACCATACTAATAGCCTGGTGAAGTTCGTCTTTGCTATCAAACAACTTTCCTACAAACACATCGCCAATTTCACTACTCGATATCTTATCTGACATGCCCAAATCTGATGGTGGTATTGGAGGCATAAACGCAAAAGGGTTTTCCGTTTCACAAAAATCTATTCTTCTCGCTTCAATATTTAGGGAGATTATCGAAACATAACAACGTCCGCCTTCTGCTAAATCATCCCCTTATAAATTATCAACATTTCTAACATCATCATAGTCCCCTTCCACATCCCCAACATTTCCAATGTCATCACAAGCGTAATGTGCATAGGCTGGGTCTTCATTAAAGGGTATAGGAGAAATATTGTGATACTCGTTCGTTGTGTTTGCAGGAACCACTGTTGGAACTGATAGAGATGTATGGCTCACCTGGTTGCTACCGCTAGCTGACATAAAATGAGTATGAATTGGTGGTGGGTTTTGATTGAGGGGCTGTACATTATCTTCATAAACGGGAGCTCTAGGATCCACTGTTACACATAAATGACAGTACGATCTTCTATTGGCACTAAAAACAAATCGAACATCACTGTCGTTTCTAATCTCAATAGGCTTTAGGTTATACCTCGTTGCATCAATTTTGATTTTCAAAGTCACCTTACAGTTCACATTGTCGACTCCCAAGGTATAACATACTGCATTTAAAAGATCTTCAAAATTAATATCTTTCGGAACCGAAATTTCAAAATTACTATAATCAACATAACTTTCTTCCCCGTTACTAGAACTCTCCCACTTTCCTCCAAAACAAATAACTATTGCATTATACTCCATATGACCTGAAAAAATAAAAAATAAAATTAGTAAAATTATTTAAAAAAATAAAATATGTAAAAATAAATAAAATGGGCATCGCGGGGGCACATCTCGGGCCCGAGATGTGCCCCCGCGATGCCTAAATTGACTGCGGCCGTACCGACCGCCGTCTGATTTTCGCCAAACACACTTCAAAATCTTATTTTTTTGCCGGATTTCAACGTCTTTTACACCATTCTAACTCATTTTTCACATTTAGTTTGTCAATAATAACTACTTTTACCTTTAAATGTAAATTTTATCTAATTTCTAACAAATTTAAATTTTCTAACAAAGTTTAGAAAGCTTACAAGAGCTATTTTTTTAATTTGAGGCGATAAATATGCTCAGCAACACTTGATTTTTGCAATAACAACTTTAAAAATATTCGGCCGTCAATATACTTTGGTTCAATATATTAATTTTGAAGTTTCGTAGATAAAAAAGAGAAAGAAGTTATAAGTTTGATATAAGGGCAAATGTGTTCAAAAATAATTTATTTGGTTAATAAAGTATAACCATTTTACATTTGGTTAAAAAAGAATAATTAAATAATTAAAAGACTATTTGTGAAATTTTTCCTTTTAAAAATTTATTTTAACCCCACTTAATAGTTTTAAATTATATTAATTAAATATGCATTTTTTTTCTATTTTGTCCATTTACAAATAAAAACGATTTAACTTATTTTTTTCTTCTTGTTTTTTTTTTGCCACAATTTATTGTTTTTAAAAAATTTTAAATTTTTTTTTTAAAATTTGTAGACAGGCTTTAAATATTGTAAATTTTAAAGATTTGAATTAAAATAATCAATTGTGAAATTAAAAAAATTGAAAATTAACAAAACTTAGTAAGTTTTTATTTTAAATTTAGTTTAGTTGCGTTTTTAATTTTTTTTTTATATATAATTGTTAGAAATGTGTAAATATAATGTTATAAAAGTGTAAAATAGGTTGAAAATGAGTGTAAGAGGTTAAAAATGACGGAGTCTGGTCATTTTTTACAATTGTCCATGTCTTTGGTATAAGTGTAAGACATGTTGATGAAGGTAGTTCATTGCATGAAACTGGTCCCAAAGAACTTTCTAGTACTACTGGTCCTTCCACTGATGTCCCTCTTATGGTTGGGTCTTTTGCAACATATTTACCAGAACCATTGCAATTGGTTTCACATACAGACAATCAACTACCGTTTTCTAAAAAAAGGAGACTTTGGCTCCATTCAAAGGGTTCCTTCAAACCATTAGCCTTTCCTTATTTTCTAACTTCATTTCTTTTTCCTTTGTAATTCTTCAAGACATTATGAAGGAGCTTCCCAATATCATTTTTGACAATTTTTGTAGCACTCCAAAGATGGTATAGATCTTTAGAAAAAAAAAAGACGATGACAAAAAATATACATAAGGGTCTAAATGATAGCAAAAGACCATTAACCCTAAAAGTGATGTTGTTCTTTGGGTTGTTCTAAATAATATCATAGCATAATTTCTCATTCCTAAGGTTTTGTGCTAATATCATAGCACTCTAGAGACTACATTAAAGCATTCTTTTGCTAATAAATCGATTCTTAAGGCCCTGCAATTCGTGATTGAAGGAAATGAAATGATATTATAAGATCAACTGCACCATATTACTCATATATATACATATATTAAAAAACTTTAAAAACTCTTAACACTTCCCTTTATTCGTTCTTTACTTCTTTTCTCTCTAGTCTCATCTATCTCTCTCTTTTAGATTCTTGAACTCTCTCAGTCTCTCTCACTCACGACATATCTCGTTGGCCAAACAAGCTATTTTCAGCTAGAACACGTCAACTCACTAATGCCAAGCGTTACCGGCTAGAACATGGTACAACCCACGCCCCACAACATCATTCTTTATCACTCAGAGCTGTCCTTTTATCTTTGTGTCACCAACCAACCATAATCATCTGCCAACCACAACAACCATACAACTCCTCTTTGACCTTTAGCCAGATTTTGTCCTACTAAAGTTTTGACAGATTGAATTATATTTTTTCTCAAAATTTCTAAAATCAACAATAAGAAACTAGAAGATGGTGAGAGTGGCAACATACTTCGCGATGTCATTGGGAGCCCTCATCTTCTAGTAGTCTATAAACAAAGTCCACATCTAGATCGCCCTATATAAAGATGAAAAGATCCCTCATTTTCCCCCACTACAAACTAATCATCATTTTAATTCTCATACTCTAAATTTTATTTCTTGTCATTACTTTTAATTTTTAAGATCTTACTTTAAAATATTTACTTTATAATTTGATTTCTATCTCATTTGGCGGTTCAGAAAACCCTAAAAGTTTGTTGTTCCCCTCTGAAACCCCTCCTCTTTCTGCTTTCGGGCTCGAGGGCCCTGAATTCAACCGAGGTCGGCCCCTGGAAGCCCAGCCAAACGTTCCCTTCAAAAAGGCTATTCTCCTCTCAAAAAGTTTGTCAGAATTTGTACAGCGAGTCCAATCTAAAGGCAGGCTGAGGAGTAATGGCCAATGGGCTTAAACCCGATAAATGACAGAGAACAAATTCAGACTCGGGGGATCTGGTCAACAAGTGAGAAAACATGTTTGACTTTTGTTGACCCAAACACGACTATGGCTGAGTAGGTATTGACTACATTCCACAACCTCGCTCTTAGGAATCCCGCGTCAACATCAAACCTGTAGGGGAGGACTGTTCAAGATCTGACCCGAGATTACCGAAATAAGCATCACTTGAACCAAAATCGTCGGCGGAGGTAAACCCGAGGAATATGCTTAACACATCAAAATGGACATTTGATGTGGGATAAGAACGAGGTTAGAAAATATGCAGAAGGATATTCGGCATATATTAGGGGCACAATATGAAGATATTTGGCGTGTGTCAAAAGTGCAATAGAAAATATTCAGTGCAAGATAGAAATATTACAGAGGAAAGCCCAAAAAATTCCCTGAAATGCCATTACTATAAAAAGGAAAAAAGAGAGACATGGAGACGATGATAAAAAAACCCAAAAAAAATAAAAAGAAGAAAAAGGAAAGGAGCATTCCCCCCGTCCCCAGAATAACATCATATTCATGTTTTGTCATATTTTTAAGAGAAAGAACCATTCTTTCTAACTTAAGCATCAAAACGTCTTCGCTGGAACTCACCTCGAAAAAATCACCTTTGAGCTTGTGTTTGTGTTTTCTTTGCAGACTCCGTTTCACAGCTCATGACAAATAGGAAACCCAAGCCCGTACTAATCACTCTAGTCCAAATGAGGCCCAAGTTCTATTCCCTCTCAACAAATTTAAGACTCGTTAATCCGAGAAACTATTTTTTTCATGTCAACAGTTTTTTGCGCCGACTATAGGGACCGAGCAAAAAGCTTTGTCGGGAATAGCAGCATTCCAGAATAACTAAACGATTGTCCGCCAACAGGAATAACATTGTTGGAGAGCGAAGCCGAAATCCAAACAGACCTTTCCCTCTAATGGAAAACTTTTTATACCCTGAAATACGGGCATAATTGAGAACCTTGAGGGAAGAAAGAGAGGAACTAAGATAGCCCATGACTGAGCTAATTAGAAATAAGCAACCGAGATCAAGGAATCGTGGGAGGGAGTCTCAGGAGGAGATTCGAGGACAGACGGAGCAAAGGGAAGGATCGGAGACTCCACACAATTTGACTAGGACAAACAGACCAAGCCAAGCGATCCCTGATAGAAAAAGGCAGAGCTTAGAGATCCGAAACCGTCAGAGAAGAGAGAGCCATCAACCGATCTGTGACAGCACTGACAAGGTGAATTGGGCCTTAAAAGCAAGGTTTATAATTTGGAAGAAAAATTGGAAAGCCTCTTGGCAGAAAGAACGAAGAAAGACCAGTTTCTCGTGAAAAAGACAGAAAGGGAGAGAAGGTCACCACTGACGGACGAGGTGAGAGATATGGAGCTACTGATTAATTTCTGGCTCTCTAATTTGCCCACCTTTAAGAGAGTCACCAACCCTAATCATTACATAGACCAGATCACCGACCTACTATCCATCGCAAGACTAAGGCAAGACCAAATGTGCTGACTTTTTCACATGAACTTAGAGGGGCTAACTTTACTTTGGTATAAAGGGCTAAAACAGCATAGCATTGCCTCTTATAATGAGCTGACCGAGATATTTGCCCAATATTTTTGTGGTTCATGCGAAGTAGTAAGAGAGCCAGAGCAGTTGAAGCAAATCAGACAGGGTTAAGGGGAGAACCTGAGGGACTACATCTAGAGGTTCCACAGAGAAGTGATAGCCTTAGGAGCGTTCGACCAGCTAATTGCTCTGGACGCCCTGAAGGCAAGGTTACGGTTGAATATATACTGGTACTACTTAGCAAAAAACGGTACTATAAGCTACGCAGCGACGTACAACAAAGCCCTAAAATACATGTTAATAAAGAAAGGTGATGAGGTTAAGAGATCATTGACTGAACTACCTCGAGGAAAGACATGGCCACATGGGGAAGCGAGACACAGTGGGTAGAGGGACCCCGCCCCCCTCGCTGAAATACCAAAAGATAGATGGCAAGTACCACCGACCGCAGGGAACAAATTTAGTGAGCTAGCGTAATGCGCCAAACAATAGGAAAAATAATGTGTTAAGAGATGGTCCCTATGACCGGGGGGAAAGGTCAAACCATTTCTAACTAGGTGGCCCCCCAAAATCTGAGAAGCAACGAACCACCGGGTGAGGGAAGAAAGTAGCCTAGGTTGAGGATTTTGTCCCTCTGGCTATGCCACTCGAAGATGTCTACGAAGCCATCCGGGATAGGGGATCGTTACAAAGAAATTTCAAAGTGAAGGGAGCAGAACGGCGAACGAATCCTAAGAAATAGTGCAACATGCACAAGGGTCCCAGACACGCCACCAGAGAATGTACCAAGCTAAGAAAATAGGTCAACTACCTGATGAGGAATGGGTACCTGAAAGAATTCTGGACAAATCAACAAACAACCACCACCAGTTCGATCAGTACCTTGAACCCCAACTCCGTCACAATTATTTTGGTAGGACCCACATTGGCAGGAGACTCTAATAAACAATGGAAGAACTACTCCAAGTACTCAATGGTGGCATATCAAATCATGTACAACACCCCTTTAGCTAAGAAGCTGAGGCTACCACAAGAGGTGCCAATCATGTTCACAGAGGAAGATGCTCAGGGGGTCAGTTACCCCCACGACGATGTGCTTATAATTGAAGTAGTGGTAGCAGGAGAGAAGATAAACAGGGTGTTTATTGATCGGAGTAGCTCAGTCGACATAATCTTTAAAGAAATCCTAAACGACCTAAAAATTAGGAACCTCCACATAAAGGAGACCTAAATGTCACTACAAGGATTTGGGGATAGCTGTATGATGTCGATCGGAGTGGTGACCCTCTCCCTCACCATTGGACAAAAGCTTTATGAGAAGATGGTGATGACCAGGTTCGTGGTAGTGGACCGCCCATTCCCGTATAGAGTTCCTCTTAGGTGACTGTTCATGGTGAATACTAATGCAGCCCTAACCATCAATTACCTGAAGCTAAAATTCCTTGCTGGAGAAGGGATTGGAGTGGCGTTGGAAGTTCAGAAGGTGGCAAGGAGCTGTTACACAGTCATGACAAGAAGGGTGTTTTGCATTCTCGCAATCGATCCAAGAAAAAGAATCCTTGAATCCCTAGAGTCGGCGGAAGAGATACAAGAACTTCAGGTCGAGGTCGGGGAATCTGTGAAAGTGATCAGGATGGGAACCAATTAAAGCCAGAGGTCAAGCAAGGGCTGACCTATTTGATTCGAGAGTTTTCAACATCTTCATCTGGTCCCACTGAGACATGCCCGGAATTGACCCAGGACTGGCTGCCCACAAGCTGACTGTCTGCCCTACATCTTGACCAATCAAGCAAAAAAAGAAGAATCTTCAATTATGAGCGAAACAGAGCTGTAGCTGAAGAGGTGAAAAAATTATTGATGGCTCGGTTCATCTGGAAGGTCCACTACCCAGAATGGTTGTCCAACGTGGTAATGGTAAAGAAGGAAAATGGAAAGTGGAGAATGTGTGTTGACTTCACTGATCTAAATATGGCATGCCCCAAAAATATTTTTCCCCTCCCGAAGATCGACCAACTAGCGGATGCAACTGTAGACACAAGCTACTAAGTTTTTTCTGGCTATAATCATATCTCAATGCCCCCGCCACCCCGCGACTAGGAAAAAATTTCCTTCGTCACCATCTAAGGATCTATTGCTACCAGGTGATGCTGTTCGAATTGAAAAATGTAGGAGTCACCTATCAAAGATTGGTAAACAAGCTTTTCAAAAAACTGATTGGCAAAAATATAGAAGTATATGTAGATGACATGATAGCCAAGTCAGTAAAAGCATCGGACCACGTGGCCGACCTCCGAGAAGTCTTTATGGTGCTAAGGGAGAATGGAATGAAACTGAACCCCGAGAAGTACATCTTCGGGGTAAAATCCGAAAAGTGCTTAGGCTTCGTGGTGAGCCAACGGGGAATAGAGGCCAATCCGGATAAAGTTTGAGCTATCTTAGAAATGAAGTCTCTAAGCACAGTGAAAGAGATCCAACGGCTAACAGGCAAGATCACGGCACTAAACAATTCATCTCTAAAGTCACCGATAAATGCTTCACCTTTTTTCAAGCCATTAAGAAAATAAAGAAGGATCAGTGGACCGAAGAGTGCAATGAGAATCATTGGTAGTATACCTGGGAGTCTCGAAAAAGGCTGTCAGCTCAGTCCTCACCAAAGAAGATGGGGGATGCAACGACCGGTGTACTATACAAGCAGAGCCCTCACCGAACCAGAAACAGAGTGTTTGTCGACCCAGGCAGCTTGATTGACATAATCTTCAAGAAAACCCTGAACGACCTGAAAATCAAGAACCTCTACATAGAGGAGACCCAAACGTCACTACAAGGATTCAGAAATAGTTGTGTGATGCTAATCAGAGTGGTGACCCTCTCCCTCACCATCGAACGTAAGCCCTATGAGAAGACGGTGATGACTATGTTCATGGTGGTAGACCGTCCATTCCCGTATAGAGTTCTCATTGAGCGACCATTCATGGTGAATACTAATACTGCCCTATCCATCCATTACCTAAAGCTAAAATTCCCTACGGAAGAAAGGATCAAAGTGATGTCGAGACATTAGAAGGCGGCAAGGTGCTATTACGCAGTCACAACAATAAGGGCATTTTGCATTTCCACAATCAATTCAAGAGAAAAAATCGTTGAATCCCCAGAGTCGGCAGAAGCGATACAAGAACTTCAGGTCGAGGTCGAGGAATCTGTAAAAGTGGTTAGGATGGGAACCCAATTGAAACCAGAGATCGAGCAAGGACTGACCCGTTTGATTTAAGAGTTTTGGAACATCTTCACCTAGTCCCACTGAGACATACCTAGAATTAACCAAAGACTGGCTGCCCATAAGCTGACTGTCTGCCCTACATCTCGATCGGTCAAGCAAAAAAAGAAGAATCTTTAATCAGGAGCGAAACGGAGCTGTAGCGGAAGAGGTGAAAAAATTATTAGCAGCTCGGTTCATCCCGAAGGTCCATTACCCGGAATGGTTGTCCAACGTGGTAATGGTAGAAAAGGTAAATGGAAAGTGGAGAATGTGTGTTGACTTTACTGATCTGAATAAAGCATGCCCCAAAGACAGTTTCCCATTCCTGAAGATCGACCAACTAGTGGATGCAACTGCAGGACATGAGCTACTAAGTTTCATGGACGCATTTTCTGGCTATAATCAGATCCCGATGTCCCCCCGCCCTCCCGACCAGGACAAAAATATCCTTTGTCACCCACCTAAGGACTTATTGCTACCAGGTGATACCGTTTGGATTAAAAAACGTAGGAGTCACCTATCAAAGATTGGTAAACAAGCTTTTCAAAAACCTGATTGGCAAAAATATAGAAGTATACATAGATGACATGATAGCCAAGTCAGTAAAAGCAGTAGACCACGTGGCCGACCTCAGAGAAGTCTTCATGGTGCTAAGGGAGAATGGAATGAAATTGAACCCCGAGAAGTACGTCTTCGGAATAAAATCCAGAAAGTGCTTAGGCTTCATGGTGAGCCAACAGGGAATAGAGGCCAATCTGGATAAAGTTCGAACTATCTTAGAAATACAATCTTCAAGCACAATGAAAGAGATCCAGCGGCTAACCAATAAAATCGCGGCACTTAAAAGATTCATCTTCAAAGCCACTGATAAATGCTTCACCCTTTTTCAGGCCATTAAGAAAAAGGGGAAAGATCGGTGGACTGAAGAGTGTAAACAAGCCTTCCAACAGCTAAAGTCCTACCTCTCTGAACCAGTACACCTGGCGATTTTAGTGCAAGAAGAATTATTGGTAGTATACCTGGGAGTCAGTGCAAGAAGAATTTTGCTACAGTAACATGTGTACAGTATTTTACTACAGTAAATAGTGAACAGTATTTTGAAGACAAAAACCCTAAAAGAGAAGGAGAAGGGAAAAGAGAGAGAAAAATAGAGGCAAAAACTTAGAGAGAGAATTCACAACACAAATCAAAGATCAAAGCCAAAGATTGAAGAACCAAGATCAAGATTCAAGTTTCAAGTCAAGATTGAAAGAGAAGCACATCAAGGAGTCACTTTGATTAGTTTTCCTTCTCTTTCTTTATCATTATGTTATTATTCTTGTTGATATTTATGAATTGGTTTGATACTTTTAGTTTTGTGATGGGTTAATTTGTTCATCTAGGGTTAGACTATGTGAACTTAGTATGGATTTGAATCTTGTTAATTCTTAGTTTATGATCTTCATACAATAGATTGATTCATTCTATCTTGTGTTTAATGCTTTCATTATACCTGATCAATATTTTGGATGATTGAGGAACCATGATGAACTCGACAGATGGATTCATGTGTTTAGCCTAGGATAGTTTGATGCATGATCATAGGGTAATAACTATGAATTCCATCTAGGATAGACATATACCTAGGTGGCATGTATGGTCTAATTTAGACTTGATCTTAATGAATTACATTCTGATTTGATTACCATAGACATATAGGTGATTGTTGAAATGTGTAATATAGTCACTTGACCATCGACAGAGGCTTGTGATGAGATTAGTGTCTAAGCCAATCAATTGATATTAAGGGTTTAATTAACTGATTAATGCATCCAATAAAATACTATGGGACAAGAAAAAAACCCTAGATTATCTTTATTTGTGAATTCTACTATTTGCTTTTGTTTAGTTAATTGAGAGAATTAGATTAGTTAAATAAATTTCAGATTGTGATTTTCTGAATAAAAGTTAAGTAGGTATAATTTTAGTACTTAATTTATAGAATTAGATTGAATAGTCCCTGTGGGATCGATATCTGGACTTAAAATCCTATATTACTTTATATGATAGTGTGCACTTGCGCTTAACTACTATAGCATCACAATCAAGTTTTTGGCACCGTTGCCGGAAACTAATTTTATCTATTCTTTAGATCAATACTAATATCAAGCTACTTACTTTTAATTCAGATTTTTATTTTTGTTTTATCTTCTTCTTTTTACTTTGATTTTCTTTTTATTTTGCTTTGACAGTTCATACCATGGAAGGAAACAATTATTACATCAAAAATTCTATGTTTGAGCCTATGATACTACAGAGAGCTTTGAAAGAGTATGTTATCCCAACTATAAATAGTATTTAGTTTAATATTCGGCGACTAGCCATCAACGCTAATAACTTTAAGATCAAGTCGAATATTATTCAAATGCTGAAAGAAACTGTGCAGTTCAGCGGAGCTCCCAATGACGATCCTAACATGCATATTATAAATTTCTTGAAAATTTGTGATACCTTCAAATACAACGGAGTCTCTGACGATGCCATCAGATTGAGATTATTCCCTTTCTCTTTAAGGGACAGAGCTAAGAGTTAGTTGATGTCACTGCCATCAGGATCCATATCGACGTGGAAAGATTTAGCACAGAAGTTCTTAGCCAAGTTCTTTCCACCAGCAAAGACAGCAAAGATGAGGAATGACATCACCTCATTCAGTCAGATTGATGGAGAGTCATTGTATGAGGCATGAGAGTGCTTCAAGGACATGTTAAGGAAGTGTCCTCATCATGAAGTCCCTAAATGGCTATTAGTCTAAACGTTCTATAATGGATTAGTAGGCCATTTGAGGATTATTGTAGATGCTGCTGCTAAAGGAGCTTTAATAAATAAGTCTACAAATGAGGCTTATGATTTATTAGAAGAGATGGCGTCAAATAGTTACCAATGGCCACCAGAGAGAGTTACACCCAAAAGAGTTGCTAGTATATATGAAATTGATGCATTCAATGTATTGGCCGCACAAATCAATTCATTATCCAAGAAGTTTGATGCATTGAATGCCGTTAAAACTCAACAAGTGATATGCAACTTTTGTGGTGATAACCATATAAATGGGCAGTGCATGGAAGTAGCAAATAATGTGGGCAATTTCAATCGTCAACAACCTATCCCACAATCAAATTCCTACAATACGAGGTGGAGAGATCATCCTAACTTTTCTTGGCGTTACAACCAAGAGGAGCCATTTAGACCAATGAATCCCCCAGGATTTTCGCCACCACAAGAAAAGAAGCCCACATTGGAAGACATATTTATGCAATATATGAAGTCTAATGATGCCATCCTACATAATCATTCAGCATCTTTGAAGAATTTAGAGGTTTAAATGGGATAACTTGCTGTTGCAATTAATAGGAGACCTCATGGCACTTTACCAATCGATACTGAGACAAATCTAAAAGAGAATGTAAAGCTATGCCGAGCCATCAACTTGAGGAGTGGTGAGATCTTACAAGAAAACACATTCATACCACCACAACCAAGTATCGAGGAGAAGAAAGTGTAGAAAAATAAAGTACAACCATATAGACCTCCTATTCCTTTTCTTCAAAGGCTACAGAGTTGTCAAACAAGTGTTGAAACAAAAAAATCAGCAGCATACCGGTCCAGAAAATAGTGCAAAATCTCAAAAAAGTGCAGAATTCTCAATAATAGAACGTGCAGAAACTGGTATTAAAGTACAACAACATTCTAAGGTGCAGAAAAGTGGCAACCCAGTAGAAAATACTAGTAACAAAAAGCAGAATCAGCTCATGGGCACTATGTTACTTGACTGTTGTAGCATTAATGTAGTGCCATCGAACACCAAAGAGCTCAAAGACATGGAGATGTTGAATCCTCACATAAAAAAGAAGGCGTTAAGGCATAGAAAGAAAAGAAAGAAGAAAAAGAAGAAGAAGCAGTATAATGACAAGATCAAAGAGAATGGCACAAAAGAGACACTTCACCGGTCTAAGATTCAAGTCTTTCCGGAGAAACACGAGGAGAATGAGGAACAAGTTGCTACCCAAGATCAAATAAAGAAGATGTGGAAGCTAAAGAAAGAAAGCCTAACAAGCGCACATATAAAAATGCTTCCACCATTGACTTTGATCCTCCATAAGAGTAGAAAGAGTCTCGTCAAGCCGACAACGCTAAATCAAGCACTTATTGGGAGGCAACCCAAGTAAATTTTTATTGTTTATTAACTTATTTTCAGTTTTAGTTATGTTAGTTTCTTTATTTCTTTTAGGAATAAAATCAACAAGTCAAGCATTCAAGAAAGCAGCTCAAGCAATTTCAAGCGTTAGAAGTAAAGGAATACCACAGTCCAATCAATGGACAACAATATTGCATTGCTTCAACTTCATCTACTAGGGGAGTTTTTCTTACTTTTAAGTTTATTTTTAGACATAAAGGACAATGTCTAATTTAAGTTTGGGGGTGGAAAACACACTTTCTTGTGTCTATTTTGCTGCTTATATTGGTTGGTTATCTTGTGGAGTAAATTTTTTTTTTTAGGTTGTTAAGTTTTGGTTGAGAGGATGATCATTAGTCCATGATAAGAAATAAAATATTTGCTGAATTTATTTTCACAAGTTTTTAGAAAATAATAGATGCTTGAGATAACTCTTATATTATGATTCTTGGATTGAGTTCAAACTTATTTTTGATCACTTATTCTTAAGTACATTGAAAGAAGCATGTATTAGTTGAATTTTTTGCATAGATTTATTCATGCTTAAGTAGTATACCACAGTCCCCTACACCATCATCACTGACCATGAAAAGCAGTTTGACAACAATAATTTTAAACAATTCTACAAACAACTAGGAGTATGATTGTCGTTCGCCTCCTCCACACACCCTAAAACCAACGACCAAGTCGAGTCCTCCAACAAGTTGATAAAAAAAAATACTCAAGAAGAAGCTGACGGAAAAAAAAGAGTGTAGGTAGAGGAGCTACCAGAAGTACTATAGGCGCTCCGAACAACTAGTAAAACAGCCACTGGTGAGACACTATTCTCATTAGCCTTTGGAAGTGAAGTAATGATCCCCGCAAAAATTGGAACCCCGACCCACCGAGTATTAAACTTTTTTGAAACCGTTAATAACGACCTAATAAAGGGAGGGTTAGACTCGATCAAATATTTTAGAGACCAAACCCAGATTCGAGCATCAACTTACTAGCAAAAAGTGATCAGATACTACAATAGGAAGATCGGGGCCAGAAGTTTCGAAGAGAGAGACCTAGTGCTACGGATAATGGTGCTCAACACGAAGAACTCCACAGATGAAGTCTTAGGTCCCACTTGAGATGGTCGTACAAGATCCTTATGCGAGTAAAAGAGGCATACAAACTTGAAGAAATAGACTAGGGAGCCATCAGGAAACCATGGAACACCGAGCTGGTAAGAAAATACTATCTTTAAGCTTTTGTTTGTAACCATTCTCTGTATAAACATCGTGCTTAAATAAAAACTTTTGTTTCTTTTCTTCTTTTGCATGAACATTCGCGAGGAGCAAATTAACCAGAACATAAAACGAGTCACCTACGCATGGACCCTCGGATTATTTGACAAGAGAGCTTGCATCAAACCGCCTAAAATGGCATACCGCGCCCATCTTAAGATCTTTACGACATCGTCATCGCAAAAACATCCTCATTTTTTGACAAGGCATCACCATGTCACGCGGAACACTGTAATCAGTTTGACTTTCATTCTATTTTCACCATCATTGTCACCAGCTTGACGCTTGCAGAGCACTTTGCTATGACCGGTTCGACTTTCATTCTATTTTCACCGTCATCGGCTCGACGCTCGCGGAACACTTCGCCATGACCGGTTTAAATTTCATTCTATTTTCACCATCATCGGCTCGACGCTCGTGGAGCACTTCGCCATGATCGATTCAACTTTCATTCTATTTTTACCATTATTGGCTTGACGCTTACGAAGCACTTTGCCATAACCCGTTCGACTTTCATTCTATTTTCATCATCACTGGCTCAACATTCGTAGAGCACTTCGTCGTGACCGGTTTAACTTTCATTCTATTTTTACCGTCACATGTTCGACGCTCGCAAAGTACTTCGTAGTGACTGGTTCAACTTTCATTCTATTTTCACCGTCATCAGCTCGATGATCACGGAGCACTTTGCCATGACTGATTCTATGCTCATTCTACAGCGTCGCACCTGGACGGCTCGGTGGGGCAAGAGCTGTGGCGCTTCCACAGCATTACCATGGGTTACATCATGGCACATGAATAGGGTTTGACCGTGGTTTTACTATAGTATCACTGTGGCCTTTCCACTGCACCCATGACACGTTGTTCATCGTCATTACACCGAGCCAGTCCTCTAAGGGTATTGAAGGGTTCCCCACCCGACACAGTCTAGACTACTCGCTTTGGACTGCACTAATGACCGATGTATCACCAGGGCCGACCCTGGTATTCAATTGGATCGAGCATCACTACAAGACGTCCCGAGTGGGTTTTATTTCAAATTATTCGTGATCACAGTTTAAGCATCCACACAATTATGCCGGTTATGAAAAAACTATTTAGCCTAGCTAAAGTTTTTCGATTCCAGTATTATAGGTTAGAAACGATTACTAATGACTACTATTTGGTCCTAATTAAAGTTGTTCGGAAAAATGGTCAACCTATTTAACTACAAATCTTATTATTATTCGTGAAATATCTTATTCAAAACGATGATTATCACTAACGGTGTAATTGTTTTAACAAGATCAATGTTTTATAAGCAGTTCGACTATCTTAACGAATTACGCTATGGTGAAACAAATTTACTTTGAGCAGGTAAAAGAGAACAAGCACACATTAAAAAAGAGCAAATAACCCATTCATTAAAGATGATTACATTGATCAATTAACAAGGCGATCACAAAAAAAAACCCTAAGTAGGAAAAGAGATTATTTAGGCTGCAGGAGCGGTGTCATGCATGTCTAAGTCCACGACAAAAATGGCTTCGAGGACATTGCCAACCGGAGGAGCTGCGACAACGGGCGGGTTGGCTGGAACATCTACAGTTCCCTGTGGCTCAGCGGGGGGCGGTGCTGCTGCTGCTAGTTTGCCCCTAGTCGGTAAGAGGAGTAACCTCACCACTGCTCACAATTGTGGCACTCCTAACAAGGACAAGCATATTAGCCGGAGGGGGGTCATCACCACCAGCGTCAACAGGCACCGACGCATCATTATCATGGGCCCCGAAAGTTTTCCATTCATGAACAAAGCCCCCAGTGGCTAAAGACCACAACCATTAAAGGTCAATCTCTGGGTAGTGCTCATAAAAAAGGGCGATGGACCTTTGAAATCCATCCATCGCGCCTTGACGGAAGCCCTTCTCACGACCAGCAAATCACGGGTTCCGCTGCTAGTCAAGCTAGGCCACCAGAGAGATCAAGCTCTACTCAATCAGCTCCTTCTGCCTTTGAGCGATGACGAGCTGTGCTTCGGGTTCTTCGTTATGGTGTGTTAGCTCCCCTACTCGAACGCCCGCCACTGCCAGAGAGTTCGTCATCGTCTGTTCAACCAACCATTTCTGATGCTCAAGCTCAGATAATCTGCTCTCCTCCTCGGCCCTGGCGGTCATCATCTCCTCTAGTTTGGCCCACACCTTATCGACCATCTTTCTCTCTTACTCAGCAATCCTCCTAGCCTGCTGAGTCTCAGCATTTTGTGCACAGGTGCGAAACCCATGATCTCGGCTCGAAACTGAGAAAGAAGAAAAATAGACCGTTGAAAAATACGGGGTCAGAGCAAGAAAATGTACAAAGGAGAAATAAACCAGATATCAGGCAACTAATGTCAAGGACAGACCTTAGTGCAACGTTAAAGTCAGTGGCGGGATCCAAAGAAGATGCTTAACCTACCTAGATAGGGGTCACATACATCTTCAGCTCCTGCATCACTGGGAGAAAATTTCTCAAGTCCTCTCTGACCTCTAGGACTAGAACAGAGGAAGACACTTGGGAGAGCCCCTTGCGGGAAGACCGCCCCTCCTGCCTTAGAGAGCTCGACGAAGATGTGGCTCGTCTGGCTTTTGTAACCTGGGCTGATGAATGAGCCAGAGAGCTCTACCTCCTGCTTAACGTTTGGATAGCGTGAGAGTCTTGTGGCCGAGTCTCAGTGAAAGCCCGTTCCCTAGAAGAACCCCCCTGGTCTGGACCCCTCTCCCGAACAGTCAAACTCTGAGAAGCCCTATCCTCACTGGCCTGATCACCCGCAGATGGCGAAGACGAGCCATTCCCCCGGGAGAGACCCCTCGCTTGGCACCTCTCATAACCGAACAGTATCCCCATGACGTTGTCAGGGTTTAAAGGCCCCCGATCGCTTGAGGAAGAACCTTCGATTCAACTCATTTTTCTCCTTTCACCACATCCTTGCTCATATATTCCTACATTTTACACAATGTAAGAACTAAAAAGGGGGGGGAATGGGAAGGGAAAGTTTGGAGCAAAAAAGATGAAAACTCACTTCGAGTTTAAAGCAGGGAAGGAACGGAAGGAACTAGTCCCGATTCGACAAGGTTGGACGGGGATAACAGCTCTTGAAAAGGGTAGATATATTGAAGCGTTGTGTCTATTCGAGTAAGGGCCTGCTCGGAAACTTCCACATCAGTCGCCCAAGTAACTGCAGAAAAAAGGCAAATAAAGAAAAGTTAGTCGAACCGAGCAGATCACTTAAGTCTAACATATACGCAATGATCAAGACCTGCATTCACAAAAAGGGGTAGCAGGGATGACCTACTCTCCCCTACCCCTCTCAGGGTGTAGTAACCAGTATCTACAACCGATAATAATAAATATTTATATATGTATAAATATACGTATTGTATTTGTATGTGGGGGATATTTGATTTATATATTGTTATTAGTAGTGTTTGTATAGGTTAAGGTCATACTATTAACATTGGGTTTAATTGCAAGACTTTAGATTTATTTTAGGGACCAAATTGTAATACTTTGAAAGTTTTAGGGGTAAATTCGTAAATACCAAAAATTAACCACTTAGTATAAAAATACACTTTTAAAAACCCTAATTCTCTCATTTTGGTTGAGCTACCCATTTTTAGAGAGAGAAGAGAGAAATAAAGGAGAGAGAAAGAGAAGAAGAAGAAGAAAAAGAAGAAGAAATTGGAATTTTGGATCTTTAGAGGTATATCACAACTAATTATCAATTTATTGGTGTTAATTAAGTTAATTTCTTTAAGTTTTGATTTCTGAAAATATGTATAATTAAGGATTTGATGTGTATTTCGTTTGATGTTGTGAGAATTGATGATGATCTATAAGATAGCTTGATAAATTATGATGAATTATGAAATTTCTGCTTGATAGTCTCTTGATCCAGGAATTTTATAAATTTTTGTAATTCGATTCTGGTTTTTAATTTTGATTATATGAAATTAGACGTGTTAAGGATCATCTGAGACTTTGAATCGATTGAAAATTCTGGAAATTGAATTTATAGTGAATTTACCAAAATGACCCTGAAATTCTAGAAATTTCCTGTGTAAACAGTATAGTACAGTGAACAATAATTTTTGTCCTACTGAATGATCTTCAAAAATTATGAATTTGTGGAATATGATAAGTTTATATATCTAATATGATATACTCGGAATTGGGAATTTAGATCAATGTGGTTGAAGTGTTATGATTTTCTAAAGTGTATTAGCTCATTACAGTATTTGATTAACAGGTTTTTAAAGTTAAACAATAAAATAGTTTTAAAATACTTTTGGCAGTTATTTTGAAGTACAATATTTATTGTGAATTGGTATATGTGTCAAGAGTATTTCTGTGGTAGTTTTACAATTTTTGAGTTAGTATATGATTTTATAAAATTAGGAGATTGAATATTGTTTAGTAAGTGTCTTGATCCTGTCAGGTTGGTAGTTTGGATTCGATGATGTGTATGAAATGGATTGTGTAGGAATTTTGATATAATATTCATATATAGGAAGGATATATGAGTCAAGATTAATACATTCTGATTTTGGAGTAATTGGACATCATTTGATGTATTAGAAAATTTTGTTAAGTGTAAGTGGTCAGAATGACAAGTTTTGAGAAATCAAGTATTTAGACCAATTTGATGTGTTAAATGCATTGTGTATAATTTTGTAAGCTATTTAAGTATTTGTGTGAATTGTGAGGCTTATGAAAGGATTGATCTTCATTGATAGGTTAAGGAGATTTAAGCCTTGTAGCTGTAAGTGCTAAGAGGTAAGTATACTAGACTTTTTACTGAAATCACAATAAACATAGTAATTGTTTTGTATGATTTTGCAAATGGGGTTAAGAATATGTTTATGTTATGTCAAAGTATATTTTGATATGAAATGTGAATATATATTTCTGAATGTGAGCATTGACATTGAGCATGGACATACATGTGTTTTTTGTAAGTGAGCTTTCAAAATAAGATGTGTTTAATAAAGAAAGCTTTTGAAGTGTAATATGTCCATGAGAAATATTTTGTATTTTGAGGGTACTTGAACTCACTGTTAACTTAGTAGGCATTTTATGTGATTGTGGAGCCTTTATGTGTGGCCTTTCCTTTGGGATTGGTATATGTTATGTGTTCCGTATGTATGGAGGATCCTATTGGTACCTAAAGGAAGAGTGAGTCATCACATTCGTGTGGTGGCGTATTGGTGCATGTGAGAGGACTCACCGATGATCAGGGTGAGGGTTTGGCTATTACCTTCGGGCATAAGCATTATATATGTGTTATTCAAGACCTCACTTGTACTATTCCTCTCATACGGTATGTCACCTACGAGTGACATTTGGCTCATTATGTGATATGTGATATGTAAGTCCTACTAAGTAGTAGTTGAGTGATGGTATTCCTATTATGTGTTTTGAAAGAATGTGTAAGCGCTTACATGATATGTGATTTGATAAGATTATGATTTTGATTGATCACAGCATATCATACATATGCATTGTGTACATATATGTATTTGTATTTGATATATGAAAAACTAGTATGCTTACTGAGTTTTATACTCATTATAGTTTATGGTGATTTCAGGTAAATAAGGTACATGTGTGCTTAGCGGATTTGGCAAGGCTTCTGCTGTTCCTTGGGTTCCCTAAGTTGTTAGGTTGCTAAGTATTTCATTTGGGGACACGTAGGATATGATATTTGATTTGTCCCTATTGAATAAATACTTATGTATTATTTTATTGTGTGTGGATTGGATTTGGTTTAAGTTTCATAAAGCGTGGTTATTGGATGATTTTAAGTAAGAATTTGCAATGAATATATTCTGGGCTCCCGGTAACAAAGTTGCTACTGGTGACGTAGTAGAGTGTTAATCTCTGAGAAAACTTTGCGTATCTCCGGTTTAATAATTGTCCCAGTCATAATCCAATTGCTATAATTCTGAAAGAAATTGAAATGAATGTTTAAATATTGTCAAGAGAAGTTTATATTTATATGTTAGGTTATGGTTGATTTTAGTGTTGAACTTACTAGCAACTTGCTAAGGATTTCTGTGTTGAATGAAAGTTGTAAATTTTGTGTAATATTATTTATGAGTGCACATGCAGTGAATGAATGTAAGTGATGTTGTGTGTCGGATCTTTTGGGTCTGGGGCGTGACACAGGGACCCTCGGACCACACTCTCCCCTAAAAAAAAATCGTTCCCCCTTTCAGTCATTTACGGAGGTTGGTCGACCCGGGACCGGGTTCTGAAGGCCATAAAACGAGAGGTAATATAAGCTCCTCTAGCTTGTAGCATTGCTCTTGAAATGATACAGGTAGCACAATTCCTAAAAATATGAGGGACTGCCCTGCCCTTGACTACAAGACGAATGAGCCCGCAAGCACTCTCCATGAGTTCAGGCATAACTGGGAAGGGACAATCCCGAGGCAGGCCAACATCTTAGCAAAATACCGCTACATAGGAAGCCAAAGTCCCAGCTTCATGAACTCAACATGAATTGCCACCTCGCCATTGATAGAGCTGCTTGGAGGGCAGCCTGAGGGTGACAGTCTCAGGAATGTCATAGGAGTGCCTGATAAAATTTAGGTCATCCTCACTAAGGCAAAAAGCGGTATCTGGTATTCATTTCATACTCCACTACCTCCACGCCCTCCTCCACCATTAGGCCCTCAGGATTTTTGCCTTCGCCCTCGCTGGTACTCAGGATGTGCTTGGCCTCGTTTAAAGCTGCCTAAGACGATGGAACTCTACCTGCAGGGTGGATGCTCCCTCACTCGCCCTGAGCCCTCTGCTCCTCCTAACCAAAGGGAGTTTAGAGGACTGTTCCCCCTCCTCAACTGCCATGTCCATAACCGAGAGGACTAAGTTGACTCTGGAGGCCATCAACTAATAGAACACACTTCTTAAATGATGCTACAAGTTACTGGACAAGGACAGCAACAAGCCAACCACGCCCGAAAATGAAAAAAATAGGCAACAGCCGTTAGGACCAGAAAACGCAAGGAAAAATCAAAATAGGAAAAATATAGGAAAAAGGCTAGAAGCAAAGCCTAAAATAAATCCCCGAAAAAAAAATAAAACAAATGAAAAGAAGCCAAAAAGAGAATAAAAGGACATACCAGAAGAACTGAGGAAGGCTGGAGTTGAGAACGATGAAGATGAATTCACCAGATCAAGAATGCACCTTCGATGAAGAAGCAACAGTAACACCACAGGATGACAGCAAAATATCAAAAATACGTGATAAAAGATACAAAACAAAAAAGAATGTGACTATTTATAGGTAGTAGTGAAGTGATCTAGGCTGTCAAAACTAAGAAAGAAAGGGCGAGATCGACGGGAAAGGCAGAAAGACGCTTGGAACCAGAGATGCAATGCCTCAGATCCTTAGGTGCAATAAAAGCGCGTCTCTTCAGAAGGTTGCAACCCAGGCCGTTGGATTCAAACAGATCGGATGGTCCAGGGGACTTCAGTCAGTTAAACGTCACTTGAAAAAAGAGAAAGACACGACGTTTAGGTAGCAACTACTATTGACTGCACGATTGAAAGAAGATCAACGGTTGACATTGAAGAGACTGACGCAAGAATCAAGGACGACGTTTGAAGAGACCTACCATTAAATTAAAAATCTTAAGAGAAACTGCCACTACGTGGCAACGACTTTTCAGGTCACTATGATATCACCACAACAATCCCGCCCGCTCTAACTTTCCCAAAATCCAGACCCAATCATGAAATTGCTCTCAGAGGGCAAATTAGATCTGCTCGGGTGAAAAGAAGACAGAAGAAAAGATAAAGTGGGGGGCTCGGGGAGTAATATAAACTGGCTAGACCAGAATAGAGTTTCCAGTTTTGATAAATCAAAACTAGAAACTAGCAGACCCCTATTCCCCTCCGAAAACCCTTCTCTTCCTGCCTTCAGGCTCGAGGGCCCTGAATTCAATCAAAGCCGGCCTTTGGAAGCCCAGCCAGATGTTCCCTTTAAAAGGTCATTCTCCTATCGAAAAGTTTGCCAGAATTTGCACAGCGAGTCCAATCTAAAGGCAGGCCCAGGAGCAATGGCCAATGGGCCTAAACCTGTCAAATGACAGAGAACAGGCTCGAACTCGGGGGATCTCGTTGGTAAGTGAGAAAACCTGTTCGGCCTTTGATGACCCAAACACGACCATGGCCGAGCAGGTACTAACTATATTCCACCACTTCACTCTTAGGAATCCTGCGTCAACATCAAACCAGTAAGGGAGGGCTGTTCAAGATCTAACCCGAGCTGACCGAAATAAGCCTCACTTGAACCAAAACCACCGGTGGAGGCAAACTCAAGGAATATGCTTAACACATCAAAAGGGACATCTGACATGGGATAAGAACGGGGTCAGAAAATTTACAAAAAGATATTCGGCATATATTAAGGGCACAGTATGAAGATATTTGGTGTGTCAAAAAGCGTAGCAGGAAATATTCTGCGCAATACAGAAATACTACAGAGGAAAGTCCAAAAAAGTCCCTGAAAGGCTATCACTATAAAAAAGAAAAGAGGGAGACATGGAGAGGATGATGAAAAAACTCCAAAAGTACAAAAAAAAAATGAGCATTCCCCCCGTCCCCAAAATAATATCTTATTCATGTTTTGTCATATTTTTAAGATAGAGAACCCCCCTTTCTGACTTAAGCATCGAAGTGTCTTCGCCGAAATGCACCCCAATAAGACTACCTTTGAGCTTGTGTTCGTATTTTCTTTGCAGGCCCTCTCCACAGCTCGTGAAAAATAGGAAACCCAAGCCCGTACTAGTCACTCTAGTCCAGACGAGGCCCAAATTCAATTCCCCCTCAACAAATTTAAGGCTCATTAACCCAAAAAACCATTTTTTCAGGTTAACATTTGTATTTTGAATTTATATCTATATGATGATTAACTTTTTTTTGTTTTAGTAAATTAACAATAATAATTGTAATAAAATGATGGAAAATTATTGGTTTTGATGTGACAGAAAAAAGGGTTAAAACGGAAGTAGTGGAGTGAGAGAAGAGCTACTTAAAGATAACGAATACAATGATTCTCTTTAATTTTGTATTTTTTTCTTACTTTTCTTCTTAATTAAGGAATTGTTATATTGTGACTTAGTTGAATTATCATAAGCATGATATCAATTATAAGCTCATGCCCCGATTATTATAAATGCATTATTATTTTCTATGTTCATTACTATCCATTATACAATTTTTTTTTTTTTTTGCTTTATATTTTGATTATGTGATAATTTATATTACTTAATGTATGTATAAAAGAATAGAAAATTCCATGCTATTTTGGTTCCTTATTTAGTTATATTTTTTATATTTTATGAAAAAATAGGAAATTTCAAAAAAAACATTTGACCCAAAATGACCCAAGATTCAAAAAAGGAAAAAAAAAAAACGCCCACAATATTAGTCAAGCCCAATTGGCCAAAAATCATACTAACCAAACCAAATTCAACAAAAAAAAATTAGTTCCGTCTAATTTGATTAAGAAAAATGAGCTCTGTTTTTTTTATTCTTCTCTAAGGGAGAACTTAAAAAACCATAAGCCAATTCAATTTTGACCAAAATTGGATCGAATCGACCCGTGCCACCAGTAAAGGTAGTCGATGCTCTATTTCTTTCGAGATTTTTTGAATGCGAGGAGAACGATACTAAGTATATTTAGACCCTTCCATTTTATTTTTCCCTGCTCTGAAGGAAGGTGGCAGATGTTTGTTTACGCTCAAAATGTAATGTGGTTATCACAGTATAGATTGAGGTGTCGATCTTACAAGGAAGCTTTTGGAAAAATAGATTGGTGAAGTAAAATATTAAAGCAGTAGCAAATGAGAAAATTAATTAATTGATTTAAGTGGATGAGATAAAATTGTCTATTAATTGAGAAAAATGTCTTATGATGATTTAAACAAGACTTCGAGAATCACAATTATACTTTATAAATCTACTCTACACTTTGATTCAATGTTTATAACACAATTGAAAGTTTAACATCCCAAACAATCAATCGGAAGATATATAAAATATAACATATTTGATAACACATGTATTTGATGTGATTAAACTCTTTGCAAACATTAAAACAAATCATGTTCATTTATACAAGTTATCTAAGATCGACAATATATCATTTTGACAATATTGCAGTAAAAGATCAACTTGAATATCAAATATTTATTGTCTTTACATGTTATCCAAGATCGATAATTTATCAATTGACAATATTGCAGTAAAAGATTAACATATAAAATAATATAATCAATAACAATTATAATTCAACAAGAATCTCATAAGAAAAGCATGATTGAAAATATGTTAGACATGAGAATTATAACCTCTAGATTATAGAAAATAAAATAGATAAGAGTTTAAGCAAAACTAAACTTATAAACATTTGTAGTTCTTGACAACGAATCAAAGCAAATGAGCATATAAATAGCATTTGAAATGCTGTAAAGCATGTGAAGTCTTCAGCTTTTTTATTGCAATCTTTTAAATAATGTATGCAACAAGAATTAATTGAGTATAGAGGCAGTGTGATCTTAAATATGCCAACAAGGTGAAATTCCACCTATTTGATATTAGTAATTATTTTGCAATTTCAGAAAGCATTCGACTGCATGGCTGAAGAAAATGGTCTTTATAGGTCATATTTTTTTAGAAAAAGAAAATAGGAAGAGAAAGCTAAAGCAACCACATAATAGTGATTGAAAAAATACTAAAAGATTTATTACATTCTGATAGATCTTCTCAGATATCACTAATAAGTTTCGTGCCTCTTTAAGTATGACATCCAACATTCTTTTAATGAGATTTGTAAAATCCATTTTACCTTGGCCACTTTGACTTACAATAATGATCATTTGTTGGGTAGCATGACTTGAAATACGAAGACTAAGTATAATAAGTATTGAGAATCTAATAAGAGGATAAACAAGCTATTGATTGTGGCTATCATACTTGACCCATGATGCAAATAAATTTTGTGGGCTGATGTTTTGAGATTTTATTTGATGAAGATAGTACAAAAGAGGATGAAATGAAAAAGTAAATAAATATTTGTTATACAAGTTATATAAGGAGTATATTTAGTGGTATGAAAAACTAGTTAATGAAAGTAACGGTATTAGTACTATTAGCAACATGGCTCTAAACAATCTAATGGAATTAGGTCATTCTCTTTATTTGATGATATGGTAAGGTGGGCAAACAAATCGCATGTTACATAAGTTGGCCTTTAGACAAAATATATGCTTACTAGTGATAATGCAGAGATAGAGGTTGTAAGTGAGGTGAACATATATTTGATGAAAAGATGTGTGAATGCTCGCAACTTTCACTTTGATATCTTATTTTGGTGGAAATTTAATGCAACCAAATATCTACTTTTGGCATTTATAGCTCGATATGTATTTGCAATATCAGTCTCTACTATGGCATTTAAATTTGTTTTCGGTACCGAAAGACGTGTGTTAGATATATTTAGTAGTTCATCAACTCCTATCATGGTGGAGGCTTTAATATACACACAAAATTGGATACAATCATCACTTATAATAGATAAAACCAAAAAGATTGAAACTATAATGCTTGAATATTGTAAAAGAAAAAACTCAAAGCATGTAATAAGTGATTAAATTTGATGCATTTACATTTAATTTTTAAAAATATTTGTTTATATATTTAATTCAATATTTTAATTAATTATTTTCTCTAAAAAACTATTATATAGAGCATAGTTAATCAATATTAGACCATGCAAGTCAAGAATGAAGACTAAAGAGTGTTTCCTAATAGCAATGTTAAGGTGAAAAATATTGAAATTTATTGCAAATATTTGAATTTTTTTTATGATAATTCTTTTGAATTTTAACTTCTTTTTCTTTTTATATATATAATGTTTATTTATAACTACTTTTCAAGTTTATTGGTGGACTTGGAGTTGTAGATTGAACATTGATGATAAATGAGATGCTAGACCTTGACTTTATTTTTGTAATATTTTATGGATTATGGATTGTTAGTGTAGTAACCAGTATCCACAACTGGTAAGAATATGTATTTATATATAGATATAAATATATATATTTTTTATTTGTATGTGGGTGATCCTTGATTTATATATTGCTATTAGTAGTATTTTTATAGGTTAAGGATATACTATTAGTATTGGGTTTATTTGCAAGACTTTAGATTTATTTTAGGGACCAAATTGTTATACTTTGAAAGTTTTTAGGGCAAATTCATAAATACCAACAAATTAGCCTCTTAGTATAAAAATACACTTTTGAACCCTAATTTACCCATTTTTGGGTCGAGCTATCCCTTTAGAGAGAGAGAAGAGAGAAATAGAGGGGAGAGAAATAGAAGAAGAAGAAGAAAAAGAAGAAAAAGAAGAAAATATTAGAATTTTGGATCTTAAGAGGTATATCACAATTATTTCTCAATTTATTGGTGTTAATTAAGTTAATTCCTTTAAGTTTTGATTTTTGGAAATATTTATAATTGAGGATTTGATGTGTATTTCGTAAGATATTGTGAGAATTGATGATGATCTATAAGATAGCTTGATAAATCACGATGAATTGTGAAATTTCTGCTTGATAGTCTCTTGATCCAGTAATTTTATAAATTGTTGTGATTCAATTTTGGTTTTACATTTTGAGTATATGAAATTAGACATATTTAGGATCATCTGAGACTTTGAATAGATTAAAAATTCCAGAAATTGAATTTGTAGTGAATTTACTAAAATAACCTTAAAATTTTGGAAATTTCCTGTGTTAACAGTATGATACAGTGACAAATAATTTTTTTCCTACTGAATGATCTTCAAAAATTATGAATTTGTGGAATATGATAATTTTATTTGTCTAATATGATATACTCAGAATTGAGAATTTAGATCAATGTGGTTGAAGTGTTATGATTTTCTAAAGTGTATCAGCTCATTGTAGTATTTGATTAACAGATTTTTAAAGCTATGGAATAAAATAATTTTAAAATACTTTTGGCAGTGATTTGGAAGTGAAATATTTATCATGAATTGAGATATATGTTAAGAGTAATTATGTGATAGTTTTATAATTTTTGAGTTAGTATATAATTTTATAAAATTGAGAGATTGAATATTGTTCAATAAGTATCTTGATCCTGTCAGGTTAGTAGTTTGGATTCGATGGTGTGTATAGAATGGATTGTGTATGAATTTTGATATAATATTCATTTATAAGAAGGATATATAAGTTAAGAATGGTATATTCTGATTTTGGAGTAATTGGACATCATTTGATGTATTAAAAAATTTTGTTAAGTGTAAGTGGTCAGAATGACAGGTTTTGAGAAACCAAGTATTTAGACCAATTTGATGTGATAAATGCAGTGTGTATAATTTTGTAAGCTATTTAAAGTATTTTGTGTGAATTATGAGGCTTATGAAAGGATTAATCTCCATTGATAGGTTAAGGAGATTTAAGTCTTGTAGCTGAAAGTGCTAAGAGGTAAGTATACTAGACTTTTTACTGAAATCACAATAAATATAGTAAGTGTTATGATTGATTTTGTAAATGTGGTTAGAAATATATTTATGTTATGTCAAAGTATGTTTTGATATGAAATGTGAAGACATGTGTTTATGAATGTGAGCATGGACATACATGACATATATGTGTTTTTGAAAGTGAGCTTTCAAAATGAAATGTGTTTAATAAAGAGAGCTTTTGAAGTGTAATATGTCCATGAGAAATATTTTGTATTTTGAGGGTACTTGAACTCACTGTTAACTTAGTAGGCATTTTATGTGATTGTGGAGCCTTTATGTGTGGCCTTTCCTTCGAGATTGGTATATGTTATATATTTCGTATGTAGGGAGAATCCTATTGGTACCTAAAGAAAGAGTGAGTAATCACATTCGTGTGGTGGCGTATTGGTGCATGTGAGAGGACTCACCGATGATCAGGGTGAGGGTTTGGCTTTTACCTTCGGTCATGAACATTATATATGTGTGATTTAAAAACCTCACTTATATTATTCCTCTCATACGGTATGTCACCTACGAGTGATATTTGGCTCATTATGTGATATATGATATGTAAGTCCTACTAAGTAGTAGTTGAGTGATGGTATTCCTATTATATGTTTTGAAAGAATGTGTTGCGCTTATATGACATGTGATTTGATAAGATTATGATTTTGAATTATCACAGCATATCATACATATGCATTGTGTACATATATGTATTTGTATTGAATATATGAAAAACTAGTATGCTTACTGAGTTTTATACTCATTATAGTTTATGGTGATTTCAGGTAAATAAGATACATGTGTGCTTAGCGAATTTGGCAAGGCTTCTGCTGTTCCTTGGGTTCCTTAAGTTGCTAGGTTGTTGAGTGTTTTATTTGGGGACGCGTGGGATAAGATATTTGGTTTGTCCCTATTGAATAAATACTTATGTATTATTTTATTGTGTGTGGTTGGATTTGATTTAAGTTTTCAAAGTGTGGTTATTAGTTGATTTTAAGTAAGAATTTGCAATGAATATATTCTGGGCTTCCGGTAACAAAGTTGCTACTGGTGACGTAGTAGAGTGTTAATCTCTGAGAAAACTCTGCATATCTCCGGTTTATTAATTGTCCCAGTCATAATTCAATTGTTATAATTCTGAAAGAAATTGAAATGAATGTTTAAATATTGTCAAGAGAAGTTTATATTTATATATTCGATTATGGGTTGTTTTTAATGTTGAACTTACTAGCAACTT
This sequence comes from Ailanthus altissimus, assembly GCA_946807835.1. Classification (NCBI taxonomy): domain Eukaryota; kingdom Viridiplantae; phylum Streptophyta; class Magnoliopsida; order Sapindales; family Simaroubaceae; genus Ailanthus; species Ailanthus altissimus. The sequence continues at coordinate 23,603,108 of OX327684.1, forward strand.
GCTAAGGATTCCTAGGTTGAATGAAAGTTTGAATTTTGTGTAATATTATTTATGAGTGCACATGCATTGAATGAATGTAAGTGATGTCGTGTGTCGAATCTTTTGGGTCTGGGGCGTGACAGCTAAATTTATTCTTTATATTTTATACTCTTGTTAATTAAAATGTGTTGTGGATGATGGAGTTGGTATTGATTGTTGATATTGAAATTGGAAGTGTTTCGTTGCTTTGCAGGTTTTAAAAAATAAGAATATTCATTTTTAAGGGAGATTTTGCTGAATTTTTAACAAAGTTGCTACTGGTGACGTAGTAGAGTGTTAATCTCTGAGAAAACTCTGCATATCTCTGGTTTATTAATTGTCCCAGTCATAATTCAATTGTTATAATTCTGAAAGAAATTGAAATGAATGTTTAAATATTGTCAAGAGAAGTTTATATTTATATATTCGATTATGGGTTGTTTTTAATGTTGAACTTACTAGCAACTTGCTAAGGATTCCTATGTTGAATGAAAGTTTGAATTTTGTGTAATATTATTTATGAGTGCACATGCATTGAATGAATGTAAGTGATGTCGTGTGTCGAATCTTTTGGGTCTGGGGCGTGACAGCTAAATTTATTCTTTATATTTTATACTCTTGTTAATTAAAATGTGTTGTGGATGATGGAGTTGGTATTGATTGTTGATATTGAAATTGGAAGTGTTTCGTTGCTTTGCAGGTTTTAAAAAATAAGAATGTTCATTTTTAAGGGAGATTTTGCTGAATTTTTAATCACAAATTTTCAATTAAAATTGAATCTTGCACAAGTGAATTTTAATTGATTATATCTCAATTTAATTTTAATTTACTTAATTGAATATACTAGTTATTTTAATTGAATTATAATTTACTCAATTGAATTGTTTTATTTGTCACACATGTAAATAAATTAATCGAAATTGAATCTTGCATAATTGAAATTGAATTTTAATTTATTCAATTGAATTATCTAATTTATCACATGAATATAAATTAAATATTTTAATTGAATTATAATTTTAATTTACTCAATTGAGTTATTTGATTTATAAACTGAAATAAAATAATTGAAATTGAAATTACAAAATTGAAATATTTAATTTATCACATAAATACAAATTAATTAAAATTGAATCTTACACAATTAAATTTTAATTGATTATATCACAATTTAATTTTAATTTATTCAATTGAATTATTTAATTTACCACATAAATATAAATGACTTAAAATTGAATTTTGCACAATTGACTTATAATTTCAATTTACTCTATTGAAAATTATAACCTAATAGGTTAAGAGTTGGGAAAAATCTCGTTCTTTTAAATGATTGCATCGTGAATATAAATTAATTAATTGAATGTATCATTGAATTTTAATTTTATGAAAATCAATTGAATGATTTCATCATGAATACTTAATTAATTGAAATTCAACATTGACTTTTAATTTTAATTTACTCAATTGAATGATTTCTTTTCATGAATATAAATTAATAAATTAAAGTGCAAGATTCAATTTTATTTTAATTTACACAATTGAATTATTTTATCATGAATGCCAATTCTAATTAATTGAAATGTAATATTAAATTTTAATTTTTAATTTAATCAATTGAATAATTTCATCATAACTATAAATTAGTTAAAAAATACAATTAAATTAAATAAGTTAATAAAAATAAAAAATTATAATTAAATATTTAATTATACAAAAGCCCATATTTAATTGGTGTAATTTTAGGCTAAAAATAATTTAAAACAATTACCGTTAAGCCTAAAAATTTACTACCAATTTGATAAACCTAGTCCGAAACCCAATTAGTCCAAACCTAAGCCGATTTGCCAAACCGAACTAGGAATCAAAACCGAATTAGTTTGGTTTCGGTTCGGTCCGTTCCTAGCAAGAAATCAATTAGTCTAATTTTTCAAAACTGAATCGAACCGAAATCGACTTTTGCTGCTAGACTAATGCTACTGAAACGCAGAGTCAGGCCGTTGGTGCTACTGCCCAGCTAAGCATATTGCGAAATCGGATAAGGCTCCGCCCTTGTCTATTTTGCCCTCTTCCTTTCTTTAGCCTACTTAACTCTTCCCACCCTAGCCTTGGTTTAAATCCAAACCATTCTGTCACCCTTGAAAAGGAATTCCTTTTCTACTTCTTGGCTTATGCTTCTTTCGGTTATATTCTTGTGAACGTACTCCCTAGGTGGGATACTTAACGTATTAGCTATAGCATTGCATAGGTCGATACGCACTGCGCCTAGTATCCATCATTTATGGTTAGGACTAATGGGGTATCTAATCCCATTCACTTTCTTATCTTTCGTCTCTTAGTGTTAGTGTCAGTGTCAATGTCGAGGCTTAATCCTATTTGAGCACGTCCTTTCGAAAATGGGCATTAATTAAAAGAGCATACTATGATAAGGACTGATGGGCTCATTCAATAATAAGCCCAACAATACCAATAAGATAACCATTTTTTTATAATTACATCGTGAATTATAATATCTAATGTAAATCTATCTAAATCAATTACTTTCAAATAAATACAATTAAAAAATATTGGTTTGTTAATTTGGTTATAAATTAAATTAGTCTTTTTCAACATTATAAAACTGATCTTTTAGTTGGTATTAAATTAGATTGAATTTGACTAGGAGTGATTCCAATTTAAAGTCGGATTACAAAAAATTTAAAATGTTGTTACTATGTTATTCTTTGGTAAATTACTAATAATTAAGGACTAACATTTATATAATTAAGAACTAACCTTTATACTTTTATTTTTAGGGCCAAAGTCATCATAGTGTCATGGACTTTTCTCGAACCCGTACAGTTTAGACACTTTTCAAGTGCTAAGTAGCCTACAAGATTAATTATTCAAAGAAAGAAATGAAGAAGAAGCACACCAAGTGTTTAAGAGAATTTTTTTTTATATTAATACCAAAGAGAAATTACAAAGTTATTAGAGAACTACAAATGTAGAGAATTGTAACTCTTGGAGGATGGTTTACTTAAATGAGAGCTCCATCCATTTATAGCTAAAGCTATATACAATGGACGGTTATGATTCACTTAATTTAACAGTCCACAATCAAAGTCAAAAATGTACAAATAAATATTTTAAAGATGCTACCTATTACAAGAATATCCAAAGAATATGTTATTTCTAATATACTCTACTACTTACTACACAAAAGTGGGTTTACCCAACTCAATTAGACCTTTTAAAAAATTTAGCCCATGTAACACATCATAGGCCAAATACCCTCTTTATGGTCTTGTCACATGTCAAGTGTTTGATGAAATGCCTGAGAACATTTGCGGCGTGACATTCTCCCTCATCAAATTCACGCAACGCCTTCATCGCATTCTCACTGAAACTTGTGCACCTCGTTCTTCAAACTCTAACTATGTGCTCTCATGCTCCAAGCGTGCTATCCCATCGAGCAACCCTTTCCACTAAATAAAGTACTCAAAGCTCGTCCTGAGTTTCTCCTCTTTGTCATGATGTATGGAATTTTCCAAAGATTCTCGGTAGTGTGGCTCACACTCCGCGCCTTCCGTACCTCCACAATATTGCTTCCAATAGCTTACAGAATGCACCGAATATAGCCACTACCACTATCTCAAAGGTTTCCCAACCTTATGCGAGATGTTGCCAACCCTTTTGACAATAAACCTTGGCCCCTCATCTCCACGATCAAAGACCTTGTGAAGTGGGCGTGCTGGCTTGCACTATGGTGGAAGTATTGTCTCCATCACCAAGTTTCCTGCACTATTGATGCGATATTTCTATATCATAAAATTAAGTGCAAGTATACACTATCGTATGCAAGTAATAAAGAGACTAAATAAGTCGGATGTCGAACCCACAGGGATAATGTTTTCTTTTTAACCAATTACTAAAATTATGTCTTCCTAATAATTATTCAGATAAATAAAAATCTAAGAATGAATGTAGAAAATATAAAAATAAAAACACAATGCAAAGAGAATAGGGAGATAGCAACGTAGAGAGAACCTAGGATTAATATTATCCCTCAATATGTTTCTAATGATTAATCCTCTAATATTTAACTCACTTAATCTTTATTATTGATCAAGACACTAATGTATTCACAAGCCTCTTCCAAGGTCATGCAAGTATATCTTAGTTTACCAAATACCTATATTCCTATGGTACTTGTAATAAATTAAGATTCATTAAGATTAGGTCTTATTGATCATACATGCCAATTAGGTATATTCCTATCCTAAATTGAAACTTGCATATGTAACATTGAATGTTACTCTATAATCATGCATCAAATTACCTAAGTCTAAATATTATGATTCCTCTTTCAAGTTTATCAAAATATTACCAATTCATTCACCATATATTGGCCAGATATATTGAAGCATTAAACACAAGTAATTTAAATAATAAAGGACTAAGTTTATTAAATACTAAAAGATATAGCAATTTAAGCGCACATATTGAGTTCAAATATTAACCCTAGAAAATAAGTTAGCTCATGACTACAAGAGAACAGCAATAAAAATAATTATAAATCATGATACAATTATTAGCAAACCGATATAGATGTCGAATTGCTCTTAATTGCGCTGCCTAGGAACTCTTGATGCCGAAGAACGTCTTGTATCTCTCTCTAAAGTTGCTTCAATTAAACTTCTATTGCTCTCCAAGACTTGTGCTCTGTATTCGTGGTGCTCTTAGGTCGTCTTGGATTCATTCTTGAAGGCTGGGAACGAATGGCTTTATATAGGGATTGATATGAGCTTGAAAATCTCAATTCTCATCGGACTAGGACTCGCACTACCCCTGGCGCGCTATGAAGTTGTCGCTGGGGCGCTGCGTGAAAAAGCCTTCACCGCTGGAGCGGTGGGATGATAGCGCTGGGGCACTGTAGTGTCGCTGGCGCGGTGACTGTATGGCGCTGGGGCGCCAGATGCGACTTCAACAGGTCGTATTTCTTATTTCGATTACTATTACAGCGCTGGGGCGACAATACTTGTGGCGCGAGGGCGCTGGACTCATAATTTGAAAACCTTGCATTTTAGTCCCTATTTTCGTTCCTTTTGCGTTCTTTCTTTAAATTTCGTTCAAGTCCCTATAAATAACAATAATGCACATAAATAGCCATCTATTCTCATAAAATCATAAAATATCAATAATAAAAACATGAGAAAATATATGACAAATTTTGCCCTTATCAACTATGCTTGACACGTCGTTGCTTGTCTTCAACCCACTTCTTGTGTTGTAAACGCACATTATATGACGCCTTGTATTGTTGGATGACATATGCATCCGTCAACTCTTTGAGCTGCCCACGCAACTCTCTCATCTTTGATTAGGGCGTAAGCACTATAGTTGCAAGCGTAATCTCAAGCTTCAACTCACCCTCAATTACCCTTTTTAAAGGCAATTCTTCTATTAAGGCAGTATGCTTGACCCTTTTGTGCTCCTCGAGCACTTCCGTAACATCTTTCAGTATTTCGTCCTTGCCTTATTTCACCTCATCATTCGACCTTCATCTACGCTCAGCATCTTTCCTTAGTTGCATTGCAAAAAAGACCTTAGCATTTGGCTTAGATCGCCCACCCTTGGACTTGTCTACCGTCGGTATCATTTGAGTTCCTCCCTCTAAAATACACATGTAGATGTGTTAAGGGAGTAGCATTACATTATACTTCTGTAAGAACTTTATACCTAACACCACATCAAAATCATCGATAGGTGCTATCAAAAAATTTACCTTACCGTGCCATATATCTATATGGATTTCAGCTCCTCAAACCACCTCATCTAGTGGCTTGGTTCTTGCATTCACAAACTTGAGGTATTCTTCTCCTTTCTCCACGTAAAGGACTAAGCGCTCCATTTCCGTACACTTAATAAAGTTATGCGTAGCCTCCGTATCAATCAACACTTGAGTTTTTATACAATTGATGTAGGCTTCAATGTATATAAGCATCATCCCCGTTGGTGCATTGGCACCCCACTTGATTTTGAGGGAATTGAACAACTACATGCAACCTATACGACTCTGTTCACTATCCTCTTATGCCTTTTATATTGCATTGAAAGCCTTCTTCTTTGGGCAATCTTTCACCTAATGATCATCGTCGCAAAGGAAACAGCTTGTCTTCAAACCATTACTCCTATGGCTGTTGTGTTTTTGCTTTTTCAATTTAGGCGGTTTGCCTTTCTCCTCCGTGCTCTCCAAAGGTTGAAATTCCTTACTTTCCCACCATTATTGTGTTGGGTTTAGAATGTTTGGACTTACCCCTTTTTTTCTTACAATAATCCATGAGCATCTCCGCCATTATAATGGCGTCGGATATGTTCTGTACTCCACTCTGCTTTAACTTATTGGCAGCCCATGTTTGTAACTCGTTTAGAAAATTGAACAATAAGTCCTCCTCACTCATATTGTAGATTCGTAACATCAACAAATAGTACTCATCCACATACTCCCTAATAGACTTCGTTTGTTTCAACTCCTTCAATCGCTTGCAGGCGTCATGCCCATGTTCTCCGGATAAAATTGGCGCTTCAATTCCCTTTGCAATTTTTCTCATATGTTAATGTTACAGGTACCCTTACGAATTGCCTCGCTTTTCCTATGGCACCACAAAATTGTATGATCTAAAAAGTACAAAGTTGCAGTACTTACCTTATGTTTGTCCCGCACGTCTATAGTGTCGAAGTACCTCTCCATTTTCCAAAATAAGTTATCAAGCTCCTTAACATCTTACTTGTCGCTAAACTTCTTTGGTTTAGGAGCTTCAACCCTTGGTGCAGCCACTGTACCTTGAGTTATAGCCCCATTAGTGACCGCTCACTTGTATAGCACCACGTCATTCTTAAAAACTTCAAAACCTTACTCAGCTCTTCTACTTAGACTTGAACTTTGTCCATAATGTTATAGACCTTCTCTTGAAAAGCCTTAATCCAATCCCGTTGCTTATCAGCATACTCATCGATGGAGCTTTCGATGAGGGAGCGCAGTTCGTCCCCTTGAGTGTCGAGGTCTACCTCGAGCTTCTCAACTTGCTCTTCAACTCCTCAATGAGATTTGTCACCTTACTTGCAGCACCACCGAGCTTCATAACTATGTCTCCTAGTTCATGGTTCGAATCAACGGAGTTTTTAAGTGGAACACTCTCATGTCTCATAGCTTTGGAGTCTCTACCCTTCTCTTCAGTAATCCTGGATGATGCAACAACGTTCTCCACCATATTTTTTGAACCTGCTCTGATACCACTTGTCATAGACTTTTTTTGAACCCGTGCGGCGTTAAACACTTTTCAAGTGCTAAGCAGTTTACAAGACCAATTACTTAAAGAAAGAGATGAATAAGAAGCACACCAAGTATTTTAGATAATGCTCTCTTATATTACTACCAAAAAAATAATTACAAAGCTATGAGAGAACTACAAATTTAGAGAATTACAACTCTTAGAGATGATTTGCTCAAATGAGAGCTTCATTTATTTATAGTTAAAGTTATGTACAATAAATTGTTAATATTCACTTAATCTAACAGTTCACAATCAAAATAAAAAATATACAAAATAATATTCTAAAAATGCCATCTATTACAAGAATATTTAATAGAATATGTCATCTCTAAAATACTCTCCCACTAATTTATACAAAAATTGGTTTATCCCAACTCAATTAGGCCTTTTAAAAAATTCAACTTATATAATACACTATAGATCAAATACCCTTTTAATAATCTTGTCGTACTAAATATTGTTGAAATGTCTAAAAATATTTGTAACATTACAATAAGAACCTTGATTATATATGATATCACGGAAATACTTGTGACAGTAACCTTGCACAAAAGACAAGACAATGACTTAATATACTGTAAAATTGTCTCCATAATGTTATTATTGTTAATCCAACTAGGCCGTTTCACATATTATTTATTATAATGTATCTATGCAAAATTTAAAATGATCGTAATTCATACCTACCCTATGTTCACTAGATAAAATAAAATATTATGTACATAAAGGACAACTCATACCACGATCAACTTCTCCGCTCTTTTGTTACATGTTCAAATCTATCATTTCATATCACAAGTTTGTTATTAGATATCTCAATTTATAACTATATTTTCATAAAATAAAAAATTGATACATGCAACCAAATATATATATATATATATAAAGATAATGGAATCATTTTTTCTAGAAAGAAAGTGAGAGAATTATGCCATACATATACAAACTTATTAATATTATTTGAAGTGGCATATTATAATTAAAAATATAAATAATATGATAATAACTTAATTAATCTTATCATAATACGACAACTAATATGAGCGAGCTTGTTTAATATAATTTATAAAAGTAGTATTATATAACCTACCTAATTTATAGGGGTTGGATTATTCGAATAGTTATAAATTACCTCTTTGGTTTGGTAGGTGGAAAAAAATTGGGTAAAATTATCTTCTATGATGTGGACGTAGACACAATCTTATTGTGTCTAAATCCAACCTCTGTTGGGCCTAAATTTCGGGCCATGTCTTATCAAATGTTATTTTTGAAATGTCAAATCTACTAATGTTGGTAGACATCACACAAATGTCAACCTCTGTTGGGCCTAAATTTCGGGCCATGTCTCGTCAAATCTATGAAAGGTCAAATTTATTAATATTAGTAGACATCACAAAAATATTGGAATATTATCTTTTTTTAATCTGAAAAAAATAAAGAATTCTCGGACTCGGAGTACTCAACCTAATTCTTTCTGAAAGCTGTTTACTAAAAAGACGTTGCTTTTCACAGAATGCTACGATATTCCCAGATTTATTATGAAGCGCGGAAGCCAACACAGCACCCAAATAAGTAAAGCTTGGACATAAACATTCACATGCGTATCCTTTTAATTTCTTGTAACTTGGAGTGGTTGCATAACTTTGTTTAGAGTGATTAAATTGAATAATGTTAAATATTTTTAATGACATTTTAATTTTTTTATTATAAATAATGTGTTAAATAATAAATAATAAATAATATATAATTAGTGATTTTAAAATTGATATTATTTAACATTACATTAAATCAATATTTGTTGATTTGACATGTCTGTCTTAATATTTTTTTTTTAATTTTCTGCACAATTTTGGCCGAAAAAAGAAGAAAGAAAAGAAATTAAGAGAGAACTGAATAAGGCAACCAAGCCAAAACTTCATATGCTGTAAAAAAAACCTTGGCTTTTATAATGATATCACCGCCACAAACCTTGGCTTTTATAATGATATCACCGCCATATCTGACATATGTCAAAGGGATTCGATTGGATTCAGCTGCTACCCAGAATATCATGCAGTAAAACAGTTGAAACCCTCCCCCTATAAGATCTGTATTCTAAAGCCTAGAGATAAGAAAAATAAACTTTTTTCATTAAAAACATATAACATAATAAGCTAGATGAAAATGCTTGATGGATGGGTGATCCTCCATAAATTCGTCAAACAGTCGTTGGTGTAATTATTGCAGCTGGTTTGGAGTTTCTTTTGAAGAGTCTTTGCTGATGGTGACTGGGTATTTGACGGCATTAAGTTCAACTTTACGGAGAGCAGCTTTGCCCAAATCAATGCCACAGATATCAGAGAGTCTGACAAGATAGAGAAGGACATCAGAGAGCTCTTCACCTAAGTGCACTTTCTCCTCTTCTTTCCAATCAGGCAGGCCCTTTGGGACTTCCCCTTTCCACTGGAATATCTCACTCAGTTCTCCAACTTCACCCACCTGTGAATGTGATTGTGAATCATCGTCATTAGAAGAATAGTTAAAAGCGTTCATCATCTATGGGATTTCTGGGTCACACAAAAGGGGAACGTAAAATATTAGAAAAGTGGGTTTTGAAGATTTCTGTGATACAACTTTGTCTGACAGGGAGATTTGTTTGCACAGTTTGGTGAAGTGACTTTTGGTTATAAACAACTTTTTGGAGTCTGGTTAAAAGGCTTAATTAAACCCTAACTTGAGAGTTAAAGATAGTTAAGAGAAGCATATAGCGAATAAGACTAGGCCAAATAACAAGCGGAGTTATTTGGTACGAGAAACTGAGAATGAGAAAACATGGTAGCAAGTAGCAAGAAATCAATTATAAACCTCCTGCGTAAATACAACTGGTTTTGGTTGTATTCACTTGGTAAAGGCTTCAAAAACAAAAAACATCAATAGAAAATTAAACCAAAAGCAAAATAAAACAGTAAACGTGGTTTATGAGTTCTGATCATCTTCCACCTTCATGGCATGGGTCGTCAATGAAACAAAACACTACCAAAAATCAACCAAATAGCACAAAGAACTCGAGGGCACCCATAAAATAACAAGACAGTAACACAAATAAACTGATGGATTATAAAGACAAGATGATCAAGTATGCACATATACCAGAGCCAAAAGGAGGTTCCTTGGGCTATGAAACTGATCCCAGTCCCTTTCTTTTGCAAACTCAGCCATCTTCTGCTTCAGAAGATCAAGACTGACGCTTTCTCCCTCTGCAACCCCACTTGTCATCTCCCCTAATCAACAAACAAAGTTCTTAGAAGCAGTAACACGGAAAACGAGAGAGAGAGAGGGAGACTGTTATGAGGAGCAATTTTTTTTGAGATAGCTAATGGGGCTCAATGGCTCGCGTAAATATAAATAAAGAAAAATAGCAGAAGAGAAAAAACCGGAAAACAATTTAAGTATGTTCTAATTGTAGGGGAAAGGGAGTAAATTCCTTGATTGTACTTGTACAAATGAATTTTTGGAATTTAGACTTTAAAGAGGGCTCCATAGACTCACACGCGGCAACATCCTGTGGATTCTCGCCTCGATTCTCGGGGAGCCTCCGCCTCGTGTCTTTTGTGGGGTCCACTTGTTCGTGTTTTTTCCCTCTCATTGGCTTATCACATCTTCCCTTTCTACCGGCAAATTACTTCCTTCGCTGTCTTGTTGACCTGCCACGTCAGCATCAATGGTCACTCTCTGTTTTTCTTTTTTTTTTTTTAAATTAGAGCACTCAATCCATTTACTACCTCGCCTTGGTATTCGGTAGAGTGAGTTTGTTTTGATTTACCCTTCCTTTTGGAGTCAAATAAAAGTAAAACAATAACTCATTAAACAATATAATCCAACTGGCTGAGTGGGATCCAGCCCTTTATTATTTTTATAAGGCAAATTAATAGGAATTAGAAATCTATTCATAAATTTTTAGGATTTTATTTAAGAACAACTGGATATATATATATATTATATTGGTAAAGCAATAATGGTATTCCTTAAAAGTATAAGGTAAATATGATGACACCTAGGTTTTGTGCTTCCTAATAATTATTACTCTTTGGGACGTTATCATTCAAATTTGTTTGTCTATACCAACATAATTAGGTTTTTGGAAATTTATTAGACAAGGATTCTCCCATTAAGTTGAACAATATATTTTAAATTTTTTTAAAAAAATAAAAAAGAAAACCAAATATTTGGCTTCTTTTGAAAAATTAGGTATCTATGACTATGACAATACTTTTAAGTACACGAAGAAATTAATCAAATTGTGTGGAATTTATCGACATGTTACCATCTCATATAAGTCAAAAGAGATATATCTGACAAACCACGTCTTGTTTTTTTCTTCTTTAGGATGAAAATCACTTTGCTTTCCTCTCTTTTCTTTTTACCCCTTTTTAATACGCAAACCACTTTATTAAGAGCAAAAAATGTTCAACCCAATTTTAAAGAATTCCTAGAACGCTTTAAATTCCCTTAATTTCACCCAACACTAGCAAAAACTTACCATATTATATTTCATATAAACTTGGTTCGCAAAACTTATTAAAAAAAACTATTTTAATAGAATGATAAATATATATATATATTATGTTCTGTAAATTGTAAAATGATTATATTATAAATTGTTAGTGATGTCTGGTAAAGTTTTATTGATGTACTGTATATGTTCTTTGTCCATTTCAAGGCTGAAAGATAATCATGGCCATGTCCATGCGTATGTTTACAAACTTGGTGAGTTGTTTCAGGCCTTGTAATTCGAGGATGTTGGAGCTCCTAAGTAAATTAAATATGTATTGTTTTACTTATTCTAAGCCTTGAAATATTGCCGCTTTAATTTATAATATTAAAATGAGAGGGAAGGAGTAAGGAGGGAGTTGAACTGCTTCTATCTTTAAAATTCGGCAGATGAATTATTTATTATTGAATATTAACTTTGCTAATAAACTTTGTTGTTTTTGTGAGATAAACAGTACTTGTCCTTTAAGATATCCACTGAGATTTGTTTGAAATATTTTATCACTGCTCTTTTTTTTTCCTTATTTAATTTTATAAGACGTAAATTTTTGGAATTTTTTTTTAGAAATTACCAATATTTTTATATAATATTTTTTTTAGCAACAAAGTAATAGGTTGATTTTTTTTAGTTAAAACAATATAAAATAGGCACAATTACCTTTATTGATAAAATATAATGATAAATAAAATATTTAAAAATAAATAGTACAAAAATCAGCTGAATTTTTAAAAATTTATCTTAAAAAAACACACTCCAACATTTGGTGATCAAGTTTTGAAAATAAATAAATAAATGAGAGAAAAAAATTTACAAATCTGCAAAATATGGAAAATTTTAAATTTTATAAATAAAAAATTAATCGCACGGAAATTTCTTGTATGCAAGAATGTGCATGCAATGAATGACTTTTTCGCTTTTTTATATTATTAAATTATAATTAAATATATTAATTATTTCATTATTAAATTAATAAATTTTAATTTAATAAATTATTTGAATAAATAATATTGTAAATTTATTTTATTTTATTATTTATTTTAATAATTTACAAATTTATAATTTTATTATGTATTTAGTTATTTATTTAATTATTAATTTGAAATTAAAAAAAGGATAGTAAGAAAAGAAAGGGCCATTCATTCGCATGCCGTTTTTCAAAATTTGTTCACTTTCAAATAATTAAAAAAATAAAAATTACACACTAAAAAAAATATTAATTACATATTAATATACATAGTTTGGTAAAATTATTTATGTTCATGGTTAAGGATCTTAATTTTTTTTATTAATCTATTTTTTTATATTCAAAAACACCATAAAAGATTATAAAAAATACTCAAATATTTAAGATCTCTAATAATTTATACTACACTTTTTTATGCATTTAAATAATTTAAGTGTGCCCTAACTCTCTATTCACCCTCTCTTGTTACCTTTGATACTTAATTTTAATTATAAATAGTTACAAGTATTTTTATAGTGTTAATACTAATTATAGAAACTCTAAACTTAATTAAAATAAGAGTCTTTATTTATAAGAATTTAAATTTTACTTAAAAATGTCAATTAAGTCAAAAAATTATATATAAGCTGCTATGTGAATAGCACCCACGTAAACATTACTCATAAATAGTTTCCACCGCGTGAATAGTTCCAAAAATAGTGCCAGCGCATGAATTTCCTTACTTTCGATTTTTTATTTTGTTTATTCCTAACACGACCTTCACATGCTAGACTTCTTGCTGATTTTTCATTGATCTCCAACTAAAAATTAAAATTCATCATTAATTTTTAATCACAAATTTCTAACAAGATTTTTTAAATTTGTAGTTTTTTCTTCCGACTTACTCTAATTTTCTCAAAAACTTAATCATTAAATGTTTGAAGTATATTTTTTGAGATAGATTTAAAAAAATCAATTGATTTTTTTGTGCATTCACTTTTAAATATTTTATTTATCATTATATTTTATCAAGAAGGTCAATTGTGTCTCTTTCACATCGTTTTGGCTAACAAAATTTAATATATTACTTTGTGGCTAAAAAATAAAATGGTCTAAAAATATTTGCCATTGAAAAAAAAATTTCTAAATTTTTTATGGTCCATATTTAATATTGACTAATTATAAATCATAACAAGTTTACATTTTATAAAAGAGAAATTGTCATATTAGTTTTTAAATTTTTCTTAAATTACTCATTAAGTCTTTAAATTTTTTGAAATATTTAATTTAATCCCTATTGTTAAAAAAACAACGTTGAAAATGCACTTTTCAAATGCAGTAAGATCAATTCAATTAAATATAGAACTATTTTTTATGATTAAATATATCAAATTATATTATTGTTCTTAAAAAATGTAATTGAGACATTATTTTTTCAATAACACAGAGTAAACTAAATATTTCAAAAAAATCTAAGGATTTAATAAATAATTTAAAAGAAACGCAAGACTCGACTATCAAATTTCTTTTATGAAATGTAAATGTTTCAATAAAATAATTATTTTACATGAAGTTAGTTTACTAAATTAGTATTATCAAATTTGTCAACAGAAAGGTGGGATGCTTCGTGGCTAGCACATTTAAATTTGGAAGCGAGTTTGAGCCGTGTTGCCGATGAACCCTCCATCTAATTATAAATATAAAAATTGCTCAACAATTTAAACGGAGAATCTCAGGTGCTCCGAAATAAAGCACTATAAAAATGGAGTACAAAGTGTTCTTTTTTTTTTTTTTAATTAAAGAAAAAACACATTTGTCAATTGAAACCTCTTTACGATTACGCGTTTAAGGATAACACGGATTCATTGTATTTGAATGGGGAAGGTTTCTCTTCAGTGGACCCTGTAAATTTTTTTTTTTTTAAAAGAAAATGACATTTTAGCTTTTCTTCGTAGTCGTAATGAAAGAACTTACGGTTTGTCCGAACCTCTTTCCCACCCTACGAATCAAACATTTGCGAGCTTCAAAAAGAGATTGGTTAGTCGCATTTGGTTCATTCTTACACCGCACCGTAGGACTCTTATTAGTTAAGTTGGGGGTAGGAATTATTATCGGGCTACGATCACAAGCGGCCGACCCTCCTTGATTCTAGTCAAGTTTAAAAGAAAAAAATCTCATCCGTTCCAAAAGTTGCAGGTATATATTAATTTAATTTTTTTATGTTTTAATAAATATCACTAATTTTTATTGTTAAAAATTTGTTGCTAAAAGTTGCTATTTGAGGGTGAAATAATACTTTTGATCTTTCTTATTAAACTTGTCAAAATGTCAAATTGAAAAGTTAAAAAAATAAATTTATTAATTACATAATAAATAAAATAAAATATTAAAAAATATAATTACATGACATGTGTTATAATATGATAAGTTATTAATGACGTATGTCATCATGTAATTGATTTATATTTTTAATAAATATTTTTTTAAAGAATAAATATTTTAAAAATTAAATTTATAAATATAATTTTAATAAATATTTTTAATAAAAGAACACCTGTCATAATATAATCAGTTACAAATGACACGTGTTATCATATTATTATTTTATATGTTTACTAAATATAAATATTTTTAAGGAATAAATATTTTTAAACGTAAATTAATAAACATATTTTTAATAAAAAAATATGTGTCATAATATGATTCGTTACAATTAACACGTGTCATTATGTAATTAGTTTACATATTTAATAAATATTTTTAAAAGTAAATTAATAAATATTTTTAATAAAATAACACGTATCATAATATAATTAATTACAAATAACATATGTCATTATATAATTGGTTTAAATTTATAACAAATAATTAAAATATTTACTGCTCACCGTCACTAAAAAACAATTGACCGGCTGCCGTTTAAATCATTAGACTCTATTTTTTCTAATAAAAGTCAAATTTATATAATTAAACTCAATTTTTTTTTATCTACACAATGCTATGGTCATTTTTTTTTAACAAAACAAATGCAAAAAAATGATAAAAATGGTGGGGAGAAGCGGCGGTCACCACCTTTCCTCGTCAAACAGAAAGGCGGTGACTTGAACATCCATACCTATGGATAGGTTGGTTACCAATCTATCCATAGGGGGCAGTGTCTGCCTCCCTGGTTTGATGGCGAGTGACAATGGCCGTTACTCTCATCTTTTTTTTAATCATATTCTGGATTCTTTTTGAATAAAAATGACACATTATTGTATAAATAAAAAAAATTTAATTATGTAAAATTTAATAATTTTTATTATTGGAGTGTTATCAAAAAAGGTAACCGACGATCGGTCGGTCGTTGTTTTTTACTGCAATGAGGTTTTATTTTAATTTTTTATTTAATTTAATTTAATTTTAAAAATATTAAAAAAATATATAAACTAACTATATAATGACATGTGTCATGATAATTGATAAACATTTGATTTGAGTATTATGATAAAAAAAATAAAAAATAATTATTTAATAGAATTTTTTTAATGATAGGAACAACGTGATATTTATTAGAACCTTAAAAATTAAATTAGTATATATTTATAAATTTAAACACGACATTTGTCCTTTTAAAAAATTAAATAAATATCGTAATATTCGTGCTTAAAGTGACGGGTTCAGCTTCATCCTCAGCTACGACAATATCCAATAAAAGCTCGTCATGTAAAGCGTGGCATGCTCTATGCAGAAAGATTTTGTGTCTATTTTTAATCAGATAGTTAGATATTCGATTTATTAACAACTAATCTCACCTAAAATTATCATTACTTTTCCCTCAAAAAAATAAAATCCCCATGTCATCAATATCTTTGTCGAGAACTTTCAAAGATTCTCATGATCCAAAATCTGAAATATATGTCAGCAATGTTCATCACAACTCAACACCTTCTCCTAATTCTTTATATTTTCTTTCAACTTCACAGGCAAAAGAAACTCTAAAATGAACGCCTAGCTCCAAGCTAGATATTCTAAAGCTTGTTGACTTGATATCTAAAATAAAATTGGGTTCAAATCCCTTGGAAAGATACCTCAGAAACTTCAAGAGTCTTGTGCTGACAAATTCTCTCTCTTGCTTTTGAAGATGTGATGTAATCTTAGGCCTTAAGGAAAGATCGTATATAAAACTTTTCAATTACAATAAAAAAATATATATATAGAACGTAATCGTGGATCGAAAGTGAAACTTTAATCTGATCGTGAGCAAATATATAAGGGTTTTCAATTACCCTACTTGTCTTTCTGAACTTCGAATATTATTTTATGACCCTCAAGTTCGGGGTTGAACGAGGTAGCTAACTAGTGCGATAACAAAGTAGTAGTTGTTGTTTTTTTTTTTAACCAGAATTTCATTACTTGAACAAACGGAAAATTTTCTTGCCAAAACATAACATCTAGGAAGCTGAAGCTTCTTTGGCTAAATTATAAACCAGAACATTACTAGCTCTGGGTACATGTTTGATTACACATTGATCTTTCTCTTTTATAATTTCTTGGATTTTCTTAATTATCCAGTTGATCTCCTCTATTGAATGGATTTCACCATTTACTAAATTGACTGCGTTCTTTACATTGGATTCAATCATCTGGGGGTAAGAAGCCACATTCTATTGCAGTTTTCAGGCCAAAGAGCAAAGCCTCTGCTTCTGCATACTCCACATCTCCAACATTGTTTTTGTTAAGAGTTTCTATTTTCACACATGCTCCTTTGGTATCTCTGAACTCTGCCTCTAAGCCCACCTTGTGTTCCTCTCTTCCGATGGCTGCATCAACATTCAGTTTAATCCATCCTCATAGGGGGGCTTCCCATTCTGGACTTGAACTAGTGCGTACTCTGTAGATACTTGGGTGCTTAATTGGCTCCTAACACAGTCTTGCTTCCAAAAGAGCTTTAGCTCTAGTAATGATTCTCATCAGGTCTTCCTGTTTCCTCTCCATTACAAAGTTGTTTCTATCTCTCTATATGATGCTTTGCAAGTTCCCCTTCTGTGATGTTAGATATTACAAAATTCAGGAATCCACTCAATTCTTCCTCTTGCACTCCTTTAACCAAGTTAGCAAATTCTATTATTCTCCAAACCTTTTAAGCTGATTTACATGTAACAAGAGCATGGGGAGTGTTTTTAGTCTTGCTAGAACATCTACTGCATATTGGGTTTGCCATAACCTTTCTTAGCTCCAAAGCTTTTATTGTAGGCAGTAGGTTCTTCATAGCTCTCCACATGAACACTTTGATTTCTGAGGGATTTAACACAACCATATCTTTTTCCAAAGTGTGATGGCTTTTCCAGATAACTCAAGCTTCTTCTGCAAGGCTATTTATTACCCACTTTTAACTGTACACTTGCATCTTTTGTCATGATGCCATAACTCATCATCTGCCTTTCTTGAGGGTAAGGAAATTATAAGGATATGGTCTATATCAATGCCAAGGAACCCTTGTCTGATAAAATATGTCTTCCATTCACTTCTTTCATTAATTAAGCTTTCAACAATTGCTTCCTTTGGTAATGTGGGAGGGGAGATTGGTTTGAGCATTAATTTTCTTAGAATTCAGTTATTGTGGTAGATTTTTTTAACTTTGGAGCCATTGCCAATGATTCATCTAATTCTCTCGTATAGCAGTTATCTCCCCCATAGCAGACTTTCCAAATGTAGGATGGCTTGCCTCCCAAACTAGCTTCTAAGAAAAATTTGTCTTTGAAATATTTAACTTGAAAGATTGTGGCTGTCAAGGATTTTGAATTTTGTATGATTGTCCATCCTTGCTTTTTCAGAAGGGCTTGATTGAAGCATACTAGATCATTAAAGCCCATGCCACCTTGATTTTTCTCTTGGCACATCTTCTCTCATTTAGCTTAGGGGATTTTTCTTTCCTGTGCCCCTTTTAGTCCTATACCAGAATTCAACAAATATTCTCTTAATATCAGTATACAAACTCCACAGAAGCTTGAAGACACTCATGGAATATGTGGGGATAGCTTGAGCAATAGCTTTAATTAAAACCTCTCGCCTATTAGAAAATAGCTTCTTAATCCATTGGTTAACTGTGCTAGAAATTCTTAGGTTAATTTCACTGGAAAATCCTCTCTTGTTTCTCCCTACTACAGAAAGCAATTTAAGGTACTTTTCATATATAGATACCCTGCACAACTGAAATACTTCTTGAATTCTCTAAGCTTGTTCTTGGGAGATGGGCTAGAGAATAGGGATGACTTCTTATAGTTAAAAACTTGCTCGATGCTTTAGAGTAATGGTCAAAGAACGGCTTGGTATGAAGCTTTAATGCATATAAGGCTATCATCAGCAAAAAAAAGATGTGATACATATATGGAGCTATTATATCTGATCCCTTTGACATGCCCTTGTGCTTCAACCTGGTAGACTAAAGTATAAAGAGTTTCTGTACAAATCAAAAATAGGTAAGGGGATAGAAGACAGTCCTCTCTTAAACTCCTTTGAGGTTGAATATAGCCTTTGATTTCTCTATTTATTAGCACTGAAAAATGAGACGATTGGTATGCATTTCATAACTAACTTTACCAAAGGTTTTACAAACCCAACCTTCTCCAAACACTTTATAAAAAGTCTAATTTCAGACTATCGTAGGCTTTGTTAATATCAAGTTTTAATGCTAAATATCCCAATTTTCCTGACTTTTTATTTCTAATTTTATGTAAACGTCCACAGCTTAGTATAGTGCTGTCACTAATTAGCCTATTGGGCAAAAAAACACTTTGATTGAGGGAGATGATGGTCTTAAACACACTATTTAATCTATCTACAATAACTTTGGCCATAAACCTATAACTGACATTACATAAACTAATTGGTCTGAAATCCTTTGGCTGCTAAGGATTAGAAATTTTGGGGATCAAGGCTATAAAGGTATGGTTTGGAGCTAAGATATCACCTTGATGATTGAGAATATTTAGGCAAGTGTTGATTGTGTTTTCTCCAACAATATGCCAAGGAGTTTGGAAGAATCTTGCTAAGATACCATATGGTTTTGGAGCCTTAGTTTGGTTTTATTACCAAATTGCTCTCACAACTTCTTCTCTGGTGAATGCTTTGCAAATCACTTAGTTCATTTCCTTTATGATTCTGGTTTCAACTCTTTGAACTGCTATATTAACTTGCCTCTTAGTGGTTTTGCTGAAGTGAAAAATATTATTAGTATCCACAAATGATTTTTTCATCTCCTGCTCCTCTTTAATCTACCCCATCTTCTCTTAATAGTTCTTTGATCTCATTCTTCCTTCTTATGCTACTTCATGTCCCTATCATTCAACCATGTTGCACTTGATCTTTGATTCCAATAGAGTTCTTCATTCAACAATAACTTGTCGATTTTCTCCTCCAGTTCTTTGATTTCATTATTAGTCTTATGTTGTTTATTCTCAATTTTGCTTTGATTGAGTTTGGTCCTGAGTTGTTCTAGTATCCCATGCCTTCCTTCAAATGTCTTCTTACTCCATAATCTTAGCCATTCTTTCACTTTTCCTATTCTTTTAATGAAACTATCAGCATTATCCACTCTCCCTACATTCCCTCACTAATTGCTAACAACTTCTTTACATTCTTCATGAGTATCCCAAATATCTTTATAATGGAACTTAGGCCTTTGTTTACCTTTTCTCATGATACATTTATGATGTGAGAAATATAAAGAGGACTATATCGAATAATATACAAGATGAGATATTATATAGGCCTAAGACATATACATAATAGGAAATAATATTTTACAATAATGATATATATATGGTAGGAGAGTATAAAGGAATCATTCTAGAATAATTTCTTAATACCCTCCCTCAAACTCAAGATGGCGCAGTAGAAACAAGCTTGACTTTGGAGACTAGAACATGAAAACAAAGAGGAAGTAGAGATTTGACAAAGATATCAGCAGGTTACTCCTTAGATGAGATGAAGGGAAGCGTGATAGTGCCTTGAGAAACGTGTTGCCGAACAAAATGACAATCTATTTTAATATGTTTAGTTCGCTCGTGAAAAATATCATTGTGGGCAATTTGGATAACACTTTGATTGTCACAATAAAAAGGTGTAGCTCTAGTGTGAGAAATATTCATATCTTTAAGAAGCCAGTGGAGCCAAACAATCTCTTGGGTAGAATCTCCAAGAGCACGGTACTCAGTTTCAGTACTCGAGTGAGCAGTAGCTGTTTGTTTCTTACTTTTTCATGAAAGAAGAAAATCACCCAAGAAAAGAAAAAATTCAGTAGTTGATCGTCAATCTATAGGATCACCCGCCCAATTCGCATCAACTTAAGCTCGTAACATGAGATAAGAATGAGCCAAAAAATGGAGATAGTGAAAAAGTGTACATTTGAGATAACATAGAATATAAAAAACTGCTGCATAATAAGAGGTACGAGGAGCGACCATAAACTGGTTGACAACATGAACAACATGAGCAATGTCTGGGTGAGTAACTGTAAGGCAGACCAAATTACCAACCAATTGATGATAGAGGGTAGTATCACTGAGAAGAGTACTATCAAAGGATTATAGTTTGACATTAGGCTCTAAGGAAGTGAAGGCAATCTTACTGTCTGTCAACCCAACTTTGGCAAGTAGATCGAATGCATATTTAGCCTGAGAAAGATAATACCCATTAGAGTCGGATAGTACTTCAAGGACAAGGAAATAACTGAGTTTGGTAAGATTTTTCATTTTAAAGTGTTGTTGAAGAAAGTTCTTGAGAGTAAAAATACCAAGAAGATCATTACCCGTGATAATCATATCATCAACATAGAGAAGAAGGAGAACATAGTTTTGTATTGTCTTGTGGACAAAAAGAGCTGAGTCATAAGAACTAGACTGAAAATTATGCTAAAAAATAGTCCCATTAAACTGTGTAAACTATGCATGAGGAGCTTGTTTAAGACTATATAGAGCACGATGAAGTTTATAAACTTTGCTTAGAGGATGTGGATAACCAGGAAGAGGCTTTATATACACTTCTTCAGTGAGATCGCCATTAAGAAAAGCATTTTTGACATTCATTTGAAATAATGTCCAACCACGAACTGCAGCAATAGCCAATAAACTTCGAACAGAAGTAAGTCTAGTAATTAGGGCAAAAGTTTCTTCATAATCAATTCTATATTCTTGAGTAAAACCTTTGGCAGCAAGGCAGACTTTATAACGCCCAATAGATCCATCAGATTTGGTCTTGATCTTGTACATCTATTTGCATCCAATGACAGTTTTATTAGATGAAAGAATAACAAAATTCCAAGTACGCGACTTCTCAAGAGCTTGCAATTCTACTGTCATTACTTGCTGTTAAACAGAATTAGAACTAGCCTCAGAATATAATTGAGGCTCATATAAAGAAATGGTAGTAGAGAAACAATGATAATCATGAAATTTAATTGGAAGTTCTCTTACCCGAAATGAACGGCGAAGATAGGGTGTAGAGGAGGCCTCAGGGATGTTGAGAGCAGATCCTTCATACGAGGTAAGAGATTTAGAAGCAGGCATCGTTTTAGCAGATTCACCTGTATGAAACTCAAAAGAAATATCTGTAGGTAAAGTATCGAAAAAAAGATCAATAAAATTATCTGTAAAAATTGTGATATAGGAGGAGACACAGATTTGAATTTAGATACAGAGGAAAAAAATCATATGCTCGAGAAAGACTACATGACGAGAAACACAAAGACAGTTAGATATAAGATCCTAACACCTATAACCTTTATGTTCTATTCTGTATCTCAAGAAGCAACATAATCGAGTACGTGGCTCGAGTTTAGTGTGCTCATATTTTTTAAGTAAGACAAAACAAATACAACCAAATACTTTGAGGAGTTTGTAATTAGGTGGAGTTCCATAAAGACGCTCAAAAGGTGACTTGTTTTCTATAACATGAGAAGGAATACAATTAATGGTAAAAACAACGGTCAAAGCAGCTTCTCCCCAAAAACGTTCAAGATAAGAGAAAGAGATAAGAAGAGCACGAATAGTGTCTAAAATATGTCTGTGTTTACGTTCAGCTCTCCAATATTGCTGAGATGTACTAAAACAAGACTTTTGACATGTATTACCATATTTCTGTAAAAGATTTAGAAAATTTGAATTTCTATACTCCATGGCATTATTAGTGCAAAAAATCTTAATAGGACATGAGAATTGAGTTTTAACCATTTGAGCAAAATCTCGATAAATTTTAGTAAATTCAGATCGTTGTTTCATAAGAAATAACCAAGTATACCGAGAATAGTCATCAACGAAGATCACAAAATATTTGGATCCTTCCATTGTGGCATTTGAAGATGGACCCCATATATCAGAATGTACAAGATGAAATAGAGCATAAGAGACAGTAGCACTATTATCAAAAGGTAAAACTGGTTGTTTAGTTAAAGGACATCTAAGACAATCATCTTTATTATCATAAATAATACTCAAATGACCACTGGATACCAGAGATCGGATGCGATTAACTGATGCATGACCTAAACGAAAGTGTCAAAGATGTAATGAAAGCACTGAAGAGGTAGATGTTGTAGACAAATGATGTAGAAAGGATAGATCTAAAGAAATAAGTTTATACAGACGTCCAACCTTACAGCCTGTCCCAAGTGTCCGACCGGTCTTTGGATCTTTCACATAATAACTAGAAGCAGTAAATAAGACATTAAGACCAAGTTTGCATAATTGACCATCAGACAAAATATTTAATGTAAGGTTATAAATAAATAAAAAGTGTGAGATACAGAAAGATTAGGGCAAGGCACTTGACCAACATGGTTAACTTTCATGAGAGAACCATTAACAGTTTAAATAGATGGTAAATAGGAATTAAAAATTTTAGAGGAAAAAATCGTAAGATTAGAAGTCATGTGATTGCAATATACAGAATCAAAATACCAAGAAAAATTATCTAAAATATTAGAGGAATCAGAAATTAAGGGTTTACTAGAATTAGAAAGGACTAAATAGAGTAAAGATTCAAGATGACTAGAGGAACCATTTGCATTATCCTGTGCAGTAGTAACAACAGGTCTTGTAAAAGTAGCACCTTGAGATAGTCTAGGTATATGGCACGGCTTAGGTAGAGCAGAATCAGCAAAATAATACTGAAAAGTATCACACTTATCTATAAATCCCAATTTTTTTTTCACTAATGACAACTTAAGTCCCTAAACTTGTACTAAATACAAGTTAACCCTTAAACTTTTAAGAATTATAAATTAACCCTTAACTTAGAGTAATTATAAATTGGTCTCTAATTTTTTTATTAATTACAAAATGACCCCTCAATATTTAATAATTTCAAAGTGACCTTTATACTTTTCTAAAATTACAAAATAATCCCTAAAATATTATAATTGCAAAATAGCCCTAAAGTTTTTGAAAATTTCAAAAATACCCCAAAAGAATATAATATTATGATCTAACCTTCAAATACTAAAAAGTTTGTAAACTAGCCCTTAACAGGAAACATAAGCTTCAGGTAGCGCGACCGGCTCTGACCGCTGATTGGCTTAAACTCGGCGACGTTTGAACGGCCAGTGACTAAGAATTCTTTTGATCGGGACAGTGTCGGTCACGTCGCAATAGAACAGCTGGGATCTGAAGTGACAATGACCGGCGGCAGTAGTCTTTCGACGATAAGTTCAGTGGTTCCCGACCTCTGATTGGCGTGTCGTCGACGGCGTTAAAATGACCGGTGACTAAGGCTTATTTTGGTCGGGGAAGTGTCAATCACGTCGCAGTAGAACGGCCGGGATCTGAAGTGACAGTGGCCGGTGGCGCGTCCGGCAGTTTTTGACCTCCAATTAGAGCATCGTCGATGGCGTTGAAACGACCGGAGGATTCTGTGTAAGTGTGGGCATTTACGGTTCGGTTCGGTTTTTATGGTGAACCAAAAAGCAAATGGAATTGTTCAGTTTTTGTACAATAGAACTGAAAACCAAACCGTGAAGAGGTGAAACCGAACCAAACTGGTTCGGTTCCTCGTTTCAGTTCCTCGATTTGATTCTTCGGTTCGATTCCTCGGTTCAGTTCGTGGGTTGAATTTTGGTCGGATCAACATTTAAACTATTTTTTTGGACTTTTTTAGGCTTTTTTTTGTTATTTTGAACTTTTTTAATTGGGCTCCGTTAAAATCAGTGTCTTCACTTTTATTAGGTTATTTAGTCAACAAATCATCTTTTTACATACTATATTAAGCCCATTAGAAAAAATATCTCATAAAAAATAATACATATTATACAAATAAAATTAAAGCAACTTAAATTAAAAGTAATTATAATTATACTTTGACTTAATAATTATAATTTATAACATACAAATACAATTATATAATATAACAACACATAATTTATGACATAACTAATTAACAATATAAATAAAAATAAAAATTCAACAACTTAAATTAAAAGCAAAAGGTTAATATAACATAAAAATTGAAGAACTCAAAAAGCTAATATGTCCATAAAAATATCAACATAAGTAAAATATAAAAGTCTATAAAAAAGATGAACACAATTAAAAGTCCATAATAAGATCAACATAAGCAAAAGTCTACAGAAAAACCAACTTTTAAACAACAATAATCAAATTTTTAACATTTGTGATATAACAACATAACATAACTCTCTAATATCACCATAGCTCTCTTTCATATTCACATTTGTTGGAAAATCCAATTTTGTAAGCACATAAGTCTTCACCTCTATATATAACATAAAATTATAAAATATCAATAATATATTAAGTATTAACATAATAGAAAAAAAAGATTAATAACTAAAATTTATATAAATGATAAATATTTAAATGTACTTACCAGATTGAATTGACTCATAAAGTTCTAAATTTTGGATATCAGAGGCATCAATGCTAACATGAAGTTCTCTATCTCTAATTGAAGATTGAAGTCAATTCTGCATACAAATCAGAGCTTTTACCATTTTTGGAGTCAATGAACATCTGAATGGATCAAGAATGCATTCACCTGTACTGAATGCACTCTCAGAAGCCTCTATAGAAATAGGAATTGTAAGTAAATCCTTAGCAATAAAAGACAAAATAGGATATTTAGAACAATTGTTCCTCTACCAACCCAAAATATCAAAATGAAGATTATGAGAATCTTTACTTTACTCCAGAAAATATATTTTCACTTCTGACTTTTCAATAACTGGTTGTAATTTTGCCTTTTGTCTTTTAAAAGCTTCATTTGTATCATATTTCATTCTTTTATTCCTTACATTCAAGTCATTGTCTTCTACGTTTATATTGGATAAATGAACATTAACAGATAAAGTGCAATATTGGACACGGTAAAAATCATACATGGAGAACAACAACTCCTTAATCTCTTCTTACATACTCTTAACTACATTTGGCGCATACAAGTTCCTATAACAAAAACTTACATACTCCATCTTGTGTCGGGGATCAAGAACAACAACAATAATCAACAATTTATTTATAGTATCCAATGAATCCTAGTATTTATCAAACTTCTTTTTCATGTTAATGGCCATTCTCTTCAACAAATTATCATCATCACATTCCTTACTCAATCCTGTAAACTGGAATTGAATCTTGCTTACCTAAAAAAAAAAAATACAAATTATGAAAGTCTAAAACATATATATTCAACATTTAATTAATTTATTTGTGACTAAAAAAGAAACAAATTTTTACTAACCTGACTAAAATAAAAATGAGATGTAGGCATCAAAGAGGCACTACACTTAAAAGTTGCATCATAAAATGTCTTCAAAAATTCAACAAAGACTTGAGCATTTTCCCAATCTTCAAATTTGGATGGCCCCGTTTTACTCTTCTAATCATCACCATTGTTAAAGTAGTTGCAGTAGTGTCCGTCTTACTCTTCTAAATGCTCAAATGCAATTTGAAATTTCAAGGCATTACTCAACATCAAGTAGGTAGAGTTCCACCTAGTAAGGACATCCATAACCACAAGCCCTTTCCCTTGAATATTTTCATGTTCAACACACTTTTTGAAATTTTTTAATCTCATGGGAGATGATTTAACATATCGGACTGCATTTCAAATACTAGCAATTGAATCACTTATTTCTTTCAATCCTTCATCAACAATCAAATTGATGATATAAGCAGCACATTACAAATGTAGATATTTTCCATCCAAAAATGTCCCATCAGCTTGCCAACTTTTCAATCTCCTCCTCATGTAGTTAATTGCCACATCATTAGCATTAGCATTATCCACAGTAATTATGAATACCCTTTGGATGCCCTAATCACGCAACACATTCTCAATATATTTTTCAATTGCTTTTCCCTTATGATTTGTGATTTGAGATAAACTTAAAATTCTTTTTGTAACTCCCAATCCGCATCAATCCAATGAGCAATTACTACCATGTAGTTTATATTTTGTATAGAAGTCCAAATATCAGTAATAATACACACTCTCACCTTATTTGCAAAAAAAATACTCTTCAACAAAATCTTTTCATCGAGGTACAACTGATATATATCTCTAACTATGGTTCTTCTAGATAGGGGATCGAACCTTGGACACACAACTGTTAGGGTCGGTGCTTACGTGCCATCCCTAAATGTACATATACTTGTGTATTTATATAAGTGTACATTCCCATTAAATTGCTAAAATCTATTTATACGGTATTATGCATATAACGTTACAAACATTGTAGATTTGAAAGAGTTCAGATCAGATCTAAAGGAGTTTAGATAAGATCTTATAATTAGTCACGTTAAGATATATAATTGCTAAATGTTAGCAAAGTTAAGTATTAGTTGATTATAATACTCAGCAGATCCAAGAGTTGAAGCTTTGCCTGTAATGGAACATAGACCTGAGAATATACTAGTAACTACATAGTTACAAGAGTTGCAATCGGGTGCTAGGAAATGCAAGTTGCGCAAGTATGTTCTCGAATAATTATCCCTGATCTATTTCTGCTGATGCGGGTCTGTCAATGGATACTTTTTTTATATATAGATCAGCATATGTTGTTCCTATATGGTATAGATGGTCGTTCTTAGCCGACTGTGAGCTTAGAGCTTGTATTGACATATGGGTATCCAGTTAGGACTGGATATGGGACAGACTCACAAGGGCCTCTGATAGACACCTGTGTAAGTCATCAACGGAGGGTTCTTTCGAGTTGAGTAGTATATGTGGTCCTTTGACCTGAGTGCTACGGTGGGCTTGTAAGTGATCCACCATACTTTGGTTCCACGCATGTTACAGGCCTTTCATGGTGTGACCACTGGGTTCTGCTGGGTATGGTTCGATGCTTATGGAGTCCGGTGTGTACAGATATAGCATCTGTCAGCTCGCATAGGAAGTTAGATATCTAGATGCTTCGAGACTATATCTCAAAAAATTTTGTGGCCACAAGTATTAATCCTGGGAAAGAGTTCCATCAGGGTAGAACAATATGGCATAGGAGTTTGCATATATTGTTCAGTGAGATACAATTCTGGAGATAAGATATGGATGAGCCCTAGGAGATTTGACGATAATGATCTATATCCTTGCACATCCAGGATATCATGACGGAAAGACTATACATATGTATTGTAACCTTAACTTGCATGGTTCAATGCGCTAATTTGTATATCCCTGACGTGTGCGTGGGGCATTGCTCACGGAATCATAGAATAGTTTCATTTGACGAATCAGGCGTAGGACCTAGGGAGTCCCGCGATATGGAGTGTACTCGTTATGTACTGAGCAGCGTGCCGGATTAAAATATTTAATCCAGTAATATTCAGCACTGCCATGGGAATTCATGCGTATTTATATTTAAGTGTTAAATATAATAATTAGTTAATTATTGTTATTTACTAATTGTATTATGACAAGTTGCGTATTGTGGATCCTCAGTTGAGTTTACCAAAGTGTGAGATTTAGTGAGACCCACTTGGGGTAGACTTTATAACTATTTATGATAGGCAAAATGATCATATCACACTTTGATTATTTAATTATTAAATAATTAAAATATCTCTCTTATTATATTATATAATACTTTTTTTATATTATATAATATTATATATATTAATATTATATTTTGGGTGCCAAATAGTTAACACCCATTATTAATATTATATTATTATTTTTATTATATATTATATTAATATTAATATTTTATTATATATATATATATATAAAGAGAGAGAGATGAGAAATTAAGTGTGTGTGTTTTAAAGAGCCAATTTGGCCGAGTGAAAAACGAGAGAAGTGGAGAAGAAGAAGAAAGAAGAAGAAGAAGGAAAAGAGAAGAAAAAGAAAGAAGACGAAGAAGAAGAAAAAAAGGGAAAAAAAAGAAATTTATAGTTTCAATTGAAGCAATTGTGAATTGCTTTAAAATTTTCATTTCTTATCCTTTTAGAGAAAAGGATAAAAATACACACCGACCATTTTAGGGATTAAGAGTTAATCCCGTATTGGATATGAGGCTGTTGTTCTAGCTCACAAAGTCCACCGTGTTGATGACTAGAACTGCCCACGAGTTGGTCTCTATATGGACTCCGAGAAAATATATGTATAACGTTACACGTTGAGGTGAGTTCTCTACCCTATTAATATATTAATGTGATTAATATATTTATTTATTGTGTTTATTGTTTAATTTACATGCTTCCGCTTCGTAGAATATGTATAAGGTACGTATTTAGGTAATAGACATAATAGCATATTTATACACCCACGTGTCTTAGATCCGGCGATAACAACAACATGGCAGAAATAGAAAAATCCTCTACTCTCAACAAAACTAAATGGCAGCTCATCTAGAATCACCATTTTGGCACAAGCTTTCCTACAATCCTCCTTATTATATGTAATGGACATGACACTACTAGTACCACCCTTAGTAATTAGGTTTTGACTTAATACCCCTTGACTTTCATCTATGGTGGTAGCCAAATACTTCGTACAATTTAATAAATGATTGTTTAAATTAGAGGTCTCATTCTTAACAGGATGAGCAGCATAAGTTTTGCCACAATGAATACATTTGGCTCTATCATTTTCATTCTTCACAAAATAAGACCAATTATCAGAAACTTTATGGCCACTTGATTTTTTGGGTTTGTCAACACTTTCTTGTTCTTGTTCAATACTTTTATCCATCTTTCTAAATTAAATTAACACAAATAAGTTACTAACTCATAAAACTTAACAAATTTACAACTCAACTACAACAATATTAACAAAAACCATACACCATTAGTTCTTCAACCACAATAATATAATAATACATAATTTATGAAATAAGATAGAACAAAATTAATCAAATGACTGAATAAAAAAAACTTCTTCAGTACCACTACAAAGTAAATGTATGACTATTAAGTCCAATATGCTTTTAAAATATACTTATTCATCAAACATGAAGTTTCACCTAAAAATAAATAAATAATCACCATCTTCGACAGATTCATCACCTAATATTTATCATTTTATCTAATACATTTAAACACAACACATTTGCAACATATATTCTAAAACAAAAGTTCATATAAACATAAGTTACACAACACATTTGCATTTCATATATTTAATTTAAACACAACACATTTGTAGCACAAATTCTAAAAAAAAGTCCAACTAAAAAGTAAAAAAAAATTGAGAATTAAACAATAATTTTGTTACCATTGCAGCTCACAGGTGGCCGGCGGTGAGGACGGCGACTTGGATGACGGTGTGAATGAGTACAACGAGACAAATGGTAGTTACCCGAGCAGTAAAGCATTGAAGCAATGATCGTCACAGCTCAGAGGTGGACGGCAGTGTGGATAGCAGCTTGGATGGCGGCGTGGATGAGAATGAGAGATAAAGACCCGAACGGCAAAGTTGTGATCGTCGCAGCTCACAGGTGGATAGCGGCGTGGATGAGAATGAGAGACAAAGACCCGAGCTGTGAGGTCGTGGTCGTCACAGCTTGCAGGTGGACGGCGGTGTGGAGGGCAATATAGAGTCGTGGACGGTGAGCAGTGAAGCCGTGGTCGTACAAGACTAGCAACTTAAATTAAAAGACTCGAGCGGTGAAGCCGTGGTCATCGCAGCTTGCAAGTGGATGACAACGTGAATGGTGGTGGGATGGCAACATAGAGTTGTGGACGGCAAGCAGTGAAGCCGTGGTCGTACAAGATTAGCAACTTAAATTAAACAACACGAGCAGTGAAGTCGTGGTCGTACAAGACTAGCAACTTAAATTAAAAGACCCGAGCAGTGAATCCGTGGTCATCGTAGCTTGCATGTGGACGACAACGTGGACGGTGGTGGGATGACAACGTAGAGTTATGGACGGTGAGCAGTGAAGCCGTGGTCGTACAAGACTAGCAACTTAAATTAAACAACATGAGCAGTGAAGCCATGGTTGTGGCAGCTCGCAGGTGGATGGCAACGTGGACGGCGGTGTGGATGACAATGTGGAGTCGTGGACGGCGATGCGGTGATCGGTGAGAATGAGAGGCCAAAAATGTATTTTTTTACATTTGAGAATTGAGAGGAGAGGACGAATTTGAGATTTGAAAGACTTGAGCATTTGTTAGGTTTTACTTTTAGCCTTTATATATTATGTATTGAGTGTAGGCATGACTATTATAACATTCTACAACGTCTAATCAAAATATGCCATGTGGCATTTTCAAATATTTTTTGAATTGTTTTCAGTTAACTGGTTCGGTTCTTGGTTCTTTGGTTAGGAATCGAAAACCGAACCAAAAATTTAGTTTTATAAGTTAAAAGAACCAAAAATTGAACCGATTCAAGGTGAACTGAACCGAATCGGTCAGGTTCAATTCGGTTCGATTTTTTGAATTTATGCCCACCCCTAATTCTGAGTAATCCGAGATGCGCGGTGGCTAACACGACAAGCTTTTAAAGTTTTTCAACGACTTTTCGAAAAAAACTTTGATGTATTCTGACGTGTTTTGAAAAAAATTCTGACAAATCTCTGGTTAAACAAAGTGACAATGAAAAACTAAAACTCTGATACTATGTGAGAAATATAAAGAGGACTATATTTCACTGTATTGAATAATATATAAGATTTGCCTTTATATAGGCCTAAGACATATACTTAATAGGAAATAATATTTTACATTAATTATATATATATATATATATGGTTGAAAAATATAAAAAAATTATTCTAAAATCATTTCAAAATAATTCCTTAATATATAAGTACGCATAGCTTCCGTCAAAATGGAACAATGGTCTGCCTGTAACTATTAAGTGGTAAACTTGGAATCTTCCACACAACTTATTCCATTCCTCCGTAAATAAAAACTTATCAAGCCTTCCTTCAATTAAATGGTGCCCAAATCTTCTGTTCGACTAAGTGAAAGATATTCAATCTACCCCATAACTTGGAAGTTGCACATTTTGACAGCTTCTCTAAAGCCATCAATTGCATTAACATCCCTTAGAACTCCCCATATTTCTCTCCCCAATCCATAATTTTATTGAAATTACCACTACATAGTTAAGAGAGTTTGGACAAAGCTGCTAGTCTTTTAAGTAGGGGTGGGTACGGTCCGGTTCGATTTTTTTAATAAATAAAATTAAAACCGATTTTTCTAATAGAAAAAATTGAAAATTGAACCAATTTTTTCCTGTTCGATTTTTTTAGTTCAGTTTGGTTTGATTTTTTTGGTTTTCTTTTTTTAATTTTTTATTTTAAATTATGAATTTTTTAAATTCATTTGTCTAAATAATTTAGTAGCTTATTTTAAATCATTTATTATTTTTTCATTACACCTTACAAGT
Source organism: Ailanthus altissimus (assembly GCA_946807835.1). NCBI lineage: Eukaryota > Viridiplantae > Streptophyta > Magnoliopsida > Sapindales > Simaroubaceae > Ailanthus > Ailanthus altissimus. The sequence continues at coordinate 23,635,740 of OX327684.1, forward strand.
CACTAAATTTGTTCTTATACATTATATAAGTATTTAAAAAATTAAACTGACCAAATTAATATATATTACTCGTTATATATTATACAATAAAAAATTTATTACACATTACATAAATCACTAAATTTATTTTTATATATTATATAAGTCTTTAAAAAATTAAATTCACTAAATTATTATATATTATATATTACATGTTATATATTATATAATCAAAAAAAATTTATTACACGTTACATAAATCACTAAATTTATTTTTATTTATTATATAAGTCTTAAATATTAAGTTGACTAAATTAATAATTATTATACGTTGCATTACACGTTATATATTATATAATCAAAATTACACATTACATAAATAATTAAATTAGTTCTTATATATTATATAAATTTTTAAAAATTTGGGCTATTTTTTGAGTTTTTTTTTAATTTTAAATTGTAAATTTTTTTAATTTATTTGTCTAAATAATTTAGTAAATCTGACCTAATTTTGGGTCTATTTCATATTAACATAATTATAATTTATTTAATTTAAAATAAATTTAAATTTTTTATTAAATAATTAAAAAAATCGATTTTCCAATTCAATTATTTTTTTTTGGAGAAAATCGAACTAGAACATAATAAATCAGTCGGTTTTTTTCTAAAATAATCGAACTAATTTTTTGTTAAAAAAAATTAGACCGAATCGTTCGATTTTTCAGTTACAAATTATTTTTACCCGCCTTTACTCTTGAGTCCACGTGTTTTGTCGAATGACCATCTTCTCTACTGAGGTTTTCCTTACTGCCCGAGCTATGAATATCTCCTTCACGAGTTGGACTTCCTCGATTAGTGTTTAATTTCTGGCCTATTATTTCCTTTTGAACCTTTATTCCTCTTTTTCTCATTCCTGATTGCTTCTGTCTCTACTTCTCCCCTGTAATTCCTGTACGCATCCATAAGCTAAAAGCAAACTCCATCTCCTTTGTATCTCCTCCCGGTTACTTTCTTTTCCAGCCTGAGTACTCTACTTCTCTTTTTTTCCTTGCATCGCCATGCATTCCTTATAAGTATGCCCTAAGTAGATGAATCTATTGCTCCATCTCCCATAACGTTTCTCTTATCTTTCTCGGCTTCAAAATAGTAGATGAATCTATTGCTCCCCAGACTTTTGATTTGTAACTTCTCGACTGGTGACCAGACTTGCTGCATACTCGTTTTAAATGCTTCTCTATTCACTGCTCTTTTCGATCATACTTTCCAAACCAGGGAGTCGGCACTCTTCTTTTCTCCTTTCTCCTTTAAACTGCCTGAGATTTTTATAACTTCATTTTCCTTCTCAGAAATCACCAAAGAGCTACACAATTTAATAAGATGGTCAGTGTCCAAAATTGCTTCTCTCTAATCCACCAACCCCACGTACTAGTTACTAACTATGCAATCTTTTACTTGCTTCCGATAGGTTACTTACAACACTTCGTCGTACACCTCCTTTACTATCCTTACCAACCTCCTTCAATAAACTACACTCACTCGGAATGAGGTAAGTAGCCATAAAAGCTCATCTCCTTTAACCCGAGTCTTTCTTTCTAGGGAGAGAAGGAGTGCTCAAGAAAAGATGAATAAGTAGTAGTTATATTTTAAAGTTAAAGCTTAGTCCAAAAACTTAGAATGGTTGAGTTGACCCAAGACTAGTGTCGGCATGAGACCTCGACGGTCATACATCTACATATCTAGCTATATCCTACGTCTAGATATCTATGAAGAGAGAGGTGTGACAAATTAACATCACATGCATTAAGTGGGCGTAATTTTTTTCTCTCAAATATGAAAGTCGGTGCCACTCTTTTTGAACACCAACATTTGAACTGTGTTATATTAATAGAAATATTTCAAACAGAGTTTTGAACATTAATATTGCGCAATTATATAATATCTGCGTGTATTATTTCATATTAATGATGCTTTATATTTGTTTTTCAATTGATGCAGCGGACAGTCTTTATCACCTTTCTATCGAATTATACCACATAAGCTAAGAAAAAAGGATTTGTATGAAAATATGTGAAAGGAAGTATTAATTAGATATCTTATGAAGTGGGCCTGGGAATTTATAGTGTACAAGAACGTGTATTGTATAGAATGATAAATCACTGCATCGATCAAAGGTGATTTCCCAAAGGGATTTCATTTTTCTTTTCCAAAAAAAAATGAATTGTTTTATGTCCAAATTTTTCTTGATTTTTTGAGTTGCATAATCTAGTGAGGAATAGTTCTTCGTTGAAATGAAATTTTGATTATTGATTTGTATTCTCACCTATCAAAATCTATTTGGCAATGGTTGGCTAAGATATTGATTTAACCATGGTACAATTGTCTTGAATGAATGTCGAAATGAAAATTGAAGTTTTAATACCAAAAATGTGTTAAAATATATATATTGGTCAAAATAATTAAATGAATCTGTTTGACAATGCAATGTTTTAAATTTAATTATAAATTTATGTTATTGAGGTGATAAGTTTATGAGATGTTTATGACCACCGGTTCTTCAAACTATAATGTTAATTGTTTTACTTAAACAAAATTTGGAGTTTTTTGCAACCTAAATTAGAAGGACCGAGATCTTTTTTTGACCTAAGCTTTTATCTTAATAAATATTAGGGTGTTATTAGTAATTGATAAAAAAATAATAAAAAGAAACCTTGATCACAGATGATTTGTCCGAAGATAAAAATTAAGTAAATAAATTAAGAGAAAATCCTAATCTAATTAGAGGATGTTAAATTTCAGATTTGTTAATTTACATGATCCGTTCATCATATACATCCTAACTTAATTATAGAGTTAATGAGTACTAAAGATTTACTTCATACATCATGTAAAACAAAAGGGAAAAAATAATGCATTTCATGGAGAATATTCGAAAAAAGCGAAAGAATGATAATTCCAAATGTGGTTATGAGGAAGGAGAAGCAGTAGAAAATGACCGAGAGCAAACTCATAAAGAAGTACTAACCAGTGGTCCAATATATATAGTGATGATGTAAATGATTGCCTCTCCATGAAAACGCAGAAATTATGAAGAAAAAAAAGTGATCGGAATATTCTCGAGAAAATGAAAAGTGCAAAGGAATTGCAAAAGCATATATGCATGTGAATGTTGGATGGGGGGACATGCTTGTTCTTGTAGAAACAATGACGGTCACACAGTACTACCGGGAAAAAAATTGAAATATTTGGGGTCCTCACCTCAGTTGCCTTACGAACTTTAATTCTGGCTGTGTTCCAGTTTTGCCATTTTGCGCAAATGAATGGATCGATTCAAACAAATGGCCCCATGTGATCCCTTTCTTAGCTTATATATGTCTTTTAATTTTGGGACCATGGCCATGTGCCCACTTGCACGGAGGATTTTTGTTTTTTTTTTTTACTTCAAATAATTTTCATTTCATCACTTCTTAATTAAACGTGGCCGTTTCATTACCAGCTAACTTCGCCTCTGAGAGTGGGCATATTGGGGGTGAGCGTATGGTGATGAATGTGCTTTGTTTTGATAATCATTTGAATTTTAATTCCAATCAAAATAAAGAATATAGATAAGTGTTTTATGAGTGAAGTTTTTAATCTTTATTTTTGTTTTTTTTTTTAAAAAAAAAAACAATTACCTCGTAACTTTCCTTCCCACAACCCCAGTGAGCAATGATAAAATACAAGTACAAAATCAATATTATTGCCTCTTAGTCTAGTGTTTTCCCAACAGCCCATTCTTGTCTTGCAAATACTTGTCAAGTCATTTCCCATCAAAGAGATCAGACTAAAAGTGCTTCTGATTTGAGTGACGTGTACAACAAAAGCAACTTTTGGTTTAGCACATTGAAATTAGACAAAAATTAATGTCAGATCTCGCTTCGATAGTAAGAGAGAATCCCAATTAATTTAGATATTTTGTAAAAATACTGCACTTTACGAATTGTATATCCAAAGGATTTGAATACTGTAACACTTATTGGTTTATGTGTTATATGCCAAGATCTTATCTCCCAACAACCAAAGAAATTAAGCTTGCATGTGAGGTTACAGTTTCTTCTGCACTAGCTACATTCTGGCTTACTATTCAATTAGAGGAGAAGACAGAAAGGACGATCGAGTTAAGCATCTATATTCAATTTGTTTATAAAAAGTTAGCATATATGTAAGAGAATTGTGCAGGATAAATAACATCGAATGTAGATATGTAAGAGAAAAAAAACTTTTAATATTAACTTGGTGATTGATTTCGGTTGGATATGCCCTTGGAAACAAGACTTCTTGTTAATATATACAAGAAGAAACAAAAAACCAAAAAGAAAAGGTGAATTTCTTCAACAAGAAGAAGTAGCACCATAATGGAATAGAAAGAGCTGAAAATTGATGCGCCCAAATGGACACTATATAGCCAATGTATGGATACACTAAAACCCATATCATGTAACTAGCTAGTTGTTTCAGACAATGTAGAATTTGGTTGTAAGAATGATAAAGAACAATGATAAATTTACCTAATTTTCTCCGACAACTCCATGATTTCTCTTCTCGATTACAAAAAAGAAAACCTAAAGCCAAAGCTCATCTAGCTCTCATCTTACATTAAGTAAATATATAATTTTGAACTATAAATTACCCATGGCATACACATTTGTAATGATAAGCGCTGTTAATTGGGTCGTTTCCTTCAACTGGAACTTGCTCAGCTCTACACTTATATTTGCAACCTCTGCATTCATTGTAAGTGCAAGTAGGCGCTGTCGATCCAATCATCAATCTCCTTGAATTCCTGTTCATCTTTGCTTCACTGTGTCCCTGAAACAAATGAATGAAGGAATTAAGTTAATTATGATAATAGTTTCGGTTATTATTTGCACTAAAATAATTAAGCCCTTTTACTTCAATTTTCACCTTAAAATAATGAAACGCAGAGGAAGGAGAGAACCTTTGACGCTCATAAGGAAGCATTACTTGAGTTCTAGACCCTGCCATGAAAAGATAAGCATGAGATAATATCCAAAGTGCAAAAGAAGAACATTCACAATCACATGTTATGACAATAGGCCCTATAAGAGCACTCCTTTTTCTTATTTCTTTTTTTTCTTTGGGAGCTACAAGAGCATTTTCTTACAAGAAGAAAGATATTAAACTCAAATGAAAAGGAACAGTACAGTTTAAAAAGATGAAAAAAAGAAGAAGAAAGAAATGTGTATGATAATAATAATAACTCAGTTAAATGGAAAGAATATGTGGAGTAAAAAGAAAGTAGCCAGTGGCCTGAGTATGAAAAGACCTTGTACAACATATGCAGCAGCGAGGAGTGAAGTGAAGAGTAGTAGCAGGATTAAGTTGCTTAGTTTAATGTTGGCCATTGTTGAGGAATGATAAAAACTTTTTGAAGATGATATATGATGAAGTGATGGGTGAGTGAGTCTTATGTAAAAATTTTGAAATGCAAGTTTTCACGATAGACAAACAGAAGAGTTGTGGTGATCAATAAATGACCATAAGAGAGAGACTGTCAAAAATCTGACGCAGTGACTCAGAAATTACCTGAAATTACACTCATACCCTGGATTTGTGTTGCATTTTATTCGGTTTACATTGCTTTGATTTTACTTTTTTGGAGGGGGTGGAAAAGGGATTTCAACTGGGGGAATGATTTTTTTTTTTTTTTTTTCAAAACGATAAATTAAACCATTTGAATGACTAGAAGATTGGAAGAGACATGGTGGAGACATTTTGCTCACCAAAAGAAGCATCCAGGGATTCCAGCCTAGGCCTAGAAATTACTAATGACAATGCCCACATCCAAATAAGACAATAATCCCTTGAGCTGGGTGAAAAAGTTGAAACACACAGAGACTGTTATTTTACAATACTTGGTCAATGGAAGTTGAAAGCCTCTGCCTTCAGAATCTTGGTTAAATTAAAGCATCTACAATTTTCAATAAACCAATTCTAAATTTAACATCCAGACTTGGGAAGTGACGCTTCTGCATATTGTTTCCCACATAAATATATAATTTTCTCTGAATATTATGTAATTGTTTATGTGGCCTCACAAAATCGGATCATTGGCCCTTCAGATTTTCATATCCAGTTTTTTTTTTCTTACTGATTATCCCAAAGTGAAAACAAAGAATTGTTGTGCAATTGGAACAAAACTGAGAAGTTAAAATAAGAGTGCTCATTTCCAAATTCACTTTTTGGATTAAGTGATTTATAAGTGGAAGGACTTGACGTCAGTGCCTATAATTAATTATGCTAATAAATCTTTCTGTCTCTTATACTTATATATTCATTCTATATCATTTACTATTATTAATAAATCTGAAATTACCCAGAAGATATAGAGATAAATAATAGAAACAAATATTGAAAGATGAGATTGTCATATAAAACGTTCATGAAAATTTTTAATCATTCAATTTTTTTTATCAACGAGAGTTGATGATTCGCAAAGTGATTTGAACAAAAAATTGGGCCTAAGATAAGGCCCACATTGCTGTGCAGCCCAAAGATTGCCATAAAAATTAAAATACAGTTTGGGCTTTTTGTCCCGCGAGTGCCCCATTAGCGAAGAATACCAAACCTTCCCGCCTCTCTCTCTCTCTAAATCGCCAAACAATCCTTTTCCTTTCACCTCCTGTCTCCTCCTTCTCACAAAACAAATCACTTCCCAAAGAAAAGCATCCATCTCTCTTCCTATATTACCATCGCCATGTCCCTTCTTCACCATCCAAACAATTCCTATCTCAAAAGCACTTTCGTAAATCAACTTCTTTCCTGTTTCACAATCAACTCATTTCATTCTTTCTTTCCGAACACATCCCAAAATGGCTTATCAAGAAGAAACTGCTATGACCGCCGCCGCCGCCGCTGCTACAACCACCCCGGTGACTCTGACATCTAAGTACTCAAATCGGGTACTCTTAAAAACCATTCTTGAACGTGAAGATGGTGGGCTAGGATTGATTAATGAGAGAGTTGTGATTGGTGGGTGGGTGAAGTCTTCAAGGGAAGTGAAGAAAGAGCCGGTGCCGCCACCACAACCAGATGATGATCATGGTGCTTCTCCGGTTTTGGGGCAAAAAGACAAAGATAAAGATGTGAGCTGTGTGGAGATTCTTCAATCAAGAATTCCATTTTTCAGGACAATAATCAGGGTTCTTGGTGGTAGTGCTGGTGTTGCCAACAATTACCCTCTTCGTGAGAAATTGGAGCATTTGATTCCTAAGCCACCACTGCTCTCAACAGTTTTCTTGCAAATTAGTGATGGTTCTTGCGTTGCTAGTCTTCAGGTAAGTAAAACTTTATTGGGGTTTTATGGCTATGGTACTCCTTTCTATTTATTTATTTATTTTTATGTTTTATATATTACCATGGAATATCCCTTATCTTCTTGTTGAAATTCGTATTAATTTAGGTCTAATAGTGAGAATGTGTTAGAACTTTTGAAGTGATTCAAGTTATTAGATAGTGAAAAATTCAAAGCTATACCTCATTAAAGTTAAAAGCTGTTATAGATCACATCTGGTAAAACTACATAGTTATGACAGAATAATATTGCAATTTTACAAGTTTATAATATTGTGCATTTATGCCATGAATTACAAGATTATCACCCGATCAAAGTGACACAGACTTCCATATGTATTCACTTTTTTAACTGGTAATACAATATCTCAGGTTGTGGTGGAGTCCGCTATAGCTGCCCCTAGCAGGCTCCTGCCTACTGGAACTTGTATAGTAGCTGAAGGAGTGTTGACACAGCCATCAGTTCAAGGAAAGCATTCTGTTCAACTAAAGGCAGAGAAAATTCTTCACATCGGGACAGTTGAACATGATAAATATCCATTATCAAGGAAGCGACTGCCTATTGATATGTTAAGGGATTCTTCCCATTTTCGTCCTCGTACAACTACGGTGACTTGTGCATAAATTCCTTTTCTAGCCATTTTAATAACAACATATGTACATGATTAAAATGGAATGTGACTTTTCTGTCCTGTCTCACTTGAATTATTTTATCGAACAACATAGCTTAGCAATATGATAATTGTACATATTAGCTTCATCTAAAAGCTCATAATTCTCATTTAGTGTGCTTTGCAATTCACAATATGCAGGTGGCATCTGTTATGCGTATCCGTAGTGCCCTGACTTTTGCAACTCACACATTCTTTCAAAACCATGGGTTTCTGTATGTTCAAGTACCCATTATCACAACCACAGGCTCTGAAGGATTTAGTGAGAAGTTCCAGGTTACCACTCTTTTTGACAAAACAGAGAAAGAGGAGCCAAAAGCGACCAATGGTGTTGTAGGTGTTAACCTTGACATTGTAAAGGCTACCGTAAAGGGAAAAAGCAAGCTAGTTGACGAACTCAAGAGAAGTGAAAGCAACAAGGAAGCACTAGTTGCTGCACTTCAGGATTTACAGAACTCTAATGAACTGGCATCACAACTAGAATCAAGAGACAAAACAAAACTAGCACCTTCAGTTAAGATTGATAAAGTTAACTTTTCTGAAGATTTCTTTTCTCGCCAAACTTACCTCACTGTTTCTGGTCGGCTTCATTTGGAGAGTTGTGCATGTGCTCTTGGAGATGTTTACACATTTGGACCCAGATTTCGAGCAGAGAAAAGGGAATCTGCAAAACAAGTTGCAGAGATGTGGATGGTTGAGATTGAAATAGCTTTTTCACAATTACAGGTATGAGACCTTGGCCTTCTATTTTAAGCATCAGTTTTTAAGTTTTTTTTTATAGTAACATGTGGCTCTTTCCACTGTAGTTCCATTAATTTGCATCATTTGCCAGACCTTTTGCAAAATATACTACCTTCAAATATTTTCAAAAAGGGAGCTATTTTGCGACCATATTCAAAATCTGAGATTTTTACAAGAAATTCTGTTTTGTATAGTTGATTGACATGTACACTTGATATTACTTGGGTTGCATTCGTGCTGTACATACCTTATTAAGATAGTTACTACATACTTTATGGTAGAACTATTGACCAATTTTATGGTGCCTAGAAACTAAACAATCAGCAGTAGTGTAAATATAATCAAATTCTTTGTTTAAAACTTCTCAAGTTGCAATAAGTGGAACAACTAGCTAATTCTTGAACAGGAGTTGTTCAGTGAAATTGTTATTCTGTCATCCAGACTATAAGTTTATACTTTGTGGATTTTCCAGGATGCCATAAATTGTGCAGATGATTACTTCAAGTTTCTCTGCAAATGGATAGTCGAACATTGTTCACAAGATCTGGCATTTGTCTCGAAACGAATTGACAAAACCTGTATTGAGCGTCTGCAGTCCATGATATCAAGTTCTTTTGAAAAAATAACCTACACAGAAGCAGTGAAGGTTTTGGAAAAGGTGAAGTTGAACATATCATTGGATATTTTAGTCTAGCAAATATATTCACATCAGCAGCAATATCTCATAAATGGTTTTTTTATTAACCAGGTCACAGAAAAGATATTTGAAAGAAAACTTGAGTGGGGTGTTGCTCTGGCGACAAAACATCTAAGGTTTATTCACATTCTGATTTTAGTTTGAAAATGCTCAGATCTGAAATACAGGAGCTAAGGCCTTATCCGGTTGTTAGTTCTTACATTCCATTCATGAAAATGACAGTTATTTGGCTGATGAGATCTATAAGAGGCCTGTAATCATATACAATTATCCGAAAGCCATCAAGCCATTTTATGTACGCCTGAATGATGATGGAAACACAGTTGCAGCTTTCGAAATGGTTGTACCAAAGGTGCGCCCAAGATTCTAAACAGTTGAATGCCGTCCATATGAATTATATTCAAGAATGGAAAAAAAATAAAACTGGAATTCATATGCTTGCAGGTTGGAACATTGGTTACAGGCAGCCAAAATGAGGAACGCATAAATATGCTGAATACAAGGTAATACAATCCTAGCTCAGCTTGTACAAATTAATCCCAGAGATAGCATAAGTTTAATTTAATGAACTTTGTAATGAATGGAGCATTAAGCCTTAAAAAAGAGGACAACGTTGATGTTTAAGTAACAATGACAAAAACTAATATAGACCTACATAATGGCTGCTAATGTATAAGCTCTTCTCAGTTTGACTTGCGGCTCTTTTTGGTGGTGTTTCATTCTCCTGCCATATAGATTCTCATTGAAATAAGAATCAAATCTTAATTTTCTTATTCATTATCTTGCTTTCAGGATTAAGGAATTGGACTTGCCAAAAGAGCAGTACGAAAGGTATCTGGATCTGCGCAGGCATGGAACTGTCAAGCACTCCGGATTTAGCCTTGGCTTTGACCTCATGGTTCTCTTCACTACTGGCCTGACTGATGTCAGAGATGCAATCCCGTTTCCTAGAAGCTTGGGCAAAGCCATCAGTTAATCTGATTTCAAGCAAATATTCTCCAAAAAGATGTTCTCTGTTGAACTCCCCAAATTGCAGATAGAAAAAGAAAAATGTCATGTAAATATACACATGGAGATGTGAAACAAAGGAAATATACCATACATGTAGAAATCATACTTGCATGATTTTATGCCTAGTTCATCTCATGTACACAAGTAATGTAAGGAAAATTACAACTTGAAATGCCATTGTCTTAAAGTTAATGCATACTTGTTGCCAAAGAAACTGATTTTGATATGGCAAACTAGGACTGGAAAACCTATGGATAAATTATTGCCTTGATGGAAGTTACGGCAACAAGGGTATCGTTTGAATCAAGAGGGAAGAAAAATGGATAGAGCTCATAGCGAGCATAACAACTACTGTATAGAACCCGACATCCCTTCCGGTTGTTGGAAAAATTTCCAACAGCAATAACTAGGCACTGTGCGCAATCTATCTGAGGCAGATCCCTCGTGCACTGCACCAAGGCATAAAGTGTCAAAAGTAGTGGAAGTGCAGTCTCACCTTTCCCAGCCCTTCATTCTTGGGCATAACAACTTGTGATCTGATCTCTTTCATTAAAGCTCCTAGTTCTTTGTTATAACTTTCAGGATTAGTTACATTCTCAATAGTGTAGTACAATATACTAAAAGATGTGTCAACTTTCCCAAAAAAGTTCTCTTCGCTATATCGCAAAAAGCAATAGTCATACCAAATCCTGGGATCAGCTGGGTTTTCACAACGGCGAATTTGCTTCGCTGCATCTTGGATACAGCTGGAGCAATCTTTGCTGCTTACATCTCCTCTGCATTGTGCAAGGCCATAAGACTTTGTCTTGGCCTTTACCATTGGAGGTAGCAATATAGCCAGTTGTTGCAGTCTCGGAAACCAATTCAGCCAACAGCTTATCAATGTTATCTGATATCTTACTATTGCTAATTATGTTGGTGTCTTTGTTGCAAAATTTCCCTAAAGGATCTGCAGTACTGTTAGGAAATTGAGGGGTGATGCAGGGTCGCAGTTAAAGCGAAATTGAGAAAAATAATGAAAATAAAAATAATTCAAAACACAAGATTACGTGGTTCGGCTTTTAGCCTACGTCCACGGGCGAAGACAGAAGAATCTTTTACTATCAAAAATGGAGAATACAAGTATTGTAGTGTTTTAACCTTACAACCCAAAACTCAAATACACCCAATTCTCTCAAATCACTCAAAAACTCTCTCAAATTTGCATTGAAAAATTAATTGCTAAACTCTCCCATTTATAGGGAGAGTTTAGCATGGTGGACAGCTAAGAATTAGCTGTCCACCCTTGCTGGAAAATTGCTGGCACCGTGTGCCAGCAATTGTGTAGCTGGCACACGGTGCCAGCTACCAGCATTTCTCCCACTTTAAGATTTGATTGAGAATTAATCAATTCTTCACACCATTCTTTCTTCTTTGCCAAAGCCATGTTGCCTACGTGTCTGCTAGGCCATGCAAGGATCTACACCATACAAACTTGTTAGTATTGGTGGGCTTGGTCAACACATCTGCTAGGTTATCATCTGTATGAATTTTTTTCATATCCGCACTTCCATCTTCTACCACTTCACGAACAAAGTGATATTGAACACCTATGTGCTTCGTTCTTGAATGAAAAGCTGGATTCCTTGCAATGTGTAAGGCACTCTGACTGTCACAAAACAATTCAACTTTCTCTTGCTTGTGCCCGAGCTCCTCCAGTAATCTTTGTATCCAAATTGCTTCCTTGCAAGCTTGTGTAGCTGCCATGTATTCTGCTTCTGTAGTAGATAATGCCACAACAGTTTGCAGTTTCGAAACCCAGCTTACAGCTCCTTCTGCAAGTTTAAACACATAGCTAGTAGTGGATTTTCTTTTATCAAGGTCTCCTGCAAAATCTGAATCCACATAGCCCTTAACAATAAAATCTGATCCTCCGTAACATAAAGCAACATCTGAGGTACCCTTAATGTATCTAAGGATCCTCCTGACACAACCCCAATGCTCTCTACCAGGATTCGCCATGTATTTACTAACTGCTCCCACTGCTTGTGCAATGTCTGGTCTGGTACAAATCATAGCGAACATTAAACTTCCCACTGCTGATGCATACGGTACTCGAGACATCTCCTTCCTCTCTGCTTCTTTGCTAGGACACATCTTAGAGGATAACTTGAAATTAACAGGGAGTGGGGTACTAATTGGCTTACAATCTTGCATGTTGAAGCGCCACAAGATTTTCTTTAAGTAGTTCTTCTGAGAAAGCCAAATCTTCCTGTTATTTCTGTCTCGGTGAATTTGTATCCCTAGAATCTTGTTTGCTGGTCCCAAGTCCTTCATATCAAATTCCCTAGCCAACTGTGCCTTCAATTCTTGGACTCGATCTTTGTTGGGGCCTGCCACCAACATGTCATCCACGTACAACAGTAAAATAATGAAATCATTATCATCTTCAAACCTTTTGTAGTATGTACAATGGTCTGAACTAAGTCTGTTGTATCCAAGGTTGATGATATAGGAATCAAATCTCTTGTACCAACACCTCGGCGCCTGTTTGAGACCGTACAGAGATTTGTTCAACCTGCAAACCAAGTTCTCTTTTCCTTCTTCTTTAAAACCTTCTGGTTGGAGCATATAAATTTCTTCTTTAAATTCTCTATGAAGAAAAGCTGTCTTCACATCTAGCTGTTCTAGATGTAAGTCAAATGTAGCACACATTGCCAGGACTATTATGACTGTCGTGAGTCGAACCACAGGGGAAAATATCTCATTAAAGTCAATACCTTCTTTCTGAGCATAACCTTTCACGACCAATCTCGCACGATACCGCTCTACTTGGTCATTGCCATCCCGTTTAATCTTGTAGACCCATTTGTTTCCAATGGCTTTTCTTCCACGTGGCAGTGCAACCAGCTCCCATGTTTTGTTCTTATGCAAAGCTTTAATCTCTTCTTACATTGCTGTCATCCATAGAGAAACATCTTGACTTTTAGAAGCCTCCTGGAAAGTTGTTGGCTCTCCATCCTCTGTTAGAAGGCAGTATGCAACATGAGCCTCCATGACATACTCCGAGTGCCACACTGGTGGTCGTCTCTCACGAGTTGATCGACGATTATCTGTAGCCTCAGACTCTGCTGGTTCTTGTTCTTCGTGCCCTAGTGCTGCTTCAGAAGAATCTGAATCTTCTTGTACTTGATTATTTTCCATTTGTACTGCTATAGTCTCTGGATTTTCCTTCACTGTGCTATCATCTTTATCATTCCTTTGCAGTTTATCTTCTGCAAATATCACATCTCTGCTGATGACGACCTTGTGGGTAGTGGGATCCCACAGACGATACCCCTTGACTCCATCAGCATATCCCAAGAAAAGGCATTTTCTGGATTTTGGATCCAGCTTTGTTGTTTCTTAGGGATTATACATCACGTACACAGGACTTTCAAATGTATAAAGGTGAGAATAATCAACTGGTTTTCCAGTCCATATCTCCATCGGTGTCTTCAACTCGATTACTGTTGATGGTGATCGATTTACCATATAACAGGCGATTTTGACTGCTTCTGCTCAAAATGTCTTGGCTAAACCTGCAGTTCTCAACATAGCTCTTGTTCTCTCCAACAAGGTTCTGTTCATCCGCTCTGCTACTTCATTCTGCTGAGGCGTGTAAGCTGTGCTGAATTGCCGCTTGATGCCTTCTTGTTGACAGAATGCAATAAAATCCTCACCAGTATATTCTCCTCCATTATCTGTCCTTAAACACTTGATCTTCTTTTCTGATTCAAGTTTTACACGCGCTCTGAATATTCTGAAAGCTTCAAACACATATGACTTCTTCTTGATTGGATACACCCAACATCTCCTGGAGTAATCATCTATGAATGATATAAAATATCTCGCTCTTCCTAAGGACATCACCGGTGCTTGCCAAACATCAGAGTGGATCAATTCTAGAATTTCTTTACTTCTAGAACTGGATGTGCTGAATTTTAATCTGTGTTGCTTACTTGTGACACAGTGCTCACAGAAAGGTAAATGAACTGATTTGAGCCCAGGAAGTAAATTTTGATCAGAGAGAATCTTCAAACCTCGTTCTGACATATGGCCCAGTTTACGATGCCACATTATCGTTGACTCTTTTGCTGAACTAGTTGATACAATAGATGCATCTCCTTCTTGCAGTGTTTCTCCATTAAGCATGTACAAATTTGCAGCAACCTTTTCTGCTTTCATTACTACAAGCGCGCCTTTGAGAATTTTCATTATCCCATTTTCAATTTGGGTCTTACACCCAATGTTATCTAATTGTCCCAATGACAAAAGATTCTTCTTGAGGCCTTTCACATGTCGCACCTCCTGGATAATACGAACAGTACCATCGTACATCTTCATCTTGATGGATCCTACTCTAGCAATTTCTAAAGCATGATCGTCCCCCGTATATACAGATCCTCTAGAGATAGGTTCATATTGATGGAACCATTCTCTTTTAGAGGTCATGTGTCATGTAGCTCCAGAATCCATGAGCCATACATTAGAGAACTGTTTTCTGCTTTCAACAACTGTTGCTGCCTCGCTGTATAAAATTTCACCATCATCTGAGGTGCTTGCAATATTCCCTTGAGGTTTGTCCTCTGCACTTTTCTTCAATCCCCAACAATCCTTCTTCAGATGGCCTTTCTTGCCACAATGGTAGCATTTGACGTTCTTTTTACTTCTGGATTTTGGTCTACCATGATTTTGACTCCCACTGGAGCCACGTTCTGTTGATCTACCTCTCATCATTGTCAAAGCTTCTGCTTGCTGCGAACATTCCTGTTTGTCTTCTTTATTTTTCCGTCTTCATTCTTCTCCCAATACAGCAGCTATAACATTATCGAAGACTAAGAATTCCGTTAGGATATTATTCGTCAAGTTGATGATGAGTTGATCATACGAATCTGGTAGGCTTTGAAGTAAAATCTCCGCACGTTCACCTGCCTCTATTTTATGCCCCAAGGAAGTAAGTTGGGAAAATAGAGTATTTAACGTGTTGATGTGCTCTGTCACTGAAGTGGATTCTGCCATTCGAAGAGTATACAATCTCCTTTTTAAGAAATCTTGTTGTGCAAAGATTTGGCCTCATACAATTTTATGAGAGTATCCCAGATCTCTTTTGCTGTCTTCTTTTCCGCTACACTGGATAACACGTTATCAGCAAGTGCTAGATGCAGATCAGCAACTGCATTACCGTCAATCTCATTCCACTTGATATCATCAGTGATACCAGCGGGTCTTTCATCAATTGCTTCTAAGCATTTGTTTTTCCTTTTCATTTTTCACAATGTAAAATTACCTCCATTGAACTTCTCAACTTCGTATTTTGCCGCCATTGCTTTTCACCACGAACTGCTTTCTGCTAGGATCGGCTCCCACTGTTTCATGTGAATAGTACCCGTACGTATAAACAGTAATCGTATGTATGAATAGTAATTGTATACGTGAATAGTAACTGTATACGTGAATAGTGACCTCCTTCAACCAGAAGCTCTGATACCACTTGTTAGGAAATTGAGGGGTGATGCACGGTCGCAGCTAAAGCGAAATTGAGAAAAATAATGAAAATAAAAATAAGACAAAATATAAGATTACGTGGTTCAGCTTTTAGCCTACGTCCACGGGCAAAGACAGAAGAATCTTTTACTATCAGAAATGGAGAATATAAGTATTATAGTGTTTTAGCCTTACAACCCAAAATTCCAATATACCCAATTCTCTTAAATCACTCAAAAACTCTCTCAAATTTACATTAGAAAATTAATTGCTAAACTCTCCCTATAAAACAGTCAAGAATTAGCTGTCCACCCTTGCTGAAAAATTGCTAACACACAATTGTATAGCTAGCACACGGTGCCAGCTACCAGCAAGCACAAGTGTATAGAAATAGTAAGAAAAGAAGACTGTGCAGCAAAGCCATGGTTTTGCTGCTTATTCACTTGAAATTCCACTACCCTGAGGCACTTCTTACAAGACTTGAGTGGTAGTGATAATTGATAATGGGTGTGGGGATACAACAGCAGACATTCTTGACTCACAAGGTTACCACCACCACAATGAGTGGAAGCAAAAACAATTGTTCTAGAAAGTCTTTCCAGTATTGATTTTGTTAAATTTATCAAATGAGTTTATGAGTGTTAATCGAGAGATGAACGGCATTACCAAGAATATGCCTGCTATAAATCTCAATGATTGCCAACTCTCGAGTTTGCGGATATCCGCATCTTAAAATGTGTGGACATTCCGTAGTAGGGAATGACTCATCGACTAATCATTATGCAAACATGTTAGATTAATTTTCTTCTTTCCCAGAGATCAAGCATAGCATCATTTTGTCTCAACACATACTGTGCAGCTATATGGATTGTAAGATAAAAAAAAACATCCAAAAACGCCTTATACAGTTATACCAGGAATTATTTCGAATTATTGAAATTATAATGTACAAGTTGATTTCCAAAACCATCCATTCTGTTGCTTAAACACCAATGTTAATAGATTTTTGTAAGGGCAAAATGCCAGCTTCAAAGTCAAAAGTGCAAATTTCAATCACAGTTTTTCCCTGGAGCTTTTCTGAATTGATCGACTTATTATGATGAAATCTTTATTTATTTTTATACAATTATTACATTTCAATTATAAATTACAACTCAAACAGTAAATAATTATAACATTATAATTCAAATATCAACTAATCATAAATATAATTAACTAATATTGACTTTCCAACAATTAAAGGAATTAAAACTATCAACTAAAATTAATTTGATCTCTGACAGAATTTGAACATCTAACTTAAAACAGTGAGTACATAGACTTTACTATTAGAGTAAGCAACTAAGTGCGAAATCTTTATTCATTTTTTTGCCTTTAGAAATTGTAGTTTTGTTGCCTACATCAACATGCGATGCTACCCTAGGCCCCCGGTCAAATGCCCAACTCCTAAGCTTATCTATAAGAATTTGATGCCTTACAATTGAAAATGTAATTGCTAATTACGTGCATACAATGAAAAAATTGATTGATTAGAAATGATGGACCATGAAAATATAAAGATAATGTCAGCAAGATACTAGTGTAAGAGTCAAGACATACTCTTACTGACATGACTCACATGACCGGCCAAATAAGGGTGGTCATATTTGTAATTTTCAATTATTAAGTTATTCCTAGTACTTAGTCAATAAGATACCAGAGTAAATCGATCTTCATACATGTTCATCTTTGTCTATAAAATATTAAATAGGGATAAACTGTACTATTTCGATGGTTAAATACACACTCATTACAACAGAAGCTACTTTAAGCAATTTTCTCTCAATTTTTTTTTTCTTCTCTTTTTCCTTTCTCGCAAATTAAACAACACTCAAAAAGTAGGGAATCCAATTTATGTTATTGAAGATAGCTTTAACTGAAAGCAGCTTTCTGGGCCATTCTTCCTTAATATTTTGTGAAGTACGTTTATCCCAGGTGACCTCCTGTATTTTGTTAAAAAAAGTTGTGTATATGATTAAAAAAAAAAAGTTTTCTTTATTTAGCTGTTATTTGGCATTACATACTAATTTTTTTTATAAAAAAAATACTTTTTACAATCACAAAAATACATATTGAATACTTTTTTATTTAGGATAATTCGGATTTAAGGTTAGAGATTCTTAAATGAGGATGAAAATT
Source organism: Ailanthus altissimus (assembly GCA_946807835.1). Taxonomy (NCBI): domain Eukaryota; kingdom Viridiplantae; phylum Streptophyta; class Magnoliopsida; order Sapindales; family Simaroubaceae; genus Ailanthus; species Ailanthus altissimus. Next base: position 23,653,872 of record OX327684.1, read on the forward strand.
TTCATAGGAATTTCATATTCGATTTTTATTTTATTTTTTAAATACTCTTTTATTTATATCGATTTAATTTTGTGAAATAGTCTTTTATCCCATACAACCATAATATTTAAAAAAAATGGTAAACTTCACATAAAAATATAAACTATATCTAATCTTCAACTACTAATTTTAAAAATTAATAACATGAATTAAAATTTAAAAATTAATAATTTTTTAAACTTTAGCATCTAAATCATCATGATTCATTTGTATTTAAACATCAAATTTTTATTAAGATTCTTCGCAAACCTATAACATAAAATAAAAGAAATTTTGAGTTAGACGAGTAATGACTAAAAAACTAAGAATGGTAACAAAATCATTTACATCTTTTGTTTGTTTCTCTTCAACTTTTTTTTAATAAATAAGTTCACTCTAATTTTAAAAAAAAGTCTAATATTAAATGTAATTAAAAAAATAAAGAAAAAAATTAAAAATATGAATAAGAATAAAAAAAATTTAAAATATAAAAGAGAGATTTTTTTAAATTTTATTTTTAAATTGAGTATTTAGTGCAAATTTGAAGAAATCAACTTATCCCCAAACTTAACTCGAATTTAATTTGAATTTGGCTTACTATACCTAAACTCACTCCATCCCAAAAATATACTTAAAATACAATCCGAATTACTCATTATTTGAGGCGAGTCCTCATAGGGTTCTAACATCGTGGAGAATTTTGCCACCCCTACTTTCATTAGAGATCTAGCAACTGTTACTTGAAAAAAAAAAGAAAAAATAAGTAAATATTTTTGTAATATATTAATGGTTCCCAAAGTAAATAATTATAAGTTGTTAGGGCATTTAAGTAATTTTCTCTTTAAATATTATTGCCTTAAGATGAAATGTAATCGTTTTGTGATTTATATATATTTTTTATATTCAGTGTTTTGCCTCAATTTTCATTTTGTAATCTTAAGGCTCGATTATTAGAGAGGCTTCGAGTGTTTCCTTTAGTGAGAGAAGTGGGTTCTATTTAGGGTTTGTTCATCTTCTTCTATGTGATTGATTCATGTATTCTCTCTGTTTTATAATCTAGTCTTGAGAACTTTGGTAGTATTAAGGCTGTAATCAAAGTTTATATAGTACAAAAACAGAGCCTCCATTGTTGAGCTCTAAAGTGGATGTAGGCTACGAATGTGGCCGAACCACTATAATTGGTTGTGTTCTTTGTTTCTTTATGGTTTTATTCTTTACATGTTCTAAATCTTGAATGGATTAGAGTATTTGTGTTATACATTTACAAAGCCTAGGGTTAGGGTCAAGAATAAATTTCTTGAGTCATGAGTTCCACTCATTTTGAGGTTGATAAATTTGATGGTCAAAGGAATTTTTTGTTATGGCAATAGAAAATGAGAGCACTTCTGGTTCAATAGAAGATATTAAAGGCTCTAGCCGATCTCAATGAGCTTTCAAAAACTATGACCATAGAACAAGTTGAAGAGATGGAGGAGACAATCTTTAGCATTATTGTCTTGTAGCTTGCTGATAACGTTTTGAGGCAAGTAAACAAATGGACCATAGTAGTTAGTCTTTGGGGTAAACTTATAACCTTGTTCATTTCTAAATCATTATCTAGTAAAATACTATAAATGATAGGTTATTTAGCTTTAAAATAGACTCAAATAAAGGACTTGAAGAAAATCTTGATGATTTTAAACGAATCTGTATTGATCTTTCTAATACTGCTAAATCTATTTCTAATGAGAACCAAGCTGTGATTTTGTTGAATTCATACCTACTTCATTTAAAGATGTAAAGTCTGCCATAAAATACGATAAATAATCTTTAACATTGAATGATTGCTTGTTTGCCTTTAGAGAAAATAAACAAATAATGGAGAAAATTTATTTGTCATGGGTAGGAGTGATAAAAATGATTTTAAGGGAAAATTTAGAAGTAAATATAGGTCAAAATCAAGATTTGGACTAAGAAGATATTACTACTGTGGCAAAGAAGGACATCTTAAAAGGAACTGTTATGAAATATTAAGAAAAATTAAAGAAAAACAACTTGAAAATGCAAACGCTGCCATAGTTAGGGATAGTTACGACGCTGTTGATGCTTTAATAGTTTCTTTGTGTGATAACTCAAATGAATATGTATTAGATTCAAGATGTACATATCGTACATGCCTGAAGAAACATTGGTTCCAGAATTTTAAGGAATACAATGAGGGAAAAGTCTTAATGGGTAACAATCAAACATATAAAGTAGAAGGCATAGGAACAATGGTCATTAGGACGTTTGATGAAATTGTTAGAGTCCTCGAGAATGCAAGATTTGTACCTTAATTAAAAAAAGAATTTAATTTCTTTAGGGGTACTAGATGAAGGTGGATACTCTTATAAGTTAGAAAATGGTCAATTAAAAATAACCATAGATTCTGTGGTTATAATGAAAGGAGCCAAAAATAATGGCTTATACATTCTTAAAGGAACAACAGAAACTGGCCCTGCCATTGTTGCAATTACCTTAAACTTAGATAAAACTGAACTTTGGTACAAAAGACTTGGTCACATAAGTATTCGGCCTGGTTGAGTTAAGTAAACATAGATTGCTAGGTAATGACAAAATCTCTAAGATTAAGTTCTGTGAATAATGTATTTTAGGTAAAAAGCAAAGACTGAGCTTCAAAACTAGTACTTATAAGACCAAAGCCATATTAGAATATAGTATTTTAAGACACGGAATAATTCTCACATACCTCAACAGAATGAGGTTGCTGAGAGGATGAACAAAACATTTTTGAACAAAATAAGATGTATGATTATGAATTTAAGACTAAAAAAATATTTCTAAAAAAAAGCCTTGTTTAGTGCCTTTTATTTGATAAATAGGTCACCTTCAAGTGCCATAGACGTTAAGGTGAAAGTGTGGTGATTTACTAGAGCGCCTACATGTGGTACGTGTTTACTACACTAACATTTACAAATCTCATATATAAATTAGCACAACGGAAGTGAAAATATGTATTTTCTAGTGCAACAAACACATTAAAATTTAAGTTTCATTACTATAATGAAAGTAAGGATCGAGAATCACCTGTCAAACCTTTAAAAATTATCAAACCGGAGTCCACCACAAAGCCTACTCATTGGCAATTCTAAGATCCAATTGGGGTGGGCTTGGATCCTTAGAATGATGGCTTTAATTTCCAATAATATGTTTAACTCTTAATCACCTTAGTTAACTCTTAATTAATAGTTTAAACTCTTCAAGCTTAGGATTATGGTTAAACACTTTAATCATTTGTATAACTCTTTAAATATTGTGATCAAGGCAATGGAATGGTTTTATTTCTGTTTAACTCTTAAACATAATTAATGATTAACTCTTAATCACTTTAGTTAACTCTTAACTATTTATTTAACTCCTTAAATATTGTGAACAAAGCAATGAAATAGTTTTGTTTATTCAACTCATAAATTACAAAACATGAGCTTTAAGCTTGATCATCCATGGCTACCTTTTAGAGGATGAAGATGATAAATAGTGCTTCAACAATTAAAAACACAAAAGCTTTCTTCTCACTCTCTCATTGTCGAACCAAAAGGCTCTCTCATACTTAAAAATGAATCAATTCATTTTTATTATATAAGCAAATTCATTTGCCTTCAAATAATGGCCAAAAAAGAATGGCTCACTATGTATGGCAATAATTGCCTTAAGCCATGCTTCCACCATTTGCTCATTTTTGCTTTTGTAGACTTTTCAACACAAAATAATTTTGTATTGTTAACAAATGGGTGTTGCCGATTTTCTCAAATAAAATTTAAACAACTTTTGTTTCATTTTGTTTATTAAATATAATAGTCAAACATATTGCCCCCACTTTGTCTCAAATGCCATGCCTGTATGTTTTTCCCTTTTAATATATTGAAACAAAACAATTTTGTTTCCTTGTTGAAAAACAATGGTCGAATGTGTGCAAAACCAAATGAAACAATTTCATTTGTTATCACTTTTTCCTATTTAATAGTCGAAGACACATGCCCCACCATGCATGCATTTGTGTCTTTCTTTTATTTGTTTAACAACAAATAAATATTTACTGCATATTTTATTTTATATTAATCATATTAATAAAATAAAACATGTAATTGATTTATTACAATAATAATTGTTTGACTCTAAAATAATATTAATAACAATTATGAATACTTTTATTTATTCAAAACATTTTTTTAACAAATAAATGGCTTCACTTGTCACAAGTAGGGTCATTTTGATAATTATAAAGTCAAATAATAAATGGTCTATAATGTGCCACGTGTTATCATCTTATTGGTCAATAAATATTGTTAATTGACTAATGTACTTAACTCTTAAGCTTGACATGTGCACATCCTGAGAGAATCTTAAATCAAATGTCTCGATTTGTTGAAATTTATTAAATTAAACTATTCAACTTGATACGTTGCCCTAGTGTACAACGAGTACACTTTATATTGTGGGACTCCCTAAGTCCACACCCGATTTGTTAAATAAAACTGTTCTATAAGTTCGTGATCGATACCCTACGCATACGTCACAAATATTACAAATCAGTGTATTAGACCATACAAGCTAAGATCATAACATATTCGTATAATCCTTCTATCACCTATATCTTAGATGAGTAGAGATATAGATCACCACCGTCAAATCTCCACATGCTCATCCATGAACCTATCTCCATATTTGTATCTCGACGAACAATATACATAAACACATTTGCAATATTGATCAACCCTACAAAAAACTCTTTTCTCAAGTTTATGCTTGTAGCCACAAGACTTTTTGAAATACACTCTTGGAGTATCAGGATATACAACTCACCTATGTGAGCTGACGGATCCCATGTCTACTTACACCAGACTCTATGAGCATCGAACCATACCTAGTGACACATAACAGTCAAATTATGAAAGGTCTCTGACATATATAGAACCAAAACATGGTGAATCACTCACAAGCCTACACTCAACTTGAGAGGACTCATCATTGACGGCTTCATATAATGTCTATTGGGGTCCTTGTGAGTTTGTTCACTACTCAGTCCTTACTGAATACATGTATGCTTATATGAGCTTTTCGGTAAGCTCATGGTCCACTAAGAATATATATTTACACCATACAGATATATCATACATTAATCTACATAAAAGAGATTTACCGATAAACCCGCATCGATGAAAGTAAATCAAGAACATAGCATTTGAGAATATACTTGCATAATGATATTTTCTAGCACTTATTGTAACTATGTCATTACTAGTATGCCCTCAAGTCTTTATCCTATTACAGACAAGGCTCTAACTCTTTAGATTTCATTGATTATTATAATCTGCTAACTTTTAGTAGTGCTTGTTAAGGTATGTGCTTACGCGTCATCCCAGTTTGTATGAATATTTAGTTTGTAATATTTATACAATGCATTTTTTATTAAATCGCTAATAATATTTATTAAAATAGTAATTAAACATACAAGTATTCAGTAGGACTGGATACTGAATAGACTCACGAGGACCCCCAATAGATATCCTATGAAATCGTCAAAGGAAGGTCCTTTCGAGTTAAGTAGTATTTGTGGTCCTTCGATCTGAGCGCCACGGTGGGCTTGTGGGAGATCCACCATACTTTGGTTCCACGTATGTCAGAGACCTTTCATGGTCTGTCCGCTACGTGTCGCTGGATATGGTCCGATGCTCATGAGCTCGGTGTGCGTAGATATGGGATCCGTCAGCTCACATAGATGGGTTGTATATCTATACTTCGAGATTGTATCTTGTAAAGTCTTATGGCCGTAAGCAATTAACCTGGGAAAAGAGTTTCCTATAGGTTTAAACATTATAACAAAAGTGTTTGCGTATATTGTTAATTAAGATATGAATCTGGAGATAAAGTAAATGGATGAAATTATCAGAATTTGACGGTAATGATCTATATCCCATTCATCCAAGATAGAATGACTGAAGGATTATATAAATATGGAGTAACCTCAACATGTATGGTCTAACGCGTTAATTTGTAATATCCATAACGTGTGCGTGAGGCATCGATCACGGACTTATGGAATAGTTCCATTTGACGAATCGGGCGTAGACCTAGGGAGTCCCAATATGAAATGTACTCTTTGAGCATTTAGGCAGCGTACCGTATTGAATAGTTTAATACAGTAAAATTCAATAATTTACTAAGGTCACGTTAACTAAAGTATATGGTCAGATGGTGGGATCCACTTTAGGTTAACTTGGTAACCGAGTAAGGACATAATTATAATTTTACTTGATAATTATTTAATTGTTAAATAATTCAAATAAATATTTATTTATTTAATTTTTGAATAAATAATTTAAGTTTAACTAAGGTTAAGACTTAACCATTTAGTTAAGTTAGATTAACTATACTTAATGGTTAAGTAAAAGTTAACATAACCATGGTTAAGTTAGTTAATTATGGTTAAAATATTTAAATGTTCTTTAACCTAACTAGAGTTAAGTGTTAACTGTAGTTAGAATATTTAAATGTTCTTTAACCTAACTAGAGTTAAGTGTTAACTGTAGTTAGAATATTTAAATGTTAATTTAACCTAACTAAAGTTAAGAGTTAACTATGATTAGGTTAGATTAAATTCAAATTGAAATTAAGTGAAATTAAGTGTTATGAAATGAAATTAAATTCATTTGTATAAATAAGACAAATGTAAATTAATTTTATACAAATGAATTTAATTTCATAAGTTTTTGTTAATTTGATTTTACAAAAATTAGGTCAGCCATTTCAAAGAGAGAAAAGAGAAATTGTTTTCTAATTAATGGATTCAAGAGTTGAATTCATTATTTTCTTTTAATGCATAAAATCAATTTAGCAAAATAGGTTTTGATTAATTGTTAATTAAAAGAAAAATCAAGAACATAAGTTTAAGTGGTTAAACTTCTGCTGGATCAAAGGCTGTCATTCTAGATAATCAAACACACTATTGTTGATTACTAGAATTGATCAAAGACAACATTTTGGTAGACTTCAACAATATCCATCCAAAGGCTTCAAGGGTTATTCCTCAATTTCGTTTTTGTTAATTCCATTAATATATTTTGATTGTGTTTACTGCAATGTTTTAAGCTTCCGCTGCTTCATTATATATATGAGATATGTATATATTGTTGTTAAATACAAAATTCACATGTAAATACCCTAGAATGGACAACTCCCAACAGTGCTAACTCTTAGCAGTGCTAACTTTTAGCATTTATAACTCTCAACGTTGCTAACTTTTAACCCTAGTCTAAACTTTTTTAAGCCAGATCTGAACTCTTTCAAATTATACAATGTCTGTAGTGTAATAAGCATTATACCATTTATTATAATATTAACGATTATATTTGAAATGTATATTGTATAAATATTAACAATTAATATTCATACAATATTGAAATGGCACGTAAACACCAACTCCAACATAAGGTACCTAAGAAACTTTGGCTAGGGAAACCAGTAACTTACAAACATTTAAGAGTGTTTGGCTGTGCAGCATATGTACATAAGTCTTATGATAAGCTTGAACCTAGGTCAAATAAGTGTGTTTTCTTAAGATATCCAAATGAGGTAAAAGGTTATATGCTATGGCTTAAAGATGGTCTATGGGTAAAAATAATCACCAATATGAATATTATCTTTAATGAAGCTAATATGCCTTGTTTAAAGTCTAAGTCAAAAAATGCATGATATAAGTATAAAAGGTTAACAGGACATAACCTCAAGGAAAGAAACAACTCACCTTGAGGTGGAAACATTAGGAGATCAAATAAAAGAACCTGATTAGAATAATGATGAATCATTTAAGCAACCAAATTAATAAGAAATAATAGAACCTGAATCCTTATTACAAGATTATCAACTTGCAAGAAATAGGGTACAAAGGAAGGTTAAATTTCCTTCAAAATATTTATCTTATAATTTTATTACATTTGCTTTATTATCACCATTAGATATAAATGAATCTGAACCTAGTACTTATGAAGACGCTATGACTAGTGTTAATGCAAAACATTGGTATGTGGCCATGTGTGATGAGATGAAGTCTCTGGAATTAAACAAAACATGGATTTTAGTACCAAGACTTCAAAAACAAAATTCAATGGATTATAAATTGAAAGAAAGAAACACTAAAACAAATTCTCCTAGGTTCAAGGCTAGATTAGTGAATAGAGGATTCTCTAAAAAAAAAAGGGAATTGATTATATTAAAAAAAATTCACCTGTAGTTATGTATACAATCATTAAACTAGTATTAGCTCTAGTATCTTATTTTGATTGGGAACTAGAACAATTAGAGGTAAAAACAGCTTTTCTACATAGTGAACTTAAAGAAACAATATATATATATATATAAAATAGCTACAGGGTTTTAAAGATAAGACCAAACTCGATAGTGTATGCTTATTGAAAAAATTTATATATGAATTAAAACAATCACCTAAGCAGTAATATAAAAGATTTGACACTTTTATAACCAAAATAAGTTTTGAAAGAAGTAGTTATGATAGTTGCTTCTACTTTAAAATTTTGAGAAGTAATGTTGAGATCTATCTGTTATTATATGTTGATGATATACTTCTTAATAGTAAGAATAAAACTGAAATAAATATGTTAAAAGATTGCGTAAATCTAAATTTGACATGAAATATCTTAAACAAGCTAAGAAAATCTTAGAAATTAATATAACGAAGGATAGGATTAAAAGAAAACTTTTCTTATAAAAAAAAAACTATTTAAAAAAGGTCTTAAGTAAATTCTCAATGTCAAATGCAAAACCTGTTAGAATACCTCAAGCTGCTCGTTTTCAGTTTTCTCTAAAATAATATTGAACTATTGATTAAGAAAAATAAGAAATAAGTATTGTGTCATATTCTAATATTGTAGAATTAATGATGTATTTTATGATTTATACTAGATCAGATTTGACTTATTATATTAGTTTCCTAGTAGATATATGTCTAACTTAGTAAGGATCATTGGTTAAGAATGAAATAGTTACTTAGATATATAAATGGTACTTTGGATTATGGTTTGATGTTCAAAGGAACTAATAGAGAAATTGAGTTTGTTGGATATGTAGGTTTTGATTTTGCACGTGACAAAGACAAAAAAAGGTCTACAATAACATATTATTGTTGCTCTTTCCAGTATTGAGGCAAAATATGTGGCCATGACCAAAGCTGTAAAGAAAGGTATTTTGGCTACAATGATTATTGAGAGAACTTGAGATCTTGAGTAAATCAATAATTATATATTCATATAGTCAAAGTGCATTACACTTATGCAGAAATCTGATGTTTCATGAAAGAACCAAATATGTAAACATTAAGTTTCACTTTATTAAAAATTTTTTGTCTAGAGGTGAAATTGATATAGAAAAGATATCAACTTAAGAAAATTCGATGAATATTAGGACAAATATTATAACAAAGATATTGCCATTAAACAAGTTCTACCACTACCTCGGTCTGCTTAACATTGATAAAGAATAAAAAAAAAACTGGTAAAATGGAGCTATGATGCGAGAAGGCTATTTTTTTGCACTAGATTATTTACTTTAGCAACCAAGGTGAAAATAGTAATATATTAATGATTCCCAAAGTAAATAGTTATAAGTTGTTAGGGTATTTAAGTAATTCCTTCGTTAAGTATTATTGGCTTATGATGAAATGTAGTCATTTTGTGACTTATATATATTTATCATATTCAGTGTTTTGCTTTATTTTTATTTTGTAATCTTAGGGCTCAGTTATTAAAAAGGCTTTAAGAATTTTTTTTGGGTGAAAGAACTGGATTCTGTTTTGGGTTTGTTCAATTTTTTCTCTGTAATTGATTCATGTATTCTCTCTGTCTTGTAATCAAGTCTTGAGAACTTGAGTAGTATTAGAACTATAATCAAAGTTTATATAGTGTGAAAATATAGCCTCCATTATTAAACTGTAAAGTGGATGTATGCTATAATTGTGACTGATTTATTATAATTGGTTGTGTTCTTTATAATTTTGATTATTTGCATGTTCTGAATCTTGAATAGATTAGAGTCTTGTATTGTAAATTTACAATAGTTTCTAACTGAAAATAGAGTTACAACTTTTGTCTAATGTTAACATATTCCTCCATTTTAATGATAGAAAGGTAAAAATACATGTTATTTTGATATTGTTATTAGAAAATGGAAACTTTTGAATACCCGATACAATATTGCTTTGTTATTTTAAATTTGTTTGAATGACCAAAGATACCATATTTAATACCCCAGGTATTTAATATACTCATCTGCAAACAGGATCCAAAACAAAAGGGTAAGCAAAGCAAACAGAAGAGTTAGAAAATAAATAAATAAATAAAAATAAGTTGGTCGGCGCCGAATCTTCAACGAGGCTAAACTAAATAATATAATTATAATTCAAGTCCCAAAGAAAATCAAGAATCAAAACTTGCTGAAATTTTCCAACAAAATGAAGCAATACAAACCCATTTTATCAAAAATTATATTTCTATCTTAATAAAAATAAATGAAAGAAAATTATAACGCCTAAATAATTAAATAAAGATCAATAAATTAAATAGGCCTAAAACTAGCCATGTTTGTTCGGACATGAAGAAATTTCAATATGGCACCAACCTAACCAAACCCAATAAAGCTCATCTAAAGCCACTCAACTGAAAGAATAAAGACCAACACCAGCACCATCACCCAAACTTAAAAACTGAAGCCAGAGAGTCAAAGCCGCACAGGAAATCTCCATCGAGCACCCCCACCAATCACGCCGCCTTGTCTGTTGCTACCTTTTATCCACTTCAAAGCTAACACCCCCCCAACAATATCATCGAAACAAAGCAACAAAAACCCATTAACACAAGCACACAAAAGCACCTAAAAGAGCAATGGGTAAAGAAGAACAAGATGGTGAAGAGTACTTGTTCAAGATAGTGATAATAGGCGACTCTGCTGTGGGGAAGTCGAACCTTCTGTCGAGGTTTGCGAGAAATGAGTTTGACAGCAACTCAAAGGCCACAATAGGGGTAGAGTTTCAGACTCAGGTGGTGGAGATTGACGGGAAAGAAGTGAAGGCGCAGATCTGGGATACTGCTGGCCAAGAGAGGTTCAGAGCTGTTACTTCTGCTTATTACAGGGGAGCTGTTGGTGCCCTTGTTGTTTATGATATTACCAGGAGAAGTAGCTTTGATAGTGTTAAACGCTGGCTTGAGGAGCTTAGTAGTAAGTTCTTTTTTTCCTTTTCTTCTTTCGTTTGTTCTCTTTTTATTGATAGTCTTATGCTTTCTGTTTGGTTAATTGGAAAGAGTGAGAAAAGGGTTTTTGTTAAACGTGCTTATGTGCATCTGCTTGATACGGTTGCCTTTTGATTTTGTGCTATGGAGTTTAATTGAATCAGATAGGTCCATTGATCATTTTCCAAAGTTGAAATTAATTTCAATTGATCCTGGATTTCAGAAGTCTATCAGCCAAAGAAGAGAATAATAGCAAATTCTTTCAAATAAGTCGTGTATGTGTTTTATGAAGCCAACTAAGTTTTCTGAGTATAATCGTGCAGCTCATTGTGATACTGCTGTGGCAAGAATGCTGGTGGGAAATAAATGTGATTTGGAGAACATCAGAGATATTAGCACAGAGGAGGGCAAAAGCCTTGCAGAAGAAGAAGGATTATTCTTCATGGAGACTTCGGCCCTTGAATCAACTAATGTTCAAACGGCTTTCGAAATCGTTATTAGAGAAATTTACAACAACATCAGCAGGAAAGTCCTCAACTCTGATGCATACAAAGCCGAACTGTCTGTTAATCGAGTAACCCTGGTTAAGGATGGGGGCAACTCTTCAAAAGGAAGTATGATCAGCTCATGCTGTGCTTGATGATCTCTTCTCTTTCACTATTAGACCATGTCATTTACTTCTGCTGCAATTAGCTTATTTTGGCCAAGTAACATCTTGTCTGCTACTTCCCATTGATTATGTTTTCATTAGAATGAGCTATAAAATTTTATTGTAATCGAATTTTTTAAATTAACTATTAATAAATTTTTATGTTTGTGTCCTTGATACATCGAAGAATTTCTTGATACATGTACGCTGCAGTACAATTATGATAAAATAATCTTTCATCCGCTCTTTACTTCACTAAAGTAATTTCCTATCATAAAAAAAAAATTGAACTTCATTTTTCCTTCATGTATGCAAATTACAATGTCTCTCTACATAAAGCAATCACCACAGCTCAATCTAGATGAATGGAATTAAATCAATTAATAGCTGGGCAGAGACGTGCTCCTAAAGCAATCACCGACCTCAATAACTATAAACACTACGAGATTATGCCCAATAAACTTGAAGCCCAATAAACTTGAAGCAATTCCCAGAAATCTGAATTCTCAGGGCTTCCTCAAAGCAGATGCTGCACCCATAACCACAGCCAAGACAAGGCCAAGACCAGCTCCAAGGGAAGCACCCACGGCAGCAGCTGTCATTGAGGAAGCCTTAGCTTGTGAATTTGCATCAATTGCCATAATTCGTTCTCGTTCCATCTCCGCCAACAGCCTATCTTTAGCGAGTTCCTTCAAATTTGAAAAGAAAAATGCAACGGAAGTTCAAAACTGTCAGCAACGACATTAGACCAAAAAGAGCAGTAAAAAAGAACCAAATCATACATGAAAACTGACAATAGATATATAAACATCACACAATAAGAGTTTGCTTTGTACAATGGGGCTATGGCTTTAAAGCGACAACTGCTATGGAATGGAAAAGGGAAATGCTTAGTAAACACCTAATTGTAGAGTGGAAGTTATGTTTACCAAAATCTTCAGCTGTTGTGCTTCCAAAATATGATAACAGCACCTCTATATCAAATGACTCTTAAGTTGATTCTAGAAACAATCATCTTATGTTCAACCAATTAAACTCAAAACATATTAAGTGCCCCCAATAACTGAATCAAATCTCAAACATTGACTACCCAAATTAAATAATTCCGACTGATTGATGGCTCCCTTGGCAGATTTTAACAGGACCGAACATAGATCGACCAGGGAATGTTAAAAAATATTTGATGGCCACTAGATTGGTAGACCATGCTTTCTTCAATTGCTAAAATTAATCAGGATCACAACAGCAAATATCCTCATTATTTATTTATTTATAGAAGCATCTCTCCTCAATATAAGATTAGCAAGTCAGACACATGTTGAGATGATGACCATGTCCATAAAGCATCTGGTTGTACTGGTTTAAATTTAAGTGTGTCAATGTTAGACAAATAAAATGGGTAGAAGTACATGTTCTTCTCCATTCATTCCATTCATTCCATAATTTTTATCTTTTTTCAATATAGGGAAGTTTTTGTCAGTTATTGCTTTGCTCTTTATCAATTTCTTCCATACACATAAAGAACTTCACTATAACCCATACATGTTGACAAACTATATTTGAAAAAAGAAAACAATATATTTTTACCTGTAAGCAGACCTCCTCATGACTCCGGAGGACACGGTGCACAAGATGACAAAGATTGTTTATACCCTCCACCGGGAAAATGGTGTCTTTCCTCTGGAAAGGCCTCCGCACTAAATTAATTGGAGCCAAAAGAAGCTTTTGTGCACCCACCCTCCCCACTGAATCTCCACCAGTTGCACCCAAAGACAAAGAAGCACTCGCAGCACCAGCCATAACATACGGACAAGAATTAACAACCTCAGTAGTACTTGGAGATGCTTGATACGCCTGCAAAACTGCATCAATTGCTGCTCTTTGCTGGTGAGCACTGACTGAAAATTTGTTTGTTATAGCAAGTACCCAAGGGATTCCAAGAGCTTTAGCCTCGTCCAACAGAAGGGAGAGGGCTGGCTGTTGCCTTGATGTATTTGAGTGACTGTATCGAGGTATCTTATGGGATAGGTTATGCACAAGAACAATCAAATCTGTCTTTCTACTGAGGTCGCGGATTCCCATCCATAGTTCATCCCTGAAACGAGCGGCCTCCATAGTTAGCTCCTGTATATCATATGGAAGCCAGTAAGAAGGCCCAGAACATAGATGATTTTAATTTATGTAAACAAGTTAATCCAGTAAATCAGACTGCATGGCACAGAAATCAATACTAGTAAAACAATAACAGAGATATATTTATGTTAGCTATTGACTTTTAAAAGAAACAAATATATCAATTGCACTCCTTACAGTCCCTCACTAGTTCATTAACATGTGGCAACTTGCAAACGTACAGAGAAATATAAAAAATGATGATACAAGTGTTCAACTCGGAACATTTTACATTGACTCATGACAAGACAATGCACCCTTTTGGCAACAGAGAGACTGCACGATTTTACATAATTCAACTTGGAGGGCATCCATTCTTTAGAAAACATAAAGGGAATGATTGTTAGCTAGCTTAAACTTTCAAGTTCATAAGGGCATAATGAATTTCAACCACCTCCCCTCAGCACAGAAACTACACTCTCCAGAAATAAAGGAATTGAACAATATTTATAAAACATGTATGAAGGTTATTAAGACTCTCAATGTATAGGGTCCCAAGTGAGTAGATAAAAATGAATTGGGTAACCAATTGTAACTAGACTGAATCAGTTAGACTCTGACCTTATAAGGATCGAAAATGGCATTTGTTTTCACATCACTAAATATGTCAGCAATATTTTGATTACATGAAACTTAAATTTGCAATGCTTCATTAACTTGAGACTTCTAAGCATTGTTTATACTAGGTTCTAATTCCGTCAAATTAATAACTAAATTTATGTCACTGTACAATCGGAATTTTTTTTCTAATTTGGATCAGAAATTCAAACTTGTGTAAAGTTTCTCATCAAATTTTCAGATGCATATCCTTGGATTTTGTTCAAAATTTGGTTATTCAAATTTGGCAATTAGATATTAAAAAAAAAACTTTAGAATCTACACATTGGATCCTGTTGCCAGCCCTGAAGGATACATAGATTAAGTTATTTTCTGCAAAACAAAGGGATAAAAACTACAAGTAAAAGAAGAAATAAGACAAATGCTACAAACGTAACCAGCGGATATTCTGCAGTCTCTCATACAACCAAAAAGGAGTAAGCAACAAAGTTATCTGTCTACAAACAGCCACAACCTGTATTCCAGTGTTCAATTTGATGGAACAATTTTTTTGGAGAGAAGTTGTAACAGGCAACTGGTTCAAAGATAAGTACCTGCAGATTTACACCATCAGAATTACAGTAGCATAAACCACCAGCAATGCCTTCTTGAACACCAGCCTCCACTTCCACATTCTCAACAGTGGTAATAGTTGTTAATTTTCCTTGACCAAGTATTGCCTTGAAAAGAGAAGTTTTACCAGCACCCTAAATAAAACCCATAAGCAATACTCCCATGTGACATGATTAACAAACAAGAACACATAGTATATCAGTTAGAATATAACACATTCATACCTCAAGGCCAAGTAGTCGCACTCTACGAGTTCTCACGTGAACCTCCTTGGAGATGGTTGTAAAATCACTGGTGCAAAATATGGAGAAATCACTCAAACCCAGGGGACAGACTAATTTTTCTGCATGAGGTGATCCTGAACTAGGTCCCCTATCACGATCAATAGTTTCTGAGTCAATAGAAGGAAACACAGGAATTGAAGAGTCTGCTATTGTCTGATGCTTTGGAGGTCGTCTCAATGGAGCTCCAACTAAGACTCGCATTTTTTGTAATTCTGGTTGTACTCCAATATCAGAAGAGTATGTTGTAGCTGAAGGAAACGATTCCACTGTAGTTGAACACCTGATCGATAGAAAGAAGAGATTCTTTAACAAATAGATGCTTTGCAAACTCCTTTTGAAAGCAACAATTTCTAGGTCCATTTTTCTCAATTTTTTGTTTACAGGTTTATTCATAACTGGTTTCACATAAATTTTCCATTTCTCTGCTGACAAAATATCATGTCCGTATTATTGTGGAATAGACATATGAACTCAAAAAAAGATTAATGCCCCAATAATGGAGGGCATTTTCAAACGCAAACAGATTCAGCAAAATACGTTTTAGTTAAGAAAAAAAAAGTTTGGAAAGATGTGCTCAATAGAGTAACAACCACAGCCCAAACAGACACAGGTGCAGATGTAAAGAGAGATAAATCAGTCTACCATGAAGCACCAAAGTACCGAAACTGATACAAATGAATAAATAAAAAGGTGACAAAGTAATGTACCAGTTACCATTTACTTGAGCATGAACCAGTGTACACAAATGCAACCTGAAACCGGTTATATCAACTTTTAGAGGCTCTGAATTCTTCTCACCGGGAAGCCCACTCCATCCTAGAGGAACAACTGAAGTAGCTGTACGAATTACTGGAGACTCAACAATATGCCCGAGCTCTATGGTACCCACCACTGCAAGGCCAAGCCATTGTTGTAAATGTGGAAATTGCTGTAATTGCTCCATTCCAGGGAGCGCGGCAGCATCGTCACTCATGCAGATGTCATAGATTCTGCAAAGGAAAATGAATCAATAATTAGACCATTCTGCAAAGGAAAATGAATCAATAATTAGACCTGCAATATTTGCATCAAAGGAACTACTTAAATAGTATATCTGAAGAAACACTCCTAAATATCTGAAAAAGATAGAAGATTACAAAATCCTTTGATGGCCTATGCTTCATCAAAAATTTAGCTTCCAATCTAAAAATTTGGATCAAGTACATAGAAGCAGTAATTAACTGATATTCTTCTTCTCTATTTTTCTGAAAGTTATAATTGCGTGGTTTTAGAACTTTAAAATTACAGTATAGAGGCAAGGACAAAAAGGCACAAAAAGAAGACAATGAGAAAATGCATATAAACATGGAGGGCACCTATGAGTATCCACATCAGCAACAAGCAGCACCAGGTATCTATTGTCTGAAAATAAAGGAAAATCGATGGATGTCTAATATGCCCTGTCCTCAACTCATCACTTGCTGGGGTCTTTGGAGATTGTAGTTACAAGATGATGATAGTAGTGCTGGTCTTAACATATAGTAGCTGTGTTCAAGATTTTAAGCTCATGGTCTTCTGTATGGTTAAGATGGATTTTTAGGAACTTTAGCAGCCATATTGTAAATTAATTGTCTTCCAGAGACTCTTCAGCAGACTAAAACTTTCTGCAGGTTCTATTATTAGATTCTACTAATCCCAAATGTGATGGAAAGTCCCTCACTTCTAACAAAAGAAATTTGTTAATAAGATGTAATAGTACTAGATATAAATGTGCATATATTGGTTGAGTAGTTCATTACCTCTGAAATCGAGACCTATATGACCCCATAGAATGTGATTGAAAACGTTCCCTCAGTTCAGCGATCACAGATCTGACCTGAAAATGCCTTTGCGAGAAGAAATCAAGCAAAATGAGAGATCCTATGACATGACACCACCGCTAAATCTTAAAAAGCATCTTGCCACCACTAGCAAAATTGTGGAACTATTACAAATTATAAAATTTATGAGAATAAAATACCAAATATTCCTGAAATGGAAGAACTTGACAAAATCTTAGGCTTCCCATAAGAAAACAAAGCATAATCAATACAGGGTATGCAAGGAAACTCATACCGATGTTAACTTTGAATACTCGGCACCAGATAGTGATTCCACAGATGAATTCTCCAAGAGATAAAGCTGTCGTAAATATTATAATATTTAATAAACTAAACACTATTAATACTATCAAACTAAGCAACAGAAAAATTAGCTGATAATTAATTTATAGTTGGTGATATCAGAGAAAGGAACAGAATGAAACAATGCCCTCGTGCCAGAAAAAATAACTCATGAACTAAATCTCATTTCCCAATTGGTTCAATATTAGTGTTGTTAGTGATAAACAATCAGCTGTACACAACATGATCTGACAGGATGTGGACCTGCCAGAAAATAAGCTTAGTACACATTCTTGACAATAAAAACTAAACCCGAACGAACCTCTAAATAGCAAAAAGGGAAAAATCAAAATCAAAATAAATCCATTGAAAAATCCTAAAAATCTCATGAAACCGAAGACATCAAAGAAAAGTTAATAGCAGAAGAGTACCAACAGAACTTAGTTTCTTCAACTACTTCTCCATCTTCTGCACGCGTAAGTCATCAGATGAAAGCAATTAAAGAAAGCTAAATCATATTATGTACCTGCCCAAATGGCACATATGAAGGTAAAGAAGGCACTCTGCGCCATTTCCTTCCTTCCCCAGCATCCATGTTACTTTTTTCCACTAACTTTCCAGTAGGCACTACATCTGATGGCAAATTATTAGTCTCAGCAAGTGGTTTGAGAGATATACCATCTGAACCTTCTTGGATTTCAAGAGACTGTGGTTCATCTGCTCCATCTTCAATTGAAGATGTCACAGCAGAATCAGTCACAGAAGATGCTTCTACAAGACCAACTTGCTTTCCTCTGTACTTATTAATTTGACTTCTTAAACCTGCCAAAGGAACAAGCCTTGAAAGTCTCCAAAAGGATCTCTGCACAGGGCCTAATCCCATGACCAACTGCTCCCCTTCACTCTCTTTTAGGTTCCCTGCCTTTGATTTCTCTATCTCGTCCTCATGTTTGGACATTGACAAACAGTTGGTTCCAATTTCAGCTGACACTGATAAAGGCCAAACATTATTATAATGGTGAAAATAAGCAGGTGACAAGATGCGGGGCACCAAATCTTCAGGAATGCAGTAACTCTTGAAATAATGCTGCCACCCTTTTTTATTGACATAACTGGTAAAATACAAAATAATAGATTTAGTAGTTGTTTATGCACTGAAAATAAAAACTAAAAATTTAAGTAAAACACACCAAGACTTCCTTCTTCCATAAGCTAATATAGGTACGTATTTATTAAATGATATGATACCTACTCTCTTAAAGCTGCATTTCCAACTGGAGGCTGGGAGAATGTTATACATTTGATCAGAACTTTGTCGTTTTCTTTTAATGAAGAGGATGCAGCAACAACCCTCAAAATGGCAAGGGTAGCTAATGCAGCTACCTACAGAAACAAAATGGGGCATGGAGTGGATGAGAAATAAATTAATCACAAGCAAAGTGCAGAATAATCTTACAAAACGGGCAAGTCAATCTTACTGCTCCCCCAAGCGAATGTCCACACAATACAAGTTTTCTTTTCTTTTTCTGAGCAAGCCTGTACAACTCTAAAGCAGGTATCCCCTTAGCACGAGCCAAGAAACCCTAATTATAACAATTCAAAGGAAAAAGGTCATTAAATATATAGCTAATCAACCTATCTTCAAGTAACAACATGACAAAGATTAAAAAGATTAACATATAAAAGACCCAACCAAAAAAAAAAAATGCTAACACAAGTTGAAGAAATGATAACAATGATGAGACCAATCATACCCGATGCGCAGCAGGTTTAGGTTTATTGCTCAGTTGCCTAGGTTTTGATTCCAGGGGATTCCGCCAGCTTTCTCCATTCCCGTTCTGTCCTTCACCTTGTTTAGATTCATCTACCTCAGTCTTGTCGATATCCTCAATAACATCCTCATGAAATATAGCTCCTTGGAATATATTTGCATCAGTCACGACATCCCTTGATAACAAAGAAAAGGTATCATAATTTTTAAAATAAATGATAGAAAGCATGTTAAAAGCTCAAGCATAATTATCCATTATGCTTACTTGTACTGCTTTGTCCCGATAAAAGAAGCAAATAATGTGTCACCTGCTTCAGCTAGTAGGTACCTGCAGAGGTGTAAAAGAGTCCACACGAAGTTAAAATCTCTAGAGAAACTTACATGGGTTGTATATGCCTGTCTCTTCACACAGAGATGAATTGGCACACGTTCATTTTATTTAAAGATATTTTTCAAAGGTTTTACCTCACATAATTTTCAAGGGATTGAGGCTAGTTAACTTACTTAGTGTGCATCTTTACCTATCATGAAAAACTAGGATTAGACGACCAAAGTCACTCGTAAAGTGCAATATAACACTTAATTGTTGTAAATTTCCAAACTTAAAGCATTGCTCAAACCCACTGATCCTACAGGTTGGCCTACTCAGTTGTCTCATATTAGAATTGGTCCCTTGAGACTCCCCGGTTAACAATCACTAGATCAGCATGACCTTGAGTTATGTGCCATGCATCATGGGACGGAAACCAGGTATGACATAACTGTAGCATATATAGAAGTAATCCAGCCAGAGAGACTATGTAAAAATAAATTAAATCAATCATCATTTTCAACAATGTACATTACTAACATAGCTTCAATAAAAGGTGTAATCCCAGCAATCAGGTTCTTTTTCAATATATAATTAATAAAGAACTACAGGAAAGTCGAAATAGTAAAATAATTTTAAAAAATTAAAAACAATTTTATAATTAAAAGAAATAAAACCTGTGAGGAACGTGGTCAGAAGAAGGTTGCACGCGCTCCAAAGAAACAATTTGTCCTCCAAAGTCGGCCTTAAATTTGTTTACAGCCCGAATCATTTCAGTAGCAGGTCTCTACAACGTAATAAAGAATAAACTCATTTTTAGCATACGAAAAATTTTTATACCCGAATTGAATTACAGTTATTTACATCATTACAAGCAAAAAGGAAATTGGATGCTTTTAATTGAAGTGTATCGCATTTCACTTGATTGTTTACCTTGTAGACGCACTCAGAGAGGACCATGCAACACAAAATATCCTGAAGGTCGGAGACGGACTCGGCCTTGACGGCGCGGCAGAGATCTTGAACCTGCTTCTTCCGCTTCTCGTACTCCTCCTGAATCCTCTTCCTCTGCTCTCTGTCGCTGCCGTTCCACGGAGGCCACCTCATTCTCCACTGCAGTGGCCCCCACGACACCTTAAGCATCTTCGCTCGCTGATCCTTGATCCACGACTCCACTCTGCTATGTATTGCCTCCATCGTACACACAAGTTATTGGAGGCAGAGATCCAGTTGTCTGATGATTTTGCGTTTGGATTTGTGAACGCCAGCCAGTCTGCGCGTTAAGGAAACGACGACGATGAAGATAGAGGGGGAATCTCAGTGTAAACGGGGAAGCATATGCCCCAGAGGATGCCGATGGATTGATGATTTCGCGTTTCGTGTCAAGTTCGTTTCTTTGCTCGAATTTTGAAGGTCCGGATTAGTTTTACTCTTTTGCCCCTGTCAAGACGGTTATTGAAGTCACGTGCAAGTAGTGTTGTCTGGTGGTGAGGACTTGTTGGGCAGTGGGGTTCGCTATTGCCTAAAATTTTCGGGTAAACTTTCGAAAATAGCCTCATGTCACTGAATTTTTTTTTTAAACACCCAAAAATTTTCCAATTTTTTTATAGCCTAAAATAACATTAAATAGGACATTTTATGCTTTAATTATATTTTTTAAAATTAGAATAATTTATCTAAAAAGAATTCAAAACTTTTAAAAACACATCCATTTTATTTTAAAGATTTAATCAAGTGAACAATAAAATTTTGATAAATCAACGTCAAATAATTAGTAAATTTTTCAAATTAAAAATATATTACGTAATAATATTACAAAATAAAATATTTTATAATAAATGCATAAAAATGAGTATATTAGTTAAAATAAATATATTGGTTAAAAATAATACATTGGTTAAAAATAAATAAAAATTGTGTAAAACAATAGAAATGGTGCAAAATAAATAAAAAAATAAAATTGAGGCGA
The DNA here is from genome assembly GCA_946807835.1 of Ailanthus altissimus. Lineage (NCBI taxonomy): Eukaryota > Viridiplantae > Streptophyta > Magnoliopsida > Sapindales > Simaroubaceae > Ailanthus > Ailanthus altissimus. Next base: position 23,675,632 of record OX327684.1, read on the forward strand.
AACCAAAGAGCACCAACACAACATAAAAGAGGGGCATGTGCTTGATGTGGCACATGCATCCAACGCCTATGCAACCACGATGTGAATGTAAATTTTGTGTGTTGTTTTCTTAAATTTTTTTTTATTTTAATCATATTTTTTTTAAAAAAAATTTGTTATAAATATCATGGAGCATGTTTCAACCATTGTATACTTTTAAAAAAATATGAAATTTTTAAAAAAAATAGTGATAAGAGATATATTAGATTCTAAAATTTAAATATTTTAGTTTCGAAGATTATAAAATATGAAGTGTTGTTGAATGTTGTATGTCATGTAATTTGAGCTTATAAGGTACAATATAAAATGTCTATAAGATATTTTGTTGATGCAATAAGGATGAAGTTGAGACCAATTATAATTAAAAATGATGATGATGTGTTCACATTTGGCTAGGTCTCAATAAAAAAAATAAAAAACTTTGATACCTTTATGTATAACGGTAGATGTTAAAGCTCTCGTATATGAAAATAATACGGAGACACTCATTGAGAATGAATAATCTCATTGTACCACTTCATATCCATAAGCTGTAACAGTCAATTAAGTAGTATAACTCCAACAATATCAACAATTATATTTATGAAAAAAAATTTATAAATAACTATTATTATTCTCCTACAATATTCAATAAAAACTCAATTTAGACATTCTACCATAGTTAGATAGATAGGATAATAATGGTAATGAAAAACTAATTTTGGAACTAAAGTTAATAGTTGAATGATATACCAAAAGGCTGACCATATGATATTTATAATGGTTCTCTTTGTGAGTTGCATGATACGTATGATTAGCATGCAAGAGAAGACAAGTTCAAGTAGAAAACCCTTTTCAATTTATTTCTTCAATACTACTATTGGACTTGACCATATCAAATAATGTACCATTTACTGAAATTATAGATATGTTTATGAGAAAATTGTATAATATGAAAGATGAACTTCGTAAGATTATAAGCATACTAGCATTTAAGGGTAATTGGAGTTTTAAAATTCATAGGTTTACGAAAGATCGTTTTGAGGCAAAAATTGATAATGAGAGATGCAAATAAAGAGTATGTGCAGTGTTAACGGAGGGGCAAAAGTTCTTCAACGTGATGAGAATAAATGCAGAGTATACATGTATTTTAAATTAAATGTGTGATGATCACTGATAGGGGTTAATTAAGTATAATATTTTTATCTTCTAAACTTAATATTTGTTCGTAAAAATTAAGATTATTTGATTTTTTTTATGTATTTTATTATTATTTTTGTAGGTTTAGAGTCAATAGAGTAAATGGCATCGAAACTCTAATAAAAATAAGCTAAAAATATCAAATTGCTACAGTGTCTGATACAGTAAATTTCTACAATAATGATCTATAGTGATTTGCTACTAACTCAGCGCTCGAAAATTAGAGCTGCGGTCGCGAGAACAGTAATTGTGAACAATACCGCATGAACAATTTTTGCTATAGTAACTCATGAATAGCAATCCTACTCTAACTTGTATTTGATGTTTAACCTTAATTTGAAGACGAACCTATAAATAGAAAGTCAAGAACCCTAATTAAGAAGAGACAGAAAAAAAGAAAAGAAGCAAAAACTTAAAGAAAAAATTCACTATACAAAATCAAATATTAAAGTCAAAGATTGAAGAACCAAGATCAAGATTCAAGCTCAAGTCAAGATTTAGCGAAAAGTACATCAAAGAGTCACTTTGATTATTTTTTTTACTCTTTCTTTATCATTATGTTATTATTCTTGTTAATCTTTATGTCACACCCCAGACCTAAAAAATTCGATACATGACATAACTTACACTAATTCAATAATATTTAAACATTCATTTTAATTTCTTAAAGAATTATAATAATTGAATTATGACTGGGACAATTAGTAAACCGGAGATACGCAGAGTTTTCTCAAAGATTAACACTCTACTACGTCACTAGTAGCATCTTTGTTACCGGAAGCCCAGAATATATTCATTGCAAATTCTTACTTAAAATTAATCCATAACCACATGTAGTGAAACTTAAACTAAATCCAATCACACACAATAAAATAATACATAAGTATTTATTCAATAGGGACAGATCAAATATCTTATCCCAAGTGTCCCCAAATAAAACACTCAGCAACCTAATAACTTAGGGAACCCAATGAACAGTAGAAGCCTTGCCAAATCCGCTAAGCACACATGTACCTTATTTACCTGAAATCACCATAAACTATAATGAGTATAAAACTCAGTAAGCATACTAGTGTTTTCATATATCAAATATAAATACATATATGTACACAATGCATATGTATGATATATTGTGATCAATCAAAATCATAATCTCATCAAATCACATGTCATGTAAGCGCTTACACATTCTTTCAAAATATATTACAGGAATACCATCGCTCAACTACTACTTAGTAGGACTTACACATCATATATCACATAATGAGCCAAATGTCACTCGTAGGTGACATACCGTATGAGAAAAATAGTACAAGTGAGGTTTTAAATAACACATATATAATGCTCATGCCCGAAGGTAAAAGCCAAACCCTCACCCTGATCATCGATGAGTCCTCTCACATGCACCAATACGCCACCACACAAATGTAATGACTCACTCTTCCTTTAAGTACCAATAGGATCCTCCTTATATACGAAACACATAACATATACCAATCTCGAAGGAAATGCCACACATAAAGGCTCCAAAAATCACATAAGATGCATACTAAGTCAACAGTGAGTTCAAGCATCCTCAAAACACAAAATGTTTTTCACAGACATATTACAATTCAAAGCTTTCTTTGTTTAACACATTTCATTTTGAAAGCTCACTTTCAAAAATACATGTATGTCCATGCTCAATGTCAATGCTCACATTCATAAACATATGTCTTTCGCATTTTATATCAAATATACTTTGGCATAACATAAATATATTTCTAAGCACATTTACAAAATCATACATAGACAATTACTATGCTTATTGTGATTTCAGTAAAAGTCTAGTATACTTACCTCTTAACACTTTCAGCTACAAGGCTTAAATCTCCTTAACCTATCAATGGAGATTAATCCTTTCATAAGTCTCACAATTCACACAAAATACTTTAAATAGCATACAAAATTATACACAATGCATTTATCATATCAAATTGGTCTAAATACTTGGTTTCTCAAAACTTGTCATTCTGCCACTTACATTTAATAAAATTTTCTAATACATCAAATGATGTCTAATTACTCCAAAATCAGAATATATCATTCTTGACTCATATATCCTTCTTATATATAAATATTATATCACAATTTCTACATAATTCATTCCATACACACCATCGAATCCAAACTACTAACCTGACAGGATCAAGATACTTATTGAACAGTATTCAATCTCCTAATTTTATAAAATCATATACTAACTCAAAAATTATAAAACTATCTCATAATTACTCTTAACACATATCACAATCCACGATAAATATTTCACTTCAAAATAACTACCAAAAGTATTTTAAAACTATTTTATTCTATAGCTTTAAAAATATGTTAATCAAATACTGCAATGAGCTTATACACTTTAGAAACTCATAACACTTCAACCACATTGGCCTAAATTCTCAATTTCGATTATATCATATTAGACATATAAAATTATCATATTACACAAATTAGTAATTTTTAAAGATCATTCAGTTGGACAAAAATCATTTGTCACTGTATCATACTGTTCATACAGGAAATTTCTAGAATTTCAGGGTCATTTTGGCAAATTCACAACAAATTCAATTTTTGGAATTTTGAATCGATTCAAAGTCTCAGATGATTCTAAACATGTCTAATTTCATATACTAAAAATTCAAAATCAGATTCGAATCACAACAATTTATAAAATTACTGGATCAAGAGACTATCAAGCAGAAATTTTACAATTCATCATGATTTATCAAGCTATCTTATAGATCATCATCAATTCTCATAAGATTTTACGAAATACACATCAAATCCTCAATTATACATATTTCTAAAAATTAAAACTTAAAGGAATTAGCTTAATTAATATCAATAAATTGAGAAATAGGTGTGATATACCTCTTAAAATCCAAAATTCTAATTTCTTCTTCTTTTTTTTCTTCTTCTTCTCTTTCTCTCTCATTTCTTTCTCTATTTTCTCACTCTAAAAGGGATAGCTCGACCCAAAAGAGTGAATTAGGGTTTCAAAAGTATATTTTTATACTAAGAGGCTAATTTTTTATATTTACGAATTTGCCCCCAAAACTTTCAAAGTATTATAATTTGGTCCCTAAAATAAATCTAAAGTCTTGCAATTAAACCCAATGCTAATAGTATGACCTTAACCTATACAAACACTACTAATAACAATACATAAATCAAGTATCACCCACATACAAATAAAATACGTATATTTATACATATATAAATACTTATTCTTACCGGTGTTGGATACTGGTTACTACACTTTATGAATTGGTTAAATACTTTTAGTTTTATGATGGGCTAAATTGTTCATCTAAAGTTAGATTATATGAACCCAGTATGGATTTGGATTATGTTAATTTTTAGTTTATGAACTTGATACATTCAATTGATTCATTCTATCTTGTGTTTAATGCTTTCATTATACCTGATCAATATTTTAAATGATTGAGGAACCATGATGAACTCGACAGAGGAATTCATGTATTTAGCCTATGATAGTTTGATGCATGATCATAAGGTAACAATTATGAATTTCATCTAGGATAGATATATACATATGTGGCATGTATGATATAATTTAAACTTGATCTTAATGAATTATATTCTGATTTGATTACTATAGATATATAAGTGATTGTTAGAATGTGTAATATAGTCACATGACCATCGACAAAGGCTTATGATGAGATTAGTGTCTAAGCCAATCAATTGGTATTAAGGGATTAACTAAATGGTTAATAAATCTAATGAAATACTAGGGAACGAGTCAAAATCCCAAATTATCTTTATTTGTGAATTCTACCCTTTACTTTTGTTTAGTTTAATTGATAAAGTTAGATTAATTAATTAAATTTTAGATTGTAATTTTCTGAATAAAAATTAAGCAGTTACAATTTTAATACTTGATTATAGAATTAATTCGCATAGTCCCTGTGGGATCGATATCTAGATTTAAAATTCTATATTATTTAATACGATAGCATGCACTTACGCTTAGTTAGTATAGCATCAATCAGTCACAAGCAAGTCAAGAGTCAAATTATTGGTAAAATAGAAAGAAATAAGTTTGCATCAGTTAGTAGAATTTATAGACCAAGACAAATTCCAGTGCGTAAAGAATTTTGTGTAGAGTTAATGTATTCTGTTGCTTAGTAAGCTAAATAGCATGCATGCAAGTTGATGCAAGGTATTTTAGGGGATTCATTTAGATTACTTCATGCATACTGCTATGTACTAGAACAACAGAACCTGGGTACTGTTACGCACTTAAAAATTTATGATGATAATCACTCTAAGTATTTCTTTATAGCATTTGGACAATGCATCAAAGATTTTCAGTCATTTATCTAACTCGTGATTGCAGTTGATGGAATATTTTTAAAAGGTGCTTATCTTAGTACAATATTTATAACAGTATGTAAAGATAAAAATAATAAAAATTTTCTATTGGCATAAGAAATTGTTGACTTTGAAAACTATTCTTCTTGTGCATAGTTTATAGCCAAATTGCAATAAGTAATTGGTGACTTTTATAATCTAGTTTTTGAATTTGATCAACATACTGGTATTGAGATAGCTATTGGAGTTTATTTCTTAATATCTATCATGAGATTTATATTTATCACTTGAAGAAAAATTTAGAGATAAAGTACAAAATACAATGGAAAAGGAAAAAAAAAATACTTTTAGCTCCATATTTTGTTGTTGCAAAGGCATCACCTTTCTAACTTTCAACACATAAAAAATAAGATGCAAGAGGTAAGACCTAAGGCCACTAGATATTTACAAGAGGTAGTTGGTGCAGAGAAATGAACTTGATCAATAGGTACATTTAGAAGATGCGATATTATGACCACTAATATTTCAAAATATATTAATGTAATTACAGAAGATGCAAGATTTCTTCCTGCAACCACTTTGGTTGAGTGGATGCCATAGTTAACACAATAGTAATTTTATCATAAATAGGAGGCAACAAAAGTTATGACATTATTTTGACGACTATGACAAATTACAAAGTGAGGAAGTACAATGATAATTTTAGTTAAATTATAATTCACCCAATGAATAATTTATAATTTGTAGGTAAGGGACAAAAGTAAAAATAAAATAGTGGACATCACCAAGAAGACATACAGTTATCAAAAGATTTATGGATATTTTGAAACCTACAATTTAAAAAATAATACTTTTATATATTTTGCACATCTATACATCATTTTTGTACATATTCGCCAAACACAAGAACAATAGACAACTATATTTATTTTACACATCTCTATAACATTTTGCACATTTATATAACACAAAGCAATTCTTATTTATTTCGAGGCATAGATCTATAAATCTATGACTATATTTTCTCTTGAAAAAGCACCAGTCTCAAAATCGAAATCTAATAATATACCCAAATTAGGTACTCAATAAACATACATATAAATACGTCATAATCCCCACTTTGAAACTTCGGTTGAAGCACACATTCCTTTAAACGTACAACATTGAACGACGATAAATCTTTAATTGCTTCTTTCATAATGGCATAAAATTTACATACCCTGAGATAATATGGTATAATAATATAAAAAAAAGAGACGAGAGCTTCGATCACTTTGTCAGCATATCCCTTAATACTAGAATCATAAATAGTAATCCTCCATACAACAAATCAATCTTTGTTGCAATCCAATACTCTATTTTGTAATTCATTGAAATATATACTTACATAGATAATTATAGTTTTATTATGAACTAATTGTATAATAAACAAAAAAAATTATTATTGTATGTCCATTACCTTATCTATCTCAATATACAATTTTGCACCACATAAATCCTTGTTTAATCCTAGTCTATAGGACAATAACAACAAATCTCATGTAATACTATCTAGAGCATGAACTTTTTCTTGATACACACATTTAATAGACTCCTAATCAAATACATGACATTAAATTAAAATAATTATATTACAACATAGTGTGAAAATAATAATCAAGAAAAATATTTACAAAAAAAAAATATGTATTTATAACTATGCACCCCTATGAGTATGTTTGCAGATACTTGTACTGGCGTTGATGGATCAAATTTAGGTACTTATTAATATATTGCAAAACCCTACATGTGTTTATAAGTATTGATACCACTAATTAATATTTTAAAAAATACAAAAATTTCCTTACAAATCATCAAGCCACTCATTTAGAAACTCATTAAACTATTTTTTATCAACACTGATCCCAAGTAAGTTAATACTCCATTGACCATCCCGAACCCAATCCTGAAACTCTGCACAAACGATCAAGTTTATTGATCATTGTGGATCCATATCAACTTGAGAATCATCGCACAGAACCTCCACTTGCAATTCTACGTTTCTTTTTTTGGCCTTTTTTTCAAATGGAATGGTATAAAGGTGTGTTTAACCACACATTCTTATACTTGCACCTAATATGCTTATCCCTTGAGCAACGACATCAGGTATGTTTATACACTTCGAGGCTCTCAGGATTATACTGTATGTCTGACAACTATTGATGTTGATACCTACCTATTATAGTCTAAGTTTGAACGTCACTGGTCATGCCTACTGAAACAAAATAACATTAATAAATATATTGAGTTATAAAGAATATACAAAATATCAAACTTTAGGTACAAAATATATTGTTGTCTAATTTGCGTCTGCAAACATGATGGATGATTGGAAGTACTGCATCATGAGTCTCATTTGATACAAGAGATCTATTTGTCTTTGTCCATCCTGATCATCAGCTCTATTTTCATAACTATCATTTAGTCTCACAGATAATTAGTCTCTTTTTCAATAACGTCATAGTGCGATGATGTACTCAACTCAAGCTATATATAATTAATAATAATAAATTTTTATAATATAATATTCGTTAAGATCAAATATTGAATAAAAGAAAAATAATTAAATTATTGTACCATTGCTCCAAATGTTGGTGGGGTTTCAGAGGAATAACTGCAAAAAATATCTATATCATCATCAGGATTAGTGAATTAGACATTCAACTTCATAATATGATCCAATCTAAAATCTCTTCCAAAGATTCCTAATGGAATTTGCAACTTCGTTCTTGTACGAAACTCCTCATTCTCCTTATATTCTCTCGGCATCAACTTTTTACATACTTTTAAAACCTACACAAAATTAAAAAATTATTTTTTATTAACAAAAAATTATATATATGTATGTGAAAGTTGTTATATGGTGTAAAAATATACCAAATCTTTATCTTTTTAAAAAGAATCTGTTTAATATCTTTGAACAATGAATTGCCCTTATTATACCAATTCAATAAACACAAAAAATGGTCATTGAGATGTAAAAATATCAAACCATATATTAAAAGTGTCTCGTAAATCCAAACTTGAAATAATAAATAATAATAACTTAACATCAACCCAATGTAGTTCAAACATTTTTTTTTCCGTATTTTAATATAATAATGAATCGATAGAATTTTTCACCTAGAATGTATTAGCAAAACCATACGTGTTATACTTTTCATTCTTGTATCTGTCCTATTTTATAATCTTTTTCAACTTTTCTTTTAACTGTTGTGCTTAAGGAGTCGTAAAGTACAAATCATGTAATTGTATTTTGTGGGTATTTATTGAACTCATCCACAAGATTAAGCATAAAATACTAGATCTCTTTACAATCATTTCACGGCAACAACATACAATGAACAAAATAAAACAAACATAATTTTACTACATCTGCGTCATCTTTCTTACTCAAATCTTTCATACTGAACCAATGATCTAACTCTTTTTAGTTTAAATACTTTCTATTTCTAAAATATTTATCATATAATTTATTTCTAAGTTTTCTTTTCAACTCTGTAATTAAGGGATAATTTCTCATCTTGAAACTTATAATTTTAAAAAAAAGTTTGAATAGGAGAATTTAATGCATTTATTACATATCAAAAACTATATTTTTCATATAATTTTTTTAGTATGAACTTGTTCTAACAATACTTCATGCACTAAAATACATAAAAATGAGATATTATATGCATCTAAAAAATAACTCCAACAAATCTTCTTAAATAATTTTATTTGTGTGAATGTTAACTTATATCTTATAAGGTTTATGATCCACAACTTTGAGTAAGAAATTAGTGACACCCAATAGAACTTGTTTTTCGTAATTATAAATGATTTAGACATATTTTGCATCCGATAAAATTAAATTAATTAGAAGAAAATAACAAATAAATAATTTAATTAATTTTATAAACTAATTAATAACAGCTAAAATTAATAATAAATTAATTGAATTAAACAAATAAAAAAATAAATATATTAATAACAAATTATTAATTAATTTATTAAATATAAAAAATTAAATCAAATAATTAAAATAAAATAGAACATGCCATGTGGTGCCAAATGATGTCATGTCATTAATGCATGCGTGCCACACGTAACTTAGGGCTGCTACGGTTGGAGCTCAAAATCGACAGTTTTTGTTGAATTTTTAAAATTTTAAACTATTTTTCACTTAATTTTTATAATATCTACTCATATTTTACAATACTTACTCATTTACTAATATTTATGACAATATAAATTATTAATCAAAAAATTAAATACATTACTAAGTATTTGTCATTTTTTGTATCTTTACACAATCAATATGTCCCAAATCTATAACAAATTAGGGAGTTTTTTTTTTTTGGTAAGATTGTGCACCACTGATGAAAGTGTTTTTTTTTTTTGGGGGGTTCAAAATGAAAATGAGGAAAGGGTAGGAGAGTATGTTTTAGGAGAAAAAAAGTTAATTATGACTCTTTTGGCTAGAAAAATTAAAATTTTAATGAAAAATTAGAAAAGAAAAATCAGATAAAAGATGGTTATCTTCGAAAAAACTTTTCCAAGCTTCATTTTCAATTTTCAAAAATGAAAACAGAAAATTTTTCTTCCTTCCAATATCTACAAAAGTAACTGATGGCATTTCCACTTGGGTGTGTGAAATCTGAAAATTGGATTTCTTTTCCAAAAACGTTTTTCTTATATATATATATTAGAGTTTAGCACCAATGATCTATTTACCATTGAATGGTGCCTTTCAATGAAAGATTTACTAAATTTTTTTTATTATATTTTTTTATAGTCTATTAACCAAAAACATTTTCAAAAGAAAATAATTTACTCCACAAACTTTGTAAACAACCTCTTCATCTTCCATTTTTTATATCATATTTCTTTTTTTTTTTTGGGCGTTAAAGTCATCCTTTTCTCTAAATGGTGCAAGAAGAAAACATTAATTTCAACTTATTTCCTGCAGAGCTGTTGTCTACAAAATACTTGCGGAATTATATACCAGCAGTTTTTTTTTCCTTTTTTTTGAGATGGAAATATTCTCCAAAATTCACATTTCTCAGAGCATTTCATATGGAAATACAGTAGTTTATATATGATGAGACCGGTGCATTAATTTTTTTCTCTTTAATTTTCAAACGAAAAAAAGGATTGGTGGATTTTTTTAATTTGACTTAAATGTTTGAAGTATCTCTCTGGTTTTAAAATAGCCTTCTCCGTTAGTGTTTTTCATTGTTAGTTGTTTTCATTTTTGTTGACAGAATCTTTCTTTGATACAAAAATTTACATTATTACCTCTATTTCGATGCGTGTGTATTTTATAAAATATTTAATTAATTAAAAACCCGATGATGAAAATTTTAAAATACCCTAATTTTATTGATGACTCCTTGTTCATTATACTGATCAATTTATATTTATTCACCCAATTTTCTTTGAAAAATTTCAATTACAGCTAATAAAAATATTGAGAAAAAAATTTTAAAAATTCAAAACTCAAAGGGATGCTATGAAACAAACAAGAAATTTATTGGGAAAAAATAAATGCAGTTAATCAATTTCTTAATATAAAGAGAAAAGAATGTGGGTGACGTGACAAATTAGGTTTTTTCTCTCGGCGCACAATAATTAATTTACGCCGTTTTTTATGGGGAGGAAAAAATCAAGCAAAACGCCTCCGCCTTCGACCACCCATTATCACCTAGTGCACTCCTCTCTTGCGGTGTCTCAACTTGGTGTGATGGAGGTTGCTAGCTGCAACCAAACTAATGCCAATCCATCCTTGTCAGGACTGTCTCTGGCGTTCAACGCGGTTGTTCCTCTGACTGCTGCAAATGCCGACAGTGCATCTTCCTGGTCTGGAAAAGCTCACACAGACTTGGTCGGGTTGCCGATCGTGCTTTCTATTGTCTCTCCAGGCGCTGGAACTACTGCAAATACATCTTCTTGGTCTAGAGAAGCTCATGCAGATTTGGATGCAATGCTGACCGTGCTTCCTGTTGTCTCTTCGGGTGCTGGAATGAAGGCTGCTGGCTCCACAAGCTCCTCCCCGACGCTCGTGAAAGGCTATTGTGCTGCGACGAACTTAGCTACCTTAGCCCCAGCTTCTGCAGGATCTGGGCTGGCCGACGGTGCTCCTCTAGTGGCTACAGATGAAACAGTGCACGTCTGTTCTGGCATCAACCCTCCCACTGCAATGGCCGACGGCTACAAGAACTTGGCTCCGACTTCTACTAGTTGCGGGTCGGGCACCAGGGCGCCCCCAATGGCAACGACTGCTGCAGTGGCGGATCGATTTGGCAACAAGGTCGTGCAGCCCAACCGGCCGTAGGTGTCCTTATTTGCTGACAACCGAATTCAAAGCAATGGAAATGAACTACAATTTGTCCCCCGGACCATTTCGAATGGTAAGAAAATTGTTAAATTCAATTGTAATGAACTGAAAGAAGAAGAGAAAAGGTGGTAGCATGGGTTAATTGGTTGTGTGTATAAATTATTTCTTAAATTTCAATCACTCCAAGCCTTTGTAATGCATCGATGGAAGCAATTTGGCTTAGTTTTGGTTCACTCCATTAAAGATGGGTTGTTTCTGTTTAACTTTGAGAATGAATTTGGGCAACAGAAAGCACTTGAGGATGGACCACTGACCTTTGATAAACGCCTTTTAATTCTCAAAGCTTAGAAGCTTAGAATGGTTATGGATGTAGCCAGTATCAGAACTCTGCCTATTTGGATGCAATTCCCAGGATTACCGTGGGAATTCTAGAGCCCCCCACTTTTGACTCGTATTGCTAGCTCTTTGGAATCCCCTAAATTCTGTGATCAATGTATTTTGAATAGAACAAGGCTGACATTTGTGAGAGTCCTGGTGAAAATGGATGTGAAAGGCGATTTTCGTTCCATGATTATTACCCTAGAGGATGATGAGGGTAATATTGTTATGCAAGAAGTGACTTATGAGTGGAAGCCTATTGTCTGCCTCAAATGTAAACGGGTTGGTCATAATGGGAAAGATTGTAAGACAGGGATAAAACAAGTGTGGAAAGCAAAAAAGACAGATCAGAACAATCAAGGCGGAAGTGAAACACCTATTATCCACCATGAAAAGCAGGAACAAAAAAATCTAAATACAGGCAAAGTAGAAATGGATACACAGACCCTAGAGGGCAATGAGGAGAATGTCCCTACAGATAAAGCAATGAAACCAACGTCAGGTAGTGGGGGATCAGAGGTAATTCAGGTTGTGGACAGATTCAACTTAAGGAAGACTATTACTCTGACGCATGATGTGAGAATTATAGGGAATGGTCGGCATGCCACAAGGAGCTCTAAATCCCTAAATAGGGGACAATTATCACAAACTGAAATATTCGGGGTCTCCATGACCCCTGTAAACAATCGGAGGTAAGGGCTCTGATTAAATCTCATCGATTATGTATTTTGGGATTGTTAGAAACAAAAGTTAAACGAGCTAATCTAGATACCATTTGGAAAAAAGAAGCATTACGGGATTGGAAGCTAGAAAATAACTCAGAGTGTCTAGATATGGGAAGAATTTGGATTATTTTTAATTCGGGTAGATGCAATGTTACGATCTTACAAAAGCACCAGCAATTCATACATAGTAGAGCTTTTATTGATGGTATTGTGTTTTACTGGACACTTGTTTATGGTGCATCTACCACTATTAAGAGAGAGAGCCTGTGGAAGGACCTTAATGATGACTTAACTCCCAACACTACACCTTGGTTAATCCAAAAGGATTTCAACAACGTCCTCAGCAACAATGATAGAATTTGTGGTCAATGGGTAAATGATAACATGGTGGAACAGTTTAAAAGTTGGATGTTGAGACTAGAGTTATTCGAGTTAAAGAACCATGATTGTCGCTACACTTGGTGCAATAATCAAACAGGAGGACAACGAATTTGGAAGAAAATTGACTAGGCATTCGTTAATAGAAACTGGCTGGATGCATTGGAGTTTCTGAGTGTGAAGTTCTACCAGTGGACATTTCAGATCACTCTCCTCTTGTAGTGTCCATCTCCAGAGCATCCTATAGTGGTATTATTCCTTTCAGGTTCTTCAATGCCTAGTGTGCCCACTATGAGTTTCTTTCCACAGTCGATCGAGTTTGGAAGCATAACTAGTATGGCTCTCCAATGGCTCAGGTATGGTTCAAACTTAAGTTATTAAAACCCAAGCTAAAAGAGCTCAACAAAGGTTTTTTCTCTGATGTCCAGCAAAAGATCGAAGATTACAAAATAATGTTGGCCTCCTTATAGAGTAGTTTGATCCATGATCTATTCAACTAAATTCTTTAAGATGAGGAAATAGGCTTTTACCAGCAGTTAAAGAAACTTATTTCTACTGAAGAAAGCATTATAAGACAAAAATCAAGAATTAGATGGATTTAAATGGGAATTCAAACACCAGCTACTTTTATAAGTCAGTTAAGCAGCGGAGAGCTCGAAATAGAATCATTTTGATTGAGAGCCAAAATGAGAAAAATTCTGAAGATCCCAAGGTTGTGAAAGACACTATAGTCGGTTACTATAAGGATTTATTAAGAACCTACACTTCCTATAGGGCGTCCATACAAAAGAGAATCATAGATGTTGACCCTAAATTGAAGATAGACGATAAAGACATATTGAATGCTCTTGTCACAGCTCAAGAAGTCAAAATTTCTATTTTCAGCATCAATGGTGATAAAGCCCCAGGAACTGATGGTTATAATAGTTATTTTTTTCAAAAATGTTAGCACATTCTTGGAACGGAGGTTACTGAAGCTGTGCAATATTTTTTCTCTTCAGGTCAGTTCTACAACCCCATAAATGCCACGGCCATTACTCTCGTGCCTAAGATTTATAATCCTCATAGCTTGGGGGATTATAGACCAACTGTATGTTGTTCAGTCCTATACAAATGTATCACCAAAATAATTACCTGCAAGTAAGGAATGTGGTGAGCTATTTAGTCAACCCTAATCAATCAGCTTTTATTCCTAATAGGAAGATAACTGATAATGTTTTATTGGCACATAAACTTGTGAGGGGTTATGATCGTAATAGTGGTAGCCCAAGATGTGCACTTAAGATAGATCTCTACAATGCTTATGATTCGATATCCTAGAATTTCCTAGAAGAGGTATTGATGCGGTTTAACTTCCTTTATCACTTTATCAATATTATCATAAAGTGTGTCAGAACAAGCATATACTCAGTTGTGGTAAATGAAAGATTAGAGGATTTTTTTCTAGGGGAAGAAAGGCTTAAGGCAGGGGAATCCCATGTCCCCTCTGCTTTTTGTGTTGGCCATGGAATACTTTAGTAGGAGCCTAAGCTGTATTCCTCAGAACCAGTTTATATATCACAGGAGGTGTAAAAGGCTGAAGCTAAATCACTTGATATTTGCAGATGACTTATTCTTGTTCTC
The DNA here is from genome assembly GCA_946807835.1 of Ailanthus altissimus. Lineage (NCBI taxonomy): Eukaryota > Viridiplantae > Streptophyta > Magnoliopsida > Sapindales > Simaroubaceae > Ailanthus > Ailanthus altissimus. The sequence continues at coordinate 23,690,692 of OX327684.1, forward strand.
TCATGGCAATGACAGGTCAGTGAGCCACTTTAAAAAAAGCCTTGATGAATTTTCAATGGTTTCAGATCTACACCTTAACCTTAGTAAGAGCTTCATATTCTTTGGGAATGTTCCTCAGCCTACCAAGAAGACAATTCTACAGATAACTCAATTCCAACAAGGTGTGCTGCCTATCAAATACTTAGGTATTTTTCTAATCTCAGGTGGACTGAAGAAAGACCACTATCAGGAGCTTATTAATAGGATCACCCTTAGAATCTCAAGCTGGACTGTGAAATATTTGAGTTATGCGAGGCGGTTGCAATTAATAAAATCCATCATAATGAGTATGCATGTCTACTGGTGTTCTATGTTCACCCTGCCTAAGTTAGTCACCAAAGAAATTGAAAGTAAATGCTGTAATTCCTTATGGCATGGAAGTAACCAAGAAGGGAAGAGAGGATTAGTGGGCTGGAATGAGGTGTGCAAAGGTAAAAAACAAAAGAAGACTTCGCATTAAATCTATAAGCTTGTGGAATTTATCAGCAGTGACCAAACACATCTAAGAACTGGTTGTTGTGAAATCCTCTTTATGGGTAAAATGGGTGACTGATAACAAACTACGGAGGCTAAGTTTTTGGGGTATCACAAACCCAATAGACTGTAGCTGGACATAAAGGAAAATCCGTAGATTGAGAAGTCAGATAAAACAACTGTTCTCATATGATTTAGGTATCGACAAATCCTTCTATTTTTTATGGGATCCATGGCTGGGTAAGGAATCAATAGTTAGTAAATTCCCAAACATTACACATCGTTAATGCAGATATTCTACGGGATGCTAAGGTTAATGATCTCTGGCAACATGGTCATTGGAATCTCCTTGATCCTTTGGACGAGTATACTGCTCAAGTATGGGATTATCTCTGCAAAAAATTTTCAATTACTAAAAGAGATGATAGAATTTCATAAACAGCAAGCTCCAATGCAAAGTTTTTTATTGCGAGTGCTTGGAGGTGTCTTAAGAATAATGATACTAAGGTGGGATGATATAAACTGATATGGGGAACACAACATATTCCTAAACACAGCTTTGTTACTTGGTTGGCTTTGAAGAACAAATTATCTACCAGAGAAAGACTCAAAAAATAAGGGCTTATCCCATCAGATGATTGCCCCTTTTGTAGTAGTAATAGAGAGACAATTCCACACTTATTTTTTCAATACAACTTTTGTAGTAAAATATGACACAAAATACTAAGGGCATGTCAATTCAACCAATGCCCTAACAAATGACAATTAATTATCTCCTTTCTTTATAAAAAAATCTAAAAACAAATCTATTCTCAGCATAATAAAAAAAAATATTGTTCTGTGCTACAATCTATTTTATTTGGAGAGAGTAAAATCTAATTATCTTTCAACAAAAAATTCCTTTTGTTAGTGACGTCTATTAAAATATTAAAAATATTATTTAAATTAAATATATAAATGCTGTCAATAACCAAAAAAATAAATCACATTACAATTGGTTAATAAATATATCTAAACTTTTAAAAATTGTAATGTTTTAATTTTTCTTTTTTAATTATTCTTTAGTAATACCTATTAAGATTTAGTATTTATATTTTCAATACCCCATACGATAATTACCACTTTAACGTAAAAAGACTTCCCATTTTTTCCTTCATTTTCTGGCGATCTGAACATGGACATAATCACCAACCTCTAGCGCTTTGACTCCTGCTCCACTACCTTATTCACCACCACTTTCCTGCCCTGTGTCACCCCATAAGAAAAGAATAAGAAAAATATGAAAGGCCAAACGTATAGGAAGAAGAAGAAGAAAAGTGCATGGAAAAAGAAGCAGAAGAAGAACAGTGCACCGAAGAAAGAAAGAAGAAAAGAAGAAGAAGTTTAAGAGGAAAACAAAGAAGAAAAGAATAAAAAATTATTAATCATGGGCATAATTGATCGATAGAAATAATAAATATCAATGTCATATTTCATAAAGTGACCCGGAATTAAGTACTATATTACTTTTTATCTCTATTAAATGAAACAAAAAAAGACTAACCGACGGGATTTTTCAAACTATTATAAAACTAAAAAGTATTTAAGACACTCAATCAAAATATGAGAATTCATCAATCATTTTCTTTTTTTAAAAAAAAAAATCTTTGATCAGACCAAAGGCTCAATATCAAGTTACACCACTAGGCTCGATTGATCCAAGTTACAATGGTTAGAGAGTAAATTATTTCCTAATTATTTGGGAGAGTTGGTCAATACACTATTAAAATTTTTAGTTTAATAAATTAACTACCTTTTATATTTTTGTATAAATAAAAGATATCAAAATGGTTCCATAATTCATCATAAATATTTCCAACTATCATAATTTTTTTTTATAAAATTTAATAAATATAACATAAATTTCATAGATTGTTGCTAACGAATATAGAAATTTATGACATGATTATTTTCTTCAAAACTAATTTATGACATAAATTTTGATAAATTGAATCCGCCAAAATCCATATACTTACGGGGAGAGCAACGATATTTTATTTTTGTATTTTTTTTATTTTAAGAATAAGAGAACTTTCATTCAAGGAGGCTCTTAAGTTTTTTTACAACAAATTTAGTAATGAAAATTAGGACATGCTCAATCCAAAGAATATGACATGGAGCAAGCTTCGCAAGTTCATGTGCTGCTCTATTTGTATCACCGGGTGTATACAAAATTCTAATTCTAATAATTACGCCCAACTCATTATATAAATAATTGCAAAAAATAATATCATTAACCACAATATCTGCATCTGATTTAACTTAGCCATATTGTTTCAATTGCAATAAGCCTTGATTGATATAAGGCTAACGCCTCTGCATTAACAACTGCCAACAAACCATTATTTGAACCTGTACCTAAAAGAAGAACAGTGCCCCCATAGTTAGGGAGAGCAAACCTTTGTTTTTCAGTCTTACGCTTTGATGTCTTTGACTTCCAACTCATTGATCTCTTGGGTTGGGTCCTTATGAAGTTGATAAAAATATTTTGGGCTTTAACAGAAGCCCAACTTTCACTTTCTAAGTGACACTATTTAGCGCCCCATTTTATACACCGGGCATAACTGGAAGTTTGAATGGCTCACGAATCAAAATGGGTCTGATAAGAAAAATGTTGGCGCCTGAATAGCTCCAGTTTTATTCTTTAATTCTTAAATCCCTTTATTTATTTATTTTAATAAGTGGAGGTGGTTGCGAATTTGAAATCTCCTAATAGAGAAATAATATATTGTAATTCTTTTATTTTTTTATAAAATAAATTTTTATTATTAAATCATTCAAGTAAAACCTACAATATCGTTTACGTAAAGGATACCAAGTTTGGATCGTATTCGATAACAGACCACATTGCATGTGCATCTAATACTTTTAACACCAGGAGACGTCTCTTAATATTTAAAACCAAAAAACGAAAGAGGCTAGAACTTGTAATGGGATATTTAAAACCAACCTAACATATGATCAGAATTCAGAAGAGACACCTCATTTGTGGTGACAAATATATTATCTCATTAAACATTGGCAAAGATCGAAGAGACCTTATTATAATATTATCACACTCTCCCTCGAAAAACTTTAACAATTAGCACTATTTTAATTCAAAGCTCCGCTAATAATTACTAACAGGCTGAGTTATTTTATGCATATTTATTCTGAAAACGTAGCGCAAAATTTTAATATTATTTTTGTTAACTCTAGACATGCATAATTACATGCAAAGTGCAAACTAAATTCAATGTTTTGACAATTTCAAAACGTTTGAATTCATAAGTTTATTATTCGTTTTCTCCTATAATAACGATCACATTCACTCCTTTTGTGATTGATATTCAAATTTAAGTAACATGACGATAGTCGTTGAACCAAAAAATAAGGACCACCACGAGAAAGAATCAAATTGTTTGTTGTTATAAATAGGGCTAATGGTTGATGCTTTGCTTAATTAGGTCCTTTTCAATAACATTCAATTCATGGGGGTTTATCAAAATTAATGAATATTATCTCGAGTGGTCCAGCTGATAAAATATTAAAAAGTTCTAAACCAGTAATCTAATCATCGGTGAGAGATATTAGTGAATAGTGATGCAGTAATGACGTCGCGCGGACGTGTCCATTTGTTTATAAATATTATATTATTATTATTATTATTATTAGTTGGTCATACCATCATTGTGACATGGCCCATAATACGACACTTTTCAGTTTTTGCTTTATTTCAACCAAAAAAAAAAAAAGTAACTGGTCACACTCACTCGCGGTCCACGAATTTGATAAATAAAACAGTGATTAGGGAATCTTTTATAAATGACCCAATTTTGTTGACATTTATCCTTTTTGGCCTTAGATTAATAGTTAATCCTTTGTAGTAAAAAAATTAAAATTGGATGAATATATCTTTAAGACTTTTTTTTCTCTTCATCTAATAAAAACTTAAGACAAAAAAATACTCTCTCTCCACAAAACTCTATCAAATCAACGTTGTGTAGACCGGTAATTTCAAATGTGATATTTTGTTAGTAGACTTTGCTTATCCCATTGTTCACTTTAAATTTAAAAAATGGCAGATATTTGATAAAATTGATAATTTGCATTGAAAATGGGAGGAAAACGAGTATATGTATGTGAAATAGGTGAAATATAGATAGATTATTTAAAAAATGTGTTGAAAATATGAAAATTGATAAAAATTCAGCCAAAAATGATATTGAAATTGTAAAAGCTGAATGCAGATGATGGTTGGCGCCGTCGGTCGCCATCTGCGAGCACAAAATGTTTCGTGCAGGTATAGGCTCATACGCCCATACAACACCCATGTGCGAGCCGTCCAATGGGCATCTCGCACGTGAATGTATGGCTGGGTAAGTTTGATTTCTGTTCAATTCAGTTCGGGCTGGAAACAAATAGATCAATTCCAAGAAATTAGACCTGATCGATTCAAAACATATAGAATTGAACTAGTTCGATTCGTTTTTAGTTTTTTCAAAAAATTTAGTGTTTTTTTGAGGGTTTGAACTGAATCAAATCAAAATTGAATTTAAATTGAACCGTTCGATTTTAAATAAATGAAATCGAATGCTAAACTGAATGTTAAATCAAACTAAACCGAATTAAAAAATTTGAGTTCGATTCAATTTTTAGTTAACTGAACCAATTGTCCACACCTACGCAGGTGCTCTACGCACACAGATGGACACCTATGCATACGCTCAGGCGTACCATGTGGTGCACATTTTGTTAATTTTAATTATTATTTTTACTTATTAACTTAAAAAACAATATTTTATTTTATTTTATTTTTAATAACATAATAAATAATTTATTTTATTTTTTATAAATAAAAATAAATTAATTGTTATGGAACAATAAATTAGCATCCAATAATATTAAAATAATTTATTTAAATTTAATTATTTAGTATGTATGTTTTCTAATTTGTTTAATTTTAATTAATTAATATGTATTTTTGCTTTAATTTATTTAATTTGTTTGTTTATTTTATAGGAATCTAAATTTTAGGCATAGAAAAACTTTACATTTAAGAATATCAACAACTGCATTAAGCAAGTACATGAACTTATTTTCACTGTTGTATGCAGATGTTTAGGTTTAGTTGTCCATAAAAACCAACCAAATCAAGTAGAACTAGAAGTGACATCAAGCAATATAATAAAAATTACCTTTGTCTTAAGATGTTGTAATACAGCTAATTGATTTTCTATACTTAGAATGTTGAACACACATAGTACATGATTATAATTCTTTTCATGATCATCTTTTTTGTTGTAACTCGTTGTTTTTTTATAACCATACTTATTTTGATTGGGTTATTTTTTAGACAAAAAATGATTATAGAGTTATGAATAATTTAGATATTTGATTGAGTTGTCTCTCAACTCCAATGTAAATGTTAATCTTTTAATATATTAATTTATTTTTTATTGTAACTCATAGTTTTCATACAACTATACTTGGCATTAAAAAGCGATAAATGAAATCATTGAATTTCAAATTTATTAAGTTATATGAATATATATATATATAACATCTCATAGTAAGAAAATACAACAATGGAGTAATAAATTGAAAAACTTAATGAGAAGTTACTGACACGTTCAGAATATAGGAGTTTATTCTCAAGTACAGAATTGTTAAAGTAATAAATAACCCGGTGAGAATGGGGTCAATCTACAGGGAAGTGAAATTAAAATTACAAATTATAAATACTTTAAAAGCAAATAAAGTAATATAAGACGTTTGCAAATAATAATTCAAATAACTAATTAAAATAAATACTAAGATTAAGAAGATCTACTCTGAGCATATGAAATAAAAATATATTCCACTTTTTTTATAACTCAAATAGAATCATCTCACAAAGAAGGTTTCAATCGAAATGTATAACAATTAAGGTTTATCACTATTTATATATTAACTTGTATTTATGTTTTTTAATTATTATACACCAAATCTTATAAATGGATTCAAGTATTTATTATACTAATATTTATATTTATCTACAACGAATCATGACTCCCACTTTACAAGAAATGGTATCTACACCAAATCTTATAAATGGTTTTAAGAATTTATTGTGCCAACTGTAAAGATTGTTTATAATAAATCAAGATTTACCACTTTGCAAGAAAATTGTATTAATATTACAAAATAAAATAAATACATCATATATAAATTTTCTTAACTTAATAATGGAACATTAAATTCTAAAATAAGAGTTGAAGTACATCTTATTACCTTATCAAGAGTTTCACCATTTCACCTTAGCAAAATAAAAATTACGTGAACATAATAAACTTAAAAGAAAGAGATAGAAGAAAATATAACATAAACTTTAGAATGGTAAGTAAAAGAAATATTATTACAAAGAGATAATATAAAAGATAAGTATTTTAAACTAAAATCTAGCTCTCTAATTACATATTTTAAGCATAAATAGGCCACATATTTATAGAAAAATATGGATAAATCAAAACAAATGAAAAGAGAATCACTTGAATGATAAAAAGTCAAGAATGATGGCAACTAATTTGCATTGATTATCATTAATGCACCCGTTTGACTGTCCAATTTAGAATTGATGTGGTCTAAATTAGCTTCCACTCAAAAAATTAAATTTATATATAAGTCTCTTATTTTTCTAAATTGAATTTTTTTTCATATGTATTAAATACGTATTTATCTAGTTATGGGCCAAATACTGATAACTATTTGGACTGAGTCTGTACTGCAGATCAATTCTTTTCTAAGCTATTTTTTACCTTCTAAAAGGTCAAAGTATAAATTTCTTGTGAAATATAATATTTTATTATATTAAGTCAGCTCTTCATGAGATTAAGAATCACTCCAATTTGATTCTTAGATAAAAAGTTATACCCATTTTACTGAACTTACCACAAAACAGTTAAAAACTAATTAGGTATAATATTGTAAACATACTTAAGTTAGGAAGGTTAATGACATTAGTAATACAAAATAATGATGTAAAACCCTTAATAAATGTGTAATTTCAAGTGTTCACCAGTCACATTAAAATTAAAATTATACAAATACAAATAATATTAAATAGTAAAATACACAATAACATGCCATATAAATCGTTATGCAAAGCAACAGAGTTTCAACATGTCTAATGTTTATATCTGTGCTGCTTACAGGGGTTGCACACATTTTTCGTTGATTTCTCACCTTGTTAGAATCTACTTCTTCTTACACCTTCATAATTAATGGCGTGTTATAAGAGGTTGGATGTCAACATCTCTTAATTTGTCCAAAACGATCTAATCTAATAGATAGTCAACCAGATTTACTAGCTTGCTATATGCACGAAATAAGTACTTAAATGCGTAATAAGGCAAACAAAAACTTTGATACTATAATTTTATTTGTCAATTGCAATAGTATGGGTATAAAAATAGTTATAGAAAATTAAATTTTTGGCATCTGCATGACTTCGTTGGGATGTCCACTATTTCATTTCTACTTATATATTTCATGAAAAAGTGAGAATAATTGATCTAGTGATCTGTTATACAGGTGAACTTATTATTGTGCTTCTAAACCTTACAATAGGCCCAACTCATCAGAAAGAATGTCATACTTTTTGCAACCTCTCATCACTAGAAAAATCAATTTTGCATTAACTCCAATATCTACTCAACCAAGGTCATCACAAAAATAGGATCGTGCATTATTTACAACAACATTAATGCTATCTGTAATATTAGTAGTCATAATGATGTCATATGTATCTTGTATCCTCATTTCTTATTCTTATTTTTCAATGATATTTTGTATCTTATGACCATTTTTTTTTCAAAGGATAAATGCATTTCCTATGATAGACATTAGGAAACACCTTTTGAATGTCCTTTCCAATAATAGAGTATCGATAAAATATAAATACAAAATCATTAAGGACTCCCAGAGTTTGGTCATAAACTATGTTCAGAAAGATTGTTTTTAAAATTAACAATCCCTATGCCTATAAGATTTTTTTATTGTTTCTGTCTTTATAAACTGTCACAAACATTGTACTTAAGTATAAATCTTTCAAAAATATTCCATCAACCGTAATAACAGGTCAACCTGATGATTAAAAGCCTCTAATGCATGGTTCAAGCACTATTAAAAAAAAATACTTAAAGTGATTACAGTCATCAGTTTCTAAATGAGTAATCGTACTAGATTTTGTTGTTTCAGCATATAGCAATATGCAATAAGTAATTTAAACGAATCCTTTGAAGTACTTTGTATCAACCTACAAGCATGCTTTTTAGCTCACTAAACAGTGGAATACGTTATCTCCACACCAAACTCTTCATATATATTTGTTTGGATCTCTTATAGCCTATAAAGTCAACTAACTTATGCAAACTTATTCTTTATAAATTTTTTAATAATCCAACTCTTGGCTTATCGTCAATGACCATCACACAACTAGTCAAACTAATATGTACAATATGTATAAATTTTGCACACAATAAAATACTTCCTTGCATCTATTGAAATCACACGTAATCGTTATTTTCATCTTTCATCACCACATTTTACCTCAAAATGATATTTTATAGATCTTGAGACTTTGAAACTCCAATTATTCTTAAGTGCTAGTATGCTAATAGCCCAATGAATTTTATCTTTGTTAACAAACAACTTTTTCACAAATATATCTCTTGTATAACATGAAACTTTATTGGATATGGCTAAGTTTGATGGTGGTATTAGAGGCGAAAGGGTTTTCATGTTCGATATCATATTCACTTTTATCTTTAACATTAACATACGTCTCATTAAGAGAGCTTTTTAAAACATGACAATATTTACCTTCTAATAAATCATCCAAACCACCACATTCTTCCATATTATCAATATTTCCAAAACCATCAACATCCTCATTTACCCACTATTGTAGTTCGTATAAATTGGGTCTTTGTTGAATATTATAGGAGAATAATTATAGTCATATGTTCTATTTGAATGAACCACAATAGTTGGTATTGTCGGAGTTGTGTAGCTCACTAGGTTGCTACCACTTGTTGACATGAAATGATTATACAAGGTAGTTGGTTCTTAATGGGCATCTATGCATCCTCTTCATTCACGAGAGCTCTAGAATCTACCGTTATACATAAAGGATATGCTTCTATTCATTCCCAAGAAGAACTGAACATTATTCTCGTGTTTAATCTCAATTGGTCTCAAGTTAAATCTTATTGCACCAATAAAAAATTTTTAATTCATCTTATACTCTATATTATCAACTCCAATTGCACGACACGTAATATTTAAAAAAAATCTTCATAATTAACATCCTTCGAAACTAAAAGACCGAAGTTACTTTATCCAACATATCTTTCATCATCATCACTAAAGCTCTCTTGCATTTTCTAAAATATATAATGAGTGATTCGTATTTCATGGCACCTGAAACAAGAAAAGAAATATATTAAAAAGACCATTTAAATTGGAAATAAATACACAAATCAAGAAATACGAGCAAAAATTCTCAAGAAAAAGTCACAGGAGATGCGTAACAAATAGGCTTGTCACGTGTGGCCTTCCACACGCACGGGCCCATTGCTGTGATCGATCTAAATTTTATAGATTAAACCCTAATTTTTCTCTTTTATATCACATTATTTCTCTTCAAAACTTTACTACATTACACTAGAGTTATATTTTGATGCTAATATATTTATAAAATAAATACAATTAAAAAAATTTATAGATGTTTTGACACACGTACACACACACACACACACATATATATATATATATATGATAAGTAGACATTATAAGTTAATAAAAAAGAACTTAACCTTTTTTAATAATTTAAAACTTAAAATATTGTTATTATGAAATTGTAGTGTATTTTTTAAGATGGATTACAAGAACTTGAGTCGATTTTGTATTTGTGCTTTTAATTTTTGTTTATTATTATATTATATCAACAATAGCAATTGTGTTCATATTACATTGATTTGGCTAATAAAAATTAACATACTAATTTGTGACTAAAAAAAATTACTCAAATAATGGGCTATTTTTAAAAAATTTCCAAAAATATTATGGGCCAGTTTTTTAGCAAACACTTTTGAACAACAAAAACTATTTTTCCACGAGCATCACTCATAAGGAGAGAAGAGGTTCAAAATTTTCCAACATTATGGGAATAGATTTCTTTCGTATGTAAATATATAGATATCTTGGCTATACAAATACTTTGCTAATACTATCGTGGAAGGTTGATTGGAATAGGATTTTATCATTTGATTCGAATAGCATCACTCATAAGGAGTGAACATATGATTTAGTCACTGGAAGTAGACAGAAAATTCAAAATCTTTTCAAGAGAATTTGCTTCAACTTTAATAAAGATGGTTCGTGTTCCCTTTATCAGTTGTTATTATTATTCCATCTTCTTTTTAATGCATCGGGAATTCGTTTCCTTTCACATGCACGTCAATGCTATGATTAACACACTTAATTTGATTAAGTGGGTTATTAAGTGGGTTTACTTGCAAGTCAATACCATTTGAATGTTGAGTTACATTCTTGTGTTAATTTGTCATCTTATTTTTTTTTCATTTTTTAGAAAGACAAGTTAGATGGGTTTGAGATGCTTATCTTTTGACGTGCATATTCATTACAAAGATAAAGGCCCTTGGCCGAGGACTAGGTGTGGTTCAAAGGTCATAATCAAAATTTTGCTTTTGTGAAAAGGAATGATTACACTTCTTTACGTCGCTTTTATCGCAAATCACAATCCTAGCCAGTAGCAAGTAGCCACACGCCCACACCCACACACCTGACACCACCTACCATTGAGAGAATCCTACCTATTTTTGACCATATTTCACCAGCCCTTTGTTAGGTGTTATTATGGGTTCTTATCTAAGGCTTCAAACCATTTTTTTACAGCCTTATGACGATAACGTTATCTTCTTAATCCTTCCTGTATTATACGTACATTTATGCCACCGCATGGAGCAATTCTTGAAACGTTTCATAAGATGGTTATGGAAAGGGTTTATTATTGTGAATTATATATATATATATATATATATATATATATTTAGGCGGTTTTATCTTCTCATACATGGAAGTAAAAAGGTTCATTCTCAAAAACTTATGAGAGCAATATCATCAAATATTAGCATAAATATTTAAACAAATCCATCACAGACCCAAATCTAGAGTTCTCATAAAATTCCCAGTTATATATATATACTGAAAATGATAATTCAACAAATATGTATGGGTATAAATTGAGACAAATACTAAATAAAAAATTAATAAAAAAATAAAATACGCATTAAATATATAAGAGAGGAGTAAGATAAAAAATTAAAAATAAGGAGAAGAGCGAAAAGAAGAGGTGACAACACCAAGCTTCACCACTGAGGCGCTAGAGACAGTTGCTCAAACGCCCAATTTTGAAGACTTTTATTTTTTGTTTGAATTCGATTACTTTGAGGGGTTTCGAACTCCTTAACACATGAATTGATATTTTAATTAGGTTTTGTTGGCGTAGCAGGATCTAGGCACGTGGGTGTATACATGTGTAATTGTGTTTATTGTCTAATGCAGCGGAAATATAAATTTTACAATAAACACAATAAATAAATATATTAACACATTAATATATTAATAAAGTTAGAGAACTCACCAAACGTGTAACATTATACACATATTTTTCCTAAAGTCCGCATGGAGACCAACTCGTATGCAGTTCTAGTCACCAACTTAGTAGCTTTGGTGAACTAGAACAGCAGCTCCATATTCAGCCTGGGATTAACTCTCAATCCCTAAAATGGTCGGTAGTGAATTTACATCATTTTCTCCAAAAGAATAAAAAATAAAAAATTTAAAGCAATTCATAATTACTCCAATTGAAAACATTTCATTTTTTCCTCTCTTCCTTTTTTTTCTTTTTCTTTCTTTCTTCTCTTTTTTCTTTCATTTCTCTCCATTTCTTTCTTTCTTTCTCGGCCGAATTCGGCCTTCTCAAATTGCTTCTATTCTCTTCTCTTTCTTTTCTTCTCTATCTCTCTCTCTCTCTATATATATATATAATAATAATAATAATAATAATATATATATATATTATATAATATAAAAAATATATTTTGATTATTTAACTATTAAATAATCAAACTGAGAAATGACCATTTTGTCCCTCATAAATAGTTACCAAGTTCACCCTTTAGTGGATCCCACTAAATCTCACACTTAGATAAACTCAATTGAGGGTCCACAATATGCTATGTGTCATAATACAATTAGTAAATAATTATTATTAACTAATTGTTGTATTTAACACGTAAATACAGACACGCACGCATTCCTGTAGAAGTGCTGAATATTGTTGGATTAAACAATTTAATCTGGCACGCTGCCCAAGTGCATAATGAGTACACTCCATATCGCGGGACTCCCTAGGTCCTACACCTGATTCGTCAAATGAAACTATTCCATAAGTCCGTGAGCAATGCCTCACGCATACGTCACGAATATAAAAATCAGCGCATTGAACCATGCAAGCTGAGGTTATAACACATACATATAGTCCTTCCGTCATGATATCCAGGATGTGCGGGGATATAGATTATCACCGTCAAATCCCCTTATACCCATCCATATATTATTTTCAGACTTGTATATCAATGAATAATATGCGCAAACTGCTTTGTCATATTATTTCACCTTGTCGGAACTCTTTCTCGGGATGATTGCTTGTGGCCACAAGACTTTCTGAGATACAGTCTCGAAGCATCTGGATATCAAACTCCATATAGGAGCTGACGGATCCCATATCTGTACGCACCGGACTTCATAAGCATCGGACCATACCCAGCGACACCCAGCGGCCATACCATGAAAGGTCTGTGATATGTGTGGAACCAAAGCATTGTGGATCACTTACAAGCCCACCGTGGCACTCAGGTCAAAGGACCACGTATACTACTCAACTCGAGAGAACCATCCGTTGACGGCTTATATTAAATGTTTATCGGAGGCCCTCGTGAGTTTGTTCCATATCCAGTCTTAACTGGATACCTATATGTCAATACGAGCTCCAAGCTCATGGTCGGTCAGGAATGACCATCTATACCCGACAGATACGACATATGCTGATCTATATATAAAGGTTTCCACTGATAAATCTGCATCGGTAGGAATAGATCATGGACTATTATTCGAGAACATACTTGTACAACTTGTATTTCCTGGCACCCGATTGCAACTCTTGCAACTATGCAATTACTAGTATATTCTCAGGTCTATGTCCCATTACAAACAAAGCTCCAATTCTTGGATCTACTGAGTATTATAACCAGTTAACACTTAACTGTGTTAACATTTAGCAATTATATGTCTCAGCATGGCTAACTATGAGCCATTATTTAAACCCTTTAGATCTGATTGGAACTCCTTCAGATCTATAATATCTGTAATGTTACATGCATAATACCATATAATTGATATTAGTGATTTAATGGGAATGTACACTTGTATAAATACACAAGTATATGTACATTCAGGGATGGCACGTAAACACCGACCCTAACAGGTTTAAGGTGTCTAGAGATGTTTTACTCATTATATAAACTCTTATAAATATTCTTTGAATTTAATAAATATTAAATGAGAGACTATAAGAGAAATTAAAAAATTAAGTAGACACTAAATACTTATATACTTTAAGGTGAAACTATTACGAATGTTTATTATTTTTATGTGAGCAAAGTAACACCGTATATATTCAATTGAATTCTTTATTTGTTTTTTGATATAATTTTTAAAAGAGTTTAAATTAAAAAAAAAAGGTTAAAACCTCTTGATTTATCATAAATATAAATTTTTATTGAATCATATAAATTATTTGTATTGTATTCTTGATTTATTTAATTTTTATATTTTTTATCTTATATTTATTTATAATTATACACTTTCGCAAACAAAAAAATATCAAAACAAAAGACTGATCACAAAATAGAATTAGTGTTAAACTTAAATCTCCTCTCCATCCTTCTAAAATATACATAAAGCTACTTGATTTTTAAATCTACTTATGATTCGTATGCATTTATACCAATTTCCCATCATTTTTTTTTCTTTTTAACTAGGTTCCAAAGGAAGAGAGTTTATCATTTGGTGCATTGATTCAAGGAACCATATTATATACATAGAAATTACATATGTTACTGGGGTACCGTGTACATACACACAATTTTATGTTTCCCATAAAATTAAAAAAAAAAAAAGCTACTTGCAATTATCAAAGTCTATTTATAGCACCTAATAATTTCAGTTATTATATGAGAAGACTTGCCAATTGTTGCGGACGTAAGGTGGAGGCATCTCCTTGGTCTAAATTTGTTAATCACATGGGAATCCGTAAATAAAGCTTGAACATTTCGGAAACAAACAAGGAACCAATAATGAAAGTGTAATATTGCTGATAATGAATGAATAATGTTGTACTTTTTAGATATTATTTTAAATAATTATTAAATTTTTTAAAAATTATATTATTTTATTATTTATAATTATTTAATATATTAATTTAAATTAAAAAATTTAAAATAATATTTAAAATATGTATTATTCATAATAAAAACGAAAGCAGTTACCCATCCCCGGACTAACAACAAAACGCATCGATTGAGGGACCCTGTCTTAAAGAGGACATTTTTTAAGTCAATATGGACACTCAATTAAAATATATGTTTTTGTGAATAATTGTGCACCAAACTACCTTCATTTGCTGAGTAGCAAACTAGTAGGTTGCTCCAAAAGCAACTACAGGATTCCAACAAAAGTAAATTTGTTTAATCAACTTTTTACAACTTATTAATCGCTTTCCGACAACTCCAAGAAATTTCGTAACAACATGTTGACTAATTACATCAAATATTGTGACCTTAATGAAGTATTGACGAGAAGGCAAGAAAGTTGGTTTTATATCTCTTAACACGGATGAACTAACAAACACCAAGAATTGTTTCGAGATGGAAGTCTCTGTCATGCGAATAACTTAGCTCCGAGAGATCACGACACTTTGTACTAAGGCTTTGGGATGAAAGCTTTGCACTCATTATAAGATCGAAGACTAAAACATATTTTCAAGAATTGATCAAGCGTGTGTTTGAAGCTTTTTTTTTTTTCTTAAAAAAAAAATAAAGAACCTGGCCATCTATGTCGTTTGCACAGTTAATTGTCCACACACAACCCACCAGTTTGTGATTTCATCCCAGATTTTTTTTCTTCTTTCGTTTGGTTGGTGGTGACAGGGTTAATGAACAAAATGAGCAGAAACTTGGCTATTATAATACCCAATTTTGTACTGTTATAAGAAGTGAAGGGAGCATTATATAAATTTTGAAAGAGAACTAGAATAGAAGGGGACCATTATGGGTTGCCTGCAGAGCTGAATAAGGTAGATAATGTTTTGAGAGTAATCCACTCCATTTGCCAAGTGAGCGCAAAGACGAGGCTGGAGAATATTGCTTGAAATATTAATCAATTACAAGTTGCTAATTTTAACAGTCGCACATTCGCCTGGTTTCACTAGCCTGCCGAAAATGAAATTTGCTCGACTTACACAAAAGGAAGCTAAGACAATTTGATCACGTAGTTCACCCAAGAAGAATTATAGGCAAAAGTATCAGAATTATAACATAGGTTGTGTGAGGGCACGAAAGAATTATACAAGAAAAATCATGAATAATCTATTAAAATTCGTCTCAAATGCACAAGCATACTCCAAAATCTAGGCAGCTCCTAACTGCAGAAACACATGAAAACATCGCAGAAAGACTGAACAATCATTAATTACTTACATCCTAAGTAGAATTACCAAAGTAAAACCAAACCATTCTACAAACTATAGCAGACAGATATAAAGAAGTAGAAGAAAAAATAGATCCCGGAATACATAAACCTCACAACAGAAGAGGTATTACAAAATCAGAATCTTCCGTAAATCCTTCCACCAATAGATTGATCCAGTTGCCTTGAGTTTAGGGCTTTGTCGACCTAGATTTTCTCGAGAGAACAACAATCCAAGTAATTGCTTCCAACAGCACGGCAACCCCACCCAAGACAGCAATCAGTATAATGTAAGCAGACTTCCACTTATTTTCTGGTTTCAAGATGTCTAGACCTTCAAACACATTTATGATGCCAAGGATAATTATGGCATATCCAACACCATGGTGATAAATGTTCCAGTAAAATCGATACTTGTGGTCCTTCTTTGGCCTTAAGAACAATGCAAAAATCTAACAAGAGCCAACAAGGGAGTTGCCATCAGAAAAGAAATCAAATTAAATTTAGCTTCATAACATAACCAGTTGGCAATAGAGAAAGGAAATAAGTTAAAATAATATCTCTATACAAATCAAAGCAATCCAATTCACATACTAAAAATCCAAAAAGGACTTTTTTGTAAATGTCTTATCAGCCACAAAGAACCACATGAATTTCAATGATGGTATACACGAGCATTGTCTATGATCTTTAAGTCATCGTTCAAGATGACACATTTAAAGTCATTGAAATCAAGAAAACAAAAGTAAACAGGGTTTGGAAAAATAATTTGATTCATCTCGTTAACTACACAACCACTGATTATGAATTGATACCAATCGATAAGAGGGCAAGTGTAAGCCAAGGGAAAACGAATTCACAATGAACTTACCTGAACAGTTGCAAGACAGAAAAGGGCAATCCCAATACTGCGGTGTGTGCTGTATGTGATTCCTTTTGATTCGCTTCCAAGATTGAGGCCAGTTCCCCAGCCAGCAACCCCAATCACATAAGCAGAGAATTGGCAGAATACATGAAGGTAAAACCATGCTGGATCCGCAGACTCAAAAGTTCTCATATACCGGGCAATAATGACTCCAATCAGGAACAAAATTCCCCAACTCACAGCATTCAATATCCCATGAATCTGGCATAAAAACGATCAAATATTTACGATGAGTAAAAATCCCATTAAATCAAAGAAGTAAAGAACCCCTGAAATGCATCTTTAAAATTGTTGCAAATCTCTCCATATGGTTGTTTTACAATAATTCTACTAACTAGGAAATAACTCAATTCCTTGATTTCGGTCTATAATTAGCCGAGTAAACACAAACAAACAAATAGAATTATTTCTTTATTCTCTGACAGTCAAAATTTCCTCAGACAACAGTTGAATTTTCTTCCCAAGTCAATGCGAAACAAAAATTTGAAAACACTAAAAAAAAACCAACAAACAAGACCTTAAAATAACAATAAATAAAAAGATAAAAATAGAAGTACTCATGTTAACAGCAGGTAAAGAGCCTCATTCAAAAAAAACAAAAACAAAATTGCAGGTAAATAGCCGGTTCAAATCCCCCCTCCCTCAAAAAAAGAAAAAATAAAAGTAAAAACTCACATTTCTCTTCTTAGTCCTGGAATCAGCTCCAGTACTACCGCTGCCAGTATTGGCTCCACTCAAATCCAGAGTCTCCTTAGCATTCAAATTCGCAGGCGCAAAATCATGCTTTGCTATGCCATCGGCCGACACACTGGATCCAACTTGCCAAACCTGGTTTACCTTTCCCGCCTTGACCAACTCCTCCGGCACCTTAATTTTGCCGTAAATTCTCATGAGCCCGCCTGATTCTTCGGCGCTCGTGTCCCAGACCTCAAAAGACAGCTTTGCCGTCGGAACGATGGACGTGTAACTGCTTATGTTGTACAACTGAACAGTTATTACGCCCTTAGAGTCCTTGTACGCCACGAGCGACTGAGCCCCGGCCATCCCGGTGCCCGTTGGATTGATGGCCCACGCGATCCAGCCGTCGGATTTTGCAGGAGCGGCAACGAACGCGACGGAGAGAGATCTGTTTGAGGAGTCGTATGTGAAGTGGAGATAGGAAGAGAGCGTGGGGAGGTCGAGGCAGTGAGCGTAGATGTCGTTTTTGAGGTTCTGTGAAGTGCATGTAAGGGACAGCGCCGGTGAGATTAGCAAAACCCAAACTGAAAGCCCTAGAATCAGCGAAGAAGAAGAAGAAGAGGGAGAAGCCATCGGCGGAGATCGAGGGAAGCTGAATTCGGAAGAGAATGATAATTTATTTGGTGGAATGAATATATAAGGGACTGTGAGTAGTGGAGCGAGTTAAAAATTGAAGTTACATATTGGTGCCTTTGAAAGAAAAAAAGAAGGCAGTTAATGATAGAGAGACACGTAGAAGGGTTAATTTAGACAGTTTGGTGAAATGTAGTAGTAGAGTAACGCGGCTGGCTGGGTTACTACTAGTGGACCAGCGGTTGACTAGCGTGAAATGGAAGACTCGTGGAATCACGCACAAGATATGAATTAGAAGGGACGGCGCGTGCCACGTGTGCTATGTTGTGAATTCGGAAAGGAATTTTAAGCTGGGAATTTTTCGCATTGGGAAATTTTCATAAATCGTCCCAATTTTAGATACTTAACTAATTTAGTTATTTATAATTTTTTTAATTTTTATTTAAAAATTTAATAAAAAATTAAAAAAATATTTTTACTATTTTAATAGTATTTTTTATTTTTTAATTTATAACATAATTAATTTATATTATTTATTTAAAATTATAAAAATATAATAAATCAATCAAATAATTTTAATAAAACACATAAACTTAAGTTTAAACAAATATAAATATTCAATAGATAATATAAATTAATTATACTATAAATTAATTATACTATAAATAAAAATTTTTATTTATTTTATTTACTTATATTATTTTATTTATTAAAATAAAAACTATTTATTATTATGCATGAAATATTTAATTTATATTATTTAATTAAATTATATTTATATTTATTTACCAAAATTATATGTTTTTTATTTAATTAATTATTTGTTAATTATTTAATTTAATCATATTATTACAAAATTTAAATCAATAACGTAGTTAAGATAAATAATATAATTAAATTAAATAATTAACATGTAATATAATTAAAAATAAATAAAATTTTAATATACAAATATAAACTTAAATTTAGATAGATATAAATATAAAAATTAATTATATTATACGTTATAAAATATATATTATAAATAAATAAAATTAAGTAAATAAAATAAAATAAAATAAATAATATTATAATAAATAAAAAAATAAAAAAATGGGCAGCATCGCCTCCCTCCTAATTGCACCCACCCAAATATAGGCGTAATTAGAGAACAATATTGCTCCCGTTCTATTGTGCCTAATTGCGCACAATGATTTTTAATTGTACCCACTTTCACGAAATAGCTATTTATTGCCTCTATTTTTTTTTAAATGGGGATTATAATAATTATCAATATTTTCACACCACTTATAGAAGGGGGGGTCGAACTCAAGTAAAGATGTGAGACCTTAAGGGGTTCAGCCAACTTGACTGAGCCCCCCATACTCTTTATCACCTTTAATTAGGCATGATAATTTTTTTACACTCAATTGAATGCAATAGTTTCTATCATGCTTAATTGAGTATAATAATTTTTATTGCACTCAATTATTGCTTTTAATTGGGTGCATTTATTATTGCACTACCAATGTAAGAGTGATTTTTTTTATTGTACCTATAATGTGAGAGTAATTTTTTTTATCACATTTTTTCATATCGATGCGATATTTTTTTTATAACCCTCTCAATATGGGTTCAATATATTTTTATCGTGCTATCAATACGAGTGCAATATTTTTTATCACACTCATGAGGGCACGATAAAAATTTATTGTGTCCTCAATATGAGCATAACATGTTTTTATCACATCTTCAATGTGGATGTGGTACATTTTTATCACGCTTAAATATGGGCGCGATTTTTTTTATCACACCCTTAATGTGAGCATGATATTTTTTGTTCTGCTCAATATTTAATTTATTTGTATTATTTATAATTATTTATAATAAATCTATGACATGATTGATTTATATTAATTATTTAAAATTAAATTTAGTTATTTAAATTTGTATTTATTTAATTTAATTATCAGTAAATAAAATAAGTTTAATTTTATTAAACAAATGAAAAATAAGTTTGTATTTGTTTATGAAAATTATTATTTTATTATTTTTTATTTACATTATTTATTTAATTTAATTTAACTACAATAAATAATTTTATAATTTATTTAAATATTGTGATAATATGATTAAATTAAATAATTATCAAATAATATAAATAAATAAATTTAATTTTAAATAAAAAATTAATCGTAACAAGACCATTCACTATAACAGATACTGTTAAATAGTGAAAGAGAATTTTTGTCTATTTATGAATTCTTTAACTAAAAAAGTTTAAAAAAATTTATAGACAATTAATTAGTTAAGTGTCCAAATAATTCAATTTTTTTTTTTACCATTTTTCTTTTTTAGTCTTATATATGAATGCTAATCTTTTATAGTTAAAAATAAAATTAAAACCGAATAATTATATCCCTGAGTCTTATTTTTTCTCTCTCTACAAAAGAAAAACTTAAAAGAACATACACTCTCAAAACTGAATGCACGCTCTCGACAAAACTCTCTCAAATCATTGTTATATAAATCAATTATTTTAGAGGTCATATTGTGTAAAGCAAACTTTATTTATCCCATTGCTTATTTCAAATTCGAAAAATGGATAATTCTTGGTAAGATTTTTTAGCTTTATATGAAATTGATAGTTTATATTGAAAATAGGTGAAAATGAATAGACGTGAGTGAATGTAGGTGAAATATAGGTTGATTGTTTGAAAGATGTGTTGAAAATATAAAAAATAATAAAAATTTTGGTCAAAAATAACCTTAAAATTATATTTTAAAAAATCAAATATAGATGGTGGCGAGCATTGAGGCTCAGCTAAGTTGGTTGAGTCACTTAAAGTCTCACATCTCCACTTGGGTTCGACTGCCCCTCCCCCTCAAGTGGTGCGAAAATGAATATATATATTGTAATCTCTCCTTAAAAAAAAAAATGTAGATGGTGACAGGTGTTACAACCAACAACCATATGCATTTGGACATTTCGCATGGGGTTGTGCATATGGACACCCAATAGGCATCTCATGTAAGCGCTCAGGGTGGCACGTAGAGTGGGCACCCATTGTGCATGCCATGTGGCGCGCGTTTTTTAAATTTTAATTATTATTTATTATTACTTATTAATTTAATAAATAAATACATAATTTAATTATTTATTAAAAAATTTTAATTTCAATAAACATGTTAAATATATCCGGATTTAATTTTTATTTCAATAAATAAAAACAAATTAATAATTTAATTAATTAACCATTAAAAATAATTAATGAGTATCCAATAATATAGAAATAATAATTTATTAATATGTATGTTTGTTTTAATTAATTTAATTTAATTATTTGATATATTTGTTTGTTTAATAATTGATTTAATTTCAATAATTTAATATGTATGTTTTCTTAATAATTGATTTAATTTTAATTATAATATGTTTGTTTACTTAATAATTGTTTTAATTTTAATTTTTTAATATGTTATTTTGTTTAATTATTGTTCTAATTTTATTTTTTATTACAAGAAGAATAATATCTCCAAATAATATAAAATTCTTCATAATGAGTTTTTTCGAGGGTTGATTATGAGTTATTCGAAGATGTAGACCTTTAATCTTATAAGATAGAAATTGACGCCTAGTTAGAATGATTTGTCTAAGAGGATTTGTAGGGGAAATATTTGAATGTGCATAGTATCTCTTTCCTGAATATTTTAGTTCATAAAATTTTGATGCAAGAGGTGAATGCTATCAATTTGTACCCAAAAATGTGATTTTATATTGGTAAGAAGCATATCTGATTCTCCCATAAAGAGTTTATTGTAATTATAGGGTTGAAGATGGGATATTACTTACCTATTTTGAGAAAAAGAAATTGGGTAATCACTTGTAGAAGATATTTTTGTTAAATGAGTGTGTGATTAATTGAGTGTACATGTAATTTTAAATTTTTATTACACACTGCGAAAGTATTATATATATATATATATATTACACTCAATCAAGCATGATCATACACATATATTTCATATATGATCATATATATCAATTAAACAAGTTACAAGTGAGAAAACTTATTTAGATTGAAGGTAGCTTTCAATTCTTCAAGAACTCTAATATCCAAGTCTCGAGCTCACCTTAAAGTGTGATGTTGCATAATTTTAGTTCACAACTATAAATCAATGGAATTGTGAGGCTAAAATAGCAACCATCAAATTTTTAGATGTAGATGTTTTAACTCTTAAAATACTTTAATTTTTATGTATTTATTTCTTATGAGATATAGAAGAAATTGAATGTTTTTAGTTCTTTTGTTCTCTTACAACACTTGGCAACAACATTTAGGAATATGACTTAGCAAAAAACTCTCTCAACCCTTTTTCCCTCTCACATAGCCTTGTGATATACACTACCATTGAATGAATGAATTCATTCAATTTTGGTTTTGACAAAATAATGGCTAATGGAAGTACTTTTCCCACTATTTTTTATTGTTGGCCATTCCATTCAATTAATTTAATCAAGCACTTAATTAATGATCACCAAATATTCTTATACCTAACATATGGAATATTTTTAATTATTTTAAGTAATTAAATAGCCAACATAAAGGCCACTCATTAGATAAATTATACCATTGCTATCATTGATGTTTATCCTTTTGTAATAATGATAATAAATAAATTTTGCATTAATTATTTAAAAATTATTTTTGAATAATTATTTTTACCATACTTATTTTTTTACTAGAAAGGTAAATTGGTAATTTCAAGATAAAAATAATTTATGGACAATTTTGTACCACTTGTTAACATCCCATTGGTTAACAACTCAATTATGTGATGTACTTAACATTTAAGTCTCGACAAATATACATCCTGAAAATTCTTGAAATATATTTTTGGTTTACTGAAATTTTTTAGACCGAAATATTCAATCCAATACGTTGCCTTGATGCATAATGAGTATACTTCATATTGTGAGACTCTCTAAGTCTATGCTCGATTTTTCATATGAAATTTATCCATACGTTTGTGAACAATATCTCACATACATGTTACGGATATCACAAAGTAGCGTGTTAAACCATACAAGTTGAGGTTATAACATATTCGTATAATCCTTCAATTATTGATATCTTAGAAAAGTGGAGGTATAGATCAACACCGTTAAACCTCCATATATTCGACCGTAAACTTATCTCTAGATTCGTATTTTAATAAATAGTAGTCGCAAATACTTTTGCAATATTATTTATTCCTAGGAAAAACTCTTTTCTCGGGTATTACTGCTTATGGCGATAAGACTTTCTAAAAATATAATATTAGAGCATTATGAAATATTACTCACCCAAATGAGCTGATGGATCTCATATCTACTCATATCGGACTCAATAAGCATCAGACCATACCCAAAGACACCCAGCGGTCAGACCATGAAAAGTTTCTGACATGTGTAGAACCAAAGTATAGTAGATCAAGCCTATCGTGACACTCAGATCAAAGGACCATGAATATTACTTAACTTGAGAAGACCCTCAATTGACGATTTTATGAGATGTGTATTTGAGGTCTTCGTGAGTCTGTTTAATACTTAGTCCTTACTGAATACATTGAAACATATTTTCGGTTTGCTGAAATATTTTAGACCGAAATATTCAATCCAATACATTGCCCTGATGCACAATGAGTGCACTTCATATTGTGAGACTTTCTAGGTCTACACTCGATTTGTCATATGAAACTTATCCATACGTCTATAAACAATGTCTCACATACATGTTACGGATATCACAAAGTGGCGCGTTAAACCATACAAGTTGAGGTTATAACATATTCGTATAATCCTTCCATAATTGATATCCTAAAAGAGTGGAGATATAAATCAACACCGTAAAACCTCCATATGTTCGACCATGAACTTATCTTTAAATTCATATTTTAATAAATAGTAGTCGCAAATACTTTTGCGATATTATTTATTCCTAGAAAAAACTCTTTTCCCGGGTATTATTGCTTATGGCGATAAGACTTTCTGAAAATACAATCTTGGAGCATTAGGAAATATTACTCACCCAAATGAGCTAATAGATCTTATATCTACTCACATCAGACTCAATAAGCATCAGACCATATCCAGAGACACCCAATAGTCAGACCATGAAAATTTTTTAACATGTGTGGAACTAAAGTATAACAGATCACTTACAACCCACCGTGGCACTTCGGTTAACGGACCACGAATACTACTTAACTTGAGAAGACCCTCAATTGACGATTTTATAAGATGTGTATTTGAGGTCTTCGTGAGTCTGTTCAGACTTAGTCCTTACTGAATACCTATATATTTATAGAAGCTTTTACTAAACTCATGGTCTGCTAAAACTAACCATCTGGACCATCCAGATATAGACATACACTGATTTATATTTATATTAAGGTCTTCATCGATAGACCTGCATCAGTGAAAATAGATCAGGAATATAGTATTTGAGAACATATCTATATAATGATATTTTCTAGCATAATTTGTAACTCTTTGCAATTATGTCATTACTAATATATTCTTAGATTTTTGTCCCATTCTAGACACGACTTTAATTTTTTAGATTTTAATGACTCTTCTAATCTGTTAACTTTTATTAGTGCTAACTCTTAGTATTTATAACTCTCAGTGTTGCTAATTCTTAGCATTGATCTAAACTCTTTTAGATCAGATCTGAAATTCTTCAAATCATACAATGTCAAAAATTTTATAAGCATCTTATCATATATTAAATATAATCAGCAATTTAATGAAATAATAATAGTATAAATATAAAAAAAATATTCATACATAAAGGGGATGATACATAAGTACAAATTTCAACAGTTCTTTCTAAGTAGTAAGTAGAAAGAACTTGACCTACAAGTTTGTTGATATTTAGTTCACTTCTCTGGACATAGAACATATCGATGAAGAAGACGCAGTAAAATTAAGTTTATTCCCTTTTTTTTCATTATATTTTTATCCCACGCAACAACCATTTAAAGATTCAAGATTTTATTCTAAGTATAAAAGACGATCTTAATGTGTTCAATAAGTATCCATATAATAATATTACATAAAGCATATTATATGAGTTACTTAGAAAGGTGACCTTCTAAAAGCTAACGAAAATAAGAAAAGACCTTCTTTAGAATAGATAGATATATATAATGTATACAGATTTTCGTGTGCCTTCTAAGTGAATAATACTTTTGTCAATTCTTATTGATATTTATAATTTAATTTTATTGAGAATAATATATTTTTTTAATTATGTATAGATTTACGAGACAATAGCAATCTGTGGTGAGATTTTTGGTATTTGCAATAGTTATTGCTTCCATTGTATTTTGAATTGGTAGAGTAGGTGATGCGATATTTCTATATCATAAATTAAGTGCAAGTATACACTATCGTATGCAAGTAATAAAGAGACTAATTAGTCAGATGTCGAACCCACAGGGATAATTCTTTCTTTTTAACCAATTACTAAAATTATATCTTCCTAATAATTATTCAGAAAAATAAAAATCTAAGAATGAATGTAAGAACTATAAAAGTAAAAACACAATGCAATGAGATTTAAAGATAACAACGTAGAGAAAACCTAGGATTAATATTATCCCTCAATATGCTTTTTAATGATTAATCCTCTAATATTTAACTCACTTAGTCTTTAATATTGATCAAGACGCTAATGTATTCACAAGCCTCTTCCAAGGTCATGCAAGTATACCATAATTTACCAAATACCTATATTCCTATGGTACTTGTAATAAATTAAGATTCGTTAAGATTAGGTCTTATTGATCATACATGCCAATTAGGTATATTCCTATCCTAAGTTGAAACTTGCATATGCAACATTGAATGTTACTCTACAATCATGCATCAAATTACCTAGGTCTAAATATATTGATTCCTCTTCCGAGTTTATCAACATATTACCAATTCATTCACCATATATTGGCCAGATATATTGAAGCATTAAACACAAGTAATTTAAATAATAAATGACTAAGTTTATTAAATACTAAAAGATATGGCAAGTTAAGCGCACATATTGAGTTCAAGTATTAACCCTAGAAAATAAGTTTAGCTCATGGCTACAAGAGAACAGCAGTAAAAATAATTATAAATCATTATACAATTATTAGCAAACCGATATAGACGTCGAATTGCTTTTAATTGCGCTGCCTAGGAACTCTTGATGCCGAAGAACGTCTTGTATCTCTCTCTAAAGATGCTTCAATTAAGCTCCTATTGCTCTCCAAGACTCGTGCTCTGTATTCTTGGTGCTCTTAGGTCGTCTTGGATTGATTCTTGAAGGCTGGGAACGAGTGGCTTTATATAGGGATTGATATGAGCTTGAAAATCTCAATTCTCGTCGGACTAGGACTCGCACTACCGCTGGCGCGCTATGAAGTTGTCGCTGGGGCGACGCATGAAAAAGCTATTACCGCTGGAGCGGTGGTATCTTGGCGCTGGGGCGCTGTATGAAAACGGCTTCACCGCTGGCGCGGTGACTCTTCGGCGCTGGGGCGCTAGACGCGACTTAAGCAGGTCGTTTTTCTTATTTCGATCACTATTTCAGAGCTGGGGCGAAAATACTTGTGGCGCTGGGGCGATGGACATATACTTTGAACACTTTGCATTTTAGTCCCTGTTTTCGCTCCTTTCTTTCTTTAAATTTCGTTCAAGTCCCTATAAATAACAATAATGCACATAAATAGCCATCTATTCTCATAAAATCATAAAATATCAATAATAAAAACATGAGAAAATATATGACAAATTTGCCCTTATCAAATTCCCCCAAACTTAAATACTTGCTTGTCCTCAAGCAATAAAATAAAACTAAGAGAGAAATAAAGGGTTATACTTGACTCATTTAACAAAACAAAACAAAATATAATAAACTAGTAAGATGATCAAAATCATTGTCTCAAAGGCTGACGAAATGGTACAAATCCTTAAGGTAGACAAATAGCTATTGACAATTCTAATTATCTTCATTTAGTCCCTCATCCTTCCTCATAAATAATCACCATGTGTGTGTGTGCAAGCAGCAAGCAAATAGCGAAAACCATACTTTGATTTACTTTATACTTTAGTTTGTACAGAAAAGATGATGTCTCGGCATTTAATTTGTATAATGACACTTCCATAAGCTTGTCTTTACTACCCCTCTCCACTAATGTAGAAAATCACATGTCTAGGGATCTATTTAGGACTTTACTTAGCTTGTAATGTAAGGTTAAGGTCAAGGTGGGATAAAAGGATAAATATATGAAGTTCAATTCACACCATGAACACTTAGATTTTACCTAGAAACCTCTTGATCTTCTTTTCCTTGTATTATCTCTTCCCCCAAACTTATTGTGTTCCCATCCTTCTTTTCAACCTTTATTTTTCAAAGAATTTCTTCTTTTTTTCTTAAGCTGGGGGTATTTTATTTACTCTTTTTTTTTCTTTTTTTTTTTTTTTTTTGAATACCCCCAAACTTAGATTGACAAATACCACCCAAACTTATTTTTCTCATATCACCGCAACTTTTTCCTTTCAAGAGTATTTCTAAGCAAATGCAAGGTTTATGGTGTTACGGGTAATTTTCTAGATAAGTAAACTTTAAGTCTTGGGCTTGTAATGTGGTTAAACCAAAGAATGGGTAATTAGGCTCAAAATAGGGTACTAGGGATAAATATACTCTAAAAGGTAGGCTAGAAAGGCTCAATCGGTCCAAAGATGGCCTAATGTCATTTCCCTATTCATGTGTTTTCTAGAATTTCGCCTCAAGTAATAATTAAAGACAAGTTCTAGAGTATCGGTCTTCGAGACTGTGGTGTACTCTCTAAAATATAAGTATCTCTAAGTAATAGTTATAACTATTTATGCTTATAAAGTGCAAAAAAATTTGGTGATAATAAATAAGGTCAAATTTGTTCCTAAACTTAGATAATCAAAATTGTCTTCAAGTATCTATCATTCTCTATGGATTTGTAAAAATAAATTCAACCATGTATTCTTTTTCTTATCATAGACTAATGATCATCTTATCAAAACCTAATAAAAATGAATTAACTAAAAAAAACTAAGTAACTAAAAAAAAATTTAACCCACAAGAATGACCTCCCAAATCATGTAGTAAAAGGAACATAAGAAAGTGTTTCTCACCCCCAAACTTAATTTAGACATTGTCCCCAATGTTGAAAAATAAAGAAGTGAAAGTAAGAGACTTCCTTGGTCAATTTTCGCTGCCGCGCTGACTCTCCATCGCTGGGGAGATGTTCTGAGGCTGCCGCTGTAATCGTCTGTCGTTGAAGTGCTGAAGGCTGATTTCTACACAGTTACTGGAATTTGCGCTGGCGCGATGTTTTGTGTACCGCAGGGGCGGTGGTGCTCGATTTTCCTGTCGCTGCTGCGCCATGTTATGCCGCTGGAGCGCTGAAATTCTTGGTTTTTTTTTTTTTTTTTGTGCTGAAAAAGAAAAATGATTATATTAATAATAATACTTATCTTGGGTTGCCTCCCAAGTAGCGCTTGATTTAACGTCATCGGCTTGACGGGGCTTCTTATTCTTTTATGGTGGGTCGAAGATGCTGATGGAAGCATTTGAGTAAGTGATCTTGCTGGCTTTCTTCTTTTTCGGCTTCCATATTTTTGCAATTAAACCTCGGGCACTATCTTTTGCTGCATTCTCCTTATGTCTCTCCGGAAAGACTTTAATCTTAGACCGGGGAGATGGTTCTTCCTTTTCTTTCTCTTTGCTTGCTTCGTCGTGATGCTGCTTTTTCTTCTTCTCTCTTGCCTTTCTATGCTTCAATGCTCTTTTTCGGATGTGAGGATCCAATGTCTCCATATCTTTAATTTGCTTAACGCTTGGATGCACCACATTAATGCAGAAACAGTCTTCATTTTTAGCTGGTAATTTGATCTCCTTGAAGACCTTAAAAGTGACTGTATCCTCTTGTACTCTCATGGTCAACTCCCCTTTTTGCACATCAATAATTGTTCTTCCAGTGGCTAGGAAGGGTCTTCCAAGGATGATAGGGATCTCATTGTCTTCTTCCATATCCAAAACAATGAAATCGGCAGGGAAGATGAATTTATCAACCTTAACCAACACATCTTCAATTAATCCCTTAGGATAGGTGAGAGAATGATCTGCTAACTGAAGTGTGATATTTGTTGGTTTGGCCTCTTTTAGTCCTAACTTTTTATACACGGACAATGGCATAAGATTGATGCTAGCTCCCAGATCACAAAGTGCTTTTCCAAAATCATAATTCCCAATTGAGCATGGTATGGTGAAACTCCCAGGATCTTTGAGCTTTGGAGGTAGCTTCTTTAGAAGGATGGCGCTACACTCTTCTGTCAGGGCCACAGTCTCGAAGTCATCTATTCTTCTCTTCTTTGATAGGATGTCCTTCATAAATCTCACATAGCTTGGCATTTGCTCCAGTGCATCTGCAAAAGGAAGATTAATATGTAATTTCTTAAAAATATCAAGAAATTTAGAAAATTGCTTATCTAGTTTCTTCTTTTGCAGCCTCTGAGGAAATAGAGGTGGTGGAGTGAATGACTGCGTAGGTTGCTTCTGCGGATTGCTACTAGTATCTTCTGCTGCATTTTTACTTTTCTGTTCTTGTACTTGAATACCATTTTCTATGCTTTTCTGTGTCTCATCACTCTTCTCTTGGTTTCTGAGCTGCTGTAATCTCTGAGGAAATGGTATAGGTGGTCTATATGGTTGCACGTCATCTTGCTGGACCACTGTTTCTTTTTCCTTCTCTATCATCTCTGAAAGCTGTGGTTGAGGAGTATTGTCATGTAAGACTTTACCACTTCTTAGGGAGATGGCTTGGCACTGTTCTACGCTTCCTTTTGGATTGACTTCGGTGTTGCTTGGTAGAGTTCCTTGAGGTCGATTGTTTATTGCTGTAGCAAGTTGTCCTACTTGATTCTCCAAGGCTCTAAGTGAAGCTGCTTGACTTTGGAAGAGTGCATCTGTTTTCTTCATAAATTGTAAGAACATGTCTTCAATGTCTGATTTTTTCTCTTGCTGGATTTGTGGTTGGAAGCCAAGAGGAGCTTTAGAATGCTGTCCTTGATTATTGTTGCTCCATGAGAAGTTGGGGTGATTTCTCCATCCAGGATTATAAAAATTGGAATTGGGATTGTTGCGGTTAAAGTCCCCTACATATTGAGCAGTCTCCATGCATTGTCCATTAGCATGATTTCCTCCACAGAAATCGCAAGTGATAGGTTGACTCTTGATGGCATTAACTCCCAAGTTGCTTAATTGTTTGGTCAAGAGGTTGACTTGGGCAGATAATGTAGTCAAAGTGTCTACTTCATGTAATCCAGCGATCTTTCTTGTGGTTGAACTTTCGGTGGGCCATTGATAGGCATTGGACGTCATCTCATCTAGTAGATCATAAGCTTCATCGGTGGATTTGTTCATGAGCGCTCCTCCAGCTGCAGCATCTACTATCGTTCTGAATTGACCGGCTAATCCATTGTAGAATGTTTGTACAAGTAACCACTTCGGAACTCCATGATGAGGACATTTTCTTTGCATATCCTTATATCTCTCCCATGCCTCACAAAGAGATTCTCCATCTAGTTGTAGGAATGATGTGATGTCGTTCCTCATCTTGGCAGTTTTAGCAGGTGGAAAGAATTTGGCGAGGAACTTTTGTGCAAGATCATCCCATGTAGTTATAGATCCAGATGGAAGTGATAATAGCCAGCTTTTTGCTTTGTCTCTCAAGGAAAAGGGAAACAATCTTAGACGGATTGCATCATCAGACACCCCATTGTACTTGAATGTATCACATATCTCCAAGAAGTTGATGATGTGCATGTTTGGATCGTCATTGGGTAGTCCACTAAATTGTACCGAATCCTTGAGCATTTGAATCGTGCTTGGCTTGATCTCAAAGTTGTTAGCTTGAACAGTTGGTCTTTGGATGCTCGAATGGATTCCATTCACTAAGGGAACAGCATACTCCCTTAGTGGTCTTCCTTCATTATTGGGTGCAATTGGTACTTGATCTTCCATGGTGTTGACTTGATTTTTCTCTCTTCTAATTCTTCGTAAAGTTCTTTCAAACTCTGGATCAAAAGCAATCAAGTCTTCACTTTTCAATCTTCGCATGTACCTCGTAACAAAGAAAGTAAAACTAAATTAAGAAAAATAAAAAATAAAAAAAAATTCTGAAGTAAAAACTAGAAAGATTGGTATTAATATTGGTGAAAAAGTAGATAATTATCCCCGGCAACAGCGCCAAAAACTTGATGCGATATTTCTATATCATAAATTAAGTGCAAGTATACACTATCGTATGCAAGTAATAAAGAGACTAATTAGTCAGATGTCGAACCCATAGGGATAATTCTTTCTTTTTAACCAATTACTAAAATTATATCTTCCTAATAATTATTCAGAAAAATAAAAATCTAAGAATGAATGTAAGAACTATAAAAGTAAAAACACAATGCAATGAGATTTAAAGATAACAACGTAGAGAAAACCTAGGATTAATATTATCCCTCAATATGCTTTTTAATGATTAATCCTCTAATATTTAACTCACTTAGTCTTTAATATTGATCAAGACGCTAATGTATTCACAAGCCTCTTCCAAGGTCATGCAAGTATACCATAATTTACCAAATACCTATATTCCTATGGTACTTGTAATAAATTAAGATTCGTTAAGATTAGGTCTTATTGATCATACATGCCAATTAGGTATATTCCTATCCTAAGTTGAAACTTGCATATGCAACATTGAATGTTACTCTACAATCATGCATCAAATTACCTAGGTCTAAATATATTGATTCCTCTTCCGAGTTTATCAACATATTACCAATTCATTCACCATATATTGGCCAGATATATTGAAGCATTAAACACAAGTAATTTAAATAATAAATGACTAAGTTTATTAAATACTAAAAGATATGGCAAGTTAAGCGCACATATTGAGTTCAAGTATTAACCCTAGAAAATAAGTTTAGCTCATGGCTACAAGAGAACAGCAGTAAAAATAATTATAAATCATTATACAATTATTAGCAAACCGATATAGACGTCGAATTGCTTTTAATTGCGCTGCCTAGGAACTCTTGATGCCGAAGAACGTCTTGTATCTCTCTCTAAAGATGCTTCAATTAAGCTCCTATTGCTCTCCAAGACTCGTGCTCTGTATTCTTGGTGCTCTTAGGTCGTCTTGGATTGATTCTTGAAGGCTGGGAACGAGTGGCTTTATATAGGGATTGATATGAGCTTGAAAATCTCAATTCTCGTCGGACTAGGACTCGCACTACCGCTGGCGCGCTATGAAGTTGTCGCTGGGGCGACGCATGAAAAAGCTATTACCGCTGGAGCGATGGTATCTTGGCGCTGGGGTTCAAGTCCCTATAAATAACAATAATGCACATAAATAGCCATCTATTCTCATAAAATATCAATAATAAAAACATGAGAAAATATATGACAAATTTGCCCTTATCAGTAGGAGAATCATTTATTTGACAGATATTAAACCAATAATTTTAGAGAAAGGTTTGGTATGTTTTAAATCTATTCACATATAATT
Source organism: Ailanthus altissimus (assembly GCA_946807835.1). Classification (NCBI taxonomy): domain Eukaryota; kingdom Viridiplantae; phylum Streptophyta; class Magnoliopsida; order Sapindales; family Simaroubaceae; genus Ailanthus; species Ailanthus altissimus. The sequence goes on from OX327684.1 coordinate 23,723,945, forward strand.
ATATAATTCTTATTCATGAATATTTGTTAATTTAAAAATATTTGTAATCTCTGAAGGTATAATTGTAAATTAGTACTGAAAGATTACGAGAATGAAGAAAAGGCCATCTAGTTGATTAGACATCTGAGGATTCCAATCAGGAACTATAATAGGAACTTGCTAAATGATCGTGGTGTTGCATAGAGCCGAGCTAGAGGGGTTTTGTCTATTTCAATGACTCCAGAGATGATATAAATGTTGAAGGTGGTCATGCAGAAGAAGCTATGCAAGTGTTTGGAATAATGATATATTCTCTTTTTTCAAAAAAAAAAGCTTAATTGGTGTATTGAGTGAAATTATTAACTAGATTTATTTTTCATTGTAGTTTGAATAAAGCACATCAAGAAATTATGATGTTGCATAGAAGATTGAGCAACTGTTGGAACATATGATGCAAAGAATCGACTGGAAAAGAAAGATGATTTTTGAGAGGATTGATTGGATCCAAAGTGATGTTAGGGTCGGTGCTTACTTACCATCCCTGAATGTATATATATTTTTATATTTATACAAGTGTACATTTTTATTAAATCGCTAATACCTATTAATATGGTACTATGCAATGTAACATTACAGTTCAAATTAGATCTAAAAGAGTTTAGATAATGGCTCACAGTTGGCCACGTTGAGAGATAAAAATGCTAAATATTAGCACAGCTAAGTGTTATCTGGTTATAATACTCAACGAAGATCCAAGAGTTGGAGCCTTGTCTGTAGTGGGACATAGATATAAGAATATACTAGTAACTGCATAGTTGCAAGAGTTGCAAGAGTTGCAATCGGGTGCTAAGAAATGTCAGTTGCACAAGTATGTTCTCAAATAATTATCCCTCATCTATTTCTGCCGATGCAGGTCTGTTGATGGATACCTTTATATATAGATCAGCATATATCGTACCTATAGGATATAGATGGTCATTCCTAGCCGACCGTGAGCTTGGAGCTCGTATTGACATATGAGTATCCAGTTAGGACTAGATATAGGATAAACTCATGAGGACCTCTGATAAACACCCTATATAAACTGTCAACGGAAGGTCATCTTGAATTGAGTAGTATACGTGGTCCTTTGACCTAAGTGACACGGTAGGCTTGTAAGTGATCCACCATACTTTAGTTCCACGCATGTCACAGATCTTTCATAGTGTGACCGCTGGGTGCCGTGGGTATGGTCTGATGCTTATAGAGTCCTGTGTGGAGATATGAGATCCGTCAACTCGCATAGGGAGTTTGATATCCAGATACTTCAAGACTGTATCTGTCACGCCCCAGACCCAAAAGATCCGACACACGACATCACTTACATTCATTCACTGCATGTGCACTCATAAATAATATTACACAAAATTTTCAACTTTCATTCAACACAGAAATCCTTAGCAAGTTGCTAGTAAGTTCAACACTAAAATCAACCATAACTTAACATATAAATATAAACTTATCTTGACAATATTTAAACATTCATTTCAATTTCTTTCAGAATTATAGCAATTGAATTATGACTGGGACAATTATTAAACCGGAGATACGCAGAGTTTTCTCAGAGATTAACACTCTACTACGTCACCAGTAGCAACTTTGTTACCGGGAGCCCAGAATATATCCATTGCAAATTCTTACTTAAAATCATCCAATAACCACACTTTATAAAACTTAAACCAAATCCAATCCACACACAATGAAATAATACATAAGTATTTATTCAATAGGGACAAACCAAATATCCTATCCCACGTGTCCCCAAATGAAACACACAACAACCTAGCAACTTAGGGAACCCAAGGAACAGCAGAAGCCTTGCCAAATCCGCTAAGCCCACATGCACCTTATTTACCTGAAATCACCATAAACTATAATGAGTATAAAACTCAGTAAGTATACTAATTTTTCATATATCAAATACAAATACATATATGTACACAATGCATATGTATGATATGCTGTGATCAATCAAAATCATAATCTTATCAAATCACATATCATGTAAGCGCTTACACATTCTTTCAAAACACATAATAGGAATACCATTACTCGACTACTACTTAGTAGGACTTACATATCACATATCACATAATGAGCCAAATGTCACTCGTAGGTGACATACCGTATGAGAGGAATAGTACAAGTGAGGTCTTTAAATCACACATATATAACGCTTATGCCCGAAGGTAAAAGCCAAACCCTCACCCTGATCATCGGTGAGTCCTCTCACATGTACCAATACGCCACCACACGAATGTGATGACTCACACTTCCTTTAGGTACCAATAGGATCCTCCCTACATACGGAACACATAACATATACCAATCCCGAAGGAAAGGCCACACATAAAGGCTCCACAAATCACATAAAATGCCTACTAAGTTAACAGTGAGTTCAAGTACCCTCAAATCACAAAATATTTCTCATGGACATATTACACTTCAAAAGCTTTCTTTATTAAACACATCTTATTTTGAAAGCTCACTTACAAAAACACATGTATGTCCATGCTCAATGTCAATGCTCACATTCAGAAACATATATTCACATTTCATATCAAAATATACTTTGACATAACATAAACATATTCTTAACCCCATTTGCAAAATCATACAAAACAATTACTATGTTTATTGTGATTTCAGTAAAAAGTCTAGTATACTTACCTCTTAACACTTTCAGCTACAAGGCTTAAATCTCCTTAACCTATCAATGGAGATTAATCCTTTCATAAGCCTCACAATTCACACAAAATACTTTAAATAGCTTATAAAATTATACACAATGCATTTATCACATCAAATTGGTCTAAATATTTGGTTTCTCAAAACCTGTCATTCTGACCACTTACACTTAACAAAAATTTCTAATACATCAAATGATGTCCAATTACTCCGAAATCAGAATATATCATTCTTGACTCATATATATTTCTTATATATGAATATTATATCAAAATTCCTACACAATCCATTCCATACACACCATCGAATCCAAACTACAAACCTGATAGGATCAAGATGCTTACTGAACAGTATTCAATCTCCCAATTTTATAAAATCATATACTAACTCAAAAATTATAAAACTACCACATAATTACTCTTGACACATATCTCAGTCCATGATAAATATTTGGCTTCCAAATAACTGCCAAAAGTATTTTAAAACTATTTTATTTCATAACTTTAAAAATCTGTTAATCAAATACTACAATGAGCTGATACACTTTAGAAATTCATAACACTTCAACCACATTGATCCAAATTCTCAATTCCGAGTATATCATATTAGACATATAAAATTATCATATTCCACAAATTCGTAATTTTTAAAGATCATTCAGTAGGTCAAAAATTATTTTCCACTGTATCATACTGTTTACACAGGAAATTTCCAGAATTCCAGGGTCATTTTGGTAAATTCACTACAAATTCAATTTCCGAGATTTTCAGTCGATTCAAAGTCTCAGATGATCCTAAACATGTCTAATTTCATATACTCAAAATTCAAAACCAGAATCGAATCACAACAATTTATAAAATTCCTAGATCAAGAGGTTATCCAGCAGAAATTCCATAATTCATCATGATTTATCAAACTATCTTATAGATCATCATCAATTCTCATATGATCTTACGAAATACACAACAAATCCTCAATTATACATATTTTCATAAATCAAAACTTAAAGGAATTAACTTAATTAATACCAATAAATTGAGAAATACGTATAATATACCTCTTGAAATTCAAATTTCCAATTTCTTCTTCTTTTTCTTCTTCTTCTCCTCTTTCTCTCTCCTCTATTTCTCTCTTCTCTCTCTTAAAATGGGTAGCTCGACCTAAAAATGGTAAATTAGGGTTTAAAAGTGTATTTTTATACTAAGAGGCTAATTTTTGGTATTTACGAATTTGCCCCCAAAACTTTCAAAGTATAGCAATTTGGTCCCTAAAATAATTCCAAAGTCTTGCAAATAAACCCAATACTAATAGTATATCCTTAACCTATAAGAACACTACTAATAACAATATATAAATCAATTATCACCAACATACAAATAAAATACGTATATTTATACATATATAAATACTTATTCTTACCAGTCGTGGATACTGGTTACTACAGTATCTTAGAAAGTCTTGTGGCTATAAGCATTAATCTCGGAAAAGAGTTTTCGATAGGGTAGAACAATATGACAAATGAGTTTGCACATATTGTTCAGTGAGATACAAGTCTGGAGATATGATATGGATGAGCACATGGGGATTTGACGATGATAATCTATATCCGCAACACATCCAGGATATCATAACGGAAGGACTATACGTATGCGTTGTAACCTCAGCTTGCATGGTTCAACGTGTTGATTTGTATATTCGTGACGTGTGTGTGAGGCATTGCTCACGGACTCATGAAATAGTTTCATTTGACGAATCAGGCATGGACCTAGGGAGTTCTGCGATATGGAGTGTACTAGTTGTGCACTGAGCCAGCGTGACAGATTAAATTGTTTAATCCAATAATATCTAACACTACCACGAGAATGCGTACGTGTTTATATTTAAGTGTTAAATACAACAATTAGTCTATAATTATTATTTACTAATTGTATAATGACACGTGGTGCATTGTGGTCCCTTGGTTGAGTTTACCTAAGTGCGAGTTTGGTGGGACCTACTAAGGGTTAGACTTGGTAACTATTTATGAGGGGCAAAATGGTTATTTTACACAATGATAATTTAATTATCATAAATATCTCTTTATAATATATTATTATATTTTTAAATGGTATTAGTTGTCACCCATTTATATTATTATTATATTATTAATATTATATAATATATTATTTTATTTATATTAGATATATATATATATATATTTAGAGATTGTGTGAAAGAAGATTGTGTGAGAGAGTGCTTGTGATGGGAAATGGAAAACAAAAGGAAGAAATGCATTTTGTGTCGAAGAAGAAGAATAAAAAAGGAAAATAAGAAAAAAGAAATTGTTTCATTTTTCTTTTTGGTTCCTAAAGAAACAATTATAAATTGCTTCAATTTTTATTTTCTTTTCTTTTAGAGAAAAGAAAAAATACATACACCTTATCATTTTAAGGGTTTAAGAGTTAAACTCAGTGTTGGATATAGGGTTACTATTCTAGCTCACTAAGCCTACCGAGTTGGTGACTAGAACAGGCAACGAGTTGGTCTCCATACAAACTCTGAAGAAATACGTGTGTAACATTACACGTTCAGGTGATTTCTCAACTCTTCTAATATATTAATGTGATTAATATATTATTTATTGTGTTTATTGTATATTTTAATGCTTCTGCCCATTAAATATGTATATGATATATATATTAAGTAATAAACACATGTATATTAGATCCCCAACAAGTGATATTATGTATTAGATGCAGTAGATGATGCATCTTTTCTAGCAATTGTGCTTCTTCTAGGCTGACACAAGTCAGAATATGGTAAGAGAATAAATATGGCTTATAAAAAAATGAATTTAAGTTACGTGACTTACCCATTTGTGTGTTTTGTTTCAATTTGAAGAAAAAGTAGCTGATGACTTTTAGACTCCAACTATTAGATATAACATGCAACTAGACATGTAATACCCAAATGATAGTCTTGGTGGCATTTAGATCTTTTCGAATCCTTGTCAAGGTGTGAGTATATATGGATGCTAGTAAAAATGCGCATGGGTTAAATACATTTTATATACCAATCCTATACCACGAAAGATTAGGAAGAGAAAGACTAAACTTTATATGCAACCTTGGTGTAATGAGTCGTAAATGGACGTGAATTTGTTGCAATTAATAGACTTGGATGTCTAAGCCAAGTTTGAGGCTTAGCTTTTTAGTTGTAAGTGTAAAGTCAATTTACATAGACTTGATTTTGACTCGACATAGTTTTAGAAGATATTACAAAAATGGCTAGATGACTTTGTAAGTGAAAATTACATACATATTGAATTTCATTTACTTTAAAATCAGTTAATGTTTAAACTTTATTTGTTTTATTTTGCGACATATTAATGAGTACCTAAAGTTAGTCCGTCAAAGACAATGTAAGTATCATCTTGCATTGCCACAAGGGCCTATTTGTACAGATACGTATTTTGTTAATTGTTTTTAGTACTTTAACATTTTTAAATTACTTTTCTCATAATTCTATACTGATTACTTGTTTTGTTAAAATTTTAAGAGTTTTGTAATTTTGCCTACATACAGCATGCTATAGACCTATTTGTTGTTTCATGGGACGAGTGCCCATTGTCATATGAACTAGGACTCAAAAAAGAATATTCAACAAAAAACTGTGGGTTGAGATTAACAAAGTAAAATATTTGTAAGTTAAAGGATTTTTATTTTTTTATTCATATTATATTATTTACGAGATAATGTCTAATTTTATATAGATTTATATTCCTGTCAACTATAAATGCAAGCATTAGATTGCGGTTGAGGTGGACCTTATGTAACAAAATATTATTATCTACGATTCAAGCCTTAACGAATACGGTGATGATGTGATGGAGAGTCATGTCGCTTCATTATGCATTTTGATGCCTTGTTATCTCTAATACTTGTAAATTTTATGATTTAAGGAAGGGTGTTGTACTAGACTTAACACCCTCCGATGTAATTAAGTTAAAAGTGTTCGAGTGCATGTAAGAGTGCATACATGTGAATGATGTTCATTGAATTACAAAATGCATGTCATACATATAATTATGCAGTGGAATTACTTAATTTCCTATTCAACAAACACATATTGAATTGAAGTCAATTACACTAAGAGTTTCAGAAAGTCACTCTTGAAGACAATTAGGTGAAGAATCAAACTTAGAGCTCACCTTGAAGTATTCTCTTGAACAATTTTAGTCTCTGATTTCTGATGGGATTGAAGAGCTGAAATAGTAGCATTTCAAGTTTCAATAGCTTAGTTTCCTCTCAATTTTTGTGACTACAAGCTTTGAAGAACATTTCTTCCTAAAGCTTCTCATTTATGCATCTTATGAACATGGCCAAATGAAGGACCCAATAACAAAATAAACTCTTCACTTTTGTTATAAAATGATTGAGAGTCTTTCTCACCTTAGGAATTTGCAAACACTTTACAACTCATGAAACTCTCACACTAGCCAAATTAAGTCAAGACAAAAAACAAAAAAAAAAGAATTTCATCTCCTGAAAAAGCTTAATGACCGTATCTTTTGCCGAGCCAAGTGAAAATCTCATTTGCATGCATTGGCACTTTTTTAGATAAACAATTGTCCATTGTTTAGCCATTACAAGAGCTAAGTGTATAAACACTTTTCAAAGAGAAAATATTTTTCTCCTTTTAAAAAATAAAAAATTCATTTTTGCCAAATTTTACAAATTAAAAACATATAACATTTACATATTTGACTTTTGTCATTTTAACAACACTTGTCTACTCTTCAAGTTAATTAAAAGCCAATTGTCTTATTAACCTAAACCCGTGAATAAGCTAATTGTCAACATTTGAACTAGTTACAAGCTATGCAATTGCCAAGTGTCCCATTATAGCTATGTGTCATCTTTTAATTGATTAATAACAATTGTTAACTAATTAATTAAAAGATTTAACACTTAAATCTTAACATGTGTGCTTTCTGAGAGATTTTGAAGTAAATCATGCTTTTAAAATTTTTTTGAATCAAATTGTTCGACTTGGTCTGCTACTCTAGTGTTCAATGAGTATACCTCGTATAATGAGACTCCCTAAATTTACACTTGTTTGTATTAGAAACTTTTTCACAAATTTGTGAATGATGTCCCTCATACACGTTACTTATATTACAGAACGACATGTTGAACTGTACAAATTGAGATCAACCATATACGTATAATTCTTCCATCACCTATATTATGACAAAGCAAAGATATAAATCATTACTGTCAAATCTCTATATGCTCGACCATGAACTAACCTTTAAATTTGTATTCTTTGCGATATTTTTAACCCTAAGAAAAACTCTTTTTCGGAGTTTATATTTGTAGTTACAAGACTTCCTAAAATATAATTTCAGAGTATCAAGATATACAACTCACTCATATGAGCTGATAGATCCCATATCTACCCGCACTAAACTCCATGAGTATCGGACCATACCCAACGGCACCCAAACTTGAAAGGTTTCTGATACGCATAGAATCGAAGCATAATGGATCACTCATTAGCCCAATGTGACTTTCAGGTCAAAGAACCATAAATACTACTCAACTCGAGAAGATCCTCTATTGACAACTCTATAGAATGTATATTAGAGGTCCTCGTAGTATGTTTAGTATTCAATCCTCAGTGAATACATATGCCTATATGAGTTTCGTGAAACCTATAGTTTATTACGACTAACCATCTAGAAAATTCAGATATTGACACATACTAATCCCAAAAGTATACCAATCGACTCGTGTCGGCAACTATAGATCAGGAATGATGTATTTGAAAATATATTGTATAATGATATTTCTTAACACCATTTACAACTCATTCCAATTATGTCATTACTAATATATTCTTAACTCTTTATCTTTATTTCAGACAAGATTCCAACTCCTTATAATACTAACTCTTAGTGCTGACCTAAATTTTTTTAAATCAATTGTAAACTCCTTTAGATCTACAATATCTGAAAAGTAATAAGTTTGGTATCATATAGTTAATTATTAACGATTTATTTAAAATATTCATCGTATAAATATTAAACAATTAATATTCATACAAAATTAAAATGACACGTAAGCACCAACTCCAATAAAAAGAGATCATGTCCCAACAAAGAGTTCAGAGTAAGAATTACAGAGTTTTTATATGTATATTCATTAAATATCTAGTGTTATGCTGATCCTAAATTTTGGTTTCAAGACTAGGGTTTTTTTTAAGATAAAAGATGGTTATAGATTTGTGGACACATGTCTTTAAATAAAAAATAAATAAATTTTATATATATTTTGATTTTGAAATTAACGTAAATTTCATATAAATGAATTTAAATTAAGTTATTGTAATACATTACAACTTTATTATAACTAAATACCACAATATGGGCGAAACCCTCAACATAAGTATAAAAAAAAATTAAGAAAAAACAAGAAGAAAAAAATTAAGATGAAGTTACAAAAAAATGGTTAGTAAAATCTAAAGTTATGCAAAATTTCAGATAAAGTTAGCATTTTGGAATTGGAAGCGAAATCCACATGAAATGGGTGTGTTAGATGCGCAAAATGGCGAGGCCTTGCCTCGCACCTTAAAGGCGCAAATCGATTCACGTGTGAAAATATTTTTTTAATATTTCTTATATCCAAAATAAATTTATTTATTTTTTATTTTTATTGAAACAAGATATGAAAATTAAGTAATTAATTAATTTTATGAAATAATTAATTATTTTATTACAAGATAAAATTTTAATTAAACACTTATTTAAATATGTATTTAATGAAAATATTTTAATTCTATACTTATTTATTTTTAATTGATTATATTAATTTACTTATTTATTATTTTAATTTTAATTATCTATACTGCTTTTTAATATATACTTATTTAATATTTTAGTTTATACTTCTTTTAATTATGTATTTATTTATTATTTTGTTTCATAATTTATTTATTTTAATGAATTAATGTACATCATCTTGTGCACCATTTCTAGTGTGCAAAAAATTCTCGCGCAATGCATTTTTTGGGGGAGAGGTGCAAAATTTTTCTCAAATTTTTTAAGTTTATAATTTTTTTTTCTCTACTCGTCCTATTATTGTCAAGAACTTTATCACTAATTATTGGATTATGTTTCTTCAGATATATTATAAAAAAGAAAGCCGATTTTTTTGAATTTATTTTCAATTATTTTTAATCAATAAGGACAATTGTGTCTAATTTATACTATTTTTGCTAATAAAGATTACTTATTAATTTGTGATTGAAAAAAGGGTAAATGGCATAAAGATCTTAGAAATTTGACGAAAGAGATTAAAAGACCCTTGAAGTCTCTAAATGGTCATAATGACCCCTATCAGATGATGAAAATTTGTTGACTTAATAGTTAAATGGATAAAATTAACTTTTAACTATCAAATGAAACTTGAACACAAGACCTTTGTTAAAATGTAGCACTTTAATCATTAGACTACAATATTTTATTATCATTATATGTCAATATTTTTTATATATACATAAATTAAATTAATTAAAAATTGAACTGCCCACCGTCACTAGAAAATGACGCCGATCAATTGCCTTTTTCGACCTTCGACAATTAAAATAATCACATTTTACATAATTAGATTTCATTTTTTTTATCTACATAATGGTAGGTAATTTTTGATAAAAAGACTAGAAGATGACCAAATATGGTAGGTAGGATAGGTGGGGGCAATGCAAGTCACCGCCCACCCATTTGATGACGGTCGGTGGCCACTGCCCTTCCCCACTATATATTGGCTATATTTTGGTTTTTTTTTTATCATAAAAAATGACCTCATTATTATGTAGATGAAAAAAATAAAGTTTGATTATGAAAATTTTGACAATTTTTAGTGCCCATCGTCACTGAAAAAGGGCAACTGGTGAATAGTTTAATTTTTAAAAATTTAATTATTTTTATTTTAAAGTATAAACCAATTACATGATCCAAAGGTATTTTGGCACTTTTCTCATCTTTGATCAGTTGACCATTGATTTAAATGATTTCTATTATCTAACAGAGGTCTCTGAAGCCCTTTTAAAATTTCAAAAGTCTTTTAATTTTTTTCGCCAAACTTTAAAGGTTTATATGTCATTTTTCTTTTAAAAAAATGCTTAAAAATCTAGGCTATTTGTGAAATTTTTCAATTTTTCTTTTTAGAGTTTTTTAGGGTGGAGACTAAAGAAAGAAAGTAAGACTCAAAATTATAATTATCCGATTTTAAATGTTTTACTATAAAAAATTAACTTTTACATATAAAGTTTTAAAAAAAACATGTCAAAAAACCATTTATAAAAAATTATGTTTCAAGTTTCTACTAGCAATTTGTTTGATCATAAATTTTAAATTTTTGCTGGATATTAGTTATCACGGTTGTGTCGTGTAGCGACCATGTGATATGTTCATCGTGTGGGCGATCGTATGAGTTTGGACCTGGCCCAAAACTGTTTTTGAATTTGCCCCAAAACTTAATTAAAATACAATCTTCTTTTTTTTTTCAAACGAAAATGATATGTTTATCAAAATCTTTATAAAAAAAAAAAAAGAAATCTCATAAACGACAAACTTTAGTTGGAATGTCTTCCAAGTTCCAATCAATGTTACAGAATGCAAGATAACAATGGTTCTTTTGGCCAAATTGTGAAATATTATATTACAATTTATTGAAATGCGTTTAGTTTCAAATCTAATTTTATCATTAATTTAACTCTTGAACATCTGAAATGATCTAAAAAATCTGATTTAAGCTAGAGCTTCTTCATTAATCAAGCTTCAAATCATACTCAATTATAGAGGTGTCAATCATGAATCATTCATAATTTGAACACCAAATCTCAAAGATTCAACTTCTACATGCTCCTGGATAAAGGTGGTCAAAAACAAAATCAAAATAAAAAAATCAGACCAATTTTATTAGTTAAAAAAACTATTCAGTTCTCATTATTAAGATAATCGACCAATTTGGTCTAGTTATGCATATAACCAAAATCAATGCGAAAAATTAATTTTTGTAATTATTGATATTTTATAATTAAAATATAAATAATATAATTTCTTTTGATATAAAAATTACTCTAGCTTAGTTGGTAGAGTAAAAATTACCCTTACATCTCTGGTTAAAATCTAGTAGGTTATTTTTTGTTATTATCATTTTGAAATTTAAATATAAAAAATTTGATGGTGCTTTGATTTAAAACAAGCCTTAGTCTAGTTAGTGAAGTGAAGAAACGAGGTCCCTACAAGTCCCAAGTTCGATTATGCAATTTGAATTTTTTTATTATTAATATTTTAAAACTTAAATAAGAGAAAATGGAAAATATTTTGATTCAAAATCTAGATTTAGCTCAATTGGTTTAATGAAGTTTTTTGGCTTCCTTGAATCCCTAGTTCGATTATGTAGTTTGAGTATTTTGATTATTAATATTTCAAAACTTAAATAAAATAAAATAAAATATATTTGATTCAAAAGCTAGATTTAGCTTAATTAGTATAGTGATGGTTTTTGACTTCCTTAGAACTTTGTATCTTTATTTTAGTATTATTTACAAGTTTATTATAACATAGTAGTGAATTCTCTTACTTATCATGTAAGTGACTAAAGTTCATATTGAGCAAATAATTCTACATATGAAAACAACACAAGAATACAAGTAAACAAAGTTTAAAGTTAAGGTATGCAATGTATTATTCTTAAACTATTTCTACCCATACTTTGATTATAATTAAAAATGCAAATGAGTTTGTTAGTATGATAGTTTTAGGATTCAATGACTTATGAAAAAATATTAGATGTACACTAAAATACGTTTTCTTGAACTGCAAGTGTTTAAACTTAAAAAATAGTTGATAAGAGAAAATTTTGAATCAAAAATTGAGAAGAAAAGTTCAATCCAAAGTTTCAAATGTACTTGTAATATTTGCGTTGTGGCGTTAAGTAAGAGAGCCATGGCGCCCAAGCGTTAGTGCTGCAAAGCTCAATTCCAGTAATTGGAGTACTGCGAGGCCATGCCTCGCGCTGCAGCTCCCAAGCCTCATTCAGCTTAAGCACTTCCTCTTTGTCCCTCTTTCTTTTCTCGGCTATTTCTCTCTATTTTAACACTTGTTTTTATACTTATTTATTTGAAATACATTCTTAAATTTTAACAATATCCTATGTATTTTAAATAAACAAATGTGAATCAAATTAACCATATATCTAAGTAGAATTTAACCTATATGAATTGCTACTCTTTCAAGCTATAATCCAATCTATTGATTAAATAACCGTGTTTTACAGAAACTAGGTGAAACCAAGTTTCTATCAACATTTTATTACTTTAGATGTAAAATAGAGGGTTAAATTATCAAGTTAAATTCTCAATAATTTGTCTTTGTCTGTGTTTTGAAGCTATTAATGATCATGTGCCTTCCTGGCTTCATGAGTGCTCTAAAGTAGCCTGTATAGGTGACACTTCATGAAGTGTGTCCTACAAGTTTGACACACCACTCTATAAAGGGTTATAAAATTTATTAAGAGACTAATTTACCATTTCCATTACAGATGCACTATCTCGCCATAAGGATGGACTTAAATATAATCGATAGTATAACAAAATAATAAGTGACTTGTTCTTACCTTTATGAACCTACTTCAATGGGATCTTCAATCACATAGGTAAGGTTACCATCACTCTTACCTTATACTCTAGACAGAAGTCTCATCCCCTTCGACGTGTCTTCCATCAACCTTCTATTTAGTGGCTTTATCAGAGGATTGGCCAAGTTTCTTTCTGATCTCACATAATCTAGACTCACCACCCTAGATTTTAGCAGCTGCTTAATGATACCATGTCTTAGACGAATATGTCTACTTTTCCTATTATACATTTTACTCTTTGTTCTAGTAATAACTGTTAGGCAATCACAATTTATAAAAATTATAGTAGAAGGGTGAGTACTAATGGAAAGATCACACATGAATGTCCTTAACCACTCAACTTCAAAATAAGCTTTTTCTAAGGCTATCAATTCCGACTCTATGACAGATCATGCTATACAAGTTTGTTTAGTATATTTCTAGTATATGAATCCTCCACCCAAAGTAAAGATCTATCCACTAGTAGACTTGACCTCATTCGATTTAAATATCCAATTAGCAGTACAATAACATTTAATCACAAGTTGTTATCTACCATATGAAAGTGCATAAGTTTTAGTGCTTATTAGATATTTTGCAACTCTATATAAGCATTCCAATGCTCTTTTCCTAGATTTTGAGTATACTTACTCAATTTGCTTACAACATATGCTATATCAAGTTTAGTAGTATTCATCAAATACATGAGACTACTAATGATTTGAGTATAACGGTTCTAATTATCACTGTGTTCTACATTCTTTTAAAGTTTAATTGTAGTAACCAGTATCTACAACCGGTAATAATAAATATTTATATATGTATAAATATACGTATTTTATTTGTATGTGGGGGATATTTGATTTATATATTGTTATTAGTAGTGTTTATATAGGTTAAGGTCATACTATTAACATTGGGTTTAATTGCAAGACTTTAGATTTATTTTAGGGACCAAATTGTAATACTTTGAAAGTTTTGGGGGTAAATTCGTAAATACTAAAAATTAGCCACTTAGTATAAAAATACACTTTTAAAACCCTAATTCTCTCATTTTGGTCGAGCTACCTCTTTTAGAGAGAGAGAAGAGAGAAAAGAGGGGAGAGAAAGAGAAGAAGGAGAAGAAAAAGAAGAAGAAATTGGAATTTTGGATTTTAAGAGGTATATCACAACTATTTATCAATTTATTGGTGTTAATTATGTTAATTTCTTTAAGTTTTAATTTCTGGAAATATGTATAATTGAGGATTTGATGTGTATTTCGTATGATATTTTGAGAATTGATGATGATCTATAAGATAGTTTGATAAATCATGATGGATTGTAGAATTTCTGCTTGATAGTCTCTTGATCCAAGAATTTTATAAATTTTTGTGATTCGATTCTAGTTTTGAGTTTTGAGTATATGAAATTAGACATGTTTAGGATCATCTGAGACTTTGAATCGATTCAAAATTCCAGAAATTGAATTTTTTGTGAATTTACCAAAATGACCCTGAAATTCTGGAAATTTCCTATGTGAACAGTATAATACAGTGACGAACAATGTTTGTCCTACTGAATGATCTTCAAAAATTACGAATTTGTGGAATATGATAAGTTTATATGTCTAATATGATATACTCGGAATTGAGAATTTAGATCAATGTGGTTGAAATGTTATGATTTTCTAAAGTATATCCGCTCATTACAGTATTTGATTAACAGATTTTTAAAAGCTATGGAATAAAATAGGTTTAAAATATTTTTGGCAGTGATTTGGAAGAGAAATATTTATCATGGACTAAGATATGTGTTAAGAGTAATTATGTGGTGGTTTTATAATTTTTGATTTAGTATATGATTTTATAAAATTGGGAGATTGAATACTATTCAGTAAGTATCTTGATCCTGTCAGGTTTGTAGTTTGGATTCGATGGTGTGTATGGAATGGATTGTGTAAGAATTTTGATATAATATTCATATATAAGAAGTATATATGAGTCAAGAATGATATATTCTGATTTCGGAGTAATTGGACATCATTTGATGTATTAGAAAATTTTGTTAAGTGTAAGTGGTCAAAATAACAGGTTTTGAGAAACCAAGTATTTAGACCAATTTGATGTGATAAATGCATTGTGTATAATTTTGTAAGCTATTTAAAGTATTTTGTGTGAATTGTGAGGCTTATGAAAGGATTAATCTCCATTGATAGGTTAAGGAGATTTAAGTCTTGTAGCTGAAAGTGTTAAGAGGTAAGTATACTAGACTTACTACTGGAATCACAATAAACATAATAATTATTTTGTATGATTTTGTAAATGGGGTTAAGAATATGTTTATGATATGTCAAAGTATATTTTGATATGAAATGTGAATATATGTTTATGAATGTGAGCATTGACATTGAGCATGGACATACATGTGTTTTTGAAAGTGAGCTTTCCAAAATAAGATGCGTTTAACAAAGAAAGTTTTTGAAGTGTAATATGTCCATGAGAAATATTTTGTGATTTGAGGGTACTTGAACTCACTGTTAACTTAGTAGGCATTTTATGTGATTTGTGGAGCCTTTATGTGCGGCCTTTCTTTCGGGATTGGTATATGTTATGTGTTCCGTATGTAGGGAGGATCCTATTGGTACCTAAAGGAAGAGTGAGTCATCACATTCGTGTGGTGGCGTATTGGTGCATGTGAGAGGACTCACCGATGATCAGGGTGAGGGTTTGGCTTTTACCTTCGGGCATAAGCATTATATATGTGTTATTCAAGACCTCACTTGTACTATTCCTCTCATACGGTATGTCACCTACGAGTGACATTTGGCTCATTATGTGATATGTGATATGTAAGTCCTACTAAGTAGTAGTTGAGTGATGGTATTCCTATTATGTGTTTTGAAAGAATGTGTAAGCGCTTACATGATATGTGATTTGATAAGATTATGATTTTGATTGATCACAGCATATCATACATATGCATCGTGTACATATATGTATTTGTATTTGATATATGAAAAACTAGTATGCTTACTGAGTTTTATACTCATTATAGTTTATGGTGATTTCAGGTAAATAAGGTACATGTGTGCATAGCGGATTTGGCAAGGCTTCTGCTGTTCCTTGGGTTCCCTAAGTTGTTAGGTTGCTAAGTGTTTTATTTGGGGACACGTGGGATAAGATATTTGATTTGTCCCTAGTGAATAAATACCTATGTATTATTTTATTGTGTGGTTGGATTTAGTTTAAGTTTCACCAAGTGTAGTAATGGATTGATTTTAAGTAAGAATTTGCAATGAATATATTCTGGGCTTCCGGTAACAAAGTTGCTACTGGTGACGTAGTAGAGTGTTAATCTCTGAGAAAACTCTGCGTATCTCCGGTTTACTAATTGTCCCAGTCATAATTCAATTGCTATAATTCTGAAAGAAATTAAAATAAATGCTTAAGTATTATTGAATGAATGTAAGTGATGTCGTGTGTCAGATCTTTTGGGTCTGGGGCGTGACATTAATACTAGCATCATAAGGTGTTGCCATTGGTTTACATGCTATGTACTCAAACCTCTCAAGAAATTTCTCTACATAGTGCTCATGTGTTAAAGTGAGACCATTATATGTTTGCATAATCTTTACCTCAAGTATTACATCAGCTTCCTCTAAATCTTTAATATTAATACATTTGATAGAAACCTCTTAGTCTCAACTATCACTTCTATACTATGGCTAAATATAAGATTATTATTCACATATAGATATATAATCACATATCTATTAGTATTAAAGATTTTATAGTACATACATTTGTCAGAATTATTTATCATAAAACCATTTAATATAAGAGCGTTATCAAACTTTTTATGTCACTATTTTAATTCTTGCTTCAAGCTATACAAAGATTCGACTAACTTACATACTTTATGCTCTGTACCAATACTAATACAACCTTCCGGTTGTTCTATATAAATTTTCTCTTTTAAATCATCATTTAGGAAAAGCGATCTTTACATTAATTTGATATATGAACAAATCACATATTGCAGCTAATGCAATAAAAAAAATTTAATAGATGTAATTCTAGTAATAAGAGCATAAATATCAAAATAATCTAAGTCGTTCTTTTGAGTGAATCTTTTGGCAACCAATCTTACCTTATACTTCTCAATAGTCCCATTAGCCCTCATCTTCTTTTTAAAGATCCATTTACAATCAATAGACTTAAAACCTGGAGATAAATCAACTAGTTCTCATATATGATGCTCATGATAAAGTTGATTTCATCATTTATTGCCTTCCTTCATAAAGGAGCATCATGAGAAATCATAGCCTTACTATAAGTCTTAGAGTCATTTTTCATAAGAAAGACATAGAAATCATTATCAAAACTAGTAGCCTTCCTCAATTTTTTACTTCTTCTTAGTTCATTGTTAGAGCTTTTAGAATGATCTATATTAACTTTACATGAGTTATAGTTTGGCTTTCTTAGGAAAGATAGACTCAAAGAATTTTACATTTTTAGATTCTATTATATTGTTTGCATCAAATAACTTTATGGTATTCTCTAATACTAAAAACCTATATGTATCATTATTCTGGGCATAACCTATAAACATACAATTAATTGTCTTAGATCTTGTCCTTTTCCTCTTAGGATTCGTAATAAGAACCTTTGCAAGACACCCTCATATTTTGAGATATAATAGGTTATAAGTATAATACTTCTATAACTTATAGGGAGCAATTTTCATTTCCTTATAGGAAATTTTATTTTGTATATAACAAGTAGTCAATATTGCTTCCTCTTACAAATTCATAAGTGTCCCATAATTAATCAATACATAATTCATCATTTCCTTTAAAGTTTAATTTTCTTTTTAGCCACTCTATTAGACTCAAGTGAGTATGATGGTGCAACTTCATGTATAATTCTATTATCCTCATAATATGAACTAAACAAGTTAGACATATTCTCTTCCCTCTGTCAGTTCTTAATCTCTTAATTTTCCTATCAAGTTGATTTTCAACTTCTTGTTTATAGATTAAGAACTTATCATAGACTCATCTTTATTTCTTAACAAATACACCTTAGTATATTTTGAGAAATCATCAATAAAGGTTATGTAAAATATTTTTCCCCCTCTAGTCATGATATCTTTAAGATCACTTAAGTCACTATAAATTAAACTAAATAATTAGATTTTCCTAAGAGTTTTAGATTTATAACTTTTCTTTGTAGACTTTTCTTCCACACATACATCACATTAACGTGTTTCATCTAAACGTATATTAGATAGTAGTGTCACACCCCAGACTCAAAAGATCTGACACACGACATCACTTACATTCATTCAATAATGTGCACTCATAAATAATATTACATAAAATTTCAAACTTTAATTCAACATAGGAATCCTTAGCAAGATGCTAGTAAGTTTAACACTAAAATCAACCTATAACCTAATATATAAACATAAATTTCAATTGACAATATTTAAACCTTCATTTCAATTTCTTTCAGAATTATAACAATTGAATTATGACTTGGACAATTAGTAAACCTGAGATATGCAGAGTTTTCTTAAAGATTAACACTCTACTACATCACCAGTAGCAACTTTGTTACCGGAAGCCCAAAATATATTCATTGCAAATTCTTCTTTAAAATCAATCAATAACCACACTTAGTGAAACTTAAACTAAATTTAACCACACATAATAAAATAATACATAAGTATTTATTCAATAGGGACAAATCAAATATCTTGTCCCACGTGTCCCCAAGTGAAACACTCGGCAACCTAGTAACTTAAGAAACCCAAGGAACAACAGAAGCCATGTCAAATCTGCTAAGCACACATGTACCTTATTTATCTGAAATCACTATAAACTATAAATGAGTATAAAACTCAGTAAGCATACTAGTTTTTTATATATCAAATACAAATACATATATGTACACAATGCATATGTATGATATGCTGTAATAAATCAAAATCATAATCTTATCAAATCACATGTCATATAAGCGCTTACACATTCTTTCAAAACATATAATAGGAATACCATCACTCAACTACTACTTAGTAAGACTTACATATCACATATCACATAATGAGCCAAATGTCACTGGTAAGTGACATACCGTATGAGAGGAATAGTACAAGTGAGGTTTTTAAATTGTACATGTATAATACTCATGCCCGAAGTTAAAGATAAACTCTCACCCTAATCATCATTGAGTCCTCTCAAATGCACCAATATGCCACCATACGAATGTGATGATTCACTATTCCTTTAGGTACCAATAGGATCCTCCCTACATACGAAACACATAACATATACCAATCCCGAAGAAAATGTCACATATAAAGGCTCTACAAATCATATAAAATGTCTATTAAGTTAACAGTGAGTTCAAGCATCTTCAAACACAAAATATTTTTCTTGGACAAATTACGCTTCAAAAGCTCTCTTGGTTAAACACATTTTACTTTAAAAGCTCACTTTCAAAAAAAACATATAGGTCATATATGTCCATGCTCACATTCATAAACACATGTCTTCACATTTTATATCAAAATATACTTTGACATAACATAAACATATTCCTAACTACATTTATAAAATCATACATAATAATTACTATGTTTATTGTGATTTCAGTAAAAAGTCTAGTATACGTAACCTTTTAGCATTTTCAGCTACTAGACTTAAATCTCCTTAACCTATCAATGGAGATTAATCATTTCATGAGCCTCAAAATTCATACAAAACACTTTAAATAGCTTACAAAATTACACATATTGCACTTATCACATTGAATTAGTCTAATTGCTTGGTTTCTCAAAACCTGTCATTCTGACCGCTTACACTTAACAAAGTTTTCTTATGCATCAAATGATGTCCAATTACTCTAAAATCAGAATATATCATTATTGACTCATATATTCTTCTTATATATGAATATTATATCATAATTCCTATACAATTCATTCCATAAACACCGTCGAATCCAAACTACTAACCTGACAGGATCAAGATATTTACTGAATAGTATTCAATCTCTTAATTTTATAAAATCATATACTACCTTAAAAATTATAAAACTACTACAGAATTACTCTTAAACATATGTTAATTCATGATAAATATTTTACTTCAAAATCACTGCCAAAATATTTTAAAACTATTTTATTCTATAGTTTTAAAAATCTGTTAATCAAATACTACAATGAGCTGACACTCTTTAGAAAATCATAACAATTTAACCACACTGATCTAAATTCTTAATTTTGAGTATATCATATTAGACATATAAAATTATCATATTCCATAAATTTGTGATTTTTTAAGATCATTCAGTAGATCAAAAATTATTTGTCTCTGTATCATACTGTTAACACTAAAAATTTCTAAAATTTCAGGGTCATTTTGGTAAATTCACTAAAAATTCAATTTCTGAAATTTTTAATCGATTCAAAGTCTCAAAGGATTATAAATATGTTTAATTTTATATACTTAAAATTTAAAACTAGAATCGAATCACAACAATTTATAAAATTCCTAGATCAAGAGACTATCAAGTAGAAATTCTGTAATTCATCATGATTTATTAAACTATCTACATAGATCATCATCAATTCTCACAATATCTTACGAAATACACATCAAATCCTCAATTGTACATATTTTCAAAAATAAAAACTTAAAGGAATTAATTTAACACCAAAAAACTAAGAAATTGTTATAATATACCTCGTAAAACTTAAATTCTAACTTTCTTATTCTTTTTCTTATTCTTTTTCTTATTCTTCTTCTCTTTCTCTCCCTTTTCTTTCTCTCTTTTCTCACTCTAAAAGAGGTAGTTTGACCAAAATAAGTAAATTAAGATTTCAAATGTGTATTTTTATACTAAGAGGCTAATTTTTAATATTTATGAATTAGCCCCCAAAACTTTCAAAGTATTATAATTTGATCCCTAAAATAAATCTAAAGTCTTGCAAATAAACTCAATACTAACAGTATGTCCTTAACCCATACAAACACTACTAATAATAATACATAAATCAAGTATCACCCACATACAAATAAAATATGTATATATATAAATACATATGCTTACCGGTTGTGGATATTGGTTACTACAAGTAGACTAACTCTTTTGATCTTTCTTAAATAAAGATAATTCAAGTGACCTAATCTATCATACCATAAATTGAAAGACTCAAAAATATAAGCAAAAGAAACATCTTTATTCATTGAAACATCAAGTACATTTAGTTTGAATAATTCATTAGAAAAATATTCATTTTCAATGAATGTCTCACCCTTAGTCATTATAACTTTATCTCATTCAAATGAGACCTTTACATTAGCCCTTCCCAATATAAATACACAAATAAGATTATATCTAATATTGGGAACATGGAGTACATTGTTTAATATTAGAGACTTCCCATAAGTGAGTTTAAGGAGAATTTTTTATTTTTCCACCATCGATGTATAATTGGAATCACCAAGATATACTTACTTGTTCATCCCTTTCTCTAATTGAAAGATACTCTTAGAAAGAATTCTTGTCTCCATATATGTGTCTAGTGGCTCCATAGTCAATCACCTACTCTTTGTTACCACTTGCCACTATGTTTACCTGTGAAACAATAATTGCAGCAATAACATCTTCTCCCTCAACCAAATTGGTCTTGGGAGTTTGTTGTTTCCTTTCTTGTTTCTATGTTTATATTGATAAGTAAAATGACTACCCTTTTCACAAATATAACCCTTACAATATTTTTTTGAATGAGGCTTTATTCTTAAAGTGAGTGTTGCTTATGGAATCTTGATGTTTCTTATCATGGTTATCACCTTATACTAAATTAGCTTTAGAAACTAATTCTTTAGCCTTCTCTATGTTCTCCATTTGGCGATTCTTTTCTTCAATTCTAATGTGCACAATTAAATCTTTCAAAGTTTTTTTTTTCTTTTATATTTGTTGCTTTTCTTATAATCCTTATGAAATTCAGACAACGTTTCTATTAGGCAACTAACAATAAAAGGTTCAGGGAGAATAATATTTTCATTTTTAAGATTATATAGTAAAAGATTAAAATCATATATTTGTATAATGACCTCTTTTTTCGTAGATATTTTAAAGTCTACAAAATTTACTATAACATACCTTTAGGCACCAGCATCATACAATTCATTTAATAATGTATGTAGAATTGTGTTACAGTATACCTTATTTGCCTTACTCCATTTGAGGAACTTCTTGTAATTTCCTCTGTAGCATCAGGAGGAGGAATGGTGAGAGATTCAGCCAGACCCATTACATTAAGATTATCATACAACCGATCTTGTCATCTCTTGAAATGTTTCCCATCAAACGGTGTGATCTTCATAGCCTCTGAGAGAGACTTTGCTACAGCCATTAGTGAAGTTTCACTCATAGTATCCATATGTATATGATTGAAATAGTTTAAGATTGTTGAGCAAATAGTTCTGTATATAGAAAATATATAAAGATACAAGTAAATGAGTTTGTTAGTAGGATAGTTCTAGAATTCAATGGCTTATGAGAAAGTATTAAATGCACACCAAAATACTTTTCTTAGACTACAAGTGTTTAAACTTAGAAAATAGTTAATAAGAGATAAATTTGAATAAAAAATTGATAAGAGAAGTTCAATCTAAAACTTCAAATGTACTTGCAGTATTTATAGAGTTTTATGTCTCTCTGAAGAGACACAACACCTCTTTGAAAGGCCACATCATATAGAGTTGGTAAATGACTCTTTGGAGAGTTACCAAACTCAGGTCTAGGTGTCGTGGCGCATCCTTAGCACTGCGGTGCCTAACGGTAACATTTAGCACTTGCTTGATTGGGCGCCGTGACCCCAAGAGCCAATGTCGCGACACTCAATTTCAGTAATTGGAGCGTCGCAGTGCTTAGCCCTATAGCTGGAGCACCGTAGTGCCAAGCCCAACGCTGTAGTGCCAAGCCCAACGTCACAGTGCCCAAGCCTTCTACGGCTTGGGCGCTTCCCCTTTGTCCCTCGTTCTCTTCTCGGTTATTTTTTTTCATTCTAACATTTATTTTTACACTTATTTATTTGAAATACATTCTTAAATTTTAACAGTTCAATCTCCATTAATGGTGATTTTTTTTTCTAATTTTAGATATAAGTTTAGACTGAATTTTCGTTTTTGATCTTTTTCTAGTTAAAATTAATAAAAATTATAATTTTTTTTTTCTAACTTTAGAATGAGTTTAGATTAAAGTTTTATTTTTAATATTAAAATTAATAAAAACTATTTTTGATAAAGGACTCAATGAAATTTTTATAAATGTTAAATTTTAAATATGCTATCATAAAACTTTAAAGGATCGGATGTACTTTTTTTTCCTTTATAAAATTATAAAAATAAATTATTTAATGAATATCCAACAATGCCAAATTGAATTCTACTCCACAATCCTTGCTTGTCCTATTTCATATGTAAGTTAATGCTCTTGACCAAATTGGCAGAAGACAGCGTGCTAAATGTGGTCTACTCTTTGATGTAAGGGATGACGATTTGAGTGCGTGAAATTTCCCATATCCCAAAAGAAGTATAAGAAAATTAATTTTCACTCATTTCTTGCCATAAAATGTATCAATGTGAATTTTAAAGATACGGGTTAAATAACTTAACTATTAAGATATGTAAAAAGGATTCCTTTCAAATAAATAAATAAGGACAAGTCTTATGCTATAATATTTTATCTTTTTTATAATTAAACATTTAAAACAAACATATTAACCACTTAACAAGTTTTTATCGATCAAAATCAAATTTTGAAATAATTTATTGTACATTGGTAACTGGGAATATTGGCTATCATGATTCATGTTGCCTGTGTTGCACAATGAATCATATTACATAAATGGAATTTTTTTTTTAACTTTTTACATACCATCCCTAGAAACCTAAAAGACTATTTACAATTACGAACGTTTACACTTTTTTTATAAAAAAAATTGGCCATAAATGAAGGTCTAAGTTCACCCACAAAATCTCCTATCTTTACCTCTAGTGGGATTAATAATGAAAGTAGGAAAATGTCACCAACAAAAAATTAACACCAGTTTCTTTTATATACATATTAAATAAAATAAAAAAGAGTAATAATATAACGCCTAACTTTGTGACAATTTTGCCCCTTTTAATAACACACGTCCGACATAGCTTAAATGCAACTACAGGAAAAGAAAGCAGAGCAATTAGGGTAGAATCAATTATGGGTTATACCATAATCAAACCACGTATAATATTTTTTATTTACATCAATGAAAGGAATTGATCATGGAGTTAAGCAAAAAAAAAAATTGCAGAAAATGTCATACTTTAATCAAAGCATGCAATCTAAGAAGTAAGAACTGCATAAAACCTTTGGCTATTTTGGAATTACCATGTAAAATTATTGCACATCTTTTTATATATTATGATATGATCCGCATAAAACCTTTTTTTTTTTTTTTGTTGTGCCTAAAAAGGCTTGTGAAAGATTTAAAAGGAGAAGGCTTTCTACGTGGCTTTTACTTTAGGAACAAACTTTGTGTCATTTTAAAAAGGCACAGTTACAAACGAAATTGCTTTCCACCTTCCCCCTAAGGCTACAGGAAATAAAATAATGACGCAATGAATTGTATCACATGGCTATTAGTTCGTAATGTCAGACAACATAAGAAAAGAGGCCTCTCGTGAAATAATAATGTAGCCATTTAAAATATCAACCGTTTGAGGGCCTTGACCTTGGAAACTAAATCTTAAAATTATTTCAATTTTTCTGAGCTTTAATTCAAAGAAAAAAGGGGAAAAAAAATCAAGCCATCATCTTGCCAATGCAGGTGGCAAAAAAAGGACCACGAAGAATGATGTGAAACAAAAAGCATCTAATGCTCGCGATGACTGATGATATTTGCGCATCGAAAAGAGAATATAATTCATACATAAAAGTTAAGGGTAAAAAAAAAAAAAAGTAAATTGAAGACACTGAAACATAAATATTATTCCTCAATAAGAAAGCTGTGAAAATCTCCAATGGATCCATCCAAATCTGTATAAAATGTGACACTAAATATAGCAAAATGCTAAAAACAAGTCGTCAAATTACAAAGCGAAAACACTTCCAAGAAACAGAATCAAGCCCAGAAAGAAGCCCAGATTATTAGCTTCGATCATCGACTGTCCGCCCTTATCAGGTGTAGGACCACCGGCCGCCGGGGCCGGAGTCGGCGCAGACGTCGGACTCTGACCCCCTGCTTTCTCCACCAGATTCAATGTCCCCTTAGACTGGAGATTATCTGGCGCAAAGTCATGCTTGTTGGGCCTGCCACCTGTCACTTGAGCACCCACCTGCCACACTTGGTTCAATTTCTCCGCTTTCTCCGGAACCTTCAACTTCCCGAAGATTATAATAGTCCCTTCCGCACCAGATTCCGCGCTCAGGTCCCACGTCTCGAAGGATAGCTTGGATTCGACGATTGAGTTGTAGGAGCTGATGTTGTAAGTATTGACGAGGAGGGAGCCGTTTGATTTGAAGGCGAGTAACGTCTGGGAACCGGCCATACCTGTGTCGGTGGGGTTGATGGCCCAGGCGACCCAGCCGTCGGGTGCGGCGGGGGTGGAGATGAAGGCGATTGAAAGGGAGGAATTGGAGGCGTTGTATGTGTAATGAAGGTAAGACTTGAGAGTGGGAAGATCAAGGCACTTGGCGTAAAGCTTGTTGTTTTTGAAGTTCTGAGAGGTGCAGGTGAGTGAATGCGCCGGTGAGATTAGCAGAACCCAGAGAGAAATAAGTACCGCTAGTGACGGTAAAGAGAGAAACGCCATTGTCGAAGAATCAGAGAAGAGAGAGATTCAGAGAAGCTGTTTCTGTGGAGGGCCAGTGGCTTTTGGGGATTTTGGACAATGGAGGAATATATATATATAGAGAGATAAAAATGGGGAAATGGGAAAGGATAGCACGTCGTCATTGCAATTAATAGAAAATTGGCTGTGTGATATGTTTGGATTTGTTAATTAAGTTTAAACTAGTAAAATATATGTCAATGATGATTCGAATTATTTAATATCTTAATTAAATATTTATTAGTACAGGTATTAATGTGTGAAGGTTAAGTCCTCGATTCAAAATTCATTGTACTATCTCTTCGCTTCACCCTTACATTTGTGGTTTGTTTGTTTGTTTTAAAAAGGAAACTATGAATATTTATCATCTAGTAAAATAGTTATATAAACTAAAAATATTTACTAAACGTCTTTATCAAAAATATTTTAGTAAATTTCGCACATTTTCATTGAAAATTTTGAAAGTTATTACAATATTCCTTCGAACTTCGTCAAAAATCTTCTAACATAAAATTAAAAATAAACAAGTTAATCAAATCAACGTGTCTTTTAATCAAATCTCAAATAATAAAAAAAAGTCTCTTAAACTTCCAAAAAATTTGTTGTATCAATAAACAATTTTGAATTCGTTATAAATAATAACTTATACAAATTTGTTATCTTATTGAGACAGTAACATCCTCGCAAGATAACATGTATAACACACAAACCAAAAAAGAAAATCACGTGTAACTTCAAATTCTAAGATTTGGAGATGAGAAATTATGAAATAATATATGGAAACAAATTTGTACTCTCACAAATATGACCTCTTGTTATAAAAATAAAGAACCTTTTTAAGTTTTGATCCAAAGGTTCCGTTCCGTCGATTTGGGACTTGTTTCTCGTGGGGAGAAGACTTTTTGCACGAGAGAACATCTTTGAAGTGGAAGTGTAAAGTAACACACAAAGGAAGCTGGCGTAAGAACGTGTAGTGGTGGGTTAGCTACTTGTCCTAATTCTCCTATTGACTTTTTAACCATGTAAATGTTTTGACCCCGGCTTTGATTTTTTTCTTTTTAAAAGGGGAAAGGGCGGAGTTTTGACTCCGACATTAATAATCGCCGCGTTTTTGTTACTGTAAATTTTTTTATTATTAGACTATTTAAATAAGTGGGACGATTAAAGTTTGGTTAAATTCCCACTTTAACGTCTAATATTTAGCTACCATACAATAATTAATAATTTTATTTCACAATTATAATTTAAAAACCATGATTATCTAATTCCAGAAAAACCCTAACGCTTCACAAATCACAACACGGTAAAGAAAGGAGGAGGTAAGTCATGTGCGGCGGTCGAAATAGGAAGAAAATTAATAAATAAAGAAGTGAAAATTGCGGGACCATGTGGGTAAGGCGTGCTGCTCGCTCAATGTTGCCATTGAATGTGCAATAAGGGTTGTGATTCATGCCCACCCCAAGAATGTGAATGAACTACATTACTTTTTCTATTATTATTACTTTTTTATTTTCTTTTTTTTCAAACAGCTCAGGACTCGTACATCGTGGGATTCTTAATTTATCCCACTTTCTTTTGTTGCGGCAGACAATTCTGAAGTTGGCATCTTCTGAATTGTCCATTTAGCGTCGACAAGTTGTGAGAAAATGAACAAGTTCTGATATGTGGTTCAAACCAAACAAGATCTTGATATTAAGAAAGTGCTTTTGTCTTATGTTTTTTTTTTTTTTTTTGAAGTTTTGTTCACGATTCTGTTGAATAGGCACTTCCTGAGCAAAACGCCTCGGATTCATCAGCTGTCCATTTGAGTATTAACAAAGAAATATGAATTATGGATATGATCAGTTATGATTATCACTCATCATCGGATGCATTATCTATAAAAATTTAGAAAGAAGAAAAAATATTATATTACTTATATTTTTATTAATGAATGTTTGAATATTAAATAGTTTACAATAAATTAAAATAAAATAAAAAGTAAACCTAAAAGACAAATAAAAAAACAAACTAAAACAGTAAAAATAAATCTAATTAGAATAAATACAACTAGGAAAAAGATAAATATAAAAAGGAATAATAAACCTAAAAAGAGAAATAAATCTAATAAATTAAGAAGTTAAAATGGTAATTCTTAAAATAAATAAATTTTTTTTATTTTTTTTATCATGCCTCTGTAAGATAAAATTATGGAAGGAGAGACTAATATTCTTATCTATTAAGAGGAGAGACTAATATTCTTATCTATTAAGAGGAGAATATCAAAGGAGAATGTCCAATCTTATTCTTTAAAATGAGAAATTAAGTGCACAGCAATTAAATGGGTCAATGATATAGGAAAAAGGTGTCGTGGCAATTGAGATGGTAATGTTGCCACACTATGATAGAGACTATTGAAAAAGAATGAAACACTTGCCACTAAACAAGATTAGACCGTTGTTGTTGATTTAATTTAATGGGTAATAAGCCACTAAAAGAAAATAAATAAGAACTTTGTATTATTAGTGATTCTCATTCATTGAAAAGAGCATCAAAAGCCAAAAAAGAACAATCACAGAAGGTGAGAGATTTATAAAGAATAATTAAAAATGACAAATGAAGTTTAAAATCAACTCAAGTGGTTGAGCTTGAAAACTTTTGAAACTAAAAGAAGAAAATATTAAAAAAATAAAAACATTTGAGAATGAAAGGGGAAATTATTTAAAATGAAACAAAAAATAAAAATTCGTTTAAAAATAGGAGGGGTGAAACCCTTAAAATAAAGTAGAAAGTAAATAAATTTTTTAAAGAATAAAAGAGAAATTTTAAAATAAAGTTAGAAAAATAAGAGATCCATTTGAAAAAAGAAAGGGAGAGATAATTTATAAAAATTTAATCTTATAACTAAATAGAAGAGAAAAGAGATAGTTTATAAAAATTTAATCTCATAACAAAACTGAAGTAATCTACAGAGATGAAAAGAATAGTATTTTTTTTTAAAAGCATTATTGGTGTTAAGGATAATAAAGAGTTGCTTGAGTTTTTATGTATTGCGAAAAATAATTTGATTATTTGTAACAGCCATAGTTAAGGGAAAGAAGGATGAGAATAATGATTGATCAAGGCAACGAAATATTGCCTATGACACTATTCACATGCATAGTTCATAAGTACTGTTCCTAGTTACTATATATGCGTACTGTGACAAGAAGGAAGAAACACATTAATAAAGAGAGAATTGAATATGATATTAAGAAATTGGCTAATGCTTAAACTTAAAAAGAAAAAAAAAATAAAGAATTGATCATGAACTCATTTAGTTGTTACACAACAGTCCTTACTTGGCTACACATAATATATCAACTTTACTTAACCGTTGCGTAACGGCTTGGTAGAGACAAAAAATTAATTCAAGAGATACTCTGATATCATGTATAAATTTAAAAATAATAAAAAATATTACATTACTTGTATTCTTATTAATGAGTGTTTGAGTATTTATTGAATTTATAATAAATTAAAATAATAAATAAATAAATTTAAAAGAGAAATAAACGCAACAGAAATAAATTAAAATAAAAAAATAAACTTAATAAAAATAAATCAAAATAAATATTAAAAAAAGCTGTAAAGAAAAATAACCTAATAGATAAAAAAGGTAAATTTTAAAATAAATAAATTTAAATTAAATTAAATCTCTTAATTTTGTTTATCGTTACCCACTATAAGCATTCACCATACGATTTTACACTATTAGAGTACAATGAAAAAACAAAAACAATGGCAGAACTAATTATTAAGGGTCTCTGCTTATATTAAAACTGACATATTCACTTGTGAGAGTTGTTCATCTCTCTGCCATTAACAATTGTATACAAAACTTAATACGAATTACAAGTTCGATTTTAATAACATATATGACAACCAAAAGTGGACCTTGTAAAGTTCCACATTTTTAGTTCCAACTTCAAATACTTAATACCGCTTTGCCCAATAAATGTAATTCAAGAAATTAACGAAGTTAAGAATGCAAAGAAGGGCATAAAATAGATCCAAACGGGCAAGATTCAGATCGTTTCCTCCAAGCCATTCTCTACCAAATTGTCCACTCACCAAATTTGTCAACGAAACCAATGCTGAGCTAAGGAAAAATCCCATCGAAGTTGAGCACCAAGACAATGCAGTGCTAATGCTTCTCATGCTATGAGGAGCCTCAGAGTAGAAAAACTCGAGCATCCCGCCAAGAGTCAGCATATCAGAAACCCCAAGCAGAAGATATTGCCATACAAGCCAAAACACAGACAATGTGACGTGATTTTCCGCAGCGGTGCGCCTCTTTGCCTCAACCAGGGCAGCAACAGCCATTGACCCTGATGCTAGTGCTAGCCCTAATCCAATCCGCTTAAGCGGTCGGAAAATGTTACGTTCTGCTGAAATTTTGCTTCCGAAAATGCCTACAGAACGCTCGTATACAGGTATGGAAGCAAGCATGATCGCCAATGGAAATACGGAGAGTGATTGGGTAGGTATTTTGAAGTTGTTTATTGTTCTATTCATGATGTTCCCTTGCTGTACTGAGAATGTCTGTAGTTGTGCAAGGCAGCAGTTCATCATGATTGTGCTTGCAAATATGGGAAGGAGGCCAAGAAATGTCCTTGTTTCGTCAACCTCGGCTGCTGTTATGGTGTCATCAAATAATGCTTTATCTAGTACCCTGCAGCATAATTGATCATGCAATTTTTCACTTCATTTATGATGCATCATGATATTACACAATCATTGGAAACAGCATGCTGTTATTAAGCACGCCTAGAAGTGTAAGTGGATTTTCATGTGCTTTGCAGCCAATTTGTTCTTTTTTCTTGTTTAATTCATTGTCTATGTATGGAAAAAAAAAGCCAAACAATCTAGTAGGCTCTGTCTGCCATTATTTTTTTCCTGGCACTTACAATTTTCAATCATAAATCAGTCTAACACTCGTGAAAACAGGCACCATATGTTTCCAACTGTTTATGCTACTACTTTTGTGGATCATGATAGACAATCAATATGTGAAATCCAAACCAATTTGATAGGATGGTGATATGAAAAGTACGTCAAGAAAACTCGTGTATAATGTTCACTCAAATTTGAAACTGGCCACATTGTAAGACTTACCTGAACTTGTTATTGGACCTTTTGGCTCCAGAGCTTGCACTCAGATCCCTCATCTCTGCCCTTGTTGCTTTCCTGTTTCGAATTGAAGAAGCGATTACCTTCAAAACCAAAGCAAAAGATCTAATTTGAGCACGCATTATGCTACTATAACTTATATCAGCTTCAACTACAAACTTCTGTTTTTACCTTAAAGATTCTTGTTATTGGACTTCCACTGGGACGTTTGTATCTATAAATCGGAAACCCAGTTGTGAAAATGCATATTGCCAAACTCAATGCTACTGCAGAGATCTTAAAACTCCAGTTCCAACCTTTATTCTCTTCAATCCAAACCATAACAGTTGCAGCAATAAGCCCACCTGTACATAGAGAAAAGAAAAACCAATTGAAAAATGCGGAGATGAGCCGCTGGTTGCTGTGATCAAGCTGATCAGCTCCATGTGCAGGCAAGGCCGCCTTGACTCCACCAACACCTGTAGCCATTGAGTAAAGCCCCGTATAAAGAATTGCCGCTTGAGCTTGAGAAGGCCTTCTGTTCATAGCAGGTTGTAGGCGACTGTATTGAGCTTGAAATGTCAGCAGTATCAGTCCCTATAGTTGGATATGAGAGAATGAGCATTTACTTCAGTAACAGCTTATGCACAAGGCATTTCAAAAGGAAAACTATTTAAAATTAATACCAGTAACTCTATAGTACAAAAGAGGATGAATGTTGTGAATCTTGTGAGGAAAGAATCGCTGATGAAGCCTCCAAATATTGTTAGCAGAAACGATGTTCCCATGAAATTGGTCACCATATTGGCGGCTTCAGCAGGTGGGTAATGCATGGACTTGAGGAAATATGCAACAAAGTTGGTGGCATTGGAGAGGAAAACCATATTCTCCAGTACCTCCACAACTGCAGAAAATAACAAGGTACGATATCATCTTTTAGGCAATAATTCTTACTTTGACAATCTTTTTTTTTTTTAATCTTAAATTACCATTTGATTCGTCTGACACTGCGGATTTGTCTATGGGATATCATATTTTATACAGCATAATATTAGTTGTTTTAGAATTTTGTATGACAATCATTTCCATGGAAAAGGGTATCAAAACTTGTACATATTTATTAATCTACCCAAAAAAAAAATGCCTTACTATATACAGTTGTAAACAACTACTCAGCTTTATTACCACATGCTAAACTGGCAGCTCGGACGCCACCGTGTTTGCTAAAATCTGCCTTTCTTCCCCTCCAGTCCTCATACTCTCCATCTTGAATGCTCTCCTCAACATCCTATTTTGCAAGATATAAAAATGCCCAAAAAAAAAAAGTTATGAAACCATTAAGAACATGTAGCAACAATAAAAATAATAATATGATGCAGAGAAATAAGTTTTTTTTTTAAAAAAAAAAACCATTTCAATGAATTTTTTTAGAAGAATATATTGAATTTGACACAATAATAAAAAGAAAACCGCGAACACTGACATAACTGCTGCTTTCTAAACTTACCATGAGCAGAAGTATGGGTGACTCCGAAAACAAGGCTTGAAGTTGAAGAAGTGAAAGCAGAATTACAGTATATACATATATATATATATATATATATATATATATAACGTTTGGAGATCAACAATGAAAATGAAGAGATAAGAATGAGATTACTGTCTACATAGAAGGTTCGAGCCAAATTTTGCATGTGCAGATAAGGCTGTGCTCATTTTGCATGCACCTGGTGTGAAAGAGTATAACAGAAATAGTTAATGCTTTCTAGAGTAAGCCAGCTTTTATGGGATTCCTGGTTCAACTCCTTATCTTATGTGATGGGTTTACATGACAAATTTGAAACTTGCACATTAAATAGACGGTTTCAAATCAATGTAGAAGCTTTTGCAAAGTACGTGTGAGGGTTCGCCTTAGTTTGACCTTCGTGTAATGTCATCTTATAATTGAGATTCTCTTTCGATTTCAATTTTTCTTTTTTCTTTTTAACTTAATTGAAAATAAGTTGTAACAAGTAGCACAACTGGTTCTATTCTAAGACCTTATTACAAATTTGACATTAGGTATTGAATGAATGGCAATATTCATATTGCTCCGTTGGACTCAGATTAATGATTCCGATAACGCAGCTGATGCAAGGATTTGTGTAACCGCCCAATGCACAACATGTGTACGTTACGTTGAATTTGGATTTCGATCGCATTCCGCTTGGGTTTTATGCCACCCAATTTTCGACCACATAATGCAGTTTGGCTATGTTTTAATTGGAGGAAAGGGTTTTGGAAAGAAAAAACTAATTGTTTATTTGTTTTGGTTCGGAATTGATATGAAGATGGATTATTGTTTGTAATTTCAATCGAATTTTAAAATTTTATTCAACAGTTTAGTTGCTCGAGGAATAATACAAACTCGGTTTTGTAGATAAGAGCTTATATTTTATTGCATAATGATCACACACGCAATATACTTTTCCAAAAGATAAAACTTTGAGAAAGAGTTGGATATTCTTTTTATGCATTGGTTTCTTTCTTTTTTTTTAATATATTTATTTTAAACACGTTATGTTTTGGGTTTGTCACATAAGCTTTATATTTATTTTAACAAAAAGCAATGACAAGACAAAAGGCCTGTTTGTTTTTTTAGTGAATTTTGAATATAACTTAATTTTATTTATTTAATCATTAAATTTATTTGTTTTTTTTTAATTTAAGAGGAGTTTTAAGTCCATTTTAATTTATTAAAAAATGAAACTTTTTAACTTTTTAACTAAAAATAAAAGTCTGAATTATTTAATAAATTTTTTTTTCTAAAATATCTCTACTTATACCATATATATACATCCCTATCCAAATAAAACTCTTATTTCTTATATGTATATTATATACTTATTTTGTCTATTTTGGTGATCTGTTTCCTCCTCAACCTAATTAATCAAGATTTTTTCAAAAAAAAAATTACAATCAAAATTTTAATTATTTTTCGTGTAAATCATCTCTTTTGTAACTTTAAATTAATTAAACTCAACTCTGCAGTTTTTTTTAAGTTAAAAAAAGAATCATGATAAATTTAAAAAAATAAATTTAATTTTATTATGTGATTTTTTTAAAGAAAGTTTTTGTAAATAGCCATAATTGTGGGGCACTTAACTCTATAAATATCCTTTTCATTATTTTAACGATACCAGCTACAGCAATATCTGCTATAAATACCCTTTCATTATAATTTTATTTGTTTATTAGAATGGTATTTATTTTATTTTCAATTATATACTTATTTTGTCTTTTTTTGGTGATCTCTTTCCTCCTCAACTACATCAATCAAGATTTTTTTTATTTTTAATATTACAATCAAAATTTTAATTATTTTTCAGGTGAATCATCTCTTTTGTATTCACTTTAAATTAATTAAACTCAACTCCACGGTTTTTTTAAGTTAAAAAAAGAATCATGATAAATTTAAAAAATGAATTTAATTTTATTATGTGGTTTTTTTAAGTAAACTTTTTGTAAATATTCATAATTGTGGGGCACTTAACTAATTTAGCCATCTATTAAATTTTCTAACTTTTTTTGTAAAAAATATAATGAATGAATATAAATATCTTTTTTTATTATTTTAATAATACCAACTACAGTGCAACAGTATCTGCTATAAATACCATTTCATTATAATTTTATTTGTTTATTAGAATGGTATTTATTTTATTTTATTTTTTAATTAATCATATTACAACAAAGTTTAAATAAAAATATTTTTCATAAACAAATAAAAATTTATATTGTATTTATTTATTAAAATTGTATTTGTTTTATTTAATTATCAATAAATAAAATAAATACATATTTAAATAAATATATTTAATTTTAAATAAATACTTTAAATTAATCATGTAATACATAATAAAATAAAATTATAAACGATAAAAATAAATTAAAATATTGAGACACAACAATGCAATATCACACCCACATTGAGGGCGCAATAAAACAATATCGCGCTCTTAATAAAAAAATATCACACCCAATATGGGTGTGACAGAATGGGGACGATTTGCCCCCTTTCTTATTTTTAATTATATTTTATTTATTAATCATTATAATAAATATTTGATATTTTATTAATTTATTTTTATAATATTTATTTTATAATGTATAATATAATTAATTTATATTATTTGTTGAAAATTATATTTAAAATTTTCTATTTAAGTTTATATTTATTTATTAAAATTATATTTATTTTTTAATTATATTTATTTTTTAATTATTTAAGTAAAATATATTATTTATTTATATCATGCATTTATTTTAATTTAACTACATTATTTGATATTTATATTTATTTATAATTAAATAAATAAATATTAATATTTATTTTATTATGTTATAAAATAACACAAAAAAATTAAATAAAAAGTACTGTACCACCGTATTTTTTAAATAAAAGTACCAATATTTTTTACTGTAGTAGACACTGTTAAAATAATGAAAGTATATTTTTATCTATTTAATAAGTATTTAGCTAAAAAAGTTAGAAAATTTAATAAATGACTAGATTAGTTATGTGTCACATAATTATGCCTATTTATGAAAATTTTCCTTTTTTTAATATGCATGATGATGAAGAGCTATTATTTGTTGTATTTATTGTCTTTTTCTTCTTCTTTTTTTTATTGAATGATTAGATTATTATTTAAAATACTTTTTGGAGTATATTTATTGTTTGTGTCTTTTTTTGTTTTTTAAATGGTTTGCATCATTTTTGAAGTTGTCATTTATGAATTACAATACATTTGTTGTTTGTATGTTTTTTTCTTCTAACATAGAAGATCAAATTCTTATATGACAACTTCGAGTTGAAATTACAAATCAACAGTTAAAGTATATAATTAATGCTTTTATTTTTTTTAATTATGCACTTTTATTGTTTTATATTTTTTAAAATACCTTTTGGAATAATTATTTTTTCTTCTTTTTTTTAATAAATTAAAACTATCAAAATTGTCTTCCAACTTTTAAAAAATTAATTGTTATAAAAAATTATAATAAAATATTTAAATTTACACACTTTTAATAGTAATTTGTATTAAAAAAATTAATTTATTCATACATTTCTAATTTTTATTATTAATTCAATATTGACAATTTATACAGATAAAAATGTAAAGTATTAGTTTTCAACTAAAACAAATAACTTAATATTTATGTTCAAATATTAAGCAAAAAAAAAAGAGTAAATTATTCAAATACAATCATTCAACTATATTTAACTCTATTTAGCATTCAACCAAAAAAAAAAAAAAAACAACAAACGCTATCAAAAAGTTTCAAATTATTTTGTACATATTACACCTCTTTGTCATGCATAATTGAATTGGACAATATTTAACAAGATTTAATAGATTAAGACAAATTAGATAGAATTTAATTAATTACAATAATGACTTGTATTTGAAGTAACACATAAATAATGTTGACTAAATGAAGTTATTTTAGAAGAAAATTAAATAATTAAATACGCTAATATTTATTTAAATTAATTACTAAATATTTAGTGTTGTGTTATTTATAATAGTAAGTTAACAAATGTAAATATTAAAGTCTTAATTGAATATAGACAAATAAAATAATGTAGATAAATTTATTAATATTAATATTATTATTATTTAACAAGGTAGAAAAATATATAATATTTATAAAAAAAACACTGATTTGTGACAGTTTTTAAGACTATCCTACTCTATTCCAAAGATCTCCGTAGAATTAAAATTGCCAATTTTACTCCAATAGAGTGTCGGCCCAGGATAATTTATTGTGGGCCTAGGATAAGTTATAGTTATAAAAATGCGATAAAAACTTTACTGAAATAGTTATATTCTATAAGTTCTCCTAAATACCAAACATGCCTACAAAATACATAATAAAATATATAAAATAATTTAAAGGTAGTTACTATATGCATTCAATCTCGTATTTTTCATTAAAAAGAGACATTTTGCTATTTAGGAGAGGCTCTTTGTATTTTTATAAAAGCATTTTAATTTGAGAAATTTTTGGAATAACCTTGTAATTTTAAAAATAGTCTCTATTAGTCACTTTTTAATTACCTTTTTTTTTAATCAAATAAACTGTAAATTAACATATTTGTCTTTGTACGCCTAATATAGTGTTAAACAAAAATATGAACATTAAATTTAATAAATTCAAACTTGATTTGAGTAAATTCATCTTTAATAACACAATTTAATATTAATAATTTGAATAATGATTAAATTTTTAAAAAAAAATGAAATTAAATGAGAGAGAAATGAGGTGATAGGAGAAAAACTTAAGAATTACACCGTGAGTTACATCGTGGACTACTGTCGTGGATTTGTAACTGTTAGCCGTTGTTGATCATCTCCCCCAACAATCGCGAACTTGCGGCAGTTGTCTGCGATGTAACTCGCAGTGCAATTCTTCAATTTTTTTCTCTCCGTCACCTTATTTCTCTCTCATTCAACCTCATTTATCTTTTAAACTTCATAATTATTCGAATTTTAAATATTAAACTATGTTCACGAATATAAATTAACTTAAATCAAATTTAAATTTGTTAAATTTAATGTTTATATATTTGTTTAACACTATATTAGACATACAAGGAGAAATATACCAATCTACAGTTTTTTTTATTAATAAAAATAGGCAATTAAAAGATGGTTAATAAAGACTATTTAAAAAAATTATAAGGTTATTCCTAAAACTTTTCCTTTTAAATTGTTGCATTAATATCAATGTAAATAATGTTAAAAAAAAAAAGACAAATAGTTATAGGTTTATAAAGTTGAGATGTATTTTATATTTTAATTGATATATTACTAATTAAATATTATTATTTATCAAGTATTTATTTATTTTTATTTTTTATTAATATGATGTTGAGGATATCACGTCATGCATTTCAATTTGATACTTTTATGGCATCAATTAAACCACAACCTTGATACCCTATGCGCAGTAGAAAATTATAACTTACACCATAAGTAAAAACACATAAGATTAACACACCAATAAAGATAAAGAAAATAAACCAATCACAAGACACAAGATATACGTGGTTCGGCCCAAATTGCCTACGTTCAAGGAGGATCCATGATCCAACTTCTTCCTATTGAAATAGATCACAAAGTATCTTTTTACATCATCAATGATCCCACGAAACTCTTTAGTATTCTCGTAGTGACCTCTAAACATCTATCCTTGATCATTATGACTCCCTAAGACCTCTTCGTATCTCCTCATAAGAGATTTTTACAAGAAACACAAGAATAGCCCAAGCATCTAAGCTTAAAGGATCTATGGTATTTTCCTTTTATTCACTCAAAGAACCTAAAGAAGAAAACACCCCAAAGGTTACAACACCCTAGTGCACCACGCACTTAGTACCTACCTAACTCATCTATTCTCTCTTATAGTTAAATCTTGAAACCTTAGATGCTTAATCTTAAACAAGGGTTTACAAGTGTTTATATAGGGTGTATTTCGTGCCTACAAACCCTATTCTTTGTTGGAATAAGAGTCCATTTGTTTTGAAAGTCCAAAACTTCCCAAAACTCAAAATCTCGAACCAAAATGGACTTTTCCACGCGTTCTGGCGCCGCAGTGCTCGTCCCTGGGCGCCGCGGCGCTGGCCCTTCTCGCGCCCAGCACTGCGGCACTGGCGACCCAGTGCTGCGGCGCTGGTCTTCTGTGTTGAGCACCGCGGCGCTGGTCAGCTCCCCGCGATTTCTTTTTTTCCTTCACGTCTTTGAGTCTTATTTCATTTTTTCTTTCGTATATCACACATCTTAGACTTCTCCATACGTATCTCATACATTTTTGAATTTTTGTGACTCTCCACTTTAGTATTCATCTCAATTCTTATCTAATCAAAATTGTTGAATCACCAATTTTTCAATATACGATAGTAGTACAACATTAACTAACAATCAATCCATCAAATATTTTGTATCTCAATTATATAAATATAATTTTATAAGGGGAGGTGGGTTTGAACAGAAGTATATTTTATACGTCAATCCTTCTTGTTGTTGTTGTCTTAGAAAGGCTGCCATCGACTAATTCACTCTTTGTTAGTGTAAGTGCTTTAACTCCATATCGCCGCTTGCGACGTGCCCATGATTGACGTCCAAAATAACTAGCTACCCAAAAGGGAGTGCATTTACTTCTACGTTGATCGACAAGGAGAGATAATGTTGTGCTATGTAAAGATGAATTTCTCGTATTTTCATAGATATGTTCTTAAAAAAGACAAGATTGTAACAATCTTAGCACCAATCGGCCAACTACCCAAGTCTGGTTTGCGCAATCAATCTCGTTTTACGCAATAAAGAGATATTATTGAATTATATAAGAACGAGACTCCTTGTATTTTTGCATAGATGTTCTAATTATTGAAATGTTGGAGTCTATAATTATTCAATTGAAGACTTCATTGTGAGCTCAAAGGCTTCAATATCTAATAATCTTTACCGAATCGTTTTCAATGGTATGTATATGATTCCTATAGTATTTTTAGTTCAATAATCATGTGTATATGTTGATTATTTTGTTTTATTTTGCTGAGCAATATATGTTGGACATGTATTTTAAAAATTTTCAACATGTACATAATCACATACATGTAGCCTATAATACACTAACATAACCAAGTGTGAGAAAGTTGTATTTTGGTCCCTAAACTCAATCCTAAGCATTGATGCTTCAATTAGTTCAAGTATTGAACTTAGTTTGATTCTTGCATAAAATATTGATCAAAAGCTACCATTCTAACTACTCTAATCTAATAAAATATTGGAGTTTAGAATTGTTCAATGGAAGACTTCATTGTGAGCTCAAAGGCTTCAATGTCCATTAACCTTTATCGAAATCGTTTTCAATGGTATGTATATGATTCCTATAGTATTTTTAGTTCAGTAATCATGTGTATATGTTGATTATTTTGTTTTATTTTGTTGCGCAATGTATGTTGGACATGTATTTTTAAAATTTTTAACATACACATAATCACATACACGTACCCTATAATACACTAACATAACCAAGTGTATGAGAATCCATTCCATCCCATATCAATTAGGTTGCTACTTTTTATTGCTTCCCTGAACTCTTAAATGGTCTTAGTACTCTTAAGAATTCCCCTATTTTTCTCTTTTATCCCAAGAATTTCAGAATTTCATTAGTCCTCACAACATATCCATGGTAATTGAGCTACATATGTAAGTCTTTTGATAAATCTCCACATGTGATTTTTCTAGTCTGCTTCAAGAAGTCTATAAACTCTTGTGAATCTCCAATGATCTGTCCTTGTTCTTTGATTATTACATCGATATAGCACCTAATGTATGATAACATATCAATTCTTGGCTCATTATTCCATATCAAAGCCACTCCTCCCTTAAAACCTTCCATGTTTACTGCAAAGTAGTTTTTATAGTTTAATCTGCTTGTAATTCTTCTCATTTTAGCCCCCTTTAATTTTGTTCCACACATAAATA
Organism: Ailanthus altissimus; assembly: GCA_946807835.1. Lineage (NCBI taxonomy): Eukaryota > Viridiplantae > Streptophyta > Magnoliopsida > Sapindales > Simaroubaceae > Ailanthus > Ailanthus altissimus. Next base: position 23,764,855 of record OX327684.1, read on the forward strand.
TTAAATATGGTTTTTCCATTTAGAGAATCTTCTTGAAGTTTTAAAATGTTTAAGAGTTCCTCAGGCCTTGAACATTTCAGCTTAAGCCTTTATTGTTCTTGATGGAGTTAGTGATCAGCCTCTGTCGATATCATAATAAGCAATCTTCTTTTTTCCAGCTTCTATTTTCCTCTATACCAGATTCAAAAATTTGTTGGCCTGTGTTAAAGTTCCCTTTCTTTTGAGTTGTACTATCAGGTCTTGTCTCAATCTCTTTCCTCTTTCCTACTATGGGTTTAACTTCTTTCTGGTCTAAGCTCGGGACTTTATCAAAGTACTTCCATTTTTTCTTCATTTTTTTGAATTGGCTAAATCCAATTCAAGGTCTTTCTTTTGTTGGGCTTTTATTTCCAACAGCTTCTCTTAGCCCATTTGATCTGATTTTTCCTTCTTAATTGTTCTGCCACTTTTGTATTCTATTTCCCCAATTTTCCCCACCTTTCATTCCTTAGCAAAAGCTTTGTATTCTTCTTCTTAAATACTTGGCTTCTTTCTATTTTTGGTCTCTGACTTTCCTCTTGATTTCTTATTAATCTGCACCGCTTCCCACACTTCATTAATGATCTTTGGGATTTTCCCAAGTTTCTTGATTCTGCCATTTTGGGTACCAACTTCTCTACTTATGGGTTTGGTTCCTTATTTGGGTTCGGATCTTCTTCTTCTTCCCTCCTACCTCATTCTAGCCTGGTGGTTCTGTTCTTATGCCCTATTATGTATTCTTCATTTGTTTTCCTTGCATTATTTTGCTAATGCTTGGGCTTGCATTTTTCCTTTGGACATTTTATATATCTTTTCTATCTTTCATCTGCTTCATTTTCCCCCAAACATTCCTGCTTTCATACATCTTCCATAGGCAAATTCAGTTGCCTCGGTTTCTGTTGCTTTAGACATTTCCCTAGCTTAAGCATTTTTTTTAACTTTAATTCTGAACTCCTCACACTCTATGTGTGTCCAATCTTTCTACATTGATAACAAAAATCAAAAAGTTTTTCATAAAGAATGGGCATTATGACTTCTTCTCCCAACTTCTTTACTCTAATTTGACAAACCTTCACAATGGCTTAGAGACATCAATTCAGATTCTTACTTGTACGAACTTTCCCATGCAGCTTATTTGTTCATCCAGCTCAATCTTTTCAACTTGTTTAATTTTGTTGCCAATTAAACTAATCATATTTTTATGAGATATTGTGAATTTGCACCCAAAAATATGTGGGGGCTAAATGAAATTTTGTTTACCTCACCAATCCCATTTACTTATTAATGATTTATCAAAGTGCCAAGGTTCTCTTGCTATTAATGATTTACTTATTAATTTTGTTAAAACTATTAATGATTTATCAAAGTGCCAAAGTTCTATTAAGCAACTTTCACTTATTTTTTTGCCATTTTTCTTTATGTTTCTTAGATACTTCAATTACTTCCTCTTCTATCTTAGATAAAGTTAGCAGGCTACATGGCTATATTAACTTCTCAGTGTCCATCTTCCTTCCTAAAAACAACATCCTCTACCAACTTTTGTATCCATTATTAGTTAATAAGCTATGATAACTTGAATGAGATATACCCTGCTCTCTGCTTTCACCCAAAGTTAAATAAAACAATCCTTATTTTCAAAAACTCTTTATTTAACTATTTGTCAACACGTGACTTCAATGTGCACGATAACAATCTAATAACGGTAAGTTATAAATGGAGGTAATTAGCATTGTCACTATTGAGGTTGGCATAAATTACACTTTAATGATGATTTTGGTTTTAATTATACTGTTACTTTTTCTACTTATTAAAAGGACGAAAATATCATCATAATTTTGTTACATAAATAATTAAAATATTTTTAAAAGATAAAATTTTTTCGTCTTTTTAATTAAATAGAGAAGGTGACAGCATATTAAAACTAAAGTTATTAACAAAGTGTAATTTATGCCAATCTCGGAAGGTGACAGTGTTAATATCCCGCTATAAACATGATATTGTAAATTATGAAATCAAATTTAATTTAAGATTTTCTATTAAAGAAAAGTCTTTGATGTGATGATCCTAATATACACATGTGATAATATAATTGATGTATGTCAAATTTTTTCACTTTTATTTACTTTAACTGTAAAATCCAGAAATCTTGATTTACACCATTTTCTCCACGAATTGGCTTCAAATCCAATTCATTTTGTGGAAGTGACGTGTGGATACTTACAGAATATTTTTTTTGAAGCTTAAGTTAATATCATTTGAATAAAAAAAAATATTTTAGTATTACTCTAAAAAATTCAGTAATATCAAAACACAAATTTCGATCAATAGTGCTATGATCTTACACTATCTATTATTATTATTTGTGTATTTCAAACTGAATGTTTGTGTAGTTTATTTATTAGATGTACAAATGATTTGTTGATTTTAATTTTTTAGACAAATAAGATTATATCCATTACTAATTATATTTTATTTCTTAACTCATGTCATCAAACTTGTAAAAATAAAATCAATTTTATGGTATAAGAATCTAAATTGTACTAAATAAAGGTATAAAATAGAGCATCAAAATCAGTTCAGTGCCAAAATTGAAATGATAGTATAGGAGGTAGTTAAAGTGCTTTTAGGGGTGCGATATGGACTATAAACAACTTCTAGATGGAGGTCCCTACATTTCTTGCCATATCAATTATCACATGATCTTTTAGCTTATTTCCGTCACAATGTCCCAAATTTCTTTTTGCTTTTATATCCAACACATCATCTGCTCTGCTGGACAATGCAACCAACCCATTGAATAATTTGCCTAAAATTGAGTAAAAAAAAGATGAAATTATTTGTCCAACACCTATTAATTTGCTTGGCAAAATGAAATGATTGGTTCACATTGGAACTCTTATATAATATTATTCGGTGGCTTGTCCGGACTCCCCAAAAAAAATAATGAATTATTTCAGGCCGTATAAAGAGATGGCTCACTAATTTTTATGGGGGCATTGATAGTTTTTGTCTAGTTGCAAAAGACTGAGCTAAATGCAATAAAAAATAAAAAAAAAACCCCCAAAATTGCAATTTTATAAATTAAGAAGCTTTACACTACAAGTCCAGGACCACTGCTGTGTTTATGTACTGCATGATGCAAAGAACCATAAACTGGTCGATAATCCAACTGGATTTTGAGTTCATTATCAATATTTCCACGAAATTTAATGCGAAAATATATACAAAACCCAACTGTCAAAATTTTTGTCATTTTGGGTTTTTTTTTATAAAAAAGAAATCGATATTGGGCGTCGAAACAGTGAGCATGGTGTCAGTGGATAAGGTATTGATATGACAATTCTTCTTATTATTATTATTATTGAAAAACTATTTTCCTTTCTCTTTACTTTAGCATAAAGTTTTATATGTAGTAAATAATAATTCTCTGAAATTGGACCACTAGGAAGAAGTCTATTAAATAGCAAAATAATGTAAGAATATTCAAAATCATAAAATATTGCACCGAAGGCTAACCCAATCAACGTCATAAATAATAATTAATCTTGTTTGAAGATGTGTAATAATTAAGTCTATTAAATTCAGTTTTTAATTAACTAAACAAATCCAACAAAAAAATAATAATCAAGATCCATCAACCATTATTAGATCGATCAAATACGGATAATATTATATTTAATTCTTAAGTTATTTTTTCGCTCAAAGTTACTTGACAAATAAACTGTATTAACATATCTTTGATCGAGTAATATGTTGAACAAATATCCTTTTGTTAGTATCTAATCTTCCAACCATAACTCTTAAATTTTTAATTTTCCTTGCTATGCAAGTTAGTAGTTTTTATTAATAAAAAAAATTGTTGCAGTCAATGATCGAACTCAGCAAAGGGGTCTAGAGACTCTTGAACTTGACAGATTCTACATTGACATTGTATATTTACATTCATTAGAAAAAAAATTTGAAAATTTTATTAAAAAAATATTGTGACCGTATACACATTATATATATTATAAAGTATTATTTTTTTAATTAAGAGTACTCTCACATATTGTATGTTTGTATTAATTACACACTAACTTAAATGTTTGAATAATATTTTTTTTAAAGAAAATGATGCTCTTTTTCACAATAATTCAAAGAATTAAATGGTAATTTTTTTAAAAATTTGAATTTAAAACTTTCAGTATCTAGTCTTTTGACCATAACTCTTATTTTTGTTTTTTAATTTTCCTTACTATCCAAGTAAGTATTTTTTTTTAATAAACAAATTGTTGCAGTCATTGATTGAACTTGGCAAAGGGGTCTAGAGACTCTTGAGCCTGACCGATTCCACATTGACATTGTAACGTGCGTATCAAAATTCAATATGATTTAAAAGAATGTCCGACGTAATCGTCCATTAATAAACTAATAAAAAGGACGACTTCCAAATTCATCGCAAGCACGAAGCACTTTTCACATTTGCTGTTTAATACAATAACGTTGTCAATATTGACGCTCAACGTGTTTTTTATAATTATGAATCTGGTCATTTTTGTTTTGTAATTCTTGAAACAATGTTTATTTTGAAAGTTGACCTTTCTCATTCGCGGTTCCCTATCACCGAAGGCCCAAACCGCACAACCCAATTTACTCGTACTCCTTACAACAAATAAAATTATTTTAATCCGTTCTTTTTAGAATTATAGTTTTAAGGCCAATCTTTCAAAAGGCTCGGCACAACCTACGAGCCTCGAGCTCGTCTCTCTCGAGACTCATGGTTGATTGTTGAGATCCACTATACAAATATCTCAAGCCTTAGTCTTTAAATTCAATATTGTATAAGAAAACATCCTAAAAACATACTAGCATCTCTTAACTTTAAACATCTTAAAAATAACAAATACTTTTTTATGTCAATAGATTTTCAACAAACACTTTTTGATGTCAATAAGTTTTCTTCGACAGCCAGCAGTAATTGAGCCAATCACACAATACTCTTTTTGAGGACCACCACGTAAAATTTTTAAAAAAATAACCACCTCTTCCTTCGCACGAATAAGAAGGCGTTTATTTACTACTTACCAAAAAATCGAGGCCTTAATATAATTTAAAGACCCAAATCGCTTTTATCTTCAAAAATCTCAAAGCCTCTAAATTTTTTTACATTAATCTTACTTTAATAATCTCAAGACGCATATTAATTAAAAAAAATATAATTACCTTTAATTTTATAAAGATTATATTATTAAAGACAGTAATGCCTATTAAAAGGGGGCTAAAATACAACCGGCGAAATATTTTTATTAACCCTTATAAATAAGGCCTAATATTATAACGCCCATTAATTTAAAAAATACATAACAATAATTAATCTTTAAAAAATCTTTTGTAAAAAATAATAAATTGTATAAGATCGCATAAAATGACTCTATTATTTTAATAGACATTAAATAATATTGATATAATAAATATTCTCTTACACAACTTACAAGAAAATTTATTTTCTCATACAAATTTTGAATTTTCAATAATAAAATAAAATTACTTATTATTATTTGGATATTAAAATATATTTATATATATACAATAGAAAATATATTTATAAAAAATAAAAAAAGAAACGAGCAAATTATGAATGTAAAATTCAAATTTTTAGATTTCACTAAAATTTTTATATCAAATTCAATGCTATCAAATCTTTCGTATCAAATACAAAAGTATCAATATTTTTATATATAAAAAATCATAATTTCATTTCAAAAAAAAATAAAAGAAATTCTAGACTCCTATTGAGCGGCCAAACACTATCGTCGTTTCTTATTTTATTTTTTTAAGATATTTTATTATATATTTTAAAATAAATAAGAAAAATTCTAAGTTATCCTTTAAAAATTTGAAAAGAGAACAAAATTTGTAATTCCCAATCACTCGTTTCCTCTTCCTTTTCTTTTTTCTTTTTCTTCTGGCAAGCATCTTCTCATCTATCATCCCATCAACTACTCTAAAACTGTAAATATAAAACATATAACCACGTTAGTCAAAACTATACATCAATTGTGGAACTTATAATATAAATATAAATAGAATTTATATCCACATAATACAAATCTTAGTCTATTATGTCAATTTATTAAAACGGATATTAAAAAAAATTTATCACAATTTAAATGTAATAATTAATAATTTTCAATAAGAATATAAGAATATAATAATTTTTCACAATCAAATTTATGTAATATTCAATAAGATTCTTTTTTATGATCAAAATAAGGAGAAGAACTTTATATCTAGTGATTTGATTCAAGAACTGTAGCTCTATACGAGTTTTTATATATTAAGTTAAATTATAATTTAATTCTTATTAAATTTTTATAAATTTATATCAAATTAAATATTTTTAAAATTTAATAAAAATAATTTAAATAAATCACTTAAATTAATATTTATTTAACATAACTTATAATATGTAATTATAATTAATATGTAAGCCTATTATATAAAAAATAATAATCCTAACATAATAATCCAACAATAAAAAATTTGAAGTTATTCACCATTTTTTTTTTTTATTTGTCCTTCAAATTTAAATTGGAAGCTTTTGATACAGCCTTCATGAGATACGAAACACCTCCAGGTAACAAGTTTTGTCCATTCAAAAACATACCCAAGAAATAAAATTAAAATTAAAAACAAAATCAAGACAAAAAAATAAAATAGACGATGATTAAAAGCGATGATGGTTGGGTTTGAATGGCCAGTGTTTGCAAGTTTTTTAGAAACAGTCTTCGCAAGATACCAAACACCTCCACACAGATGCAACAAGTTTTGTCCATCCAAAAACATACCTAAGAAATTAAAAAAAACGAAAACAAAATAATACACGATGATCAGAGATGATTGAAGGCGATGATGGTTGGGTTTGGCTAGTGTTTGCTAAATTTTGTTGTGGTTTGATTAGCAGCAAAGAATGATAGGCACGGTGGCAATGAGAGATGGTCGACGACTCCTTAGTTCTCTCTTCTTCTTTTATTTTCATTTTCCTTTTAAAAAAAATAAAAGCTCACTTTTTTTTCATTTTTATCTTGAAATGAAAATTTAGAAATTTTTTTATGTAAGAAATTTAGGATTTAAAAAAAAAAAAAAGAGTTAATGTTGGAAAAGGATGTTTAGACAAGAGAATAAAAGACTTATGGACACAGAATAAGGGTGTTAAGACAAATGAATCTTATGCAGTAATATACCTTCACTTCAATGTTATAGAAACAACTTGTCATGTATATTAATATCGGCATATTAAATTTTAATTACACATCTTTCATAATCTTATACAGAAATCGTCTCTTATTTTGTATATGCTGTGATATAATGAGGTACCAGATTTGTGTGCCCTATTTTTTGCGATTTATTATTTTATTTAAATAAAAGCCGTTGCTTTTTTCAAGGAAAAAGAATGAGATTCCCGTAACATAGCTTGAGAATTATATCCGACATGATAATAAGATCGGATACGAAAGTTGAATATGCCGAAGGAACAGCCATCAAGAGTCTCCTTACGGCCCCAATAATCTTGCAATTTCTAAGCGGACAAGATAAGCTAACCTAATCTATCAACTTTTTAGGGGAACTTTACTTGTCAATTGGAACTGGGCTGTAAAGCAATCTAATTCATTGCACACATGCAAATAATATCATCTTTGCAAAATTAATTAATTCAATTTCACTTCAAATCAAAGACATCCCTCCAAGTCATATCAATGTTGCCTGCCAATAGAAACAGAAAATGAAATAAAAAAATTTTGTTGAACAATAATCTCATTTACAGAAAAAGAATATTTATACATATGAAAAAAAATTAATTATTATAATAGTTAGAAAACCAAAAAGTTCCCCGCTTCACATGGAGGATGATGGATTTCAATGACACTCTCTCCTCCTTTACTTTGGTTCTTCTCCTCGTCCACTACTTCATTCTTTTCATCTTCACCGGTATTTGCAAATATTCCTTTGACAAATAACTCTATATCAATTCTCGCAATTCCTTCTTTGCCCTCACTCTCATTCTCCAACTCACTTCGTAAAGGAATATACGGTGGCCTCGACATTTCCAATACGTAATCCCAATCTACTCCTTTGAAGAAATCATGGCCCTTTATATCCTCCACACCAATCCTCTTCGTTGGATCTTTTTCGAGTAATTTCCTGATCAAGTCGCGCAACGACGTCGGTTCGCCAACAAGTTCAGCCGGTTTACTTAAAATCCTGTAAAAAGTCTCTTTCCTATTCATCCCCTTAAATGGCGTCGTACCGTATAACATTTCGTGAAGAACAATTCCTAACGACCACCAATCAACCGAAAAATCGTGGCCGTTACCTAAAATAATTTCAGGTGCCACGTACTCCTCCGTTCCAACAAACGAGTTAGACTTGTCGGACGAGTGGGAATCGGTCCGAGAATCGGATTTTCGCACCAAGTTGGGGCAGATTTCGGGTAAATTGACCGGGTCTTCGGAAGAAAAGCCTAAGCTGCAGAATTTGTGAAAGATCGAGCGCCTTTTTCTGGTGGCCGAGACCCGACTCATCGCGACGGAGTCGAGAACCGTCGTCGGAGAAGCGTAAGGTGTTTTCGGAGAGAGTTTCGTGGAGAGATCAAAATCGACGAGCATTATGTGGCCGTTCTCTTGAATCATTATGTTCTCAGGCTTTAAATCTCTGTAAACGATTCCTTGACTGTGAAGATACTCAAGCGCCAGAACTATCTCCGCAGCATAAAATCTGTTAAAAAAAAATCAAATTTAAGTAAATTTCAAATTGTTTTCGCGATCTAAAAACAGATCCTAATGGCAAGATGAAATCTCGGAGTTTGAAATATAATTTGGATAGAGAAAATAATAAAAACATTTTTGTGTTATTTTTTTTATTTTGAAGATTGCATCTAAAAGAAACAAGGCCTAGTAGAAGAAATAATTTTACCTGATGATGTCATCGGAGAACATATCCTCAATTTGTTTTCTCCTGACGGAATTCAGATCACGACCTGGACAATAATCAATGGCGTATCCAACAATCTTCTCAGTAGACACAATTCCTTTTAATCTCGGCAAAAGCGGATGTTCAAAGCTTCTTAATGCTTGTTGTTCAAAGCAAACTCTTCTATATTTATCGTTGTCATCATTATTATTGCTGTTATTATTTTCTTTATCATGATTCAAATCTTTGGTTTTCTTCTTCTCAATCAAATCCCTCCAAATAACCTTCAACGCAAAACACTCACTCGATTCCTCGTCCTTTACGAGAAACACCACTCCTTTCGCTCCGCGTCCAAGAGTTGACATGACTTTGAGGCGCCGGAAATCTAAGCTTGGAAGTGGACGTTGTTGCCGCTCATTTAGGTCGTCTTTCATGGTGGAAATGACCGGGCACTGGGAGACAAACAAACCGCTGCTTTCGGTTTCAGGAGTTTTGAGAAACGTGAGTTGTTGTTCTGGCCTTCCAGGTTTTATAAGGACAGCTTTTTGCTTGGCGAGGAAGTATTACTTTAGTTTTCTCTTTTTTTTAAAAAAAAAAAAGAAGGAAAAATAGCACGAGTTGCTTTTCTCAGTGATTAGGTGAAACCTGGTTTTATGCGATTTTAACACGTGGTCAGGTTATTTCGATTTTACACATATGTGGCGAGATCTGCGGTGTCAGTTGGACGTTGAAGATTTACAGATACCTTGGGAGATGATTCAGGGTGGTTACAGTTGCGATGTTCTTCTGGAAAAGTATTCAGGAGCAGGAATGTTCAAACTTCAAAGGCCGGTAATTTCCACGAACAAAGTTAAATACCTTTAATTAGTACCTAGGGATCGGAAAAAGGAATTATAAAAATAAAATAACAAACTAAGGAAGGAAAATGCTGTCCGGGCTAACATAACTAGCATTCATTGGATGCATAATCCATTTGCCGTATTGAATTCTACGACTATATATGAGGTCATCCTCCAGCTCAACTCCGCGGTTTTTACTTTTTTATTTTTAAATTCAAATCGACCAACTTGTTGAAATGGACATTTTTTCATCAATCTAGTTGTTCAGTGATAATTTATTGCACCGATTAATTAGACATTAGAGCAAATAACGTTCAACAAGACGACGTTATGTGATAGTTATGTGACTTGGATGAAGTCGGCATATCACGTGATCGTTCAACAAGACGACGTCTGAAAAACAATACGAGATTTCACATGATCGTTATGTGACTTGGATGAAGTCGGCATATCACGTGTGTATTTCCCTTATTTTATAATCATTTTGACTACCATGTAATGTGATATTTTTAGGCTATTTTGCCTTTTAAACGAAAATTTAGCCTAAAGAAAGATTTGTGCAAGTTTGATTATTATATATATCATAAGATATAAAAAAAATTAACCCTAAAATTCGGGAGACTTTGATTCACAAGTTGAATTTAATTTATTTTTTAGAACAATAGTCATTCTCTTAAAAGTTTGGATTGAAATGACTATTCTTGACACATAATAAATTTTGGAGATTTTTTACAACCACAAATAACATTAAGTCAAGTCAAAAGTTTTATTTATCGATAATTCTCCAATACTTAAGTCACAATATGACTTATGAAAGATAAAAAAAACAAGAAAGTAATTGAAAAGAAGTTTATGATTTTTTTGGTGCACAATACAGCTTCTAAAGTTATATTTAACTCAAAGTTGAAAAACAATCTATTAAAAAGTCTAAAAAAAAAATTCATTCTTTGATTTTTTTTAATTTCTCTATATATATATATTTTTTCGTAGACTTAAGTTGCAAAGTCTTATTAGATTTAAAACATGTCTTTATCTTCGTGATTTGGACTTATTCGTGATTATAAGAGTTGAATTTGTATAAAAAAATTTAGGACTTTAAAATTCTCAAGGACAATGATAGCTTGAGTTCTTGGTTCTTAATCAATATGCAAATTCTTTATTGCCCTTAGAAGGCTTTAATGGATTGTCCATAAAAAGCTTATATGGTCAACTCTGCTAAGGATGGTTGTCAAGGATGCTAGTTGATGTCGAAGACTTTGGAGCCTAGGACAATGGGTAAGTCTCGAGAATATTCCTCTGTACAATATCAAGGATTCCTAATGGTGATGGGTTAAAGTCTGGGGTGCTTATATAATGGATCTTCTAGTGGGCCTCAAATGAGAAATTATTAGGATATCCAAGCTCGAGGTTTGTTAGCTACGTTAGTTTTCCAAAGAATTTTTCTCGAGCTAGAATTCGAGGGAGAACATATATATTGTTAGATATTGATTATGATATCATTTTGAAGTTCATGCCCTTATTAAGAATGAGATATAAGTAGATATGTTAACTTCGGTGCGTCAAATTAAAAACTTTTAAAGTTTAAACCCTTGTTGCACACTAAGTAAGAAAGGGTATAGTAAGCGATGTAAATAATAACAATTTGAATAAATAACATAATGATTAATGAAAACTGTCGGGAAAAAATTTAAGTGACACTTAGGCCATGCTTAGAAACCCATTTGAGCCCTTAGGTCTAACTTTCCTTAGAGGTTACCCAGTCCAAACCAAGACCATCCCAGCATGCTTAATGCTAATCTAGGCCTATTGGCATTCACAATTAGATCTATAGGGTCCACAAAGTGAGACCCGTGTGTCATTATAAAACACTATTCAATCGCACTACTAAAGACACATCATCATGGCCAAGTCACTTGCCATTTCATTATTGAACCCCACAACGGGTGTACACATCACCAAAGTCCAATCCCATGCAACGTTATTAATAGGCTTATCGAATGCTAGGCTAAAAGTCACATCACATGATAATTAAACCTAGAGATAAGGTATTGGGTGAGAAATCTCAAAAAGGCCATTGTCAAGCCTCCACGTTAACATGTGGTAGATCTCTATCCTATACTATTATGAGGATAAGGTTTGTCTGGGGTTATGAGATAATCCAACGCTGACTTCGTTAAGCTCAGAGGGGACAACGCCTCCAGCTCACCTAATTAAAGTTGATCATTCTAAAAAGCATCTAATTTAGATGCTTAGTACTTCAAACTTCAGAAAGACTTAATTACCTAACAACCATTGTTTGAGTTATTTCTCTAAATTACCCATATGTGAAGGGGGACTCTCTAATCGAATATTGTTACATGTCACTCTCGAGGGAAATTTTTCATGTCTGCTACCTTTATGCTCAAGAACTTGACTTTAATTTAAAATCCAAATAAGGCAGAATTTGAAAAAAAAAAATAAACTCTAGTAAAAAAAATTGTCACGCCTTAGACCCAAAAGATCTAATACATGACATAACTTACACTCATTCAATAATATTTAAACATTTATTTTAATTTCTTTCAGAATTATAGCAATTGAATTATGACTGGGACAATTAGTAAACCAGAGATACGCAAAGTTTTCTCAGAGATTAACACTCTACTATGTCACCAGTAGTAACTTTGTTACTGGAAGCCTACATATTCATTGCAAATTCTTACTTAAAATTAATCCATAATCACACTTGGTAAAATTTAAACTAAATCCAACCACACACAATAAAATAATGCATAAGTATTTATTCAATAGGGACAAATCAAATATCTTATCCCACGTGTCCCTAAATGAAACACTCAGTAACCTAGCAACTTAGGGAACCCAAGGAATAGCAGAAGTCTTGCCAAATCCGCTAAGCACACATATACCTTATTTACCTGAAATCACTATAAACTATAATGAGTATAAAACTCAGTAAGCATACTAATTTTTTATATATCAAATACAAATACATATATGTACACAATGCATATGTCTGATATGCTGTGATCAATCAAAATCATAATCTTATCAAATCACATGTCATGTAAGCACTTACGCATTCTTTCAAAATATATTATAGGAATACCATCACTCAACTACTACTTAGTAGGACTTACACATCACATATCACATAATGAGCTAAATGTCACTCGTAGGTGACATACCGTATGAGAGAAATAGTACAAGTGAGGTTTAAATTACACATATATAATGCTTAAGCCCGAAGGTAAGGGCTAAACCCTCACCCTGATCATCGGTGAGTCCTCTCACATGCACCAATACGCCACCATACGAATGTGATGACTCAATCTTCCTTTAGGTACCAATAGGATCCTCCCTATATACGGAACACATAACATATACCAATCCCGAAGAAAATGCTACACATAAGGCTCTACAAATCATATAAGATGCCTACTAAGTCAACAGTGAGTTCAAGCATCCTCAAAACACAAAATATTTCTCATGGATATATTACACTTCAAAGCTTTCTTTGTTAAACACATTTCATTTTAAAAGCTCACTTTTAAAAACACATATATGTCCATGCTCAATGTCAATACTCACATTCATAAACATATGTCTCTCACATTTCATATCAAATATACTTTGGCATAACATAAACATATTTCTAAGCACATTTGTAAAATCATACATAGACAATTACTATGCTTATTGTGATTTCAGTAAAAAGTCTAGTATACTTACCTCTTAGCACTTTCGGGTATAATGCTTAATTCTCCATAACCTATCAATAGAGATTAATTCTTTTATAAACCTCACAATTTACACAAAATACTTTAAATAGCTTACAAAATTATACACAATGAATTTATCACATCAAATTGGTCTAATTACTCGGTTTCTCAAAACTTGTCATTTTGACCACTTACACTTAACAAAATTTTCTAATACAACCAATGATATCTAATTACTCCAAAATCAGAATATATCATTCTTGACTCATATATCATTCTTATATATGAATATTATATCATAATTCCTACACATTCCATTTCATGAGCACCATCAAATTCAAACTATTATTCTGGCGGGATCAAGATATTTACTGAACAGTATTCAGTCTCGTAATTTTATAAAATCAGATACTAATTTAAAAATTACAAAACTATCATATAATTACTCTTGACACATATTTTACCCCATGATAAATATTTCACTTCAAAATCCCTGCCAAAAGTATTTTAAAACTATTTTATTCCATAACTTTAAAAATTTGTTAATTAAATACTGCAATGAGCTGATACACTTTAGAAAATTATAACAATTTAACCACATTGATCTAAATTCTCAATTCTGAGTATATCATATTAGACATATAACCTTATGATATTCCACAAATTCGTAATTTTTGAAGATCATTCAGCAGGCCAAAAATTGTTTGCCACCGTATCATACTGTTCACACAGAAAATTTCTAGAATTTCAGGGTTATTTTAGTAAATTCACTAAAAATTTAATTTCCAGAATCTTCAATCGATTCAAAGTCTCAGATGATTTTAAACATGTCTAATTTCATATACTCAAAATTCAAAACTAGAATCAAATCACAACAATTTATAAAATTCCTGGATCAAGAGACTATCAAGCAGAAATTCTACAACTCATCATGATTTATCAAGCTATCTACATAGATCATTATCAATTTTCACAATATCTTACGAAATACACATCAAATCCTCAATTATACATATTTTCAGAAATAAAAACTTAGAGAAATTAACACCAATAAATTGAGAAATAGTTGTGATATACCTCTTAAAATTCAAATTTCTAATTTCTTCTTCTTTTTCTTCTTCTTCTCTTTCTCTCCCCTCTATTTCTCTCTTCTCTCTCTCTAAAGGGATAGCTCGACCCAAAAGAGTAAATTAGGATTTCAAAAGTGTATTTTTATACTAAGAGGCTAATTTTTGGTATTTATAAATTTTCCCCCAAAACTTTCAAAGTATTACAAATTGGTCCCTAAAATAAATCTAAAGTCTTGCAAATAAACCCAATACTAATAGTATGTCCTTAACCTATACAAACACTACTAATAATAATACATAAATTAAGTATCACCCACATATAAATAAAAATACGTATATATATATATATATATATAAATACCTATTCTTACCGGTTGTGGATACTGGTTACTACAAAAATTCTCTTTATCTTTTTTCTATATTTTCTCTAAGATGAAAAACTCGAGGGAACATTCATTATTGAGCCACAATTTTAATTGAGCCTTGGAGAACCATCACCAGTCATCCCACCAACTCCTGCTTTTGACCTTATGACTTATGTGTTATTTAGGTCCCCTAAAGCAATCTAGATCTCGATTAGCCCTCAACACAATCATCATTTAGTCACAGTTTCAACGTCACTAAATTCAAGTTTGAGCCTAACTTTTTGTACCACCAAGCCCGACAAATTGAATTTTTCCTTAATCATCAACTCTCAATTATTTAGGGTGGACCCTGACCAAATTTAGCCTCAAATATCTAGTGTTGACTTTGGGGGTTTTGAGAAAAGCCTACTTTAAGGCATTTTACTAGGTTTGACCAGCCAAGAGCTTATTGAAACCTTTCACTATGTCTGAAATATCAAAGAAAATTATAGCACTTTAACTAAAAACTCACCTGTAGAAAAGGTTGTTGAGGACTCGGAGGGACTCATGCAAAGATTCCTCAAATATGCTCAGGAGAGCACTTTAAAATCATTAAACAGACCATATGATGATGATGCTTTAGTCATCAGTAAACAATTTGAGGAGTTCACTAGTGTAGCTGTCAATAAAAAAAAAATAGAGAAGGAAACCTGTGGGAAACTTAACCTACTCTTGCCCACTTTCACGAAGACTAATCTCAAAACCACTGCTCTTGAAAAGACTTAACATAAAAGACAAACTAGCAAGATTAAATATCTTTCTTAGCCCAATAAAGGGCTTTGATCTACTATAGAGAGCAAATCGAAAAATACCCGAGGAAGAGGATCGAAGCAACCTTTTAAGGATGAATTTTAAGAATCGCTTAATGCCAAGCGTCGAGCCCACAACGAGATATAGGACATTGAGGTAGACGACACCGCTGCCAAGCTCATAAGGAAAGTTGACAAGCTCTAACAAGATCTAGAAGACATCTACTGAGTGAATGATGTTGCAGTAAGTCCTTTCCCATAATGGATGCTAGGTTTTCTTCCACCGCGGACATAAAAATGCACCTTTACCTCTATAGTTCAATATGCCATAACTCATGAACTATGAAGGTGGAATCGACCCAGCAGCTCATTTAAAGCTCTACAAAGATCACATGTTAATTCAATGTGTGGATGAGGACGTAATGTATTATCTGTTTTCTCACATTCTTTGCGGGATAACCCGAGCCTGGTTTTGAGATTTGTAGCCTGAATCGATATGTAACTTCGATCAGTTGTGTGAGACCTTTGTCTTTTAGTTTAAATACGCGTAAGATAAGCCTAAAGACCTTTCCAAACTGTTTTTTGTCAAGTAATGAGAGTTTAAGTATGTCAAAAACTTTGTACAAAGGTTCCATAAGTAAAAGAATATATAAAACAAATAAATATATTTGAAACGAAAAACTTAAATAAATAAAAGTAACAAACAAATATGTTTGATAATTTGATAATTGTCCACGTAAAGTATTTGTTTATAGAATGTGACTTAGTATTTGTTCATAACTCGTGAACTATGAAGGTGGAATCGACCTAACAGCTCATCTAAAGCTCTACAAAGATCACGTGTTGATTCAATGTGTGGATGAGGACGTAATGTGTTATTTATTTTCTCACATTCTGTGCGGGATAACTCGAGCCTGGTTTTGAGATTTGGAGCCTGAATCAATATGTAGCTTCGATCAATTATGTGAGACCTTTGTCTTTTAGTTAATACGTGTAAGATGCTAAATACCTTTCCAAATTGTTGTTTGTCAAGTAATAAGAGTTTAAGTCTATCAAAAACTTTGTACAAAGGTTACATAAGTAAAGGAATATATAAAACAAATAAATATATTTGAAATGAAAAACTTAAACAAATAAAAGTAACAAACAAATATATTTGATAATTATTCACGTAAAGTATTTGTTTATAGAAGGTGATTTAGGAGTTGGGTGGGCAAATGTCTCGATCCTGTCCTGTCTTGGGTGTCCTAACTTGAAAAGAGATAGGACGGGGGGCTAAGACATGTTTGGGGGTCCTAAAATGAGGGACCCGAATGTCTCAGTCCCATCCCATACATTGTTTGTCCTGAATCAGGTCCTATCTCGGACTCGATTTTTTTTATAAAAAAAATTAAATACTAATTAAAGATTTTATTAATTAATTAATTAATTATAAGTTAACTTAACATAATTTTTATAATTTTATAAATTTACAAGTTAATTAATAAAGTATTAGCTTTTTTAAAAAAAAAATAAAATTTCATCTTAATTTGTATTCATGACTTTATTTAAGTAAAATGTTATTGAAGACTAATTAAACTAGATTTAAAAAATTACAATATTTAACGTAATTGAAATTACAATATTTAACGTAGTTAAAATTAAAATTTAATTTAAATTATAACATTTAACGAAATTAAAATTAGAATTAGAATATAAATTATAACATTTAAGGCAGTTGAAATTAAAAATAGATTTGGATTATAATATTTAACGTAATTAAAATTAGAATTGAAATATAAATTATAACATTTAATGTAACTGAAATTAGAATTAGATTTAGAAATATAATATTTAACATAATTGAAATTATAATTCTAATATTTAACGTAATTAAAATTAAAATTAGATTTTCAATTTGAAATCATAACATTAGACATAATTGAAATTAGAATTAATCGAAATTATAACATTTAACTAGTTGAAATTAAAATTATATTAGGAATTGTAATATCTAACGTAATTAAATTTAAAATTAAATTTATTATTTAAAATTATAATATTAAACATAATAGAAATAGAAGTTGGAATTGGAATTGGAATTATAACATTTATGTAATTGAAATTAGAATTAGAATTATAATTATAATACTTAGCGTAATTGAAATTGAAATTATAATATTTAACGTAATTGAACTTGAAATTATAATTAAAATTTTAACACTTAATGTAATTGAAATTGAAATTGAAAGTGAAATTATAACACTTAACGTAATTGAAATTGAAATTAAAATTGTCAATTTAGAATTAAAATATTTAATGTAATATAAATTAGAATTAGAATCGAAATTATAACATTTAACGTAGTTGAAGTTAAAATTGAAATCAAAATTATAACATTTAACGTAATTGAAATTAAAACTGAAATTAAAATTATAATATTTAGCGTAATAAAAATTAGAATTGAAATTAAAACTATAACAGTTAACGTAGTTAAATTAAAATTAGAATCGAAATTATAACATTTAATGTAACTGAAATTAAAATTATCGATTTGAAATTATAACATTTAACGTAATAAAAATTAGAATTGAAATTAAAACTATAACATTTAACGTAGTTAAATTAAAATTAGAATCGAAATTATAATATTTAATGTAACTGAAATTAAAATTGTCGATTTGAAATTATAACATTTAACGTAATTTTAAAATTAAAATTATAACATTTAGCGTAATTGAAATTGAAATTACAACATTTAAAATGATTTTAATTAAAATTATAATATTTAATATAATTAAAAATTAAAATTAAAATTAGAGTCATAATTATATTAATAAAATAAGAAATTAATAATAAAAATTATTTAAATTTAAACAAACTTCAAAACTAAATTTTTGAATTAAAAATATAAATTTAAAATAATTAGAGACATGAGATATAAATAAACCCAAAATTATTAAACTAAAAATATAAAATTAAACAAATTAAAAAAATGGACAAAAAATGGCCTATATTTCGACATTGTCCCATATCTTAACCCATCCGATCCTAAATTTCTCTATCTCGATTAAGATACGGACCAGTCGAGTCCCGTCCCGGACGACCCGTTCTGATCCGTTTTACCAACAAATATGAGTAAAAAAAAAACTCTTTTGGGGATGGATTTGGATAAGCCCCCAAACCACCGGTCGCTATTAAACTCACTCTCCTCAAAATCATAAACTACCGCCTCAATTATCTTCTTTCAGCATCAGAGGAATAAAGCGTCTTCAATTTCCAGACACCGCTATCATAACTTCAGATGGCGACACGGAGGCTTGCTGTACTCTGTTAGCATTTACGCCCCACAGGTTCCGCTCCGGGTCCGACCACTTCTTCTGCCGTTTCGTCATCGTTTTGCGCGTCTGGCGAGCAGCGATTTACTGAGATTAGTCATGAAAACGACTGCGTTTTCTGCAAGTTTATTCGGGGCGAATCTCCGGCTCTCAAGGTAAATTTTGTTTCATGTGCTGTCTTAAATGCACGGTTAATGGATTTATTATTGTTTGAGTTTTTGTTGATTTTGTTGTCACAGCTTTATGAAGACGATATGTGCCTTTGTATTTTGGATACCAATCCTCTGAGTCGTGGGTAAGGTATCATCTATCCAGTATTATTATTTTTATTATCAACTGTGTTCCTTGTTTTATGAATTTGTATTCAATTTCTAGCAGATTCTTTTTCTGTTGTTGTGGAATTAGTCATGTTAGTTGTTGGTTAGAGGCCAGCAGATACAACTTATTGTAATGTGAAGTTTATACATGAGTCTATGATCATATACATGTTGATTTTATTATCTTTATATTTCTTTTTAACTATATTTGTTATTTGCTCATACCATTTCATGCTTGTTTCTTAGGCACTCTCTTATTAGCCCAAAATCTCACTTTTCTTCCTTGGAAGTAACTCACCCATTTGTAAGCACTTTTCCCTATATGCAATTAGTCTGTGAAGTCTTTATGGATTTGTATTATATGCTGGAGTTCTTTAGTTTGTGGCTCGCAATGCATTTTCCATTGCAAATTTACCTTACAGGGACACTTGTAGAAGTGTCCAGCATGATATGTTACCGACTTGGTGCGTGTGACTACATACAAGTGTCAAGTATTATCATAACTGAAACAAGTCCCATCTCAAAGTTAAGTGAAGAGATTTCATTTAGTGTTTGGAGTATCGATTGAGTCAATTCCTTTCATGACATTAGGCTGACTTAGAGATGTAAAGTATTTGTGTGTACGTGAGAGAGAAATAACAGGGGGAACTAAAAACACAAATCCGGTTTGTGTACCAACCATGTTTATGTAAGGACATACTTTTTGAAGAATGTGAGGGTGTGCTGCTATAAGACGCATGAAGCATGTAAAACACATTTTACATTGTAAAAGTATAAAACTCTTATAAAATCATAGTTTTCTTCTGATGTCATGGTAGATAAAATACAAAATAGGATAAGCTGTGTTGTCTTGTTATGCATGCCTTTGCTTGTATCCAACCTTCATCATTTCCTTGTGGACCTCTTGAGTGACACTTGAAGTGCTTGCATGATTTGCAAGAGTCTAAAGGTTCCTTGTGTAGATTTTTGTCATCACTGCAGAAATCTGCATTCTTTACTTAAAATTATTTGGTACAAACATCGTCATAAATAGTGACTCAATTTAATGTACTTGCTAACACATATTTAGTTACTAACACGTTTCACCCATCAATTTGTTCAAATGTTGGAATGGTTGAGGAGATTAATAACTCTTGCAGAAGTGCAGAGCTTGGTTTCTCTTTTGATGAAACACTCATTTCCTTCTGTGATTTCTGGCCTTAGTTTATGTTGCTGAGTCATTTGGGTCTCTTTTATAAATTTTATGTACAAGAGTACTTATGTAGAGGGATCCATATTATTCTTCAAGTTTTCTTTTTCTTTTATTCATATTTTGAGGAATGTCATGTGCAGGTGGTAGCTGCAATGTGCTCAAAAGTATCTCTTATCAGCAATGCAATCATGAAGGTTTCTGGTTGTGGTATGTGTCAAAGTTCTTTAATATTAATGATCTCACTCTCACCTTCCCCCTTTTGCTATTTCTGGTTACTCTCTTGGCTTTGTGGTTTTAACATGTATGAAACGTGCTACTAGTTCTTTTGAGAGTTTTTGGCCTTGAATGATTTCAACAATGTCAAATGAACTCTTTCGAAAAAAGAAAAAGAAATAAAGGAAAGCAATTGAACAATAATGCTAAATTTTTTTATGAACTGACAGCTATATGCATGTCATTTTTTCCCAAGTAAAAAGTGAGGGTTCCTTGATGTGTACATCATATGATCTCTAATCTAATTCACAAGTGACAACTTGAAACTTAGTATTAGATATATTTTGGCCAAACCCTATACCCCGCCTGCCCATCACCAATGATTTGAAAATTTTGGGGAACTTCTACCCGCCATTTAAGCCCCCACCCATTTTCTTGTTGTGGAATGACGCTTTGTTGCAAATAGGTAGTAAGCATAGCTCATGTCACGGACTTATTTCTCGAACCCGTGCGGCCTTAGATACTTTAAAGTGTTAAGCAGCCTAAAAACCAACAAACCAAGAAAGAGATGAAGAAGAAGCACACAAAGTATTTGAGAGAATGCTCTTGTATTACTAATAAAGAGAATTACAAGCTAAGAGGTGTGTTGCTCAAAATGAGAGCTCACCTATTTATAGTAAAGGCTATGTACAATGGACGGTTAGGATTGAAAACATCCAACGGTCTGTAATGAAAGTCACCTACCACAAGTAATATTCCAAAAGAATATTCTTACTTTAGAATTCTCTATCAACTACTACATACAAGTGGGCTTGACTCATAGATACATCAAACTCAAATGGGCATTTTAGATAATGTGGTCCATGAAATGCTCCAATGGCTCAAGTAGCCTTCATAGGTCTTGGCGCGCACAAAATGTTAGATGAAATGCCTGAGAACATTTGGGGTGTGACATTCTCCAACACCAAATTCATACCGACACCAAAGGAGTAGTGCGGAAGAGACCGCAAGTTTTTTTTTCAATCACGTGGTCAAGTATTGGGGATTGCCGAGGGTGATAGTTAGCAATCGTGACACAAGATAATGTGGTCCATGAAATGCTCCAATGGCTTAAGTAGCCTTCATGGGTCTTGGCGCGCACAAAATGTTTGATGAAATGCTTGAGAACATTTGGGGTGTGACATTCTCCTACACCAAATTTATACCGACACCAAAGGAGTATAGTGCGAAAGAGACCGCAAGGTTTTTTTTCAATCACGTGGTCAAGTATTGGGGATTGCCGAGGGTGATAGTTAGCAATTGTGACACAAGATTTACAGGTAGGTTTTGGACAGGATTGTTCAACCTCATGGGATCGAAGCTTTACTTTTCCACCAATTTTCACCCGCAAACGGATAGGCAAGCTGAGCAGGTAAATGCACTTTTGGAGCTGTACTTGTGGCACTTTGTGAGCGCAAATCAGCAAGATTGGGCTAAACTACTCGACATTGCTCAATTCTCATACAATTTGTAGCAGAGCAAGTCGACAAATTAAAGCCCATTTGAGTTAGCTAATGGCCAGCAGCCTCTTACACCGCATGCGCTCGTATCTAGTTATACGGAGAGGAGTCCCACAGCGTACAAAGATGCAAAGTGCTGGCATGAGCAACCGGACTTAGCGTGTGTATATCTCGATAAGGCAACAAAGCGGATGAAAAAATGGGCGAACGACAAGCGGAGGCATGTTGAGTTCAATGTGGGAGACTTGGTGATGGTAAAGATACTTCCGACACAGCACAAGTCTACCCATCCACTTCACAAGGATCTTATTCGAAAATGAGGGGCCATTTCCAATTGCCAAGAGAGTTGGCAAAGTCTCGTACAAGGTGGACTTACCTTCGAGACTAAGGCTACGTCTAGTGTTCCACGCAAGTTGTTTGAAGCCATATCATGGAGATGCGAAAGACACGGAGCGTGGACCACAATCCCGAGCACCTTTGAGAGTTTCCACATTTTATGACAAGGAGGTAGAACTTATCCTTGATGTAAGGACAATATGAAAGAAAAACTATCCTCTGAGTCGAGAATATTTTGTCAAGTGGAAGGAGTTGCCTGATAGTGAAGCAAATTGGGAGCCCAAAAATGCACTATGGCAGTTTGAAGACAAGGTGCACGTGTTCAATAACATATTTGGAGAATTGGTCTACCACCACAATGATAGTCCCACATCCCTCGGATTTCGGTAAACTCACAATGAAGTTCATAGAGATGCTCTCCCAAAGTCTCTCCGGTATGGGCAAAGGGTCAAGTAAGCCCGCGGGACTCTGTTGCTCGACCTTGTCTTGTTGGTATACGAGACAAGTCTTTACAAATTATTCTATTTCCTCCCGCATATGTGGCCAATAGTATGGGTATTCGCTGGAACGCGTGCAAAGTGGGGCCGGTTTTGGGTAAAAGATGGGTATTCTACCATTGCTACACCCCTCAAAGATTCAACAAAAACTATTCCACTATTGCTGCACCCCTCACCGACTTGTTGAAGAAAACCAAAGCATGGGAGTGGACTGAGGAGTGCCAACGAGCTTGTCACAGACTTATTCCACCTGGCCAATAGTATAGGCGTCATGTCTTCATTGGAACACGCGCAAAGTGGGGCTAGTTTTGGGTGAAAGATGGGTATTCCACCATTGCTGCACCCCTCGAAAATTTATCAAAAGTTATTTCACCATTGTTGCACCCCTCACCGACTTGCTGAAGAAAACCAAAGCATGGAGTGGACTGAGGAGTGCCAACAGGCTTTTGATTGATTGAAGAAAGCGGTGATCGAGGAGTCGGTTCTTGCATTGCCAAACTACTTGCTACCGTATGAGGTACACACCGATGCATCTGATTTTACTATTGGGGGTGTTTTAATGCAACAGGGCCATCCGATCGCATTTGAGAGCCGAAAGCTCAATGAGACAGAAAGGCAGTATACGGTGCAAGAAAAGGAGATTACGACGGTCATCCATTGTCTACGCACTTGGCGATAGTATTTGCTTAGGGCAAAGTTCGAGGTGATGACGCACAATGTGGCAACGAGCTATTTTCAGAGTCAAAAGAATCTCAGCCCGAAGCAAGCCAGGTGGCAAGATTTCTTGATGGAGTTCGACTACGAGCTTGAGTACAAATCGGGTAAGGTGAACGTGGTGGCAGATGCCTTAATTCGGAAGGCCGAGTTAGCAGCTATAAGCAAGCTGGAAGGGGAGTTACTTAGCCTATTTTGAGAAGGTATGAAGCATGATCCATTTGCTAAGTAGCTTTCTGCATAAGCGCACGACAGGAAAATACAACGGTTTTGGGTAGATGATGGCTTCTTTACACCAAAGGCTGTTGGGTGTATGTGTCAAAATGGGTGAACTTGCGGCAAAACCTTATACCAAATGGGCAGGACATCCAAGACAAAGGCGTACACGCACTCTATTAGAGATGATATACTATTGGCCACACATGTAGGAGGAAATTGAACAGTTTTTGAAGACTTGTCTTGTTTGCCAACAAGATAAGGTTGAGCAACGGAGTCTCGCAGGCTTACTTGATTCTTTGCCCATACCGGAGAGACCTTGGGAGAGCATCTCTATGAACTTCATTGTGAGTTTATCGAAATTCAAGAGATGTGGGACTATCATTGTGGTGGTAGACCGATTCTCCAAATATGCTACTTTTATACCGGCACCTAAGGAGAGGAGTGCAGTGTAGAAGAGACCGCAAGGCTTTTCTTCAAGCACATGGTTAAGTATTAAGGATTGCCGAGGGTGATAGTTAGCAATCGTGACACAAGATTTACGGGTAGGTTTTGGACGGGATTGTTCAACCTCATGGGATCGAAGCTTCACTTTTTCACCTGTTTTCACTCGCAAACAGATGGGCAAACCGAACGGGTGAATGTACTTTTGGAGCTGTTCTTGCGGCACTTTGTGAGCACAAATCAACAAGATTGAGCTAAGTTACTCGACATTACTCAATTCTCATACAATTTGCAGCAGAGCAAGTCGACAAACCAAAGCCCATTTGAGTTAGCTACTGGCCAACAGCCTTTTACACCGCATGCAAAGTAGCTGCAAAGTCCTGGCATGAGCAGTCAGACTTAGCGCGTGTGTATCTTGACAAGGCAACAAAGCAGATAAAGAAATGGACGGATGACAAGCGGAGGCATGTTGAGTTCAATGTGGGAGACTTGGTGATGGTAAAGATACTTCCGACATAGCACAAATCTACTCGCCCACTTCACAAAGGCCTTGTTCGAAAATATGAAGGGTCATTTTCAATTGCCACGAAAGTTGGCAAAGTCTCATACAAGGTGGACTTACCTTCAAGACTAAGGCTATATCCGGTGTTTAACGCAAGTTGTTTGAAGCCATATTATGGAGATGCGGAAGACACGGAGCATGGACCACAATCTCAGGCACTTTTGAGAGTTTCCACATCTTATGACAAGGAGGTAGAACTTATTCTTGATGTAAGGGCAGTATAGAAGAAAAACTATCCTTCAAGTCGAGAATATGTTTTGAAGTGGAAGGGGTTGCTCGATAGTGAAGCAAGCTGGGAACCCGAAAATGCACTATGGCAGTTTGAAGACAAGGTGCATGCGTTCCAACAAAGATGCGACGAGGGCGTCGCGTGAATTTGGTGGGGGAGAATGTCACACCCTAAATGTTCTCAGGCATTTCATCAAACATTTGGTGCATGCCCCAGACCCTTGATGGCTACTTGGGCCATTAAAGCATTTCATGGACCATATTATCTAGAAGTCCCATTTAAGTTTGATGTATGTATGGGCCAAGCCCACTTGTATGTAGTAATTGGTAGAGAATTTTAAAGTATGAATATTCCTTTGAAATATTACTTACGGTAGGTGGTTTTCATTATAGACCGTTAGATGTTTTCAATCTTAACCGTCCATTGTACATAGCTTTTGCTATAAATGGGTGAGCTCTCATTAGAAGCAACACACCTCTTAACTTGTAATTCTCTTTGTTAGTAATATAAGAACATTCTCTCAAATATTTTGTGTGCTTTCTCTTCATCTCTTTCTTAGTTTGTTAGTTTTTAGGCTGCTTAGCACTTGAAATTGTCTAAGGCTGCACGGGTTCGAAAAATAAGTTCGTGACAAGTACTTGACCACGTGACAAGCATATTTGGAGAATCGCTCTACCACCATAATGATAGTTTCACATCCCTCGAATTTAGGTAAACTTACAATGAAGTCCACGGAGGTGCTCTCCCAAGGTCTCTCCGGTATGGACAAAAGGTCAAGTAAGTTTGCAAGACTCCGTTGCTTGACCTTATCTTGTTGGCATATGAGACAAGTCTTCACAAACTGTTCTATTTTCTCCCGCATGTGTGGCCAATAGTTTACTGTCTCTAATAGAGCGCGTGTACGCCTTTGTCTTGGATGTCCTGCCCATTTGGTATTGTGACACTACTTGATAAGGTTTCGCCGTAAGTTCCCCGACTTTGGCATATACACCCGACGGCCTTTGGTGTAGAGAAGCCCATCTTCTATCCAAAACTGTTGTGTTTTCCCCTCGTGCGCTTGTGCAGAAAGTTACTTGGCAAATGGATCATGCTTCATACCTTCTTGAAATAGGCTGAGTAACTCCCCTTCTAGCTTGCTTATGGATCATGCTTGGCAAATGGATCATGCTTCATACCTTCTTGAAATAGGCTGAGTAACTCCCCTTCCAGCTTGCTTATAGCTGCTAACTCGGTCTTTCGGATTAAGGCATCTACCACCACGTTCACCTTACCCGGTTTGTACTCGAGCTCATAGTCGAACTCCGCCAAGAAATCTTGCCACCTCGCTTGCTTCGAGCTAAGCTTTTTTTGACTCTGAAAATATCTCGTTGCCACATTGTCCGTCATCACCACGAACTTTGCCCCAAGCAATTAATGTCGCCAAGTGCGTAGACAATGGATGATCGTAGCCATCTCATTTTCTTGCACCGTATACCGCCTCTCCGTTTCATTGAGCTTTTGGCTCTGAAATGTGATCGGATGGCCCTATTGCATTAAAACACCCCTAATAGTAAAATCGGATGCATCGGTGTGAATCTCATACGGTAGCAAGTAGTTTGGCAATGCAGTAACATCTCCTCAATCACCGCTTTCTTCAATCGATCAAAAGCCCGTTGGCACTCCTCAGTCCACTCCCATGCTTTGGTTTTCTTCAGCAAGTCGGTGAGGGGTGCAACAATGGTGGAACAGCTTTTGATGAATCTTCGGTAGTAATTAACTAACTCTTGGAAAGACCGCAGCTTGGTAACTTTCTTGGGTGCCTTCCAATCCACTATTGCCCGAATCTTTGCTCTATCCGTCAACAACTTGCCATGTTTGATCTTGTGACCTAGAAAGTCCACCTCCGACTTGGCAAAAGAACACTTCTCCCTCTTCACATACAACTCGTTCTCTCGAAGTACCCTTAAAACAGTTCGCAAATGTTCCACATGCTCCTCGAGAGTGTTGCTGTAGATTACAATGTCGTCCAAGTATACAACGACGAATTTGTCGAGGAAGGGCTAGAGTATATTGTTCATCAAAGTGCAGAATGTGGCTGGTGCATTGATGAGACCAAATGGCATGACAAGAAATTCGAACGCACCGTAGCGCATCACACATGTAGTCTTTGGCTCATCACCTTCGTTTATCTGCACTTGATGATATCCCGATCTCAAGTCTAGCTTTGAGAAGTATTTGGCCTGTCCCAATTGATCAAACAAATATGCAATTAAGGGAATAGGATACTTATTTTTTATGGTGACCTTGTTCAATGCTTGGTAGTCTATGCACAACCGTAGCGAACCGTCATGTTTGCGCTGAAAAAGCACTGGCGCACCATAAGGCGCTTTAGATGGTCAGATGAATTTGCATCTAACAGTTCTTTGAGCTGCCTCTGCAACTCTGCTAGCTCCAATAGAGACATTCGGTAGGGCGCTTTGGCTATAGGCTTAGTTCCCGGCTCCAACTTGATCTCATGATCAATCACCCGCCATGGTGGTTGCTTCTTTGGTAATTCTGCTAGCATTACATCTTTGTGCTCCTCGAGCACTCTTGCAATTCTGCTTTTGCCCCGTCATTCGTCTCCTAAATTGTGACGAGATATGTTTCTTCTCTCCGCTTGGCTCTTTTCTTCACTTGCATTACGGAAAGAAGGGTGTTGTTGGCATTTGGTGCGGATTGCCTACTCTTGAGCTTGTCTACCGTTGGCACTATACACGATCCTCCTTCCAAGATGCACACGTAATTATGTCGGGGAAGTGGCACCACGTTAAACTGTCGCAAGAAATCCATGTCAAGAACAATATCAAAATCATCCAAATGAGCTACTGAAAAGTTCACCTTACCACGCCAATTTTCAAGGTGCATTTCAACTCCCCGAATGACCCCATCTAGTGGTTTGGCTTCGATGTTTACGGTCTTTAGATAACCGACCCCTTTCTCCACCTTAAGATCCAAGCGCTCTACTTCTGCATGCTTGATGAAGTTGTGTGTAGTTCCAATATCAACTAGTACTTGAGTTTTCTTACCATTTATATGGGCTTCCACGTACATGATCGCCGTTCCCATTGGCGCGCTGGAAGCCCTCTTGGCGTTAAGGGTATTAAGCAGCTACAAACATCCCATTTGGCTCTGCTTACCTGCCTCTTATGTCTCGAACATGGCATTGAAGGCTTTCTTTTTTGGACAGTCCCTTACCCCATAATCCTCGTTGTAAAGAAAGCAATTCGACTTTGGCTTGCTCTTACCATCACGTTTCTGCTCTTTCCCCGTGGGTGGTTTGCCTTTCTTATCCTTGTTTTGTGGAGGGTGAGACTCTTTGGCTCCCCCACCTTTACTGTTAATTGGGTTTAAGGTGTTTGGACTTACTGGTTTTTCCCTTGCGGTAATTCATAAGCGTCTCCGCCATTGTAAGGACGTTGGATATATCCTGCACTCCGCGCCGCTTTAACTCATTGGATTCCATATTTGCAACCTGTCTAGGAAGTTGAATAGCAAGTCCTCCTCGCTCATGTTGGGGATTTGCAGCATCAATATTGAGTATTCCTCTACGTACTTACTAATGGACTTGGTTTGCTTCAACTCTTTCAACCGTTTACGGGCATCATGCGCCACATTTTCTGGGTAGAATTGGCGCTTCAACTCTCACTGCAATTCCTCCCATGTATTGATGGTGTAGGTACCCTTGCGAATCTCCTCGCTTTACCCTACGTCACCACATAATTGCATGATCAGAAAGGTACAGGGTTACGGTACTTACCTTTTGTTCCTCCCAAATGCCCATGGGCTCAAAGTACTTCTCCATTTGCCAAAAGTAGTTGTCAAGCTCCTTGGCATCCCGTTTGCCGCTGAACTCTTTCGGCTTAGGAGCTTTTACTCTTAGCGTAGCCATCGTAACTTGGGTGGCGGCAACCTCACTTGCGACTGTCCGCTTGCATAGCGTCACGTCTTCTTTGATAGTCTCGAACCCTTTGTGCAACTCTTCCACTTAGGCTTGCAACTTGTCCATAGTGGAATACACCTTTTGGAAAGCCTTGATCCAATCTTGTTGCTTCTCCGCGTACGTGTCAATGGTGCTGTCGATGAGGGAGCGTATCTCGTCCCCTTGACGATTGAGACCCACTTCGAGTTTCTTGACTTGCTCCTCTAACTCTCCAAGGTGGTTCGTCGCCTTGGTCATGGCAACACCAAGCGTTATGACCGCGTCCCCCAAATCATTGCGTGGTTCAATGGACTTCTCTTGTGGAATGTTACTGTGCCTCTTAGCTTTGGGGTCTCTACCCCTCTCATCCGTAAGATCGGATGATCCAGCAACTTGCTTCACCATCTTCCTTGAACTTGCTCTGATACCAATTGTCACGGATTTATTTCTCGAACCCGTGCGGCCTTAAACACTTTCAAGTGCTAAGCAGTCTAAAAACCAACAAACCAACAAACCAAGAAAGAGATGAAGAAGAAGCACACAGTATTTGAGAGAATGCTCTTGTACAATGGAATTACAAGTTAAGAAGTGTGTTACTCTAAATGAGAGCTCACCTATTTATAGCAAAAGCTATGTACAATGGACGGTTAGGATTGCAAACATCCAAGTGTTTATAATGAAAGCCACCTACCACAAGTAATATTCCAAAAGAATATTCCTACTTTAGAATTTTCTACCAACTACCATATACAAGTGGGTTTGGCCTATATATATATATATCAAACTCAAATGGGCCTTTTAGATAATGTGGTTCATAAAATACTCTAATGCCTCAAGTAGCCTTCAAGGGTCTTGGCGCGCCCTAAATATTTGATGAAATGCCTGAGAACATTTGAGGTGTGACACTTAGCACTGCTACATGCACACAAGCACATGTAAATACATGTGTGCACATATATCCAGAATATTTTTTCTGTAACTATATGTTCATGTGAAATGCCAGAACTATTTTTTTGACCTTGCTTATTTTTATAATGCATGCTGTATGTGAAAGTTGGTTTTAATTTCTTGAATATCTGCTAACCTTCCTTCCCGGTCAGCAGCCCTTAAATAAAAGGCTTTAAAGAGGGTGAGAACATTCTGTTTAGCATGAAGATGTTAGCTTTGACTCTGTTAGCTGTCATAGCAATATATATAGGACTAATTCATGATCTTCTTAATCTTTAACGATGGTTTCACACTTGAAGTTGGATTACTTTCATATACAGTTTATTGCTTCAATGAAAATATTAATTCCTCAAGAGTCACTCTTTTTCCGCCAACGATGAGACCATTTTTAGATACAAGAAATGTGCATGTGATCCTGATGTATACTACGGTGCTGTTATAAGTACATCTAGCGAAAATCTTCCTACCAACACAAAGGTTTGGTTTATCTAATGAACATTTGAATCATGCAGATTCATTCAACTTGCTGATGAACAATGGTTCTGCTGCAGGCCAAGTTGTGTTTCATGTAAGTTAAAGTTTAGTCAAAAAGGATTTCATGATGATAAATTGTATAAGTGATACGCATTCTACTGCATATACCAAAATATAGTTTTATTCTTCTTTTAACGTGGTTAAGGTATAGTTGGCTATTATTGATTTACATTGATGAAGAGAAATCAACTCTGATTGATTTTGCTTTTGGAATGGGCAAATTTCAGACTCATATTCATATAATCCCAAGAAAAGCTCGGGACTGTTTATGGGCTTCCAAGGTAAGCACTACATGCTGATAGGCGTTTTTATGACTTGAGAATAGAGCTTCAAGAAAGAAATATTAAAGTTTTTGAAGTTTTTACAGAGTTTGAGGCAGCGGCCATTAAAGTTAGATCAGGAAACTTCTCAACTTGCAGGTCAAGTATGATAATGGCTATCAAACATTTGGGAAGATAGCAAGGGGCAAGAGTCTAGTCTATCGTGAGTCCTAGGATCAGTGGTTGTAGTTTACATTTTGTCTGTGACTTTACATATCAATATATGGTCATTCATTGGAATGTCTTGCATGACTTGCAAATTGCTAGAAAATTATAATACTATATCCATTTTAAGTTCTCAGCAGCTAATCTCTCTCTCATGTTGTCAATGATTCTGCTATTTGTGCTTGTCTTAACCATAATTTGTTCTTCTACTACTTTCCTGAGAAGTTAAACTTAACAATAAATTTGGATTCTGTTTTTGTGAACTGCTTTCTTCTCTTTTTCTCTTATCTTGCATATCTTTCACTGCGAACGGAGTGTTAATATTTCCAATTAAAATCTAGCAATTTGGGCTTACACATAAATTGCTTTTTTTCACATATTATATATAAATAGAATAACACTAGGCACAAATTCTCTATACAAATTATCACATACAAACAGACGCGGTACACAAGTATTAGTTCATATGATTCAATTTAATTTATTACCTTAATTTTTATATTTTATTCAATAAATATTTGCATGTTATATCAGTTTGTATATGAAATTTTTTATAAAGAGTTATTGTATGTCTAGTGTTACTCTTATAAATAATAAGACTTGAAAACTTTTTTTTTCCTAATATTATATCAATAATAAGATTTGAACCTCTTTCTCTCATGAGAGAAGGGAAATGAGCAGCAGCCACAGAACTTCCATAAGAGAAGAAAGTGAAGTGCCAGAAGCTAGTCTAAACTCCGGGGAATATACAATGCACTTATAAGAATGGCTGATGTCCCGAAAATGATATTTTGATTGAATGAAGTTAAAACAAAAGCTTCTCCTGAATGAACAGCTCTAAGAAGAGAAGGGAAGAAAGAAATATGTATACATACATAAAAAAACAAAACAACAAAATTCTCTCAGAAGTAAATACATCCACAAGGCGACAAATACTTTCTCTTCTCTCCTAAAACCAATTACATTAATCCATATGTAAAAAAAAATGTAGATATAAAATCACAACAGTGGTCAACCTAAGTCTCTCATCAAATTTGGGAAAATCACATCCCAATAAAAACAGAGTTTGACTTCGGGTAATCGTAGCACCATCCAATTATTTGTTTTTTTAAAATAAAAAATGTGCACAAATATTTAATTATATTAAATTTATATACTTTTATAGTAACAAAATTAAAATGTAATTTTTAAGAGTTACAAAGTTAGAATTCGATCATTTACTCTTGAAATATATTTTGTATTTTTTTATTATTTTCTTTCAAAATTTATTTAAATAATATTTTAAAAAATTTGAGTTTAAAAACAAATAAATTGAATATTTAAGCACTAATATTTTAAAAATAAAAATATAAAAAATATTAATTGAAAATTGAAAACGGGACAAGGAAGAAAAAAATCAGAATCGCTTGCACCTCATGCAAAATATTCTTGATTTCTTTTTCTCTTTTATTCTCTATTTTATTTTTTTCTTTTATTTGCGGTATTTTTATTGACACGTTTTTTTTATTACAATACATTATTATTATATTTTTATAAATTAAATATAAAAAATTTAAAATATATTATAAATAATAAAATTTTGAATTATATTGTTAATAAAGGTAATTTTATTTATTTTTATATTCTTAACTAATAAATGTTAGTCAAATATTATTAAAATAGTGACTATTTTTGTAAATTTTCATTTTTCATTTCTTCTGGTCTCCGTTTCCGCAATCACGTCTTGCCCTGGAATGCTTTCGAACAATCGCAAACACGCACAAAACTCGTCGTTTCGTTTGCGATTTTCACAAATATAAACTCGCACAGAAACTTCTAGAGACGAATAAAGGACAGATTATATATAGAGAGAAAAAATAACTCGGAGAAAATAATGGGACCAGGGGCGGCATCGACAGGGGTGGCGAAGCAAGCGGAGCAGCTGAGATTAGATGGAAACCTTTACTTCTCTAAAGGCCGTTTTGGAGCCGCCATTGACGCCTATACTGAAGTAAGTTTGTTCAATTTCATTTCTCTTCTCGATATTAACATCACAATATCACAGAAAAGAAGAAGAAAAGGCCGTTCCTTTTGATTGATTCTTGGATTAATGAATGGTTTTTGTTCTGGTTGAATTTTGAAGGCGATTACGCTGTGCCCTAATGTGCCTATATATTGGACGAATCGTGCTCTGTGTCACCTGAAGAGGAAGTATGTATGAGTACTAAACCTTCTTCTTTTTAACAAAAAAACAAATATTTGTTTTGTTTATGTTGTTTTCAGTTAACTTGGATGTCGGTGTAAAATATGCAGTGATTGGGCAAAAGTTGAAGCTGATTGTCGGAAAGCGATTCAGCTTGAGCACAATTCTGTCAAGGTCTGTTTATGTTTCCTTTTGTTCGTGGCAATTGATAGAATTTTGTTGATTTTAATTAAGTGCTTGTTTTCTAGGATTCTTTGTGGGTGCTTCCACGCTTAAAGTTTTCATTCACTTGATTTAGTGACAAGTTATGGATTGTGTTTCTTCATGGCTGCCTTGGTGGAGCACAGTTTTTTCCTTTTTTATAATTGCCTTTGGAGAACAGGGTTCATGATCTTCTTATTCCTCCAGTTTCATTTCAATCTAATTCCTTTATTCTGTCAATGAACAATTCATACATGGTACTGTTTACACAAGAAACGATGAGAGTTATTTTCTACTGGTCCTATACATTTAGGTTGCACAATTATTTAGTAATTATATCAATGATGCAGTTTCCATCTTAAGCATTTCCACGTGGATGATCTGTTGAAGAGCATGGCATGCTTAAGGGTGTTTGATGAATGTTAGAGTTGTCCAGTTGAGAATTTGCTCCTAGAAGCACTGAAGTTTTAACTTATTGTCCTACCTGATCTAATAAGTGAATACATTTGTAGAGTAGTAGAGCTAAGTATGGAATGTTTGGGGCCTCCCTTGCCGCTCAGGTTGTGTTAGAGTTGCCGGGTTTCTCAAGGTTTTTCACTTAATGAAATGAGTCAAGGCTAAGTTTGAATTGGCTTCAATTTTGTATCTGCATGGAAAAGAGGTGTGAAGTACTAGCTCAGGATACAACTACCCTTTCGATGATATTGTTACTAGGGTCCAAAGTGGATTAAATTAGACAGTTTTTATTATAATCACAAGGGATTTATCAACTGTTTTAAATTTATATATTTTAGCACCAGAAAGCATTGTGGGCTCAGCTTATTATTTTAAGTTAATCAGCTTGTCTGAGCCCTCTGTTCAGTTCAATGTGTATTTCTAGTTGCTCTCTCACAGAACTTGGTAATTAAACTTCATCTTTAACATATAATAAATTCTCTAAGTCTCAGGTGTTTCTCTATTAGTTTTCATTCTTGATTGTATGTTGCTTTGTTTTCTTTTTTCTTTTTACTTGGATCATTACATCTTATGGTTTTAGTTATATTTTTCTACATGTCAGGGCCATTATATGTTGGGACTTGCATTGTTACAGAGGACAGAGTATGGTGAGGGAATCAAGGAATTGGAAAGAGTATGGCCCTTTATGTATCCTGGATGACCCTTAAACATTCAATAACAGATAGTACTGTGACACGACCAATTTGTGTTTTTTTTTATTGTGCTTTCAAATAAAAACCTTAAATCTGCTAATCAAATTTACTTTTATTATGTATTGATTAAATTTCTTGCATTTAAGCTTCTTAAACTTGAAGTAAATCTGCTCATGCAACAATTTTTCTGTTATAATCGCCTTTACTTAATTTTAGTCCTCCTTGATTTATTATTCCATGATTTGCAAGTTGGGAATATTGAGCATCCCCTTACAGTTTAATCAGACTATATTTATTGATCTAAGAATAGCTAACACCCCATTTTTATAGTCTCTTTCATTGCTGGAAAAGGACTGTAGAAGAATGGAAAACTAACCTTGGAGCCATTTTTGGCGATGAGACCCTTATAAGTCTGTTCTTTTTTCTTTGATTTGGTTATAATGAGAGACATAATAGTGCATTGAAGATAACAAAAGAACTCTAAATGAGTAAAAAAAAAAAAATGAAATGAAGTTTTGGTATTCCAGATTTCCACATTGAGAACATCATGTTTTTTGCCAACTATCAGTATCGCTGATTTCTTGGCTGCCTCTAAAGTAATTTTTTGGTCCTTGA
This sequence comes from Ailanthus altissimus, assembly GCA_946807835.1. Classification (NCBI taxonomy): domain Eukaryota; kingdom Viridiplantae; phylum Streptophyta; class Magnoliopsida; order Sapindales; family Simaroubaceae; genus Ailanthus; species Ailanthus altissimus. Next base: position 23,800,192 of record OX327684.1, read on the forward strand.
AAATATCATCCATATATCTGAGGTTCAGCTCTTTCGAAAAGCTCATTCATTGGCTTGTAATGAAACTTTTAAATATCCAAGAAGTGGTTTGTTAGAACTTTAAAGATTAACAGTGAAAAATGGGTTTTTACTAACAAATTAACTTTTGTGTTCTCCAGTGAAAGTTCCTTTTGCAGCTCTTTCAGTAACAGCTGTATCAAACATTAGCTTAAATGGTGCTATATGTTAATATTAAAGATCATAACTAGGTATCTAATGACCTACTGTTGATTGTTTTAGGTTCATTACATAAGGTGTAGTATTGTCAGTGGAAAGACTTGAAATCAAATTGCAATAAATCTGGCAATTGAAGAATATGATTTTTTTATAAAGCCATATGAGAGCTGCATAATTACACATGAGCAGTGGGTGCACTGCAGGAGTTATTAGCACAAGGAGTTACAAATTGTGTTGTGGGGGATTTCATAGAGGTCATCCTCATTAAAAAAGAAAGGAAAGACAACAAACAGTACATCATTGATGTTTAAACCACATCCTTGGCAGTCTTGTAATAAAGATTTTAAAACTGCATGGAGTTTACTGAACTCAATGTTTCATTTTGCCTCTGTTACAAATAAAATTTTTAATGAACTGATACTAGTAACTGCCGTCTCTGGAAAAGTTTAGGATGATATTTTTTCCGAGCATCATACTCTGTTGAGTTCTTACAGAAATTGTTTATACAGGCTTTGGATCTGGGTATGGGTGCAAAGCTGAAGGGTTATATGGTAGAGGATATCTGGCAGGAACTAGCACGAGCAAAATACTTGGAGTGGGAGGAAGCGTCTAGCAAGCGTTCATGTGAATTACAAAACTTGAAGTATGTGCTCCCTGTGAGTTTTGGCTTTTGGAAGGTGGCTTGATTATTGGACAAATTTATCTGTTATTTTTCTTATTGGATGCTTCATAAAAGTTGTTTCTATTTGTCTCAGGGAAGCTTGCGAAGCAGCTCTTGAAGAAAAGCATGTGCTTGATATTTCTACAACAGAAGGCTTCTTGGATGAAGTTACTTCTACTCATAAGAGACAAATGGAGGCTTTGAATCAAGTATTCAGGAAAGCTGCAGAAGCCGACACGCCAACTGAAGTGAGAATCTTATTTTGTTATCTTTCAATTATCAAACAATTCTCTGTTATTTGGTAGAGATACTGATTTAGTATTTCAGGTACCTGACTACCTATGTTGTAAAATTACTCTTGATATTTTTCTCGATCCTGTTATTACTCCGAGTGGGCTTACATATGAGAGGGCTGTGATCCTCGAGCATCTTCAAAAGGTGGCAGTACACTTTCGATAGTGCATAGTCAAACTTAATTGCTGTCAATTTTTGTATGTTTTTAAGCGATTTCTCATATTGATTACAAACTAGGTGGGTAAGTTCGATCCAATCACACGGGAACCACTCAATCCGTCCCAGCTGGTACCGAACTTGGCAATAAAGGAAGCAGTCCGAGCATTTCTAGACAAACATGGTTGGGCGTACAAAATGGTAGTTTGATTACTGGAGTGGACTTAGACTTCTGTTACGAATCATTGATAACGTTTGCTAATTATCATTTTGCAGCTTAAATATGCAATGTCGGGACGCAAATGTACAGATTTGTTGTATAATTTAGTTAAAATTTGATATGTTGTACAGAATTTTACCTAACATGCTTTATAGATGAGGTAGCCATGGAAGTGTTGTTTGTCTAGGTTTTAAATTGATACCATTGTGTTTACTACCCAATTGATGAAGATAATGGTGCCAATATGGCGTAATTATTCACGTGTTTACTATCTTGGACGTAGATCAGTCTCGTCCCATTGTTTTAGCTAATTGGCAGTTAATTGTTATCCACAGGGATCACAAAGTTCTTGGTTTAACATGAATAATTTAGTGGCTAGTTTTGAAAAAGGGAATGTACCAGAACTTGAATAAATATTAAGTCGCAAATCCAATCCTGGCTGTACCACACTGTTTGCAAAGCGAGCGGCGACTACTGGAAAAGCTGTTTTTCTACCATTTTTTCTTTTAAAGAGTTGTTTTTCTACCATTGATTTGTTAATTCTGGGTAATATTGCACGCTCTCTTTTACTTTGCCGAGAAAATACGTCTTAAGCATTTGGCTGTAAGAGTACCTTCCGTCAGTCGAAGTGCTTATCTGGTTGGTCGAAATTGAATCGTATAATTAATTATTTTGCAATTTGTGAATTATTCCTTGAATGTCTCCTTATATTTTAATTTCTTTTTTTTTATAATCTTCTATTGGGGGCTGGTGGGAGCATATAAAACTCCTGGACCTTGACAAATATCAAAAGGTGTGGTAACGTTGAAATTGCGAAAGTAATTTCTCAATAGACAGCTTATTTTTGTACATCACGTAACCTTGTGTTTTTTATGAATGGGAGTTTTTGGTATCGATTTATATAGTTTCAGTGAACAAACATTAAGCATATGCTGATTAAGCGTTGAAAAATAATATTTTTAACTTAAATTGTTTTTATTGCTTTTGCTATACCCCTCCGTACACGGTTATCATGGAGTACTTATGTGCTTCTGGTCAAAACCTTATTAAAAATGAGAGCATATGCATTGGTTTGAATTAAAATCAAATTATTACCACACGCTGGCTTTCTATTTTTTTTATTTTCTTCTTATTTCATAATAGAAGGTACAATATAAATAATTTTATGTAACTACAACATCTCAAAACCAATGAAATGCTCTTAATGATTAATTAATTTAAAAATAAATGTGTATATAACAAAATTATATTTGAACCTATAATTTATATAAAATATTATAAAATCATAACATGATAGTAAATATAAATTAAAAAAAAGTTAAATGCATCTCAATTTATTTTATAACAGGATTATGATGAATATGTGAAAAAAAAGTAGGATATAATTGCCTTTAGCTAAAGTAATAAAGTCATAATTACAAAAATTAAAAATATCATTAAATAATCTAGTTGGGAAATTAAAAGTCGTTTTTAAAAAAGAATTCCACCTATTTCTTAAAATAAATAACACAAAAATAAAATAAAATTTTTGTTAATAAAAAAATCTAACTAAATGAATGTAACGTTTTTATAGTCATATATCTAATTAGTTTATTATATGCCCTTTATTGTTTTGATATTCATATTATATCAATTAAATTATATTAAAATCAAGAAAATTTTAAATTCAAAATTGATAAAAATTGTTAATCGGAATAATAAATAGGTAGGAATAGGAAGAAAAAAAAAAAAGGTAGTAAAAGAAAAATTATACAAAAGCGAAAAAGTGAACCGAATATAAAAGAAGAGTAAAGAACACCAAATAAATTTGGTTTTAAAGTGTTAATGATTGATGGGAATCACGATCTCCCAAATGCCAATACCAAAGAAGAAAATATCAATTGCTTAACTTACACAATCGTGAGATTCATCATGCAATTTAATTCATGCATCGTCCAAATCGTGAAAAAGCTAGAAAAAAAGTCATCCGTGGTAGACCCAATTGGCCATTTCTATGTCTTGTGGTAAAGCGAGCTGATTGATTATGCATTGGATGTATTTATTTCGGCATCTGAAAAGCTAAATTTCTTTCAATTGACAGAATTGAACAAAGTAACTTGATATAAATAAAAAATAAAAATCATTGATGTTTTGAATTCTAGGAACTTCAATTATTACATTCACTGTTGGTCCATATACAACATGTGTAAAATTATCAGTTTGCTCAAGGATTTGTCCGTGTCCATGTTTCTTCCTCTTCCATCGAGATTGAACTGTTGATGCAAAATTGGAGAATTTCACATGTGATAATGATATGCTAACAGCCTAACAGTTCTATAAAATAAAAACAAGTAATATTATTATACATTATTTTGTACATGCATTACTCAACAGAGAACTCGTCTTGCCTCTACGATGCTTAAGATCGTATTTAAAGTTTCCTTTAAACATAAAGAAATTATATTAAAGTCTTTTTTTTTGGGGGGGGGGGGGGGGGGGGGGGGGGGATTTCATTGAATTGAACAATTTTTATGAAAGTTTGATTTGATCAGACAACTAATGACGAGGACAGGTCACCCAACAAATATAACTTTTTAATGGTACAGGCCACAGGATCAAAATCTCGCCGACACACGACATTTTATAATAAAAAGATTAATTTCAATGTGTTGTCTTTTTCTTGAGCAGTAATGTCTTTTGACTTTCTTATTGTCATATCTAATCGCTCTTCGTCTTTTAAATTTTGACCGGAAAACGGTACTCACTCACACCCTTAAAATTGTGAAAGAGATACTAAAATATTCATAATTTTATAAATATTTTATAAATATTAATTTTGATAGTTCAAGATATAATTTTATAAATCGTAAAAATATATATTTATAAAATAAAATTTAATAATTAATGTCTATCTAAATTATTTGCAATACTTGATTATTAAAATTTGTGGTCACAGTTTATTTAATAAATTATTTATTAAATAATAATATTTATTTATAAATTTATTTATAAATATGGACATATTAAAAGTGACTTAAGGGTAAATAAGTAATTAAAAAGATAATACATTTTTTTAGAGCCTAATTTTAATTATAGACATCAATTTAAAGGTTAATTAAATAGTTATTATTGGTCTAAAGACTAAACCCGATTTAATTAAATATAGTTTTAATTAAATGAGCTTTTATTTTATAACATGAGTTACTAGAGTACAGCCCTTAACTTTTAATGTAATAGTTTAGAGTTAACTTAGAAGGATTAGTGCATTATGAGATAATAAAGATTATACATTTTAAGTTGGAGTTAGGAAGCTCACGAGTCTTGCAGTCTATCTACTAACTCAAATCCTAATCAAACTTTAATTTCATAATCTTAATTAAATTTTAAATACTCAAGGAAGATTCCTATATATACATGAGGTATGGTATAGTAAAATATACTGCAACAATGTAGAGAAAAATTTTTTTTTACGTATTTTTATATGGAAAAAGAATTTAATTAATATCATTATCTCATATTTTGATATTAGTATTTTTAGAGATTAAGAAAGATTCACGTACTCACCTGCGTTGAGTTTAAAGATTAAGAATAATAGAAAAGATTGTAGTCAGTCAATTCAAGATTTTTTATAACGAAAAATTGAGATAATCTTTTATCCTTATATATATATATATATATATATTTATGAACAAGACGATCTGACTTCCGTTATATTTATTTTTATAAACATAATTTTTTTTTATTTTCAATCAACAAATTCGTTATTCAATTAAGGAGGTTATCCTTCAAATTTACATAGTTCAACATTTTACTTTCATGGCAGTTTTTTTTTTTTTTTTAATAAAAAAGTTATACACGGGGTTTCTTTGAACTTCACATTTTATTGTTCTAATGCAAGTAATAACATATAAACAAACGAAAATGTCATTTTGATATTTGGTTTAATTGGTATATATTACTTTAATTTATACCTTTTTTTATATGTATTACGTTACATGTCGTTATAATATGTTTGTATAAAAATTACTTTTAGAGAATAAAATAATACTTTTAACTATATACATGTTTTAATTTAAAATTTAAAATACGAATAATATCAATTTAGAAATATGATAATAAAATAAAATTGAATTCACATTAGTTTCTTCTTTTTTTTTAAAGATAAGAGGTGGGCCAGGACTCAAAAAAATTTATCCCCTACTTTTCTTTAGAATCGAACTCTTAACACTTGCCAAGCAAATAAGTAAAACCACTAGGCTACGCCTTCAAGGGGCAAACTCACATTTGTTATTTATATAATACTCGTAAATTGATGAAAATATTGTGGCCAATTTGGAATAGAATGAAGGTGAGTAAAGTGTTTTATTTTTCTCCTCACAAATTGTTAGTTTATATTGGAATGCCCAAATTTATATGTCATTCAATTAAAATAGACACAGAAATAGAAGTGAGATGAATTTTCTCAATCCCTTATTATTATTATTGTTATTATTATTATTGATGATTCAAAAAAAAAATTTATTGTTATTATTGTTTGCCGAAGTATGCCACAACTAGCCCTTTCGGCTAGGGGGAAACTAAAAAATAGTTTTTACTCAATTAAATTAAAATTTATTTTTTAGAGTGTGTTTTTTTTAGGTGCTTGTTGAATTAAGAAATATACGATTGAGTAATGTTAAATATTTTAAAATTTTATTTTAAATTATATCTCAAAAGTAATGTGTCAAGTAAACATTAGGTGGTAAAATAGTATAAATTTTAAAATTATTTATTTTACTCAGTATTTATTTAATATATCATTTTTAAGATATAATTTAAAATAAAATTCTGGGATGATTAATATTTTTCTACATAATTTCATAAGAGAGTGATGGAGTTGGAGATTTTATTGATTCTAAGTTGGAAATAAGTATGTATTTATTGGTATCATTTTCAGGAATTTGTAATGAAGAGAGACGGGAAAAAGAAGAAAAAAATGAAAATGAAAATGAAAATGAAAGAGAAACGAGAAATAGAATAGATTTTTTTATGTGTTGTGTTTGAGTGTGTTGAGGGTTGGGGGAGGGGAAAAGGGGGAGAAAATAAAAATAAAAGTTAGAGTGGGAAAAATAAATTTTATTTTATATTTTATTTAAATATTTATTTATCACATTAAAAATATTATAATAAAAATAATTAAAAAGCAACTGTTTTAATAAAATATTAATAATGGCAAGGACTAATATGTATGTATTAAAAAGATAAAGATATTCTAATGAAATAAATATTGTTGAACCCTTTTAATTTAGTCTAAGTGTTTAAAATATCTCATTATTTTTAAAAATATTTTGAATATTTTTGTTTGTCAGTTTGATCTATTATTTTGACTTAGAAAGGGTAAAATGATATTTAATATTAATCTAACTTTATTATACTACGTTGAAATAAAACAAATATTTAAATGTCACATGTCAATATGTTATTAGTCTAGATTTAAATAAAATAAAATAAAATAAATATATAAAAATTAAAAAATTGCCACCCTCGCCGACAGACGGCCATTTTCTAACAATGGTTATAATTTTTTAATTTTTATTTATTTTAAATATAATTAATGACATATTGACACGTGTTTAAAATAACTAATCACTTTACAATATATGTTCTTTTATTAAAGAACACATGTTAAACTAATAAATAAATTTATTTTAAATAATTATTAATTATTTTATTTATTTTTTATAATTTAAATATAAACTAATGATATTATGATATGTATTTAAAGTAATTAATCACTTTATGATATGTATTTTTTTATTAAATAACATATGTCAATTAATACATACTCTATAATAGAGGCAAAATTATAATTTTTGATAAATTTGATAAGATTTTGTTAAAATTAATATAATAAATTGACGGACAAAAATTTTAAAATATTTTAAACACTTAAATCAAACTAAATGTGTATTAGTATTTACCTTTATTCTAATTAGATTAGGGATTAAAATAGTAAGTTTTCCAAAAACAATTATAGTATCATGGTAGGTGAACGAGAGGCTTAGATTTGTGTTTGATATTGAGATCATGGTTCACTCATTTTAATGAAGCTAGAAGGTCACCTCACGGACCCTTGCTTTGTTTTTGTTTTTTCCAAACAGGGTGGTAATTCCACTTCCCAAGGTATAATAATACACTTTAAACTCCCAATTTAAAAAAATAATAAGAGAGAGATTCGTGAGCCTATTCCATTTACATTTTTTTGATATCCCATAAAGCTTTGAGAAATTGAGAGTGAAATGAATTGAACTGACTTTTTCTCACATGTTGAAAAGAAATAATTGAGTCAAAAGGAAATAATAAAATTTGGAAGTAATAGATAATAGAAGTTGGTAGTTACATAGTAAAAAGAGTCTTATTTTTAACTGAATTAGTTAAAAGAATATTTTCATCATGCACATTAACTTTTAGTTATGCAAGTTGTTGAGTTTGTTAGAGGTAGTTATATGATTTTCCTTCGATACAATGTATTCCTCTGTATATATAAAAAACTTATCAATGTACAGATCGTAGATAAGAAAAATAAAAAGAAAAAGTGATTTTAGTTTCTCTTGTATTTCCATTTATTTTCTTAATTTTCAAACAAACAACTTTTCTATTATGGTATCAAAGCCATTCTAAATGGCTGATGTTAATTTTATTCTAACTCAAAATAATTTTCTCAAGGTCCCTCAGCCTCTAAATGTTATTATAAATTTTATAAAAATTATGTACCTAGGGGTAATCTTGCATATAAAACCTATAACAATAATTTCTGTGATCCTAAAAATAGTGGTATTGAATCTGCAAGTGATCTGAATACCTCTTCAAGATTTGTGAATGCTCCAACTGCAAACAAAATGGTATATATGGCTACATCAAATGATGATTACTTGGCTACACCAGAAGATTCAGCAAATGAGAATTGGGGTTCTTATAATAATTCTGACTTTTCTACTGATCCAAACTGGTACCTGAATTCTGGTGCCACACACCATCTCACTTATAATGTGAATAATATTAACTCAAAGGCTCCATTTACAGGTAATGACAAATTGCTTATTGGTAATGGTTTTGGTTTAAAGATTCTTCATACTGGTCACTTACAGTTTCAATCCAAAAATGCTATATTTGATCTCACTCATATGTTACATGTTTCACAAATTACCAAAAAATTTATTAATGTTTCTCAATTGATCTCTGATAATCACATTTACACTGAGTTTCATGACCATTTCTGTTTGATTAAGGATAAGAAGATGAACAATGTGTTGTTGAAGGGTATTGCTGTCAAGGGGCTGTATAAGCTACTGCTATGTGTAACTCAACTCAAAAGTCATCCATTCAATTCACCTGTGTCAATGCTTTCTTGTTTTTCATCTGAAACCTTGTGTAGTATAAATAAAAATCAGAATCATGCCACTGTTCATTTAGGCAAGATTGTGAAAACCAAATCTCAAATCCTTGTTTTCCTTCTAAGATTGTCAGTCCTGTAAACTTGTGGCATTTAAGGCTTGGCCACCCTAATGTTCACACCTTGAAAACAGTATTACATGATTGTAATCTACTTTCTATTAATAATAAAAACCATAAACCTGATTTTTGGTCATCTTGTCAAAGAGAGAAGCTTCACAGACTACATTTTCCCACTCATTCCATTTCTACTCATGTTTGCTTGTTATTGGTTTACACTGATTTATGGGGACCAGCTTCTTTACCTTCTAAATAAGGATATTATTACTATATCAGTTCTATAGATGACTATATAAGATACTGTTGGTTATTCTCATTAAAGGCTAAATCAGATGCATTTAAGGCTTTTGTTTCTTTCAAACTACAAGTAGAGAAATAATTTAATCAGTCTATAAAGACTTTACAATCTGATTAGGGATGTGAGTACAGGCCATTTGCCAAATTCTTGACTGATCATGGGATTCAATTTAAACTCACATATCCTCATACTCACCATCAGAATGGTGTTGTCGAAAGGAAACAGAGGCATGTAGTAGAAATAAGACTCATACTCTTGGCTCAAGCTGGTCTACCCTTTAAATTTTGGTGTGATGCATTCCACACAGCAGCCTATCTTATCAATAGACTCCTCACACCTATTCTACAACACAAATCACCTTTCCAGAAACTTTTCAACATCAAACTAGATTATTTTTTTCTTAAACCTTTTGGTTGTGAATATTTTCCTCTTCTTCGACCTTATCACTCTCACAAACTTAACTTCCACTCTGATTCCTATATATTTCTTAGATATAACCACTTACATAAGGGATACAAATGTATGCATCCCTCTGGTAGAGTGTACATTGCAATTCATGTAACTTTCAATGAAACACATTTTCCTTATGAGTCATTATCCAAATCTTCTACTTTACATTCTGCCAATAACCATCAAACACAACTTTTTATTTTTCCAGTCCTACATAGTAGTAAAAATATACAACAGTCTGTACAGGATCAAAGCTTGACAGTAGCACAGGTTTTGTATAAAATACATACAAAAAATGGTCATAATTCTCCTATTTCTCCTACATTATCATAATCATCCTCTTTTTCACATCAAAACACTGCAACTCATCTAAATTTTCCACATCACATTACTTCAACACATCAACCATCCTTATTAACACACCCAATGCAAACCAGATTAAGGTCTGAAATTTTTAAACCAAAAGCCTATACTAGTCAAGTATTTGTTGAGCCTCAGTCAGTTCAAGAAGCTTTGGCTAATCAACATTGAAGAGCAGTAATGAATGAAGAATTCAATGCTTTACAAAAGAATAATACTTGGACTCTAGTTCCAGCTTCTGAAGTAGTGAAAGTAATTGATAACAAGTGGATTTTCAGAGTCAAATACAACCCAGATGGTTCAGTCACCAAATATAAAGTTAGATTAGTTACAAAAGGCTTTCTGCAAACACTAGGCATTAATTATTATGAGACATTCAGTCCAATCATCAAACCTTCAACTATCAGAATTATATTGAGTCTTGCAGTGATGAATGAGTAGCAGGTCAGACAAATAGACATTAATAATGCCTTCCTAAATGGTGATCTCAATAAGGCTGTATATATGTCACAACCTGAAGGCTTCATCAACTCATCTTTTCCAACTCATGTCTGCAAATTAAGTAAAGCTTTATATGGGTTAAAGCAAGCTCTAAGAGCTTGGTTTGAGAAGCTAAAGTCAGCTTTAGTTAGCTGAGGTTTCTGCAACTCTCGATTAGATTCTTCACTCTTCATTTACAAGCAAAATGGTTCCTTCATTATGGTTTTGATATATGTAGATGACATCTTGATAACATGACCAATTTCAAGTCAGCTAGATGATTTCATTCACAAACTAAACAAAGCTTTTGCTTTAAAAGATTTAGGTCATTTCAGTTATTTCTTGGGGATTGAAGTCACCAAGACCTCTAATGGGTTACTTCTTTCTCAGTCCAAGTACATTTCAGATTTGCTTAAAAAGGCAAATATACAGAACTGCAAATGATCTAATACTCCTATGGTTGCTGGACAAAAGATGTACAAAGTTAATATTGATCCTGAGACAGAATTATTTCCTGATTCTACATTATATAGGAGCATTGTTGGTGGCTTGCAGTATCTAGTTCTAACTAGACCAGAACTCTCATTCTCAGTCCATAAGTTGAGTCAGTTTTTGGCTAACCCAACTGTTAAACACTGGCAAGCCTACAAAAGAATGATGAGATATCTGAAAGCTACTCAGTCTTTTGGCTTAAGCATTGTCAAGTCTTGAGATTTGATTCTCACCGGGTATTTAGATGCAAATTGGGCTTGTGATCCCAATGACAGACGATCCATAGGTGGTTACTGCATTTACTTAGGTTCAAATCTAATCTCTTGGTCCTCTAAGAAACAGCAGTCAGTAACAAGGTCAAGCACTGAAGCTGAGCACAGAGCACTTGCCTTAACTTGCTTAGAAATGGTGTGAATTCAATCATTAATGGCAGAGCTGTCTATTTCTTTATCACAACCAACAATTCTATGGTGTGACAATCAAAGTGCATTGTCGTTGGCAAGCAATCCAGTCTTCCATGCTAGAACCAAGCATATAGAATTAGATGTGCACTTCATAAGGGATAAGATTACAAATAAAGTGCTGGAAGTTAGGTTTGTACCCAGCTCAAACCAAATCGCTGATGTAATGACCAAATCTCTGTCAATTTCAAATTTTCAGTATTTTAGGTCCAAACTCAAGGTCACTACTGCCCTTGAGCTTGAGGAAGGATGTTGAAAGTGTCGCTGGCGCAGTCAGATCTTAGGCATGTAGGTGTATGCATGTGCAATTGTGTTTATTGCCTAACGCAGCAGAAATATAAATTTTACAATAAACACAATAAATAAATATATTAATTACATTAATATATTTATAAAGTTAGAGAACTCACCAAACGTGTAACGTTATACACGTGTTTTTCCTGGAGTCCCCATAGAGACCAACTCGTGTGCAGTTCTAGTCACCAACACGATGGGCTTGATGAGCTAGAATAACAGCCTGATATTCAGCTTGGGATTAACTCTTAATTTCCAAAATGGCCGAGAGTGAATTTATATCATTTTCTCCAAAAGAATAAGAAATGAAGAATTTGGAGTAATTCATAATTACTCCAATTGGAAGCAGAGGAAAAAATGAAACAATTTCATTTTTCCTCTTTTCCTTTTTTTTTCTTCTTCTTTCTTTCTTTTCTTCTTTCTATTTTCTTTCTTCTCCATTTCTCTCTTCTCTTCTCTCTCGGCCGTTTGGCCTACTTCTCTTGCTTCTCTTTTGCTTCTTTATATATATATATAATATAATATAATATAATAATATATATTATATAATATAAAAATGAGAGAGAGATAGAATAATTATTTAACAATTAAATAATCATAGTGTGTTATGACCATTTTGTCTCTCATGAATAATTACCAAGTTTACTCCCTAATGGGTCTCACCAATTCTCATACTTAGGTAAACTCAACTGAGGGTCCACAATACGCTACGTGTCCTTATATAATTAGTAAATAACAATTATTAACTAATTGTTGTATTTAACACTTAAATACAGACATGCACGTATTCCCGTGAAATCGCTAAATATTATTGGATTAAATAATTTAATCCGACGCGCTGCCCCAGTGCACAATGAGTACACTCCATATTGCGGGACTTCCTAGGTTCTACGTCTGATTCGTTAAATGAAACTATTTCATGAGTTCGTGAACAATGCCCCACACACACGTCACGGATATATAAATCAGCACGTTGAACCATACAAGCTAAGGTTATAACGCATACGTATAGTCATTCCGTCATGATATCCAGGATGTGCAGGGATATAGATTATTACCGTCAAATCTCCTTATGCTCATTCATGTCCTATCTCTAGACTTGTATCTTAATAAACAATGTGCGCAAACTCCTTTGCCATATTATTCCACCCTGACGGAACTCTTTTCAGGGATGATTGCTTATGGCCACAAGACTTTCTAATATATAGTCTCGAAGCATCTGGATATCAAACTCCATATGGGAGCTGACAAATCCCATATCTGTACGCACTGGACTCCATAAGCATCGGACCATATACAACGACACCCAGCGGTCACACTATGAAAGGTCTATGACATGTGTGGAACCAAAGTATGGTGGATCACTTACAAGCCCACCGTGGCACTCAGGTCAAAGGACCACGTATACTGCTCAACTCGAGAGGACCCTCCGTTGACGGCTTACATTAAATGTCTATCGGAGGCCCTCGTGATCCTGTTCGATATCCAGTCCTAACTGGATACCCATATGTCAATATGAGCTCCAAGCTCATAGTCGGTCAGGAACGACCATCTATACCCGACAAATACGACATATGATAATCTATATATAAAGGTATCCACCGACAGACCCGCATTGGTAGAAATAGATCAGGGATTATTATTTGAGAATATACTTGCGCAACTTGCATTTTCTGGCACCCGATTGCAACTCTTGCAACTATGCAGTTACTAGTATATTCTCAGGTCTATGTCTCATTACAGACAAGACTCCAACTCTTAAATCTGCTGAGTATTATAACCAGCTAACATTTAACTGTGCTAACATTTAGTAATTATATGTCTCAGCGTGACTGACTATGAGCCATTATCTAAACCCTTTAGATCTGATCCGAACTCCTTCAGATTTACAATGTCTGTAACGTTATATGCATAATACCATATAATTGGGTATTAGTGATTTAATAAAAATATACACTTGTATAAATACACAAATATATATATATATTTAAAAATGACACGTAAATACCGATCCTAACAAAAAAAAAATAATTGAATCAAGTTGTGAAAGAAAATAACAGAATCTGACAATAACAAATAACAGAAGCTGATAGTTACAGAATAACGAGAGTCTTATTTTCAACTGAATTAATTAAAGAATATTTTCATCGTACACATCAGCTTTTAGTTATGTAAGTTATTGATTTTGTTAGAGATGGTTATATAATCTTCAATACAATATATTTTTCTGTGTATATAAAAAATTAATCAATGTACAAATCATAAATAAAAAAAATAAGAAGAAAAAGTGATTTTAATTTCTCTTGCATTTCCATTTATTTCCTCAGTTTCCAAACAAACTACTTTTCTATTACATCACAGCACACCTTTCAATTATTCAGTTATATCCTCAATAATTCATAAACCCACACATTAATTAGAATTCTTTTATCATGTTTATTTGTCAAGGAATAAGAAAATTTTCTAGTGGAAACAAAACTACCCAGTTTTGGGTTCCCACCCTCCATGTGGATGTGGTGGCACTTAGATTTAGCACAAACCATAATTAGGGGCTGCACTTGGACCGCCCGCCCCCGCCCCCCTTCCTTTGTTGTAGTTGTAGCCATTTTTAACTCGTTACACACTGCCATTCCCACGTGATAGACCCATTTCTTTGAATTTTCTCTCTATAAAATTATGAAAAATAGGAAAAATCTTTTAGCTAATAACTATCTTTTCGTTGACAAGTTCAAGAAATTCGTTTAGCTAACGTGTTTTTCAAATTAAGGAAAAATTCAGTATTTACAAACATATCATTATGAGTTTAGAAATTAAAATAAGATAGATGAAAAAACAATTAATCTTTAAATATATTTCACGGTTTTATCAATGAAACGTATTAATACATTTTTACCATTTTTTCCAAAAAAAATAAAATAAAAATCAAACCCTCAACTTCATGAGACGAGAGGAAATCATCTAATTGATCACTGGATCAACCCAGTGGCAAAAGCACTTTGGGCGTAGCTGAAAAAATTTATGTATCTTTAAGTAATTCTCTCACGTAGTTAATTTTCACGTAGCCCCTCTTAAATTATAAAAGTATTAAAAATTCTTTTCTAAATTGTATTTTTGTTTGAAATAGTCCTCTTAAAAATAATTTTTGGCTCTGCCTAGATCAACCCCTCATCCTTTTAACTGTTGAAATTCTCTCTCTATCCCTCTTTTAATTTTTAGAGGTTTTAAATGAAATAATCCGAAAATGCACAAGAAATGGTAATGTGATGGGAAGAGGATAAACTTGGGTGGTAGTAACTGTTCCATTGAAGACTTTGACAAAAGGGCAGGCAGCATCTTGATCTTTGAGGAAGGTTTTGGATGGACCACAACACCAAAATTCACAGCTCCATTCAATATGGGCACATTCTTCTTGTTACTTATCTAACTCTTTCTCTGAACCATTCACCATTTGGATTCTTTTCACGAATCATCCACTGTATGCTACGAGCTTTGCTTTATGAATCATTCAAGGGCCACATTTTGGCTTTTGCTATATGCCATAAAATTCATAAGTATCTATTAAATACGACATATTGGTTATGGACGAAATAAGAGACAAAATAGAGGATCAAATCTTACTGGTAAATGGTAATCCAAGTGTGAGTGCGAAAAAAGGGAAAAGACAAACTATATTTACTAGTTTCAAAGAGTAAAAATTGTAGTTACCAAATAAGCCATAAGGATTTTGGAAGTGCTGTTGGACAAAACAAAGGAGAATCTTGTGCAACTAAAAGGCAAATAAGGATTGGAATTCATACCAACAAACAAGTAAACGAATCCAACTGGGAATGAACGACGGTAAGGAACAAGAAGAAGAGACAACACTGCTGGTACAAGCAAAACTCCAAATGTTAAAAGAAAATAAGGCATTAGATGAAATTATTGATCAGAAAACAAAAGGAAAATCTTATAAACAAAGCTTCCGACGTATTTATTCACATTGACTAAACTCATAAACCTGATACTGGAATTCGAGGAAGAGAATTTACAACATGTTGATCACGGATGAGTTGCATTGACAACCAAGATGTGGAAACAGAGGTAGAATTTACAAATGGGATCCTTGAAACCAGGCGGTAAGTGATCTCCCTCAGGCAGTATGCGTAATATTGACAGTGCGCTTCAGTCTCTCAAGAATACCAGTTGCCTTTCTCTTGGCTCTTGCAGTTCCATCTTGAGCAAGCTTAGAAATTGTTCCATACATATTCTCCTCTTCCCTCATTGCTTTCCATTTGGTTCGATCACTCAAACAGATGGTGTGGAGGATTGCAATGCAATTCTCCTTATTGCGGTCACAAGTGCTCTCCCTAATAATGCGAAGCAAGCAAGACAAGGCCCCAAGATCTCCCATTTCCTCAACAGCCCTGTGATTAGTAGAAAGCATCGCAAGAATGGCCAATAACTCATCCACATGCACGCCATCCATAATTTTCTTCAGAATTACCCTCAACCCACCATCACGCACAGCTCTTGCTTTATTTTCATGGATGATACATAAATTAAATATAGCGGAGGCAACATCTTTCATTGCTAATGGATGGCCTTCTTCTAAAAGATCAATAAGTGGTTTCAAGGCACCAGATTTTCCAATAAGTTCCTTATTGGAATCAAGAGCTGATAATGTGAAAATGGCTGCAGCTGCATTGCTCCTTGTTTCAATAGTCCCCGATCTCAGTGCATCCATAAGAAGAGGAATTACCATGGGGGTTTCAGCAACAAGCTTCTTGTTGTTGTCATGGATAGAAAGATTCAGGAGCGTTGTTATCACGTCTTCTTGGAGATTGGGGTTTATTCCATTTTTATCCTTGCTTTCAGATAGAGGACTCAGCAGTTGCGTTATGGCATCAACAGACTCTCCAAAAAGTGCCCGAAATGAGGGCATCCTTTTTGTTAACAACCGAAGCTCCTTTGCTGCTTCTTTCTGTTCAGAAAGAGTTGCAGACATCTTCTCCAGCAAAGAGAGAAAATGGTCACGATCTGCTTCTGTTATTCCTTCTTCATTGCTATACTGAACAGGACTGGGTAATTCGATTCCCTGACTCTTACACCATTGTGATATCATTTCCCGGATAAGATGATTAGGAGTAAGGATTGTGTGCGACAGCACTTGTTGGGTTCGTGGGCATGTCCTGTTTCCTGCTTTTAGCCATCTCTGGATATACGGTCTATCAAAAGTCTGTAAAACAAAAAAACATAACAAATAAAACAAATCAAGAACCAGGAAGAATTGTGATAAAGAAAAGATTAATAGGATTCAAAACTCTGTAACCATAAAATTCCAGCAGCCACAACAGCATATTTCAGTAATTAAAACTAAAAAAATGCTAAAATCAAACAAGAAATAAAGGAGTAAAACTAGCAACAATTAAAAATCCATGATATTTTGATAAAATTATTACCATCTTCCAAAAGTAGTACTCAAGTAAGCTAATTAATTTGATTATCCCAAAATATTATCATTTTAGAAGCAGTACAATACTGTTAAAATGACCACATAAATGTAGGAAAACAAAGATAATAACAAAAGGGTAAAGCATATACAAATTCTAGCCAATCAAACAATTCTCTGCTTTCAATTCTTAAGGATAGTACGAATCTTCAGAGTGATTTAATTTCACCTACTACCCGATATCAGAACCTTGTCACCGATGCCAAATATTTTACCAAAACAAGAATGCAGACGAACTCACATTGGAAAGAACCAAAAAAAAAAAAGAACTTTACGCGTCATTTAGCTGTGGAAAAAATTGAAGAACGAAATGAAAGTTCAAATTTTGAGCTAATGCGGTGGGCCAAATAGAAATGTAAGCTCAATAGAGTGAAGATTCCAGTAAAAAAATGGTTCTTTTTTTTAAAAAAAAAAAAAGCAACGCATTTCGTTTAAATTACTGAAAGAATAATCCCCTTCTATTTGGTTGAGAGGAAAAATTAACAGCGAATTGGGTAATAAATTGAGAAATTGAATTTCATTGTTTTATACTGGCTTCCAGAAATTTTTTTTTTGAAAAAAAAAAACTCAATTTGTCAAATGATTGTACATAAACTCCCAAAAAAACCGAAACTTTTCTTTTCTTTTGCTCGTATTTTCTCAGCAACCAAACAGAGCAACAAAAACTTGTCTGAAAACAAAAACCACAGCCCAAAATTCTGACACTAACCTGTCCAGAAGCCAAGACAACGGGATCTCTCATCAACTCCTTAGAGAGCGGGCACTTAAACTCTTCGGGACACTGCACAGTTTCGTGTAACTTTAGCGACAACGATCTCTTCTTCATCTTCAGCTCTTTTAAAGCACACAGCGTCTCTTTGGCTTGATCGATCGTCTCCGTGCGGTAATCCTCATCGTCCACGATGAGCCTCACTAATTTCTGCAGCTCTTTCTTTAACTCCGTAGCTTTCGCCATCACCGTCGGATCGGAATCGCCCACGCCGGTTTTGGCCATAAAGATTAGAGAAAAAAAAGATCAAATCAGCGACGTTGATTCCGAATGAGTTACCTTTTAATTTTAATTGCTGCCGACAATGGCGAAACCGAGAATTGGAATTGGAATTCGAATGAGAATGAGAGTGCTCTGTTTCATTTTCTCTATTTTTTTAAAGAAAAATTGTTTTTGTGTTTGTTTTATCCGGTTTTTGTTTACAGTTTCTTTCTCTCTCTTTCTCTAGCTGTTTCTGCTTCTAATTCTATTCTCGGTAATTCTATGAACTGAGAGAAAGAACGACACCACTCTCTATCACTGTCTGTACACATAACACACTTTTATTTTTTTCTTTTATATAAGTGTGGTCTAGTTCTACTGTTTCATTTTATTTTATTTTTCTCTCTCTACCCTCTAGAGTTTCACACGCCTCTTTAATGGGGTCAGGGTTTGCTACTCCATTATCCACGGGCTTGCGGACTCCTGGATTTGATGATTCATAAAACCAATTGATCGAAAATTAGAGCAGTGGATGCTTCCCTTTCATAACGTTGCAAAAAAAAAAAAATTCATTACTTTAATAGAAAATAAAACACAATTAATTTTTAAATATTCTTTAAGAATTTAGAAATTAATACATAATAAGTCAAAAATGGAAAAGAAGGTTGAGAATACATATGACAAAGTAAATACATGTTCTTAAAAGACTGGTAATAAAACGTTAGTTGAACTTATAATAATAATTTAATGATAAAAGATTTGTGTTATTTTTTATTAAAATAGAGATTTCTTCTCCTAAGTTCTAAATTAGATTCCTCCTCGTTAATTTTTTTTTTTTTAAAGTTAGTCGAATATAAAAAAAAAATCAATTTGTTATTTTAGGTTTTTGTGAAGAACTTGCTCCACGCATACTTTTTAAGTTTTTCTTTAATTTCTTTAAGAACTTCTTTCATCTTTATACGATTATGTTGAATAAATGTTAGTAGTTTTTTTAAATATATTATAAAATACCATAAAAATAATTTTCTTCTAAGTAATATTTCTTGTAGTAATAACTTATTCGTTTTGCACAAGAAAACAATCTGAATAGCAAATGATAATATTATCCTACTCACGTGAAGCGAGTTGCATTAATATCTTTGCTTCTTCTTTTATATTTATTCAACTTTCGAAAAATAATCATTAGCCACAAGAAATGGCCAAAAGAAAATTCGATTAAGTATTAGATTTAGCAAAGTTACACATAAATCAAGCGGCCTCTTTTCCCCACCAATGTTGAAAAAATGTCAGGAAAACTCCGCTTTACCAATTTTGAGTAAATAATTTGCTAACAACAAAAACAAAATAAAAATAATTAATGTGAACAAAGTTCTGGGACCCACATGGTCCGACATGTTCGCAACACGGACTCCACGGAAGGTACAGCTGGCATGACGCGTGGGGGAAGGGGAACTTTGTTAATACTTAATACTGATCTACCTTAGCATGACATGGTCAGTTAGTAAGAGGTAGATCCAAATAACTAAGGCTGTGGGAGTTTTGTTTGCATGTATCAGGTTTCAGCATTTCTCTCATGCTCAGGGGGGAAATGATCAGTACATCTGGCGAGGCGTGTGGAATTATGAGTACAGACATGAGTCATGCATGAATGTAGAAAAGTAGGAACACGTGTTATGCTCTGCATGAGATCAGTGGCATTGGGTAACCTGAGGGGCAAAGAATAAGTATGCTCCTGAACAGCTGGTGTGGGTGATCATGACCAATCGGATTTGAAGATTTGGTCTTTGGTCAAATATCCTTAAATTTTTTGGCGGAAGCAAAGAACCTCCGGAGATTGTAACTACAGTGCATACCCCCGGGTTCTTTCTATTAAATAAAAATTATGTAAATTTTATATCTATATACATAGGTAAGTAAGTAGTATTATTAATAAGTTAATTTTTTATGTTAGTAATAAATGTTCTGATAAGTGACTTTAGAATATATTTAAATTTTTATTTGTATGTAAATTTTTAAAATTATTTTAATAGAGCGTCACGTGAGATATAAATTTTTTAAAAATATTGATAATGAACATTACAAATTAAGTGAGACTTAAAAATTATATGTTTTAAATTTTAATAATAATTGTCATACGAGTAGTGAGTTTTCCGTAACTTTAAGAGGTGAAAAAAACAAGTCAAATTAACTTTTAAATTTGAGTCAAACCGTAATAGAGCACATGAGTAGTGGATCTTTCATAGCTCTAAAAATAGACAATACAAATAATAAATTTATTTTATTTATGTCTTCAAAATCATTGCGTATTTTGATACCCGTTTCATCAAAAATAATATAATTAACAAAAGATCCTTAGTTGGAGGCCGACCTTTTTTATTAGTTTAGAATGGAAAAAAAAAAGGCAAAATCATGTTAGTCTTTGAAACGAGACTAAATCGTAATAAAAGAGCTATATGATTGGAGGAGAAAAATTATCATATTTTACATTAAATAAATTTTAAATATATATAAATAATATTACTTAATGAACTAAAATTTTATATTAATGATAAACACCGTATAACACGTGATACTTTTCAGTATTATTTTCAGCTAATTAGAAATATTGTTTATTAATAATGTTCTTGAATTTTTTCGGCGGAAGCAAAGAACTTGTGAAGATAGAGAAGTCATCTCGGTGCTTTCAATCGTCTTTTAGTTAATTAAAAATATTTTGTGCTTACTCAAGTTTCGTTTAATAAAACATTTAATCATTTTAAATTATAAATTTTATTTCGACTAATTTTAGATACCGGTGAAAGTCCATAGGATAGAAAAACTATTAAAATGCTAATTTAAAAAAAGAACACATAAAAGCATTACTTATGAGTGGTTTCCTATTTAATAATATTTGGAAAAGGCATTTATCATTTTTCTTTTATTTTGTTGGTATGAAAAAAGTTTATTTAATAAATCACATATTTTCAAGAGTATCTATCATAAATGTTGACCGAAAAATTTGGTTTCTTGAATTAACAAATTTTAAAAAAAAAATTAAAATAAATGTAAACTCAAAACTTGACTGTAGAAAAAGGACAATCTCGTTATGATCCGGACAATTGTTGTTTTAATGACGACTTTCTAATGCTTAAGTTAGTGAATTTATAGAGAAAGTAATATTAGAGAGTATTTTTATGAGAGAAATTGTTATTATCTTAGTGTCACGGGTTGAGTGATTGTCATTGACCTAAAAAATTAGTCTGTTAGGTAATGTTGCATACCCATTCTTATATACCAAAGACCCACTTAATTTCTATTTGATGTGAGACGTGACATTTTCCCCCACCTAATCACGTGATGCCCTCGTTACGGTGTGGCCCAAACTCAATGACCAACCTGGCCCGTATTGCCCATCCCCTGAGGATAGGGGACTCACTACCCACGTGGCAATCTCTATTGAGGTTCAAGACACAATATTTTTAGGGTTCACTTGGCCCGTATTGCCCATCCCCTAGCGGTATAGGGGACCCACATCCTATGTGACAATCTCCATTGGGGCGATTTTAGGGGCCCACATACGAATAAGAATATGGGTCTGCTCTGATACCACTTGTCACGGGTTGGGTGCTTGCCATTGACCCAAAAGACTAGCCTGTTAGGTAATGCTGCATACCCACCCTTATATGCCCAAGACCCACCTAATTTCTATTCGACGTGGGGCATGACACTAGGTAATTGTTAAACCTTTTATTTTATAACTAACCTTACTATTTACGCCCAAAGATCACGAGTGGAATATTAGACTGTCTTCTCCTTAATTGACAGCTTGTCCAAGGTAATTAGATCAGTGTCAACCTCGACATTTTAGCCACTTATCTTATAAATGAAGAGCTTTGACCTAACCCTATGATTTTAGAGGTCTTATAAATTAGAGAGATCTTAATCATGAAAATGATCATTTTTGCTCTAGAAAATTGATCGTGGAATTTTGCTAAGAAATCTCAATTCCGAGCAACTTCCAAAAATAGGGCTAGCCTAGGCCATCGCAAGCCAAATTTCAAGAGATGGCTTGAACTCTCATTTAGGTTGTCCGAGGCCCATTACATGTTGATTTTTAAGAAGGGGAGGCTTGGGACTACATTTAGCCTAATTTTTAAGGGGAAAACAATAAATAGATTAAATAATTTTTTAATAGCAATTTAAGATTTTTTTATTTAAAACAACATATGAAATAATTATTAGTTAGTGAAATAATATAATAAATAATTTTAAAAATTATAAAAAGTAACCATTCAATTAAATAGATATTGCCTAGTAAATTAGTATTACTATATAATATTTTATTTTACCAAATGTTATAAAATATATAATTATTGAGAAAAAAATCAAATAACACTTAAACAAGCCACAAAAACCAAATTAAGCCCTCAAACTCATCTAAGCCCTTAAGCTCAGCTTCCCCAAAAAAGTAACATAGTCCAAGATAGATTACCTAAACAAGTTAAGTACTAGTCCAGATTTTTAGGTCTTCATAACTTGGTTTAAAAGTACCATTAAATGGAACCCGCATAAGAATACGTGTCAACATCAAGTCTAGGGATGGTAAAAAAATTTGCAAACCTATTCAAACTTGCCCATATTAAGAATAATTTGGTAAGGTTTAAAGCAGGTTTAATATGAGTTTGGTATACAAAATTAAAATTTGCAACAAATTTGGTACGGGTATGGGTTTGATAAAAAATCCACAAATATTCACAATGGGTATTCGCATATACTACATTTTTTTATAAATAAAAAAAATTAGAGAAAAATAAAAATATGTTAATTTTTTTTACATTTATTTTTAGCTCACATAAAAAATATATATAGATTTAGTTTGATGTCGCTCGTATCAATTTTGATTTGATTTAATGTAATTGAAATTAAAATTGGAATTGTATTACAACAGTTAATGTAATTAAAATCGAAATTGACTTTTAAATTATAACATTTAACATAACTAAAATAAAAAATTAGGATTGAAATTATAAATTTTAATATAATTAAAATCAATATTCAATTTAGAATTATAGCATTAACGTAATTGAAATTGAAATTAGATTTAGAGTTATAATATTGAACTTAATTTAAATTAAAATTATAATATTTAATATAATTAAAATTAAAATATTTAATATAATTAAAATTAAAATATTTCATATAATTAAAATTATAACGTTTAACGTAATTAAAATTAAATTTTGATTTAAAATTATAACATTTAATGTAATTAAAATTATAATTATAACATTTAATATAAATTAAATTGATATTACGTTAGTTACTATATTTTATGATTTTTTTAAATTAAATTAAGGTTATATAATTTTTTATATTAATTCAAAACTCGTTTAAAATTTATGAATAACCCGTTGCGGTTTGGTAATAAGTACATGCCCGCAAGTGCGGGTTTAGTAATGATATTCCAAACTTGTAACGGGTTTGATATTTTATTTTTTAACCAGATGTAGGTATGGGTTTATGGGTATTCGTCCCAAACTCGGTTTGCTGCCATCCTTAATCAAGCCCACCAACTGACGCACATGTTAGCAAAGTCATGCCCCTGCCATATTATCATCGAGCTCGATCAATGGTCCAGCTAGAAGTTATATTGTTTAATGATTAGACTTATGGATAATGTCTAAGATTATAACGGGAGAAATCTCAAAAGAACCAATGACAAACCTCCACATTAGCATGTGCTAATTTTTTGTCTCCTATTGACATAAAAATCAAAGTTGTTTGGAGTTGTTGAGGTAATTCATAACTAAATCCTCTTATCTGAAGGGGGGACGATATCTATAACTCACTAAGTACTCCCAACTTATCTAAAAGATTGGTAATTTTAAAAGTACCTAATCATAATATATCTAAACTCCAAACACCAGAGGTGTATAATTTCTTATGAGCCCTTATTTGAGTCAATTCTTTAAAATATTCATCGTGAAAATGGACGAATCTCCAATTGAATGTTACCATGTACACCTTTTAAGAGTAATCTCCAAACCAACTCCTTACATGCATTATAGTAAGACATATTTGAGTTAAGCACAACCATTATAGTAAAATTTTTTTTTGTCTTCTCTTTACATTCTCTCTATGAGTGAAAACCTTAAGGAAGCTCCACCATTAAACACCGTCTCACTTGAATGTCAAGGGATTGTCGCGGGCCACCCTATTGGTGCTTGCCTATGACCTCGTATTTTTTGTGTGCTTCGAGTTTTTTAAAACAACTCAGCTTACAATCGATCCTCACAATAATCTTTACTCAGTCTCAATTTTAATATTATAAAATTCAAGATCCAAACCAAACTCTTAGCACCATAAAATCCAACAATCAAATTTTCTCTTGCTCAATAATTTCCTAACCACTTTGGGCGAGCTCATACCAAAATTAGTCGCAAACAATAATAAATACTCATATGTAACATTATAATTTACATTTTTTTTATTTTGGTTAAATCCAAGTGTATTCATATCCTTTTGAAAATTTGTATATACATATTTTTAATTCTCACTCTACAAAATTTAAATAACATTTTTAATAAAATTATAAAAAAAGAAATTATGTATCACAAATACGAATTTGTGTCGATATAATAAAAGAAGTCTATCATAATTTTAATAAATTAAATATCACCTTTGATCAAGGGATTTGAATATTAACTATCTTAACTTCTTATACGCAATCAAGCATGGATATTAACACTACCACCTCTTAAGGTTGGTATAAATTACACTTTAATGATAATTTTAATTTTAATTATATTATCATTTTTTTATTTAATTAAAAATAAAAAAATGTTCTTATCTTTTAAAAATATTTTAATCATTTATATAATAAAAATATAATCATAAAAATATTTTTATCTTTTTAATTAAATAAAAAAAAATATAATTAAAATTAAAATTACTATCAAAATATAATTTAAGTCAATCTTAAGTAACAATATTTAAGATTCCAAAAGTCATAAAAGATACCAAACATTAAGCTAAAAGAGTGTTGACCCCGAAGGCATGGCCTAGAGGTAAAACTTACATTACTCCTATCAAATTGTCATAGTTCGATTCTTGGAGAATAAGGGGTAAGCTTTGACACCCCCTTACTTTAAAAAAAAGAAGCTGAAAGAGTGTTAAAAGGAGGGCTCCAGATTAAAGTCAAATCCATTGTAATTACTCTGATGAAGATTACGAGTTTACCCTTAACTTGACAACTAAGTATAAGATTATAAAGTGGGAACTGGCAAAAGTAACCAATCAATCAGCAAAGGGCTGCAGTGGGATTTGATGCTCAAAACAAAAAATTGATGCTGGTAGCAGTGAAATTTGCTTTTGCTGCAAGTATGCTACAGGGGAGATGCTTTGAATCCCAAAAAGTATTTTACGTCCAAGTTGTTAAGAGTGTATTAACATGCCAAACACGTGAATTCTGAGAACTGTAATCTGAATAGTAAAAGAAACGTGTTGATGGGACTCGTGATAAACGTTACGGCCAAAAAAACATAGAGCTGAGAGGACGATATTAAAAAAAAAGTATGCATGTGGTGCGAGGTTATAATCATAATGAAGTGTCTGTCAACATTAACAAGTACTAGCATTGATTAAATTTTTTAAAACAATGACTCTTTTTATATATTTAACACAAAATTTTAATTAATTAATTAATTAATTATTTTCTATTTTTAAAACATCTTTGTTTATAGTTATACATTTCACACATTTTTAAAAAATTACGATCACCTAATAAAAAATTCATCAATTTCATATATTTCAATCTAAGTAAATACTTCTAAAATTCATCAAATTTCATATTTTTCGTGCACGTTTTGGTTATGTTAAGGCAGAAAGAGAAAACAGTACCTTATCGTGTCATACAAAATCCATCAATTTCATAATTTTTTACAAGTCCCTCAAGCAGTACAATACTATACAAACTCTAATAGACAGAGAAAACAGACTACTTTATAGTTGTTTTCTTTCTCTTTTTTTTTTAACCCAGAAAAAGACAAATAGCACCATTTTGTAGGCTAAATATGCTTCTGGGGGGAGACATGGGAACCCAAGACGAGCGTTTGTCGCCATTCCCGCCAACTTTAACATTATTGATTTGCTTTCTCGGCGGTCTATGATTATTAATGAGGATCACCCATCGGTCTCGCACTTTATCGGTTGCGGCAATTATGAGGTGGATGTGGGTCTCTTCGCTTGCAGCCAAATGCCAACTGGGATTCTCGTCCTTACGCTCATTAAACGGGGCCAAGCAGACCTACGTGTCTTTCTCATGTGCACCTGGCATGTTCAACTGGCTCATGTTTTGCCCGTCGTTTTCGGTGATGCATTATTTATAGATTACCAAAATTTAAATTTAATGACGTTAATTTTGAATTAAATTGTTACTGATTATTTGTTAATATTAATCAATACGAATCAATTATTAATTAATAACAATCAACGATATTATAATAATTATTACATTTTTTATTAATTCAAAAAAAATAAACAAAGAGAAATGTAAATAAATAATTTTAAAAATTAAGTAAATAAACAATTCCTTTCACTGTAATCTGAAGGTTTAAAAGTATTTTTTTTTCATTAACTTGTAAATAATGCTAAAAGTTTTACCCTTAAAAGTTGAAAAAACTGAATTTGTCTCCGTTGAGGATTGGCAAACGGTTCTTGTCATGTAAGGATCCGCGTGAATTTAAACTTTAAATAGTAATAATTTTAAGATAAACCCCTCTGGCACTTCGCATTGTCTTGATCCCACGATCCAAAGCCAATATATTATGGCTTAAGCTTCATTTATTACTTCAAAAAAAAGATTCTCTTATAACAGAATCTTGAGCCGAGGTTACGTGTTCAGTATTTATTTAATAAATCACACACCATGTGATTCTCTTTATGCATATTTGATTTGCCTTCGTTTTAAAATATAATTGGTGATACAAAAATTTTAAATCATTTGCGTAAACATAGTAAATTATATATGTACGCTGCAAGGAGTGCTATATAAATAAGTTAGTATCATAAAATTTTCAATTATGTTGCCATGTGGATTCGCTTAATGGAGAGATTAGATAAGATTTAACATATTAAAATATCATTAACGGCATTGCTGAAGATAACACGTAATCTTCATTAAAATCTTCTCTCTCTATTCCCGCGATCCTACAGAAGCATGGTTTATCATGAAACGAGGAGATTTATTTTCCGATTTTCAATTTTTTGAATGGCTCCCGAGCTTACAACATTTATTTATTCAACTCCCTCACTTTTTTTTTCTTTCAGAAATTTGTTGTTCAAAATCAACGGTTGGATTTGAAGTCCAACTGCTGGGTTTACGAAATTGTTGTTTTTTGAATGATACAAGATTGTTATTATTATTAAAAGCTTTATGAGTCACGTAATTGCATGGCTCACGTGGCAGTATCTGTGCATCATTTGACTTGAAGTAAGGGATTCAAATTTTGAGAAGAGCAAGAAAAATTTATATATATTTTTAGTTAATTTGACAATTTGTAATTTTAATTGTTTTAATAACAGGCAGACAGTTTGTAATTTCAGTTATTTCATGGCACTTATTGAGAGGAGCGAGGAGAGTTTATATTTTATGTTTGTAATTTCAATTGTTTTGTGTCACTTATTGGGAGGAGTGCGAATAGTTTATATATATTTTTAGTTAATTTGACAGTTTGTAATTTTAATTGTTTCATGACAGGTAGACAATTTGTAGTTGTTTCTTATTGTTGAACATAGTACAAGGAATTATTTGTAATTGGTTAACATGTATAACAAAAAATATTTATATAAAAAAATATGTATAATGAAAAATATTTGTATTAAAAAAATGTATAATGAAAAATATTTGTATAAAAAAATATGTATAACGAAAAATATTTGTATACAAAAAATGCAGTTTGATGACAGTTATTTGAATTGTTGAAGATTGTATAAAAATTTATTTGTAATTGATTGAGATGTATAATAAAAAACATTTGTATAAAAAAAAAAAAAGCTTCATCAGTATGTCTAGTAAGAGACTTTGGAAGGAGAAGGCAGTTATTGCAAAACTTTCAACTTGAATTAAGGCATTCGTTGGTTCTAAGTAGTGAGTTGCATGAAAAACTCTGGACGTTATCAATGTAAGTCCATGTCAATCAACACTTAAGTAGATCGATGGAGACCCTTTGTTGCTATAAAGACAAGATGGCATTGCTTTTTTAGATGGTAATAGAAGGTGGATGTATGGTTGTAATGCCTTCACCCAATAAATTTTGGCCTTTAGCTTTTGGAGTTGAGCGCTGGGACGGTCGAACTCTATGTTTCTAGAAGCTCTCACGAAGGATATTTCCGCAAAATTGATTCTTTCTTATTAGTTCACTATAAAAAAAAGATGAAAATAGAAACAAACAAATTAACTTTCTATCTTCCATTTTTTTAAATTTTATTTTATCTAATCTCTTTTATATTGGCAAGATGCGGCGGAAGACATTTGAAGTTAGGAAATGTCAATTGGATTTTTCATTCGACAGTGGAATTTTGAATTGGATTTTTTTTATATAACCAAGAAAATGTTCAGACGTGTTGTTCTTGCATGGCCACTTCATTGGAAAACGATGTTCCGAATTTCAAAAGGCTATCTGACATCACATGATCCAGAGGGAGTTCAGCCGTTCGGGGCCTGTCTCGAGCATCATGGCTACAGTCTAGGCCTGAGCTGATTCCGGATCGAAGTTTTAGGGCCGAAGAGACGGCCGACCTCTTTATTAGGGCCTTGTAGACAATTTGGCCCAGATTCCTCTTCCGTCTCTTTGTTGTTGTCTTCTAGCATGACTGCATTAGAAATATTGCTATGCATACGTGTATGATGATCAAAATAAATTGTGAAATAATGTAACACGTGACTACTATTTCTTTTTTTATAATTAATTTTTCACTAATTTTTAAATAAATTAAACGTTTCAGCAGATTGTTTGAACAACGTAATTTGGTTGGCACTTTGGCGACCTAACTATTAATCGGTTGACTTAATTAGGAAATTAATACAACTCATTATATCCATTGAATCTATTTCATTTTCTTTTTCTTTTTGAAAAAGAACTGTTCCCTCTATTGGTGCATAGAATAGGGACCTACAGCTTCTGCACTGAATGAAATGGAAATGAGAGAATTTTTATAAAAACAGTATTGGATAAGAAAAAAAAATTCTGCAAATGAGGAGGGACGGAATTAAACTTCCTGTTTCAATTTTTATAAATATATTAAATATAAAATTTTAATATATATTTATATATTAAATAAATTTTCTTTATTTTATAATTTATATTTTAATAATATATTTTTTATTAATAAAAAAACATATAATAAAAATTAAAATTTTTCTTTATTGTAAATAGTAGAAAAGACTTATTTTGATGTTAGAGGGTTATTCATTTTAATGAAAATATGAAGTAATTAACAAAAAAAATTAATTATACTAGATATTATTCATTATTTTATTTTTAAAAAAAATTGTTTTATTTATTATTTATTTTAAAATTTATTTAATAATAATTATTTACATTATAAAAAGATAATATTATATTATTTTAATTTGTTAATTGATATTATTAATTAAAAAAAAGTGGGTTCAAAGGGTGGCTGTAAGGTGGGACAAGAGTAGAGAGGTCTTTTTTGTGTCCAGTTCTCCACCTCTTTTTTTTAAATATTTGGAAAAAATTTTAAAATTAAATTAATAATGCTTGTACTCAATAATCAAATAAATATTATCCATTTTAGTTTTTATATATACAAATTTCATACGAATTTTTTACTTTTTAAAAAAATAGATAAATATATTTATAAATTTTATCCAAATAATTTTTTTTTTCTACCTGAAACGCGTCATTTTAATTAGAGGAGTCAGCCTTATAACATTAGACTGCCGCCCCTACTCCCTTAATCCTTGTGGATTCAAAGTTTGTCATTATCACGTAAGATTTAAAAATACATAATGCGGTGTTCGCCAGCTGCAGCTTTACAAAGCTACGGCCATTCAGCCGCTAGCCAGGCGCGCCCCACATATTGACTGGGTTACGCCACGTGCGCGATTGTCGTTTACATTCACTGCTACTACTCGCCTGATTTTCACATCAAAACACATTAGCAAACTTAACATCCACAAACATTTCAGGAAAAAAAATAAAAAAAACGAAACGTCCACAAAAGTGCCGTTGCACTCAAGTATCAGTCTACTCTTTTCTCCCTAATTATTAGGTAATGATCTCGCTTTCTCCTCGATTCCTCATCACTTTCTGAATCGGATATTCGAAAAGCTTTCACTCATTTCTGTTAATGCGTCAATAAAGCGTGTGAAAAATTAGCCTACGTGTCTCGCCGTTGTGTTATTTCTGTTTTGAAGGTTTAAAGATGTGGAAGCTGAAGATCGCCGAGGGAGGGAATGCGTGGCTGCGAACGACGAACAATCATGTTGGAAGACAAGTCTGGGAGTTCGATCCGAAGCTCGGATCGCCGGAGGAGCTGGCGGAGATCGAAAAAGCTCGTCAAAATTTCTACAATAATCGCTTCGAGATGAAGCACAGCGCCGATCTACTCATGCGCATTCAGGTATCAAGTGTTAGACGAATCTTCTTCTTTTTCTTCTTGTTGTTTCTGTTTATTTAATTTTTTTAACTCTGTTTGGTTTTTAAAATAATGGTTCCAGTTTGATTAGCGAAGGCGAAGTCGTTAATAATGCTTCTCAAGTAGTGTGAAGTCAATTACGTCACCGACCGAAACAAGATATTAGTTGTGAATAAGAATGCTGCTGATTTCATCATCAATTTGTTTATGATTTTTCTGTGTAGACTATTTGCTCACTATTTTGTCTGTCTATATCAACTAAGTAGATTCTATTTTTTGTTTTATTAAAGAAGTGACTGCTTATGAATTTCTCTTAATTGCTAGTGGTTCCCGTTTGATCTCCATACTGAGTAACTTAAAGTAATCCCAATATCTGGAATGCTTCTCCAGTTGTTCAATTTTTGAGCATTTCTTGACTTCATTAATTAATTAGTTTCTGCTTAGATTGAATGATGTTGTTTATAAAGAGGAAAATAAGTGTAGGTACACTAAAATTCTTATGTTAACTTGTAAACGAGCTACATTAATGCAGAAAGAGAGAGAATCACATGAGATGAATTTAAAATTGGACACTCCAATTCAAGTTCCAAGCCCCAAGTTTGCAATTAACAGACCCTTACGATTCTTCCTAACACAATAAAACCAAAATCCAGTTTTATCAATTTTACTTGTTAAGTTTCACAGTGCATCAGGGTAACAATACTATCTTCACATTATTTGATAAAGGGGGGGGGGGGGGGGGGGGGTGGGGCGGGGGGCAAATTAGCCTGGGACCTCTTCTTAACTTTCTTTATCACCTTTTTTTCTTGAGATGAGCAAAGTTGGTTGCTATTATGTTGTTTTGAGACCTCTAATAAAATTTTTGTGCTAAAATTTTGGATAAAATGCTTTCAGTTTGTATTGTTCCTCATTTAGAGAATGGCTTTCAGAAGAGTGAAAGAACTACTTACCATATGGTGGTATCTTTTCTAGCTCATCTAGTCAAGAATTGTGAATGAGGTTGCATATGTTTCAATTATGGTATAAACTCATACTTGTCACTTCCTTCATATATATTCATTATCAACTATTTGCCTTTCATTTTCATGTTGTAGTTTGCTAAGGAGAATCCAGGTGTTACAGTTATACCTCAAGTCAAAGTAAAAGATACAGAAGATGTTACTGAGGAGATAGTAAAAAACACATTAAGAAAGGCTATAAGTTACTATTCAACTATCCAGGCCCATGATGGGCACTGGCCTGGGGATTATGGAGGTCCTATGTTTCTTTTGCCTGGTTTAGTAAGTACTGATTTTGCTATGATGTCTTTAATGTGAGTTTTCTGGGGTTCTGTTACCTGTATAATTGAGTGCATCAAAATACTCTGCAGCTGGAAGCCAATTGTTTTCATGTACCTGACTTTACATCTCGGTCCTTGAAAAATATTGCAAGACTTGATTCACTTTGCTCATATGATGCATCAGGTGATTACTCTGTCTATCACTGGAGCACTGAATGCAGTTCTATCTGACGTACATCAAAAGGAGATGTGCCGTTATCTCTACAATCACCAGGCAAGGATGCTTTTCAGCATATCTAGAATTGGAATATTAATCATGCTTCTTGATTGTGGAAATAATTTTTGGTTCGTTAAGATTTATTCTGGTTCTTTGGACAAGGGGATCTCTAATATGTAAAGATTTGCAATTGCAGAACAGAGACGGTGGGTGGGGTTTGCACATCGAGGGCCCAAGCACTATGTTTGGTACAGTTTTGAGTTATATTACTTTAAGGTTGCTTGGTGAAGGAGCTAATGATGGGCAAGGAACAATGGAGAGAGGGCGTAACTGGATTCTAAGCCACGGTAGTGCAACTGCAATTACATCATGGGGAAAAATGTGGCTCTCAGTTCTGTATTTACCCTACCTCTTGTTGGTTTAAATAGTGGAATTATTATTTTTTTCTTTTTTCATCTTCTATTGCTACTAGTTTGATTCTTGTAGTGGAATTATTATTATTTTTTCTTTATTTATCTTCTGCTACTAGTTTGATTCTTGTAATTACCCTACCTCTTGTTGGTTTAAATAGTGGAATTATCATTATTTTTCCTTTTTTCATCTTCTATTGCTACTAGTTTGATTCTTGTAAAATTTCTGAATGCTAATAGGTACTTGGAACTTTTGAATGGTCTGGCAATAATCCTCTTCCCCCTGAGATATGGCTTCTTACATATATGCTCCCATTCCATCCAGGTTGTTGCATAATTGTGGTTCTTTCTTATACAAAATTTGTTATTTGCTTTCAGGTAGATACATGCAAAATCATGAGTAGTGTTTGGCTGAAGAGAAATAACACTACTTTTGAAGGGGTCGAACACAGGATAATTTAGTGTCTTTTAATGCCCACATGTAATTGACATTCTGTGCTGTTTGGGTTGATTCTAACCTTATATCAGATTTTTTTCATGGATTGTCTTCGTGGAGTAGCAACTAGTTCATTTCATGTGAAGTAATTTGTACCTACTTCTTTTAGACCTTGTGATACTTGTTTTTGAGAAAATGGATTTACCACCTAGATAAATATCATCTTTATATATAAAAGAAAGTTAGAACTATTTACCAAACTGACAGAACCACACTCCCATCCTGATTACAGTTACCCCTTTGGAAATTTTTTTAATTTGATCCTTTAATGTGACAGCTCCAAAAAAGTGGGTCCTTGGCTGGTGACAGAAAAGTAATATGATTACAAACACATAATATGACTGTAGTGGTAGTAGTTTACATATTGGCTTAAGAATACTCGGAAACTTTATCAAATGACCACTGCTTAACCTCAGTATCCACAACCAAAACTCTGTTCACTTTTGTCTCTCGTGGTTGACTTTTCTGTATGCTATTTTCTATTAACATTTTCCATAAGCCCTTTGTGCTCAGTAAAAACTGGAGAAACTATGTTAAATAGCAGGGTTTTGGGCACCTGCTTTGTTATTTTATTTTATTGCCTGCTCTAGTTAGAATAAGTACAGTTATTTTATTTTATCTTACTGATATTGTTATTAGCAAATATGATTTGCATTATTTTGATGTGGCATTTCCATCTGGATTTAAAATTTCAGACTGTTGCTGTTTCGTAATTGCCTTGTAAAATATGTTAAAACTTTGTAGATACTCAGTCCTGAAAACATTTAAGAAATTATATTTGATTTATTATGCTGCAGGAAGGATGTGGTGTCACTGCCGCATGGTCTATTTGCCAATGTGTTATTTGTATGGAAAGAGGTTTGTTGGTCCAATCACCCCAACAGTATTGTCTTTGAGAAAGGAACTTTACAATGTCCCATATCATGAAATAGATTGGAGTGAAGCACGTAACCTATGTGCAAAGGTGAGTGAAAGTGGTATTGGTCCTTATAAAAAAAGTGTTTCTAACATGTACACGTACTTTTCATGTTGGTCTTAGAATGAACAATTTGTTTTAATATTCCGTTCGTCTGCACCATCTTAAGACGTCCATCACACGCATAATGGACAGCGATCCATACTTTCCCAATGCTTCTTAGCTGAGTAATTTTACAACAATATACATTGGTGGCTTATTGCACTGCTTGAGGATATTTAGATACGTTCTGTTTCCATTGCCTAGGTTGGAGACATAAGGTTGGTTCCAGCACCGAAACAACTGAGTCACTTTTAAAGCGGTTATAAGTACGATTATTTGTCAAATTATATTGACTCTTAAAGTATGGCTAGGGTTGATTCATTATTGGATCATTTAGGGATTAAAACATTCATAATCCAAAAGCATGACTCCTACACCATGCCAGATCATATTCTTTATCTTGAACACTGTTATACCTACTCAGGTTGACTTGAATTTCATGCCCAAAATAAATCTGTGTGTTAACTCTTGGGTGCTACTTGGTGAATAAATTATCAATTAATTTATAGATGGTAGTTTAGAATGTTTCAAGTCTGAAAAGGAACAAACTCACTTTTAGAAACTTAAATTCAGAGCAAAGATTGTTCCCAAAAACAAAAGGCAGCAAAGTGCTACTCGAAATATGACCTTTTTGTTTAATGTTTGTTTACTTTTAGTTAGTCACTTGTGTTGTTGAAACATTGTATTCTCAGGACTATTGGACTGTTATTTATTAGAACCCATCAGTTTTGTATAAGAATGGGAATGCTACTGATACATGATAATTCTTCCTTTCTGTAAATTGTTTACTATGATTTTTGGTGATTTTCAACAAGTTTGAAAATTTATGTGCTTCTGATACCTTGAAGTCTTCTGAATAAATTAGACAATCAGAAGAGACTGTGTATTTTTATTCTTCACCCTGTCCTAAAATTAGGAAAAAGGAAAAGAAAAGGAACTCTGTGAGTGATCGTGCTAGTGTTTCAAATCAATTTTCAATAACATATACTTCTGTCTTTTCTTCCTCGCTTTCATTTTTCAATTGTTTTATTAATTTTCAAGTACTACTTATATTTAAACTAACCAGCCTTGGTAGTGGTTCTGTCTTTTCCCTTCTTATGATCACTAACTATAATGTTTTCACCTGGGCTTCTTTCTTGTGTGCTGACAAAAAATGTTCTTCATTTGCAGGAAGATTTGTACTACCCACACCCAATGATCCAGGATATACTTTGGGCAACACTTGACAAGGCCGTTGAACCTTTTCTATTGCACTGGCCTGGAAAGAAGTTGAGAGAAAAGGCTCTCCGCACTGTAATGGATCACATACATTATGAGGATGAGAATACTCGTTACATTTGCATAGGACCTGTGAACAAGGTGGGTATTTAAAGGTTTGCCATATGCTTTCTTCATATTGAACCTTCTGTCTTTCAAACTCGGGGACAGAAATATAATGAAAATTTGATGGCATTTTAACTTTTATGTATATGAACTCCAATAATCACCAAGACTTATGGATTCTGCTTTTTTAGTAAAATTGATTTTATTCTTTAAATCCTTGGTGTGTCAGATGCCTCCTCTGTCAAAAAGAAAATTAAGATGACTTTCTGCCATCTTTCGGTCTTTCTGGTCCCATATCTAGTTTTCTTAACATGTGATGTTGTTAGTCAGCATGTAGTAAGGCCTCATTCCCCTGCCATCAACCTCAAACTTCTTCATGGTTACTTATACTTGAGAATTATATGTTTGAGATTAGATAACAAATTGCATGCTTTTTTTTTCTTTCCTTTTTTTTTTTGGGTAATAAGCAGGTTTTGAATATGCTTTGCTGTTGGGTGGAAGATCCGAACTCAGAGGCTTTCAAGTTACATATACCAAGAATCTATGATTATCTGTGGATTGCTGAAGATGGCATGAAAATGCAGGTGGGAGATTAATGCCATCCTGTCTCCATTATATTGGGTTGACCATTGTTATTCCCCCGTTTTGATGGGACAGACATCATCACAGTTTTGTGATTGCTGGGGATAAGTTAATAATGTATAATATGGTTTTACTTGATAACCATGAGCAAGTGGTAATTGGTAACCATCCATGGGATTTTTAGTGTACTTTCCATTTTCTGCTGTAATATTTACAACCAATTCAGATGCTAAAACTGCATTGACAGTCACATTAAGGATCTGTAAGTTATGTCTTTGATGAATAAATGTACAGTAGATATAATAATATCTTTTGCAGGGTTATAATGGAAGTCAATTATGGGATACTGCTTTTGCTGTTCAAGCAATAATATCAACCAATCTTGTTGAAGAATATGGTGCAACTCTGAAGAAAGCACATATGTACATAAAGAACTCACAGGTTATTTATCTCTAAAATGCATGAAATTTATATTTAAACAGCATTCCAAACATTTGATATTTTCAAATTCCTGAATGATTTCCTTGCTGATTGTTTTTTATTTCGTTTGAAGGTTTTAGAAGATTGCCCCGGTGATCTTGATTTTTGGTACCGTCACATTTCAAAAGGTGCTTGGCCCTTCTCAACTGCAGATCACGGATGGCCTATCTCAGACTGTACAGCAGAGGGTTTGAAAGTAATGGTCAACCAAATAGCAAGTCTTCTTGTGGGTTATTTTGTCCATTCTAATTTCTCTATTTATCTTTTGCAGGCTGCTTTGTTATTATCAAAATTACCTTCGGAAGTTGTTGGTGAACCATTAGAGGCAAAACGGTTATATGATGCTGTGAATGTTATTCTTTCGTTACAGGTAACTCAGGACTCTGGTTCTGTGAACTAAATCATTTTGTTGCCTTCCCAATGCATCAGCAGTTACTTCTCATGCAAGTCATTTCTTGAAGAATATAAATCTTGCATCCGTTTCTATTAACAGGTCTAAATTTTGTGTGACTATATATATATTTTGAACTGTTGATTTGATTAACATTATCCAAATTGTTTTCTTTTGGCGGACCAGAATGGTTATCATGTCAAATGTTACTGCTGGATTCTTGTATCATGGGGAAGGGTGACCATAGTGTTTTTCCAATGAAACATTATTGATCAAATTTCTTAACTGATGTCTCTTAAGGGATGGATGAACTAAGAGATTCCTTACAATAAAGAGCTTGGATGTGAAATGGCAACTAAAGTTTTGCAGTAAATAGGAGATACCTCAAGTTATGAATAATCTTCGTATTTTTGTTCTCTACTTTTTATCACTTGGCAATTGAAATATAACCATAATTTCTTTCCAGAGCATAAATATCTTAGAAAAGGTATGTAATGGTACTCATAAATGGGCATGTTTATGCTTGGAGGAATCATCATGTATGTGTAGAAATATGAGACTCATTTCTTGGCACAGAGTATACGAGGTCATTTCACTTTGGAATTTATGTAAAAATTGACTTCATCTCAGAAGCAAACAGATTCATTTCTGCCTTTCCAATTTATGTAGAACATTTTGCTAGTATCATTGGCTCTGAAAAATCTTAAATGAAACCTCATGTCAGAATATGCATGTTCATGCTTTATACTATCAATGGCTCAACATATTTTTAGATAAATTCAGGCTTGCGTCATGTTCGTTA
Source organism: Ailanthus altissimus (assembly GCA_946807835.1). Classification (NCBI taxonomy): domain Eukaryota; kingdom Viridiplantae; phylum Streptophyta; class Magnoliopsida; order Sapindales; family Simaroubaceae; genus Ailanthus; species Ailanthus altissimus. The sequence goes on from OX327684.1 coordinate 23,838,139, forward strand.
TGAATTTAGACGGGAGCATGGTTACCTTGGTCTAGTTGCTCTGTCAGTAAATAGTGAGTTTATATCATGTTATAATGCATATATAAATTTCACATTGCCATTTCACTGAGTTGGTCATCGTGCATGAAGATACTTATACTTTTAGCTCGCTAATATGAATTAAAAAGTGGCCAAAATTAGGCTTATAGACTATTTAAAATATGAGTGCATGAACAATAGTATCTTCTTCTCTTGCTCATTCTATATTCCAGTTTGTGTGTGCATGCATCTTCTCTTACCTTGACGAATTAGTATTACATATCTAAGCATCTATGGAAATTGTTCAGAGGGGTTGGGATGTGGGAAGATCCCATCATTGAGAAAGTTGCCATATAATGAAGCAAATTGTATTTGTTGAGAAGTGCAAAATCATATGGATATGATTCTTATCGTGCATCTTGATCAATTGGATTGTTTCTTTCTGGAGTCCTATATGAAGCTTTTCTAGATGTCTTTCCCAAAATTCCTTTATCATTTTGTCCAAGAATAATTCCTCTAATTCTATGATTTTTTTCTAGAATATTCTTTTCTTTAATATCATTAAAAAAAGTTTCGGATTGCCTAGTATTCCACCAATTAGTAACCCAAAATTCCATACTGTTATTAAATGAGAGAGAGATCTACCAGGACAAAAATACTAAAAAGACTATAGACGAAAGATATCGAAGGGGAATGGATGCATTCTTTTTTGTCATTTTTTCATGTGTGTAAAGAGAAGGAAAAAAGATTACTGAGATACCATGAGACTAAATTTAGAGAGAGAGCAAACAATGTTGTGCTTGCTTGAATCGATCCACTTTATGTACCCATCATTGTATACACTGTGAGTTTAGCTAATTAATTATGATTTTATTTCTCGTTGTTTCCCAGGTTAACTCTTACATAGTGTTACTCAGGGTTAAGAAATCTCAATTCATGATTACTCTTCTTCTTATATTTGCAGAATGCTGATGGTGGCTTTGCAACGTATGAGCTCACTAGATCCTATCCTTGGTTGGAGGTAGCTTATGTTTTATGTTTGTGCATATTGCTTTTTAATCTCTTGTGCATATTGTTTTATGTTTTAAGTTAAAACTCAATGGTGTAATTGTGACTCTGTGTCCCACATCGGTTGTGGAGTGTCTCCTGGTGCTAGATATAAGGCCAGGGCCAACCCTTCACTCTTGAGCATGCTTTTGAGTGGAGTTAGGGCTTTGGTTCTTTGACATGGTATCAGAGCCTACCACTCTACTGCCTCTCGGCCTCTTGTGGGTCGGCCGAACGCCGACGGAGGCAGTCGACACTCAAGGGGGGTGTGACTCTGTGTCCCACATCGGTTGTGGAGTGTCTCCTGGTGCTAGATATAAGGCCAGGGCCAACCCTTCACTCTTGAGCATGCTTTTGAGTGGAGTTAGGGCTTTGGTTCTTTGACAGTAATGGCCCCAAAAACATGTTTAAAAATGTAGTTGTAGCATTCATCATATCTAATAATCTTTTTTCTCACACATCATAGAACATTGGCATTTTTTTCTTGCTTGGAGCATTACCATAAGAATATAAACTGACTTTCCTGACATCTCCAGAAGTCACATTAGGTTCTCATTGATCTCACCTGGATGTAAAATAAAAACGGAAATATAACAAAAACTGTTCATGAAATAATTTGGGTTCTTGTCATTAATATAAACAGGGGTGGATACTGGATAGGCATACTTTGTATAATATCATTCTTGCCTGTTGTTGAAACAGCTTGTATAATTTTTTTATTCCCCTCCCTTTGGATTTTTGCTTTCTTAGTGGTCAACTGGTCCACATTTCAGATGCACTTATTTATCTTTGATACAGTTCTCAGTTTCTTATCTTCATCATCTTCACATCATGATAATAATAATTTGATTTCTTTTCTTTTCTTTTTTTTGGCATTCTATTATGTCACCCAAACTAGCCCAGCTATTCATTGGCTTCTCGGTTTATAGAGACACGATAATGATAGTCAACAGTACTACTCAGCAGTTTCCTTGTGCTGTAGTCCAGCTTTACAATGAATCAATCTGGGAGGAACTAATGTGTTTTTACTTTATAACGGTTCCCTTCCATTGAACTTATTACTTTAACTTCTGACAATAGATGTCTATTCCTGTTCCTGTTCCTCTTACTGTTGACTGTTTTCTCTACAACTCCTTATTATCTTTACTCAGTATCTTATATGCATTTGTTATTAGAAATCAGTGAATTGATCCCTTCTCCTTTTTTCTTTCTAAATGTTTTCCCTCCTGCTTGCATTTGGCTTCTGGAATAACAAACAATTGGTCTCTATAGGCATGGTGCTGAGGGTTAATAATGTTGCCAGTAATTTGGAAAAGAGTGCAGATAGTTTTGGACAGATTTGCATTCCCCTTTACTCTTTACTATCCTGTTATTTATTCTTTATGCTTTGAAATGCCTAGGAAAGGCAAAATGAAAATGGATGCAATAAATAATCATCTGTTGGTAAACGTGCTGTAAAATGAATTCTATGCCTGTTTCACCCTTCATTTGGAGCTTATTTCCATGAATTAGTTGTTCCATATTCAATTTTTTGTTTGATTTTTGACTTCCTGAATGACCATTGGATTGTCATTATTCTTATTTTGTCTTTTCTGTTGTAGTTCATCAATCCTGCTGAAACTTTTGGTGACATTGTGATTGATTATCCGTAAGACAGCACATTGATTTGAATATGTTGCTATATTCTTTTGTTTGTTTGATATAGTATACTCTAATATCAACCACTACAATTCTGTAGTTATGTGGAATGTACCTCAGCTGCAATTCAAGCTTTGACATCCTTTAAGAAATTATATCCTGGGCATCGGCGGGAAGACATAGATGATTGTATCAGAAAAGCTGTCATGTTTATCGAAAAGATTCAAGAATCAGATGGCTCATGGTTTGCATCTTCCCTTAAGCGCTGCACTTTGAAGATATGTTTAGTTTACTAGTCCATTAACTCTCAATCTTCTAGTATATTTGTTTAAGCTTATAGGTTTTCGAGATTTGCTTGAATAGTTCTACAAGCTTTCCAAATGCTGAGGATCTATGTTTTCTTTTAGCTTCCCCTGAACATTTCTATAGTTCACTTTTAATATTGTTTTTGTTAGTTAAACCACTTGTCCCAAAAGCTTCAGCTTTTAGGCAAGGGCCTACAGATGGTATTTTAGCTCTGCACTTCCCTTCATGTGCACTTGCATCTGAACCAAACACAACCACCACAAATTTAGCCATAAACACAAACATAACTCATTATAGTTTAAATGAAGGGTTTGAACAGAAAACCACCTGGTCAATGTGGCTACGATACCTTGTTTATTAAACCACAACCACAACCACTCAACTCAAAATCTTAAGATTTTAGGTAAAGGCCCAATAATATTTAAGCTCTAATACTTAATACCTTACATTGTTCAATAGGTATGGCTCATGGGGTGTATGCTTCACTTATGGTGCATGGTTTGGGGTGAGAGGCTTAATGGCTGCTGGAATGAACTACAGTAATTGCTCTAGCATCCGTAAAGCTTGTGATTTTCTGCTGTCAAAACAGCTTCCATCTGGTGGCTGGGGAGAGAGTTACCTTTCATGTCAAAATAAGGTTGGATTTATTAAATTTTACTTTTCAATTTTCAGTTTTTTCTTGTCGGAGTTATGCATGAAATATGTCTCAACTTGAGAGATTTGAAACTTTGAAGTTGCTATATCATGGTGTTTCAAATTTTTGACAAACATTTCTTAACATGCAAACACATCACCAGGAAGGAATGTCATAATTTCATTCCGTAACATTTTAACATGTGAATAGGTCACCATGTAAGAGTGGGATTAGTATAATTTTATTTTGATGCATCTGTAATTAAGTAGGTATAATGTCATTACCAGAAGATTTTCCGATGTGAAGTAACATGAAAGATTTGATTCAGGATTAGTATAAATTTTATTTTGCAAACATTGGATACCTAACATTTTTTTCTATGGTTCCCTGTAAATAAGATTTTTAACTGCTGCTTATACAGGTTTATTCAAATCTTGAAGGGGACAAGCCCCATTTAGTAAATACTGGATGGGCTATGCTGGCTCTTATCGATGCTGAGCAGGTATATACACATCACTTTTTGCTGCAGTACTTTAAATGTGATATTGGGTTAAATGCCTGTACTTTTATGGGGCAATTGTGAACTTATTCTCACGAACATTTAAAGTCATTTAATGCATATTGGTCAAAATTGTGCTGAAAATAATAATTAAGAAGTGTTATTCTTTTCTTCTTTTTCTCCAGTTGTGGGTGACATTTATGTAACTGACATAAATTTCATATATCTGTATGTTGAACTTGGCTATTATACAGATCTGTATCCATACATACTGAATACAAATTTTGAAACAACCTATATATGATTTGAACATTTTAACACCAAAGTTGAAACCTTAACTTGAAATGTATAACACAAAACTTGAAACATTTAACACACAACTTGAACTTGGAAGTGTATGTAACCTTAAAGATCTGTATCATAGCCAATCCCCTGTATGTCAAGTTTCTTTAGATGCAATACATTCTTTGAACTTTTATATTCTTCTTGTGGTTGCAATTTCTTCTTTGACAAACTTGTGCATTATTGGAGCAGGCTGAGAGAGATCCAACACCATTGCACCGTGCTGCAAGATATTTGATAAATTCACAAGTGGAGAATGGAGATTTCCTGCAGCAGGTGCAACACTTTATGCATGTTTGATCATTTAAATTATTATTGCATGATAACAATTCACTTTCCAGCATGCAACCGCAAGAAGCATGTGTACACATGCATATATACCGGTGCTTTAATGCAATACCCATACAACAATATAAAACCGCAAGTAGGGGCAGAAGTATAACTAAAAACCATTTCTTAGATCTGTGATGAGGTATTGCATCATAATGCTTCCTTCTTTCTTTTTTTGGTTCTTCATCTTTTTTGGGGGTAAAATATTGAAACATACCAAAAAAAAAAATCTTTAATACACAAAGAACCAGTAGTATTACCTTATTTAAAAGTATCCTTATAATATCTAATAACCCTTGTGCAGAATAATGAGGAATTCTTGTTTCTCACATTCAAATGAGATCAATGTTTAATTATTTATAAAAAGATAGTCTGCAAGTTTTCTTCAAAATATATATTGGATATTCTTATGGAAAATAGTTTCCCTGAGAATGGTCATCTTTTAGAAAATGAATACATGATAACAAAGCAAACAGAAAAAGCTAACCTTGGCATTTCTCTCTCTCTCTCTCTCTCTTTTTTTCTTTTTCCAGTTACAATAAGGCTATCTATGCCTTAAATCTATTAAACATGCTAAAGAAAGTACGATACTAACTCTTTCATAAGAAGTACTGGGGAGACTGAAGAGTTATTATATGTTTCTTGATATATAAGTTTCTATCAGATGGTAATTGGGAACAATAGCTGTCTTTGTTTCATATGTTGGGCATTTAAATACTCAATACTTTGTGTAAAACTGTTCTAGTAAGAAAATTAAGAATTTTCCAGGTGAGTGATTATATGAACATGATATAAGAGGAATTATGATTTACAATGTTTCACTTTTCCGGTACTAGTGCCTGCCTCAAAATGCTATTGGGAAAAGGAATATTATATTTACATGATGCAATTATACCAGAGTCCTCATCTCCAATAACCTGCTTCTTGTTGATTGTTCTAATACATTTCTCATTGCAGGAAATCATGGGAGTCTTCAATAAGAATTGTATGATCACTTACGCTGCATATAGAAACATTTTCCCTATTTGGGCACTAGGAGAGTACCGATGTCGGGTATTGCAGGCTCCCAAGTAAACATTTTTATCATTTCAAATGCAATCGTCCATATGTTTTATTATTTTTCTACTTAAAAAGACTTTTAAGCCTTTTCATTCCCCGTTCATTTTGAGCATTACCAGTAATGCATTTAGAAGTTTCCAGCTAATAGACCAGCAGATAAAAAAGCTGTAGAAGTGGACTTTGTATCAAAAGAATAGTCCGGTGTATGTTTTGTTTTGCATGAATGAATTGAGAACTCCGGAACTCAGGTTCGGGGATCCCTTTTCTTAATGATGGTCGACAGGATTGGTTGATTGAAATTTATATTGCCTTTTAAGCGCGTATTCATTTGTGGAAATTAAAGATGACACTTGACTTTTCTACATTACAAGTCTCGGTAACGATCATCAGAAGTAGATACCAGATAGAATAAATAAATAAAATAGCTTTGCAGAAGTAGAAAAGTTGAAATGATTGTGAACGAGAACGACGCTTGACAAATTAATAAACCTGCATGTGGCTAATAGCAAACGCTTAACTGGGATATCTTTGCCATAATTTTATTTTGTTCGATAAATATATCTAGATTATTCCTTATTTTGCAGTAGGATTCTGCTTGTGTTACTATTGTTTAATTGGATCACAGATGGATGCTTTAGATGATAAATTTCGTAAATTGAAAAGCGTTATATCAGTCATTAATATTTTGGAAAAGAGGATTTATTTTTTTAGAAAAAAAGTACCTAATCACCTTATCTTGTCTCAGTCTTTTAAGAATTAGGTTATGCTTATTTTGTCCGTTTTAGACTACGAAAAGGCCTTAGCTGTTGGTTTCATTTGGATAATTGACCCATCACTTGCGTTTTTAGCCAGAGGACGATTCTCATCGATCAAACGACAGATCATCTAAATACACCTACCCGTCTAAATAAAGTCCTCCAGATCATCCTATCTTACTGAGTCCCAGATAGATTAAGGTCTAGACCTCCTAATGGTCGGTTCAGGCTTAATCTGAGACTCAAAATTTTAGAACCCAAGCCCCTGATGTGATGCCGAGGTCCATATCGTAATTATACTTGTGTTTGGCTTTGCGAGCACGAAAGTATTTATTAGATACATGTAATTTTACTTTTAAAATTAAGCTAGTTTTATTTCATAGGATTTGATAAAAACTGATGTTAAAAGTATCCGTCTATTTTACTTTTTCAGTATATACTTATAAAGCCACCACCTAAACAAAAATTTGACTTCCTGAGTTATGGTCAAGACTCAAAATGTCCGATTAACCGAGTCTAAATCGAGGCCTAAAAATGTTTACCAGATGTGAGAGAGCATAGTTGTTTTTTACAAGATAGATGTATATCCATGACCCGCAAAAGGTATATTTCATAAGAATAATAGACACAATTAACGTGATCTCAAACACTTCATTTCCTTCACCTCGAGAACATATTTTGCTTGCACGTTATTGTTCAGAAGAAAAAGATTGTGTCCCTTGCATTACATTATTATACAAAACAACATATGGTACTGTTGAATGCCAGCTGCTGCGTATAAGCTAAGAACAAGTCAGCCCGGAGGAGGCCACTGGCCACGCAGATGAAGCCTGAAGGCTGAAGCTGCCCCACGTAAATCATTCTAATCTAGAATTGGCTACACGCTTTTCATTGGGCCACTTCATATTCATTTGTGACTTTGGTAGTGAGTGCTCTTATTGAAAGGACAAATGTCTATAACTTCGGTAAAGCTGGCCTTATCTTGTTCCTTTTCAGAGAAAGCAAAGATAGTTATAAAAAAAAAAAAAAAAAGCCTTATCTAAAAGACTAAAAACATCAACTCAACTTTTCCACTTTTGTCCCTCATTAATCCTCATCAATCTTCGACAACTAAAGCCCCACCTCCACGCTTATCCCCACTTCACGCCAAACTCTGATCTTATTTTCAGTCAGATATCCGGATCACGTCAAATGTAGATCACATCACCCTTGCCACGTCATCTCTTCTGATATCGCCATATAATTATATTATCCTGTCTCTTACGTGTACATTTTCCACGAGGGTGTCTCACCTCATGGCCTTTGGATCTCTATACACCATATATTATCATATCCATCCAACGTTCCAGATTTGGTCAATTTCAGTCGTGCAAGTTACGAAATAATCTGTTTTTTTTAATAATGTTTTTGGTTTTCACGTGATTCGCAGTCACAGCTATTGTGCGCAGTCATGTTACACGATGTGCATATGCCGCGTTACACTACATGCTGCTGTTATTCGTATTTCTTTTCTTCAGTTAAAAAATTCAACCATATAAAACACGAATATTCATAATTTATTCGACTTTGGCTTAATATTTAACGTTATCATCATCTCGTACGAACAAACAAACGGTCGTTAACGCCGTCGTCGAACCCCACGCACCGACATTTAGCGCCGTTATTTACCGACGGTACGACGGAAGCCATAAACGAACCGACCGGAATAGGATTAACAGTCCTTTTATAGGGACCGAACCACTTGTTTTGCATATAACGGTTTTTTCTCCAAGGAGGCAGAGACAATTCTCTACTCTTGAGCGATTTTTTGGCAGCATCGCATGTGACTTTCACGATCCTCTTCAACTCTTCACTCTTGCCTACAAAAACTCTTGGCAGCGACAGCGACTCCAACAACCTCGTGTATGCATTCGTCGGCCTCGCGATCTCGAATTCCGCGGCGAATTCGAGGTCGACGAAGTACCGGGTCTGCGACGAGTAAGCATTCGATTGGACCACGTCGATGAACTCGTAGCTTCCGGCGTTGAGCCCGCCCGAGGAGTTCCATTTGCTCTTGCAGATCGCCGCATTGTGGCCGAGCTCACGGAGAAAGACCATCACTTTACGCCTCAAAACAGATTTTTGTTGCCTCAAACACGAAAACATTTCCATTGCTTTCAAAACGTGAGCTAGAAGTATGTTCCTGTACAAGTCCACATTGCCGTTCGCTGTCGTTTTGAAAATGTCTTCGATCTTGTCTGTCGAATCGGCGACCGAGTCGGCTCCGTTCGAATCGGAGTCGTAACCCGGCGGCTGAGTCTGCGACTCGTGTTCCAGAAAAGACTGAACGAGCTCCGATAAGCAAGGCGAGTCGTCCTCGACAGCAGAGTGTTCGCTCCCGCTGCTAACATAACTGAGTTGATGACCAACGAGTTGAGCCTTGACCTTCTCATTAAGCGGGTCAGTGACTCGTTTTGCTCTCACGAAACCTGCCATTGTTCTCGTATTCTAAAAACTAGAAAACAGAACTGTTATCTGAAAATTTTTATAAAACAAAAAAAAAAAAATCAAAAGTGTTTCTATTCTTGTTCTGAGAATTCCGAGTATGTTCCTCGGGTGAAATTAATCGAGGTTTAAGAGATATGGAAGAACAAAGGAATATCTCAGAGACATATGCAGAAATGGATTTGTTTGTGATGAACAAAATTATTTTAGGGAATTTACTTTGGAATATTCGGCCGAAGTGTTTTGATTAGTTGTTGTGCGTTTAATCCTTTTGGCATTGGGTGGTTTTTAAAATAAAAATGTGTTAGAGCTGAGACTTGTGGGAAAAAGGATATACCATATAGTATCCGTTTTGCGGCTGTACATGTGGCAGCATATCTACGGTACCTGAGGTTTTATTCCGATCGTACGGTTGTGACGTTTTACGATGGACTCATCGATGATACATTGGGGCCCTTGGGGTTTAGAGGACGACTCTTCATGGGAGGGAAGGGCCAGTGCATTTTTATTATTTATTTTGAAATTTCCGATTATCATTTAAGTTTGTGAAATACTGTTTGTGATTTAGAATGTGATCAACAATGTACTTTTTTTTTTCTTTTTTATTTTATCATCACTCTCGTTGACTGGATCATGAACTATCTTCGTGAAAGAGGAAGGGTCAAATAAGGATTATTTTCTAAAAATTATTTATGGATAAAAAATTTAATTAAATTTTTTAGCTTAAATTCTTAAACTGTGTTCTATCGAGCCTGGTTGTTGTCAGTCCGAAGAGTCTTTCAACATAATTTTAAATTTTGATAATTTATGGCATAAGCGATTGCTATAGGTAAAAGGCTTGACAGGAAGAGGATGTGAAAATAAATTACGAGGAAATAAAGTAGATAGAGCAGAGAAAATAATAATGCAATTTGAATAATTTAAATAAGTTTTAAATTTTGATTAGACTTTTATAGATTCTCTGTCCCTTATTTGTTATTTGTGGATTGTGGACTGTCACTGTCTAGATTTATCTAATTTTAGAGATATAATGTATCTACTTCAAAACCCAAAAGCGAATGGTAGATGAGATTTTTATTTACGTAATATTACACGAATTATAAACTAAACGCCTCCTCAACGTACATAAAAATGTGGCCGTATTAATATATCCCGTTCATAATCTTTTTCTTTTTTTTTATAAAGTATTTAAATATACATAACCATTGATAATTTATCGATGTTCGTTTTGTTTGCATTATCTATTCGGTTATATTAAATAAAATTTACATTAATTGAAAGAAAAGGAATAAGCAATTTGAAATTTATAACCTTCTGAGTGTGAAAAAGGACTACATCCTAGAGACAGCCAAAAAGTTCTTTGCCAAATCTGAAAATCATCGTAACTTCGAAACTTAAGATTGACGAATTTGTTAACCTAATTGTAAGCGATTAGTTTAAGATATTTGAGTTTCTTTTTTTTTTTTCTTCATTTGAGGCAGGCACTTTACTTTAATGCCAATAAATATTTCAAAAAATGGTCTCTGGGTGAGTAACATGAAATTGAAAACTTAGGCACAGTTTTTTTTTTTAATGCTAAATTTTAAGTTAAATTTAATTTAATAAAAAAGAGATTTTTTTTTGGTTTAATTTAAAAATAATAGTGGTGTTATAGATAATTTAATATTTATATTTAAATATTAAATTAAAAAATTAAACTCATTCAAATTCAATCATTTAACTTTATTCTGTATTCATCTTATTCATAATTCAATAAACAAAAAAATTAAAAAGAAAATTAAAGTAATATAATTATTTTTAAAAAATCAATTATGCCTTTTATCATGGGAATAATTTTTTATAGCCTAAACAATAAAACAGTCCATAACAACTGAATGTTACGTGAAAGATCTAAGGATTGAAAACACGCGATATCATTCAAACAAAAGGAGGAGGAGAAACATTCATAATATTTCACATAATTCTACCTATAAAAGGGGTTTTTCATTTTAGATTTTGTTAACTTAAAAAGTTGGATCGAGTCTTAAATTTGTTAAGAAAAAATCGAATTTGAATATTGTTTAGAATTAGATCAATAAATATGAGCTTGAGTTTTTTATTTTTTGTGTGTTGTAGAGATGGGATCTGCAATGAAAATATAAATACAAATTCAAATGTGGTTTCATTGAAGTGGGTTTTGACAAAAACACTATAATGCTTAATTCATATAAATAATGAGTTTTCTCTTTTAATAAATAGGATAAAATATAAATAAAATATTCTTCTAGCGACAAAGGGATACTCTTTTCTTTCTTAATTCTCTGTATTTTTTAGATATTTTTTTATCATTTTTTTTATGTCCCCTTCTTTCTCCTTTTATAGTGATGACCTTTCATGGATTTTTTTGGGCTTTTTTTTACAGTATTTTTGTCTTGTGCTGAATATTTTTTACTGTACTTCTAACACGCGCTAGGTATCTTCATACTGTCCCCTTGATATATGCCGAATATCTTTCTACAAATTTTTTGACCTCGTTCTTACTTTACGTCAGATGTCACTTCTGATGTGTTAAGCATATTCCTCGAGTTCGTCTCTACCGATATTTTGACTCAGGCGAGACTTGTTTTAGTTGCCTCGGGTTAGATCTCGAATGGCTCTCTTACTGCTTTGATATTGACGCGGGACTTCTATAACAAAATTGTAGAATGTTAGTCAGTACCTATTCGACCGTAGTCGCATTTAGGTCAGTAAATGCCGAACTGATTTCATCATTTATTGACCAAAAATTTCTCATTCGAACCGGTTTTATTGTTTTGTCAGATTTAGGGCCATTAACCATTACTCATATATCTGCCTTGTGTCACGGACTGTTTTTTAACCGTGCGGCCTTAGACGAATTGCATGTTAAGCAGCCGAGAAAATCACACAAAGAGAAGAAAAATAAGCACACCAAGTGTTTGCACAAATGCTCATTACAGAAGAGAAAATAAAACTATGAGATGAATTATACAAGTGAAGGTCTCCCCTTTATATAGTAGCAGCCTTATACAATCGATGGTTGAGATCTAAATGATCTAACGGTGTACATACAAGATGGAGAATTATGCTCTAGAATATTCCTAAATGTCATTCTACCTTTTATGAAATTCTAATTAAGGTGAACTACCCTAATAAGTCACGGGCCAAGCCCGGTTCTCCATCCAAACAGCGGGCCTTCTAGAAGCTCTGATCCATGTAGCGCTCCATGGTCTAAGAGGCCTCCAGCAGGCCTAGTCGCGCACCAAGTGCTCGAGGAAATGCTTGAGAGCACTTGGGGGCATGAGATTCTCCCTCACCAAATTCACGCGACGCCTTCATCGCGTCCTTGTTGGAACTCGCGCACCTTATTCTCAAACTACCACAGTGCATTCTCGGGTTCCCAGCTTACTTCGCTATCGGGCAATCCCTTCCACTTGGTGAGATACTCACGACTCGGACAACAGTTCTTCTTACGTACTGTCCTCCCATCAAGAATACGTTCAGCCTCTTTATCGTAAGATGTGAAAACTCCTAATAGTGCCCTGGTTTGTGGCCCACACTCCGTGTCCTCCGCATCACCATGGTATGGATTTAGACAGCTTGCGTGAAACACTGGATGTAGTCGAAGTTTCGAAGGCAGCTCCACCTTATACGAGACATTGCCAACCCTCTTGGCAATAGAAAATGGCCCCTCATATTTTCGAACAAGGCCCTTATAAAGTGGGCGCGTAGACTTGTGCTGCGTCGGAAGGCTTTTCACCATCACTAAATCCCCTATGCTGTACTAAACATGTCTTCGCTTACCGTCAGCCCATTTGTTCATCCGTTTTGTCGCCTTGTCCAGACACATCCACGCTTTGTCCAACTGTTCCTGCCAGGATTTTGCAGCTTTGTAAGCTGCTAGACTCTTCCCTGTATCGTTGGATACTAATGCGTGCGTCGTGAGAGGTTGCTGGCCAGTAGCTAACTCGAACGGGCTTTGGTTCATCGATTCACTTCTCTCCAAGTTGTATGAGAACTGTGCCACATCGAGTAACTTGACTTAATCCTGCTGATTTGCACCCACAAATTGCCGCAAAGTACAGCTCCAGTAATGCATTCACCCTCTCGGTCTGTCTATCTGTTTGTGGGTGAAAGCTAATGGAAAAGTGAATCTCTGATGCCATGAGTTTGAACAATCCAGTCCAGAATCTCCCCGTAAACCTCGTATCACGATCGCTAACTATCACTCTCAGCAACCCCCAGTACTTGACTACGTACTTAAAGAAAAAATTTAGTTGTCTTTTCCGTATTACACTCCTTGGGCGCCGATATGAAAGTTGCATACTTGAAAAATCGATCTACCACCACATGGATAGTTCCACACCCCTCGGATTTTGGCAAGGCTACGATAAAATCCATAGAGATGCTCTCCCAAGACCTCTTCGGTATGGGCAGTGGCTCCAGTAGCCTTGTAGGACTACGCTGCTCAATCTTGTCCTGTTGGCACACGAGACAAAGTTTTGACAAACTGTTCTATCTTTTCCCGCATATGTGGCCAATAATAAACTGTCTCCAATATGGCGCGTGTGCACCGCTGTCCTAGATGTTCTGCCCATTTCGTGTCGTGACACTCCCTAATGAGGCTACGCCGCAAGTTCTCCCACTTTGGCACATATATTCGGCGTCCCTTGGTGTAGAGAAGCTCATATTCTACCCAAAATCGCTGAGTCTTTCCCTCTTGTACTTGAGTGGCGAGCTGTGTGACTGCGGGATCATGGTTCATTCCCTCATGAAATAGGTCGAGCAAATTACCTTTCAGCTTGCTTATAGCTGTTAACTCGACCTTTCGGCTTAAGGCGTCCGCCACCACATTCACCTTTCCCGGTTTGTACTCGAGCTCATAATCGAACTCCACCAGAAAGTCCTACCACCTAGCTTGCTTTGGGCTGAGTTTCTTCTGACTTTGGAAGTAACTCGTTGTTATGTTGTCCGTCATTACTACGAACTTTGCCTCAAGTAGATAATGTCGCCAAGTACACAGGCAATGGATGACCCTTGTCATCTCCTTCTCTTGTACCGTATAGCGCCTCTCCGTCTCGTTGAGTTTTTGACTCTAATACGCGATCAGATAGTCTTGCTACATCAATACACCACCAATGAAAAAATTAGACGCATCTGTCACGCCCCAGACCCAAAAGATCCGACACACGACATCACTTACATTCATTCACTGCATGTGCACTCATAAATAATATTACACAAAATTTTCAATTTTCATTCAACACAGAAATCCTTAGCAAGTTGCTAGTAATTTCAACACTAAAATCAACCATAACCTAACATATAAATATAAACTTCTCTTGACAATATTTAAACATTCATTTCAATTTCTTTCAGAATTATAGCAATTGAATTATGACTGGGACAATTATTAAACCGGAGATACGCAGAGTTTTCTCAGAGATTAACACTCTACTACGTCACCAGTAGCAACTTTGTTACCGAGAGCCCAGAATATATCCATTGCAAATTCTTACTTAAAATCATCCAATAACCACACTTTATAAAACTTAAACCAAATCCAATCCACACACAATGAAATAATACATAAGTATTTATTCAATAGGGACAAACCAAATATCCTATCCCACGTGTCCCCAAATGAAACACACAACAACCTAGCAACTTAGGGAACCCAAGGAACAGCAGAAGCCTTGCCAAATCCGCTATGCACACATGTACCTTATTTACCTGAAATCACCATAAACTATAATGAGTATAAAACTCAGTAAGCATACTAGTTTTTCATATATCAAATACAAATACATATATGTACACAATGCATGTGTATGATATGCTGTGATCAATCAAAATCATAATCTTATCAAATCACATATCATGTAAGCGCTTACACATTCTTTCAAAACACATAATAGGAATACCATTACTCGACTACTACTTAGTAGGACTTACATATCACATATCACATAATGAGCCAAATGTCACTCGTAGGTGACATACCGTATGAGAGGAATAGTACAAGTGAGGTCCTTAAATCACACATATATAACGCTTATGCCCGAAGGTAAAAGCCAAACCCTCACCCTGATCATCGGTGAGTCCTCTCACATGTACCAATACGCCACCACACGAATGTGATGACTCACACTTCCTTTAGGTACCAATAGGATCCTCCCTACATACGGAACACATAACATATACCAATCCCGAAGGAAAGGCCACACATAAAGGCTCCACAAATCACATAAAATGCCTACTAAGTTAACAGTGAGTTCAAGTACCCTCAAATCACAAAATATTTCTCATGGACATATTACACTTCAAAAGCTTTCTTTGTTAAACGCATCTTATTTTGGAAAGCTCACTTTCAAAAACACATGTATGTCCATGCTCAATGTCAATGCTCACATTCATAAATATATATTCACATTTCATATCAAAATATAATTTGACATATCATAAACATATTCTTAACCCCATTTACAAAATCATACAAAACAATTATTATGTTTATTGTGATTCCAGTAGTAAGTCTAGTATACTTACCTCTTAACACTTTCAGCCACAAGGCTTAGATCTCCTTAACCTATCAATGGAGATTAATCCTTTCATAAGCCTCACAATTCACACAAAATACTTTAAATAGCTTACAAAATTATACACAATGCATTTATCACATCAAATTGGTCTAAATATTTGGTTTCTCAAAACCTGTCATTCTGACCACTTACACTTAACAAAAATTTCTAATACATCAAATGATGTCCAATTACTCCAAAATCAGAATATACCATTCTTGACTCATATATCCTTCTTATATATGAATATTATATCAAATTTCCTACACAATCCATTCCATACACACCATCGAATCCAAACTACAAGCCTGACAGGATCAAGATACTTACTGAACAGTATTCAATCTCCCAATTCTATAAAATCATATACTAACTTAAAAATTATAAAACTACCACATAATTACTCTTAACACATATATCAGTCCATGATAAATATTTCGCTTCCAAATCACTGCCAAAAGTATTTTAAAACTATTTTATTCTATAACTTTAAAAATCTGTTAATCAAATATTACAATGAGCTGATACACTTTAAAAATTCATAACACTTCAACCACATTGATCCAAATTCTCAATTCCGAGTATATCATATTAGACATATAAAATTATCATATTCCACAAATTCATAATTTTTAAAGATCATTCAGCAGGTCAAAAATTATTTTCCACTGTATCATACTGTTTACACAGGAAATTTCCAGAATTCCAGGGTCATTTTGGTAAATTCACTACGAATTCAATTTCCGAGATTTTCAGTCGATTCAAAGTCTCAGATGATCCTAAACATGTCTAATTTCATATACTCAAAATTCAAAACCAGAATCGAATCACAACAATTTATAAAATTCCTAGATCAAGAGGTTATCCAGCAGAAATTCCATAATTCATCATGATTTATCAAACTATCTTATAGATCATCATCAATTCTCACAACATCAAACGAAATACACATCAAATCCTTAATTATACATATTTTCAGAAATCAAAACTTAAAGAAATTAACTTAATTAACACCAATAAATTGATAATTAGTTGTGATATACCTCTAAAGATCCAAAATTCCAATTTCTTCTTCTTTTTCTTCTTCTTCTTCTCTTTCTCTCTCCTTTATTTCTCTCTTCTCTCTCTAAAAATGGGTAGCTCGACCAAAATGAGAGAATTAGGGTTTTTAAAAGTGTATTTTTATACTAAGTGGTTAATTTTTGGTATTTACGAATTCACCCCCAAAACTTTCAAAGTATAACAATTTGGTCCCTAAAATAATTCCAAAGTCTTGCAAATAAACCCAATACTAATAGTATATCCTTAACCTATAAAAACACTACTAATAACAATATATAAATCAAGGATCACCCACATACAAATAAAATACGTATATTTATATATATAAATATACATATTCTTACCGGTTATGGATACTGGTTACTACAATTCTCCCCTCCTTATAAGAATTTCGTCCTCGAAATTCATAACTTAAGCATATAGATGAGGATACTTAGATCTCATTTCTTCTTCTCATTCTCAATTTTCCTTTTCAACTGTATAGTTTATTCATAAAACATTTACAAAGCAATCTTCATTGTATATAGGATTTGTTCATTGTGGTCCAAAATCCTAATAAATACTCATTCATATGTTAGATTATCTCTAAGTTGGCTCATAGCTGAGTATACGAGAGTAGTACGAAACATATATCCATAAAATAAACATATGACACACATTATGGACTTATAAAATTATACACACATATTTTTATTCTTTTTTCCCATTCGTTCAATATTTAATGGGTATCTATACACTTCACCTTTCATTCATTAAAGAATAACATAGATGTAGAATACCCATACTAATCTCTTACATAAAATTCTTAACTCCTTTAAAAATTTTAATCCCTTCAACATATACTCATACGTCATAATATCATTCACTACCTTGATATCATTCAAAAAAAAATGTAGTATTTCTACGCAACTAAGTTGTCATTCAAATCAGAATATTGAAAGCATTATCTTAAACGATCAAAAATCAACTTCAATAAAAAAACCTTTAGTTCAACTGATTCTTAAACTATAGATCTTAACATTATATCTCTTACTTTAACTCTTAAAAAAAATAGTCCACCTTATTGGACATCATTTTCTCATTGAGATTGACATGTCTGCTTTTTCTAATATGCTCGATTTCAAATAGAAAAGATTCTACTAGCACAATTACTGCGATGGCAAATATGATTATTTTAACTATTCCTTTAACATCATCCACGTAAAAGGAAAGGACAAAACGATTATTGATTTTCTTTCATAAAACTCTATAAATAGCCTAAACCTCATAATCACTTTTCTAGCAATAAATAAAACCAACCTTCTTACCATCTTCATAATGAATCCCATTATCATAACTCCTCCTGTTCCTTTTTCTCCACAACAATTTCCAGACCTAATTAAAACCAGAACACTCCATTCCCGTGCCAAAGAATTCATCAGACACTACGCCATCTTAGCAGTCCAAGAACACGGCCTCACGGTTCTTGGTGGCCCTTTGTTCAACTTAGAATACCCTTTCTTTCACCTGCACTCTTTTTTCCCATTTTCCCAATGGTCCAAACCTGTCCTTTACTTGTTATGGTACCTGTTGGATCTGTATACAATCGCCATGGAATTCCCATTACTTAGAACCCTCCAAAAATTAGAAAAATGTGATGAAGATCATCCAGCCCTGATTTTTCTCCAATGGTTTTACCCAAAGACATGGTGGATAACTAAATTTCAATACATGATTGCAAACAACACAAATGCTGCAGTCCCCAGACAACATCTTTGGTCAGTCTTACTTCTCCAACGGAAGGGTATGATTATTTCAGATCACGAGATTCATTATTACCCCACTGTTAAGGATTACTTCACATTTACCCTTTCACTAAAGGGATCAATTAAGCTCTGGCCTGAAGAAGTAATTCAGCAAAAGAGAGAACTTGAAAGAATTCTTGCTCAGGAAAATCAAATAATTCCTCCGTCTGTTTGGATCTCCCCAGAAGATGCTGCACCTTGGGAACAAGTTGAAGCTGACTTTACAGAAGACCTGAATTTTGCCAATATACTCAAATTCCAACAAAGACAAAAATATCATCTTTCACATCTCAGAAATACAGATTACTCTACTCATCATCACCATATCCCAAACATGACTTATTATGCCAGATACAGACAAGCAATGGATAACCTTCACCAATGGCCTCAGCTAACTATCCCGACAGAACCTACCCAATCTCAGCCAGTTGTCCCGACAGAACCTACTCAATCTCAGCCAGTTGTCCCGACAGAACTTGACCAACACCAACCCAATCTTGACTTATCCCTCTTTCAAGACTCCCAACCTTATCCAACCGACACCCAAATCCAAGAGGAAGCCAGCATATCCCTCATCCAGACCAGCTCACCTGGAGAAGATCAAGATATGGTAGACCCACATTCCACTCCGCCAGAGCCCTCATTCAATTTATGGGAACAACAACTCCATAAGTTCCTCTCTCACGGATACGACACAGATGAAAGCGACCAAGGAGACTCATTTTGACTTACATTGCTGTTTCTATTTTCACAGAAACTAGATCCGTGTTGCTCTATCACATCAAAGAGAGACTGATTACTGCTTTATATTTATGTCAAGTGTGCTTTATCTTTCTTCATATCTGCTTTTAATCTATCGGCCAAAAATTAATGTTAAGACCACAAAATCTTTGTAATTAATAAAGTTAATTTGGCCTCATGTCCAAAGTCCAATTGTTAGCTCAAAAAGTCTTCAAGTCATTGATGTATTGTCGACCATTAGTGCCAAAATGGCTAAGTCCCTAAATTCATGAAATAGGCCTTTATTGACTTTTCTTAATTATCTTACTAACTTATCACACTTCCGACACAATTTTTATCACACTTACATATCAACATATATTTATTCAAGATTTTGCGACCTATTGTCCCTTATAAAATGATAAAGTAAAACTCATTCTCTTTTTTTTTTTTTTGTTTTACCTCACAAGAATCGAGAAA
Source organism: Ailanthus altissimus (assembly GCA_946807835.1). Lineage (NCBI taxonomy): Eukaryota > Viridiplantae > Streptophyta > Magnoliopsida > Sapindales > Simaroubaceae > Ailanthus > Ailanthus altissimus. The sequence goes on from OX327684.1 coordinate 23,857,875, forward strand.
AATATATACTTGAACATACTTACACATATGCTCCACAGCTATTATCAATTTGTTTCTCTATAAATACATTATTATTGCATCCTTATACAAACTCAAAAATATTCAAAGATTATGGTGAGCATAACAATGGAGGAAACCTCAGCTCGTCGATTCACAAAAATTTGTGTCTTTTGTGGATCCAACCCTGGGAATACTGAAGAGTTTACAAAAGTTGCAGAAAATCTTGGTAAGGTATTAGCTGAGCAAAATATACATTTAGTATATGGAGGAGGTAACCGAGGGTTAATGGGGTCTGTGGCAAAAGCTGCATACAATAAAGGTAGTCGAGTTTTGGGTATCATTCCAAAACCTCTAGCTATTGAGAATATTGTAGGAAAAACAGTTGGGGATGAGTTACAAGTCTCATCTATGCACGAGCGAATGGCTCAAATGCTTAGGCATGCAGATGCTTTCATAGCTCTACCAGGAGGTTTCGGGACCTTGGAGGAAATTTTTCAAATTGTCTCATGGGCACAATTACAAATCCACCAAAAACCCATTGGTTTGTTAAATGTTAATGGCTTTTACGACGGGTTGATATCTTTTCTTGACTATGCAGCGGGAACACAATTCATCCCACTTCTAGCACGACGGATTCTTATTTCAGCTCCAACTGTTGATCAACTAATTGATCAATTACAGTCTTTTATTCCTCTGTCTAATCCAACATTGCATCAGTTAGATTGGTCTACTCATGACAGTCAGAAGAAGCGCAAAATAGACTTAAATCTCACTCCGTAGCCTCTACTGTATTTTTGTTGCTGCTATTGTTGTTGTTTTCCTTTTCAATAAAAGTTGTTTCAATTGATGTCTTCAATACTCAACTTCCCTATATTTTGTCATTGAGAAAATTTTCTCAATTTGCTCTATGACATGCAAATTATCATTATAAGATATTCGACATCATTCTTGCTAAGCATATTAGTCACAACTTAAAAAAATTCTAAATGGTAACATAAGATCCACAAGGTACCATTATCCACAACAACAACAATCTTAGCAGCTCTTGGATAATGTGTCAACTTCACAAAATCATACAAAATTTAAGGAATATGTCAACCTTTTACACAACAAAGCTACAAATACAATCCTAAGGATTTGGCATCTGCTCGGTTCCCTTGACTCGACACTTAAAAGTCTACAGAATCATATCTTAGCTCTGATACCAATAAAAGCTGTCACGCCCCAGACCCAAAAGATCCGACACACGACATCACTTACATTCATTCACTGCATGTGCACTCATAAATAATATTACACAAAATTTTCAATTTTCATTCAACACAGAAATCCTTAGCAAGTTGCTAGTAATTTCAACACTAAAATCAACCATAACCTAACATATAAATATAAACTTCTCTTGACAATATTTAAACATTCATTTCAATTTCTTTCAGAATTATAGCAATTGAATTATGACTGGGACAATTATTAAACCGGAGATACGCAGAGTTTTCTCAGAGATTAACACTCTACTACGTCACCAGTAGCAACTTTGTTACCGAGAGCCCAGAATATATCCATTGCAAATTCTTACTTAAAATCATCCAATAACCACACTTTATAAAACTTAAACCAAATCCAATCCACACACAATGAAATAATACATAAGTATTTATTCAATAGGGACAAACCAAATATCCTATCCCACGTGTCCCCAAATGAAACACACAACAACCTAGCAACTTAGGGAACCCAAGGAACAGCAGAAGCCTTGCCAAATTCGCTATGCACACATGTACCTTATTTACCTGAAATCACCATAAACTATAATGAGTATAAAACTCAGTAAGCATACTAGTTTTTCATATATCAAATACAAATACATATATGTACACAATGCATGTGTATGATATGCTGTGATCAATCAAAATCATAATCTTATCAAATCACATATCATGTAAGCGCTTACACATTCTTTCAAAACACATAATAGGAATACCATTACTCGACTACTACTTAGTAGGACTTACATATCACATATCACATAATGAGCCAAATGTCACTCGTAGGTGACATACCGTATGAGAGGAATAGTACAAGTGAGGTCCTTAAATCACACATATATAACGCTTATGCCCGAAGGTAAAAGCCAAACCCTCACCCTGATCATCGGTGAGTCCTCTCACATGTACCAATACGCCACCACACGAATGTGATGACTCACACTTCCTTTAGGTACCAATAGGATCCTCCCTACATACGGAACACATAACATATACCAATCCCGAAGGAAAGGCCACACATAAAGGCTCCACAAATCACATAAAATGCCTACTAAGTTAACAGTGAGTTCAAGTACCCTCAAATCACAAAATATTTCTCATGGACATATTACACTTCAAAAGCTTTCTTTGTTAAACGCATCTTATTTTGGAAAGCTCACTTTCAAAAACACATGTATGTCCATGCTCAATGTCAATGCTCACATTCATAAATATATATTCACATTTCATATCAAAATATAATTTGACATATCATAAACATATTCTTAACCCCATTTACAAAATCATACAAAACAATTATTATGTTTATTGTGATTCCAGTAGTAAGTCTAGTATACTTACCTCTTAACACTTTCAGCCACAAGGCTTAGATCTCCTTAACCTATCAATGGAGATTAATCCTTTCATAAGCCTCACAATTCACACAAAATACTTTAAATAGCTTACAAAATTATACACAATGCATTTATCACATCAAATTGGTCTAAATATTTGGTTTCTCAAAACCTGTCATTCTGACCACTTACACTTAACAAAAATTTCTAATACATCAAATGATGTCCAATTACTCCAAAATCAGAATATACCATTCTTGACTCATATATCCTTCTTATATATGAATATTATATCAAATTTCCTACACAATCCATTCCATACACACCATCGAATCCAAACTACAAGCCTGACAGGATCAAGATACTTACTGAACAGTATTCAATCTCCCAATTCTATAAAATCATATACTAACTCAAAAATTATAAAACTACCACATAATTACTCTTAACACATATATCAGTCCATGATAAATATTTCGCTTCCAAATCACTGCCAAAAGTATTTTAAAACTATTTTAAAAATCTGTTAATCAAATATTGCAATGAGCTGATACACTTTAAAAATTCATAACACTTCAACCACATTGATCCAAATTCTCAATTCCGAGTATATCATATTAGACATATAAAATTATCATATTCCACAAATTCATAATTTTTAAAGATCATTCAGCAGGTCAAAAATTATTTTCCACTGTATCATACTGTTTACACAGGAAATTTCCAGAATTCCAGGGTCATTTTGGTAAATTCACTACTAATTCAATTTCCGAGATTTTCAGTCGATTCAAAGTCTCAGATGATCCTAAACATGTCTAATTTCATATACTCAAAATTCAAAACCAGAATCGAATCACAACAATTTATAAAATTCCTAGATCAAGAGGTTATCCAGCAGAAATTCCATAATTCATCATGATTTATCAAACTATCTTATAGATCATCATCAATTCTCACAACATCAAACGAAATACACATCAAATCCTTAATTATACATATTTTCAGAAATCAAAACTTAAAGAAATTAACTTAATTAACACCAATAAATTGATAATTAGTTGTGATATACCTCTAAAGATCCAAAATTCCAATTTCTTCTTCTTTTTCTTCTTCTTCTTCTCTTTCTCTCTCCTTTATTTCTCTCTTCTCTCTCTAAAAATGGGTAGCTCGACCAAAATGAGAGAATTAGGGTTTTTAAAAGTGTATTTTTATACTAAGTGGTTAATTTTTGGTATTTACGAATTCACCCCCAAAACTTTCAAAGTATAACAATTTGGTCCCTAAAATAATTCCAAAGTCTTGCAAATAAACCCAATACTAATAGTATATCCTTAACCTATAAAAACACTACTAATAACAATATATAAATCAAGGATCACCCACATACAAATAAAATACGTATATTTATATATATAAATATACATATTCTTACCGGTTATGGATACTGGTTACTACAGCATCAGTATGTACCTCATACGGTAACAAATGATTCGGCAATGGTAAGATTGGTTCCTCGATCACTGCTGTCTTCAGTCGATCAAAAGCCCATTGACACTTCTTAGTCCACTCCCATGCTTTAGTCTTTTTTAGCAGGTCGGTAAGGGGTGCAGCAATGGTGGAGTAACTCTTGATAAATCTTCAATAATAGTTGACTAACCCCAGGAAAGACCGCAGCTCTGTAATTTTCGTGGGTGCCTCTCAATCCGTTATGGCGCGAATCTTCGCCTTATCCATCATCAACCTTCCTTCTTTGATCTTGTGACCCGAAAATTCTACCTCCGGCTTGGCAAATAAGAATTTTTCCCTCTTTACGTACAACTCGTTCTCACGGAGCACCTTCAAGACAGACTTCAAGTGTTTCACATGCTCTTCGAGAGTGTTGCTGTAGATGACGATGTCGTTTAAGTACATGACGACGAATTTGTCGAGGAAAGGCTAGAGTATGTTGTTCATTAGTGTGCAGAAAGTGGCTGACGAGTTTATGAGGCCAAACGGCATGACAAGAAATTTAAAGGCCTCATAACGCATTACACAGGTTGTTTTCAGCTCATCACCCTTGGCTATCCGCACTTGATGGTAACCTGATCGCAAGTCCAGCTTCGAAAAGTACTTCACCCGCCCCAACTGATCAAACAAGTCAGCAATTAAAGGAATGGGATACCTATTTTTGACAGTGACCTTGTTCAGTACCCGGTAGTCTATGTATAACCGCAATGATCCATCATGCTTGAACTGGAAAAGCACGGGCGCGCCGTAGGGCGCCTGAGATGGCTAGATAAATCTTGCATCCAGTAGCTCCTTGAGCTGCTTTCCGCAACTCTGCTAAGTCTGGTGGAGATATTCGGTAGGGCGCTTTGTTAGAGGTTTAGCTTCTGGTTCCAGCTCAATCTCGTGATCAATCGCCTGTCTTGATGGTAATTTCTGTGGTAGTGCTGCTGACATCATGTCCTGGTGCTGCTTAAGCATTTTACTGATCTCTGCTGGCAGCTCCTCTTCGCCTCCGTACACCTCATCATTTGCCTCCCATATCGTGGCGAGGTATGTCTCTTCTCCTCGCTTATCTCCCTTCTTCAGTTGTATGACGGACAGAAGAGTGGTATGGGCGTTGGGCTTGGATTTCCCACCTGTTGGCCTGTTTACTGTTGGCACTATACATGGTCCTCCCTCCAGGATGCATAAGTAGTTGTGTCAGGGAAGTGGTACCAAATTAAACTACCATAAAAAATCCATACCAAGAACAGCATCAAAATCATCAAGAGGGGCTACCGAAAAGTTTACCTTACCGCTCCATTTTGTAAGGCTCATTTCAACTCCACTAATGACCCCATCCAGTGGCTTGATTGTTTCTGTTCGCCAGCTTGTTGAGTCTCCAACATCACGTTGATAGCCTTCTTCTTTGGACAGTCCTTCACCCAATGATCCCCATCGCAAAGGAAGCAGCTAGATCTCTGCTTTTTCCCATCCTTGCGCTTCTGCTCTCTTCCTGTGGGCGGTTTACCTTTCCCCTCCTTATCTTGCGGAGGTTGAGACTCTTTGGTTCCCCCACCTTTACTGTGATTGGGCTTCGAATTTTTGGACTTCTCTGCATCACCCTTACGGTAATCAGTGAGCGTTTCCGCCAATGTGAAGGCGTCGGATATGTTCTGCACTCCACGCTGCCTCAGCTCATTGGATGCCTATGTCTGTAATCCGTCGAGGAAATTGAACAGCAAGTCTTCTTCACTTATATTGGGGATCTGCAGCATCAGTAGTGAGTACTCTTCTACGTACTCGCCAATCGACTTGGTCTGTTTCAACTCTTTTAGACGCTTCCTAGCGTCGTGCGCCATATTCTCCGGATAGAATTGATGCTTCAGCTCCTATTGCAACTCTGTCCAGGTGTTGATGGTGCAGGTACCCTTGCGAATCTCCTCGCTCTTCCTACCCCACCATAGAATTGCATGATCAGAGAGATATAGGGTCACGGTGTTTACCTTATCCTCATCTCGTACGCCTAAGGCGTCGAAGTATCTCTCCATCTGCCAGAAGTAATTGTCGAGCTCCTTGGCGTTCCGCTTCCCGCTGAACTCCTTGGGCTTAGGAGCATCGACCCTCGGTGCAAACACTGTTACTTGAGCGGCGACAGACCCGTTCGCCACCGCCCGCTTGCACAGCACCATATCCTCCTGGACAGTTTCAAACCCTCGACGCAGCTCCTCTACTTGTTTCTGAAACTTGTCTATCGTGGTGAGGACCTGCTCCTGGAAAGCCTTAATCCAGTCTCGCTGCTTATCGGCATAAGCCTCGATGGATGTACTGAGGAGGGAGCGCAGCTCGTCTCCTTGAGTGTCGAGGCCCCCCTCGATCTTCTCTACTTGCTGCTCCAGCTCTCCAAGGCGATCTGCCGCCTTCCCGATAGCGCCGCTGAGTGCTTTCACCATACTCCCGACATCTTGACCTGGATTTACTGACTTTTTGCGAGGACTAGTGCCATGCTTCTTAGCTTTGGGGTCCGACCCCTCTCTTCAGTCAAATCTGATGGTCCGCCGTCTTTCTCCATCTCTGAACCTGCTCTGATACCAACTGTCACGGACTGTTTTCGAACTGTACGGCTTTAGACGCGTTGCATGTTAAGCAGCCGAGAATACCACACAAAGAGAAGAAAAACAAGCACATCAAGTGTTTGCACAAATGTTCTTTATATTGCTGAAGAGAAAACAAAGCTATAAGATGAATTATACAAGTGAGGGTCTCCCCTTTATATAGTAGCAGTCTTATACAATCAATGATTGAAATCTAAATGATCTAACGATGTACATACAAGATGGATAATTATGCTCTAGAATATTTTTAGATGTCATTATATCTTTTATGGAATTCTAATTAAAGTGAACTACCATAATAAGTCACGGGTCAAGCCCAGTTCTTCATCTAAACAGCGAGTCTTCTAAAAGCTCCGGTTTACATAACGCTCTATAGTCCAAAAGACCTCCAACAGACCTAATCGCGTACTAAATATTTAAAAAAATACTTAAAAATACTTAAGGCGTGACACTTAAAAAGGGCGGAAGAGAAAAATATTTAAAAGAAACAAATTCATTCTAAAAATTGTTAAAAGGTAACTACATATTTTATCAATTTATTTTTGTAGTCTTTTACCAAAATTAATCTTTTTTAATCGTTAACTCAAGTATTAAAATGTCTTCGGAAGGGTAAATGAAAAAGTGTTTGGAACAAGGGTGAAAGGACACTTATAATCTTTGATCCTCGAAGTTACACAAGTGACGTCAAGCCCAAATAACGCCTCATTGAACAAATAGATACTTTTTTTTTTGTTGGTGTTCTATTATTTTCCTGGAGTTAGCAATTCAGTTTAAAGAGTTCCTAAGTACACCCCGATCTGCTCACACTCTCCAATCAAACTTTAACTCCATGTCTTATGGTTATACTTGAATAAAAAGGTTGGGTGTATTTAGAAATACTACAGCCAAAATGAATAAGTGTTGCTAGTTACTCGTAAGGCCTGCCCAATATTTCCAACGAACCATGCCTGAACCGTTATCCAGATTCACAAAACTTTGCCTTGCACTTCAGTTAGGTTAGAATGGCTAATTTTAGGGAGTGCTTCTAAATGAAAACCACCCAACACCAAATGGATCAACACTACAATCGTTGAGCAGAGCCGCTAGTTGTTTCCAGCATTAACTGCACTGTCACAATCCCCGTTGAACAAATTGAATTGGAGACCGCTAAGAAAAACTGCGGGGGTGGAATAGCTTCACTTGTTTTGGTAGCCCATGTTTAACAGAGTTTGTTGAAGCTGGTCTCTTGGAGAGTAAGGTTACTGCTTACTGGAGTCTGTCATCTGAGTCAAATACCTGCCCAATGATTCCAAAGGACCTACGCTGAATCCTGATCCAGTTTCAACATTTTCGACTCCTTCGACTTTGTATAAGTTTCCGATCCATTTGACATAAAAATATTTTTAAAATACAACTGCTTAAAGTTTTTTGTAAACATAAATTTTTTAATAATTTTATATTCTATAATTTTAAATATTTATTAAACACTTATTTTTTTCCCATTTCATGATAATTATGATTTCAACCCACCATTAATTGTGCTCTGTTGCAGTGCTCTTGACTAAATGTTGAGTCTTAAGTCAAAAATGAATTCATCATTTGAAAAAGTTTGTTTGCTTCGAAGTTAGAATAATTTAATCTTCTCTAAACAATTTGTTACGCACTCACAAAATCGGTCAAGACAACTCTGATGGTTATCTCCAATAATAATTCTCCGATACTTGAGTTAAAGATTAGGTTAGTTGAAAAAATAAAGATTATTAAAATGGTATTTTTAAGCTTGCTGTTTACTTTTTTTTTTCTTCCTATCTCCAAATCTTATTCTCCTCCTACTGTGCAAGCCTCGGTTCTCCTTTGTATAAGTTTTCTCAACTGGCTACTTGCTGTCTAGTGCCTTGTATCGTGTGGGTCGTCTGAGATTTCAGAGATCGTGGGTTAGTGCCCTAGATTTTGCAAGTGGTTTGAGATTGCATGGGTTAGTGGGCTCACGCGGCTGCGTCTATGGAGCAGAACATGGACATTGTGCAATGTGTTTGTCTATGCACTTTAGGTACTCATTGGATGGCAGTAAGTTCTGAGGTTGCTCCCAACCCGAGTCATATGTTATCGGATGGTCAACCAACGTAAAGAGGTAATTGCATCTAAACATGACCCAATGACGACTGCGAACAAATTCGTTAGACAAACATTTTAGGGTGCCTCGAGTCTTACTGGGCCAGAGGTCCTAATCTCCGTTCAATGTTAAGAATGGGTTAGGCTCGTAAACAAAGTCCTCGACAAGTTGGGCTTCGAAATTGAGCCCTTGGTGGTCTGGGCGTGGAATCTTGGGGCAACATGTTTAAATTATTCAAATGCAATTTAAAAAAAAACTTGTTTGGTTGTTTTAACCTACTACATTGAAATCGAAAAAGTTTTTTTTTTTTTCAAAAGAAGAAAAAAAAACTTGTGCAATCTGCATTGTGAAGAATGTTGACCGAGTAATGTGCAAATAAATCAGAGATTTGATTGGGCAATAGACAAAGTGATTTTCACCAACAGGTTAAAACAATAATATATTCGGTTTTCCGGGCTTCCTAGAAGCTCACGCCGCTAGTTTTACAAACTTCTGGTTTTGGGCAGCAAACCGAACCGAGCACTTCCTTTAAAATACTCTTTTATTCTCCAATTTAATTAATAAAAAAATATCACAAAACAAACAAAGAGGATATTATTATTTTATATTAATCATAGAAAAAGCACTTTCCCAGCATCACCTTTTGATCCAAGTTTAACAAATAAAAATCCTCTCTCTCTCTCTCTCTTGTCTTAAACTACAGTCATTATCATATTAAATTATTATTTCTTTTTAGTTTTATTTTGTTATGTCAGAATTTTAAAAACTTTATTATATAATTTTATATTTTTCTATTTTGTAGTGCAAAGCACAGGACAAGGCACAGATCAACAGAAAGAGAACCTATTCAATCTATGTAAATTATGTTTTAATGTGATACATTTAAATGAGTAAATAATTACAATAATAGAGATAGAAAATTTTAATTTATTGCAAAAATAACTTTGTCATCCAACAAGCTGGCCTGCACTGCCTGATGCGCTGGATAAATATGCTTCTCTTTGGCTTTACAGGAAGTATGCCTGAATAGGACGTTTCTGAAGACACACAAACACAAAAACTACAAACTAAAAAAAATATATAGGCATCAAAGGATAAACAATTTTGTAACTTTCTCTATTGACAATGATGGAAGTTGATAAAAGCTTGGAAGTAAATTAAACCACTCACCCACGCCAAAGTCCTCGCCCTACAATATTGTATTTGTCTTTTCCTTTAATACTAACTCGGAATACGGCTGAAGCTGATTACAGTTCAAAAGTTTGATCCGTGATGAAAAGTTGATGCTATACGTATACATATCTTTTTTTTTTTTTGGTTGTTACTTTAAATACATATTCAGTATTTCAAAGTCAACTAAAAATGGGATTTGATATTATATTTTTCCGGTTCAAATTAAGAGTAATACATCGTGATTTGGTTATCGAACATGCATGCCATTACCACTTAATGAAAGCGGTGATAAGAATGCAACTTGTAATAGTAAGCCACTTTAATTATAGCTGGGTAGCTTTATGCAATCCAATAGTGTTAAATTTCTACACGTTTTCTTGGAAACCAAGGCGCCATTCATCTGACACACAGATTCGAATTCAACCCACAGTTATGTAAGCGAGAAAAATCAAGAGACTGACATACGATCATAAGATAAGGGTAAATAAGAAATGAATCACTATCAGCATTTAGCTAGGACGGCTGGATCGAGTTGCCTGGCCAGCCATGCCATTCCATTCCACAGAGATAATGAAGTTCCGATAATTTTGACCAAGAATTCAAAGCCATTCATGCATGCACGTAAATATTAACTACTACTCCGATTGACATGAATTTTATATTTTACATTATAATCTTGGAAAAAAGAAAAAGAAAAAAGAAAACATGTGATGAGTCAACACCAATCAGTGCTATTGTGCATACATTTTTAATTATAATAATTTTGATTCTTCTTTGCCACGGCCATCGGATGCCTAATTGATCAAAATATTGAGACAAAAGCGATTTGCAAATGAACCCATTTTCTTTATGAAATTAATAAATGACGATTGTGGCTGATGAGGGTAGGCATACAGATTGATGTTTGTTAGTTCGGAAATTAAGTGCCGAAGAAAGTGATGGATTAAAGATCGAGCAATAATGCCATGGGATTTCCTTTGAATAGGGTTCTTTGGGATTGGACTATCAATTAAAGGGCAAGCAGTATGATTGGCTTATCTGCTCTTATAAATGCTGTGAAGTCATGGATATATTCTCTATGCTTCAATCTGAAAGATACGTGACAAAAGTGGATGTTTATCAAATCTGTTTTTCTTTATATTTATGTCCAGCTTATCATTTTGTTTATATACCTAACAACTGTCTAATCTACACTTATCGAATGGGTGTTTATGTTTTGTTCTTTTCTCTAAATTGCATAACAACTAGGGGTGATGAATCTGCATCCAATTGCACTAAGATATATTTTATTTTGCCTTCGGATTTTTATATGGTGAAGATGTTTGCCGGTTACTTAATTCTCTTACATAGAAACATAACTACTGGAAAAGTAAGTTATATATTATTACAATATTTATCAAGCCTTTAGAGCTCTTTCCAAAAAAAAAAAAAAAACCTTTAGAACTAAATTAGCATGAATAATTCTCTACGAAAAATAATTTATTACATTAAATATTAATTATTACCTTCTTATTTTATTCAAACTTGAGTGCAAAATATACTCATGATCAATCAAATTATATGCAGGCTTATAAGTCACTAAAACTCGTCCAATAATTTTTTAAAAATATCAGCCACCCTCTTATAAAATCACAAAATTATACTCATGACCCTCCTATTTTTTAAATATTCTATGGGAATATTCTATTACTTTTTATTAGTTACTATTTTACTCCCTACAAATTAATTTGTTAGGTGGGTGTTGGGAGTTTTCCACCGGAGTAAATATCTTTTGGGTTATTATTTAATATCTTCAAATTTTAAAGTGTTTGTAGAAAATTTTTCTCATAAGTAAAACAAGAATAATAAAATTAAATATACAATAAAAGTAACAATTAATTATACAAGGCATAAGAATAACAACCACCTACGTTCATAGTGAATCACTAGATCTTCTCTTCTTTTGTTAATTAATTCACAAATAATTAACACAAGAAATTTTCAAAGAATACATTAATAGATGAGCTCCTAAAAGATTTACTAGTGCTATCTTGAGCACCTTAGCTCTCAAGCACTCCTATGACACTTTTCTGCGCTTATGTTTGCGCCCTAAGCTACTCATCCCTCGATTCTCTCTCTTGTTGATGCATTACTAATTTTAATAAATTATAAGGGTTTATATAAGTTTTAAACCGTCTCTAGAAATCTTTTTTTTTCCCGTTAGAATAGAAGTCCACACAAATGGGAAGTCCTAAACCGACTCAAATATGCGAAGAAATCTAAAATCACAAGTTTCTCGAATTTAAGTAAAACAATGCTACTACAATCTCAATCTAGTGCCACGATGCTTGATGTTTAAACTTCAGAACTGCAACGCTCAGAATCTAGTGCCGCAGTGTTCATACTTAGAGATTCCCTCCTCATATGCTTTCACGTCTTTCCTCACTTCTAGCTCTCTATTTCTGTCCCTTTCTCACCATTTTTGTCCATATCTTGTACGTCCAATGCGTACTCAAACTCAGTCCGACTCATCGTTGGTTGCCAACCCAAAATTAAACTCAACATTGATTTTGAATTATTAAATTCTAACAACTCCTTACTTAATTCAAAATCTCTCCAAAAAGCTAACCATAGCTAAATTGCTCTAGTGCTGATTCAATTAAGTCTTATGCTTAACCTAACTTCTTCGTTAATGATTTCGATTTCTAAATATTCTAAATGTATCTCTTTCTAAGTAGCCATCATATTACAATCTTTTGTATTACTATAGACACCATCACAATAAATTCATGACTAGATACTCTCTTACCATACATTCTCTTTCGACCTTTGTCACACCAGTAAGATTATTTTTAATGGTACTTTTTTGTATGCATTCTCTCAACAAATTAATATTGAGTTCTCATAGTATTCTCAGCATGTACATAACCTAAACTTTGCTTCTTACATATATACCCCTTTTAAATATTTTAAGTGTTCTTTCTTCAAAAAGCTTTAAATGATTTTGCAACTTTAAGTCCTATTCACAAACTAATTGCAATACATTTACCATTTTTTTTGCCTTTTTTTTATTTCTCTTTAATTTTTATTCTCAACCCTTCTCTTGTAGTTACAACCCTACTGCTCTACTAAGCTCTTTATTTTTTTTTTATTCTTCTGTCTTCATATTTGCGAGACATCATAATTAAATAATTTATACATAATAATTGACCTTAATCATAACTCTGATACTATTTGTTAAATTTTTTTCTTCTAGAATTAAATACCTCTTGGGCTGGTACTTTTCCTAGAACTAAAGACGTTTCTCATAAGTAAAATAACAATAATAAGATCAAACACACAATAAAGATAATAAGCAATTACACATGGCATAAGAATATATACGATTCGACAACAACCACTTACGTCAACCGTGGATCACCGAATCCTCGCTTATTTTATTAATTAGTTCATAAAAAACTAATACAAGAGATTCGTAAGGAATACATCAATAAACAAGCTTTTAAAAGATCTACCAATACTATCTTACGCATTCTAGCGCTTAAGCACTATTATGACACTCTTTTGCGTTTGTGTCCAGTGCCCTATAGTTGTCCTAACTCTTTATTTTCGCTCTTTTTGATGCATTACTAATTTTAAAGAATTATAAAGATTTATATAGGCATTAAACCACTCCTAGTATCTTATTTCTTATTGGAATAAGAGTCAACATAAATGGAAAGTTCAAAACTGACTCAAACATGTGAAGAAACCTAAAACTACGAGTTTTCTGAATTTGGGCACTCAACACTCAGAACCTAGCACCATAGCGCTACTACGATCCTAATCTAGTGTCGCAGCGATGTATTTTGACTTCGGCGCCAACAACACTCACAGTTGGAGATTTCCTACTCCTGTTTTCGCTTTTAACTCTTTGTTTTCGTCATTTTCTCATACGTCCAATACATAGTTGACCTCGTGTCCAACTCTTTATTAATTTCTAACTTAAAATCAAATTCAATCTTAATTTTAAATCACCAAATTTTAACAAATAGTAACAGAGTATTAATAAAACAAAGCCAAAGTCGATTCAATATTTTATAGAAAGGCAATTGAAATTTCTTTTTTTCTTTTTAAATATTTAGCTTGTCTTAAATCAAATAAATTAAAACTTTTTTTTTTACTCGTTCTCTCAAATTGTTCTAAAAGAAAAAAGAAAAAAGTTTGTACTTGTTTGAATGGTTTAATAATTATAAGTATTATTTTTCTATTGAAGCGAAGATTTTAAATTTGAAACTCCCTTTCCTCGTATTACAAAAAAAAGTTTTCTTTTTCCTGTTATTAGTGTGGGTGTGTAAAAGTGAATCATCTTTTTTTTTTCTCTACTTCATTTTTTATATATATATTTTTAGTATGAGAATAAATTTCTTATACATTTTAATTTATTGTGTGATTTTGTCCCATTTAAATATTGTTGATTGAAGATAAGTTTTTAGACTTTTATCGTTAATTTTGTTGTGGAAACTTGTAACAAGCTCTTACTTTTTTTTAGCTTTTTAGTTTTCTTATTACAAATTTAGAGGCAGATGTTTATCTATTATAAATTTATCTCAGCTTAATATTTATTATTGCATCAATCAAAGAAATCAATAATGATAATTGAGACTCTTTAAAAAAATAAATTGATTATTTAAGGTTAAGTTGAAATAGCCAATGATTTTTTTTAAAAATAATTCAAATTATTTATCTGTACGTAGTCTTGTTGAAGGTTTTCAACAAAATTAACGATTTGAGAATTTATACGATTTTATTATTTAATATTTCACTTTTTAAAATATAATTTAAGATAAAAATTTGAGATACTTAACATTACTCTTTCATTTTAATCTGCTAAGCACAAATTTTTTCTTGTTCATCAGATTTCAATGATTAATTTATTTGTATAGTATAATAGAGTAACTATAAATCAATCCAAATGGGTTCATTGTTATTCTTGCATTGATATCATTATTTTAATTTAAGAAATATGTTTTTTTTTTAAAAAAAAAGCTTGGGTTTGTCCTTTCAATCTATCTTAAAATTGATATAACTCATAGTCATTTTAATAATCTATTATTGTATTAAAGAAAAAAATTCAGTGTATAAACCAATTAGATTAATAAGTGGGTTCTCGTATATGAATTTATTTGTATATGTAACACTTGCAATTGACCTAAACCAATCGATCCGAATTGAATTTGATTGGTTGATGTTTAGATACATTAAATCGAAGTTTGACATTGCTTGTACAAATACAATATATAGATAACGCGATTGGGGTAATTCTTTTATTTTTATGCGAAATGGTATTGTATTTGTATCCACTCTTCTTTCTCGAGAGAAGGAGACTCGATTCGAAAGTGTAGAAGAAAAATCAAAATGCAAAATGAAGGTATGAATCCCTTGACAATCACGCTAAGCCCCATATATTGTGACTTGCGAGACCTCTATAAATATATAAATATTATAATTTACTTTAATAAAATTATCTTGCCCTCTGACTCAGATACGTGCCTCGGTTAACCAAACATTTGTTTCCCATTCATTTTCAATTTCTTTAACTTCCTAAAGCTTGTATATTTATTATTATTGTTATTGTTATTATTAAACCATAAACAATCAACATCCAATTGGTTCATTGACAAAATGGTTATATGACGTTCATTTTAAGTTTCGAATGCGCATTAATACTATTCCTTGTACTGTACGTACTTTTTGTTTTAATAAAAAAAATGCAGTTGTTAATTAACAAATTTTATTTACTGAGAATACGTTCAACGTGCATGCATGCTGAAAAATAATTTCAAAAATTCAGAATGGATTATTCTAGCAAGGCAAAATAAAAAAAGAGAGATGATTAATCATACTTCCCTTTTTTTCACAAGGTACTGTTTCATGAATTACTATACTTAACTAATCACAAATCACAATTATCGTCCCCATAAATAATAATGGACAATGGGCAGTTTTCAATTATTATAAATTATACACTCTTAACCTTATTATAAGAAAAGCAGTACAAGTACTCAATGGATGATAATAATACGAGAGAAGTGCATAATACGATCGATCTCAAACATTATTCGATAGATTAATTATTTAATCCATGATACTTATTAATATTGCCATTATGATATGATGTTAGTTTTATTAAAGTCTTTTATCATATATATATATATATTAATGAGTTAATTATCAAACTTGTGTATATGCTTTACAATTCACGCTACCAGTACCAGCAATGCACATTACTTTGTGCTTAATAATTTCCTTCCCCATAAAATATAAAGTTATTGGTAATGGTCATTTAAATATGAGTAATGATAGGTATTCTAAAATATATTTCAAAATTATATCTCTAAAAATGATATGTTAAATAATTATTAGGTGGTGAAATGGTAAAAATTTTAAAATTAAATATTAAACAATTTTATTATTTAATAATTACTTGACACATTATTTTTTAAATACAATTTAAAATGTTTAACATTATTTTTATTCTCTGTGTCTTTTGTCTATGTATTTATATATTTTCATATCATATTTTACAAAAATAGTAACTAGGTCATCAATGTTGGTAGAAGGAAATGAGGGATTATATGCTAGTTTCACTTATAATCAGCATGCAATTTTATGAGCATGCAATAAAAAGATAATGAAAATTTTCTGTAAACGTGTTCCATTTGATTCTTAAATTTAATACATTAATGATAATTGGCTGCTTGAAATTATTTAGGAAATATATTCAAATCTAATCATAATTAAACAATTTTCCTTTTTTCCTATTCTGTTGTATGCCGATATTCAACAAATACGTACAAATACAGTTATAAATAAACAATTCTCGTTCGAATTTCTAAGAAAGTGAGCCATGACAGTTTTAAGTTAGTTATTTATAAATTTAATAAAAAAAAGTAATAAAAATGAATTTGGTTAGTCGGTCTATTATGTGAATCCGACCGAAGCCGAGCAAAACGGTGAGCTGGGGAATTTAATGCAATGATTGACCGAGTCCAAACACGTTAAATAATTTATTTATTTATTTATTTTTGTTTGTGTAAGAAACACATCAAAAATTAGCCGGCCAATAAATTATCAAAGATCACACTATCATATTTAATTTTACTATTGACTTTTTAACGCAACCTCTATTGTTGACTCCAATGATTGCTATATATAAATAAAAATTAATTAGGTTTCTTAAATATTATCCAATACAAGATAATGTAAAGGGTAAGGGGAGAATAATGAATAATCTTTGCTTTGGAATTAATCCACCCACACCCCACTTGCATGTTAAATTGCTACATCATTACATTGAAGCTTGTGAAACAAATAGGATCTAATAGGGGAACATAAGAATTAAGGAAAACTCTGTGGTAATATTCTCTCCGGATGTTAGCTTCAATTATAGATTAGGTGCTTCAATTATTTTTTAACTTATATTTCGTATCATAACTATGATTAACAGTTAATTAAAACATAAATTATCATCAATAATAATCGTGTCATCATAATTATTTCGAATAATTAAACGTATGTTTTCATATAAGTTTTATTATTTGATTAGTAATTTTTTTTTCAAAAACAAATAAATATTTTTGAATACTTTTTATAATAAGGGATTGCACAAAAGTTTATAATACGAGAGACTACCAAATCTATTGAAGGCTAAGATACGAGTACAAAGCCCGAGATGGCGGCAATGCCAAAAGTAATGAATTTATAAATTAAGGAAAGGGGTGTCCAAGCCATTCCAATTCCAAAACAAACAATGAGCAAAAGCAATGTATTCAAATATATTAAGGTCAACGTTGGTCCCTTTTTATGAATGGCATCGAAGCAATTTCAGTGTTACCCAGCCTATGCAAAGAGAGGACACTGCCCATATGATGAAATTACCCTGTTGGCTTCGCCTTGACGCCGTTCTGGTTCTGTTTGAAGCCTGTGAGAAGAGTTGACGTCATGACTTGTGTAATTTTTGTGCATATAATCATTTGAATACCAGTTCAAGTACAAATCATATTCCTTTTAAAACAAATATACATAACAAATATCAAATGATTTTAGGTCGATCAGAACATACAACACGGAGGGATTTAATGACTGTACATATACAGTTCAAAATTATCAAATTTGTATATAAATTAGTTTATATGAAAATTTTAATTAGGTCGTATCTAACTTCAACATGTAAATAACCTAAACACACGACATGTAAGAACCTTACCTCAATAGTTGAGACCAATGCGACCTAAACCATTTTACATCTCTTGTGTCGTAATTTCATTTAATTTGATTTAGGACATTAGAACAGTATAGATTTCAGTATGAATCAACCCAATCCAATAATATGCAATGAATAGCAAATCAGCCCTTTGTCTTTTCAATGCTTTCATGTTTAAAGAGAATAGACTACGTGCTGAGTATTTCAAGAGACGAAAAAAAAAAAAAAGAACATTTTTTAGGTGCTTAAACGTTCAAGGGCCGGCAGCACCTCTCTCTCCGCCTTTTACGGAGAAAGACACAGAAGAAATTACTTGTATATAAAAAGGTCAAACAAAACCTTTTCTTTTTCTGCTATTAAACTCCATCCCAGCCCAACTCATTTCCCCTTCCCCCTCCCTCTTTCTCTGTCTTCGCTTTTGCTTAGCTTTTTTTTCACCAAACTTTTTTTTTCTTTCTCATACCCACTTTTTTTTTTTTCTTTCTATATTCCAATACGAAGGCAATCATATTGAACCCACAATTCATTCATTCACTCCTTCCACAAAAACATCAATCGCCTTCTTTTTCTTTTTCTTTGCTTCTTCTTATTCATTTCCCTTTTTTTTTTAAAAAAAAAAGTCTTATAACTTTCTCAAGCTTAACCCCATCGCTAAGTAACTGTTTTTTTTTTCTTCATGGAGAATGAGTTATTTCTAAATGCAGGAATCCCTGCGCCTGCAATGCATTTTGAACCAACATCAACATCACAAATGCCCACTCGGCATTCGTTCTCTCCAGCCATGGAATTTCAAGCAAACGAGCTGAATTGCTCATCTGAGCAGTCCTCGGACTGCTTCTTCAATCCCAGCAACTGGGAAAAGTCAACGGATCAGGGTCTTCAGTTTGAGTCAGCTTTGAGTTCAATGGTGTCTTCGCCGGTAGCATCCAATTCAAACATTTCTAATGACAGCTTTGTGATCAGAGAGTTGATAGGAAAGTTGGGTAACATTGGAAACTCTGGTGGGATCTCGCCGCATTCTTTGGCTACTTATATGAATAATGGCAATAACAGCACTAACACTTCGTGTTACACGACTCCTTTAAATTCCCCTCCTAAGCTAAATTTGACGATAATGGATCATCTGGTGAAAGAGAAATTGCCCAGTTTGGGAACTTCAATGGCTTTGAATTCGAGCGTGGCGGAATTCTATGCTGATCCTGGATTTGCCGAAAGAGCTGCAAGGTTTTCTCGCTTTGGCAGCAGGAGTTTCAATGGCAGGACGAGCCAGTTTGTTCCAAACAATCCTGAATTTGGTTTTAGATCTAACCCATTGATGGCAAATGAGATGTTGTCGCGTGTTTCGAGTAGTCCTTCTCTCAAGGTGCTTGGATCTCAGGCGAATGGCGCTCACGGAAACAAGAATTCTCCTTTGCAGGACAGATCTGAACTAGCCAATTCTCAAGAGGAATCCTCAGTTTCTGAACTAGGTCCAAATGGAAACACTGGTTTTAAAACTTCAAATGACTTAAATTCCAAGAAACGAAAAGCTGTTTCCATGGGAAAAGGGAAAGAACCTGCAGCATCACCATCGGCCAATACTACAAAGGTATAGAAGCACCGAGTCAAAATGACCACAATTTCGAGTTTTGACTCTGTAAATCTTCTCTATTTCTTATAATAACTTGGAAAATTGTCCTATTTTTCAGGTGGCTGAAGCTAATGATGATTCTAACAGCAAGCGATGCAAACCCAGTGAAGGGAATGCAAATGAAAATAGCACTGCCAAAGCAGAGGAAGAACCAAAAGGAGATACCAAAAATGCAGGGGATGACAAACAAGCCAAGAACAATACAAAGCCCCCGGAACCTCCCAAGGACTACATTCACGTTAGAGCAAGAAGAGGTCAAGCCACTGATAGTCATAGTCTAGCTGAACGAGTGAGAATCAAAACCCAATTATCTCAAAAGAACATTTAATTACCCCATGAAATATTTTGCACTAATATTGCTGTAATATTTCATTTTGTCTAGGTCCGAAGAGAGAAGATTAGCGAACGAATGAAGCTACTCCAAGACCTTGTGCCAGGTTGCAATAAGGTGAGCTGCAAATGCTAAATTTGAACAACAAGGCTTGAGTATATGAATTCGATTCTCACTAATATGGCCCTGGACTTTCATTTTAGGTGACTGGAAAAGCCCTTATGCTTGATGAGATTATTAACTACGTCCAGTCACTGCAACGTCAAGTCGAGGTAAATGAGCTTTCATCTAATTAATATTTTATGATCTTGTATTGAATTTTAAGTTGCTTGGCTGATAGTTTTTGTTTTCCAATGGCAGTTTCTATCTATGAAATTGGCCTCTGTGAACTCCAGGCTGGACTTTAATGTGGATGCTTTAATGTCAAAGGATGTAAGTTTCGAAATCTCGTGGCACGGTGGCAGTAGCTTTTTTTTACTCTACATAATTTAAATTTTTTCGAAGCTGACAGTGGTTGAATTTTTGTTTGTTTTTTCAGTTGTATCAACCAAACAAACCTTTGCCACATCCAATATTCCCATTAGATTCCTCGGCATCGGCCTTTTTCGGCCACCAGCCCCAGCAAAATCCAGCACTACACAGCAATATTTCGAATGGGACAATTGCCCAGCACCCGGTGGACCCATTAGATACTGCACTATGCCGAAATCTTAACATGCAATTGCCTCAACTTGACCAATTTACAGAAAATATTCCTCAGGTAGTTAAATTTTGACAGTGACCAGAAAGTCTCAGAGATCAATTTTTCAACTTCAATCTAAACTCACATTTCCAAATATTTTCTACAGTACCAAAATTTCTGTGAGGATGACCTGCAAAGCATTGTTCAGATGGGTTTCGGACAAAACGCGAACCGTGATGCGTCATTGCAGTCACAAAGCTTTCATGGTATGAAACTATTTGCCAGAAAATTAAGTCCTTAACAAATAACAGTTATTTACTTTTTGAATATAAAATTTGATTCATGATAAGTACTCATCTAATGCAGGATCAAATCAAGCATCACACATGAAAATTGAGCTTTAATCACCATTCTTCGGTCCAGAAAGACAGAAAAGGCATCTGTATATACAAGCAGGCCTAATATGGACCAGCACAAGAGCGATGGAGCCATTCATCTTTAGGTCATTAATGAAGAGGGCAATTTTTTTTCCTTTACGGGTCCTTATTTCGTCTTTTAGTTTCTGCAATGATTTTGAATTATAATTTTCTTTTTGTGGAGTTTTCTTACAAATATCCACTGTAAAATCCTAGAATTGTTTCTGTATTTTACTGCATATTCTTACAGCTCCAATTCTACATGTAAGATATTAATGCTAATTCAAAGAAGAGCTTTCAGTATCTTTTATTATCCACTTTGTTTGACATTCCACTTTATTATTCAGCAACATTAATCATCAACTCAACAACAAAATTTTCACAAATATTTCCTTGTGCAACTTTTTTTATACGTGTCAACATCAATTGAGTATTGTTAGATTGCGTAATCTGGTGGATTTGATTCTTACTAGTGTTAACCAGCTGTATTTGCTGGGTCCTTTCAGCCATCTCAAAAGTCCTAATTTCAGTGATTATGACATTGGTTTTGGGTGATTAAGACATAGATTATCTTCAGCTGGGGTCATCCCATGATTTCTGGCAGATCTTGGCCTCCAGTAATTTTCATAAAATTAAGTATTAACCAGAAACAGAAGCTTCTGTTCCCTCTTTCACTGCACAGAATAAAAATAAATCAATGAAACATTAGAAGGTGTAACTGCTACTTTTCAACAATTTGTTTCCTTTATAAATATATAAAGAGCATCAAAAGAATCCCAGGTTGGCAGTGGGGAGATTCTGACTAGACCCAATGAATCATTGAGCTTTATAATCTTTCACAACTTTTTAATACATTTACGAATAGAAAAAGGGCTTCTTGTAGTGGAGTTCATGTATGGAAAGATGCCTTCTAAAAAAATAGATTAATCTTTTCATGAGAGGTTGTTAGTAAAAATCCAGTTTCTGGGGTTCAACAAAAGATTGCTGCATTGCAGCCTTAGTTTTTCTTTTTTCGTTTTTTATTCTGGGGTGCATTATTGGTCTGCAGATTAGTGTTAATTTAATCACCAGAAAGATTCTTTGAATGTGGAGTTGTATTTAGAGTGGTTGCATACATATTACTTAACATATTTAATATACTAGTGGAGTGGAAAATGTTCGTGTTACAGTCTTGTCGCGGAAAAGTTTAAAAAGGTCCAATCATTTTGCGACGTGTCTAGGGATTGATATTTTAATCTTTTTTCCTTTGTTTTCTTATAATCCATGCCAGTTTTTCCTGGTTTGTTTTCTTTTTCTTTTATAATTTTTTTTCCTCTGCCATATCGAATTATTTTCATATCCAAAAATAAGTTTTACGTACAATATCATCAAGGTCATCATACTGCTATCACGTATTTGGTTTTAAGACTATTTTGTTTAGATTTGCTAAGGATTCTTACACGACATAATATTTTTTTTTATATTTAATATTTTACAGAAAAATTTATTCACAAGTAAAATAAAAATAAATAATAATTACATATATAAAATATAAAAATATACAAAGTTCAACAATAATTACCTATATTTACAATAAATTACAAATTTTTATTTTTTTTATTTAATTCTTTTATACACACAAAAAACTCTCCATAAAAAAAATTCAATAAATACAATAATAAATAAATTTTAAAATATTTAACTAGTATTTTTTTACACTTATGTACTCAGTGCTTAAGTACTCTATAGTACTCTTTTGAGCTTATACTCAGCATCTTAAAATCACTCTAACTCTCTATTTTTTTTTTAATTGATGCATTGACAATTTTAATAAATTATAATAATTTATATAGTGTTTATAAAATCTTTAAAAATTTTATTTCTTATTAGAATATCAATCTAAAAAATTTAAAATTTATTGAAATAAGTTGAACTGAGTTAAAATAAAAAACACCTACAAAGTTATTTTAAACATTACTTTTATAAACAATACATATATGAATAGTATCTCATTTTTACTTTTTATTTTTATCATTTTCTCATACGTCTAATACAAATTTATTCTCATATTTTATTTCTTTTTAATTTCTAACTCAAAATTAAGTTAATGCTTAATTTTGAATCCTCAAAATTTTAACAAAATCTTTTAAGAGGGAAAATAAAATTCCTTAGAATAAGTACCAATTCGACAGGACTGTTTAGTTTATACCAACAAACTATTTTCTCCAACTCTACAATTTTCTTTGGTCAATAATTTTAAATCCTATAATGCATAATGTATCTAGCATGATGCTTCAAAGAAACTACTTATGGTAGGGAATTTTTATTGTTCAATGGTCATTTTCAAAATCCTGAAATCCAAGTCCTTGCGGAGGGAAAATCCTTGCGAGTCTCCGCGAATCAACGTTAGACTATCCCACCAAAACCACACACAAACAAGGTCCCCTACCAAAATGGAACGGTTAGGATCATAGATCTTAACAACTGTGATCATTTTCAGGGCATTATAAGAGATAATTAGGGTAGGTGTCCTATCAATAAAGGTCTCTCAATTCAATCACGACTTTTTCATTTGGGTCATTTTCTTTCACCTTAGTAAGCTTCTTTTTTTCTTTCCCCTAATTTTAACTTTGGTTGGTGTTTTTCTTTGTAAGGGAGAAAAAAAAATCCATCATTTGCTTCACCAACCATTGCATTATTTCATGCTCTCCAACTGTAAGCGTGTTTGTGTTATTTATTTATTTCTTTCTTTCTTTCTTGCATTTCAAAGCTTCTCAATATCAAATTCCATTTTTTTTTTTGTCCACTTAGGAGAATTTATCTGAATTTTTCTTTTTCTTTTTTAATTTTTTATTTGTGTCACCATCATGCCTTTTTTACTTGCATCACTTGGATTCTTGGAAAGATTTACCAATTTCAAGTTATTTGTGAAATGTACAGTTCAGAAATTTTCATTTTTGTTCTTTTGCTCTTGAGACGCGCTGTTTGGGTCCCATATCCCAGTTTTGCCTTCTAAACAATTTGATTAAGTACCTGACCTCGTCGAGTTTTTATTCAATATCACGAGTCCCAGCACAGTAATTGGAAATTTAAGATAGAAATTGACATAAGTTGCACGTCAGCTAACAACAAAGTAGCTGAAAATGTACACTGGATCAGGCTGGTAACAGAATATAACCAAAAGATTGGGTTAGACTAAAACAAGAAGCTGTTGAACAAAAAAGAAAGAAAAATAATTGAAACCTATAATCGTAAGTATAACCAAATAATAATTTTAATGGCTTCACATTCTGTAAACTTGGGTCAGGAAATTTTTTCTTGTAGGTGTTTAATAACTGTGTCATTCAATTTCTTAAAAGGTGGAATTGAATCTTAGTGAAGAGTAAGGTATTATTATTATTATTATTATTATTTTGGCATCAGTCTACTGCAATTCATAAATTTCTTCTTCCATTTTGGAATTATTTATATTTCCCCGTTCGAATATTGAGAATCCAAGTCATTGTTTCACTATGAGTTTGGGCTTTGTCATATCTTTAATGTAGACCAAGACTGTGTAATTGAGTTCTATAAATGGGCTATGAATGATATGAAGATTGCCCCTAGCTTTGAAAAGAGTCCAGGAATTGGTCTGCCAATTTATCAGCACGGGCCTCGCCCTCCATCCACCGTGGCCTGCGAAAACTTCGAATTTCGTATGGGCGAACTTCTAAACAAACATTTCTATTTTGTAGGGAAATTGATTCCTAAAGATTCTACAAAAGTACATCATGATCAGTATGTAAAATTTTACGTGTTTCTTTGGATTTTGGTTTACAAGGTGGAAGGCCGTCAGCTCATAAAATACAGAGATCTTAATATATAAAGTTTAAAGAGGATTTTGGTCTACAAAACCCAAATAAAAAATGTTAACCTATAAAATATCATCAAATTAAAGACACTCTCTTTGAGTTTATTAAAATAATAATTAAAGTCGAATTATTTTATTCGATCAAACTCTTAAAGAATAAAAAATAATAATCTATATCCTTCAAATTAGTTAAAACAATAATTAAAATCAGTTTATCTTGTTCAGTTAAATTTTCAGAGGAGAATTATGCTCTATTCGAGTTGGTCAGAGTAGTGATCAAAGCTCGGATATCTTACTCAGTCAAATTCACTACTCTTAAAGTTGGTTAGAATAATAGTCAAAGTCTGATTACCTTATTCGATTAGATTCAAAATAAAGAGAAATAATCCATACTTATAACAAGCAAGAAAATGTCAAAATACGATTATCTCGAAAGATCAAAATAAATTCTTTAAATAAACTTAACTTATAAAAGATGTTGAGAGTTGTGGATAAAATCAAGCTCGTCAAGAAAAAATTCATAATCCTAAAGACATTCTTAAAATCGTGATAAAAAATTATACTACGACAAACTAGTATAATTTTAAAAAAACTCAAATAAAAAAATCTTAATAATGGAATTTCCATAAAGATTTTCATATTAAAAATAATTTTAAATTTATTGGTAAAACCTACATCCTTATCATATAAATAGAGGATAAAATAAAACAAGGGAATAAATGGAGAAACATATCAAAAATCACGTTGAAACACAATTAGCATAATCACTAATTTTGTGCTAAGAGCGAACCTTATTATCATTTATATGAAAACATAAGAAAAACGCTTAAAGTATATAGTAAACAGTCAACTCATTCTTTTTTTATTATCTTATTCTATTTTTTTATTTTTTCACACCCTGACTAATTTAAGCATTGGAGTGCTTAAGTCGAAAAAACTTCTAACACAATCTCACATTCTTTTTTTATTGTAGTATTGTCATTAGATGCTATATTCGCGGGGATAAAGAATAGTCAAATTGGTCCAGTATTTGGTTACATTCTTAATGTCTAATCTAAATTTTTTAAAACAAATTAATTTAACTTGTTAACTCTGAATTATCAAATTTTATAGTCAATAATATGTATAATATTTATCTTCCAAAAATCATTTTTGAAAAGTAATTACTTTTGTTTAAAATTTGTAAAAACATTTTAATCAATGTTGGGATTTAATTTTTAACTCTTTAAAATTATAACAACAAATTTAAATGAAAAAAATACCCTTTAAATCGTCAACAGATATATTAATTGTAAGAAAATTAATTCTAATTTGATAGTCACAAAATTTAACAAGTACCTGGAGAAAGCTAAAGTTAACAACATTTCTAGTTGATTCAAACCATAAACACATTTATAACAGTAAAAAATACACACTAAAAGAAAGGAGATACTAAAATCCTACTCTTCCCTCTCTCATGAGACCCCTTTTTAATTACATAATATTTAAATATTTAAAAAATATTAATTTTTTTTATTATAATATGTTTAATTTTAAAATTTTTTAAATTTTAATGTTGGGAGACTTTAGATTTTTTAAAAATAATTATCATGGCATGTGAACACCTCTTATTTGCCATTTTAAAGAAAAGCAGTTGCAGTTAGTTATAAAACATACTATAAAAATTATAAAAAGCTCTACTAAATTAAATTAGAGAGAGAGAGAGAGAGAGAGATAACATGAATGACGATAAGAGAATATAAAATATTTATAGTGCTAGATCTAAAAAAAAAAACCTTGGGAGTTTTGGACTAATAATGACATAAAACACGTGTTCACTCTGTAAATAAACTAGTGAATACACTAAGAAAAAAAATTTAATTAAAAGTTGCTAAATAAATGTTAGGGTTCAAATTTTAGGATAAAGGTGGCCCAACCTTAACTAGTTGCGAGAAAGAGAAATAAGAGTTGGAAAATATAAGTTTCTTGAACTTTTTGTCATCAAAGGTCAAGTTAAGGGTTATGATTGTGGAGAGTCCACGATTGAGATGAGAATGAGTTGAACACAAAACTGGAGCTAGGCGAATTGATGGGACCTAAGAAGACATGAAGAATGCATAGCATATGAGGTCAGTGGTGGATGCCAACAAATGGCCGACGATAAATATTCAATGCTCAAGTTAGGTGGGTGTGTTATAGAAAAAGCTCCTTAAGGTTTACTTGCCTTTTAGCAAGTGTAAAAATTTTAGAGAGAATGAAAAGGGTTTTCTCTTACTAGAAATAGTTCAAATGCTTTGAATTCTTCAATTCTTCTATCACCTCTTAATTTTAGAGACTTAACTTCAACTTAAAAGGTGTCCACTTAGAGATTTTTCCTCAAGGATGACACGTAACGAGATATTATTGGAGAACAATCCATATTATAAGGGATATTTTAAAAAACTTCACTTGAAGGGGCAAAAAAGTTATTTAATCTCCTACGATGTTTGGAGTGCTAATAATAGTGGTGATTTGTTATTTTCAAAATTGTCAGTTCGAGTTTGTGAGACTTGGGGAGCACTGAGGGATTTTATCCCCATGAACTCAATGAGTCTTATGCTGAGTTGTCAAGTTACCTCAGACATCTTTTATCTACTATATCAGCAAGTGATAAAGCTATAGTGCTCGATGACGTGGCACTTCTTTATTGGTTTATTAAAAATTTTCTTATCTAATATTATCTTTAGGCTTAATAGTTGGGTGTTATGGCATCAAAGTACTCTTTTTAGCGGGCCTTGTAAGTGACCTGGCAAGATCAAAGTCGTGCTAACGTGTACGACTGTTGATGGGCCTATAGTGACGAGGCAAGTACTCAAGCTCCTATAACATGTCATTTGACACCACCATTAAGTAGCGATATGTCATAACATAGTTTCTACTAAATGAGCTTTATAAACTAAGTTATAGAGGTCTGAGTATTTAGGCTCAACTTCAGTACCATTGAAATAGTTTATTTTAGACAAGTTGCTTAACAATTGATTTGGACTTGAATGTTAAAATGAGCTGAGTGTCGTCAATCTTTATTCCCAACAATAAATTTATTAGAATTTAACATGCATTAAATTTCAAAAAATACCAAAATTTTTAGTATTTTGAGTTGGTCATTATGATAGACCAACCCAACTCAAAACCTTTTAGATAAAAAAAAAAGTTTAACCGTTTAAATTAAAATAAATATATTCACAAGTGTTTAAAATTCAAATAACATATTTATAATATTTGAATTCAAACACTTGCTTATCATTAATTTTCTCTCCTTGCACCTAGTGTCTCACAATAATAAAGTGTGGAACATGGTTGTGAAAAGTGCGATTTTTGAAAAATTATTGTGTGCGCTTATATGAGAAAAAAAGAGAAAAGAATACAATGATTTTTACAATCGTGAATTGAGAGAACTCCACATACGTGATTGTACTCCAATCATAAATAGCGACATAAGTCTGTTGGTTCATAAAGTCTTTAACTTCAACATTTGATAGGTTGTTCTTATTTATTTCATTAAAAAAAAAAGAAACGAAAAAACATTAAATTTAAAATTTGAGTTTAAATAAAATAATGCAAATAGGTTGGGAGCTTGCTTGATAAATTGTGGTCTTAATTGATTGTTATGGCCATATGTTTAATGACTTTAATCTCTGCAGCCTTGGTAGTGGGGCAGGAAGATGTCTTGTTATTGCATTTGCAAGACATTATCTTAAGAGGTCTTTGAGTCTGGTATTCCTCAAAGTCTTAATACGTCAACTTACAAACAACGAGAGCCAAAGAGTTGGGCTTTCGAGCTGCTAAGCAACTGACATTACGTCACAACACAACGCCACATGGCATCCGACAATCACGTTGATGAAGAGATTTCAGGAAGTGCTTTTGGGCTGTTGGCCCAAAAAAGATGCGATAAAGATGGTGCTGGAAATATTGCGTAGGTCCAAAACATAACTCGTTTCGAATCAGGTCCACACTGCATAGCGTGATACCCCGGCCGTGTGTACTGTGTACAATCGTGTCAAAGTCAATTTCCTATTTTCGGAAATGACTCAAGTTTTTAGGCTAATTTCTATTTTAATCACAATTTAACTGCTTAAGTTTTTTAGCCAAAAATTTAAAAAAACAAAACAAAACAAAATTGTCCTCATCATTTAATTTCTTAATTTCCCTCCCTTCACAGCTATTCAATTCTCACATCTGAAAAAATGTTTAACACTCCCTTTTCCATTTTCATTATAAACACCCATTTTGAGCCCGAAATTAAAGACATATTTTATATTAAATTGAAACACCCAAAAATACAAACAACAATTATTTTGTAGCATCGATGGTGGTTCAGCAATTATTGAGATTTTAAGATAAAATAAAAATAACTCATGGTTGGATAATTTTGCTAAATAAATATAATAGACTAAATAAATAAGTTAAAATTAATAAACTAATAATCAAATTCAATAAACATAATAAAAAATTAAATAAAATAAACTAAATAGACAAATTAAATAACCTAAATAAATAAACAAACTATGTAAACTAAACAAATTAAACAAAATTTCAGAACATAAATTTTTTTTATAGTGAAATTTTTGCACTAGAATGTATGCTCGAATAATGCCCCTTGTACACCGCAAACCACCACCCTTTTTTATTATTTTTACCTTTTTTTAAAGAAAAAACACTTAAATTCTACATATTATTACACAATAAACTCTCAAATAATTGTCCAACCTTTATCTATTTTTCATTTTAACTTAAAATTCTAATTTCTCATAAAATTCTCAACTTTATCTACAAATTCATATTTTTATAATCAATTTTCATTTCTATAATATATATCTATATTATTAACACTCATCATATAAATTCAAACTTACTACATATTGAGCATGAAAATATTAAATGAAATGATGAATTTTTGTGTTTGCCATCGCTATTTTATTGCCAACCGCCGTTGATGCTGCAAAATGAATGTTTTTGATGTTCTTCTCGAGTATTTTAGTTAATAGAAAATGAATAAAGGGATGAAAATTATGAAATTAAATGATGAGAATAATTTTGTTAATTGTCCAAGTTTTTTTAGAGTTGATTTATGGCTAAAATAAAAAATAGTTTTAAAATTTGGTCATTTCTAATTTTTTTTTTCATTATCCTGATATCATATCATATCACTAATGTTGTGAAAATGACACTCATTTTGAAAAGACTTAGTTGTATTCAATGATTTTCTCTATAATCTTAGTTAGATTAGGTTGCCTATGATATATAGAATATAGAATAAGAATATATAAATAAAAAATAATTATAATTAAAAATTAAGAATGAAGACATGCTTATCTTAGGAGTTTGGCCTATTTCTAATTTTAAAAAAAAAAATTGTTCCAATTCGTTAGATTGTTGCCATTTGTTTTGATAATTTTGCTAATTTTGTTATATAATTACTTGATTGCCCTTATTTTTAAATCAATTCCGTGTAATAATTTAATGGGCATAACATGTCAGCAAAATTTAATAATTTTTTAAAATATTAAATCTTAATCTTTGTAATATTACAAAATAATATTATATATTTTATCTTAAAAAATTAAAGAAATAAATTTAAAAAATATTAAATTTTAGTCAACTTCCATCACCACTCCCACCCAACCCTAAGGCCCTACTTACCTCCCCTTCTCATTTGCACGCAATAATTTAATAAACATGACATGTAACAAATTTTAATATTTTTTCAAAATATTAAATCCTGGTCTTTGCAATATTATAAAATAATATTATAAATTTTATCTTGAAAAAAATAAAAAAATAAAAATAAAAAATATTAAATTTTGGTTAACTTCCACCACCACTCCCACTCAACCTTAAGGCCCCACTTACCTCTCATTTTCACCATTGTCAATCGGCCCCCACGCCTATTAACAATTTCAAACATTTTTGATTGCTTTTGTCTTCACTCACCCTCATCCCTCACTTGCTTTGCTCCCAAATCCCATTTTCCTTCCCAAATGATGGTGCCTTATATTTGTTTTTTTTTCACATATATTTATATGAATTGGGTGATAAAAAAATAAAAAGGGTGAGAAGTTAGGGAATCTTGCATTAGAATTTGAGAAAGAAGTATGATATTGACTTATGTAATAACTGCAAGATTGGTTTCGGTGGAGGTGAGTTAGAGATTTGTTATTGATTTATATGGTCACTGGGTTATTGATGAATTTTGTTCTTTGTGGTTAATGTTAGAGTTTGATGACTGAAATTTTTATGATATATTTTTTTGAATCATCAATAAATGTAGTATCATTGCTTTAAGTCGTTAATATTACATCATATGGTTGCTGATATAAAATCAGATAAATTGTTTAAATTTTACACAAGATAGCTATAATGAGGTACGTCAGAATCTAACTCTTACTATAAGAGATACATACAATCTCATTACAAGGGATAATTTCTATAATAGGGATCTTTGCCCCTATTAAAAATGGAGAGTTCTATCTTTACGCAGGAGGGATAAAAATAACCTTATGCATGAGAAAAATTACAAAACACCACTATATTCCATATACCCAATATAGTTCCACCACTACCTATTTTAGTCCCAATCTAAAGCTAATATTAAGCACATTTCAATCAAGTATAGATGGCTATAAAAGGCTAGAAAGCTGCCGAAAGTAGCGTCCTACCAAACTAAAGCCATTGGGTCTTAACTAAGGCTGACTAGAATGCAACAACAATTGGCGACAATATGGCAGGATCATAGCTTAATAGAGATTGGGGATCTCAGCGGAGGACATGCGATAGGTAACCGGTAAGGTTGCAGCTTAACGAAGATTGATGGGTCTCGATGGAGGTCGATAGCTTGAGCTTGTGCATTCACAGTCTAAAATTTCACCAGTAAAACTAGAGCCATTACGGGGGACTAGAAAGAGCAATAAAAAAATGGCTATAAGAAAAAAAAATTGAAAAAAAACCTAAAGAAATGACATAAGAGATTTTTCTGTAGTTTGCGCCCACTAGGCGAAAAGTTTAGTTGACTGGCGGCTAGAATTTTTCCTTTCGATTTGAGAAAAAAAATGTAAAGAATTTTTTTAAATGGCAAAAAATGTAGAATTTTTGTTGATATATATATATATATATATTTGGAAAGATATTGGTTGCTTTCATTAGCTAAAAGACTGAAAATTGTTTCAACCATAACTTAGTACAAGATAAATTAATAGCCATCTTTGCAAGTTTTTGGGCTTACATATTACATGATCTTAGAATATGTTGAAAAGTAACTTGGCCTTTAGCCTTTGATAGCTTATGGATGTCTTGAATTATCCATCTAATCTCTTTTAAAGATTCTAAGTTCCAGTTTACTAACTCTATAATATTTCAGTTATCAATTTCATTTATTGTCACAATAATATTTAGATATTTTGTTGTTGTAAGGCTATTTTGACTGCCTCAGCTTCTGCTAACTCCACATCTCAATTAAAAACACTCAAAAAGGCAAACATTGCTACTAGATTTCCAATAGAATTGGTGATGATCACTCCCAGGCCAACTTTCCCTATTTGACTATCAATAACTACATATGCGTTAACTGTAAAACTTTATGGAGAAATAGTTAATTTATTCTGATTTCAATTTTGCATTGGTGTAAATTTTGATTCATCCCGTGGTCACTTTTTTCCTTAGTTGAGTCTAAGTAGGCTTCCCCTTTTGCCAATAGCCCTCAAGGATCTTGATCTCTTCCAATTACTACAACATCATTCTTCAATTATCAGCTTGTCCATAAGACTATACTTAGATTTGCCAGTTCATATTTGGTTGTAATTATTATTGCATATTGGATAAAGTCCTATAATACTATATTTTGGTGGCCTCTGATCAATTCTGTACAATCTGTCAAGCTCTATAGCTTTTTTGTTGCCTTGCATTTTACTAGTGCATGAAAGCAAGTTTCTTTCTCTGAAAGGAACTTTGAACATATTGGACTTTTTGTAATCTTCTTAAGTTTTTTACTAGTGAAAGTACATCTGACACTACCCTCCAAAGAAATTGAAATATGCCAAAGGGTTTTCACCACTTCTCTTTTATGCCTAATGAGTTTGTCTCTCTTGTCACTTTACTCTCCATAGTAATAAAG
Source organism: Ailanthus altissimus (assembly GCA_946807835.1). Taxonomy (NCBI): domain Eukaryota; kingdom Viridiplantae; phylum Streptophyta; class Magnoliopsida; order Sapindales; family Simaroubaceae; genus Ailanthus; species Ailanthus altissimus. Next base: position 23,891,061 of record OX327684.1, read on the forward strand.
TAGCCAATTTTTACATTGTACTATTGGATTTGGTGTTTATATGTCATTTCAATATTCTTTTAATATTAATTATTTAATATTTATACAATAAATATTTTAAATATTATCGTTAGTATTAAATATGTATATGATACAATGCTTGTAATATTGCAGACATTGTATGATCTGAGAGAGTTTAGATCAGACATAAAAGAGTTTAGATTAGTGCTAAGAGTTAGCAGAGCTAAGAGTTATAAATGCTAAGAGTTAACATGTTATAAGAGTCAACGATATATAGGGAGTTAGAGTTTTGTCTGAAACAGAATAAAGACCTGATAATATATTAGTAATGACATAGTTATAAAAAGTTGCAATAGGTGCTAAGAAATGTTATCATGCAAGTATGTTTTCAAACATTATATTCCTGATCTATTTTCACTGATATGGGTTTAATGATGAATCCTTTTATATAGATCAGTGTATATCTATATTTGTAAGGTACAAATGATTGTTCTTAACTGACTATGAGCTTAGAGCTTGTATATACATGTGAGTATTCAGTGAAGATTGGATACTGAACAGACTCACGAGGATACCAATAGACATCCTATGAAGCTGTTAATGGTGAGACGTCTTGAGTTGAGTAGTATTCGTGGTCTTTTGACCTGAGCCCCATGATGAGCTTGTGAGTGATCCACCGTACTTTGATTCTACTGATATCAGAGACCTTTCATGATCTAACCGTTACGTGTTACTGGGTATGGTCTGATGCTCATGGAGTCTGATATGCGTAGATATGAGATTCGTTAGCTCTTATAGGGGAGTTGTATATTCTGATGCTTCAAGATTACATTTTAAGAAGTCTTGTGGCCATAAGTATATAACCCCGGAAAAGAGTTTTTCATAGGGTTAAACAATATCGTAAAAGAGTTTGTAAATATTATTTTATGAAATATAAATCTGGAGATAAGTTTATGGATGAGCATATAGGGATTTGACGGTGTTGATCTATATTCCCGCTTTTCTAGGATATAGGTAATGGAAGGATTATATGTAACGCTATGACCTTAACTTATATGGTCTAATGCACTAATTTGTAATATTCGTGACGTGTGCATGAGACATCAGTCACAGACTTATGGAATAATTCTATTTGATGAATCGAGTGTGAACCTAGGGAGTCTTACAATATGAAATGTACTTGTTATGCACTGGGGTAACGTACCAAATTGAATTGTTCAATCCAGTAAATTTTAGCAATACCGAAATTTATTTCAAGACCATCGGGATACCTATGTGTCAATACTTAAGTGTTAAGAACGTTAATTAGTTGACAATTATTATTGACTAGTTTAAATATTGACATATGGCACATCGTGAGCCTTTGGTTAAGTTTATTTAATTGTGTGGTTTGGTGGGACACACTTTGGGTTAACTTGGTAACCAAAAAAAAGCTTAAGGGTAATTTTATTTAATTGGTTATTTAATTATTAAATAATCTAGATATTTATTTTACTTAATTGTTAAGTAGAAATTAATTTAACATGGGTTAAATATTAATCTTAGGGTAAAGTTAATTTAACAAACAAATATTAAATGAAAACTTAAGAGTTAAATAATTTTTAACCTAATTAAAGTTAATAGTTGACTTAGGTTAAGTTAAGGTATAACTTAATTGCTGAGCAAGTGCTAACCAAACCTAGGTTAATTGTTAATTCATGGGTTAAGTTAAATTAGTTTCTTAATTGTTAAGTAACCAAATGATATAAATAGTGTCACGCCCCAGACCCAAAAGATCTGACACACGATATCACTTACATTCATTCAATAATACTTAAACATTCATTTTAATTTCTTTCAGAATTATAGTAATTGAATTATGACTGAGACAATTAGTAAACCGGAGATACGCAGAGTTTTCTCAGAGATTAACACTCTACTACGTCACCAGTAGCAACTTTATTACCGGAAGCCCAGAATATATTCATTGCAAATTCTTACTTAAAATCAATCCATTACTACACTTGGTGAAACTTAAACTAAATCCAACCACACACAATAAAATAATACATAAGTATTTATTCACTAGGGACAGATCAAATATCTTATCCCACGTGTCCCCAAATGAAACACTTAGCAACCTAACAACTTAGAGAACCCAAGGAACAGCAGAAGCCTTGCCAAATCCGTTAAGCACACATGTACCTTATTTACCTGAAATCACCATAAACTATAATGAGTATAAAACTTAGTAAGCATACTAGTTTTTCATATATCAAATACAAATACATATATGTACACGATGCATATGTATGATATGCTGTGATCAATCAAAATCAAAATCTTATCAAATCACATATCATGTAAGCGCTTACACATTCTTTCAAAACACATAATAGGAATACCATTACTCGACTACTACTTAGTAGGACTTACATATCACATATCACATAATGAGCCAAATGTCACTCGTAGGTGACATACCGTATGAGAGGAATAGTACAAGTGAGGTCTTGAATAACACATATATAATGCTTATGCCTGAAGGTAAAAGCCAAACCCTCACCCTGATCATCGGTGAGTCCTCTCACATGTACCAATACGCCACCACACGAATGTGATGCCTCACTCTTCCTTTAGGTACCAATAGGATCCTCCCTACATACGGAACATATAACATATACCAATCCCGAAGGAAATGCCACACATAAAGGCTCCACAAATCACATAAAATGCCTACTAAGTTAATAGTGAGTTCAAGTACCCTCAAATCACAAAATATTTCTCATGGACATATTACACTTCAAAAGCTTTCTTTGTTAAACGCATCTTATTTTGGAAAGCTCACTTTCAAAAACACATGTATGTCCATGCTCAATGTCAATGCTCACATTCATAAACATATATTCACATTTCATATCAAAATATACTTTGACATATCATAAACATATTCTTAACCCCATTTACAAAATCATACAAAATAATTATTATGTTTATTGTGATTCCAGTAGTAAGTCTATTATACTTACCTCTTAGCACTTACAGCTACAAGGCTTAAATCTCCTTAACCTATCAATGGAGATCAATCCTTTCATAAGCCTCACAATTCACACAAATACTTAAATAGCTTACAAAATTATACACAATGCATTTAACACATCAAATTGGTCTAAATACTTGATTTCTCAAAACTTGTCATTCTGACCACTTACACTTAACAAAATTTTCTAATACATCAAATGATGTCCAATTACTCCAAAATCAGAATTTATTAATCTTGACTCATATATCCTTTCTATATATGAATATTATATCAAAATTTCTACACAATCCATTTCATACACATCATCAAATCCAAACTACAAACCTGACAGGATCAAGATACTTACTGAACAGTATTCAATCTCCCAATTTTATAAAATCATATACTAACTCAAAAATTATAAAACTACCACATAATTACTCTTAACATATATCTCAGTCCATGATAAATATTTCACTTCCAAATCACTGCCAAAAGTATTTTAAAACTATTGTATTCCATAGCTTTAAAAATCTGTTAATCAAATACTGTAATGAGCGGATACACTTTAGAAAATCATAACATTTCAACCAAATTGATCTAAATTTTCAATTCCGAGTATATCATATTAGACATATAAACTTATCATATTCCACAAATTCGTAATTTTTGAAGATCATTCAGTAGGACAAACATTGTTCGTCACTGTATCATACTGTTTACACAGGAAATTTCCAGAATTCTAGGGTCATTTTGGTAAATTCACTACAAATTCAATTTTCGAGATTTTCAGTCGATTCAAAGTCTCAGATGATCCTTAACATGTCTAATTTCATATACTCAAAATTAAAAACCAGAATCGAATCACAACAATTTATAAAATTCCTAGATCAAGAGGTTATCCAGCAGAAATTCCACAATTCATCATGATTTATCAAACTATCTTATAGATCATCATCAATTCTCATATGATCTTACGAAATACACAACAAATCCTCAATTATACATATTTTCAGAAATCAAAACTTAAAGGAATTAACTTAATTAATACCAATAAATTGAGAAATACGTATGATATATCTCTTGAAATTCAAAATTCCAATTTCTTCTTCTTTTTCTTTTTCTTCTCCTCTATTTCTCTCTTCTCTCTCTTAAAATGGGTAGCTCGACCTAAAAATGGTAAATTAGGGTTCAAAAGTGTATTTTTATACTAAGAGGCTAATTTTTGATATTTATGAATTTGCCCCCAAAACTTTCAAAGTATAACAATTTGGTCCCTAAAATAAATCTAAGTCTTGCAATTAAACCCAATGTTAATAGTATGACCTTAACCTATACAAACACTACTAATAACAATATATAAATCAAATATCTCCCATATATAAATAAAATACGTATATTTATACATATATAAATATTTATTATTACCGGTTGTAGATACTGGTTACTACAGTTTTAATGCCTCGTAAAAGAAAATTATGAATTCAACAACTTGAATCCAATAATCAGAAAACAATTTCTCTTTTCTCTCTTTGTAATGGTTGACCAAGTTTTTAGCAAAAAGAAAATTTAATAAACTTATGAATTTAATTACATTTGACTAATATATACAAATGAATTTAATTTCAATTTATTACACTTAATTTCACTTAATTTTAATTTGTATTTAACCTAACCTAATCATAGTTAACTCATAACTCTAGTTAGGTTAAATGAACATTTAAATAATCTAACCATAGTTAACTCTTAACTCTAGTTAGGTTAATTAAACATTTAAATATTCTAACTATAGTTAACTAACTTAACCATAGTTAGGTTAACTTTTATTTAACTATTAAGTAAGGTTAACCTAACTTAACCATAGTTAAATTAAATTATTTATTTAACTATTAAATAAATAAATATTAATTTGAATTATTTAACAATTAAATAATTATTAAGTAAAATTACATTTATGTCCTTACTAGATTACCAAGTTAACCTAAAGTGGGTCCCATTATTTAATCATGTACTTTAGTTAACTTAACCATAGTAAATTACTGAATTTTACTGTATTGAACTATTCAATACGGTACACTGCCAAAGTGCTTAAAGAGTACATTTCATATTGGGACTCATTAGGTCCACGTTCGATTCATCAAACAAAACTATTCTGTAAGTCCGTGATCGATGCCCCACGCACATGTTACGGATGTTACAAATTAGGGCGTTAGACCATACATGTTGAGGTTACTACATATTCGTATAATCCTTCCGTCATTATATCCTGGATGAGTGGGATATAGATAATTTATGTCAAATTTCGATACTTTTCATCCGTTACTTTATCTCTAGATTCGTATCTTAATGAATAATATACGCAAACACTTTTGCTATAATGTTCAAACCTGTAGGAAACTCTTTTTCTAGGTCGATTGCTTACAGCCATAAGACTTATAAGATACAATCTTAAAGTATCTAATATACAACCCATCTATGTGAGCTGACGGATCCCATATCTACGCACACCGAACTCCATGAGCATCGGACCATACCCAGCGACACGTAGCGGTCAGACCATGAAAAATCTCTAACATACGTGGAACCAAAGTATGGTAGATCTCCCACAAGCCCACCGTGGTGCTTAAGTCGAAGGACCACAAATACTACTCAACTCGAGAGGACCTTTATTTGACAGTTTCATAGGATATCTATTGGGGTCCTCGTGAGTTTGTTCAGTATCCAGTCCTAACTGAATACATGTATGTCTATATAAACTTCAACCAAGCTCATGGTTAACTAAGAATAATCATCTGTACAATACAGATATAGACATACATTAATCTATATTATTGTGTTTCACCAATAAACCCTCATTGGTGAACATAGATCAGGAACTCTATATTTGAGAAGATACTTACATAATGACATTTCTTAGTATCTATGGCAACTCTTTGCAACTATATCATTACTAGTAGATTCTCAGGTCTTTGTCACATTATAGATAAGGTTCTAACTTTTTAGATCTCGCTGACTCTTATAACCTATTAACTCTTAGCATTTATAACTATCCGTATTGCTAACTTTTAGCCTCGGTCTAAACTTCTTTAAACCAGATGTAAACTTATTCAGATTATACAATTTCTATAATGTTACAAGCTTAATTACCATTTAATAAAGGTTATTAGCGATTTAATAAAATATTCATTGTATAAATATTACAAAATAAATATTCATACAAACAGGGATGTCACGTAAACACAAACCCTAACAAAAATAACACAAGCTTTTGTTTTATTAATCAAGTGTTGATCAAATGTAAAACAAATAACTCAATAGTTTAAGTGTTAGACTATAGAGATTAAGAGTTAATCTCGGGGTTTAAATGTAAAATTAGTGCTAAAAACAAAGCTATTATTCTAGCAACTCAAGCTCACCCTATTGAGTTATAAAATTGCCAACGAGTTCATTTCAGGTAGTATTTTAGCTTAAACCGTTAATGCTTGCAAGGTGATTATTCTTAATCCCGATATTAATGTAATTAATATGTTTTAATTTCATTAATGTAATGAAATGCAAAATTTATAATGTTTGTTGTTTTAGGAATTTAGTTTTCTAGCTTTTACTGTGCATGTTTATGTATTAAATGTGTAGATTGTATATATATTATATGTGATGCAAATAAATGAACAATGGACATCTGCATATGTGTACACGCACTTAATACGGTTTAGAATTGAAATAATCCAACATGTACTTCCCTAATTTATTATAGTTCCAATAAAGTTAATCTTTCATTTTTTTTCTTAAGGGAGTTAAATTCGCAGTATTGCTTTAACGTCTTTCTCTCTAAAGTGTTGAGCTATGAGGTCTCTCTTCTATTCATTCTTTGCATCAATTGGCATTGTCACTTTACTTTACTTTGGCAATATCTGTGGGGAGATAGGTTTAAACGTTGATCCACTTAGAATTCATTTGCTGCTGTATATATCAACCTAATCTTTTTGGCCCATCAGCCATCTGGTTCCCTTTTGTAGAAGTTATCTCCCTCAAATTAGGCTTTTCCAAACAAAAATTAATGCTTATTTTTGTTGATATTAAAAATTAATAAATGAGGAATTTTTTACTGTTTGATACGATTTCATATAATGTTTTTTTGTTATATTTTTAGAACAAAATTTAAGGTTAGCAAAAGTGACACCACTTGCTGATGGGAGACAATATCAGGTGTCTTTACTAGCTAAATTCTAGTTGCGGATAAAGAAAGAGCCACTTTAGCTAGATGGTGAGCTACCAAATTACATGTCCTTGGGGCAAATGTAATACTAAAAGAGTACATCAATTTTTGAAACCAAGGATCTTAATTCTAAAATAGAGTTATCTTTAAGCCGAATCAGTTCGACCGCATTCTTGTAATCTGATTCAACCTGAAGAGGGAGTAGGGCTTAATTCAGCTATCATAGAGATCCCTGTGAAAACTGCTTCTGCTTCCATATATTTTGCATTCATCCATAACGGAGTAGTAACTGATGCTGCTAACACAACATCACCTGTCTGCTTACATACAATGATGCCAATCCCTACTTTCCCAGTCTTATCTTTTTAGGCTGTATCTACATTCAACTTATAGAAGTTTAAGCTTGAAGGTTCCTAAGATTCTGGTACATTGATAAAACCTACAGGAAAATTTATTGTGGCATAAGAAGATGCTGACTGATATGTTTCCAGCAAAGTCCTTACCTTAACAAGAATGAGGTTTGGTTTAAGGCATAGTGATCCAAGCAAACATTTATTCTTGAAATGCCAAATGAGCCACAACAACATTATATACCCTTCAAACTGGTCCTTTGTGATCTTGCCTAAAAGATTCTTTAAAGTTATAAGGGCATTTCTGTGGGCATGGAAAGTGTCTTCTGTATCTACCACACATAGGCTCATCAAGAATATTCCTCCTCACTAGGTTTACTTTAGTGGGGAGCAACTCCAAACAGACAATCCATAAGAAAATTCTTACCTCATGGGGGGGGGGACAAATAATTCTACAATCTAGAAGAGCTCGATAAGGATGAGGGAGTGTCTAGCCAGCTTATTTGCAGAGCCACTTGGTATCCATTCTTCACTGTATATGAGCATTTTTTTTAATCAAAATGCCAAATTAACTGGTCTTTTATTTCTCTTCTTGGTATGAGGATTCTTTTAATTAACACCTAATTATATTCAATGAAATGTTTCTAGAGTTGCTGTTCCTTCTACTAGAGATCATATGTGATAAGGTCAGAAACAAAAACAGAGGTTGGTAAAGAGATGAGAGATAGAGGTTTTAAAGTGTGTGGTCTGCTGTTTTTATAGTAACCACTTATCCACGACCGGTAAGAATAAATATTTATATATATATATATATATATAAATACACATATTTTATTTGTATGTGGGTGATACTTGATTTATGTATTGTTATTAGTTGTGTTTGTATAGATTAAGGACCTATTATTAGTATTGGGTTTATTTGCAAGACTTTAGATTTATTTTAGGGACCAAATTGTAATACTTTAAAAGTTTTGGGGACTAATTTATAAATACTAAAAATTAGTCTCTTAGTATAAAAATACACATTTGAAATCCTAATTCACTCATTTTGGTCGAGCAACCTCTTTTAGAGTGAGAAAAGAGAGAAAGAAAGGGGAGAGAAAGAAAAGAAGAAGAAGAAAAAGAAGAAAAAAGTTAGAATTCAAATTTTAAGAGGTATATTATAATCATTTCTTAGTTTCTTGGTGTTAATTTAGTTAATTTCTTTAAGTTTTAATTTATGAAAATATGTACAATTGAGGATTTGATGTGAATTTTGTAAGATATTGTGAGAATTGCGATTTATGTAGATAGCTTGATAAATCATGATGAATTGCAGAATTTCTACTTGATAGTCTCTTGATCCAGAAATTTTATAAATTGTTGTACTTTGATTCTGGTTTTTAATTTTTATTATATGAAATTAGACATGTCTAAAATCATTTGAGACTTGAATCGATTGAAAATTTCAGAAATTGAATTTGTAGTGAATTTACTAATATGACCCTAAAATTCTAGAAATTTCTTGTGTTAACAGTATGATACAATGACAAATAATTTTTGATCTGCTGAATGATCTTAAAAAATTATGAATTTATGGAATATGATAATTTTATATGTCTAATATAATATACTCAAAATTGAGAATTTAGATCAATGTAGTTAAATTGTTATGATTTTCTAAAGAGTGTCAGCTCATTGCAGTATTTGATTAACAGATTTTTAAAGCTATAGAATAAAATAGTTTAAAATAATTTTGACAGTGATTTTGAAGTGAAATATTTATCATGGATTGATATATGTGTCAAGAGTAATTTTGTGATAGTTTTATAATTTTTGAGTTAGTATATGATTTTATAAAATTTAGAGATTGAATACTCTTCAATAAATATCTTGATCATGTTAGGATAATAGTTTGGATTTGATGGTGTTTATGGAATGTATTGTGTAGGAATTATGATATAATATTCATACATAAGAAGGATATATGAGTCAAGGATGATATATTCTTATTTTGGAGTAATTGGACATCATTTGATGTATAAGAAAATTTTATTAAATGTAAGTGGTCAGAATGACAAATTTTGAGGAACCAAGTAGTTAGACCAATTTGATGTCATAAGTGCAAAATGTATAATTTTGTAAGCTACTTAAAGTATTTTGTGTGAATGTTGAGGCTTATGAAATTATTAATCTCTATTGATAGGTTAAGGAGAATTAAGCCTTGTAGCCGAAAGTGCTAAGAGGTAAGTATACTAGACTTTTACTGAAATCACAATAAGCATAGTAATTGTCTATGTATGATTTTGTAAATATACTTCGAATTATGTTTATGTTATGCCAAAGTATATTTGATATGAAATGTGAAAGACATATGTTTATGAATATGAGCATTGACATTGAGCATGGACATACATGTATTTATAAAAGTGAGCTTTCAAAATGAAATGTGTTTAACAAAGAAAGCTTTTGAAGTGAAAAATATCCATGAGATATGTTTTGTGTTTTGAGGATGCTTGAACTCACTGTTGACTTAGTAGACATTTTATGTGATCTGTAGAGCCTTTATATGTGGCATTTCTTTCAGGATTGGTATATGTTATGTGTTTCGTATGTAGGGAGAATCCTATTAGTACCTAAAGGAAGAGTGAGTCATCACATTCGTGTGGTGGCGTATTGGTGCATGTGAGAGGACTCACCGATGATCAGGGTAATTTACCTTCGAGCTTTTACCTTCGAGCATGAGCATTATATATGTATAATTTAAACCTCACTTGTACTATTTCTCTCATATAGTAAGTCACCTACGAGTGACATTTGGCTCATTATATGATATGTGATATGTAAGTCCTACTAAGTAGTAGTTGAGTGATGGTATTCCTATTATATATTTTGAAAGAATGTGTAAGTGCTTACCTAACATGTGATTTGATAAGATTATGATTTTGATTTATCACAACATATTATACACATGCAATGTGTACATATATGTATTTGTATTTGATATATGAAAAACTAGTATGCTTACTGAGTTTTATACTCATTATAGTTTATGGTGATTTTAGATAAATAAGGCACATGTGTGCTTAGCAAATTTGACAAGGCTTCTGCTATCCTTTGGGTTCCCTAAGTTGCTAGGTTGCTGAGTGTTTCATTTGGGGACACGTGGTTTAAGATATTTGATTTGTCCCTATTGAATAAATACTTATGTATTATTTTATTGAGTATGGTTATGGATTGATTTTAAGTAAGAATTTACAATGAATATATTCTGAACTTTCGGTAACAAAGTTGCTACTGGTGATGTAGTAGAGTGTTAATCTCTGAGAAAACTCTGCGTATTTTCAGTTTACTAATTGCCCCAGTCGTAATTCAATTGTTATAATTATGAAAAATTGAAATGAATATTTAAATATTGTTCAATAAATGTTTATGTTTATATTTTATGTTATAGGTTGATTTTAGTGTTGAACTTACCAGCAACTTGCTAAGGATTCCTATGTTGAATTAAAGTTTGAAATTTTATGCAATATTATTTATGAGTGCACATTATTGAATGAATGTAAGTTATGTCGTGTGTCAGATCTTTTGAATTTAGGGTGTGACAGTTTTGGTAAATTCTCACCCTGGAACCCTTACCAATCTTCCACCTAGATTTTTTGGTTATCACTTCTCTACCTCAAAAGATGCTCCTCCATATGTATGAAGGCCTACTTCTCAATGAGCTGTCAGGAAGTTGGAATGAGGATGATGTCTAGGTTTAATAACTTTTGCCATAAGGGAATTGAGGAATTGGATCAATCTCCACCATTGCTTGGTTAGCAATGCCTAATTAAAGGCTCTTAAATCCTCAAACCCGAGACCACCTTTACTCTTAGGGACACAAACAAGGTTTTCCATGCTGTCTAGTTCATATATCCAGTTCCCTCATGTTTACCCCACCAATATACAACCACCATTTTTTTTTATTCTATCACAGATAGAGAAGGGAATTTTAAACACTCATATTGTGTAAGTGGGTATACTCTGCACCACTGCCTTAATGAGGGTCTCTTTGCCATCCTAAGAGAACAAGCCAGAATGCCATGACCTTATCTTTTTCTGAACCCTCTCCAAAATTGTCTTAAAGAATTCTTTCTTTCTCATGCCTAATATTGATGGTAGGACCAAATATTTCTCATGGATTGTGATTGATCTTAACCCCAGTATATTACATATTTTTCCTTTTTATACGGATCAGTATTGAGGCTAAGAAATAAGGACTTACCCAGGTTAATAAGATGTCCTGAAGCTCTTGTATATAGCTTTAATATATTTTTAAGGTTCCTGCAACATTTTCCTGACGCTTTGGTAAAAATTAAGCTGTCATTTGTGAAGAGAAGGTGGGTTAGGGTAAGATTCCAAGCCATCTTCAAACCCTGGATAAGCTATATGTTTCAGCATTCAGTAAAAGCCCGGAAAGAACTTCAACCTCTAAAATAAAGAGGTACGAGGACAAAATGCCTTAGCCCTTATGAGGTTTTATGTCACGCCCCAGACTCAAAAGATTTAAAACATGACATAACTTACACTCATTCAATAATGTGCACTCATAATTAATATTGCATAAAATTTTAAACTTGAATTCAACATAGGAATCCTTATCAAGTTGCTAGTAAGTTTAAAGCAAAATCAACCCATGACCATACTTAGTGAAACATAAACCAAATACAACCATACCTAATAAAATAACACATAAATATTTATTCAAAAGGGACAAATCAAATATCTTAAACTATATGTCCACAAATGAAATACTTAGCAACCTAACAACTTAGGGAACCTAAGGGACAGCAGAAGTCTTGCCAAATCCGTTAAGCACACATGTGCCTTATTTACCTGAAATCACCATAAACTATAATGAGTATAAAACTCAGTAAACATACTAATTTTTTATATATCAAAATACAAATACATATATGTACACAATGCATGTGTATGATATATTGTGATAAATTAAAATCAAAATCATAATCTTATCAAATCACATGTCAGGTAAGCGCTTATACATTCTTTCAAAATATTTAATAAGAATACCATCACTCAGCTACTACTTAGTAGGACTTTCATATCACATAATGAGCCAAATGTCACTCATAGATGATATACCGTATGAGAGGAATAGTATAAATGAGGTTTAAATTACATATGTATAATGCTCATGCCCAAAGGTAAGAGCTAAACCCTCACCCTGATTATCGGTGAGTTCTCTCACATGTACCAATACGTCACCACACAAATATGATGACTCAATCTTCCTTTAGGTACCAATAGGATCCTCCCTACATACAGAACACATAATATATATCAATCCCGAAGGAAAGGCTACACATAAAGGCTCTACAAATCACATAAGGTGCCTACTAAGTAAATAGTGAGTTCAAGCATTCTCAAAACACAAAACGTATCTCATGGACATTTTTCACTTCAAAAGCTTTCTTTGTTAAACACATTTCATTTTAAAAGTTCACTTTCATAAACACATGTATGTCCATACTCAATGTCAATGCTCACATTCATAAACATATATCTTTCACATTTCATATCAAATATACTTTGGCAAAACATAAATATATTTCTAAGCATATTTACAAAATTATACATAGACAATTACTATGTTTATTGTGATTTCAGTAAAAGTCTAATATGCGGACCTCTTAGCACTTTCGGCTACAATGCTTAATTCTCCTTAACCTATCAATAGAGATTAATTCTTTCATAAGCCTCAACATTCACACAAAATATTTTAAATAACTTACAAAATTACAAATATTGCACTTATCACATCAAATTGGTCTAATTACTTGGTTTCTCAAAACTTGTCATTCTGACCACTTACACTTAACAAAATTTTCTTATATGTCAAATAATGTCCAATTGCTCAAAAATCAGAATATATCTTTCTTAACTCATATATCCTCCTTATGTATGAATATTATATTATAATTCTTATACAATCCATTTCATAAATACCATCAAATCCAAACTATTATTTTGGCGGAATCAAGATATTTACTAAATAATATTCAGTCTCTAATTTTATAAAATCATATACTAACTCAAAAATTATTAAACTATCACATAATTACTCTTGACATATATTTCAATTCATGATAAATATTGTACTTCAAAATCCCTGCCAAAAGTATTTTTAAACTATTTTATTCCATAACATTAAAAATCTGTAAATCAAATACTGCAATGAGCTGATACGATTTAGAAAATCATAAAAATTTAACCACATTGATTTAAATTCTTAATTTTGACTATATCATATTAGACATATAAATGTATCATATTCTAGAAATTCATAATTTTTGAAGATCATTCAGCCAATCAAAAATTGTTTGTTACTGTATAATATTGTTAACACAGAAAATTTCTAGAATTTTAAGGTCATTTTGGTAAATTCACTACAAATTCAATTTATGAAATTTTCAATTGATTCAAAGTCTCAAATGATTTTAAACATGTCTAGTTTCATAGTCTCAAAGGAAAAAATTAGAATCAAAGTACAAAAATTTATAAAATTCTTGAATCAAGAGACTATCAAGTAAAAATTCTGTAATTCATCACGATTTATCAAGTTATCTACATAATCATCATCAATTCTTAATATATATTACAAAATCCACATCAAATCCCCAATTTTTCATATTTTTAAAAATTAAAACTTAAAGAAATTAACTTAATTAATACCAATAAATTGAGAAATAATTATGATATTCCTTTTAAAACTCTAAATTCTAATTTCTTCTTCTCTTTCTCTCCCCTCTGTTTTTCTCTTTTCTCTCTCTAAAGGGGTGACTCGACCCAAAATGAGTAACTTAGGGTTTAAAATGTGTATTTTTATACTAAGAGGGTAACTTTTAGTATTTATAAATTAACCACTAAAATTTTTAAAGTATTACAATTTGATCCTTAAAATAAATCTAAAGTCTTGCAAATAAATCTAATACTAATAGTATGTCCTTAATCTATATAAACAATACTAATAATAATACATAAATTAAGTATCATCTACATACAAATAAAATATGAATATTATACATATATATTTTTATTTTTTTCGGTGTTGAATAAGTGGTTACTACATTTTATCTCTTATTTAAATGATCCATTAACGAGAATCGAGAATGTTACCGAAAAAATACACCCTATAACTAGGCTAACCACTTTTGAGAGAATCCAAGCTTTATCATCACCATTTCCAGAAAGTTGCACTCTAACCTGTCGTCGGCTTTACTGATGTCCAACTTAAGAGTTGCCCAACTTGAGTTCCATTTGTTTGAAATTATAATTTTATAAAGGCTTTCATACCCTACAATGACATTGTTAGAGATTAATCGAATGGCAACGAAAGCGTTTTGGAAGGGCCTAATTATATCATTCAGCAGGGGCAAATTTATTAGCTAAAGATTTGGATATGATTTTGTAAATCATACTGCAAAGGCTGACAAGTTTTTAGTTCCCCACATTGAGAGGGTTATTACATTTAGAAATGGGTGCTATATATGTCAAGTTTGGAGCAGTCCCTTCTTTGGTTGAGGATATAGTTACAAACTTTTCAAATTATCTCATGCACTACAAGCCAATATTTTTTACAAAAACCCAATGGTAAGCCATTCAATCCAGGGGACTTCAATAGGTGCATTTGAGACAAAGCCATGGAGATTTCATCCTTAGTAAAAGGTTTTTCCATGTGAGAATTCATATCCATAATGACTTTGGGGGATAGACCAGCTAGGACCTCCTGAATACAATCTAGGCTTAGGTTGGTTGAAGAAAACATTTCCTGGAAGTGGTCACAGATGATTTCTTCAATTTGTCATTCCTTTTATTTCCATATATAGTTGCTGTCTAAAAGCCCTTAATTATGTTTTCCTCATCGCTGAAGCTTTCTATGAAAAAATTTAATGTTTTTGTCTCTCTCCTTAAGCTAGCTTATTTTGGCTCTCTGTTGCCAGTAGATTTCTTCTTCCAATAAAAGCTTCTCCAATTGTTTCTTTGTGTTCTTTATTTCTCCCAGGACTTTCTTGCTCTTCGATGGCCTTTCTAGCATGATCAGATTGTTTTCCAACGCCTTTATTGTGGTTTTTTATTGGCCAAACTACTACTTACTTAAGTCTCTCATCTTCACTTGAGTTTGCCTAACATTAGAGAAAAAGTTGTCTAACACCTGGGGACTGCTTTGTCTAACAGAATTCCCCTAAATGTTATGAACTCTCCTTACATTCATCATAGTCACTCCACATGGCCTCGAAATGAAATCTGGATCTTCTCGTGCTTTTCAGGTGAGTTGCTTCTGAGCTGCTCTTATAAGCTTCAAGAAGAATTAATTTATAATTCAAGCCCCTTGAGATCGAGTTAGTCACCCTAAAATATTTAAAAATGGCTCTCCATTTGTCAGATACAAGGAATTTATTTAGCCTTTCCTCCACTCGATCTCAATTTTCCCTATTATTTGACCAAGTGAAGCGGGATCTTGTCCATCTAAGTCCATCAATTTGCAGTCCCTTAAAGTCTTATTGAATTCCTCCATAACTTTAGGATTTCTTAACTGGCCTCCACTCTTCTCCTCATTATTTAGGATTTCATTAAAGTCTCTCCCATAAACCTAATGGAGGGAGAATAGGGCTGCAAGTCTATTCATTAATATCCAAGAAATTTTCTTGAGATACTAGTCAGGGTTCTCATACAGGCCTATGAATCGCTATAGGGTTCCCAATTTAAACTGGATCATCGAATCAATATGATGGTGGATAAAAGATAAGATTTTAACATTAACATCGGCTTTCTATAAGAGGGCTAGCCCACCTCTTAAATCATGTTTATCAATCGTAAGACGATTATAAAAATTCAGTCTTATTCTGATTCTTTCCATCTGAAAACTATTGCATTTTGTTTCACACAAAAAAATAAAGTAATATTATGTTTATAGAGAGTTCTGCACAGTGGTAGTTGTTCCCAGTGAGGCTGGCTACCAGCCTCCACCACAATTTAAGCATCCAGGTGATTAGGACAAACTAACTTTTCGAAGCTAGGGGATTTTGCGGGAAAAAGGATACTTGTCACAGATTTCCCACATTTGTTATTTTTTGGACTTTGCCTATCCTTATGTCACGACCTGATTTCTCGAACCCGTGCGGCCTTAGACACTTGCTAGTGCTAAGCAGCCTACAAGACCCCAATTAACCAAAGAAAGAGATGAAGAAGAAGCACACCAAGTGTTTGAGAGAATGCTCTCGTATTTTATTACTAAAGAGAGATTACAAAGCTATACACTTACAAGCTAAGAGTATTTCTACAATTTGGAGGATGAATTCTCAAATGAGAACTCCACCTATTTATAGCTAAAGCTATATACAATGGACGGCTAGGATTAACTCTAATCCAATGGTCCAAATCTAAAGAGGAGAATATGCTAAGGAATATTCCAAAAGATGCCAACTACCAAAAGTATATCCAAAGGAATATGCCTTTTCTAGATTATTCTCCCACCTACCACATTAATATAGCCTCAACCCAACCCCATGGGCCTTCTAGAAGCTCTAGCCCATTTAACCAAAAATAAACTAAGACACCCCCTTGGTGGTCTTGTCGCGCGCCAAATACTCGAGTAATTGCTTGAGAATATTTGGGGCGTGACACTTAGCATCCATAAGAGCTCTCTTGAGTCTCCAACTTATTTTTTTTTCCTCCAGGCCCGTTAAACATACTCTGGCCATTCTCTTTCACCCTCTGATCTAGTGGTCACTATTCCTCACGCCACTTCTTGATGCATTAGGCAATGGGAAGCCCAACTAGTAGTTGGGCTTAAACTAGTTTTTGAGCCCTCAAGCTAGCTCTGTACTTGTACTTGTTCTTCTTGCCTACACAACCGACCAACCATTGTTTCATCAAGAGTTTTGAAGACTAAAAGAGCCTTGTGAGGATCTTTTTGTTTCTCTCATGTTTATGACAAAACTTTCTCCTTCTCTGACCCCTAAACCAACATACTTGATTGCTTTTATCCCTGAGCCCTGAGGTTGGTGACGTCTCAGTCTCTGCCTCTCCACAATCCTTCCTAGCTTTTTCACCAACACATCGATTTACAGTCTTGACATGTCACTTTTTGACTTCACTTTCCTGTCATTTCCACCTTCTTTATCCTTTGGTCTGGCTTTACTTTGATTCTGCCTTTCATTTAATGGCAGGGCTCTTATCCATGGCCCATACTTTAAGCTTTTGCTCTGGATGTAGATTGATTCTTCTGGCGTTGTTGGACAGTCTCTAACCACGTGGCTAATACACCCACAGTAGAAGCAAAAATTTGATAATCTTTCATATTTAATAACGAGGTCCGATGACTCATCTCATTTCTTTAGGTTCACTCTCATTCCTCTAACCAGGGGTTTGAAGATATCTATATTTATTCTCAGTCTCAAAAACTTTCCAAGGCACATCCCCATTGGGTCAGCTTTAACTTCTTCCATTATTCCCAGTTGTTATCCCAGTTTCCTTGTAATATTCTCATTCATACAAATGACCGAAATGTTATGGATCTGCACCCAAAAAGAAGCTCTTGAAATTTTGATTTTGATACGTCTCCAATTCCTGTAGGCTTTGCTAAAACCACCAAGGCATTGTCAAAATTTCAAGGGCCATTTCTCAAAACTCTCCGCTTATCCACTTCTGAACAGAACTTAAAACTCTCCGCTTATCCACTTCTGAACAGAACTTAAAACTCTTCGTCTATCCACTTCTGAACAGAACTTAAAAATGAAGATATTTTCTCCTATATTCTCTATCTAGACTCCCTTACTCAATATCCAAGCTTGCTGCATAACCCTTTTAAAAGCCTATTTGTTGACTTGTTTTAAGGATAAAACTTTTCCCACCAAACTGTTAGACATGATCTTTCTATCTTCCTCACTCACCCAGCTGTCTAGGGAGAGTACATCCCTATCTTCCTCTAATGAGGTGAGATGTTTATATAGGTTCTTTATGTTCTCCGTAAGACAACACTGAGGGGGGGGGGGGGGGTTGTGGAAATGCAGTGTGTGATGAATTTTTTAGGAGAAATTGAGAGGTGTTTAGTGGTATGGTAGAGTTTTTGAGAGGGGTGACCAGGGATGTGTAGTGGTACCATGAAATTTTTGTAAGAAGGTACTAAAGTTATGTGTACTCTTACTAGATTGTTTAAAAATGATGCCCTATATAGGTGAAGGAGGGTAAAGGGTTGACACTAGTCTATTGAACGAGAAAGAGAGGAGAAAATGTAAGATTAGTGCACAATTACGGTAGGTGAGGAAAAACTACGGTAGGTGGGGAAAAACTACGGTGTAAAAACCCGTAGAACTTCTACTCAGTCAGCAACAAAGAGCTGAGAGGTTGAGAGAAGAGTTCAACATACCTGACTTACTTTCACTAACTTAGACCAATCCCCCCTTACCCAAAAGCTCCACAAACCTCAAACCCATGAATTCCCGCGATTAGCGCGTGGATATGCAAAATTCTGGACGAAGAAATCCTTAAACCCGCACATGGCCTGCTTCCATCATTATTTATTTATTTGAAGAAGTGCATACAAATATAATAAATCTGAAATGAAAGAAAATGATAACGAGCTACACTCACATAGAAAAGTAAAGCAAATCTCCGTTATATTTGGTTACACTCTCTGTCTACATTTAGCAGAGCCTCTCGTCCTCCGTATCACTCTCACATACGTCGAACAAACCAAACCAAAAAAAAAACAAAAAAAATAACCACGACAAATCAAATCAAACACTTCCTTTTTCTTCTATGCCGCGACCACCAAACTATGAATTTCAAGAATGGTGGAACAAACAAAGAGAGAATGACCACGAAGTCCTTCAAGATAAACCCGACGCCACTAGTCCAGATAGCGCCTTTCTGACCGTTGACATCCATAGCCCGACTTCGGATCCGACGGTCGAGAAGGAAGTACGGTCTCGGAGCGCCCGCCAGCTCTCCTGGATCTATTTGCTAAAATTCCAGCAAATAGCCAATTCCTTCGCCTGGATCACAAACATTTTCATCTACGTCCTCTGCACCGCCACTCGACGAATCCAATCCTCCGCACCGTCCGATTCTTCGCACTCGAAACTGTACCGTTTAATAAAATGGTTTTTGATTTTAGTTATTTTCTTACTTTGTTGCGAGTTAGCAGCGTATTACAAGGGATGGCATTTCAGCCCGCCGTCCGCGGAGTCCGCAGAACTAATGTTGGAGCTGGTTTACGCGAAATGGCTGGAGACTAGGGCGGGTTATTTGGCCCCACTGCTGCAGAAATTGGCGAACGTGTGTATCGTGTTGTTTTTTATTCAGTCGGTGGATCGTCTGGTGTTGGTTATGGGATGCGCTTGGATCAAGTTTAAGGGATTGAAACCGTCGGCTGAGATTGCGTTTTCTGTTGGAGGGGCAGAGGCTGAGAATGCAGAGGATTATCCCATGGTTTTGTTGCAAATTCCTATGTGCAATGAGAGGGAGGTAAGCAGCAGATGTAGGTTTGGAATACTAGCGACACTTATTTAATTTTATGGGATTAAATTTGAAATATCTTTGTAGTGTAAGTCGAGTTAGTTAAATATGCTTAATATAATGCTCATTTTAATTGTTACTTATGTTAAAATTAATTATACTTTCATGAATATGTTGCTGGTTCATATATGGCTGTTTTTGTTCTCAAAAGTGATAACTTCATTTGCAGTAAAAATTCCTCTTTGGATTTTTTATGTTTAGCATTTATATGACGTGAATAAACAAGGCGGCATTAATGGGAAGCAACGGAAAAGGCTCAATAAATTTTTGAGTCAAATTCTTTCTTACATATTTAGTATTGTATCATTGAAGCACCAACAAAATATTATGCATGCTTTCTTGCTTTATTAGGATTTTTTTTTTAAATAAAAAATATAAAATGATTCAGCTATGGGTGTATATTTAATCAGCTACATGAGGCTTCATATTAAACAGAGAATTGGTGTTGAGCTACAATAGAAGAAGGCACCTATAAATAGCTGTGCAATGCTTTCATTTTTTATGATCTTAAGTTTCACCGAATAGGTAGCAGCATGTAAGCACAGTTGGAATTGTGTGATGCAACACTAACCCAAATATTCTGAACAACTGAAAATAGCAATATTTTTCTTTCATGCTTCATCTCTTTATTGGAGATCAAGCGGAGCAAATTGTGTTCGAACCTCCCAAAATAAGTATACTGCTGTTTTTTTCTTCCATAAAAGTCATGCATTTTGTATTCGTGACTCGTTCATTTGCTTCTCGCTGCTAAAATGCATGTTTTTGCAGGTATATGATAACTGTTTTTGTTTCTTTTGTACTCTTTATCTTTTCTCTTAGTAATTCTCAATGCTGACCCTCATTGGTGCCACACAGGTTTATGGACAATCTATTGCAGCTGTATGCATCCAGGACTGGCCAAAGGAGAGAATGCTTGTACAGGTTCTTGATGATTCTGACGATTTAGATGTGCAGCACCTTATTAAGGCTGAAGTACAGAAGTGGCAACAAAGAGGTGTTCACATAACATACAGGCATTGTCTTATACGCACAGGCTATAAGGCAGGGAATCTCAAATCGGCAATGAGTTGTGATTATGTAAAAGATTATGAATTTGTGGCGATCTTTGATGCAGATTTTCAACCAGCACCAGATTTCTTGAAGAAAACAGTTCATACTTTAAGGTAACTCTGTAATCCATGTCCATTAAGTGTTTTATTTGCTCAAGTATGTTTTAGCATTTGGAGTTTGGGTGCTCATGTATACAGTAAAGGTTGGATTTGTCAAATTATCACATTTTTCATTCTTTGTAGTTTTTGTTTGACAAATTTCGTGCAATTATATGCACATGAATCCTGATCATGTCGTGTATTTGATTGATGTTCTCCAGATGTTTGAGATATCATTGATTTTTCTTAGTCACTGTTACTTTTGGAAAATTATTTTTTATTTATTTATTTTATCTATACCGAAGAACAAGCGAATAGGTAAGAGCGGGCGCACCTTGAAGATCTGGTTTCCCGTTGAAATTAGAGTATGTTCCAAAACAGTTTGAAACATAATGGGTTTATATAATTTAGTTGAATGTATGATATAAAGGCATTAATTATAGTTATTTGTTGTAACAAAAAGAATATCAATACAAAGTGCAAATTTGTGGTTACTATTAATCTTGCATTGGACAAGTAAAAGATAACAAACAGCTCATGAGACCACAACCGGCCCCCCCGAAAACAATGACAGCCTCAAATCAAAATATAAGCACCAGAATAGCAGTTAAGTCAAATGCCGCAAGAGACGGTCAAAAAAGGAATTTGGATGCAGTAAAGTAGACATTCTGTTTTCAACACCAATTGACACAATTTCTCATCTATGTTCCTCGCATTCCTATCCCACGACTTTAATCAAGACACAACAATTTGACCAATCGACACAATTTCTCATCTATTCTTTTCAATATTAAAAACTGTGATCCTATCAGCAGCAGTTAAAAAAACATAACAATAGTTAAAAGTAAAAGTTCTTTTATCAATAATGCCTAAACATATCACATCCTCGTACTCTTCATTGGTAGCCCTTACAGGAGCCATGCCTAAAAAATCCAAAATCAACTAAAATTGGAAGTAGAAACATGGGAAATGGTGACTCTAAGCAGCAGCTCCAGCACCACCCTTGCCCTTCTTCCTCTGGATTTTCTTCATGTAGAATTCCAGCTCCTTACCTTCTAATATGTACCTATACAAATATACAGGCCAAACAAAACAGTATTTAAATTACATGGCAATGGAAGCACTAGACTATATTCCTATAGATGTAAGCTTACCCGTCAGCTCTGCCACATTGACCAGGGCGTGAAGAAATGCAGGCCAACAACCTACCACCGCCAAATTGCTCTTCAATGTGGGGATCAAGTTTCCGATCCTTCTGGCGTTTTTCAAGCTTCCTAAGCACATGATTACTCTTCTTAGTTTCTTCTGAGGCGCCTTCTCCCTCCTGGCATTATTAGCCCAAGTTAATTCCATTATCCAAAATGAGAATTTATAACAAATTCAAGGTGAAAGAGCTTATAAACAACTTCTGGAAATTTTGGCAGCAAAAGTACCATCCAAACAATAACACAAAGTATTTAGCAAGTCCTTATAAATAAAATGGTGGAAGATAGTCAATAGAAAAGTGATAGAAGCAACATTTTGCTAATATGCTCCTATGAATATTGC
This sequence comes from Ailanthus altissimus, assembly GCA_946807835.1. NCBI lineage: Eukaryota > Viridiplantae > Streptophyta > Magnoliopsida > Sapindales > Simaroubaceae > Ailanthus > Ailanthus altissimus. Next base: position 23,913,888 of record OX327684.1, read on the forward strand.
TTTCTGTTCACAAGATAAACGAAAATATCCTATGGTAATATGAATAGACAATATAACAAGAATGCAAATCCATACATCCAGACGTGCTTAAGAATTAACTTTTTATTTCTGAAAAAGGCAAATCATAAGTCATTTCACCTCTGTAGTTTCCTTCTTGGTAGCTGCCTTCTTCTTCCTACCAATCTCAACACCATAGTGCTGAAGGTACCATTGCTTAAATGGAGCAGCATCCACCTGAACAATAGCGCTCTTCACCAGGGTTTGTGTCCTAACAAGTTCATTGTTAGATGCATTGTAAACCACATCAAGGATACGAGTCTTGCGGGTAACAGCCTCGCTTCCCCAGGAATAGTTCCCAGTGTCCAGTCTCAAAGCCCTCCACTTCACATTGCCTCCCCTGACACGAACTCTCCTCACAGTCTTATTGCTTGAGAGCTTGGTATTTGCAGGCTGACGACCAAGCTCATACCTTGAAGAACCAAACAGAAATGGGATCAAAACACTGGCATTCACAATTTAACAAAATGCAACTTAAAAGTCTCAATAATTAAAAATGTTTTAAATGGGCCACTGGAACAGTCACTCCTCAATCATTTCCCAGGAAGGTCACTCAAAACTCAAAGGCACCATAAATGACAAGTAACAACTAAAATCTCATCCCATGACGACTTATAATTTTATCCCTTTTTTACATCAATAATTGACAATCATTCAGGGGCATTCCCATGGCAAAAGATGCATCCTACTAGCCTATGTATCCATGGTTACACTTAAAATCAATCTGTACAGAAAATATAGATACTATGCCCAATAAAATATATTGGCATTACCAAACAACCCTAATGCAAAAGACAAAATACATGAATATACAAAACTGGCCAGAGATAATACTTGGACCAAATATCAAATTAAGTTCAGCAACATAACTCTAATTCCGAAACTTCCTCACAAAGAAATGCATGGTAAATAAACACTTCAAATTAAAACAACCAAACGCCACAAGTACATTCATATGCACAAACAAATAAAAGAAAAGAAAAGGGGAAACAAAGATAACGAGAAATTTACTTGCGCTTCTTCCTCCAAGCTTTCTTCTTGCCACCAGTGGCGCGCCTCTTGTGCATGGAATCTCTGGAAATACCTGAATCATCAAAACAAATTCCATGTAAGAAATCCAGTAGCGATCCATCTGTTGTGTTAAGATTCTTAGAAAATGGAGGGATTTAAGAGATAAGATGTGTTAATGGAGAAAAAAGGGATCGATCATGAGAGCATGCATAATGCATACCCATCTTGGCTGAGCTGCAGCGTCGCTACCTACTGAGCACTGACTCTCCCTCACTCGCGTACTAAAACCCTAGCCGTCTGTTTTATTTACGAAGGAACTGTAATATCGTATTTGTTGTGAGGGTGTACTGGTCAATTCGTGATTGAGATCGCTTATTCCTCGTCGACTTTGTACGTCTAAAAATTGGGCATGCCCGTATTTTCTATTTTCAATTTTCAATTTCAATGAAGCACGTATAAACTTACTTGGTATATCTGCTTTATTTTTAATAAAATTATCTATCAAAACATAACTGAAGATAATTATTTCGGTCTAAAGATCAGATTGGTTTTCATAATAATTTTTTAGACTATTATGAAATTGTCAAACAACATAAATAAATATATTTTCATATTAAATCAAAATATTATTCTTTTAAGACAAAATCAAAATATTATTTTTTTAAGACAAAATCAAAATATAATTAAAATCTATAATAGACAATATTCTTTTTTTTTTTAAACTGAGTATTATTAAAATATATAATTTTTAGACTATTATGAAATTGTCCAATAAAATTTTCTTTTACTGTCAATATTGCTCTTACAGAAATTAATCCGTCTCCTTCTGATGGCTGTTTTCTCTATTTATTGTTCCATTGCAGGCTACTTTAATTTCCCAACATCAAACTTCAACTTCGATCTCTCTCGCAACATTGAGCGAAACTTTTCATATTTGATTAGAGATGACAAAAAAAAATTGAACCCAAACAATTTGGAAAAAACTCAAACTCAATCTAATTTTTTTTTTTAATCAAATTTGAGTTTTAATCTTTTTAAATAATATTAAATATTTTAAATTATATTTTAAAAAATAACGTGTCAAATAATTATTAAATTATAAAATAATATAAATTTTAAAATTATTTATTATATTAATTAATTATTTAATATATTAATTTTTAATAATATAATTTAAAATATTTAACATTCTTTTTTTTCTTCTAAATTTAAGCTAAATCTGAATTTTCTTTTAACCCAAAAACCCTAATTTTTCCCTAAATCAGTTTGACAGTTTCTCTCCTTTGTTCTCTAATCTATTCTGTTCGTGTTTAGCTTTGTAGGCTCTTTATAATTAGCAGTACTGAAACGAAGTAGCTGCTTCTTCTCTCTCTGTTTGTCTCATTGTAATCTATGAGAATATTATACGTAGAATGTAGCTTCTGCAAAAGAAATCCCCTGGGCTTTGGGGGAAGAACAAAAGCGGTTGAACAAACCCAATTGTTATTCATTTTGTCAGTTTTTAGCTTCCTAAAATTCATGTCTTTTTCTCCGCTCCAACTCCTAACTCTTCAGTCCGGATATATATTTCTTCAAAGAATCTCGGTCTTTGTTTTATGATTTTTAAAATAAAAAATAAAAAACCGGATTTAAATTCAAGCCAGTCCTCCAATCCAGCATAAATTTAAATCTGAACCCGACGCAATCACAGTCTTTGTTTTTATGATTTTTAATTTGGAAAAAAATTAAATTTAAATTCAAGCCAAGTACCCTAATCCAACCCAAGTATAAACTTAAATCTAGTCATACTAAAAAAACTCAAGTGCAACTCAAAATTTAAAAAATACTAAAAAAAAACCTAGATTCAGATTAAACATAAACTTATATTTAATGTTCTTAATCTGAAATTTTAGAGAACTCTTAAATTAAAAAGTTAAATTTATTTATTTGTTAAAAATATTTTTGATAAAGATAAAAAATAAAGAAAGAGAATGAGAAAGTGACAAAATATATAATGATTAAGTCTAATTTAAGTTTACGTCTATTTTACTGAACTTCAGGTTCACTCACGCGCATCATTTGTCAAGGTATTTATAATAAAGCATTATGATTATTATAAAGAATAAAAGAAAATACATTATGTAAAAAAAAAAAGTATTGCGTAGAGAGAAAAAATCTTCTTCTTTGTAAAGAAAAATGTTTTCTTTATATAATAGTAGGTCGAGATTTTTTTTTTAAGAAAGTCATCAATGATATGATTGCTTTCCATAAATGTCATGATTGTCTTCCATTAAAGCCATAATTGTCGCTATGATTATAATCTATAAATGTTATGATATTCTTTCATTATATTCCTATTATATTTCTTGATTAGGGTTTGACCCAAAATTTAAGAGAAATAGAGGTCCATTAATTTTTAGTATTAACTTATTAATGATAAAAATTTTATTATCAAGCTGCCAAATTTTATTTTCAGATTTTAGGCTTTGATTCGAGAGTGTTTAAAAAGGCGGGAGCCTATATTTCGCTGAAAATTGCTTTTTTAATATAACTCAAGGGCCTAAATTCTAAAATAAAGGAAAAAAAAACTCTTGATGGGCTTGGAATTTCAAGTAATTTACTGCCCATGTCAAACTACATGGCCATTTTATTGTTGTGACAAACACTTTTATATAATTAAACTTCAATAAGTGGGATGATCTTCCATTTATTGAGTTGTTTTGAACTTCATATAAGGTCTTTAAATCTTTTTTTAGGGTTTTCAACAGTCATGTAGAGATCATATCTCTTTTGTCAGGATTTTATATTTTTTCTTGCATTCGTAAATTAAAACCTCCTTTAAGGCTCTTTTAAGAAATCCTAATTAGGGACCACTTGGGACAAAGGAATCCCCAACCTATGTAACCAAAATGGTTCAAGGAACCTCATCCAGACTTACAAATATATATGTATATATAAAAGGGTACCTTAAAAGAATGTCGATCTTGCTCGATTGATATTAGGTAATCCTTTGAGTGTCGCACCTCTGTAGGGTTTACCTCTAAGAACGTTTACCCTGTTCGGCTAATTCTGGGTAACCCCTTGACTATCGCACCCCTATAGAGTATACCTCTAAGGGTGTTGCTCTTTTCAGCATATTTCTAGACAACCCCTTAAGTGTCACACTTCTGAGGGTTTACCTCTAAATGTGTTACCCTATTCGACTGGTGGTTATGGGTAACTACTCGAGTATCGCATCCCTACAAAGCATATCTCTAAGGGTGTTTCTCTTCTCGACAAAATTTTTAGACAACCCATTAAATGTTGCACCTCTGAGGGTTTACCTCTAAGAGTGTTACCTTACTCGACTAGTGGTTCTGGGTAACCCTTTGAGTGTCTTACCTCTAAGTGTTTACCCCTAAGAGTGTTACCCTGCTCGGCTGGTGGTTCTGCATAATCCTTTGAGTGTCGTACCCTACAGAGTATACCTCAAAGGGCGTTGATTTTCTTGACAAATTTTCAGACAACCCCTTGACTATCACACCTCTAAAGGTTTACCTCTAAGAGTGTTATCTTACTCGGCTGGTGGATCTGAGTAAACCCTTGAGTGTCGCACCCCTATAAAGTATACCTCTAAAGGCGTTGCTTTTCTTGATAAATCTTTAAAGAAATCCTTGTTTTTTTTTTTTGAGTAAGAGTCCACTCCTATAACCAGAAAAGAGAAATCACATAGAAAAAAAAAAATCAACACTGAGTAGAAAGTGGCTTACATAATTTTTCATGAGAGCTCAGGTCAAGTGCTTGGCCTTAGAGTGGACTTTTTGGGTTTGGATAGTTGGACAGTCTGAGTTTTCATCATCGGCTCGGGTTCCTTTGTAGAGAATGTTTTTCTTGAACTAGTGATTGATTTAGAGTAAAAGACTTTTCTTTGAGTTTGTATCAGGCATGGAGTCTTTTTACATCAATATGATCTTGTACTTGCTTCGGGATTCTTTGTTGAGAGTTTTAATCTTGGACTTGTTAAGGGTTACTTACTCTTGAACCTGTTTAGAATTTTTCATTCTTAGACCTGCTTGAAATGTTTTACTCTTACACTTACTCAAAAAATTTTGTTTAAAAATTCTATTGGGCTTGCTCAAAATTTTCTATTTAAAAATCCTCTTGGACCTATTCAAAATTTTTTACTTTTGCTAAAACAATTTCTTGGACCTACCCAAAATTTTTTGCTTGAAACTTCTCTTGCACTTGTTCGAAATTTTTTGAATTTCCATATAATTTTCGATAATAGCTTGGATGGTATCATTCTTTTTATATCTGAGATGTCATTTGTTCTCTTTCTCAACATTTGGATGTCAAAGTCACTTGTAAAAATCAATTTTTTTGGGTGTAATTGTCTATCATGACAATGTCCAAAGAGCCTCTTCGACTTGATTTCTGGGCAACTCCCTTTCTCGTTTCAACCTCATCTTTCTTATTGGAAAAAAAAAATTACTCTGCTACAAATTTACTTAAAAGAAATTTGAGATATTAGTAAAAACTTTCATTAGAAAAAGAATTTTCTATAGAAAATAAAAATCTAATATTGACATAAAAATTAGTGTTAAGCAAGAACTTATCTTTTCTCTCTATGACTTTTTGTTGCATTTCCTACAAACGATGCCAAACTGTTGACCTAAAAATTTGAAGAACTCTCAAGTCAACGAGTTAAATTTATTTATTTGTTATAAATGTGATAATGCTTTACTAGCTAAGCGCAAACGCACGCTATCGTATCAAGAAATATAGGATTTTAAGTCCAAGTATCAAACTCACAGGGACTATGCGATCTAATTCTATAAATCAAATACTAAAATTGCAACTACTTAACTTTTATTCAGAAAACTAAAATCTGAAATTTATTTAATTAATCTAATTCTCTCAATTAACTAAACAAAAGTAAAGAGTAGAATTCACAAATAAAGATAATCTAGGGTTTTGAGTCATCCCCTAGTATTTCATTGGACTCATTAACCACTCAGTTAATCCTTTAATACCAATTGATTGGCTTAGACACTAATCTCATCACAAGCCTCTATCGATGGTCAAGTGACTATATTACACATTTTAACAATCACCTATATGTCTATGATAATCAAATCAGAATGTAATTTATTAAGATCAAGTCTAAATTAGACCATACATGTCACTTAGGTATATGTCTATACTAGATAGAACTTATAGTTGTTACCCTGTGATCATGCATCAAACTATCCTAGGCTAAACACATGAATCCCTCTGTCGAGTTTATCATGATTCCTCAATCATTCAAAATATTGATTAGGTATAATGAAAGCATTAAACACAAGATAGAATGAATCAATTAAATGTATTAAGTTCATAAATTAAAAATTAACTCAATCCAAATTCATACTAGGTTTACATAGTCTAACCCTAGATGAACAATTTAGCCAATCACAAAACCAAAAGTATCAAATTAATTCATAAAGATCAACAAGAACAAGAATATAATGATAAAGAAAGAAAAGAAAAAGTAATCAAAGTGACTCTTTGATATGCTTCTCGCTTAACCTTGACTTGAAACTTAAATCTTGATCTTGATTCTTCAATCTTTGGCTTTGATCTTTGATTTGTGTTGTGAATTCTTTCTCTAAGTTTTTGCCTCTTTTCTTCCTCCTCTTTTTCCTCTCCTCTTAGGGTTTTTGTCTTCAAATTACTGATCACGAGTTACTCCAGCAAAATATTGTTCACCAGTACTGTTCACCATCGCGGCGTTCGGTTGTGTGCGCCGCGGCCCTTAGCTACTGACTTGGGCGCCCCGACGCCTAGCCCTGGTACTTCTTTCGTATTTTGAGCGTAACTTTTTCATTTGACATCTGATTCACCTCCCGTTTGTTCCTATATGTCATATTGTTCATTGTGCATCTATTTATGATCAAAAACACAATTAAATATCTAAATATTTATGATTTGGAGTAAAATATAAAGTTGAGTACAAGTCATACTAATGCTTTTACACCTCTATCAAAATATTTTTGGTAGAGACAAAAAATAAAGAGAGAGAAAGAGAATGTGACACAAAATATATAGTGGTTCAGCCTAATTCAAGCTTACATCCACTTTATCGAACTTTAAGCTCACTTGCGTGCACTATCTCTCAATGTGTTTACAACAAAGGATCATGACTATTACAAAAAAGTAAAAAAAAAATACATAGTGTGTAGAGAAAAAAATTTGTTGCGTAAAGAGAAAATATCATCTCTTGTGAAAAAATGTACACTTTATATAGTGGTAGGTCTAGGTCCTTTTTAAAAAGGCCATTAATGCTATAATTACTTCTTATATATGTCATAATTGTCTCCCATCTACGCCATAGTTGTCTCTCATTAATGCCACAATTGCCTTCCATAAATGCCATAATTGTCTCATATTATTTTCTTATTAAATTCTTTGATTAAAATTTGACTCAAAATTTAAGAGGAACAAATGTGCTTTTGAGGCTAACGCGGATTCTCCATCTCTTAAGGAGTACATTATCATCTTGTCCCAATTTTTTTAGTTTTATTTCAAATGTTTATAAGGTGTTAAAGTCAAATAACAATGAAAGTATCATTCTCTTCAATATCAATAGAGGATCAAGACTTAGACTCCTTTAATTGAACTTTTTAAATAAATATTTTAAAGGAAATTTTTTTGAAAATAAAACTTTTAAAGGATAAATTTTTTAAGAAAAAGTTATTAATCGTTTCGTTATCAATTAAAAAAATTAATTTAACGTAGTAAATAGTTTAATTACACATTATTAAAAAGTGTTTGTATGTTATTAAATTAATAAAAAAATACTTAATACATAACAATCAATAAATTAAATAAATTATTATGTTTAGAATAAAAATAAAAATAAAAATAAAAATAAAATAAAATATTATATACTTATGACAAATTTTTTTGATAAAATCTTATAAAAATACGATGATTGTAACCATATAAAAATATGGTGATTTTTAATAAAATATTAAAAGCATATTAATGGGAATCAACTTGCCAGTAATTGGAGAAATAACAAACTTTGTGGGGTCGCTTTCGGCAGGAATCCTCTCCTCAGGTCTCTTCCAATTCTTTACAATTCTCATCGGTGGTTCCGGTTCCAGTGCTCTCATTCTTCTCACCATCATTCTCCTCAAGATTAGCTGCCCTCGTACCCTCTTCAACAAGCTGCACCTCTTCTTCATCCATTTCCATTTCTACTTCTTTTCAGGTTCAATAATTTCATTTTCTTCCATGGAAAATATCTTGCTCCTTATAACCTTCTCGAGAGTCATTGGTGCAGGTAGGTCCTCGTCCTCTAATGTCTATTGTCTCAACAACTACAATTTTTTAAAGTAAAACTTTTAAATATAAAATTTATTATTTTTATAAAAATTTATTAAATTTTTTATTAATTATTTTATTTTTAAAAAATAAAAGAAGTATTATATTATTTTTAATTTTTATATTAAATATAATAATTTATATTGATTCGCTTAATTATTAAGTATTAATTTTATTTAATTATTGTAATTTAAAATATTAAATTTAAAAAAATATATGATAATTTAAATTTTATATATTAAAAAAATATTAAATTATTTAAAATTTAAATATAAATTTAAATTACGAAACAGCAAAAGGAAGAGCAACCTCCAAAGGAGGAGCAGAGCAAAGCAGCTAATTCAGCTCCCGTGTCAGTTGCTACCCACACAAGAACTATTGGAATCATACATCCTCTCCAGATATCAGAAACATTGTTGACAACACTGCGCAGTTCGTTGCTAAGAATGGACCGGAGTTTGAGAGGAGGATCATTGCTAACAATGCAAAGTTCAATTTCTTGAGTAGTTCGGATCCTTACCATGCGTATTACCAACATCGCTTGTCTCAATTCCGTGCCCAGAATCAATCTTCTTCATAGCCTGCAGATTCTGCGGCTCCAGAGTCAGCTCCATCCGCTCCCGCTGCTGAGGATACTAAAGCAGCTGCAAAGCCGGAACCCACAGCTCAATTTAAACCACCTGTTAATAAGGTTCTTGAGCCCCCAGAAGCCGAGCAATATACTGTGCGGCTTCCTGAAGGGATTACTGGCGAAGAACTGGATATTATTAAGCTCACGGCACAGTTTGTGGCTCGAAATGGAAAATCCTTCTTGACAGGATTGGCGAGTAGGGAGATCAACAGCCCCCAGCTCCACTTCCTGAAGCCAACACACAGTATGTTTACATTTTTTACTCAGCTTGCAGATGCATATTTAAAAGTATTTCAGCAGTACCATATTGTTCTACGGAGCTAAGGTCCAAAATATGAAAGCAACGATTCTACCATCCAGTCAATTCTCTTTCACTTAATCTCTATGCCACATATCTTTTCGACTAAAAAATAAAAAACCGTTCTTATGAATCCAATTTTCATTTCTTCCACCAAAAAGGTTGACTGAAAAGTTGATGAATAATAACTGTCCTCGAAAGGTGTTTGCATCGCCTGGAATGAGAACGCTCACAAGAGCAGGCAAGGCAAAAAGCTGAGAATGAGATTTAGCAGGAGAGGTTGCAAATAGACTTTGATTGATTGGCATGATTTTGTACTTGTTTGGTTGAGATTTTTTATTAGCAAAATATTTTTTTAATACTAAAAATTCTTTTTAAATTTTTTAATAATATTTTATTATAATTAAAAAAGAATTTTTTAAAAATTAAAAAAATATTATACCTTTATTTGCAAAAAATTTAATTTTTGAATTTGTTAAAGTAGAGTTTTTTTGAATTTTTTTTTAATATGTATATGATTTTAAATATATTTTAATAATTTTTTTTATTTCTATAATATACTTTTAATAAATATAAACTTTATTCAATTAAGGCTGAGATTGAGAAGAAGAAAGATGAGCAACAGAAGCAGGTTAGATGGGATGGTCATACTGAAAGCATTGGGCGCACAGCAAACCAAGCCATGTCTCAAAATATTAATGGAGGTGAGCAAAATGATGCTGCTAATGGTGATTCCAAGAACCTCCTTTGAAGGTTGCTGTTCCTTTTGCTGTTCCGTAACTTGGGATGGGGGAAGAGGGCCGAGATTTCCATCAGCAAGAGGTTCTGGAAGAGGCAAGATTGGCAATGCCCCTAGCATTTTTTTGGAAACCACAACTTGCAGAAGTTTCCTGAAAGATCTTTTGATTTCTTCAACAAGTAAATCTCGCCCGAGTTTAGGACATAGATACTTATATCATTATCTTCACCTCCAGTAGCCAAGCCCATTCCTAGTATCAAATTTGGCAAAACAAGACCAATGAACTAGGCCGAGTTTTATAGCTTGCCTACTAATATGTCAAAGTGATCTTAATTGACGGGAGGAAACGAATAATTGATGTTAAAAGAACACATGCCAAAAAAATCAATACTCATATACAAATAATAAATAAATAAGCATCGGCCAAAAAAACTATGTTCATTCGTTTCCATCGCCAACTGCGTTCTATAAGAAATAAAGCCTCGATAGTTTGCAAAGATATAAGGGCGTTCGACTAGAGTTTTCCAGACGGCGACGATTAGCTCCGATCGAAGACAGAAAAGTCCACATATAATGGCGTTCGGGAACAAATCTGTGGTCGAATAACAATAGGATGCGAGAGTAAAAAGGGAAATTAGAGAAATCGAGATGGAGCGGGATGGAGAAATAGGGGCTTCTTAACCGCGAAATAGCGGCGGCCCAGTAAGACAGAAAAAAACTCGGCCGGGCACAGCCCGTTGGCGTGCCGTGTCATGCGAATGGGCCGGTTAAGAAATTTTTTTAAAAAAGATTATAAAACATTCTTAAAAAAATTAAATTTATAAATAATAAATAATTCAATATGTGTTAATTTAATTAGAATATATTATCACTATAATAATATAAATTTACCTTTACTTTTATATTTATATCTAATAATTTTAATTTAAAAATAATACCAATAAATTTTTATCAACAAATTATAATGTAATTTTAATTATGATTATAATATAATTTTAATATAATATAACTAACTTAGAATTAATAATTTAATTGTTATTATAATATTCATAATTGTAATTAAAATATTATAAGAAAATAATTATAAATATATAAAGAATAATTAACATATTTTACAAAAAATTAAAATTAATTTATAAATCAGCACAAAATTTGTGGGTCAAATTCATGCTAAGAGCATAATGGGTCGTGCCAACACAACAAATTGAACAATAATTTATGGCTTAACATACGATTGTTTGGATTGTAATTTACGACTCAGTATAACATAGTTATCTAAATCATGCCACTCAAACATGACACTATAATTTGTCGTGTTAATCCAAGACACTCTATATATCGTGTTGGGTCAACCGTTCGTGTGTTGGACTAGATTGCCTCCAAATAAACGACTCATTTGTCATCTCTACTTCTTATAAAGATTATAAAAGAGAAATATATAATAACATAATTTCTTAAGCAATACAGGATCAATTAACCGAAAAATAAATATTTGTTAAGACGGTCCAACTAAATGACGCTCCTCTTTTAAAATGATAACTAAATGAGTTTTGGATCTTATGGCTACTGATACATATACAAGTAAAAATTTTATGTTAATTGTCCGTACAACATAGTAAAACCTACCAATAAATAGAGTTCTATATTTATATTTTATAATTTTAAAATTCTAGATCTAGGTTAAAATTAATAAACAACTATAACTTGTGAATTTAAATCATTTCCAGGGACCGATTTTAGCAAGTTATATTCTTATGTTTATTTAATATTATTTTAACTTTTTTAAATAATTATATTATATATGTAAATTTTTTAATAATATAATTAAAATAAATATAATTTAAATAAATAAAAATATTTAAATTTGAATAAAAATTACTGTAACAAATTATTATACACTATAACAAAACTGTTTACTCTCATAGATCATTTGTATTAAAGAAAAAAAATATTGCGCTCACAAATGCACGCAATAAAAATTTATCAAGATCATGTGATAAAAAATTTATCGCACCTATTTATAAGCACAGTAAAAAATATAAATTTTTTTAATATTTATTTTTTTTAATAATAAATATTTTATTTATTTTATATAATAAATATTTTATTTATTTTATATAATAAATATTTTATTTATTTTATATAATTAATTTATATTATTTATTAAAAATTTTGTATAATGAAATTATATTTATTTTCTTTAATTATATTATTTGTTAATTATTTAAATTTATTATATATTTTTTTTGTAATAAAGTAATTAAATTAAATAATTAACAAATAATATACACAAATAAAATAAAATTATCCATAAACTAATTATAAAATTAAATTAAATTTGTAACAAATAATATTCACTGTAGCTGTTTATACAGGAAATAAAGCTTGTACTGTTCATACAGTAAAAAAATTTATTCAGAAATATTGTTTAATTAAAAAGATTAAAAAATTCAAATAGTGCCTTAAAAAATTGACACCTCAATTTTGAATATTTCAAAAAATTTCCCATTCATAAATCCTGCTGTCTAATTCCCGTAAAGCATTTAGGTTTTGCGCTTGATCCGGGTACTTTGCTTCAGATGCATACACATGACCTTCTAGAAACTGTAACGGACACTTTGCCACCAACCATAATAAGAATACGTTACAGCTAGCATCTGAAGTAAAGCAAGATGCCTATGTTCAACAAAAGAAATATAACGCAAGACCGTAAGGTTGTCCACGCTAAAACATAACTTATTAAACAAATTTCTTACATTGATAAAGTCAATTCATCAATAAGATTTTGTCAAATTCTCAGGCAATGAAAGGTCCAGTACAACTTCCCATTATCCGATCCAACAACAGGCTGTCCTACACAATAGGTGCAAGACTAAGAAAATGTAACACTAAAAACTCAGCAATCAATGGCTAAAAATTAGATTGTTTGCACTGTGATTATGCCTTGCTGTCCACACTCATGGGCTCAGCTTCCTTACTTTCCTGCCAACTCCAGAAAAAAAAATCGGCATTAGTTATTACAGGAAGAATAAGTGTCTACATTCAACAAAAGATATATAACTAAATATCACCACCAAACATTCTGAGGACGCTTCTGCCATCATTGAGCTTCTCCAAATAGAATGCTCGGACCAGATTAGTGCACTAAGCTAGAAGCTAAAGGTCCAAGGATCACAGGCTCCAAATTTAGTTAAGATTTTATTTCTCCATCTTATGCTTTTATTTAACCAAGTGACATACATTCTAATTGTACCTTATATTCAATCATAAAAGAACTGGAGACTTACATTGGATTCAACAGATCCCTTCATCTTTGCAAACATGTTGCCATAAAACTTAGCCTCTTTTTTGTTGTATTCCTTCATCTTCTCCTTCAAAGTTTTGTACTCCAACTTAACTTCCCTGATTCCACCACACAAGAAGAGAAAAAATAATGATTGAAATAAGAAACAAGCAAATATTGACAAGTAAAATATGAGCACTCAGTTCTAAATGTAGTTAAATACATTGCAATGCCAGAAAAAACACCTTCAACCCAATGCTGCTTAGAACGCGCAGTCAGAAATAAGCATATACCTGTTATCAGGATCAATCTCAAGTGCTTTCTTGATATCAAACTCCGCTAAATCTAAATCTGATATCTGAATGTAAGCCTGAGCCCTTCTATACAGAGCTTTCACATTCCTACTCTCCAAATCAAGCACCTGTACAATTAAAATAGTTTATAGATATAACAAAAACATAAAAAATTGGAGGAAGAAAAAGCAAAAAACCTCCTAAGTTAAACCTTTGTGCATAATTTTTCTGCCTGCTTGTATTCCTTCAATTTCAGCTTGCAAGCTGCATCATTCAAATTGCAAGCGACCTTCAATGCCTTAGCCTGTTTTTTCTCTTCATCACTAAAGGAAGAATCATACTCAATGTATTTCACAGCCTGCATATAAGTAGATATCACAAATTCAATTAATCCTAGGATTAATGCATCAAATAGTATGGTGTCGTATACATTCCACAATTTTCATTACCTTCTCGTATCTTTTCGAAGCTCTTGCGTATTTTCCAGCCTTAAACAATGCATTCCCTTCTTCCTTCTTCTTACCAGCAGCTTCAATCTTTTCCTGGGTGTTCAAGTCCCATGATTCCTTCTCCTGAAGAAAATAATAGTGGCGAAAACTCATCAAGATACCCTCATTATATCTAAATACATAAATTTAATCATGCCACATCAACAAACCTTTTCAAAGGACACCAACTCAACCTCATAGAACAAAGTTGAGTTAGGAGGTACCACAGCCAACTCCTGCTGCGACTCAGACGAGCCGAAAGCATATTCAGGTGCTATAGTTACTAGTGCTACCTCTTGTTTCTTCATAGTCATCACAGCTCTATCAAGCCCATCAATCACTTGCTCTGTTCCAAAATATCAATCAGTTTATGATACCGTCCACCAGAAAACAAAAGAGAAAAAAAGTTCTCCATCCATAGCTGTTACTACCTTCATCTGTCTTAAACTCAAATGGTTCTTCTTCGTCACTATGGCCTTTTTTCATAAAAACGGTACCATCTTGCAGTTTCCCAATCAATTTGACTGCAGAAACAAAACTTAGAAGTCAGAGTTGTGCACAAAACAGTTAACATAATGTATCGGCTTCAACATTTTACCACAAACCTTTGACAACTGCTCCATCATTAGGATGATCATATCCTTCCCCTTCTTTTAGGATCTTCTTTGTAACCTTCTTGTCATCAGTGACCTCAGACACAGTCATCCACGAAACTAACTCCAAAGCAATCTGAAGTGAAGCATTTGGTGGGACTGCACCTTCATTGCCCGAAGCAGGCTTCCCACTCTCCCCAAATCCGTCTACAACCAAGCATCAGGTAGCAAGATAAATAATTTGCAATCAAGTACGTCACTTCAACTAAAATCAAATCCACTAGGTAAAACCTTACATTGTGGCTTCACTGTAAGAAGTACCTTCTCTCCCTTCTTCATTGTCTTTACAGCCTTAGCTAGTGCAGGACAGAAATGACCTAATTACAGGAACAACACTTGCATCAGAAATGATATGAAAAGATGGGTCAGAGATATACAAAGAAACTTCTTGTCAACCAATTGTGAGAAGCTAACCCTCCTTGACAGTGAACTCTACACCATCTGCTTTTGCGACAGCTGTACCATCCTCCAATTTAGCTTCGTAATTAACTGCAATTATAACAAGCACAGAATATGATTACTCAACCAGGTTCTCCAGCAAGCCTCGAGCCAACAATCACATAACAGTAGGAACCATAATAATACCTAACACTTCATCAGGGTCCTTTGGATTCTCCCATTTTTCTCCCTCCGTAAGAATCTTCTTAAATATCCCACCATCCTTGCAAATGTCCTTAACACTAGTCCACGACAGTAATTCAACATCAAATTGAAGAGTGGCATTTGGTGGAATGGTTGGTGGTGAGCCAGAATCACCATAAGCAAGCTCAGGAGGAATGGTGAAAATGCAATTTTCACCTTTCTTCATTGTTTTAATACCTATGTCCCATCCTTTAATCACATTCCCTGCAAATATAACATGGAAGGGAGATTATAATTTTCCAACATGACATTGTGTTTACTTAAACACGACAACTCACAAATACTGATACAATTAGTAATTATGACAAAGCAAGAAAGAAACCCATGGTATACCAAGTGTAAGTGTCAGCAAATCCCAAGAAAGAAAATGATCATTTACAAACTGAATAATATAGTAAAAACCTTCTACTGTTTATACAATTGGCATTTCATAGAACATGTTGCCAATAAAAAGGCCCAGAATAAACAACACTTTCTAAATAAGTATTGATGCCTCACGGGATTTTCATCAGAAGGCAATTCCAAAAGTTGTCGTTCCTAGAAGGACAGCAGACAGGTCTCCAGCTGTCTGAAGCCATATCTTTTAAGCCTACTGACAAGTAGTTTTTAACTTTTATACACATTATAAAAACCAAAAACTCCTGTACACATTACAATTTAAGAGCCAGAGTTTCCCATTGACACAATTTTGAAACACACAAATGAAATTAATGTCATCCTTTCTTGAGAATGCTAAACAGATAACTTGTAGTAAGTTCTTTCTCTAATTTACACTCGGCAAAATTTTGAAATATGGTTTCAATGAAAAGCTTCCACGACATTTGTTCACCAAGAATAGTGAACACCAACATCAAGTGCTACTCATTCTACCTCGAAAATGTTACATAAGAATCAATATCTTATTCACAAATTATTCACGCATCAATAGAGCTTCGATTCCATTAAAAATACAAACAATATTTTTTTCTTAAGAAAATTAGGAAAAGAAGAAGAAGAGAAAAGCTATCTTACCTAGACCAAGCGTGAACTTGAAAGGCGTGCCTCTATCACGACTGGAATCGAACTGAGTACCATCCAGCAACGTCCCAGTATAATGAACTGAACCACACACAAACATCCAAAATAAGAACAAAAACAGTAAAAACAAAAAGAAGGGCAATCAGAAATTAAAAAAAAAACACGCACCTTCAACTTCGTCGCCATTTTCAGGAGTGTCCCAGCCTTCACCTTCCTTGAGAAGCTTCTTCTTCAAACCCTGATTCCCGATCTCCTTCTCCTCGCCAACCTTCATACTTGGAGCCTCGTCGGGAAAACCCATGTCTTCGTCCATCATCTCATTAGCTGGTGGCATATCAAAATCCTCATCCATCTCTTCTAATTGACTCAGAGAAGGAAGGATCTAGATAGAGACAAAGCTAAAACTTAGGTTAATGCTAACGCGTGCAAGAGACAAAAGAGTGCTCTGGTTTGGGGACAAAGAGGGCTCTTTATTATTGAGTGAGAGGTGAGAGTGAGGGAAAGAGCTTTAGGTTCTAGAGGCTTCTACGAGGGTTTTCTAGTTTAAAGAGAACGAAAATGATACGACACGCGACGACTCTTCCAGAGATTTTGCCCTTTTCGACTCCTTAAATTGCAGGCAGGTCATTTGCTTTCAAATTTATTATTTTAAATGGATTCCTTTCTCGTCCCGTCTATGAATATTATAACCTTCCTCATTAAAGTATACACATTCTAATATTTATCAGAAGTACTCTAATATTTCTTAGAGGTATTTTAGTACTTAAATTATTTGATTTTTTCTATTTTATTTATATATAATTTTTTTGGACTGTATTTATATTATTATATAATATAATTCTTATAAGTATACTTTGCAGTTATTATTTATTTAAATTTTTTACATTAAAAAATAAAAATAAAAATTCGTTATTTTATGTTTTTATTTTTATTATTTTAAATTCAAATATTGTATCTACAACTTAAAAGTTATAGAACAAATCAATATATTAGAACTTAAAATTTTAATAATTAATTTCGTAAATTAAAAACTTAAAGTTCTATATCAAAGTTATTTAATTTTATTCTTTTACATTAATTACTTATTCATATGAAAATGTTATACCTTTTTATTATTATCAATATATAAAAAGCTATACATTCTTGTTAAAAATATTTAATAATGAACGTATAGAAAAGCCTATTTTGGATTTATCTAATATCTTTGAAATTCACTTATTTCTTTCAAGAGCTGCTTGTTTTGGTTTTGGAGTATTTTATATAATTATCAATACATTGAAAGTTATGCCTCTTTATTACTATTAATATATAAGAGATGATGCATCTTCATTATTATCAATATATAAAAAATATTATTTAACATAAAAGATGATGCCTCTTTATAAAATTTATTAAATAATATTTTTATTTCACCATCCTTATTTTAATTCCCTTCTTCCATATTCAAAAGCTCTTGAAAATGTTTTTGACAAATTTACAAATCCCTACAATTGATATTTAAAAAAAAAAACTACATATTATAAATACTAGATGTCAAAATGCACTTTTAAACCAATAGCTTGAAAAAGACAATTGAAAAAAAAATGATGTATCCTTATAAGACAAGTCGAGGTTATGGTTTTTATTACCTACATAGAAGCAAACAAATCCTCTAATATCTAAAAGAAATATATGATCATAAAAAATATGTATTCCTCTCATAAACAATACATGAGTGGATGGATTAAAGTGTTTTGTTCGAAATTACCTCACAATTAAAATTATGTGGTAAGAAAATTACAGAACAAGAAATGTTAGAGAAGATATTCTCTACTTTTTGTGCCTTTAATGTTGTTATGCAGCCATAGTATTACGAGCATCGATTTAAAAATACTAAGAATTAATCTCATATCTTCTACATGTTGAACAAAATAGTGATCTCTTTTTGAGAAATCACGAATCACGTCTAACTAGTTCCTAATCATTCCCAAAAATGAATACAAATATTCACAACAAAGTTAGACATGATTGTATAAAAAGGAAAAGGCAAAATTATGACTCTCATAGTGATCATAAATACCAAGAATAAAAGAACACTAAAAGGGGACAAAGCCCCAAGACAAAAACAATAATGTAAAGAATAAACACCTTAAGTATTGTGAAAATACTTGTTACCAACGTGGTATGTCATAAGGAATCTATTAAGAAGAAGGAAAAGAATATGGAAATAAATATTATTGATGACTCATATTCTGTAGCTCTCACTCATATAGATATCTATGATTTCATTGGGGATAAAAAATAAAACATCAATCATTAAACTTTAATTAATATTTCTATGTTAGGTCTTTTTGGTATGAAATGTAACATTTATAATGTACCGTCTTAATATTTATCATTGATTTTGATTTAATATGAGAAATGACTTTATAGAGATGAATTGTTCACTTTGAAAATAAAGTTGGGGATGCATATTTAACTGACAGTACAATTAATCATACTATCCTTTGAGATAAGATTTATTTCTCAAAACTAATAATAATTGAAGAAAACAAAAATCAATGCCATATTAGGTTATGCAAATTTGATTGAAGGCCCCACTAGAGCAATGATTTTGTTAGTAAATAAAACAAAGTTATATATAAGTAAGCTTTATATGCAGTGAGACCCCATAAGAAATTTACTTAGTTTTAAATATATTTATCGAAATGGATATTACATCGAGACTTTGAATGAGAATAATGTAGAATATCTAAACATTACTTTTAATGTCTCGAACAATAAATGCATATTTGAAAAGTTTCATGCCTTATCATCTGGTTTGTATTATACGGTTATAAATTCAATTGAAAACTACGTAATGCTAAATTATAAGTTGAGTGATCCAAAAATGTTTATGTGTATAGCATGACCGCCTTGGTCATCCAAAATCAATTATAATGTGTAATATTGTTGAAAATTCTTATAAACATATATTAAAGAACCTAAAGACTTTGTTATCTAATGAGAATATTTATAGCACTTGTTCACGAGCCAAACTTGTATTTAGACCATCCCCTTATAAGATTAGTCTAGAATCTTCATCATTTTTACAAATAATTCAAAGAGATATTTGTGGACTAATTTATTCACAAAGTGGACATTTTTATTATTTCATAGTTTTGATTGATGCATCTGCACGATGGTCACATATTTGTTTTATTGTACACGAAATATTGCATTTGCTAGATTACTAGTATAAATCATTAGATTGAGACATAATTCCCAGACAACCTTATTAAAATTATATGTTTAAATAATATTAGTGAGTTTACATCTAAAATATTTAATAATTATTGTTATTAGTAGGAATCAATGTAGAAGAATCCTTAATTAAACAACTCTATCACCCCCACCCCCCCCAGAATGCACTAAAACATGACCTCAACCTCAGTTGGGGATTTATGTTGATTTTAACTCACCATCAATTATAAAATATCTTGAACTTATGACGGGTGCTCTGTTCACCATATAATTTACGGATTGATGTTTTGATGAGACAATATTCTCAAAATTAGAGAAAAAGAAATGCCTCCGATGTAAGACATGAACTTTATTAAAAAAATAACCACTATGTCTTCTTTAGATCCTTGTACAAATCAATATGAAAATGAGGTGTGAAAAATTGTTCATTTTCAAACACTTGCAAATGAATAATCAGATACATTTACAAATGCATTAAAACCAAGTCATATATACCGACTTCCAATAAATCAATCTGGGTGATTGTTCTTATAGAATAATATAATCAAAATGAAGCATATGAATCTCCTGCTGCATACCAGAGTTGTGGTATACTACTTAGTTCAAAAAATATTATTCCGTAGACTAAAAAAAATAAAGATCCTGTTGAAAATAATACTTTAGTCAACAAATACACATTTTTTAAATTACTAACATATAAAGAATTAATGGTCCTTTAAGAGATAAAATTCCTAAAGAAACACAAGTCTCAAAATAGACATTAGCCCTAAAAAAGGCACAAGAATTTCTCAATAAAGAAAATAATACAAATTTTGCTTACATAGAAGAAATGTATAAACATGATGAAATAATTGTCAACGATATGATCTTACTTGCAGTAGTTACTGAAATTATGAATAATAATTTTGAGGCACAAAGTTATTGATAAATATAGAGAAAGACATGATTAACTCAAATGAAAAGAAACAATTCAAACATAATTGACTTCTCTAACTAAACATGAAGTATTTGGACCTATAGTTAATACTTGAAGATGTCAAACTTGTAGACATAAATGAATTTTTGTAAGGAAATATAACAAAAACAACAATGTCACTAGATACAAAGCGGGGCTCATTAATCAAGGTTTCTCTCAAAATTTTAATATTGATTATGATGAAACCTATACAATTAATTTTTTTTATATTTTTAATAAGCTTGACATTCTTATAAAATCTTGATATACATCTTATGAATGTAATGATAATTTATCAATATGGGTCACTTTACATAGATATTTATATGAAAATCTCTAAATGATTCAACATGCCTAAAGTATGTAATCTAAATTTATATTCAATCAAGGTGTAGAGATTTTTGTATGAATTAAAAAAATATGGTGCATGTGGTACAATTGCCTAAATGAATACATGATAAAGGAAGAATATATTAATGATCTAATATGCCCATGTATATTTATAAATAAGTCAGAATTTGAGTTTGTCATTGTGATTGTATATACAGATGACATGAATATGATTGGGACTTCTAAAAACCTCTTACATACTACATAACACTTAAAAAGAGAATTTGAAATGAAATACTTAAAGAAAACTAAATATTATCTTGGTATGCGGATCAAATACAAATTAAACAAAATCTTTATCCATCAATTTACCCATATTGAAAAGATTATAAAAAGATTCAATATGGATAAAACCTCATTCTATAAATACCTATATAGTTTCAATTTCAAGATTCTAAAAAGGTCTTATTTCATCTCAAGGAAGATAATGAAAAAATATTTGGTCCAGAAGTATCATATCTCAATTAAAGTTGTACTTTATTATATCTAACCTAATGTACTAGATCGGACAAATTGCAATGAAATTGGTGGAATTCTTTTACCATCGTTTGGTGATGAAGATATTTTAAAATGAATTAAATTATAAATTAAAAAATTCAATAAATTAAAATTAAAAAATTGAAAAAAATTAGACGATTATTGATCACTTGTGATTGTTGTCAATGGTAGATGAACTCAAAATTTATATTATTGAATTTCAAGATCTATGCGATAGCGTGATTATTTTAATCAATAGAGTATAGGAAGAGGCCTAAAACTGAAACAAAATGACAGCCACTATATCTCAACCGTCAAAACAGCGAAAAGTAGAGATGCGTCGCCACATCCATTGCAGTCACCAACCATCGATCTAGTGGATGGAGGTGGTGATGTACCTCCACCCACTGCTGTTGGTGATAGAGATATGGTGGCTAGTGGTTGTTTAAGCTCTTGTATTGAATATATAGAAAATAAATAAACTCAATGTCAATAAAGTAACTTTAAGGTTAAGGTGTTTAACTTCTATTTTTTTTTAATAACTAGTCATATATTTCAATTTATTTTCTTTTTTAGCCACCTTTGAATGGGCTAATCTTTATTAGTCTAAAAATTGAAAATTGGACAATTATACTTCTAGAGCTTATTTTCCCTTTTCAACCCAAAAAACCTTAAAACTAAATACTCTCTCTACAAAACTATCTCAACAAATATTCGGTCAAATCGGGAATTTGGAAGTCGGCATTGTGTAGATTAAGCTTTACACAACATATTCATCATTTGAAATTTTAAAAATGACCGATTCATGGTAAGTTTTTTTTTTAATTTTAGAAAAAACATTATTTTGTGTTGAAAATAAGTTAGAAATTAGATTTTGGGTTGGAAATAGGTGAAATAAATAAATTATATGTGATAATGAATCAAAAAAGTGAAAAAAAATGGTAAAATTCAACAAAAAAATGGCCATTTTGGTGACAATCTTGAACACAAACGGTGCCCTGAGCAGTAGTTGGTCACCATCTGCATTCGAAACGTTTCGCGCAAGACTTTTGCACGCATGAAACACCCACATTAAACGTCTTACACATGAGCACCGTGGGGCACTCCATGCGTGTACTCTTGGAACACGCAGGGCGTGACGTGCTACTATGTGCGCTAGTGGTGCGCCCACAACATGCCACATGGTTTGATTTTTTAATTTTTATAATTTATTTTAAATTAAAGAAAAAAGTTTAAAAATATTTAAAATATCACTAAATTCATAATTTTCATAAGTTAATGTTTAAAAATTAAATTAACTATTAATTAATTGTAATAATGAATTAATAATTGATTAAATTAAATCAATAAAACAATATGAATTAATTAAATATTATCAATGATTAATTATATAAATTAAATTGAATCAATATTTTAAAAATATAAATTAATTATTAATTAACAAAAATGATATAATAATGTATGTTAGTTAATTTAATATGCATGTTTGTTATTTATTGATAATTATTTTAATTGTATATTTTTGTGTATTTTTACAAGAAAAATAACATCTCCAAAAGATATAGGAATTTCAAAGAATGAATCCTTTCTCGCATCAATTACGTGTTATTTGAAGATGTGAGCCCTAAATATTATAAGAGGGATACCGATGCTTAATTAGAGGGAGTTATTTAGGCGAACTTATATGAGTATTTTTTGGACATGCCCAATATTTCTTTCTCTAGTATTTTGATCCATGAGATATTTTGTTTGAGGTACAAACCTCTAATTTGTATGAGAAGATGTGGTTTCACACTAACAAGAAGCGCATTTGATTCTCTTATAAGAAGTTTGTATTAATTACTAGACTAAAGATGGGAGATTACCCGCCCCTTATGAGCTAAAGAAAAAATTGCGTAATTGTTTGCGGAAGAAGTTTTTTTTGGGCCGAAAAAAGTTGACCTACAAGTTTGGTGATACTTGATATGCATTTCTTGACTTAGAGAAATTCGACGATAAAAATGCAGTGAAGTTGAGTTTATTCTATTTTGTTTATCATCTTTTGATCTCACGCGATGAACAAGAGATTCAAAATGTTGTTTTAAGTATAGTGGATGACTTTAATGAGTTCAATAAGTATCCATAGGGTAACATTGCATAGAGCATATTTTAGGACTCGTTTAGCAAGGCTGCCTTCCAAAAGTTGGCCCAAACAAGATCAGACCTTATGAAGAGCGGAATGGAGAAGTATATCGTAAATGAATTTGCGTATGTGTTCCAAGTGCGTAATAATTTTATTATACTCAAAATTTTGATCTTAATTGTTTTTTTTTAATTTATAGTGAACTGATGTTTTAAATTGTTTCAAGTATGGATTTACAAGGTCATTGAGGTCTGTAATGAGATTTTTTTATTTTTGATGTGGTGACTATTTTGCTCGTATTTTAAATTAAAGGTGCAGAGAGACTTCAATGTACATAGATGTTAAAAAGACAATTTTAGATAATAGTTTGGTATATTTTTAATGCATTCATATTTAGTTATATAATTCTTGTTATGTAATATGTCTAACCTAATTTTAAATTTTTATGTTCTTTTGTTACATCTTAAGTTAGTACCAAAAGATTATGACAAAGAGGAGGAGACCATCTGATTGATCAGATATCTGGGGATTCTCGTTGAGAGCTATATTGGGGATTTATCACATTGCATGATTCTGTATAGAGCATGAGCTAGAAGGGCTTTATCTGTTTCATTGACCCTAGTGATGATGATATAGATGTCAAGGAGGGTGAACTAGCCAGTGTCAAGAGCAACGATATATTATATTTTTATCTTATTAACTTAATTAGTGCATTCATAAAAGTTATTGACTATGAATATTTTTCCTTATAGTTTGAACACAACGCAACTACAAATCATAGCGCAACTACAAATCATGGCATTACACAACAGATTAAGCAACTACAAGAACAGATACTACAGATAATTGATCGTATTAAAGCTACGTTGATGAAAAGCATAAACTAAGACTGAGAGCAGCTATTTAAGAGGATTAATCAGGTTCAGACTGGTCTTATACATCAGATGTAGCAGATAATGCAGTACTTTCAGTAGTCGTGCTCCTTCTAACTTGCGAAAGTCAGAATATGGTAAGAAAATTAAATTAATATCACTTACAGTAACTGAATTTAGGGTATATAACACTTTTCTATTGTGTCTTTTATTTTAGCTTAGAGAGAACGCAATTGATGACTTTTAGACCCTAGCTACAAGGTATGACATACAGCTAATAGTCCCGCAAGCGTTCAAATCTTACCCAATCCTATGAAGGTGTGAGTATATATGGACAACCGTATAGGAATGGATTAAACACACCCCATACGCCAATCTCATACCTCGAAAGATTAAGAATATGAAGATTGAGCTTCAGGTACAACCTCAGGAGATGGCATAAATCTGCTATAGGCGATAAACTTGGTCGTCCAATCTAAGTTTGAGGCTTGACTTTGCAATGATGAGGGTGAGTCATCTTACCTGGCCTTGATGTTACCCCATTATAGTTTTATAATATATTAGAAAAATAGCTATATAACTTTGTAAGTAAAACATACATATATATTGGATTTCATTAGCGTTGTGATTAGTTTTTAACTGTTTTGCAGCAATAAGTACCTAAAGTTGGTTTGACAAAAGTAATATAAGTATAATGACACAATGCCACATTCGTCCGCTTGTATGGATTCATAGCGTTGTAAATTTTTTATTTCATGATTACTTATTTTGTTACAATTTTATGAGACTTTAAGATTTTTATACCTGTAATACGCCACAAACTTTTCTTTTGTTGTATAAATTGAGAGCTTGTTGTCATGCAACTTAAAACTCAAAAAAGATTTACTTGATGCTAAAATGTGAGCTAATGTTGACAAGGTAAAATATAATATTTGTATATTAAAATATTTAATTTTTTATTATTCAAATAGTATTATTTACGAGACAATATCCAATTTTGTGTATGTTTATATTCTTGTTAACTACAACTAGGAGCGTTGGATTGCGGTAGAGGTGAATATCGTGCATCGAAAGATCACCATCTACAATTTCATCCTTAATGAATATGTTGATAGCGTGATGAAGATTCATGTCGCGTTATTATATACGCTGATGTCTTACTACCTACATACTTGTAGATTTTATGAGATTAGCACCAACATTATACTTGACTTATCTCCCTTTGATGCAATTAAATTACAGGAGGGAGTGTCACAATAAGCGGTCAATAGTGAGGATTGTAGAATTTTTGTTTGTATGTTTATAGAGTTTTTGATATTATGTTAGTTTTTAAATTTTGGCTTTGAGACTAGGTTATTTTTTATGCATAAGATGCAATCGATTTGTGGACCAGTGTAAAATAAATAAATATATATTTTGAGAATATTATAATATTTTATTTATGTATTTCTTCTTTATTTTAATTTTTTAATTACTTTAATTTGTCTTATTTTAGTATTTAGATAAAATAAATAAATTAAAACTTAATTAAAATATTTTTACCATTAACATTAAATAAATGAATTATTAAATTATAAATTATTTGTCATGACATATTATTAAATTATAATAAATTAATTATTCTTAAGTTAATTAATTATTAATTAATTAAACTATTAATATATTAAAATTAATTTTAAAACAAAAATTAATTATTTCATGGCTTCTTGCTACTCGCGTGCAAGAAGCCTCGCGCTACTCGCTTCAAGTGAAGCCCACGCGAGAAGCGATTCGCTCCCAGGCTTCTCGCACGCATGAAGGACTCGCATGAAATTTTTCAAAATTTTTTTTATCTCGTTTCTTAGATTTTCATTCCTATTCATATTATTTCTCTCTATAATTTCACAACAATAGAATATACCCTATCTTTCACTAATTTTACTTACAATCAAATCATTTTCACAATCTTTTGTTAAGTATTTTTAAGATAGAGAAAAGACGAGTCAGGGAATATAATTATCTAATTATTTATTTCTTAACTAATAAAAATTAACCTTTCATTTGTAGCTACAAAAGAAAATTGCATAAAAAAAGGAGCCATTTTGAAAAATGGTATGCTCATATCCCTTCACTTTTAGACTCATTAAAAGAAAATGAGCATAACAATCCGTCTTTTAACAAAGGTCTTTATGGCATTTTGGAAATTTCGAAAGTTTGTAAGTCTCTTTTGATAATCCTTGAAAGTCCAGGTGACCTTTTCCCTAATAATAATAATAATAATAATAATAATGTTATAACCTATTATAATTGAATCAAAGGGTTCAATATTGAAACAGTACCCGTAGTTTTTGGCTGAAGATGATGAAAGCTGAATGATATCAGATGCTTGCTATAAATAGGAAAATGGTACTGTCACAGAACTAAAAGGATAGTATTGACCAGAGGATGATCCCATCTCATTGTACTGAAGAACCTGTGAAAAATCTCATGCGACATCAACTTTTTCAAACATTCAGAGATTGTACCTTTCCTAGATTTCTGATCCAAACTACAAACATTATTTAGCATGATGGCATAATTTTCTGCTACCTAAAGGTCCATAATATCGATTGGCAAATAGTCTGGCATGACTACAAACAGAAACCTAGTTTTAGCTTACCAAATAATAAAGCAACGGGAACAATAATGAAAAGGGCCAAATTTGCTTATATGACAGTTTATTATAGCTCGCTACTGCCAGCTTTATCTCCACTTGATGTTTTCCCATTTACAGCAACAAGCTCGGTGTCAAATATCAATGTTGCTCCACCTGTAAATTTCAAATAATCACTTATTACATCTTATCAACTATATTTTCTGATAATCAGATAAACCAGATGCTAGAAGGGAAACAATGCAAGTGACAGAAGAGATTCATTGCCCTAAAAATAGATTCCCAACTGTAGCTTATATAACAAGACCGAGAAATTGTAGCATAAATTTTGACTTGAAATTAGAGAAATTGCTAAGTTCATATATCCTAATCCAAGTTTCGAGGAATGGAATTAATTGAGTTAAACAATGGCATTTAGATTTTCCAACCCAAAAACTCTCTAAAAGCATTGGATTAAGATAAATGAGTGGTTGGGAGTATATGTCCTATTTTGGCTAAAAAAGAAAATTCATATCAAAATAACCTGACCCTATTCAATATGTTAGAAATTCAGCTATCTAGCCCATTATCATTTTGAAGCAGAAAATGGATCCATATTAAGGCATTTCTGAACAATATATGCAGATGACAATGTAGTAAATTCCATCATTCTGAGCTCCCATGAATGGTAAGTAGAATCAGATCAGTCTCTAGATGTTGAAAAGTGGACATTTCTTGTAATCTCAGAGCGGCATTATTTCAACTTTAGCATTGCAGCTATACAGGAGTTGATGGTTCCCAGAAATAAAGCTAAACGTATAGCTTACCAACTAAAAACAGAAACTCTAAACTATCTAATTATGCACATAAGAAAGACGTCTCTGCAACATATTAATTGCAATTACTGCTAGTAGGTTTAGACCACATAACAATGAAGAGAAAATATTACCTGGGATGGTAGGGGGAGAACCCTGGGCCCCATAACCAAGCTTGGATGGAATTTTCAACTTTCGCTTCTCACCAACACACATTCCCAATAGTCCTTGGTCCCATCCTACAAAGGATTTTTTTCCAAGCATCAATAACATTAATGCCTGATCAACTAGCTAATTTGAACCAGATAATTTGAAAGGGGGGAGAGGAAGGGGAAGTGGTAAGAGTTTGCAAAAGTAGAGTACTTGTTGGTCTATACACACCTTTGATTACTTGGCCACTGCCAAGCTCGAACTCAATTGGATCACCTCTTTCAAAACTGGAATCAAAAACAGTTCCATCTGTGAGTTTTCCCTGCAGGAATCAGTAAACATCAGTCAGAAAACCAACACGTAGATCAGAAATGAATTCAATTAAAGGAAAAGAGAGAAACTAAAAAATGAGCACTGAAATAAATATAAGCTTTAGCAATCAGGATCCTGACACCACATAGACAGAGAAACAACTAATCCCATCCAAGATCAGTGGAAAATTGCTATGCTCTCATATTAGGATATAAATGCAAATCCAGCAACATAAGTTTTTAACAAAACACTTCTCCTATTAAGAGATTCATCTTGAAATTAAACGTCAATAGAAGACACAAATCACTTACCCGATAATGTACTTTGATTTTATCACCTTTGTGAGCCTGAATGTCACAGGCTTTGGGCTTGTACTGTAAAGGTGGAACAAAAAAACAAAATTAAGTGAGCAAGAAGTTGTTATCATGGAAATCAAAAATGCAAAATCTAATCCAATATTAAACACTAAATGTACCAAAGTGTGCTGCAACTAAATGCTTAACCACATCAGTAAGTATATCGTACACAATATGAAAATAAAGCTAAAAAGAACATTCGTGAAGTGAGAATTTATGTGACTTCACAGCAATATCATCACTAATAACAAACAACTAGATTATTACCACGTGATTGTGATCACAGGTAAAATTAATATTTTCTTGATACCATGTCATCGCAATACCTTTACAAGAAAGAAGAAATTAGATACAATTACAGCCCATTATTACAAGAAATGATAAATATAAAACTGTAAACAATTCACCTTTACACCAATCTGTAATTCTGTAACATCCCCTGACTTCTTAGCAGAAACTAAAAGAGAAAACAAACAAAAAAAACCCCATTAGGTGAATTGGTATTTTGGTGGACGATCAGATCTACAAATGTTAAGAGGAAAAAAATAACAAAAGAAGTATATAATACTTGACAATAACGGCTTTCAGTCGGCAATAATATTGATCAAATACGAAAGTATAAATAATAAGCTGATTACCTAATGTTGAAAAAACCAACCAAAACGAGACAGCAGCGGCGACCTTCAATACTGTGCTGAAACTCATCTTGGTCTTCGCTATCTTTCTTTTGTCTCGCGTTGAGCGTCTTCACTCTTCGCCAATCGCCAATGAAGAATTTTATCAGTCGGAATCCGTATGTAATGGACTCAAGTCGTACGTGTGTAGGCTCAAAACTAGGGTCCAATCCAGCATCAGTGATCCAGAAAAAACGCGCCACGGCCCACGGAAGTTCCTAATTCGAGATTAATTTTTTTTTGTTTTTTGAAAAGTAAAACAAAGAAGTTTTTATTTTTATTTTTTACGTGAAGATGTACTGTCACCCCTTTATTATTAAGTTATTAAAATATAATTATTATTTTTATTTTATTTTTTATAATCATAGTCTATTATTAAAAATTTTTATAATTAAAAATTTACTCTAAATAAAATGATTAAAAAATAATTAAAGATATACCTATATCACATAAATTTTAATTTTTTTAATGCACATTTTATTCTTTCTTTAATTGAAATATATATTTTTAATATATATGATATTTTAATTAATAAAAATAGAAAATAACTTAAACAAAAAAATTGAAATTTTATACTTTTTTTACAAGACTATAATTCTTACTAGAACATGTTGATACATAAATGAATAAGCGAGGATTACGTAAAAAAAAATATGGGTACAAAATATGACAATGCAAAAAAATTAAAAACTTTGTTTATAAAATAATGAATTTGAATTATTATTTTATAAATTTTTTTTTATAAGACTATGATTTTTACTATAAGATGTTGGTTCATAAGTGAATAAGTGAAGATGAAGATGTCGAAAGGGTTCATAAAACATGGGTAAAATATATCACGATTTTAATGATTTATATATATGAGGGGAAACATTAACAGACAAACTTATATTTGTAATGATATATTATTTTTAATGAAAAATAGTGAGTTTTGAACTCTTATTCTAAGTAGAAGTATAAATACAATACAAAATTTTTACCACCCTTAGGAATATTATCATTAATATTATTAAAATATAATTTAATTACAACAATACTCATAAAATTAAAAAATTTATATTTATACTCAATTTTTATTAAAATAAGCACGAATATCCAATCATCAATAATTTATAATTACAATTAATAAATCAAAAGGTAATCACATCTTTTACTTTTAAGCATTAATTTTTTTTAAATATAATATAATATATTTTAAAAAAATAAAAGTAATACAATTAACCAAGTAATTTATAATTACAATTGACAAATTAAAAAGTAATCACATCTTCTATCTTTAAGCATTAAATTTTTTTTTAAATATAATATAGTATAATATATTTTTAAAAAAATAAAAGTAATACAGTCAACTAAATGACTGTGAATCCAAATGACCATTTGGCTTTTAATTTTTTTTTAATTTTTTTAATTTTTTTAATTTATTTTTAAAAATTTATAAAAAAAATTATATTATTATTATTTATTATATTAAGTGGGTAAGAGATAAACTGATTATTTATTATTAATTAATAAAAAATCTGTTAAATTTAAGAGAATATTTCTAACATTTCAGATATCAGTATCTATTTTAACAAAAAAAAATTAGATACAAAAATTAAAATTTTAATTTTATAAATATTATTATAATTAAATTATACTTTAAAAATATTGATGATAACCATAAATTTGAAGACCTCCAACGTCGCTGTGAACAAAGGTGATTGTCATGGCACGCAGTGAAAATAAAATGAGGAAGTTGAAATAATGCCACGTGGCGAATGATGACACTTGACCGACATGCATGATTCATATAAACATCAATCTTTTCCTAGCCGGCTTCTTGCCGCAATAAATAGACAAAACATGAAGTGATTCGATTAGAATGAAAGCTAAGTTGACGAGGTATTAACACCGTCACCCCTGAGGTTTGCACTAATAGCATTGTCACGATGGTTATTAAATTAATTATACTGTACCTCCTCTAACAAATCTTGTTATCTTCACCGCTTACACTGTTTTTGTTTTTCCTTTTTAAATTGAATTGTCTTTTTAAAAATTTATTATTTTTATTTTTTTGTATTACAAGTAAATAAATAATTTGTTATTTATTTTAATAAATTAAATAAATAATTTATTAATTATTATAATGAAATAGTATTAAATATTAAATAATAAAATAAAAATTATATATTTTGCATAAGATGTATCGAACGGGCGATATGTATACTTAGTTTGTATGTATAGTCGCGTGGCATACAGCGTATGCACATCTCATATGTTATATGTCATTGAGCATATTCCATATATGTTGTAATAAATTAATGAAATTAATTTAAATAATTTAAATACACTGTATTTATTATGCTATATTTTTTATTTTATAATTTAATATTGTTATCTTAATTGATGTGTCAAGC
Source organism: Ailanthus altissimus (assembly GCA_946807835.1). Taxonomy (NCBI): domain Eukaryota; kingdom Viridiplantae; phylum Streptophyta; class Magnoliopsida; order Sapindales; family Simaroubaceae; genus Ailanthus; species Ailanthus altissimus. The sequence goes on from OX327684.1 coordinate 23,945,678, forward strand.
AACTGTTAAATAATAAAATAATATATTAAATGATTTTAAAATTATAAAAATTAATTATTTAATAAATACTTAATAAATAAAAGTTTGATTAAAATATAAAAAATATAACATTATTTTTTAATTGTAAAATTTATACTCACATATTGATAGTCCAAATTTAATATAATAAAAATATTTTAAAGTAATTTTAATAGGAATATTGACCTAATAAAATTGAACAAACTATACCTTAGAAAATCTAGAAAAAAAAAAGAGGAATCTGGATATTATCACCTTATTTTTCTTTTTTCTTAAAAAAAATTGAAAAACAATTATGTAACTGCTTATTAGAATTGTTTTGAATTTTTTTAATTAAATATACGTAAAATAGCTAAAGTTGTATGAAAACAAGTCAAAGCACTTTCTATTCAAAAGCAAACTGATGCATTTGCTGTCAAACCTGCCAAATTAAAATTCATAAATAAAAATAATATTATCACTTTTTAGGACTCAGACGATTAGTCAATCAATCTCAATCCCCGGGTCTTTACTTTCCCAAGAATCTCGTTTTGCATTTATTTGAAAATATTTATTGAAAAAAAAAAAATTTAGATTAACGAATTTTAAATTTATTTATTAATAAGAATCAATCATTCAGTTTTGTTCTGATCGGACTTTCTTGCGTGAGCTTGAATCTTTTATTTTTTATTAGTTATGATTAGACATATAAAATATTAATATAATTATCGTAATGATCTCGTCGGGGTAGTTCTCAACGAAAATTCTCTAATATTTAAGTCAAAAATGAATTTTTAAAGTAAGAATTTTATGAGAAAATAAGTAAAAATGTGTTTGGAATGAAAATACAAAAATTTTTAACTATTATTTTGTTCTTTTATAGAGCGTTCTCACAGGCAACTTTTTCATCATCAATTTTTTTTTTATCTTTCTCTCTTTCTTATAGTATTGGATTTCGAATGACATTTTGGGTATTCCGCCTTTACTGTGCATCTATCATACGCCAAATATTTTTTTGCAGATCTTCTATCATGCTTCTGACCTTACTTATGCTGTGCTTCTGACATACGCCAAGTATCTTTTTGATATGTGTTTAGGTATATTCTTGGCATAATCTTTATGCATGTCTTCGCCGGTGGGTTTGGTTAAAGTGTGGGGGTAAGCTTGATCTGTCAAGTGTTGATCCTCTTACAGCCTCTTTCTGTTTGGCCAGATCGAGTTTTAGAGCTGTCCCAAAAGGCTGATCATCTGGCAACTATACTGATAATATCTGAACAACCAATCCGTCATAGAGTCGACCCGATTTTCTCGTTGATTTGATGGTGCCAAGATGAACTGACCTGGTTGGTGTAAATGGAGGTTTAGATCGTATCTTTGCTAGTTCTGCTGAGCAGGTGCTTCAAGTTGCTGATCAATTTTACTGAATCCGAGTTGGTTATGTACTATTCTAGCACTACTAGGACCTAGCCTGAGGGCTACTGCATCTGAGCCTGCCTGCAGAGTGGTTTGTCTTGCGAAGAGCGATGAGCCCTGAAAAGAGCCATCCCTCAAAAAGATCCCTGGCTGGGCCTTTAGGGGTCGACTTTTAATTAGGCCCGAAGGCTTTGGGCTTAGAGGTAGTTTTTTTGGGGAATATGGGTCCGCCAGTTTCTAGTTTTGATTTATTTAAAACTAAAAACTCTGTTCTGTCCTGGCCGGCTCAGGTCGCACTTCTGCTTCATACAACTTCCTCTACTCCTGTTCGGATCATCGTTTGTCCGAACTGAAGTGAACCAGTTTCTAGGGAGTGATGTTGTCAAGTGTCTTTGGCTGTGATTGAAGGTATCTGGCCTGGTCATCTTGGTGTGATGACGTCACAGCTACTAGTAGGGGTACTGCCACGTAATGACGATTCTTCCTATGGCTTTCTTCAGATAATAATGAGTCGTTCAAGCGTTATCCTTAGCTAGTGTAAAAACCTTCTCGAATAAGGAATTTGCTACTAGCCGCTGATCTACTCTCTATTGTGTGGCTGTGATTATCCAAGACCTAAAGGTTGTACCTTTTCTTTTCTCCAAGTGATGTTTGGTTGCCGGTTTGGATCACTATTTTTTGAAGAGCCGCATTAAATGGGCCTAGAAACCGAGGTGTCACTCCGTTTTCCCAATGGGAGTCTCTTCAATTTTTCAATTGATCTCGCCCGTTCGTTCGATCTGTGTGACCTAAATTTTGTTGTTGTCTATAGATTGTTGGTTTCTTTTTCTATTGGCCCTTTACTCTTTATTTTTCTCCCTTACTAACATTTTGTTGCGTTAGTGTCACTCCGTCTCTTTAAAGGCATTCTTTATTGTTCAACGATTCTTAGTAGCTGTGACTGTCAGCTTTCTTTTGATTTCTGTGCTTCTTTTGGGTAAGTTCGTGCTTTTCTTTCCTCTTTTTTTTGAAGTTTTGTTTTTCAATTTTCTTGCGTGGAGGAAAGGGGTTCTGTTTTTTGCCTCTATTTTATGGGTAACTTAATAGTTTCTTAGGCCATTTTCTAGGTTTTTGTCACTGTTTTTTTTTTAAACTTTAGTTGCTTGTGTTTTTTGGTTTTGACTTTTATTTCCTATTTTCATTACTATTTAGGTGTGGTTGGTTTATTTTTGTTCTTACCCTGTGGTGTATGTAGCTTATAGGGAATGTTCTTGTGCTTGAATGGTGTTTTGAGACAATCTAAGTTTTTCAGCTGTGAATATAGTTGAGGAGGAGGAGAAACTGAACCAGAGGTCTCGTTGGTCAGGAGGGGTAGTGAGGCCAAAACTAGTGAGGGGGCGTCCACCTCAGCAGGTGAAGTACCTTCCTCGTCAATAGTAGTCTTAATAATAGTCAAGTTGGTCTCTAGTATTAGAGAGGGGGAGGGCAACAACCTATAAGACCCTGAGGGGGCAAATGGTGTGGAGGTGGTAGGTTTTGAACTGGATACCAAGTACTGTGTCTTTTGCTTGAACGAGGGTGACTTGGACCTCATTAGGCACTCGTATGACATCCCTGAATTGGTTACCCTTAGGTTGCCTACTAAGGAGGATTACTCAAACAACCATATTATTGATGAGGTGGCCATTCATGCGGAGTTCTTGAGGATAGGCCTTAGGCTTCCCATGCAACGTTATTTTGTTAAGATGCTAGCCCACTTATAAATGTTGTGATATGGTGTGTGATGTGTATAGATATGTATAATTTCAAAAATTAAATACGCAACGGAAGTAATCATACATGTAATACACTATATGACAAACTCAAGCATATAATCACATGTATGATCATTCAAGTACATATATATCTCATATATATTTTCATGCATGATATAAAATGAATTGTAAATAAATAACCTACCCGGTTATGAAGGTAGCTTTACAATTCTTCAAGAACTCCAATCTTCAATTTGTTGAGCTCACATTGAAGTGTTCCCTTGCACAATTCTAGTTCACAACTAAATCCGGTGGGATTGTGAAGCTAGAATGACAGCCTTGAATTTCTAGCAAATGATTGTTTTAACACTTAAAACAATTTGTCCTTATGAATTATCACTACCAAGATATGAGAAGAATTAAGTATTTTCTTTAGTTCTTTACAACTCTTTGTTTTGAATCTTAGTAAGCCTTTGTATATTCTCTCAACACTTTGAGAAATACACCTAGGAAATGCTCTCAATTCTCTCTTTTCTCTCCTTGAACGAAAATTCACTCCTCCTCCACACAAATTGAACTCTTTTAATTTTTAATTAAATACAAAGAATGATTACGTCTCTTAGTGCTCCACCACCACTTATCCATGTTTGCCATTACAAACATTAATCAATCATATTTTTCACTCAACAAATTGATTCATCCATATGAATCAATTGTTAGTGCACAAATGGCTATTAATCAATGTTGAGTGGTCACACCACTTCCCAAATGCACTATTTAACAAATTCTAAGTGGCCAACATTGCTTATTATTAATAACAAGTGCTTACTCCATTACTAAATGGTGTTTGCCACTTATTCTAATTAATAATAATAATTTGATTAATATATAAAATATTAATAATTTAAAATTATTTTGAATATTCACATTTACCTTATATGTATTTACTAAGTAAGGTAGATAGGTAAATACATGGTAAATTATTATGGAGCAAGATTGTGCCACTTGTGAATTTTTTATTAGTTAACAACTCTTGTAAACCAATAATGTATTTTTCATTCAATTATTGACAAGTGAATAATAAAAGGAACTTTGAAACATTTTTCACTTTGCTGAAAATTGTTGGATTAATTGTTCAATCCAATTCGCTGCCCCAGTGCACAACGATTACACTTCATATTGTGAGACTCTTTAGGTCCATGCCCGATTTGTCATATGAAACTATTTCACACGTCCGTGAACAATGTCCCACACACATGTTACTGATATTACAAAATGGTGCATTAGACCATACAAGTTGAGGTTATAACATATTCGTATAATCTTTCCATCATAAATATCATAGAAGAGCGGAGATATAGATCAACACTGTCAAGTCTCTATGTGCTCAACCATAAACTTATCTCTAGATTTGTATTTCAATAAATAATATCTGTAAACACTTTTACGATATTATTTTCCCGAGAATAAAATTAATTCTCAGATATGTCTGCTTATGGCCATAAGACATTCTGAAATACAACCTTGAAGTTTCAGGATATTTTACTCACCCAATTGAGTTGATGGATCCCATATCTGTACACACCGGACTCCATGAGCATCGGACCATACCCAGCGGTTAGACCATAAAAGGTATCTGACATGTGTGGAACCAAAGTATGATGGATTACTCACAAGTCCACCATGGCACTCAGGTCCAAGGACCACGAATACTACTTAACTCGAAAGATCCTCCATTGACGATTTTATAGGATGTCTATTGGAGATCTTTGTGAGTCTGTTCAATATTCAGTCCTTACTGAATACTTGTATCTCTATACGAGTTTTCACTAAACTCATGGTCTGCTAAGACTAACCATCTGGACTATCCAGATATAAACATACACTGATCTATATATATTAAGGTCTTCACTAACAGACCTGCATTAGTGAAGATAGATCAGAAACATTAAATTTAAGAACATATTTGCATAACAACATTTTCTAACACCATTTGCAACTCATTGCAACTATGCCATTACTAATATATTCTTAGGTCTTTATCCCATTTCAGACAAGGCTCTAACTCTTTAGATTTTACTAACTCTTAGTTCTGATTTAAACTCTTTTAGATCAGATCTGAACTCTTTCAGATCATACAATGTCTAAAACGTTACAAGCATCTTACTATATTTGTATATAAAATAATTAGTGATATATTGAAATCATAATTGTATAAACATAAAGCAAATATTTATACACAAAAGGGATGGCACGTAAGCACAAATCCCAATAATAAATAGCTCAATCTCAGCTATGACCCAATTCCTAGAGGGTATTAACGGGTCTGTATGTCTTGTGGGTAAGAGCAGGGCAGTTTCCCCTCATTTTCAAGAACTATGCTCTATATATCACTTAAGGAACAATGTTAGGAGTCAAATGGGCTTCTATTACCTCTCCTTCCATGGTCTCCAAAACTCAGTCCCCGATCAACCTACCTCCATGAAAGACTGAAAAAAAGAGTGGTTCTTCGCTGGGGTAAAGTGGGGCCAGAGGGTCCCCTAGAGAGATGGAGGAGAGTGAGTTGTCCCTGTGAGTTTTTCTAAGGATGCAGGTCCTCGTCTTTTTCGTACTTTTGAGTATTCTCCTTGTTACCTTATACAGCTCGGCTGACATCTGATTTTTGCAATGACTTGGGCTACTGACATGGAGGTGTTTGAGCAAACCCTCAATCGGATAACCACTGCACTTCAGTACATCTGCCCAGTCCAGGAGTTGCTTTCACCAGCCAACATTTTTGGATCAGGCCTAGTTACTTTGTGCCGTCCCTGCCCTGCATTCGAAGTAAGTCATTGTTTCTTTTCTTTGGCCAATATTTCCTCAGCACTTCTTGGGCTTACACTATGTATTATGCAAGGATGTCAGAACTCAGCGGTCATGAGAGGAGAAAATAGAGCCGGGTCAAAGGATCATCTTCAAGTGGTTGGGGTCTTCTGAACCCTGTCACGTCATGGAGATACTGTTTGGCCACGTCCTGGGAGAAAGTTGAGCAAGGGGGTCCATCCCAAGAGAGAGGGTCATTTAGTCACGCTGCAGGTAGGCGGGGCCGTGAAAAGAGGACTGTACAAAGCCCTACTGTCCGAGATGGGGGACAAGCTCCGAGCGGCTCTTCAGGGAGGGGGGGCGAGCTTCTATCTAGACTTCTCGACCATAATACGCCCCTACCCCCCAAACCCAAGGCAGGGGGCAAGGTTCACTGGATCGTCCTTTTACACAAACTTCTTCTCCCGAGCAAGCTATGGCAGCACCCAACTCTATGAGGCCAGAAGGGTCGTTATCCAACGAAGATCCTCCCCGATGAGTTGGGGTTCTTATCTCTGCGAGAATATTTTTGCCATATTCTTTATGCTTGTCTTCACCGGCGGGTTTGGTTAAAGTATGCGGCTAATCTTGATCTGTTTGGGGTCAGTCCTCTGGCAGCCTTTTCCTGCTCGGCTCGATCGAGGTTCGAAGCTATCTTAAAGGGATGGTCGTCTAGTAACTACATTGACCATATCTTAACGATCAATCCGTCCTCAATTTTCTCGTTGATCTGATGGTGCTGAGATGAACTAACCTGGTTAGTGTAAAGGGAGGTTTTGGTCTCATCTTGGCCAGTTCTGCGGAGTAGGTGTTTTAGGTTGCTGAATCCGAGCTGGTTATGTACTATTCTAGCCCTACCAAAACCTGGCTCAAGGGCTATCACATATGGGCCTTCCTACGGAGTGGGCTGTCGTGCGAGGAGCGGTGGGCCTTGAGAAGGGCCATCCTTAAAGGAGATCCCTGGTTGGGCTAGTGGGGGCTGATTTCTTATTAGGCTTGAGGGTTTAAGCTTAGAGGCGATTTTTTAGGGGGAACAACATCAATAACACTACCTCCACTTGCTCGTGCTTGTATATTGTAATAGAATTATTTATTTTATTAAATCAAATTATTGTATTAATTTATTACAATGTGAATAGGATATATTTAATGACATGTTGTATGTGGGATGTGTATACGCTGCATGCCACGAGGATGCATATGCACGCCACATATACATGTCGCAAGCATGACACACTTTATGCGAAATATATATTTATTTTATTATTATTAATTAATTAATATAATAAATTTATAAATAATAATAAAATTTTATTTATTTACTTAGTTATTAAATAAATAAATTTTTTATTGAATAATATTTTATTATAAATAATAAATTATTTATTTAATTTGTTAAATAAAAAATTATTTATTTACTTGTAATACAAAAAGAAAACAGAATGAAAAAAAATTAAAAGGAAGAAAATTTAAACAAAATAAATAATTAAAAAAGATAATTCATATTAAAAAGAAAAAAAGATAATAGAGATTTGATAGAGAGGGCACAATATGATTAATATAATAGCCGTCACCACAATGTTATTTGTGCAAACCTTAGGAGGTGACAGTGTTAATACCCCCAAGTTGACGAACGTACTGTGAATGGAAGCGAAGATTATACTAGGTAGGTGTTGCAGAGCTCGTGACGGGAGCAGGCAGATTAATTTGAACCATAATAATGGAAATCCTTCTGGGTGTCAAGAGTAAATTTTCTCTGTTTGATCTGAATTATTCATTTTGCCACTCAGAAAGGAAGCTCAACAAAATCCGACTTTAGTATATTAAAACTGCCGTTCTACTATTTTCCAGAATTATGCATAGTACAATGTGTAGTGAAATATTATTAGAAATGTTTGATCCCAAACTATTGATATAAAGTCTCGATAGTAGCACTTGTAAGTGAAAGCAAATGTAAAGGGAAAGAAAAAGTAGTTCACATCGAAGAAATGTGAATGAAATAGTAAACTTAACAAAGAGAGCGTATAGAAGATAGAAGACGAGAAAAGTATTTGTAAAATTCTGATATTGTAAATTCCCATGAACTGGCATTCTCGAGTAATTACCGGTGAATTTTAACTTCTATATGTAATCTAAAAACTATTATTCGTCGAATTAATTAAGATCCACATACAAAGGCCAAAGCCGGGAGGTAGAAACTCAAGGCAAATCAGCTTCGGTGTCTGGTTCGTGGCCATTTGTGGAAATAATTTTACTTTTGAAAAGATCCAAGAAATCAGCCCCAGCAGTGAAAAAGATCCACTCGCACGCCAAAAATAAGTCAGAAATCTTAAAAGACCACTGTTCTCTTGGCAAGATATGTGTAACTGCGGCAAAAGAATTATGAGATGCATCCAGTCACAGAAAGAAATTAAGGTACTGAAATCTGCTTATAGAGAGGTAGGAGTTTGTAATTTTGGGTTCGGGTTAGATTCTTGGATTCTTAAAAGTTAAATCATATCCGAATTTGACCAAAACACTAAAATGTATCACGTTCGACACTTTTCTGGTCGGGACGATTCCCAACCCGACCTTGGGTTAGGTTGAGAATTTCAGACCTTTTTTCTTTATTTTTATTTTTTTACATTGAAACGACATCGTTTTGATTCGATCCTAGTCAAATTGGGAATTCTCAAATTAAATTTAAAAAAAAAATCAAAATCAAATTCAATTTTAATTTCAATTTTGTTAAATGTTATTATTTCAAATTCAATTACATTAATGTTATTATTCTAAATTCAATTTGAATTTAAATTACGTAAAATATTATAATTTGATTAATTTTGAAATTAATTTTTTTCAAATTCAATTACGTTAAATGTTATAATTATAAATCTAATTTCGAGTTGAAATACGTTAATATTATAATTTGAAATATTATTTCGATTTCAATGATGTAATTTGATTAATTTTGAAATCGATTCGTTTTAAATCTAATTACATTAAATGTCGTAATTATAAATTCAACTTCGAGTTGAAATAAGTTAAACATTATAATTTAAAATATTGTTTTGATTTCAATTATGTTAAATATTATGAATTTCAAGTTCAATTATGTTAAATATTATAATTTCAAATTTTATTTCGATTTCAACATTTGGGTCCTCTCAGCCTCTGTCGCCTTCAGCTTCTCCAACTCAGCTTCTATGGAAGCAATATTCTCTTTGGCACTTCTACTCTGGATACCCAACTTATGGACCTCAAATATTCATTGAGTCTCTACCCAATCTAGCTTCTCTTTCTCCTGGGCATCTTTCTTAGCCTCCTGGATTACCCTTATGGGCGACAGCTTTTTCTTGGCTAGACTGGCAAAAGACGCAACAAAATCATTATTCTTTATCTTTAGACCGATTGTCATGATATTGGCTATGGTATTGTTAGAATTAAACTTCAACTTCTTATTTAAGTATAGCACAATCGATCATTCAACAACATGTCAGCCACTTGAGACTATAGATACTTTAGTCGGTTGATCACATCCAGCACTTGTGACTTAGCAACAGGAACAGGTGGAGAAGCCAATTATTTAGATTTTGAGCCTTCATTTGAATCTTTACTCTTAGAAGAAGATTCTTAAAGAAGTATGGAGAGGGCGTTAGCCGCTGACATAGCGACTTTAATCTTTAACGGTGATTTTCAAGTAGGCTTTATCAGCTTAACAGGCCAAGCAAAAGGAGAAGGATGCTGGATTGACTCGCCAATCCTTTCTTAGGTACCTCAATATCTTCATCAGTTTTATCTGTGATGTCAACAATTGGGAGAGGAGACTTGCTTATGGGAATTGGAACAACATTGATGTACTTGCTCCTTTAAAGCTGTTTGTGCCTAAAAACTGTGCACAATCTTCAGCCGAGGCCCCCTTATTGCCTTAGTCTAAAACAAAAAAAAAAGGTAAAGTCAATTTCTAAATAATCAAAATCTAAAACATCATATAAAGCCGATCTATACTACCTTATAACTCTTCCTGGGGAGAGTCGTCACTTCTTTACTCTCTCCAGTAGCAGGAGCATCAACTGGGGCAGAAATAGCTTCTATAAAACAAATCGACAAAGGTTTAAAATTAAAAATTTAACAAAACAAGGAAAAAAAAATTTGTATACCTTGTTGAGTTATATTGTCAACGATCTTTACTGACTCGGGATCAAATATATGTTTATTAAAATCAACTAAATAAAAGCCAATCCATGTTGGTCGATTTTTCCTTTTACATGGAATATCTTCAGCTGTACTAAATTATATTGTTTGAATTGGAGGCCTTGGATCTATAAATGGTCATTCAAAGAAGGCCTCTTCCAACTAAAGGCTACCAGAACAAACCCATTTAGTTTGACATTCTATGGTCGACCATTTGTGTTCCACGAGAGCTATTTCTTTCTTTGATGACATGAGTTCCTCATCTCTCTCAAATTATTACAATCATATTTAAAACTATAAAATCGCTCAAAATCAAGAATTTCTTATATAAGCTTACCCGATGTTTTCTTTCGACCGACCTGTACACCATCATCAGTGTTAGAAACTTTAAAGTTATGCAAGGCAAGTGCTTCATGCAAGGAAAGACTAAAATTAAGGTTGACTATCTGCCTCTAGCACTCATCAAATAAGTCAAGCCGGCCATGAGATGCAAGAAAGTCTTCCAATTGGAGAGACTTCTTTAGTTGGGTTGAGACTTAGGAGGTTTTTTTTAACAAAGAATGACTCTTTAAAGATGACCCTGGATTTAAAGTTATGATTGGCTGAAAAAAGTTAGGACGAGGGACAACTTGAACACATCCAAATTGCCGACTAACTCATTAAGGATGATAGGTCTTTATGCCACATTTTTTGTTATTTGCTATGATAATGATGGCCCTATGATGCAAGTCTCGAGACATTAAGCAATTGCCAAGAACAGTGCCATTCAACGTCCAGATTAGTTTCCTATAAATTAGAGTAATGGTCTTTGTAGGACCACCTCGTCTATTCAAGACAAAAAAAGGGTTGGTCTAAGCCGATAATAAACCTTATCATCTAGGTGAATGATGGTGTAAAAGAATTTAAAGAAGTTTTCAAAATGATTTTTGTTTAAGATATCATTGTAATAGCCATGGAGGCATAACAACTAAGCTTATTTGGACGTGGTTTAAAAGTGGTTTTAAAGAAATGGGGGAAGTAAGCTAACATCCAAAATAGAGGATCTAAAGAGGACTACCAACATTAGGACATAATTTCTCGCCCTCGACAGGAAGAATCTCAAAAAAGACTTCTATAAAAGTAAGATAGGAAAAAAAGGTCCTAAGGCCAGTTCTAAGTCGTCCGCTAAGGTGGTTACAACCTTAAAATACTATCTAGTTATCTTTTGTGAAGGGTTACATAAACTATATTTACATAACCAGTAAAGAAGAAAAGCAATATGCTATAACCTAGAAGGCACAACCAATTTTTGTTTGAATTTATCTATAAATCTCCCAAAAGTTAGTTCGGTTTTGGTCACATATAACTCGATCTCACCTACTGATAACTCAACATTAACCTCAACGGTCAACCCCGTGAATGAGCAAATTAAAGAGAACTATTAAATCGTAAAGGGTGGGAGTTATATAGCCGAACCTAAAGCAGAATGCATTGTAAACTTTGGACCAGAAAAGTATTAAGGCTAATATCAGGTTATTATGCAAGGGAATTTGAAATCTAGACAATTGAATGAGATCATAGATCTAGGTCGGTTTCCAAATAGTGAGGTTTCAAGTAATTTAGCAATCCTCTGAATTCGATAGTTGATTTTGGCCATGACCTAATTGGCTTAAGAGGTCAACTATACGTTCTTGGCTAAACCTCATTGGGTCTCTTATGGGCAGGAAAAAATCTAATGTACTTAGAGATGATTTTTATGTCATAAAGACCTAATATGTATTGAGAAGAATCTACCACAAAGAAAAGGGTCTTAAAGGCAACTTGGTCACCTTCTAAGATATCTTGAGATTTTTTGAAAAGAGATTATAGGGTTGATAGCCTTAACCTATTTTATCTTCTTTGATCTTGATGTAGTCGATTTTGATTTCATTGCGATGAAAGATTAAGTTGCAGAAAGGGGGAATTGTATCTCAAGATAAAAAGCATGTCAAATAGAAAATTAAGAGCAAATGAAATTACAAAGATAAAAAGGTAAAAATTAAAGAACCTTTCTAAAGAAAGTTTGGAAATCATTGAAAAACAAAAAGAACTCCTTGAAGATTGCCTTTAGGAGTTGAGAGAAAAAGTTGTTTATGCTCAGAGGTAAAAGTGAAGAATAGATAAGTAAAAATTGCTTTTATAGGCAGACTCTTGACAATAAGATGAAAAGTTTAAAATAAGGCTCATTAAACACAAAAGGTGAAGAGGTAATATTAAACAACTTATTTAAGAAAAATCGGCCTTGAATCTTATAAAAATAGCACTATAATGAGAAAATTGGCTATGAAGAAAATAGATTATGATCGGTTAAAAGCAAAAGTCGATTTTCATAAGCTATAAGTGTTTCCTTGATTGGAAGTCGATTTTTTTCCAAGGAAGGTGTTGCTAGTCGAATATCATAACAATCTCAAAAGATACTTCACGAGTTCAATTTTTTCATGAAATTCTCAAAGGGTATTACACTAACTCGATTTCTTCATGTAAAAATCATGAGAAGACCAACAAAGTCGAATTTTTTCTCTATAAATTCATATAACAATCAGCTTTGAAGAAGTAAACCTGTGTCAACATTGAACATGAAGAATGAGAGACTAGCTTTATTAGGATGCAAGCATAAAAAAAATAATTCTTTTTTTTTATTGGCTTGCAAGGGGAATTATTGACATCGGCCCAATATTGTGTATAATAAACCTATTTGTTTGTTTATTTTTTGTATTCATTAGTCCAAGTCCAGTAGAGTATTAGACCTATATTATGTGCTTATTAGCATAAGAAGTGTTATTTGGTTATAATTCCTTTTTACTTTCAAATTATGTGTAGAATAGAATTTTCAGAAGCCTATATAAAGGTTTGATATTTTGTTGTAGAGGGATTCATTCACATATTAAATATACAACTTTTTAATTTTTATCTCTCAATTCAATTTATTTTTGTTCTTATTTTTAACTCAGGATTTTATTCTTGTTGATTTTCATAGTCCAATTGTCGAGTTTCACTTATTCTTCTCCAAGAAGTAACTTAAACTCTATAATTTGCTCGCTATTTCACAGTTTATGTATACTTTAAGCATCGCTCATTGTAAGTCAAATTCAACTTTATCTTATTTGATAAAATTCTAATTTCAGTTCTGTGCGAATTTGAGATAATTCGTTGTTCTAACAGAACGTTAGGCATACATAGATCTAATCACTTAGTTTTATTTGCGAACACTTCCCCCAATGAAATAAAACTTCAACTAAACAACCTTAAGTTCTTGGATAATAATGAACTGATCACTAGCAACTTCTAGTTAAAATCAGGCAAGAAAAAGGTACTTATAGGTTTTTTGTCAATCCAAAGGCATGATGTTGCTTTACTGCTGGCAAGAACGAATATTAGCTGCCTTTCAGCACCATCCATTCACGATATAGCATAGTATTCTCTATTCGCTAAACAAAGTCTATCTTCTAATATATTTCTGATGATATGTAACATTAGCATTGAAATAGTTACCATCTGACTTGACTTTCAAATCATTACATAGAGGTAAAGTAGGTTCCATAATGCCAGGATTTTACACTTTTGTAGCATCTTAAATATATACAATCAATGCAACTGTGCTCGAGTGGAGAAGAGCATCATACTAAGATAGCTAAATAGAACACTTTCGTCTTCTCCGTAGAATGAGATATGTGAACCAATCCTCCTAAAGGTCTGGAAATGTTCACTACTCCACATCTAGTATACATCCAGTGTTCAAAAACTCGAAATGAACACCTAGTTAGCAATTTCATACATTATTGATTATGCTCAACAAGCTGCATTATATAACAGATTGAAGATTGTTCTCTTCAAGTCTGTATTTGTTCAAACTTTAGGTGTCACAAGACATGAAGTCTAGATTAGAATCATGCTATGAATACAATCTCATCTCTCATTTTGCAGTGATTGCATTGTCATTCTCTCTGTAGGACATAAAGAAATGCAAGTTTATATTGAGAAAATTTAGATAGAATCACAATGCCACATTGCTTCTTAAGATCCATCAATCAAAAGTTGATACAAAAATTGGCACAACTAGAAACCTACCTTGATTTAACTGTTTTTACATAATTTTAAAGTAAATGAATATATAATCTAATCCAATTCAATTAGACGATTTAAACTAATTTGCAAGGTAACTGAATTGAACCTTCCATCCAACCTCGCGTTCACTCTTAAAATTTTCCAATATCCATTCTCTCTCTCTCTCCACGTGTCCCTATTCCTATCATTCCCTTCACCCATCGGTCCCTCTATTACCACAGCCTCCTGATTTCCTCGCGCACCCAAATCAATAATTATCGATCTGAAAAGATAAGTCATTTGTATCATATAGCTAGTTAATCAATATATCATGAGACCCCTGAGAGTCATTCACTCCTCAAAAAGCTGTGCTTGGAAATTAGCAAGACCATAGCCTGAAAATGAAAAAGTTGAAAACATTGGAAGATATTATAGCGGGCAAAGTACATTTACACTTTAAAGATATTATTTAATATTTAATTATACTCTTATGATGTTAATAATATTTATTTATATTTTTAATATAAAAATATTATGTTAAATTGGTAAAAGGATATTATAAAATAGTATCCGTTGCAACTTGTCGATTAGAATCGAGTATCAGTAAATATTATTTTATTGGTAGATAAATACTATTTACATAAATAATACTATTATATAAATAATGGTAGCATTATTTGCAATGATTATTTATCGTAAATAATATCTACCGCAAAAAATATTATTTACATATGGTATTGTTTATGTAAATAGGATCACTGTGAACTATTTAGTAAAATTATGTCGAAAACTGTCGCCGCTTTTTCTATAGTAGCGAGTTTTGTTTATGAGACTTTTTCGCAACAGACCGTGATCGCGTTACAGGGAAAAGCTTACGTAAGTGTAGTCCATGAAAGCCGTCTAGAGCTTTTTTCTGTCCCTATTCGTGGCATTCTTTGTGCTCATTGTGAATCGAATTTGAGTGCTTTAAATTGTAGAAACTACGGATTCATGTATCAAAATGATAAAATTTGACTGAAAATTTGATGTTTGAATCAACAGTTTCATTACATAGTGCACGGTGGTACTGTTTATATAAATAGTATTTTTTCGCAGCAAATATTATTCATAGTAAACAATCATTGCAAACAATATCTAGCACTGTTCACGTGTTAGTACTGTTTATGTGAACAATGACAATCCGCTGGCAGAGTAATATATACTGGTGACTGGTTCCATTCAATAAGCGGCGACAAACATTGTTTTATAGTAATACTTTATTAATTTATTGTAATACTTTTATGTTAGGGGTGTCGATAAATATTTTTAAAATTATAAAGGTGTAGTTGAGTATTAAACAATACCTTTAAAGTGTGAATATCTTTTGTTTTATTATAATTTTAATGAAAATTTTTAATGGTTAAATTATTTTTTTTTAACTTAAGATAAAGGAGAATTGAATTTGAAATCTCTATTTAAGTAAAGAAATACATTGCAAACTCTTAAAACTGTACCATTTAAGTAAATACTTAACCGTTAGATTTTGAGAACCATTAATAAAACATAAAAAAAAAGTGCTATTTTATATTAAAAGGATGAGTACTTAAAAAGGGAAATTGCTATTTTTTCCTGATATGTTTCATATTTATCACATTTTCTTCAAAATTTTATATAATACCTCATTACTCTCTTGTTGTGAGAAAGATTCTCCTAAATTTTTTTCTTTTACTATTTTGCTCTTGATATAACAAATAAGATTTAAAATTATAAGATAATTTAAATTTTATTTTACATATAAAAATATTTAACTGTTAATAGTTCAATAATTAGATTATGTGTAACATAATTTTTGTGATGAATATAATAATATTTTTATTGCTTTTTAAATTAATCTATAAACAAATTCGTATTCATAATGTGTTTTAAACAAATATAATTTTTTAATGTTTTATTTATTTAAAATTTAGTTTTAATGAATTTTTTTAGAGTTTTTAGATTTAAAAAATAATAATATTTAAGTGTTAAGTCCTAATTAGATTAAAAAAAATACTAAAATATTAAAAGCTAAACTACACTAAAAGGTAAAAAATTATTTATTAAAATATTAAAATCAAAATACACTAAAAGATATAAATATTAAAGTAAAAAATACATATTTTAAAGGTATTTTATTGAATTTAAATATAAAATTATAAAATAATAATATGAAAGGACTAATATACCACTAAAAATGCATTTTTTCTCACAACAAATAGTAATGAAATAATATGAAAAATAATTAGGGGATAAGTGATAAATACGAAAAATAATAGAAAAAAAGTGTTTTTTTATATTAAATTTAGAGTTTTTGACTCCATGTTTTATTGCACGTGACTGAAACACCTCCGTAGTTTCAAAATTTTCTAAAACGCCTTCATCCACCAGTTCCTTTCATTTGTTTTAATAAAAAATTCTTTAAAAAATGCACAATTATGGTTTTGCCCCTAACAATATCGACGTTAGTTACAGTAGCCTTTTTTTTTATCGAAAAAACTTGTGACATCAGTATCCATTTGAATTGAAAAATTTCTTTCCATCATCTCCAATTGTGGCCATCTAATAAGACTATATCCACCGTAGTCTACATCTCTCTATCCCCATCACAAGAAAACACATCATTGTTTCTACTTTTCCCTCCTATTCTTCTTCTTTGAATTACATCACCAACAAAATGCAGATGCTAAATGCACCCTCCCTTCAATGTAATTTAATTATTTTTCCATTTTATATCATAAAAACAATACAAAAGTCTTAAGTAAAATTTTTATTTTTAATGTCTTTTTTCTTGTTTGAAGGAAGAAGTATGACGAAGAAAGCTATACCAATAGTGGTGCGACACGTGATCTTGTTTAATTGGAAGCTAGTGACACTCCTCTGCATCGTGTTCTCTCTCGTCGCTCTTTTGCCCCTCCACCTTCAGTATGATAACTCGCCTCCAATTTATCGCGCGAGATCACGGATACGTTACGATAATTTCAGTGGCACTTCCAATATCGCCTTCTTTTTCCTTTGGTGACAAAGAAAACTTACCGTACACTAGAATTTAAGTCATCGGTGACTTGGTTACTCGGTCGACAAAATTAAAGGAAGCAGATATGTCATTGCATTTATGTGAAATCAAAAGAAATCAAGTTTTTTTATATTTTAGATCAAAGACGTTGTTACTTGCAATGTTGAGAGAACGAAGAGACGTCTCAATATGATCAAGGTGTGAAAAGGAATGAGAAAATCAAAATAGGCCATGTGTCTTGAAATTACTCCTAGCATGTTTGATTGCTTTCCACGTTCTTGGTATATTTAAGTACCCAAATGCCCTTCCTCCCATTAAAATACATGGAAGAGATTGACGAACGATGAGCGTTTCAAGAATTTTTAAAACCATAAGAGTATTTTAGACACGTGCAATAAAACATGGAGGCCTAGAAAGTCAAAAATCTTTTAAGGAATCAAGATAAACTAAATCGAGTAAAATTTTACAAATCAATGATGTTAAAAATTTAGTAGTTTAAATTTGTAATTAAGTATTATTTTAAGTTGGAGATCGGTGAGGAGTTAACACGAGATCAATGACGTATTGAACAGACGAGAAAGTGACAAAAACATAAGTTAAAAGCAAATAGCGAAGCACATAAGGAGCTAAAGTGGAGGCTTTTTGTAGTAATCAGTATCCACAACCGGTAAGAATAAGTATTTATATATGTATAAATATACGTATTTTATTTGTATGTGGATAATACTTGATTTATATATTGTTATTAGTAGTATTTGTATAGGTTAAGGTCATACTATTAGCATTGAGTTTAATTGCAAGACTTTAGATTTATTTTAGGGACCAAATTATAATACTTTGAAAGTTTTGGGGGCAAATTTATAAATACTAAAAATTAACCACTTAGTATAAAAATACACTTTTAAAATCCTAATTCTCTCATTTTGATCGAGTTACCTCTTTTAGAGAGAGAGAAGAGAGAAAAAGATGGGAGAGAAAGAGAAGAACGAGAAGAAAAAGAAGAAGAAATTAGAAATTTGAATTTTAAGAGGTATATCACAACTATTTCTCAATTTATTGGTGTTAATTATGTTAATTTATTTAAGTTTTAATTTCTGAAAATATGTATAATTGAGGATTTGATGTGTATTTCGTATGATATTGTGAGAATTGATGATAATCTATAAGATAGCTTGATAAATCATGATGGATTGTAGAATTTCTGCTTGATAGTCTCTTGATCCATGAATTTTATAAATTGTTGTAATTCGATTCTGATTTTGAATTTTGAGTATATGAAATTAGACATGTTTAGGATCATATGAGACTTTGAATTGATTCAACATTCCAGAAATTGAATTTGTTATGAATTTACCAAAGTGACCCTAAAATTCTGGAAATTTCCTATATGAACAGTATGATACAGTGACAAATAATATTTATCCTACTGAATGATCTTTAAAAATTACGAATTTGTGGAATATGATACGTTTATATGTCTAATATGATATACTCGGAATTAAAAATTTAGATCAATGTGGTTGAAGTGTTATGATTTTCTAAAGTGTATCAGCTCATTGCAGTATTTGATTAACAGATTTTTAAAGCTATAGAATAAAATAGTTTTAACATACTTTTGGCAGTTATTTTGAAGTGAAATATTTATCATGGATTGAAATATGTGTCAAGAGTATTTCTGTGATAGTTTTATAATTTTTGAGTTAGTATATGGTTTTATAAAATTAAGAGATTGAATACTGTTCAATAAGTATCTTGATCCTATCAGGTTAGTAGTTTGGATTTGATGGTGTGTATGGAATAGATTATGTAGAAATTTTGTTATAATATTTTTATATAGGAAGGATATATGAGTCAAGAATGATATATTCTGATTTTAGAGTAATTGGACATCATTTGATGTATTAAAATTTTTTGTTAAGTGTAAGTGGTCAGAATGACAGGTTTTGAGAAACTAAGTATTTAGACCAATTTGATGTGATAAATGCATTGTGTATAATTTTATAAGCTATTTAAAGTATTTTGTGTGAATTGTAAGACTTATGAAATGATTGATCTCTATTGATAGGTTAAGGAGATTTAAGCCTTGTAGTTGTAAGTGCTAAGAGGTAAGTATACTAGACTTTTTACTGAAATCACAATAAACATAGTAATTGTTTATTATGATTTTGTAAATGGGGTTAGGAATATGTTTATGTTATATCAAAGTATATTTTAATATGAAATGTGAAGATATGTATTTATGAATGTGAGCATGGACATACATGACATATATGTGTTTTTGAAAGTGAGCTTTCAAAGTGAAATGTGTTTAACAAAGGAAGCTTTTGAAGTGTAATATGTCCATGAGAAATATTTTGTGTTTTGAGAGTACTTGAACTCACTGTTAACTTAGTAGACATTTTATGTGATTTGTGAAGCCTTTATATGTGGCATTTCCTTCGGGATTGGTATATGTTATGTGTTCCGTATGTAGGGAGGATTCTATTGGTACCTAAAGAAAAAGTGAGTCATCACATTCGTGTGGTGGCATATTGGTGCATGTGAGATGACTCACCGATGATCAGGGTAAGGGTTTGGCTTTTTTCTTCAGGCATGAGCATTATACGTGTGTGATTTAAAAACTTCACTTGTACTATTCCTCTCATACAGTATGTCACCTATGAGTGACATTTGGCTCATTATATGATATGTGATATGTAAGTCCTACTAAGTAGTAGTTGAGTGATGGTATTCCTATTATATGTTTTGAAAGAATGTGTAAGCGCTTACATGATATGTGATTTGATAAGATTATGATTTTGATTGATCACAATATATCATACATATGTATTGTGTACATATATGTATTTGTATTTGATATATAAAAAACAAGTATGCTTATTGAGTTTTATACTTATTATAGTTTATGGTGATTTCAGGTAAATAAGGTACATGTGTGCTTAGCGGATTTGACAAGACTTCTGCTGTCCCTTGGGTTCCCTAAGTTGTTAGGTTGCTAAGTGTTTCATTTGTGGACATATAGTTTAATATATTTGATTTGTCCCAATCAAATAAATACTTATGTGTTATTTTATTAAGTGTGGTTGGATTTAGTTTAAGTTTCACCAAGTGTAGTTATGAATTGATTTTAAGTAAGAATTTGCAATGAATATATTCTGGGCTTCCGGTAACAAAGTTGCTACTGGTGACGTAGTGAAGTGTTAATCTCTGAGAAAACTCTGCGTACCTTCAGTTTAATAATTGTCTAAGTCATAATTCAATGGCTATAATTATGAAAGAAATTGAAATGAATGTTCAAATATGTTCAATAGAAGATTATGTGTAAATGTTAGATTATTAGTTGATTTTTAGTGTTGAACTTACTAGCAACCTACTAAGGATTCCTATGTTGAATTAAAGTTTCAAATTTTTGTGTAATACTATTTATGAGTGTACTTTATTGAATGAATGTAAATTATGTCATGTATTAGATCTTTTGGGTCTGGAGTGTGACACTTTTATTCCTAGGTTCCAACCTTGGCAGAGAGCTAGCGCCTAAACGCCAACCAAGGCAGTTAGTTAGGGCCTAGGCATTTGTTTTCGATGTTTTCATGATTTTACATTCTTTTTCTAAGTTTAAGTCGATTTTGAACCTTATAAATTTATGGACTCTTATTCTAATTAGAAATCAGATTTATATGAAATTTTTAAAACTTATATAAATCATTGTAATCATTTAAAATAATCAAGAATTAGAAAAGAAACTCCAAGAGAAAAAATAGAAAGCTAGAGAGCGCTTAAGCACCAGTCAAGTGTCATGCCCCAAGTGTTCTCAAGCATTTCTTCGAACACTTGGTGCGCGACAAAGCCTCCTAGAGGCCTTTTAGAAGACTCGCTGACATGGGTGAAGAACTGGGCCAAGCTCGTGAATTATTAGGGTTATTAACCTTAATTAGGAAATGAATATTCTAGGGAATATGTGATGACATCTAGGAATATTCTAGGAAATATTACTCTATCTTGTATATACACAGTTAGATCGTTTAGATCTCAACCGTCGATTATATAAGGCTGCTAGTATATAAAAGAGAGATCCTCACATGTATAATTCATCTCATAGCTTATTTTCTCTTCAGCAATATAGAGACAATTCGTGCAAACACTTGGTGTGCTTGTTTTTCTTCTCTTTATGTGGTTTTCTCGGCTGCTTAGCACGCAACACGTCTAAGGTCGCACGGTTCAAGAATGGTCCGTGACACAAGGTAGTTAGTTGGGGCCTAAGCATTTGTTTTTGGTGTTTTTAAGATTTTATATTCTTTTTCTGAGTTTAAGTCAGTTTTGGACCTTATAAATATGTGGACTCTTATTCTAATTAGAAATAAGGTTTCTATGACATTTTTGAAGCCTATATAAATCATTATAACCCTTTAGAATAATCAAGCATTAGAAAGAAAACTTCAAGAGAGAAAATAGAGAGTTAGAGAGCGCTTGAGTGCTAGGTGTGCAAGAAAATATGGTATAAGTGCTTGAGTATTGTATGTACAAAAAATCACTGATAGATCCTTTATGAGAGCTCGTCTATTATTGTATTTCTTGGTAATCTATTAAAAGAGATCTTTGTAATTTGAGAGTTTTTTTCTAAACTAATAAAAAAATTAGGATCTTGTGATTAATCGTGGACATTGGCATTTGTTACTGAACTATATAACTTTGTTGTGCCTTGTGTGTGTGTGGTTATTTATCTCTCTGATTGTGTAATATTTTCTTATTCTTAGTTACTTGTGAGTGAATTCTTCTTTAAAGTGCTTAAAGATTTTTTAAAGTACATGCTGAAAAACACAACAAATGGTATTAGATCCAATGTCAATATCTAAGTGGTATAGTAGAACATAGGTTATAACAACTCATAAGTATGAAGTAAAGAAGTTTAATAGACATAATTATTTCAATCTTTGAAAAATAAAAGTTATGACTCTATTGGTGAGTCAAGATTAGATTCAGCTTTTTAAAGAGAGTTAAGTAACAAGTAGTGAAGAAAAAAAAACTTGCAACATTTGGATTCAAGTCATATAGAGAAACCATTCAGAAAAAAAACCTATAGTACCATAGTTTTGTCATTGAGTAATGAAATTTTGAGAAAGGTGGCTAGAAAGACGAAAGATATAGGTTTTTAGAAGAATTTTAACTCATTCTTAATGAAAAAGTCCTTGCTGAACCGTTTGTATATTAGGAAGTTGATTTAACTGTTTATGATTGTAAGAACTTCATTTGAAGGCCACATTGATGCATTCAACAAGATAATTATAGATTTTGAGATGACTGACATTAATATTGAAGATAAAGATAAAGTAATCATCTTGTTATGTTCTTTACCTCAAAGTTATGAGTACTTTATGGATATACTCGTATATGATAGAGAAATTTTAATGATGATTGATGTCAAAGCTTCGTTGAACTCATAAGAATTGAAAAAAAATTGAATCTAGTAGTGCAGCAAGTTTGATTACAAAAGGAATATATAGAATGAATAACTAGTCGATGGACAACGCCAAAAAATATTATCGTTGCAAGAGAGAATATCACTTGACAAGAGATTATCCACAAAAAAAAAGACAAAGATAGATGGAGATTCTACAATAGTCTGTGAAGAAGTACTATGAGGTTGCAGAATTTTTGGTAGCTTTTGATGGAAAATATGATGGTGAGTGGATACTTGATTCTAGTTGCAGTTTTCATATATATCCTGATAGATCTTTGTTTTCTAATTATAGATTTATTAAGGGTGATAAACTACTATTGAGTAATGATGTGACTTGTGAAGTCATGACAATAAGTAGTATTAAGATGTATGATAGGAGAGTTATAGAGTTACTTAATATATGATATATTTTTTAGTTAAAAGGAATTTGATATCTTTAGGAGTGCTAGATCGAGTAAGGTATTCATTTAATGCACACAAAAAAAGAGAATACTAAAAATGATGAAAGGATCTATAATAATGATGAAGAGTGATAAACACAATGCGTTATATATGATTGATGAAAATACTATAGTTGACTCAACATAAGTTGTTAAGAGAATACAAACCAGGAGGCAACATTACAAATTTGCTAAACGAGGTGATAATAGTCAAAAGATAATATATAATAAGGGTGTTGATAGTAAAAATAAGTTTCAATCATTGAAAAATTATGGTTATAGTGTCAAGAGTGACATGAGAGATCGCAATTTAAAGGCTACCCGAGGAAAGATGCATTTGTACATTTGAAGACTGAAATCACAAGCCCATGGTGAGTTAGGTTTGTGCAAAGACTTAACTAGAGTTAACGTCAAGTGATAAAGTGTTAGAGATGATGGATCTTGAAAAGCTTTTTAAGAGTTATTGAATCAATGAGTGGTTTATTGAAATTTAGTGATTCAAAATTGTATTTAAGTATAATTTTGAATTGGAGACCAATAAAGAATTGACATGAGGTTAATGACGTATTAAACAAACAAGAAAGAGATGAATAAAAACCGAAAGCAAAGAATGGAGCACAAGAGGAGCCAAAGTGCATGTTTTGGCATTAAGCTTGGCAGAAAGTTAGCACCTAGGCGCCAGCCAAGTGTCACGACCCGATTTCTTGAACCCGCGCGGCCTTAGACACTTGCTAGTGCTAAGCAGCCTACATGACCCTAATTAACTAAAGAAATAGATGAAGAAGAAGCACGCCAAGTGTTTGAGAGAATGCTCTCGTATTTTATTACTAAAGAAAGAATTGCAAAGCTATAGAATTACAAGTTATGAGTATTTCTACAATTTGAAGGATTGTTTCTCAAATGAGAACACCACATATTTATAACTAAAGCTATATACAATGGACGGGTAGGATTAACTCTAATCTAATGGTCCACATTTAAAAAGGAGAATATGCTAAGGAATATTCCAAAGATGCCAACTATCAAAAGAATATCTCATGGAATATGCCTTTTCTAGAAAACTCCCTCACCTACCATACCCATGTGGTTTTAACACAAGTCCATTGGGCCTTCTAGAAGCTTCAACCCATGTAATACATCATGGGCCAAAACCCCTATTGGTGGTCTTGTCGTGCGCCAAATACTCGAGTAATTGCTTGAGAATATTTAGGGCGTGACACAAGGCAATGAGTTGGCACTTAGGAGCCAATTTTTGGTATTTTCACAATTTTAGGTCTTTTGATGAGTTTAAATCAATTTTAAACTTTTTAATTATGAGAACTCTTATTTTAATTAAAAATTAAATTTTTATAAATTTTTTAAAATTTATATAAACTATTATAACTCTTTAAAATAATCAAGTTAAATTTCAAAATTAAAAATTACATAATTTTTTTGTCTCTTGTATGTTAGTTATTTATATCTTTAATTATGTGATTTTTTTTATTTTTAATTATTTATAAATAGAGTTTTTTTTGTAAAACACTAACCGTCGTTGAAAAATAAAATGATTTTAGAATACTGTAGAAGTCGATTGAGTTCACCGAATATTCAATTTGATTGGAGTTTCCAAAGTAAAGTCGGTTGTCAAAGTTTAATGTGTAATCATGTAAGACACAGAAAAAAAATGCCTCCAATCAAGATCAGACTTGAGGCTAAATAGAGGGAGCACTTCTTATATGTTTGGTTTTTTTTTTGTTTTTTTTGCTCTGTGCACAATCATTTTCACGCAGAAGCAAGAGCAAATACTATTTATCGTAAGCATATATCAGTGAATGTCTCGTGTGGTAGAAATTGACTATTATGTGACAATTGGATTTCGAAAGAAATCAGGGATATATGGATGACGTATTATAAAATTTGTATATATCAATTTTCTCGTGGGTTTCATCGACATTTGCTACGTCATTGTCAAACTTGTATTAACAAAGAACATTATTATTAAATATATTTAAATATATTTAAACGAGTTGAGGTCAAGAGAGCGTGTTTCCATTGGGGATATAAACACTGTCACCCCTTTGAGATTCGCATAAATTACATTTTTGATAGTAATTTTAGTTTTAAGTATATTACTTTTATTTTTATTTAATTAAAAAATAAAATATATTTTTATTTAATTAAAAAATAAAATATATTTTTATAATTATATTTTTTTGTTATTTAAATAATTAAAATATTTTTAAAAATATATGTATTTTTAATTTTTCAATTAAGTAAAAAAAATAAATATATAATTAAAATCCCTAACCATTGTCAAGTTTTTTTCCTTTTGTGTCACTGTTGGCAAAATGAAAATCTGCTAGCGTCAGAGGCTACGTTGCGCATTAGGTAACATTACGTTACAATTACCGCCTCCGGGTCACTTTTATATTCTCTCTCGTTCATTAGTTTTTAGCAGCCACTATCGACCATACGTGTATGGATGAACAATAATTTGGCATTTTATGTTTAGCATGTTGTGCAGATGAATGAAAGTGAGACTTGATATACAATTATCGATTGCATAATTAAGTTCGTGGTTAGGTTTGCCAATCTTATTCCATCTCACCGGATTTCTTCTTTTCTTACTTGACTTTACAAATCTAAAATTTTCACGATTTGTCAAAAAAACAAATCTAGTAAAGTAGATTTGAGTCTTGAACCGCTCCTGTAAGGAATGGAATTACCTCCTAATCAAGGGAAAAAGCACTCTGATGAGAGTAAAGTAGATTTCGCTTTAAAAAGCCCCGCGAGAGTAAAGTAGATTTCGTTTTATCTGTTCAAATTTAAGCAAACTTAACGTAGTTTCATAATCTCTTAAAACAATTATTAAAACATTCCAGAATTATTTAGTGCAAAAAAAAGAAAACATTCCAGAAATATTTGAAATTTGTTACAATCCTTTCGATAGGATAGCTTATCAGTTATCACCAAAGAAAAATAAACTAAAAAGAAAAAAATAATCAAACAAACCCAATCTTACGAGAGTCTCTAAAATTTATCCTTTTAATAACTGTTGAACCACAAATTTTATCCTTTGATACATTTTTTAAGGAAAAAAAAAACAAACAATGGTACATTTCGTCCTAAAAATTAGAAGAGTATGAATGCACTAGTGCTCAGTCTTTTTGTGTACAATGTTTTTTTACTTTTGTGCGATACGACAATGTGAAGAAGACTCAACCCAGCAGCAGCGTAAGCAGCAAGCCCTCGAACGGCTAACTGCAATTTTGGGAATCTAGCCTTTTCTTAATAGTCACTGTCTGCACGTTTTCTCTATCCAAATAAAGCGTTAAATCTGAGAAAAGTTTCCACCATTTCGTGCCGTTGGAACTTTTCTTTCTCGACGTATCAACCCCTGCTCAGTGCTCACACTCACCCATGTGATCTGACACACTCTCTATTTAACTTATTCTATTATTTCTTTATTTCCTCTTTTACCTTCGTTAAAAGTGAGAGACTAGGAAAGTCGAGACGTTAACAACATAGTATTCCACCCCAACCCCAACACAGTGACACATACTCAATACGGAAATATCAAACTCTCGAGTCTTTGGCACATTAGTTCTTCAACTCCCCAAGCCTTTTCTTTTTAACCAAACCCTCTTCTCGAAGGCTTTAAAATTTCATACAGATTGTCTTTTTCCAACCAGGGATCTCACTTCTGTCTCTGCTGCGCTGCGCTAAGCTTCCATTAAAATAAGCTCGAGAAACAAGCCAATAGTGGAGATGGATCGTCTTCTTCCTCCGCTCACACTCTTTCTCTTCCTTTGTACTTCTATTGCCAGTAAGTTTATTTTCCTCTCAAAATCTTGTTACGAGTTTGCTTTGTTTTCAGTATTTTTAGTGTACGCGTATTTACTTGTGTTTCAGGAGCAGAGATCTCAAGCAAAGTGGGGATTTGCTACGGTCAGCTGGGAAACAATCTCCCATCTCCATCACAGTCAGTGAAGCTTATTGAATCTCTGAAAGCAAAACGCGTCAAAATCTACGATGCCAATCCTGAAATCCTTAAAGCCCTCAAAAACACAGACATTCAAGTCTCAATCATGGTCCCGAACGAACTCATCATAAACATTTCCTCAAGCCAAAATCTCTCCCACCAATGGGTCAAAAACAATGTCCTCCCTTACCTTCCCGATACCAAAATTCGATATCTCCTTGTCGGCAACGAAATCCTTAGCTCACCCGATAACTTAACCTGGTCCAACCTCGTACCGGCCATGCGAAAAATCAAATACTCCTTGAAAGCCCTTGGGGTCCACAAAGTAAAAGTGGGGACACCCCTGGCAATGGATGTCTTGGAATCATCATTTCCGCCGTCAAATGGTACGTTTCGGTCCGATGTATCGGAGTCTGTCATGGAACCGATGTTGCAATTCTTGAACCGGACGAAGTCGTTTTTCTTCTTAGATGTGTACACGTATTTTCCTTGGTCCTCGGAACCGAAAAACATTAAGCTTGATTACGCGCTTTTAGAGGCCAAAAATTTCACCTACACCGATCCGGGCACAAACTTAACCTACACCAATCTGTTCGATCAGATGGTAGACGCTGTCGTTTTTGCGATGAAACGACTTGGTTACCCGAATATTAGGGTTTGGATTGCCGAAACGGGTTGGCCCAATGGTGGAGACTACGACCAGATTGGAGCCAATATTTACAATGCCGCCACTTACAACCGAAATATCGTCAAAAAGCTAACGACCAAACCAGCCGTTGGAACCCCAGCCCGACCCGGATGTGTTTTACCATCTTTTATCTTTTCTCTCTACAACGAGAATCAGAAACCGGGTCCAGGTACGGAGCGTCATTTCGGGTTACTATATCCGAACGGGTCAAACGTGTACGGGATTGATTTGACTGGAAAGACGCCGGAGAAAGAGTACGAGCCGCTGCCGAAGCCGACAAATAATGAGCCGTACAAGGGGAAGATATGGTGTGTAGCGGCTAAAGGAGCAAATACGAGCGCGTTGGGCGCGGCTCTAGCTTACGCGTGTTCGCAGGGGAACAAAACTTGTGACCCGATCCAACCCGGTAAGAAGTGTTTTAAACCCGATTTGTTGACGTGGCACGCGAGCTATGCTTTTAGCTCGTATTGGGTTCAGTTCAAGAAACTTGGTGGAACCTGTTACTTCAATGGGCTCGCTACCCAGACCATTAGGGATCCAAGTAAGTAATTTCATTTATTTATTTAATAGTTTTTTATTTGTTTGATTGCTTATCGTTGCTTGCTAGCTTCGAGTTACTGTTACGATCATTACTATTTTAAATGCGGAATAGTAATATATTGAATTAAGAAGAGTAAAATTAATGATTCTAAGAATATGACAATTAAGAATTTGGATTTGGGTTGTGGTTATCTTCTGATGGTTTTTACCTCGTTGTGTTTTCAGGTTATGGATCTTGCAAGTTCCCAAGCGTGACTCTTTGAGGAATGACTCCTGGGGATGTCATGCTATGTTTAATATTTAGCTTTGATGCATCGACTTTTAGATCAGTGATTACTGATTTTGCTGCCATTTTTATTCCTTTTAGTTACTCGTCAAAATAAGATCATCGATTCTTTAGGCTCCGACATTGTGTGAAGGCAAACCTCCATTTAGTCCTTGTTTGAATAGTAACAACTACGAACTATGCCTTTATTTTACTTATTACTCCCTTCAGGCTTAGGATTGAAGTAGGCACACAAAATCACGTTCCACTGTCATATTTTCTGTACTTCCTTAGAAAAACAACATTTCTACGTTTATTGTAACTATGTATTATTATTGTCTATTTCTTTTAAACCCCAACACAAAACAATACTGCCATTTTCTGCGTGTTTAGTAAGTTACAAGAGAGTTTCATTCAATGGCTGCATGTCTTTATGAAGACAACCAACGGTTATTTTTCTCTTGTTGGTCCCATAATTATATGATTGTTCTATTTCTTTATGCCAACGGCCCCTTGTTTGTGGACCCCAACATCAACCTCAACTTCGAGGAACGTAGTAGCAGCTAATCTACATCTTATTCCCTTTTCTCTCTTCAATTTTTTAACTTTCCTTTTTATCAGCTTTTTGATGGTAAATTGCTGAACCAGCTGTGCTGGGTGGTCCATTACTTTTTTGAAAGGGAAAAGTGACTCGGATGGACTTGATGCTTTCCTATTTGTTTTCTGTCCGTTGTGACAATTTTATCTTGGATTCTGCCGAGTAAAGCCTCATTGATACAATTATGAAACCCAGATGAGTGCAATCGTCGGAGTTCGCTTTGCTATTTTTTTCAATGTTAATAAAATTAATTGGCGTTAATAATTCTTTAAAAAAAATTACATTAGATGTACAATGCAAACCTGTAATCATTTATTTATCGTTATTTAAATTTTGAAAGGATTTTTTTTTACCGCGACCAACTTTGTCTCTCCAATCTCATCTAACATGAGCATGCGTGCTTTGAGTTTTGGTCTTTGCTCTTTTTGACAAGCATCTTCATCATCATCATTCTATATGTGGAAAGTGGTTCAATATTGGTGCTTTATTTTCTGCTGGTAATAATGGGTCCATTGGAGAGTTTTCCAAATTATTTTCAATATATTGTGTTATGAATTTATAAAGCTTCATAACATTGGTTAGAACTTCACAAATAATCCTTCATATTTTTGAAAACTTCTTGAATTTATTTGGAGAGCATCATTTTTTAATAAGAAAAAAATATTTTGACCCTTAAATCAATAATTATTTAAAAAAGAAAATACTCAATGTGCGAAGTGCTTTAGCAACAAGTTCAAAGTGCTTTATATTCTTTAATTAATCATGAATCTAATAATTATCTCTTATAATAGTTTGAGTAGCAAAGAACTGGATTGTCAATAGAATGAATTAAGAGCTTTTAGTTGGTATGCAAATCCTAATTCGTGTTAAAATACAAATACAGAGTGCTTCACCAACAAGCATGATACTCAAAGTGCTTTGTATTCTCTAATCAATCATGAATCTAATAATTATCTCTTAAAATAATTTGAGTAGCAAATAACTGAATTATCAATAGAATGAATTAATTTGCGTTAAAACACAAATGCATGAATTTCAAATCTAATCAAATTACGGGTTTAATTATATTTGAGTTAATTAAAAAATTTAATCTGTTTCAACGAAAGGAGAAAAATTTGTGTAGAATTTATCAATTTGTAAAATTTTTGAATAGAATTAAAATCTAAACAAAATTCAAAGTTTAAATGTTACCACCTCGTTATGATTTATACAACCTATTTATGAGGTCCATGGGTCGACAAATCCAATTATCTAATACATTAGATTTGAAATCTAGGTCTAATTCTCTCAAAAGTTAAGCTTTGGAGAAGCTATTTAGACAATAACCCAACAAATATTCTCGTACAAGTAAAGGAGTATGTAAAAGCATTAACTCATTCGCTTACCAATGCTATGTATTAAAAAACTTTTAATGCTTCTCGCACCTTTTTTAGTGTTGTTGTTTCTAACAATTACGCTCCCTTTAAATACCAATAATGTTTTCAATCTGATAAGTAAATGCGTGTATGATTTTATTCTTCTTTGTGTCAGCACTTGACTGGTTTAAATAAGTGAAATAATTCGTTTTAGAGTTTTCAAATCTACTTAAGACACTTTTATTGCAATCCTTCTATTTTGGTGTAATTGCTTTAGAAATAATAATGTTTTCTGTCTTTTATAATTTGATCCTTAAATAATATCATGTATGTTGAGGGAGGAAATGTCCTTCTCCCTTTCAAGGTTATGTTGAAGCGAATAACCCAAAATTCAGCCTGAAACCCTAACCTTCTTGCGCAACAGAATAACCTATCAATCAAGCAAAACCAATAAGAATCCAAAGCAGAAAATAAAAGAGCACAACACAATTTTACGTGGTTCGACCAATTGCCTACGTCCACGGTGGATCCAATGATCCTAGCCTCTCTTATTATAACTCCTTAGAGATTTTATAAGGAAAACCCAATGAAGAACCCTCAAAAGGACATAAACATTTAGTGAACTCTTGCTCTACCACGAACAATGATCATCCAAACAACGGTTCCACCCTAGCGCACACAAGCACTTAGTGTCTACCCAGTTATTCCCCTCTCTTAGAGTCTTTCTCAATGCTTAATCTGAAATCAATGGTTTACAAGTGTTTATTATTGGGATTTGTGCTTACGTGTCATCCCATTATGTATGAATATTTGTTTAATATTTATACTAATGTTATTATTTCAATAAATCGCTAATTATATTTATATATGGTAAGATACTTGTAACGTTTCAGACATTATACGATCTGAAAGAGTTCAAATCTGGTATAAATGCGTTTAGATCAGTGCTAAGAATTAGCAACGCTGAGAATTATAAATGCTAAGGGTTGGCACTGATAAGAGTTACCAGGTTATAAGAGTCAGCGTTATCTAAAGAGTTAAAACATTATCTGAAATGGGATGAAGACCTAAGAATATATTAGTAATGGCATAATTGTGAAGAGTTGCAAATAGTGCTAGGAAATGTCATTATGCAAATATGTTCTCAAATATTATGTTCCTGATCTATCTTCACTGATGCAGGTCTGTCAGTGAATACCTTAACAAATATATAGATTAGTGTATGTCTATATCTGGATGGTCCAGATGGTTATTCTTAGCAAACCATGAGTTTAGTAGAAGCTCGTATAAAGATACGTGTATTCAGTAAGGACTGAATACTGAACAGACTCACAAAGATCTCCAATAGACATCCTATAAAGCCGTCAATGGAGGATCTTTCGAGTTGAGTAGTATTCGTGATCCTTTGACCTGAGTGCCACGGTGGGCTTGTGAGTGATCCACCATACTTTGGTTCCACACATGTCAGAAACCTTTCATGGTCTGACTGCTGGGTGTCGCTGGGTATGGTCCGATGCTCATGGAGTCCGGTGTGCATAGATTTGGGATCCATCAGCTCATTTGGGTGAGTATTATATCCTAATACTCTATAGATTATATTTCAGAAAGTCTTATGGCCATAAGCAATAATTCCCAAGAAAATAGTTTAACTCTAGGGATAAATAATATTACATAAGTGTTTGGGAATATTATTTATTGAAATACAATTCAAGAGATAAGCTTTCAGTCGGGCATATGGAGATTTGACGGTGTTGATCTATATCTCTGTTCTACTCGGATATAAA
The DNA here is from genome assembly GCA_946807835.1 of Ailanthus altissimus. NCBI lineage: Eukaryota > Viridiplantae > Streptophyta > Magnoliopsida > Sapindales > Simaroubaceae > Ailanthus > Ailanthus altissimus. The sequence continues at coordinate 23,978,017 of OX327684.1, forward strand.
TGATGGAGGGATTATATGAATATGTTATAACCTCAACTTGTATGGTATAACGCGCCGCTTTATAATATTCGTAACGTGTGTGTGGGGCATCGTTCACGGACGTATGGAGGAGTTTTATATGACAATTCGGGCGTGGACCTAGAAAGTCTCACAATATGAAGTATACTCGTTGTGCACTGGGGCGGCATAATGGATTGAACAGTTCCATCCTAGAAATTTCAGCAAACCAAAAATATGTTTTGAGGTTCCTCGGGTTGTGCACTTATTTAAACTTAAATGTTAAGTATAGTATTTAATTAGTTGACAAGAGTTATTAACTAATTAGATATTAACAAGTGGCATAATTTTATTGTATAAATTGTTTTACCATGAATTCAACCATTTACCATGTTAATAAAATCAAATAAGGTAAATATTAATTATTCAAATAGTTTTTGAATAATTAAATAAATGTTATTTAAATAAATAAAATATTATTTTATTTATTTGTTATTTTATTCCTAAATGGAAGATATACCTAATTTGAGAAACATAAACTAAATTTAGTGGAACACAATTTTATGATTACTAGTTAATTTTATTAGACCATTAAAATGGCCACTAAGAATTATTTTGGTAGTTGGCCACTTAATCTAATTTTGGTGGAGCACTTGTGAAGTGTTGTAACCACTAAAAATGGTTGAGTTTCAAGTGTGTTAACAAGAGAGTGAATGGAAATTCGTGCAAGTATTGAGAGAAAAAAGAAGAGTTGGTTTTGAGAGAGTTTTTCAAAGAACAAAGACTTGTGAGAAAAACCAAATAAATTTTTTATATTTTTCTTTCTAGTAATCAAAACCTTATTACTGGAGATCATATTGCTGCTATTCTAGCTTCATAATCTCACCAGATTGTTGTGAACTAGAATTGGATAATAGTGCACTTCAAGGTGAGCTTAAAGTTGGAATAAGGATATCCGGAATTGAAAATATTCATCGGAGGTCTTCAAATATATGTTTTATGTATTCTTAAGTTGTTAAGAATTGAACTACATGTGTATATGTTGATTACTTGATAAATTCCGTGGCCAAATTCATGTATATGATGCATAATTTTAATTTTTCAATATGTACACAATCACATGCATACACCCTAAAATACGTTAACATTTATATAGGGTGTATTTTATGCCTACTAACCCTATTCCTTGTTGAAGTAAGAGTCCACTTGTTTTGAAAGTTTCAAACTTCCCAAAACTAGAAATCTCGAATCAAAACAAACTTTTTCACGCGTTCTGGCACTGCGGCGCTCGTCCCTGGGCGCTGCGACGCTGAGCCCTGTATACCTATCTGCATTTTCTTGCTTCCTTAACGTCTTTGAGTCCCGTTTCGCTTTCCCCTTCGTATCCCACACGTCCTAAACTTCTCCATACATGTCCCACACGTTCTAGACTTCTTGTAACTCTTCACTTTGGTATTCATCTCAATTCTTGTCTAACCAAGATTGTTGAATCACCAATTTTTCAACAAACCCTTACTTGATTCAAAATCTTCCAAACAAGAAGGCTTTGGGATCAGATCCACACCAAAACTCTATCACCTAGAGTTGAGTCCAGTTAAGTCTCCACCAAGACTTAACTTTTTCCAAGCTAGTGACTTCGGCTTTCAAAGTCATTCGTGCACCTTGCATAGGGTATGGATGCGTTGCACTTCTTTTCGACCCTCATCACCTCGGTGAGCACGGTTTGGATATCATCTAGTGGTCTGTATTGCCCCAACACCCCGCGTTGGGCCACTCATGGCCATCCCAGTAAGCACATAGAGCCCCGCATTGTGCTTCTCACCTTTAAACCCTATAGGTAATTTCTCTACCCTTAGTTTTTCTTTTTCTGCTCTAACCGAATACCCTTCCTCATCGAGCTTGGCTAGGGATATCAAGTTCCACCTCAATTTAGGAACATGCCTTACACCATGTAATTCCTTAGTTTCTCCACCTCGCATCATCAGCCTTATGTCACTAACTCTCATGATCTCACAAGTCATGTCATTCCCCATCAGAGCTTTACCTTTATTAGCTTTATAGTTGGTAAACATCGATCTGTCGAGGCACATATGGATGCTGCACCCTGAATCTAGTATCCATTTGCCAGTGTATTTTCCCCTTGAGGCTACTAATGTGTCTACAACTTCGGTATCTTCCTCAGTACCGATTACCGCCCACCCTTCTTGGCCTTTTGATTTCGGACAATCCTTCATAAAGTGTCATTTCTTATTACAAAGGAAACTCTTCTTGGATCTCCTCCTTGATTGGTTGCTCTTCTTTTCTTGTGCAAGCAATGCTACTCCACTCTCGTACTCAGATCTCCTTGTCAATTCTTTTGAGTTCAATGATGTCTTGACGTCATTCATCATTAAAAACTCATTTTCATACAGCAGCGTATCCACAAAACTCTCATAGCTCTTTGGCAACGAACTTAGCAGGATAATGGCATTGTCTTCATCTTCATTCTTGATGCCCAGTTGCTCAAGACTTATGATAATCTTGTTGAACTCGTCAATGTGAGCTCTTAATGAAGTTCCCTCATGCATTATCAGTTCATGTAACTCTTTTTCACAAGAAGTCTATTTGCAAGTGACTTCTTCATGTACAATGCCTCGAGTCTCTTCAATAGCCCAAAAGCGATTTCTTTATCACCAATTTCCCTTAATACTTCGTCACTCAATGCCAGGAATAAGGTGCTGTGAGCCTTTTTCTGAATCGTGTCCCAATCTTTATGCCCGGACTTTGAGGTTGTCGCCTCATCGCTAGTTGAGTAGCTGGCTTCCTCCAAAGCTGAGTCTAGCCCTTCCTTCACTAGTAGAGCCCTAACCTTCTTCCTCCAAAGATTGAAGTCATTTATCCCATTGAACTTCTCTATTTCTTACTTGATTGTAACCATGGTTTAAATACCCTAGGTGTGTATTATCGAACCTCTAGCTCTGATACCAGTTTGTTGAGGGAGGAAATGTCATTCTCACTCTTGAGGTTATGTTGAAGCGAAGAACCCAAGATTCAGCCTGGAACCCTAACCTCCTTGCGCAACGGAATAATCTGTCAATCAAGCAAAACCAACAAGAATCCAAAGCAGAAAGCAAAGACCACAACACAATCTTACGTGGTTCGACCAATTGCCTACGTCCACGGTGGATCCAAGGATCCTAGCCTCTCTTATTATAACTCCTTAGAGATTTTACAAGGAAAACCCAATGAAGAACCCTCAAAAGGACCTAAACGTTTAGTGAACTCTTGCTCTACCACGATTAATGATCACCCAAACAATGGTTCCACCCTAGCGCACAAAAGCACTTAGTGTCTACCCAATTCTTCCCCTCTCTTAGAGTCTCTCTCAATGCTTAATCTGAAATCAAAGGTTTACAAGTGTTTATATAGGGTATATTTCGTGCCTACTAACCTTATTTCTTATTGAAGTAAGAGTTCACTTATTTTGAAAGTCTAAAACTTCTCAAAACTAGAAATTTCGAACTAAAACGGACTTTTTCACGCGTTCTAACGCTGCGGCACTGGCCAAAATCGCGCCCAGCGTTGCAGCGCTAGGTTACTGTCTTAGGCACCACGACGTTGAGCCCTGTATACCTATCCGTGTTTTCTTACTTTCTTCACGTCTTTGAATCCCGTTTCACTTCCCCCTTCGTGGCCCATACGTTCTAGACTTTTCTATACACATTCGACACATTTTAAATTTCTTGTAACTCTTTACTTTGATATTCATCTTAATTCTTATCCAATTAAAATTATTGAATTCTTAATTTTTTAATAATATAAAAAAAAATACTTCTATATATGTGATATAATAATCAAGTGATCGTGTATATCATAATTCATCTTTTTGCATGTATATGAAATTAGAAAAAAATTACTTGAATATTACTTCCTCATCATCAAAAGCGGTAACCAACAGTCGCGAGTGATGGCTCTTGCAGTAGCTAAGGTTTCTGCTTCTGTTACTCTATGTTTTCTGTTTTCATTTTTTTGTCAGCATCGACCGACTTCTTTGGTACGGTAGTTCCGCTGCTATAATTTATTTGGTTTCCTTTTTCGTAGATTCCAAGACAGATTCCCTTCTTTCCTTTCCTTTCTTTTTTCTCTACTTTTTTTCCCCTTTCTTTGCTTTTTTTTTCTTTATTTCTTTCATTTATTTTTTTTATTTTTTTCTTTCCCTCTTTTCTTTATTTTCCGATTTCAATTTTATCTTTTTTTATGCTTGCATGCAATACATGCATGGTTCATAATTTGATTCTTGCTCCTTCCCATTTTTTATTTCATTTTTTTTAAATAATTTATTAGATCATTGGCTTTTTATTAAAATGTCCTTACAATTAACGCCACTAAAAACTTTAAGGTTAGAATTTTATGAATTGTTCTCATTTTTTTTTAATACTACTTGAATTTGTTTTCATAGCACTATTTTTCTGTAAAAAAAAAATCATTCGATATTTAAGTTAATAACTATCAAAGGTAAAAAGTGTTTGGTGTATAGAGTATTTCAACAACAAACAAAACGCTTTAAATGCTTTGTATTTTCTAATCAATTATGAATCTAATAGTTATCTTTTGGATGATTTGAATAGCAAATAGCTAAATTATCAATAAAATAAATTATGAGTAAAGATTGCACATTTATTTATAATGTGCAAATCTTAATTCGTGTTAAAATATGAAAGTATATACCCAAATCATCATCAAATATGAGTTTAATTATATATGAATTAATTAATAATTCTAATCTGTTTCAATAAGAAGAAAAGGATTTAAATAAAATTTATTTATTTATAAAAAATCATTATTTGTGTAAAATAATAATTAACTAATTAAAATTTGAGCATGACTCAAAATTAAATCAATTTTTATCTCCTTGTGACTCACACAACCTGTTTATGAAATCCATAAATTGGTAGGTTCGATTAATTGATACATTAAATCTAAAATTTGGGCTGAATTTTCTTAAAAATTAAACTTTTGTATGAGCCGTTAGAGCCATTTAGATAATAGGCTCAACAAAACCAAATTAAAAAAAAAAAATGTATTTGCAACTGCTACACATGAAGAGGCATTTAAGAACAATAAAGTTTTTATGAGAATAAAAACGAGAGGAGTATTGCATCCAGTATTTGTATTTGAAAATGGCAAAAGAATGAATAGTATGTTATAGCAATACCTTATAAAATCACATTCCAAAAAATTAGTACTATAATATCCAAATATTATGAAAATTAGATATTCTCCTTCCCGGGCCCCCGCCGCCCCCTTCTGTCTTTTTTTTTTTTTTAAATATATATTTTCTCCATTAAGAAATTAATGTAAATTCTTGATGTCTGCCCTTGGATTCAAAGTCAGCATTGAAAGAACTCCCAAGATCATATGCAACGGTGTGAACTTGAAGATTATATGATTTATTCGATTAAATTCAACTTAACACTCAAATAATTATTTTTAACTTGGTAATGGTTTTTTATTTATTTATTTTCTTTTTAGAATTATATATAAATATATATTACTACTACAGGCACCACTTAAAAGGAGAAAAAATTTAAATTCAAATAAAAATATAAGACTTTGAAAAATTCAATCAAAGTGATTGAGCCTCACGCTCAATAATTTTTTATTCTTTGTTGGGAGAGCTTTATATAAATTTTTGAATAGATTTCTACACCATTGAATCGTATATAACAATTTAATCATAATGATTTGTTTACATGTGATCACAGATCTAATAGCATTAGATTAGTATTTTAACTTGATATAAATACAGAGTTTAAGGTGTTGCAGAATTTTTGTGCCTATAATAAAAAAATAAAAATAAAGACGTGTTTCATGATAGACTATGCTTGGATCTAAGGATAAAAATCATAGTTCCTTTCATTATACAATAATTTTGCATCAATACCATAAGAATGATCAATTAAACCTTCAAAATAATCGATATATATATATACGCAAGTCCGCGTTTTCTGTAATCCATACGTCCACGTATATTCATGTGATCTTGTCTTTAGAATAGTTTGAATAAGAGTTTCAAGTTGAATCTCGTTTATCGTAGATAATCATTTCAATTATTTAAATTGATTATTTTTATTTTTATTTTTTTGCCGATTGGGCAACGTTTTTTTTTTTCGGAAATTTTATTGACGCCGCGCAGCGAGGTGTCAGAGCTAAGAGAGAACTTGTTGACCTCGGCATGGTACTTTGCGTGCTTGTTGTAGCTTCCACTTGGTTCAAATCCGCTAATGAAAGGACTGCCGTGATGTGAACTTGGTGACAGCCATCATTCAACTCGACTTTCTTTAACGAAGATTCGGTTAGTTATTATTTTTAAATTAATTATATTTATTAAAAATTTAGTGATTCAATAATTTTGATTGAATAAAATTTGAGATTAATATCAAAGCGGAGAGTTATAATAAGTTTAAAATGTATGAGACATATATGAAAAAGTTTAGGACGTGCGGGACATGAAAGGAGAAGCGAAACGGAATTCAAAGACGAGAAAAAAGCGAAAAAAAAGCGAAAGATGTCACCAGGGCTGAGCGCTGCGGCGCTCAGGACAGCATCACAGTGCTGCAACGGTGGGAGTGAGAAGGGCCAGCGCCACAACACCTAGGGACCAGTGGCTGCACCCAAACGCGTTAGGATGTCCGTTTTAGTTTGAAATTTTGAGTTTTGAAAAATTTTAAACTTCTAAAATAAGTGGACTCTTACTCCAACAAGGAATAGGGTTAGTAGGCACGAAATACACCCTATATAAATACTTATAAATCATTTAGTTGAGATTAAGCATTAAGAGAGACTCTAAGAGAGGGAAAGAATTGGGTAAACACTAAGTGCTTGTGTGCGCTAGGGTGGAACCGTTGTTTGGATGATCATTGCTCGTGGTAGAATAAGAGTTCACTAAACATTAGGTCATTTTGAGGGTTCTTCAAATTAAGGTTTTCTTATAAAATCTCTAGGGAGTTAATAAGAGAGGCTAAGATCCTTAAATCCACCATGAACGTAGGCAATTGACTAAATCACGTAAGATTGTGTTGTACTCTTTTATATTTTACTTTGGATTCTTATTATTTTTACTTGATTAATAGGTTATTCCGTTGCACAAAAAAGTTAGGATTCCAAGTTGAACTTTGATTTTTCGCTTTATCATAATTTCAAAAGGGAGAAGGACGTTTTCTTACTCAACAGTATCATTTTAGTTTTTATTTATATTATACTAATTAAATTATGATAGATATAAAATATTAAAATAAAAAAATATGATTGATTTTCTTATTTAAACGTAGTGGCTGATGCAATCGCAATTGATTTTTGATTCTAAGTATAGCCCATAACATAAAGCTCGAGCTAGCCTCGGAGAATCTCATATTTAGTTTAATTTCTTTCTTCTTTTCTCAATTAACCAACATGAGATCAACTGATTATATAGACTTTTGGATTTGGAATATGTATTCTATATTTGAGTTATGTGCGTTCTTAAGAGATATTAATAGATGAATGAGATGAACAGTTTTTAAATTATTTAACTATAAGTGGAACATTTGTGAAGTCGTTATTTCGCAATTGCTGAAGAACAATAAAAGGAGAAAAAAAGAAGTTGTTTTATGTAAACTGAATTAAAAATGGTATGATTCATTTGGTCGTTATTTGACAATTGATCATTAAGAATAATTAAACGAGAAACATTAAAATAAAAAATACTAACATATTTCTCATCATCTCCCTTCTCTTTTTTAAGGGTAAAAATGTAACTATTTAAAAGATTATTAACTATAACGAATAATATCTTCTTTATGTTATCAAAATTGATTGCGAAAAGAATCGATATCTTCTTGAAGGTCGATTCATCTGTTGTGTTTGTGTAGGATAATAATTACACCTCACATATTCAACAAAGTTTTGATTGTCTTTTTCAAGGTTAAATAGGTTTTCTTAAAGTTACGAGGAATTATTTCAAGATAAAATATGATGATTTGAATAGCATTGCCAAGCGAAAATCCAAGTATTTTTGTTCAATGCCATGAGCAAAGCTGTAACCTTGCCTAAGTCTCCAATAGATTTGTGTGTGGCAGCTAAAGAGTTACAAAGATTTTTAAATTTTCTTGTGTATTCTTCAAAAGACAAATTTTTTTCTTCAGAGTGTGTAATCAATCCATCAGGAGAATTTCCTTCTCTTTGGTTACTTGAAACAGATTTCATAGGTTGTTTCAACCACTACAATGGTGCTTTGAACTTCTTCTGTCTTAAGATCGAATAGCTAAGCTGTCAACAATCCATTATTAGTAATTTATAAAAGAAATTCATAATTTGCTGATTTTGTATAATCATTACTTTGAAATCTTCTAATGACTTTTTTTTTTCAGCGGTTATGTAGTGTACTAATTCAAAGCTTCTCTCAAATAGACAAGACTTGAGAACGCCATATCAGAAAGTTTGTTTAGTCTCGTCTTCAAAAAAATAATGCATTACAATGCACCATCAATATTTCGAATTGTTAAATAGAGATTTGTCAAATTTTGATGGCGTTGCATTGTAATGTGTCCATTTAAATATGGTGTTACAGTGATTACTACCTTTCTCCCTGCTCCGTTGCTCCCATACTAAAATCATTTTATTATCGTGTGGATCATAAAAATTAGAGTTCAAAGATATCTATAATGAATTGATTGAATTTTAATGGTATAAACCGATAAAAATCAAAGTTAATTGCATACTTATTTATTTTTAATTTAACAATTAAAATATAAAATTAATGAAGAAAAATGTGCCACTATTCTTATTGAGGATCTGCTACTGGGGTTATATTCTCATCCTATTTGCATGTCGTTAATAACCTATTAATGCATATTTTTTCTATGAATAACATGTTACATATAATGTGGTTATGTTAATGTTCAGATAAGAACGAGGTCTAACGCGTGTGCATTTTGTGGGGAACGTGGACACAATAGAAGAACATGTAAATTAAATAGGGGAAAATATTATAAATAACTCTTTTATTTTTTTATTATTTTTTTTAACTAAATATAATATAGTTATACTTTATTAAGCAAATAAATTATTTTTAGATAAGTATACTCTTTCACTGTTTATACAGTATCCGTTACAGTGTATAATATTATTGCTAAAGTAATTAATTAAATTAAAATTAAATTAAACTAAATAAATACTCTAATTAATATAATTTTTATAAATAAATAAAAATTTAATTGTATTTTTATTAAAATTATATTTATTAATAAGTAAATACAATAATAAAATTTAAATAAATATAATTACTTATTTATGAATAATAAAATTAAAATAAATATAATTATTTATTTATGAATAATAAAAAAATAAATAAATATAACGGTCACAAAGGCTATCTTAGCCATCGCATTTCGGGCCCGAGATGGCCTCGAGATGCGATGGTGGCCATCGTTACAATGTACAGTATTTTTGCTACAGTGATTAATTAAATCAAAATTAAATATTTTTTTTTATTAAAATTATATTTTTTATATTAGTTATTTATTTATTTTAATCATATTACTATAAATTTCACATAAATAATAAAATTATTTAATGTAGTTAAATTAAGCTAAATAAATACACTAACTAATATGATTTTTATAAATAAATAAAAATTTAATTGTATTTTTTATTAAAATTATATTTATTAATAAGTAAACACAATAATAAAATTAAAATAAATATAATTATTTATTTATGAATAATAAAAAAATAAAAAATATAACGGTCACAAATGCTATCTCAGTCATCGCATCTCGGGCCCAAGATGGCCCCAAGATGATCTCGAGATGCGATGGTGGCCATCGCTACAGTGTACAGTATTTTTACTACAGTGATTAATTAAATCAAAATTAAATATTTTTTTGTTTATTAAAATTATATTTTTTTATATTAGCTATTTATTTATTTTAATCATATTACTATAAAATTTACATAAATAATAAAATTATTTAATGTAGTTAAATTAAACTAAATAAATACACTAACTAATATACTTTTATAAATAAATAAAAATTAATTGTATTTTTTATTAAAATTATATTTATTAATAAGTAAATACAATAATAAAATTTAAATAAATATAATTATTTATTTATGAATAAATAAAAAATAAAAAAATACAACGGTTACAAAGGCTATCTCAGCCATCGCATCTCGGGCCCGAGATGCAATGGTGGCCATCATGCCATCGCATCTCGAGCCCGAGATGGTCTCAAGATGCGATGGTGGCCATTGCATCTAGGACCCAAGATGCCCCCGAGATGCGATGCTGGCCATCACTACAGTGTACAGTATTTTTACTACAGTGATTAATTAAATCAAAATTAAATATTTTTTGTTTATTAAAATTATAGTTTTTTATATTAGTTATTTATTTATTTTAATCATATTACTATAAAATTCACATAAATAATAAAATTATTTAATGTAGTTAAATTAAACTAAATAAATACACTAACTAATATAATTTTATAAATAAATAAAAATTTAATTGTATTTTTTATTAAAATTATATTTATTAATAAGTAAATAAAATAATAAAATTTAAATTAATATAATTATTTATTTATGAATAATAAAAAAATATAACAGTCACAAAGGCTATCTCAGTCATCGCATCTCGGGCCCGAGATGGCCCGAAGATGCTTTCGAAATGCAATGGCGGCCATCATGCCATCGCATCTTGGGCTCGAGATGGTCTCGAAATGCGATGGTGGCCATCGCTACAGTGTACAGTATTTGTGCTACAGTGATTAATTAAATCAAAATTAAATATTTTTTTGTTTATTAAAATTATATTTTTTTATATTAGTTATTTATTTATTTTAATCATATTACTATAAAATTTACATAAATAATAAAATTATTTAATGTAGTTAAATTAAACTAAATAAATACACTAACTAATATAATTTTATAAATAAATAAAAATTTAATTGTATTTTTATTAAAATTATATTTATTAATAAGTAAATACAATAATAAAATTAAAATAAATATAATTATTTATTTATGAATAATAAAAAATTAAAAAAAATAACGGTCACAAAAGTTATCTCAGCCATCGCATCTCGGGCCCGAGATGGCCCTAAGATGCCCTCGAGATGCAATGGTGGCCATCATGCCATCGCATCTCGGGCCTGAGATGGCCCCGAGATGGTCTCGAGATGCAATGGTGGCCATCGCTACAGTGTACAGTATTTTTACTACAGCGATTAATTAAATCAAAATTAAATATTTTTTGTTTATTAAAATTATATATATTTTATATTTGTTATTTATTTATTTTAATCATATTACTATAAAATTTATGTAAATAATAAAATTATTTAATGTAGTTAAATTAAACTAAATAAATACACCAACTAATATAATTTTATAAATAAATAAAAATTTAATTGTATTTTTTATTAAAATTATATTTATTAATAAGTAAATATAATAATAAAATTAAAATAAATATAATTATTTATTTATGAATAATAAAAAAATATAACGCTCACAAAGGCTATCTCAGCCATAGCATCTCGGGCCCGAGATGCCCTCGAGATGCGATGGTGGCCATCTTGCCATAGCATCTCGGGCCCGAGATGGCCCCGATATGGTCCCGAGATGCGATGGTGGCCATCGCATCTAGGGTCCGAGATGGCCCCGAGATTCGACGGTGGCCTTCGCTATAATGTACAGTATTTTTTGCTACAGTGATTAATTAAATCAAAATTAATTTTTTTTTGTTTATTAAAATTATATATTTTTTCTATTATTTATTTATTTATTTTAAATTATATTTATTTAAATTTTATTATTTTATTTACTTATTAATAGATATAATTTTAATAAAAAATAAAATAAAACTTTTATTTATTTATAAAAATTATATTAGTTAGTGTATTTATTTAGTTTAATTTAACTACATTAAATAATTTTATTATTTATGTGAATTTTATAGTAATATGATTAAAATAAATAAATAACTAATATAAAAAAATATAATTTTAATAAACAAAAAATATTTAATTTTGATTTAATTAATTACTGTAGCAAAAATATTGTGCACTGTAGCGATGACCACCATCGCATCTCGGGACTATCTCGAGACCATTTCGGAGCCATCTCAGGCCCGAGATGCAATGGCCACCATCGCATCTCAAGGGCATCTCGGGCCCGAGATGCGATGGTTGAGATAACCTTTGTGACCGTTATATTTTTTATTTTTTTATTATTTATAAATAAATAATTATATTTATTTAAATTTTATTATTGTATTAACTTATTAATAAATATAATTTTAATAAAAAATACAATTAAATTTTTATTTATTAATAAAAATTATATTAATTAGTGTATTTATTTAGTTTAATTTAATTTTGATTTAATTAATTACTGTAACAATAATACTGTATACTATAGCGGGTACTATATAAACAGTGAAAGGGTATACTTGTCCAAAAGTACTTTATTATGTTAATAAAGTATAACCAAATTACATTTGGTTAAAAAAGAATAATAAAAAAATAAAGAGGTTATTTATAAAAATTTTCTATTAAATAGAAGGCCATGCAAGAGAGTAGTTGGAAATAAATATATAAAATAATTGCGTAATATTGTCATTCTTATTCATATACAACTTTCATTAATTATTTTCGACCCGTGGGAGGACTGTAGATTTGAGTTCAGTGTCAACCGGATCTCTGTCACAACCATCCTCCAGTAACTATATGCCAAGCGGTACATTCTTTGGCAGACCTTTTGTCCAAACATTGGAGAATATTATGGTTTCGAATTACATGACATTTTGCATGTATAATATTGCCGAACTAAAAAACCACCCTCTTATTTGGCAAGCAGCAACAGTTTACAAAACAAAGAACATTTCTAGTTTGCTCGTCTCCTTGCACCATCTCAACAAGAGAGTAACGCCTAAGGGATTCAATACGAACTTCTATGGCACGATTAGTAATTAGCATTGAAACTCAAGCATCTGAGATTTTTAACAACATATATTAAAAATTAGTGATTCAATAATTTTGTATGAATAAAAATTGAGATGAATATTAAGAGGAGAGTTATTATGAAATCAAGTACACATTGAGTATACAAAGGAGGAGTAAAACAGAAAACTAAAAGAATAGGTACTTTTCATGCGGTGACATTGTTTACAACGAGCACTGTTGCGAGCGAAGACATGTATTGTTCATGGGGAACTGTTCATCGATAGGTACTGTACACAATTACTATTTACACGATAATTTTAGGGTATTTTTTATTTTAACTCAATTGACTTCCTTAAGTGAGATGATGGCTCTTATAAGTAAGGACTTTTATTCTAATTAAGTTTAGGATTTCTAAGAGTGTTTTATTCACTATATAAACCCTTTTAAACACAAGAAAAAGACATGTATATAAATTTTCAAGAGGCACTAAGTGCGTGGTGCACTAAAGTGTAACATTTTGGAAGTGTTTTCTTTTGTTTCTCAAGTGAACAAAAGAAACATCATAGATTATTTTGACTTAGATGCTCGGGCTATTCTTACATTCTTTATAAAAAAATTTATGGGGAGATACTAAGAGGTATTGGGGAGTCATAATGATCAAGAGTAGATATTTAAAGGTCTCTATAGGAGATATTAAGGGGTTTTGTCGAATCATTAATAATGTAAGACGATATTTAATGATCTAATCAATAATAAGAAGTTAGATCATGGATCCTCTGTCTTATTGATTGGTTTGTTTTCTTTATTTTTATTAATGTGTTGATCTTATATATTCTTACTTATGGTGTAAGTTATGATTTTCGCTACACATAAATTAAAAAAGGTATTAAGACTGTAGCTTAGTTAATATTATAAGAGTGTCAAACTGAAGAACATGACTTAATATTTGCAACAAGATACATATCCTTGCATTGTATTTTCTAATCATGCCTTGCATATCTACGATTATCCTCAATCTCATTCGCTAATATGTCCAAGGAATGATAATAGTCATGTTGAACTCATCTCGAGATCTAATGAAAACTTTATAGCATACGTCTTCATGAATTTGGTTGGGAGTCAAATTATGTGTATCATTCATGTACATGTTTAGTGTTTCCCTTAAGAAGTTTATCTGTTGAGGGAGATAACGTCCTTCTCCCTCTCGAGGTTATGTTGAAGCAAGAAACCTAAAGTCCAACCTAAAACCCTAATCTATTTGCGCAGCGGAATAACCTGTTAATCAAGCAAAAATAATAAGAATCCAAAGCAGAATATAAAAGAGCACAACACAATCTTATGTAGTTCAGCCAATTGCCTACGTCCACGGTGGATCCAATGATCTTAACCTCTCTTATTAACTCCCTAGAGATTTTACAAGAAAAATCTAATGAAGAACCCTCAAAAGGACCTAATGTTTAGTGAACTCTTACTCTACCACGAACAATGATCACCCAAACGACAGTTTCACCCTAGCGCACACAAGCACTTAGTGTTTATCCAGTTCTTTCTCTCTCTTAGAGTCTCTCTTAATGCTTGATCTCAAATAAAGGGTTTACAAGTGTTTATATATGGTGTATTTCGTGCCTACTAATCCTATTCCTTGTTGGAGTAAGAGTCTACTTGTTTTGGAAGTTCAAAACTTTCCAAAACTCGAAATTCCGAACCAAAACAGACAACTGACACGTCTGACATTGCAGCGTTCGTCCCTGGGCGTCGCGGGGCTTGGCATTATCGCGCTCATCGCTACGACGCTGAGCTTCTGTGATGGGCACCGCGGTGCTCAACCCTGGGTGTCGCGGCGGTCATGCCTGGCAGCTCCTCCCCTATTTTCTTCGCTTCCTTCGAGTCTTCGAGTCCCGTTTCGCTTCCCTTTTCGTGTCCCACATATTCTAGACTTTTTCATACGTATCCCACACGTTCTAGACTTCTTGTGATTCTTCACTTTGACATTCATTTCAATTCTTATCTAATCAAAATTATTAAATTACTAGTTTTTTAATATTATCTTTACCTTAAAATTTCAATGTCGTGTTTCCATTCGTAAATATTAATGTTTGCAAATAAAACAAACTCGCAGCGATTATATATAAATGTAGGTTTTACTAATTATGATGCATAATGAAAAATATTTAGGAAAATAATTCGTACCGCCAACATAGATGATGGTAACGAAATTCTTAATGTAAACGATGGTCAATACACCATTGTTAAAATCTACACTGACATTGCAGTAAGGATGTGAAAATGACACACATGAACATAACAGTTCATATGTCAAAATACGACCAGTCATTTAACAATCAATCCTAATGAAATCATAATAATTATTATTATTATACTTTTGCAATAACCTTTGTGATGTTGACTATACTCCAGATGTTACACATTCATTAAACATTAAAATAGTTTATTCCTCATGCTTATACATAATTACTCGAATACTTAATCATGTCATTAACTAAAATCACAATATTACACGTGTATTTGAAATAAAATCCTAATAGTATATTATGATACTAATATGTAATTAGTCAGATACTTATTAAAAAAAGAATGAAGGCTTTTTTTTTTTGTTCAAAAACATAAAGCTAATGTTATAATAAAAAAAATATCGATTTGTGATCATTTAATATAATTATCCTATGTTGTAATTATGTATGAACATTATAATGTAAACCCATACATATGAAGCAAATGACAAATTGCATTTGCCTCCCTCATTAACTTGTTACATTACAGCAAATTTAACATCACAGACATGTATGTGTTCCACTAAATATATCATCCAAAACAAGTTATAAAACGCCGTAAGCAAAAAAACCTGCCATTTGGTAAGAATAGTGCAACAATGACAACTATTAAAATATAGTCCATTAATCTATATGCTTAAAACCTTACCATACCAAAAATGAAAATATAAGTCATTTAAACATTAGTATAGTGTTTTTCATCTAAATTAACTAAAAAACAAAGACTAATAAATAAATTAGCGGTGTTTTTTTTTTAAATTACGAAGTATACGTATCCCTCACCTAAATTTTGGGAATATATTTCCAATATAACATGACAATATTATAACCTTTGTGTGCTAAGTGATTATTTATTTTATTTTTGATGGCAGTATATTTCCAATAATTTTTTATTCTTTGTTGGGAGAGCTTTATATAAATTTTTGAATAGATTTCTACACCATTGAATCGTATATAACAATTTAATCATAATGATTTGTTTACATGTGATCACAGATCTAATAGCATTAGATTAGTATTTTAACTTGATATAAATACAGAGTTTAAGGTGTTGCAGAATTTTTGTGCCTATAATAAAAAAATAAAAATAAAGACGTGTTTCATGATAGACTATGCTTGGATCTAAGGATAAAAATCATAGTTCCTTTCATTATACAATAATTTTGCATCAATACCATAAGAATGATCAATTAAACCTTCAAAATAATCGATATATATATATACGCAAGTCCGCGTTTTCTGTAATCCATACGTCCACGTATATTCATGTGATCTTGTCTTTAGAATAGTTTGAATAAGAGTTTCAAGTTGAATCTCGTTTATCGTAGATAATCATTTCAATTATTTAAATTGATTATTTTTATTTTTATTTTTTTGCCGATTGGGCAACGTTTTTTTTTTTCGGAAATTTTATTGACGCCGCGCAGCGAGGTGTCAGAGCTAAGAGAGAACTTGTTGACCTCGGCATGGTACTTTGCGTGCTTGTTGTAGCTTCCACTTGGTTCAAATCCGCTAATGAAAGGACTGCCGTGATGTGAACTTGGTGACAGCCATCATTCAACTCGACTTTCTTTAACGAAGATTCGGTTAGTTATTATTTTTAAATTAATTATATTTATTAAAAATTTAGTGATTCAATAATTTTGATTGAATAAAATTTGAGATTAATATCAAAGCGGAGAGTTATAATAAGTTTAAAATGTATGAGACATATATGAAAAAGTTTAGGACGTGCGGGACATGAAAGGAGAAGCGAAACGGAATTCAAAGACGAGAAAAAAGCGAAAAAAAAGCGAAAGATGTCACCAGGGCTGAGTGCTGCGGCGCTCAGGACAGCATCACAGTGCTGCAACGGTGGGAGTGAGAAGGGCCAGCGCCACAACACCTAGGGACCAGTGGCTGCACCCAAACGCGTTAGGATGTCCGTTTTAGTTTGAAATTTTGAGTTTTGAAAAATTTTAAACTTCTAAAATAAGTGGACTCTTACTCCAACAAGGAATAGGGTTAGTAGGCACGAAATACACCCTATATAAATACTTATAAATCATTTAGTTGAGATTAAGCATTAAGAGAGACTCTAAGAGAGGGAAAGAATTGGGTAAACACTAAGTGCTTGTGTGCGCTAGGGTGGAACCGTTGTTTGGATGATCATTGCTCGTGGTAGAATAAGAGTTCACTAAACATTAGGTCATTTTGAGGGTTCTTCAAATTAAGGTTTTCTTATAAAATCTCTAGGGAGTTAATAAGAGAGGCTAAGATCCTTAAATCCACCATGAACGTAGGCAATTGACTAAATCACGTAAGATTGTGTTGTACTCTTTTATATTTTACTTTGGATTCTTATTATTTTTACTTGATTAATAGGTTATTCCGTTGCACAAAAAAGTTAGGATTCCAAGTTGAACTTTGATTTTTCGCTTTATCATAATTTCAAAAGGGAGAAGGACGTTTTCTTACTCAACAGTATCATTTTAGTTTTTATTTATATTATACTAATTAAATTATGATAGATATAAAATATTAAAATAAAAAAATATGATTGATTTTCTTATTTAAACGTAGTGGCTGATGCAATCGCAATTGATTTTTGATTCTAAGTATAGCCCATAACATAAAGCTCGAGCTAGCCTCGGAGAATCTCATATTTAGTTTAATTTCTTTCTTCTTTTCTCAATTAACCAACATGAGATCAACTGATTATATAGACTTTTGGATTTGGAATATGTATTCTATATTTGAGTTATGTGCGTTCTTAAGAGATATTAATAGATGAATGAGATGAACAGTTTTTAAATTATTTAACTATAAGTGGAACATTTGTGAAGTCGTTATTTCGCAATTGCTGAAGAACAATAAAAGGAGAAAAAAAGAAGTTGTTTTATGTAAACTGAATTAAAAATGGTATGATTCATTTGGTCGTTATTTGACAATTGATCATTAAGAATAATTAAACGAGAAACATTAAAATAAAAAATACTAACATATTTCTCATCATCTCCCTTCTCTTTTTTAAGGGTAAAAATGTAACTATTTAAAAGATTATTAACTATAACGAATAATATCTTCTTTATGTTATCAAAATTGATTGCGAAAAGAATCGATATCTTCTTGAAGGTCGATTCATCTGTTGTGTTTGTGTAGGATAATAATTACACCTCACATATTCAACAAAGTTTTGATTGTCTTTTTCAAGGTTAAATAGGTTTTCTTAAAGTTACGAGGAATTATTTCAAGATAAAATATGATGATTTGAATAGCATTGCCAAGCGAAAATCCAAGTATTTTTGTTCAATGCCATGAGCAAAGCTGTAACCTTGCCTAAGTCTCCAATAGATTTGTGTGTGGCAGCTAAAGAGTTACAAAGATTTTTAAATTTTCTTGTGTATTCTTCAAAAGACAAATTTTTTTCTTCAGAGTGTGTAATCAATCCATCAGGAGAATTTCCTTCTCTTTGGTTACTTGAAACAGATTTCATAGGTTGTTTCAACCACTACAATGGTGCTTTGAACTTCTTCTGTCTTAAGATCGAATAGCTAAGCTGTCAACAATCCATTATTAGTAATTTATAAAAGAAATTCATAATTTGCTGATTTTGTATAACCATTACTTTGAAATCTTCTAATGACTTTTTTTTTTCAGCGGTTATGTGGTGTACTAATTCAAAGCTTCTCTCAAATAGACAAGACTTGAGAACGCCATATCAGAAAGTTTGTTTAGTCTCATCTTCAAAAAAATAATGCATTACAATGCACCATCAATATTTCGAATTGTTAAATAGAGATTTGTCAAATTTTGATGGCGTTGCATTGTAATGTGTCCATTTAAATATGGTGTTACAATGATTACTACCTTTCTCCCTGCTCCGTTTCTCCCATACTAAAATCATCTAATCATTATGTGGATCGTAAAAATTAGAGTTCAAAGATGTCTGTAATGAATTGATTGAGTTTTGATGGTATAAACAGATAAGAATCAAAGTTAATTGCTACTTATTTATTTTTAATTTAACAATTAAAATATAAAATTAATGAAGAAAAATGTGCCACTATACTTATTGAGGATCTGCTACTGGGGTTATATTCTCATCCTATTTGCATGTCGTTAATAACCTATTAATGCATATTTTGTCCATGAATAACATGTTACATATAATGTGGTTATGTTAATGTTCAGATAAGGACGAGGTCTAACGCGTGTGCATTTTGTGGGGAACGTGGACACAATAGAAGAACATGCAAATTAAATAGAAGGCCATGCAAGAGAGTAGTTGGAAATAAATATATAAAATAATTGCGTAATATTGCCATTCTTATTCATATACAACTTTCATTAGTTATTTCCGACCCGTGGGAGGACTGTAGATTTGAGTTCAATGTCAACCGGATCTCTGTCACAACCATCCTCCAGTAACTATATGCCAAGCGGTACATTCTTTGGCAGACCTTTTGTCCAAACATTTGAGAATATTATGGTTTCGAATTACATGACATTTTGCATGTATAATATTGCCGAACTAAAAAACCACCCTCTTATTTGGCAAGCAGCAACAGTTTACAAAACAAAGAACATTTCTAGTTTGCTCGTCTCCTTGCACCATCTCAACAAGAGAGTAACGCCTAAGTGATTCAGTACGAACTTCTATGGCATGATTAGTAATTAGCATCGAAACTCAAGCATTTTTAACAATATATGTTAAAAATTAGTGATTCAATAATTTTGTATGAATAAAAATTAAGATGAATATTAAGAAGAGAGTTATTATGAAGTCAAGTACACATTAAGTATATAAAGGAGGAGTAAAATAGAAAATTAAAAGAATGGGTACTTTTCATGCGGCGACACTGTCTACAACGAGCACTGTTGCAAGTGAAGACATGTATTGTTCATGGGGAATTGTTCATTGATAGGTACTGTACACAATTACTATTTACACGATAATTTTAGGGTATTTTTTATTTTAACTCAATTGACTTCTTTAAGTGAGATGATGGCTCTTATAAGTAAGGACTCTTATTCTAATTAAGTTTAGGATTTCTAAGGGTGTTTTATTCACTATATAAACCCTTTTAAACACAAGAAAAAGACATGTATATAAAGTTTCAAGATGTAACCATAAGAGAGAATAGATGGCTAGGTAGGCACTAAGTGCGTGGTGCACTAAGGTGTAACATTTTGGAAGTGTTTTCTTTTGTTTCTCAAGTGAACAAAAAAAACATCATAGATCATTTTGACTTAGATGCTCGGGCTATTTTACATTCTTTATAAAAAAAAATTTATGGGGAGATACTAAGAGGTATTGGGGAGTCATAGTGATCAAGGATAGATATTTAAAGGTCTCTATAGGAGATATTAAGGGGTTTTGTCGAATTATTAATAATGTAAGACGATATTTAATGATCTAATCAATAATAAGAAGTTAGATCATGGATCCTCTGTCTTATTGATTGGTTTGTTTTTTTTTTTTTATCTTTATTAATGTGTTGATCTTATATGTTCTTACTTATGGTGTAAGTTATGATTTTCGCTACACATAAAGTAAAAAGGGTATTAAGACTGTAGCTTAGTTAATATTATAAGAGTGTCAAACTGAAGAACATGACTTAATATTCGCAACAAGATACATATCCTTGCATTGCATTTTCTAATCATGCCTTGCATATCTACGATTATCCTCAATCTCATTCGCTAATATGTCCAAGGAATGATAATAGTCATGTTGAACTCATCTCGAGATCTAATGAAAACTTTATAGCATGTGTCTTCATGAATTTGGTTGGAAGTCAAATTATGTGTATCATTCATGTACATGTTTAGTGTTTCCCCTAAGAAGTTTATCTGTTGAGGGAGATAACGTCCTTCTCCCTCTCGAGGTTATGTTGAAGCGAGAAACTCAAAGTCCAACCTAAAACCCTAATCTCCTTGCACAGCGGAATAACCTGTTAATCAAGCAAAAATAACAAGAATCCAAAGCAGAATATAAAAGAGCATTACACAATCTTATGTGGTTCAGCCAATTGCCTACGTTCACGGTGGATCCAAGGATCTTAGTCTCTCTTATTAACTCCCTAGAGATTTTACAAGAAAAATCTAATGAAGAACCCTCAAAATGACCTAATGTTTAGTGAACTCTTACTCTACCACGAACAATGATCACCCAAATGACAGTTTCACCTTAGCGCACACAAGCACTTAGTGTTTATCCAATTATTTCTCTCTCTTAGAGTCTCTTTTAATGCTTGATCTCAAATAAAGGGTTTACAAGTGTTTATATATAGTGTATTTCGTGCCTACTAATCCTATTTCTTGTTGGAGTAAGAGTTCACTTGTTTTGAAAGTTCAAAACTTCCCAAAATTCGAAATTTCGAACCAAAACAGACAACTGACGCGTCTGACACTGCGACGCTTGTCCCTGGGTGCCGCAGGGCTGGGCATTATCGCGATCATCGCTACGACGCTGGGCTTCTATAATGGGCACCGCGGTGCTCAGCCCTAGGTGTCGCGGTGGTCATGCCTGACAACTCCTCCCCTATTTTCTTCGCTTTCTTCGAGTCTTCGAGTCCCGTTTCGCTTCCCTTTTCGTGTCCCACACGTTCTAAACTTTTTGTTATTCTCCACTTTGACATTCATCTCAATTCTTGTCTAACTAAAATTATTAAATTACTAATTTTTTTAATATTATCTTTACCTTAAAATTTGAATGTCGTGTTTCTATTTGTAGATATTAATGTTTGCAAATAAAACAAACTCGCAGCGATTATATATAAATGTAGGTTTTACTAATTAGGATGCATAATGAAAAATATTTGTAACTGGTGTCTCTATTTAGGAAAATAACTCTTACCGCCAACATAGATGATGGTAACGAAATTCGTAATGTAGACGATGGTCAATACACCATTGTTAAAATCTACACTGACATTGCAGTAAGGATGTGAAAATGACACACATGAACATAACAGTTCATATGTCAAAATACGACCAGTCATTTAACAACCAATTATTATTATACTTTTGCAATAACAAAAATAGTTTATTCCTCATGCTTATACATAATTACTCGAATACTTAATCATGTCATTAACTAAAATCACAATGTTACACGTGTATTTGAAATAAAATCCTAATAGTATATTATGATACTAATATGTAATTAGTCAGATACTTATTAAAAAAAGAATGAAGGTTTTTTTTTTGTTCAAAAACATAAAGCTAATGTTATAATAAAAAAAATCCCGATTTGTGATCATTTAATATAATTATCCTATGTTGTAATTATGTATGAACATTATAATGTAAATCCATACATATGAAGCAAATGACAAATTGCATTTGCCTCCCTCATTAACTTGTTACATTACAGCAAATTTAACATCACAGACATGTATGTGTTCCACTAAATATATCATCCAAAACAAGTTATAAAACGCCGTAAGCAAAAAAACCTGCCCTTTGGTAAGAATAGTGCAATAATGACAACTATTAAAATATAGTCCATTAATCTATATGCTTAAAACCTTACCATACCAAAAATGAAAATATAAGTCATTTAAACATTAGTATAGTGTTTTTCATCTAAATTAACTAAAAAACAAAGACTAATAAATAAATTAGCGGTGTTTTTTTTTTTTAAATTACGAAGTATACGTATCCCTCACCTAAATTTTGGGATTCAACCATTATATTTCCAATATAACATGACAATATTATAACCTTTGTGTGCTAAGTGATTATTTATTTTATTTTTGATGGCAGTATATAGGAAGATCTTTGTATATTTAACATTATTTTAAAAAATACATACACCATAAAAACACATTTTTTTTTTTTTCTCCCGAGACATACACCATAAAACACTAAAAAAATAGTACACACGGACAATGTAATGGTATTTGGTTCTAATATTGGTATTTTGGATGTTTGGATCCAACGTTCAATCATGAAATGGACGCCACCTCTGGGCTGGACTTCTACTGTCAGAAACCCTTGAGTATAAATCTAACCTTTTCAAATCAAGTAAGATGATTTGTTTTAGTGAAAAACTCAAGATTCTATTCGGATAAGATTGATGCTATCTTAGAATATTTCGCACGTATTTTTGTCTTTGAAATAATACTTAATTTTATTTATAAAATTTTAAATTACCTATTTTCATCTCTTTTTACTAATCAATAATCGTTGAATTTAATTAAAAAATATATATATATTTTTATATAATAACACTTTTACTTATGCAAAAGTTTAAGTGCTAATTATTATATTTTGTGTGTTAACAAATGATTCACCATTTATAAAAAAGAACATGTGACATAGTTGGATGGATCAATTTTAATATTTATTTTTTAAAAATAAATTATTTTAAAAACACATAACCCTTTATCAACAGTAGACACGCCTACCAGATTTTTACGATAAAAATTATTAAAATTTATATTATTAAATTATTTTTTATTTAAAAAAAAATCAAAATGTGGCCAAATATGGTAGGACGGTGATAGCCATCGTCTTCATTGTCAAATGATGTGGCGGCGATGTCACTGCTACCATTGTTGGATAAATTAGCCACTAATCTATCTAACAATGGCGGCGGTGTAGCTCACCATCGTCCAGTTTTACAGCTGTCGCCATCCTGTAGTGGAGGCCAACAACATTGCACGTTATCGCCACCTCGTTTGATAATGGTGGTCATCGCCCTCCCACCATATTTGGCCACCTTCTAAATTATTTTTGGTAAAAAAACAATGACTATCATTGTGTAAATCACGAAAAACAAAGTTCAATACTATAACTTTTGATAATTTTAATCGTTGGAGTCCGGCGGCCGACAAACAATGATGGCTCGTTACTAAGCTAATTATGGTAAAAAAAAATTATTTATTTAATAACTAATTATTATATGACACATGTTAGAGTGTCTGAATATCTTCTTATTAAGTTATAATTTTACCTTTTAATAATCAGATGTAACGGTAATTGACCTAATAGAGAGGGATAAAATTAAATAATTTAAAAGATAAAATTAAATATTAAACCATATTCTAAAGACAAAAGTATCATTTTCTTAACTTTTTTTAACAAAAATAATTAATTAAACTGTAAATCAACTAGAAAAATAATTAAATTAGGGCCTTCTTTTAATTTAATTTTACTTAACTCGTAAAGAATCTTTTAGTATATGTTTTATATTCGTTTATTTTATATTTATTTTATTCTTTTATTAACTATTAATTTCATATTAATAAAAAACTAGATAAATTATAAAATTAAGAGGGAATGGTAGACTAATATAATCGACCTACAAATTAGACATATCATATCAATTAAATATTTGAACATACCAATTAATTCAAAATATTTAAATGTATGCCTGGGCCACTCCACTCTCACTCTTCACTCAAAACAAACGATAAACGAGAATAGTAAGCGCAAGGTGACGCAGATGATAAGTTATCTAGACGTGTGATTGATTATGAGATCTGCTGTCGACTCTATAATAGATAGTACAAAATAAAAATCAAAATATCCATCAAACACTGCACCTAGTCGGTTAGTCCCATTTAGAATCTTCTCCACGTGGCACGTTGACAACGCATGAACATTAAGAAATACGTACACCATAAAGCACTCAACATTTTTTGTCCCCCACTGATTTCCTTTTATAAATCATGAAACTCCAAAGAAGCCTATCCAAATGGCATATCTTCTCGAGTCTCAAACCTCAACCAACCCTATCTTTCACGCTTCGTAAAAAAATTTATTCCTCTGCGCTTACCGTACACAGTTGATGGACTATAATCTCTCCCTTCCCTGTCCCCCCAAAACGCTCCCCTGTCCCTCTTCCATAACCAAAGGGCCCCAAAATTTCCCTCCCAATTTCGCCCACCCTCGATTCCTCGGCCTGAATCTCGCAACCGTCGTCCCCAACAACTGTTGCTTTGCTTTCCCGAACCGGAAGGTACAACTTGTGGTATCGAGGGCTGGGCCGAGCCACTGCGAGTTCAGTAGCAGCCCGCTGAACACGCCGCTCGAGCCGAACTCGCCGGCCGGAAAGTTCCTCAGCCGAGTTTTGCAGAACCAGCGCCAGTACTTCAACCACGCGGTCTCGGATGAGCTGCAGCAGTTGGCCGATGATCGCGACGCCGCTGTTTCAAGGATGTTCCTCAGCTCCGGCTCCGATGAAGCCTCGCTGCATAGGTACTTTGTGTGCGTGTGTTTTAGGGATTCTGTCTGTGTTTGATTTGGTAAGTTGCGGGTGTGTTTGGTGTTTGATGAAAGTGGATTAGTATTATGCTACACATGTTAAACTGGGTGGTTTTGTACAGAGTAGTTCTGGTTCCGCATATGGTGGTGATTCGTGTTTTTGTTGGTAAGTTATGAATGTTGTGATGGTAAGTTGATTTATTTTATTGCCAAATAGTTGGCGGAATTTTAATTTATGAACTCAATTTCACAGAGATTTTTATGGATTAGGTATATATGTATGATGTGAATGATAATTTCTTGATTGGCTGTCAACCTACCACAACAATAGACCGTATGACTCTGCAGTTATTTGGTCCCTTTGTTTCCAATTGACCACTCTGGAAGACAAGAACCCTTCATAAATTGTTTTGAGTTTGGGTACACATTAAGAATTTGTTAGCATCCTAAAATCTGAATAGGTTGTGAATCTCCTTATGCATATGCATTTTCTAGACATCTGTGTTGAATGGGAGAAAAACTGTTGAACCTTTAATGTAATCAACTGAGCTTTGAAGGTTTGGTAGTTTCTTGTTGACTTGGAAGCATGCAGTTAGTTTTCGTCTGTGGTGCACGTCAAAAGTTGACTTACACCACATGCATGAATCATGCCTTATTATTATTATGATTATTGTTGTTGTTGTTGTTGTTGTTATTATTGTCGTTCTTTTCTCCTCTTTTCAATAACTTAAGTTCATTGTTGATGATCCTCTCGCTTCGCATTTATAATCTGTTGAACTATGAGCAATCAGATATCTTAGCGATGCTGGACACAAATAGAATTCAGCTATTTATCTATAAATGCTGCGTGGCAATAATTGCAATGCTGTTACCGCAAAGTTAATTGATTTTACCTTAGTAGCATGACCCTTACCCTTGACGAATTTCTTAAGATAAAAGTACCATTTGGGACCTGGAAAAATTTGGCGGACTAAAACACCTAAATTGAAAGTATTCTGTCTCTAAAATATTCACTTTAACTGATCTTTTGTTTTCTGAATTCTAGAAGGATTGCCCAATTGAAAGAGCATGAATGCCAAACTGCTGTTGAAGATGTTATGTATATGTTAATATTTCACAAGTTCTCCGAGATCAGAGTCCCATTGGTTCCAAAGCTCTCCAGATGTATCTACAATGGCAGACTAGAAATTTGGCCTTCAAAGGATTGGGAGCTAGAGTCAATCCACAGCTTTGAGATTTTGGAAATGATAAGGGAACATATCTCCACTGTCATTGGCTTAAGAGCCAATTCAAGTGTCACAGACAATTGGGCTACAACTGAGATCCAAAGACTCCACCTTGGCCGTATATATGCTGCTTCGATCTTGTATGGTTACTTCCTGAAGTCTGCTTCATTAAGGCACCATTTGGAACAATGTCTTGCATTGCCCCATCAAGACCTTCACCTTAGCCATAGGAAGTCCCTTCATTTTCCAGAAATGTGGCCTTGTGGATTGAAAAATCTTGTTTTAGGCCACATAAACAACACACACTCTGTTTCATTTGGTGCAGGGACAAGTAGGCAGGAAGCTAAGCAAGAAAAGTTGAAGTGTTACGTCATGGGGTTTGACCCCGAGACATTGCAGAGATGTGCAAAACTGAGATCTAAGGAGGCAGTAAATTTGATCGAGAAGCACAGCTGTGCACTCTTTGGGAATGGAAAGAAGGGTTTGCTTGAGGCTGATGAGATGATCTTAACATCGTTTTTGAGCCTGAAGAGGTTGGTCCTGGAGGCAATTGCTTTTGGTTATTTTCTTTGGGATACAGAAGAATATGTAGACTCTCTGTATAAACTGAAAGAAAACTAGAAAAGGAGGTCTCTGATAAAGAAAAGGCGTTAGTTATGTATAACTCTCTTTTGTATATAGGCGTTTGATTCTCCGCTTTTGGACCTTGGTGTGCGAGTACTTGTTGATTTTCGGTTGTATAGTGTATACAGTTCTAAAAATAACATACGGTTTTAAAACCTGTTCTTCTGTGATTTCTTTTGTATATTAGAACAAGTGATGTGAAGTCTCTTTTTAAGTTGTAAATCCTGAACGATTATGGAGCTTCACCAAATGTTGTGGCTGTAGCGTTGCTGGATGACAATAGTGGTAAATCCTTTCTAAAAGCAACACATTTCCAATTCAAAAGGATTGCAGCTATGGTATTGTCCTCAGATTGAACATCCGGTTCTTGCAAGCAACTTCATATTTTGTGATCGTTTGCTTCTTTCTTGAAGCAACTTCCAGAAAAAGTCTCTTATAAATTTTATTCTGCCCCGGGATATAATAATCGTTCTACTACGAACTGTCCAGCCAATAATTCTTGCTTAAAGAACCTGAGTCAAGTCGAGACATTCACATACATTAGCTGGAATTTTTTTAAGCCAAAAATTAAAAACTTTTTATTGAACTCTTCTCTCTAATGTCTAATAAAACCAACTCCAACGTGAACTCTGCTTCTGTTTGTTGGCCTCGTTAACCCTGGACGTGGCCTCATCTCAACGACATGTAAACTGCAGTTGAATAATTCCCAAACCAATCGGATGTTAGAGCTGCTGGAGTAATTTATCCAGTTGATTAGCTAATTAATTTTTTAATCCCGTTTTTGAGAGACGCCGTGTGAATATATTAGAAATAAATTAGTTAGGATCGTCCATTTTAAAATGTCTTAACGTTGTTTACCTTGATGAATTTCCAAGAAAGAGTGTGGACAACAACTACTTACAATACGTCAATATATAACAAATCATGTTAATCCGTTTCAACGGTCTTACTATATACTAAACAATTTCACCAGATTGACAGTTGCATAGGTTGCAAGTTTCAATAACAAGTTCCCTTTCTTGCCAAGTCTTTTCTTCTTCTCCTCCCCGGAAACCAAACAACCAAACATGATCGATCTGCTTCTAAAATTCATTTTCTTTGTAATTAGCATATTATCAAACGTGATCACTCGATTAATCTTCAGCACTATCGCTCATCTTCTGGTCTTAATCATCCAAGCACTCAAAGTTCCTGGGGAAGCAATCCAGGGGGCATTAGAACAATTAGCAGAAGCCATCAGAGCATGTGCAGAATATATCTTGCAGCTTGTAATGGAAGCAATAGGTTCTTTGATCTCGTCTGCTTTTGATCTTTTTATACAAGCTGTCATAGAGTCCGCTGTTAACTCAGGGTCGGCCATTGGAGGTCTAATGGAGAAGACAAGGGATTCGTTTGATGGGGTAATGGAATCTTTACCAGAGATTCTAGAGGGCGTTGCAGAGTTTGTTTCGACCATAGTTGCTGATTTATGGAAGAAGTATATTGATGCTTTAGGATCTCTCTCAGAAAATGCTTGACTGTGTTAGTGTATTAATTGTTGTTGTTCAAAAATGTTCTTGGTTTTGAATTACATTTGTATCATAGTGTATCAACAATTTTGCCTACAGATTAAACATGTCATGCACCAACTTCAGATTATAAAATCCTGACTCTGTGCCTGTTCTGCATGCTTGATCATGCCTCTGTATATATTTGTCGTAAGAAGAAGTTCATATTCCATGAAATTGATACCATACATATGCAATTCAAATCCAACTTGCAGACTTCACTTGCAAGAATTATTTTATCATTACATATATGCGGTTAATTTTTGATCCACTATCTCATCGGAAAATAGAGAAAGCTATACAAAGAGAAATTCATCGTACTTGTTATTTTATTTTAAGTTTCACTTTCGTCTACGAGCGGTCATGGTTTGTTAAAATTATAATACCAAATGAAGTTAATTACAACATAAAACTCAAGATTAAGTCTAAATATTTACAAGTTTAATTTTTAAAAATTTTAAATTAGATAAGATATTTTAAAGTTAGTAATTAAGAAGATAAGTATTCTAAACTTATGTAGTTAATAAATTTTTATATTATTTTATTTATATGGTTTTAGTTTGTTGAACTAAGTATAAATACCCCTCTCCCTCATTTAGTTTTGCAAGCAAAAAGTTAAGAATAAAGAGTTAATCAAGTATTTGATCAATTATTGAGAATTTAGTGTGTTAGAGAGTTGAGCAAATAATAAGCTCAACAAGAGTATGTGAGTGTTGAGTTGTAAGTGTTGTGTTGTAAGTGAGAAAAAAGTAAGAGTTTCTAAAATTTGTATTGTAAGTTTTGAGTTTATTATATTAATAAAAGTGTTTCATTTGTATTCCATTATTATCAATAATTGGTATCAGAGCGAAATTGTCTCGGACTGCTCAAGTTGTAGGATTTCTAAGAATTCTGAGTATGCTCTGTGGTTGTAGCTTTGGCTGAACTTCTACATCAGAAAGGGTTTTTAAAAATTATGAGTGAGTGAGCTTCTATGTGTCGTGAGTAGTCTGTGACTCTGCTAGTTTATTGATAAAACTTGTTTGATATTACTGAGGTACTGCCAACAAGATGGGTGACCTTCAAGTCGTTGGAGGAATCAAGAAGCTCAACAACTAAAATTATAATACATGAGCAACGTTGATGGAGTCTTACCTTCAAGGCCAAGATCTTTGGGAGGTCGTTGGCAAAAATAAAGTGAAGCAGCCAACAGACGAAACCACTTTAAAGAAGTGGAAGGTAAAAACTGGTAAGGCTATGTTCGCCATTAAGACTATAGTTGAAGAAGAAATATTTGAGCACATAAAGAAGGCCAAGACGCCAAATGAAGCATGGGACACTTTTGCATCACTTTTCTCAAAGAAAAATAACACGCGACTATAGCTTCTAGAGAATAAACTGTTGTCAATTGCACAACGCAATATAACGATCAACCAATACTTTACAAAGGTAAAGTCCTTGTGCCGTGAAATATCTAAGTTAGATCCTACAGCTGCTATTGCTGAAGCTAGAATGAGAAGAATTATCATCTATGATTTAATGCCCGAGTATAGAAGTTTTGTTATTGCTATACAAGGCTAGCCAACCCAACCATCTCTTATTGAATTTGAAATTTTACTTACTAATCAAGAAGCGATTGCTAAGCAAATGGGTGAGGTCTCTTTAAAAGGTGATGAAGAAGCACTCTACATCGATAAAAGAAAAGGTCGATTTAAACGACGTACTGGTGGAGGATCTAAAAGAAATAATGACAAAATAAAGAGTCATCACCAAGAAGGTAGCTCACAGACAAGGGAAGTATAGAGGACTCGTAGTAATGGTAATCAGTCCAACCAAAAGAAAAAGTTTGAAGGAAAATGCTACAATTATGGAAAAATAGAACACATGGTAAAAGATTGTTGGTCTAAGAAAAGGTCTGCTGATGGTAATGCTACCACATTAAACTCAGAAAGAAAAAGTGAAGATGAGTGGGATGCTAAAGCGTCTGTTGCTATAGAGGAAGAAGACCTATCACTCTCAGGGATAATGTCTGGATGGATTGACTATGAAAATGATTGGATCGTTGACTTAGGATGTTCGAATCATATGACTGGTGACGAAGAAAAGCTGCAAGATATGACTAAGTACAAAGGAGGTCGCGTGGTGGTGACAGCCAATAACTCAAGATTGCCTATCACTCACATCGGTAACATGGTCCTTGCACCTCGTTACAGTCCTAACAAGGTAACACTTCAAGATGTCTATCATATCCCTGGCATGAAAAATAATCTATTGTCAATATCACAGTTAACATTTTCTGGGCACTGTGTCTTGTTTGATCCACAAGATGTTAAGGTGTACCAAAATTTAAAAATCACGGGAACACTAACAATAGAAGGACGACGACTAGAGTCGGTCTATATACTATCAACAGAGTCAGCTTATGTAGACAAAACTAGAAAAAATGAGACAGTAGATTTGTGGCATTCTCGATTGGGACATGTAAGTTATCATAAACTAAAAGTGATGATGAACAAGGCAATGCTTAAGGGTCTACCTCAACTTGATGTGAGAGTGGATACAGTATATGCGGGATGTAAGTACGGTAAGGCACATCAACTATCATATGAGGAGTCAAAGTTTAGAGCTAAGGATCTATTGGAGTTGGTTTACTCTGATGTGTTTGGACCTGTCAAACAGCCATCAATTAGTGGCATGCGGTACATGGTGACATTTATTGATGATTTCTCAAAGTATGTATGGATTTTCTTTATGAAAAAAAAATCAGATACTTTTTTTAAGTTCAAGGAATTTAAAGAAATAACTGAAGGAGAAGTCGAAAGAAAGACTCATTGTCTCCGCACAGATAATAGAAGAGAATATACCTCTGATGAGTTCTCATAATATCTTCGAGAAAATAAGATATGACATCAGTTTACATGTGCCAACACGCTACAACAAAATGGTGTTGCAGAAAGAAAGAATCGATATCTTGCAAAAATTTATAGAAGTATGTTGCACGCAAAAAATGTACTAGGAAGATTTTGGGTCGAAA
Organism: Ailanthus altissimus; assembly: GCA_946807835.1. Classification (NCBI taxonomy): domain Eukaryota; kingdom Viridiplantae; phylum Streptophyta; class Magnoliopsida; order Sapindales; family Simaroubaceae; genus Ailanthus; species Ailanthus altissimus. The sequence goes on from OX327684.1 coordinate 24,009,886, forward strand.
GAATGAAGATTGTAGCCCACATGATTAATAAACTTCCTCAACGAAGGTTAGGGTTCATATCACCATTTGAGAAGTTGTGGGATAAAAAACCTACAGTAGTTATTTTTGAGTATTTGGTTGTATATGCTATGTGTTTGTGCCAAGTCACCTAAGAAATAAATTCTATAAGAAGGCAATTAGGTGTATCTTTGTTGGATATGATAACCAGCGCAAATGATGAAAATGTTGTGACCCTACTAGTGGGCAGTGCTATACGTCAAGGAATGTGGTATTTGATGAAGTATCTTCATGGTGGTCGCCACAAAAAGAAGAGCTTCCAGATTCAAAAGAAATAGAAGAACGACTACAACAAAAGATAGATAAGCAAATTGCTAAAATTCAGTCGAGCCAAGAAGACCTTAATAATGGAAGCAGTGATGATAACACCGAGCAAGAGACAACTCAAAATCCTTGACAAACTGGCATCTATCAATAACCAACAACGGAGGTCAAATATGAAGGAGCAGAACCTGCAACCCCTCAATCTCATCCTCGAAGGTCAATAAGAATACGAAAGTCTAATCTCAAATATGCTAATGTAGCTATGACGAAAAAGAAAAATGTTAAGGAGCCTAAGACTTTTGAAGAAACATCACAGAACTCTAAATGGATTAAAGTTATAGAAGAAGAAATCATAACGTTGGAGAAAAATTAAACTTGAGATTTAGTGCCAAAGCCAAAGGATGTGAAACCCATATTTTGTAAATGAGTATATAAGATCAAAAGACGTCCTGATGGATCGATGGAAAGGTATAAAACTCGATTGGTAGCTCGAGGATTTTCTCAACAGTATGGATTAAAGTATGATGAAACGTTTAGTCTAGTAGCCAAGATTACCACAGTACGAGTTCTACTTGCACTAATAGCTAGTAAAGGTTGGATATTGTGACAAATAAACGTAAAGAATGCTTTTCTACATGAAGAGTTGGATCGAGAGATCTACATGATTCAACAAATGGGATTTGAAAGTAAATTTTATCATAATTATATGTGTAAATTGAGAAAAGCATTGTATAGATTAAAGCAACCTCTAAGGGTATGGTATGGTAAAATTTGAGAATTTCTAACACATGGTGGTTACTCTGTAACACTAGCTGATTCTAGCTTGTTCGTCAAAGCTAATGGAAAGAAACTTGCAATTGTGTTAATATATATGGATGACTTAATTATCACTGAAGATGATGAAGAAGAGATTCATTGAACAAGAGAGAATTTGGCGGCTCTTTTCCAGATGAAAGAGCTTGGACAACTTAAGCATTTTCTTGCGCTCGAAGTCACTCGGACAGTAGAAGAGATTTTTCTTGGACAACAAAAATATGCCAAAGATCTGTTGCAGAAGTTTGGGATGCTAGAGTGCAAGCTTATCTCAACACTACTATAAGCCAATACAAAGTTGTGCGGTCATAAAGGAAAGAATTTAGAAGATGGAACTATGTATCGACAACTAGTAGGAAGTCTCATCTATTTGATATTGACTCGACTATACATTTCTTATGCAGTTGAAGTAATAAGTCGATACATGCAAAATCCTAAGAAACCTCACTTAGAAGCAGCTCGACGGATATTGAGATATGTGAGAAGCACAATTGACTATGGTCTCTTCTATAAAAAAGACCAAGATTGTAAAATAGTTGGCTATTGTGATGCTAACTATGCTGGAGATCATGATACACGACGTTCGACCATTGGGTATGTTTTCAAGATTGGTTCAAGAATAGTCTCTTGGTGTAGTAAAAGGCAATCGACTGTATCATTGTCAACTACTGAAGCTGAGTACAGAGCAGCAGTAATGGCAGCTCAAGAAAGTACATAGTTGATGCAGTTGATGGAGGATTTATATCAGTCAAGAGATTATAAAGTGTCAATATATTATGATAATCGGTCAGCAATTTGTTTGGTAGAAGATTCAATTTTTCATGCAAGAACAAAGTATGTAAAAGTGCATTATCACTTTATTCGAGAGAAAGTTCTGCAAGAAGAAATTGAGTTGCTGTATATTAAAACCGAAGATTAAGTGGCTGATTTGTTCACGAAAAGCTTGAGTGTTGATAAGTTCAAAAAATTTCAAATATAACTCAACATGGTTAGAAGAACGAAAGTTGGTGTTGAGGGGGAGTGTTAAAATTATAACACCAAATGAAGTTAATTACAACATCAAACCTGAGATTAAGCTTAAATATTTACAAGCCCAATTTTTAAATTTTCTAAATTATGTAAAATATTTTAAAATTAATAATTAAGGAGAAAAGTACTCTAAACTTATGTGATTAATAAATTTTACATTATTTTATTTGTGTGATTTTAATTTGTTAAAATTAAATATAAATATATCCTCTCTCATTTTGTTTTGTAAACAAGTAAATTAAAAATAAATAGTTGATCAAATATTTGATCAATTATTGAGAATTTAATATGTTAGAGAGTTAGTAAATAATAAGCTCAACAAAAAATGTGTAAGTATTAAATTATAAGTGTTATATTATAAATAAAAAAAAGTAAAATTTATTATATTAATAAAAATATTTTATTTATGTTCCATTATCATCGTCGTGGTTACGTTCATACTTATATTTATTTTCCGAAACTACGCTTTCGGACGGAGGGAAATTTCGTTTCTTCAAGCTAAACTCTTGTATCTTATTTTAAGTACACACCTATGACTTCAACTCTTCTACCTTTTCTAAATCATCTCTGCGCCTACGTGGGATCGGGGGCTTATTTTTTTCGCCACGGTAATTGGAAATTGTTTTGCTTTTTTTTTTTCTGTATCCGTCAACAATTCGACATTTAATTTCGATGCGAGCGTTTATGTAAAGTCTGCTTTCTCAAATAATTGATCTCTAGTATCTGAGGATGGTAAAACTATATAAGTAGTTAATTGGGTGAGAAGCTTACATTTATTAACACATATAAAATTTATTGACTTAAATCAAATATTAAGTGTTGGATTACGATCCTTTCCTAATTTTATTTTTTAAACTTAAGAATTTCACGACACATGGCAACCGTAATAATTATAAATGATCAAGATTTACTTTTATTTGGTGTTTCTTTTAACATATACACCATTTTTAACCTTCAAATTTCAAGTTCTCTTTATTAGTTAATGCATTCTAAGTGTTCATGTTATAAAAAGAGTAATACCATTTTTTTAAGTAGTATAATTAAGTTTTTTTATTCTAATTAAAAGAATAATATTATATTTTTTAAATAATATACTGACATTTTTTCATTCAAAGTGACAAAATAATACCATATTTCTTAAGTAATATATCAATAATTTTTTATTTATTTCAAGTCATGTGTTAAGTGTTTATTAAATAATTAATTTTATAAATTTTAAAATTATTTATTATGCTATTTTACTAATTAATAATTATGTAACATATTTTAAATAAAAAATATTAAAATATTTAATTAAAAATATCTTTTATTACTCGAAATAAAGAAAACAAAGAGTTTGACCAGGTAGGTTCAACTTTCCAACCAAATCATTAAAAAGAGTACTAACACAACTTTTAAAAGGATTAATATGTAAAATTTGGGTTTGAGTTTTGAATTTTGTAAAATCCGAATTTAAATTTAAATTTTTTTCAAATTTTCTAAAATTTAGATCACAATCAATTTTTAGGTACAGGCCAAATTCGAATTTTAATCCAAGCCAGATCTGAATACTCAAAATCTGGATTTTAACTCAATTTTTTTTTTTTTTAAAAAAAGAAAAAACTTATGTTTCATTATGCAGTAGGCTTATAATCAAGTGTAATGTAGAGCATCTTTAAGTATTCGACTGAGCTCAACCGGTCGGTCCAATTTCAAACAATTGCTTAAGTGAAAATTAAGTGATTTATGTTATAGCGCTTTGAGCGATAAACCTGGTGATAAGGCTTTTAGTGAAGTGCAATAACTGGCATCTAATCTCATATGTATTGTAGGGGAGCAATAATATCGACACATCTTAACATAAAAAGAAAGTTATTTATGCGATTTTTAGAAGAGGACAAAAATAAAGAACTGAAAATCCAACTTCTTTGAGTAATAACTGGAGAAGGTGATAAAAATATATATATATTTTTCATTAAAAGCAATTGAAGTTGACAATTCATGAACATTCATATGATCATAAGATGAGTATTTGTCGGAAGAGCACCAATCATTAATACAAAAAAGAATATAAGGAGCCATGGTCTGGTATTAAAGGTGATGATGCAATTCTATTACTAATATTTTTGGCAGAAAATGATGTTTTGGTGTAACATCTTATTCTCATTATTAAGAGTTCAAATAGTTTGAACATTTTAAATAAAGTTTTTGAAAATAGTACTTTTTGAAGTTGAACTTTTATAAGTAAAATTTTTAGAAAAAAATTATTAATTATTTGGTTGTTAATTAAAAAAATTATTTTAAAATACTAGATCGTTTGATTATATATTATTAAAAGTATTTATATGTTATTAAATTATTAAAGTGTATTTAATAAAATTTATATTCAAATTTTAAATAATTTAATATTTTTATTTATAAGTTTAAATTTATCATAAATTTTTTTAAATTAAATTTTTTAAAATACAAGAATCATGTAAAATTAATACATAGTAATTAATGAATTAATATAAATTATTGTGTTTGATACAAAAATTGAAAATAAAATAATACTTCTTTTTATTTAAAAAATAAAATAATCAACAAAATTTTTTAGTAAATCCGTATAAAAATATGATGGTTATAGAAATATGATAACTTTTAAAAATACGTTAGTTGAATATGATTTATTTTTATTAAAGATATAATATGAAAATAAAAAATATTATTAAAATATATATGACATTACACAAATATTAAGAAAAATTCAAAAAACTCTACTTCCAAAAAATTTAAAATTTAAACTTTTACAAATAAAAATAAAATAACATTTTTAATATCTAAAAACTCATTTTTAATTGCCACTAAACATTTTTAAAAAATTAAAAAAAATTGACATTAAAAAAATTCTTTTAATCAATAAAAAAATCAAACCAAACAAACACTAAGTGAAAGTCAATAAAGAGACACAATAACTAACAATACAAGCAATGATCAGATGATAATGATACGCTGCATTTATCATTGATTTTATAATTAAAACTAAGTGAAATAGAACGAAGAAAGAAACATGATAGAAAAAACTCGAATTCCAAATTAGGTTAATTTGGGTTAGAAAAAATTTGAAAATAAAATAAAACTTGCATTGAGAAAAAAAATTGAATTTTCTAATTTTTTAAAATTATCAATTTTTTTTGAATTAGATTTTGAGTGCGGATTAATAAGTTGCAGTAAGATTTAAATCACCAAGCCACAGTTAAAAAAAAAATTACGAGGAGAGAGAGAGATCGAAAATTTATTCGAGTATCAGCGAAACAAATCTAAGAAATTGAAAATACATATAAAGAGAAAGAAAGAAAGCTTAAATCTGGCAAGTTATTTATAATTATGAAAGCCAAAACTTATGGTTTTATTTATTTATTTATCAATAAATAAATAAAATATAAAGCAAATAAATTTTGGCCATTGGATATCTTAGTTGTGTTAGATCCTTAAAATATTAGGGGAAATGAGATTAAAAGAGGATTAATGTCCTTAAATGTGTTGTCTCCCTAATCAAATATTATTTCTAAAGTACCGAGTTAAATTTTAACAAATTATTTATTCAGCCGTGGATTGTACAATGTATTTTAAAATATAAATTAAATAATATTCATTGACATAGTTGGTGATTCTTGATTATTGTCGATGACTCATCTCCGTGTTAATAAATAAATAAACAAAATTGGTAAATAATAGATTCAGCATTGTCAAACCATCCGCCTCGCATACGGAACTTTATTATTGCTAAACTATGTGGTTTTTCAATACAATATTGAAATGCACATTGCTATAGCAAATTTGTGCTATTGGTTAAACAAATTTAAATAAAATATTTAACATCTAACATCAAGTTAGCTTTTTTACTATACTTCATATTTATTAATTAATTTTTTTCAAAAAAAAAAAAAGAAAGTATCAAAATACAAAGAGTTTTATTTTTTATTTTCTTAAAAATTAAATTTTAGTGATTTGACATGAAAAATATAAGCCTTGCCATCGATCATGCTCTCGGGACAATTTGTCCATTGCTATATACAAAAACTATCAAGTTTGGACTTTCATAATTTTTTTTTTAAAAAAATTATTAGTCAAATTTTATTTTTTAAAATTCATCTATAAAGAGTTATTTATTATATATCATATATAATAAATAAATAAACTTATATGTTTTAAATGTTTTTTTTTAATAGAATTATCATCTTTCATATTTTTTTATGCACAATCATAATTTTTTAATTTTAAATTAAATATTAAATTGTGAGATATTATTAAATAATCTTGTGAGTATCATATCCAGAAGAGCATTGTATCAGCACTCTTGATATAAACTTCAAATAAAATTTTCAGTTAATTTACATGACTATCTGTCTTTTTATCCAAATATATATGAAATAAAAAAAAAAGGCGTTGAAGTTCTGGATGTTTGTAATTGTTATTTAGCTGGCTTGTACATAATACATATGAAATTCCCATTCTCTAGCCACGTGTCATGCTTATAATATTATTACAGACAACTGACAGGGGTCACACTCGTCATTTCACTAACGTCCCTCGCCTGGCACTGGTTGTTAGTTGTTACCGCAAAGCGCCCACTGCAGAATTCGTCTATCGAGCTTCGCCTCTATTATCTGTCGGGCACTCAAAACCAATAGACGGCATCGTTTAATTAGCCGTTAAAATGGCAGCAAAGGTTATCATGCGCGCGCTTCAGTTTGATAGTTATGGTGGAGGACCTGCTGGTTTGAAGGTAATTTATATTTATATTTTTCTTTTATTTATACCAATTTGCTTATTAATTTTTATTTTGCGCTTTCAAGATGTGTTTAAAATATATAATTGGATTGAATTTTGTAAATAAATTATATAAGTGTTGAAAATAGAGTGTATGCAGTGAAGAATTTCTTGACTGATTCTTTGCTTTTTTTTATGTCAGTTTGCATGGTTCATATGCTATAAGGTTTTGGAATTAAATTGCTTCGCTTTACTTTGAAAGGGTTCTATTGTATTTTTTTTAGTCATTTAAGTGACACTATTTGTTACTTTATACATTTAATTTTGAGTTTGTTATTGGTCATTTTAGTAACCGATCCTACTTTCTTTATTGTTTTTATCATTTGATATTTAATGGAATCATTATTTTAATATAGTATATTCATGTTTAACAAACTAAAAGGAAGAAGAATCTATAATCATGCTTGTCTTCCAAAGTTAGGTACCTCAAAAAGTTTTAACATTAGGTTGAGGTGCTAATATTTTTCGAATTTGTTTTTCAAGTTTTCACATGCTTTATTTAGCAATTAAGGCATTAAATAATTTTACCTAGTTGGATCTGCTCTAATTGATAATGTGATGTAAAATGTAAATACATGCTTGTTGCAGCATGTTGATGTGCCAGTTCCCACTCCAAACAAAGATGAGGTTTTGCTGAAACTGGAAGCAACTAGTCTAAATCCAGTTGATTGGAAAATCCAGAAGGGCATGGTACGGCCTTTATTGCCTCGCAAGTTTCCTTATATACCTGGTAAATTAAATTTTGGCCTGGAATCTTTTAGTAACTTTTGTCATTCTGGGATGTACTTCCATTTGTGCGAACCTTAGTAGTTTATCCGCTAGTAATATGTATCCATTATTTTGTTCGGTACTTTGTTTTTGTTTTAGAATGTGTTTTTCTAGAAGTACAGTGACTTGCTGAAAATTCTCTTAAACATGATGGTGTATATTGCATATGATGAAAGTAGATGATTTGTCTTTCTTCCTTCAACAATTGTGGAATTTCTTGAGCGACAATTTGTTAGTTGACTCAAGATTTACGTAATGTTTTCCTGAAGCCTTAGGGTGTCGTTCAATTCCAAAACAATATTGAACCCCAATCAACTTTCTGAAGTTCTGGGATAACTTTTGGAAGCTTTTGCATTATGGCATGCTGTTTCGGACTTGGATATTTTCTTTTTGTCAGTCTTATGGCTAATTGGGTTGGTTCAAGAAACTACTCATTGTCTTCCAATTGGTTTCAATCTTAAAACAAGATGAATTATCTTATGTGACATGGAGAGTGTGTACCATGCCAAGATTATAAACCTTGAAAGAAGGCTTAGGTATTGCAATGTCATATGTATGATAGTGATTGATTTCACTATAATAATGCCAACACCAACCTTGGATGGATTTTCATTGGTTAAAGTTCTGCTTTTCTGCCTTTCTTTTTATTTTTTGTTGTATGTCTTTGAATTTTATTTTCTGGTTCTTGCTGTATTAGTTTCTCTATTGAATAAGTGTTTTGTTGGAACAGCAACCGATGTGGCAGGAGAAGTTGTAGGGGTAGGATCAGAAGTTAAAAATTTCAAAGCCGGTGACAAAGTTGTAGCTATGCTTAGCCATCTTGTAAGTGCCCATCAGCATTCTTATCATTTCATCTCAACTTCAATTTGTTTGGATTAATTCTAGTCTCCAAGGTGCTTTGTTATCGGAAAGATTAAAATTAAGTTTGTGAGAAATACTTAGATGATTGGTGATAAGCAACCAATATCATCTCTTGTTGTTTGAAGGAACCTTCCTTTTAATTTCTGTGCTTACTATTGCAACTAGTGAAATTTTGTAGTATGTGGGGAATGATTTCTTCTTTTCACATTATTGAGCTTCTAGACCAGACTAGGCCTAGCAACCTGCTTTCCCTTTGAAAATCTCTTTTGGTATCTTTAGTTTGTTGATAGAGTGAACAGGAATGAATTTTTGTTCTAGCTCTATGTCATGTTCTGCTTGCATGAATCATGAAAAGCAGGATCTGCCATTTTGGGAATTGAACCCTGTAGAACATTGTATGAAAAACATTGTTGTCAGATCAGATACCAAAAAGAAATAGAAAAGTTTTGAAACTTGTGCTGTCGCAATTGATGGATCGGGGGCATGAACACAGAATATTGAGAAGTACAGCTACAACAATTTATTTATTTTGGGATTGTAAGTTAATATCTCAGAGAGGGCCTCATTCAAATCTTTGTCTTTGGCATGTGATTAGTACATTTCGTTCATGTATTTCTGCTTAGATGTGATGCTACATTATCAGGGTGACTGCTCAGTCTGCTCCAAGGCTCTTGCTCCCAATTTCATACACACTGAATGTGCATCCTTTGAAAATTGATGTTTACCTGCATTACATCATACCTTGGTTATATGGATCTCATCTGTCCATGTTGTTTCAGTTTTAAATTTTGTTACCTGATGACAGAATGGAGGTGGACTAGCTGAGTTTGCTGTGGCTAAGGAGAAATTGACAGTTGCTAGGCCACTGGAAGTTTCAGCAGCTGATGGTGCTGGCTTACCTGTTGCTGGTCTCACAGCTCTTCAGGCCCTTACTCAGTCAGCTGGTGTCAAGCTTGATGGAAGTGGCAATGAGAAAAACATTCTGATCACTGCTGCCTCAGGGGGTGTGGGTCACTACGCTGTTCAGTTGGCAAAGCTTGGAAACACACACGTGACTGCCACTTGTGGGGCTCGCAACATAGAATTTGTCAAGAGTTTAGGAGCTGACGAGGTACTTGACTATAAGACACCAGATGGAGCAGCTCTAAAGAGCCCGTCTGGTCGGAAATATGATGCAGTAGTCCACTGTGCGGCAGGCATTCCTTGGTCTACTTTTGAGCCTAATCTGGGTGCAAAAGGGAAGGTGATAGATATCACTCCTGGCCTGAGTGCCATGCTGACTTTTGCTTTGAAGAAACTTACCTTTTCCAAGAAGCAGCTGGTACCCCTGCTGTTGATTCCCAAGGGTGAGAACCTAGATTTTCTTGTTAAGTTGGTGAAAGAAGGAAAGCTTAAGACGGTGATTGACTCAAAGCATCCCCTCAGCAAGGCTGAAGATGCTTGGGCTAAGAGTATTGATGGCCATGCTACTGGGAAGATCATTGTGGAGCCATAAGTGAATGAAATTTGGTTGTTTATGTGCTGTAATTTTATGTATTGAAATAGTTTGTTTGGTGAACTTGTAAAATTCATATTAAGCCGAGGCATTTGACATGGTGGTGATTGATTGCAATATCTTTCATCTGGATGCTAGAAATGATAAATTTGTCTTTTATAGTAGATAATGTATAAATGATATGCAATTTGTGGAGAGAATCATTTTCATTCTTCAGTGAGTAGAAATTTTTTAAGCCTTGGATCAACCGGTAAGCCTCTTTACTGTGTCACGCAATTAAGTGGCAAGTGGCTCTTGCTATTTCCCTGGAAGTTTGCTTTGCCGGTGTCAAAGATTAAGCCTCCACAAAATTTTCTAGTGAGAACTTTTGAGCAAAACTCTGGCTTTCTCAAACTGCAGGCCTTAATTTTGCAGTGTTGAGCAGCACTTTTTCGCGAATACATGATTATGTATTAGTGGTAGTGATGGTATAAGCATTCATAACTATTTAAAAAAGCCCGAAATGTATGCGGTCGCCTTGTTCGTTTACTATTAAATGACAAAAATTCTTATTTGCGCATCATTTCTTAATTTGTAAGCCAACAGAGATTTTTTTTTTTGGAGAACACAGATATTCTTATTAAAAATATATATTCGAATGATTTTCATCGGTACCACAACACTTAAAATGTAAATGAGCTTTTTGTTTTTAATTATTCATGACCAGATTGCTGATTTGCCGGTGATTAATACATTGATAGTTCTTTTGACTAATTGACTTCTCCCCCTTGGGATTTACCCGCCCAAACGCCAAAACTAGCCTTCTCCAGTTCCCGTAGCAGTTCATGATCATTTCCTCCCAATATTCGTTTTCCCTTCTGGGTTTTCTCCATTAATCCCTCCCTCTGTTTGTCTGCATGTTGATTCACCTAACCAAACTCACCAAGCACGGGCTTAGACCTCATGTGCTTCAGCATCCTTACAAGCTCTTTTCTTTTTCCCTTCTGTCATTTTACAACCTAAAAGACACAGAAACCATAAGCGGCACTGCGTATCAAGTTTCTACTTTGCTTAACAAACCCAACTGGAAGCGAAAAGACCTCCTTAAATCACTTGTTTCTCACATGACTCCACATGTTGCTTCCCAAGTTATACTTCTTCAAGGTAACGATACTGGGCTTTGTGTCCGGTTTTTCAAGTGGGTTTGTAAGCACTCCACTTACTGCTATGATATAAATAGCAGAATCTATTTGTTGAATTTAGTTGTGTGTTGTAATTTATATGGGGTTGCACATAAAGCTATTATTGAACTGATTAAGGAGTGTAGTGGTAGTGAAGATGACATTTTGAAGCTAATTGACGCGCTTGATGGATTACGGAAGCATGGTTTTAGGCTAAACTACCCTTGTTATAGCAGTATTTTGATGTCATTAGCTAAGTTAGATTTGGGTTTTGTAGCATATAAAGTTTATAATAAAATGGTTGGTAATGGTTTTGTTGTTGGTGCTATTGATTACAGAACTATGGTTAATGCCTTGTGCAAGAATGGACTTGTACAAGATGGTGAAATGTTCTTGTGCAGGTTTTTGAGACTTGGGTTTAGTTTAGATACTCATATTTGTACTTCCTTAGTGTTGGGTCATTGCAGACAAAATGATCTGCAGGAGGCGTTCAAGGTGTTTGAGATAATGTCCAAAGAAGATGGATGTAGGCCCAATTCAGTCACGTTTTCAACACTAATACACGGTTTATGTGATGCTGGTAGGCTTGAAGAAGCGTTTTCTATGAAGGAAGAAATGTGTGAGAAGGGTTGTCAGCCGAGTACTTATACATACACTATACTAATCAAATCTTTGTGTGATTTTGCATTGACTGATAAAGCATTAAGTTTGTTTGATGAGATGGTTGTCAAGAGATGCAAATCAAATGTTCATACTTACACTGTTTTAATTGATGGATTGTGTAGAGAAGGGAGGATTGAGGAGGCTAACGGGTTGTTTAGAAAGATGCTACAAGATGGGTTGTTTCCTGGTGTGGTAACTTATAATGTGTTGATTAATGGATACTGCAAACAAGGGCGGATCATTGCTGCTTTTGAGCTACTTGCTCTTATGGAAAAAAGAACCTGCAGGCCTAATTTACGTACCTACAATGAGCTTATGGAAGGGTTGTGTAGAATCAATAAATCTTACAAAGCGGTGCACCTATTGAAAAGAGTAGTTAATAATGGCTTATTTCCTGATGAAATAACGTATAATATTCTGGTGGATGGATTCTGCAGAGAAGGCCAACTTGACATAGCCTTGAAATTTTTTTATTCAATGAGCATGTTTGGCCTTGTCCCAGACCGTTGTACCTTCACTTCAATCATTGATGGGCTCTGTAAGCAAGGGAAGCCAGAGCTAGCAAATGCGTTCTTCGGTTTGATGATAAAGAAGGGAATATCCCCTGATGAAGTAGTAATTACGGCCCTAGCTGATGGGCATTGCAAGAGTGGTAAGTCTCGAGATGCATTAATGATTTTTGAGAGGATGGTCGAGAACATGGTTTTGAAAACTCCTCATGTTTTAAACTTATTTCTAGATGTTCTCTGCAAAGAAAATAAGTTGAAGGAGGAAAATGCAATGCTCGGAAAGATCCTAAAGTTCGGTTTAGTTCCTTCTGTGGTGACTTATACAATTTTAATTGATGGGCTTTTTCGAGCAGGTAAGTTTGCCCTTGCCTTAGGCATGGTGGAAATGATGAAGTTAGTTGGTTGCCCTCCTAATGTCTATACATACACTGTCGTCATCAATGGACTGTGCCAAAGTGGCAGAATTAAGGAGGCGGAGATGCTTTTCTTTAAAATGTTTCGTTTAGGAGTATTTCCAAACCACATAACATATACCATTTTAGTGAAAGCACATGCTAGTGCTGGTAGAATAGATCATGCTTTTAAAATTGTGACAACCATGGTTGCGAATGGTTGCCAACTCAATCATGGTATATATTCTGCACTGTTAGCAGGGCTTCTCTCTTCAAACAAAGTTATTGGAGTACAGAGTGTCAGCTCTAGCAGTCATTCTGATGCTAGTTCACTATATTTGAATCACGGTGATGATCTTAATGAGCGAGCTTCCAACAATGCTTTAAGGGAAATGGATATTGAAGATGCTTTCATGCTTAGAGATAAGATTGAGAGATGTGGTGGGTCTACTGCACATTTTTACAACTTTTTAGTTGTGGAATTATGTAAAGCAGGGAGAATTGTTGAAGCAGATCATATTACAAAAGAGATTGTGAAATCCGGTCTCTTTCCAGACAAGGCCATTAGTTCCATCATAGAGTGTTACTGCAAGGAGCGCAAATATGAAAATTGCCTAGAGTTAATGAATCTAATTCTCAATAACCGATTTGTTCCCACTTTTTCATCTTATTGTTCAGTGATTCAAGGCCTCTACAATGAAGGGAAAAATGAACAAGCTCAAAGGCTGGTTTCTGACCTCTTCAGATACAATGGCATCGAAGACAAAACTTCAGTTTTACCTTATATTGAGTTTTTGTTGAAGAGAGATGAATCAGACAAAAGCCTTGATCTTCTGAATCTAATTGACCAAGTGCATTACCGTCAGAAACCAGTTATCTAGACTATTACATAATCCATGGCAATGCTGATGCTTTTAAATCTTGCCATGGCCAAGGAGGGAGAATGGATGTATTGACATCTTGGCAGCTAGAAGAGGTAAGCTTTCAGAATCACAGGGAATTCTCGAGAATATTCATTTGTTGTACATAAATTGAAATTTCTTTGGATATTTGACAGTGTATTTTGGTAATTTAACCTTAATCACATACTTGATGATTCTCATTATAAGAGAAAATCAAATTAATATTTGACATAAGATGCAATCTTAACTACATTATACAATAATGTAAATAAAATAAAAAAAATAGTAAAAGAAGAAAGAAAATACAGGGGATGTTTTACTGGAAAGAAAGATACATGTAACCAACTTTATATGATTGAAACTTGACCATTATTCCATTAAAAATATTTCATACTAAATTTATGTATGCAATGATTTACACATGTAATTTACAATAACATCAACTAATAATATAAAAAGAACACTTAAATAGTAGGACCAAAAGACTGTTGACACCATTCTTAATGGATTTAATAGAGAATATTGTGAGCAAATCGACAACAGAAAGATACTTGTAACCAAATTTATAATAATTGGGAATAAGAACAAGATTGTCCGTATTCTTTTCCCTTTAATCAACCTCTCTTTCTTCGTTTTGTTTCATCTCTTGAATTGGATTTAGTTTTTTACACCACCGATTTCTTATATCCGACAATTTATTTTACAAGATTTGTCTGCAGATTTGCTTTGTCACCCTATTTTTCTCGCAAGGGCAATATAGCTTTAATGCTGGACACGTGTCGCCTGTTAACAGTGAAAGCATAAATGTTGTATACTTTCTTTGTTGTTACGACTAAACAACCATGGATCCGGTTCAGTATCCAGACCCGATTGTCAGGCGCCTCAAGTCAATGGCCCGAATCCTGAACCGTATCAACCACACGCCAAACCAATAACTAAGGGTACCAAAACAATGACCTTTTGACAAAAATGTCCAAACTTTATCAGTTAATGACACTTAAGTCCGTAAAATCCATCATCAAAGCCTCATCCTTATCCATTAATTCGGGTCGATTTCGTCAATAAATTTAAATTTTCAGTAATATACTAGTAGTTGAGAGACATTCCAGTCATTTAGATATAAATAGTATTTTATCACTTCGGGGACCACTTCCCTTCCCCACCACAACCAAGCATTTCTTTGTTTCAATTTAAAAACGAATAAAAAATTAATTTTTGGTTAATATTATAATAAATTTTGAACGTTTATTTGGTTTCTTCTCCTTCGCTTCTTCTGCGGAATCCTCTCTTATGGCTTAACCAGCAATCTAAAATTTCTCTCTCCATAAATCTTATTTTCTTCTTTTTCTTGTTTACAACGAAATTGCTTTAAGGCATTGTTGGTGATCTGTTTCTCCTTTCTCCTTTAGATCGTTGATATTATCAGTTAAGCATCAATGGGTCAGTCGAACACTCTCGATCTTTTTATTATTATTTATTTACTTATTTTGTTATTTTAATTTGTCAATTTAGAATTTTTGTTTTTATTTTGCCATTTTTTCAGCTGTAATCTGCTTGCTTG
This sequence comes from Ailanthus altissimus, assembly GCA_946807835.1. Taxonomy (NCBI): domain Eukaryota; kingdom Viridiplantae; phylum Streptophyta; class Magnoliopsida; order Sapindales; family Simaroubaceae; genus Ailanthus; species Ailanthus altissimus. The sequence goes on from OX327684.1 coordinate 24,025,151, forward strand.
TTAAAATGCAGTTGGAGTTTTCAGTTTTATGCTGTTTGGTTGCCGAGAAAACTGCTTTTTTTTTTTCTGTTGCTTTAGCTTATAAGAAAATCCTTTCAGAGAAAGAGAGACAGAGACACTAATATTTGATTGAGCTCAGTTTTCAGTGAGTGGAGGTGCTCGTTAACTTATAATTTAAGTTCAAAATTTCAACTTTTTCTCTCTTTCCGGCAATTTCTCAGCTACCAAACATAGAAACTTATATCAAAATTTTCAATTGATGCTTCTTATTGGGGCTCTGCTTTTTTTTTGTTTAACCAGATGATTTCGATATATGCTTAAACAGTGAGGATAAATAATAATCAATTATATTATTTAAAGTTATTCTGTTACAGTTTTATTTTAATTTCTCGGATTTGAAATTGACAATTTATCTCTCTCTCTCGCCTTTTCTTTTTCTGGGAAAGTTAAGGATGCGAATATATGGTATTAAAAATCACCGACCAGTGGTTTTACATCTAGTGATTCCCATTGAATCTTTTGATTTTGATTTATAAATTTTTATAATTGCCAGTATTTGTGAATCTAAAACCCATTTTATTGTTGATACATTAGTTGCTGGGACCAGGGATGGGATTTAGAAATTCACGTTAAACTGGATTAAACCAGACTAATATCATGTTAATTAGGTTTCAAAAACTACTTTTTCTTTCTTTTTTACATAAAACCTTTTCTTTTACTCGGCCGGGCTATGCTCCTGGGAGGGACAGGATGGGAAAACAGAAGCAATCAATTGTTGGATCTTTTTTTTTTCTATGCTTTTCACATGCGGTTTGATATAGTATGCTAAGATGGCTTTCAGCGTAAAACATCTTACGTTTAAATAAGTTATTGTACTGGGATATTCTTTTCAAGAATGCAATGGAACTAATTTTTTTTTTTTTCAATTGAGATCGTTTGTATCTTCTTCTTCTTTTTTATTTTTATTTTTATTTTCCATTTTTGGTAACTAAAACATTATAAGAATAAAAGGGAGGCCAGGTAACACTTTGTCTTTTTTCCCTTCCCCAGTGAATGATCATTGAGTTTTATTTTTGGTGTTGTACTGAAGGATTTGAGTTGTTTGAGTTTTATTGATTGTTGATCTATTTTTGCAGCTATGTCCTAGTTTTTGGAAGATGGACATTATTGGAAATGGATTGTTGCATTAAATTGAACTATATTTTTCTGCTGGAGATTGGAGAACTCATATAGTGGTTCTTTTTAGATGATGCGAGCTGATTGCAGCTTGTAGAAGCTGCATATGAGAATGTTGATAATTTTTTGGCTGATATTCATACAATCCTACGATGAGAATTGGGTTCTTGTCAACGTTGTACATTTCAAGCTACAGTCTAGCACTAAACCATATATTCAGGCTAGTGAACAACACTCTGTAGATACAGTAGACACCTCTATTTGGAGGTTGTTAGAAGTTCATTGACAAATTGATTCTCATTTCTTACATCTCAAAATAATGGAAAGGTGAGATTCGTGTACTTGCTTTGGATTGTTGTATAAGATTTTTGAGGCAATAGTTTTGTCAGAATCAGTCTTGATTTGATCTGATCTTACTTTTGCCTGTTTTTTGCCCAGGTATAAAATTTTGGAAGAGCTTGGAGATGGTACTTGTGGTTGTGTATATAAGGCCTTCAATGTTGAAACATATGAAATTGTAAGGAACTTTATCCTTGAATGGCCTTTCAATTTTTGTCTTTTTAGTTATATATTTATATCTTGCATATCCTTCATCACTGCTGAAGTATACTGTTGCCTGTAAGAAGCAGTTGATCGGATTAATGCTCTGCTGAATTCTTATAGATTCCTTGGAGTTAAATAAATTCTGGTTCACTTGAAGATCAGTCACTTTTACTGTTGATAACAAAACCTTTGTATTTCATGTCCTGCCACTGTTTAAAACTATACCTGTTGCTTTTAATACAAAGAGATCAGAGACAATGAGAATACAACCCCATTTGTAAGATGTGGTTGAGAATTTGAATCATGAAGCCCTGTATCTTTGTCAGTGATTTTTTTTTGGTCACACACAAAAAATAAAAAAAAGAAAGTGCTTTTAGACCTGAGAAGATACTAAATTAGCTAAAGAGCAATCCAATATCTGAAAACATCATTGAGATAATGGATATAGCTACAATGCAAAATATTCATTAGCATGTTGTTGACTTGCTGTAAAGCTGTTAGGAAGTAGGATTGCTTGTGGTATTTGGTTGTTTGATTATCCACTTGTGCTCGTCTCTTATATTAGGTCGCTGTCAAGAAAATGAAGAGAAAGTTCTATTTTTGGGAAGAGTGCATGAATTTGCGAGAAGTTAAGGTATGTGTTGGATAAATGTTCATCAACTAGTAGCATACTACACATCTTCTGTAAGATATGAACAATGAATTTTCATGGATTATGAATTATATCCATAAACTCATTTTTTCTTGATTGGTACGAGTACATTATTTTCTGCAGGCCCTTCGTAAACTGAATCATCCCAAGATTATAAAATTGAAGGAGGTTGTCAGGGAAAACAATGAACTATTTTTTATCTTTGAATACATGGTAAGCTTGATTTCATTCCTGTTTTTCCTATTTTTGATGTTTCATATATTCTATATCTGTGACATGTAGTAACCATTTGCCAGGTTATTCACACCCTATCTTCAGGTGTTAGCCTACTGCAATTCACTGAACACTATAGTACAGTTTGTTACATGTTTAAATTAATAGATACATATTCACAAATATTAATGTTAATAGCCTCTGAACTAAAATTCTTAGGGTTACTATGAGCATGAATGTAATTTATTGAAATTAGACTGCATTTCTTCATTTCCTTATAAAAAATAATAATATAGACTGCAACTTGAGTGATTTTACTTTCACTAAAGTTGGATGAGACAGTTGTTACACAATAAAACTGGAACTCTAAATTATCTGAAAAAATATTTTACATGATACAATCAGGTAACACCAGAAAAAGATTATGTCACTGATAGATAATAAAATGTAACTGTTTCTCTAGAAGATATAGGTTCCAAGGTTAGCTTCTTCATTCTCTAGATTTTCTTACCATTGTAGGTGCTCCCATTGTTTTACTGATGTCTAGTCTCTTGAACGAACCGATATTGAATCTGCCAAATAGGCCGGTACAACCTGTTTAATTGGGAATTCATGTTATGGTTTGTCATGCATGGAAGCACACGTGCTGTAAAACTTGCGTGATAAACAGAAATATTTTCCATGCAACCAAAAGAATCTTAAGTTATCATAATTTGTATTGGGATATCTTGCTTATACTTTTTCATTGAAAGAACAAATATTGTGCTGAAATGAAGGTTGGATGGATCTCATAATTGTAACTTACTGACTGATTGTGGACTTTCAACTTACTAGGAGCATAATCTTTACCATATAATGAGAGAACGACAAAGGCCCTTTTCAGAGGGAGAGATACGGAGTTTCATGTCTCAGATTCTGCAAGGACTTGCTCACATGCATAGTAATGGATATTTTCATAGGGATTTGAAGCCTGGTAAAATTTGACTTTAACCTGTTATTTTTTCGTTACATCAAACTTATCATTTTTATAGTTGTAGATTCTGCAGTGTAGATTTCCTATTACATCTCCATGGAGACATGTTTAGATTTTTTTGCTAGTTCATAATCAAATATCATTTCTTTTTTAAAAGAGAACTTGCTGGTAACAAATGATGTCCTCAAAATTGCCGACTTTGGGCTGGCTAGAGAGGTGTCATCAATGCCTCCATATACTGAATATGTTTCCACACGCTGGTGAGTTGTCTTCATATGTCTTATCTCGTTTAATAAGCTTTTTGTTCACATGCAGACAAGTGTAGATGTACATGTGATCCCACTGGTTATGCCATTAATCCAATCCTTTTGAGATGGTAGTTAAGAGCTGAGTTAATTATGTTCCAGGTACCGAGCTCCTGAAGTTTTGTTGCAGTCTTCAACATACACTCCTGCAATAGGTATATTGTAGTTGTTATCATGAATCAATGCATGTGATGCTAGTGCAAACTTGATTAATTTAGCACATTTAGATTTACTGATTCCAAATTTGTTTCTTTATTGCTTGATGATCAATTGAATGTATTTGCAGATATGTGGGCAGTTGGTGCAATATTAGCTGAGCTTTTCACTTTGTCTCCAATTTTCCCTGGTGAAAGGTGATTTACTTACCCTACCACCTTAGTATGTGCTGTTTCATTCCCAAATTTTCTTCTGACATTGATTCAAGTTTAAATAGATAGAAATGGATTATGCTCCAGTCTGGTGAGCAAATTCACTTTTGAAATAAAAAAATAAAACTATTTTCAACAATATATATTATTTATGGTACTAGTTTCTTGTTTGGGCAGTGAGACTGATCAACTGTACAAGATATGCTGTGTTCTTGGTGCTCCAGATTGGACTGCATTTCCTGAGGCAATGAATATTTCACGGTTGATCAGTATTAGTTATTCCGAGGTAAGATTTTCTAAAGTATGATTAGTTCTCCAAATTTCCTCTGTTTTAACATTGCCCTCACTTTTTCTAATCATTATTATTATTATTTTTGTATAGATTTTGCCTATCAACCTATCTGACATCATTCCTAATGCTAGCTTTGAAGCTATTGATTTAATCAGGGTACGTGTTTAAATGCATTATTTTCATTACTAAAATGATTGAACATCATGGACTAACTTTTTCCTTGGTAAATATTGCCATATTTAACATCTTATACCCTTACTTTTTAACCATCCATAGCAACTTTGTTCGTGGGATCCTTTTAGGAGGCCAACTGCAGATCAAGCATTACAACATCCATTTTTCAATGTAAATTCTTTTTTAACTGTCTTTTAAGCTTTATGCATCCTTGATATGTTAAGTTACTAACATGTGGCATGTAGGTGGGTTCATGGGTCCCATACCCGCTCCATGATCCACTTGAGCTGAAGCTAAATAACATGGGTAAGTTGAAGTTCATCAATTGGTTTTCAGTGTATATATGATCTGGTCTTCATTTACTTTATTGGGCTAAATGTTTAATTTTCTTTTTTACTCTTCTACAGGATCTAAGCCAAATCTTGAGCTGAATCTGTGGGACTTTGGCACGGAACCTGATGACTGTTTTCTTGGTTTAACACTAGCAGTAAAGCCCAGTGTTTCCAACTTGGGTAAGTTGTTCCACCTGCCACGAATTCCACCTTGTTAGTTAGCATACACATTTACCATCTCTTGCATGCTCATCTACTCAAGAGAAAAGAATTAAGGGCCCATAATCTGTGCTTGGTTCTGCTCTAGTTGTCCAGTCAGTTTGTGACTGTTTTGGTTGGAAAAGTTCTTAATTTATTCATGATAGCAAGGTTGGGGGTAATGAACATGAAAATTACATCTCGGCTCACCCCCTTAAGAAAAGTTGATGTGTGAGCTCTGCATTGCACCTTTAGGTGTGGAGTCCATTTGCTGTACTCTGTTTCCTCTCTAGGTTCTATTATATTTGGTTTACATTGAAAGATTTGATAGGCTGACTGAAATTATTTTCCACAGAAATGGTCCATAATGTATCTCAGAGTATGCGAGAGGTGAGTTTGGAATCTACAATCTGAAACAAAACAGTCACAACTTTTCTTTCTATGGCTGAAATCACAACATACCCGTGATCATATTCTGAACTATATTGAACTTCGTGATGCAGGATATACTGTTTTGCTCTAGTCTCAAAGATCATTCGGAGCAGTCAGGTAACTCTTTGTTTCATTTCGGATGTCTCCCCTACCAGATCAATGATTAAGTGGGTTTAGCCTGAAGGGAAAACAGTAATGAATTTCACCTTCAGTGTTTTTCATTGGAAAATAGATTTTCTGAAAGAATTTCTAATAATACTGTGGCTTGAGACATCTTGGTGTTCTTTCTTTTCTTCTTTGTGATGCTTAAGAAAATGAGTAACGCTACAAATCTCAAGTTGTATCCCAAATAATGATGTGTCAAACAATCATTGAGTGGTGAAATAGTGTAATAGGTAATTTTGAAATTTACACCATTTCACCACTTAATAATTGCTTGACACATCATTATTTGGGATACAACTTAGGATGTGTAGCATTATTCTAAGAAAATTTTGTAGTGCCTCTTGAAAAAATAAATGGAAATAACATACTATGGATAGACAATTTTGAGATCAGTTGTCTTAATCGTGAATAGCAATGGTATGCTGTTGTGAACATAATCTGTAAAATATAGTGTCCCAAGGCAGGATTGCAATCTTCATTGGAATTCCCAGAGTTATTGTCATATCTTTCCAATTGTTTCTCGATAAGAGAACAAATTTTAGTTTTCCTGTTTATTATTTGAATTTTGATCATGAACTGTAATTTCTCTTGTTCCAGTTTTCTGGTCACTACTTTCTCCTGATCAAAATGGCATCCGCACACCAGTTGAATCTTCCTTGTCTCTGTCATTCAGGTTAGTTCATGCCTCAAGTTAAAATTATGTATCTTGGCACTGGCAGAGAGACAGGTCTGAAGATGTCATCTATTGAAACATTCTTCCCAGTTATTACCGATTTGATAGTTATATTCCTATGCTTCCGTTATATTGTTAGGTGAGACAAGCTTTTGCAGTTTGTCTCCCATGCAGCCATTTTAGGAGTCAATTTTATCATTATAGCTGCATGATCTTGACAACCATGCTTTGATTAGTTTTGGGCACAGTGAGTGTTGTAGCTCTTATTTATTGTTTTGACTGAATGAATCAGAAGAACCAAAGACCTCTCTCCATCCACCCCCCTCCCTCTGGGGCTGTGCTCTGTGTGTGCCTGTGTTTCAGATATCTTTTAGTTAATTTTCATTTTCTGTTTTCTTGTCTTTGGCACAATCAAATTATGTATTCATATTCATCCTTAACCTGTTGTGATAATCACATGTTCATGTATCAAATCATAGGACTGAGTTAATGAATACAATCGCCTCTAGATGGTTGCTTTTCTCTTATGCTTTTGTGCATTAGTTTCATCAGTGGAGCATTCAACTGACATGAAATCTGATACATTTTCTATGTGGCAGTTCAATTCAGCATCCACCCATTGGAGTTCCACAATCAACTGGGTTCACAATTGCATCATTACAGCCTAATATGCTTGAATGTCCACTGTTGGCTGTGCCCTCCCCCTTGCGGCAAAGTCACTGACTTTGACTGAAGTGCTTGGCGTGATCTAAATAAAGAGGGCTTGTAGAAAATCTGTAATGTAATTTATTTCTTGGGTCTAGTAAATCACCCATTTAGCACTGTGACTTTGATAATCTCTATTGTTTGCTCCAATTGTGAGCTTTTGTCTAGGCAGAGTAAAAATCCTGTGGAAAGTTAGAAAAAAATTTAGCTATAATTTTCTTAGTGGAAAATTACGCCATCACTACATACTGTCAAAAATTCATTTACTTGCCATAGTTTTGGAGGGAAAAGATAGCTCGTATGCCAAAGATACTAAATTCACGACTTTGTGTACGTGCTCTTAAAAGAGCAATGCAAATGTGATAAAACAAATTTGTGAAGCTATTATTGAATTGGTGATTGGCTTTATAGGCCAATGCTTATTTACGTTTAGGAATTGCTGTATTTAAGATTTTTTAATAGAGTTCACTTAAATTTAACAGATTGAAATGTGTTTGGACACAATATTGCAACATAAGAAGAATGCGCGATTGGTAGGTTCAGCAAAGAAACGAAATTCTTCGCTTTGAAGTCTTAAAATGGTTTGAAGATATAGGGGTTTTTATACTAGAGGAAAGAATTCCAGGATAAGTACGTCACACCTATTATTTACGATTCTTACGAGTCTGAGCGGGATAAAAAGGTGCGTTTTGGACTTTCAATAGCCTCGACTGCTTTCAGCATCAGTAATATTTCTCGAAGGGGTCTTAACGCTGCCCTCCCATGGAGTTTGGTAACATCACAGTTTGATATCAATTTTTTTTACTGAAATTTCACTGTTACCTCCTCCAACTATCCTCCGTCAAATGACACTTTTAGTTGAACGTTAACTTGGAACTACCTCCACCATCTAAATGACCAAAATGCCTTGTTACGAATACTGACATTTCCTCCATTTAGGTTGCCTTTTTTTTTTTTTCAGTTAAAAAGAAAAGTTGCTATCTTTTTTGAATTTTTATTTGTACTCATTCTCATTGCCTTTTTCATTGAATTTTTTTTTAAAAAAAATCTAGAAATAAACACTGTAAACAGTAAAAAAGACCCCAAAAACCGCCACAGCCACAATTCTCCGCCGCCTCTTACGTCAACCAAAACCCTCCATCAGACTCAGAAAAGTCTCGGCCGCCGTTTCCAGCAATTTCCGACTCCATTAGGCAGGCGAAAACCTCGAAACTGCAACAAATTGCCACGAGCCGCCCACGATTTCGATTGGATGGTACCGTTAAACCACTGCAAACCGATCTTTCGGACCACCACCAACAAGTTCGCCGGGCATTTACTCTCTTAGATACAACCATCGCTGGTCAATTTTCTGGGCCACCATTTGCCGGCCAAATACCACCAACCAGAAATCAAATTACCATCCTACCCTTTCATTACTTTCTAGCCAGTGGCGGAGCCACATCGGGGCGTAGCATGCCTCAAACTCCATTTTTTTTAATTCAAAAATAAAATTTTAAATTTATACTCTTTGAAATAAAAATCTTTTATGATTTGAACTTAAAATTTTCATATACTTAACTTATAATATTTAATTTTCATATAATTAAATTATATTAAAATTAAATTATAATTTAATATAGTTTTTAATTTTAATATAAACCTCCCTTCATATTAAATTTTAATTCACTTCTTTTTTAACCATATCTTTCCTCTTTTTAAATTTTGGCCATGTTAGCATGCCGCGTGTTATGGGCATGCCCTAAACAAAATTTTGATACTTTTTTAAAAGGATTTTTCTTGAAGGCATTTTGATGATTTAGAAGGTGGAGTGACTTTTTAGTAGGGAGGTATTTAGTTTAGATTCGAAAAAATTTGAAATTCGGCTGGATTTGAATCTGAAATTTAATTCGAAATTTGGGTTGTATTCAGATTTGGATCCGAGTCCGATCTAAGTTATCCAAAACTAGATTTGGATTTAATTTTTTATTATTTTTTTTAAATTTTAAATTAATTCATAATTTTTAATATATAAATTTAATTATTATTTTACAAAATAAATATGTCAAATATTTAAATTTAACTTAAAAAATATATAAATTTATGAATACAAATTATATCATATAAAATTTTTAAATTTAACAATTATTTTATAAAATAAACATCTTAAATTTTAAATTTATTAAAACAATAAAATTAAATTCAACTCAAATCCTACAAAAAAAAATTGAAATGACACTCAAGTTCCGAAGTTTTTTTAAAAAAAATCCTAATCTAAATTTAACAAAACTCAAATCCAATTAAAATTTTGCCAGTCCTGGTTTTTAGTCCATTTGATTGAAGTTAAAGGTTAACCAATGGAGTATAGTTGGCCGAGTGACAGTGATTTCAGTAATAATCAAATTGTGATTTTACCAAATCTCGAGGCCACAATGTTAAAACCCCAGTTCGCAAAATAACCTTACAAAAGTTTTGCCTTTTTTTTTCTTTTCTGAAAACTCTTTTGCTAAATTCTTTTTATAGTATCCAATTCCGCGCCTCCATTTCTCTTCCGCGCTCTCTCTCTCTCGCACTCACTCGCCCTCTCTTGCATTAACAGAGATGGAATACGTGAGTCCCGAAGGACTTCGTTTGGATGGTCGCCGCCCTAACGAAGTACACATCTCTTTCTCTCTAATTTTCATTCAATTTTTTTACGCATTTCGAATATCCAAAGTGTCAATGCTTATTTATTTACTTTCACAATCTCAATCTCAGATGAGGCAGCTTCGAGCGGAGATTGGTGCCGTTGCCAAAGCAGACGGGTACAATACTGCACTTCACCTTTTTTTTTTTGTAAACTAATATTTTTGTTCTTTCCATTTGTTTTCTAATCAAATACGAAACCAATTAAATTTCAGTTCTAATAAAATTAGAATTTGATATACTTTGCATTTTGATGTTTAGTTCTGCTGTGTTTGAGATGGGTAATACTAAAGTCATCGCTGCTGTGTATGGCCCTAGAGAGGTAAGTACAATTTCAAGTATGCATTCACTGTTAATCTTATATTAATAACGTTAGTAAACAAATTACTATGCTTTTCAGGTTCAAACTAGGAGCCAGCAACTGAGCGACCAAGCACTGGTAACGTCTCGTGATATCTCTTTTCTTTTTTTTCCCCTTAATTTGAGATGTTCGCATTATCTGTATTTGTTAATATCTCAGGTCCGATGTGAGTACAGCATGGCTAATTTTAGTACTGGGGATCGCATGAGAAAACCTAAGGGTGACAGGTTGCCACAATTTTCTTAATTTTCTTTTCAATGCTTTATAAAGCTATATTTTTTCATATATTCACTAGTTTACAAATTGTATGGGTTCATTATGTTGAGAAGAAAATGGATCGTGTGGGCACAGGAAGACTGTTGGGTCAGATAACGCAACAGTGTTGTGTCATATTGAAAAAACATGTTGAAAGAATATTCATTTTACAATTGTAATGGTTAATGGTGCTTTTGATGGACATTCTTTATGTGATTGTCGGTAGTTTACTCAATGTGAAACTGAACCCAAATAATTGTGCAAAAGTAAAATATTTGTTGAAATCTCTGCGCGCTGTACAATATTTTAACTCAGGTTCAATGGATACCTTTAACTGTGGTTGATTGTCTGGTTTGTTGGTAAGGACTGCCTTAGAAAGACAGGGTGGTAAAAGATGGTTCATTTTAGAGCTGGCGGTTGGGAAGGAATTTTAGAGCTTTTAAAAGATGCATCTATTATTGCTTCTGAATAATTATGCATTTTTTATGCAACTTAATTTATGCATATTGTTTATCGGTTGTATATTTTGTAGTCTTCTAAATGAGTGTTTTGACATTTACTTTGGTACAATCAGACGATCTACGGAGATATCATTGGTCATTCGTCAGACAATGGAAGCATGTATAATGACACATCTAATGCCCCGTTCTCAGGTTCTTTACAAATCCTTTGGAGCCTTTCCTGATTCCTACACAACATTATTTTTAAAAGCTTCTTTATTGATTTTGCAGATAGATATTTTTGTACAAGTTCTGCAAGCAGATGGGGGTAACATAAAAACTCAATTACAAGTCCATATGTTAAACTCTAGATGCGACAAGCTCTTCTATGTTATGAATTTATTCACTTCTCCCTCTCTCTCTCGCACCCTCTAAATGTGTGTGCTAGCTTGACTGCATATCGTATACTATCCATTTCCTTTCCCCCTTTCTTCTTCTTTATTAATTTTTTACGATGGCAAGATATTTTATTTATTTGCTTATGAGAAAATGGCTTCTTGTCTTGAGCTAAGTTAATGCAAAAGAAACTAGCCAAAATAAGTGTTGATTTCTTTAGGTTCTTATTATCATACTGTACCTTCTGGTGTGTGATTAAATTTCTAGTTTAGTTGGAGTTTAATTGCACCATGCCAAACTTTTTGGGGTTACCCTGCCCGCATTTGTGGACATGCAAACATTCGGAGTTTTTATGTTTTCTTTTTTACATTGAAAAAGAAACTGAACATAGTTAACTTAACATGGTATTTATAGAAGTTGAAGAGCTTAAAAGGAAATATAATTTTGACATTTTCTCCCCAAATCTTAAATTGGATACATCTTGCAAATCTTTTACCCACATCTCTTTGTTCTCTCTCTCTCTCTCTCTATGTGTGTGTAGTATGTGTGTGTAGTGTGTAGTGTCTTCATGTTGCATGCCCCTCACTGGTCAATTCCTTTTCCTGGATTGACCCAAAACGGTCAATATTCTGCTGGCACAAAGAAACTATGTGAACATTGTGCGCCCTGTTCATCAATGGAGAGAAAGAGAAAGCCCTAAGGAGCATACATCACTTTTAACTAGCCGTATCATTTGATATTTGTTTGTTGTTACGTCATTAACAATTTCATTTCCTAAACTAGGAAACATCTGTTAATTGATTTGTGAATTTGCTGTGTGCAGGGACAAGATCTGCATGTATTAATGCTGCAACATTAGCCCTTGCTGATGCAGGGATTCCGATGCGTGATCTTGTTACCTCATGTAGTGCTGGATACCTCAATAGCACTCCTTTGCTTGGTAAATACACTCCACTACTCCCCTTTTTTTTTTCCAACATTTATGGTTTTGTTTTTCAAATGATTTTATAGAGTGTGGTACCAAATTTTGTACACCAGATCATTGTGCTAAGATTTTCCATGCCAGATTTGAATTATGTTGAAGATAGTGCTGGAGGCCCAGATGTGACTGTAGGTATTCTACCTACCTTGGACAAAGTTACTCTTCTTCAGGTTTGTCTAAAATTCTTTTTTTCTCTTTTATTTCTCATAGTTTCTCTGGTAACTCAAAAATGTCTTCTCTCTCGCAATGCATCTATGGTCATGAAAGTTCAGAATATTGCAATATAGTTTCAACTCTGAGATACATGGGACTGTGTTCATATATCATCTCTATAAAAATTTGCGCTTTTTGTTTATATGAACTGTTAGGTTTTGTTTATACTGTTTGTGATGGCAATAAATGTGATAATGATAATTTTCTATGCGGAATGTCTATCAAAACCAACTAAGCAACCTCAAAAACCTAGGTTCACATAGTAATCAAATGAAAGACGAGGGGATTTTCCGTTGTGCTGCTTAAAATCAGCAATATTATTTACATGTTAATTTTCTTCAGATGGAGTGAAATTTACTGCCTATTACAATTATTTCTCCGTACTTTTAATTGCCGAATCTCTCTGTGCCAAGGTTCTTGCCAGATACTTCTTCTGCCAGGCCGTGACAAGTAGATACTCCAGGAACTTTTTGTCAGTTAATAGATTGTTGGTGTTGGGCTGCGAGTTGTTAAATTAATTTCAACTTGAGAACATATTTTTATTTATCACAATCAGTGTGGACAAGCTATGGAGATTCTGTTTTATTCTCTTTTTTAAATGCTTTGGTCATGTGGCTTGTTTATACAGTAAATGTTTTTGAAGCACAGAACAAAATCTTGACTGTTTAGTTCTATGCTGTCTTATGCACTACTTTTTGTTCATCCTGTAGGTTAGTCATACATTGATTAGCAGTGTCTTCCTATTATGTATCCAATTTTGCACTTGTATCCCTCTCATTTATGATGTTTATCTTACACAGATGGACGCTAAATTACCAACCAATATCTTTGAAGATGTTATGCAACTTGCAACTGAAGGCTGCAAGGCAGTAGCAAATTACATTCAAGAAGTAAGGACTTGTTGATAGCTGTTTGTATTTGTTCTTGTTTTTATCTTGTGAATTTGGTTTGAAAATATTCAGGGACCTATGCATTTTAACCATTCGAAACAATGTCCATTTATTTTGTCTTGCTGCATAATTACTTTCCAAAATGGCCTAGAAGTTGGACCTTATATGAATAGTCAGAATTATTGATGCAATTGCTTGGCAGGTATTATTAGAGAATACCAAGCAGCTGGAGTCTCGGCGGGGTTTATAATCAATAATCATTGTAAGTCAAAAATCTTCTATTGATTGCCAAAGATTTGTCCAAGAAATGATTGGGGAGCATAGAGTTTAGTTCTATGCTCATCATTAGGTGACTGAATCTCAATTCTGACATGTTTGGTGAAAGAAAACTAGAGAGAAGAACACACACATTATTTTCTATAATATTACGAAACATTCAGACACCAAGATCTCATTTCTTTCTATGGCAATGTTGAAGAAGGTTCAAAATTTCTAAAATTGCAGGTAATTGTTCCGATCGTTGCCTGACTGGTGTTGCTCCATGGTCAGTCTTGGACGTTGAATCCTAATGTTATTCTTTACATGGAAATATGAAGTTGTGCTCAGAATATGAAATCATACAGGGATTGCTGAACTGCTATGTTTTCTTAATCCAACCTTGGTTCCTTAAAGAATGGTTTGCCTTCATCCCTATTTTGTTACCAAGTCTTTAAGTTGTTCATTTGTTAAGTGATAGATTAACAGATGCATTGAGAACTAAAAGTTGTATTATTCACCATTATTATTATTATTATTATAAGTTGCTACTTCTTTTTCTCCCCCGCCTTCTTCCCCATATAAACATTTTCTAGTGCAATTTCCAATAATATTTTGGCATTTGGAGTAGTTTTACAGAAAACATTTTTGAATTAAAACGTTTAAAATTAGTCTTCTTTGATAGACAAAATGACTGCCACATTCATTGAATAGATATGAATTTTCTTGGCAATTGATCGTGTGAGAGAAAACACATATTAGGGAGCTTCAAAAGCAAACAATCATAAATCAGAGAGAAGACATACGAGAACAAGATAACAGCTAATATCTACCGTAAATCCTTGACTTCACTACTTACTCTAAAAGAAAAAAAAAATCAAGCCAAAAAAGAATTCTCATTAACTACCGGCACTCATAATTCAATAACGTTCTAACTTCTAAAAGCAACCGAATATGGGTATTATTCTAAAGTAAGTCGTATGTCATATGTGGATTATGCAGTAAATACAATAAATAGTTTTTAAAAAAAATATATATATATAATTTCATTCTGTGATTGATACATTATTTACATTTCATTTAAAATATATTTTTTAAATAAATTTTTAGACGTACAACATCACTCGTTTTTATTAGCTCTTCTAGAAATAGAGGATCAGGCGTTGTTTTTTTTTTTTTTGAAGGGGGGATTACAATATTTATCATCATTTCTGCACCACCTGGGGGGAGGGGGGGGGGGGTCGAACCCAGGTGGGGATGTGAGTCCTTGGAGGTCTCAGCCAAGTTGGCTGAGCCCCCATGCTTGAGGATCACGCGTTGTTAAATATCTAATCTTGGGAATATTTAAAGGTAAAATTTTTATCATAAATCTTCTCCAGCAATTTGTGTATCTTGTCACCTTGTCTTCCAATACGGTATTTGTCGGAATGCATTATGTGAATTTGACTAACAATTTATTTGATGCGTTATTAAAGTAGATGATTGCTTTTTTAATCTAATCCAATTCACGGAAAAAAAAAAATTCAATCTAATTCAATTCACTAAAAAAAAAATTACAAATCTATATACAATTCAATCTGATCTAAAATTATAATAAAAAAAATATCAATTTTATTAAAAAGAATCAATTAAATTAAACCGCTCGAGTTCGAAATGGGTTAGATCTCATGTGTCATAATTTGACTTCCCTAATTTTTATTATAAATTGTGCGGTGATTGACATGGGTTTAAGTTTTAAGTTCACTAATTCTATTGGAAGATTAAAAAATTGATATCAACAACTAAAAGTAACTTGAATTTAATAAAATAATTAATTATTTTATACAAATTGCATGGCTAATTTTTTTTTTGAACTTTTGATATAGTGAAGCAAATGAAATGATGACACATCTTTAAATTATTTTATTTATAAATATTATGATATTAATTTCTTCATTTGGATAGGATTTTAGCAAATTTGTCTAAGTAGATTCACAAATCCATTCATTAAGGGCTGATTTCAATTTTTTGATCCAATCCATCAACCTATCAAATTCAATAAAAGCAAATTAGGCGCCATCAGGTTGGATTATGAATACCTGCATCTACCAACATTGTTTTGAGGGACTCAAAATAGGAAAATTACTCAAGATAATTCCCTCAATTGGCTATAAAAATATAGGTAGTGCAACACTTATAAAGTTAGAATATAGAGTGTATCCTAAATGATGTATTACTAATAAATGAGTCACTTGTTAAATAATTGTTGCATTTTTTATTTATATTTATGTAATAGTTATACAACGTCAATCTATAATAAATATATCAAATATTATATTAGTTAAAATATAAAATTTATATTTTAACTTTATAAATCTAACATTATTATAAATATATATACCTTATAGGCATGTCTATATCTTAAATAAAGTAATGTTATATTTACATATTTTATATTTCAACTTTACATATTTACTATGACATGACAGTAATTGGAATACAAAATTACGATAGAAAGTATGGTGCCAAGTTAGTTAGGATACAAAAATAAGGTAAATAACATGTGGATCCTTAAGTTTTATAGGAAGTGAGAGTTATTCACCCTTATGATTTTAAAAGTGGCAAAAAGACCTTTGTTGGATGATGAATTTTATTTATTTAAATAGTGAAAAGGGAAAATTTATATATTTACCTTAAAAGAACACGCGTCATAAATTTAAGGTGACACATCAATTTTTAATTTAAATACAAGTGATATATGTCATAATATAATTGATTTATATTTTTTTTAATAAAAAATTGTAAAATATAATGACACAAGTTATTTTGTAGTAAGTTATAAATAATACATGTTGTCATATTATTGGATTTTTTATTTTTTTAATAAAAAAATTTTTAAATAAATTAAATAATTTTTAAAAAAATATAAATAAAAGTGGTGGTCATCAATGACCATTGCCGTTGTTGCCGGTGACTAATAGCAGATTGTCTCAAACTTTACATTATTAGATTTAAATTTTCAGGATCTACAAGTTGATGTGGTTATTTTCGTCAACAGAGTATTGGAGGAGTACTAAAACAGGAAAAAAAATTAAAATGGCGATCACTTTTATTTGGTGGCGTGCAAGTAAAGGTGCACCGCCACCTCTATCAGCTAGATTATTGGGCGGCGACTTCAATGATGGTGGTGGTGCACCTCTACTCACTATTATTTTGTAGCAATTATATGATGACTGCCACATTAATTTTTCATTTTGGCACTCTTTTGGTGTTTCATTGACGAAATCAACTAAACCACCGTATAGATTTTAAAATTTTGAGTCTAATAATATAAAAGTTGGTCAATCTGTCATTGATCATCGACGGCCGATTGCTATTCAATATCGGTTACCATTGATTGATGGTCACCTTCTTATTTTTTAATAATTTTTTTTCCTTTAATTTGTTGAAAGATTTTTTATTAAAAAATTTATTTAAAAAAATCAATATATGATGATCCCATTAAATTTATGTAAGTAGGGGCATGTAAGTACTTATCATATTTTTGAATTTTTAACCGCTAAAATAGACAAAATTTTCACTTGACGGGTTTTATTCTCCTTATAAAATCATGCAGGCAAATAAATTCCTTTAAAAAGAACTTAAGGGTGACATGTTTTTACCCTACAAAGTTGCTATAAAAAGTATGTAAATATAACATTATTGTATAAATTATGTGGAACATAATTTACTTTTTCTATTTATCTCTATCAGCATCTTAGGTTACTATTTTCTCATCTAAGTTTCTAATGTGAATAGACGTCTTTTATTGTTCTAGAAATAAATTACATGTATATTCATGGAGTTAATTTTTTCATTGATTTATTTACAAGTCGTTGTAAGCTTGAAGAATCTGTTAGGATGACGAAAGAAACGAGATGGGAGGAAAGGCCACTGTAGGAAGTTATTAATGTCAAATAAAAGTGAGTTTAATGAGATATAGTTTAATTTACTTAATGGAAATTGTTTCTTCTTAGATTCTGGCTCATAAACACGATTTCAAATACTTTAAAGATACATTGGTTAAGGTCCACCATCTTGAATAAAGTATAATAAAAAATATTCTTAAATTGTCTCATAAATCCTCAATTTTTTAAAATAGAATCATCAGCAATGAATGATCAACATTAGGAGCCCTCTTCAGTCAAGTCGACCACTTTAGTCATATATTAACAACCTAAAAGAATTTGACATTGAAAATCACAAAATTCAAAATTTTCTTTACAAATATGACCCGTACAATCTCGGTTGGAGTCCTATAAGGATAGAAAAATTTATCTTTATTTTTGGTAAAACTCTAATAAACAAGTCTAAGAAGGGAAAGTCCTAATACTTTCGAATTTTAATAGATATTTATAACCACGAATTGAACTCATAGCACAACCTTATAAATAGGGTTCGAATTGTTAAGTTAAAAGAGAATTTTTTTTTTCCAGCACTTTGAATGAGCCTCCCTCTCTTACTTTGATTTCTCTTTATTTGATCACTCTTTATTGTATTTCTATTCTTTTCAGCCTTTTTTTTGCCCTTGCTAATTCACGTATTAAGGTACCATCGCCGAAAAAACTTTCAGCATGACCTAACCTGTTTTTAGTTGTTACTGGCACTAACTATTTTTGATATGTTTTTCTTTTTTCTATTTTTTTCCCTAGAAAATACATTTAACAAAATTCATATAAATGGGGGGGGGGGGGGGGGTTACTAGAAAAAAAAAACACTAGTTTTACTTGCAAACTAATATCATAACTGACATGGTAATTGACTTGACATTACTCACTCTATATTAAATCTAGAACCCTTAGAGCGAAGCACTTTAAACAAATTTTCATGAAGCGCAACCATTTTGCCAATTGTTATTCCTAAAAGAAATGAATTCCACACGTTGATGATCCCAGAGTTGTTCAAATTTTTGGGTTAACAATTTTGCATCATTTGTGGGAATAAGACAGAAAGCCATCAAACATAAGAGCAAAAGATTATAAAAAATATGCGTTCAAATATTGTAGTTACCAACTCCATAACTGCTCAACATAGCGAGCAGAACATGCTACTTGATGAGAATCTTGGATCGCAGAACTAAGAACGGTCTATAAAAGTATGAAATGATAATGTATCGTGCCAAGAAAGAGGATTATCATTTTACTGTAAAGCCTTAGAAGATGAATTGAGGAGATCACAGCAAGAAATGGATAAATTAAAAGGTTTGTTAGTTAAAGTAATAAAGAAGTGTAAGATTTTAGAAGTACAACAAGAGCCTGAGTAAATCACTGAACTGCAACACAACTTGCCAAACCTAATGATCACTGTCACGCCCCAGACCCAAAAGATCTGACACACGACATCACTTACATTCATTCAATAATACTTAAGCATTTATTTTAATTTCTTTCAGAATTATAGCAATTGAATTATGACTGGGACAATTAGTAAACCGGAGATACGCAGAGTTTTCTCAGAGATTAACACTCTACTACGTCACCTGTAGCAACTTTGTTACCGGAAGCCCAGAATATATTCATTGTAAATTCTTACTTAAAATCAATCCATTACTACACTTGGTGAAACTTAAACTAAATCCAACCACACAATAAAATAATACATAGGTATTTATTCACTAGGGACAAATCAAATATCTTATCCCACGTGTCCCCAAATAAAACACTTAGCAACCTAACAACTTAGGGAACCCAAGGAACAGCAGAAGCCTTGCCAAATCCGCTATGCACACATGTACCTTATTTACCTGAAATCACCATAAACTATAATGAGTATAAAACTCAGTAAGCATACTAGTTTTTCATATATCAAATACAAATACATATATGTACACGATGCATATGTACGATATGCTGTGATCAATCAAAATCATAATCTTATCAAATCACATATCATGTAAGCGCTTACACATTCTTTCAAAACACATAATAGGAATTTTATCACTCAACTACTACTTAGTAGGACTTACATATCACATATCACATAATGAGCCAAATGTCACTCGTAGGTGACATACCGTATGAGAGGAATAGTACAAGTGAGGTCTTGAATAACACATATATAATGCTTATGCCCGAAGGTAAAAGCCAAACCCTCACCCTGATCATCGGTGAGTCCTCTCACATGCACCAATACGCCACCACACGAATGTGATGACTCACTCTTCCTTTAGGTACCAATATGATCCTCCCTACATACGGAACACATAACATATACCAATCCCAAAGGAAAGGCCACACATAAAGGCTCCACAAATCACATAAAATGCCTACTAAGTTAACAGTGAGTTCAAGTACCCTCAAAATACAAAATATTTCTCATGGACATATTACACTTCAAAAGCTTTCTTTATTAAACACATCTTATTTTGAAAGCTCACTTACAAAAACACATGTATGTCCATGCTCAATGTCAATGCTCACATTCATAAATACATATCTTCACATTTCATATCAAAATATGCTTTGACATAACATAAACATATTCTTAACCACATTTACAAAATCATACAAAACAATTACTACGTTTATTGTGATTTCAGTAAAAAGTCTAGTATACTTACCTCTTAACACTTTCAGCTACAAGGCTTAAATCTCCTTAACCTATCAATGGAGATTAATCCTTTCATAAGCCTCACAATTCACACAAAATACTTTAAATAGCTTACAAAATTATACACAATGCATTTATCACATCAAATTGGTCTAAATATTTAGTTTCTCAAAACCTGTCATTCTGACCACTTACACTTAACAAAAATTTCTAATACATCAAATGATGTCCAATTACTCCAAAATCAGAATATACCATTCTTGACTCATATATCCTTCTTATATATGAATATTATATCAAATTTCCTACACAATCCATTCCATACACACCATCGAATCCAAACTACAAACCTGACAGGATCAAGATACTTACTGAACAGTATTCAATCTCCCAATTTTATAAAATCATATACTAACTCAAAAATTATAAAACTACCACATAATTACTCTTAACACATATCTCAGTCCATGATAAATATTTCACTTCAAAATCACTCCCAAAAGTATTTTAAAACTATTTTATTCTATAACTTTAAAAATCTGTTAATCAAATATTGCAATGAGCTGATACACTTTAGAAATTCATAACACTTCAACCACATTGATCTAAATTCTCAATTTCGAGTATATAATATTAGACATATAAACTTATCATATTCCACAAATTCATAATTTTTGAAGATCATTCAGTAGGACAAAAATTATGTTTCACTGTACTATACTGTTTACACAGGAAATTTCTAGAATTTCAGGGTCATTTTGGTAAATTCACTATAAATTCAATTTCCAGAATTTTCAATCGATTTAAAGTCTCAGATGATCCTTAACATGTCTAATTTCATATACTCAAAATTCAAAACCAGAATCGAATCACAACAATTTATAAAATTCCTAGATCAAGAGGTTATCCAGCAGAAATTTCATAATTCATCATGATTTATCAAACTATCTTATAGATCATCATCAATTCTCATATGATCTTACGAAATACACAACAAATCCTCAATTATACATATTTTCAGAAATTAAAACTTAAAGGAATTAACTTAATTAATACCAATAAATTGAGAAATACGTATGATATACCTCTTGAAATTCAAAATTCCAATTTCTTCTTCTTTTTCTTCTTCTTCTCCTCTTTCTCTCTCCTCTATTTCTCTCTTCTCTCTCTTAAAATGGGTAGCTCGACCTAAAAATGGTAAATTAGGGTTTAAAAGTGTATTTTTATACTAAGAGGCTAATTTTTGGTATTTATGAATTTGCCCCCAAAACTTTCAAAGTATAACAATTTGGTCCCTAAAATAAATCTAAAGTCATACAAATAAACCCAATACTAATCGTATATCCTTAACCTATAAAATATTACTAATAACAATATATAATTCAAGTATCACCAACATACAAATAAAATACGTATATTTATACATATATAAATACTTATTCTTACCAGTCGTGGATACTGGTTACTACAACTAGTCTTTATGCAATAAAGTCATTTCAATTTTAATTCTAAAGTCTCTTTTATTTAACTCTAAACACATAAAAGGAAAAAGGAACTAGAATTAGGTTTAAAGCTTGAAATTAAGGACTCGGAATAATGGACTAGTTTATTTTGGAAGCTAAAAGATTGAAATTGTAGCTAATAAACCCCCCTCTAGCCATTCTTTGAAGCAGTACGTTATCTTGCATCTTGTCATTATAACAATACAAGAGTTTTTGCATAAAAAGGCATTGACATCATTATCATTTGTCAATCTTGAGATGCTAATGAGATTTTTGTAATTTTAAGAACAAATAATATATTATTCAATTTCTGCTTTTGCTATATGTGGGCTAAGTATAGGTAGACTAGCATTCCTTCTATGTGAGATGACTAATCTTTGCCAAATTATTTGGTTACATACTGTTAAAGGTGCTTATTTGTTATTAAAATACCAACATAAACACTTAATAAAGTTTACATACAAATTGTAAACAATTCAATCCTTTATATATATAAATTTAAATTTACCTTGTTTTCTTCAATCAAATCTCTTAAAATAAAAAAATTCTAGTAAAATTAATACATAGCAATCAACGAATCAAATAAATTATTGTGTTTAGTACAAAAATAAAAAATAAAATAAAATAATACTTACTGATGGCCAAAAGGTTTTAATAGAGAGTCTTGTAAAAATATAATGGTTGTGGAGATATGGAGTATGATGGCTTTCAAGAAAATGTTAAAAACATATAGTTGATTAGGATTATTTTTATTAAGAGTGCACCATAGAATTAAGAAAATATTATTAGAGTAAATATGACATTACACAATTATAAAAGAAACTCAAAAAGTTCTACTTTTAAAAGCCTAAATTTTGTGCTTTTGTAAGTAAATGTATATAAATTTTTTAATCTGCAAAAGCTCTTCTTCAATATGACATTACACAATTATAAAAGAAGCTCAAAAAGTTCTACTTTTAAAGCCTAAATTTTGTGCTTTTGTAAGTAAATGTATATAATTTTTTTAATCTGCAAAAGCTCTTCTTCAATAGCAACCAAATATTATAAAAAAAATTTAAAAAGAGCTTTTAGCTTTAAAAAAAAGCTCCTACGGCCTATAGAAAATCCAACTAAATAGGCACTAAAGTTAGTTAACATGGTCACATTCTCTATATTATTTATGACATGGTTAGTAACACCACTATCTAAGTACCAAAATCGATCATTGACATCTTCAGATGCTGCCACATAAGCTCTTCTTTGGTTTTATTGTTTGAAATTCTAAGAAGAAAAAACTTTCTTGAACTTATGTCAGTATTCTAGTGCTATATGCCCTTTTCTCTAACAGATTTTACCAGTCTCATTGGAGTGCTCAAAAGGTGCCTTGTCATCAATTACTTGTCAAAGTTCCTATATTCACTTTGTTTCTAGGTAGTCTTTTGATTTTGTTTCTAGTATTGATTATGCCCCTTTGAGTTGTCATACTTCATGTAGTTTCTTCAGTTGTTGCCACTAGAGTTAGCATAACTTGCCTCACAATTTCTTATCTCAATGTTTCTAGTTAATGCTTCTTTTTCTATTTTGTTCTCTTAACACAACAACATAGAATATACATCTTGCATTGACATGTTTTCTATATTGAAGTTAACAAGTACCACGACAGGATCATAGTCCTTACTAATGCCACAAAAAATTAGGCTTATTAGATTTTTATTGGTGATGTTGTCACTAGCTGTTGTCAAGTTCTATGCAAGTCCCTTAATTTTGGGGAAGTAATCATATATAATCGTGGAGCCTTTTGACAAAGTTTAGATTTGTGAGCTTTCTTGCTATCCAAGTCCTCTTCAAGGCATACTATTGAGAATGCTCATTGAATTAGAAAAAGTTTGGCAACAGATCACAAAATCTTGGACTTTTTTTACGATTATGAGTTTTATTCGAATATGAAATCTAATCCTAGAAATACAACATCCCATAATATTTTGGCTTTGGATCTAGCACCAAAATACTTTACAAGAGTAGTCCACACTTCATATGAAGTAGAGCATTCAATAACTGACCCAAGGACTCAATAATTGATGATAATAATCACCTCATCAAGGTTTGGTCTTTTTAAAAACAAATGTTGTGTTCTAGGTTTATTGTACATGTGATGTTTTGATCAGTATTCATTATCATGTTCATCTATTCAGTACATAAATTTGTTGTTTTGAGTGTATAATATACGAGTGTACATATAATTTTAAAATTTTACAATATGCAGTAGAAAAATGTTAACAAAATACACTCAATTTAACAATTAAACACATATATCATATATATGTACAAGTATAACTATTATACAAAATTTATATATGATAAATAATTGTACTAAAATAATATAGAAAGCACACTTACTTAATGAAAGTAGCTTTACAAAACTTTAAGTCATTCACTTATTCAAGTGAAGAGCTCACCTGGAAGTATATTCTTGAACAATTTTAGTCTATAACGGTTTGAAGGGATTATGGAGTTAGAATAGTAACTTTGATTTAGAATTTCCAGTAACATGCATTTAAACTCTTTGAGTACAAATATTTGTTTCTAAGAAAATGGAGTGTTCATGCAACTCATGCATAAGTCTTGGAAACAATTTCCATGGAAGAATTATTTTGAACAACTCTTGTTCAAAATTAAATTTTCCTTCTTTATTTTCTTTTATAAGTTAGGCCACCCATGAAAGAATGAGAAAAGAGAATCATTTTCTATCACAACACTTGTAAAAACTAAAGAAAACTCAAATTCTCTCAACCTACCTTTGCTTGGTTGAATTATACCATATAGAGAATGAATCAAAATCCTCTAATTAGTTTCAATACTTGAATATTCAATTATAAGTGTTTCTACCACTAAAAGCATTGTTTAAGTGCTCCATTATGCATTTTCTAAAGTGGCCAACTTTTAACCACACAAGCACTCATTTTATCCATTGGATTTAAATACTTTGTATTTCAAGCTTGAATGGCCGGCCAACTAATCTGACATAATATAAATGATAATTTTATTTTATTATCATATTATGCTAATGCCAACTTCCATCATTTTTCATTTAATACATGGTCCACCTTTTGCATTCATTATTTAAAATATGAATGGTTCACTACCATTTAATATGTTTCAACTTTTTACCTAATAAATTTAATTCAATTAATCATTCAAAACACCTTTTGAATAAATAATTTACCACACTAATTTTTACTAGTAAGGTTAATTGGTAATTTAAACTAAAAAAATAATTTATGGACCAAATTGTACCAATTATCAATATCACATTAGTTATATTACTCTTGTTAATTAATTAAGTGATATACTTAACAATTAAGTCTAAACAAATATGCATTCCGATGGATCTCGAAATAATTATCCGATTTACTAGAATTTACTGGATCGAATCATTCAATCCAATCTGCTACCCTAGTGCGCAACGAGTACACTTCATTTTGTGAGACTCTCTAGGTTCACACCCATTTGTCATATAGAGCTCCTCCATACATCCGTAAATGATGCCCCACACACACGTAAGATATAATGGTCATTAATTAATTAATATTCAGTTAACAAAAATATTATCATTATCATATAAATATAGGAAATTATTCCTAATGTATTTATGATAATCCTCTCTGTTTAATATATAGAGTGATATAATTCGCTTAATTAATGTTTGGCACAAAATAACAATTATACAATGTAATAATTTTACAAGAATGGAGAAGTAATTTAAAAATCCTAACAGCTACCACTTATAAAAAATCTATATTTTCTACGTAAAGCTGTACTTCTCTATTTATAGCTTTCTAGTATTGCTTAAATCATGCAACTCCTTGCAAATGTAAGAAGGGCAGGCAATATCTCATACTCTTGCACTTTTTCACATCATATGTATATGAAATGTTAATGATTGCTAAATAAATATCTAAGAGGTTTATTTTTTCTAATTTAAAGTTTTTTAAACAGCAACGCTTACTGTTTTAAATCTCATTATAATGAAAATACTTTCCATTGTGAATATTTTCTGTACATGTTTTAGATATATCAAACAAAGTTCAAATTGAGCATTATACTACTTGTACATCTCATGTGCATATGCTTCGATTGAAGATCATTAGATAGGTCAGGATATATGATTTGATTCTCAAATTATTCTTACTCCTTTTCTAATAAGCTTTCGTCGCTTCTCAATAAACATTATCAGAAACATCTCTTATTTTATCTTTTGATCAATGATATATCTTAGTATTTTTATTAATTTAAAACAATTCTTAGATTATTAGCAAGTCAAAATATTTATCGATGCCCTATAGTTTGTGTGCCTAGATCAAGTATACTAACGGATTGCTCACAATTATCTTATCTCTATAAAACACTAACCTTATCACTATAAGATAAAATTAGAGATGTTTAGCATAATATTTCTAATCGTTAATAAATAATGCTTTAAATTATAGACATAACTTTTATACATTTTCGAATCTAAATAAGCCTTTCCCCTGCTTTACATAATCCCTTTAATCTTTCAAACAGAAAAATAAAAGTTTAGACATTTTAAACTTTACAGTAAGAAGTGGACCCCATTAGTATTTTACTCCAATCTCATGCTATAGCAATATTGACCTTTATAAACCCAAAAAGTAGACAACTCTTGTCAATTATATCTCATGTAACTCTTACCACTGATCCTAAATACACCTAATCCTCACATTGTAGCAATATTGGATAAGTGTATTTCAGATTAACTTGTCAATTATCAAATATATGTTACCAGTATTACCCTCACGCTGTAGCAATATTGGGCAATAATTCACATATATTTGTCTCATATCATGTTTAATCGGCATAGCCTGAATCAAGCCGACCAATCTCTCACACTGTAGCAATATTAAGAAAGACCGGAGTAACCCATCTAATACCGTATTGACAAGACGGATCATTATATAATATTATCTCATAATAAAATATTATCCAACCTAATTAAGAGATATTTTAATTAATTAATTAATTATTATTAAAATTATAATAAATTTTTGCATCTCATATGGATCTAATTTGTAATTAGAATATTTATTTATACAAGCACAATTAATCCCACTAATAAAGCTTCTATTGTGGTTAACAACGTAAACAAATAAATTATAATTTTTAATACAATAATATAACAGTTATAATTGTATTAAATATACTTCACATACAAAAATTACAAATAGGAGTATTATGTTTGAAATGATCAATGTTAAAAGCTAAACGTTCTACCATTATACTATATAATGCTAAAAAAAAAAAATTTACTCCATTTTTTTTTCTCCAGTACCCAACGCTGCAACGTCGAAAAATGAACACCGTGGCGTTCATCTAATATTGGTCGGGCGCCAAGGTCTCCAACCTTACTTTCGTCTAGCGTCATGGCGCTCAGGTCAGTATGTGCGGCACCGCAGTGCCCGCAGCTAGAACAATGTTCTAAACCCCCTCGAACATCGTTTCTCGTCACGGTCTTCACTGTTTTCACTTGGGTATCATGTCAAAACATCATCATGCTAAAATTCAAAATATTATCATGTTCAAGAATAACACAATATGTTCATCATCATGTTTAAACATCAAACATTACCATGTTCAATTTTTCAAACATCATCAAGTTGTTCAAATATATAACATCACCATGTTAAATATATTTAACAACAACAAGCATCACATACTCAATTTAGTATGCTCTGATACCATTTGTTGTTTTGAGTGTGTGATATACGAGTGTACATGTAATTTTAAAAATTTACAACATGCAACGGAAGCATGTTAACAAAATACATTTAATTTAACAATTAAACATATATATTACATATATATACAAGTATAACTATTATACAAAATTTATATATAATGAACAATTGTGTTAAAATAACATATAAAGAACACTTACTTAATGAAGGTAGTTTTATAAAACTTCAAGTCCTCCAATTATTCAAGTGAAAAGCTCACATTGAAGTATATTCTTAAACAATTGTAGTCCATAACGATTTGGTGGGATGATGAAGTTAGAATAGTAACTTTGATTTAAAATTTCTAATAATATGTATTCAAACTCTTTGAGTACGAATATTTATTTTTAAGAAAGTAGAGTGTTCATGCAACTCATACATAAATCTTGAAAATAATTTTTATGAAAGAATTATTTTAAACAACTCTTATTTAAAATTAAATTTTTCTTCTCCATTTTTTTTTTATCCAAGTTAGGCCACCTATGAGAGAAAGAGAAAAGAGATTTATTTTCTATCACAACACTTGCAAAATCCAAAGAAAACTCAAATTCTCTCAACCACCTTCACTTGGCCGAATCATGCCATGGAGAGAATGAATCAAAATCCTCCAATTAGTTTCAACACTTGAATGTTTAATTATAAATGTTTTTACCACTAAAAGCATTGGTTAAGTGCTCCATTAAACATTTTTTAAAGTGGTCAACTTTTGACCACACAAGTACTCATTTTGTCTCTTAAATTTAAATACAAAAACATTTATATTTCAAGTTTAAATGGTCGGCCAACTAATCTATAGAAATGATAATTTTATTTTATTATTATATTATGCTAATACCAATTTTTATAATTTTTTATTTAATATATGGTCAACCTTTTGCATTTGAAATATAAATCATCCACTACCATTTAATATATTTTAACCTTTTACTTAATAAATTTAATTTAATTAATTATTTAAAACACTTTTTAAATAAATAATTTATCACATTAACTTTTACTAATAATGTTAATTGATAAATTTAAGATAAAAAATAAAGTAGTGCATTCTCCAAACTTTCTTTTTACATAAAGCCTATAATCAAAGGATGAGGATCATTTTCAGCCCCTGAAGGGTTGAATCAATCGGCATTTGTTTTCTTTGATGTTGAGCTGCGATATTGAAATGTCTTGTAGTGCTGATGCTGGCATTCTCTTTTTCCTTGATTCTTTGCCTGGGTAGTAGAGTAGTGTGTATCTTCAGTTGCTTTGCTGGCTGTGGAGGTGTAGGACTTGCGGTGTAACCTTGTGCTGGAAGAGACATCAAGGGTTGAGAGTTTAATGGGCCCGAAGTGTCTCCAATACGTATGCTTTCAATTGCATGTAAAGTTCACTTTTTGTAGGATAGACGATATTCAATGCAGGCATGTGAGTATTAAAAAGTGGGTGGGAAGACTTCAATGCTCGTTGACATGACGCTCTTGGAATTAATTTCGTATAATTAATTGATTAATATATATAATACGTATTAAATAAAAGAAGTAAGATACTCGTTCTACAATTTTCTTTATATATACTGTTTAAATTACTTTTTTTTTTCATGTTTATTTTTCTTTGACTTTTCCTGTGGTGCAGGGAATGGAAAAAGTTTCATGCTTTAAAACATTTTCTTACTTTCCGTTTTTATCTTAAAATTAACTAATTTACTTATCATAATCTGAGATTGTTTTTGGACGTAATCATAAGGGCCCCAAATACATAAAAGAAAAGGCTTTATTCATGTCATGGTCGAACATGTCACTGTTGCCGTAGAGATTCTAGAGAACACAAATCAAGAACGATAGAGATAAAGAGACTGATACTAAGGTTGATTGTCACGATAGAGACATAAAAGATAGCAGCACGTCGGTATGATTAAGCGAGGCCTTTGAGTTCCTTAACCATATCTGCAATAAACTTATTCTGAATCTCTTCATTCAGCAAAAACTCCCTCCATTTTTTCTGATTTGCCGAGATAGACATTCCGGGCTCATTGTTGACGTCCACCATGACCGTTTCAACAGCATCCAAGATGTCCTCCCTCCCGAAATGGCCATCAAATTCTCTCCTTTTCACCTCCACCCCAGCTTTCATATCTATAGCTACGAGCTTGGAGTTCAAGAATTGATCTCCTTTGAAAGGCAAAAGAACCAACTGGCAATCGTTGATTATACCTTCCATCACAGAACTAAATCCTGAGTGACACACGTAGCAGCCGACTCTGTTATGTGCTAATATGAGCTGCTGTTGCACCCATCCTGTGTGCGCAACTCCCCTGTTTTTCACTCTCTCCGTGAACCCTTCTGGAAGAGCCCTCACCAACTCACTCCACGCATCGACATTAGCCGGAAAATTTAAGACCAGAAGAAACGGTAAACCTGTAAGTTCCAAGCCAAGTGCCAGTTCTTTTATCTGATCGTTGTTGAGAAATGTTTCGCTTCCAAAAGAGCAAAAAATGACAGACTTGGCTGGAAACTGAGCGAGCCAATTAGCCCATCTCTCTTCAAGCTCACCGGATGGTGGCTCCGGATTAACAAGTGGACCCGTTAAAAGAACTGGCTTTTGAATCTCTGTCCTCTTGTACTCGACGTAAGGACCTTCCATTTCATTGCATGTCTTGATTACCATAGCAGTGCAGCCATTGAGTCCCTCAAGCTCTCTCTCATAAACACTCGGTTTACCATTGAACCGCTTAAACACGTATAAAAAGTCTCGAGCCTCAAATTCTTCGAGGCTGATATTTGAAGTCGCAGTTAAACCCTTGGGAGGTTTCATTAAATCCTCGACGGTGGGGTTTCTTCCCCTCCCAGGGACCATGATGTAAGAACCTGAAATGGCAGAGAAAACAGAAAATTTAAGTGATTTAATGCCAAGCTCAGAAGCAAGTTTTGGCATCCAGTGCTGGATGAAATCAAAGAACACAAAATGGGGTTTGAGTTCTGATAGAAGTGTTTTAGTTTGCGATTGCATGAGATCGAAGACTTGATTGAGGAGCTCAGCCATGGCAGGTGTCATCTCTGAGGTGCTGTCAAAACCAGGAGGGAGGCCATCAATGTGTGGGATTGGGATAGGGATTATATCAGCCATGGGCGTTAACTTGAGTGTGGACTTTATACGGGCAATGTTACCGGGAGCTGAGAGGAAAGTGACCTTAACTCCATGAAGAGAAAGCCTATTGGATAGTTGCACAAAGGGACTTATGTGACCAAATGCAAAATGTGGGAACATCACTACATGAAGTTGAGTTGATTCACTTGCCATTTTTTGTTTCTTTTTTTTAATCGAAGCAAAGGATTTTTCTCTCTCAGTTTCTTTTGTTTAGTTGCTATGTGATATGTATCAACATTTTCTTTTGCTTTCGGGTGATATATATACACAAATACAAAGAAAGAATCTTGACTTGTTGACCGTTGGATATATCCGTCCGGTGGTTACGAAATAACGATGTTTTTCATAATTTTATACATCTAACATTATTGTCTATATTTATAGCCTCTTTTTTAAAAACAAAAAAACAAAAACAATGTTATTTTATATCCACAGAAATTTTCAAGTACAAAAACAAAAATAACAGCTGAGTGGTCCACGCACTGAGAATGTGGACCATTTAAATCCAAGTACAAACTTACCGAAATAGTACTATGTATATTTATATTTATATATATATATATATATATATATAATTAGATACATTATCATATAACTCTTGTGGGAGACATTTTACTATTAAAATTTTGCTTTGTTAAAGACGAAAAATTCTATTCTCACGGAGGAGGGATAAAACACTCTCGTATAAGAGGAATCAAATTATCCCCACATAAGAGAAAAAAAAATAAATTATCACATTATTATTAAAATCCTCTCTCTACTACATCTTTTTAAAACTTCTTCTAAATAAAATTATCACAAAATCAACACAACAATAAGAGATAGAACATTTCGAGCTTGAGTTATGACATTGGAGTTGGACAAATTTGTGTAATAAAAGTTAATTAGATATAATATTTTCATCTTTTAAATTTAATATTTGTTCGTTAAAATTAAAATTATTTGACTTTTTATATGTTTTATTGTTATTTGTATGTTTGAGTTAATTGAGCAAATAGGGATAAAAATTTAATGATTACAAGACAAAAATATTAAAATTGAAATAATTGATTGCTACAGTGTCAACGTCGCCACGCTCAGCTAGTATATTAAAAGAAGGACTTCCCAAGTCTCAGCATCATAACGCCAGTGTGACTAAAGAGACTCGTAACTTATCTCGGACATAAATTCGCCCCAGTGTGACTAAAGAGATTCGTAACTTATCTTGGACACAAATTCACCATAATTTGCAGCTACCAAATTTATAAATAAGAGACTTTTGAAGTTAAAAATATAGAAAACAAGATAGATCAATAGAGAAAAGTCAAAAGCAAACATAAAAATCTTTCAAGAGAGATCAAAGAAAAAGATTGAAGATTGAAGGAGCGAATATTGTGCAACAAGCAAGAGAAAGAAAGAAACGATTCACATATCAACCTTGTTTAATTTCTTTTCTTTTCTTTTCTCTTATCTTATGTTTTTTGTTGACTATGTCTTTCAATATTTAGTTTGGAATTATTAAATTCAACATAAACTAAACTTTCTTAATCTAGGGTTCAATTCTTGAACCCATATGTAGTTTAATATTATTATTTTTCTTATTTTATAAACTTAATAAATGAGATTATTTACTCTATCTTGTGTTTAATGCTTTCTTTATATATGATCAATATATTGATTGTTTAAAGAATTATAATGAACTTGACATAGAAATTTATATGTTTAGCCTATGATAATTTGATATATGATCATAGGATAATAACTATGAGTTCCATGTATGCTAAAAATATACCTATATAACATGTATAGCATTGATAGACTTGTTTTTAATGAATTTCACTATATTCTTATTACCATAAACATATAGGTAATTGTTAGGATGTAATATAGTTATCTCACCATCAACAGGGGCTTATAACTGTTAAGGTTGATGTAGTAACTAGTATCCATGACTGGTAAGAATAAGTATTTATATATGTATAAATATACGTATTTTATTTGTATGTTAGTGATACTTGATTTATATATTGTTATTAGTAGTGTTTGTATAAGTTAAGGTCATACTATTAGTATTGGGTTTAATTGCAAGACTTTAGATTTATTTTAGGGACCAAATTATAATACTTTAAAAGTTTTGGGGGTAAATTCATAAATACAAAAAATTAGCCACTTAGTATAAAAATACACTTTTAAAACCCTAATTCTCTCATTTTGGTCGAGCTATCTCTTTTAGAGAGAGAGAAGAGAGAAAAAGAGGGGAGAGAAAGAGAAGAAGGAGAAGAAAAAGAAGAAGAAATTGAAAATTTGAATTTTAAGAGGTATATCACAATTATTTCTCAATTTATTGGTGTTAATTATGTTAATTTTTTTAAGTTTTTATTTCTAAATATATGTATAATTGAGGATTTGATGTGTATTTCGTATGATATTTTGAGAATTGATGATGATCTATAAGATAATTTGATAAATCATGATGGATTGTAGAAATTCTGCTTGATAGTCTCTTGATCCAAGATTTTTATAAATTGTTACGATTCGATTCTGATTTTGAATTTTGAGTATATGAAATCAGACATGTTTAGGATCATATGAGACTTTCAATCGATTTAAAATTCCAGAAATTGAATTTTTTGTGAATTTACCATAATGACCCTGAAATTCTAGAAATTTCCTATGTAAACAGTATGATACAGTGAAAAATAATTTTTTTTCTTACTGAATGATCTTCAAAAATTACGAATTTGTGGAATATGATAAGTTTATATGTCTAATATGATATACTCGGAATTGAGAATTTAGATCAATGTGGTTGAAGTGTTCTGATTTTCTAAAGTGTATCAACTCATTGCAGTATTTGATTAACAGATTTTTAAAGCTATGGAATAAAATAGTTTTAAAATACTTTTGACAGTGATTTGGAAGTGAATTATTTATCATGGACGGAGATATGTGTTAAGAGTAATTATGTTGTAGTTTTATAATTTTTGAGTTAGTATATGATTTTATAAAATTAGGAGATTGAATATTATTCAGTAAGTATCTTAATCTTGTCAGGTTAGTAGTTTGGATTCGATGGTATGTATGGAATGGATTGTGTAGGAATTTTGATATAATATTTATATATAAGAAGGATATATGAGTCAAGAATGATATATTCTGATTTTGGAGTAATTGGACATCATTTGATGTATTATAAAATTTTGTTAAGTGTAAGTGGTCAGAATGACAGGTTTTGAGAAACCAAGTATTTAGACCAATTTAATGTGATAAATGTATTGTGTATAATTTTGTAAGCTATTTAAAATATTTTGTGTGAATTGTGAGGCTTATGAAAGGATTAATCTCCATTGATAGGTTAAGGAGATTTAAACCTTGTAGCTGAAAGTGTTAAGAGGTAAGTATACTAGACTTTTTACTGAAATCACAATAAACATAGTAATTATTTTGTATGATTTTGCAAATGGAGTTAAGAATATGTTTATGTTATGTCAAAGTATATTTTGATATGAAATGTGAATATATGTTTATGAATGTGAGCATTGACATTGAGCATGGACATACATGTATTTTTGAAAGTGAGCTTTCAAAATAAGATGTGTTTAATAAAGAAAGCTTTTGAATTGTAATATATCCATGAGAGATATTTTGTGTTTTGAGGGTACTTGAACTCACTGTTAACTTAGTAGGCATTTTATGTGATTTGTGGAGCCTTTATGTGTGGCATTTCCTTCGGGATTGGTATATGTTATGTGTCCCGTATGTAGAGAGGATCCTATTGGTACCTAAAGGAAGAGTGAGTCATCACATTCGTGTGGTGGCGTATTGGTGCATATGAGAGGACTCACTGATGATCAGGGTGAGGGTTTGGCTTTTACTTTCGGGCATGAGCATTATATATGTGTAATTTAAAGGCCTCACTTGTACTATTCCTCGCATACAGTATATCACCTACGAGTGACATTTGGCTCATTATGTGATATGTAAGTTCTGCTAAGTAGTAGTTGAGTAATGGTATTCTTATTATATATTTTGAAAGAATGTGTAAGCGCTTACATGACATGTGATTTGATAAGATTATAATTTTGATTGATCACAGCATATCATACATATGCATTGTGTACATATATGTATTTGTATTTGATATATGAAAAATTAGTATGCTTACTGAGTTTTATACTCATTATAGTTTATGGTGATTTCAGGTAAATAAGGTACATGTGTGCTTAGCGGATTTGGCAAGGCTTCTGCTATTCCTTAGGTTCCCTAAGTTGTTAGGTTGCTGAGTGTTTTATTTGGGGACACGTAGGATATTGTATTTGATTTGTCCCTATTGAATAAATACTTATGTATTATTTTATTGTGTGTGGTTGGATTTGGTTTAAGTTTCATCAAGTGTAGTTATTGGATGATTTTAAGTAAGAATTTGCAATGAATATATTCTGAGTTTCCGGTAACAAAGTTGCTACTGGTGACGTAGTAGAGTATTAATCTCTGAGAAAACTCTGCGTATCTCCAGTTTACTAATTGTCCCAGTCATAATTCAATTGCTATAATTCTGAAAGAAATTAAAATGAATGTTTAAGTATTATTGAATGAATGTAAGTAATATCGTGTGTCAGATCTTTTGAGTCTGAGGCGTGATAGTTGATGCTTACGTGCCATCTCTGAATGTATATATACTTGTGTATTTATACAAGTGTATATTTTTATTAAATCGCTAATACCTATTTATATGGTACTATGCAATATAACATTACAGACATTGTATGATCTGAAAGATTTCAGATCGGATCTAAAAGAGTTTAGATAAGGGCTCATAGTTAGCCACGCTGAGAAATATAAATGTTAAATGTTAGCACAGTTAAGTGTTAGCTAGTTATAATACTCAGCGAAAATCTAAGAGTTGGAGCCTTGTTGTAATGGGATATAGATCTGGGAATATACTAGTAACTGCGTAGTTACAAAAGTTACAATCGGGTGCTAGAAAATGTCAGTTGCGTAAGTATGTTCTCAAATAATTGTCCTTAATCTATTTATGCTGATATGGGTCTGTCGGTGTATACTTTTAATATAGATCAGCATATGTCGTGCCTATAGGGTATAGAATAATCGTTCGTAGCCGACTGTGAGTTTGGAGCTCGTATTGACATATGGGTATCAATTTAAAACTGGATATGGGACAGACTCATGAGAGCCTCCGATAAACACCCTATGTAAGCCGTCAACGGACGGTCCTCTCGAGTTGAGTAGTATATGTGGTCATTTGACCTGAGTGCCACGGTGGGCTTGTAAGTGATCCACCATACTTTAGTTTCATGCATATCACAAACCTTTCATGGTGTGACCGCTGGGTGTCGTTGGGTATGATCCGATGCTTATGAAGTCTGCTGTGTACATATATGGGATCCGTCAGCTCGCATAGGGAGTTAAATATCCAGATGCTTCAAGACTGTATCTCAAAAAGCCTTGTGGCCACAAGCATCAATCCCGAAAAAGAGTTTCCAATAGGATAGAATAATATGGCATAGGAGTTTGCACATATTATTAAGTGAGATACAAGTATCGAGATATGACATTGATGAGCATATGTGAATTTGATGGTGATGATCTATATCCCCAGTACATGATATCATGACAGAAAGACTATACGAATGCATTGTAACCTTAACTTGTATGATTCAATGCGTTGATTTATTTATTTATAACATGTATGTAGAGCAATGTTCACAGACTCATGGAATAGTTTCATTTGGCGAATCGGGCGTGGACTTAAGGAGTCTCGCGATATGGAGTGTATTCGTTGTGCACTGGGGCAGTGTGCCAGATTAAATTATTTAATCCAGCAATATTCAGCACTACTACGAGAATGCATGCGTGTCTGTATTTAAGTGTTAAATATAATAATTAGTCAATAATTATTATTTACTAATTGTATAATGACACGTGGCTCATTGTGGACCCTCCTTTTAGTTTACCCAAGTGTGAAATTTGGTGGGACTCACTAAGGATAGAATTGTTAATTATTTATGAGTGGTAAAATGGTCATTTCACATATTGATTATTTAATTATTAAATAATTAAAATATTTCATTAGTTTATTATTTAATATTATTTTATTTTGCGTACTAAATAGTTGGCATTTATTATATTATTTTATATTATTAATATTATATAAATATAATATATTATATTATTATTTTAATATTTTATATATATATATATATATTTAGAGATTGTGTGTGAATGATAGTGTGTGTTTGTAATGGAAATTGAGAAATAGAAAGATAATGAAATGGTGCTGAGAAAGAAAGAAGAAGAAAAAAAAGAAAAAGAAGAAAAATGAAATTGTTTCATTTTTCTTTTTGGTTTCAAAAGAAGTAATTATGAATTGTTTCATATTTCTATTTTATTTTCTTTTAGAGAAAAGAAAGAATACACACAATCGACCATTTTGAGGTTAAGAGTTAATCACGTGTTGAACCCACCAAGTTGGTGATTAGAACTGACAATGAGTTGGTCTCCATGCAGACTTCGAGGATATACGTGTATAACTTTACACATTCAGATGATTTTTCAACTTTTCTAATATATTAATATGATAAATATATTATTTATTGTATGTTTTAATGCTTCCGTCAAGTTAAATATGCATATGATACGTATTTTAAATAATAAATATAATTGCACATGCATACACCTACGTATATAAAATCTTCAATAATAGCGATATTAAAATTCTAACCAACAATTTAATATTAAGGGAATAGATAAGAGAATAATAAAGTCAATGAAGTATTGAGGGAATTTTTCCTAGCAATAGGGGTGGGATCAAGCGTTTACAGAGATGATGTTGAACTAGCTGACATTGAGGCTATGAGTTTCGACCTGATCTCCAACGGTTTGAATTGTCAACTAAGAAGACTAGAATTTGATGCTCAAAATGTTGCTAATCTTGTTGAAGGACAGTTTTCTTCTTTGAAATAAATCAAGTGGGTAATTCAAGGGATTAGATCATTGTTAGCTAAGAGTGATCAAGTAGAAGTCATATATATTCCTAGGACTCATAACTTATTGGCTCATTAACTAGCCATGTATGCTCTAAATTCAACTTTGTAAGGATTTGGTTCAACTAGTTTCATTTTGTTAGTTAATGAAATTTTAGTTAGTTTAAAAAAAAAAAAAGAATACCTATCCCCAGTCCCCACTAAATAATCTGGCATAGTTGTTGAGTAGGTTTTATTAGCATTAGCATTTAACAACGACATAATCGAATTGAATACCTATTTCTCACTGAACATTCTGCCATAGTTGCTGTTGATGAGTAGCTTTGATTAGCAATCCTTCAAAATTCTATTAAAGAACCTCATTTTTTTAATTAACCTCATTAAGAAAAACTTAAATATATTATTTCTAATAACATACACTATAATTTCAAAAAATAACCCTATCCCCAGTTGTTTGATATATCGTCATGTATGAACTTCATCTGCTGCCACTCTTCTCATCCATTAATATTTCTCAAAATAAACATGAACGTTACTTTTTTTTGTTTATTTTTTTAATTTGTACATAAAAGGCTTATCCAGGAAGAAAGAGAGATGGTTATTTGTGAAATGGTACATTTTAAAATTTTTTAATTGGTTAAATAATTATTTAAAAAAAAAACAAAAGAAAGGGGGCTAAAAAGAGTTTTTGAGGGGTGTTAATAGCTCCACTCTAAATTTTAATGACGTTCGTCAAACGTTAAGTTCGTAGTCATTTGAAGCGATAAAAGAAAACAAAGATTATGGGTTGCAAGTTTAATTGGTTGGCCCAAAAATAGGGAGTAAATTATGGGCATAGGCCCAAGAGAATGGGCCACGAGTGAATCATACCATTGCTATTGAGAATCGTACCATCACTTTATATGTGAAACTAGAATTTGAAGATTCTGTTGATGTTATTCTAATAATATAAGTTCATATAATACGTTTTTTAAATTTGTTTTAACTGATCACCAATCACACTATCATAATAGAAGATCAGGTGAAAACTCGTATCAATATAAGATTCTAGTTGCAAAATTAAAAGCATGAAGGAACTGTTTTACCACCTCAATTTTTTGGAAGATTAGTTAGTCAAGTGAATGAATTAGGCATCATCCACCGCATAACAAAATTGAATGAACTTCCAAAACTCGTATGTATGTATTTTGCAACGGAATTATGGAAACAACACGTAAAAGCCCAAATATGGGTACCTCAGAGAAATGCTGACAAGACAAATACTTTCTATTGGGCCCGAACGAGTTTCTTTGCTTCATTGATCCAATTTTTAACTCACGTGATGTTCCGTGAGCAAACTTTAATTACGTAATTTCTTTATTTAAATGATGTGTTATGCATCTTTTGATAGATGGTAATTTCTTTTAACTTTTAAAATAATTTATTATATTATTTTGTAATTTAATATATGCATGACATATCGTATTAATTTATCAGTCAATTCAAATTTTTAAGTTGGTAATTAAAAATTTAATATTAATATTAATATTAAAAATAAATTTAATAACCCCCCTCAAATAAAATGTAAATTTTTCGTAAATTGAAACATATAGGTAAATAAGTTAAATTGATAGGTGAATGTCTAATATTAATATTAAAGACAAATCTTAACAATTATCTCATGTAAAACGTGGATCTCTTGTGGACTGAAATAGAAAGATAAATTAACCCAAAAACTTAAATTGATAAGTGAATACTTAATATTAATATTAAAAGTAAATCTTAACAGTTCTTTCACGTGAAATATGTACTCCTTGTAGATTGAAAAATGGATATAAATAATTTAAGCTAATAGATGAATGTTCAATGTTAATATTAAAGAGAAATCTTAACTGTTCTTCTTATGTAAAATATAAATCCCCCGTAAACTAAAATAGATGAATAAATCAATAAATTAATTGAAACAAAGAGATATAAATCAATAAATTAAAAAAATAAAGATAACTAGTTTAAGTTGATAGGTGAATGCCAAATATTAATATTAAAGACAAATTTTAATAACCTTTTACGTAAAATGTAAATCCACATATAGATAAATCGAAAGAAATTGATAAATCAAGAAATTAATTAAAACAGAGAGATAAATAGCTTAACGATTAGTATTAAAGACAAATCTTAACGGTTCCCCTCACATAAAACGTGAATCTTCTGTAAACTAAAATAGATAGACAAATATTAACGGTCCCTTACGTAAAACATAGATCCTTTGTGAACTGAAATAGATAGATAAATCAAGAGAGATTGATAAATTAATAAATTAATTGAAAAATAAAGATAAATAAATTAAGCGATTAATATTAAAGACAATAAAACATAGATCCCCTTAGACCGAAACAAATAGATAAATCAATAAATTAACTGAAACAAAGAAATAAATAGCTTAAGTTATTAGTAATAAAAATAATTTTTAATATTTTTTCTCACGTAAAATGTGAATTTTCGTGAATTGAAACTGATAAACAAATCCTAGCAGTCTCCTCACATAAAATGTGAATTTCTCGTAAATTAAAATAGATAGATAAATCTCACGTAAAACGTAAATTCTTCATAATCTGAACAAATAGATAAATCAAGAAAATAATAAAAATACAGGGGTTCAATTTTAAGATATTAACTCTGATATTATATTTGTTTATTATTCAACCTAAAAATTTAAATTAATAAATAAAAATTTAATATTAATATAAAAAATAAATTTTAACACGTCATTTGAAATAAGTAATAATTAAAATATTACTTACAAAATTCAGTATAATTTCATTCTTCATTTATCAACTAAGCGTGTATATTTATTTTTCTTTAAATCATACCAACTTCAAATTTGACACAGTTAAGTAGCCAAAAATCAACTAACTTTAAACATTTTCCCCCGACTTAAAGTTTAATATAATTCTTATTTGGGTTGATTA
Organism: Ailanthus altissimus; assembly: GCA_946807835.1. Taxonomy (NCBI): domain Eukaryota; kingdom Viridiplantae; phylum Streptophyta; class Magnoliopsida; order Sapindales; family Simaroubaceae; genus Ailanthus; species Ailanthus altissimus. The sequence goes on from OX327684.1 coordinate 24,065,702, forward strand.
ACTTCAAAATTTACGTAGCTAAACAACCAATCTTTCTTATTGGTATACACGAATGGTTGTATATTATTTAAAAAATAACAAAGGGACTCTGTTTATTATAAAAATGTGCAAGGGGTCGATATTTGTCGAAACTCATTTTCTCTTATAAATATTATTTACTTTCATATAAAAGTTATGGTAAATTTAAAAATGTATATGCAGTAATAGTAAAAGACGTCTCGCTTATGTTTGTTCAATATGCTCATTTTATTGAGCAGTGTGTGGTTGATGAATTTATATACACACAAAATTAAAACAGTGTTCCGAAAAGTATCTCAAGTGATTTGGTTTTGTGAAATACAATACTCTTGGAATACATCGCACGAAGAAAATAATGGACTAAATAGTTCACGAAGAAAATAATGGGTTTGAAGCCATTTGGGCATTTATTGAGATGGTTAAAGAATGATTTTTTTTTTAAGAGGAAATTCTATTTACCTACATCAATTAATTAATTAATCAATCAATTTATTATTACTATGAAATTAAATTTATTTTATTAAATAAATATGTATGAAATACAACTTGAAAACTTAAATAGGTTTTTACTCATGATTTTCTTACGAGTCACGAATCCTTCTCTAGCCATCACTCCTTTTAAGTCAAACATGCACCTAGTCTTTTAATTTCACAATATATAAATACAATGATGAAAACCTTTTTTTTTTTTTGCCCCCTTAATTGTGATTCCACGTCTTCACTATTCATGAGATCTTTGAACTATAAATCCATATCTCGTAATGAATAATTATAATAGTAACATTGACATGTCATATGATTCTCCATTGTTGGCATAATATAATCCTTCTTTAAAATAAGAGGAAGAAAGTAGCAGTGAGTGTGGGAGGCACATGTTTTTATTGTCATACAGGATTGGATGTTTCGATAAATTCATTTTTATTTGAAGGACTAAATCCAAAAGGTATGGCCTAAGTTCCCATCTCGTACTTGCATAAATTAATGCTGTGCCTGTTCCAATGTTGGCATCGCCATGGCAAGTAAATATCAATGCCTAAAGAGGAGCAAAGTCACAGTTGTATCTGAAGGCTGTGATTATGTCGTAAGACAAAATGTTATTTTAATCTTTAATTTTATGAATATTTATTAATTTAATCTTTTATATTTTAATATATATTATATTAATCTTTATTGTTAAAAAAATTAAGTTAGATAATTATTGTTCAAAGATAAAAAGAGTATTTTTACTTTCTTTACAATAAAATTGTAAAATGTCAATTTGAAAAAACATTTTATTATTTTCATAAATTACACAATTCCCGCCAATTTCAAAGGGCTATATGTGATTGCGCTTTGCCGCTTTCGACAGAGGAAGCTATGATAATGGTGAAGAAGCAGTATCCCAAATCTACATAGTAGTTGGAGGGCGCTTAGTAAGAGTATCATGCGCAAAAGCACTTTTTTTTTTTTCCAGCAGATTGGGATGTTTTGGTGATTGAGAAAATGCGAGAGCCCCAACAGTTGCTGCACTTGCACTTGAAGTCTTGATCCATTCGCTCAGAAAATCATTCACTCATGGCTCCATCAACCTGACCTTCTCTATCAGATCACCTTACATCTCGTCATTTATCAAGTATATAGCATAGTTTCTTGCATTCTTTTATATATCGATTTTAAATATATATATATAGACATTATTCATTTTTAGACTTTCAGATTGCTTGGAATTTTTTTATCCTTTGCAGAACCAAGCAAATGATTGGGAAGCGAAGGTCAGCAGGGGCCTAATAGGGTGTGTTATTTGTTCTGTGCTGAGCTGTTAGTGGGTGCTGAGTTGTGTGACATGTCAGCAATCTGTTATTATTGAGCTGGCAGGAAGTTAGATGGTATGAGTGTTTTTTTGGGAGTATATTGCTTTTCTGCCAACAAGTTTCTTTTGATTTGTTACAGCTCTCAGGTTCTAGTCTTCATATACTTGTATATATATATATATATTGTGATATAAATCATTTTGTGATTAATGAGATAAGAATCATTCTGGAAATCCTCAGCATTTTATTTTTATTTTCTTCTCTGCCAAAACACTCTCTTCATTTCTTTACAGGGCCTAACAAGAGAAGAAAATTTAAATTTGTTGGTGGGATTTATATTACGTGAATTTAAGGTTAATTTATAATTTTATAAAAATTATAATTTTTTTATAAAATTAGTTATGAAGGGAGTTGATTGAAATTTTCACAAGTGTACAGTAATTAAAATATAAAATTCGTGTTTTTATTTCGAGAAAAAAACAAAATGTAGAAGGTAAAAGGTAAAAATCAAAAAATAAATAAGAACGAAAGAAAAGAGAAGAAAAAGAAATTTAGGGTTTTAATCTTTTTTTTTTATGATTAGATATTAATTTGAGCTCCGATTTTATTTAAATTTTGAAGGTGAGTTTCTAATAACTTGTTCTACAATTTTATCAAATTTGATTTTCGATTTAGCTTCTGATATAGTATAATTTAGTAAATTTCTATTTGAGAAGAATTTGTTAAATTTATTGTTGTTAAGCCAAAATTAATATTCTTGATGTTGTGATGAGCCTCTAGTATGATTCTATAGAGGATATTGCTGTAATACTATTATTATTACATAGTGAAAGTGTTGTTATCAGATTATAGTCTCATAGTTTTTCTCGAATTGAGTTTTCCACGTAAAAATTTGGTATTCATTGTGATTGATTATGGTTTATATTTGTGGTAATATTATTTTACTAATTGTGGTGATATATTACCTATTTTAATAACACAAAGTGAGAGAAAGAATTGTTTTCGCTGTGTAATATTTTGTGATCTTTCCCAACAAAGTGACATTAGAACTAGCCAGGTTGTGCAATGCTTAATTTGTGTTGATTAAAATAGATGAAAATTCTGCATGCATGATTAAATTGAAGGCATTGAATTATGATATATGGAAGTCCAAAATGGAGGATTTACTTTTTGTGAAAGACCTATATGAACCCATTGAAGGGGATGCTGTAAAACCCGAGAACATGAGTGATAATGAGTGGATCCAATCACATAGAAAATGTATTGGCACCATTAGGCAATGGATAGATCAGAGTGTGTTTCACCATGTGGCAAAAGAGACAAATGTGATGTTATGTGAAGAAAATTAGAGTCCATTTATGAGCAGCCTACACCACAAAATAAAGCCAAGTTAATGAAGAGGTTGTGAATCTAAAATACAAGGAAGGGCGCACTATAGCTAATTACACCCATGAGTTTTAAGGCCTAGTGAACTAGTTGACAACTATGAATATTTCACTTGATGATGAATTACAAGTATTATTATTGCTTAGTTCCTTACCGGATAGTTAGGAGACATTGGTGGTGTCAGTAAATAATTCAGCGCCAAATGGGAAGCTAACCATGGAAATGGTTAAGGAAAGAATGCAAAGTGAAGAAGCCAGAAGAAAGAATGCAGGTATGAGTTCTTCTGAAACAGAAATACTTGTTACAGAAAAGCATAAAAGACATGGAAGAAGCAAAAGTAGAAGTTCTAGTAATAACAACTACAGAGGAAGATCAAAGTCTCAACGAAAAAATGTCAAGTGTTACCATTGCAACAAAATTGGACATATAAAAAGAGATTGTAGAATATGGAAAAGAGAATAGGCTATGGAAAGAGGTGAATCACAGAAAATGAACAAGTAAGCAATACAGTAGTTGCTGATATGGATATGACCATTGTTTATGATGAGAACTCCATAAATCTCACATGTCATACAAGTGATTGGGTAATTAATTCAGGTGCTTCATTTCATGTTACTTCAAATGGTGATTTCTTCACATCCTACACTAGTGGTGATTTTGGTTATGTCAAGATGGAAAATGATGGTGCATCCAAGATTGTGAGCATATGAGATATCTACTTAGAGTCCAGTGTTGGTAGCAGATTATTACTCAAGGATGTCAAACATGTTCCAGAAATGTGTTTGGATTTGATCTCCACTGACAAGCTTGATGATGATGGTTATTGCAACTACTTTGATGAAGGTAAATGGAAGCTCACCAAAGGTTCTATAATTCTAGCCAAAGGAAGAAAGGTAAACACTCTCTATGTTATGGAAGCTAAGCTCATAAAGAAGATATCAATGTAGCAGCAAAAGAATCTGACATTGAGTTGTGGCATAAAAGAAGTTGTCAAAGGAAGGAAGGTAAACACTCTCTATGTTATGGAAGCTAAGCTTTTAAAAGAAGATGTCAATGTAGCAGCAAGAATCTCCACCGGCAAGCTTGATGATAATGGTTATTGCAACTATTTTGGTGAAGGTAAATGGTAGCTCATCAAAGGTTCTATAATTCTAACCAAAGGAAGGAAGGTAAACACTCTCTATGTTATGGAAGCTAAGCTTATAAAAGAAGATGTCAATGTAGCAGCAAAAGAATCTAACATTGAGTTGTGGCATAAAAGGCTTAGCCACATAAATGAGAAAGGGCTTTAAGTTCTAGTCAAGAAGAATGTTATACCTAACTTGGCAGGTAAGTCTCTCAAACTTTGTGATCATTGTTTAGCAAGAAAGGCACATAGAGTTGCATTTTGTAATTTTTATCCATCTAGAAGAGCAAACTTATTTGATTTGATACACACTGATGTATGTATTATACAAACTAGAACACGTGGAGGTGCATTTTACTTTGTAACTTTTATTGATGACTGTTTTAGAAAAGTGTAGATTTTTGCTCTAAAATTTAAAGACCAGGTACTTGATGTCTTTAAAGATTTTCATGTTAAGGTTGAGAGAGGGACAGGGAGACAGTTGAAATGTCTCACGCCCCAGACCCAAGAGATCTGACATACGACATCACTTACATTCATTCAATGTATGTGCACTCATAAATAATATTACATAAAATTTTAATCTTTAATCCAACATAGGAATCCTTAACAAGTTGCTAGTAAGTTCAACACTAAAATCAACACATAACCTAACACAAAAACATAAACTTCTATTGACAATATTTAAACATTCATTTCAATTCCTTTCAGAATTATAACAATTGAATTATGACTGGGACAATTAGTAAACCGGAGATCCACAAAGTTTTCTCAAAAATTAACACTCTACTACGTCACCAGTAGCAATTTTGTTACCGGAAGCTCAGAATATATTCATTGCAAATTCTTACTTAAAATCATCCAATAACCACACTTGGTGAAACTTAAACCAAATTCAACCACACACAATAAAATAATACATTAGTATTTATTCAATAGGGACAAATCAAATACCATATCTCACGTGTCCCCAAATGAAACACTCAGCAACCTAGCAACTTAGGGAACCCAAGGAACTGCAGAAGCCTTGCCAAATCCACTAAGCACACATGTATCTTATTTACCTGAAATCACCATAAACTATAATTAGTATAAAACTCAGTAAGCATACTAATTTTTTATATATCAAATACAAATACATATATGTACACAATGCATGTGTATGATATGTTGTGATAAATCAAAATCATAATCTTATCAAATCACATATCATGTAAGCGCTTACACATTCTTTCAAAACATATAATAAGAATACCATTACTCAACTACTACTTAGTAGAACTTACATATCACATATCACATAATGAGCCAAATGTCACTCGTAGGTGACATACCGTATGAGAGGAATAGTACAAGTGAGGTTTTTAAATCACATATATATAATGTTCATGCCCGAAGGTAAAAGCTAAACCCTCACCCTGATCATCGGTAAGTCCTCTCACATGCACCAATACGCCACCACACAAATATGATGACTCACTCTTCCTTTAGGTACCAATAGGATCTTCCCTACATACGGAACACATAACATATACCAATCCCGAAGGAAAGGCCACGCATAAAGGCTCTACAAATCATATAAAATGCCTACTAAGTCAACAGTGAGTTCAAGTACCCTCAAAACACAAAATATTTCTCATGGACATATTACACTTCAAAAGCTCTCTTTGTTAAACACATTTCACTTTGAAAGCTCACTTTCAAAAACACATATATGTCATGTATGTCTATGCTCACATTCATAAATACATATCTTCACATTTCATATCAAAATATGCTTTGATATAACATAAACATATTCCTAACCACATTTACAAAATCATACAAAATAATTACTATGTTTATTGTGATTTCAGTAAAAAGTCTAGTGTACTTACCTCTTAACACTTTCAGCTACAAGGCTTAGATCTCCTTAACCTATCAATGGAGATTAATCCTTTCATAAGCCTCACAATTAATACAAAATACTTTAAATAGCTTACAAAATTATACACAATGCATTTATTACATCAAATTGGTCTAAATACTTGATTTCTCAAAACTTGTCATTCTGACCACTTACATTTAACAAAATTTTCTAATACATCAAATGATGTCCAATTACTTCAAAATCAGAATATATCATTCTTGACTCATATATCCTTCTTATATATGAATATTATATTATATTTCCTACACAATCTATTCTATAAACACCATCGAATCCAAACTACTAACCTGATAGGATCAAGATACTTACTGAATAGTATTCAATCTCCTAATTTTATAAAATCATATACTAAGTCAAAAATTATAAAACTATCACAGAAATACTCTTGACACATATCGCAATCCATGATAAATATTTCACTTCAAAATCATTGCCAAAAGTATTTTAAAATTATTTTATTCTATAATTTTAAAAATCTGTTAATCAAATACTGCAATGAGCTGGCACTCTTTAGAAAATCATAATAATTTAACCACATTGATCTAAATTTTCAATTCTGAGTATATCATATTAGACAAATAAAATTATCATATACCACAAATTCGTAATTTTGAAGATCATTCAGCAGGCTAAAAATTATTTTCCACTGTATCATACTGTTCACACATGAAATTTCTAGACTTTCAGGGTCATTTTGGTAAATTCACAACAAATTCAATTTTTGAAATTTTCAATTGATTTAAAGTCTCAGATGATCCTAAACAGATATAATTTCATATACTCAAAATTCAAAATCAGAATCGAATCACAACAATTTATAAAATTCCTGGATCTAGAGACTATCAAATAGAAATTCTGCAATTCATCATGCTTTATCAAGCTATCTACATAGATCATCATCAATTCTCACAATATCTTACGAAATACACATCAAATCCTCAATTACACATATTTTTAGAAATGAAAACTTAAAGGAATCAACTAATTTAACACCAAGAAATTAAGAAAGGGTTATAATATACTTCTTAAACTTAAATTTCAGCTTTTTTTTTTTCTTCTTCTTCTTCTTCTCTTTCTCTCTTTTCTCACTCTAAAAGAGGTAGCTCGGCCAAAATGAATGAATTAGAGTTTCAAAAGTGTATTTTTATACTAAGGGGCTAATTTTTAGAATTTATGAATTTGTCCTAAAAACTTTTAAAGTATTACAATTTAGTCGCTAAAATAAATCTAAAGTCTTGCAAATAAACCCAATACTAATAGTATGTCCTTAACCTATACAAACACTACAAATAACAATATATAAATCAAGTATCAACCACATACAAATAAATATATGTATATTTATATATATATATATAAATACATTCTTACTGGTTGTGGATACTGGTTACTACAAAATGTGTAAGGGCGGACAATGGTGGTGAGTACAGAGGACTATTTTAGCAGTATTGTAGATCCCATGGTATTAGACTTGAGAAGACCGTGTCAAAAACTCCTCAGCAAAATGGTGTGGCAGAGAGAATGAACAGAACGATTCAAGAAAGAATCAGGTATATGCTCTTTGATGCAAAGCTACCTAAATACTTTTGGGGTGAAGTAATGCAGCCTGTAGTTAATTTAATTAACCTTTCTCCTTCAGCTCATTTGGATGATGATATACCTGAAAGAGTTTGGACTAGGAAAGATGTTTCATATAAGCACTTAAGAGTGTTTGGTTGCAAGGCATTTGTTCATATTCCAAAAGATGAGAGGTTGAAGCTTGACAATAAGGCTAAAGAGTGTATCTTTTTGGATTATACACATAAAGACTTTGGGTACAGATTATGGGATCCAGTGAGTCAGAAAATTATCAGAAGCAGAGATGTTACATTTCTTGAAGATCAAATAGTTGATGAGATAGAGAAAGATAAGAAGCCTCAAGAATGTGATGAAATTTCTATTCCTGATACTTCTAGATCAGTTCTTCTACCTGTAGTTTATGATGATTATGGGGTAGATGCAAAAGAAAATTTTAATGATAGAATTGATGATGATGGTCCGGTAAAATAGGTTGAGCAAGCACCTCCAGAATCATATGATCTACCTGTTGAGCCTCAGTTAAGAAGATCTATGAGAGAGCGCCATCACTTCTCCAAATATCCACCACATGAGTATGTGATGCTTACAGACGGGGGAGAACCTGAAAACTTCCAAGAAGTTATGTCTTATCAGCACAAGAATGAGTAGTTTAAAGCTATGCAATAGGAGATAAAATCCTTGCATGAGAACCACTCTTATGAGTTAGCAAAACTACCTAAAGGTAAGAGAGCTTTGAAGAACAAATGGGTTTACAGGCTGAAGATTGAAAATAACTCACAACTAAGGTACAAGGTTAGGTTGATTGTGAAAGGGTTTGGTCAGAAGAAAGGACTTGATTTTGAAGAAATCTTTTCTCTTGTAGTGAAGATGTCTTCCATCAAAGTTGTCATTCGTTTAGCAACAACTTTAAACTTGGAGATTTAGCAGCTTGATGTAAAGACAACTTTCCTTCATGGTGATTTGGAGGAAGAAATCTACATGGAGCAGCCTGAGGGATTCAGAGTCAAAGGTAAGGAAGATTTAGTGTGCAAGTTGAAGAAAAGCTTGTATGGGCTAAAATAGGCACCAAGACAGTGGTACAATAAATTTGATTCTTTTATGAAAAATCATAGTTTCAGCAGGACTACATCAGACCATTATGTTTTTATAAAGAGGTTTGCTGATAATGATTTCATTATTCTCTTACTTTATGTGGATGATATGTTAATTATTGACTATAATGGTAGTAAAATTGAAGGGTTGAAGAGAGAACTCAGTAAATCATTTGCTATGAAGGATTTAGTACAGGCTAAGCAAATCCTTAGCGTGAAGATCTCCCATGACAGAAAAAATGGAAAGTTATGGTTATCTTAAGAAACTTACATTGAAAGGGTTATTGAAAGATTCAACATGAGTAAGGCAAAACCAGTTAGTTCACCACTTGCAGGTCACTTCAAGCTTAGTTCTAAGTAATGTCCTACAAGTGAGAAAGAAAAGGAAGAAATGAGTGTAGTGCCTTATGCATCAGCTGTTGGTAGTTTGATGTATACTATGGTTTGTACTAGGCCAGATATTACTCATGCAGTTAGTGTTGTTAGTCGGTTTCTTTCTAATCCTGGCAAAGAGCATTGGACAACAGTAAAGTGGATTTTCAGATATTTTAGAGGCACCTCTAAGACATGTTTGTGTTTTGGTGGTGATAAATCTGTGTTGTATAGGTACACAGATACAGACATAGCAGAAGATGTGGATTCTAGAAAGTCTATATCAGGATACCTAATTACCTTTGCAGGGGGAGCTGTGTCATGGCAATCCAGACTTTAGAAATGTGTTATTTTGTCTACCACAGAGGCTGAGTATATTGCAATTACTGAAGCTTGCAAGGAAACCTTGTGGATGAAGAAGTTCCTACAAGAGTTGACTGTGAAGTAAGAGATCTACATAGTTTACTGTGACAGTCAGAGTGCCGTTCATTTGGCAAAGAACCCAATATTTCACTCAAGATCCAAGCATATTGATGTTAGATATCATTGGGTACATGACGTATTAGAATCAAAATTGTTATAACTTGAAAATATATATACAAGTGAGAATGAATCGGATATAATGACTAAGTCATTATCTAAGGAGAAGCTTCAAATTTGTAAAGGGAAAGTGGGTTTAGTGGATCCTTTCATATGACGTGGAGGGAAAAATTTATTGGTGGGATCCACATCATGTGGGTCCATGGCTAATTTATAATTTTATAAAAATTATAAACTTTTATGAAATTAGTCATAAAAGGAATTGATTGAAATTTTTATAAGTGCGCTGAAATGTAAAATCAATGTTTTTGTTTTGAGAAGAAAACAGAATGTAGAAGGCAGGAGGCAAAAACCAAAAAACAAAGAAGAACAAGAGAAAAGAGAAGAAAAGAAAACTTAGGGTTTTAATATTCTTTTTGATGATTGGATGTCAATTTGAACTCTAATTTTATTCAAAGTTTGAAAGTGAGTTTCCAACAACTTGTTCTACAATTTTATCGGAATTGATTTTTGATTTAGCATCTGATATAGTATAATATAGTAAATTTATATTTGAGGAGAATTTGTTATATTCATTGTTGTTAAGTCAAGATTAATATTCTCGATGTTGTGGTAAGTCTTTAATGTGATTCTAGAGAGGATATTGTTGTAATCCCATTATTATTATATAGTGAAAGTGTTAATATCGAACTACGGTCCCATGATTTTTTTCGAATTAAATTTTTTACGTAAAAATTCAGTGTTTATTGTGATTGATTGTGGTAATATTATTTTGTTAATTGTAATAATATATAGTTTATTTTAATAATACAAAGTAAAAAAAAAAATTATTTTTACTATACAGTATGTTGTAATCTTTTTCAACAAAACTACGGATCGACATTTTGGCCTGATTTTCTTCGTGGCCTCGTATACAACACACTGCCATGAGAAATATACCTTTGGGATTACCAGTATCTTTCTTTTTGCATTTCTGAAGACGAGACTTCTGTTAAAGTTAAGGTTAAAGTTCTTCGAACTGATGAGATCATCGAGATAGTTGGTGAATTTCAATATCTTTTGGCAGGTAGGCAGATTACTATGCGTGGAGAGGGGTTTTTAATTTTTTCAGAAAATGATATTTCTAGAAAAAAAAAATTATGGGCATCCGGAAGGCGTATCCTGATCTTGGGAAATGCTTGTACATGGACTTGGGTTCTGGATCTTATTACTTATATTGTGCTTACTGAGCTTATGAGCAAGAAGATTGGTTGGTCTTGGTTTATCAATTAACCTGAGCTTGAGCTGCAGGTGATTCTCACTTCCATTCTATTTTTTCACATTGCTTCGTTGACGATTGTGAATTATAACACAGTAACAAAATTTGTTTTGGAGTGCTTACATTACATAAGGTAATTTGATAATTTAATATATTTTTATTGTTTCTTAATTGTTTTTGAATTTTTAAATCTTCTTATTTCTCATACAGTATATCACATTAAAAGTATTATAATAAAAATAATAAAAAAATTAGCTATTTAACAAAAAATTTATAACGCTAACAATTAACGTAATATATATTAAAAAATAAGAGATAAAGTTAAGATTAAAATGATAATTTTTTTAATTTATAAATAGTGCATTAAATAAGTTTCTAATTTTGATAAATGGATAAATTGGCAAATACCACACCATAATTACATTTTTTAAGATGCACAAATCTTTTGGATCATTAAAAAAAAAAAAGGAAATATAATTCATAATCACAAAACTATTATTGATATGCAATACGCTATCTCAATAAAGAGCTGAAACATGTAATAGTATCTCTAACTAGTATATTTAAATTTTTGTTTAACAATCACTTAAATTTTTGTATAAATTCAGGGTCTCTTCAAGTCTCAGTTTTATTTTATAAATTTTCGTATACGTTCAAATACCACTATTTTATTTTGTTGTTTAAGTCTCTGCCGTTTTTAGGAATTCACCCTTACAGTAGAATAATCATTATATCTTAAAAATTAGATCGCAGTTTTTTTAACGTAGATTGCATCTGAATTATTTTCTGAAGGGCGAAATCTAGTTTTTTTAGGACGTATTAAACACTTTGCTATTATTGCTGCTTTTGCACCATTCTGTTGCTGTCGCTAAACAGTTTCTGATTTTATTGCTTTACCGATGTTAATTACTTATTTATATTCTGTCAACTCCATTGTTGTATCATATTGTTGCATTCATTGCCTCAATTTCCAACAAGTCACAACTAGTTACAATAATTATTTCTTATTTACTAGAGCAAGGAACTCGGCTCTGCATTTCAAAGCTTACCTGCAATGATAACCCAACATCTGAAGCCTCAAAGGGTTCTGGTCGACTCACCATTGGCTAACCTGACTAACCCTTCTTTTATCTTCAACATTGAGCGAAGATTCAAGTCTGCTATTAAGAAATATTTACTCGTATTCTAGCTTACGTCGTAATGCACCATCAAAATTCGGTTCACTTTATCTTTATACAGTGAGCAGAGCTCAGTTACACGCCATTAAAATCTAATTCAACTTGTCATTACGTGGTAAACAAAGCTTTGGCCATGCGATTTCATTGTATCATGAGTAGAATCCAGCTATATGCATTAGAAGAGTCCAGCTCATCTCGTCTTTGTACGGTGAGCAAAGCTCAGTTATGTACCGTCAGATCACTTTTGATTATTGACCCAATTTCTTTTTGCGTCAAACACAATGGATCAAGTTGATCACTTCTCATCCTTAGTATAGTACGAATAAAGAAGATTGAAATTTCCATATTGTAAAAACAGAAAGTATAATTTTGATGTTTAGAGAGTAAGGTTGTGAATTCATAATTTTTGTTTGGGAATTGTGAGAAATTTACCCCGTTAGAAGCAGAAATAGAGTAAAAAAAGAGGACCGTGGCATTTCTAGCTCACTCTTTTGTAGTTTTTTGTCATTTACATATTAGTTAAAGCATCAGGATACTTCTTATTGACACGTTGTTTCTGCTCTCATCTCGTTACCCTTACCCCCCTTTATAAATACCCTTTGCCAATGTCTTGCTCTTTTCTCTGCCCTTTCCTGGGGGTGTTATCATTATTTATACTTTTATTTTCTTCATATTAAAATATAGCGAAGCCCCTTTCTCAAACAAAGGAGAAAACCCCCCATATTCTAACTACGATTGAAGAAAGAAAGAGATCTGAAATAACAACATCATCCACAAACCAAAACCCCCCGTCAATCGGAAATTTTATTACTTATTATAAGAGAGAGAGAGAGGTACAGGCACCTCCAAGACAAAAAGTCCCGACCACTTTTGATTCTTATTAAAATTTCGTCTCCTCTTTCTCTTTCACTCTGTTTTTAAGATCTTGCAATCATTCTCTTTTAAGTGTCTACTTTTGGTCTTTTACTTAACGAGATTGCTAAAACCCATAATTTATTTATTTTTAGTTTTCACCTTAATTTGAAGGACAATTTTGTTAAATTCCTTTGAAAAATGTTTTCATTTTTAAATGGGTTTAATCGTTCTCGTCCAAAGGTCGTCTATGTGGGTTTGAAGAATTGAAATTAGGCTTTTTTTTTCACTGGATGGTTTTGTTGACGTCTTTTTGTTTGTTGATTTATCTAGGGTTTGGTGGGATCGTACTAGATCAACCCTAACTGCAATTTTTGTTTTATTAGGGTTATGATCATAATAGGAATACACAGTGTACATAGAAACTGAGGATTGGATTGTATGGGCGTTTTTTCAGTATATTTCTGGAATTTTGAGATATTGGGATAGTAGATGTGGTTTAAAGCTTCGAATTGAATCTGCAAAAGGGTCTTTTAAGAACTGTGGTTTTTGAGGCTGCAACTAGAATTTGCAAAGAGGGACTATTTTGAGAATTTGCTCTTGAACACAGAACAAGAGGAACTTTAATGTTGATACTAAGGAACTGAAGGTTTCTTCATTACAAGGTTAAGATTATGATGTGGTTTTTTTTTTTTGGGCAATTGTCTTATAAGGTTTTGATCTTTATAGCCGGGGAATTCTCTTGATTGTGGTTGGTTTTTGATGAGCAGGTGATACTATCCCTTTTGGCCTAGTATTTAACTCAGAAAAGATTGGAACTTCTGCACTTGTGACAAATCTTTTGGGTGGAAAGTGAGATTATCTGGTTGCATTTCAGTTAGGCCAGGGTCTGTAGGAGTAGAGTTGAGCATTTGAACCTTGTGGGTACTCTTAGTTTCTTGTGAATTTTTTAGTATTATCATTTTGTAATTCTTAGGATTTGAATGTAAATGAGATAATAATTTGATTGTTGAGTACCAGGACTTTTTGTGTGGGCGGTGTTTTGGATGATTATGGAGTGATTTCCTAGTTGGAAATGAGTGCAAGGACATGGTGCATGGACAGGGGTATAGTTTCTGGTCTGTTCCTGTGTTGGAACAAACTTTCAGGATACTAGGAAAAGCAGTTTGGTTGGTGGAAGGATCCCACTCTGCTGTTTCAAGGATTACGTGCAATGTCTCGCTGCTTTCCATTTCCGCCTCCAGGATATGAAAAGAAGGCCAGATTTGAAGATACAGACTTGCTAACAAAGGTCTATATATCATCCTTTCAATTATTCACAATTAGTAGCTTGACTTATGCTTGTTTCATCTGAATTGTGCTATGCCTATCAGGCAATCTCTATGCTTTTATTTATGTGGAATTGTAGCAATTGCTTATAATTTGACTCTGAGAAGTTTGTCAAGGTACCTTTTTTTTTACCTGAGATAGAAAACATATAACAGAATTTTAGAAAAACCTTGGCCAACTCTTCAGCAATCTAGTAAGTTCACTCGTGCTGAAAACTGAAAAATAATTTAGAACACACTGTGGAAAAAGCTTAGGGAGAATGATAGTGTGTTTGGAAGCATTAAATATGGCCTTAGTTGTAATGTTATGTTAAGTTTAAAGGTTTGCATATATACCTTCCTTGCTTTAATTTTTGCTATCAGAATATCTCTCAAGACATATATTCATTGGTGAACCCTTGATAGCACTGTTGAATTTTGGGTTTAGATGGTGATATTGCAGTGCCAGAAGTAGAGAGCAGTCTTCGCATCTTAACCACCAGATGTCTCTTTGGATACAGTGAGGGAGGAGGATGTTTAATATTGTCTTTTGCTAGGTTTGAGTTGGAGCTTGCTACTGACCTTACTTTGCATTTATAATTGCTTATGTGGGGACTTTCTTCTACTAATTCAAACTAAGACTTATAATCAGAACTTTTAGTATGCATAAAGTGCTCTCTCACCCTTGGGCATGGTTGTGGGATATGTATCATGTTAAGACACACCCAATAGGCATGTTTGTTGAAGGAAGAAAAAGGAAGTCTATGTTTGTACTTTGTACTTCATTGTATGAACTCCTCAAATTTTTAGAGGTTTCTATTAATCTATAATGAGGCGTGCCATATACATGTACACTTTATTGAGCTTTGTCTTAGCGGACCATTTGCTTGATAAATTTTGTCACCTTAGTACAATTGTGGCCACTTAGAGACTTGAGTGGATGTAAGTTAGTAACATATAGGATTTTAGTTAGAATAGTAGCTCTATTGCGTTAGCTTAAGACATTAATCGAAATCCAAAGAGATTTCTTTCTTTTTTAAATGTTACACAATAGCCTACTATGATAAACTATGACTTTTAAGGGTAATATGATATGATTTAAATTTAACAAAGTTGTGGGTTTGATATATGAACTTATATTGGATTCATATGTTAATCTTGTCTATTCTCATATGTGCGTGCAATCTAATCATAGACGAGTCAACAAGATTATAGCAGTTGTTACATGCCACACTTCAAAAAAGAAGAGAAATTATTGCATGCCTTGATATTGCAAAATACCCTTTTTAAAATTTGATATACTCACATGCTTAATATATATTAAAAAAATTATGATATCATGTGAAGACACTTATTTCTTGACTACCATATATTTTTGGAAATTTTATGCTGAAAATGGAATTGCTTTGTTGGTCATTAACTCGTACTAGATCTACCTTATATTGTGGTTTTCCTTTTAAAATCTAGTGTGCTTAAAGAGTAAAAAGTGAAGGCTATATGGGGCTTTGTTGGTTGATGTGTTAGGTGTAGAGGTTGCATAGGAGGATGAAATGGGGGTTTTGCTAGACCATAGCAATATGCAAGAAATTTTATTCCTTGAGCATCTTTTTTGGCATATGATTGTCACAGTTCTTATTTATTCCTTTTTACTAGTATGCATGACCATGGATGAAATCAAGAATATTCACTTAGTTTTACACTATATTAACAAACAGCTGTTATAAAAATCTTTGTAGTTTTATATTAGTTAAATCAGTTTACATCATATACTTTGGTCGTGGTCGGCTTGGGAAATAAAAGTTTGTCAAAATGGAATAATATTTACTTCCAATATCATATACTAATCAGGATTTATAATTAGAACAAACTAAGGAAGCTTGTGGCAGTTGAGAGTTGGTATAATAAGGAAGGTAATAAAATCAGAACGATGTGTTTATCTGGTAACCTTCGAGTGAAGATCTGTAATGATGGAAACTATCCACGTGTGACATAATGATCCACGAGCCTAGCAAAAAATTCCGTCACCCTCTTTTTGTACCTACTTGGATCTCTCCTTCTTCGTGCTAATGATTTAGATATGCATAGTAGCAAACATTCAAGTTTGATGATACTGGGGAAGATTTGATTCATCTTTTGTACCTCCTCTCTCTCTTCTTTGCTCCTTTCTGTGTTATCTTTCATAGTTGATCTGACATTTTGAATATTTTGAATCCTTCGATTCTTATTATGAATAGAATAATATTTGGGACTCCTTGATCTGCTATATAAGGAAGAACTAGGATATTAACACAAACTTAAATGTCAATTTAGAAACTACTCCGAAATTCAATTGAATAAGTTATTTAATCTTCTTCTGCCATGCATCCTACTCTTTAAACAAACTCCAATATTTTTTAGATTTGAGGATAATCTGAGCTTGGTTCCTTCTGGGCTTTATACTATACTGTTATACCTTTATATTTTTTAGTATCACATTTTCTGAAGCATCAAACATGAAAAAAGAAAGTGGCACATAGTTATCAGGATTTTTCCTATCCTTTATGAGAGAAAATTTTCGGTATTTTTTCTAATAACATATTTCTTTTGATTAAACTAGAAGTTTAATTGCTGCCGCTAAATGCTAAGAGAGTGACATGGTGTATTATTGTAAAAAGTTGATATTAGTTTCTTACTATTGTTTGAAGTGCCTTTTTACTGTCAAAAAAGAGGAAAGACTTTTATCTTCCCACATACTAATCTGGTAAGGGAAAGTTTTGAACGAGGACGTAATAGAGGTGCTGCATTATATCATTCAGTTCATGCATCTGTCTGTCTGTCCAATGTGACAGTACTGTTCCATGGTGTTTTTTGGGTAACCCTTTTTGCCCATTTAAGCTGCTCATCAGTTTTCCATCTTAATTAAATTTTTTCTTCCATTATTATTTAGTCTTTAATTTAAATGTTATATTCAGGAAAAGCACAAGGAAAAAAAACATAAAAAGGATAAGAAGGATAAAGAAAAGAAGAAGAAAGATAAAGAGAGAAGTAAAGATAAACATAGTGATAAGAAAGACGGAAAGGAGAAGCACAAAGACAAGAAGAATATAGACAAGGATAAAGATAAGAATCGGACCTCAGATGCAAAAAGAATTGAAGGGCAGCCAGAGTTCAGAAATGGAGATAAGCTTGGTCCAAACAGTCTGCAGAATAATGAGATCAGTGATTCCAAATATGTGCAGGATTTGGCACGGAGAATCAGGAATGAAGATAGAGCAACAGGAAGCCAAATTGGTCAGAAGATTGCTGTTACAGATCATAAGAGAGGTGAACTACCCGGAAGGATGGTGGTGCATAGTATCGAGAATCAGTTGGAAGAAAAGGAGAGAGCTAAGGACAAGAAAGAAGATGATAGAAAAGTCAATGGGCAAAGGAACCACATTGAGGCTAAAAGTTTTGAAAATACAAATGTTTCAGGATTCTCCAAAATGGATCAGAAAAGAATTCAAGGAATTTCTAAACCGGTGGAGAAGAATGATATTAGGAGGCAGATGGAGGAGAAAGAGAGGAATAAGCACAAGGAAAGTTATAATAAGGATAGCAAGCACAAGGATAGAGATCCAGAAAAGAAAAGCAGATCAAAAGATGAAAATAGGGACAAGGAAAAGAAAAAGGAGGAGAAAGCGAAGGAGGTAAGTGAAACAAGTAAAGAGCAGCTTAAATTGAAGAACAGCAGCCAGAAATTTAAAGACAGCAGCAAGGGCTTCCTGAATTCTCGCAATATTAAACCAGTAGATGTTTTAAAGTCTAGCAGCAACAATCTTGTTGGTGAGGGAAGTCTTAGCAAACGTAAGGAGCCCGAGATAAATGGAATTTCACATGGTGAGTCCTTTCCTGTATCGTATAATGATCATACTGCAGCACCTATAACCCTGTCTGGTGATTGGAAACACAAATATAGATGTGTGTTAACAACAAAGGCATTTTAGTGCTTGGATGGTCCAGTACTTAGTCCTCCTATTCTTTGGGATACCAGTGATATGAATTGGTTTTTAAAAACTTAAGGTGAAAGTTTTCTCACGTCAATTTCTTTGCTTTTTGGGCTATTGATTTAAGAACCTTGTCACAATTTTTTACCTCTGCATTTGTTTGGGATAAGATCTAATTGTAAATATGTAGCTTTTTATCAGCTTATTTTTTTTTTTGTACCTTATTCTTTCAACTTTGTGACAGACAATGGAATTCGGCCTAATAAGTTGCCGAGACCTGTCTCGTCCTCTCACCAAGTCATGGAAAATGGAAGGAAATTGGAACCGAGCCATACTGCTATACACCATGCATCTGAGTGGCAGGGGGCAGCCCCCAATCATAAAGTGGATGTGAAGGAACACAAGATTAATGGGTTGACGGAGGTTCCAAAACCAATTGCACACTCCTCTGGGCCTCCATATACTGTTGCAAGAGTTGGTGAGAATGGTGAGACATCTGTGAAACCAGCACATCCTGATTCCAAGTATCTGAATCAGATTCTTTCTGTACCTAAAGTGGAAGATTGGTCTGATCTTGATGACCAAGAATGGCTGTTTAGCAATGACTCTCAGCATTCAAAGAAGCCCAAAGTGGGTTTTCCCGAGGTTGATGGGATAGAACAAGTATGGGCGGAAGCTCTGCAGATAGAATCTGCTGATGTAACAGCTTTGCCATATGTCATCCCTTTCTAATGAGTACTGGATTGATATTACTTCATGTTCTATCATCCCCCAATTGGCTGTTACCCTGAGCTGACCTTCAAGGAAGGTATGCCAGGGACCAGAGATCATTGGTTTATTACTGCATTTGCTTTATGTTGCAGTAGTTTAATCTCTGTTTCAGTCATACTAATGGCGTTTAATTTCCTTTGTCCTGGAAGTGCTATGTTTGGAATCAAACTGTGACTATTTTTGGTGATCTTTCAGGACATTTCAAGGGGACTGAGGTCTGATTTCTCTTTATTTCGGGATTGTCAAGAGGGGTTTTTACAATAGTGTGTGCTTATTTGATGAGAACACCTATTTCAGTGATATTGGAAGAACATCCCCCAAAAAAAGAAGTGGGAGGGAGAGGGATGTGTTCATTGAGAATACTGAGAATTGATTAGGCAGTCATTTTTGGTTAGCTTAGGGCTAAAGTTAGACAAAAAAAATTCTACAGAAATGAGGAATATAGGATTTATCTGATATTTGTTGCGCCTGCGCGTACAATCTTGATTTGTATAATGTAGAGATGATGATGATATACATAAGATTTATATTAGGTGGAAGTAAAAAGAAACTATTTTTCATTCTGGAGGCACGGTGGTGATTCAGGGAAATTTAAGCGGTGATTTGTATTGGATGTGCATCCACTTAAACTTGAAATCTGTGATGACGTAACTGTCATTTGTTTCATTACATGGGTCACTGATGGAACAAGTTGTCTTCGAAGTCTTGTATTTTGTATTAAAAATTCGGTGTATTGATGCAAATTATTTATAACAAACATCAATCAGCTAAGCTTCTAGTCGCCATGTTTTCGAGTTACGCGATATATGATTCGAACGTTAAGGTAATCCTAACAGTGATGAGAACAGTTGTAAGCTGCAAGTCCCGCATAGAGAAGAAAAGGTCTAATTAAGTGTCATATTCTAAAAATGGCTTTTATTCAATTTCAGTTTTAGGTGGGGAGGGTGGTGGGTGGTGGTATGGGGAGGGAAAGGTGGGGGTTAAGAAGCATTTTGAAAGAAGTCTTATTTATAGTCGTTTATGCAGGTAGATTCATATTATTGACAGATTATTTAGATTTGCTTGCAGAAAAATTCAAAATATTTCTAGAGCTAATTGTTATTTTAAGGAGTTCTGATTGCAGATATCATAAAGAAAAGAAAGTTTAACAGAGTCTTGAGTTGGAAAAATAAAATAAAAAATTTTAATCAACACAAAATTATTTTTTATAACTGTTATAAAAATAATAAAGGTAAGGGTAAAGATAATTTAGATAAATTTTTTTGAAAAATATTATAGAAATTTGAAAAGTATTGAAAGTGAATGAATTATAAAGAGATATATATATATATATATATTAAGTAAGGAGGGGTGAAATTTATCAAAATGCCCCTCCTCACCACCTTGTAACACTTTTTTTTGAATTTTATCGTTTTAGTTATATTTTATATTTATTAAGAAAAATTTAATGGGACCAAAAAAAATTAAGTAAAAGTAAATATAACTTTATAATGTACAATGGTAATGAATGTGCTTCAAAACTGTCTCATTAAACATTTTATCAGTAAATTTAGTGGGATAAAACTCAATCGAAGGAAAAAAGAGTACAGTACACGTTTGAAATTGATGTAATTCTTCTTTTTAAAAGAATGTGCTCATTCTGATTAAACGCTTCCCTACATAGTAGCGTCCATTAATTTGACAATTTGTTGAGCGGCACATACCAATTTTATGAACTAATTTCTCAAAAGTTGACGTAGGCAGAAATTTGGTAAACGTATTTGCAAAATTTTCGATGGAGCGTATCTGTTTAACACCAATCATCTTACTTGCTGCAACTTATGAGTGTAAAAGAATTTTGAAGAAATATATTTGATTCTATCTCCTTTAATGTATCCATCTTTAACTTGAGCAATACAGACAATATTGTCTTCATATATTATAGTTGAAATATATTGCAACCATATGCACTCCCTGCTTGCTTCATGTAGTGCTAAAATCTCATAGTGATTTGAGAAGGTGGCAACAAAAGTTTGCTTTGTGGATTACCATGAGATTGATGTATTATTGTAAGTAAAAATATATCCTATTTGTGAGCAGGCTTTATAAGGATCAAATAAGTACCTAACATCTACATAACCAACTAGACTTGAATTTTATGTAAGTTCATTGAAATAAAATAATCTCAAATCTATTATTGCACGAAGGTAACGAAATATATGTTTAACCCCATTTCAATAATATCGAGTTGTGCAAAACTAAATCTTGTCAATAAGTTTACTGCAAAAGCTATATCCAGTCTGGTGCATTGGGCTAGATATAATAATGCATTAATTACATTAAGATATGGTACTTTTAGACACAGTATTGTCTCATCATCTTCTTTGAGATGAAATGAATCTTTTTTTAAATCAAGAGACTGAACAACCATATTGATACTTAAATGATGAGCTTTATCCATATTGAATCTACTTAGAATCTTTTTAGTATAGGTAGATTAATGAATAAAGATTCTGTTTGATTTGTGCTCGATTTGTAGGCCGAGACAATATTTAGTCTTTTTCAAGTTTTTCATTTCAAATTCTCTTCTTTAAGTATTCTGCGGTCTTCATGAGTTCTTCAGGAGTCCCAATCAGATTCATGTCATCCACATATACAATTATAATAGCAAACTCATATTCTATCTTTTTTTATAAATACACATGGACATATTGGATCATTAATATATCATTTTTTTATCAAGTACTCACTTAAGTGGTTGTACCACATGTGTCCAGATTGTTTCAATCCATTTAAAGATCTTTGTAGCTTGATTTAATACAAATTATGATTACATGCTTCAGATATGCGGAATGCTTCATGGCTTTTCATGTAAATATATTTATGTTAAGTGACCCATACAAGTAAGTGGTCACTACAATCATAAGATGTATATCAAATTTTTTTGATACTGCCAAGCTTATCAAAAATTGAAATATAATTATGTCCATCACAGGGGAATAAGTTTTATCAAAATTAATATCAGGTCTTTACGATAAACCTTGAGCAACGAGTTTTACTTTGTATCTGATGGCCTCGTTGTTTTCGTTATATTTTTATACAAAAACTCGTTTATATCTTATGGGTTCGATATTTTTAGGTGTCTGGACTACAAGTTCAAATACTTCACGTTTAACTAGAGAAGTCAATTCTGCTTGAATTGCTTATTTCCATTAGAGCAAATCATTTTTTTTTGCATTCATCAAGAGTTTGTAGTTCAAAATCATTACTCATAATTTCAGTAGCTACTGCAAATGAAAATACATTATCGATAATTATTTCATCATGTTTTCACATTTCTCTTGTGTAAGCATAATTTGTACTTTTTTCTTCATTTTTCAATTCCCTTACCTCTTTTGGGGCTAATGTCTCTTCAAGGACTATTAAATCCTCTAATATTAGTGATTTAGAGAATGTGAGTTTATTGGCTCAAGCATCATTTTCAATAGGATCCTGACTTTTCACTTTCTTTTTCTGCTGAACAATATCTTTCGAACCAAGTGGTTTATCACGCTTCTGGTATGCAACATAAGATTTATTTGCTGCTCTTTGATTAGATTATTCTACAAGAATAATCACTTGAGCTAGTGTGTTAGTAGCTGGTATAAATGACTTGGTTACTTTTGATGCATTTGTAAATGCGTTAAGTAATTTATTTGCAATTCTTTGAATATAAACAATCCTTTGTAAATCATGCGATAAACATATCACCCCGTCAATGGTTCAAGATACCATATAATTGATGGTGAGTTAAAATTAACATAAATCCCCAAGTGACATTGAAGCCCCATCTTAATGCGTTGTGGGGGTGTTATAGGTACATACACAGCACAACCAAAGATACGTAAATGGGATACATTAGATTGATGAACAAGTACAAGTTGTAATGGAGAATATTGATGATATGCAGGGGGCCTAAAATAAATTAATGTTGTAGCATGCAAAATAACTTGACACCGTGCAGAAATTAGTAATTTTGTGCCATTAATAAAGTACGGGCAATTACCTAGAGTCGTTTAATTAAGGATTCATGTTCTATATCTATCCCCACTGATGTACAATAGTCATAAAATATTTTAGATGTAAACTCACTAACATTATCTAAACGTATAGTCTTAATAGGTTATTTTGGAAATTGTGTCCTCAATTTAATGATTTGTGCAAGTAATCTAACGAATGTAATATTTTGTGTAGACAATAAATAAATATGTGACTATTGTACAAATGCATCAATTAAAATTATAAAATAGTGAAAATGTCCACTTGATAAATGAATTAGTCTACATATATCTCCTTGAATCCTTTGTAAAAATGATAGAAATTATAGACCAATCTTAGAAAATGATATAATTACAAGTTTGTCTTGTGAGCAAGCTGTACAAATATTCTCCTTAAGCAATAAAATCTTCAGGTTCTTTAATGGGTGCCTATGAAAATTTTCAATAATTTTATGCATCATTGTTGATCCTGGATGACCAAGTCGATCATGCCATAGTATAAATATTTGAATCACTATATTTCTTGTTCATTACTACGTAGCTCTCAATTAAATTTATAACTGTATAATACAAATCAGATGATAGGGCAGGAAGCTTTTTAAGCATGCATTTATTGTTTGAGACATTAGAAGTGATACGGAGATATTCTACATCATTTTCACTTAAGGTCTCAATGTGATATCCATTTCGACGGATATCTTTAAAACTAAACAGATTTCTTCTGGATCTGTCTGCATATAAAGCTTCATTTATATATAACTTTGTTTCACTTGCTAAAAATATTATTATTCTTCCAGAGTCTTCAATTAGATGTACATTACCTAATATAAAGTTTTGAGAAGTATTTCTTATTCAGAATGATAATTTTGTTGGCGCAGTCGGATCTTAGGCATGTGGGTGTATGCATATGTAATTGTGTCTATTGCCTAACGCAGCAGAAATATAAATTTTGCAATAAACACAATAAATAAATATATTAATCACATTAATATATTTATACAGTTAGAGAACTCACCAAACGTGTAACGTTATACACGTGTTTTTTTTGGAGTCCGCATGGAGACCAACTCGCGTGCAGTTCTAGTCACCAACTCGGTGAGCTTGGTGAGCTAGAACAGCAGCTTCATATTCAGCCTGGGATTAACTCTTAATTTCCAAAATAGCCGAGAGTGAATTTACATCATTTTCTCTAAAAAGATAAGAAATAGAGAGTTTGAAGCAATTCATAATTACTCCAAATGAAAACATAAGAAAAAATGAAACAATTTCATTTTCCTTCCCTTTTTTTTTTCTCTTGTTTCTTTCTTTTCTCTTATTTCTTCTCCATTTCTCTCTTCTCCCCCTCTCAGCCGAATGGCCTTCTTCTCTTTTCTTTCTTCTCTTGCTTTTGCTTTATATATATATATAATAAAAAAAAGATATTTTGATTATTTAACTATTAAATAATTAAACTGAAAAATGACCATTTTGCCCCTCATAAATAGTTACCAAGTTCACCCTTTAGTGGGTCCCACTAAATTTCACACTTGGATAAACTTAACTGAGGGTCCACAATACGCTACGTGTCATAATACAATTAGTAAATAATAATTATTAACTAATTGTTATATTTAACACTTAAATACAGACACACACGTATTCCCGTGGAAGTGTTGAATATTACTGGATTAAACAATTTAATCTGGCACGCTGCCCCAGTGCACAACGAGTACATTTCATATCGCCGGACTCCCTAGGTCCTACTCCCGATTCGTCAAATGAAACTATTCCATGAGTTCGTGAGCAATGCCCCACGCACACGTCAAGGATATACAAATCAGCGCGTTGAACCATGCAAGCTGAAGTTACAACGCATACGTATAGTCCTTCTGTCATAATATCCTGGATGTGCGGGGATATAAATTATCACCGTCAAATCCCATTGTGTTCATCCATATCTTATCTCCAGACTTGTATCTCAATGAACAATATGCACAAACTCCTTTGCCATATTGTTCTACCATGACGGAACTCTTTCCCGGGATTGATACTTGTGGCCACAAGATTTTTTGAGATACAGTCTCGAAGCATCTGGATATCAAACTCTCTATAAGAGCTGACGGATCCTGTATCTGTACGCACGGGACTCCATAAGCATCGAACTATACCCAGCGACACCCAGCGGTCACATCATGAAAGGTCTGTGACATGTGTGGAACCAAAGTATGGTGGATCACTTACAAGCCCACCATGACACTCAGGTCAAAGGACCACGTATACTACTCAACGCGGGAGGACCCTCCGTTGACGGCTTATTGGATGTCTATCGGAAGCCCTTGTGAGTCTGTCCCATATCCAGTCCTAACTGGATACCCATATGTCAATACGAGCTCCAAGCTCATGGTCGATTAGGAACGATCATCTATACCCGACAGATACGACATATGTTGATCTATATATAAAGGTATCCACCGATAAACCCGCATCGGTAGAAATAGATCACGGACTATTATTCGAGAACATACTTGCGCAACATGCATTTCCTTGCACCCGATTGCAACTCTTGCAACCATGCAGTTACTAGTATATTCCCAGGTCTATGTCCCATTACAGACAAGGCTCCAACTCTTAGATCTGCTGAGTATTATAACCAGCTAACACTTAGCTGTGCTAATATTTAGCAATTATATCTCTCAGCGTGGCTAACTATGAGCCCTTATCTAAACTCTTTAGATTTGATCCAAACTCCTTCAGATTTACAATGTCTGTAACGTTATATGCATAATACCATATAATTGGGTATAAGTGATTCAATGGAAATATACATTTGTATAAATACACAAGTATATGTACATTCAGGGATGGCACGTAAGCACCGACCCTAACAAATGTGTGTAGTTGCATTATAAGCCAAACAGACATCCCCATTTTTTCTTTTCAAAGTGGACAATTCATCTTTAAAAGTCATTCTTCATATTAAATAAAAGTTCATGTTAGATATAAAGATAATACATTACAAAATGTTATATTTCTTTTTCATTCATACAAAAAATTATATATTTTTATCAGTGTTACAAAAAGTTACATATCATACATACAAAAAAGTTTAACAAAGATCTAACATAGAGATATTTAAAACTTAATGATCAGCTTCTTCTCTTTATCTCTAAAGAAATCGAAGGCATCTAGATGAGTAAGATCTGCAGAATTTGAGTTATCAATAAGATTTGTTTCTACATTCTTTTCCTTTTTTCCTTCATAGATGCTTCATAAAGTTCGACTAGATGCTTTAGAGTATGACATGTTCGTGACTAGTGTCCTTTTGCACCACATTTATACAAAGTATTTTTCTGATACTTATGGCATTGATTCTGTACACCATTATCACTGTCTTGGTATTTCTGCCTTATTTTAGTGTTCATTCATTCTTGGCACTTACGGCCACTATATGAGTGATAGTTTCACCCTCTTCCACAACCATGACCATGTCCAATTCTATTATGAGTATTTGCATTCACTTCTGGAAATGGCTGTGTAGTAATCATTTATCCAACACCGAATAGAATAAATATTTATATATATGTATAATATTCATATTTTATTTGTATGTAGATGATACTTAAGTTATGTATTGTTATTAGTATTGCTTTTATAGATTAAGGACATATTATTAATATTGGGTTTATTTGCAAGACTTTAGATTTATTTTAGGGACCAAATTTTAATACTTTAAAAGTTTTGAGGTTAATTTGTAAATACTAAAAATTAGCCTCTCAGTATAAAAATATACATTTTAAACCATAATTTACTTATTTTTGGGTCGAGCTACCCCTTTAGAGAGAGAAAATAGAAAAATAGAGGGGAGAGAAAGAGAAGAAGAAGAAATTGGAATTTGAAGTTTTAAGAGGTATATCATAACTATTTCTGTATTTATTGGTGTTAATTAAGTTAATTACTTTAAGTTTTGATTTCTAGACAAATGAAAAATTGGGGATTTGATGTGAATTTTGTAAGATATATTGAGAATTGATGGTAATTATGTAGATAGCTTGATAAATCATGATGAATTACAGAATTTTTATTTGATAGTCTCTTGATCTGAAAATTTTATAAATTGTTGTACTTCGATTCTGGTTTTAAATTTTGAGACTGTGAAATTAGACATGTATAGACTCATTTGAGACTTTGAATCGATTGAAAATTTTAGAAATTGAATTTTTAGTGAATTTACCAAAATGACCCTAAAATTCTAGAAATTTCCTGTGTTAACAGTATGATACAGTGACAAATAATTTTTGATCTGCTAAATGATCTTTAAAAATTACGAATTTTTGTAATATGATAAATTTATATGTCTAATATGATATATTAAAATTTTAGAATTTAGATCAATGTGGTTAAATTGTTATGATTTTCTAAACATATCAGCTCATTGCAGTATTTGTTTTATAGATTTTTAAAGCTATGGAATAAAATAGTTTTAAAATACTTTTGGCAGGGATTTTGAAGTGAAATATTTATCATTGATTTAAATATGTGTCAAGAGTAATTATGTTATATTTTTATAATTTTTCAGTTAGTATATGATTTTATAAAATTAAGAGACTAAATACTGTTCAGTAAATATCTTAATCCCGCTAGAGTAATAGTTTGGATTTGATGGTGTTTATGAAATGAATTATGTAAGAATTATGATATAATATTCATACATAAGAATGATATATGAGTCAAAAATGATATATTCTGATTTTGAAGTAACTGGACATCGTTTGATATATAAGAAAATTTTGTTAAGTGTAAGTGGTAAGAATGACAAGTTTTGAGAAACCAAGTAATTAGACCAATTCGATGTGATAAGTACAATATGTATAATTTTGTAAGCTATTTAAGTATTTTGTGTGAATTTTGAGGCTTATGAAAGGATTAATCTCCATTGATAGGTTAAGAAAAATTAAGCCTTATAGCCAAAAGTGCTAAGAGGTAAGTATACTAGACTTTTACTGAAATCACAATAAGCATAGTAATTATTTATGTATGATTTTGTAAATGTTCTTAGAAATATGTTTATGTTATACCAAAATATATTTTGATATAAAATGTGAAAGACATGTGTTTATGAATGTGAGCATGGATATATATGTGTTTTTGAAAGTGAGCTTTCAAAATGAAATGTATTTAACAAAGAAAGCTTTTAAAGTGTAATATGTCTATGAGAAATTTTTGTGTTTTGAGGATGCTTGAACTCACTATTGACTTAGTAGGCATCTTATGTGATTTTTGAAGCATTTATGTGTGGCATTTCCTTCAGGATTAGTATATATTATGTATTCCGTATGTAGGGAGGATCCTATTGGTACCTAAAGGAAGAGTGAGTCATCACATTCGTGTGGTGGCGTATTAGTGCATGTGAGAGGACTCACCGATGATCAGAGTGAGAGTTTTGCTCTTACCTTCGGGCATGAGCATTATATATGTGTAATTTAAACCTCACTTGTACTATTCCTCTCATACGGTATGTCACCTATGAGTGACATTTGTCTCATTATGTGATTGTGATATGAAAGTCCTACTAAGTAGTAGTTTATTGATGGTATTCCTATTATATGTTTTGAAAGAATGTGTAAGTGCTTACCTGACATATGATTTAATAAGATTATGATTTTGATTTATCACAGCATATCATATACATGCATTGTGTACATATATGTATTATATTTTATATATGAAAAATTAGTATGCTTACTGAGTTTTATACTCATTATAGTTTATGGTGATTTCAGGTAAATAAGGTATATGTATGCTTAGCGGATTTGGCAAGGTTTCTGCTATTCCTTGGGTTCCCTAAGTTACTAGATTGTTGAGTGTTTCATTTGGGGACACATGGATTAAGATATTTGATTTGTCCCTATTGAATAAATACTTATGTATTATTTATTAAGTGTGGTTATGGGTTGATTTTAAGTAAGAATTTACAATGAATATATTATGGGCTTTCAGTAACAAAGTTGTTACTGGTGATGTAGTAGAGTGTTAATCTATAAGAAAACTCTGTGTATCTCCGGTTTACTAATTGCCTCAGTCATAATTCAATTGTATAATTCTAAAAAATTGAAATGAATGTTTAAATATTGTCAATAAATATTTATGTTTATATTTTAGGTTATGGGTTGATTTTAGTGTTCAACTTACTAGCAACTTGCTAAGAATTCCTATATTGAATTAAAGTTTAAAATTTTATGCAATTTTATTTATGAGTCCCAATTATTGAATAAATGTAAATTATGTCGTGTGTCAAATCTTTTGAGTCTGGGGTGTGACAGGCTGAAAACTAGTTGGACGTGATTCGTGGTTTTTCAATAAGAGCTCATTATTTTGTTCAGTAAGTAGAAGACATAAGATTAATTCTAAGTATTTTTTTAATCGCATTTCACAATACTGTTGCTGCAAAACAACATTAGATGTATGAAAAATAAACAGCGTTTTCTCTTTCTCACCACACAATTTCTTCTGTGAAGTGATTCTAAATAAAGCTAAATTATATTCAGCAATAGTTCTAAAGTCCTGCAATTACAAATTCATTCACTTATATTTTGCGTTTGGAAGAAATATATTTTTTTTGTGATCATATCTTTTTTTTAAATTTCTTAAAGGATCTAAGGGTTTTCTATTGTAAAAAATTGAGCTTTCAAGCTCTCATGTAGGTGATGAAGGAGAAAAATCATAGCTCTCGACTTGTCCTGTAAAGACATATTATTTTCTTTTTTAATCGTCTTTTTTAAACCATTAACTTGGAGGTACATCTTAGCATTCAGTACCCATGATAGATAATTTTTTTTAGAGACATAAAGTGTATGAATTTATAAATTTGTAATAAATATTTTTAGGAATTTTGAATACAAAGAAGGGAATTAAAATTAGTATGATGCAATATAAATATTATTAAATAAATATATAATATAAAATATAAATATAAAAAGAAATTTTAAGAGCCACTGCCTTCCATATACATAAAATAATCATAATTAATAAATAAAAATTTTCATATATCAATAATATTAAAGAGACATAGCATTCCATTTATTGATAACAATAAAGAGGTATAACCTTACATATATTAATAATAATAAGAAAGTATAGCCTTTTGTAAAATGATAATAATGAAGAGGCGTAGTCTTCCATTTGAATAAGTAATTAAATAAATTTTTTTTAAAATTATAGTATAAAACTTTAAATTCTAACTTATTAATTTGTTATATAAACTTCATGTTGCATATAGAATATTCAAATTTAAAAAAATAAATATAAGATAACTTATGCATAATATTATCCTTATTTTTTATATAAAAAATCTAATAAATAGTAATTATTGTACATACTCATAATGATTATATTATATAATAATATAAATACAATATAAATAATAATTAAATATAAATAAAATACGTAAAAATAAAAAAAATAAAAAAAAGTAAATTAAAATTTTAATAGAAAAATTAAAAAATTAAATTTACTTAAAAATAACGTTAATAACATATTATAAAAATAAGAATTAAAGATAATTTAGAAAAAAACTTTTAAAAAGTATTATAAAATTTTTGACAACTATTAAAATCAAATAAATTATAAAAGAGACTGTATACGTATTTATAGACAAACGAGATGAGTTGATATTCACCATAATGCCACCCCTACCCGCTCAGCAAACCGCCTCTGAACAATAATCTTTTTTTTTTATTTTTATAATTAGATAATACGAGCTTTTTCAGTTTTACTGGAATTCTTCTTTTCTAAAGGGAAAAACTGAAAAAGTGCAGAGAGTTAGCAGTGAGCAGTAGTCAAGGAACAAAAATTACAGCGGGAACACGACTCACGCTAATAAGGTGAGTTATTGATGATATTAATCCACCCACTCCACCTGGTACTTAGCAGTCAGTCAGTCAGTTAGAGAAGGAATCTAAACTGATAAGAAAAATAAAAAATTGAAATAAAAGAGGAAGAATAAACAAGAAGGAGCAGTAAAGAAAGAAACAATCGAAGCAATATCATTAAGCATGGGCGGCGATAGAATCACTCCTCGTTGTTTAACTCCCGGTATTCCCCCTGCTTCTCTCTTACTCTCTTCTGTCTCAGCGTCAGTTTTGATTTTTTGGTATTTGATATTCTCATAACCTTTGCGTTCCATCGCTATGCAGATACAGAAGAAATAAAATTTAACCGTGTACAAGAAATGGTTTCACCCGGTCAATTATCATCACCTGCTCATTTCCCAACTTTTCTCAGTTTTTTTTTTTAAAAAATATATATACCATCAGGCATATGTGTGGTCTCATACTCCTATCTGTTTCTGCTATCATTTTATTACTAAATTTAATGGGGTTCTGCAACTGGGTTAGGAGTAATGTTTGAATTGTTACAATGCATTAACTGTTGTGCAAGCACCACAATGCATTAACTGTTGTGCAAGCACCTATAATTCATGTTTGCTTGAATTAAGGAGTAATTTGATATTCACAGCTATACCCCCGGAGCATGGATTGAGACGAAATTGAGCGATTATGATGTGCCAGAGACAACTTCACTCATTTTACTTGGTCCAAAAGGTTCTGGAAAAAGTAGTCTGATCAATAGAATTTCTAAGGTGTTCGAAGATGATAAGTTCGCCTCAGAAAGAGCTCAAGTAACATGTACACGTATCTTAACTTATTTAAAGTTAGATGTTTTGAGTTTTAATTGATGCAGTCTTTCTTTAGATTATCTGCTGGCGGAATATTGCAACCATTTCATCTTCCTAAAATGTTAACTGGTCTTGTCTTGCAATGCAAGATAATTCATCCTGTGGAGATGGAACCTACTTCCTTCAGGAATATATGATACCAAGAAGTTCAAAGTCTTTCTGTCTTTATGATACCCGCAGTTTGTCTGATGATGAATCTGATAATATTAATATGATAAAGCATTGGTTGACCGAAGGTATTCATCATGGGGAACTTGTTATCAGGTCTGATTTGCTAACTGCTGATAGCTTTTCTTTCTGTTGGGTGGATGAGGGTTGGGAGGCTTAAATTCTAATATTTAAAATTACTTCAATCCTGTGACATTCATTTCAGGAAGTCAGATAGTTCAAGTATAAGGAGCAGAATGAAGTGCAAAGCTCATGAGAATGGTTGTGGGCCTATTCAGGTCAGAATGCTTAATTTTGTCGTATTTGTTGTTGATGGACTTGCAGTTCTGAAATCCATGGAAGGCAATGGTGATGTAGAGAAGCAGTATACTCAGATGATTGTGACGACTTTCAACTACCCTTATTTGTCATTCAAAGGTATTAGGTTCCTGACTTTTACTTATTATTTCACTACTGATGTTCATGCAAACAATTGAATAACATTGCTTTTTCAAGTAACATATATGATTCTCATGTAGTTGAATGTGAGATCTATTATCATCTCCACCTTGTTCCATTTCTCTCTATGATAGCTCTTCTTATTTACCTTTTCATGGCAATACCCTGTTCTTGCATCCAGATGATAAACCTGTTGTTGTTGTTGTCACGCATGGCAATTTACTTTCTTTCACTGACTGTGCTCGCATCTGTATTTATCTGGGAGAGTTGTTAGGTATACCACCTGCAAAACAAAATTTTGACATTCCAGGTGATCCCATCAAGTATTTTGACATTCAACATATCAACTATTTCTTCCATATTTTATCTGTTTGGCTTTGATGATAAGTTAAGGAATAAACTGGAAATTCCATCTCCTTTTGCTTGCACAAAGCTGTGATCCAGAAAATGAGTTGTTAATAGTTGATATGTTGCGCTACTGCCTTGAACACGCTGATAGAAATCTACCTCGTAAAATCTGTGCCAGGAACAAGGTTTAGTCTTTCTTGCAAGATTGGCTGTATGATGGCTAATCCTATTCTTGGTCATAGTATTTTTGTTTTCTTCTGGTTATTAAGTATGTGAGAAATGGAATTTTAGAAATTTTACTTAGCTTTTGAGTGGCAAAATTTTAGTTTTTGCATATATCTGCTAGAGATGGCATCACAACAGGTATTCCTTAATATTGTCTGTAACCATTTGAACACGTGTAGGCCTTTTACAGTAACCATATGGAAAACAAATTTATAACTAATTAATGTCTTGCTCTGGAATCGTCTATATGCAATTCTGAGATGCTAACTGAGTGTGTTAGTCGATTCCCCCCACCCATTTGATTATAGATTTCAATTGATATTTTGTCATGACCCCCAGTTCCTCTTTCCCCCACCCACAAGAGAGATAAGAAAAGGCTTGTCTGCATCCTTGTTGTTTGTTTTTAAATTTATTTAATTATTTTTTAATAAATAGTTCTTAGAAAATCCAATGTTCTAAATTGTTATTATCTCTTAGTTGGTTCTTTAGTGCCGTTGCAACCTATAACAGAAGTGAACTTTTAGAGGACATGAACATCTAGTTATGCCAGCTGCCAGAAACCTTGCTTTGTTCTCATCATCCATGATCACCCTGTATAGCATCATAATATATGAAATCAAGTTCAAACTGCAGTTTGTGACATCACTCATTCCTTGAGTTATATCTTGTACTCCCTGTATTTGATGGTGTACTGACTGTGGCAATATATATGCAGGTTTCCAGAGTCTCTATATTGACATGTATTCATCTATTAATAATCCTGGGAATTGCCATTCTATCCTTTAAAATCCAATGTATGCATACTCCTCGTGCCTCCAAATCAAATCTTCGTGCTGATTGGCGTGCTATATGGTTAGGCGAGGGTTATCAACTTGCATCTGGTTTGAATTGTTTCTGTTTTCTGGTTCAACGCATACAGAATGTAAAAACAATCTGGATGACTGTGTATACAAGTGTTAATATCTATATATTTTTCATTTTGTAAGCTGATGTAGCCTGTTGTTTGAATTCTGAATAACCTTTATATCACGCACTGAGTTCAACTTATTATCCATGATCTTGGTAGTAATCATTTTGCAAAAGTCTTGTTAGTATTTTAGCTTTAGACACGAAATTAACATGACATGCAAGTCATGTAACATTGAATCATCTTTTAGTGGGACATTGAAATTATGCATAAACGAGGTAAGTCTAAAGTACTAATTTGTTTGTGATCTTCTGTATATGAACTTTAAAGTTTGCATTTGGAGTGATGGATTTTTTGTTTCTCTGCAGCGTAGCAACTATAATTTTCTTATTGATGGTTCAGTAGGGCGTAGTGCCAGTTTTTCATTTTGCATCCCAAAAGGCTACTGTGTGTTATTAGATTTGTCTTTACTGCTGGAGTAATAATAACACAAAGGAGTTCCCCGTGCTACGAGAATTTGGCAATTTGCCATGGCTGCATGTCAAAACGCGCATTCCATAGTTGTTAGGGCAATAACAATTCTTAGTTGTTTATTTGAGAAAAAAGAAAAAGAAAACTTGCATTCTCATTGTATCATAAACTTCCAGGTTTCGTAGCTCTAGTCTGTTTTAGGAAATATGCAGAAATGAAAGAAAAAATGAACGAGAAAAATTGCTCCATTTGGATTCTCGGGAAGATTTATGAAATGAGGGGGAAAAAAATTGAACCAGAAAATTACGGCTTTGAGACAGCAATAACCTTCTCTTCGTCACGCCTGAAGATAAAGTTCTCAGATTCTTTAAAATGAAGAACAGATTAAATTTGCTGAAGAAACAAAAACTGAGGATTAATTAACGGAATGTAAGCAACATCCTCATCATCGCATATGAAGGTTCGGCAAACAAAACACTGCAAGGTATTTTGCATTGTAAATATCATCATTTTCCACATATGTTCAC
The DNA here is from genome assembly GCA_946807835.1 of Ailanthus altissimus. Taxonomy (NCBI): domain Eukaryota; kingdom Viridiplantae; phylum Streptophyta; class Magnoliopsida; order Sapindales; family Simaroubaceae; genus Ailanthus; species Ailanthus altissimus. The sequence goes on from OX327684.1 coordinate 24,100,677, forward strand.
TCAAAAGGCCAAACAAAGAGTTGATAACAATATAAGAAATCTATATATTTTTTTGAGAAATTATTTCAATTCTTGAAGTAAATGATCTTGAATTTCCCAATAAGTCGCATATATGGAAAAAAAAATAGAGTGCTGGGAAAAGAATAATAATTGAAACAATGATATAATGTTGAAATTTTCTTTCTGAAGGGCTTATGCTACAGATAATAAGTAGATACTGAGCCAATAAATAGTGATTCTGGATCTTCAATCATCATAACACATTGGTGAGAAACATGTAGACTGCACACCATCAGTATAAAACCTGAGCAAGCCCAGAAAGCCTTCAGCTAACCATGAAAGGCTGTCTTAATTGATGCCTATCATGCCTGAATCACTGACAAAGAAATGGCATGATCCTAGAAAATGATATTTGATGGGTGGTTTCAGACTTTCAGTTCATCCTTCCAATGTAGTCCTTGGAATACTCTGCAAAAACATAGCCCTGGCAGAAGAGTCGGTTGAAAATCGACCCAGCACAGCAATAGTAGCTGTACTACTTCCAAACTTCTCAATCCCTCTAGCAATCATACAGGTGTGGCTTGCCTCCACGACTACCATCACATCCCCACCTAAAAGTAATGAAACAGTCTCTGCAATCTGCCTGGTGAGTCTTTCCTGTACTTGGAGCTTGAAACCATAAAAATGTACTATTGACTGTAAAAGCGATTTTCCAATTGGATTAAATCCATCGGCACAGAAATATCCAATATGCACGACACCATGGAAGGGAAGTAAGTGATGCTCACATTGGGACCAAAATGATAAGTTTAGCTCAGAATGTATCCGTTCCTTACTGCAGCTGACTTCTCCATTGGATTTAAGTAGATCCATTCTGCCACAAGCAAAGCCATTCAACTTCATTTCTAGATTTGCATTCTGAAAGTTCATCAGCCACTTCACAAATCGATTAGGAGTTCCTAAAAGCTCTTCTCTCAATGGATCTTCCCCGAGAGATCTGAGAATTGAAACAACTGCAGCAACCATTCCTTGGTTGGCTGATTCTAGCTTGGAAGAAATTTTAGAACTTGAGGAAGACAGGGATGGGCACCAGCATTGTTTAGTCCGGTTTTTAATATGAGTTATATCCACTGTCGTGCCTCTGAATCTAAGGAGACCCAAAAAATCACTCCAAACATCTGAATTTTCACCCTCAAAAACCCCTGAACCTGAAGAAACCAATGCCTTCACCCATCCTTGGTGATTCGAAGCAAGAAAGGCTGACTCCAGATTTGGGAAATGAAGGTGTGAACACTGGAGTATGACAGCAACACCTGCTGGCTTGATGCCATGGTACAAAGCTGAACACACTTCATCTGCAAGGCGCTGTGGGTATTGGAGTCGTTTTGCAAAGATATCAGCGACTCTAGAGAGCTTGCTTAACCCCAGAACTTGTTGACCAGATGGCACATAACCAACATGACACTTAACCTGGAAAGGAAGCAAACAAGACTCACAGTATGAGAAGAAGTCAAGATCTCGAACAAGCACAATCCCGCCTGCCCCTCCTGCATGACCAATTCCATTATCTAAACCTGCTTCAGGGAACAAAGCACCTTGAACAATATCTTTTACTTTTAGTTTGTAACCTGAAAAAGGTAAAAAAAAAAATGTATTTATCAATAACAAGCAACAGAATAGAGAAGAAATGACCATGTTATTTGTATCATTTATAACAATAAAAAGAAGGCACCTTATAACATCATTAAATTCAGAGAAGAAAGGTTTTCTACTCATTTGAACTTGTTTTTTTTGGGTGAAAAGTTATACATAGAATCCAAAATGGCCAATACAATGTTTGAATTTACTACTGGAGCATCCTTTACTAACTTTTATACACTATAATTCTGCAGTTATGCCTTAACTGATCATTCTAATATCTATCAAATTTTAGTTAGCAGACAAACTTGTTATGTAACTAAGGCTAAGGGACAGAGGTGCAGAATTGCATGGCAATAAACATTAGATATATGCATAAGCTAGGTAGGCATTAGTCAATAATATCACATTCCATTCCGCGTCACTCAGCCAGTACGAGACATCACCTAAAAGCATACAATGTCTATCGACTAGTCACAATACATTGCACAATAAATGGAATTAACTGATAGCCCATCTCTTTATTGACATGGACGTATAATTTGTGTTGATCTCTTTGTAAAACACCCCCCATCACCCCTCTTTTCTCAAGTAAAGAAACAAGCCCGTGTTTTCAGATATACTTGTATTAACAAGTGTTTTATCATAGTGCTTTAGCCCACCCAAGTTGGGGGGGCATGGTGACTGTATGGGGCAAGTAAAAAGGATCTTCCATATGATATCAAACGCCTCCCTGCTCTCTCTCTAAAACTGGGCTTCTTCACTAGTATTCTGGTTTACTTTGGCAGGACAGAGATATAAGAAAATTTCAATATGGATGTAGCATCTATTGTTAATGCAAAGGAAGCAATTATGAGGCAAGAAGCAAAAAAAATTGCAAAACTCCTAGTGACACAGTTGGCTTGGTTCTCATTGAAAAAAGTCGCACAGGGCAATTCCGTCATTTCATAGCAATTTCCTCAGCTACCAACTAAACAGTGAACAAGACCAAGAATCAGAACCAAAGGATGTACTCACGAAAGGCTTCCAAAACAAAGAATAGAGTTAGCATATACTGCCATCACCATCTGAGAATTTAGAACCCTTCCATTTATTAACAACTCTCACAACATTTATCTTTTATAAGACGTTTGACTTGCTACGATTGGTACATAACAGCCCACCAGGCACCAACTAAATAAGGTTCAGTTAAAGAACAAGTACTGCTATACAAATCCAAGCAACTTCCAAAAAAATAGAAGTAAATAATAATAACAATTAAAATGGAAGTAACATCACTTGCATAAAATGATAACTTGGTCAAGGCAATAGATACCTTTTGTTCCTTCACGAAGAGCTTTTGCTACGCGAAAAGGGGTCTTTCTGAGACCTTCTCTATTGACATCTTCACCCAAGCCCTGCAAGAGAACTTTGACAGCACCTTTGATAGCAAGCGTCTCTGGTTCTTGCTCGAAACCAAGCTCAACGCAACCCACTTTCACTCCATTCTCAAGCTCAAGCTCATCAGTGAAATGTCCCTCATCCAAAGAGCCCATTGACAGACACAGCAAGTCCCACAAACAAAACTGATCCAGATCACAAATCACACCAAAGCAATCAAAAACTAGCTTAACAAGTAACAAAGAATTCAATATTGATCAGCTAGTAAGATTCTAACACACTGGAGAAATGGCTTCTGGAGCACAAAAATCAAATTTTAAAAATGATTCAACAAGAATACAGAAAATCCCCAGGTACCCAGACAAACTAAAATCTCATAACTTGCAATGGAACAACGATAAAGTTCAAAAAATTTGAGCTATAAAATGAACAGAGAACATAAAAAAAGAAAACCCCAAGACAGCAGACTCGGATGAAGACGAAGAGCAAGAACACAGATGTCAATAAGAGATAGCTAGTTGTAGAAAGAAAAAGAGACGAGAGAGCCAGAGAGAGAAGGGCTAAGAAGAGTAATGTAGGGCAGCCGTCGACTATTGGAATTTGTGGATACCGAATGATCCTTTTCCTTCCCCTGTAATGTAATTAGGTTTCATTTATTTATAATATCAAATTTTCACTTCCATAAAACTAAAAATAAAAAATAATAATAATAATAAATTCCTCGTCGACATCGCCATTCAAAAAGTGGGACCCATCTGACTCCGAAGAAGGCTAGCGCTGGATCTTCAAGGGAGAATACCGCACAAAATCTCCTCCCATTCCCGATTCTGGGTAGTGGGTCCTTCGCCTGCACTAATTTTTCTTTTTTAAATTATTATTTCTTAATACAAGTTACACGTGTACAGTAGTAGATACATAAATCATTAACAAAGAGTCGTTAAGGTTATGGTTATGGTTTGGTTGGCAGCCGATCTCTGTTCCAAGCCGATGGATGGAAACATTGGTGCTTGAAAAGTCGGTAAAGCACCAAACCAGTGGGACCCAACTAGAAGTGGGGCATGTTACCAACCACCACCAGTTGAATAAATAGACCCCCGTATGTTCCGGATCAACCATGTGTAAGTAAGCACTAGTTTAGTTTTATCAATTGTTATACCTGTCATCTTACAGTGCAAGGGTTGTTTGATTTGTCTCTTCCTTTTAAAAAAATAATACAATTCTTTAAGTGGAAAATATAATAATAACTTAACATATGTAATTAAGATTTTAAATAATAATTAAATGTAGAAAATTTCATACCATTCAACAAATTCTGTGATAATTTTGTCCCTTTTGACTATTCTCGTATAAGTTTCCATCTTTTAACCACCTAGTCCATAGTCGTTGGTCTTTTTTAGAATAAAGATATTCCAATATTTCATTTACCTTTTTAATTAGTTAATGTGTTGAGTTGTTAATTTGTTTAATCGTTCGTATACTGTGGGACTTTTATTTTTTATTTTTAATTAATTTTATATATACTATTATTGTTGATTGGTGTACTCTTGCACGGTGACAACTTGTTAATATTTTTTAAGAATCTAAGCTTGAATATTTGTTGATTCATTTTTTTAGTAATATTATATTCACATATTGTGATATAAAAATTTTTTAAAAATAATACTTACATAATTTATATCTTAATTGATGTGATATGATGTATATATTATTAATTGATATTATATAATTAACATATTAATTAAAAATAAAAAAATTAACAACTATTTAATAAATAGTAATCATCAATTTGTGATATATTAGTTGAGAAATAAATTATTTTTTTATATTACTCATTATTCTCGTGTCGTAAAATTTTTTATTAAATAATTACTTTTTTCATTTCCTATACTATTTTATTCTTAATGTAAAACTAAGTTACATTTGTACCATATACTTGTACATAAAAATTTTTGCTATTATAAATGTATTAATTTTATATAAATAACTATAATATGTATATGAATTCTCTTAACTTAAATATTTGACTTAAAATAATAACTTAAATTTTCGTTCATTTATTTAATGAAAAATAATAATGTAGAGTTATGAAATATTAAATGCCACTTTTAGTTTTGAATTTACTCCATTAGATTATATAAAATGAAGAAAAAAGTTAACACACACATACACATGTATATATAAATATAATTTTATAAGAAATAATTAAGTTTTAAGGAAAAAAAAAACTATTTGATTTTTTTATAGATTTTATTGTTCGTCATCTTTATGTGCAAAATCTGAAGTTTTCAAAACATTTAATAAAAATCTAATGACTTTTAAATTTTAAATAATTAACTAAAAAATAAATTAATACAACATTTAAATTATATCAAAATATTAAAATAAATTTTATCATGAATATGAAGTTAAATAATTTGTTTATTTAAATTTAAAAGAAAATTAATATTTAGGTTTCAAATCCTAATAATTATATTTTTGTTGATTTTAAGAAATTACTAAAATATTAAAAGTCAAAATACATTAAAAGACAATAATATATTTATTAAAATATTAAACTGCACTAAGAAAAATAATACAACCTAAAAATACATATCTTTTAAAGTATTTTGTTCAATTTAAATTTTAAAATATTAAATGATTACGTGAAAGATAAATATACTTTTAAAAAATGTCATTTGTCCAATAAATATTGCAATAACAAGAAGGTAGCTAATTAATATGCCCGTGCTTAAATAATTTAGTGGTAAATTAATTGAAGTGGAGATTTTGAATTCGTATCTTCCTTCCGTATAAAAAAATAATATAAAAAATTAAGAAGTGGTAAATAACTAAACTATAAAGAGAGAGTGACAATTCCACTCTTTCCAAGTAACTAAGATTACCCTTTGACAGGCAGCTGATGGCAAAGCACAACCGTGTGCCCAGAACTTATGCTGAAGGGGACAACTGCATCACTAGTGATAATAATTTAATTTTAATTAAAGTAATAATAGTAGATTATTTAGGAATATTATCTTTAATATTCTTGAGGCATTCCTAATTATATCAATACATTTTAAAAAAAATACAAACACATTTTTTTTATAAAATATACACAAATATTCAATTATTAAAGTATTTTATAAAAATTAATAAATTCTATGTTAGTAGTATAAAATGATCAAATTATCTCTTACAAATTAAAAGAGATTGATATGGCAGTTATTATATGCACAAATTTTAAAAAATATTATTTTTTAATGTAAATGTTAAATTTTTTATTTTAATAATAATAATAATAACAAAAACAAAATAATAATAATAAAATTAAAAATTAATGACAATAATAAAATAAAATATTTTTAGATAAAAATAATAAAAAATTGGACCGCCAGATTAGTGGCCATCTTTGGCTGTTGGAACGAGCACCAAAATGCCCATTGGACTAGCAGTCAAAATGGTCGACTATTTTGTCCGTTGCTTCAATTATCAAAAGTGGCTGCTTAGACCATGCCAAAATGGTGGCTGAAATTATTTTTTTTTATTACTATTTTTTTTTATCACTATTTTTTGGTCAACTGTTTTTTTAATTATTTTTTATGATTATTTTTTATTATATATATTTTTAAAGAATTTGAGTGTTTGAGATGTAAAATGACTTAACTACCATTGAATTTGTTAACTTTCATGACATATGATTAGTGATTAATCATTTGTGCATATTTTATAAAATAAAATGAATATTAATGTTAATTTTTTAAATTTGTGAGTAATTGTGAAATTAAGTCATACCTTAAGAGTATTGCTAATATCTCAATTGTTTAAACAATTTATTATATTTTATATATTTAAAATTTTCATAATAAGTTTTCATATATTAAAATATGGGATATTATCTTGAATACCTTCCAAGTAAGGTCTTATTTTAGTAATTTAAAAAATTAATAAAAATGTTTAACCATTAAAAAATATTTTGTCAAAATTAATAGAAAAAATAGTAATAAAAGTCGTTACAATTTTACTCTAACTTCTAATATCCAAATATTCCTTATTTATTATGAATACAATTACAAAGCAAGAGATGAAACGAAAAAAAAAATTCCCAAGTCTAAAAAAAAACTCTTAAGCCTAAACAGTGCCACACCTTATAGATACAACCTTTGCCGAAGAAGGGGCTTCTGCTCCCTCTCCGGTGGCTCCTCCCCACCACCTTTAGTTAGCCTTCTTAATTTTAAATATTTTCTAAATAGTTTTTCGTTTTGGGTATCTTTGCCCTCTTTAACTATTTCTCTCTTCCCTTTCCTTCGATAGTCATCCTCGTCAATGACCTGGTCAATGAACTATGGCGCTGGCAAATTGTCACGCAAGGTCGATGTGTTGATATGCACCTTATTGTTGTCATGTCTCCTAACAGCCAAATAGATAACCAACCTCGTTGTCGTGCAAAAGTCAACTTATTGGTTTGGAATTTCCTCCTCCGTTAAAGCTTGCTTAGATATGGTTGATGTCACACCCCCTTACCACCCTCCCCTCAGCGGCCATGCAACCTAATTTTCAGCCATAGAGGTCGATCTGAGTAGGAATTCTGTTTGGGTTGTTGTCGAGTCCGGTGTACCACTGCATTTTTGCTTTTGTCTTGCCTCACCTCCGTTGGCTCCAACTGTATCTACTATCATGGCAACTAAGTCATGCCTCCGGCAACCTCCCAAAATTTATATATATTGCAGCTATTACTTGTATGTTGGGTGCTTTGGTAAATTAGGGTTTGAATGTATTTTAATTGTGTTTTAGTGTGGGGTAATTTTATAATTTTACATAGAATAGTTATTTATGTACTAATCATCTTTCGTAAGATAGTATTTTCCTTATTAGTGAGATAGTCTTTCTCTTTGTGAGGTCAAATTCCTCATACGTGAGGGTCAGATCTCCCTATTTGTAATAGGAGTAGATATCTCTTTTAGGATAGGTCTCGTTTCGAGATCTTATTATATCTCTGTTGTTGAAGAAGTAGATTCGAATAAATTATAAAAATCTTATTTTATTCCTATGTAGCATTTCAATAATTGTCTAATATATATTAGCAGACTTATTATATAATTTTGTGAAACTTTTTATAATATTACATTTAATTTTTTAAAAAAAATTCCTTATTTTGTATCTAAGCATTCCTCGTCCATTTTGTCCAAATAAATTTATTATTAAAATACTAAACACTTTTATTTAACTCTTATTCTCCACCAACAAAACTCCAAATTCTGTAGATCTTTAAAAAAAAAAATGAAGAAGCTTACGAACTCCATACTACATGCATTTGCAGCCCAACCACCTCCAGCCACCCTCCACCAAGTGCAGATGGGTTTTCTCACTCGCAATCGGCTCCCTTGTCTTTTGGGTTACTCATTCTATTCAAAACTCTTTGCTAAGTTTGTACTCAGATGCTGACACAGAGTGTGCACGAAATTGTTTGATGAAATGTGTGAGAGAGACCTCGTTTCATGAGTTTTGTAAATGTTTTTTTTAAAATTTATTTTTAAAGATGATATATTTTTAAAAGGGATATAATTATCAAATTAATTTTATTATTAAGGGTAATTGAGTTATTTTATGTATTCTAATATAAAATCTGTTAAATTTAATAAAAAAAATTTTAACATAAAATATTATTACTAATTTTTTAAATTTATGAATATTACTAAAATTATATTTTATCTCAAAGATATTTAAAATAATATTCCTTTGAAATATTACATTACTCTATAATGGTTCTCTGTCTGTAAAACGAATTCTACATAATTTTAAGATAAAAATCAACTAGGATTTGAACAAACTAAATGTAAGCTACGTGTAAATTATATTATTGTAAATCAAATTTTAATTATATTTTTATTACGGTAAATAACTATTTTCCCCATATAATAATACATAACAATAAAGAGATTGTTCTAAAAAAAGGTTTTGTTTAGATCTACCCTAAAAACCTTTAAAACTTACAAAAGAAAACACAGCCACCACCTTAAACTTTTCGTTATTTTTATGCTTTTGTACCTCAAACTTTCATTGTTTTTATGCTTTTGTGTGTGTATATTTTTTTACTATTTTTATCGCGATTTCTTTTATCTGACGGGTCTCTTCTTAGAGTCGATTTTTAATCCGAGAAAACTGTTGCGGTCTCTTGCATTTGGCTAGGACTGAAGCCGAATTCTGCTAACTAGATCAACAGATAGACGTCGTGCCTTCGCAGAGCTTTTCAGATGTTGTGCACCGCTGGCCTTCAAAGGCTCACCGGCATGGACATATCTCCGTCGAGACTTTTGACATTAGGACCATTTGTCACGCTCCAAACCTAAAAGATATGAAACATGACATAACTTACACTCATTCAATAATGTGCACTCATAATTAATATTGCATAAAATTTCAAACTTGAATTCAACATAAAAATCCTTATCAAGTTGCTAGTAAATTTAATACAAAATCAACCTATGACCATTTTTGGTGAAACATAAACCAAATACAACCATACCTAATAAAATAACACATAAGTATTTATTCAATAGGGACAAATCAAATATATTTAAACTATGTGTTCACAAATGAAACACTTAGCAACCTAACAACTTAGGGAACCCAAGGGATAACAGAAGTCTTGCCAAATCCGCTAAGCACACATGTACCTTATTTATCTGAAATCACCATAAATTATAATGAGTAGGAAACTCAGTAAGCATACTAGTTTTTCATATATCAAAATACAAAAACATATATGTACACAATGTGTGTGTATGATATGTTATGATAAATCAAAATCATAATTTTATCAAATCACATGTCAGGTAAGCACTTACACATTCTTTCAAAACATATAATAGGAATACCATCACTCATCTACTACTTAGTAGGACTTTCATATCACATATCACATAATGAGTCAAATGTCACTCATAGGTGACATACTGTATGAGAGGAATAGTATAAGTGAGATTTAGATTACACATATATAATGCTCATGCCCGAAGGTAAGAGCCAAACGCTCGCCCTGATCATTGATGAGTCCTCTCATATGCATCAATATGCCACCACACGAATGTGATGACTCACTCTTCCTTTAGGTACCAATAGAATCCTCTCTACATACAGAACACATAACATATACCAATCTCAAAGGAAAGGCAACACATAAAGGCTCCACAAATTACATAAGATGCCTACTAAGTCAATAGTGAGTTCAAGCATCCTCAAAACACAATATATTTCTCATGGACATATTACACTTCAAAAGCTTTCTTTGTTAAATATATTTCATTTTGAAAGCTCACTTTCATAAATACATGTATGTCCATGCTCAATGTCAATGCTCACATTTATAAACATATATTTTTCACATTTCATATCAAATATACTTTGGCATAACATAAACATATTTCTAAGCACATTTACAAAATCATACATAGAAAATTACTATGCTTATTATGATTTCAGTAAAAGTCTAGTATACTTATCTCTTAGCACTTTCGGGTACAATGCTTAATTCTCTTTAACCTATCAATGGAGATTAATCATTTCATAAGCCTCACAATTCACACAAAATACTTTAAATAGCTTATAAATTTATACATATTGCACTTATCACATCAAATTGGTCTAATTATTTGGTTTCTCAAAACCTGTCATTCTGACCACTTATACTTAACAAACTTTTCTTATACATCAAATGATGTCCAATTACTCCAAAATCAGAATATATCATTCTTGACTCATATATCCTTCTTATGTATGAATATTATATCATAATTCCTACACAATTCATTCCATAAACATCATCAAATCCAAACTATTATCCTGACAAGATCAAGATATTTACTAAACAATATTCAATATCCCAATTTTATAAAATCATATACTAACTCAAAAATTATAAAATATCACAAAATACTCTTGACACATATCTGAATCTATGATAAATATTTCACTTCAAAATCACTACCAAAAGTATTTTAAAACTATTTTATTCTATAGCTTTAAAAATCTGTTAATCAAATACTGCAATGAGCTGACACTCTTTAAAAAATCATAACAATTTAACCACATTAATCTAAATTCTCAATTTTGAGTATATCATATTAGACATATAAAATTATTATATTCCATAAATTTGTAATTTTTGAAGATCATTAAGTAGATAAAAAATTGTTTGTCACTGTATTATACTGTTAACACAGAAATTTTTTAAAATTTCAGGGTCATTTTGGTAATTCACTACAAATTCCATTTCCAGAATTTTCAATCGATTCAAAGTCTCAAATGATTCTAAACATGTCTAATTTCATATACTCAAAATTCAAAACCATAATCAAATCACAACAATTTATAAAATTCCTGGATCAAGAGACTATCAAGTAGAAATTCTGCAATTCATCATGATTTATCAAGTTATCTACATAAATCATCATCAATTCTCACAATATTTTACAAAATTCACACCAAATCCTTAATTATACATATTTTTAGAAATCAAAACTTAAAGGAATTAACTAAATTAACACTAAGAAACTAAGAAATGGTTATAATATACATCTTAAAGCTTAAATTCTAACTTTTTTTTTTTTTTCTTCTTCTCTTTCTCTCCCCTTTCTTTCTCTCTTTTCTCACTCTAAAAGAGGTGGCTAGACCAAAATGAGTGAATTAGAGTTTCAAATATGTATTTTTATACTATGAGGTTAATTTTTAGTATTTATAAATTAGCCCCCAAAACTTTCAAAGTAATACAATTTGGTCCCTAAAATAAATCTAAAGTCTTGCAAATAAACCCAATACTAATAGTAGTTCTTTAATCTATACAAACACTACTAATAACAATACATAAATCAAGTATCACCCACATACAAATAAAATATGTATATTTTTATATATATAAATATTTATTCTTATCAGTTATGGATAAGTGGTTACTACACCGTTGACCCTTCTGTTGGACACGACCACTCTCTCTTCTCTGACCGAATTCAGTAGGTCGCCACTTTGCTGCCATTGCTTGTTGAACGCCGCTATTCCTTGAGCTTTTTGCTCATTACAATAGCCACCTGACCTTCTCCCTATAACCAACGACATATGGTGGCTCATTCATCTGCCTTACCACCATCCAAGGAGGAAACTCTATGGTATTTCTATATTGTAATTACTTGGAGTTAATATGTATCCGATGTTTGTAGTTTGAATGATGTAGGAAGGTTTAATGTATTTGGAAGTAGTAGAGGTATTGTAAATTTGCATTAATGTTTGTTTTTTTTTTTAATTATTCCTCTTCTTATGCGAGAATATTTGATGTCTCTTTTGTGATGATTTTATCCCTTTTATTAGAGGTAGGCTCGTCTTTAATGTAGATAGAAAATCTCAATTATAGAATAATTCTGTAATGAAATAATGTTTCTCTTTTAAATGAGGTGTAAAATTGAATTTTTTAAGTTGAAATATCTATTTAAGCATTTTAATAATCAATCTAATTTAATACTAGAAGCCTTAAGGTATGATATGTATTATTTTTTTATAATATTATATCTATTGCTGATAATTTAAAAAAAAATACAATAGAGAGAGAGATTGAGTTCGAGTGACTCTAAGCAATTTTAAAAATTTTATAAAGATTTTTGTTTTTAAAAAAAAGAGTTAAAGAAAAAAAAGGTAGCCGTTAAAGATGACAGACATAAAAATGAAATTAAAAAAATGGAGGGGCACCTAACCCACTAACCCTACCACTATGTTGGCTCCGTAGACCGTCCTTGACTTGACCGTTGTGCAAACCCAAAGGCCAAAAGTGAGCAAAGGACGATCAAGTAAGGATTTGCAATTATACATGATTCCATTTCCAAACAAAAGAGAATAGAGAATACTTCAATTATCACTATCACCATTTACATATACCTTTATACATTTACACAGAAGCAGACATCCATTGCCATTTGCAATTTGCAATGTTGTTGTATGTGTGTGTGGGGGGCGGGTGGGGGGTGGGGTTGAATCGAATGGCGTATTCATTAAGATATCCCAATCAAAATGTAAGTCGGTGGGTCCATCCACCAAGTGAAATCTTGTTCTACGCTCTCGCCGCTTTCAATTTGGTTTGCTAATGGTAGGTAAGCTCCTACTGGAATCCCCAAAAGGATTTTTTTAAAATATATATATATATATATATAAATGTGTATCAAGAAGATATTTAATCTCAACTATTAAAAAGTAAAATTGTTTAGGTTAAGGATATTTTTATTTCTTGAATATTGTCTAATTTTTAACTTTGTTCTTGTTATTTCAAAAATCATAATTTCATTTTAATTTGTTAGTCTTTGCTGTTTAAATTTGATGGAATTTTATTTTTATTCTTAATGGTTATGTTGGAATGTGATATTTAAAATAATTGACACATTAATAAAAATATATTATTTTAAATATTGAAGTAGGGAATCTCATTTTCTATCTCGAGGTTATATTGAAGTGAAGAATTCACGATTCAACCTAGAATCCCAATCTCTTTACGCAGTGAAATAATCTGTTAATCAAGCAAAAAATAACAAGAATCCAAAATAGAATATAAAAGAGTACAACACAATCTTACGTGGTTTGGCCAATTGTCTACGTCCACAGTGGATCCAAGGATCCTAACTACTCTTATTAACTCCCTAGAGATTTTATAAGGAAAATTCAATTTGAAAAATTCTCAAAATGATCTAATATTTAGTGAACCTTTGTTCTACCAAAAACAATGATCACCCAAACGAAGGTTCCACCCTAGCGCACATAAGCACTTAGTGTCTACCCAGTTCTTTCCCTCTCTTAGAGTCTCTCTTAATGCTTAATCTCAACTAAAGGGTTTACACGTGTTTATATATGATGTATTTCGTGCCGACTAATCCTATTCTTTGTTGGAGTAAGAGTCCATTTGTTTTGGAAGTCCAAAACTTTCCAAAACTCGAAATTCGAATGAAAAACGGACATTTTCATGCTTTCTGGCGCTGTGGCGTTTGTCCCTGGGCACCGCTACATTGGCCGAAATCGCGCCTATCACTGCGGCGCTGAGGACCCAGCACCGCAGCGCTAGATTTTTGTGATGGGCGCCGCGACGCTTAGCTCTGGGTGCCGCGGCGCTCAAGCCTAGTAGATTTCTCCCACGTTTTCTTCGCTTCCTTGGCATCTTTGAGTCCAGTTTCGCTTCCCTTTTCGTGTCCCACACGTTCTAGACTTCTTGTAACTCTTCCTTTTGATATTCATCTCACTTCTTGTCCATTTAAGATTGTTAAATCACCAATTTTCCAACATTAAAGAACAAAAAAAAGATTCAATAACATGTAAAAAAAAATCTATATGATAACATTTTTGTCTTTAATAGTTATGTTAGTTGAATGTGATATTTAAAATGATTGATACGTCATAAAAAAATATATTTTAAAGAATAAAAAAACCCTAACAATATGTGAACTGTTGGGCATCGTCATAAACAAGGAAATGACCATTTTACCCTTGTTATTAGCCATTTTTATAGTCCTTACATGTGCTATGAATAGGGGCCAACTTTTCCTTTGATCTGGGCATATAAAAATAAGCTAAAAGCTCTTTTTAACAATTAAATACAACCTAAACGAAATTATAGCAAGTCTAGATCTTCATCAATAAATTCAAATATAGTTATCACCCTTAAAAGTATAATATTCAACAATTAAAATTAGAATATTAGGTCACAAAATATTGTATTTAGCACAACACTACTTCTATTATGCCACCAATACAAAAGCTCTAAAATCTTTAACTATGTAGCAAAGCACTAGCTCCAAATCATCTATTAGGTCCTGTTGCAGCTTTAATCAAGTTAATGGTCACCTGATAAAAGTTTAAAACAAAATTTATCAATGCAATGAAAGAGAATATGTTAGTACTTCAAAAACAAAAAACAAAAATCTAAATAAACTATATTTCAAGTGTATGTGTAGAAGCTGCAAATTTTCAAGTTTTAGAAGCCTGAATTTTTTTGTATATTTTGTAGCCTATTTTCACAACTCTTACATCTCGACCCATCATTGCGACCCTACTGTTAATTATTGGTTAATGAGAGTTACAATATCTCTTTTTTGACTTTTGTAGGCTCATAACATATTTGTCCCTTCTTTTGTACTTGGAGTAGAGAACATTAATTACCTGCTTACTTTGGACCTTGTGGCAATGTTTTTTTTTACGGCCCTAGCCTATAAACTGCCCTTTTGATCTTTCTCCCTATATCGTCACCTTTTCCCCATAACATGTCCACTATTGCTTCTCGAAGCTCATTCTCCTCGTTTATCTCTCAACTTCAGTTTGCTATATTTTTATTTTTCATTTGGTGTTGTGGCTCTCATTTAGGCCCCATATTTAAAGCTTCTGTTTTGGTCCGTTGAAACTCCTGATAGAAGCAACGTGCACTCTATATATATGCCTAATTCGACCACAATGAAAGTGTTAGAAATTAGTGATTCAACAATCTTATATGAAAAATAATTGTGAAGAATACCAATGGGAGATTCACATTAAAGTTAATGATGTATGAGATACACGAGGGAGAGACAAAACGACACTTGGAAGACATGAAAAGGCAAAGAAAACTAAAGGATCACTGTTCAAGTTGCAGTGCTACGACGCTGTGGTGTCGGATCAGGTTTCTTGTTGGCACTGCGGCGCTAGATGGGGGGAAGCCTGTTTTGGACTCCACTTGACTTATTTGAGGTTTTTTTTAGACTCTTAAAATACGTGGAATCTTATTCCAATTAGGTTTAAGATTTTTAGGCACACTGTAACCCCTATATAAACTTTTATAAACTCTTTAGATTAATAATCAAGTATTAAGAAAGACTCTAAGAGAGAGAAGAATTAGGTAGACACTAAGTACTTGTAGGTATTAGGGTGAAATCGCTGTTTAGGTGTTTATTATTCTTGGGAGAACAAATGTACACAGTTCATAGATCATTTGAGAGTTTTCATTATTATTTTCTTATAAGTTCTCTAGAAAAGATAATAAGAGAGGCTGTGATCCTTGGATCCACTGTAGATATAAGTAATTTTCTGAACCACACATATTGATTATGTTGTACTCTTGATCTGTTTTAGTTATCTTGTTTATTTGCTTGATATTTGATTATTTCGCTGTGCAAATGGATTAAGGTTAGGGTTGAACTTATTTTATGATTCTTCGCTTAACCTAATTTTATAAAGAGAATGGCGTTACCCTTCAACAAACTAGTATCGGAGTAAAGATTTGATAATATACTCAAGGGGTATTTAAACCATGACTACGATCAAGTAAAATATTGATAAGTTTAATGAGATGAATGACTTCAATCTATGAAAGAAAAATGTTATAGCTTTATTAGTCAAGGAATGGTTATACTCAACTTTGGAAGAAGCATGCTCATCAACTTGCAAAGAAAAGAAGACCGGGAGAGATGGATTGGAACACAATTCAAAAGAGGGCTCACAACACCATAATTATAGTGATGAAGTATTAAATGAGGTAAATGGCGAAGAAATGATTTTTTGTTTATATAAGAAACTCGAGACTTTATACATGAAAAAGTCTTTAGCAAATAGACTTCTTGTGAAGAAGAAGCTGCATCAGCTGTCTATGTCTGTGGGATGTTCATTGAGAGCCTATATTAATGAGTTCATCAAGATCATCATAAGTCTTGAAACCTTGGGGATTAAGATGGAGGATGAAGATAAGGCCGTCATCTTGTTAAGTTCGTTGCCAAAGAGTTATGAGAGTTTTGCGGACACACTACTTTATAGGAAGGAGACTCTTATGATGAATGATGTCAAGACATCATTGAACTCAAAAGAATTGACAAAGAGATCAAAATTCTAGAGTGGAGCAGTGTTGCTTACATAAGGAAAGAAGAGCAATCAATCAAAAAGAAAATGCAAGGAGTGTTTTCTTTGTCACAAAGAATGGCATTTTGTGAAGGTTTTTCCCAGATCAAAAAGCCAATATGAGAGTGTTATAATTAGTAGTCTTGTAGAAGATGTTGAAGTTGTAGACACATTAATGACCTCAAAGGGAAGATACACTAAGTAAATGAATATTAAATTCTGAGTGTAGCACCTATATGTGTCTCGACAGATCATTATTTACCAACTACAAAGCCATGAGAGATAAAACTCTAATGGGGAATGACATGACTTGTAAAGTCATGAGAGTTGGTAATATAAGGTTGATGATACAAGATAGGGGACTTAGAGACTTAAATAGTGTAAGACATGTTCATAATCTGAGGATGATCTTGATATCTCTATAAAAACTTGATAAAAAAAGGTATTCGGTTAATGTGAAAAATGAAGAACTGAGGGTAGTAAAATGATCTATAAGGTTTGAGGGTGAGAAGCACAATGTGGGGCTCAATGTGTTTAAAGGGATGGCCAATAGTGGTCTAACACAGGGTGTTGGGATAATGCAGACTACGAGGTGACATTCGAAGAGTGCTCATTAAGGTGATAAGGGTCAGAAGGGAGTGCATCGCATCCATACCCTATGTAAGGGCTTTAAAAATTGAAGTCACTACCTCGAAGAAAGTTAAGTCTTGGCGAAGACTTAACTAGACTCGACTCTAAATGATAGAGCATTGGTGTGGATAGATCCAGATGCCTTCTTATTCGAGGATTTTGAATTAAGGAAGGAAATTGTTAAAAATTAGTGATTCAACAATCTTGTATGAGTAAGAATTGTTAAGAATACCTAAGGGAGAGTCACATTGAAGTTAAGGACGCGTGGAACGCATGAGGGAGAGACAAAATGAGACTTGGAAGATGTAAAAAAGCAAAGAAAATAAGAGGACCACTATCTAAGCCATAGCGCCGAAGGCAGTATGTCCAGCGTTACAGCATTAGATAGCCAGCACTGCAACGCTAGACGCAGAGAAGTCTGTTTTGGGCTCGGCTTAACTTATTTGAGGTGGTTTTAGACTCATAAAATATATGAACTCTTATTCCAATTAGTTTTAAGGTTTCTAGGCACGTTTAGCCCTTGTATAAACCTTTGTAAACTATTTATATTAATAATCAAGTATTAAGAGAGACTTTAAGAGAGAGATGAACCAGATAAACGCTAAGTGCTTATGGGCATTATGGTGAAATCGCTATTTAGGTATTAATAGTTCTTGGGATAACAAAGGTACACCATTTATAAATCTTTTGAGAGTTTTTCATTATTATTTTTTTGTAAGTTCTCTAAAAAAATTAATAAAATAGGTTATGATTCTTGAATCCATCGTGAATGTAAGTAATTAGTAGAACCACGTATATTAATTATGTTGTTCTCTTGATCTGCTTTAGTTATTTTATTTATTTATTTGATATTTGATATTTTAATGCACATAAGAATTAAAGTTAAGGTTAAACTTATTCTAAGATTATTTGTTTAACTTGATTTCACAAAGAGAATGACATGTAAAAAGTTTGAAAGTCATTCATATTTAATAATAAGATGAGTGTTTGTTTCTCCTTTTTGTAAATTCACCCTTATTCCTCTTACTAGGGGCTTAGTGTTAGATTGACTCTTACTCTTTAAGTATTTCCACACACACAACCCCCTTGCACCAGCTTCGATCTCTTCTACTTGGCCAAGTTGTTGCCCTAATCTCCTTCCAACTTTTTCATTCATACATAGAATTGAGACATTATGTATCTGAACCTAAAAAGATGCCCGCTTAAAATTTGTTTTTAAGATGTCTCCTATACCTCTGTTTCCGATAAGACCACAAGGGTGTTGTTGAAATTCCATGAGTTGTTTGCGAGGATATTATGGGCTTGTCTGAATCTGAGTTAAACATGAAAATAAAATTGTTCCCCCATAAACTTTCAATTTGGACCTCCTGTACTGTCTTCCAAGCCTGTTGTATTACCCACTTAAAGTCCCATTCTCGCTTAACTAGTTTTCTAGAGAAAGCACTTCCCCATCATCCTCCGACAGGTTGAGTTTGCCTGCATAAGCTTTTAATATCTTCTGTATCCGTTAGCTCTAATTTCCCCCAAACGTAGATACGAACAAGAAAGATTAGTATGTAAGAGATACTAAAAACTATAGTCAGAGTTTATGGTTAGAGCTACACCCAAGGAAACGCCCTAAGTGAAAAGAAAAAGACAATAAGATATTGTAGGAGAGACTTCTACCAAAACTCTAGTTGAAAGCTGGAGCTTGAGAGAGACTTTTACCATTAATTATCAGTCAATATTTTCAATTTAGAATTCCAAATGACTTTAAATTATTCATAATCCTACTATCCTATGCGCTTTTAATTGTATATAAAAGTTTAAGAGTATCTGAGCTACCGAGGGTTACTAAATAGCAAATATTGAAGAAGAACAATTAAAACGAGGGAGTTACTTATGATTCTGATAGAGAAGTAATAGAATTTGACATATGTTGTCTTTTATATTTTAAATTTAGAAGAAGAAATAAAAAGAAAGACCGTATCAAAAAGGGATGATTGCTGAAAGTGGATGCTATAAATGAAGAAAGTGAACTACACTTGAGTTGAAACTATTTACTAACAATTTATGACATTATGTAATTAAGTATATATATATTTCAAAATTCGCAATCTGTGAGATAGATATGATGGGTTTAAAGTGTTTATACGGAAAAACATCTCTTTATGATAATAATGAGTTAAGTCCAAAAAAAATATGAATATAACTAGAGTGAGCATCGGTTCAGTTGAATTGAAAATTAAATTAAATTAAATTTTTTAATTCAGTTTGGTTATTAGTCGATTCTATATATTTAAAATTGATCGGTCTAATTCTAATTTAATTTTGTTTAAATTTAAACAAAAAAAAAATATTTAAAATAAACTAAAATAAAAAAACAAAAATTAAAGTAAATTGATTCGATTTCTTTATTTATACTCGAACCACTTGATTTTTGGTTCAGTTTAAAATTGAACTGAATTAAATCCTTATGTATGAGAGTAAGCTAGTCTAAAGTCTATTTTAAAAATTTGATCCAAAAACTAGTTAATTAGGTGTGTACAATTGAGAACCCCTATCCTTCTCGGCCACACACGGTGTGAGTTGGCCTAATCTTATTTTATTTTTCTTACTAGTTATATTTCAGTTATTTTATTTTAAAAAAAATACACATAACAACAATTTAATGGAAAAAAAAATGTTTTAAGGAGCACGCAAAATTGTCTTTTAGCTTTTAATCATAAAATATATGATTTTTATTGTTAAGAATTTATTTTTTGATTTCGAAAACTTAATTAAAATGTATTTACAAAAGAGAAAAAAATAAAATGTAAAGTTTAAATCGCTCATAGTTCGCTCATAATTTTTTTTTTTGAAGAAAAAGATTACAACATATATTTTTTTTTTCGCACTACTTAAAAAAAAGAGAGGATTCAAACCCAAATAAAAATGTGAGACTTGGAGGTGCTCAATCAAATAAGCTGAGCCCTCGTGCTGTTTGCTCATAATTCTTAGCTACAAGCTTTTAAGAAAAAAGATTTGATTTCTCCAATTAGCTTGTGCTCAATTTATCCCAATATTAAGACTAGACGCTACTCACCTAATAAATATAATGTTACGACTTAGAAGACGCAATCTAAAAGTAAAGCTATTTCTTGACTTATTGGGTCATTGGATTTGGTGCACATAAATAAATACAAATTTAATTGAAAAACATGACAAATTGTTTCGGTGCTCAATTAATGAAATTATATTATTAAACATAAAAAATGAAATGATAACGAGGGAAAAAGAGCATATAAAAGCCATACCATTCTTTTTTTTTATTATTAATATTTATTATTTTAAATTTTAAATACAAATAAAAAATCTCGCCCACTAAATATTAGCTCTTCCTTCTCTTATCTTTTATTTAAACTTAAATAAATGCATACCATGCTTTTATTAAATAATTTCATTAAAATTCTTTCCCCTTAAATCTATGAAACACCGCCATTATTTCTCTAAATTTTTTTAGAATTATCTATTACTTTTTTTTAGAAGGTTGATTAATTATTTTTAATCTATTTTTATTTTAAAAAAATTTCAATAAAAATAATAAATAATTTTAAAAAATATAATATAAATTTCTTTTCTATATATGTTATTTTTCTTACATTTTTTCTCCGTGTAAAACATGTCTTGTTTGCTTTTCTTTTTGTGGGTGGGGGGGTGGGTGGGGCGTCGGGGTGGTTATTGGCTTTGTGTTTGAAGAACGAGTGTTCATAAAAGTTGCCAATAATGTGGCAAAAGAAAATTCAACAATTAAATAAAGCTAGGTCAACACATTCATTAATAGATGTCAATATTGAGTAGTATTAAAGAAATTTTTAGATCAAAAGTACTCATAAAAAAATAATGAATCTAATAAGTAAACTTAATATAAATATCACAATATGTGAAAAGGTAAGAAGAGCATTAAATTTCTCTAATAAAAAAAAAATTATAAAAAACTTAATAGACGAAAAAGATATTAATAAATTATTAGAAGTAACATTTGAACAAATCTAAAAAAGAATTTATATAATGAAAGAATTTTAAGTAAAACTAAAAATAGTTTGAACGAAAATTTTTTATATGTCTCAATAAATTGAAAAAACAGAATAGGCATGCTACTTTTTGGTTTTGGAACAAGATAAATAGAGACATTGTTTATAACAGAAAAATGGTAATATGGGTAGTTTTTGGATAGAGGGGGGTTATTTAAAAATTATACCATTTATAATTTTATATGAAATGAAGTTTTATGAGATAAAATTCAGGGGGGTAAATAGTATCAATGGAAAAAATTTGTAAATTCCATGGTCCGGCCCATGAGAGGTTGGGCTTGGGTGGGGAATTTGGGCTTATAATACCCTAGTCCTAGTAGTGGCAACTAAAAAGCAAGACGGAAGAAACACATCTACGTTATTGATGGTGATGGAGAAGCCTTCAAGCAGAAGCGGAGCGTGTGCATGGCAATGGACATCGTGCTCGCTTTCCCATCCAACTCATCATCATTTTCACCACCATCACCATTATCCCTTGATTCTCTTTCCCCATCACCACCACTTGTTCCTCTGCCCTCACCACAATAATCGTCATCATCATCGCCACTTTATTTGCCATGGCCATATAAACGCTAGTTTTGCTCCTGTTCCTGCGCGGAATCCACAACTTGTCGGTGCTGCTCCGTTGCCGAACACATTCAAATTGGAAACCGAGGCTACCCATTTCGAAGATGCTGTTGATCATGGCCCTCGGTAAGCCCTTGCTTCAACTTTGCTTCCGCTTTTTTTTTTTTTTGATACTTCAATCATTCTCTCTTTCTGGGTTTTTGATTAAGAAAAAACAAGGCACCTTATTGAATTGTAAATTTCATTATAATTTATGTACGCTTAACTCCATTTTATTACCTTCCATTATTTTTGAAGTCAGATTGGCTAACTGCTGAGCGGTATTTGTGTTATTTCTTTATTTATTTTCTGGTTGATATTAGCTTCCCATCAATTATATAGCTGGTGTTAGTCATATAGCTCGTCTTGAGCAATTGGATACAGTAATATATTGTCGCTTAATTTTCCTTAATGCATGATTGTAATTAAGCAGATGTAATGAACTATTGGTTCGTTTAGTTTTTGGGTCAGAAATGTAAAGCTTACACTCGATGTAGCTGATTAAGGATTGACCATTACAAACAGTAGGCCTACTAAACTCAAATTCCATTTAGGTTCATAAAGCAAAAGGTTTAATTTTCTTACATATAAGGTGCCAATAAAACATCATTTTTTCTTTGGACTTCATTTGTGGGTAAAGTGCTGCTGGAATTAGTTGTTCTTGCTATGTAGACATTTCAGCTATTTGATTTTACATGCTATCAAAATGATGGATATGGATGTGGTATGATCTGGTGTGCCAGTTTGCGGAAACAAAAGATTCTTTGAGAGTATACTATGCTGATGTCTTCAGTGACGTAACTTGTTACTTCAGAATTTCAATCATGCATTTGCATTGTCCATAACCTGAATGTGCATATTTTTTTTTTTTGTCTTGGTTGATGAGACAGGATGTTGGAAGAGCAGGAGCACGTGGGATTAGAAGAGGTAGAGGAAGATGATGATGATGATGAGCCAATCTTTGTTCTAACTGATGAGTGGAGAGAGTTCTTTGCAAAATCTGAAGCTAAGAGAAAATTAGGTTAGTACCTTTTACTTCGATTCATCTCCATGTACTTACATTTTTTTTTCTTCTGATTATGGCTACTTCTGTTACAGCAAAGAAGCAGGCTAAAAAGAAATAGGAGAAGTAAATGGAGAAATTGGAATCCTTCTTCAACAGTCCACTATTAAAGCATTCAAGATGGGAGGATAGATATATGGCTTTTCTGAGTATGAATGTTGAATTGCTTGATCATATTTAACATATGATGCTCTATTTCTGAGAAAAGCCTATTTTCATGTTCTCATTTTGTAGACTGCTGGGTATTTTGACACTGTCAGTCGTGTCATGTTAATCTTCATATGTCAATCATACAAGGTCTATCATGAGAGAGTAATCTCAGGTTGTAACCATGAGAAGGCCTTATTAAATACAAATGGAGGTAGATGCTTGCACATATGCTGTATCACTGGCACATAGAGATCTTAATGGTCTTACTGAAATGTAATCACCAAATCAGATGCAAGATCTATTTGGCAATTGCTTTTTTTTATGTTTATGTTAATTATCCACTACAAATTCAGAGTACGTTCCAAGTTCTTACATAGATGTTATCATCTGATATAATATTTCTGCAGAAGAAATGAAGAGGAGAAAATAAAGGAAAAGGGACACTGGTGTGTTCTCGGAGTGGATTTGAAATATCAGCCATTGGACCTTTATAAATTGAAATTGGAATGTTAGATCTGCCAAAGGGTGGGGAATTTGCAACATTGGACACCCCCAGGTACTTGGCACAATGCGTTGAATGAAAATATAGCTGTGAAGTATAGCACGTTTTGGCCATGGTGTATTAGAAGATTGTGAATTTTCAATGGCAGTGACTATGCAATTCATGTTACCAGTATTTTAATCTGAACACTTATTTTGCAATTAGATTAATCGTGTTTGGAGTACTTGTGGTCAAATCAAAACCATTGTTCCTCGTATGAGATTCATATCTCATACAATATGAAGTTCCATTGTGATTTTTCATAACAATTCATCCGTCTTACTCGGTCTCTGACAGAGTTATGTTTGCCAGTCAGACGGCATGATGCTGAACAGTAACAAACACAAAGGATGGGGCTGTGGGATGTTGATTGATATAAGAAAATCTCTTTTGAATAAAGAGGGAAATATTGGTGAAAATCATGTTTATTCATATGATTCATTATGTAGTATCTTTGTATGTCATTTATATTTAATAAATGTAATGAGCGTGACAGATCCATCAGAATGCTCGAGTTAGAAAGGGAAAAAGAGAGAGAAGCCACAGTACAAACTGATAAGAGGTTCTTACAGGAATTTTACAATATTAACTGCATCTAAAAAAAAAATGACATGGCGGTCTAACCCAAAATGTCATCTGTGCCTACATCATGACAACTTGCTGCTCATACTTGATAAGCGACTATGTTTAATGCAACAAAGAATAGTAATATGGTTTCTAGCAAGTGGTAAATTCACCTAGCAATTCAAGGCTTCAAAGCCAGTTTGCCAAAGGCAGCATTTATTTTCTCCTCTGTGATCATTCTGTGGTTTTCATAAAAATCTAGTATCTCCATTGAGATATTTTTCACCTGACAAAAGTATGCATCATATATTAGCTCAAAATGCAGAAAAATTGCTCCCCAAACATGTAATGAATGATAAAGTGGAACTCTAATTTCAACAGAACTTTCAAGGCAGCAGTCATGGATGCCTACGTACATTGAAGTCTTGTGCTCATCATTTTCAGGCTTAAAATAGACACAGCATTGTCCCAATCTCTACTTCAAATTTCAAACAATTCTATTATTTTGCATATTTAAATAAAGTACAGAAGCATGTCATACCATACGTTGTATAGAGCACTAGAAAAGACTGACCTGTATATTTACTGTAGTTTATAAAAGAACAGTATTTATATGCAATTGTGTTTATTTTCTTCTTCTTAAGATCAGAAACACCAAAAAGAGGTCAATGTAGTCACATATATATATCAGAGAGATGCAAGCATCAAGATCCAAAATTGAACAGAGCCACTTAGGTTATAATACAGATTCAATCAGATGTAAAGAACTCACCACATTCATATCCACACGAAGCTCTTCAAACCATGCAGTGTTATCTTTTTCTCTATATACACTGGCAATATATATGCAAGCCAAAGCAATCAGATGTGGAGGATGTACCAGAATTTGGTCCATCTTATATGTGTCATTCACAAGTCCCCTGTGTATCAATATGCCAGAGTTAGTGCATCTTTGCGTTCTTCAAAATGAAACCCAAAAAAGTGTGACGCGAGAAAAAAGACAAAAATTAAGTGCTGACACAAGGAAAAGACATCAAGTGGGGGGAAAAGAAAAGCACCAATAAACAGGTTCAGTCTGAAACACTGAATCAACTTTGTCAAGCAATTTTTATTCAGAATAATATCACAGATTATGTCCAGTTGTCATTATACAAATGAAATTTCCTTAGTCACAGAAAAGCTGAACAGCTATCCCAAGTATTTGTGAGAGATGGATCAATCAACAGTTTTAACAAAGTTCTAATAAACCAACCATTTTATAAATTTGAGTAACCAAACCCACACCCAAGTTTGAAGAGTTTAGAAAACTAGGATACATCTTTTCAAGCTGAGAGGTTATTCTCCAACTACTACTTTTATTTCCCTAGAGTAAGAACTTCAGATATAAACAATTTAACACCCACCTATACTCAAATTGTACCTCAGGAGTTTCTTCTCAGTCTCTCCCATAAAGTTAAAAAAAGGCAACAAAAGTCCCCTGGGTAATGACTGAAGAACAGTTCAATGGTAATGGCATGATAATTTACGTGCAACCAGAATAAAATTGGGTTTTCACAGGCCACTCATCCAATCAAGCATTGCTTCATACAATGCAATAGATGGATTTAATTAATTACTGATCAGATTGCCTAATCCTTGAATCTCAAAATCAGAGAATCAGGCACATACTCTGACAATTTAAACCATAACCTAGCTCATTTGAAATAGATGGTATAGCATGTCTGAGAAAATACTCTCTTTCCCTGAGGTAACATGTGATGCCAACAGACAGTTATTTGCAAGCCTTAAAAATCCCAAAGACAATAACATATCACATCTTTTTCTCTCATTATGACCATTTCCTTTCTTCACAATAAGTAAAAGATATGGTTTCATTATGATTATATTGGGAGTTTTAATCCATCTGAAGAGCTAATTTGATCCATTAAATCTGAGACATGCAATGGAAACCACTTTAAGGTAAAATGTCTCAAACTGCTCTTCCAGAAAAAAAAAAGAAACGTAGCTATACCAAGATCAAGAAAGAGGGAAAGAATGTTGAAATGCATTCCATAGTCCCAGGAACAACTTAAAAAGGTTATCATAGACTCTCACCAAGATAACTGAGTCGTATTTATATCATTCATGCCAGCATCCTGCAAAAACCTACCAAGATAAAAAGAGAAGAGAAATTGTCATCAATTAAGATGTCCGGTAAGAAAATAGTTAACAGAACCAAAGAATGATAACCTTTTCTAAAAGGCATTCCCAAACAACATTATTGGTTGTAAGGTATACTAAGGTATTAATATCATACACCTCCATTGAGGTTAGCTAAAAAATCAAGACTGGTATGGTTTCAAAGACCATCGACCTTTAACTTAACAGAGATATCTTAGTAAAGTCCATGGCATTACAGTGAGTTTGTAAGAAAAAATAAACAAAAAAGTTCTTTAGAAAAAATTCATCCTTTCTCTCCTTTCTATCACTCATCCATAGAATTATTAACTCATGCAAGCAATTAGAAAAGTAAACCAAACTAGAATTAATAAGAAAAACGCTTACTGCACAAGCGAACGGTAAGGATGGAATACAACCAAATAGTAGTTAAGAGCTTCTAAAATCTTCATTTCCATTTCAAGTATATCTTTGACTTCATAACGATACTTTTCATCAGAATCTGTGGATCAAAAGTGGCAGGTTATCAGCACTTGTCACATAGATAGAAACCAAGCAACCATATTTGATGGAAATACAAAGGCAATCTATTGGTCCAGCAGCAAGTGATTACATATTTTTTTGATGTAAAACACAAGAAGTCGTGCCTGCACTGTGCTTTCTTCTGCTTTTGATGCCAAGTACAAGCAGGTTGGAGCGACGAGATGCGGATCGTATTCTGTCATACTCTTTCTAAAAGTACAAAGAGAAGTTATGGTTAGCAAGTTTAATCCATATTTGGGCTTCAAACTATGGCTGAATATGCTTGAACTTGGAAAAATACTCAAAAATTCCAAAACTCAAGTGCATCTGTGAATGTAACTGTAATGCAGAAAGTTTTGGAAGGATAAATATAATAGTTAATGCATGAGTCACAGGTTTCTGGTTGCTAACTGCGCACCTTTTTCACACCGTCGGAAGATCAAGTAACATACCTGGTGAAAAGGCGTCTCATATATGTAACTGCAGTGGCTACAACCCTAAAAGATTGGCCAGTATTTAGACATCAGCGAAATTAGTGAATATCCAATGATTAAATATTTATCATATTAACTTCTCTAAAAATGAGAAGGCAGATTTGTCAATACCATCACAATTTTAAAAAGAAAACAGTTTATGAAACAAGAATTTCATTGTAGAATCGAGTTCCTTTTTTTTCTAACATTTTACCATTAGTGATTAAACATATTTTCTGCATATCTAATTATTTCTTTTCTCTGAATTTTCCAACATCCAGTCAAAGTAAGAGATTAGCAGAAGTATATAAAACATCAGGAGAAGGAAGTCAACCTTTGCCTCACTTTTACATGTTGAGCCAATTTTGATATATCTGGAAGGGGGGAAAAAGAGCACTGTTAACAGATTATACAAGTGATGAAGATATGAAAATCACTAACAAACAAGCAGTACCATACTTGAGGAAATAATAACCAGCTAAGCTCAATAAACATGGAGTATTTCTATTGATTACCTGGAATATTCTTATGATAACAAATTTCAATTATTAAATATAACATGCTTATTCCAATAAAATTTGACTACTCTTATGCTCAACTTCTCAACCTTTTTTGTCTCCAGATAAGCAGCATGGCAACTTCCACCAATTTAATCAAACAGACAACTCTCGATAGCGAGAATGAGCAATAAACCGATTTTCTCTTCTTCTTTTTTTTTTTAAATTAAAAAATAATAATGAAGTGAAGTGAATGGGGTAGAATCCAGATAAAAAGACATTAAAATAGAAGCATAATATTCAATGAAATAACAAGAGGGAGAGAGGAGCATATACAACTGGACATCTGCATCTTAATGAGCTTAAAATCTTCAAGAGCGATGCCTTTTTCTCTGTCAAGAGGTTGCACTACATCTACTTCTTCTTGGTCCAGAAGCTGTTTGCTGAATACACAAAAACCAGCATCAATTAAAAATATCAACCAAAAAAACAAAACAAAGAAAACAAAATCATTATGCAGTAACGGACTACGCATATGCCAAATTGGATGAGATTTATAAGCTGAAACGTACTAATGAGAAGATGTCCAGAAATTGGCAGCCATCTGTTCGTCCGAATTCGAATAACTGTGAGTCGAGTTCGCTTACCTGCCTTCTAATTTACTTGCAGATTTGTTTCTCTCGGATTTTCCTTCCAGTAACAATTATCATATATACCCTCTAAATATTAGTTAATATCACCAATATTCAAAATTTTAAAAATGAACATTAATACCTAAACATTTAGCAAAATATACACAAATTTCCAACTGTTAAAAGTCCACTGTAAAACTCAACACATGTCAAATAAAAAAGTCACGTGGACTTCAATAGCGAAGCTGACTGATTTCTGAATGTTGTCCATTTCACACAACACGTTTTCGGCTAGATTCCGGCCAATATCGGAGAGCTTTGATTCTTGGAAATCTTGGAACTGTAGGGAAATAACTTCTCATAAAAGATTCCATACCAAATAAGCAATGTCGAGGTCTCCGCATAATTAATTTGTTGTTCAATTCATTTTAGCGGCAACGTGCTATGACGACTAGTCGAAAATGAAAATTTAAGCATAATTGATTGATCAGCTTTCGAAGTAGGAGTTGGCATCCGTTTAGTTTAATAAAAAATCGAATCAATCCAATTCGGTTTAATTCTGTTTAATTTTTTTAAATTTGATGATTTAATTTTAATTTAATTTAATTATAATTCGATCCAATAAATACATTAAAAAAAAATTTTAATTGAAAATCAAATTGGTTTCAACCTAAACTAATGTTCACCCCAGATGGATTTGCAATTGATTCTTCGTGCAAATACGAGTTTTTACTCATTTGAAGCTCTCTAACAACTTCTTAATTGACAACATTCCAAAGGAAATCGAAAAATGCCAAAATTTAAATAATTTGTTACTCGACGACAAAGTTTTAAAAGGTGCAAAGGAAGTAGAACAGATTTTGAAGCTGGACATTCTGGATGTTTCTAGAAACAACCTCACTCACTGAATCTAGGGCAGAATAGTTTAGACGGTGTCGTGCCGAAAAATCTGAAGATATGCATGAATTTGATTTACCTGGATTTGAGTTTGAATAAATTTGTTGGTTATTTGTCAATGCAGTTAAGAGTTCCATGTATGGAAGATATTCCAATGGCATATGCTAATATTCCAGTTTTGGGTTCTAACCTGAATGAGAATTTTGTGATTGTTCGCGATTTTAGTAGCAATAACTTCTTTGCCTTTATTCTCTGTAGAAGATGAGTTATTTGAAGCTAATTACAAACCCAATTATAAATTGTTACTTAATTATGTTTAACAGGTCAATCAAATCCTGGGGAGTTGGTTTCAAAATGTAATGATTTGCAAAGTCTTTCAGTTAATTTGAATGCAAACCAGTTGTTGGGTATGGTTAATGAGGCATTTCTTTTTTATTGTCTACAGCTAGTGGAGTTTGAAGCTGCAGATAATCAGATTGGTGGGTCAATTACTTCTGGTGTTGAAAAGTTGATGAAGCTTTAGCGTCTTAACTTGAGAAATACCAAAAAAATGTATATTATCTGGTGTATAATATAATTCCTTAATATATTATTTAGTGCAAAAAAAAAATGTATAACAAATTTGATTACTAAAATATATTACAAATAAATTAATTGGAATAAAATTAGAAACATATGGAGAATTAAAGGAATTGTAAAAAAGCATATATGTCGAATAGTAATCATTATCTTTTAATATTTTAATAAGTTTAATTTTAATGTCAATTTTTTAATTAAAAAATAATATTTTCATAACTCGTGTAAGAGATATAAATCCCTTATCATTTCCTTTTAATATGTACAGGGACATTTTAATTATTTGATTTGCACTAATATAAAATTTGTTTAATTTAATAAAATATTTCTAATAATTGAATATATGCACATGTTTTATTAAATATTTAAATATTAATATTAGTTTTTAAATTTTTTAAATATTTATGATATTAGTCAATTATCTTGAAAGTATTAATGATAATATTAAAATTTATATAACCCTAACGGCGTCGCTTTGGGCATCAACGGTTACTTTGCGGCCCATAGAAATTGGCCAATTCATTATATCATCCTTTGAGTTAGTTTTAGAAAATCAACATTGTTCATTGTCTCGTTAATGGCCACCAACTGCTTATGATGAAACCCACCTCAATATCTAAATTCATGTTGTTATTATTATGATTTGATACGGATTTTAATTTATACGTGGTTTTCTTTTTAACAATGCTGATGATCAGACCATTCTTTTTAGGCTTTGGACTTTGAAGTTTGACACTTGAACCAATGATAACGAGCGATTGGATTTGTTTGAAAATTAAGGTTCAATGATCGGATGTCTCGGGATATTTACAAAAAAAAAAAAGGATTTTAAATGAAAATAAATATTTAATTTTTTTTTCTTTTAAATAATTCTAAAAGATTCTCTCTCTTTTTTAATCTAAGCATGATACTTAAATCTTAAGATTGTTATTTACTCTTCACCACTAAATAACTCTCAAGTGGAGTGGACTAATACAATCACTCTAATCTTCAATATATAAACTTCATACTTTCTAAAGATGAACCATGTTTTTATATCTTTATATTTTTCATTCATTCTTTGATATACCTTCTTACTATTATGTATTCTCTCGCATATCTTTTATTATTTTTAACTTTTTTTTTATAACTACTCACTAATTTATCCACAAATTCATTTTTACTGACAAAATTCTCATTAAATCACATAGAAATCACCTTTATAGAACCTACAAGAGGAAGAATATATGAGAGCTTCTACGCGTGTATTATTTCAAATTATAATTTATATCTAGTACTCTTTTTTTGGTATAGTGAATCTAAAATTCATGCTCAATACTATTGCCATGTCAAATACACTTACAAATGGAACGGTTTTGAAATATTTAAATTTGGGATTCTTTAAAAATTATTTTTTAACCCTTTGAATTGTCATAAATTGTCAAAGATAAACATCGTCCTCACAATAAAAAAAAAAAATTTTGACGTTCAAGTCAGTGTATAATTAACACAAGTATCTAGTGTGTTAAAGTGTTTCAAATAAAAGGATATTAAATGCTCGTATGTTTTTTTACTTTTTAAATATATATATTAATGTTCTCTCAATTATTTATTTGAATAATTTTTAAATAAAATTATACGTGCCTATTATAATGTAAAGTGATAGCGTTTGATTTATATACAACATAATTATATTTGCAATAAGATGATAATTTTTTATTATTTTATCGCTATGTACTTTATGCAATAAAATAATAATCATATGTTAGATAAAAGTTATTGTAAATAGAATTCACGTATAATTATAATTATAATTATAAATAAAGGTAGAAGATAAAATATACTCGTACTCTTTTACCTCTTATGGTAATTTGGCTTTTTTTTTACCTTTTTTTTAAGGATAATTTAATCTTTTTATTTCTCCGGAGCTTTTAAAGTAATTTAGTACAACATTTTTCTATTATTCAAATTTAGCGTTTAGGTTGTTTATTATTAGTAAACCTGGTTTATTCTTTTTTAAGTCCAACTTTACTTCCAAATGTTATAGACTTCATTTAAATGGAGTGGGCTATTGTAAGTCTAATAGATGTAAATTTGTCTTTAATTTATATTTAAATAATATTTATAGGGGAATATTTATTATATCACCACTAATATTTTAGTATACACATGTGAAACAAAATCTTAAAAATTAGATAAAACTGAAATTAATATTAGAGGATGGTAATTCACGATAATTTTAGCTACTTGTTCAATGAATTAAGGTAAGTTATTGAGCATGAGTTTCAAATGGTCTTCAAAAAAAAAAAATTAATGGCATGAACTCTTTGAGCAAATGAAGTCGATTATGACATGTGACTATTATCAAAATACAATGATTAAGAAATTTTTTAAAAAAAAAATTAGCAACTCGATAATAAGTGATAAAAAGACTCAACAATATTACGCTTTCTATCGGCAGAATGAAACTAGAACTTATCAAACCGTACATCAAATAGCTCTTGTAAGGCATAATCCAGATTATGTTATTATGAGAGTCTGATCCAAGCGAAGTTTCGCTAAATACCTTAGTACGGTAACGTATATGTAGTGCTACACGCCGATCAGCTTCGTCTAAGGGTCAATTTTTCATAGAGTTCATCAATCTCCACCTGCGCAATGTTGGGTAGTATGTGAATTATTCCTTTTAACTGATTTGTCAATAAGAGAGTAGGACAAGATTAACCTTTCTTGCAAGTAAATTTGGAGAAAAGAGAGTAGTAATTCTTTTCACCTGATAATATTTGAGCAATTTGTTTCGTTTCTTCTTCAATGTGGCAGTCACTAAATCTCTTTTCATGTCAAAGGGGCAGGGATCCAAAATCACTCCTTTGATGTATTCAAATCCCCTCAGCTGGTTTGGTTGTATACCAACAACAAGAGAAGTAAAATAAAATTAAAATAAAATCTCAGCTGAACAAATGAAAAAGAAAAGAGCAAGCAAATCAATGAAACTAGAGGGAAGAGAGTCGGTGTTCCAATTAGCAAATGTTACCTTCTTTTCCTCAGCTGTACTCTTTAGCTCTGAGAGGACGTATTTCTGTAGCTCATCAAGTGAACAGAGTTCAGAGAATGAACCATTATGACCATTTGAGTATGCCCACCTTTTGGTTTCATCTTCATTCGGCACAACTACAGCAACTAACATTGACTTGAAGCTGTTCCCATACACCCAGATCTTCAAGAAGAAATAAAAAATTAAAAAATCATAAAGCAATCAGCAAAAGATTAATGACCAAAACACTTAAACTATGAAGTATAAAAAAAAGAGCTCACATCTTCAACTACAGGAGTGATGCTATAAACATTTTCCAAATATTCAAGAGCCACATACTCTCCCTGGGATAGTTTAATAAGATTCTTCTTTCTGTCTATAATCTTAACAACTCCATTGGGAAATATTTGCCCTATGTCCCCTGTGAATGCCAGAGAATGATCATAAAATCAGAAACAGAATATCAGTAGCAAAGAATTAAGATTGTCAAGAAATGGCAGAAATCAACCTGTATGAAACCACCCATCTATAATGGATTCTCTTGTCAATTCAGGATTTTTGTAATACCCTGAAAAAAGAGTCTGCCCTCTCACGCATATCTCACCACAAGGAGGATCAGCAAGTGGATTGTAGCCCATCTCTGGGACCTCCTCCAGACGCAGCTCGGTGTATACAGTTGGTGGACCAACAGTACCAACCATGCACATTTCATCCGGAATTCCAACAGTGGTTGACCCACAAGTTTCTGTCATCCCTGGACGAACCACAAAAGATGTACAATAAAGTTTTAAATAGGACCAACCCTCTGCCTTAAAGAACAAATCCAACACAACTTAAATATAATGTAATTTTGGCAAATAAATATGAAGAAAGTAAGAGTTGCGTATATGTTGGTGAAATGTTGCAACAAGAACCCTCCACTAAAACTTGAAAAATTGTGTGGTAGTTTCTTTTAGCAATAGAGTAGTGCTAAACATCCCAAAATTTATCTCAATAAGTGAATACAAATGAGAGGGCATTCATTGTGTGGATCATGGAATGGTGCAATAAAAAACTTTGAAAATTGTATATAGATTCAATCAATAACATATCACATTCCACCTCATTTAAGATGCACTTTTCAAAATAAATTTTGGAATATTTCGCATTATTATTCTTAACCAGAAAAGGTTCTACAAGTCTGCAGACATAGTCTGAGATGACATATCAACCATAGAAGTACTCAAACGGTAATGAAGCGATAAATTTCATGTCTATTCTTGACTAACAATGAAAGTCTATACTCAAGAATTTCTTGTAAATTATTTTAGCTGACAGATACATCCCATATCTTATGTGTCCCAGATGACCTATGGTTCAACCTTTACTATTATAGGCATAGATATTTACCATAGCCTTGGACTACAAAGGCACAGCAAGTAACCCGTAAGAATTCTTCCACCTCGGTGCTTAAGGGTGCACCACCAGATGTAATTAGTCGAAGGCGACCACCTAAGCTGTCTTTGATCTGATAAAAGGGGGAAAAAAACAAGTAGATAGCACGTTTGTTCTTGCAACAACTTAATAAATTTAATAATACAGGGGATGGTTGGTCCATGATGATAGATCCTGGGGCTGTTTTCTTTGAAGTAAACAAACACTAAAACGGTTGCATCAAAGCAATTTAAAACCAATGGATTAAGGTTCCACAATGCTGGAAGCTGGACTAGAACTGAGGTTGCAATA
The DNA here is from genome assembly GCA_946807835.1 of Ailanthus altissimus. Taxonomy (NCBI): domain Eukaryota; kingdom Viridiplantae; phylum Streptophyta; class Magnoliopsida; order Sapindales; family Simaroubaceae; genus Ailanthus; species Ailanthus altissimus. The sequence goes on from OX327684.1 coordinate 24,135,653, forward strand.
AAACAGGTCTTTGAACGACTAAGTCTCACCTTTCTGAAGGCTAACAGATCTGCTAATGGTGATGTGTATTTCTGTTTATACCCCATCTTCATCCAAGCAAGTTTGCTGCATATCAATATAGCAAGCATCGGCAAAGTAATTATGCTATATTGGTACAAAGGTCCAGTTTTCCAATAATATTCAAGAGAAAGAAAGGACACTTTTCTGAGTTGAAGGAAATATTATGAACTAGATGGAACAGCATCTCACTATTTGTAGAGGGCACCGAAAATTTGCCTCCTCAAGGGCCCGAGTTCTTCTACTGTTTTCTTTATACCTGACATAAAGAAAAAAATAAAATAAAATAAAATTTGATTGGTTTGTCCGAATTCTAAAATAAATGACTTTAGGGAGTTTTGCAATGACCAATGACCGGCAAAATTTCCCTGCCTTGATAAATCTTTTCAAATACTCGAGGCACTCCTGCCAGAAGTGTTGGCTTCAACTCCATCAAATCATCCCTCAATGCATTCAAATTCTTCAATGAATTTTGAACAAAATATTATGAGTTAAGGAACATTACTAATATAAAGTACTGAAAGATATAATTGACACAAAAAGTATGGATTACCAGAGGTGATCTGATGTATAGAAAATCATAAGTATAAGATTTGTTAATTAAATAAGATCGAGGCTGCTGCAATGGAGCTTCATAATTTGCTTCTTTCTTTCCTCTTTTCTCTCCTCAATCAAACATTAAAAAACCCAGTTTTGTTCATAATTTTAATTCCTATCCTTCCTAGTATCTTCTATTTCCCTCACACTTAAGTAGAATGAACCAATGCTCAAAAATAGAATAGAGAGGGGCAGGAGCATACCCCTTGATAGTAACCAACAGAAGCACCCTTATGGAAAAAATGTTCCTCAATCGTGCGGTCAAAGATATGAGCCAGAGGCAGGAAAGAAAGATATGCATCATCTGCTGTCATCTAAGTCACGAAAAAATATATTTTAGGGTAACAAAGACGAGTCATTCTCCTGTGTGGACATTACAAGATCTTAAAATGTCGAAGTGATCTAAACAATGTTGTACAGTTTAAAATGATGTTGTTTCTAACACTATAACCTATACAAAGATGTTTAGGCCGTGTCCAAAGTTTAGAAACATATGAACATTCGCACCTGAGAATTTCTAAACAAAGATGGGACAGGACGGGACAAATCTAATGCTAAAGAAAATGGAACTAGTTAAAGAACAGGACAAGCATCATATCACCTAAAACAATGCTAAAGAGGTTGAACATCAAGTTTCACCTTGTCTTCAAATTGATCCAGAAAGAGATCAACCCCCCTGACAAATGTTGCAACAGTTTCATGTGTTAACACAACTCCTTTTGGATCTCCACTGGAACCACTAGTATACATGATTGTGCAGATATTAAAAGGCTGAGGTGGCAAAATCTCTGACGTGTTTTCTTTCCCCTGGTAAACAAAACAATAGGTAGTAGAGTAATAACAGAGAAAAGCATGCAAATGCCAACAATACTATCTAATCAAGAAATACAACAATTAACACTTCTGTGATACAATGTTGGAAATGGAGCATATTATTTAAATTCATTAACAATTACCCAATGCCTTGGTACTTTGGTGAGGGGAGTAACTCATATTGCTCAATAATGTCTAGGATGGCAAAGTCTTGCTTCAGAAAATAATGAAGAAAAAAGGGAGAAAAAAGTAAAGAAAAAAAGGGAAGAAACCCTCGGTCAATTGCCTAATGGAAGCAAAGTGAACTGTTTCTCTTGACAAAAAACCATTACTGCAGAGAATCATACTCTTTCCCTAGAGTTTGCAACGGTTAAGACATGAATCACATGAGCAGAACATTAAAAGACTAACCAAATGAAGAAATTCATCCCAGGAATATGGTTTAATTCCAGTGTGCACAGCCTTTTCCTTTTCCTCCTCTGTCAATGAGGTGAAGCAAACCATCGCTGCAACCACAACCATACTCAGTAAATTCCCTTTGGATAGATTAAAGAAACCACTACAACTAATCATTTGCACCTTTTAGTTGTTGAGCAGACATACAATCAGGATCTAGTAGCTGCATGCAGTAATTATATAAACAGAAGAATCTGATGTTAAAATTTTAAGATCATAATGGATTATTTGTTACTCATCCAAAAAGCAGGTCTAAATCTTACTTCTTTCACTTTCTTATCTTGGACAAAAACAAAATGAATCTCCGCATGATCTATTATAAAATTTACAGCTGCTGGACCTGCGTCAAATAGAATACATAAGCAGTTTAGTTTGACAATTAAGCTTTTAAGTCCGCTGCCAAAATCTAAAACCTTCTTCATGCAAGAAAGACTATGAAATTCAAATCCAAAAGCAATAATTTTGTAAAGAGAATTTACCAAGGGTATCATAAAGAGGCACGCAAATTAAATTGTGGGCATTGCAAGCCTACAAATAAGTCAAACTTGTTGAGTACAGACTCGTCCACGAGAACTAAAAATCAATTAGCAGATCAAACTTTATTAGCAAACACTGCCCCGGAGAAAGTGTTAGAACAGACCTCCATAGCCTCAATCCACTGAGGGCAGTTTGCTCCATAAATTCCAACCCGACAGCCCTGTAACATATTTTGTTAATTAAATCGCAATTTCCACTCAAATCAACAGGCTTCGGTCAAATAGTATTATATGTATCTTACAGGTTCAGCCCCAGCTGCTCGCAATGCGGAACCAACTTGCAGAACTTCCTCATAAACTTGTTTGTAAGTTTTCCAGACATAAGGCCCTACCTAAAGACCAATTAAAGTTTTTTTAAGGAAAAAAAAAAGGCAATATAATCATAGCTTCACAAGAAAGAAAGCTGAACAACTTTGCTTGTTTTCATGTAGATTTTCACCTTCCCATCAACTAACTTACGCCAGCCAAGCATCCGATTTCCTGGATACATCTCAACAGACGTTCTACACATCAACATGTTTTTTGTCAACAGAAAAATATGAATTCAACAAGATCACAAGACCTCCATAAACATATGAGTAAATGCTACCCAAAAGCAAGCTGTCACTCCCATGGTACAATCAATTTCCATTACACTTGCATATTCTATGGCAAAGATAACTCCTCAGGGTTGGGTTCTCTCAAAATGTTCATTATAGCTTAATATAACTATTTGACAAGCATTATGGAACAAGCAGCAGAGTTTTGTTACTTGGACTTGGCTATGTTACGAATAGACTAAACGCAAACTTAAAACTTCCATTAAAGTTGAAACATGTAACATAGGAGTTGAACTGAAAACGTGCAATACAAAACTGTAAAACCTAGTTACGTCGAAATTCACAACATGGTAAATCCCTGGTTACCAGGTTGTAAAATATACAACGTGTTGAGAGAGGAAACATCATTCTCCCTCTCGAGGTTATATTGAAGCGAAGAACCAAGATTCAACCTAAAACTCTAACCTCCTTGCGCAGCGGAATAACCTGTCAATCAAGCAAAAAACAACAAGAATCCAAAGCAGAAAACAAAAGAACACAACACAATCTTACATGGTTCGGCCAATTGCCTACGTCCACGGTGGATCCAAGGATTCTAACATCTCTTATTATAACTCCATAGAGATTTTACAAGGAAAACTCAATAAAGAACCTTCAAAAGGACCTAAACGTTTAGTGAACCCTTACTCTACCACGAACAATGATCACCCAAACAACGGTTCCACCCTAGCGCACACAAGCACTTAGTGCCTACCCAGTTCTACCCCTCTCTTAAAGTCTCTCTTAATGTTTAATCTAAAATCAAAGGTTTACAAGTATTTATATAGGGTGTATTTCGTGCCTACTAACCTTATTTCTTGTTGGAGTAAGAGTCCACTTGTTTTGAAAGTCCAAAACTTCCCAAAACTAAAAATCCCGAAGAAAAACGGACTTCTGACGCGTCTGGCGCTTCGGCGCTCGTCCCTGGGCGCTGCGACACTGGCCAAAATCACGCCCAGCGCTGCGGCACTGGGTTGCTGTCCTGGGTGCCACGACGCTCAGCCCTATATGCCTATCCCGCATTTTCTTGCTTCCTTCACGTCTTTGAGTCCCGTTTTGCTTCCCCCTTCATGTCTCACACGTCCTAAACTTCTCCATACGTATCCCACACATTCTAAACTTCTTATAACTCTTTACGTATTCATCTTAATTCTTATCCAATCAAAATTGTTGAATTACTAATTTTTCAAAAAGAAAAAAAATTCGGATACGACTACTAAACATTTTTGAGACGTATGAAATTTCTCTAACTTTTTAATCATGTAGCGAAAGTCTTTCGTTAAATATCTCAAATAGTTTTCTTAGATTTCTTACGAGTTGTATTTTGAAAAACATGCAAGGAAAAACTTAAAAGATTGTAACAGAAAAGAGAGGGAGAGAGAGACTATAATGTAGAGCTGGCTGTTGCATGAAAACTGAAAAGAAGCGAACAACAGAGGGTCAATTACCTGAAGATATCCCAAGATGTAGTTAAATGAGGGGCTAGGGGAGGAAAGCCGTTCTTGGCAAGTAAATTTCGATAAACGGGGCCAACTGATGGCTTCCCATCTCGTCCCTCTCTTCCTTTCTCCACCTGAACTGCAAACATCTTCATTTTTTGTTTTGCCCTGCAGAAGAGAAGACTCAGAATAAAGGGAACTAATGGGATTATTTATATAACAATACCACAAACCCAGTATAGAGATTGACTGCAAAACACATCACCCACCTAATACTAATAGGTCAATGAAATTTAAAAGAACAAAACATCCAGGCATGAACTACATGAAGCATTAGTTGTTTTTAGCTTAATTTTGGTCTAGAGATTAGGAATGAAGAAACTTGGTCTCCCACCTCCGGAAGAATGTAGGATATGCATTTTGAAAGCGACTTTGTCGGAAAATTCAAACATTAATTTCGAAGACTAATGGACTTTTTTAGCAGAACCTTCAACGTAGCCTATAAATAATAGAAAACAAGAGCAAGATAGTGCTTGAAAGTGTTCTTCAACTGTGGTTCCCACTTCTCACAAGGAGCACAAGAATTAACGACTTATACGGAGACTAAAAGGTTTTAAATTTTGTTATTTTATTTTATCAGTTATTCGATAATAAACTAATGGTAAATATATGACAAGAATTTGCAGGGTAATTTAAATTAAGCGATAAACAATGTCCTTGTCAATTATTACTTACCAGTCGCATGTGAGGGGTTTGGTTGCAGAAGGAAGCCGGGGAGAATCAAACCCATTATTGATTTTCTCCTACAACACATCATAGTTTAGTTTTGGAGCATATACTATTTTTAATGAAAAAATAAACAATTTGAAGTCCATTCTTTTATCTCACAAAATCCCATAACCTTTTTTTCATGATTAAAATTTTAAGGCAAGATAGAGAGAACACAAATCAATTTAATTATATTTATTTCAACATCAATTTCTTTGAATTTGCTATTCTCTCTCTTTTTTTTATTTTCCCTTCTTTCTACCCGAAAGGATTTTTAGTTGTTATTGTTCTTCTTAGTGACAGGAAATTCTTTGGCGAGCACTAGCCCCCAACTTTTTTTCGTTATGTTACTTCATTGCACGAATTTGATTTAGTTGCTTCGGGATAAGTATTAGCTGAGTGGACACTATAAAACCAGTATTAATCGGTAAAGAAATTTGAAATGGATAAAATAAGCATATGCGATTTCCACTAAAAAAAACTAGAGATGGAAACTAGCAATGTCTTGACTTCAAATTTTTACTAATATTATGAGGTGATGGTGAAAGGAAGAAATGTCGGACGGTTTAGAAATTCGGATAAGAGTTTAAAGGAGAGGAACAGATAAAATGGTAATTTTCTATTTAAAGAGATTAAATAAAATTTGTTAAAATAAATTTTAATGAGATTTTTTTAAAATGAAGAAGTTATTTACATCCTAAAATATACTATAAATACTCATTTACTTTACACACTTGTTTAATAATTTTAAAAAAATTAAATTTTACTCTACACTTTTTGAAAAATAACAAGCACATTATGTGTGTCTATATATATTGAAGAAAATGATAATTTAGTTCTTTATTTTAAGAGTATATATCAACATAGATCTCATGTTTTAATAATTATTATATTAATCCATGTCGTCAGAAATTTATTTTTAAATGAGTTCTATCGAAGGTAACATAGTATTTTTATTATTTTTAAAATAAAAATTAATTAAAAAATGACACATATCATAATATGATTAAAATAAATGACATGTGTCATCATGTATTTGGTTTATATTTTTAATAAATATATTTTTTTAAATAATAAATATTTTTATAATAAATTAATTAATAAAATACATATGGCATATTATAAATAGTTACAAATAACATGTGTCATGATGTAATTGGTTTATATGTTTAATAATTTTCTTAAAGAATAAATATTTTAAAATTAAATTGATAAATATATATTTAATAAATAAATGACACATGTAATAATATGATTAGTTGCAAATGACATGTGTTATTGTGTAATTAGTTTATATATTTATTAAGTTACTTTTAAAAATATTTAATAAATAAAGGACACGTCTCCATAGGTGGGTGCGGTGCAAGTCACTGCCCCCCTCTCTTATTTGACGGCGAGCGGCGGTGGCCACTGCCTCTCTTCCATCATTTTGGCCTTTTTCTGTAATTTTTTTTTTGCCAAAAAAAAATGACTTTATAATTGTGTAGATTAAAAAAAAAGAATTCAATAATGTAAAATTTAATAAATTTTATCATCAAAATATTGTCAAAAAATAATGGCCGGTTGCCATTTTTTGGCAATAATGACAATTCTATTTTATTTTATTTTTAAAAATATTTAATAAAAAATTAAATTAATTAAATAATAACACGTGTCACATGATTTGTGAATATTTGACTAAGGATATTATAATAAAAGTAAGAAAAAAATAAATATTTAACAATAAAATTCTAATGACAATAATTAATGCGATAATTATTAAAATATAAAAAATTATATTAATATATACTTGTAAAATAAATAACTAAAATATCATTTTTTTATATATTAAAATTCGAACTTATGACTTTATGTTAGAGGTAAAAGTGTAAGTCAACCCTCTATTATTATTATAATTATATACCTTACGCAAAAATATCATAACATAGACCTCATGAAATCAGCTCAAAAATGTTTCATACATCAACTATAAGTTTTAGTATTGTTGAATTATTTATTGTTATTGTTATTATTTTCTTAGATTTCGGTTCAATTGAAGTTCTAAAACGGGAGTTCTCATCCGTTTTAGAAGAAAGAATTATTATTCTTAAAATGTTACAATTGATGCGGAATCATTATCTCTTAAATCATAAAATTAGTAAGTAATTAATATCTGTTAAATCAATAAATTAATGATATATTGTATTCCTTAAAAACTATACCACTAAACTCACAACACTTATGAAAGGAACTCAACAATGGAGATTATGATGAACATTTAATTTTTCTCCGCTACAACTATGTATGATTTTTCTTTTCTTTTCCTTCCATTATTTCTTTTCTACAATGGCCACAATATTTTGTATCGTTGTTATAAAATAATTATTGAATAATATAAATGAGTAAATAATATAAATATTGTTGTTGTAGATGATTATTAAATAATGCATATCAATGAGTTCATCAAATTCATTGAAGTAGATATAAAATTAAATTTGATTGAACTACTGTATATTTGATGTCTTATATTTTTTTATATTTATTTTGTTAGTCTCAATTAAATAATTTTTGACAAAAAATAAATTTAATTCGTTGACTTGAAGATTGTCCAAATTTTTGAGTTAAATATTATCATCAAATTTTCAAACAAATTAAATTAAATTTGAAGTTGATGAGGAAGATATTAAGGTTTAAAATAAAATTAGATTGGTGTAAAGAATAATGATATTTTAGTTATTTATTTCAAACTGTCATTAATAGTAAATTAGTTATGGAAATTTTAGTAATATAAAAAATTAATCAACTTATGAGCGTTAGATGATTTTTTATGGTGTAAATAACCCAACATTTCTAAAAACAAGGTTTTGTGAGATATATAGTGGATTTCAAAGAGTCTCACCCGAATGCTTTTAAGACTTTTAAGCTCGATCATTTATAACATGATTTTTATTGGCACTATAAAATTATAAAGTTAAATTTAAAAATATTTTCAAAGAGTAGTGCCATTTTTGTAAAATTAGGATATATATATTTTGTATTTCAATTGATACTTTCTACTTGAATACTTATTAGATAATTATTATTTTTTATTAATATAATAATTATATAATATTAATTAACTAGCGCATTATATATCATAATACTTAAAATATAAATTGTGTATCTAAATTATATAAATATAATAACACTTACTTAAACGGTGATAAAAAAATTTGTAATACATTTTAGAAGTCTTACATTTGAATTTCTCTCTCTCTATATATATAAAACTGATATTACAATATTATAATGATATTGTATTATCACTTTAATTTATAAATTATAAGATATAAAACTGGTAGAAAATTAAAAATTTTAATTGTGTTATTGCGAGCCTAATCCAATTTAAAGTATTTTTAGATACTTAATAATGTGGCTACAATTTTTTTTTTTAAAAAAATGACGAATGAATGTGAAAATGAAATAGGCCATAAATGATCCACAATCAATTTGGGCATTTTTTTAGCACTAATTTGGGATTTAAAGATTTTGATATTTAACGTACGAGAAAATTTTATATGGATTGTTTTTATGGAACCATTTAATAAAAAATTTATCTCATTTACCTTAAATATAATTATGATCGGTTACGTACAAAATAAGATATCTTTAAAAAAAATTTAAAATAAATATTAAATAATAAAAATAATTCATAAACAACCGTCAACATGGTGGGGGCAGCTTTGACTGTTGATCAGTGATCTATTGGTTAGGTCTAGATCAAAATCAGACCCTGCGTGAAGGGGAGTCATAAAGTCAACAACACGAAAATAAATAAATAAAGTAATAAATTAAATGTCCGAATCCGCAATGCCAATTGCCAAACAGGCAAAGCACCAATTTCGGGATCATATGATACGATCCACCGTAGTGAAAAGATATTAAGACGTGGCAAGCAGTCATTGGTCCGAAACATGGAAACAAATTAAACGCCACTTCACCAACTGCATGCACTCTTCGTGTCTCTTCGAAACGGCTCGATTTCAATTGAGGCCCCTCCCTCGTCGCCATCTTCCATCAACCAAAACACCAAAAACAAAACGCTACAATTAAAAATACATTTTTGATTTTGCTTTTATAATCATCAATCTCCACTGTATGTCATCATCAGTTTATCTGTCCTTAGAAGAAGAGAAGAAGGAGATATCGTTAATGGGGACGACGAGGAGGGGGAAATCATCGCATGTGAATGCAGTGTATGGATGGGTGAGAAGGCAGCCAATGAAGGTCAAGAGCTGCCTTGCTATGACGCTTATGGTGCTTGCTTTGGTGGCCATGAAGCTTTTAGTTAAAAATCATGATTATTTCTTTGTTGCATCCGAGGCCATCCATGCTGCTGGGATCATGGTCTTGATTTACAAGCTCACCACCAAGAAGACCTGTTCTGGTATCGTATTTACAAATTTTCTTTATTTCTTTTTATCCATTTACCTTGAAATTGATTTCTTTGCGTTGCTTGCCTAGGCCTTTTTGATGATAAATTGAATGATCTGATACCACTAATGATAATTCGTTTTGTGTATGAAGGATAAATTGGATTGAAATGGTGGAGGTAATTTGATGATATAGATAGTGTTTAGAATAGTAGGCAATGATGGATTTGATATTAGTGTTGGTGGGACATAATGCTTAGATAGTGTTTATTAAAGCATTTGTTTGATCATGGAAAGAAATAGTGGAAGGAAATGTGAGAGAATAGAAAAAAGTTGAGCAATTATTTTTTATTTTCATTGCATTACACGCATTGCTTTGTTTGCAGTGCATTAAATTCTTTTGTAACAATCCATACAAGCCTATTTACAGAAAAGTTAAAGTCAGTAATAGCAAATATTTTTTGAGCCAACTTTGACTTTTCAATCACTAGTAGCTTCTATATGCATCCTACCAACTCTAATCCGTCAATAGAATTACTGGCAACATTTCAGATACAACTTCTCAGGCCTATTTGTGCGATAAAACCGATGAATAGTTGTGCTCAGATGTTGATTGTTAACCATTTGAAGTCTAAACCCTGTATCTAATGTCGGTAGAATATTGAGTATTTGGGCTGGTCAGAGTGTATAAATCTGATAATTTCATTCATGAGCAGCAGGATGATAACTCTGATAGATATAATATTTCTAGTACGATAAAAGTTTCTTTTTACCATATCACAATGTCAATGTCTAATTAGCGGTCTCAATAATCTGATTTTTATTGTCTTTCTTCAGGTCTTTCACTGAAGACTCAAGAACTTACTGCTGTTTTCCTTGCTGTGAGATTGATCTGCAGCACAATTATGGAGGGCGATATTCACACGGTGTTAGATTTTGCAACCCTTGTATCCACTGCTTGGGTTATATACATGATCCGGATTAAGTTGAAGTTTACCTACATCAAAGAGCTAGACAACTTCCCCCTATACTACATAGTACGTGCATCATTCATTGTCATTCACATTGGTATAGGAAATAGTTGGGATAACTTATCAGGAATTCTGTTTATCTAAATCTAGTTTGACCGCAATTCATCTTATTTTATCAGTAAAAGACTGTTCTAATTATATATATCTTGATTTATTTCCCTAAATTTTGTTAAGGTGAATGTGCTAAAATAAAATATTTGATGCTAAAGAACCAGCACTTTTGACTATAACCTGTTGACATATTTTATGTGACTAGATTGAACTATAAGTTACTCGTTTATCTGTTTGAAAGTTGTTTGGTTTCTTCTGTCGTGTTGACCTCAATATTATTTTTTTCTTCGTATTAATGAGGTCATTGCAATAATGAAATATGTATAAATACTTTATACTCTCTCCACAAACAAGGTTAGAGGGTTTTTCCCTTATGTATTGATATTTATAGATCGTACTGGCTGCATTATTGATATAGTCTGCTTCCGCAGTTCGAAGTACAACGATTATTAACTGTTGAAAACAGGAGGAAGAATGTTCAATTGCTTTATTCCCCGCAATAAGCTTGTTTCAAAATGTATGTTAGGTGGTGCCATGTGCTACCCTTGCTGTACTAGTCCACCCTTACGGGCGATTAAGAAGCTTTAGTGGAATTATGTGGGCACTTTGTGTGTACTTGGAATCTGTTTCAGTGTTGCCTCAACTTCGTATGATGCAGAATGCAAAGGTAGAAGCTTCGGCCCTGTGCTTACCATTAATTTTAGCACTTACATATGTTAGGAGTAGTAATATTTGCCTTCTTTTTGCTTGATTTCAGATTATCGAACCATTTACGTCCCATTATGTGTTTGCTTTGGGTGTTGCAAGATTCTTGTCTTGTGCTCATTGGATTTTACAGGTTAGTTGTGGATTTGCACTCTTGAATCATCTTAGAGATTCAAAAACATTTTACGAGAGCAAACCAATTGGGGAAAACATCAATATATTTCATAAAATGAGATAAATTATATCATTTTACTTGTTAATGAATCGTTGACTCCCATTTTCTGCGATCTTTTTTCTTTTTCCTGGCGGGGGTTCATTACTAAAAAGCAAGAGGTTTTCACCAAAATATGGAATGAATTTGAACTCAATGTCTTGTGATTGACATGCAGGTTATCGAGAGTAGAGGGAGGTATTTATTCTTGCTTGGATATGGGTACTTCTGGTTCCCGTTGGCTTTTCTTGCAGAAATGGTTCAAACATTCATCTTGGCTGACTTTTGTTACTATTACATCAAAAGGTAGCCATAATCCTTCTTGATTTCTGGGAATCGTTGCTATAGAATCTTGCACCATCAATTTTCAGTTTTCCATGGCATAATTTTATTTATTTGATTTGCAGCTTAAAGGATGGCCAACTTCTCATGAAGATGCCTGTTTAAATTTGTGGTTTTAGTTTTTTTGAGAAGGCAATCGATAGGAATGATGTACATTCGGCGCACTTGTTAATGGGATTTCAAAATTTCAAACGTTTTGGGTTATATCACACATGCCAATTATATCCAGAGAACTTATGAATCAGTTGCTATCTCTATTGTTTTCTTGTACTTGGTTCCGTAACATCCACGCATGATGAAGATGAAAGCAAAAGTAACGTATAGCTAGCTGTTGCCACCCAGGACCTTCAGATGCAATCATCATAATACAGGTCACTATCTCGGGTAGACTAGACGCTTGACACACCTCGTGATTCTCTGCTAAACCCTCTCGATTAATGCCACGTGTCCTCCATGCGTCATTTCGTCTCATTACTTTCACTCCGGCCCCAACCTCATCCTCAAACAAAATCACCAACCTGTCTGCAACCGCCACGTGTAATTTCCCCGCATCGATACTCAGCTCTCAGCCCCTCCTTATCCACACCCCTAGTTTCACGTATACGCTGTACCCACATGCGGAACAACTTGACACATCCACGTCAATCTTTCAAAAGCTGCAAAGCAAGCTGTGACGCTATCACGACCAGCCACGTGTTCGATTCAGACGAAGCTACGCATCGCTACTCGGGCCTACCTCAAATCTGAATGATCCACATGTCATTGGATACCGTAGCTACTCACCCTTCTATGCCTTGGGAAGCCGCAAATTGGAAGGAAAGGTCGAGATTCGAGGAGACAGCAAAATCTCATACCGCGTGTCGTATATTTTCGACACCGTACTGCTGTTAAACCACAGTATGCCAGAAACAAATACGTGTCGTATTGCTACCTCTTCATGCAGACGCGACACATGGCAATCTGAGGTCTCTGCAGAGAGGAATCTACTTAATAAAACAACAAAAACGCTTTCCCGCTAAATTTTGCGGATTAAAATCATCAAAACTAACGGTGTTTTTTCAAAATCAGCAGCTTCCTTTGAAGCGCTTTATTTCCGCTAAATATATCCTGCACTCCCAGTACCTGTTACGTGTCGACTACCGTCCCTATCCACTTCTCTAGTTTCTCCACGTGGCGATATGTCCTCCTTCCTTGCCCTGTTTTTTTTTTTTTATCTTCATAAATCCAAACACAAACGTGAAGCCCTAAAATTATTTCAAAGTACACGGAAAGTACAATCGCCATCTTCATGTCTTTATGTGCAACACCAATTTGGTACGAAGTTATAGCTTGAAGCATTTGTGCTGTTCAATGGAGGCAAACTCTACAATGATAGGGCCAAAACCAGAAAAAGAGATCGAGCTGGAGTTAGGATTGTCAATAGGTGGCAGGTTCAAAAGAACAGAGAAGCTAAACCCGATAAAGAACGAAGCAGCTCAGTTTCAACACACGGACGATCCAAAAACTAGCGCTTTTGATACGGATCTGAGAGAAAATTATCAAACTTTTGCAAGTAATTGTCTTCAGCTTGGAAGCATGCATGAGATTGAGGCATTGCGGAGACACGAAGAGAAGAAGGAACGACAAGAGAAACAACAAAAAAAGAGAACGTCTACATCGGTGATCGAGAATGGGGAGTGCATCAACAGTGGTTGTGAAATTACACAAGATAATAAGACGTGGTTAAAATCATCAGAGCTCAAAACTGAAGAACGGGACTGCAAGAAAAGTAGAGTGGAAGAAAACGGACCCGGCAACGTGGAGATGAAAAATGTGAATTTGAATTTCACTGTAGAGCAAAACATCAACATGAATCAAAACGTTGCGTTTAATTCTACGGTATGTCCGGTTATGTACCCGTACCCTGCGCTACAGTATGTACAGTTCGCAAATGGGTTCCAATATCCTTGTGTGAATGTGGTTCTGTGTTGGGCAGCCGATGGGGCCGGTTCTGGGAATGATCAGGGTATGGTGCAGTCTGTGGTGAATCGAAGTTTTAGGCCGTTGCAGTCGGGTCTCAATGCGGGTCATGGGTGCGCTTCGGACCAGAATAGTAGGAAAGCAGTGTCCATTGGCAATGATTTGCCCATGTGCAGCTCCTCTGTAGTTTCGGATTACAGAAGCTCTTCTCATGAAGGTAAGCGCTTTCAGTTATCATCATTGCTGCCCTTTTCTTTTATTATTTAAAAACTATCAACATTTGTACGAGTTGTGTCCATTATTCTCGCATATGCATATCTTAGATTTCACCGAGAATTAGAATCAGAGCATGATTTTGTTTTAGTATAAAATAAAGCACAATAGCCTGATTGTTAGATGGCAATATTGAGAATTGTAAAAACTTAGCCCTTGATTTGTTAAATTGGAAGTAGATATATTGGTTACATTAGTTAATCATTATGTAAATTCTATGAAGATATATATTACTAGTGTTTCATAACATTATCACATGCTTCCATAAAAAATTGCTTGTCTACATTTCTGGGTTTTTTTTTCCGGGTATATTATCTAAATCAAATAAGAAGCACTGTGATAGGTTCCATCGGATTCCAAAATCATAGAAAATGAGGAAACCGTTTGGAGGAGTTGACTCTCATATGGACCTTGATCTCAACATTCTTTATTTTGAAATAACTTTCTCTATGATTTGGAAGAACTGCATAGTATAAAGGCAGTGACCCTGCTTCTGTAAGGTGGCCCCTCATAATTAGAATTTTAATATGGGGAGCCAAACTAACACTAATAAGATAATATTATGACATGCAAGAGGATTTTTCTTCCTTTTTTCTCCTTCGTAACTTCCCAGCTGCAAGAGCTAGAAATGTAAAGGAGGATAGATAAACTTGCCATTTGCAATGCATACGAACTGGATATTCCGTCTTTTGCCCCTCTCTATGCTAGACATGTGATTTATGCACTTGGGGTACGACGAGGCTTTAATTTTGCTGCTGTAATTGCCTAATGAAGGTAAATTTAACAATGCAATTTACCCAATATTTCATTTGCAATTTGGTTCACCAGAACAAATTAACTCTTATGTATTGATCTGAACCTCTCACTTAACTAGATTCTGACCACCAACAATCCTGTATTGGATGAATGTGGAAATTAAGTTTTGTATTTAAGATTTATGCAACTTAAAAGTCGTGTAGTGTACTTGATAAAAATCATACTGTTGAATCAATTTTAAGATATAAGAGCTGGTTTCTTGTTAACTGTTGAGTGAAGACTTCTTTTCTCCTAAGATGTCGGTATTCTTGGATTTAGGATTTATGTCGCAGCCTTTACATTAGCTGGTTGACCAGGTTTTGTATAATGGTTGTATTTCTGTATATTCATTGAAAAGTAAAACAAACTTCAACCTTCCCAACCGAGACTAAAATGATGGTTTGTATATCTTTCCAGGCGGTGTCAGTAGTGATACCAGAAGCTATTCAATTCACTCTCTTCCAGAGCACTGCAACGGTTCACAACCAAATGATACAAAGATCCAGTCTGAACATAGTGCATCATCACACTTGAGGGAGACTGCTCAAATTTGTGATGGAACTACAAATACTTCCATGAACTGTAACAAGCCGAAGATTTTACCTAAAGATGCCCAATGCAGCCCATCCACAAACTGTACCACAAACTCTATGGAGCAAAAGATCCCATCAAACAATGTCCAGCGCAGTGCAACTAAACCTCGGGTAGAAGCTGTAACAAAATCCCAAACAGTCTCTCCTCAAAATCCTGTCTCAACTACCAAAAATTTGCCCCCTGGTGTATTAAAGGAGTCCAAGAGGGAAATGGGAAAGCCTCCCAAGCCTCAAACCCAGAATCAGAATACGCCCGCCCTTCCTCATATGCCATGCGTTTCAACAACAGGGAACGGTCCCTATGGGAAAACCATTAATGGCTTTCTGTACAGATATACAAAAGCAGAGGTCAGCATCATCTGTGTCTGCCACGGAACATCATTCTCACCAGCCGAGTTTGTGCGGCACGCTGGAGGCGCAGATGTGTCGCAACCTCTGAAACACATTACCGTCATTCCATCTGCCTTCTGATAGTGATGCGGGAAAAGTAGTGATACGAAATTTCCTTTAGATTGTTTTTCTCTTCCTTTCTGCTATGCATAGATTGTCAAATGAACGAGGATAAAGGAATATCAGATAGGATGATGTTTTTATACTTTTGACTTGCTGATGCTCTTGCTAAAAAAAGGATGGAGGAGACTCATCATAAATCTTCTTTTTGTAAACGCTTTCTAACTGTATTTTAGATCACATGTTCCTTTTAATTTGGTCTGCTCTTCCTTCAAACTAGTGTTTGGACTGTTTGCTTCATCCGTGTTGATTGTTTCCATTTACTGCTACCCATGTCAAATCCTGTTTAATAAACCGTTCTTTGAATCGATTCGATAGGAGGACCTGTACATAAGGTAATAAATACGACATTTAAATGAACTACAATATGTTCTAAGTACAATCGATGGATATATTTATTTTAAAAATAATTCAATCATATGCTAAAATATATCATATCAACTACATGAAATATAAAAATTATTAATAAAAAATATATAAATAAATTATGAGAAAAGTAAAAAAAATTAGTCTTAAGTATAAAGAAATATACTAATAACATTGTATTAAAATTAAATAATCTTTTGTTCGTGTATATAATAATGAATCTATATAGTTTTAAAATTCAATTCTATGTTTGCAACTGCTTACCTCAACAAATAAAATTACTCAAAGATAATATCGAATTTTTATTGTTATAGTTGCTAAAAAATATAAAATAAAAAAATATAATTATTTAAAGTAGTATATTTATGAAACACTTTTTTTTTTTTTTCATTCTCACATATTACTAATAAAAAAGGCTAGCACCTTTTATGTAGTAATAAATAATATAGGTATAAATTCTAATATTAAAAAAATAATTTAATACATTATAACTACCATAATAATTTTATATATAAAAACTCTTATATAATAACTTTCTAAAAAAATATATTTTGGATGCATTGTAATCATTGAAAATCCAAAGTGTTTTTTAGTTGTGTTTTGAATTCTTGAATCGAAGAACCCTTGTTTCCTATCCTCTTATTTCTTTTCTTTAAAAAAGATTATTTATAATGTTATTAGTTTGTTATAAACAGTGTTATATTTTGGCCTAAAGTCCATTTTTTTAAAGGTTAAGTTTAGCCTATTAAGCCTGCAAACCATATATCTTAAGATCCCTGACCATCGTAAAAAAAAAGAGGTAATAACATATTACCATTGGAAAGACCCTATAATAATACAAGAAAATGACCTTAGAAGTTGATCATAATTTTTAGACATAAGAGCTTTTCGATACTTAATGAGGTGACCTTAGCAACTAATATTGACCGAGTAATTCTCTTAAGCACCCCAAACAACAAACCACTTCTCTCTCCCCAACAGACGAGAAGATACTTATTTGACTATCAATTAAGGACTATGAACTCAAGTTAACTTTCCAAAAAATTAGACCACATTTATTCTCGAAATCCTTAGAATGTTAAGATCCTAATAGCAAATCTGCCTATAATTTTGGAGCATAATTAGGAAAATGACAACTTACCTTAGTATTATAAGGATTCAAACACCAAGGCACAACAACACTTATAAATAAAAAGACAATGTCAAAATAGTGAGTTTTCGCTTTCTGGCTTTTTCCTTTAGACTTTTAAAAAAGGATTCTTTTACTTTTTTTAGATCTTTCTCCTTGAAACTTTTCTCCAAATCTAAACCAAGCTAACAACTTCATACTTTATGTCGAGCTCCAACATAGCTTCCAAAGGTTCTTATGCAGGTTTCAAAACCCTTATAGCATTATGGTTGTTTGTTTTATAATTCATTATTTATAAATGTCATGCCTCTATATATTTTTATTGTAGAAAAATATTATTTAATAGTGTATTAAAAGTGAGATAAGGCTCGATAAAGTGGATATAGGCTTTTATAGAGCCAAATCACTATAACTTTTTTTTTTGTGTATCTTTGTAGATATTCTCCATTATTTGATCAAACACACTAATCTAGAAGGCTTTCATATGTTGCCTATTGCATGCCATAAGTCATCCAAACATTAATAAGTGGCCATCTTGAGTGAAGTTTAACCAAAAGCCTAATAATAGGCCCAAATGTTATTCATATCAAAATACAAATTTAACTTGTTAGCCGAAGACAGCCCAGTATCAAAAATCAACAATTTGGCGTTGTTTGTAATGAACAAATAAAATGCCATGACTCGAAGACATATGATGACAACCATCAAGTCACCCCTAAAGGAATTCTCATAAATTGAAGAAAAATCAGTGACAATGGTGAAAGTAATGAAAGTTCGAGGAAGCCCTTGACCTTAGTCAAAGAAGGCCAACATGGAATAGTCAAATGAGTTTGGTTATTGTCATATGAAGACTCAGCATATGGGAACACTCCAAAAAAACCTAACAGATGTCAAAAAGCACAATATATTATGCTAAACTAACTCGTTAATAATTCTTATACATAATCCTTTTACATTTATAGTTGTGATAATTATTTGTGAGTATTCAAATTCTTTTCCTCTTGATTATACAATGACAACTATTTCTCTCTCAAGAACCTCATTGCCTTAACGTTATGTAGTTTTGAAAGGGAAAATTTAAGGCGATGAGATATAAAGTAAAGCTTTTACGACTTCCTTGATTGGTTGAAGAGCTAAGGCAAAGAGACGCCCTATAACCTCTTCAGTTAGTTGAAGAGCCAACAATGGGATGAAGGGTATGGCCCACCGACCTAATCGATTGGTGAGCCAAGGCAATGGGATATGAGGCAAAGCTCTTACGACCCCGTTCGTTTGTTGAAAAGTTGAGGATATGAGTTATGGGCAAGGACCCTACACACCCCCTCAATCGGTTAGCCAAGGTAAATGGATATCGAGCAAGGTCTCTACAACCCCATCGATCGGTTGAAGAGCCAAGGCGAGAAGATACGGGGCAAGGACCTTACGATCCCCTTAGTTGATTAAAGAGCCAATGAGAGAGGATATAGGGTAAGACCTTTATGACCCCTTGGCCAGTTGAATAGCCAAGGCAATGGGACATAAGGTAAGGCCCTTCAACCTCCATTGGTCAGTTAAAGAGCGAGGGGAGGGGATATAGGGCAAGGCCCTTATAACTTCTTCGATCGATTGAAGAGCCAAGGTAATGGGATATAGAATAGGGCCTTTATAACCATCTTGGTTGGTTGAAAAACCAAAGCAATAGGATATGGGGAAAGCTCTTACGACCTCCCCTGTTGGTTAGCCAAGGCAAGGGGATACAGAGTAAAGCCCTTACGACCCATTTGGTGGTTGAAGAGCTGAGGCGAGGGAATATAGGGAAAGACTTTTACTAGCCCATCGATCGATTAGTTGAGGTAAGGGAATACAGGGCAAAGCCTCTATAACTCCCTCGATCAGTTGAAGAGCTCTTGGTGAGGGGATACGAAGCGAGATCTCTATGACCCCATTTGTTAGTTAGCTGAGGCGTAAAGATACGAGAGAAAAGCTACCAAAGGCCCCCATTGGTTGAATACCAAACATTTCTTGAACGAATATTTTGGACTTGTGTTAGTCTTGAATTGAATCATTGCCTAAAAAGGTTGAAGTTAGTACATATACAAGCTCATTAAAATGTTGAACCAATATAATTAGAAAACATCTATACTTAAGAGAACACAATATACAAGGATGTCTTTTCATTAAAACAAATAAAAATTACAAGAGGAAAATGCTTAGGCTTGATTACAAAAATCCTATGAGGCATGGTTTAAAACCTTGACAATAAGAATGGTAGGATTATCTTTAACTAGAGTGACTTATTTTATTTGAAGAGTTACTTTAACTTGAAGGGGTCCTCAACTTCATCTTTATTGGCCTTTACCTGGGCTGCTATCACTTTCACAAGCTAAGTGAGGTCTACGTCGGGGTAGTAAACCTTGGATAAATTTGTCAAAGCCCATACTTACCCCATCAACAAAGCAACCTTCAACCCTCACAAAGGCGTTACCTCGAGCAGTGTCAAGCTTTCTAGTCAGCTCTTCATTCCTCTTCTCAAAAGCATCATTCTTCTACATAAGATTCTTGATCAGAGTTTGAAATTTATTGGCTACTTCACTAAGCTGAGAAATTTATGACTGAAAAGCTAAAGCCTTGCTCTCCACAATTACTACCTTAATCTTTGTCTCTTTCATTTTAGCAACCAGACTTTTGCTCATTTGGCTCTCCTCATCAACTCTTAGTTGTGTCCAACAAGGCCACATTTAGTGTGGCTACCTCAACCTCAGCCTGTTACAACCTTTACTTGTCTTAGGCAGTAGCACCAAAGAGTCGATGCTGGGAAAGAGGAAAAAACACCTTAAAGAGAAAGAAAGATGAGTGATAAATAATTGTACAATCCGATTTAGCTATAAAAAAAAAACCATAAGTGAAGATTTACCTCGAGCAATCACTATATGCCATATGTTGGGGACTTGGGGGCATTATAAATGGACAATTCATCAGCTCGAGCAGCTGAGACTACCTGCTCGACTTTTCTTACTAAGGGTACAATGCGCCTATACTTATCCTGTTTCATAATAAGGACATCAGACAGCTTAAAGATCGAGCACTCTGGTTTAGCCTGTGACATTGTCACGCCCCAGACCCAAAAGATCTGACACACGACATCACTTACATTCATTCAATAATACTTAAACATTCATTTTAATTTCTCTCAGAATTATAGCAATTGAATTATGACTGGGACAATTAGTAAACCGGAGATACGCAGAGTTTTCTCAGAGATTAACACTCTACTACGTCACCAGTAGCAACTTTGTTACCGGAAGCCCAGAATATATTCATTGTAAATTCTTACTTAAAATCAATCCACTACTACACTTGGTGAAACTTAAACTAAGTCCAACCACACACAATAAAATAATACATAGGTATTTATTCACTAGGGACAAATCAAATATCTTATCCCACGTGTCCCCAAATAAAACACTTAACAACCTAACAACTTAGGGAACCCAAGGAACAACAGAAGCCTTGCCAAATCCGCTAAGCACACATGTACCTTATTTACCTGAAATCACCATAAACTATAATGAGTATAAAACTCAGTAAGCATACTAGTTTTTCATATATCAAATACAAATACATATATGTACACAATGCATATGTATGATATGCTGTGATCAATCAAAATCATAATCTTATCAAATCACATATCATGTAAGCGCTTACACATTCTTTCAAAACACATAATAGGAATACCATCACTCAACTACTACTTAGTAGGACTTACATATCACATATCACATAATGAGCCAAATGTCACTCGTAGGTGACATACCGTATGAGAGGAATAGTACAAGTGAGGTCTTGAAATTACACATACATAATGCTCATGCCCGAAGGTAAAAGCCAAACCCTCACCCTGATCATCGGTGAGTCCTCTCACATGCACCAATACGCCACCACACGAATGTGATGACTCACACTTCCTTTAGGTACCAATAGGATCCTCCCTACATACGGAACACATAACATATACCAATCCCGAAGGAAAGGCCACACATAAAGGCCACACATAAAGGCTCCACAAATCACATAAAATGCCTACTAAGTTAACAGTGAGTTCAAGTACCCTCAAAACACAAAATATTTTTCATGGACATATTACACTTCAAAAGCTTTCTTTATTAAACGCATCTTATTTTGAAAGCTCACTTTCAAAAATACATGTATGTCCATGCTCAATGTCAATGCTCATATTCATAAACATATATTCACATTTCATATCAAAATATACTTTGACATAACATAAACATATTCTTAACCCCATTTGCAAAATCATACAAAACAATTATTATGTTTATTGTGATTCCAGTAGTAAGTCTAGTATACTTACCTCTTAACACTTTCAGCTACAAGGCTTAAATCTCCTTAACCTATCAATGGAGATTAATCCTTTCATAAGCCTCACAATTCACACAAAATACTTTAAATAGCTTACAAAATTATACACAATGCATTTATCACATCAAATTGGTCTAAATATTTGGTTTCTCAAAACCTGTCATTCTGACCACTTACACTTAACAAAAATTTCTAATACATCAAATGATGTCCAATTACTTCAAAATCAGAATATACCATTCTTGAATCATATATCCTTCTTATATATGAAGATTATATCAAATTTTCTACACAATCCATTCCATACACACCATCGAATCCAAACTACAAACCTGACAGGATCAAGATACTTACTGAATAGTATTCAATCTCCCAATTTTATAAAATCATATACTAACTCAAAAATTATAAAACTACCACATAATTACTCTTAACACATATTTCAGTCCATGATAAATATTTCACTTCCAAATTACTGCCAAAAGTATTTTAAAACTATTTTATTCCAGAGCTTTAAAAATCTGTTAATCAAATACCGTAATGAGCGGATACACTTTAGAAAATCATAACATTTCAACCACATTGATCTAAATTCTCAATTCCGAGTATATCATATTAGACATATAAACTTATCATATTCCACAAATTTGTAATTTTTGAAGATCATTCAGTAGGACAAACATTATTCGTCACTGTATCATACTGTTTACATAGGAAATTTCCAGAATTTCGGGGTCATTTTGGTAATTTCACAAAAAAATCAATTTCTAGAATTGTGAATCGATTCAAAGTCTCAGATGATCCTAAACATGTCTAATTTCATATACTCAAAATTCAAAACCAGAATCGAATCACAACAATTTATAAAATTCTTGGATCAAGAGACTATCAAGCAGAAATTCTACAATCCATCATGATTTATCAAACTATCTTATAGATCATCATCAGTTCTCAAAATATCATACGAAATACACATCAAATCCTCAATTATACATATTTTCAGAAATCAAAACTTAAAGAAATTAACATAATTAACACCAATAAATTGAGAAATAGTTGTGATATACCTCTTAAAATCTAAAATTCCAATTTCTTCTTCTTTTTCTTCTCCTTTTTCACTTTCTCTCCCCTCTTTTCTCTCTTCTCTCTCTCTAAAAGAGGTAGCTCGACCAAAATGAGAGAATTAAGGTTTTAAAAGTGTATTTTTATACTAAGTGGCTAATTTTTGATATTTACGAATTTACCCCCAAAACTTTCAAAGTATTACAATTTGGTCCCTAAAATAAATCTAAAGTCTTGCAATTAAACCCAATGCTAATAGTATCACCTTAACCTATACAAACACTACTAATAACAATATATAAATCAAGTATCACCAACATACAAATAAAATACGTATATTTATACATATATAAATACTTATTCTTACCAGTCGTGGATACTGGTTACTACATCTAAAATATAAGAGTTTATTCCAAGTGCAGGATTGACGAAATAATAAATAACTCGGTGAGAACATGGTCGATCCACAGGAAGTGGAATTAAAATTACAAACTATAAATACTTTAAAGACAATTAAAACAGTATAAGATATTTTCAAATAATAATTCAATTAACCAATTAAAATAAAGCTAAGGCTAGGGGGATCCACTCTTGGCATATGAAATAAGAATATATTCAACTCTTTTTATAACTCAATTAGAATCCTCACACAAAGGATTTTTGATGGATGCTATAGTAGTTATGCGCAAGCGCACGCTATCGTATCAAGTAATATAAGATTTTAAGTTCAAGTATTGATCTCACATGAACTATGTGATCTAATTCTATAAACCAAGTACTAAAATTGCACCTACTTAACTTTTATTCAGAAAACTAAAATCTGGAATTTATTAAACTAATATAATTATCTCAATTAACTAAACAAAAATAAATAGTAGAATTCATAAATAAAGATAATTTAGGGTTTTGACTCGTCCTCTAGTATTTCATTGGACTCATTAACACTTAGTTAATCTTTTAATACTAATTGATTGACTTAGTCACTAATCTCATCACAAGCTTCTATCGATGCTCAAGTGACTATATTACACATTCTAACAATCACCTATATGTCTATGGTAATCAAATCAGAATGTAATTCATTAAGATCAAGTCTAAATTATACCATACATGCTACCTATGTATATGTCTATCCTAGATGAAACTCATAGTTGTTACCATATGATCATACATCAAATTATCCTAAGCTAAACACACGAATCCCTCTATCGAGTTCATCATTGTTCCTCAATTATTCAAAATATTGAACAAGTATAATGAAAGCATTAAACACAAGATAGAATGAATCAATTGAATGTGTCAAGTTCATAAACTAAAAATTCACACAATCCAAATCCATACTAGGTTCACATAGTCTAACCCTAAATGAACAAATTAACTCATCACAAAACTAAAAGTATCAAATTAATTCATAAAGATCAATAAGAATAAGAACATAAACTTAATGATAAAGAAAGAGAAGAAAAACTAATCAAAGTGACTTCTTGATGTGCTTCTCCCTCAATCTTGACTTGAAACCTGAATCTTGATCTTGGTTCGTCAATGTTTAACTTTGATCTTTGATTTTGTGCTATGAATTCTTTCTCTAAGTTTTTACCTATTTTCTTTTTTCTCTCCCCTAATTAAGATTTTTGGCCTTCTAGTTATAGGTTTATGTCACGCCCCAGACCCAAAAGATCTGACACACGACATCACTTACATTCATTCAATAATACTTAAACATTCATTTTAATTTCTTTCAGAATTATAGCAATTGAATTATGACTGGGACAATTATTAAACCGGAGATACGCAGAGTTTTCTCAGAGATTAACACTCTACTACGTCACCAGTAGCAACTTTGTTATCGGGAGCCCAGAATATATCCATTGCAAATTCTTACTTAAAATCATCCAATAACCACACTTTATAAAACTTAAACCAAATCCAATCCACACACAATGAAATAATACATAAGTATTTATTCAATAGGGACAAACCAAATATCCTATCCCACGTGTCCCCAAATGAAACACACAACAACCTAGCAACTTAGGGAACCCAAGGAACAGCAGAAGCCTTGTCAAATCCGCTAAGCACACATGTACCTTATTTACCTGAAATCACCATAAACTATAATGAGTATAAAACTCAGTAAGCATACTAGTTTTTCATATATCAAATACAAATACATATATGTACACAATGCATATGTATGATATGCTGTGATCAATCAAAATCATAATCTTATCAAATCACATATCATGTAAGCGCTTACACATTCTTTCAAAACACATAATAGGAATACCATTACTCGACTACTACTTAGTAGGACTTACATATCACATATCACATAATGAGCCAAATGTCACTCGTAGGTGACATACCGTATGAGAGGAATAGTACAAGTGAGGTCTTGAAATTACACATACATAATGCTCATGCCCGAAGGTAAAAGCCAAACCCTCACCTTGATCATCGGTGAGTCCTCTCACATGCACCAATACGCCACCACACGAATGTGATGACTCACACTTCCTTTAGGTACCAATAGGATCCTCCCTACATACGGAACACATAACATATACCAATACTGAAGGAAAGGCCACACATAAAGGCTCCACAAATCACATAAAATGCCTACTAAGTTAACAGTGAGTTCAAGTACCCTCAAATCACAAAATATTTCTCATGGACATATTACACTTCAAAAGCTTTCTTTGTTAAACGCATCTTATTTTGGAAAGCTCACTTTCAAAAACACATGTATGTCCATGCTCAATGTCAATGCTCACATTCATAAACATATATTCACATTTCATATCAAAATATACTTTGACATATCATAAACATATTCTTAACCCCATTTACAAAATCATACAAAACAATTATTATGTTTATTGTGATTCCAGTAGTAAGTCTAGTATACTTACCTCTTAACACTTTCAGCTACAAGGCTTAAATCTCCTTAACCTATCAATGGAGATTAATCCTTTCATAAGCCTCACAATTCACACAAAATACTTTAAATAGCTTACAAAATTATACACAATGCATTTATCACATCAAATTGGTCTAAATATTTGGTTTCTCAAAACCTGTCATTCTGACCACTTACACTTAACAAAAATTTCTAATACATCAAATGATGTCCAATTACTCCAAAATCAGAATATGCCATTCTTGAATAATATATCCTTCTTCTATATGAACATTATATCAAATTTCCTACACAATCCATTCCATACACACCATCGAATCCAAACTACAAACCTGACAGGATCAAGATACTTACTGAATAGTATTCAATCTCCCAATTTTATAAAATCATATACTAACTCAAAAATTATAAAACTACGAAATAATTACTCATAACACATATCTTAGTCCATGATAAATATTTCACTTCCAAATCACTGCCAAAAGTATTTTAAAACTATTATATTCTATAACTTTAAAAATCTGTTAATCAAATATTACAATGAGCTGATACACTTCAGAAATTCATAACACTTCAACCACATTGATCCAAATTCTTAATTCCGAGTATATCATATTAGACATATAAAATTATCATATTCCATAAATTCGTAATTTTTAAAGATCATTCAGCAGGTCAAAAATTATTTTCCACTGTATCATACTGTTTACACAGGAAATTTCCAGAATTCCAGGGTCATTTTGGTAAATTCACTACAAATTCAATTTCTGAGATTTTCAGTCGATTCAAAGTCTCAGATGATCCTAAACATGTCTAATTTCATATACTCAAAATTCAAAACCAGAATCGAATCACAACAATTTATAAAATTCCTAGATCAAGAGGTTATCCAGCAGAAATTCCATAATTCATCATGATTTATCAAACTATCTTATAGATCATCATCAATTCTCATATGATCTTACGAAATACACAACAAATCCTCAATTATACATATTTTCAGAAATCAAAAATTAAAGGAATTAACTTAATTAATACCAATAAATTGAGAAATACGTATAATATACCTCTTGAAATTCAAATTTCCAATTTCTTCTTCTTTTTCTTCTTCTTCTCCTCTTTCTCTCTCCTCTATTTCTCTCTTCTCTCTCTTAAAATGGGTAGCTCGACCTAAAAATGGTAAATTAGGGTTTAAAAGTGTATTTTTATACTAAGAGGCTAATTTTTGGTATTTACGAATTTGCCCCCAAAACTTTCAAAGTATAACAATTTGGTCCCTAAAATAATTCCAAAGTCTTGCAAATAAACCCAATACTAATAGTATATCCTTAACCTATAAGAACACTACTAATAACAATATATAAATCAAGTATCACCAACATACAAATAAAATACGTATATTTATACATATATAAATACTTATTCTTACCAGTCGTGGATACTGGTTACTACAGTTTATGTGTTCAAATTATTGTTCATGCGTACCGTAGCAAAAGCACTATTCACTCACTACTGTTCAAGCGTACTATTCTCTACTACTATTTTCGCGCCGTGGCTTTGAATCATGGGCACTGCAATGCTGAGATACTATTTTTCGGGCGTCGCAGTGCTCGTTTATAGTCCTTGCGGCGCTAGGTACTGTAGCTAATCACTGTAGCAATTTTAATTATTTTTGGCTTATTTTCATTAGAGTTTTGACCCTCTTTACTCCATTGACTCCAAACCTATAAAAATAATAATAAAATACATCAAAAGTCAAATAATCTTAATTTATACGAAGAAATATTAAGTTTAGAATATAAAAATATTAAACTTAATGAACCCTTATCAATGTTTTAATTGGAAGATATAACAATTAAAATTCATCACCATTTATATATTAGCTTTATTTATTTCTTTCAATTATTATACACCAAATCTTATAAATTGGTTCAAGTATTTATTATGTCAATCTTTGTATTTATTTACAATAAATCAAGACTCGCATTTTACAAAAAATGGTATCTACACCAAATCTTGTAAATGATTTCAAGAATTTATTGTGCCAACTATAAAAATTGTTTATAATAGATCAAGATATACCACTTTACAAGAAAATATATTAATATTGCAAATAAAATAAATACATCATATATAAATTTGCAAAACTTAAGAATGAAACATTAAATTCATAAATAAGAGTTAAGTATATCTTATTACCTGCCAAGAGTTTCACCCTTTCACCTTAAAAAAATGAAAATTACTTAGACATAATAAAACTAAAGAAAAAGAAAAGAGATGGAGGAAGAGATAACATAACTTTAGAATAGTAAACAATAGAAATAATACTACAAAGAGATAATACAAAAGACAAGTATTTTGAATTAAAATTTAGCTTTCTAATTACATACTTTGAGCATAAATAGGCTACATATTTATAGAAAAACATAGATAAATCAAGACAAATGAAGAGGGTACTACTCGGATGATAAAAGTCAAGATGGGTGGCAACTAATTTGCATTGATTATCATTAATACATCCACTTGATTGTCTAATTTGAAATTGATGTGGTCTGAATTAACTTCCACTCAAAAAATAAAAGTTGTATATAAGTCTTTTATCTTTTCAAATTGAGTTATCTCATACGTATTAGATACGTATTTTTATAATTATGGACTAAATGCCGATGACTAGTCAGACTGGGCCTGTATTGCAGATCTGTTCTGTTTTAGACTATTTTTACCTAGTAAACGCTCGAATTTAAAATACCTTGTGAAATAAAATATGTTAGCCCACTGAGTCAGCTCTTCACAAGATTAAGAACTACTCTAATTTGATTCCTAGGTAGAAAGTTATGTTTATTTTATCGAACCTACCACAAAATAGTTAAAAGCTAATTAAGTACAATATTATAAATATACTTAAGTTAAGGGGGGTTAAAGATGCTAGTAATATAAAATAATGATGAAAAACTCTTATTAAATATGTAATTTCAAGTGATCATCAGCCTGCGACCTACTTTAGTTGGAGATAATGTGGCTCGAGGTTAAACAAACTGAAGCTATTGCCTAGGCTGCTAGATTGCTCCTATTTATTTGTTGAGGAATAAGATTACTCTGGATTGAGGGGGAGGAAAAATTCATCTCCTAGATCCATGAAGATAAAAGGTAATTGATCCTTGGTGCTCAGTCATGGGCGTTGCGGCGCCCATTCATGGTACCCATTTTGTATTTTGAGCGTAACTTCTTTATTTGACGTCCGATTCGCCTCCCGTTTGTTTCTATACATCACATTTTTCGTCATGCATCTATTTATAATCAAAAAATACAATTAAATAGCCAAATATTTATGATTTGGAGTAAAATACAAAAATTAAATATAAATCATACTAGTACTTTTATACCCCTATTAAAGTGCACATCCATCTCAATATGCTTTGTTCTTCTATGAAAGACTGGATTAGTTGATAATGACACAACACTTGTGTTATCACACCAAATTCTTGGTTTTGTGTCCAGTTTGATTCTCACTTCTGTAAGTAGTAAGCATAACCAGGTCATTTTAACACTTATATGAGCCGAGGCTCAGTATTATGACTTTGTACTGGATCTTGCTATTACCTTTTACTTCTTTGAACTCTAAGATCTGGGGTTTCCACATATGTAGATGTTATAGCCAGTCACAGATTTTATGTCATCTGTATTTATTATCCAGTCAACATTTGAAAAACAACCAGCTCAAATTTACCTTCAGTTGAATAATAGAATCTATGATTTAAAGTATTTTTAAAATATCTTAGAATTCTTTTGTAGCCTTACCAGTGTTCTTGCTTTGAATTTTGTAAAAACTGACATTAAAAAACTATCTCAGTTCTGGTTACAGTCACATATTTCAATGCCCTAATTACACTTTTATAAAGTGTATTATCTTGAAAATCTTTTCTCTCTCTTTAGTAAACTTTACATTAGTACTCATCGGTGTCTCAATTCCTTTATAGTTATCCATGCTTCTTTCTTCAAAATTTCAAGAATGTATTTAGTTTGGCTCATATGCATACCATCTTTGTCTCTTCTTACTTTAATCCCAAGGAAGTAACTTAAAAACCCTAAAACTTTTAGGGAAAAGCTATAATTTAACCTTGTCACAACATTTTCAATCTTTTGTCCATCATTGCTAGTAAATAATATGTCATCTACATACACTAGTAGAATGACTAGGCTACTCATAAATAATATGTTATCTACATACACTAGTCAAATAGCTATTTTTCTTTCTATATCAGATAAGGCCTTAATAGCATTCATAGAGGTTATGATAGTTTCAGTGTTTTGTTTGATAGTGAAGTAAATATTTAGTTTGAGGACACAAAAATTTGATCTTATTATCATTAAGTGAGTATTTATAGAAGGCTGTCGGTCTTGAGTTTGATCAATTGGAAGTGTAGTTGTGTTAATGGGATTGCTTTGGGTAATTGGTTCAGTGTCAAGTGAATTTGAGATAGTATTTTGGTCTGAATTTTTAGGCTGAGCTTTAGATTGTTCTTTTTAGAATGGTGTTGAGCTGCTTATACCAAGATTGGATTCATGTGAGAAAGGTTGAGATATCATATGCAAGGTATTATAGATTTGTGAGCTTGAGTGAGGACTGTCATTACTCTTGCTAAAGAAGGATTGATCTGAATTAGAAGGAAAATTATTTTCATTGAAGATCACATGTCTAGACACATAGACTCTTCCTGTATTGTTTAAACATCTATACCCCTTGCGTTTTGAATTGTAGCCAATGAAGATGCACTTTTTGGTGTAAAAATTCAATTTATTTTTATTTAAGATTTGAGGTAGGGAAAACATACACACCCAAATGATTAACGGATTTTATATTCTGGTTTCTTTTTTATAAATCATTTCAAAAGGGGTTAAGTTTCTAATAATTGGTGAAAGTAACTTATTGATTAAGTACACTGCAGTTTGGAAAGCATCTCATCACAATAATAATGAAAGTTTAGCTTGAGCAAGAAGTGTTAATCACAATGTGTCTATATTTCCTCTCCACTCTTCTATTTGATTGTGAGGTGTATGAGACAAGAATGTCTAAATTGTATTCCACTTTTCTTTAATAATGGTTTTAATGATTTGTATTTTATCCCGTATCTGTTTGTAGAGTTTTGATTTAGCTACCTGGTGCTTTTTCAATTTGATTCTTGAAATATAAAAACAATGTTGAGGTTTGATTCTTTATTTGTAGAGGAAAAATCCATGTGTACTTACTGAAATCATCTACTATACTTTGATAATATCTAAAGTTGTTTCCAGAGATTATTGGTGTTGAACCTTAGAGGTCTGAATGCAATAATTCTAATGGTTTCTTAGCCTTATTCTTAGACATATTAAAACTTAACTTATGATGGTACAAGGACGATACTCGTTAGGCACATGAGGTGGTATAACCCACCCGGGTTCGATTCCTTGGGGGTATGCTGATTGAGTGAATGGATGCCACTTGGGAGGCCTGGACCAGTGATGGCCCACTGGGACCGGTATGGCCCGGCTTGTCAGGCTAACTGGGTGCGTATCCTCACAATTACCATATTTGTAGCTTTGATGGGGTTATGAGAGTTATTGCTATTACCTCTATTTTATCTTTAAACATGACTTCCTTATTTTGCACTGGTCCTCTTTGTCCATAGTAGTTATTCCCAGCAATATTTCTCCTAGTGTTTCTATTTCCACCATTTTTGCTCAAGGAAAATTTTGCCTCTTAACTTCTAGTTTCTTGTGCATTTCTCTCAAGCCTATTTTCATAGTTAAGTAGATTAGCATAAACATCATCTAGTGTCATTGTAGCCAACTTTGATATGATGGTCACAACTACTGGATCAAAATTAGAATCTAAACTTTCTAGGATGAACTGTGCTAGATCCTCATCATTCAATGGTGTTCCTATCATTGTCATTCATTGGTTTTCCTGTCATTGTCATGGTTTTAGCTAGCTTTTTCGTCTTTTTATAATACTCAACAATACTTGTGTTCCCCTTCTTTGTAGTGCTAGGTTGTCTTCTTATTTCTATTAACATTGCTTTATGTTGTGAGCAATACATCCTTTTAAGGGAATTTCACAAACCAAATGAAGTTGTGCACTCAATTACTACACAAATAACATCTTTATTGAGTGTTGACAGCAACCAATTGAGGAGCAACTGGTCCTGTTTCCTTCGGTGAGTGTAACTTGGGGTTAAGAGAATTATTAGTTGAATAGTCCTATATTTTTCAAATGTTATTTTAATT
This sequence comes from Ailanthus altissimus, assembly GCA_946807835.1. Lineage (NCBI taxonomy): Eukaryota > Viridiplantae > Streptophyta > Magnoliopsida > Sapindales > Simaroubaceae > Ailanthus > Ailanthus altissimus. Next base: position 24,167,861 of record OX327684.1, read on the forward strand.
TTTTTAAATGATATATTAAATAATTATTTAGTGATAAAATAACGTAATGGATAATTTTAAAAATTATACAATTTAATCATTCAATAATTATTTAATATTAATTTAGAATAAAAATTTTAAAATAACATTTAAAAAGTATAACATTATTGTTAGTAGTTATCTCATATAAGTTTTTAAAATAAACAAAACTTTTCTCGTAATTTTGAAACAACTAAAAACTCTTGTGAATGAGAGGTTTTAGGTTAATATTAACAAAAGATACAAACGACCAACCCTCCCCCAGAGAGTTTTAATATCTTTGAAACTATGTCAAATTTTTTAATAATATTAAAAAATTACAAAAGATAATTGATAATTTCCCTAATTAAACCTAATGAACCATCAGTTGCCTATTTAATTTAATTATAACATTATAATTGTTTAATGAAATGACTTATGTGTAAGGATAACAACGAATCGAGTTTAAGATGAATATTTTTAAATTTATATTTATATTCATTTAAAAAATAAAATATTAAATTTTTTTTAATTTCGTTATGATAATTCTCATTAATAACAACTATATATTTTTTTGGTAATGTCTCTGATTCATTAATGAAGTTTTTAAAATCGTTCCCATAGATGAAATAAAAAACTCTTGAGTCTTATAAATGATATAATCGTTCCTGTCAAACTTTGTGCTCACAATGAAAGTCAGACTGCTTGCTATTTGATTCAAGGCGGTTGTTCTTATATGGGATTCGAATTGTCAGTCTTAATGGTTTTAGAAATGAGAAATGTACTGATATTAGCCATGGAACTTGGCCACAAATTTAGCTGAGCTTTTATACGAGACAATAAGGATGCCTTAGAGGGTGATGTGATGTTTACAAAAATTAATAAATCAAGAAAATGAAATAAAAACAGAGAATTGTTCTCCAAGTTTCTGCAAATTCGATTTTCAATAATGGTGTATGATGGTTCCTCTATTTAGTCTTGTTGTGTAACAAATTTTATGTCGTTTTTTTTCATACGTGGCACTTGACTTGTTTTCCAACTTTTCAACTCAGCATTTATTTATAACTGACAGATGTGATGTTGGAGAATCGAATTAGAATAATGGAATAAAAACAATTATGAGAAAATTAAATATTAACTAATGACTTTAAAGAAATAATGTTTTTTTTTATGTGTAAACGAGAATTATGTTTAATATTTAGCAAGGCGGGTGACTGATTTCAAGAGTTTAATGAACTGGTAAAACTGCACCATTTTGTTTTTCAATTAATACATTTAAAAATAAATAAATTTTTATCTCAAATAATTAAATTAAAAATGTTTTATTATTTTTATACAGTATTAAAATTTTATTTTTTAAAAGTATGCTAACAATGTTATCTTTATTTTCTTCATCCTTCCAATTCACACTGAAACGCTTCCTCTCACATAAAAAAACACTCTAAAATACATAAAATTTCAAATTATTACAAAATTCAAGTAAAAAAAAACTTACCGTTTTCAGGCATTTAGAATATTATAACTGTTGTATATTTTATATATTTTAAAATATAAATTACAATATTTGGGTTCATATTTTTATTGAAATAGAGTTGTACATTGTTATATAAAAGTTACGGCCGTTTAATTTAAATTATTAATCAAAATTTATATTTTAATCAACAATCATAAATAAAAAAGATGTATGTGAAAATTTATATCTCAAATAAAAAAATATTTATCATTGATAAATAGACCACTTTATATTAAAAGAAAATCTAAAAAAAAATAATTGTTATAAAGTTTTATATTTAAGAGTGCATACTTATAGCATCAAAACAATATTCTTAAGAAATAAAAAATTTTCTTAACTTATAAATTATATTGTGTATAGCCTATTCCATTACTAAATATCCAACTCTCAAATTTGTGCAACAGTAACATAGTTAGATAGCGATTTAGATGTGTTAAAAAAAAGGTGAAAATGTAATTGAGAGAATGAAAAATTGAAGATGTTTTGTGCTGGACGCTATTATTGAGTGGGTTTGGAAGACCATATTTTTTCAAGATGAAGTTGTTAAGTAAATTGACTTACTCGAATGCATTATTGGTACATTGCTTTTGTTTTAAAAAAAATTTATATTAAGCATAAAGAGTGCAATTGTTTCGAATTAAGCTATATTTTTATTTTTATTTTAGTTTATTAATTTTAATTTTATTATCTTATGTGATATTAATATATATATATATATTTGATGCGAGTTAGATTTAAATTCACATAGTCTTAAAATATTCTAAATAAAAAATAGCAATTAAACAAAAAACTAATAACTGCATATATTAAAGTTTAAACCATATCGAAGATTAAGATTTGTAGTTATGTTATGCATGTTTATCCTTCTCCAATGGCCAAGAGTATTTCAGATTCCCTTTTTTTATTTGAAAAAGAAAAGAATATTGACAAAACAAACAGAATGATATTCTATTCCTATGTTTGGGTACAAATACAAGCTAGGTAATGATTCAAGTGATATAGTTGAGATTCATTTTGTTGTTGTAAATGTCTTAACAAACTGATTTAATTTAATTATTGTCTGAATATTAATATGATTGATTGATTATTATTATTATAGCTTTTAAAAAAATTATTTATTATAATAATAATAATAATAATTTATAATGGAAAATGTAATTAGAAGAATAGAGGGGAAGGAAGGAATGCAGTAGCAGACAAGAAAAGAAAAGAAAGGTAGGGGTGGGTGGGTGATAAAAGAGAAGGCACCCGAAAAAACCTCGCTCATTTCCACGCTAAAACCCTCTGCCTTCCCCGCTATACACTCTCTCTTTCTCCCTCATTCTCGCTCGCGCCTCTTCAAGATCTCCTCTACTCTCAGACTCGCACAACGCACCACAATACCAAAACCCTAAGCCAGAGAGAGAAGCCACCAAAATTTATCCTCAAAACCCACTAACAATCGCCCCACCACGACTACATAGAGAAATTATCCTCTCATCTTACTCTCTCCGATCCAAATCTTCACCTCAGGTAACCCAATTCTGCACTTCTTCTTTTTTTCCCCTTTCTTCTAGAAGAATTTTGTTTCATGTTTCCCTGTGTTATTTAAAATGGGTTTTTGTTCGCCGAGAAAATGAAATTAGGCGCCTGAAAAAGTTGGAAACTTTGAAGCGGTGGATAGGATGTTTAGATAGATCTTCTTATGTCTCTGTTTGTTTAGCTGGAAAATACTTTCCCAGATTTTTTTTGTATCTGGGATCTATGAAGGAGTTAGATTGTATTTTTCCTGTATTCACATTAAGTGCGCTTGCTGATTTGTTTTTGTGATTTTGGCAAATAGGGTTTTTTTTTTCTTTGGTTGTGTTTGGAAAATTAAGAGCAAGTAGTTGTGATGGCGACACCGGTGCAGCAAGCTCCAGCGGCTCCCACCCCTGATATTGTATGTTTTTTTTTTGTTCTATTTGTTTTTTAAATTTCGATATTTACGTCTTGGGTTGTGTTTTGATTATTCTCATGGTGTTTGGATTTCTTAGGTTGGCAATGCGTTTGTTCATCAATATTACCTTATACTGCACCAATCTCCCGAGCTTGTTCATCGATTTTATCAGGACACCAGTAAGCTTGGTCGCCCGGAAGAAAATGGGGCTATGAGTATCACCACCACTATGCAAGTGAGCTGCTTTTTCTCATTCTCTCTTTGATTCTGCGGTTATACACGTGTGTCTGTGCATTTGCAAGTTTATATTTGGCATTTCTTATCCTATTGAAGCCTAAAATATAACCTGTTTGTGAGAGAATAGATAAAGGCATGATGTGTGTCAAAATGGGAAATGATTTGGATTGTTTGCAGCTGAAAATCTCAATGAAGTAGCATCTGTATGAGTTGAATGTGGAATTAGTTTTCACTTATGATTAGGAGATTTGATCTTCAACTTTTGGTTTGACTTTTTGGTACAGGCTATCAATGACAAGATACTTTCACTTCATTATGGAGAGTTCATTGCTGAAATAACAACCGTGGATGCACAAGATTCTTACAATGGGGGAGTCCTTGTTCTTGTGACTGGTTATTTGACTGCAAAGGACAATGTGAGGCGGAAGTTTACTCAGAGTTTCTTCCTAGCACCACAAGACAAAGGCTATTTCGTTCTGAATGATGTCTTTAGGTATGTGAATGATGCCAACCATGTTGTAAACCAGGCTCCCGTTAATGATGTTGAAGCTCTTATTACTCCTGATCAAGGTAATTCAAAATCCAGAATGTGTCCCAAATTTCATTCTATGCTGTTGTTTGTTTAACATGATGTTTCTCTCTGCAGATTATTCTCTTGTTCAGGAGAATCATGTTTCTGATCAAACAGCTATATCATCAGAGGAGGTCAATGAGGAGGAGGTGTACAATCCTTCTGAAAATGAAGACGGCACAATTGAAGAAGAGGAAGCACCTGTACCTGAGGTTGTTGATGCAGTTCCAGATGATACGCACATTGATACTGAATCTAACTCTAAAGTTGAAGAAGTGCCAAAGAAGTCGTATGCCTCAATTGTAAGTAGTTTCATTCAACTTACTGTTCTTAGCTTCTTGCAGAGTAGTCACGATCATTTTGCTTCAATTATTGCATTTTTGATCATTTCTACATTTATGATGGTGATGGGTGGTGAAAGGATCGGTGTTGAGTATAGATGGTTCACTTGCTAGGTTCATATTCCATATCTAAATCACTTGTTTAATTATAAAAATTTATTGCTATAGGTGAAGGTCATGAAGGACGCTGCTCAGCCTGTATCAATTCCTCCACCAGCTTCTCTGAGGTCTATAATGAAGAGCCAAGAGCAACCACCTGTCTCCACATTGCCTCCAGCCCCAGCAGAGAAACCAATTTCCATCACAAATGCTTCTGAGAATGGGAATAACCAAGAAGGTAGGTCTTTTGCACTTGCATTATTTCTGTTGGTTGATTCACAATTGGTTCTATTTTGTGCGGAAATGGGTGCTAGCTTTGTTAATATGCCTGATGAACCCATTCGTTGTTTGTTTATGAACAGCTGAAGGTCCATCTATTTATCTAAAAGGACTGCCTCCATCCGCCACTCATGCCCTACTTGAGGATGAGTTCATGAAGTTTGGAACCATAAGGAGTGGCGGTATTCAAATCAAAATTCAGAAGGTACATTCAAGCTAAATTCTGTTGTGATTTATTGTTAATTGTCTCTGTGATTAATAATTATTCTCCATATATTTGTGTGATAGGGATTTTGTTTCGGCTTTGTTGAATTTGAAGACGAAAGTGCTGTGCAAAGTGCAATAGAGGTGCACCTAATTTTTTCACTATGACACTCTTGTTGCTTCTCTTTTATGTATTGTTCTATGCTATCGGTTGGCCCTAACTTGTTTCTATGTTTGAAGTTCGTAATCTCCTTCTGCGAAAGATCTGTTGTTTTTCCTTTTGTCTTTTTATAATGTTCTTCATGAAACTTTTAGTGTTCTTATGGTGTCCATTGATTTGTGCACGCCCACACGTGCACAGAGGCAAACATTGATATTTGAGGGTATTTCTGCCATTCACTTATGCTTGTTTTATTTGTGAATAGTCTTTGTAGTGATCGGGATGCCCATCACAATATGAAAATGCATGTATACAAGCATTGTTTTGGTGTTTGGGATTGCATCGCTTTCTGAGGTCGTCTCTTGATTATTAAGTTCAGTTTCAGCTTTTCATTTATAGACCCACCTGTGTGCTAAATGTTAAACAAGGAATTTGCCTATGTTAATAATTGATTGAAATCTTTTTGTTCCATTTTTATCGGAAATTGGGCTTCAAGTTATTTAGAAACTAAATTAATCATTTATTGACCCTTATCTTTCTTCCCTGCTGTTTATAAACATATATAGCTTCTTGACAACGATCTTAACTACTTATTTTTATAGTGAAATGTTTTCAATCTTATTTTGCATGGAAATAAATTCAGATCACTGATGTGAAATAATAATCTTATTTTGACATTTCAAAATCAAGTTTGGGGGCTAATACTTGTTCCTCCACTAATCAGGATTGAAATGATAATGTGTTATAACACGTATTATCTCAAGTTGGTCGCTTTTTTTCTTGTGAATGATAAGTTGGATAAAAGAGAGTGAATTTTATGTGAAATCTGAGTGACATGTTTCTATGATTGCTTTTCCTCTTACCACATCATGAAAGTACATGTTTCCCTACCATTCGTGGATGCGTGTAAATGGTTCCTTAAGTGCAGATCTTCACTTTGGAGTCCTTTGAGTTTTAGGATCATTTCTGCTTGTTACATTTTTTCCTTTTAATGGTAGTTCAGAGTAGGTGAATGGTGTCCTTTTTGCATTTTACTATGAATTTATTGAATCACTGTATCTACTAGTATGTTTCCATCTCCCCATTTATGATGGTGAGACATATTTTTTACTATTTTCATGGGTCTAGTTTGTAGATGAATGTTTTCCATCTCCTCATTCTTTCTCCCTTGTAAGAATGGAGGAAGTCCTATTTTTTCTTAAGCTCATACTTTGCATCCTTGTATTGGATTTTTTATATCATTTTTTTGTTGCTTTCATTAGATTCTTGTATTTAAAATTTTTAAGCTTCCAATATGGTTTATTATTTGGATTTACATTTCAGGCTTCACCTATCATGATTAGTGGGCACCGAGTTGTTATTGAACCAAAGAAGTCTACTCGAGGCAAGTTGGGTTTATAATTAAATATTAGAATCCTGTTCTTGTTTAAATATGTGCTCAGTTTTTGTTCTGGACTGGCAGGGGGCAATAGGGGACGCTTTTCATCCAGAGCTGGGAATGCATACAGGAATGAGGGAGCAAGAGGGCGTGGGAATTATGGGAGTGGCAGAGGCTATGGCCGAGGTGATTTTGGTAACAAGACGGACTTTGAAAATAGAAGTGGCAATAGAGGAGGTTTATATAACCGTGGAGGTGATGGATATCAGAGGATGGAGAACGGTGGCCGTGTGAACCGAGCTGGTAGGCTTCCAGTCAATGCAACAGCTAAAAACGTGGCACCACGGGTGTCTGCTCCTGCTTAAGTGAAACCTTTACATTGAGAGGCAACTGGGAGTGATTGAGGATAAATTTTCTGTTGTAGTTGAGTGATTTTGACAAGAGCTAATAGCATTAAGAGTGGAGGATCAGGGTTTTTTTTTTGGACCTTTTTCTTTATTGGATGGACTCTGAATTTTTCTCTAGGATTTGATTTTGTACCCTAGCCATTTTTAAAAGAACGAGTGGCTATGGGTAGATGGTGTTTGGATTTTGTTTGGTATATACTTGTGTCATATTTCTAGTCTCCTGGGAAGGTATATTTTTAGATGTTTACAGTTTTGAAGTGGATCATCATCATCAATGTTTCTGAGTATATGATAAATGAGAAATGGTTAGGGTCAACATTTGCTCAACCTTTTTCCTAGTAAATTGATTTAGAGCTGTCCAACTCGAGGAAAAGGGGTTATCACTAACTTCGTTTTGAAGTGGATCATCATCATCAATGTTTCTGAGTATATGATAAATGAGAAATGGTTAGGGTCAACATTTGCTCAACCTTTTTCCTAGTAAATTGATTTAGAGCTGTCCAACTCGAGGAAAAGGGGTTATCACTAACTTCTTGATGCGATATGATTTCTAACCTATTTTAGTCATACGTCGTTATTCACCATCTGGCATCCACGCATAAGCGTGTGTTGCACAATGTTTTAACTAAGCCCTTTCTAGACTAGATTAATTTTGGGAGCAAGAATGAAAATTTGAAAAAGTATTAAGACTAGAGAAAATAAACAAGCAGATTCTACCGTCTTTAAAAATTTTATCAAAAATATTTATTAAGTAATACTTTTTATTATTTTAACAGAAAAAATAAATAAAAATAGTAGAAGTCTATTTATATATCTATTCCTCAAACCGTTCATTAAAGAAACAGATACAGCCACAATTACCGCCGCATCCAATACAAGATCCAAAGATAAAGCAAGCAAACAAATAAAGATATAATTAATAATGCAACAGAGAATTAATAATAATAAAAGTGAGAACTGATGGGACATTTTCCTTCCCTTTGAGAGATTGAAATCTAAAGCCAAATCCACCATCTTCCATTAGCTTTTAGTTTTTAATTAACATCGGACACAAGTGCTCAAAATGGTAAAAAGCTAGGAATCCCATATTTTACAGGCGAATTAACAAACTAAACGCACTAATCAATTTCCTTGGAGATGAGTTGAAGCTGGGTTCCTTTTTCCTACATCGTTAATTAAGCAAAGACTAGCTATCTACCGTCACCGCTATTAATTTTTCCCTAGTTGAAACTGCTTTTTGGAAGTATTTTCCATGATGCCAGTTTAAGAAGATTCTAATATGAGATTTGATGTATTTGCAACAGCAAGAAAAGTCGTAGGACACAACAAGCATTGATGGATCATCAACAGCTCTCTCAACGTGCTTACAAGCTGAGCAACCTCTCACACTGCTGAGGGTTTTGAGGGGAGAGAGAGGAGTGTTTTCGCCACAAAATCAGAATTGAGAGTTGCAGCAACGGCTTGCTTCGGCTATCACAAAGAGGCAAACCGCGGCAAAAGCAGTCGATAGTTTGAAGCTTAGGCGGAGGCAGTTTTGGCAGACAAAGATTGAGATAGATAAGAAAAGAGTTTGTGTGTAGTAGGGAAAATAGCAGTACTTTTACACTTTTGATTCATCAAATTCCAGGTGTCCTTTTGCCAATTAGATAATAATAGTAATATTTAAGAAAAATAAAGATAATGAATAGTCTCATTACGCTAGGCGTGTGTGTGTGTATGTATATATATATAACTGTGAGAAATAAATAGCTTAAAGCTTCTTGAAATGAAATGCAAATTTCAAGTATGCTCTTAACAGTTTTACATTTGCCAGATTTGAATTTGCAATTGTAACACTTGTATGGACAAATAGAAATAAAACCCCTAAAAGTGATAATAAAACTTTAAATTATAACTTATCCCGACTCTATGACGTTTGCCGAGACAAATTAATTATTCAGGCCCCGAAATTACATTGTTGAACAACTTCCAGATCGTAATCAACGAACTTCGTCCACAGCGGCTTGAATTGGTTCATGGCAATATCAAGCCAGGGCTTCATGTTCCCATTGAAGTGCACCACTGCAGCGTTGTTTATCTCATCCATGCTAATGCTTGGATTATATCCTAGTCCCAGAACATGCCATGATTTGTCCAGTGGCTTCGTAGTCGAGTAAAATGTGATTAAACCTGGAGGAAGTGTTCCCAATTTCCACAAGGTCCTGTTCTCATTCTGCAACACAACGAACATTGCCATTAACAACAATCCAAATAAAAAATTCCCTATTGAAAAACACACTGATAATTAACCCAAGAAACTGTCATGCTCAAAGCACTGACAGTTTTGCTAAGACAACCGCCACAAGTTGTGACTTCATATGCAACTAACCATAAACGATCAAGAACAGCGAGTGCAATAACATTAGGAAGCTAAACAGTCTAGTACATTTGAGTAGTAAAGCACGAATCAGCATAACATAAAGTTCTTGAGCATCAATCAGTAGAATCAAATAGCTAAGAATAACAATCAAAATCTTACCAAATTCTGCCAGTAATGATACTCTTCTGTGCACTTCTCCTTTCTCCAAGCATCCAAATCGAAGAAGTTCATCCCATAAGCCCACGCACACGCCTTTGGATTAAACTTCTCCTTAATCAGAGGATGGGAGAAATTCATGTACTGCGCATATCTATGAAACGACCCAAAACAAGTCTCCACTGCCCCATTCACTTTCCCATCCATATCAATCTTCCATAATCCAGTTAAGTCCTTTTGAACCACAATATCATCATCCAAGAACAAAATCCTGTGCAATGTTGGGTACATCTCGGGCAAATAAAACCTCAAATGATTCAATATTGACAAATACTTTGGATTCCTGAACTTCATATTAGTAGTATCTTTAGTGGCATTCTCAAGCTTGTTCTCAAAGTAAAACCTCTGTAAATTAGCAGACTCCAGCTGCCTCAACACAGGAACGTATGACGAATTCAAAAACTTATAGTCCTCAACTGCCTTCACCTCTATATGTGCCCCGTTATAATCCTTCAATTTAAACATAACCTGCATTGCCCCAAGATTCATTTTATCAGTCACAACATGAAACACGTGCTTCCACGGCTCTTTGGCATTCTTTGTGGCCGAATTCACCACTACTGATGCTGCAATCACATTATCCGAGAAAATTGCATAATGGTACAGCTTGGGATCCTCAAATTCAGGAGGCATTGGCTTCCCTTCATCGGTATACTTCTCGGGATGAGCAATTCGCTCTTCCATTAACCTCATAGCTACACAATGCAAACTCTTGGGTATTGATTTTGCAGCAATCAAGCTCGAAAAAGCTCCTTGCTTTTTCGCCTTAGTCAACTGCTCGTTCACCGCAAAAATGGTGTCTTTTAGTTTCTGAATCTTCAACTGATTATCGAAAGACTCTTTGGCTTCCGCGATTATCTGGCGAGTCAATTTGATTCTCTCTTTCACTTCCTTCTCGAATAGTCGCAAAATCGATTCGTCGATTGCGAGAGAATCGGACTCTATTAGAGCCCGATAAGTCGGTTTATTGATAAGATCCGTGTAATTTCTTGAGAGATCGGCGAAGATTCTGACCAGTTTCGAATTCTCCAGCTTGAGCTTACGCGCATACGACGCGTACGCCATCACCAAAGCTCGGTGATCGTCGGCTTGCTTTCTGATCTGGTCCAATCGCGGCTTTAAAGGATCCGATTTGAGTGCCAATACGGATCTCCGGATAGATCCGAGCCCGTACGAATCAGACCTCAAACCCTAAATTAAAACAATGAACACAAATCAAAAACATTTCATACGGCCTATACACTTTACTTTCATGCTAAACAAGAAACAAACGGCACAAAAAGTATACATAGATTTTTTTTTTTTAAAAAAAAGAAAAGAATATTGTTTAATTAACATAAAAAAAAAAATGTGTTTCATTTTCATGTTTGTACTTACGGAGCTATGAAGTTCGTGAGAGTGAGAGTGGGAAGTGAAGAGAAAAGAGAGAGTGAGGAAGAGGAAGACGGCGACAGTAATGGCGGAGGCGAGTAGTCGCATGGAGATGCCGAAGCCTCCGATCGCCGGACCTCCGGTGCGTGCAGTTCGGTGGTTCGCCATTTTGATTTTCGATGAGCAGAGTGACAACTTGGGGAGGGACAGACAGACACTGATTTATTTCACTCGCTCCTCCACTCCATTCCTAGGCTGGCATCAACTTTGAGATTTTTGCTGGAAATAAAAAAAACAATAATAATACTTGAGAGGATCCGAACCGTTCGATTTGTTGAAGTTTTTATGCTGTTGACGGCTCAGATTGCATTTTAGTCTAACTTCAGTTAGTGTCGGTGAGCTGGTGCCACTTGGAGAGTGGCGGGCGGCAACGCGGAGTTAAGAAGAGTATGAACGCTGATTTGGTGATATTACCGGCTTACTTGACTTTTTTTTTTCGAAATTTTTTATTTCTCAAACAGACAAATCATTATTCCTGGTTAAAAAAATAAATAAATAACTGTTGGATTAATACTAATAAAAGAAGCTCAGATTTGCGGATTAAGTATATCTTCATTCAATAGCCTGTTAAATGACATTGATTGTGATTTATCTCATCTTTTTCTTGTTTTCGATCATTATTTATTGTTGAGGGCTAATAAATTATAATAAATAAAAAATAATAAAAAAATCACTCACATAATAAATAAAAAATTACACATAAAACACAATAATTTTATACTATTTAATAATAAATATTTATATTTACAATAAATTAAGAGATTTAAATTGTTTTATTATTTAATTTAATAATTACAAAGAGTTCATAAAAATAAAAAATTTTAAAAATAATTTTATATATTAAGAGATATAAATATTTAAAAATTACATCAAAATTAATTTATTTATACACAAAAATAGAGATATTTTGTCAAAAAAATTTACATCAACTAGTTGTCTTGTGTCTTCCACTGCAGTTACCAGCAAACTTTTTGGTTTTCAATAACTGCACCAACAATTGTGATAAATATAAATATTTTAAACAAATTTTAATAGTATGAAATAATTTTATTATTGCAAAAACAAAAAAAGTTACACATAATTAGAACTTAAGGATACAATAAATCTTAGCGCTCAAAATACCTGAAGAATAAAATACAAATTAAAAAAAATATTGACAATAAGTTAGAAAATAAACGGTAGGAACATGTTTTATAAATAGTAGGATAGCTGGGGTCATTAGTTCATTCACACGATTTACTAACAAAATATTAATATCTTGAAAATAATAATATATATTAAAAAGAACAATTGAGATTTTCTTATTTGATATGTAAATAGTTAGACATCTTAAATTGTATTTTAAAAAAAGTGACGTGTTAAACAAACATTAAATGTAATAAATAATTTTAAAATTTATATTATTTTATCACTTAATATTACTTGACACATCACTTTTTAAGATATAATTTAGGATGTCTATAATTACTCTTAATGCATATATATATAAATAAATAATCTAATAAACTACGTAATTTACATATAATGAACAATATTGACACATGTTATTATTTAATAAATTTATAATTTTATATAATTTTTATGTAATTTATAATGTATTATAAAATATTACCGCATGTTTAGGAGCCCATCATGCGGTGAGCTACGTAACTCATTAAATTATTTTTATATATTTATATATATTAGAAAGTAATTTTTAAAAAAGAATTATATTAATAATTAAATAATTATGTCCATATTTATTGTCTAATTTTAAAAAGTCGATCATATGGTAAACTACATAATTTATTAGATCAATTATATATATATTAGAAAGTGATTTTTGAAAATAAATTATATTAAAAATTAAATAAATTATGTCCATATTTATTGTTTAATTTTAAAAAGTTAATAAATATGAGTATTTATTATCACGAATCAAACATTTGTTATTAACTCAAAAAATTAGCATGTTAAATAATACGGTCTACTTATCAATATATATTTAAAATTTATTCAAAATTTATTCGATATAAAATATGACATAATGTATGTCTTAACACTAAAATAATTAAATAAGTGAATACACGTGTTGGTAATTATTAAGGGAAAGAAAATATATGATCAATAATTGATAAAATTTATTTTTAAAAACCAAGTACATCATATATGCACATTTTCCTAATTTAGTTTTATGCATTTAATAGTATCCAACAACTTAATGCATTATTTATTTTTTATTTTTTGTTTAATTTTGAAGTCTAACATTACATGGATTTAAACCTCTATCTCTATTTTTCTCTTTCTTTTTTTCTTAGTGAAATGGCAAAAGTAAAAGAAATTAAGTGGGTAAATAAGCACTTAGTGGGTGTTTAGGAGTTCATTTGTATAGTTAGTAATTACAATATGTGTTTTGGTATCTTGAATTTTGTTTTGCATTTTTATTAGATCGATTAATGAAAATTGTATCGGTGGTTGGCGGTCACTTCGAAATTCGACCCATAATGGACAATGACAATGGGCAATTGTGGATGGCTACTGCTAAATTTTCTATTAGCTTACAAAATATAGAGCCTTGTGTTTCTATTTATAGCCGGCTTTGCTGTTTGTATTTATAATGTTGGTTCATTTTAAAGCAACTGAATTGTAATCCAAACAGGTTCAATTTCAAAGCTAGCCTCTAGATCTTGAGATTGAGTTACTGACTTGCAGATACAATGCTACCTGAATTTCATTTTACGTAATCTGAGGATTATGGATCATGGATTTGGGTTCAGGAGAGTTCAAAGGTTCAAAATTGGTTTTCTTGATGGTTTATCTAATTTGTTCCTATACCAATTGTCATGTCAAATGATTCCTTCTAACATTATATTTGATCTGTATCGTCAGGGATTTCCGAAGGTATTGAATTTGCTCTTCTACCTGCGAAATTGAACAGTAAAAAAAGGTACCAAAAAATGAAGTGAATTTCAAAGTGAAATGAAAGAACCTATTTATTTCATGTGACCCAATTAAACATAAAAGAATATACACATAATATCTGATTCAATGATACATCTCCTTGTCATGTTTGGTGACATAACATTGTGCAGCCATCCAATTAATTTCCATCCAAAATAGAGGCAAAAATCATAGTTATTAGAATGGTCTCTTTTAATAGAATTGTATGTTTCTTTTTTAAAGAGAGTTAGAGTCGGGCATATTAAAATAAAATTATCTTGTATAAAATCTTAATAATTTATTTAATTTTATATCAATAATTTTAAAATATAATATTAGCGAGTTTAATCAATATTATTATATCTATTGATGGTTCAAATAAAATATTAGTTTAACTTTTTTTAGGGTATTTTCTTATCAAAATTTCAACCTCAAGCCAATGCTTAATGTTTTTATTAATCGAGGTAAAATTCTCTTATTTTCATAATTAGAAAGAGATTAAATCAATTGTCATGACTGGTTATACTTTATCAATTTATAACTTGATGACCCTATTTTTTTTTCTCTTTTTTTTTTAGATTGTCAAAAATAAAAAAGAAATTAGTTTAAATTGGAGCCTAATTTGTGCAGACTCACGTTTTGGCTAAACTTCAGCCATGACTTTTCACTGGCAACATGATAAAAGCATCTAAAATATAGTGTAATATCACAATTCCACGAGTCATCAAGCTATAATAATTTCACAATCTCTAAATTTATACCTTCTAATTTATTTGCTTTCACACTTAACTTTTATGGTGATATGTGTAGGGATGGCAAAATTTAAATTCAAATTTGAATTTTTTTTTAGAATTCGAAACTCGGGTTTAACTTAGATTTATTTGAGCCGGATCCGGGTTTACATCCGATCCAAGTTAAACCCTTTTTTATTTTTTATAAATTTTTTTATTATTTTGGTAAATTTTAAACTTTTGGAGTATTATAAAATAAGTATTAGATTGTGAAACTTGTATTATATAATTTGTATTCATAATTTAATATATTTTTTTCTTATTTTAATTTTTTAAGTTAAATTTAATTTTTTTGGATATTTATATTATAAAGAAATAGTTAGAGTCATATATATAAAAGAATAAAAATTAATTTAAGATTTGTTTTTTTTAAAAAAAATATGAATACAAGTGGATTTTTGGTAACCCAAATTCTCTCAAATCTAAATTTTTAATAAAAATTAGATCTAGATAAAAACTTGAATCTTTTTAGATCGGGTTTCGAATTTTGGCCAAGTTCAAATTTTTCCAAATCCAAACTAAATTTTCTTAGGTGTGTGGCAATTTGAAAGTAGGTTCACTCATCATATCCAGTTACGACAATATTCTTTTCTTATAGAGGTTTTGCTATTTGTATATCTATATTTTATTTTAATAAATATATTTTAATATATGCATATATATATTTTTTTAGAACTTTATATATTTATTTTAATTTAGTATTTATTTTAAATTTTATATTTTTACATATTGTGTCACTCACATCTAAAGACCTGTTTGCTTAATGGTAAGGTAGAGCTAGTCTACCTAGAGATCTCTTTATTTTTGTAATTAATTATTTAGCTCGTAGTTCCTACAATTTACCTACTCTAATTTTAATCAAAAATGCCAACTGTAAAGCTAGATAATTAAAAAGAATTAATGTTGGAACAAATAAAGTATGTGCATATATATGAATGGTCTTTTTTATATGAATTCTCATACAAAAAAATTCTTGTTTTGCATCGGTAAGATTAAATTGTTAATCTGATTATAATAAAAATAAATAGTTGTAGTTGAGAATACACAAGTCTTTTGTATCACTTATATAATAAAAAAATTATCCCTTCAAAAACATATATAAAAAAATTGTCAAAAAAAAGAAGAAAGATATTAAGATTATATCAATTTTGAGGTATTTGATTGTCTTGCCATTTTAATTCTTTACAAAGTTAGCAAAATTTATTATTTTATTAAAAAAATTAGTTTTCCTTAAATAAAAACCAATTTTTTAATAAATTAATATTTATTTGTCATGTGACATTTATTTATTGGATAATTGAAAATATTAACATATACTTAATCATATATAATTAATCCTAATTTTTTTCAAAATAAAAAATTAACTTTTACAATTAAAAAAATCAAATTAGACCGAACTCAAAAAAACTAGTTCGATAATTCAATTTTTAATTATAAAAATTGATTCAATTTTTTTTTTAAAATCAAACAACCAATTTAATTTTGAAAAAAACTGAACCGAGCTGTACCACCGTACTTTAAAATTCAACCAAAACATAAACGGGCTGACTAGTTCAATAATTTTCTACATAAAAAGCACTTTGTATGAAGCACCATGATTTTCAGACTTAAATGATGCACCACGCCACGCCTAGCCTAATTAGGAACACCCGAAAGCAAAAGTAGGAAAAAATATAATTGCACTTCTCCAAAACAACCCAAGGTGTGTTATTCCATGTAGAAAAGCAGTCTAAACAAGTACTTGTAGTTGCTTATGGAGTTTGGGGATGAAACATGGGGTTAATTAAAGAAAGAAAAATAGGTTACATTTCCAAGTGAAACTAAAGAGCATATTTACTTTTCATGTGATCCAATTTAAACATAGAAAAAAAAAAAACCGAAGTCTTACTTAATGGTAAAACTTCTTGCCATGTTTGGTGACATTGTGCAACCATCCAATCCCTTTGAGGGCCTTGGAGATCTTCACAAGATTAGGCCTTCCCATTCCCAAATTCATCTTTCCAGCCGAGAATTTCAATGCCTGTAAGCAGCAAAGCTGCCCATCATCCATCTCTACTTCATCGTCATCAGCAACAACAACATCCTCATATGTGCCACCTTTCTTTCCTTTCTTTGTTTTGCTTTTAGCTAGCAGCCGCTGCTGCTGCTTATTTGAATCTGTCTCATATGCCTCCCAGAGTGAATCCATCCCTTCACTTCCTTCAGCATTGTGTCTCTCCTCGAAAAGCTTGCATGCCAACGTCCTTCTCCACTCTTTTTCTTTCCTCATCGATCCGAAACTCCCCAGGTTCGACCCCAAGTTTTGTGAATTCTCCACCTTCTTCCAGTTATACTCTCCATCATTGTCATTGCTCCAAAGTCCATCACCAACTCTTCGAGAATTCACTCTTAATTTGGACAGATACTCTGCCCCATTTGCGGAACTCACTTTGGCTTCACTTATTTTAGTGGTTGTTCCCTTGGATCCGGATAATTCTACTTTTTGTTCTTCAACTTTATTGAACTCTACGCTTAGTGCCTTGACTTTTTTTTCTCCCTTTTCGCATGGCACATCGACAAAATCATTATCCTCCTTCAAGAAGCCTCCTAATCTTTTTCCTCCCGCAATCAGCTCACTACTTTCACTTTCACTTTCACTTTCACTTTCAGCCCGCATAATGTCAGCCAGGCTAATCTCATTAGCATTACTACTACTTAGCCCTTGAGATGAATTTGCAGAGACACTTTCATGACACAAGTGCTTGTCAACAGGCGCTTCCGAAGTTGACAAACCATTTTCTTCAAACCCCATCTCCGGAATTTCAACTGGACCCTCTCTGACCTCAATACTAGACGTATCAAACACTATTTTATACGCTTCAAGCTCCTCAAACCGCCGAAACCCGTCATTTTCATCATGGTCTGCGTTAGTCCGTAATTTCTCTAAGACATTGTGATAAGCGGCAAGGAGAAAACTTACCTTGGATTTTTCGGATAGTTCGATGCAAGAATTGTCATGGACAAGGGTGGTGAAAAGAGCAAGAAGCAAAAGAGAAGTTGTGATGAAGAGAGGGGAAAGAAATGAAAGGATCTTGATGATGTAAGGGGAGAAGAAAACGAAGTAAGAGAAATAGAGAGGATGAGAGATAATGAAAGAACAGAAGAGGAACAAGTCAGACAAGAGAAGACTGGAGAACTTGGTTTTAGTCTTCTTGAAGTTGGCAGTGTTCGGTGAGTACGAAAATTCAGACATTTTCGCGGGAAAAATGACAGTGGAAAATAGATGGAAGATGGTGATGGAATGAAGGAATGAATAAGGGGTTTGATTCTTCTTTGTTTTCGTTTAAGCAAAATGTGGGAGAGGAAAAGCGTAAGATTGCAAGAGAAAGCGGCGTGAATAAAGGAATTGAGACTGTCGACAGAGAGAGAAGCAGACAGATGGTATAAGTAATAACGAACATTGGCAATTAAACCACAAAATTAAAATAATAATAATAATAAAACTAAAAGCACTTTTGGAAACTACTTTTTCCTGTCTATATGTGCATAACCACCAAGGCACCAACTGTGGTTTCTTTTTTCTGTTGATCATTTGTCATCATCACAGCTAATAGTAATTAATTTCACATCGGGCTAGATGCTAATTGCCATAAATCGCAGGATTATATGTTAAAAGCAGTATCTGATTTTATTTATGTATTCTTCACACCATTACTTACACATGAAACAAATAAAGTACTATTTTCTTAGGGTCATATAAAGACAAATTTGAGTCCGGGGATAAGGATTCATCAAACAGATCCATTTTTTTTTTCTTTTTATTATTTTTCCTTTCTGGTCGTAACTCTGATCTGAAGCCAGCTTTCAGCTTTGCTATAGAGGAGATTTGATTACTGTCAAGATCTCACTTCCTAACTCTTTGTTAACTCTAAATTAAAAACTTTGGCAACATTGTATGGCCAACTTCCATCTTAAACTGATCTTCAATTTAATTCACACATTCACTTCAAACCAACTGCATCTAACCCATCGGCAAATCTTAAATTCAAATTACAACCCACCTAATACCCTTGACAAGAATGTAGCGAGAAATTTATGTGGGATTGGGAATAGCATATTATCAAAGTATTAAAAAATGTGGTGAAAATGTGTATATTTATTATTTCTGTATATGTATATATTTATTCCAGTAGCCAGTAGGATTGGGAGGTAACTAAATTAGAAATTAAAACTTAGAAGAAGAACAAATGGGTTGGAAAGGTTGGGAAAGGACTCAAGGAGAAGAGGGACAAGAAGTGATTTGAGGGGGAGGTTTTAATTTGGAGGTTGCACATGGGAAAGCACTTATAGCCATTCAATTGCTTTCCCACTTGCACTTTGGCTATGGTGATTGGTCCCAACTCCCAACTCCTCCCTGGAGTAGACCCATATGTCTCTTCCTCTATATCTTCCATTTTTACTACTTATTCTATCTCGATTTTAGTTTATATTTTTGTACATTTCTTTTCCTTCTTCACTGGTAAAGTCTTCCCTTAATAAACTTTTCGGCTCTCTGTTATTTCTTTTTAATAAACAAGAAACAAAACTGAAGAAAATTCTTCATTTTGCTTCAAAATCAGAAAGTGAAAATTTGGAGAGAGAGAATGAGAATCTGTGGACTTTGGAAACTCATCCAACTAAAATTCCTTTTTTAACTTTTTACCAGACAACTATCCCATTGAAACTATGACTAGGCCTCAATCCCTACTACACCTGGTGGCGGAGAGAAATTTAAGTAGAAACTAGAAAATGAATCTTAGGTATGGAAGAATTGAGTTACAGATTTACATTTAAGATTGCCATATCATTTGATTTCTGGATTACTCCTCCGATAAACCAAATAAATAAATAAAAACTAGATTATTGGTCTGGTCGATGAACGTGAAAAATGAAACATTAGCGTATATATAAACGGCCCGCAATGGATCATGCACAAAGAGGCCCCTACTGTTGACAATTGAAGCAAGTGCCCCCACCCTAACGAATTTGTTTAGCATCAACCTTTGGTAATTGCTTTTGCCATAGATAAAAAGCTCATTTTTGCATTAAACCAACAGACAAGAATAGGAAAAGATACCGACCCCTTTTTAGCTTTCACCCAAAGCAATCCCGATTTGACCGACTCCAAATAGTCCTACTCCTTTTTCTAGTGTACTACATAAAGCCATAGAGGGGATGTAGAACAGAATTTAATAATTATGTATGATAAGAGGGGAAACTCTTTTAGTTAGTTACCATTACGATAAAATTGATCATTATGAGAAAGCATAAGACCCCCCAAGAAAATTATCAACCCTATGGCCTATGAGACATCTTTGATTGATGATGCTTCTCATGTGCTTAAGGTTTCGGAATGATGGTTTTGGACTTGGGATAAACTGCATCGAATAATTTTCTCAAAACAAACCCTAACCCAAACCAAATCTTGTTGACAATAATCTATCAAGTTCAGCAAGCTTTGACCTTTTACGATCTCTCTATGATATCCAAATATGCAGCACGTAATTTAACATGGAGCATTCGTAGTGCCATTATATGCCACTTGTTAAATCTGTTCGGATTTTTTGTATACTCGACGAATTCAATGGGGCCAAATTTAACAGTTGATTGAATTGTAAAGATGCCAAGGTCCAAGAGCTAACAATTGCCTTTGAACCAAATGGCTACTCAGCCCAAATAAAATGAGTCTCCATAAATTAAGAACACCAGGAACAGCAATTTCAATTCTAAATTTTATCAAAGCAATTTGTACCAGTGCCCTCAAAATACCTCTATTTTTGGGCAAGACAACCAAAAACACAGTAGTAAACTATACAAGCCCATCAATAAAAAACAAATATGGGAAATTTTTAAAAATAATTTTATCATTTTACAAATATTCTTTATTAGTCTCTTTTTAATTGCTTATCTTTTATTAGGCGAATAAATTATAAATTAACATATTTACTCTCATATACATAAAATAGTGTTAAACTATACATCATATAGTGTTAAACAAAATATATGAACATCAAATCTAACAAATTTTAAACTTAATTTAAATTAATTTATTTTTAAGAATACAAATTTCAAACTTAATTTAAATTAATTTATTTTTAATAATATAGTTCAATATTTAAAATTTAAACAATAATAAAATTTGAAAGTAAATGATATTTTTTAATAATAATAAAGTTTGAAAGTAAACGATATTGAATGAAAGAAAAATAAAATAAGGCAACAAAAACTAAAAATTTGGAGAGTTGCATCACCAACAACTATCACAAATCTGCAACTGTTGGCCGAAATGGCCAACAATCTCTGAGATTTGAGATAACTAATAATTTATTAGTCATCTCAACCAATAATCTCAAGCCCAAAATAGCCAACAATTTTAAACTTAAAATTATTAACCAAGCCAAATAAACTGTAAATAGATATATTTGTCTTCGTATGCATAATATATTATTAAGCAAAATATATAAACGCCAAATTTAACATATTGTTGGCTAATAAAAAATAGGTAATTAAAATATGGTTAATAAAAAATATTTGTAAAATTACAAAGTTATTTCTCAAAATTTCCCCCAAAAAAAAATATAACCACACTTCAGTTGTGAACCCTTTGAGGGTTAAATTAGCATAAACCTTTGTCATCACAATCTTGGAAACTAACCTAAGAATTCCCATCAAAATTGCTCTGTCAATATATCTAACATCAATATGATATAAGCCAATATAAAATAGAAATCTAACATCAAAATATATACTGAATGCATAATCACACAGTTATAACTTCACTCTTCTTAAAGATTATTCTCAGAATTGAAGCAAACAACTGTTCCACGAGAAACCATGTCCAAACAAAGACTGCTACAAAACTCAAAGACAGACAGAAAGTTGTTCACTTTGAATAACAGAAAACAACATTTTGAGTAACCGTGTGAACCATATGCAATCCTGCTTCTAACTCATCTTGTAAGCATTACAAGAAAGGGACTCTCACTCCGTCATGACAGGCTTGTTCTCACTTGCTTTGGCTCTTTGTTCTTTCGGCTTCTGCTCTTCTATTTTCCTGCAATACCAAGACAAAGTAAAGCAATGAGCCAACAAACTTATTTAAATTACCGATCTAGATGCACTACCAGATCAGATTCTAAAAAAGATGAACAAAACATTAAATAACCCTGCAGCAACAATGCAATCTCTAAGACATGAGAAACCAGAGCACAAATCAAACTGATTCAGAACTCAGGCCAGATTCCAATAAATATTATAAAGCATCAAAAAGAAAATATCAAAGATATAAAACAATCACCAAACCAAATGCATGCCAAAGGGTCACACATGGACAGGAAAACTTGAGAGCCAAATGAAATCAGTTCATTAGTATCACAAGAGTTCTTGGTCTAGATTGAAACATGTCAAAAGAATCTAAATCAACAGCCTGAGATACTTGGACTAATCCTGACCATACAAATTTTGTTGAGACATGGTCTATGACAACTGAGAAGGTCTCCCATGAATCCACAAATAAGATCAAGCATATTATTCTCTTAAGCTGATTGAAGATCATGAGTCAAAGATTTCACAGGAAAATTATAACGACAATCCATAGTTCTAAGGAATTTATTTCCTTCTTATTGTTTATCCATTAAATATGATGGGAATTTCTTTTTGGGGAAAACTGTCCCATGAATTCCCTTAGGAATAATATTTAAAAAAAAAGTGTACTGACTTGTTCGAGGCCATAATCAAAATGAAAAAAGAGAATTTGATAGGCACGGAGAATCACTAATGAAATCAATATGGCCAACCTTCAATGCAAATCACGCCATTAATTTTTGACACTCTTGCTCTGCAAATTGGCTTTTTCGAAACCACATATTAATAAAAATCATTCTAGTAACCTCACAATATAAAGCACCTTTCATACAAATTTTATAGATACTTCTCCGCTAGAATATTGATGCTTCTCCATTCTGATCCCAATATTTAGTTTGGGGTCAAAAAGAGCTCAGTTAAAACAACGGGACCAACAAGGGCACAACAGATTCGAACTGTGTAATGATTTTCATTAAGAGAAAAATTACTGCGCTAAATGGTTCTGAGCAAGAGTAGACTTAAACAAATTAAATCACCTCCACAAAATAATCATTTATCAACAGTTTTAAAAAGATTTGAACAAAGCTTCAGACGATAAAAAATCTTCAAAATTTCAACATATAGAATTTTCAGCGCCTAAAAGCACACGAAAACAGAAATATAAATTAAATTAAATAAACAACAGATGCTTTTGCATAATCGGTTATATAAATTTGAAACTGTAAATAAAATAAAGACGCTAGCACCAATAAACCACGCAAAATATATAACTAAATACAGAAACAGAGATGAAAATTATGTGAAATACCTCTTGTCAGAGGAGCCAGCTCCGCCCTTCTGGCTGAGGAATGAACGGAAGAGAGGAGAGTTGACGTCGTAGATCATTGTTGTTTGAAAATAACCGTGCAGTCCGGGACTCAAACCCTAGCTCTGTTTCGCCGCGCAGCTTCTGTAACCTCCCTTTATAATTTGAGTCAGCAGTGAGGATATTACGTTTTATGATTGGGGAGTTTAGTGCTCGGGTTGTTGGGTAACCCGCTAAGTGATCTCCGGCCCAAAACGTGGAGACTGGCCTTCAAATGCGAAAGCCCGTATTGTAAAGCCCGCTGTGTTGAACCAAAAGAACTCTCTTAAAATAACGATTTTTAATATATAAAAAATAACAACTTTAAGTCTTGATATAGTCAAAAAGATAATTAATCAAATATTTTTACCAAAATAATAAAAGAATTCATACTTTATTGTTAAAAACACTAGGAGAAATCATTGGAAAAAAATATTACAAGAATTATATCTTTTTTTTTAGTTAGTTAAGCATAAACATCATGGGCTGCGCTAATTTTAATATTTTATATCAATTCTAAATATTGTTGAACGTGTTAAAAATAATTGAATATTGCATAAATTAAATAGCAAGAGAATCAATACTCTTATGTAATAAATTTTGAGAATAAAATATTGATATAAAAAAATGATAAAGATTTTATCACTTTTGAGATAAAAGTAAGGGATTTTTTTTTTAAATAGTCAAATTTGAAGGGGTCTTAATTGTTTTAGGAGATAAAGATATTTTTGTCTCATTAGTTTGATCTAATTCTCAATTTTATCTCATGAGTTTCAAAAAATTCAATTTTATTAAATTTTTATTAATTTTAATATTGGAAGGGCAAAACAGTCACTTTACAAATAACTTAAAATGGTATGACACAAAATATTCACGTGTCAATAATTAATTTGTCACTTAAATAATAAAATAAATAAATAAAAAGAGAGTAGCTACTGTCGCTGTCATCAGTAGCCGACCGATCGTCGGTGATTAATTGTGATTTGACTCAAAATTGACATCATTGGACTCAAAATTTTGTAATTTACGTAATGATAAGATTTTTTTTTTGTCAACGAAGTATCGTAGATGTGCCAAAAGTGAAAACAAAATAATGAGATTTTAATAAAATTCTCACTGTTCCAAGGTGGCGCGCAGTGGCTGCCACTTTCCTTCTATTTTCGATTTATTTTTTGACCACCTTCTTATTTTCTTTTAACAAAAATGATTCTACCATTGTGTAGATATAAAAAAAATGAAATTCAATGACATAAATTTTGCCTATTTTTGTTACTAAAATTCGGCTACTGGTGGTGGTCGGCGACGGCAGTCGCCGGTTTAGATAGTTTATTTTATTTATTTTAATTATTTTTTAATATAAAATAAAATTTTAATGAATATTAAAATTTAAACCTATTAAAACGCGTCACGTGTCTTTTTATTTTTTATAGCCTATTAATAACTGACACGTATACATTATATAATGTACTCACATCACCATTTTTAATTAACATAATAACTGAGGGTAAATTTATCAATATACAATCAAAAGAGATTTTCAATTAAATTTAACGAAATCTCTTTAACGGACTAGAACAAAATTAATTTTTCTGAAACTCATGGGATAAAATTGAGAATTAGGTCAAACTTGTGGAACAAACATGTCCTTATCCATTTTTTTAAGTTACTATTTCAATTTGTTTTTAACTTTTTTAGCTAAATAAATTATTTTTATATAAAAGAAAGAATTTACTATTTAAACAGTACCCCCTATAGTAAACAGTATTGCTACAATGTATAATATTTTGGTACAGTAATTTTTTTATTTAAAATTAAATATTTTTTTATTTATTAAAATTATATTTTTTTTATGTTATTTATTTATTTTAATCGTATTACTACAAAATTTACATAAATAATATAATTATTTAATGTAGTTAAATTAAACTAAATACAATAAATAAAAAATAATTTTTATAAACAAATACAAACTTAATTGTATTTTTTATTAAAATTATGTTTATTATATTTATTGATAATTAAATATAATAAATAAAATTTTAAAAATATTTAATTATTTATGAATAATATAAATTAATTATACCATAAATAATATAATAAATTATGAATAAATTAAAATATTGAAGAAAAATAATATCGCGCCTATATTTGGGCACCATAAAAAAATTATCATGTTCAAATACGGTCGGATAAAAACTTATCACGTTAATATTTTGGCGCAATAAAAAACTTATCGCACCCATATTTTGGTGTGTTAAATTTGGGCACGATAAAAAAATTTTCGCGTCTAAATATAGGCACGATAAAAACTTATGGCACTTATTTGTGGGTGCGATAAAAATTTTTAAATCTTAAAAAAACACAATTTTAAAAAAATCACAACAATAGCCAATAACTACAACTTTTTAAATCTTAAAGAAATATAATTTCAAATAATTACAACTGTCATTACTAATAATTGCAACCGCATTATAAAATTACCTCATAACAATTGGATGAATGAAAAATCTTTGACCTTTGTCAGAATTCGAACCTTAATCTAAGTTAGAAAATATGCAAATTTTGTTGCTAGAACAAATATCTAAATGCATTATTTTTATAAATTAGTAAAAACCTTAAATACAATTATTGGAGCAGAAGCAATAAACTCAAGTAATATAATGCAATAACAAGCAATTAAAAAATAAATCAAGAAAGAAAATTATGAGAAAGCCCACAAGAATTTACGTGATTCGGTAACTTGCCTAACAATTGGATGAATGAAAAATCTTTGACCTTTGTCATAATTCGAACCTTAATCTAAGTTAGAAAATATGCAAATTTTGTTGCTAGAACAAATATCTAAATGCATTGTTTTTATAAATTAGTAAAAACCTTAAATACAACTGTTGGAGTAGAAGGAATAAACTCAAATAATATAATACAATAACAAGCAATTAAGAAATAAATCAGGAAAAAAAAGTATGAGAAAGCCCACAAGAATTTACGTGATTCGGTAATTTGTCTACGTTCACGACGGATTAAGATCTCACTTATTTTATTAATTAATTACAAGGCACTCACGAAGTATGTCTTTTACTGTTAAAAATGGTGCTTACGTGTCATTTAATATTTATGCAATAAATATTTTAAATAAAATCGTTAATATTATATATATATAGTAAGATCCTTATAATGTTTCAGACGTTGTATGATCTGAAGAAGTTCAGATTTGGTTTAAAAGAGTTTATTCCAGGGCTAATAGTTAGCAAAACTGAGGGTTATAAATGCTAAGAGTTAACATTGTTAAGAATTAGCAGGTTATAAAAGTTAATAAAATCTAAAGAATTAGAGCCTTGTCTGAAATGAGATAAAGACTCAATGGTATATTAGTAATAACATAATTACAAATGGTTTCAAATAGTAATAAGAAATATCATTATGCAAATATGTTCTCAAATTTTATGTTCCTGATCTATCTTCACTAATGCGAGTTTGTCGGTGGAGACATTATCATATATAGATCAGTGTATATCTATATTTGGATAGTCCAAATAGTTAATTTTAGCAAACCATGAGCTTAGTTGAAGCTCTATAGACATACGGATATTCAGTGAGGACTGAATATTGAACAGACTCAATAAAGACCTCCAATATACATCCATAAAGTTGTCAATCGAGGGTCCTCTCTAGTTGAGTAATATTCGTGATCATTTGACCTGAACACCACGGTGGGCGTATGAGTCATCGCACATGTCAGAGATTTTTTATAGTCTGATCGTTAGGTATTGTCCGATACTCATAAAGTTTAGTGTGTGTAGATATGAGATCCGTTAACTCATATGAGTGAGTTGTATATCCTGATGCTCCAAGATTATATTTCAAAAAGTCTTATAACCAGAAGTAATAAACTCGAGAAAGAGCTTTCTGTGGGATAAATAATACCCCAAAAGTATTTGCGAATATTATTTATAGAAATACGAATCTAGAGATAAGTTCATGGTTAAGCATATGGAGATTTAACGGTGATGATTTATATCTTGCTCTTCTATAATATAAATGACAGAGAAATTTTACGAATATGTATTAACCTCAACTTGTATAGTTCAACACGTCGCTTTTCTATTTCTATAACGTGTGCATGGGGCATCGTTTATGGACTTACAAAAAATTCCCATAAGAAAAAATTGGTGTGAACCTAGGGACTCTCACTATATGAAGTGTATTCGTTGTGTATTGGGGTAGCATACCGAGTCGAGTGGTTCGATCTGGAAAGCTCTCAGTAAGCCAAAATTATGTTATGGTCTCTCAACAAAATGATAGGATTTAAGTGTTAAGACTAGAATCTCGGCAAGTGAAACTTGCCACTTCATCATTTTCATTGAATGCCACATGTCATGCCATTAATTTATAATGACATGATTTAAATATACCACTAATTTATTAAGTGTTAATATATTACTTAAACAAATGAAATTGTAAATGCTGCCATATGATAGCCAAATTCGGCCATGTGAATGTTAAACTATATAATATGTTATCATTAACATTTAGCATGATACATGACATATTGCTAATAGCTTATTATTAAATATTAATAGTTAAGTTTGCCAAATGAATTAATTTGTTAATGAAAACATGAAATGTAATTTTTAGCCAAATGATATTATTATTTTAAGGGGTTAGCAAAAGGTGGCAAGTTGCTTCATCTTTGTTATGTTTTTCTTAAGTGTACTGCAAACATTTCAATAAGCCTTAAAAGCATGATTTTTTATGCTTTTCTTTATGCATGTGCTAGTTAATTGACAAAGTTAATGGCCACCCTTTATGCTTAATTTTTTACCAAAAAGTATACAACTTGACATTAAGCTTTTATTAAGCTTTGTCATGCTTGTTTCAAAAACCACTCTCTTGTAATTGATTGGCCGAATTGTTGGCAACAATGCTTATGAATACCCAATTTTTATTCATTTGTTTAACAAGAAATAACAAGTGAAAATAGCAAAGAAATAAAAAGAGAGGCAGTGTTTAATTAGAAGTAAGAGTTGCTTCAAGCATTTAATTTCTGCCGAGAAAAAAAAGTTACTCTTCTAGTTTAAGGAATTCCACATTGTCCTATACTAAAATTACATAAAGTAAGCTTCAAGGGTGAGCTCTCTTTTATCTCATTAATATAATGAGATGTGTATTTTATATTCCCCTGCGTTAATTTTACATGTGAGACGTGTAAAATTAATCTTAAAAAATTAAAATATACACACTCACCCAACACACAACACACTTTCATTTACAAGAAAAAACTCAAAGCTCACAAAGAACTCTCTCAATTGCACTAACAAAAAATACAATTAATCTCTCTTATAGCTTAGGAATTTTCGTTCTAGTGTTTTGTGTTTCAATTCCTTTGATTTGTATTTTCAAATCAATAGAGACCCTTTTATATAAACCTTTTAGTTTAAGAAGTCCTATTTCACTTAATATATAAATTATGATACTTATGAAGTTTTATTTCACTTAGGATACAAATTAGAGATAATTTTTAATCAACCTTTTATAAATCTCCTCCTTGATTCAAAATCATCTACGAAGTATCAAAGATCTCTCATCTCCATATCTTCAGTCACCCTCACACAATAGTAACTCTAGTTAAGTCCTTGCATAGGATGAACTTAATCGAGGGCAGTGGCTTAGTCAACATATCAGCAAAATTTTCAAATGACGTAATCTTTGTTAAACTAATATAGTAATCAGTATCCACAATCGGTAAGAATAAGTATTTATATATATATATATATAAATATACATATTTTATTTGTATGTGAGTGATACTTGATTTATGTATTGTTATTAGTAGTGATTGTATAGGTTAAGGATAAATTATTAGTATTGGGTTTATTTGCAAGACTTTATATTTATTTTAGGGACCAAATTGTAATACTTTGAAAGTTTTTGGGGCAAATTTGTAAATACTAAAAATTAGCCTCTTAGTATAAAAATACACTTTTGAAACTCTAATTCACTCATTTTTGGTCGAGCTACCCCTTTAGAGAGACAAAATAGAGAAATAGATGGGAGAGAAAGAGAAGAAGAAGAAATTAGAATTTTGGATTTTAAGAGCTATATCACAACTATTTCTCAATTTATTGATGTTAATTAAGTTAATTACTTTAAGTTTTGATTTTTGAAAATATGTACAATTGAGGATTTGATGTATATTTCGTAAGGTATTGTGAAAATTGATGATGATCTATGTAGATAGCTTGATAAATCATGATGAATTGCAGAATTTCTACTTGATAGTCTCTTGATCCAGGAATTTTATAAATTGTTGTGATTCGATTCTGGTTTTGAATTTTGGGTATATAAAATTATACATGTTTAGAATCAATTGAGACTTTGAATCGATTGAAAATTTCATAAATTTAATTTGTAGTGAATTTATCAAAATGAACCTGAAATTCTGGAAATTTCCTGTGTTAACAATATGATATAGTGAAAAATAATTTTGATCTACTGAATGATCTTCAAAAATTACAAATTTATGAAATATGATAAGTTTATATATCTAATATGATATACTAAGAATTGAGAATTTAGATCAATGTGGTTAAATGGTTATGATTTTCTAAAGAGTATCAACTCATTGCAGTATTTGATTAACAAAATTTTAAAACTATAGAATAAAATAGTTTTAAAATACTTTTGGCACTGATTTTGAAGTGAAATATTTATCATGGATTTAAACATGTGTCAAGAGTACTTCTGTGATAGTTTTGTAATTTTTGAGCTAGTATCTGATTTTATAAAATTACAAGACTGAATACTATTTAGTAAATATCTTGATCCCGCCAGAATAATAGTTTGAATTTGATGGTGTTTATGAAATGGAATGTATAAGAATTATGATATAATATTCATATATAAGAAATATATATGAGTAAAAAAATATATATTATGATTTTGGAGTAATTGGACATCATTTAATGTATAAGAAAATTTTGTTAAGTGGAAGTGGTCTAAATGACAAGTTTTGAGAAACCAAGTAATTAGACCAATTCGATGTGATAAGTGCAATATGTATAATTTTGTAAACTATTTAAAGTATTTTGTGTGAATGTTAAGGCTTATGAAAGGATTAATCTCCATTGATAGGTTAAGAATAATTAAGTTTTGTAGCCGAAAATGCTAAGAGGTAAGTATACTAGACTTTTACTGAAATCACAATAAACATAGTAATTATCTATGTATGATTTTGTAAATGTGCTTAGAAATATATTTATGTTATGCTAAAGTATATTTGATATAAAATGTGAAAGAAATATGTTTATGAATGTGAGCATTGACATTGAGCATGGACATATATGTATTTAAGAAAGTGACCTTTCAAAATGAAATGTGTTTAACAAAGAAAGTTTTTGAAGTGAAAAATGTCCATAAGATACGTTTTGTATTTTGAGGATGCTTGAACTCACTATTTACTTAGTAGACATTTTATGTGATTTGTGGAGCCTTTATGTGTGGTCTTTCCTTCGGGATTGGTATATGTTATGTGTTCTATATGTAAGGAGGATCTTATTGGTACCTAAAGGAAGAGTGAGTCATCATATTCGTGTGGTGGCGTATTGGTGCATGTGAGAGGACTCACCGATGATCAGGGTGAGGGTTTAGCTTTTACCTTTAGGCATGAGCATTATATATATGTCATTTAAACCCCACTCTTACTATTCCTTTTATACGGTATGTCATCGACAGGTGACATTTGGTTCATTATGTGATATGTGATATGAAAGTCCTACTAAGTAGTAGTTGGATGATGGTATTCCTACTATATATTTTGAAAAAATGTGTAAGCGTTTACTTGATTTGTGATTTGATAAGATTTTTTATTATGATCCATCATGGCATATCATGCTAATGCATTGTGTAGATATATGTATTTGTATTTTGATATATGAAAAAATTAGTATGCTTACTGAGTTTTTATACTCATTATAGTTTATAGTGATTTCAGGTAAATAAGGGACATATGTGCTTAGCGGATTTGACAAGGTTTCTGCTGTTCCTTGGGTTCCCTAAGTTGCTAGGTTGCTGAGTGTTTTATTTGAGGACACGTGGGATAAGATATTTGATTTATCCCAATTGAATAAATACTTATGTATTATTTTATTGTGTATGGTTGGATTTGGTTTAAATTTCACCAAGTGTGGTTATTGGTTGATTTTAAGTAAGAATTTGCAATGAATATATTATGGGCTTCCGGTAACAAAGTTGCTACTGGTGATGTAGTAGAGTGTTAATCTCTGAAAAAACTCTGCGTATCTCCGGTTTACTAATTGTCCCAGTTATAATTCAATTGTTATAATTCTGAAAGAAATTGAAATGAATGTTTAAATATTATTGAATGAGTGTAAGTTATGTCATGTGTCAGATCTTTTGGGTCTGGGGCGTGACAACTAATCTCACCAATTTAGATCATCTCTCAAACGTAATAAAGCCACACATCAATGTGTTTAGGCCTCTCATGAAACATTTGATGCTTGCTTAGGTGTATAGCACTCCAACTATCACAATACACACCGATGTTAACTTATTCTGTATCCATTATTTATGTGCATTTTCCTTTCAACCATACATTCTCCTTAATAGCTTCTCTAATAATTATGTACTCTGCCTCTATGGTAGATAGTGCTATCACGTGTTGTAGAACTGATCTCTAGCTCACGATACACCAAAACGTTGTGAACACATACCCAGTTAATGATATTCTCTTGTCTAGATCACCTACATAATCTGAGTCAATATATCCTCTTACCATTCTCATTCTCAGCCTATTTATACTTTAATCTATGATTCGACGTTTCCTTAAGATATCTTAAAATTCACTTCACTACAAGCCAGTGATCCTTTCTCATATTCACCATGTATCTACTCGTTACACTCACAGATTGTGCTATATCCAGTCTTGTGTAAACCAATGACCTATAGCATACATAATTATCACGCCCCAAACCTAAAAGATCTGACACACTACATAACTTACACTCATTCAATAATGTGCACTCATAATTAATATTGTATAAAATTTCAAACTTGAATTCAATATAAGAATCCTTAGCAAGTTGCCAGTAAGTTCAACACTAAAATCAATCTATGACTATACTTGGTGAAATATAAACCAAATATAACCACACTTAATAAAATAATATATAAGTATTTATTCAATAGGAACAAATCAAATATCTTAAGCTACGTGTCCACAATTGAAAACACTTAGCAACCTAGCAACTTAAAGAACCCAAGGAACAATAGAAGTCTTGCCAAATTCGTTAAGCACACATGTAACTTATTTACCTGAAATCACTATAAACTATAATGAGTATAAAAACTTAGTAAGTGTAGTAACCAGTATCCATAACCGGTAAGAATATGTATATTTATATATATAAATATACGTATTTTATTTGTATGTGAGTGATCCTTGATTTATATATTGTTATTAGTAGTGTTTTTATAGGTTAAGGATATACTATTAGTATTGGGTTTATTTGCAAGACTTTGGAATTATTTTAGGGACCAAATTGTTATACTTTGAAAGTTTTGGGGGTGAATTCGTAAATACCAAAAATTAACCACTTAGTATAAAAATACACTTTTAAAAACCCTAATTCTCTCATTTTGGTCGAGCTACCCATTTTTAGAGAGAGAAGAGAGAAATAAAGGAGAGAGAAAGAGAAGAAGAAGAAGAAAAAGAAGAAGAAATTGGAATTTTGGATCTTTAGAGGTATATCACAACTAATTATCAATTTATTGGTGTTAATTAAGTTAATTTATTTAAGTTTTGATTTCTGGAAATATGTATAATTAAGGATTTGATGTGTATTTCGTTTGATGTTGTGAGAATTGATGATGATCTATAAGATAGTTTGATAAATCATGATGAATTATGGAATTTCTGCTGGATAACCTCTTGATCTAGGAATTTTATAAATTGTTGTGATTCGATTCTGGTTTTGAATTTTGATTATATGAAATTAGACATGTTTAGGATCATCTGAGACTTTGAATCGACTGAAAATCTCGGAAATTGAATTTGTAGTGAATTTACCAAAATGACCCTGGAATTCTGGAAATTTCCTGTGTAAACAGTATGATACAGTGGAAAATAATTTTTGACCTGCTGAATGATCTTTAAAAATTATGAATTTGTGGAATATGATAATTTTATATGTCTAATATGATATACTCGGAATTGAGAATTTGGATCAATGTGGTTGAAGTGTTATGAATTTCTAAAGTGTATAAGCTCATTGTAGTATTTGATTAACAGATTTTTAAAGTTATGAAATAAAATATTTTTAAAATACTTTTGGCAGTTATTTGGAAGCCAAATATTTATCATGGACTGAGATATGTGTCAAGATTAATTATGTGGTAGTTTTATAATTTTTGAGTTAGTATATGATTTTATAAAATTGGGAGATTGAATACTGTTCAGTAAGTATCTTGATCCTGTCAGGTTTGTAGTTTGGATTCGATGGTGTGTATGGAATGGATTGTGTAGGAATTTTGATATAATATTCATATATAAGAAGTATATATGAGTCAAGAATGATATATTCTGATTTCGGAGTAATTGGACATCATTTGATGTATTAGAAATTTTTGTTAAGTGTAAGTGGTCAGAATGACAGGTTTTGAGAAACCAAATATTTAGACCAATTTGATGTGATAAATGCATTGTGTATAATTTTGTAAGCTATTTAAAGTATTTTGTGTGAATTGTGAGGCTTATGAAAGGATTAATCTCCATTGATAGGTTAAGGAGATTTAAGCCTTGTAGCTGAAAGTGTTAAGAGGTAAGTATACTAGACTTTTTACTGGAATCACAATAAACATAGTAAGTGTTATAAATGATTTTGTAAATGTGGTTAAGAATATGTTTATGTTATGTCAAAGTATATTTTGATATGAAATGTGAATATATGTTTATGAATATGAGCATTGACATTGAGCATGGACATACATGTGTTTTTTGAAAGTGAGCTTTCAAAATAAGATATGTTTAACAAAGAAAGCTTTTGAAGTGTAATATGTCCATGAGAAATATTTTGTGTTTTGAGGGTACTTGAACTCACTGTTGACTTAGTAGGCATTTTATGTGATTTGTGGAGCCTTTATGTGTGGCCTTTCCTTCGGGATTGGTATATGTTATGTGTTCCGTATGTAGAGAGGATCCTATTGGTACCTAAAGGAAGAGTGAGTCATCACATTCGTGTGGTGGCGTATTGGTACATGTGAGAGGACTCACCGATGATCAGGGTGAGGGTTTGGCTTTTACCTTCGGGCATGAGCATTATATATGTGTGATTTAAAGGCCTCACTTGTACTATTCCTCTCATACGGTATGTCACCTACGAGTGACATTTGGCTCATTATGTGATATGTGATATGTAAGTCCTACTAAGTAGTAGTCGAGTAATGGTATTCCTATTATGTGTTTTGAAAGAATGTGTAAGCGCTTATATGATATGTGATTTGATAAGATTATGATTTTGATTGATCACAGCATATCATACATATGCATTGTGTACATATATGTATTTGTATTTGATATATGAAAAATTAGTATGCTTACTGAGTTTTATACTCATTATAGTTTATGGTGATTTCAGGTAAATAAGGTACATGTGTGCATAGCGGATTTGGCAAGGCTTCTGCTGTTCCTTGGGTTCCCTAAGTTGCTAGGTTGTTGTGTGTTTCATTTGGGGACACGTGAGATAGGATATTTGGTTTGTCCCTATTGAATAAATACTTATGTATTATTTCATTGTGTGTGGATTGGATTTGGTTTAAGTTTTATAAAGTGTGGTTATTAGATGATTTTAAGTAAGAATTTGCAATGAATATATTTTGGGCTTCCGGTAACAAAGTTGCTACTGGTGACGTAGTAGAGTGTTAATCTCTGAGAAAACTCTGCGTATCTCCGGTTTAATAATTGTCCCAGTCATAATTCAATTGCTATAATTCTGAAAGAAATTGAAATGAATGTTTAAATATTGTCAAGAGAAGTTTATATTTATATGTTAGGTTATGGTTGATTTTAGTGTTGAACTTACTAGCAACTTGCTAAGGATTTCTGTGTTGAATGAAAGTTGAAAATTTTGTGTAATATTATTTATGAGTGCACATACAGTGAATGAATGTAAGTGATGTCGTGTGTCGGATCTTTTGGGTCTGGGGCGTGACAGTAAGCATACTAATTTTTTCATATATCAAAATACAAATACATATATCTACACAATGCATTAGCATGATATGCCATGATGGATCAAGTAAGCGCTTACATATTTTTTCAAAATATATAATAGGAATACCATCATCCAACTACTACTTAGTAGGACTTCCATATCACATATCACATAATGAGCCAAATGTCACCTGTCGATGACATACCGTATAAGAGGAATAGTAAGAGTGGGGTTTAAATAACAGATATATAATGCTTATGCCTGAAGGTAGGAGCCAAACCCTCACCCTGATCATTGGTGAGTCCTCTCACATGCACCAATACGCCACCACATGAATGTGATCACTCACTCTTTCTTTAGGTACCAATAAGATCCTCCCTACATATGAAACACATAACATATATCAATCCCGAAAGAAAGGCCACACATAAAGGCTCCACAAATCATATAAAGTGCCTACTAAGTAAATAATAAGTTCAAGCATCCGCAAAACACAAAACGTTTCTCATAGACATATTCTACTTTAAAAGGTTTCTTTGTTAAACACATTTCCTTTTATAAATGCTCATTTTCATAAACACATGTATGTCATGTATGCTCATGCTCAATGTCAATGCTCACATTTATAAACATATGTCTTTCATATTTCATATCAAAATATACTTTGGCATAACATAAATATATTTCTAAGCATATTTACAAAATCATACATAGACAATTACTATGTTTATTATGATTTTAGTCAAAGTCTAGTATACTTACCTCTTAACGCTTTTGGCTACAAAACTTAATTCTCCTTAACCTATCAATAGAGATTAATCATTTTATAAGCCTCGCCATTCACACAAAACACTTTAAATATCTTACAAATTACACATATTGCACTTATCACATCGAATTGGTCTAATGACTTGGTTTCTCAAAACCTGTTATTCTGATCACTTACACTTAACAAATTTTTTTTATATATCAAATGATTTCCAATTACTTCAAAATTAGAATATATCATTCTTATATGTAAATATAATATCATAATTCATATACAATCTATTTCATAAATACCATCAAATCCAATCTATTATCCTAATATGATCAAGATATTTATTGAACAGTATTCAGTCTCCCAATTTTATAAAATCATATACTAACTCAAAAATTATAAAAATATCATAGAATTACTCTTGACATATATCTCAATCCATAATAAATTTTTTACTTCAAAACTCCTACCAAAAGTAATTTAGAACTATTTTATTCAATAGCTGTAAAAATTTGTTGATCAAACAGTACAGTGAGTTGATACACTTTAGAAAATCATAACAATTTTATCACATTGATCTAAATGCTTAATTTTGAATATATCATATTAGACATATAAATACAGAAATTATTAAATTTTTAAGATCATTTAGTAGACCAAAAATTATTCGTGACTTTAGCATATTATTAACACAGGAAATTTTTAGAATTTCAGAGTTATTTTTATAAATTCACTAAAAGTTTAATTTTTGAAATTTTCAATCAATTAAAAATCTCAAATGATTATAAACATATATACTTTTATATTCTCAAAAATTAAAACCAGAATCAAAGTATAAAAAGTTACAAAATTCTGGATCAAAATACTATCAAGTAAAAATTCAGCAAAATTATCATAATTCATCAAGTTGTCTATATAATCATCATTAATTCTCAATATATCTTACAAAATTCACATCAAATCTCCAATTTTGTATATTTTCATAAATTAAAACTTAAATAAATTAACTTAATTAACACCAACAAATTAAAAAAGAGTTATGATACACCTCTTAAATCTTAAAATTCCAATTTCTTCTTCTTCTTCTCTTTCTCTCCCCTCTATTTCTTCTTTTCTCTCTCTAAAAGGGGTGGCTCGACCAAAAATGAGTGAATTAGGGTTTAAAAATGTGTATTTTTATACTAAGAGGTTAAATTTTAGTATTTACAAATAAACCATCAAAACTTTCAAAGTATTACAATTTGGTCCCTAAAATAAATCTAAAGTCTTGCAAATAAACCCAATACTAATAGTTGGTCCTTAATCTATACAAACAATATTAATAACAATACATAAATCAAGTATCACTCACATACAAATAAAATATAAATATTATATATATATAAATACTTATTCTTATCTGTTATGGATAAGTGGTTCCACAATTCTCCCCTCCTTATAAGAATTTCGTCCTCGAAATTCATGACTTAAGCAAATAAATGAGAATACTTCGATCTCATTTCCTCTTCTTGTTCCCAAGTTGCCTTTTCAACTGTATGGTTTCTTCATAAAACCTTTACAAAGCAAGAAGGGTTAGGTCAATCAGTTGACTTCCTTAATCTTCTTGGTACATAGAATTTGCTCATTTTGGTCCAAAATCATAATAAATACTCATTCATATGTTAGATTATCTCTAAGTTTAAGTGATTCATAACTTAGTATATGAGAGAAGTATGAAACATATATTCATAAAATAAACACATGGCACGTATTATGAACTTAAAATAATAAAGCGAAAGAAAAAGTTGATTAACCACATCATCTATGCCTTTAAGGGTCTCAAATGGACCAATAAATATTGAGTTTAATTATAATATTTATACACATATATTTTTATTTTTTTCACCTGTTCGTTCAATATTTAATGGGCATATATACACTTTACCTTTTATTCAATAAAGAATGACATAGGTGTAGAATACCCATACTAATCTGTTAAATATAATTCTTAACTCTTCTGAAAATTTTAATCCCTTCAATATATACTCATATGTTATAATTGTTGGCGGAAGATCTTAGCTATGTGTGGATGTATGCATGTGCAATTGTGTCTATTGTCTAATGCAGCAGAAATGTATAAATTTTACAATAAACACAATAAATATAATATATTAATCACATTAATATATTTATAAGAATAGAGAACTCAATAAAATGTGTAACGTTATATACGTATTTTCTGGAGTCCACATGGAGACCAACTCACGTGCAGTTCTAGTCACCAACTCGGTGGGCTTAGTGAGCTAGAACAACAGCTCTATATTCAGCCTGTGATTAAGTCTTAATCTCCAAAATGGTCGAGAGTGAATTTATATTCTTTTCTCCAAAATAATAAGAAATAGAGAGTTTGAAGCAATTTATAATTGTTTCAATTGGAAGCATAGAAAAAAATCAAACAATTTCATTTTTCCTCTTTTTTTTTCTTTTCTTTTTCTTCTCCTTCTTCCTTTCTCCTTCATTTCTTTCTCTTTCTCTCTCGACCGATTTGGCAAAATCTCTTAATTCTCTTTCTCTTTCTTTCTTTTTCTTTTTATATATATATAATATAAATATAATAATATATAATATAAATAATATATTATATAATATAAAAAGAAAGATATTTTGATTATTTAACTATTAAATAATCAAACTGAAAAATAACAATTTTATCCCTCATGAATAGTTACCAAGTTTACCTTCTAGCCTAATCCCACACTTGGGTAAACTCAACTGAGGGTCCACAATACGCTACGTGTCACTATATAATTAGTAAATAACAGTTATTAACTAATTATTATATTTAATACTTAAAAACAGACACGCAAACATTTATGTGGTAATACTGAATATTGCTGGATTAAACAATTTAATCTGACACGCTGCCCCAGTGCACAACGAGTACATTTCATATCGCGGGACTCCATAGGTCCTACGGCCGATTCGTCAAATGAAACTATTCCATAAGTCCGTGAGCAATGCCTCACGCACACGTCACGGATATACAAATCAGCGCATTGAACCATACAAGCTGAGGTTACAACGCATACGTATAGTTCTTCCATCATGATATGTGCGAGAATATAGATTATCACAGTTAAATCCCCATGTGCTCATCCATGTCCTATCTTCAAACTCGTATCTCAATGAATAATATGCGTAAACTCCTTTGTCATATTGTTCAACCTTGGCAGAACTATTTCCCGGGATGATTGCTTGTGGCCATAAGACTTTCTGAGATTCAGTCTTGAAGCATCAGGATATCAAACTCCATATGGGAGCAGACGAATCCCACATCTGTACGCACCGGACTCCATAAGCATCGGACCATACCTAGCGGTCACACCATGAAAGGTCTGTGACATGCGTGAAACCAAAGTATAGTGGATCACTTACAAGCCCACCATGGCACTCAGGTCAAAGGACCACGTATACTACTCAACTCGAGAGGATCCTCTGTTGATAGCTTACATTGGGTGTCTATCGAAGGCCCTCGTGAGTATGTCCTATATCCAGTCCTCACTAGATACACATATGTCAATACGAGCTCCAAGCTTACAGTCGGTCCGGAACGACCATCTATACCCTATAGGTACAACATATGCTGATCTATATATAAAAGTATCCACCGACAGGCCCACATCAGTAAAAATAGATCAAGGACAATTATTTGAGAACATATTTGCGCAACTTGCATTTTTTGGCACCCAATTGTAACTCTTGTAACTATGCAGTTACTAGTATATTCTCAGGTCTATGTCCTATTACAAACAAGGCTCCAACTCTTAGATCTGCTGAATATTATAACCAGCTAACACTTAACTGTGCTAACATTTAATATTTATATCTCTCAGCGTGGCTAACTATGAGCCCTTATCTAAACATCTTTAGATCTAATCCGGACTCCTTCAGATCTACAATGTCTGCAATGTTACATGCATAATACTATATAAATAGGTATTAGCGATTTAATGAGAATGTACACTTGTATAACTACACAAGTATATGTACATTCATGGATGACACGTAAGCATCGACCCTAACAAGAATATCATTCATTACCTTGATTTCATTCTCAAAATAAAAATAATTTAGCATTTCTACGCAACTAAGTTATCATTCAAATCTAAAATTTTAAATCAGAATGTTGAAGGCATTATCTTAAATGGTCAGAAATCAACTTCAATGGAAAGACATTTAGTTCAATGAATTCTTAAACTATAGATCTCAGTATTATAACTCTTACTTTAACTCTTTAAAATATAGTCCATCTTATCGGTGATCATTTTCTCATTGAGATTGACATGTCTATTTTTGCTAACATTGTAGTAACCAGTATCCACGACTGGTAAGAATAAGTATTTATATATGTATAAATATACGTATTTTATTTGTATGTTGGTGATACTTGAATTATATATTGTTATTAGTAATATTTTATAGGTTAAGGATATACGATTAGTATTGGGTTTATTTGTATGACTTTAGATTTATTTTAGGGACCAAATTGTTATACTTTGAAAGTTTTGGGGGCAAATTCGTAAATACCAAAAATTAGCCTCTTAGTATAAAAATACACTTTTAAACCCTAATTTACCATTTTTAGGTCGAGCTACCCATTTTAAGAGAGAGAAGAGAGAAATAGAGGAGAGAGAAAGAGGAGAAGAAGAAGAAAAAGAAGAAGAAATTGGAATTTTGAATTTCAAGAGGTATATCATACGTATTTCTCAATTTATTGGTATTAATTAAGTTAATTCCTTTAAGTTTTGATTTCTGAAAATATGTATAATTGAGGATTTATTGTGTATTTCGTAAGATCATATGAGAATTGATGATGATCTATAAGATAGTTTGATAAATCATGATGAATTATGGAATTTTTGCTGGATAACCTCTTGATCTAGGAATTTTATAAATTGTTGTGATTCGATTCTGGTTTTGAATTTTGATTATATGAAATTAGACATGTTAAGGATCATCTGAGACTTTGAATCGATTGAAAATTCTGAAAATTGAATTTATAATGAATTTACCAAAATGACCCTGAAATTCTAGAAATTTCCTGTATAAACAGTATAGTACAGTGAAAAATAATTTTTGTCCTACTGAATGATCTTCAAAAATTATGAATTTGTGGAATATGATAATTTTATATGTCTAATATGATATACTCGGAATTAAGAATTTAGATCAATGTGGTTGAAGTGTTATGAATTTCTAAAGTATATCAGCTCATTGCAATATTTGATTAACAGATTTTTAAAGTTATAGAATAAAATAGTTTTAAAATACTTTTGGCAGTGATTTGGAAGTGAAATATTTATCATGGACTGAGATATGTGTTAAGAGTAATTATGTGGTATGTTTATAATTTTTGAGTTAGTATATGATTTTATAAAATTGGGAGATTGAATACTGTTCAGTAAGTGTCTTGATCCTGTCAGGTTTGTAGTTTGGATTCGATGGTGTGTATGGAATGGATTGTGTAGGAAATTTGATATAATATTAATATATAAGAAGGATATATGAGTCAAGAATGGTATATTCTGATTTTGGAGTAATTGGACATCATTTGATGTATTAGAAATTTTTGTTAAGTGTAAGTGGTCAGAATGACAGGTTTTGAGAAACCAAATATTTAGACCAATTTGATGTGATAAATGCATTGTGTATAATTTTGTAAGCTATTTAAAGTATTTTGTGTGAATTGTGAGGCTTATGAAAGGATTAATCTCCATTGATAGGTTAAGGAGATTTAAGCCTTGTAGCTGAAAGTGTTAAGAGGTAAGTATACTAAACTTTTTACTGGAATCACAATTAAACATAGTAAGTGTTATGAATGATTTTGTAAATGTGGTTAAGAATATGTTTATGTTATGTCAAAGTATATTTTGATATGAAATGTGAATATATGTTTATGAATGTGAGCATTGACATTGAGCATGGACATACATGTATTTTTTGAAAGTGAGCTTTCAAAATAAGATATGTTTAACAAAGAAAGCTTTTGAAGTGTAATATGTCCATGAGAAATATTTTGTGTTTTGAGGGTACTTGAACTCACTGTTAACTTAGTAGGCATTTTATGTGATTTGTGGAGCCTTTATGTGTGGCCTTTCCTTCGAGATTGGTATATGTTATGTGTTCCGTATGTAGGGAGGATCCTATTGGTACCTAAAGGAAGTGTGAGTCATCACATTCGTGTGGTGGCTTATTGGTGCATGTGAGAGGACTCACCGATGATCAGGGTGAGGGTTTGGCTTTTACCTTCGGGCATGAGCATTATATATGTGTAATTTAAAGGCCTCACTTGTACTATTCCTCTCATACGGTATGTCACCTACGAGTGACATTTGGCTCATTATGTGATATGTGATATGTAAGTCCTACTAAGTAGTAGTTGAGTGATGGTATTCCTATTATGTGTTTTGAAAGAATGTGTAAGCGCTTACATGATATGTGATTTGATAAGATTATGATTTTGATTGATCACAGTATATCATATATATGCATTGTGTACATATATGTATTTGTATTTAATATATGAAAAAACTAATATGCTTACTGAGTTTTATACTCATTATAGTTTATGATGATTTCAGGTAAATAAGGTACATGTGTGCATAGCGGATTTGGCAAGGCTTCTGCTGTTCCTTGGGTTCCCTAAGTTGTTAGGTTGCTAAGTGTTTTATTTGGGGACACGTGGGATAAGATATTTGATTTGTCCCTAGTGAATAAATACCTATGTATTATTTTATTGTGTGGTTGGATTTAGTTTAAGTTTCACCAAGTGTAGTAATGGATTGATTTTAAGTAAGAATTTGCAATGAATATATTTTGGGCTTCCGGTAATAAAGTTGCTACTGGTGACGTAGTAGAGTGTTAATCTCTGAGAAAACTCTGCGTATCTCCGGTTTACTAATTATCCCAGTCATAATTCAATTGCTATAATTCTGAAAGAAATTAAAATAAATGCTTAAGTATTATTGAATGAATGTAAGTGATGTCGTGTGTCAGATCTTTTGGGTCTGGGGCATGACAAACATGCTCAGTTTCAAACAGAAAAAGATTTTACCAGCACAATTACTACGATGACAAAGATGGTTTTCCAACTATCCCTTTAATGTCATCTATGTAAAAAGGAAAGGACAAAACGATTCATGACTTTCTTTCACGAAACCCTATAAATAGCCTAAACCTCACAACCACTTTTCTAGCAACAAAGAAAATCAACCCTCTTACCATATTCATGATGAGTAACTTCACACTCACTCATTTTGTACCTTTCATTCCTCTTGAACTCCCAGAGCTCATCCGAACTAAAACACTTCACTCAGCAACTAAAGAATTAATCCAGCATTATACAATAGAGGCAGTTCAAGAACATGGTTACTCTGTAATCGGCGATCTTCTTTTTAATCTGGATTACCCATTTTTCCATCTCTATCAAATCACTCATCTCTAAAAATGGTTAAAATTCGTCCTTTACCTACTCTGGTATTTGTTGAATCTATACACCATTGCAATGGAGCTTCCATTATAAAAAAAACTCTG
Source organism: Ailanthus altissimus (assembly GCA_946807835.1). NCBI lineage: Eukaryota > Viridiplantae > Streptophyta > Magnoliopsida > Sapindales > Simaroubaceae > Ailanthus > Ailanthus altissimus. The sequence continues at coordinate 24,211,686 of OX327684.1, forward strand.
GACTGGATACAACAACATGATGAAGAAAATTTTGTATGCATTTTCCACCAATGGTTTTATCAAAAATCTTGGTAGAATAACAAGCTACAACACAAAGCTGTATAGGCACGTAAACAGTTCAGTCAATCCTAGACATCTGCACACAGTCATATTACTCTAAAGAAAAGGGATGATAGTTTCAAACCATGAGATTCATTACTACCCTACTGTTAAAGACTATTTCACATTCCCATACTCTTTGTAGTTATTCCAAAAAGAACACCAAATGGAGCTCGGAGCACTTAAAAATGTCTTGGTTGAAGAAAACTAAATTATTCCATCTTCGATATGGATCTCTCTCCATAACCAAATACCTTGAGAGAATGTGCCACCAGACATTTCTGAAAGAATGAATAATGCAAACTCTTTTTTTCACAGAAACTAGATTTGTGCCGTTCTATCACATCAAAGAGAGACTGACTACTCTAGACACCACCACTACTCTTCAAATCCAAATGAATTTTCTCTAAATCTGGATAGTTTTCCACAACCCAGTGTGCCAAGTGACCACATGTAGATTGATGACACATCTCACCAACCTAACTTGACTTTATCATTATTTCAAGATTTCCAACCTTATCTAACCGACAGTGAAGTCCAAAGAGAAGTAACCGCATTGATGAGAACCAGCTCAATGGACCTTACATCACCAGACACGAGAAGTTTCTGGGACCAATTCAATGACTTTACCCAATGATACAATAGTGATAATTCAAGCTACTCGTCACTTAATAGTTAATCATGACATGAGTGCTTTTACTTTATCTTTATGTCAAGTTTGCTTTATCTCTATGTCATGTCTGCTTTTAATCTATTAGCCAAAAAATTCATGTTAGAACCATAAAAATCATTGTAATTATTAAAGTTAATTTGGCATAAGGTCCAAAAGTTCAAATGTTAGCCCAAAAAGTCTTCAAGTCATAAATGCATTGTCGGCCATTAGTGCCAAGATGGCAAGGTCCCTAAGTCTATAAAAGGGCATTTATTTGACTTTTTTTAATTATCTTACCTAATTAATCATGCTTTCGACACAACTTTATCACACTTACATATCAATAAATATTTATTAAAAATTTTGTGACCTATTGTCCCTTATAAATGATAAAGTAAAACCCATTATTTTCTTTTTGCCTCAAAAAAATAAGGAAAATATATTTGAACATACTTACACATATGCTCCACAGCTGTTATCATTTCATTTAAACCACAAACTTCTTTTCTCACAATAACCAACACCCATATTCATTATTATTTGTGTTTAAAAATTTTGCATTTAAAACTCAGTCTCTTTCTCTAATAATAAATAATAATAAAATCCTAATGGCTCATATAGACTTCACATTTCAGCAACCTTTTTTTTTCTCTATAAATACATTATTTTTGCATTTTTATACAAACTCAAAAATATTCAAAGATTATGGTGAGTGTAACAATGGAGAAAACCTTAGCTCGTAGATCACAAAATTGTGTCTTTTATGGATCCAACCCTGAAAATACTAAAGAGTTTGTAAAAGCTGTAGAAAATCTTGATAAGGTGTTAGCTGAGCGAAAGATACATTTAGTATATAGAGGAGGTAGCCACAGGTTAATGGGGTCTGTGGCAAAAGCTGCACAAAATAAAGACAGTTGAGCTTTGGGTATCATTCCAAAACCTCTAGCTATTGAAAATATTATATGAAAAATTGTTGGGGATGAGTTACAAGTCTCATCTATGCATGAGCGGATGGCACAAATGCTTAGGTATGCTGATGCCTTCATAGTTCTACCAGAAGGTCTCGGGACCTTGAAGGAAAATTTTTAAATTACCTTATGGGCATGATTACAAATCCACCAAAAACTCATTGGTTTGTTAAATGTTAATGGTTTTTATAATGAGTTGTTATCTTTTCTTGACTATGCATTGGAAAGACAATTCATCCCACATCTATCACGACAGATTCTTTTTTTTGCTCTAACTGTTAATCAACTGATTAATCAATTTCAATCTTTTATTCCTCTGCCTAATCCAACATTGTATTTAGATTGGTCTACTCATGACAGTGAGAAGAAGCGCAAAATAGATATAAATCTCCATCTGTAACCTCTACTGTTATTTTGTTGTTGCCATTATTGTTGTTGTTTTTTTCCCTTTTTTTTTTGGCAAGATTTCTATTTTAATAAAATTTGTTTCAATTAATGTCTTCAATACTCTACTTCTCTATATTTTGACATTGAGAAAATTATCTTAATTTGCTCTATAACATGCAAATTATCATTATAAGATGTTCGGCATCATTTTTACTAAGTATATTAGTCACAACAAAAAAATTCTAGATAGTAACATTAAGATCCACAAAAGTACCATTATCTACAATATCAACAATCTTAACAGTTCTTAGAAATCATACAAAAAATTAAGCAAGATGTTAAACATTTACACAATAAAGCTACAAATACAATCCTAAGGATTTGACATCTGCTCGGTTCCCTTGACTCGACACCTAAAAGTCTACATAATCATATCTTAACTCTAATACCATTAAAAGCTGTCACGCCCTAAACCCAAAAGATCTAACATACGATATAACTTACACTCATTCAATAATGTGCACTCATAATTGATATTGCATAAAATTTGAAACTTGAATTCACATAAGAATCCTTAGTAAGTTGCTAGTAAGTTCAACATAATTTTTATACTAAGAGGTTAATTTTTAGTATTTATGAATTAACTCTCAAAACTTTTAAAGTATTACAATTTAGTCCCTAAAATAAATTTAAAGTCTTACAAATAAACTCAATACTAATAGTAGGTCATTAATTTATACAAACAATACTAATAACAATACATAAATCAAGTATCACTCACATACAAATAAAATATAAATATTATATATATATATATAAATACTTATTCTTATCGGTTGTGGATAAGTGGTTACCACAATAATGCTCCCCACAGCTCTCGCATATGGTATTTTACTTATTTGCAATTTCTTCTCTTTGAATTTTAGCGACTGTGTTGTTGAAAATTTGAAATGCATGGCCAAAGAAGTGGAGATAGTCTTTTGTATTGGTCATACCAAACTTATCTAGGATCTTGCGTATATATAGCTTTTGTGATAAAAAGATAATATCTCTTATTTCCCTCACAATATCTATACTCAATATCCTCTTTACTGCTCCTAAATCCTGTATCTTAAACTCACCACTCAACTGCTTCTTAAATTTATGTATTTCTTCCATATCTCTATATGCAATCAACATGTCATCTTCTTACAGAAGTAAATACATCATCCCACTACTCAAGCTCTTAAAGTACACACATCCGTCATACTTGCTCCTATTAAACCCATAAGTCATTATAAACTCATTGAATCTCTTATACCACTGCTTAGGAGATTGCTTCAACCTATATAATGAATTCTTCAATAAACAAGCATGCTCTTCTTTTCTAAGCTCTTCAATTTCTGTGGATATATCATGAATATCTTTTCTTTAAGCTCTCTATACAAAAAAAATGTCTTTTCATCTATATGCTCTAAATGTAAATTAAGGTTTGCACATATGGCTAACAAAATCCTAATGGATGTATGCTTGATGACTGGAGATAATATCTCATAAAAGTTTATCCCATCTTTTGAGTAAAATCTTGTGCCAATCTTGTAGGCTTTACTCCTGATATCACATCCTCAACCTTGTACACCTACTTACACCATGCTAGTTTCTTTTGAGGTCTCTATGCCAACTCACATGTATTGTTATACCTAAGAGAACTAATCTCTTATTATATGGCCTGCTATCATAGCCTCATTATTTGTTTTAAACTCATCAAACTTAAGAGTGTAAGCAGAATTGAAAGCACGAGCAACTAAATCTACTTATCTATACCTGACTGGTGGCTTAATCATTCCCTTTAACTTATCTGTGGTTAGCTAGTACTCTTGAAGTTCCATCTCAAGAGACCGGGTCTTACTTTGAGTAAACTTAAAGGAACTCAATGGTGTTCATGGATTATTATCAAGAATCTTCTTATTGGAGTGCTGATTTAGAGGCATGTCAGATCTACACTCAGGTTCCATTTCAACTTCTATTTATTCGGGTGTTGAATCTTCCTTGGGTACGTGTTCTTCATCTTTCTCATATTCTTAAGAGGCTTTCAATATTATTGTCTCATCAAACGTCACATTACAGCTTATGATACTCCTTGATAGTGTTAACACTCTACACCATACCTTATATTCTTTCACTTCTTCGGGATACCTTATGAATATTCCCTTCGTAGCTCTATGTTCCAATTTGTCTTGCTTCATATGCATGAAAAGTTGGGCAACCAAAAAATTGAGGTGAAGTATATTTATGAGGGTTGCCAGACTATTTTTCTTATGGAGTCTTGAAGTATATCATTGAGGAGGGACTTCTATTGATCAAATATGTTGCTAGCATTACAGCTTCATCCCAAAATATCTTTGAAATCTTTGACATCTTTGTATTAGTAAACATGCATTTAATCCTTTCAAGTAGTGTCATATTCATCTTTTCAGCTATATCACTCTACTGTGGTGTTGATCTCACAGTTTCATACATTACAATACCACGCTTAGCACAAAACCCATCAAACTCTCTATTGCAAAACTCAAGGGCATTGTCAGTTCTTAACCTTTTAACCCCTTTTTCAGTTTGATTCTCAATAAGGGCATTTCAAGTCTTGAACATAACAAATACTTGCTCTTTGTTGTTTAACACATAAATCCACAACTTTTTTGAATAGTCATCTATAAAAGTGAGAAAATATCTCTCACCACTATAAGTTACTGTCTGTGCTAGTCACCAAAGATTTAAGTGTGTGTAGTTAAGAGTTCTCTTAGTTTTGTACTCTCTAATTAAACCTCAATCTCTATGTTTTTTTCTAGCACACAATGCTCACAAAACTTCAATGGTTGAAATTTATCTTCACCAAATACTTTTTGACTAAATAACTCCTTCAGGTTCCTCTCACCTCAGTGTGCTAGTCTAAGATGCCATAAATTAGTTTGCATATTCTCATCAACTCTAGAGAATGATATAGAACCGTTCACTACCTCCCCCTCAGCACATAAACACCTTTGCACTTCTCACTTTTCATCAAAACTATTGAACCATTTAATACTCTCAAAACCCCTCCATCAATCCTAATGGAATATCCATTCTAGTCTAATGTACTCAGTGAGATCAAGTTTTTCTTGAGGTTAGGAGTATACCTAACTTCTGACAACTCTTACACTCGCCCATCATGCAACTTTAGTCTAATACTACCAGTTCTTCCGACAAACTCCGTCATTATCCATTAACACCTTACCACTATTAATGAGTTAAAAATTGACAAACGATGACTTATATGGGCACATGTAAAAGGTACAACCCGAATCTAGAACCTATTGTTCAAAACTATCTCTATCAATAACAATTAGAGTTTCTGTGCTATCATTATAGGTAAGCGCATCATCCACATTCTTTTTGTTTTTTGCTTTTTTTCTTAGCAGTCTTTTATAAAATTTCACACTTTCTTACAGCAATAACACTTTTGAATAGCACCCTTAGACTTTAATCTCGAGCTTTTCTTCTTTTCATTAGGCTATTCCTCTTGCAAAGAAGCCTTCTGTATTAGCTTCTCTCTGCATTCTCAATTGCTTTGAGTTTAATGATGATTTCACATCACTCATCATTAAATTCTCTCTATCATAGAAAGTGTTTCAACAAATAGCTCTTAGCTTCAAGGAAGTTAACTCAGTAAGATGATCGCCTTGTCTTCATCCTCTATCTTAATATTGATAGCTTCAAGATCAGTAATAATATTGTTGAAGGCTTTTATGTGGTCTTTTATCTATGTCCCCTCATACATGGACATGTGATACAACTTCTTTTTTATATACAATTTGTTGGCCAACGACTTCTGCATATAAAATAAGTCAAGCTTTTTTTAAAGATCAATTGTCGTCGTCTCATCTGCTACTTCTCTTAATACTTCATCGCTCAATAATAGGATGATTAAGCTGTGAACACTTTCTTGAATGTCTTTTCTTTCTACTTTAGCCTTAGATGACTTTGGTGTATTTTCTTCTACATTAAATGGAGCTACAGTCTTCTCTGATTCCAAGTCTAACTATTAGCTCACCAGCAACGTTTTCACCTTAAGCTTCCACAGATTAAAATTATTTGTCATATTAAATTTCTCTATCTCATACTTAGGTATGGTCATGTCTTACTTTGAGCCAAATTTTAATACCAGTTTATTGAAATGGAAGCAATAAACTCAAGTAATATAATACAACAATAAGCAATTAAAAAATAATTTATAGAAGAAAAATAAGAGAAAGCACACAATAATTGAAGTGGTTCAACAACTTACTTATATTTACGACGGATCAAGATCTCACTTCTTTTATTAATAAATCACAAGACACTCACAACATATTCCTTTTATAAAAAAGAACTCAAAATCAACAAATAACTTTATTAATTGCACTCTCAAAAAATACAATTAATCTCTCTTATAATCTATAAAAAAAATTTGAAATATTTTGTGCTTCAATTTATTTGAATTATATTTTCACGGCAACAGACCAACAAAACATTGTTCAAACTTTCAAATGATAAACAATTTGGTTGTTATTATCACAAAATTTAAGAATAAAATATTGGCGGAGAATGACGATAATCCAACTACTTTGTCTCAAAAGTGGCAGGATCCTCGTCACTTTTATGTAATTATTTTCTAATTATATTGAGACGACAAAATGATATTAATGACTTATAAAGTATTTGGCAAAGCTCTGTGTGAGTTTGATACAAAAAACTTAAATTAACAACGAGTTTGAAATAAATGCAAGTTTAAATACAAAATTGTAAATATTTACGATTTTTTATTATTTTAAGTTTTTTTTAATGGATCAAATGTCATTATTTTAAATAAATAGTAAAAGTCTCAAAACGATGTTATGTAGTTAAAATTGAAGTTCTTATATCGAAATTTGTTGAATTCTTAAAGTATTAGATCAACTTGTTAGTATAATAGTGTTAAATTAAAATTTGATTACATTTATATGTAATGTAGTTTTTTTTTCTCTCTTTCCGAGGTTGTCACATGCTAATTAAATCAGAATAATTAGGTTTTACAGTGATTTAAATTTAAGCTTGTGATATGATGTTATTTAAGATATTTTATTAAAACTGATGTTATAATTTAAAAAATAATAATAATAATTTTAAAATTACTTAAAATTTACATATACATGTCGCATATTCAATAAAGATTATATATTCATTTAAGTGAATTTTGTAATAAAATTTTAAATTCATAATAAAATTTTTAAAAATATATTTAACTATATACATATATATATTAAACACATGCAAATCCGACGAGTTGAATGGTGCCATCTGTAACTGCAAGAGAAGTAATGTTAGTCCTATAAAAAATTGAAGCTCCAAAATTCATTAAAAATTAACAATGAATCCCCCACAAAAATCAGTCTTTATTAATTCAAACCAAAAATCATATAGTACCAAAAAATAAAAATAAAAATCCCCATAAATCGTACTCATACCTTCGCCATTGTTGTATAAGAGCACAGTATTTCAATTCTATGGATTGTTGAACAAGTTGTAGTCGATTAGACATTATCCAAACTAATTATTTACACAAATGTAATTATGGAAGAAATTAAATTATGGTAAAGTCATATGCACGAAATAAGATAATATATATATATAGATAGGTATATTAGTGGTTCCTTTAAACCCAAAAAAAGAAAGAAGAGAAGTTAATGTTGAAAAGAAGGAAATGATGAGATCTTTGTAATTACTGTGCTTAATTAAATCCTTGTAATTTTGTAAATGTGTACTGACTACTGAATTTTATTCTTTGCATACTAGCCGTGAAAATCGCATAATATTTTTCAACGGAACATATCAATTGGGGATTATAACGGATTGAAGTTGGGGACGGATATCTATAAATTTATATATATATATATTTATTTATTTTAAAAAAAAAATATTAAATTATTTTTAAATTTATTATAAGATTTAAATTTTATCATCAAACTCGCTCTAACAAATATACTTATAATTAAGTTATTCGTAAATTTTAAGTGAGTTATAAATTAATATAATAAAATATATAATATTAATTTTAAATTTTTTATCAAATATAACAATTAAAATCATATTATAAATTTAAATACATAAAAGTATTTTATCAAAATTAAACTCATTTCAAGTTAAAAGTAAAAAAAATAATTCATAAATAATTAACAAAAAAATTAGACAATATAATTAAAAAGTAACTCAATTAAATAAAAATTAATTTTTTATGCTTGATTCAAAATTGAAGAACATATCTTATTAATGAATTTATATTGGTATATTATAATTTTAAGATAAGTTAATTTATCAATTAATTAAGTAAATAGCGTATTAAATATTAAAACAGCAAAATAAAATGGTTATCAATATACATTATGTGACAAAAATAAATAAATAAAAAATTAAAATAAAATAATTATTAATTTTTATAATGTGAAAAAATAAATAAACAAATCAACTCATCTTTATTAAAATATTAATATTATTTAATTAAGTAATATAATGTAAGTATGACAAAGATTAAAGAGAAATTAAAATATATTATTAAATAATTATCTAACGAGTATAAACTTATAATTTTGTGATAATAAAAAATTAGAGATTATAAAATTAAAAAATAATATAATAATTGGTAAAATAAATAAGTGATAAAAATTATTATTTTAATTTTTTAACAGAACAACATCGTTTAATATTTATTTTAAAATAATAAAAAAAATATAAATATCTGTAATATATTTTACTTAAACCATAATCATCTCAAATCTGTTATAAATTTTTATTTATTTTTTATATCAAATTCGTTTCCAATTTTACTAAACTCGTCGTGCTCCAACGTATTCTAACAAGTCCGTCCTAACATCAATCCCCCAGTTTAAGTATTAACCCACAGAGGTGTCTTTCCAAAAACAAAAAAACACATAGCTGAGCTGGGAGTGTGGGACCCGAGCCAACGCGTTAAGTCACAATCTGAAGAATTTCTGACCGTACGATTAGTTTTAGGAGAAAAGTCAAAGCATCGTGCGGCTAATTTCGGCTCATAGGTGCTAAAAGAACGACGAGTGTGAACAGTAGGAAATAACGCTGAAATTCCACACTGCAAAACAGCAAATGGTCATTAACCCCGTTGACCAGGTCATAGCTTGTCTACAATTTTTTTGAGTAGAAAATGATAAATGGGTGGCCGATGGATATCAAAATTTAGAATAAGAAAGGATGACTTTTGGCCGCCCAGTGACGTGTGTCGTTTTCAAGGACTTGGGCACCATCACATTCACAAATCACAAGTTAAATGAATTTTGTCCCCTTCCCCCTTTTCAATTATTACTATGTCTTTCTTCTTCCTTTTTCTTTACCTTTGTCAATTTATTATGTACATGCTAATGAACTCTATTATTTCTAAAATATTATTTATACAATGTAATTAACCGAAAATGGTTCTCTTTATTTCTATAACTTTCTTTACAGGTTCTAATTACTAATTTGAATAGGTAATAGGTAAAAAAAAAAATCCAAATTTCGTGTGATAATGATTTTCAAAGGAAAAAAAAAAGAGAAATTAAAAAAATATATTTTAAGTAGTATTTATTTTAAAAAAATATTTACGAGTGTCAATTAGTTTAACTAATAGAAACTTTTGAATAGAACTGCAAACCATGCTTATATTGGTGAGGTATGAAGGAGTATGGTTTAAATTTATGTAATAAATTAAAATCATAAAAAAATTTGAAAAAATATGCCTTTAAACAGGTGTTTATAATATAATTGAGGGCAAATTTTAATGTGCTTAATCTTTAATTTCAGCAAACTTTTGGGTACATGGTTAAATTTGCATATCTCAGAAGTTATTTTGTAAAGTGCATCTCAAATAAAGCACCATATGACGTGGGAGTTATTTGTGGATGCATAATTTATTAAATAATTTATTACATTATTTAACTACTAAAATGATAAATGTCACTGCAGTTAGATGTATTTTCCAAAATAACTTTTAACATACATAGTATTGCTCTTTTTTGTAATAAAAAAATTTCGACGATATGGTATATAATATTCATTCATTAAGTAAATAGTGAGATAATATAATAAATTATTTTTCTTGCCAATAATTTTAAAAAATTAATTTATTAAATAATTTTGCTTGACGTGAATAGTAACAAATGAAAAGATAGCGGAGGGGTAATGAAGTAAAATGATAAGGTTAGGGTTGAGGCTGGCGGGATATTTTCCGCACAAGCTTCAAGCTTATATATGACAGACCGCCCATCCAATCACAAGCTTCGTCGGTGGCCCGAACTTCCCCCTCCTCCCAAGTCCTACCCAACTTAATAATATCTTTTTGCCCTTTTGACTACCCCTCACTTTTCCTTTTATACCCGTCCTGTCCCTTTTCTAACCCATGCACACGGCTCTCCATTACTTACTGTCCTTTTTACATAATTGCCCCTCCTCCACTGATCTTTGTCAAGAGTTTCTAATTTTTTTTTTGGATTTGTTAAATAAAAAAAGCTTCTGTTTATAATCCTTTTCAAACAAATAAATAAATATATGCGTTCAAAAGCAAGCCAGCAAATGCTTTGGTATAAGACAAATCATGAAAAATGAGAATTCAAGAATTTGATGGGACTTTTGTTTTGAACATTGACTAAAATCACACTTTCTAGTTTGGTTTAATGAACAATACAAAAAGTGAACTTAACATGATTCTTATAAAAGTTTCTTTACATTTATTTTTGGATCATTTTTTCCCTCACAAAGCGGCATTTTCAAGCAACGTTTCACTTGGACATGTTAAGTAAAAATAAAACGAGGCATTGAACCACAACTTTAATCTTTACAATTTAAAATATATGAATCCAAAATTTCCATTCAATATATCACCAAATCCCTTTTACATATTGTTTATACAAAATTCTATTACTTACCTTTATTTAATGACCCTAACATTTAATTTCATAATTCAACGTACCACTATCTTGTGCCCTAGCTATTAGCATATTTTCCAAATGTTTACATAAAGAGGAAAGATACTAAGAGAATAGTTGTCAAATACCCACCAACTTTTATGCTTCATAACATTACTTAACTCGCTACAAGTTGGAAAACCATTGTGGTCACTTTTATAATCATTATGCACAAAATATCTGAATTAACCTTTGCTCACTAATTAACTACATGCTCACTAATTAACTACAAGTTGGAAAACCGTTGTGTGCACATAATTAACTACATTTAGTTACTAGGATGGAAAAGAATAAAAGATCATGCCAATTATATTTCTAACCCTTTTTTTCATTACCCATTTAGGGTTAATATAGCTGTTAACAAATGTAGATGGCCACACTTAATTAAAATCACTAAATCTATATAACAAATAATAAAGGGCCCTATCCAATCTTTTTAAAAAAAGATTAAACATAGTCATGTTTTTTTTCTTTGATTATGACTTATTCTCCCTCTCCAATTTTGTATATATCTATGCATGTGTTTATATGAGTGCCATAGATAAGTTTAAAAAAAACAGATTAATAAATCTATATAGGTTATAGTTATGCATATTTGTACCCTAAACAAATAAGCGAATCAAGGGCATTAAAGTAAATCAAGAGTAACTGGAAGAAAGCTATTGCAAGTGGTATATAGCTAGTGGCCACCCAAGAGAAGGGGCAAAAGGGGAAAAACACATAACAAAAGTACAACAGAGAAGCATACATACGTTCCCCTTTCCTCTTAATTCTCATTCAAGTGTTCAACCCTCTTATCTCTCTCTATCTCAAAGCTGACTTACTCTTCTCTTTGTTTCCCTCTCCCTATCTAAACCAATAGCGAAATAGCAAAATATAGCATAAATATCACTTCCCATCAGCAAAAACAAAAAGAAGAATTTTTTTTTAAACAAAAAAGAAGAAAAAACAACAAGCTCTAAGTCTTAACCACCTTCTCTATTCTCACAAGAATGGCAAGAAGAAAAGATACGATAATATAAATACAAAAACAAAAGGTGGTAGATGCATGAGCCTCAGCCAGAGCCCAGAGACAGGCAGCCCAACCAGCCAACACCAGCCACCATCCCCTATCTGTAATCCCAATCCCCTTCTTATTGTTTTGCCTCTTCTGTGATTTCAACTTACAGAGACTCTGTTTCCCTCTTCGGTTTCTACGCTCTCTCTCTCTCTCTCTCTCTCTCTCTCTCTCTCTCTCTCTCTCTCTATCTATCTATCTATCTCAACCACCACCTTTTTTCAGGTACAATACAAACGAATGACCATCTTTATCTCTTTGTTGTAATGGCTGGCTTTTATCAATTCAGCATATTCATTATCAGTATATATTTAAATGAGTGGGCATACTTCTTTCCTGGGTTGGTTTTTGTTTTATGTCAAGTCTTGGCTTTGTGGGTTCTGTTGATTTTGTTTATTTGGAGCTTGGGTCTGCCTTTGTTCATGAAAGGTGGTAGGTTGGTGGGTGGGGGGTTGACTTAGTCACCAAGGAGAGAGACTTCCACAATTCTTTTCAAGAAACACTTTTGGGAAATTTTTACTTAGCTCAGCAGGATGATTATTGTCATCCTTCGGGGTTATTGTGTGCAGATTTTGAACGATTTTTGTACGTATTTTTATTTTAAATTATCTCTGGCTTGGCCTGACTTTTTGCCACCCTGGCTTTGTACCGATGATGTTTCTTTACTCGGTTTAGTCTAAGCTGCAGATTGAATCTTAGTCACAATCCACAAATTGGTTTTTTGAGCTTAAGGGCATCTATAAAAAATTTTATTCAGCGTGGGAATTGGAACTGGCTAACAAGCATAACTGCTGGGTTCGCTTTAGCTGAGACGTATTTGTTTAATAAAAAGTAATCATAGCCCACATTGTGAGTGTTTTGATTGTAACTGGTCAATTGACATAAGACAGCTTTCCTGCTTTATAAAAATTTGCTATTCCAAATTTTACTTGAGTAGGTTACTCTGCTCTTTTATAGCAAATCACATGATTTCAAGTTTCAGTTCATTATGCATGCATTGAACTCAAGAGGGTGCTTGATTGACTAATTGTTCAGATGTTGTTTGCCTAAAGATTACTTTTCTTTGCTAAAACTTTTCTTTTTCTCACCAAAGTGCTTGAAAACATATTTTACGATGCCTTTTCCTTAGTTTCCGGTATTCTGTTTTTACTTTCTTAATGTTCGTTCTTTTTAGATTATTGCTTGCCATCTCCTTTTTAGAATTATATTTACTGTTTTTGTTCAGATTCTTTTTTTTAAATTGTAATCTTACAATTGCTTAGGTACCTTGTTTAGTCTGCCTCTGCTTTGGTGATTCTAGGAGCATAGCTCTATGCTATTAAGGGACATCAACTAGACCATTGTAGTTTGCTAGCAATATTTGGATCCATCATGGTGAGTTTACGAAGGCGCAAGCTCCTGGGACTTTGCTCCGGTAAGCAGTAGTTGAAATGCACCACTATGCATCTAGTGGATTAGTTGATTATGTTGTGCCTTAGTTTGCAAGACCACATGCTAGATATACAAAAGTTGGTTTTCTTTTTCCCTATCCTGTGGTCTAAGGATATTTCTTGTTTAAGAACTAATTCATTTTAAATGGGTTCTACATGGTGCTGGAATTATGTTAATCAACAGTTTTGGTGGGTCTTTGCAGGAAAAAGTTCTTTTGTGGCTCCACTTCCTCGGAATTCTGAAAATGGTACTGTTCCTGAGAATTCAACGGAGAATGTCAGACCTATCACTCTGCTTCCAAGTCGATTGGATAATGTCAGCCAGCTGCTGGGGGTAAGGAGCAATTATGAAGGTTTTGGTCATTGAAATGAGATATTTTACCATTTTATGTGAATTTTGCTTTTTTGAATATATTTTTTCTCTTTGTTTGAGATGGAAGTTTCTTAAGAATTTTTCTTTTATTATATAGCTTGTCAGCAATACCTTCAATGCACAAATTTGTGTTGTTTATGAGGGTGGCATGCAGTGGGGTTCTACTTTTCAAGAGTTAACTTTTTGCATCTAGAAAGTCAAAACATAGTGTAAAGCATCCTCTAGTTACTTAAATCCGGTTCTTCTTAATGAGAATCTTTTCTTTGATTTAGATATGTAGTCAGTGGTTATTTAAGCAATGAGGGAGGAGATCCTTCTTCTAAATTATAGGAAAACCTGCCATGTAGAGAAGTATCTGAAGCACGTCAAGGGGTTTATTTGGGAATATACATTGTGCTAAAGTGATATAAATGCATTGTTGTATGAAGATGGTTGATGTTTTGTGTTAGTTATCTTTAGCTCCATGTCATAGTAGCATAAAGTGGCAACGTCTTATGGGAGTAAGTTAAGAGATCTAATCTATGGACAAAAACTAAGGGCGAGTGTGACCTTTTACGCATTATATTAAATCTTAGCAAAATAGTGTTTTCTTCGCTAGGGGAAATAATAAAATGTAGACGGTGTTCCCTGCTCTTCTGTACCTGTATATTTGCATCTTAGGTTCCCCTGTTAATTTAGAAGAGAGGCAGTAAAATTTCTCTCATTTGGCTAGAGTGAATTTCTGGGTGCTACGAGTCCCCTACTGGTTGACACTTGGTCAATCCATTACAGATTGGGACATCCATTCTGTCAAAAAATCCAGTTTGGGTAACACGGTTTTTTGCTGCTGGAATCACAAAGCTGGTATAAGTTGTCAACCCAAAGGGTCTGGCGGTGCCTGTGGACTTGGCATATTGGCCAACTGTGCTCTTGATATGTAGTGGCTTTCACTCAAAAGGTAATGTAGCTGTCTGTATATGAAAAATGATCTCCAGATTCTTTACTCCATCATTTTCTGCTCCATTTTTATCATTTCACTGATGTGACGGTAAGATATTAACTTAATGCTAGATCTCCTTAATGAATGTTGTTAGAGACTTGTCTTTAATACTAATATTGGGCCTTCACCTATCAGCTTAAGCTTTTGGGTTGAGTGGTAAACTAATATGGTATCAGAGCCAAGGTCTTAAGTTCGAGCCTCTATATCTTTGTTTTCAGTTAATTTCTAGTTTATTGGCTTTCTTGGAGACGGGGGATTCACCTGGTTCAGACCTACTCGAATCCACGTTTCACGTGAGGGGGACTGTTAGAGACTTGTCTTTAATACTAATATTAGGCCTTCACCTATCAGCTTAAGCTTTTGGGTTGAGTGGTAAACTAATAAATGTATTAAAGAATTCTGGTTCCTAAGATTTTGTACTTTAATTATGTAAAAGATGAGTGGTAAGTTTTTATGTTTTCTATTCTATAAGTTATAGTTACATTTATAGTATTCAACACTATTTCTCAGATAGCCACTGGAAAAGTAGAACCTGCGTCATCAAATGTATCTGGTGCATGCTCACCAGAAGAACAGAACAATCAACCAAAGGAGCAGCATTTTGAAAAAGACCATCATTTTCAAACATTTTCAGGTTTGTCTGTTCAGTGGGACTTGTAATATGTCTAAATCATTTGTAATCAAACATAGACAAGATTTATTTATAACTGCCTCTAGAAATGCCATCAATATTTTGGTTGCTTCTGGTAGATTTATTTTCATTAGACATCAACGTAAAATCTTCTGGCTCTATTTCTTCCTCTCTCTCCCTTGTACACATGCATATATGAACGTGTAGATATGAAATTTTCCTTGCCATTTTAACTTCTTAATTACGGTTGCCCATAATGCTTGATAAGCAACTGCTGAAGCTTTCAAAAAGACAATGGTGATGGAGTTGGAGCCATCTTAAATGACATGCATACAATTTAGGGCCTCTTCTTAATATTATCCAATTCGGTAATATTTGCTAAATACCATTTGACTTTGCATTGCACTACTGAGCTTTAACTAATAGTAACAAGAAAATTGAGAAATCTTTTGGATTGAGGTTTTAGTCATGTGATTTACGTATCACCAATTTGGAAGCAAGCACTGTGAGTTCCCAACACAACTGTTTATTTTGGGTTGTGATAGGTGGAACCATTCTTCTAAATCAGGAGGTGCATCTCGGAATAAATTAATTAAGGGATTTGAGATGTCATACAGAGAATTAAATGCTGTATCTTCTGATGAGCATGAAAATATTTTTGGTGACTTGAGAAATCTATGGTCTTTTATGACATACACGTGGAAATGGAGAATTCCGTTTGTGCTATTTTATTTCTCCTGTGCTGATAACACCTTTAACATAAAAATAAGATTAGCACTGCAGGGATTACTTTGGAATGTGAAAAGTTTGAGAAGCATAAAAGTGGTCTCCTTTTCTCTGTATTATAATTCCCTATCCCCTAGTATTGGTAACTTCAACTTTTCTCATTTGTCCTTGTGATGAGTTCTGGTAAGGAAATAGATGAGAAATCCAAACTTCTCTTTATAATTTCCTTCAAATTTTGATGAAGGCCAAAAGCTTGTAAATTTTTTTTCCCATTTTCTCTCATTTTAACAAATGACACGGACAAACCAAGAGTAGAGAGAAAGCTTTCATCAATGATTATTTGGTCTCACCATCAACAACTCTCATTTGTGCAATTCTAAATTTAGCCATAATTCGATAACTTAATGCATATTAATCACATTAGGTTGTCTTTTTTCATGTAATCTAATAAATATTTTCATATTTGAGAGCTTTGTTGTCTAATAAAATCATTTTGTTTCTCTGAATATGCGAGCTTTGTGGCTGTTCCAATTTTTTGTCCTCAAGGAGATATGAATCAGTTGACTTTACGGCTTATTTAACTTTTGGTATTGTGTACTTTGCATACACATAAGTTTCGTCTTCTTCCTGCAGTGTGTTCTCACACTTTAATTTTATTTAAACAAAATTTTCCAAAGAAAGCTTTCTCTATCCTTCTTTCTAATACAGTTTCTTTGTTTCCTGTCCCAAAAAAGAAAACTAAAAAGGAATCTACTATTTATTAAGACCAATTTTGCAGTCTCTGACTTGTTGATACTATAAGAAATATATTTCTGTTCCATTTTTTGTATGCGCAACATCATTTTGTGCAAGTCTAATTCATGCTTTGTGACTTGTTGATACTATTAGAAATATATTTCTGTTCCATTTATTGTATGCGCAACATCATTATGTGCAAGTCTAATGCATGATTTGTTCAATTCATAGGGCTACCTATCAAACGCAGAAAGCGGCATAGGAGGAAGCAAATTCAAAACCAGGAACCATGTCTAATGAGAGGTGTCTATTTCAAAAATATGAAATGGCAGGCAGCAATAAAGGTGGACAAGAAACAAATCCATTTGGGGACCGTCGGTTCACAAGAAGAGGCTGCTCATTTGTATGATAGGTAATAAATTAACTTCAACAAGCTCATAATAGTAGCAATTTGTTATTGTATGAAAATTCATTGATGTGCTTGATTACCAATTTCAAACTGACAATAATTTCTGCTGAAACTCTAATCACTGTTTAATTTAGAAATTATAGAGGATAATGTAGCATATGCAAAATCTTCATGGTAGACATACACACAGACGTAATGATATATTACATGCATTTATCATCATCATTGTAGTTGGTTATTTTGTGTAACTTGATGTGCATGATTTTTTTTCATTTTACTAAACGACTGATTTCTACTACTCACAAAGAAGGGAGGGGTATTTTGTTTCCATCCATTGTTATTACATTTAAGATTTTATTTATTTATTTTTTTGCTAAAGAGTCAAGTGTTATATTTTAATATAGAAATATCAAATTTAAAGTAATAGGTTCATTACAATGACCTGATCTAAGAAACATGATCAAAATGTTTAGGGTTGGTAAAATCTTGCTATTATCTACCTTAAGGTCCTTATAATATCACTTAAAAATTGACATTATGTTGTTAGAGGCAGCATGACTTCAGATGCTTGTAGGCAAAGTCCTCATCTCTGAAGTCCAGCCACAGAGGTCATTGATGTATAACTGGTCTTTCTTACCACCCCAAGTGAGAGTCCTTGTGTGAGTTTAATCATTTAACTTAACAAATAAAACTGAATGCATGGATGAAGTTGCATCCAACCTCGTGTTGTGCAGAGGAGTTGGCTCATAAGCATGCTGTAATTGAGAAAGACCAGAAGACTAAGAGAGCAGAGTTATTATATGTTGATTTGGCAGTACTTGAAACTATTAAGGTTAAATAGATTAGGGAATTGTCAGCACTCCAAGTGTGATGATTTCGGGGTGTAATAAACAAATTTTATCTTGAAGGCCTCAAGGTGCAGTTTGTGACATAGTTTGCCAAAACTTTTATAGCTTTATGGGTGCAAGTTACTAAAGAGAGCACAGTTATCACCATATTGTCACTTCTTGCACTTCACCATTTGTGCTCTCTAGAATGATGCCAGTTGAATTAATGTTATTTGGAATATACTTCTCTTAAATATAAAGGTCTTCGGTGGTTTCTTCCAAAATTTAAACTTTGCACTTGTCAGAGATTTTTGTTAATGACACCTAATGTTTTTTTATGTGAAAGATACTACTATAGGGTTTGAAAAATGAAACAAATCTAGAAGATTGTTGTGTAGAAGATTGGATGCGAGAGAAACTGAGACATTATAGCTTTAGTTTTTTCTGAAAAATATGTGCAGTTTTTGCCCTGGTATGGGGGCAATATTGTTTTTCATGAAGACTGCAAAAAAAGTGGTAAGCATACACAGTTACATGCATACACAGGATGGTACCTATACCCTAGACTTTCCTTATTAAATGTATAGAAAACATGATGTGAACGTGTGTTCCTGATTTTAATCTGCATGAGGGAAAAGATCAAAAAAGGAAGAAAATAAAACCTTTATATTTGTTTCTATTTCTGTCTTGGGCTTTCTAAAACTTTCAAATGCCATCTAGTGGCAAAATCCAAATGTGCAAGTAGCATAGATCTCATTTTCTGCATGATAATTGATAAGGTTGTTAAGTGAAACAGAGGGGAAAGATATTTAATTGGTGAAGCAAGTCTTAATTGAAAAATACATTGTAACGGAAGTTGCACCAAAAATTTGGTGGGATGTACTCGTAGATGTATGAACATACCGGTTGGTCTGTATCTATGCAGGGCTGCTTTCATGTGCGGCAGGGAACCCAACTTTGAGCTCTCAGAAGAGGAGAAGCAAGAACTTAGGCAATTCAAATGGGATGAATTCTTGGTGTTCACTCGCCGTTCAATTGCTCATAAAAGTAACTTTTAAGTAATTCTTGGCTACATCAGAACGCTTATTTTAGTTTCATCCATTGGATTTTCTAATGTAGCCCTCTTTCATAAAATTTCAGAGTACAAAAGAAGACTTGGGGCAGGGTCCAATAAGAGGTCAGGTTCTCCATTGGAAGAGAATGGTGAGTGGGACAGCAAACTAGGAGTTGGCAGCTTCTCAGCTTCGGAGGAGGCAGGGCCAGACTCATCAGCCTCTTAAAAAATTATGTTTAGAGAACGAGGCTGAATAATTCTAACAGTTCAGTTCTAGCTGACTTAGCCTCCATTTTTTTCGTGTATAAAGGCTGCTATTAGTGCAAATCATCGGAGAGATGTCAATTTTCTTCGCTGAGTAGAGATTCAAAGGTCTAATCGCGATAAAGATTTAAATTAGATTATTATATTTAGCAAGTCACCATCATTCTTAAGCCAATAACGTGCAAAGCTTTGTTAATTCTGCCCAAATTTGCAGATGATGGAAGAATGAACCGTAGTTCCAGCTATTATTTGTTGGCCATCTATCATAAAATGCTTGAGGAACGTGATGCTAAAAGAGCAATTTTCCTCTGGAAGACTCTTTTCCTGCAATGCAAATTTAAGTAATTAGCAATAATATATTGCTTGTTAAGTTTCATGGGAGTTAAGTTCATCACAATTTGCACTAAATTTGCCTAAGAATAGCTTCTCTCGTTGATAATATCTAGCCTCTCTGGCCTCCTTTTTTTCTTTCTTTCAGAATTTAATGGAAGTTCTAGAGATGTTATCAACTTGGTATTTGATTCTCAAATGGGTCTTTCTTAATTCCTTGCATACTTACATTTTACATTTTATGTTTAGTTCACCTGCAAGAATATTGTTAGAATTCTTTACACACAAGTAATTCAAAATTGTGAAATTATAAAAGATTTTAGAATTGTGAAATTATAAAAGATTTAAGAATTTTATTTGATAATTATGTATGTCTATGATGGATTAAGATTTTAACATCTTTTATTGAATCACGAAATACAATAATCTTTTGTAAAGATTTTTTTAAAAATTTCAATAAATTTTCTCTTTTTGGTGATACCTCTTAAGTTAAAATAATAATTTATTTATAATTTTTATTATCTTATATAAATTTTAGTCTGAGTTATACAAAGAAAGAAATATTAGCCCAACTAAAACAAAAAATTTGAAATGGGTTAGTTGCATTAGTGCCGCAGCGCTAGTTTTCTAAACTTGGGCACTACAGAATTTTTTTTGCAGTGCTACAATATTGGAGGTTTTGACTCAAGTGTTACGATATTCAATATGTAGTGCTCTGTAAACAATTCCTAGTTCTATGCCTTTAATTTAAATCTTATCTTCGTCTTTTTATTTAATTCTCGATTTTGTGTCAATTCTTTCCTATTGGCTTGACTTGTAATCATCTTCTATATATTTTTTAATCACCATTTTTCAAAAATATAAACATTAAAATTGATATTATTATATTTAATATGTTTTAGATAATTTCATGATTATCTAATTGATTTTAGTTGAATGATCAATAATAATTTCATCTCTTATTTTCATTTTAAACCATTGAACTTGTTAGTATGAAATGGTGGAAGCACCTCAGCCAAAATTGATATTATCAGACAAAAGTGGCTTCCATCTAAAATTTTATAAACAAGAAAATTAATGTTCCAAATCTATTAAAAAAAAATGCTCTCGATAATTCTTTATACCATAACAACTGAAAGAATTAATAATAAAAATCATAAAAATAAGTGGGTTTATTTATTTTTTTTTAGAAAACAGTCATATACAAATTTTCCTTCTAACGACTATAACATAAAGCATTACAAAGCAAAAACTCAGGCACATTATGTCAAAATCATGATCAATTAATACAAATGAATCAATATTTGCATTGTTAAAACTAATAAGTGAATCAGTACTTGCATTGTAAAACTTTGGTTTAACTTTAATCAAAAACACCTTCACTACTCTAAAATAATTTTGTCCTCTTATTTTTTTTTCTCTTTCCATGATCAAATTCAAGCCTTCTTATAAACACACTTAAAATTTTTTGTAAAAAAATTATGCATAAAATAAAAGCAAGACATGAATTTAGAGACAAAATCGTGCACTGTGATTTGTTTTTTTATTGATTATAATTTGTAAAATAATTACTGTTAGAATTAATTTGTATAAATCGTTAGTACAAATTTATAATGTTGCTTGATAATTAAATAAATTAGAATAGAATAACTAATATTTTTCATAGAGCAAGAATAGAGAGAAAAAAAGAAAAAAAAATATTTATAATCAAATTTAAATGAAAAATATTTGAAGGTATTTTTGTCTATTTACAGAAATGTTGTATAACAAAAGTGAACGGTCTAGTTGAATGGTTAAACATGATGGAATGGGTAAACAATATAAGCGTAGGAGTAGGCCTTCATAAAAGTTGAGTGCATGATGATGATGAGATATATATATATATATATATATATATATTTATAAAGAGAAATGATTTAATGATTTTGTAATTTACCATATGAAGAATTATTGAATATGTTATTATATAAAAATTGTTATGAATTAATTAAATAGTACACATGACAATATTATTTACTATATAATAAATTACTTAACATATTAAATTATTTATATATATATTAATATTTATTATTTATTGTGTGAAGTGGGCCAACTAGTATTTTTAATAAATTTTTATACTACTAAATCTTTCATAACTTAATTTCCTATTAAGACAAAGTAACCAAGCTATTTAATAAATGGATTTGGTTGAAGATTTGTCATTCTTGGACGTAGAGAAGGAATAGAAGATTTAATGAATGAGTTTGACTGTTGTTTTAAACAATCTTATGATAAATTCTTTATTTTTGTCCATGGTTATTCATAAAGGAATAAAATATTTTTCATAAAAACATGATGTAGTCATTATGATAAATTCTACCCTCAATTATGCTTTATCAAGTATATGGTTATAATGAAAAAGAATGTACCATAGTTCGTTAAATTGGAGTCTCATTTGTAACTTTCTTTGTTTTCTCACATTTTTTTTTTTTGTCTATGGAAAAATACATTAGATGTTTTAAACTATCTTATTTTATGCAACGGTCAATTATTGTTGATATCAAAAGATTTTTTATTTTTGATTGGGAATTCTTACTTCCTTTTGATTTTATCTATGAAAAGGTATGCAATTGTTTTGCAACCAGTTTACAAAACTATATATAATGCCCATGTTAGTTAGGAGTCAGAGTCTTCATACCAGGACCTTGCATACTTGGTTTGCGACCATTTTTTGTTGCATGAGTAGGTCATACCTATAATTTAAGCTGAAATTGGCGCATTGGTGAATAGTGGCTAAATTATTGTTTACCTTGTACTATTCCTTCTTGTAATTTGTTTACGTTCCTTCACTCTTGGTCAACTTGGTGCTTTCCTTTTTGCAATTGTTGGGACAACAGCGGATTATGCAACTCTCAGACTAACACCAGTATTAAGGAATTTCAGAGAATCACTCAAGGGTCATCTGTTGAGTGGTCTCCCATTCAAGTACTTGACGAGGAAGCGCTTGCTGAAAAACAAGCTCCCGAACAGAAACACTATTCACAACGAGCACGTGCAGCGAACTATTCGGTGGACAAATCATGTAATCCAACAATTGCCTTAGATTGACATAAAAAATATTTTGATTTTTAGTTATTTACATAATAAATGATTTCCTTTTCTTAAAATTACAGATGTAGATATTGACATAATTTTAAAATACAAATGTACGTTGGTTTTTAAAGCTAATTCTTTATAATAAAAAAAAATTTCTAACTAAAATACAATGTTTAGACTTAAATTAAGAAGTAGACAGTATAATCTCTGTGAAGCACTTTTAATAGACAATTATTCAACCTTATTTCGGTGATGTAATACACATGATGCAAATTATGGTGATATATTATAATCTTCTCACATGTATGAAGGCCGACAGATTTTAAGGACTTTTTAAATTGACTGATATTGACACTTCGATTCCAATCGATGGCAATCCAATTCTCAGCTCCTTGGTCACAATAGCAACCGTACTGATAGAGAAATGGTTAAAATGAACCGAGTTAATAATAAATATGAATACAAAAATGATAATATATTTCTCCTAACTGCACGAAGCACGATCTTCATTATGCAGAAAGTGAGAGAGAGTCGAAGCCAAAAAACAAAAATGGACCAAAAAGATAGATTTTCAGTCGATTTAGGCCAGTGCACAAATTTGCAGATTATTTGTGAAAACAAAACAGCCGCCAAGACTGCTAGTGTGGAGGAAAAATATGTGAAAAATTGGAGGCTTTCACCTCTAGATCATCCACATGCCTTTTCACAGTTTGGATTTCTGGGAGTATATCAACAAACAATAACGTAAAATTACTCAAATTTCAATTACCTTTTTTTTCTCAATATAATAGTAATCTGCATGAAGACTCTAAATAATAAAAAAAAGAGAAAATTTCTTCACTTTTTCTCCACTCCTAAATGTATACCTATCTGTCCACTTCTCTTCTTTCACAAAGGCCATTCAAAAATGTCGATATTGAAAAAAGAAAATGAAACCCCATAAACCTGGTTGCTTAAAAATGTTTCTTCAAGTCAAAACACCTGTACTGAAGATGGTTGATTCTCAGAACAGATAAAGCAAATCTCAACAGATTTCCTGATTAATCAGATCCAACATCGACCCCATTTCGCTTCAGGTACTCCTTGGCTTCTTTAATGTCCTAAACACGATAAATTTTAGAAATCCATAAAGCAAATATATCAGTTAAATCCTGACCAGAGGTAATATAAAACACAAGGATGCATTAATTTTTCACCTTAGAATTGGAGAACATATAACTAAATCTCTAGAAACCTAATTAGTACTATCACCTATTACCCGATTTATGCTTTTCAAGTGTTATGCAAACAAAATTACAGCTTCAGGTTGCTTTTTGAAATTGGAATAAGATCAAAGATACTAGACCTTTTCCTAATCAATTGATTTACCATGACTATGGTCAAAATTACTTAGACATTCTCTTACGAAAAAGATCAAAAATCTTTTAGTGCACCTAGCATTTTTTTCTACCAAAAATTCCCAGTGTTTGAATCAGGTTGTAACTGGTGAATACTTCAGATCCTACAACATTGGTAATTAGGAAACTTGTTTGACACAATATTGCAAGTAGATGACCCCAAGGGAATTCGATTTCTGATCTCTTTATTCAACCTGTTGGTGTTTTTGAATTTAACATTTGCACCAGTAAATTCTACGAAAGTTCTGCCACTGCCTTTTTCTTTTTGAGAATTAATCAGATGCTAAAATATCAGTGAAATCTAAAGCTCAGGCCCCTTTGTCATAGAGAGAAATTAATTAACCAAGGAAATCTCAGGATGTCAATTGTCTACGTACCAGATGGCAATTGCCTTTCTCGTAAACACAGAACAACAGTGAAGTTATAGGTTTGATCCCATAACATGCACGATTATATGGACCAAGGAAAGGAGAAACCTCTTTCTGGCTATGTGCCAAAAGAAAAGAAATAACTGTACTGTCTTCATAATTTGAACAAATTTTGTTTCGAAAAAAATATAACTTAACAATCAAATATAACCTCAGAAACCGGTCATTGGGGACATTTGAGATAACAAGCCTCGTTCTAAGTTGGCAAAAACATGAAAAGTAAAATACCTGCTGCAATAGCACTGCTTCTTGAGGACAAGTTGGAAAACACATCAAACCAATTCCAACCATCAATAAACCATAGCATCCCAGAGACACAATAAAATAGATAGGCAGCTGGCCAAAAATAGCAAGAACATAACGTAAGTAAGAAAAGTGAAAAAGCCTTCATGCATGAGCAGAAATATATATATATATATATATATATATATATAGAGAGAGAGAGAGAGAGAGAGACACACACACACACACACACATATATGCATATTTATGTGCAGGCATATGCACAAGCACACTGCAAATAAAACAATAACTTAAGAAAAGAAAAATTACTCACCAACCACATATGGCTGCGAGGGATGACAGATGTTTGCAAGAGACCAATCCAGAAGGCAGCGATGGCCACCAATAGAGTCAAGATCTTAAGAACATGCTTCATCGAATTCGCAATGAAAAAACACTCCACAATCCTGATTATGTTTCAAATTTCTTATATTAGATTTAAATGAGCAAAACCGAATGATGAACTGTAAACAATACATGTGCCATAAAAACTATGGAGTGCATGCATCAAAGATTCAAGCACTAACAGTCATCCTTGTGCAAGCAATCACAAATGTGCGTGCACCAATGCCCCTCATATTTGCTAATTACAAAAAGAATTGACTGTTGATTATATAACCAACATCATGATGAGAATAAGAGCATAAGTGAATGAGATCTCAATACAAAGCTACGGAGAATATAAATAATCTAATCATTTACAGCGCAAGTGGAAGCCCAAAAAAATATTAAGAAAGTGCATTATATAGTTGAGAATTTGAGAGGTAAAGACAACAAGGTATTGACAATAAATCTGAATGCACCACAGTGAATTCTAATCTGAAAAGGATATAGAACTATCAGAATTTAGATTGTGCCTCAAACCTATGTTAAATCTTTATTTTATTCTTATTGTGAAATATCTGAAGTGTCACAAAAAACAGGCAGTTGTCTATCAAATACTGCCATTTATTCACCACAGAGATCTTCATTCTGGTCATCACATAAAAAACGAATTGCATGGACAAGAAAACTGTACAAATAAATTAGAAAACCATGTACCATAAGAAATAAAAGACAACAAAAAATAGTTTAAAAGGCAATCAGTTAGCAGAAGCTGCCATCAGAAGGGATAGATCACGTATAATATTTTCATTAACTCATTAACAATGAAATTCAAAGCCCTTGCGCAACATCTCAATCAACATCTGGCAGTTTAAATACATCTCTTAGATCTAAGCTACTTAGCTGTTGCAAAAATGGAACCGCCTAAGAGCAATCGAAAACCAGAGCAAAAGCAATGTAAAGGAGATAAACAATGTAACAGCATAAACACTAGATAATGTGAGATCATATAGGCAGTGCCATCAGAAGGGATTGTAAAAATGAAAAATTTTCACAGTCCCGTTGCATTTTCATTACAGAAATACAGGACTCAAAGCCCTTGCGCAATGTCCCAAGCATCATCTGGCACTCTAAAGAACTCATAATCGACAAAAATAAAAAGCTTCTAATTTCATAAAGCAAAGCACAGTGGAGGTTCGTGTTTTGTATATCAAAAGTGATTTAGGGTTTATGACGTGCTCACTGATTTTGTAATTGTCGCCAATGACGCGGAGCTGCAAATGTCTCATCGATAGAATATAAGTAAAGAACCAGCAAATGACTGGTATAACTTTAACATGGTTTGGATTGACAGAAATGCCCTTAACTTGACTCTGAAGTACATGGATAAAATTGTACTTTTGATGCGGGTGTCAAAACTTCTTCTTTTGCGGACTCCAAATTCCCAATTTTCTAGTAGTTTGGCCCAATGGGCATGATCAGCGTAAACGACGTCGAAGCAGGCTTTGCGAAGCTGCAAGGCGAGGACTTCGAGTACTACATGCAAACCTACTCCATGGTCCTCGTCCGGAACTCCAAGAAATTCACCGTTGACATGGACCTATCCAGTCTGGGGGGCGGCATGAACATCTCCCGCCACCACGCGTGGATCTTCTACGACTTCAGTCGCCGCCATTTCTCCCTAGAATTCTTCGGCAAGAACGGTGCCTCGTCGAGGGCGTCCTCCACCTTCCGGGGAACCTACCGGTAAAATTAGACTCTCAAGACTTATTACAAATCGGAGACAAAGAATTTTATCTTCTATTACCAGTGAGGAGCACTTTGGGTGGGCCAATAGTACCAAGGCATTATATGGGATCGGGACCAGTGGTGCCGCATTACGGTTACGGTGGCCCGAGTCGGTGGGGCCAGTGTATGTTGCCTCATCGGCTGCTGGGAAGAAAGGGAGAGGGAGGGAGTATTATGAGGAGGAATATGAGGAAGAAGAAGATGGGACTAGTGGGAAGAAAGAGATGGAAGCTTTAAGGACTCTGGATTGGCCGGAGCATTGAGTCAGTATACTATTTTTTATTTTTCTCTTTCTGATATTTGTGTTGGGATCTTCTTAGTCAGTACTGATTTTCCTTTTTAGCATTTGAAATGTCATTGCTTTAACATTAAGGTTAGCTTCATATTTCGCTTCTGGGAATTTTTGTGATTATTATGTTTATTTCTGGTGGGTCGGGAGTGGTTCGAAGCGCAATTGTTTATATTTATCTAAATTGGTTCTTTCAATTTTATTTTGGGTGTCATTGAAAAGCTTAACTTGAGTGATATGATCTGCTATTAACAAAAAGAAAAATAGTGTAATTTCACTTCTTGTTGCATTAGGATGTGTTATTTGCAGTGTTTTTGCTGAAGTTTATAATTTTGCAAAGTTGGGTTATTGATATAATTCATTTTACCTGGTTTTTGTGATTGCTGTTTGGTACAGCAGTTTGTTGGCATTGCTGTTATATCTGTTATCTTTGTCTATCATACTGGATGGACTGAGTTAAAGATTCTCCTTTCGATTTGGACCAGCTTGGGGCATATTGGGCTGGTGCTTTGTTACTTACCTCTAAAGTTCCTCAGAAAATTGTTTTCAAGTGTTGTGCCTATGACACGAGTTTTGGTTATGAACTGAGTACTTTTGTTTTAAGCTTCTTCAGAATTACAACAAGAACTATGAACTCATTGCCCTTAGTTTCATTTGGCATTACACACTTGTCATTTGAATACCATGAAGTACCAATACCACTGTACCTGCATTGGGTTAGCGAAGAGCTTGCTGTGTGGCTTTTGCATAGCCTTTTTATCAGTTTTTAGCCACACAAATTCACTTACATTCTTGATACCATATTGTTTTATACATTATTTGAAATCAATCAATTTTTGTTTTAATAGTAATATGACTTCTTTGTCATGAATTCAAGCAAGTATTGTCTTTCTAGTTCAGTATTCTTTATCACATTAGTTTTTGCACTGGCTTAATTATTGCGATAAATTTGTTGTTAAGAATGTACTTTATCAGTGTCCAAGTTAATGGCCCTTCAGTCTTTGTCTCTTGATTTGGAGGTTTTCTTGTCCTATCCAATCACAGTGATGTTCTCAGAACACTTCCATCCGTCTTAACTTTTAAGTTTAAATACCTTCATGTATTTTGGAATCACATATGGGTCTCATAATGTGCTCTCTCATTGGCATGTTATCGTGTCCAGTTCCTGCAGAGAAGAAGGGAGAGGGAAGATCAAGGATTGATCACGAATCTGACAAGCAGCAGCTTCTGCAGTTGGAAGAAAAGGATGTGGTGTCGTCCATAGCTACTGTGCTTTCTGATCTTTGTGGCCTAGGAGAATGGATGCCAATGGAGAAGCTTTATATTGAGGTTAGGGCTTTTCTTCTTTTCTGGTTTGGGTATATTTAACTGTTCTAAATCAATAATTAGTCAATGTGAATAGTCATGTTTACACCAGTCTGCAATATCTGTAATTTATGTTATAGAAATATTATTTTCTTTTCGCTAAATATCTGGAACTTGCAAAGAGTTGGTCGTATTTTGAACTAAGTTCTTCATAAAATTGTGTGATGGAATTGACAGGCTGCTATATTTTTAGATGCCAATTTCAACAAACTATAATTGCACCACCTTTTACATTTTTCTGATTTGAATGTTACCAAATATTATTCCCGCAATCTCTGTGTGATTAATGCCATAAGCTTCACTGGCAAATGGAGTTACTTTGGTCCATTGTTTAAGTTGCATATTCTTTAAGTTAAAGCTGATTTGATATGATTAAGCGGAATTAAGTCACAGGGTTGAGGCCAGTGGCCACTACATTGATGAAAGTACTTAGCAAACATTCAGTTTCTTCAGTGAGTATCTTCTGATGCAGTCATGGTCTTTGACTCAAAAGCATGCTCTAAGGCATCTCTTCCTAATGTATTTTGCATGTCCAGCAGCTGTAAAATGCATGAACTGCTTCTACTGCAAACCCTTTTTGGGTCATGTGTATACTTTATGCTTTATAGGTTGGTCTTTCCCCGCATAGGACTTCATACAATCTAATGTATGATTATCTCTCCATTGCCTTGGATGTTTGAGGTTTTCTGATATTGTACACTAAAATTGTAACTGTTAAATGCTTATTTTACTGGGTGTTGCAACAATCTGTTTCTTTCTTTCTTTCTGGGTTTCCTCCAATTCTATGATGTTTGAATTTTTGGATCTCCCTGGATTGCCTACTCTTTGTAGTTTTATTTGTCTTCTGCAGTTGGTGGAGCGGTATAGTAGAGTCTGGCAGGCATCACAGTTGAGTGAGGAGATATCTCACGGCTGAGGAATGGCCTGATCCTGAAGCCAAAGAAAAACCATGGTACGGCTTGCTTATGTTGCTGAGGAAATATCGAGAACATTTTGTGATCAACACAAGGTTGAAGGGCTGGGTAACATTGGAGTTTGTATCTTTGGTCTCTCTGCTTTTAAAACCTCTGGAAGCATCACACAGCTCTTTCTTTACACTAATCTCAGTAAAGATGTAGTTACACTAATCATGTGGACACAGAGGCAGATTGTCAATTTTTGATAGTGTTGTTGTAAATTGTGACTCGGTGTCAGGTTATCTCTGGACCCCTACTTGGAAGAAAGATCTGAGTTATGTCATGCTTTTCTTTTGACATGATTTGTTTGTAAATGGTATGTTGGTAATGGAAGATTGGAAGTTACATTTCACATTGAAATGGAATGCTGCCATTTTCTTTGCTCATTGTGTCTGGGGAAACTTCAGCTGTCACCCATTATTATGATAAAAAAAAATATAAATTCAAGGCTTAGGATTGAATATTAACAATTTTGTGCATTTTTTCCCCGAGAACTGAAAAAAGGAAAATATTGTTTTTTCTTGCACAAAAGGTTTGATTGGTACATTAGCAAGCCCACAAGTGCTTTTGATTTCATAAGGTAGCTGAAACCGAGTCATAAAACTGGTGGGCTTGCTTTTTAATTTATTATAAACTTATGATAATACTGTTCTTCATTTAGTACTTGTATCTGGGTTCATTTGCACTCTCTTTTGTTTGCAAAATGCTAACCTAGTAGCACAATGTGTTGATACATTGATGTCAACAATATTTTATAGGGGAAATAGTTTGAAGTTAAGATAATAAATATCGAGTATTATGTGTGTTTCATTATTAAACTACGTTAATAAATTAATCCATTACAGTTTTTTTTAAAGGTTTTTTTTTTTTTTTTCTGAAAGAGATTTTTTTTTGGTTTTGAGATACCTAAAGTTTGACGAAAATGACAAATGCACTTTATTTATAAAATAAATAATTTTTTAATTAAAAAATTTAATAAAAAGAGCAGTAAATATAATTAATTTTTGTAAAAAAATGAATTCATTTTACAGAAAAAAAGTTATATTTTTCTTTTTTATCAAATTTAAGGATTTAAAATATCGTTAATTCTTATTTAAAACTAGAGAGAAAATGCAAGATCTAACAAAATATTAAAATTTATTTTTGAAAATTAAGTACCTATAGCATACACTTTAGTTAATGCA
Organism: Ailanthus altissimus; assembly: GCA_946807835.1. Classification (NCBI taxonomy): domain Eukaryota; kingdom Viridiplantae; phylum Streptophyta; class Magnoliopsida; order Sapindales; family Simaroubaceae; genus Ailanthus; species Ailanthus altissimus. The sequence continues at coordinate 24,242,700 of OX327684.1, forward strand.
TACGAATTATATAAACTACATAAGAAAATATAAGATTTATAACAGTTACAAGTTCAACATATTTATTACGGAAGTAAATTAAGCTTATTATAAATTTGTAGGTTGTGCCATGTAATTTTATTTTAGATTAATTTGTTATGAGAATGTGATGCCAAAAAGTTAATTATTTATCTAGAATCATTAATTAACATACTCGAAAAGCAACCATTATTTCACTGATTTCTCATAATAATAATAATTTATACTATTTAAAAAAAAATCATACTAATACATTGATTTTGTTATTGTTTAATAAACATTTTTTAAATTTTTTTGGAGAATTACCTTAATTAATATTTGACACGAATGAAGTAAAAACTATAAGGGAAATTTCCTCCATTGACCAAAAGTTTAAATATAATTTTTTTTTTACCGCAATCAAAATATTTTTTATTTTAATGACCAAATACATATGATTTTTTACTTTTACTCTTATTTGTGTAATTTATGTACAAAATATTTTATTTTTTAATTTTTTAAATTTAAGTTTTTTAATTAATAGAATAATTTTTATTTTATTTTATTTTAAAAAGTGGCATGTAGTGCTATAGCTGTGCACTTAGCGTGCACTGTAGTATGCACAGTGCATATAATCTAATAATTTATTTTATATATTATTAAATGTTATTATATTATTTCTAAGAAAAAAAAATGACACACTTCTTAAACTTTAAATAATTAATTAAATAAAAATAATAAAATAAAAATGATTAATTATTTAAAAAATTAAAATTTTAAAAACTAAAATTTAAATAAAAAATAAACATAAATAATTAAAAACTTTAAAAATAAATTTTTTATTTAAAATAATAATAAATTAATTATTTAAAAACTATAAATTAATTTTTTTATTTAAATTTTATTTTTTACATTCTCGTAGAAGAATTGGAACTCAATTTTTTCATTAATAGAGAGATACACTACAAACTATTTAAGCAAGTGTAATTTTTTTCTTTTAAAGTATTAATCTTTGAAACTTTTTTTCCTTATTTTATAACTTTAAAAAATAAATAAGTAATCATACGCACAAAATGATATAAAGTTGTTTCTAAAAAATAAAAAAATAAAAATTGTTACGTGATACAACTCATGTGCTGCGTATTATTGTGCAACATGCAACACATTTATTTAAATTATATTTGCTTAAATAATATTTTATAATTTGTAATGCATTCTTCTACTAAAATAAAAAAATTAAATTTGAATCCTCTTATTTAAATGTAAAAAATTTAAATTTAAATAAAATATTAAATAAATTAAATAAATTTTAAAACAACATTTTTTATTTTAATTAAAATAAAAATTTATTTAAATTTTAATAAATATAAAATTAAATAATAAATTAATAATAAAGTTTAATAATATAAAATATAAAAAATTAAATTATGTGCATAGTGCGTGCTAAGTGCAGTCGGCTACAGTTCTCATACAGTATGCTACAGTGATATATTCCACTTTTAAAAAAAAATAAATTTTGATTAATTAAAAAAGTTAAATTTAAAAAAATTAAAAGATAAAATGTTTTATACGTAAATTACGTAAATAAGATTAAAAGTGAAAAAAAGTATATGTATTTGATTATCATAGTATAAAAATTTGACAATGATTAAAAAAAAATATATTTAAAATTTTGGTCAATGGAATAAATTTCACATATTATATATTTTACGAAACCGGACATTTGGCGCCATTTGTTATAGCAAAACGGTACCGCTTTGTGGAAGTTCAAACTGAGCGCCGAGATTTGCACGGGTTGAGAAAAAGGGAGCCAAGTTCTTTTCTTGCAAACAAGGCAGCCAAAACCAAAACCAAAACCAAAAGTAGCTCTGGGGCTTTCCACGGTTAGTATTAGTAAAAAGAATCTAAAAATGCCTTTACAATTCCAATCTTGCAAATGCTTGGATCGTAAGGCTTCTCTCAAAGCCCCTGGAACAAGAACAATGAGTCAATCGCCTCGCCTTTTATACCTCATTCCAATTTTCAATCCCCCCCATTCTTCGCCCTTCTAGTTCTTATCTTCAATGCAGTCCGATCACGGTATGATTATTTGCTTTCCTTCTTTGCTTGCTGCTTGTTTTAATACACGATGAGCGTATTGGCTTCTTGAGCTTCAATTTCAATGTTTCTTTTTGTCTAGTAGTTGAAATAGATAATTTGATCTTTTACTTTCACTTAGAGATGGAAGTAAACCAGAAGCTGCTCAAGGAGATGGACGCATTGGGATTCGCGCCTGCCCGAGCAGTACGGGCACTTCATTATTCTGGTGAGCCTAGATATAAATATGTATGTATGTCAGTGTTAGGTTTTGCATATGTACTGAATTACTGTGTTCCAAGGTCACGAGTCTGGGTAGGGTTTGAGTTATGTGGATTTTATATATCGAGGTGTAACTTTGATCTGAAATGCTTTTGGAGCTAAGAATCGTTTCTATTCATGTTTGGATTTGATACGAGTGAAAATTGGATTTTCTGTTTGCCTTTCCAGGCAATTCTAGCCTTGAGGATGCTGTAAATTGGATTATTGATCATGAGAATGATCCGGACATTGATGTGATGCCCTTGGTACGATCCTTCTTCTTGGAAATGATATTTCTTTCTTATTTTGCACAATCATGTTTGTAAATAAGTTTTTCGCTATTCCTACTCGAGAACTCTCGAAATAGTAACTAAAGCTAGGATCAGAGTTTCGTCTATTTTGCTTAGTAACACCGACGAGATTTATTTCATATTTTGTTTTGCTGTGGACTAGAAGAGCTAGCTCCAGTTGATTAATTTGGTTTCAAAATTGAGGTTACAAGTCAGGCTAAAAGAACCGACAATCATCAGTTGCATTAGGTACTTGTGAACAGTAATATTGAGTGTAAGTGTAACAGGATGAGTGCTAGTTGATGTAGTGATGGGTTACGGCTTTCAAAACTAATGATTGGGAGGGATTTTACTCTTCTAGAGGTTATTTGGGGTTGACCTAGGAGTTTCTGTATGGCTAACCTGAGAAGTAGAGAAAAATAGGACTTAGGCAAAGCTGTCATTCAGATGAAGGCATGCCTCATATGTTTAGATTTTGTGTAATAATATATAGTTGAGGTTTTCTCTATTATATAGATTCTCTTATGCACAAAAGAGCTCTCAAATTGCCAGTTTTGTCAATTTTATAATTACCTGATAGCATTTCATAATTTTCCATAGCTTCCACTTTGTTTATATCATTTATTCATCTGGTTTGGTGTATACTTATATAAATGTGAAGCTCTATAAAAATTTCTTATAACCCTTGTTGGGGGGTCTCATTTTCTATGGAGGTGGAGCATAATAAGACTGATTATTAGTTTCATAAATTAAATAGTCTATCATATGACCTTTAAAGGACCTAAGCTTTCTTATACTGTCATGAATTTTTTGTCTCATCCATTCAAATCAATTCAGGTAGCAGTCAACATTGAAATTGAGTCTCCTCAACCTGATCACATCAAAGAAGAAGTGGACAAGAAAGCACAGGAACTAAGGTTTTGTTTTCTCAAATACTGTACTTTGTGATGAAAACCTCCTCAGTTTCTTATTCTCTCATTACCTATGCTTGCATATTTAGACTCTTTTTGCTTTTGACCCTTCAATAATTTTCTGGATTGATATATTACATTTCATTTGGACATATAACATTCACTCCAATTCCTTCATTTTCATTGTTGGTATCGTCACTCATTCTTAGGGATCGAGCTTGCCAGAGGAAAGAAGAAGAAAAGATACTGGAAAGAGAAAGCGAGAAGGTAGTTTGCAGACAGTGTCTCTCTTTTGTTCTAGGATGGTTCCTTTTATCTGTAATTTCTTTCTAGTTTTAGGGGATGAGATTGGGACCTAAAATCATACTCTATATCTTTCTCTTAAAGGTGCATGCTTAAGAATTCAGTTAGTTAGTGTTGAAAAATTGGTGATTCAACAATTTTGGGTGAACAAAAATTGAGATGAATACCAAAGTGGAGAGTCACAAGAAGTCAAGAACGTGTGGGACACGTAAAGAGAAGTTTAGGACGTGTGGGACACGAAGGGGGAAGTGAAACGGGACTTGAGGATGCGAAGGAAACGAAAAAATCGCGGGGAGTTGACCAGCGCCGCGACGCTCAACACAGAAGCCTAGCGCCGCGGTGATGGGCGCGAGAAGGGCCAGCGCCGCGGCACCAGAACGCGTGGAAAAGTCCGTTTTGGTTCGGGATTCAAGTTTTAGGAAGTTTTGGACTTCCAAAATAAGTGGACTCTTACTCCAATAAGGAATAGGGTTAGTAGACACGAAATACACCCTATATAAACACTTGTAAACCCTTATTTAAGATTAAGCATCTAAGATTTCAAAATGTAATCATAAGAGAAAATAGAGGAGCTAAGTAGGCACTAAGTGCGTGGTGCACTAGGGTGTAACCTTTGGGGGTGTTTTCTTCTTTAGGTTTTTTGAGTGAATAAAAGAAAAACACCATAGATTCTTTTGGCTTAGATGCTCGAGCTATTCTTGTGCTCTTTGTAAAAATCTCTTATGAAGAGATACTAAGAGGTCTTAAGGAGTCATAGTGATCAAGGGTAGATACTTAGAGGTCTCTATGGGAGATACTAAGGGGTCTTGTGGGATCATTGATGATGTAAGAAGATACTTAGTGATCTATTTCAATAGTAAGAAGTTGGATCATGGATCCTTCGTAGACGTAGGCAATTTGGGCCGAACCACGTATATCTTGTGTCTTGAGATTGGTTTGTTTTCTTTATCTTTATTAGTGTGTTAATCTTATATGTTCTTACTTATGGTATCAAGTTATGGTTTTTCGCTGCGCATAGAGTATAAAGGGTATCAAGGTTGCGGTTTAATTGATGCTATAGGGGTGTCAAATTGAAGTGTATGGCGTGATATCCGCAACAGTTAAGATGACTGAATTTTTAAGAGGTGGTCAATGTCATTATTACTTTCTCTCTCTGTCTATCTCTCAGTTTTCTTTTGCCTTGGTATTTTGTTGACATTAGGAAATCATAATTTGATCCATAGGAGCTAAGTGTCATTTCCTTTCTACTGAAGATGATTTGTAATCTAGATTTCACCAATATTTGATGAAATCTGGATCCTATGGTTTTCATTCGGAGGATTAAAGCCTAAAAAAAATGTTAGATGCAGGTATATATAGAAATGTTACTATTCATAACATGGTAGTAGAAGATAATCCACTTCGAGGGAATCTGGCCATACAGAAATTGAAGCTTCTGTTAATTTTGAAAATCTTTTATACTTTTGAGATTATTTTTCTTTTTAAGATTGCTTTTACTGCAAAAGCTGTCTTCTCAATTTTTTATATACCACAGTTTATAATTTATTAAATGCTGTCACCTAGACTGGTCTCTATTGGACCATTAGCTATACTTGCCTGTGAATATCAATTTGGCATGCTAAGTCTATTTTGGAATTCTCAACAGCATCATCATTCTGTTGTTAATTTTTGCTTCTTAGCATATAGGTTTTCCAGTTTTCTTACCTAGCTGCTGCATTTGTTACAGGAAAGGATTCGAGCAGGGAAGGAATTACAAGAGGCAAAGCGAATTGCAGAGGAGAATCAAAGGAAACGGTATGTCTTGTTCTGTTAGCATTGTTTGATTGTTATTTTTGCAGCTTTTTATCCATTTTGATTTCTCATAAACCATATTGTTCTCTTTTTGACCTTTGGATCCAATTTACTCTCTCAGCTATGTAGCCTGGAGGATAGCTGAGAAAGAGGAAGAGAAAAGTGCACGGGAGAAAGTTCGTCATAAAATAGAAGCGGATAAGGTGTGTGTTCATTTTTACCATCATTTTATGTATTTCTGGCATGACTTCTTGAAGATCAGATCTCAGACACAATAGATAAAGAGTTAAAAAAAATTCTTAGATAAAGAGTTAAAAAAGATTCTTACTTTAGATTTTGAATACCTTTTTCTTTTAATTCTTTTAATTTAAGAGCTGTTTACCATGCAAACAACATCTATTCTGTTTGTCAAGTTTTCTTTTTTTTTTCCTCTCAATTTTTTTCATATACGCTGTTTGTGATAGTTGGATAACTAGTTACCCTAACAAACAAGGAAAAGAGAAAAAAAAATTCATGAGTAAAATGTCCAGGAATGTGCAATATTTGAAAGTTCTTTCAATTTGTTAACACTGGAGCAGAGGTTTCGAATTTGTGGGTAGACAGATAATAAATCCTAAGCAACTATTCAGATCAATTTCAGCTTATATAATGTGTTGGAGAGGACTGGATAATTGTAAGAAAGCATTTGGAATCAGTCATGTAAATAATCATTTAAAATCTAAATTAAAATTTACTGTTGTTTTGATTATGTTTCTTATTTTAAGCAACAGTCATTCCTAGTCTTGATGTTCTCAAAACAGTTGTGCATTCTATAAACTGTGATGTCTTCACAGGCAGAAAGAAGGCGGCAGCTTGGATTCCTATCAGAAAACCCCACAACAGTAGAACCTTCAAAACCTACTGTGCACAATGAAATGGTATTGATCGGAAAAAAGAAAAGAAAAGAAAGGAAAATTTTTAAATCTATGGAATTTTTCTATCTTGCCTCGAAACATAAGTTGACATTGATGTGCCACTTTTTTTTTTTTTTCTAATCTGAAGTAGACATTCATGTTCTTTTGATCCCATTAAAATTGCAGAACTTTCTGAGTGTTATGAGTACAACAAAGGCTGAGCATATGAGAGAATGCTTGAGGTCTTTGAAGCGAAATCTCAAGGTAAATGGCATCTTTACTTAAGCAAGCAAAAGAGTTGGGAAGTCAGTCATGTATTTTGCTGCAAGGTTATATAATGAAATCCATTAAAATGGTGGTGAATGCTGTATGAGATACAACTTTCAGTAGACTTGCACTAAATTTTTGCTTAACCACAATTGGCAATAAGCATTTGAAAATGCTCAGATGTATTAGAAGGTTCCCTCATTAATTTGAATTCTATATTAAAAGTTAGAATATGTACTTGTGAACTGAGAATTACTTATGCTGCTTAGTTATACGTGGCACACTTTTATTGGACCTTATACTATCATAGCTTTATTCTCCTGCCCAATAAACATTTTCTAATCGATTTTTGGTCTAGGGTGATGATGCTAGAGTCAAAAGGGCCTTTCAAACTCTTTTGATTTATGTTGGAAACATAACAAAGAATCCTAGCAAGGAAAAATACAGGAAGATTCGACTTGGCAACCCCTTATTCCAGGTAAGGCGTTTCTTCTGGCATTTATAACTTGTTGAAGTGTAGTTTCCTTCACAATCAATGAGATGTTGAATCTCTACCACCTTACATCCTGTAACCTCCTTCTAGGTCCAAGTTTTCAATTTCATAGCAATTTTAGGTTTACTAATACTCAGCAAACTTCAACTGATTTAACCAATATGTTTTTTTCAAAGCAATAGTCTCTATTAGACTGATAAGGATATTATTAATATATAAAATGGTGATTAATCAACAAAAAACACATTTGATCACAAGGATAACGTTCAAAGAGGGTCCCTTGTGCCTACCAAAGAACCGGTCCGTAAATAGTTGAAGCAGCATATATTTCTTGGTATTTGCATTTTTTTTTCTTTCAAGCTCTACGTGGAATTTATCAATTCAAAAGGTGATTGGAATAGAAAGTAGATTGCCCTAATTGGATGGATTTTGCTAGCTACTTTTATCATCTTTGTTGTTATATTTGTTTGTCCAAGCACCACATTTATTCTTGGAACTGTTGATTCAAAAATTTTGGCAATTTCGAATCGAGTTGAATTTGTTTCTTTTAGGAACAACAACTGACAAAATAATTGAGTTTCTTAAAAAATGGGCCAGATTAGTTCGCTTTAAAAGTGTTGAGTTTGCTAAGAATCCTGCAACCAAAAAGAGGTTAGACTACGCCGAAAGTTTTTCAGGCCTTGACACTCTAATGCTTAAGTCAACAAAGATTGAGAAATAAAAAAGATAAAGGAAATAGAAAGGCAATAGAAGGGCGATAAAAAGAGAGAGAAACCACAGGGTGTTCAGAGAGCCAAAAGGGCTTATAATCGAAATTTTTTCCCTTAACTCAACAATTCGGACCCTATTTATAGAGTTACGATGTAAGTTCAATTCATAGTCATATAATTCTGTTAGAATTGGAAAGTATTAAGACTTTCTCTTATTGGACTCATTTATTAAAACTTTTACCAAAATAAGGTTAAATCTTTCTTACTCTTGCAAAACTCCTACCGAGATTATAGAAGTTGAGATCTTTTTTATCTTTATAAGACTTTACCGAAATTATAGGAGTTGTATTTATAAAGGTAATCTCGGATCCCGTAATTCTCTGTGGCAAGTTTGTTTTTAGGTTATTAGTATGTGACTAAGGTGGTCGGCTTGGTCGAAAATGGCACCCAATATTGAGAACTCTTCTCGTCTTGAGAGAATCAAGGACTACGAGCCTGCTCGAAGACATCTCTTTACTCGTTGTTAGGCTTTATTGAGTGTGGTGGGCCGAAGGCTTTATGCTCGAGCCCCAACCAATATGTCCTTAAAGTGTCTAGGCTCGTGCTTATGGGCCGGGCACATTAAAGCTTTATGGGCCAAATTAGATGAAATGGGCTTTGTAATAATTGGAACCTTGGATCGGAATCTAGGGGGGAACAAAAACGTTTTGTATCAACACAAATTAATAGCTACTCTAATCATCCTCATCTTTGTTTCTTGATAATGCTTTCTTCTTTTTCCATTTCTGAACAGGATAGAGTTGGAAGTTTGAAAGGAGGTATTGAGTTTCTTGAGCTTTGTGGATTTGAGAAAACTGAAGGGGGTGATTTCTTGTATCTTCCTAGTAACAAAATTGACATGGCAGTATTAAACTCAGCTGACTCCTTACTAAGGTCTGCAATTACAAATCCCTTCTTTGGACTTCTCAGTAAATAAGAGAAGATTGGTCTTACGTCCAGTACTAAAAATTAGGAGGAAAACTCGGATGTCAAAGATAAGAAGTCTGAAACAGAAAATATTTCCATCTTTAACAACCTTCACATTGGGTTTTTTTTTTTCTTCATTTGGTATGAGAATATTATGTTCCTCAAAGTTAAGACTTTGGTAATAATGGAGAATTTCACCTCTCAGAACGTTCCAATTAATCCTCTGTTGATATTATGTCCTTTTAAGTTTTAACTATGCCATTAATATAAAGCATTCTCTTGACAATGCTAGCATACCTTAGTTTACTTCCAATCTCAAAATGGATTACATATTTGAGCAAATCTAATTTAATACTATGCCAACAACAAAAGCAGTGAAAAAATTCACGGCATGACCTTTATGCTATAGAGTTGCCACATATTCTTTGGTTAGTAGGTTTCCAGCACTTGTAGAAAAAGACATATTTGACAGCACCGACAATAAAACTCATCATGAATGTTGCAAAGGATATGCATACTATTTATTGCGGTGGATATTATTTAAATAATAAAAAAAATATTTATGTCCATTTTAAAATTATTTAATTATAAAAATTAAAAAATTTAAAAGTTAACTAAAGAAGAAAATAATCCTAACGCACATGGGGCTTAGTCACTCCTTGTAAGTGTACCTCAAAGGTCGGAATTCGAGTCTCCCCTCCCTCCAATGTTGTAATAGCTATAATATATATTAAAAAAAAAATAACCCTAACAAATTGGCTATTTACAAAAAAAAATTCTCAAATGTTAGATCACACTCTTTTAGTCTTTTAAAGTGAAAAAACACAAGTTTAAGAGTATATTACTCTTATTAAATAGCTAAGGTTCAACAAATCAATTTTATATGAATAAAAGAGTACTCAATTTATAGGAGTGAGGGAGGTCTCTCTTTGATTCTCTTATATTTGATGAAATAATAGGATCTGGACTCAGAGACGCCAGATCTTATTGATTTGGCAATATAGTTTTTGAATTTGGTTTATAATGTGCATAATATTATTTTTTTTATAAAAAAATGGCATATAACATTTTGGTTCTTGAGTTTTTGGGAAAGAAAAAGTAAAAGATATAAAATTTAATGACTTGGCTATTATGCCTAAAATTTTAAAATTCAGACTTATTTGTTTCATTCTTTTCAGAGGTATATAACCTTCCTATCATTAATTTTCCAGATTCTCAATGGAATCTAACAGTAGAGATCCGCATGAAAGTTATTTTTTGCAAATTATGTTTCTATTTATTTATTTTTTGGTCGAATCCCAAATATTATTTTTATTTTTAAAATTAGAGACATTTAGAGTTTGTGGCATCATAAAAATAAATAAATAAAATCAATTTTTTATTTCAAATTTAAAAGTTATTTTTATAAAGTTATTTTGGAGGATATATTGTCAAATTTAAGTTGTATACATACTTGTTTCAGAAAAAAAAAATTATAAAAAAAAAAGTTGTATAGATATAGTAAGATGTTTTGACTTGTTTTAAATTGTAAGACGTTTTGACTTGGTTCTGGGGGTTTATTCTGAGCATATGATAAAAGAAAAGAGACGTCCTTCGGATATGTAATTCAGAATCAAATCTGGTGGCACATTTTCGTTGACGCAAGGTCCCTACCCAAAAAACCCACGTAAAAGGTTATTTTTATACTTACTTTCATTTTTTGACACAACATAAAAGGATACTATCTTTTGACAAACAAATTTTTTTTAAAAAAATTTTAGGAACAACAGGTTACTCAAGGCGACAAAACATTGTTTAAAAAAAAGCAATAAAACACTCAAAAATATTGAATCTTCCATATCTTGTACTTTTCAAGAATTGACTGGAAATTGACAATTCAATTCAATTGAGAGAATATATACTTATTAAGGGTATCAAACTGCTGAAACTATTATTCCAACAATGGCCACCACCAAATTCCTAAAGAGTACATGTGCATTTCCCTTCTTCATTTTGTTATGTTTGTGCATGGGAGATCCTCCTGCTGTTCATGCTCAGAGAGTCACTCTTACCCGGTGAAGTTCTTGGATTCTCCGAGCAACTTTCTTCGGCTGATGGAAGTTTCATATTAGGCTTTCTTAAACCCGGAGATGTAGATCATCATTATCTAAGAATATGCTATAAAGATTATTCCTATGGTGTTATACTATATTCTGGGTGACTAATGGGACCAATCACATAACTGGTAGCAATGCAAATCTCACTGTGGACGCAGATGGCATATTGAAGATTATGCAAAGTGAAAAGAATCCATTGCTTTGAACTCCAATCAAGCGGCTAATTCTTCATCAGCTACCCTAGAGAATTCTGGCAACTTTGTTGTGACGGAATTGCAGACTGAGGATCTACCTGGCGGGTTTTGTGGCAAAGCTTTGATTATCCCACTGACACTCTGCTGCCTGGACTGAAACTGGGTGTGAACTTACAAACTAGGCAAACTTGGAAGCTTACTTCTTGGTTATCCTCATTGATAGCTGCCCCTGTAATTTATTCCCTTGAATGTAACTCCAGTGGCGGTGGCGGCACTGAAAAACTTGTTGCCAGATGCGAAGGAGAAATCTACTGGACAAGTGGGCGCTTGAACTTGATCAATCAGGGTTTTGAGAATGTTCCTTGGTTACATGATCACAATACTCTTAACAACTTCAATTTTAGACATGTTTCTAACGAGAACGAGAGGTTCTTCAATTATTCTGTTGTGGATGGGAGGATATCAAGGCTGGTCTTGAATGACAACGGAGGACTGATCGATTTTAATGATAGGAAACCGGTGCTTCTTCCAAGTTATAAATGTAATCAGAATCCCGGTTGGGTTGTGCCAGAACCTGCCCAAAAGTGAAAATGATGAGTTTGTGCGACGAAGAGGTCGTTTTCAAAGAGAATCCTTCTTGTCAGATGGCAATTGGAGTCTCGGTGAAAGCAATTGTTTGTATAAATGCTGGAAAGGTTGTTCTTGTGCTGCTTATGCTACTCTTATGGAACTGGATGCCAATTATGGAGTGGAGATCTGAACTTTTTTTAAGATGAAACTGGAACTATGCCGCAGCTTAATGTTCTCAATTCAGAATTGCCGAGCACTATCAAACAACGGCAAGGCTAATGGTAAGAGTCTCTCTCTGATCTCATAATCAAATTTGGGAAAGTGGTGATAGCATCCACTTTGTTTTGCGTATTAATTCACATTTAACTTTGGGCTCCTTGGTTTAGGAAATTGGTGGATGTGGATCATCATTGGAATTGTGACTGTTCGGGTAACACTTATTTTGTGCTTCTTATTCTACTTGAGAGGGAAGAAACTCCAAAGTATTTTCCTATCCTTTCACCAGAAATCAAAGCATTTGTCAATTTGAGAACTGCTTCTAATTTTGAAATCTAAATGCAACTGGGGACAAGGAAAGGAATGAAAAGAAATATTATTTGAGTTAATAGCCAATGATGTAGAACAAAGTGGTAACGATGGCAAGAAAGGTCGTGATTCACTTTTGCTTCTATAATGGCTGCAACAAATCTCTTTTCATCTGAAAAAAAACTTGGAGAAGGTGGCTTTGGTCCTGTATATAAGGTAAATTTTTAAACAACTGAGAAAAAAAAGAATCACATTAATGCATTGAATTATGATCTTATTTAGAAGTTCATTTGTGTCATTTATTATTTCAGGGAAAGTCGCCAGAGTGGCAAGAAATAGCTGTGAAGAGGCTGTTGAGGAGCTCCGGATAAGGATTGGAGGAGCTCATGAATGAGCTTATACTTATTGCCAAACTCCAACACATGAATCTGGCTAGACTTCTGGGTTGCTCCGTTAAAGACGAAAAGATGCTGATCTATGAGTTCATGCCCAACATTGGACTTCTACCTGTTTGATTCTTATCACCTTTGGCGTCATTTTGTTGCTTTGCACTGAAGTATGATGCTAAGTGCCTATACAAAATTTTACAGATCCAACTAAAAGGAAGCGGCTGGATTGGAAGAAACATTACCACATTGTTGATGGGATTGCTCAAGGACTACTTTATCTACATCAATACTCTACACCGAGAGTCATTCATGGAGATCTTAAGCCAGTAACATCTTGCTTGATGGTGATATCAACCCCAAGATCTCAGATTTTGGCATGGCCAAAATTTTTGGTCAACATGATATTGAAGCAAACACAAATCAGAGTTGTTGGAACATAGTGGGCAAATTTCAGTTGATGATTTTTTCCTATTATTGGTTGAAGCATTGAGATTTAAACAATTCTGAATTGTTTTGATTTGCTGTGGTTACATATCACCAGACTATGCCATGGAGGGCAATTTCTCGGAGAAGTCAGATGCCTACAGCTTTGGAGTCTTACTGCTGGAGATTGTCAGTGGCAGGAAAAACACTGTCATTTACCATGACCTGATCACCGCATGAATTTATTGTGATTGGTCAGTTCAATCTCAACTTAACTTCCTTCACAATATTATCATGTTTATGTTTTTGACGAACATGGTCGTGGGAATTTCAGGCTTGGCATCTGTAGCAAAGGAAGAACATTGGAGGTAATGGATCCAAAACTGGCTGATTCCTGCATTGACTCACAAGTACTGCGATGCATTCATGTGGGTCTATTGTGCATACAAGAATACGCAGCGGATAGGCCAACTATGACCGATGTTATTTCCATGATCTTCAACGAAAATGTGCGCGGTTCCTGCTCCAAAACAATCAGCATTTTTACACACGAGAAAAGCTGAGGAACGGGAGAGTTGCTCAATAAGTTTATCTGTCGTTTCTGAAATGGAACCTCAATCAGTAAAGACAAGAAACTTCCAAGTGAAAAATGGACGTTGAAAAGCAAGTTGTTTTATTCACGATAATCCTGTAAATCTGCATTCTTAAAGCTAATCGTCACTCAATTTTGACATCACAAGAATACAATACTGGATGCGGTTCAGTTCAGATGGAGATGGCCACTGTTTCTTTATTATGTTGATTATAAAGGAAAAGAAGCCAAGTTATCATTACTCGCTAGTTCAGGCTTACAGTCATAAACAATGGCTTTAGCAAAATGCAATATCACAATCTTGATTATTAGAAATTTAGCGCGATTCAAATTAGCTATTTTTTTAAATTCTTATTCTTATAGTATGTGATAGGGACAATGACTAAATCAAATAATACAGTACTTATATAATAGAATAATATAACTAAATTATATAAATTTACTTATATTATTTAACATAACATGGTATATTTAATATAATAGAGTACGATTAATTCATTTATTTTCACATTATCTCTATTATTTATTATTTTATTTATTCTTCTAGTCATTTTTTTTTTTTTTGGGTAAGTAAAAGATTGATATTATGCTAAATCCAGCAAATATTATAAAGAGTAGAATCAAATGACAAAAATTACATTACAACTCCTAGAGGTCTAGAGACATTCACCACCCAACTACAATGTGATCTATCATTTGACCATTGACAGCACTTATGCATCTAATCCACACAATATCCTTAATATTTTGAAAAATATCGTTAGGGAGAGATTTTTTTGATAGAAGACCACCTGATTTCACTCTCTCCAAATAAAATAGATTGTAGTACAGAACGAAACTCTTTTGATCTTATTGAGAATAGATTTGCCTTTAGATTTTCTACAGAGAAAAGAGATCACGCATCACCATCTGTCCGGGCATTGATTGAATTGACACGTCGTAACGATCTTGTGCTATATTCTACTACAAAAGCTGCATTGAAAGAATAAGTGTTGAATTGTCTCCCTGTCACTACCACAAAAAAGACAATCATCTGATAGAATAAGCCCATATTTTTTGAAACTCTCCCTAGTAGATAATTTGTTCTTCAAAGCCAACCAAATAATAAAGTTGTGTTTAGAAATATGTTGAGATCCTCATATCAGTTTATACCATCCCACCTTAACATCATTATTCTTGAGACACTTCCAAGTACTCGCAATATAAAACTTTGTATTGGATCTTGCTGTCCATGAAATTCTATCATCTCTTTCAGTAATTGAAATTTTTTTGCGAATGTAATCCTATACCTGAGCAGTGTACTCGTCCAATGGATTAGGAAAATTCTAATGACCATACTGCCATAGATCATTAACCTTTGCACCCCGTGGAATATCCGCATCAAAGATGTCAATGTGAGAGAATTTGTTAACTATTGATCTTTTAGTCATGTTTTTTTTATGTACAACCATTCCTCACTATCCTGGATCCATGTACAACCATTTCTTCATCATTCAAGGAACCATCTACCCCATGCACCTTATTTCATTTGTAATGCTTTAGTAGGTAGTTTATTATTATAATACTTTAGTGGGTAGCTAATATTTGATTATATGGCAATTATATATTCAATCGCGATATCTAAAATGAAGGGAATGGAAAAATAGTCAAGATATCTCTCATTATTTCTTCTGTCTTCCCTTCTTCTCTAAATTCACTCATATCATTGGTATCAGAGTTTGATTCCAACCATGGACACTCACAGCAAAATAAATACATAATTTCGCAATGAAGTTAATGAAATCCTAGCACGACATGAGTCGAGTTTCGATCAAGTTAATAATGCCCTCAAAACAGTGTTATCTAAGCTTCAAACTCTAAGAGTCTCTCAAAGTTCACAAAATAGCCATCCAAAAATCAATCCATTTGCAATTGGAGCCTCCTCACACTCACCAAATGACACTTGCTCTAACACCAACAATGGCCATCAACACCTTAAACTATATTTTTCTAAGTTCAATGGTGACAACCCAACTGGTTGGATTTACAAGGCGGAACAATAATTTGATTTCAAATATATTACATTTGACTTACGACTTCAGCTCGCATCCTTCCATTTAAACGACATCGCTCTCCAATGGCACCGATGGTTGATGAAATGCCGCAAGCCACTTACATAGGATGAATTCTCTAAAGTTATCCTTCTTCATTTTGGTCCAACTGATTATTATGATCCATTAGAAGTTCTATCTCGTCTAAAATAAGGCACAACTGTAGTAGCATATTGTAGTAACCACTTATCCAACACCGAAAAGAATAAATATTTATATATATGTATAATATTCATATTTTATTTGTATGTGGATGATACTTTTTTATATATTGTTAATAGTAGTATTTGTATAGATTAAAAACATACTATTAGTATTAGGTTTTTTTTGCAAGACTTTAGAATTATTTTAGGGACCAAATTGTAATATTTTGAAAGTTTTAGGAGTTAATTGATAAATACTAGAAATTAGAATCTTAGTATAAAAATACACATTTGAAATCCTAATTCACTCATTTTGGTCAAGCCACATCTTTTAGAGTGAGAAAAGAGAAAGAAAATGGAGAGAAAAAGAAGAAGAAGAAGAAGAAAGTTAGAATTTAAACTTTAAGGGGTATATTATAACCCTTTCTTAACTTCTTAGTGTTAATTTAATTAATTCATTTAAGTTTTGATTTTTAAAAATATGTACAATTGAGGATTTGATGTGAATTTTGTAAGATATTATGAGAATTGATGATGATTTATGTAGATAGCTTGATAAATCATGATGAATTACAGAATTTCTACTTGATAGTCTCTTGATTCTTTAATATTTTATAAATTGTGTGCTTCGATTCTAGTTTTAGATTTTGAGTATATAAAATTAGACATATTTAGAATCATTTGAGACTTTGAATCAATTGAAAATTTTAGAAAATGAATTTGTAGTAAAATTACCAAAATGACCATAAAATTCTAAAAATTTCCTGTGTTAACAGTATGATACAGTGACAAACAATTTTTGATCTACTGAATGATCTTAAAAATTATGAATTTATGGAATATAATAATTTATATGTCTAATATGATATACTCAGAATTGATAATTTAGATCAATGTGGTTAAATTGTTATAATTTTCTAAAGTGTATCATCTCATTACAGTATTTGATTAACATATTTTTAAAGCTATGGAATAAAATATTTTTAAAATACTTTTGACATGGATTTTGAAGTAAAATATTTATCATGAATTAAAATATGTGTCAAGAGTAATTCTGTAGTAGTTTTATATTTTTTGAGTTAGTATATGATTTTATAAAATTAGGAGACTGAATACTGTTCAGTAAATATCTTGATTCCGCCAGAATAATAGTTTAGATTTGATGGTGTTTATAAAATGAATTATGTAAGAATTATGATATAATATTCATATATAAGGGGGATATATGAGTTAAAAAAGATATATTTTGATTTTGGAGCAATTAGACATTATTTGATGTATAAAAAAATTTTGTTAAGTGTAAGTGATCAGAATGACAAGTTTTGAGAAACTAAGTAATTAGACCAATTCGATGTGATAAGTGCAATATGTGTAATTTTGTAAACTATTTAAAGTGTTTTGTGTGAATATTGAGATTTATGAAAGGATTAATTTCCATTGATAAGTTAAGGAGAATTAAGTCTTGTAGCCGAAAGTGCTAAGAGGTAAGTATACTAGACTTTTACTCAAAACAGAATAAACATAGTAATTGTCTATGTATAATTTTGTAAATGTGCTTAAAAATATGTTTATGTTATATCAAAGTATATTGGATATGAAATGTGAAAGATATATGTTTATGAATGTGAGCATTGACATTGAGCATGGAAATATATGTGTTTATGAAAGTAAGCTTTTAAAATGAAATGCGTTTAACAAAAAAAAGTTTTTGAAGTGAAAAATATCTATGAGATACGTTTTGTGTTTTGAGGATGTTTGAACTCACTATTTATTTAGTAGGCACCTTATGTGATTTGTGGAGCCTTATGTGTGATATTTCCTTCGAGATTGATATATGTTATGTGTTCCGTATGTAGGGAGGATCCTATTGGTACCTAAAAGAAGATTGAGTCATCACATTCGTGTGATGACGTATTAATGCATGTGAGAGGACTCATCGATAATTAGGGTGAGGGTTTAGCTCTTACCTTCGAATATGAATATTATATATGCGTAATTTAAACCTCATATGTAATAGAGCGGGTCATTTTGTAATATTATTTCATCGGTTTTTTTTTTAATATAAATAAATTCATATTATTAATTTATACTTATAAAATTATTTATAAATAAAATTCGTATGACATGTCATATCATGGCTGATCTACATCTTTTAAATCATATAATCTTCGTTTTATCTCAATCACTTCAACAAATAATAGAATTATAATGGCAGATCTGTTGCTGCACAAAACATAATGCCGCAAAACGGTTCTTTTCTTACTATAAGTGGGCTGTGGGGCGGTTTAAGAGTAATGCCCCGACCCGCAACGCAATCGGGTAGCGGAACTTTTAAGCTCTAATTCCATAAATATCCTTGTCTTCCTTTTAACATCCACCCCACCCCGCGTCTCGACATCCGAAGTGGCGAAGCCAAGGCCTCTTTTCTCCAATTTGGCAATCATTTCTAAACAACATGAACAATTCTTGCTAATTAATTTCAATTTCAACTTCGACTTTTCACTTTTGTTCTCGTTTAAAATCCCATCTCTCCTGCATTGAGGATACGGTTTTCGTTCCATCTCTCTAGAATTTCAAATTCCTCTTTAAATTTAATTGTTCCCCAGTTAGGGTTAGGGTTAGGGTTTTAATATAAGAATAAAAAGATGTATGCTGATCGAGTCGAGGCTGCATCGAAGAGGTCCGTAAAGGAGCGCCTAAATGGCGATATCGTTGATGATTCTACTCTGAGGCGATCAATCACCGGCAAAAGGTTCGTTTTCTCTTTACATTGGTATTTTTTTTGCCTGATTATAATTGCTTTGTGGATTTTGAAGTAGCCATTGGACTTAATCGTTATAGTTTTCGATTTATAGGTTATTAGCCATCATTCTTATTGCTTCACAGTCCCCTATTATCGTAGTTCTGGTTTTCCCCCCAGGCATCAGATAATTGTAGAAGCTTATGAGTTTATAGTTCATTAATTTTTCAATTATGAAATTTTGAGGACTTGCAATTTAGGATCTGGGTCCTCTTGAAATCTATTGGGAAACATGTTTATCTTTATATTGAGTTTTTCTTTTCTAATTTTAACATCCTTTAAAGTGGTCTGCTTCCTTCTTCCCTAAATTTATTCTCCATTGCAACTTAAGAAACATGCCTAGATTAGATGTCAAAATTTACACCATGTTATCTTATCTCCTTTCGTACCCACCAAAGTTTAATTCTTATTTTTCCTATCAGTAAAATCTCTTGGTCTTGACATTTATCCCCGAGGATTATCATTTTTATGCAAAGCTAATTGTGTCAGAATTATGGCATTTTGCTCTAAACCTGTAGATATCATACTCTATGAGTTTGATTAGATGGTTATTAGATTTTTTTATTGTTGGACAGCTGGTAATAGTGTCATATTCTTTTCCATTGAGGGGTCAAAAATCCTTTTTGCTGCCTATACCATTTCATTAATCTTCTTTGGTTGTTTCTTCTTTGTGATTTGGTTTTGGTTTTGGTCAAGAGCAGAGACTATAATTGTGTCACTGTAATGATATATTTTGCAGGCAAAGGCAAGATGACAAGTGGGAACATGATCTTTACGATGACAATGAACCAAAAGTTTCAAGTATGGATTGACTGTGAACATGGAACTAAAAATTGCTGCTATTCTTGGATGCTACTAAATCATCTCTAATTGGTTTTGACTGTGTGTTAATGGCTTGTGAAGATCGCATAGTTGGTGTTCAAGATCTTCGTTTGAAGCTCCAAAAGAAAAGTCTACAACAAGTATCTCAAAGTGGAAAGGGGCCTCTTTCAGGTGTGCAGGATCTTCGTGAAAAGTTGTCTGGGACAATGAATTCACAACCAGTGAACTCTGATCCTCCAAAACCTAAAATGGAGGCTGCTAAACCCACCCGTAAGACTGTAGCTGTTGAAGTTCTCGAACCCGAGACCAAAAGATTAGCTGATCCATCTTCAAGAAAGAAAGTTCAGCAGAAGGCATATTTTTTTCTACTTTCATATTTATATTTGTTTTCTGCATTCATTACTAAGAGCTGTTAGGAAGATTGCTATTGTGGCTTAGTTTTTGATTCATCTTTAGGGGATCCTTTGAAGCAAAATTTTATTTACATGCAGTACTAACAGGGTGTTATGTTTATTGCTGCTATGGAGAAACACATCAGAAGCATTATTCATTCATCCTGGTGCTGTGCATGTTTGCGTCATGTGTTCTGTCAATGCCAAATGACGTAAGCTGCCTAGTAATGCAGTATTTGCTGAACAAAATTCGAAGAGAAGAGGGTTAGGCTAAGGTTTTCAGACAAAGTTATGGGATGGAATGAATCATGATAGTTTAATATGCCCTAATAGAATATTGAAAAAATAGGGGGGGAAAAGAAAGGGAAACAGTAGATAAAAGTTCACGCATCTGTTTGCATGCAATTAGATAAAAAAATTTAACTAAATTACTGCATAAAATTTTGGACCATATAATTGAAGTATTAACCCCCCAACTAAATCATTGATATTGACAGATAATGCTTTTATTGTTACTGTTCCTTCTTTTTATATCAGAAGTTCTAAGCTTGCATCTTTTTATCAGGCTGAGACATCAGTGGATGGTTTTCTGCGGTCATTGGGTCTTGAGAAGTACTCCATTACTTTTCAGGCAGAGGAGGTATGTAAATTTATTCTTCTATATATTGTAAATATTATTTCATTTTGTTTGTATTGTTATTTCCAATCATTATCCTAGGGGATTTTTCTTTTACTTTGAGAGATGCTCCCATTTCTGCAGGTTGATATGACAGCCCTTGTACACATGACTGATGAGGACCTCAAGGCTTTAGGAATACCTATGGTAAATTCTCAGATTCAGATGCATGTGCGATCTTTTATATGCAATATTCGTTTATTTATTGCAATCTCAATATAATAGATTTCACTATAAAAGCAGCTTCCTGTTTAGATATATAATAGATGAAGTTAAAGATGTAAATTAAAGAGGTATTTCTCAGTTTCCCTTCTCAGGAACAATCACTCAATTATGTCCTTTTAAGAACTAGGAGTCTATTTTTTAAAAACTCTCTTTATACATTTGGCTTATCAGAGCTCCTGTCCTGTTATCATGATATTACTACGACATTATGTTCATTTTGTTAACTGTAAGAGTGGTTCTTATTTGACCAAATACTAAATTGTACTGATTCTACAAATTATGTTGTCATGTTCAATTTTTAAAAATTTAATTGTTTTCCTGAGTTTAGTTATTAGTAATAGCCCCACATTGTTTAAATATCTTATTTATTTATGCTGATAGTTATATTCAGATTCAAGGAGTCTTGGACGTATTTTTCCAACCTGACAATTGTCACAGTAGCGTTATGTAATAACAAAACACTTGGTACTGGGAGACTAGTGAAATCTTCTTGGATCAACTTTAAGAGTTGAACATTTTGGTTTTTTATGAAGCACTAGAACTTTCTATTAGTGCATCCTTTGGTTTTCATTTTCTTTTAAAAGTATTTTAACTTCAAGCCTAGTCACTTATTCTGAACGTGGACCTTTAACCATGAAACAACTAATCAGCAGCTAGTGGCCTTAACATATTTTTAGATGCATGAGCAATCCAAGCCATATTTAGCGTCCCTCGTGTTTGTATCTATTTTAGTTTCTTCATTCTTTCTTTTCCTGATAATTAAGAGAAGCTTTTTCATTCATCTTGGTGGTTTCAGGGCCCAAGAAAGAAGATACTTTTGGCATTGGAATCCAGAGCCTGACTTCTTGTGGTGTAACTAGTTCCTTGCAAGTTTACATGGATTGTAATATGTTTATGGTTTCACTCTGCACAAATTTGTAGACCTTCTTTTAGTTGATACAAGCTTGCTTATAACATTTTTATTATAGTCTTGTCTTTTTTTTTAATCTGGGATTGAAACTTGAAAGTGGCTTCAGCAAGCTTGTTGATGATGTGAAACCTATGCGGAATTTTTAGCTTGGAACAGTGGTTAAAAACTCTGAATTAATGAATTTACTACTTTGTTTAGCTGTATATGTGGCTTGCTAAAATTTGAAGTGTGCTCTTAATTGGATTTGAAATCAAGCGTACATTTATTTCAATCATATCAGCATCATTAACATCGTAATTCATCATTACCCGGGCTTCTCTCATTTTATTTCTCTGGGCTGAACCTTCCACAAACATCATTGATTTCATATTCTGTTTGGAAAATAATTAAAAAAAATATTGAAAATGGGCAGAGAACGTCAAAATCCATCCTTGAGGTATTATGCATTTCAATGAAACTACAACAGAGGTTCAAATAATCATATTAACACTAACAAAACTTGTACAAATCTAATTCTACAAAAAGATAAATAAACAGATAAAACCTAAAAACATCACTGATTGTTGGAAAAAGAATTTAAGTGAGGATGATATTACATGAGATACTCATTAGTATGCCTGGAAATAACAATGCAGCCATCAATGTTGGACACATTAACCATCCGACAACTGCTGGCATCTCTCCGTCTCTGTCATACTAGTGCTTGCTCCATCTCAATTCAGGTGGAAGGAAATGATCAAGACTCTACCTTTGCCTTGCCTTTCCATGTCAAGTATTTTGCCTTTTCTTGTTTATATCTCCTCCATTCTCTTAAGGCTGCTAGGAGCACATGCATGGAAACTGGCAAGAAGAATGGCTGCACGAAGACAAAATGAGCAGGCATCTAATAAGATAATTATCAACAAGGAGAGACGTATCTTATGCAAACAGTCCATGAACTGAATCCCACCAAACTAGATTTATCAACACAAACCATTTTGGTATATTCAATAAAGTAATTAACAGCACTAATGTTGTGCCAGGATAGAAATGAAGTTTCGAGTAACAAACCGAATAGACGGCAAAACAGTGCTCAAACGAGTAGTAGCTGACAGACATGATAGAAGGGTGAAAAAAGGCATCCTCTGCAAGGCTTCTTGCTTGTCTTGAGGACACTGAAAAAAGGGGTAAACTATTCGTTAGACTTCCCTTACTGATAGAAAATGTGAGCAACGTCTGCAATTGGAGCCAAAGGCAATGAGAACCTAAAAGTAAGAAGTACAGAAACATACCAGCTGAAGATTTATAATCCCCTAAAGAGGCATTACTCTGAGCCAATTTTGCTGCCTCAAGAGAAAACTTCACCTGCTCAAGGAAGTCACCACAGAATCAACATACAACCACTTCCACAATCATATATTGAAAAATCAAGCTGAACAAAATTCAAACTACAAGCACTTAAAGCCCTATTAAATAAAGAAAAGATGAGATTAGTTATACCTACTTAGAAATATGAAAACAAAATCAAAGCAAAGAATAGAACAACAAAATGATCATCTCGTATGCATCAAATAAATGTAGATACACTAGCATTTATTCTTTCTCCATGTCCATAACTAGTAAAATTCTCCCTTTTCTTCCACTTTTCTTATATGTACTCCCCCACAGTTGGTCATTTATTTTCAACAATTTCAAATGTAATAAATCCTACCCCTTCAGACTCATGGATCGGAGTCAAAACTATCCATAAAAGTTTGATCAACGAGTAATCGTCTTCCAAACTAACCTGTTTTCCTATCTCATCCATGATAATCATCCTTGGCAGTGATTGAACCTGAACAGAGAAATTTTATCATAATTGTACCAAAAGCTCTGGCTGAAAGGGAGAAGTGTCAGTTTATTAATGTTGAACATACCAATCTAGAAAGAGATCCAAGTGTTGCGGCACATGAATTTAGATTAAAGCATGCATGCTGCCGCGACAAAACATCCAGTTCCCTAAGAAAATGATAAAAAAAAAAGACAATCAGAGAAGGAAAATAATATTATATTGATTTCTTAATCTTCAAAACATATAAAACTGACATAGCAGACAAAATCAATGGATTAAACGTGCCTTAAAAAATTCCTCTAAAAGTTCCCCACAATAACTTAAGCACATGCATCTACTGGAGTAAATACCACACTGGGAACATGATGTTATATGACTTTTCTTTAAAGAGAAAAAGTGTTAGTTTGAGAAAGTATTAGTAAAGACAAGCCCCGAGTTTTTCTTAGCAGTCTAGAAGAAAAAAGCTATACTTACCATTCCGTGAAGCCTCTTTCACTAGGTAAAAGGTGGGATGTGCCTGATGCACCAACATAAAGGTTATTGGATTTAAGGCCAATTAGTTGCCGGAATTGCCCCATGAAAACTTCAAAAACTGCCTGAAGATCCTGTTTCAGAATGCACTCCATAACAATGAAATCATTAAGCTTTTATTTAAGAATTGAAAATCCAGAGCTCATTTTAGATAAATACAATAAAACTTGTACTCACTAATCGTGGATAAACTATCTGACCTCATAGGACATTGTATGCCTGGCAGAATGCTCGTTTCCAGAATCCTTCAAATAGCTGTGAGGGTTCCAAACAATAACACCTCCCCACATCTACAAATTCTCATTAGAAACATTAGAGCGTGTTAGAAAATTTCAGAGGAAAACAAAACCATGAATAGTGAATATGAAGATAATGCTTTTAACCCTAAAAAAAAATATTGTAGGATGGATATCACGATTACTAACCGGAGATATAAAACCATTTGTCTTAGAAATTTCTCCATTTGGAAGCTGTAGGAGAAGAGGGCACTCCTTTGCAGATGGTATATACCTGAATGCATAAAGAAAGAAAATCATCATGGTGAGATGATTAGAATGAATATTTCTACTGATAAATTACACCTATTTTTCAGCATGTCTTATATTAACAACCCAAGGAAACAGCCTGAATATGAAGAAAGAAAACGCCAAAAAATTTATGAATACAGGATTCCCCAAGTTTTACATCTAAAAAAAATGATAACGAAAAATTTATTTCTCCACAGAGCTTAAATCTGCGCTGCAGAAAGTTAGTCATAGATCCTTAAAACCCCCAACCAGAACTAAAAATGTCACTTCTTTTCAGAGACATTTCCATTGACAAAGAAAAGGGAGAGCAAAAAAAGTCTGAAGCTTAATGGAGATTTAGCCAATGAGATTAATATAGCTTTTCTTTAGGAAAAGCAGACAACTGAAAAGCAAATAATCTTTCTGTTAATAAAATTTCTAGTTTCTTATTCAAAAAAGCCAAATAAGCTGAAAAGCTCATAAAAAATGTCACTGATACTATCTCAATTCAATAAAATCACGATATAATGACTAGGTCTGTGCAGTAATATCAATAAGTAGACAAATAGAGAATGAAGTAAAAGGATATACACCACAAATTGCAATATCTTTGATCGCCCGCTTGCTGCAGTAGAGGTATCCAAGTGCCATTCATTTGAATTCACCTATTGAATAAATCAACATGTACTGAGTAAAAAGAATAAAAAGCTAAAGTACCTCACAATAGATATTGTATAAATCGTGATAAGAGAAGATTAATGACTACTGAATATTCTTCCTTTTTTTTAAGAAGAAACTAAAAAGTATGTTAAAGGAGAAAGATAATGATTACAAAGGTGGACCAGGTGTCCACATAGATAAACAAAATGATAATGAATATCTGAACTTTCTTGTATGGATAAAGAACTATACATGTATAACTGTTAAGAAGACTTCAATGTGGCATTTCAGGTTTGAAGTTTAAAGGTAATATTCTTACAAAACTTCCAGTAATCTATCTCCACCCCCACCCCCAATTGCCCCCTACCCCAAAACCAGAAATAAATATATATATATATATATAGCCAAGAACTTAAAGGAACGTACAAAGAAAGGAAGATCCTTCGTACTAAAGATGTAGCTCTTCCGCTTGGCATCCCAGTACGAAAACGAGGATTTTGGCGTATGGTATAAAACCTAAAAGTGAGAATGAAAGACAAAAAGGTAACAATAGTCAAATACAAGTACAATATAACAATTGTACCACCAAACAGGGAATAAAAATAACGACGAGTGTTTACAGAGGGAAGAAAGACCAATTACCTGACTTTCAACACTGATATTTGCAATAGATCCCAAAACCTTGATCATAGGGGCCAATAGCATTTCCTCTATTCTTTGGAAATCCCTACAGATATAAGTGAAAGATAAAGAAATTGCTAGAACGCTAGTTGAAGATAAGTTTAACATGTTTGACAAGGTGTTCATCACTGTCCGTTGATGTCGTCTTTCCAACTTCACAGCCAGGGAATAATAATGGATGTAAAATAACAACAAACCACACTACTCAGCAAGGTAAGCGAGTAAGCATTAGCTATTGAATTGAGCAGTTTATCTTCTTGCTTTGGTTGGTCATCCAATGCAATGGAAGATTGATATGTAGATTTCAAATGCCAAAAACTAATTGAAAAATATAACTATGAGTGCAAATTCACCTCTGCAGTTGTTTCTGTAACAAAATTTAATTCTAATTGCTTAGATAATAACTTGTTGCATACAAACTAAGACAAAACTACCCATAACAAGCAAGGAAATTAAAAACAGGTAACAATAAGCATCATACCAATCATAAACCCAATCCCTGGGTTCCCCGTTGAGCAAATTAAACGAAAGCACGATCCTGCCATCAGAACCCACAGGCATAAACTCCCCATGGATCAATCCTTTCTCTCCACCTCCATTCACAAACACCTTCACAAATATCTCTGCTATTCTTGACACCAATTCAGCCTCCTCTTCCTCTTCAACCCTTCCCTCAATCCACGCGTGCCTGTACTTCCCCACCACCGTCCTAGTCCCCTCTCCGCCTCCATTCACCACCACCACACTGTAAACATTCTTCCCTCCCAAAACTGACTCCAACAACTCATCAACATCGTCATCATCATTCTTACCAGCATCAAAATCGATGGCACTGATTTTGCCACATTGGTAGTAACTGTTCTTATCAACTTGATTTGTTTGCATGCAGTGAGAAACGGAGTCAACGGTGACGGAGACGGCAAGATTGTTAGTACAGGCGCCGCATTGGGAGGAACTCGAAGATAGTTTAGTAATTTTGGTATGGAGTGACAGTCGAAGATTGTTAGGGTTGGATTTCGAATTGAAGTTCAAAAATACGGCTTGAAACCGACAGGGGAAGGACAGTGATGGATTCGATTCCATTTCCAATATATCGCCGAACGGAAGAGAAGAGCGATAGATTTCGACAGATTTCCATAAGAACGGAAAGCCTGAAAATAAATTGGAAGTTAAAAATAAAGCACTTTAAAATCAATGTGAACAGATACATATAAGGGAGATGATTACCTAGGATGAAGGAGAAGAGCACAGAGACAGTCAAGAAGAGTCGCTTTACTCCCGGTTTGGTGGTGCGGATGCTATTCGGATCCAAGTCCGAAGATGCGGCAGCTTCTTCTCGTGGCATGTTATCGGATGTTTCCGATATTTCGGCTGAGATTTCGGTCATTGTTTAGCGACTGAAGCTTTTTCCTTTTTTCTCAGCTGAGCTCTGTTTTTGTTAATTGCATCCTCCGAGTACAGGGAAGAATAGCGGACTTGGAAAATGGAAACACTTAATACTACTTTCAAATAAAATTGTAAAAAAATTAATCATCTGCCGTCTTAGCTCAGCCGGTAGAGCGCATGGCTTTTAACCATGTGGTCGTGGGTTCGATTCCCACAGACGGCGTCGGATTCATTGCATTTGGGTTCTAAATTTTGCCTGTTTTTGAGTCTCTGTTAATTCTTTTTCATTTATTAAGTTATCTTATACTCCACAAACCAGGAGTACAATTTACGAAAACATTAGTTCCCGAAACAGACTAGTTATATACCAACTGCCAAGACATTTCTTCTCTTGAGTATATGTTTATACTTTTGCATGTATTACATTTTGATATTAAAAGGACTGCAAAATACCCCTATAATGTGATGCTTTGATATTTCTTTTCTAGTCGAAGTTGCCAAATCACTCTAATGGCACAGAAATTTTAGTTTTCTTCAAATAGTCAGCTATCTCTCTTTGGCTTCAGCTTCTGCCTTTACACTCTCTCAGCTTGACTTCCAGAAAACTTCTCCCTGAAGAACTTCACATCCTCGTCTTTCTGTGAGTAAACGACTTTATATATTAAGCAATTATCAGGGAAAGAATATGCTATATGTATGAGAAATAGTCAGTGAGAAGAGACAATCTAGTTGGGATCAAGAGAATTTATACCAATTCCTTGAATAATGGAGATGGCATCCCAATCCTGTGGCCAGCAGGAATAATTTCCCAAGGTTTTCCTGCCCTTTCAAGATCTCCGTTTTCATCAGAAAGCGAAAATTTTGTTTCAGTGGGCAAATTAAGCTGCTTCAGGACCTTGAATGTGAAAAAAAAAAATTGCATTAGAATCACTAGTCCAGTAGGCAATAGGACAGGTATCTTGAGATAACATGAGAGATAATATGCAGAACCTGATGCATACCTCAATAGAAAATGATGGCATAAAAGGTTCCAACAAACATGATAGAAGATAAACCAACCCCGCCGAAGTTGTAATAACAATAGAGCATGAAGCTTGATCTTCATTGTAAAGCTTCCAGAATTGGCTCTCCTACATATCATATCCAAAAGTTAAACTAGTCAATAGCAAATGATGATATAAAGAACAATTTATAAATTGCTAGGTATTTGATGAATTGAAAAATGGTTTAACCAGAGTTAGCGGACTTACTTGCAGATATGCGTTTCCCTCACTAGAGATGCTCATCCCAATTCTCAATCCTTGCTTCAGTTTAACCTATATCAAGACAAGTCCAATACAAAATAGAATGTAGCTCCTTGAAACATAAGAAATTAAGACTTGAAGAACAAACAAAATAATATTTGTCACATCTGTATGTAGATCACCTTTTCCATGGCTTCTATTTATTGATCTATGTAGTTGCTAATTTTTCTGCCAACATCTTTGTCAATGGATGTAAATCTGCCTCTGGAGTATCAGGAATAATATAGCCATATCCTCGTGCTGCGGAAGAAATCATCAATGAAATTGTAACAGACCAAATTATGCAAAGAGAGTTTTGTAAGCCAAAATATTGTGCATGATACACTTTGCCAGCAGGCCCCGATAAGCTGAAACATAAGGTATAACATGAAATAAAATAATAATAATAATAATAAAAAAATGTTTAACATATACATAAGATAATTTTGGAAATGAAGGACCTGATCTCTGTAGTCAGCTAACTAACCTGGAGGTTTGGCAATGAAGCTTAACACTCTATTAACAAAATTACCCAAATTATTTAGCAACTCCGTATTTAATATTGCTTGAAAGTCCTCCCATGTAAACAATGTGTCTGAGACCTGAACAACAGAAATCCATCTGAATCAACAAGTAGAGTCTAAATGAAGCCGATAAATAAATGCAGCAGCTATGAACTCACCTCTGGCCTGTTAGCAAATAATATCGCCACACTTCAGCAGGAATATTTGTATCTTTCACATCATTGCCAAAAACTCCTACTCCCCTGCTCTTGGAGAACTTTCCTGTCAAGCAGCATTAGTTTTAGTTTTTAACAAGTTACACAGTCAAAGCACCATAGCTTCAAAAAAGAATAGATATTTTCAGCATCCAACAACCATGAGGAAATGTTATTTGGCATTTTCACATCAAGACAACCACTCTGAAGTGGTAATAATACCTGCTTCATAGTTTAAATATTCTGTAACACATGCTCTTCATTAACGTCCAGTTTTCTCCTGTCCCAAGAAGTGTAGATGGAAACATCACCTAGAAGAAGAGCACCAAGCGAAATACATATCACCAATAAATCAAACTCCGATAGTTTGCACGACTATCATAAACTCTACCAACCTCGAACAAATTCATCAGTTTTGAATCAATCTTTCAACTTTCAACTACTTAGATAACTTGATTAATTATTACTATTTGGTAGATGATTCTATATGCAGTTGTGTTGAGAGCATGAACATATTGGGTGCTCATAGTGAGGTTTGTGTGTAAATATTAAATCATCCATCCATTGTTAGTTAAACTAGTTCCAAGAGTCAGAACTGATAGCATCTTCCTCTCTTACCTATAATTACCAAACTCAGTTTTCATAGGTCCATTGCAGATAGTATTCTCCTGTGTAGAATTTCTTTTTTCTATTCCTTTTAATGACTTTGATAGCACAAACCAGAAGAATAGAAGATGCACAAGTGAAAAGGAAGTTCTTACAGTGTGGAAGGGCACATTATCCTTGCCCATGAACTGATACAGCTCCACATTGTCAGGGTTCTTCCACCATTTCTCCCAATCAGGAGTATAGCATGAAGTGATAGATATATAACCAATAGGTGCATCAAACCACACATAGAAGACCTGAACATTATGTGATCAACATCAACTTGAGATGAGTAGCAAATTAATTTCAAAACAAAAGACTGTTATACTTGAAAGAGAAGGGATAAATCTTAAAGTAAACAAAATTTCATGACAACCTTTTCCTTAAATTTTTCGTGTGGAACAGGAACACCCCATTTAAGATCCCTGGTAATGCACCGAGGTTTTATCCCTTCCTTAAGCCATGCATATGTGGCTTGAATAGCATTCTGGCTCCAGGATCCTGCAACTGACATCTTATTGATATACTCTTCTAATTTATGTTTAATGGAAGGGAGCCCAGAAACAAGTGGTCAGTATCACGAATTCTTGGTGTCATCTGACATACCTGTTCAGAGTACAAGCTTAAACACAATTAAACCAAACATGTTTCTGAAAAAACACCTACGTCTTTGATCCTAAATCAACAGAATGATTAATAAAGTTTAATCAATCATATTCTTAAGTCATCAGAAAACAGAAGTTAGAAACGTACATATGCGAGTATGCAGACCTTGCATCTAGGATCTTTAAGTTCTGTTGGATTCAACAGTTTTCCGCACTTTTCACATTGATCACCACGTGCAGAATCATAATTACAGCCTAGAGTTGGGCAGGTGCCTTCCACTAGCCGGTCAGCCAAGAAACGTTGGCATGAATCACAATAAAGCTGAAACATTTTTGGAAATCAAGTTTACAAGGGATTAAATTAGTAATGAAGCAAAAATTTTCCAGAAAAACAGAAGCACCTCTATAAGTGCACAAAACCATAATCTCGTCCTCGTGTGGTGACACTACTTACCTGCTGCATTGTATTTTCTGAAAGCCAATTGTTGTCCAACAACTTCTTAAAATTCACTTGGCAAATTTCATTTTGCTGAGGAGTTTGATGTGCGTCCAAATTCATCGAAACTTATGTCAAACCAATCATAAACTGCTTTATGTATTGTGTGGTATCTGAAAAGGCAGGAAGAACAGGTTAATAGATTGGCAGAAAGAAATGCATTTAATCACCATATTATGTAAGCCATGAAACAAGAGAAATTGCAAATTACTTATTAAAGCAATATAACAACTATCTTATGTAGTATAAGGTTAACATGATCTTAACTTGAAAATCGAAGATGTGACCAACCAACAGAAACCTCTTCAAGAAACCAAGATCAATATCACGACCCTCTGCCATACAATTGTTGGAAACAAAACACTCATAGCTGAGTAGAACTCTCAGCACCCACTCTTTCCTTCTATGTTCTATCCTATTCCATATGCCTCTGTTATGTAATTTATCTCTGAAGCACAAAAATAGTTGATCACATAAATTTGACTCTCATTTTTAGCTATTTACGATGCCAATCAACATTTACTAGAACCTGAATCATGCTTATAGTACCTCAATTTGAAGTTTTCTACATGATTATTACTAATGTTTTAAACATGGACTTCATTTAGATGAAAATAGATATTATTGTTTACTCTGAATATGGCTTAAAGCACAGCACATGCTCTCAGAAACTCGCATCCTAGTTTTCCAATACAACATTTCTTCAACAAAGCAAAATGAACAGCTTCAATTAATATGTAAGAACGAACTTATCACAAATTTGTTGTGGGGTAGAGTTCTCCTCCATAGCCTTAGTCTCGGTTGCAGTGCCGTACTCATCAGTTCCGCATACGTAAATAACATTATAGCCACGCTGACGGCAATAGCGAGCAAAAACGTCAGCACTTAAAACACCTGCGTAGAAGTAACTCGCAAGTCAAACCAAACAAATCCAAGTCAAAAACAAAACAACACGCTATATGAACAGCACCAAAGAGAAAGAAGCTATGGAGTTTATTTTTACATCCAATTATGTTGCCAAGATGAGGGACGTTGTTTACATAAGGCAAAGCGCTTGTGATGAGTATGTTTCTCTTTCCAGGTATTGGCAGCTTTGGCACTTTCTGGTTGCGATCACCCTCAAGCTGTTGATCTCCCATATTGTAAATTTCCAGTCCTTTGGAAAGGAAACCAGACAGAGAGTTAAAGAGTTTGTAACAAAAACAAAGAGTTATTCCAGTTTGATATACAGAAATGTGCACAGGGGGTTGTGCTGTGCTCTGCCGGCTCCCGGGGTGCTGGAACGAAGGCTACTGGCCCCCCTACGAATGGAGGTTCTTCCAGGGCCGCACCGGCGCTCGGGAATGGCGGTCGCGCTCCGGCTGGCTTGGCCACCATGGTTCCTGCCTCCGCGGATTCTGGGCTGTCCGACGGGGCTCTTCCGGTGGCTCCAGAAAGTGCGGCCAAGCGCAGGAGCAACGGGCTTCCCGCGGTGTTGGCTGTCGGCATGGGTCCGGCGCCGGCTGTTTGTGAAGCGGGCTACGGTGCGACGTCCGCTGCTGCTGCTGCTACAATGGGCGCGGTTGCTACAGTACCCGCGAGTGCTACAGTGCCCGCTGTTGCTACAGTACCCGCGGGTGCTACAATGGCAGATTGCGAGGGCAGAAAGGGCGTACAATCCAACAAGCCTTGGGTATCTTATTTGCTGACAACCGTACTCGAAGCCATGGCAGTGAACTACAATTTGTCCCCCGACAATCTCAAATGGTAAGAAAATTGTGAAATTCAATAGTAATGAACTCAAAGAAGAAGAGAAAAGGTGGCAGCATGCATTAATTGGGTGTGTGTATGGATTGTGCCTCTAATTTCAACCTCTCCAAACTTTTATAACGCGCCGTTGGAGGCAATTTGGCCTTATCTCGATTCACTCCATTAAAGATGGGGTGTTTCTGTTTAACTTTGAGAATGAATATGGGCAACAAAAAGCTCTTGAGGATGGTCCACTGACCTTTGATAAACGTCATTTGATACTCAAAGCTTGGAAACCCCGAATGGTAATGGATGTGGCAAGTATCAGAACTTTACCTATTTGGGTGCAATTCCTAGGATTACCGTGGGAATTCTGGAGCCCCTCGCTGTTGAGTCGTATCGCCAGCTCGTTGGGATCCCCTAAATTTAGCGACCAATGTACTTTGAACAGAACAAGGCTGGCATTTGCGAGGGTCCTGGTGGATATGGATGTGGAGGGTGATTTCCCTTCCATGATTACATTAGAGGACGAAGAGGGTAATATGGTTAGGCAGGAGGTGACTTATGAGTGGAAGCCATCAATATGCTCTAAATGTAAACGGGTTGGTCATGATGGGAAAGAATGCTTGACAGGGATAAAACAAGTGTGGAAAGCAAAAGGGAATGATCAGAATAATCAAAGAGAAACTGAAGTACCTATTGGCCACCCGGAGATGCCAGAACCAAAAGAGTTAAATCTAAGTAAAACAGAAAGGGAGATACAGACGCCAGAGGGAAATGAGGCGCATGGCCATACAGATAAGGCAACAAAACAAATGCCAGGAACCGGGGGAACAGAGGAGATCCAGGTAATGGACAGATTTAACCTAAGGAAGACTATTACTCTGACACATGATGTGGGAATTATAGGGAAGGGTCGACGTGCCAAAAGGAACTCTAAATCCCCACATAGGGGACAATGATCGCAAGCTGGAACATTCGGGGTCTCCATGACCCCTGCAAACAATCAGAGGTACGGGCTCTGATTAAATCTTGTCGATTATGTATTTTGGGATTGTTAGAAATAAAAGTGAAACTGTCTAATCTAGATACCATTTGGAAGAAGTTGGCATTACGAGAGTGGAAACTAGATAATAATTCTGAGTGCCTAGACATGGGAAGAATATGGATCGTCTTTAATCCGGCTAAATGCAATGTCACGATCTTACAAAAACACCAGCAATTCATACATAGTAGAGTGATTATTGATGGTATGATGTTTTACTGGACTCTGGTTTATGGTGCCTCTGCTAGTATTGAGAGAAAGAACCTGTGGAAGGACCTTAGGGAGGATTTGTCTCCCAACACTATACCGTGGTTAATCCAAGGAGACTTCAACAATGTACTCAGCAACAATGACAGAATTGGTGGTCAATGGGTTAATGATAACATGGTAGAACAGTTCAAATTCTGGATATCGAGACTAGAGTTATTCGAGTTAAAGAACCATGGTTGTCACTACACTTGGTGTAACAATCAAACAGGTGGACAACGAATTTGGAGGAAAATTGACTGGGCATTTGTTAATGGAAAGTGGCTGGATGCATTGGAGTTTTCTGAGGGTGAAGTTCTTCCAGCAGGCATTTCAGATCACTCTCCTCTCGTGGTCTCCATTTCTAAAGCTTCATATATTGGGAAGGTTCCTTTCAAGTTCTTCAACGCCTGGTGTACTCACAGTGATTTTCTTCCCACAGTCGAGAGAGAGTGGTAGCATGATTGTCATGGTCCCCCAATGGCCAAGGTATGGTTTAAACTAAAGCTATTGAAACCCAAGCTAAAAGAGCTTAATAAGGCCTTCTTCTCGGACATCCAGCAAAAGATTGAAGATTACAAACTGATGTTGGCCTCATTACAGAGCAGTCTGATCTATGACCCATTCAACCAAACCCTTCAGGATGAGGAAATGGGCATTTACCAACATTTAAGGAATCTTATTTATGCTAAAGAAAGCATTGTCAGACAAAAATCCAGAATCAGATGGATTCAAATGGGGGATTCAAACACCAGCTACTTTCATAAGTCAGTTAAGCAAAGAAGAGTTCGGAATAGAATCATTTCGATTGAAAACCCAAACGGAGAAATTGTTGAAGACCCCACGGTTGTGAAAGAAGCCATTGTCCGATACTACAAAGATTTGTTGGGTACCCCTACCTCCCATAGGACGTCCATACAAAAGAGAATTATGGACGCGGGCCCTAAACTGAAGGTTGATGATAGAGACATGTTGAATGCCCCTGTCACAGAATAAGAAGTCAGAAGTGCTATCTTCAGCATCAATGGTGATAAAGCCCCTGGACCGGATGGCTATAACAGTTGCTTCTTTCAAAAATGCTGGCACATAATGGGAAGGGAGGTCACTGCAGCTGTGCAACATTTCTTCTCCTCAGGTCAGTTCTACAACCCCATAAATGCCACTGCCATTACCCTTGTGCCTAAGGTTCATAATCCTCATAGCTTGGGGGACTATAGACCAATTGCATGTTGTACCGTCCTCTACAAATGTATTACCAAAATTATAACATGCAGACTGAGGAGAGTGGTGAGCTACTTGGTCAGCCCTAGTCAATCAGCATTTATCCCTAATAGGAAGATATCAGATAATGTCTTACTAGCTCATGAGCTTGTGAGGGGTTATGATCGCAACAGCGGGAGCCCAAGGTGTGCTCTTAAAATAGATCTCCGCAAAGCTTATGATTCAGTATCTTGGGATTTCCTAGAAGAGGTATTGATGGGTCTGAATTTCCCTTATCACTTTATCAACATCATCATGAAGTGTGTCAGAACAAGCACGTACTCAGTTATGGTAAATGGCATACTAGAAGGCTTTTTTCCGGGGAAGAAAGGTTTGAGGCAGGGGGATCCCATGTCCCCTTTGCTTTTTGTTATGGCCATGGAATACCTTAGTAGGAGCCTAAGTTGTATTCCTTAAAACCAGTTTATATATCACAAGGGGTGTAACAGGCTGAAACTAAACCACTTGATGTTCACAGATGACCTACTGTTGTTCTCTAATGGGGATGTCAAGTCCGTGGGCTACTTTAAACAAGCACTTGATGATTTCTCAATGGTCTCAGGGTTGCACCTAAACGCTGGCAAGAGCTTCATCTTCTTTGGGAATGTGCCTCAACCTACCAAGGAGACAATCCTTCAAGTGACTCAGTTCCAGCAAGGTGTTTTGCCTATCAAATACTTAGGTATCCCCTTAATCTCTGGAGGACTGAAGAAAGACCACTGTCAGGAGCTTATTAATAGGATCTCTGCAAGAATCTCAAGCTGGACTGTGAAATATCTGAGCTATGCGGGGCGGTTGCAATTAATAAAATCAGTCATAATGAGCATGCATGTCTACTGGAGTTCTATGTTCACCCTGCCTAAGTCGGTCACAAAAGAAATTAAAAGCAAATGCCGTAATTTCTTATGGCATGGAAGTAACCAGCAGGGGAAGAGAGGTTTAGTAAGCTGGAATGAGGTATGCAAAGATAAAATTGAGGGGGGTCTTGGCATTAAATCTATAAGCTTGTGGAATTCAGCGGCAGTTACTAAACACATCTGGGAGTTGGTTGCTGTGAAAGCCTCATTGTGGGCAAAATGGGTAATTGATAACAAACTACGGAGACTAAGTTTTTGGGGCATCACAAAGCCAATGGATGGTAGCTGGACTTGGAGGAAGATGCTGGGATTGAGAAGTCAGATAAAACAATTGTTCTCCTATAAACTGGGCAACGGCAAGTCCTTTCAATTTTGGTGGGATCCATGGCTGGGTGGAGAATCAATAGTTAATAAATTCCCCCACATACAAATCTCCGATGCAGCTATTCCTCGGGGTGCAAAGGTTAATGAACTATGGCAGCATGGTCATTGGAACCTTCCTGACCCTTTGGACGAGTACACTTCTCAGGTATGGGACTATCTCCGTAAAAATGTTTCAATTTCGGAAAGAGAAGATAGAATTTCATTCACCGCAAGCCCCAATGCAAAGTTTTCCATTGCGAGTACTTGGAGATATCTTAAGAACAATGAGGCTAAGGTGGGATGGAGTAAACTGATATGGGGAACGCAACATATACCTAGACACAGCTTCATTACTTGGTTAGCATTGAAGAACAGATTATCTACCAGAGAGAGACTTAAAAAATGGGGGGTTATCCCATCAGATGATTGCCCCCTTTGTGGTAATGACAAGGAAACAATCACACACTTATTCTTCCAATGCAACTTTTGTAGTGAAATTTGGCACAAAGTACTAAGGGCGTGTTAACTCAATCAGTGCCCGAACAGATGGCAACGAGTAATCTCCTTCATGTGCAGGAAATCTAAAGGAAAATCCACTCTCAGTAAGATTAGAAGAGTATCGTTCTGCGCTACAATCTACTTTATTTGAAGAGAACGAAATTTGAAGGTCTTCCAACAGAAAACTCCTTCTACAAGCGAAGTCTACCAAAAGATTAAGGATGTTATTTGGATTAGATGTATAAGTGTTGTAAATGGCCAAGGGATTGACCACATTGCAGTTGGTTGGTAAATGTAGTTATCTGTCTAGGATTGTATTGTTTTACTTTCTCTCTTTTATTAAATCTTTACTCTGTAATACCTGCGGGATTTAACATTTATATAAACTTTTACTTACCAAAAAAAGATATACAGAAATGAATGAATAATAAAGGCTTCAGAGAATCGCAGAAGTAACTAGCTATAACCTATAGACTTTCCAGGTGAGACCTTCTAATAAATTAACATAAGATTATTATTATTATTATTATTATTATTATTATTATTATTATATAACATTTTTGTATCCTTAAAATTTCTCTAGTTATTCAGATATTATTATTATTGAAAATTTACCTAAAAAACCTTACTCATTTTTTAGTGAAATAGAGATAACTAAATACACAAAATACAAAAATTTACGTAGTTCAATAAATTATTTATGTTTACGGTAGATTACAAAATTTTAATTTTCTTTATTATTTCGTAATTACTAACAAATTATCCAATAATTATAAAGATCGTTCAAAAGATTACAAAAAAAATCTAATAAAATGAGCTCTCTATAAATCTGTACAACACTCTCTTACACACAATATTCAAACACTCCTTGAACTTTCTATTTTTTTTGTTGTTAATGCATCTTATATAAGCTCTAAAACGTTCTTATAAAGTTTATATAAAATTTGAATAAGAGTTTATGCATGAAAAAATTCAAACTCGATTTAAAGACATCAAAAATGATTCAAATAGGAAACTTGACGCCCAATGCCCAACTACTGCCAAGCCAATGTTGCGGCTTAATTGCATTTGGATCACGGCCCCAAGGCTTGCAAAATGCTCCCTTTACGCTTCTAAGCCCCTTTTTACTTCTAATTTTTTGTTTTACTTTAAATTTTATCTGTCTATTACGTTCTCGACCTCATATTATCTTTTTATTAATTTTTAACTTAAAATCATACTCAAATATAATTTTAAATCAGTGAACCCAATTTTTGAATGAGAAGATTGGGAGCTTAAACCGATGTCCTTATATGCCAGCCCTTACCTTCCTTTGAGAGAAGAGAGCTAATAGTGAATAGGATAGGAAGCTAGGTAGCTAGGCAGTTAGTTGTTCCCATTCGACTAGTAGAAAGCGCGGCTATGAAACTAACAAACTAGTAGGAAGCGCGGCTATGGAACTAACAGAATAGATAGAGCGCCAAATTTCAATAATTATATTCAAAACCAGAGTTATCAATAGCCGGTAAGGAATAAGGATTTGATTCCCAGTTTTCAACTGTAATGAATATTGACAATCTTTTGCAATATGGCCTAATTGTGGAATCTTTTTTCTTTCTTAAACGGAGAATCATACATAGGTTTTGGCGGAGAATCGATACCTATTTACCATTTGATAACTCAGCTCACAAAAAGCACTTAAACCAAGGGGAACATCCATGCCATCCACAACAGAAACAGACTAGAAAAATTAATTTTTTTAAAAAAAAAGAAAAGCAATAAAAAGTTATTACATTACAGCACCAACTTGCTAGTAATTGGATTGGCCAATGGGTTTGGCATGTAACTCCAATTTGATCAACTTTTAAAACTCTTTACGCAAAGGACAGAAGCTACTGGAGAAGGAAAGCAATAGCATCTTTTTTTACTTCTAATAACTATAGATATAATATTTGTTATTAAAATTTAATTACGAGCATTAGGCTTCTCCTTTCTCTTTTCTCATTTTCCTTCGGAAAAAGTCTCTTTTCTAAAAGCAAAGTTTATTTTTCTTAACAATTAAAGAGATTCTTCTTTATCCTCATCTCGAGAAAAAAAAAAAACTTCCTTTTTAACTTTAAAACATCATAAAAAATTACAAATTTTTAAAAATTTTCAAAGTTTGGCATTATCAAATTTAATTTCGGAATTGTTTGGATAAAGTTATTTTATAATTTGTTTTGTTTCCCGCCATTTTTTTCCCAACGGTCATAAACTAACTCTAGAATTAAGAGCATAACAGTGAAGCATTTGCATCCCATAAAATGTGCTTTCTTACAAATCCAAAACACCTAAACCTTCTTTTAGCTGCGAAAGATAAAACTACCGTAATCAAACTTCATGCCTTGATGATCAAAACTAATCTTTCCATATACAGAAACTCCATCAGCCGAATCATAGGAGTATATGCAAGTAATAACGATCTCTCATCAGCCCGTAAACTGTTTGAAGAATTGCCTCAGCGAGGCGTAGATACCTTCAATTCCATGGTCATCGCGTACTCTCGTAAAGAATCGCCATTTGAAGTTTTGGATCTTTATAATCAAATGATAAAAGAAGGTGTCAGACCGGATAGCTCAACATTCACAGTTGCACTAAAGGCCTGTGTGAGCTTGATGGACCTGAAAATGGGAGAGGAAATTTGGGGTAAAGCAGTAGATTTTGGTTATGAAAATGATGTGTTTGTTGGATCATCTGTGTTGAATTTGTACACCAAGTGTGGCAAAATGAATGAAGCTAGAATTGTGTTCGATAAGATGCAAAGAAAGGACCTTATTTGCTGGAGCTCTATGATAAATGGTTTTGTTCTCAATGGACAACCACGTGAAGCAGTTGATTTATTTGGAAGCATGCAAAAGGAGGGGATTGGAGTAGATGAAGTTTTGATAGTGGGATTGGTTCAGGCTTGTTCTAATCTCGGGGACACGGGATTGGGGCTCTCAGTTCATGGATATACGATTAGGAGACATCTTGATTTTGATGTTAAAGTTCAAACCAGCCTTGTGGATATGTATGCTAAGAATGGGCATTTGGATCTTGCTTCTCATGTATTCAAGAGGATGTCCCACAAGAATGTCATTTCTTGGGGTGCACTAATGTCTGGTTTTGCTCAAAATGGTTTAGCAGGAAGCACTCTTCAATTATTGGTGGAGATGCAGAGTTGTGGATTTGAACCAGATTTGGTGTCTCTCATGAGTGCACTTTTGGCATGTGCACAAATTGGTTTTCTGAAACTAGGCAAATCCATACATGGACATATTCTGAGGAGGTTTGATTTTAATCAAGTTTTAGGTACTGCAGTTATTGACATGTATTCAAAATGTGGAGCACCTTCTCATGCACGTGTCCTCTTTGATCAGATGGAATCTAGGGACTTAATCTCTTGGAATGTAATCATTGCTAGCTATGGGATCCATGGACATGGAAAGGAAGCCCTATCACTCCTCCTCCAGATGATAGAAACAAAGGTGAAACCAGACCATGCAACTTTTGCTTCTCTTCTCTCAGCTCTTAGTCATTCAGGATTAGTGGAAGAAGGTCAATACTGGTTTGATCTCATGGTTAATAAATATATGATTCAACCAAGTGAGAAGCACTACGCTTGTGTGGTTGATCTTTTGGCTCGTGCAGGAAGAGTGGAAGAAGCTCTCGAGCTTGTAGATTCCATGACCTCTGTACCTGGGCTCGCCATCTGGGTTGCTCTCCTGTCAGGTTGCCATAATCATGGGAAATTGGCTATTGGAGAGATGGTGGCAAAGAAGGTCATTGAGCTAAATCCTGATGACTTGGGCATTCATGCTTTGGTCTCAAATTTCTTTGCCATGGGGGAGAAGTGGGATGAGGTTGCTGGAGTAAGGAAGACAATGAGAAAGAGTGGAATGAAGAAAATACCAGGCTGTAGTGTAGTTGAAGTGAATGGGGAGCTCCATGCATTTATTATGGAAGATAAGAGCCACCATCAGTATGAAAATATTGTGTATATGCTAAAGAAGTTGTACTTAGAGATGAGAACAGTAAAATGTTTTCCAAATATTGAAATTTGCATGATCTGAGAAGGATGTGAATGGAATGCGTGATTACAGAGATGTACTATGCTATTGACCCATAAGAGGCTGAACCTTAAGGTTGGTGGGATACTGATGGAGGCATGGAGCAACCAAGTTCGCCTCTTAAATGATAAACAAAGAACTTCCGTGTGAAATGTCAAGTAATTTGCTCCCTTCAGGGATAAAAACTGTGCAAGTTCGAGCTACAGATAAACGATGAGTTGCAAGAACTCGCCCTCTCTTTGTTGGATTGGCTTTAGTTCAGGGCCAAAATTTCTTAGCCAAAGACCCGTAGGTAGATGAAAGAACTAGTTCTCAATATGTAACTGGGTTGTGAACTAAATCTCAATCACAAACGGATACTTTTTTGGAGAGCATTTGAAGCAAACATAGACTTCCAAGGCCATTAGTATAAGCTTTTGAATGATCTTTTAACTGCAGCCGGCAGGCATACACAATGTGAATGTTCGCAGTTGCCTTGAATTATATACCGTCACTTTACTCAGGACAGCTTCGTATTATAACAATAAAACTTCAATATTTAGAAAGTGTTTCCTGAAATCGAAAGCTTTTCAGTAATATGGACTAAGGTTCTTCTGGATGTCTTATCTAAAACTATGATGGGTTAATTCTTCATCGTAATTTTGGGACTGTTTCCTGTTCCAAGTCATTGAGCCGAAACTAATCATGTAAATCTCATTGTCTTAAACTTTTTCTTTAGCAAGAATAATGAATGTTTAAACATATGCGATTTCATTTTTATCTTTTGCTTTGCAAGTAATGAACTGAATCCTGTACTTCAAAAGGTAACTTCATTAGTGTTTGTTCATGGCAATCCATTTCAATAATTTCATGTTCTTGATTTTGTTTGGTTTGAAATTTTTCTGGGACTTAGGGGGAAGTGATAAAAAGAAAATTAAAAGATTTAGTTTAATTTAAATTTATTTATTTTAAGAATTTTTTTCTCAATTATTAAGTCTATTTTCATTTTAAAATTTATCTTTTTTATTTTAATTTATTCTTATTATGTTTATTTCTTTTATTTTGTTTTAGTTTTCTTTTAAATTTATTTTTTTATTTTAATTTATTATAAATTATATATATACTCAAACATTCATTAATCAAAATACAGGCAATGTAAATTTTTTTTTCTCTCTAAATTTTTACATTGCATCAAAGCCTCTCTTAAATCAATCTTTCGTCTTCACTAAGCCGTTGTGCAACGATCAAGCGAAACCACTACACTACATGTGATCAAGCAAGGATTATTGCGCAACAATTAAATGAGTTCATAATCAATTCTTTGTTTTTTTTTTTAAATTAGCATTAGCCAAATTCTTAACACTATATTCAATTCCCCCTCCATCAATATGTTACTTCATTCTTATAAGTAGTATACATGAACAGTAATCATAAATAGTAACCGTTATCTTGGTCGGCCATTATTTTTTATATTCTTTTTTTAATTATGATTGTCACAACTAAACAAATTATTCTTCACAATATGCAGAAATTTAACTAACTTTTTATTGTCCTTAACATCTACAATTTTTTTTTAAAAAAAACTTTTTCTCTCCATCTTTGTAGATTACTTTAGTTCTATTATGGGATTAAATTTTTATAATCTATTTTTTCCTCTTTTATTCTATTATAGCATTAAACTCTTATAAATTATCTCTATCTTATTTTATTCTGTTATGAAATTAAATTAATATAAATTATCTATCGAGTAATGATAAGTATCCTAAA
The DNA here is from genome assembly GCA_946807835.1 of Ailanthus altissimus. Classification (NCBI taxonomy): domain Eukaryota; kingdom Viridiplantae; phylum Streptophyta; class Magnoliopsida; order Sapindales; family Simaroubaceae; genus Ailanthus; species Ailanthus altissimus. Next base: position 24,285,639 of record OX327684.1, read on the forward strand.
ATTTGATCCTAAATTGTATCCAAAAAATGATGTGTCAAATAAACATTATGTTTAATAAATAATTTTGGACTTTACACTATTCTCAAACATGTCTTTTATTTTTCTAATTTATTTTAAGGATTAACTCTATTCTATTTCTAAATGGGTCTTTAATTTTTTATTTTATTTTAAGAGTTTCACTCATTCTATTCTCAAACAAAAATTTATTTTTTGTTTTATTTTAAAGTTTTCCTCTTTAATTCTCAAACGGTTTATTTTCTGTTTTATTGCTTCCTTCTTTTCCTAGTTTCAAACTTTTTTAAGCTCAACAACTTGAACTAGTCTACAACTACGTCAAATCAATAATAACAATTTACTTTTATCCAACAACAAGTGCTTCAATCTTGTTCAGCAGTATCCATCATAATACCACAACACCTTTTTTCTATATCTTTGTCGCTACATCACTGCTTGCTCCAGCTAACAAGAAGCCCTCCTAAAAAACTTCTTTTGCGTGCTCAATATCTCTTCTTGAAGAATAAAATTAGACTCTTCCCTCCAATCTTTTTCTCTTAACGAACAAGATAAAACTCTTTTCGTAAAGTTTCATTTTATAAAGTATGATAAAAAAAATCAAAAATTTTAATTTTATTTATTTATTTATTTTAAGAATTACTTTTTTTAACTTGTTAACATATAATGTCTATTTACCTGTTTAGGTTTATTTTATTTTTTTATTAAGTTTATTTTTATTTTAATTTATTATAAATTTTATAAATACTAAAAATTCATTAATAAAAATAAAAATAATGCAATATTTTACCTTCTTTAAATCTCTAAAAAAAAACACCTGTCTTCTCCGTCAAACAAAGGCATCATAGGGTCAAGATTTTACCGCAACTAATTGATTGTATTATATTTTCCCTATTTCTCGTACTCAATCTGGCAATCCTTCTGACAATTAAGTTACTAAGATCTTGTATAGTATAACCTTTCCACGAGCTAGCAGAGTTTTTTTTTTTTTAATGTTAAGAGCTATGCTGAAATTTTTTTAAACATTTAATTATAAATTTAAAAGAAATTGAGATTTAAAAAAATATATTTTATCAATAAAAGCTTAAATTCTAAACTTTTTAAAAGTAAAGCTTAAAAGATTTTTTTTTTAAATGTAAAATTATTTAAAATGCACGTATTTTATTTTAAAAATTTTACTTTAACTCTCTTACAACATAACCTAAAAAAACTACTCTATTAAAATAAATATAAAATTTTTCGTAAAAGCTGAGTAACAATCAAACTAAAACAACTAATAACTTTTTTTAAAGGCTCTAACTACGAAAATTCTGCTACTATAAAACTCTACTTGAAAGGTCATACCAAACAAGCCCTGAAAGCTACTATATCGTTATCTCATAGCTTCCAACCCTCTTATAACTGTGGGACGACCAGAATTTCACCCAAAATCAAAATTAAATTTCTACATCAGTTAAAAAGGAAAACTGGGTATCAATTACAGATAACAGATTAAGATGAGCAAGCTAAATTTCAAAACTCAGGGAATTACAAAATTTTTAACAAGATTGGGTAGAACAAACTACAAACCACTTTCCTGGCCTGAAAAACCTTTCACTCCATGAAGCACCGACGGCCATTCCATGAAATTCTGGAGATGTTTATTCGAATTTTTATTCGAACGTCACCAACGACAAAAGTTAATTTTCAAAACTTGAATGCTGGCATCTTCTAAATTTCCTCAACTCCTGTATCCTTGAGCTTGATTCTGAAGATTTTGGTTGTCTTCTAACAAACGATCATATTCAAGTAGTAGATCTGCAGATTGTTTCTGGAGAGCGATGACATGGGCATCAGCAGTTTCAATCTGCTTATCCTTCTCTTCACATTCCAACTTTAGCTTCTTCAAATTCCCTGATACAGTTGAAAGTTCTTCTTGCAACTGCTTTATTTCCTTAGAAGCTTTCTCTTCCTTGTCTTTGAGTTGCATTTTTTCTTTCTGGAGCTGTTCAACTTCCTCTTTTGAAGATCCAGCACTACTCCTAAGCCGAATAAGTTTTATAAGATAATGGTGCATGCGGTCAATTATGAACCCAAGAAAGAGGGTGAAACCTGCAAAATCAGTTTCAGGCCATTATAGATACACAAGAGAGCTACAAAGAAATGGATAAAGGTTGATTTAACTATTAACTAGAGATATCACAAAATTCGCAGACAATAACCGTTGATTGTATAATTACTCAAGGTTGCATCTCTCCTATATAGTAGTTGCCAATGACCAATTATTCTGTTTGATCAAGGAAAATATCCAGTCAACTTGAAATTTCCTTGATCTGTTGTATGGTAACAAAAGCTTACACAGTTAAACTGAAACATGATGCACAACAATATAACCGGTGGAAGCAACAAGAACCAACACTCTCAAAGTGAAATGGTTATGTGAAATTTGGTTTGTAAGCAAATTTACAAATTTTCTGAAATAGAGAAATGAATGAACTGGCAATATTCAACCGTGAATCAGAAGGGGAAAAAATTGAACCAGGAAAAGAAACAAGGATGTGAACACACCTCCAAACAATTTTGGGAATCCAACCACAGGAGAAATAATATTTGAGTTCATTTCATCGATAGGCAATAGTTTTATGAAGCTTTATAGATTTCAGAAAACAGTGGCCAGCAGCATTCAGCACCTAGTCTCAGTAAATATAATGTCACTTCAATAGAAATGGAATTCAGCTCAAATCCTCATATAGGCAGATTTTGGAACGATCTATTCTAGTTTCTTCTTTCATGAAATTAGAATATTAAAATACATTTGAGTCATGATGCCCAGATGTTTGAACACACAACAAACAATTACGCAATAAAAGTAGACATGAATAGCGTAATGCAGAGGAGATAGAGAGAAAAAGAGCATTCACCATTTGTTAGCAACATGATTGCAATGATGTTCATTGATCAGCATTTAAAAGCAGCACTGTGCCTTCTTCACATATTAAAAGATAACTGTCATTTTGACAAGTGTCTGATTGTTCTACTATCTAACCAAGTTTATTTTCTATCTTGCTATGATACCAAGGTGGCAGTGGATAACCAATGTAGACATGAGATATTTATCTTGTCAATAGATGATAATACATGTGCCTCTCTGATACTAAAAGAATTTTTATTTATCTAGAATTCTAGCAATCAGACATCATAAAGCACGTATATCATAGTGAACATGCTTTCTTTTTTATAATGAAAACACTTTCTATAGGTCAGCACATAAATATTACTTCAAGCCTTCATATGCATCCTCAAATCTTGGTCAACTACAATGACCATGGTTACAGTTCTTCACATTGTCCGTGGAATGAAAGATCAAGTTCAGAGGATGAAACATACAATGGGACCAAACAATGACAAATTACAAGCTAAAAACATTAAATTACTTTAAGCAAATCAAGAATTGGTACTTAGTGGCCAGTATACTTCTATAAGAGAAACCCTTTGCCCATCCCTGAAACCCAGATTTCCTTTTCTTGCTTTCAGACAATTTAAACACATGTGGAATCTTACACAAGTTATCAATTACCCAGATTGTAGTATACCTTTCTTCATTCAGTTTTTTGCATGCAATGCCAACTCATTCAATATATTCATGAAGAACTTAGTTTATGCAGAATTTATATACACAAAAGTTCCACCATTCTCCTCCATCTGAGGCATGCTTCTTAATCCTTACATAGAAGCAAATGCCATCCAGTGACCCCAATCCTTCTCTTCTAGGAACGAATTTCTCCATATGTGTGCTTTCTAACCTCATAATACATTCAGCAATTCAATCCAATATTTTATAATACAATCCCCATGACATTAGTTCAATTACCCCGTTAGATGGTTGTAGTTTTCCTTTTATTACATTTATCCAAACTATCAAGAGGAAAAAGCACAACCTTTTCTATCTAAAGCTACCTCTAAGTACCAAATGAAAATTCAAAATGAGGCACAAACACAAAACTGTGCTAAGAAAATAATTAAATAGAAAAAGGAAGAAACAAAAAAGGACCTACAGAACGGAATAGGATCTTACCAATTAGCGAGGCCTCGAGCAAATGGGTTCTCCATAGAACCTGATCCATAGGCGACATGGTACCAAGCTTTGCACCTTTGTTTTGGATCTTAACAATGCTCATAAGGCTTGAAATGAGAATAACAGACATGGTGCCAGCAATAGTTTTCACAGTAGCCGGACCCTTCCCCGCTTTCAGCTGATCCAAACTCTTTATCACAAGGTCTCTCAATGGCCCAATCTTTACGAGCAACAGAAAAGCCAAAGCACCCTCAGCAAAAAGAACTAAGAACAACAACTGAATCATCTCTGCTTATAACCAATAAGACCCACCTACCTAACAACTTTCCAAAAAAAGTCTTGATTTTTCTCAATGTGTATCAATTTTGATGAGGAAAAATTAGACCACTCAAAGAACAACAATCTACAGTTTAAAAATGAAGGAGTTTAGCCTGACAGATCCACCAAAGAGACATTTCTTTTGAAAACAATAAATAAGAAGTCAGATTTTTGGAAAACGGAAACTAGTTTGTATGATTTTTTTTATAAAAAAAAACCACTTCATAAAACCAGCTTTTCACTGAGAAAAATGGGGATGTGAAGTATTATGTTTGAAGAAAAATGAGAATTTGCGGGCGAAGATCTGTTCATTTAGCCATAAGTAGAGAGAAAGAAGCGTTTCTTAGAAGAAAAGAGAAACCCATTTTTCCTTTACATCGGCTCTTTAATAAAAAATAATGGCGGTGTGACTTAGGGATTTGCTTTTTACAGCATTAGTGCCCAAAAGACAGAAACAGGCCAATAGTCAAAAATAGAAAACAACATGAATAAATGAAAAAAAAAAAAAACTTAACGTAAAAAAAGCTACTGTAAGTGGCGTGAAAAGAGAGCACGCTTGGCTCAGATGCAAGCGGTTACCATGGGTTTAGTTTAGCCACCCAGTGTTTGAGCCATTTTCATTTTTCATTTTTTGGAAAGAAGAGATGATTATTCATCTACAACCGTTTGAGCTTTTTCTGAAATTGCTTTCCAGTTTTTTTTTTCCCTTTTACACGGACATAAACAAAACAAGCTTAAAATAAAATCTCCACTTAAATAGAAAATAAACACGGAGCTATTCATGCAACGCAAATGCTCGGCTCCGGTTTTTAAGGTGTACGAAATGTCGTCTGTCTTAGTTATCTCTCCAATATTTAATTTACTCTTTTATCATCGCTCTCTATCTGTGATGTGATATAAAGTTAAAACACAGAAACTAGGTACTTGTCCATTTACTTACAACTGGATACAAGAACCAGTAGATAAACTGCACCAGCTCCCTAGTTTCACGTTCAACCAAGCAAAAATACCATTTAAAAATATATATATATATATATATATATATATATTTGCAATGTTGTCTTGCCTTTCCTTCCATTTCCAGGTGGAGATTGTGCATCTTTTGGATTGCACTTCCATTTCCATTTCCAAGTCCATTCTATTTTGAATAGTATCGTTATTTGGTAATATGATTAAGGGGGTGTTTAAAGATATTTTTATATTATAATCATAAGTATTATCGTTGCTAAAGTAGTTAACTAACATTATTGGTCATTAATATGTTTTGATTGCAAGTTAAGCCAACTTTACTCTTTAAAAAAAAATAGTGTGAACTTTTTGCCCGCCCCATATTTGTAAATTTACTTTTTGGTGGAGTGTCTTTGAATATAATAATATAATCATTTTTAACTTGACTTATTCTTTATATCCGACTTATTTGATGTAAAATTTGGATTAAGATTTGGTTTTGTAAACTGATTCGACTTCGAATTTTTTTATTAAACTTGAGTTTTATTTGGATTTTTTTTTTTAAAATTTGAATTCAAGTTTAAACTTATTCCAATAATTCGAATTTGAGTTTAAGCTCGAATATTATTTTAAAAAAATTTCTACTTCTTTTATTTGTTTTTAAATATTTGTGTTAATTTTTAAATTTTTTAGATATTTATTTTATAAAATAATTGTTAGATTCATATATATATTAAAAATTAAAATTTTTGTGAATTAATTTAGGACTTTAAAAAATAAAAATTAAATTCAAGTTTAAGTTTAAGTTTTTGGATTCTCACAAAAATTTAAATTTAAATCTGAATAAAAATTTAAATTTTTTATTAAGAGTTATGAATGCGAGTCCAAATTTGTTTGTTATCACTATCTGCAAGAAAGGGTTATTATTAATATTATTCCTGATGTAAGGATTAATTACAAAAGAAAAATCTACAAGTTTGGAAAAAAATAACATTAATACTCAAATATTTTACAATTTATGCACGGATGTCTTGCCGTTCAAAATATTATATTAAAGTTAATAAATTCTCTGTCAATATACATATAATGACTAAATTACTCTTTTAATACTGTTTTAAATTTTTATCTTAATAAAAGCCTTTTATTAAAAATAAAACACTTAAAATAATTAAATAATAACAATAATTAAAAATAATAATTTAAACATAAACCAACTCAAAATAATAATAATCTTGTCAAAAAAATTTAAAAATTAAAAGAAATTGAAAAAAAAAAAACCTTCCAATTGTTGGCTTACAAAGGCCTCGGGTCACTGGCCTATGCCAAATTAGGTCGTACATAAGGCCGCTAGCCCTGTTTAGTAGCATGGATTGGCCAATAAAGACCTAATCAAGCTATGCCTAAGGGTGCTAGTTGTTACAGCAATGAGCAGTAACCTGATCTGACCGCTGCTGCTACGACCTTGGCTAGTGCGCACAGCAACCTACGCAGCCTAATTTGGCCACTATTGTAGTGACCAACTAAGGGTGCCCATAGCCAAATTAGGCGAGCCATATGGTTTTAAGAAAATATTTTATTAATTTTTAATTTTATTATTTTTTAAAATATTTAAAAAGGAATTTGAAGGGTGAATGACTTTTTTACCCTCGAGTCTAGTAACTTTAACAAAATATTCATAATAAAAGGACATTCGTACATAATTTATAAAATATTTAAATATTTATGTCACTTTTTTAAATCTGTGAGTTTTCTGTAATTCAACTTTAATGGAGGCATTCTTAATAATATCCTTTAAAAAAAAAAAAGATATTTTGATTTGAAAATTTGGTAAAAGTGATGGTTTACTCATTCAATTTTTAAAATTATTTATTTATATTCCGTCGTTAACTTTTTCTGTTAAATTTGATGAAAAATGTTACAATTATTAAAATATTATTAATTTTCATTGATTGACAGTTAATTAGCATTGACAAGTGTTGACCAATCGTTGATTGACATTGACCAACATTAATTGATATTGGACCGATTCATTGTGAATATTGTCGAACTCTAAATTTTGTAATCTACATTATGATAAAATTATTTTTACTAACAAAATATCATAATAACGTGAAATTAATAAAAAAGAATAGTAACAATTCTACTATTTTCCTGATTATTTTTGGTGCTTTTATATACTTCAATGGTGAAAAATAATACAGAAAATGAATCAGGTTTTAGTTCTGCCAAACCAGAAACCCATCTAGCGAAAAGGCAATCAACTGTAGACCTCCAGAATTGAGCAACTAATGGTCACACACAGATACTCATTGGCAACAAAATATATTATGTGCCAGTATAAAACTTTAAATGAATGCTAAAAGTAGCAGATGCTTATCCAACGTATATTTGGTTTAAGAAACAAACAGTTATCATCAATTTCTACAGTGTTCCACATGAAGAATAGCATGGCAAATCAACATAACTGCAGAATAAGAAAACGTTTAAAAACTGACCACCAATACTTGAAAACTAAATAAGATGAAAGAATTCCCAAATGCGGATCACTATTAGGATGCCACGAAACCCCTCGTGTTCGTATCACAATGCCACTGCTAAAATATATTTGAGAACCAACCGAAATAGTCCTGTGAAACAAATTCACCATTTATCACAATTAAAACTACACATTTATTAAATAAATAAATAAAATTACACATTTATTTATTGATTATATCAAAATAAGACCCAAAAAAAAAAAAAAGCAGAACATTTAACAACTCAAAGCAAAAATGTACCTGCAAACAATTGTATTGTTGTCTTTAGCACAAAAACATTCGCACAAGTAATTTTTCTTACTATTTTTTTGGGTACTTTTTTGATGTTTTAATTGTAAAAAGAACTCAATTATTATATATATTTCAAAATTTAAAGTTCAACGATATTTATAATAAATTAATTAATATTAATCACCGATCGGTCAACAATTATCAATGCTTGATTAATATTAATTAATATTAATTAATACATTTTAAATTATATTATGTATCTTTTATTATTAAAAGATAATATTATCCTTGTTATTATCAAATTTAATAAAAAAAATTAATGATATAATATAAATAAATAATTTTAAAAATTAAATAAATAAATTATCACTTTTATCGGTCAAAATGTCAATTTTTCCTTCTAATAATAAGTTCCACGTGGGACAATTAACTTAATGGGCTGCAAATTTAACCGTTAGCAGTTAGGCCATGTCCAAAAGCACAATGTTTTGAAAGAGTCAAATCACATGGACTTTATATTGAACCAATTACAAAATGAGGACTCGTTTAAGAGGAATGATATGTCAACTCCACTAAATGTCCCGCACCTTTGCTTTAATAAAATACACCATTTTGATAGAATGAGGGGGCACTTAGACAAAAAGATGGGTGGATTTACCAATTACCATCACCCTGATTTTGTTTGAACAAATTTTTTTCCTATCAATTTATATTATAAGATCCCATCTTTTGATATTTGATTTTTATTTATCTTTAAATCAACGAGTTAAATTTATATTTATCTAAAAATAATTACAGAATCTCTCAAATCACAATATTTATAAATAAATGATAAACAAAAATATTATAATTTAATTTAATGAATCTAAATCTATTTTATCAAACTTAATAAACACATTCATGTGACACTAGTGAATCATATTTTTATAATAAAAGTATAAAAAAATTGTAATCATTATAAATGTGATTTTTATAAAATCTTAAGGATTTTTGCCTTTATTTTTTTAATATTATAATGAGCAGAAGAGAAGAAGAAAAAAAATAAAAGATTAAAATACAACTCCCTTACTTTGTCATTTATTTATAAACGGTATGCACTTAATTATAAAATTCTTTTAGAATTAAATTATATCTATACCTTTGTGGTTTGAATGTTTATAGAGATTATAGGAGTATGATTTGTTATTAAAAATCTTAAGATTCCAAACATTTTTAAAATAATAGAGATTTAAATTTTCACATCAATTATCATCGGTTAGTTTGAGTTCTCGAGGCTCGAGTAATCAGCTCTTCAATGATTTATATGGTCAGTTTTGGTGAAAGTTTATATAATCGACCAGTTTATGCGAGTGACATTGGTCCTGTTCAAACACCCCTTCATTACAAAATAATAATAATAATAATAATAATAATTGTAGAAACATACTCTTACCATACTTTTACAAATAAGATGGATTGAAATCATGAGAATATAATTATTCGTCTCTGCTAAATATAACAAGTCAACCATCATGATCACCGTAGGCAGACCCACCCACGTTGTATAGATATATATATTATCTGACAAATAATGACCATGTCAATTGGGCTTAGGACTCACTTATTTGACCATTTCAGCTGGATCCCCATTATTTTTTTTCCGAATGAACCATACCCACTGCAAGGACAAGGCTCATCAATTATAATAATATAGGCAGTGTCCTTCAACCAAAAATTAAAATAATATATAGTTTAACATTTACATCATTTTCAATACCATTTCACCTCAAAAGCAATTATAAGTTAGAAGTTAGATCCCTCCTCCTGTCTCATAATTATTTTAACATTGGCATCCAATTTCTGACTCTTTCAAATTTAAATGATATGCCATCTTTTTCTACCACCAAATTCTAATCACAATGGAGATAACCTTTTTTTTTTTAAGGTGCATTGTCTATACATAAATGATTGCTTGATCGTATTCATAGTAGTAATAACAATAAATGTTTGTTGTGTTTGAAATTGATCAATTTTATGGGAAATCAAATTGGTTACTGATTAAGATTTATGTTCGATCTAAATTACCTCAAACTATAATTAAAAATAAAAATAAAATTAGCTTAATCCAATATCAAATTGATTGAAAGGTAAATCAATTTCATGAATTTAACTAATGTTAACGTGTACGATACGTGACACAGTTTTTTTACCTTATAAAATTCAACTTTTAAGTTTGATTTTAAGATTTACAAAGTCAAATAAATTTTTTTTAAAGTCAACTAAATTAAAATCTAAAAAAAATAAATCATATACACTATTTGTTGATCCGTAAGTGGTTGATCGAATAATCAAGTTTAGAATTTGCTCTTACAAAATGTGCAGTTTAAATTTTAATAAGTATATTTTTCTCAAGAGTTTTTTTATATAATTTTTTTAACGAACAATTCAAACAGAGTATTGACAAAATATCCAACGAATAATTAATTTTCTTTTTTTTTAAAAAAAAAATACAAATTGGTTTAGGAACAGACTTCTTGACCTTCCGTCAAGAATTAGCAGTATAAATGTAAAGAAAATAAAAAAGGAAGTGCAGGGCACGTAGGTACAAGTAAAGAGATGGCAACTTGGAAATTGGAATATGTTTCAGTTTCTGTCAAAGAAGCCGGCCGTGTTTGTCTCGGTAAAACATGCTTTTTCTTCTGTAAGTCTTTTAGCCCATTCAACCTTTAAATGTATTCAAACTTTTTTAAGGAGCTCCATCCCAGTATTTGCTGGCATGTTCATATGACAATTTAACTGGCCAAGTTTTCCATTAAAATCCCCGTAAAGCAAAGTTTTTGACACAAAATAATTAAATAAATAAATAAATAAAAGACTTTCTTCAAATATTATTTTGTGTTTAAGTGTAAGTATTATTATTTTTATTTAATATAACAATAAGACTTTATTAGACAACAATAGTAAAATTACACAATTGAATAACTATATTATGATTTAAGGTAAAATTTCAATTAATATCAAAACAATAAACCATTAGAAACAAATTGCTATTAATATGTTTGTTTTTATTATTGGGAGAGGAAAAAATTGAATTTGAAACCTTCGAGTTAATTAAAAAAATGCATTATAAATATTTTATCACCGAGTCATTTAAGTAAATATATTAATATATATTAAGGAATAATTTTGAAATTATTCTAAAATTATTTTAGAATTATTCTTTTATACCTTCCTGCCATATATACACGTTATTAATGTAAAATATTATTTTCTTATGTATATTACTTTTTTATTATGTAATAAGGCTACAGCCTATATAAAAGTTGCATTGTACAACTTTACAATACACAGTGAAAACATATTATCTTTACATTTCTAACATGGTATCAGAGTTTTGGTTTCTTCACTGTCATTTTGTTTAGCTAAGAGATTTGTCAGAAATTTTTTTCAAAACCCGACGAAATTTATCGGAGTTTTTCAAAAAGTCACCGAAATCTTGTCGCCTTAGTCACCGCCCATCTCCAATTACTCAGAATCCTCCGGCTGTTTCAACGCCGTCGACAACGCGCCGATCCGAGGTTGAAAATCGCCGGACACGCCGTCAGAACTGTTGGGATTTATGCTTACGTGCCATCCCATAATGTATAAATACATAGTGATTGTATTTATACAATTATTATTTCTAATAAAATCGTTAATATTATTTTTATTAAATGGTAAGATGCTTGTAACGTTTTAGACATTGTATGATCTGAAGGAGTTCAGATTTGATCTAAAAGAGTTTAGATCAGGGCTAAGAGTTAGCAACGCTAATAGTTATAAACACTAAGAGTTAGTGGTACTAAGAGTTAGCAAAATCTAAGGAGTTAGAGCATTGTCTGAAATAGGACAATGACCTAAGAATATATTAGTAATGACATAGCTGCAAGGAGTTGCAGATGGTGCTAGGAAATATCATTATGCAAGTATGTTCTCAAATATAATATTCCTGATCTAATTTCATCGATGCGGGTCTATCGGTGAAACCCATTAATATAGATTAGTGTATGTCTATATCTGGATGGTCCAGATGGTTAGTCTTAGCAAACCATGAGCTTAGTAGGAAGCTCGTATAGAGATGCAGGTATTCAGTAAGGACTGGATATTGAACAGACTCACGAAGACATCCAATAGACATCTCATAAAGCCGTCAATGGAAGGTCTTCCGAGTTGAGTAGTATTTGTGGTCCTTTGACCTGAGCGCCACGGTGGGCTTGTGAGTGATCCACCATGCTTTGGTTCCACACATGTCAGAAACCTTTCATGGTCTGACCGCTGGGTGTCACTGGGTATGGTCCGATGCTTATGGAGTTCGGTGTGCGTAGATATGGGATCCATCAGCTCATATGAGTGGGTTGTATATCCTAATGCTCCGAGATTGTATTTCAGAAAGTTTTGTGGCCGCAAGCATAAACCTCGGAAAAAGATATTCCGGAGGAATAAATAATATCACAAAAGTGTTTGTGGATATTGTTTAATGAAATATAAATCTGGAGATAAGTTCATGGTTGAGCAAATAGAGATTTGACGGTGATGATCTATATCTCTGCTCTTCAAGGATATAAATGATGGAAGGATTATACGAATATGTAATAACCTCGACTTATATGGTCTAACATGCTAATTTGTAATATTCGTAACGTGTGTGGGAGACATTGTTCACGAACGTATGAAGGAGCTCTATATGACAAATTAGGTGTGGACCTAGAGAGTCTCACAATATAAAGTATACTTGTTGTGCACTGGGGTAGTGGATTGGATTGAATAGTTCGATCCAATAAATTTTAGCAAAAGAGAACGATTGTTTAGGGATCCCTCGGATTGTACATTTGTCAAGACTTAATTGTTAAGTACATCACTTAATTAATTAATAAGGGTTGTTAATTAATAGAATATTGACAAATGACAAAATTTGTTCCATGATTTGATTTTACCTTTTTACCATTTAATCATGGTAGTAAAAATTAGTAAAGTAAAAAGTAATTATTCAAAATTGTTTTGAATAATTAAATCATATATTATTATTATATTATTAGATAATATTATAATATATATATAGACCATGGCATTGTATTTTAATATAATGAGTGACCTAGATGTTGGCCATTTAATTATCCATTATAATTAAAGTAATTATAATTGTTAGGTAAAGATTAATTTTGGTGCCATTATTCTAGTGCTTGGTTTAATTAATTCTAAATGGGAGACCAACAATAAAATTGGTGGAGCACTTCATTTTGTTTATTTTTGTTTAATCAAAGTGTTGAATAAACAAAATGAATTTTAGCAAAACAATTGAATTCATTCATTCAATTTTGGGAGAAGAATTTGGCAATGGGAGGAAGAGAGGTAAGAGACAGTTCTTTGAGTTTTATTCTTTCAAGTGTTGAAAAATAAATAAACTTCTCTTCATCTCCTTCTTTAATGCATGGCCAAAAATGAATGATATGTAAATGGAGAAAAAGATAATTATTTTGCAAAGAGCTGTTCAAAATAATTATCATGTAGAAATTGTTTCTAAGATTAATATACAAGAGTTGTATGTTAAAGATTTTTAATTAATACAAGAGTTGTATAGAAAATATTTACCATCTCCATTTAAGAAATAAAAATTGTATTCAAAAGAGTTTGAATACAAGTGCTGAAAATTCTAAATACTAAGTTACCATTCTAGCTCCTTAATCCCACCAAAAGTTATGGACTAGAATTGTTCAACATATACTTCAAGGTGAGCTCTTCACATGGATTGGTGAAAGACTTGAAGATTTTGTAAAGCTACCTTCATTAGGTGAGTATTTTACATTATGTGTTATAATACAACATTGTTCAACATATTTATATTTGTATAATTGTTATACTTGTTCATATATGTAATATATGTTGTTCATCATGTTCATAATTATATAATTGTTATACTTATGCATATATGTGATATATGTTGAATTTGTTAAAATGGGTGTATTTTGTAACATGCTTCCGCTGCGCATATAGTAATTTTTGAAATTACGCATACACTCGTATAATCACACACTCTATGATAAACACCCAACAGGAACGCCACTGCCGCCGGCCACTGTCACTTCAGATCCCGACCATTCTACGGTGACGTGACCGACACCGCTCACACCCAAAGAATCCCCCATCACCGGCCGTTCAGTTCTGCCGATGACGCGCTAATCCAAGGTCGGAAACCGCCGGACGTGCCGCCAAAACTTCATTGCCGCCGATTACTTCCACTTCAGATCCCGGCCGTTATACGGCAGCGTGACCGACACCACCCAGATGAAAATAATCCTCAGTCACCAGCCGTTCAAACGCCGCTGAGTTTACCTCAATCGAAGGTCGGAGCAAGCCGGATGAGCCATCTGAAGTTTACTGGGTTCTGTTAAAGGCCTGTTTGCAAATTTTTCAGTATTTCCAGGTCAGATCGTAATTTTCTATTCTTTTGGGCCTTTTTTTGTAATTTCCAAAAGTTTTGGGGTATTTTTGAAATTATAATATTGTATAAGGGTTATTTTGTAATTTTTGAGAAATTAAGGCTATTTTACAATTATTATATTTTGAGAGATTAATTTGTAATTATTAAAAGTTTGAGGGTTTACTTATAATTACTACAAATTTAAGGACTAGATTATAAAAAAAAGGAAAGAAATGAGTTTTCTTTTTGGAATTTATAGATAAATGCAGTATTTCTGCCGGTTCTATTCTACTTCAGCCATGCCACATATCTGGAAAATCTCAAAGTGCGACTTTTACAGGAGCTACTGTTATTACAGCACAGGATAGTGTGAATCATTCCCTTAATAACCTTGAATCTTTACTCCGTCTACTCCTTTTTAATTCTGGTAAACCTTTAATTTCTGCTTCTTCCAATATTTCAAGTAATTCTTCTTGGTATTTTGACTCTGCATATTGTAATCATATGACTTCTGATCCTACAATTTTCTCCTCTAAAACTCTTAATTCTTATTTACCATTTATTCAAACTGCTAATGGTTCTCTCATGAAAGTTAACCATATTGGTCACGTGTCTTACCCTAATCTTTCTGTATCTGACACATTTTTTATTCATAACTTTACCTTAAATCTTTTGTGTGTTGGTCAATTATGCGAACTTGGTTTTAATGTCTTGTTTACTGCTTCTGGTTGTTGTGTGCAGGATCCAAAGACCGGTCAGACGCTTGAAACAGGCCGTAAGGTTGGACGTCTGTATGAACTTATCTCTTTAGATTTATCCTTTATATATCCTTCATCTGCAGCATCTACCTCTTTAGTACATTCGTTACATCTTTTGCATTCTCGTTTGGGTTATGCGTCAATCAATCGCATCCGATCTCTAGTATCCAGTGGTCACTTAGGTATTATTTCTAATAATAAAGATTGTCTTACATGTCCTTTAGCTAAACAACCAGCCTTACCTTTTGATAATAGTACTACCGTCTCTCATGCTTAATTTGATCTTGTTCATTTTGATATAAAGGGTCCTTCTCCAAATCCTACAATGGGAGGATCCAAATATTTTGTGATTTTCGTTGATGACTATTCTCGGTATACTTGGTTGTTCCTTATGAAACAACGATCTGAATTTACTAAAATTTACCGAGATTTTGCTCAGATGGTAAAAACTCAGTTCTCATGTCCTATTAAGGTTTTTCGCACTGATAATACTATGGAATATAGAGATTCTGATTTTTTTAAATCTTTTACAGGAACAAAGTACTATATGTCAAAGGTGTTGTCTTGGTACATCTCAGCAAAATGGGAGAGTTGAACGTAAACACAGACACATTTTAGATACTCCTCGTGCTCTTCTTATCTCTTCCTCTTGTCCTGAACGTTTTTTGGGAGAAACTGCTTTAATTGCTGTCTTTACCATTAATCATATTCCTTCTCCTGTTATAGAGAACAAGTCACCTTATGAGCGTCTTTATGGAACTCCACTTAATTACAAACTTCTCAAAGTATTTGATTGTGTTTGTTTTGTTATACTTCAAAAACATGAGTATACTAAACTCGAGCCACGTACTCGATTATGTTGCTTATTGGGATATGGGATAGAACATAAAGGTTATAGGTGTTGGGATCCTATATCTAACCGTCTTCGTGTTTCTCGTCATGTAGTCTTTCTCGAGCATACGATGTTTTCCTCTGTATCTAACTTTAAATCTGTGTCTCCTCCTATGTCACAATTTTTTACAGATAATTTTGTTGATTTTTTTCCCAATACTTTACCTACAGATATTTCTTCTGAGTTTCATACAGGTGAATCTGCTGAAACGACGCCTGCTTCTGAGCCTCCTACCTCGTCTTAAGGATCTACTCTCAACATCCCTGAGGCCTCCTCTATACCCTCTCTTCGTCGTTCATCTCGGGTAAGAGAACTTCTTGTTAAACTTCGTGATTATCACTATTTCTCTACTACCCTTTCTTTATATGAGCCTCAATCATATTCCGAGGCTAGTTCTAATCCTGTTTTGCAGCAAGCAATGACAGAAGAATTGCAGGCCCTTGAGAAGTCGCATACTTGGGATTTTGTTACTCTTCCTTCTAATAAAACTTCCATTGGATGCAAATAGGTGTACAAGATCAAAATCAAATCTGATGGATTTATTGAGCATTATAAAGTCGGTCTTGTTGCCAAAGGCTTTACCCAAGAATATGGCATAGATTATGAAGAAACTTTTGCTCCAGTTGTTAGACTTACTTTTGTTCGAAGTTTATTAGCTGTTGCTGCAATTCGTGGTTGGACATTATTTCAGATGGATGTCAAAAATGCTTTCCTCAATGGTGATCTCACTGAAGAAGTGTATATAAAGCCTCCTCCCGGTTATCCACATCCTCCAGACAAAGTCTGTAAACTTCATCGTGCTCTGTATGGTCTTAAACAAACTCCTCGTGCATAGTTTGTAAAGTTTAGTGGGACCATTCTTCAGCATGGTTTTCAGTCTAGTCCTTATGACTAAGCTCTTTTTGTTCGCAAGACGGCACAAGGTTGTGTTCTCCTACTTATCTATGTTGATGATATGATTATCACGGGTGATGATCTTCTTGGTATTTCCACTCTCAAGAACTTTCTTCAACAACACTTTGAGATGAAAGATCTTGACAACCTTACTTATTTTCTTGGCCTTGAAGTACTATCCGACTCTACAGGGTATTATCTTTCTCAGGCTAAATATGCATCCGATCTACTTGCTAAAGCTGGGTTGACAGACAGTAAGATTGCCTCCACTCCTCTAGAGCCTAATGCCAAACTCCGATCCTCTGATGGTACTATTCTCAGTGATGCTACCCTTTTATCGTCAATTGGTTGGTAGTTTGATCTATCTTACAGTTACTCGCCCAGACATTGCTAATGATGTTCATGTTGTGAGTCAGTTTATGGCCGCTCCTCGTACCTCTCATTATGCAGCAGTTCTTCATATCTTACGTTATCTCAAAGGTACACTTTTTCACGGTCTCTATTTTTTGGCTCACTCTCCTCTTGTGTTACTAGCTTATGCTGATGCGAATTGGGCGGGTGATCCTATGGATCGTAGATCAACTATTGAATTTTGTCTTTTCTTGGGTGATTCTCTTCTTTCGTGGAAAAGTAAGAAAGAGACAGCTGTTGCTCGCTCGAGTACTGAAGCTGAATACCGTGCTCTTGCAGATACTACCCAAGAAATTGTCTGGCTTCGCTGGCTTCTTGAAGATATGAATATTTCTCATACTGGAGCTACACCTCTTTTGTCACGCCCCAGACCCAAAAAGATCCGACACACGACATCACTTACATTCATTCACTGCATGTGCACTCATAAATAATATTACACAAAATTTTCAACTTTCATTCAACACAGAAATCCTTAGCAAGTTGCTAGTAAGTTCAACACTAAAATCAACCATAACTTAACATATAATTATAAACTTCTCTTGACAATATTTAAACATTCATTTCAATTTCTTTCAGAATTATAGCAATTGAATTATGACTGGGACAATTATTAAACCGGAGATACGCAGAGTTTCTCAGAGATTAACACTCTACTACGTCACCAGTAGCAACTTTGTTACCGGGAGCCCAGAATATATCCATTGCAAATTCTTACTTAAAATCATCCAATAACCACACTTTATAAAACTTAAACCAAATCCAATCCACACACAATAAAATAATACATAAGTATTTATTCAATAGGGACAAACCAAATATCCTATCCCACGTGTCCCCAAATGAAACACACAACAACCTAGCAACTTAGGGAACCCAAGGAACAGCAGAAGCCTTGCCAAATCCGCTAAGCCCACATGCACCTTATTTACCTGAAATCACCATAAACTATAATGAGTATAAAACTCAGTAAGCATACTAATTTTTCATATATCAAATACAAATACATATATGTACACAATGCATATGTATGATATGCTGTGATCAATCAAAATCATAATCTTATCAAATCACATATCATGTAAGCGCTTACACATTCTTTCAAAACACATAATAGGAATACCATTACTCGACTACTACTTAGTAGGACTTACATATCACATATCACATAATGAGCTAAATGTCACTCGTAGGTGACATACCGTATGAGAGGAATAGTATAAGTGAGGTCTTTAAATCACACATATATAACGCTTATGCCCGAAGGTAAAAGCCAAACCCTCACCCTGATCATCGGTGAGTCCTCTCACATGTACCAATACGCCATCACACGAATGTGATGACTCACACTTCCTTTAGGTACCAATAGGATCCTCCCTACATACGGAACACATAACATATACCAATCCCGAAGGAAAGGCCACACATAAAGGCTCCACAAATCACATAAAATGCCTACTAAGTTAACAGTGAGTTCAAGTACCCTCAAATCACAAAATATTTTTCATGGACATATTACACTTCAAAAGCTTTCTTTGTTAAACGCATCTTATTTTGGAAAGCTCACTTTCAAAAACACATGTATGTCCATGCTCAATGTCAATGCTCACATTCATAAACATATATTCACATTTTATATCAAAATATACTTTGACATATCATAAACATATTCTTAACCCCATTTACAAAATCATACAAAGCAATTATTATGTTTATTGTGATTCCAGTAGTAAGTCTAGTATACTTACCTCTTAACACTTTCAGCTACAAGGCTTAAATCTCCTTAACCTATCAATGGAGATTAATCCTTTCATAAGCCTCACAATTCACACAAAATACTTTAAATAGCTTATAAAATTATACACAATGCATTTATCACATCAAATTGGTCTAAATATTTGGTTTCTCAAAACCTGTCATTCTGACCACTTACACTTAACAAATATTTCTAATACATCAAATGATGTCCAATTACTCCAAAATCAGAATATATCATTCTTGACTCATATATATTTCTTATATATGAATATTATATCAAAATTCCTACACAATCCATTCCATACACACCATCGAATCCAAACTACAAACCTGATAGGATCAAGATACTTACTGAACAGTATTCAATCTCCCAATTTTATAAAATCATATACTAACTCAAAAATTATAAAACTACCACATAATTACTCTTGACACATATCTCAGTCCATGATAAATATTTGGCTTCCAAATCACTGCCAAAAGTATTTTAAAACTATTTTATTTCATAACTTTAAAAATCTGTTAATCAAATACTACAATGAGCTGATACACTTTAGAAATTCATAACACTTCAACCACATTGATCCAAATTCTCAATTCCGAGTATATCATATTAGACATATAAATTTATCATATTCCACAAATTCGTAATTTTTGAAGATCATTCAGCAGGTCAAAAATTATTTTCCACTGTATTATACTGTTTACACAGGAAATTTCCAGAATTCCAGGGTCATTTTGGTAAATTCACTACAAATTCAATTTCCGAGATTTTCAGTCGATTCAAAGTCTCAGATGATCCTAAACATGTCTAATTTCATATACTCAAAATTCAAAACCAGAATCGAATCACAACAATTTATAAAATTCCTAGATCAAGAGGTTATCCAGCAGAAATTCCATAATTCATCATGATTTATCAAACTATCTTATAGATCATCATCAATTCTCACAACATCAAACGAAATACACATCAAATCCTTAATTATACATATTTTCAGAAATCAAAACTTAAAGGAATTAACTTAATTAATACCAATAAATTGAGAAATACGTATAATATACCTCTTGAAATTCAAATTTCCAATTTCTTCTTCTTCTCCTCTTTCTCTCTCCTCTATTTCTCTCTTCTCTCTCTTAAAATGGGTAGCTCGACCTAAAAATGGTAAATTAGGGTTTAAAAGTGTATTTTTATACTAAGAGGCTAATTTTTGGTATTTACGAATTTGCCCCCAAAACTTTCAAAGTATAACAATTTGGTCCCTAAAATAATTCCAAAGTCTTGCAAATAAACCCAATACTAATAGTATATCCTTAACCTATAAGAACACTACTAATAACAATATATAAATCAAGTATCACCAACATATAAATAAAATACGTATATTTATACATATATAAATACTTATTCTTACCAGTCGTGGATACTGGTTACTACAATTCTCCCCTCCTTATAAGAATTTCGTCCTCGAAATTCATAACTTAAGCAAATAGATGAGGATACTTAGATCTCATTTCCTCTTCTCGTTCCCAGGTTACCTCTTCAACTGCATGGTTTCTCCATAAAACCTTTACCAAATCAATCTTCTTAGTACGAAGAATTTGCTCCTTATTGTCCAAAATCCTAATGAGCACTTCTTCATAAGTGAGATCATCCCTAAGTTGAAGTGGCTCATAGCTTAACACATGTGAGGAGTTTGAAACATATTTTCGCAACATGGACACATGGAACACATTATGAACTCCTGATAATGATGGAGGAAGGGCAAGTCTATAAGCCACATCACCTATCCTTTCAAGGATTTCAAATGGACCAATGAATCTTGGACTCAACTTTCCTTTCTTGCCAAATCTCATGACTCCTTTCATTGGAGCAACCTTAAGAAATACTTTTTCACCCACCTTAAATTCTAGATCTTTTCTTCTATTGTCTACATAGCTTTTCTGTCTACTCTGAGCCACTTTCATTCTTTTTCTTATCTTCTCTATAACCTCACAAGTTTGCTGGACAATCTCTGGCCCTAAAATTTTTCTTTCTCCAACTTCATCCCAATGCACAGGAGATCTACATTTTCTTCCATACAAAGCTTCATATGGGGCCATACCAATAGTTGATTGATAACTATTGTTGTATGCAAACTCCACTAATGAAAGGTGTTTGTCCCAACTACCTTTAAGGTCTAACACACATGCTCTCAACATATCTTCTAGAATTTGAATGGTCCTTTCAGATTGACCATCAGTCTGTGGGTGGAATGCAGTACTGAAGTTCAACTTTGTGCCCATGGCATTATGTAGGCTCTTCCAAAATATTGAAGTAAATCGGGGATCTCTATCAGATACAATTGACACAGGTACTCCATGAAGCCTCACAATTTCATCAACATATAAATGGGCATACCTATCCATGGAATAAGTGGTGCATATTGGAATAAAATGTGCTGATTTTGTTAGCCTATCAATAATCACCCATATGGCATTGTAGCCCTTTTGTGTACTTGGCAACCCAACTACAAAATCCATGGCTATGTGCTCCCATTTCCATTCCGGTACCAATAAAGGTTTCAATAACCCAGATGGTCTTTGATGTTCTGCCTTAACTTGCTGACATGTCAAACATTGCTCTATAAATTTTGCAATCTCTCTTTTCATATTAACCCACTAATAAATAGCTTGTAGGTCTCGATACATCTTGGTACCTCCCGGATGGACAGTATATGGTGAACTATGAGCTTCAACCAAGATCTCATTTTTTAACTCATCATTATTAGGCACACAAAGTCTACCTTCAAAATGTAGAGCTCTATCATCAAAAATAGCAAAGTTAGGCCTTTTACCCAATGAAATTTCTTCCATAATTTTCTTCAGATGCACATCATTACCTTGTGCTTCCTTAATTCTCTTAATTAGGGTAGGCTGAATGGACATACTTGCAACATAAGCCCTATCATTAGATCTTACCACTTCAATGCCAAGCTTTTCTAAATCCAACAAAATTTGCTTTTGAGTAGTCAAAAGTGCTGCCATATGTCCTGAAGATTTTCTACTCAAAGCATCTGCTACAACATTAGCTTTTCCCGGATGGTAGTTAATCACACAGTCATAATCTTTGACTAGTTCCAACCATCGACGTTGCCTCATATTTAACTCCTTTTGAGTAAAGAAGTATTTAAGACTTTTGTGATCTGTGTAAATTTCACACCTTTCTCCATAAAGATAATGCCTCCAAATTTTCAGAGCAAAAACTACTGCAGCCAACTCCAAGTCATGAGTAGGGTAATTCTGCTCATAAGTCTTTAGTTGTCGTGAGGCATATGCCACTACCTTTCCATCCTGCATTAATACACACCCAAGCCCTTTCTTGGAAGCATCACTATAAATCACAAATCCAGCAGAAGCAGAAGGGATGGTTAGTATGGGAGCAGATACTAACCGATGCTTGAGTTCTTGAAAACTTTTCTCACATTCTTCTGACCACTGAAACTTGACATTCTTTCTTGTCAATTGAGTTAAAGGTGAAGCTATCTTAGAAAATTCTTCAACAAACCGTCTATAATATCCTGCCAGCCCAAGAAAACTTCGAATTTCCCCCACATTAGTTGGTCTGGACCAATTCACCACTGCTTCAATTTTGCTTGGATCCACTGAAATTCCCTTTGAGGAAACAACATGTCCCAAAAATACCATTCGATCTAGCCAGAATTCACATTTCTTGAATTTTGCATAAAGCTGCTTCTCCCTTAACACTTGTAGGACTTTTCTTAAGTGTTCTTCATGTTCTCCCTTACTCTTAGAGTACACTAGGATGTCATCAATAAACACAATAACAAACCTATCCAAATAATCCTTGAATACTCTATTCATTAGATCCATAAAGGCAGCAGGTGCATTTGTCAACCCAAATGGCATAACAATAAACTCATAATGCCCATATCTGGTACGAAATGCAGTCTTTGGAATGTCTTCTTTCTTGATCTTCAATTGATGATAGCCAGAACGAAGATCAATTTTTGAGAATACACAAGCTCCTTGCAACTGATCGAATAAATCATCGATTCTTGGAAGTGGATATTTATTCTTTACAGTCACACGGTTCAACTCTCGATAGTCAATACATAATCTCATTGAACCATCTTTCTTCTTAACAAAAAGAACTGGAGCACCCCAAGGTGAAACACTCGGGCGAATAAACCCCTTCTCAAGCAATTCATGTAGCTGTTCCTTCAACTCTTTAAGCTCTACTGGTGCCATACGATAAGGTGTTTTAGATATAGGACTGGTTTCTGGCAGAAGTTCTATCATGAATTCAATCTCTCGATCTGGTGGAACTCCAGGTAAATCTTCAGGGAATACATCTATAAACTCATTCACGCCTGGAACATCTTGGATTTTCATTTCTTCTTTCTTTGTATCCACTACAGTCGCTAAGAAACACTGACAACCCTTCTTAAGACTTTTCCAAGCTTGTAAAGCAGATATTACTTTTGGCAAAGAGCATAACTTAGAACCAATAAAACTAAACTCAGGCTCCCCGGGTGGTTGGAAAACAACTTCTTTCTCAAAGCATTTAACATTAGCATGGTACATAGACAACCAATCCATGCCAAATATAACATCAAAATCATACATATTCAAGATAATCAAATCTGCTTGTAGCACCTTATCTCCTATTTCAATTTTACATGATTTTACCACATTTGTAGCACACATCAAATCTCCTGAAGGAGTTGCAACACATAAATCTACACCCAAAGGTTCTGGCACAACCCCCATATTACTAACAAATGCATGTGACACAAATGAATGGGTAGAACCCGAATCAAAAAGAGCTAAACCATGCTGGCCAGATATGGAAATTGTACCTGTCACCACAGAAGGTGAATCATCTGCTTCTTTTCTGGTAAGAGCATAGACTCTTGCTTGAGCTTTCTGATCTTTCTTAAATTCTCCCTGATCATTCTTCATCTCTGGACAATCCTGAATAAAATGTCCAATCTTTCTACACTTAAAACAAGCTCCACTTTTCCTGAAACACACCCCTCCATGTGGTCTCCCACATGTATCACATAATGGAAAATCCTTCTTTTCAATGTCATCATTCCTATGCCTCTTCTTTCCTTTCCACCTGTCAAACTTTTTCTGATTATTTTTAACCCAAGGTCTCTTTTCTGATCGATGATAACCCATATGTTTGGACTCAGATGGTGCTGCCAATTCTTCATCCCTTGCTAATATTTCAGCTGTAGTAACCAGTATCCATAACCGGTAAGAATATGTATATTTATATATATCAATATACGTATTTTATTTGTATGTGGGTGATCCTTGATTTATATATTATTAGTAGTAGTGTTTTTATAGGTTAAGGATATACTATTAGTATTGGGTTTATTTGCAAGACTTTGGAATTATTTTAGGGACCAAATTGTTATACTTTGAAAGTTTTGGGGGTAAATTCGTAAATACCAAAAATTAACCACTTAGTATAAAAATACACTTTTAAAAACCCTAATTCTCTCATTTTGGTCGAGCTACCCATTTTTAGAGAGAGAAGAGAGAAATAAAGGAGAGAGAAAGAGAAGAAGAAGAAGAAAAAGAAGAAGAAATTGGAATTTTGGATCTTTAGAGGTATATCACAACTAATTATCAATTTATTGGTGTTAATTAAGTTAATTTCTTTAAGTTTTGATTTCTGAAAATATGTATAATTAAGGATTTGATGTGTATTTCGTTTGATGTTGTGAGAATTGATGATGATCTATAAGATAGTTTGATAAATCATGATGAATTATGGAATTTCTGCTGGATAACCTCTTGATCTAGGAATTTTATAAATTGTTGTGATTCGATTCTGGTTTTGAATTTTGAGTATATGAAATTAGACATGTTTAGGATCATCTGAGACTTTGAATCGACTGAAAATCTCGGAAATTGAATTTGTAGTGAATTTACCAAAATGACCCTGGAATTCTGGAAATTTCCTGTGTAAACAGTATGATACAGTGGAAAATAATTTTTGACCTGCTGAATGATCTTTAAAAATTATGAATTTGTGGAATATGATAATTTTATATGTCTAATATGATATACTCGGAATTGAGAATTTGGATCAATGTGGTTGAAGTGTTATGAATTTCTAAAGTGTATCAGCTCATTGTAATATTTGATTAACAGATTTTTAAAGTTATAGAATAAAATAGTTTTAAAATACTTTTGGCAGTGATTTGGAAGTGAAATATTTATCATGGACTGATATATGTGTTAAGAGTAATTATGTGGTAGTTTTATAATTTTTGAGTTAGTATATGATTTTATAGAATTGGGAGATTGAATACTGTTCAGTAAGTATCTTGATCCTGTCAGGCTTGTAGTTTGGATTCGATGGTGTGTATGGAATGGATTGTGTAGGAAATTTGATATAATATTCATATATAAGAAGGATATATGAGTCAAGAATGGTATATTCTGATTTTGGAGTAATTGGACATCATTTGATGTATTAGAAATTTTTGTTAAGTGTAAGTGGTCAGAATGACAGGTTTTGAGAAACCAAATATTTAGACCAATTTGATGTGATAAATGCATTGTGTATAATTTTGTAAGCTATTTAAAGTATTTTGTGTGAATTGTGAGGCTTATGAAAGGATTAATCTCCATTGATAGGTTAAGGAGATCTAAGCCTTGTGGCTGAAAGTGTTAAGAGGTAAGTATACTAGACTTACTACTGGAATCACAATAAACATAATAATTGTTTTGTATGATTTTGTAAATGGGGTTAAGAATATGTTTATGATATGTCAAAGTATATTTTGATATGAAATGTGAATATATATTTATGAATGTGAGCATTGACATTGAGCATGGACATACATGTGTTTTTGAAAGTGAGCTTTCCAAAATAAGATGCGTTTAACAAAGAAAGCTTTTGAAGTGTAATATGTCCATGAGAAATATTTTGTGATTTGAGGGTACTTGAACTCACTGTTAACTTAGTAGGCATTTTATGTGATTTGTGGAGCCTTTATGTGTGGCATTTCCTTCGGGATTGGTATATGTTATGTGTTCCGTATGTAGGGAGGATCCTATTGGTACCTAAAGGAAGTGTGAGTCATCACATTCGTGTGGTGGCGTATTGGTACATGTGAGAGGACTCACCGATGATCAGGGTGAGGGTTTGGCTTTTACCTTCGGGCATAAGCGTTATATATGTGTGATTTAAAGACCTCACTTATACTATTCCTCTCATACGGTATGTCACCTACGAGTGACATTTAGCTCATTATGTGATATGTGATATGTAAGTCCTACTAAGTAGTAGTCGAGTAATGGTATTCCTATTATGTGTTTTGAAAGAATGTGTAAGCGCTTACATGATATGTGATTTGATAAGATTATGATTTTGATTGATCACAGCATATCATACACATGCATTGTGTACATATATGTATTTGTATTTAATATATGAAAAACTAGTATGCTTACTGAGTTTTATACTCATTATAGTTTATGGTGATTTCAGGTAAATAAGGTACATGTGTGCATAGCGGATTTGGCAAGGCTTCTGCTGTTCCTTGGGTTCCCTAAGTTGCTAGGTTGTTGTGTGTTTCATTTGGGGACACGTGGGATAGGATATTTGGTTTGTCTCTATTGAATAAATACTTATGTATTATTTCATTGTGTGTGGATTGGATTTGGTTTAAGTTTTATAAAGTGTGGTTATTGGATGATTTTAAGTAAGAATTTGCAATGGATATATTCTGGGCTCCCGGTAACAAAGTTGCTACTAGTGACGTAGTAGAGTGTTAATCTATGAGAAAACTCTGCGTATCTCCGGTTTAATAATTGTCCCAGTCATAATTCAATTGCTATAATTCTGAAAGAAATTGAAATGAATGTTTAAATATTGTCAAGAGAAGTTTATATTTATATGTTAGGTTATGGTTGATTTTAGTGTTGAACTTACTAGCAACTTGCTAAGGATTTCTGTGTTGAATGAAAGTTGAAAATTTTGTGTAATATTATTTATGAGTGCACATGCAGTGAATGAATGTAAGTGATGTCGTGTGTCAGATCTTTTGGGTCTGGGGCGTGACATCAGCCTTCTGTAATACTGCACTGTAAGTCTGTAGATCAAGGACAGAGAGTAACCTTCTCACTTCTGGTTTAAGACCCATCTGAAACCTCTTGGCCTTACGTGCTTCTGTGTCTACTAAGTGGGGAGCAAACCTAGACAACTCCTCAAACTTCCTCTCATATTCTGTTACTGACATTTTGCCCTGAGTAAGGTGGATAAATTCTGCCTCTTTCTCATCTCTTAGGGACTGGGGAAAGTATTTTTCATTAAATACTTCCTTGAATCTTTCCCATGTTATCTTGTTCTTATCAATATTCAGTGTCCGCATGGTCATCTCCCACCAATGACTGGCTCCCTCCTTAAGCATGTAAGTGGCACAACTTACTTTATGTGAATCTGAACATTCGAGGAGGCTAAATATCTTTTCCAACTCACGGATCCACTCCTCAGCAACCAGCGGGTCTTTTGAGCCTTCAAATGATGGTGGTTGCAATTTTCTGAATTTCTCAATAACATGGAATTTATCATTATGGTCTGCTTTGGGTCGTTGTTGTTGAAGCACATTATTCACTGCTTGAACAATATTTTGGATGGTAGCAGGGTTTTCTCCTGAAGTACTCTCATTCACAGTATCAGCACTTCTAGTAATTCTTGGATTACGCCCCATCTTTTCAAAATCACAAAGATAAGTAAGTAAGATATCAAATAAATCAATATACATAAATAAGCACACATACAATCTTAAGGATTTGGCATCGGCTGGGTTCCCTTGACTAGACACATAAAGTCTACAGAATCATATCTTAGCTCTGATACCACTAAAAGCTGTCACGCTCCAGACCCAAAAGATCCGACACACGACATCACTTACATTCATTCACTGCATGTGCACTCATAAATAATATTACACAAAATTTTCAAAGTATAACAATTTGGTCCCTAAAATAATTCCAAAGTCTTGCAAATAAACCCAATACTAATAGTATATCCTTAACCTATAAGAACACTACTAATAACAATATATAAATCAAGTATCACCAACATACAAATAAAATACGTATATTTATACATATATAAATACTTATTCTTACCAGTCGTGGATACTGGTTACTACATCTTTATTGTGACAATCAAAGTGCTATCCAAATTGCCCACAATGATGTGTTTCATGAGTGAACTAAATATATTGAAATAGATTGTCACTTTGTTCGGCAACACGTTTCTCAAGGCACTATTATGCTCCACTCCATCTCATCTGAGAAGCAATCTACTGATATTTTTACTAAATCTCTTCTTCCACGCCATTTTCATGCTCTAGTCTCCAAACTCAAACTTGTTTCTACTGCGCCATCTTGAGTTTGAGGGGGGTATTAAAAAATAATTCTAAAATTATTCCGAAATTATTTTAGAATTATTCTTTTATACCCTCCTACCATATATATATATTATTAATGTAAAATATTATTTTTCTATTATATAATAAGACTATAACTTATATAAAAACTTTATTATACAACTTTATAATACACAATAAAAATATACTCTCTTTACATTTTTAAAAAAATATATTTTTTAAATATGTTTTATTTACCTTTTTATGTGAGGTCGTGAACTAATAATCAGCATATAACTAGTAATTACGTACAAGTAAAGGTTAATGCAATTTGCAAAGTAAGTTGATTATTATTATTATTTTTATCTCAAATTGCCAAAAGAAAGAAATATAGAAAGACTTGGACTTTGTAATAAATGGAAGCAGACAAAACAGAACAGAGGCTTCACTTTACTGACCGCGGAGACGAAGTTAAAACAAGCGCGCAGGCGCAGCTTTTGAAAGTCAGCCGCCATTAACTGTAGGTAACGGCCGTTACGTGTTGATTCTTCTTGCCCACCACCCGATTTGCCAACCACCATTTATCCCCATCCCCATCCCCATCCTCCAGACCCATTTTTAATTCCTCACGCATCTCGTACTCATTGGGCTGCAACAAAACCACGTTTAATTTTTTTTACTTTCATGTTAAAAAGAAAATTGGTGTATAATTTATAAGTTATATACGGAAACATACGCCAACAGAGTGTGAGGGCGACATTTGAAACCGAGAAGAAACAGAGATTTTATTTTACAGAGACAAAATGAAAGAGAAGAAAAGTCAATGTTTACCGGTCAATGGTTGATCACCTTTCTCTCTTTCTTTATATGTTTCCCCTCCCTAATAAAAAGTGAGTCTTTGTGACTCTCTTTCTCTGTATCTTGTTGGGTCGTTTCGTCTGTGCTAGGAGCTGAATATATCATTTTGTTTGATTACCAAACTTAGATTTTGAGAAAGATATTTCTTTTTTTTCATAAATTTGGGGTGTTGCCTTCCTTGTTTGCTGGATAGAGACATGGCAGTACGTCTCTTTTTTCTTCTTTTGCATTGTTACTTCAATATTTCATTTTTCCTTTTTTTTTGTAGCCTGACTTCAGTTTTTCATGCTTGTTTAATTTTTTGGGAAATCTGCTGATGATATATGAGGAATTTATTTTTCAATTTCAGAAATTTTTTTTGGTCCTTTTCATTTTCTCAGAATAGATGAACTTGAAGGAAGCTACAGAAGTTGTTGTAGGCTCTGTTGAAAGGAGCTTCTTTCTTGTTTTTTTTTCCTTTTTTCGGTTGAGTTTCTTATTATTTGAACATAACATTTATTGTAGCTTTTTTGCAAGTTATTTTAAGGGATTATTTCTGGTTTACTGTTTTTGAGATACTGGTTGTCGAAAGTTGAATGTTAGTTGGGACGATCATATAATATCCATGGATTTTGGACTTTATTTTTGGTTTATGAATGTTTATATGTTTTGTTTGATTGATGCTGGTTTTTTTATCATCAGTTGAGTTCTGAAAATCTATTCTGTGACGAGATTGAATGTTCTGGTTATCTGGGTTTATTTTGCTTTTATGGTTAAAATTATTTGTTAAACAAGGATGAGAATGATAAATTTATCAGTAATTGCTTATAAGATCTCATTGATTTAACTTTTCAGTTTATACTCAGTTCTGATTGAAAAAGAGGTTCAGTAATGGGTTGAATTCCTTGGTAGTTCGGCTGTTTAACTTAATGTTTTTAATTGCTTGATGTTTGAGTTCTTGTTTTTAACTGCTTGATGAGTTTGTGGTAGAATAGGATAATACAAAATAAGAGAAGCTTAAGAGGAATCTGGTAAATATGGAAATAAATTATGTAAATTCAACTTTTCATCGAAGTCCCTTATTGATAGCAATTCTAGGCCAAAACAATCATGAAGATATACACCGTGTTTGATTCAGCATAGTCTATTCATATTTGTTGCAATTCTCGAGTTACCCTGAGCTGGTTTATAAATGGATCTTCATAATGGGGCTTTGAAAAAAGCAAGTAGATTGCTATTGCAGTGCTCTGTAATATTTGGTGAAACATATGTAAGGTGGTTGATTGCATTTTAAACAATGTTCTATTGAAGTTTCTAGATGTTTGACTGGGAATAGTTTTGTTTACACGAGTTAAAATATGACTACATTTTGATGTTTTAGGGTGGAGAACTGAATTTTGTTGTAATTCTTGATAGAGCATCATAGAGAATCTAAATCATTCTGTCCTTCTATATCGTTAGAGAGTTTTTACCTCTTGCATCTTTAACGAAAACATCACCGAAAATGCAGCAGCCTAGACTTTGGGTCAAATGGCATCCCCTTGATGGTGGATTATGGTTCTTTCAAATAATTTTATGTTAGCTAGGTGCTGGTTTTGAAATCTAAAGTTTTCTTAAGGAAAAGAATCCAAAGTCTTTGGCTCAATTGCTGTCGTCGTTTAGGAGTCAAATTCTATTACCTCAAGGGTGTAAACAAACAAGTGCTTGTTTCTTGTCTGATGTATTTGAATGCTTGTCCTGTTTGTCTCATATCATTCATTGTATAGCTCTTCCTCATTCAATTTTCTTTACCAATTATATGTTGAGGCAAGATTGTCAAAGCATCATAACTTGTAAGCTTCCAGCATTTTTTCTATGTAACTAAAGAATGTAATATGCAGGTTCCTTTGATATTTTTTTTCTTACTTCCATTTTGAAGTAGCGTCCGACACTTTGATCAGTTTAAGAGAGAGTGATCTATGGATGATATGTTCCTCTACTTCATTGTAGATATTAGTTTGCTTACTGGGGAAACGTCCGATAATTAGGTTCAGTGTCTGCTGCAAGATTTAGCTATAAATAATAAATAATTTGATAAATACATCCTTCAGGATTCTTCTCTGGATAGGGAAGCATAGATATGTTCGTATGATCTCTACATCACTTGTTTAGGAGCAGCTAAATACATCCTTCGGCATTTGGTCAACATTATCCAGTTGTTTCTATTTAGCATTTTTTATGACCTCATTACTCATACAAATACTTTTGGTTCAGAAATAATTAATATATTAAGAGACTTGAATAAATCTCTGTTCAGTTTGATTGAGAGAACATCTTGTGGTCAATTGCATTTAGTTTTCAACTGAGGTGCTATGGTTTATTAACTGATTTGAGGTAGTCTTAAACAGAGTTTTTTTTTAATACTTCCTTTTGTATCCAAAATTTTGACTTCGGTCTTTTGAAATATGATAGATCATATCAAATCTTAAACGGTGCAAATCTTACAAAAAAGTCGGTTAGACCTCTGATTCTCACCCCAAATTATTAACCAAAAATTTTCCATTGAAACAATCTTCCAATGCTAGAGTGATAATTGTTGCGGGGCTTTTCTTTTGTCTGCCCAGGATGCTTGTAGCCATTCTGATATTTTGAAAAACAAAATTAAAATTTCTCAAGTTTGTGTAGAGTTGGTTTTCTATAGTCCAAGAAATTGATTTGTGGAGAACAGATTTAGGACACATGAGAGCATGTGATTCATAGCACTGAATGCAGTAACTATAACTTCTTGTAAATTTGACTTGGACAAAAAGTGCTTCTTCATAGATTTCCTTTTCAACATTTGTAATGTAAGTGTGAACTCAAGTATTACTGTATGCTTCTTCTTAAGCTATTTGTCCAGGGATTTAAAGACGTATCTACATGTTTACATAATACATAGCTGCAACTCATTAACAACCATATGGCATTATGCTGTTCCATATAATTTTCTCACCGAGAGTCTAATGTTTGTAGATCTACTCCACATTTCAATTAGCATTATATTCATATTCATTGTCCATTTTAAAAATATAAACATCACAAATGCATCATTGCCTTTTTCTTTTGTAATCAGAAGACTTCTTACCTTCAGAGTATACCAAATGTATTATTTTATATTGATTGTTTGTAGTATGATTATTATAGTTTTTAAGTGATTATTTCTTGAGAAGAAACTTTAATCCTTCATTAATTTTATCGTTTAACATGCTTTTTGGGTTTTGGTGTTGGTGTTAATGGATTATAATGCTTCCTTGGGAAATTGCCCATTGGTTTACATTTTTTATCTTACATAAAACCATTTTGGAATTTTGGATCTGTTATTATTCTTGGCA
The DNA here is from genome assembly GCA_946807835.1 of Ailanthus altissimus. Lineage (NCBI taxonomy): Eukaryota > Viridiplantae > Streptophyta > Magnoliopsida > Sapindales > Simaroubaceae > Ailanthus > Ailanthus altissimus. The sequence continues at coordinate 24,318,482 of OX327684.1, forward strand.
TTGTTAACTTGCCGTGATTCACCCAATATCTTTGTCACATTGATGAAAGAGAATTCAAAAATTTATACTTGCTGTTTTTTAGATGTATAGTGATAGATGATCTGGAATATTAGGAGATGAAATGGCTTGTAATTATGGATGAGATTAGGTAAGATATAACACACTCTTGTACTGTGGCAGAATCATTCACGTGTCCCGAAGTTTGGAAACTGGGAAAATGAAGAGAATGTTCCTTACACAATGTATTTCGATAAGGCCAGGAAGGGTCGAACTGGGGGGCAGCTGGTTAACCCCAATGACCCTCAAGAGAACCAGGACGTACTTTCTGTCTATGAAGCTCCAGCTCAGGCTGCAGCTCCTCCTTCCAAAATCAAAGCTGAACCAGAGATACCACTGGGACAGGGAGCAGTTAGAACAACATACGATAGCCGAAGGAATAGAGAAGAGAGCGACTTCAAACAGTTCAGAGACTCTCCTGCACGTCAAGATGACATGAACAGAAGAGCTGCCGCTGAGTCGACTCATCAACGAGGAGGTCGTGTAGTAAGTTCTGGTGAAACTTACAAGAGGCCTGTTAGAAACAGTGCAGGGTCGGAGAACAGCTTTGAGCGGTCCCCTCTGCATAACCAGGCTGGGATTGCAGGAAGATCTAGAATGAGGCCAACTCCAAGTGAAAGTGTAAATTTCTCCCTTCTTCCCCATTTTACTGTCATTAAGACTTAAAAATATCTCCCATCCCTCTCTTCTTCATGGAGTCATTTATCGTAAAATTCATTTCATTGACAATCTGATATGTTCTCATGGTTGGCCGTTTAGCCTCATTTCTTGGAATTCTTTTACACATTACATTATATTCTCAATCTAGATGAAATTCCTTTGTTGACAACTTGAAGTTGCTTTCTCAGTTTCATAGTAATGCCTCTTACTCAACAACAAGATCAATGTGTTCTAATTTAACACAGAACTTTCCCTTTTCCTCCTACTGTTCTTCTACTATAACTCAATTAATCTGAATATTGAGTTCCTTTGTTCCTGACTGTGTTTTCTGTAATGATAGCCTGACAGAGGAGCTGCAGTTCCCAAATTCGGTGATTGGGATGAGAACAACCCTTCATCTGCTGATGGCTATACTCATATTTTTAACAAAGTGCGGGAGGAGAGAGGTGCTGGAGGGAGAGTACCGGGAATGTCAACTCCTTCTCCATATCGCCCTGTTCATAGGTCAACCAATGATGACAGCGCCAAGGTATGTTAATACCAACTTCTATTTCCTACAAAGCACATAAGCACTTACTGCTTTTCCTATTTTCCTAAGACCTTACAATTCCTTCCGTCTTATTCTCTTGTTCGGTTTTCCAGAGTTGTTGCTTCCCTTGGGGCAGAAAATGAGCAAAATTCTTCAAACTTATCGCTTATATATGATGATTGATAAGGAGGATGAGAGTTGTAAATACTCTGGAGGCTCTCTCAAAAGAGAGTTGAAATTCAGCATATTTTTCCGCTCTTAAGCTTGTTCACTGCATTGTCCCAATGTAACTTCCATTGTAAGATTCTTTAATTCTATTTGTTTCACTTGTATCCCACTCACTTTTGCATCTTTCAGCTCCATATCTGTCTGTTATATGTTTATCACAGTCCATCCCTTTTTGGACTGGATCGGGTTGGATTTACGTCATCTTCAATGGGTTTGTCATCTAAATGTTTGTGTTTAGTGTTCCTATGTGCATTTACTTTTATCACTGAGTTATATTTCTTGTTAGGATCCTACAATTAATGGGCGCCTAAATGATGAGAAGGAATGAACTTGGTTTGAAATCTTTTATCTTTTTTTAGTTACTATGCGCTAATGAAAGAATTGAGTTTTGATTATTCATCACATTCATACTTCGCAACTGATTCTTTATAACTCAACTCGGCTGAATTTAAGTATCATTAAATTATAATTTTATGAAATGAAAGCTACATGGTCATCATGATTCATGAGATGTTCAATTAGAATTTGTTAGGTTGAGTTTTTCAAATAAAATTTTTAAAAGTTGAGTTTTTAAAAAAGTATTGTTAATTAAAAATTTTTTATTGAAGAATTATATCATTTGATTATATATTGTTAAAAATGTTTATTTATTATTAAATTATTAAAATCGACACTTAATTAAATTATATTTAAATTTTAAATAGTTTAATATTTTTTATTATATATTTTCATAAATTTAATTTTTTAATACACAACAATAAAATAAATTTGATATATAATAATCAATAAATTAATATAAATTATTATGTTTGATATAAAAATTGAAAATAAAATAAAATATTTTTTTTATTTAAAAAATAAAACAATCAACGAAAAAAAATTTAGGTAGGTTTTTTTAAAAATAAGATGGTGGTAGAGATATAGAGTATTGAAGTTATGAAGACTTTTAAAAAAATATTGAAAATATGTCAATTGAATATAATTTATTTTTATAAAGGATATGTTATAAAAATAAAAAAATATTATTAAGGTATATGTGATATTACATAAATATAAAATAAAAAAAATTAAAAGCTCTAATTTTAAAAAATCAAAATTTGAGTTTTATAAATAGAGATAAAATAATTTTTTTTAATTTCTTTTTTTTAATTACAACTAAATGTTATTGAAAATTTTGAAAAAAAATTTTAATATTAAAAAATTATATTTGTCAATAGAAAAATTCAACTAAAAGGATACTAAATCTTCGATAATAATTATATTGTTCAAAGATATTATTAGGGACATTTGGATAATTTAAAATGAGATGCTCAAGTTAAATACAAATCTAGTTATTTTTAGTTGCGATTACAGTGTTTCCTATGTAATATTAGCTGTAATTATTCTTTAATTATAATTAAATATTATTAAAAGATTTAAAAAGAGTTTAATATTAAAAAAATCCAACTAAACAAATACTAAATCTTTGATAATAATAATATTGTTCGATGACATTATTAGGGACATTTTAATAATTCGAAATGAGATGCTTAAAGTCCTAGTCATTTCTGGTCGCTGCTCCTCACGTGACATTAGCTGTAGAGATCCTCTACCGAAGTCCTAAAAATTAAAAACAATTCATCCAGACCGTTCACATTTCAGCTATCAAACGTGCGAACGACAAAAGACTTTAACGCCTAGGCCGCCCGCATATAATTTTCACTTCCTTCTCCCACCGGCGCCAAAACTTCGCGGCTGTTCTTAAAATTTAAAAAATTTCGCACGAATCTCTCTTATTCAAAAATCAAAACAAAACAAGCAAATCCCGCTCCCTCTCTCTCTCTCTCTTCCCTCTCACAAACAGAGATCTGATCAGAACAGATAAATCCTCATTCTCGCTCGGGTTCTACAAATCCCATTCCCAGGTACTTCAACTCCAAGCTCTCACTAATTTTCCATCAAATCACTTATCCGTTTATAATTGTTGATCAAATTGCAAAATAGATACATTGGGCAGCTTTAAGCTGCTTGATTTGTTTCTAGTTCAACTTTTTTGCCGAAAATTTCTTGAATTTGGGCTATTATGTAGTCAAATTTATAAATTCGAGTTGGCTGATTATTAGGGTTTATTAGATTTTTGTATAAAACTTTCGCCTTTGACTTGAACAAATCATGGTTAGAGAGAAAATCCTAGATTCTTTCTACACGCGACTTCGCGAATCGGCCGTGTCTTCATCCGACTCCCCTCTTTTGATATTCCCATCAACATCTGACGTGGACTCGCTCTGTGCCTTAAAAATTATTCTCCACATCCTCGAGTCCGATTCGGTCCGTTACGCTTGTTATCCCGTCTCTTCTTTTCAAGAAATTCATAAATATGCGGGTCCCAATTTGTGTTCGTCTTCTAGAACCCTGATTTCTATTCTGTTGATTAATTGGGGTTCTCACCGTGACTTGAAAAGGGTTCTTAATTTAGGCCCCAAGGCGCGTGTTTTTGTTGTAGATAGTCACCGTCCAATTCATTTGCATAATTTGAGCGATGGTAATGGAAATGTGGTAGTGTTATACACACCTGAGGATGAGCAGCAAGCTGATTTGGCACATGATTTTAATGTTTCGGCTTTGGCTAATGCGTGTGATTTGGCAATGGATGGTGAGGATTTGGAGAGTGATGAGGAAAATGACAGTGAAAGTGAGGACGAGGAAAATGAGGGTGGGTCGAGAAAGCGAAGACGAGTTGATTTGGAAAGTGATGAGGACCCAGAAAAGGTTTTCAGGAAACTGAAGAGGGATTATTATAGAATGGGCACTTTTCATGGTAAGCCGTCTGGGTGTTTGATGTATGATTTGTCGCATTCTTTGAGGAAAAATACAAATGAGTTGCTTTGGTTGGCTTGTGTTTCATTGACTGATCAGTTTGTGCACGAGAGGTTGACTGATGAGAGGTACCAAGCCGGAGTTATGGAGCTTGAGCAGCATATTAATAGTTCTGGGAATTTGGATGCTGTTACTTCTGTGACACTCAAAGATGGGACCAAGATTCGAGCACCTGAGTCTGCAAGAATTGCATATGAAGATGAACCTAGACTTATGCTGTTGCAAGAGTGGAATTTATTTGATTCGATGTTGTGTTCTTCATATATTGCAACTAAATTGAAGACATGGAGTGACAATGGTATGAAAAAGCTCAAGCTGCTTCTTGCTAGAATGGGATTTGCGCTTGTAGATTGCCAGCAGAAGTTTCAATACATGAATCTTGATGTAAAACGAAAGATGAAGGATGAATTTGAAAGGTTTCTACCTGAGTATGGGCTTACTGATTTCTATTACCGCAGTTTCCTGAGGCTACATGGCTACAGCTCAAGAGTATCTGCTGCAGATGTTGTGTATGGAGTTACTGCACTGCTTGAGTCATTTGTAAATTCTGATGGCTCTTGTGCTTCAAAGCAATTTGGGGAAGCATATGATGCATTATCATTGAACAATGTTGATAAGTTGAAATCTGGAATGCAGCAGGCAATTAAGGTACAAAGGGCAATTCTTAGGCAGGGAAGTGCAGCTATTACAAAGAATGGTGCTATTAGAAGTGGAAGGAAATTCAGGTGGGTGAAGCTTGAAGATTCAGTTGATACGAAGTTATTGGGGTACCCCCAGGCCTTGACTAAATTCTGCTATTTTTTAATGGATGCATTGAGAGAGAAAGGAGCTAGAATGAAGCCTCTGCTATGTGCTTGCTTATCACAAGAACCTAATAAAGTGTTGATTGTTGGGGTTTGTGGGAAGCCTCGACTTGGAGCACTTCAAGGAAATGCATTTGGGATAGCCTTCAGAAATGCGGCTATGGAGATTGGAGCTGAGTTCTTTCATGAGCTCTTTGAATCTTCATGGATCATCTTAGATAGAGGTGCAGTTAATTCATTTATGGTCAGACTAACTGAGAAGCTCTGATCTGTAATTTTACTTAATGTCTAGATCTATGTGATTAACTTTGATACGTTGTTCTGAAGAGAACATTTGTTTGTTAATTGTATTTTTTTCCCCTATCCTAGCATTAGCATGTTTGGAATAATTCATAAATGAGAAATCATATGTGATTTTATTCAATTAATTGCAATTTTTTCTCTGCTATTCTTGGATGCTTGACCTTCTGTTGTAACTTGGCATGTAATTGTCCATTAAATCAGGGGAAATTCTTATGTTGGATCTAAGGATCAACTAAAATATAATGTGTTCATATTTGATAGCTGCTCGTGTGCAAGTATAATGTGTTAAAATAATGTAGTTTCATGTTCCTAGTAACTGTAATGTTGTAAATTATCAAAATTAGAATTGTTAAAGGGGTTCGGTTGTTTGTATATTCCATATTGAGTCCTCATCAGAATAGAGGTCATTGAAGTTCTTTGTTTTCCTTTTAAGTAGTTTGAAAATAGATTAGATCCATCCTAGTTGTTGTAGTAAGCTTTGGCGTTTAGTTTTCTGTTCATTCATCTAGAATGCGCTTGTTATGGTTGCATAATTTTGCGCGTAGATAGATATTCAACAAGTACTCTTGTAATCTTAAACTGTAGAAAAATCTATCTGGAAATTCTGTAACCAGGTTATTCTGCTGAATGGAACAACGTTAGACTTTTGTTAGCAACCTGTTCTATTTGCCATTGTAACATTCCTTTCGTCCTGTTTGCTCAAGTGTCTGGGGAGAAGTCTGAGTGAGCTTCACGCCCAGTTTGTGGGGCATTTCCCCATTAGTATTGGTCTTTTCATCGGTGAAAAGGCTTCCCCATCTTTCTCATCGCCATGTTGAAGTTGTGTTGCTGTGTTTTCACATTAACTACTCCCTTCCCAGAATATGGTTTTTAACTTTTTTGGTGTCTGAGAGAACTGGATAATTATACAAAACGTAGCCCTTTTGAGAAAATCATAATCTCTTGATGCAACAGAGTTTGTCAAGCTACAACCCAAGTCCTGTTTCTTTGGTGATAATAATATTGTCTATGAATTCATGGAGTACAGAAATCTTTCTGCTGTATTACCCCCTCTCTAGAGGAACGAGTTTCCTGTGGGAAGTTTCTGTGCCACGGAAGAAAGCAAGACAAATAGGAGCATGATCATTTCCCTCTCCCACAACGTACAAAATATACTAGAAAGTGTGTGTATTACTCAAGTATCTAGGAGTATTCTAAACTGTCAAAACAAAGAAAAGAAAAGAAATTTAAAATGCATTTTCATTGCACTTATTTTTTACATTGAACGTATATTATGTGAGCATTGACATTATAATTGAGTAGCTGAAATACATAAGACAGCACATTCATTCAATAAAATTTGCATTTTGGTTTCTTTGTATTTCTTACTCGTCGAGGGCTTATGATTGTAATGTCTCCCTTTTCTGGTATAATTTTATTTTAAAACAGGATAAATTTTGTCAAGCAAATATGCATATCATTTTTTTATATATACATTTGATTTAAAAGAAATAAAGAAACAGGACGAATAATAAAAAGACGTGGGGAAAGCCCCGAACCTACTTCGAGCTTGAGCGACTCTTTTATTGATGCTATGGTCGCTGTAGCTACCTTAAGATCCTCACAAAGTATGAAAATGATATGATGTGGGAAGAATAAGATATAATAAGTAGCGAGCTCAATGTATGATCCATGAGAGCGACCTTACTGTGGAGTTGCTGACCCAATCATCAAGTCGAAGACGCAAAAGCACTGCTGATTGTGCAAATATCTACCGACAGACAAAGCTACGTGGACGCCTTCTGAGCCTCACCGGCCCGCGTGTCCCATTGACGGCCCAAAGCGCAAAAGCCCATGCCCCTTTCCCATGAAACAACACACTTTCAACCGTCTCTCCTTCTAATCTTCAATCCTTTTCCTCTCCTTTCTGAAACCCTAGACTAGCCAAAGACTCGCAAAATCTCTCTCCACTTTTAGGGTTTTAACAATAATCTCTTCAATTGACTTGATTCGCTTCTTGAACTTGAGGTTGGAGCCTTCAATTTGACTTTTCTATTTTTTTGTTCAATTTGTTTTTTTGTTTTTATTTGATGATCGGCTAAGTTGTCTCCAGTTTTTGTATGACTATTCTGATTTTTGTGTTCCTTTTCTTGTTTATGGATTTATTTACCCTTGATTGTACTAAGCTTATTGGTGTTCGTTCTTGGCTTGTTTTATGACGTCATTTATCACTTTAAGGGTTTGGGAGTTGGTTTTTGATCGGAAATTTGCATTTGTTTTGATGATCAGATTAGGTGATTCTTGATCTTATCTGTGAAATTCAAAATAATTAAGTTAAAGAGTATGACTATTCTGATGCATTTAGTACTCTTGGGATTTGAAAGCAGCGAACTTTGTGTGGAATTCGGTATTAATTGTACTTAATTTGATGATAATGCTGTATAATTACTGTTTTTATTTCAAGTCTGTCATTTGGGAATTCAATCTGTTGATATTAGATTAATGTTGGTGAGTTTTAAAGAAGATTAAAGTACAATGTATGCAATGTTTGGTTACTAATGATTGGGCTTGACTTGGAATTTCATTCTTAGTAAGTTTGCGTTTTGCTTCTTATCATTTAGAATTGAATGTCAACCAAACTTCGCACTGACATTGTAAAATGGGACAGATAAATTGGAGAGGAAACTTTGTTCTTAGAGCATGAGCACTCAGGCAGCAAGGGGGCCTTCTCTAAGAGGGTATCGACGAAGGAAGGCAGTGCCTGATCTCAATGCACCACCATGTGAAAGCAGAGATCAAGAGGGGACTTCCACTCTGATCAGGTCTGAGGAAGTGCAAACTAGCCCACAACAGCATCCCATACCACCTTCTCCAATTGATGTCGAAGCTATTGATGACGATGTTATTGAATCATCTCCCAGGGCTTTTGCTGAAGTAACCTTTATTTTTCCTTAAAGTGGATTTTATCTATTCTCTTCTTATCATTAGTATTTTCATACAGGTTAAAATGTTTTACAATTAATGTTATTGATTATTCAACTTCATTTAGGCCAAGAACAATTCTAGAAGGAATCGTGGAAGAGCTTTTATAGTTGATTTAGACTCAGGTAATGTCATCTGTCTTCTGTAGGTTTCCAGTGTATTGTTGCATTTCGTGTTGTTCTTTTTGTGTGCCTCTCTATGCATTATGATTTATGAGGTGGGGAGATGGGGAGAGAGTCCCATCCTTGGAATAATCAATGTCCCTTGGAAGAAGATTGTTAATTTAATGATATTTAAGTTCCGTATCTAATCCTTTAATAATTGAGATAATGATTCAATGAGGCGTAGGAAAAAGGCGTGCAAAATGAGGTAAATGATAACAAAAAATTGATAGAAAACTCTTGTGCTTACATAATAAGCTTAGTGTGGTTCAAAATTGAATCTACTAAAAATGTGTCAAGATATTGAGTGGCTTTCTGTTGAAATGTATATATGGTATCTGTATATAATAGGAAAGACTAAGTAGCCTTCCATTTAGGATTAATATCCTTCCAATTACGGTTGAGAGCTTAGCCTATATAATCATGTATTTCTATTCTATGAAACACACAATAAAGTATATCTATTCTCTCTTAGTTTTACATGGTATCAGAGCCCCTGTGCTCTCTACGGTCCTTTTCCGGCAACGTTACCTATTATTTTTTCTGCCACCGCGCTCTCTCCATTTTTCCGGTGGTCGTGTCTTCAGTTTTGAGACCTTTAGTAACTCGCCTGCCAAACTCCAAGAAGACAAGCATTGAAACCTTGTCGGACGTGCCGCCACGCTCCACCCACCGGAATCCGATTTGATTTTCTAGCACGCGTGGACTTTGACCGCCGGTAGCCTTGCCTTCTGACAATGCCGGCGATCCTCTTTGCGGCAGCCCCACAGTCACTACTTACCGGATTCCGATCTCTTTCTCCGGCACGTGTGGGCTTTCACTACCGACATCATTGCCTTCAGATAGAGTTGGTGAGCTAAATCTTGCTGCGGCATCACTATCGCTCATCGGCCACCGTCGCTATCGTAAAAAAACCTCCACTGTCACTGGAAAATTGTTGCTGTGTTGTTAGCAAGTTTTCTTTTGATCTGTGAGTCAATATGACTTCTGAAAGCTTCAAAACAGGTTTTGCCTTTTCCTTTAGTTCATTTCTTGTTATTTATATTGAAAAATTGGTAAGAAGCATTAATTATACCTCATGGGCTGCTTCTGTTGAATTATGGTGTATGGGACACGGTCTGGAGGATTATGTTACATAATTAAAGGACAAAGATACAATTGAGTGAAAGAAAATTGATGCCTTACAATGCAATCAGTTATGGCAAACAATCGACCTTCAATTGTGTCCCATTTATAAAGCTTACAGAACTTGTTTTGATATTTGGAATCAGATCAAATTGTTATACACTAATAATATTCAAAGACTATATTCTGTTGTTTCAACTCTTGTCAATTTAAAACAACAAGGTATGGACATGTTAGAATTCCTTGGCTGGATGACATCCCCCAAGATTGAATTCAATTCACTCCTGCTGATTGGTAAGACTGTCATTGAAGATTTTGCATAGAGGGACAAGTTTTTTTATGGTTTTGACTCTAGCTCCTATCAGTTCTGAGTTCTCACCAATTCGAGATCAAATCGTTGCTAGTGCGGCTGTTCCCTCTTTGGAGGAGGTGTTTGCTTAGCTCCTTCGTGTTTCAGTTCCAGGTCATGTTCCCGGATCATCTGCGGTTGACTCCTCAGTCTTAGCCTCTCACTCTCAGTCACAGAGTTCTTTCAAAGGAAAACAAGGCGATTGCAGCAAAAATTACCCCAAGTGTAGTTATTATCATCGTTGGGGCTATACTTAGGAAAAATGTTACAAGTTGTATGGACGATCTCCTCGAGCTACAAATCTTGCTCAAATTGATCAATTTGACACCCCGACAACCAGTCACCATCCTTGACTATTACTGGTGTAGACTATGAAGATTATCTTAAGTATCTAGCAGCTAAGCAGTCTACCACCTCCGTTGCTTCCATTGCCAATACTGGTAATTCCGTTGCCTGCCTTACTTAGTCTTCCTCTCTAGGACCGTGGTTCCTTAATTTTGGTGCCTCAGATCATGTTTTTGGTAACCTTCGGTTGCTTTCTTGTATTTGAGTTTGGATCATTACCATCTGTCACTTTAGCTAATGGGTCCAAAACTATAGTAAAGTAATTAGTCGAGCATATCCTCTACCTTCAATACCTTTAGACTCTATTCTCTATATTTCACAATGTCTTTTTAATCTTATATCTGTCAGTAAACTCACTCGTTCTTTAAACTGTGCAATCACTTTTGTTAATGATTCTGTTCTTATACAGGATCGCAGTACGGGACAAATGATTGGCGCAGGTTGTGAGTCACAGGGGTTTTATCATTTGAATATTCCTCAACCATCTGTTGTATGCACTGTCTCTGAATCACCAGCACTCCATAATTGTCTAGGACATTTAAGTCTGTTAAAACTTCAGAAAATGATTTTAGATCTCTCTAGTTTATCACTTTTCAATTGTGAGTCTTGTCAGTTTGGAAAACACTCTCGGGGATCATTTTCTAAGCGTGTCAATAATCGGGTTGTCTTCTTTTGAATTAGTTCATTCAGATGTCCGGGGTCCTAGTTGAGTTTCTTCTGTTTTAAGGTTTAAGTATTTTATTACGTTTATTGATAATCATTCACGTTGCACTTAGTTATTTTTAATGAAAGATCGTTCTGAATTATTTTCTATCTTTGAATCTTTCTATGTTGAAATTAAGACATAATTCTCTACTACTATTCACATATTGCGTAGTGATAATGTACGTGAATATTGTTTTTGCTATTTTTTACTAAATTTATGCCTTTTCAGGGCATTTTACATCAGTCTTCCTATGTCTAAGAATAGACATCTCATTGAAATTGCCCGCACTTTATACACAATAATGGTCATCTTTATTTTTGGGCTAATGCTGTTCTTACTGTTTGTTTTTTGATAAATCGAATGCCCTCCTCCATGTTACATCATCAGGTCCCTCATTTTGTTCTGTATCCTGATTAACCATTGTTTTATCTTTTGCCGCGTGTCTTTAGCTCTGCATGTTTTGTCCATGTATTCTCTTCTGGTCAAGACAAATTATCCGCTTGGTCTATTAAATGTCTTTTTCTTGTTTACTCGCGTCTTCAGAAAGGTTATAAGTGTTATTCCCTTGACATCCGACGTTATTTCTTTTCTGCTGATGTCACATTTTTGAAGCATTCCCCTTTTTTTCTTTGTTTCAGAAAATACGTCCATTACAGAGGTTCTTCCAGTTCCTTATATTATTTCTCCTCCTCTTTGAGTTAAACATTGAACCTGTCCTTGTCCCATAGTATGATCTTTCCATCGGAGATTTTCCCTCTCCGACTCGTGATAGCCTTGTTCCTTTTGATCTTGCAGGTGATGACAGTGATACCACTCTTAAGGCTCTTGAGGTTCCCGTTGACTCACTTTCTATTCCAAATTCCTCTTCTATTGAGGTTTTACCACCTGCTGACCAATTTTCAATTGCTGTCCGTAAAGGTATACGATCCACTCGCAACCCTCATTCCATTTACAATTTCCTTTGTTATCATCGTCTATATTCCCCATATTATGCTTTTGTGTCTACTTTATCTTCTGTCTCAGTTCCTACCACTTTTCGTGAGGCACTTTTACATGCTAGGTGGTGTTAAGCAATGGTTGAGGAAATGACTGCTTTGCACAATAATGGTGCATGAGAATTAGTCTAGTTGCCACCAAGACATTCCATTATTTGTTGTCGATGGGTTTATGCTATCAAAGTTGGGCTCGATGGTCAGGTTGATAGGTAAGGTTGGTTGCAAAGGAGTACACAAAAACTTCTAGCCTGGATTATTCTGAAACCTTCTCTTTTATGGCTAAAATATCGTTTGTTCGGTACTTATCTATAATTGCTATTTGCCAATAGTCTTTGCACCAGTTTGACATAAAAAATACATTTCTTCATAGTGAACTTCAAGAAGAAATCTATATAGAGTAACCACCTAGTTTTGTTGCTCATGGGGAGTTTGGTTTGGTATGTAAACTTTGTCACTCTTTGTACGGTTTAAAACAATCTCCTCGTGCCTGGTTTGGTCATTTCAATACTGTTATTTAGAAGTTTGGTATGATTAGAAGTTAGTTAGATCACTCTATTTTCTATAAGTATACACCACAAGGCCAATGCATGTATTTAGTAGTCTACATTGATGATATTGTCATTACAAGAAATGATCAAGATGGTATTAAGCAATTGAAAAATCTTATTTGATCATTTTCAGACCAAAGATTTGGGATAACTCAGATATTTCCTTAGTATAGAGATAGCTCAATTTAACTCAAAGATTGCTATCTCTCAAAGAAAGTATGCTTTGGATATTTTTAAGAAACATGGATGATGGACTGCCGACTCATAGACTCTCCTATGGATTTTAACACTAAACTCTTACATGGACAGATAGTCTCTTGTAGATCTTGGGAAATATCAAAGACTAGTTAGTTAGCTTAATTATCTCACACGGCCTGATATTTCCTTTTTGACTACTGCTGTCAGTCAGTTTCTACAATCTCCATATGATAGTCATTGGGATGCAGTTATCCGAATCCTACGATATATCAAGGGTGCATCAAGTAAATGTTTGCTATATAAGAATAAGGGTCATATGCAAATTGTTAGATACTCAGATGCTGATTAGGAAGGTTCTCCATCAGAGATGTTCTACCACTGGGTATTGTGTTCTTATTGAAAGAAATCTTGTATTTTGAAAAAGTAAGAAGTAAGATGTTGTTGCTAGGTCGAGTGTAGAAGCAGAATATTGTGCCATAGCCTTAGCAACATAGGAACTTATATGGTTGAAATAGTTAATCCAAGAGTTAAAATTTGCAGATATATCACAGATGAAGTTACTTCGTAATAATCAAGCTACCCTTCACATTTCATCCAACTCAGTGTTTCATAAAAAAGACTAAACATATAGAGATTGATTGTTACTTTATTCGAGAAAAGATTTTATTCGGCTGTATTTCCACCAATTATGTCAACTCAAACGATCAGCTAGTAGATATTCTTACTAAATCTCTCTAGGGTCCTCAAATTGATTTTATTTGTAACAAGCTTGACGCATATAATTTATATGCTCCAGTTTAAGGGGGAGTATTGAAATGTATATATTGTATTTGCATATAATAGGAAAGACTAGGTAGCCTTCCATTTAGGATTAATATTCTTCCAAATAGGGTTGAGAGCTTAGCTTATATAATCATGTATTTCTGTTCTATGAAACACACAATAAAGAATATATTTTCTCTCTTAATTTTATACTTTCAACTGGCTGCTGTGGAAGCCTAGAGATTAAACGCATTTCAATGTACATTGAACATGTTCCCTATCTATTTTTGTTGGATTTTCTGATTCTCTTTGTCTTACTACCATAGGTGGAAATCTGTTGCAAATATGCAAGCAATGACAATAAGGAGGGAAGCATTGAATTTCCCTTGCTTTATGTGCTTTCATTTGGGGGAAATTTATTTTGGGATTTGTCTAAGTCAGTTGATATCTGTTAAAGGTTTTCTGTAGATATGTAGGCAAAGTTTCTTAAAACTTTCATGTGATTCAATTGCGATATAGTTATGAGTTTATTCTCTCAACTAGATGTTTGCCCTTTCTTTATGCATAATTGGGAGTTGAGAACTAGGGAGTTAGGGATTTTAATGGTATCAAATTAAATCTTCATTAAAGGTGATGCAACTTCAAGAGAGCATCTACCAAGTATCTAGTGCTTCATTGTGGTGATGGTGTTGGTGATGGTGTTGAATGCTAGTGCTATCAGATTGGCTACTATTTGTATTGGCTTAATTCATTTGTTATAAATTTTGAATCTTTTGATTACTGCACAGTGGGTGTAGCTTACATTTCTCGCTTCTCTGGCCCATTTATTGGTATCTGTGGTCATTGCAAGTCATAGTTCTATGTTTTACTTTCTGACTCATCGATATCCTTGATTACTACAGAACGAACAACGGGGTTGACTCATAACAATTGCAACAAGCGCAGAAGGGTTCCATCTAGCCTGCCAATTATCAATTGCGATGTTTACATAAATTTGGAAAGCACTGGCCATACTATGGTAATATCCACAATTCTTTGATATCGTATTTGTGGTAATACCTTTGTAGGGAAAAATTTTATGCCGAGAAAGAAGAAAATCTTTTATATTTTCAACTGAATACATTTTCTAGGTTGACTGACTTAATATTCTTTTGCCAGAGAGAAAATGCTGGAGTGCCTCCACCACCTCCACCTCCTCCTCCGAAGGAGCCTACCTTCACTTGCCCAATTTGCATGGGACCATTAGTTGAGGAGATGTCGACAAAATGTGGTCACATATTCTGTAAAGTATGTATTAAATCTGCTATAGCAGCACAGGCCAAGTGCCCCACTTGTAGGAAAAAAGTCACAATGAAAGAACTCATTAGAGTTTTCCTTCCAGCAACCAGCTGAATTTGAGTATTGCGCCCCTAAAACTAATGCTGTAAGTTAGCTGCTCTATATATTGTAATTTTTTTCAGAAATAGAAATTGAAACACCAATTCTGAAGTATATGCAGTTACAGAGTAGGGAGATTTGTTTTTTGGCATCCAAATGGAAATGAATATAAAAGAGCACATGAATTGTAGTCTCTATAAATATTTTGAAGATTATTTTAGTCCTTCTAGAAAAAGACCAAAATTGTGAAAATTTCGTATGAACTTTGCTAAATGTGAAGTTACTTGGAAAATTGAAATACTTATATGCTTTATGTGAAGCCTTCCACTTTAGTTGTTTTAGTAATATGTATAACAGGCATTTGCTTGTGCATTACTGCTACTTTAAACTTCATCATATGAATCAGTTGCTTGCATTATGTGTTGTGGTTGACATTATGTATTACATATATATCTGCTTTGCTTCCCATATCTTTGAAGTGCTGATATAAGTTGTATTACTACAGGGTTAATGCAAACTTTTTTGAGACAGGAAGGATGCAAAAGGTTTTGGCTTGTCAGTTGGTGGTGCAGTATTTGGAATTTTAACCTGACAAATTTGTGCAGATCAAGCAGTGAAACAGATTACTATAGTTAAAATGGATGGATAATCATCTGGATTAGTGGTCAGAGCTCCTTAATTTTTCATTTTTGTTTACATACTGATCTGTGACATTAACCATTGGCTTTGTTAATGGAAATCAAGTGGGGTCTTAAAAATATATACTTGGAATATGTAGCACGTATATATGGTTGTGGTCTCTATAATTATATATTAAGGTTTCAGTCTGTCTATTACATGTTTTGAATAGGTGATGTCACTCCGTTTGCACCTCTATATCTTCACCTATAAATTTGTGTTTGGACCTATAAATTGGATAATGGCAACTACTCTAGTTTTGCTCTTGGAAGATGAGTAAACAAAATTTGGGCCGTCTATGTGGGGATGGGGCTCCAAAAGTTTAGGGTAGCTTCATTTTAGCTCAGTTTTCTTCTAGTTTATTGGTTAATCCTTTTTCTGAACATGATCTTAAAATATAAAAGGATTATCTTTAGGTGAAGTATAAAACCCTTTTCCTTTCATTGTCAAGTAATTGGACATAACATGGTACTTATATATATATATATATATATATATTTGACTTTTTTTCAAGTCTAAAATTAACATATTCTTGAGAGATTGACTTCGAGCTTCGGCGCATAAAATTTGAGCCCATGGGAAAAATTATTCAAGAAGTGGCGAATTTTGAATTGGGTCATTCAGCTCTGATGAGGGCCTGGCCCGAGTACAAAATATTTTTGTGGTGTCTCTCTTTTCTTTTTTTTTTTACTTAGATCTTTGACGTAGAATCGTGAAGGCATAGGGTCATTGTTCTTTGCTCATTTAAAAGAAAAACCAACATTCAAAACTTAAAGAAAAATGTAAATTCAAAAAAATACGGAACTTAAGAAGTTTTTTCTTACTGTGAAGAGGGAGTAATTCATCTAGACGAAGTAATGCCCTTATGGCTATTATACTCGCTCATCTTGAGCGGAGTAATCGAATCCGAGAGTAGTTGGAAATGAGCAAGGGATAGTTTCTCCTGGTTTCAGTATTCTTTTGGTGGTATTTGCAACAGTGGTACGATCCCATAAATAGAATCCTATATGAGGAGTTAATCATCTGCCAAAATAATTATTGCTGGTGGATTTAAGATTAAATCAATTGGGAGTAAAGGAACACGATGTAATTGAGATAGAAGGCAAGCAAAAGGAGAATGGAGAGGAAATGAATGCGGACTGCTTAATAAGGAAGGTCCTGTCCAAAAGAGTAGTAAATAGAGATGCATATAGAATAACAATGCAACAAGTATGGAGGGCGGTCGAACAGCTGCAGATCGAAAGTCTCAGAAGTAATAGATTTGTCCGCTATTTTGATGCTGAGGAGGATAAAAGAAATGTATTGGCCTTAAAACAATGGCACTTTAACAAATCTTTAATTATTCTCACAGAAGTATAAGAGCTGGGAGCACTGAATACAATCAAGTTCCAATACACGTCGTTCTGGGTACATATCCATAATACCCCTATATCCTGTATGCATAAAGCAATAGTGTGCATCTTGGGGGGAATTAGTGTGGTGGAGGAGATTGAGTTGGATGACCGAGGGAGCTGTTTTCGGAAGTATGTTCGAGTCAGAATAAGGCTAGATGTTACTAAGCCTCTAAAAAAGATATCTAACGGTGATCACACAAGACTCACAAGAAGAAGCCATTATGCCACTATTATATGAGAAGCTGCCAGAATTTTTGCTACTGCTGTGGATGTATTGGACACACGTACCGAGAATGTATTATAAGGAAAGAAAGAGAGAGAAAGCAGCAAATGACAATGAGGGGAGTTGATCAGAGAAAGGGAGAGATGCAGAAGAAGAATTTGCATATGGGTTATGGCTTCGAGCAAGAAGTATTGGAATGAAATAGAAACAGAGATATAAAGAGAAGGAAGATAGTTTAAAAGTGCAAACCAAATTAGTAGTGCCTAGTGAACAATTAAACCGAAATGTAGCAAGCCAAAATGAAGAAGACGACAGAAACACAGACAATAAGGGTAGTTGCAGCGAAAGAGAGAAACAATCGAGTAAACAATCTGAATCTGGGTACCCACACCCGAAACTAGATCTGACTGGAATGAAAGGAACCCAATCCAACTCGGTTTCCAAGGAAGCTGAGATAGGATCCAATGGCATTAATGAAAGGGGACTGGAGATAGTTTTGATGGATGTGGAGTTTGGAGCTCGAGAAACCTATGAAAGAAGTGTTATAGACAGGGATGTGAGACAGGAGAACAGAAGGAAGGAAGAAAATGAAGTGGGAAAAAATGTTGCCCCTTTTGAACAATTTGGCTTTAAGAGAAAATGGGGCTATAGTAGAAGGGCAAATGAATCACAGGGCCTTTACCAATCAGGCCCAACAAAAGGAGGGGATACGGCCCAGAGGAAGTATGCAACTCTAAAGCAAACAAAAATAGAAAGCTTCGGCTAGAAGGGCCAAATTAATTGACAACTCTGTAGTTGGCCCTAAATTGGGCAAGAGAACAAGCCCAAACAGGGAGTTATTGTCCATAGCCCAAAGCCCTGAAAAAAAGAAACAAAAAAAGGTGGGAAATAATCTTCGAATAACAGAACTAACGGTTATGGAGGGAGAATTCAAACAACTAAAAACCTACTCATCAACATCGATTGAGGTTGGAATCCAGCCTCTACCAGTAGCTATGAGAGTCTTAAGTCAAAATGTTCGAGGCATGAGGAGTCTTCAGACATTTAGGAGCCTTAACAACACTCTCCAAAACAATAAACTAGACTTTGTATTCATGTGTAAAACTAAATTACAAGAAAATATAATGGTAAGGGTAGGTCAAATGCTTGATAGAAGGGCTGAAAGGAGGGATAGCTCTATTGTGGAATAACCAAATCGATGTTCAAGTCATGTCTTACAGTAGATGCCATATTGATGTAATGGTGGTGGATGGGAATTCCAAACTGTAGAGATATACAAGCTTATATGGTTTACTAGAAGCAAGTTCAAAAAGTCACACCTGGCTACTGTTAAAGAGGCTGGAAGGGTTGTCTCAATTACCATAAATCTACGGTGGAGATTTTAACAAGGTTTTGGAGATAAATGAAAAAAATAGATGTCTCTAAAGATTGTTGGTAAGGCAGGGCATTGTTCGATTTGGTTCCCTTTTTTTTTGAAACATAACTTAACCGGTCCGATTCAGTATTTTAAAGAAGTGAAACCAAATTAATTTTTTTAAAAGAAAAAAATGAACTGGACCGAATCAGTTTTTTTCGGTTCTATTTTTTTTAATTTTTTAGGTATTTTTAAAATTTTTTTATTTTAAATTATGAGTTTTTTTTTAATTCATTTGTCCAAATATTTAGTAGATCATTTTAATTCATTTATTTTGATTTTTTTATTACACATTACATAAGCCATTAAATTTATTCTAATATATTATATAAGTCTTTAAAAAATTAAATTGACTAAATTATTATACATGACATGTTACATTACACGTTATATATTATATAATCAAAATTTTTTTATTACACGTTACATAAACCACCAAATTTATTCTTATATGTTATATAAGTCTTTAAAGAAATTAAATTGGCTAAATTAATATATATTACACGTTACATTATACGTCATTTATTATATAATAAAAAAAATTCATTACACGTTAGATAACCACTAAATTTATTCTTATATATTATATAAGTCTTTAAAAAATTAAATTAACTGACTAAATTATTATATATTCCGGTTTTGGGCTATTTTTTGAGCTTTTTTTAATTCATTTGTCTAAATAATTTAGTAGATCATTTTTTGACCTAATTTTTGGGTCTATTTTATATTAACATAATTACAATTTGCTTAATTTGAGATAAATTTAAACTTTTTATTTATTAATAAAATATTAATTTCTAATAATATTCATAATATAAAATTCTTTTATTTAATGAAATTACAATTAGAATATTTTCAATTTTTGATTTTAATAGTGAGTGAGTGAGTGAAATTGTGTGTGGGTAAATATATATTTGTATTTTTAAAATCCCAATTATTTATTGCCACATGGCAATGTAATTAAAATTTATCCAAAAAATCCTATTTTTTTCCCACCCTTAGCTGCTGAAGTAATTGAATGTTTCAAAGAAGTTAGATTTTGTGACTTTCTGGATTTGGGGTGAAATGGTCAAATATGAGATTTGGGCAGGAGTTTGTGTAAGAAAAACTAGATAGATTCCTGTGTAATGACAAGTGGAATGAGGTATATGGCAAAAGCTTGGTTCACCATTTAGTGGTCACTGGATTAGATCATTGTCCCATTTTATTAGAAGCTTGGTGTACTCAAAGTTGGGTGAAGAAGATGCAAAAAATAGGTCCTTGATTCCACTATGAGGATGTTTGAAACACTCACTCTGAGCGCAAGAACACTGTTAAAGGCTACCGAGAGACTAAAAGGAGACCAACAGGGGTAATGTTGGATATCTTCAAGGAGAAAATCCAAAGAGTGAAAGAAGGACTAAGGGCCTAGAGCAAGAAGGTTTTTGGTGGGAGGCACAGAAAGCTAGAACAGCTTAAAAGCAAGCTGAACCACCTAAAAACTAAAGACAAACACTATGAGAGCACCAAAGAGGTGGAGGGCCTAGAAAAGCAAATTGATAACCTCTTAATGGAAAAAGAGAACTATTGGAAGCATAGGTCAAGTGTTAATTCGCTCAAAAGTAAGGATAGAAATACGAAGCTATTCTGTGCTATGTCCACTGCTAGAAGGAAGGGAAACGAGATCAGAGGTCTACTTGCAGAAGAAGGAAAGTGGACAGAAGAGGAACAAGAGGTTGAGCAAATAATTTGTAGCTACTTCACAAACTTGTTTACTTCATCAAACCCAACTAGAAACCAGATTCAAGAAGCACTGCAAGGGGTAGAACCAAGGATATCAGAGGAGATGAATAGAGAGCTTTGCAAGGAGTTCACAAGGAAAGAACTGGTAGCTACAATTTAGCAATCAAACCCTTGTAAAGCACCAGGATTATATGGCATCTTAGCAGGTTTCTACTTTACACATTCGCAAACTGTTGGAGAGGACACAATGAAGGCTTGTCTGCATATCCTCAACAACTAAGGTGACATTTCAGGCCTCAATCATACTTTACCAGTCTTGATTCCAAAAATTTCAAACCCTCAATTGCCTATGGACTTTATACTAATCAGTCTATGTTATGTATGGTATAGGTTTGTGGCAAAAACAATTGCAAATAGGCTTAAAAATGTATTTAGTACTATTATTGCCCCAAACCAAAGTACTTTTCTGCCTAATTCACTAATTAGTGATCGTATAATCCTATGCTATGAATGCTTACACAAGATTAGGAATAAAAAGGTGGGAAAAGATAAATTTATTGCCCTAAAGCTGGACATAAGCAAAGCTTATGATAGAATAGAGTGGCCATTCCTAGAGTGTGTTATGCAAAAACTTGGTTTTACTAGATCATGGATTGAGCTTATCATGAAATGTGTTTTAACAACTACATTTCAGTATTGATTAATAGACAGGTGAAAGAACACTTCCAGGCACATAGAGGATTGAGGAAAGGCTACCCCCTTTCTTCATATCTATTCATAATTTGTGCAGAGGCCCTTTTCACTTTAATTCAATAAGCAAAAGATCCAAGACAGATCCAAGGCAAATCCAAAGTGTTAGATTTAATAGATCCAACTCAATCTCCTACCTATTGTTTGCAGATGACAGCCTCATCTGCAAATAATAAGTGGGAGATTGAGTTGGATTTGCAGATGACAGCCTCATCTGCATCAAGGCATCAGCCCAAGGTTGTAATTAACTCAAGTAAATTTTTTAGCAGTACTCCAAAGCCTCAGGGCAAGTTTTCAATTATGAGAAGTCCTCACTATTTTGTAGTCCAAATATCCACCAGATGCAAGCACAACAAGTCTAGGATATCTTTAATTTAAGAAGGGTGGGCATGAATGAAAGATATCTAGGCTTGCCCTCAATGATAGGGAAGAATAAGAGGGGTTTTTTCATTTAAATTGAACTGAGAGTATCTAACATAATAACTCAATGGAATGAGAAGATTTTTTTCTAGTGGTGGAAAAGAAATGTCGATCAAAGCATTTGCCCCATGCTGTCTCCACTTATGCAATGAGTGTTTTTAAGCTTCCATGGGGTTTGTGTGATGATATTCACAAGTTCTTTATTATCTTCTAGTGGGGATCTTGAGACCAACAGCAGAGGAAGATATATTGGGCAAATTGGGGAAAAAATGTGTCAAGGAAAAAGCCAAGGAGGTATGGGATTCCGAGACTTGCCTTGCTTCACCCAGGCACTATTAGCAAAGCAAGGATGGAGGTTGCTCCAAAATCTTGAATCCTTGACTACTAAGGTGCTCAAAGTAATATATTTTAAAAATTCATCCTTCTTAGAAGCTAGAATGGGAAGCAATCCATCGTACATACGGAGGAGTTTGCTTTGGGGAGATAACTATTATAAGAGGGAACTAGATGGATAATAGGGGATGGAGCAAAAGTTAATTTCACTAAAGTAACTAGATCCCCAGAATCTTAATGCTTAAACCTTTCTTCCTCCCATTCTTTCAAAGGAAACTACAGTTGATGCTTTACTCACAAAGAGGAATGAGTGGAAAGAAGATGTAGTTACAATGAATTTCCATGCCAAAGATGTGAAGCATATCCTTCAAATCCCTTTACCCCCGAGGAAATAAGAGGATGTATTATGTTGGCACTTTGATAAGAGGGATCGGTTTTCAGTAAAAAGTGGCTACTTTATAGCTATGAGGAAGATTAGTGAAGACTGGCCTGAATCTTTTGGAAATTGTTCATCCCTCTAGAAGAAAATTTGGCTTTGCTACCCTCAGTAGAAAATAAAAATATTCATTTGGATAGCCACTAAGAACCTTCTTCCCACAACCAAGGCATTGGTGTCCAAAAAAGTCTTAGAAAGTTCAATTTGTAGCAGATGCTCCATTAGAGAGGAAAGTACTCTTCATGCTTTGGTTACCTGTAAAATGGCCAAACAAGTTTGAAAAGAGACTGAATTTGGAGTATTGGTGAAAGGTTTGAAATGACAGCAGCTAAGAGAGTTCCTAGAGCAAGTGATTCTGAGAATTCCTAATGTGAAATTTATGAAATTTAGAAGAACGGAAACTCTCTGATCATGGAAGGCAAGCATGAAAATTCAATGGGTATCATTGTTAAGGTAGAGGCCATCTTAGAAGCAAATTTGTCACACGAGTCCACCCAGCCAAAGCCTCGTGGCACTGACAAACCTGAAGTCCCTTCAACTTGGAAAGCCCCCCCTGTGGGATGGACAAAAATGAATGTGGATGCAGCAATCAAAAAACATGATCTGAAGTCAGGCCTAGGTGTTGTTCTAAGAGATGATAAAGGCTCCATTCAGATGATGGCAGCAGGAATGAGGAGAGATAGAGGTGAGGTGGAATTTGCAGAAGCTTCAGCAATCTTGTTTAGCCTGCAAAGGGTAGTCGATCAAGGCAGATCACCTCTCATTATTGAATCTAATGCCAAGACAGTTGTAGATATGACCAAAGGAAGAGTTAACTCGGCAAAGGATATAAAATAGGTGATAGAGGAGATCCAGATAACCATGTTTGAATTCCAGCATATTAAGATTCAGCATGCTCATAGAATTTGTAAGACTCTAGCTCACAATTTAGCCAAAAAGGCCCTTAATTGTACTAATGAACAAGTTTGGCAGGAAAATTTCTCGTTGGTCTTCTCTTAATGAAGTAACTAACTTTCAAAAAAGAAAAAAAGAAAAATGCAAATTCGTTGGATTGCAATTTGTTTATTCACTTTAGTTTTGATGTTATATTGACTTCTAATTTGAGGTTTCTTTTGTTTAGTGACCAATGGTATCATTTGTTAATTGCATGTTGGGATTTTATTTTGGCAGAAAAGCGTAGTTTAATATTTCATAAAACTGGGTTTTATGAGAGTAGGAAAGGGTTTTTTCCAATCTGATTTGAATCGTTTTGGATTAGATTGGTTTACAGCAAACTGTATTAATAGTTTCCTTTTATTCAGTCTGTTTGTGTTATAGAGTTAAAAGGGTTTTCTTTTATAGTGTTTATGTTTCTTTAATTTTCTCAACCATTGGATACACAAAATTTATATATATATAAAAAAAAGATTTCTGAAAGCTACTAATAAAAAGAAGGGGAAAACTTGAAAATAGTCGAGGCCCGTCTTATTCAGAGTTGGAAGTACAGCGTTGAACATTATTATTACTGTGACAGGCGACAGCTGATGCGGATGGCGATCACGGTCATGGAGATTGATAGAGGGCATCGCCATTGCCTTTAGACATGGCTTTGAGCCCAGCATTAGCATTGTCTTTGGGGGCAGCGAGCCAAGGATAGGAGCCAAACCAAGGCCTCCAGAGTGGTAGCCCCCAAAATGGCCATAGAAACTGAGGATGGTACAACCCATCTTTCATTGGCTGTGGCAACTCTCTTCCTGCTTCAGTTGTGATCGTGGCAACAAATGCCACCGTAAATAGAACGAAAAACAGCAATGCCTTAGCACTGCTAGTATTCTTCTTCTCCATCCTAAATTAAATCGTCTTCTCAGTTTTTGTTTTTTGTTTTTCTGCATGGACGGGATTGTTTCAATGCTGCTGCGTTTTATAGGAGAAGGAGGTATCTTTTTGTTTACTTTGTTTGGAACTCGTATTGATTGGTATATGCATGATGGATTTGATTCTTTTAGAAAAAGGAAAAAAAGAAGATAATAATGTTCGTTGGCCCAAGGTTGCTGTTAGTGAATTTATGGGGTTTGTTAGGAGTTCCCTTTTCTGTTTTCTTATTAGGTTGTTCTGATATTCACAGTGGCGTAGTTTAGTAACTTGATAATACCATTAGAGTTTCACGCTAGTATTTCGGTGGTAGCTCATTTTAATTTTTAAAATGAGGTATATATATTTATTTAGGAGGAATATTTAATTCTTTAGTTTAGACCTTTTATAAATAAAGATATTTGAATTGCACCATCAAAATTATATTCTAAGTTAGTCATAATTGGCACCCAACTATTTTGTCTAGATGGCAAAGTTTGTGTTCAAACCTTAATAAATAACTCAAAATATTATAAATATTTTTATTTTTTTATGAAGGTAATTAGTTCTTGAAGGTGTTGGTATGAACATATTTAAATGTTAGGTGATATATAATTTCAATAAATTTATATGTTATAGAATTGATATATGATATAATATCATATATAAAAAAAATTGATCAAACAATATTTTGACCAAAAATGTCCGCTACAAAAAAAAAAAAGTAAACACATCCCGATGGCACTCATAGCTTCTTTGTCGCTTAAGTGGAAAGCTGGAGAGGAAGATCATTTGGCTATTAGGTGAAGTTTGATTGGTAATCAGAAAGCTGTATACTATCATCCAATTTATGGTTAGAGGATTGCTATCTCTACTTGGGTTAACATCCGGTGGTTACGCCATTATTTTTCTGTCATGTGAATTTTGAAGTGCAGTTAAAATTTGGGAACATAAGAATAGGTCCAACAATTAATAAAAGGCCCAAACTGGAAATGTAGATGGGCATGGTCCAATATTCATCGTGTACCCGTTTTAAAGTTTAAACCCTTGGATGAAATAAGTCATAACTAGGAAAAATCAGAACATAGTAAAGTTGCTCAATCAGAGCTTTCCCAATTGCTGAAATCTAAATCCAGACTACGTTTTTAAATAGCAGTAAGATAGTACATCAAACAACAAGCTTATGATAAAAGTCCAAACGTTAAAGATACAACAATTGACTCATGGGGTGTGATGTAGACTATCTATCACCGGAATCAAGTACATTAACCTCTTGCTCAATCTATCAGCTGGTATTTAAGTTCTCCTTAGTGCAAACTCTACCCTAACAGCACATAAATTTGGAACACAATCCTTTGAAGGAAGGAAAGAACAAAGAAAACTACACTTGAAACCAGTGAAAGCAAGTAAATGAGAGCAAACTTGATTATTTCTTTATCTTGCAGGTTTCTTTCTCCACTCTGTGCGGCCTCGGTTAATCTCAGAGCCATCACCTGACAATCTCAGTAAGTGCAAAAATTGACGGCAGTCTTGTTTATCTCCTGTTGCAGCAAGTGACCCATTTGTTCCTTGAAGCTTTGAGACTGGTTCGGCATCCTCAATCACTTCTGGGCTTGTGACGGAATCAACTATATCGTCCTGTTGGCATTCTCTTCTGTAATCTAAGGTGATAGTTTGTAATTCATGGGTGTCAATTACATCTTGAGGCATGCTCTGTCATAGAAGGTCACAGATAACCTTAGCCTTTAAGGTAGAGATATAAGAATTCTAGTCTTAGAATGCTTTATTACCATTGCATCTACTTTGAGGAAAGGAAGGGAAGAAGGGCAACAATTTACTTTTTCCTTCAACAAGGTTGAAAAAAAAAAGAATCTAAAGAAATTCATTTCTATAGCAAAAGCAACATGAAGATTAGAGAAAAATGATACTACACTAACCTCCAGAAGCCATCCAATGTAGGTGACATTATTAACATGCTGGTTCATGTCCAGATCAGCTCGCCTAGGCTGCGAATCCCAAAAGCACAGTAAGAACTTGACAGATTTGGACAGCCTTAAGATAAATCGGATTGATCTTACCATAAGCCCCAGCCTGGAATACTGAGAGGGATCTTCGAGTTTTGAAATTTTCCTCGAGCTGCTATTATTTTCCTCTGGAAAAGCTAATCTATATGTGCCATAACAAACAAACTGAAATTAGTAAAGCAACCTGCAAATACCAAGACCCTCTCATGCGCGAGAAACGGGTAGGTCATCCAGTTTCTCCAATCTGGTCATCCAATTTCCCCATCCACCCAAATGCACACACAAAAGAAAATACGTGCATAGCAATTCATTTTCAAAAACTGTCTCTTCTGTGTTCCAATTAGCAATTAAAACAGCCCAAAACTGGTCAGTTTTCTTTGTCTCAACCATTCAATTTCAATATTGAAACAGTTCTAACATATTCGTTTTTCAGTCAAGATCAGATGGACCACAAAAGGACAGCCAACTCTATAAACCTATAGTTTCGATTTTCTCCAGAACTCCACTTCGTAAATTGCCTAGTTTCCAATTTTGTCAAGCATATAAATGTATCCGGTAAACAATATTTTTAAGTTGTCTAGATTCAATCACATCTATGATGATGCCATAAGCATTAGGACTTCAACCAATCCATCTAATGATATAGCAATGGCAGCTGAAGAGTTACCTCTGGAATTAAATTATATCATGATGTGGTTTTCAATTTTAGCCAACTATGTTTTACATTGCAATGTATAATGACTTATATAACAAATAGGTAGTAGTGTAGGCCTGAATAAAATGAAAAGCATGTTACCTGAGTTCTCGAGGACAGAAGACTAAATACTCTTCTCGGACATCATCACTGACTTTCTGAAGCCGCCTAGTGTCATGGTTCATCATCACCCACTTGCTGAAATCATAAGATGTATTATTGTCAACTTTTAAGATACATGTATTCAGGAATATAAAAGTACGCATAAGCTTATATCTGTGAAGTTAATAGAAGCATATGAAGCAGAATTGTAATGAATGTTTAATCTAGTCCACCAAGGGGATATCCACATCAAGATGTAAACTGCTATTGCCACAGCATTGCATATAGCCTGACTAAAGAACTGTTGATGGCCAAAAAGATAAGAGTTTAAATATCCAAGACCATTCTACCAGGAAGAATTTGACTCATTTACAGTATCCTCATTTGACATTTTAATTCGCAAAGAACCAAAGACTGCAAGGAGATTAAGGTATATCATAAGAAAATGCAATAAAAAAGTGGTAATCTTAGAGGCTCTCATTGATCGCATATAAGTACTTGACCTTATGGCAATTTATCAAGTCTCGCTATTTATGGTTGTATACTTCACAGAAGATTTCTCAGACAACATAGTTTTTCGGTAAACTTGTATAGAAACTTGCCATTTATAAATATTTCCAGAAACTCTATGGCAAACCATGTATTATAAATATTTCAAGAAAGAAATGTTGATAATATTTGGTATGTCTAATATTAATTCAATACACCTCTCACTTTGTGAAATAACATGCCACTAAATTTGAAAATAAATTTCATTTATATTTTTTAAAAGAGGGCTCTGAACTTATGGCATGTAACCGTAATGCAAAACATTAAAATGGGAACAAGGGGGTTTCTTAAGGCCATAAGCAACAATGGAAATTATGATAAATATCATGCTAGAGGGGAAGCACCAAAAAAGAAGATCACAAAAAAGTACCAAGGAACTGCACACTCTCTTACGTTAGTTAAGAAGATGCCTCAGCAGTAACCTGGATGAAACCAGATGGAATGTGTAATGCATGCATTCAAAAACAGCTGTTCAAAACATGGACCAGTGAACGTTTAAGCAAATGGCTACTGTCTTTCTATCTTCTTGTGTTACTTTGCAGAGAAAAAAGAACTAAACAAAAATGTACCTTGTAGCTCTCCCAATAACTTCACCAGTGGCATAGTCCTTCAGAATCCAATCGCGTCTAGTTCCAATTCTTCCCTCACTTTGGCACCATGTCTCAATTTCAACCACATCACTCCTATACCACATACCCACAGTTTTTACTGTCACAAGAAATATTATGAGTCTGATAATTAGCATTGCCTGATAAAAGAGAAAGAAACCTACCAAGCAGGGTATTTGTAGATTTCAATGTGCATACGAGCTGTTACCCATATAAGATGCAACTTTCTCATGGTGGTGGTTGTTGCAAATCCATCTGTTGAAAATCCAACACTTTGGGCATGGTTACATCCAACCTCCTACAAGTGTATACATGATAATCATATCAGAACATGTAAAGACAGAAACCATAAATGAAAATCAAATTTGTTTTCTTTTATGGAGAGCACTAAAACTTTCATTCATTGAAGTCCTTTACTAAATTAATAAGCATTTGCAAACATGGAAACCAACTATGCTCAATATATCAGTACAAAATGTGAAACACAGACCACGATTGCACTTGGTCATTGACAGCACCAAAAATAAATATCAACCCGCTAAAATAATTGTTAGAACTGGTGATTCAATAATTATGTATGAGCATGAATTGAAATGAATACCAAATAAAGAGTCCGCAAAATTCTAATATGCGAAGGTTGTGTAAGGAAAGAGTAAATCGAAAAAGCAGAAGAATGGATGTTCACGCGGTGAGAACTGTTCATGAGATATTGTTCACCAGGCAATTTGTGGATATTTCTTGTTTTGACTTAATTAACTTCTTTAAATTGATTTGGACGGCTACAAGTATGAACTCTTATTTTAACTGTGTTTAGGATTTCTAAGGACTTTGTAAGCACAATATAAACTCTTATAAACTCTTAAAGATAATAAAGCATTTTAAGCATTAAGATGTAAACATAAGAAAGAATCGAGGAGTTAGGTAGACATTAAGTGCGTGATGCACTATAGTGTAACCTTTGAGGGTGTCTTCGTACTTAAGTGAACAAAAAGAGCACCAAAAGATCTTTTTGAGAGGCTCGAGCTATTATTGAATTCCTTGAGTTAAATCTCTTATGAGGTATGAGAGATACTAAGAGGTCTTGTAAAGATTATAGTGATCTAGGGAGATACTTAAAGGTCTACAATGAAAAATACTAAAAGGTCTTGTAATATCATAATAACGTAAGGAGATACTTAATAGAAGCTGGATCATGGATCCCCAGTAGATGTAGGCATTTTGGTTAAATCACGTATATCTTATATCTTGTGGTTTGTTTTTTTATCGGTGTGTTAATTTTATATGTTTTTGATTGTTTGTGAGTTAGATCTTTTGCACACGTATAGGGTTAAAAGAGTATTTGCGCAAAAGGCTAATCTCATAATATTAGTGCAAAGGCTGATTTTCCTCAACAAAAAGGTTCCAAAACTGTGACTGAATTGATACCTAACAAAAAGGTATCAAAGCTGTGATTGAATTGATACCTATGGGGTTTTGATTGGAGAGCATAGCTTAAATCCCCTTCAACAATAGTTCTATTAGGAACATAAAGCTTGCTCTTTTGATAATATATCAAATCCTTTGAGCAGGTAGTTTGCATAAACTTGGCAAACACATAATACAGAATCCAACACAGTAAGAAGAACCGCAAATGCTTAAGTAAAGCCAATAAAATAGCCATCCAATACATAGAGGCGATGACACCCAATTGCTAAAATTTCATGAACTTGACAACGTGCCCACATTAACAGAAATCCTCATTTGCCCACAAATCTGAAAACCCAAATACAAAACACATGCAAGAACCCACAACAACACAACTCGCACCAAAAAAATGCACCCACCACCACAATACAAATTACTTGGCAGAATGACAGAAAACCAAATCAAGTAGATAACATGTTTAGCACGTGCACGAAATAGGCACACAAAATTGACTTCCAACTAAAATATGAGAAAATAAAATTAAAAAAAAAACTACCTACCTGCAAGAGATTTGCAATGGTCTCAACAGTGGCAGTTTTGTTAATTCCGACCTCGTAACACCTCACTATAAACTTCTCCTTATACGATAACCCGTCTTCCGTCAAGCTCCCCAGCCGGAGCCTATCCGCCAAGCTACCGGCCCCGGATTCGACCCGAACCGAACCGCTCTGGTCCGACACAACTGCCTGTACGTGGAGTGGAGGTCCGGGATTAGTCATCGGAGGAGGGAAGCAATGAAGGACGGCGTTTCGACGGCGAAGAGAGGAGGGAATCGGCCTGGGCAGGCCCAGGAATCTGCATTGGGCGCGGTCCGTTACATTGCACGACGACTTCAACATCTTTAATCTATTTATTTTTTTTTAATAAAAAAAGAGTTTGTTTAGAATTTAAATTAAATTGTGTTGAGAGAGAGCGGGTGTGAGGTTTGTCTTTCTATGCGTGTCTCTGTTTCTGTGTTTTAAAGTCTGCATTTGTGGGAATGGTTCGATGGGACCGAGGATGTGTTGCGGCAATGGAAATGACACTGGGTTTTAATTCAAATTACGAGGTTGCCACCATGAGGCATGAGCTGCCGAGATTCATTGGATGGAGAATGAGATCAGACTAACTTGAATTGACATCAATTTGTTTACGTGGATATGCACGTGTTATTTTGACCTTCGTTCATTTATGTGCGTGTTAAATGCATAAACAACTCATATTTTATTATTAGCAAGTACCATATCCAACTTAAATTTCAATTCACGAAACCATTTACATAAAATGTGGAGCGTCTTAAGCCTCGCAAACTTTATGTTAGCACTTAAGCTGAAATACAGAAACCTTTTGACTCAACAAGCACACATCAATTTCAATTTGAAGAACCTAAATGTTGTTTAAGAACAAGTCCAAAGCATCAACACCCAACTCTTTAAGATTTTCCAGTTTTAAGTTATGGTAACTGGTAACTGCCATTCCTTCACGTCAGCTCCAAAATAAAATTTATTTAACTTTGAAATTATTGAATCAAGTTTTATGCCACCTGTCACTCTTATATGAATATTATTATACTATAAAAGCTATTAGTTACATGCCACCATATATATATATACACACACACTAAGTTCCCTTTAATAAAATAAATTCAAAAACACTGTTTAGAAAATAATGGCAAAGGCATCCTTACTACTACTAAAAAGGTTTTAAGTAAAGCTTTTCCTATTACAACGTTCCTAGTCTTAAAAGTTGCATGATGTAGTGCCCAAGTACATCACCAGTAAACCTGTTACACCCATGAATCACATAAAATAATTTCCAGCTACAATAGCCCGAGTTAAGTTTCTTATTCATTTTGAATCGGTCTGCACAAAATTACAACAAATTAGTTACAATTTATATGAATTGGGATGAATTAAGCAATTTTTTTTTAATAAAAAAAACTATTTATATCTTGTTGAATGTTGGCTTTGTTTGGTATCACACTCTTAATCAAAACATCCATCTGGGGGATGAATGAACAGCACTTGGTCGGGGTTTATTTGGCTGCTGCTCTGAATTGTTCCGCTTCTTCATGATTGAGGAGACTGTTGGGCTGTAGTAGTGATCATTACTCCTTTGAGAAGTTGCCCCTTGTGAATACATCTTTCCATGGATGAAGTTCCTCTGCCTTTCAGTCATTGTCCGGGGAGATGGCGTTTGAACAGCACCCCATCTATTGTAGCCCACACAACTCTGGCTTCTTCCCACCTGCTGAAACTTTCCTTCTCTCGGACTCGTATAGTTTCGGCTTTCAGCTGTTTCTGCAGAGTACATTGTCGTTTCTCCCTCGCTGCTATAACCATTGTACATCTCTGAAACCTCAACTGGAGATGAACTAGAGTGAACCTCACTTTGGGCAACATTTACAGAACCTGCTGAGGCAACCTCAGCAACGTCGGCATTCTCAGCATCTGCATCAAGACCAGTCAATCCTCTATCCTTGATTTTGTGTTCTTCTCTTGATGGACTTTGTGGATGAAGATCCTTGACACAATTCTCATCAGAGTTCGGTGGCAGCAGTTTGAGTGGCTGTAGTGGAAGTGTAGGTTTTGCAGGGAAACTAATATCTAAAAGCTGGATTTGGCTGCTCATTTTCTTCTGAATAGGTACTGAAGTCAACTTTGGGGATTCGTATATTTCTGGAGTTGGGATTCCCTGCACATGGGTTGCATGCAGATCCATACTTGGGTTTTCTTCTTCAGAGGTATTTACTGCAGCAGAAGAACCTGGTCCAGTTTGATCCCTAGCTTTTGAAATTATATTTGATGAAGATGGTGTTCCATCATTAATGTCTTCTGTTGACTTAAAGACCTGTCTCATTGTGAAGGAAGCACAAGAATGTTCATTCTTCTGGCCTGTGGACATCAATCTAATAATTGGTAGCTTGGGTTTCGTGAGTTCATCAAGGTTGCCTTCCCAGTGCTGATATAACCAATCACAGATGATGGGTATGGGAATGCCGAACTGCATTAGAGAATCCTTCTTCCACGATGATGACGAAGATGTTGAAGTTGAATAGGACTTGGTATTAGGAGATGTTGCTAGTTTCATGGGATCACAAATCATGAATGCAAGATTGCCTTGAACATCAAATCCAGCAGATCCAGGACTCGATATTATTCCATCAGTAGATAATTTTATGAGATTGTCAGTGGCTATTATCACCTTTCCTTCACCAACCGTTAATTCTTTCTCCTCCATGTAGCCTAGCAGATAAACATCGCTTCCCAAATCAAGGTTTGGTTTAGAGCACATCTTCAAGTGATGAGGCTGCTGAGCCTGGCCATTCGAGTCTCCATCAACGATATCTAAACCCACTATTGTAAGATCTAGGACTGAGCTGGTGATAAAGAACCTGAAACCAGATGAAGAGGAAAGAATTTTGTTCAAGAATGCATAATATCAGAGAAAGGACCTTAAAATAAATGAAGCATTTGAAGAATCACGATCTCTTTTCTTGATTAACCTAGCATACCACTCTGAATAAATAATTATATTTCACGAAGCAAAAGAAAAAAGATGATGTTCACAAAGTAAAAGAACATAAGAGAATCAAATACCAGCAAACTCAAACAATGATGAAAGCAGGACAGAGGCAAAAATTTCACTTAGGAGGCACAAAATGAATAAGACTATATTTGGAAAGGCCAATTAATAAATCCAAGACAATTCCATTTCTTTTTCACCCTCTTCACCCAACACAGCCCTTCCTCTGTATAGAGTTACAAGACTAGTTATTCATGTTCTAGAAATGCCAAATACCACTGAACACAATCCAAAAATGGCAGCAGCAACTCTTTGATCAAGTGGTAAGTTGTGACAGATAATACACCCATATTTCTCTTAGATGCACCTCTGCATCACCAAGGACAAAGTTTCATCAAAGGAGCTCTGAATCATCTCAATTCAGGTTGTCCCTTGTCCATGTCTTAGTAATCAAGTCCATGAACAACTTAAACATGAGTTGCATTCCGTCACGACATTAGTTTCACTTTCCGACGTGGGAACTTAAGACAACATTAATTTCACATTCTGATGTGGGAACTTAAGGAAATAACCATGTTGTTAACGAATATTGTCTCAGTTATGTCACAAGGTGGATGAAAATTGTTAGATATTGTTCTAACAAGGCTACATGCGTTCTAAGCTTGGAACGACTAAATAAACAAGATTTAGATGAACTTAATAACAAGTATAAATAGATAATCTCATCAGGATAAAAAAGGAGAATAATATTATTATTGAGATTAGAAGCATATTTATAGTAGATTATTCCTAATCCACACAAATAAAGCCAAATCCTATTTAAGCTAGAATAATAAGACTAAATTAAATAAGAAATTAAAGAAACAACTTAAATAAGAAACTTAGTAAAGGAAAATCCTAATAAAATTAAGAAAAAGGAAATTAATTAAACTAGGTTACTTGACTCTAAATCTTCCTAAATTGTCCTACATTATATACCAATTGATGCGAGAGTGGAAGCAGATAACCATGTCACTTTAAGCTGAAACGAATAGTGTCTCAGTTATGTAACACTGTGGATGAAAATTGGTTAGGTTTCATTCTAACAAATGAGACTAGATGCAGTCTAATCCTAAAACGACTTCATAACAAGATTCAGATAAATTTGATAAATAGATAATCCCATTGGGATAAAATGGAGAATAATATTATTGAAAATTTTGAAAAGCTATTGAGATTACAAACCTATTTATAGTAAATGATTCCTAATCCCACACAAATAAGAAGATAAACTCAAATCTTATTTAAATAATAAAACTAAATTAAATAAGATAACCATTAAGGAAAATAACTTAAATAAGAAACCTAGTAAAAGAAAATCCTAATAAAATTAAGAACAAGAAATTAAATTAAACTAGACTACTTAACTCTAAATCTTCCTACATTACTATCAGTTTCAAAAAGAGAACTGAGTAGTTCAATTCAGTATTGGTTTGAGTTTGTAAACTGATGAAAAATCTGACAGACTATTCTTCTTTTTTCTTTTTCAGAAATTGAACATGGGACTTCTAATTATTAGCCCCAAAATAATATTATTTATTCTAACCTTTCACCATATCAACCAAAAAAAAAAAGAGATTAATTTAATTTCTCTTGTCATCCCTATTCACCAAAACAGCAGCCACAATCCATGTCTCTAAACAACTTATCCCCTCTTTGTATTTACCAAGATGGGTTAACGTGAGAGTGTGTTAAAGAGTTATCTCTGTTATACTTTACTAACCTAAGAGAACATAAGAGATTTAGAGTTTTCTTTTCTGGTATTTACGACAAAGACAAGAATATTACTTTACTAACCTAAGAGAGAGTAAGAGATTTAGAGTTTTTCATTTTTTGGTATTTATGGGAAAGCTCCATACAAAAAAAAAAGGATACCCTTCAATGGAGCTTCAATAATGCCAAGAAATTAAAATGTATGGTATTAAGGTAAAAAATGTCTAGTGTCACGAGCCGAGCACTTGTCACTGACCCAAAAGATTAATCTATTAGGTAATATTGTTTACTCACCCATATATACTCAAGATCCACCCAATTTCAATTTTATATGGGATGTGACATTCTCCCCCACCCAATCACGTGACGCTCTTGTCACATTTAGCCTAAACTCAAAGACCAACCTGGCTTATATTGCCCATTCTCTCTACTCATGAAGACCTATTAAGAACGTGACAATCCCTATTGAGGCTTAGTACTACTTATTTTTTATTTAATGTGGAACATGACATTCTCTTCCATCCAATCATGTGAAACTCTCATCACATCTAGTTCAAAGTCAAGGGCTAACTTGGCATGTATTGCCCATCCCCACTGCTTATGGGTCCCTACTACACATGTGGCAATTCCTAATAGGACTTAAGACAAGATTTTTTGAAGGCTCACATGCGGATGAGAATGCAAGTCTGCTTTAATACCACTTGTCATGGACCGAGTGTTTGTCATTGACCTAAAAGACTAACTTATTAGGTAATGCTTCCTATCCACTCATATATATTCAATACTCACCCATTTTCTATCTGATATAGACGTGAACTAAGTATGCATATTGCAGTCCACTTATAGACTCAAAGTGGCATTTCTGAAGGTTTGCACTAAAATAGTATTTTGTTAGAGTGAAATCCAAAGACCCTTTCTTTGTGGTAATAAACTCCCTCTAAACGAAAAGCAAGAAAAAAAAGAACCAGAAAAAATATATATAACCATCTTTTAAGTTAGTAAAGTACTATGTACAAGTATTATGTAAATTCAATCTCTCTAAATATTGTCTATCTTTTGACAAAAACCTCAAACTCTCAAATCTAAAAACTAAAATATATCAATGGTCAATCAGTTTAGAGATTGTCACATCTCACATCACTCGTGAAGATAAGTCTAGGATAACTTATAAAACTTGACCCTCTAACTAAGTAGATGTATTTTGGATGAATGACGCTTGCATGAAGCCCAAAAGAAAATCCATGAGGGTGAAAGATGTGTGCGTGAAGCCCAAAGTAGACAATATCTACTTGGTTGTTAGGCCCGAGTTGTTACAAATGGTATTAGTGCAGGACTTACCTCACAGTGTGGGCTAGTGATCTAGCAACTTGGGTTAAAGATAGCACACACGTGCCATGTGACCCTTGGGATTTAGCTCACATGGGTCAGTTAGGTGTCCTCAAGGGCCTAGCACACACAAGGCCATGTGTCTTTGAAGGAGTAGATTGTAACACTCAAGATCCAAAATTCCTAAGGCTATAGATAGCATGGCCCGAGTTGTTACAAATGGTATTAGAGCTGAACCTATCTCACAGTGTGGGCCAGTGAGCCAGCAGTTTCGGTTATAGAAAATAGTTTGAGTTATAGAAAGCGCACACGTGCCGTGTGACCCTTGGGATTTAGCTCACATGGGTCAGTTATGTGTTGCGAAGGGCCTAGCGCACATGAGGCCATGTGTCCACAAAGGGTAGATTGCAATACCCAAGATCCAAGATTCCTGAGGCCATAGATAGCATAGCCAAGATGGATGAAGTGAGAGTCAAGTACCAAAATCTCACATTGCCTGGTTAGATAAAAATTTTGAGTTATATATATAGAGCCCCTTCTCAAACAATATAAGGCTTTTGAGAGAGACCCAAGAATAAAACTGTGCAAGCCCAAACCCAAAGCAAATAATATCATATTGTGTGGGAGTGGAGCGGATTATTACAAAATCAAAGTGACCCATCACCAAATCACTGCACTGATTGTTAAAAGAAGATAGATCAAACAAACAAAATAAAATGTTTTTGAAAATGGTAAATTAGAGATAGATGAGAGGGAAGCATGGAGCCACATTGTTCCGCAGGCAACATTGACAACACTACAAGTGTAAGTAAGCAAGGGAAGGAGTGGGGTTGTGGAGAGACATGGAGTATATATGGGCGTGAGCAGTAACAAAGACAATATTATTATCTGCTAATAATTGGAAGCCAAGGGTTCAATGAAATGTAAATCATACCCATCCCTACCTGATGTGATTGAGGTTTAAACCCCAGACCTCTTAATTTCACTCACACAGCTTTACCAGTTGATCTAACTTACACATACAAAAATTTGGATAACTGGAAGCCAATTGTTCAATTTCTGAAAAAACATAATAAGCTTTGGTTTTGTTTTCTTATGGATTTAGAAAGTCAAACTGAAAACAATCAATTGGTTTACTAGTTTTAAAACCTATAGAAAAACCGCATTTTCGTTAATAGCCCCAATGATAAAGGACTTGTAGTGCATTTATTTCTCCACTTTAGTTGAATCCCCTCCCCCATGTCAAAATTAAAACATATATATATATATATATATATATATGTATGTTTGGTTCAGGTGTTTTTGTCCACCCCTAAGACAAACATTATGAACCAAATAGCAATATTAGATTCCAATTTTTGACATAACCTCAAATGTAGATAGGTTAGTTCAATTATACACGTTTTAAAACAAGTACTAATAGTCTAATAACCACAAATTGCCACGATTATCAAAATTCTAAACTTTTTTCTGTGCACATAGTAAATCAGGAACAAAATTGCCACAACAGGAAAAAAAAAAAAAAAGAATCTTAACTATTTTTTTTAAAAGGAAAAGTGCTTTGGATTTTACATGTATATGAATATATAAATATAGTATCACGGTTTAAAATTTAATAAGATCAAGCATACTACTCAACTATGGACACATTGCGTAAATGTAACCCAATATCGAGCACAATTTCAACTCAAAAACGAACTCATGGCCCCCACATTTCTCAATTTTTAACTAGAACCCAAGAAGATAAATTATTCTAACTAAAACAAACAAACATCAATGTTCAATGACATATCTACAAAATGAAATAAAAGCAAAACCTGTGAGGAACGAAAGTTGCAGGGACGCCGTTTTGGAGGCGGATCTCGGCAGTCTCAGCGGCAGCGACGGAGGAGAGATTCACATGAGTGGTCAAGAAAAGATTGCGGTGGATCAAGAAACCGGTGCCGGAGATACCGTTGCCGGCGCCGGAGATTTTGGCCATGGCCGGACCCTTGCCGGAGAAAATGGCGCCTTTCATCCTCTCGCTCTTGGACACCCCTTTGCAGAAACACCACGACTCTCTCAACACTCCCATTTTTTTTGGAAGGTATCGAGGTTCTGGGTGTTAAAAAATAAAATTGTCTATACAGTCCCGGTTTAAAGGTTACAGAGTCGGATCTGATCTGAAGGAGGCAATGGCGATGGAGATGGCGATGGCATTTCAGTTTTGTAAGAAAGAAAAAGAGAGAGAGAGGTAGAGGGCGAAAGGGGTACAGGGTTCAGAGACGAAGACGAGATGGTCGTGAAATGAGTAAAGGAGGCGTGTGTCTCAATGCATGTGTGTGTTTTTGAGCTGGAATTTTTGGGGCTCAATTTTTAAAAATAAATAAAATAGACACAAAAAAAAAAAAAAAGGGTTGTTGATTCTTACAGTTGTTTTGTCTGTGTAAGAGAGAGAAAGTGAAAAACCCGGTGAGCGTACGTGAGTGAGTGAAGGAGAATAATGAGTGTTCCTACGTCTGTGTATGAGAGTGAGACTGAGAGTGAGACTGAGAGCGATTCGATTCGTTGATTCATTCCGAGTGACCGGTGCTTTTACAGTGGATTAGAATTTGGTCATACACGTCGTTTAATTTTTTCAAGACGGGTAAATTTATATTTCAAAGTTTTGAATATGTATTTGATATTATATATGTTAAAATTAATTTTAATTGTTTTAAAAAATAGATTAATTTAAGATGTTTGATATAATATTGTGAAAATATTTAACTTTTTTATTCTTTTAACAAATTAATAAGATTTTAAAATATAATACTAAATAATTATTGTTTATTATTAAATTAGTACATAAGTAATGCTATACATCTTTTTTTTTAAATATATATTTTAAATAATAATATATTAAATCATTATTAAATGATAAAATTATATAAATTTTAAAATTATTTATTATATTATTTAAAATATATAATTTATTCTTAATATATATGTATTAGTATTAGCCGGTCGCGAAAACTTAGATTCCTGTGAAAAATTTTGAAATCCATATTTGTGGGATAATCATTGATGAAATTATGGTGAACATAAGGTAAAGATGGGACTAATTGATTACCAATTTGTCTTGGCACTGCTATCAATTATACGAGTGACATAGATGTTAAACAATAATCAAAGGAATATGATTTATGTGGCGCTTTAGTGGTATGTAACATCTGCTATACAATGAATTAACCTTTTTTTTTTTTCTTTTAATGAAGCCTAATGATTGAATACGTGTTTATTAATAAATGCATTAACCAAATGGACTATTTTCTCTTTGTTACTTCTATTGAAGTAAGCACATGTTTTAAATTCACGAGTAATTTTATATTTTTTAAAATTTATTTTAAATTAAAATATTAAATAATTTTAATTTAATATTTTAAAATTATTAAATATTAAATTTAATAATTTAATATTTAATAAATTTAAAATGTTATAATAAATTCAATGAAGACTTTGCACCTCATTTACCATAAATGCAAGTTATAGTACAAGGAAGTACTTAAAATCAACTAGCAACTTTTGTAGCACAAGTTATACTAAAAGCAAATTGAAATATGAATTTGTACATAAACAGTGGAACTACAAACCATGCTATTAACAATCTTAATAATATGACTATAAGCAGTGAGTATAAAGGTAAGTAGAATATAATGTTTGGTAATAGAAATAAGTTAAAATATTTGTATATTAATGACAATTTTCTACTAACACATGATACTTATAACCTACCTATAGCCTAAAACTTAAAACATGCTTTATGTGCCAAATACGAATAAAAATCTTATTAGTATTTCTAAGCTTAGAGTTGATAATAATATAACAGTTGAATTTACAAACACTATGTGCCTTGTAAAGGATGTGAAGGGAAGAAATCATCTCAAATAATTGGTGAAAGATGGATTGTATCAGCTTATCAACCTTACGACACTTGATTATTATGTTCATTCTGCTAGCTTTGTTACAAATTTGAGTCAATCTTCTTTGATTTCTTTGTTTGCTGATTGTAAGATAAATAACTAAAGTCTTGTTGAAAAGACTGTGGATATCACCCTAATGTCTTTTTTGTCTTATAAAGAACAAAATCATATTGATGTATTGTATAGAAGGTTTAAACACTATAATATCGATGTATTGAATCACATTGTAACCTAAAATAATGAAAGATATTTCATTTGTTAGGTAAAGAAAAATTTGGATGACCATTAATCAAGTGCTTGGCTAAATTAATTAAATGGGGTGGCCAACAATTATGAATGGTGGAAAGAGCACTTTCATTTGCCATCATTTGGATAAAACAAAATGAAGTGTTAATTCATTCCATTCAATGTGTATCATACGGCCAAGGAGAAGAAAAAGGGTTGAGAGAGTTTTTTGCTAAGTCTTTTTATAAGTGTTCTAAATAAGGTATTGTAAAAGAACAAAAAGATGAGAAAAAAAATATTCAATTCTGACAGGACCCGACCCAAGCCCTCCTCGAGAATCGAGGCAGATCCTGCGATGACATGTGACTAACATACTCTTTACTTATACATATGACACAATGAGGCTACCTGCCTCAACAAAAAAGTGTACACATATGCTCCACTATACAAAACATATACAAATACACAGACTGAGACTGAGATACTTATGCAGCTATGCACGTTGGCCAACCTCAAAATGTGATGACTGTATCACACTGCACAATTCCTATGACAATCTGGAAAAAAATAGGAAAATTGAGAAAAGGGTGAGCTTGTGGCTCAGTGAGTGGACATAATCTGAAAATATTATATACTTTATATGTATTGTACACGTATAAATCTGTATGATAAAATAATCATAAAACTGTATACT
This sequence comes from Ailanthus altissimus, assembly GCA_946807835.1. Lineage (NCBI taxonomy): Eukaryota > Viridiplantae > Streptophyta > Magnoliopsida > Sapindales > Simaroubaceae > Ailanthus > Ailanthus altissimus. The sequence goes on from OX327684.1 coordinate 24,359,528, forward strand.
GAGTAATCAATAAACTTGTACTGAAAGTATAAACTGTCATAAAATCTGTGCTGAAATTAAAATCATGACATAATACTGGGATCTAAAATCTGAAAGAGCAAACTATCATAAAATCTATTTGTCAAGCTGAATATATGTAACATAGCTCTGAAAACATGTACTACATATATATATTGAAAACTATACCAAACTTGTACCCGGGAAAAATCTGGTCGTACCTGGCGGAGTAACTCACGCACAGGCAGAGCGGGGGATCTAAGCTGGTCTAACCCGGTGGAATGTTACATCGCTCGGGCAGAGCAAACTAAACTGGTCTAACGCATGCGCAGAGCAACTACATTAAAGGGGAGGGTACGCATATGATAGTTCAAAAACTATTACAATATAATATCATGACTATAATTATTCTGAAATAATTATTTCTATACTGAACATAATTATAAACTGTACTATAATAAATTCTAAAACATTTCTGAATATACTAAATAGTATAAATAATTATCTGTCTAAAATAAATCATAACTAAATCTGATAGTGCGTAATTAAATCATAATTAGTTGTATTAAAAACATATAAAATATATATGGTTATCCACTCACAAAAGTGCGCTAATCCTGAGCTGGGTCTGGATTCTGAGATCTATCCGCTATCGACACACCTCCTATATCATAGGATATAAAAATACATCATTAATACCGATATATATTATAAATATTAAAATCTAAATATTCTAATATCGTAAAACTATTACCCGCTAAACCACTGGATATAAATCTGATTACCCAAATTAATTTTCTAAAATTTTCTATTTCTTTTTTTTTTCTTCTCTTTCTCTTTCTCTTTTTCTTCCCTCGGTTTCTTCCTTTCCTTTTCTTTTTCTTTCTTTTCTTCTTCTTCTTCTCTTTTTCTTCTTTTTTTTTCTTTCTTTTTTTTTTTCCTTTTCTCCTTCTCACAATTTCCTCTTCTTCTTTTTCTATTTCGGTTTTTGCTTCCTCCTCTCCATGAATCAAAAACCAAAAGTTAAATATTTATATAGGCAGCCACCACTTCATTTTCTCCTCTTTTTTTTTTTTTTAAATTTCTGCCACCAAGCTTTATATATATATGTTATACGTGTATTACAAATTATTCTCATCTTTCATAAGAAATAATTAACATAAGAATTAAAGTGTTTGAGAGGTTAATACATACTGTTAAAAATTTTGTGGCTGCTATTCTAGATTCACAATCTCATCATTTTAGTTGTGAATTAAAATTGTATAATAACATACTTTAAGATAAGATCAAGATTTAGAGATTAGAACTGTCACGCCCCAGACCCAAAAGATCCGACACACGACATCACTTACATACATTCACTGCATGTGCACTCATAAATAATATTACACAAAATTTATAACTTTCATTCAACACAGAAATCCTTAGCAAGTTGCTAGTAAGTTCAACACTAAAATCAACCATAACCTAACATATAAATATAAACTTCTCTTGACAATATTTAAACATTCATTTCAATTTCTTTCAGAATTATAGCAATTGAATTATGACTGGGACAATTATTAAACTGGAGATACGCAGAGTTTTCTCAGAGATTAACACTCTACTACGTCACCAGTAGCAACTTTGTTACCGGGAGCCCAGAATATATCCATTGTAAATTCTTACTTAAAATCATCCAATAACCACACTTTATAAAACTTAAACCAAATCCAATCCACACACAATGAAATAATACATAAGTATTTATTCAATAGGGACAAATCAAATATCATATCCCACGTGTCCCCAAATGAAACACTCGGTAACCTAGCAACTTAGGGAACCCAAGAAACAGCAGAAGCCTTGCCAAATCCGCTAAGCACACATGTACCTTATTTACCTGAAATCACCATAAACTATAATGAGTATAAAACTCAGTAAGCATACTAGTTTTTTTTATATCAAATACAAATACATATATGTACACAATGCATATGTATGATATGCTGTGATCAATCAAAATCATAATCTTATCAAATCACATATCATGTAAGCGCTTACACATTCTTTCAAAACACATAATAGGAATACCATCACTCAACTACTACTTAGTAGGACTTACATATCACATATCACATAATGAGCCAAATGTCACTCGTAGGTGACATACCGTATGAGAGGAATAGTACAAGTGAGGTCTTTAAATCACACATATATAACGCTTATGCCCGAAGGTAAAAGCCAAACCCTCACCCTGATCATCGGTGAGTCCTCTCACATGTACCAATACGCCACCACACGAATGTGATGACTCACACTTCCTTTAGGTACCAATAGAATCCTCCCTACATACGGAACACATAACATATACCAATCCCGAAGGAAAGGCCACACATAAAGGCTCCACAAATCACATAAAATGCCTACTAAGTTAACAGTGAGTTCAAGTATCCTCAAATCACAAAATATTTCTCATGGACATATTACACTTCAAAAGCTTTCTTTGTTAAACGCATCTTATTTTGGAAAGCTCACTTTCAAAAACACATGTATGTCCATACTCAATGTCAATGCTCACATTCATAAACATATATTCACATTTCATATCAAAATATACTTTGACATATCATAAACATATTCTTAACCCCATTTACAAAATCATACAAAACAATTATTATGTTTATTGTGATTCCAGTAGTAAGTCTAGTATACTTACCTCTTAGCACTTACGGCTACAAGGCTTAAATCTCCTTAACCTATCAATGGAGATCAATCCTTTCATAAGCCTCACAATTCACACAAATACTTAAATAGCTTACAAAATTATACACAATGCATTTAACACATCAAATTGGTCTAAATACTTGATTTCTCAAAACTTGTCATTCTGACCACTTACACTTAACAAAATTTTCTAATACATCAAATGATGTCCAATTACTCCAAAATCAGAATATACCATCTTTGACTCATATATCCTTCTTATATATAAATATTATATCAAAATTCCTACACAATCCATTCCATGCACACCATTGAATCCAAACTACTAACTTGACAGGATCAAGATACTTACTGAACAGTATTCAATCTCCCAATTTTATAAAATCATATACTAACTAAAAAATTATAAAACTATCACATAATTACTCTTGACACATATCTCAGTCCATGATAAATATTTGGCTTCCAAATAACTGCCAAGAGTATTTTAAAACTATTTTATTTCATAACTTTAAAAATCTGTTAATCAAATACTACAATGAGCTGATACACTTTAGAAATTCATAACACTTCAACCACATTGATCCAAATTCTCAATTCTGAGTATATAATATTAGACATATAAAATTATCATATTCCACAAATTCGTAATTTTTAAAGATCATTCAGCAGGTCAAAAATTATTTTCCACTGTATCATACTGTTTACACAAGAAATTTCCAGAATTTCAGGGTCATTTTGGTAAATTCACTATAAATTCAATTTCCAGAATTTTCAATCGATTCAAAGTCTCAGATGATCCTTAACATGTCTAATTTCATATACTCAAAATTCAAAACCAGAATCGAATCACAACAATTTATAAAATTCCTAGATCAAGAGGTTGTCCAGCAGAAATTCCATAATTCATCATGATTTATCAAACTATCTTATAGATCATCATCAATTCTCATATGATCTTACGAAATACACAACAAATCCTCAATTATACATATTTTCAGAAATCAAAACTTAAAGGAATTAACTTAATTAATACCAATAAATTGAGAAATACGTATTATATACCTCTTGAAATTCAAAATTTCAATTTCTTCTTCTTTTTCTTCTTCTTCTCCTCTTTCTCTCTCCTCTATTTCTCTCTTCTCTCTCTTAAAATGGGTAGCTCGACCAAAATGAGAGAATTAGGGTTTTTAAAAGTGTAGTTTTATACTAAGTGGTTAATTTTTGGTATTTACGAATTTACCCCCAAAACTTTCAAAGTATTACAATTTGGTCCCTAAAATAAATCTAAAGTCTTGCAATTAAACCCAATGTTAATAGTATGACCTTAACCTATACAAACACTACTAATAACAATATATAAATCAAATATCCCCCACATACAAATAAAATACGTATATTTATACATATATAAATATTTATTATTATCGGTTGTAGATACTGGTTACTATAAGAACTATTTAAATAATTGAAAGTTACCTTCAATTCGAGTAAGTTTTTTTTCACTTGCAATTTATTTAATGATACATATATGAGATATATGTGTATAGTTATGCTAGATTTAGTGTATAATGTATGTGATACTTTTGCTGTATATAATAAAATTAAAAATTATACGTACACTCAATTAATTACACACTCACTTAACAATATGGTACTCAAGCCAAAGATCTCATTTGATTTCAATAAACTCAATTAATTTTTATCCTCACAAACATATCTTCATTGGCATTGCTTTAAAAGGTTATTAAGGTATTTGAAGGAACAAGGCATCATGGGTTGGTTTCAAACTAGGTACATCTCTAAGCTTGATGATATTTATTGATGCTGATTGATCTTGTGACACTAATGATAGAAAATTCTACGAAGGTTATTGTGTTTATTTTGTTGAATTTTTAATTTCATGGAACTCAAAGAACAAAGAGTTATATCAAAGTCAAGTACAAAATTAGAATATAAGGTATTAGCTCAAATAGTTACTAAAATTGCTTAGCTTCAATCCTTATTCTCAAAATTGCATCTGCCACAGTCGACAACTCCAATAGTCTGGTGTGACAATCAAAAGGTAACCTCTATTGCTGCCAATCCCATCTTTCGCAATTGCACCAAATAAATTGAAGTAAATATCCATTTTGTTCGTGACAAAATTCTTAATAAAAACCTTGATATTTGATATGTTCCCTCGATTCTCATATTACAAATATTTTAACTAAAACTTACCTATTACTCGATCTTAGTTTTAACATACAAGCTCAATGTCCTCCCTAAATAGTTGAGCTTGAGGAAAATGAAAGAACTACAGTAGAGCCTCCTCAGTCTAAGCAAATGCAGAAGATTCTGTTACTACCAGCTCAGCAACAAGCGGCAATTTACGTTGACACACAAGTTGAAGTGGACACTGAGGCCGAATAAAGATGAGAAAGAAGTGTATTTATTATGGATGAGTTAGTTTTAGAGCTTGTCAAACTTTAGTTACATAGTTGTTGAAAGGTTGTTGAGAAATTGTTACTTTCTCATCAAAAGTAATAAACTCCTCTCTTCTTGTATTTTTTATTTTCAGAATGTTCTAAGCCTATTAATAAAAGACTGCTATACTTCATATCATTATTAAAACGATTAATAAAAAAAGTCAAATTGCATTTTCTCTCTTTCCTCTCATTTTCTGCTTGGTTACATTTTCCTGAAAAATGTTTAATATATCGAACATACAACTCTGGCCTTTAAGAATCTCAATCTCTGTTTCTAAACCAATCTCTTTTTCTCTTTCCTTTTTTTTTTTTTTTTTTTTCCTTTTTGCTTTTAATAGGCGATGATGAAAACCATACGCGACCATTAAAATTTAGAAGGATTGTATTGTTTTGCCAAGCAAAAAAAAAAAAGAGAAAAAGAAGGGAAAAAAAGGGCAAATGGAAGGCGTCAACAATGATTTTGATGGCATGAAGATCTTTAAAAGGAACATGCAGAAAGGTCAGGTTTTCATTTCTTCTTTCTGAGTGTGTACATGAGCAAAATGTTCAGTGGACAAATCATGTGATTCAATAATTATCTGCAAATGTTAGGTGGACAAAACTGTATTAAAGAATTTCGATAGTTATTTATTTGTAGGATATAATCTCACGACCGTTGTTCTGGGTAGCACTTTGAATAGACAACTATTCACCCATATTTCGGGTATAATGATTCTCTGTTATCTAATACACATGATGCAAATGATGTTGATATACAATAGTTATGTCACATGTACATGGGCCAAAATACAAGAAGAACCTTCAAACTTGATTGATACTTACACTTTTCCAGTCCCAATCGGATGTCAAATCTAATTTTAAGCTCTTTGGTTACAATAGCAACTGTACTGATAGAAAAATGGCTAACATAAGCAAATTAATAATATATATATAAAAACAAAAATGATAATATTTTTCACCTAATTGAACAAGCTTCATTTCATGCCTGAAGAGAGAGTAAGTGATTAATAGTAGTAGGAAAAACGGACCATAGCAAATTTGGGCCGGTCCCCAAATTTACAGGTTAGTCAAAAAAACAAGATAGACAGACAGGAGGAAGATTCTGAGAAAAATTGGAGACCTTCCCCTCAAGATCATGATCATCCACGACTTTTCACATTTTGGATTCCAGGCAGTATCTCAACAAACAAATCATCATAGCGTAAAATTAATCAAAATTCAATTAGAACTTTTTGCCAATGTAATAGTAATCTGCCAGGAGACTGTAAATAACATATGGGAAAAATGTCTTTACATTTTCTCCAGAGTCCTAAATATAAGTATCTGCTCACTTTCCATCTTCACAATGGCCAGTCATACACGTCAATATAGAAAGAAAAAAAATGTATGGCTGCCTAAAAATGTTTCTTCAAGTCAAAACGCCTGTACTGAAAATAATGATTTTTAGAGCACATTAGTTCAACAGATTACATTACTAGATTGGGTTAATTCTTTGAATCTGAACAAACAGACATGTTCAAGCCATTAATCAGATCTAACATCAACCCCATTTTGCTTCAGGTACTCCTTGGCCTCTTTAATGTCCCAAAAGCAAATGTATCAGTTAAATCCTAACCAGAGGTATTACAAAACACAAGGATGTATTAATTTTTCACCTTAGGCATTGGAGAACAGAGTTTTTCAAGTACTGTGCAAACAAAGTTACATCTTCAGGTTGAATTTTGAATTGGTATAAGATCAAAGATACTAGTCCTTTCCTCCAGTCGGTTGCTTTACCATGACTATGGTCAAAATCACTTAAACATTCTATTATGAAAAAAAAAAAAAAAATCTTTTGGCACACTTCACATTTTTTCTACCCAAAAAGCACGGTGTTTGTATCAGGTTGTAACTGGTGAATACTTCAGATCCTACGACATTAGTAATGAGGAAACCCCTTTAACAAAAAATCTCACCCACATAGATGACCCCAAGGAATTTCAAATTCTGATCTCTTTATCCAAATGATCCATTGGTGTTCTCTGCTTTAACATTTATCACCAGTAAATTCTAATAAAGTTCTGCCACGACCTTTTTCATTTTGAGCAATTAATCATATGCTAAAATATCAGTGAAATCTAAAAATCAAGCCTTGTTCTCATAGAGAGAAACTAAATAACCAAAGAAATCTCACAACATCGATTGTCTTCATATCAAATCGCAATTGCTTTTTCCATAAAAATTAAGAACAACAGTGAAGTCATAGGTTTGATCCCACAACATGCATGATTATATGGACCAAGGAAGGACGAAAACCTCAACATTCCGGCTGTGTACCAAAAGATATGAAATAGCTGCACTGTCTTCACCATTTGAACAAATTTGTTTTGAAAAATGATCAAATATAAGATCAGAAACCAGTCATTGAGGGTTTGAGATCACTAGCCTCGTTACAAGTTGGCAAAAACATGTAAAGTAAACTACCTAGCACTACTTCTTGAGGACAAGTTGGAAACCACATCAAACCAATTCCAACCATTAATAAACCACAGCATCCCAGAGACACAACAAAATATATAGGCAGTTGGCTAGAGATAGCAAGAAGAGAAAGTAAGCAAGAAAAGTAACAAAGCCTCCACGCACAAGCAGGAATATAAATGCATATTTATGTCCTCGCATATGCATATGCACATGCATACATACAAATAAAATAACAATTTAAGAAGGGAAAAAAAAAAACACTCAGCAACTACGTATGGCTGCGAGGGATGAAAGATGTTTGCAAGCGACCAATCCAGAAGGCAGTGATGGTCACCAATAGAGTCAAATCTTTAGAACATGCTTCATTGAATTCGCAATGAAAAGACACTCCAGAATCCTCATTATATTAGATTTAAATGAGCAAGACCTGATTGATGAACTGCAAATAATATTGGTAGCCTTCTACTTGCAATCAATCTTCAATAAAAACTGTGGAGAGCATGCATCGAAGATTCAAGCACCAATAATAATTCTCATGCATGCAACCACAAATGTGCATGCACCAATGCACCTCATATATACTAATTCCAAAAAAATAGACTGTTGATTATATTACCAACATCATGATGAGAATAATAGCACAAGTAAATGGCATCTCAAAACAAAACCACAAAAGAATACAAGTATTTTAACCATTTACACTCTAAGCAAGAGGAAGCCCAAAAAAAATGTTAAGAAGGAGCACATATAGTTGAGAATTCAATAGGTAAAGACAACACGGTATTGAGAATAAATCTGAATGCAACAAAGTGAATTCTAATCTGAAGAGGACATCAGAACTATCAGAATATAGGTTGTGCCTTAACCCTTAACACATGTTATGATAAATCTTTATTTTATTCTAATCGTGAAAATCTTAAATGTCGCAAAAGCAGGCAGTTGTCTGTTGAATACTGCCATTTATTCATCAAAGAGCTCTCTTCATTCAGGTTATCACATAAAAACCAAATTACATGGACAGGAAAACTATAAAAAATAAATTAGAAAACTGTATTGTGAGAACGAAACGATAACAAAAATAGTTTAAAAGGCAATCAGTTAGCAGAAGCTGCCATCAGAAGGGGTAGATCACATATAATATTTTCATTAACTCATTAACAAAGAAATTCAAAGCCCTTGCGCAACATCTCAATCATCATCTGGAAGTTTAAATACAAAATCTCTTGGATCTAAGATACTCAGCTTCAGCTATTGTAAAAATGGAACCACCTAAGAGCAAGCGAAAACCAGAGCAAGAGCAACGCAAATGAGATAAACGATGAAACAGCATAAATACTAGATAATGTGAAATCATATAGACAGTGCCATCAGAAGGGATTGTAAAAATGAAAAATTTTCAGAGTCCCGTCGCATTTTTATTACAAAATTACAGGACTCAAAGCCCTTGCGCAATGTCCCAAACATCATCTGGCTAGTCTAAATAAATCATAATCCACAAATTAAAACTTCAAATTTCATAAGGCAAAGCACAATTAACATTCATGTTTTGTGTATCGAAAGTGATTTAGGGTTTATGATGTACTTGCTGATTTTGTAATTGTCGCCGATGGCAACGGAGCTCCAAATGTCTCATCGATAGAATGGAAGTAAAGAACCTCAAAAACGAAACGACTAGTATTACTTTTGAGTCTTTGACATTATTAGGATTACGAATTGACATAAATACCCTTAACTTGCCTTGGATTACATGGGTTAAATTTTACTTTCGATGCTGGTGCCAAGACCTGCGGATCCTCATACCAGATTAAAATTTCTGTGTTTTGCGGACACCGAATTTCCAATTCTCTCGACAGTAATAGTACCAAACCCCAATGGGCACGATCAGCGGAAACGACGTGGAAGCAGGCTTCGCGAAGCTGCAAGGCGAGGACTTCGAGTACTACATGCAAACCTACTCCATAATCCTCGGCCGGAACTCTAAGAAATCCACCGTCGACGTGGACCTATCCAGTCTGGGCGGTGGCATGAACATCTCCCGCCACCACGCGCGCATCTTCTACGACTTCACTCGCCGCCGTTTCGCCCTCGAAGTTCTCGGCAAGAATGGCTGCCTCGTCGAGGGCGTCCTCCACCTTCCAGGCAACCCTCCGGTAAAATTAGACTCTCAAGACTTATTACAAATCGGAGACAAAGAATTTTATTTTCTATTACCTGTGAGGAGCATTTTGGGTGGGCCAATAGGGCCGAGGCATTACGTGGGGTCGGGGGCAGTGGTGCCGCATTACGGTTACGGTGGCCCCGATTCGGCGGGGAGGATGGTGGGACCGGTCTCTGTTGCGTCATCGGCTGCAGGGAAGAAGGGGAGAGGGAGGGAGTATTATGAGGAAGAATACGAGGAAGAAGAAGAGGGGACGAGTGGGAAGAAAGTTAGAAGAGATGGCGGCTTTAAGGACTCTGGATTGGCCGGAGCATTGAGTCAGTACTGATTTTTTCTTTTTCTCTTTCTGATAGTGTGTTGGGATCTTAGTTTTATAGATCTGTTCAATATGAAGATTTTTAGCATTAGAAATTTCATTACTTTAACATTAAGGTGTTCAGATTTCGCTTCTGGGACTTTTTGTGATTATTATGTTTATTTCTGGCGGGTCGGGAGTGGTTCGAAGTGCAATTGTTTATATTCTTCTAAATTTTTTCTTTCAATTTTATTTTGGGTGTGATTGGAAAGCTACTTTACTGATATGATCTGCTACAAATAAATAAATAGTGTGGTTTCACTTCTTGTTGCATTAGATGTGTTATAAGTAGTGTTTTTGACAAGTTTGTAATTCTTCAAAGTTGGGTTCTTGATATAATATTCATTTTACCTTGATTTTCTGATTGCTGTTTGGTGCAGCACTATGTTAGCATTGCTGTTATATCTGTTATCTTTATGTATTATACTGGATGGAATGAATTAAAGATTCTCCTTTCGATGTGGACCAGTTTAGGGCATATTGTGCTGGTGCTATGATGCTTATTTACAAAGTTCCTCAGAATATAGTTTTTAAGTGTTGTGCCTATGGCACGAGTTTTTGTTATGAACCTAGTACTTTTGTTTTAAGCTTCTTCAGAAACATAACAAAACCTATGAAGTTGTTGTTCTTAGTTTCATTTGGCGTTACACACTTGTCATTGAATACCTTGAAGTATCAATACCACTGTACCTGCATTGGATTAGTGAAGAGCTTGCTGTCTTGCTTTTGCATGGCTTTTTTTATCAGTTTTTAGCCGCACAAATTCACTTGCATTCTTGATATCATAGTTTTTTATACATTATTTGAAATCAATCGCTTTTTATTTTATTAGTTCCTAATTTTATTTTATTTTTCTCATGGATTCAAGGAAGTATTGTCCTTCTAGTTCAATATTCTTTATCTCGTTAGTTTTTGCACTGGCTTAATTTATTGTGACAAATTTATTGTTAAGAATGTACTTTATCAGTGTCCATGCTAATGGCCCTTCAGGCTTTGTCTCTTAGTTTGGTGGTTTCTTGTCTTATTCAATCACAATAATATTCTCAAACACTTCCATCCATTGTTTCAACTTTTAAATTCAAATGCCTTCATGTATTTTGGAATCACATATAGGTCTCATAATATGCTCTCTCATTGACATGTTATTGTGTCCAGTTTCTGCAGAGAAGAAGGGAGAGGGAAGATCAAGGGTTGATCGTGAGTCTGACAATCAGCGGCTTCTGCAGTTGGAAGAAAAGGATGTGGTATCGTCTGTCGCTACTGTACTTTCTGATCTTTGTGGCCCAGGAGAATGGATGCCAATGGAGAAACTTTATAATGAGGTTAGGCTTTTCTTCTTTTCTGGTTTGGGTATATTTAACTGTTCAAAATGAATAATTTTGGCAATGTGGTTAGTCTTGGTTACACTAGCCAGCAATATCTGCAATTAGAAATATTGTTTTCTGGTTGCTAAATATCTGGCACTTGCAAAGAGTTGGTTGCATTTTGAACTAAGTTCTTCACAAAACTGTATGATGGAATTGACAGGCCGTTATATTTTTTTATGCCACTTCCAACAAACTATAATGGCACCACCTAAACAGTTTTCTGATTTGAATGTTACCAAATTATTCCCTCAATCTCTGTTATTAATGCCATAAGGTTCACTGGCAAATGGAGTTACTTTGGTCAGTCCTTTAAGGTGCATATTCCTTAAGTTAAAGCTGATTTTATCTGATTTAAGGGGATTAAATCACAGGGCCAGTGGGCTCTGCATTGATGGAGGTACTTAGCGAACAATCAGTTTCTTCAATGAGCATCTTCTGATGCAGTCATGGTCTCTGATTCAAAAGTGCTCTAAAAGGCATCTATTCCTAATATATTTGGCATGTTCAACAGCTGTAAAATGCATTAACTGCTTCTACTGCAAACCTCTTCTGGGGCCATGTGTACACTTTATGCTTTATAGGTTGATCTTTCCTCTCAATGGACTTCTTACCATCTAATGTATGATAATCTCTCCATTGCCTGGAATGTTTGAGGTTTGCTAATGTTGTACTCCAAATGTAACTGTTAAATGCTTATTTTACCGGCTGTTGCAAAAACCTGTTTCTTTCTTTTCTGGGTTTCCTCCAATTCTATGATGTTTGAATTTTTTTGGATTTTCCTTGATTGCTTACTCTTTGTAGTTTATTTCTCTTCTACAGTTGGTGGAGCAGTATAGTAGTGTCTGGCATCACAGTCGAGTGAGGAGATATCTCACAGCTGAGGAATGGCCTGTTCCTGAAGCGAAAGAAAAACCATGGTATGGCTTGCTTATGTTGCTGAGAAAATACCCAGAACACTTTGTGATCAACACAAGGTCCAAGGGCCGGGTAACGTTGGAGTTTGTATCTCTGGTCTCTCTGCTTTCATAACGTCTGGGAGTATCACTCACCTCTTTCTTTACACTCATCATGTGAGATGTAGTTTATCCATGAAGTGGACACGGAAGCAGATTGTCAATTTTGATAGTAGTGTTGTAAATTGTGACTTAGTGTCAGGGTGATCTCTGGACCCATGCTTGGAAACAAGATCTGAGTTATGTTCATGCTTTTCTTCTGACATGGTTTCTTTGTAAATGGTATGATAGTAATTGGAAGTTAAAATTCACATTGAGGATGGAATGCCTGCCATTTCCTTTGCTCCTTGTATCTGGGGACAGTGCAGCTGTCACCCATATTATGATTTATATATATGATGAAACGAATAAAAATTTGAGGCCTAGATTCTAATATTATCAATTTTGTGCATTTTTCCCCTGAGAACTGAAAAAGGAAAAATATTGATTTACTTGGCTGTGCTCGTTAACTTGGATCAACTACCTCGGTTCCTCCTCTCTTCTATCTTACCTAGTCGGCTATGTGAAGCCCCTCTTGTATGATTTAACTTGGCCCCTTGAGTGTTGGGTCTCCGGTTTAAGGGATCAGATTTTAGGGGGTTAGGGTTAACGTCGAGTCTCAAGTTTAAGGAATCAGATTTTAGGTTCTCGAGGTCATGTTTGGTTCGGAAGAGCTTGTTGGGGGTTGGGTCTTAAGGCCGATTGCCGAGTTCCAAGTCTAAAGGTGCTAAGTACTTGAGGCTGAGGGCAGGTAGAGATTTTTGAGGTTGTGTCCTAGTTGGAGGTTGAATGTTTATTTGTTTTTTTTTAATCGATAAAACAGGTTATATTACTAGTATTGGATTATTTTCAACCCAATATTTTATTATGAGTTATTTAATACTATAGATAATATATTATTTGATTAATGAGATTAAATAGTATGATATAATAGTGCCACTAAGATATTATTATTATTTAATACTACGATACTCATTTAATATTATATTATACCATTCCAACAGTGGCTGTTAACTTGTGCAATACAATACAATTAAAAAATGCTATTTGACTTGAAGGTTGAAGCATGGATGAAAGCTAAGAAAATTCTTCATTACCGAAAGTTCATGCATTATTCATATATAATTAGCTGACGTTTTTCCCTTAACCACCTACCCCACTTAAAAGCTTTTCCTATACAGAAAATAATAATAATCTAATGCAGTTAAAATTTTGTAGTTAAATGGTACTATATGGGAAGTCTAGTATTTGCGTGAAATATTTTGATACTTGTAGTTAACGCATGATATTTAGCCATAAAATGGGTAGTAGAAAGATATTTACCAAATTTATTTATTTTTTATTCAACCAAACTTATATTCCAACAAAACAACAGCAGCAGCAAAATTGCAGGAAAACAACCAAACGATGTCGTTCGGTTTATTCAGGAGAGGGAAAATGTTTCAGAATAATCCAGAAACCGTTAGAACTTAGAACCCAAGCACCGACAAATATGCCAATGCCAGAAACTAGAGCAGGGGGGGAATTAGACTTAAAGAGAAAACAACACAGAGTCAGAGCTAGAGCTAGAGAAAGAAGAAGTATCAAGCGGAGAAAATAGGATTAGGATTTAATGAGCAACCCCAGAACAATAAAGCTGTTCTGCCCATCACAATCGAAGCTAATCCAGTTGGTGGCATGGGACGAGCAGAGACTGGACGTCGGCTCCATAGCCAGGGCTTTTGGGCTCGACCCATCAACGGTCAAGCTCAACGGTCACTTCATCAGCAGAGGGATTGATCTTGTGTCCAACTCTGTTACTTGGAGATCGCTGCTTAAGTTTTTCTCCTCGAAGGGATTGTCTACGGGAAAGCATGATGGGGACGCACTTATTGTTGATGGAAAGCTCTGCAAAGTTGGAAGTAAACGTAGGTATCTTTGAATTCTTTTTTTTTTTTGGGTCTCTGTTATTGTTCTGTTTGTCTGAGTGTTCTTTTTTCTAATTTAATATTTTGGAACTACTTTGGGGGAAAAAATTGTTGGTTATTTTGATTCGATTTATTCCTTTATTTCCCTTTTCCAGGATCTCATAATTCCGAAGATACTTTAGATGGGACTTCTGATAAAATTGTTGTAGCTCAGGACATTAACACTTCTCAAAGGCCATCCTTCGAAAATATCACCTTGCTCAAGAACAAAAAGCTTAGAGACAGCAGCTGCTCAGGTGAAGTTTGGAGGGTTGGTGATAATCTAATCTTTATAATCAAACCTAATCTTCCTTGGGCTGGATACAACAACTCTCTAGTCAATAATCATCATGTATTAAAAACACTTTTTATTAAAACATTGAACAAGCAAAACATGCAAATAACCATTATGTTTTTCTTTTTTCTTTTTTGGTTGCAACTTGTCATGATATGTGAGCTTGTCAAAATGTTGGCTGCTTGTACACATTTGTGGTTTTTGATCATGATGTCAAAGAGAAAGAGGGAAAATTTGTTGGGTTTCAGGGTTCTAGCAAATTCTTCTAGTGTAACTGATCTTCAAGTTGTGATCTCTAGGATGTGGGGAAGGAGACCATCATGTGACTGTAAGCAACAGCCTCAGCTTCAAGAGAAAGCATTCGATGGAAGATCTCGGTTTACTCAAGAAGTTAAGGATAAATGAGTCCAAGTCAGGTACATAAACACTCAGGTTCTCTCATTTGGTTTGGGCACGAATAAATAATTAGTAACAAGTGATACCTACCTTTCATCCCCTCGTGACTGCACGCACGAACATTTCATTATTTGTTACATCTTTTACCTGGATTGATTATCTTCACAAGATTCTGCATTTGGTGATCAATAATCTTGCTATATCCCAACTAGTTGTTTGATTTATTTATGGTTTGCCTTATGACTTTTTTTTTAATATTTTATTCAAAGAGTATCTGCATGTTATTTTCAGACTTTCGAGATACAGGAAGTACCAACTATGGCACCACTTCAAGAACCCAATATAAATGTAGCTACTTGAGCGAAAATTTGAAACGACCAAGAGAAAATGAGGTGATCGCTGCAACTCCGTGCAAAAGAATCAGATGAAGCATCTGTCATCTACTTTTGCTTCGATTTTTCTCGAAGATAAAACTTCTCGGCAATCAACGGAAGGGCGACTTTGTATATATATAAAAAATAAGAATTGTGGTTGAATGAGGGAACTCTCAATACTTGTAAAATCTTGTGATGTAATGGTAACATTTCCTTTACAAGGGCGTGTGGTGCCGGCGGTGAAGTCAGCCTTATTGATCTGCTGAAAATTTATGTGCAGCAATCTTGACATAATTGATCATGATTTTTCTGTTTATCTATGGATTAAAAAGAAAAAAAGCACGCCAGAATGACTGAATTAGAGAGCATTGCAAAAGGTAAATGATTAAGAAAATGAAAACAGATGTAAAAATGACTTTTGAGTAAATAATACAAAATTGGGGTACAATTTGGAGTTCATTCCGTGGTAGAAAAATATCATTTTCCTGATCTCTGAGTTTCGCTATAGTTTTCTTTTGCACATATTGTACACTGAAACCTAACTGACTAACTGATGAACTCATCCAAAATAGTACTGCCAAAAAACAGCAATCCCAGCTACCAACAAGATCTTCATTATCAGTTTAGAACTAGTAAATGGTGATGAAGCCGACGATGATGGCAGCGGCTCCTGTGGTCTTCCTCTAAGCTTGGCTGACAACTTGGATAGCAGTCGAGAAATCTTACCAGTTTTCTGGCCAGTTGCTAGCAGACCAATATAGAGAGAAACATCAGAAGCCTGTTAGATAGCTAATCTAACAACAGGAGAGACACAAGAAGCAATATTTTAATACCAGTTTGTTTTGCAGACATGAAGTATGATTTGCCTTTATCAAATGACTTGATCCATACATTAACTTAACCATCAGTATTAACTACTCTTAGATGGCCAATGAAATTCTTAAATTACTTTTCTAAAGAACTTTCTTATGTAGAAAAGCATAATACAAGTTTTTCCTTTTCTTTTTGGTGGTAAGGTATAAATAAATGTACTAGTAATGAACAATTTTACAATAGTATAAACATTTTAACATCCAATTGCACAACACAATTATAGACCAAAAAGTTTGCATATAGAGGGGTGGAAGCTGACTTTGGTAACTGGGCAGGTCAAAATGTCAAGGGCATTATATTATAACATAGAAAGATTTTTGTGGCGCATGGCCCCCTAGGCCATAATATATCTCTGGCCCTGAGTTTAATACATGAATTAAGAAATTTAACCAAAATTGATTTTTGTTGGGTGACAGTTGATTTTGTAACCACAAAAAACTTTTGGTAGTATATCCATATCTCACTAAAACTTGATCTTGCCACTCTAGTTATTTTGTATTATGAAAAAAACACTGATGTTTTTATCAAGAAACTGAGAAGATCAAAATTTTAGAATGTTTAGATACGAATGATTTCAATCTGTTTCTTTTACTCAATCAATTACCTTAGATTCCAAAAGACACACGCCCTCTAAATTATCAACATGAATATTGCTGATAGCCATTTTGCCTATGTAAACGATTTTTATCAGACCGTTAGAGTGGAAATTTGTTTACTATGATACTAATGATGACTAATACCTATGATTGTAAGCTCAGTTTGTTACTGTAATTTAGAAGTGTGCATACCAGTTTCCATGTTTATTCAGAGTGGATCAATATATTTCATGAGATAAGAGTTACCTTTGTTTTTGAGCAATCTTTCCTCCTCACCAACACGCTTTCGAAGCACATTGAGCAATGATCCAAAATATAATGCAAATACCGTGCATGTGATTGTGATCACATTGTAAGGCATGCTGAAATCAGGAGTTGTTAAAGGTACAAGTAATACTTCTGTGTAGGAAAGAACAGGACTCTTTTCCTGCATCACAAATTGAGAAAATTGTTAATATGGTGCCAAAAATTCAAAATAGAGGATATTTATAACAAAAGAAAATTCATTATACCTGAAATTTAGACAACATGGGTGACTTGTTCAAAGAGTTCTCTTCAGAGAAATGCATCATCGTCTGGAAGTTAGGAAAACTTATCACCGCCGATGGAATGTCATACCCTTGATTAGCATCAGGAGGATATTCATCAATGTGGAGAAAACCCTATTAAGACATTGAAGTAGAAGATAGGAAAATCAATTACATGAAAAAAAAAAAAAACTAAGTGCATGTTAAGTTTGGCTAGCTATTGCCAATGAAGTCACATTTATATTATATCTCCTATTTTGGAGGAAGCTCAATGAAATGGACATTGTCCAAAACCAGCAGATATCTTTGATCAGTATCACTTTATCAAAACCATTAGCACCCATCTATAATTCCTGATGATAATTTGGTGTCACTAATGAGCAGAGCGTGATGCTTGGTTTATACGGTTATGAACAAGAGTAAGCAATAGAACCAATCAAGGTGAAATGGTTTTTAATATCTATTGAGCAATGCAGTCTCATTGTTGAGGACTATAGATGATTGCAGTCAGTGTTTTTTTACCCTCTCCAAATTTAGGCATAACTTATAAATTGAAATGCATTCATGGTTTCCTTTCTGGGACTTTACAGAGGCGGTAAACACTGGGGTAAGGTTGTTATAAGTTAGATCAAAATGCTACTCCTATCAAAACAAGATTGTACTCAATAGGTTTTGACTCCACATTTGTAAACACTGCTAAATTTGCAGTCAGATATATCTACAGATTTTATAATCACTATCATGTAGTGTTCTAAGTACAAGACTCTGATATCCTAGCATATGCTATTAGATCCTTTGATTTTAAGTTTGATAGAAATTTCAAAGCATTGCCAAGATTCATTTTTACACATATTTAGAAATGTTACTTTGATGCCCCATATATATGCAAGATATTAGCAATTTGTGCCAAAAGCATGAAGTTGCATGAACAAATTGGCTTCTTAATGATGATTATAATATTTATTCCATCACATCAATAAATCGTAATCATACCTTATCAAATTCTAAAGTTAAAGCAGCTGATTTTATGCCACAAGGAAGCTTCAGAATAATCTCCATCACCCCAGGTGATACCTTGTCTTTGGAAGGAGACACTCGTATCTTTTCTGTAACATCTGTGACAGCCCTAGGCTGTTGATCAACAAACACTCGCAGAGTATGGAAGTATACCTTAATATACCAAGGCACAACTTGGAAAATATCAACTCGCAACTCACACCTTCCATCGATAATATTAGTTGTTGGAAAGCCCTCAGTTAACTCAGTAGATTCCAAGGAGATGGCAATAGCACCCCTTTCATTCCCACTTCCCATTAAGAATCTACTAGCATGTAATAGTGCTTGTTGACATGACCAAACTACAGGAATCTTCCATGTGAGCACTAGATCAAATGGCTGAGAATCACTGTACTTCTCAACTGAAAATTTATACATGACATGTGTGCGCTTGCTATGCAAGTTGTCCACTTCTTCAAACACCTTGTCTGGAGCAACAGATAGTTCAAAGGCAGGGTTACTCCAAAAACCTTCAGATGCAAAATTATTGACCCCAGATTTATCAATTTCATTCTGCAAATTCGTCAATTCACTAACCAGACCCTTCTCAAGATGAAGGTATACATTACTAGACTTGGCAAGAACACATTTTCCACTGACCTTCCTCCCAAAAATTGAACTAATCGACCAGCTTGGTTGTATACTAGTTTTACCAGAATAAGTCTTACCTGTTCTCCAACTACTAGGTTGAAGAACTACTGTAAGTGTTTGTTCTAGTACAATGCCCGAATCGATCTCATCAGAACCAGAGTCACTTGTGGTCAAACGCAACTGCTGAGAATGGTAAAAGCTTCTGTAAATAGATGGTCTGTCCATTAACACAGAGAGCCCAGCTTTATCTCGACATGGAAGCAGCTTTAACCATGGAGTAAGGTTCTCAGTGCAAACAGCCTCGCGTGGCAATGTACCATACCTCAGGTTGCCCGTAGATGGTCGAAAGGTCCACTCAGGAGCAGCATAACTGGTAGAAGACTCTAGGAAGTTAATTGAAGCACAAAAAAGACCTGAAAGCGCATTGGTTAAATTCCTCCAGGAAGCATCAACTAGAGATTGAGGGACATCAAACACAGCCCATAGCTCAACGCCGGGTGGCTTTGCATTGTTGCTTGATATGGGATCAAATCCACCCCATTGTTCATATCTCCAGCGACCTTGAGTGAAAGATAATTCCATTTCCTTAACTCGAAATTTTTTAACCTGTAAAAGCAACACTATCCCTCGAATAAGAAACTATACCGATACCATCAAAGATTAATAATAATAAAACATGACATGAGTTGATTTCTTAAATTATTTTCACTTATTAGACGTAGCTGATCAAGAAAATTTATTAACTCAGCCCCAGTTAAGACTGTAGAGTTCAGGACTAAACCCTAATCAAGAGTCTAAGCAGAAAATGGGCGGCTTACATTCATTGACTTGTCGCTGAGGAAGTGTACCAATTCTTAAGAAACTTTTGTCTACTTTACTCAAGTGAGCATCTTAGAAAAACTCAGCCGATATACGCTACAATCTGAATCTACAGCTTGAATCCTAAAACCAGTTCTCATTACTCAATTAAAAGCCGCAAATAAACAAATAAACCAAAAATCTCATCATTCGATGCACACTCTTCAAGCTCCAACTAAGGAATCTAAATTAAAGCAAGAAATTAAATATTCTGCCGTAACTCCTCCTTCAAATTTTTAGCAACCTTAAGACCCACGACGAATGCAACTAAAATGAACTGGGTTTGCAATTTTCGCCTTACACAACATGTTTGCACAATTCAATAGCGTCGTTAATTTTTTTCATAAAACCAAAAAGAAATAAATAAAGCGTACCAGCTGGGAGATGGCTTTGGGGAAGAGGTGATGGTGGCGACCATTTGAGTTAGAGGGAGGAGCTCTGCTTTGGAAGTGAAAATGGGCCAACACTTTACGATCGGGCAATGGCTTTAAAAGCAACTCCTCTGAAAATTCTTCTTCTTCTTTAACAAGAACCGATCCAGAAGCGACTGTAGCACACAAGACTTTTTGACATAGAAGTAGGAGAATAAGTAATAAAGGATTCGATCTCAGAGATAGAGCCATTTATTGGTTGAAACCAAGTATTTAATTTTGTCAGTGTAATTTGCAGTTTGTAAATTCACGTCATGAGATGGGGCAATCAGAATCCGCCCTGAGGAGAGCAGTGAGCACCTTCTTGGAGAGGAGTTGCTGTCTCAAGAAAATTTTGTAAAGGTCAATTTGGTAAATAATAGGTAAGTGATGATTTGTGGGCTTGGATTTAGACTAATGGCCCTTTTTGACTGTTTCTTTTATTAGATTCTCAGCCCATTTCCTTTCCTCGTTGTCCAAGTTCGACAAATACAAACTTGATAATTATGAAACCGCAGAATTATTTTTAAACCAAATTAACTAAAACCTATGCATAGAAAATAGTAAAAGTTTAATTAAGATGTGTAACACAATATTATTATTATTATTGAAAAGAATATCAATACAGTATCATTCAAGAATTCAAATAGGATTAACATATTTAAAGAAATATTATATATCCTAAATTATTGCATCAAGTTTTTTATTTGAAGTAATGTGTTATTATTAATTAGATGGTTGTAGAAAAATATATCAGGAGCATTAATCTCATTCAGAAATTAGCTTTTGTGGTATTATTTTTTATTAAAAATTTAATCCATCAAGACCAAATGCCTCAATGACGAGTATTTAACACTCTAAAACAATTTAAGTACGTACATAAAATTTCACTCAAAAATAAAATAAAAATAATAAAGATCAATCATACAATATATAACAATCAATTACACAATGCACAAAAATGTACGCAATTCAATAATAAACACCTGTCTATGGTGGATCACAAATTCACATTTTTTTTATTTAATTCACATAGAATTTTAAATCACAAAAACCTAACATAAGAGATTTCAAAGTATACGTGAACTTCTAATTAATCTTAAATTTAAAATCAAATTTAACGTTAATTTTGAATCACTAAAATTTTAATAATGATAAATAATCTTAAATTTTAAAATAATTAATTATATTATTTTTGTACTAAATCTGAGATGAAAAAATTTGAGATAATAATTTATATAATTTTTATTGTATTGATATGTTTATTATTTTAAAATTAACTCAGAAAAAGTCAGGTATAAAAATCTGTTTTTTGTTCGTAAGTAGTGAAGTAAAAGCAAACATAATGTTAATAAATATATTTCTCCATATAAACCTTGAGTTTGAAGTCTATCGGCATTCGGCCAGTCGATCAATTCTAAAAATTATAGAATAAATGATTATATGTACCCACCAAATGAACAAATCAAAAACATAACATTAGCTAGTATTGGACTGCATCTGCATGCTATATCTCGTTCTCTCTCTTTCTATTTTCTTTTCTCCCTTGAATTTTTTTTTCCTACTTTATCTATTATGAAGGCACTTTGGAGGAGGTGTAGGGTATCTAAGACTATCAGAACAATAATCTTACTTCATAAAATAATTTTTCACAGCCCGGTATCGTCTTCTTTGGGTAGAGTTCAGCTTCCGAAATTCCTCTGCATTCCACCAATACTTGGAAGAATAACAATGTCGAATAATATTCGAGTGTTGATCATCATCAGCTCGGCAGCCAGCAATGTCAAACCATTGAAAATGAGCCTGGAATGTGGTACATTGTCCAGTTAGTCTTCGTTTTGCCTCCATCTGTTGCCCAACCATCCCCATTCCATATGCTTGCTTCTACATGCATTGGCTGTGATGGGAAGTTTATTCCAATTCTTTTCAGGTTCTTGAAGAATCTAATGGGAACATCATCCACGCACGTAAAAAATCTGATAAACCAATGTCAAATTCACAATACTTATAGATGTTACCTTGTGTCTTAAGAATTTATATGGCATTGATGGATAAGATGTTGTCAACTTGTAACTAATATATATGTGCCCTAACTAGAATGGACATAGAAAGATGATATAATTAAGTCTGAACATGCATGCAAAGAGGATGCGTGGATGATTAAATCTTACACAATCTGATGATGGTTCCAGACGATTTGGTAAGAATGAAAAATCTGATTTGGGATCAAACTAAAGATAAAAGTAAAACCGTTGTTCTCTATCGCCTACACCATTTGCGAAGAGCACTTTTGTTGATAAGATGATTGGTTTTCCTTCTTTATTGGCCAGGAATTCAAAGTCCCCCTCATCAGCTGCCCAATTAACCAACACTTAGAATATTTTCATGCATCCAGAAGAATCATGTACAAACAAATTAACGGGGGGCCTAAAACCTAAATATGCTTTCTCAACAATTATTTAATACATGGTTGAAAACATGAAAAAGTGGGAATATTAGGATAAATGATCAATGAAAAGTAATTAGGCTTGGTATTTAAGTTATATACACATAAAAAGCGGTAACTAATCCTGAAGAATCCTTGTCCGGTAGCTTCAGCCTTGCATAAAAGAATCCGGAGCTTTGATGCAAAACCAGCACCTACATTAATGCAAACAACTTACTGCATTAAATAATTAAATTAAAGAAATAATGATTACTGACATGCATCCTCAAGTCAAGCTCCTCCTAATTAATGTCGATCGATATTCTTGAAGGATTTTGGAAGACAAAATAATTTATGAAGTTGGAACATATTTAAGAACAAGGTGATGAAGAAAAAGAATAACCCGAAGAGCTATCAAGGGAAAGCTGAATTTCTCTTCCGTGAATTAGAGACCAAACGTGGTCGTATCTCCATGTAACGTAATAGTTTTCATCGAAGCTAACCTCGTTGTCGCCACTAGCCCGGCCTAGTAGGAGACGTGGAAGAATAAGACCTAGTAACAGAGAGAAATCCATTCCAGGGCAATATCGATCTATCTTTATTTGTATAATATTGCTAGTAATTAGCAAGAAGTGCTTTTGGGGACCGCACGTTGGTGAATTTATGCATAATGTAAAAAGTTTGGACACCAGATGCTTACCAAGAATGAAGCCAAAAGGATGTGAGCCAAAAACTAGCTTCACCTTCCTCACACGCTTTATCCCAACAAGGAACGACACCGTTACATTATGACAATATTGTTAGAAGCAATTCCAAGAAAAGAAAGATTTCGGAATAAAACATATGTCATTAACTGTATGTCTTCTTAAAAGTTCAACTAAACAAGCAAAATAAATAAATAAACAAATAAAAAGATAACGAATTTATAAGTACGTATGAAAAAGGATAATCAATTATTATATATAACCACGTAAGTGTAACATTAATTTTAAATATGATATTTGCGACAATACAACAATATTATTATTGAGATATTTGAGTCTCGTGCTATACTTACAATGTTTTCTTTTATGTTATTATTACAAATCATATATATGGTGACACTTAGAAAAACAAAAATTGAAATTTTTTTGAAAAAGTAATGTGAGAGAAAAAAAATCTCAAACAAAACTCTTGTAAGAGTTTTTGAATGAATACTTTCTTTTTTCTTATTGATAAGTTTTTTAACTATACGACTACTAGTTATAGCTATCAACACACTTTTAGAGAGATCTAATAACAAATCACTGAGTTTGTTAAATAACAAGAGTTTTGGCTGGAAAGCTTAATAGCTTGTAACAAATTCTTTAATTGATTTTGTTACGTTGAGTCCTACACTTTACCTCTACGTCATTCTTATCTTTTGAGACTGTTGACAGTGTTGTTGTTGATCCAATATTCTTCCCATCCCCCCTTCAAACTGAGACATTGAGGAGAAAGCTTCAGTTTGGAAGTAAGGAATTTGAACCTGGTAATGGGCAAGGTTTTAATGAATAAATCAACAAGTTGAGCTACAATGGGTATGTATCGAACATCAACAGCATTAGTCAGCACTTTATCTTGAAAAAAATGTACATTGACTTTAATGTGTTTCATACGATTATAAAACATAGGATTAGCAGCAAGAGCAGCTGCTATTTAGTTGTTACACCAAATGATTGGAGTATACTGAAAAATAAAACCAAATTCATGAAGCAGAGATGAAATTCATGTGACTTTGGCAGTTTTCTATGCCAAGGCTCAGTACTCTGACTCTGTACTTGAGCGAGAGATAATTCTTTATTTTTTAGAGCTCTAAAAGATCAAATTACCAGTTAAGAATACACAATACCCACTGATTGATTTTCAATCTAATTCGTCATAAGCCCAATCTGAGTATGTGAAAGCGACTAGATCAAGATTCTTCCTGGGATGAAAGACAAGCCTCAATGACTGTGTTCCTTTCAAGTATTTCAAAATACATTTGCAGCATGACCCGTGGACTTGAACTGGACAGGTTAGATATTGATTGAGTTTATTCACTACAAAGGATATTTTTGGTCTTGTGAGAGTAACATATTGAAGTGCACAAATGACACTTCAATAAAGTGTTGAATTAGGAAAGCTTGGTGCAATTGATGAGTTAAGTTTGAGACTTGAACTCATAGATGTATGGGTACTATTTACTGTAACCATATTGGTTGTGAACAACAGATCAACAATGTACTTCTACTGTGACAAGTGTAAAATAGAATCAAATTTTGTAACTTCTATACTAAGGAAGTAATTCAACTCTTCAAGCTCGTTTAGAGCAAAGGCATTATGTAGCTTATCAATAAAGTACTGCAGTAACTTGCTGTCATCACTCGTGATGATAATATCATCAATATAAACTAATATAATGATGATATGATAACTGTCTTTTCTGAAGACCACTGAGACGTCAGACATAAGATTAGTAAATCCCCAGCTAAGCAGTGCACCTCTAAGCTTGTTAAACCAAGCTCTAGGTGCTTATTTTAACTTATATAAGGCCTTGATTAATCTGCAAATGTCTTGTGGTTTTGTTGGATGGACAAAACCTTTTGGTTGTTGCACAAACACCACATCTTTTAACTCCCAATTTAAGAAAGCATTATTAACGTCAACTTGTCTTAGCTTCCACCCTCTTAAAACAACAATGCTAATAATAATTTTGATAGTGCTAGTCTTTACAACAGGACTGAAGGTCTTTGAGTAGTCAATACTAGGGGTTTAATGAAACCCCTTTGCTACTAAACGTGCTTTATACCTTGCCATACTGCCATCTGGATTTTTCTTAATTTTGAACACCCACTTATGTCCAACAATCTTCTATTCTCCTGTACCTAGTACCAAAGTCCAAGTATGATTCTTCATTAAGGTTGCAAATTCTTTTGTCATGGCTTGTTTCTAGTAGGGAATCTGTAAAGCTTGTTCTGCTGTTGCTGGAACATAGTTTGATAACATACGTACAGTATAAACTTTGGGCTTGTACACACCATTCTTGGATATGGCAACCATATGATGCACATTTTCCACCATATTTTGCACTGAGTCTACATGCTAGTATGTATTAATGGGTTATGAAAGGGTAGGATGTATGTTATTAAACATACTATCTTGTGTGTTTTCAGTTTGTATCAAAGGTTGTAATGAACTTGTAGTAACCAGTATCCATAACCGGTAAGAATATGTATATTTATATATATAAATATACGTATTTTATTTGTATGTGGGTGATCCTTGATTTATATATTGTTATTAGTAGTGTTTTTATAGGTTAAGGATATACTATTAGTATTGGGTTTATTTGCAAGACTTTGGAATTATTTTAGGGACCAAATTGTTATACTTTGAAAGTTTTGGGGGCAAATTCGTAAATACTAAAAATTAGCCTCTTAGTATAAAAATACACTTTTAAAAACCCTAATTCTCTCATTTTGGTCGAGCTACCCATTTTTAGAGAGAGAAGAGAGAAATAAAGGAGAGAGAAAGAGAAGAAGAAGAAGAAAAAGAAGAAGAAAATGAGAATTTTGGATCTTTAGAGGTATATCACAACTAATTATCAATTTATTGGTGTTAATTAAGTTAATTTCTTTAAGTTTTGATTTCTGAAAATATGTATAATTGAGGATTTGTTGTGTATTTCGTAAGATCATATGAGAATTGATGATGATCTATAAGATAGTTTGATAAATCATGATGAATTGTAACATTTCTGATTGATAGTCTCTTGATCTAAGAATTGTATAAATTATTGTGAATCGATTCTGGTTTTGAATTTTGAGTATATGAAATTAGACATGTTTAGAATCATCTGAGACTTTGAATCGACTGAAAATCTTGGAAATTGAATTTGTAGTGAATTTACCAAAATGACCCTGGAATTCTGGAAATTTCCTGTGTAAACAGTATAATACAGTGGAAAATAATTTTTGACCTGCTGAATGATCTTTAAAAATTACGAATTTGTGGAATATGATAATTTTATATGTCTAATATGATATACTCGGAATTAAGAATTTGGATCAATGTGGTTGAAATGTTATGATTTTCTAAAGTATATCCGCTCATTACAGTATTTGATTAACAGATTTTTAAAGCTATGGAATAAAATAGTTTTAAAATACTTTTGGCAGTTATTTGGAAGCCAAATATTTATCATGGACTGAGATATGTGTCAAGAGTAATTATGTGGTAGTTTTATAATTTTTGAGTTAGTATATGATTTTATAAAAATTGGGAGATTGAATACTGTTCAGTAAGTATCTTGATCCTGTCAGGTTTGTAGTTTGGATTCGATGGTGTGTATGGAATGGATTGTGTAGGAAATTTGATATAATATTCATATATAAGAAGGATATATGAGTTAAGGATGGTATATTCTGATTTTGGAGTAATTGGACATCATTTGATGTATTAGAAAATTTTGTTAAGTGTAAGTGGTCAGAATGACAGGTTTTGAGAAACCAAGTTTTTAGACCAATTTGATGTGATAAATGCATTGTGTATAATTTTGTAAGCTATTTAAAGTATTTTGTGTGAATTGTGAGGCTTATGAAAGGATTAATCTCCATTGATAGGTTAAGGAGATTTAAGCCTTGTAGCTGAAAGTGTTAAGAGGTAAGTATACTAGACTTACTACTGGAATCACAATAAACATAATAATTGTTTTGTATGATTTTGTAAATGGGGTTAAGAATATGTTTATGATATGTCAAAGTATATTTTGATATGAAATGTGAATATATGTTTATGAATGTGAGCATTGACATTGAGTATGGACATACATGTGTTTTTGAAAGTGAGCTTTCCAAAATAAGATGCGTTTAACAAAGAAAGCTTTTGAAGTGTAATATGTCCATGAGAAATATTTTGTGATTTGAGGGTACTTGAACTCACTGTTAACTTAGTAGGCATTTTATGTGATTTGTGGAGCCTTTATGTGTGGCCTTTCCTTTGGGATGGGTATATGTTATGTGTTCCGTATGTAGGGAGGATCCTATTGGTACCTAAAGGAAGTGTGAGTCATCACATTCGTGTGGTGGCGTATTGGTACATGTGAGAGGACTCACCGATGATCAGGGTGAGGGTTTGGCTTTTACCTTCGGGCATAAGCGTTATATATGTGTGATTTAAAGACCTCACTTGTACTATTCCTCTCATACGGTATGTCACCTACGAGTGACATTTGGCTCATTATATGATATGTGATATGTAAGTCCTACTAAGTAGTAGTTGAGTGATGGTATTCCTATTATGTGTTTTGAAAGAATGTGTAAGCGCTTACATGATATGTGATTTGATAAGATTATGATTTTGATTGATCACAGCATATCATACATATGCATTGTGTACATATATGTATTTGTATTTGATATATAAAAAAATTAGTATGCTTACTGAGTTTTATACTCATTATAGTTTATGGTGATTTCAGGTAAATAAGGTACATGTGTGCTTAGCGGATTTGGCAAGGCTTCTGCTGTTCCTTGGGTTCCCTAAGTTGCTAGGTTGTTGTGTGTTTCATTTGGGGACACGTGGGATAGGATATTTGGTTTGTCCCTATTGAATAAATACTTATGTATTATTTCATTGTGTGTGGATTGGATTTGGTTTAAGTTTTATAAAGTGTGGTTATTGGATGATTTTAAGTAAGAATTTGCAATGGATATATTCTGGGCTCCCGGTAACAAAGTTGCTACTGGTGACGTAGTAGAGTGTTAATCTCTAAGAAAACTCTGCGTATCTCCGGTTTAATAATTGTCCCAGTCATAATTCAATTGCTATAATTCTGAAAGAAATTGAAATGAATGTTTAAATATTGTCAAGAGAAGTTTATATTTATATGTTAGGTTATGGTTGATTTTAGTGTTGAACTTACTAGCAACTTGCTAAGGATTTCTGTGTTGAATGAAAGTTGAAAATTTTGTGTAATATTATTTATGAGTGCACATGCAGTGAATGAATGTAAGTGATGTCGTGTGTCGGATCTTTTGGGTCTGGGGCGTGACAGAACTTGTGTATGTATTAATAATATGTTCTTATACAGAAGAATTGGAAGATAATAAAGGTATAAAGTTTACCTCAATATTAACAGGAACACTATTAGATCTTGTATCAGCTATATTAAGAGAGGTAAGGATTTGAGGAAAATTGTTTACAATGGTAGTTTGAGGTGGCTGTTTTGAACAAGAATTAGGAAGAGAATTAAAATTGGCTAGAAATTTGGCATCATTTGCAAAGGGAAAATCAGTTTCATTAAAATTAACATTCCTTGAAACATAAACCTAGCCTTTAGAGTTCATACATTTGTAGCCTTTGTGATGAGAACTATAACCAATGAAGATACACTTTTCACTATGAAATTCTAACTTGTGTTTTTGATAGTTTCTGAGATATGGATAGCAGGTACAACAAAAAACTTTCATAAAAGTATAATTAGGTTTATCTTTTAAGAACATTTCAAATGGTGACTTAAATTCAAGATTGATAAAGGCATAGAAAAGCTGCAGTGAAAAAGGCATCCCACTAAAAACTTAGAGGCATTTTATAATGAACTAAAAGACTTAAACCAATGTCAACAAAATGCCTATACTTTCTCTCTACTCTTCCATTCTGATGGTTGTATAAAGGCAAGAGAATCTGTGCCTAATCCTTTAGCTATTAAGTATTTTTGTCAAAGGTTTGAACTCACCACTAAAATCTGTCTGGACCATTTTTATTTACTGTCTAAAAGCCTCTCAACATATGTTTGAAAGTGTTTGAATACATTAGTGACTTGAAACTTTAGTACTAGTGGATATACTTAAACAAATCTAGTGTAGTCATCAAGAAAGCTAATGTAGTACTTAAAGCCATCTCCTGAAGTTACAAAGACTGGTCCCCATATATCTATATGAATTAGCTCTAATGCAGACTTAGTTTTAGTTACAGACAAGTTATAGTGATGTAAATAGTTCTTTTCCAATTGACAAGCTTTACAAAGATTCAAAGAGATTTTATTGAACTTCACACCAATATTACAAGTATTCACAATTTTCTTAAGAACATTCAGATTTGGATATCCAAATCTATCATGCATAATTTCAACAGTTCTTCTTCTTGTGATACAAGTACATTAATGAAAAGCTGGTACATTATTTTGAGGTAAATCAGTCATAATCTCATTGGTGGTTTATACAACAGGGATAGGTTTTCAACATGTTTTATTTATTTCACATTGTGCAAAGAGAAATAGGAATGGTGTAGCTTCTAAGGAAGTAAAGTTTGCAATAAGTTTATCTATTTTGCCGTCAAAAGGATGAAGCTGATATATGCCTCCTCTAGCTGTTCCTTTGAGTAGAACTCTCCCCTTTGTATCCTTGATAACACAATCAAGTTTTTCAAATATAATTTTCAGGTTAATTTCAGAAGTTAGCTTGGATATGTTAATTAAATTTTTTTTATACCATGTGCATGTAGAACATTGCGTAAAACTATAGCAGCCTTTGAATCAAAAGTGTGAAAAATATTGGTGCCAATGTCCATTATATTCAAAGCATATCCATTGCCAATAAGTAAATGCTCCTTACCTCTGTGCTCTGACTTTGTATCTATATTGCTTGGGTTGTTGGAGATGTGATTAGTTGCCCCACTGTTTAGGTACTAGGCTTGATCTTTAGCCTCTTTTTGAGCTTGACTTAGTGCAGTAATATAAGCCTCAGCTTGCTGATTGTTGTTTGCCTCAACTAGAGGCTCAAAGTTCTCATTAAAACGGTTCTAATATTTGAGAGCTCCATGACCTGTCTTGTAATAGATCTAACACATAATCTTGGACTTTCCTTTGTTCTGAAAGCCTTGTTTTCCTTTGTTCTTAATATTATAGAAATTCTGATTTCCAATGGCAGAGCTTTTGTTGAAACCTATATTGGTTTTGCCTTTAAACTTCTCCTTATAACCTAATTATGCTAAAAGTGCACTAGCAAAGCCATCATTCACTGAACTTATTAACTCAATTCTACTCTCCTAACTAAGTTGAATTGCATAGATCTCAGCCAAGCTCAACTGATCAACTTGAGCAAAAACCAAAACTGCAACTGAGTCATACTCAGACCCTAATCCTGCAAGTAGATAGGTAATGAGATCCTGTTTTGGAACAGGTTTCCCTGCCATGGCCAAATTATCAGCTATGCCTTTTAGTTTAATATAGAACTCATTAACAGACATTGTTCTTTTTCTAAGTATCTGAAGTTGAGCCCTTAGCTAAGCAAGCCTGGCCAAAGATTGACTATTAAACATCTTTTTTAGGTGTTTTCAAACTTCAGTAAATGTTTTACAATAAATAACTGAGCTCAGAATAGTTTTAGTCATTGAGGAATACAACTAGCTTAGTAGTAGAGCATCATGCTTTATGTAGATATGGAAATCTAGATTAATAGTTGGCATATTCTCTATACCTAATCTGTCTCGAATGGTGAATTTCTCTGGACATGGCCTAGCTCCAATCAATAAGTCTTCTAAGTCATTGCCTCTAGCTGAAGCAAGAATTTGAGATTTTCATATTAGAAAATTGTTCAGATCAAGCTTAATAGTTGCTGAGAAATTATAGGTATTGGTCTAACTGATAGAGAGATTTCTGAGACTAGACTCAAGAACAAAGGTTCTTATTAAATTAGGATTCATAATCGTGGTGTTAACCATTTTTCTAGCTTGATACCAATTTAGAAAAATAAGAAATTGAATTTTTCCTAAAAAAGTAACGTGAGAGAAAAAAAAACTCCAAACAGAGCTCTTGTGAGAGATTTTGAATGAATACTTTCTCTTTTCTTATTGATAAGTTTTTCAACTATACAACTACTATTTATTGCTATCAACACACTTCTAGAGATATCTAATAACGAATTACTGAGTTTGTTAAATAACAAGAGTTTTTGTTGGAAAGCTAACAACTTGTAACAAATTCTCTAATTGATTTTGTTACGTTAGGTCCCACACTTTGCCTCCACGTTGTTTTTATCTTATGAGATTGTTGATAATGTTGTTGCTGATCCAATATTCTTCTCAGTGACTAATAACTTCAGTCGCCATTGTCTTAATAAAGGCATTCTTTGGGAGGGTCAGGGTGTCTAGATCTATCAGCACAATAATCATAATACATGTAATTCTTTTTCACATTCTCGTAATTCCTTTGTTGGGTAGGGTGTAGTTTCCAAAATTTTTCAGAATTCCACCAATATTGAGAAGAATAACACTGTTGAATGTTTGAGCTTTGATCATTAACGGGGCAGCCATTGATTTCAAACCCCTGAAAATGTGCCTTGAATGGTGCTTGAGTCCAGTTAATCTTCGTTTGGCCTCCATCTGTTGCCCAGCTTTCTCCATTCCACAAGCTAGCTACTACTTGCATTGGCTGTGATGGGTAGCCAACTCCATCACTTTCATGGTTCTTGTATACCCTAATGGGGATGTCGTCCACGTAAAATCTGATAAAAACTCATATTAAATATCCATAGTATTTTTCGATGAATAATTGCTTAATATAGCAGAATTTATCTAATATCATAATAATATAGTGCAAGGGATTTAATACATTTAACTTATGTTTAGAATCTAGGTAGTTGTTACTTTCATGGAGAAATATGATACAATTGTAAAATTAATACACATAATTAAAAGGTACATCAATTATAAGTATATATAAACGTACTGGATCTAATCTCACTTAATCAATATATATGGATATAATCTAATTGATCTGAAAATAGCATGTGTCAAAAAAGAGATATTATATATAACCATGTAATCCGATTCTTTCTCGTGAAAAAATTGGATAGGGTTTTACGCTTTTTCTATATCAGCAAAGCTAGAACGGATATTTCTCATATAAATATGATTTTTATATATATGGTGATTTGAGTAATGTTTAATTATACTTACACAATTTGATGTGGGTTCCAAAGAATCTTGTAAGTATGAAAGTTGGCAGTAGGGTCAAACCAGAGGTGAATCCTTTGTTCTCTATTGCCTACACCTTTTGCAAACACATTTGTTTGCAAGGTGATGGGCTTCCCTTCTCTGTTGCCCAGAAATTCAAAGTCCAGCTCATCATGTTTATCGTCTTGTGAAGTAAGCTGTATGCCCATTTAAACACACTGAAAATCAGCATCAACAATGATCTCCTCCAATATTTCATGTTAATTACAATATGCATCCATGCTTTGAATGCAATTAACGAAACATCTCTAGAGGATAAATAGACAAATCAAAAAGCTAAAAAAAACTTGCTTAAATTGGTTTGAAATATGTTTCTAGATATAATGAATGGTTAGGGTTTTTAGTAATACACACATAAAAAGCTGTGACAACTCCAGCAGAATCCTTGTCTGGTAGCTTCAGCCTTATATGAAAGAAGCCTGAACCATAGTGTAACTTCGATCCAAACCCAGACCCTACAATATATAGACAACATTATTACCGATAGCTGCAGTCATAATCATCACTAGATTGATTTACTCAACATTTTCTAATATTATAACTTGACATTATAAAAGCTCGTTGTTAAACAAAAAAACAATGATTATATATCAATCCTTTTTTTGGGGGACTTCATTTTTATATTGAAGTCTCATATATGTTGATGTATCTGTAATGCCAACCAGAACAATTACTTGAAATTAACAAAAGAAATAACGTTTTCTCATATATGTCAATTAACTATTTACTGAAGCACTCTACCATTAAATTTAAAAACATGATGGAAAAGAGAATATAGTAACCAGAAAACTTATCCATTGAGAGCTGAATTTCTCTCCCGTGATTTAGAGACACAACATGGTCGTTTCCCCATGTAATGTAATAGTTTTGATCGAAGCTAGTGTCAGCAAACACTCCACCAAGCAGCTGGAGAAATGCAAAGAAACCTAGAAATATAGAGAAATTCAATTTCATTCTGGGGGACATCTCTTGTCGAATATTATTATTGTTAGGAACTAACCAGCACTGAGTGCTTTGTGTCTGCGTAGAGTGATGAATTTATAGAGCTAACAAAGTTTGGGCGATCATGGCAGCAGCTTAACTTCCACACAAACACATAAAGAAAAATAAAATAAAATAAAATAAAAAAGTTGTGACCCATAACCTTAATTTCCCACACGCTATTGACTTCTTTCTCCCCATAACAAACCATATCATTATATTTAGCAATGTTTGGAAGCAAAGACTTACACCTAGAAAATAATTGACTTGCAAATAATTATAATCATGTTTAAAATTATCTGAGCTTAACCATTTCCAATGGATATATAATGAAAGATCAAATTAGGTTATGGCATGATGGGTTTTTTCTGTTGTCTCTCAAGTCTATCTTTTAATATACGAAAAATTGCGGGCTCCAGATTGCCCCATCCTCATAACGACTTCGAATTTGTATCAAATCTTATAAGAGTATAAATTATTGCTGCTGCTGCTTCTAGATTTCTAATGGCTTTCGATACAAATAGTTTCATCCGATCATGATCTAGTTTCTGGATCCCGAATGGGTACTTACCTTTGTCCATCAATTAACGCGCATCAAACGACTCACTTGCTTAGCGTTATCTACCTTTAAGCTCAAGAATTAATAGGGTTTCGGCATATTATTATTTTGGTTTATCAATCAGCTTATGCATGAAAACTCACTCGACCGTGAATTATATATATGAAGATTATTATCCTTGAATTTTTCTTGGAAAATTTTAGAAATGACTCCTATTAAATATATATATATATTTTTTTTTATCAAGATAAAATTTTTTAATCTATTGTGACCAAAAACATAATAGGTTTCTATTCTTGCCCTGCTTACAAAAATTTTAAATTTTCTCTCTCTTAAATCAAAAAATGTAGTAAAAATATTTAAATTTAGAGTTAAAATGATAAAACAATAACCGAAATTCGTTAGAAATTATTGGAAGTAGTGAAAAATGGCCAGAAAAGGCCAAAATTTGTATTCCACCGACTGTGTGCTTAGAATTTAATATTTTTTTATTTTTTGTTTTATATTTATTATTTAATTTTATAATATTGTTTCTAAGAAACAAAAAAAAAGTGAAATACTTCTTAAATTTTAAATAATTAATTAAATAAAATTTAAAAATAAAAAATCAAAAACAAAATAAAAATAAAAATATTGATTATTTAAAAAACTAAACTTTAAAAAAATAATATTTTAAAAAACTAAAATTTAAATAAAAAATAAATGTAAATAATTAAAAATATTAAAAATAATTTTTTTAATTTGAATTAAAATTAATTAATTATTTTTAAAAATATTTAATTTTAATTAATTTAAAATTAATTAATTAAAAATGAAATTTTAAAAATTTAAATTTTTTTTAAAAATAAATATTTTATTTAAATTATTTTAAAATTTAATTATGATTAATTAATTATTTAATTTTTTAATAAATTATTTATTTAATGTACATAAAAAATATTTATTTTTTAATTAATTTAATTCTTTATTCAAATTTTATTTTTTACATTTTGATAATGGATTTAGGCTCAATTTCTTTATTAATAGAGAAATACATTACCAACTATTTAAGCAAGTCTAATTTTTTTTCTTTTAAGAAATTAATCTTTTGTAATTTTTTTTATAGCTTTAAAAATAAGTAAGTAATCATAATCCCAAAATGATATAATATTATTTTAAAAAATAATTAAATTAGATAAATTAAAATTTCTAAAATTTGCCATGTGAATGTGCACATGCAACACGTTTGCTTAAATTATACTTGTTTAAATAATGTTTTATAATTTATAATGCATTCTTCTATTAAAATAAAGAAATTGAGTTTGAATCCCCTTGTCAAGATGTGTAAAAGTAAAATTTAAATAAAATATTTAATTAATTAATTAAATTTAAAAATAAATTTTTATTTAAATTAAAATAAATTAATTATTTTAGAAACTAAAATTTAAATAAACATTAATTAATTAATTAATTTTTTATTTAAGTTTTAGTTTCTAAAATAATTAATTTATTTTAATTTTTAAAAAAATTATTTTAAAATTTTTCATAAGTTAATATTATTTTTTATTTAAATTTTATTTTTTGAAAATTTTAGTTTTCTTAAATTTTAATTTCTTAAAATTTTAATTTTGTAAAATTTTAATTTTTTAAACTTTAGTTTTTTAAATAATCAATAATTTTATTTTTATTTTGTTTATGATTTTTATTTTAAAATTTTATTTAATTAATTATTTAAAATTTAAGAAGTGTGTCACTTTTTTTTTGTTTTTAGAAACAATATTGTAAAATTAAATAATAAAATTTAATAAATATAAAACAGAAAAATTATTAAATTATGTGCATCGTACCTCGTATTGTGCGCTTAGTGTGCAATGTGCACTATAGTGCACTAAGCGCATTATGTGCGTAATGTGCATCGCATATTGTTCATGTGTTGACGTGTGCACAGTCTCCAGAATGCAAATTTCGGCCTTTTCTAATTTTTTTTCACTATTTTTCATCATTTCTGACAATTTATAACCATTACCAGCCATTTATTCATTATTTTAACTTTAAATCCAAACATTTTCACTACATTTTTTTGGTTTTAGGAGATAACAAATTTTAAAGTTTTGTAAGAGGGGCTAAAATTTAAAACTATTATGTTTTTTTGTAATAAAAGATTAAAATATTTGACCTTAATAAAAAAAATATTTAACAAGAGTTATTTTTGAAAATTCCCATTTTTCTTTATGCATGATTTCATCATTTTATAAGCATGCATCCAAGTCTCTTCTATTAGACAAGTAATATTTTTATGGTACCCTAAAAGCATATATATGAACATTTTATTTGATTAAAAAATTTTATTCATATATAATTTAGCATATATTAAAGATCTCATATTTATAAAATATGTGATCTATGTATTAAATATATAATACTAATGCAGAAGGTATAGATCACAATTTTTTTATAAATTAAATTTTGTTTATAGTCATTAATGAAATAGGCATTTCATTATGTAAAATTATAATTTTTCTAATTTTTATAGTAAATAATTTATCTTGATTATTGAAGTGGAAACTTCGAGTAGAAAAATTAGTGTATGATACATTAAACTGGACTAATGTGAATTTTGATCTAGTTAACTAAATGTCATTGATTTTAATTCACAAAGCTTTAATAGACTTGATTAACCTTAATCTTAAGAGAGTAATAAACTTACATTTATGCATTGTACTCTTTTGAGTTATCACGAAGTGAGACCTAATTGGACGATCAAAGTTTCGATGACTTGGAGATGCAATTTCATGGATCGTGAGAACATATACTTACAATATGGAATCTATATTAAATGATATTATCTAAATCGTTTGTAGTATTTGATCATTTAAATCTGTAACCGCAATTTATTCAATAAATTAGTTATTGAATAATAATATGTATTTATAAAATTATATACAAAGACAGACATATTAAAAATGATCATCAGAGCATTCAATGACTTAGAGGCAAATAAGTAATTAAAGAGGTATAACATTTTATAATGGTTTAACTTTAATTATGACATCATATAGAAAGTTAATTGAGTGGGTATTATTGGTCAAATGATTAATATTAGTTTTAAGTAATATAGTTTTAATTAAAATTTGAATTTATTTATTATATGGGCCAACTAGAGTGCAACCTTGGATTTTTAGTGAAATAGCCCAAGATTAACTTAGAAGATTTAATGGGTCATAAGATGACTAAAATTGAGCATTTAATTTTCAACTAGAAAACCCATAGGCCTTTAGTCTCTTTACTAGCTCAAATTACTATTTTATCTTTTACCTAAAATGATGATTATGCAAAACACAATCATAAGTGTTTTGGCTCATTTTATTTAAATAAATCATTACTTAATTTTTATATATGAGTGTGGTGATTGAAAAGAGGAAGCACAATTATAATTATTTGCCTATTTGATTTAAATAAGTTGTGACTTAATTTTGATTTTTTTCATGAAAGTATAATGTTTAAAATGAGGTATATAGTTGAAATCATTAAGGGAATTAAGTGTTCACACATTTGAAAAATAAAATTTTGAGAATAATAAAAAAGAGTAAAGCCAAAAAAACAAATCTCTCTATAACAAAAAAAGAAAAGTTTGAAATTAAAGGAATTTCTCTAAATCAAAATAGTCTAACATAATTTTCTTTTTTCTACTATTTAATTTACATGTAATATAATCAATATGATCATCTTATGCTTCCAACATCTTTATCTTTCAAGAATGCAATTCCTACTACTTCAAGACTATGGATAATCGAAATCTTCATTACATTTTATAATATAATAGACAACCAAAAAATAATGTTTATTCTTATCTCATTATAAAGTCGTTCTCTTGTGCAGTGTCCACACTATTTTTAGATCTGAATGTAACTTTTCCTACAAAAAGTCTGTAAATTGTATGTCTAAATGCACTATATATGACAGGCTAGTTAATGTTGTCCATAGAAGTTGAATTTTTGTTACTTGATTAGAAGAATTTTTTGCATAATCATTTTCCCATCCAAGATATTAATTTTGATCAAAACTGATATCTTAAGCGGCAACACATATTGTGGCAAGGAGGAGAGGATAAAAAATGAGACTATTTTGTATATGTTTGTGAACTGAACCAGTATAAAGAATCAGAGTGTGTATCATATATATGCATCATCGAGCATAAAACAGTTGTTAGGAGTTCAACAAATTACACATATCTCTACATTGGTATAATATTGTCCACTTTAGGCTTAAACTCTCATAGTTTTGCTCTTAGGCACTACCCAAAATGCCTCATACTAATAGAGACATGGTTAAACCCATGATCTTCCCCATTTCTAGCCTATGTGGGACATTTGTTCATTTTTTGTTAACAATCCTCCCCTCAAGTAAAGGACCAATGAGCCTCTTCTCAAAAGATATTTCATCCGCTCCCAACCGTATGCTACTCATCTTTACTGCGTTGAAGACACACGCCTTACGTGAAGTACCACTGACTTTGAGAGCTCGCTCTATCAGGTCAACTTTGATCACTGCATTAGCATCACATGTCTTCCGTAAAGCCTGAAGCACACCAGCACTTATCCATAGAGCACAACCACAGAACCATTGCAAGCTAGAGGCCTGCAGCAGTCTCACTACCTTCTCGTTTGGCACCAAAGATTTCTACTACATGGAAACTCAGGGGCATGGCTCTGATATCACTATCATAAGTCTAACGAACCACACATATCTCCATATTTGTATGATATTGTCCACTTTTAGCCTAAGCTCTCATGGTTTTACTCTTGGGCTCTACTGAAAAGGCCTCATACCAATAGAGATATGGTTAATTCCTTAAACCTATGATCCTCCATATTTTTAGCCAATGTGCAACATTTGTTCATTTTTCCTTAACAACAGTATATATGATAACTTTATTATGTGTTTAAAATGTGATATTGCTACAATACTTCCTTAGTTGTTAATTTCTACCTTAATATAACTAAAAATGACTATATCTAATACATAAGAAGAATTGAATGGATGGATCGTATATGCACAAGTAATTGTCATTAATGATGTTAATCATATTAAAACTAATTAATTAAGTTGAGTCCCTTTCAGGCTGTTGAAAAATTTAAAAATATCTAATATAAAGGAATGTGGAATGTAATCGCATGAAAAAATTAATAAAAGAAGAAAAAAATTGTCAAAAGTTATGTATTGCTATATATCTTAATTACAAAAAAAAGTGTTACATATATAAAGTTGTTTTTGTACTTTTTTTTTAAATATCAATAAATGTAATATCGTTGAACAAAGTCATACATATTACATCATTGGACTTTTGATATAAAATCAAATTGATTACCGAGACGCTATACAAATATCTCAACTTAGAAACACTCGAACCTACACTCTTTCAAGAAAAGAAATACATAACCCCATTATAGGATCATCCCACAATTGGGATCTTCTGCCCCTATTTAGGATGAGGAGTTCTACCCTCACGCATGAGGGATAAAAAAGCCCTCACATAGGAATATTAAAACTACCTTCATGTATGAGGGATAACACAACCCTCAAGCATGAGGGAAATTATAAAACATCACTATTATTTTTAACACATATCACAATCTCAACACAAATCTTATAAGGTCAAAATTACAAATAACATCAAGATAAGACTATAGAAAAACAGTTGGCCGTCTGTGGATGCAAATCGACTAAAAATTAGATCATATATAGTAGTAGTGGTGAGAGACAGTGGCTGCTTTTATTGACCAGCGGCAGCCAATTGGAATATAACTAAATATCAATAAGGACGTAGCACTACCGGTGAAAGCAGAGCTAGCACATCTCAGCGAGTACCCATCAGCATAAAATCGGTGAAAAAGCTTATAAAATGGACGAATCTTCACGGAGAGCAGGATTTAGCAAAAGGGGTGTAACTCAGTGGAGACCATTGGTCTCAGCAGAGGACGACACCATCATAGGGCAAACAGCTGATGTCGGTACTATATTAGTTAAGTGCAAGTGCACGCTATCATATCAAGTAATATATGATTTTAAGTCCAAGTATCGATCCCACATGGTCTATGCAATCTAATTCTATAAATCAAGTATTAAAATTGTACCTATTTAACTTTTATTCAGAAAACTAAAATCTAAAATTTATTTAACTAATCTAATTCTATCAATTAATTTAAACAAAAGTAAATAGTAAAATTCACAAATAAAGATAATCTAGACTTTTGACTCGTCCCTTGGTATTTCATTAGATTTATTAACCTTTTAGTTAATCTCTTAATACCAATTAATTGGCTTAGACACTAATCTCATCATAAGCCTCTGTCGATGGTCAAGTGACTATATTACATATTCTAACAATCACCTATATGTCTATGGTAATCAAATCATAATATAATTCATTAAGATCGAGTCTAAATTATACCATACATGCCACCTAGGTATATGTCTATCCTAGATGGAACTCATAGTTGTTACCCTATGATCATGCATCAAACTATCATAGGCTAAACACATGAATCCCTCTGTCGAGTTCATCATGGTTCTTTAATCATTTAAAATATTGATCAGGTATAATGAAAGTATTAAACACAAGATAGAATGAATCAAGTTTATAAACTAAAAATTAACACAATCCAAATCTGTGCTAGATTCACATAGTCTAACCCTAGATGAACAATTTAGCCCATCACAAAACTAAAAGTATCAACCCAATTTACAAAGATCAACAAGAACAAGAATATAATGATAAAGAAAGAGAAGAAAAACTAATCAAAGTGACTCCTTGATGTGCTTGTCCCTCAATCTTGATTTAAAGCTTGAATC
Source organism: Ailanthus altissimus (assembly GCA_946807835.1). Classification (NCBI taxonomy): domain Eukaryota; kingdom Viridiplantae; phylum Streptophyta; class Magnoliopsida; order Sapindales; family Simaroubaceae; genus Ailanthus; species Ailanthus altissimus. Next base: position 24,400,763 of record OX327684.1, read on the forward strand.
TTGATCTTGGTTCTTCAATCTTTATCACTAATCATTAATTTTGTGTTGTGAATTCTTTCTCTAAGTTTTTGCCTCTTTTCTTCTTTTTTTCCTCATCTTCCTCTTTTTTCTCTTAGGATTTTTGGCATTTTATCTATAGATTTTTACCTTCAAAATACTGTTCACGAGTTACTGTAGCAAAATAATGTTCATGAGTTACTGTTCATTGACACTGTTCACCGCCACAAGTGCCGCAGCACTCAACTACTGACCTAGGTCCTGTGGCTCTCAGTCACAGCGCCCAGGCCTGGTGCCCCTTTCGTATTTTGAGCGTAACGTTTTCATTTTACATTTGATTTGCCTCCCATTTGTTTCTATACGTCACATTTTCCATTGTGCATCTATATATAATAAAAAAAACAATTAAATCTCTAAATATTTATAATTTGGAGCAAAATATAAAAGTTAGGTATAAATCATACTAGTGTTTTTATGCTCTTATCAAATACCCCAAACTTAAGACTTTGCTCGTCCTTGAGCAAAATAAAGAAAAACATTCACAACTTATTCATAACTCAAAAATAAAATTAAAAATAAGCTTCGATTGATTAAACAATCAGCATCATAGTCTTAAATTAATGCTATTAAAAATAATACAAGGCTCTTCAGAAATCAATAAACAACTTTCAATAATTTTCATACCATTAATCAAGTACTTCATTCTCCCTTGTAAATGATCACTTGTGTGTGTGTGTAATAAGCAAGTAATTAGCTAAATAGAACATAGATTTACCCAATATTTAATAAATATATAAATATGATATCTCGGCATATTTTCAATTATAACACTACCATAAACTTGCTTTCCATATTACTCTCCACTAAAGTAGAAATACACATGTCTAAGATCTATTTTGGACTTTAATTAGCTTGTAATACAAGGCTAAAGTAAAGGTGAGATATAAAGATATATATAAAGTGCAAATCACACCATTAACACCTAGACTTTACTTAGAAACCCTCTTGATTCATTCTCCTCGTTGATTCTTTATCTCTTCCACCTAAACTTATGTTATTCCCATTTTTCTTTTAAATCACATTTTTGTAAAGAATTTCTTATTTTTCTTAAGCTGGGAGTATTATGCATTTAAACATTTTTTTCTTTTTTTTTTATGTACCCTTAAACTTAAATTGATATGCACCTTCAAGACTTATTGCTTTTCATTACAGTACCTTTCTTTCATACATCCACAACCTTCTTCATTTTAAGAATATTTCTGAGTAAACTCAAGATTTATGGTGCTACCGGTAGATTTTAAAATAAGTAAACTTAAAGTCTTTAGGCTTGTAATGTGGTTAAACAGAAAAAATGGGTAATTATGCTCAAACGGGGTGACTAGGGATAAATGTACATATAAGGTAGGCTCAAAAATGCTCAAATGGTCCAAAGATGACCTAATGTCATTTCCTTAAACATGTGAATTCTCATATTTCGCCTCAAGTAGTAATCAAGCAAGTTCTAGAGTGTTAGTCATCAGACTGCGGTATACTACTTAAGCATAAAGTATCTCTAGCAAAAAATTCAACTAATACATACTTCTTTCAATATGCTCAAGAATAAGTGATCAAAAATAAGCTTGAACTTTGTCCAAGATTCATGATATAAGAATTATCTCAAGCATTTATTATTTTCTAAAGACTTATGAAAATAAATTCAACCAATATTTTATTTTTTATCATGGATTAATGATCATCATCTCAACCAAAACTAGACAAAAAGAAAAAAAAATTACTCCACAAGACAATCACTCAAATCATGCAGTAAAAATAAACACAGGTATTTGTTTTTCATCCCTAAACTTAAATTAGACATTGTCCTTAATGTCTAAAAATAAATTTAAAGTAAGAAAAAATCCTCTGGTAATTGAAGTTGAAGCAGTACAGTATTGTTGCCCATTAATTAGACTGTGGTATTCTTTTACTTTTAACGCTTGAAATTGCTTGAGCTGCTTTCTTAAATGCTTGACTTGCTAATTTTATTCCTAAAAGAAATAAAGAAACTAACATAACTAAAACTAAAAATAAGCTAATAAAAATAAAAATTTACTTGGGTTACCTCTCAATAAGCACTTGATTTAACGTTGTCGGCTTAGCAGGGCTCTTTCTACTCTTATGGAGGATCAAAGTCAATGATAGAAGCATTTTTATATGTGAGCTTGTTAGGCTTTCTTTCTTTTAGCTTTCACATCTTCTGTATTTGATCTTGGGCAGCAACTTGTTCCTCTTCCTCCTCGTGTTTCTCTGAAAAGACTTGAATCTTAGACCGATGAAGTATCTCTTTTGTGCTATTCTCTTCGATTATATCATCATACTGCTTCTTTTTCTTCTTCTTCTTCTTCTTCTTCTTCTTCTTCTTCTATCTTCTCTTTCTATGCCTTAACGTCTTCTTTTTTATGTGAGGATTCAACATTTTCATGTCTTTAAGCTCTTTAGTGTTTGAAGGCACCACATTAATGCTGCAACAGTCAAGTAATGTAGTGTGCATGGGCTGATTTTGCTCTTTATTACTAGTATTTTCTACTGTATTGTCACTTTTCTGCACCTTAGAAAGTTTTTGGACTTTAATACTAGTTTCTACACATTCCATTATTGAGAATTCTGCACTTTTCTGAGATTCTGCACTATTTTTTGGACTGTTATGTTGCTACTTTTCTGTTTCAACACTTGTTTGACACCTTTGTAGCCTTTAAAGAAAAGGAATACGTGGTTTATATGATTTCACTTTATTTTTCTACACTTTCTTCTCTATTATACTTGATAGTGGTGGTGTGGATATATTTTCTTGTAAGATCTTATCACTCCTCAAGTCGATGGCTTGACATTGCTTTACAATCCCCTTTGTATTTGTCTCAATATCACTTGGTAGAGTGCTTTGAGATCTTCTATTAATTGCAATAGCAAGTTATCCCATTTGAACCTCTAGATTCTTCAAAGATGTTAAATAATTCTGTAGGATGACATCATTAGACTTCATATATTGCATAAACATGTCTTCTAATGTCGGCTACTTTTTTTGTGGTGGTGAAAATCCTATGGGATTTATTGGTCTAAATAGCTCCTCTTAATTGTAATGCCAAAAGAAGTTAAGATGATCTCTCCACCTGGATTGTAAGAATTTGATTGTAGGTTAGGTTGTTGACGATTAAAATTGCCCATATAATTCATTGCTTTCATGCACTGTCTATTCATATGGTTATCACCGTAAAAGTCACATGTCACTTGTCGGGTTTTGACGTCATTTAATGCATCAAACTTCTTAGATAAAGTATTGATTTAAGCTATTAATGCATTGAATGCATCAATTTCGTATATACCGATAACTCTCTTAGGTGTAACTCTCTCTACCGGCCATTGGTAACTGTTTGACGTCATATCTTCTAATAGATCATAAGCCCTATCTATAGACTTATTCATTAAAGCTCATCCAGCAGCAGCATCTACAATAATCCTCAAATGGCCTATTAATCCATTATAGAACGTTTGGACTAATAGTCATTTAGGGACTCCATGATGAGGACACTTCCTTAACATATCCTTGAAGTGCTCTCATACCTCATACAATGACTCTCCATCAATCTAACTGAACAAGGTGATGTTATTCCTCATCTTTACTGTTTTTGCTGGTGGAAAGAACTTGGCTAAGAACTTTTGTGCTAAATCTTCCCACGTCAATATGGATCCTGACAACAATGACATCAACCAACTCTTAACTCTGTCTCTTAAGGAGAAAGGGAATAGTCTCAATCTGATGGCATCATCAGAGACTCCGTTGTATTTGAAGGTATCACAAATTTCTAAGAAATTTATTATATGCATGTTAGATTCGTCATTAGGAGCTTCACTAACAGTTTCTTTCAGCATCTGAATAATATTCAGCTTGATCTCAAAGTTATTAGCGTTGACGGTTGGTCGTCGAATACTAGACTGAACACCATTTATAGTTGGGATAGCATACTCTTTCAAAACTCTATGTGGTATCATGGGCTCAAACATAGGATTATTGATATAATCATTGTTTTCCTCCATGGTATGAACTGTCAAAGCAAAATAAAAAAAAAATCAAAGTAAAAAGAAGAAGATAAATGAAAATAAAAATCTGAATTAAAAGAAAGTAACTTGGTATTAGTATTGATCTAAATAATAGATAAAACTAGTCCCCGACAATGGCACCAAAAACTTGATGTAGGTGCTATAGTAGTTAAGCGTAAGTGCACGCTATCGTATCAAGTAATATATGATTTTAAGTCTAAGTATTGATCTCACATGGACTATACAATTTAATTCTATAAATCAAGTATTAAAATTGTACCTATTTAACTTTTTTCAGAAAACTAAAATCTAAAATTTATTTAACTAATCTAATTCTATCAATTAATTTAAACAAAAGTAAATAGTAAAATTCACAAATAAAGATAATCTAGACTTTTGACTCGTCCCTTGGTATTTCATTAGATTTATTAACCTTTTAGTTAATCTCTTAATACCAATTGATTGGCTTAGACACTAATCTCATCATAAGCCTCTGTCGATGGTCAAGTGACTATATTACATATTCTAACAATCACCTATATGTCTATGGTAATCAAATCATAATATAATTCATTAAGATCGAGTCTAAATTATACCATACATGCCACCTAGGTATATGTCTATCCTAGATGGAACTCATAGTTGTTACCCTATGATCATGCATCAAACTATCATAGGCTAAACACATGAATCCCTCTGTCGAGTTCATCATGGTTCTTTAATCATTTAAAATATTGATCAGGTATAATGAAAGTATTAAACACAAGATAGTATGAATCAATTGAATGTATCAAGTTCATAAACTAAAAATTAACACAATCCAAATCTGTACTAGGTTTACATAGTCTAACCCTAGACGAACAATTTAGCCCATCACAAAACTAAAAGTATCAAACCAATTTATAAAGATCAACAAGAATAAGAATATAATGATAAAGAAAGAGAAGAAAAATTAATCAAAATAACTCCTTTATGTGCTTCTCCCTCAATCTTAACTTGAATCTTGAATCTTGATTTTAGTTCTTCAGTCTTTGGTCTTGATCTTTGATTTTGTGTTATGAAGTCTTTCTCTAAGTTTTTGCCTCTTTTCTTCTCTTTTTCCTCATCTTCCTCTTTTTTCTCTTAGGGTTTTTAGCATTCTATTTATAGGTTTTTGCCTTCAAAATATTGTTCACAAGTTACTGTAGCAAAATACTGTTTATGAGTTACTGTTCACAGCCATAAGCGCTGCGGCACTCAGTCACAGCACCCAACCCTGGTGCCCCTTGCGTATTTTGAGCGTAATTTTTTCGTTTTACGTTCAATTCGCTTCCCGTTTATTTTTATACGTCATATTTTCTATCGTGCATCTATATATGATCAAAAAAGACAATTAAATAGCCAAATATTTATGATTTGGAGTAAAATACAAAAATTAAGTACAAATTATACTAGTGTTTTTATGCTCTATCAACAGGACACAGAAACCAGTCACTGGAAAGGAGCCGATCAGGAAAAAAAAAGCTTAAAAAATACAAAATAGAAATGAAAAAAAAGAAGAAAAAGAAAGGATATGCTGAGAATGAGGAGAGGGGGAAGTTGTTTCATTCGCCGAAAATAAACCTAAGGCCTCCTCTTGGGCAAAGGAAGAAAAAAATTTATTGCAACGACTAAGTTTTCTATGAAGCTTTGAGAGAAAAAAATTGAGGATTCGCAAGTTATTTTTGTACTTATAAAGGGAGAGGAAAAAAAAAGCGCAACTAGGTCATTACGTACTAAAGAAAATTGTATATAAAGACTATTATTCATTGGGATCCTTTTTTTCATCTCATCTTTACTTAAATTTTTTAAGATTTAATAACATGTGGCATTTATAAAATTCAAGGTATAAGATTTATTTATTTTTTTCACTTTTAATTCTAAATAAAAATTGCCTGTCTCATTCTCTTTCATTTAAAATTTTCTTTCCTTATTCATTCTCTTTTATTAAATAAAGAATTTTGAGATTTTTTATTTAATATAAAAATAAATAATAATAATAATGTAATATTTGTTGAAATAAAAACAAAAGAAATAAAGTCAGTGAATTTACGGAATATTTGCTAACTATATTCCTCACTCCTCTCGTCATTCTCTGCAGCAACAAACTCAATGACAATTAATCGACCATCATTCCTAAGCTTTTTCACATTTTTGGAGAAGACAAAAACTAATAATTGAGAACACATATACCCACCAGCACTGGGGGCTTCAAGAACTGACCCCTTAAATTGCGAGTGCCTTGAATTTAATTTATTTGTTTGAATTGCGAGTGCCTTAAATGCATAACACTAGGAGCTTTTTCACATTGGGGCCTTGAAGACAGATATCAATAATTGAAAATGTGAAAAAGCTTAGGAATGATGATTTAGTTTGCTTTTAAACAAACTTGACTTTTCGTAATATGGCTTTTTCACTGTTATATTCAATGTTTTAAACATTTGTTTGTCCAATTTTTTTGGTTTAGTTTTTCTTGTTCGCTTGAAATGGCTGCAATTAATATTAATTTAGAATGTGTGGATGAATTTAATTGGGAACCTAAATTTAGCATGGAGTTTGCAGCAGAAAATTTTGCATACGATTTTTATAATTTTTATAATAAATATGGGTCGAGATTGAAATTTAGCATTAAAAAAAAGAGCCGTGGTAAAAATAAAGTATTGGTGAACTCACCTTAGGATAATTTATCAATAATAAGGCGATTTTTCAATCAACAGATAAAGGAGATTGTTTGAAAAAAAAAATCTAAAAATCAGACAAAAACAAGTTGCGGTGCTCAATTACATATTAAGTTGAATAGGTAGAAAAATTAATTTAATGTTAACTATTTTGTGGAATCACATAATCATCCTCTTATAATTCAAGAGTGTGCTCGTATACTGTCTTCTCAGCAAAAAAATATTTGCTTCACAAACAATTGAAGTAAATTTGACAAAAGAATTTAGAAGTGCAAGAAAAAAAAAGTGTTTTTATTTTACGCTTTTTTTAAAAAGTATTTAATGTTTAGCTTTTAAGTAATTTAAAAATATTTAGTTACATAATTAAAAAAGTACTCTAATACTAATAAATTAAAATGGACATTTTTATGATTAAAAAAATTTAATATGAATATTATAATTAAAAACATCTCTATAAATTATTGTTTAACTATTATAAATATTATTTAAATTAAAATTTAATTAGAATATTATAAATATAATAGTAATCAGTGTCGTATAAATAAATAGTATTATATAGATTAACAGTATCGTATTAGTAAACAGTACTATAAACAATATTTTCTATCAAAATCTCACATTGAAAATTTTTTATTTTTTTCTCATTAACTCATTTTATAAATATAAGTGAGTGCTTTTATTTATGTACAAGTGAGAAACAAGTACAAATATTAATATATTTACAAAAGTGTTTATTTATATTTACACTTTGTATTATAGTTCAAAATTTTTGCTTCTTCATCTTATTATTCACAACACGTTATCAGCACAATTCGCGATAGTCACAGTACGATTCGCGATAACTACAAGTAAGAATTACTTACTTTCTTTCATTTATATTTTAAATATTATGTGAGATAACCGGTCGGTCGGCTCTACCGCCTTAATTATAAATCACACCATTTCTTAAATTATGCAATTTATTTTTTATTATTTATGTAAATCACACTCTTTTAAATTTCAAATATTATGTGGGATAATCGGTCGGTCGGCTCTGCCGCCTTGGTTGTAAATTACACCCTCTCTTAAATTATGTAATTTATTTTCTATTATTTATTTCTTGCACAAATTGAGAGGGTATGCCCTCTAAAATAATTGTAATAATTTACTTTTAAGTCTTTACTACCTTAAAATTGTAAAATAACGAATTTCTTATAAAAGACCAAATATATTCCAGATAGTCAATAAAGTAAATCAGGGATCTTCGGTTCAACTCATTTGCTACTTTGGCTCATTCTAGTCATAATTCAGGTTTTGAAATAAGAAATTCTTGTACTAATTCTATACTTTATATTATTATTATTACTTAATTGAATAGAATGCTATACCTCTTAATTGTTATTGCTTCATATATGTCAAACTTCTTAATTATTATTATTCTGTTAAAGAAAGACAATGCCTTCTGAACTTTACTTTTAATATTTATATTTTATAATGTAACATATAGAAGGTCATGCCTACTAAATATTATTTTTGATATTCTGCATAAGGTTAATATTTTATATACTAATTTTAATTTTATTCTTTTATATCTAAAGGCCCTCTGAATAAAATATCTTTGACAAACTTGCAAATCACTGCACTTGACGTCCCTAGGAAAAACTACCTATTATGGGTGTTGGATGCTAAAATACACCTCCAAGTTAGTGATTTGAAAAAAACTATTGAAAAAGAAAATGATACATCTCTGTAGGATAAGGCGAAAGCAATAATTTTTCTTCGTTACCACATACATGAGAGCTTAAAAGCTCAATATTTGACCATAGAGGACCCGCAGATCCTCTGAGAAAATTTAAAAGAAAGATTTGACCATCAAAAGGATGTGTTCCTCCTAAAGGCAAAATATAAATGGAAGAATCTACGATTGCAGGATTACAGAGCTGTTGCTAAATACAATTCTGCCATGTTCAGAATTATCTCACAGATGAAATTATGTAGGGAGAAAGTGATAGAGCATGATATGTTAGAAAAAAATATTCTCAACCTTTCATACTTCTAATGTGGTCTACAGCAACAATACCGTGAATAATGATATACAAAATATCTAGATTTAATCTCATGTCTTCTAGTTGCTGAATAGAATAATGAACTGTTATTGAAAAATCATGAATCACGTCCAACAGATTCTCAACCATTCCCTGAAGTGAATGCAAAATTTCATAATAATGCTAGACGTGGTCGTGAAAGAGGAAGAGGGTATGGTTATTACCCTCGAGGTGATTATAAATACCAAATACATAGATATATTAAAAGAGGACAGAAGCACCAAAACAGAGAAAATGATATGGAGACCAAACGCCCTAAGTATCATGAAAATATATGTTATCGATGTGGTAAAAATGGGCATTGGTCACATACATGTCGTGCATTAAGAAATCAAATTGAGCCTCATGAGACATTTGTTAAAGGAAAATGAAAGAATATGAAGACAAATTTTATTGATGAATCAGATCCTGCAGATTATACTCATCTAGAAGTTTCTGATTTCTTTGAAAATTAAAAATGGGGCATTAATTATTTAACGCTCTATATTTGTACTTTTATTTTATATCAATATGGTGTATCTTTTCTTGTTTTTAATATTTATTGTGTTGGTTTCTCTTCATGTTTTTTTTGTAATTTTTATTTTCTAATGTTAAATATTTTATTAAAGGATATAGCTTCCAAAAATGAACTGTCCACTCTAGAGAGAAAAGATGGGGATATCTGTTTAGCTGACAATGCAACTACACACACTATCTTAAAAGATAAAAAAATATTTCTCAAAACTAACAATGATTGAAAGGAAAGTTAATATTATATCAGGTTTTGCAGATCTAATTGAAAGCTCTGGAAGAGCAACAATCTTGTTAGAAATGGAACAATATTGTATATAAATAAGGCTTTATATGGTGGTAGATCTAGAAGAAATCTGCTGAGCTTTAAAGATATCCGTCGAAATGGATATCATATGAAGACCTTAAATGAAAATAATGTAGAATATCTCTGCATTACTTTTAATGTCTCAAACAAGAAATGCATACTTGGAAAGCTTCATGCTTCATCATCGAGTTTGTATTATACAGTTATAAATTCAACTGAAAGTTACGCAGTAATGAAACAGAAGTTCAGTGATTCAAAAACTTTTACACTATGGCATGACCGTCTTGGTCATCCAGGATCAACAATAATGCGTAGGATAGTTGAAAATTCTCATGGACATCTGTTAAAGAACCTGAAGATTCTATTATCCAATGAAAATATTTATACTGCTTGCTCACAAGGCAAACTTATAGTCAGACCATCCCCTTCTAAGATTAGTCTAAAATCTCCATCATTCTTACAAAGGGTCCAATGAGATATATGTGGACCAATTCATCCACCAAATGGACTTTTTCGGTATTTTATAGTTTTAATTAATGTATCTGCTCAGTGATCACATGTGTGTTTATTATCTACATGAAATGTTGCATTTGCAAAATTAATGGCACAAATTATTAAATTAAGGGCACAATTTCTAGAATACCCTATTAAGACAATAAGTTTAGACAATGCTGGTGAGTTTACATCCAAAATATTTGATGACTACTGTACATCAGTAGGAATTGAAGTAGAATATCATGTACCACATGTTCACACACAAAATAGATTAATAGAATCCTTAATTAAACGACTTCAGGTAATTGCACATACTTTATTGATACACGCACAATTACTAACTTTTACATGGGGACATGCTATATTGCATGCTACAGCATTAATTCGTTTTAGACATACTGTTTGTCATCAATATTCTCCATTTCAACTTGTACTTGGTCATCAACCTAATATATCTCATTTGCGTACATTTGGTTGTGTTGTATATATACCTATAACACCTCTTCAATGCACTAAAATGGGACCTCAACGTCGCTTGGGGATTTATATTAGTTTTAACTCACCATCAATTATAAGATATCTTGAACCCCTGACAGGTGATATGTTTACCACACGATTTGCGGATTGCCATTTTGATAAGACAATATTCCCACCATTAGGGGAAAGAAATTTGCCTCATGAAATAAGGCATAAACTTTTTTGGAAAACAACCACTATATCTCATTTAGACCCTCGCACAACTCAATGTGAAAATGAGGTGCAAAGAATTGTTCACCTTTAAAGAATAGCAAATGAATTATCAGACGCATTTACAGATACATTAAAAGTAACCAAATCATATATACCAGCTGCTAATACACCAGTTCAGGTAATTGTTCCTATAGAACAATCTAATCAAATAGCAACAAATGAATCATCCGCAGCACGCCAGAAGCGTGGTAGACTAATTGGTTCAAAGGATACTATTCCGCAAAAAAGAAAAATAAAAACACAGGATCCTATTGAAAATAATGGTCGAGCAAATGAATCTACATTCTCTAAAACAATAGAAGGATTAATAGTTCCTAAAGAGACACAAGTCCCTGAAGTGACACACGTCCCTGAAGAGACAAAAGTTTTAAAAGAAATATTAGTCCCAAAAGAGACACAAGAGTTTCAAAATGAAGAAAATAGTATAAATTATGCTTATTTAGGAGAAATGTGGCAACGAGATAAAACAATCGTTGATAATGTGTTCTCATTTACAATAGCCGCTGAAATTATGAATGATGAATTTGAGCCACAATCTGTTGATGAATGTAGAGAAATGTATGATTGGTTTCAATGGAAAAAAAAAGCAATACAAACAGAATTAACTTCACTAACTAAACGAGAAGTATTTTGACCTATAGTCCAGACACCTGAAGATGTCAAACCTGTATGACATAAATAAATTTTTGTACGGAAACGTAATGAAAACAATGAAGTCATCAGATACAAAATAAGACTTGTTGCTCAAGGTTTCTCGCAGAGACCTGGTATTGATTATGATGAAACTTATTCCCCCGTGATGGACACAATTACATTTAGATTTCTGATAAGTTTGGCAGTCTCAAAAAATCTTGATATGTATCATATAGATGTAGTAACGGCATATCTATATGAATCACTTGACACAGATATTTATATGAAAATCCCTGAAGGATTTAAACTGACTGAAGCATATAATCAAAATTTGTACTCAATCAAGCTACAGAAATCTTTATATGGATTAAAACAATCTGGGCACATGTGGTATAACCTTCTAAGTGAATATTTGATAAAAGAAAGTTATATTAACAATTCAATATGTCCATATGTATTCATAAAGAAGTCAAACACTGAATTTGCTATTGTAGTTGTATATGTTGATGACATGAATTTAATCAGGACTCTTGAAGAGCTCTTGAAAACTGCAGAATACTTAAATAAGGAATTTGAAATGAAAGACCTAGGGAAGACCAAATACTGTCTCGGCTTGCAGATCGAGTATAAATCAAATGGAATCTTTATCCATCAATTTACCTATATTAAAAGATTTTAAAAAAATTCAATATGGATAAAGCCCATCCATTAAGTACCCCTATGGTTGTTTGGTTTCTTGATTTTAAAAAGGATCTATTCCGTCCCAAAGAAGATGATGAGAAAATACTTGGTTAAAAAGTACCATATCTAAATACAATTGGTGCTTTATTGTATTTAGCCCAAATATACTAGACCGGACATAGCTGTCATAGTAAATTGGCAAGATTTAACTTTGCACTAACTCGACGTCATTGGAATGGTGTCAAACATATATTTTGTTATCTATGTGAAACCATAAATTTGGAACTATTTTATTTTAATGAACTAACAGAAAATTCAGGTCTAGTTGGATATGCAGATGCTGTGTACTAATCTGATCCCCATAAGGCTTACTCACAAACAGGTTATGTTTTTACCTACAACAATACAGTAATCTCATGACAATCCACAAAGTAAACTTTTGTTGCCACTTCATCAAATCACTCTGAGATTCTTGCACTCCACGAGGCAAGTAGAGAATGCATATGGCTACGATCCATCATTCATCATATTCAGAGTACATATAGCCTACCTTTTGCAACAGATATTCCAACAACAATATATAAAGATAATGCAGCTTGTATTACTCAAGTTAGAGGCGGATATATCAAATGAGATAAAACCAAACATATTTCTCCAAAATTTTTCTACACCCATAAACTGCAACAAAATAAGAAGATTAATGTGAAACAAATATGTTCTACTGACAACTTTGCAGATTTGTTCACTAAATCTTTACCAACTTTAACTTTTGAGAAACTGGTCTACAAGATTAGCATGCGTCAGCTTAACAAGTTGGCAAACTGATATGATATTACTTTGAAGGGGAGCATTTCATTAGGGGGAGCATATTCTTTTAGAAAAAGAAAAGTGTTAGTTACAAACGTGTACTGCACTCTTTTTTCCTTCGACCAAGTTTTATCCCATTGAATTTTACTGGCAAGGTTTTTAATGAGACAGTATTAAACACGTTAGACACCATTATATAAAATAGAGTTGTATTTCTGTGACAATGTAAAATACAATTAAAAATGATGTAGCCTAAAGGAAAAGTTAGAATTATGACGAAATCTAATGGGGGAGTGTTATAAATATAATAGTGAACAGTGTCATATAAATAAATAGTATTGTATAGATAAACAGTACCGTATTAGTGAACAGTATATGAACAGTGTCCTCCACCAAAATTTCACATTAAAAAATTTTTATTTCTTTCTTATTCTCTCACTCTATAAATGTAAGTGACTGCTTTCATTTATGTACAAGTGAGAAACAAGTACAAATATTAATATATTTATAAAAATATTTATTTATATTTACACTTTACATTCTAATTCAAAATTTTTATTTTTTCATCCTATTATTCACAGCATAGAATAATTTTTTTATTTTTTAATAGATATTAGATATTTTAAAACGATAACATCTTATAATGCAATATTTTGGCACTGCTTAAAATGCTACATTTTGAGGTTTTATTGGGTCAATTCAATTTTTGGTTCGAACAGAATTGAAGTGAAAATCAACAAAATTGATTGGTTTTGCACCCTTAAACTAAACCAGACCAAACCAAAATTTATGGGTTGGTTTGGTCAATTTTTTTTGTTCTAATGAACCGCACCCACCCATACGCGGACCTGAAGCTGTGTTCGAATGATCGATATGAAGGTATCCAATTATCATATAAAGATCAGGTAGCATCCACTTTCCTTCACCATTGTCTGTTGATAACTTCCAAATCTACCTTCGAGTAAGCAATAGCTCGCTGAGTCTCTATTGTCTATTGATAGCTTCAAATTCTACCTTTAAGAAAGCAAGAGCTTGCTAGTCTCTTCTAAAGCTAATCCCAACTTAAAACACTATGTCTATGCAACCCTCAATAGATTTGCTCTAACAGCAGCACAGTTCCTAACTTCATGAAACTAGTCTTTTTGCAACAGATACTTTATCTTGCAGGGATTTGTTGGCACTCCTCTCTTCAAAACATCAACTTCCACTTTCAAAGAAGCAACCTTGTCCTCATAAGTGGTCAGGGAATTTGCATATCTATCCCCTCCATCGGCATATCATTATTGGCTCTCCTTAAAAAATTATTATTTATGTTTAATGACTCCATAATTTGCCTAAGTTGGACAATAAATGAAGCACTAATAGCACATGCTTTTAGTTTCTTTCTCTCATTCTCAAGCCTTCGGAGCTCACTCTCTAGAATAAGGATTTAGCCTCTTTTGAGTTAATCCTCGATCAAATTTTTTAGCTGCTCAATCAGTTCATTCACCTGTCATTCGGATGCATTTAATTAAAACACTTGCCAGTATCAAAGAAGCATAACTTTTTTGCTTACAGGCTATTGGAAAATTGGTGATTCAACAATCTTAGTTGGACAAAAATTGAGATAAATACCAAAGTGGAGAGTTACAAGAAGTTTAGAACGTGTGGGATATGTATGGAGAAGTCTAAGACGTGTAGGACACGAAGGGGGAAGCAAAACGGGACTCAAAGACGCAAAGGACGCGAAGAAAACGCGAAAGGAGCTGTCAGGGCTGAGCGTCGCGGCGCCCATGGCTGAGCATCGCGACACCCAGGACAGCAACCCAGCGCCGTAGCGCTGGGTCCTTAGCCCCGCAGCGATGGGCGCGATAATGCCTAGCGCCGCGGCTCCTAGAGACGAGCGCGCAGCGCCAGACGGGACAGAAGTCCATTTTTCTTCGGGATTTCTAGTTTTGAGAAGTTTTGAACTTCCAAAACAAGTGAACTCTTACTCCAACAAGGAATAGGATTAGTAGGCACGAAATACACCCTATATAAACACTTGTAAACCCTTGATTTCGGATTAAGCATTAAGAGAGACTCTAAGAGAGGGGAAGAACTGGGTAGACACTAAGTGCTTGTGTGCGCTAGGGTGAAACCGTTGTTTGGGTGATCATTGTTCGTGGTAGAGTAAGGGTTCACTAAACGTTTAGGTCATTTTGAGGGTTCTTCATTGGGTTTTTCTTGTAAAATCTCTAGGGAGTTATAATAAGAGAGGTTAGGATCCTTGGATCCACCGTGGATGTAGGCAATTGACCGAACCACGTAAGATTGTGTTGTACTCTTTTGTTTTCTGCTTTGGATTCTTATTGTTTTTGCTTGATTGATAGGTTATTCCGCTGCCCAAGAAAGTTAGGGTTTTAGGTTGAATCTTGTGTTCTTCGCTTCAACATAACCTCGAGAGGGAGAAAGGCGTTTCCTCCCTCAACACAAGCTTTAGCACTTATGTTGGAAAGCCCTTTTAGCATCGCCCGATCAGCTCTTATGAACAACTTTGATGAGATTGTACTCGAACTCTCTATTTTTCTGTAAGACAATAGAGTGTCTCTCCACTTCTCTGAAACCCCACTTGATAAGGCATAAGGCAAACTCATCTTTCTCCTATTGGATGTAAAGCAGAGAAAAGAGTGTGACAATAAATATCGATACAGCAAACCTCTCCCACTTCTAATAAGTGAAATCCCTAGAAATAAGATTGGAACTAGAGTTGAAGTCGTTTGCTTACCTCCAACGAGTCTTCTTTAAATGGGTACGAAAATTAAGAAGGAAAGAAGAAATAATGTAATATTACCCACTCTATATTCATGAAACCGGGGTGTCATGAGATGTCTTATGGGGGATATAATAATACTGCTGTAGAATATCAGCATTTGGATCTGATCGGCCCCATTCCTTAACCCACGAAAGCAAATGGATAAGTATGAATTCAAAAGTAATTAGTTAACCGTCCATTCTTTAATTAGTAAAGTACGCATGGTACACCTTGCAGAATAAAAGTGGGAAAACGACTATCGAACCATATCTCACAACTAAGTCCGCGCATCACAAGCCGTCCAATTCCTTCCTGTTCCAATTTCAACCGTCCATCGTGAATTCGCGACTCCCCAGCATCGAAACGATTCATTGCTTTTCCGGACTCCAAAACTCTTATTAAATCCAGTTAATTCTACGCGCTTATTTCGAATGGAATAAAGGGTGCCTATCCCTTCATTCCCGCTCGTAAGATTAATCTGGAAACGCGCTTTCTCCTACTGACATCTCGTCAATTGAGTGGTAAATCAGTAATTACAATACAGATATTTCTGTTGAAATTACTAGAAAACCCCTGGAGATTGAGTTTTTGGTAATAACGCAAATATGGCTTCGATTTTGTGAATAGCGTGAAAAAAACGCCTGCTTGTCCTGCGCTTATTTGTGCTAGAAGTAGCAGAGAGGAGGAGCAAATTGCAAACCCTAACTAGTGAAGGAGAGCAAAATCAGAAAAATTATTGAGAATGTCGGGGACTGGTAGTGGTCCGGAGGAGGACAAGAAGCCCGGCGATCAGGGTGGTGCTCACATTAATCTCAAAGTCAAGGGACAGGTATGTATATGTGTGTGTGTGTGTGTGTGTGCAATGTACACTTATTCAAAGATCTGTTTTTTACCCGGTTGTGTGTTTGTCATTATTTGTTATTGTTTTTGAGATTGGATGTTCATTGTTGTTTCATCTTTTGTGTTGAGTGAGTATATGACTGATAATTGCTACTTTCAGTTTCGTTTATTTTATTCGTTTGCTTTACTTTGTTTAGTCACTCCATCTTTGTAAATTTTTGTGAACTAAAGTCGATCTGAGCAGGAAAAAGTGAACTTGGGCCTCATTTGATTGATGTTGGGATAGATTAATCAACGATTTTTAGGTTAGTGATAGTGACAGTAATGTGATCGTCGCAGTTGTTTATGTGATAAGTATAAGCCTGATAAGTGAGCATGCAATTACTTTGGGTAGGGGGTGGGTTTGGAAGATTGAACTGGAAATTAACATGCCCGTTTTGTTCTCTTTTTTTGTAGACGTTTTATTCAAGTCAATGATGTTATAGCTGGAAATTGTATGATGCATGTTCTTTGATACCCGAGTCCTTTTCTCCCTGAACCAGTATAATAGTTTTAACTAGCTCCCTTTGAAATTGTTTTTGGATATTTTTCCGTATATTTAAATAATCTATCAAAAATTTTTAATTGTTCCTTATTAGCCTCTTTTGCAAGAGTAGTTACAAGTTGACATAATAGAAGGTGTCTGGCATGCTTTACTTGTATGTCTCATACTCGTTGTATTAGTTAACTTTGTATGGAGGAAATTTATTACATGAAGTATGCCAGTTCAGGCACCTGTTATCGGGTAGGTTACTTATCATGTGAACTCCTAAATGCTATTGCAAAACATGCAACATGCAAAATGCAAATAGTGATGTTTTACTCTCGAGGTGGAAAATACCACCTTCTGTACGAATTTCATGTGTTCCTTATAGTTTTAACTTCGGCATTCAGTGAAAGACTGAGTTTAACTCCGCTGCAGTTACCCATTATTCAGTTATATTTCCTTGGTTGAGATCCTTTTCAATGTGCAAAAGGTTGGTTGTATTTAGCTTCTGTTTCCTTGTAATATCTGTTTGTTGTTTCATTGCAGGATGGCAATGAGGTTTTCTTCAGAATTAAGCGAAGCACTCAGTTGCGGAAACTTATGAATGCGTACTGTGATCGACAGTCAGTTGAGTTAAACTCTATTGCTTTCTTGTTTGATGGGCGCAGACTGCGTGCAGAGCAGACTCCAGATGAGGTAATTCTTTAACTGTGACATTTATTGTTACAGATAATGGCTATGGCAATCTCATTTTAGTAATATGAAGTGTAGATGCTAATATTCTAGGATAAATAATTACAATCACGCCGTTTATAGACCAGATGAAGAGAATGAGATGGTAAATCATACAGTCAAAACTGGTATATCAGTTAAGTTTTTTCAGTTTCATTTACTGTTTTGGGTGTTTGCTGCATTTTTCAAATTTGTGGGAATAGCTGGAGATGGAAGACGGAGATGAAATTGACGCAATGCTTCATCAGACTGGAGGCGGACTTGGAAGTTGTTAGGTGACTTTGGACCCAGACCTGATGTCACATTTTATATGTTCTACATCTATGGAATATTACTGTAAATGATATGGACTTTCTGATGAACTTGAATTGAAGTCAAGTAATTTTTTTTTAATTAAAGATATTAGTACTTGGTTTTTCTTATGAATGGAAGAAGTTGGTAGTTTCGTTTGTATGGTAGAATTGCATCTATAGTTATTCTTAAGCATGGATAGTTTCGCTGCTTCTATTTTTATAGGTGTATGGTTTGGTGTTTGTTTCTATTTTATACAGGAGTTTTCTGTTTGCCAAGATAATATATTAAAGATTATACATCGTGGCAGAATATATAATGTGATGGTAATGACCACTGTATGCGGCGTCGTTAATTCCTTGCTTATATAACGGTTGGGTTGTATTTTGTTCCATCAAATACGGAAAGAAGTATTTCACATATGAGGTGTGTAGCAGAAAGCAACAGTGGCCTAAAGGAACAAAAGAATTTGGCAGTTGGGGAGTAACGTTATCCTCCAAGTGCTGAATGTACTAGAGAACTGCAAAACTCAGCAATCAGATAAACGAGGACAAATTCAAGCTGGTAACTGAAACCTTTTATTGTTTTTCCAGCTGCATAACAGTTGGACACGAGGATCAAACACATATCATAATAAGCAAATATTAATATTTCTGAAAGAAAAGAAAAGAGGAAGAAGATATATACCTGTCGAAATAATAATAGAAGAAGTCAGCATAAAGCATTGTTTGCACAAGCCCTGAAATCCAAGCTGAAAGAGAAGAGGGAACTAAGTCATGGGTGAAAACGCAATAGTTTAGGTAAAAAGAATTACAGAGGCAAGTCAACATAAATTCCGGGGAAGTCCATGGGGAAGGGGTGGGGAGACAGAAACCAAAGACATTCCCTAAGTAACTCATTTTGTTAGGTGAAAGCAGGCAACAAACAAGACCCAAGTTTGGAATTATGTAAAATTGAAATTGCAGAAGCAACAAAATATGCAATCCCAAGGGCTTTTCCACAACTAAGGACTTCAAATTTATTAATATAAGTGAGAAAGCATGTGATGGTTCAATTTCTGAAAGTAACATATTAAATGCTAACTAGATTCCACATAAAACAAAGGCTATATATAATGAAAATTATATTTTAAGCATGAGAAGAATAATTGTTGCTACCTAACCTAATTGAGATGCAAACCTCAGCGTAATAGATGTACACATTGCAATAGGCATTAAGCATAGATACTGATTGATATGATACGTTAAAGACGATCATAATTTTTGCCTACTATGGAATTGTTAAAATGATAGCTATGATTATGCCACAGTCGACAAACGAAGCATTGCAGAAATAGGACACAGATCATCTGCGAGCAGGCATATGCATGTGAAAGTATGGGATTAGTAGATGCATATAAAAAAAATAGTCTTACGTATCCAATGCACATAGTGTGGCTCAGTGAAGCAGCGGTAAATCCAGTTGAGAATGTATAATCCTCTATAAGCACTGCATTGAAACAGGTAAATTTGTAAACATTATGGATTTTTCTTTATGGAGATTTGGTCAAGTAACCATATAAACATGATAGTAAGACAAGACTAACATACATCCTTATGAGACTTAAAACAATTTTAGGCATAGTGTAGCAAGAGATATGTTATTAACCAACTCCTTTAAACAAATGGATTATGAAGCTACAATCAAAGAATAATGCTTCTGTTGCTACTAACTTAGTTTTATTTTAGTATAAAATTTCAGTGGCAAATCCACGGATTGGACTCCAAATTCAAATGCTTTAATGAAAAAAAAATGCAGGCCAAGCTAAAGGAACCATAAAATTTTCTGGCTTATAATAATGAGCCTTATATCAAGAAAAAAGAAAATGAGACAAGATCTATGTTTTCTACAAGAGAATCGGTCAGAAAATACTGGGAATTATAGCATACCCGAGAAGAAATACACATTGGCCTGTCAAATTGTCAATGTTTCTAGTCCTCTGTAACAGTACGAGCTGAGGAAATATTGCAACAGCCTCTAAATACAATGAAAATGTCCGCATGACCTGTGACCCAATTCAATGATAATTGTAAAAGAACACAAGACAAATTTGAAACCGTATTTAACTAAAAAAGAAATGGAAAACCAAAACGAACCAACCTCCTTAAAGCTGAATTTTTCGTTAATAAGAAGAGCCAAAAGTAAGCAAGGCAGAACAAGGAAGAAATGGCGGAAAGTGTCTTGGTCTCTGTTATAAGACCTCCGGACAACCTTGTGATGCCTTATGTACCAAACAATAGAAAACGAACTACCCAAGAAAATTAGCTTCATTATTGTATTGTAGAGAGATATATAATCCGTAAAAATATCCAAGTAACGGGTGGCGAACACTATAGCGTATAGCTCTTGAGTCTTCAATGAAACTCCTGCAAATAAATAAGACCATCAAATTGTTGCAAATGTGTAAGTGTGTATAAAAAGAAAGGGAAAAAAAAAATATGAGAGAGAGAGAGAGGGGATGTTGGTTTTGCCTACCGGCGCAAGATTTAATGGTGTGGATCTTGAGGAGCAAGACGAGGACGCTGGCTAAGTGGGTCATGTCGCCCGCTAGTCTGAATATGTTCATTTTCTGGATTTTGATGGAAATTTGAGTATTGAAAGTTTGAAACCAGACAGAGATCCAATCTGAGAAATGGTTTTGGGTGAGAACTGATTCTGGGTTTTGTAAAGATTTAAGCTGAAATGGATAAGCCAAAAGAGCGAACGTGCAAATTTCTTTATTAAGGAAAGAGTGGGAGGTAGATCTGGGATGTAATTTATTTTATTAATTTTCAGGAAGATGAAATGACAACGAACTCGTACTCAACTTAGGAGTTACGAAGATTGAATTTTTTATGGCGGATCGGTGAGGTCAGTGAGAACTTGAAAAGAGTGAAATTTAAGACACTACACGTGGCCGACGCTCAAATAAGCAGAGTGATTTATTTTATTTTATTTGCTTTAGTAACTTAATTTATGGGCCTACGTTTGGTCCTCCTCAATCAAGCTCTTTACTAAGTTTAAATTTAACCCCATCAAATTTCTGTATTTCAACCAGCGGTATTGAGAACAAGTCACATGTATGTCTTTGTTTTCATGATGGCAATGACATGATCCCACCGGAAATTCGCAAAGCTCTCAGAAAACACATTAATCTCAGTAGACTGGCATTAGCCATTAGGGTCTACTTCATTGAATTTGTGAACACAAATACGCAAAATTGTCCAACAATTAAAACAGTATTATATATATATACATGGGTATATGAGTCAGGTTTCTACTCTTACAATATCAGACTACGTGGCATGGCCCACGAATGATGTGGCTACTTGGAAATTATTTATGGGCTGACCATGGCTTGCATCTCATTGACTCACTTCATCTCTTAATCTTTCCGGTTTTACATAGTTATCATTGAGAGTGTCAATCAACCTGTTCACTTGGAAAAATACTTTAACACTCATAAATATTATCTTTATAATAATTAAATAAAATTATCTCACACACACACATTTATTTATGGGTACCTCTGACAATTAGATGTTTTTTTTAAAAAAAAAACTTTTCTTAAGCAAATCAGAATGATTAGATATATTAAAATTAATTACCTTCTAATTATAGGGAAATTTTTATTGCTGCCTCTAGGTTTGGACTAGTGTATTAGAGACTAATTTAAAAATGTAGACGATAGTGCTGACGTTAGACCAAACCTTAAGGACAAACAAAAGTTTATTATGGACTGTTTCATTATTATGGAAGAAAATTTAAGACCTTTTATGTTTATTCGAATCTGATCGGAATGTTAAAAAGTATTCAATTTGGGTTGAGACACTCAATCACAGATGGGTGGATCGAAAATTCTCAAATTTAATTTTAAAAAATATATAAAAAAAGAAAAAAAAATCAAATTTAATTTAGATTTTAATTATATTAAATATTGTTATTTCAAATTTAATTACGTTAATGCTATTATTCCAAATTTAATTTGAACTTAAACTATGTGAAATATTATAATTTAATTAATTTTGAAACTGATTCTTTTTAAATTTAATTACGTAAAATATTATAATTATAAATTTAATTTTGAATTAAAATATATTAAATATTATAATTTAAAATATTATTTCGATCCAAAATTACGTTAAATATTATAAATTTGAATTACGTTAAATGTTATTATATAAAATTAAATTACTTAAAATATTATAATTTGATTAATTTTGAAATCAATTCGTTTGAATTCTAATTATGTAAAATGTTGTAATTATAAATCTAATTTTAAATTGAAATACGTTAAATAATATAATTAAAATATTATTTTAATTTCTTAAATGTTATGAATTTGAATTAAGTTCAATGTTATGATTTGAATTTAAATTACATTAAATGAATAAATGTTACAATTTGATTAATTTTAAAATTGATTCATTTGAAATTCAATTACGTAAAATATTATAACTATAAATATAATTTCGAGTTGAGATACGTTAAATATTATAATTTAAAATATTATTTCGATTTTAATTACATTAAATATTATGGATTGAATTACGTTAAATGCCATTATTTGAAATTCAATTATGTTAAATATTATAATTTGATTAATTTTGAAATTGATTCGTTCTAAATCTATTTATGTTAAATGTTGTAATTATAAGCCTAATTTCGAGATGAAATACGTTAAATATTATTTGATTTCAATTACGTTAAATATTAGAGATTTTAAGTTCAATTACATTAAATATTATAATTTCAATCTTTTTATTTTAATTATGTTAAATGTTATTATTCCAAATTCAAATTTAAATATAGTTATGTTTAATATTATCATCTTAAATCCATCTTAATTGAAATTAAAAAAAGTTCAGGTCAGGAAATTCTCATCCCGAACCCGACTCGACTCGACCCGTTTGGGACAGAATTTTCTGTCTCAAACGAGTCTCAAACTCATTTTCATTCTTATCCCAACCTGAAATTTCAGAACAGGTCGAGTTCGGGGATAATGCATATCCCTACTTGGAGTAGGAACTAGGTCTTTGTGGATCAATATATTTAAGTCTTGACTGAGTTGAACCACCAAAAAATTATTGTAAGTTAATTTCAGTAGATTTTTTTAGTTTATTGATAGATTTTCGATCAAGATGTATCTTTTAAAAAGTATATATATATATATATAAACATAAAATTTTACATAATTCTAATACTATTCTTAATTCAAAAAGGTATAAAAATCATTCTTATTTTTTAATTAAGATTTTTAAAAAAATAATGTAAATTAGAATGTTACTTATCAATTTATAATTTTTTTTTGAATATATTCACTATAAAATTTAGAAAATTTTATACTTACAAGTTGAATTTGTTTCTCTTTAAGAATAGTTTATTGGATCTCTCGCAAAGTTAGGCTGAGACAACTTCCCTTAAGTTAGACTTCAAATCCCTCTTACAATACAAGTACAATTAAACCATGTTAAAAATTGACTGTTAAGAAAATAAAAAAATAGTTGAAAATGAATGTAAATTGTCGAAAGTGAATAACGTTAAAAAAATGATAAAAAATAATCGATTTTGACCAAAATCTGCCTTCTACCTATGGCGCCATACACTGACGTGTGAGCCACACACAGGACAGGGTCATGTGCATAGCACGTGCTGACACAACTTCTTGTGCAACATGGTAATTTATTAATTTTTATTTTATTTTATTTATTAAATTTTATTTTGTTTTATTTATTAAATTTTATTTTTTAAATTAGTTAATTAAAGTATTCTTGATTTTTAGATTGTGTGCACTTTTTCTTTTGTAATGATGGTTGTAGTAACCTTATTATGTGTATTTGTGAATTTTTTTAATTTGCTACTTATATTGTGATTTTAACTATTCTTTGTACTTTAGTAGAAATATCTGATCTCACTCCAAAAATTAGGTTTATTTGCTTTAGACTTCATTTTTTAATTTAAAGATGTTAACCCACAGTCAGTCCAGTTGGTATAGTGTAGAGGACCATGTAGTTGTGAACATTAGGTTTGACCTCAACGATGTAAAGGACAAAAAGATTCCTTTGGTATGAAGAAGTCGATCCCAAGAGAATTAAGCTTCTTGAGAGGTAAAACTAAATTTTGTCCATATAGTAGAACTCAAGGTTGTTATGTTTGAGATTAAGGCTGGAAGAGACTAAGGAAACTCTCATATAGAAATAATTTAGTATGAGGACTCTAAAGAAACAAAGATTGAAGAGAGAGAGAGGTTAGAGGACCCTTTACTAGTGGTAAGGAGGTGGATTTTAAGTTAGACCTTTAATATTGAAATTGTACATTGATCGTCGAGGATTTCGATCGGCTGAGGGTGCAATACAACATCCCCACCTTCGTGACATTAAGAGCTCCCTTTGCATATGACTTTCCTAGTTGATTCGAGCAAGACGAGATCACTTTACATCTTTTTATTTTTAGTTTAGGTTCAAGGCTACCCATCTAACCATACTTTGTTAGAATGTTGGCTGAAATATGACTTGCCTAATGCTAATTAGGCCCAGATTTTTGGAAGTTTTATTGAGGTTGTACATTATGTTGCCTAAAACTTGTCAATTTGAGCTTACTTTTTCAGGAATTTAAGTACCTTTACCAGATGAGGGTAAACTCAACAAAAAATAGAGGCTTCTATTATTTGATAAGGTATAGGGCAAGACTCCTATTAAATAAATGACATCTAGTAACAAAAAGATGTAAGTTGTACTAATTTTATATCTGAGGGGAATAGGGTCGAGAAATCCCTAAACCTATGTTAAGGACTTTGTATTCCTACTAAATTAATTAATTTTTTTGCAGTTATTATAAACTTATGATGGCGAGTATTTTGACTTATTTACCTCCAATGGTACTGCCTTAATATTGCTATGTTATTATTCAGTGAACAACATATGTAGTTATGTTTTGACTTTTGAACATTAGTTTTTAATTGGATTGTTATTGAGAAAAAACTTTCATAGTTAGATTCTCATTTTTAATGCAATATATTGGTAGAACATAATTTTAATCTGTAATACAATATTTCATATTAATGGGACTCATTTCTCATTTCTCATTTGTTTACCAGAATAAACTGAATATAAATCTGTAAATTCTACACTATCTTTTTTTTTTAAAAAATATTTGTAATGTATGAACATGAAACAATAAAAACATTGAAGCACAAGTTGGAGAAAAAATTGATTTATAAAGACCCTAGTAAGCACAAAGGTAATAAAAAAAAGGGGGAAAAAGGTCAAAAATTAAGGATAATTTTGTAAATGTAATTATTTATTTAAAGATAAAAAAGACAAATTTTAATTATCTAATTGACACGGTCATAAGGGTAAAATAATAATTATTTAATTATTTATATCTTTTAAAATAGTGCAGCAAAAGATCTTATTAAATATATAGAAGCATAATGATACTTTCATAAATTTTTAATTACTCATCGTTTAAACTGATGAAAACCGACAAAAATGTTTATGTCTCTTTAATTAAATCCCTTTGGAAAAAAATTTAAAAATTTAAGTGTCTTTACTCATTTTAAAATTACATTAATCACGAGGGTAATTAAATCCTTATGAAAAAAAAATTAGAAATTTAAGTGTCTTTACTCATTTTAAAATTATATTAACCAAGATACAGTTATTATATATTTTTCCATTTTCCCCGACAATAACTCAAAACTCAAATATGTCTCCATGTTGGGCGGGACCTAGCACTTCTTTGATTGGACCAGCATCAACATCATTAATTGAATAGAATTTTTCGGACTATTTATCAACATATTTCGATGTTGAAGAAAATTGATAATAATTAATTAATAACGATGATGAAAAGAAAAAAAAAATCCTCAACATTTTTAGTTTTGACAATAAATATAACTGTTTCTTAAATTCTTGAATTACTCATTATAATTTCGGTTAAATGTTTCTACATTTATGTTTTTATTTAATAATAATTTTCTTGCTATTAATATAAAAATAATAAAATGAACGGAGAGGAGGATGATTTCAGTTAAAGGCAAAAGCCGGTTACTTTCGCCACGAACTAACGGCTACTAACTGTCTAGAAACTCACACTATTCTCATTCCACTGTTTATTATTTATTCTCCTCACCAATCTTCTTTTTTATAAAAACTCCTCAGCTCCTCTCTTTCTCTCGTAGAATCGTCAATGGCAAACCCAGCAAATAAATTAAATATAGTAGTTGAGATGGTGTTTTCGAGCTCTTGTCGATTTCGAATCTTACTTTTCGTATTCCTGTTTAATCATCCCGTGATTGACAGCGGGAATATTCCTTCAACCTTGGACGGCCCCTTTCAGCCCGTGACGGTCCCTTATGATGCCAGCTTGCGCGGCACCGCCGTCGACATCCCTGCCACAGATCCTCGCGTGCGCCGCCGCGTCAGTGGGTTCGAGCCTGAACAGATATCCGTCTCTCTGTCGAATGATTATGATTCCGTTTGGATCTCTTGGATCACTGGTTCCGCTTCTTCCGCTTTATCCTTTACTCTTTTTTTTTTTTTTAATTTCTTATTTATTTTGCCAAGTCCTTAACTCTTTTAAGCTATATTTGATTTTACAATTTATGGTGATCAATCAAAATGAATTTTGAATTTTCTGGATTATTTTAATTGGTTGACATTGAAGTAGTTTTTGGACGTATGTTACTGTTAATTTCTTTGGCTCTTCGATATAAAGAGCGGCAAAGGTATGGTAAAGGGTATTTGCTAATTATCATTGATAAGCAACAGAATTTTAAATTCATTGGTCTGATAATCATGAAAACAAGTGGTAGTTAGATAAGATGCTTTTATTGTTGTACGGCAACAATATGGATCTATTTGATTGTTTGACATTAAATTTAAAACCTGGTCTTTGGATCGTTTGGCTTGTAACTTTTTTGTTTTCAAGTGTAAAAATTTGTCGCTTAATTGCTTGAGTTTACATGGGAATGGGATTTGTAGGGGAATTTCAAATTGGGAGCAACATAAAGCCATTAGACCCTACAACTGTCTCGAGCTTCGTCCACTATGGGAAATCAAGGACATTATTGAATCATGAAGCAACTGGCTATTCTCTTATTTATAATCAGCTTTATCCATTTGAAGGCCTGCAAAACTATACTTCTGGGATCATTCATCATGTTCGCCTTACAGGTATAATTTTGAATTTTGAAAAAAAAAAAAAAATCTTTTTGGCTGCAGTGAGTGATAAATTTCAGTCTTTTCTTACCATTCAT
The DNA here is from genome assembly GCA_946807835.1 of Ailanthus altissimus. Classification (NCBI taxonomy): domain Eukaryota; kingdom Viridiplantae; phylum Streptophyta; class Magnoliopsida; order Sapindales; family Simaroubaceae; genus Ailanthus; species Ailanthus altissimus. The sequence continues at coordinate 24,428,233 of OX327684.1, forward strand.
CCCAGTTCTGTTATATTCAATCTGCCATATTGTTGGATACAATGTAAGATAAAAGAAAATTATAAATTAATAGGTATATGCTTAGTGAAATTGCATACATGATTACAAAGTAATAATAAAGTTCATGCTCCTTATTATGTCTATAAAGGTTTGAGACCCAGCACAACATACTATTATCAATGTGGAGATCCTTTAATTCCAGCCATGAGTGACATCTACTATTTCAGAACTATGCCAATTTCTGGTCCACGAAGCTATCCAAAGAGAATCGCAGTTGTGGGAGATCTTGGTCTTACTTACAACACTACAAGCACTATCAGTCATCTGATTAGTAACAAACCTGATCTTGTGCTATTGGTTGGCGATGTTACTTATGCAAACCTGTATCTCACAAATGGAACTGGCTCTGACTGCTATTCATGCTCATTTCCTCAAACGCCCATACATGAGACCTATCAGCCTCGTTGGGATTATTGGGGAAGGTCCAAAATTCTATTCATCACTCTTTTATTCCTGTCTTTCCTCTAAATATATTTTGCTCAATGTGTCTGATTAGGTACTCTTGACTACTATCTTTACAGGTTTATGCAGAATTTAGTTTCCAAAATTCCGATAATGGTGGTTGAAGGGAACCATGAGATAGAAGAACAAGCCAGAAACCAGACATTTGCCGCATACAGCTCTAGATTTGCTTTCCCGTCTGAAGAAAGTGGATCTTCATCCTCATTCTACTACTCCTTTAATGCCGGGGGAATTCATTTTATCATGCTAGGGGCCTACATTTCCTATGATAAGTCAGGTAATGTGACCACCTGTGTTATCCTTTTTCTACTCTGATAATATTGAAAAATGTCTGTAAGGTGAAACTTTTATATTATCTTAATTTCTTGAAAGTAGTGTTATCTTCTTGGTATCATTTTACCAGATAAAACTTATAAGATCAAAAGAAAATTGACCGAGTAAATTCAGGATTTTGAGCATTTAATCTACAGATGAATTGTGATCGGTAAAGGTGAGTTAAGGACAAAAGCTGAGTTTAACTAAAAGTTTCTACAAGTTTTGGACCTCACAATCTTGAAGTTGATATTTCTCTTTTCTTTTGGGAATAGAAAATACTATATTGGATCAATTTTCCATTTTTATATGCATACAAGGAGACTTTATAAGAATCTGTATTTCTCTCTTTTGCAGGTGACCAGTACAAATGGCTAGAGAAGGACTTGGCTAATGTTGACAGATCTGTAACTCCCTGGCTGATAGCTGCTTGGCATCCACCTTGGTACAGTTCTTACAGAGCCCATTACAGAGAAGCAGAGTGTATGCGGGTGGAGATGGAAACATTACTTTATTCTTGCGGTGTTGACATAGTTTTCAATGGACATGTAAGTAAAAATATTGAACATTTATGAAGTGTTCAGAGATTCATGAATCAAACTGCTTCATTTTGTTTACATAGCACTTGAGAGAGTTAACTTGTCCTCTGAATTGGATCACAACCATAAAGGACAATAAGAGAAGGATAGAGGCTTTCGAATTGACCCAATTCATGCAATATAATTGACTGGTTTCTAGTGCTGTGGAAAACAGAAAACTCATGAGAGAAATTAATTGAAATGTCTTCATACCACTTTGTATTCCTTGTTATTGTCTATTTGATAAGTGAAGCAGGGGAGGCCTCCTGTTATGATAACATTTCTATATTTGTTTTCAAGTGCACTGGATTGTCATCTGTTTGTTTGAAAAATATACCAGGTTCATGCTTATGAAAGGTCAAATCGAGTTTACAATTACACATTAGATCCATGTGCTCCCATATATATCACCGTTGGAGATGGTGGTAATCGTGAAAAGATGGCAATTGAATATGCTGATGAACCCGGTAACTGCCCAGAGCCATTGACTACTCCTGATCCATATATGGGGGGCTTTTGTGCAACAAATTTTACGTCTGGTCCAGCTGCAGGTAAGTTCTGTTGGGACCGACAGCCTGATTACAGTGCCTTCAGAGAAAGTAGTTTTGGGCATGGGATCCTAGAGGTACTCTCTCTTTCTCTCTCTTTAGTCCTCTTTTCTGTTCAGCCCAAGTTTAACACTATGGTGACTCATGGTCTGTACTTGTAAAACATAGTCCCAATTATCCACTGAGTTTAACCCTCTACTAGTAATCTCAGTTAGTCTATCTTCTCAAATCTATCATTTTTGCTTTAGAAAATAAATTCCTGTAACACAGCTCAGAGTCGCCCAGTTTCTTAAGATCTATAACCAATGTTTGAATTGCAGGTGAAGAATGAGACTTGGGCTCTGTGGTCATGGAACCGGAATCAGGACTCTAGTGATAAAGTTGGGGATCAGATTTACATAGTGAGGCAACCTGATAAGTGCTCTTTCCTTAACATGCCACCTAAACATTGGTTTGCATCCAGCTGAACTCCATTATTAGTAAACTGAATCTGATGTTCTCCCTGATGAAATCCTTAGTCCAATGTAGCTGCAGATTTACCTACCATTATAGATGGCAGAAATATCTGGCAGGAGCTTCCCTTATATTTGGTCACTGGTCAGTAGCCATTTTTTGTATCGTAAATTGTTAAGTGCTGCAAAAGAAAAACACCAAGGGTTCAAAGAAAATCAATGAAGAGAAATTTTCTCACAGGTTGATGAATATTGTGGCTCCAGGGACGGATAGAGTACCACACTTCGACGCCTTCAAAATCTCATGCATTGATGGCATTTCTCAATTCAGGATATGGTGTGAAAGCTAGTAACGCGGGTGAAAATGATTTGAGTCGCTTGCTTGTGATTGAAAATTTGAAAGTGGGGACAGAGAATCATTTTGAACAACAATATCAATAATTATATTCACTTCAGCAAAACTGGAATGAAGATGAATTTGGTTGTGCTTGTTTCGGCCAGCACTTTTGGTCCTTCTTGGTTATGATGTTAAAACATGCAGATGATAATTATTTGGTTATAAGAATTGGGTTTTTTAAGATTAGAAGTAAATTAAGTATGGGGTTTCCTCATTTGGCTTATCAATAATGGTTGGTAGCATATAACACCTATAACACTATTAGTTACATCAAAGTTTTGGAACGTACAATTTATTAAAAGCAAGCAAATAGTAATTAAAAAGTATGACTTGATTTCAGCCTCCCTCTCCAGAAAATCTTTTTACCATAAAATTGATAATAGTGAAGAGAAAATTAATGTGACCTTGTCTAAAGAAAATAGTGGAAGGTAACACACACAACTAACAAACTATTCCTTTGTTCTGATTTGAAGATTAAAAAATAAGAGCAGATCAGCTTTTCATGCCATTCGTTTATATCATCACATCATGACTTTAAAATGATAAAGACCCTCCTTTTAGAAAAGAAGATAACCCTTCAAATTTCAATCATTCAATTCAACAACCCTTTCTGCTTTCTCATCTGTTGAAGAGTAAAATCATTGTGGTTTATAAGAAAAGAATCACTTGATTCAACAGACCCAGCATCATCTTATTTAACTTTACAGATAAGCCCCTGCCTGCATCTTCTCAATAATCATCTTGCATATTGCATACTGCTCAAACAAACTTATAGACAATTTACCAAAATTTCACTCTATGAATTACTCTTCAAATCTCAAAAACAAAAGTTTCAAAGCTAACAAATTGATTATTTACCATTCAAAAATTTAATTAGACAATATCATCATAAATTCAAAAATAAAATAAACAAGTTGAAAAAACACTAAATACAGAGAGAATGTTTACACATTTTTCTCCTCAATCATAAGAAGATGGGAGACAAAAACAATCATCATCAAAACCTATTTTTTTTTCAGTAAATAAAAAAAATATATTAAAAAATATCAAGAATTTCTAAAATAAAATTATTGCAAATTGGGCAATTTCCCCTCTGAACCCAGAGTTCCCTTGAACACAACCTGCAAAACGTGTGCCCGCAGGGTATAAACGCCGCGCCTTTATGCCTCACCATGCACACACAGCAATTATACTCTATCCCTCCTCCTTTACCTCCTTCCCCGTCGTCCTCTTCCACGTCATCATCTTCATCCTCATCATCAGCCATCGTGTACTTGGACCCCTCCACACCCAGCTGCCTGTCTGTCTCCTCCAACAAATCCATCAGCGACATCCTAGACTGCGGATTCTCAGGCGGTGGCGGCGGCGGAGACAGCTCCCTAGGCGCCACCTGGTCCTCTGTTTCCGCCGACGATGTTTCATCAGCCTCGGCTGCTGCTGTTGCTGCTGCTTCTGCGCGTGCGGCCTCTGCTTCTGCTGCTTCTTGGGCGGCAACTGCCTCGCGTGCGGACAAGGCTCTTTCTTCCGCCAAAGCCACTGCCAGGCGGCGAGTGCCTTCACGCGCCACCTCAAATGGGTCTACGTAGTTATCCTCTGACTCGAGGTTCGATGGCGAGATCCGGTTCGAGTTCCGGCGGCCAATCTGGGGTCTAAAGCTACTAGCCGGAGGGGCGTCGTTGGGCATACGAATATCTGCCGAGTCGTTTTCGTGCTGAGTCGACTCGGTTTGAAGCGGTGCGAATGAGGCAACTCGAACCGAGCTTCGACGCGTGAACTGTGGCCTGCTATTAGTAGTACCAACCGATTCTTCCGGCTGAGCCATCTCCTGAGCTATTGCCTCACCCGCTGGATTCGTTTGGAACCTGACTGAGCTGCGCCGAAGCAACTGCGATCTGGGATTGTGAGCGCTGCCACTCTGGATGTTGACATCCGAAGACGGAATACGTACGGAGGAGGTCCAAGCGGCGCCGGTTCGTTTGAGCCGAAGCTTGTCTCGGAAGAGTTTCCAGCTCTTCCTGTCCTTGTGGCCGAAACTCTTGCCACTGGGGTCCTCGTCGCGAATTATGTCAAGAAGGGTACGGCTGGTGTGAGGCGGGGGCGGGGGAGAGGGCGGCGACGGCGGCAGCAGCGCCGACCTTTTATCCGACAAGACGGCGTCCAGAGTCAAGCCGGCTAACGTGTCGCGCCGATCTTGCACAGTTGACATCTGGTCCAACAGCGTTAGCCTCCTGCCAACAACAACAACAACTCCGGCACCTTCACTACCACCACCACCTTCTTCCATTTTTAACATACAACAAAACGAAAATTAGTTTAATATAAAAAAGCAACTGTCATTTTATCGGGAAACGCAATTTCGCAGTTTCGTTGACGAAAAATTCAAAGATTGGAAAGTTCTTAACTTGGTTTCTGGGTGGAGATTTATTGGGAATAGAACTGGGATTAAGAAAAGAAAACAGAGCCCAAAAAAAAAATATATATATATATATATTGTTTTTGAAAAATGGACAAAGAAATGAATTTGACATTCAAAGCCCGCAGACAGATCCCGAAACGAGACAATGAAATAACGCATTGGATACCTGGCGCAGTCTGAGCCCCGATGTGATATATTTTCTCTGCCTTTCAATTATTTTATCTGTAAAAAAAAAAAAGATACATATATATCATATTTAACAGTCAGACGGTTGAAGAAAAGAGAGACATAAAAGAGATAAAGCAAAGCTAAGCACGCACAATGATCATCGGCCTTTTTCTCTCTCTCTCTCTCTCTTCTATTGTTTCTTTTTATCTGGCTGTGACTGTCTCTTTTGTTTTTGCTCCTTTTTGTTTTATTTTGATTTCTTTTCTTTTTTTTTTCTTTGAAAGAGAGAGAGATTGTGATTTGTGAGTCAGTTTTGATGATGAGATAGAGAGGAGAGAATTTAGACAGTGGAGCGAGTCTTATGGTTATGGGCACACGAGGGGGATCTTGTGTGTGTAAATTTGTATGGTTCTTCCATTAATTCATTAACTGCGATTTTACTGATTTGCCCCCATTCGGTTTTTCGCTTTCACTGGTTTTGAAAAATGTGAGCCTGTGGCTTATCTTTCTTCGGTGGATTGATGTTAATAGGTGGTCCGCTGATTTTTCGCCATTTTGGGTTTTTCTTTTTTAATAATTACTTTTTTCACTTTCCTATTCTCATTTCTTCTTAGAATAATTAAATTACATCCAATAAAAAATAATTCTCTCTATTCTTTTTTTTTTTTAAAAGTCATCCAAAATTATATATGAGCAATTTTGTTTATTTTATGAGTTGTTTTATGATATTAAAATTAAAATTTTAGTATAATATCAAAATTAATTTAGATTGTTGGATTAAATTAGGAAATCAAATTTAAATAATTTCACTATATATTGTTAAAATCTTTCCAACATTATCGAATAATTTTTTTATGAGATATCTGTATTTTTTCTTTAAAAAAAGAAAATCTTATTTGATATAAGTGTATAAATCAAACAAGAACTAACTCAAATGCCAACAAGATTTAAACTATATATTAAGAGTAGGTAAAAAAAATCGAAAATCAAAAAATTAAACCTAATCGATCGGTCCGATTTGGTTTATGTTCGATTTTTTTACTCAAAAAAATTAAAAAAATTGAAACGGACCGAATCGAAAAAAACTGGTTCGATCCGGTTCAATTTTTCTCATTAAAAAATTAATTTCAGTTTTATTTTTTTAAAAAACCGAATCGGTTCGGTTTGATTTTATAAAAAAATTAGACCGATTCAATTCGATTTTATAAAAATTGGATCGAACCGGACCGTGCCCACCCCTATTATATACCTTTATGCTACTAAAAGAAATTAAGTTAACTAACATTTACTCTAATATTCTTTGTGTTGATGATATAATAATTCATAAAAAGTGACATGAATTGTATAATAAAGTCTTGAGTCTCTTAATTGAGATCAACTAACATTGGCTCCATATTCTTTATTTGTTGATTGAATAATATTTTCTAAATTATAAAAATTGACTCATATATTATATAACCAAATATTTTAACTCTTAAATGATATCAACATACCACGTCACTGAATTTATTGAAATAAGAAGTCGACCAAACGAGGAAATTTATTGAAATAAGAAGTCGACCACAAGTGTGATTTAAGTAACTCACAAATGTGATTTTTTTTTTTCTCTTTTAATATATTGTCATATTGTAACATAATACAATATGAAAAAATTATGGTGACAAAATAATATCTTATATTTAAAAAAAAAACAAACAATATCTTATTTAAATATTATATTACCGTGAGAGAATTAATTTTATATTTTTTGTTAAAAAAGTATTATAAAAAAATATAAAAGAACAAATTTTTTTAAATAATGTAAAGTTATATGTAAAATTTTACCCAATAAATAAAGAACATAAACAATATTCAGTAGTTGGGTAGTTCGAGTTTGGCCAGAACTTTGAGACTTGAGATACTTTTTAGCCGAACACTATAATTTATCTACAAATAATCCAATAAAATGTTGCTTGGCCGGCTTAATAATAGCATAGTTGAATCTAGTTCACGACTTCTTACCTGAGCATTATAGTTTATCCACAATAACACCCAAAAATATATATATTTTTATTGGTATAAAGTTAGATATTGAAAAAAAAAGGCATAGAACTAAATTATTGGTATTAGTTGTTTAGCATTAGTTAATTAGCATTATGTTGAACCACATTTGTTTTAAGAAAAATGATATTTAAATTCTAAAATTTTAAAAAAGGAATACGTAAATTTTAAAATTTTAAAAATTTTATTTACATTTCTGTTAAGTAACGGATTGTATTAACTTTAATGATAAAAATAATAAAAATAAAAACTTACTACATATCAAATCAATAATTAATATCTGGTCAATAATAATTAATGATTAGTCAATAATCAATCATAGTATGATAACAATCAATCAATAATAATTAACGACCGATCTAAAAATTAATTAATAAAATAATGAATAATAATCAATAATCAACTAATATAATTAATGGATGGTCAAAGTTTGGTAAATATGATCAACGATTATTAACACCAATTATTTTTTTTCAGTTATTAATAATTTTATTAGATTTAATATATTTTTTATTATTTTTAATATAACGATATATGTGTAAATGAAAATTTTAATTTTAATTTTTTAAAAATAATTTTAGGGATAAGATATCTTCTTTTGTTTTGTTTTATATGAGTGGGTTGGCTGTTAAAAGTTTCGGTATGTTTTTTTACTAGAAAGAAAAGCAGAGCAAAATAGTTAAAATGGAAAATCCAAAAATAATGTTAATAGCATCTTCATATTTGTATCCGAACTAAATCTGATCCATTCAATGATGATGAAAACCAAGTTACTGTAACTTAAATTATCAGCCTACAAACTTTGACTTTTAAGAAATTTAGTTAGTTGAATCGAATATATCAATCATTATCAATTTATTGTTGTCGAAATTAAATTTTTGCTAACAAATTTTTGTTGTTATTGGTGATAAATTATACCTTTGAATATTAATCCTGGGCAAAAATGGGAATTGGAACCAAGTTTTGGTGATAATTAAGGTTGGTAATATGAATTACGAATCGTTCATTCGTGCGCATTCAATTTGAAATTTGTGAATATAGATTAAGAATAATTATTTAAATAATAAACGAATCGAAAATTTGAAAATAATTATATGAATTGATGTGTTTTAGTATCTGGATTCAGCAATTCGCCATTGTTTACATTAGCAAAATAAACGAATAAGACATAAATTTGTTTAAAATAATGTAAAACATATATTTTATTATATTTTAAACTATATAATTTATTATTTTATAGTATAATTTAACTACATTAACATTTACAAAATTATAAGAAAAAAGGATTCAAATTTGGATGGAATTCAAGTCGGAACACACAAATGAATTTGTTTATATTGAATGTAAATGAAATTAATCGATTTCAAATAATTTATTTAAAAATAAATACAAATATGAATGTAAATTTTTTATTTAAATTATTATGCGAATCAAATACAAATTTATTAAAATCTTATCATATCCTATTTATATTCAACACAAATTTAATTCACATATTCATTTTGCCGATAATTTTGTTGCTAGTACTCTAAATTCTACTTATTTATTTGTTTTAAAGCAATAAATGACGTTATAATTTTTTTTTCCATAAATCTTTGAAAACCTTAAATCTAAATGAAATTTTAATTTTAGTCATTCAAATGTTTTAATTTTTCTTTTTTACTTAATGTTGAAATTAAGCGATCCATATATGAATGAATTAATATAAATTTTTTTACTAACATTAAAATTGTAGTTTAAATAAATTTAACCTCGACCATGACTTAAAATAAAATAAAGTTACGCACACCTAATTGTCCTGTTAATTGGGTACGTCCTATCATTTGTTCCACTTATATATATATTTATGGGTGTATATTTTTTAATCAAATCAATTGAATCAAATTAATTTTTTTTTTTAAATTGATATCATATCATTGCATATCGTTAAGACATTACAATAAATACATTTGATACGTAATATTAAAGGATTACAGAATAAGAATAGAATACATCATAAGACCATCTGAGAACTCTTCTTAAAATAGCACAAATCATATCCATATTAGTACGGATAACCTAGCACTGATATTTCCAAAGAAATAGAGAAACAGATCTCGCAAACAAAAAAATATTGACATTTTCAAACAAAATGAGAAACAAATCTTGCAAACGATAAAAATATAGATCCATAAAAGGGAGAAATTATTAACCGATTTGTTCAAAAGCAACAAACTAGATTCAAACATAAACACTTAAATATAAGATAAAATCGACAATGAAAACCAACGGTACAGCTTTTTAGTGGTACCACAGTGAGCAAACGGACAAAAAATGACCGTTTGCTTGTAATATTTTTCTTTATACGAGCTTAAGCCACAACCACCTGTTCAAGTAAAATTAAATTTTAAATCAAATTTGTACTCTTTTTAATCATAATTTAAATTAAATTTATGTATATATGTATACTTCAGATAAGATTTGCATTTATGCAGGTATATTTTAACTAAAATTTTGATTTATACCTTATAAATACATGTAATTATTTACTCATAATTCATATACATTCACATTCATTTAATTATCACTTTCAATACTCAATTCCTGATTGTTATTCAAGCATTTGTAAATATCTTAATTGTCTTTGAAACAATCCTACACATAAACATCATATTTTTAAAATAATATTGACTTATGCATTTTTTTTTCTTTTCACGAAGATGGTACCTTCTCATAATTCAAATGAGTTAGTAATAACAATAATATAATTTTTCTAAGATTTCGAACTCAAAAACTTCAATAACATTGTATGCGAGAAGTTTGATCTAAAAACAAAACTTTTTCAAAATCATTTAAATAAAATAAAATAATAAACAAATAAACTAAAAAAAATAGTAAGAGACACGTTACTAAAAATTGTGCTTATTTTTGTAATACTCTCGCATATAAATATTGTTGGTGTATAAACCCTACTTAGAATATCAAATACAAATAATTTTAGTATTATTAATTCATTATCAATTATATAAAGACAATTACGAACACAATAGCAACTATTGAATTGTTTAAGTAGAAGCAATACTCAGCATATACGTATTAAAAAAAAAACACTAAACCTAAATACTAAATTTAATAGTCAAATATCCAAACACACCAATATATTGTAATACATCACAATATCACAAGTATGAAGCAACCCAACGAATTAGAAGATCAATCATATAGATAATACGTAAAAATAGCAAAAATACGAACATACGATAACACAAAGTATATATGATTTGGCCAAATACACCTACGTCTACGGTTGATCAAAGATTCGAGCCTCTTTATTAATTATTGGGATTACAAGTGAGAGATTTAGAGCTCAAATGATCAAAACACACACTTGAACAATATATTTTTTTTGTATTTCGGCCCCCTTTCTTTTCCTTCACTTTCTCTCTCTAAAACCTTAAAAATAGAAGAAGTATATATAGAATAGCACGAGCGTCGCAGTGTAGGCAACTTATGCCCATTTTGGAAGTGGTGCCCTGACCAATGCCTTTGCCAATGCCGCGACGCTTACATCTAAAATTTTTTTTCCTTATTTTCGGCACTTTTCAAGCATTATTCCAATGAGTTTCCGACTCCTTTCGACAATTTTTTTATTTTCGTTTTAACTTTAAATTTATTTCTAAATTAGTCTTCGATTTAATACCAATCAACATATAATTTTGAATCACCAATTCAACAAATATCATATTTATCAAATAAATAATAACTTTAAGGGTTTGAGTTTTTTTTCAAAAGGATGTTGTTATTAAGAATTGAACTCGAACCATCTATGAAAAACTTGAACTTCAATAGCGTTTTTTGTGAAAATTTTGAACAAAAAGTCAAATTTTCAGATAATCAGCTAAATAAAGAAGGAAAAAAATAACAATATCGAAAAGCCAAACTTTCGTAAAAATAAAAAGACAAAAAAATGGAAAAGCCAAACTTATTGCCAACCAATTAAAAAAAAGAGAATAAAAAACAACAAAAAAAGAAGAAAAAAGACAACAATTTAAAATTAAAGAAAAAGACAACAAAAAATGAAAAGCAATGATCGTTGTACCACGACAACCCATGGTGACATGTTGACAAAACAAAAAATATAAAAATTAAAGGAGATAAACCCTAATCGTTTTAAGAATCGCTGCTCATTCCCGTCAATTGCCTGCTGGTCGCTATAATAATCCTGTAATCTATTGTGTTTTTTCTTTGATGATCTTGTAATCTATTGTGTTTTTTCTTTGATTTTTTAAATTCTAATTTGTTAGATACGATATTTATGTGTTATTTTAATAAATAATAATTATTAAAATTTATAATTTTTTAAATATTATAAATATAAAAAAATTTAAATATAATTCAAAAGAATTTGAGTCAGCGTTAAGAGATTAACATATCTAAAAGTTATAACATTGTTTGAAATAAAAATAAAGACTCAAAAATATATTAATAATAACATAATTATAAAGAATTATAAATAGTACTAAAAAATTATTATGCAATATATTCTCAAAAACGTCGTTCTTGATTCATTGTTGTCAACATGGGTCGATTTGTATTCCTTATAAATCAGTGTATATCTATATCTGGATTATTTGAATTGTTAGTCTTAGTAAACTATGGGTTTAGCGGAAACTCGTATAGCCATACAAGTATTCAGTGAGGATTGAGTATTGAACAAACTCACGATGACCTCCAATAGATATCCCATAAAGCATCAATGAAAGGTCTTCTCGAATTAAATAGTATTCATGGTCATTTGACTTGAACATCACGGTAGACTTGTGAGTGATCTACCATGCTTTGGTTTTACGCATATTAGATACCTTTAATAGTCGGACTATTGGGTATCGCTGGGTATGATTCGATGCTCATAAAATCTGGTGTGCGTAGATATAAGATTTACCAGCTCATATGGGTGAGTAATTTTTCTTAATGCTCAAAGAATTTTGTTTCACAAAGTCTTTTGGCTAAAAGTAAATACAAAAAAAAAAAATTATGTAGGGTTAAACAATATCGTAAAGAAGTTTGTAAATATTATTTTACGAAAATACAAATTTAAAGATAAGTTCACGGTTGAGCACATAGAGATTTGACGGTGATAATCTATATATTTGCTATTCTAAGATATAGGTGACGGAAGAATTATATGGATATGGTTGATCTTAACTTGCATGATTCAACGCTTCATTCTATAATATCTGTAACGTGTATGTGGGACATTGTTCACTGATTTTACTGAAGTGTTTCATAAGACAAACAATGGTGAACATAATGAGTTTTTCAATATGAAATATATTTATTAAGTATTGGAGTAGCGAGACGGATTGAACGGTTCGATATGAGATGATTTCATAAAATATAATACGTTTTAGAATCTTTCTGAAAATTAAAAAACATACTTTATAAATATTGCAAACATGTTCCTATTGTATGGCAAAGAAAATCTTCATATATACCACTTGTTTGATAAATGTACATGGAGGTTTTGCATGATCAACACTTAACAATATATATAAAATACATAAATGATAAGTGTCAACTATGCAAATGATGAAGTAACTAAAAATTTATAAATGTTACATTTAATATCTTATTTTTATTAAGTATATAAAGAAATTTTACAAATATTTTAAACAAGTCCCTCGTTTCACACTTAGTGAAACAGTTTCATTTGAGAGAATTTCAAATTTAAATTATTCTACAAATTTATTAAAAAATGTTATAATTTTAAAGTTTCAAACCCACAATAATAAATCTTAGAATTGCAAATGGGAACTTCGAAGTAAACTCCAAATAAGAAAATGTTCCAAAAACTTTAAAAGATAATTTTTTTAAAACTATTAATGTAACAAGACTTTATTTTCAATATGTTTATTACTTAAGAAAAAAAAAGTGTGATATTTTCAATTCACAATTTATGTAATAACATCTCACTGACTTATACATTCTATCAAAAATTTAAAAAATATTTAAATAAATCCTAATTATTTATAAAATACCCCCACTAATTAACATTTATTATATTTTATTTCTCAGCACATCTTTTACATGATCATTCACTGCTTATTTGTTTACGAAGCAATATATTATAGATAGAATCATAATTTTGCCCCCCTCAAAAAAAGAAGTTTGCAGCTTGTATTTTTTTTCTTTTCATTATTTAAAAGATTATATATATATTAAGATATATTTTATTTTAAGACATAATATTTAGTACCTACATAAAATAATCATATTTATTTTTTAGATTATTTTTATTTAAAAAATTTAAAGATGAAGTGTGGTTGTATAAAAAAAAATATTAAAGACAAGAAGAAAACAAAAGACAGTAGGCACAAGGTTCCAAAGTCTGTGCATTCTCTTCCCTTTTGCATTTTGTTTATTTACGTGGATATTCAACTCAAGCTTCATTTTGATTGATTGTCTGTGAATCACAAATTTATTCGAAGTAAAAGCTGAATGAGGCTGCAGCCATCTGGAATTATTGATCTTTCTTTTTCTGAAATAAGAGTCTGGTGGCTTACTTGTTTGCACGTTCCTTTAATTGATTATGTTTAGTTTTCTGAAATTTCGGAGCTGTAATTCCTAGTAATCACTAATGCTTGATGAGGCTTCTCTTAATGTCAAAATGTCATCAAGTTATTATTATTATTTTTTTTTAAAAGAAGGAAAATGAATTAAGTTTTGCTTCCGTGGACAGTGAAGCGTCGTAATTCTGTCACTTGCGAAAATTGGAGGGCATATTCTTCCGATGAAGTGCTTAGGAAATAGGTATGCAGGACTGGAGGCCCAAGGTGGTCATAAAAAGCCCAAAAGAAGCCGGGCCTTTCAAAATTATAACATCTATTATCTTTAAAAACTGATAAGCGTGTCGAGATTTCTGGTTCAGGAGCCAAGTGGAGTTCCATTCCATGTTCAGCAAGCTGAAAAAATCCAAATGGCTTCACTCTCCAGCTCCTCCTATCCACACCCTCCGGCGTTTAATCGGTTTGGGCGTTCCACGACAAAATTGAAACCCGTGTGCAGCACGTCCGCACCCGTACCTATATCCAAACCCGAATTTGGACCCAGAAGAGGACCGCCTTCTACTTCCTCTTCTGACAACGCCAATGCAAACAAAATCCAGAGAAGAGGAATAATAGACTTGGAGAAGCTGAAAGAGAGAGAGGCGAAAGGGAGGAAAGAGGAGGTGAACAGGAAGATAGCGTCCAAGAAGGCGATATCGGTGATACTGAGAAGAGAGGCTACTAAGGCTGTGATTGATAAGAAGCGTGGACGTATTAATTCCAAGAAGCTGTTGCCAAGGACGGTGCTTGAAGCTCTTCATGAGAGAATCACTGCTCTGCGTTGGGAGTCTGCTCTCAAGGTCAATTATTTCAGTTTTAGTTTACCTTTTCTGTAACTGGGTTTGGCTATTCTTTGACATTTATCTTCATGCTCCGTTTTGTTGCTGGCATATTGTAAATGAAAGATAACTATTGGATTTTTAGTATTTTTTTCTCTCAAGGTTGGATTTAAGTGTACTTTGAAGAGGTTGATTTTAATTTTGATTATCATGATGGGGTTTTGGTGATTGTCTCTGGGTTTTGCACTTATACTCTTTTTTTCTTTCTGAGAAAGTATAGGGAATTTGGAGAAATTTAGATTTTTGTTATTTGGAGAAATTTTAGATTTTTGTTAAGTTTTTCCTCTAAGAATTAGTTAATTATGGTATAATTTCCAATATGATTGAATTTCAATTTGAATTTGGACAACTATCTAGGGTCATATTATGTCAGATTTTGGGTAATAAAAACCATATATGTGTCGAGTAGAAGAGATTGGGGCAAGAATGATTGTGAAAAAACCAGCACATGCCAAGACTAGAATGATACTTGTCCTATAGAAGTTTACACAATATTCACGTATGTCACTTGTAACATGATAATTCTTAGCTAAGGTTTTGGAGATTCATCTAAATGTAGTATCAAGATCTCTTCCTTAACTGTTGGAATGCTCTACTTGTATGGTTTTCTCATTGCAATGTGATTTTCACAAGAAGATGACTTGTATCATTTTCTAAGCATGTCTGCTCATTGTTTTATGATCTTTTATATTGTCAGGTTTTTGAGCTACTACGTGAGCAGCTATGGTACAAACCCTACGCTGGTATATACATCAAACTAATTGTCATGCTCGGAAAATGCAAGCAACCTGAAAAGGCTCATGAGCTATTTCAAGCAATGATTGATGAAGGCTGTGCTGTGAACACTCAATCCTATACTGCTCTTTTGTCGGCATATGGTAGGAGTGGTCTCTTTGATAAAGCCTTTTTTCTCCTTGAGCAGATGAAGAACACTCCTGACTGCCAGCCAGACGTCAACACATACTCTATCCTCATAAAATCATGCCTGCAGGTTCTTGCCTTTGATAAAGTGCAAGCTTTGCTTTCTGACATGTCAGCTCAGGGAATCAGACCCAACACAGTCACTTACAACACCCTCATAGATGCCTATGGGAAAGCAAAAATGTATATCCCTCTTTGTTTTCGCTGGAAAGAAATTGGTTTCAAATTCTTTTCTGTTATCTTGTGTGCTTTTTGGCAACTAGATGGAGCACAATGTTGCAATTCTATCAGAAGAGAAGTAACTCATCGTTTCTGTTTCCTAAAAGGTTTGCAGAGATGGAATCGACACTCGTGAAGATGCTCGGTGAGGACTGTGAACCTGATGTTTGGACCATGAACTCCACACTCAGAGCCTTTGGCAACAGCGGGCAGATAGAGACAATGGAGAAATGTTATGAGAAGTTCCAGAGTGCTGGAATCGAACCCAGCATTAATACCTTTAACATTCTCCTTGATTCGTATGGAAAAGCCGCGCATTATGATAAAATGAGTGCTGTCATGGAATACATGCAGAAATACCATTACTCATGGACCATTGTAACATATAATATTGTGATAGATGCATTTGGGAGAGCTGGAGATTTGAAACAGATGGAGTATTTGTTTCGGCTAATGCGGTCAGAGAGAATCAAACCAAGCTGTGTTACACTTTGCTCTCTTGTAAGGGCTTATGGGCATGCGGGGAAACCTGAAAAAATTGGTGGTGTCCTGCGGTTTATTGAGAACTCAGATATAATGTTGGATACAGTGTTTTTTAATTGTCTGGTGGATGCTTATGGGAGGCTGGGACGCTTTGCGGAAATGAAGGGTGTCCTTGAGATGATGCAGCACAGAGGATGTAAGCCCGATAAGGTTACTTACAGAACCATGGTTAAGGCTTATTCAATCAGTGGGATGAGTAGTCACGCAAAGGAGCTCCGAGATCTTGTTGATTCAGCAGATGAGATGCAGGTGGGGATGCAGAAGCCGGATTTTTGAAGAATTTTCACAGGTTAATTATCTCTGAAATCTTATGTACATTATTTTTTTGTATGTTAGGATCGATAAACAAAATGCAATTAGAAGCATAAATGCTGTATACAAGTTTCTAATCAAGTAACCATGACATTTATTTTTTTGGATTGGAGAGTGTATTGCAACCAAAATTCCCACTGTCATTTTGTTTTCAAAATTGAAGAACTAGACAATAGAGTCTAATTCACTGATTAATGCTCTCATTTACCACCTTCTATTTCAAAGTGTTTGATGCATTCCTTTGTGGCATGGGCATAATTATATGCACAGCCTCTTGTAATAGGAAAAGAGAGGCAAATTCTTGCTTTCAGATAATTGCAGCGCAAGTGTTATGATTATTGATTGATCACCTGGGTTCCTTCAGCATGCAACAGTGACAGGGACTGGCCCAGAAATCAAATTCAATTCATTTTAGGTTAATAACATTTAGAGACTAAACACCTTCTCAAGTAAAAATCAAAATGCTGTCTAGATTGTCTCATCATAACCATTTGCTAAATTGATGCATGCATTTTTCTCTGTGCTAGGCCATGCTAATGAATTTGAAAAACTGCTGCAAAAGAATTAAAGTGGTGCTGTAATTTTTCTTTTGCTATAGAGCTTGACGTCATTGAGTCACGCAAAATTGAGCAGCTTTCCAGTCACGTAAAATTGTAGATTCTTGAGCCTTGTTGGGGATTCCCGAGTCCGTTCGAGCCTAGCAATTTCTGATTTAAAATAAGAAGCAAAATTCTTTTAAGTAAATGGATTGAAATTCATTTTCACATTGCCCTGCCTCTGAATAAAATATGGAAAAATACTTCTTTTTTTTTTTTCTTTCCATTTTTGCAGTGAATTGATTTTTAGCATGGCTTACTGGTCATTATCCATGGTATTCAAGCTGAGATGTCCTATTGTTTATTTAAATTAAGGTACTTGAATTCGTATTTTATTAGAACACTATTTAAATTAAGGTAGTGTTTATATTTTTAATTGAATTTTGAATAGAGCTGAATTAATCTAAATAGTGAATATAAGCCTAAATCATGAAAACAAGATTGTGGGAGAGTAATATAAGCATCGTTTTGTTAGGCAAAATGGTGGAGTGTTACACCTTAGATGGTTAGAATTTAGTAGCCGAAAGCATCACTAACTTATCCTCTAACCCTAGTAACATGGGGCATATAAAATTTTATGTGAATCACTAAAGACCACTTTATAAGGTTAAATATTCTCAGGTGACCTAACGAAATAGTACTATGAGAAGAAGTGAAAAAAACTTCATCAAAAGTCAAATGGAATATAAAATCGTAAGCTCTCAATCAGTTGCAGGGCTAGTGAATGGCTGATTTTTTTTTTAAAGTTTAATATTTGAATATAATTATTAAATTATTTATAATATAATTCTATTTTTTACATTTAAGTAATAAAAAAATTAAAAAAAATTAATTTTTACCAAATATAAAAACGTTATAATCATTGTTATAACTTATAAGATGTGAGGTTCCATAATACAAACTATATCGTTGCCCAATTTTAACTCAATATGAATTAGAAAAAAGATAAATAAATTATTTAAATTGATTGCATTTAATATGTAAAGATTATCTGGTAAAACTTTTGGAATACACATTCGACGATTCACATGAAATTAGAAAGAAAAAAAAGGAGCTTTGAAAATGAAGATGGGGTTGTGTTCAATGTACATGGTGCATGCATTCTACGTGAAATAATTAAATTGGTGGAAGGTCAGAAACGTCCTTTCCATAAATTCAGGTCAAGTCACAAGTGGCCAGATCATCTAACTCTTCAAGCCATTAAGTCTGGGGATTTGAGAAGAATCTTAGCACTCACACCTTGTCTTATTGTAATATATATTATTGAAACGACAGCACGTCGGCACATGCATGTGACTGTGAGATCTAATAATTTATTGACATAGAATTTAGATAATAGTTTTTTACTCCATTTTTTTATTTTCCTTTTTTTTAATAGAAACTGTGTATGCTTTTATTGACATTTTAGCTACTTTTTATTTTTTATTTTTTCTGAAAAGTCCTTTGATTGTGCCATGAACACCTCTATTGATGGTAGTGGTTGTGCGCATTATATAATTTCATAAAGAGAATGGAATGGTTATTAATGTCTAAAGAATTTCAACCAATGGCAACATTACATTATATGATTGTTCCATCTGCCCCCTTTATAGATTTTAGTCTCTTTGATTGATATTTTTTTCTTATGATCACGGGCGGAATCAACATTAAAATAAAGGTTGATGTTAAAATTAAAAATTATATCAAAATTTTAGTATAAATTTAAATTATTGGAAGATTAAATAAAAAAAATATTTTTTAATAATAAAAATTTATTATTAAAGTTCACAAAATTTTGAAACTTGGCCTAAGCCCTTGAGAAGATCCACTTATGACATTGGAAGTTTATTAGCTTTTTTTATTTTAGTTTTTGTTTTTTACTAGTCTACATTTCGTTTGCACCACTACAAATTTTATTTGAATATAAGATGCATGTTTTAGTGATTTGATATAACTATATTGAATGCTGACTTATTATCAGTTATCACACACATCTATTATTAGGGTTTAAATTTTAATTTAGGGGTAGTTCGACACTAACTAGTTGTGATAGAGAAATAAGTGTTGAAAAGTCTAAGTTTCTTGTGCCTTTAATTACTAAGAGTCAAGTTAAGAGTCATTTTGGTGGTAGATAATTTAAAGCTGAGTTGAGAGTGAGCTGAACACCAATCTAAAGCTAGACGAGCTCAGGGGACTTGAGGAATATAGAGTTCATGATGTCAGTGGTGAGCCCCAATAGGGTAGTTGGTAACGGTCCTCCGACACTCAAATCAGGTGGACATGTTATAGATAAAGCTTATTAGAGTTTACTTGTCTTAAAGAAAGTGTAGAAATTATATAGAGAATGAATAGAATTTTCTCTTACTAGAGAGAGTTCAACTTTCTAATTATTTTATTATTTCTTACTCCCTTTCACTTTTTAAAAATAAACTTGAGTTAAGAGGGTGTCAACCTAGAGATTTCTCCTCAAGGGCAACACATGGCAAACTATCATTGGATAACTGTCCCTATTATGATTGGTATTTTGGAGAACTTCACTCGGAGGGACAAAAAGGTCATTTGCCCTTCATTTGACGTTTGAAATACTATGAATATTTGTGATTTTTGCTTTTGGAATGTCAGCTTTGGGCTGTGAGACCTGGGCACATTGAGGGAAACTCTGATTCTATCCCCCCTAAGCTCTACAAATCTCATGTTGAACTACCTAACTACCCTATACATCTTCTATGTTATTGTGTTAGTATTGGTCAAAATTATTAGGCCTACTGACATGGCGCTTGGCGCTTGCCTATTGGTTCCTCAGAGATTCGATCTTATTCTTAGGTTTAATAGCTATATTATATGGAGTCCATGTGCTTCTTTAGTGGATTTCATGAGTAATGTGGCAAGATCTGAGTTGGGATAATGTATATGCTTACTAGTGGGCTTGTGATGATGTGACGAGTGCTTGAGTTTCGATGATGTATCATTTGACACCGCTACTGAGTGGCAATACGTAACGTATTCTTAGGTTTAATAGCTATATTATATGGAGTCCATGTGCTTCTTTAGTGGATTTCATGAGTAATGTGGCAAGATCTGAGTTGGGATAATATATATGCTTACTAGTGGGCTTGTGATGATGTGATGAGTGCTTGAGTTTCGATGATGTATCATTTGACACCGCTACTGAGTGGCAATACGTAACGTGACTCAGGTCCCACTAGATGGGTTTTATGGACCGAGTTATAGAGGTTCAAGTGTTCGGACCCGAACTCAGTCTCATTAATGTAGTTCGTTATGAACTGGACTGCTTATGAGGAAGACTGAGCCTAAGCAGTGAACTAAACCGAGTGTCACCAATCTTTACCTTCAACATCTCCTACTTTAGTAAGACCAAGTAATTTATAAAAAAAAATTAAATATACACACAACAAGATTTTAATTACTCGCTACACGCTCAATTGAAGGCAACTTTTTTGTTAAATTTTGTAATATTTTTCAAGTAAGTGACAACCAAAATTTTACATTAGATTAACTTAAATTAAATTAAAGTATTAATATTTTAAGTTAATTTTTACAAAATAAGAAAATTTTGTCAATAAAAAGGATTCTAATTATTATAAATATATTTTTATATAAGCATTAAGCCTATGAACCAATTTTAATAATAAAAGTATACATAGTTAGAGAGTATACTTGACCTTACCTCTCAAAATGTCCATTTAAAAAAGATAAAAATTAAACATTTAATGTATATACAAAATATTTTTTTAATTATTATGGTGTTACAACAATATTTGTATACGACGTAGATATAAATATATAGTAAAATATTAAGTAATTATCTATTTACACGTTCTTCAAATTCATCCATCTAATAAGTCAAAGAGCATCTACTCATTTATACTCCTTTTATCCTTTTAATTTCATGTGGAAATTTTATATGTAAGTTACTTGGGTAATTAAATAATAAATATTAAAAAAATTAAAAAAGACAATTAAATTAAAAAAAAATGTCCTATACATTTTAAGAGATTGACAATGGAATTCAACATGTCTTGTCTTTGATTTTAAATTAATTTTTTTTTTCATATTTAGACATTAATATTTTAAAAAATGGACATAAAAATTTTAAATTTTTAAAAAACTTCATTTACACTCCTCTTTGGTAACGGAATTCATTAAAGTTAATGAAAAAAAAGGGCAAAATGAAAATTCTCTATATTTTGACTCAAAAAAAGTCCAAATTTACTTAAATATTAAGAAGAGAGCTTAATCTTTAACTTCAATAAAAGATCACATACTCTAACCAACTAAACAATTTTAATTTTATGTTTATATATAAATTTAAATTTTATTAATATATTATTTTCAATTTTGGTCAATAGTTAGCCAACGCGGTCAATATTGATCAACGCCTACTGGTCATGCCTTATATCTTAAATAGTTTAGTTGATAATATGTTAATATATTTGCAAACTCATGCATAATAATAAAAAAATAGTTTAATTGATTAAAGTATTAACTTTTAACTATTAAGTCAAATGTTTGAGCTCTCTTATTACCATTTAATTAAATTTAGTTTATTTTTAGTCATAAGTATAATCACACTTTTATCATATTTAACAGATATTCAAATCTTTTTATTAGTATTTAATTAAATTTAATTTATTATTAATCATAATAGAAGTATAATTGTATTTTCACCAAATTTAATAAATTTTCGATAACTTTAACCGATTTTGTAACTTAATAGAGTACAAACAAACTTTTTTTGAATTTTAAGAGTTTATATGTCATTTTTAAAAAATTTTAAGGTTTAAATGTTATTTTTTCTTTAAAATTTTTAAAAATAAAATAGTGAATGTTGACAAAAAAGAATTCAAGTTAAAATTGCTTGCTTAACAAATAGTTATATTTTTTAAATCTAAACAAAAAATAATGATATTTTTTTATAAAAAGATTGGACTTATAAACAATAACCTTAGATCAAATCTTGGGTATTTTCATAATATTATTCATTTTCAATTAAATTGTTGAAATGTGTATATCGTTTGAAACACAAATAACAACAATTTAATAAATAAAAAATCCTTCCGAAATTCGAATTCCTGCCAATTTCTTACACGACCAAAGGCAAAGAGCATGCATAATAGATTTAGGTTCTGCGAGGCAGCAAGGACATCTATCCTCCACGGGGACACGGTGAAGATGAAGGCTCTCCATTGTGGGGATCCACCCTTGCCATGCTTTCCAGATGAAGTGTTTTACTTTCTGTGGGATATGGGCACGCCGTACACCTGCCCACCAGCGAATGATCCTATCAGAACTTGAAGCTTCAAGTAAATTATTTCGAAAAAGCGAACCCAGTATCCAGTCTTGACAGAGTAGCAACTTCGAGAATCAATCTATCTGCTGCAGGGTTAAGAGAATAAGGCATTGCCATGATCAGCCCCGGTTCATCTCTATTAAACCATGCAGATATAAGCTGATCATTCCATTGCCCGGAAGGGGTCGGCCACCACAGTATCAAGAGGGCAATTAGGAACATCTGACAAAACTTTGAAAGTAAGTGGCCTCGGAATCCATCGGTCTGTTTTTACACGGATTTGATCTCCACTCCCAACACACCATCTAGTACCCTTATCTAAGAGATCTCGATTCCAAACTATACCATGCTTAAATCAATGAAGTGGAGTTTGGAATCTTTGCCTCTCACAAAGAGGAGTGAGGAAAATAACATCGGTCTGATTATAAACTACTCTCCAACACTGTTTTGCCAGCATGGCCTTATTGAATAATTCAAATTCTCTTAAAGCCTAGGCCACTAGCTTTCTTTATTGCCTCCCACTAGAAACGAGCACACGGCCTATTAAATTCTGTTAGAAAATTGGTGATTTAATAATTTTGATTGGACAAGAATTGAGATGAAAATTAAAGTGGAGAGTCACAAAAAGTCTAGAACGTGTGGGACACGTATGGAGAAGTTTAGGACGTGTAGGACACGAAAGGGGAAGTGAAACAGGACTTAAAGACGCGAAGAAAAAGAAGAAATTGCGGGCAGCTTCCAGCGCCGCGACGCCCAGGGCTGAGCGCCGCGGCGCTCAAAACAGAAGACCAGCGCCGCAGCGCTGGGTTCTCAGCGCTGCAGCGCTGGAAGCGAGAAGGGACAGCGCAGCGGCGCCTAGGGACGAGCGCCGCAACGCCAGAACGCGTGGAGAAGTCCGTTTTGGCTCGGGATTTCAAGTTTTGGGAAGTTTTGGACTTCCAAAACAAGTGGACTCTTACTCCAACAAGGAATAGGGTTTGTAGGCACGAAATATACCCTATATAAACACTTGTAAACCATTGTTTAAGGTTAAGCATCTAAGGTTTCAAGATGTAACCATAAGAGAAAATAGAGGAGCTAGGTAGGCACTAAGTGCGTGGTGCACTAGGGTGTAACCTTGGGGGGTGTTTTCTTCTTTAGGTTCTTTGAGTGAATAAAAGAGAAACACCATAGATCCTTTAGGCTTAGATGCTCGGGCTATTCTTGTGTTTCTTATAAAAATCTCTTATGAGGAGATACGAAGAGGTCTTAGGGAGTTATAATGATCAAGGGTAGATGCTTAGAGGTCTCTATGGGAGATACTAAGAGGTCTTGTGGGATCATTGATGATGTAAGAAGATACTTTGTGATCTATTTCAATGGGAAGAAGCTGGATCATGGATCCTCCGTGGACGTAGGCAATTTGGGCCGAACCACGTATATTTTGTGTCTTATGATTGGTTTGTTTTCTTTATCTTTATTGGTGTATTAATCTTATGTGTTATTGCTTATGGTGTGAGTTATGATTTTACACTGCGTAAAAAATATCAAAATTATAACTTAAGTTAATGTCATAAGGATCTTAAATTAAAGTGCACAGCTTGATATTCCCCTGCAAACTCCAAAATAAAATAACGCGGGAGACAGAAAAGATTCATAGCATATTGGGAATTGCCTGAACTATTGTATTTTAGCATTATCTGTCGGCATGCGGTAATTTCTATTAATTTGAATGATCTATGTTTTTTAATATTTAAATAATTTATTTATTCCTTTAAAATACATAAATGGATAAATATCTGTAATTCATCCTGCCACGTCAATTAAGTGGTCAACGTTCTTTTTCTTATGAACCTAGTCAATAACTATTTAATCTTGTCAAAGATTACGCTGTATATTAGGGGTTCGGTTGAATTAAAAATCAAATTAAACTGAGTTGAAATTTTTTTATTCGGTTTAGAGTTTGATTTGAGTTCAATTTTATTTATTTGAAATCGATTAATTCAGTTTTAATTTTATTTTGATTCAATTCGGTTCAAACCACAAAAAATACATTAAAAAACTCAAAAATTAAAAATTAAATTAAATTAAATCAGCTCAATTCAATTTTTTTATACTTAAACCAATTGGTTCTAATTTCTTAAAATTGATTAATTTGATTTCGGTTTGGTTTTAATTTGAATTGAACTGGAGTTGAAAAATGTCCACTATTATTATAAACTGAATTTTATAATAAATTAAATTTTTTATAAGTGAGTGGATATGTAGTATGTTTCTATTTGATGACCAAATAATTTTGGTTTTAACACCAAAAAATTCAATGACACATGGAATAATATCCACTTATTCGATATAAATTTGTATTAATAAAAATATAAATAAAACGAGCCATCTACTAAGAGCTAACTAGCTATCTTGGTAATGCTCTAAACCGTAGAATGTTATATGCATAGGTTACGTTTTGTTTTTATGTTATATGTTAATGAATATTTTACTTTATGTATGATATTGCAATGTGATATATAATCACGACTTATTCTAAATTACTATAACTATAATTAATTGTAGTAAATTTAATGCCATACAGTTTTTATTTAATTAAAATATTTATTTTTGAATTAAATTTAGCAATTAAATTTTTATTTAAAATATATACAAAAAAAAAGTTTAAATTATTACACCATTGATTGCCTAACTAATACCTAATTAGTTGGCTAGAGACACTTTCATACTTTAAAATTTTATAATCTTTATTGTTAACGAGAAAAAATAATATTACATATCTCAAGTTGTATTTTAAATAATAATATATTAAATAATAAAATAATATAAATTTTAAATTTATTTATTATTTTATTATTTAATAATTAGTTAATATATTATTATTTAAGATACAATTTAAAATGTGTAGTAATATTTTAACTAAAAATAAAAAATTAGATAATAAAAGGTGATGATCAATGTAGTATCATTTTTCAACGCGTGACACGTTGCATTATATTGCCACCTTAAAACGATGATTGACGACCTATAAGTTGCATTGCATTGCCACCTTAATATGATAATTGACGATTTATTAGATTACTGTGGCAGTGCACACTAATGTGCTATGATGTTGCAGTGATCGCTGCCTATCGATGTTCATTTCTCTCTCATCACTTTTATGGGAAAAAAAAAATTGATATTGTTATCATGTAACATCAAATCTGAAATTTGAGAGTATATTTGACGAACTGATTGAGTCTTGTTCATCATCGCCCTTATTAGACGATAGATGACTTCTAGTAACAAAATTTTCTTTTTTTCTTTTTTAACAACATTTTCTTCAGTTTTATTTAATTATATTGAAAATATTAAATTAAAAACTCTTATACTTGAAATTCACGTAAAGGGTAAAACTTTGCCCTTTAGTTGTCTAAATAAATGGAAAATGTTAGTGAACTGAAACATTTATGAAAATTTTAGTGTATTTATGTTTTTTTTTTAAAATATTGGAGGTTTAAATATTCTTTTACCTAACTATTTTATATAAGAGTAATATTATATTTTTTTAATTGATATTCTCTCTCTCTCTCTATATATATATATATATTTAATATTAAATTAATGTATCGAGTTATTATTAAGTAATAAAATAGAATAAATTTTAAAATTACTTATTACATAATTTCACCCCTCAATAATTGGTTAATACATCATTTGAGATAAAAAAAATTTAAAATATCATTTAATAAGTGTAACATTATTTATTATAAAGAATGTTGAAGATAGTGCTTACATACTATTTTGATAAAGTTTAATCATTTCGATAATTATTGTTAATACATAATTATATAGTAAGAAACTTATAACTTTTTCAGATATTATAAATTTAGAGAAGTTTAAATTTGATCAAAATGAGTTTGGGTTAGCGCTAAGAGATTAGTATATATAATAGTTAGAGCCTTGTCTAAATCAGGGACAAATATCCAGGAATATATTAATAATTACATAATTGAAATGAGTTGCAAATGTTGCTAAAAAATATCATTATACAGTATGTTTTTGAAAACATTATTCTTGATCCATAGTTGTCGACATAGGTTAATCGATATTCATTCCAAAACAGACCATGAACTTAGCGGAAGTTTGTATGGGTATACATGTATTTAATGAGGACTGGGTACTGAACAGACTCACGAGAATCTCCAATAGACATCCTATAAAGCCATCAATAGAGGGTCTTCTCAAGTTAAGTAATATTCGATGTCCTTTGACCTGAGCGCCACGATGGGCTTGTGAGTGATGCACCATGCTTTGGTTTTATGCATGTCAGAGACCTTTTATGGTCTAACCACTGGATGTCGCTGGGTATGATCTGATACTCATGGAATTTGATGTGCATAAATATGAGATCCATCATCTCATATGGGTAAGTTATATATCCTGATGTTCCGAGAATTGTGTTTTAAAAATCTTTTAACCAAAAGCAGATATCCTGAAAAAGAGTTTTCCATAAGGTTAACCAATATCGCAAAGGAGTTTGTGGATATTGTTTTACAGAAATACAAATCTAGAGATAAGTTCACAGTTGAGTACACGTAGATTTAACAGTGATAATCTATATCTATACTCTCCCAAGATATGGGTGATGAAGGGATTATACAGATATGGTTGACCTCAACTTATATAGTTCAATGCTTCGTTCTGTAATATTTATAACATGTATATGGGACGTCATTCAGGGACTTGCAGAAATATTCCATAAGACAAATAGAGGTGAACCTAGGGATTCTCACAATATGAAGTGTACTCCTTGAGGACTGAGGAGCTAGATAGATCGAATGGTTCGATTCGAAAGAATTTCAGAAAGTAAGATTTGTTTCAAGATCTCTAAAAAAATATATATATCATGGTTTAAGTGTTAAATCAATTATATATTAGTTAAATAAGTTGACTAATGAAAAATTTACATGTGGCATAATGGCTTCATACATGAGTGACACATATCACATGCATAAAATAAATTGGTGACAAATGGCAAGTGTTGTGTGACACTTGTCTTCATGCATAGGATGGATAAAGGACAAGTGTCAAATGCATATTGACCAATTTTTAAAAACTTTGCAAATTGTTCATTTAGGTCCCCATTTTCAAGAATATATATGTCAACTTTGAAAATATTTTATGTAAGTCCTTATTTCAATATTTATGAAATGAGAGTGAAAGTTTAAACCGTTGAACTAATTTTGGACATAAATCATGCTGAAAATTCACCAATAATGCTACCATTTTAGAGTTTCATTCTCACCACTTTATTGAGGCTTAGAATTGCCAATGAGAACTCTTCAAGGTGAATGATTGATGCCAGACTAGTTAGACGTAAGTGCACGCTATCATATCAAGTAATATAGGATTTTAAGTCTAAATATCGATCCCACAGAAACTATGCAATCTAATTCTATAAATCAAGAACTAAAATTGTATATACTTAACTTTTATTCAAAAAATCACAATCTAAAATTTAATTAACTAATTTAACTTTATTAATTAAACTAAACAAAAGTAAATGGTTAAATTCATAAATAAAGATAATTTAGGGTTTTGACTTATCCCCTAGTATTTCATTAGATTTATTAACCTCTTAGTTAATATCTTAATACCAATTATTGTCTTAGACACTAATTTTATCACAAGCCTCTGTTGATGGTCAAGTGATTATATTACACATTCTAACAATCACCTATATGTCTATAGTAATCAAATCAGATGTAATTCGTTAAGATCAAGTCTAAATTATACCATACATGTCACCTAGGTATATGCATCAAATTATCCTAGGCTAAACACATGAATCCCTCTGTCGAGTTCATTATGGTTCTTTAATCATTCAAAATATTAATTACATATAATGAAAGCATTAAACATAAGATAGAATGAATCAATTATAATAATTAAGTTCATAAACTAAAAATTAACGCAATCCAAATCCATACTAGGTTCACATAGTTTATCCTAGATGAACAATTTAGCCCATCACAAAACTAAAAGTATCCAACCAATTCATAAAGATCAATAAGAACATAATGAGAAAGAAAGAGTAGAAAACAAATCAAAGTGATTCCTTGATGTGCTTCTCACTCAATCTTGACTTGAAGCTTAAATCTTGATCTTAGTTCTTCAATCTTTGGCTTTGATATTTGATTTTGTGTTGTGAATTCTTTCTCTAAGTTTTTGTCTTTTTTCTTTTTTTCCTCTCCTCTCATCTTAATTAAGGTTTTTGGCATTCTATTTATAAGTTTATGTCTTCAAATTAAGGTTAAACATCAAATACAAGTCAAAGTATGATACTGTTCATGAGTACTGTAGCAAAATATTGTTCATGCACACTTTTTCATATGGCACTGTTCACTACTACTGTTTGCATGCCGTGGCACTTGTTCATGGCGCTGCGGTGCCGGGTACTATAACAAATCACTGTAACTATTTATTATACAACTCACTGTAGCATGTATTGTAGCAATTTGATATTTTTGACTTATTTTTATTACAATTTTGATCCAATTTACTCCATTGACTCTAAACCTACAAACATAATAATAAAATACATCAAAAACTAAATAATTTTAATTTTTACGAACAAATGTTAAGTTTAGAATATAAAAATATTAAACTTAATTAACCCTTATCAGTGGACAACAAGTAAAGGAAAATTTTCAAAGGCTTTTAAGATACTTTTTTCTGGAACTGTTAGTATAAGAAAACTTCATTTTCAGTATGTTTATTGCTTAGAAAATTAGTTTCCAATTTCGCTGCATAATTGTGTGCTTGTTAGACATGCATTAAGTTATTTGAAATATACACAAATCACATGCATGCACCTCGATTACACATTATTAGTGGTATTAAAGTATATTTTCATGTGTTTTTGAATTTATGTGGTGAATTGGAAGTCTTTGGGATGCTCTGGAAGTGTTATATCTTATTTTGAAGTGTTGAAAACGTATGTTCTGCCTAGATGAACGCTGGGGCGTTGTCCTTAGAATGTTGGGCATTTCTGTGTTGAATGTTGAGGCGTTCAAAGTAACTCACCGCTAGGGCGTTATAGAGAATAACACTGGGGCATTGGTGAGTTGCTTACTGACGTGTTCAATTGTTGAATGCGGAAGCATTATAGGATTAAACGTTGGGGCGCAAAAAAATAGTAAAAAAAAATTATTTTTTCTTTTATTTTCTTTTCCTTTTTCATTTAACAAGGTATTATAGAATAAAATCCTTGGTGTTCAAGAAACACTAAGATGTTAAAAAATTTATAGCACTGGGGTATTTCGAGTAGTACACTATATTTTGCATTATACGCATATGAGTTTTATTTAATGCAAATATAATTATTATATTACTATATTATAAATTGATAATAATTGTTTATGTTATTAACCACAATGGAAGCTCTATTGGTGGGGGTTAGTTATGCTTACGTGAATAAATATTTTGATTATGAATCAGATCCGTGTCTGCGAAAAGTCATTATAAATTGAAAAATCTCTCTTAATTAGATTGAAGTGTATTACATTATGAGATAATGTTATACGTGATTTGCCTTGCTAATACGGTGTTAATTGGGTCATTTTAATCTTTCTTAATATTGCTAAAACATAAGGGATTGGTCGGTGTGATCAGAATTATATCGACTAAACTTATGATAAGGCAAATATAAGCGAAAGTATTATCCATTATTATTAAAGTGTAAAGGTAATATCAGTAACTTATATTTGATCATTGGCGAGTTAATTTAGAACACATTTACCTAATATTGCTAAAGCGTGAGGATAAAGTGTATTTAAGATAAAAAATAAGAGTTGTATGAGATACAATTGATAAGAATTGTCTACCTTTTGAATTTTATAAATGTCAATATTGCTAAAGTGTGAGGCCCGAGTAGAATGTTGATTTGATCTACTTTTCACTGTAAAATTTAAAATGTTTAAATTTTTGTTTTTTCATTTGAGAGATTATAAGGAATATATAAAGTAAAGCAGTGGGAGGACGTCTTTAGATCGAAAATATATACTAGTTATATCCATAATCTAAAAATATTAATATTAATAATTAGAAATATTTCGCTAAACATCTCAAATGTTTCTTATATAGATAAGATAAGAAGAATACGGACAATCTGTTAGAGATACATATTAGACACAATGAACTATTGGGCACTGGAATAATAATTATGACTGACTAAGAATTTAAAATTGTTTTAGATTCGGTATAACTTGAATATATCATAGATCAGAAGATGATAAGATGTGTTTTTAAAAATACTTATTCTGAAAATGATTAAATTATCAGAAAATGATAAAAATAATTTGAGAGTCAAGTCATATATATCTTAACATCAATATTTACTAATATTCATTGAGAGCATGTGCACAGGAATAGTGCAAGTAGTATTATCCTTTATACTGAAAGAATTATTTTGATATATTTAAAAACTATAGGATGAGAATAATAGCAAAGAAAATTGTTTCCATTATAGTATAGTTGTACGTTGTAATTGTTATTGTCCAAATACCTCGCAATAGACAATATAAACCCCATAGATGAATGTTTACTAAATATTGACATTTCATCAGCATTTGATGCTTTAAATGGTTGTATATTAGATACTGTCGTTTCATCTTATATCTACAATTAGTTTTTTGATTTGAGCAATGCTAACAAATTATTTTATGCCAAATATTATCAGATAATCAATATCTCTTTTTGTGTGAGACACTAAAAATTATCATGTATATAAAATGAATTATTTCTTATATTTACATGATGTTGATAATGTATTGTTAGCTAAATGTCAGTTGACAAAAGGCTATTATAATTAAGATACAACAAGAAATGTCTTGCATATATTGATGAATAAAAAAGTAGTAGTTAAAATTTTTTGAATATTACGGAATTATAGCCAATGAGATTATGTCATTTCGGCGTGAGACACTTAACCTATATGGTTGAGATGGTCAAATACCTGATCTTACTGTGAGACCTTATTTAATTTATGAATCTTTTATTTAAGGGAAGATGACAAAGTCTTCATTATTGGTGTTCGACATCATGTTATTGATTTATTGGAACTAGCACATAGTGATGTATATGGGAATCACACTGCTAGAGGTAGGTTTCTCTACTTTATTGTCTTTATTGATGAATGTCACGATTCGGATATGTGTTTATTAAAACGCAAGTCGAAACTTTTGAAATATTTAAAGGGTTTCAATTTGAGGTAATAACTATATGTGTTAAATATCTTTGATTAGATCGAAGAGATAAATACATAAACAGTGAATTCGCAAAATATTTAAAGGAGAATGAGATTTTCGCTCAGTATAGTCATCCCAGTATTCCTAAAACACAATATTTTTCAAAAAGAAGGAATCAAACTTTATTAGATATGGTTCGATTGATAATGCGTTGCACCAATCTTCTAAAGATATCTATGGGGTTATGCTAAAGAAACTGCTATTCAATTGTTGAATAGGGTTCCATCAAAAGCCATTCCTATTATTTCATATGGGATATGGACTAACAGGAAACTAAGTTTTAAGTATGTTAAGATTTGGGGATATCCTGTTTATGTAAAAGTTATCTAATAAGAAAAACTTGCACCCAATGTGTGCAAGTATTGGTTTAAATAATATCATAAATACTTTAAGGGATATTAGTTTTATAATCCAGGAGGAACGAAACGTTCATTTCTTGTGATACCACTTTTTTAGAGAAACAGTTTCTCTATATGATTTGCAGGAGTTCAGATCTGGTCTAAATGAGTTTAGACCATGGCTAAAAGTTAGCAACGCTGAGAGTTATAAGTGCTAAGAGTTAACATTGTTAGAGTTAGTAAGTTATAAGGGTCGACAAATTTTAAAGAGTTAGAGTCTTGTCTGAAATAAGACAAAGACTTGGAGATATATTAGCAATGACATAGTTGTAAAGAGTTATAAATAGTGCTAAAAAGTGTCATTGTGTAAGTATGTTCTTTAACGTTATGTTCCTGATAGACGTAGGATATTCAGTGAAGACTAGGTATTGAATAGACTTAATAAGGACCTCCAATAGACATCCCATAAAGCCGTTAATTGAGAGTTTTTTTAGAGTTAAGTAGTATTCATGGTCCCTTGACTTGAGTACCATGATGTGCTTGTGAGTGATCCACCACACTTAGGTTACACACATGTTAAAGACCTTTTATGGTCTAACCGCTGGGTATGGTCTGATGCTTATGAATTTCGATATGTGTAGATATGGAATCCGTCAGCTCATATGAATGGGTTGTATATTCTGATGGTCCAATATTGTATTTAAGAAAGTCTTATAGTTATAAGCAATAAATATGGGAAAAAGTTTATTGTGGAATAAATAATATCGCAAAAGTATTTGCAGATATTATTTATGAAAATAAAAATTTGGAGATAAGTTCACGATTGAGTATATAAAAACTTGACGGTGATAATCTATATCTATACTCTTGCAAAATATAAGAAACAGAGGGATTATAGGAATATATATTAACCTCAACTTGTATGGTTTAACACGTTGTTCTATAATTTTCGTAACATGTGCGTGGGGTATTATTTACGGACTTATGAAAGATTTTTATAAGACAAATGAATGTAAACCTAATGAGTCTCATAATATGAAATGTACTTGTTGAGTACTGAGGTAGCACACCAAGTCGAATGGTTCGATCTGGGAAGATTTAGGAAAGCAGTAATTATTTTAGGGTCTCTTGAGATGTTGACAGGACTTAAGTGTTAGGCCTAGGAAATTGATAAGTGGAAAGAGAGACTTGCCACCTAATTCACTAAAAAGTTGCCACATGTCAAGCCAAGGCATGATGATGCCTTATAATTGTTGGAGCTGGTGCTCACGTGCCATTCCAATATTGTATGAATATTAATTGTTAATATTTATACAATAAACATTTCGAATAAAGATTGTTAATATCATATTAATATGGTAAAATGCTTGTAACATTACAGACATTGTTTGATCTGAAAGAGTTCAGATCTGGTCTAAAGGAGTTTAGATCAGAACTAATAGTTAGCAAAGCTGAGAGTTATAAATGCTAAAAGTTAGCACTGTTAAGAGTTAGCAGGTTATAAGAATCAGCGAGGTCTAAAGAGTTAGAACCTTGTCTATAATGGGACAAAGACCTGAGAGTATACTTGTAATGATATAGTTGCAAAGAGTTGCAATAGGAGTTAAGAAATATCATTATGTAAGTATGTCTCAAACATAATGTTCCTGATCTATAATCACTAATGCGGGTCTATCAGTGATTCACTTTATATAGATTAGTGTATGTCTATATCTGACTGGTTCAGATGGTTGTTCTTAGCTGACCATGAGCTTAGAGCTTGTATAGGCATGCGGGTATCCAGTCAGGACTGGATACTGAATAGACTTATGAGGACCCCAATAGATATCCTATGACACCGTCAAAGGAAGGTCCTCTCGAGTTGAGTAGTATTCGTGGTCCTTTGACCTGAGCGCCACGGTGGTCTTGTGAGTGATCCATCATGCTTTGGTTCCACATATGTCAGAGACCTTTCATGGTCTGACCGCTATGTGTCGCTGGGTATGGTCCGATGCTCATGGAGTCCGGTGTGCGTAGATACGGGATCCATCAGCTTACGTAGGTAAGTTGTATATCCGATGCTCCGAGATTGTATTTCATAAAGTCTTGTGGCCACAAGCATAAACCCGGGAAAAGAGTTTCCCATAGGGTTAAACAATATAGCAAAAGTGTTTGCGTATATTGTTTATCGGGATACGAATCTGGAGATAAGTTTATGGATGAGCAAATGGGGATTTGACGGTGCTGATCTATATCCCCGCACATCTAGGATATAAATGATGGAAGGATTATACGTGTACGTTATGACCTCAACTTGTATGGTCTGACGCGCTGATTTGTAATATTCGTAACGTGTGCGTGGGGCATCGATTACGGATTAATGGAACAGTTCCATTTGACAGATCGGGTGTAGACCTAGTGAGTCCCAATATGAAATGTACTCTTTGAGCACTTGGGCAGTGTACCGTATTGAATTGTTCAATACAGTATAATTCAGCAATTACTAAGGTTACGTTAACTAAAGTATGTGGTTAAATTGGTGGGACCCACTTTAGGTTAACTTGGTAACCGAGTAAGGATATAATAGTAATTTCACTTTATGATTATTTAATTGTTAAATAATTAAAATAAATATTTATTTATTTAATTGTTAAATAAATTAATTTAACATAACTAAGGTTAAAAGTTAACCAAGTGGTTAAGTTAAGTTAACCTTACTTAAAGGTTAAGTAAAGGTTAACCTAACCATGGTTAAGTTAGTTAACTATGGTTAAATTAATTAAATATTTATTAACTTAAAGGTTAAGTTAAAATAATCTAACTAAGGTTAAATGTTAACTAAGGTTAGATTAAGCCAAATGAAATGCAAATGAAATTCAAATTAGTTTGGAATTAATTCATTTGTATATAAAGTGAAATGAAATTGAAATTCAAAATTGATTTAGTTTTAGGTTTTGCATTTTGGGAGCCAATTCAATTTGAGAAATTGAAATTGTTTGTTTTGTGTTTTAAATGTTAGAACAACAAAACAAATTGAACTAAATGGTTACTAAATGCAATAACTAAAAACAAGATTTGTTTTATTTATTCAAGAGTTGAATAAAAGGAAAAACAAATTTAATTAAGTTAAATTGTTTAACTTTGAAAATGTTTAAGAGTTAAACACATATGCTGGATTAAGATGCTGCCATTCTAGACAATCAAACCCACCCTTGTTGATTGCTAGAATTGATCAAAGATTCACTTCATGGTGGACTTCAAAGAAAATTAATCCAAAGGCTTCATTGGTGATATTTCTCAATCTCGAATTTCAGATTAATCAAATGTTATTTTCTGTGTTCATTGTACATAATCTTCCGCTGTGCACATGTATGTATGAGATATGTATATTGTTTGTATGATGAACACAACCCACATGCAAGAACCCTAAGTTAATATCGCCCAACCCCATAACCCAACAATAATGACATGACATTTGGCAAATCTTCATCACCTCATTCGGCCACTTCCCTATTTAGAATATATTTCATGTTTTCAAATTGATTTTGCTCAACATGAGGTGACTTTAATAAATGGCAATGCATTGTCATTTAGCCATTTCGTTTCAATTGAAATGAATTATTGCGCTTTTACTTAATTGCAGTGGCTTTTATATAATAGAAATTGAGAAAGTAAATGGCCCCCAATGTAGTAACTAGTATCCACAACCGGTAAGAATATGTATTTATATATATATATATATATAAATATACATATTTTATTTGTATGTGGTTGATACTTGACTTATATATTGTTATTAGTAGTTTTTGTATAGGTTAAGGACATACTATTAGTATTGGGTTTATTTGCAAGACTTTATATTTATTTTAAGGACCAAATTATAATACTTTGAAAGTTTTGGGGGCAAATTCATAAATACTAAAAATTAGCCTCTTAGTATAAAAATACACTTTTGAAACCCTAATTTACTCATTTTTTAGTCGAGCTATCCCTTTAGAGAGAGAGAAAAGAGAAATAGAGGGGAAAGAAAGAGAAGAAGAAGAAGAAGAAGAAATTGGAATTTTGGATTTTAAGAGGTATATCACAACTATTTCTCAATTTATTGATGTTAATTAAGTTAATTCATTTAATTTTTGATTTTTGGAAATATGTATAATTGAGGATTTGATGTATATTTCGTAAGATCTTGTGAGAATTGATGATGATCTATGTAAATAGCTTGATAAATCATGATGAATTGTAGAATTTCTGCTTGATAGTCTCTTGATCTAAGAATTTTATAAATTGTTGTGATTTGATTCTAGTTTTGAATTTTGATTATATAAAATTAGATATGTTTAGGATCATCTGAGACTTTGAATCGATTGAAAATTCTAGAAATTGAATTTTTTATGAATTTACCAAAACGACCCTGAAATTATAAAAATTTCTTGTGTGAACAGTATAATACAGTGACAAATAATTTTTGGCCTGCTGAATAATCTTCAAAAATTATGAATTTATGGAATATGATAAATTTATATGTCTAATATGATATACTTAGAATTAAGAATTTAGATCAATGTGGTTAAATTGGTATAATTTTCCAAAGTGTATCAGCTCATTGTAGTATTTGATTAACAGATTTTTAAAGCTATAGAATAAAATAGTTTTCAAATACTTTTGGCAGTGATTTTGAAGTGCAATATTTATCATGAATTTTGATATGTGTTAAGAGTAATATGTGGTAGGTTTATAATTTTTAAGTTAGTATATAATTTTATAAAATTGGGAGATTGAATACTGTTCAGTAAATATCTTGATCCTGTCAGGTTAGTAGTTTGGATTCGATGGTGTGTATGGAATGGATTGTGTAGGAATTTTGATATAATATTCATATATAAGAAGGATATATGAGTCAAGAATGATATATTCTGATTTTGGAGTAATTGGACATCATTTGATATATTAGAAAATTTTGTTAAGTGTAAGTGGTCAGAATGACAGGTTTTGAGAAACCAAGTATTTAGACCAATTTGATGTGATAAATGCATTGTATATAATTTTGTAAGCTATTTAAAGTATTTTGTGTGAATTGTGAGACTTATGAAAGGATTAATCTCCATTGATAAGTTAAGGAGATTTAAGCCTTGTAGCTGAAAGTGTTAAGAGGTAAGTATATTAGACTTTTACTGAAATCACAATAAACATAATAATTGTCTATGTATGATATTTTAAATGTGCTTAGAAATATGTTTATATTATGTCAAAGTATATTTGATATGAAATGTGAAAGAAATATGTTTATGAATGTGAGCATTAACATTGAGCATGGATATATATATGTTTTTGAAAGTGAGCTTTCAAAATAAGATGTGTTTAACAAAGAAAGCTTTTGAAGTGGAATATGTTCATGAGAAATATTTTGTGTTTTGAGAGTACTTGAACTCACTGTTGACTTAGTAGGCATTTTATGTGATTTGTGGAGCCTTTATATGTGGCATTTCCTTCGAGATTGGTATATGTTATGTGTTCCGTATGTAGGAAGGATCCTATTGGTACCTAAAGGAAGAGTGAGTCATCACATTCGTATGGTGGCGTATTGATGCATGTGAGAGGACTCACCGATGATCAGGGTGAGGGTTTGGCTTTTACCTTCGGGCATGAGCATTATATATGTGCGATTTAAAAACTTCACTTGTACTATTTTTCTCATACGGTATGTCACCTACGAGTGACATTTGGCTCATTATGTGATATGTAAGTCCTACTAAGTAGTAGTTGAGTGATGGTATTTCTATTATATATTTTGAAAGAATGTGTAAGCGCTTACATGACATGTGATTTGATAAGATTATAATTTTGATTTATTACAGCATATCATACACATGCATTGTGTACATATATGTATTTGTATTAGATATATGAAAAACTAGTATGCTTACTGAGTTTTATACTCATTATAGTTTATGGTGATTTCAGGTAAATAAGATACATGTGTGCTTAGCAGATGTGGCAAGGTTTCTGCTATTCCTTGGGTTCCCTAAGTTGCTAGGTTGCTGAGTGTTTCATTTAGGGACACGTGGGATATGATATTTGATTTGTCCCTATTGAATAAATACTTATGTATTATTTTATTGTGTGTGGTTGGATTTGGTTTAAGTTTCATCAAGTGTGGTTATTAGATGATTTTAAGTAAGAATTTCCAATGAATATATTCTGGGCTTCCAGTAACAAAGTTGCTACTGGTGACGTAGTAGAGTGTTAATTTCTGAGAAAACTCTGCGTATCTTCGGTTTACTAATTGTTCTAGTCATAATTCAATTGTTATAATTCTGAAAGAAATTGAAATGAATGTTTAAATATTGTCAATAGAAGTTTATGTTTATATGTTAGGTTATGTGTTGATTTTAATGTTGAACTTACTAGCAACTTGTTAAGGATTCCTATGTTGAATTAAAGATTGAAATTTTATGTAATATTATTTATGAGTGCACATACATTGAATGAATGTAAGTGATGTCGTGTGTCGGATCTTTTGGGTCTGGGGCGTGACACCCAATCTTTACTTAATTCGATTAAATCAAAGGCATTGCCTCCAATCAATTTAAACAAGCATGAAGTGGGTTATTGAATGGCATTGTCATGCTTACAATTTATAGCCACTCTAATGCTTTTGATTAATAAAATGGGCAATAAATGAAGGCTATATAATAAGGCTTATACAATTCAAATCAAATCAAGAAGCAATAGTTACAAAATAGATTAATAAATAGTTAAATAGCTAATAGATATAGGAAGAAAAAGTTTCTTCTACTTCAATTCTTGTTGAAACGAAGTTACCATTTTAGTTCCAACAATTCCACTGAGTTGTTGGACTAGAGTTATTTTTGAGTATAGATTTAAGGGTGAGCTTTTTTTTTTTTATCTCATCAGCGTAATGACATGTGTGTTTTATTTTCGTTGCGCTTATTTTGCATGTGTGATGTACAAATTTGTTAAAATTAAAATCAACATACACATATTCGTACAACATACTAACATTTAGCATGCACTTTAAGAAACCCTTAACATCTTGCGGAAGTCTTTCACTCACAAACAATTAAGAATAACAAATATCACAGACAATAATAAAGATAAAGAAACAATTACTATAAGACACAATATATTTGTGCTTTAGCAAGAAACGCCTATGTCTACAATGGATCAAAGATCCAACTTCTTTTATTAATAGTTCACAAAAAACTCTTAGATCTCATAAATCTCATAGATCACTAAGATCTTTATAATAAAAGATTAATCAAGAAATATAACGAATAGCTAAAGTTCTTCCTCAAATGATCTATCAATGCTCTCTTGCGCACTCAACACTCAAGCATTCCTATGGCACCCTCTCTAGCACATTCAGTGCCTTATGGCTACCTAAACTCTCAATTCTCTCTTATGTTTACACCTTTGATAATTTTTATGCTTAATTAATTTTAAAGGGGTTATAAGGGTTTATATCATGTAAAATATGTTTATAAAAACTCTAAACTTAGTTGGAATAAGAATTTATATGTGTAAAAGTATAAAACCCATT
Organism: Ailanthus altissimus; assembly: GCA_946807835.1. Lineage (NCBI taxonomy): Eukaryota > Viridiplantae > Streptophyta > Magnoliopsida > Sapindales > Simaroubaceae > Ailanthus > Ailanthus altissimus. The sequence goes on from OX327684.1 coordinate 24,468,120, forward strand.
AAAAGAAGTTAATTCAAGGTAAAAATATAATTTTTTGATATTGGCGCTACGACGCCAATATCTGACGCTGTGGTGCTAGCGTGACCTTGTTACATCACTACAGTACTATAAGGTTGGCGTTGTGGCGTCAATGTTTCTGGAATCTGCATTGTGGTGTTGCAAAGTCATGGCCGCAACATTGTGCCTTGAAGGTGGTTCCTCTCTGTTCTTCACCCATTCCTTACTTCTAACTCTTCGCTGTGCTCTTTCCTCATACGTTGGTCTTATACTCAACTTTATGTTGACTCTTCATCAATTTTTAAATTAAAATTATACTCAAACATGATTTTAAATTACCAATTTCAATAAACCTCTCATTGATTTAAAATTTCTCTTAATAAGCTATCTAAGATCATTCATTCTTCAACCAACGCTCAATTATTCTAGTGTTCACTCTATTTAAGTCTTATGTCTAAAATTAACTCTTATAAGGCTCATGACTTTAGTTTCTAAATATACGAATATATCTCTCATAGGCTAGTTTTCATATTATAATCTCTAGTGTTGCTTAACACCACAATAATATTTTCGTGGCTAGATATTATCTCTACCATTACCACTGTTACCATACATTTTCTTTCAAACCTTGTTACACCGATGATATAATTTTCAAAGCTATCATTGGTCTACATCATCTCAACAACCTATGTTGAGCTATATACAACATTCTCATCAAGTACATAGCCTTTATTGTGCTTCTCGCCCATAGATTATTTTCAACACCTTCAATATTTTTTCTTTTGCCTTGAATGAATATTTCACTTGATCAAGCATTTCTAGGGATATTAAGTTTTCATGAGATCATGAACAAATCTCATATCTATTAACTTTCTTACTTTTTCACTATTAGTGTCAATCTTATTCTACTGATTTTTTATGACTACGGAAGCCGTATCTCTACTCACTAGTACTTTATCACCCCTTAATGGATCTATAATTGATAAACAACAATCTTCCAATACTTATATAAAAAATACTCTATAGAATCAAGTATTCATTCACTAGACATACATTCCTGCAAAAACTATTAAAAAATACTCCATAGAATCAAATATTCACTCACTAGACATACGTTCTTGCAAAAATTATTAATGTTCTTGCAATTTTCTAGTTATCCTCATATACTATTGCAACTGCACCTTCTTTTTCTTTTATCTCAGTCTTTCTTTCTAAATAATGCCTTACCAAGTACCCTAAGTACTTTATTGGATCAGCCCTTTAATCTTGATTACTTTTTTTTTCTTTCATCTCTATTCTCAGTCCTTCTTCTTGCAGTTAATACCGTTGCATTTCTTAAGTTTTGATCTTTTCACCAATTCTTTTTTGTTTAATCTGAATGATTCTTCAATTTAACTTGGATTTAGATGACTCCTACATTCATGACAAATTAATGATCCAACTTATTTTATTAACTGCTCATAAATAACTTTAGTTAGCAAAGAACTCTTAGATAACTAAGATATTTGTAATAAGAGATTAATCAATGAATACAATGAATAGCTAGAGCTCTCCTTCAAATGATCTATCAATACTCTCTTGTGCTAGAGCTCTCCTTCAGCACTCAAGTATTTTTATGACACAATCTCTATCATACTCAGGATTACCTAAACTCTCTATTCTTTCTATGTCTACATCTTTGATACTTTATGATGCTTAATTAATTCTAAATAAGGATTTTATAGTATAAAAAAGTCTTTGAAAACTCTAAATTTAGTTAGAGTAAGAGTTCAAATTTCATTCAAAGAAGTCAATTCAGGCTAAAAATAGAATTTCTCGATATTAGACGTCACGGCATTAAGGTTTGACGCTACAGCATGGACGTGACCTTATCGCACCGTAGCGGCACTGTAAGGTTGGCGCTGCGACGTTAGTGTTTTTAGAATTTGCATCGTGGCGTTGCAAAGCCATGGTCGCGACGCTACGCCTTGAAGGTAGTTTCTCCATGTTCTTCACTCCTCTCCTTATTTCTAACTCTTAGTTTTTACTCATTTCTCATATGATCGTCACATACTCAATTTCATATTAACTCCTCATCAATTTTCAAATCAAAATTTTAAATCACCAAATCCAACATAATGACATTAGTAACTGTCATTTGTCAGGTAGTTATTAACTATCATTAATTTGATAGTTATAAGATGCCAATTAATACTTGATACATCAAATACTAGGTCAGTTATAATACAATACGCGTAATACGATTATTTTATAAATTATAAAATTAAGAAAAAATTTAATTATTACTATTTTTCTTATGTTAAAAGCCGAGTCAAAAACCTTCCCCAATTATAACCCGATGGCAAAATCGTTATTGCATTTAGGTAATTTTTCGACTAGATTTTGACTGCCGAGCTTGGTTTGTTCACCCATAGAAACTCCCACTAACGGTTTCAACTATAACGAAAAAAATTGAAACGTCTAAATCACTAAAAGTTATAATTAATAATGTTATTTAATAACATTACAACTCAGTAAATTTTTTTGACAAACAAATCCATAAAAAATTAATTTTAATTAAGTAATTATAACCACTTTATATAATTTTACAAAATTTAGCGTAAATTTGTAGTGTTCATCTTCCCCATCGAATTGCGTTAAGCAATAAAACATTTACAAAGCAGTAAACATAATAAAAATAAAATTAAAAAGCCCAAAATGGACCATTTTCAGTTAAAGCCCTCTTTTTGTCTTTTTCCTATCATCTTCTTCAGTTGAACCCAAACCCAAGTACCCAGCCCAAATCACTCCGAGAGCGAGCCAGCGAGCCAGGGACCTCTCGCAACACTACTTTCGAAACAAAAACCATTCACCTAGAGAGAATATGGAGAGAAGCAAAATTATTTAAAAAAAAAAAACCAAACCAAAAATTCGATATAGAATTACAATTTCGATTACAATATCACATCTATTCACACAGCCACACTCTTTCTACGTTGTTATTTTCCATTATGGTTTTGCATTTGATACGACGCGTTGTCTATTAGGGCAAATTCGTGTGGCTTTTGATTGAGGGCAAATAAACACTTTGTTTTGCCCATCTCGAAAACCCTAGGAGAGAGAAAGGGAGAGAGAGGGGGAGTCTGGGGTTTCGGGTGCCCTAGCTACGAATTTCATAATTGGGATATCAATTCAGGTGATTCTTTTTTTAATTTTGCGTGGTTTTTGAAACCCTAGAATTTTGGTGACGTGGAATATTGTGCATTTTGGTTAATTCAATGCGTTCAGGGTTTGTTTTGGAGGTCAATGGACGCGAAGTCGTTTAAATTAGGGTTATGGGGCACGGTTTTGTTTGAATGCCTGTTGATTTATGCGCCTGCTTTAGTTTTTGCCAAATTTAATACTGAATTTTGGTCTGCTTATGTGGGGACCTTTGGTAGGTGTTTGTTCTACCCCGGTAAACAAGTGGCTTTTAGTGTTTAATTGTTGTTTTGAAGGTGCCCATCAGAGAATTTGAGGAGAATTGTGTGTGCTGAGTGTATCGCAGGCATTGTTGCTCATGTACTTCAGTATGAAGTGTATGAAGTGTATGTAGTTATGTAATTATTTAGTTGCTATCATTTGACACTGTTTTATAAGAATGTATTTATGAAGAATAATCCTTTACCTTTATTGAACTTTTAGCTTTTGAGTTTGACTTCTATGTTTTGTTGCGACATTCTGTTTGCTGCTGTAAACATTACTTGGTGATCAAGTTTTATCCTGTTCATAAGGGCTGCAACAACCATGAGCTGTTTATTGTGCTCCCACTGTCCTATGATACCATTTTGGCTTTTGTTGAGCACTTGAAATGTTTTTAGCGTTTTATGGATTGAAAGAGAAGTAAATTAAGCTTAGTATTGTATAGGGGAAAAGAGAAGTCCAATTGTTCCAAGTACTAAGCAGTTAGACGTGTTGTGTAAAAGAGGGGGAAGAACTTTGAAGGTGAAAGGCTCATAAAGTCTTATGATATTAAATCATCAGTCCATGTTTGATATAGGTCAATATTTGTGTCTTTTTTTTCCCTTTCTTTCTGTAATTAGTTGTCATGAAACAAAAATGGAAAAAGAATTGAATATTAAATACGCTTTTTCATTGTGAACTAGATTTTTCTTTTTTAATTTATATTACCCATTGTAAAAATAATGTGTTTACTTATATATGCGGCCTGTACTATGTTAGACATATTTCATGCATGCATAGGGTTGTCATTTAGGTAACTTTCTGGGATTCTGTTAGGCTTTCATCGAAAGTTCACAATATAGCTTTGCTTTTTGACAATAAGATAGCATAGTTGCATATAACTTCATACATGTTGTTATTCCTTCTTTATGTTGAAATGTTATTGTGTAATTGTAAAAACTTTCAGATGCATGTACGTTGCCTTCAACATAATTCCTCCAACACAATGACTTTATGTTGAATTAACAATTTTATCTGCTATATGGATATATTATTTCAATTTTCATTACTTCAAATGTGAATACAAGCATGTGACATCAATGGATGCTTGTATTTACTAATGAAGGGTGTTGTTGGATGAATTTGTATAATCGTGATAGTCACTTTCTCTCTTTCTTGTGGTTATTGGTTTTTTTTTAGTATTTTCATATGTATGTAATACTATGCTTCTTGTAATAGGCTTTCTATTGATGCTTTGAATAGCAAGTATTTTCCTTTCCCAAAAAATGAATCCCTGCTGTAATCTTTTTTACTCGATTTTTTATACTTTGTTGTGTGAACATGTACAATATTGAATCCTAGCTTGAAGGAGGAGAATCAAGTTTTTATGCACATGTGGCCGCATGCTTTTCAACTTACTGAAGCAAAAAACATATTTGTTCATTGTTGATTCATGAAGATTTATTTTCACTATTGCATTTTTCTTTGTTTCTGTTCCCCTTCATTCTTAGACTTCTCTTACAGTTCATTTACTTTCTTTCAGGAACTTGATAGTTTTCAGAACTGATGGGAAGGGCAGGCTTGTAGGTATCAAGGTAGGGATGCATGGATGTGGATCAGGAACTGCTTTCCTAGTAAATGCTGAGGTTGATTCCATGGGAGGGGTTGTTGATGGTGGAGTTGGTATTGGTGTCAAAACCTCTCCGCGTCGAGCAGCAATTGAGAAGGCTCAAGAAGAGCTACGGTGATACCGCCATTCATATATTTGTTCCTTGTAATATGCTTTGACAACAATTTGTTTGCCGATATAAACGAAACAAACTGTTTTTTTGTTTTTCTCAGGCAGGAGTATGATGTTCGTGAGGAGAGGAGAAGAGAGCTAGAATTTCTTGAGAAAGTATGGCATTTTGATCTTATTCTTGCAATTTTCTGATAATTTATGTGATTGATAATCACATATATCCAACATAAAAAAAAGAGAGAGTTTATAAGCACTATTTTCGCACCTTACTTGCAGGGTGGCAATCCTCTGGATTTTAAATTTGGGAGTGCAACGTCAGTTAGTGTCCAGTCTACATCGCTTACTGATCAGCAAGCTGAACATTTTGTGACCAGGTATATTCTTTGTGGCTGGTGTGCTTTAGTGGATTATGGTTGTGCATTCTATTAATGCTTTTCCTGCCATTTTATTACTTTGACAGTGAAGCGAAGGGTAGTTTTGCACTGACAGCCTCACCTCATGGCGATTCTGTAGAGAGTAGTGGTAGACCGGGGGTTCCTACCATTTGTGAACCCAATAGTGCCGATAATCTCTTACTTTTTGATGGTGAAAATGACTTACTTGAAGGTGAAAGGAACTCTGTACATCCTGTTAATAGAAAAAGTATTGTCCCATCAGAACAGTCTTCACAGATGGATGGGACTCAAAATGCCAGGGAATCCGAAGATTCTGCTATTTTTCGTCCATATGCTCGCAGAAATAGGTCCAAAATAAATCGTGATGGTGCTCGATCGAGTTCAAATGACATAGTTCAGACTCGTGCCGGGCATGGATCTTCTTTAACCATTTGCGGAAGTTCAAGGGATGCAAAGGGGTTGATATCTGATACAAACAGTCAAAAAGAGCAAAATGTGCTTTCTGTTTCTAACCCAAAGTCAGCAACTTCAAATGGCGATCTTGGTTCTAAGATTGTAAATTCTGATAATCGGTTAAATGTGGAATTAGATGGGGCACAGGCTCCAGCAGTAAAAACTAGTCCAAAAGTTAGTTTGCCTGAAGATAAGTTGGACGTCGAAGCTCCCAAAAGCTTGACTGCTGACCAACATAATCAATCTACACAAGTTGATGCTCAACAAACCACTACTAATGTACCCTCTGGGGAACCCGACCTTGTTGGAGGAAAAGATCAGATAACTTCATTAGGAGTTGAATCTCTTCCATGTGTAGCTACAGAAAAAGCTGAGAATGATAGTTGTTCTAATCACCACAACAGGTTTGGTGATTCAGATAGAGACCAAAAGTCCATTCCAACTGAAGGCCAAAATAGCACTGCAGCTGTTGGTGTAAAATTAGATTCAGAGTCCTCTTGCACTCAAAACGGGCTAAGCTTAGATGTAAATAATGATAGTGATACATGCGTTAATCCAAAAAATGTTGATTCCAATGGAATTCCTACAGAACTAACATCAGAATTGAAAGGCACAACACATGTAGCAGGTGTTGAAATGGTAAAGGAAGAGAATGGGATCAAGATTGTCGATGGTGCTGCCGCCATGAATGATTGTCAGATTTCCGTGTATCAGAATCACAATAACAACAGTTCCATGGTCAGAGTTGAGGAAGAAATAAATACGAGTAAATCTGACTTGCAAAATGAGGTGAAGTGTACTTCCAATGTGGAGGGACTGCCACAGAATGTCAGTACTATGCCAGAAACTGATGAGAACTTGAGCAATGTATTGGGAAATTCCAACTCAAACAAAGAAAATCTTTGCTCTGGCAGATCTCAGGGCACAATGGATGTCTCCAATTGTGAGCCTCCTGAGAGTACTGTATCTGGTAGAAATTCTGCCGATTGCCATGATCTTCAAGTTGAATCTGGTAACCACTTAAAGTTGGCAGATAAGGCACATGAAGATTCAATCCTTGAAGAGGCACGGATTATAGAGGTAATTTTATTATCTTTTCATGGACTTAAGGTTATATTCTGGCAAGGAAAAAATATGATTAGAATTTATTTGTGTCAAAAGAAAAGAATTTTTTTTTTTCTTTTCTGATTTATGGCCTTTGGTTTGCCATCCTTGCTTATTCTCATAGCTATGTGGGTCTATCATAATGTTGTAAACAGGCCAAGCGGAATAGGATTGCTGAGTTATCTGTTGGTACATTGCCCTTTGAGACTCGACTCAGATCTCACTGGGATTTTGTCCTTGAGGAAATGGCATGGTTGGCAAATGATTTTGCACAGGTCTGACTATGCTATCTTTTTCCACTTCTTTCCCAAGGATTGTTTTTATGTCCTTTCGTTTTATTTAGATTGCCATTCAAGTGAATTTGTGCATTGATAATCATTGTTAATGTCATCTGTATCAATAGTTATTATTAATATTGTGTCTGATTATCTGTTGATACATACATTATTATTTTTCATAGGAGCGCATTTGGAAGATGACTGCAGCTGCCCAAATATGTCATCGGGTTGCATTTACTTCTAGGATGAGATCTCAAGAACAAAATCAACTTTACAAGCTTAAAAACGTAGCTCTCACTCTGGCAAAGACTGTCATGCAGTTTTGGCATTCTGCCGAGTTGCTAATCAATAATGATTCAAGTGTTGGTCCAAAAAATAGTGAGCGAGATTTGGTTGGATTGACCAATGTTGATGGAGGTTCTGAGGACAAGGTTAGTGAATTTGACACTTGAACCTTTTCTGGTGACTATCTCAATTAATTATAATCTTTTTTGTATTTCTTTTATAGTTAATATCCATCATTCTTTCATTCACTCATCATCAATGGTGCTTGTTTGTATCATTCATTGTATGTTTTACCATGATGATGTTCCTATTTTTTATTTTATTAATTAATTTCTAGAATGTAGACCAATTATGTAGTTCCTTAAATTTTTTTATCTCATTGGACCCTTAGAAGATATGATAAAGGCATTTAAGATCCATAGCTGCAATAACTTGCAGAAGCAGGTCGGATCTTGTTCTACATAAGAAAATATATTCTCTATCAATATGCTAATTGTTGAAATATTACTGGTCAGATACTGTTGAAGGGCACAAATTTCTTGTAGAACTTGCATAAAGTTCGTAGATGTTGTCCTTTTAATATATATAGAGAGACTCCTCTAGATTCATCAATTTGGGTAGCATATGGTGCTATGTATTTCTATCTTTTGTACTGGATGACAACTGTATATTTGAGTTTATTGATATCTTGTAGCTATAGAGCTGTTCTTGCCTCTGGTTCTGTTGTTTTGCTGAAAATGCTACTTTTCATTCTGATCTGGCATAGTTCGCATTAGATGCTTCACTTTTTAAATAGGCATCGAAGTTTTTGCCTTGCATTTATATGCAACATGTCACTGATATGTGGTGTGGCTACGAGCAGGAGACAAGTAAAAATTTACAGCAACAATGTTTCAAAGAAAATATTTCACTTGCCATTCATGGATATGCAGTAAGATTTTTGAAACACAACAGCTCTCCTGTTCCTCCTCTTCAAGCAGAAGCGCCTGCAACTCCTGATAGAATATCTGACTCTGGTATTATGGAAGTGTCGTGGGATGACCATCTTACAGAGGTATTGGCCAATGTCTATCTTTCTTATACATTTAGTTCACCTATTAGTGTTAATGACCTTCATCCAACTCTTTCTTTTGGTTACTTTTTCCATTAATCATTTTTAGAGGGGTTTTTTAGAATCATCTCCTTTAGTTCGTGTTTGGCATTTTTCTTTCCCCTGAATCTAGAAGTCCCTCTACCTCTCTATTTTCCTGTTCTGGAAAGGCCTTCTGAAAGAAGGTCATTTCCAGCAAGTCCATTATCAAAGGCCTTTCATAAGATATGGTGTTTGGTGAAACTGAAGTCAGTTTAGTTTAAATGTTTGATTCAAGTGCACATTTCAATTGTATTTTCTTTGTGCCGTTTTATTAATAAAAACGTATTGCTTTTGTTGTTGATAAAGAAGAAGAAAGGTCTCAAATGCCCTTGTCAAATGTCATCTGATTAAGTTGGAATGTCAGTATCTCATAACATAAGTTGTCTTCACTGTCTGGTATTTTTTAATTTTCAGGGTATATATGTTATGTGCATCCTCAGTTGCACCATTTTTTCTATTTCATTCCTGCTTCATCTCTAGTTTGTTATTATCTTCCTCATGTGCTAGTGAATGGAATGGCAGATAATCATTTTCTGGTTAAGAGAGAAGAACTATTTAAATTCTACGTTCATCGGGAAAATTCATATAAGAACAATGGAGAAAGTTTTACCAATCTAATACTGCAATTATAACAATAGTTTATTTCCAACATAAAAGCAACCATTTGGAGATGGAATACAAACATTCTGTGTTGTGTTTAGGGATTAAGGTTTGGTTAGGTAAAATTAGCCCTACAACCTGACAACATTTTGATTCGGATTAAATATCAAGAGCCAAATATAGTTTGATATTTAATAAATAATTGTTTTTAAGAATTGTGATGAGACCAAAATGGTGTTGGGAATGTGATCAGAGAAGAAACACCAGCCTCAATGGCAGTGTTAGACCTTTTATCTTATGTACTGACATGTTTCTTTCAGTCTACTATGTATGATCTTGGCCGCACATGTAGTGTTCGTTACTTGTTATTATTTTTTCTATGCTGTAGGAAAGCCTCTTCTATGCCATTTCCTCAGGTGCAATGGAAACCTACAGAAAGTCTATTGAATCTCACCTAGCACAGTGTGAGGTAAATATATCTTCTAACATTTCTCTGCATGCATGTGTCCCATCCACCTTTTCTTGTGAAGAGAATATTATGAAAACTGAAAAAGTCATCCGACCCTTTTGCACTAAGGAAGCACATGTACTGATAGGTGACACGAGCATTCCACTAAACCTATACTTATTTTTCCTTAATCCTTAAAAATATAGTATATACTTTTTTTTATCATTAGGACACTAGTTAATTCTTCTGGAATTTTTACTAGCCATTTTGTAAAAAATTGATTGCTTCTAGTACACAATTGAGTTATTTAAGCGCTTGCTTACTTACAATTCCCTTTTTTTCCCAGAAAACCGGCAGTAGCATACAAGAGGAAGTTGACACATCAATGAATGATGCTGCAGCAGGTAATGCGAAGTCTTTTTTTTTTTTTTTTTTTCTGTTAGTTCATTTGGATTGAACTTGAGAGCTCTGTGCTAACAAGTTCACATTAAAATACAGAACTTGGCTATCATGATGCTGCTTATGATGAGGATGAGGATGCAACAAGTGCATATTATTTGCCTGGGGCCTTTGAAGGTAGCAAGTCATCAATGTTTGCACACAAGAAAAGGAAGAACTTAATGAAATCATATGCTGGGAGATCATATGAAGTGGGAGCTGATATTCCTTATGGACATGACACAGTGGGGTCTCAACAATCCATGATGGGGAAAAGGCCAGCTAATAATCTTACTGTTGGTTCAATTCCAACAAAACGCATACGCACTGCTTCCAGGCAGCGGATTATAGGTCCGTTTAGTGCTGGAACTGCTGGGAATTTGCAGGCTCCAGCGAAGACAGATGCTTCAAGTGGAGATACAAGTTCTTTTCAGGATGACCAGAGTACTCTGCATGGAGGATCACAGATTCAGAAAAGTGTGGAGGTTGAGTCAGTTGGGGAATTTGAAAAGCAGTTACCATATGACTCTGCAGAAACATCAACAAAACCCAAAAAAAAGAAGAAAGCAAAGCATCTGGTGCGTTAAAATTTTTATTTGTAATTGGCCCCCCTTTTGTGTTGCTGGGAAAATATGGCCATTTCCTTAATCTAATTCTTTCTTTCCTTCGGCCTAAATTTTATCCGGTTTCAGGGTTGGCAGCTTGAGTCAACTGTATATAGTGAGCAGGTAAATATCTTCTGCCTATTTGGTGAAGTTCCTTAATACCTTGTAAATTTGCTCTTTTTCTTTTCTTTGCTTTCTGTTATGTATTGTTGAGTGGCTTCAAGCAGTTTGACAATTATTGTGGTTAAGCATTTCGATGATGCTTTTTGTTATGTTTCTTTTTCCATGAAAAAGAATTGTACTAAGAATGATGGCTTTCTCTCTATAATGAACATTAGGTGAAAAGTAAACTAATGTCTTTCCATAGAACATTAATACAAATTATAAGAACAACCATTTTTTCATGTCTTGAGACCTGTCTGATGTCTCTTTTTTTTGTTGTTTTGCCCGTGGATTGGGGATGGGTGCGTTTTCCACCCTCCTGCTACCGCAATGTTGTATTCCTGAAGCTATCTTCTCAAATGTTATATTAATTCTGTGTTGTTTATGCAGAGGGATCATTCTAAAAAGAGATTGGAGAGTCATCATTTTGATTCTAATGGAAACAATGGTAAGGCTATTTCTAATATTCTTATTTGTTTTAATGATCACAGATACACTGGCTGCTTTTTATTGATCTTTTACATTTTACATATGGCTTCTGCAAAGGCTTATATGGGCAACATAACGCAAAGAAGCCAAAGATAATGAAGCAATCATTGGATACTGCTTTTGACAACATTACTGCAATGACTGGGTCCATTCCTTCACCAGCGGCATCCCAAATGAGTAACATGTCCAACCCAACTAAATTTATTAAATTGATTGGTGGCCGAGATAGGGGGAGGAAAGCCAAAGCGTTGAAGGTACTACATCATAATAGCACATGACGTATTTTTCAACTTGTTCCCTCATGTTTGACAAATTTTATTTTAGGAATTTGAGCATTTAGCCTTCTCTGCAGATGTCTGCTGGGCAGCATGGTTCTGGAAGTCCGTGGTCGTTATTTGAAGACCAGGTTACTTACCTTCATAGCTTTCTTGAGTATCTCTCTTTTACTTATTTACTTTTTTTTTGGTTTTTTCTGAGATATGGCCATGTACCTGAACAGTTAGTTCTATATGTTATCTTAGGCACTTGTTGTCCTTGTGCATGATATGGGCCCAAACTGGGAGCTCGTTTGTGATGCGATGAACAGTACCCTTCAATTTAAGGTATGCATGTTAAGATGCTCAATTCGCTATCCTGTCTTTTGAGGCTGTTTTATGATTCTTTTTGGGTCATGAACATAATAGCATGCTTATGCTTTTAGTGATATAAACTTCATGAATGGTTCTTCCATGTTTTCTTTTTCTTAAGTTAGAGGTCGATTTTATTTGTTTTCCATATTGATTGTTTGATTGACTTGTGCAACATTGTTCAGTGTATGTTCCGCAAGGCTCAAGAATGCAAGGAGCGTCACAAGATTTTAATGGATAGAGGTGCTGGAGATGGGGCTGATAGTGCTGAAGATTCTGGATCTTCTCAGTCTTATCCGTCTACATTGCCTGGCATTCCAAAGGTCAGAATCATTTTTGCAAACCTCTTTGGTTTTGTCAAAGTAGTGTAACTTTCGTTTATGTGAGACCTATATAGTACTGAGCTAATCTTAGCTGCCCTAAATGGCTGTATTTTGCTGTGATTGATGCAGGGAAGTGCCAGGCAGTTGTTTCAACGACTGCAAGGGCCAATGGAAGAAGATACTGTCAAGTCTCATTTTGAGAAAATCATTATGATAGGGAAAAAGTATCATTACAGAAAGAGTCAGGTTTGTTCAAGATTTGAAGTTAACTACGGAGGTGTAGATATGTTGCTAGCTTTTAGAAAGCCCATCAGTGATGCTTTAAAGCTGTTTGCCTTTTATCTTCTTTTCATCTTCTACTGAAATATTTTGACTTTGTTTGCAACTTAGGCTGGTTCTTTGCATATATTTCAAAATTATGTTTTAATTATAGACTCAATCTGCTACTCAGGCAATTGGCCACAGTGTATTTTTATGCTCTATCACCTTCATTCTTGAGGTGTATTTCCATGATTGGTTTCATATGTCAAATTGCAATTGTTTTTATACTTCTTGCCCTGAGGAATGACTACTCTCACTATTCTTATTGAAGATTGGTTTCTATGTACATTGGACAATTCAGCCTTATGGCTATGTGATTACGTAATAGGTTATTTATCGTATCTAATCAATTTGATGAATTACTCCTAAAAGTCTGGTTTTGAAATAATATTGTTACTGAGTGTGGTGCTGCCAGTCAACTACTATGGGATTTTAGGGCATGGTCAACAATCAGCAGCATGGCTTTAGTGTGAAATTGGATAAAGAAAATAGACTGTTGTCTAGATATCAGAGATACAGGCTTAATACTTGAAAGCATGCAATGTTTACTTTGTTTAGCTTATCTTGTTGTAAGTATTTCCTGATATACTTACTTTTTTGTTGTGTATCATATGAAGAATGATAACCAGGATCAAAGGCAAATTGTTGCAATCCATAATTCTCATGTTATTGCTCTTTCTCAAGTGTGCCCAAATAACCTGAATGGAGGCATTCTAACGTAAGTGTTATCATTTTTACCGTCGCTTGCTCATTCTTCAGCAATTTTCCCCCCTTTTTCTGAGTTTATTTTTACCATCCCCTGGGATACACATTGGTAATCTATTATGTTAATTGCCTCATAAATTTTATTTTCATTTCCTGGATGAAGGCCTCTTGATCTTTGTGATGTGACTGCATCAAACCCAGATTTCTCCCTTGGGTTTCAAGGTTCTCATGCAAGTGGTTTAGCAATATCAAATCAAGGAGCTATGCTTCATACTTCTGGGGCTAACTCTACCCTGCAAGGATCTTCTGGTATAGTTCTTGGTAGTAACATGTCATCACCATCTGGCCCTCTCAATCACTCTGTCAGGTAATAAGCTTACATAAAAGCTTAATTGTATACCTGTTATGACATTCTAATTCTTTACACTGGTTTGCTGATTTATCTTATTTGTTTGTAGGGATGGTAGATACAGTGTACCCAGGGCGTCTCTGCCAGTTGATGAGCAGCAAAGAATGCAACAATACAATCAAATGTTATCAGGTAGGAACATTCAACAGTCCAACTTGCCAGCTCCTGGGGCTCTCTCTGGAGCTGAACGTGGTGTTCGTATGCTACCTGGTGGAAATGGTATGGGCATGATGTGTGGGATGAATAGAAGCATGCCAATGCCAAGGCCAGGGTTTCAAGGAATGGCTTCATCAACTATGTTGAATTCTGGTAGTATGCTTTCATCCAGTATGGTGGGGATGCCAAACCCTGTTAGTATGCACTCAGGAGCTGGTCCTGGTCAAGGAAACTCAATGATGAGATCTCGTGAGGCTATGCATATGATGCGGGTAAATGGCTATTCTTATATTGTTTCAGTTCCTCCTGCTATTCTCGTGTTTACTTATTGTTAAGCAATAACAAGTGATTCGAAGTAGTATACAGAGTCTCCACCTTGAATTCTTCGAATATCCATGCTTTTTGAGGTTGTATAAATATGGCTGGTTCTCCATTAGATGTATCACAATGTGTTTACACCCTTCATTTTCCTTTATCCCTGGCAGTAACTGGTGCCTTAGTATTAGGTATTGTACATACAGTGGAAAGCTTTAGAGAAGGTGAAACAATTAAATATTAAGGCAGTGTATCCCAGGATTTAATGAAGTTATTACTTGGATAGAGTGTAATGGACCAAAAGGATTCATGTTCCCAACCAAGTGTAGTTGGAACCACTATTTTGTTTAGTCGAGTATCTAGGTTTATTGTGTGTTTGAGGGGGTTGCATCATAATAAACTGGATGAACAGCATCTGCAGTCTATTGTTGCTTGCAAGTAATTAGGCCCCATATTACTGGTTGAAATTAAATGAGGGGGTTATTGTGCTTTATTGCCAGAGTTAAATCTGGGTGGCAGAACTATAAATTTAATTAAGGTTGCAGTTGGAATAATGAGGTTGGGTGCTTGCCTCGCTGAGACTAGAGTTTGTAGCCTGTTTACGGGAATGGGTATGGGCCCATCTTTTCTTGGATTCATCTAACTTGATCTATCCGTTTACTCGCCTCCACACCACAGGCGAGTGAAGTAACTGCAAGCAGCAAGCAGCTTCAAAGGAAGGCTAAGGCACCCTTACATTTAGGCTAGCGCATATAGGCTTCTTCTGAAGCTAGGGTCAGGTGTTTTCGTCAGCTAGGAATCAATGTTGCTACTCTAATGGAGCGGAGTTGTTTAGGTCAAGCAGAACTAAGTCTAATTTTCACTTAACATAGTTTTGCACCAAATTTATACTGACAAATGAGAAAGGTTAATCAGAAATTGAAACGGATAGATTACAAACCAATGCCTGTGTTTTTCTCATCTTCTTTAGCTAGTTGACTTTCGTCACTTCCACCTCGAACTGTGGATATAGATATTAGTTAGATATAATATAATGTCTCTTAATTTCAACATTCACAGAAGTTGGTTGTGTTTGGGAGTGTTGACAGGTTGGGTGAGAAAACACCAATTTGTAGTTTTATGCTCAAATCGCTTCTTTTCTTCTTTAAATTTGGAAATTTCTCTGGTTCTCAAAGGGGTAAACTTTGGCATTTGCATTGGTTACTTTAGTTTTACATACTGATTTTTCTGTCATTTATGTTGCTCCTTGGCTTTACAATTTCCTTCTTTTGGTTACAATTATTTCATCAGTATATTTAGATCAAATGATAGTAATGTTTATTCGTGTCATAGCCTGGCCACAACCCAGAGCATCAAAGGCAATTGATGGTACCAGAGCTCCAGATGACACAAGGGAATGGTCAAGGAATTCCTACTTTCAACGGATTGAGTTCTGCTTTTTCAAATCAAACTACCCCTCCCCCTATTCAGACATATCCAGGCCATCCCCAGCAGCCACATCAAATGTCCCCGCAGCAATCCCATGGTCTTAGTAACCATCATCCTCATCTTCAGGGCTCAAATCATGCTGCGGGACCACAGCAGCAAGCCTATGCAATCCGCCTTGCTAAAGAAAGACAAATTCATCAGCGATATCTGCAGCAGCAACAACAGTTTGCTGCATCTGGTGCTCTGATGCCACATGTCCAACCACAGCCTCCACTTCCCATATCATCTTCTCTGCAAAACAATTCCCAGATTCAATCCCAAACTCCATCTCAGCCAGTATCTCTGCCTCCTGTAACAACATCTACCTCAATGACTCCCATAGCTATGCAGCACCAGCCAAAACATCACTTACCATCTCATGGGCTCGGCCGCAATACTCAATCTGCTGCCAGCGGGCTGAACAATCAGGTAGGGAAGCAAAGGCAACGACAGCCACAACAGCAGCAGTTCCAACAAACTGGAAGGAACCACCCTCAACAGCGACAGCATGCACAATCTCAACAGCAGGCTAAACTTTTAAAAGGAATTGGAAGAGGGAATATGGTGCTGCATCAAAACCTCACTGTTGACCATCTAAATGGCCTTACTGTGCCTCCAGGTAACCAAGCTGCTGAGAAAGGGGAGCAGATTGTGCACTTAATGCAGGGAGAGGGTTTATATTCTGGGTCCAACTTAAACCCAGTTCAACCATCTAAACCATTAGTTCCTTCTCAATCCCCTAATCACTCGCAGCCACAACAAAAGCTATTTTCTGGCCCGACTTCCCCTACGTCAAAACATCTCCACCAGGTGCCTTCTCATTCTGATAATAGCACTCAAGGCCAAGTGTCATCAATCCCCTCTGGACATTCACCATCAGCTATGCATCAAGCTGTTTTGCCAGCAATGATGTCTTCTAACCACCAGCATCTGCAGCTACAACCACAACCTCACCAAAAGCAGGTTAATCAAACTCAAAGTCAACCAACTGCTCAGAGAATGCTTCAACAGAATCGTCAACTGAATTCTGACATTCCAAGCAAATCTCTAACTGATCACTCTCAAGCTGGCCAGCAGCCTATGAGTAATGCCTCTTTGATGGGTGCCACTGCAACCACAGAAGTGCCTCAGGTCTGCATTGATTCAGGCAGTGTTGGTTCCGTTTCTTCTGCCATTGCTCCCCAGTGGAAAGCATCTGAACCGGTATATGAATCTGGCATGCCAAATATGACCAATCAAGTGGGTTCAATTGGGAGCCCCCCCCTTACAAATTCAGGTGGGAATGATGCAGTATCTTCTGTTAGTCAAGTGTTAGGTCAGAGACAGTTATCTGCTAGCTTGCCACCTCATGGGCATAATGTTGGGTCTCAGTGGCAGCAGCAGTCACAGCTACAGCAGTCCCCTAAACCACCATTGGCATCCCAACAACAATGCCAGCCTCAAGATCAACAAGTTCTGCAGAAAGATCAACAGTTACCCCAACAACAGCTGCCACTGCAGCAGCAGTCTCATCAGCAAACTCTGCAAGCTGCACAAGGAAGTTTGTATATCAGAGCCACGAACACTAAGTTGGAATGAAGCAATCTGGTGGATTGAGAAGTTCCAAGAGCAGCTGCTCCTGCTAGGATTGGGTTTGCATGCCCTTGAACAGCAGTGTACAGGTAACTAAGCTTATTTTTTATTTCAGTAAACTTCAGTGTAGCCTGGCATATGGAGTTAAGACTTGGCCATGTATACATGTAATAAATAGAATCATGATAGACATTACCAGAGGTGTCATACCTACATGGAACTTTCTGAATCATAGTAAACATTCTCACGATATAGGAAGTGCCCACCGCTTTTCTGATATGCATTGTTTGTTTTGTCTCTTCAAATTGGATATTGGTGACTTCAGTTTCAGTTTCAGTTTCTTGTTTGCGGTAGACCAGGCTTTGGAAATTATTCTGTGTTGTGTGCTTTGCCATACAAATGTTGTCATTTTTTCCCCCTGGAGAATCTACATTCTGTTTATTAAGTAGAGATATAAGCTAATTAGTTTGTGTTATGCGCAGATGAAGCTGGTTATGTTATTGGGGCAGTGCAAAATGGAAAGAGAGGTGATCGTCTTCTGCGGGTTCTGTTAAAAGTGTGCAGAAGAGATGTTAGAAGACCAATTCCTTTTTTTTTCATTTATTTATCTTTTTATTTCTTTTTGGGAATTATGTATATTACCACTGGTTTAGAGCTTAGGGAGGGTAGAGACAGTTAGAGGTATGTGTACAGGGGTCTCTTCTGCCTTCTCTTGTACCTTTCTTTTTCCCCAATTTCCCAGGTGGGTGTTATTATTTTTTTTTTTGGCCCAAATAGATTAGTGAATGCATTATTACCCTTTCAGATTAGTGGGTAGCAAGCAATCATTGTTAAATGGGCAAATGCCTTTTGGAAATTTTGTGAATACGAGTCTCTGGTACATAGACTGGTCAATGGTATTATAATTAGAATGATCAGCATTTGTCACTTTCGGTGGGTTACTAGTAACGGTGGGTTACCGGAATGTAATTTGTTAAAAGCATGAAAGGTATCATCTTCTGACCTCTAGAGCTGGGTGATTGTGTTGAAATGATATATCAGCTGTCGTGTGTATATAATTCAAATTTCACAAAAATAATACTTTTGATTTATTATATGAACTTGTTATGGGGAGCTGTCCACAAAGTGAGCATCTGTTCGACCTTAATTTTACCTTTTCAAATTCACTTGTTTGTTGACTTCTTATCGAAAAGGAAATAAATAAATAATCAAACAATGGTCAATGACTTGACTTACAGACTCGACACAAATTGAAATGAAACGCATTACGCAAAAGCTGAAATACTTCAAATATAATTTAAAATTAAAGTTGAAATTTTAACTAAATATAAAAGTTTAAAATATTTAACACAAAATCTGTAACATATTTGTATTGAAGTCAATTTTTTTATACCACATGAAAAAAATGTAGAAAAGGGTAGCATCATATGTACAAAACCTTCATACAAATTCTCTCTCACAATAACGGTAACATTATCCCAACAGTACCATATGATCGAAAGACTATACTTTTATATATATATAAATAAATAATCTAGTAAATTAAGTAATTTATTATATGAAGAATTTTTGAATACATGTTAAAATTTTGTACCATATTATAAATTATACAAAAATTGTGAATGATTAGTCAATATTATGTAATAAACTAAGTAGCAATCACTAAATCATTTATAAGAACGAGAGAAAAAAAGAAGAGCTAATGTTATTGTTAATCTACTTGCGTCTTTTCTTCTTCAAGTAATATCATTTCTTCTTCTTCTTTCTATTCGGGGGTGTATTATCTGATAATAGTCTCCATGACAATAATATAAATTTAAAGATAGTGAATATAAAATATATCTATATATGTAGAAGAGCAAAGTTAATGAGAGTCATAAATGATAATTGTATTAAATATAAAAATAAAAGCATAGGGGAGAATTGATTACTTATAACAGAGTATTCCTATCCAAGTACTGACTGAAAATTTGAAGGGAGAATTGATGCAGGAACGTTTGTTAGTGAGAGAGAGGGAAATAGAGGGCAAATGTTTATGGTGGAAAGATATGAAAGAATAGCATCTTCAATTCATGACAAAGCAAGCAAACCCCGCCTATGTTTGTACTTTGTAGTGCAATAAATACTCCATTGATGATTTGTAGAAAGCTCATCTTGCTTCTTTCTTTGTTGGTATACTACAAAACAAAAGGCCAAGTGGAAGCGGTGGTGGTGGACATACACAATTATACTAGGATAACAATTATCAATGAACATCATCATTGTAATTCCATCCCTTTTTTTTTTTTTTTTTAATTTTTATATAGGAACATCAAACTAAACTAACTCCGACTGGTTACTGGTGATCGTTCTGCATCTGCTTTGGCAGTAGAATAGAAATGCAGAATTTATTAAAAGAAAAAACCAATTAAGAGATTAAACAACAGTATCAACAAAATACTAACATGTCATTGGCTGCTACTTTGGTTCCTGTTGAACCTTGAAATCAAAAAATGGTAGCAAGAATATCAACAATCTTTCTGTGAGAATCAACAATCATCCGAAACCGCTTATTCTCCATCTCCATTCTCAACCCTTCAATTTCCCTCATCATTTTATTCTTCTTCTTCTCCATTCTCATTACTCTCTCCGTGAACTCCCTCATCTCCGCCGCCAACCCCATACCCACCTCCTCATCCTTGTCCCCTATCGTAGACCCGCCAACTATACAACAATCATCTTCCTCATCTCCATCATTATCGTTATCAATGACACTCTCTTCATTATGATAATCTGCGACTGCCAGTGGACAAGCAGAGATGGGCAAGGGCCCGCGTTCCAAACAGTCCATGAGCTCAAAGTAGAGCCAAGAGGAGCACCAACTGGCACTGTTCCGTTTTTTCAAGGAACGGTACCGTTTCCGGAGCTTTTCCATCTTCTGACGGCACTGGGTCCCGGATTTGACAGAGGGATTAGAATGGTCATAGCCGCAGCGTAAGGCGACGGTTACGGCGACTTCTTCCCAGTGGCTGGCCTTGAGCTGGCCGCGCTTGAGGGTGTACCATTTTTCTTGGTAGGCTTGGATTAGGTGCAGGGTCTCATCCTGAGCCCACGCAACGGGTCGCGCTTTCTCCATTGCCTTATTCATAAGGGGTTAGGTTAAGGTTAGGTTAGGTTAGGTCGTTCCACTGGGTCTGTCATCTCATATCGTATTCGTATATATCTTGGAGGTTTGATCTTTTAGTAATTTTATTTTGAGTCCCTCAAAGGATAAGAAGGCCAACTTCTGTAAATATTTAATTTGGATACTAAAACTGACGAGTTTGAAGTATTTAATTGACCCCCCCCAAAAAAAAACAAGGAACAATTAGAACAAATTTTTTTGGAGAAAGTTGATATTTGGCAGGGAAGGAGAGGGTAATGAGATCTCATTAGGTGAACTTGTCATGAAACCAAACCTTACGGTTGGGATTTTTCTCCCAGTCAAAATCTGCGGGGGCCAGTAGCTGCTAGTTGCTAATGCCTGTGCCTTATTGTTTCTACATCTCATCTCTTAACCTACCTAATTCATTAATCACAGCTGCATTTACGCACTCAATTTCCCACTTGGTGAGCTTCCTAATACATATGGTTGAGAAACGTAGGGTTTATTGCTTACTGTTTTAAACTTCTGCGACCAAATTAAGTCAGATTCGGTCTGTAGATTTTTAATGTTTGCAAGTTTACGAGGCAGCATCTTACTAAATACTCATCCATGTACTGATTTTTTAATCATCAGAATCTAATAATCCGCATATTCATGTTGCAAGACTAAGGTAATGATAAAAATATGTTAAGATCTTACGTCAGTTAAATATATAATTAACTGGTGATTTATTAATTTTTAGACACTTTTTTTTATAAGTCAATTTTTAAAGATGAGTTCTATTTAAGGGTTCGTAATATTTGATATCAGAGCCAACTCCACGCAGGTGTGTACGTTATAAAAAGGACGACCTGGGAAGAGACAACTTGAAAAGATTAGAGTGGGCCACCTAAAATAGGCTAAATTCTGCCCAAGAGTTCGTAACATTTAGTATTAGAGCCAACCCCACACAAGTGCCTATGTTGCAGAAGGGGTGACTTGGAAAGGTCAAAATAAGACACCCAAAGTGGGTCGAATTCTACCCAAGGGTTCGTAACATTTAATATCAGAGCTAACCCCACGCAGGCGCCCACGTTGCGAAAGAGGCGACTTGGGAAAAGGCGACCTAGAAAGGTCAAAGTGGGCCGCCGTAGATGTCGGTATCGGAAGCATGATAGTATGTTAGAATTCCACATCGGTTAAGTATGAAATTAACTGGTGGT
Source organism: Ailanthus altissimus (assembly GCA_946807835.1). Classification (NCBI taxonomy): domain Eukaryota; kingdom Viridiplantae; phylum Streptophyta; class Magnoliopsida; order Sapindales; family Simaroubaceae; genus Ailanthus; species Ailanthus altissimus. Next base: position 24,489,887 of record OX327684.1, read on the forward strand.
TTAATGACCCTTAGACACCATTCCCTTATAAACTGATTTTTAAGGGTGAGTTCTACTCAAAGATTCATAACAAAATACAACACAGTTTTAACTAAATTTAGCATTCTTCTACCTCAATGGTAGTTCGATCGCCATCAACTACAATTTGATAGGTTTACGAATCAATGTACCAATAGGAGAACTGGAAAAAGGGAATTCAAAGATTAAATTTTAAAAAAAGAGAGAGAGAGAGAGAGAATGTATATGTACAGATACATTAAGATACTATACACAATTGCATCCCTCAAACTATCAAACTTATCTCGAAAAACTGTTCTTGGGACAAAAAGTAAGAGCACTCTTTTTCTCTGCTGGGTGGATATTGTCAATTGCAATTAAAAGAGCCTGGAGAAAGGAAACAGATATGAGATAATGCCAGAGAAAGGTGATCTTGCGTCAATAAACGTACCAGAGAAGTCACCTAGAACGACAACCATCAAAGCTGACAAGTGAATTCCAAATTGTCCGTGCCAGCATTGTTGAGATTCTGTAAGCAATTGGATGAGAATTTAGCAAATGTAGTTAAGGGAGCTCATCTTCCCGGGGTAAAAGATCTGCAGTTTCTTGGCCAACAAGCGCTTTTCTCCTGCCAAAGAAAAGCTAGTATTGTCAGAATGTGAATTTTGTCTGATGATGTAAATTTGCACTCGAAATTTTTAATTAATTCCGTGTCAGTAGAAAAAGCAAACTCCAAAAAAAAAACTTGAAACTTCTTCATCAAGGGAAGTACGGAACTTACAGGTGAGCTACTCTGCTTCAAGTGTTCCAAGGATTCAGCGAGCTCCACTTGTTTTGATGCAGTCGCAAGCAGTGCCTATAATAATTTGAAGTGTAGTTTTGATAGACAAAAAATACAACAAAGACATCAATAATGTTTTGTACAGGCTTTTAAACTTGATAAGCACTCAGCATATTGCAAAAAGGAACTTACTTTTTTTGTCCTTTGTAAATCTTGTTCTATGGATTTAATGCGACTCATTGAATCAAGAAGCATGTCTTCTTTCTCTGGAGGAATTGTTTTAGGCTTGTTAATAAGCTCAGTTACCAAATCTTCCAAATGCTGCAGCCTTTCCCAGCATGGATGGAATGACTCCTTCTCCACTGTTTGTGAAATGCTTTGCTCTTTAGAGCTTGAGCCGGGTAGTGAGGATATTGTTTGGTTTTGTAGTTTTTTGCTTGAACGTTGCAATATAAAAAATCTTTTCAACAATGGGAGTAGAAGATGTACGCATGCTAACAAATTGAGTATAAAGCAAACCACTACACTTGCTAGATGGGGAATGAACTTCTTTGGTGGTCTTCTTTGAGCATGTTCAATGGTTAAATTATCTGTCAAAAGCATCAAATTTGGAACATGTAAACACTAGCTACCAGAAGAAAGAAAGAAAATCAAGTCGATGAGAAATAAGCACCAAGAGAAAGATATAGACCAAGAAAAATGTGAAACTTCTTTTTATTAAATAAATAATTTACACAATTAAAGAAAAATAACATCAACAAATTGATGGGAAATAGTCCTTGACTTGGTAAATGTCAACCTATGAAATGAACCCAAGGAATATTACAATATCAATAAAATATCTGGAGCCATTCACTTCCATTACATCAAACAAAATTTTATGAATTACATAAAACTTGTAGTTTCACTAAACTATTATGCCAAGCGGACGGTACACAGGCAGTACTAGACAACCAGAAGAAAAATCTTTTTTATTTTCACAAATATGGATAACACCACTAGCCCAGATAAAAAAATTTCAATGGCTTGAGTTTGAATCCAACCTGACTAAATTGGATGAAACATAGAACTTAGGGCTTGTATATCCTTAACCTGGAAGGGATGTTTGAGAATTAGGTATGACTAACAACTTTTGCTTTGGCATGATCCTTATTGCTTCATCAAACATTAATTACCATGATACATGTTAATCATCATGTACAGTATTGATGTAAACCAAAGATATGGACACGTGCTAAGATTAAACAAAGAAATAAGTTGTGTGATAACTTACTCGTTGCATTAGCAACATTTACTCCTGCAGCACCGGCTGGTTCATCCATGCTGTTGATTGAAGCAGGTTCACTTGTTCTTCCCTGAGAAGTACACAGTAGCAAGAGTCACAAAACAATAACTGATATTTTGCATAGAATGCATAAACAATTCAAAAATTATATACACTGATAAAGTTTATATGTTTGTGGATACCAACACATTCAATAACAAAAATTGCCTATCAGATAATGGTCAAAAGAAAAAAAGAAGTAAAAACTTTTAAATGCCGAACTAACAGAATCTGGAGAAAGGACGTGTTTTTGTTTGAAAAAAGTCCTCAATCCACTTTAATTTATCATTTAAATGTCCTATGTTTGCATAAACTTGTTTTCCTTCTCCTGTTAAAAAGCACTAATACATATATAATTCCAGAAGAAAACTATTAAGAAGACGCCTTAAGTTTACAAGTAAAATAAGAGGATCGTATTGAAAAATTTAAGAAAAGAGTAGTAGAAAGCTTAAATCCAATATAGCAGAAGTTGAACAGGAAACCAGAAACAATAAAATATGTATCCTGAAAACTTACTTTGTCATTAGATGGTACTAATTTACTGAAGCCTGAAATATTTGGCATTGCATCTAAAGTAGAATCGCTAGAAGATATTTCACTATTGGCAGTCTGCGTAGGAAAGCAGGGCAATGTATCAAAAAAGTCTATAGTAAGATAATGCAAGATAACGAGAGTAGTTCCTTAATCAACAACTGACCTTAGAAATGAATACTTTGAAATCTAAATCATCACTATCAACCGAATTTTTGATTTTCCTCAAGCACATTGCATTGCCAGCATGTACCAGCTTTAAATGGAGATACACAAGGGTATAAGTTTTTCAGATGTAAAATAGAAAGGAAAAAAGAGTACAAAGCATACAAACGCCACAATTTTTTTTTCCCAAGTACTGTGAGTTCATACTTTCATTATTACTGGATCATTCCAAGGTCCTTTATCAGATCTAAGGCACCCGCCTTCATGTGGACACAAGCACGTTCCACCGAGAAAATCTGGCAATTGGCTGTTTCAATATAATTTTCAAAATAAATTTGTGAGGAGAGTCACAAAAATACTCCAGCAATAAAAATTTATTGCAGAGCATGACAATTAAAAAATATCCCAACCTTGAGTCAATAACCTCCAACAGTTTATTACGGAATTTGTTGCCTAGAACCTGTAAAATTAGCAGAACAATCTCTCAATAATTCATACAGCCCCCAGAAGACAGAAAAATTGCACAAAACAATCTTGATTTACATGTATCTTTGCAGTAGTTTTTGGGTCCAAAAAGCCCTTTACTGTGTTCCATAGCAGTTTGAATCCGCTGCCAGCATTAACAATGTACATCTGATGTAAAGTCTGTTTTAAAGAGAATGAGCCAATGTCAGCAATAATACACTGAATTTATGCAACAATTGGTTTAGAATTTTTTCATTATTATAACAATTAACACACCTCAGGATAGTTGTCGCCATCAATTTTCTGCATGCACATCACAAGATCATGGGCAATCTTGCTGAAGCTCATCCAGTTCTGCACAATACGGAAAATGACGAGACATAATGATGTTTTATCAATGTATATGATAAGCAGAACTGCAAGAGATACTGTGGCAGGCTTTTGAAAATACCACTCCATGAACATCCAGTATGGTTGTTGTTGAATCTATGTGTCTCTTGGCTGCAAGAGAACATGCTGGGAACTTCTCAGCAAACGCCCTCTCAAACCCCTGAACATGGTATTTTAGAAACCGTTCCACTGTGGTGATACTCATCAGCTTGCTGGGTTCAACTTTGCCAAGTCTTTCAATATATACAGGACGACCTTCTTTATCTACACCATGGTAACCATGAGGATAACAACTCTGAACTTCTTCGTATTCATGATATATAAAATCCTGAAAATGCATCACCAGGTTGAGGTATCCACTAAATATTAGAAAAATTAAAGGAATGGCACTTCTGACACAAATGAGTCTAAGACTACAAGTTTCAATAACTAATATTAGTTAAAATCCCACTTACACTACACGGCCTGGTTGCCCATTCTCAGTCCTTATATCAGCCATGTCTTGTTACCATGCCTCAGTTTATTATCTCATCATATATCTATGGTAGGATCATCTGATTTATAAAATTAAATTAGCTGTTTACCTGTAAGATATTATCAACTCCATTCTCTTTCCTCCAATTAAGCATTTCTGCCCACATCTGGAGAGTTTTGTCAAGGTCAAACTTCCTAGCCTTCAAAAATCTGCAGCAGGAATCCCAGTTTTCTAAAATTTAGCAGAATAAAATTAAAGAAAGAAAGCAAATGGCTTTCTTTAATAGCAGTAAATGAATGTTTCTATAGCATAAAGATGGTCAGAATACTAAACATCATCCACAATGGCATTGATGATGGGTCTAGCCACTGTTCTTTCACACAACAGTAAATGGATGTACACACACCTTGATAATCAAAGGAGACCAAGATAGCAAGACTTGGCTTTGAGCTTATGTCACAGGTAACTAGGATTGAATTTAACTTTTGAGTAAATTCAAATAATTCATTGGATAAACAGAAGTAAATTAATTATACCAAAATTCCATATTTGCCTAAACAAGCTAAGATTTTGACATTGAAATAAAGTTGGAAAACCATGATCCTACAGCATAGATTTGCATTTTAATTATTCAATCAATCATAGATATAGTTTTGCATGGAACCAATCTGGCTGTCAGGAAATCGGCAAAAACACACATTGCAATATATGTCAGAACTGGAAGTGGGACTGAGAAAAACCAAAAGAATAATGATCGAAATACCTCAACATGGTGTGGTAATCATCGTGGCTAGGCGGGAGCAAGTCATTGGCAATCAATGCACTGCGAAATTCATTGACAGCCTTTTCCTCCTCAGCATTTCTCACGTCCTCAATCGAAATGGAGGGGTACCTACAATCAGAAACGCGTTTGCCGCGTTTCCTGAGAGTGTGAGTAAGCCTCGTTGAAGCATGCATCGCTTTTTTCCTCAGAGATCTGGCCCGACTCCTCCGTTTCTCGTCTTCAGATGTCTCAAAATCCACGCTTTTCAACCTCTCATTCTCTTCAGCTGAAATCACATCTCCTAAGACAAGAAACAACTAGTTTTATATATCACGAAAAGGTAAATTCAGATTTTGTAAAACTGGTGAATGAATTTACCTGGCATTGTGGCTAATTTTGGATATAATTTGAATACGGATTGTATCAGCGCCAAACAACACAACTAAATCTGAGAAATCCCTGAAACAGTATCTCATTTATAAACGAGAGAGATCTAGAAGATTCTTTGCTAACAACAGAAACGACGAAATTGACCCAAAAATAAAAAAATCCTTCATGCTAAAAAGGCCTAAAACGACACGATTTCGCATAATTTCGAAATAACGCTAATCAAAATCAATCGCAATTCAGGATTATATAACAAACGCGCGCACACAATTCTCAAATTAAAGACGATCAAAGCAGTCTTGAATGATCAACCAAATCCATGTGATGTACCTTCAACCAACTCGCATTCAGACGATTCAGCTCTTCAGATTCTTCACATACAAAACACGAGCAGATACGCTCTCTCTTTAAAAAGAAAATGTTGTTGATTTCAAATTACGATTTCTTTAAACAAACTTGCAATAATAATAATAATAATAATAATAATATGAATATAATATTTAAGCTGAGGGGCGTAGCTTTAGGTAACTAGAGAGAGGTAGCAGAGAAAGAAACCGTGAAAGGGGCGCATTGTCGTTAAAGTCAGGTGATTGAGAGGGCGGCAGTTTGGGGTGTGCGGTTCTGTTTTGTTCTCTGTGTGTGTGTGTGTGTGTTTTGTATTGTATTGTATTTGTCTGTCGATGTGTTCAGGCGGGTGTTGGGAGTTGCCGTTTAGTAGCGGATCGCAGCCCATTACTTGTTACTGTTCTATTAGCATTAGGTGGCGCTACGCGTACGCAACGCAACCATACCAAGCCTTAGCCAACGAACTAATTGAATCTCTTGCTTTTAAAAGGTTTATCTACGGTCGTTCTCAAAAACAAAAAAAAAAATTTATCTACGGTCAAACTTTTTTGACAATTATTTTTGGTAGGAAATCAATTTACCATTATATATAAATAGTAATTACTATGTTTTTGTTAATTGAATAATTATTTTACTTTCTTTTGTTTCTCAATTGCGAATGATTAAAATAAATGAGATATTTTGACCCAAAAAAAAAAGGGAGGTGGTATGGTCACCGTCACTGACCACTTGAGTTGTGGCATGTGGAAAGAAAAGAGGGTGACGAATGATAATGAGTAGGTGACAGTTTGAACATCAACAATTCACAAATGAATGGCATGGGGGTACTAATTAGTAAATACTAATTCTATAAACTGAAAAGTGAAAGAGCACGTGTGCTTATTTATAATCAGCATTCAGGAAAGTGGAAGAATAGCGTAACGTAACAAACGGAAAACTCGAGAGCCTTCTTTATTTGTTCTTCGGAGTTACTTTCAGAAGACAAAATACGCTAAATTACGCCAATCATCGCTTTGCCTTAATAGTTTGTTGGGTGTGCGCTCGTTTCAGTGGCAGAAACATCGCATTCCACGACTTTGATTTCTTTTTCTTTTTTTCGGTTATTAAATGGCAATCAACATAGGATCCGAATCCGATTCCGCAACTGGTGGGAGTTGACAGCTAATTTTCTCCCGTCTTTATGCTAAACTTTTTTCTTAATACTGTTCTTGTGACCAATATATAACGTTAATATTCTTCATAATTATAATAATAACAACAATGATGAATAAGAATAATTACATCCATTTGTTCCCCTTCGGGCTTCGGTCATAACCCCGCTCCCTTGGACAAAAATGATTGATGTCGTACGATTCATAAGCTGCTTCTATTTATTTATTTAATGAATTATTTTTGTCCATAGACAATTCACGCTGCAAGATAGTTTTTTCATCTTAGGTTGGATCCTTTGAAACCATTTTAATTTGATTTAAAAATAAGTTCAGCTCTGTCAATTTACAAAGTCGCGAAATATGAACTAACTTTCAAGAACAACACCGAAACTTTTCACATTTAATTACACTCTACAGCAAGCCTGGGATACCAAAATTTTATAACAGCTACTTGATGAGGAATTTACAGAATTTAGCAGCAATTTTCTTGCAGTTAAGAGCATGATGTAAAGCTTGATTTAGGAACTTCCATTGCCTTCCAAGGATATACTTCGGCTGAGTCTTTCGTCCAGCCTCACCTGAAAACTGAGTGTACAGCACAGTGATCATCAATTTTATTAAAGGAATATGGCCATTATCCAATGGAAATCTCAAAGCTGAACAAAGTTACAGCTCCCTTGCATTGGATGATGATAATGAATATTCAAGGGGGTTGAAGATAATGATGTATATCAGATTCGACCAGAAAAGGAAAAAGAAATGAAGCCCATTGCAATCTGAAAAGCAAATATAATATGAACAAAGTTGCCACTCCCTTGCAAATGATTATGATCACGAGATTCATCAAGGGAATAGTTTTGATATAATTTACAACTGCATCCGGAATTCAGTTTTATTCAGCTACATATCCCTCCATTGTATTGACAGTAACAGAACACTTGCCTTAGTGTCAACAATTTTGTCAGTTCTCTCAAACCTTCCTTTTGCATAATGGCAAACAATTTCAATCAAATTACTCAGCTATAATTGATCTTTGTTGTTCAGGACTCAGATTCAAGATTATAAAAAGCATGACTAAGACCTCAATAACAAGATGACTCCTACTTCTACCTTTTCCTTTACAGTCAAAACATTTCAATGACTGAAAAGGCACACATTCTAATGTGAACTGATTTTATTTAGACCTCATACTATAAAGCAGCCAAAGTTTTGAAGATTCTGTGTCTAACACAAATATACAGATCAACAACTTGCTGATAGAAAATAAAATTATTTAAAGAAAACTCAGGACTTTGAGACAAACACATGATAGCATGTCACATGTCATTAAGATGTAAATTGTGGACGGTGAAACTCTCATAATGTTACCTTGGAAGACGATGGAAGCAAATCAGCGTTCCGCTGCCCCACAGGCTCTCTTAGCTGCTGAATCTCTCGAAGCTGGTTCAACATATATCCTCCACGAGTTTCAATTAGGCATTTATGTTATCCCTTTGCTCTGCAGAAAAACTCAGTTTCTCTTTTCCCTCTTGCACCATTCTTAGCCTTTATCTGAGCAATTCAACTTTGGCGTCAATCATCAACCTTTCTTCACTTGCTGCAGATGAACAACTACTAGCTGAGTCCACAAGCAAACTTTTGCTTCGCAAATTACCCAATACTGGCAACCCATTTTTCATTTCAAAACTATTTCTATGATTGCTTTGATTGGTCTGTGCAATGCTTGTACTTAAACAATCACTCATTAACTCACCACTTGAGACCCCAAAATCAGTAGCAGCACACTTTGATATTCCACTTTCTTCAAGATTTTTTTCCTTTCGAGGTTCAGTTTTAACATCAATGACATGAACATCATAAATCATTGGCTCTGAATCTAGTATGGGACTCTGAAGATTATCACGCACTTCAGTTTTACGTTGCCCATCTTTCTCAAGTTTGTCACGACATGAAAAAGTTACCGCAATCCCACTGCAATTATGGACTGCCTCTGAGGTCACCTCAGCAGATGAAGCCTCATATGTTGGAGGCCAGTTTACATTCATACCAATGGATTTACCTTTCTCAATCTCCTGCAGCACCAGTGAGGGATCCTCTTTCAGATCAGGGGAATGTAAAGGCTTTTGTCCCAATTCACTGGTCATATAACTCAAAACAACTTCCGAGTGCCCCTTTTCTAAACCATTCATCTGCCTATAAGCTTCAATTTCTATCTCCAGAAAATGATTCTCCCGCTCCCTCCTAACAAGGATCTCTTTCAGAATGTTCACCTCTTCTTCCTCATAAGCAAATTGTTCTTCTATCATTCTGTGGAACTGCCTTGCTTCCATTTCTATCGCTGCCTTATCAGCTTGAAGACGAAGTATCATGGCCATGGCTTCATCAGTGGCAGTTGCAGAAGCAGCTCTCTCATTCTCTAACTCTGATTGAAGAGCAGCACAAGCAGCTTTCTCTTCTTTAAGTGCTTCTTCCAACGTTCTAATCATATTTTCTTGATTTCCAGAATTTCCTGTAATATCTTGAGCATTAGACATGAACTTTTCAACAGATGATGAATCATTGTTGTTGACCTTATTTTTCGCAAATAATCCCCTCTGTTCAAAGCTATCCCATGTTCTTTCACCCAGATCAAGGACATTTGCACCATTCCTGTCATCTGAAATGGAACAACCACAAACTACAGTAACTACTTCAATGCAAAATTTGACATGAAGAGCAAAATAACAGAAAATTTTCAAACTCAACAAATCCAACATTCGATTCCATTTTTCAACCCTTCCAACATCCTGAGATTTTGACCTTCTATAATCTTTCAATAATTATACAAAACATTAATCAATCAAAGTTTCAATTTCAACAAGGTTTGAATTATGCATCGAAACCTTTGACATATAATTTAACACTTAAAAAGTGATAGCTAAAACTTCAGCTGAAAAAGTAACCGACTTTTAAAATACAAAGAATTTAGGTGCATTTCTTACTCACCATGAAGACCATCTTCTTTTCCACTGATTTGACTTCTGATGTCAGTCCCATTATAAGAAGAACTGGAAGCACCTACAACAACTGATTGCATAGAGGATGATTGTCCATATACAACAGCAGATCTCCTCCTTCGACGTGTCCCGTACCTTTGCTTCTGGTTCACAATTTTCTTTCCCTTGGCATCAAACCCACTTTCTCTATCTACCAAGTTTTTCAATTTTGGGCTGGAAAATGAACTGGGTGACACTTCATTGTCCAATTCAAGAACCCCGTGATCATATGCTCTACCTGAACACGGCACCATATCCAAATAGCAAGGTTGATGATCAAACAAAATCAAATCGAACGGGAAACTACTCTTGATCAACATTTGGACATAAAAAATTTTCCTCCTTGGCCAATCAACTAGTAGCTTATGCCAACATAAACTGTGGTTCTGGTACCCAAAAAACCCAGTACAAGGACATGGCAAGTAGAGTCCAAAAAGATTACAGAATTTCCAAGGTAAAAATGCAAAAACTGATACGCACAGCAAGAAATAAGCAAGAGCAAGGTCAATAAAAGCTCCTATAAGACCAAACAGGGTCCATGAGCGAGTGTGAATTCTGTAAAAAGCCATTATTTCTTAAATAGCTCAAGATTCCAGCTCTTTTAGAAATTTTAAGAGGCAACTGAGTTTCAGAAATGAAAATCAAATACCCACCAAAAATATGCAAGTACTGTACACAACTCACTGTGAGACAAGCTAAGATTAGCACATAAATCAAATTGAAACAGTGCATAAAGAACCCAAAAGAAAAAACTTAAATTAAAACGCAAGATCATCTAGAAAAGTAAAGTGCAAACAGAGGATCAAAGCCTAAAGTTCATCGTAAACTTGGTGACTAAGGCAGTTGAGAAGAGCACGGGGAACCTGGATGCTACGGAGGGAGGATTAGAAGTAGTTTTCAAGTTGATGACTATCAAGATTCGTAGTGAATTGGCAAAAACAGAAGCAACTTTTTTTTTTTTGTGTTAGATTCCCACGTGGCGCCAAGCAACTTAGTGGCGTGTTTGTTTAGGATAAAAACGATCGTAGGTTTCGCGGGCTTTAAAGTCAACGTTGGTAAGCGCAGATATTATTACGGATATTAATTTTTTAATATTTATTAATTTATAAAATACATAATAATGTTTAAACGTTAAAGAATTTTTTTATAAAATATAAAGTGAAAAAAGATGGTTAATTTTTTAAAATGTGTCCGACTTCTATCGGGATTTTAATACATGTGACAAAAATTAAAATTTTATTTATTTTTAAATTTTGACAAAATATTTTAAATATTCATCAACCATATTCATCAAAACATCGCGCTTCTTTTCATCATCACGCTTTTTTCATCATCATAACCACGGAAAGCCATTTCTTTTCTTTTCTTTTTTTTTAAATCATCCCAATCATTTTTTTTTTAAAAAAAAAAAATGAACGTCGTGGCTTTTTTTTTTTCTAAAAAAATTACGGATAAGATTTCATTTTTTCATTACAAACTCAACACTCACCAAATTTAACAATAGACTCATTAAATCCCTATCCCTATTTTGAGCAAAATCAAAATCCACTCATCAAATCCTTAAATTCTCATCAATTGAAAAAAAACAAAAAAAAAAGAAACTACCCGTTGTGATCAGCTGCAGCGGCAACGGTAGCACATTTATCAATTTCCTAATCCCTAAATTCTCAATCTCAGTTTTGGAGTAAAAATCAATCAAAATTGAAATCAAAATTCAATTGAAAATCAAAATAAATTTGTTAAAAAAAAATGGTGTTAGAAAAAAATATTCAAAGGAGAACCTCACAATTAATTAAACTGAGATTCTTTATTTTCCGTCTCAAATTCATCTTTACAAAAAGATGTTAAACAGTGCCAAAGAAAAAAAAAAAAAAAAAGAGAATAACAATACAAAAATTAATGTGGTTCAGTTCAAATCAAACTTACGTTCACGGACTATCAAAGACAAAATATACTATGTAAAATTGATTTCAATTACATAAATTTTTTATCACTCACCCATCAAATTGAGCCTACTACAAGAGAATACTAACTCAAGATTACAAATGTTTCTCGTTACCCTAATAATAGTTATACTATAAATCCTTAGTTAACCCAAGAGTTTACAAGATGAAAAAAATAAAAACAAACCTTTTATTTTTTTTCTCACACTCTCACTTTTTTCTCCCTTCCGTTGCTCTTCTTTAGTATTTTTGGTGTTACAAATGATATTTTTTCTTATCTCCAAATGAGCCTATTTATAAATTTTTACAATGTAAAAAAGTCTTTACCAATTTCGGTGCCACATGCACCAATTTTTTTTTTTTCATGTTAAGTCAAATAAATTGGCTCAACAACCTCTACACAAGTCAAATAAGTTGACTCAACCACCGTCACTTATGTACAAGTCAAATAAGTTGGCTCAACCACCAACACTTATTCACAAGTTAAATAAATTGACTCAACCACCATTATTTATGCATAAGTCAAATAACTTGACTCAACCACCAACACTTATGCACAAGTCAAATAAATTGGCTCAACTACTTTTATGCATAAAATTGACTCCACTTAAATAAATATTTGTCTCCAATATCAACAATTTATTATATCACTTTTTTTTAATATTTATAAAAATAATTTTATCATTTCACATAATTTAACATAAATTATATTGTTTTTTATAAAATATTTTCTAACAAAAGATGTTACTACGCATTTTACAAATTAATAAATATTAATAAAATTAAACCTTACTATTCGTAATAATAACCTTTTGATATTTGCCAAAAACCAACAGTCTTTTCCGAGGCTTCCAGTTTCCACCACCTCTTCGATTTTGTCCTATGAACGCTGTCTTGTATCTGTGGTCTTATCCAGTTGTTGTTTTTTTTTTAAATAATAATTATTATCGTTTTTAGACATGAATATCCACTATTTTTTTGGCATTACATAAATGTAATTGCAAATCCATATAATGACATTTTGCCGGCCTCATCTACCAAATTCGTTGCAAACAAAAGATAATGATGTAATCGTTGCAAATTCGTTGTCATAATCCCAAATTTTGTTGGCCTCATTCACCATTATCTTCTATCACTATTTTAATAAGTAATTTGACTTGATGATGTTAATTACGATGGTCCGAATGTAAATCTATCACTTTCGGATTTATGATCCAATTAAATAAAGGGGATATCAAGTAAGCAGCTCTACCTTATTCGATTTTAAAATATCATTAATATTATTTTAGAAAGATAATGATATCAATTATTTTCTTATTTTGTTGAAATATAATAAGATTTTATAGTATGTGCATTAGTGCCCCTCCTATAATTGAGCACACCCCCGTGGACCATATAGTATGTGCATTGATATTTTATTATAATTATTGGTATTATTAATCAATGCAAAAATAAAAATGTATGTAAGTGAAATTATATTAAATAAGCATATAAATAATGTAGTATGCTATCTCACTTATGGTTTTTTTTTTTTAAGAATTAAATTTTTGTAAGTGACAAATTCAACCGAGTCACGTTTTGTGTTGATAAAAAAGATTGTTGGTAGTTGTTTGGTAAAACAGAAATTATATTAAATAAGCATATAAATAATGTAGTATGCTATCTCACTTATGGTTTTTTTTTTTTAAGAATTAAATTTTTGTAAGTGACAAATTCAACCGAGTCACGTTTTGTGTTGATAAAAAAGATTGTTGGTAGTTGTTTGGTAAAACAGAACTACGGTTTTGAACGCAGCAAATAATAGATATTGCTACATCATGTGTATAAAAGAAAGCATGTTTTTATTTTTTATTTAGTTGGTATATAACATTTTTTTAAATTTAGTTCAATTTAATTTAATATTAAAGTCAAATACACTTAAATTAGTTTTTGAAAGAATTATAACTTAACCCAACTTGTTATCAATTTGGACGACCCACTTCTATTACAAAGGGAAATAATTATTTTCTTCGCCAATGAACAAATACACTCAATATATATAAAATTTAGTTTAGACGTCAAATTTAACAAAAATTAGAACTAGATAATGACTTTCAAAAATAGTCGCAAATGTATATAATCACGAGGATTTTCCTTTTTCTTCTCCGTTAGAAAAAAAAAAATGAATAAAAAAAGAATATTCAAAGCAAGCTGAGGAAAATCTTCTTCATATTAATGAGTTGTTTGAAAAGTAGATGAACTGTATTTTGTTGGGTAAGGAGGAGATGACTTTGTTATTTGGAAAATGTCTAAAAATAATTAATATTTTAAAATAAAATTTTAATTTAGCTACAAAATAAATTCATAAACTTTATTAGTTATATATATTTTCGTACCATATTATCCTTGAAGTATTTTTACATCTTTATCATAAATTATTTAAAATTTTAATCAAAATATATTTTGAAATTAGTCAAAATAAATAATTTGAAGTAAAATAGACTGAAAGATAGTAAATTTAATTAAAAAAAACTATGAAAAAAAAGTAAAATCCGACAAAAAACTTTAAAAAAGAATGCTGAAATCGATAGGACCTCACATTCAACTTGCAGCCAACTTGTGCAATACCTCGCACGTGAAGCGTTGTGCGAGTTGGGGCCTCATGCCATATCTCGTGCACGAGGCGTGGCGCGAGGCTCCTCTCCGTGCCTTACGTGCTAAGTGTTGTGCAAGTTGGAGCCTTGCACCATACCTCGTGGGCAGGAAGTTGCGTAAGGCTCCTCCCTGCACCTTGTACGATGTGTGAGAAATCTTGGTTTTGTCCACCATTTTTGTCCCATGTTTTATTATTTTTCATTATTTTCATGCCTTTTTTTGTACATTAATACACAAAATTACTTATTCTTAATCTATAGCGTTTTTTTTAAAATCTATTTAGACAATAACATCTTTTTTTTTTATTGATTTGTGGCTTAAACTACAAATATTTTTTAAGTTATATTATTTATAAGGACAATGCTAATAAAGATTTTGTAACACCCTGAAATATTTATTTATTAGATTTTTTTATTTGTTAGGATTAAATTTATTTATTAAAGGAAATGGAAGAATTTGATTAGTTGGAAAGGTGTTTATATGATAGAAATAGATTCATGGAATTAAAACATTGATCATTTACACCTTTTCAATACTTAATTATAAACCAATAGCAATTAGTCACTAAATGAATTGGAAAGTGATAGAATTAGTTAGTTTTTTACTATATTTTAACTAGTTTAGTTAGTGAATAGTTATTTAAATTTTTGAACCAATCAAATGCTACCATTTCTAACCAATGGCATTTTTGTAATTTTGAATTTAGTTGTGAGTATTTTTGAAAAGAAAAATGAAGACAATAAAAGGAAAAATAGTATTGAAAAAATTAGACAATTCTAAACCCCTTTGGCCGTCCCTCCTTTTGCATTTTCTCTTCAATTTTCTTTTATCCCCCTTTAAATTCAACAAATTTACATACTTTCCTTAGCAAATTAAGCCCCAAAACCCTTAATTAAACCACTCTTCATCAAGTTTCAATTATCAATTTTGAGTTAGAAGGTGTTATTCAATGTGAGTTGATGCTAAAATTCTATTGAATATGGATTTGGAGTTTTAAGGGTTAATAGAGAAAATAGCTATGTAGAATTAGTCATTTGTGCATCTAATTTGGTAAATTGAAATTTTATTCATTATTTGTGTATTTTGACATATTAAGGTGAAAGTTTGGCCCATGATAGCCAATGGAAGGACAAGGAGAAGAAGTGAGTCACAAGTGGAGGAATTAAGCTTATAAGGTTGGTGTACACTTTAGGTTGAAACTTTATTTTTTTTACTTTAGAGAATTTAGTGTATATTTATATGATTTAATAATATGATGGATGAGTGTGTTGAACTATGGCATTGAATCGATAATTGTATTGTTTCTAAATGAATTAAATATGTTTTGAACATTGAATATTAAATGGTGGTCAAAATTGAAAAGAATTGGGCATAAATATGAATTTGAGAAAAATAGGACTTATATGAAAATTTTAAAAAAATATACACTAATTTGTAAATATCTGAAAGTTTTAGGGCTTTATGTTAATTATTATGAGATTAGAATTTAGATATGACTTTTTGAAAAAATTGAGGCTTAATTACAAAAATTTGAAAAATTTGGGGTTATAAGTGAAAAATTAAAAACTTTTGGGTTGAATTGTTAAATCTAAAAAATCTGGAAATTATTTTGGGTATTTTTGAATATTCTGGACTTATATAAAAATTTTTGGAATATTTGGGCTCATGTGTAAAATTTTGAAAAAAATTGAGCATAAAGATAAATAGTAAAAAAATCTGGGCCTATTTGTAATAATAAAAAAATATTTGTATCTAAATATGAATAATCAAAAAATTTGATTTTATTTTAATAATAATAATAATGATAAATTTGTGTTAAATTTTTTTTTAAAAAAAATAATGTATTAATAATAATATTATGATGCCTCAAGTAAACTTGAAAATTACTAGGGGAGAATTGATAGTTGACATGTCAATAGGGTATTATAACAGTACTGCACCATTTGCTTGTCTGATGACACCACTATGTGTATCTAATCTGTTATCTGTTCTGGATTCGGTAGGTAGTCACCGAGTGGTCAATGCCAGATCACTATCTGATATTTGTTAGCCCATTAGCCAATCCATAGTATTATGTCAGTGTTTATTTTGGGCGCCTATTTGGATTAATTGTAATTTATTAAAATATTTAATAAATAAATAAATTAAATTATAAATATGATATGTATATATATATATATATTTATCAATTGAAATGAGAAATTGAATAATATTTTGATTTAATGAATTTATATTTGATAAATTTTGATTTATTATTATTATATGACGACATTGGTTATTGTTTAAATTTTTATTATTTATATATATAGTTTATTTGCAACAAGGATAATAAAATATTATTATATTGTTTCAACTTTTGTGTACACCCACTCAGCCGTCGTGCTTAGTGCGTTGAATTTACCATGCGCAGGTAATAGAGTTATTGTCCCTAAAAACTGAAGAGTGAATCTTTCTGCAACAACTCAAAGTCGCTCACATCCTCTATATACATATAATTATATTTGGTAGATATTTTATTTGTCTGTAAACTATTATATATTATATTATGAACATTAATTGTATGTACGTGTATGTATGTATTTCCTCAGAACTGTTTTCTTTAAAACTATGATGATATATGATATTTATTTTGATAATATGTTGGATTTAAAATAGTTTGGTGAATGTTTGATGTATTTAGATTGCAATATGAGTTATACATAGTTGTTAAAAAATGAGAAATTGGTTGAGAATTGATATTGAGATTTGAGAATGTTTTCTTTTATCGCAAGTTGTGTAAAGTCTAATTTTTATAGGAGATTCTGTCAATTTTTTTTAATAAATATTTAATTTAAAAAAATTAATTTAAGTGTGTTTTTAGTAAGATTGAATAATTGTTTATTATTATTTTTGCTTGATGTTATTGTAACATTCTCTGATCTTATATCTCAATGAAAAGCGGGTGATGGAAGTGTTACAAATTTGTTAAATAATTTTTAGTTATAAAAATTTATAATATTTTAAAAGTGGCTATTTCTAAATAATTCCCTTATTATTTAGTAGAAAGATTATAATTATTTTTATATATTTTTCAGAAAAACAAACAATTTTGTAAAAAATAGTTGGCCCACAACACAATGTATGATTAGAAAAATTATTTAATCAAATAACATCCATAAAATTTTTGATTAAAAATGGAAAAATGGTGTGCTCTTAGGAAGTGCTATTACTACAAAAAAGAGGGGCACTTCATAAAGGATTATCTAGAGAAGAAAGAAAAGGATAAAAAGAGAGGTGGATGTTGTCCTAGCTTATGATGATAGCGCAGAGACTTTAGTGGCTTATGATGGTAGAATTTCTGACCAATGAATTCTAGATTCTACATGTACGTTTCACATGTGTCCCAATAAGTCATGATTTATCAATTTTCAAGCCATTAGTGGAGGAAAGATGTTAATGTGTAATGACATAGCATGTTAAGTGATGAGAATTAGTAGTGTTAGACTTAAGTTGCATGATGGGAGAGTGAGAGAATTAGTAGATGTTAGGTATGTTCTTAACCTCAAAAGGAACTTGATCTTGTTGGGGACATTAGACCAGAGTGGATATGCCATTAGGATTAATGAAGGGCTTTTGAGAGTGTTGAGAAGCTCCATGGTTGTGATGAGAAGTGAAAAGCATAAATGAGTATATATGCTGAAGGGAGAGGTAGTTAGTGGTTATGTATCATTCTCTATTACTGAATATACAAACTAAATTGTGGCATCTAAAGTTAGCACACCTAGGTGAGAAGAACCTAAAAGAGTTATTTAGTCAAAAGGTATTTGAAGAGGATAAGTTTTAGCCACTAGATTTTTGTGAGCATTGTGTGCTAGGTAAAAGACATAGAGTGAGGTTTAATATTAGAGAGCACAAAATCAAAGGGACTTTTGATTATATATACTTAGATCTTTGGGGACCAGCACAGATAGTCACTTATGGTGAGGTTAAATATTTTCTCACATTCATTGATGACTATTCGAGGAAGTTAGGTCTATGTGTTAAAGAGCAAGAAGTAGGTGTTTGATACGTTCAAAATATGGAAGTCCTTTGTTGAGAATCAAACTGGCAAGAAGATTAAGAGGCTAAGAAATGATAATGGCCTTAAGTACTGCAACATAGATTTTGATGGGTTTTGTGCTAAGTATAAGATTGTAAGGCATAGAGCTGTGAGATCAACACCATAGCAGAATTGTATGACTGAAAGGATGAATAGATCCTTGCTTGAAAGGGTTAGATGCATGTTAACCAATACTAAGATGTCCAAGGAATTTTGAGGTGAACCTGTAATGATAGCAGTTTATTTGATCAATATAAGTCATTTCTCTATGATAGACTTTAAGACCCCAAAAGAGAAGTGATCTGACGATCTTCCCAAGTATGGTATTTGATCTGACATTCTTCCTTAGAAGAGAAGTGGTCTGAAAACCTCAGAATATTTAGTTACTTAGCTTTTGTGCATGTGAACCAAGGTAAATTGGAGCCTAAAGCTATGAAAGAGATATTTATAAGGTTTTTCGAAGGTGTAAATAAATACAAAGTATGGTGTAAATATTTGAAGTCACCTAGAAGTTATTGGGTACGGTGTTTTGGTTCAAAATCATATTAGGCGCGTGTATGCATGTGCGCGAGTCTATTGTTCATAAATACATATATATGCATCTCATACATTATATACGCAACGGAAGTTAGAAATTTAATTTCTTAAAATAATGAACACAATAAATTTTATTCCATTACAATAGTGAACAAATTAAATAGATATTAATCATATTAATACCAAGATTAAGAATAATCACCTCTTAAGCCTTTGGAACAGTTTAAGCTGAAGTACCGCCTGAAATAAACCCATTGACAATTCTAGGACTCAACGGAGTGGACTTGAGTTGCTAGAATAGTAGCTTTAATTTTAACACTGGTTTAACTCTCAAACCCCGAGATTAACTCTTAATCTCTAATTTAACACTTAAACTATGGATATTAGTTATACATTAACTAATATATATATTTTTCAAAGTAATAAAAATTTGTTTTGTTAATACAACTCTTGTATAAACAAAATAATTTCTTTTATTACCTTTTTGGTGGCCGACCAATATGAAAGAGAAGAAGATGAATATTTGCTTTAACATTTGAAAGATAAAAGAACAAAACCATTTTGCTTTCTCACTTCTCTCCAAATTGCCGAGCACACACTTGAAACTAAAATGAGCAAATGCTTTATTTATTTGCTTCAATTATTTCCCTTTATTACGACAAAAATTACCCCACCATGGATGGCCTCCAAGGCCACACCCATTTTTTTTATTTATATTAAACAATTAACAATAATTGGTATGATTTGAAATGGTGAGACTTGGCCGAGACAAACAAAATAATTGAACAAAACATTTCTTCTTTTACAATTTTCAGCCCCACCAATGCATGACAACATATATCTTTCATCTCTTATTTTTAGTAAAATTAAAAATAACACACAGTTTACAATTATTAAATAATTTAAATAATCAAAGACGTGACAATTGCATTATTAATTCATGATTAGCTGTAAGCCATTCAATTTAAATATTAATTTGACTTTTATTTGTTTATTCCAAATAAACTCAAACCATTCATTTGTATATTATTTGTTAGACATTATGGTAACTTCAGAGCCAAATAATGAATGACCCACAATGTACCACGTGTCATCATATTATTGTTCAACAATTATTGTTAACTAATTAATGTACTTAACACGTTCATATCCCGAAGGATACTGAAGCAAATGGCTTGTCGGTTGAAATTTACTAGATTAAACAATTCAATCTAGTATGCTGCTCCAGTGCACAACAAGTACATTTCATATTGTGAGATTTTTTAGGTCCACACTCGATTTGTCAATCGAAACTATTCCATGAGTCCGTGATCGATGCCCCATAAACAAGTTACAGATATTACAAATCAATACTTAAATAATATAAGTTGAAGCGCATACGTATAATCCTTTCGTCACCTTATCCTAAATGTGCATGGATATAAATTAGCATCGTTGAATCCCTATATGCTCATCCGTAAACTTATCTCTAGATTTGTATTTTGAGAAAATAATATCCGCAAACTCTTTTACGATATTGTCTAAACCCTACGGAAACTCTTTTCCTAGGTTTGTGCTTTCTTCAAAAGACTTCTTAAAATATAATTCCAGAGCATCAGGATATACAACCCCCTATAAGAGCTAACGAATCCCATATCTACGGACACTGGACTCTATGAGCATTGGACCATATTCAGTGACACGTAATGGCTAGACCATGAAAGATATTTGACATCCGTAGAACCAAAGTATGGTGGATCACTCAGAAGCCCACTCTGGCACTCAGGTCCAAGGATCACGAATACTACACAACTCGAGAGAACTCACCATTGACGGCTTCATAAGATGTCTATTGGCGTCTTCGTGAGTCCTTTCAGTATCCAGTCCTAACTGAATACCCGCATGCCTATACAAGCTCTAAGCTCATGGTCAGCTAAGAACAACCATCTGTACCCTACAGATATAGACATCCACTGATCTATATAAAAAAGATTCACCGATAGACCTGCATCAATAAAAATAGACCAGGAACATAGTATTTGAGAATATACTTATATAATGGCATTTCCTAACACTTATTGCAACTTCTTGTAACTACATTATTACTAGTATATTCTTAGGTCTTTGTCCTATTTCAGACAAGATTCTAACTCCTTAGATATGGTTGACTTTTATTGTAGTAACCAGTATCCATAACCGGTAAGAATATGTATATTTATATATATAAATATACGTATTTTATTTATATGTGGGTGATCCTTGATTTATATATTGTTATTAGTAGTGTTTTTATAGGTTAAGGATATACTATTAGTATTGGGTTTATTTGTATGACTTTAGATTTATTTTAGGGACCAAATTGTTATACTTTGAAAGTTTTGGGGGCAAATTTGTAAATATCAAAAATTAGCCTCTTAGTATAAAAATACACTTTTAAACCCTAATTTACCATTTTTAGGTCGAGCTACCCATTTTAAGAGAGAGAAGAGAGAAATAGAGGAGAGAGAAAGAGGAGAAGAAGAAGAAAAAGAAGAAGAAATTAGAAATTTGAATTTCAAGAGGTATATCATACGTATTTCTCAATTTATTGGTATTAATTAAGTTAATTCCTTTAAGTTTTGATTTCTGAAAATATGTATAATTGAGGATTTGTTGTGTATTTCGTAAGATCATATGAGAATTGATGATGATCTATAAGATAGTTTGATAAATCATGATGAATTATGGAATTTCTGCTGGATAACCTCTTGATCTAGGAATTTTATAAATTGTTGTGATTCGATTCTGGTTTTGAATTTTGAGTATATGAAATTAGACATGTTTAGGATCATCTGAGACTTTGAATCGACTGAAAATATCGGAAATTGAATTTGTAGTGAATTTACCAAAATGACCCTGGAATTCTGGAAATTTCCTGTGTAAACAGTATGATACAGTGGAAAATAATTTTTGACCTGCTGAATGATCTTTAAAAATTACGAATTTGTGGAATATGATAATTTTATATGTCTAATATGATATACTCGGAATTGAGAATTTGGATCAATGTGGTTGAAGTGTTATGAATTTCTAAAGTGTATCAGCTCATTGTAGTATTTGATTAACAGATTTTTAAAGTTATGAAATAAAATAGTTTTAAAATACTTTTGGCAGTTATTTGGAAGCCAAATATTTATCATGGACTGAGATATGTGTCAAGAGTAATTATGTGGTAGTTTTATAATTTTTGAGTTAGTATATGATTTTATAAAATTGGGAGATTGAATACTGTTTAGTAAGTATCTTGATCCTGTCAGGTTTGTAGTTTGGATTCGATGGTGTGTATGGAATGGATTGTGTAGGAATTTTGATATAATATTCATATATAAGAAGTATATATGAGTCAAGAATGATATATTCTGATTTCGGAGTAATTGGACATCATTTGATGTATTAGAAATTTTTGTTAAGTGTAAGTGGTCAGAATGACAGGTTTTGAGAAACCAAATATTTAGACCAATTTGATGTGATAAATGCATTGTGTATAATTTTGTAAGCTATTTAAAGTATTTTGTGTGAATTGTGAGGCTTATGAAAGGATTAATCTCCATTGATAGGTTAAGGAGATTTAAGCCTTGTAGCTGAAAGTGTTAAGAGGTAAGTATACTAGACTTTTTACTGAAATCACAATAAACATAGTAATTGTTTTGTATGATTTTGCAAATGGGGTTAAGAATATGTTTATGTTATGTCAAAGTATATTTTGATATGAAATGTGAATATATGTTTCTGAATGTGAGCATTGACATTGAGCATGGACATACATGTGTTTTTGTAAGTGAGCTTTCAAAATAAGATGTGTTTAATAAAGAAAGCTTTTGAAGTGTAATATGTCCATGAGAAATATTTTGTATTTTGAGGGTACTTGAACTCACTGTTAACTTAGTAGGCATTTTATGTGATTGTGGAGCCTTTATGTGTGGCCTTTCCTTTGGGATTGGTATATGTTATGTGTTCCGTATGTAGGGAGGATCCTATTGGTACCTAAAGGAAGAGTGAGTCATCACATTCGTGTGGTGGCGTATTGGTGCATGTGAGAGGACTCACCGATGATCAGGGTGAGGGTTTGGCTTTTACCTTCGGGCATAAGCGTTATATATGTGTGATTTAAAGACCTCACTTGTACTATTCCTCTCATACGGTATGTCACCTACGAGTGACATTTGGCTCATTATGTGATATGTGATATGTAAGTCCTACTAAGTAGTAGTTGAGTAATGGTATTCCTATTATGTGTTTTGAAAGAATGTGTAAGCGCTTACATGATATGTGATTTGATAAGATTATGATTTTGATTGATCACAGCATATCATACATATGCATTGTGTACATATATGTATTTGTATTTGATATATGAAAAATTAGTATGCTTACTGAGTTTTATACTCATTATAGTTTATGGTGATTTCAGGTAAATAAGGTGCATGTGGGCTTAGCGGATTTGGCAAGGCTTCTGCTGTTCCTTGGGTTCCCTAAGTTGCTAGGTTGTTGTGTGTTTCATTTGGGGACACGTGGGATAGGATATTTGGTTTGTCCCTATTGAATAAATACTTATGTATTATTTCATTGTGTGTGGATTGGATTTGGTTTAAGTTTTATAAAGTGTGGTTATTGGATGATTTTAAGTAAGAATTTGCAATGGATATATTCTGGGCTCCCGGTAACAAAGTTGCTACTGGTGACGTAGTAGAGTGTTAATCTCTGAGAAAACTCTGCGTATCTCCGGTTTAATAATTGTCCCAGTCATAATTCAATTGCTATAATTCTGAAAGAAATTGAAATGAATGTTTAAATATTGTCAAGAGAAGTTTATACTTATATGTTAGGTTAAGGTTGATTTTAGTGTTGAACTTACTAGCAACTTGCTAAGGATTTCTGTGTTGAATGAAAGTTGAAAATTTTGTGTAATATTATTTATGAGTACACATGCAGTGAATGAATGTAAGTGATGTCGTGTGTCGGATCTTTTGGGTCTGGGGCGTGACATTTATAACCTACTAACACTTAACATTTATACCTCTCAGCTCTGGTAACTCTTAACACTGATCTAAACTCCTTTAAATCAGATTTGAACTCCTTAATCATACAATGTTCGTAACATTACAAGCATTATACCATATATATATATTGTCAATGATATTGTCTAAAGAAGATGACAATGTGGAAGAGGAGTAACATGCAAGGCGAGTCGCGAGTGACAACAAAGTGAGTAGACTCAGTGAGACGACCACTACATATACTTAGAGGAGCTCGAGTAGAAGTGGTTGACTCGGTGGTTCAACTCGGTCGCCTAAATCGGAGGAGCTCGAGGAACTTGGAATCACGGTTGAAAATTTGGATTTCAACCCATCGTCTAAATTGGCTTGTGGTGGTTGTGGCAGCGGCGGCAGTTGTGGTGGCGACTACTGAGTACTTGTGTAAAGGAATGTAATTTGTATAAAACTTGTAAGATTGCATTTGAAAACTTATCTTGGGGATGTTATTTTTAGAAACCAAATGGATTAATAATGCACTGGTTTACAAAAAAAGCCCTTGCAGTTATTTTATAGTTGAAAATACTTGATGGGTTGTGTGTGTTTTATGTGGCTTTTAGCTGTGAGTTTAGAAGCTTTGAATCATAGATTGTTTTATTTGTAGATAGTTAAGTTATCTTTTATTTAGGGGTGGTAATGCGTCGGGTGGGGAGACCTTTCTAATATCCTATCTCATTTTATATTTTAAGTTCCAATTTTCATCTCAATTTTTAAAAAATTTAATGAAATGGGGATGGAGAATCCCCATATGTGGAATGCCATTTTCATTTCATCCTCGCCTTGTTTTTTTTTTATTAATATTAAATAATAATTTATATTCATAAATTTTAATAATATAAAAATATAATTTATATTGTGATTAAAAAAAGTATTAAATTATATAAAAAAATAAAATCAACAAACTAAAATAATATAACAATATATTTTAATAATGTGAATAGTAATTAATAAATAAATTTTTAATAAATAAAAATAAGGGTAAACATATTTGGTTCGGTTCAGTTTCAGCTCGAGTCGAATTGATCGATTTAAGTAAATCAAACATGTTCTATTTGGTTTAATTTTTAATTTTTTTTGACATTTTTAAAATTTTTTCTTCGATTTAAACTGAACCAAATCAAATCGAAACCGAATTGAAACCAAACCGATCAGTTCTAAATAGATTAAACCGAATCCTAAATTGAACTCTAAACCAAACCAAAAAATTTAATTAGGTTTGATTCAGTTTTCAATTAATCGAATTGATTGCCCACCCCTAAATAAAATTAAAAATTTTAAAAAATACTAATGTTTAGTGCCTAACATCATTAATTTCATGGTTAATTGTTTCATATTTTTATTAAAATTCAAACTAAAAAATAATTTTTTTATTATTTACAACAAAAAATAAATAAATTTTAAGATTTTTTTAATTATATATTCTATTTTTATGAATCAAAATATATTATTAAAGCATATCCTATTTAATATAAAATAAAATTTTGATAAATTATTTAATACATAATATATACTAAAAAAGTTACATATAATATATTCATAAGATGAGACGAAAAGACTTAATTTCGTCTTCATACTATTAATAATTTAAAAAAATAATTTTTCCCCTACCTCTAACTATTTTCACAAAAATAATTTCATCTTCGTTTATTTTCCTTTGCCTCGCGAGTTCCTATCCTCGTGAGTATTTTGCCATTCTTATCTTTATTTTTGTTTTTTATTTTTATTTTCTAATAACACAAGGATTTTAGTTTCAATTAAAGTTTATGTTAGGAAATTGAGGGGTGATGCAGAGTCGCAGCTAAAGCGAAATTGAGAAAAATAATAAAAATAAAAATAAGACAAAGATAAGAGTTTACGTGATTCGGCTTTTAGCCTACGTCCACGGGAGAAGACAGAAGAATCCCTTACTTTCAAAAATGGAGAATACAAGTATTGTAGTGTTTTAGCCTTACAACCTAAAACTCCAATACACCCAATTCTCTCAAATTACTCAAAAACTCTCTCAATTTACAATTTGGAATGAAATATGAATGACTAAACTCTCCCATTTATAGGGAGAGTTTAGCATGATAGACAGCCAAGAAATGACTGTCCACCATTGTTAAAACAATTGCTGGCACCGTATGCCAGCAATTAAGTAGCTTGTGCCAGCTACTACAACATTTCTCCCACTTGGAGATTTGATTGAGAATCAATTAAGTCTCCACACCATTCTTTCTTCTTCGCCAAAGCCATGTTGCCTACGTGTCTGCTAGGCCATGCAAGGATTTGCACCATACAAACTTGTTGGTATTGGTGGGTTTGGTCAACATATCTGCTAGGTTATCATCTGTATGAAGTTTTTTCATATCCACACTTCCATCTTTTACCACTTCACGAACAAAGTGATATTGAACACTTATGTGCTTCGTTCTTGAATGAAAAGCTAGATTCCTTGCAATGTGCAAGGCACTCTGACTGTCACAAAACAATTCAACTTTCTCTTACTTGTGCCCGAGCTCCTTCAGTAATCTTTGTATCCAAATTGCTTCCTTGCAAGCTTGTGTAGTTGCCATGTATTCTGCTTCTGTAGTAGATAATGCCACAACAGTTTACAGTTTCGAAACCCAGCTTACAGCTCCTTCTGCAATTTTAAACACATAGCCAGTAGTGGATTTTCTTTTATCAAGATCTCCTGCAAAATCTGAATCCACATAGCCCTTAACAATAAAATCTGATCCTCCGTAACATAAAGCAACATCTGAGGTACCCTTAATGTATCTAAGGATCCTCCTGACACAACCAATGCTCTCTACCAAGATTCGTCATGTATCTACTAACTGCTCCCACTGCTTGTGCAATGTCTGGTCTGGTATAAATCATAGCGAATATTAAACTTCCGAAGCTGATGCATACGGTACTCAAAACATCTCATTCCTCTCTGCTTATTTGCTAGGACACATCTTAGAGGATAACTTGAAATTAACAGGGAGTGGAGTACTAATTGGCTTACAATCTTGCATGTTTAAGCGCCACAAGATTTTCTTTAAGTAGTTCTTCTGAGAAAGCCAAATCTTCCTGTTATTTCTGTCTCGGTGAATTTGCATCCCTAGAATCTTGTTTGCTGGTCCCAAGTCCTTCATATCAAATTCTCTAGCCAACTGTGCCTTCAATTCTTGGACTCGATCTTTGTTGGGGCCTACCACCAACATGTCATCCACGTACAACAGTAAAATAATGAAATCATTATCATCTTCAAACCTTTTGTAGTATGTACAATAGTCTGAACTAAGTCTGTTGTATCCAAGGCTGATGATATAGGAATCAAATCTCTTGTACCAATACCTCGGCGCCTGTTTAAGACCGTACAAAGATTTGTTCAACCTGCAAACCAAGTTTTCTTTTCCTTCTTCTTTAAAACCTTCTAGTTGGAGCATATAAATTTCTTCTTCAAGTTCTCCATAAAGAAAAGTTGTCTTCACATCTAGCTGTTCTAGATGTAAGTCAAATGTAGCACATATTGCCAGGACTATTCTGACTGTCGTGAGTCGAACCACAGGGGAAAATATCTCATTAAAGTCAATACCTTCTTTCTGAGCATAACCTTTCACCACAAATCTCGCACGATACCGCTCTACTTGGTCATTGCTATCCCGTTTGATCTTGTAGACCCATTTGTTACCAATGGCTTTTTTTCCACGTGGTAGTGCAACCAGCTCCCATGTTTTGTTTTTATGCAAGGCTTCAATCTCTTCTTGCATTGCTGTCATCCATAGAGAAACATCTTGACTTTTAGAAGCCTCCTGGAAAGTTGTTGGCTCTCCATCCTCTGTTAGAAGGCAGTATGCAACATGAGCTTCCATGACATACTCCGAGTGCCATGATGATGGTCGTCTCTCACGAGTTGATCTACGATCATCTGTAGCCTCAGACTCTATTGGTTCTTGTTCTTCATGCTTTGGTGCTGCTTCAGAAGAATCTGAATCTTCTTGTACTTAATTATTTTCCATTTGTATTGTTGTAGTCTTTGGATTTTCCTTCACTGTGCTATCATCTTTATCATTCCTTTGCAGTTTATCTTCTGCAAATATCACATCTCTACTGATGACGACCTTGTGGGTAGTGGGATCCCACATGCGATACCCCTTGACTCCATCAACATATCCCAAGAAAATACATTTTTTGGATTTTGGATCCAGCTTCGTTGTTTCTTGGAGATTATACATCATGTACACAGGACTTCCAAATGTATGAAGACGAGAATAATCAACTGATTTTCCAGTCCACATCTCCATCGGTGTCTTCAACTCGATTGCTGTTGATGGTGACCGATTTACCACATAACAGGCAGTTTTGACTGCTTCTGCCTAAAATGCTTTGGCTAAATCTGCAGTTCTCAACATAGCTCTTGTTCTCTTCAACAAGGTTCTGTTCATCCGCTCTGCTACTCCATTCTGCTGAGGCGTGTAAGCTGTGCTGAATTGCCGCTTGATGCCTTCTTGTTGACAGAATGCAATAAAATCCTCATCAGTATATTCTCCTCCATTATCTGTCCTTAAACACTTGATCTTCTTTTCTGATTCAAGTTCTACACGCGTTTTGAATATTCTGAAAGCTTCAAACACATATGACTTCTTCTTGATTGGATACACCCAACATCTCCTGGAGTAATCATCTATAAATGATACAAAATATCTTGCTCCTCCTAAAGACATCACCGGTGCTTGCCAAACATCAGAGTGAATCAATTCTAAAAATTCTTTACTTCTAGAACTGGATGTGCTGAACTTTAATCTGTGCTGCTTACTTATGACACAGTGCTCACAGAAAGGTAAATGAACCGATTTGAGCCCAGGAAGTAAATTTTGATCAGAGAGAATTTTCAAACCTCGTTTCGACATATGGCCCAGTTTGCGATGCCACATTATCGTTGACTCTTCTGCTGAACTAGTTGATGCAACAGATGCATCTCCTTCCTGCAGTGTTTCTCCATTAAACATGTACAAATTTACAGCAATCTTTTCTGCCTTCATTACTACAAGCGCGCCTTTGAGAATTTTCATTATCTCATTTTCAATTTGGGTCTTACACCCAGTGTTATCTAATTGTCCCAATAACAAAAGATTCTTCTTGAGGCCTTTCACATATTGCACCTCCTGGATAATACGAACAGTACCATCGTACATCTTCATCTTGATGGATCCTATTCCAGCGATTTCCAAAGCATGATCGTTCCCCATATATACAGATCCTCCAGAGGTAGGTTCATATTGATGGAACCATTCTCTTTTAGAGGTCATGTGCCATGTAGCTCCAAAATCCATGAGCCATACATCAGAGAACCTTTTTCTGCTTTCAACAACTGTTGCTGCCTCGCTGTATAAATTTTCACCATCATCTGAGGTGCTTGCAATATTCCCTTGAGGTTTGTCCTCTGCACTTTTCTTCAATCCCCAACAATCCTTCTTCAGATGGCCTTTCTTGCCACAATGGTAGCATTTGACATTCTTTTTACTTCTGGATTTTGGTCTACCATAATTTTGACTCCCACTGGGGCCACGTTCTGTTGATCTACCTCTTATCATTGTCAAAGCTTCTGCTTGCTGCGAACATTCCTGTTTGTCTTTTTTATTTTTCCGTCTTCGTTCTTCTCCCAATACAGCAGCTGTAACATCATCGAAGACTAAGAATTCCGTTAGGATATTATTCGTCAAGTTGATGATGAGTTGATCATACGAATCTGGTAGGCTTTGAAGTAAAATCTCCGCACGTTCACCTGCCTCTATTTTATGCCCCAAGGAAGTGAGTTCAGAAAATAGAGTATTTAACGTGTTGATGTGCTCTGTCACTGAAGTGGATTCTGCCATTCGAAGAGTATACAATCTCCTTTTTAAGAAGATCTTGTTGTGCAAAGATTTGGCCTCATACAATTTTATGAGAGTATCCCAGATCTCTTTTGCTGTCTTCTTTTTCGCTACACTGGATAGCACGTTATCAGCAAGTGCTAGATGCAGATCAGCAACTGCATTATCGTCAATCTCATTCCACTTGATATCATCAGTAATACCAGCGGGCCTTTCATCAATCGCTTCTAAGCACTTGTTTTTCCTTAAAATTGCCTTTATTTTCATTTTTCACAATGTAAAATTACCTCCATTGAACTTCTCAACTTCGTATTTTGCCGCCATTGCTTTTCACCACGAACTGCTTTCTGCTAGGATCGGCTCCCACTGTTTCACGTGAATTGTAACCGTACGTATGAACAGTAACTGTATGTATGAATAGTAACTATATACGTGAATATTGACCTCCTTCAACCAGAAGCTCTGATACCACTTGTTAGAAAATTGATGGGTGATGCAGGGTCGCAGCTAAAGCAAAATTGAGAAAAATAATAAAAATAAAAATAAGACAAAGACAAGAGTTTACGTGGTTCGACTTTTAGCCTACGTCCACGGGCGAAGACAGAAGAATCCCTTACTTTCAGAAATGGAGAATATAAGTATTGTAGTGTTTTAGTCTTACAATTCAAAACTCCAATACACCTAATTCTCTCAAATTACTCAAAAACTCTCTCAATTTACAATTTAAAATGAAATATGAATAACTAAACTCTCCCATTTATAGTACGGTGGACAGCCAAAAAATAACTGTCCACCATTGTTAAAACAATTGTTGATACTGTGTGCCAACAATTAGGTAGCAGCTGTACAACAGTTTAATTATTAATTTATATTATAATTGATTAGAAGAATGTAAAATTTATAATTATTTGTATAATAAAGCATTAGTTCGGATGTATACATGATAATAACTTTTTTTTTTTAAGGAGTATCTCGGACAAATAAAAAGCATATACCACATATTCTACGCAAACCATCCACATCAAGTCACGTGGACCCGGCACTCTTGCTTCTCTCTTCGAGTTTTAGTTCAGTTTGGCGACCAAATCCCGAGGAGAGTTTTTTTATTAAAAAAACTTGAAAACAGCAGTGACACTGTGGCACAGTCGAGTTTTGTCTCAGACAGAGTTCATTTGTCACTAAAAGCCTCCAAAATGACTTTAATGGCCGTTTTAACACATGTCACATCCTTAAAATCTCCAAAACTAACACCCAAGCCCTTCAATCTACCACATTTGAAGCGCACAACAAGCTCTTGCTCAGTCGATGTCCCTAACACTCTGTTTTTCTCTGAGAAAGTTACAAGCATTTTGACTTCTGGATTCTTGAAATCGCCCACCTTCAGGTTTGTTTATTTGTCTCTTTTTTTTTTAAAAAAAAAAAAAGAAGTGAATTGTTCTCTCGTTGGCTCTGTATCTGACTGGAAAAGTTGTTTTGCTCAAGGCCTTAGCTTGTAGTCACATAATTGTTTTCTGTGATTATTTAAATTTCTCTTATCATTTTAGTAAAGTAAAATTATTTTAGTCTGATTTTGAGCAAATACTGTAAGCTAGTTGGGTTCAAACTGATTATACAGTGTTATAGGATTGATTGGACATTGTCTTCTTCTTCACTCGTTAAAAATACAATCACCGCCTAATGATTGAAATAAAAGGTTTTCATTACGATACTGTCTGTTAGCTCATTCTCTGATTACGAGCCATGCAATTTCTTACCTGATGACTGCTCGAATGTTGAGGTATTAGAAATTGTGTTGTATAACTGCTCAAATATTGAGGTTTTGGAAAATGTGTTGCAGTTTATGTCACACAAGCAGCATTAGAAGCTTTAGCCGTGGGGGTGCTGAAAATTATGAGCCTGCAAAACCCAAAGATAGCCCAAATGAACAAGATGGATTTGCTGATGAGATCCTTAAAAATCAAGAAATTAAAGCTGCTGGTCCTGGAAGTTCATTTCTAGCAAAATTAGCCACTGCAGTGGGTGTAGCTGCAACCATCACCATTTTATCTGTTGGCCTGAAGCCGTCTAGTCTTGGCTCATCCCTGGGAGTTCAACGGCTGCCTGAAGGTTCATCATCCTCGTCGGTCATGGCGTCGTCTGTTGGTTTCAGTTTCAAAGCCTTTGGATATAATTTTATAGTTCCACAATATGCCCCAGGGTATTCTCCTAGTCTGCTCTCTGCTTGGTGAATTTTTCAGGCTTATCTGTTTGTCTGAATTATTGTGAAACTTTTTTCCTCCTCTGCAATTTATTGAGGAAACCGCTTTTTGTTTGAGTTCTTTGTAGTTTTTATGTTTTATTGTTCATATGACCTCTCAGACATTGTAGCCATGCAAGTGCTTTGATCTATGTTACGTTTGGAGTGGGCTTACATGCCTAGATTTATTCTGAAGCTCCTCCTGGAATGTTAAATTGCAGATGGATTTACTTTTGGTTGCTTATGGCTGCTGGCTGTGGACTTTTCATCAGTGAAGAGGCTTTAAATATCTGGGTCTGTCCTTTGTACTGGTACTTCTGTTTCACTGACTCAACTCTTGTATCTTTGGTTTCTTCGTCTTTCAGTTCAAACGTGATGCTTTTATAGTTTTACAGTTTGTTTGAACTTATTAGTCAATCTTGTTGCATTGTAGGTAGGCATATCTATAGCTCGATTGCTGAATTTGGATGGCACATGGCAGTCTTTTGTTGAATCTTTCTCTAAAAATGCCCCATATATTGTATCCACAGTTATGTGGGTATACTGGTTAGTGGTAGCACCATCTGTTTCTTCACTTCTTTTTGTGTGAACATATCTCTATTTCTTCTTCCTCTCTCTCTTTTTATTTAATTTGTTTAATAAAAACTTAGATAGTAAATCCATGGAATCTTTCTGATGATTAATTGTTCAACAAAAGGTAAAGTGGCTTTTGAAGCTTACAACTGATGGTTGAAGGTGATGCTCAAAGGAAAAACCTTGAGCTACAACTTTGAGGCTTTAGTATTGCTGATTGGATGTCATTCATCATCAGTTTAGTTTTACTTTACACTTGATCTCTTTACTGTGTGGTTGTGTCTACATACTTGATACACCGCTGGTATAAATGCTACAAGATTGATGACGGTTATCTGCATTTCGTTTTCCTTGTTTTGCACTAGAGCTTTGGATATATATTCTTAAATTAGTAGTTACTTTTTTGGCAACTTGAACCCTCAGGGGAGTTTGTATTAGCGATATGATACCATTTTACCTCGGGAAGCTTTTCAGGCAAAGTGGGGCATCTGATGATGTCTATTCCAAGGTTTGTTCTATTCTGCTTCTAACTAATTCTTCTGTGCTAAAGCACATGCAAATACATATCTACTCTAAGAGATTTAGTCTGTCAATTAGTCATATCAATTTTGCAAAATAAATTTACAGGAAGTAATTAGCCCGTCTTTATCATTTCAAGATAACAATTTATTTGTTGGCTTAATGTGGATGATGACTACAGTTAGGGATTGGTAAAGAGAAGGCATTGGGCATCACTCGCTCTGTGCAAAAGTATGGCAATCTCATAGGCTTTGGTGAGTTATTAGAGCTTGCTTACTGATTCGCATGTGCCTTTATGCTTCTTTCTTCTCAAGGATACAACCTGCCAATGTTTCGTTAACATGACTGATGAAATGAGCATTGACTTTAGGATTTGTATTTTTCAACCTCTATTCATGGTAGATTTGTGGGAGGCGGCATTATTGTGCTTGCTCACAGCATCTTTATCTATATCCGTAAAAGTGTTAATATACTAACTAAATCTATTGAATAATATGTCAGCCTCATGTTGTCATAAAGGTTTGACTAGTCAAAATTGTGCTCACTAATACCAAGTGCAATGAGCGACTACCATCCAAACAAAGAAGCTAATAGATAATTCTTAATTGCCCTGTTCGCAGCACAAATTGTTCTTTTAAGCTAGCATGTAGATGTAAAGATGATCTTGCTACTTTCTTATGGTGCTACTGCAGTTTTGAAGCAAATTGAACAATCTATAGTCAACCTTTTCTAGAATTGAGTTTGAGATATTCTAATGAGGTTGTTTGATTACATGAATCATGCTTCTCTTAGATTGTATTCAGCTTGATGTTGAAATATTATGGCCTAATCTTAAAGAAAGATAAATATTACAAAGAGAATAGAGTAATATGTATATGCAAAAACGTATCTTCTCCTTCACATTCAGTTTGTAATTCCTTTCAATAATTGTTGGTTTCTTTATTTAATTCTGCGTTGTAATATGTGCGTAGTGTGCATGAGTGTTTGATACTTATTGAAATTATACAAAATTTTATGATGCTCTTTGCATACTATGATCTGCAGTGGAGCGATTTTCTCTTGGTGTAAGGAATCCAACAGCTTTCCTAGCTGGGAGCCTGGTCTGTTATAACTTCCCCTTTTTTTGGTGGTTGAGGCGGGGGTGTGTTAACAGATTTGTAATATCACAACTCACAAGCTCTTATCTGAATGCAGGGTATATCTCCTGATTGTTTCTTTGCTGGGGTTTGCTGTGGTGGCTTTCTCACTCTTCCAATTCAGGTCAATCTAAATCTGTTGGAAAATTTCCAGTCATGCCTACGTACACCCATGGACTAGCGTTATTATTTTAATTCTATTTTAAAAGTGCAAAGAATATGCTATATATTTCGAGTCCAGCTAATCCACATTGTTGTAACTGTTGCTTTTTTCATTTTGTCTCTACAATGGGTTATCCCTTCCCCATCCTCTGTTGGTATGATAATAAACAACTTGCTTGTTGGGTGACTAATGCTGCCTCGTTCTTTTTGTTTCCTGAGTTCAGCTGGTGATTGGCTTTCTATTGAGAGAGCGCCCAGTGTTTGCTCTTGCTACAGTTGCAACAGTTGTGGTAAAACAAAATTCTCTCTCAATAAATTCTGATTCTGTATAAATACAGGTATCTAATTTTTAAAAGTCATATAGGGAATTTGGACTGTGTTTCCTTATGCTGTAGCTGCTGCAACAGCAATGTTTCTTTACCTTCGACGCTGTTTCTCTACATAGACCTGCTCAAACTTTCTTCAGCTTGAATGTTTGACAAGTTAAGGATAGAAGCTATCACAGTTGTTAAACTGGGGAAATTACTCATTTTTTCGGATGGTAGTTGCAATCATTTGTTGGATAACCATCCCTGCACTTTCCTTTGATTTTTTTGAATATTTATTTTAAAGGTAAATTTTACATTTGTAACAATGTGAAAGTAGTTCAAATACTTGTAGATTTATTAATGATGTAAGGGCTCATAACATCCCACGAACTGGGTATTGTGGATTACAGCCCCTGATTTTTCTGAACTTGGGTAGTCAAGAATATTGACATAATCAAAATGAAAACAGAAGGGAGGACAAAAAATAAATGAAAAATTGCCATCAGTTATCTGACAAAGAGACGAAAAAAATGTTTTCAACTACCAAACACTTGCAATTTTATGGCATATGGAAACAAGCCACAAAGAGAAAAACAATCTGCAACTGATGTGCACTTTTATTATGTAATTATTTTCCTTGCAATTGACAGAATGGATGCAAATATTTGTTGCTTACTATGCAAATACTTGACTACCCAAGATTCTGAACTTGGGTAGTCAAGAATATTGACATAATCAAAATGAAAACAGAAGGGAGGACGAAAAATAAATGAAAAATTGCCATCAGCTATCTGACAAAGAGAAGAAAAATATGTTTTCAACTACCAAACACTTGCAATTTTATGGCATATGGAAACAAGCCACACAGAAAAACAATCTGCAACTGATGTGCACTTTTATTATGTAATTATTTTCCTTGCAATTGACAGAATGGATGCAAATATTTGTTGCTTACTATCGACAGGATAGATGCACATATGCAGATGAACAAAATTCTGAACATACTCTTCTGCTAAATAATTTACTCTATTAACACTGTACCAGCTCTTTTGTTATTTATAATAAGCTCAACTCTGCCAAGACACTTCTGCATTTGCATGCTCCATAGCGCAAAGTAATCAAAATTTATATAAGATAACTAATCTTCATAGCATTTTGAGCGTGAGATCAACTTGCATCTCCATAAGCTGCAAGATATGAAAACTGAATGCTGTAGGCTTCTTTCAGCTCTGCCAACACCTCTGCGATAGTCGGCCTCTGTGATGCGTCTCTTTCGACAGATCTCACTGCAACTAAGGCTGCCTTTTTCATGCTCTCTGCATCAAAACTTTCCTTTAAGGTGTCATCTACAATCTCAAATGCACCTGCCTGTAGATAGGGTTTGGCCTGCAGTTGAATTTATAATCCAACAATGTGAACTCTTGAGTGTCATCTAAAATGAACAGAGTATATTGAAAATCCATAAGCTAGCAGATGAAAATGGAAGAATTTCAGTTACCCATAAGACCAAATTGAATGAATCTGGAGTTCCAGAGTGACTCAACGGTTCCCGCCCGCAAATGAGCTCCAAAAGAACCACTCCAAAACTGTAGACGTCGCTTTTTTCAGTCAGCTGCTGGGTGGAGTAGTACCTGCAAATAAATTTGATTGTTGAATATTGAATTCCTTAGAAATTCATAAAACAGGATTATTCGAACTTACTCAGGATCGAGATAGCCTGCAGTGCCCTTGACAACAGTAGTTACATGAGTTGCATCTGCCTGAGTTACTTGCTTTGAGAGGCCAAAATCACAAACCTTGGCATTCATATCATTGTCCAACAAGATATTACTGCATTTTACGTCACGGTGTATGATTCTTGGCTCGCTTCCATTATGCAAATAGTCCAATCCTTCAAAAAGATTGAGATTCAATTATGGAATGTTGATCTCTTAAATGGTAATGATGGTTTAATGAGATTGAAAGACAAAAAGGAAAAGAAAAAAGTCAGAAAAGCATGATCCGGTAGATTATGATACTGGCATCTTTATTCAGACAATATAAAGAGTTAAAATTTCATATAACTAATAAAAGTCGAATTTTATATTTCATTCCTAGATAATGTTTGTTCTTTTTTTTTCCAGGTATCTTTAGTTGTAGAAATGGAGACATGGGCTTACCTTTTGCAGCATCAACAGCAATTTTCAGTCTGCGAGCCCAGCTTAATGAAACTTTCTTACTATCTGAACCTGAAAGGAATGATCAATAATTAGAAAGAAAAAAAAAAAAGTGATCGTACACGAGAGAAAAAATCTTTATATATCGTTAATTCATGCATAACATACCATAAAGGTGATCAGCCAATGATCCTCCAGGCAGATACTCATACACTAGTATTTGCTGCTTCGATTCATAGCAAAATCCTTCCAAACATACAAGATTTTGGTGACGGATTTGTGACAATAGATGCACCTACAAACAACACAAGATGTAGAAAATAAGAAAACCACTAACTGTACGAGAGAACCACAATTCTCAAGCAAGAAGCAAAGCCTCCTCTGTCAAATTTAACAGACTATAGGAGAGTATCCCTTGCAACTTTCATATAGACGTAGTGCACATGCGGTCACACACAGGCACACGGAGAAATAATAACGCCGGAGGATTTCAGGATGAACCTCATTAATAAAAGAATCAGCACCAAGTTGAGTTCGATCAAATCGCACTTTCACAGCTACTTGTTTGCCATCTGAAAGCTTTCCAAGGTAAACAGATCCAAAACTTCCACGTCCTATAACCTCCTTAAAGTTGTTTGTAGCTGCTTTAATTTCCTTGTAGGAAAAGACTTTTGCTGCATTCCAGTTCCGCATCTCCGTTGCTGCCCCTTTAACATTGAAAATGATCTCCGTAAATTAATGAAGTAATTAATTAATTCCAATGACATATAATGATGTGATATGTATTCGCGTACTTGCTGTATACGTGAGTTGATCAGCTGTTCTTTTCCTCACATACAGGAATACGACAATAGAAATGAAGAGTACAGCTAGTAAGGCTCCTCCCGTTGCACCGAGTATAATTGCTATATGATTATGTTTAGTGTGCTTGTTGGAAAGAATAGTAAATTGCGGTGTCTCAATTGAAGGATTGGATGAAACATCATTGCATGTCATTGTCGAAAAGGAAAGGCACAAATTCCCTGATGTCCTGTACAAAGTTGATGCATCAGAATGTTACAATGCAAATAAAAATCAACAAAGGTATCAGTTTCATACCTAACTTCCAAGCTTTCTTTTTTCAGGGACTGTGGAAGGGTACCCTCCAGTTTATTGTTTTCAACATTTCTGAAGAATTAAGAAGAGGAATTCTCAGCAAATGAGACACTTGGCTGTATCCAAATAAAATTACCATATCGTATCCATTGCTAATTGATGCAATATTTGTAAGCTCACTTACAGTAGATAAAGGTTCTCTAACTCCCCCAAGCTGTCGGGAACCATTCCCTGCAAACTATTATTTTGCAAGTCCCTTCATGTTGAAGAATTAAAATATCAATTTAGTATCACCTTCTTGGTGGATATCCAAACCTATAATATGTCTTATATGGAAGCATAATGAGAACTAAAGAGGTCAATTCTGTCATGGGGCAACAAAAGGCAGAACATTAAAATATATGAAAAGATTAAAAACTTACAGAACTTGAAGGCTAACCAGG
Organism: Ailanthus altissimus; assembly: GCA_946807835.1. Taxonomy (NCBI): domain Eukaryota; kingdom Viridiplantae; phylum Streptophyta; class Magnoliopsida; order Sapindales; family Simaroubaceae; genus Ailanthus; species Ailanthus altissimus. The sequence goes on from OX327684.1 coordinate 24,528,410, forward strand.
TTCCCCAAACCGGAGCCCAAGGATGTTAGTCGATTGAAACTCAGGTTCCTGAAATTTTCAGTGAGGCGATTGTTATCTTTGCTACTTAATAATAAAAAAATTAAGCCAGAGATGCTCTGAGGCATTACAGTGTCTCAAGTTGTTGCAGGCTATCCAAATTTTGTATCTCTCCAGTTAGTGATGTGCTGTGCAAATCCCTGTAGCATAAATCACATAGTATAAGCAACGGTGTGAAAATAGAAAATGAAATGAAAATCAGAGATGTCTAATGAAGTGAAAGAGGTTACAGTGTTTTAAGGTCCAGTAAGTCACCGAATGTTGGACTAATCGACCTCAAATTGATGCCTGAAAGGTCCCTAGGAGAAAATTGTCGTCCGTATCGTTAGATCTTTAGGCAAAACCCCAGATATGATTAACCAACAAAAGAAACAACTATTTATTGAGTACATACAATGATGTAACAAGACTTCCTTCACATCCAATATGATCCCATGGTGTTGGAGAGCATGGATCATCCTGCCATCCCAAATCTAAACCAGTAGACTGCTCAATAACCTGAAGTGCTGAAACTGCAAATAAATTTGATATGAAGAGGCACAAGTAAAATGTAAGTTCTTTTGAGGCCAGTGGAATAAAATAACCAGGTTTGCACTATCAAAAGGAAATGGCACCTGTTGTTGAGGAAGTTTCTGATGGAATATCAACAATTTCATACACCTCAAGTGCATTGATTTGAGGGTAGAAGCTGACACTCTTAATAGAGATGTTCAAACTCTTGATTCCCTTCCACATAAAATATAGAGCTTCAGCTTCTGAGATTCTCACAGTATAATTTGATTCTGCAACACCCCCATTAATTAATACATCAAAAGTAGGGGACACAGGAAGAATCCCGGCAAAATAGAGGATAATGTAGTAGTCTCCTAGAGTATCTAGAGGAAAGTTGTAAGTCAACACATCTCTTCGTGCCAGAACTCTTGCAGTTTGAAGAACAGTTGATGGGGGACTCTCCTGAATACTAGAGAAATTGGAGCTAACTAAGGTGTTGAACCCGCTTGACACATGAATTGGTGCATAGTCTTTGTCAGCATCCCATATCCGATCATATGGATCCAAAGGGTACCTGTTTAACCAGAAAGTATTCACAAAAACTTATACAAAAAAATAATGATGTAACATTCTATGTGGAAGGGATGGTTGAAACTCAAAGTTGTTACCTTAAAGAGCCATTGGTGTAACCACTATCGATCCGATAACTCTTCCTAAGCAACTTATCTGGGAAATCTCCCATGCCATCATGATAAGCACCTTGAGGAAGTGGCCGGATTTCAAGTGAAGATATAACAGGAGATCCACCATGTGGAATTCGATGCAGACACAATGACAATGTGTCCTTAATAACTGGCCACACAAACTCTTCAGTCCATGGATCAGTGGTGGCTAGGTTTATAGTACTAGTGATAGCTGTCCCGAGAGAGAGAGAAAATGTTGGGGGTTTATTTAGTCCATCATAGTTCTTATACACGAATTTGGCTCTAATAAGAACCAATGAAGACACAGTCTTCACTGGCAACCTATAACACGTGCGACCTTGAGAATCTGGGAAAAACCGAACTGGGACACTGGATGATGAGGTGCCAGTGCTTACGTATGCACCGTCCGAGATCCATGAAATGTTGGATGAATCAACATAGTCTTTAGCTGCTCCACAAGATAAACTCAAGAAACCTGCCACATACAAATCAAACAAGGCAACATATGAGCTCAGAACTAGTTCTCTCCTAGTTATCGGCCAAGCTTATTGCTTTGATTAATTAAGAAATGGAAATTTTAACACGAAACTTCAATTGTTTTAATTTGGAAGTATATGTAATTGATACTGATCGTTGGTTACTAGCATAGGACTCTGCTCGGTGGCTGAGGAAAGGTTGGAAAATAATGAAGAGAAGAACATGTTATGAAATCTCCAATATCATTTTAGATCTAAGAACCAATAGATTTAAGCCTGATGCAGCTTTAGGGCCTAATTAAGCTTTTATTTGTCTTTTAACAGTGAAATGAAATCAACATGATAACTTAAGTGCTAACATGCACAAAATAAAGTTCTGTTCCTTCTTTTCAGTTTCAACAACCAATGCATTAGCATTGCTTTGTGTCAACTAGAAGACAAAAACCGAACCTTGCAAAACTTCGCTGGAATCACCAACAACTATAGTAAAACGAGTAAAAATTAACTTTAAATTGCATCCATTCATAGCTCCATCATCTATAAACAACTCTATAGAAGTCAAAATGTTTAAGCCACAGATGTAAAACACTCCAAAAAATGTTTCATAAACAAACTGCACATACCATCTTGATCACATAAAGCAACTAGCCAAAAGCCACATAACAGAATGAAGCCGACCCAGAAGTGCTTCAGGGCCATTAAAGCAGACCCTTCAACAGAACCCGCCTGAAACTGTGTCTTCACAAACTGACAACGCCTATTTATTTAAAGATACGGCCACGTTAGAAGCATTAAACTAAACAGATTCTTCAAAAAGCAAAGTTTAAGTGAGATGACAAGTGGGGTTGCTCACTTGTTATTCGTTAGGTTGCTAATTTGATGAGAAAGTATGATAAGTAAAAGAAATTACTGCATGTAACGGGCAAGAATAGAGGCTATGATTAATGCGTGGTGCGAGCAGAAAACATTATTATGGGTTTTATATTCTTGACATGGGTGATGATTGTTTGCTTTCATTATACGTTCTAATGATAAAACCGTGGTATCTAATTAGTGGCATTAGTTGTTGACAAGCAAATCAAAAAAAAAAAGAAGAAACGGTCTTTAACGTCTCTATTTTTGGACCAAGTTCTTGTGGAAAAATGGAAACCTTTGACAATTACTTTGCATCTGTATGATCGGCCGTCATTAATGTACAACTTTATAATTTAGATATTCATATTATAAAGTTTGTACATTTTGTGTTATAAATTTTTACCTTCTAAATGGTAAAACTTTTAGCCAAAACCCTCAGTGTCATTTTTTGAGGACGAAAACTGCTAAATTTTTTAATTATACATAGAGTTCGTATTTGATGGGATGTACATTATACATACGGATTTAAGGTTGTGATTTTATACTATGCTTATGGAATTTTATTTTTTTTTTTTAGCTGAGAGCTTGAATTATTACTTGAAATTGGTTAATGATCAATTAGAGCGAAGAGGATGCTTAATGGACCCGGTAATGGCACAACGCAATCGAGTATTTTCCAGTTCGTTTTTTCTTTAGCTTTGCTTTCAATTTCATTTTCATGTGTCTTTTCTTTTATATAAAGGAAACAAACTGGGTATATTGAAGTTTTTTTTCCCAATAATTTAACTACTTATCTTCATTCGTCAAGCATGAATTATGAAAGTCCACTTTCCCAACCACCCATAAAACGTTATGATCAAAGACTTTCAGGTCAAATCCCGCTAAATTTGAGTCTCGATCGAGGTAGATTAGAAGTCCAAATTTGACCCGACCTGAATTCGAGTCGGAATAGGATTTCAAATTGGGAAATTTTTAATTTTGGCTGGGCTTAGTACTGTCTCTCTCTGGGCGGGTTTAAAAATTGGATTGAGTGTTTTTTAAGATTTTTAAAAATTTTTCTTAATATGTTTGTGTTTTGGGCATTAGGTTTTAATTGAATTTTTGTATATGAGTTAGGCTTTAATTGGGATATTTATATATAATTGATTTAATGGGTTATATAACTCATTATATGATGAGTAATATTATAATATGTTATTGTCTAATAAATTCACAATTTTTTATAATTTTTGTATAATTTAAAATATGTTACAAAATATTATTACGTGTCTAGAAATTCATCATATGGTGAACTAATCAAACGAGTGACACGTTGGTACTGTTTCAACAATACCAAACAGTATTTTAGAGTTCATTGAATGGTGAACTCCGTCGTCTACTAAATCAACTCTCTCTCTCTCTCTTTCTCTCTCTCTCTCTCTCTCTCTATCCATATATATATATATATATATATTGTGTTTTGAGTTTATTTTATTATTAAACATATTTTGAAAATTTTAATAGAGTTTTATTTTGAAAAAATATATAAACTTCTATTATTAAGTTAATTGGATTAATTGAATCATTTTTTTAATTCTCCAATCCTCTTTTCAATTATAATTGAATTGAATTGAAAGTTTTATTAAATGAATTAAAATAAAATTTATTTTTTAATATTTAAGTGAATTAAAAAATTAATTTATGTAAAAATATTATATAAATTATATATATTGATTAATTTCTTTCAATGATTTTAATAAAATTATAAAAATATTAGTAACTAATAATGTAGTTATTCAAAAAAATTATTAAAATAATAAAGAATTAAATTCACTACAAAATTCATTATGATTTATTACCTCATATTTGTAGTAAAATTATATGCACTATTGAGTTAATTAGATTAATTAAATATATAATTGAAAATTTTATTAAACGAATTAGAATTTTAATTAAAATAAATTTTATTTTTTAATATTTAAGTGAATTAAAAAATTAATTTATGTAAAAATATTATTATAAATTATATATTGATTAATTTCTTTCAATGATTAATAAAGTTATAAAAATATTAATAACTAATAATATAATTATTCAAAAAAAGTTATTAAAATAATAAATAATTAAATTCACTATAAAATTTATTATGATTTATTACCTTATATTCGTAGTAAAATTATATGCACTTGCTTTATTGAGTTAATTGAATTAATTAAATAATTGATTAAATAAAATTAATAATAACTAATTTTAATTATATACAATTTCAATTTCAATTCTAATTGAATTTATATCTATTACATTATCTTGTCAAATTTCAATTCTAATTAATACACTTCCAACTTTAATTATTATTTTAATTCCAATTCCAATTATATATACAATTACAATTTCAATTCTAATTGAATTTATAATTATTAAATTTTCATTTCCTTAATACCAATATAAGAAATTAAACATATTAAGTAATTACGAAATAGACATTGTTAATTAAAATTATAAAATATTGTAAATATATTAAATAAATGTGTAACACCTAAATTTCTTAAACGGACTAATAAATTACGAATTAAATATTATAAAATAAAAATTTTTAAATGTTGCAATTGTATCAATTAAACTTGTAGCATCTAAATTCTTAAATTAAATGTACAATAAATTATAAATTACATTAATTAAATGTGTAACACTGCAATTTAGATATTTATAAATTGTATTAATGAATTAAATATTATAAATTAAATTATTTTTCAATTATAATAGTGTAATGATAGGTCGGTAACCCCAAAATTAATTTCAATAGAATCTCCTTAAGTAAAAATAAATAAAATTACAAATTACAAATTTATCATTTTCAAATTTTATATTTCACAAGTTCAAATAATATATACATTTTCCATCACCAACCAACAACTCCAAATAATAAAATGCAATAATGGACAAACATTTTAACATCATTTACATTCGATATAACATTTTGAAAAATAAATTTTCAATTTCTAAAATAAATAATAAGTTCAAAATTTTAAAATAAAGATTAATTTCAATTTTTTTTAAATAACTAACAATTTTAAATTTTCAATCTAAATAATGGACATCTTTTAATTTTTAATCTTTCCACATTGATATAAGAATATTATTATGAATACTCTTGAACTCTGACCTAATAGTATTGGTATGCTAAAATTTAAAAAATAGGTAGTAATATCCAATCGTTAGAGAATTTTTTATTAAAAATAATAAAAAAATAATAAAATTATCATTTCTTTTTTTTAAATAGTCTTTATCCCTTATTAAATAATTTTTTATTTTTGTAATTAAAAAACACATAATAAATAATAAAAATTTATTTTTTAAAAAATAAAAAAAAAAATTTGGCCAACGTTGGCCAAATGATCGCCGTTACAGTCAACCAAAAGTGGCCGCAGTTGCAACGGCCACAAATGGTCACTGTTGCAGCGACCAAATATGGCCACTGTTTTAGCCATTTTTTTTTTAAAAAAAAAATTATTTTATATTTTAATATAATAATTATATTATTAATAAAAAATAAAAATATTATTATTAATTTATTATTAAATTTTGAATTTTTTTTCAAAAATTGTACTTTCTCATTTGGTATGTAATGTCATTTTATTACTTATTAATTTATAAAGTCAGTTTGATCATTTTATGCAATTTTATTAAAATTAATGGAATATTTTATAACAATTAAATATTATTTCTTTTTTTTTTAAATTGAGAATATTGAAAATATTAGGACAAAACGTAAGGTATCCATAATAATATTTTCATTGATAAATGGGCTTTTTTTTAAATAAACCAAAAAGTAAAATGATGTAATTTTGTAAAAATTCAAAACGACGCCGTTTTGTTATCAGTTCAAGCCATCTTCTTCGAGTTCAAAACCCAAGACTTTCTTTCTCAGTTTTTCTTCTCCTTTCTCGACTCGTCTCTCTCTCAAAACTAAATCAAATCAACTGATCCACATTCCACAGCACCTGGTAAGCACTGGACCTACTTCACAACCCAAACATAAATCAAAGAAAAAATAAAAACTCTGAAATCTTCAACCTCTCCATTTATCTCTCAGTCAAGAAGACCAACAATCTCTTTCTATATGCTCCTTAAATATCCCGATATTTTCTCCTCCTTTATTTACTTTCGTTTATTTAATATTTTTCAAATTAAGTAATGAATTATTTAATTTGTTTACTATTTTCGCTCTTTTAAATTTTAATTTTTTTAAGCTTTCGATTTTGAGGAATTTTTTCAGATACTACTGTGTTTGATAACTAGAAAATAGATGTAAAAGCGAGACATAGATTTAAACTTACAAGACTTTGTTTGTTTTCTTGGAAAATATTCAGTTATTGTATGTACTTAAAATTAGTTACTATTATTTTCACCTAATTAATTATTCATTACATTTAATTAATTTAATAAAAAAAGTTTATATAATTTTTTTACGAAATAATAAATTTTATTGTGAATTTAAATATTTATCATTTTAACATTTTATCGCGTGTATTAAATATTAATAATTTATTTTTAATAATTATATTATTAGTTACTACTATTATAATTATGTTAAAATTATTGAAAGGAATTGATCAATATATATTTAATTTATTATAATATTATTATGTAAATTGTTATATTTTCATTTACTTTGATATTAAAAAATAAAATTTAATTTAATCAAAATTTAATTCAATTCAAAAAAAAATCTTAAAAATAAAATAAATTCAACACAAAAAAAATACAAAACCTAATTAAAACTTAACCTTAAATAAAAAAAATCTCAAAGCCCAAAATATAAGTATATAAAAAAAGAATTTAAAAACTTAAAAAAAAAATCTAGTCCAACTTTCAAACGAGCCCGGTCCAAGGCTTTTTGAATTTAGATCCATTCAGACCCCAATTTAAATCGGGTCGGAATTAGTTGGGTCAAAAATCGAATTTAACCGGGTCAACCCAAACCCAAACCTAATCCTCTCCACCCCAACATAACATAAAATGCATGTCACTTTTGTTTGTTGAAGTTAAAGAATCAATGCAAAAGCTAATGGATCTCAGATAAAGTTTTAAAAAGCTATTAATACCATTCATTATTGTCAGTTAAAACTGTATCAGAACCATCAAATGAACCTCCATCTTTGGGAAGAAAAAAGAAATGAGTAATCCTTAAAATGATGCAATCTGAATCAAACAGTGACAGTAATTAAAGACCAGAAGAGCGTGAAAATAAACTCTGATTCATCGATAAAATTAAATTGCACAAGTATTATCATCTGACTGCAACTAATTTAAAATGGGTGTAGCGATAGTGGAATTGAGTGACATAATTATCTTCATCATAGTCAAGCCCCGATTGACGTTTACAGAAATGATCTCCATGTTATCATGCCTCTTTTGCCAGATAGATACCAAATAACAACCTGATTTTACTAATTTTCTTTTAAGCAATAAAAAAAAATAATAAAGAAACATTATAATCCGGTTAGTGCTTGAGAGCCCAGTTGAGCCGCCAGTGACCAGCCTATTAGGCTGCAGCTTTTCAGTTGGGCTTGGCCAGAGTTCTCATCGTTTAGGTTTTATTCATATCTTTTATTTCTAGCGTTCATGGATAAAGGGTTGATGTTGTATTCAGCATACTCGTGATGTTTTATCGTGGGGCCACCATCTATCAACTAGTCATTCGGGGAAAATTGGAACAAGAGATGAAACAGAGCGTGAATTTATCAACCAAACAATAACAATGCCAGTATATCTTGAGATATAACAAAATCATTCTACAACCATAAAAGTTGATTAAAAAAAGGATTATCACTCACTCAAAAAAGTAATATCAAATTCTTTGCTTCTAAAAAGTCCTCAACAAAGTTGGAAACTGAAAGTAAATTCCAACACAATACTCAACAAAATTGTACTTAACTACCTAGACAACTCTCAGTACTTGACAGGAGCGAGGATGTCTAATTGAGAGCCAAGTTTCTCATCTGCAACCTTCTCAGCCTTAACCCTAAGTTTGTTGAGTTGCTTTTTCCTCTCATAAGTAACCTGTGCCCTCTCCTTTCTCTTCTTCTCCAGCTCCTGTGCAACACACAATAATTGGAATTACAAACGTGATTCACATGCACATTTCAGTCATTTTCAAGAAGTAATTACATTAACATAATTGAGTCAACAAACTAAGATAAAGAAGGCATCTCGTACATAATTTTCCCCTTTTACAACACTATCCGCCCAACAAAGAACTAGCAACCAAGAAACTAGGAACAACTAAGAAATGAGAAAAGATAAAACAAAAAAACAGTAGCCGCCACAACTCATTGTACATATATCATTGATTAATCACTATCCCAAAATTCATTTCAAGAAAATGATTGCATTGAACAGTTACTGAAAAAGTATCACATGTTCACATAACCCTTATCCAATTACAATCGCTAGTTGCTAAAATGAAAATGCATCACAGATGAGTTTTTCCTCTTTTCAAAATTCATGTGCTGGAGAACTGGTTATTTTCCTAGTTGTTAAACTTCTCCCTCAGTGTTCAGACAACAAACAACACACAGTTATCCAGGTACCATGGTCCATCAAAACAATGTTCCCAAACTGGAATATTCATGATTCTTGATCAACCAGTAATTTCTAAATAAATGCCAAACAGATAAGATCATGCACAAAAGGATTGATAGGAGAACCACAATAACAAAAAGCAAGAATCATGAATTTTCTTGAAACATTACTAATGAACAATTACCAGCCAAAACAGGGTAAAAGCAATGAGAACAAGCAATGAAGAAAAATAACAGACATGACTGAAATTCCATACTCAGTATGATGCAAAAGATACCATTATATAAATAGAAATAAAATGCATGTCACACTTATATACTAATATACAGAAGCTCTCCGAAATGCCCGTTGTCATCATCTCATTCCGGTAAATGAAAGAGCAAATTACATTAACAGTTCAAAATCTAGTTCCCAAAGCATTTAAATATAAGAAGGCATCAAAAATCAAAAGCCGACTGAAAGCAAATAAACACAAGAGAAATTAAGGGGCAAGTTCCCAAAGTATTTAAATATAAGAAGGCAGACAAAATCAAAAGTCAACTGAAAGCAAATAAACACAAGAAGAGAAACTAAGGAGCTACTAAAACTCACCCTGATGGTGTCATAGTGGTTCCATCCAACCTCAGATGACAGGCGTCCCAATAAGCAGTACTTGTGACCCTTCTGAAGCCTCAACACCCTAATATTATAATTATTTCAAAGCCCAAAAGTGGAAACAGTCAATACTATTGAATAAACAAGTGTGAACCAAGTCGTCTCAAAATGACTAGTTAAGACAATGAAAGCTTACTTGAGCGCATCGGGGATGACCATTCTCTTTATTTTGTCATATGGTGCAGGGATCCCCTCATAAGCCTTCAATCGAGCAAGTGCTGCAGCCCCACGCTTGGTCTTGTGCGGTATCATCCTGCAACAAAAAAATTATACAAAACCAATCAGCAGTCCAATTTATAGAAGGCAAAACATAATGAAAAGTAGAAGTTAAATACTTGACAAGCAAAGGAATCAAGAAAAATAAGCCATCTCAAACTCTGCCTAATAGATATACTTGGCCACAGACTAGTTAGTTAAACCTAAAAGCAAATCACTATATTGTATTAGCTGCTTCATTGAAGTCTACGGATAAATTAAAGGGCAGCGATGAGATTCAAAATCAGGAGTAGACATGCATTTCGCACACAAACAGCATAAATCACATAAAAAAAACCCTCAACAGAGTGGCGAAACATTGAAAACTCAACAAATACATGAAAATAACAGTATGTTAACAAGATTAAAACCATCCTATCAGAACAAAGAATTACCATTGTGTTCAATTCATCTTAGCTTTTAGCTTTAAAATGCTTTAAAACCAAAGAAAACATTTGGTCACATCCATCCAAATTCATTTCACTTAAGCTTAATATATTAGTTTCCATTTTCGAAAGCGAGATCTAAAAGGAAGGATTAAGAGACAGACCCACGAACGGTGCGCCAGAAGATCTTGGCAGGGGCGCGGAAGTGGATAGGACCGTGAGAAGGCTTGGTGTTCATGCGCTTGCGAAGGAATCTCATGTACTTCATTTTCTGACGAACAAGTCCGCCAGACATGCATATCTCCTCGCAACGGACAACCACTACTTTCTGTCCGTTGAGGAGCTCCTTCGCCACGATAGACGCAAGGCGCCCCAGCATGTGGTGGCGAGCATCCACCACCACTCTCTTCGCGCAGATTCCCGATCCCGACACCATTCTTGCTTAGCTTCTTGCTGCTGCTGCTGCTGCTTCACTTCTTCTCTGTCCCCCCTCTCTCTCTCAGTTGGGCGTCTTCGGAGTATGAGATTATATATGATGGGATTATGCAGCTAGGGTTTCGTGGGTTATAATGCGGTTCCCCTCAAGTGAGTTTGTGTGCGGTTTGTTCTTGTTGAGTTTTGATGGCGCCACGTGGATAATGAAAGTGTTTAGTAGCCATTGAGATCGTGACACGCCATTCCACGATCAAGGGCTTTTGGACGGGCTTTTGAAACCATTATGTTTATGGGAGATAGTCCAGTCTAATCCGAGTTTGGGCCCAAATCTCGGCTTAGGACTGAGAAACGTTTGATAGTTGTGATTTCTTCCCGAAAGGGTGTCATTCTCTCTCATCTCTCATTTTATAGTATACATATAAAACAATTTTAAGTAATTTATATTTTTTAAATACCACATCTGTTTTCTAATTTTACCTTTATTATTGTTTTTTAATATTTTTAATACACCATATTATTTATACAAAATTTAACAAATTCTTATTTTTTATATATAAATTATAGCGTATTTGAAAATCTTTATTTTTAAGAAAAAGTATTTTTTTTAAGCATGAACATATGCACAAAGTAATATAAAAAATTACTTTTTTGTAAAAAATAAATACACCTAAACATACTCTCACTCTCTTTTGTTTTTAAAAAACACTTATTTCAATTTTTAAGTAAAAATAGTATCTACATATGGTCAGATTTTTGTTTTTTTAAGCAACCTGTAATATATTTTGAAGGTGCTTTTTACTTTTTATTCTTTAAAAGTGATTAATATGATCAATTGTAATAAGATAAATGCAGTTATATTATATATGACAAAATATTTCACATATATGTGATCATTATAGCTTACTATAATATTTAGATTTAAAAAAAAAAGAGAGAATGTGTAAGTTCACATTTTCTTTTTCTTTTTTTAGTAATTTTATTTAAGAATAAAATTCAAATTCAAATAAAAATAATAAATAGGCAAAAACGTCCTTTTATTTTTCTTCTTCATTACTTTTTTATTAAACAGTAAATTGTGATCTTACTTTATCTAAAATGATGGCTAGTTAATGTTCAAAATATTAACCAAATTATTCTTATAAGTTAAGTTGAATTTATTGTATCTAAATTTATATTTTATCTCGCATTTACTTATTTTCATTTATATTTAAAAATCAAAAAGAAAGAAATTTTTTTTCAACACTTAAAAATGGGAGAATCGAATTCGAAATCTCACCATTGAATTATTTAAGTAAGTGCAATTTTGAAAATTTGAAAATATTTAATTTTTTTTTTAAAAAAAATAAATCATCTGTGTTTGAAAATTTTAAAAAATATATTAATTTTTCAACACTCTTTATTTTGATTATTTATCTAAACCTTGTCGGGTTCTTTTTGAAGACTTTTTAATATTTAAAAATTATTAATTTTAGTATTTATGTTAACAGTCAAATAATAAAAGGGTTGATGGTACATCTATTTTCACTTTAATAAGAGTTTTGAGTTCAAAATATTTTTCTTAGGTTAAAAAAAACAACTATTAATTTAATCTGAAAAAACAATATTAATTTGTTTCTTAAAGAAAAAAAAAGGTAATTTAACAGCGTATTTTCATGGGCTTAAATTGTTGATCTGTATGGCCCAACCCAAGGTTTTGCAATTTCCATGTGACTAATCTAATGAATCTGTCTTATATCTTTCGAATTATTTTTAAAGTAAATAATAATTTATTTAGTCTTCACACATTAGAACTTAATTTTTAATTATCAATAATCAATCATTTTGTATTTTATTTTTTATTCATTATATACCCATATATATATATATATTATTAACCTTGTAGAGAGTTTAAATTCATTTGATCGATTTTGCAATTAAATACGCATAGGCCTGTTCTGTCCTAAGGCGCTCATGGAATAAAGATGGAATCTAATCTATAGCGAAGTAGTAACGGCCAGCTCTACTTTTACTGTATTTACACAATTGGCATTCAACTCTTTTAAATTCGAGTTACGCACGCTTATGAAGATACATCATGCATACATACCCATAAATTTCTTCTATATCTTCTCTTAGTTTCACTTTCAATTTCATAGTTTTTTTCCCCCTCTTCTCTCTCATTCATTTTTTTTTTTGTTGAATGAGGCAATAATTGGTTATAATTTTAAATTTTATGCGTCACAAGAAAGTGATGCAAAATATCTAAATTTAGAACTCACTTGATGTGGGTTGATGACAAAGCCAACCCACCTCTCACCAACCCACACGGCCACAGCACAGGGCATTGAAAATTTTCAATTCATCTTCCACCAACCCCCCTCACTTCCTTCTTTTTTCTTGTTCTCAAATCTGAGCCTGTTCTATTCGGCAACCGAGTCATAAAGTTTCATTTTTTCTTCTTCTTTATTTTCCATCAAAATGGGAAAGGTATTCACTTTGGCTGAGGTCTCTGAGCACAACCACCGCAAGGACTGTTGGCTTGTCATTGAGGGCAAGGTATCACTGCATTTTTGTTTTGTTTTTTTTTTAATGATTCAATTTTGGCTGTAAATTTTGTTTTGATGGGTTCTTTTCTTTTAATCTATGTGTCCTTGTTTTTGGTTTCTTTTGTTCCATCTGAGTCTCAAGTGCGATTGTGTGGTGAACTGGAAAGATGGGAAACGTGGAAACTACGTAATTCTGCTGATTGGTTCCTGCAAGATTATTTTTTTGAACCTTTTGCTACTAGATTTTCAATTTGTTATTTCTTTAATACTTTGATGTCTGCATCCGTGTACTAATTTTTGTGTGTATATATATTTGAATAATTGCCTTTTGTATGTTAACCGTGATTTGTGGTTTTGATATAACGTTTGCGTGGTTGTTTGTTTTTTTCATTACAATGATGGGAAATTTTTTTTGATCCATGTGAAAAATCTCTCTTAGAAATGTTACTTTTATTTGCATGTAGAAAATTGAGATGATGCAATGACTTTCCTTCATTGTTTTTTTTAATGATTGATTTGTTATAATCAGAATTTTCATTTAAATTTCCCGAGCAAGTTATGATTCCGATCTGTTTATAGTTGTAGAAATTACCGGAAATAGGGTCTGAAAATTAATTTGATTGACCTGAAACATCAGTAAACAATCCAACTTGACATGTCTGTTTTGGATTGTGCTTCTACTGCTCTGAAGAAATGACTTGCACGTAATGTTTCTTGGTTACTTATCTTTCTGTTATTTTAATGAGGAGATAAATATTTACTACCATCTTCTGGATTTTGATTGAGATTGCAAGTAGATTGTGGTCATGTGAGCTAAGCGGTCTCCATTTGTTGTACTATTTTATGATTCGTGTGGTGATTACTGTAGGGTGGTTGGTGAAAACAAAGATCTGATTTTAAAATGGTAGTCAATTTCTTTTTGCACTGGTTGTTGGAAAAAAAAAGTATTACACTTAATGGATCATCAGTTAGAGTAAAGACTATCAATCTGAAAAATGAGCTTAGCATGATTAATGTTTAGCAGATTGGTCTTTTTTATAGTTTTCGCATAGAAATTGGAAGCAAATTTTGTATACTGCATTGTGATACATATGCTGACCTCTTGCCTGACATCTAATTGTTTTATCAATGCTGGTTGTGCTGTGCATATTAGAGCTTTAAAAAATGTTAAAACTTGGTTGATGTGAGCATCAGTCTGCAGTATGCTTGAATTACTTTGATATGGCATCATGATTGTCATTTGCAATATCCTCAAATCCTATGGATTAACGTGTCCAAACAGGTATATGATGTGACAAAATTCTTGGACGACCATCCTGGTGGCGACGAGGTTTTGTTGTCTGCCACGGGTATGTAGATACTGCAGCGATTTTTTATATATGCTTGTATAGTCTCATTTCTGCCCAAATCTTGGAAAAGTGTCTATATATTCACTGTTGCTCCTAATTTGATGTATGTTTTGCAGGAAAGGATGCTACTGATGACTTCGAGGATGTTGGTCACAGTAGCACAGCGAAAGCAATGATGGATGAGTTCTACGTCGGGGACATTGATACGTCAACCATTCCCACCAAGACCACATACGTCCCACCCAAGCAACCTCACTACAACCAAGACAAAACACCAGAATTTGTTATAAAGCTCCTCCAGTTCCTAGTTCCTCTGCTAATCTTGGGTTTGGCTGTTGGCATCCGCTTCTATACCAAATCCACTTCAGCATAAACTCACAAGAGAAAATTGGGGAGTCCATTACAATAAGTTTATATCATTTATCATTTGGCCTTGTTATTACAAGTTGTTTGCAATTGTTATCACTAGAGAATGTAGGATATTTGAATTGAGATGAATATGTGCTTGTTTTTTTCTCCTTACCAGTACCCTTTTGTGTTAAGTTTTCCAATTGGCTGCTTTAGCCTTCATTTGCAATTGGTGAAAACTACCATGTTCTTGTTAGGTTTTGTCTGCAAGCGGAACCCTCGTTCATTGCTGGCTCAGTAGCAAAGTTCATGTTCTTTCTGAAAATTGTTCTGGTAAAGATGACATAATTTGAAAAACTTTTTAAGATTTCTGCTTAGTTTAAAATTTAAATTCGGCTGCTTTGAGTGTCCATGACCCATAGAAAAGCTAAAGTCTTGTTCTGTAGAGGGGCAGGCTTTCCGTTTACATTATAAACCTAAATACATGAGCATCTTGGTTTATTATCAGAGAAGGTCTTTACAATTATAAATTTCATAGGAGGTTTTCAAAAGTTTCAAAAATTCAAGCCACAAACTTCCAAACCTCCCGAAAATATTTGTATTTTATCTAAACGAATTACAGCTCCCCTAATTTGCGCCTCCTAAAAATATTTTAGTTTGCAGGAAAACTTTTCTTGGGGAGAAATTTTCAGTGTCCATCAATGGTTACAATTTTTCTCTTTCGGTCCAAAAGACTCTTTTATGCAGATTTACTGTCTCTTAAGTTTGGTTTTGGAAACAGCCAAGTATACAAGACAATAACAAAATCTCTCCTATAGAAGATAAAAAGAATTAGAATCTGGACTAAAATCTACAGAACAGATTGAACATTAAAAAGAAAAGATATAATTGAAGTGCATGAAGCGTTAGGATGTGGTTCAGTTGGCTGCTAAGGCACGCTGTACCTGCAGCCACCCAAATTCGAATAATAAAATGAAGATAAGAGGTTGGGTTGTTAATGGGAGAGATTTCTCTCCTCATCCAAAACATTTAAGAAAAGAAAAATTTGACGTACACGAATCACATTCACGTCCTAATATGCAGTTATTCTCTGGCAACCATTACAGCTAATTCTTGTTAACATAGTACACAAAGTCCAAATTTGTTCAGAAGAGACACATTGTCAAATTGAAAAAGTAAAGCATGTGGCTTTATTTCCTTGGCAATATAATTCCGGAAAGTTTGTTCAACAAACATGGACTTCGAATCTAACGGGACAATTTCCAGCGGGCTGATTGAGAGAATTCTATGAGTTCATGCTTAACAAATACAAAGTTCTAAGATTGTCTGTAGGTGCCTAGTGTCATGCTCTTAAGGTTTTTAAAAATTTCTTCGAATACTTGGTGCGTGGTAAAGTTTTTTAAAGGTTATTTGAGTAGGTGGAGATCTGGGTTAAATCCGCCACTCACAAGGGGTGTACAACTTTATTTGAAAGAGAAATATTTTATTTGATATATGAAGGTATCTAAAAATATTCTTTAAAATATTATCTCATCTTATGTATATATTGTTAGATTGTTTAAATTCTAACAATTGATTGTATAGAGCTAGTGATATATAAAGGGACATCATCAGTTGTACAAAACCATCTTAATTTATAATCTCTTTCAAGGCTTGTTTAATTGAATTTTTTAAATAAAATTTTTGAAAATAAAGTTTTTCAAAGTAAGCTTTTAGAATTAAGATTTTAAGAAAAAATCATTGATCGTTTGGTTGTAAATTAAATAAGCTATTTTAAAATATTAAATCGTTTGATTATATATTGTTAAAAGTATTTATCTATTATTAAATTATCAAAATGACACTTAATAAAAATTATATTTAAATTCTAAATAATTCAATATTTTTTATATATAAGTTTAAATTTATCATGTATTTTCTCAAATTCAATTTTTTAAAATAGAGTCAGGTAAAATTAATATATAGTAATCAACAAATCAATATAAATTATTGTATTTGATACAAAAAAATTAAAAATAAAATAATACTTCTTTTTATTTAAAAAATAAACTAATAAACAAAATATTTTGGTAGATTTTATAGGAATATAATGATTGTTGAAATATGGAGAATTAGAGATATGATAATTTTTAAGAAAATATTAAAAATATGTTAGTTGAATAGAATTTATTTTTATTAAGTGTACATTATGAAAATAAAAAAATATTATTAAAGTATTTGTGACATTGCTCAAATTAAAAAAAAAACTCAAAAAACTCTACTCTTAAAATTTGAGCATTTAAAAATAGAGGCAAAATAAATTTTTTTAATCTTCAAAAACTCTTTTTTAATTACAATGAAATGTCATCAAAAAATTTAAAAAGAAATTTTGGTATTAAAAAAACTCATTTAATCAATAAAAAAACTTAACTAAATAGGCGCTTAGTAATATAGAAAGTATTTTTTCAAACACTTTTTGTACATCTCTCATATTTTTTTTATATAATTTTTTAAAATTATTTAATGCACAACATATCTAAAACCGCATAATCTTTAAAAAGGTCCATGACATTAGTGTAAGCTAACATAAAATGATAACAGAAAGCCAACAACTAAGGCTAGAGCCAAGCAAAAACATTAACAATACTCAACAGACTGCTTATATATATATATATTAAAAATAATCTAATAAATTATGTAATTTATCATATCGTAAATTTTTAAACACGTAATAAAATTTTATAACATATGTAAATTGTACAAGAAATTATCAAAAGTTATGAAAGCCAACAACTAAAACTAGAGCCAAGCAAGAACATTAACAATACTAAGCAGACTGCCCACTGGGTATATATATATATTTATATATATATATTTAAGATGATTCCACATCCATCTATTTATCTTAGGAAGATTAGAAAATTTAATCAGAACCAAACTTCTTAGAATCACCGAACTCATTTTTCCAAAGATCTCTTCTCGAATTCCCCGCCATTTTTGTTTCCACATAAGCAAAGGAGATACTATATGAATGAGTAAAGCAGTTCTCTTAGCCCCTCTTCCTGTACATTTATCAGTTGTCAGCATCTAAGCTAACAATGGGAGCTGTAACAAGCGAGAGAGGTATATTGAAACTTGTTCATCCGGGGAGGTATGTAGAGATTCTCAGGCAACCAATAACTGCTGCTGAAGTTATGGAGAAGAATTCCAGGCACTGCATTACTCGGCCTGATGTTTTCGAGTATCCATGGATTGTGGTTAAACCAGAATCTGTACTGAATCTTGGGAGAGTCTTTTTCATTGTTCCTAATCGTACAATCTATCATTTGCTAAAATCCATGGGCTCACCTTATCAATCTTCAAGGCAAAACCACTCTCCAATTCTCAAAGGAACTTCACCGCTCAAGACATATGCTGGAATGACACCAAAGCACCAAGAGCACAGCCAATCCCTCGAGCAATTACTGCGAACCGTGTCTTGGCCCGAGGATAGTCCTCAGAAACTTGAATATGTAGACAGCTTCAGAAAAAAATCTAACGTTGAGTCTTGGCCTGAGGCTACTCCTCAGGAGCTTGAATCATTCAGAAAACAACCCAAAGTTGATTCTTGGCCCAAGGTGATTGTTGAGTACAAAAGAAACAGCCTAGAATATAAAGAGAATTCCCCAACTAGGATTGGATCTTTCAATGCTAAAGATTATTATTTAACTAACATAGGTGCAAAATTTTCTGAAAGAGAAGATAAAGATATACAGTTTGAGCATAGTAAGCAGGTTACCATGTTGAAATCTTGCTTAAAGAAAAAAGATAGTGTCCCGAAGCCGCGGCATCTGAGGGTTTCTTTTGTCTTGCCAACTAAAGATGAGGAAGACCTAAACAAGGGGGTCACGGAATCTGAAATCGAATTTCCACGCTTTTCAACTTGGTGATTCCTGCATATTTCAGGATTTTCGTTCTGTTAATTCTTCAGATCTTCATTGAGATACTTTCATTCTTCATGAGACCTCGTTCCGATGTAAACTTGATTTTGCTCGTGAATGTTATTGTGTCTCGCTTTGCTAAAGATGCTTCTACTTCCATTTGCTTATTGTTTATATCAACCTTGGGAGAGACGTTTAGAGTGACTGCTACAGACTGTACATTACCTAAATTGACATGTACTGCTATCTAAATTATTTATGGTAAAAAAAAAATGCAGGCGTAAGTTACAGCAGTCAGAACAATGTTACTGAATATCTACAACACAAAGAATCAAGATAACTTTCAGAATAAGACCCCTGGAGTGAGACGTGCTATGATTAACAAATTAGAATCCAGAAGGCATTTGACTAATGAAAAATGCCAAAAAGAAAAAAAAAATGCCAAGACCAATAACTAAATTTACAGCACTTGTGAGCATGTTTTAGTGGTATGTTTTATGCACTTCCCTGAACTTAGTTAGGGTTTGAATCTTGGTGAATGTTAGGCAGTTAATTTATTATTTTTATTTTGTGGGAATTTTTTAGTTTAGATGATATGTACTCAAAGTCATACGTGTTATTTCTGATGATTTCAATAACATAGTTCAGGTGGGGTGTACTTTAAAAATGCACATGTTACTCTAAAAAAAAGTTTCGATTGTATAATCTGATTCTTCTAATTCGGGTGGGATATGCTCAAAGCTAGACGTGTTGCTCGTAATGATTTTAATAACGTAATTCGGGTGGGGTATGCCTGATTGTATAGTCTAATTTCGAGTGAGATGTGTGCAAAGCTATATGTGTTGCTTTCGATGATTTTAGTAGCATAGTTCGAGTGGGGTGTGTCTTAAAAATGTACGTATTACTCTCGAAAAAGTTTCGATTGTATAGTTTGACTATAATAATCCGGGTGGGATGTGCTCAGAGTTATATGTGTTGCTTCTAATAATTTCAGTAGCGTAATTTAGGTGGGGTGTGCCTTAAAAATGTACGTGTTACTCTCGAAAAAGTATTGATTATATAGTTTGATTATAATATCATTAGTTCGGGTGGGATGTGCTCAAAGCTATACGTGTTACTCCTGATGATTCTAATAGTGTAATTCGGGTAGGGTGTATCTGATTATATAGTCTAATTCTTCTAGTCTGAGTTGGATATGTTCAAAGCTATATGTGTTGCTCTCGATGATTTCAGTAGCGTAGTTCGAGTGGGATGTGTCATAAAAATATACGTATTACTTCTGAAAAAGTTTTAATTGTATAATCTGATTATAATAATCTAGGTAAAATGTGCTCAAAGTTATAAGTGATGCTCCTAATAATGTCTGTGGCGTAATTCAAGTAAAGTGTGCCTTAAAGATGTACGTGTTACTTTTGAAAAAGTCTCAATTATATAATCTGATTATAATATCAATAGTATAGTCTGATGCATTATTAACATTGTAATATAATTGATGTAATCTAAAAAAAAAGAACTAATTTATATTGGCTACAAGAATAATTCCTCAAAGAAATTTGAGAAAATAAATTCAATTTAGGACGTATTGCATATGAGAGAAAGAGTATTAAATTTTTTCCAAAATTGTCTTTGATAATTTGAGATAAATTACCCAGGAAATTTCGTGATCATTCAGATATCGGCGATATCCGTAAAGCCAAAATGCATATGATGCTTGTAGAGTAGAGCAAAGGGCAACCAGGTTATTCAAGCAAATGGAAAGTGTTGCCAAAAGTCAAAATTTTGGTTTTCCGGAAGAAAGGAATCCACGAGTTAGATAAAATACCTATAATGAACATTTTCACATGTTTACATCAATTTCTTTTTTAGATATGTAAGAGTCAGACAATACAGAAGTTGTACTCTGAAAATTATAACTTGCATTCAAGAAGAGCCCTGATCTTGCTAACTCAAAGCATCACAACTCATATACAAAGAAGCCAAATGGAAATTAATGAGAATATAGAGGTCATTGAGTGCATGGCTTGCAGTTACTCGACGAACACAGAAAATATTGCTGGTAAACTGAATTGCTTAATCTGTGCTGGCACATGTTCTCTCAATCACCTTAGAATCGGTTCTGTAGGAATGCTTTGAGGGTGAACTTGAACCCCGTGAAGAAGTGTGTCCAAAGAAGCTCAGCTTACCAATTTTCCTGGAGAAAGAACTCATAAATTTACGAGAATGAGACCTTTCCATATCCCTCTTCATGCAAACATGTTCTTTCTCCAGATCATTTAATCTCATTCGTAAACGAGCTAACTCAAGTTTTAGTTCTCTGTTTTCTCGTCTCAGTGATGCGTAATTGTCTCGTGGGGACATTGCTGCACTGAGTGCACCACTGCTGATTCGCCATGACTGGTGTACTGGCTTGTGTTCATCATCAGCATAAGAGCAGCACAAGGAATTACGAAGCCTTAATTGCTCAAAGTAAAGCACTTGAACTATAGATTGGAGAGGGAGGCGCTCATTTTGCGCAGCATGTGCTCCAGCTTCTGGCGAGAGCTTTTGAAAATCAATCAGTTTACATAGCTTCTTCTTGTCCACATCTGATAAATTCTGATGAGCCTATATAGATTCAGGAAAAAGGAATCAGGGAGAAAAGACTACAGATATTTAATAACTGCTAACATCAAACCTATTTCCTGTATTCCATCTTATCAGAAAAAGGAAACCTACTTGGCTTACTTTTAATCAATCATAGTCAGAGGGCATAAACATTTTAGAAGTGAAAAAGCTCAGAGTTTTCCATTTTTATTGTTCTGCCAACAGTGGTGAAGCAAGTGTTTCTGTCAAAAGAATCAACAAGAAGTATCTGTTTTATGCAGCGGGGTTGCCTATCAAATACATTGATATTATTAACTGATCAGATAAGTGTCTCCATATTATCTGAACCAAATGGCAGGAGTTTTATTTGGAAGTCCTTAGAAAAAACCTAGTAACATACCTTCAGGTAAATATCAATGGCTCGATACAATCCATCGTGAACAGTACGGGCATGTGCTGGTAAAGTCTCAGCAATGACCAGGAACTTGGCAAGCTTGAGATTTGCATCAGGGGCAATTTCAGCAAGGTAATTGTCCACCAATTTTGCAACTTTAAACAAAGCCGATTGGGATGGTGAATGAGGACTATCAGTCTCAAAAACAGAGGCGTCATCCAGATCATCTTCACTATCATCTTGCTGTGCAAAATTCACCAATATTCTGTGAACAGTGTCAACGTCAAATAAAGTATCGCCTGAGTGCCGGAAGGATGGGATTAAAAGATCATCAAGAGCAGCAACATCCAACTGCGATGCAATTCTTCTTTCTAAATCAAGCCTACAAGCAACTGTACAATCAAGCATTACTGCACTTCGCAAAAGGCCAAAAAGAAAATTGATGGGAACAGCAAGTTTCTCTACAGGCAAGAGGCTGACGATTGACTCAACCACATGTTTTTCGTGGCCACTTGGAACTGAAGTCAAATCAACCTTGGACTGGCTTGATGGATTCCATAGGCTGGATTTCTTCGTCAACTCCTTCTGGGCATAATTCATAAGAGATGCACCAATACTTTCAGGACGAACCCCACGACACTTCATGGCCGTCATAACTCTTTGATACAAGTCGATCCGAAGAACAGAAAGATCTTCTATCCACCAGTCTCCCTCACATTTGGCATGCCTGTTCATGTGAAGTCTACCTGAGCTGCTATACTCCAGTCTCGAGAAGCTTGAAGCAATTTGCTCCGCACAAGCCTTTGAAGCTATGGAATCTATGCAACGACTAACTATCTTTAGCTCATCAGCCAGAGGGAGTAGGTTCTCACATTGTTGAAGAACTTCAACACACATTTCAAGATTCTTGCAAACAATACAGTCTAGATATTCTTCAGCTCGGGAACCAAGATTATCTTTTGAAAAATCTTCAGTCATTTCAAGATAATCAGAGCCGCAACATAGCTGAGCCACATTTGTTGAGGTAATTTCAAAGTTAATGCCATAACAGAACTTTGCTGCCAACTCAAATGTTTCGGCACCTCCAGGTAGATTAAGAAGCTCAATCCTTGAAATATCAGAATCCCTGTGTTCTGCGACTAACTTTCGTATACGCCCACTTCGAGAGACAAGAGGGAACTGCATCAAATAAGATCATTTTAAGTAAAAAGTTGACAGAGAACATATGTCTTTTGAGTGATGAAAAATACCAAAGTAAAAAAAAAAATCATATTTAAAAACTTGCATTAGATCATGTTATTTTGGTTGGATCTCGACTAGAGTGAATTGAAGGTTCCAACATGGTCAAAACACAAAAAAAAAAATGTATTGTAACCAAGTCGAATCAAACATATTCCATTAGCTCAACGAGATCTACCCACTAAAACTAGAATTCCAGATACTCTTAGTGGCAAATAAGTCATTATCTACCACTACTTTTCAGAGTAACCAAGAAAAAAGAGCAACCCGAGAGGGATACCAAATATGAGATGGAAATTTGAAGACATATATTGTACTTATTCTCAAGGCTTAGATAGTCAGATTATATCATGAAGTGAAGATAAAAAGAACAACAAAGAGTCAAAATAAAAATCAAAAGAAATGAGAAAGAGAAAAGAAGTTCCCTGCATTACAAAGAGGCACATCACCAGTCAGAAACAACTGTATAAATTTCAGAGCAAATCAAGCCAAAAACTTACCTTATGTAATGCAAATGTCCCTCCACTTACTTCTATTGTTATGTCACTTGGAACATCCCGAAAAATCCTACAATAAGGTAACTGCTAGTCACTAACCAAAGGAAAACTCGCAACCAGTAAACAAACAACGAGAAAGTAAAAATTCAAAACCGACTCAAAAAGATTTGCTGCAGGCATGGCAAAAACTTTCTGCTTAGATATTCATAATGTTGTTGAAATTACTCCATCAAGTAATAGTGCATATAACCATTGTCTACAACATTAAAACTCAAAGATCGCCGTAAAGCAACCACTAAAAGATCAATTTAATGAACCAGAATACTTGAGAGATGAAAATTCCAAGATGAAGAGAGATGAAAATGTACTAAACTGCATCTTTCAAGCAATAACTAAAGAACCCAAAAACTGTATGCCCTGTAACAGCAATGACAAGAACAATAGAATTTAAAGTTGATCATAACACTAAAACATACCCAAAAAAAGAAAAGAACTGAAACAAACCATTCATTGCATCGTTGCCTTGAAGACTTGGCCAAGGACAGCTGGGGCTGAGGCTGCGGATGCTTGTTGTCCATGAAGGAACTAGAGTGAAGGCCAGAAACAAAAATGGAGTACTAAGCGAGAGAATGAGAATAGAAGAAGATAGTGGGGTTAAGAGCGTGAAGTAGAGAGAGAGACAAAGATCCAGTTGGATATGTCGCTGTTGGTTAATTTCTTCAACTCCCATTTTTGTCAAACAGTTGGGTTCAAAGCATAGATTGCAATTGTCCAAAGCGCTGGGCCTCTCTCTTGTGCTTGTGGGTCATCCTTTTTAGTTGTTGCTCCCCTTTTTTCGTTATATATAAATTCTTTTTATTTGGAGATTTGATCATTAAATTACTCATAGTTTGAAGTATCGAGTTGTCTTGTTTAAAAGCAGAGCAGGTAAAGAGGCGCAAAAGGAGGAGCTGCTCCTCCTCTGTTGAGTAGCTTCTGTTTGCGGGAAAAAGTCAGGAACTAATCGTTAGGAAATAGCAACTTGGAAAAGGAGTTGTTATTTTGGACATTATTGACACTTTATTTTTTACTCCTCAGTAAAAACTTTTCTTGTCCTTACTTCCTTTTTCAGTTTCAAATTACCTTTTTCTTTTCCTTCAGTTTTTCTGTATTCACATTTCCACCCAAAAATTTGAAAAAAATTCCATTATTGTCTTCTTCAGGGAATATTTGACAATGAAATGGTTGTTCTGTGAACATGCATACCAGATCAACTTTGAATTTAAATTTGTATTTGATTTATTAGAGACATTAAAATAATTAATATTTTTAAATAATATACGACTGCTAATATGGATGCTAATATGTGTGAACATGGATACCAAATCAACATTGAATTTAAATTTGTATTTGATTTATATGAGACATTAAAATAATTAATATTTTTAAATAACATACGACTGCTAATATGGATGCTAAATGTCAAAAATTAAATGGCCCCATATATTGTCCGCGACTCCAACACCTTAATGTCAATTGTCGATGGAATTTGGTTAGATAGTAACCTTGCAATCGTTCAAGAAATATACATTAATTGCTCAGCTAATTTATCTTCTCATAATGTCATTGACTTGGTGCAAGCAGCAATGAGCAACCACGGACGAGTTAGCAGCTGGCCTTAAATTTTTCGAAATTAATTCAGGTCAATATCTTGGAAAAATAATCAACAAACTTGGAGCTCCATTTTACTTGGGGTTGAAATTTTATATACCAATTAACTTTTATCTCCTAGAAAACAAATTCATGACGTTTAGATTTACAGTTTAATATGTATTCTATGTATTAACTTTGTGTTTAACAATTGTTATTGATGTCATGTCAGTCATGCCCCCCCTAACTTTGTGGACAAAGATAACGTTAATGAAGCAATCGGGGTCCCAAGATATGTTCACGGGGCAGACAATTCCTATTTGTATATCAAAAGGATATGATTTACATGAGAAGCTGTTCAAACACTATCCCAAAAAAAAAAAAAAAAAATTGGTATCCTGATGTTGGATAATATGGTTTGCCTTTTCTGATTGCAAATATCAACAATTCTTTGATTGCCAATTATACATGCATCTATATAACTTGAATAAGAAATTAATTAACAAAATTCATGTGAGTTTCACTTGGAATTTTACTCAAGATTTCGAATTTTATAAATGTAAAGTGGCTTTGCATAAAGATTGATAGGAGTAGGGGGGTTATTCTAGGGGTGGGCAAATCCGGTTCGGTTCGGTTTTTAGTGTGAACCGAAAACCGAACCGAGCCGGTCGGTTTTTGAAAAATAAAACCGAAAACCGAACCGAAAAATCAAAAACCGAACCGAACCGAATCGGTTCGGTTCGGTTCGGTTCGGGTTTTGGTTTTTCGGTTCGGTTTGGGTCGGTTCGGTTCGGTTCGGTTCGATTTTATAATTTTTTTAATTTTTTTTAATTTTTTTTTTAATTTTTTTTAATTTTTTTTTTAATTTTTTTTAATTTTTTTTTAAATTTTTTAATTTTTTTTAAATTCGGTTTTTTCGGTTCGGTTCTCGGTTCGGCCTTCCGAACCGAAAACCGAACCGAATTATTCGGTTTTTAAAATAAAAAACCGAAAACCGAACCGACCAAGAGAAAAACCGAACCGAACCGACCAATTCGGTTCGGTTTTTCGGGTCCGGTTCGGTTTTTCGGTTTTTTGCCCACCCCTAGGTTATTCACATTAAATGAAGGAAAACTGTTGTTTATTATAGGCATTGAGATGTTTTCCATGATAGGGATTTATAAGTAAAAAGGGGACCGTTCATTACTTCCAAAAGCAAAGCATGTATATTCCTGTAAAGAATTTACCCGCCTACCATTAGGATAATCCTGTAAAGAAAGCCTGCAATTTAGGTATAGTATTAAGAAGCATATCTTTGAAATATGAAACATTATTGCAAATCTTGAAATCTCCACCATAAAGAGATCATTGTATCTAATGGGCATGCTCTACATTCAATGGTCCAAGGAGCTCCAGGCTCCAATAATTTTCTTCTACTTTTATTCACTTAATGGCGGATCTAGATTTTATTCCACCAAATAGCATAAATTACAAGTATACATATGAAACTTCTCTAGCTTTTTTGGGCACGAACAGAAATAAGAAAATTCAAGTGGAATATATGTAAATGAACTCGAGTGAACAGACACAGCCTTTGCGGGCGGCTTTTATTGCGTGAGCAAAACTGATCACACACACTATGACAATGCCCCTGTCAAAAAAGTGAAGGAGAAAGAAGAACACACTCAAAATCTTGGAAAGAGAACACTGGAGGTGCGGCCACTTTTGATCATTTTATATGATTACCCACTACCTCCAGTGGGCCCACTTTTGGGATGTTTAATTACAAATGGGCTCGATCGGCCTCTACCCCCACAATTTAATTATCATTTGATATGATGATACCACCGCACCATATAACATCATCCATCGCTTTCATAAAAACATAATATAATTATGTGTACATAGGAACAAAAATAGATGTTTCAACTTTCAACTTTCAAGTCGAAGTCTTTATTCTATGTCTGGCATGGCATGCAAATTTGTAATGTCATTGTCGTTGTCAATTGGGTATTGATTTGGTCATGGACATTATCATGCTATCCCTGGAGTGTAGGCCCTTTCATATTCATGTGAAATGAGCTTTGTGTGCATTTCAAGTCAATTTTTTTTTTCTTTTTGCCCTGTCACGTGATTATCCTGCGAGCCAATTTTTTTCTCTCTTTGGATGTTTTAAGGATTAAAAAGTTCAATTCAGATTAAATTAATGTCAAATGCTATTGGATTACTTCACAAGACTCAAACCTAGTTTAAGAATTACAAATAATCACAAAAAATTATTGAAATTTAATATTTTTCAGAGTTATAATTCAGTTTGAATTCTATGGACTCAGTTAAAGAGTTATAGTAAAAATAAAATTCAATCTCCTAACTTGTAGGATTTAAATTTGAATAAATTATTTTAGTTTAAATATAATTTGTATTTATCTTCTTATGAAACTCATGTATATATTCAGCAACTGAATGAATAAATGATCACTTCTTCATTTTCCTTTCATAGATAAAAGTTTAGCCAATTATTCATTGCTTTACTGTCAAGTCTTTGCACTTACTATAGAATTTGTAACATGGTATCAGAGCCTTCTTGATCTCAAGGGCTGTGATCTTGTGTGAAGTAAGGCTAACCTCCATCAAACAACACCTGACAAGCAATTATAGTAAACAAAGAAACCAACTTATGGCCTCAAGTAATTTTACTGCACCCACTCCACCACCATTCTCAGGAGAAAACTTTTCAATTTGGGCAGCCAAAATGAAAGCCTATCTAAGAGCTTTTGATCTATGGGAAACAATTGATACTTGTAGAGAACCACCCCCATTAGCACCAAATCTTATTATTGCACAAATGAAGCAATATAGTGAGGAGAGTTCAAAAAATTTCAAAGCACTTTCTGCAATTCATGCTTCTGTGACAGATATTATCTTCACTAGAATCATGACATGTGAGTCTGCTAAACAAGCCTGGGACAAGTTAAAAGAAGAGTTCCAGGGTAGTGACACAACAAGGCAGATTCAAGTATTGAATTTGTGGAAAGCCTTTGAAATTCTGAGAATGTAGGAGAGTGGAACTATTCAGGAGTACTCAGATAAGCTCATGAAGATTGTAAATCAACTTAGATTGCTTGGGGAAGAATTGACAGATAAGAGAATTGTTCAAAAGGTGCTGGTTAGTGTGCCTGAGAGATTTGATGCTAAAATCTCATCCTTAGAAGACTCAAAAGACCTCACAAGGATGAGTTTAGCAGTATTGGTAAATTCTCTAAAGGCAATAGAGCAAAGGAGGGCTATCAGACAAGAGGATGTTTCAGAACAAGCTTTTCAGGCAACACAGAAATTTAAACTAGCCAGCAATCACTCAAGAGGAGGCAAGTTAACTGGTGAGAAGTCTGGAAAGGATAAAAAGGAGATTGAGGAGTACAAAGGTAGTGGAAGAAAAGCAAAATATCCTCCCTGCCCTCATTGCAAAAAGAAGAGTCACTCAAAAAGTTTCTACTGGTACAAACCAGGAATACAGTGTAGAAAATGCAATCAACTGGGTTATATAGCTAAGGTTTGTAAAAACAAAAACAAACCTCAACCACTGTTAGCACAAACTGCTGAAGATCATGAAATTTCAAGTGAAAACCTGTTTGTAGTCACAAAGAACTCTGCTGATAATATCAAGTGCTCATGGTTAGTTGACAGTGACTGCTCCAATCACATGACACCTGATGCAGAGAGGTTCCAGGAATTAGACAAAAGTTACACATCAAGAGTGAAGATTGGGAATGGTGCTTGGTTAGATGTCAAGAAAAAAGGTACAATAACTGTCAAAACTTTGTCAGGTACAAAATCTATTGTTGATGTTTTATTTGTGCCTGATCTCAGTCAAAGTTTATTGAGTGTAGGACAATTAATGAGTAGAAACTATACTCTGAATTTCCAAAATAACAAATGCATAATTATTGATCCTTATGGGAGTGAGCTTATGATTGTACATATGAAAGATAAAGTCTTTCCATTGAACTGGAAAGAAACTGATTTGTGTTATACCAGCAGTGTTGATGAATCAACCTTATGGCATAAAAGGTTGGGTCATTTTAGTTATTCTACATTGCAGAAAATGAATGATAAGGATACTGTAAGGGATTTACCTGTCATCAGTCAAAGTGAGCATATATATGATGTTTGTCAATATGGAAAGCAAGCCAAATTACCATTCAAAGATGGTACTTGGAGAGCCTCTGACAAACTACAACTCATACACTCAGATGTATGTGGCCCCATGAGTATTCCTTCCTTGAATGGCAGTAAATACTTCTTGCTTTTTATTGATGACTTTTCTAGGTACTGCTGGGTGTATTTTCTGAAGAAAAAATCAGAAGTATTTGGAGAATTCAAGAAATTCAAGGCAATGGTAAAAAATCAAACCAACAGTTCTGTTAAGGTGCTTAGAACTGACAATGGAACTGAATTCTGCTCAACTGAGTTCAGAACCTTCTGTGAACAAGCAGGATTGAGGCATCAATTGACTGTTCCTTATAATCCTCAGCAAAATGGAGTAAGTGAGAGAAAAAACAGAACAATAATAGAGATGTCTAGGTGTCTGATGTTTGAGAACAAGCTGCCTAAAAGGTTCTGGGCAGAAGCAGTGAATACATCAGTTTATTTGTTAAACTTGCTGCCTACAATAACACTAAATGGGAAGACTCCTCATGAATTTTGGTCTGGAATCAAACCCTCTGTGCAACATCTTAGAGTCTTTGGATGCATTTGCTATACACAAGTTTCAGAAGAAAAAAGGGGTAAGTTGGATCAAAAATCAGCAGTTGGAGTTTTCATTGGATACAGTAGCATCTCTAAGGGATATAGAGTATTCAACCTGAAAACTAACAAAGTAATTGTTGGAATAAACATCAGGTTTGATGAATTATCATATTGGAACTGGGAAGAAGGCAGTATAGTGTTCAAGGATAAAACATAAGCTGATGAAAAACCACAAGACCTGGAAGCAATCAACTCTGACAGTGACACTGATTCTGAAGTTCCTATCAGAGGGACTAGGTCACTTGCAGAGTTGTATGAGAGTTACAATCTTGCAACACTAGATCCTGGAACTTATGAGGAAGCTACAAGAAAAGAAGAATAGAGAGTTGCTATGCAAGAGGAGATCAGAATGATAGAAAGAAATGAAACTTGGGAGCTTGTTGATGCACCTTGTAACAAGAAGATCATAGGGGTTAAGTGGATTTTCAGAACTAAACTAAATGTTGATGGTTCTATAAATAAACTGAAGGTCAGGTTAGTAGTAAAAATGTATGCACAACAAGCTGGAATTGATTATGCTGATACTTTTGCTCCTGTAGCAAGACATGACACAATCAGACTTTTAGTTGCACTTGCAGCTAAGTTAGGTTGGAAAATTTATCATATGGATGTCAAATCAGCTTTCTTGAATGACATACTAGAGGAAGACATTTATGTTGATCAACCAGAAGGATTCAAGATACAAGAAAGTGAAGGCAAAGTGTACAAGCTTCACAAAACTCTATATGGACTCAAACAAGCCCCTAAGGCCTGGTATAGCAGAATTGATAATTATCTATTGAAGAATGGATTTCAGAAAAGTATAAATAAAGCAACCTTGTATGTACTAAAACCTGAAAATAAAGTTGAATTGATTGTCTCAATCTATGTAGATGATCTACTAGTGACATGAGGAGGTGCAAGGGCAGTACAAGAGTTCAAGCTAAAAATGGAGAGTGAATTTGACATGTCAGACCTGGGGTTAGTGAGTTACTTCCTTGGGATAGAGATAGCTCAAACTAATAGAGGCATTTTTATTGCTCAAGAAAAGTATGCAGAAGAAATGCTTAGAAAATTTCACTTGAGCAAGGCAAAACCAGTGGCCACCCCTTTAGTACTAAATGAAAAACTTAGCAAGAATGATAAAGAATACATTGTTGATGCTTCAACCTACAGAAGCATCATTGGCAGCTTACTATATTTGTGTACAACAAGACCAGATGTGATGTATGCAACAAGTCTCCTCTCTAAATTCATGCAATCACCAAGCAAAAAGCATCTTAGAGCTACAAAGAGGGTGTTAAGGTACATTAGAGGAACTACTGACTATGGTCTATGGTTTATCAAGGAAGAAAGTGATAAATTGCAGGGTTATAATGATAGTGATTGGGCTGGAAGTATAGATGATTTCAAGAGTACTTCAGACTATATTTTTTCTTTTGGAAGTGGTGTTTTCACTTGGAATTCAAAAAAATAAGAAGTTGTAGCTCAATCCTCAGCAGAAACGGAATACATCTTTGCTGTAAATGCTGCAAACTAAGCCATTTGGCTTAGAAAAGTGTTATCTGATCTTGGACAGCAATAGCAAGACAACACAGTTATATGGGTGGATAACAAGTCAGCTATAGCCATCTTAAAGAACCCTGTTTATCTTGGCAGAACTAAGCATATAAATGTGAAATATCATGCCATAAGAGAGGCTGAAAAGACAGGAGATATTAGTCTTGTTCACTGCAATTCACAAGAACAAATTGCAGATATCTTGACTAAAGCTCTTCCTAGAGCACAGTTCGAGTACTTACAAGGAAAACTTGGAGTTCAAAAGAAAAATATCAAGGAGGAGTGTTGAAGTTTGATATTTTTTAGAGTTATAATTTAGTTTGAATTTCATGGACTTAGTCAAAGAGTTGTAATGAGAATAAAATTCAATCTCCTAACTTGTAGGATTTGAATTTGAATAAGTTGTTTTAGTTTGAATATGATTTGTATTTATCTTCTTATGAAACTCATGTATATATTCAGCAACTAAATGAATAAATGATCACTTCTTCATTTTCCTTTCATAGATAAAAGCTTAGCCAATTATTCATTGCTTTACTGTCAAGTCTTTGCACTTACTCCAGAATTTGTAACAAAAACAAACAACAATCATATGAGAACCAGATTTATAGTGGTTTAGTCATTATAAATAATTTAAATCTATTTGAACTCAACAACTAAACTCTTCTGTACTATTATTTAAGGATTACAACTTTACAGAGATTACAGAATCTCAATTCTAGTTACAAGACTCGATCTCTAACCATACATGAGCATTAATCAAGATGAACAGCAAACCCTAAATTTAGAATTAGAGAAATTGGGAAGACTCCAAAATCCTTTAGAGAAAATAAGAGGCTTACAAATGAGACTAATGCTTAACACTTGAGAAAAAAATACAAATATATAATGTTACTAAAATGGCACCGTGTAAGTTAGGGTTTTTTAACTAATTGTACAAAATCTTAAATGTCCTCACTTGACTAAATAGCTTAACATCCCATAAACGTATAGGTTATTTACTTTGAGACCATAATTTTATAAATGCAATGAAAAAAAATTTCCTTTTTCAAAAAAAAGAAAGAATTCAAATATTTGATTATACTTCTTAAATTTTAAAAATTATTCAAATTTTATTGTATAACATTTATTATTTTAATCAATTATAAATTTTCAAATTGATTGGATCCAAAACATTTAGAAGGTTGATAGTGAAAGAACACTTTTTGAATGAAAGGAAACAATAAAAAAGAAACACATAAGGGTATAATATAATATTTCTAATATGATTTTTCGTGTATTAACACATGATTATTTATATACTTTTAAATCTGAAAATATAAGTCCTTGATTTATCTTTTCAAGTTATTTATAATGTGTTGAAGGAAACGTCATTCTCTTTAAAAATTAGATTGAGCGATGAATTTTTAATAGAAATCAACCTTAAACTTTAATACTTATGTGTAACAAAAATATGAGATTATCAAGTAAATATAACAAGAATATAAAGTAAATCAATAAGAACACAACACAACCAATATACATGTTTTGGTAATTGCCTATATTTACGGTGGATCAAAGAATCTTAACCCCTCTTATTAATTTTTTTAAATAATTTTATAAAGAAAATAATACGAAGAATTCTCAAATGATCTATGAATAGTATACCTTTGTTCTTCTAAGAACAATGAACACTCAAACAATAATTTCACCTTAATGTCTACGAGTACTTAGTGTTTACTTAATTCTTCTTTTCTCTTAGAGTCTCTCTTAATACTTAATCAATGTAAATAGTTTATAAGGGTTTATATAGTACTTATAAAGTTCATAGAAATTTTAAACTTAATTGGAATAAGAGTAATTACTGTAGGAGTCATAATCTCTCTCAATACTTAATCAATGTAAATAGTTTATAAGGGTTTATATAGTGCTTATAAAGTTCATAGAAATTTTAAATTTAATTAGAATAAGAGTCATTACTTGTAGGAGTTATAATCTCACTTAAAGAAGTCAATTGAGCAAATACAGAAAATACTCATAAGTTGCCGCGTGAATAATAACTATGTGAACAATGCCAAATGAACAGTACTTATTCTTCTGATTTTTTATTTTATTCCTCTCTTTTACACCCAATATGTATTTGACTTCATAATAACTCTCCTCTTAGTATCTATCTTAATTTATACTCATACATGATTATTAAATCAGTAATATCAACCGGTATAATATTTATACATAAATCAGTCACATAATAGTCTTTTATTTTTATTTTTATTTTCTGAAGAACTTAACTTGGCTTGTAGATAAGAAAGACAATATGACAGTTTTGTGAATCCTCAATACGTAAAGTCAAAATTGATAACCTGGCTCGCCCTCATCGTCTGTTGATTGCATTTGAATGCCCGCTTCTTGATGAAACGGCATCCTATGTTGTTAGTTACTTACAGTGTCTACTTTTTTAAAGCTTCAATAGGATAATTATTCAATTTACCCAAAATCATCTCGATAATTCATGTCTCTACATCAGTTATGAAATTAATATACAAGATCCAATTCTTTTATTTTCAATTTCTGCCTATCAAAAGAAAGTTTTCTAATGAGTAACCAAAAAAAGAATTATAGTCTTTCAGAAATTTAAAAACTATAGAGCTCATGTTAATTTAGGGGTAGCTCACATCCCCTTTCTAAGAAAGGGTTTCAAGTCTCATTGTTAGTATAATAAGAAACATGGAGGGTTCGACACGTTTATAGCTTCTTTTTTTTAGTTTAAGACATTTAAGCCATACCTTAAAATTCATTATGATTTGTTTGTATTAAATTTCTTTGTTCCCATTTGCGGATGTAGTTCCAATCTTGATTAAAAGTTACAAGATTATATCTTCTCAATCGATCCATTGTAGTCAGAAAGTGAGGCTAGACAATTTCTTTAAATGTGCTGATCGGTCTTCCTCGGAGGCTTAAGTAATTTGAGACCTCTCCAATTGCCATTTCAATCCCTTCTCTTAGGTCCGTAGCATTTTTTTCCTGCAGCCAATGCCCCTTGAATCCTCCATCAAACATGGCTTCCGCCAGGACCCTTCTGTATTCGCTGCCTGCCTGCAAACAAATATATGAAACTTGATCCGAGTAACGTGCCTGTAAATTGGAGATTCTACCAACATACTTAAAAAGCTATCATAATTTAACAGTTAATAAATTTTAAATTTTAATGTAGTGACTTTGTTAGCATAGCTTCTGTTCCAACTCAATCTTCAACCTACCTGATACAGAATTTCACATGATATATAAGCCTAGAAATCACAATTCTTTAAAAAGACAGGATAAGACAATCCACCAATAGCTTATGGCTCTTAGCTATCTTATACAATCAGATAAGCAAGTATAAGAAAAAATGAAATAAAACATATGTGATAGAAACCAAGAATTCAGAACAGATACCGAGGTTTTGGAGGAGAGGTTACTGGCAAAATGGTGCATGGTTTGTGAAGGTTCAAAAGACAGATTTGAAACGAAATTCAGAGACAGATGATTAAGCAGGGTTAGGTGTCAGGACTTAGGTTTCTTGTGGGCCAAAAAAGATATGGGCTTTATTAGAGAGGCACCAAATCTGAGTTTATTTATATTTATATTTAACAAAAGTCCTAAAAACAAGTATTAATATTTTTTGTTAGAAATGTATTTTAAGAGTATAATTATTTATAATTTTAAAATTAGTATATAATAGTTATATATGAGAGAATTAAGTTTAAACGTAATAATTTAAATTTATTTTTAATCTAAATGAAGATGAAAATTTCATTTTGATAGATTATAAGTACAGTTTATTTATATATTGTATACAATGATTTTATCCGAATCATTTTATGTGTTAACCTAGAAAATTGAGGCACTTTATATAATGTTGATTATATATAACTAAACTATAATAAAATTAATTATCTGTTAATTTTTGTTAATAAAAAGAATTTATTTTATCACAATATAATCATATATATATATATATTAATCTTATTCCTGAGTGATTAATGAACTTCTATTCATTGAATCATGTTTATTAATTTACAAGAAAAATGTTGTAAGAGATTTTCAGTCAATTACTAAGTATTTAATAAATGTAATAAAATGGATAACTGAAAATATTTCTCACATATATGGAATCCACTCCTAAGAATAAGTTAAATAAGTTGTTCCCTTGATAATTATTTTTGGTCTGGAATATAATGAGTGCTCAACTTTTTTTAAGAGTTAAAAATAATAATAAATTTGTGAATTTCATAAAATAAATGTGCAAAGGATGGTCAATGTAGATTAAGGATAAAGATGTAATTAGAAAGATTAACGGACACTCGACCTAACTCTAATTATGAACACTTGTTGAAGATTAATTTATATGAAATGGTTATTAAATGGACAAAGACAGTTTTTTTATTGTATAATTCATCTGCAAAATTAAGAGTTCAACTTTATATTTTTAGTGGAGTAATATAAAGTTAATAAATAAAACCACATTGATTAAAGAGTTTAATCAAATGATTTAATTTATTGGAGTTTAATTTTATAGGTCCATTAGGTTTTCATGCTAGTTCTATAAATACCGAAATGAACTATTGAATTAATTATTGGATTTAAAATATTAATTGGCCCAAATTTAATTTGATTAAACTTATTATGACTAATTAATTAATTTAATTAGTCCATATATTAATTTGATTAAATTTAATAGGCTCAATTAATTACTGGCCAAATCCATAATAGTTATGAAATTAAATAAATAATTAGATTATTTATTTAAATTAAATAATTAGATAATTATGAATTATCTAAATTATTTAATTAAAGATAATATAGATATTATATTTATCCTTTTAATTATCTAAATTAAAATAATATAAATATAGTATTTTATCCTAATCCTATTGTGATTAAAAGTTTAGATAAAATAAGAATTTTTATACTATAAAAAAGAATTTTAGAAGTATTCTTCATTAGTGCTTCTTTTGAACTAAATTTTTTCTAGAGAAAAAAATTTAAGAACATAAATTTAGATCTTTTGCAATTTATCAACTTACCCACACGAGTAGTCCATTGGTAGGAGATACAACGTAAAAGATTTGTTAGTGTTAACAGAAACATTCTTAAAAATTTCGCGATTGAGATATTTTTCTTTATACCATCTTGTTGCTAAATTAAAATAAGCACAATTTTTTTTAAAATCAATCTTGTAATTGGTATCATAATAAATTGCTATAATAAAGAGCTATCATAACCTGTTATTAAGATGTCATCAACATAAACAAGAACTAAGATGAGCTTATGTGAGACATTCTTAATAAACAGTGAAGTATTAGACTTGCTATTAATGAATCCCAAAAAAAAAAAAGAGCTGCTTTTAATCTTTCATACCATGCTCTTAAGTTGTGCTTTAAATCATATAAAGCCTTGTTAAGCTTACACATATAAGATGATTTTTTAGAGTCAAGAAACCATATTGGTTGCCTCATATAAACTGCCTCTGACAAAGTGCCATTGATGAAGGCATTATTAACATCAATTTGTCTCATGGTCCAATGATGCATTACTATTAAGTTGAGAATTACTCTGACAGTAGATAGTTTTATCACAAGATTAAATATATCAAAATAGTCTATACCTAATGTCTATACAAATTCCTTTACAACAAGCCTTGCCTTATGCTTAGCAATTGTACCATCTGGATAATATTTTATTCTAGACACCTATTTACTATCTATGATCTTCGATGCTTCAAGTTCTGGTACAAGAAACCAAGTGTTATCATCACTAATACAAAATATTCTTTTTGCATTACTGCTCTCCACTTTAGATTTTTGAAAGCTTCAACAACTGTCCTTGGCATAGAGTCTTGAGTGCTTGTTTAACATTAGTATACCTTTGGCTTTCTTATTCCAAATTTAGACCTGATTCTCATAGAATGTCTTAAGGAATGGGTATTAGGTTGTCATTGTGTTTGTGTGTTATAAATGATTTCATTAAGTTGTGATGCAAGTTAGTAAATGTGGTTATGAGTGTTAGAATATAGTAATTCTGATTATGGCATATGAGTTGGAGTTTGGTATTGTGTTTGAGGTTGAGATGAATAGGTTCTGATATGAGGATGAGTAGAGTGTTCTGCTGCTATATCAGATGTTGCTGTGGGAGATTTTACACTCTCAAAGGTAAACATAGGTGAATATTCAAATTAAGAATGACTTTCTGAACATGAAGAAGATTTAGACAATAAAATTTCATGATAAAGAAAATTAGACTCATTAAAACTAACATGTTTAGAAGTATAGATTATGCCACAATGATGCATGCACTTATACCCCTTACGACTTATACTGTATCCCAAGAACAAACACTTTTGTGTATGAAAATTTAACTTGTTTGATTGATAAGGTCTAAAATTAGGGAAACAAGTACATCCAAAGGTTTTTTAGAAATGAGTAATCTGATTTTTAACAAAATAACATTTCAAATGGTGGTTTATTATTAAGAACTGTTGTTGACATTCTGTTTATTAAATAAGATGTTATACTAACAGTGTCCCACAAGAAGGATAAATGCATAGAGGCTTGAGCAAGTAGTGTTAAACATGTTTCAACTAAATGTCTATGCTTACTTTCTATGACTATA
This sequence comes from Ailanthus altissimus, assembly GCA_946807835.1. Lineage (NCBI taxonomy): Eukaryota > Viridiplantae > Streptophyta > Magnoliopsida > Sapindales > Simaroubaceae > Ailanthus > Ailanthus altissimus. Next base: position 24,566,708 of record OX327684.1, read on the forward strand.
TTTTGATGGTGTGTATGGGGGTAAGGATGTCTTAATTGAATTTCTTCTTGATTTAAGATGTGACGCCCCAGACCCAAAAGATCTGAAACATGACATAACTTACACTTATTTAATAATGTGCACTCATAATTAATATTGCATAAAATTTCAAACTTGAATTCAACATAATAATCCTTATCAAGTTGCTAGTAAATTTAATGCAAAATCAACCCGTGACCAAACTTGGTGAAACATAAACCAAATACAACTACACCTAATAAAATAACACATAAGTATTTATTCAATACGGACAAATCAAATATCTCAAACTATGTATCCATAAATAAAACACTTAGAAACCTAGCAACTTAGAGAACCCAAGAAACAACAGAAGCCTTGCCAAATTCGCTAAGCACATATGTACCTTATTTACTTGAAATCACCATAAATTATAATGAGTATGAAACTCAGTAAGCATACTAGTTTTTCATATATCAAAATAAAAATACATATATATACACAATGCATGTGTATGATATACTGTGATAAATCAAAATCATAATTTTATCACATCACATGTTAGGTAAGCGCTTACACATTCTTTCAAAACATATAATAGAAATATCATCACTCAACTACTACTTAGTAGGACTTTCATATCACATATCACATAATGAGCCAAATGTCACTCGTAGGTGATATACTGTATGAGAGGAATAATACAAGTGAGGTTTTAAATTACACATATATAATGCTCATGCCCGAATGTAAAAGCCAAACCCTCACCCTGATCATCGGTGAGTCCTCTCACATGCACCAATACGCCACCACACGAATGTGATAATTTACTCTTCCTTTAGGTACTAATAGGATCCTCTTTACATACGAAACACATAACATATACCAATCCCGAAGGAAAAGCCACACATAAAGGCTCCACAAATTACATAAAATGCCTACTAAGTCAACGGTGAGTTCAAGAATCCTCAAAATACAAAATATTTCTCATGGACATATTACACTTTAAAAGCTTTCTTGTTAAACACATTTCATTTTGAAAGCTCACTTTTATAAACACATGTATGTCCATGCTCAATGTCAATGCTCACATTCATAAACACATGTCTTTCACATTTCATATCAAATATAATTTGGCATAATATAAACATATTTCTAAGCACATTTACAAAATCATACATAGATAATTACTATGTTTATTGTGATTTCAGTAAAAGTCTAGTATACTTACCTCTTAGCACTTTCGGTTACAAGGCTTAATTCTCCTTAACTTATCAATGGAGATTAATCTTTTCATAAGCCTCAACATTCGCATAAAACACTTTAAATAGCTTACAAAATTACATATATTGCACTTATCACATCGAATTGGTCTAATTACTTGGTTTCTCAAAACTTATCATTCTGACCACTTACACTTAACAGAATTTTCTTATACATCAAATGATGTCCAATTGCTCCAAAATTAGAATATATATTTCTTAACTCATATATCCTCCTTATGTATGAATATTATATCATAATTCCTACACAATCCATTTCATAAACACCATCAAATCTAAACTATTATTCTGGTAGAATCAAGATGTTTACTGAACAGTATTCAGTCTCCTAATTTTATAAAATCATATACTAACTCAAAAATTATAAAATTATCACAGAATTACTATTGACACATATTCCAATCCATGATAAATATTTTACTTCAAAATCGCTGCCAAAAATATTTTAAAAATATTTTATTTCATAGCTTTAAAAATCTATTAATCAAATACTACAATGAGCTGATACGCTCTAGAAAATCATAAAAATTTAACCACTTTGATCTAAATTTTTAATTTTGAATATATCATATTAGACATATAAATTTATCATATTCCAAAAATTCATAATTTTTTTAAAATCATTCAGCAGATCAAAAATTGTTTGTCACTATATTATATTGTTAACACATAAAATTTTCAGAATTTCAAGGTCATTTTGGTAAATTCACTACAAATTCAATTTTTAAAATTTTCAATCGATTCAAATTCTAAAATGATTCTAGACATGTCTAATTTCATAGTTTCAAAATCCAAAACCAAAATCGAAGCACAACAATTTATAAAATTTCTGGATCAAGAGACTATCAAGTAAAAATTTTGTAATTCATCGTAATTTATCAAGCTATTTATATAAATCATCATCAATTCTCACAATATCTTACAAAATTCACATCAAATTTTCAATTGAACATATTTTCAGAAATTAAAACTTAAAGAAATTAACTAAAGTAACATCAAGAAACTAAGAAATGGTTATAATATACCTCTTAAAGTTTAAATTTCAACTTTCTTCTTTTTTTTTTTTTTTCCTTTTCTTCTCTTTCTCTCCCCTCTATTTCTCTCTTTTCTCTCTCTAAAGGGGTGGCTTGACCCAAAAATGAGTAAATTAGGGTTTAAAATGTGTATTTTTATACTAAGAGGCTAACTTTTAATATTTACAAATTAACCCTCATAATTTTTAAAGTATTATAATTTGGTCATTAAAATAAATCTAAAGTCTTGTAAATAAATTTAATACTAATAGTATGTCCTTAATATATATAAATAATACTAATAACAATACATAACTTAAATATCATCCACATACAAATAAAATATGAATATTATACATATATATATATATAAATATTTATTCTTTTCGATTGTGGATAAGTAGTTACTACTTAAGAACTATGAAAAGGATTTGAATTCTACTATCTAGTCAATTTGAAGAGTTTTGATGGGCTTGTCAAATTATTTTTCAACAATAGATTTATAGCATTTAAAGATACCAAAAGCTTCTGACTTAATTCTCATATAGTACAACTAATTATATCTAGTATGATCATCAGCAAAACTTAGATAATATTTATATCATTCTTCTGTGTGAATGGAAATTGGTCTCCAAATATCTACATAGATAAGTTCTAAAGGAAACCTTGTTCTTATACCAATACAAACATAATGAAATCTATGCAGCTTTTGTAATTAGCATGCATCATAGAATTTAGTTTCAAGAATTTTATTGTTTAAAAAAATCAGATTACAAGAATTAAAAATAGTCTTAAATATAAAAAGACTTGGATGTCCTAAGTTTTTGAGTACATAACTATCTCCAATAATTAAATGAATGATTTATTTTAATTTTTTAATCTTCATTAGATTTTGATTAGAAATTGCACAAACTTAATCACTAAGATAAAAGCAATTGAGTGTGAATTGGTCCTTACTTTTAAAGAAAAGTGAAATTATAAACTTGATGAATCAATTCCATTTATTCATGAAAATTTTATTTAATAAAAATTTTGGTGATTAAAAAAATTGATATTTTATGAGGCATTGTTGGGGGAGGAGGTGAGAGGCTTTTTTAATTTTTCATTTAAACAAGAAAATCAAACGACCCTCTCTACGAACACGTATAATGTTCTATTAGACAAGAATTTGTGTCAATTTTTTCTTCTCTTTCTCGAACGTAATGGTGAAAATGAAAATAAAATTACATAAAATTTTAACAGAAAAGAAAAAGCTTTTTCCCATTTATCCAAAAAGTAAAAAAAAAAAAAAACCATAATAGTTTAGAAAAAAAAAAGAAAACAAACAAACAAACTATTTTCCACCAAATTCAAAATAAAAACAAAAAAAAAGTACAATAACTTGTTAAATCCGCGGATACGGAGGCATCAGGTGCCAAACCATGGACATGTCTTCATGGTTTCGGCGCGGTCTTTCAAAGAGTAGAAAAAATTCCAAAAACCACAAATACAATCAACCAACAAAATCAAATCAGAGACAAGAAGATCAGGACGAGCTTCTCGGAGTCACTGACCAGTTAATCGATCATCTCAAGTCTTTCACTTTGGACACCTTCAAGAATTTCCCACTTCAAGGTCAAACTTTTTCTTTCTTCTGCTTCCAAATTATATTTTATCAGAGACGAAACACAAATTTGCTGGTGATATAGGAAAGCGTTGCTTTGATTTTGCATACCTTTGAAGAATTTCATTCTAAGTTTGAATTTTTGTTATCGTAGTCTTTATGTGTAAACCATTGAATTGAAACGTGGCGTTTGTTTGAATCTGGGTGCAGATGATGATGAAGCTGCTTATGATGTGGAAGCCGCAACAGCTTCTGCGGCCAATGTACGGAAGGATCTCTCTGAGTGGGAGGAGCGCCATGCTTTTCTTGTGCTTTCCAAATCCAAGGTTCATCTTTTTATATCTTCGTATGTATTTTGGTCAGTTTCTGTGAAATTTGGGTAGTTAGTTGCATAATATTATTAATTTTATAAGTTTGTGCCTTTTTCTCCCTTTACTTAGCTTTCTGAGTTGCAGCTTCTTGAGTTAACCGGTATCTTGTGCTGAAACTTATACTATAGGGGTGAGCTTGCGAGCTTGCATAAAATAAGCTGTTTCTAGTGTATACGAGGCTAGTGGCAGTCTTTATGTTGAGTGCCCATGTACTGCTATGATGCACTCGGTGGTTGTAAATTAAATCTGTTTTTGGATGTAGGATGGGACTTCTATTTTTGGAACATAGTATAAAAGTAGAGCGTAAGATTATGAAATTACATGGTTAATTGAAACAAGATATTATGTATTAGCTCTAACTGTTTGTCTACTAATTAGTAGTTGGTGCCTAGCATAAACCTCGAGTATGAAGTAAATCTGGTTGTCTGAAACAAAACGGTGAGTCCGATGGCATGTTGCTAGATGAGACATTTATTTAAGCTTCATTTTCTATTTGGCAAGCATTCAAGGGATGAGTAAATGTAGATAAGCATCCCATCTTACATGGAGACTGAGATCAAAGCAATAGTATCATCAAGAGCAGAACTTATTTCCAGATCTACCATCTTCCCATTATAATTTGTGATAGGAATTTATGATGTTTAAAGAAACCGTGTTGGGTAATTTAGGGATTTTTGTTATGCTTTCATGGGAAGTATACCTTGTACCATGTTTTCACAAGATCAATAATAAATTTTGCCTCATGATTAGGAAAGTAGTGGTGGGCATTCAATTCTTATTGGCATGCTAAGACATCATAACGGCAAAGATATAATGTGGGCACTAACAATACTAGCTATAATCTCATAATTTTGAGGATTTAAATGGAAACTAAACGTTATGAGTAAGAATATGGGTATATCTATTAGCAACTTGGCTTGAACCTCATCGTACCCGGTTTTTGTTCCTTTGATTAGATATAGTGCTTTGAGCTGCACACTACTAAAGTATAATGCTCTTCCTGATGGAGTAAAGTTTGATTCTGCTGGTTAAATTTCATGAAGTCATCTTTTTGGGGGGATATATCATGTAATGTGCTTGTTGGTTATTTCTGGTAACCTTAAATTTATGTATGTTTTCATTTATTGTTAGATTGATAGCCTAATCAGTTTAATCTGTGTAACCACTAATAATTGATATCTAAAGTGATTCTGCTTCTCAACTTTATGATTTTTTCTTTTCTTTTCTTTTTCAGGAACTTTCACAGCTTAGATATAGGCTCTGCCCTAGTCACCTGAAGGAGTGCCAATTTTGGAGGATATACTTCATGCTTATACAGAGCTATGTGGCTGAGTAAGTTAATGAGTTTTCGGTTTTTCTGGCATAATCATTAGAACTTACAATTCCATATCTGTACATTTTGTGTTACCTTGCAACTTGGACCTATGTTTCTCTTAGTTTCTTTTGGTGGACTTGGTTTGCCCCAGTAGAAAAAGAAGCTCTAGAAGTGCTTATGTTGTCTTCTTTTCATTAAGACAATTTCTCTTTTACTTCCTCAAGTCAAAAGGACACAAAGATATTTATGTTTATATGTTTTGCATAAAAATGCTATGGCTTGAAAAACAGTTCATAAAGATGTTATATGTTTTCTGCTTGCTTTGTGTATTACACGTGGGAAAACCTATTTTACTTGTTCCTCATGTAACATTGCTCCAATTTAACTTTTGGATTACTGTGTTTAGAACTCTACAAGCACCCTAATTTTTCTTCCTGACACTGTGGCAGTATGATCCAATTACTTAAATAGTGCCTTAATTTTTTTTTCCGGTCAACAAGATCCAATTACTAAAATAGCACCTTAATTTTCTTGTTGGCAATATGGTCCTACAACTCAAACATAACTTTATTTTTCTGGTCAACAAGATCCAATTACTAAAATAGCACCTTAATTTTCTTGTTGGCTATAAGGTCCTACAACTCAGACATAACTTTTCTTTTTCTGTTTTTGTTCTAAGTATGTTAAGCTCATTTGAATAGTGTAAAAATCTTTGAAGTTTGGCTTCTATAATAGTCAAGTAAGGCCTATGTAATACAGGGAGTTGAATGAAATTGTTTTTGTTTTCATGTTGAAGTATAACTCAAGCAGAATCCTCTTACTTGGCTGAAATTTATGCCTCATTTTTCCTTTGGTAATTGATGAAATTCACAAACGAAAGAGGAAAAACATGAAATGCAATATTTCCTACTTCACAATAGATTTTGATGTTTTTCTAGAGTCATAAGTGTACCAAAATTCTGAGTGTTTTTATTGTGTATGTGCTTCTGTGAGTTCTGCAAAGAAGATATAAGTTGCAATTGAAAGTAAGCATTTCTTGTATGTTTAAGGGATGTTATTGGAATCAAGCTTTGGAGCACTGGAAATTTATGTCATTGTGTGTGCAGGACGAGTGAAATAGAGGAAGAAAGAACTTCACAAAGAGTATATTTTTATTCACATTAAGGCTTAGAAATGTATGCATAATGTCAGGGTATTAGTTGGCCAAGTTCATAGAAAAAAATTATGTAGCCTAATAAAACTATTGGTAATCAGAAAGAACTCTTCTTGTAAGTTTGTACCCAACTATTGTGGTAAGGAAGCATTAAACGTGCTACATAAATGTTGAATAATGTGATTTTGCATCTATATGCAATGGGATCAGAATTGATGGATGATTTCTTGCTCTGTGTTAAAGACAAAGGATGCAAACATAAATAAATAAAGGTGAGTTAGGTAACTCGAGCTAGAGTTGCTCTTTCCTCTCTGTTGATGCAATGTCATATAACCTAACTTGTTTACTCCACACTCAAGATGCAAATTTCTTGTATATATCACCAGATATGAGTTACGTGCTATACAACTAGCTAAACTCAAAAGCATGGCTACGGAAAATGAAGAAAAATCAAATACCAGTGTGTATGAAGTTGAGATGGCAGAAACAAAGCAAGCAGCTAGTTTATCTCCTTCAACGCCATGAATCATAATTTGCATCATAGAAGTAGGGATTGAGCAGGTATGTCTATTTTTGCCTACAGAAAACTGCTTCACAATCATATCCATGCATTTCATATGCTTAAGTAACCATGTCTGAAGTCCTTATTATTGGAATTTGTTTAGTCGGTCTTATTTGGCGTTTGATGCAAACTTACACTGTTGTTTTGGCCTTCCAGTAAATCATTTGTAGTAATGCAAGGTGATGTAAAGGTTAGAAACGCAAAACTATCCAATTTGAATCTCAAAAGAATCTGATGATGACTTTTGCGAGAGACGAGCTGCTATACTGTATGTTTGAAATGTCAAAAGTAATCACTAATTGATCCATACTTCCAAAATCACTCTCGCAGACGATACTGCTGGTCCCCTCTGTTATTGATTCTTTCTAGTTGTAAAGTAATAGCTACATTTGCCAATTTAATTAATGGCTCGGGCATCTGATGCCCATCTCATTTTCATAGAAGTTGAAGCAACTTCTGCTTTTGGTCACTCTATATGCAAACTGTGAAGTGGAGCGAGAACATATTTCCAGCACCTGATCAGTACCCCTTGCATCAAAGCTCTTGAGTAAACGAGACAACTTATAAGTTAAGAGAAGAATAATTTATGTCTTCATTATGCTCATATAATTTCCATGATGTGAAAAAATGCCAAAGAGAGCCTTAATCTTGCAGACCACGCTTCTGTGAAATTTTTTTATGTTTCCCTGATGTTCATAGAAAACAATAATAATGCAGACGCAGATGCTATCAATTTTGAGTCTCTTGAAATCCCCTACCATCCTAATTCCTACCTCAATGCCCATTCTATGCTACAACTAATGTCATGGATCTTGTTTTGTTTTGTATGCGACGCTCACCATCGCCATCTCTTCTTACATTAGACAACAATCTGAAAACAAATCAATGTTATGGATCGAACTAAAGAAGCTAATCAATAATACTGCATATACCAGAAAATTAAATACTAACAAAGTAAAATTAATAACAATAAAGGAAACACAAAGCCAATATCTGCACAGCAGATCTATTGCCAGTGCCAACATGCGGATGTATGAAACATTTTAAGACATGAATTGGACAATGGATGAATGTTTGGTGAGATAAAATTAGAATGTCGTAACTCTGACATTAACCTTTTAGTCAGCCAATTTATGCAACCAAACTTTACTCCAGAGGAAATATGTATGATTTCATAAATGAAAATGCAACATTATCACCCCAATTTAAGTTGATTACAAGCCTTCCTTCCACCAGCAGTGCTGGAGCTTCGGAATCGGAGTGTGCAAGAACAATAATTAGCTGCTTACTTAACAATTAGAGAGTTAACAAAAGTGTTACGAAATTCTTGCAATTCAGGGAAGATGAAGGGGGATATCCTTAATTTTCCAACAAAAATAAACAAGTTTCAATTGTATTAGTAACGAGGAAAGTGCTACTCGAAGGAGAGTTACAAAATGTACTGATTTTGCAATACAAGTAGAGGAACTCTTTCCACTGACGCTATGTCTGACTTTTTTCATGCGTTATTGTTCTTGTTCATGTAAGTTGTAACGCGAAATTCTTCTACAGAAGCGAAGGGTTAGTTTGTGAAAGCTGCCATAATCTCATTCTCGAAATGTTGCGTTTTCATTGAATATGAAGGCTTCCATAGTCTCTTCGAATAACATTCGGAAGGATCTCTTTTGAGGAGAGAATTTTGGTGCTCTCGGTGGTGTCTAGTGTTCCTTTAATTAAAATAATTTGAATTTGTATTGATTTTCCATATTTGATTAATTAATGCACATAACTTAAATTGAATAGAAGAAAAAACTACACACGAGAATATTTTAGACCTTTTGGATTGCAATAGAATCCATATGCGCACTTAAGACGTGAAATACTCCTCTCCTTTTTAACTTACAAAAAAGTTAATCTCATTCGTACAAATTTTTGGACACGAGTAATCTTCATATGATCCCATGTTAGCTTAACCTTGCCGACAGCCCTTCTGTCAATGAACTACATGCTACCCCAGATGTTCATAGAAAATAACAACGCATTAGCAGATGCTATCAGCCTTGTAATCTTTTGAAATCCCCCGCTATGCTAAATGCCAATTCTAAGCTATACTCCACATGTTCTGTAATGTCACTTCATTTCGGCATACGTCCATTCCAAAACAACAAAATCATATAAATTGGACCTATCACTTAGGACTCCAACATAATAAAATAGATTAATAGTTTTAATTAATGGCTTGGTGTTTGTCATTTATTTATAAGATTATTGTCTATTCGTTTATATATATATTTAAATTTTAAAATTTTTATTTAATAAAAAATGTAACATTTTTTTCACTCAAACACGTTATACTTTTGTCACGATTTAGCCTAATTTAAGAGTTAATATAACTTTCATCATGATTTGGCACAATTAAAAAGTTAATTTGATTTATATTGTCCATCTAAAAAAAAAACATAAAAGATCTTATTACCCACTTGATAATCTATTAGGATACAAGACACGCAATTTTTAATGTTCATTTCGCCTGTAATATTCACCCCTGTGAACATGAAAAACTCACTACCTACTTCACAATTTTTATTGGGCGATTTTAAATATCTATATGCGAATGAAAATTTAAATTTACTATAATATCATTTGTTAGGCTTGTGACTTGTTATTAACTAAAAAAATTAATCTGTTAAATAATATTTACCCGCTCATACATATTCAAATTTCACTTAATTTTTTTTCACATAACATTAACTAATTAAAAATAAGCAAATCCTTCCGATCACATATGGGTATAAATCAAACGACAAATAATTTCTCAAATTGGCACTTTCAACCATTATCATGACATCGGCATGAAAAAAATGTACGGTAAGCATCTGTAGCCTCTATACAGACGGTAAAATCTTGCAGAGAGATCCAAAAGACTGTAGCTAGTTTTATTTTCTGCTTCACAACTACCAGTCAAAAGAGCAAGGTCATTTACAAGGAATAGACGAGAAGAAACTGTAAAGGAGGGACATCATCAAATCTATGTTGAGATGTTGCAACCTGTGATGCATAATCTGCACTCTGCAGAATCTGTACAAGGTCCTATGTGAATAGGCTAGCTCATTCAAACAAAGGGTGAACCATCCACTTTGACAAATTGAAGAGGTTTACCGCATGTTTCGAGAAAACAAAGAAAACAAAACAAAAAAGAAATATCAATACAAACTCCACTGTCCGAAAGAACCTAAAGTGAGATACCACAAGATAACCCTACAATCATCAATACTTCTGAAACCCCAAATGTCCTACCAAGCTGATGGGGCCAATAAATCCATTCTACTCTCACACTGAGAGAAATAAATTAAAAGTTAAAGTATATGAAAAATATGAAAGCAGACAATTTATCAAGTGTATTCTAATGTCAGTAACAAAAACATTAAGAGAAGTATAAAGTGAATTAAGGGAATATCAGTATCTAAAAAACTCAGTTAAGTGATGTAGTTCTCGTTCAACCAGCCATTCCAATCAACTTGTGCTTGAAAACATTGACCAACCAACACCGCCACACCCATTTTCTTACAACGGGTCAAATCAACCAAGTCAGAAAACAATCCAATGTTAGATTTGCAATTGAGAAACATCACTGTCATAGCTAAAAGTTAGTAAGTGCAGGTGATGTTTTTTCTTATATCTAGTATTAATGAAAATAGCAGGGGACTAAAACAAAGGTAAAGACAAAGGCATTAAAATTACAACTGAGATTTATAATGCGCATCCATAGTTCATCCCTACCTAAGTATATACAAAAGTGAAATTTTCAAGGGGAAAAGATAAGGAAAGAAGATCTAGCAATTAAATGTAACCCTTAACCCTAAATATTACAATGCTGAAGCCATTAAAAACCCTAAACTACCCATTCTTCTCCTATTTTTCTACCACTATTCCTTCCTCTTGAAATTTTGGTTAGTGCATAATTCACCAGCTCTGTTATGTTACAGATACGTCTTAGCTCAATCATTCTTTACATGGACATAGACAGGCTGGAATTTTACAGCCCAGGTATCAATTGAAATTTGAGAAGTTGCAGGGGGCTTTTCCTATGGGATCTCTTGCACCCATTCATAACGTCCCGGGAGGGGCAAATCAGTCACAATGTCAAAGTTGTACCTGCATATTCCAACAGAGAAACAAGAATACATTTGCTCAGCCATCAAATGCAGATGAAATAAATTGCATTGATGTATATTTATAAATACAATAACAAACATTACAAAGCAAATCGTTTAGAAATGGAAATGACATACTTCTTAATAAATATTCGCTGTTGTTGTTTCTCCGCACAGGCAAAAAATTCCTCAACTTCGTGTGCTGTTGGCATAATTCTCGGCATGTCACTTGGAACTCCTTTGTAAGTTGCATCTGAGCTAGTCCGTCTAGTGGTGGAGCCAGGGGTTCGAATGTTGTCACACCCTCTTATCAAGCTACATGGTGTGCTTTCCCTCGTACTCCTACACAACAACAAATTAACAATTATTAACCCACCCAAGAAATGAACTGAATTTTTAACACAATAACATAAAATCTTCAATTGGACCAAATTCTTCTCTAGCCAGATAACATCGCTCAATTAAATAAGTGCATGAAATTTCAATTAGAAATACTACAGAAAGCAAAGCTAATATCCCTACTAAAGTGGAAATAACTTAAGATAGTGAAATGACATTCTCAACTCTTTGCCACACACTGGCAATACCAAAACAAAGTATCGCACACATGTTTCAGTCTGGCACCAGGTCCCATGAATATGATATGTGAATGGTAACACGGATCAGGCAGAATAGCTATGGGGGCCACAGCCGCAATAAAAAAGCTATTATCTAGTTTACTTCATTGTTACTGTAGGAAAGTGGCATATGTTGGGAAAAATTATTTTGCAAAACAAAGGAAAAGAGGACAACCAGACCTAAGATTATAAATGAACTCTTACCGGGAAGCTCAAATTATTCTTTTCCTCTCGTCATCTACTTGATACATCTTAAAAAAATCAAATTGACAATGCAACATAATACCTAGGTCAAGTAAAGTCCTAATATACAAGCACACTTAAATCAGCTTTCGCACATGGAGAAAATACAACTTGCAACTCACAATTACTATGCTGACAGGTACCATGGACCATGGCACAGAAACAAAAACTGAGTAATATTCATTGAACGTCCCTCACGGGTCACTAGTCACTAACTTTCACGTTATCAAATTTATACACCAACCCTGATTCATGAAAAATAAAAGATATGAATGCATATAAAATGAAAACGAAAACACAAGACTTATCATAATATAATATATATATATAAAGGAGTTCTTTTTTCTTCTTTTTAAGGAAAAAAAACCACAAACAGAAACCTCAAAGCATAAAATAGAGGAGTTCGAAGTTCCGAAACAGCTTGACAGAAACACACAGACTACATGACCAAAATCCCAAAAACAGAAGGCCGAAACTAAAACTTAGGGAGAAAGAAACATGAAAAAGGCCTGCACTTTTTTCGGTTAAGCATTTGAAAAAATAAATTGAGAATAAAAACAATCTCACATTTGAAACATTTCCATAAGCTGAAGCCTGGCATAGAAGCGAAAAAAAAAAATTTCCTGCTTCTACCCAGAGCAGAGGGTACCAAAAAAACCAGTATGCAAACAGAACAGTAGGGGCTCCTTCTGAAAAATTAAAACTTTCACTCTTTTACCCAGCCAACAAGTCATACAACGAACACCCAGGTGAAAAAAAAAATAATTAAGTCACTCTAAGTATAAACCAAAGAAAATGTGTCTAGCGAAAAATACAATAAAATAAACAGGATTAAAAATACTAAGGAGTAGCAAGCACGGAACCAGTTCTAATAAAACTTGAAAACCACCAGCAAGAACAAATCCATTAATATACAGAGTAATGGAAATCTCATGCTCAGAAACGAAAAGTTGTAATAAAAACAGAGAAAGGAAAATAAACACACCTGTCTCTGGGTTCAAAATCCAAAGTGTTCTCTCCAAATGAAGCCTCAAGACCCACTTCTTCATTAACAAACTCCGGTTCCTTCTTACGACAAAACGACGACCCAACCGAGACCGAGTTTTCGGTATTGACTCTCGATTTCGTGTTCAGGGTTTTGTTTTCTGCTTTGGCTTTGTGGTGGTGGTGTTGTTGTTTGGAATGAGGAGGGGGTTTCACGAGGCGGCGGCTTCTGAGCTGTAGGTAGCATAAGGAAGTTTCGTCAACAACAACCTCGGAGGGTATAAGATTAAGACGCTGTAAAGCTAGGGTTTTGGCTCTTGTACGGACACCGACGCCGATTGTAGATGGAGACACTTCCATCACTGCTATTTCTCCTCTGATCTTTGATTTTTTCATGTACTTCCCCATTTCTTTTCGAAAATAAAATATATAAATTAATAATAGTCAATCCTTCTCTGTAATTCTGTCTTCTGCTCTGTGAAATTGTTTCTTTGTCTTATGTTTTTTTTTTTTTGGTTTCTGAGCAGAAAACAGAGTGTGAGAAACAAAGAGAGAACAAGGAGAAAGGAGGGAAAGAGTGGGAATTTGTTTGTGAAAGAAAAAGCAGAAGAGGGGTAAGGTGGGGTGGGGTGGGGTGGGGAAGAAAATTATAAAATGGTTAATTTAGGGTTGGGGTTAAGCGAACGCTCGCCCTTTTCCTCTTCTCTTCGCGTGATATTTTGCATTTTCTCCTTTCAATATCTCGATGTCTTGATATTTGTTTCTCGTGATTTTTTGGAGAGACGAAAATTTTATGTAATATATATTATTATAGAAATGTGTTACAGTTATAGAACTCGTTATATAAAAATTTATGATTTATTACAAAATTTTGACATATATTTATTTTTTAATATTGCATTGAAAAGTGTATATCAAAGAATTACGATTGTTAAAGAATTACAATTGCTTAGTTGTTTATAAAATTACAAATGCATATATAAATAATTTAATGAGTTATATAATTTATTATATAATGAATAATATTATTGTTTATAATTTTTACACAATATTTGTTATAAAATTTTGATATGTATTTTTTTTTAATATTGTATTATAAAATATACGTCTTAAATAATTATAATTGTTAATAAAATTATAATTAATATTTGATTGTTAATAAAATTATAATTAATATTTGACTCCGTACAATTATTTACAATTGTCATTACATATATTGCTGTACATTTTAAAGAATTATAATTGTTAATAAAATTATAACTAACTCTAATAATTTATTTATAACTATCATTTTATATATTGTATTATGATATACATATTAGAATATTTCTTTACAAATTGTACAATAATTAGAATTGTCAATAAAATTACAATTGTTGTCTGACTCCAATAATTATAAAAGAATTATAATTGTTTACAACGATTATTTTGAATATTGCAATATTGCAATATATATATTAAAAAATTATAATTATTTATAACTATTAATAAATTTATAACTGCAAATTGACTCCAATAATATGTTTACAATTATTATTTTGAATATTGCATTACAAAGTCGACATCTTAAAATATTGCGTTACAAAGTGTACGTCTCATAGAATTACAATTACTATTTGACTCTAATAATTGTAGAAGAATTACAATTATTTACAACGGTTATTTTGAATATTATTTTACAAGGTATACATCTCAAAAAATTACAATTATTTACAACTATTAATAAAATTATAATTGCTAATTGATTCTAATAATTGTGGAAGAATTATAATTATTTACAACTGTCATTTTGAATATTACATTACAAGATGTACATCTCAAAAAATTACAACTGTTAATAAAATTACTGCAGCTAACTAACTCCAATAATCTATTTACAACACTCATTTTAAATATTGCATTACAAAATGTACATCTCATAATATCTCATTACAAAGTGTACATCTCAAATAATTACAATTGTCAATGAAATTACAATTGTTGTATGACCTAATAATTGTTGAAGAATTACAATCTTTTACAATGGTCATTTTAAGTATTGCATTACAAAATATGCATCTCAAAGTATTATAACCATTTACAACTATTAATAAAATTACAACAGTAATTGACTCCAATAATCTATTTACAACTATCATTTTGAATATTGTATT
Source organism: Ailanthus altissimus (assembly GCA_946807835.1). Lineage (NCBI taxonomy): Eukaryota > Viridiplantae > Streptophyta > Magnoliopsida > Sapindales > Simaroubaceae > Ailanthus > Ailanthus altissimus. Next base: position 24,582,135 of record OX327684.1, read on the forward strand.
ATAAAGTGTACATCTCAAAATATCGTATTATAAAGTGTACATCTCAAAAAATTATAATTGTCAATAAAATTATAATTGTTGTTTAACTCCAATAATTGTAGAAGAATTATAATTGTTTACAATATTTATTTTAAATATTGCATTACAAAGTATACATCTCAAAGAATTACAATTATTTGTAACTGTTAATAAAATTATAACTGCTAACTGACTCTAATAATATGTTTACAACTATCATTTTAAATATTGCATTTTAAAGTACATATGTTACGCCACAGACCTCAAAGATCTGACACACGACATCACTTACATTCATTCAATAATACTTAAACATTCATTTTAATTTCTTTCAGAATTATAGCAATTGAATTATGACTGGGACAATTAGTAAACTGGAGATACGCAGAGTTTTCTCAGAGATTAACACTCTACTACGTCACCAGTAGCAACTTTGTTACCGGAAGCCCAGAATATATTCATTGTAAATTCTTACTTAAAATCAATCCATTACTACACTCGGTGAAACTTAAACTAAATCCAACCACACACAATAAAATAATACATAAGTATTTATTCAATAGGGACAAATCAAATATCTTATCTCACGTGTTCCCAAATGAAACACTTAGCAACCTAACAACTTAGAGAACCTAAGGAACAGCAGAAGCCTTGCCAAATCCGTTAAGCACACATGTACCTTATTTACCTGAAATCACCATAAACTATAATGAATATAAAACTCAGTAAGCATACTAATTTTTCATATATCAAATACAAATACATATGTGTACACAATGCATATGTATGATATGCTGTGATCAATCAAAATCATAATCTTATCAAATCACATATCATGTAAGCGCTTACACATTCTTTCAAAACACATAATAGGAATACCATCACTCAACTACTACTTAGTAGAACTTATACATCACATATCACATAATGACCCAAATGTCACTCGTAGGTGACATACCGTATAAGAGGAATAATATAAGTGAGGTTTAAATTACACATATATAATGCTCATGCCCGAAGGTAAGAGCCAAACCCTCACCCTGATCATCGGTGAGTCCTCTCACATGTACCAATACGCCACCATACAAATGTGATGACTCAATCTTCCTTTAGGTACCAATAGGATCCTCCCTACATACGGAACACATAACATATACCAATCCTGAAGGAAAGGCCACACATAAAGGCTCCACAAATTACATAAAATGCCTACTAAGTTAACAATGAGTTCAAGTACCCTCAAAACACAAAATATTTCTCATGGACATATTACACTTCAAAAGCTTTCTTTATTAAACGCATCTTATTTTGAAAGCTCACTTTCAAAAATACATGTATGTCCATGCTCAATGTCAATGCTCACATTCATAAACATATATTCACATTTCATATCAAAATATACTTTGACATAACATAAACATATTCTTAACCCCATTTGCAAAATCATACAAAATAATTACTATGTTTATTTTGATTTCAGTAAAAAGTCTAGTATACTTACCTCTTAACACTTTCAGCTACAAGACTTAAATCTCCTTAACCTATCAATGGAGATTAATCCTTTCATAAGCCTCAAAATTCACACAAAATACTTTAAATAGCTTACAAAATTATACACAATGCATTTATCACATCAAATTAGTCTAAATACTTGGTTTCTCAAAACCTGTCATTCTGACCACTTACACTTAACAAAATTTTCTAATACATCAAATGATGTCCAATTACTCCAAAATCAGAATATATCATTCTTGACTCATATATTCTTATTATATATGAATATTATATTAAAATTCCTACACAATCCATTCCATACCTACCATCGAATTTAAACTATTAACCTGACAAGATCAAGATACTTACTGAATAGTATTCAATCTCCCAATTTTATAAAATCATATACTAACTCAAAAATTATAAAAATACTAAATAATTACTCTTAACACATATCTCAGTCCATGATAAATATTTCACTTCCAAATCACTGCCAAAAGTATTTTAAAACTATTTTATTCCATAGCTTTAAAAATCTGTTAATCAAATACTGCAATGAGCTGATACATTTTAGAAAATCATAACACTTCAACCACATTGATCTAAATTCTCAATTCCGAGTATATCATATTAGACATATAAAATTATTATATTTCAAAAATTTGTAATTTTTGAAGATCATTCAGTAGGACAAAAATTATTTTTCACTGTATCATACTATTCATATAGGAAATTTTTAGAATTTTAAGGTCATTTTGGTAAATTCACAAAAAATTCAATTTCTGGAATTTTGAATCGATTCAAAGTCTCAGATGATTCTAAATATGTTTAATTTAATATACTGAAAATTTAAAACTAGAATCGATTCACAACAATTTATAAAATTCTTGGATCAAGAGACTATCAAGTAGAAATTCTACAATCCATCATGATTTATCAAGCTATCTTATAGATCATCATCATTTTTCAAAATATCATACAAAATACACATCAAATCCTCAATTATACATATTTCCAGAAATCAAAACTGAAAGAAATTAATATAATTAACACCAATAAATTGAGAAATAGTTGTGATATACCCTCTTAAAATCCAAAATTCCAATTTCTTCTTCTTTTTCTTCTCCTTCTTCTCTTTCTTTCCCCTCTTTTTCTCTCTTCTCTCTCTCTAAAAGATGTAGCTCGACCAAAATGAGAGAATTAAGGTTTTAAAAGTGTATTTTTATACTAAGTGGCTAATTTTTAATATTTACAAATTTACCCCAAAACTTTTAAAGTATTACAATTTGGTCCCTAAAATAAATCTAAAGTCTTGCACTTAAACCCAATGCTAATAGTATGACCTTAACCTATACAAACACTACTAATAACAATATATAAATTAAGTATCACACACATACAAATACAATACGTATATTTATATATATATAAATACTTATTCTTACCAGTTGTGGATATTGGTTACTACAACATATCTCAAAATATTTCATTAGAAAGTGTACATCTCAAAGAATTACAACTATTTATAATTATTAATAAAATTACAACTGTTAATTAACTCTAATAATCTGTTTACAATTGTCATTTTGAATATTGCATCATAAAGTGTGCATCTCAAAGAATTACACCTTTTAATAAAATTATAACTGCTAATTGACTCTAAAAATTAAAGAAGAATTACAAGTATTTATAATAGGCATTTGAATATTGCTTTAAAAGGTGTACATCTTAAATAATTGCAACTATTTTCAACAATGTATAAAATTACAACCACTAACTGACTCCAATAATTAGAGAAAATAAACTTTATCTGTCAATAAAATTACAACTGTTAACTGACTCTAATAATTAGAGAAAATTAACTCATTGATCCCCTCTCAATACTTGAACCCCTGACCTTGGGTCAAGGGATGCACAATGTCACGGACTTTTTCTTAAACCCGTGCGACCTAAGATAGTTTTTAGTGTTAGGCAGCCTAGAAACTAACAAACTAAGAAAGAGATGAAGAAGATGGACATAAAGTGTTTGAGAAAATGTTATTATATTACTAATAAAGAGAATTACAAGCTAAAAAGCGTGTTACTTTAAATGAGAGCTCACATATAGCATTTGTTATGTACAGTAAACAACTAGGGTTGAAAACATCCAACGGTTTACAATTAAACTCACCTACCACAAGTAATATTTTAGAAGAATATTCATACTCTAGAATTCTCTACTAACTACTACATACAAGTGGGCTTAGCCCATATATACATCAAATTCATATGGACATTCTAAATCATGTGATCCATGTAAGGCTCTAAAAGCCCAAGTAGTATTCAAGGGGTCTTGGCGCGCACCAAATGTTTCAAGGAGTCCTCAACTGAACAAAAGCCCATTGACACTCCTAAGTCCACTCCCATGCTTTGGTTTTCTTTAGCAGGTCGGTGAGGGATGCAGTAATGGTGGATAGCTTTTGATGAATCTCCAATAGTAATGAATTAACCCAAGAAAATACTTCAGCTTGGTAATTTTTCATAGGTGCCTCCCAATTTACTATAATGCGAATTTTTTCTCTATTCATTAACAACTAGCAATCTTTGATCTTGTGGCCTAAAAGTCCACCTCCGGCTTGACAAAAAAACATTTCTCTTTCTTTATATAGAGCTCGTTCCACTGAGTACCCTCAAAACAGTTCGCAAATGTTTCACATACTTCTTAAGTGTATTGCTATAGATCACAATATTGCCCAAATACACAATGATGAATTTGTCGAGGAATGGTTAAAGTATGTTGTTCATCAAGGTGTAAAATATGACTAGTGCGTTGATGAGACCAAATGGTATTTAGTCTTTGACTCATAACTTTGGTGGTATTTTAGAGTGACTTTGTTCAATACCTGATAGTCTATGCATAATCGTAGCAAACCGTTATACTTGTGCTAAAAAAGTATTGCGCACCATAAGATGCCTTCGATAATTAATGAACCTCGTATCCAAAAGTTCTTAGAGCTACATCTGCAACTTCACTAGCTCAAGTGGAGATATTCGGTAGGGTGCTTTGGCTCAGGGCTTAATTCTGGGCTCCAATTCGATCTCATAATTAATCATCCATCTTGGTGGTAACTTTTTTGGTAATTCTGCCAGCATTACATCTTTGTGCTCCTTGAGCATTCTTGCGATCTCCTTTGGTAGATTATCTTTATTTGCTTTTGCCTCTTAAATTATGACAAGATATATTTTTTCTCCCCACTTGACTTCTTTCTTCACTTACATTGCGAAAAGAAGGGTGTTATTGGCATTTAAACTGTTGCAAGAAATCCATGCCAAAAACAGCATCAAAACCATATAAATGAGCAACTAAAAAGTTTACCCTACCACGCCAAATTTAAAGGTATATTTCAACTCATCGAATGACTCCATCCAATTGTTTGGCTTTGGTGTTCACAATGTTGAGATAATTGACCGCTTTGCAGGCATTATGAAGTTGTGTGTAGCTTTGGTATCCACTAGTACTTGAGTTTTTTTACTATTTACATGGGCTTTCACATACATGAGTGTTGTTTCCGTTAGCATGTTGGGAGCCTTTTTGGCTTTAAAGATATTATGCAGCTGCAAACATTCCATTTGACTCTGCATACCTGCCTTTTGTGTCTTGAATATGGGTTGAAAGCTTTCTTCTTTGGACAACCTCTTACCCAATGATCTTCGTCACAAAGAAAACAGTTCGACTTTGGCTTGCTTTTGCCATCACATTTTTGCTCTTTCCCCGTGGCTGGTTTGTCTTTCCCATCTTGTTTTGCAAAGGGTGAGACTCTTTGGCTCCCTACACCTTTGCTATAATTGGGTTTAGGGTATATGAACTTATCAGTTTTTCTTTTGCGGTAATCCATAAGTGTCTCTGTTATAGTAATGACAACGGATGCCTATGCCTATTTTGTAATCCATAAGCGTCTATGTTATAGTAAGGGCAATGTATACCTATGTTTGAGCTCTTTCTCCCTTACTGTAATCTTTTTGCCGCTAAACTCTTTTGACTTAGGAGCTTAAACCCTCGGTGTCGCTACCGTAACTTAAGCGATGGCAGTAACCCTACTTGTGATTGCCTGTTTGTATAGCACTACATCATCTTTGATAATCTTAAACCTTTTGTGCAGCTCTCTTACTCGAGCTTACAACTTGTCTATAGTGGAATACACATTTCTTTTAGAAATTCTTGACCCAATCTTGTTGCTTCTCCACATACATGTTAATGGTGCTGTCAATGAGGGAGCGTATCTTATCCCTTTGATGGTCGAGACCCACTTCGAGTTTCTCGACTTGATCCCCTCATTCGCTAAAGATGTTTGATGAACACTTGAAATTACACATTTAATAAGAGTTTTACATCATTGTTTTGTATTGCTAGTGTATTTGATTTTCTTAACTTAAGTATGTTTACAATATTGTACCTAATTATCTTTTAATTGTTTTATGGTAGGTTTGGTAAAATGGGCATAACTTTCTACTTAAAGATCCAATTGGAGTGATTCTTAATCCTGTAAAGAACTGACTCAATAGGCTAACAAATTGTATTTCACAAAGCATTTGATATTCTAGTGTTTAGAGGGTGAAAATGTCCTAGAACAAAATTGATCTGCAGTACAGACCCAATTTGATTAGTCATCAGTATTTGGTCCATTACTATAGCAATACGTATCTAATACGTATGAGATAATTCAATTTAGAAAGATAAGAGATTTATCTACAACTTTGATGTTTTAAGTGACAACTAATTTGGACCACATCAATTTCAAATTGGATAATCAAGTGAGCACCTTAGTGATAATCAATGCAAATTATTTTGCCACCATTCTTGATTTTCATCATCCAAGTGGTTCCCTCTAAATTTGTCTCGATTTATTCATGTTTTTCTATAAATAGGTGGTTTGTTTACCTAAAGCATGTAATTAAAAAGTTAAAATTTAATTCAAAATACTTGTCATTTGCATCTATTTCTTTATAATATTATTTCTCTTGTTTACTATTAAGTCATGTTATTTCTTCTTCCATTTCTTTTCTTTTTCTTTAGTTTTATTATGTCCAAATAATTTTCTTTATGCTAAGGTGAAATGGTGAAGTTCTTGGCAAGGTAATAAGATATGTTTAACACTTATTTATGAATTTAATGCTTCATTCTTAAGTTATACAAATTTATATATGATGTATTTATTTTGTTTGTAGAATTAATACCCTTTCTTTTAAAGTGGTGTTCATGATTTATTATTGACAAACTTCATACTTGACATAATAAATTCTTGAAACCATTTACAAGATTTGGTGTATATAACATTTCTTGTAAATTGGGAGTCTTGATTTATTGTAGACAAATATAAAGAGTGGCATAATAAATACTTGAACTCATTTATAAGATTTGGTATATAATAATTGAAAGAAATAAATACTAATCAATATATAAATGATGATGAACTTTAATTATTATATTTTTCGGTTGAAACCTTCTTTATGTGAGGATTCCAATTGAGTTATGAAAAGAGTTAAATAAATTCTTACTTCTTATGCCAAGAGTGGATCCCCTAACTTTCGTTTTTATTTGAATTGGTTAATTGAAATAATATTTGTAAACATCTTATACTGCATTAATTATCTTAAAAGTGTTTATAATTTATAATTTTAATTCTACTTCCCTGTGGATCGACCTTGTTCTCATCGGGTTATTTATTACTTCGACAAACCTGCACTTGAGAATAACTCTTATATTGTGGACGTGTCAAGTTTTGGCGCCGTTGCCGAGGAAGTAAAATTAAAATTATTTCTTTTGTTGTTTGTTTGTTTATTTTATTTATTATTCACATTTTATTTTCGCTTTTTATTTTCATGGAAGGCTAAGCCTTCTAACTTGTTTTAATTTATTTATTATTTTCTCTTTTTATTTTCATGGAAGGCTGAGCCTCCTACTCTTTATTTATTATTCACTTTTTATTTTTGCTCTTTATTTTCATGGAAGGTCGAGCCTCCTAACTTGCTTTACTTTATTTATTATTCTATTTTTATTTTCATGGAAGGTTGAGCCTCCTATTATTTAATTATTAATTTTTTATTATATAATCTAACATTACTAATATAACTTCTAATTATTTATCTTTATTTTACTTTTACTTTTACCTATTTTTTTTACCTGTGTTTAATTTTATTTTCTCTTATTTGTATTATTTATTGTTATTGTATTTTATTTTATGTCTTTTTATGAGCGGTTGGTTTCGAGATCCTAATTCTCATCGTTTGATGAAAGGTAATTTCAAAACTTTCTTTGATAATTTGTTATATTTTCTTTCATTTTCTCATTCTTCACCAATTAACACCATGAACGAAAATCAAATTGAGGGACTTATAGATTCAGGGGACAATCAGTCTCAACATAATGACCATAATCAACCTAGGACACTTAGAGACTATATGAACCCTACACGAACCGGTGCACCATCTTGCTTAATTTTTTCTTCGGATGCAACTCATTTTAATTTTAAGCCAGACATTATCCAACTTTTACCCACTTTTCATGGCTTAGATGCAGAGAACCTTTATCTACATTTAAGAGAATTTGAAGAAGTGTGTAACACGTATAATGACCAAAATTGTAGCATGAACATAATTCGATTTAAGCTTTTCTCTTTTTCTTTAAAAGATAAAGTTAAAACATGGCTACAAAACCTTAGGCTAGGATCCATTTCTTTATGGGATGAGGTGCAATAACAATTCCTGAAAAAGTTTTTTCCTTCCCATAGAATAAATTCTTTCAAAAGACAAATCACCACTTTTGCCCAAAAATCAGGAGAAACCCTTTACCAATGTTGGGAAAGGTATAAAGCATTACTTAATCCCTGTCCCCATCATGGCTTTGAAACATGGAGACTAGTCTCAAATTTCTATGAGGGCTTAACATCCCAAGTTAGGCAAATGGTAGAAATGATGTGTAATGAAATATTTGAGGATAAAGACCCAGAAGCGACAATGAACCATTTTGACTTACTAGTAGAAAATGCTCAAAATTGGGACACTGCTGGTACCTGTGAGGCACCTAGTAAAAATTAAACCACTACATCTAGTGGGGGTATTTATCATCTTAGAGAAGACCATGACCTTCAAGCCAAATTAGCATCTCTTGCTAGAAAAGTCGAAACCTTAGAAATGAAAAAGATTGATCAAATAAAATCTGTTCAAGAAATTATGTGTCACATTTGTGAAATGCATGATCACTCTACTAATGATTGCCCAACTTTGCCTATATTTAGGGAATGTCTCCATGAACAAACTAATATTCTAAACATGTTCAAGTGGTCAAACAATAACTTATATTTACAAAACTATAATCCTGGATGGCGAAACCACCTGAATTTTAGTTGGAGCAATGACACTCAAGCACAGGCTTCATAACCACTTTTACAACCACACCAAAATTTTCAAAATCATCAAGGTTATGTACCATATGTCCCACCTCCTAGGAAAAATCTTGAAGAAACTTTTCATACATTCATTGAAAAGTAAGAGTCTGTTAATTCTCAAAATGCTCAAACATTTGCTGATTTGAAAGATACTCTTACTAAATTTGCATCTGCACTGAACATTCATGAGAAAGAAAAATTTCCTTCTCAACCACAGCCAAACCCCAAAGGACAACATAACTCAAATGCATATAGTTCAAGAAGCCAACATATGGATCAAGTTAAAGCGGTTATCACTCTTTGGAGTGGTAAAATTGTTGAAAAAGAAATTTTTGAACCTCATGAGAGCGATGAATCAATCTCTAAAGGTAAGCAAAGTGTTGAACCTACACCTAATGAAGAAAACACCAAACCCTCACCTCTACCTCCATTTCCTTATGCATTATGTAATACTAAGAAGATGAATCACAATCCTGAAAATTTTAAAATCTTCAAATAGGTAAAATTTAATATTCCTTTACTAGATGCTATTAAACAGGTTCCTTCTTATGCAAAATTTTTGAAGGATTTATGCAAAGTAAAAAAAAAATTGAATGTGAAAAAAAAAACATTTTTAACTGAACAAGTAAGTGCCATTCTTCAGAACAATAATGCTTTGAAATATAAAGACCATGATTGTCCTACAATTTCATGTATTATTAGAAGTCATAAAATTGAACGAGCCTTACTTGATCTTGGTGCTAGTGTGAATTTATTGTCGTATTCAGTTTATCAGCAGTTCAATCTCGGTGAGTTAAAATCAACTTTTGTAACCCTTTCACTTGTCGATAGATTAATAAAAGTACCAAGAGAGACAGTGAAAAATGTTTTAGTTCAAGTTGATAAATTCATATATCATGTGAATTTTATTGTCTTGGACACAAAACCTATTAAAAGATGTAATCTGATACCTGTTATTTTGGGTCGTCCATTTTTAGCAACTTCTAATACTTTGATTAATTGCAGGAATTGAGTAATGAAGTTTTCATTTGGAAACATGACACTTAAACTCAATATTTTCAATATGTGTAAGTAACCATATGAAGGGAAGGATGAAAGTGAAGAAGGTAACATGATTGAAACGATTATGAAGGATTATATTCAAAAAATGGAGTTTTGCTGATCCCTTAGAAATGTGTTTAATAAATTCATTTGAGTCAAATATATAATTAGATCTTAAAATCTCTGACATATGTTCTTTACTTGACCGTGCATAGGTGATTGAAAATAAAGGATGAAAACTAAAGTTTGAAGAATTGAAAGAAAATGAGGATAAACAGAATGAAATTTCAAAGTTGGAGTTAAAACCTCTGCCTGAAGGACTGAAATATGCATTTCTTGGAGAGAAACAAATTTACTCGGTGGTAATCTCTTCTACACTCATAAGCGAACAAGAAGGTAAGTTGATTGAATTATTGAAAATGCATAAAAATACAGTTGGGTAAACTTTAAAAGACATAAATGGTATTAATCCTTTGATTTGTACACATAGAATACACTTAGAGGATAATGCAAAAAATTTCCAACAACCTCAAAGGAGATTAAATCCACATATGAAAAAGGTAGTGAAAGTTGAAGTTCTCAAATTACTTGAAGTATGAATCATTTATCCTATCTCAGATAGTTAGTGGGTAAGTCCTACTCAGGTAATACCAAAAAAATCTAGAATCACGGTCATTGAAAATAAAAAATATGAGTTAATACCAACTCGAGTCTCATCTAGTTGAAGGATGTGCATAGATTATAAAAAGTTGAACTCAGTCACTAGAAAAGACCATTTTCCTTTACCATTCCTTGATCAAATTATAGAAAGAGTAATAGGACATCCCTACTATTGCTTTCTAAATGGTTATTCTGGCTATTATCAAATTCTCATAGCACTAGATGACTAAGAAAAGACTACATTCACATGCCCCTTTGGAACCTTTGCTTTTAGAAGAATGCCCTTTGGACTTTGTAATGCTCCAGCAACATTTCAGAGATGTATGTTAAGCATTTTTAGTGACATGATTGAGCATTATTTAGAAGTTTTCATGGATGATTTAATTGTGTTTGAAATTTTTTTTGATAATTGTCTTGAAAACTTAGAAAAAGTCTTAAAAAGATGTAAAGAAAAGAGTCTTGTATTGAATTAGGATAAATGTCATTACATGGTTACTTCTGAAATTATTTTGGGACGTGTAGTGTCTTCTAAAAGAATTGAAGTGGATAAGGCAAAAGTTGAACTCATTACACATTTGCCTCCATTAAAAACAGTCAGAGAAGTCCGACCCTTTTTAGGATATGCTGGATTCCATAGGAGGTTCATAAAATTTTTTAGTGCTATATCTAAACCTCTTTATAAACTCTTAACAAAAGATGTATCATTTGAGTGGACTCAAGAGTGTCAAAATTCATTTGAAAAATTAATTGACCTCTTAACATCTGCTCCTATCATACAATCTCCTGACTGGTCTTTACCTTTTGAGTTAATATGTGATGCTAGTGACTACACTATTGGTGCTGTATTAGGATAAAGAAAGGAAGGTAAATCCTATATAATTTATTACGCAAGTAGAACTTTAAATAGTGCACAAATGAATTACACAATAACTGAAAAAGAATTACTTGCTGTAATATTTGCATTAGACAAATTTCGTTCTTACTTAATTGGTTCTTCAATTGTTGTATTTACTGACCATGCTGCTGTAAGGTACTTAATGTCAAAACAGGATATAAAACTAAGACTGAGTCGATGGATTCTATTGCTTCAAGAATTTATTATCACTATCACGGATAAGAAAGGACCTGAGAATGTTGTTGCAGATCACTTATCAAGACTCTCACCAGATTCATCAACAGAAATAACACCTATTAATGATTCTTTTTCCGATGAATATTTATTTTCTACTGTTACAATGCATTGGTATGCTAATATTGTTAATTTTCTTGTAACAGAAGAAATGTCACCTCAATGGAATGCTCAAGACAAAAAATTTTTTTTAACTGAGGTAAGAAAGTTTTATTGAGATGATCTTTATCTCTTCAAATATTATCGTGACCAAATATTTCAAAGATGCATACCCAAAAATGAGGTAAGTAAAGTTATTGAATTTTGTCATTTTGAAGCATGTGGAGGACATTTCTCATCAAAGAAAACAGCTGCAAAAATCTTGCAGTATGGATTTTATTGGCCCACTTTATTTAAAGATACACATGCATTTTGTATAACGTGTGAAAATTGTCAAAAGTTGGGATCAATTTCAAAACGAAATATGATGCCTTTGAACTCTATTCTTGTTATTGAAATCTTTGATTGTTGGGGATAGATTTTATGGGACCATTTCCATTATCATTTGGATTTACGTATATCTTAGTTGCAGTAGATCATGTCTCAAAATGAATTGAGGCTATTCCATGTCGAAATAATGACCATAAATCAGTCATGAACTTTTTGAAAGAAAATATCTTAAGTCGATTTGGAGTCCCTCGAGCCATTATAAGTGATGGGGGTAAGCATTTTTGTAATAGACCATTTGAAACATTAATGAAAAAATATGGTATTACTCATAAAGTTGTCACCCCTTATCATCCTCAGACAAGTGGACAAGTTGAATTAGCAAATAGGGAGATAAAACAAATTTTAAAAACAATTGTAAACCCAAGTCGCAAAGATTGGTCTTTAAGACTAAATGATGCACTGTAGGCTTATAGAACTGCTTTTAAAACTTCATTATGTATGTCTCCTTATAGGAAAGTTTATGAAAAATCTTGTCACTTACCTGTATTACTTAAACATAAAGCCTACTGGGCCTTTAAAACTTTCAATGCAAATCTTGATTCTACTGGACACATACGTAAATTACAAATAAATGAACTTGAAGAATTGAGAAATGAAGCATATGAGAATTCAAAAATTCATAAAGGTAAAATTAAAGCTTTTTATGATAAAAAAAATCAGAGAAAAATATTTGACACTGGTCATAAGGTTTTACTTTATAATTATCGACTTCGCATGTTCCCTAAAAAATTAAGATCAAAATGGAGTGACCCTTTTATTGTGATACATGTCTACCTTTATAGAATAATTGACATTGAAAATTCTAAAAATGGGAATGTGTTTAAGGTAAATTGACAAAAACTCAAGCCGTTTATAAAAAAATAACTTTTTCATGAAGACTTTACGTCCCTGTCGAACCCTTGTTACAAGATCAATTAATCTTTATTTTACATATTTACATATATATATATTTATTTATCTTCTAACTTTATATATTTTTTTTACTTGCAGGTTAGTTTAGTATATTTGTTAAAATTTTATTTTGCACCTGGTTAAGTGACGGATAGTGGTATTCTGTGATATTTCAAATCAGTTTTGTCAGTTTCCTATAATTACTGCTATCTTCTCTTCTTCCCCCTTTTCTAAAAAAAAAAAAATGGATGACATTCTAAAAAATTTGAAAAAGCGTTTTTCCTCATTGCCTCAAAATTTCTTGAAGAAAATTTACCAAACAAGATGTGAAAGATTAAGATTATTAATGATTATGAATAAACATATTGATTTATGTTAGTTAATTGAAGTCAATGTTCGATTGACAGGTGAATTTTCAGACTCATTAATTTCCTATATGCCTGGCTTAGGTAAAAGCTCTTTTGCAAAAAAAACGAAGAGCAAAACAATTAAACGTTTGTTACAAGTGTGCACGCATGACTTGCAACACACATTGCCACATTTTAGGAATAGTGTCTGTAAATCGCGAAAATAAAATTAGGTTCATTAAGAATGATCTGAGTAAGGAGTTTTTAGATGATATCTTATCGACTCTTGAGATGCATCCTAGTGGATATGTGCATATTGCAATTTGTGAATTATGAAACATATTTCTGAAAGAATATGAGCGGTACAGTCTCGAAAATCTGACTTTAAAAGATCCTGTTTGTCAATTTATAAGAAAATTGAATGGGAAACCTATCTTTGACCTATAAATGGAGTTTAAGCTATTACTGGACGTAAAACTAGAGGAAGATGTGAGCCACAATCATAACTACTTGTATATATTTACTATAGCTGTTATTTTTAAATGTTTCATTTCAAACTCAAACGTCTTTTCAATAACCAACCATCTATAGTCTTTTTTGAAAATTTTGCATTTTAAGCCGACAACCCATGTGACTTTTCCAACTAACAAATTAAAAATTGGTAAAAAGGTGTTGAAAATTTTGTATTTCAAGCCAATAGCCTATGTGACTTAACTTTGCAACACCTTTTGGCTCTATAAATACATTACATTGTTTCTGCATCTTTGTATAAATTCAAAATCATTCAAGAGAGAGTGTGAGTGTAATCATAGAAAGATCATCAACTCGTAAATTCATAAAAATTTGTGTCTTTTGTGGATCTAGCCCTGAAAAAACTAGTGAGTTTGTAGAAGCAGCAGAAACCCTTGGTAAGGTGTTAGCTGAGCGAAATATTCATTTAGTATATGGGGGAGGTAGTCTTGGATTAATGCAAAGTATGGCAACCGCTGTACAAAATAAAGGCAGTCAAGTTTTGGGTATCATACCAAAAATTTTACCTGTTGGAGACATTGTAGGAAAAATAATTGAGGATGAGTTACAGGTATCATCAATGCATGAATGAATGTCTTTTATGCTTCGTAATGCTAATGCCTTCATAGCTTTACTTAGAGGTTTCGGAACATTGGAGAAAAATTTTCAAATTGTCTTATGGGCACAATTGCAAATCCATAAAAAAAACTCATTGGTTTGTTAAATGTTTATGGTTTTTATAATGGGTTGTTATCTTTTCTTGACTATGCGGTGAAAAAATAATTTATCTCATCTACAGTACGACAGATTCTTATTTCTGCTTCAACTGTTGATCAGTTACTCGATGAACTATAAGCTTTTACACCTCTATCTGATCCAATAATAAGTCAGATAGATTGGTATACTGATAATAGTGAAAAGAAACACAAGATAGATTTGGTGCTCCGTCTATAACCTATGTACTTATATGTATTTTTAAGCATTTTGTATAGCTTGTTTTATTTTGTTGCAGGTTTAATTTTCAATCAAAAATGTTTCAGGTGATATCTTCTATACTTTACTCTTTCTATATTTTGACATTGAGGACAATGTCTCAATCTGGTTGGGGGGAGGATAGTTGATATATAATGTTAGTGTTAATTATTTTATTTTATTGTTGTTATCACTTTGTTCTGTTAAAAAATAAATTCATGAATGGTGTGAATAAAAAATTTATTTAGGTATTCTTGAGACGCATTCTAGTTCTAAAATGGCAGAGTAAATAATACATTACTGAACTTTTGAAACACATTCTAATTGGTTTATTTTTAATGTATTTTATGTTTGTTGCTTAAGTTTTTGGTAACCCTTGCATAAATAAATTTGTTTTGCTATCGATGTATAATTTCAAAATTTTTTAGTTTAAATCACTTTTTCTATCTAGGTTACTAAAGAATAACTTTTAAAATTATTTCTTGAGAACAATACTAAACCTTGTGGTAAGATGGATGATTTAATATATATAGCCAAGAGAATTTCCATGTTTAAGTATACATATTCTTTTCTAAACTCATATCTTTCGTGAGTGAGTGGAGATGTTTGAGATAACAGCTTATGAACTTTCATTGATATTTGACAATGGTTAATTTTTATTTGGAATGACATTATTTGGGATGAAAAATGATTTGATTGCTTAGCTGAAGGATAAAAAAAAAAGAAGGAAAAGTATTGTGGTGATAAATTACTTTTATTTTGTAATGATTCCTTATGTCTTTAAAAAAAAAGAGAAAAAAAGTCAATTCTATTCAATAAAGTCTTCATTCAATTTTAGAAGACTAAAGTCATTAGAAAGCAATCTTATCACCGGACTCTGTATTCGTAAGATTCGCATAAAATAATTAAAGTCTTGAAGCTAGTATGTGGCAGCAATTGTTTGACTCTAAATAATTGATTTTTCTATCTTTGGATCAATGCTAGTTTGTTCGTCTGTCCCTAAATGTAACTTTGTTTTGAGCGATTATCTGTTTTTCAACTCCATGAGTGAAATCCTAAGCCATTAAACAAGTTATTCACCTATGAGGATATGGAGTTGAGGCTTTTACTTGGAAAAAAATTTTCAAGGCTATATATGTGGTGGTTTGTGGTAAGAAGACTTTGGCTTAATTCACACACACATAAAATTTTAGAAGTTATAATTGAAATAACCTTTATAGCAATTGTGATCTTGAACTGACGTTTTGTTTAAAATACTTAAGTAGTGTTCAAATTTTATTTATATTCGAATTGCTAGGGACTAGCAATAAGCTAGTTGAGGGGTATAATGAACACTTGAAATTACACATTTAATAAGAGTTTTACATCATTATTTTGTATTACTAGTGTATTTAATTTTCTTAACTTAAATATGTTTACAATATTGTAACTAATTATCTTTTAACTATTTTATGGTAGGTTCGGTAAACTGGGCATAACTTTCTACCTAAAGATCTAATTGGAGTCTTAATCCTGTGAAGAGCTGACTCAATGGGCTAACATATTGTATTTCACAAAGCATTTGAAATTCAAGTGTTTAGAGGGTAAAAATGGCCTAGAACAGAACTGATCTGCAGTACAGGCCCAGTTTGAACAATCATAAGTATTTGACCCATAACTATAGCAATACGTATCCAATACGTACGAGACAATTCAATTTGGAAAGATAAGAGACTTATCTATAACTTTGATGTTTAAGTAACAGCTAATTCGGATCACATCAATTTCAAATTGGATAATCAAGTGGGTGTCTTAGTGATAATTAATGCAAATTATTTTGCCACCATTCTTGAATTTCATCATCCAAGTGGTTCCCTCCAAATTTGTCTCAATTTATCCATGTTTTTCTATAAATAGGTGGCTTGTTTATGGCTAAAGCATATAATTAGAAAGTTAGAATTTAGTTCAAAATACTTGTCCTTTGTATCCATTTCTTTTTAATATTATCTCTCTTGTTTACTATTAAGTCATATTATTTCGTCTTCCATTTCTTTTCTTTTTCTTTAGTTTTATTATGTCCAAATAATTTTTTTTACGCTAAGGTGAAAAGGTGAAGCTCTTGGTAAAGTAATAAGATATGTTTAACACTTATTTATGAATTTAATACTTTATTCTTAAGTTATACAAATTTATATATATTGTATTTATTTTGTTTGTAGAATTAATACCCTTTCTTCTAAAGTGGTGATTCTTAATTTATTATTAACAAACTTTATACTTGACACAATAAATTCTTGAAACCATTTACAAGATTTGGTGTATATAACATTTCTTGTAAAATGGGAGTCTTGATTTATTGTAGACAAATATAAAGAGTGTCATAATAAATACTTAAACCCATTTATAAAATTTAGTGTATAATAATTAAAGAAATAAATACTAATCAATATATAAATGATGATGAACTTTAATTGTTATATTTTTCAGTTGGAACCTCCTTTGTGTGAGGATTCCAATTGAGTTATAAAAAGAGTTAAATATATTCTTACTTCTTATGCCAAGAGTGGATCCCCCTAACTTTACCTTTTATTTGAATTGGTTAATTGAAATAATATTTGCAAACATCTTATACTGCATTAATTATCTTAAAAGTGTTTATAATTTATAATTTTAATTTCACTTTCCTGTGGATCGACCCCATTCTCATCGGGTTATTTATTACTTCGACAATCCTGCACTTGGAAATAACTCCTATATTTTGGACGTGTTAATGTTCGTCGCCTTAGTCATGGCAACACCAAGCGTCATTACCACGTTCCCTAAATCACGGCTTAGTTCAATAGACTTCTCTTATGGAACGTTACTGTGTCTCCTAGCTTTGAGATCTCTTCCCCTCTCATTCGTCAGATCGAATGATCCAGCAACTTTCTTCACCATCTTTTTTGAACCTATATTGGAACCACTTATCATAAACTTTTTCTCTAACCCGTGCTGCCTTAGACACTTTTCAAGTGCTAAGCAACCTAAAAACCAACAAATCAATAAAAAGATAAAGAATATGAACATAAAGTATTTGAGAGAATATTCTTGTATTACTAACAAAAAGAATTACAAGTTAAGAGGTATGTTGCTCAAAATGAGAGCTCACCTATTTATAGTAAAAGTTATATATAATGGATAACTAAGATTGAAAACATCCAACGATCTACAATTAAAGCCATCTATCATAACTAATATTTTGAAGAAATATTCCTACTTTAGAATTCTCTACCAATTATTATATACAAGTAGGTTTGGCCCATACATACATCAAACTTAAATGGGCATCATGTGATCCATGTAATGCTCTAAAGGCTCAACTAGCATTCAAGGGGTCTTGGTGCGCACCAAATGTTTGATGAAATACTTGAGAATATTTGGGCCATGACAATAGACTTTGCTACTAGGGTAATGCAACTGAATGAAATATTGACACGTATTTAAGAGTTTATATATGATTAGTTACTTACACCACTAGATTATTTTTTATATTAAAATATTCAAATTTAGATTAACGACTTTAACTTGATTTTTGTTGGTTATAAATCTTGGGTTATACATGAGTAAACTATAAATAAAAATATTTTAGTAACAAATTTATTTATAACAAAATGAGTATAAAAATTCTTAATTTAATTATAAAATTATTGATTGAAAAAATTAGTTTTCTGAACCAAGGAGTTTTAGATTTATTTATTTGGGGAGAACGTTATAAGCCCTTACTGAATTGAACTATGTTGATTGTGATGATTTGTGGCTGCTTGGGTGTATAAGGGTGGTGATCTATAGTTACTTGGGTGTATTCCTGCAAAACAAGGAAGAGCTCATTAAGATCTCGTCAGTGGTGATGTTGCCGCCAATCATCCAATTCTAAAGCTAGTACTTCTTCAGACAGTGTATAGTTTAAAGTGTATAAGTTTAAAGAAAATGGCATTACCCTTCATTGTTGTCTTTCTACCCTTTTTATAATTGATCTCTGTATCAATTTGAGATCTTTCGCTAGAGGATAGAATCCTTATTTTCTTGATGTTGATACAATCGAGGCAATCACTATTTGAGATTTGAGCCATTTACCTTATGAGTGGCATGTGCTGGCGATCGTGTTCACTTGCCTTATAAGGACACGTATTGACTGATTCCCTTGATTTTCAAGATTTTCTTATGGATGAGAAGAAATGATAGCTCATCTTGGTCACGGTTATATGACATTTAATGTTGCTTAGGATCTTCTGACGAGAGAAGACCCTGAGTGGCCTGTGGGGTTGCTAACAATGATGAGTTGTTCGAGTTTAATTGAGACCTTAGCTTAAAACTTGTTTAGGTCAACGAAAACTAATATAGGTCGAGGTAGGCCTGGTCAGGTTAGTTTGATCGAGGGAAGATGGTTTGGGGATGTATAAGCGATGTTTAATGCCGACTAGGGCTAGGTGGTGATTTACTTAGGAAGGCCTTTAGGGGGAAGGCAAAACCCTTTATTTTTGGGCTAGTAGGCTTGGACTCGAGGTTGGTCGATTTTCAAGGGGGAACAAGAAAAAAATTATGGCTAAGGTGAAACTAGTTTTTTAGGCCAACGAGTTTTTAATTTATTTATTTGAGGGAATGTCATTAGGCATTGCTGAATTAGGCTATGCTGAAAGTGGTAATATGTGGTTGCTTGGGTTTATTCCTGCAAAATAAAGAAGAGCTTATTAAGATCTCATCGGTAATGGTGCTGACAATACCCTATAATGCTTAAATTAATACTTTCTCATATAATATATAGTTTAAAGTGTTTAAGTTCAAAGAATATTGCATTGCCTTACACTGTTGTCCTTCTACATTTTTTATAGTTAATCTATGTGTCAATTCCAAGATCCCCAGTTGGAGAATCAAATCAATATTTTCTTAATTATCAACGTAGTCAAGATGATCATTGTCCGAGATTAGAGCCATTTACCTTATAAGTGACGTGTGTTGGAGATCGTGTCCATTTACATTATAAGGACACGTATAAACCATTTTTCTTGATTCTTAAGGTTGCCTTATGGATGAGAGGAAATGATAGCTCGTTCCGGTCACATTCATATAAGATTCAATGTTGCTTAAGGTCTTTTGCCGAGAGAGAACCTCGAGCGGCCTATGGGGTTGGTGATCATTATATATTATAATATATATTATAAAAATAATTTAGTAAATTACATAACTCACTATAACGAGCAATACTTTTGATTTAAAAAATTGGTTTTCTAAGTTAATGAATTTTAAATTTGTTATTTTAGAGAATGTTACTGGGCCTTGTTGAATTACGCTATGCTGAGAGGTGGTGATATATGGTTGCTTGGGCGTATGAGGGTGGTGACCTATGGTTGCTTGTGTGTATTCCTACAAAACAAAGAAGAGTTTGTTAAGATCTCACCGATAATGGTGTTGGCGACAACCATTCAATGCTTAAGTAGTACCTTCTTAGTCAAAGTATAATTTAAAGTGTTTAAGTTAAAAAAAATGGCATTACCTATCACTGTTGTCCTTCTACCTTTTTTTATAGTTGATCTTGTTGGGTGTGTTGGGGTACGAATTTACTTAGGGTTCTTGCATGTGGGTTTGTGTTCATCATACAAACAATATACATATCTCATACATACATGTGCACAGCGGAAGATTGAACATAATGAACACAGAAAATAACATTTGATTAATTTGAAATTCGAGATTGAGAAATATCACCTATGAAGCCTTTGGATTAATTTTCTTTGAAGTCCACCATGAAATGAATCTTTGATCAATTCTAGCAATCAACAAGGGTGGGTTTGATTGTCTAGAATGGCAGCATCTTAATCCAGCATATGTGTTTAACTCTTAAACATTTTACAAAATTAAACCATTTAACTTAATTAAATTTGTTTTTCCTTTTATTCAACTCTTGAATAAATAAAACAAATCTTGTTTTTAGTTATTACATTTAGTAGCCATTAATTCAATTTGTTTTGTTGTTCTAACACTTAAAACACAAAACAAACAATTTCAATTTCTCAAATTGAATTGGCTCCCAAAATGCAAAACCTAAAATCTAAAACATTTTTCAATTTTTGAATTTTGAATTTCATTTCACTTTATATACAAATGCATTAATTCCAAACTAATTTGAATTTCATTTGCATTTCATTTGGCTTAACCTAACCTTAGTTAACATTTAACCTTAGTTAGATTATTTTAACTTAACCTTTAAGTTAATAAATATTTAATTAATTTAACCATAGTTAACTAACTTAACCATGGTTAGGTTAACCTTTACTTAACCTTTAAGTAAGGTTAACTTAACTAACTATATGATTAACCTTTAATCATAGTTAAATTAAATTATTTATTTAACAATTAAATAAATAAATATTTATTCTTATTATTTAACAATTAAATAATCATAAAGTGAAATTACTATTATATCCTTACTCGGTTACCAAGTTAACCTAAAGTGGGTCCTACCAATTTAACTACATACTTTAGTTAACGTAACCTTAGTAATTGCTGAATTATACTGTATTGAACAATTCAATACGGTACACTGCCCAAGTGCTCAAAGAGTACATTTCATATTGGGACTCTCTAGGTCTACATCCGATTTGTCAAATGGAACTGTTCCATTAATCCGTAATCGATGCCCCACGCACACGTTACAAATATTACAAATCAGCATGTCAGACCATACAAGTTGAGGTCATAACGTATACGTATAATCCTTCCATCATTTATATTCTGGATGTGCAGGGATATAGATCAGCACCGTCAAATCCCCATTTGCCCATCCATAAACTTATCTCCAGATTCGTATCTCGATAAACAATATACGCAAACACTTTTGCTATATTGTTTAACCCTATGGGAAACTCTTTTCCCGGGTTTATGCTTGTGGCCACAAGACTTTATGAAATACAATCTCGGAGCATCGGATATACAACTTACCTACGTAAGCTGACGAATCCCTTATCTACGCACACCGGACTCCATGAGCATCGGACCATACCCAGCGACACATAGCGGTCAGACCATGAAAGGTCTCTGACATATGTGGAACCAAAGCATGATGGATCACTCACAAGACCACCGTGGCGCTCAGGTCAAAGGACCACTAATACTACTCAACTCGAGAGGACCTTCCTTTGACGGTGTCATAGGATATCTATTGGGGTCCTCATAAGTCTGTTCAGTATCCAGTCCTGACTGGATACCCGCATGCCCATACAAGCTCTAAGCTCATGGTCAGCTAAGAACAACCATCTGAACCAGTCAGATATAGACATACACTAATCTATGTAAAGTGAATCACCGATAAACCCGCATTAGTGATTATAGATCAGGAACATTATCTTTGAGACATACTTACATAATGATATTTCTTAACACCTATTGCAACTCTTTACAACTATATCATTACAAGTATACTCTCAGGTCTTTGTCCCATTATAGACAAGGTTCTAACTCTTTAGACCTCGCTGACTCTTATAACCTGCTAACTCTTAACAGTGCTAACTTTTAGCATTTATAACTCTCAGCTTTGCTAACTATTAGTTCTGATCTAAACTCCTTTAGACCAGATCTGAACTCTTTCAGATCAAACAATGTCTCTAATGTTACAAGCATTATACCATATTAATATGATATTAACAATCTTTATTCGAAATGTTTATTGTATAAATATTAACAATTAATATTCATACAATATTGGAATGGCACGTGAGCACCAGCTCCAACAGATCTCTGTATCAATTCCGAGATCCCCAATTGAAGGATCAGATCACTATTTTTTCAATTATCGGTGTAGTTTGGGCAATTAATATTTAAGATTGGAGTCACTTACCTTATAAATGGCATGTGCCAGAGATCATGTTCACTTGCCCTTTGGAGACGTGTATTGACTATTTTTCCTGATTCTTGAGATTGCTTTTATGGATGAAAGGAAATGACAGTTCGTCTTGGTTGCTGTCAATAAGATTTAATGTTGCTCATGGTCTTTTAACGAGAGAGAACCTCGAGTGGCTTGTAAGGTTGCTAACAATAATGAGCTATTCGAGTTCGGTTGAGGCTTTTTGCTTGGAATGTATTCAAGCTGACAAAGACTAATATAGGCCGAAACAAACTCAGTCAAATTAGTTTGACTGAGGGAAGATGGTTCGAGGATATATAGATAATGTTTGTGCCAACCAGGGCGAGGTAGCGATTCACTTGAGAAAGCCTTTAGAGGCTACCTATACCCCTTGTCTTAGGCTGATGGGTTTGGACCTAAGATCAGTCGATTTTTAAGAGAGAACAAAAATATTCACTCAATAATTTTAATAATATCCTTTATTGTTATCGGTTGATTTTGTGAAATCTCTACAATAAAATGAGAGGTGCTTATCAGCACTTTATTATAAGACTATAAAAATTTGTGTCCTTTTTTTTATACTCAAATGTACTAATAAGTTATTTCTTACAATAATCTATTCTTAATTGTTGTTAAAAAATACTACTAGTATTGTGATAATTAGTATAATATTTATTATCATTATGATTTATTATTATTATTAAGTGAATAATATTTTATTTATTAATTATTAAACATTTAACTTTTTTATTTTCATGATTGATGATTTAATGGGTCAAGAGCAACAATATCAAATGTATTTTTTTTCCTTATACGAACACTAACATAATTTATATTTTTTTGCAAGATCAATTTAACATTCAAATTTTAATAAGAGTCGGTATATAAGTATATAAAGTATGCAATTACGTTGTATAAAATGAGCAACATCATTCACCAAAATAATCTTTTCAAATTAATATGATATATCACTAAAAAGTAGGACAAAATAAATGAATAAATATGAATTTTTTTTTATAAAAAACTCTCTATTGTTATTAAGGGTGGGCAAAAAAAATGGGAAACCGAAAAATCGAACCAAACCGGCCGGTTCGGTTCGGTCCGGTTTGATTTGGTTTTTTTTAAAAAAATCGATTTGGTTTTTTTGAAAAAAAAAACCGACTGGTCTGGTTCGGTTTTTTTCGCCCGAAAAAATTGAAAAAACCGAAAAAAACCGGAAAAAATTGAAAAAACCAAAAATTAAAAAAAATTCATAATTTAAAATAAAAAACCGGAAAAATCGAACCGGACCGAACCAAAAAAAACCGATTTCGATTTTATTTTTCTAAAAAACAAACCAAACCTGTTCGATTCGATTTTGTAAAAAATCGAACCAAATCGGACCAAATCAGACCGTGCCCTCTCCTAATTAGTATGCATTCAAAGTTTTTAATTATAAAAATCATATAATAGGT
Organism: Ailanthus altissimus; assembly: GCA_946807835.1. NCBI lineage: Eukaryota > Viridiplantae > Streptophyta > Magnoliopsida > Sapindales > Simaroubaceae > Ailanthus > Ailanthus altissimus. The sequence goes on from OX327684.1 coordinate 24,606,419, forward strand.
AATAAGTTAGTAATGTGAAGCCATTTATGAAAAACATGATATATTCTACATGGATAGATAGTCAGGTTGAGATTTGTAAATCCATGAAATAACCAGCTTTTCGAATATAGAGTTAAAGTCTAAAGAAAAGTAAATTAATTGTTTTATTTTATTTAAAATTGACATTTAAAAAGGTAGCTAATTAAATTGAGGTTGTGGAGGAAAATATTTCAAAAGTCAGTTAAGACCGTTAAGTACTGTTGATGTGTCAAGTAAGTAGGGCTCTGGGCTGTTACAGGTTGTTACTGCTATTAAAACAGTTAAAGTGATTGAAGTGTATGGAATATAACAGTAATAAGCTGGTTTTGCAGGAGCTTGAGAGACTGATTTCTTAGTGATTTATTGATCATTTTGAGTGATTCCAAGTGCTGTATGAAGCTTGTAAATTACTCTTTATAATCATCCATGTGTTCCATTAATAATGTGGTCTTTCTTAATTTGTCTACATGTGTATTTGTATATATCTGTCTACTTAGTGTAAAATTTCTTTCTTATTTGTAGAGTAAGAGTAAATTTAACCCACAGTATTTAGAATCATTTTAAAATTTAGAAGTCTTGTGATTTTTTTTTTCATGATTCTATTATCTGGGTCTTACTAAAATTAAACAAGCTCTTTTCTTATCTTAGTAGAACTTTGTACCGTAATTTTAGGTATGTCTATTGAATTTAGGAACATTTCTCTGATACACTTAACCTTATCTATAATTCTCTACGATTCTCATTAGTTAAGTTCTTTCAGAAATTTTTCTTTAATTTATTCGAGTGGTCAAGTTTGGACTTGTCTTCTACTCAACATAGGTATAGATTGTTCCCCTTCTTTAGAGGCTAATCTAACTGGGTACCCGAATTACAACCAGTGTTCTAATAACTCTGGTAATGGTGAGTTAGATTGAGTAAGGTAGCCAACTAGTGCTTTGATTAGCTTAATGAGAGTGTATTTCTTTATTTTGGAGTATGACAGAATATAATAGCGAGGTTACGACCAATGTTTAGATCAACTTGGAGATTGTAGATCGTTTATTCTCTTTTAGAGTCTAGTCAAATAAGATAGTCGAGTAACGACCATGAGCGAAACTATTATAGGGCATAGAGGGGCTATGGCTCCCCAATCCCTAACATGATCCCTTAAATTTATATTATATATATAATTTTTTAGTATTAAAATACCTATTTTGCCCTCTCCCCTCCCAAATTTCTTTCAAAATTCTTTTACTTAATAAATTAAATTGTTAGTTTCAAAAAGTGATACCTACTAGTATTAAAAACTTGTTTTTTTTAATATATTAGTTAATATTCAAACAATAGATTATCTTTTTCCACTTTAAAGTCTTTCTGTAGTTAAAAATATTTTTAATTTACAAATGGTCCTATTTTATATTTTTCGAACTTCATTCTCTTTTCTTGATAAAAAATAATTTTATTTTTACAAGTGGTTCTATCATACATTTTTTCTTTAATACAAAAAAAAAATTATACTCATAATTCTTTTCATATATGGAAAAGGATTTTTAATTTGGAACAGTATATATTAGTGATTTTATCTTCTCTTTGATTTTCATCAAACTCTTATTCTTAGTTCAAATGTCAAGAAAAAATTTCTCTAGGAAATAAGTTAAAATATTTTATATATTTTAATAATTTTTTTTATATATTAGTTAATTTTTTAATATCTTATTATTATAACTTTATGTGTATTTTTTTATTAGGGGTGGGCACGGTCCGGTTCGGTCCGGTTTTTTGCAAAACCGAAACGAACCGGCCTGGTTTGGTTTTTTATAAAAATAAAATTGAAATTGGTTTTTTTAATGAGAAAAATTGAACCGGACCGAACTGGTTTTTTTCGATTCGGTCCGGTTCGATTTTTTTGGTTTTTTTAATTTTTTCCGATTTTTTTTCAGTTTTTTCGGTTTTTTTGGGCAAAAAAACCGAACTGGTCGGTTTTTTCCCCAAAAAAACCAAATCATTTTTTAAAAAAAAAAACCGGACCGAACCGGCCGGTTCGATTCAATTTTTCGGTTCCCGATTTTTTTTGCCCACCCTTATTTTTTATCTTGTTCTTTACACTTTTTGCTTTAAATATATTAATTTAAATATAAATTTATTTTTTATCAAAAACACAATAAATGTTTTTTGTTTAATATTTTTATTAATTTTTTTAGCGGGGAGATTAGCTACAATTGATCTTTTATTAAAAAAAATACAAATTTAAATTTGTGTATATCATTATCAATCTTTAAGATTTTGTTAAAGTTTACCGATCCTTATGATTTAGCCTTCCCAAAGCTCAAATTCTAATTCCGCCTCTAATCGTAATCAATGATCTCACCAACTTGAAAAGAGGGTGTGATGTAGTACATAATTAAATTTTAGTTTTCTAATTAGTTTACTAGTTTCCTAATTAGTTTTCTACTAGTTTTCTAATTAGTTATTTAAGATTTTCCAAACTTATTAGTTTCATAAATGATTTTATACTAGTTTCCTAATTAGTTCTCTACTATTATTTAGGATTTCCAATCTTATTCCTACTAGTATTTAGTTTGTTTTCTTATATATAACTTATACTTGATTGTATTCAGAATTCATTACAAGTTATCAAGAATAATAATTTTAGTTTCTATACAAAGCTTGTGTTTTTAAGTGAGTTTTATTATTTCATTTTGAAACATCAATTTTGCTATACCAAAATTGGTATCAGAGTAAGGATTTTTACTTTGATCTCATGGCTGAAGATAGTTTTAATGGGAAACGGATTACAAATAACCGTTCAAAAAAAATTGAGCAACGACTTGACAAGATTGACGAAACTCTTTACAATTTCATGTAGACAGTAGTTGCTTTAACTGTTGAAAGGAATTGTGGACCTATACTAGACTAGTATGATGATCAACCAGAGGATGGAGACCTTGACTTTGACAACAACAAAGAGATCAACAGCAGAAAAAATAAAGATTGTATAAGTCTGATGGTGTAAAACCCTAAGATTACATATCATGTTAATCTACGACCTGGAACCCAAACCTTCGTTGACCTAGACCACGGATGACAACAACAGCTTATGGGTGGCCACAACAACCGGCATTGACTTCAGATGAGCAATGGTGAAGGCACGCAATAGGGTTTTTGCAACCTAGTAAACAAGTATAGTGCCCTTCTTCATTAGCCCAATCCATTTCGCATACATGAATTGAGAAATCGAGGTATTTTAGGGCGGCACAATGGCAAAAGAGACCACGGGTGACCAACGACAAAGGTGAAGGCAAATTTTTAGGTGTTAATGGATTTCGTCAAAAACCAATATGAAGAATGTTATATCCCACCAAAGTTACTTGATGATAACATCCAAACCACCAGTAGGGAGTAGGATATCACTCACGAGATCCTCGGTATCCCGTTGATTCATTCGATAAAGATGATAACACCAATAAGGTCAATAATGCCTTTGGGTATGTCAAATCCGACAACATTTTAAGATAAGAATGGACTTACCCACTTTTGATTGTCGATTATACATTGAAGATTTCCTAGATTGGATTCATAATGTTGAAAACTTTTTCAATTATTTAGAGATTCTGGAAGATCACCAAGTTAAATTAGTAGCATACAAATTAAAAAGATGGAGCTTCAGTACAGTAGAAACAGCTATAATTTAATTGACAACGATAATAAAAGCAACGTGTTCATGGGCAAAGATGAAGCGATTGCCTCAGCAACGTTTTCTTCATTCTAAATATGAACAATTTTTGTATAAAAAATAATCAAAATTGTTGACAAGTAATTTGAGGGGTTTCAGACTATACTAAGGAATTTTACCAATTAAGTGCTTGATGTAATCTTTCAAAAACTATGGATCAATAAGCGGCGCGATATATTACAGGCTTGAAATTTTCAATTTAGGATAAATTAGCTCTCTATACCTTTGGACCTTAACTGATGTAGTAAATTTAGCCTTAAAGATTGAAGCTTAACTAAATCGGCCAATTATTTGAAGTAATTTTCATAAATCCATCTTAGAAACCCCAACCACCTAAAGAAGATCCATGGTAACTAGCAATAATGAAGGAAACTCTAAACCTACACCTATAACCCAAGCTTCAAGACAAGGACAAAATACAAGTGCTGCCACTAATCAAGCACCAAATTAATAGGTAAATTGGGCAAATCCTAACACATATGCACTTACAAACCTTGGTAAATGCTTTAAGTGTAACCAATAGGGTCATCTTTCAAATCAATATCAAAATTGAAGATCGTTAGTCTAGTCGAAGAAGAGGAGTCAAACATAGAGGAACAGGGATTTGTTGATGAAACTTATGAAAGTGCTAAATATACTGAAGGAGATCAAGAGGAGGAAGTTACCTATATTATTTAGCAACTTTTATTAGCACTTAAGAAGACTGATGATTCACAATGCCATAAAATTTTCAGGACTCGATGTGCTATTAATAATAAGGTTTGCAATGTTATTATTGATGGTGGGAGTAACGAGAATATAGTCTTTAAAGCATTGGTTAGGTCATTAAATTTAAAAATTGAGAAGCACTCTTACCATACAAGATTGAATGGATCAAGAAAGGTCTAAAAGTTCAGGTAATGGATGTTTGTAAAGTTCCTTTATCTATTGGAAAGTATTATAAGGAAGAGGTTATGTGCGACGTAGTTGACATGGATGCTTGTCGTGTTCTTCTGAGAAGACCATGTCATTTTGATGTTAACGCCACTTATAAAGGTTGGGACAACACTTATATGTTTTGGTGGTATGGCAAGAAGATTTTATTACTACCACAGAAATAACAAACGAAACTTGAAAGTATTAGTAACATGTGTCACAGACCTTTTGAGAACAGTGCAACTTTAGATGCGTTGAGCGTGTTAAAGTTGGTGTTTATATGTCATTTTAATATTTTATGAATATTAATTGTTAATATTTATATAATATACATTTCAATTATAATCATTAATATTATAATAAATGGTATCATGCTTGTTACGCTATAAATATTATATAATTCGAATGAGTTCATATCTGGCCTAAAAGAGTTTAGATCAGGGCTAAAAGTTAGCACTGCTAAAAGTTATAAATGTTAAGAATCAATACTGCTAAGAGTTAGCAGATTATAATAATCAGTGATATCTAAAGAGTTAGATCCTTATTTGTAACGAGACAAAAATCTGAAGGCATACTAGTAATGATATAGTTGCAAAGAGTTGCAATTGGTGCTAGAAAATGTCATTATGTAAGTATATTCTTAAATACTATATTCTTGATCTAATTTTATTGGTACAAGTCTATTGGTGAATTCCTTTTATATAGATTAGTGTATGTTATATCTGTATGGTACAGATAGTTGTTCTTAAATACTATCCTACTCTATTGTTACGTAGCAATAAAAGCCCGCTCATGCTGCTTCGGCAGCGCTTTTTCGCCTTCTCTTTGCTCAAGACAGGAGTGCTAGTGGACACGGGGAGGGCACAGGCGAAGCGTGTCGTTCGTAATGCAAGTTGTTTCTATTATCTATATCTATCTATCTAAAAATAGATAAAATAAATCAACCAAATTTTATCCAACCTGGGAAAATTGGCTCTGGGACTCCATACGAGGAATGAATGGATATCCCCAAACCCCCTTAACAATCTCCCACCGGTGGTGAATCAGAGCAGAGAGAGCCCTCGCCCCCAGGAGGGTTTCTCTATTTCCTTCTGTGCACTTTCTTTATAGGCATTTTTGTGGGTTTTAATGCCAATAATCGGATTTTCTAATGGTACAAGACTCAAGGGTATAGAAAAATAAGTTTTAATTTAGTGAAAATGGTCATATAATTAGTTTCACTCATAAAAAAATACCTAATTTCCCAATTTCGAGGTGAAAAGTTGCTCCTGCTACTCAGCCTAGAGCTTTGAGCATTGTACAAGTGAGTTGATTGAGCTTACCGGAAGCTCATATAAGCATACATGTATTTGATTAATGCTATAATAGCTGAGCATAAATGCACACTATCGTATCAAATAATATAGGATTTTAATTCTAGATATCGATCCCACAGGGACTATATGATCTAATTTTATAAATCAAGTACTAAAATTTTACCTACTTAACTTTTATTCAGAAAATCACAAACTGAAATTTATTTGACTAATCTACTCTATCAATTAAACTGAACAAAAGTAAATGATAGAATTAACAAAAAAAAGATAATTCAGGGTTTTGACTTGTCCCCTAATATTTCATTGGATTTATTAGCCTTTTAGTTAATCTCTTAATACCAATTATTAGCTTAGACACTAATCTCATCACAAGCCTCTGTCGATGGTCGAGTAACTATATTACACATTTTAACAATCACCTATATGTCTATGGTAATCAAACCAAAATGTGATTCGTTAAGGTCAAGTCTAAATTATACCATATATGCCACATAGGTATATGTCTATCTTAGATAGAACTCGTAGTTGTTACCCTATGATCATGCATCAAACTTTCATAGGCTAATCACATGAATCCCTCCGTTAAGTTCATCACGGTTCCTCAATCATTCAAAATATTGATCAGGTATAATAAAAGCATTAAAACACAAGATAGAATGAATCAATTAAATGTATCAAGATTATAAACTAAAAATCCACACAATCCAAATCCATACTAGATTCACATAGTCTAACCCTAGATGAATAATTTAGCTCATCACAAAACCAAAATTATCAAACCAATTCATAAATATCAACAAAAATAAGAATATAATGATAAAAAAAATAGAAGAAAAACTAATCAAAGTGACTTCTTGATATACTTCTCGCTCAATCTTAACTTGAAGCTTGAATCTTGATCTTGGTTCTTCAATATTTGGTTTTGATATTTGATTTTGTGTTGTGAATTCATTCTCTAGGTTTTTGCCTCATTTCTTCTTTTTTCTCCTATTTTCCATTAGGGTTTTTGGCACTCTATTTATAGACTTTTTCTCTTCAAATTTGGGTTAAACATCAAATACAAGTCAGATTATGATTACTGTTTACGAGTTACTGTATCAAAACAATGTAACTAGTTACTATAGAAGGCACTGTAGCAATTTGATTTTTTGCTTATTTTCATTAGAGTTTCGATCCTATTTACTCAATTGACTCCAAACCTATAAAAATAATAATAAAATACATCAAAAGTAAAATAATCTTAATTTCTACAAACAAATATTAAGTTTGGAATATGAAAATATTAGACTTAATTAACCCATATCAGTGTTCAGTAAGGATTGAGTATTGAATAGACTCACGAGGACCCCAATAGACACCATATGAAACCTTCAATGGTGAGTCATCTCCAGTTAAGTAGTATGCGTGATTTTTTGACCTGAACACCACGGTAGGCTTATAAGTGATCTATCATGCTTTGGTTCTACGTATAACAGAGATATTTGTTTTAGTTTCCCTCGAGATGTATACCTGTCAAGACTTAAGAATTAAGTACATTAATTGGTTAACAATAGTTGTTGACCAATGGGATGATGACACGTGGTATATTGTAGGCCATTTATTGCTTGACTTTGTAAGTATCAAAATGACCTTATTTGTAAGACAAATAAAGTTATTTATTTATTTAAAAATATTTTGAATAGATAAACATATTAATAATTGTTATTAATATTATATTATTTAAAGTCAAACAATTGATTTAATTGTTAAATCATAAATCAATGTTCTTATTTTATTATTATTAATGTGATTAAAAATAAAAAGAAAAACATGTGAATGGCCAAAGAAATCGTAAGCCATGCATTGGTGGAGGCACGTAAAGACCGGCAAAAAGGAGGAAATTAACAAATGAAATAGCTTTTATTTGTGACATGGTGAACATGGCCAACCATTGTTTTAAAAAGAGACAAAATTTTGTTATGTCTTGCTTTAATGTATATTAAAAATCAATAAAAGCTATGATACTATCCTAATTGTTGTAAAATAATAATATAAATAGTTTATATTATATTTTGTTAAAGGCATGGGCTTATATGATTTGTGGGTCCTTGTGATTTTGACAATGAGAAACAAAAAATTGATAAAAGATAAAAGTATTTTATTTTTTGTTAATGGAAGATTCGGCCACTTGATAATGTGTGAAGAGGAGAGCAATTTTTGTAATTGTTGGATAATTGCTCATCTTTTCCATAGATGGGAAGATTTGGCCAAGTGAAGAGAGAATTTTTTAAAGTTTTCAAGGGTTGAAAACTATTTCTTCATCTCCTTCAATTGATATGGTTTGACCATATCAAGTGTTTAAAAAGAAAATTTTTATGTTTCAAATGTTGAAACAAATAAGAGGCAATGGTTGATTGTTTCTCCTTCTTCTTTTTTTCTATGGCTAACCATTAATGAACAATGAAGAGATTGGTTTGGTTAGTATAGGAGTTATATTAGCCAAAATAATTTCATTGTTATGAAATAAATTCAAGATTAGTTAAAGTGTTTAACTAATTATCCAAACCTTAAAAGGTTTAAACAATAGTTAAGAGTTAACCAAGATGATTAAGAGTTAATCATTATTTGTGTTTAAAAGTTAAACATATTGCTAGAAATTAAAGCTACTATTCTAATGATCCAAGCCTGCCCTATTTGGATTCTAAAATTGTCAATAAGTGTGTTTTGTTGGACTCTAGCTCGGTAATTTTCAAAGGCTTGACAGGTGATTGTCGATCCTTAATTTCATTACAGTAATGAAACTTAAAATTTAAATGTATTGTTGCAAGAAATAGAGATGTATGTTTCCGCTATGTTAATTTGTGTATATGATGCATAATTTAAATAGTGATAAACACACACCACATGCACGCGCCCTAAAAAATTAGTATACTTTCAGCATGCTAAACAGCTTAGAAAATACCATATAAAGAAGATATAAGAAAACATGCACACAAAGTATTTGAGAAAAATCTCTCTATATTGCTGAAGAGATTACAAGTTATGAGATTCTACTTTGTACAACTGAGGTTGTGTCCCCCTTTTATACTATTGGCTTTACACAATCAATGGCTAAGATCTAAGATGTTATACAACGATCTAACGGTGTACATACTGTTGAGATTTATACTTACGTGCCATCTCATTACGTATAAATATTTAATTATAATATTTATATAATTATCATTTCTAATAAAATAGTTAATATTATTAATTATTAAAAGGTAAGATGCTTGTAACGTTTCAGATATTGTATGATCTGAAGAAGTTCAGATCTGATCTAAAAAAGTTTAGATTAGTACTAAGGGTTAGCAATGCTAAAAGTTATAAATGTTAAGAGTTAGTAGTGCTAAAAGTTATAGAAATTTAAAGAGTTAGAGCCTTATTTGAAATGAGACAAAGATCTGATAATATATTAATAATGACGTAACTGTAAAGAGTTACAGATGGTGCTAGAAAATATCCTTGTGCAAGTATATTCTCAAACATTGTGTTTTTAATCTAATTTTATCGATGCGGGTTTATCGGTGAAACTCAATAATATAGATTAATGTATGTCTATATCTATATGATTCAGATTATTAGTTTTAGTAAATCATGAGCCTAGCAGAAACTCATATAGAGATACAAGTATTCAGTGAGGACTAGGTACTGAACAGACTCACGAAGACCTTCAATAGACATCTCATAAAGCCATCAATGGAAAGTCTTTTGAGTTGAGTAATATTGGTGATCATTTGACCTAAGTGCCATGGTGGACTTGTGAGTGATCTACCATACTTTGGTTTCACACATGTCAAAAAAATTTGTGGTCTGACTGTTGGGTATCGATGGGTATGGTCTGATGCTCATGGAGTTTGATGTGCGTAGATATGGGATCCGTCAGCTCATATAAGTGAGTTGTATATCTTAATGCTTCAAAATTATATTTTAAAAAATCTTGCGGTCATAAGTATAAACCATGAGAATATTTTCTATAGGGCTAAACAATATTCGTAAATACTTTTGCGATATCTCTGCTCTTTAAGGTTATCAATGCCGGAGGGATTATACGTATATGTTATAACGTCAAATTGTATGATCTAACGCGTTGCTTTGTAATATTCGTAACATGTGTGTGGGGCATCGTTCACGAACGTATGGAGGAGTTCTATATAACAGATTGGGTTTGAACCTAGAGAGTCTCACAATATGATGCGTACTTGTTACGCACTTAGGTAGCCAATTGAATTTAATAATTTGATCCAAAAAATTTCAGCAAATTAGATATTTGTTTAAAGATCTATTAGGATGTGCATTTGTCAAGACTTAATTGTTAAGTATATTATATAATGAGTTGACATAAGTTGTTAACTAATGAGATGTTGACAAGTGGCATAATTTGGTCTATAAATTATTTTTACCTTAAATTGACCTATTAACCTTGTTAGTAAAAATAAGCAAGGTAAAATAATTATTCAAAATAATTTTGAATAATTAATTAAATATTATATATAATAATTATTATTTTAAATGTCAATGGGGATACAAATAATTATTACTATAACCTACTAATAACGGCATGATATTATGAATGATGAAAAACCGTTGAAATAAAGTTTACAAAACTTATAAAAGTTAAAAATTTTGTTAATTTTTATTAAGTGTGTAATTAAATTACACTAGGACTATAATAAAAGAAAATAAAGATGTCATTTTTAATTTTATTTGTGTTAATTAATAGTGTTGTAAATTTATTCAATGGATAAGCAATAGTAAAAAGAAAAAATATTGGTGACCAACAAAATCAATGGGTAGGCCATTTATTATTTTTTGGTGGAGAAATAAAACAAAATTAAATGAAAGCGGTTCAATCACTAAAAGAGAGGAATTGATTTGATCAATTTTCTCTCAATTTTAGTCATCCGGTTATGCCAAAGGAAAGCAAGAAAATTCAAAAGGAAAAAATAATTTTTACACAAGAGTTGGATAAAAAAAAATGCTTCAATGAAAAATAGTTTCAAATGTGATATGCAATAGTTGCATAAACAATCTATTTTTTTGAAAACAAATATGTATGTGTTGAAATAGTTTGAACACATGCTGCTGAAAATTAATTAAAACTATCATTCTACCTTCACAATTCCATTTGATTGTTATGAATTGAAATTGTTCAAGAGTGTACTTTAAGGTGAGCTCCAAAATTTAAAATCTTCATCGAAGTTCCTCAAAGGTATGTTTATGCAATCTTAATTTGTTTATAATTAAGTTTATATGTGTACATGTTGATTATATGTTTAATTCCATTGAAAATCATATATGTGATACATGTATTTAAGTTTTTCAACTTGTACACAATCATATGCATATGCCCAAAAATACGTTAACACATATAAGATAGAATAATATACCACAGAATATTCTCAAATGCCATCACATATGCTACAGAATATTTTCTTGCCAATTGAGGGTTTACGACCTTAATAAGTCGCATGTTTGGCTCGAATCTTCACCTATGTCAGCGGGTATTCTAGAAGTTTTAACCCATGAATTGTTCTAACTGCCCACATAGCCATTAGAAGGCTTTATTGCGCATCAAGTATTCGAAGAAATGCTTGAAAACACTTGGGGCGTGACACATAGCTATACAACTTTGTATAACTATACCAGAACTTGAATTTTTCGAGCAAGTCGTGGAACCCAACTTTCTTATGGTCATAGTTGTCAAGGGTTCTTCCATGGATGAGGTGGTCATTCTCACAAAGGTTAGTCAACTCCTTAAAGAATTTATGAACTTGTCTCATACGGAGTTGCCATATATGCGAAATATTAACACTATATTAATTTGGTGCCCGGTGCTACTATTCCTAATTTACCACATTATCGCATGAGTCCAGTAGAACATGAAGAATTATAATGATGGTCTAATGAATTATTAGACAAAAGATTAATTCAAGAAAGCACGAGTCTTTGTGCGGTACCTGCTTTACTTTCTTAAAAAAAAAAAATTGGAGTGGAAGAATATGTGTAGACAACCTCGTTATAAATAAGATTACTGTTAAGTATCAATTTCCCATTCCATGCCTCAATAATATGCTTGACAGATTGGCAGGAGCTGTGGTGTTCACTAAACTTAATTTACGTAATAGTTTTCATCAGATTCATATAAGCCCTGACAATGAGTGAAAAATAACATTCAAAACTAAAGATAGCCTTTATGAATTGTCAGTAATGCCTTTTGGGTTGTCTAATGCGCTTAGCACATTTATGCGATTGATGAATTAGGTTATCGACTATTTATGAGAAAATTCATGGTGGTCTACTTTGATAACATTCTTATTTATAGTTGAGATGAAAAAGGAACATTTGATGCATCTTAAGTAGGTTCTTTTGGCCTTACGCGCTAATAAACTATATATCAATAATGTTTATGGCTAGCCATGTTTTATTTCTTGACTTTGTAGTGGGAAAAAATAGTATTCAAGTTGATAATGCAAGGTAAAGGAAAATCGAGAATGGCCAAGCCCTAAAACAGTATTTTCATGATTTAGCCACTTTCTACAAGCAATTTATTTGAGGATTTAGTACAATCAATCCGCTTATTATCGATTATTTGAAGAAAGACTAGTTTCAATGGAGTGAGATGCAAGAAATTAGCTTTGAAAAAATAAGAATAATTTATGTTTAGCTTCTATGTTAGCTCTACCCAACTTTAAATAAGTATTTGAGGCTAAGTGTGATGCATCGGTTCAAGAAATTGGGGCTGTATTATCTCAAGAAGGTCAACTAATAGAATTTTTTAGCGAAAAAGGTAGTAATTCTTAACAAAAGTGGACTATGTATAAGCTAGAGTATTATGCAATTTTCAGGCACTAAAGCATTAGGAGCCTTATTTGATTCAACAATAATATGTACTGTTTACTGATCATCAAGCTTAAAGGTTATCAACTCACAAAAAACAATCAATTGTATGCATGCTGGATGGGTTACTTTCTTGCAAGAGTTTATTTTTGTTATAAAGCATAAGTCTGGCCAACTAAACAAAGTAGCTGATGCATTGAGTTAACGTGCCACTTTATTAGTTACAATAAGCACAAAAATGGTGAGCTTTATTGTTTGAAAGATACTTATGCTAATGATGAAGATTTTGGTGACATATAGGTGAGATGTAGCAACAAAGAGTTTGTTACTGATTTCCTTATTCAGGATGAATTCTTATTTAAGGGTATACAATTATATATTCCTAAATCCTATTTACATGAATATTTAATTTGAGAATTACATATTGGAGATTTAGGTGGACATGTTGAAAGGGACAAAATAATTTGCTTAATAGTGCATAGATTTTATTGGCCTTGGCTCAAAAGGAATGTTGGGCGCTTTGTTCAGCGTTGTCTAATATGTCAAAAGTCTATGGGGCAAACTCATAATACAGGCCTTCATACTCTTTTGCCTATTTCAAAGATAATTTGGCAAGATTGAATTATGAATTTCATTCTTGGTCTTAGTATTGATTCAATTTTTGTAGTGGTTAATCTATTCTCTAAAGTAGTCCACTTCATTCTATATACAAAGATTATTGAAGCTTCCCATGTGGTTCATTTATTCTTTTGCGAGATCGTTTGTTTCTATAGTGTACCTTATTCAATTACTTCAGATTGGGATGTCAAGTTCTTAAGTCATTTTTAGCACATGTTTTGGAAATTGTTTGATACTTCCTTGAAGTATACTAGTACAAGCCATCCATAAATAGGTGGCAAACTGAGGTGGCTAATCGCACACTTGACAACATGATTCAGTTGGCTTATAGTGACAAACCAAAGCAATTGGATGCTACAATTCTATAGATTGAATTTGCATTTAACAGTATGCCCATCTGTTCTACCAAAAAAATACCCCTTCAAAGTTGTCAACACTAGTGCTCTAAGACATATATAAATTTAATCCGTCTTTCTTTTTCTTCTGATGTCAATCTCAATGCTGAAGAGTTTGTAGAGTGTTTCAAAAGATTCATCCAGAGGTCAAGCAAAACCTTGAAGAAGCTAATTTATGTTATAAGACTGCTACAAATCAACATCAACATCTCAAGTTGTTCAATGAAGGTGATTTGGTGATGATCTGTCTTAGTAAAAATCGTTATCGTGCAGGCACATATAACAAGCTTAAAGACAAGAAAATTGGTCCTTTTCGCGTATTATAGAAGATTGGCGACAATGCGTTTAAGATTAATCTTCCTTCTAACCTAAACATTTTCAATACTTTCAATGTTATTGATATCTTCAAATATTTTCCTCTAGATGAGTTATCTTTACAATCATAAATCTTGAAGGCAAGTTTTTTTCAAATAAGGGAGAATAATGCAGTACATAATTAAAATTTCCTATTTCTTTTAGTTTCCTAATTAGTTCTTTATAATTATTTCAGATTTCTCAATCTTATTAATTTTTTATTAGTTTTTTACTAATTTTTTAATTAATTCTCTACTATTATTTAATATTTCCAATTATATTTGTATTAGTATTTAGTTTATTTTCTTATATATAACTTATACTTGATTGTATTTAAAACTCGTTACAAGTTATCAAGAATTATAATTTTAATTTTTACACAAAGTTTGTGTCTAAAATTTATAAAAGAAGAGAATATAAATTTTAATACTTTTTAAAATTCAATCAACATCATTGTCCGGTTTCGTCTATTTTAATTATTAAAAAAAGAGCCTAAAATCAAAATCATAATGATGCATGTCCAGCGAAATTCACGTGTGATGCATTAACCTTTTTAGGCTTAGAAATATTATATAATTTTTCATCTTAATTGCTGATCGACTTTTTATTCACCCATCACTTGAAAGAAAATAAGTTTACTAATCGTAATTGCCGTACAAACTTCACATAAGAAAAAAAAAAAAAGGACCCAATTATTTTTTATCATTCCATCTCAAAACTTCCACACACAAGCCAAAAGCGAAAATCACAAACCAAATATTTCTTTTAGAAAAAAAAAAAAAAAAAAAAGGAAAACGAGTGAATAAAGATCTCATACTAATTAATTTAACAGTCAATCCTCAACTTTTTTTCATGGACCAATTCCAGTGAATCCAATTATTTTTTTAATTTTAACCCTCAAACAAAAACAATTAAAACGGCGGCCGAGGTTGTCGTAATGGAGGCCATCCAATCCATTACCATGCCAGAACCCTAGCCCTCCAACGCCTCCAAACATCAGCGACTGCCAGACTCGAGAAGCCACTGGTTCTGGTGAATGACTCCTTGCGGCGACAGAAGCAGGGTCGGGGCAAAGAGAAAGAGGAGAGGAATTCAAATGGTGGTGGTGATTCTAGGGTGGCACGTGTGAGGGTGTGTTTGGTTGATTTATTGAACCTATGATTTGTAGTGCTTTTGAGATTGTATTGCTTTGAGTGTGTTTGGTTGCTATGGCAATGGAGGGAAAAGGGGGATTTTGATTGATTGGATGCATTATTAATTATGAAGTGTTTTTGCCGAGAAAATTTCGAGCGAAATTTAATCAAATAAGTTCTTATTTTTATTTTTTATTGTTTGGATTTTGGGTAATTATGTAATTTTCTTAAAATATTTGGGATCAAATTCATTTAACTTTGTAAGGGTAAGTGTAATTTTATAAATACAATAAATAAGTTTTGATAATATAGTAATTTGATTTGTCATTTTTTGATACAGACATTAATGATATTAAATATAAAAAGTTTTATTTAAATTAGAATAAAATTGTTAACTGATAAAGGTATTCATAAGATTTTTAAAAATCCTCAAATTTTGTATGTCTATTTTTTAAAATTTTATTGGTTTAAATATTTTTTTTTCTTATTTTAAAAATGTCAAATTTAAGTTTATTTATTTACATGGAGATTGGTATTATAGTGAGTTAAAATATTATAATTAGTTGTGATACAAGTAATTGTATTTGTTTAAAAAAACATTTGAAAGATCAAAATAATAGTAGTAATAATAATGAAAAGACAACCCATTTGTATGTTAATGTTCAAAACACTATGATAGCAAAGTTTGACTACCCTTAATTGATTGCTACATGTTATCTTTTTATGTTATTTGCTCCCGTGACACAAGCAACAGAAGGTTTATTGTGTTCGTTTTAACACGAAAACGAACACAATATATAAATTAATTTTGATTTTATTGAGATGCCAACGACTAGATTAATGATTAAAATATATAATTAGATTGAGTAAACAACACTAATAAAAATACCATGAGAATTGAGTATGTCAATAGGTAACGATAATTAGCATGTTACTGACAAACAAAGCTTACATCCAATAAGTTTTGTTTTTATTTTTCCGTTAACAAATGAAATCTAATAAAATCACGTTAAAGTTAAAAATACGAAATTACAAGCTCTTTTTTTATTGGAATGAAAAGCAAAGTTAATTAATAAAGGTCTTTCAAATTTCAAGGAAATCAAACGGAAGGAGACAACACAGATAGTTATTTTTGAACCAGATTCGACCTGTTTTGACTTGATTTGTTTTTAACTTAGGAGTGAGGATGAAAATAAAATGAGTTTAAGACTTGTTTGAAATAGAAATTTATGTGTCAAAACGGATCGAGTTTGGTTTAGAAAATTTTTTGACCCAATTTTTTTTTTTTTTAATTTTAATTAAGATGGATTAAAGATGATAACATTAAATATAATTAAATTTAAATTTAAATTTAAAATAATAACATTAAATATAACTAAATATAAATTTAAATTTAGAACAATTATATTTAACATAATTAAAATTAAAAATTAAAATTATAATATTTAATATAATTAAATTTAAAATCTATAATATATAACGTATTTCAACTCAAAATTAAACTTATAATTACAACATTTAACATAAATAAATTTAAAATTAATCAACAAATTATAATATTTAACGTAATTAATTCATAATATTTAAAATAATTGAAATAAAAAAAATATTTTAAATTATAATATTTAACATATCTCAACTCGAAATTGAATTTATAATTACAATATTTTACGTAATTAGATGAATCAAATTTAAAATTAATCAAATTGTAATATTTATTCATTTAACGTAATTTAAATTCAAATCACAACATTTAACGTAATTCAAATACATAATATTTAACGTAATTGAAATCAAAATAATATTTTAAATTATATTATTTAATGTTTTTTAATTCAAAATTGAATTTATAATTACAATATTTTACATAATTGAATTTCGAACGAATCAATTTCAAAATTAATCAAATTATAATATTTTACGTAATTTAATTTCATATAATAACATTTAAAGTAATTTCAATCCATAATTAACGTAATTTTAAGTTGAAATAATATTTTAAATTATAATATTTAACAGAATTTAATTCAAAATTAGATTTATAATTATAATATTTTATATAATTAGATTTGAAATTAATAAATTTTTAAAATTAATTAAATTATAATATTTTACATAATTTAAATTTAAATTAAATTTAAAATAATAACATTAATATAATTAAAATTAAAATAATAATATTTAATATAATTAAAATTAAATTTGAATTTGAATTTAAATTTGAATTTTTTTTATTTTATAGAATTAAATTAAAAAATTTTTGACCCAACCGACTCGTCCCTATTTGCCACTTTGCCGTCTCCAGAAATGTAATTAATTACACAAATAAATAAATATTGACTTATTATTAGTTTCTTGAAATCCTAAAAAATATCTTAAAACAAAGATCCAACTCCCTCCCGCCTCGCTAAGATGGGCTTTTTTGGTTCATAGTTTAAGCACGGTTATCATGGCATTTACACAATTACAATTACAATTACAATTACATCGACCTCAGTAAAAGAAAACAGTAATTGCAAAGGAATCTTTTTTTCCCGCCAAAACCATGTCACTTCATTAGTCTTATTCTTACCTAAACGGCGAAGGAGTCAAAACCAAACAGCTTGGTCCACGTCATTAATCTTACAAACGAAAAAGCAACATATGATAATGGAATGAATACTCAACTCAAAATGGTTCTTCTTCTTCTTTGTGTTACTGTTACCCTTATATTTTAAAATTAATAATTTTCTTCATGTACAGTAAAAGTTAACAAGAAGCGTTTTCATATGGGATAATTCATAATTACCCCACTACCCATTTCAAAGATTTTCAAACTTTCAAGGGGGAATCTCCTGAAAACCCTAAACCCTAGGGACCCTAACAAGACAACCCCTCCCTCCACTAACTAATAAGTAACAACAAAACTCACCTCCATAATATTTTATTAATTCCCCTCTCTCTCTAAGTTAAAAGTTTATTACTAATTTGTTACCTTCCCAAGACACAGTAAAAGAGCCGTACAAATGGCAAAACACGTGAATTTTATGTGATGTGATTACTCACCCAATCATCACTCTGCTCATATCATGATCTCCACCGGGCCTCTCCTTAAACCCCCAAAGTTTCTATCAACTCTAATGCAATCGATTTTTCACGTCCTCCCGCGTTTTTTTCATCTGCAGTTAACTGTTAGCCCACATGCCTTCTGAGACGTGGCTAGCACGCACCAATTGATTAGGTTTGTTTCTATAAAGGCAGCAATTGCGCTGCCAGAGTTGCACATCGACAGCATTCACTCGTCTTATAAGTTATATCCAATCACCGAGTGCGTGAATACGCACGTATTTTGAGGAGTATCTTGTATTTGTGCCTCACTCTTCCCGATCACCCTTTGCAATTTTTATTTTTCATTTTTTTTCAGCACAAAAACTTTAAAATTGTGACTCCCTACATAATTTTCAAATGAAATAGACTTGACTATTTAAAATCTGATATATAAATAATGCTACAATATTTATTAATTTAATTATTAATAGAGTTATGCTTTTACACCTATCAATAAATATAATATTACTCAAATCTCAAGAATCCAAGACTTAAAAATTTTACGAGAAGTAATTTTACTAAAATTCTTAGCGTCGTCCATTTATTTCCCTTAAAATGAGTTTTCTTATGCAATAAGTTGGGCAAAATACTACAAAATTCTTGATAAAAGTCCGATGAAATTGCGAGGCCATCTCGAGGCTGAATTTCTCACCCCATTGAGGCAAGACCGAAATGATAAATCCCACATAGGAGCAGAACGATCTTGCGGCAAATAATAAACTAAATTCCATCAATTGGGCTTGCCGTGTCCGTGGGCCTTTTTGTGTAACCAAACAAAATGCCATATCACAGACCAAAAATACATGCATATTTTCCCTGAACCAGAAAGTATTATGATAAATAAATCCAGCCAGAAGCACAGCCATTGAACATGGTTTAAATGATGCCGCAACAGTAGCCGCGCCTGGGCCTATGATCTTATACAAAGACGGAGTGGCCACAGCAGCAGGCCTTATGAAATTGCAGTGGGATTCTGCATCAGAAACTCGGCAATATGTACAATTGAATGTCACAACCGCCATTACAGAATGACTTTGGAGTTCTCTGGGTCACATATTTAACTGGTGGACTCTCTGTCATTTCGATCCATCAAATGATCATAATCGGCGATTGTAGTTGTTAAAGCAGTGCCGGAGCTCTCCTGAACTTCACTGGGCAACATCACAGGAGATCCATTTTCGAAAATATCATCTGCGAGAACAAGAGCAGTGGATCCATCCTCTATTCGTCCAGTCACCAATCTTAACATCATATCACGGAAAATGTTTGATTTCACCAGCTCCAACCTGTGTTCTGGAGTATGCTGCTGATTGAATCGTCCTGGACGCTTAGAGCGAGTATTGTAGCAATCCCCACAAAGATCAAAGCCAATGGCTTCCAAACAATCTTTGCATCTGTATCTATCCCCAACTATAGGATACATCTGTGGAGAAAAAAATTGAATGTTATTTTTACTGCAAATATTTGAAGTAAAAAAAATGATTAAATTTGGGTGCCACTGCTTTTGAAGAGTTGCAGTCAACATTTAGATTTTTCTATCTGCCACCTGAAGACTACATGCTTGAGAATTCTCACTGGGATGCAAAACTGTTACCTCTGCACCATGGCAAAGGTAAATAAGGTTAAGCATGACTTGCAGGGAAAAGAAGAGAGTGCCCAATAGATGAGGGGCAGAGGACAGAACAAAGGACTTCTTAACCACCCACCCAAAAAGGAAAAGAGAAACATTAATGAATAAACCTGCAAACCATTATCCATATGGCAAACCATGCATGGTACTCGAGAACAATTCACATAATTCACCAAGCATTTGAAGCATCCAGAAATATGAGAGGAAATTATCGATTGGCCAAATTTTTATATCAGCATGTACACTAATACAACATGCCAAAGAAATCAACTCTACGAGAAATATTCAGGCACAACACAGGAGCATTTTGAATGCATTTATAATCACATTATGAACATATGGCATTTTGACATTTTCTTCTTATTTATGGAAGCAACAATATATAGAGTTCTGTTACTAGTCATGTCAAAGTCAAATAACTGCAATATAATTATATACATACTCTCTGTTTCTCCACATATGAGAAGCTACAGCCAAATTTCCGCTGAATCTAGACCAAGGCAAATAAAGATGGCCGCTATTGCAATTTCTAAATAGTTGTCAATAGAGCATTACCTAAGTTCAGATGCAAGCCTTTTAGCAAGAACTCTCATTTTCCAATAGAAACTACCCACAACAGATGGGAAACAAAACAAGTTTCATGGCGGTTGATACTCATTAAATCGCAACTAATAGAATAGTAGACATTTGGTATGCACAGTGGAAACCAGAGAGCTAGAAAAATTACCCCACAAGAATCACAACCAACTCCAATATGAACCTTTGAGCGAGGGTCAGCCCAGCATGATGAATGGTCTCCTGAGGGCACTGGACCTCCTAATTTAACAGCTCCCAGACCTGAAAACACACAATGGCATAACTAACAAGTCCTAACGTATGCAGAATATTAAGTATTGCAGCAGAATGGTGGAATCAAGAAACTCTTAATAATATCTACTTAAACATCAGAGATAAATTTATTGAATCCACAGAATGGCAAGTACAAAGAATTAATCTAGCATTGAGACATACATGTTGTTGCACTTTCATGCTTCAATTGCACTTTCTTGAGCTGAACAGCATCTTTTCTCAAGGCATATTCTTTACAAAATTGTTCCTCCAGAAAATGATCGAGCTCCAAACAAACTTTTGGAAATCCATGTGGATTTAAACATTGACAAAGTTCACACCTGAGCTGCTGATCACTTGGTCTGATGATACAACTTTCACAATATACTGAAAAATAAG
This sequence comes from Ailanthus altissimus, assembly GCA_946807835.1. NCBI lineage: Eukaryota > Viridiplantae > Streptophyta > Magnoliopsida > Sapindales > Simaroubaceae > Ailanthus > Ailanthus altissimus. The sequence goes on from OX327684.1 coordinate 24,627,682, forward strand.
AAAAGGAAAAATGAGTAAATAATCATAACAATTCAATTATACTTCCCACGAAGATAATTGAAATGTAATAAGTAGGATAGTTTAAGCAAAGAGCACAAGTGTACCATGGCCACAGTTAAGAACCACTGGATGAATAAGCAGTTGCTTGCATGCAGTACATAGTGCATCAGCAATTGAGATCTGGTTGCAGTTACTATGAAGCTCATTTGCAAGCAAATTGTTTTCCATGACAGCAACAGCCTCGATAGAGGTTTGTTTGGGAACAGTTGTGCCATTATTTAAAACCAATGAAATAGATGCTAATAGCTCCATATTTTCGTGACTCCCCCTTTTACTGGTGGATTTACAAACTGTTGTAGAGGAATTCATGGACTCACCAAGATTATCAAATTCGTTATCAATAAGGGGTTCACATGCATGGCTACCAAGCTGTGGTGAAAAGAAGCCAATTTTCTTTTCTTCCTCTGGAACATAAAAAGGTAAAAAAGTTCCAACAGATTCAATTGCTTTACCAAAAGATCACCACCATGAAATTCAAACGATAACAGAAGTAAACCAAGGATATAATGCAAAAAAGTTGAAGATGATGCCAATATCAAGGAAAGTATTCCATGCAAATTGATTTAACAGTCACACATATTCTTGATCACTGACTTGCCATGGAAAAAACTTCAATGAAATCCCAAAAGATGTATTAATATATTGTCAAAAACTCCCACTCTTTCATTATTGAGCTATGATACCATGCTTTTCCATATGTCATTTGGCTTATTTGACAAACCCTGCAGCTACTCATCCTTTAAGAAGCCTGAGCATCTATCATCAATTTTTTTTTTTGAAACATTACACACTACATTACAACTAAGGGGGAGGGGGGTATCGAACACTGACCTGAAGGTCAGGGGGGTGCGCACAAAGGGGGTGGTTTCCAATTAGGCAAGCACCCCAGGTGCATCTATCATCAAGTTTATAATAAAAGTAGGTTGGCACAACTTTATGATTTAGTCAATACTAATTTTCTCTTTTCAGTGTTTCGCTCCATTATTACCATCAGCGGCATCATGAGAATGCTATAAACAACAATTTCAATGCAAAGTGAGAATTGAAATCCTTGAGTTCATAAAAATGTCTTATAAATTTAACTTGGTACAAATGCCATCACTTAGTAAACATGCTCTGTTTATAAATAATACCTTAGCAAATAATTAAGTTTTGTTGGCGACTAAAAGAAATGCTTTCCCTGTACAGAGAAAGATTTATGCGTAATATGATTCACTTTTAATTATTTTTGGTCACAGACCAATCTCAACATAAGATTAATAATCGCACTATGCTTATAACAAGAAAATGTAATCAGATAGTACTAGTTTGATCCTGGTATTGTTTGATAATGAGCACCACAATTTATTTGCAAACATCTATACAAAGAATGCAAACATCCAAGAAAAGAGTTAAGGCACAACTTTAGAAAGAGAAGTATCTCATGAAAGCAAAGTAAAGTGGCATGATGGTCCAACATATAAAATTTCGTAAACATCATGTTTTTTATCATTCATCCATACCAATAGACTAGGTCCCATCTAGGCATATTTTCATAACACATCATAGAGCATCCATCAAATACGCCTATGCAGGTTAGTATATACAGACTGTAAGCACATCAAACGAAATATAAACTTTTACCTAGAATCTGTTTTTCCCTCTTCTTATAGGTAATGGGATACATCTTCAAGAGCAAGAGATGAAGCATTTGACAAATGCTAGGGAAGTGATTATAGGTATGCCTGCAAATTGGACAGTGTGACTCACGTAAATTATTCATGGATCTATGGACACACCAGAAACAGGATATGTGACCACAAGCTGCAACAACAAGAGGAGAGGCATTAGTTAAAGAATAGTAACTTGTAATATTTCAAGTCTTTGTAGCTACTAGAAGTGTCTTACAGAGCACTATGGGCTTGTATAGAAGATCCCTGCAAAATGCAAATAAAATAAAAATTTAGCATTAGCCTTTCAAAAAATAAATAAAATAATAAAGTAATTTACATAAAGATTGGAGAGGAACTAGAGAAATAAGAGAAATCAATGATAAGGCATATTAACCAAAGCTAGATCAACTTCACAGTAACGATGGTTCAATCTGATTTTAATATGGTTATCAAATGAATTGCAATTCTGAATTCTGATTTCTTATTGAGAAGGCGCCAAAATGAGGAGTTATATGATTTATATACCAATTACAACAAAAACCAAAATTTTCCTGTTTGGAATTCCCATCCGGATAGATCTAGTTGATGCAGGACAATTTTTAATTATTAGCTAAAACCAATTAAATAATTTAAACAAAACCATTTAATTCAATAAAAATATATCATAAATTAAAACCGTATCAAACTTTAAAAAAAAAAAAAGGGAAACGGAAAATCAAAATAGAAGTAAATATCAGTGAAGAAAGTGCAAAAAGTAACACCGGAGATTCTTCTCGTACAGTTTAGAAAGAGACAACTTACAAGCAAATGCAACAAAGAAACGATTCGGAGATTTCCTCTGGTTCAAACTCGCAGTTGCCGTTAACGTTGTGAACGGTCTGATTCGCCATTGAAAGGTGCTCCATCGAAGAGAGATTGTTTGCAACAAAGTAGAGAGAAAATGAGAAGATTCAAAGGATTGAAGGTCGGTACGTGAAAGGCTGATAGAAAGAGAGGATGAGAATAGGAGAGAGTGAATCCGGTCAAGTGCGCGAATGGACGGTTCTGTGCGGTGCACGCTACTCTACGATTGAACGGATTGAGGCTCTTGTCTTCTTGGTGGATAACAATCTTGCACCGGCTTCACCCAATTATTGTCTCCATCCAGAAAAAATCTCGATAATGAGTGACGGGATTTTTATAATGCAATTATTCTACGTAATTCGTTTTTCTTTTCCCTTTGTTTTTTTAATCAGTTTTAATGGATAAATTTTGTCTTATTGTGCAAAAGGCAATACGTCAGCAAGTTCTTTGAATCCGATGAAAACGTATCATGTTAGACCAACGGATTTAGACCTTTTGTTAGAAGTCTAATTGGACCGGAGAATACAAGCAATCACAAGTATTTTTCTGTAAAAATAGTATTTTTACAAATAAATGTTTAAGTTTTTATTTACTAAGAATATACACTCAAGTAGTGATTACAAAGATACTCAAAACTACTTTTTTATTTTTTGAATATTTTATCAAATGCTATAAGATAATAAGACATTCATTGACAAATCAAAAACTCTGTTAACACTTCTTATTTCTTGCTAAATAAAGTAAATCATTTTCTACCGGTCTTTTAAAATGGGAAGATTTGAAGATAACTTCCAAAAGCTAACCGTGCAAATTGGCCTAAATAACATTTATAACGGAAATAGATTTTTTCAAACCCGCTCCTCATATCGGATAAATTTCCCATACTTTCAGTTCCAGGGGGAATGACCGCTTCAATTGTCTACAGAATTATGGCTAAATTAAATCAACATGTGTAACAAACGGGCTAAACTAGCAACCCAACTTAACCATATTAAATCATGAACATGATATAGGGCCAACGAACGAGACATATGCTACCCTCTATCTTACAGCAACAAGCTGAAGCTTCGTCTAATGGAATACAACCGAAAATTGAAAACAAGTCGTCCATTTGATCTGGTAAAACACTTATAATTGTAATACTTCGAAGTATTCAATTAGACCACCCTCATACTACTTGCCAGCTTCACAAATTTCTGTAAATTAGCAGCAAGCTCCAAAGAAACTGGATATTTTATTCCAGAGCTTAACGGAACTGTCAAGACTTGCAGATGCCATCATTTCCGTGAGAGGCGACTGTGCCAGAGCTGACATTATATTCTCATGAGCCGGATTGTTGTGCTCTTATTCTCAGCCATGTTCCACAACTCCAATTGACTGCTCGAACAGTTTAAGAAACAAGAAAGTAATTAGTGCATACATTCAACTTTATGAAGATATTAAATATTTAAAAGACTCGTGAACCTTCTATTCAATAAAACCAGAGCACTGGTCAACTTTTTTTTTTTTTTTTGGAAAAGAACTAGTACTTTTAAAGACACAACGTCTGCAATATTTGTAACAGTGTTTAGTTTTTAATATAAGTTTTATTTCCAGTCTTATGATTCTTTTTTGTTTTTTTTGATAATGTAGAGGGGGAACGCTTTTTTCTTTTTTAAGGTTATGTTGAAGTAAAAAATTTAAAGTCTAACTTAAAATTTTAATTTTTTTACGCAGTGAAATAATCTATTAATCAAACAAAATAGTAAGAATTCAAAGCAGAATATAAAAGAGTACAACACAATCTTAAGTGGTTCGGCCAATTGTCTACGTCCACAGTGAATCCAAGGATCCTAACATCTCTTATTAATTCACTAGAGATTTTTTTACAAAAAAACCCAACGAAGAACCTTTAAAAAGACCTAATGTTTAGTGAACCCTTACTCTACCACGAACAATGATCACTCAAACGACGGTTCCACCCTAGCGCACACAAGCACTTAGTGTCTACCTAGTTCTTCCCCTCTTTTAGAGTCTCTCTTAATAGTTAATCTCAACTAAAGAGTTTACAAGTGTTTATATAGGGTGTATTTCGTGCCTACTAACCCTATTCCTTGTTGGAGTAAGAGTCCACTTGTTTTGAAAGTCCAAAACTTCCTAAAACTTGAAATCCCGAACCAAAACAGACATCCTGATGCGTCTGGGTACCACAGCGATTGTCCCTGGGCACTGCAGCGTTGGGCAGAATTGCGCCCATCGCCGCGGCGCTGGGTTGTTGTCCTGGGCACCGCGGCGCTCAGCCATGGGCACCGCGGCTCTTAGCCTTGTAGGCACCTTCTGTATTTTCTTCACTTTCTTCGCGTCTTCGAGTCCCGTTTCGCTTCCCCCTTCGTGTCCCACATGTCCTAAACTTCTCCATACGTGTCCCACACGTTCTAGACTTCTTGTGACTCTCCACTTTGGTATTCATCTCAATTCTTGTTCAACCAAGATTGTTGAATCACCAATTTTCCAATATATAGTTTCTTTAATTTCATCTTCATCCATGTGATGACTCTTTATATCATATCCTTATACTCTTGACAAGAAATGAAGAGAACCACCATATGCCACCCATGAAGAGAGATGATGAGTTTACATGATAATTTCTTCCAATGACCAAGTCGTGTAATCTTACCTGAACTGCCTAGTGCAGATTTTGACTGCAACATCGTTGGTCCATACATAGATGAAGGATCCATGGCCAAATTTTTTTAAGTTACACCTAAGTTAACTTCACTCTTGATGTCCTACAAACTCAATACATCCTTAGTTCAAGCTTATTTATTTAAAATTAAAAAAACAGAAACTCTTAGAGGAAGTAATTACAAATTTAAAGTCGCTTGTCCTTGGATTTGTTACAAACTTGCGTACATATACCTGTAACTACCTTGCAACAACTGGTTGAATTAACAGCATGATCTACAAAAGTGAATAATTTAATCCATTATCAAACCAAGTTAAAGAGAAATCTAGAGAACAAGTACAGAAAAAGAGCCAAGCAAAGTTTACCCTTGATGATTGCTAGCTGTTTTGAGAAAGGGCTATTTTATTGGCATTAATTATAGCAGGTAATGTCTCCGACTCCATGGAATGAGGGTGAGTTAAATTTTGCAGAAATGGAGAGCAAATGTTGCTCTGTATTGATGCATTTTTTCAAGAACAGAGGAGACTACTATTTCATTGAAATGCATACGTTTTATAGCCCTAAGACTATGTTTATATTGTTGGAAATCGAGTGTGTGACATACGAGTGTATACATAATTTTAAAAAATTACTATATACAGTGGAAGCATGTTACAAATACACTCAATTTAATAATTAACCACATATATCACATATATGAACAAGTATAACTATTATACAAAATATATATGATGAACAATATTGTACTTAAAACATAATGTAAAAATACTCACCTAATTAAGGTAGCTTTACAAATTCTTCAAGTCCTTCAACAATCTATGCGAAGAGCTCACCTTGAAGTGTATGTTGAACAATTCTAGTCCATAACTTTTGGTGGGATTAAGGAGCTAGAATGGTAGTTTAGTTTTAAAATTTTCAGCAACATGTATTCAAACTCTTTTGAATATAATTTTGTTTCTTAAATGGAGATTGTAAATATTTTCTATACAACTCTTGTATTAATTAAAAATATTTAACATACAACTCTTATATAATTCTTAGAAATAATTTCTACGTGTTAATTATTTTGAACAACTCTTTTAAAAAATAATTATCTTTTTTTTCATTTTTATTTCATTCATTTTAGCCATCTATTAGAGAAGGACATGAAGAGAAGTTTGTTTATTTTTCTAACACTTGAAAGAACAAAACTCAAAACTCTCTCTTACCTTTTCTTTGCCATTGCCGAATTCTTCTCCAAGAATTGAATGAATGATTCAATTATTTTGCCAAAATCAATTTTATTTATTCAACACTTTGATTAAACAAAAGGAAGTATTCCAACAATTTTATTGTTGGTCTCCCACTTAGGATTAATTAAACAAAGCACTAGAATAATGACAACCTAAATTAATCTTTACCTAACAAATATAATTACTTTAATTATAATAGATAATTAAATGGCTAACATCTATGCCCTTCATTGTATTAAAATACAATGCCATGATAAACTTATTTTAATATTATCTAATAATATAAAATTTAATTATTCAAAATAATTTTGAATAATTACTTTTTACCGTATTAATTTTTACTACCAATGTTAAATGGTAAAAAGATAAAATTAAATCATTGAACAAATTTTTGCCATTTGTCAATATTCTATTAATTAACAACCCTTATTAATTAATTGAGTGATTTGCTTAACAATTAAGTCTTGACAAATGTACATCCCGAGGAATCCCGAAATAATTATTCTATTTTACTGAAATTTATTGGATTGAATTAATTCAATCCAATTCGCTACCCCAGTGCGCAACGAGTATACTTCATATTGTGAGACTCTCTGGATCCACACCTAATTTGTCATATGGAGCTCCTCCATACGTCCGTGAACGATGCCCCACACACACATTACGGATATTACAAATTAACGTGTTAGACTATACAAATTGAGGTTATTGCATATTCGTATAATCTTTCCATCAATTTATATTCTTGAAGAGTAAAGATATAGATCATCACCGCCAAATCTCTATTTGCTCAACCATGAACTTATCTCCAGATTTATATTTCATTAAACAATATCCACAAACACTTTTGTGATATTATTTATTCCTCCAGAATATATTTTACGAGGTTTATACTTGCAGCCACAAGACTTTCTGAAATACAATCTCGGAGCATCAGGATATACAACTCACTCATATGAGCTGATGGATCCTATATCTATGCACACCGGACTCTATGAGCATCGGACCATACCCAGCGACACCCAGCGGTCAGACCATGAAAGGTTTCTGACATGTGTGGAACCAAAGCATGGTGGATCACTCACAAGCCCACAATGGCACTCAGGTCAAAGGACCACAAATACTACTCAACTCGGAAGACATTCCATTGACGGCTTTATGAGATGTCTATTGGATGTCTTCGTGAGTCTGTTCAATATCCAGTCCTTACTGAATACCTGCATCTCTATACGAGCTTTCTACTAAGCTCATGGTTTACTAAGACTAACCATCTGAACCATCCAGATATAGATATACACTAATCTATATTAATGGGTTCCACCGATAGACCCGCATCGATGAAATTAGATCAGGAACATTGTGTTTGAGAACATACTTGCATAATGACATTTCTTAGCACCATCTGCAACTCCTTACAACTATGTCATTACTAATATATTCTCAGGTCATTGTACCATTTCAGACAATGCTCTAACTCTTATAAACTTACTAACTTTTAGTGCCACTAACTCTTAGTGCTTATAACTATTAGCGTTGCTAACTCTTAGCATTAGTCTAAAATCCTTTAGACCAAATCTGAACTCCTTCAAATTATACAGTGTTTAAAACGTTACAAGCATCTTACTATTTAATAATAAATAATATTAACAATTTTATTAGAAATGATAATTGTATAAATACTATTATTATATATTTATATATAATGGGATAACACGTAAGCATAAATTCTAACATATATACAGCTATTATTGTACACGTCACAAACTAAAGTAATGATTACAAAATGATGATTTGAAGAATAAAAATGATTGTGGTTTCCTTCACGTTAGCTGTGTGCAAAGATGCTCATGAACAATGTTGTATTCTTCTGTATTTTGTTGTGTAGTGTAACTGATTTTGTTTCATTATATGTCAGTTGAGTTGTCATTTGACTATGCCAGCTCAGAACCTCTATTGTTGACTCCCTCCTTCAAGCTTAACCATCTGTGATGATGTTAAGCTTGTTCTTCAGTTTATTAAACCTTTTTGCTGGCAGTGCTTTTGTCATTATATCTGCAATTTAGCCATCAGATGGTATGTACTCAATTTTTAATTCACCATTTGCCACCTTGTCTTGAATGAAATGCACATCAATTTCGATATGCTTTGTCCTTCCATGGAAGATTGAATTTGCAACCAATGATGCTGCACTTGTGTTATCACACCAGATTTTTGGTTTTGAACTTAAGTTTAAATTCAACTCAGAAAGTAGTGAGCATATCCATGTTAGCTCTGCACTTGTGTGAGCCAAGGCCCTGTACTTTGATTTTGCACTACTCTTTGCAACCACTTTCTGTTTTTTGGAACTCCATAACATTAAATTTCCATAAAAGAAGATGTTGTATCACTATCAGTTACCCAGTCTGTATCTGAGAAGGCTGTCAGCTCTAGTTTTCCATTTGATGAGAAATAGAGTCCATGATTGGAGGTGTTTTGGAGATATCTCATGATTCTTTTGCTTCCCAACCAGTGCTCTTACTTTAGTCTCTCCAAAAACTGACTTAGCTTGTTTACACTATAAGCTATTTCTGGTGTGGTTAAGGTGACATACTGTAGTGCACCAATTACACTCCTATAGAGTGTGTTATCATTGAAGTCTTTGTCTCATTCTCTGGTGTATTTAATACTGGTACTAATAAGAGTAATTGATCCTTTACAAGTTGACATTTCAGTTCTTTTTAACAGATCAATGATATACTTAGTTTAACTTAAGTGCATTCCTTCTTCATTTCTCTTCACTTCAATCCCAAGAAAATAGCTAAGAGATCCTAAGATCTTTAAAGAGAACTTGTTGCTTAAGTTCTTCATTATAGTTTCTACTAGTTGTTCATTATTTTCAATAATGAGAATATCATCTACATACACTAGAAGAATGACCAAGCTACTTTTTTCTTTGAGAATGAATAGAGAAGTATTTGATTTCGAGTTGACAAATCTCTATTTCAGCAAGGCTTCTTTGAGCTTTTCATACTAGGCTCTTGGAGCCTGTTTCAGTTCATACAAAGCCTTATTGAGTCTATAAATGTAGTCTGGTTTGCTCTTGTCAATGAATCCTTCAAGTTGTGAAATATAAACCTTTTCCAATAGATCTCTATTGAGGAATGCATTGTTGATATCCACCTACTTGATATCCCAACCAAAATGCACAGCCAAGCTTGCTACTATCTTAACAGTGGCTGTTTTGACCACTAGACTGAATGTCTCAATGTAGTCCACACCAGCTACTTGATGGTATCCTTTGGCCACAAACCTAGCTTTATATCTAGCTACTGATCCATCTGGTTTGTACTTCACCTTATACACCCACTTATGTCCTATTATTTTCACATTTAGCTTTGGAGGCACCAAGGTCCAGGTTTGATTCTTGATCAGTGCAGAATATTCCTCTTCCATAGCTCATTTCCACTTTATATCACATAGTGCTTCATTGACACTCGAAGGTGTAGTGACTGGATTCTGTTTTTGACTGATGGTAAGATAGATTTTTGGCTTATAGATTTCAGACTTTGATCTTGTTGTCATTGGATGAGTGTTTTGGTTTTGTGGCTGATTTTGTGTGGATTCTGATGTATTTGAAGGACTTGCAGGTGTATTTGGTTTTGGAATGGAACTAATTTGTGGGCTGATTGTGTTTTAATTGTCAAGTTACTTATGAGTTTCTTCTTGAAACGGCATGTTGCTGGGTGCACTAGGTTGAACTCCCTGTAAAGAAAAATGTGAAAAAAGTTGCAATGTGCTGTAAGTTTGTGTTATGGTTTGCTAACTATTGGTATTATAGATGGGATTTTACATTGAGGGAAAGTCATTCTCATAAAAAAATAACATGCCTAGATATGAATATCTTTCTAGAGCTGTCTAGACATCTATAACCCTTATGCCTAGAACTGTAACCAATGAAGGTTCATTTACTTGAGTGAAAATTCAGTTTGTTCTTATTGTAGTGTCTAAGATATGGGTAACATGTACACCCAAAGTCTTTGAAGTGTTTATATTTTGGTTTCCTTTTGTAAAGCAATTCAAAAGGAGTATGATTTTAGATTACTGGTGAGGGTAACCTATTGATTAGGTACACAGCAGTTTGAAAAGCCTCCCACCAATAAATTATAGACATTTTGGCTTGTGCAAGTAAAGACAATCTAACCTCAACTATGCGTCTGTGTTTTTTTTCCACCATTTCATTTTGTTGTGAAGTGTAGGGATAAATAAGCCTATGTTGTATTCCATGAGCTTTGAAATAAGACTCTAAAGGTTTGAATTCATTTCTAATATCAGTTTGCAGCATTTTTATTTGTGACCCTAGAGTTTTTTCAACTTGTTTTTTGAATTCTACGAATTTAGTTATGGTTTGATCTTTGGTTTGCAATGGAATGATCTAAGTAAACCTACTATAGTCATCTACTATGCTAAAGTAGTATTTGAAACCATTCCCCGAGTTCACTGGTGCAGGACCCCATAGGTCTGAGTAAAGAAGTTCTAATGGTTTTTTAGCTCTGAAGTCAGAATCATTAAAACTCAATTTTTGATTCTTTCCATATTGGCATGCTTTACAAAAGGAAAAATGTAATTTTTTATTCATAACATCAGTCTTAGTACACTGAGACAATATTCTCTTCAATGTCTGTTCACAAGGATGCCAAAGCCTCATATGAAGTGTGCTACATGACATATGTAACTTTGACATAACATTATTGACAAAGAAATGTATTTTTTTGGTCTCATTGTGACTACCAAGAGCTGGTTTTTGTTTTGAAATAGAGGCAGATAAAGTGAGTGCTGAAATTGACAGATTTGGTTCAAGGTTTGTAGGTGGAATTTGTGAGAAGGGTTTGCTGGATTCCTTTAAGTTCAACACCTGGTACAGCCCTTCTTTAGCCATTCCTTGAAGAATTACTCTCTCCTTCTTGTCCTTCACAACACAAGTAGTTTTATGAAACTCAACATGTAAATTACTATCATTTATTAGTCTAAATATGCTCAACAAGTATTTAGTTATCTTAGGAACACACAATACATTTTTTAGTTCTAGATGTTCACTTACAGTAGGATTAGCAATAGGCAAATAACATAAACCAATGTAAGTGATAAGGAGTTTTTGTCCATTACCTACAGTGAGCATTTGATTACCTATGTATTTTGCTCTCACAGCTATGTCATTCATATCATTTGTAATATGATTGGTTGCCCCACTGTCTAAGTACCATCCTTCATCACCATCTTGGTCATACACAGTAACATAGACATTGCTTTGAGACTGAGAACTTATTTTGGGGGTGAAATTCTCATCAAACCTGTGCCAATACTCAGCAACTTCATGGCTCTTCTTTCAGCAGATCTGACAGATGATTTTTGGTTTGTTCTTGTCATATTGATGCTTTCCTTTTTCTTTTGCTGTATTTAAACCTCTATTTTGAATATAGCTTTGAGTAAAATTTGAAGAGTTGTTATTCTTGCCACCACTTGATCTCTAAGTTTGCACTCTTTTGTTTGGCTTATATCTTCTTTGTCCATTGTAGTTCTGGATATTTAGAAACCTTCTCTGGTTCTTATAGTTTCCATTTCCCCTTGAGGCTAGGTTTGCTTCAAAACTTTTCACTTCTTGTGCATTTCTTTCATGTCTATTTTTATAACTCAAAAGATTTGCATAAACATCATCAATGGTCATATCTCCTAACCTTGATGTAATATTCACTGTCACTGAATCAAAGTTAGAGTCCAATCCCTCGAGAATATATTGAGCTAGGTCTTCATCACTGACTGGTTTCTCAGTCATGGCCAAACTCCTTGCTAGCTTTTTCATCTTGTTGTAGTACTCAACAATGCTTAGGTTTCTTTTCTTTGATGTGCTGAGTTGTCTCCTGATTTCAATGAGTTTAGCCTTCGATTGTAAACAATACATCCTCTTTATGGCTTTCCACAGTTAAAGAGAGCTTGTACATTCAGTTACTGCATAAATCACTTCCTCATTAAGAGTTGACAGTAACCAACTTAGAAGGAGTTAATCCTATCTTCTCCAAGTGGTATAGTGGGGATTGCTAACGGTGATTCTGCCTTGGTTTTCTCCCATAATAACCATAGATCTCGTTGGAGGTGTCATAGCTTCATTGATGTAATCCTCCAAATCATTTCCCCGAATGAATAGAAGCACTTGAGTCTTCCAGATTACATAGTTATTTTTGTCAAGTTTGGTGCTAAAAGTAAATGTGAGATTGTTTGGTGTTTGGCTAGAAATTTGATTTCCCAATGAACTTTGGTTTTCTGTTTCTACTGTTCCTGTGTCATGAGATGTACCAATATTGGTCATTGCCCTCAGACCTCACTTGCTCTGATACCAAGTTAAATTTTGCAGAAATTGAGAATGAATGTTACTCTGTATTGATGCACTTTTTCAAGAACAGAGGAAACTACTATTTCATTGAAATGCATACGTTTTACAATCGTGAGATTATATTTATATACAGCTATTATTGTACACATCACAAGCTGAAGTAATGATTACAAAGTGATGATTTGAAGAATAAAAATGATTGTGGTTTCCTTCACGTTAGTTGTGTGCAAAGATGCTCATGAACAATGTTGTATTCTTTTATATTTTGTTGTGTAGTGTAATTGATTTTGTTTCATTTCTTTCTTTATATGTTAGTAGAGTTGTCTTTTGACTATATCACTTCAGAACCTCCATTGTTGTCCGGGTGCTTCATACGAATTCATTCATTTTCATGGCCAAGATGCTGGCTGATGTCTGCCCCATTATTCCTTCAGAGTTTAATGCATTCGTAGAACCAACACGAGCAGGAAGATTAGGATCCCTCCATTGCAATTGTGCTTTACATTGCTGCACAAGTTGCAGCTGCTGCATTTTTAGCTGTTGCTATTCCCTTGCCTTAATTTGTTGTGCCTAATTTCACACAAAACAAACCATAGGAAGAAAAAAAATGAATGAATCGAACAACCAAACACAAAAATGCAAACCACAGTTAACATAATACTAACAAAAAACACCTAACAATCAAATCTAATCAGGGCAGGTGGACAAACCTCTGTGTAAGCAGCAGCATTCTCGAAATGTTTCTCATTAGTCCTTGAAATAAATATGTCCCAGAAGACAGACCACCATACGAAAAGAAATCCTCCAGGTGCATCTATTGCTGCACAAGCAAATAATTAATTACAGTACCTTCTATTATTCTAACTAAATAAATTAAACCATTTCAGGAGAAAATATGTGACATAAATTTTCATTTTACTCGTAGTTACCAATATCTCCGGCAAAGACTTCAAATTAAAATTTTATCAAAATTTAGAAGAACAACATTACCCACTGGATCTGTGGCAACCTTCCCTTCAGTCATAAAAGCTTTTGCAGAAATATGTAACTTTATTTTAAATAGTGTTAAAATTTGATGTTTTAAAATAAAATTTTAATTTAATTTTAAGTTAAAAATTAAAGAGATGGGAGACATAAAGTAAAATATGCGTGGAATGGCCGAGAGATAATCATGAATGAAATCTTTTGCAAAATGCATTAATTATTAAATAGAATTAATACTAAAATTAATTCCGCAGCAAACAGATAATCTTGAATATAAAGTTATAAACATCAAGTCTACAATGTCCCATAAGAAGTTAAGAAAGAAAAATCAATTAATAATAGCACGTGAAACAAATCTTATCTAATGTATTAACGATTTGTGTTTTTAAGAAAATATTAGTTTCTTAAAAAATATTATCGAACAAAAAAGTGATTGAGTAAAATGAGAAAAAAATTTATTTTATTGAATGATTTTTGTTTATAAATTTTTTAATACAAAAAAATAAAGAGTGCTAACAACAATATTTATAGTTACAAAAGCTCTTTAATCTAAAAAATAGAAAGATACGAGTTTGTTAAAAAATATGAAAAAATGTTCACAAACTTTTTTTTATTCTGTAACAAACTTAATATTTATAACCGAGTGAATGCTGACGCGTGAATCATGCTGCTGAGCTGATCTGTTATACACCTTTCTGCACGAAACTACCAAAACAGTATTAAAAAAATAAAATAAAATAACACTGCATCTTATCTGCTTCCCAATTGCCCTGCGCCATCACTACAAATGATCAATTACTGTTATTATAGCAACAAGAAAACTATTACTTCCGATTTCTACTTAACTTTCTAACTGAACACAAAACGGTTCACTGACAACTTCATCTACCACAACAAAAATAAAATAAAGTGAAATAGATAATTATTTGGTAAATAACAAATGTTGTCTTGATTTCGGAAAACAAGTACAAGTAGCCAACTCATACATTGTGTTTCACTGCGGTGAATTTAGACTCTCTTCACAACTAAAGCTTTGAAAATATTTTCTTCCCTTTTCCTTCAGATTTCTCAGCAATCAAACGGACTTAAATTTCAAAGTTCAAACAAGAACCATGCAATTCAAGTATTCAACTGTTCTCGTCAGAATTCAACTAAGAAAAAAAAGAAATTCAATCAACACAAATAGCATGAAATAATGAATTACAATTCAGTTATACTTGTTACAGCTGGGATGATTGTGGTTAATACAAGGATTCTGTTGAGTGTAACTGCAGTAGAACAGCTCGAACTTTATCACTGAAATAAAGAAAAAAACATGTAGCAGAATCGGCAACGAGGAGAATTTTTTTTGTTTTCCCTGGGGGCAGGTAGTTACCGAGGAACCAAACCTCCGTTTGGGGGTGAATTTTATTCGATCTGGATATTATTAGGTGCCTGGTTCGGATAGGGTTCGGCGTGAAAGCAGCACGTGGATTTAGACTTTTAGTGGATGCGGTGCTGGTTCGGTTATGGCTTATATGTCGAGCAACTTTGCTTGTACACGATGGTAGTGTCATGCACACGCTCGCCTGTAGACGCTGATGTGGACTGGAGGTCAAAGACAGATGTGTTAGATGGCTTATAGTGGATGCGGTGCTGGTTCGGTTATGGCTTATATGTCGAGCAACTTTGCTTGTACACGATGGTAGTGTCAAGCACACGCTCGCCTGTAGACGCTGATGTGGACTGGAGGTCAAAGACAGATGTGTTAGATGCTTAACATTTAACAAGCGGCTGTCACTCGTAAATTTTGACAACTTTGGAGGCTTCTTCATGTCCGTGGAATTGACAAGCACAAGTTTGAGGGGCATACCCAAGTATGATTCCACACCACGGTCCACTTTCATTTTAAGTTACTTTTTCGCGGGAGCGGCGATATATATATATTTTTTTCTAAGAAAAGCACTTTCGTACTCTTTTAGTTTTGGTTCAACCGGTTAAAACACTTTTTTTTTTTATTTTAAAAGGGAATCGAATTTTGAACTTTGTTTGAATTGAATTAGTAAATACGAGTTTAAATTTTTTACTTTTTACGAACTGCAGGGGAGAGGTTTGTAATAATGACACACACAAATTTAAAAATGATCTCATTGAAATGAATTTCGGTGAAGATATTCTAATACTTAAGTCAGAAAAATAGAATTTTTTTTTTTCGATAAATGAAATATCACAAGTTAAGAAGTGAAATCTTCTCTTTCTTTCTTTTTTGAAAATTTTTTATCATGCGCCATGTTTCCTCTTTTTTCTTATATAGTGATAGCATTTTATGGACTCTTTTGAGTTTTTCTTTACAGTATTTTTGTATTGCGCCGGATATTTTTTATTATACTTTTGACATACGCCAGATACTTTCATACTGCCCTCTTGATATACGCCGAATATCTTTTTATAAATTTTATCTTTGTTCATACTTACTGTCAGATGTCACTTCTAATGTGTCAAGTATATTCTCCGAATTTGTCTTCATTAGTGTTTTTGATTCAAGTGAGACTTGTGTTGATCGGTCCCGAGTCGACACCTGCTTGATCGTAGTCGCAATAGAGTCAACATATAGGGAACATATTTTATTTTTTAGCTGACCAGATTTTTCGAATTCGAATTGATTCTGTTATTGTCGGATTTAGGCCCATTAGCCATTGTTCTTGGATCTACCTTGAGTTTTACTTCTTCAATCCTAAGGAGGAGGAGGGTTTTCGGGCCAGGGAGGGGGGGGGGGGGGGAAGGACATGGATATTTCAAGCACTAAAAATGAGTTTTTTTTTAAATAATTTAAAAATTAAGAAGATATTTAAAATAGTTAGATCAAAGAAATTCGACAATCTTTTTTTTTCACCTTTATTTTTTTTAATAATATAAGCGGCTATATTCTTTTCTAAAAAAATTATTACATTTAATACCACCTAATTCCTTCCCACCTCACTGTAATTAAAATTTAAACCCCATATTTCTTATACGAACCAAAACATTTTATCAACTAGACTAACAACACCTTTAAAAAAAAAAAAAACTAGACTAACAACACCACAATATATAAATAATCGTACATAAATTAATTTCTTTTTTATAAAATAATAAATATCTTTTTTTTTAATAAAAAAAGAGAGAAAGAGAGGCTAATTTAGTTATTTCCCCTCAATTGACTTTAATTAAAAGCAAAAATATTCTCTACAACATTTTTTTTTTTTTAAATAAACTCCAAGCAGATTGGTGATTCGACGGATTGTTCTATATGAACTTAGGATTACCACTCAAAAGTACTCAATCTAACTAGGAGTTCGTTCATTGATATCTCGAGCACCTTGGAGAGCTTGGGGTACAATTCGCATGGATTGAACCCAAAGATAGAATTTGAATTTGGATTGACAGCCTCAGGCTGACTTCTAAGATGAGCCTAGGCCGAACACATCCCAAATAATAATTATCCTGACAATTACACTACTAATACACATAGCATTCGAAACTTATAAAACTAAACTCAGTGCCATTTTAAAAAACATCTTCCGTCACTTTCTTTACTTTATCCATTGCCTCTTTTGTTGAGATTGGCTTCAACATGTTTGTATAGACTCGGAGTTCATAGAAAAATGACAAAAATTTTTACCCAATATTAAATAAAAAAAAATAACATTAAAATTTACTTGTAAGAATTGTCAGCTGAAGAAGTATAAAGTAAAAGAGAGGGTATAAAAAATTATTTAAATCATAACAAAAAATAACTGCAAAATCTATTTTCTTTATAAAACGTATGCGTGAAGTTGTCGGCTGGGATATGATTTTTTTTTAACCGTTAAGATCTTGTCAAAAAACAAAATTTAATAAAAAAAGTTTTGTCAAAATAATAATATTTCGTGTATAAATTAAGTCAGACAAACCTCCTTATATTATATAACGTGTTGTGGTACGATTGATTAAGTTATTATTGTTAAAATTACAACACCAAATTAAATTAAATTAATTACAACATCAAGTTCAAGATTAAGCTCAAATATTTACAAGCCCAATTCTTGAAGTTTCTAGATTAGGTAAGATATTTTAAGTTAATAATTAAGGAGATAAGTATTATAAACTTGTGTGGTTAATAAAATTTTACATTATTTTATTTGTGTGGTTTTGGTTTGTTGAAACTAAGTATAAATACCCCCCTCCCTCATTTAGTTTTGCAAGCAAGCAAGTTAAGAATAAAGAGTTGATCAAAGAATTTGATCAATTGTTGAGAGTTTAGAGTGTTAGAGAGTTGAGCAAATAATAAGCTCAACAAAGAGTGTGTGGGAGTTGAGTTGTGAGTGTTATGTTGTAAATGAGAAAGAGTGAGAGTTTCTAAATTTTGTGTTGTAAGTTTTGTATTAATAAAAGTGTTCCATTTGTGTTCTATTATTCTCTACAATTGGTATCAGAGCAGGACTGTCTGGGACTGCTCAAGTTGTAGGATTTCTAAGAATTCTGAGTATGCTCTGTGGTTGCAGCTTTGACTGATCTTCCACATCAGAAAGGATTTTTAGAAATTGTGAGTGAGTAAGCTTCTGTGTTTCGTGAGTAGTCTGTGACTCTGCAAGTTTGTTAACAAAACTTGTTTCTGAGGTACTGCCAACACGATGGGTGACCTTCAAGTCGTTGGAGGAATCAAGAAGCTCAACAACCAAAATTACAATACATGGGCGACGTTGATGGAGTCTTACCTTCAAGGCCAAGATCTTTGGGAGGTCGTTGGCGGGAATGAAGTGAAGCAGCCAACAGACGAAGCCACTTTAAAGAAGTGGAAGGTAAAAACTGGTAAGGCTATGTTCGCCATTAAGACCACAGTTGAAGAAGAACTGTTAGAGCACATAAAGAAGGTTAAGACGCCAAATGAAGCATGAGACACTTTTGCATCACTCTTCTCAAAGAAAAACAACATGCGACTACAGCTTCTAGAGAATGAACTGTTGTCAATTGCACAACGCAACATGACGATCAACCAATACTTCATAAAGGTAAAGTCCTTGTGCCGTGAAATATCTGAGTTAGATCCTGCCGCTGCCATTGCTGAAACTAGGATGAAAAGAATTATCATCCATGGTTTGAGGCCCGAGTATAGAAGTTTTGTTACTGCTGTACAAGGCTGGCCAACCCAACCATCTCTCATTGAATTTGAAAATTTGCTTGCTGATCAAGAAGCGATTGTCAAGCAAATGGGTGAAGTCTCTTTAAAAGGCGATGAAGAAGCACTCTACATCGACAAAAGAAAAGGTCGATTTAAACGACGTGTTGATGGAGGATCTAAAAGAGATGATGACAAGATAAAGAGTTATCATCAAGAAGGTAGCTCACAAACAGGGGGAGTATGGAGGGCTCGCGGCAATGGTAGTCAGTCCAACCAAAAGAAAAAGTTTGAAGGAAAATGCTACAATTGTGGAAAAATAGGACACATGGCAAAAGATTGTTGGTCTAAGAAAAGGGCTGCTGAGGGTAATGCTGCCACATCAAACTCAGAAAGAAAAAGTGAAGATGAGTGGGATGCTGAAGCGTCTGTCGCTATAGAGGAAGAAGACCTATCACTCTCAGTGATAATGCCTGGACGGATTGACTATAAAAATGATTGGATCGTCGACTCAGGATGTTCAAATCATATGACTGGTGACGAAGAAAAGCTGCAAGATACGACTAAGTACAAAGAAAGTCGCGTGGTGGTGACAGCCAACAACTCAAGATTGCCTATAGCTCACATCGGTAACACAGTCCTTGCACCTCGTTACAGTCCTAACAAGGTAACACTTCAAGATGTCTATCATGTCCTCGGCATGAAAAAGAATCTATTGTTAGTATCACAGTTAACATATTCTGGATACTATGTCTTGTTCGGTCCACAAGATGTTAAGGTGTACCAAGATTTAAAAATCATGGGAACACCAACAATGGAAGGAAGACGACTAGAGTCAGTCTATGTACTATCAGCAGAGTCAGCTTATGTAGACAAGACTCGAAAGAATGAGACAGTAGATTTGTGGCATGCACGATTGGGACATGTAAGTTATCATAAGCTAAAAGTGATGATGAGCAAGGCAATGCTTAAGGGTCTACCTCAACTTGATGTGAGAGTGGATACAGTGTGTGCGGGATGTCAGTACGGCAAGGCACATCAACTACCATATGAGGAGTCAAAGTTTAGAGCTAAGGAGCCATTGGAGTTGGTTCACTCTGATGTGTTTGGACCTGTCAAGCAGCCATCAATTAGTGGTATGCGGTACATGGTGACATTTATTGATGACTTCTCGAGGTATGTATGGGTTTTCTTTATGAAGGAAAAATCAGATACTTTTTTGAAGTTCAAGGAATTTAAAGAAACAACTGAAGGAGAAGTTGGAAAGAAGATTCATTGTCTCCGCACAGATAATGGAGGAGAATATACCTCTAATGAGTTCTCACAATATCTTCGAGAAAATAAGATACGACATCAGTTCACATGTGCCAACACGCCACAACAAAATGGTGTTGCAGAAAGGAAGAATCGGCATCTTGCAGAGATTTGTAGAAGTATGTTGCACGCAAAAAATGTACCAGGAAGATTTTGGGCCGAAGGAATGAAGACTGCAGCCCACGTGATTAATAGGCTTCCTCAACCAAAGTTAGGGTTCATATCACCATTTGAGAAGTTGTGGGATATGAAACCTACAGTGAGTCATTTTCGAGTATTTGGTAGTATATGCTATGTGTTTGTGCCAAATCACTTGAGAAATAAATTCGACAAAAAGGCAATCAGGTGTATCTTTGTTGGATATGATAACCAGCGCAAAGGATGGAAATGTTGTGACCCTACTAGTGGGCAGTGCTACACATCAAGAAATGTGGTGTTTGATGAAGCATCTTCATGGTGGTCGCCACAAAAAGAGGAGCTTCCAGATTCAAAAGAAATATAAGAACGACTACAACAAAAGATAGATGATCAAATTGCTGAAATCCGACCGAGCCAAGAAGACCTTGATAATAGAAGCAGTGATGACAACACCGAGCAAGAGACAACTCAAAGTCCTTGGCAAACTGGCATCTATCAACAACCAACAACGGAGGCCAAATATGAAGGAGCAGAACCTGCAACTCCTCAGTCTCATCCTCGAAGGTCAATAAGAATACGAAAGCCTAATCCCAAATATGCTAATGCGGCTATGGCGAAAGAGGAAAATTTTAAGGAACCTGAGACTTTTGAAGAAGCATCACAGAACTCTGAATGGATTAAAGCTATGGAAGAAGAAATTATAGCGTTGGAGCAAAATCAAACTTGGGATTTAGTGCCAAAGCCAAAGGATGTGAAACCTATATCTTGTAAGTGGGTGTATAAGATCAAAAGACGTCCTGATGGATCGGTGGAGAGGTATAAAGCTCGGTTGGTAGCTCGAGGATTTTCTCAACAGTATGGACTAGACTATGATGAAACGTTTAGTCCAGTAGTCAAGATCACCACAGTACGAGTTCTACTTGCATTGGCAGCTAGTAAAGGTTGGATATTGTGGCAAATGGACGTAAAGAATGCTTTTCTACATGGAGAGTTAGATCGGGAGATCTATATGATTCAACCAATTGGATTTGAAAGCAAATTTCATCCTGATTATGTGTGTAAATTGAGAAAGACATTGTATGGATTAAAGCAAGCTCCAAGGGCGTGGTATGGTAAAATTGGAGAATTTCTAACACATGGTGGTTACTCTGTAGCACC
Source organism: Ailanthus altissimus (assembly GCA_946807835.1). Taxonomy (NCBI): domain Eukaryota; kingdom Viridiplantae; phylum Streptophyta; class Magnoliopsida; order Sapindales; family Simaroubaceae; genus Ailanthus; species Ailanthus altissimus. Next base: position 24,649,208 of record OX327684.1, read on the forward strand.
AGTTGATTCTAGCCTGTTCGTCAAAGCTAATGGAAAGAAACTTGCAATTGTGCTGGTATATGTGGATGACTTAATTATCACTGGAGATGATGAAGAAGAAATTCGTCGAACAAGAGAGAATTTGGCGGTTCGCTTCCAGATGAAAGAGCTTGGACAACTTAAGCATTTCCTTGGGCTCGAAGTTACTCGGACAGCAGAAGGGATTTTTCTAGGACAACAAAAATATGCCAAAGATTTGTTGCAGAAGTTTGGGATGCTAGAGTGCAAGCCTATCTCAACACCGCTAGAAGCCAATGCCAAGTTGTGCGGTCATGAAGGAAAGGATTTAGAAGATGGAACTATGTATTGACAACTGGTAGGAAGTCTCATCTATTTGACATTGACTCGACCAGACATTTCTTATGCAGTTGGAGTAATAAGTCGATACATGCAAAATCCTAAGAAACCTCACTTAGAAGCAGCTCGACGAATATTGAGATATGTGAGAGGCACAATAGACTATGGTCTCTTCTATAAGAAAGATCAAGATTGTAAAATAGTTGGCTATTGTGATGCTGACTATGCTGGAGATCATGACACACGACGTTCGACCACTGGGTATTTTTTTAAGATTGGTTCAGGAACAGTTTCTTGGTGCAGCAAAAGGCAACCGACTGTATCATTGTCAACTACTGAAGCTGAGTACAGAGCAGCCGCAATGGCAGCTCAAGAAAGTACATGGTTGATGCAATTGATGGAGGATTTACATCAGCCAAGAGATTATAAAGTGTCAATATATTGTGATAATCTGTCAGCAATTTGTTTGGCAGAAAATCCAGTTTTTCATGCAAGAATAAAGCATGTGGAGGTGCATTATCACTTCATCCGGGAGAAAGTTCTGCAAGAAGAAATTGAGTTGTTGTATGTTAAGACCGAAGATCAAGTGGCTGATTTGTTCACAAAAGGCTTGGGTGTTGATAAGTTTGAAAAGTTTCGAAGACAACTCAACATGGTTAGAAGAATGGAAGTTGGTGTTGAGGGGGAGTGTTAAAATTACAACACCAAATTAAATTAAATTAATTACAACATCAAGCCCAAGATTAAGCCCAAATATTTATAAGCCCAATTCTTGAAGTTTCTAGATTAGGTAAGATATTTTAAGTTAATAATTAAGGAGATAAGTATTATAAACTTGTGTGGTTAATAAATTTTTACATTATTTTATTTGTGTGGTTTTGGTTTGTTGAAACTAAGTATAAATACCCCCTTCCCTCATTTAGTTTTGCAAGCAAGCAAGTTAAGAATAAAGAGTTGATCAAAGAATTTGATCAATTGTTGAGAGTTTAGAGTGTTAGAGAGTTGAGCAAATAATAAGCTCAACAAAGAGTGTGTGGGAGTTGAGTTGTGAGTGTTATGTTGTAAATGAGAAAGAGTGAGAGTTTCTAAATTTTGTGTTGTAAGTTTTGTATTAATAAAAATGTTCCATTTGTGCTCTATTATTCTCTACAATTATTTCATTATATGTTTAATTTATTATTTTATTTTTATATACTTATCTTTTCAAATATATTATGCCAAATCATACAATACGAATAAGTTTATACGATTAATTTGTGTATATATATATATTAATACCACACTTAAATTTTTGAATAATAAATGAAAAAAATATAAAAGATATTAGATAGTTTTAAGTAATTTATTCGAGGATGTCACAAATAGACCTTTAATATTAAATGTAGATATATAAGATTGATTTGATATATGTAAAAATACTCGGGTGTATATAGTTATTTGATTTTCGTGCATTTAGATTTTTCCACCTTATTATTGTGGAGTATGCCCGATTTTATTGATATAAAGTGTGTTGGACGATTAATATGAATTTATAACTAGTAAATTTATCATACGCAAGCTTTTTAATAGTTTGAATACATAGGAGGATTAGTTGGAATTTGACGACGTTGCTCTTTAAATAATTTTTTATTTACGAAATATCACTCATTCTTACCTATCTATCAAATCACTAATTTTTTTTAGCTGATGGGACTCATTTTAAGTGCAATTTTCCTTTTGAATTCTCATGGAAGAGTTCATATTCACATATAATTAACAGAAATTAATCCTGTCACTTTCGATTATTTTAAATTTTCTTCTTATTTATGCAATAAATTTTAAATAATTGTCAAAATACGTTAAAGAATCAGACAAGCCGACAAGGGTGTAGTGTCAACATGAGTGATCATAGAAATGGGCAGGGCAGGTGATAAACGCGGGAGATTTGGAAAGTTCCGTGCAATTTTTTTTTTGGATGAGTAGAAAGTTCGTGGTTATAAACCAATGGAAGACAATAGCCCATCAACGCTAAAAAAAAAACACGTGTCAGAAAACGAGTGGAGAGTAAGTTCTAGAAGGTCATAGAATCCAGATGGGTCAAGATTCTTGAGCACGTTAGCCCAACTTGGCCAACCATATAATGAAGGTTGGAGGTTCCAAAATTCTTGCTCCCATTATTTAGCGGTCGTTTCCCAAAATTCTCTCCAAAATCAACTTCCACGCCTCCAGCGCTTTCTATCATGTAAACTTTCTTTTCTCAATTTATTGTATTCGCGCTTTCTCTTAGATTTAAATTCGTTCCATATTTGTTTTAATTTAATATTAATTTGATTTGATTATGATTTTGTTATTATTGATGCCGTTGATTTACGGTGCACATGTCTCTTCGTCGGTGCATAATTGGGAATTTCATGCTGATTATTGAAATTGAAGAAATTCTGACAATGTTTAATGATTTATTCTTTTGGAATTGATTTTTAAATGTTATTTTTGAAGATTGTGATGTGCATATTAGTTGATTGAACTTTGTTGGCTAAGGATAAATCAAATTTGATCTGTAGTTTGGAATCTGGTGAACAAATATATATATATATTTAATTGATTTCTTGTTGATTTTTTATGATGAGCCGTTTGAATTTTTACTGTATTTGTAATTTATATTGTGGCTGGTAATACTTTTGCTTTTAAGCTGTTTACTTGGAAAGTCGAGGATTTCAAGATTTTATTCTACTAGTAGTGAATGTATTCTACCAACTCCAGAAAACCAAAAATTTCTTTTCCTTCTCAGAATTTTCTGTGTTATGGATATTTTATTTTCTTAGATAATTGAAATGTTGCTGAAATCCTTTTTGAATGTAATGTGAATTCGTTGTATTGATCAGATTTCCTTGTGATTTGATAGGTCATTCTGATCAGTATCATTGGGAATTTTACAACATTTGTTATCAACAAAGTACAAAAAATTTTCATTGCACTGCAGAAATGGCTGAGGTATTTAATTAATTAATTTTTTTTCTAGATCTTAGCATGTTTTCTATCTATCTATCTGTTCATGCACTTACATTCACAAATGAATTTTGTGGCAGGAGAGTCACAAGGTTTCTTTGCATGTGTATGACCTAAGCCAAGGGCTAGCGCGGCAACTTTCTATGACATTTTTGGGGAAGGCTATTGAGGGTATATGGTAAGTGTTTAAGCACTAAAATTAAAGAATTCTTAATTATCTGATCCTTAGATCTTCCTTCTTTTGGTTACATCTCAAAGTACAATCTTGCTATACTTTGAACTCCCTACATTAGTAAGAATAGCTGAGCATTTCCATGCCCAATAATTTAGTAAAGAGGTCTTGTATTGTAAATTCAGCTTTGGTTATTTGCGCAAGTTAAATGGGAAATTTTGATTAGCCCATATCTAATATGCTCTTGTTCCTCGATACCAAGACAATGTTCGAAGCATAAGAACCCTTCATTCATTCGTAATTATCTAGGTTTAGTCATAATAAAACCTAATTAAAGGTATATTATGGTCAATGATTTAAAAAGTTTTTGCAGATTCTTCCTTTCACAACAGATTATCCTCTACTATTGATTGCTTACATCCAATAGTTCTGTTGCTACAAGGTGCGCCTGACATTCTGTCCAGTGACTCTCGTCTTTTCGCTTTTATCCCATTGCCCTCTTATTGGACAGTGGCACTAATTTTTTAGTTAAATATATGCTCTGTGGTGGATTAATTTGATCTTATGCTTATATGGCAGCATATGGGAGCTTATTTTGGATTTATGAGGCTTCTCTCTTTTGGGCCATATTAAATTGGTATACTTCAATAGGACTTTCATATCTGTGTGAGCCTGTAGATTAGGGAAGCCTTGTCCTCTGAATATGTCCAGTTGATTGGCCTTTCTCCCCTCACACTCTGTTTAAGTCTTCTACATTTGTTGTTAGATGAACAATTAACCTGCAGACTTTTCTATAAAATGAGAATTTGCAAATTAAAGATTTATACTCTATTTGTTTTTTATTCGTATCTTGAGATTTGGTTTGATAATTAATTTTGTGTAACAGGCATACAGGAATTGTGGTCTATGGTAATGAATATTATTTTGGGAGTGGTATACAACATGATCGTGTTGGGGCAACCCCGTATGGAACACCATTGAGGGTTGTAGAATTGGGTGTCACACATGTGCCCAAGGATGTGTTTGAAATGTATCTACAGGAAATCAGCCCCCGTTATACAGCAGAAGCTTATAGTCTGCTATCTCATAATTGCAACAACTTCAGCAATGAGGTTGCTCAATTTTTGGTGGGAAAAACTATTCCCGAGTACATTTTGAATTTGCCTAATGAAGTTATGGGCAGTCCAATGGGTGCTCTTATCTGTAAGCTTTCAACTCTGAGTTACTCTAGTTTATTGCCTTTGTGTGTTGTGAATTGGTCATAGCATATTGATTGTCACAAGAATGATTTCTACTTGTTTATTTATCTATTTTTAATTTTTAAATATGAATGCTTTGTAATATTTACCTGCATATAGTGGCATCCAATTTTTAATATTTTCACGCGTATAATGACACCAAACTAGTTTGTTCATTTTCATTTGGATATTGGAACAAATTGGGGGACTGAAAATAAAACTAATTAATTGCTTTAGAAATTGGGCTAATTTCTCTAGCAAGTTCGACAATTTTCCTTTATTTTTGTGTTCTGACTTCCAAAACGGAACTGTAAAATCTTGTCACGTTATGCGATAGGTCTAAGGTAATCGAATCAAATTTAGATAATTCTTGGTAGTGTGATAAATATCTGGTAGTGTTAGTACTCTGCCGAATTTTATTCCCCTAGTTATTGCTATAATTGTTGTGTTGTAACAATCCCTAAAGTTTTCTTTCCGAAAGTAGGCATACATTGTACTTGAGGGAGTTTTCTGTAATGTTTTGTATCCAGCCAAAAGCAAGAAAACAAGAAAAAGAGCAGTCTTGCCGTTAAGGAAATAAATACAGTAGAACAGGTGAGAAGCATTTTTGTTGATCAGTTGTAGAGGAACTTATATGTTTAATGTTCTGTTGCAGTGCCAATGATACAGAATCTCGAGGCAACATTGAAAGCAGGTGCTGTACCTCAAGTGCCTCAGTTTAGACCTCCTCCACTTGCTCAGTCTTCACCATCTTTGAGTGTTGATACTGTGAACAAATCCGCTGTCAGGAGTCCTAGTTCATCTTCTGAGCAAAAGAGTGTTAGAGAGGTTGAGAGTTTGGTAAAAGCTGAAGAGAAACCGAGCAAGTCTGAGGAGCCAAAGAAAGTAGCCGATGCAAAAGTGCCTCCTGCTGTGAAACCTGTAGAAGCACAAGAAATTGCATGTGCTAATGGGGTTGTGAAAGACCCTCTAGGAGATGCTCGGAGCAAAGTGCAAGAGGAGATTAATCGTGAATTTGCAGCTATCATGGCGACTGGAACTTTGCGTGCAAGTGAGGCCGCAGCCCTTGCCATGAAGAAAGTAATGCAAAAGTATGGTCATATGAATGTTGCAATGCCACATAGCTAGATATCAAAAAGCATTTGATTTTTTTTTTCTTTTTCATTTAAAATGTTGCCGCTGTCATTTGTCCAAAGCGCGTATGAAGACTTCACAAGATGAAACATCCTATAATTCAACTGCATGTTATTGTAAGCCAACATTTATTTCTTGAAGGCCTCTAATGGATCAGGCCTCGGACGAGATATCTCCTGGTATAACAATTTATGGTTTTTCTTGATGTCTAATGCCATTTGTGAATCTGGGCTGGAATTATTATAATGGAATGTCTTGGTACATTGTGCTTTCCACCATCTTTGTTCAATTCTCGATTATTCTTCTTCCTTTTTAACCCCTAAAGAATTGAAGTTTGATATTTAATTGCTAGAATATTGGTTGCTCGTATAATATGGTGAGAGTAATTCCTAACCAGCAAGCTCCACTGTTGATGAATTGAAGTGATTAAAATCCAACAGTGTGGAAGGAACCTCCATTATTAACAAGTTGACAGCTTTAGCATGGTATGAGCGCTTCTCAGTAGGGATGGGGTTTTGGAGAGCGTTTAATTATTGCTTAAAACGTAATCATAAATGGTCGAGTCGGAAACATATATATTTTTTCCTTTATTCATATGATCGATGTGCGGTTACTTGGCTCACTGATTTCTGCATCTTCCGTTTGCATAGTTGATATATGATGCACCTCAGGCTCAATGCATTTCAGCTATCGGGAGTCTCGGACATGCCAACTCAGGTAAATTGTAGCATTTAGCTTGTCATATGTATTATAACCAAAAAGGTAAAATAGGTAACAGAAAAAGAACAAAGAACAAAGAAAACACAAACAAAAGAATCACAACACAGAAAAAGACATAACACTATGTCCATACAAATATTTTCAGTTTGCTATCAACTCTTTCTGGATATGCAGTAAGATTGCATGTTAGACAGTAGAGGCAAGATTCCAAAGTATGAGGACAAAATGTGTCATAAATGGTATGAATAAAAGAATACAAATAAATTCTAAGCAAAAGAGTCCAGTGACTAGCAGAGTCAATGAGTTTAGCCCCATCCCATCTCTCAAGATGACAACCTTCTCTGCTCTCTCTTTCTGGTTAAAGAGGGTTGGAATACAGGGGTTTACCTGACTATATTGATTAAACTACCTTTTGAGACTCAAACATGGATGTAATATTATGTATGAATTCTCAAAATTGACAATGACTAGAAGAATCAAATCTCTATTTATTCACGTACCCACACACACATTACTCAGTTCACCAAATCAGTATAAGGAGATTTCCAGACAAGCTAAGTGGTTGACAATGGCATTTTCATTTGTGAAGCTAAATTTAAAGAATCTGTATAAGAATCTCTATTTTTAAAACTACCAATACGGTACATTTCCACAATATATTACCTTAATTCTGATAAGGTGTGGTGAATGGAAACAGCCAATAAGTTAAGAATTTGCTGTGGTGTCTTGACAATGTGACGAGTGTTCTTGATCAGTTGAACTGGTGTTTTCAGTTTCTAGTTCAAGACTAGTATCTTTTGATCTGCTTAAAGCATCAGAAGGAATGTTTATACCAGCAAATCCAATCATGACAGCAGCAGCTCCAAGGTAATCCAGGAGATTTGAGGCATTGCCGGTTAATGAATCCACAATAGCTGCAAAGGGCACCTGAATTGTAAGACCAGCTGCTGCTACAGTGGTTGTTGTTAGAAGTACAGCCTTCGCCCATAAATAATCACTCAGGACATTATCCAGCAAACCTGCAGTAATAGAAAGAAACAAAATTTAGAAACTGGAGGGACATATCTCATCCAAATCTAATTTATTATAATGAAGGATATACTATCTCATTGAATAAGAAAACTTCAGATTATAAAAACAAATTCATATGGATTAGAAATGGATACATCTTTATGATATATGGAAATCGACCCTAGTTATTGTCATTGTTTTATTGGCCACAAAAAGTTGGTGACTTATCCAACAACTCATGAAGTATCCATCTATGTTAGTACACCGACAAAGAAACTGAGTCTCCAATCCCTTCAGCATTACTGCTCAAGATTGTATGGCTTTCAATCAAGAAAATCTTAGCAAATGTTCAGCATAAAGTGAGATATATCCATGTGGGAATTATTATACAGGTGGTCTGCCAATCAAAGTATGATTAGAGAATCCCACATACGAGAAAAGGTCACAAATAGAGTTGAACCAAGTAACATTGCAAAGGCATAATGATAGTAGGGTCGGGATATCCCCATACCATGCATGACAACCAACAGCACTGCATTTATCTTCTGTTTACTTCAAATATTGAGCAGCCAAAACACCTTACTTTAAAGCTAATACAAATCCGATGAAATGGTACAACTGTATTCTTCACTCGACAATAAATTGTGCAAAGACAGGCAATTTATCCTCTGAGAACCAACCAGAGAAATTACCACATCCGAGTTTGATGGGAAGAAAGTATAGAATGTACTTTATCAAATTTCAGGCCAACTGCAGTTTCTCCAATTAATGAGTGTTGAAGAGAGGATACCAATAGCCAGTTTGCATGACTATCTTTCACCATTTAATTTAAAGTAAGACGCATTAGTTTAAATTAGTTTAAACCAACTTCATGTTTGGATATTGGCAAATGAATCCTACATACAGGATCAACTGACAAGCTAAGCTAAGGATGTTTCACATGGCTTCTCCATAGGGACGTAACCATCCCTATGGAGTGCTCATAGTCCTTTACAATGCTCCATGGTATGTAACCATCCAATGTTTAATCTCAGCACTAGACTTTGTCAGTCTGTTTGTTGACGCATGAATCTTTATTTTTTATTTTATTTTTCTGATTTCGGTTTTGTTTTTGGTGGGTGGGGGTATTCTTTTAAACATTAACAAAAATTAATTTCTTAACCTTACCATAAAAATGCTATAATTCAAGCAAAAAAAAAAAAGTAAAGAAAGATGCTATTATGCATTAGTTTATTTAGTATGGGTTCTTTATGTCAAAATTTTCACTTAAATTTTTAACACAAATTTTGAATCATTGATTTCATACAATTCAGTAATAGATAAAATTATTTTTGTCTCCTCAATTTATGTAATTGGAAGTGGTCTCTCCCAAAATCAAACCGTGCCGCCCACCATCCCCAAAACCTTAGCCGTCATCCTTGCTTCCCCATCTCTACCGAAAAGAGGGACTTTCAGCCCTCTCTTTGGTGGACAAACCTTTTTTTTTTTTTCCTTTTTTCCTATTGTTCTTTTAGGTTTTTTCTTTTCATTTTCCTTTGTTTGCTGTCACTGGACTTCGACAACCACCACCACTTCCGCTGGATTTCGGCCGCCATTGGTCCCCCATTCTCCAGTTGAGTTGGCCGCCACCACCACCATGCTCGTGAAGGATTTGAATCTCCTCTTTGGCAAACTCTCTTCCACAGCCACCAACTGCTGCCGTATGCAAGCAGCCTCACTGCCATTCCGTGCACGCTTGCCCTGATTTGGTGGACCAGCAGCCCTTCGAGAACTTCATGTTTCACCATCGCCGACCGGAGCAAGCAGCATCGCCATTCCGTACAAGTATATCTCAACAATTGGTAGCTCAGCACTTTCGACGACCCAACACTTTCGGGAGCGCCTGCTCCTTGTGTTGTTTGCTAATGTTGGTGGTTGATTGTAGTTGAGCATTTTGTGTTTTCTGAATTGTTGATAAAGAGTCATAGTTTTAAGCAATGGTGTTTAAGTTGTCCCTCTTTTGTCCCTTCTACGAAGGCCGTTAGTCTTTGGGCGGATGGACGTCTTTCTTATCAGGTTTAAGTTTGAGCGGTTTGTATTTGTTCGTTGCAATGATTATATACCAAAAATGCTGTTCTAGACCCTTTATTAGGTCCGGGTGCTGGGAGAGAGATTTATCAATTATCAAGTGACCACCCACTAAAAAGAAGAGCGAGGTCTTTCAATTAAATATGTCACAAAAAGAGTGAAAGGCGAAGGGCACATAGTGGAGATTTTTTTGTACTTGTTTAGGGCTTAGTGCTCATAGAGGTTTTAATTAATTCTTTTCGTAGAAAGAGTTTAGATTTAGGCATAGGTTAGGCGTAGGTTTAAGTATGTAAATGTTGCGTTAAGAAGTATTTAAATAATAATTAGTATTATTATTAATTATTATGCAGACAATTAATAATGTTAGCAATACCACAACGACACAGTTAATCATCCAACGCAATATGTAAAAAAAAAAAGAATATTAAATTTAACGAGGTTTAATAATGTTATTTACGTTCTCGGACGCCGCTAGAATAAATTCACTATCTTCAAAAAAAGTTACAAAATTTTTGAGCCACAATATAAATTCTCAAACTCTTGGATCAAATTACAAATACTTAAGTAGTAGTGCTAATACTGTAATTACCCAAACAATAGGGTATTACTAAAAATGCTCAAAAAATAAAGAAAAAAATTGAATTCTTACAACTTTCAAAGGTTTAAATGTAAAATCCTTGAATTATGAGATTCTCATAAAGAGATCCTACAAATAGAGGGAGAGAAGAGAATTATTCTAAAGGTACACTTAATATCAATGAGGGCCTTACCTTATATAGGCCTAACCAAAATACCCCCATGCCATCTCTCACCAATGTGGGATTGACTCAATTGGCATTAAGCTAATTTTCAACAAATCTCTACTTTGGCGAATATGCTAATCCTCCACAAAGTTTCATTTTTCAAAAAAAAAATATTTATTCGAATATAGCGCCTCTAAATTTGCGCCTAATAGCGGTATCAAACTTGAACTATATTGATCAAGTCCAAACAATGATTGAACTTAATCGCTGTCAAAATTTTAGTCAACATATTTGCAGGATTCTTGACAGTCCCAATCTTTTGAAGTAAGATTCTTCCTTCACTAATGATCTCCTGCACAAAATGATACCGAACATCAATATGCTTCGTTCGAACATTGTATACTAGATTCTTCACTAAATGAATAACACTTTGACTGTTATAATAAACATGAATCTTCTTCTGACCAATTTCTAACTCATCCAGCAATCTTTGTAACCAAATAGCTTCATTCACAGCCTTTGTAATTGCCATGTACTCTGCCTCTATAGTAGACAAAACAACTGTAGACTGTAAAGTAGACTTTCAACTCACAGGTGCTCTCGCAAGAGTGAATATATAGCCGGTTATTGATTGACGTTTATCCAAATCACCAGCATAATCAGAATCAACATAATCGACAATATATTGATCACATATATAATCTCTCTCAAAGACTAAGCCAAACATCTACGATCTTCAGTAAATACCGTAAAATTTATTTCACAGCCTGCCAATGTTCTTTACTAGGATCATGCATATATCTGCTCACTACTCCAACTGCATGTGAAATGTCAGGTCTCGTACACACCATAGCATACATTAGGTTACCAATTGCATTAGCATATGGAACTCGAGACATATACTCTCGTTCCTTATTTGAACTAGGAGATAAAGATGCACTAATCTTCATATAAGGAGCAAGTGGGGTACTTACAGGGTTTGACTCCTCTGAAATGCCAAAACATTGTAATACTTTTTTCAGATATTGCTTCTGAGTCAAACAAATTTTGCTTCTTTCTTTGTCCCTGCTAATCTCCATGCTTAGTATTTTTCTAGCTTCACTTAAATCTTTCATCTCAAACTCTCGGTTTAACTTAGTCTTCAAAATTTTAATTTCTTCGACATTCATTGAAGCTATCAACATGTCATCGACATATAAAAGTAGATAAATGAAAAAAACCACTATGTAGCCTTTGAAAATACACACAATGATCAAATTTGCTTCTTGTGTACCTCTGACCCATCATAAATCAATCAAATTGCTTATACTACTGCCTCGGTGATTGTTTCAATCCATAAAGCGATTTTTTTCAGCTTGCAAACTAATTTTTCCTTACCAGCAACTTTGAATCGCTCAGGCTGAGTCATATAGATTTCCTCTTCCAAGTCACCATGTAAAAATGTAATTTTTACATCGAGTTGAACTAGTTCCATATTTAACTGAGCTACCAAGGTCAATAAAATTATAATGGAAGAATATTTCACAACTGGAGAAAATACCTCATTGTAGTCAATTCATTCCCTCTGTGCATAGCCTTTAGCCACCAACCTTGCCTTATAGTAGACATCTTTCTTGTTAGGAAATCCATATTTCTTTGCGTATACCCATTTGCACCCAATTGCCTTCTTACCCGTTGGTAGTTGAGTTAGCTCACATGTTTCATTCTTTTGAAGAGACTGCATCTCCTCCTCCATAGCTATCTTTCACTGATTAACTTCAGAATAGCTGACTGCCTCTCTATAAATGGAAGGAACATCATCATCTACAACTGAAAATGCATAGGCTACTATATCAACAAATCGAGCAGGTCTCCAAATATCACGTCTTGGCCTATTTACTACAATAGTTTCTTGTTGCTGTTGAGGTTCATGAGTAGAACCTTCTCCATCATCTCCCAAAACTACCTCTGTCATAAGAGTACCATTATTTGTCTCTACAGATCTAACCGAGTTTAATGTAGTTGTTTCCAACTTCACTTATTGCTGAGTATGCTCCACTTGTTGCGGAATACTATTTACTGTTGTTTGATTTTCTGATTTCTTCAACATAGAAGACTCATCAAAAGTTACATATTTATAGGATATAATCTCTTTGAACTCGGACACAAAAAATGATATCCTTTCACTCCTGAAAAAAATCCCAAGAAAATTACTTTTTTGGCTCTAGAATCTAGCTTCAATTCTTTCACATGATAATATGTAGTGGAACGAAATACATGTAAAGAATCATAATCAGAAACAGGTTTTCCAGACCAAACCTCCAATGGAGTTCTATCACCAATAGCAGCTAACGGTAGACAATTAATGAGATGACACGTATAAATCATAGCCTCAGCCCAAAACTCTTTACACAATCTCGCATTAGATAACATACACCGAACTTTCTCCAGCAATGTTCGGTTCATGCGTTCTACCAACCCATTTTGCTGTAGTGTACCTTTTACAGTAAAATGACGTATAATACCCTCATCTTGACACAATTTCAAGAACTCATCACTGTAATACTCACCATCATTGTCTGTTCTGAGATGCTTGATTTTTCTGTCTATTTGTGTCTCTACTATTTTTTTCCATTTAAGGAAAGCACTAAGTACATCATCTTTAAATTTCAAAATGTACACCCAAGTTCTTCTGGAAAATTCATCAACAAAAATAACATAGTAGCCAAACCTCCCATAGATGTAGTTTGAGAAGGTCTTCATACATTTGAGTGAACATAATCAAGAATACCCTTGGTATTATGAATAGGGGTGCCAAACTTCACTCCGTTCTGCTTTTCCAGAACACAATGCTCACAAAAGTCTAACTTGCGAGTCTTTGCACCTTCTAATAAGTCTCTTTTCACTAAACTGAATAAGGCTTTCTTACCTACATGCCCCAACTGCATATGCCATAATCTAGTGATCTCTGAATCTACATTATTATCAGATCCATGACCGCTAATTCAATCACTGTGCTACCATTATAGTAATACAAGTTGTTCCTCTTAGTGCCTTTCAATGTCACAAGAGCGCTTGAAGTGACCCTCAGAATTTTATCTCATATAGATACAGTACAACATTTAGATTCCAAGGCTTTCAAAGAGATGATATTCTTCCTTAATTTCGGTATATACCAAACTTCTGTCAAAACTCTTGTTGATCCATCATCATTTTTCAACCGGATTGAACCTATCCCAGTAGTATGACAATTATCATTATTGCCCATATACACAACTCCACCATTAAGCTCTTCAAAATTAAAGAACTATTCCAAATGTACACACATATGATAAAGTACAGCCTGAATCCATAATCCATTCGTCAAAACGAGACGTGGATGAATGACTACTTAAATAAAATTCTGACACATTATCATCGCTTACGCTCTCAACAACACATGCATCAGAAACAGACATATCTTTTTCTTTATTTTTCAACTTCAAACAATCTTTCTTCCAATGTCATTTCTCCTGACAAAAGGCACACTCATCTTTTCTTACTCTACCCCTCGACTTAGATTTTTTCATTTTTCCTGATTTTCTACTCTGGCTATACCCTCTTACTGTCAATGCTTCTACTGACTGATCTCTATGTTCTCTCTGATCATTTCTACGGATTTCATAGTTTGTCAAAGAAGAATAAACTTTTTCAAATGACAATTTATCTTTTCCATAGATGAGAGTAATACATAAATGATCTAATTCATCCAGAAGAGAACCAATCAATAGCATAGCCTTTATTTCATCTTTGAAGATTTCCTCTAAATTTAATTAATGGTACAAAATGTCAAAAAATTAAGTTAATATATATCTACCCTTTAATTTATTATACCAAAATGTAAAAATAAAATGGTCACAAATTTGTTGTGCTGCTTACTTTGAATAGAAAATTATATTCAATAATATTAAATTTATAAAATTAAAATATAAATTTTATATTTCAATTAATATGCAATTATAAAATAGAATTAACATGCAATTATTGATGAATAGAGAGAAATGAAGTGAATTTGCTTGGAAGCAAGATTGATGTCAAAAACCCAACTCACTAGGTTTTTGACATCTACTTGTGACCGTTGCAGCAACAATATCTTCTAACTGTTAAAAATATTTTAACTCTGTAATGCAACCAAAAAAATTATGTCAAATCAATTATCTCACAAGCGAGCTAAGTGATAAATTATTTTAACGATTTCATGGATGGGGTATTTTGTAGATTACAGTTCCAATTCAATGATGGTAAGTCATAATACTATTAACCATAAACATTTTGCCTCAAGCAAGTTTGCGTTGACCGATGAAAGGCTATTGTCAGTTTTTCACAAGCAGATGCTATTAACGGTTGTTAGTGATGAGGGATGCTATGTGGTAATTTTTAGATAATTCATCTTTACATGCCATATTATCAAAATTTGGGGGAAGAAAACTAAAAATCCCCTTTCTATAATTGACTTCTTTGTTACTTTTAATAAGATCTGAAAGTAAATATATTTGACAAAATGTTACGTAGGATGAAGTAAAAGTATCATTCACTTTAATGTGTTTTCCCTAAATTTGTAATATTAGTGATTTAAAATTATTGTTTTTTTTATTAGTGATTTGTCATATAAAAAATGCGCATATTTATTAAAAAGAATATTAAACTGACCAAATTGATTGAATCGATTAATTTTTAACCGATTTGATTCGATTCAGTTGAAATTTAAAGATTGAAAGCTCAAAATGAGTCTTTGTATTGTTGTAAGTATTGATCAATGTAACAGTATGAATTTACATTCAATAACACACCCTTTTATATTAAGTTACAAAGGCTATTCTACTATATTTGATACATCAAACACTGCTCTATGATTTGGGCTTTTTTCTAGTACTCCACATGATCTCCATCGTTAGATAAACCCTTGTTGTACCTTTATCATTAGGATTAATACACCTCATTGTTGTCCTTCTGAGCTGTGTATGCTAGCCTGTGGTGTGTAGCACTCATCTTTTCTGGTACTGCTGTCCTTGCTCCTATGGTTTTGTCCTGTTTCTTTTGGTTTGTTACACTGCCATGACACCAATTGATTAGTTGGCAATGGTGCCATGTCATCCTTATATTTTGGTGTCTGACTCATCTTTACATTTTCAACATCCCCACTCAAGCTAAAGGTTTTAGTTTGAACCTTTAGCTTGTCTCTTAAGTAGCAGAATCTGTCACTGCTGAAAGCTTTAGTTAGGATGTCAATAGGTTGCTCCAAGCTTGGAATGAATTGAATTTCTAATTCACCATTACACACTTTATCCTTGCCAAAGTGTATAGCGTGTGAGTCCCCTTACAGTTAGTCATCTTTGTTTTTTGGAGGAGTTTTCTGATATACTTGGATTGAGATAGAAATATTGTGTCTCTTGATCTTGTCACCTCTACTCCAAAGAAGAAATGCAGTTCACCTAAGTCTTTTAGAGCAAACTTGACTTTCAAGTTCTCAATCAGCTTCTGGATTATCATTTCATTGCTATATGTGATGACTATGTCATCAATATATATCAATAGCAGTGTGACATCTTCTTCTGTTCTGTTGAAAAATAGTGAAGTATCTGTCTTTGCTCTTATAATCCCCACTGAACTAAAGCTCCCTTTAATTTTTCAAACCAGGCTCTTGGAGCCTGTTTAAGGCCATACAAGACCTTGTTCAGTTTGTAGATAAAACCTTATTTCAAGGGGTCTTCATATCCTTGTGGTTGATGCATGTATACATCTTTTGTGAGGCCACCATTCAAAAAGGCATTTTCGATGTCCACTTGTCTCAGTTTCCACCCATTTTTCAGAGCTAAAGTCAGAATTATTCTAATGAAGCATGATTTCACAACAGGGCTGAAAGTCTCATTATAATCTAGTCATGGGGTTTGATGAAATCCCTTTGCCACAAGCCTGACTTTGTACCTTTCAACTGAGCCATCAGCTTTGTGCTTCACTTTAAAAACCCATTTATTTCACTTTAAAAACTCATTTGTTGGGTGAATGAGGCACTAGGGTCAATGTCTTGTTTTTAAAAAGAGCATTGTACTCTTCATTCATAGCCTCTTTTCGGTTTGGATCCAGCAATGCTTCATTAATGGATGTTGGTGTGCATGAAAGTTAGGGTGCAGTGTTTAAGTAGATTTTGGGTTTGAAAATACTAGATTTGGACCTTGTTGTCATAGGGTGAGTGTTTTGATCTTGTTGTGGTTGCAGGTTTTATATTTCTGATGGTAGGTTTAAAGGCTATGTTTTTTTGTTCAGTGTTTGAGTCATCTGTATTGTTTTGTGAGTTCTATGGAATTGGTGAAGTGATGGATTGATCAGTATTTAAGGAGTTACCAGTTGAGAGTTCTAGACTAGCTGACTGACTGACTGACTGTATGAGATTCAATGAATATAAATTGCTGAGTTATTCTATCAGATGAGACTTTATCATTAGTGTTATGGACTTTAAACTATAAGCATGATAAAAAAGGGAATTATTCTTCATTGAAGACTATATGTCTTGCAATGTAGATTCTTCCTGAAGAGTGTTGACATACATATCCTTTATGTTTGTCAATGTATCCTAGGAACACACACTTATTAGTATGAAAATTAAATTTATTGGTGTGATAGAGTCTTAAGTGAGGGTAACACTCACAGCCAAAGGTTTTGAGTAAGGAGTAGTCTAATGTATGTCCCCACAGTTTCTCAAAAGGAGATTTATAGTTCAATCTTTTTTAGGGTAATCTGTTTATTAGGTAGGTGGCAGTGTGGATAGCTTCCCACTAAAATTTGAGAGGCATGACTGCTTGTGCAAGAAATGTTAGGGTTGTTTCAGTTAAGTGCCTATATTTTCTTTTTACTTTTCTATCTTGGTGGTGAGTATATAGGCATGAGTATCTTTGATTTATTCCTTATGAGTTCAGGTATGCTTCTAAGGCTCTAAATTCCCCACCCATGTCACTTTGTAGGTTCTTAATTTTGTGTCTAGTGAGCTTTTCAATTTTGGTCTTAAAGGCAATGAATTTGGACAACGTTTCTGATTTTTTTACAAGGGGATATGTCCAGGTGAAGTTGGTGTAGTCATCCACTAGGGCCAGATAATATTTGTAGCTTTTGTTAGTAGTGATATGAGCTAGTCCCCATAGGTCTGCATGTACTATTTCTATAGGATGATCTGTTTTGGTTTCTATTTCCTTAAAGGTTAATTGATGTTCTTTACCATATTGACAAGCTGAGCAAAAAGGAAGTTTAATGTCTGCAGTGTCATTATTTTTCATTTTGAAAAGATCTTTACAACTTAATATAATCTCCTTGAGTACCATTATATTGGGGTACCCTAATCTTCTATGAAGAAGTTCTATTTTGCAGTTTGGTCTCAAGGAACTATTATTGATCACTTTGTTAGACTATAGACCATAGCATTTATTGCTATTTAAGGCTACTTGACTCACACAAAATATTGACTCAGGACTACTGACACAGAACAATGACTCTGAAATGCTTGGTTGATAGATATAGGACTCGAATTTTGACTTGACACCTTAGGTTGACACTGCAGCTGGTATAACCCTTCTTTAGCCACTTCTAGAAGCATCACCTCCCCCTGTTTCATGTCCTTCACCACACATTGAGATTTGTTAAATTCAACTGTAACTTTATTATCATGCAAACGTTTTAAGATGTTGATCACGTTTTTGGTTATGTGAGGCACAATCAATACTTCATTCAATTTTAGGTCTGTGGTGTAAGTGTGTGATAGAGTTGTGCTACCAACATATGTAATAGAGTTTTGACCATTACCTACAGTGAGCTGCTGATCTCTTTGGTACTAGTTGCTGAGTTTGAGGTTGTTCATGTTGTTGGTGATATGGTGGGTTGCTCCACTATCAAAATACCATGGTTGGATTTCTTGATTTTTAGTTGTAGCTATGTAAGCTCTTCTTGGTTGATTATTCTGACTTACCTTAGGAGTGAAGTCTTTCTTAAACTAATGCCAGCACTCAGTTGCTATGTGCTTAGGTTTATGACATATCTGACATACATCAATTGTGTCTTGCTTTGTTGTTTCTTGAGTTTTTCCTCTGCCTTGTGAGATAGCATGTCCAGTATAGTTCCCAAAATGGACATTGGTCTGGTAATGAGCACTTTGTGAGCCTTGAGCACCATTATTTTTTGTTTTGCCAAACCAGCATTTCTTCTAATTCCTGTTGGTTTGAGTAAAGTTGGCATTAAAATGTGCTGGGCAATCATACATGTCAGTGGCAAGGTTGTGCTTAAGCCTATGTTCATGGTACAGAAGAAGGGCATAGACATCAGCCAGAGGTAGTTTGTCAGCCCTTGAGGTAACATTCACAAACACAGGGTCATACTCATTTCTTAGACCACTTAAAATGTAGTGTACAAGTTCATCATCATTGATGACACACCCTGCATACTTGAGTAACTCAGTCAAGCCTTTCATCTTCATATAATATTGAGTTATGCTCATTGATCATTTCTTGGTGGATTGAATGAAGTTTTTGAGATGTATCAGTTTGGCCTTAGACTGTGATGCAAAGAGCTTCTCCAGTGTTGACTAGAGCTCAAATGAGGTTGAACATTCTACCATAGCTCCTAACATTGCTTCTGGCAGAGAAGAGAGTAACCAAGACATTAGGTTTTGGTTTTTCATCATCCACTTTTGGAAATCTGGGTTTTCTGTGGTTATGACAATGCTGTCATTGTCAATGGTGACAAGTTGTTGTCTTGGGGCTAGTTTACTGCCATCAATGAAACCCATTAAACTATTTCCCCTTATACTGGGAATCACTTGAGATTTTCACAGCAGATACTTTGTGTTGGTTAGTTTTATAGGGGCTGAGAAGACAAATGAATTTCCAGGCATGCTGATGTATGGAGCAGAGATGGTGGAGTTTTGTGTGTTTTGGTTTATTGAAGAGCTCGAGGCCATTGATCAGTAGGCTCTGATACCAAGTTAAAATTTAGAGACTGAGAGCTCAAAATGAGTCTGTGTATTGTCGTAAGTATTGATCAATGTAACAGTATGAATTTACATTCGATAACACACCCTTTTATATAAAGTTACAGAGGCTATTCTACTATATTTGATACATCAAACATTGCCCCTATGATTTAGGCTTTTCCCTAGTACTTAACATGATCTCCATCGTTGGATGAGCCCTTATTGTACCTTCATCATTAGGATTAATACACCTCATTGTTGTTCTTCGTCCTGAGCTGTGTATGTTAGCCTGTGGTGTGCAACACTCATCTTTCTTGGTGCTATTGATATTGTTGTCCTTGCTCCTATGGTTTTGTTATGTTTCTTCTAGTTTGTTACACTGCCATGTCACCAATTGATTAGTTGACAATGATGTCATGTCATCCTCATATTTTAGTGTCCGACTCATCTTCACATTTTCAACAAATTCGTCTTCAAATTGACTTTTTAATCGATTCTTGAAATTGATCTCAATTCAATTTAAAATAAAAAATAAAAAAAATTAAAACTTAAAAAAATAAAAAAATTAAATTGAATCAAATCAATTCTTGCAATTTGAACTGATCACTTCGGTTCCAAATTAAACCAAACTAAAACTAAAATTGCCCATCCTTACACATTTAGAGTATTTATACTTTTTCTTAAAGCTAATTGTTATTGATAATCTGCAATTGGAATTTGAATGACAATAATAATTGCGTTCAATTTCCCTTGAAGGTCGTACAAAAGATGGATGTTTTGTTGCTTTTTTTTTCTTGCAGGTAAATTGCATCTTTCTTTGAAATTTTACTGCAGCTGTTGATAATGACGGTAAAATATGGAAGTGAAAGTTCAGTTGCCATGTTTGGCTAATGTCAATTTTTTTTTTTTGAAAGGAAAAAAAATTCCTTAGCATTAAGAAGAATATAACTGAGGACAATCCTCTACAAGTAGAGAGACAAGCTGTCTTGGTATGGAATCAAACCAAATAGTATCCGAAGCTAGATTAAAAGCATTATGAGCTAATACACGGGCAACTTTGTTTGCTTCTCTTGGAATGTAAAGGAATTTGTAAGATGTGAAGCTTGCTAAAAAACTGAATATATCTCTAATGACAGTTCCGATTTCTGAAGCTATGTTTCCCGGTGCCAGGAGGTTGCCAACCACCGTCTCTGCATATAACTCTATTTCAACAGCATCACATACGCCAAGTGATAAGTAAGCATTGCAATGCCCTGAGCCCATGTAACACTGCAGACGCTTCAACATTGGGTACGGGTAACAGGCCATCTAAGACAGCAGATCCAGCCAGGAGAACTGCACCAGTTGAAGTACGCACCACAAAGCCGAAACACGTCTTGTGTTTCTGGTTGTTAACAGCTGCGTCTGAATTCAATTTTAGGAAACCATGTTGACGTGGTTTCCATTTTGCGGTCCCTAGCTACACGAGCTGTCAAAGTCAGTGCCCGGGCTTTATGAAATTCATCAAGGAATCCTTTTGCCCAGTTGACAATCAATTCAAGAGGTAGCTCGAGGTGTTCATGAACTCTTTTTTTATTTCTTACAAACCAAATCCGCCAGAGGATAATGCACACGAGTTCAACCTCATTTTTAGCTAAGACATGTATGCAAGATGTCCCTAGATTTTACTCATAATTAGGTTTGTTCGTTGGATTGTATTGGGCAGATTTAACTAATAATCTATTTGATTCATTATTAATTTAATTTTTATTTTTTTAATCCAATAAATTCTATTAAATGTAAATTCCAATCCAATTCATTTAAAAGATTGCATTTTTAATTCTATCCAAAATTATAATAAAAAATTATCGATTCTATTCAGAGATGTCAAATAGATCCGGTTCCCCAAGTCTGGAATGAATTAAATCTATTTTCTAATAACTTGACTCGCCTAATTTATATAAGCGAAAATTTTGTTGCCGTGTTTGGCTAATCATAAATTTTAAGACGTCCCAAAACTTTACTCATAACCAGGGATGTTCATCAAATTGTATGTTGTGGAGTTTACCAATAATCTATTTGATCC
This sequence comes from Ailanthus altissimus, assembly GCA_946807835.1. Classification (NCBI taxonomy): domain Eukaryota; kingdom Viridiplantae; phylum Streptophyta; class Magnoliopsida; order Sapindales; family Simaroubaceae; genus Ailanthus; species Ailanthus altissimus. The sequence continues at coordinate 24,670,650 of OX327684.1, forward strand.
ACCATTAAGTAAATCGTGCAATTTTTAATCAAATCCAATCAAATTCACAAAAAATTATATTCAATACAATCCAATCCACTAAAAAGAAAATTATATTCAATACAATCCAATCCACTAAAAAGAAGAAAAAATTTAATTAAATCTAAAATTACAATAAAAAATATTGATTTCATTCAAAAGTGTCAAATGTAATTTATACAACGTATATTATGACTTGGGTCACTCAAATTATACAACGTGTTGTATGATAGGTGAGTTGCACTTAAGTTTTAGACACATTAATCTTATTAAAATAACATAAAAATTAAAATAATAATAATGTTGTTCTAATAATTAAAAAGTAACTTAAGCTTAACAAAATAATTAAGTATATTTTACACATTTAGTAAATTGATGCTTTTTTTAACTTTCGATTATAATATTATTCTTCCAATTTGTTGAAGTAAATTCACAAATTGATCTCAAAGATAGATTTTAAAATCTTAACCCAACTAAACACGATCAATCAAATTCAACCCAAGAAAAAAAAAATTGATTAATTCTAAATAGAATCGGACAAATCGAACGAATTAGATTGAATTCTGAATATCCCTACCCATAACACCAAGGCACACATACATTGTTGCATGATATTGCACCATCTTGCTTGAAGTATTTTGTGAACAAACATGAAACCAGGCTAGAAGTTGCTTAAGAAATGCAATTTCTATATAATAATCATAAGAACAAACAAAAATATAAATGAACAAATAAAGAAGCATCTCACGCACATATTAAATTAAAATTCTCAAGGAGGAAACTCATCAATACTTACTCACAATTCGCTGTCATTTTTACACTGCAAAAAGAAATTCAAAAAAAAAAAAAAGAATTGTCTGTGGACAATTAAGCCATGACAAAGGAGAAATCATATTGAGATTGAGGCATGCATATGGCGGCGAAAATCAGAAGATGAACTCTATAACGAAGAAGCACTAGCAGATCATGATTGAACGCGCCTTGAATCAGAGCCCCATTGAATTGTTTCTGCGACTGCTCGTTTGCGTTCCATTTGACTTTCTTCAATCTGGGAATCTTCCCCATTTGCATCCATCAAGTTGTGATTGCCAGCTGGTACATGAGGAAAAGGGTCGGAGGCTGCTGCCTTGCCTTCATATGAACTATCTCCGAGAAAGCTCAGAGCAGAAACCACATCGCTCATCAGGGGCCGAACTGATGGTTCTTCTTGAAGGCACATAGCTGCCACGGCCACAGCTTGATTTAGCCCTTTAACGGGGAACTCTCCGTGCAGTAGTGGATCGGCAAGATTTGGGTAACTATTTGGGTCCTTAAACACAGGTTGCGCCTGATAGTCAAGATAAGCAAGATAAGCAAAGACCATAACAATCAAGGAAATTTATAAAAAAGTTGATGCATTAAATAAATATGGCTTACCCATGTAACTAAATTTTGCTTCTGTATTGGTCTTGTTGTGTCAATAACTCTTCTTCCTGTGATCAATTCCAACAAAACAACTCCAAAGCTGTAGACATCGGATTTCACAGTCAATTGACCTGTTCTTTGGTATTCCGGGGCACAATAACCGTATGTTCCCATAACTCTTGAGGACACATGTGTCTTATCCCCAACAGGTCCAAGCTTGGCTAACCCAAAATCAGAGAGCTTTGCATTTAATTCACTGTCCAGCAAGATGTTTGAGGATTTCAAGTCCCGGTAGATGACTGGGGGGTTGGCTTTATCGTGCAAATATTCTAGACCTTTGGCTGCACCTAAAGCTATTCTCATTCTTGCGAACCAACCTAGTGATTTTTGCTCCGGTGAAAGGTCTGAAAAAATATAGTGCATCATAGATTTAACCAGTAGTTAGTTCTATATAGCACTTAAAATCAATATGTTTCTGAACACAATTGTTTCTCTCTTATATTTGCATCAGTTTGCTATCATTTACTTTTTCCTCTATTACAAAATATCTATTAGTATAAATCATTCTAACAGAAGGAAATTAAGTGCAAAAACTAGTACCGAGTAGATGATCTTCGAGGGATCGTAATGGCATGTATTCATAAACAAGAAGTCTTTGATCTCCATCGGCACAATAACCAATGAGATTAACTAGATTTCCGTGGTGCAAGAGGCTTAGCATCAACACCTCAACAAGAAATTCTTTGTTTCCTTGCAGGCCATTCCTATCAAGTTGCTTCACAGCAACTACCTGATAACAGAGCAGAAGCAATGTCAATACTTAAATAATTTCATAATTAAGCTCAAAGAATGCATAACATTTACAGAAGCCTGAATCTATGAATACTACACCTGGCCAGTCTTCTCAAGTTTCCCTTTGTAAACTCTCCCAAATCCACCTTCACCAATTAGACATTCTTGTCGAAAATTCTTTGTCGCGGTGGCCAGTTCCCTAAAAGTGAAAGTTTGTGCAGCAATAGTATTACCCTTGCCATCACCTTCTTTATTTACATCCTTGTGGTTTGTGAGTTCCTGCGAAGGCCTTGGTTTAGGATTCTCTGCACCAAAAATAACCCTAAAAAAAAGTTAAATAAATAAATAAATTATGGTGCCATGAAGCCAAATAAATAAATAAATTATGGTGCCATGAAGCCAAATAAATAAATAAATTATGGTGCCATGAAGCCATGATGCAAGCCGAAACTTGTTCTAAGAGTATAAAGATTGATTTGAGAATGTAAATTAATGAAGGCAAAAATATTACATACGGGGTTTTGGTGGTGATGTACTAGTTTGTTCTCTTGGGGGAGTAGCAGGCGCTTGCTTGCTACTGTTAAATCTTTTAGACGATTTTTTCTCATGAGATGAAAAACAAGAAAAGCAACTCATGATTTCTCAAGATTGCCAAAACGTAGTAAATCCTCCTTAATTAGTAAGTCAAGTTCTGATATATTTTAATATCACTACGGTGCTAGAAATATTTGTAATTTTCCGGATAAAACTCCACCTTTTAAATAATTTGATTACATATAAGATTCTAAAAACCAACTCCAGAACCTCCCCTGAAGAATAAAATGATGATGAACAGAAAATTCGGGTTGATCGTTTTGACAATAGCAATACATTTAAAATTCTCATGACACCATTAACTAACACGCCAAATGTTGGTTGGTCAAATGATTTGAAGCAATAACAGACAGGAAAAAAGCACAAAGCACAGACAACTCAGAGAACCCAGTTTCTAAAACCGCCAATGAAACAATATGAGCAACAAAAATAAGCAAAACGAAAAAGGGTTAGTTCTTTTTGGTTATGCCGTACAAAATGGAGTGTTTTGATTTAGAAAAAGAGAGAGAGAGAGAGAGAGTTTGGCGGGGAATCCTTTGGTTTGTATTGATGGTATTAGAAAGCTGTTAGCCTTGAACAATAACGCATTAAGGCTTATGGTATGGAGACAAAAATAGTTTTAATAAAACAAACTTTTGGAAAATAGAGATTGGGAACATGGTTGCCATTATATAATTAATTAACTAGTATTGGGATTTAATAAAGATATATAGCCATGAACATCATGATTCACGCGAGAAATGGCTGCCCATAAACATTGAACAGATATTATAGTAACCAGTATCCACAACTGGTAAGATTAAGTATTTATATATGTATAAATATATGTATTTTATTTGTATGTAGGTGATCCTTGATTTATATATATTGTTATTAGTAGTGTTTTTATAGGTTAAGGATATACTATTAGTATTGGGTTTATTTGCAAGACTTTAGAATTATTTTAGGGACTAAATTATTATACTTTAAAAGTTTTGGGGGTGAATTCGTAAATATCAAAAATTAGCCACTTAGTATAAAAATACACTTTTAAAACCCTAATTCTCTCATTTAGGTCGAGCTACCCCTTTTAAGAGAGAGAAGAGAGAAATAGAGGAGAGAGAAAGAGAAGAAGAAGAAGAAGAAAAAGAAGAAATTGGAATTTTTGGATCTTAAGAGGTATATCATAATTATTTCTCAATTTATTGGTGTTAATTATGTTAATTTCTTTAAGTTTTGATTTCTGAAAATATGTATAATTGAGGATTTGATGTGTATTTCGTATGATAGTTTGAGAATTGATGATGATTTATAAGATAGTTTGATAAATCATGATGGATTGTAGAATTTCTGATTGATAGTCTCTTGATCTAAGAATTTTATAAATTATTGTGAATCGATTCTGGTTTTGAATTTTTAGTATATGAACTTAGACATGTTTAGAATCATCTGAGACTTTGAATCGACTGAAAATATAAGAAATTGAATTTGTAGTGAATTTACCAAAATGACCCTGGAATTCTGGAAATTTCCTGTGTAAACAGTATGATACAGTGGAAAATAATTTTTGACCTGCTGAATGATCTTTAAAAATTACAAATTTGTGGAATATGATAATTTTATATGTCTAATATGATATACTCAGAATTGAGAATTTAGATCAATGTGGTTGAAGTGTTATGATTTTCTAAAGTATATCAGCTCATTGCAGTATTTGATTAACATACTTTTAAAGCTATGGAATAAAATAATTTTAAACTACTTTTGGCAGTGATTTGGAAGTGAAATATTTATCATGGACTGAGATATGTGTCAAGAGTAATTATGTGGTATTTTTATAATTTTTGAGTTAGTATATGATTTTATAAAATTGGGAGATTGAATACTGTTCAGTAAGTATCTTAATCCTGTCAGGTTAGTAGTTTGGATTCGATGGTGTGTATGGAATGGATTGTGTAGGAATTTTGATATAATATTCATATACAAGAAGGATATATGAGTCAAGAATGGTATATTCGGATTTTAGAGTAATTGAACATCATTTGATGTATTAGAAAATTTTGTTAAGTGTAAGTGGTCAGAATGACAGGTTTTGAGAAACCAAGTTTTTAGACCAATTTGATGTGATAAATGCATTTTGTATACTTTTGTAAGCTATTTAAAGTATTTTGTGTGAATTATGAGGCTTATGAAAGGATTGATCTTCATTGATAGGTTAAGGAGATTTAAGCCTTATAGCTGAAAGTGTTAAGAGGTAAGTATACTAGACTTTTACTGAAATCACTATAAGCATAATAATTGTCTATGTATGATTTTGTAAATGTGCTTAAAAATATGTTTATGTTATGCCAAAGTGTATTTGATATGAAATTTGAAAGACATATGTTTATGAATGTGAGCATTGACATTAAGCATGGGCATACATGTGTTTTTGTAAGTGAGCTTTCAAAATAAGATGTGTTTAATAAAGAAAGCTTTTGAAGTGTAATATGTCCATGAGAAATATTTTGTGTTTTGAGGGTACTTGAACTCACTGTTAACTTAGTAGGCATTTTATGTGATTTGTGGAGCCTTTATGTGTGGCCTTTCCTTCGGGATTGGTATATGTTATGTGTTCCGTATGTAGGGAGGATCCTATTGGTACCTAAAGGAAGAGTGAGTCATCACATTCGTGTGGTGGCGTATTGGTGCATGTGAGAGGACTCACCGATGATCAGGGTGAGGGTTTGGCTTTTACCTTCGGGCATAAGCATTATATATGTGTTGTTCAAGACCTCACTTGTACTATTCCTCTCATACGGTATGTCACCTACGAGTGACATTTGGCTCATTATGTGATATGTGATATGTAAGTCCTACTAAGTAGTAGTTGAGTGATGGTATTCATATTATGTGTTTTGAAAGAATGTGTAAGCGCTTACATGATATGTGATTTGATAAGATTATGATTTTGATTGATAACAGCATATCATACATATGCATTGTGTACATATATGTATTTGTATTTGATATATGAAAAACTAGTATGCTTACTGAGTTTTATACTCATTATAGTTTATGGTGATTTCAGGTAGATAAGGTATATGTGTGCTTAGCGGATTTGGCAAGGCTTCTGCTGTTCCTTGGGTTCCCTAAGTTGTTAGGTTGCTAAGTGTTTCATTTGGAGACACGTGGGATAAGATATTTAATTTGTCCCTATTGAATAAATACTTATGTATTATTTTATTGTGTGTGGTTGGATTTAGTTTAAGTTTCACCAAGTGTAGTAATGGATTGATTTTAAGTAAGAATTTACAATGAATATATTCTGGGCTTCCGGTAACAAAGTTGCTACTGGTGACGTAGTAGAGTGTTAATCTCTGAGAAAACTCTGCGTATCTCCGGTTTATTAATTGTCCCAGTCATAATTCAATTGCTATAATTCTGAAAGAAATTAAAATGAATGTTAAAGTATTATTGAATGAATGTAAGTGATGTCGTGTGTCAGATCTTTTGGGTCTGGGGCGTGACAGATATGCTCTTATCAAATTAAAATCGGGTTGTTGCATTATGATAATATTGAATGTGGGTCGAACTATAGAGCATTAATGTAGTCTTTGACAAAGATCGCTAAAGAGTCAAGTCTTTGGGATGTAGAATATACTCAAATATTATTGACAGTGTCATGTTGCTAACACATACTATATATATAAATGGATTTGATCCGTTTCATCATATATTCGATACTTAACTTGCTTGTATAATAATTGAAGACCTGAAGAAACCGATCCAAAACTCTATCCCCCTTAAAATTTGGTGTCTCCCCTCGTCAACAACTAGGACTAGTTCACTATCACTAACTCATCATATGCTTTCTTTTATGCCTTTCCCAACCAAAGGTTTGATATATATGTTTTTCTTTTATTATATATTGTTGCGGTATCAAGTTATACTCTTCAGTTTGATATATGACATCAATTGAGTCACAGCCTTGATATCTTTCTATATTTATGCGGAAGTTATAACTCACAAACAAGTAAGAACATATACGATCAACACACTAATAAAAATAAAGAAAACAAACCAACAACAAGACACAAGATATACATGATTTGGTCCATAAATGCCTACGTCCACGGAAGATTCATGATCCAACTTATTTTTTTGATATAGATCACTAAGTATCTTCTTATATCATCAATGATCTCATGAGACCACTTAATATCTCTTATATAGACCTCTAAGTATCTACATAGATCACCTTAGTATCTTTTATAGAGACTTCTAAATATCTACTTTTGAACACTATGATCTCTCTAAAACTTTGTGGTATCTTTTCATCAGAGATTTCTACAAAGAATATAAGAATAGCTCTAACATCTAAGCCAAAAAGATATATGGCGTCTCTTTGTTTTCATAGAATAATTTCCACCCATGTAAAAGGTTTTACTTTAGTGCACACAGCACTTAGTGTCTATCTAACTCCTCTATTCTCTCTTATGGTTTATATCTTGAAATCTTAGATGTTTGACTTTCTTTTGTGTGTTGAAGAGTTTATATTGTAAGAAAATCACCCCTAAAAATCATAAACCTAGTTAAAATAAAAGTTATTACTTATAGGAGTTCAAATCACACTTAAAGAAGTTAATTGAGCTAAAATGGAAAATACCCATAAGTTACCGTGCAGAACAGTACTAGTAAACAGTACCCACAACGCGTAAACAGTGCTCGTCGTTAACAATGTCACCGCGTGAACAACATATATTCTTCTGTCTTTCTGTTTTGCTCCTCCTTGTACACCAAATGTGTACTTGACTTCATAATGACTCTCCTCTTAGTATTCATCTTAATTCTTGCTCATGCAAGATTGTTGAATCACAGATTTCCAACAAATCCCATACTTGATTCAAAATCTCTCTCCTCGAAGCTAATCGTCTTCACCCCTCATTGACCAATGCTCACTAGTATTATCTCTAAGTCAAGTCTTAGACTTAATTAAGACTCTTGTGACTACAGTCTCCAAAGATCCTGAATGCTGATGTTTAGAGTAGTTCAATATTACAATCTCTCATGTCCCGAAAATACTATGACTATAATCCCTTAATGGCTGAAACACTATTCTTGCCATTACTACTCTTCCCACTTACTCTTTTTCGATCCTCGTTACAACGTGATATAATTCAAAAGATGCTTTAATGGTCAATTCCAAATCAACAATCCTATGTTGAACCCATACAAACACTTTTCTTCAAGCATATAGCCTCTCTCTGTGCTTTTCACTCTTTGATCCATTTGATTTTCTTATAGTATTCCTTTCTTTTGTCTTCGATGAATATCCTAATTTCTTTCTAGTAGTTCTAAGTTCACTAGGTTTTCATGAAACGGGGAATAAAATCTCATACCTAGTCCCTCCCTTGTCTTTTTCTACCATATAGTTTCAATTTTATTTTACCAATCCCTTATAACTTACCAAAAGTCATATTTATATTATTGGTAAACAATGATTCTCCATGACTTATATGAAAACACTTCCCTAGAACCAAAAAATAGTTCAGCCATCAGACACTTATTCCTCCAGAATCTCTCATGCTATTAAAGTTTTTTCCTGGTATCCAATAGACTTGTAAATCCACATTCCTATATTTTTATCTTTCTCTTAGGACTATTCCTTCAAGTGCCCTAGACACCTTTTGAATTTATCTTTTAATCTTGATTGTTCTTTTTTTGCTATCCTTATTTTATGTCTAATCTGAATAATTCTTCTGACTAGAATTTGATGACATTGTCTTCTTGGTACTCTTTTCAAGAGTGATATTTACCCCTAAAACTCCCTAATAAGGCCATCATCTTTTTCTCTTTCAGATAACCATATTCTCTATTATTCTTTCTTTATATTTGTAAGTCTTCATAGTTGATAACATTTGCTCTGCAATATGACTCTATCGCCTATGCTCTACAATTCAGGCTTCAACCCATGTTCTTCAGTTTGACACTTCTATGACATCAATTAAGTCATAACTTTGATACCATTTCATGCACGCATGGAAGCCATAACTCACAAATAAGTAAGAACACATACGATTAACACACTAATAAATATAAAGAAAACAAACAAAAAAAAAGATACAGTGTATATGTGGTTCAGCCTATAAATACCTACGTCCACAGAGGATCCATGATCCAGCTTTTTTTTTTATTGATATAGATCACTAAGTATTTTCTTACATCATCAATGATCTCATAAAACCCTTTAGTTTCTCTCACAAAGACCTCTAAGTATCTATATTGATCTCCCTAATATCTCCTATAGAGACCTCTAAATATCTACCTTCGAATACTACGATCTCCTCAAGACCTCTTAGTATCTCCTCATAAGAGATTTCTATAAAAAATACAATAATAGCTCGAGCATCTTAACTAAAAAGATCTATGGCGTCTCTTTGTTCTCATAGAACAATTTCCACCCATGCAAAAAATTTCACCCTAGTGCACATAGTACTTAGTGTTTACCTAACTCATTTATTCTCTCATATGGTTTATATCTTGAAATCTTAGACGCTTAGTTTTCTTTTGTGTTTTGAAGGGTTTATATTGTGAAACAAATACCCCTAAAAATTATAAACCTAGTTAGAATAAGAGTCCTTATTTGTAGGAGTTCAAATCTTACTTAAAGAAGTCAATTGAGTTAAAATAGAAAATGCCCATAAGTTGCCGCATGAATAGTATCCGTCGTGCGTGAGCAGTGCTTGCTGTGAATAATATCACCTCGTGAACAGCACCTATTCTTTTTGCTTTCCGTTTTACTCCTCCCTTGTACATAAAATGCATACTTGACTTTATAATGACTCTTCTCTTGATATTTATTTTTATTATTGACCATAAAAGATTATTAAATCACAATATTTTAACACATATAATATAAATTATATCTTTCTTTGATTCAATTGGTAAATAAGATGTAAACTCCAATCAGCTATATAAGTAGTAATATTGTTGCCAATTACATACACAATCATATCCAACACACGCGTTTGTCTTTGAAACTTTAGTTCCGTATTAAATCTTGAATGGTAGCATTGATTGGCACTTATGCTAATGATAAGCAATGTAATTAAAGATTAATTATTTATATTAACTTTCGCTAGCTTAGAATAATTCGAAACATGATATTTTTCTTTTAAGATTTGAGATAGATCATTTCATTTTCATTTGCAAGGAGGACTCGCAAATGAAGGACAACGGGGAAGACATTCTCCGTTAGTGGCCCAACACCCAACTTTGGGGTCAGTTATCACGACCACTACAATAATTTAGTTTTGAGCTACTACTAGTGATACAAAAAAAAATGATCATCTCTTACATTAATATTGTTATGTCTTCCTTAACCCCAAACTTATCACCACTCATGTGGTTTTTGCTAACTCTGTTGTTGTCGTTACTTGTTTACCAGAAGCAAAACAAACCTAAAATAAAATAAAACTATTAAATTAAGTAATCAATAATTATAAAATTGTTTCAAAATTTTTGAATATTAAATCCTTTGCACATATGAGAAGCACCCAAGGTGGCTTCCCGCCTTTTTTCCCATAGAGAGGGGATCTTTATGGGATAATGAAGTAAATTTCTTCTAATATTTAAAAGTATACTTAACCTTTGTTAAGATTAAATGAACTAATAGATCTTATTAGAAAAGATAAAAGGTAGTTGAAATAATAAAAAAAAGACAAGAAAATTTTTAAAACTACATCGTTACTATATTAGGTTATATTGCAAATGTTATAGAATAAGTCTATAGGTTAACATAAACAAGAAAATATAAATATATATAAGAAAATTAAATATAACATACTAATTATAAAATATATATGGTAAGAATTAATTGTCTTGATTTCTTTATATCTTTAACATCTCCCCTCAAACTTAAGATAGTAGAAGTTTGAGTTTGAAAAGGAATATTTTTTATTGTAATGGTTGCCCCTCTCCGACAATGATTGTATCTCAATGTGCACCATTACAAGGAAGCATCATGATCAGAAGTCTTTCATGGAAAGACTCCGTGTCTTTGCCAGAAAGTGCCATAATCAAAAGTCTTCTTAAGATGAGCTCCGCACCTTTATAAGAAATCGCATTTACCAAAAGTCTTCCCAAGAAGGACTTTGTGCCTTCACAAGAAAGCACATTTATCGAAAGTCTTCCCAAAAAAAGCTCTATGCCTTCACAAGGAAACAGATTTATCAAAAGTCTTCCTAAGAAGAGCTTTGTGCCTTCACAAGAAAGCAGGTTTATCAAAATTCTTCACAGGAAGAGCTTTGTGCCTTCGTAAGGAAGCATATTTATCAAAACTCTTTCTTAGAAAGATCCCATACCTTTGCTAGGGAATAGACTCACCAAAAGACTTCTCTAAAAGGACTCCTGTCCTTGCCAGGAAGCATCATCACCAAAAGACTCCTTTGGAAGAACTCTGTGTCCTTACCAGGAAGCACCACTATCAAAACTCTTACCTGGAAAAAGTCTCGTACCTTTGCCTTGAAACAAAAATACAAGACTTTTTGAAAAGGGTCTCATACCTTTTCCTTGGAAGCAAACAAGTAAGACTTCCCTAGAAGGGTTCTATACCTTTGCCCTGAACGCAAATACACAAACTTCCCTAGAAGGGTCTCGCACTCTTACCTTAAAAGTAAAACTTGTTGGAAAGGTTGTATGCCCATTGGCTTCCTTTCTCGGAAGTATCAAGAGTCATATGCCCATTAGTTGCCCATTGAAAGCTCAAAACCTTTTGGAAAGGTCGTATGCCCACCGGTTGCCTTTTTCAAAAATATCAAATACTTCATTTCAAGAGTCATGTTCCTACTGGCCGCCCTTAAAAGCTCAAAGCTTCTTGGAGAGGTCACGTGCCCAGCAACCATCTTTCCTAAAAGCACCAAGTACATTCTCCTCGAACTCTCTACCCAATTTGAGTCTACACCAATCCACCTTATTATTTTCTCTCTCTGATTCTACTATAGGAAGGGGATGACCTCTCGGATCAATTATCCTGATAGAATATTTAATAATACTAGATTCTATAAAAGTTGATCTTTGAACAAATCAGGAAAGCAATAATTACATTATCTAGTCAATTTACTTAAATTTATCATATTTTAAATTTTTTTTTGCAAACTGAAAAACGTTTCCTTGGAAGGGTTGTTTACCTAACAACCATCAATGTACTTTGGAAACACTATGTCAAAAGACTTCAATAAAAATGTCTATGTCTTTACCTTTAAAGCAAGCATACCAAAACTTTCCTTAATAGGAAGCATTATATCAACTTCTTTTTAAAAAAATAAAGGCAAAAGCCTTCCCTCACAGAATGCATCATATCAACTTCCCTTAAAATGGAAGCCTCACAAGAAATACAATATCATAAAATATTTTCATGATTGGAAATATAACATTTTTTCGTAGGAAGCAAACTATCAGAATTACTTCTAAAGATGTAAGTGACATTCTTCGAAAATATGATTTAGAATGCATCCCCAAGAAAAAAAAACATGAAGTATCATTTGCCTTTTGATTTATTCAATTACCACATTCAAAATAATACTTTTTTGTTTTGGAAAACGACACTTATCAAAATTTCCATTGCATATCTACTAGTATATTGCAAGAAATAACAAAATTCAAAGTTATTTTTCTAGAATCGTAAAGTATCCAACAAAGAATTTTATCAGATACATCTAATAGACAAGATCAACATAGAAAATATTCAGGAAGTATCATTTAATCTTATTTTTGATTATTTAAATATCACATTCTGATTATCACTTTTTTTTGGAAGTGATACTTGCTCAATTTTTTTTATACATTTTTACTATATGTATATTGAAAAATATTACAGGAAGAATGACTTACAATTTTTTTCTTTTTCGCATGACTACATGACTATTATAATTTATGTATGGAAGCATAATACATAAGGCGCTTACTAGTTAAAAAAGAAGGAGTTTATCTAGAACGATTTCACTCCTTAACTTTTAGAGGGTATTTGTTGGTCTCGTTATTAGGCTCAATTAGCTCAGTATAGGCCAAGCCTATAATACAAAGTTTATTTTATATTTTGATTATTTAATTAGTGTTCTACATGAAGAAGGATTTCTCACAAGTGGAAGTATTCCGCTTAAATCATTCTTTCTTGGTTAAAACAAATTAGAACTCTTATTAAATAAGGTTTAATTAAATTATATTTTGATTTGAATTCATGCATTCATAATTCAATATGAATTAGGATTTATGTATTGTAAATAAGTTTGCTACTTTGATTCATGATTCATGGATTCATAGTCTACATAACTAATTCATCATAACATTGTTTGTCCTTGATACACTCCTACACACTAATACCCATCTTTTTGATCAAGTGCTAACTTAAGTATTGAAGGGGTTTTTATTTATTTATATGAAGATGATGCTTTTTTCACAAATTAAAGAAGCAATTAAGGATAAGAAAGTAATTCTAACTTTATATATAATAGGAGTATTTAGAAATGAAGTAATTGTTGAGTATAATGGAACACAAATAGAACATAAATGGAACACTTTTATTAATACAACAAACTCAAAACTTACAATACAAATTTTAGAAACTTTTACTCTTTCTCACTTACAACACAACGCTCACACACTTTTTGTTGAGTTTATTATTTGCTCAACTCTCTAACACACTAAACTCTTAACAATTGATCAAATGCTTGATCAACTCTTTATTTTTAACTTGCTTGCTTGTAAAGCTAAATGAGGGAGGGGAGTATTTATACTTAGTTTCAACAAACTAAAATCACACAAATAAAATAATATAAAAATTTATTAACCACACAAGTTTATAATATTTATCTCCTTAATTATTAACTTTAAAATATCTTACCTAATCTAGAAACTTTAAGAATTGGGCATGTAAATATTTGGGCTTAATATTGAGTTTGATGTTGTAATTAACTTCATTTGGTGTTGTAATTTTAACACTCCCTCTTAACACCAACCTCCATTCTTCTAACCACATTGAGTTATCCTCAAAACTTTTTATACTTATCAACACCCAAGCTTTTTGTGAATAAATCAGTCACTTGATCTTCGGTCTTAACTTACAACAACTCAATTTCTTCTTGCAGAACTTCTCCCGGATAAAATGATAATGTATCTCCACATACTTTGTTCTTACATGAAAATTTGAATTTTCTGCTAAACAAATTGCTGACCGATTATCACAATATATTGGCACTTTATAATCTCTTGGTTGATATAAATCCTTCATCAACTGCATCAACTATGTACTTTCTTGAGTTGCCATTATTGCTGCTCTGTATTCAGCTTCAGTGGTTGACAATGATACAATCGGTTGTCTTTTACTGCACCAAGAGACTGTTTCTGAATCAATCTTGAAAAAAATACTTAGTGGTCGAACGTCGTGTGTCATGATCTCCAGCATAGTCAGCATCACAATAGCCAACTATTTTACAATCTTGGTCTTTCTTATAGAAGATACCATAGTCAATTGTGCCTCTCACATATCTCAATATCCGTCGAGCTGCTTCTAAGTGAGGTTTCTTAGAATTTTGCATGTATCGACTTATTACTCCAACCACATAAGAAATATATGGTCGAGTCAATGTCAAATAGATGAAACTTCATACCAATTTTTGATGCATAGTTCCATCTTCTAAATTCTTTCCTTCATAACCGTACAACTTGGCATTGACTTTTAACGATGTTGAGATAGGCTTGCACTCTAGCATCCTAAAATTTTGCAACAAATCTTTAGCATATTTTTGCTGTTCTAGAAAAATTCTTTCTACTATCCGAGTGACTTCGAGCCCAAGGAAATGCTTAAGTTGTCCAAGCTCTTTCATCTGGAAGCGAACTGCCAAATTCTCTCTTGTTCAATGAATCTCTTCTTCATCATCTCTAATGATAATTAAGTCATTCACATATACTAGCACAATTGCAAGTTTCTTTCCATTAGCTTTGACGAATAGGCTAGAATCAGCTGTTTCTACAGAGTAACCACCATGTATTAGAGATTCTCCAATTTTACCATACCATGCCCTTGGAGCTTGCTTTAATCCATACAATGCATTTCTTAATTTACACACATAATCATGATGAAATTCGTTTTCAAATCCTATTGGTTGAATCATGTAGATATCCCGATCCAACTCTTCATGTAGAAAAGTATTCTTTACGTCCATTTGCCATAATATCCAACCTTTGCTAGCTGCCAGTGCAAGTAGAACTCGTACTGTGGTAATTTTGGCTACTGAAGTAAACGTTTCATCATAGTCTAGTCCATACTATTAAGAAAATCCTCGAGCTACCAATCAAGCTTTATACCTCTCCACTGATCCATCAGGACGTCTTTTGATCTTATACACACACTTACAAGATATGGGTTTCACATCCTTTGGCTTTGGCACTAAATTTTAAGTTTGATTTTGCTCAAATGCTATAATTTCTTCTTCTATAGATTTAATCAATTTAGAGCTCTGTGATGCTTCTTCAAAAGTCTCAGGCTCTTTAACATTTTTCTCTTTCACTATAGCTGCATTAGCATATTTGGGATTAAGGTTTTGTATTCTTATTGACCTTCGAGGATGAGATTGAGGGGTTGCAGGTTTTGCTCCTTCATATTTGGCCTCCGTTGTTGGTTGTTGATAGATGCCAGTTTGCCAAGGACTTTGAGTTGTCTCTTGCTCGGTGTTGTCATCACTGTTTCATTATCAAGGTTTTTTTGGCTCGATAGAATTTTAGAAATTTGCTCATCTATCTTTTGTTGTAGTCGTTTTTTTTATTTCTTTTGAATCTGAAAGCTCATCTTTTTGTGGCGACCACCATGAAGATGCTTCATCAAACACCACATTCCTTGACGTATAGCACCGCCCACTAGTAGGGTCATAACATTTCTATCATTTGCGTTGGTTATCATATCCAACAAAGATACACCTGATTGCCTTTTTTTCGAATTTGTTTGTCAGGTGACTTGGCACAAACACATAGCATATACAACAAAATACTAAAAAATAACTCACAGTAGGTTTCATATCCCACAACTTCTCAAAGGGTGATCTGAACCTTAACCTTGGTTAAGGAAGCTTATTAATCACGTGGGCTGTAGTCTTGATTCCTTTGGCTCAAAATCTTCTTGGTACATTTTTTGCGTGCAACATACTTCTACAAATCTCTACAAGATGTCGATTCTTCTTTTCTGCAACACCATTTTGTTATGGCGTGTTGGCACATGTGAACTAATGTCTTATTTTATTTTATCGAAGATATTGTGAGAACTCATCAGAGGTAATTCTTCTCCATTATCTGTGCAGAGACAATGAATCTTCCTTTTGACTTCTCATTCAGTTGTTTCTCTAAATTCCTTGAACTTCAAAAAAGTATTTGATTTTTCCTTCATAAAGAAAACCCATACATACCTTGAGAAGTCATCAATAAATGTCACCATGTACCGCATGCCACTAATTGATGGCTGCTTAACAGGTCCAAACACATCAGAGTGAACCAACTCTAATGGCTCCTTAGCTCTAAACTTTGACTCCTCATATGGTAGTTGATGTGCCTTATCGTACTGACATCTCGCATATATTATATCTACTCTCACATCAAGTTAAGGTAGACCCTTAAGCATTGCCTTGTTCATCATCACTTTGAGCTTATGATAAATTACATGTCCCAATCGTGAATACCACAAATCTACTGTCTCATTCTTTCGAGTCTTGTCTACATAAGGTGACTCTGCTGATAGTACATAGACTGACTCTAGTCGTCGTCCTTCCATTGTTAGTGTTCCTGTGATTTTTAAATCTTGGTACACCTTAACATCTTGTGGACCGAACAAGACATAATGCCCAAAAGATGTTAACTGTGATACTGACAATAGATTCTTTTTTATATCAAGGACATTATAGACATCTTAAAGTGTTACCTTGTTATGACTGTAACGAGGTGCAAGGATTATGTTACCGATGTGAGCTATAGGGAATCTTGAGTTGTTGGCTGTCACCACCACGCGACTTCTTTTTGTACTTAGTTCTATCTTGTAGCTTTTCTTTGTCACCAGTCATATGATTCGAACATCGTGAGTCAACGATCTAATCATTTTCATAATCAATCTGTCCAGACATTATCACTAAGAGTGATAGGTCTTCTTCCTCTATAGCGACAGACGCTTTAGCATCCCACTCATCTTCATTTTTTCTTTCTGAGTTTGATGTGGCAGTATTACCTTTCGCAGACATTTTCTTGGACCAACAATCTTTTGCCATGTGTCCTATTTTTTCACAATTGTAGCATTTTTCTTCAAACGTTTTCTTTTGGTTGGACTGACTACCATTGCTGCGAGTCCTCCATACTCCCCCTGTCTGTGCGCTACCTTCTTGGTGATGACTCTTTATCTTGTCATCATATCTTTTAGATCCTCCACTAGCACGTCATTTAAATCGACCGTTCTTTTTGTCGATATAGAGTGCTTCTTCATCGCATTTTAAAGAAACCTCACCCATTTGCTTGCCAATCGCTTCTTGATCAGTAAGAAAATTTTTAAATTTAATGAGAGATGGTTAGGTTGGCCAGCCTTGTATAGCCGTAATAAAACTTCTATACTCGGCCCTCAAATCATGGATGATAATTCTTTTCATCTTAGTTTCAGCGATAGCAGTGGCAGGATCTAACTCAAATATTTCACGGCACAATGACTTTACCATTGTGAAGTATTGGTTATCGTCATGTTGCGTTGTGCAATTGAAAATAGTTTATTCTCTAGAAGTTGTAGTCGCATGTTGTTTTTCTTTGAAAAGAGTACTGCAAAAGTGTCCCATGCTTCATTTGGGGTCTTGGCCTTCTTTATGTGCTCTAACATTTTTTCTTCAACTGTGGTCTTAATGGCGAACATAGCCTTATTAGTTTTTACCTTCTACTTCTTTAAAATGGCTTCGTCTGTTAGCTGCTTTACTTTATTCTCGCCAACGACCTCCCAAAGATCTTGGCTTTGAAAGTTAGACTCCATCAATGTCGCCCATGTATTGTAATTTTGGTTGTTGATTTTCTTGATTTCTCAAACGACTTGAAGGTCACCCATCGTGTTAGTATTACCTTAGTAATACCAAACAAATTTTGTCAATAAATTTACGAGAGTGATATAAGGTTGTCGGGTGATAATGCCAAACATTACCCTCAGTAGGAGTGAGATAGTTTAGAATCAATTTGGAATAGCTTTATATCATAAAAAAGTTCAATAAAATCGTATTAAGACCAAAAAAAAAAAAAATCATATAAAAACCATAAGATAAAGAAGTAAAAGACAATTCCAACGAAATACATATAGTAACAACTACACAAATTAATTTTAAGTTTTATATCACACATTTTAATAAGTTACGATTCTAATTTTGTATTAAAATTTCAGACTAACGTTTTAAATTTATCTTAGGCCTTTTCAGTAATCATTCCCATATATTCGTAGGTGTCCTTGTCAAAAGAACTAAGTTGAAGATGAGTTTTTTATATGATCAAGTTGTTGACACGAGGTTGGCGTAAAACTAGATAGTAAATTAATATTAGATTAAATATTAATAAAGTAAAACATGCATTTAGGATTCTCATTTAATTATAAATTACCAATTAAATATACAACCAAATCCAACACATGCCTAAGTTATTCGATTTTTTTGGTTCCACGATAAATCTTGAACTGTAGCAATAATAGGAATTCATTTCTAAAAATTAAAGCTGCAATAAAAGAAATATTATTTTATAACTTTCGCTTATAAAATTATAATAAGATTACATGGATCAAAAGCATGGTATTTTTATTAGATATATAGGAATATAAAAAGAAAGCATAATGGAGATGGATCATATCATTCTATTTGTATTTGGGAAGATTGAGGAGGACCGGCAAACGGAGGACAATGCTCAAGACAAGCTTCGTGAGTGGCCCAACACCCTACTTTGGGATCAGTTACGCAACAGCTACAATAATTTAGTTTTAACAAGCTCTTGTCGCTGTCGGAACAAACTGATCTCCTACACGGTAATAGTGTTATGTCTTGCTTCACCTCATACTTTTCACCCCTCAACCTATATTTGCCAATCCCGTTGCCTGTTCATCATAAACCACCAACAAAAAGAAAAGGTAAATTAATGAATAAATAAGAAAATAATTAGAATCCGTTTTAAAAGTCTCAAAGTTAAAATCCCTTTGTGCATGCAAATTAAAAATGAAATTGTTCATTAGAAAAAAAAATCCCGCGAGGAATAAAAGAAAATTGATTAAGATATGTACATTCGTAGGAATCTGGAAGACAAGCGAAGACAATGCAAAAGAGAACCAAAAGAGCAATATTGAATTTTGTAGTTGCCATCTTAAAAATGTCTAATCACAAAGAGATTGTGTTGTATTCTAACTCCAGCTGGTTTGTTATTTATATAAGGATCAGAATTTGTAGCAATTAATTGTTTTTTTATTGATCATAAGAATAACTCTATGTTCTTTAGGAGGTGAATCCGTTATCACATTAAATATTTCTTTACGTTTTCACACAATAATGATAATAATTAATAATAATAAATGCTATAGGTGGATGACTTTTTCTTAACGTTTTCCTTTTTCTTAAATTTTCATAAAGAACTAATTAAGTCATCTATATAGTTGCTGAATAACAATGAGCCATTAGTTCATGGTTTGATATATTGGTTCCCCAAGTCCCAAAAAAAAAAAACTGATTCAGGGTCATGACTCATGATGAGGTAATTTGATCTGTTTACCAAAGATAAATGATGGATCATCTCAACATTGGATACGTTTATGGGTCACGAATGTCATGCAGAGAAATGGCTGTCCACGAATATGGGCAGATGTACTCTTAGCAAAGTAAAATTGTCATTGCATTATCATATTTATTTATATCGAACTTGGTTTGAACTATAGAGAAGTAGTGTGTGCAATCTTTAATTGACAAAGGTCATTATTAAGTGTTGAGCAATCTTTGACATACATGGAATAATAAGGATCACAGAGACACATTGTCAACATCTATATTAGTAACATGTTAACCTATTTGATCAATTTCATTATCAGATATTCGTCATCTTCAACTCTTTATGATAGAAGTGCAAAAACCCTATATATGCTCATTATCCAATGTGTTTTGTTTTATGTCCTTCACCAATCACGTTTCCTTTTTTTTTTTCTGGTTGTGTTTAACTGTGGAAGGATTTAGATCAATAATCCGGGTTCAATCTTTAGTGATGGATCTTCAGGATGAGGAGTATTAGGAAAAACAAAGTAGGAAGTAATTGATAATTAATTATGTGATGCATTGAGGGATAATTAGCATCTCAATGAGCTGTTTTCACTTATTTAATTACTTATTACATGCACAACAACATGCAACATACATACATATACATATATATTATGTATTTATATATGTATAGGTTATCCTTAGTGTGAAATCTTAGTTCCATATTATAAAGGAAAATTAACATTTAAGTTCTTACTTCTTTTTTCTTAAATTATTCATCAGATTTTTTCAAATAATTGGATCTGCCTTCTCGATTTACGTGTTTTAATGCTTGTGTTGGTGATTTTTTGAGGTGGAAAAGAGAAAATTGGCACTGCATATTGGGTTTGAGATTGGAAAGTAATCAATGCTTGGCAAGTCATTTGTATTCATAGCTTGGCACTAATCTTTCTTCTGGTGGCTACTTCATTCCCGGTTTCTAGAGTTCAGTGTTTTTTTTTTAATCATCGATACATCATCATTTATTATACATCAATTATACAATAACTAGGATTATATCTCATCAATTACATATTTACAAATACCCGGATCATATAACCTACACATGGGAAATAAAATTTTCACAAATAGCAAAAAGAAAACCTCAGGAAAAAGAGAAATAGTTATACTATTGAATTCTTGATAAAGGCTAAAAAAATTTACAAGCTAAGAGTTTGTCACTGAAGCAAATACTAGTGCTTTGGTAGTTCAGGTTTTAGTGTCAAACTTATTTAAATTTGCTCTCTTTTTCACTTTAATTATTTTGAAAACTTATTAGCTTAATTCTTAAATTATTTATTAGATTCTTATTTTTTTATAATATCAAATTTAATCTTTATTATTAAAAAATAATTATTTAAAAATTAAATAAATATGAAACCTTTTATTATAATTAGACATATTAATTTATCTTACTGTTCTTAAAAAATAAAATTTAGATGTTATATTTAAAAAAAAAAAACTAAAATATGTATTCAAAAAATTTAAGGACTTAATAAATAATTCAAAAAATTTAAAAACTTAACTATCAATTCTCCTATATATATATATATATATATATTTGGTGTTATATTACACCTAAGTGGTAGTGGTACAACCACGTAAACTCATGACTTACAATGCGAATTGTGAGGAGTTTTAACTAGTAGATCGCCAAAATTTTTCTTAGTTATTATTTTCTTTTTATTTTTGTTATTTAGAAGATCAAGTTGTGATAAATGTTGTTTTATTTCTCATCTATTAACTAACTAAAATTCTAAATTAAATTTCAACAGTATTGTGAAAATTTATTAAAAAATGTATTAATTTTATAAATTTTGTTTAAAATTATCATTTAAGAACTAATTAATTAATGATAAAGAATGTACTGTAAGAAGCGTGTATAACTGGTTTAAAAGAAATTAAATTTTATCTAGTTCAGTTGATTTGAGGGAAATAAAATCTGAGATGTTGATTATTTCTGATTTAAATAAAATGTTCTCGAAAAATATCCATTAATATTATTTGTTTATATGTTCATTTGATAAGAAGAATTGATAATTTAGTTCTTAAATTTCTCTTGAATTATTTATTGAATCTCTAAGTTTTTAAAATTATCGTGTTTAGTCTCTACGATTGTACTTTTTGATGGCAATAAAGTAATTTGATATATTTAATCATGATAAATAATTACTTGATCGAATTTATTTTAGAGAAATTTTTGTAGTTGATCAATTATGTAGGATAAAATTTTTATTTGATCGAAGTTAAATTTTTTAAGTTTTATTAACCATATATATCACGTTGACCATTTTACCTTTATTTTAATTTTAATAAATTTTCTTTTTTTCCTCATTGTTTCTTCTTTTTTTATAAATTATTTATTTAATTAAGTTTTTATTTTTTATAAATTAATTAAAAATAAGTTAAAAAGTAAAATTTTAAAAATATCTTAAAAATAAAAATAATTAAAAAAAGTAAAGTGTTGGGCGCATGCCTGAGGCACGCACCCCACGCATGCGTCCAACGCAGCGAAGTTGTTTGGGGGGACCGAGTTTTACTTGTTTTATTTATTTATTTTTAAAATTTTATTTCTACTGTATATTTAAATTAATTATTTTTTAATTAATGTATTAAAAAGAGAAAATAAATAATTAATTAAGTAAAATATTTAATTTATTTTATTAAATTAAAAAAAAAGCTTTGGGCGCATGCGTTAGGCGTGCGCCCAATGCATGCGCCCAGCAAAGCTTGGCAAAGCTAAGCTTTATTTGTTTTATTTTAAATTTATATAAAAAAAATTTATTTTTAATTTTTATTTAAATTAATTATTTTTTAATTAATGTATTAAAAAAGAAAAAATTAATTAATTAATTGAAGTATTTAATTTAATTTATTAAATTAAAAAAATAAAGAGCTTTGGGCACAAGCGTGAGGCGTGCGCCCCAAGCATGCGCCCAATCTTTGCTTGTTTTATTTTTTTATTTAAAAAATTTTATTTTAAATTTATATTTAAATTATTAATTATTAATTAATGTATTAAAAAAGAAAAAAAATTTAATTAATTAATTGAAATATTTAATTTATTTTATTAAATTAAAAAAAAGTATTGGGCGCATGCATGCGCCAAGCAAAGCTTGGTATTTTATTATTTATTTTAAATTTATTTTAAAAGTTTTACTTTTAATTTTTATTTACATTTTTATTTTTTAATTAATGTGTTAAAAAGAAAAAACTAAATAATTAATTAATTGAAATATTTGATTTATTTTAATAAATTTAAAAAAAAACCATTGGGCGCATGTGTTAGGTGCACGCCCTACGCATGCCCCAAGCAAAGTTTGGCATTTTATTTTTAATTTATATTTAAATTATTATTATTTAATTAATGTATTAAAAAAATAAAAAAATAATTAATTAATTAATTAAAATATTTGATTTATTTTATTAAATTAAAAAAAGAAAAAACATTGAGCGCATGCGTTAGGCGCGTGCCCCACGCGTGCTCCAAGCACAATATGACATTTTATTTTTAATTTATATTTAAATTAATTATTTTTAATTAATGTATTAAAAAAATAATTAATTATTTTTAAAAATAATTAATTAATTAATTAAAATATTTAATTAATTTTATTAAATAAAAAAAGCTTTGGGCACATGCGTGATGCACTCGCTCTACGCATGCGCCCCGCAAGACATGCTGGGCGCAGCATGCGCCCAGCCACTTCCAAGCGCTGGGCGCATGCAGCATGCGCCCAGCGCCTCCCCAAGCTTTGCTTTTATTTTTTTAATTTAATTTTTTTTATTTAAAGTAATTATATTTTAATTAATGTATTAAAAAATTAATTAATTAATTAAAATAATTTATTTATTTTAATTAATTTATAAAAAAATAAAAAGTTATTCAATTAAATAATTTATATTATTTAATTAAAATACAATTTTTTCACTAATTTAATAAAAAAGTTACAAATTTTATTTTAAAATTATTTTATACTGATTATTTTATTTTATTTTTTAAAAATTTGTTTAAAACAAAACTAAAACTTGGGACACAAGCATGCAGCCAAACTTCACTTCACTGCATTGGGTGCATGCGTGAGGCGCGTGCCCCACGCATGCACCCAAGGTTTTGCTTTTTTTTTTAATTCTTTTTATTTTTAAGTTGTTTTTAAAATTTTACTTTTTTATTTACTTTTAATTATTTTATTAAAAATAAAAACTTAATTAATTAAATAATTTATAAAAAAGAAAAAGAAGAAAAAATGAGAAAAAATTATTAAAATTAAAATAAAGGTAAAATGGTCAACGTGACATATATCTAGTTAATAAAACTTAAGAAATTTGACTTCGGTCATATAAAATTTTTATCTTAAATAATTGGTCAACTATGAAAATTTTTCTTTATTTTATTGCTATGAAATAGTGTACCTTAGACTTTATTATTTTTTAACATAAGGATTAAACTAGATATTTAAAAAAATATATATTTAAGAATCTAATAATTAATTAAAAAAAAATTAAGGACTAAATTGACAATTTCTTATTTGACAATTACAAGACCTTTTAATTAGAATTACTATAATTGTGTGTTGGAGATCGTGCTTAAGTGTCAATCCATTTTATATGAATATTTGTTTAATATTTATATAATGTACATTTTAATAAATCGTTAACTATATACATTATACATTTTGTATATAATATTTATCTTGTTACTTTGTAAACATTATAGATCTAAAAGAGTTTAGATCTGATCTAAAAGTATTTAGGTCATATTAAGAGTTAGTAATTCTAAGAGTTAGAATATTGTCTAGACTGGAATAAAGACTCGAAAATCTATATAATAATGACATAGTTGTAGGGAGTTGCAAATAGTGTTGAGAAATATCATTATACAACATATTCTAAAATTTTTTTTTTGACCAATGTTTATTGACATTGTCGATTGGTAAACCTTTTAGATCAATGTATGTTTATATCTGGATTGTCCAAACGATTAGTCTTAATAGACCGTTAACTTAGTGGAAGCTCTTATAGGTATGCAAATATTCAGTAAGGACTATGTACTAAACAGACTCACAAGGACCTCCAATAGATGTCTCAAAGTTGTCAATGGAAGGTCTTCTCAAGTTTAATAATATTTATGGTCTTTTGATCTAAACGTTACGGTGAGCTTGTGAGTGATCCACCATACTTTAATTTTACACATGTCAGAGACTTTTCATGATTTGACTTTCCAGTGTTGTTGGGGTATGGTCCAATGCTCATGAACTTTAGTGTGCATAGATATAGAATTCATTAACTTATATGGGTAAGTTGTATATCTTGATACTCCGAGATTGTATTTTAGAAAGTCTTATAACCACAAGCATTCACTCCGAAAAAGAGTTTCCATAATATAAAATAATATCGTAAAAGTGTTTATATATATTGTTTATATAAATACAAATATAGAGATAAGTTTATGATCGAGCAAATAGAGATTTGATAATGAAGATTTATATTTCTACTCTTTAGAAATATAGGTGACAGAGGAACTATACGAACATGTTTTAACCTAAACTTATATAGTTCAACGAGCTATTTTTTATATCCGTAATATATGTGTGGGATAATATTCACAGACTTATGAAAAAGTTCTATAAAATAAATAGTTGTGAATCTAAAAAATCTCACAAAGTATATTATTAAAATATTTGAGCAATAAATTGGGTCGAACAGTTCAATCTAAAGTTTAAAAAATAAAAATTGATTTCAGAATTTCTCAAATGGCAAACATGTCAAAGATTATTTGTTAAGCTTATTTTAATTAAGTTAACAAATTGTTAACTTGTTAAGTATGCAACGAGTGACATGTTACATGCATAAATAATGAACATTTGTCCATAATAGAAAGTCAACTTAAAATAGAAAGAGTTTGCATTTTGAGTAGCGAAGTAATTCGGCCATTTTGAAAAAACACACAAGGAGAAGAAGTGTTCTTCATGCATTGAGTGTCAAAACCAAAAAAATAAAAGAGCTTAGGGATTAAGCAATCTAAAATTAATTCCTACAGAGATCAAAGCTACTATTTTAACAATTTGATCTCACCAAATTCAAGTTTTAGAATTGTTCGTGAAAAAAATTTAAGATGATATTTTATATGATTTAAACTCTTAAATAAATTATACCGATAGTCTTCAATATATAATTTTTATTATTATAATAAACTTAATTTAAAAATCTAATTATTGAAATACATTTTCCGTTGCCGCTATATGCTGTTACATACTGTATATAACATGTATTTGTATTTCAATAATCACACACACACACACACATAAACACTAACCTATCACATTCAAGGATAATGTGAAGAAGCATGTATTCAAAGATAAAAATGTAAAGACGTATAAATAATTAAGGAGAAAAAGGATCTAAATGATAATATTCTAATTATAAATATTGAATTAGTAGCAAATAATTAGAATTCACATATAGCGCTATAAGCTGCAATAATAATTAATTAATTAGACACCCAAACAAGAAGTGGTCATTTTCAAATTTCACCTTCTTATATATCAAATTTTCAGTAATTCATAATAATTATCATATTACATGGATCAAAGCATGGTGTTTTTGTTATTTAAGATTATAAAAGAAAACTTGAAGATGGATGATTTCATTTGGGAGGGGCGTGAGGAGGACCAGCGAATGGAGGACGATGCTGAAGACAAGCTTCGTGAATAATAGATAGTATAATTGTAAATACATAAATTTTTTATTTCTATTTGTTTTATTAATAAAAAATTATATATAAGGTTATCTTAATTTAAATTTTTGACTTAAAATTATGACTTACAACATTGAAGACAAGCTTTAAGAAAATTTATTAACGGATGGAAAATACATAAAGTTTTATATTAGTTTGTTATATATATATATATATGAGGTTATTTTAATTTTAATTTTTGACTTAAAGCTGCCACTTAAATTGTTATTTATTAATTTTCTATAATCTAATAGTATAAGTTAGCAACATTAAATTTTAAATTTACATCATTTAATAACATTAAATCATGAATAAAAATTTAAGTTAGGGAATATACCCTCTATATATATATATTTCTTATTTATATCTTAGTTCCATGTTAAATTTTGAATTGTAACAAATAACTAAAACTTGTTTTTAACGATAAAAGTTGCCATTAAAAATGTAATATATTGAATTATTAAATTGTGAGAATATTGATTGAAAATTATCAGGATATAATTTGGAGATCAAGTTAAGTGCGTAGAGTACGCAAGAATCAAAGACGGACGTGAAATGAGGCAAAAAAACAAAGAAAGGGGCACCAGGTGCCAGTGCTACGACAACCAGGTAGGGGCGCCGTGGCGCCCAGTCCAAAACGTGAGCGCCGCGACGCTGGTCGGGGGAATCAGTTTCCCATTTTGGGTTTTTCTTATTTCGTCTCTCACTTACTTCAAGACTCCCTATTACGACTCCCACACATATGAGGTAAACTTAGGTCGTCCCAAAGCCTATATAAAAGTTATCAATTGGCTTGTAAATATACCTTAGTGATCAAATGAGAGATCTTTGTAATCATCAATAATCTTTGTGATAGGTTGAGAAATTTTAGTGATCATCAATAACCTTTGTGAAAGAAAATCCCTAGAGTGAGAGAGAAAATTTTCTTTATGATCTTTCTTGTAAAAAGCATACTTTGTGAGTGCTTTGTGATTCATAATAAGATAAGAGTGTGATCTTGATCCACCGTGGACGTAGACAAGTTGCCACATTATATAATTCTTTGTGTGTTCTTCTTCTACCCATTCTCATTTTATTCCATAATTTAATTGTTCTGCATATATTGCTTGGGTGATTTTGCTTGTTTGTGTGCTTCCACTTCAACAAACTGGTATCAGAGCTTGGTTCTAAGCAAACATAACCACACCCAAGTATGACGTAGAGAAATTTAACGGTACGAATGACTTCAAACTGTAGAAGATAAAGGTTAAGGCGTTGTTAGTGAGCCAAAGGCTTGGTTCGATATTAGAAGAGACTGCAGCTCCATCTAGTGATTAAGAGAAGATGCCAGAGTCATTTAGAGCTGAAGGAGAAAGAAAGGACATTCAAGAAAGAGCTCATAACACAATCGTTCTGTCATTGAGCGATGAAGTACTAAAGGAAGTAGCAGGTGAGACGACTGCAATAGGTCTTTGGAAGAAGCTTGACTCTTTTTATATGAGGAAATCGTTGGCAAACAGATTACATATAAAGAAAAAATTGTATCAGTTGTTCATGTCAGAGGAGACGCCGATGAAAGATCATATAGACGCCTTCAATAAGATCATCCTTGATATTGAGTCTATCAACATCAAGATAGAAGATGAAGATAGAGCGATTATCCTACTGAGTTCACTCCCCAAGAGCTATGAGAGTTTTGTTGATACGCTACTCTACGATAGAGAGAGTTTAACGATGAGTGATGTGAAATCATCATTAAACTCAAAGTTATTAGGAAAGCAGACCGAGGGCAATACAGAAAGCTTATTTGTAAGAGGAAGACCCTCATATAGAGATGGGAAGAAAAAAGGCTAAAGGTCGAAGTCTATGACTCATAGGAAGTGCTATTGCTGCAAGAAAGAGGAGTACTTCATAAAGAATTGTCCTGAGAATAGAGCACAAGACAAGAAGAAAGCGGATGTTGCGCTTGCCTATGATGATAGCTATGACAGCGCAGAGACACTCGTCGCTACTGTTGGTTAGAACTCTCAACAATGGGTTTTTAATTCTGGTTGCACTTTTCATATGTGTCCACATAAGTCTTGGTTTATAAATTTCCAGCCTATTAGTAGTGGTAAGGTCTTAATGGATAATGACATTGCATGTTAGATGATGGGAATTGATAGTATTAAACTTAGGCTACATGATGAGCGAGTGAGAGAGTTGACAGATGTTAGGTATGTTCCCGATTTGAAGAGAAACTTGATCTCACTAAGGACTGTTGTCACGCCCCAGACCCAAAAGATCTGACACACGACATCACTTACATTCATTCAATAATACTTAAACATTCATTTAAATTTCTTTCAGAATTATAACAATTGAATTATGACTGGGACAATTAGTAAACCGGAGATACACAGAGTTTTCTCAGAGATTAACACTCTACTACGTCACCAGTAGCAACTTTGTTACCGGAAGCCCAGAATATATTCATTGCAAATTCTTACTTAAAATCAATCCATTACTACACTTGGTGAAACTTAAACTAAATCCAACAACACACAATAAAATAATACATAAGTATTTATTCAATAGGGACAAATCAAATATCTTATTCCACGTGTCCCCAAATGAAACACTTAGCAACCTAACAACTTAGGGAACCCAAGGAACAGCAGAAGCCTTGCCAAATCCGCTAAGCACACATGTACCTTATTTACCTGAAATCACCATAAACTGTAATGAGTATAAAACTCAGTAAGCATACTAGTTTTTTTATATATCAAATACAAATACATATATGTACACAATGCATATGTATAATATGTTGTGATCAATCAAAATCATAATCTTATCAAATCACATATTATGTAAGTGCTTACACATTCTTTCAAAACACATAATAGGAATACCATCACTCAACTACTACTTAGTAGGACTTACATATCACATATCACATAATGAGCCAAATGTCACTCGTAGGTGACATACCGTATGAGAGGAATAGTACAAGTGAGGTCTTGAAATTACACATATATAATGCTCATACCCGAAGGTAAAAGCCAAACCCTCACCCTGATCATCGGTGAGTCCCCTTACAGTTAGTCATCTTTGTGTTTTAGAGGAGTTTTCTGATATACTTGGATTGAGATAGAAATATTGTGTCTCTTGATCTTGTCACCTCTACTCCAAAGAAGAAATGCAGTTCACCTAAGTCTTTTAGAGCAAACTTGACTTTCCAGTTCTCAATCAGCTTTTGGATTATCATTTCATTGCTACATGTGATGACTATGTCATCAATATATATCAATAGCAGTGTGGCATCTTCTTCTGTTCTATTGAAAAATAGTGAAGTATCTGTCTTTGCTCTTATAATCCCCACTGAACTAAAGCTCCCTTTAATTTTTTAAACCAGGCTCTTGGAGCATGTTTAAGGCCATACAAGGCCTTGTTCAGTTTGTAGATAAAACCTTATTTCAAGGGGTCTTCATATCCTTGTGGTTGATGCATGTATACATCTTTTGTGAGGTCACCATTCAAAAAGGCATTTTCGATGTCCACTTGTCTCAGTTTCCACCCATTTTTTAGAGCTAAAGTCAGAATTATTCTAATGAAGCATGATTTCACAACAGGGCTAAAAGTCTTATTATAATCTAGTCATGGGGTTTGATGAAATCCCTTTGCCATAAGCCTGACTTTGTACCTTTCAACTGAGCCATCAGCTTTGTGCTTCACTTTAAAAACTCATTTATTTCACTTTAAAAACTCATTTGTTGGGTGAATGAGGCACTAGGGTCAATGTCTTGTTTTTGAAAAGAGCATTGTACTCTTCATTCATAGCCTCTTTCTAGTTTGGATCCAGCAGTGCTTCATTAATGGATGTTGGTGTGCATGAAAGTTAGGGTGCATTGTTTAAGTAGATTTTGGGTTTGAAAATACCAAATTTGGACCTTGTTGTCATAGGGTGGGTGTTTTGATCTTGTTGTGGTTGCAGGTTTTATATTTCTGATGGTAGGTTTAAAGGCTATGTTTTTTTGTTCAGTGTTTGAGTCATCTGTATTGTTTTGTGAGTTCTGTGGAATTGGTGAAGTGATGGATTGATCAGTATCTAAGGAGTTACCAGTTGAGAGTTCTAGACTAGCTGACTGACTGACTGACTGACTGTATGAGATTCAATGAATATAAATTGCTGAGTTATTCTATCAGATGAGACTTTATCATTATTGTTATGGACTTTAAACTATAAGCATGATAAAAAAGAGAATTATTCTTCATTGAAGACTATATGTCTTGCAATGTAGATTCTTCCTGAAGAGTGTTGACATACATATCCTTTATGTTTGTCAATGTATCCTAGGAACACACATTTACTAGTATGAAAATTAAATTTATTGGTGTGATAGAGTCTTAAGTGAGGGTAACACTCACAGCCAAAGGTTTTGAGTAAGGAATAGTCTAATGTATGTCCCCACAGTTTCTCAAAAGGAGATTTATAGTTCAATCTTTTTTAGGGTAATCTGTTTATTAGGTAGGTAGAAGTGTGGATAGCTTTCCACCAAAATTTGAGAGGCATGAATGCTTGTGCAAGAAATGTTAGGGTTGTTTAAGTTAAGTGCCTATATTTTCTTTTTACTTTTCTATCTTGGTGGTGAGTATATAGGCATGAGTATCTTTGATTTATTCCTTATGAGTTTAGGTATGCTTCTAAGGCTCTAAATTCCCCACCCATGTCACTTTGTAGGTTCTTGATTTTGTGTCTAGTGAGCTTTTCAATTTTGGTCTTAAAGGCAATGAATTTGGACAATGTTTCTGATTTGTTTACAAGGGGATATGTCCAGGTGAAGTTGGTGTAGTCATCCACTAGGGCCAGATAATATTTGTAGCTTTTGTTAGTAGTGATATGAGCTAGTCCCCATAGGTCTGCATGTACTATTTCTAGAAGATGATCTGTTTTGGTTTCTATTTCCTTAAAGGTTAATTGATGTTCTTTACCATATTGACAAGCTGAGCAAAAAGGAAGTTTAATGTCTGCAGTGTCATTATTTTTCATTTTGAAAAGATCTTTACAACTTAATATAATCTCATTGAGTACCATTATATTGGGGTACCCTAATCTTCTATGAAAAAGTTCTATTTTGCAGTTTAGTCTCAAGGAACTATTATTGATCACTTTGTTAGACTATAGACCATAACATTTATTGCTATTTAAGGCTACTTGACTCACACAAAATATTGACTTAGGACTACTGACACAGAACAATGACTCTGAAATGCTTGGTTGATAGATATAGGACTCGAATTTTGACTTGACACCTTAGGTTGACACTGCAGCTGGTATAACCCTTCTTTAGCCACTTCCAGAAGCATCACCTTCCCCTGTTTCATGTCCTTCACCACACATTGAGATTTGTTAAATTCAACTGTAACTTCATTATCATGCAAACGTTTTGAGATGTTGATCACGTTTTTGGTTATGTGAGGCACAATCAATACTTCATTCAATTTTAGGTCTGTGGTGTAAGTGTGTGATAGAGTTGTGATTGTTGTGCTGCCAACATGTGTAATAGAGTTTTGACCATTACCTACAGTGAGCTGCTGATCTCTTTGGTACTAGTTGCTGAGTTTGAGGTTGTTTATGTTGTTGGTGACATGGTGGGTTGCTCCACTATCAAGATACCATGGTTGGATTTCTTGATTTTTAGTTGTAGCTATGTAAGCTCTTCTTGGTTGATTATTCTGACTTACCTTAGGAGTGAAGTCTTTCTTAAACTAATGCCAGCACTCAGTTGCTATGTGCTTAGGTTTATGACATATCTGACATACATCAATTGTGTCTTGCTTTGTTGTTTCTTGAGTTTTTCCTCTGCCTTGTGAGATAGCATGTCCAGTATAGTTCCCAAAATGGACATTGGTCTGGTAATGAGCACTTTGTGAGCCTTGAGCACCATTATTTTTTGTTTTGCCAAACCAGCATTTCTTCTAATTCCAGTTGGTTTGAGTAAAGTTGGCATTAAAATGTGCTGGGCAATCATACATGTCAGTGGCAAGGTTGTGCTTAAGCCTATGTTCATGGTACAGAAGAAGGGCATAGACATCAGCCAGAGGTAGTTTGTCAGCCTTTGAGGTGACATTCACAAACACAGGGTCATACTCATTTCTTAGACCACTTAGAATGTAGTGTACAAGTTCATCATCATTGATGACACACCCTGCATACCTGAGTAACTCAGCCAAGCCTTTCATCTTCATATAATATTGAGTCATGCTCATTGATCATTTTTTGGTGGATTGAATGAGGTTTTTGAGATGTATCAGTCTGGCCTTAGACTGTGATGCAAAGAGCTTCTCCAGTGTTGACTAGAGCTCAAATGAGGTTGAACATTCTACTATAGCTCCTAACATTGCTTCTGGCAGAGAAGAGAGTAGCCAAGACATTAGGTTTTGGTTTTTCATCATCCACTTTTAGAAATCTGGGTTTTCTGTGGTTATGACAATGCTGTCATTGTCAATGGTGACAAGTTGTTGTCTTGGGGCTAGTTTACTGCCATCAATGAAACCCATTAAACTATTTTCCCTTATACTGGGAATCACTTGAGATTTTCACAACAGATACTTTGTGTTGGTTAGTTTTATAGAGGCTGAGAAGACAAATGAATTTCCAGGCACGCTGATGTATGGAGCAGAGATGGTGGAGTTTTGTGTGTTTTGGTTTATTGAAGAGCTCGAGGCCATTGATCAGTAGGCTCTGATACCAAGTTAAAATTTAGAGACTGAGAGCTCAAAATGAGTCTGTGTATTGTCGTAAGTATTGATCAATGTAACAATATGAATTTACATTCGATAACACACCCTTTTATATAAAGTTACAGAGGCTATTCTACTATATTTGATACATCAAACACTGCCCTATGATTTAGGCTTTTCCCTAGTACTTAACATAATCTCCATCGTTGGATGAGCCCTTATTGTACCTTCATCATTAGGATTAATACACCTCATTGTTGTCCTTCGTCCCGAGCTGTGTATGTTAGCCTGTGATGTGCAGCACTCATATTTCCTAGTGCTACTGATATTGTTGTCCTTGCTCCTATGATTTTATTATGTTTCTTCTGGTTTGTTACATTGCCATGTCACCAATTGATTAGTTGACAATGATGTCATGTCATCCTCATATTTTAGTGTCTGACTCATTTTCACATTTGCAACAAATTCGTCTTCAAAATGACTTTTTAATCTATTCTTGAAATTGATCTCAATTCAATTTAAAATAAAAAATAAAAAAAATTAAAACTTAAAAAAAAATAAAAAAATTAAATTGAATCGAATCAATTCTTGCAATTTGAACTAATCACTTCGGTTCCAAATTAAACTAAACTGAAACTAAAATTGCCCATCCTTACACATTTAGAGTATTTAGACTTTCTCTTAAAGCTAATTGTTATTGATAATCTGCATTAGGAATTTGAATGACAATAATAATTGCGTTCAATTTCCCTTGAAGGTCGTACAAAAGATGGATGTTTTGTTGCTTTTTTTTTCTTGCAGGTAAATTGCATCTTTCTTTGAAATTTTACTGCAGCTGTTGATAATGACGGTAAAATATGGAAGTGAAAGTTCAGTTGCCATGTTTGGCTAATGTCAATTTTTTTTTTTT
Source organism: Ailanthus altissimus (assembly GCA_946807835.1). Classification (NCBI taxonomy): domain Eukaryota; kingdom Viridiplantae; phylum Streptophyta; class Magnoliopsida; order Sapindales; family Simaroubaceae; genus Ailanthus; species Ailanthus altissimus. The sequence continues at coordinate 24,704,590 of OX327684.1, forward strand.
GAAAGGAAAAAAAATTCCTTAGCATTAAGAAGAATATAACTGAGGATAATCCTCTACAAGTAGAGAGACAAGCTGTCTTGGTATGGAATCAAACCAAATAGTATCCGAAGCTAGATTAAAAGCATTATGAGCTAATACACGGGCAACTTTGTTTGCTTCTCTTGGAATGTGAAGGAATTTGTAAGATGTGAAGCTTGCTAAAAAACTGAATATATCTCTAATGACAGTTCCGATTTCTGAAGCTATGTTTCCCGGTGCCAGGAGGTTGCCAACCATCGTCTCTGCATATAACTCTATTTCAACAGCATCACATACGCCAAGTGATAAGTAAGCATTGCAATGCCCTGAGCCCATGCAACACTGCAGACGCTTCAACATTGGGTACGGGTAACAGGCCATCTAAGACAGCAGATCCAGCCAGGAGAACTGCACCAGTTGAAGTACGCACCACAAAGCCGAAACACGTCTTGTGTTTCTGGTTGTTAACAGCTGCGTCTGAATTCAATTTTAGGAAACCATGTTGAGGTGGCTTCCATTTTGCGGTCCCTAGCTACACGAGCTGTCAAAGTCAGTGCCCGGGCTTTATGAAATTCATCAAGGAATCCTTTTGCCCAGTTGACAATCAATTCAAGAGGTAGCTCGAGGTGTTCATGAACTCTTTTTTTATTTCTTACAAACCAAATCCGCCAGAGGATAATGCACACGAGTTCAACCTCATTTTTAGCTAAGACATGTATGCAAGATGTCCCTAGATTTTACTCATAATTAGGTTTGTTCGTTGGATTGTATTGGGCAGATTTAACTAATAATCTATTTGATTCATTATTAATTTAATTTTTATTTTTTTAATCCAATAAATTCTATTAAATGTAAATTCCAATCCAATTCATTTAAAAGATTGCATTTTTAATTCTATCCAAAATTACAATAAAAAATTATCAATTCTATTCAGAGATGTCAAATAGATCCGGTTCCCCAAGTCTGGAATGAATTAAATCTATTTTCTAATAACTTGACTCGCCTAATTTATATAAGCGAAAATTTTGTTGCCGTGTTTGGCTAATCATAAATTTTAAGACGGCCCAAAACTTTACTCATAACCAGGGATGTTCATCAAATTGTATGTTGTGGAGTTTACCAATAATCTATTTGATCCACCATTAAGTAAATCGTGCAATTTTTAATCAAATCCAATCAAATTCACAAAATATAATATTCAATACAATCCAATCCACTAAAAAGAAGAAAAAATTTAATTAAATCTAAAATTACAATAAAAAATATTGATTTCATTCAAAAGTGTCAAATGTAATTTATACAACGTATATTATGACTTGGGTCACTCAAATTATACAACGTGTTGTATGATAGGTGAGTTGCACTTAAGTTTTAGACACATTAATATTATTAAAATAACATAAAAATTAAAATAATAATAATGTTGTTCTAATAATTAAAAAGTAACTTAAGCTTAACAAAATAATTAAGTATATTTTACACATTTAGTAAATTGATGCCTTTTTTAACTTTCGATTATAATATTATTCTTCCAATTTGTTGAAGTAAATTCACAAATTGATCTCAAAGATAGATTTTAAAACCTTAACCCAACTAAACACGATCAATCAAATTCAACCCAAGAAAAAAAAATTGATTAATTCTAAATAGAATCGGACAAATCGAACGAATTAGATTGAATTCTGAATATCCCTACCCATAACACCAAGGCACACATACATTGTTGCATGATATTGCACCATCTTGCTTGAAGTATTTTGTGAACAAACATGAAACCAGGCTAGAAGTTGCTTAAGAAATGCAATTTCTATATAATAATCATAAGAACAAACAAAAATATAAATGAACAAATAAAGAAGCATCTCACGCACATATTAAATTAAAATTCTCAAGGAGGAAACTCATCAATACTTGCTCACAATTCGCTGTCATTTTTACACTGCAAAAAGAATTTCAAAAAAAAAAAAAAAAAGAATTGTCTGTGGACAATTAAGCCATGACAAAGGAGAAATCATATTGAGATTGAGGCATGCATATGGCGGCGAAAATCAGAAGATGAACTCTATAACGAAGAAGCACTAGCAGATCATGATTGAACGCGCCTTGAATCAGAGCCCCATTGAATTGTTTCTGCGACTGCTCGTTTGCGTTCCATTTGACTTTCTTCAATCTGGGAATCTTCCCCATTTGCATCCATCAAGTTGTGATTGCCAGCTGGTACATGAGGAAAAGGGTCGGAGGCTGCTGCCTTGCCTTCATATGAACTATCTCCGAGAAAGCTCAGAGCAGAAACCACATCGCTCATCAGGGGCCGAACTGATGGTTCTTCTTGAAGGCACATAGCTGCCACGGCCACAGCTTGATTTAGCCCTTTAACGGGGAACTCTCCATGCAGTAGTGGATCGGCAAGATTTGGGTAACTATTTGGGTCCTTAAACACAGGTTGCGCCTGATAGTCAAGATAAGCAAGATAAGCAAAGACCATAACAATCAAGGAAATTTATAAAAAAGTTGATGCATTAAATAAATATGGCTTACCCATGTAACTAAATTTTGCTTCTGTATTGGTCTTGTTGTGTCAATAACTCTTCTTCCTGTGATCAATTCCAACAAAACAACTCCAAAGCTGTAGACATCGGATTTCACAGTCAATTGACCTGTTCTTTGGTATTCCGGGGCACAATAACCGTATGTTCCCATAACTCTTGAGGACACATGTGTCTTATCCCCAACAGGTCCAAGCTTGGCTAACCCAAAATCAGAGAGCTTTGCATTTAATTCACTGTCCAGCAAGATGTTTGAGGATTTCAAGTCCCGGTAGATGCCGGGGGGTTGGCTTTATCGTGCAAATATTCTAGACCTTTGGCTGCACCTAAAGCTATTCTCATTCTTGCGAACCAACCTAGTGATTTTTGCTCCGGTGAAAGGTCTGAAAAAATATAGTGCATCATAGATTTAACCAGTAGTTAGTTCTATATAGCACTTAAAATCAATATGTTTCTGAACACAATTGTGTGTCTCTCTTATATTTGCATCAGTTTGCTATCATTTACTTTTTCCTCTATTACAAAATATCTATTAGTATAAATCATTCTAACAGAAGGAAATTAAGTGCAAAAACTAGTACCGAGTAGATGATCTTCGAGGGATCGTAATGGCATGTATTCATAAACAAGAAGTCTTTGATCTCCATCGGCACAATAACCAATGAGATTAACTAGATTTCCGTGGTGCAAGAGGCTTAGCATCAACACCTCAACAAGAAATTCTTTGTTTCCTTGCAGGCCATTCCTATCAAGTTGCTTCACAGCAACTACCTGATAACAGAGCAGAAGCAATGTCAATACTTAAATAATTTCATAATTAAGCTCAAAGAATGCATAACATTTACAGAAGCCTGAATCTATGAATACTACACCTGGCCAGTCTTCTCAAGTTTCCCTTTGTAAACTCTCCCAAATCCACCTTCACCAATTAGACATTCTTGTCGAAAATTCTTTGTCGCGGTGGCCAGTTCCCTAAAAGTGAAAGTTTGTGCAGCAATAGTATTACCCTTGCCATCACCTTCTTTATTTACATCCTTGTGGTTTGTGAGTTCCTGCGAAGGCCTTGGTTTAGGATTCTCTGCACCAAAAATAACCCTAAAAAAAAGTTAAATAAATTATGGTGCCATGAAGCCAAATAAATAAATAAATTATGGTGCCATGAAGCCATGATGCAAGCCGAAACTTGTTCTAAGAGTATAAAGATTGATTTGAGAATGTAAATTAATGAAGGCAAAAATATTACATACGGGGTTTTGGTGGTGATGTACTAGTTTGTTCTCTTGGGGGAGTAGCAGGCGCTTGCTTGCTACTGTTAAATCTTTTAGACGATTTTTTCTCATGAGATGAAAAACAAGAAAAGCAACTCATGATTTCTCAAGATTGCCAAAACGTAGTAAATCCTCCTTAATTAGTAAGTCAAGTTCTGATATATTTTAATATCACTACGGTGCTAGAAATATTTGTAATTTTCCGGATAAAACTCCACCTTTTAAATAATTTGATTACATATAAGATTCTAAAAACCAACACCAGAACCTCCCCTGAAGAATAAAATGATGATGAACAGAAAATTCGGGTTGATCGTTTTGACAATAGCAATACATTTAAAATTCTCATGACACCATTAACTAACACGCCAAATGTTGGTTGGTCAAATGATTTGAAGCAATAACAGACAGGAAAAAAGTACAAAGCACAGACAACTCAGAGAACCCAGTTTCTAAAACCGCCAATGAAACAATATGAGCAACAAAAATAAGCAAAACGAAAAAGGGTTAGTTCTTTTTGGTTATGCCGTACAAAATGGAGTGTTTTGATTTAGAAAAAGAGAGAGAGAGAGAGTTTGGCGGGGAATCCTTTGGTTTGTATTGACGGTATTAGAAAGCTGTTAGCCTTGAACAATATCGCATTAAGGCTTATGGTATGGAGACAAAAATAGTTTTAATAAAACAAACTTTTGGAAAATAGAGATTGGGAACATGGTTGCCATTATATAATTAATTAACTAGTATTGGGATTTAATAAAGATATATAGCCATGAACATCATGATTCACGCGAGAAATGGCTGCCCATAAACATTGAACAGATATGCTCTTACCAAATTAAAATCGGGTTGTTGCATTATGATATTGAACGTGGGTCGAACTATAGAGCATTAATGTAGTCTTTGACAAAGGTCGCTAAAGAGTCAAGTCTTTGGGATGTAGAATATACTCAAATATTATTGACAGTGTCATGTTGCTAACACATACTATATATATAAATGGATTTGATCCGTTTCATCATATATTCGATACTTAACTTGCTTGTATAATAATTGAAGACCTGAAGAAACCGATCCAAAACTCTATCCCCCTTAAAATTTGGTGTCTCCCCTCGTCAACAACTAGGACTAGTTCACTATCACTAACTCATCATATGCTTTCTTTTATGCCTTTCCCAACCAAAGGTTTGATATATATGTTTTTCTTTTATTATATATTGTTGCGGTATCAAGTTATACTCTTCATTTTGATACTCCTATGACATCAATTGAGTTACAGCCTTGATATCTTTCTATATTTATGCGGAAGTTATAACTCACAAACAAGTAAGAACATATACGATCAACACACTAATAAAAATAAAGAAAACAAACCAACAACAAGACACAAGATATACGTGATTTGGTCCATAAATGCCTACGTCCACGGAAGATTCATGATCCAACTTCTTTTTTTGATATAGATCACTAAGTATCTTCTTATATCATCAATGATCTCATAAGACCACTTAATATCTCTTATATAGACCTCTAAGTATCTACATAGATCACCTTAGTATCTCTTATAGAGACTTCTAAATATCTACTTTTGAACACTATGATCTCTCTAAAACTTTTTGGTATCTTTTCATCAGAGATTTCTACAAAGAATATAAGAATAGCTCTAACATCTAAGCCAAAAAGATATATTGTGTCTCTTTGTTTTCATAGAATAATTTCCACCCATGTAAAAGGTTTTACTTTAGTGCATACAGCACTTAGTGTCTATCTAACTCCTCTATTCTCTCTTATGGTTTATATCTTGAAATCTTAGATGTTTGACTTTCTTTTGTGTGTTGAAGAGTTTATATTGTAAGAAAATCACCCCTAAAAATCATAAACCTAGTTAAAATAAAAGTTATTACTTATAGGAGTTCAAATCACACTTAAAGAAGTTAATTGAGCTAAAATGGAAAATACCCATAAGTTGCCGTGCAGAACAGTACTAGTGAACAGTACCCACAACGCGTAAACAGTGCTCGTCGTTAACAATGTCGCCGCGTGAACAACATATATTCTTCTGTCTTTCTGTTTTGCTCCTCCTTGTACGCCAAATGTGTACTTGACTTCATAATGACTCTCCTCTTAGTATTCATCTTAATTCTTGCTCATGCAAGATTGTTGAATCACAGATTTCCAACAAATCCCATACTTGATTCAAAATCTTTCTCCTCGAAGCTAATCGTCTTCACCCCTCATTGACCAATGCTCACTAGTATTATCTCTAAGTCAAGTCTTAGACTTAATTAAGACTCTTGTGACTACAGTCTCCAAAGATCCTGAATGCTGATGTTTAGAGTAGTTCAATATTACAATCTCCCATGTCCCGAAAATACTATGACTATAATCCCTTAATGGCTGAAACACTATTCTTGCCATTACTACTCTTCCCACTTACTCTTTTTCGACCCTCGTTACAACGTGATATAATTCAAAAGATGCTTTAATGGTCAATTCCAAATCAACAATCCTATGTTGAACCCATACAAACACTTTTCTTCAAGCATATAGCCTCTCTCTGTGCTTTTCACTCTTTGATCCATTTGATTTTCTTATAGTATTCCTTTCTTTTGTCTTCGATGAATATCCTAATTTCTTTCTAGTAGTTCTAAGTTCACTAGGTTTTCATGAAACGGGGAATAAAATCTCATACCTAGTCCCTCCCTTGTCTTTTTCTACCATATACTTTCAATTTTATTTTACTAATCCCTTATAACTTACCAAAAGTCATATTTATATTATTGGTAAACAATGATTCTCCATGACTTATATGAAAACACTTCCCTAGAACCAAAAAATAGTTCAGCCATCAGACACTTATTCCTCCAGAAGCTCTTATGCTATTAGAGTTTTTTCCTGGTATCCAATAGACTTGTAAATCCACATTCCTATATTTTTATCTTTCTCTTAGGACTATTCCTTCAAGTGCCCTAGACACATTTTGAATTTATCTTTTAATCTTGATTGTTCTTTTTTTGCTATCCTTATTTTATGTCTAATCTGAATAATTCTTCTGACTAGAATTTGATGACATTGTCTTCTTGGTACTCTTTTCAAGAGTGATATTTACCCCTAAAACTCCCTAATAAGGCCATCATCTTTTTCTCTTTCAGATAACCATATTCTCTATTATTCTTTCTTTATATTTGTAAGTCTTCATAGTTGATAACATTTGCTCTGCAATATGACTCTATCGCCTATGCTCTACAATTCAGGCTTCAACCCATGCTCTTCAGTTTGACACTTCTATGACATCAATTAAGTCATAACTTTGATACCATTTCATGCACGCATGGAAGCCATAACTCATAAATAAGTAAGAACACATACGATTAACACACTAATAAATATAAAGAAAACAAACAAAAAAAAAGATACAGTGTATATGTGGTTCAGCCTATAAATGCCTACGTCCACAGAGGATCCATGATCCAGCTTTTTTTTTATTGATATAGATCACTAAGTATTTTCTTACATCATCAATGATCTCATAAAACCCTTTAGTTTATCTCACAAAGACCTCTAAGTATCTATATTGATCTCCCTAATATCTCCTATAGAAACCTCTAAATATCTACCTTCGAATACTACGATCTCCTCAAGACCTCTTAGTATCTCCTCATAAGAGATTTCTATAAAAAATACAATAATAGCTCGAGCATCTTAACTAAAAAGATCTATGGCGTCTCTTTGTTCTCATAGAACAATTTCCACCCATGCAAAAAATTTCACCCTAGTGCACATAGTACTTAGTGTTTACCTAACTCATTTATTCTCTCATATGGTTTATATCTTGAAATCTTAGATGCTTAGTTTTCTTTTGTGTTTTGAAGGGTTTATATTGTGAAACAAATACCCCTAAAAATTATAAACCTAGTTAGAATAAGAGTCCTTATTTGTAGGAGTTCAAATCTTACTTAAAGAAGTCAATTGAGTTAAAATAGAAAATGCCCATAAGTTGCCGCGTGAATAGTATCCGTCGTGCGTGAGCAGTGCTTGCTGTGAATAATATCACCTCGTGAACAGCACCTATTCTTTCGGCTTTCCGTTTTACTCCTCCCTTGTACATAAAATGCATACTTGACTTTATAATGACTCTTCTCTTGATATTTATTTTTATTATTGACCATAAAAGATTATTAAATCACAATATTTTAACACATATAATATAAATTATATCTTTCTTTGATTCAATTGGTAAATAAGATGTAAACTCCAATCAGCTATATAAGTAGTAATATTGTTGCCAATTACATACACAATCATATCCAACACACGCGTTTGTCTTTGAAACTTTAGTTCCGTATTAAATCTTGAATGGTAGCATTGATTGGCACTTATGCTAATGATAAGCACTGTAATTAAAGATTAATTATTTATATTAAATTTCGCTAGCTTAGAATAATTCGAAACATGATATTTTTCTTTTAAGATTTGAGATAGATCATTTCATTTTCATTTGCAAGGAGGACTCGCAAATGAAGGACAACGGGGAAGACATTCTCCGTTAGTGGCCCAACACCCAACTTTGGGGTCAGTTATCACGACCACTACAATAATTTAGTTTTGAGCTACTACTAGTGATACAAAAAAAAATGATCATCTCTTACATTAATACTGTTATGTCTTCCTTAACCCCAAACTTATCACCACTCATGTGGTTTTTGCTAACTCTGTTGTTGTCGTTACTTGTTTACCAGAAGCAAAACAAACCTAAAATAAAATAAAACCATTAAATTAAGTAATCAATAATTATAAAATTGTTTCAAAATTTTTGAATATTAAATCCTTTGCACATATGAGAAGCACCCAAGGTGGCTTCCCGCCTTTTTTCCCATAGAGAGGGGATCTTTATGGGATAATGAAGTAAATTTCTTCTAATATTTAAAAGTATACTTAACCTTTGTTAAGATTAAATGAACTAATAGATCTTATTAGAAAAGATAAAAGGTAGTTGAAATAATAAAAAAAGACAAGAAAATTTTTAAAACTACATCGTTACTATATTAGGTTATATTGCAAATGTTATAGAATAAGTCTATAGGTTAACATAAACAAGAAAATATAAATATATATAAGAAAATTAAATATAACATACTAATTATAAAATATATATGGTAAGAATTAATTGTCTTGATTTCTTTATATCTTTAACATCTCCCCTCAAACTTAAGATGGTAGAAGTTTGAGTTTGAAAAGGAATATTTTTTATTGTAATGGTTGCCCCTCTCCGACAATGATTGTATCTCAATGTGCATCATTACAAGGAATCATCATGATCAGAAGTCTTTCATGGAAAGACTCCGTGTCTTTGCCAGAAAGTGCCATAATCAAAAGTCTTCTTAAGATGAGCTCCGCACCTTTATAAGAAATCGCATTTACCAAAAGTCTTCCCAAGAAGGACTTTGTGCCTTCACAAGAAAGCACATTTATCGAAAGTCTTCCCAAAAAAAGCTCCATACCTTCACAAGGAAGCAGATTTATCAAAAGTCTTCCTAAGAAGAGCTTTGTGCCTTCACAAGAAAGCATGTTTATCAAAATTCTTCACAGGAAGAGCTTCGTGCCTTCGTAAGGAAGCATATTTATCAAAACTCTTTCTTAGAAAGATTCCATACCTTTGCTAGGGAATAGACTCACCAAAAGACTTCCCTAAAAGGACTCCTGTCCTTGCCAGGAAGCATCATCACCAAAAGACTCCTTTGGAAGAACTCTGTGTCCTTACCAGGAAGCACCACTATCAAAACTCTTACCTGGAAAAAGTCTCGTACCTTTGCCTTGGAAACAAAAATACAAGACTTTTTGAAAAGGGTCTCATACCTTTTCCTTGGAAGCAAACAAGTAAGACTTCCCTAGAAGGGTTCTATACCTTTGCCCTGAAAGCAAATACACAAACTTCCCTAGAAGGGTCTCGCACTCTTACCTTAAAAGTAAAACTTGTTGGAAAGGTTGTATGCCCATTAGCTTCCTTTCTCGGAAGTATCAAGAGTCATATGCCCATTAGTTGCCTATTGAAAGCTCAAAACCTTTTGGAAAGGTCGTATGCCCACCGGTTGCCTTTTTCAAAAATATCAAATACTTCATTCCAAGAGTCATGTTCCTACTGGGCGCCCTTAAAAGCTCAAAGCTTCTTGGAGAGGTCACGTGCCCACCAGCCGTCTTTCCTAAAAGCACCAAGTACATTCTCCTCGAACTCTCTACCCAATTTGAGTCTACACCAATCCACCTTATTATTTTCTCTCTCTGATTCTACTATAGGAAAGGGATGACCTCTCGGATCAATTATCCTGATAGAATATTTAATAATACTAGATTCTATAAAAGTTGATCTTTGAACAAATCTGGAAAGCAATAATTACATTATCTAGTCAATTTACTTAAATTTATCATATTTTAAATTTTTTTTTGCAAACTGAAAAACGTTTCCTTGGAAGGGTTGTTTACCTAACAACCATCAATGTACTTTGGAAACACTATGTCAAAAGACTTCAATAAAAATGTCTATGTCTTTACCTTTAAAGCAAGCATACCAAAACCTTCCTTAATAGGAAGCATTATATCAACTTCTTTTTAAAAAAATAAAGGCAAAAGCCTTCCCTCACAGAATGCATCATATCAACTTCCCTTAAAATGGAAGCCTCACAAGAAATACAATATCATAAAATATTTTCATGATTGGAAATATAACATTTTTTCGTAGGAAGCAAACTATCAGAATTACTTCTAAAGATGTAAGTGACATTCTTCGAAAATATGATTTAGAATGCATCCCCAAGAAAAAAAAACATGAAGTATCATTTGCCTTTTGATTTATTCAATTACCACATTCAAAATAATACTTTTTTGTTTTGGAAAACGACACTTATCAAAATTTCCATTGCATATCTACTAGTATATTGCAAGAAATAACAAAATTCAAAGTTATTTTTCTAGAATCGTAAAGTATCCAACAAAGAATTTTATCAGATACATCTAATAGACAAGATCAACATAGAAAATATTCAGGAAGTATCATTTAATCTTATTTTTGATTATTTAAATATCACATTCTGATTATCACTTTTTTTTGGAAGTGATACTTGCTCAATTTTTTTTATACATTTTTACTATATGTATATTGAAAAATATTACAGAAAGTATGACTTACAATTTTTTTCTTTTTCGCATACTACATGACTATTATAATTTATGTATGGAAGCATAATACATAAGGCGCTTACTAGTTAAAAAAGAAGGAGTTTATCTAGAACGATTTCACTCCTTAACTTATAGAGGGTATTTGTTGGTCTCGTTATTAGGCTCAATTAGCTCAGTATAGGCCAAGCCTATAATACAAAGTTTATTTTATATTTTGATTATTTAATTAGTGTTCTACATGAAGAAGGATTTCTCACAAGTGGAAGTATTCCGCTTAAATCATTCTTTCTTGGTTAAAACAAATTAGAACTCTTATTAAATAAGGTTTAATTAAATTATATTTTGATTTGAATTCATGCATTCATAATTCAATATGAATTAGGATTTATGTATTGTAAATAAGTTTGCTACTTTGATTCATGATTCATGGATTCATAGTCTACATAACTAATTCATCATAACATTGTTTGTCCTTGATACACTCCCACACACTAATACCCATCTTTTTGATCAAGTGCTAACTTAAGTATTGAAGGGGTTTTTATTTATTTATTTATTTATATGAAGATGATGCTTTTTTCACAAATTAAAGAAGCAATTAAGGATAAGAAAGTAATTCTAACTTTATATATAATAGGAGTATTTAGAAATGAAGTAATTGTTGAGTATAATGGAACACAAATAGAACATAAATGGAACACTTTTATTAATACAACAAACTCAAAACTTACAATACAAATTTTAGAAACTTTTACTCTTTCTCACTTACAACACAACGCTCACACACTTTTTGTTGAGTTTATTATTTGCTCAACTCTCTAACACACTAAACTCTTAACAATTGATCAAATGCTTGATCAACTCTTTATTTTTAACTTGCTTGCTTGTAAAGCTAAATGAGGGAGGGGAGTATTTATACTTAGTTTCAACAAACTAAAATCACACAAATAAAATAATATAAAAATTTATTAACCACACAAGTTTATAATATTTATCTCCTTAATTATTAACTTTAAAATATCTTACCTAATCTAGAAACTTTAAGAATTGGGCTTGTAAATATTTGGGCTTAATATTGAGCTTGATGTTGTAATTAACTTCATTTGGTGTTGTAATTTTAACACTCCCCCTTAACACCAACCTCCATTCTTCTAACCACGTTGAGTTATCCTCAAAACTTTTTAAACTTATCAACACCCAAGCTTTTTGTGAATAAATCAGTCACTTGATCTTCGGTCTTAACTTACAACAACTCAATTTCTTCTTGCAGAAGTTCTCCCGGATAAAATGATAATGTATCTCCACATACTTTGTTCTTACATGAAAAATTGAATTTTCTGCTAAACAAATTGCTGACCGATTATCACAATATATTGGCACTTTATAATCTCTTGGTTGATATAAATCCTTCATCAACTGCATCAACTATGTACTTTCTTGAGTTGCCATTATTGCTGCTCTGTATTTAGCTTCAGTAGTTGACAATGATACAATCAGTGGTCTTTTACTGCACCAAGAGACTGTTTCTGAATCAATCTTGAAAAAAATACTTAGTGGTCGAACGTCGTGTGTCATGATCTCCAGCATAGTCAGCATCACAATAGCCAACTATTTTACAATCTTGGTCTTTCTTATAGAAGATACCATAGTCAATTGTGCCTCTCACATATCTCAATATCCGTCGAGCTGCTTCTAAGTGAGGTTTCTTAGAATTTTGCATGTATCGACTTATTACTCCAACCACATAAGAAATATATGGTCGAGTCAATGTCAAATAGATGAAACTTCATACCAATTTTTGATGCATAGTTCCATCTTCTAAATTCTTTCCTTCATAACCGTACAACTTGGCATTGACTTTTAACGATGTTGAGATAGGCTTGCACTCTAGCATCCTAAAATTCTGCAACAAATCTTTAGCATATTTTTGCTGTTCTAGAAAAATTCTTTCTACTATCCGAGTGACTTCGAGCCCAAGGAAATGCTTAAGTTGTCCAAGCTCTTTCATCTGGAAGCGAACTGCCAAATTCTCTCTTGTTCAATGAATCTCTTCTTCATCATCTCTAATGATAATTAAGTCATTCGCATATACTAGCACAATTGCAAGTTTTTTTCCATTAGCTTTGACGAATAGGCTAGAATCAGCTGGTTCTACAGAGTAACCACCATGTATTAGAAATTCTCCAATTTTACCATACCATGCCCTTGGAGCTTGCTTTAATCCATACAATGCATTTCTTAATTTACACACATAATCATGATGAAATTTGTTTTCAAATCCTATTGGTTGAATCATGTAGATATCCCGATCCAACTCTTCATGTAGAAAAGTATTCTTTACGTCCATTTGCCACAATATCCAACCTTTGCTAGCTGCCAGTGCAAGTAGAACTCGTTCTGTGGTAATTTTGGCTACTGGAGTAAACGTTTCATCATAGTCTAGTCCATACTATTAAGAAAATCCTCGAGCTACCAATCAAGCTTTATACCTCTCCACTGATCCATCAGGACGTCTTTTGATCTTATACACACACTTACAAGATATGGGTTTCACATCCTTTGGCTTTGGCACTAAATTCTAAGTTTGATTTTGCTCAAACGCTATAATTTCTTCTTCTATAGATTTAATCAATTTAGAGCTCTGTGATGCTTCTTCAAAAGTCTCAGGCTCCTTAACATTTTTCTCTTTCACCATAGCTGCATTAGCATATTTGGGATTAGGGTTTTGTATTCTTATTGACCTTCGAGGATGAGATTGAGGGGTTGCAGGTTTTGCTCCTTCATATTTGACCTCCGTTGTTGGTTGTTGATAGATGCCAGTTTTCCACGGACTTTGAGTTGTCTCTTGCTCGGTGTTGTCATCACTGTTTCATTATCAAGGTTTTTTTGGCTCGATCAAATTTTAGCAATTTGCTCATCTATCTTTTGTTGTAGTTGTTTTTTTATTTCTTTTGAATCTGAAAGCTCATCTTTTTGTGGCGACCACCATGAAGATGCTTCATCAAACACCACATTCCTTGACGTATAGCACCGCCCACTAGTAGGGTCATAACATTTCTATCATTTGCGTTGGTTATCATATCCAACAAAGATACACCTGATTGCCTTTTTTTTCGAATTTGTTTGTCAGGTGACTTGGCACAAATACATAGCATATACAACAAAATACTAAAAACTAACTCACAGTAGGTTTCATATCCCACAACTTCTCAAAGAGTGATCTGAACCTTAACCTTGGTTAAGGAAGCTTATTAATCACGTGGGCTGTAGTCTTGATTCCTTCGGCTCAAAATCTTCTTGGTACATTTTTTGCGTGCAACATACTTCTACAAATCTCTACAAGATGTCGATTCTTCTTTTCTGCAACACCATTTTGTTATGGCGTGTTGGCACATGTGAACTAATGTCTTGTTTTATTTTATCGAAGATATTGTGAGAACTCATCAGAGGTAATTCTTCTCCATTATCTGTGCAGAGACAATGAATCTTCCTTCTGACTGCTCATTCAGTTGTTTCTTTAAATTCCTTGAACTTCAAAAAAGTATTTGATTTTTCCTTCATAAAGAAAACCCATACATACCTTGAGAAGTCATCAATAAATGTCACCATGTACCGCATGCCACTAATTGATGGCTGCTTAACAGGTCCAAACACATCAGAGTGAACCAACTCTAATGGCTCTTTAGCCTTATCGTACTGACATCTCGCACATATTATATCTACTCTCACATCAAGTTAAGGTAGACCCTTAAGCATTGCCTTGTTCATCATCACTTTGAGCTTATGATAAATTACATGTCCCAATCGTGAATACCATAAATCTACTGTCTCATTCTTTCGAGTCTTGTCTACATAAGGTGACTCTGCTGATAGTACATAGACCGACTCTAGTCGTCGTCCTTCCATTGTTAGTGTTCCTGTGATTTTTAAATCTTGGTACACCTTAACATCTTGTGGACCGAACAAGACATAGTGCCCAAAAGATGTTAACTGTGATACTGACAATAGATTCTTTTTTATATCAAGGACATTATAGACATCTTAAAGTGTTACCTTGTTATGACTGTAACGAGGTGCAAGGATTGTGTTACCGATGTGAGCTATAGGAAATCTTGAGTTGTTGGCTGTCACCACCACGTGACTTCTTTTTGTACTTAGTTCTATCTTGTAGCTTTTCTTTGTCATCAGTCATATGATTCGAACATCCTGAGTCAACAATCTAATCATTTTCATAATCAATCTGTCCAGACATTATCACTAAGAGTGATAGGTCTTCTTCCTCTATAGCGACAGACGCTTTAGCATCCCACTCATCTTCATTTTTTCTTTCTGAGTTTGATGTGGCAGTATTACCTTTCGCAGACATTTTCTTGGACCAACAATCTTTTGCCACGTGTCCTATTTTTTCACAATTGTAGCATTTTTCTTCAAATGTTTTCTTTTGGTTGGACTGACTACCATTGCTGCGAGTCCTCCATACTCCCCTTGTCTGTGCGCTACCTTCTTGGTGATGACTCTTTATCTTGTCATCATATCTTTTAGATCCTCCACTAGCATGTCATTTAAATCGACCGTTCCTTTTGTCGATATAGAGTGCTTCTTCATCGCATTTTAAAGAAACCTCACCCATTTGCTTACCAATCGCTTCTTGATCAGCAAGCAAAATTTTAAATTTAATGAGAGATGGTTGGGTTGGCCAGCCTTGTATAGCCGTAATAAAACTTCTATACTCGGCCCTCAAATCATGGATGATAATTCTTTTCATCTTAGTTTCAGCGATAGCAGTGGCAGGATCTAACTCAAATATTTCACGGCACAATGACTTTACCATTGTGAAGTATTGGTTATCGTCATGTTGTGTTGTGCAATTGAAAATAGTTTATTCTCTAGAAGTTGTAGTCGCATGTTGTTTTTCTTTAAAAAGAGTGCTGTAAAAGTGTCCCATGCTTCATTTGGGGTCTTGGCCTTCTTTATGTGCTCTAACATTTTTTCTTCAACTGTGGTCTTAATGGCGAACATAGCCTTATTAGTTTTTACCTTCTACTTCTTTAAAATGGCTTCGTCTGTGAGCTGTTTTACTTCATTCTCGTCAACAACCTCCCAAAGATCTTGGCTTTGAAGGTTAGACTCCATCAACGTCGCCCATGTATTGTAATTTTGGTTATTGATTTTCTTGATTTCTCAAACGACTTGAAGGTCACCCATCGTGTTGGTATTACCTTAGTAATACCAAACAAATTTTGTCAATAAATTTATGGGAGTGATATAAGGTTGTCGGGTGATAATGCCAAACATTACCCTCAGTAGGAGTGAGATAGTTTAGAATCAATTTGGAATAGCTTTATATCATAAAAAAGTTCAATAAAATCGTATTAAGACCAAAAAAAAAATCATATAAAAACCATAAGATAAAGAAGTAAAAGACAATTCCAACGAAATACATATAGTAACAACTACACAAATTAATTTTAAGTTTTATATCACACATTTTAATAAGTTACGATTCTAATTGTGTATTAAAATTTCAGACTGACGTTTTAAATTTATCTTAGGCCTTTTCAGTAATCATTCCCATATATTCGTAGGTGTCCTTGTCAAAAGAACTAAGTTGAAGATGAGTTTTTTATATGATCAAGTTGTTGACACGAGGTTGTCGTAAAACTAGATAGTGAATTAATATTAGATTAAATATTAATAAAGTAAAACATGCATTTAGGATTCTCATTTAATTATAAATTACCAATTAAATATACAACCAAATCCAACACATGCCTAAGTTATTCGATTTTTTTGGTTCAACGATAAATCTTGAACTGTAGCAATAATAGGAATTCATTTCTAAAAATTAAAGCTGCAATAAAAGAAATATTATTTTATAACTTTCGCTTATAAAATTATAATAAGATTACATGGATCAAAAGCATGGTATTTTTATTAGATATATAGGAATATAAAAAGAAAGCATAATGGAGATGGATCATATCATTCTATTTGTATTTGGGAAGATTGAGGAGGACCGGCAAATGGAGGACAATGCTGAAGACAAGCTTCGTGAGTGGCCCAACACCCTACTTTGGGATCAGTTACGCAACAGCTACAATAATTTAGTTTTAACAAGCTCTTGTCGCTGTCGGAACAAACTGATCTCTTACACGGTAATAGTGTTATGTCTTGCTTCACCCCATACTTTTCACCCCTCAACCTATATTTGCCAATCCCGTTGCCTGTTCATCATAAACCACAAAAAAAAAAAAAGAAAAGGTAAATTAATGAATAAATAAGAAAATAATTAGAATCCGTTTTAAAAGTCTCAAAGTTAAAATCCCTTTGTGCATGCAAATTAAAAATGAAATTGTTCATTAGAAAAAAAAATCCCGCGAGGAATAAAAGAAAATTGATTAAGATATGTACATTCGTAGGAATCTGGAAGACAAGCGAAGACAATGCAAAAGAGAACCAAAAGAGCAATATTGAATTTTGTAGTTGCCATCTTAAAAATGTCTAATCACAAAGAGATTGTGTTGTATTCTAACTCCAGCTGGTTTGTAATTTATATAAGGATCAGAATTTGTAGCAATTAATTTTTTTTTATTGATCATAAGAATAACTCTATGTTCTTTAGGAGGTGAATCCGTTATCACATTAAATATTTCTTTACGTTTTCACACAATAATGATAATAATTAATAATAATAAATGCTATAGGTGGATGACTTTTTCTTAACGTTTTCCTTTTTCTTAAATTTTCATAAAGAACTAATTAAGTCATCTATATAGTTGCTGAATAACAATGAGCCATTAGTTCATGGTTTGATATATTGGTTCCCCAAGTTCCAAAAAAAAAAAAAACTGATTCAGGGTCATGACTCATGATGAGGTAATTTGATCTGTTTACCAAAGATAAATGATGGATCATCTCAACATTGAATACGTTTATGGGTCATGAATGTCATGCAGAGAAATGGCTGTCCACGAATATGGGCAGATGTACTCCTAGCAAAGTAAAATTGTCATTGCATTATCATATTTATTTATATCGAACTTGGTTTGAACTATAGAAAATTAGTGTGTGCAGTCTTTGATTGACAAAGGTCATTATTAAGTGTTGAGCAATCTTTGACATACATGGAATAATAAGGATCACAGAGACACATTGTCAACATCTATATTAGTAACATGTTAACCTATTTGATCAATTTCATTATCAGATATTCGTCATCTTCAACTCTTTATGATAGAAGTGCAAAAACCCTATATATGCTCATTATCCAATGTGTTTTGTTTTATGTCCTTCACCAATCACGTTTCCTTTTTTTTTTTTCTGGTTGTGTTTAACTGTGGAAGGATTTAGATCAATAATCCGGGTTCAATCTTTAGTGATGGATCTTCAGGATGAGGAGTATTAGGAAAAACAAAGTAGGAAGTAATTGATAATTAATTATGTGATGCATTGAGGGATAATTAGCATCTCAATGAGCTGTTTTCACTTATTTAATTACTTTTTACATGCACAACAACATGCAACATACATACATATACATATATATTATGTATTTATATATGTATAGGTTATCCTTAGTGTGAAATCTTAGTTCCATATTATAAAGGAAAATTAACATTTAAGTTCTTACTTCTTTTTTCTTAAATTATTCATCAGATTTTTTCAAATAATTGGATCTGCCTTCTCGATTTACGTGTTTTAATGCTTGTGTTGGTGATTTTTTGAGGTGGAAAAGAGAAAATTGGCACTGCATATTGGGTTTGAGATTGGAAAGTAATCAATGCTTGGCAAGTCATTTGTATTCATAGCTTGGCACTAATCTTTCTTCTGGTGGCTACTTCATTCCCGGTTTCTAGAGTTCAGTGTTTTTTTTTTAATCATCGATACATCATCATTTATTATACATCAATTATACAATAACTAGGATTATATCTCATCAATTACATATTTACAAATACCCGGATCATATAACCTACACATGGGAAATAAAATTTTCACAAATAGCAAAAAGAAAACCTCGGGAAAAAGAGAAATAGTTATACTATTGAATTCTTGATAAAGGCTAAAAAAATTTACAAGCTAAGAGTTTGTCACTGAAGCAAATACTAGTGCTTTGGTAGTTCAGGTTTTAGTGTCAAACTTATTTAAATTTGCTCTCTTTTTCACTTTAATTATTTTGAAAACTTATTAGCTTAATTCTTAAATTATTTATTAGATTCTTATTTTTTTATAATATCAAATTTAATCTTTATTATTAAAAAATAATTATTTAAAAATTAAATAAATATGAAACCTTTTATTATAATTAGACATATTAATTTATCTTACTGTTCTTAAAAAATAAAATTTAGATGTTATATTTAAAAAAAAAAAACTAAAATATGTATTCAAAAAATTTAAGGACTTAATAAATAATTCAAAAAATTTAAAAACTTAACTATCAATTCTCCTATATATATATATATATATATATTTGGTGTTATATTACAACTAAGTGGTAGTGGTACAACCACGTAAACTCATGACTTACAATGCGAATTGTGAGGAGTTTTAACTAGTAGATCGCCAAAATTTTTCTTAGTTATTATTTTCTTTTTATTTTTGTTATTTAGAAGATCAAGTTGTGATAAATGTTGTTTTATTTCTCATCTATTAACTAACTAAAATTCTAAATTAAATTTCAACAGTATTGTGAAAATTTATTAAAAAATGTATTAATTTTATAAATTTTGTTTAAAATTATCATTTAAGAACTAATTAATTAATGATAAAGAATGTACTGTAAGAAGCGTGTATAACTGGTTTAAAAGAAATTAAATTTTATCTAGTTCAGTTGATTTGAGGGAAATAAAATCTGAGATGTTGATTATTTCTGATTTAAATAAAATGTTCTCGAAAAATATCCATTAATATTATTTGTTTATATGTTCATTTGATAAGAAGAATTGATAATTTAGTTCTTAAATTTCTCTTGAATTATTTATTGAATCTCTAAGTTTTTAAAATTATCGTGTTTAGTCTCTACGATTGTACTTTTTGATGGCAATAAAGTAATTTGATATATTTAATCATGATAAATAATTACTTGATCGAATTTATTTTAGAGAAATTTTTGTAGTTGATCAATTATGTAGGATAAAATTTTTATTTGATCGAAGTTAAATTTTTTAAGTTTTATTAACCATATATATCACGTTGACCATTTTACCTTTATTTTAATTTTAATAAATTTTCTTTTTTTCCTCATTGTTTCTTCTTTTTTTATAAATTATTTATTTAATTAAGTTTTTATTTTTTATAAATTAATTAAAAATAAGTTAAAAAGTAAAATTTTAAAAATATCTTAAAAATAAAAATAATTAAAAAAAGTAAAGTGTTGGGCGCATGCCTGAGGCACGCACCCCACGCATGCGTCCAACGCAGCGAAGTTGTTTGGGGGGACCGAGTTTTACTTGTTTTATTTATTTATTTTTAAAATTTTATTTCTACTGTATATTTAAATTAATTATTTTTTAATTAATGTATTAAAAAGAGAAAATAAATAATTAATTAAGTAAAATATTTAATTTATTTTATTAAATTAAAAAAAAAGCTTTGGGCGCATGCGTTAGGCGTGCGCCCAATGCATGCGCCCAGCAAAGCTTGGCAAAGCTAAGCTTTATTTGTTTTATTTTAAATTTATATAAAAAAAATTTATTTTTAATTTTTATTTAAATTAATTATTTTTTAATTAATGTATTAAAAAAGAAAAAATTAATTAATTAATTGAAGTATTTAATTTAATTTATTAAATTAAAAAAATAAAGAGCTTTGGGCACAAGCGTGAGGCGTGCGCCCCAAGCATGCGCCCAATCTTTGCTTGTTTTATTTTTTTATTTAAAAAATTTTATTTTAAATTTATATTTAAATTATTAATTATTAATTAATGTATTAAAAAAGAAAAAAAATTTAATTAATTAATTGAAATATTTAATTTATTTTATTAAATTAAAAAAAAGTATTGGGCGCATGCATGCGCCAAGCAAAGCTTGGTATTTTATTATTTATTTTAAATTTATTTTAAAAGTTTTACTTTTAATTTTTATTTACATTTTTATTTTTTAATTAATGTGTTAAAAAGAAAAAACTAAATAATTAATTAATTGAAATATTTGATTTATTTTAATAAATTTAAAAAAAAACCATTGGGCGCATGTGTTAGGTGCACGCCCTACGCATGCCCCAAGCAAAGTTTGGCATTTTATTTTTAATTTATATTTAAATTATTATTATTTAATTAATGTATTAAAAAAATAAAAAAATAATTAATTAATTAATTAAAATATTTGATTTATTTTATTAAATTAAAAAAAGAAAAAACATTGAGCGCATGCGTTAGGCGCGTGCCCCACGCGTGCTCCAAGCACAATATGACATTTTATTTTTAATTTATATTTAAATTAATTATTTTTAATTAATGTATTAAAAAAATAATTAATTATTTTTAAAAATAATTAATTAATTAATTAAAATATTTAATTAATTTTATTAAATAAAAAAAGCTTTGGGCACATGCGTGATGCACTCGCTCTACGCATGCGCCCCGCAAGACATGCTGGGCGCAGCATGCGCCCAGCCACTTCCAAGCGCTGGGCGCATGCAGCATGCGCCCAGCGCCTCCCCAAGCTTTGCTTTTATTTTTTTAATTTAATTTTTTTTATTTAAAGTAATTATATTTTAATTAATGTATTAAAAAATTAATTAATTAATTAAAATAATTTATTTATTTTAATTAATTTATAAAAAAATAAAAAGTTATTCAATTAAATAATTTATATTATTTAATTAAAATACAATTTTTTCACTAATTTAATAAAAAAGTTACAAATTTTATTTTAAAATTATTTTATACTGATTATTTTATTTTATTTTTTAAAAATTTGTTTAAAACAAAACTAAAACTTGGGACACAAGCATGCAGCCAAACTTCACTTCACTGCATTGGGTGCATGCGTGAGGCGCGTGCCCCACGCATGCACCCAAGGTTTTGCTTTTTTTTTTTAATTCTTTTTATTTTTAAGTTGTTTTTAAAATTTTACTTTTTTATTTACTTTTAATTATTTTATTAAAAATAAAAACTTAATTAATTAAATAATTTATAAAAAAGAAAAAGAAGAAAAAATGAGAAAAAATTATTAAAATTAAAATAAAGGTAAAATGGTCAACGTGACATATATCTAGTTAATAAAACTTAAGAAATTTGACTTCGGTCATATAAAATTTTTATCTTAAATAATTGGTCAACTATGAAAATTTTTCTTTATTTTATTGCTATGAAATAGTGTACCTTAGACTTTATTATTTTTTAACATAAGGATTAAACTAGATATTTAAAAAAATATATATTTAAGAATCTAATAATTAATTAAAAAAAAATTAAGGACTAAATTGACAATTTCTTATTTGACAATTACAAGACCTTTTAATTAGAATTACTATAATTGTGTGTTGGAGATCGTGCTTAAGTGTCAATCCATTTTATATGAATATTTGTTTAATATTTATATAATGTACATTTTAATAAATCGTTAACTATATACATTATACATTTTGTATATAATATTTATCTTGTTACTTTGTAAACATTATAGATCTAAAAGAGTTTAGATCTGATCTAAAAGTATTTAGGTCATATTAAGAGTTAGTAATTCTAAGAGTTAGAATATTGTCTAGACTGGAATAAAGACTCGAAAATCTATATAATAATGACATAGTTGTAGGGAGTTGCAAATAGTGTTGAGAAATATCATTATACAACATATTCTAAAATTTTTTTTTTGACCAATGTTTATTGACATTGTCGATTGGTAAACCTTTTAGATCAATGTATGTTTATATCTGGATTGTCCAAACGATTAGTCTTAATAGACCGTTAACTTAGTGGAAGCTCTTATAGGTATGCAAATATTCAGTAAGGACTATGTACTAAACAGACTCACAAGGACCTCCAATAGATGTCTCAAAGTTGTCAATGGAAGGTCTTCTCAAGTTTAATAATATTTATGGTCTTTTGATCTAAACGTTACGGTGAGCTTGTGAGTGATCCACCATACTTTAATTTTACACATGTCAGAGACTTTTCATGATTTGACTTTCCAGTGTTGTTGGGGTATGGTCCAATGCTCATGAACTTTAGTGTGCATAGATATAGAATTCATTAACTTATATGGGTAAGTTGTATATCTTGATACTCCGAGATTGTATTTTAGAAAGTCTTATAACCACAAGCATTCACTCCGAAAAAGAGTTTCCATAATATAAAATAATATCATAAAAGTGTTTATATATATTGTTTATATAAATACAAATATAGAGATAAGTTTATGATCGAGCAAATAGAGATTTGATAATGAAGATTTATATTTCTACTCTTTAGAAATATAGGTGACAGAGGAACTATACGAACATGTTTTAACCTAAACTTATATAGTTCAACGAGCTATTTTTTATATCCGTAATATATGTGTGGGATAATATTCACAGACTTATGAAAAAGTTCTATAAAATAAATAGTTGTGAATCTAAAAAATCTCACAAAGTATATTATTAAAATATTTGAGCAATAAATTGGGTCGAACAGTTCAATCTAAAGTTTAAAAAATAAAAATTGATTTCAGAATTTCTCAAATGGCAAACATGTCAAAGATTATTTGTTAAGCTTATTTTAATTAAGTTAACAAATTGTTAACTTGTTAAGTATGCAACGAGTGACATGTTACATGCATAAATAATGAACATTTGTCCATAATAGAAAGTCAACTTAAAATAGAAAGAGTTTGCATTTTGAGTAGCGAAGTAATTCGGCCATTTTGAAAAAACACACAAGGAGAAGAAGTGTTCTTCATGCATTGAGTGTCAAAACCAAAAAAATAAAAGAGCTTAGGGATTAAGCAATCTAAAATTAATTCCTACAGAGATCAAAGCTACTATTTTAACAATTTGATCTCACCAAATTCAAGTTTTAGAATTGTTCGTGAAAAAAATTTAAGATGATATTTTATATGATTTAAACTCTTAAATAAATTATACCGATAGTCTTCAATATATAATTTTTATTATTATAATAAACTTAATTTAAAAATCTAATTATTGAAATACATTTTCCGTTGCCGCTATATGCTGTTACATACTGTATATAACATGTATTTGTATTTCAATAATCACACACACACACACACATAAACACTAACCTATCACATTCAAGGATAATGTGAAGAAGCATGTATTCAAAGATAAAAATGTAAAGACGTATAAATAATTAAGGAGAAAAAGGATCTAAATGATAATATTCTAATTATAAATATTGAATTAGTAGCAAATAATTAGAATTCACATATAGCGCTATAAGCTGCAATAATAATTAATTAATTAGACACCCAAACAAGAAGTGGTCATTTTCAAATTTCACCTTCTTATATATCAAATTTTCAGTAATTCATAATAATTATCATATTACATGGATCAAAGCATGGTGTTTTTGTTATTTAAGATTATAAAAGAAAACTTGAAGATGGATGATTTCATTTGGGAGGGGCGTGAGGAGGACCAGCGAATGGAGGACGATGCTGAAGACAAGCTTCGTGAATAATAGATAGTATAATTGTAAATACATAAATTTTTTATTTCTATTTGTTTTATTAATAAAAAATTATATATAAGGTTATCTTAATTTAAATTTTTGACTTAAAATTATGACTTACAACATTGAAGACAAGCTTTAAGAAAATTTATTAACGGATGGAAAATACATAAAGTTTTATATTAGTTTGTTATATATATATATATATGAGGTTATTTTAATTTTAATTTTTGACTTAAAGCTGCCACTTAAATTGTTATTTATTAATTTTCTATAATCTAATAGTATAAGTTAGCAACATTAAATTTTAAATTTACATCATTTAATAACATTAAATCATGAATAAAAATTTAAGTTAGGGAATATACCCTCTATATATATATATTTCTTATTTATATCTTAGTTCCATGTTAAATTTTGAATTGTAACAAATAACTAAAACTTGTTTTTAACGATAAAAGTTGCCATTAAAAATGTAATATATTGAATTATTAAATTGTGAGAATATTGATTGAAAATTATCAGGATATAATTTGGAGATCAAGTTAAGTGCGTAGAGTACGCAAGAATCAAAGACGGACGTGAAATGAGGCAAAAAAACAAAGAAAGGGGCACCAGGTGCCAGTGCTACGACAACCAGGTAGGGGCGCCGTGGCGCCCAGTCCAAAACGTGAGCGCCGCGACGCTGGTCGGGGGAATCAGTTTCCCATTTTGGGTTTTTCTTATTTCGTCTCTCACTTACTTCAAGACTCCCTATTACGACTCCCACACATATGAGGTAAACTTAGGTCGTCCCAAAGCCTATATAAAAGTTATCAATTGGCTTGTAAATATACCTTAGTGATCAAATGAGAGATCTTTGTAATCATCAATAATCTTTGTGATAGGTTGAGAAATTTTAGTGATCATCAATAACCTTTGTGAAAGAAAATCCCTAGAGTGAGAGAGAAAATTTTCTTTATGATCTTTCTTGTAAAAAGCATACTTTGTGAGTGCTTTGTGATTCATAATAAGATAAGAGTGTGATCTTGATCCACCGTGGACGTAGACAAGTTGCCACATTATATAATTCTTTGTGTGTTCTTCTTCTACCCATTCTCATTTTATTCCATAATTTAATTGTTCTGCATATATTGCTTGGGTGATTTTGCTTGTTTGTGTGCTTCCACTTCAACAAACTGGTATCAGAGCTTGGTTCTAAGCAAACATAACCACACCCAAGTATGACGTAGAGAAATTTAACGGTACGAATGACTTCAAACTGTAGAAGATAAAGGTTAAGGCGTTGTTAGTGAGCCAAAGGCTTGGTTCGATATTAGAAGAGACTGCAGCTCCATCTAGTGATTAAGAGAAGATGCCAGAGTCATTTAGAGCTGAAGGAGAAAGAAAGGACATTCAAGAAAGAGCTCATAACACAATCGTTCTGTCATTGAGCGATGAAGTACTAAAGGAAGTAGCAGGTGAGACGACTGCAATAGGTCTTTGGAAGAAGCTTGACTCTTTTTATATGAGGAAATCGTTGGCAAACAGATTACATATAAAGAAAAAATTGTATCAGTTATTCATGTCAGAGGAGACGCCGATGAAAGATCATATAGACGCCTTCAATAAGATCATCCTTGATATTGAGTCTATCAACATCAAGATAGAAGATGAAGATAGAGCGATTATCCTACTGAGTTCACTCCCCAAGAGCTATGAGAGTTTTGTTGATACGCTACTCTACGATAGAGAGAGTTTAACGATGAGTGATGTGAAATCATCATTAAACTCAAAGTTATTAGGAAAGCAGACCGAGGGCAATACAGAAAGCTTATTTGTAAGAGGAAGACCCTCATATAGAGATGGGAAGAAAAAAGGCTAAAGGTCGAAGTCTATGACTCATAGGAAGTGCTATTGCTGCAAGAAAGAGGAGTACTTCATAAAGAATTGTCCTGAGAATAGAGCACAAGACAAGAAGAAAGCGGATGTTGCGCTTGCCTATGATGATAGCTATGACAGCGCAGAGACACTCGTCGCTACTGTTGGTTAGAACTCTCAACAATGGGTTTTTAATTCTGGTTGCACTTTTCATATGTGTCCACATAAGTCTTGGTTTATAAATTTCCAGCCTATTAGTAGTGGTAAGGTCTTAATGGATAATGACATTGCATGTTAGATGATGGGAATTGATAGTATTAAACTTAGGCTACATGATGAGCGAGTGAGAGAGTTGACAGATGTTAGGTATGTTCCCGATTTGAAGAGAAACTTGATCTCACTAAGGACTGTTGTCACGCCCCAGACCCAAAAGATCTGACACACGACATCACTTACATTCATTCAATAATACTTAAACATTCATTTAAATTTCTTTCAGAATTATAACAATTGAATTATGACTGGGACAATTAGTAAACCGGAGATACACAGAGTTTTCTCAGAGATTAACACTCTACTACGTCACCAGTAGCAACTTTGTTACCGGAAGCCCAGAATATATTCATTGCAAATTCTTACTTAAAATCAATCCATTACTACACTTGGTGAAACTTAAACTAAATCCAACCACACACAATAAAATAATACATAAGTATTTATTCAATAGGGACAAATCAAATATCTTATTCCACGTGTCCCCAAATGAAACACTTAGCAACCTAACAACTTAGGGAACCCAAGGAACAGCAGAAGCCTTGCCAAATCCGCTAAGCACACATGTACCTTATTTACCTGAAATCACCATAAACTGTAATGAGTATAAAACTCAGTAAGCATACTAGTTTTTTTATATATCAAATACAAATACATATATGTACACAATGCATATGTATAATATGTTGTGATCAATCAAAATCATAATCTTATCAAATCACATATTATGTAAGTGCTTACACATTCTTTCAAAACACATAATAGGAATACCATCACTCAACTACTACTTAGTAGGACTTACATATCACATATCACATAATGAGCCAAATGTCACTCGTAGGTGACATACCGTATGAGAGGAATAGTACAAGTGAGGTCTTGAAATTATACATATATAATGCTCATGCCCGAAGGTAAAAGCCAAACCCTCACCCTGATCATCGGCGAGTCCTCTTACATGCACCAATACGCCACCACACGAATGTGATGACTCACACTTCCTTTAGGTACCAATAGGATCCTCCATACATACGGAACACATAACATATACCAATCCCGAAGGAAAGACCATACATAAAGGCTCCACAAATCACATAAAATGCCTACTAAGTTAACAGTGAGTTCAAGTACCCTCAAAACACAAAATATTTCTCATGGACATATTACACTTCAAAAGCTTTCTTTGTTAAACATATCTTATTTTGAAAGCTCACTTTCAAAAAACACATGTATGTCCGTGCTCAATGTCAATGCTCACATTCATAAACATATATTCACATTTCATATCAAAATATACTTTGACATAATAACATAAACATATTCTTAACCACATTTACAAAATCATTCATAACACTTACTATGTTTATTGTGATTCTAGTAAAAAGTTTAGTATACTTACCTCTTAACACTTTCAGCTACAAGGCTTAAATCTCCTTAACCTATCAATGGAGATTAATCCTTTCATAAGCCTCACAATTCACACAAAATACTTTAAATAGCTTACAAAATTATACACAATGCATTTATCACATCCAATTGGTTTAAATACTTGGTTTCTCAAAACCTGTCATTCTGACCACTTATACTTAACAAAATTTTCTAATACATCAAATGATGTCCAATTACTCCAAAATCAGAATATATCATTCTTGACTCATATATCCTTCTTATATATGAATATTATATCAAAATTCCCACACAATCCATTCCATACATACCATCGAATCCAAACTACTAACCTGACAAGATCAAGATGCTTACTAAACAGTATTCAATCTCCCAATTTTATAAAATCATATACTAACTCAAAAATTATAAAAATTCCACATAATTACTCTTCACACATATCTCAGTCCATGATAATTATTTCACTTCCAAATCACTGCCAAAACTATTTTAAAACTATTTTATTCTATAGCTTTAAAAATCTGTTAATCAAATACTGCAATGAGTTGATACACTTTAGAAAATTATAACACTTCAACCACATTGATCTAAATTCTCAATTCCAAGTATATCATATTAGACATATAAAATTATCATATTCCATAAATCCGTAATTTTTTGAAGATCATTCAATAGGTCAAAAATTATTTTCCACTGTAATATACTGTTTACACAGAAAATTTTTAGAATTTCAAGGTTATTTTGGTAAATTCACTAAAAATTCAATTTCCAGAATTTTCAATCGATTCAAAGTTTCAGATGATCCTAAACATGTATAATTTCATATACTCAAAATTAAAAATCAGAATCAAATCACAATAATTTATAAAATTCCTAGATCAAGAGGCTATCCAGCAGAAATTTCACAATTCATCATGATTTATCAAGCTATCTTATAGATCATCATCAATTCTCATAAGATCTTACGAAATACACAACAAATACTCAATTATACATATTTTCAGAAATTAAAACTTAAAGGAATTAACTTAATTAATACCAATAAATTGAGAAATAGGTATGATATACCTCTTGAAATTCAAAATTCCAATTTCTTTTTCTTTTTCTTTTTCTTTTTCTTCTCCTCTTTCTCTCCTCTCTATTTCTCTCTTCTCTCTCTCTAAAAGAGGTAGCTTGACCAAAATGAGAGAATTAGGGTTTTAAAAGTGTATTTTTATACTAAGTGGCTAATTTTTGGTATTTACAAATTTACCCCCAAAACTTTCAAAGTATTACAATTTGGTCCCTAAAATAAATCTAAAGTCTTGCAATTAAACCCAATGCTAATAGTATGACCTTAACCTATACAAACACTACTAATAACAATATATAAATCAAGTATCACCCATATACAAATAAAATACGTATATTTATACATTTATAAATACTTATTCTTACCAGTTGTAGATACTGGTTACTACAACTGTAGACCAGAATAGGTGTTCCATCAGGATCGACGGAGGGATTTTAAGAATTTTGAAAGGTTCCATGGTGGTGATGAGAGGATAGAAGCGCAAAGGGGTTTATGTGCTTAAGGGTGAAGTCATAAGTGATTCTGCATTATTCTCTATAGATAATGATAGTATACAAACTAGGTTGTGGCATCTTAGACTGGCACACCTAGTCGAGAGAAACTTAAAGGAGTTATTCAGTTAAAAGGTGTTTGGAAAAGATAAGTTACAGCCCTTAGAGTTTTATGAGCATTGTGTACTTGGAAAAGCACATAGGGTAAGGTTTAGTACTGACGAGCATAAGACTAAGAGGACTCTTGACTACATACACTCAGATATTTGGGGACCAGCTCAGACAGCTACTCGTGGTAGTGCCAGGTATTTTCTCAGCTTGATTGATGACTATTCGAGGAAGCTGTGGGTCTATGTGTTGAAGAGCAAGGATCAAGCCTTTGAAGTATTCAAGGCTTGGAAGGTTCTTGTTGAAAATCAGACTGGCAAAAGGGTAAAGAGGCTAAGGACTGACAACAGTCTCGAATTTTGCAATAGAGAGTTTGATGGATTTTGTGCCAAGCATGGGATTGCAAGGCATAAAATAGTAAGATCAACACCACAGCAGAATGACGTAGTTGAGAGGATGAATATGACCCTACTTAAAAGAGTTAGATGCATGCTTACCAATACAAAGATGTCTAAGACATTCTAGGGAGAAGCTATAGTGACTGCAGCTTACATGATTAATAGAAGTTCCTCCTCAGCAATTGACTTCAAGACGCCAGAAGAGAAATGGTCTGGCAATCCTCCGAAGTATGGCCACCTCAGAATATTTAGTTGTCATGCCTTTGTATATGTTAAGGAGGGGAAGTTGGAACCTAGAGCTATCAAAAGAGTATTTATAGGATATCCCGATGAAGTAAAAGGATACAAAATATGGTATAAAGACTTGACACCACCAAGGAGTATCATAAGCCGTGATGTGACGTTCGATGAGATGACGATGCTGAAAACCTCCTAAGAAGAACCTGTGCCCAAGGAAGACTAAGTACCCGAGTCAATAGAAGTTGAAGTAGAGATTGAAAGTAGATCTGATATGCCCCCAGATCAATACTTTAACGAGAAAATCCTTAAAGATGAACCAAGAATACCGACGAGTTCCTCCAAGTCTACCCAAAGATAGACTAGGACTTCTGATATGGAACTTGAAGAGTACCAGTTAGCCAGAGATAAACTAAGGAGAACGATTAAACCACCAGTGAGGTATGCACAAGCAGATTTAGTTGCTCATACTTTTAATTTTGCTTACACTCTTGAGTATGATGAGCCTATGACATATGGTGAGGCTATGAAGAGTGAAAACAAGAAAGAGTGATAGTAGGCCATGGAATAAGAAATTAGTTCTCTTAAGAAGAACAATATCTGAAAGTTAGTGGAAAGACTTCAAAAGAAACTAGTCGGGTGCAAGTAGGTGTATAAGGTGAAGGAGGAAATATCGGGGATTGAGCCTACAAGATTCAAGGCTAAGTTAGTAGCACAAGGTTTTACTTAGAGAGAGGGAGTTGATTTTCATGAGATATTCTCTCCAGTTGTCAAGCACACATCTATTAGGATTTTGTTAGCCATGTGTGCAAACCTTGATTTACATATAGAGTAGATGGATGTAAAGACAGTTTTTCTACATGGAGAGCTTGAAGAAACGATATACATGGCACAGCTGCAAGGGTTCAAGGAGCCCGAAAAAGAAGATCATGCTTGTTTGCTAAAGAAGTCATTATACGAATTAAATCAATCACCTAGACAGTAGTATAGGGGATTTGATGAGTTTATAATGGATTATGGCTTTAATAGAAGCAAGTATGACGGATGCGTGTACTTTAAGAACATAAGTTGTGGGATAATGTATTTGCTTCTATATGTCAATGATATGTTGATCGCATGCAAGAATATAGAAGAAATACAGAAGCTCAAGAAACAGTTGAGTGACGAGTTTGAAATGAAGGATTTGGGAGCAGCGAAGAGAATTTTGGGTATGGATATTGTGAGGGAAAGAAAAGATTTTATCTTCTTATCCCAACAACGATATATAGTCAAATATTTGGAGAAGTTTGGTATATCAAACGCGAAGGCTGTCTCTACTCTTTTGGCCATGCATTTCAGACTTTCAGCAGCACAGTCGCCGACATCTGATGAGGAGAAACTGCAGATGAGCAAAGTACCGTATACAAGCGCTGTAGGGAGTATCATGTATGTAATAGTTTGCACAAGACCAGACATAGCACAGTCTGTGAGTGTGGTAAGTAGATAGATGGCGAATCCGGGAAAAGATCATTGGCTTGCAATAAAGTTGATTCTGAGATATCTCAAGGGGACGTCAAATCACAGGTTGATATATAAGAGGGATGAGGACACCAATGAAATGGTAAGAGGGTACGTAGACTCAGATTATGCAGGTGATCTTGACATGAGAAGATCATTGACAGGTTACGTATTCACAGTGTTTGGGTGTAGTGTATGTTGGAGATTCATTTTACAACATGTGGTTGCACTATTTACCACAGAGGTGTAGTACATAGCTGTTGGTGAAGCTATAAAGGAGACCGTGTGGGTAAAAGACATATGCACAGGGGTATTGGCTAGTGAAGATGTGAACACCGGTGTATATTGTGATAGCCAGAGTGCCATACACCTAAGCAAGCATCAAGTGTTTCACGAGAGGTCGAAACATATTGATATGAGGCTCTATTACATCCGTGAGATTGTCCAAAGTGGTGAAGTTAGTCTAACAAAGATAGCGTCATCTAAAAACCCTGCTGATATGTTGACTAAGCCACTGCCCTCGGTTAAGTTCGTCCTATACAAGGACTTAACTGGAGTCACTACTTTGTGAGGGTGACCCAAGATGCAAAAATGAGAGATCGAGTTGCTTTGTGAATGATTTTGAATCAAGGAGAGGATTTATGAAAATATTGATTGAAAATCATCGGGATATAATCTGGAGATCAAGTCAAGTGCGTAGGGTATGCAAGGATCGAAGACGGACACGAAAGGAGGCAAAAACCAAAGAATGGCCCACCAGGCGCCAACGCCGCGGTGCCAGGCGATGAGCACCGAAGTGCTCAGATGAGCGCACCAGCGCCACGGTGCTGGTTGCGGGAATCGGTTTCCCGTTTTGAGTTTTCATTATTTCGTCTCCCACTTGCTTCAGGATTCTCTATTATGACTCTCACACGTATAGGGTAAAACTAGGTCATCCCAAAACTTATATAAAGGTTATCAATTAGCTTGTAAATATATCTTAGTGATCAAGTGAGAGATCTTTGTGATCATCAATAATCTTTATGATAGGTTGAGAAATCTTAGTGATCATCAACAACCTTTGTGAGAGAAAATCCTTAGAGTAAGAGAGAGTTTTTTTTGTGATCTTACTTGTAAAAGGCATACTTTATGAGTGCCTTTTGATTTATAATAAGATAAGAGTGTGATCTTGATCCGCTGTGGACGTAGGTAAGTTACTAAACTACATAATTATTTGTGTGTTCTTCTTCTACCCCTTCTCTCTTTATTTCATAATTTACTTGTTCTGCATATATTGCTTAAGTGATTTTATTTGTTTATGTGCTTCCGCTTCAATACAAACATATTGAAATTAACAATTCAAACGAGAAGAAAAAAACTTACGCATTTGCCTAACTCAAAGCAAATTCTCAATTTTGAGTTTGAGTTAACTTTTTTTATTTTACAAAGTCTGACAATGGATTTAATAAATTCATATGAGATCCATATATAATCACTTCAAAGTTAAGAATGTTAATATACCAATCCAAAATTAAGAGAAAAAAAAAGAGGAGACATGAAACTCATAATGTAGAGATCACTAAAAAAAAAAATGGTGATTCAATATCGGTGTAATCTTATGGGTGATCTCTGGTTGCTTTTTGTGGTGATCAGTGAGAGGCACTCATTCGTAAAGGCAAAGAGAAAACGCAATTGGCTTGGTTCTTATGAGACCACAGAAGACGAACGGCAAACAACAAATGACAAACGGCAAATGGCAAATGACGAAGGACAAATGGAGAAAAAGAACTAGCAATGAGGAGATATGACGTCAAAGATGGTAGGCAGTGGCTAGTGATTGATGGATCTAGAGTTTCTCTAAGTTAGGGTAATGGAGATTTCAATTACACGAAAGGAGGCACTGTTTTTAGTTATGTATATTTTGTTTCATTTAAATTAAAATTAATGAAACTTATTTACGACGGGTCTTTTCCCAGTCGTACACAGCGTCACAAATGGATATTTCTTTTGTAGTGACAATTTAACATATTTACAAATCTGATCAGTTTCATTATTAGATATTTGTCATGCGAGCAACAGTAACAGTTACGATTATGCCAATTGCTGCTTTTAAACCAATCATATATTTCATTTTCGATCTTTTGTATCTTATATAATTTTATTAAGATAATATTAGTAAATAAATAAAGACGTTTTGATAAAAGGTGATTAAAAATCATGAGGGACTTGATTTTGAATCAAGCAAGTGAGAAAAAAAAATACAAAATGAAATAGCACTTTAATGCCGCAATGAAAATGAAGGCTCGCCGCGATGAGGAATAAGGCTCATTGCGACAAGAGGCAAGGCTCACTGTAGTATTGAGTTTCTGCCAAGGTGGGCAAAATCGACTCTCCTTAGTGTTAAAAGAGTTGCATGCGACGAGAATACTTAGGGCAAGGCTTACTACAGTGTTGAGTTTTTGTGTGATCTTATTGTCTTTTGTTCAATCTTTTTATATTCAGTATTATTAACCTTACTTATAGTTTAAGTAATTCTCTCAACATACATAATATTTAAAAGCAACAATTAATATAATTACGACTAACATTAGCACTCTTCTTTTTATGTTTTAACTCTTTAACAATATACGATGCAACATCAAAAAAACCTTTATCCTCATCCTATTTATTCTTTGAAAATTGAAGAGATTTTTAGCGCCTTAACTCATTAATTTATTACTAACCAATCATGATATGCTTTATTTTATGCCTCTTCTCGTTCATGTGTCAATTTTTATTTTGTTTTTTTTCATTAACTGTAGGAGCCGGGACGGAACTAGAGCCAGTATTATAGAGGGCCAAATTGAACTATTGAGAAATTATATATACTAAAGTCTAATATTCTAGGGCCATAATATATAAGTTGAAAAATTAGGGTGGTTGAAACTTGAAAAGACATACTCTAAGGGGCTTCATCGAAAAATTTGTTATCCAAGTGTGAAAGTAGTTCCGCTACTGTTTAGAAGGACTACATTAATAATTTGGGTTTAATTTTTAGTATTACCATTTACGATCAAGAATACTGAATGTCAAAGTTAGTATCTGTTGCGGATATTAAATCATGCTTTTTAGTTTAACATCT
Source organism: Ailanthus altissimus (assembly GCA_946807835.1). NCBI lineage: Eukaryota > Viridiplantae > Streptophyta > Magnoliopsida > Sapindales > Simaroubaceae > Ailanthus > Ailanthus altissimus. The sequence goes on from OX327684.1 coordinate 24,739,653, forward strand.
CTATGATATTAACTAAGTCACAGCTTTGATATTATTTTGATTTTATGCGCAGCAAAAAATCATAATTCACACCATAAGTAAGAACACATACGATCAACACACCAATAAAGATAAAGAAAATAAACCAATCAACAAGACACAAGATATACGTGGTTCAGCCTAAAATTGTCTACGTCCACGAAGGATCCATGATCTAACTTTATATTATTGATATAGATCACTAAGTATCTTCTTACATTATCAATGATCCTATAAGACCCCTTAGTATCTCTTATAGAGACTTCTAAGTATCTACCTTTGATCACCATGACTTTCCAATACCTCTTAATATCTCCTCATAAGAGATTTTTACAAAAAATATAAAAATAGCTCGCTCGAGCATTTAAGTCAAAAGGATATATGGTGTTTCTTTTGTTTACTTAAGAACTAAAAGAAAACACTTCCCAAAATATTACACCCTAGTGCACCACGCACTTAGTGCTTACCTAACTCCTTTATTATCTCTTATGGTTACATTTTAAAACTTTAGATGCTTATCTTTCTCTTGTATTTAGAAAGGTTTATATAGTGAATAAAACATTCTTAGAAATCCTAAACTTAATTAGAATAAGAGTCCTTACTTGTAGGAGTCCTAATCCCACTTAAAAAAGTTAATTGAGTCAAAATAAAAAATACCCTAAAATTTTTGTGTGAATAACAACCACATGAACGATTCCCGATGAACAGTTTCTACCACGAATAGTATTTGATGAATAATGCCAGTCTTAAACAGTACTTGTTGCCGTGAGCAACAGTACTCACAATAAACAGTATCACCGTATGAACAGTAACCATTCTTATAATTTTCTGTTTTACTTCTTCCTTGTATACCTAATGCGTACTTGACTTTATAATAACTATTTTTTTAGTACCCATCTCAATTCTTACCCATACAAAATTATTGAATCATCAATTTCTAATAATATTATATTAAAATTCTTATTACGATTATTTTTAATTTAAAATATTCTCATTATTGTCAATTTAGAATCACATTTTAATTATGATTTTATGTTTTAATATTTTCATATGTCTAGAAAATAATGTCTATATAAAGATACTTTTGTGTAATTATTATTTATAGTGGAGATATAAAAATTCTAGTTTATCAAATATAATATCAAAAACTTGGTTTTTGTTATACTAAATTTAAAAAAAAAAAAATAAGTGGTAATTATTTATGCCATAACTAAAAAGGAGAATAGCGGTGTCCCTTATTTGACAGTGAAATGAGTCATTTTCACTTATTTAGCTATTACATTAAACAACAACATGCACGTAACAGAGTTCCGCCACTGTTTAGAAGGACTAAAATTAAGAATTTGGGTTCAATTCTTAGTGATTAGCCATTGACGGTCAAGAATACTGAATGTCAAAGTTAGTATCATTTTAAAATTCTTGTTTACGATTACTGTCAATATAAGATATTCACATTATTGTCAATTTAGAATCACATTATAATTATGATTTTATGTTTTAATATTTTCATAAGTCTAGAAATTAATGTCTATATAAAGACATTTTTGTGTAATTATTATTTATAGCGGGAATATAAAAATTCTAGTTTATCAAATATAATATCAAAAACTCAGTTTTTGTTATACTAAATGTTTTTTTTTTAAAAAAGTAAGTGGTAATTATTTATGCCATAACTAAAAAGGAGAAGCAGCAATGTCCCTTATTTGACAGTGAAATGAGCCATTTTCACTTATTTAGCTATTACATTAAACAACAACATGCACGTAACAGAGATCTATAGGTTAATCTTAATGTTCCATATTAAATTTTGAAATGATGCAGTAGTAGTAAAATTGATGTTTAACGATAAAAGCTGCAATCAAATATATATATATATATATATATATATATTATTAGTTAAGTATGCAACAGAACATTTTCTAACTTCACTTTCTTATCAAATTTTCATTCATAATACTTATAAATAATTACATCCATGAAATCGTGATGTTTTTATTATTGGAACAAACTGACGTCTGACATCATTTTACTGGGGAGAAGATGACTGAGGAGGACCGGCAAATGGTGGACAATGTTGAAGACAAGCTTCGTGAGTAGCCCAACAACATCCTACTTTGGGATCAGTTACACAACAGCTACAATAATTTAGTTTTAACAAGCTCTTGTTGCTTTCGGAACAAACTGATCTCTTACACGGTAATAGTGTTATGTCTTGCTGCAGCTGCGCCCCGTACTTACTGTCCCTCAGCCTCAGCCTATATTTGCCAACATTGTTGTCATTGCCTGTTCATCATAAACCCGCAAAAACAAAAAACAAAAAAGGGTAAATACATAATTAAATCTGTATTTAAAATCCAGAAGTTGGAGAAAATGCTTTTGCGCATACATGTTAACCTATTTGATCAATTTCATTATCAGATATTCGTCATCTTCAACTCTTTATGATAGAAGTGCAAAAACCCTATATCTGCTCATTATCCAATGTGTTTTGTTTTATGTCCACCAATCACGTTTCCTTTTTTTTTTCTGGTTGTGTTTAACTGTAGAAGGATTTAGATCAATAATCCGGGTTCAATCTTTAGTGATCGATCTTTCAGGATGGGGAGTATTAGGAAAAACAAAGTAGGAAGTAATTGATAATTAATTATGTGATACATTGAGTGATAATTAGAGATAGGATAAATTGATACCTCAATAAATATTTCTACATTTCGATAAATTGTCCATTTCTCTCTCTCTCTCTCTCTCTCCAACATATATTAAAATAGAGTAATATTACACTTCTTGAGTTTAATCTCAATACTTTTTGTTTTAAGTTGTGTGTCAATAATTGATCAAATAGTTAAGTATATATATTATTAGTTAAGTATGAAACAGAACATTTTCTAACTTCACTTTCTTATCAATTTTTCATTCATATATATATATATATATATATTATTAGTTAAGTATGAAACAGAACATTTTCTAACTTCACTTTCTTATCAATTTTTCATTCATAATACTTATAAATAATTACATCCATGAAATCGTGATGTTTTTATTATTGGAACAAACTGACGTCTGACATCATTTTACTGGGGAGAAGATGACTGAGGAGGACCGGCAAATGGTGGACAATGTTGAAGACAAGCTTCGTGAGTAGCCCAACATCCTACTTTGGGATCAGTTACACAACAGCTACAATAATTTAGTTTTAACAAGCTCTTGTTGCTGTCGGAACAAACTGATCTCTTACACGGTAATAGTGTTATGTCTTGCTGCAGCTGCGCCCCGTACTTACTGTCCCTCAGCCTCAGCCTATATTTGCCAACATTGTTGTCATTGCCTGTTCATCATAAACCCGCAAAAACAAAGACAAGACAGAAGAGAGTCAAAATAGCAATATTGAACTTTGAAATTGCCATCTTAATAATACTTCAGAAATAGATGGTGGTTTATTCTGGAGTGCAGCACGTGTTTTATTTATATAGGGATCTGAAAGTGTAGCTATTAATTGTTTTTATTGATCATAAAAATAGCGTTATAGGATATATCTGTTATCTCAAAAAATAAATATATATACGTTTTCACACAAAATAATAATAACAATAAAACATAAATAAATTCTGTGCTGGATAAGTTTCCATTTTCATTTACCATGTTAGAAAGACTATTGTGTTGTATGTCGAAATAATTAAAATAAATTGTAACCATTTATTTATTCCTTTTTTATCACAAAATAATGCTTTATAGAAATAGGATAAATTGATACTTCAATAAATATTTCTATATTTCGATAAATTGTACATTTTTTCTCTCTTTTTTTCCAACATATATTAAAACAGAGTAATACTACACTTCTTGAGTTTAATCTCAATACCTTTTATTTTAAGTGGTGTGTCAATAATTTATCAAATAGTTAGGTAATGTTTTTTTTTTTTGGCTGAATACTGATTAAAACTGAATATAATTTAATGCTAAAAATAGTTGAATGACTGAATTTGAATTACTTGTTTATTTTTTTACTTAATATATGAATATAAGTATTAAGTTGTTTATTTTTTCGATTATAAAACAACAGAAAACTAATACTTTTACATTTGTATCCTCATAAATTTTTAATATTAAATTAATAATAAAAATGTCATGCAGAGAAATGGCTGTCCACGAATATGGGCAGATGTACTCTTAGCAAAGTAAAATTGTCATTGCATTATCATATTTATATATATCGAACTTGGTTTGAACTATAGAGAATTAGTGTGCGCAGTCTATAATTGACAAAGGTCATTATTAAGTGTTGAGCAATCTTTGAAATACATAGAATAATAAGAATCACAGAGATATTCGTCATCTTCATCTCTTTACGATAGATGTGCAAAAACCCTATATATGCTCATTATCCAATGTGTTTTGTTTTATGTCCTTCACCAATCACGTTTACTTTTTTTTTTTCTGGTTGTGTTTAACTGTAGAAGGATTTAGATCAATAATCCGGGTTCAATCTTTAGTGATCGATCTTTCAGGATGAGGAGTATTAGGAAAAACAAAGTAGGAAGTAATTGATAATTAATTATGTGATACATTGAGGGATAATTGGCATCTTAATGAGCTGTTTTCACTTATTTAATTACTTATTACATGCACAACAACATGCAACATACATACATATACATATATATTATGTATATATATATGTATAGGTTATCCTTCGTGTGAAATCTTAGTTCCATATTATAAAGGAAAATTAACATTTAAGTTTTTACTTCTTTTTTCTTAAATTATTCATCAGATTTTTTCAAATAATTGGATCTGCCTTCTCGATTTAATGCTTGTGTTAGTGATTTTTTGAGGTGGAAAAGAGAAAATTGGCACTGCATATTGGGTTTGAGATTGGAAAGTAATCAATGCTTGGCAAGTCATTTGTATTCATAGCTTGGCACTAATCTTTCTTCTGGTGGCTACTTCATTCACGGTTTCTTTCAGTGTTTTTTTTTTTTAATTTTTATCATCGATACATCATCATTTATTATCCATCAATTATACAATAAATAGGATTATATCTCATCAATTACATATTTACAAATACATGGATCATGGAAATAAAATTTTCCAAATAGCGAAAAGAAAACCCCACAAACGAGAAAGAAAACCTCAGAAAAAAAAAAGAAATAGTTATACTATTGAAATCTTGATAAAAGCTAAAAAAATTTACAAGCTAAGAGTTTGTCACTCAAGCAAATACCAGTGCTTTGGTAGTGCAGATTTTAGTGCAAAACTTATTTAAATTTGCTCTCTTTTTCTCTTTAATTATTTTGAAAAATTATTAGCTTAATTCTTAAATTATTTATTAGATCCTTAATTTTTTTATAATATCAAATTTAATCTTTATTATTAAAAAATAGTTATTTAAAAATTAAATAAATATGAAACCATTTATTATATTTAGACATATTAATTTATCTTACTATTCTTAAAAAATAAGATATATAAATAATTATTCTCCATGACTCATATGAAAACACTATCCTAGAACCAAAAAAATAGTACACCCATTAGACACTTGTTCCTCCAAATCATCTCATGCTACTAAGGTTTTTTGCTTAGTCATCCAACAAACTTATAAATTCACATTCCTTTATTTTTGTCTTTCTCTTAGTACTATCCCTTCAAGTGTTCTAGACACCTTTTGAATTTATCCTTCAATCTTGATTGTTCTTCTTTTGCATCCTTATTTTATGTCTAATCTGAATAATTCTTTTGACTAGGACTGGATGACGTTGTCTTCTTGGTACTCTCTTCAAGAGTGATATTTAACCCTAAAAACTCCCTAATAAGGCCATCATCTTTTCTTCTTTTAGATAACCATATTTTCTATTGTTCTTTTCTTATATTTGTGAGTCCTCATGATCGATAACATTTGCTCTGCAATATGACTCTATCGCCTATGCTCTACAATCTAGGCTTCAACCCATGCTCTGATACCAGTTTATTGTGGTATCAAGCCATGCTCTTCGGTTTGACAACCCTATGGCATCAATTAAGTCACAAGTTTGATACCCTTTTATGCATATAAGAAAGCCATAACTCACAAATAAGTAAGAACACATGCGATCAACACACCAATAAATATAAAGAAAATAAACCAAAAAAAAGATACAGTGTATACATGGTTCAACCTATAAATGCCTACGTCTACAGAGGATCTATGATTTAGCTTTTTTTTATTGATATAGATTACTAAGTACCTTTTTACATCATCAATGATCTCATAAAACCCTTTAGTATCTCTCACAAAGAACTCTAAGTATCTATATAGATCATCCTAATATCTCCCATACAGACCTCTAAATATCTACATTTGAATTCTATGATCTCCCTAAAACCTATTAGTATCTCCTCATAAGAGATTTCTATAAAGAATACAATAATAGCTCGAGCATCTTAACTAAAAAGATCTATGACGTCTCTTTGTCCTCGTAGAACAATTTTCACTCATGTAAAAAATTCTACCCTAGTGCACATAGTACTTAGTGTTTACTTAATCCTTTATTCTCTCATATGGTTTATATCTTGAAATTTTAGACACTTAGCTTTCTTTTGTGTTTTGAAGAGTTTATATTGTAAATAAAACACCCATAAAAACTTTAAACCTAGTTGGAATAAGAGTCCTTATTTGTAGGAGTTCAAATCTCACTTAAAGAAGTCAATTGAGTCAAAACAGAAAATACCCATAAGTTACCGCATAAACAATACTTGTGAATAGTATCCACCGTGCATGAGCAGTGCTTGTCGTGAACAGTGTCACCTCGTGAACAGCACTAATTCTTCTGGCTTTCCATTTTGCTCCTCCCTTGTACACCAAATGCATACTTGACTTTATAATGATTCTTCTCTTGATATTCATTTCAATTCTTAATTATACAAGATTGTTGAATCACCAATTTTTAACACATATAATATAAATTATATCTTTTTTTGATTCGATTGGTGAATAAGATGTAAACTCTAATCAGCTATATAAATAGTAATATTATTGCCAATTACATACACAATCATAACCAACACACGCGTTTGTCTCTAAAACTTCAGTTCCGTATTAAATCTTGAATAGTAGCTGGCACTCATGCTAATGATAAAAGATGCAATTAAAGATTAGTTATTTATATTAATTTTTGCTAGCTTAGAATAATTTAAAACATGATATTTTTCTTTTAAGATTTGAGATAGATCATTTCATTTTCATTTGCGAGGAGGACCCACAGTGGAGGACAATGGGGAAGACATTCCTCGTGAGTGGCCCAACACCCAACTTTGGGGTTAGTTATCACGACAACTACAATAATTTAATTTTGAGCTGCTGCTGGTGATACAAAAAAAAAATGATCATCGCTTACATTAATACTGTTACGTCTTCCTTAACCACAAACTTATCACCACTCAAGTGGTTTTTGCTAACTCCGTTATTGTCATTACTTGTTTACTAGAAGCAAAACAAACCTAAAATAAAAGAAAACCATTAAATTAAGTACAAAGTCTATTTTATATTTTGATTATTTAATTAATGTTCTACATTTAGAAGGATTTCTCACAAATAAAAGTATTCTACTTAAACCATTCTTCCTTAGTTAAACAGATTAGAACTCTTATTAAATAAGGTTTAATTAAATTATAATTTGATTTGAATTCATGCATTCATAATTCAACATGAATTACAATTTATGTACCGTAAATAAGTTTGCTATTTTGATTCATGATTCATAGATTCATAGTCTACACAACTAATTCATCATAACATTGTTTGTCGTTGAGACACTCCCACACATTAATATTCATCTTTTTGATCAATTGCTAACTTGAGTATTAAAGGATTTTTTTAATTTATTTTATTTACAGGAGAACGATGCTTTTTTCACAAATTAAATAAGCAATTAAGGATAAGAAAGTAATTCTAACTTAATATATAATAGGAGTATTTAGAAATGAAGTAATTGTTTAAAAGAGTTGTGGTGATAATGCCAAGCATTACCCCAAGCAGGAGTGAGATAGCTTAGTATCAGTTTGGAATTGCTTTATATCATAAAAAAGTTCAATAAAATCGTATTAAGACAAAAAAATATTTCATATAAAAACCATAAGATAAAGAAGTAAAAGACAATTCCAACGAAATACATATATATTAATAACTACACAAATGAATTTTAAGTTTTATATCACACATTTTAATAAGTTACGATTCTAATTTTGTATTAAAATTTCAGACTGACGTTTTAAATTTATCTTAGGCCTTTTCAGTAATCATTCCCATATATTCGTAGGTGTCCTTGTCAAAAGAACTAAGTTGAAGATGAGTTTTTTATATGATCAAGTTGTTGACACGAGGTTGTCGTAAAACTAGATAGTGAATTAATATTAGATTAAATATTAATAAAGTAAAACATGCATTTAGGATTCTCATTTAATTATAAATTACCAATTAAATATACAACCAAATCCAACACATGCCTAAGTTATTCGATTTTTTTGGTTCCACGATAAATCTTGAACTGTAGCAATAATAGGAATTCATTTCTAAAAATTAAAGCTGCAATAAAAGAAATATTATTTTATAACTTTCGCTTATAAAATTATAATAAGATTACATGGATCAAAAGCATGGTATTTTTATTAGATATATAGGAATATAAAAAGAAAGCATAATGGAGATGGATCATATCATTCTATTTGTATTTGGGAAGATTGAGGAGGACCGGCAAACGGAGGACAATGCTCAAGACAAGCTTCGTGAGTGGCCCAACACCCTACTTTGGGATCAGTTACGCAACAGCTACAATAATTTAGTTTTAACAAGCTCTTGTTGCTGTCGGAACAAACTGATCTCCTACACGGTAATAGTGTTATGTCTTGCTTCACCTCATACTTTTCACCCCTCAACCTATATTTGCCAATCCCGTTGCCTGTTCATCATAAACCACCAACAAAAAGAAAAGGTAAATTAATGAATAAATAAGAAAATAATTAGAATCCGTTTTAAAAGTCTCAAAGTTAAAATCCCTTTGTGCATACAAATTAAAAATGAAATTGTTCATTAGAAAAAAAAAATCACGCGAGGAATAAAAGAAAATTGACTAAGATATGTACATTCGTAGGAATCTGGAAGACAAGCGAAGACAATGCAAAAGAGAACCAAAAGAGCAATATTGAATTTTGTAGTTGCCATCTTAAAAATGTCTAATCACAAAGAGATTGTGTTGTATTCTAACTCCAGCTGGTTTGTAATTTATATAAGGATCAGAATTTGTAGCAATTAATTTTTTTTTATTGATCATAAGAATAACTCTATGTTCTTTAGGAGGTGAATCCGTTATCTCATTAAATATTTCTTTACGTTTTCCCACAATAATGATAATAATTAATAATAATAAATGCTACAGGTGGATGACTATTTCTTAACGTTTTCCTTTCTCTTAAATTTTCATAAAGAGCTAATTAAGTCATCTATATAGTTGCTGAATAACAATGAGCCATTAGTTCATGGTTTGATATATTGGTTCCCAAGTCCCAAAAAAAAAACCGATTCAAGGTTGTGAGAATATTAATTGAAAATTATTGGAATATAATTTGGAGAGCAAGTCAAATGTGTAGGGTGTACACGGATCGAAGACGGACGCGAAAGGAAACAAAAAACGAAGAAGGACGCACTAGGCGCTAGCGCCATGGCGACTAAGCATGAGTGCCGCGGCGCGGGAGACAGGAACAGTATCCCAAAATAAGAAAACTTCTTTATTTCGTCTCTCACTTGCTTCAGGACTCCTTAATATAACTCCTACACGTATAGAGTAAACCTAGGTGGTCCCAAAGCCTATATAAAGGCTATCAATTGATTTGTAAATACATCTTAGTGAAAAATAAGAAATTTTTGTGATCTTAGTGATAATCTTGTGGTTCTTTGTGAGAAAAAATCCCTAGAGTATAAGGGAGAGTTTTCTTTGTGAACTTTCTTATAATATGCATACTTTGTGAGTGCCTTGTGATTCATAATAAGAGAAGAGTGTGATCTTGATCCGCCGTGGACGAAGGCAAGTTGCCCTAACCACGTAATTCTTTGTGTGTTCTTCTTTCTACCCCTTTCTCTCTTTATTTTTTAATAACTTGTTTTGCATTATTATTTGCTTGGGAGATTTTGCTTGTTTGTGTGCTTCCGCTTCAACAAACTGGTATCAAAGCTTGGTTCTAAGCAGACATGGCCACACCCAAGTACGAGGTAGAGAAATTCAAAGGTACGAATGACTTCAATCTGTGGAAGATGAAAGTTAAGGCATTGTTGGTGAGCCAAAGGTTTGGCTCGGCATTAGAATAGACTGCAGCTCCATCTAGTGATGAAGAGAAGACGCTATAGTCATCTAGAGCTGAAGCAGAAAGAATGGACATTCAAGAAAGAGCTTATAGCACAATCGTTCTGTCATTAAGCGAAGAAGTACTAAGGAAAGTACCAGGTGAGACAACGGAAATAGGTCTTTGGAAGAAGCTTGACTCTCTTTATATGAGGAAATCATTGGCCAACAGATTACATATAAAGAAGAAGCTATATCAGCTATCCATGTCAGAGGGGATGCCGATGAAAGATCATATAGACGCCTTCAATAAGATCATCCTTGATCTTGAGTCTATCAACATCAATATAAAAGATGAAGATAGAGTAATTATCCTACCGAGTTCATTCCCCAAGAGCTATGAGAGTTTTGTTGATACGCTACTCTACGACGGAGAGAGTTTAACGATGAGTGATGTGAAATCATCATTAAACTCAAAGTTATTAGGAAAGCAGACCGAGGGCAATGCAGAAAGCTTATTTGTAAGAGGAAGACCCTCATATAGAGATGGGAAGAAAAAAGGCTAAAGGTCGAAGTCTAGGACTCATAGGAAGTGCTATTGCTGCAAGAAAGAGGAGTACTTCATAAAGAATTGTCCTGAGAATAGAGCACAAGACAAGAAGAAAGCGGATGCTGCGCTTGCCTATGATGATAGCTATGACAGCGCAGAGACACTCGTCGCTACTGTTGGTAAGAACTCTCAACAATGGGTTCTTGATTCTGGTTGCACTTTTCACATGTGCCCACATAAGTTCTGGTTTACAAATTTCTAACCTATTAGTGGTGGTAAGGTCTTAATGGGTAATGACATTGCATGTCAGATGATGAGAATTGGTAGTGTTAAATTTAGGCTACATGATGGGTGAGTGAGAGAGTTGACAGATGTTAAGTATGTTCCTGGTAAAAGGGTAAAGAGGCTAAGGACTGACAACTGTCCCGAATTTTACAACAGAGAGTTTGATGGGTTTTGTGCCAAGTATGAGATTGTAAGGCATAGAACAATAAGATCAACACCATAGCAGAATGACGTAGTTGAGAGGATGAATAGGACCCTACTTGAAAGGGTTAGATGCATGCTTACCAATGCGAAGATGTCCAAGACATTTTAGAGAGAAGCTGTGGTGACTGTAGCTTACTTGATTAATAGAAGTCCCTCCTCAGCAATTGACTTCAAGACACCAGAAGAGAAATAGTCTGGCAATCCTCTGAAGTATGACCATCTCAGAATATTTAGTTGTCCTACCTTCGTACATGTTAAGGAGGAAAAGTTAGAACCTAGAGCTATCAAAATAGTATTTATAGGATATCCTGAAGGAGTAAAAGGATACAAGGTGTGGTATAAAGACTTGACACCACCAAGGAGTATCATAAGCCGTGACATAATGTTCGATGAGATGATGATGATGAAAACCTCCCAAGAAGATGAGAAAGAAGAACCTGTGCCCAAGGAAGACTCAGTACCCGAGTCAATAGATGTTGAAGTAGAGCATGAACATGAATCTAATATGCCTCCAGATCAATACTTCAACGAAGAGATCCTTGAAGATGAACTAAGAACACCGGCGAGTTCCTCCAAGTCCACCCAAAGAAAGACTAGGACGACTGAGATGGAACTTGAAGAGTTCCAGTTAGCCAGAGATAGGCTAAGTAGAACAATTAACCCACCAGTGAGGTATGCACAAACAGACTTAGTTGCTCATGCTTTTAATTCTGCTTACACTCTTGAGTATGATGAGCCTAGGACATATAGTGAGGCTATGAAGAGTGAAAACAAGAAAGAATGACAGTAGTCCATAGAAGAAGAAATTGGTTCTCTTAGGAAAAACAATACCTGAAAGTTGGTGGAGAGACCTCAAAAGAAGCTAGTCGAGTGCAAGTGGGTGTATAAGGTGAAGGAGGAGATATTGGGGATAGAGCTTACAAGATTCAAGGCTAGGTTAGTAGCACAAGGTTTTACTCAGAGAGAGGGAGTCGATTTTCATAAGATATTCTCTCCAGTTGTCAAGCACACATCTATTAGGATTTTGTTAGTCATGTGTGCAAACTTTGATTTACATCTAGAGCAGATGGATGTAAAGACAACTTTTCTACATAGAGAGCTTGAAAAAACGATATATATGGCATAGTCGTAAGGGGTCGAGTAGCCTGAAAAAGAAGATCATGCTTGTTTGTTAAAGAAGTCATTGTACGGGTTAAAGCAATCACCTAGACAGTGGTATATGAGATTTAATGAGTTTATGATGGCTTGTGATTTTAGTAGGAACAAGTATGACGGATGCGAGTAATTTAAGAACATAAGTTGTGGGATGATGTATTTGCTTCTATACGTCGATGATATATTGATCGCATGCAAGAATATAGAAGAAATACAGAAGCTCAAGAAGCAGCTGAGTAACGAGTTTGAAATGAAGGATTTGAAAGCAGCGAAGAGAATTTTGGATATGGATATTGTGAGGGAAAGAAGAGATGTTATCTTTTTGTCCCAATAGCGATATATAGTCAAAATTTTAGATAAGTTTGGTATGTCTAACGCGAAGGCTGTCTCTATTCCTTTGGCCATGCATTTCAGACTTTCAACAGCACAATCGCCGACATCCGATGAGGAGAAACTGCAGATGAGTAAAGTACCGTACGCAAGCGCTGTGGGAAGTATCATGTATGCAATAGTTTGCACAACACCAGACATAGCACAGGCTATAAGTGTGGTAAGTAGATAGATGGTAAATCCGGGAAAAGATCACTGGCTTGCAATAAAGTGGATTCTGAGATATCTCAATGGGACGTCAAATCACAGGTTGATATATAAGAGGGATGAGGACACCAATGAAATGGTAAAAGGGTACGTAGACTCAGATTATGCAGGTGATCTTGACAAGAGAAGATCATTGACAGGTTACGTATTCACAGTGTTTGGATGTAGTGTATGTTGGAGATCCGTTTTACAACATGTGGTTGCACTATTTACCACAGAGACGGAGTACATAGCTATTGGTGAAGCTATAAAGGAGATCGTGTGGTTAAAAGACATATGCACAGAGGTATTGGCTATTGAAGATGTGAACACCGGTGTGTATTGTGATAGCTAGAGTGCCATACACCTAAGCAAACATCAAGTGTTTCACAAGAGGTCAAAATACATTGATATGAGGCTCCATTATATTCATGAGATTGTCCAAAATGGTGAAGTTAGTCTAACAAAGATAGCGTCATCTAAAAACCCTGCTGATATGTTGACTAAGCCACTGCCCTCGGTTAAGTTCGTCCTATGTAAGGACTTAACCAAAGTCACTACTTTGTGAGGGTGACCGAAGATGCAGAAATGAGAGATCGAGTTATTTTGTGGATGATTTTGAATCAATGAGGGGATTTGTGAAAATATTGATTGAAAATCACCGGGATATGATTTGGAGAGCAAGTCAAGTGCGTAGGATGAGTATGGATTGAAGACGGATGCGAAAGGAGGCAGAAAATAAAGAAGGGCGCACCAGGCGCCAGCGCCACGGCGACCAGGCACTAGCGCCGCGGCGCCAGAGACAGGAACAGTATCCCAAAATAAGGAAACTTCCTTATTTCGTCTCCCACTTACTTCAGGACTCCCTAATACGACTCCCACACGTATAGGGTAAACCTAGGTCGTCTCAAAGCCTATATAAAGGCTATCAATTGGTTTTGTAAACACATCTTGGTGAAAAATAAGAAATCTTTGTGATTTTAGTGATAATCTTGTGATTCATTGTAAGAGAAAATCCTTAAAGTATAAGAAAGAGTTTTCTTTGTGATCTTTCTTGTAATAGGCATACTTTGTGAGTGCCTTGTGATTCATAATAAGAGAAGAGTGTGATCTTGATCCGTCGTGAACGTAAGTAAATTGCTGAACTACGTAATTCTTTGTGCATTCTTCTTTTTACCCGTTTCGTTTTTTACTTCTTAATAACATATTCTGTATTATTATTTGCAGGAGAGATTTTGTTTGTTTATTTGCTTCCGCTTTAACAAGCTTCATGAGTTATGATGAGGTAATTTGATCTATTTACCAAAGATAAATGATGGATCATCAAACATTGGATACGTTTATGGCATGAATGTCATGCAAAGAAATGGCTGTCTACGAATATGGGCAGATGTACTCTTAGCAAAGTAAAATTTTCATTGCATTATCATATTTATTTATATCGAACTTGGTTTGAACTATAGAGAAGTAGTGTGTGCAGTCTTTAATTGACAAAGGTCATTATTAAGTGTTGAGCAATCTTTGACATACATGGAATAATAAGGATCACAGAGACACATTGTCAACATCTATATTAGTAACATGTTAACCTATTTGATCAATTTTATTATCAGATATTCGTTATCTTCAACTCTTTATGATAGAAGTGCAAAAACCCTATATATGCTCATTATCCAATGTGTTTTGTTTTATGTCCACCAATCACGTTTCCTCTTTTTTTTTCTGGTTGTGTTTAACTGTAGAAGGATTTAGATCAATAATCCGGGTTCAATCTTTAGTGATGGATCTTCAGGATGAGGAGTATTAGGAAAAACAAAGTAGGAAGTAATTGATAATTAATTATGTGATGCATTGAGGGATAATTAGCATCTCAATGAGTTGTTTTCACTTATTTAATTACTTATTACATGCACAACAACATGCAACATACATACATATACATATATATTATGTATTTATATATGTATAGGTTATCCTTAGTGTGACATCATAGTTCCATGTTATAAAGGAAAATTAACATTTAAGTTCTTACTTCTTTTTTCTTAAATTATTCATCAGATTTTTTCAAATAATTGGATTTGCCTTCTCGATTTACTTGTTTTAATGCTTGTGTTAGTGATTTTTTGAGGTGGAAAAGAGAAAATTGGCACTGCATATTGGGTTTGAGATTGGAAAGTAATCAATGCTTGGCAAGTCATTTGTATTCATAGCTTGTGTCACGCTCCAAATATTCTCAAGCAATGACTCGAACATTTGGCGCGCGACAAGACTACCAAGGGAGTACTTAGTCCATTTTAGGTTAAATGGGCTAGAGCTTCTAGAAGGACCAATGGATTTGGGTTAAAGCCACTTGCATGTGGTAGGTGGGGGAGTTTTCTAGAAAAGGCATATTCCATGAGATATTCTTTTGGTAGTTGGCATCTTTGAAATATTCCTTAGCATATTCTCCTCTTTAGATGTGGACCATTGGATTAGAGTTAATCCTAACCGTCCATTGTATATAACTTTAGCTATAAATAAGTGGAGTTCTCATTTGAGAAACCATCCTCCAAATTGTAGAAATACTCATAGCTTGTAGTTCTATAGCTTTGTAATTCTCTCTTTAGTAATAAAATACGAGAGCATTCTCTCAAACACTTGGTGTGCTTCTTCTTCATCTCTTTCTTTGGTTATTGGGGTCTTGTAGGCTGCTTAGCACTAGCAAGTGTCTAAGGCCGCACGGTTTCGAGAAATCGGGTCGTGACACTTGGCCTAATCTTTCTTCTCGTGGCTACTTCATTCCGGGTTTCTAGAGTTCAGTGTTTTTTTTTAATCATCGATACATTCATTTATTATACATCAATTATACAATAACTAGGATTATATCTCATCAATTACATATTTACAAATACCCGGATCATATAACCTACACATGGGAAATAAAATTCTCACAAATAGCGAAAAGAAAAACCCGCAAACAAGAAAGAAAACCTCAAAAAAAAAAAAGAGAAATAATTATACTATTGAATTCTTGATAAAGGGTAAAAAAATTTACAAGCTAATTGTTTGTCACTCAAGCAAATACTAGTGCTTTGGTAGTTCAGTTTTAGTGAGAAACTTATTTAAATTTGCTCTCTTTATATCTTTAATTATTTTGAAAATTTATTAGCTTAATTCTTAAATTATTTATTAAATCCTTAATTTTTTTTATAATATCAAATTTAATCTTTATTATTAAAAAATAATTATTTAAAAATTAAATAAATATGAAATCATTTATTATAATTAGACATACTAATTTATCTTATTGTTCTTAAAAAATAAATTTTAGATGTTATTTTTTCAACAAAAAAAAAACTAAAATATGTATTCAAAAAATTTAAAGACTTAATAAATAATTCAAAAAAGTTCAAAACTTAACTATCAATTCTCCTATATATATATATATATTTATATTTATATTTGGTGTTATATTACAACTAAGTGGCAGGGGTACAACCATGTAAACTCATGACTTATGTGAGGGGCTTTAAGCCTTTAACTCATGACTTACAATGCGAATTGTGAGGAGTTTTAACTACTAGATCGCCAAAAAATTTATTAGTTATTAGTTATTATTTTCTTTTTATTTTTGTTATTTAGAAGATCAAGTTGTGATAAATGTTGTTTTATTTCTCATCTATTAACTAACTAAAAATCTAAATTAAATTTCAACAATATTGTGAAAATTTACTAAAAAATGTATTACTTTTATAAATTTTATTTAAAATTATCATTTAAGAACTAATTAATTAATGATAAAGAATGTACTGTAAGAAGCGTGTATAACTTGTTTAAAAGAAATTAAATTTTATCTAGTTTAGTTGATTTGAGGGAAATAAAATCTGAGATGTTGATTATTTCTGATTTAAATAAAATGTTCTCTAAAAATATCCATGAATTTAATATTTTTTGTTTATATGTTCATTTGATAAGAAGAGTTGATAATTTAGTTCTTAAATTTCCCTTGAATTATCTATCGAATCTCTAAGTTTTTAAAATTATCCTGTTTAGTCTCTACGGACAATAAAGTAATTTGATATGAAAGCTGATTGAATTAAAGAAAGGTGCTGACTCGCACTTAGATTGATTACCGGACTGTCTGCTCATAAGTAAGCATCGGTAAGAGCGGCGGGATGATGATGAATATATAAATCAATAAAAACGAAAAAGAAGAAATGGCTAATCATAATAAATAATTATTTAATCAAATTTATTTTATTGTTATGAAATAGTGTACCTAGACGTAATTGTTTTTTAACATAAGGATTAAACTTGATATTTAAAAAAAAATAAGAATCTAATAATTAATTTGAAAAAATTAAGGACTAAATTAACAATCACAAGACCTTTTAATTACTATAATTGTGTTGGAGATCGTGTTTAAATGCCAATTCATTTTATATGAATATTTAAATAATGTACATTTCAATAAATTGTTGACCATATACACCGTACATTTTATATATGATATTTATCTTGTTATTTTGTGGATATTATAAATTTATAAGAGTTTAGATCTAATTTAAAGGTGTATTGGTCATACTAAGAGTTAGTAATTTTAAAAGTTAGAATATTATCTGGACTGAGATAAAGACCCGAAAATATTTATAATAATGACATAGTTGCAGGAAGTTGCAAATGGTACTGAAAAATATCATTATGCAATATATTCTAAAAAATATTATTCTGACCAATATTTATCGACACTATCTATTGGTAAACCTTTTAGATCAATGTATGTCTTTATCTAGATTGTCCAAATGACTAGTCTTAATAGACCGTAAACTTAGTGGAAGCTCTTATAGGTATACAGATATTTAGTAAGGATTGGGTACTGAACAGACTCACAAGGACCTCTAATAGATATCTCAAAGCTGTCAACAGAAGCTTTTCTCGAGTTTAGTAATATTTATGATCCTTTGACCTGAACGTTACGGTGAGCTTGTGAGTGATTCACCATACTTTAATTCCACACATATTAGAGACCTTTCATGGTTTGACTTCTGAGTGTTGTTGGGGTGTGGTCCAATGTTCATGGACTTTAGTATGCATAGTTATGGGATTCATCAGCTTATATGAGTAAGTTGTATATTCTGATATTCCGATATTGTATTTTAGAAAGTCTTATGGCCACAAGTATTTGTTGGGTTTGGGCGAATTTAACTAGGGTGTGCTTGCATGTGGGTTTGTGTTCATCATACAAACAATATACATATCTCATACATACATGTGCACAGCGGAAGATTGAATACAATGAACACAGAAAATAACATTTTTTTAAACTGAAATTCGAGATTGAGAAAATCACCAATGAAGCCTTTGGATTAATTTTCTTTGAAGTCCACCATGAAATGAATCTTTGATCAATTCTAGCAATCAACAAGGGTGGGTTTGATTGTCTAGAATGGCAGCATCTTAATCCAGCATATGTGTTTAACTCTTAAACATTTTACAAAGTTAAACCATTTAACTTAATTAAATTTGTTTTTCCTTTTATTCAACTCTTGAATAAATAAAACAAATCTTGTTTTTAGTTATTACATTTAGTAACCATTAATTCAATTTGTTTTGTTGTTCTAACACTTAAAACACAAAACAAACAATTTCAATTTCTCAAATTGAATTGGCTCCCAAAATGCAAAACCTAAAAACTAAATCAATTATGAATTTTGAATTTCATTTCACTTTATATACAAATGCATTAATTCCAAACTAATTTGAATTTCATTTGCATTTCATTTGGCTTAACCTAACCTTAGTTAACATTTAACCTTAGTTAGATTATTTTAACTTAACCTTTAAGTTAATAAATATTTAATTAATTTAACCATAGTTAACTAACTTAACCATGGTTAGGTTAACCTTTACTTAACCTTTAAGTAAGGTTAACTTAATTAACTATATGATTAACTTTTAATCATAGTTAATTAAATCATTTATTTAACAATTAAATAAATAAATATTTATTCTTATTATTTAACAATTAAATAATCATAAAGTGAAATTACTATTATATCCTTACTCGGTTACCAAGTTAACCTAAAGTGGGTCCCACCAATTTAACCACATACTTTAGTTAACGTAACCTTAGTAATTGCTGAATTATACTGTATTGAACAATTCAATACGGTACACTGCCCAAGTGCTCAAAGAGTACATTTCATATTGGGACTCTCTAGGTCTACACCCGATTTGTCAAATGGAACTGTTCCATTAATCCGTAATCGATGCCCCACGCACACGTTACGAATATTACAAATCAGCGTGTCAGACCATACAAGTTGAGGTCATAACGTATACGTATAATCCTTCCATCATTTATACCCTGGATGTGCGGGGATATAGATCAACACCGTCAAATCCCCATTTGCTCATCCATAATCTTATCTCCAGATTCGTATCTCGATAAACAATATACGCAAACACTTTTGCTATATTGTTTAACCCTATGGGAAACTCTTTTCCCAGGTTTATGCTTGTGGCCACAAGACTTTATGAAATACAATCTCGGAGCATCGGATATACAACTTACCTACGTAAGTTGACGGATCCCGTATCTACGCACACCGGACTCCATGAGCATCGGACCATACCCAGCGACACATAGCGGTCAGACCATGAAAGGTCTCTGACATATATGGAACCAAAGCATGATGGATCACTCACAAAACCACCGTGGCGCTCAGGTCAAAGGACCACGAATACTACTCAACTCGAGAGGACCTTCCTTTGACGGTGTCATAGGATATCTATTGGGGTCCTCATAAGTCTGTTCAGTATCCAGTCCTGACTGGATACCCGCATGCCTATACAAGCTCTAAGCTCATGGTCAGCTAAGAACAACCATCTGAACCAGTCAGATATAGACATACACTAATCTATATATAAAGTAAATCACCGATAGACCTGCATTGGTGATTATAGATCAGGAACATTATCTTTGAGACATACTTACATAATGATATTTCTTAACACCTATTGCAACTCTTTGCAACTATATCATTACAAGTATACTCTCAGGTCTTTGTCCTATTATAGACAAGGTTCTAACTCTTTAGACCTCGCTGACTCTTATAACCTGCTAACTCTTAACAGTGCTAACTTTTAGCATTTATAACTCTCAGCTTTGCTAACTATTAGTTCTGATCTAAACTCCTTTAGATCAGATCTGAACTCTTTCAGATCAAACAATGTCTCTAATGTTACAAGCATTATACCATATTAATATGATATTAACAATCTTTATTCGAAATGTTTATTGTATAAATATTAACAATTAATATTCATACAATATTGGAATGGCACGTGAGCACCAGCTCCAACAGTATTAACCCCGAAAAAGAATTTTCGTAATGTAAAATAATATCATAAAAGTATATACAAATATTATTTATATAAATACAAATATAGAAATAAGTTTATGGTCGAGCAAATAGAGATTTGATAATGGAGATCTATGTCTCTACTCTTTAGAAATATAGGTGACAGAGAGACTATACGAACATGTTTTAACCTCAACTTATATAATTTAATGCTCTATTTTTAATATCTATAACATATGTATGAGACAATATTCACAGATTTATAAAAAGGTTCTATAAAACAAAGAGTTGTGAATTTAAAAAGTTTCACAATATAAAATGTACTACTAAAATATTTAGGTAATAAATTGAATCAAACAATTTGATCTAAAACTTTTTAAAAAAAACATAATTTATTTTAGAATTTCTCAAAGAGTAAACATGTCAAAGTTAATTTGTTAACCTTATTTTAATTAAGTTAACAAATATTGTTAGCTTGTTAAGTATGCGACAAGTGACGTGTTACATGCATAAATAATGGACATTTGTCCATAATATAAAGTCAACTTAAAATCGGAAGAGTTTGCATTTTGAGTTGTGAAGTAATTCGGCCATTTTGAAAAAACACACAAGGAGTAGAAGTGTTCTTCATGCATTGAGTGTCAAAACCAAGAAAATAAAAGAGCTTAAGGGTTTAGCAATCTAAAATTAATTCCTACAGAGATCAAAGCTAATATTTTAACAATTTGATCTCACTAAAATCAAGTTTTAGAATTGTTCGTGAAAAAACTTCAAAAAGAATACTATATGATTTAAACTCTTAAATTAAACCGATAGTCTTTAAAAATATAATTTTTATTATTATAATAAAATTTAATTTAAAAATCTAATTGTTGAAATAAATTTTACGCTACTACTACATACCACTACATATTGCGTATGATATGTATTTGTATTTCAATAACCACGTACACAAAAACACTAACTTATCACATTCAAGGATAATGTGAAGAAGATGTATTCAAAGATAAAAATGTAAAGAAGTATAAATAATTAAGGAGAAAAAGGATCTAAATTATAATTTTCTAATTATAAATATTGAATTAGTAGCAAATAATTAGAACTCACATATAGCGCTATAAGCTGCAATAATAATTAATTAATTAGGCACCCAAACAAGAAGTGGCCATTTTCAAATTTCACCTTCTTATATATCAAATTTTCAGTAACTCATAATAATTATCACATTACATGGATCAAAGCATGGTGTTTTTGTTATTTAAGATTATATGGATGATTTCATTTGGGAGGGGAGTTTGGAGGACCAGCAAATGGAGGACGATGCTGAAGACAAGCTTCGTGAAAATTTATAAACAGATAGTATAATTGTAAATACATAAAAAATTTATTTCCATTTGTTTTATTAATAAAACATTATATATATAAGGTTATCTTAATTTAAATTTTTGACTTAAAATTGTGACTTACGATACTGAAAACAAGTTTCAAGAAAATTTATAAACGGATGGTATAATTGAAAATACATAAAGTTTTATATGAGTTTGTTATATATATATATATATAGTTATTTTAATTTAAATTTTTGACTTAAAATTGTGACTTAAATTGTTATTTATTTATTTTCTATAATCTAATAGTATAAGTTGGCAACATTAAATTTTAAATTTACATCATTGAATAGCATTAAATCAATGAATAAAAATTTAAGTTAGGGAATATACCCTATATATATATATATATATTTCTTATTTATATCTTAGTTCCATGTTAAATTTTGAATTGTAGCAAATAACTGAAACTTGTGTTTAACGGTAAAAGCTGCCATTAAAAATGAAACATATTGAAATTAACAAATCAAACGAGAAGAAAAAAACTTACACATTTGCCCAACTCGAAGCAAATTCTCAATTTTGAGTTTGAGTTAACTTTTTTATTTTACAAAGTCTGACCATAGATTTAATAAATTCATATGCAATCCATATATAATCACTTCAAAGTTAAGAATGTTAACATATCAATCCAAAATTAAGAAGAAAAAAAAAGAAGAGGAGACATGAAACTCACAATGTAAAGATCACTCAAAAAACAAATGGTGATTCAATATCGGTGTAATCTTGTGGGTGATCTCTGGTTGCTTTTTGGGGCGATCAGTGAGAGGCACTCATTGGTGAAGGCGAAGAGAAAACGCAATTGGCTTGGTTCTTATGAGACCACGGAAGACGAACGGCAAACAACGAATGGCGAATGGCGAACGGCAAATGGCGGACGGCAAATGACAAACGGCAAATGAAAAATGGCAAATGAGGAACGGCAAATGGCGAAAAAGAACTAGCAAGGAGGAGATATGACGTCAAAGATGGTAGGCAGTGGCTAGTGATTGATGGATCTAGGGTTTCTCTAAGTTAGGGTAATGGAGATTGTTTTTCCTCTTTCTAAAATAATATAGTATTTTTAGTTATGTGCATTTTGTTTTCTTTAAATTAAAATTAATAAAACTTATTTATGACGGGCCTTTTCCCAGTCGTGCACAACGTCACAAATGGATCTTTCTTTTGTAGTGAAAATATAACATATTTACAAATCTGATCAGTTTCATTATTAGATATTTGTCATGCGAGCAGCGGTAACAGTTACGGTTGTGCCAATTGCTGCTTCTAAACCAATCATATCTTTCATTTTTTATCTTTTGTATCTTATATAATTTATTAAGATAATATTAGTAAATAAATAAAGACATTTTGATAAAAGGTGATTAAAAATCATAAGGGAGTTGATTTTGAATCAAGCAAATGAGAAAAAAAAATACAAAATGAAATAGCACTGTAGTGCCACAGTGAAAAGGAAGGCTAGCTGCGACGAGGAGTAAGGCACATCGCGACAAGAGGCAAGGCTCACTGCAGTGTTGCGTTTCTACCAAGGTGGGCAAAATTGGCTCGCCTTGGTGCTAAAGGAGTGGCATGCAATGAGAATACTTGGGTTTCAATATTGTTGCGGCGAAGATTCGAGTTCGCTATAGTGCCAATATGATTTTTTATGTAAGAAGGTTTTCAAAAATTTTTTTTGTAGGATTTGTATTACAATTCAAATACAAATCGAAATAAGGCTTATTAAGTCTTTTAAAGTACTATATAAATCTTGTATTGACTTGAGAATTATTATCACTAAGCGATCACTATATTATGAAAGAAAACAATTATAATCTCAAGAGAATTCTTTTATGGTAGAATCGCTCTTGTTCTTTGTATTCATTAATTAATTAATTTTTTTTTTTGTGATCTTATTGTCTTTTGTTCAATCTTTTTATATTCTGCATTATTAATCTTGTAGTTTAAGTAATTCTCCCAACATACATAATATTTAAAAACAACCGCTAATATAATCACAATTAACATTAGCACTATTCTTTTTATGTTTTAACTTTTTAACAATATACGATGTGTTGAGGATATCACGCCATGCACTTCAATTTGACACCTCTATGGCATCAACTAAGCCACAACCTTGATACCCCTTTTATTCTATGCACAGCGGAAAAAATCATAACTCACACCATAAACAAGAACACATAAGATTAACACACCAATAAAAATAAAAAAAATAAATCAATCACAAGACACAAGATATACGTGGTTCGGTTCAAATTGCCTACATCCACGGAGGATCCATGATCCAGCTTCTTACCATTGAAATAGATCACAAAGTATCTTCTTACATCATCAATGATCCCACAAGACCCCTTAGTATCTCCCATAAAGACCTCTAAGTATCTACCATTGATCACCATGACTCCCTAAGACATCTTCGTATCTCCTCATAAGAGATTTTTACAGGAAACACAAGAATAGCCCGAGCATCTAAGTCAAAAAGATCTATGATGTTTCTCTTTTATTCACTCAAAGAACTTAAAGAAAAAACACTCCCCAAATGTTACACCCTAGTGCACCATTCACTTAGTGCCTACCTAGCTCCTCTATTCTCTCTTATGGTTACATCTGGAAACCTTAGATGCTTAATCTTAAACAAGGGTTTACAAGTGTTTATATAGGGTGTATTTCGTGCCTACAAATCCTATTCCTTGTTGGAGTAAGAGTCCACTTATTTTGGAAGTCTAAAACTTCCCAAAACTTGAAATCCCGAACCAAAACAAACTTTTCCACGCGTTCTGTCGCCACAGCGCTCGTCCCTAGGTGCCACGGCGCTGGCCCTTTTCGCGCCCAATGCTGCGGCGCTGGTTAGCTCCCCGCGATTCCTTCTTTTTCTTCGCATCTTTGAGTCCCATTTCACTTCCCATTTCGTATCCAACACGTTCTAGACTTCTTGTGACTCTCTACTTTGGTATTCATCTCAATTCTTTTCCAATCAAGATTGTTGAATCACCAATTTTCCAACAAATTTCCTCCTTGATTCAAAATCTCTTCCCATGAAGCTAATCACCGTCACCCCTCCTTGACCAATGCTCACTAGCATGGTCTATAAGTCAAGTCCCCAACTTAACTAAGGCTCTTGCGACTACGGTCTCCAAAGATTCCTGAATGCTGATGTCTAGAGTAGTTCAATGTTGTGATCATTTATGTCCCCAAGACACCATAACCACAACCCTTAATGATAGAAAACCCATTCTCGCCATTGCTACTCTTCCCACACATTCTCTTTCGACCCCTGCCATAAAGTGATATATCAAAAGCTGCTTTATGGTCTATTTCAAATCAACCCCTATGTTGATCCCATTCTAAGCACTTTCCTACAAGTATATAGCCTCCATCTGTGCTTTATCACTCCATCGATCCTTTTGCTTCCCCATTTAGTGTTCCTTCTATATGCCTTCTATGAATCTCCCTATTTCGATCTAGCAGTCCTGAGTCCTCTAGGTCTTCATGAGATGAGGAATAAAATCTCATACCTAGTCCATCCATTGTCTTTTTCACTATGTAGTCTCAATCCTATTCTACCAATCCCCTATGACTTACCATAAGCCATATTACTCTAGTTGGTAAATAACGATTCTCCATGACCCATATGAAAACACTACCCTAGATCCTAAAAATAGTTCGTTCATCAGACACTGATTCCTCCAGAAGCTCTCATGCAATCAAGGTCTTTGCCTAGTCATCCAACAGACTTGCAAATCCACCTTCCTTCTATCTTTGTCTTCCTCTTAGAACTATCCCCTTGAGTGCCCTAGACACCTTTTGGATCTGCCCTTCAATCTTGATTGTTCTTCTTTTGCCATCTTTATTTTGTGTCCAATCTAAATGATTCTTCTAACTAGGACCTAGATGACACCATCTTCTTGGGAGTCTCCTTTTTAAGAGTAATCCTTACTCAAAAATTAAAACTCCCCAGTAAGGCCATCATCTTTTCCTCTTTCAAATAATCATCTTTCCTATTGTTCTTCTCTTATATTTGTGAGTCTCCATGGTTGACAACCTTTGCTCTGCAATCTGACTCTGCCGCTTATGATCTGCAATCTGGACTTCAACCCATGGCTCTAATATCAGTTTGGACTTCAACTCAAGCTCTGTCATCAATTTGTACTTCAACATATGCTTTGATAGCAGTTTGTAGCTTCAACATAGCTCTGATACCAGTTTGTTGAGGATATCACGCCATACACTTCAATTTGACACCCCTATGGCATCAACTAAGCTACAACCTTGATACCTCTTTTACTCTATGCGCAGCGAAAAAAAATCATAACTCACACCATAAGTAAGAACACATAAGATTAACACACCAATAAAGATAAAGAAAACAAACCAATCACAAGACACAAGATATACGTGGTTTGGCCCAAATTGCCTACGTCCACGGAGGATCCATGATCCAGCTTCTTACCATTGAAATAGATCACAAAGTATCTTTTTACATCATCAATGATCCCATAAGACCCCTTAGTATCTCCCATAGAGCCCTCTAAGCATCTACCATTGATCACTATGACTCCATAAGACTTCTTTGTATCTCCTCATAAGAGATTTTTACAAGAAACACAAGAATAGCCCGAGCATCTAAGCCAAAAAGATCTATAATGTTTCTCTTTTATTCACTCAAAGAACCTAAAGAAAAAACACTCCCCAAAGGTTACACCCTAGTGCACCACGCACTTAGTGCCTACCTAGCTCCTCTATTATCTTTTATGGTTACATCTTGAAACTTTAGATGCTTAATCTTAAACAAGGGTTTACAAGTGTTTATATAGGGTGTATTTCGTGCCTAAAAATCCTATTCCTTGTTGGAGTAAGAGTCCACTTGTTTTGGAAGTCTAAAACTTCCCAAAACTTGAAATCCCGAACCAAAACGGACTTTTTCACGCGTTCTTGCGCCGCGGCGCTCGTCTCTGGGCACCGGAGCGCTGACCCTTCTCGCCCCCAGTGCTGCAGCGCTAGGGAACTAGCACTGCGGCGCTGGTCTTCTATGTTGAACGTCGCGGCGCTGGTCAGCTCCTCGCCATTCCTTCTTTTCCTTTGCGTCTTTGAGTCCCGTTTCACTTCCCCTTTCGTGTCCCACACATCCTAGACTTCTCCATATGTGTCCCACATGTTCTAGACTTCTTGTGACTCTTCACTTTGGTATTCATCTCAATTCTTGTCTAACCAAGATTATTGAATCACCAATTTTCCAACACGATGCAACATCGAAAAACCTTTATCCTGGTCCTATTTATTCTTCAAAAATTGAAGAGAGTTTTTAGCGTCTCACGTCATTAATTTATTACTAACCGATCATGATAGACTTTAGTTTATGCCTCTCCTCGTTCATATATCAATTTCTAATTTGTTGTTTTTCATTAACTGTAGGAGCAGGGGCGGAACTAGAGCCAGTATTATAGATGGCCAAACTAAACTAATGAAAAATTATATATACTAAAGTCTAGTATTCTAGGGCCATAATATATAAGTTGAAACACTAGGATGGTTGAAGCTTGAAAAGACATACTTTAAGGGGCTTCATCGGAAAATTTGTTATTCATACAAAAAATTTTGAGGGGCTGGGAGCAAGTCTGAATGTAGTTCCACCGCTGTTTAGAAGGACTAACATTAATAATTTGGGTTCAATTCTTAGTGATTAGCCATTAACGGTCAAGAATACTGAATGTCAAAGTTAGTATCATATTAAAATTCTTGTTTACGATTACTGTCAATTTAAGATATTCACATTATTGTCAATTTAGCATCACATTATAATTATGATTTTATGTTTTAATATTTTCATAAGTCTAGAAATTAATGTCTATATAAAGACACTTTTGTGTAATTATTATTTATAGCGGGAATATAAAAATTCTAGTTTATCAAATATAATATGAAAAACTCAGTTTTTGTTATACTAAATTTTTTTTTAAAAAAAAAGTAAGTGGTAATTATTTATGCCATAACTAAAAAGGAGAAGTAGCAATGTCCCTTATTTGACAGTGAAATGAGCCATTTTCACTTATTTAGCTATTACATTAAACAACAACATGCACGTAACAGAGATCTATAGGTTAATCTTAATGTTCCATATTAAATTTTGAAATGATGCAGTAGTAGTAAAATTGATTTTAACGATAAAAGTTGCAATCAAATATATATATATATATATATATATATTATTAGTTAAGTATGCAACAGAACATTTTCTAACTTCACTTTCTTATCAATTTTTCATTCATAATACTTATAAATAATTACATCCATGAAATCGTGATGTTTTTATTATTGGAACAAACTGACGTCTTACATCATTTTACTGGGGAGAAGATGACTGAGGAGGACCGGCAAATGGTGGACAATGTTGAAGACAAGCTTCGTGAGTAGCCCAACATCCTACTTTGGGATCAGTTACACAACAGCTACAATAATTTAGTTTTAACAAGCTCTTGTTGCTGTCGGAACAAACTGATCTCTTACACGGTAATAGTGTTATGTCTTGCTGCAGCTGCGCCCCGTACTTACTGTCCCTCAGCCTCAGCCTATATTTGCCAACATTGTTGTCATTGCCTGTTCATCATAAACCCGCAAAAACAAAAAACAAAAAACAAAAAAGGGTAAATACATAATTAAATCTGTATTTAAAATCCAGAAGTTGGAGAAAATGCTTTTGCGCATACATGTTAACCTATTTGATCAATTTCATTATTAGATATTCGTCATCTTCAACTCTTTATGATAGAAGTGCAAAAACCCTATATATGCTCATTATCCAATGTGTTTTGTTTTATGTCCACCAATCACGTTTCCTTTTTTTTTTTTCTGGTTGTGTTTAACTGTAGAAGGATTTAGATCAATAATCCGGGTTCAATCTTTAGTGATCGATCTTTCAGAATGAGGAGTATTAGGAAAAACAAAGTAGGAAGTAATTGATAATTAATTATGTGATACATTGAGTGATAATTAGAGATAGGATAAATTGATACCTCAATAAATATTTCTACATTTCGATAAATTGTCCATTTCTCTCTCTCTCTCTCTCTCTCTCCAACATATATTAAAATAGAGTAATATTACACTTCTTGAGTTTAATCTCAATACTTTTTGTTTTAAGTTGTGTGTCAATAATTGATCAAATAGTTAGGTAATGTTTAATTTTTTTTTTATTGAATTCTGATTAAAATTGAATATAATGAATTCTAATTAAAACTGAATATAATTAAATGTTAAAAATAGTTGAATGACTGAATTTGAATAACATATTTATTTTTTTTATTTAATATATGAATATAAGTATTAAATTGTTTGTTTTTTCAATTATAAAACAACAGAAAACTAATACTTTACATTCGTACCCTTATAAACTTTCAATATTAAATTAGTAATAAAAATTAGAAATATATGAATAAAATAATAGTTTCTCTAATGGCAAGGACTCTTCAAAGTATCTATTTTCCTAACTCCACTTTTTTGCAGGCCCTTCCTAAACACTCCGACTCACTTGTCTGAAAAAGCATTTTTTAGGGGCGAGCTCTGCTTATTAAGGGACTTTGTTGGTGTATCGGTGATGGCTCCTTTGTCTCCATTTATCATGACCAATGGCTCCCCCACCCCCTTTCTTTCAAAACATCCTCTCCCCGTAGATTGCCGGAACATTCTATAGTTGCTGATCTCCTTCTCCCCTTAGGATACTAGAACCTTGACCTGGTTCGTGACTCATTTTTCACTGAAGAATGTGATTTAATCATAAACATCCCATGCTCCCCAACTTGGAGTCAACAGTGCGATTCTCCCATGTGGCACTACGATAGACATAGGCATTACACTATCAAAAGTGGCTATTGGTTATCCCATGTCTCTAACCATGCGCCATCCAGTAATGAAAATGTTGACTCACGTTCTTGATGGCGATATTTATGGAGTATGCAGCTTCCTCCTAAGATCAAACATTTCATTTGAAGAGTTACACATGACTGGATCCCTATACTTGAGAGTCTCAAAAAGCACCATGTCCCTGTGGATATCATCTGTTGCTGGTGTGATAAAGGTGCTAATAACTCTATTCATGCAATATGGCTTTGTGATACTCTGAAGAAAGTAAGGCAGGCATGTTCGTTTATGCATGGTATCAATACCCTTCATAACACGCCAATGATAAATTTTTTTATTTAATGCAAGGCCACCTTACCAACTATGGATTTCGAGATTCTACTGATCATGTTTTGGAGATTTTGGCACCTTAGAAACCAATTTATGATGCAACAAAAAGTCCTTACAGCTTCTCACGCACTATGTTAGGCTTAACACTATTGGAGCGAACTTAATACTATTCGTGAAGGGTTTAAGGAAACTCTAGTGATAGTCCATCAAATTTGAAAAGCGCCTAGGCTTGGTGCAATAAAATTGAATTGTGATGCGGAGTCGTCTTCGGCACACTACAAAGCCGGGTTGGGCGTGATTTTACGCGATCATGCAAGACTTGTTATGGCTTCTTCATCTATTCCTATTAACACAAAATTTTCAGTGGATCTCCTTGAAGCCTTGGCATTGATGAGGAGTCTCAAGCTAGCTAGAATGCTTGGTATCTCAGTTATTAAGGTGGTGTCAGACTCTGCTGGTATTATTCGTGACATCAATAACAAAATTTATTCGGCTTCGGAACTCAGTTTGGTGCTTCAGGACATTACTTCAATTTCTGCTTTATTTACGTCTTGTCATTTTAGCTATTCTCATTGCTTTACTAATCGAGTTGCTCATGAACTGGCTTATATTGTGTTGAACTTAGATTCTCAAAAATTTTGGTTTGATAAAGTACCTCTCTAAATCGAACACTTTATACTTGAGGATTCCTCCTCCTGTTTGAATTAATATAATTCTTAACTTACTTCAAAAAATATATATTTAAAATTGTGTAAATTTAAATATTTGATTGTAATTAAAATTGTGTAAATTTAAATTAATAATAGTTTTTACAATATATAATCTTTTGTAAGTCATCTAATAAAAATAATTATTCCGAAAATATATTAAAGAATATTTAAAAAATCGGCCTATCAAATTAATCAATTACACAAGACTGAAATATATTAAATCATAACACTTAAAACACACATATGTAATGTGGTAAAAAGTTGTTGGTCACTGTTGTTCCGTAATATTTTTTACTTCGGTGTGATTCCTGCCTCTTAGTACTAATTCGTATGGACAATCAAATTGTTGCTCGGAATTATTAACTTTATATTGTTATATTTAGGATTGTTTGCCGCTTTTTTTTTTTTTTTTTTAAACTTGAATTATAGATGCATTCCAGAAAGATGAAGAACAAGAAGAATAATCCAAACATTCATTAAAAAAATGATACTATAAATAGTACCTCTTCAACTTATTGCATATTTAAAAAATACATAATAAAATTAAACTAATATCCTAAATTTATCGTGCTTCTTTTCAGAATTAATTGTTATTAATTGAGTTATGGAGTTAAGTTAATTGATATTAAAGAGAATAGAGAAGAGGTGATTTACTTAGCAAAATAATTGAAATTTTGATTATTTGAGTTAAAGAAGAAAGAGATCCAAAAGAAAAAAAAAAAAGTGTGTATGTACTAAAGATAAAAGAAAGAAAGGGGGATTTATATAGATAGGAATGTAAATATATCATATAAGTAGGGATATTTTAGAAAAAAATATTAATTAAATGATTCAGATTTTTTTTCATTCAACTAAAAAGCAAAAACAAATTTACTATTTTTGATTTAGCCAACATTGACTTAAAATTTTGATTAAGTTAAAACAAACTTAATGACTTAATAAATGAAATTAAAACATATTCAGTATTAAGTCAAAAAAACAAACAACGCTTAATTTTTGTAATTTTAAAATTCATTCACTATACTATTTTACTGCTACTGATATATAACTTAGAATTAATCAAACGAGTATTTAACTTTAAAAAGTGTAATATTATTTGTAAAAACAACACAATTTATAAAGGGGATAAACCAGAATCTCAGTATATATTTCTATATTTGGTTAACACGAGAGATACTCTATTAAATTTTAATATACATTTATATTTTTCTATATTCATATTTGTTAAAGCAAACAAAGTTTCATATTGGCTAGAAATGGGGAGGATCATAGGTTTATAAGGAGTAAACCATATTTTTATTGGTATGAGGCCTTTTGGGTAGAGCCTAAGAGTAAAACCATGAGGGCTTAGGCTCAAAGTGGACAATATCATACCAATGTGGAGATATGTGTGGTTTGTTAGACTCCTGACAGTGGTATCAGAGCCATACCCCGGTGTTGCCATGTGGTGGAAATCCTCTGTGCCGAATGAGAAGGTAGTGAGCCTGGTATTCTCTAATGTTTGCGATAGATTCGTGTAGTGCTCTATGGACAGGCGTTGTTGTGCTTCGGGCTTCACGTAAGGCGTGTATGGCTAACGCAGTGATGCGAAGTTGACCTGATCTAGCGGGCTCTCAATAGTAGGCGGTACTCTGGTGCTTCACATAAGACGTGAGCGGTCAACGCAGTGAAGATGAGTAGCACAGACTGTTGGGAGAGCGGATGGAATATCGTTTGAGGGGAGGCTAAGTGATCCTTTGTTCGAGGGGAGGATTGTTAAGGCAAACAAAGTCCCACATTGACTAGAAATGGGGAGGATCATGGGTTTATAAGGAATAAATTATATCTCCAGGCCTTTTGGGTAGAGCCAAAGAGTAAAACCATGAGGGCTTAGACTCAAAATGAACAATATCATACTAATGTGGAGATATATGTGGTTTGTTGAACTCCTGACAATATTATGATAACTCAAAATTTAATGGTAAGATAAATTTTTAGTCATTGGTTGGCATTCAGTCCAACCGTAGAAATGATGAATGATTATTTCTTGAGCCATTTTCTCATTCCCAAACTTCACTTCAGATGTTCCTAGAATTCTTGTTTAGGAAAAATTTGAAACAGAAACAGTCATGTATATCATTACTAAATAACAATGAGCCATTTTTCCTCATAATTTGATATACAGATTTCTCTTGTCGAATTTTTATCTCTCTACTAAAAAAGAAAGAAAAAAAGATCGACATCTCAACGTCAAATCTAGTTATTCTGAATTGATGTATATTTTCTCATTCCCAAACTTCACTTCTCATTAATTAATTACATAGAATCAAAGCATGGACGCTGCTTTTTATTACTTAGGGTTAGAGAAGAAAGTTTTGTGAATGTGATTAACTGGGAGAACAGGCGGCAAATGGTGGGCAATTCAGAAGACAACCTTCATTACTTGGCCAGCAACCAACGTCGGGATCAGTTACGCAACAGCTACAATATTTTATTTTGAAGCTATCGGGACAAAATTGTTTCTTACATGGTAATAGTGATATGTCTTCGCTACCCCAGAATTCGTCAGCCCTCAAATAGTTTTGGCAGCATCATTAATGTCATCATTACCTGTTTATCCGAAAAAATGAAAAAAAAAAAAAAAAGGAAAACAACTCAATGAATAAATATAAACTCTTTTAAAATGAAATCTGTTGACATTGGAGGCAAATATTTAATTTGGTAGTTGAATCAACTTATTTGACTTGTGTATAAGAGGTGGTGGTTGAGTCAACTTATTTGACTTGTGCATAAGTGATGGCAGTTGAGTCAATTTATTTAATTTGTATATAAGTGGTGGTGGTTGAGCCAATTTATTTGACTTAAATATGAAGAAAAATAAATTGGTGTATGTGGCACCGAAATTGACAAAGACTTTTTTGCATTGTAAAAGTTTATAAATAGGTTCTTTTAAAAATAAAATTATCAAGGGGGACACCAAAATGTAACACCATTGTAACACCAAAAATACCAAGAAACAACAACGGAAGAGAAAAAGAAAAGTGAGAGTGAGACTGTGAGAAGAAAATTAAAATGTTTGTTTTTATTTTTCTCATCTTGTAAACTCTCGAGTTTAACTAGAGATTTATAGTATAACTACCATTAGGGTAGTGAAAAATACTTATAATCTTAAGTTAGCATTCTCTTATAGTAGTCTCGGTTTGGTGGGTGAGTGGTGAAAAGTCTATGTAATTGTAATCAATTTTATATAGTATATTTTATCTTTGATAGCCTGTGAACATAGGTTTGATTTAAGCTGAACCACATAAATTCTTGTTTTGTTATTATTATCTCTTCTCCTTTTATTTTTTTGGGCATTGTTCGACATTTTTCTGTAAAGGTGGATACACGGCGTGGAATAGAGAATCTCAATTTAATTAATTGTGAGATTTTCCTTTTAGTATTTTTTTTCAACAAGTAGTATCAGAGCGGGTGGTTCCTTTAGTGCATCTTGAAGCTTTTGGTGTGGTAGTGTGAATACATACAATACTATTTATGTATACAAGACTATTCACGTACACATGACTATTTACATATACAAAAATTCATCAAAAGCTGATAATACGAGGCAAAAATGTCATCAGTGAAATTTGAGGCGAAGAAGTTTGATGAGAGAATTAATTTTGGCTTGTGGCAAGGACAAGTCAAAGATGTGTTAATTCAACATGGACTTCACAAGACTTTGAAAGGAAAACCTACTATTGATTCTGAAAAAGTTCTACAAGTTCTAAATCCGTAATGAGTGATGAAGATTGAGATGGGTTGAATTTGAGATGTGCAAGTGCAATAAGGCTATGTTTGACTAAGAATATTCTTGTAAATGTGTATGGAATATCTACAACCAAAGAGCTTTGGGGAAAGCTTGAAAAATTATATCAAGCTAAAGGCGTCTCAAATCGAGTGTACTTGAAGGAGCAGTTTCATACACTGTGCACGCAATAAGGTATGAAAATCTCAGATCATTTGAGTATTCTCAATGGGATTGTTTTAGAATTAGAAGCTATTGAAGTGAATATCAAAGATGAGGATCAGACTTTAAGGCTTATCTGGTCTCTTCCAGCTTCTTATGAACATATGAAGCCAATCTTGATCTACGAAAAAGAAACGGTGGTCTTTTCAGAAGTCACTAGCAAGCTCTTTTCTAAAGAAAAATGGCTGAGCAATGAAAAGACTTCTTCTTCTGAAGAATTTGTACTGGCTGCTAAAGAAGGGAAGGACAAAAAAAACTCCATGAAAAGAATCTATTGGATGTGTGGACAGTCTGGGCATGTCAAGAAAAATTATCTCAAAGGTGGAGCAAGTTCGGCTAATAGCTTCAAATCTGAAGCTAATAGTGTGGTATGTGATAACAATCTCATCTAAAATGGGGCTACATCCTTATGGCATTACCGCTAGTTGCCATAAAAAAAGGATATGTTACTATTAACGGGTCCACAAAATTGCACACGGGCATTGATTTGGCATTTATGTAAGGTGTGTGATAGAATGTTGTCGATGGTTGAAAAACTCTCAGAAAAAGTCAAATATGGGAGTTGCACCATAATTTTTTAGCAAATTGTTCGACAAGAGCCGAAAAAAAAATTCTTAGAATTATTGAATTCTAAGTGTATATGCTTTTTATGGTGGAGCATGATTCTCTACGTTGAAAATGTCAGTAATGTTTGGCATCTTGGTAGAAGGGATACAAGAATCCTGGTAAGTGGGTTGAATTGGTAAATTTTTACTCATTAGGGATTGTGGTTGTAAAAGACAAAGTTAATGTATTTGTCTCCAAGGTAGAGATTGTCGATATTGGAGACAAATATTTAATTTGGTGATTAAGCCAACTTATTTGACTTGTGCATAAATAATGGTGGTTGAACCAACTTATTTGACTTATGCATAAGTGTTGGTGGTTGAGCCAACTTATTTGACTTGTGTATAAGTGGTGGTGGTTAAGCCAATTTATTCGATTTATGCATAAGTGGTGGCGATTGAGCCAACTTATTTGACTTGTGTATAAGTAGTGGTGGTTGAGCCAATTTATTTGACTTAAACATAAAGAAAAATAAATTAGTGTATGTGGCACCGAAATTGGCAAAGACTTTTTTGCATTATAAAAGTTTATAAATAGGTTCCTTTGAAGATGAAATTCTCAAGGGGGGATACCAAAATGTAACACCATTGTGACACCAAAAATACTAAGGAACATCAACGGAAGAGAGAAAGAAAAGTGAGAGTGTGAGAAGAAAAATAAAAGGTTTGCTTTTATTTTTCTCATCTTGAAAACTCTTGGGTTTAACTAGAGATTTATAGTGTAACTACTATTAAGGTAGTGGAAAATACTTGTAATCTTGAATTAATATTCTCTTATAGTAGGTTCGGTTTGGTGGGTGAGTGGTGAAAAATTTAGGTAATTATAATCAATTTTACATAGTATATTTTGTCTTTGGTAGGCTGTGGATGTAAACTTGATTTAAGCTGAACCACGTAAATTTTTGTGTTGTTGCTATTCTCTCTTATCCTTTCATTTTCTTTGGCACTGTTTAATGTTTTTCTATAAAGATGAATCCGGAGTGGCGAATAAAAAATTTTAATTTAATTAATTGTGAGATTCTTTTGAATATTTTTTCCAACAATATCAGAAATAAAATAGAACTGGTTAAGATGTACACATTCATGAAAATCTAAAAGACGATACAAAAGATAGCCAGAAGAGCAATATTAAACTTAGTCATAATGCCTAAGAAAATGAGCTTGGGCTTTGGTTAAGACTGCCGCTGATTTATTATTTATATAAGGATTTGAATCTGTAACAAATTTTTTTTATTTATTGTCATTATCGCTATTGTTTTTGCATCATAAAACTAACACTATATATAATGGAAAAATTCCGATCTCAGCAAATATGTCTATATTTAGATAACTTTCATTCTTTTTTTTTTTTTTTTGCTCATGTAAAAGATGGTATCATAGATAATCAAAATTCTCCTGAAAGTACACAAGGTTATGAACTAAAGCCCCCTTCCCATTCTAACAAGGTAAATATGCTTTTAGGGTCGTGTGTACATGTTTACGGTACATACTATAAATGCATTTTTCAAATGTAAAAGTAATGTGTATAATAGGAATATTTAGAAATGAAACAATTGTTTATGAGTTGTAAATATATGGCGATAATGACAAGCACTAGCCGAAGGAGGAGTAAGATGGCTCATAAAAGAAGTTCAATAATATATTGCATCAAGACAAGAAGAGATCATATAAAAAGATAAGATAAAAGACAACTCTAGAAAAGAAATTGCGTAACTTGTCAATTGCTTTTTGTTGGCCATTGGTTCAAATAATTAGCTCAAAGTTAAACTTTTGAGATGATTTGATTCAAATTCTAAATTTAACGTAGGGTTTACCAACTTATGAATCTCACAAACACCTTATGAATATTATGGAGAGACAGAATAGATTAAACTTTTAAAATTTATTTAAATTTTAATTAATAAATTATTATTCTATATGAAAAAAATTTTACCGCAATTGAGGAATTCCCTTAAATCATTCTTGTTTGATTGAGGACTTTAAAACCAATTGAAATAATTAATGAACTCGAATATAATTAAATTCATAATTTAATAAAAAATTAGATTCATAAATTTATAATTTAATATGGATTATGATTTGTGTAATATAAACAAGTATGCCCTCTTGCTCATAATTTATTCAATCAATTTCATTCTATTTAAGTTCTTTTAGAAGCAATTAAGTATTTATTATTGTTAAACCAATTTATTTGACTTGTGCATAAGAGGTTATTGAGCCAATTTATTTAACTTAAATATGAAGAAAACTAAATTAGTGCATGTGATACCGAAATTAGTAAAGACTTTTGCATTATAAAAACTTATAAATAAGTTCATTTAAAGATGAGATTTTGAAAGGGACACCAAAATGTAACACCATTGTGACATCAAAAATACCAAGAAAAAGCAACGAAAGAGAGAAGAAAAAAATGAGAGTGGTAGAACCAATTTATTTGACTTGTGCATAAGTGATGATAGTTTAACCAACTTATTTAACTTGTGCAGAGGTTGTTGAGTCAATTTATTTGAGTTATGTATAAGTAGTGGTAGTTGGACCAATCTATTTGATTTGTACATAAGTGATGGTGGTTGAATCAATTTATTTGATTTGTACATAAGTGGTAATGATTGAGCCAATTTATTTGACTTATGTATAAGAGATTGCTGAACCAATTTATTTGACTTAAACATGAAGAAAAATAAATTTGTGCATGTGACACTAAAATTAATAAAGACTTTTGCATTGCAAAAGTTTATAAATAGATTCATTTGGAGATGAGATTTTGAAAGGGACATCAAATGTAACATCATTGTGATACCAAAAATACCAAAGAAAAGCAACGGAAGAGATAAAAAAAAAATGAGAGTGTGAGAAGAAAAATAAAAGATTTATTTTTTATTTTTCTTATTTTGTAATCTCTTAGGTCTAACAAGGGATTTATAGTATAACGATTATTAAGATAATGGGAAACATTTGTGAATTCTGAGTTAGTGTTCTTTTGTAGTAGGCTTTATTTGATGGGTGAATTGTGAAAGTCTATGTAATTATAACCATTTTTGCATAGTAAATTTTGTCTTTGATAGCCCATGCACGTAGACTAGATTTAAGCCGAACCACGTTAATTCTTGTGTTATTATTCTCCTTTTTATTTTTATTTTTTGGTATTGTTTGATATTTTCTGTAAATGTGGATCTGGGGTAAGGAATAGGGAATCTTGAATTAATTAATTTTGAGTTATCCCTTGAGTATTTTTTCCAACAAAAATTGTTAAGAAAACGAATAAAGTCCCACATTGACAAAAAAATTGGAGAAGATCATGAGTATAAGAAATAAACTATATCTCTATTGGTATGAGGCATTTTAGGTAATGCTTAAGAACAAAACTAAGAGGGCTTAAGCCTAAAATAGATAATATGATACCAATATTAAGATATGTGTGATTCATGAACTCTTTATTATTATAACATGAAGCATCTGATTTATTTTTGTAACACTCCTACATATTAAAATTATCTTTTTAAAATAAACACAACACTATATTTTTAAAAAAAATATTATTTTAAGCGTCAAAGTATTTTTTTTTTTTTGCAAGACAAACACGAACTTGAGTGTTATAATTAAATTTGTTTTTTCAAGAGGATGGTACATTTCAACCAATCCGAAGAACATGCAAGAGAAAGACAATAATTTTAGTAAAGTTCCTGGAACTTTCAATTTTTATTTATATTTGTAATTTCCACGTATGAGTCACAACTCATTGATGATTCGTGACCTTTAGTAGAGATGTCTCTTTTTTTCAAATAATTCAATGATCAACAGATGAGACATGAGATTTCTTTACTCTTGTGATCATGTTGATAGAAATATCAAATTGTCCATCGTTTGATATTACTAAAATTTCTATTTATTTATATATTTTCCGTTGTCAAATGATACAATTTTTTAAATAGAATAAAAAATTTAGAGTTTCAATTATACTCACACTAAAATAGGTAGAAATATAAATTATGTTTATGTAATAAAAAAATTAGATATATACATAATGAACAAGTGCCAGCATCATATGCTTTGTTTTATGCCCCTCACCATTCAGGTTAGGGTTTTAACTATAGAAGGATTACACAAATAACCCAGATTCAATTATTGGTCATCGATAATATATACATACGGTTAGCTAGTTTTGTTTTTCTTTTTCATCTTTGAAATTTTGTAAATTAAAGAGAAAGGAGAAAATTATTATTATGTTTTTTTTTTAAAACGTGCTAGTCCCTATGTTGTGCGGAGCGTAGCATCTTCTATTCGCTGGGATAAAGCTTTTCCTCTGTCTTGTTTTGATTGAATTGGATTACTTTATAGTCGCTAGCCTACCACTTTGAGAATCAGTGGTGATGAATATATTTAGAAAATGGCGTGAGATCACAACTACATATTTATGAGTTCATCAAACTGCAACAATTTTAGATATGAGATTTATACCTCTGTAATTTTTTTTCATTTTCACATTTGGTCTCTTACAATTGTGTGCAACAATTAAAAAGTGGATCGAATCCATCGAATATCTATATTTTATTTTAGTAAATATATTTTAGTTCGTGAGATATTCTAATTTGATTCTTATTTTAAATTTGTATTTTTGTTTGTTGTGTCATCTATTTTAATATCTAAAGTACTTTATTAATTTTAGTTTTTCATAATATAAATTTACTACTCAACTTAAAATTTTAAATTAATAGGTGAAGACCTAATATTAATATTAAAGACAGATTTTTAACACAAAATTATTTATTTTATTTTACAATATATTTT
Source organism: Ailanthus altissimus (assembly GCA_946807835.1). Taxonomy (NCBI): domain Eukaryota; kingdom Viridiplantae; phylum Streptophyta; class Magnoliopsida; order Sapindales; family Simaroubaceae; genus Ailanthus; species Ailanthus altissimus. Next base: position 24,779,760 of record OX327684.1, read on the forward strand.
TTGTTCCATAACAAAGTAGAATAAGTGTATTTAAAGTTACTCTATGATGGTAGATAATTGTTTTTATCGTCATTCCCTATAATTTACATGCTGTAATCTTATTTGAAAAGGTTAACTATTAAGATAGAGAATTAAAAAAATAAAAAATAAAGTGTTCAAAATAAGTGTATATATATGAGTGATATTCTTTGTGTAAATTCCCATATATAAAAATTTCTATCTTATATTAGTGATTTTAAATCGGTAGATCATTAATCATATTATGTTAAAAACGGGTAATATAGTTGGAAATATATATACATTTTTATATCAATCTATTCTATTAATAAAAAATTTCTTATATATGTGTGTGTATGTATGGGGTTATCTTAATTTAAATTTTTGACTTAAATTGTCATCCATTCATCTACTATAATTTAATAGTATAAATTGGTAACATTAAATAGTTCTTTTCGTTTTGAATTTACACCAATAAATTATATAAAATTAATGAATAAAAATTGAAGTTAGGAAACAATAATATAACGTGTGCTTAACCATAAAAGCTGCTAGTTAAGCACCCAAAACACAGATCATTTTCAAACTTCACTTTCTTATCAAATTTAGATTATAATAATACATGGATCGGTATAGTATTTTTATTAGATATAGAGGAATATAAAAAGAAAGCATAATGGAGATGGATCATATCATTCTATTTGTATATGGGAGGATTGAGGAGGACCGGCAAATGGAGGACAATGCTCAAGACAAGCTTCACGAGTGTCAAAACACCCAGCTCTCGGATCAGTCACGCAGCAGCTACAATAATTTAGTTTCCGTAAGCTGTACTTGTTGTTCAAACAAACGGATCTCTTACACTGTAACAATGTTATGTCTTGCTTCACCTCATACTTATCACCCCTTAACCTATATTTGCCAGCACCATTGTTGTCATTACCTGTTCATCAAACCCAAAAGAAAAAATATATATATATGAGTAAATAAATGGATAAATAGAAGCCCTATTTAAAATATTAAATTTATTTTTTCGTAATGCATACAAAATTAAAATGAAATTGTTGAAGGATAAAATAAAATTGGTTAAGATATTTACATTCATGGAAATCAAGCGAAGACAATATAAGAAAGAGCAAAAGAGCAATATTGAACTTTGTAATTGCCATCTTAATAATGCCTGAGAAAGAGATTGTGGCTTATTCAATACTCAACTGCTTTGTTATTTATATACGGATCTGAATTTGTAGCAATTAATTGATTTTATTAATCACAACAATAACGCTATAGATGGGATAAAACTAGTATCTTAATAAATATTTCAATACGTTTTGAAGAAAAAAAAATTTAATTCAGGGTCATGAAGGGCAAATTTGATCTCTCTCCTTGAAAAAATTGATCGATCATATCAACATTAAATCTAGCCGGTTTGAATTGATGTGTATCAATTACTATCAAGATTAAGTAAATGTGAGTTACATCAAATATTGAATAACACAAATATTTTGAGAGTTATTATTTGATTTAAAATCAATTTAATGACCAATTTAAGAGTCAAGACAAAGGCAATGACCCTTAAATTGGTCATTAAATTGATGGCGTAGACTATATAAAAGAGGTTGACTATATATATAACGTGCTCACAATTTTAAGTGTAAGAACCCCTCATATACGCGATATAAATTCTTTGTAGCTGCTATTAAGAAAAACAATTATTTATTTATTTGTTATTCCGAAGTTCAGTATTTTGAAAGTCATTGCATTTAAAGGTTAGAGAACTTGTTTTAGCGTTTTTTTCTTCACGCTTTATGTTAGTAATACAAGCGCATATTGGGCACTCGAGTGCTTGTAAGTTGTAATAATTTCTCTTTTATAGTAAGAGATTTTTCCTCTTTTTTGGGAGTTTATATTTTCCTTATGGAGTTTATCTTTGGGTATGTGTTAGTGTAGAAGTAAAATTTTGCTCCGGTTATTAGCTAGTCTTTTATAGTAGAGGCTTTCTCCTTTTTGTGGGGGTTTATACTCCCTCTTTACGAGTTAGGCTTTCTTCTCTTTGTGGGGGGGGTTTATACTCCCTCTTGTGGAGTTTGTCTCCTAGCATGTATTAGTATGAAAGCGAGGTCTTGTCTCAATTATTATCTAGTCTTTTGTCTTTGTACTAGTAGATTATAAGGTCTTGTCCCGGTTGTGAGTTTATATTAACCCCCCTGCGTGAATTTCTTTTTTTTTGGGCGTGCATTAGTATAAAAGTGAGATATTGTCCTAGTTGTTATCTAGTCTTTTATAGTAAGAGCTTTTTCCTCCTTGCAGAGTCTATACTTCCTCTTGTAAAGTTTGTCTCTGAGCATGCGTTAGTGTAAATTGATGTATTGTTCCAATTATTATCTAGTCTCGGGTCTTTGTACTAGTAGATTACAATGTCTTATCCTAGTTAGGGGTCTATACTCTCTCTTGTGGAGTTTGTCTCTAGGTGTGAGTACATGTAGAAGCGAGGTCTTGTCTCAATTGTTATCTAGTCTTCGGTCTTTGTACTTGTAGATTACAAGATTTTATCCTACTTGTTATCTAATTTTTCTTGATGCAATATTAGTAGTTCAAAAAAAATTACAATAGCATATTGATGATTTCATGATTGTAATATCCTTCAACATTAAAAGAAAATTATATATACATAAAACAAATTGGCTTATTAAAATTTTCAACTAAACAATCTTAATTTTCTTTCTTTTTCTCTTTCTCAATCAGTATAAGACACAGGCAAGAAGTGAAGTTTTGTCCCAATTGTTATTTAGTCTTGTACTAATAGATCTCTAATGTAATATCAATAGTTCAAAATATATATATATATATAGGTGCATATTAATGATTTCATGATTGTAATATCCCTCAATTTGAAATAAAAATTAAAATAGACATTATATATAAATAAAACAAATTGGCTCATTAAAATTTTCAACTAGTAAGCTCTGATTTTCTTTCTCTTCCTCTTTATCAAGTAGTATAAGTCAAAGCCTTACCTATATGTTCTTGTGCACTGGCTACACTCTAATTACATGACTTTATCGGTGATATGATGAAGCATCCAAGATATGATGCAAGATCACAATATTATGAATTCACTGAGTTACAATAACTTTAGATCTATAGACTTATGTCCTTTAGTCTCTTTGCCTTTATACTTGACCTTTTATGGTAGTTTGAGGTGGTTGAGAAGTAGATTTTAATAACGGCAATATTATTTTTTTTTGTAGTGATTTTAATAATCTACAACAGAACAATCAAAATTTACTCTCTCAATCATTCCTTACATAAATACGTATAATTTCACCACTATATTTTATTTTAATAAATATATTCTAATGTCTACTTGTTGTTTAATTTAGTTCTTATTTTAAATTATATATATTTGTATGTTGTGTCACTCATATCTAGTCTAAGTTGGTCTTTTGTTAATTTTAGTCCTTAAAGTTGTTGATTTTATTTTTGAATGCGTATGATTTATGACAAAGTAAAATAAGTTCACTTAGAGTTCACTCTATTTTAGTAATCAATTATTTGTGTCATGGTTTCTTATAATGTAATTTTAATTAGAAAAGACAAATATTAAAATAGATAGAGTGCTCGAAGTATATGCATATATATGAGTAGTATCCTTTGTGTGTATCTAATACACGAAAATTCTTATTGTACATCAATAAAATTTAAATTGGTAGATTTAATTATGATAAAAACAAGGAATTATAATTAAAAATACATCGATTTTTTTATCAATTTAATCTATTAATGAAAATTTTCTCTTATAAAAATGGAAAAATCCAATCTCAGTAAATATTTCTATACTTGGATAACTGCCCCTTCTTTTACTTATTTTATTTACTTAGTTATTTTTACGGAGGTTAGCTAGAAGATCCTAAAGGTATATATGGTTATGAAATAATACCCACATCCTATTTTAACAATGTTACTTATGCTTTTATGGTTCTACGCATAACATTGACTCTACAATTAATGTAAATAACTGGAATTGGAACAAAATGAAATAATTGTTTATGAGTTGCAAATACATGGCGATAATGGCAAACAGCCAAACACTACCCAAAAGCTGAATTGCTGAAGACACAAGGCCCGGTTTGGAAATTGGAAATGCCTTATATCATTCGAAAGTATCATTTAAAACCCATAAGAAGAAAACAATTTTTCAAATTTATTTACAAGAAATAACTTCAAAAAGAAATTGCGTAATCTGTCAATTACATTTCATTTCTCTCTGTAATCTCTACACATGGGTCTTTTCTAAATTTGTAATTATATAATGGTCAACAAATGAGGGTGCTTTGCTCTTGTAATCTCTTTGTTAGAAATATCAAATTATCGATAATATTGAATATACCAAACTTCTTATTTATAAATAATACGATTACATGTATAAAGAATTAGTTGAAGATAAAACTTTCTCGAATAACAATATAATAAAATTGTTCAAATATGATCTCATTAAAAATTTTTTTTTTTTTTTTTGGTTGGAAAAAGATCCTAATAATATTATTTTGATAACAATTATATATCATAAATTGATCCGAGCTTTAAAACTCACAACAAAAAGTTGTTAATTTGATTGAATATTTAAGACCCTGCACCCCGATCGAACCTCAATGGGACAAGATTCATGTTGCTAGAAGGAAGTCTTTTCTTTATTCAGCCATCCCTAAGCTTTAGTACAATAAGGATAAGGAGTTGAAGACATTGAAGTCCTCTTTACTCTTTACACATATCATCACAAGTCGAGGATTTGAAACAGAAATTTTAAAGCAAACATATAATAATATTTAAGAAGCATCAACAGCAATCTTCAAGCCAGCATCACAGTGGCCAGGGATGCTACAAATGAAATAATTACGTCCCTTCGATAGTATGATTCGATCTTTTCCACTACCGTAAGTCTTCGAGCTCGAAGAAGACGTGCAGCTCTTATAGCTATTGGCATCGACAACTGCCACATTGTGGAGTGATGGATCGTAATTGAAAACTGCATAAGAAAATTAATGTAAGAAAATGAATAAATATTAAGCCGGCCATTTAAAAATATACAAACAAATTCGAATTTGAGAGCACTTTCAGAATACGTACAGCTACTTGTAAAAATAAAGAAAAACACTCTTTGAAGAAGCACCTGAACCATATAAAAATTACTAAAATAATAGTAGCTAAAATGAAACAAGAAGTGGTGATGAGTTCATAGAGTGGTACCCAGTGTGTCGCCAGCCTTGAATTTTTTGCCATTGGTCCAATTTTGAACGTTGTAAGTCCAGCCTGAAATATCACCAACAGTGAAAGAATATGCCCGAGTATTCTTGAACTGAACCGAGAGCAAAACAAGCAATAATATGGCAAGAATTAGAGCTTGGATTGCACTGCATCTTCCCTGGTGAGTCATTTTTTCTTTGTTTACAGAATAACAAAAACAACTAAATTTTTATTGGAGGTTCACAAAATGAAGAACATACTTTGCTGCTTTTATAAAACGCTCGTTCAGTAAAGGACAGAAGATGCGTCGGTCACATGTGTACATGGTTGGTGGGTAGTGATATCATGCTCTAGTCTGCTTGCATTCAGCTGCAAACCATATTTTTAAAAAGCTCTTTACAGCACAATTTATCATACAAATTTTGTTTCCATTTTATTTATTAAAAAAAAAAGATTCTGTTATGATTAAAAACTTCTTTTATCATGTAATTATACTGATAACACGTCGTAATCTAATCTATATTTAGCTAAAACTGATCCATTTTATTATATAACGCGAAATGATTATTTTGGTTACAGTAGTGACATCGATGTCTCACCTATATTTCCTCACTCGTGACAAGCTGTGGGCCAAAAAATATTGCATATACAGGAAAATTTGTTCATTTCTTATGTTGTCGAATTGTATTATTGCGAAGGACAATAATCAGTGATATATTTTACTTTAATTGCCAACCAATACGTTTACATTCAACCTTTTAAGATTCCAACTTTGTAGCTCTTGTTTCTCTCGTGAATTTCGTCTTTGTCCTCCAGCTTCAGAAGAAAGTGCAAACTACCCGCTTTTAGAGCAATTTTATTACATAAAGAATTTTTCGCCGGTATCTTAGACTCTCTGAACCGCACTACCTAATTAAATCCTTCGTAACTTAACTATTGTAAGAAATTAGAGAAATGGGTAGTGATAGTATATAATCTAGGGTCTATGCTTCCTGCATTCAGCTGCAATCAATATATATATTTAGAACTCTTATCAACCCAATTAATGACATAGAATTTTTTTTATTTTTGTTAGATTTTTTGGTGATTTAAAATTATGTTTGTGTATAATTTTGAGTATAAAAATTAATAAAGAGTCAACATGAAGTTGAGTACACGTCGAACGTACGAGAAAAAGAGCGAAATAGAGAGTCGAAAGCAAAGAAGGACACGAAAGCACAAATGAATATATTCCTAAGTGTGAGCGCCGCAACGTTTACTTCTCAGTGTCACAACACTGAAGTCAGAACCGTTAGCATCACAACACTAGAAATGTAGTGTCATAGTACTAGTATGAGATAGTCTAATTTTGAAAAACTTCTGTTTTTCGTTCGAAACGACTTCTTTGAGTGAGATTTGGATTCTTACATGTATGGACTCTTATTTCAATTAGAAATAGAATTTTTAGAGATGTTCTAAATACTATATAATTTCTTAGAATTAATCAAACATCAGAGAAATTATAAGAGAAATAATAGAGAAATGAAGAGCTCTTGAGTGCTGAATGCGCAAGAGAGTGCCATGAGTGCTTGAGATCTAAGTGATCATGAAACTACTAATAGATTCTTGAGAGCTCATCTATTGATTGTATTATTTGATTATCTTTTGTGAGAAATCTTTGTGATCTAAGTTTTTTATGAATTGAATAAAAGATATTAGGATCTCATAATCCACCATAGACGTAAGTATTTGTTGCTGAATTACATAAATTTTTTGTATAATTGTGTGGTTATTTATCTCTTTATCTTAATCTTTTTTTATTCTTATTATTTATAGATAAAGTCTTCTACACACATTTAAAAGGTTTTTAAAGTACACGCTAAAAACTCAAACAATTTTATTTGAAAAAGATTATGTCTGATTCAAACTTCTTACCCACATTCAAAGTAAAACTCTGAATACCTTTGTAGTAACCAGTATCCACGACTGGTAAGAATAAGTATTTATATATGTATAAATATACGTATTTTATGTGTATGTTGGTGATACTTGAATTATATATTGTTATTAGTAATGTTTTTATAGGTTAAGGATATACGATTAGTATTGGGTTTATTTGTATGACTTTAGATTTATTTTAAGGACCAAATTGTTATACTTTGAAAGTTTTGGGGGCAAATTTGTAAATACCAAAAATTAGCCTCTTAGTATAAAAATACACTTTTGAACCCTAATTTACCATTTTTAGGTTGAGCTACCCATTTTAAGAGAGAGAAGAGAGAAATAGAGGAGAGAGAAAGAGAAGAAGAAGAAGAAAAAGAAGAAGAAATTAGAATTTTGGATCTTTAGAGGTATATCACAACTAATTATCAATTTATTGGTGTTAATTAAGTTAATTTCTTTAAGTTTTGATTTCTGAAAATATGTATAATTGAGGATTTGATGTGTATTTCGTTTGATATTGTGAGAATTGATGATGATCTATAAGATAGCTTGATAAATCATGATGAATTGTGAAATTTCTGCTTGATAGTCTCTTGATCCAGGAATTTTATAAATTTTTGTAATTCGATTTTTGTAAACCTAGGTCGTCTCAAAGCCTATATAAAGGCTATCAATTGGTTTTGTAAACACATCTTGGTGAAAAATAAGAAATCTTTGTGATTTTAGTGATAATCTTGTGATTCATTGTAAGAGAAAATCCTTAAAGTATAAGAAAGAGTTTTCTTTGTGATCTTTCTTGTAATAGGCATACTTTGTGAGTGCCTTGTGATTCATAATAAGAGAAGAGTGTGATCTTGATCCGTCGTGAACGTAAGTAAATTGCTGAACTACGTAATTCTTTGTGCATTCTTCTTTTTACCCGTTTCGTTTTTTACTTCTTAATAACATATTCTGTATTATTATTTGCAGGAGAGATTTTGTTTGTTTATTTGCTTCCGCTTTAACAAGCTTCATGAGTTATGATGAGGTAATTTGATCTATTTACCAAAGATAAATGATGGATCATCAAACATTGGATACGTTTATGGCATGAATGTCATGCAAAGAAATGGCTGTCTACGAATATGGGCAGATGTACTCTTAGCAAAGTAAAATTTTCATTGCATTATCATATTTATTTATATCGAACTTGGTTTGAACTATAGAGAAGTAGTGTGTGCAGTCTTTAATTGACAAAGGTCATTATTAAGTGTTGAGCAATCTTTGACATACATGGAATAATAAGGATCACAGAGACACATTGTCAACATCTATATTAGTAACATGTTAACCTATTTGATCAATTTTATTATCAGATATTCGTTATCTTCAACTCTTTATGATAGAAGTGCAAAAACCCTATATATGCTCATTATCCAATGTGTTTTGTTTTATGTCCACCAATCACGTTTCCTCTTTTTTTTTCTGGTTGTGTTTAACTGTAGAAGGATTTAGATCAATAATCCGGGTTCAATCTTTAGTGATGGATCTTCAGGATGAGGAGTATTAGGAAAAACAAAGTAGGAAGTAATTGATAATTAATTATGTGATGCATTGAGGGATAATTAGCATCTCAATGAGTTGTTTTCACTTATTTAATTACTTATTACATGCACAACAACATGCAACATACATACATATACATATATATTATGTATTTATATATGTATAGGTTATCCTTAGTGTGACATCATAGTTCCATGTTATAAAGGAAAATTAACATTTAAGTTCTTACTTCTTTTTTCTTAAATTATTCATCAGATTTTTTCAAATAATTGGATTTGCCTTCTCGATTTACTTGTTTTAATGCTTGTGTTAGTGATTTTTTGAGGTGGAAAAGAGAAAATTGGCACTGCATATTGGGTTTGAGATTGGAAAGTAATCAATGCTTGGCAAGTCATTTGTATTCATAGCTTGTGTCACGCCCCAAATATTCTCAAGCAATGACTCGAACATTTGGCGCGCGACAAGACTACCAAGGGAGTACTTAGTCCATTTTAGGTTAAATGGGCTAGAGCTTCTAGAAGGACCAATGGATTTGGGTTAAAGCCACTTGCATGTGGTAGGTGGGGGAGTTTTCTAGAAAAGGCATATTCCATGAGATATTCTTTTGGTAGTTGGCATCTTTGAAATATTCCTTAGCATATTCTCCTCTTTAGATGTGGACCATTGGATTAGAGTTAATCCTAACCGTCCATTGTATATAACTTTAGCTATAAATAAGTGGAGTTCTCATTTGAGAAACCATCCTCCAAATTGTAGAAATACTCATAGCTTGTAGTTCTATAGCTTTGTAATTCTCTCTTTAGTAATAAAATACGAGAGCATTCTCTCAAACACTTGGTGTGCTTCTTCTTCATCTCTTTCTTTGGTTATTGGGGTCTTGTAGGCTGCTTAGCACTAGCAAGTGTCTAAGGCCGCACGGTTTCGAGAAATCGGGTCGTGACACTTGGCCTAATCTTTCTTCTCGTGGCTACTTCATTCCGGGTTTCTAGAGTTCAGTGTTTTTTTTTAATCATCGATACATTCATTTATTATACATCAATTATACAATAACTAGGATTATATCTCATCAATTACATATTTACAAATACCCGGATCATATAACCTACACATGGGAAATAAAATTCTCACAAATAGCGAAAAGAAAAACCCGCAAACAAGAAAGAAAACCTCAAAAAAAAAAAAGAGAAATAATTATACTATTGAATTCTTGATAAAGGGTAAAAAAATTTACAAGCTAATTGTTTGTCACTCAAGCAAATACTAGTGCTTTGGTAGTTCAGTTTTAGTGAGAAACTTATTTAAATTTGCTCTCTTTATATCTTTAATTATTTTGAAAATTTATTAGCTTAATTCTTAAATTATTTATTAAATCCTTAATTTTTTTTATAATATCAAATTTAATCTTTATTATTAAAAAATAATTATTTAAAAATTAAATAAATATGAAATCATTTATTATAATTAGACATACTAATTTATCTTATTGTTCTTAAAAAATAAATTTTAGATGTTATTTTTTCAACAAAAAAAAAACTAAAATATGTATTCAAAAAATTTAAAGACTTAATAAATAATTCAAAAAAGTTCAAAACTTAACTATCAATTCTCCTATATATATATATATTTATATTTATATTTGGTGTTATATTACAACTAAGTGGCAGGGGTACAACCATGTAAACTCATGACTTATGTGAGGGGCTTTAAGCCTTTAACTCATGACTTACAATGCGAATTGTGAGGAGTTTTAACTACTAGATCGCCAAAAAATTTATTAGTTATTAGTTATTATTTTCTTTTTATTTTTGTTATTTAGAAGATCAAGTTGTGATAAATGTTGTTTTATTTCTCATCTATTAACTAACTAAAAATCTAAATTAAATTTCAACAATATTGTGAAAATTTACTAAAAAATGTATTACTTTTATAAATTTTATTTAAAATTATCATTTAAGAACTAATTAATTAATGATAAAGAATGTACTGTAAGAAGCGTGTATAACTTGTTTAAAAGAAATTAAATTTTATCTAGTTTAGTTGATTTGAGGGAAATAAAATCTGAGATGTTGATTATTTCTGATTTAAATAAAATGTTCTCTAAAAATATCCATGAATTTAATATTTTTTGTTTATATGTTCATTTGATAAGAAGAGTTGATAATTTAGTTCTTAAATTTCCCTTGAATTATCTATCGAATCTCTAAGTTTTTAAAATTATCCTGTTTAGTCTCTACGGACAATAAAGTAATTTGATATGAAAGCTGATTGAATTAAAGAAAGGTGCTGACTCGCACTTAGATTGATTACCGGACTGTCTGCTCATAAGTAAGCATCGGTAAGAGCGGCGGGATGATGATGAATATATAAATCAATAAAAACGAAAAAGAAGAAATGGCTAATCATAATAAATAATTATTTAATCAAATTTATTTTATTGTTATGAAATAGTGTACCTAGACGTAATTGTTTTTTAACATAAGGATTAAACTTGATATTTAAAAAAAAATAAGAATCTAATAATTAATTTGAAAAAATTAAGGACTAAATTAACAATCACAAGACCTTTTAATTACTATAATTGTGTTGGAGATCGTGTTTAAATGCCAATTCATTTTATATGAATATTTAAATAATGTACATTTCAATAAATTGTTGACCATATACACCGTACATTTTATATATGATATTTATCTTGTTATTTTGTGGATATTATAAATTTATAAGAGTTTAGATCTAATTTAAAGGTGTATTGGTCATACTAAGAGTTAGTAATTTTAAAAGTTAGAATATTATCTGGACTGAGATAAAGACCCGAAAATATTTATAATAATGACATAGTTGCAGGAAGTTGCAAATGGTACTGAAAAATATCATTATGCAATATATTCTAAAAAATATTATTCTGACCAATATTTATCGACACTATCTATTGGTAAACCTTTTAGATCAATGTATGTCTTTATCTAGATTGTCCAAATGACTAGTCTTAATAGACCGTAAACTTAGTGGAAGCTCTTATAGGTATACAGATATTTAGTAAGGATTGGGTACTGAACAGACTCACAAGGACCTCTAATAGATATCTCAAAGCTGTCAACAGAAGCTTTTCTCGAGTTTAGTAATATTTATGATCCTTTGACCTGAACGTTACGGTGAGCTTGTGAGTGATTCACCATACTTTAATTCCACACATATTAGAGACCTTTCATGGTTTGACTTCTGAGTGTTGTTGGGGTGTGGTCCAATGTTCATGGACTTTAGTATGCATAGTTATGGGATTCATCAGCTTATATGAGTAAGTTGTATATTCTGATATTCCGATATTGTATTTTAGAAAGTCTTATGGCCACAAGTATTTGTTGGGTTTGGGCGAATTTAACTAGGGTGTGCTTGCATGTGGGTTTGTGTTCATCATACAAACAATATACATATCTCATACATACATGTGCACAGCGGAAGATTGAATACAATGAACACAGAAAATAACATTTTTTTAAACTGAAATTCGAGATTGAGAAAATCACCAATGAAGCCTTTGGATTAATTTTCTTTGAAGTCCACCATGAAATGAATCTTTGATCAATTCTAGCAATCAACAAGGGTGGGTTTGATTGTCTAGAATGGCAGCATCTTAATCCAGCATATGTGTTTAACTCTTAAACATTTTACAAAGTTAAACCATTTAACTTAATTAAATTTGTTTTTCCTTTTATTCAACTCTTGAATAAATAAAACAAATCTTGTTTTTAGTTATTACATTTAGTAACCATTAATTCAATTTGTTTTGTTGTTCTAACACTTAAAACACAAAACAAACAATTTCAATTTCTCAAATTGAATTGGCTCCCAAAATGCAAAACCTAAAAACTAAATCAATTATGAATTTTGAATTTCATTTCACTTTATATACAAATGCATTAATTCCAAACTAATTTGAATTTCATTTGCATTTCATTTGGCTTAACCTAACCTTAGTTAACATTTAACCTTAGTTAGATTATTTTAACTTAACCTTTAAGTTAATAAATATTTAATTAATTTAACCATAGTTAACTAACTTAACCATGGTTAGGTTAACCTTTACTTAACCTTTAAGTAAGGTTAACTTAATTAACTATATGATTAACTTTTAATCATAGTTAATTAAATCATTTATTTAACAATTAAATAAATAAATATTTATTCTTATTATTTAACAATTAAATAATCATAAAGTGAAATTACTATTATATCCTTACTCGGTTACCAAGTTAACCTAAAGTGGGTCCCACCAATTTAACCACATACTTTAGTTAACGTAACCTTAGTAATTGCTGAATTATACTGTATTGAACAATTCAATACGGTACACTGCCCAAGTGCTCAAAGAGTACATTTCATATTGGGACTCTCTAGGTCTACACCCGATTTGTCAAATGGAACTGTTCCATTAATCCGTAATCGATGCCCCACGCACACGTTACGAATATTACAAATCAGCGTGTCAGACCATACAAGTTGAGGTCATAACGTATACGTATAATCCTTCCATCATTTATACCCTGGATGTGCGGGGATATAGATCAACACCGTCAAATCCCCATTTGCTCATCCATAATCTTATCTCCAGATTCGTATCTCGATAAACAATATACGCAAACACTTTTGCTATATTGTTTAACCCTATGGGAAACTCTTTTCCCAGGTTTATGCTTGTGGCCACAAGACTTTATGAAATACAATCTCGGAGCATCGGATATACAACTTACCTACGTAAGTTGACGGATCCCGTATCTACGCACACCGGACTCCATGAGCATCGGACCATACCCAGCGACACATAGCGGTCAGACCATGAAAGGTCTCTGACATATATGGAACCAAAGCATGATGGATCACTCACAAAACCACCGTGGCGCTCAGGTCAAAGGACCACGAATACTACTCAACTCGAGAGGACCTTCCTTTGACGGTGTCATAGGATATCTATTGGGGTCCTCATAAGTCTGTTCAGTATCCAGTCCTGACTGGATACCCGCATGCCTATACAAGCTCTAAGCTCATGGTCAGCTAAGAACAACCATCTGAACCAGTCAGATATAGACATACACTAATCTATATATAAAGTAAATCACCGATAGACCTGCATTGGTGATTATAGATCAGGAACATTATCTTTGAGACATACTTACATAATGATATTTCTTAACACCTATTGCAACTCTTTGCAACTATATCATTACAAGTATACTCTCAGGTCTTTGTCCTATTATAGACAAGGTTCTAACTCTTTAGACCTCGCTGACTCTTATAACCTGCTAACTCTTAACAGTGCTAACTTTTAGCATTTATAACTCTCAGCTTTGCTAACTATTAGTTCTGATCTAAACTCCTTTAGATCAGATCTGAACTCTTTCAGATCAAACAATGTCTCTAATGTTACAAGCATTATACCATATTAATATGATATTAACAATCTTTATTCGAAATGTTTATTGTATAAATATTAACAATTAATATTCATACAATATTGGAATGGCACGTGAGCACCAGCTCCAACAGTATTAACCCCGAAAAAGAATTTTCGTAATGTAAAATAATATCATAAAAGTATATACAAATATTATTTATATAAATACAAATATAGAAATAAGTTTATGGTCGAGCAAATAGAGATTTGATAATGGAGATCTATGTCTCTACTCTTTAGAAATATAGGTGACAGAGAGACTATACGAACATGTTTTAACCTCAACTTATATAATTTAATGCTCTATTTTTAATATCTATAACATATGTATGAGACAATATTCACAGATTTATAAAAAGGTTCTATAAAACAAAGAGTTGTGAATTTAAAAAGTTTCACAATATAAAATGTACTACTAAAATATTTAGGTAATAAATTGAATCAAACAATTTGATCTAAAACTTTTTAAAAAAAACATAATTTATTTTAGAATTTCTCAAAGAGTAAACATGTCAAAGTTAATTTGTTAACCTTATTTTAATTAAGTTAACAAATATTGTTAGCTTGTTAAGTATGCGACAAGTGACGTGTTACATGCATAAATAATGGACATTTGTCCATAATATAAAGTCAACTTAAAATCGGAAGAGTTTGCATTTTGAGTTGTGAAGTAATTCGGCCATTTTGAAAAAACACACAAGGAGTAGAAGTGTTCTTCATGCATTGAGTGTCAAAACCAAGAAAATAAAAGAGCTTAAGGGTTTAGCAATCTAAAATTAATTCCTACAGAGATCAAAGCTAATATTTTAACAATTTGATCTCACTAAAATCAAGTTTTAGAATTGTTCGTGAAAAAACTTCAAAAAGAATACTATATGATTTAAACTCTTAAATTAAACCGATAGTCTTTAAAAATATAATTTTTATTATTATAATAAAATTTAATTTAAAAATCTAATTGTTGAAATAAATTTTACGCTACTACTACATACCACTACATATTGCGTATGATATGTATTTGTATTTCAATAACCACGTACACAAAAACACTAACTTATCACATTCAAGGATAATGTGAAGAAGATGTATTCAAAGATAAAAATGTAAAGAAGTATAAATAATTAAGGAGAAAAAGGATCTAAATTATAATTTTCTAATTATAAATATTGAATTAGTAGCAAATAATTAGAACTCACATATAGCGCTATAAGCTGCAATAATAATTAATTAATTAGGCACCCAAACAAGAAGTGGCCATTTTCAAATTTCACCTTCTTATATATCAAATTTTCAGTAACTCATAATAATTATCACATTACATGGATCAAAGCATGGTGTTTTTGTTATTTAAGATTATATGGATGATTTCATTTGGGAGGGGAGTTTGGAGGACCAGCAAATGGAGGACGATGCTGAAGACAAGCTTCGTGAAAATTTATAAACAGATAGTATAATTGTAAATACATAAAAAATTTATTTCCATTTGTTTTATTAATAAAACATTATATATATAAGGTTATCTTAATTTAAATTTTTGACTTAAAATTGTGACTTACGATACTGAAAACAAGTTTCAAGAAAATTTATAAACGGATGGTATAATTGAAAATACATAAAGTTTTATATGAGTTTGTTATATATATATATATATATAGTTATTTTAATTTAAATTTTTGACTTAAAATTGTGACTTAAATTGTTATTTATTTATTTTCTATAATCTAATAGTATAAGTTGGCAACATTAAATTTTAAATTTACATCATTGAATAGCATTAAATCAATGAATAAAAATTTAAGTTAGGGAATATACCCTATATATATATATATATTTCTTATTTATATCTTAGTTCCATGTTAAATTTTGAATTGTAGCAAATAACTGAAACTTGTGTTTAACGGTAAAAGCTGCCATTAAAAATGAAACATATTGAAATTAACAAATCAAACGAGAAGAAAAAAACTTACACATTTGCCCAGCTCGAAGCAAATTCTCAATTTTGAGTTTGAGTTAACTTTTTTATTTTACAAAGTCTGACCATAGATTTAATAAATTCATATGCAATCCATATATAATCACTTCAAAGTTAAGAATGTTAACATATCAATCCAAAATTAAGAAGAAAAAAAAAGAAGAGGAGACATGAAACTCACAATGTAAAGATCACTCAAAAAACAAATGGTGATTCAATATCGGTGTAATCTTATGGGTGATCTCTGGTTGCTTTTTGGGGCGATCAGTGAGAGGCACTCATTGGTGAAGGCGAAGAGAAAACGCAATTGGCTTGGTTCTTATGAGACCACGGAAGACGAACGGCAAACAACGAATGGCGAATGGCGAACGGCAAATGGCGGACGGCAAATGACAAACGGCAAATGAAAAATGGCAAATGAGGAACGGCAAATGGCGAAAAAGAACTAGCAAGGAGGAGATATGACGTCAAAGATGGTAGGCAGTGGCTAGTGATTGATGGATCTAGGGTTTCTCTAAGTTAGGGTAATGGAGATTGTTTTTCCTCTTTCTAAAATAATATAGTATTTTTAGTTATGTGCATTTTGTTTTCTTTAAATTAAAATTAATAAAACTTATTTATGACGGGCCTTTTCCCAGTCGTGCACAACGTCACAAATGGATCTTTCTTTTGTAGTGAAAATATAACATATTTACAAATCTGATCAGTTTCATTATTAGATATTTGTCATGCGAGCAGCGGTAACAGTTACGGTTGTGCCAATTGCTGCTTCTAAACCAATCATATCTTTCATTTTTTATCTTTTGTATCTTATATAATTTATTAAGATAATATTAGTAAATAAATAAAGACATTTTGATAAAAGGTGATTAAAAATCATAAGGGAGTTGATTTTGAATCAAGCAAATGAGAAAAAAAAATACAAAATGAAATAGCACTGTAGTGCCACAGTGAAAAGGAAGGCTAGCTGCGACGAGGAGTAAGGCACATCGCGACAAGAGGCAAGGCTCACTGCAGTGTTGCGTTTCTACCAAGGTGGGCAAAATTGGCTCGCCTTGGTGCTAAAGGAGTGGCATGCAATGAGAATACTTGGGTTTCAATATTGTTGCGGCGAAGATTCGAGTTCGCTATAGTGCCAATATGATTTTTTATGTAAGAAGGTTTTCAAAAATTTTTTTTGTAGGATTTGTATTACAATTCAAATACAAATCGAAATAAGGCTTATTAAGTCTTTTAAAGTACTATATAAATCTTGTATTGACTTGAGAATTATTATCACTAAGCGATCACTATATTATGAAAGAAAACAATTATAATCTCAAGAGAATTCTTTTATGGTAGAATCGCTCTTGTTCTTTGTATTCATTAATTAATTAATTTTTTTTTTTGTGATCTTATTGTCTTTTGTTCAATCTTTTTATATTCTGCATTATTAATCTTGTAGTTTAAGTAATTCTCCCAACATACATAATATTTAAAAACAACCGCTAATATAATCACAATTAACATTAGCACTATTCTTTTTATGTTTTAACTTTTTAACAATATACGATGTGTTGAGGATATCACGCCATGCACTTCAATTTGACACCTCTATGGCATCAACTAAGCCACAACCTTGATACCCCTTTTATTCTATGCACAGCGGAAAAAATCATAACTCACACCATAAACAAGAACACATAAGATTAACACACCAATAAAAATAAAAAAAATAAATCAATCACAAGACACAAGATATACGTGGTTCGGTTCAAATTGCCTACATCCACGGAGGATCCATGATCCAGCTTCTTACCATTGAAATAGATCACAAAGTATCTTCTTACATCATCAATGATCCCACAAGACCCCTTAGTATCTCCCATAAAGACCTCTAAGTATCTACCATTGATCACCATGACTCCCTAAGACATCTTCGTATCTCCTCATAAGAGATTTTTACAGGAAACACAAGAATAGCCCGAGCATCTAAGTCAAAAAGATCTATGATGTTTCTCTTTTATTCACTCAAAGAACTTAAAGAAAAAACACTCCCCAAATGTTACACCCTAGTGCACCATTCACTTAGTGCCTACCTAGCTCCTCTATTCTCTCTTATGGTTACATCTGGAAACCTTAGATGCTTAATCTTAAACAAGGGTTTACAAGTGTTTATATAGGGTGTATTTCGTGCCTACAAATCCTATTCCTTGTTGGAGTAAGAGTCCACTTATTTTGGAAGTCTAAAACTTCCCAAAACTTGAAATCCCGAACCAAAACAAACTTTTCCACGCGTTCTGTCGCCACAGCGCTCGTCCCTAGGTGCCACGGCGCTGGCCCTTTTCGCGCCCAATGCTGCGGCGCTGGTTAGCTCCCCGCGATTCCTTCTTTTTCTTCGCATCTTTGAGTCCCATTTCACTTCCCATTTCGTATCCAACACGTTCTAGACTTCTTGTGACTCTCTACTTTGGTATTCATCTCAATTCTTTTCCAATCAAGATTGTTGAATCACCAATTTTCCAACAAATTTCCTCCTTGATTCAAAATCTCTTCCCATGAAGCTAATCACCGTCACCCCTCCTTGACCAATGCTCACTAGCATGGTCTATAAGTCAAGTCCCCAACTTAACTAAGGCTCTTGCGACTACGGTCTCCAAAGATTCCTGAATGCTGATGTCTAGAGTAGTTCAATGTTGTGATCATTTATGTCCCCAAGACACCATAACCACAACCCTTAATGATAGAAAACCCATTCTCGCCATTGCTACTCTTCCCACACATTCTCTTTCGACCCCTGCCATAAAGTGATATATCAAAAGCTGCTTTATGGTCTATTTCAAATCAACCCCTATGTTGATCCCATTCTAAGCACTTTCCTACAAGTATATAGCCTCCATCTGTGCTTTATCACTCCATCGATCCTTTTGCTTCCCCATTTAGTGTTCCTTCTATATGCCTTCTATGAATCTCCCTATTTCGATCTAGCAGTCCTGAGTCCTCTAGGTCTTCATGAGATGAGGAATAAAATCTCATACCTAGTCCATCCATTGTCTTTTTCACTATGTAGTCTCAATCCTATTCTACCAATCCCCTATGACTTACCATAAGCCATATTACTCTAGTTGGTAAATAACGATTCTCCATGACCCATATGAAAACACTACCCTAGATCCTAAAAATAGTTCGTTCATCAGACACTGATTCCTCCAGAAGCTCTCATGCAATCAAGGTCTTTGCCTAGTCATCCAACAGACTTGCAAATCCACCTTCCTTCTATCTTTGTCTTCCTCTTAGAACTATCCCCTTGAGTGCCCTAGACACCTTTTGGATCTGCCCTTCAATCTTGATTGTTCTTCTTTTGCCATCTTTATTTTGTGTCCAATCTAAATGATTCTTCTAACTAGGACCTAGATGACACCATCTTCTTGGGAGTCTCCTTTTTAAGAGTAATCCTTACTCAAAAATTAAAACTCCCCAGTAAGGCCATCATCTTTTCCTCTTTCAAATAATCATCTTTCCTATTGTTCTTCTCTTATATTTGTGAGTCTCCATGGTTGACAACCTTTGCTCTGCAATCTGACTCTGCCGCTTATGATCTGCAATCTGGACTTCAACCCATGGCTCTAATATCAGTTTGGACTTCAACTCAAGCTCTGTCATCAATTTGTACTTCAACATATGCTTTGATAGCAGTTTGTAGCTTCAACATAGCTCTGATACCAGTTTGTTGAGGATATCACGCCATACACTTCAATTTGACACCCCTATGGCATCAACTAAGCTACAACCTTGATACCTCTTTTACTCTATGCGCAGCGAAAAAAAATCATAACTCACACCATAAGTAAGAACACATAAGATTAACACACCAATAAAGATAAAGAAAACAAACCAATCACAAGACACAAGATATACGTGGTTTGGCCCAAATTGCCTACGTCCACGGAGGATCCATGATCCAGCTTCTTACCATTGAAATAGATCACAAAGTATCTTTTTACATCATCAATGATCCCATAAGACCCCTTAGTATCTCCCATAGAGCCCTCTAAGCATCTACCATTGATCACTATGACTCCATAAGACTTCTTTGTATCTCCTCATAAGAGATTTTTACAAGAAACACAAGAATAGCCCGAGCATCTAAGCCAAAAAGATCTATAATGTTTCTCTTTTATTCACTCAAAGAACCTAAAGAAAAAACACTCCCCAAAGGTTACACCCTAGTGCACCACGCACTTAGTGCCTACCTAGCTCCTCTATTATCTTTTATGGTTACATCTTGAAACTTTAGATGCTTAATCTTAAACAAGGGTTTACAAGTGTTTATATAGGGTGTATTTCGTGCCTAAAAATCCTATTCCTTGTTGGAGTAAGAGTCCACTTGTTTTGGAAGTCTAAAACTTCCCAAAACTTGAAATCCCGAACCAAAACGGACTTTTTCACGCGTTCTTGCGCCGCGGCGCTCGTCTCTGGGCACCGGAGCGCTGACCCTTCTCGCCCCCAGTGCTGCAGCGCTAGGGAACTAGCACTGCGGCGCTGGTCTTCTATGTTGAACGTCGCGGCGCTGGTCAGCTCCTCGCCATTCCTTCTTTTCCTTTGCGTCTTTGAGTCCCGTTTCACTTCCCCTTTCGTGTCCCACACATCCTAGACTTCTCCATATGTGTCCCACATGTTCTAGACTTCTTGTGACTCTTCACTTTGGTATTCATCTCAATTCTTGTCTAACCAAGATTATTGAATCACCAATTTTCCAACACGATGCAACATCGAAAAACCTTTATCCTGGTCCTATTTATTCTTCAAAAATTGAAGAGAGTTTTTAGCGTCTCACGTCATTAATTTATTACTAACCGATCATGATAGACTTTAGTTTATGCCTCTCCTCGTTCATATATCAATTTCTAATTTGTTGTTTTTCATTAACTGTAGGAGCAGGGGCGGAACTAGAGCCAGTATTATAGATGGCCAAACTAAACTAATGAAAAATTATATATACTAAAGTCTAGTATTCTAGGGCCATAATATATAAGTTGAAACACTAGGATGGTTGAAGCTTGAAAAGACATACTTTAAGGGGCTTCATCGGAAAATTTGTTATTCATACAAAAAATTTTGAGGGGCTGGGAGCAAGTCTGAATGTAGTTCCACCGCTGTTTAGAAGGACTAACATTAATAATTTGGGTTCAATTCTTAGTGATTAGCCATTAACGGTCAAGAATACTGAATGTCAAAGTTAGTATCATATTAAAATTCTTGTTTACGATTACTGTCAATTTAAGATATTCACATTATTGTCAATTTAGCATCACATTATAATTATGATTTTATGTTTTAATATTTTCATAAGTCTAGAAATTAATGTCTATATAAAGACACTTTTGTGTAATTATTATTTATAGCGGGAATATAAAAATTCTAGTTTATCAAATATAATATGAAAAACTCAGTTTTTGTTATACTAAATTTTTTTTTAAAAAAAAAGTAAGTGGTAATTATTTATGCCATAACTAAAAAGGAGAAGTAGCAATGTCCCTTATTTGACAGTGAAATGAGCCATTTTCACTTATTTAGCTATTACATTAAACAACAACATGCACGTAACAGAGATCTATAGGTTAATCTTAATGTTCCATATTAAATTTTGAAATGATGCAGTAGTAGTAAAATTGATTTTAACGATAAAAGTTGCAATCAAATATATATATATATATATATATATATTATTAGTTAAGTATGCAACAGAACATTTTCTAACTTCACTTTCTTATCAATTTTTCATTCATAATACTTATAAATAATTACATCCATGAAATCGTGATGTTTTTATTATTGGAACAAACTGACGTCTTACATCATTTTACTGGGGAGAAGATGACTGAGGAGGACCGGCAAATGGTGGACAATGTTGAAGACAAGCTTCGTGAGTAGCCCAACATCCTACTTTGGGATCAGTTACACAACAGCTACAATAATTTAGTTTTAACAAGCTCTTGTTGCTGTCGGAACAAACTGATCTCTTACACGGTAATAGTGTTATGTCTTGCTGCAGCTGCGCCCCGTACTTACTGTCCCTCAGCCTCAGCCTATATTTGCCAACATTGTTGTCATTGCCTGTTCATCATAAACCCGCAAAAACAAAAAACAAAAAACAAAAAAGGGTAAATACATAATTAAATCTGTATTTAAAATCCAGAAGTTGGAGAAAATGCTTTTGCGCATACATGTTAACCTATTTGATCAATTTCATTATTAGATATTCGTCATCTTCAACTCTTTATGATAGAAGTGCAAAAACCCTATATATGCTCATTATCCAATGTGTTTTGTTTTATGTCCACCAATCACGTTTCCTTTTTTTTTTTTCTGGTTGTGTTTAACTGTAGAAGGATTTAGATCAATAATCCGGGTTCAATCTTTAGTGATCGATCTTTCAGAATGAGGAGTATTAGGAAAAACAAAGTAGGAAGTAATTGATAATTAATTATGTGATACATTGAGTGATAATTAGAGATAGGATAAATTGATACCTCAATAAATATTTCTACATTTCGATAAATTGTCCATTTCTCTCTCTCTCTCTCTCTCTCTCCAACATATATTAAAATAGAGTAATATTACACTTCTTGAGTTTAATCTCAATACTTTTTGTTTTAAGTTGTGTGTCAATAATTGATCAAATAGTTAGGTAATGTTTAATTTTTTTTTTATTGAATTCTGATTAAAATTGAATATAATGAATTCTAATTAAAACTGAATATAATTAAATGTTAAAAATAGTTGAATGACTGAATTTGAATAACATATTTATTTTTTTTATTTAATATATGAATA
Source organism: Ailanthus altissimus (assembly GCA_946807835.1). NCBI lineage: Eukaryota > Viridiplantae > Streptophyta > Magnoliopsida > Sapindales > Simaroubaceae > Ailanthus > Ailanthus altissimus. Next base: position 24,802,706 of record OX327684.1, read on the forward strand.
TAAGTATTAAATTGTTTGTTTTTTCAATTATAAAACAACAGAAAACTAATACTTTACATTCGTACCCTTATAAACTTTCAATATTAAATTAGTAATAAAAATTAGAAATATATGAATAAAATAATAGTTTCTCTAATGGCAAGGACTCTTCAAAGTATCTATTTTCCTAACTCCACTTTTTTGCAGGCCCTTCCTAAACACTCCGACTCACTTGTCTGAAAAAGCATTTTTTAGGGGCGAGCTCTGCTTATTAAGGGACTTTGTTGGTGTATCGGTGATGGCTCCTTTGTCTCCATTTATCATGACCAATGGCTCCCCCACCCCCTTTCTTTCAAAACATCCTCTCCCCGTAGATTGCCGGAACATTCTATAGTTGCTGATCTCCTTCTCCCCTTAGGATACTAGAACCTTGACCTGGTTCGTGACTCATTTTTCACTGAAGAATGTGATTTAATCATAAACATCCCATGCTCCCCAACTTGGAGTCAACAGTGCGATTCTCCCATGTGGCACTACGATAGACATAGGCATTACACTATCAAAAGTGGCTATTGGTTATCCCATGTCTCTAACCATGCGCCATCCAGTAATGAAAATGTTGACTCACGTTCTTGATGGCGATATTTATGGAGTATGCAGCTTCCTCCTAAGATCAAACATTTCATTTGAAGAGTTACACATGACTGGATCCCTATACTTGAGAGTCTCAAAAAGCACCATGTCCCTGTGGATATCATCTGTTGCTGGTGTGATAAAGGTGCTAATAACTCTATTCATGCAATATGGCTTTGTGATACTCTGAAGAAAGTAAGGCAGGCATGTTCGTTTATGCATGGTATCAATACCCTTCATAACACGCCAATGATAAATTTTTTTATTTAATGCAAGGCCACCTTACCAACTATGGATTTCGAGATTCTACTGATCATGTTTTGGAGATTTTGGCACCTTAGAAACCAATTTATGATGCAACAAAAAGTCCTTACAGCTTCTCACGCACTATGTTAGGCTTAACACTATTGGAGCGAACTTAATACTATTCGTGAAGGGTTTAAGGAAACTCTAGTGATAGTCCATCAAATTTGAAAAGCGCCTAGGCTTGGTGCAATAAAATTGAATTGTGATGCGGAGTCGTCTTCGGCACACTACAAAGCCGGGTTGGGCGTGATTTTACGCGATCATGCAAGACTTGTTATGGCTTCTTCATCTATTCCTATTAACACAAAATTTTCAGTGGATCTCCTTGAAGCCTTGGCATTGATGAGGAGTCTCAAGCTAGCTAGAATGCTTGGTATCTCAGTTATTAAGGTGGTGTCAGACTCTGCTGGTATTATTCGTGACATCAATAACAAAATTTATTCGGCTTCGGAACTCAGTTTGGTGCTTCAGGACATTACTTCAATTTCTGCTTTATTTACGTCTTGTCATTTTAGCTATTCTCATTGCTTTACTAATCGAGTTGCTCATGAACTGGCTTATATTGTGTTGAACTTAGATTCTCAAAAATTTTGGTTTGATAAAGTACCTCTCTAAATCGAACACTTTATACTTGAGGATTCCTCCTCCTGTTTGAATTAATATAATTCTTAACTTACTTCAAAAAATATATATTTAAAATTGTGTAAATTTAAATATTTGATTGTAATTAAAATTGTGTAAATTTAAATTAATAATAGTTTTTACAATATATAATCTTTTGTAAGTCATCTAATAAAAATAATTATTCCGAAAATATATTAAAGAATATTTAAAAAATCGGCCTATCAAATTAATCAATTACACAAGACTGAAATATATTAAATCATAACACTTAAAACACACATATGTAATGTGGTAAAAAGTTGTTGGTCACTGTTGTTCCGTAATATTTTTTACTTCGGTGTGATTCCTGCCTCTTAGTACTAATTCGTATGGACAATCAAATTGTTGCTCGGAATTATTAACTTTATATTGTTATATTTAGGATTGTTTGCCGCTTTTTTTTTTTTTTTTTTAAACTTGAATTATAGATGCATTCCAGAAAGATGAAGAACAAGAAGAATAATCCAAACATTCATTAAAAAAATGATACTATAAATAGTACCTCTTCAACTTATTGCATATTTAAAAAATACATAATAAAATTAAACTAATATCCTAAATTTATCGTGCTTCTTTTCAGAATTAATTGTTATTAATTGAGTTATGGAGTTAAGTTAATTGATATTAAAGAGAATAGAGAAGAGGTGATTTACTTAGCAAAATAATTGAAATTTTGATTATTTGAGTTAAAGAAGAAAGAGATCCAAAAGAAAAAAAAAAAAGTGTGTATGTACTAAAGATAAAAGAAAGAAAGGGGGATTTATATAGATAGGAATGTAAATATATCATATAAGTAGGGATATTTTAGAAAAAAATATTAATTAAATGATTCAGATTTTTTTTCATTCAACTAAAAAGCAAAAACAAATTTACTATTTTTGATTTAGCCAACATTGACTTAAAATTTTGATTAAGTTAAAACAAACTTAATGACTTAATAAATGAAATTAAAACATATTCAGTATTAAGTCAAAAAAACAAACAACGCTTAATTTTTGTAATTTTAAAATTCATTCACTATACTATTTTACTGCTACTGATATATAACTTAGAATTAATCAAACGAGTATTTAACTTTAAAAAGTGTAATATTATTTGTAAAAACAACACAATTTATAAAGGGGATAAACCAGAATCTCAGTATATATTTCTATATTTGGTTAACACGAGAGATACTCTATTAAATTTTAATATACATTTATATTTTTCTATATTCATATTTGTTAAGGCAAACAAAGTTTCATATTGGCTAGAAATGGGGAGGATCATGGGTTTATAAGGAGTAAACCATATCTTCATTGGTATGAGGCCTTTTGGGTAGAGCCTAAGAGTAAAACCATGAGGGCTTAGGCTCAAAGTGGACAATATCATACCAATGTGGAGATATGTGTGGTTTGTTAGACTCCTGACAGTGGTATCAGAGCCATACCCCGGTGTTGCCATGTGGTGGAAATCCTCTGTGCCGAATGAGAAGGTAGTGAGCCTGGTATTCTCTAATGTTTGCGATAGATTCGTGTAGTGCTCTATGGACAGGCGTTGTTGTGCTTCGGGCTTCACGTAAGGCGTGTATGGCTAACGCAGTGATGCGAAGTTGACCTGATCTAGCGGGCTCTCAATAGTAGGCGGTACTCTGGTGCTTCACATAAGACGTGAGCGGTCAACGCAGTGAAGATGAGTAGCACAGACTGTTGGGAGAGCGGATGGAATATCGTTTGAGGGGAGGCTAAGTGATCCTTTGTTCGAGGGGAGGATTGTTAAGGCAAACAAAGTCCCACATTGACTAGAAATGGGGAGGATCATGGGTTTATAAGGAATAAATTATATCTCCAGGCCTTTTGGGTAGAGCCAAAGAGTAAAACCATGAGGGCTTAGACTCAAAATGAACAATATCATACTAATGTGGAGATATATGTGGTTTGTTGAACTCCTGACAATATTATGATAACTCAAAATTTAATGGTAAGATAAATTTTTAGTCATTGGTTGGCATTCAGTCCAACCGTAGAAATGATGAATGATTATTTCTTGAGCCATTTTCTCATTCCCAAACTTCACTTCAGATGTTCCTAGAATTCTTGTTTAGGAAAAATTTGAAACAGAAACAGTCATGTATATCATTACTAAATAACAATGAGCCATTTTTCCTCATAATTTGATATACAGATTTCTCTTGTCGAATTTTTATCTCTCTACTAAAAAAGAAAGAAAAAAAGATCGACATCTCAACGTCAAATCTAGTTATTCTGAATTGATGTATATTTTCTCATTCCCAAACTTCACTTCTCATTAATTAATTACATAGAATCAAAGCATGGACGCTGCTTTTTATTACTTAGGGTTAGAGAAGAAAGTTTTGTGAATGTGATTAACTGGGAGAACAGGCGGCAAATGGTGGGCAATTCAGAAGACAACCTTCATTACTTGGCCAGCAACCAACGTCGGGATCAGTTACGCAACAGCTACAATATTTTATTTTGAAGCTATCGGGACAAAATTGTTTCTTACATGGTAATAGTGATATGTCTTCGCTACCCCAGAATTCGTCAGCCCTCAAATAGTTTTGGCAGCATCATTAATGTCATCATTACCTGTTTATCCGAAAAAATGAAAAAAAAAAAAAAAAGGAAAACAACTCAATGAATAAATATAAACTCTTTTAAAATGAAATCTGTTGACATTGGAGGCAAATATTTAATTTGGTAGTTGAATCAACTTATTTGACTTGTGTATAAGAGGTGGTGGTTGAGTCAACTTATTTGACTTGTGCATAAGTGATGGCAGTTGAGTCAATTTATTTAATTTGTATATAAGTGGTGGTGGTTGAGCCAATTTATTTGACTTAAATATGAAGAAAAATAAATTGGTGTATGTGGCACCGAAATTGACAAAGACTTTTTTGCATTGTAAAAGTTTATAAATAGGTTCTTTTAAAAATAAAATTATCAAGGGGGACACCAAAATGTAACACCATTGTAACACCAAAAATACCAAGAAACAACAACGGAAGAGAAAAAGAAAAGTGAGAGTGAGACTGTGAGAAGAAAATTAAAATGTTTGTTTTTATTTTTCTCATCTTGTAAACTCTCGAGTTTAACTAGAGATTTATAGTATAACTACCATTAGGGTAGTGAAAAATACTTATAATCTTAAGTTAGCATTCTCTTATAGTAGTCTCGGTTTGGTGGGTGAGTGGTGAAAAGTCTATGTAATTGTAATCAATTTTATATAGTATATTTTATCTTTGATAGCCTGTGAACATAGGTTTGATTTAAGCTGAACCACATAAATTCTTGTTTTGTTATTATTATCTCTTCTCCTTTTATTTTTTTGGGCATTGTTCGACATTTTTCTGTAAAGGTGGATACACGGCGTGGAATAGAGAATCTCAATTTAATTAATTGTGAGATTTTCCTTTTAGTATTTTTTTTCAACAAGTAGTATCAGAGCGGGTGGTTCCTTTAGTGCATCTTGAAGCTTTTGGTGTGGTAGTGTGAATACATACAATACTATTTATGTATACAAGACTATTCACGTACACATGACTATTTACATATACAAAAATTCATCAAAAGCTGATAATACGAGGCAAAAATGTCATCAGTGAAATTTGAGGCGAAGAAGTTTGATGAGAGAATTAATTTTGGCTTGTGGCAAGGACAAGTCAAAGATGTGTTAATTCAACATGGACTTCACAAGACTTTGAAAGGAAAACCTACTATTGATTCTGAAAAAGTTCTACAAGTTCTAAATCCGTAATGAGTGATGAAGATTGAGATGGGTTGAATTTGAGATGTGCAAGTGCAATAAGGCTATGTTTGACTAAGAATATTCTTGTAAATGTGTATGGAATATCTACAACCAAAGAGCTTTGGGGAAAGCTTGAAAAATTATATCAAGCTAAAGGCGTCTCAAATCGAGTGTACTTGAAGGAGCAGTTTCATACACTGTGCACGCAATAAGGTATGAAAATCTCAGATCATTTGAGTATTCTCAATGGGATTGTTTTAGAATTAGAAGCTATTGAAGTGAATATCAAAGATGAGGATCAGACTTTAAGGCTTATCTGGTCTCTTCCAGCTTCTTATGAACATATGAAGCCAATCTTGATCTACGAAAAAGAAACGGTGGTCTTTTCAGAAGTCACTAGCAAGCTCTTTTCTAAAGAAAAATGGCTGAGCAATGAAAAGACTTCTTCTTCTGAAGAATTTGTACTGGCTGCTAAAGAAGGGAAGGACAAAAAAAACTCCATGAAAAGAATCTATTGGATGTGTGGACAGTCTGGGCATGTCAAGAAAAATTATCTCAAAGGTGGAGCAAGTTCGGCTAATAGCTTCAAATCTGAAGCTAATAGTGTGGTATGTGATAACAATCTCATCTAAAATGGGGCTACATCCTTATGGCATTACCGCTAGTTGCCATAAAAAAAGGATATGTTACTATTAACGGGTCCACAAAATTGCACACGGGCATTGATTTGGCATTTATGTAAGGTGTGTGATAGAATGTTGTCGATGGTTGAAAAACTCTCAGAAAAAGTCAAATATGGGAGTTGCACCATAATTTTTTAGCAAATTGTTCGACAAGAGCCGAAAAAAAAATTCTTAGAATTATTGAATTCTAAGTGTATATGCTTTTTATGGTGGAGCATGATTCTCTACGTTGAAAATGTCAGTAATGTTTGGCATCTTGGTAGAAGGGATACAAGAATCCTGGTAAGTGGGTTGAATTGGTAAATTTTTACTCATTAGGGATTGTGGTTGTAAAAGACAAAGTTAATGTATTTGTCTCCAAGGTAGAGATTGTCGATATTGGAGACAAATATTTAATTTGGTGATTAAGCCAACTTATTTGACTTGTGCATAAATAATGGTGGTTGAACCAACTTATTTGACTTATGCATAAGTGTTGGTGGTTGAGCCAACTTATTTGACTTGTGTATAAGTGGTGGTGGTTAAGCCAATTTATTCGATTTATGCATAAGTGGTGGCGATTGAGCCAACTTATTTGACTTGTGTATAAGTAGTGGTGGTTGAGCCAATTTATTTGACTTAAACATAAAGAAAAATAAATTAGTGTATGTGGCACCGAAATTGGCAAAGACTTTTTTGCATTATAAAAGTTTATAAATAGGTTCCTTTGAAGATGAAATTCTCAAGGGGGGATACCAAAATGTAACACCATTGTGACACCAAAAATACTAAGGAACATCAACGGAAGAGAGAAAGAAAAGTGAGAGTGTGAGAAGAAAAATAAAAGGTTTGCTTTTATTTTTCTCATCTTGAAAACTCTTGGGTTTAACTAGAGATTTATAGTGTAACTACTATTAAGGTAGTGGAAAATACTTGTAATCTTGAATTAATATTCTCTTATAGTAGGTTCGGTTTGGTGGGTGAGTGGTGAAAAATTTAGGTAATTATAATCAATTTTACATAGTATATTTTGTCTTTGGTAGGCTGTGGATGTAAACTTGATTTAAGCTGAACCACGTAAATTTTTGTGTTGTTGCTATTCTCTCTTATCCTTTCATTTTCTTTGGCACTGTTTAATGTTTTTCTATAAAGATGAATCCGGAGTGGCGAATAAAAAATTTTAATTTAATTAATTGTGAGATTCTTTTGAATATTTTTTCCAACAATATCAGAAATAAAATAGAACTGGTTAAGATGTACACATTCATGAAAATCTAAAAGACGATACAAAAGATAGCCAGAAGAGCAATATTAAACTTAGTCATAATGCCTAAGAAAATGAGCTTGGGCTTTGGTTAAGACTGCCGCTGATTTATTATTTATATAAGGATTTGAATCTGTAACAAATTTTTTTTATTTATTGTCATTATCGCTATTGTTTTTGCATCATAAAACTAACACTATATATAATGGAAAAATTCCGATCTCAGCAAATATGTCTATATTTAGATAACTTTCATTCTTTTTTTTTTTTTTTTGCTCATGTAAAAGATGGTATCATAGATAATCAAAATTCTCCTGAAAGTACACAAGGTTATGAACTAAAGCCCCCTTCCCATTCTAACAAGGTAAATATGCTTTTAGGGTCGTGTGTACATGTTTACGGTACATACTATAAATGCATTTTTCAAATGTAAAAGTAATGTGTATAATAGGAATATTTAGAAATGAAACAATTGTTTATGAGTTGTAAATATATGGCGATAATGACAAGCACTAGCCGAAGGAGGAGTAAGATGGCTCATAAAAGAAGTTCAATAATATATTGCATCAAGACAAGAAGAGATCATATAAAAAGATAAGATAAAAGACAACTCTAGAAAAGAAATTGCGTAACTTGTCAATTGCTTTTTGTTGGCCATTGGTTCAAATAATTAGCTCAAAGTTAAACTTTTGAGATGATTTGATTCAAATTCTAAATTTAACGTAGGGTTTACCAACTTATGAATCTCACAAACACCTTATGAATATTATGGAGAGACAGAATAGATTAAACTTTTAAAATTTATTTAAATTTTAATTAATAAATTATTATTCTATATGAAAAAAATTTTACCGCAATTGAGGAATTCCCTTAAATCATTCTTGTTTGATTGAGGACTTTAAAACCAATTGAAATAATTAATGAACTCGAATATAATTAAATTCATAATTTAATAAAAAATTAGATTCATAAATTTATAATTTAATATGGATTATGATTTGTGTAATATAAACAAGTATGCCCTCTTGCTCATAATTTATTCAATCAATTTCATTCTATTTAAGTTCTTTTAGAAGCAATTAAGTATTTATTATTGTTAAACCAATTTATTTGACTTGTGCATAAGAGGTTATTGAGCCAATTTATTTAACTTAAATATGAAGAAAAATAAATTAGTGCATGTGATACCGAAATTAGTAAAGACTTTTGCATTATAAAAACTTATAAATAAGTTCATTTAAAGATGAGATTTTGAAAGGGACACCAAAATGTAACACCATTGTGACATCAAAAATACCAAGAAAAAGCAACGAAAGAGAGAAGAAAAAAATGAGAGTGGTAGAACCAATTTATTTGACTTGTGCATAAGTGATGATAGTTTAACCAACTTATTTAACTTGTGCAGAGGTTGTTGAGTCAATTTATTTGAGTTATGTATAAGTAGTGGTAGTTGGACCAATCTATTTGATTTGTACATAAGTGATGGTGGTTGAATCAATTTATTTGATTTGTACATAAGTGGTAATGATTGAGCCAATTTATTTGACTTATGTATAAGAGATTGCTGAACCAATTTATTTGACTTAAACATGAAGAAAAATAAATTTGTGCATGTGACACTAAAATTAATAAAGACTTTTGCATTGCAAAAGTTTATAAATAGATTCATTTGGAGATGAGATTTTGAAAGGGACATCAAATGTAACATCATTGTGATACCAAAAATACCAAAGAAAAGCAACGGAAGAGATAAAAAAAAAATGAGAGTGTGAGAAGAAAAATAAAAGATTTATTTTTTATTTTTCTTATTTTGTAATCTCTTAGGTCTAACAAGGGATTTATAGTATAACGATTATTAAGATAATGGGAAACATTTGTGAATTCTGAGTTAGTGTTCTTTTGTAGTAGGCTTTATTTGATGGGTGAATTGTGAAAGTCTATGTAATTATAACCATTTTTGCATAGTAAATTTTGTCTTTGATAGCCCATGCACGTAGACTAGATTTAAGCCGAACCACGTTAATTCTTGTGTTATTATTCTCCTTTTTATTTTTATTTTTTGGTATTGTTTGATATTTTCTGTAAATGTGGATCTGGGGTAAGGAATAGGGAATCTTGAATTAATTAATTTTGAGTTATCCCTTGAGTATTTTTTCCAACAAAAATTGTTAAGAAAACGAATAAAGTCCCACATTGACAAAAAAATTGGAGAAGATCATGAGTATAAGAAATAAACTATATCTCTATTGGTATGAGGCATTTTAGGTAATGCTTAAGAACAAAACTAAGAGGGCTTAAGCCTAAAATAGATAATATGATACCAATATTAAGATATGTGTGATTCATGAACTCTTTATTATTATAACATGAAGCATCTGATTTATTTTTGTAACACTCCTACATATTAAAATTATCTTTTTAAAATAAACACAACACTATATTTTTAAAAAAAATATTAATTTAAGCGTCAAAGTATTTTTTTTTTTTTGCAAGACAAACACGAACTTGAGTGTTATAATTAAATTTGTTTTTTCAAGAGGATGGTACATTTCAACCAATCCGAAGAACATGCAAGAGAAAGACAATAATTTTAGTAAAGTTCCTGGAACTTTCAATTTTTATTTATATTTGTAATTTCCACGTATGAGTCACAACTCATTGATGATTCGTGACCTTTAGTAGAGATGTCTCTTTTTTTCAAATAATTCAATGATCAACAGATGAGACATGAGATTTCTTTACTCTTGTGATCATGTTGATAGAAATATCAAATTGTCCATCGTTTGATATTACTAAAATTTCTATTTATTTATATATTTTCCGTTGTCAAATGATACAATTTTTTAAATAGAATAAAAAATTTAGAGTTTCAATTATACTCACACTAAAATAGGTAGAAATATAAATTATGTTTATGTAATAAAAAAATTAGATATATACATAATGAACAAGTGCCAGCATCATATGCTTTGTTTTATGCCCCTCACCATTCAGGTTAGGGTTTTAACTATAGAAGGATTACACAAATAACCCAGATTCAATTATTGGTCATCGATAATATATACATACGGTTAGCTAGTTTTGTTTTTCTTTTTCATCTTTGAAATTTTGTAAATTAAAGAGAAAGGAGAAAATTATTATTATGTTTTTTTTTTAAAACGTGCTAGTCCCTATGTTGTGCGGAGCGTAGCATCTTCTATTCGCTGGGATAAAGCTTTTCCTCTGTCTTGTTTTGATTGAATTGGATTACTTTATAGTCGCTAGCCTACCACTTTGAGAATCAGTGGTGATGAATATATTTAGAAAATGGCGTGAGATCACAACTACATATTTATGAGTTCATCAAACTGCAACAATTTTAGATATGAGATTTATACCTCTGTAATTTTTTTTCATTTTCACATTTGGTCTCTTACAATTGTGTGCAACAATTAAAAAGTGGATCGAATCCATCGAATATCTATATTTTATTTTAGTAAATATATTTTAGTTCGTGAGATATTCTAATTTGATTCTTATTTTAAATTTGTATTTTTGTTTGTTGTGTCATCTATTTTAATATCTAAAGTACTTTATTAATTTTAGTTTTTCATAATATAAATTTACTACTCAACTTAAAATTTTAAATTAATAGGTGAAGACCTAATATTAATATTAAAGACAGATTTTTAACACAAAATTATTTATTTTATTTTACAATATATTTTTTGTTCCATAACAAAGTAGAATAAGTGTATTTAAAGTTACTCTATGATGGTAGATAATTGTTTTTATCGTCATTCCCTATAATTTACATGCTGTAATCTTATTTGAAAAGGTTAACTATTAAGATAGAGAATTAAAAAAATAAAAAATAAAGTGTTCAAAATAAGTGTATATATATGAGTGATATTCTTTGTGTAAATTCCCATATATAAAAATTTCTATCTTATATTAGTGATTTTAAATCGGTAGATCATTAATCATATTATGTTAAAAACGGGTAATATAGTTGGAAATATATATACATTTTTATATCAATCTATTCTATTAATAAAAAATTTCTTATATATGTGTGTGTATGTATGGGGTTATCTTAATTTAAATTTTTGACTTAAATTGTCATCCATTCATCTACTATAATTTAATAGTATAAATTGGTAACATTAAATAGTTCTTTTCGTTTTGAATTTACACCAATAAATTATATAAAATTAATGAATAAAAATTGAAGTTAGGAAACAATAATATAACGTGTGCTTAACCATAAAAGCTGCTAGTTAAGCACCCAAAACACAGATCATTTTCAAACTTCACTTTCTTATCAAATTTAGATTATAATAATACATGGATCGGTATAGTATTTTTATTAGATATAGAGGAATATAAAAAGAAAGCATAATGGAGATGGATCATATCATTCTATTTGTATATGGGAGGATTGAGGAGGACCGGCAAATGGAGGACAATGCTCAAGACAAGCTTCACGAGTGTCAAAACACCCAGCTCTCGGATCAGTCACGCAGCAGCTACAATAATTTAGTTTCCGTAAGCTGTACTTGTTGTTCAAACAAACGGATCTCTTACACTGTAACAATGTTATGTCTTGCTTCACCTCATACTTATCACCCCTTAACCTATATTTGCCAGCACCATTGTTGTCATTACCTGTTCATCAAACCCAAAAGAAAAAATATATATATATGAGTAAATAAATGGATAAATAGAAGCCCTATTTAAAATATTAAATTTATTTTTTCGTAATGCATACAAAATTAAAATGAAATTGTTGAAGGATAAAATAAAATTGGTTAAGATATTTACATTCATGGAAATCAAGCGAAGACAATATAAGAAAGAGCAAAAGAGCAATATTGAACTTTGTAATTGCCATCTTAATAATGCCTGAGAAAGAGATTGTGGCTTATTCAATACTCAACTGCTTTGTTATTTATATACGGATCTGAATTTGTAGCAATTAATTGATTTTATTAATCACAACAATAACGCTATAGATGGGATAAAACTAGTATCTTAATAAATATTTCAATACGTTTTGAAGAAAAAAAAATTTAATTCAGGGTCATGAAGGGCAAATTTGATCTCTCTCCTTGAAAAAATTGATCGATCATATCAACATTAAATCTAGCCGGTTTGAATTGATGTGTATCAATTACTATCAAGATTAAGTAAATGTGAGTTACATCAAATATTGAATAACACAAATATTTTGAGAGTTATTATTTGATTTAAAATCAATTTAATGACCAATTTAAGAGTCAAGACAAAGGCAATGACCCTTAAATTGGTCATTAAATTGATGGCGTAGACTATATAAAAGAGGTTGACTATATATATAACGTGCTCACAATTTTAAGTGTAAGAACCCCTCATATACGCGATATAAATTCTTTGTAGCTGCTATTAAGAAAAACAATTATTTATTTATTTGTTATTCCGAAGTTCAGTATTTTGAAAGTCATTGCATTTAAAGGTTAGAGAACTTGTTTTAGCGTTTTTTTCTTCACGCTTTATGTTAGTAATACAAGCGCATATTGGGCACTCGAGTGCTTGTAAGTTGTAATAATTTCTCTTTTATAGTAAGAGATTTTTCCTCTTTTTTGGGAGTTTATATTTTCCTTATGGAGTTTATCTTTGGGTATGTGTTAGTGTAGAAGTAAAATTTTGCTCCGGTTATTAGCTAGTCTTTTATAGTAGAGGCTTTCTCCTTTTTGTGGGGGTTTATACTCCCTCTTTACGAGTTAGGCTTTCTTCTCTTTGTGGGGGGGGTTTATACTCCCTCTTGTGGAGTTTGTCTCCTAGCATGTATTAGTATGAAAGCGAGGTCTTGTCTCAATTATTATCTAGTCTTTTGTCTTTGTACTAGTAGATTATAAGGTCTTGTCCCGGTTGTGAGTTTATATTAACCCCCCTGCGTGAATTTCTTTTTTTTTGGGCGTGCATTAGTATAAAAGTGAGATATTGTCCTAGTTGTTATCTAGTCTTTTATAGTAAGAGCTTTTTCCTCCTTGCAGAGTCTATACTTCCTCTTGTAAAGTTTGTCTCTGAGCATGCGTTAGTGTAAATTGATGTATTGTTCCAATTATTATCTAGTCTCGGGTCTTTGTACTAGTAGATTACAATGTCTTATCCTAGTTAGGGGTCTATACTCTCTCTTGTGGAGTTTGTCTCTAGGTGTGAGTACATGTAGAAGCGAGGTCTTGTCTCAATTGTTATCTAGTCTTCGGTCTTTGTACTTGTAGATTACAAGATTTTATCCTACTTGTTATCTAATTTTTCTTGATGCAATATTAGTAGTTCAAAAAAAATTACAATAGCATATTGATGATTTCATGATTGTAATATCCTTCAACATTAAAAGAAAATTATATATACATAAAACAAATTGGCTTATTAAAATTTTCAACTAAACAATCTTAATTTTCTTTCTTTTTCTCTTTCTCAATCAGTATAAGACACAGGCAAGAAGTGAAGTTTTGTCCCAATTGTTATTTAGTCTTGTACTAATAGATCTCTAATGTAATATCAATAGTTCAAAATATATATATATATATAGGTGCATATTAATGATTTCATGATTGTAATATCCCTCAATTTGAAATAAAAATTAAAATAGACATTATATATAAATAAAACAAATTGGCTCATTAAAATTTTCAACTAGTAAGCTCTGATTTTCTTTCTCTTCCTCTTTATCAAGTAGTATAAGTCAAAGCCTTACCTATATGTTCTTGTGCACTGGCTACACTCTAATTACATGACTTTATCGGTGATATGATGAAGCATCCAAGATATGATGCAAGATCACAATATTATGAATTCACTGAGTTACAATAACTTTAGATCTATAGACTTATGTCCTTTAGTCTCTTTGCCTTTATACTTGACCTTTTATGGTAGTTTGAGGTGGTTGAGAAGTAGATTTTAATAACGGCAATATTATTTTTTTTTGTAGTGATTTTAATAATCTACAACAGAACAATCAAAATTTACTCTCTCAATCATTCCTTACATAAATACGTATAATTTCACCACTATATTTTATTTTAATAAATATATTCTAATGTCTACTTGTTGTTTAATTTAGTTCTTATTTTAAATTATATATATTTGTATGTTGTGTCACTCATATCTAGTCTAAGTTGGTCTTTTGTTAATTTTAGTCCTTAAAGTTGTTGATTTTATTTTTGAATGCGTATGATTTATGACAAAGTAAAATAAGTTCACTTAGAGTTCACTCTATTTTAGTAATCAATTATTTGTGTCATGGTTTCTTATAATGTAATTTTAATTAGAAAAGACAAATATTAAAATAGATAGAGTGCTCGAAGTATATGCATATATATGAGTAGTATCCTTTGTGTGTATCTAATACACGAAAATTCTTATTGTACATCAATAAAATTTAAATTGGTAGATTTAATTATGATAAAAACAAGGAATTATAATTAAAAATACATCGATTTTTTTATCAATTTAATCTATTAATGAAAATTTTCTCTTATAAAAATGGAAAAATCCAATCTCAGTAAATATTTCTATACTTGGATAACTGCCCCTTCTTTTACTTATTTTATTTACTTAGTTATTTTTACGGAGGTTAGCTAGAAGATCCTAAAGGTATATATGGTTATGAAATAATACCCACATCCTATTTTAACAATGTTACTTATGCTTTTATGGTTCTACGCATAACATTGACTCTACAATTAATGTAAATAACTGGAATTGGAACAAAATGAAATAATTGTTTATGAGTTGCAAATACATGGCGATAATGGCAAACAGCCAAACACTACCCAAAAGCTGAATTGCTGAAGACACAAGGCCCGGTTTGGAAATTGGAAATGCCTTATATCATTCGAAAGTATCATTTAAAACCCATAAGAAGAAAACAATTTTTCAAATTTATTTACAAGAAATAACTTCAAAAAGAAATTGCGTAATCTGTCAATTACATTTCATTTCTCTCTGTAATCTCTACACATGGGTCTTTTCTAAATTTGTAATTATATAATGGTCAACAAATGAGGGTGCTTTGCTCTTGTAATCTCTTTGTTAGAAATATCAAATTATCGATAATATTGAATATACCAAACTTCTTATTTATAAATAATACGATTACATGTATAAAGAATTAGTTGAAGATAAAACTTTCTCGAATAACAATATAATAAAATTGTTCAAATATGATCTCATTAAAAATTTTTTTTTTTTTTTTTGGTTGGAAAAAGATCCTAATAATATTATTTTGATAACAATTATATATCATAAATTGATCCGAGCTTTAAAACTCACAACAAAAAGTTGTTAATTTGATTGAATATTTAAGACCCTGCACCCCGATCGAACCTCAATGGGACAAGATTCATGTTGCTAGAAGGAAGTCTTTTCTTTATTCAGCCATCCCTAAGCTTTAGTACAATAAGGATAAGGAGTTGAAGACATTGAAGTCCTCTTTACTCTTTACACATATCATCACAAGTCGAGGATTTGAAACAGAAATTTTAAAGCAAACATATAATAATATTTAAGAAGCATCAACAGCAATCTTCAAGCCAGCATCACAGTGGCCAGGGATGCTACAAATGAAATAATTACGTCCCTTCGATAGTATGATTCGATCTTTTCCACTACCGTAAGTCTTCGAGCTCGAAGAAGACGTGCAGCTCTTATAGCTATTGGCATCGACAACTGCCACATTGTGGAGTGATGGATCGTAATTGAAAACTGCATAAGAAAATTAATGTAAGAAAATGAATAAATATTAAGCCGGCCATTTAAAAATATACAAACAAATTCGAATTTGAGAGCACTTTCAGAATACGTACAGCTACTTGTAAAAATAAAGAAAAACACTCTTTGAAGAAGCACCTGAACCATATAAAAATTACTAAAATAATAGTAGCTAAAATGAAACAAGAAGTGGTGATGAGTTCATAGAGTGGTACCCAGTGTGTCGCCAGCCTTGAATTTTTTGCCATTGGTCCAATTTTGAACGTTGTAAGTCCAGCCTGAAATATCACCAACAGTGAAAGAATATGCCCGAGTATTCTTGAACTGAACCGAGAGCAAAACAAGCAATAATATGGCAAGAATTAGAGCTTGGATTGCACTGCATCTTCCCTGGTGAGTCATTTTTTCTTTGTTTACAGAATAACAAAAACAACTAAATTTTTATTGGAGGTTCACAAAATGAAGAACATACTTTGCTGCTTTTATAAAACGCTCGTTCAGTAAAGGACAGAAGATGCGTCGGTCACATGTGTACATGGTTGGTGGGTAGTGATATCATGCTCTAGTCTGCTTGCATTCAGCTGCAAACCATATTTTTAAAAAGCTCTTTACAGCACAATTTATCATACAAATTTTGTTTCCATTTTATTTATTAAAAAAAAAAGATTCTGTTATGATTAAAAACTTCTTTTATCATGTAATTATACTGATAACACGTCGTAATCTAATCTATATTTAGCTAAAACTGATCCATTTTATTATATAACGCGAAATGATTATTTTGGTTACAGTAGTGACATCGATGTCTCACCTATATTTCCTCACTCGTGACAAGCTGTGGGCCAAAAAATATTGCATATACAGGAAAATTTGTTCATTTCTTATGTTGTCGAATTGTATTATTGCGAAGGACAATAATCAGTGATATATTTTACTTTAATTGCCAACCAATACGTTTACATTCAACCTTTTAAGATTCCAACTTTGTAGCTCTTGTTTCTCTCGTGAATTTCGTCTTTGTCCTCCAGCTTCAGAAGAAAGTGCAAACTACCCGCTTTTAGAGCAATTTTATTACATAAAGAATTTTTCGCCGGTATCTTAGACTCTCTGAACCGCACTACCTAATTAAATCCTTCGTAACTTAACTATTGTAAGAAATTAGAGAAATGGGTAGTGATAGTATATAATCTAGGGTCTATGCTTCCTGCATTCAGCTGCAATCAATATATATATTTAGAACTCTTATCAACCCAATTAATGACATAGAATTTTTTTTATTTTTGTTAGATTTTTTGGTGATTTAAAATTATGTTTGTGTATAATTTTGAGTATAAAAATTAATAAAGAGTCAACATGAAGTTGAGTACACGTCGAACGTACGAGAAAAAGAGCGAAATAGAGAGTCGAAAGCAAAGAAGGACACGAAAGCACAAATGAATATATTCCTAAGTGTGAGCGCCGCAACGTTTACTTCTCAGTGTCACAACACTGAAGTCAGAACCGTTAGCATCACAACACTAGAAATGTAGTGTCATAGTACTAGTATGAGATAGTCTAATTTTGAAAAACTTCTGTTTTTCGTTCGAAACGACTTCTTTGAGTGAGATTTGGATTCTTACATGTATGGACTCTTATTTCAATTAGAAATAGAATTTTTAGAGATGTTCTAAATACTATATAATTTCTTAGAATTAATCAAACATCAGAGAAATTATAAGAGAAATAATAGAGAAATGAAGAGCTCTTGAGTGCTGAATGCGCAAGAGAGTGCCATGAGTGCTTGAGATCTAAGTGATCATGAAACTACTAATAGATTCTTGAGAGCTCATCTATTGATTGTATTATTTGATTATCTTTTGTGAGAAATCTTTGTGATCTAAGTTTTTTATGAATTGAATAAAAGATATTAGGATCTCATAATCCACCATAGACGTAAGTATTTGTTGCTGAATTACATAAATTTTTTGTATAATTGTGTGGTTATTTATCTCTTTATCTTAATCTTTTTTTATTCTTATTATTTATAGATAAAGTCTTCTACACATTTAAAAGGTTTTTAAAGTACACGCTAAAAACTCAAACAATTTTATTTGAAAAAGATTATGTCTGATTCAAACTTCTTACCCACATTCAAAGTAAAACTCTGAATACCTTTGTAGTAACCAGTATCCACGACTGGTAAGAATAAGTATTTATATATGTATAAATATACGTATTTTATGTGTATGTTGGTGATACTTGAATTATATATTGTTATTAGTAATGTTTTTATAGGTTAAGGATATACGATTAGTATTGGGTTTATTTGTATGACTTTAGATTTATTTTAAGGACCAAATTGTTATACTTTGAAAGTTTTGGGGGCAAATTTGTAAATACCAAAAATTAGCCTCTTAGTATAAAAATACACTTTTGAACCCTAATTTACCATTTTTAGGTTGAGCTACCCATTTTAAGAGAGAGAAGAGAGAAATAGAGGAGAGAGAAAGAGAAGAAGAAGAAGAAAAAGAAGAAGAAATTAGAATTTTGGATCTTTAGAGGTATATCACAACTAATTATCAATTTATTGGTGTTAATTAAGTTAATTTCTTTAAGTTTTGATTTCTGAAAATATGTATAATTGAGGATTTGATGTGTATTTCGTTTGATATTGTGAGAATTGATGATGATCTATAAGATAGCTTGATAAATCATGATGAATTGTGAAATTTCTGCTTGATAGTCTCTTGATCCAGGAATTTTATAAATTTTTGTAATTCGATTTTTGTAAACCTAGGTCGTCTCAAAGCCTATATAAAGGCTATCAATTGGTTTTGTAAACACATCTTGGTGAAAAATAAGAAATCTTTGTGATTTTAGTGATAATCTTGTGATTCATTGTAAGAGAAAATCCTTAAAGTATAAGAAAGAGTTTTCTTTGTGATCTTTCTTGTAATAGGCATACTTTGTGAGTGCCTTGTGATTCATAATAAGAGAAGAGTGTGATCTTGATCCGTCGTGAACGTAAGTAAATTGCTGAACTACGTAATTCTTTGTGCATTCTTCTTTTTACCCGTTTCGTTTTTTACTTCTTAATAACATATTCTGTATTATTATTTGCAGGAGAGATTTTGTTTGTTTATTTGCTTCCGCTTTAACAAGCTTCATGAGTTATGATGAGGTAATTTGATCTATTTACCAAAGATAAATGATGGATCATCAAACATTGGATACGTTTATGGCATGAATGTCATGCAAAGAAATGGCTGTCTACGAATATGGGCAGATGTACTCTTAGCAAAGTAAAATTTTCATTGCATTATCATATTTATTTATATCGAACTTGGTTTGAACTATAGAGAAGTAGTGTGTGCAGTCTTTAATTGACAAAGGTCATTATTAAGTGTTGAGCAATCTTTGACATACATGGAATAATAAGGATCACAGAGACACATTGTCAACATCTATATTAGTAACATGTTAACCTATTTGATCAATTTTATTATCAGATATTCGTTATCTTCAACTCTTTATGATAGAAGTGCAAAAACCCTATATATGCTCATTATCCAATGTGTTTTGTTTTATGTCCACCAATCACGTTTCCTCTTTTTTTTTCTGGTTGTGTTTAACTGTAGAAGGATTTAGATCAATAATCCGGGTTCAATCTTTAGTGATGGATCTTCAGGATGAGGAGTATTAGGAAAAACAAAGTAGGAAGTAATTGATAATTAATTATGTGATGCATTGAGGGATAATTAGCATCTCAATGAGTTGTTTTCACTTATTTAATTACTTATTACATGCACAACAACATGCAACATACATACATATACATATATATTATGTATTTATATATGTATAGGTTATCCTTAGTGTGACATCATAGTTCCATGTTATAAAGGAAAATTAACATTTAAGTTCTTACTTCTTTTTTCTTAAATTATTCATCAGATTTTTTCAAATAATTGGATTTGCCTTCTCGATTTACTTGTTTTAATGCTTGTGTTAGTGATTTTTTGAGGTGGAAAAGAGAAAATTGGCACTGCATATTGGGTTTGAGATTGGAAAGTAATCAATGCTTGGCAAGTCATTTGTATTCATAGCTTGTGTCACGCCCCAAATATTCTCAAGCAATGACTCGAACATTTGGCGCGCGACAAGACTACCAAGGGAGTACTTAGTCCATTTTAGGTTAAATGGGCTAGAGCTTCTAGAAGGACCAATGGATTTGGGTTAAAGCCACTTGCATGTGGTAGGTGGGGGAGTTTTCTAGAAAAGGCATATTCCATGAGATATTCTTTTGGTAGTTGGCATCTTTGAAATATTCCTTAGCATATTCTCCTCTTTAGATGTGGACCATTGGATTAGAGTTAATCCTAACCGTCCATTGTATATAACTTTAGCTATAAATAAGTGGAGTTCTCATTTGAGAAACCATCCTCCAAATTGTAGAAATACTCATAGCTTGTAGTTCTATAGCTTTGTAATTCTCTCTTTAGTAATAAAATACGAGAGCATTCTCTCAAACACTTGGTGTGCTTCTTCTTCATCTCTTTCTTTGGTTATTGGGGTCTTGTAGGCTGCTTAGCACTAGCAAGTGTCTAAGGCCGCACGGTTTCGAGAAATCGGGTCGTGACACTTGGCCTAATCTTTCTTCTCGTGGCTACTTCATTCCGGGTTTCTAGAGTTCAGTGTTTTTTTTTAATCATCGATACATTCATTTATTATACATCAATTATACAATAACTAGGATTATATCTCATCAATTACATATTTACAAATACCCGGATCATATAACCTACACATGGGAAATAAAATTCTCACAAATAGCGAAAAGAAAAACCCGCAAACAAGAAAGAAAACCTCAAAAAAAAAAAAGAGAAATAATTATACTATTGAATTCTTGATAAAGGGTAAAAAAATTTACAAGCTAATTGTTTGTCACTCAAGCAAATACTAGTGCTTTGGTAGTTCAGTTTTAGTGAGAAACTTATTTAAATTTGCTCTCTTTATATCTTTAATTATTTTGAAAATTTATTAGCTTAATTCTTAAATTATTTATTAAATCCTTAATTTTTTTTATAATATCAAATTTAATCTTTATTATTAAAAAATAATTATTTAAAAATTAAATAAATATGAAATCATTTATTATAATTAGACATACTAATTTATCTTATTGTTCTTAAAAAATAAATTTTAGATGTTATTTTTTCAACAAAAAAAAAACTAAAATATGTATTCAAAAAATTTAAAGACTTAATAAATAATTCAAAAAAGTTCAAAACTTAACTATCAATTCTCCTATATATATATATATATATATTTATATTTATATTTGGTGTTATATTACAACTAAGTGGCAGGGGTACAACCATGTAAACTCATGACTTATGTGAGGGGCTTTAAGCCTTTAACTCATGACTTACAATGCGAATTGTGAGGAGTTTTAACTACTAGATCGCCAAAAAATTTATTAGTTATTAGTTATTATTTTCTTTTTATTTTTGTTATTTAGAAGATCAAGTTGTGATAAATGTTGTTTTATTTCTCATCTATTAACTAACTAAAAATCTAAATTAAATTTCAACAATATTGTGAAAATTTACTAAAAAATGTATTACTTTTATAAATTTTATTTAAAATTATCATTTAAGAACTAATTAATTAATGATAAAGAATGTACTGTAAGAAGCGTGTATAACTTGTTTAAAAGAAATTAAATTTTATCTAGTTTAGTTGATTTGAGGGAAATAAAATCTGAGATGTTGATTATTTCTGATTTAAATAAAATGTTCTCTAAAAATATCCATGAATTTAATATTTTTTGTTTATATGTTCATTTGATAAGAAGAGTTGATAATTTAGTTCTTAAATTTCCCTTGAATTATCTATCGAATCTCTAAGTTTTTAAAATTATCCTGTTTAGTCTCTACGGACAATAAAGTAATTTGATATGAAAGCTGATTGAATTAAAGAAAGGTGCTGACTCGCACTTAGATTGATTACCGGCCTGTCTGCTCATAAGTAAGCATCGGTAAGAGCGGCGGGATGATGATGAATATATAAATCAATAAAAACGAAAAAGAAGAAATGGCTAATCATAATAAATAATTATTTAATCAAATTTATTTTATTGTTATGAAATAGTGTACCTAGACGTAATTGTTTTTTAACATAAGGATTAAACTTGATATTTAAAAAAAAATAAGAATCTAATAATTAATTTGAAAAAATTAAGGACTAAATTAACAATCACAAGACCTTTTAATTACTATAATTGTGTTGGAGATCGTGTTTAAATGTCAATTCATTTTATATGAATATTTAAATAATGTACATTTCAATAAATTGTTGACCATATACACCGTACATTTTATATATGATATTTATCTTGTTATTTTGTGGATATTATAAATTTATAAGAGTTTAGATCTAATTTAAAGGTGTATTGGTCATACTAAGAGTTAGTAATTTTAAAAGTTAGAATATTATCTGGACTGAGATAAAGACCCGAAAATATTTATAATAATGACATAGTTGCAGGAAGTTGCAAATGGTACTGAAAAATATCATTATGCAATATATTCTAAAAAATATTATTCTGACCAATATTTATCGACACTATCTATTGGTAAACCTTTTAGATCAATGTATGTCTTTATCTAGATTGTCCAAATGACTAGTCTTAATAGACCGTAAACTTAGTGGAAGCTCTTATAGGTATACAGATATTTAGTAAGGATTGGGTACTGAACAGACTCACAAGGACCTCTAATAGATATCTCAAAGCTGTCAACAGAAGCTTTTCTCGAGTTTAGTAATATTTATGATCCTTTGACATGAACGTTACGGTGAGCTTGTGAGTGATTCACCATACTTTAATTCCACACATATTAGAGACCTTTCATGGTTTGACTTCTGAGTGTTGTTGGGGTGTGGTCCAATGTTCATGGACTTTAGTATGCATAGTTATGGGATTCATCAGCTTATATGAGTAAGTTGTATATTCTGATATTCCGATATTGTATTTTAGAAAGTCTTATGGCCACAAGTATTTGTTGGGTTTGGGCGAATTTAACTAGGGTGTGCTTGCATGTGGGTTTGTGTTCATCATACAAACAATATACATATCTCATACATACATGTGCACAGCGGAAGATTGAATACAATGAACACAGAAAATAACATTTTTTTAAACTGAAATTCGAGATTGAGAAAATCACCAATGAAGCCTTTGGATTAATTTTCTTTGAAGTCCACCATGAAATGAATCTTTGATCAATTCTAGCAATCAACAAGGGTGGGTTTGATTGTCTAGAATGGCAGCATCTTAATCCAGCATATGTGTTTAACTCTTAAACATTTTACAAAGTTAAACCATTTAACTTAATTAAATTTGTTTTTCCTTTTATTCAACTCTTGAATAAATAAAACAAATCTTGTTTTTAGTTATTACATTTAGTAACCATTAATTCAATTTGTTTTGTTGTTCTAACACTTAAAACACAAAACAAACAATTTCAATTTCTCAAATTGAATTGGCTCCCAAAATGCAAAACCTAAAAACTAAATCAATTATGAATTTTGAATTTCATTTCACTTTATATACAAATGCATTAATTCCAAACTAATTTGAATTTCATTTGCATTTCATTTGGCTTAACCTAACCTTAGTTAACATTTAACCTTAGTTAGATTATTTTAACTTAACCTTTAAGTTAATAAATATTTAATTAATTTAACCATAGTTAACTAACTTAACCATGGTTAGGTTAACCTTTACTTAACCTTTAAGTAAGGTTAACTTAATTAACTATATGATTAACTTTTAATCATAGTTAATTAAATCATTTATTTAACAATTAAATAAATAAATATTTATTCTTATTATTTAACAATTAAATAATCATAAAGTGAAATTACTATTATATCCTTACTCGGTTACCAAGTTAACCTAAAGTGGGTCCCACCAATTTAACCACATACTTTAGTTAACGTAACCTTAGTAATTGCTGAATTATACTGTATTGAACAATTCAATACGGTACACTGCCCAAGTGCTCAAAGAGTACATTTCATATTGGGACTCTCTAGGTCTACACCCGATTTGTCAAATGGAACTGTTCCATTAATCCGTAATCGATGCCCCACGCACACGTTACGAATATTACAAATCAGCGTGTCAGACCATACAAGTTGAGGTCATAACGTATACGTATAATCCTTCCATCATTTATACCCTGGATGTGCGGGGATATAGATCAACACCGTCAAATCCCCATTTGCTCATCCATAATCTTATCTCCAGATTCGTATCTCGATAAACAATATACGCAAACACTTTTGCTATATTGTTTAACCCTATGGGAAACTCTTTTCCCAGGTTTATGCTTGTGGCCACAAGACTTTATGAAATACAATCTCGGAGCATCGGATATACAACTTACCTACGTAAGTTGACGGATCCCGTATCTACGCACACCGGACTCCATGAGCATCGGACCATACCCAGCGACACATAGCGGTCAGACCATGAAAGGTCTCTGACATATATGGAACCAAAGCATGATGGATCACTCACAAAACCACCGTGGCGCTCAGGTCAAAGGACCACGAATACTACTCAACTCGAGAGGACCTTCCTTTGACGGTGTCATAGGATATCTATTGGGGTCCTCATAAGTCTGTTCAGTATCCAGTCCTGACTGGATACCCGCATGCCTATACAAGCTCTAAGCTCATGGTCAGCTAAGAACAACCATCTGAACCAGTCAGATATAGACATACACTAATCTATATATAAAGTAAATCACCGATAGACCTGCATTGGTGATTATAGATCAGGAACATTATCTTTGAGACATACTTACATAATGATATTTCTTAACACCTATTGCAACTCTTTGCAACTATATCATTACAAGTATACTCTCAGGTCTTTGTCCTATTATAGACAAGGTTCTAACTCTTTAGACCTCGCTGACTCTTATAACCTGCTAACTCTTAACAGTGCTAACTTTTAGCATTTATAACTCTCAGCTTTGCTAACTATTAGTTCTGATCTAAACTCCTTTAGATCAGATCTGAACTCTTTCAGATCAAACAATGTCTCTAATGTTACAAGCATTATACCATATTAATATGATATTAACAATCTTTATTCGAAATGTTTATTGTATAAATATTAACAATTAATATTCATACAATATTGGAATGGCACGTGAGCACCAGCTCCAACAGTATTAACCCCGAAAAAGAATTTTCGTAATGTAAAATAATATCATAAAAGTATATACAAATATTATTTATATAAATACAAATATAGAAATAAGTTTATGGTCGAGCAAATAGAGATTTGATAATGGAGATCTATGTCTCTACTCTTTAGAAATATAGGTGACAGAGAGACTATACGAACATGTTTTAACCTCAACTTATATAATTTAATGCTCTATTTTTAATATCTATAACATATGTATGAGACAATATTCACAGATTTATAAAAAGGTTCTATAAAACAAAGAGTTGTGAATTTAAAAAGTTTCACAATATAAAATGTACTACTAAAATATTTAGGTAATAAATTGAATCAAACAATTTGATCTAAAACTTTTTAAAAAAAACATAATTTATTTTAGAATTTCTCAAAGAGTAAACATGTCAAAGTTAATTTGTTAACCTTATTTTAATTAAGTTAACAAATATTGTTAGCTTGTTAAGTATGCGACAAGTGACGTGTTACATGCATAAATAATGGACATTTGTCCATAATATAAAGTCAACTTAAAATCGGAAGAGTTTGCATTTTGAGTTGTGAAGTAATTCGGCCATTTTGAAAAAACACACAAGGAGTAGAAGTGTTCTTCATGCATTGAGTGTCAAAACCAAGAAAATAAAAGAGCTTAAGGGTTTAGCAATCTAAAATTAATTCCTACAGAGATCAAAGCTAATATTTTAACAATTTGATCTCACTAAAATCAAGTTTTAGAATTGTTCGTGAAAAAACTTCAAAAAGAATACTATATGATTTAAACTCTTAAATTAAACCGATAGTCTTTAAAAATATAATTTTTATTATTATAATAAAATTTAATTTAAAAATCTAATTGTTGAAATAAATTTTACGCTACTACTACATACCACTACATATTGCGTATGATATGTATTTGTATTTCAATAACCACGTACACAAAAACACTAACTTATCACATTCAAGGATAATGTGAAGAAGATGTATTCAAAGATAAAAATGTAAAGAAGTATAAATAATTAAGGAGAAAAAGGATCTAAATTATAATTTTCTAATTATAAATATTGAATTAGTAGCAAATAATTAGAACTCACATATAGCGCTATAAGCTGCAATAATAATTAATTAATTAGGCACCCAAACAAGAAGTGGCCATTTTCAAATTTCACCTTCTTATATATCAAATTTTCAGTAACTCATAATAATTATCACATTACATGGATCAAAGCATGGTGTTTTTGTTATTTAAGATTATATGGATGATTTCATTTGGGAGGGGAGTTTGGAGGACCAGCAAATGGAGGACGATGCTGAAGACAAGCTTCGTGAAAATTTATAAACAGATAGTATAATTGTAAATACATAAAAAATTTATTTCCATTTGTTTTATTAATAAAACATTATATATATAAGGTTATCTTAATTTAAATTTTTGACTTAAAATTGTGACTTACGATACTGAAAACAAGTTTCAAGAAAATTTATAAACGGATGGTATAATTGAAAATACATAAAGTTTTATATGAGTTTGTTATATATATATATATAGTTATTTTAATTTAAATTTTTGACTTAAAATTGTGACTTAAATTGTTATTTATTTATTTTCTATAATCTAATAGTATAAGTTGGCAACATTAAATTTTAAATTTACATCATTGAATAGCATTAAATCAATGAATAAAAATTTAAGTTAGGGAATATACCCTATATATATATATATTTCTTATTTATATCTTAGTTCCATGTTAAATTTTGAATTGTAGCAAATAACTGAAACTTGTGTTTAACGGTAAAAGCTGCCATTAAAAATGAAACATATTGAAATTAACAAATCAAACGAGAAGAAAAAAACTTACACATTTGCCCAACTCGAAGCAAATTCTCAATTTTGAGTTTGAGTTAACTTTTTTATTTTACAAAGTCTGACCATAGATTTAATAAATTCATATGCAATCCATATATAATCACTTCAAAGTTAAGAATGTTAACATATCAATCCAAAATTAAGAAGAAAAAAAAAGAAGAGGAGACATGAAACTCACAATGTAAAGATCACTCAAAAAACAAATGGTGATTCAATATCGGTGTAATCTTATGGGTGATCTCTGGTTGCTTTTTGGGGCGATCAGTGAGAGGCACTCATTGGTGAAGGCGAAGAGAAAACGCAATTGGCTTGGTTCTTATGAGACCACGGAAGACGAACGGCAAACAACGAATGGCGAATGGCGAACGGCAAATGGCGGACGGCAAATGACAAACGGCAAATGAAAAATGGCAAATGAGGAACGGCAAATGGCGAAAAAGAACTAGCAAGGAGGAGATATGACGTCAAAGATGGTAGGCAGTGGCTAGTGATTGATGGATCTAGGGTTTCTCTAAGTTAGGGTAATGGAGATTGTTTTTCCTCTTTCTAAAATAATATAGTATTTTTAGTTATGTGCATTTTGTTTTCTTTAAATTAAAATTAATAAAACTTATTTATGACGGGCCTTTTCCCAGTCGTGCACAACGTCACAAATGGATCTTTCTTTTGTAGTGAAAATATAACATATTTACAAATCTGATCAGTTTCATTATTAGATATTTGTCATGCGAGCAGCGGTAACAGTTACGGTTGTGCCAATTGCTGCTTCTAAACCAATCATATCTTTCATTTTTTATCTTTTGTATCTTATATAATTTATTAAGATAATATTAGTAAATAAATAAAGACATTTTGATAAAAGGTGATTAAAAATCATAAGGGAGTTGATTTTGAATCAAGCAAATGAGAAAAAAAAATACAAAATGAAATAGCACTGTAGTGCCACAGTGAAAAGGAAGGCTAGCTGCGACGAGGAGTAAGGCACATCGCGACAAGAGGCAAGGCTCACTGCAGTGTTGCGTTTCTACCAAGGTGGGCAAAATTGGCTCGCCTTGGTGCTAAAGGAGTGGCATGCAATGAGAATACTTGGGTTTCAATATTGTTGCGGCGAAGATTCGAGTTCGCTATAGTGCCAATATGATTTTTTATGTAAGAAGGTTTTCAAAAATTTTTTTTGTAGGATTTGTATTACAATTCAAATACAAATCGAAATAAGGCTTATTAAGTCTTTTAAAGTACTATATAAATCTTGTATTGACTTGAGAATTATTATCACTAAGCGATCACTATATTATGAAAGAAAACAATTATAATCTCAAGAGAATTCTTTTATGGTAGAATCGCTCTTGTTCTTTGTATTCATTAATTAATTAATTTTTTTTTTTGTGATCTTATTGTCTTTTGTTCAATCTTTTTATATTCTGCATTATTAATCTTGTAGTTTAAGTAATTCTCCCAACATACATAATATTTAAAAACAACCGCTAATATAATCACAATTAACATTAGCACTATTCTTTTTATGTTTTAACTTTTTAACAATATACGATGTGTTGAGGATATCACGCCATGCACTTCAATTTGACACCTCTATGGCATCAACTAAGCCACAACCTTGATACCCCTTTTATTCTATGCACAGCGGAAAAAATCATAACTCACACCATAAACAAGAACACATAAGATTAACACACCAATAAAAATAAAAAAAATAAATCAATCACAAGACACAAGATATACGTGGTTCGGTTCAAATTGCCTACATCCACGGAGGATCCATGATCCAGCTTCTTACCATTGAAATAGATCACAAAGTATCTTCTTACATCATCAATGATCCCACAAGACCCCTTAGTATCTCCCATAAAGACCTCTAAGTATCTACCATTGATCACCATGACTCCCTAAGACATCTTCGTATCTCCTCATAAGAGATTTTTACAGGAAACACAAGAATAGCCCGAGCATCTAAGTCAAAAAGATCTATGATGTTTCTCTTTTATTCACTCAAAGAACTTAAAGAAAAAACACTCCCCAAATGTTACACCCTAGTGCACCATTCACTTAGTGCCTACCTAGCTCCTCTATTCTCTCTTATGGTTACATCTGGAAACCTTAGATGCTTAATCTTAAACAAGGGTTTACAAGTGTTTATATAGGGTGTATTTCGTGCCTACAAATCCTATTCCTTGTTGGAGTAAGAGTCCACTTATTTTGGAAGTCTAAAACTTCCCAAAACTTGAAATCCCGAACCAAAACAAACTTTTCCACGCGTTCTGTCGCCACAGCGCTCGTCCCTAGGTGCCACGGCGCTGGCCCTTTTCGCGCCCAATGCTGCGGCGCTGGTTAGCTCCCCGCGATTCCTTCTTTTTCTTCGCATCTTTGAGTCCCATTTCACTTCCCATTTCGTATCCAACACGTTCTAGACTTCTTGTGACTCTCTACTTTGGTATTCATCTCAATTCTTTTCCAATCAAGATTGTTGAATCACCAATTTTCCAACAAATTTCCTCCTTGATTCAAAATCTCTTCCCATGAAGCTAATCACCGTCACCCCTCCTTGACCAATGCTCACTAGCATGGTCTATAAGTCAAGTCCCCAACTTAACTAAGGCTCTTGCGACTACGGTCTCCAAAGATTCCTGAATGCTGATGTCTAGAGTAGTTCAATGTTGTGATCATTTATGTCCCCAAGACACCATAACCACAACCCTTAATGATAGAAAACCCATTCTCGCCATTGCTACTCTTCCCACACATTCTCTTTCGACCCCTGCCATAAAGTGATATATCAAAAGCTGCTTTATGGTCTATTTCAAATCAACCCCTATGTTGATCCCATTCTAAGCACTTTCCTACAAGTATATAGCCTCCATCTGTGCTTTATCACTCCATCGATCCTTTTGCTTCCCCATTTAGTGTTCCTTCTATATGCCTTCTATGAATCTCCCTATTTCGATCTAGCAGTCCTGAGTCCTCTAGGTCTTCATGAGATGAGGAATAAAATCTCATACCTAGTCCATCCATTGTCTTTTTCACTATGTAGTCTCAATCCTATTCTACCAATCCCCTATGACTTACCATAAGCCATATTACTCTAGTTGGTAAATAACGATTCTCCATGACCCATATGAAAACACTACCCTAGATCCTAAAAATAGTTCGTTCATCAGACACTGATTCCTCCAGAAGCTCTCATGCAATCAAGGTCTTTGCCTAGTCATCCAACAGACTTGCAAATCCACCTTCCTTCTATCTTTGTCTTCCTCTTAGAACTATCCCCTTGAGTGCCCTAGACACCTTTTGGATCTGCCCTTCAATCTTGATTGTTCTTCTTTTGCCATCTTTATTTTGTGTCCAATCTAAATGATTCTTCTAACTAGGACCTAGATGACACCATCTTCTTGGGAGTCTCCTTTTTAAGAGTAATCCTTACTCAAAAATTAAAACTCCCCAGTAAGGCCATCATCTTTTCCTCTTTCAAATAATCATCTTTCCTATTGTTCTTCTCTTATATTTGTGAGTCTCCATGGTTGACAACCTTTGCTCTGCAATCTGACTCTGCCGCTTATGATCTGCAATCTGGACTTCAACCCATGGCTCTAATATCAGTTTGGACTTCAACTCAAGCTCTGTCATCAATTTGTACTTCAACATATGCTTTGATAGCAGTTTGTAGCTTCAACATAGCTCTGATACCAGTTTGTTGAGGATATCACGCCATACACTTCAATTTGACACCCCTATGGCATCAACTAAGCTACAACCTTGATACCTCTTTTACTCTATGCGCAGCGAAAAAAAATCATAACTCACACCATAAGTAAGAACACATAAGATTAACACACCAATAAAGATAAAGAAAACAAACCAATCACAAGACACAAGATATACGTGGTTTGGCCCAAATTGCCTACGTCCACGGAGGATCCATGATCCAGCTTCTTACCATTGAAATAGATCACAAAGTATCTTTTTACATCATCAATGATCCCATAAGACCCCTTAGTATCTCCCATAGAGCCCTCTAAGCATCTACCATTGATCACTATGACTCCATAAGACTTCTTTGTATCTCCTCATAAGAGATTTTTACAAGAAACACAAGAATAGCCCGAGCATCTAAGCCAAAAAGATCTATAATGTTTCTCTTTTATTCACTCAAAGAACCTAAAGAAAAAACACTCCCCAAAGGTTACACCCTAGTGCACCACGCACTTAGTGCCTACCTAGCTCCTCTATTATCTTTTATGGTTACATCTTGAAACTTTAGATGCTTAATCTTAAACAAGGGTTTACAAGTGTTTATATAGGGTGTATTTCGTGCCTAAAAATCCTATTCCTTGTTGGAGTAAGAGTCCACTTGTTTTGGAAGTCTAAAACTTCCCAAAACTTGAAATCCCGAACCAAAACGGACTTTTTCACGCGTTCTTGCGCCGCGGCGCTCGTCTCTGGGCACCGGAGCGCTGACCCTTCTCGCCCCCAGTGCTGCAGCGCTAGGGAACTAGCACTGCGGCGCTGGTCTTCTATGTTGAACGTCGCGGCGCTGGTCAGCTCCTCGCCATTCCTTCTTTTCCTTTGCGTCTTTGAGTCCCGTTTCACTTCCCCTTTCGTGTCCCACACATCCTAGACTTCTCCATATGTGTCCCACATGTTCTAGACTTCTTGTGACTCTTCACTTTGGTATTCATCTCAATTCTTGTCTAACCAAGATTATTGAATCACCAATTTTCCAACACGATGCAACATCGAAAAACCTTTATCCTGGTCCTATTTATTCTTCAAAAATTGAAGAGAGTTTTTAGCGTCTCACGTCATTAATTTATTACTAACCGATCATGATAGACTTTAGTTTATGCCTCTCCTCGTTCATATATCAATTTCTAATTTGTTGTTTTTCATTAACTGTAGGAGCAGGGGCGGAACTAGAGCCAGTATTATAGATGGCCAAACTAAACTAATGAAAAATTATATATACTAAAGTCTAGTATTCTAGGGCCATAATATATAAGTTGAAACACTAGGATGGTTGAAGCTTGAAAAGACATACTTTAAGGGGCTTCATCGGAAAATTTGTTATTCATACAAAAAATTTTGAGGGGCTGGGAGCAAGTCTGAATGTAGTTCCACCGCTGTTTAGAAGGACTAACATTAATAATTTGGGTTCAATTCTTAGTGATTAGCCATTAACGGTCAAGAATACTGAATGTCAAAGTTAGTATCATATTAAAATTCTTGTTTACGATTACTGTCAATTTAAGATATTCACATTATTGTCAATTTAGCATCACATTATAATTATGATTTTATGTTTTAATATTTTCATAAGTCTAGAAATTAATGTCTATATAAAGACACTTTTGTGTAATTATTATTTATAGCGGGAATATAAAAATTCTAGTTTATCAAATATAATATGAAAAACTCAGTTTTTGTTATACTAAATTTTTTTTTAAAAAAAAAGTAAGTGGTAATTATTTATGCCATAACTAAAAAGGAGAAGTAGCAATGTCCCTTATTTGACAGTGAAATGAGCCATTTTCACTTATTTAGCTATTACATTAAACAACAACATGCACGTAACAGAGATCTATAGGTTAATCTTAATGTTCCATATTAAATTTTGAAATGATGCAGTAGTAGTAAAATTGATTTTAACGATAAAAGTTGCAATCAAATATATATATATATATATATATATTATTAGTTAAGTATGCAACAGAACATTTTCTAACTTCACTTTCTTATCAATTTTTCATTCATAATACTTATAAATAATTACATCCATGAAATCGTGATGTTTTTATTATTGGAACAAACTGACGTCTTACATCATTTTACTGGGGAGAAGATGACTGAGGAGGACCGGCAAATGGTGGACAATGTTGAAGACAAGCTTCGTGAGTAGCCCAACATCCTACTTTGGGATCAGTTACACAACAGCTACAATAATTTAGTTTTAACAAGCTCTTGTTGCTGTCGGAACAAACTGATCTCTTACACGGTAATAGTGTTATGTCTTGCTGCAGCTGCGCCCCGTACTTACTGTCCCTCAGCCTCAGCCTATATTTGCCAACATTGTTGTCATTGCCTGTTCATCATAAACCCGCAAAAACAAAAAACAAAAAACAAAAAAGGGTAAATACATAATTAAATCTGTATTTAAAATCCAGAAGTTGGAGAAAATGCTTTTGCGCATACATGTTAACCTATTTGATCAATTTCATTATTAGATATTCGTCATCTTCAACTCTTTATGATAGAAGTGCAAAAACCCTATATATGCTCATTATCCAATGTGTTTTGTTTTATGTCCACCAATCACGTTTCCTTTTTTTTTTTTCTGGTTGTGTTTAACTGTAGAAGGATTTAGATCAATAATCCGGGTTCAATCTTTAGTGATCGATCTTTCAGAATGAGGAGTATTAGGAAAAACAAAGTAGGAAGTAATTGATAATTAATTATGTGATACATTGAGTGATAATTAGAGATAGGATAAATTGATACCTCAATAAATATTTCTACATTTCGATAAATTGTCCATTCTCTCTCTCTCTCTCTCTCTCTCTCTCCAACATATATTAAAATAGAGTAATATTACACTTCTTGAGTTTAATCTCAATACTTTTTGTTTTAAGTTGTGTGTCAATAATTGATCAAATAGTTAGGTAATGTTTAATTTTTTTTTTATTGAATTCTGATTAAAATTGAATATAATGAATTCTAATTAAAACTGAATATAATTAAATGTTAAAAATAGTTGAATGACTGAATTTGAATAACATATTTATTTTTTTTATTTAATATATGAATATAAGTATTAAATTGTTTGTTTTTTCAATTATAAAACAACAGAAAACTAATACTTTACATTCGTACCCTTATAAACTTTCAATATTAAATTAGTAATAAAAATTAGAAATATATGAATAAAATAATAGTTTCTCTAATGGCAAGGACTCTTCAAAGTATCTATTTTCCTAACTCCACTTTTTTGCAGGCCCTTCCTAAACACTCCGACTCACTTGTCTGAAAAAGCATTTTTTAGGGGCGAGCTCTGCTTATTAAGGGACTTTGTTGGTGTATCGGTGATGGCTCCTTTGTCTCCATTTATCATGACCAATGGCTCCCCCACCCCCTTTCTTTCAAAACATCCTCTCCCCGTAGATTGCCGGAACATTCTATAGTTGCTGATCTCCTTCTCCCCTTAGGATACTAGAACCTTGACCTGGTTCGTGACTCATTTTTCACTGAAGAATGTGATTTAATCATAAACATCCCATGCTCCCCAACTTGGAGTCAACAGTGCGATTCTCCCATGTGGCACTACGATAGACATAGGCATTACACTATCAAAAGTGGCTATTGGTTATCCCATGTCTCTAACCATGCGCCATCCAGTAATGAAAATGTTGACTCACGTTCTTGATGGCGATATTTATGGAGTATGCAGCTTCCTCCTAAGATCAAACATTTCATTTGAAGAGTTACACATGACTGGATCCCTATACTTGAGAGTCTCAAAAAGCACCATGTCCCTGTGGATATCATCTGTTGCTGGTGTGATAAAGGTGCTAATAACTCTATTCATGCAATATGGCTTTGTGATACTCTGAAGAAAGTAAGGCAGGCATGTTCGTTTATGCATGGTATCAATACCCTTCATAACACGCCAATGATAAATTTTTTTATTTAATGCAAGGCCACCTTACCAACTATGGATTTCGAGATTCTACTGATCATGTTTTGGAGATTTTGGCACCTTAGAAACCAATTTATGATGCAACAAAAAGTCCTTACAGCTTCTCACGCACTATGTTAGGCTTAACACTATTGGAGCGAACTTAATACTATTCGTGAAGGGTTTAAGGAAACTCTAGTGATAGTCCATCAAATTTGAAAAGCGCCTAGGCTTGGTGCAATAAAATTGAATTGTGATGCGGAGTCGTCTTCGGCACACTACAAAGCCGGGTTGGGCGTGATTTTACGCGATCATGCAAGACTTGTTATGGCTTCTTCATCTATTCCTATTAACACAAAATTTTCAGTGGATCTCCTTGAAGCCTTGGCATTGATGAGGAGTCTCAAGCTAGCTAG
Source organism: Ailanthus altissimus (assembly GCA_946807835.1). NCBI lineage: Eukaryota > Viridiplantae > Streptophyta > Magnoliopsida > Sapindales > Simaroubaceae > Ailanthus > Ailanthus altissimus. The sequence goes on from OX327684.1 coordinate 24,837,895, forward strand.
AATGCTTGGTATCTCAGTTATTAAGGTGGTGTCAGACTCTGCTGGTATTATTCGTGACATCAATAACAAAATTTATTCGGCTTCGGAACTCAGTTTGGTGCTTCAGGACATTACTTCAATTTCTGCTTTATTTACGTCTTGTCATTTTAGCTATTCTCATTGCTTTACTAATCGAGTTGCTCATGAACTGGCTTATATTGTGTTGAACTTAGATTCTCAAAAATTTTGGTTTGATAAAGTACCTCTCTAAATCGAACACTTTATACTTGAGGATTCCTCCTCCTGTTTGAATTAATATAATTCTTAACTTACTTCAAAAAATATATATTTAAAATTGTGTAAATTTAAATATTTGATTGTAATTAAAATTGTGTAAATTTAAATTAATAATAGTTTTTACAATATATAATCTTTTGTAAGTCATCTAATAAAAATAATTATTCCGAAAATATATTAAAGAATATTTAAAAAATCGGCCTATCAAATTAATCAATTACACAAGACTGAAATATATTAAATCATAACACTTAAAACACACATATGTAATGTGGTAAAAAGTTGTTGGTCACTGTTGTTCCGTAATATTTTTTACTTCGGTGTGATTCCTGCCTCTTAGTACTAATTCGTATGGACAATCAAATTGTTGCTCGGAATTATTAACTTTATATTGTTATATTTAGGATTGTTTGCCGCTTTTTTTTTTTTTTTTTTAAACTTGAATTATAGATGCATTCCAGAAAGATGAAGAACAAGAAGAATAATCCAAACATTCATTAAAAAAATGATACTATAAATAGTACCTCTTCAACTTATTGCATATTTAAAAAATACATAATAAAATTAAACTAATATCCTAAATTTATCGTGCTTCTTTTCAGAATTAATTGTTATTAATTGAGTTATGGAGTTAAGTTAATTGATATTAAAGAGAATAGAGAAGAGGTGATTTACTTAGCAAAATAATTGAAATTTTGATTATTTGAGTTAAAGAAGAAAGAGATCCAAAAGAAAAAAAAAAAAGTGTGTATGTACTAAAGATAAAAGAAAGAAAGGGGGATTTATATAGATAGGAATGTAAATATATCATATAAGTAGGGATATTTTAGAAAAAAATATTAATTAAATGATTCAGATTTTTTTTCATTCAACTAAAAAGCAAAAACAAATTTACTATTTTTGATTTAGCCAACATTGACTTAAAATTTTGATTAAGTTAAAACAAACTTAATGACTTAATAAATGAAATTAAAACATATTCAGTATTAAGTCAAAAAAACAAACAACGCTTAATTTTTGTAATTTTAAAATTCATTCACTATACTATTTTACTGCTACTGATATATAACTTAGAATTAATCAAACGAGTATTTAACTTTAAAAAGTGTAATATTATTTGTAAAAACAACACAATTTATAAAGGGGATAAACCAGAATCTCAGTATATATTTCTATATTTGGTTAACACGAGAGATACTCTATTAAATTTTAATATACATTTATATTTTTCTATATTCATATTTGTTAAGGCAAACAAAGTTTCATATTGGCTAGAAATGGGGAGGATCATGGGTTTATAAGGAGTAAACCATATCTTCATTGGTATGAGGCCTTTTGGGTAGAGCCTAAGAGTAAAACCATGAGGGCTTAGGCTCAAAGTGGACAATATCATACCAATGTGGAGATATGTGTGGTTTGTTAGACTCCTGACAGTGGTATCAGAGCCATACCCCGGTGTTGCCATGTGGTGGAAATCCTCTGTGCCGAATGAGAAGGTAGTGAGCCTGGTATTCTCTAATGTTTGCGATAGATTCGTGTAGTGCTCTATGGACAGGCGTTGTTGTGCTTCGGGCTTCACGTAAGGCGTGTATGGCTAACGCAGTGATGCGAAGTTGACCTGATCTAGCGGGCTCTCAATAGTAGGCGGTACTCTGGTGCTTCACATAAGACGTGAGCGGTCAACGCAGTGAAGATGAGTAGCACAGACTGTTGGGAGAGCGGATGGAATATCGTTTGAGGGGAGGCTAAGTGATCCTTTGTTCGAGGGGAGGATTGTTAAGGCAAACAAAGTCCCACATTGACTAGAAATGGGGAGGATCATGGGTTTATAAGGAATAAATTATATCTCCAGGCCTTTTGGGTAGAGCCAAAGAGTAAAACCATGAGGGCTTAGACTCAAAATGAACAATATCATACTAATGTGGAGATATATGTGGTTTGTTGAACTCCTGACAATATTATGATAACTCAAAATTTAATGGTAAGATAAATTTTTAGTCATTGGTTGGCATTCAGTCCAACCGTAGAAATGATGAATGATTATTTCTTGAGCCATTTTCTCATTCCCAAACTTCACTTCAGATGTTCCTAGAATTCTTGTTTAGGAAAAATTTGAAACAGAAACAGTCATGTATATCATTACTAAATAACAATGAGCCATTTTTCCTCATAATTTGATATACAGATTTCTCTTGTCGAATTTTTATCTCTCTACTAAAAAAGAAAGAAAAAAAGATCGACATCTCAACGTCAAATCTAGTTATTCTGAATTGATGTATATTTTCTCATTCCCAAACTTCACTTCTCATTAATTAATTACATAGAATCAAAGCATGGACGCTGCTTTTTATTACTTAGGGTTAGAGAAGAAAGTTTTGTGAATGTGATTAACTGGGAGAACAGGCGGCAAATGGTGGGCAATTCAGAAGACAACCTTCATTACTTGGCCAGCAACCAACGTCGGGATCAGTTACGCAACAGCTACAATATTTTATTTTGAAGCTATCGGGACAAAATTGTTTCTTACATGGTAATAGTGATATGTCTTCGCTACCCCAGAATTCGTCAGCCCTCAAATAGTTTTGGCAGCATCATTAATGTCATCATTACCTGTTTATCCGAAAAAATGAAAAAAAAAAAAAAAAGGAAAACAACTCAATGAATAAATATAAACTCTTTTAAAATGAAATCTGTTGACATTGGAGGCAAATATTTAATTTGGTAGTTGAATCAACTTATTTGACTTGTGTATAAGAGGTGGTGGTTGAGTCAACTTATTTGACTTGTGCATAAGTGATGGCAGTTGAGTCAATTTATTTAATTTGTATATAAGTGGTGGTGGTTGAGCCAATTTATTTGACTTAAATATGAAGAAAAATAAATTGGTGTATGTGGCACCGAAATTGACAAAGACTTTTTTGCATTGTAAAAGTTTATAAATAGGTTCTTTTAAAAATAAAATTATCAAGGGGGACACCAAAATGTAACACCATTGTAACACCAAAAATACCAAGAAACAACAACGGAAGAGAAAAAGAAAAGTGAGAGTGAGACTGTGAGAAGAAAATTAAAATGTTTGTTTTTATTTTTCTCATCTTGTAAACTCTCGAGTTTAACTAGAGATTTATAGTATAACTACCATTAGGGTAGTGAAAAATACTTATAATCTTAAGTTAGCATTCTCTTATAGTAGTCTCGGTTTGGTGGGTGAGTGGTGAAAAGTCTATGTAATTGTAATCAATTTTATATAGTATATTTTATCTTTGATAGCCTGTGAACATAGGTTTGATTTAAGCTGAACCACATAAATTCTTGTTTTGTTATTATTATCTCTTCTCCTTTTATTTTTTTGGGCATTGTTCGACATTTTTCTGTAAAGGTGGATACACGGCGTGGAATAGAGAATCTCAATTTAATTAATTGTGAGATTTTCCTTTTAGTATTTTTTTTCAACAAGTAGTATCAGAGCGGGTGGTTCCTTTAGTGCATCTTGAAGCTTTTGGTGTGGTAGTGTGAATACATACAATACTATTTATGTATACAAGACTATTCACGTACACATGACTATTTACATATACAAAAATTCATCAAAAGCTGATAATACGAGGCAAAAATGTCATCAGTGAAATTTGAGGCGAAGAAGTTTGATGAGAGAATTAATTTTGGCTTGTGGCAAGGACAAGTCAAAGATGTGTTAATTCAACATGGACTTCACAAGACTTTGAAAGGAAAACCTACTATTGATTCTGAAAAAGTTCTACAAGTTCTAAATCCGTAATGAGTGATGAAGATTGAGATGGGTTGAATTTGAGATGTGCAAGTGCAATAAGGCTATGTTTGACTAAGAATATTCTTGTAAATGTGTATGGAATATCTACAACCAAAGAGCTTTGGGGAAAGCTTGAAAAATTATATCAAGCTAAAGGCGTCTCAAATCGAGTGTACTTGAAGGAGCAGTTTCATACACTGTGCACGCAATAAGGTATGAAAATCTCAGATCATTTGAGTATTCTCAATGGGATTGTTTTAGAATTAGAAGCTATTGAAGTGAATATCAAAGATGAGGATCAGACTTTAAGGCTTATCTGGTCTCTTCCAGCTTCTTATGAACATATGAAGCCAATCTTGATCTACGAAAAAGAAACGGTGGTCTTTTCAGAAGTCACTAGCAAGCTCTTTTCTAAAGAAAAATGGCTGAGCAATGAAAAGACTTCTTCTTCTGAAGAATTTGTACTGGCTGCTAAAGAAGGGAAGGACAAAAAAAACTCCATGAAAAGAATCTATTGGATGTGTGGACAGTCTGGGCATGTCAAGAAAAATTATCTCAAAGGTGGAGCAAGTTCGGCTAATAGCTTCAAATCTGAAGCTAATAGTGTGGTATGTGATAACAATCTCATCTAAAATGGGGCTACATCCTTATGGCATTACCGCTAGTTGCCATAAAAAAAGGATATGTTACTATTAACGGGTCCACAAAATTGCACACGGGCATTGATTTGGCATTTATGTAAGGTGTGTGATAGAATGTTGTCGATGGTTGAAAAACTCTCAGAAAAAGTCAAATATGGGAGTTGCACCATAATTTTTTAGCAAATTGTTCGACAAGAGCCGAAAAAAAAATTCTTAGAATTATTGAATTCTAAGTGTATATGCTTTTTATGGTGGAGCATGATTCTCTACGTTGAAAATGTCAGTAATGTTTGGCATCTTGGTAGAAGGGATACAAGAATCCTGGTAAGTGGGTTGAATTGGTAAATTTTTACTCATTAGGGATTGTGGTTGTAAAAGACAAAGTTAATGTATTTGTCTCCAAGGTAGAGATTGTCGATATTGGAGACAAATATTTAATTTGGTGATTAAGCCAACTTATTTGACTTGTGCATAAATAATGGTGGTTGAACCAACTTATTTGACTTATGCATAAGTGTTGGTGGTTGAGCCAACTTATTTGACTTGTGTATAAGTGGTGGTGGTTAAGCCAATTTATTCGATTTATGCATAAGTGGTGGCGATTGAGCCAACTTATTTGACTTGTGTATAAGTAGTGGTGGTTGAGCCAATTTATTTGACTTAAACATAAAGAAAAATAAATTAGTGTATGTGGCACCGAAATTGGCAAAGACTTTTTTGCATTATAAAAGTTTATAAATAGGTTCCTTTGAAGATGAAATTCTCAAGGGGGGATACCAAAATGTAACACCATTGTGACACCAAAAATACTAAGGAACATCAACGGAAGAGAGAAAGAAAAGTGAGAGTGTGAGAAGAAAAATAAAAGGTTTGCTTTTATTTTTCTCATCTTGAAAACTCTTGGGTTTAACTAGAGATTTATAGTGTAACTACTATTAAGGTAGTGGAAAATACTTGTAATCTTGAATTAATATTCTCTTATAGTAGGTTCGGTTTGGTGGGTGAGTGGTGAAAAATTTAGGTAATTATAATCAATTTTACATAGTATATTTTGTCTTTGGTAGGCTGTGGATGTAAACTTGATTTAAGCTGAACCACGTAAATTTTTGTGTTGTTGCTATTCTCTCTTATCCTTTCATTTTCTTTGGCACTGTTTAATGTTTTTCTATAAAGATGAATCCGGAGTGGCGAATAAAAAATTTTAATTTAATTAATTGTGAGATTCTTTTGAATATTTTTTCCAACAATATCAGAAATAAAATAGAACTGGTTAAGATGTACACATTCATGAAAATCTAAAAGACGATACAAAAGATAGCCAGAAGAGCAATATTAAACTTAGTCATAATGCCTAAGAAAATGAGCTTGGGCTTTGGTTAAGACTGCCGCTGATTTATTATTTATATAAGGATTTGAATCTGTAACAAATTTTTTTTATTTATTGTCATTATCGCTATTGTTTTTGCATCATAAAACTAACACTATATATAATGGAAAAATTCCGATCTCAGCAAATATGTCTATATTTAGATAACTTTCATTCTTTTTTTTTTTTTTTTGCTCATGTAAAAGATGGTATCATAGATAATCAAAATTCTCCTGAAAGTACACAAGGTTATGAACTAAAGCCCCCTTCCCATTCTAACAAGGTAAATATGCTTTTAGGGTCGTGTGTACATGTTTACGGTACATACTATAAATGCATTTTTCAAATGTAAAAGTAATGTGTATAATAGGAATATTTAGAAATGAAACAATTGTTTATGAGTTGTAAATATATGGCGATAATGACAAGCACTAGCCGAAGGAGGAGTAAGATGGCTCATAAAAGAAGTTCAATAATATATTGCATCAAGACAAGAAGAGATCATATAAAAAGATAAGATAAAAGACAACTCTAGAAAAGAAATTGCGTAACTTGTCAATTGCTTTTTGTTGGCCATTGGTTCAAATAATTAGCTCAAAGTTAAACTTTTGAGATGATTTGATTCAAATTCTAAATTTAACGTAGGGTTTACCAACTTATGAATCTCACAAACACCTTATGAATATTATGGAGAGACAGAATAGATTAAACTTTTAAAATTTATTTAAATTTTAATTAATAAATTATTATTCTATATGAAAAAAATTTTACCGCAATTGAGGAATTCCCTTAAATCATTCTTGTTTGATTGAGGACTTTAAAACCAATTGAAATAATTAATGAACTCGAATATAATTAAATTCATAATTTAATAAAAAATTAGATTCATAAATTTATAATTTAATATGGATTATGATTTGTGTAATATAAACAAGTATGCCCTCTTGCTCATAATTTATTCAATCAATTTCATTCTATTTAAGTTCTTTTAGAAGCAATTAAGTATTTATTATTGTTAAACCAATTTATTTGACTTGTGCATAAGAGGTTATTGAGCCAATTTATTTAACTTAAATATGAAGAAAAATAAATTAGTGCATGTGATACCGAAATTAGTAAAGACTTTTGCATTATAAAAACTTATAAATAAGTTCATTTAAAGATGAGATTTTGAAAGGGACACCAAAATGTAACACCATTGTGACATCAAAAATACCAAGAAAAAGCAACGAAAGAGAGAAGAAAAAAATGAGAGTGGTAGAACCAATTTATTTGACTTGTGCATAAGTGATGATAGTTTAACCAACTTATTTAACTTGTGCAGAGGTTGTTGAGTCAATTTATTTGAGTTATGTATAAGTAGTGGTAGTTGGACCAATCTATTTGATTTGTACATAAGTGATGGTGGTTGAATCAATTTATTTGATTTGTACATAAGTGGTAATGATTGAGCCAATTTATTTGACTTATGTATAAGAGATTGCTGAACCAATTTATTTGACTTAAACATGAAGAAAAATAAATTTGTGCATGTGACACTAAAATTAATAAAGACTTTTGCATTGCAAAAGTTTATAAATAGATTCATTTGGAGATGAGATTTTGAAAGGGACATCAAATGTAACATCATTGTGATACCAAAAATACCAAAGAAAAGCAACGGAAGAGATAAAAAAAAAATGAGAGTGTGAGAAGAAAAATAAAAGATTTATTTTTTATTTTTCTTATTTTGTAATCTCTTAGGTCTAACAAGGGATTTATAGTATAACGATTATTAAGATAATGGGAAACATTTGTGAATTCTGAGTTAGTGTTCTTTTGTAGTAGGCTTTATTTGATGGGTGAATTGTGAAAGTCTATGTAATTATAACCATTTTTGCATAGTAAATTTTGTCTTTGATAGCCCATGCACGTAGACTAGATTTAAGCCGAACCACGTTAATTCTTGTGTTATTATTCTCCTTTTTATTTTTATTTTTTGGTATTGTTTGATATTTTCTGTAAATGTGGATCTGGGGTAAGGAATAGGGAATCTTGAATTAATTAATTTTGAGTTATCCCTTGAGTATTTTTTCCAACAAAAATTGTTAAGAAAACGAATAAAGTCCCACATTGACAAAAAAATTGGAGAAGATCATGAGTATAAGAAATAAACTATATCTCTATTGGTATGAGGCATTTTAGGTAATGCTTAAGAACAAAACTAAGAGGGCTTAAGCCTAAAATAGATAATATGATACCAATATTAAGATATGTGTGATTCATGAACTCTTTATTATTATAACATGAAGCATCTGATTTATTTTTGTAACACTCCTACATATTAAAATTATCTTTTTAAAATAAACACAACACTATATTTTTAAAAAAAATATTAATTTAAGCGTCAAAGTATTTTTTTTTTTTTGCAAGACAAACACGAACTTGAGTGTTATAATTAAATTTGTTTTTTCAAGAGGATGGTACATTTCAACCAATCCGAAGAACATGCAAGAGAAAGACAATAATTTTAGTAAAGTTCCTGGAACTTTCAATTTTTATTTATATTTGTAATTTCCACGTATGAGTCACAACTCATTGATGATTCGTGACCTTTAGTAGAGATGTCTCTTTTTTTCAAATAATTCAATGATCAACAGATGAGACATGAGATTTCTTTACTCTTGTGATCATGTTGATAGAAATATCAAATTGTCCATCGTTTGATATTACTAAAATTTCTATTTATTTATATATTTTCCGTTGTCAAATGATACAATTTTTTAAATAGAATAAAAAATTTAGAGTTTCAATTATACTCACACTAAAATAGGTAGAAATATAAATTATGTTTATGTAATAAAAAAATTAGATATATACATAATGAACAAGTGCCAGCATCATATGCTTTGTTTTATGCCCCTCACCATTCAGGTTAGGGTTTTAACTATAGAAGGATTACACAAATAACCCAGATTCAATTATTGGTCATCGATAATATATACATACGGTTAGCTAGTTTTGTTTTTCTTTTTCATCTTTGAAATTTTGTAAATTAAAGAGAAAGGAGAAAATTATTATTATGTTTTTTTTTTAAAACGTGCTAGTCCCTATGTTGTGCGGAGCGTAGCATCTTCTATTCGCTGGGATAAAGCTTTTCCTCTGTCTTGTTTTGATTGAATTGGATTACTTTATAGTCGCTAGCCTACCACTTTGAGAATCAGTGGTGATGAATATATTTAGAAAATGGCGTGAGATCACAACTACATATTTATGAGTTCATCAAACTGCAACAATTTTAGATATGAGATTTATACCTCTGTAATTTTTTTTCATTTTCACATTTGGTCTCTTACAATTGTGTGCAACAATTAAAAAGTGGATCGAATCCATCGAATATCTATATTTTATTTTAGTAAATATATTTTAGTTCGTGAGATATTCTAATTTGATTCTTATTTTAAATTTGTATTTTTGTTTGTTGTGTCATCTATTTTAATATCTAAAGTACTTTATTAATTTTAGTTTTTCATAATATAAATTTACTACTCAACTTAAAATTTTAAATTAATAGGTGAAGACCTAATATTAATATTAAAGACAGATTTTTAACACAAAATTATTTATTTTATTTTACAATATATTTTTTGTTCCATAACAAAGTAGAATAAGTGTATTTAAAGTTACTCTATGATGGTAGATAATTGTTTTTATCGTCATTCCCTATAATTTACATGCTGTAATCTTATTTGAAAAGGTTAACTATTAAGATAGAGAATTAAAAAAATAAAAAATAAAGTGTTCAAAATAAGTGTATATATATGAGTGATATTCTTTGTGTAAATTCCCATATATAAAAATTTCTATCTTATATTAGTGATTTTAAATCGGTAGATCATTAATCATATTATGTTAAAAACGGGTAATATAGTTGGAAATATATATACATTTTTATATCAATCTATTCTATTAATAAAAAATTTCTTATATATGTGTGTGTATGTATGGGGTTATCTTAATTTAAATTTTTGACTTAAATTGTCATCCATTCATCTACTATAATTTAATAGTATAAATTGGTAACATTAAATAGTTCTTTTCGTTTTGAATTTACACCAATAAATTATATAAAATTAATGAATAAAAATTGAAGTTAGGAAACAATAATATAACGTGTGCTTAACCATAAAAGCTGCTAGTTAAGCACCCAAAACACAGATCATTTTCAAACTTCACTTTCTTATCAAATTTAGATTATAATAATACATGGATCGGTATAGTATTTTTATTAGATATAGAGGAATATAAAAAGAAAGCATAATGGAGATGGATCATATCATTCTATTTGTATATGGGAGGATTGAGGAGGACCGGCAAATGGAGGACAATGCTCAAGACAAGCTTCACGAGTGTCAAAACACCCAGCTCTCGGATCAGTCACGCAGCAGCTACAATAATTTAGTTTCCGTAAGCTGTACTTGTTGTTCAAACAAACGGATCTCTTACACTGTAACAATGTTATGTCTTGCTTCACCTCATACTTATCACCCCTTAACCTATATTTGCCAGCACCATTGTTGTCATTACCTGTTCATCAAACCCAAAAGAAAAAATATATATATATGAGTAAATAAATGGATAAATAGAAGCCCTATTTAAAATATTAAATTTATTTTTTCGTAATGCATACAAAATTAAAATGAAATTGTTGAAGGATAAAATAAAATTGGTTAAGATATTTACATTCATGGAAATCAAGCGAAGACAATATAAGAAAGAGCAAAAGAGCAATATTGAACTTTGTAATTGCCATCTTAATAATGCCTGAGAAAGAGATTGTGGCTTATTCAATACTCAACTGCTTTGTTATTTATATACGGATCTGAATTTGTAGCAATTAATTGATTTTATTAATCACAACAATAACGCTATAGATGGGATAAAACTAGTATCTTAATAAATATTTCAATACGTTTTGAAGAAAAAAAAATTTAATTCAGGGTCATGAAGGGCAAATTTGATCTCTCTCCTTGAAAAAATTGATCGATCATATCAACATTAAATCTAGCCGGTTTGAATTGATGTGTATCAATTACTATCAAGATTAAGTAAATGTGAGTTACATCAAATATTGAATAACACAAATATTTTGAGAGTTATTATTTGATTTAAAATCAATTTAATGACCAATTTAAGAGTCAAGACAAAGGCAATGACCCTTAAATTGGTCATTAAATTGATGGCGTAGACTATATAAAAGAGGTTGACTATATATATAACGTGCTCACAATTTTAAGTGTAAGAACCCCTCATATACGCGATATAAATTCTTTGTAGCTGCTATTAAGAAAAACAATTATTTATTTATTTGTTATTCCGAAGTTCAGTATTTTGAAAGTCATTGCATTTAAAGGTTAGAGAACTTGTTTTAGCGTTTTTTTCTTCACGCTTTATGTTAGTAATACAAGCGCATATTGGGCACTCGAGTGCTTGTAAGTTGTAATAATTTCTCTTTTATAGTAAGAGATTTTTCCTCTTTTTTGGGAGTTTATATTTTCCTTATGGAGTTTATCTTTGGGTATGTGTTAGTGTAGAAGTAAAATTTTGCTCCGGTTATTAGCTAGTCTTTTATAGTAGAGGCTTTCTCCTTTTTGTGGGGGTTTATACTCCCTCTTTACGAGTTAGGCTTTCTTCTCTTTGTGGGGGGGGTTTATACTCCCTCTTGTGGAGTTTGTCTCCTAGCATGTATTAGTATGAAAGCGAGGTCTTGTCTCAATTATTATCTAGTCTTTTGTCTTTGTACTAGTAGATTATAAGGTCTTGTCCCGGTTGTGAGTTTATATTAACCCCCCTGCGTGAATTTCTTTTTTTTTGGGCGTGCATTAGTATAAAAGTGAGATATTGTCCTAGTTGTTATCTAGTCTTTTATAGTAAGAGCTTTTTCCTCCTTGCAGAGTCTATACTTCCTCTTGTAAAGTTTGTCTCTGAGCATGCGTTAGTGTAAATTGATGTATTGTTCCAATTATTATCTAGTCTCGGGTCTTTGTACTAGTAGATTACAATGTCTTATCCTAGTTAGGGGTCTATACTCTCTCTTGTGGAGTTTGTCTCTAGGTGTGAGTACATGTAGAAGCGAGGTCTTGTCTCAATTGTTATCTAGTCTTCGGTCTTTGTACTTGTAGATTACAAGATTTTATCCTACTTGTTATCTAATTTTTCTTGATGCAATATTAGTAGTTCAAAAAAAATTACAATAGCATATTGATGATTTCATGATTGTAATATCCTTCAACATTAAAAGAAAATTATATATACATAAAACAAATTGGCTTATTAAAATTTTCAACTAAACAATCTTAATTTTCTTTCTTTTTCTCTTTCTCAATCAGTATAAGACACAGGCAAGAAGTGAAGTTTTGTCCCAATTGTTATTTAGTCTTGTACTAATAGATCTCTAATGTAATATCAATAGTTCAAAATATATATATATATATAGGTGCATATTAATGATTTCATGATTGTAATATCCCTCAATTTGAAATAAAAATTAAAATAGACATTATATATAAATAAAACAAATTGGCTCATTAAAATTTTCAACTAGTAAGCTCTGATTTTCTTTCTCTTCCTCTTTATCAAGTAGTATAAGTCAAAGCCTTACCTATATGTTCTTGTGCACTGGCTACACTCTAATTACATGACTTTATCGGTGATATGATGAAGCATCCAAGATATGATGCAAGATCACAATATTATGAATTCACTGAGTTACAATAACTTTAGATCTATAGACTTATGTCCTTTAGTCTCTTTGCCTTTATACTTGACCTTTTATGGTAGTTTGAGGTGGTTGAGAAGTAGATTTTAATAACGGCAATATTATTTTTTTTTGTAGTGATTTTAATAATCTACAACAGAACAATCAAAATTTACTCTCTCAATCATTCCTTACATAAATACGTATAATTTCACCACTATATTTTATTTTAATAAATATATTCTAATGTCTACTTGTTGTTTAATTTAGTTCTTATTTTAAATTATATATATTTGTATGTTGTGTCACTCATATCTAGTCTAAGTTGGTCTTTTGTTAATTTTAGTCCTTAAAGTTGTTGATTTTATTTTTGAATGCGTATGATTTATGACAAAGTAAAATAAGTTCACTTAGAGTTCACTCTATTTTAGTAATCAATTATTTGTGTCATGGTTTCTTATAATGTAATTTTAATTAGAAAAGACAAATATTAAAATAGATAGAGTGCTCGAAGTATATGCATATATATGAGTAGTATCCTTTGTGTGTATCTAATACACGAAAATTCTTATTGTACATCAATAAAATTTAAATTGGTAGATTTAATTATGATAAAAACAAGGAATTATAATTAAAAATACATCGATTTTTTTATCAATTTAATCTATTAATGAAAATTTTCTCTTATAAAAATGGAAAAATCCAATCTCAGTAAATATTTCTATACTTGGATAACTGCCCCTTCTTTTACTTATTTTATTTACTTAGTTATTTTTACGGAGGTTAGCTAGAAGATCCTAAAGGTATATATGGTTATGAAATAATACCCACATCCTATTTTAACAATGTTACTTATGCTTTTATGGTTCTACGCATAACATTGACTCTACAATTAATGTAAATAACTGGAATTGGAACAAAATGAAATAATTGTTTATGAGTTGCAAATACATGGCGATAATGGCAAACAGCCAAACACTACCCAAAAGCTGAATTGCTGAAGACACAAGGCCCGGTTTGGAAATTGGAAATGCCTTATATCATTCGAAAGTATCATTTAAAACCCATAAGAAGAAAACAATTTTTCAAATTTATTTACAAGAAATAACTTCAAAAAGAAATTGCGTAATCTGTCAATTACATTTCATTTCTCTCTGTAATCTCTACACATGGGTCTTTTCTAAATTTGTAATTATATAATGGTCAACAAATGAGGGTGCTTTGCTCTTGTAATCTCTTTGTTAGAAATATCAAATTATCGATAATATTGAATATACCAAACTTCTTATTTATAAATAATACGATTACATGTATAAAGAATTAGTTGAAGATAAAACTTTCTCGAATAACAATATAATAAAATTGTTCAAATATGATCTCATTAAAAATTTTTTTTTTTTTTTTTGGTTGGAAAAAGATCCTAATAATATTATTTTGATAACAATTATATATCATAAATTGATCCGAGCTTTAAAACTCACAACAAAAAGTTGTTAATTTGATTGAATATTTAAGACCCTGCACCCCGATCGAACCTCAATGGGACAAGATTCATGTTGCTAGAAGGAAGTCTTTTCTTTATTCAGCCATCCCTAAGCTTTAGTACAATAAGGATAAGGAGTTGAAGACATTGAAGTCCTCTTTACTCTTTACACATATCATCACAAGTCGAGGATTTGAAACAGAAATTTTAAAGCAAACATATAATAATATTTAAGAAGCATCAACAGCAATCTTCAAGCCAGCATCACAGTGGCCAGGGATGCTACAAATGAAATAATTACGTCCCTTCGATAGTATGATTCGATCTTTTCCACTACCGTAAGTCTTCGAGCTCGAAGAAGACGTGCAGCTCTTATAGCTATTGGCATCGACAACTGCCACATTGTGGAGTGATGGATCGTAATTGAAAACTGCATAAGAAAATTAATGTAAGAAAATGAATAAATATTAAGCCGGCCATTTAAAAATATACAAACAAATTCGAATTTGAGAGCACTTTCAGAATACGTACAGCTACTTGTAAAAATAAAGAAAAACACTCTTTGAAGAAGCACCTGAACCATATAAAAATTACTAAAATAATAGTAGCTAAAATGAAACAAGAAGTGGTGATGAGTTCATAGAGTGGTACCCAGTGTGTCGCCAGCCTTGAATTTTTTGCCATTGGTCCAATTTTGAACGTTGTAAGTCCAGCCTGAAATATCACCAACAGTGAAAGAATATGCCCGAGTATTCTTGAACTGAACCGAGAGCAAAACAAGCAATAATATGGCAAGAATTAGAGCTTGGATTGCACTGCATCTTCCCTGGTGAGTCATTTTTTCTTTGTTTACAGAATAACAAAAACAACTAAATTTTTATTGGAGGTTCACAAAATGAAGAACATACTTTGCTGCTTTTATAAAACGCTCGTTCAGTAAAGGACAGAAGATGCGTCGGTCACATGTGTACATGGTTGGTGGGTAGTGATATCATGCTCTAGTCTGCTTGCATTCAGCTGCAAACCATATTTTTAAAAAGCTCTTTACAGCACAATTTATCATACAAATTTTGTTTCCATTTTATTTATTAAAAAAAAAAGATTCTGTTATGATTAAAAACTTCTTTTATCATGTAATTATACTGATAACACGTCGTAATCTAATCTATATTTAGCTAAAACTGATCCATTTTATTATATAACGCGAAATGATTATTTTGGTTACAGTAGTGACATCGATGTCTCACCTATATTTCCTCACTCGTGACAAGCTGTGGGCCAAAAAATATTGCATATACAGGAAAATTTGTTCATTTCTTATGTTGTCGAATTGTATTATTGCGAAGGACAATAATCAGTGATATATTTTACTTTAATTGCCAACCAATACGTTTACATTCAACCTTTTAAGATTCCAACTTTGTAGCTCTTGTTTCTCTCGTGAATTTCGTCTTTGTCCTCCAGCTTCAGAAGAAAGTGCAAACTACCCGCTTTTAGAGCAATTTTATTACATAAAGAATTTTTCGCCGGTATCTTAGACTCTCTGAACCGCACTACCTAATTAAATCCTTCGTAACTTAACTATTGTAAGAAATTAGAGAAATGGGTAGTGATAGTATATAATCTAGGGTCTATGCTTCCTGCATTCAGCTGCAATCAATATATATATTTAGAACTCTTATCAACCCAATTAATGACATAGAATTTTTTTTATTTTTGTTAGATTTTTTGGTGATTTAAAATTATGTTTGTGTATAATTTTGAGTATAAAAATTAATAAAGAGTCAACATGAAGTTGAGTACACGTCGAACGTACGAGAAAAAGAGCGAAATAGAGAGTCGAAAGCAAAGAAGGACACGAAAGCACAAATGAATATATTCCTAAGTGTGAGCGCCGCAACGTTTACTTCTCAGTGTCACAACACTGAAGTCAGAACCGTTAGCATCACAACACTAGAAATGTAGTGTCATAGTACTAGTATGAGATAGTCTAATTTTGAAAAACTTCTGTTTTTCGTTCGAAACGACTTCTTTGAGTGAGATTTGGATTCTTACATGTATGGACTCTTATTTCAATTAGAAATAGAATTTTTAGAGATGTTCTAAATACTATATAATTTCTTAGAATTAATCAAACATCAGAGAAATTATAAGAGAAATAATAGAGAAATGAAGAGCTCTTGAGTGCTGAATGCGCAAGAGAGTGCCATGAGTGCTTGAGATCTAAGTGATCATGAAACTACTAATAGATTCTTGAGAGCTCATCTATTGATTGTATTATTTGATTATCTTTTGTGAGAAATCTTTGTGATCTAAGTTTTTTATGAATTGAATAAAAGATATTAGGATCTCATAATCCACCATAGACGTAAGTATTTGTTGCTGAATTACATAAATTTTTTGTATAATTGTGTGGTTATTTATCTCTTTATCTTAATCTTTTTTTATTCTTATTATTTATAGATAAAGTCTTCTACACACATTTAAAAGGTTTTTAAAGTACACGCTAAAAACTCAAACAATTTTATTTGAAAAAGATTATGTCTGATTCAAACTTCTTACCCACATTCAAAGTAAAACTCTGAATACCTTTGTAGTAACCAGTATCCACGACTGGTAAGAATAAGTATTTATATATGTATAAATATACGTATTTTATGTGTATGTTGGTGATACTTGAATTATATATTGTTATTAGTAATGTTTTTATAGGTTAAGGATATACGATTAGTATTGGGTTTATTTGTATGACTTTAGATTTATTTTAAGGACCAAATTGTTATACTTTGAAAGTTTTGGGGGCAAATTTGTAAATACCAAAAATTAGCCTCTTAGTATAAAAATACACTTTTGAACCCTAATTTACCATTTTTAGGTTGAGCTACCCATTTTAAGAGAGAGAAGAGAGAAATAGAGGAGAGAGAAAGAGAAGAAGAAGAAGAAAAAGAAGAAGAAATTAGAATTTTGGATCTTTAGAGGTATATCACAACTAATTATCAATTTATTGGTGTTAATTAAGTTAATTTCTTTAAGTTTTGATTTCTGAAAATATGTATAATTGAGGATTTGATGTGTATTTCGTTTGATATTGTGAGAATTGATGATGATCTATAAGATAGCTTGATAAATCATGATGAATTGTGAAATTTCTGCTTGATAGTCTCTTGATCCAGGAATTTTATAAATTTTTGTAATTCGATTCTGGTTTTGAATTTTGAGTATATGAAATTAGACACGTTTAGGATCATCTGAGACTTTGAATCGATTCAAAATTCTGGAAATTAAATTTGTTGTGAATTTACCAAAATGACCCTGAAATTCTGGAAATTTTCTGTGTAAACAGTATAATACAGTGGAAAATAATTTTTGACCTACTGAATGATCTTTAAAAATTACGAATTTATGGAATATGATAAGTTTATATGTCTAATGTGATATACTCAGAAATGAGAATTTAGATCAATGTTGTTGAAGTGTTATGATTTTCTAAAGTGTATCAGCTCATTGCAGTATTTGATTAACAAGTTTTTAAAGCTAGAGAATAAAATAGTTTTAAAATACTTTTGGCAGTTATTTTGAAGTAAAATATTTATCATGAATTGGGATATGTGTCAAGAGTATTTCTGTGGTAGTTTTACAATTTTTGAGTTAGTATATGATTTTATAAAATTAGGAGATTTAATACTGTTAAGTAAGTATCTTGATCCTGTCAGGTTAGTAGTTTGGATTCGATGATGTGTATGGAATGCATTGTGTAGGAATTTTGATAAAATATTCATATATAAGAAGGATATATGAGTCAAGAATGGTATATTCTGATTTTGGAGTAATTGGACATCATTTGATGTATTAGAAAATTTTGTTAAGTGTAAGTGGTCAGAATGACAGGTTTTGAGAAATCAAGTATTTAGACCAATTTGATGTGATAAATGCATTGTGTATAATTTTGTAAGGTATTTAAAGTATTTTGTGTGAATTGTGAGGCTTATGAAAGGATTAATCTCCATTGATAGGTTAAGGAGATTTAAGCCTTGTAGCTGAAAGTGTTAAGAGGTAAGTATACTAGACTTTTTACTGAAATCACAATAAACGTAGTAATTGTTTTATATGATTTTGTAAATGTGGTTAGGAATATGTTTATGTTATGTCAAAGTATATTTTGATATGAAATGTAAAGATATGTATTTATGAATGTGAGCATGGACATACATGACATACATGTGTTTTTGAAAGTGAGCTTTCAAAATAAGATATGTTTAACAAAGAAAGCTTTTGAAGTGTAATATGTCCATGAGAAATATTTTGTGTTTTGAGGGTACTTGAACTCACTGTTAACTTAGTAGGCATTTTATGTGATTTGTGGAGCCTTTATGTGTGGCCTTTCCTTCGGGATTTGTATATGTTATGTGTTCCGTATGTAGAGAGGATCCTATTGGTACCTAAAGGAAGAGTGAGTCATCACATTCGTGTGGTGGCGTATTGGTGCATGTGAGAGGACTCACCGATGATCAGGGTGAAGGTTTGGCTTTTACCTTCGGGCATGAGCATTATATATGTGTAATTTAAAGGCCTCACTTGTACTATTCCTCTCATACGGTATGTCACCTACGAGTGACATTTGGCTCATTATGTGATATGTGATATGTAAGTCCTACTAAGTAGTAGTTGAGTGATGGTATTCCTATTATGTGTTTTGAAAGAATGTGTAAGCGCCTACATGATATGTGATTTGATAAGATTATGATTTTGATTGATCACAGCATATCATACATATGCATTGTGTACATATATGTATTTGTATTTGAGATATGAAAAACTAGTATGCTTACTGAGTTTTATACTCATTATAGTTTATGGTGATTTCAGGTAAATAAGGTGCATGTGTGCTTAGCGGATTTGGCAAGGCTTCTGCTGTTTCTTGGGTTCCCTAAGTTGCTAGGTTACCGAGTGTTTCATTTGGGAACACGTGGGATATGATATTTAATTTGTCCCTATTGAATAAATACTTATGTATTATTTCATTGTGTGTGGATTGGATTTGGTTTAAGTTTTATAAAGTGTGGTTATTGGATGATTTTAAGTAAGAATTTGCAATGGATATATTCTGGGCTCCCGGTAACAAAGTTGCTACTGGTGACGTAGTAGAGTGTTAATCTCTGAGAAAACTCTGCGTATCTCCGGTTTAATAATTTTCCCAGTCATAATTCAATTGTTATAATTCTGAAAGAAATTGAAATGAATGTTTAAATATTGTTAAGAGAAGTTTATATTTATATGTTAGGTTATGGTTGATTTTAGTGTTGAACTTACTAGCAACTTGCTAAGGATTCCTGTGTTGAATGAAAGTTAAAAATTTTGTGTAATATTATTTATGAGTGCACATGCAATGAATGAATGTAAGTGATGTCGTGTATCGAATCTTTTGGATCTGGGGCATAACAACCTTATTATTAATGTATAACAAAGAAAATATACATTATGGTACTATGGCATGGATGTCTCCCTTTTATCTCCTCGTACCATGTACAAATCGTGGGCAAGAAAGTTTTGGTGAATTGTTCATTTCTTTTTAACTATCAATTTGTATTACTATAAAGGAGGACAAGAGTCAGTTGTATTTTTTTTTTATCTTGATTGCCAACCAATACGTTATGCGTGCATGTTCAACTTTAAAGATTCCAACTGCGTTGCTCTTTTGTTTCTCTCGTCTTTTTGCTCCGGATTCAAATCAGTCAAACAAGACACAACTCACAAGCATCGCTTGGAATACAGTTTATTTATTAAGCATGGTTTTAGACCATACAATATTAATAATCCTGCCAGCTTCCTTACATTTTAGTTAATAGTCTACAGGCATCACAGGTTCGGTTTCATGAAAAAGAGAAAAAACTGAAAGAGAAAAAAAAACGCGGGCTTCTATTACTTACCGCTCCTTTTCCAATAATTGAGTTTGGATACTTAGCATTGATGTCATTAATTAGAAGAGAAAACTTATCACTACCTAATTTCCAAATTTGACAAATACATTAATCAATACAACATTATATCACAAGAAAATCGCAGCATTCGCTGCAGTTGTACACGGACGACGCTCGTGTTAAAGTGACACGTCAACTTCAAAGTTGGAATCTGTTAAAATGATTTCCTTTGAGGTGTCGGCTTTTGGGTGATCAAGACAATCCAACTTTATCCTCACATGAAGAGGTTTCATGAAGATGATGTCCCTCAAATCTTGGTTTGATTTTAACAAAAACTGAACGAAAGAATCTCTCATTATCCCTCCACTTTTATCAAGGTTCAGAATGTCTGCTATTCTTGCTGCATATTTTTCCTGACTGTCCTCTTGTTGATCAGGATGTCTTCTCAGTTTTAAGTATAGTGCTGCAAAAATAATGACCTGAGAAGTAATTTCAAACAAGAAATTAGTAGCATTTGACACCACTGAGGTTACATTTTTCTTTCAAAAAAGAAAAGGATTTAAAGCCATAAAACGTTACATGCCAATTTTACATTAAAACACTACAC
This sequence comes from Ailanthus altissimus, assembly GCA_946807835.1. Taxonomy (NCBI): domain Eukaryota; kingdom Viridiplantae; phylum Streptophyta; class Magnoliopsida; order Sapindales; family Simaroubaceae; genus Ailanthus; species Ailanthus altissimus. The sequence goes on from OX327684.1 coordinate 24,858,691, forward strand.
AAGCAGATTTTAACTTCAGATACTTTACGTGGATCATGTAAATCATCCAAAATTTCACTATTCTACCACTGATGTACCATTGTTTCAGCCAAACTGTTTTCAGTTATTGAAATAATGCAAAACCTGCTTCTGTTGTTTATTGGTTCATCTGATCATGTTTGTTCCTGAATCTAATTAGTTTATGTGATTGTTTCATTGTCTAAAAGAAATTTATCTCTGCAAAGGGCTGGTAGGTTGACTCCCATGCTCTGATGAACTCTTCTTTAATATTAAATTATGAGTAAAACGAGAAGGCAAATCCTACCAAGCAGAATGATTGAAAGAGGAAGTGACGGGGAGAGAGAGATGAAGCATACTTCACTTGTTCCAGGCCTTGTATTGACAGAACAATCAATGTGAACTCTATCATCTTCAAGCCTCAAATCCGAAGTTGCAGTATCATCTTCAATGGTTAATTCTGATTCAGGTGTTGGAAAGGCAAGGGTGCCCAACTCATCATACCACTGTTGGGCTGCACCAACCTGCATACAATACGAATTGAACTCCTAAGCAGCTATAAGTGCAAAACTAGCACAAGAAAAGAGTAATAATATCATTAAAAATAAAAAAGGAATCTGCAATGCAGGAACCTTCTCTGAGGATCGTGCTACATCCTCTGCCCCAGAGACTTCAATAGCAGCTCCTCTGGCCTGGTACCATATACAGCCTTCTTGTAATGGTTCAACAAGCTCAGTATCCAAGGGTATGTCCACATTTAATTTTATGTCAATCCTACCTGTTACAGACATCAAAAAATCTAAGATCAACATAGTTTTTTTTGCACAATTTACAACTGACAGAAATCTAAGACGACATACTAACAGCATTTTAAATTGATATGAAAGGTTGGCGGAATACGACATTGCTAAATGTTTGAAAATTTCATTCTCTGCGTAGCACTAACTTTCCATTTGATCATTACTGCCAATTCAGATATGGAGAGATTCTTAATGCCAAAAAACAAGGATCAAACGTCACATCAATAAATAATACCCGGCAACAAACTAAAGCGCTGAAGATGATCAGCCCAAGCCCCATGATAACCATCAGCCCTGTCAACTCGGAAAGAAAATTGGAAAAAAGAATATAAGCAAGGTTCAAAATAAAAAAGGTTGGTCATAACTCTCATATCAGGTAGAAAATGAATCATATTGGAATCATGCAGTATGGAAAGGAAATTTCTGTAGATCATCTTGGTAAAACAAGTGAAAATTGAGGGAAGAAAATTGCTCGTGTGGCACTCAGCCTGAAATAAGGGTACACCATCAGTTTTTAGAACATACACTTACACGGTATAAATTCTCTCTAAAGGGAAGGCCAACCAATAAGGTAATCCAAGGAGCCCAAAATTTGAAAACTGGAAGTTTGAACCGACTCCAGATTCTTTGTTCAGTTTCATAATTCTCTGTCCAACTTAAAAACACCAGAAGAAATGAGCAAAGACAGAAACCACAGAATAGATACACATATAAGCCAATAAAATCAAAACTAATTCAGTACCTGTGTCACACATGATTATGTGATTTCGAAAGGCTGTTAAGGATGATATGAGACTTGCGTGCGAAAGCCCCTCCGGCAAACAGCCAGAACCAGTTTGATATAGCAACCAATCACGTGGCATCTGTTTCAAGAGGGATATTTTCTCCATGATCAACTGTTTACACATCTCAGAGACCTTTGGAAATCCTTTTAGAATAGAGATAAAAGTAATATTAGAAGAAATAATTTGACAATTGGTATAGGTCTAAAAGAAAGCATTCAGAAAACCAATTTTGAACCTTCTACAACTTCTTTTATTTCTCCCGAAGCCAAATCCATGATCCATAAAGCTTCGAAGCTGCAAAATAAAACCAAATTATGAAATCAATCCTCAGATTAAGTAAATGAAATTCCAGTAGCAGTATATCGCAAGTCAATAGTTTACTACCAAGTTTAAATGCACATCATAATGTCACTTTTGACATGAAAAGTACTGACATTTCAAACTTTTGTATCATGTAGATATATTTCAGGGAGCTTGCAGTGAAGTAATTAAGTTTGGCACTCCTTTAAAACCGTGGGGATGACTTGTATGATGCCAACTAGCAAAACAACCTCTTTTCTTGTTATATTTGGTGTGATAAGTGGAACATCTCAAGACTAATACCGCAATGTTATAGATTTTAAATATTTCCAAGCTAGTATTAATACAGCATTCTGTATTAGAAGTGATGGGCAATCAGCTGGTATGACCAGAAAAATTGTGGGAAAGCAAAGGATAATTTTTGTCCTAGTTTAATTAGTGGAATGGCTCATTCCTGGCCATACACATCCTATATCATCCCAGGTAAACCAACTACAGTATCAGTACATATGACGTTATTATATGTTTCTCCCAATTGCAAAAGTTGCATTCTGGATCTGCATCCAATACTAGAATCTGAGATAAATTGACATTTTCGTATACCTGAAGAAAGGTAAGTAGCAATTTCACTTCCTGTTTGCTGTCTTTGCCACTCTAGAAGATAAATATTTAGACTTGCTCTTGGAACCCTTTCACATGAGTTATGGTTAAATGCATGTGCCAAGGGTATTGGAAAAAATCAGAAAACAAACTCTAATATCCGTATTTAGCCCACAACTTAAATGTACAAGGAGTTCATTCTCAAAAACACTATGAATTTAAATCTATCATGGAAAAACAAGTACGCATGTATTGGTTTTTTCGATCAAGAAATAATAAGAAGAAATGCACCCTTTACCTATGGTTGATAATTAAAAGATCATCATCAACTGACTTCATCAAGTGCCAAGGAAAAATTAGTGCTTGGAGGTCAAACTGTTCAGGTTTGGTATCATTGTCCCTCCCAAAACCCAGCTTATTCAAGATCCAAGCCCATAAACTACTATTTTTTTTTACTAATGCTACATGTTGGATAGAGTGTCTCCAAAATCCGCCTCTCCATGTCAGCTCTCCTGATGGCATGATTCTAAGCAAACAGGCACAAATGCAGGGTCAATAAACAAGTGAGAAAAACAAAACCAGTGCCCACACAGACATGTATGTATGGCAAAACATATGTCAAGAATTTACCAAACTAATAAAAATTGTTAACAAAAATGAAGCGGTGTATCAAAAACTCACAAGATGAATTTTTTTTCTAAAAAACATTTAGTAAAGGGGGAGAACGGGTGGACAAGAAGCTGAAAAGATATACATGTATAGGAATTGCAGGATATTGAAGTATTTGTTAGCTGTCTTATTTCTAAACTCATCTTCAAACCTTAATGATATAAAAACTGAGTATAACTATGAGGACATTGATATTGCATAATTAAGGAGGCTGGAACATATAATAAAATGAGAGAGGACAGACAAAGTGAAACTCATGTTTACAGTAAATTAAACAAAATAAATATAACAATAATATGCAAACAAATCCACTACCCTATGGAATTTAATGTTATTCATGGTAGCTTTTTGGCTGATCAATTACTAGGTTATTTGACCGTAATATCTGAATGCTAAAGTACAACATGCACGGTGATAGAGGTTCGGCTGTGAGATGCATGATATAAACCACTACAACAAGCAGAAACTAAGTTTCTGACTTGGTAACTAAACTTAGATGTTTCACAACCATATTATTCGTTACCACGTCAAATTCACACATTAAATCTTCTGAATGCATACCTCTGAATCTACAATGTACAAGCAATCTTCGTCTGAATGATAAAAGGAAGCTGCAGGACGCGCCAGCTTGGCAGATTCAAATTCTCCATCCTCAAAACCCGGGCAAGAACCAATCTGACATATAAAACATGTAAGAGGGACCTAAGCTCCATTTATTCTCCCATTTCATCGGTTGAAAATTATGGCATAAGACATCAAATATAAATGATAATGATGGAATGAAGAAAGGTGCAATAGGTTTCACATCACTAGGCTATACAACTTAGAAGTTATGAACATAGCCTAAAGAAAGCATTGTCTGTCACAGGTACACTTGTCTTCCTATTTGAAGTCACAACAACATGATTTTATTCCTTTCCTGAACTCAAACAAACTTGATTTAGACTTCTTTATGTCGTTCTATCCAACACTAATGCTTACTCCTTTTTGCTATAACCAGTTTGCATAAACTTGCCACCATTTAGTGATCTAACAGTCAAACTGTAAGCTAGACTGAGATCAGGCCTATCAACAATTAAGGAGGCTCAATTAAAGCTGAGGCAGCTATATTTTTTTCCAAAATCCCAAGATTAAGTCAATTGAACAAATAACAATAATTACTTGTACATTATAGGGTAACCTCATTATTCTCATAAAATGATTCTCCATAAAAGGACCAAATGTTGTAAAATGTAGGTTTGAATCGGTTAAGAATAATTTTAATTGGAAATAAGTGAAAAGATGACAAAAACAAGATAATGGGATTTACAGTACCTACTCATTTAACACCCTAAAGCCAGTAGGTTTTCTTTTTCTTTTTCTTTTTTTTCAAAGGAGGCAATGGGCTTTGAAAGACTTGAAAGTTATATGCAACTTGACTAAAACTCATTTGATAGAATTTATACATACACAGTCAAGAATCTTTCCATTGCTGTCAAATATGATGATCCGATGATGATTGCTATCAGAAAGGAACAGGCGATTGCCACTTTCATCTGCAGAGATGCAGCCTGTAAAAGGGATGGCAGACTCTAAGAAAACTGTTACCTTGTCACAATATTTGAAGTTGATAAAATCAAGCTCTTCATTTACATAATAATGTTTGTAATATTTCTTTATTTGAAGAGTACAAGTTAAGCCATTTATATTGCCATTCATAATTGATATTTAGGCTGGATTGACAAGTAAACATTGAATTTAACTGGTTTCTTATAAGTACTTGTTGCTGTTCTTCAAGGACAAACAACAGCCTTATAAGCAAGCAATAAGCATAAAAGAACATAAGTCTTGAACTTTCAACTCTTTTCCTACACTAAAAAAAGGCAGCTATGTGACAATTCAACAACAAATCATTCTTACGACTGTACCGGGGAAGTGAAGAAGTAAGTTTCTCACTGACGAGCATGCATATGGTTCCTTAAAGACCTCAGCTTGTTTCACCCAAGTGCTTTTGAGGTTAGTGGGTGAACTAGAATTGTCATTCTGTAGCATATTTGACTCCTCAACAGCTGCAAAAGGCAATTAAATGAGAAATGGCATATACATACACAAAGATGTGCACTTATATTTAATCTCGATGCTAAAATTCATCAAAATATAATCATGTCCAAACAACAATTATGATAAAAGTATTTAACCCAGAAAGTTAGGAAACATAAGAGGGAAAATATATAAAAGCAGGAAATACTTCAACAATTGCAAAAATAACATTGAGAATTGAGCCATAATTCAACAAGGAAATCCTTTTCCACTATAAATTTACACCAAAATAGCAAATAAAATAAAGAGGTCAGGACAAGGATACGAAATAGAAAGAAAACGCTTTGCTTTTCAGCTATCTGAGAAAGTGCACTTAGTTTGACATATATGTAGGCTTCTAAATCATATATTATATGCTACCACAAATCTGGCAGTTAATAACTCTTAAATAAATTCATCCAGATTAGACAACCTTTGAAAAGCTTTGATAAGTTCTTCTATAAACAATAATAAAAAAAAAAGAGAAAAACCAAGAAAGCTCAATTCCCATGATAGGGTTTTGGAGAAGAGTCAATTATGCTAACTCGAAAAAGAAAGTGCAGATTCATACCCAGATAAAAGAGAAGAAGTTTGGAATGAAGATTACTAAAACAATCCTAACTATTTTATATGGGGAGGAAAGTAACATTTAGGTAGTTGTGAGTCAGTAGAAATCACACAACAAAATGTTATGCCTGACAAAGCATTCGCTTCTAAATGGGAAAAAAAATACAAGGAACACTTCCAATCTCATATATTAAAACTACACATACCTTTCTTAAGCATTTCAATATCCAGGCCCTTGTCATGGTACACCCTAGTATTTTCAAAATCTTTAAATAAGATGCAGCATGGTCCATTTTCCATCTGGATACAACAACATACTATTATCTTAATTAATCTAATAACAGACCTTTTTAGTTAAAAAATAATAACAGCACAATAAATTCACAATCATCATAACATATAATCCACTCAATTCAGAGAGATCTTGAAAACAGAATCAACAATGGTAAGTGAAAACACAATCAACAACAGTAAATATAATTTCAACCATCTGTATTTCATGTCATTATTATAATAGTATTAGTAAATAAACAAAAACAGTCCATGTGCTGATATTTAGCGAGATTCACAACTTCAACAATCATCATTAAATCTGCCATTACCCAAAACCACATGGCTGGACAAAGAAAAATCAAATTATAAAAATCTTAAAAAGTCAAAAGGCTCCTTATGCTGGAATCTACAATTTCTAACCACAAAATCTTTTCACTCGAATTTGCAACGAAAAACTACGGATTAAGAACCTCAACTCATGGAAGTTCTTGTTTGACAGTAAAACAGGAAACGTTATGTATTCCCTCATCACCATTTCAACTAGACAAGCCTGATCAGCTGCAGAGCTAATCAAACAGCAATGCAAAAGCACCATTAATCGGAGATGAGGAAACCTATGAGAGTTGGGGAAAAAAATAATAACCTCTTCCAGAATAAACAACATTGCTACTAACCATCATCCTAATTCAATCACCATAAAGAAATAAATATCAGATTTCTCTCTACCTCTGCTGAATTGACTTCATTTTTTCAAGCATAACAACCCTGTCATGTCCAGCTCTTTGAGAAGTAGAATTATCTGGAAACTGTACAGCAAGAACTAAAAAAGCTTCATCTCGCTTGAAAAAATCGTTGTTTTCCTCATCAATATTAAACCAACAATGATGCAGACCTGCACGATCATTTTTTTGACAAGTTTAATGAGACAAGTATTAACCAATTTTCTTCCTTCATTTTAATTACGAATCCAATCGAGTTCAATGGAATATTTAACATACCATGAAGCTCATTGAAAGTGGATTCAACGAAAGACAATGTGTCTACTTGAGGCTCAACATGTGATGCTTGTGAAATTGTTGAGAAACTGAAAGTGGCTGTCAATTTATAAGTTAAGAAGAGTGCAAAATGGAAAATGGAAACAGGGAAACCAGAAAATCAAAAATTGAAATTATAGAAACAACAAAATACAACATAAAGTAATGTATTTGTAGATTTTACCTCCTTTTCCGCTAATTTTCTCACATTCACGAGGTAATGGAATTAAACTGGGAGCTAAAGAGTTGATAACAGCATGTCTATATTGTTAACGATAGTTGCCTAGCAATATTAACAAACAGCAACATAAGATCTCCCCAAAAAAACTATAAAACAAAAGGTAGTGAAATGAATTAAGAGAATTATGGTTGGAGCAAAACCTGAGTAAATGTGTGGCAAAAATCTTGAAATTCGTCTCAGAGCCATTTTCACCTGGAAAATGGAAAATTCTGCAGGATTTAGTTAGTTCCCGGGTAGGGTTTAAGCTACCCGTCCCAAAATCGAATAGGATAATTTGACCCGGGTTCAAATATTATATTTAAAATCGGGTTGGATACAATTGCTCGAGCCTAGCCCAAGTGTGCTGGTTGCAGCTTAGGCCCAGCCCCAAAGTAGGTTTTACGGGCCATTTGGGTAGGTGCAAAGCTAATCCTCGCAAAATTAAGGCTAACACTTTTCGTTTTTTAATTATTTGTTTATTCGGTTCATTTGATTTTTCAGTTTTAGATTTGTTGTACTGATGTTTTCGACGAGATTTTTACTTACAAGTATTGATTAAAAAAATAGTAATTATTGAAGTATTTAAATAAAAATAAAAAGAAATTATTTTAGTTTTTAAAAAAATGCGGCAAGCTGATGTCATGGTCTAGTTGTTTGCTGCCTTGAGAGTTAAAGAGAGGTTGAGAGTTTAGAGTGTTTTAGGGTTTGAGAGAGATATATATATATATATATATTAATGATCACGTGTGTTCTATTCTATTGCAAGCTTTTGTGGTTTTCCAATCATAGTCTGACACGTTAGGCCTTTTGTTAAAAATAATTTTTCACATGAAACTTCTTTTGATTTCGGTTTTCACAATTGAGCGGTTTTTTAAATGACAAATTGAACCGGTCGTCTTGGTCTGATTTGATTCTTTGGTTTTCGGTTCATTTTGTTCATCCTTATACAAAATGTTTATAGACATACAAAAATTGTATTATTCATTGCAAGTATGCTGAAAAAATGAAAAATGAGATAAATAATGGTAGATGCACTAAGTTTTTTAAAGAAATTGCCTTTGTCAAATGATTTTTCGGTTTATAGTAATATTTATTTTTAATTCGACGTGCCAAATGTATTGATATATGCATGAATCATGAACTACTTTTTCATTTAGAAATAAAAAATTACATATTTCTAAAGCATTTATACAAGAGTTTGTTGTTATTATAGATTGTTTTTAATTAGACAATTGTCTCCTTTAAACATTGTACATAAAAACTTATACAATGATTTTAATTAATAATAAGTGACACTCGAACAATAATAAAAAATGTAATTCATTAATCAAGTTGCAGCTTAAACCGTTTTAGTTTTAACTCGTAAATCACGAAAAGACTTGGACATAACTTATTTGTTGCAATTTTATGGGTGATTTTACATGACTATAATTTAACAATAGCTAATCCGATCAAAGGTATAGAATGGTGATTTTCACATAGTGACACTAAAAATTTAATAAACAAATATTAATTTACTTGGATGCATCGCATTCGTGAAAATTTCTATCAATTCAAGTAGTCAATATCATGTCACCATTACAACTTCTTTTAGAAGACAACCCAGCAGAAGAGCTAGTATTTTACATGCTTATTGCATGTAGCTCATGTGATATTGAATTTATAACATGCCTATCGATAGTGATCGACCTTCGTGTTGAAGCAATACATCTTCGAGTAGGGAAATTTATAACCGGATCCATGAAAAAGGCATATAATAATTTAGGGTTTCTGTGTACATTTAAGTCAACATCCTTTCTTTTGACGGCACTTGCAAGAAATTAATGTTGTTGATGTGCTCCAGCAAAAAGTGTGTTGACGTGACTAGCTTAGAAGAACGTCGTTCTAATCTTCCTATTATGAATAATAGCTTAGAAATTAATGTTCACTCTAGCTAGCTGTTGGCAAGTAGGTCCTTAATTTCTATCACAATACAGAAAATCCAGTAATCTTGACGAAAATTTACATCTTATCCTTTGTCATTTAACCTAAGATTTTAGCTAGGTTCTGAATATTCAAACTTGATTACTAGCACCAGCTCACTTGTTTATATCATTGTGATGTTTAGTATCTATGCATTTATAGGGCGAGCATCAATTTTAACCTATGTGACTGTTTACTAGTCAAGTTAAATTATGTCTTTCATAGATAATTAAAGAATAATACTAGATATTAGGTGATCGATGATGATCAAGGAAAATTCATTTAAATTTTTTAAAATTTGTGATTCAACAATAATGTATAAATATGAATTGAGATGGTATTAAAAGGAGAGTCATTATAAAGTTAAGTACGCGTTTGGTATATAAGGGATAAGCAAAATAAAAAGTTAAAATGATGCGAACTGTTCACGCGATAGGTACTATTCATATAGTAACTTATAGGTATTTTCTGTTTTGTCTCAATTGATTTTTTTAAATGAGATTTCAACTCCTATAAGTAAGAACTCTTATTCCAACTAGGTTTATAGTTTTTAGGGACTTTGCACTCATTATATAAACTCGTAGAGATAATTAAGCATCTAAAGTATCAAAATGTAAACATAAGAGAGAATAAAAAAGTTAGATAGGCATTAAGTGCAGAATGTACTAGAATGTAACATTTGAGGGTGTCTTTATCTTTTAGTGACCAAAAGGAGCACCATAAATCTTTTTTAGAGAAGCTTGTATTCTTTGGATAAAATCTCTTATAAGGTGGGAGATACTAAGAGGTCTTATAAAAATCATAGTGATCTAAGGAGATATTTAAATATCTACAATGTGTAGATACTAAAAGATCTTGTAAGATAATTGTGATGTAAGGAGATACCTAATGATCTAATCAATAAAAAAAGTTGAATCATAAATTTTTACAGATGTGGGCGTTTTAACCGAAGTACATATATATTGTATCTTGTGGCTTATTTCTTTATCTTTATTAATATATTAATCTTGTGTGTTCTTGATTATTTGTAAGTTACGACTTCTGCACGCATATAAAGTAAAAATATATTAGTGTAAATTGTTAATCTCATAAAGAGATTAATCCTGAGATTCATTTTTTCTTAATAAATTGATATCAAAATTATGGCTTAATTGATACTAAAGTGGTATCAAACTAAAAAACATAACTTAATTCCGCGATAAAATTATATCAGCCTCCACAATAAATAATTTTTGTTGTGTTAAATTTATTAATAACTATGAACTCACAAGTCACAAATAAGTATAGTAATGTATGTTGGGAATTTAATTATTGATATATTTTCATAATATATTTGTTTGGAAACACTGTGCATGATATCTTACTATATGCATTTTTCCTTTTGTAATCAGAAATATTATATATGTATGTGTGTGCGTGCGTGTGATGTTTCTTTGCCTGAAAAATAGTGATCGGAAACAACTATTTCTAATGAGACCCACGTGGCATTAAATATATTCTGCATAAATGTAATGTTGTTTCTTTTTTTCAAACTGTTGCAATGCATTAATTATCACGTTATGATGACGATGAGATCATGCATGCAATTGCAACTTGAATATATAACGGGGGGTCTCTCTTCCCGCGTTTCACTCTTCAATTAAGTTTTGGGTTTAAGGAGGGCAAGATGGTGCATACACTAAAGGAAATGTGAATGTTTTTTAATTTTTTTCTTTATTATTTGGGACAAAATCGCCAATGATAAAGGAAATGATTGGTGGTGCATTTTATTCAACAACAGGGGAAATGAGTAGAACTGTTATAATTATCAAATCATGGGCCTTTGATGACTTTATAAATTTGTTTGTTGGCATCTCAACTTTTTTTTTCTTGGATATTGTGTTTTGAGAAGACAAAAGCCTAAGTCCAAATAAGACTGATCAAATAATTTATTAGCCAAAACAAAAGGTCCTCTTCCTCGCTCTTCCTATTCATCTCTCTCCTCTAAGCTCACAGATCTGCATCCACTGAGCTTTGCCTCAGATTCCCTTCTTATCTTTTGCCTGATGACCTCTGAACACTTACCCAATAGAATGCAAGGAAACCCATGCAAAATTTTCAATTCTTCTTCTTCTTCCTCAAAATCAATCTGTCATAGTTTCTTTATAACTTAAAGATGTATGCGTACTTCATTTTTCAAAGAATAATTAACCTATTATATAAAAATTAAGAGAGATCTATATGATTCATATCATATTTCCACAAGCAAAAGACACCTTTTAAGGGAAATATAGAAAAAAATTGTTTCACATATATGAAACCTGTCGCTCTGTGAAACTAGAAGATAGCTAATAAAAGTAACTAATAAGCACTCAAGAGAACTATAATAATAACCACAAAATTGTTTATAAAATCTGTGTATTTCATCTCTTTATCACTGAAAATTTTCAAGATCTGCATGGTTAATGATGACCAGCTTCAAGAACAACCTTGAAGAAGTAAAATAATTGCCTATATAAGCTAGAGAAAGTACTCATTAATCAAGATATCGAACCATCAACATGATCTATATATTTTTTTCTTAAAAAAATATTTTTAAGAAAAGAACAGAAGGGTATGCATAGATATATATTTAAACCATACCATCATCATCTATATATATAAAATCAAAAACAAATAGACTGTTACATACACATAGAAAAATAGAATATCTCTCTTGCTATACATTTCTAGTAAGAACAAAAGACCAAAATTAAAATTAAAAAAAAAAAGCAAAAAGGTAATTACGCTAAGGATGATGACGATTACACCAAAGACAACAACTCTCACTGAGAAGTAAGGACAAGCTGTATTAATGGCGGACTGAAACAATAACCATAAAGATGACAGTTTCATAATAACTTCGCCGTTTTTAACTTTATCATCTTCAGAAGACCCTTTTTGTGAAAAGCCCTGCTCCAGATTATGCTCTCAAATAATTAACTTACCTGTTTGATATAGGGTTTGGCCCGCTAGGAACTTCATGCTCATCAGCTCCAAATTCTCTTCCTCTAGATTTAGAAAAAGGAGAAGGGTGCATGTTTTTGGTTTGTTTTGGATGCAAACCCATGGTGGAAGTTGAAGATGACTCAGAGGGTTCCAAAAGAAACCTTTTGTTGGTAATTGAATATGGGTTACCGTTTACGGGATCGGTAGCACTAAGCTGAAGGAGAAGGAAAATGCAGAAAATTAGGGCAAAAAAGAGGAGAGAGTATGATTTAGTGTGAGTTTCAGAGATTGTTGATGGTGATTTAGGTGCTGCCATGCAATCAAGAAAAATAATAAACCACCCCCCAAGAGACCAGAAGGGTTCAATATCCATGAACCAGCTGAAGCTGCACCAAGGCAAAGCTAAGAAGAATAAGGGAGAGGAAAGAGACAGAAAGAGAGAATTAGAAAAGAAAGAGCAGAAGCCTCAGCAAAAGTGAATATTGGAAAGGAAGGTTTGAAATTCGATACACATTATTTTTGTAGAGGAACAAACAATGACTAAGCTTAACATGGAAGTATATAAGGAATTCGCTACTGAATTTACCTAATAGCCCTCGCTAAGTATATGAAATTATAACTTATAAGGGTATAGCTAACCCTAGGGTTTGGGATTATAGAGATTTTGTATTCAATATTTTGACTTATTCTATCATGAACAAACAGTCCTTCACAAGGACTTGTTGATATCTTTATTTATTAAAGGTGCAGAGAGCATAATATTGATATGATATCAAGAACAGAATGTTCATAAACTATAATCAGTACAAAATTATGCTTTGATTTCTATTATAACACATGGGAAATGAATAGACATTTGCAAAATGTAATGGATACTTTTTATCGAACTCGTTACTTTTTGACTAGTGTGCATTATTTACACTTCTACTTTTATATTTGTAAATAATTTTTTGCCTCTGTCAATTTTTAGGATTTCATGCTCTTCTTAAATGGGTGTGTGTGTATATATAAAATTATAATTACTATTTTGTGGTTAAAATATATATGTATCCGAGCATGGTAGTGAATGAAGCAAATAATTGCTAGAAAATGTGAGATTAAATCAGGGTTGTCAAAGTCTTATTGACAAACATGCACTATTGCACCCAATGGTCATATCGGGCCATCTTGTAATAAATCATGCATTTATTATAATAAATTAAAACCTTAAAAAGTAAATAAAGGCAATGGCATGGAACCAAATAGTAAAGAAAAGGGAGGTGGTGGAAGGAGATGGTGGCTTTTTCTTGCTTGGCCATTGCCCCAAGAAATCTTTCTTTGACTTAGAGAACCCGCACAAATATTAAAATTAAATAAAATAAATCGTGATATTGTTCTTATAAGCTTTTTAGTCTACGTATAAAACGAAAAAGGTGATGTATATATATAATATATACACACACCTCTCCTTTTGCGCGTGGCTTCTACTACCCTCGAATCCTGTCGTAATTTTATTTGAAAAGAACAAGTTTGGTATCTTTAATTCATATCTTAAGGCTATGACCGGGAAAAGCAAGCTTAAATCTTTTAGATATTGAATAGGAAGCTTAAAATACATTACAGGTACACGTTTTTATATATAAAAAAATTAATGAATTTTTTATATGATATTATTGAATGCTTATACTTGTTATTATAGTTTTTATTATGTAAATGAAGACTTGGAAAGTGTGAGAGCAAGTGGTTGAAAAGAGAGCGTGGGTCTAAATTAAACATGCCATAGAAAGTATTTTTTATGGGAACAGAAATATATAAATTGGGTTATGGCAATTGGCAACAACAAAAATAGGAAAAGCAAAGCATCGCATTCTCTTTTATATGAAGAGAATGCAGCTAGCTGCATTCTCGATCTTGTTATTTTATAAAAAAAGAAAAAGAAATAAATAAATGAAAGGCCCAACATGCATCGCATGTATGTCTCCCATGGTTGATGCATGGGTCCCGACTGCCTCGGTAAAATATTTCAGAGAGAGAGAGATTGTACGAACTTTAAGCCCTAACTTGTAATTTTCCTTCTCGATTGCAATATCAATTTGCATGGCATAATTTTAAAAGTTAGTGATGTTCATGGCATTACCCACAAGAAGAAGAAGAATTATATATATATATATATATATATATTGCTCCTGAAACAACAGATGTCTTTGTTTAATGTTTATATATAGCTGTAGAAAACTGTTTATGAATCTTTATGATCAAATTTGTAGCAAATCCTACAGTGGAACCAACCAAAATATATTATCTTTCTTAAGAAACTGTTCATGGCACCTAAAAAAAGTTAGATTGATAGGACTTTGTTGACTGAACACCCCACCTGCTCTATTAAATTTAGTTGGAAATGTTGCCCCTCCCACTGATCTCAAGTAATAAAAAGTGTATATATCTTTTTTAATTTGAACAAGGAATTCTGTATATATTTGGAGGTATCATATCAGTAAAATTAAACAAGAAATAATAATAATAATAATAATAAATAAAAAAAATCGAAATCAATGCAGTCATCAAATAATCAAAACTCCTCGAGACACAATCAAAATATTTTGCCTGCCCATGTGCTTCTTTGCAAAGCTTCCATAACATTTGGCACCAAAAGTCAATTGAGTGGACCTCATAAAATTTATTAGCTTAATGCAGTTGCTACTATAAACAAGCAATAAGTCGTTAAAGACAAGACATCCTCCACATATAATCAATCTTTTTCTTCGGTTAGGTAACCTGTAAGCCATATATATCTGCAAATCCAAGATAAATGTGCTGATTTCAATGTCAACAATTTGAGCTAAGCTTTTAATTTCATCCATGCATATGTACATATGGGCCATATATCTTTGAGATTTTGATATACAATTTCTAAAGAATGGGCATGATGGATTGCAAAAACCATTAGAGGCCATGGGGAGCAAAGAATATAATTCTGAGCAAGTTTTTCCATACTTCACTTCCCATCATTTGATACTTCCTTTTCATTCTTTTTCCTTCAACCGATGAATAAAAAATACGATTCCCATTTTGATGTTAGAGGAATTCCTAGAAAGGAAGCAGTATTTGGTATAAGGAATAATCACTCTGTAAAGCATCTAACGCTTTTTTAAAACTTTCAATAT
Organism: Ailanthus altissimus; assembly: GCA_946807835.1. Classification (NCBI taxonomy): domain Eukaryota; kingdom Viridiplantae; phylum Streptophyta; class Magnoliopsida; order Sapindales; family Simaroubaceae; genus Ailanthus; species Ailanthus altissimus. The sequence continues at coordinate 24,874,066 of OX327684.1, forward strand.
CTATATACATTTTACAATATTCTTTTCCCACTTACATTGTGGGCAATGTTGAATTCACATCACCGACAAGTATCTTTGATACAACAAGTGATACATTTTTAGTAACTACCACTTAAATTAATTATTAAAATCAATATTTTGATGAAATGGCATACTTGTATATGGGAAAAACGACCCTTTTCTTCTTAAAGTTTTAGTTAATTTTTACTTACTTTTTTATAATTTTAAAAAATATTAAAATTTCCCCTATCGCTATCATATCATTAAACTAAATTAAAATTTACATAACATATTATGAAAATTAATATATATATATTTATATACCCTATGTCACGCTCCAAATTTAAAAGATTTGACACACGATATAATTTATATTCATTCAATAATGTGTACTCATAAATAATATTGCATAAAATTTTAAATTTTAATTCAATATAAGAATTCTTAACAAGTTGCTAGTAAGTTCAACACTAAAATGAACGCATAACCTAAAATATAAACATAAACATTTATTGACAATATTTAAATATTTATTTTAATTTTTTAAAATTATAATAATTGAATTATGACTTGGGCAATTAATAAACCGGAGATACGCAGAGTTTTTTCAAATATTAACACTCTACTATGTCACCAGTAGCAACTTTTTTACCGGAAGCCCAGAATATATTCATTGCAACTTCTTATTTAAAATCAACCCATAACCACACTCAATAAAATAATACATAAGTATTTATTTAATATGGACAAATCAAATATCTTAAATCACGTGTCCTCAAATGAAACACTCAGCAACCTAACAACTTAGGGAATCCAAAGAACAGTAAAAGCCTTGCTAAATTCGCTAAGCACACATATATCTCATTTACCTGAAATCACCATAAACTATAATGAGTATAAAACTCAATAAGCATACTAGTTTTTCATATATCAAATACAAATACATTTATATACACAATGCATGTGTATGATATGCTGTGATAAATCAAAATCATAATCTTATCAAATCACGTGTCAGGTAAGCGCTTACACATTCTTTCAAAACATATAATAGGAATACTATCACTCAACTACTACTTAATAGGACTTTCATATCACATATCACATAATGAGCCAAATGTCACTCGTATGTGACATACCGTATAAGAGGAATAGTACAAGTGAGGTTTAAATTACACATATATAATGCTCATGCCCAAAGGTAAGAGCTAAACCCTCACCCTGATCATCGGTGAGTCCTCTTACATGTACTAATACGCCACCACAAGAATGTGATGACTTACTTTTCCTTTAGGTACCAATAGGATCCTCCCTACATACGGAATATATAACATATACTAATCCTGAAATAAATGCCACATATAAAGACTCCACAAATCACATAAAATGCCTACTAAGTCAACAGTGAGTTCAAGCATCCTCAAAATACAAAACGTATCTCATGGACATTTTTCACTTCAAAAGATTTCTTTGTTAAACACATTTCATTTTGAAAACTCACTTTTATAAACACATGTATATCCATGCTCAATGTCAATACTCACATTCATAAACATATGTCTTTCACATTTCATATCAAATATACTTTGGCATAATATAAACATATTTCTAAGCACATTTACAAAATCATACATAGATAATTACTATGCTTATTGTGATTCCAATAAAAATCTAGTGTACTTACCTTTTAGCACTTTTGGCTACAAGGCTTAATTCTCCTTAACCTATCAATAGAGATTAATTCTTTTACAAGCCTCAACATTCACACAAAATACTTTAAATAGCTTACAAAATTATACATTTTGCACTTATCATATCGAATTGGTCTAATTACTTGGTTTCTCAAAACTTGTCATTCTGACCACTTACACTTAACAAAATTTTCTTATACATCAAATGATGTTCAATTACTCCAAAATCAGAATATATCATTCTTGACTCATATGTCCTTCTTATGTATGAATATTATATCATAATTCCTACATAATCCATTCCATAAACACCATCAAATTCAAACTATTATCCTGACAGGATCAAGATATTTACTGAACAGTATTCAATCTTCCAATTTTATAAAATCATATATAACTCACAAATTATAAAACTACCACAGAATTACTCTTGACACATATCTCAATCCATAATAAATATTTCACTTCAAAATCATTGCCAAAAGTATTTTAAAACTATTTTAAAACTATTTTATTCTATAGCTTTAAAAATCTGTTAATCAAATACTGCAATGAGCTGACACTTTTTAGAAAATCATAACAATTTAACCACATTGATCTAAATTCTCAATTCTGAGTATATCATATTAGACATATAAACTTATCATATTTCATAAATTCGTAATTTTTTAAGATCATTCAGCAGATCAAAAATTATTTGTCACTGTATCATATTGTTAACATAGAAAATTTTTAGAATTTCAAGGTCATTTTGATAAATTCACTAAAAGTTCAATTTCTAAAATTTTCAATTGATTCAAAGTCTCAAATGATTCTAGACATGTATAATTTCATATACTCAAAATATAAAACCAGAATCAAAGCACAATAATTTATAAAATTTTCGGATCAAAAGATTATCAAAAAGAAATTCTGCAATTCATCATGATTTATCAAGCTATCTATATAAATCATCATCAATTCTCACAATATCTTACAAAATTCATATCAAATCCTCAATTGTACATATTTTCATAAATCAAAACTTAAAGGAATTAACTAAATTAACACCAAAAAACTAAGAAAGGGTTATAATATACCTCTTAAAACTTAAATTCTAACTTTCTTCTTCTTTTTCTTCTTCTTCTTCTCTTTCTCTCCCCTTTCTTTCTCTATTTTCTCATTCTAAAAGAGGTGGCTCAATCAAAATGATTGAATTATGGTTTCAAATGTGTATTTTTATACTAAGAGGCTAAATTTTAGTATTTACGAATTAACCCCCAAAACTTTCAAAGTATTACAATTTGTCCCTAAAATAAATCTAAAGTCTTGCAAATAAACCTAATACTAATAGTAGGTTCTTAATCTATGCAAACACTACTAATAACAATACATAAATCAAGTATCACCTACATACAAATAAAATATGTATATTTATATATATATAAAAATATTTATTTTTATCGGTTGTGGATAAGTGGTTACTATATCCTATAAATTAATTAAATGAATTGTTAACTCTAAATTAAATAAATTTTGGTACTAAAAAATTATAAACAATAATAAGCATAAAATATTTTTTTAATTAATTTAAGAATAATTAAAAAATGAGAAGATGTTTATAATGAGTTTCCAAAAGAACTCATTTTTGTAAGTTTATTTTAATTAAACGATATTTAAAATATTTTATACTTATGATTATTTATGATTTTTTAGTACTAAAATTTATTTAATTTAAAGTAACAATTCATCTTATTAATTTTTATAGTATATATATTAATCTATATAAAATATTATATAAACTTTAGTTTGATCTAGTGGTAAAAATGGGTGATTTTATCTTTGAGGTTAAGAGTTCAATTTCTTTCAAATTCTCTTTTTTTTTCTCTATTTTATTTATGGGTAAAATTGTTAATTTATTTAGAGGCAGAACTATTAAACTATATATGATCAAAGATAAAATTATTAATTCATCAAAAAAATTAAAATTAACAAAATAATAATAACGGAACAGTGAACAATGATAACGTTATAAGAGTTTTAATACTTTTTAAAACCACAAATGAGTAAATAGAAATTAACTAAAATCTTAAGGGGTAAAGGGTCGTCTTCCCGTTGTATTTGTTTACAGCATAATTCCAATACCAAATAATACACTAAAGAAGCAAAAACAAAAATAAACGATATATTTGTTGTACTTGGAATATATATTACCTACAAGTTCAGCTTCTTTGGGTTGCTCTTGAATGTATATGTACTTGGTGTTTATTTTGCCTATGCATTATGCCCTTGCTTCTGGAGGAAATTAGCCGTTGCACTAAATCTTTAGTAAAAATAGGCACCAGTCCTAGCTACTGAAAAATGAATGGGCACAAAAAATCTAACCAAAATAATGTCAAACTCAAAGGAGAAAGGAAATTGTTCATGCAGAAAAACACATTTCACTTTCCATTTTGTAGTAATACATAGGGCGGCTGCTTTTTTGATTGACTATTATTATTATTATACGTCCAATTTATTTTTATATATTTTATTTTAAATAATTAAAGTAACATCTGAATTTTATTTTATTTCAATTTAATGTTCTTTTTCAACGAATTTCTAAAAAGCATGAAAGACAGATGCAAGTCAATAAGGGGGTTTCTAAAACCAAAAACCATGACTGAAATCAAGGCCTAATTACTGCAAATTCTTTTGGTACAATTTCTGCTTTTTAAGGCAGATACCATGGGTGGGGGGATACACTTTCGGCCACCCAACACTGTCCCTAATAGACTAATGAAGCACAAATAGATAGATAACTCTTCATTATCTATTGTGTTTGTTAATTAACCCTTTTGGTTGATAAGCATCAGCTCCTGGTTGCCTTATAATAATGCCTCGATCAAGCTTTTGCTAATGCTGAGCAGTCAAACAATTACAGTTTAATCATCAAAGTTATTTCTTCCTTTCTGCTTTATATAATATTGTATCTGTGGTGAGTCAATAATCTCCAAAGCTAGAATTGGTCAGATTTTCAAGATGGAGAACATGACTTTCACTTTGAAGGGGGCTCCCCAATCAATGGACAATTAATTACATGTAAATTTGAACAACTTCAGTTGTTATTTTCGAAAGTATGTGGGTAATTATAATTGTCAAAGTTGACAACGAAATTTAAATTATTTAAACTGCTTTTTAAAAAGTTTTTTATTTGAAAAAAAAAAAACAATGACAATCGTGTTGTCTGCTGAGGCATTATAATTTAGCAATATAGATTATTGCAATTGGAACAGCAATTTTCTAAATATGTATTTAAGACTTTTTATGTTTACTTCTAAGCAAAAATTCTTTCTTATAAAGTACCTAATAATGCTTCTAGAGAAACACTTCAAATATTTTTCAAACCCCAATTGTTGAATTCTTTTTTATTATTTCAACTAAGTAATATACTACTTCAATCACTTAAATATTTTTTCATTTGTACTGTAAATAAAATAAATCATTTTATTTCTTTTGGTTGCCTCATAATTAATCCGTATAACTGGAAAGTCGAGCATCAAAATAATGGAAAGAGTAAAACTGAGCTTATTAAGTAATTAATGCTTGTTACCCCCAGTAACAAAATTAGAAGTTTCTGGTCTAAAGGATAAAGGCACTTGTTTTTTTTTATATATTTAATTTACGACGCTGAGAAAAAGGACCAAAAAGTTTGAGACTTGAACGATAAAGTTGGATTATATGCAAACTATACGTAACATGCACATGCTTTACCCCATTTGTGACATATTGATGATTGTATGCAGATGGCATACGTTACTATGCAACTTTGTTTTTTTTTAAAAAAAATTCAATGGTAATATTTATTATAAATAACTTCACAATATTATATTATATAATAAATTTACTTCAATGGTAATATTATATATATATATATATATATGAAAATGAGCGTTGAATAAACATTTCAATGTGAAATATATGTTTTATTTACTTAGAAAAACTTTAATTGTTTTGTTTTAAAAAATTAAGCAAAAGTATACCAAACGGACCTTGAAAACTATAACATGAGTTGGATTTAGTGAGGAGCACTTTAAAATTTCAAAATAAGAGTTAAAAGAAGGTATTGAAATCCTTTAACAGTTATTAGTAGGGGATATTAACACTGTCACTCTCCGACACAAATTACACTTTGGCAATGATTTTGATTTTAATTATACTGCTATAATGTTATTCACTCTAATTAATTGAAAAAACAAACATACCCTCATTTTTTAAGATATTTTATTTATTTATGAGATAAAATCATGAGAGCGTTTTTATCTTTTAAATTAAACAGAGAATGTGACAAAGTAATTAAACCAAAACTACATCAAAATATAATTTGTGTCAATTCAGCTGACATTGTTAATACTAGAAGCTTGTCTACAGTAACTGTTACGTTACAATAACCGAGTGTAAGTAATTTTATGCTAACAATAGCACCAAAATTTCAACTCTTGCAATATAATCTATCTCGGCCAAAAGCTACATGTTCTTGACCCCATATGGCTATATCGAAGTTTCTCTTGCCTAGTAGCACTAAATAATTATATGCGTTTTCTCAGTGAAAATAGGAGGGTCAACTCAAAGCACGGATCTTAACAAAATGCTAAGAGGGTCAATAAATCCAAAGAGAAAAAACAGTTAGACCCAGGAAAAAGAAAGCAGAGAATCTTCTTTACCCCTTCTTTCCTTTTAATTTTCTTCTTTGTCTTAAACGAATCAAGACTCAATAATCAAATTCAAATCAGATCACAACAGTACAATCTGCTTAACTGGTCTCGTGTAAGGTTCTTTTCACCAGCCAAAATATACAGTAAAAGTCTAGAAAAGTGGCCACGGGCCAGTGTGGTCCACAGAGACCCACAACATAGATCCTAACATCTTTCATAATTTAGCAATGATAGCATGTAAAAAGCATAACGACATTGTATGGTGAAGAAATATATATCCATTTTCAAACATTGTATTTAGCACTCACCATATTTATTTGGCTTGGATGGTGATGCTTCATCAACCCTTTATGCATACCTTTTTCTGCTCCTGCGTTGTATTTTTTTTTTTTTTGGGGGGGGGGGTTCATTTTCTGCCTATCTTATCAATTTGAGAATCCTCCATGAGAAATGCTACCAAGCTCTATGCCTGGTCAAATTATGCTTTCACAACAAATAATATGTTTCTTCCTATATGAAAATAACTTCTTAAAAAAATAATAAGATTCCAACAAGGATACCCTTGTGAAAGTGTGAATGTCATGAGCTAGAGGAAGCCCAAATTTTTCTATGACAAAGCTTCTAAAATAATTGTATTTAAATTGTCAGGTTTCAGAGTGGGAGACCTTGCTTTATATAAAGTTGTGGACACCATGAATTGCTTGATGTATAATAAGAAGTTTCTCAGCAGAAGAGATTATCATGTAAAGGTGGTAGGGCACAAGAATTATCTTTGAAATGGACTTTTGCTTTTGCTGGTCTTTTAAAAAGTATAATCATCTATGTGCATATCACTTTCTCATGTTTGTGTTCCCACCATTTTCTTCACGAACATTAAGAAATACATCACTAATGCCAAACATACAAACACAAATCTTGAAACGATATATTTACCACAAATATGAAATTGATTGGTTAACTAATCTTTAATCACAGCTTGCATTACAGTATCATAAACATTTTGCATGTCATGTACGAGTTCAATGAATAAAAAGACGATTCAGTCCAAAACTTCAAATTAACCAAATGACCAGGTCATTTCACTTTTACATATGCAGAACTCACAATTCCAACTCCTACTTTCTGCAGATCAACTTAATAAAGCCACACTTCAACCCCAAAAAAGGAGAGAGAACGCACTAAATGGGCATTCTCACATACTGGAAGATGAACGTCACAGTTCTTACATTATGGTGTTGATAATTCAGAGATTTCATGCATTTGGTTTGCAGATAACTTGCACAAACTGGAATAAGATCCATTTGATAAAAGTTATATGGAGGTAAAAACAAACTTTAACTTCAAGCTGATTCAGATTCTCAGATTTACTGAACCAGTACTACTATGAGAAGCCTCAGTGCCCAAACAAAAAAATGCGGGTTGGAATCTGCAAGTTTTCAGCTAACATTCCTTGTATAGCCTAGCTAAATCAAGCAGAAAAAGAAAATGAAACAACAATGAATGATAAAAATGTACTGGTTATATTATATATCACTTCCATCGCAGCGATTGTCTAATTCCGGTATAGATGAGTCCTAGTGACCGCCCAATCAAGCAAACAAGAAAGAATGAGATGGCATTGCTGATTTTGTCAAAAACAGCTCTAATAAATGGCATGCTAATGTCAGATAATTCAAGAAATAAGCTGAAGTAGTACCTCCTGCAAAACAAAGAGTTTCGAATAGATTCAAATTACGCAAAGTTATCTGATATTAAGAATCATAAACATATGAAAAATACTGCAAATAAAAATGGAAAGATTAAGGTCCAAACATTGTTCCAGGTCTGAAAAAGATTTGAGCAGAACCTCAACATAAAATTTTCTTCAATAAAATAAAGCAGGTGGATTTACATTTAGGCATATCAGCAATGATAAAGATAGAATCATCATCAAGATGACTAATGGATGCAACAGTTTTGATCCAAGTATCAAAAGTTAGAGAAACCACAAGGAAAACAGTGCCACCACAAGATCATGCTTTGCTCCCCCAAGTTTAAAAATTATATCCAAAAATTTCCCTTTCCGTAAATTCAATGGCCCTAAAAGCACTTAACTCACATCAACTGATATCCTGTAACTATTGCTCACTTGCCAACTCTAGATGTTATCTAGCCTCCTGAATGACAATGAACACCCCTCTAATGCACAACGCATGAATCCGCTCAAGAATTTTTCTAATGCATACATGTCATAAATCCACTTGATTGAGGCAAGGGTAATCTTGCTGTTAAGGCATTATGGCTACAAAAATTTTAATGCAAGGGTCAACTGACCCTTCAAAGCACACACCACTTGAGCCACCCTCTTTGATCCAGTGGTAAACAGCATATTGAACAATACTTTGTTTCATATATTTGGACATGCAAATTAAAACATATTAGCAGTTGATCTCTATGGTTGATCAATCTCTAGAAAAAGTAAATACACAAGCACAATAACTATATTAAATAATTCAGATGTTATCTAATCACAGACCAACGCTACCAACTATCATGTTAATCCAACATGCATGCAAGGGAAACTACTTTGAGGCAAAGAGGAAAAGCATACCATCCTCTCAAGGCCCTTAGTTCCTTTGTTCTTCTCACAGGAATGGAGATATTAATTATCTTAATGTCACGTAATGCAGATATCAAGGACCCAGATTTTCTTTGGGTAAGCTTCTTCCACCAACTGTAATTCTCAGTGGGATGATCCCTGCTAGATTCCTCTATGAGTTGGCTCTGAAATGAGCAAAGGTCAAAGCGATCCTCATACATTGATACAACAGCCTCCACATTTTGGTACATCCACTGTTTCAGGGCCACCTGTACCACAAAAGAAATTTCTTGATAAATTAACCTCCTAACATTTAATTTAAAGAATAAAATTGTGATACAACCACTGATTCAAATCATTCTTTTCACAAAATGCATTTATTAAGCCTTGATATTTAGCAGTCCAACATTTAAATGAAGGGTGAAGAGATCCTCCAAGCACAAAGCTTGCAGCACAAATTGCAGGAAGAGTGACAGAGTAGCATGAAGAACTGATGATAAGGGCTATCCATAATCAATAAAGGAGGGTTAGGTTTCACACAGCACAGCCAAGAAGTCAAGACATAACTTCAGAATTTATTACAGCACAGATGTATAGTCAAATGTGAGATGTAAATCTATGACCTGCTTTTGGTCTAGGTAACAAGTCAACGTACTTACTGGTCTCTAAATCCATAAAAAAATAAACGTCCACAGACCACAAATATACCAAAATGGGTTGTTCAAAGTCTATTCCTATCCTAGGGAGTGAGTATTCAATGTAATTCCATTCATATTACTGTATGCACAGTAACAGAAAATCTTGAAAACAAATCAAAAAAGCACAAGATATTCAATCTAGTAGCATTAATAGTAGGGCCAGTATGTAAGTCCCCACCTTTTTATTAAGCAAAATGAGATGGAGCATCAAAATGCAAAAAGGAAAAAGAAAAATTAAGCATAAGGCTGAAGAAATCTTAATTCAAAGCTGGCAAAGAAAAATATTGTACCTCATTACGTAGTTTTTGAAGAGCGCGGGTGGACAGATTACACATAACTAAGCCCAGGCTATTAATTTCATTTGACAAACTGCTGTCAACAGAAATTAGCTCCAGATAAATGCTCGCTATCCCATCTGCTAAAGATATCACCAAATCCTCCAAAATGGAATCCGCATATAAAGTAAACATGCTACGACTGTAAGAGCAACCTTTTCTGCTAAAAAAATGGGTGTCTCAATAAGGATAAAACACAGGTGGATTGCTAGATGTAAATAGATTTTGACGTTGATTTCAAAACATCTACAACATCAACTCAACTCAAAGGGCAAGTAATGCTAATAATTGATATCTATCACAAATATACAACAGCTAATAAGCATAAGTAAGCATAAGGTTCAAAACTGCTTCATAATATAAAGAGTTATGCTACATGATAAACAATCAAAGATTCTTCATACAACTTTATTTTTAACACTGTCCCTGAAAATTACTTCTGTTCCAGTTTCAGGGTGGACAAGAGTTTCAAATTCAACACCCTTCTCACTTAAATCTCTTATCCCACTTCTATGGGCAACATACCTTTTCTTTAATTCACTTTTAGTTAATCTCACAGTTCAAAGCTACCATGTGCTTTAAAGAGGTCAATTTTCCCATTTATATAGATATTACATCCCAAGAACCCTCAAAAACTTGTAACACCTACCGCGCCCTCAACCCCTAATCCCCTAAACCTCCATCTAGCTTACTTTACTCCAACTCATAAACCACATGTTTTCTTCTAAAAATAAATAAATAAACCACTTGTGTTTGCACCATTAGCAAAACTACAATTAAAAGATGCTTCTAAAAAGCAGGTACATATATGGAAAGAAGAATGCAAAAAAGATGTGCTCCATTAATTCTTGCGGATAATATTTTTTACTAAGCATTTCCTTATGAATTCCTATGTTGTTGGAATTCACTTCATATAATCCATACCAAGGCACATTATAATTTGTGCCACTTGCAAAAAGGTTCTGAAACTCAATTTCCATACTGTGTAGGAAAACCAGCCAATCAAATAGCACTGGAAATAAAGTTACAGTACCGATTCCTTATCATACACCTGAAAAGAAAACTAAACAAGGGTAGAAGGAGAAAGTAGAATATTGATCTAACACAATATGGTATGGGTTTAGAAGTTATTTAGTCTATTCATGCTAAAAAATTTATTGAAACAAATAATCTGGGAATCTCTGGACTCCATGGTTAAAATTTTTAATCAGTGGTCTAGTAAAGCACAAACCCTAGACAGTTCAAGGATAAATCTACTTTTGCTTCAAAAAGTATCAGCTTGCTAATGTGAAGTTCCCAACTTTTTTATGCAGAAATATCCATCCTCGTACATTGTCTTCCATCTATCTTAATGTTAGCATGGTTCACCAAGACAAAACAAAAATTGATAGAAAACTGATCTGTACACAGAAAGGAAATTTTAAAGAAAACAAGATTTGAAAGGAAAAATGGTTAGTAGGCCAATATGTTTGTCTCCAATGTTGCAAAAACTGGTGCTAACATGTAGTTGTGGACATTTAGTGTATGCTCAAAATACAACTTGATCATATTTCAAGAAGACATAGGCAACATCAGAATAACAATGTCTAAGCCAATGAACCAAATAAGAATCAAGTCAAGAACCTAACTTTACCTAAGAGTACCATATCGAAGGAAGTAGACTAGTTCTGCATAAAGGTCTCCCTTGCCTGACCTTATGATGTTCTGTAGAATACTATCATCTCCTTTTAACTTCTCTATAATAAGAGAAAGAAGTGCCTGAAAAGAACAGTAGAAGGAAAGGACATTATGAAACATCTTGCAACAAATATACAGGAATAACAACAATATAACAAATCAAGCTTTCCAAGGTACCTCATCAAGATTGTTATTTTCTAGGCAAAACTCCTTTTCCAGCCAAGCCATGCATACTGGTTGACAGGATTCCCGAATAATTTTAGAAAAAAAAGTCAACCAGTCATCCATGTTAACAGTATCAAGATTGACTGAGATACTATTTACCTGAAAACAATTATGAAACATCAAAATGCAGAAATTACTCAAGAGACTACAATAAGAATAAAACAAATTGTCACTATAAACCATGCAAACCCCTAACAATCACAAACAAACTTATGAAACCCAAAAGTCATTATAAAGAGAGATTACTGATGTGCTTAATTGCACATTCAAAGATTTTCAGCTATTCAAGAATTAGTACATAGCAACATAGTCTCCTTTTACTCACTTCCCTTCAAGTGTCTACCAGGTGGTCTTGAGCACTTCAGATCACTATCTCCATATGGTTTTAACCCTAAAAACTATGAATTCCTATTCATAATGGAAGGTGTATGTTTCAAAAAACTAACATGTTCAACTACATGCTCATCTAGGCAAGTAAAAAGCTCAATTTTTATCTGGGGAAAGCAGATTTAAGCAGAATAATAATGGTGACAAAGAGACAATAAAGATAGTGCATGCCTCTTTCTCAAGCTGATGAAAAGAAGCCCATAGCAACCGTAACTTTGGACCCTCAGATACAGCATACAAACTTAAAGGGCGGACTGCCTGGTATTGGTCAAATTCAAGGACTTTGTTTCCCAAATTGCTGACATGTTCAAGAGCATCTAGAGAATCCAAAAGTTTTTCTCTTACTGCTTGCCATGTATACTTCATATCAACTTTGACATCATTCTTCCCAGCACTGAATTTCAATGAAAAATATTCTGAGTAATTGAAAGAAACATGGCAAGCAAAAACTAGAGAATAGCACTCGTATCACCAAACAACCCAAATAATTTATCACCTACGTACAGGAGAACATACTTCAAAAAAATTTATATGCTTACCCTTACCTACCAGGAGAGGTTGAGCTTTCAGGGGACACATTTTTATCAAGGATCTCCTTTTGGGAGGTGATATTAGACTTCTGAACAGGAATCACTCCAGCCAGATATGTAAGGAATATACTGATCATCAGAAGTACCTGATCACCAATAGGAACCCAGTCAGAGGCTGTTACACCATTAGGGTTCATCAAAAACCCCATGCAACTACACCTCAACGAAGTCTCACGAAGGTGAGGATGGACTTTCAGATTTTCAGCACCAAGAGTACTAAGCTCGCACATTTTCTTCATTGAGAGCCGAACAACTTTACCTCTTCTGTAAGAACACCTCCTGCAACCACAAAATCAGAGACACGAGATTTAGCATAATCATTAATATCCTAATTTCAACTGAGGTATGATATATCACTCTACAGCAATCAATTTAGAGGCAAGAATGCTGAGCACACAACACAACAATTGTTGTTACTGAATCATTAAAAAATATATGCTACAATTATTGGGACCTGCAAAACCTAAGGTACAGCTGAACAATTGACCAATTTTGAAAACATTAATTGGTTAAATATTTCAAAATATTGGCAAGCACTAGAAAGTTTGACAACTAAGATTGAAAATTTTCATCTCTTCTTAGCAGTTCTTATTTAGTAAACATATAATTTTAGTGAGTGACAAAAATTCACACAAAGTAACAGTGAATGAAATAAAATTTTAATGCCATGACTACCAATAATCACTATAAAAAATCATCTAAAAGAAAATATGAATTAATAAAACTATCAAGATTCCTTCCTCAGATCGGCGATGCCAATGCCAACTATTTTTAACATAACTTTGAAACCACCACTAAAAATTCACAAACAAATTGGATTAAAAAAGAAAAAAAAAAACCTTTGAACTGCTCTAAAATGTGAATTTCGGGGTGCCAATCCTCCCTCTTTATTAAAACTTCTCTGTACATGCATCTTGATACATGATGCTGAAGCCAAATATTCAGCCATTGCTCAAATTTCCTACCACTCAATCAACACATTGTGGGGCTTGCACATACATTGCAGAAATTGGAACAACTCCAGCTGCCAAATCAGTTCGTACACCAACACATTAGCATATAATGCATTTTTATCAATCCATACACATGGAATGCAGCAACATATAAATCAAACAGTAACATTAGCAATACTAACAATGACATTTTCAAAAAGTTGAGCAAAGATCACCAGTCTGACCCAAGTTCAAATTAACCATACTATTATTGCATAAAAACAAATAATAAACAGTTTATAATCAAGTTGCTAATCAGCATAACATCGCAATATAAATTTAATATCGAATTCCACTTGGAAAGAAACAACAGCAAATTCATCTAGTGACCCAAATTCACAACAAGGATCTCTAATTTTCCTTTACACTAAGCAACAATTAACGCGTCCCAAAAATGACAACGGTATTCCATATTGATCCCACACCCTAATAAGCTTATAAGTTGATTAAACTCAAAACAAAAACTTTAGTACCAGTACTGGAGAATTTAAATTAGTACCAGTACTCAATCAGCGAAGTGAGAATGCTGATTGAAGAATAAGCAGCAGAAAGCGAGATGAGATTAGGTATTTGAAGTTTAGGGGCGGCCAATAAAGGAAAGGCAACAAGAGGTTGCGAATGAATGTGTTATGTGAAATAAGTGAGGATGAGGATTGGATTTGTGCGTACCTGGTTCTTTACGTACACTGACGTTGTGGTTCTTTGTTCTGTTCTCTTTCTCTCCCCACTTCAGTTGGCTAAAGAGGGAAATGGCCAAAGAATGGCTCCAGCCCTCCAAGGGATATGATATGATTGCTTTATTTTTGTTTTTATTTTTTATTTTAAGAAGTCTCTCCTTTGCTATTAGTGTTTTTATTTTTTTTTAAATGATAAAATAAAATATCATAAAAGAATAATTATTTGGGCTTGTGTATACTCTATGTCTAGTTAGACAAAGGTCGCATCGGGTTCAAGAGAAATTAAGATTAAGAATTTTTGCCAACAAGTAACGTTTATTACTAAACCTATATTAGAGGACAGCAAACGAGATCTATTACTAAAATTGGGTTGTGAAGCAATAAGTGTGTCGCAGAACTTAGGTCTTTCGCAGAGAAAGACAAGTGAAGCTCTATCAACAGAATTGCAGAATTTTTAACAAGTAATGACGTAGAGTTCTGAGTTGAATGATAAAAAAAAGATAAAATAAAAGGCTGAGAAACTTATATAAATTATGTGTATTGAATTGATTATTACAATGAGAAAATAAGCCTATCTATAGGCTCTAAAATCCTATACAAAACTTATTTTTACTAGAGAATGAGTTCTAATATGATAAAACTTCTAATTTTATACAAATTTCTAAATAGATTACAATACATAATTAAGCCCAAAACTTTAAACTAGAAAATTTTAATATATATTTTTTGGGTTGGCGTCAATAATAATAAAAATTAGAACTAAGGATATTTCAAAAACTACAAATCTGAAAAGTATTCTAGAAATTATGAAAGTTTTTAAAGTGAATGAATTATAAGGGAGCTATTCACATATTTATAGGCGAGAAAGGGATGAAATTTACAAATATACCCCCACCACCTCTTTACTTAATTGCCTTTCATAATACTCTCTCTTGAATTCCACCACTTCAGTTATATTTTACATTATTAAAAAAAAATCAATGGGACAAAAATCAACAAAAAAAAATACAATTTTATAATATATAATGATAGTAAACATACTTTCAAGACTGCCTCATTAAAAATCTTGCCAGTAAAATTCAGTAGAATAAAACCTGGTCAATTAAAAAAAAAGAGTACGGTGCACATTTGTAACTTATGTGATTCTTCTTCCAGGAGACTGTGCTTCCCATAATTAAATGTTCTTCTCATAGTAACATCCATTAATTTGATAATTTGTTGAGTTGGCGCATATCAACTTTGTAAACTAATATCTCAAAAGTTAACGTTGGAAGAGATTTGGTGAACAGATCTGCAAAATTGTCAATGAAGCATACCTATTTAACAGTAAATGTCACACCCCAGACCCAAAAGATCTGATACATGACATAACTTATACTCATTCAATAATATTTAAACATTCATTTTAATTTCTTTTAGAATTATAGCAATTGAATTATGACTGGGACAATTAGTAAATCGGAGATACGCAGAGTGTTCTCAGAGATTAACATTCTACTACGTCTAACAACTTTGTTACCGGAAGCCTAGAATATATTCATTACAAATTCTTACTTAAAATCAATCCATAACCATACGTGGTGAAACTTAAACTAAATCCAACCACACACAATAAAATAATACATACGTATTTATTCAATAGGGACAGATCAAATATCTTATCCCACGTGTCCCTAAATAAAACACTCAACAACCTAGCAACTTAAGGAACCTAAGAAACAACAGAAGCCTTACCAAATCCGCTAAGCACACATGTACCTTATTTACCTGAAATCACCATAAACTATAATGAGTATAAAACTCAATAAGCATACTAGTTTTTCATATATCAAATACAAATACATATATGTACACAATGCATATGTATAATATGCTGTGATCAATCAAAATCAAAATTTTATCAAATCACATGTCATGTAAGTGCTTACACATTCTTTCAAAATATATTACAGGAATACCATCACTCAACTACTACTTAGTAGGACTTACACATCACATATCACATAATGAGCCAAATGTTACTCATAGGTGACATACCGTATGAGAGGAATGATACAAGTGAGGTTTAAATTACATATATATAATGCTCAAGCCCGAAGGTAAGAGCCAAACCCTCACCCTGATCATCGGTGAGTCCTCTCACATGCACTAATACGCCACCACACGAATGTGATGACTCAATTTTCCTTTAGGTACCAATAGGATCCTCCCTACATACGAAACACGTAACATATACCAATCCTGAAAGAAAGGCCACACATAAAGGCTCTATAAATTACATAAGATGCCTACTAAGTCAACAGTGAGTTCAAGCATCCTCAAAACATAAAATATTTCTCATTGACATATTACACTTCAAAGCTTTCTTTGTTAAACACATTTCATTTGAAAAGCTCACTTTCAAAAACACATGTATGTCCATGCTCAATGTCAATGCTCACATTCATAAACATATATCTTTCAAATTTTATATCAAATACACTTTGGCATAACATAAACATATTTCTAAGCACATTTACAAAATCATACATAGACAATTACTATGCTTATTGTGATTTCTGTAAAAATCTAGTATACTTACCTCTTAGTACTTACAACTACAAGGCTTAAATCTCCTTAACCTATCAATGGAGATCAATCCTTTTATAAGCCTCACAATTCACACAAAATACTTTAAATAGCTTACAAAATTATACATAATACATTTATCATATCAAATTGGTCTAAATACTTAGTTTCTCAAAACCTGTCATTCTGACCACTTACACTTAACAAAATTTTCTAATACATCAAATGATTTCTAATTACTCCAAAATTAGAATGTATCATTCTTAACTCATATATCCTTCCTATATATAACTATTATAACAAAATTCCTACACAATCCATTCCATATATACCATCAAATCCAAACTATTAACCTGACAGGATCAAGATACTTATTGAACAGTATTCAATCTCCTACTTTTATAAAATCATATACTAACTCAAAAATTATAAAACTATCACAGAAATACTCTTGACACACATCTCAATCTATGATAAATAATTCACTTCAAAATAACTGTCAAAAGTATTTTAAAACTATTTTATTCTATAGCTTTAAAAATCTGTTAATCAAATACTGCAATGAGCTGATACACTTTAGAAAATCATAACACTTCAACCACATTGATCTAAATTCCCAATTTTGAGTATATCATATTAGACATATATACTTATCATATTTCATAAATTGTTAATTTTTTAAGATCATTCACTAGGACAAAAATTATTTGTCACTGTATCATACTGTTTATACAGGAAATTTCCAGAATTTCAGGGTCATTTTGGTAAATTCACAAAAAATTCAATTTTTGGAATTTTGAATCGATTCAAAGTCTCAGATGATCCTAAACATGTCTAATTTCATATACTAAAAATTCAAAACCAGAATCGAATCACAACAATTTATAAATTTATTGGATCAAGAGACTATCAAGCAGAAATTCCACAATTCATCATGATTTATCAAGCTATCTTATAGATCATCATCAATTCTCATAAGATCTTACGAAATACACATCAAATCCTCAATTATACATATTTTCAGAAATTAAAAATTAAAGGAATTAACTTAATTAACACCAATAAATTGAGAAATAGGTGTGACATACCTCTTAAAATCTAAAATTCCAATTTTTTCTTCTTTTTCTTCTCTTTGTCTCCCCTTTCTTTCTCTCTTTTCTCACTCTAAAAGGGATAGCTCGACCCAAAAGAGTGAATTAGGGTTTCAAAAGTGTATTTTTATACTAAGAGGCTAATTTTTGATATTTATGAATTTGCCCCTAAAACTTTCAAAGTATTACAATTTGGTCCCTAAAATAAATCTAAAGTCTTACAATTAAACCCAATGCTAATAGTATGACCTTAACCTATACAAACACTACTAATAACAATACATAAATCAAGTATCACCCACATACAAATAAAATACGTATATTTATACATATATAAATACTTATTCTTACCGGTTGTGGATACTGTTTACTACAGAAATCCTTTTACTTTACTGCAATTTATGAGTGTAAAAGATTTTTGGAGATATATGTTTGGTTTTATCTTCTTTTATGCATCTAACTTGAGTAATACAAGCAGCATTATCTTTGTAGTTAGAATATATGTTGCAGATGGTAGGCTGCATGTACTCTGAATGCCATGAATAATAGATCGTATTCATATGCATTCTCTTATTATTTTATGTAGTGTAAGAATCCCAAAATGCTCAGAGGAGGTGGGAATAAAAGTTTACTTTGTGGACCACCATAAGATTATTGTAAAGTAAACATATATCTCACATGCTAGAGAGTTTTTTAAGGTCAAATAAATTCGCAACATCAATAACATTATTATAAAAGTTATATTCGATCTGACGCTTAGGCTAGATATAATAAAGCGCCAGTTGCATTAAGATATGATACTTTTGGATCAAATATTTTATTATCATGATCTTTGGATGACACGGATTCCTTTTAGGATTAAGAAACTGAATAATTATAGGTGTACTTAATGTATAGACTTTATCCATATTAAATCTTCTTAGAATCCTTTCAATATTGATAGATCGATGGATAAAGATTCTATTTAATTTGTGCATAATATGCAGGCCGAAACAATATTTAATCTTCCCCAAGTTTTCATTTCAAATTCTCTTTTATGTATTTTGCAACATTTATGAGATCTTCAGGAGTTCTAATTAGATTCATATCATTTATATATATAGCCATAATGACAAATTCATAATCTAACTTCTTTATAAATATTCATGAGTATAATGGATCAAATCTTATTAAATATTCATTTAGGCATATGTACCATATAACCACTGATTTTTTTGATACCTACAAAGATCTTTGTACCTCAAATGAATATAAATTGCAAGTACATGCTTCAAGCATGTTGAATTCTTTAGAGATTTTCATATAAATATACGTGTCAAGTGGTCTATATAGGTAAGTTATCACTACTTCCATAAGATGCATATCAAGTTTTTTCTGAAACTGCCAAACTTATCAAGAATAAAAATGTAATTGTGTCCACCAGAGGGAAATAAGTTTCATCACATTTTTGTGAGAAATCTTGAGCAGCAAGTTTTACTTTATATCTGATGACCTCATTATTTTTATTATGTTTTTGTGTAAAAACTCATTTATATCATACGGTTTGACATTTTCAGGTGTCTGGACTATAAGTTCGAATACTTCACGCTTGGTTAGAGAAGTCAATTATGCTTGAATTATTTCTTTTTATTATAGCTAGTCATGTCTTTTTTTTTGCATTTATTAATAATTTGTAGCTCAACATCATTATTTATAATTTCAGTAGTTACTGCAAATGGAAACATATTGTCGACAATTATTTCATCATATTGCCACATTTCTTTTGCGTAAGCATTATTTGCACCATTTTCCTTATTTTTTTAATTCTTGTGCCTGTTTTGGGACTAATGTGTCTTTTGGGACTTTTTTCTCTTCCAGGACTTTTGTCTATTTTTGAATTTATGCCTCTTTTGAAACTTATGTCTCTTCAAAGAATTGTCTCTTTAATGACTAATGTCTCTTTAGGGACTTATATCTCTTCGGGGTTATTAACTATTTTGATGTTAGTGATTTAAATAATGTGAATTTATTAGCTCGAGTATAATTTTCAACAGGATTCTGAATTTTTTCTTTATTCTTCATCAAAACAATATCTTTTGAAACAAGTGGTCTGCCACGCTTCTGGCGTGCAACAGAAAATTCATTTGCTACCTTTTGATTAGATTATTTTGCAAGAATAATTATCCGGGCTTATGTATTAGTAATTGATATATATAACTTGGTTACTTTTGATGCATTTTGTAAATATATTTGACAATTTATTTGTAATTATTTGAAAATGAATATTCCTTCACATTTTATTTTCATATTAATTTATGTGAGGATACAAATAAGATATGGTAGTCATTTTTAAAAAAGGTTCATGCCTTACTTTAGGAGACAATTTTCTTTCCCCTAATTATAGAATATTGTCTTATTAAAATGGCAATCCGTAAATCATGTGGTAAACAAATCATCTGTTAGAAGTTTAAGATATCTTATAATTAATGATACACAATGGGCATAAAAACGAATTAATGTTACAGCATGCAAAATAAGGTGACCCCATGTAGAAATTGCTAATTATGTATGATTAATGAAGTTCGTGCAATTACTCAAAGTCTTTTAATTAAGGATTTTACTAATTCATTTTGTATGTAAACATGTAGCACATGATGTTCTACATTAATTTTCACTTATGTATAATAGTCATCAAATATTTTAGATATAAACTCACCATCATTATCTAAAAGTATGATTTTAATATGGTATTATAGAAATTGTGCCATTAATTTAATGACTTCTGGTAGTAATCTAGCAAATACAATATTTTATGTAGACAGTAAACAAACATGTGACCATTATACAGATACATTAATCATAATCATAAAAATAGTAAAATGGTTTACTTGGTGGATGAATTGGTCTACAGATATCTCATTGGATTCTTTGTAAAATTGATGGAGATTTTAAATCAATCTTAGAAAAGGATGGCATGATTACAAGTTTACCTTGTGAGCAAATGGCACAAATATTCTCTTTAGGCAACAGAATCTTCAAGTTCTTTAATGGGTGTCCATATGAATTTTCAATAATCATACACATCATTGTTAATTTTGGATTACCAAGTCGATCATATTATGGTAAAAATATTTTTTATCACTGTATTTCTGGTCCATTACTACGTAGTTCTCAAATGAATTTATAACAGTATAATACAAACCAGATGATAAAAGTATGAAGTTTTTTAAGTATGCATTTCTTGTTTGAGACGATAGAAGTAATGCATAAATATTCTACATTATTTTCACTTGAAGTCTCACTATGATATCTATTTTAGCAAATATCTTTAAAATTGAGCAGATTTTTTTTTCTGGATCTACTTGCGTATAAAGCTTCACTTATATATAACTTTATTTTACTTGCTAACAAAATTATTGCTCTTTTAGAACCTTCATTCAGATCTGTAGGACTTTATATCACTTTTTCTTTCAATGCTTCTTATTGTGAAAGATAGTGTATATAGCTGCACTATCAACCAAATAAGCATGCCAACTTTTTTTAAAGTGGGCAATTCATCTTTAAAAATTATATTTTATATAAAATTTTATGGTAGATATTAAGATAATAAAAGTCACATTTTATACAAAAAGACATAACATGAAAATATTAATTAAAATTTAATAATTAGTGTTCTCTTTTTTATCCTCAAATAGATTGAAGTCATCTATATAAGTAAGATCTGCATGATCATAAGTCATTAATAAAATTTGTCTCCATATCCTATCCCTATGTCTTGATAGATGTCTCATAATACACCACATTAATAACAAATATTTTCATAATGCTTAAGGCATTTATTCTATACATAATTATCTTTATCTTAGTTTTTTTGTTCTATTTTAATGTCCTTTTTTTTGTATTTATAAACATTATGAGGGTGACAATTGTGCCCTTTTTTTCACGACCACATCCAACATTTGTTATAGGTATTTGCATTCACTTTTGGGAATGACTGAAAACCAATTGGACATGATTCATTATTTCTCAATAAAAGTTCAGCATTTTGTTAAGTGGGCAACAGACATGAGATTAATTCTTAATATTGATGCTTGCTATACTATTGTTGCATAACAACACTAGAGACAAATAAAGAATATTTTTTCTAATACATCTTTGTTGTCGTTGGATTTAAGACACGTGGGTGTATGCATGTGATATTGCGCTTATTGCCTAAATACGTATTACATACAAATTTGTACGCCGTGGAAGCGTGAAATATATAATAAATAAAATATATTAATCGCATTAATATATTAGTAAGGTTGAGAACTCACCTCAACGTGTAACGTTATACACGTATTTTCCTGGAGTCCGTATGGAGACCAACTTGTAGACAATTCTAGTCATCAATACGGTGAGCTTGGTGAGCTAGAACACAGCCCTATACCCAGCACTGGGTTTAACTCTTAAACCCCAAAATTGTCGAGTGTGTGTTTTTCATCATTTTCTCCAAAAGGATAAGAAATAAAGAATTTGAAGTAATCCACATTTGTTTCAATTGAAAACATAGAGAAAAATGAAACAATTTCATTTTTTCCTCTCTTTTTTTTCCTTCTTATTCGATTTTCTTCTTCCTCTTATCTTCTCTATTTCTTTCGATTGCTTTTCTCTCCCGCAACACAAAAAAACACACATACATTCATTTTCTCATCTATCTCTCTTTATATATATCTAATATATATATTAAAATATTAATATAATATATTATATAATAAATAATAATAAAAAAATAATACTAATGGGTGCCAACTATTTGGGACCCAAAATATAATATTATTATATATATAATATCATATAATATAATAAAAGAGATATTTTGATTATTTAACAATTAAATAATTAAAGTGTGAAATGATCATTTTGCCCCTCATAAATAGTTACCAAGTTTACTTCCTAGTGGGTTCCACCAAACTCGCACTTAGGTAAACTCAATCGAGGGTCCACAATGCGCCACGTGTCATTATACAATTAAGAAATAATAATTATTGACTAATTGTTGTATTTAATACTTAAACATAAACACGCAAGCATTCCGGTGGTAGTGTGGAATATTGCTAGATTAAACACTTTAATCTGGCACGCTGCTCTAGTGCATAATGAGTACACTCTATATCGCGGAACTCCCTAGGTCTTACGCCCGATTTGTCAAATAGAATTATTCCATGAGCCCGTAAACAATGCCTCATGCACACGTCACGGATATACAAATCAGCGCATTGAACCATACAAGCTGAGATTATAACGTGTACGTATAGTCATTCCATCATGATATCCTGGATGTGCGGGGATATAGATTATCACCGTCAAATCTCATAGTGTTCATTCATGTCTTATCTCCAGATTAGTATCTCACTGAACAATATGTGCAAACTCATTTGCCATATTGTTCCACCCTGGCGAAGCTCTTTTTCGGGATGATTGCTTGTGGCCACAAGACTTTCTGAGATGCATTCTCGAAGCATCTGGATACTTAACTCCTTATGCAAGCTGACGGATCCCATATATGTACACACCAGACTCCATAAGTATCGGACCATACCCAGCGACATCCAGCAGTCACACTATGAAATGTCTGTGACATGCATGAAATCAAAGTATGGTGGATCACTTACAAGCCCACCGTGGCACTCAGGTCAAATGACTACATATACTACTTAACTCGAGAGGACCCTCCGTTGACGGCTTACATAAGGTATCTATCGGAGGCCCTCGTAAGTCTATCATATATCCAATCCTAATTGGATACCCATATGTCAATACGAGCTCCAAGCTCATAGTCGGTTAGGAACGATCATCTATACCCTATAGGTACGATATATGATGATCTATATATAAGGGTATCCACTGATAAACCCGCATCGGCAGAAATAAATCAAGGACAATTATTCGAGAACATACTTGCGCAACTAGCATTTCCTAGCACCCGATTGCAACTCTTGAAACTATGCAGTTACTAGTATATTCTTAGGTCTATATCCCATTACAGTTAAGACTCCAACTTTTGGATATGCTAAGTATTAAAATTAGCTAACACTTAACTGTGTTAACATTTAGCAACTATGTGTCTCAGCATAGCTAACTATGAGCCTTTATCTAAACTCTATTAGATCTAATATGAACTCCTTCAGATCGTACAATATCTATAACGTTACATGCATAATATCATATAAATAGGTATTAGCGATTTAATGGGAATGTACACTTGTGTAATTACACAAGTATTTGTACATTCAAGGCTAGCATATAAGCACCGACCATAATAGTCTTGTCCTGCAATTTTCTCACCACACAATTTCAGCTGTGAGTTGGCTGTGAACAAATCAAAGTTATATTCAACAATAATTCTAAGATCACATAATTTTAGTTTTATCCACTCATGCCTTAATTTTGGGAGGAATATATATTTCTTATAAATATATAATTCTTTTATATTTTTTCAAAGGATTTACGGGTCCTCTATCATCAACTATTAAGCTTTTAAGCTCTCACGGATACATTATTCTCTTTTTCAATTGTCTTTTCCAAACTATTAGCTTGGATATGTATTTTGGCATCTAGTACCTATAACGTATACTTTTTTCAGAGACATGAAATGCATGGATTTGTAAATTTGTAAAAGATATTTTTAGGGGTTTTGAATATAAATAATAGGATTAAAATTAGTATGATGAAATAAAAATATTATTCAACAAATACATAATGTAAAAACATAAATATCAAAAATAATTTTAGAAGGCATAGCCTTCCATATATATAAAATAACCAAAATTATGAGGTAAAGCCTTCTATGTATTGGTAGTAATAAGGAGGCATACCCTTTTATGTATTGATAATAATTATGAGGCATAGCCTTCCATAAATTAATAGTAATGAGGAGGCATAACATTTCATAGATTGATAGTAGTGAGGATATGTAACCTTTCATATATTAATAATAACGATGAGGTATAGCCTTCCATTTATTGATAGTAATTAAAATAAACAAATTCAAAAATTATGATATAGAATTTCAGGTTCTAATACAGAATTTCAAGTTCTTAATTAATGAGATCAATTATTATAATTTCAGATTCTAGCTTATTAATTTGTTCTACAAATTTTAGGTTGCAGATAGAATATTTAAATTTAAAGGAATAAACATAATATAAATACGAGATAACTGATGTAGATATTATCCATATTTTCTAATGTAAAAAATCTAAATAAATGACAACCATAACACATACTCATAAGGATTATATTATACAATAATATAAATATAAAACAAATAATAATTGAATATAAATGAAATACATAAAATAAAGTAAATCAAGAATTTAATATGAAAATTAAAAATAAAACTTACCTGAAAATTGTGCTGATAATATTTTATAAATAAATAATAAAAATGAGAACTAAGGATATCTCAGATATTAAAAAATCTCTAAAAAATTTTAGAAATATTAAAAACGAATAAATTATAAGAGAGATATACACATATTTATAGGTGAGAGAGAGAGAGGAATTCACAAATATATCTCACCGCCTCTTTACTTAACCGCCTTTTACAATATAAAAAACTTTATTGAGATTCTTAATAATTTCAATGTTTTCTTATAATATTAAGAAATAACAAATTGAGATTTTTTTTATATATTTTATCATTTCCTAATAGAAGAGATTCCATACTAAAATAAGCACTTATCTTTTTTTTTTTTCTACAATCAGGCACATAGCACTTCTAAAAGACTATAAAGCATCTTTTTTATTTCATGGTAATTCATTCAAAACTATCAAGAATTCCAAAAACAAAAGTGTTGAAACTTTAGAAAATCAATATATTGTATCTTCAATTAGTATATGTAAAAGAGTAATATCGAAATTTAAAAAATAAATTACTCGAAATGCTTTTTAAAACTCAGTTTATAAAGCTAATTTTATTCCAAAAATATTTAGCATAACTTTAAAGAATAGCTTGATAAATATTTTTTTTACCACATATATTTCAAATATAATATATTATCGTAATGTTACATATTCTAATTTTTGATTTCAAAAGTTAGAACCCAAATGATGTGTTAACTAACTATTAGATGATTAATTTGTATAATTTAAAAATTACTCATTATATCATTTCTGATGTAGTAACCACTTATCCACAATTGGAAAGAATAAATATTTGTACTTATATAATATTTATATTTTATTTGTATATGAATGATACTTAAGTTATATATTGTTATTAGTATTGTTTGTATAAATTAAGGACATATTATTAATATTGGGTTTATTTGCAAGACTTTAGATTTATTTTAGGGACCAAATTGTAATACTTTAAAAGTTTTGAGTGTTAATTTATAAATACTAAAAGTTAGTCTCTTAGTATAACAATACACATTTTAAACCCTAATTCACTCATATTTTGGTCAAGCCACCCATTTAGAGAGAGAAAATAGAGAAATAGGGGGGGAGAGAAAGAGAAGAAGAAGAAGAAGAAGAAATTGGAATTTTGAGTTTTAAGAGGTATATCATAACTATTTCTCAATTTATTGGTGTTAATTAATTAACACAATTGAGGACTTTATGTGAATTTTATAAGAAATATTGAGAATTGATGATGATTATGTAGATAACTTGATAAATCATGATGAATTTGCACAAATTCTACTTGATAGTTTCTTGATTCTAGAATTTTATAAATTCTTGTACTTCGATTTTGGTTTTTTATTTTAGTAATATGAAACTAGACATGTTTAGAATCATTTGAGACTTTGAATTGATTAAAAATTTCAGAAATTGAATTTGTAGTGAATTTACCAAAATGACTCTAAAATTCTGAAAAAATTTCTTGTGTTAATAGTATGATATAGTGACAAATAATTTTTAATCTACTGAATAATCTTCAAAACTTACGTATTTCTGGAATATGATAAATTTATATGTCTAATATAATATATTCAATATTGAGAATTTAGATCAATGTGGTTAAATTGTTATAATTTTTTAAAGTGTATAAGCTCATTACAGTATTTGATTAATAGATTTTTAAAGCTATGGAATAAAATTGTTTGAAATTACTTTTGACAGGGATTTTGAAGTGAAATATTTATCATAGATTGATATATGTGTCAAGAGTAATTCTATGATAGTTTTATAATTTTTTAGTTAGTATATGATTTTATAAAATTGGGAGATTGAATACTGTTCAATAAATATCTTGATCATGTCAGGATAATAGTTTGGATTTGATGGTGTTTATGAAATGAATTGTGTAGGAATTATGATATAATATTTATATATAAGAAGGATATATGAGTAAATAATGATATAATCTGATTTTGGAATAATTGGACATCATTTGATGTATAAAAAAAATTTGTTAAGTGTAAGTGGTCAGAATTACAGATTTTGAGAAACCATGTCATTAGACCAATTTGATGTGATAAGTGCAATATGTATAATTTTGTAAGCTATTTAAAGTATTTTGTGTGAATGGTTAGGCTTATAAAAAGATTAATCTTTATTGATAGGTTAAGGAGAATTAAGCCTTGTACCCGAAAGTGTTTTAATAGGTAAGTATACTAGACTTTTACTGAAATCACAATAAACATAGTAATTGTTTATATATGATTTTGTAAATGTGCTTAGAAATATGTTTATGTTATGTTAAAGTATATTTGATATAAAATGTGAAAGATATATATTTATGAATGTGAGCATTGACATTGAGTGTGGACATACATATATTTTTGAAAGCTCACCTTCAAAATGAAATGTGTTTAACAAAGAAAGCTTTTGAAGTGTGATATGTCAATGAGAAACATTTTGTGTTTTTAGGATTCTTGAACTCATTGTTGACTTAGTAGGCATCTTATGTGATTTGTGGAACCTTTATGTGTGGCATTTTCTTCGAAATTGGTATATATTATGTGTTTCGTTTGTATGGAGGATCCTATTGGTACCTAAAGAAAGAGTGAGTCATCACATTCGTGTGGTGGTGTATTGGTGCTTGTGAGAGGACTCATCGATGATCAGGGTGAGGGTTTGGCTTTTACCTTCGGGTATGAGCATTATATATGTGTAATTTAAATCTCACTTGTGCTATTTCTCTCATACAGTATGTCACCTATAAGTAACATTTAGCTCATTATGTGATATGTGATATGGAAGTCCTACTAAGTAGTAGTTGAGTGATGGTATTCATATTATATGTTTTAAAAGAATGTGTAAGCACTTACTTGACATGTGATTTGATAAGATTATGATTCTAATTTATCACGGCATATCATATATATGCATTATGTGTGTGTGTCTATATATATATATATATTTGTATTTTGATATATGAAAAACTAGTATGCTTACTGAGTTTTATATTCATTATAGTTTATGGTGATTTCAGGTAAATAAGGTACATGTGTGCTTACGAATTTGGTAAGGCTTTTGTTGTCCCTTGGGTTGCCTAAGTTGCTAAATGTTTCATTTGTGGACACATAATTTAAGATATTTGATTTTTCTCTATTGAATAAATACTTATGTATTATTTTATTATGTGTGATTGTATTTGATTTATGTTTCACTAAGTGTGGTTATGGGTTGATCTTTGTGTTGAGCTTACTAGCAACCTGCTAAGGATTCCAATGTTAAATTTAAATTAAAAATTTTATGCAATATTAATTATGAGTGCACATTATTGAATGAGTGTAAATTATGTCATGTTTCAAATCTTTTGGGTCTAGGGCGTGACATCTGATGAGAGGACATGCCAGTATATGTGATAGGAGACATGATAGATATCTCATTAATGGCCATTACATTGTTAGTAGTTCAATTGCCAACAACAACCCATGCGGTGAGAAATTTTTGAAAGCTTATAACTACATTTATTATTATGGTTGCAAAGTTTAAAAGTCATTGGAAGTAGAGCCTCAATATTTGTAGTTGAAAGTTTTCATTAATTGTTGTAATAAATGCTGACATTCCAAGTGTCTTAGTTATTGGTAGTTAATAGTTGTAAATTGTCATTAATTATTGTAATAAATATTAGACATCTCAAGAGATCTCTATAAACACATAAGAACTGAAGGGGAAAGCATTCAGACTTTATAATTTCAAAAATCAAGTATTCAAAGACTTCTATTTTGAATTGAATTCTACCATTGAATTCAACGATATCAACAACTTTCGTCTTTGTGAATGAAATACAAGCCTATCAGTGCTTGTCTTGCGTCAGGTGGTATCAGAGCATTATTTTGAGATGGCAGACCATAGTTACTTAAATAAAGAACGTTTGAGTGCATTCGAGCAAATGAAAACGCGTATGACAAAAATGAAGAAAAATATAGAGACAATGACCAAATATCTTATGGGTTTGAGAACGCATAACCCATTGCCACAAGAACCAATGGTGGCAATGAGATTACCATATAGGCAACTACATTCTATACCATTCAATTACAATTTTAAAGAGAAATTCGAAGATGCAGTTGCAATTAAGCTACAATCAAGAAGAACATTCGATATTGCACAAAGAAGGCCTAACCATTTTCCCATTCTAGTGGATGATTTAGGAAAGGCTCCAGATGATGCATAACCTGAGGAGACCCGATGAAAAAAGATCTTTATAAAAAAAGGTTCGAGTCCTCTTCAAGGCATAATATTGAGAATGCTCATTGAATTGGAATAAGTTTGGCAGCGGATCACGAAATCTTAGTGATCTTCTATATCTAATGAATGGGGAGTCCGCTTTAAAATCGTCCGCCCTGCACCCATCCCCTGAGTATATGCTTCA
Source organism: Ailanthus altissimus (assembly GCA_946807835.1). NCBI lineage: Eukaryota > Viridiplantae > Streptophyta > Magnoliopsida > Sapindales > Simaroubaceae > Ailanthus > Ailanthus altissimus. Next base: position 24,904,039 of record OX327684.1, read on the forward strand.
ACAGGAATCACACAAAGGTAGATTGATACAATATAAACCTCTGGTAAAATGTCTGTCTGTAGCCCAGCAGATAAAGTACATTACATAGTCCATTTTAGGGATTGACGACTTACCCGTTCAGTGACTTTGGCACTGGATGTTCCCAAAATTGGTACTATCAAGTCAGGTTCTGCAGCAAATAAAGTGTGTAAACTAATTGGTGAAAACCCAATGTCTCAAATATTAGTTGATCATCTTAAACTCAACACTAAACCACATCCCTCACCATACTGCATTGGTTGGATTAAAAAGGGACCCAATATGAACATAACCAAACATTGTCGATTACCTTTATTAATTGGTAAGAGTTATAAGGTAGAGGTTTTATGTAATGTTGTTGAAATGGATGCATGTCACGTATTATTAGGCAAACCTTGGCAATACGATGTAGATGTTGTACATAATAAAAAGGATAATATTTATTCTTTTACTTAGATTCGGAAGCGGATAGTAATGATACCGAGTAAACCTCATAAAATAGTCTTTAAAGTGGATGAGAAATTTATTTTCAAAGATCCACAAGGAGGAAAAATTCATGGAAGAAATGAAGGAGACGCACATATGTACTAGCTTGGTGGTGAAAGGAGAAGAATTGCCTGAACAATCCATGCCGAATAAAGTCCTAGGGTTGGTGACTAAATTTCCAAACCTGATGGCCAAACCTACTACATTGCCACCAAATAGAACATCCGTCACATTATTAAATTAGGTATTAAGAACATGACATTATGAAAGAAAATGTGGAAGAGTTATTGAGGAAGGAACGTGTCGTGAAGAGTATCAGTTTTTGTGCTGTTTTCACTCTACTTACACCTAAGAAGGATGAGAGTTAGCGGATGTGTGTGAATATTCATACCATCTAAGCTTAACTAAGAAATACATTCAGATGAATTTAGTGGCCATGTGGAGCGTGATAAACTAGTGCAAATCTAGGGAGAACTTGCATGGTCACTCGATAGCTAGTTCTTTGTAAGTAGAGGAGAATGATGGGGGACACACCAACATATGTAATGGGAGACATGATGGACATCTCATTAATAGCCATTACATTGTTAGCAGTTCAAATCGCCAATAACAACCCATGTGGTGAGAAACTTTTAAGAGCCTATAACTATATTGATTATTGTGGTTTCAAAATTTAAAAGTCATTTGAAGTAAAGCCTTAGTATTGGTAGTTAAAAGTTTTCATTAATTGTTGTAATAAATACTGACATTTAAAATGCCTTGGTTGTTGGTAGTAGTTAACAGTTAATAGTTATAAGTTATCATTAATTGTTATAATAAATTCTAAACATCCCAAGAGATCTCTATAAATATATGAGAAATGAGAGAGAAAACATTCAAACTTTGTAATTTAAAAAATTAAGTATTCAAAAACTTTTCTTTTGAATTGGTATTCTACCATTTTTTAATTTTTGTTTTGTTGAACGATATCAACAACTTTCGTCTTCATGAACAAAATCATGAGTCTATCTGTAGTAACTAGTATCCACAACCGATAAGAATAAGTATGTATATTTATATATATATAAATATACGTATTTTATTTGTATGTGGGCGATACTTGATTTATATATTGTTATTAATAGTGTTTTTATAAGTTAAGGATATATTATTAGTATTAGGTTTATTTGCAAGACTTTAGATTTATTTTAGGGACCAAATTGTAATACTTTGAAAGATTTTGGGGTAAATTTGTAAATACTAAAAATTAGCCTCTTAGTATAAAAATACACTTTTGAAACCCTAATTCACTCTTTTGGGTCGAGTTATCCCTTTTAGAGTGAGAAAAGAGAGAAAGAAAGGGGAGAGAAAGAGAAGAAGAAGAAAAAGAAGAAGAAATTGGAATTTTAGATGTTAAGAGGTATATCACAACTATTTCTCAATTTATTGGTATTAATTAAGTTAATTTATTTAAGTTTTGATTTTTGGAAATATGTATAATTGAGGATTTGATGTGTATTTCGTATGATATTTTCAGAATTGATGAAGATCTATAAGATAGCTTGATAAATCATGATGGATTGTAGAATTTCTGCTTGATAGTCTCTTGATCCAGGAATTTTATAAATTGTTATGATTCGATTCTGATTTTTAATTTTGAGTATATGAAATTAGACATGTTTAGGATCATCTGAGACTTTGAATCGATTGAAAATTTCAGAAATTGAATTTGTAGTGAATTTACCAAAATGACCTGGAAATTTTGTGTGAACAGTATGATACAGTGGAAAATAATGTTTGGCCCGCTGAATGATCTTCAAATATTACGCATTTGTGGAATATCATAATCTTATATGTCTAATATGATATACTCAGAATTGAGAATTTAGATCAATGTGGTTAAATTGTTATAATTTTTTAAAGTGTATCAGCTCATTGCAGTATTTGATTAATAGATGTTTAAGGCTATGGAATAAAATAGTTTTAAAATACTTTTGATAGTGATTTTGAAGTGACATATTTATTATGGATTTATATATGTGTCAAGAGTAATTATGTGGTAGTTTTATAATTTTTGAGTTAGTATATGATTTTATAAAATTGGAAGATTGAATGCTGTTCAGTAAGTATCTTGATCCTGTCAGGTTAGTAGTTTGGATTCGATGATGTATATGGAATAGATTGTGTAGAAATTTTAATATAATATTCATATATAAGAAGGATATATGAGTCAAGAATGATATATTCTGATTTTAGAGTAATTGGACATCATTTGATGTATTAGAAAAATTTGTTAAGTGTAAGTGGTTAGAATGACAGGTTTTGAGAAACTAAGTATTTAGACCAATTTGATGTGATAAATGTATTGTGTATAATTTTGTAAGCTATTTAAAGTATTTTGTGTGAATTGTGAGGCTTATGAAAGGATTGATCTCCATTGATAGGTTAAGGAGATTTAAGCCTTGTAGCTGTAAGTACTAAGAGGTAAGTATACTAGACTTTTACAGAAATCACAATAAGCATAGTAATTGTCTATGTATGATTTTGTAAATGTGCTTAGAAATATGTTTATGTTATGCCAAAGTGTATTTGATATAAAATGTGAAAGATATATATTTATGAATGTGAGCATTGACATTGAGCATGGACATACATGTGTTTTTGAAAGTGAGCTTTCCAAATGAAATGTGTTTAACAAAGAAAGCTTTGAAGTGTAATATGTCCATGAGAAATATTTTGTATTTTGAGCATGCTTGAACTCACTGTTGACTTAGTAGGCATCTTATGTGATTTATGAAGCCTTTATGTGTGGCATTTCTTTCGGGAATTGGTATATGTTATGTGTTTCGTATGTAGGGAGGATCTTATTGGTACCCAAAGAAAGATTGAGTCATCACATTCGTGTGGTGGCGTATTAGTGCATGTGAGAGGACTCACCGATGATCAGGGTGAGGGTTTGGCTCTTACCTTCGGGCTTGAGCATTATATATGTATAATTTAAACTTCACTTGTACCATTCCTCTCATACGGTATGTCACCTACGAGTGACATTTGGCTCATTATATGATATATGATGTGTAAGTCCTACTAAGTAGTAATTGAGTGATGGTATTCCTGTAATATGTTTTGAAAGAATGTGTAAGCGCTTACATGACATGTGATTTGATAAAATTTTGATTTTGATTGATCACAACATATCATACATATGCATTGTGTACATATATGTATTTGTATTTGATATATGAAAAACTAGTATGCTTACTGAGTTTTATACTCATTATAGTTTATGGTAATTTCAGGTAAATAAGGTACATGTGTGTTTAACGAATTTGGCAAGGCTTCTGCTGTTCCTTGGGTTCCCTAAATTGTTAGGTTGCTAAGTGTTTTATTTAGGGACACGTGGGATAAGATATTTGATCTATCCCTATTGAATAAATACGTATGTATTATTTTATTGTGTGTGGTTGGATTTAGTTTAAATTTCACCACGTGTGGTTATGGATTGATTTTAAGTAAGAATTTACAATGAATATATTCTGGGCTTCCGGTAACAAAGTTGCTACTGGTGACGTAGTAGAGTATTAATCTTTAAGAAAACTCTGTGTATCTCTGGTTTACTAATTGTCTCAGTCATAATTCAATTGCTATAATTCTGAAAGAAATTAAAATGAATGTTTAAATATTATTAAATGAGTATAAATTACGTCATATATCAGATCTTTTGAGTCTGAGACATGACACTATCAACACTTGTCTTGAGTTAATTTTTTTACTCAATAATAACTTGACACCTTATTTAAATTCAAATTTTAAAATTTTAAAATATGATTTGAAAAGTGTAGAATTATTCATATCATATATATGTGTATATTTCAAAGTTCTTTAAAGAATTATTAAAGTTTTGTTTATTATTAATTGAGCAACAGTATCAACACGGGGTGGTGGCGCAGTTGGCTAGCGCGTAGGTCTCATAGCGTCTGAGTGATCCTGAGGTCGAGAGTTCGAGCCTCTCTCACCCCAGCTTTATTTATTTATTTAATTTATTTTTTTTATAATTTTACGCCGACCTCACTTAAACCTCGATCTAAAACCCTAAAAAGAGCGGCACAGAGCCCTCTTTCCCTCCTCTGTCGCTGCATCCCCATTCCCCATTCATCTGGAAGACTCTCCGCAAAGATACCACGATGGTGAAGAAGAGCAAGAGTAAGACCAAAGCCTCAATTTATCTAATTCACAATCTGATTTCATTCTTTTCATTTTCGCTTTATGATCAATTCTAATTCATTACGTGATTGATTGATGCAGAGAGTAAGAGTAAGAGAGTTACGTTACGCCAGAAATACAAGGTTATAAGAAAAGTAAAAGAGCACCACAAAAAGAAGGCCAAAGAAGCCAAGAAGCTCAACTTGAACCGCAAGCGTAAGGTCGAGAAGGACCCTGGTATTCCCAATGACTGGCCTTTCAAGGAACAAGAGCTCAAGGCCCTTGAAGCTCGCCGTGCTCGCGCTCTCGAGGAGTTGGAGCAGAAGAAAGCCGCCCGCAAGGAGAGGGTATTGCCCCGTTTATTTACTTTAATTGTTTTTCCTATAATTGAATTTATTTTGTGCTTAGCTTTTGATTTGTTTTGTGAATGCTTTGATATGATACTGAAATGATCAGTTGCTGTTTCTGAATTTTTTGTCTGGTTGATTTTAATGTTCTAATATATGCTTTTAATGTTTCCGGTTAATTTCACCATATTATCAACGTCAGTGGGCCATTTCATGAAAGTCATCTATACAAGTGGAATGTTTCTTTTGAAAATCATGGCCTAGTATATTATCTATTCTACGTCTTCTTTCATACATTATTCTATGTTTATGCACTAGTGTGCTTTTATTTGTGTGTACTTTTAGTTCCTTGTTTCATATGGATAAAGAGAGTTTAATATGTTTCTCCAGGCTCAAAAAAGAAAGTTGGGGTTACTAGAGGATGACAATATCTCCAAGCTGGGAGATGCAGCTAATGCAAAAGAACGAAACTTTGGAGAAGGAACAAGAACTGATGGTTTAACTGCATTTGGGAAAAACAAAGGTATGTCAGATGCCTGATTGATAAATGTTTTATTGATGAAAGAAAAAATATTTTTGCTTATCGTTATACACATTTTTGTTCTCTTTATGCCTTTAAATTTTTTGTGGTATTTTGTACTTCAAAACAGATAACTCGGATAGAGCTTTCTATAAGGAGTTGGTTAAAGTCATTGAAGCATCTGATGTTATATTGGAAGTTCTTGATGCTCGGGACCCCCTTGGTACCCGTTGCATTGACATGGAAAGAATGGTGATGAAAGCGGGCCCTGATAAGCACTTGGTGTTGCTTTTGAATAAAATTGGTAATTTCTCATAAACTCCATCTGTCTTCATGTTGCTTTATTGTGTCAAGTAAAATTTGCTTAATATCCAAGGAAAAAATGACTGTTTAAGTTTTAGCGGAAGGAAATCAAGAAAGATCTTGAAAACAATAAAGGAGAAGCAGATGCACATTAGAAGTTGTCTGATGAAAGGAAGAAGTACATGAGAGATTACTATAATCGTTGTTGAATGAATTGCTTTCATGGTGTGTGTTGTCTCCAGACAACCACAGTACTTAGTGACAATGAGTCAAATGAAAGATATAAAGTAAATGATTTGTTGTTTTTCTTGTCAGTCTATGATTCCACCTTAACTGATTTATGTGTACTTGTGTTTTAGATCTTGTCCCTCGAGAAGCTGTTGAAAAGTGGCTCAAGTATCTTAGGGAAGAATTGCCTGCTGTTGCTTTTAAGTGCAGCACCCAAGAGCAGAGGTCAAACTTAGGGTGGAAATCCTCGAAGGCAGCAAAACCAAGCAATCTTTTGCAAACAAGTGATTGTCTTGGAGCTGAGACGCTTATTAAACTGTTAAAAAATTACTCAAGAAGTCATGAGGTACTTTTAGAAATTTTCTTGTCTCAGGATCAACAGATTTTTAATAGAAATATTTCATTTTTGATTGTTTTTGGTGTTTGCAAGGACAATAGTATTGATGATTTTGTTTCCTTTCAGGAAAAGAAAAAATTGATCAACCATTATGGTAGTTGTGTTTTGAATTAATGGTTTGTAGTCATTGCCAATTTTTATCTGCTGCTTGCCTTTGTCTTTGGCAGATCAAGAAGTCCATCACGGTGGGTGTTATTGGCCTGCCTAATGTTGGCAAGAGTAGTTTAATTAACAGCTTGAAGAGATGCCATGTTGTAAATGTCGGGGCTACCCCAGGGTTAACCAGGTCGATGCAGGAAGTCCAGTTGGACAAGAATGTTAAATTGTTGGACTGCCCTGGTGTTGTAATGCTTAAATCTGGAGAAAATGATGCATCTATAGCTCTTAGAAACTGCAAAAGAATTGAAAAATTAGATGATCCAGTTGGTCCTGGTAAGTTAACCATCCACCTTATGTTAATTTTTTTGAACTAACAAGTCAGTTGATGTGTATCTTGATTTTTGTGTTTGTCTGTGGAAACTTTACTCTCTGTCACCGGCAAGGCTTTTTTTTTCTGGAGGTGGTTTTGATTGAAGATGTTCTTCTTAGTGAAATAAGAACTTTTTCTTGCTCAGATGAAGAAATATGTACATTACTGTAACCATTATTGCTGTTTATAGGGTACTTCTTTTTGTTCCTTTTTGGCATAGAAGTAAAGGACCTCCATATCGTATAAAGAAACTATATGGATGTGGGGATCAAATGCAATCAGAGTTTTCTTTGCACCACATGAACATAATCATCCATCTGGAATATAGTATTACTGAGTGCGTGAAAAGTTGGCATTTTCTCCAGACAGAAACCTTTGGATGTGGATGTCATGTTGATTTCCCGGCTGATTATTTAGCTTGTGTTAACCTTCTTTCTGTGCATAATGCAGTGAAGGAAATTCTCAAGCGTTGCCCAGCCAGATTGTTGATAACACTATACAAGCTCCCAAGCTTTGAATCGGTCGATGATTTTCTGCAGAAGGTAGCTACTGTTAGGGGTAAGCTTAGAAAGGGTGGTATTGTGGATGTTGAAGCTGCCGCAAGGATTGTTCTGCATGACTGGAACGAGGGTATGGATCTGTGGATACTTCACTCTTAATATGTAAAGAAATGAAAGTGAGGAAACATCAGAATAATACTAAATCATATAGAAAGAAATAGATTTGAGTGTTGCATTAAATGTTGTTTTGGATTTGATATATTTCAGGTAAAATTCCATATTACACTATGCCCCCGGCCAGGGATCAAGGAGAACCTTCAGAGGCAAGGATTGTTTCAGAGTTAGGGAAAGAATTTAAAGTTGATGAGGTTTATAAGAGCGAATCTTCATTCATTGGGAGCCTCAAGTCTGTTGATGACTTCCAACCTGTTGAAGTTCCTCCTAGTTGCCCTCTCAATTTTGATCAGAACATGCTAGAGGTTAGTTATGTTCTTTTAAATTTAGCTTTAAAAAATACTGTATGGTTTAAAGCTGTTAACCGATCCTGAAGACGGCCAACATTTTATGAATATCCATTGTAGGGATACAAATATTTAGATGAAATAAATCTGAAGAACATTAATTTAGAATGTGATAAATAAGATCATGCTGCACATTATCTGATTACAATCTGACAATGATGCCCTTTTTGCATTTGTCACTTCTCAGGATGATCAACACCAACCGTCAACTCAAGGTGATGAAAATCAGGAAGATACGTCTGCAGATGGTAATGACCACCCCATGGGATCTGAAGAAGGTAATGAAGGAAAAAGCAAAGCAGCAACTGCTGCAAGCAGGCAGAATGCAAAATTATATGATGCAGAAGGGATCCTTAATACAAAAATGAGAAAAGCAGAGATGAAGAGAAGGAAGAAAGCCAAGAAAGTGGATGCTATGGATGATGACTATGACTTCAAAGTGGATTATGTCAAGAAGGGATCTTCCATGGATGTTGGAGAGGATAGGGAGGAGGATGATGAAAATCCATTCACTGTTGAGGTGCCTATGTCCGGCATTGACTTTCGTGATGAGTGACGAGGATAGCCAAGCTATTTATATTGGTATTTTTTTTTGAAATTTTTTTTTTGTTGTACTAATTACATCTGGATATGAGCTCCACAGGGTGTAAGAAATTTTGTTAAGAACTTGTGTTCTGGCTATTTATTGCATTAAGTGCTCATTGGGTTATGCATATTATAAATGCTTGCTTGCGAAATATCACGCTAGGAATCTAGGACTGATGCAGATTTCCGACTTTCTTTCCTCCTATGTACGAAAATACCTATTTTCAATTGAAAAGTACTCCACAATAACAGACATACACAACAGAATGGGAACATGTAATAGTAATGCTCGTCTTTAATTTTAAATATCTATTTTTCTCTTATATATCATAATTATTATTAATAGTTTTTTTAGACGAAAGTGTACTTTTTCTATCTAAAACTACTGTAATCTGACGAGCCAACTTGAATTTGGTTTGGACTGGGGTGAGGGCATCATTGTGACTACTTAACAGAAAGCAAAGACAGGCACGGTATAGAGACCGAGGATGCTGTTCAAGTTTCAGCTACCTAATGCACAATCCAGGTCCCAGGACCAATCTTTGAGCTTTTCCTCGTTTTGGCTTCAGCATCTCACGTCAAATTGGCCTATTTCAGACGGAGCAAATTCTATATGGATCATTTATTCAAGTGTATATCCTTTTTTGTCCCTCTCACTAATAGATTCCAAAGGGAAAAAAAAAAACAAAAAGAACCTATCTGGCTCATGATTCCTTGGATCAAATACTTTTAACAACACTAATTGATACTGCTGAATGTCTGGTTTACACCATAATACAGATCAAACGTATAAGATAATTTTGTTTGGTACCCACCTACATATGGATACAGATGCTTAGTCCTCATCTGACACCCCTAAAGCAGGGCCCTTGTTAACAGGATCTGTATCTGTCACAGCATCTGGGGTACTTGGATCAGATGATGAGGATCGACTTGCAGGAGTAACAGTGTTGTTGGCCACGGCTGAAGTTGAAGTAGCATCCGAGGTTGGTGTTGCATTTTGTGCACTGGACTTGGCAACAAGTCCTCATGCTTCCATGGCTTCCCTCGCTGCCTTTTCCTTTGCCTTTTTGGCTCTTTCAAGTACATCTTCTTGCAATAAACAATCATATGAGTGAATGCATATGGAGCATCAAAAGTTCAATTAGTATAACCACTACAAACAATGCACCCAGACATCCATAATTTATAACTGTTATAATCAGGGGGCTTTCTAGAATGTATTCCAATCTGTTGCACAATTCGAATTCCATCACATAAACACTGTAATCTTCGTATCATGCAATCTAAGAGAATAAGAAGAAATATGAAGTTTGCATGTTCAATCATCAAAATGGTTAAGGGGTAAAAAACTCCACAGTTAATAAGGCCATAATAGATGTCAACCTTTCCACTTAGGCTTCACTTAGCATCTAAAGGAGATTGAAAATATGAGAAACTCTTGTTTATCCCACACAATATTTTATATAACTTGAGAACAACAGACTTAAGATTAAAAAATTGGGTACCATTCATCATTTTGGAATTCCTACTTCTAGAACTTAAGCTAATGAAAATGGATATTCATCAATTATAATCACAATGCTATTCACAAAAAATTCCATTTCTGCCTGCCGTAAGAGCCATAGTATTAGTATCAGAATTCTACTACTCCACACAGCATAGCAGGAGTTTCATAGAACCCTTTTTAATCATTCACGATAACTCAAAATAAGCTAAATGTCCTCTTCCAAATAACTGATCTACGCTAAATCAAACAGATAACAAGAAGAGAATAGAATAATATACCCCCTATATGACCACCGTGTATTATGTGCATCAATTGGAAATTGATTTGCCCATTACCTGAAATTCCTGTACTTGCTTTTGTTGCTGGGATTGCAACCTACCAATTGTGCTAAAAAACTCTCCTACTGCAGACTCAATTCGCTTGTTAAGAGCTTCTGCTAGAGCCTTCCCTAAAAAAAATGCATCCAGTGCAGTCCTACTTTCACCATCACCTGAAATATAAAAAAAAAAACTGCCTCACTAGTTTTTTATACACAAAAAAGGAAAAATAAAGCACCCAATAGTATGTTAACAAACCATACTCCTCTCTAACTAGTAATTTGATCATTTCAACAATTCCACTTGCACTTCATACAGACCATGATTTAGAAAACTGACACAAACCCATCACTATACTACAGCAAAAGCTTCAATAGAAATCGGGAACAAATTGAACTATAAACAACCCATGAAAACGTCTTCTCAAAGAAACAAACCAATATCATAAATTCAACTAGATACCATTATATTAACATTTCAATACCCAATCTATTACCCCAACAGGTTAAATTTTTTTTTTAAAAAAGAAAAAGAAAATTGAGGGTTTTTACCGGAACCAGCAGGAGGACGAGGTTCGGCGCTGCTATTGCATTGCAGAGTGATTTTTTTAGCTGGTTTTGCTACTCCAAAATAGAGACTTTTGAGCTTAAGATTTGAGGAACATTTCAGACTACGAGGAATAACTGGAAATGAACCCAATGGATTGCTGAAATAGCTGCTTTGTTGTGGTTTTGTTTGAATTAAAGAACACAGAGTTACAGCGGGTGGAGAAGCTGAGGCCGCCCTGCTCATGGTTTTGGTCTTTCTAGCTGTTCGTTATAGTTTCACTTGTCTTGTACTTCTCATCAAATCGTCGGACGCTTTAGAAGTAATTTCAGATTCGTGGGAGAAACGGGTTTAGGTCCAAGTTTTTTTTTTTCCCTCATTATTTAACCATCATATCAAGTTTTATCTTAAAATTGATAAATAACATTTGAATAGTATCTACCTCCATAACAATGAAAAAAAAAAATCCTGTAAAAATTTATTTCTCTTTACTTGCCAACCATGGGCTGGAGTTACGAAAAACTATTAGAACAAACTTAAAATCCAAATAAAAAGTTCCCATAAAAGCCTTTACCTCTATAATAATTAGAGGAAAAATATATGTTCTCTGTTGTTTACCAGTTATAACTGGCTTGGCCTTATTGTGAAAGTAGGTGCTCTCGTGTTTGCCAACCATAGATTTGGAGTAAGGGTTAAACCTAAAATGTACTCGCTAGACCATTAGAACAAACTTGAGATCGAAATAAAACTTTGGAGATGTGAAAATTTTAATCAACAAAAAATTAAGTTTCGACCCATAACGATCTGCCTCCATAATAATTAGAAGGAAGTACCATCATTTGCCAACCATAAGAGAATTGTGAAGGTAGACCACCCTCATATTTGCTAACAATGGCTACAGACCAGAGCCCGAGCTTAAACCCAACTTACTCGCAAAACTACTGGGACAAACTTTGGTTTGGTGGCCAAAAATCTTTAGCCAATGAAAGACTTAGTTTACTACTCACAAAGGCCTTCAATATAGCTCTACAGTTATTGAATGAAAATACTCATTATTTGTCAACTATGAGAAAAATGCCCATTATTGACAACAAAACATCTTTCCTTGGGAAAAAAAAAGAGGTAAGATATCATTAAATTAATGTTACCAGTTCGTAACAATTTGTAATATTCATAACCAAAAAAAAAAAAAATTGTTCGAATCAATAAAATAAAATATATTACAAGACAACCCAAAAATCTAAGCCCATAAAAAAAAGCTTGCGATCACCCTACAAAAAAGTCTAATCTTCCATCGAAAATAAAAGAAATCACCCAAGTTAAAATAAATAATTAAAGCATCAAGTTGATTTGATGAAAGATTTTGGTGGGCGAGTGTCAAATGAAACAATCATATTGGCAAAAAGAGAAAAAGGTTACATTGGCATGGATCTTAATTATAGCAATAGAAAGAAATTGATATATATGAAAGTTCACGACACCGTCAAAATCTTAAGCTTTTTTTTTTAAAAAAAAAAACTTATTTCAAGGTAACAATATCTACCTTTTTCTTTTTATTGTTGTTTTTTACTTGGCCGACAATGCATACCGAAAACAAGGTTAAATGTGCTTGAAATAAGGCTCTTAAAATAGATTATGTGATGTACTATCATACCCAACACAATAATCGAGTGTAATAAAATATCAATATATTGTGTGTAAATATTGATTTTCTCAGATAAAGGCTACTTCATTTGACACTCCTCTCGTTAAGACTACATATTTCGGTTGGCCTGTAAATTGATTTTATACATGATAATAAATTTTTTATTATGTATAATTGTATATGTCAACTATTAGAAAAAAAGAAAAGGGAAAAAAAGATAATTTGACTCCAAAATCTAATAAAATTGATAGTTTAATCATTCTATTTTTTAAATACCTATTTATATCTCTTTTATTAATTTTTTTCTTTAAGTTAGATGATAATTATTATAATAATTTTGATTGTTATTAATTAACGATTTTGATCAATATTGATCAGCATTGACCGGTTAGTAATTAGTGTTAACCGATTATTTATTAATGTGTAAAAAATTATTGATTGCATTGATTTATCGTTGACCTGCACCAGACTGATTCACTATAAACATTATCAAATTTTAAATTTTGTAATTTAAGTAATAGTAAAATTATTTTTGTTCATAGAGTATCATAAGAATTTAAAATTAATTAAAAATATAACTTAATTATTTTTTATTTAATTTTAGTACTATTTTAATACTTTATTGGTGAAAATAACATCTTTATTGTATAAATTACAAATTTAAATTTTAACAATATTTACAATAAATTAATTTAATATTAGTTAATGATTATCAATACTAATAAACATTAGTCGACGCCCATCAAATTATGTCATATATATTTTACAAGTAAAAAATTATATTACATGTATGACCATCTAAATTAATAAAAAAAAATATAATAACTAAACTATCCCGTTCATAATATTTTAGTGTCAATTTATCCTTTAAAAAAAAAGAAAAAAAATCTATTTTACACCGCATCTCAAGAGAAAATAAACATATACATTAAGCTAATCTTAACTTTTTCTTTTAAGTATAATCATCATTACTACCACCTTCTTTTTTAATATTATTATACAAGATGAGATTGGTTCAAGAGAAAATAATGGACAACTTAGGGGCAACTTTGACCTCATGAGAGTTGGTTCTAGACGTCTTTGAATATGAAATTTCAAGTCCCTCTCTCTTTTTTTTCTTTAAAAAAATAAAATAGATATGTATGATGATAAAGCCACGCATAACATACATTCTAAATATTAATATTTTATGCAAGTCAAAACTTTGCATTAATGTTTAGAGTTTATTTTTGAAAATTATGATTCATATAAGTCGAGTTCAAGGTATTTGAATTTTATTATATAATAATATAAATACAAGCCTAAATACGAGAGAGATGGCTGGGTTCTTCCACAAAAATAATTGGGAGAGAGACTGATATTGCTATCTAAACATTTTTAAAAAAAAAATCTAAATTGCATTGCGCTACAACTGGACTCAATACAAAAGTCGAGTTTCGGTTAATATGACCCACAATATTCGTATTAAAAAAAATGTTTCTTTTAAAATAAAGCGCCTTATATATGTCATATTTTTAGTAGTTGAGTTTTTATTTTTACTCCAATTTTATTATAAAATAAATAATAATAATAAGCGAAAAGCAAGGCAATTCAAATATTATAGCTCTGAGTTTTTTTTTTAACTCCAATTTTATTATAAAATAAAAAATATAATAAGTGAAAATCAAGGCAATTCAAATATTATAACATTTCTAAAAAAATATTGAAGAGTTGATTTCTATTTATACAATCATATATATATATATATATATATATTTGGCGGGGGAAGTGAAAGTCATCACCACCCCTTTATTGCACTCTCTTTTAAATTTATCACTTTAATTATATTTTATATTGTTAAAAAAAATTGTAACAAAATAAAAAATTATGTAAAATAAATATAACTTAAAATGTACAATGATGAGAAACATGCTCAATATTATTTTATTAAAAACTTTACAAATAAAATTTAATAAAATAAAACTTAGTTGAAGAAAAAAAAAAGAGTACAATAGACATTTGTAATTGATGTAGTGTTCTCTTGAAGAAATATACTCTTGTTTAAATCCAACCCCTTTTTTTAGAGTAATATTTATTGATTTGATAATTTGTTGAGTCAACGCATATCAATCTTATAAATTAATTTTTTAAAAGTTGATGTTGGAAAATATTTAGTAATTAGATCTGTAAAATTATTTGTAGAGCGTATCTATTTAACATAAATCTTTTTACTTGACTGCAGTTCACGAATGTAAAAAAATTTTAAAGAAATATATTTGGTTATATCTTTTTTAATATCCACTTCTAACCTGAGTAATACAAATAATATTGTCTTTATATATTATAGTTGAATATCTATTGCAGAAGGTAAGCTGCATGTATTTTGGATGTCATGAATGACAGATAGCAATCAATATGCATTACGTGTTTACTTCATGTAGTGCAAAACTTCTAGAATGATTAGAGGAGGTGATAACAAAAAGTTTACTTTATGGATGACACTATAAGAATGTTGTATTATTGTAAGTAAAAATATATCTTATTTACGCATGAGCTTTGTATGGATTATATATGTATCCAACACATGCTAATTAACTATACCTAAAATTCAAAAAAAAAAAAACATACCAAAATTTTCTATAAGACCGTTGAAATAAAATAGTCTCAAATCTATTGTTCTATGAAAATAATGAAATATATGTTTAATATCACTTCAATAACGTTGAGTTAGTATAGAACTAAATCTTACTAACAAGTTTATTGCAAACGCTATATTCGGACTAATGCATTGGGCTAGATATAGTTAAGCACTAATTACATTGAGATATTGTACTTCAAACCAAATATTTTTTTCATCATATTCTTTGGATTGAAATGGATTCTTTTTTAAGATCAATAGATCAAATAATCGTAAAGGTACTTAATGAATAAGCTTTATCTATATTAAATCTTCTCAGAATCTTTTTAGTATAGATAAATTGATGAATAAATATTTTATTTTATTTGTGTTCAAACTGCAGGTTAAGATAATATTTTATCTTCTTTAAGAATTTCATTTTAAATTATATTTTTAAGTATTTTATAGTCTTTATAAGCTCTTCAAAAATCATTATCAGATTCATATAATCCATATATACAGTTATAATGACAATCTAGAATTTGACTTGTTTATAAATACACATAGGTATATTGGGTTATTAATATATCATTCTTTTATAAGTATCAACTTAAGCGATTATACCTTAAGTGCCCAAATATTTGTAGCTCATACAAAGATTTATGTAACTTAATTGAATCAAATTGTGATTACATGCTTTAGGCATGTTGCATGTTTTAGGGCTTTTCTTATAAATATTGAGTCAAGTGAACCATATAGGTAAGTTGTTACTACATTCAAATACACATATATAAGTTTTATAAAACTAGCAAGCTTAATAAAAATAAAAATGTAATTGTGTCTATTAAGGGGAATAAGTTTCATTGTAATAAATATCAAACCTCTATGAGAAATATTGAGTATCAAGTCTTTACTTTGCATCTGGTAACTTCGTTGTTTTCATTATATTTTCGTACAAAACACATATATGTCCTATAGGTTTGACATCTTCAAGTGCTCAGACTACAAATTAAAATATTTGATGCTTAGTTATATAAGTCAATTTTACTTGAATTACTTATTTTCATTTGAGTCAGTCATGTATTTCTTTGCATCATCAATAGTTATGACTCAAAATTATCATTTATAATTTTAATAGCTACTACAAATGAGAACACATCATTGTTAATTATTTCATCACGTTTTTACATTTCTCTTGTATAAGTATAATTTGTAATCTTTTTCTTCATTTTGAAATTTTTGTACATCTTTTGAGACTAATGTCTGTTTTATGACTTCTGTCTCCTTAAGGATATGTGTCTTTTTAGTGACTTATGTATCTTCAAGGACGATTAACTCTTATGATGTTAGTAATTTAGAGATGTAGATTTATTAGCTCGAACATTATTTTTAATATGATCATAATTTCTCACTTTTACCTTCCACTGAATAATATATTTTGAATCAAGTGTTTTATCATGCTTATAACATGAAACATATGATTCATTTGCTACATTTTAATTAAATTATTTTATAGGAACAATCACCCGAGCTAGTGTATTGATAACTGATATATATGACTTTGATTACTTTTGATGTATCTGTAAATGCATCTGATAATTAATTTATAATTTTTTGAAGATGAACAATCATCAATACCTCATTTTCACATTGATTTATACGAAGATCTAAATAAGACATGATGGTCTTTCCAAAAAAATTTATGTCTTGCTTTATAAGACATTTTTCTTTCCTCTAATTATGAGAGTATTGTCTTATCAAAATAGCAATTCACAAATTATGCGATAAATTTCTTTCTCCTAATTATGAGAGTATTGTCTTATCAAAATAGCAATTCACAAATCATGCGATAAATAAATCATCTGTCAAAAGTTTAAAATACTTTATAATTGATGGTGAGTTAAAACCAATCCTAAACGACATTGACGTCCCATCTTAGTATGTTGTGGGGATACTATAGGTACATACATAACACAACTAAAGGTACGTAAATGAGATATATCAGACTGATTATCAAATACAAGTTATAATGGATAATATTGACAATACATAGTGAGCTTAAAACAAATTAATGTTGTAGCATTCAAAATAGCATGACCCTATGTAAACATTGATAATTGTGTGCACATCTATAAAGTGTGTGCAATTATCTATATTTGTTTAATTAAGAATTCTGCTAATCTATCTTGTGTGTAAATATATGGCACGAGATATTCTATATTGATTTCCACTGATGAATAATAGTCTTCAAACATTTTAGATATAAATTCACTAGCATTATTTAAACATATGATTTTAATTGCGTAGTTTGAAAATTGCATCTTTAGTATAATGATTTATACAAGCAATCTAGCGAATGCAAGATTTCATATAAATAGTAAATAAATATATGACCATCGTGCAAATATATCAATCAAAACTATAAAGTAGCGAAAAGGTCCACTTAGTGAATGGATTAGTTTACAAATATCTCATTGGATCATTTGTAAAGGTGATAGAGATTTTAGAACAGTTTTAGAAGGGGATACTTTAAATATAGTTTTTCTTGTGAGCAAGGGTACAAATATTTTTTTTAGAAAGTAGAATCTTCAGATTCTTTAATAGGTGTTTATGAGAATTTTGAATGATCCTATGCATCATTATTGATCCTGAACGATCAAGGCAGTCATGTCATATCATAAACATTAATGGACTTTTAGTTCATTATTGTATAGCTTTCGATTGAATTTATAATGTTATAATACAAACTAAATGATAAAGCAATAAGTTTTTCAAATATGCATTTCTAGTATGAGCTATTGGAAGTAATGTAGAGATATTTTTTATTATTCTCACTCAAAGTCTCAGTATGATATATATTTTGGTGAATATATTTAAAACTAAGTAAATTTTTTCTAGATCTGCTTATATATAAAGCATCATTAATATATAAATTTGTTCCAATTGTTAACAAGATCACTGCTCTCCAGAGCCTTCAATCAGATCTGCAAAACTTGATATAACATTGACTTTTTTCTTAATTATTGTTAGTTTTGAGAAATATTTTTTTATCTCAAATGATAGTATATGTAATTGCATTATCAACCAAACATGCATCCTCAACTTTCGTCTACAAAGTGTACAATTCATCTCTAAAAGTCATTTTTAATATTAAATAAATGTTCATGTTACACATCAAGATAATACATTACAAAATTCTTTTTCATTCATACAAAAAAGTTACATTTTATACAAAAAAAATACAAAAAGACCTAACATAGACATATTAATTAAAGTTTAATGATCAGCATTCACTTTTTTATCTCCAAAGAAATTTAAGATACCTAGGTGAGTAAAATCTATAGGATTAGAGTTATCAAGAAGATTTATCTCTACATCATTTCGATTTGCAATGATAGATGCCTCATAAAGTTCGACTATATACTTTTAGGTATGATATGTATGTGAATAATATCTTTTTGCACTACATCGATAACAAGTATATTCATAATACTTAAAGTGTTTATATATATATATATATATATATTATCTTTATTTTGGTGTTTCTACCTTTTTTGGCCATTCCTCTATGCTGTGTATTTATGGCCACTGTAAGGGTGAGAATCACATCTTTTCCCTCCTCCACAACTATGTCCAATATTGTTATAAGTATTTGCCTTTGTTTTAAGGAATGATTGAAAATTAGTTGGACGTGATTCATAATTTTTCAATAAGAGCTCATTATTTTGTTCAGTAAATAAAAGATATGAGATTAATTATGAGTATTTATAAAATCGATGCTCGCGAGACTGTTGCTATAAAACAACACTAAAGGCATAAAAAAAATTGAAAATGTCCTTTATAATATGTCTTATTTTATAACTTTCTCACTATACAATTTTAGCTCTAAGGTAATTTTGAATAGATAATAATTGTATTTAGCAACAGTTTAAAATTTTATATTCTCAAATTCATCCACTTATGCTTTGCTCTTGAAAAAAATATATCTTTTTAATAGTCATATCTTTGTTTTAGATTTTTTTAGAGGATCTACAGGTTCTTTACAATTAAATATTGAGCTTCAAGCTTTGATGTAAGTGATAACAGAATAAAATCATAACTCTCGACTTGCCCTGCTAAGAGGTTTTTTTTTTTTTTTTTAAGTTGTCTTTTTCAAATCATTGGCTTGATGTGCATCTTGACATCAAGTTTGACATCAAGTACCTGTGATAGGTAATGTTTTTTTAGAGACATCAAGTGCATGAATTTAAAAATTTATCAGAGACATTTTCATGAGCTTTTAGATATAAAAAGAAATTAAAATTAGTATGATGAATAATAAATATTATTCAACAAATTAATAATGCAAAACATAAATATCGAAAGCAATATTTAAGAGTCATGACATTCTATATATAAAACAATAATAATTATAAGGCACAACCTTCTATATATCTATAATAATGAGGAGGCATAAACTTATATATTTCGATAAATTAAGGAAGTATAGTTTTTCATATGAATATGTAATTATAATAAAGAAATAAAATTAAAAGAGAAAAGGACATCTAAACCCCCAAAGTTTCAAAAGATGGGTCTACAGATGCCAATATTTTTAAAATTCTTATTTACACTCATATGAGATAACGGTTTTCGTTAACTTTAGTAGAAAAAAAAGACAAAAATAATGAAAGTATGATTATGTCCCTATTT
Organism: Ailanthus altissimus; assembly: GCA_946807835.1. NCBI lineage: Eukaryota > Viridiplantae > Streptophyta > Magnoliopsida > Sapindales > Simaroubaceae > Ailanthus > Ailanthus altissimus. Next base: position 24,923,901 of record OX327684.1, read on the forward strand.
TAATTAAAAAAAAGTTAAAATTCAATTAAATGCTAAAAAGATGGCTTGAACTTTTAACCGTATGGTTAGAGACCACACATTTTAACCAACTAAGTTATTCTAACTATATGTTTATATATGGGTCTATAAATATTATACTTAAGATCATGTATTAATAATTTTAAAAACATAATAAAAAAGGTTTGAACCTTGGTCACCCACATGACATATAAAAGAACTCACCTCTGTATTATAATAAATATTATTGATATAATGTTAAAACAAAAAATATAAAAATGTGAAATGAAAGGCCTTAGCCATCAACTGACACCGTCACTCAATGATCGGGGGCGATGGCTAAGGTCCTATCGTTTCACATTTTTGTATTGTTTATTTTGACATTATGTCATGTGGATGACCAAGATTCAAACATTGTCAATAGAATTTTTAAAATTATTATTATATGGTTTTGAGAATAGAATTTTTAAAATTATTATTATATGATTTTGAGGATAATATGGTAATAGATTTGTAGACTTATAAATGAACATAAAGTTGGAATGACTTAGTTAGTTAAAGTGTGTGGTCTTTAATTGAGCTCTCTTTCTAGCATTTATTCAAATTTTAATTTGTTTTTTATATTCAAAACAAGACGTGAATTCTCATTTTTATCATTTTAGCTATTAAAATTAATGAAAACTTTTACCTGACAAAGTTGTAAATAAAAAATTAAAAAATATTGGGGTTTGCATATTTATTTTTTGAAACCTTAGGAGTTCAGATGTCATTTTCTCAATTTAAAAATAAATTTATATTTTTTTTTTCCTTTTTGTCGTTAAAATCAATGATAACTATTACTTAACAAGGGTAAAAATATATATATATTTTTAAAAATAGTGGAAGTTGCATATTTATTTCTTGAAACCTTAAGGATTCAGATATCTTTTTCCTAATTTAAAATTTTGATATTGAACTTCATGTTTTAATTAGAATTATAATACAAAACTTTTAAGTTTTGAATTATGAGATCGATTATTAAAACTTTAAATTTTAATTAATTAATTTATTCTACAAATTTCAAATTGCATATACAATATTTGGATTTAAAAGAATAAATAATAAATATGATACTAATATTATAAATATGAACATGAGATAACAAAGACATAACTAATAAAGAATATTTGTCTTTATTTTTTGATACAAAAGATTCAACTAAATGGTAATCACATAGTTATTTATAAGGATAATAATATAACATACAAAATATAAACACAATATAAATAATAATTAAATATAAATAAAAATAATAATTAAATATAAATAAAAAAAACACAAAATAAAATAAATAATGAACTTAATTTACTAGCAAATCAATCATGCTAATAACATATTATATATAAAAATGAATGCACTCAAATAGTACTTCTAAAAAATAGTGAAAAGTTACTTTTATTTATACAATATTGTGAAAGCCCAAATAATCGATGCAGGATCCCTCCCCAGTGGAAGCCACCACCTTTTCATTAGAAATTAGGATTAATTTCAAGATGTTTGAGTTCATAACTCATTATATAATTATTTTGTAAATTATTACTTAAAACTTAAATTTTAGTTCATTAATGAGTTCATAACTCATTTTGCATACTATTAATATTATCAGGTATTCCATACACTACATGTACTGTCGTACTGTATGAACGCCTATTTTTTAAACACAAAAATTATCGTTATATTTAATAATTAATCCATTGTTGGAGTGGGGTATTAATATAGTCAACCCTTAAGATTGACATAAATTATATTTTAATAATAATTTTGATTTTAGTTATACTTAATTAAAAAGATAAAATATTCTTGTAATTTTATTACAAAAATAAAGATTTTTTTATTAAATAAAAATAATAGTAGAATTAAAATTAAAACCATGGTCAAAATATAAATTGTGCCAAAATAGATTGTGACAGTGTTAATAATCGCTGCTGGGATTGCTAACTTAATTTGTAAATCAAATTTAATTAATTAGCTAAGCAGTAATCATCAATGGTGTTTCTTGGTGATTTGACCACACCTGTTGATGGGAAAATCTAACAATATTATTTTTATTAAATTTATTTATTAAGCATATCGAATAATGGTCGTGAGATATATATAATTATAACTTTAGCAAAGCCTTTTGAGCGTGTTCGGTTGACGGTGGGCGCGTATGTCACCGTAATTATTCGAATTTGAATAAATTTAATATTTAATAAAAAAATATTATCCTCGTCCAAATCTTAAAAACAATAAAGCAAACTTCAACAAAATAAAACGACTCACCAAAATTAAAATATTTAAATAGGTAATTATGAAATTTCTGCAGAGGAAACTGAGTATGCGTATGCTTATTCTAGAAGTAGAATAGAGATAGAGATGAGGCTGGCTGACCGTGATCTTGACAAAATACAACCACCGCGTTCAAAAATTCAAAATTCAAAACAAAACAAAGACTGCGTGGCATTTCCGTTAATTCATCAGAACTTGGAGGGGAGCTAAACAACTCAATACCGAAAAGAAAACACGATTTTGTCTTCCCTTCTAAGCAACAACGATATTCTCTCTTCTCTCTCTCTCAACAATAAATCACATTCACATTCATTCATTCGATCCACCTGCAACAACAAAACCTTCTAAACTACTCTCTCTCTCTCTCTCAAAAAATATATATATATATATATATCTGATAGGGCTAGGGTTCGTTCTTCTGTTGTCGCGGTTGGTTGTTGTAATAGGGAGTGACCAGAAATGGGGCAGCAGTCGTTGATCTACAGCTTCGCGGCAAGAGGAACGGTGGTACTGGCTGAGTACACGGAGTTCAGCGGAAACTTCACCGGCATAGCTGCTCAGTGTCTCCAGAAACTTCCCTCCACGAACAACAAGTTCACTTACAACTGCGACGGTCACACTTTCAACTACCTCGTCGAAGACGGCTTCAGTATCTATCTCTCTGATCCTTCTTTTTTGTTTTGTTTTTTTTCCTCGATTTGATCCGTGTATTTCTTGCTTGTTATTTTTTATATTTGTTTGATCGGTTTGTAATACTTGTGGTTTCTGTTAGTTTGATTACTGATTGTCGTGACTGTTTAACTTCTAATACGTTTTACTGACCTGATTTTGCAAGTAGATTTATCGTTAGAAATCATAAGAAAAGAAAAGGCAATTAGATTATGAGCTGTGAGCTTTTACTTTATTTTCTTTTTGTTGGATTGGTGTACGACTATTTCTTAAAAAGTTATGAGATCTGTATCTAGCCTTATTTAGTGGAAAAATTGGTGCAAGTCTTTAGATATCTGCTCTGTTAGTTTATAGAGTCTGATTTGATTGATGAAAAATACGAGGCAGACGCTAATACTCTACCAAAGTAATGATCTCATCTCAAGGAAGGTAGGCATAGTCTGATAATATTGGCATAAGATACTGATATTGATGGAGCTTATGACACGTTGAAAAGTTTTCATAATGGATATTGCTATTTGCAAATTTCTTAATGTCTCATAGTTGTATTTGTCTCAGAATTTTTCTCTGTCATCTACATTCGGTGATGAAAAGGAAAAAGAGATCGATTTTATTGTTTCTATGTCTGAGTTTAGATAGTAGTCTTTCAGTTTAGAACTTCATATCTATCAACATTATTGGTTGTTTTTTTGCAGTAATTTTTAGTATTAGTGTTTTATGGCTGTGGTTGGATTAATTGCTGTTTTGTATCAGTGAAATTCAATGCTTCAAAATGTTATTTGGACACTGATAGTTTTTCCGCTTGGGACTCTTGATAAAAATAAGAAATGATAGCTTAGATCATATAGTCTCAGATTAGTATTACAAGAGAAAAGGTATTTCTGGTGTAATGTTAGATCAAGTCTTTTCTCTTTTGTTCACCTCTCGGAGTCATGCTATCTCCAATTTTACATGATTTGAAACCTTCTCTTGTCCATTAATTTATTGGGAAAACTAACTTAATTTTTGAATGTGCAGCTTACTGTGTGGTTGCGGTTGAATCTGTTGGTCGACAGATTCCAATTGCCTTCCTTGAGCGAGTGAAAGAGGATTTTACTAAGAAATATGGTGGAGGAAAAGCTGCAACAGCAGTCGCTAACAGCTTGAACAAGGAGTTCGGGTAATCACTCTCTCTCTCTGATACACATACTGACTTATGGAATGGCCTGTGCTGTCAAAGAAAATACTTTAATGATATAAATTTGTTATCAATGTTATAGACCAAAATTGAAGGAGCATATGCAGTATTGTGTTGATCATCCAGAGGAGGTCAGCAAGCTCGCGAAAGTGAAGGCTCAGGTTTCAGAAGTCAAAGGTGTTATGATGGAAAACATAGAGAAGGTAAGCAATTGTTGGTTGCACTTGTAATTGTTCATTGGTGCAACATCAAGTAAACTAATCTTCCTTTTATGGTTGAACATGCTTTCATTTAGTTTCTTGATGGAATCAAGGGATGTGATGCTCAGTGATAAATTTATGATGCAGGTTCTTGACCGTGGAGAGAAGATTGAACTTCTGGTGGACAAAACAGAGAATCTTCGCTCACAGGTCAGAAATTGCATGTGATATTGTGTATCCCCAAAACTCAAACTTAGCAACATTATCTAGAGCTAGATGGGGAAGGTGTTGGGTATGTTGGGTGTCCATCTTCATTTGCCTACCTTCTCAGATGAATGAAAAAGGATGGGAGTTCTATCATTCTATAATGAGAAATATTTAAATATACATGTAATCTTTATAAATGTTCAAAGAATCTAAATGATATCTCAGCATCATAAGTTTGTTTCTCCATTCATTAGCCTACTCTTTTCATCTTAAACCATGGACTTCTTCTAGCTCTCAACATTTCAGCAGCCAACTCAGTTGGGTACCAAGCGTTAATCCTCCCTGAGAAGAGCAGTTTACAATTTACTTCCCTCCCTTTTTATATTGTGTAGAATTTCTGCATTTTTTGGGTCTAATGTTGGTTTATTTTGCATCATATCCTTCTGGTCCAATTGTGGCAGGCTCAGGATTTCAGGCAGCAGGGAACCAAGATGAGGAGAAAGATGTGGCTGCAGAACATGAAGATAAAACTGATAGTTCTCGCAATCATCATTGCCTTGATTCTCATCATAGTGTTATCTGTTTGTGGTGGCTTCAAATGTTGATTGATGGATGCGTTGAAGTCAATTGGGGATTATTGCTAGTGGATTGATGTTTGCTTGTCAAAATTTCATGATGCTGGTTGCCTGTAATTTTTGTAGCTGATTTCCTGCTATAGCTTATAATGTTACAAGACAGTGCTTGTATAGTTTGTATTTTTTTTCTTTTAATTATTCTGATTCAAATTTCTTGATGTGTGGAAGTTTCTCTTTCTGAGTTTTAATGAAACCTAAGTTTTGGAGGTTACAAAAGAATCACCAGTGGATAACATTGCATCTATCATGCGACGCGATGATCATCCTTACCCCTTAAATTTGAAACATTGCCCTTTATTGGATCTTATAAGACTAAATGTCAATATTGAATACACCTCTCAAAGAATGGTTCCATACAAAGGGAAGATTACATGCCTTTTTAGGACCAAAAAAAATGAATTGAGAATATGATCATTCTATCATTTATTGATTTCCATGTTATCTATCAGCCGGACATTCCCAAACCAAGCAGCAACACAAAAGACAACGGGACTCTTGATCTCTGCCACTGCCTCCAAGTTTTCTTGGTCCACAATCTGCCGGGATCAAGAATCAACATAATTAGATGGTGGTTATATTTCTGAACGTATGCACAGCAAGAGAACTCGAATATAATGGCATCAAAGGTTTATTCAATTGGATAGATATTAGTGGAAGAGGGAGATGTTTATAATCTGAATTACATTTTGGCAGGGTCTGACTGAAACCTCCCAACTAGAAGCGAAGATGATTCCAGTAGAGGACATCTACAGAAAATCCACTCAAATGAATGTGGCCCTAAAACTATAACATTGGGCAGGGGAGTAAAAACAAGCCTGGTTATTGTTATATCAATGAGGAAACTTCTATCCATAATATTGATGGTAAATTTTCAAGGAAGAAGAAGCTGAAAAATTTGACAAAATTAATGGAAGAAGCCATCAAAAGAAATTGGAAGGTGCGAACGCAAAGCCACAAAGGTATATAATTGCTGAGCCAGTGGAAAACAGAAATATCACTTTCAAGCTCAATAAGATAATATCAGTTTGAGAACTAAGAGCAAAATTTAATTTTGCAACTGATGCACACATAATTATTTGACATATAGAGTAATTGGTATCCTAAAGTCTATTCAGAACTGGTGTATCATCTGAATTACTTGGCCAGTAGAAAATTGCACCTAATGCCATTTTCTAGTAATTCCAAATCAATTCAGAACATAGGGAAATGAAGTATGAAGTGTTTCAAACCTCACCTCGGCATAGTCAATTTTCCCCCCAGCTTCATTGATTTCTTGGATGACTGACTCTCTTAATTCTTTACAGCTAATTTGACCCTTTTCTGCATCAGATTTAGCCCTGAACAATGACCTGCTTATAGACAACGCCTGCAGGATACATAAATAAATACAATTTACTTTATCTAAAAAATAAGTATGAATATATCAAGGTTAAAACATCCATATCTAAAAGTAGGTGAATCAAGCATCTCTTACTAGCAAATTTTCTTTCTCAAGATATCCAGGAAATAGTGCAAAAAGATAAAATACTATCTTTGAAAACTTAGGTTTGTCATAAGTTAGATGATCTGAACAAAGAAGCATCGGAAAAACCTTTTGCCTTTCTTCAGGTGAGAGGCGCACATTGCGTGAACTCAGTGCAAGGCCATCATTATCTCGAACTATGTCAGAACCTATGACTTTTATGGAAAAATCAAGATCTTGAACCTGTAAGAAATCAAACAAATGATAGAACAATAAGCAATATGATGTAATTCCTTGTAGTTTGTCATTAGTAATGTATGTTGCTAAAGCATAAGAATGAAGATGAGGTTTGAAATCAATTGATTAGATTACTCAAACTGAATCAAGAGTCCTGGAATTGGCTTGTGCTTGCAATCTGCACTCAATTCTTCAAGCTGAGCACATCTAACAGGAACTTATCAGATTGAGAACAAAAATACTAAAGTTCTGATTTATGATATATCACATCGTCTATGATGTACATATCTACTCTAACATCAAATTTTGATGAAATATAGGTTCCAATTTTCTTTCTTTCTTTCTTTCTTTCCTTCCAATCCAATTAATATCAAATTCTAACACTAATTCTATTAGCACAAGGGGAAAAAGGAAAAAATAAAAAAACTATCTGTTAATAATGAATTAACAAAAGAAAGATAACATTAAGAATACAATTCAAGGTCTTACCATTCGCTGAATAACACGCCATTGCTGATAATCTTTTTTCCCAAAGACGGCAACATCAGGGTCAACAATGTTAAACAGCTTGGCAACAACAGTAGCAACCCCTCTAAAGAAAACAGGCCTACTCTTCCCACACATCCCCTTCTCCAATCTCTCCACTGTCACCCAAGTCTCATGCCCCGCCCCTCTCTCCTCCACACACGACACCGTTTCACCGGTACTATTCTCGCACTTACTCTTGTTATCATTATTCACAGTCTTGGTATTATATTCATAAAGATTGTGAGGGTGGAAAACAACGTCAACGCCTTGAGGAAGAGACTTCAGCTTGCGGAGATCGCCTTCAAAATCAGAAGGGTAAGTGGAGAGATCTTCAGTGGGAGAAAATTGACCTGGGTTTACGTATATTGAAACAACTATGAGATTTGCGTGCTTGTGGGATTCTTTAATGAGTGATAAATGGCCTTCGTGAAGATAACCCATAGTGGGCACAAACCCTACGGTCTTGCCCTGGCATCTCATGGCCCTTGACCACTTGCGCATCTCGTTCTTGTCTGTTATTATCTTTGGTTCTCTGTTAGACGTTGCCATTGTTGACAAGATTTGGATTGGAGAAAGTGAGACGTCTCGAAGGGAGAATTTACCTGTCGTCTTTTAAGATAAAAGAGTTTAGAAGTGCCAAAAGTGAAGCCGTAACTGTCATTTCCCAAAAAAAAAAAACTAACTGAATGTGGCGGGTCGGTAGATATTCGGATTTGGGACTTGAGGCGGCGCCTCTACTGTTGACCAATTATTCATCAATATATTCTATTTTATCCCTCACTCTTTTTTTTTCTTTTAAATATTTATCAACCGGCGCTACTTATTAATCCACTTACCAAATATAAAAAAATAAAAAATCAACTTCCAATCCGCACAGACCTAAGGATAAAAATACACCGTAAACATTTATCAATGAGTGCGGATCATATACTTTTCTTTAAGCCTAAATTCTGGTAACAAATAATGATTTTTATCGATTTATATTTCTTTAAATGGGAGCAAGGATTTGAACTCGAATAATGTTATTTATTTATTTGACATGGAGAATGAAGATTTAAATTCAAAGTTTTTATTAAAGTGAGATAGATGTACTATTAACTTTTTATTATTGAGTTGTTAACACAAATATATAATTTTTACTTTTGGTTAATAATATTATTATAACTATTGCTGGAGTTAGTGAAATTAAAGGTACAGTGTTTAGTTAAATAATATGGTTGATTGTGGTTGCAAGAGTATATTTAGAATTTTTTTTAAGAAAAAAATTATTCAATAGTATTTCATTATATAGAGCAAAATATTCTTATTGTTATTATTTTTCAAAAAAAAAAAAAACTATTCAATAGCTTGATCAAATTCTATTTGCTTTTCAATTCCCAATGCAAATTGTAAAATGAGTGTAGCACAATGTTTGCCCAACCTTCCTGTATAGTTCAATTATATCATTTTTAGATATTGTTAATTTCAAGTTTTCTTGAATGCTTAAACGGCAAAAATCTTGTATGTGCATGACTAAAGGAAGAGCAAAAACATTTTTAGAGCTCATTGTGAACTTCAGTCATTGATTATTAACTTGCATCCATTATTTACAAAATATTTATTCCTATACATTTATAAATAGGCAATTGTTTCTTCTTTTCCTTTTTTTTCCAAACCGAAGCTATTATCTTACACACCCACCTAGTCATACACCCCACATTTGAACGAAAAAACAGAAAACCTAAAAACAGAGGGGAAGAAACACAGAAATAGATTTAACATGCCAACTGATTTCTGAAGGAAGAGATCTCTTCAAAAATGGGAAGCCTTTTGGATCTAGATGGAGCCCATTGATTCATCATCTGTTCAAGTCCATTAACAAAATCATCATCTAGATTCAGGCCCAAAAGATCCGACAAGTCATGCTGGGGCTGGTTTGTTTCCAGTTCCAATAGCAATTCCTCGGCCCGTTTTCTGGCCTTAAAATCGTCGGATCCAGGAAGTCTGCCATGTAACACATCTTCAAGAACAGCACGAGCGTCATTGTAGCGGGCCCGTTTGATGAGACACAAGCCCAAATTGCAGGCCTTGTTAGCATCAGGGTCAATCATCTGGGCCTTCTGATAGACTACCTCAGCTGCCATGTAGTTTGATTTCTGCATGTAGGCCCAGCCCAAATTGCCCTGCCATTGTATTGTATTTGTATTATTCTTATTTGTATGTCACAAAAAGAGATATCTAGCATCGCTACAATAAATTAGCAACCAAAGTCGACAACCCTATTATGAGTTCAGTTCAAGACGTCTGACTTCATGACTCCTAGATACATAAAAAGGTCTGACATTTTTCCGCATTCATTTTAGCAAATTTTTATTTTCTATTTATGTATACTCAAAATTGAAGCAGGTTTTATAACACTAAATTTTTTATATAATTTTTTTACACTGAATTAATGTATATTCAACGATTGAAATCAAATATGTTCTCTAAATAGAACTTAAAATTGTAATGAAAACTTAAAACATATAATAAAACACTAAAAAAAAACTTGCAACAAGGAATGAAAATTTTGAAATACGTGATAAAAAATTACGGAGCTCTACCATAGAGCAGTTCCATAATGAAATAACTTGCTCACTTAAAATTTAATCTCAATTATTGAATGTGCATCAATAAAAATGTTAAAAGATTTATATAAAAAAAATATAATTTCATAGAAATTAACCAAATAAGGTAGGTTACACGAAATCGTGTAGATTAATATATATTCACAGGAGCGAACCTTCTTAGGAGCTTAGAGGGCGGTGTCTCCTTACAAGCTCCAAATTTTTCAAAAAAATTAATAATAAATTTTTATAATTTTTATTTTTTAAAATAAATATTTTTATAATATAACCCTCCCAAAATTTTAAGTCCGACACAAAAACTTTAATATAATTAAATTTTAATTTAATATAATTTTTAACTTTAATGTCTGTCTTCTCTCATCTTAAATTCTGATTTTGCCCATGTATATTCAATGATTGAAATCAAATATGATATATGTAATTAATGTTTAATGAATGCACTATCATTAATATATACTTAAGATTTAATCTAAGTAGTGAATATTGGATAAAAACGAGGGGAAAAAAGACAGTGAATATATAATTGAAGTGTGAAGATGGATACCTACCAGTAATCTGGAAGTTTCTTGCTTAACAGAAACTTGAAACTTTTTGCCATGAGAGCGTGCAGTTTTAGTAGGCTTTCCATTGAAAGCCTCTCCTAGATATATCAATCTTAGCTTCCGCTTTAGCAGCTCAATTTGCTCCTCTATTTTCCCACATTTCTACCATCCCATCATATTTAAAGTAAATAACGATTTAATGTTATATCCCATGCAGAAATTTAATTAGCAAACAAGGATTAAATTTGTATCAATCTTAATTGCACAAATTAAATAAGCTCATCATTGAGAAACTAACTAATTACCTTATATAAGTCGATAAGTACGTTATCGAGAGATTCCTGGGATTGCTTGGAGCAAAGACCTCTGAAAGACTTGATGGCTTCAATGGCTTCTTCACTTCTGTCAAGTTGCTTCATCACCACAGCCATGTCCTTTAAGGCACTATCTACTCTATCTCCTGCATTTATTGCTTTCCAAAACAACACCATCGCTGCTTCTGGATCCTTTTGAACTAGCTGCAAAAATAATGTAAACGATAATAACCCATTACATATCAAAGACAGCTATTTTTCATGGACCGTCCTTTACCAAGCATACATATATGCTCGGATCTTTCTTTCACTAATTAGTACTGAAACAAGAAAATATAACTAAATCATAAAAAGCTATTAGGTTTTGTATGCACATACACCTCATATCCAGGCCATAGGTTTACAGCTTATAGTTTCCTAATCAACATTTTTTATATCAAACTAAAGGAAAATCACTTCAGAAAGCTCGAATCTAAATTGGTAGAGAGAACAAAAAAGAGACGCTGACCTTGAATCAAGCAGAATTTACAGCATAATTAGGCAAACATAATGTTACTTTTAGTCTTATAAGAAACAAAAACATTTAGAAGCTAGGTTAATAAAATATTATTTATATATATGAATCGAGGGTTTTGATTTATAATTCCCATTCTTGGTCAGGGTTAATGAAAACTCTTCAGTTAATTAAACGAATGGAGAAACGAAATAATGAATTGAGCACGAACAAATCTATATTTTTTTTTTTAAAAAAGAAAAAAAGCACAGACCTGCGCGCGCTTTGCACGAACATAAGGACCATCGCCAGCTGGAACTTTGTGAATAACATGAAAAAGATCTTCTTTTTTCTTCGAACCGCTACTGAGTTTTGAACTCGCTTCCATTTCTATGTTGTTTCCTTTCTTACTCAGACTCGGATTCAGATTTCAGACTCGGTATATACTTTCTTGTTTAATGATAGAAAAGGGCAAGATCGGAGATTCAATGAAAGAGCTGAAATGCGCTTTATACAGTGATGGAACCGATTGGATATGATGAACCTGGACGCTTCCACGTCTATATTCTTGAATCTGAATTGTGAACAATCATTCAACCGAAATGCCACGTATTCGTTGGGACACGTGTCATTTGGTTTTTCGCATTTTCCTTTGGTCTTAAAAACTTCCAAAGGCTGCTGTCCTTATCTCACCTCACCTCTCTTCGTTCTTGTATTATGGGAGTTTGAAGGGCAGTCATAAAACTTTTCTGTATATTTTATTATTATTTTCTGAAAAGAAAACGATGTCGTATGATTATAAATATAATTTATTAGATCATGCGAAGTATCATTACTTTGGTCACGCATTTAACAAACCTATTAAACACAATTAAATTACATTAGTTTTTGCTTCAATATCGAACTTAATCCAAAAAAAAGCCTCATTTTATAAAGGGGTAAATGGGGAAAAAAAAAAGTTGAAAGAGCTCATAAGTTGCCGGGAAAAAAAAAGGAAAGAGGGTACTTTTTTGCATTAAAAAAACAACAATAAACAGCATTAAAAAAAAATTCCTGCTACTAATCTACTGTATAAAAAGAAGGGGAATTAATTGTTTAGTTTCAGAGATTTTTTTAATTATTCATTAATTTTTTTGAAATACTCTGTTTCATTCTTGGTGTTGAAAAAATATGTGAAGTGCATTTTTAAGAGAATTAAAATAAATTTAATTAAATATGAGATTATTTAATATTATTAAACATATTAATTTATCTTGTTATTATTAAAAATTCATTTTATATATTGTTTTTTAATAATATGGATTAAACTAAGTATTTTAAAATAACTTAAAATTTTAATAAATAATTCAATAAAAATTTAGAAACTAAATTGATAATTTTTATTAAAAAATGTGTAAGTCGAACATGAAAAAAATAAATTTGAAAGTGTTAAAAAAAAAAAAACATCCACAGCAACAACAACAAAGAATCGAGCCAGCAAAAACTGTGATAGCCATAAAGAAAAAAATAAAAAATAATCAATCATAAGCAAGTTGCAGCCAATAATGGATTTAATAAAGAAAATTGAATTCTTTAACTGTATAAATTTTAAATGTAATTGCAATAGATCTTTTAATTTTAAATATTGACTTAAAATCTTCATACCAATTAAATTTAATGTGTGGAAATTGAACTTTATAAATCATAGAATTTCAACGAAAGGAATAATTAAAAAAAATGTCAACATTTTAATTCAAATTAAATAACTCCAAAGGTAAATATAATATTTAAAATTTTATAAGAACGAGTGATATTTATGATTAAACTATGACATCACAATTCACGTGTAAAGGGGGGTGAACCTGGTCTTTAAAAGCAGTCTATATTCGTAAAAGCAAAAGCCAGGTGGCACGAGGGCTTAAATATTATTGGTTTTGTTTAATCAAGGCATTGAGCAAATGCTTACATTAGTATCAGCATATCCCGTTCTTCGATAAATACAATACACTTAAATAGGAGTCTCTGAAATGGCAATTCTAATCTATAACGATGCTGCCCTTTACTTGTCAATAATTGCCACAAGTAACGATTCCTTCTTCTTTCTTTGTCGCTTTCTCGGCGAATTTGGGAATTGAAAACGCGATTTTGTGATATATTAGTTCAGAGTTATCGTTATAGCTTCTTGGTCCTTTTTAAGTTTACAACGATGAGATTGACATTACCTTACAGAGCTTTATGCTTGTTTGTTGGTTCTTGTAATTTTGCTGCTTCTTTTTTTTTTCTTTTTATTAAAAAATTTCACCTACTATTGTATCTTTAAGTATAATAATTAATTTTTTTTTAAAAGGTATAATAATGAAAGTGTTATTAAATACTTAATATTTAATGATTATTAAATACTAAGTTATTTTTATTTAATAATAAATAATTATGACTCTAAAATCATAACATTACAATTCTAAATAAACCCTTAATGGTGTTATGACTATTAGTGAAAAAAAAAAAAAAAAAGCAAGCAAAAAGCCTTTACTCTTCCTCTAGTGGGACAATAATGAACCTAGACGTTTTCACGAAAAATATTGAAGATGCGATAAGTTCCAGAGCCGTGGAGACGTGAGGCAGGAGCAGGATATGCCTTCGTTCGTATGTACGAGATATTGGATTTACAACGAAAATTTTAGTGTCAATTTGACTTGTAATTTAAAAATATTATTTCTAATCAACAATACAGTAATGAATCTAGACATTTTCAGTTTTCTTGTACGGAGAAAAAACAGGGTGGGACCTCGGACAACCTCTCTTATGTAGTAGCTTTAAAAGGGTAACAAAAGTGTGCCAATTCCACCTGAGAATGTAATGCAAAAATAAAGGGGGAAACGGAAGAATTCTCCAACGGGAATGAAGGAAAATGGCAATAAAAATTATAAACATTATAGGGTATGGCAAGTATAAGGGTGAACGAATTACAGCAATCATAAAATTAGCACTTTTCTACTTTTTTTTTTTTTTTTTAGCTAAATGCAAATGACCAACAAAAATAACCTTGCCCACATCCATATGCAATTAAAAAAAACACAAAACCAACCACTGCTTAACAAAGCTGGAGATTATAAGCCACATTTCACACTATTAAAAACGGTAATCTGGTAAAATCTTCCCCTCACTGGCCAGGGCAAGCATTTAGCTTAAGCAGAAACATAAACCCCAACTATGCTTTAATAGCCACCACCCCTTGAGCGGCCCCCCATCCTTCCACGGCCACGACCATAACCTCTACCCCCTCTACCTCTGCCTCTTTCATATCCAGTACCTGTCAAAAAAGCAAATGCTCCAGTTTATCAGCCAATAACTTTAATAACACAATAAAACTTGAGAGAAAGTTCCTTGTTTGCAAAATTTAGCAAAGATATGCCTAATTGAACTTTTCCCATGGTATATGTATATGACTATGAATTTCATGTCAACAGTAATTTCACTGATAAATGAATTAAAATCTAATTTGTATCATTACTTGGTATATGGATATGACTAAGAATTTCATGTTAACAATAATTCCACTGATAAATGAATTAAAATCTAATTTGTATCATTACTTCTACATGCAAACACTCGTTCAACTTAATTTACATTATGTAACATCCACCGAAATTAAGTTTCTTAAATTCATCAATTGTCATGGGAAAGATAAAATGGTTGATTGCAAATGCAGTAAAAGGGAAAAAAAATGCATGCTTACCATGGTAACCCCAACCTCTACCTCGCACACCACCTCGGCCCCAATTTGAATACCCATCATTTTCTATTATAAAAGAGTTAAGTAAGATAAATTTAGTCATGGAAAAAAAAAAGATATTTGCTTGACAAATTTAAAAGGACAAGATGAAAAGAATTAAAAGAATCTCATATCTGATCATGAAATTTAATATTACTATATATACCTTGATAGTTCCTACCTTGATAGTTTCCACTTTGATAGTTTCCACCTTGATAGTTGCCATCTTGATTATTTCCACCTTGATAGTTGCCATCTTGATTATTTCCACCTTGATAGTTGCCATCTTGATTATTTCCACCTTCATAGTTGCCATCTTGATTATTTCCACCTTCATAGTTACCATCTTGATTATTTCTACCTTGATAGCTTCCATATCCACCCCTGGCATGACTCCATCCTCGCCCTCTCCCTCTCCCTCTCCCTCTCCCTCTCCCTCTCCCTCTACCTCTCCCACGACCCCGTCCACGGCCATATGAATCTAAAAGGAAAAAGCTGGAAATATATTAAGAGAAAGTAAAGGTATTTAAATTTGTGACTCTGTGTCCCACATCGGTTGTGGAGTGTCTCCTGGTGCTAGATATAAGGCCAGGGCCAACCCTTCACTCTTGAGCATGCTTTTGAGTGGAGTTAGGGCTTTGGTTCTTTGACATGGTATCAGAGCCTACCACTCTACTGCCTCTCGGCCTCTTGTGGGTCGGCCGAACGCCGACGGAGGCAGTCGACACTCAAGGGGGGTGTGACTCTGTGTCCCACATCGGTTGTGGAGTGTCTCCTGGTGCTAGATATAAGGCCAGGGCCAACCCTTCACTCTTGAGCATGCTTTTGAGTGGAGTTAGGGCTTTGGTTCTTTGACAAAATTAATCCTGCAATTATCAAGCTGACATTACCTTCATTGACGGCATTGTAAGGAATACGTCCTTGTCTAGGTGGTTGCTGCTGCTGCTGAGAGCGAAATTGTGGCTTTGGTTGATCCACATGATTTGGAGCTTGGTACCTATGAACAAATATTGCAGTTCATACTAAAAAGGGTGCCAAAAATTCAGGTAAAACCAAGTAAAAAATTGCAAATAAATAAAGAAAGAAACTCACAGCACAGCAATTGAACCAATACAACTTATATTCAGGAAGTTCTAATTATCCTTCCTACTTCATAAAAGATAAAAATAAACGATAACTACTTGCAGTAAAGTCAGGATCTAATTTGATTAGTTTTTTTTTACTTTCAAAATTGACTAAGCAGGACAGAATCATTTATATTGATAAATGAACCTACCCCGGAGAGTTCTTGTTTAGTTCTCTAGTTGACAATGTGATTGAAATCATCGAGACATGGCGAGTCATTTCCACACTGCATGAGACAAAAATAATCAGAATAAGAATATGGGATTCAAAATATAAATACATAACTTGAGATGGAGAATTTAATTCTGCAAACTTACGGCACAAGTCCCTCTTCAATGGGTTCCCATACATCAGTAATGCTAACAGAGCTGACGGCAGTATCTTGATATAACAGAGGAATTTGTTTCTGTTTCAACATACAAATGGAAAATTAATTATAAATGGTAGATAGATAGTGAGAAAGTAGGGGTGGGGATTAATAGACATTCTAAAAGAGATACTGACCTTTATTATCTCAGCAATGGCTACTGTCTTGTTAATTGCCTGTCCCATTGCTTTCAAGACAATCTCTTTCACATGCTTCTCCTAATGAAATGTCACAAAAGATAAAAACAATATGCAAAAGCTGATATTTTCTGATGAAAATGAAGCAAAAATACAATGATCTCACTTAATAGAAGGAAAATGTTACTTGCAGAACTGAGATGTGGGAAAACACAAACACTCATCTTGGCCATTTTGATCACATAGACCACTGAATTATCAGGAAATGAATATGAGAAAGTGCAAGAAAAAAAATGTGATAACCTCCATAATAAACAAACTCAGCAAAGGAATCCAAAGCAACAGCAAAAATTTAGCAGAGCAAGCTTTTAGGATAATGGCTTTATAAAGGTAAGACCCTAAGATGGCTGCAGACACACAACAAATGCATGTGACCAATTCAGTGAAAACGAAAAAAGGACACTTTGATGAAGGAGACAGGCGACCAGCTAAATGATATTAATGCAAATGGCACGCAATCTATAGGCATTATTCCCTAATGGACAAAAAAGGCCAAATCTTAAGTTCCATATCATGCATCCATTCCAGAAATAAAGTGAAATAGATTTACCCTTTAATACATTAAAACACAAATGAGCATCTTCAACTTCAGCGGAGTGTCCATATGGACCCGAGTATCACAAGTTTCAGCTATGGAATAAATGAAGAAATCTAGGTAAAATTTTTGCGCTTTCTTTTCTTTTTTTTTTAAATTTCTTTTTTGGTTTGAGAGCTGATAATTTCTTTGATTCCCTTTCTCATTAGCACCAGGGCATGATATCTTCAGTACAACCATCACAACAATCCACCAAACTGTTCAAAATAACACATGTATCACACCCAAAATAGAGCACTAAACAGAATGAGCAATCTCAAAAGCATTTTAGCCATAAGAATCAGTCAGTAAGAGAAAGTGAACTATTAAAAAACAATCAATCTATGCTCATTAAAGTAAAGTTTCTAAACTACGGCTAAATTCAAAGAAACTACAAATACCATCCAAATTATTAAAAAAAAAGCATAAACACAGTTACTGCCCTAGAAATGTGAAACACCAGAATAAGTAAAATGTTGTCTAATTATTACAGCAAATCAATCAAAAAAACACGACCATAATAGACAATTAGTAGCCCAGAAACAGCAACAAGTACCAGAAAACGGTACCATGTCAAACGGTCACAGCATCAAAACCCATCAATAATAGAAACCATAACCAACACCAATCAACAAAACCAAAATAAAATTCATTCGAAAGCCATATATATTATACATACACAAAACCTAGCACTTGTACACGCCACAACATAACAGCGCACTATCCGGAGCCAAACATCAACAAGCGCCACTCAGCGAAAAAAAAGTACCCCCCAAAACAAAACCATACAGCCCAAAAATACCATCAGTGCATAAATGCAATAATATAGCTGCACATTTAATAAATGAGTACTATGTAAATAAAAGGGTACCTCAAGAAGAGCAGTGGCATAAGCGATGTAGTTTCTGATAGCACCTTGTGTGGTGATTCGGATCTCATTCTCGTTAATAGGAGACTCGGGCTTGGGTTTTTCAACTTTCTGGTATCTGTCCATGGCTAAAAGCACAAGCTAAAACCCTAGCAGTTGCAGAGATTATTAGAAATGAAAAAATAAAAGGAAAGAGAGTAAAGCCTAAAACCTCAGCCTTGCCTTCCGACTTTGCCTTATTATTATTAGGTAACATTTTGTAATTAAAAAGAAAATACAATAATTTTTTTCATGGGTTCGCTATTGAAGTTTTTCAGCTTACGCTAGAAAAGGAGCGTGGACTACACCCCGTTTGGTGATTGGATATGGCGGGTGTCTAGCTTAATGGATTGGTTCACGGTCTCTCATGGCACCTGTTGTAATTCATACTTATTTTTCTGAGCTTGACTTCTATTAACTTAAAAAAAAAAAGATAAAGATATTTTTGTCGCGTTACCTAATTTTATTACTCGTATTCTAAATTATTTTAAAACTTACTATTAAAAATTAAAATTCTAGTTTAATAACAAAAATTCATAACATGTGTCAAATGGTTAAAAATTATTAAATAAATAAAATTTACTGTAAACAATAATTATTACAGTAGACATTCAACAATAGGGAGTCATTATCGACCACTAGACTCTGATGATAAAAATAATTAAAATTTATTTTATTAAATTTTACTTTTCGTGATCTACATAATGGTAAAATTATTTTTGACCAACAAAAGAAATCAGAATGTAGCCAAATACGCAATGAGAGCCATAAGAAACGGCAAGCACCGACAATCCATATTAAACGGAGCTGTTGTGACGTGCATTGCTGACACATTGGATAGATCGATGACAAATCTATCCAACAGTGCCAGCAATGCACGTCACTGCTGTCCCGTTTAACGTGTACCACTGTTCCTATAGTGGAGAGCAGCAGCCATCAATGGTGCACGTCAAACGAGACAACGATAATGTACACCACCGGCACCATTGGATAGATTGGCCACTAATCTATCCAACAGTGCCGATGGTGCACATTACCGTCTCTTCGGTTGACAAGCACCATTGTTCCTATAGAGGAGGATGGCGAGCACGGAGGTGCACGTCACCGTGCTTCGTTTGACGTGTACCGCAGGTGCCCGCTGCCTTCCATGGCTCTTATTGTGTAATTGGCCGTCTTCGATTCTTTTTTTTGGTCAAAAATGATTCCATCATTATGTAGATAACGAAAAATAGAGTTTGATGATATAAATTTTTATCATTGTTATAGTCGGAGTTCGGTGGCCGGCAATGGCTTGCTACCACCGAATGTTTGTGCCAATGGATGGTATATTTTTAATAATTTATTTTTAAAAATAAAATTAAAAATTATTATTAAAATTAAACCTATCCAAATGTTCAATGTGTCCAATTTTTTTTATCAATAACCAATCATTTATTGATGCGTGAACACTTAAATTATTTTTTTGATGATGTGTCAGCCACTTTAAATATCACAGCACATACCCATGTATTAGGATTTGTGCTTCCGTGCCATCCATTTTATATATGAATATTTATTTTAAATTTATACTATTATCATTTTATTAAATCGCTAATTATATTTTATATATAGTAAGATGATTGTAACATTTCAGACATTGTATGATCTGAAAGAGTTCAAATCTGATTTAAAGGAGTTTAGATCAGTGTTAAGAATTAGCAACGCCGAGAGTTACAAATACTAAGAGTTAGCATGATAAGAGTTATCAGGTTATAAGAGTTATCGAAATCTAAAGAGTTAGAGTCTTATTTGAAATGGGACAAAGATATGAGAATATATTACTAATGACATAGTTGCAAAGAGTTGCAAATGGTGCTGAAAAATATCGTTATGTAAGTATGTTCTCAAACACTATGTTTCTGATTTATCTTCGCTGATGCAGATATGTTAGTGAATGCCTTATTATATATAAATCAGTGTATGTCTATATCTGGATGGTTCAAATGGTTAGTCTTAGCAGACCATAAGTTTAGTGAAAGCTCATATAGAGATACAGGTATTCAATTAAGATTGAGTACTGAACAGACTCATAAGAACCTCCAATAGACATATATATAGTCGTCAATAGAGGGTCTTCTTGAATTGAGTAATATTCGTAGTCCTTTGACCTGAGCCCTATAGTGGGATTGTGAGTGATTTACCATACTTTAGTTTCACACATGTCAGAAATCTTTCATGGTATAACCGTTGGGTATGATCTGATACTCATGGAGCCTGATGTGCGTAGATATACGATCCATCAGCACATTTGAGTGAGTAATATATCCTGATCTTCCAAGATTATGTTTTAAAAAGTCTTATGGCCATAAGTAGCTAAACCCAGGAAAAGAGTTTTATCTTAAGGATAAATAATATCACAAAAGTGTTTGCAGATATTATTTATTAAAATATAAATCTAGAGATAAATTTATGGTTGAGCACATAGAGACTAGACGGTGTTGATCTATATCTCCGGTCTTCCTTAGATCTATGATGGGGGGATTATATGGATATGTTATAACCTTAACTTGTCTGGCCTAATGCGCCATTTTATAATATCCATAACATGTGTGTAGGACATTTTTTACGGACGTATAGACAAGTTTCATATGACAAATCGAGCGTGAACTTAGATAGTCTCACAATATAAAGTGTACTCGTTATGCATCAGGACAACATATTGGATCAAACAGTTTGGTCCAAAAACTTTCAGCAAATAGAAAATATGTTTCAGAAGTTCCTCAAGATATGTATTTGTCAAGACTTAAATATTAAATACATTATATAATTGATTAACAAGAGTTGTTAACCAATAAGATATTGATACATAGAACAATATTGTGCATAAATTATTTTCACCTTAAAATTACCGACTTACATCGCTAGTAAAAATAAGTGAAGGTAATAGTAATTATTCAAAAATAATTTTTGAATAATTAATGTAAAATATATTTATTATTATTATTATTACAAATGAATAAATATAAATTATAACAATAGTATCATTTACTTAATGATGAGTTTTGATGTTGGTCATTAATTACTTAAAATAATTAAAGATATTTCAATATTAGATAAAAGAATATTTAGTGGCCATTAATAAAATATATTTGATAAGATAATGCAATAAAATTGCCAACAATATTTATTGGTAAGTCATGAAATGCATTGTTTAATGGAACCAAAATTAAATGAATTAAATTCATTCAAATGATGCATTCGTGACTTTAAGTGTAGAGAAAAAGAAAGAAGTTTTGGCTAAATTCTTAAGATTCTTGCAAAGTGCTGTAAAGGGAAAAAGACTAAAACATTCAACTTTTTCTCACCACTCACAAGAAGCATATACCATATAGATCAAAGTGTTTTAAGAGTTAAAATATTTTGTTACTGAAAATTTATAGTTGCTATTCTAACTTTACAATTCCACCGATTTGTAATTGTGAATTAAAATTGTGCAACAGTATACTTCAAGGTGAACTCAAAACTTGGAGATTGGAGTTCTTGAAGAATTGAAAAGTTACATTTAATCCAGGTAAGTTTATTTACTTGCAATTTATTTTAAATCAAATATATGAACATATATGAGATATATGTGTTTGATTATGCTATATTGTGTATATATTGTATAAAATACTTCTGCTGCGTGTATAAAATTTTAAAATTATACGTACACTCTACACATCACACACCCACTTATCATCATAACCATCATGGTTAAAATAGATATTGTACAAAAAAAATTACATTTTTGTTAAATTTAACGACAATCGACTAACGAAGAGGGACAAATCTGTGTAATTTGAAACAAGAGGGATAAAATTGGGTAAGGGGCCAAATTCAATGGATAAATATGTCATTATCCCCAAAAAAATATAATTTCTCTAAATCTTTGATAGGGATGGCAATGGGTTGAGGCGGGGAAGCTTTTCTTGTACCTCGTCTCATTTTTTATTTTAAGTCCCGTCCTACCCTATTCCTCATAAAAATTTAACGAGGCAGGGATGAAGAATCCTTATGTAAGAATGGCTTTTCCATCCCCGCCCCATGCCTCATTTTTAATGATATTAAATATTAATTTATATTTACAAACTATAATAATATAAAATTAATCTATATTATAACAAAAATAAATCAAACTAAAAAGTTAGAATAATATAATAATATATTTTAATAATGTGAATAATAAATAAAATTTTAAGTAAATAATATATTTTAGTGCCTAGTATTATTGATCTTTCTATTAATTACTTCATATTTTTTCATTAAAGTTATGAGATCGAGACTTCATTCTTACAAAATAAATAAACTACTTTTAACTTTTTATTAATTTATTTGATATGATGTAATAAATAGTTTAACACAATTAAACTTATAAGAAATTAGATTAAAATTTACCCCATCAGCATCTTTAATAAATATGTGACATTGAATTTTATAAAATAACTTAAATCTAAATTTGATAATAAAAATAAATCATATAAGAACTAGTTAATTAAAATCAAATAAAATCAAAGATCAAAATTTAAATTTAAATTTAAATTTTTACAAATAATACATAATTATATTACATACATTTAATTTCATCCTATAACCAATTTTGAGCAAACATCAAAACTTGTAATCTTTTTGGATGTAAGCTACTATAATGAGGACTTGCAAATTCACCACTTGTACGAAATACAAATTCAGTTGCTACCAAAATTGTTTTTGTTACTTGAGACGAGAGAGCAAGTTTGATGAGAGAACTGTTGAAAATTGAGTGTGTGACATACTAATGTATACGTAATTTAAAAAATTACTACACGCAGTGGAAGTATATTAACAAATACACCCAATTGAACAAATTTAACCACGTATATCATATATATGCTCAAGTTTAACTATTATACAATAATTTATACATGATGAACAATTGTGTATATAAAATTAAAATGTAAAGAACACTTACCTAATGAAGGTAACTTTACAAAATCTTAAAGTGCTCCAATAATCCAATTGAAGAGCTCACTTTGAAGTGAATTTTTGAACAATTCTAATCCATAACGATTTGGTGGGATTATGGAGTTAGAATGATAACTTAGTTTTATAATTTTCAGCACATGTATTCAAATTCTTTAAACACAAATTATTTGATTTTTAAATGGAGATGGTAACTTATATCATATATATGCTCAAGTTTAACTATTATACAATAACTTATACATGATGAACAATTGTGTACATAAAATTAAAATGTAAAGAACACTTACCTAATGAAGGTAGCTTTACAAAATCTTAAAGTGCTCTAACAATCCAATTGAAGAACTCACTTTGAAGTGAATTTTTAAACAATTCTAGTCCATAACAGTTTGGTGGGATTATGGAGTTAGAATGATAAATTAGTTTTACAATTTTCAGCACATGTATTCAAACTCTTTAAACACAAATTATTTAATTTTTAAATAAAAATGGTAACTTATATCATATATATGCTCAAGTTTAACTATTATACAATAACTTATACATGATGAACAATTGTGTACATAAAATTAAAATATAAAGAACACTTACCTAATGAAGGTAGCTTTACAAAATCTTAAAGTGCTCCAACAATCCAATTGAAGAGCTCACTTTGAAGTGAATTTTTGAACAATTCTAGTTCATAACGGTTTGGTGGGATTATAGAGTTAGAATGATAGCTTAGTTTTACAATTTTCAGCACATGTATTCAAACTCTTTAAACACAAATTATTTGATTTTTAAATGGAGATGGTAGCTTATATCATATATATGCTCAAGTTTAACTATTATACAATAACTTATACATGATGAACAATTGTGTACATAAAATTAAAATGTAAAGAACACTTACCTAATAAATGTAGCCTTACAAAATCTTAAAGTCTTCCAACAATCTAATTGAAGAGCTTACCTTGAAGTGAATTGTTGAATAATTCTAGTCCATAACGGTTTAGTGGGATTATGGAGTTAGAATGATAACTTAGTTTTACAATTTTCAGCATATGTATTCAAATTCTTTGAACACAAATTATTTAATTTTTAAATGGAGATGGTAAACATTTACATACAACTCTTGTTTAAATGATGGAAATAATTTCTATTGATTAATTAATTTTAGCACAACTCTTGTCTACAATTATTAATCTCTTTTTCCATTTTTTTATATTCATTTTGAGTCATCCATGAGAGAAGAAGATAAAAAGAAGTTCTTTTGATTTCAACGCTTGAAAAAACACAAAACTAAAACTCTCTCACTTATCTTGAATAAGCTTGACCAAATTATTCTCTACAAATGAATAAATGAATCCAATTGTTATGAAAATTTTGTTTTTTTATTCAACACTTTGATTAAATAAAAATAAGTTCTCCGCCAATTTTAATTGTTAGTCTTCCACTCAAGATTAATTAATCAAGCACTAGATTAATGTCCACCTAAATTAATCTTTACCTAACAAATATAATTACTTTAATTATAATGGATAAATAAATAGTCAACATCTAGGCCCCTTATAGTATTAAAAATACAATGATTATGATTAATATATTATCATATTATCTAATAATATAATAATAATATATAATTTAATTATTCAAAACAATTTTGAATAATTATTTTTTATCTTACTAGTTTTTACTACCAAACTTAAATGGTAAAATTAAGGTAAAATTAAATCATGAACTAAATTGTACCACTTGTTAACATCCTATTAATTAACAACTCTTGTTAATTAATTCAATGATGTACTTAACAATTAAGTCTTGACAAATGCACATCCTGAAGGATACCGAAATAATTATTCTATGTTGCTGGAATTTACTGGATCGATTTATTCAATCCAATTCGCTACCTTAATGCGCAATGAGTACACTTTATATTGTGAGACTCTCTAGGTCCATGCTTGGTTTGTCATATGGGGCTCATCCATACGCCCGTGAACAATGTCCCACATATACATTACGGATATTACAAATCAACGCATTAGACTAAGTAAGTTGAAGTTATTACATATTTGTATAATCCCTCCATCATATATTTTCTGAAAGAGCAGAGATATAGATCATCACCATCAAATCTCTATTTGCTTAACAATCAACTTATCTTAAGATTTAAACAATATCCACAAACACTTTTGTGATATTGTTTATCCAGTCGAAATATATTTTTTGAGGTTTATGCTTATGGCCACAAGACTTTTTGAAATACAATATTGGAGCATTAGGATATACAATCCACTCATATGAGCTGATGGATCCCATATCTACACACACTAGACTCCATGAGCATCGGACCATACCCAACGATATACAGTGGTCGGACTATGAAAGGTCTCTGATGTGTGTGGAACCAAAGTATGGTGGATCACTCATAAGTCCACTGTAGTGCTCAGGTCAAAGGATCACAAATACTACTCAACTCAGAAGACCTTCCATTGATGGCTTTATGAGATGTCTATTGGAGATCTTTGTGAGTCTGTTCAATATCCAGTCATCGCTGAATATCTGTATGTCTATACGAGCTTCCACTAAGCTCATAGCTTGCTAAGACTAACCATCTGGACCATCCAAATATAAACATACACTAATCTATATTAATGGGTTCCATCGATAGACCCGCATCGATGAAATTAGATCAGGAACATCATGTTTGAGAACATATTTGCATAATAACATTTCTTAGCACCATCTGCAACTCTTTATAACTATGTTATTATTAATATATTCTCAGGTCATTGTCCAATTTCAGACAAGACTCTAACTATTTAGATTTTGTTAATTCTATTAATCTACTAACTCTTAGTACTTTTAACTATTAGCGTTGCTAACTCTTAGCACTGATCTAAACTCCTTTAGATCATATCTGAACTCTTTCAGATTATATAATGTCTGAAACGTTATAAGCATCTTACCATTTATTATAAATAATATTAACGATTTTATTAGAAATAATTATTGTATAAATACAATCATTAAATATTTATACATAATGGGATGACACGTAAGCATAAATTTCAACAAGAACAAATAGAGTAATTGAGCAAGTTTGATGAGAGTCTGAGAAAATAAAATTAAATACGACTGACGGCTCAAGTAAAAAGTATAAGCCTTCAATATTAGATTTTATATTTTTTGTCAAATTTTTTTAATTTTTTTAATAAAATTATATTATTAAAATATTTCCTAGTAATCTAGTTAAAACAAATTATAAAATAAAAAAAATCATAAACTATATAACTATATACTAAGAATTACATTTAATATATTTATATAAAATGAGGTGCAGGGAGAAGATTGATCCCATCTCCGCTTTATTAATAATTCGAAGAATAATTATTTTTCAATACTTCACCCTATTTTCACAAAAAAATTACTCCATCCCCACCTATTTGGAACGGGACCCATCCTCGCCAAACATTTTGTAATCTCTAATCTTTGAGTCAAATTAATCTAAAAAAATTTACGAAAGTAGCCCTTTTTAATCTATTTTTCTTTTCAGTCACATATTAAAATACTAATACTAATCTTTTGTTGTTAAAAGACTTGAAAACAAATTTTGCCCTGACCCTGAAATCATATTTCAACATTGCCTCTCCTCATTTGTTATTTTTAAATGATAAAACACCCAAATAACTCTATCAATACAGAAAAATAAGAAAAACACTCAAATCAAGTAGATCAGCAACACATTGACGGTAAAGAAATAGAAAACATAATAATACTTGATAAGTTTTTTAATTTTTTTAACGTACGATTTATGTTATGATAAAATATGATTAAAATAAGTAGATTATTGTTAAATAATATAATGTTGGTAGATTTTGTGAAATATGAGTGAGAAGTATGAAAATTCAGTGAAATCAAGTTAAATAGATGTAAAGTGCGAGGTAGAGCATGACATGTGGCACATTTATTTTCTTGTTTTTTAATTTTGTTTTAATTTTTTAATTTAGTTAAATTAAATAGAATTAATTATTAATAAAAATAATTAAATTAATTGAATTAATATTTATTAAGTAATAATAAATAGTTATAAACACAATTAATTATATAAATTTTATTTAATTTAACAAAAACTATAATTAATTTATTAAATAATACTTGTTTATTTAGTTATTTAATTAATTCATTATTAATTGGTGTATTTAATTAATTCATTAATTTGTTATTTTCTTCTAATTATTTTTTTGTTCAAGAAGCAAAATATGTCCAAATCATTTATAATTATAAAAAATGAGTTCTACTAAGTGTCGATTACTTCTTACTCAAAGATTTGGGCCATAGACCATATAAGATATAAGTTCACCCTAGATAAATAGAAATATTTAAAGTGGCATATGGGTCATTTTTTTAGATGTGCACGATATCTAATTTTTAAGTATATTGGTGCAAGAGATATTATTAAGACAAATTCATACCAAAAACCTATATGAAGAAATGAGATTTTTGATTAGTAATAAGCACATTAAATTCTCCCGTCATGAGTTTTTTTGTGTGTTTATTATAGGGTTGAAGATGAGAGATTATGCATCAATTAGAGAGTTGAAAAAAAAACTTAAAAATAGATGGTGGTGTTAATATTTTGGTAATGGAAAGTCTTTAAACTATAAACAGTTAGATAGATGGTTTGCTTCGAAAGATTTGAGTGAAGAAGATGATGAAAATATAGTCACATTATGTCTGTTTTATTTATTTATTTGCTGTATTGGTGTCGAGGGACAATTATAGAGAAATTCAACATTTACTTTTGGAGGTACACAAAAAGTTTATGCCAAAAGAACACGAGAAGAATGAGGAGTTTTCCATGGTAGTGAAGTTGCGCATCCTATCAAGAATTTTTAGAGGGAATCTTAAATTGAAGCATGTTATGTTGAATGTCAAATTCATTGATCCTACGGATGATATGCACGTTCAATATGGCAACCCCTTCGAAGCTCTACCAACATTTAGAGCAACAGTATAATAATTTTTTTTTGTTTTATTCACTATTTGATATTGATGAGTATTATGTTGTGAAGTTTGATTATAATTACTTATGTATAGTTTTAAGGCGGGAACGTTATCGCATTATGATGTTATTCATAAAAAGGTTGATGATATGTAGGAATAGATGATAGTTATGAAAACAGAGTTGCTAAACAAGATGGATCAGAACAAAGCAAATCTCTTGTATCAGATGATATTCATGATGCAATAATTCTAGTCATATACCATATTTACTGATGCAGATTAGACAAAAATATATTTTGTATCTAAAGTTTATCTTGTGCTTTCAAATTATACAACTTAATATATACATTAGTATTGTTTTATTTTAGTTTACAGAAGGCATGACTTATGAAATTCATTCTCTAGCAATTGAGTATTAGCATCAGTGGTAGCTAAACATATAGTATGATCTTAAGAGCCCTGTAAGTGTAAAAACTATACTTGATATTACTACATAAGGGATGAACACATTTGGGCATTAGTACAAGGATACGTGGGTTAAACACACCAATTATACCAATCTTATTTGAAGGAAGATAAAAAAAAAGGCAAAATTGCAAGTTGAGGCTCTATGCGATGATTCTTAGGTTAACATGGATTCACAACGGTGATAAACTTAGCCGTGCAAGTGGAGTTTGATGCTTGGTTTGGGATGGTCAAGGGCGTGTTAGCTTACTTGGTATTGATGCTAATTGGGAATGATTTAATCTGCTTCTAAATGTCTAACCTGATGATTTTGTAAGAGCATTCATGAATTTTTTTTATAAAAAAAAATGAATTAGTGGTACTAAAACTTATACAAATATGTGAAATATTACAATATATTAATGAGCATATAAAGTTGATTTTGTCAATGCTAGTGCAAATATATGCAAGCATACTTACAAAGGTGCACGATTGCAGATACATATTTTTTGAAAGTTTTGTTTCCCAATTGTAGTTTTAAAATTATATTATAAATTTGTTAGAATAATAACCCTCATAATGTCATATATTTTTTTGTAAGTTTTTTTTCCTCGATTGTAGTTTTAACATTATGCTATAAATTTGTTGGTATAATTTCACTGATTTAATATCATATATTTGATATTAGGAGTCCATTAGACTTGTGTACAATGATAATGCACATGCTCTACATGGTGTTACATAGGACTCGTTGTCATTGTTATATAGATTAGGACTGAATGAGGTTTATTAGGTGATAAATTATAAATTGAGGTCGATAAGGTAACAAACATAAAATAAAATAATATTATTTTTTGTTTATTATATAATTAATTTATAATAAAATTTACAATTATCTATGTAGGTATATATTATAATGAACTATAAAATGGAGCATTGGTTTACGACAAAGATTGATTTATAATAGAGGAGAACCTCTATCTATGATTTCAGCATTAATTGATATGCTGACGGTGTGATGAAAATTTATGTCGCTCCTCTGTGTACTACTCTTATACTATATTTTATCTTTGGATTTGCAAATTTTATGCTTTTAAGAGAGAATCGATTCAATATTTGTCGTTGTTCAATATTGTATGTTAAAAGGAAGGTGTACCCCAATAGAGTGTCCAAAGTGGGGACTGTGCCATATTTGCTTGTATGTTTATTAAGTACCTAATGGGGCCATTAGATTTCAGACCTGAGACTAATACTTTTTTTTTATAAAGAAAAGATAGATGTAAATTTATGGACCCATGCTTCGAAATAAATATAGTGTTTTGTGTTTTGTTATTCTATTTTTTGTTGTCTTTATGTTTGGTAGATGAGTTATACTTGTAGTAGGGAAATGTGTATAGAAATGTTATTTTTTTTAAATTGTAGATTTTGAAATGTCTATAAAACAGAAAAAATTATGTCAGAATTCTGGTATATGAATCTAATTAACTAAATTGAACTACAAACAAATCACTTAAATAATTTTGCAAGACTTTAATTGATAGTAAAGTACAAAAAAATATAAAGTAACAACAAAGTAAACCAAATGAAAGAAGATTAAATTTTAATTTAATTTTTACAAACATAGAATGAAATTGTAACAAAATAAACCAAAATTAATTATTATGTAAAGCAATAGGGTTTCGATATATCTAGTAATTATGTTCAATTTCTTTACAGTGAATATATATTTTTTTCAATAGTTACACTCCTGGCGATGGAATCCACTTTGTCCTACACCTCCCTGTTTGTTGATGTACTGTAGGAGGTTGAATATTAACACTAACATTGTGCTTTTATTACTTTATGATTTGTATTGTCAGAAAGGATGCCATACATTTTACTGCCTCCCATCTATCATAAAATCATTGTTGTGTTAACTCCCGTATCCATTTAACTAAAGTAATCGCAGGAAGAGATCTTGCATATTTTGCAACTACTTTAATGCTCTTTACAATATTATTGATTATAATATCGTATCTTCTGAATGCACTCATTGATTGAACTCATTTTACTGTATCAATATCTTCTTCCAAATACTTTGCTGTCTCAGGTCTCATCTCTCACATTTTGTTCATTTGGTATTGAAAGCCATAAAGGTGATACGCCTTGTGTCACGCCCTAGACCCAAAAGATTTGACACACGACATAACTTATATTCATTCAATAATGTGCACTCATAAATAATATTGCATAAAATTTCAAACTTTAATTCAACATAGGAATCCTTAGCAAGTTACTAGTAAGTTCAACACTAAAATCAACCCATAACCTAAAATATAAACATAAACTTTTATTGATAATATTTAAATATTCATTTCAATTTTTTAGAATTATAACAATTGAATTATGACTAGGGCAATTAGTAAACCAAAGATACGCAAAATTTTCTCAAAGATTAACACTCTATTGTGTCACCAATAGCAACTTTGTTACCGGAAGCCCAGAATATATTCATTGCAAATTCTTACTTAAAATCAACACATAATCACACTCAATAAAATAATACATAAGTATTTATTCAATAGGTACAAATCAAATATCTTAAACCACGTGTCCCAAATGAAACACTCAGCAACCTAGCAACTTAGAAAACCCAAGGAACAACAGAAGCCTTGTCAAATCTGTTAAGCACACATGTACCTTATTTACCTGAAATCACCATAAACTATAATGAGTATAAAACTCAGTAAGCATACTAGTTTTTCATATATCAAATACAAATACATATATGTACACAATGCATGTGTATGATATGCTGTGATAAATCAAAATCATAATCTTATCAAATCACATGTCTGGTAAGCGCTTATACATTCTTTCAAAATATATAATAGGAATACCATCACTTAACTATTACTTAATAGGACTTCCATATCACATATCACATAATGAGTCAAATGTCACTCATAGGTGACATACCGTATGAGAGGAATAATACAAGTGAGGTTTTAAATTACACATATATAATGCTTATGCCTGAAGGTAAAAGCCAAACCTTCACCCCGATCATCGATGAGTTCTCTTACATATACCAATACGCCACCACACGAATGTGATGACTCACTCTTGTTTTAGGTACCAATAATATCTTTCTTATATACGGAACACATAACATATACCAATCCCAAAGGAAAAATCACACATAAAACCTCCACAAATAACATAAAATGCCTACTAAATCAACAGTGAGTTCAAGCATCCTCAAAACATAAAACGTATCTCATGGACATTTTCCACTTCAAAAGCTTTCTTTGTTAAATACATTTCATTTTGAAAGCTCGTTTTTATAAATACATGTATGTCCATACTGAATGTCAATGCTCACATTCATAAACATATATCTTTCACATTTCATATCAAATATACTTTGACATAACATAAACATATTTCTAAGCACATTTACAAAATCATACATAGACAATTATTATGTTTATTGTGATTTCAGTAAAAGTCTAGTATACTTATCTCTTAATACTTTCGACTACAAGACTTAATTTTTCTTAACCTATCAATAGAGATTAATCCTTTCATAAGCCTCAACATTCACACAAAACATTTTAAATAGCTTACAAAATTATACATTTTACACTTATCACATCGAATTGGTCTAATTACTTGATTTCTCAAAACTTGTCATTCTGACCACTTACACTTAACAAAATTTTCTTATACATCAAATGATGTCCAATTACTCCAAAACTAGAATATATCATTCTTATGTATAAATATTATATAATAATTCCTACACAATCCATTCCATAAACACCATCAAATCCAAACTATTATCCTGACATAATTAAGATATTTACTGAAAAGTATTCAATCTCCTAATTTTATAAAATCATATACTAACTCAAAAATTATAAAAATATCACAGAATAACTCTTGACACTTATCTCAATTCATAATAAATATTTCACTTCAAAATCACTGTCAAAAGTATTTTAAAACTATTTTATTCTATAGCTTTAAAAATCTGTTAATCAAATACTGCAATGAGCTGACACTCTTTAGAAAATCATAATAATTTAACCACATTGATCTAAATTCTCAATTCTGAGTATATCATATTAGACATAAAAAATTATCATATTACATAAATTCATAATTTTTAAAGATCATTCAGAAGATCAAAAATTATTTGTCACTGTATCATACTGTTAACACGGGAAATTTTCAGAATTTTAGGGTCATTTTGATAAATTCACTAAAAATTCAATTTTTGGAATTTTCAATCGATTCAAAGTTTCAAATGATTCTAGATATATCTAATTTCATATACTCAAAATCCAAAACCAGAATCATAGCACAACAATGTATAAAATTTTCGAATCAAGAGATTATCAAGAAGAAATTCTGCAATTCATCATGATTTATCAAGCTATTTACATAAATCATCATCAATTCTCACAAAATCTTACAAAATTCACATCAAATCCTCAATTTTACACATTTTTGAAAATCAAAACTTAAAGGAATTAACTAAATTAACACTAAGAAATTAAGAAAATGTTATAATATACCTCTTAAAGGTTAAATTCCAACTTTCTTCTTCTTCTTCTTCTTCTTTTTCTTCTTCTCTTTCTCTCCCTTTTCTTTCTCACTTTTCTCACTCTAAAAGAGGTGGCTCGACTAAAATGAGTGAATTAGGGTTTTAAATGTGTATTTTTATACTAAGAGGCTAAATTTTAATATTTACGAATTAGTCCTAAAAACTTTCAAAGTATTACAATTTGGTCCCTAAAATAAATCTAAAGTCTTGTAAATAAACTCAATACTAATAGTAGGTTATTAATTTATACAAACACTACTAATAACAATACATAAATCAAGTATCACCCACATACAAATAAAATATGTATATTTATATATATATATGTTTATTCTTACCAGTTGTGGATAAGTGGTTACTACACCTTGACAGCAACAAAATAAACAGCTAATAATTTTTTATTCTTTTATGTTGGTATTTTATACTTTATCACTAAATTTTTCTTCAAGTGCTAGATGCAAAACCCATGATATGCATTAAGAAACACATCCCAAACGTCCCTCTCAATCCTAGCATGTCGACTGGATACAAAAATTACCAGTTACTTCTTGTAGTTTGACTATAAACCATGCTCAAAAAAAGAAATTCCATATGTCAATGAATTTTTTTTATTATTTTCATCTTTACATACAATCACAAATATCGTATCAAGTTAGACACATTTTAAAAATGTTTCATTAACTGCAATCATAGGTCGAACGGATAACTACAATCCTTTTATATATGGTCCCAACACTATAAGTAAATACTTAAAATAATTGTCATCATTAATTTCCAAGTGAATTATCGTACTTAGGTTCTGTTATTCTAGCATATAGCAATATGGATGAATTAATCTAAACAAATCCTTTGGCATAGAATATATAACTCTATATTAAATTCTTCATGTATGTCCACTTATATTTTCTTTGGTGTATAAATTCTACTAACTGATGCAAATTTATTTTTTATTATTTTACTAATATTCTAACTTTTATCTTGCCGTGACCATCACACATCGATTCAAAACATATGCGTGTTTTGCATCTGTTCTCCTCACGATAAAATATTTTCGCGCTTCCATTGTCACTACACGTACTCTTCATTTATATCTCTTATCATCGCATATGCGTGCTTTGCATTTATTCTTCTTACGGTAAAAATCTTTTGCGCTTCCATTGTCACTACACATACTCTTCATTTATATCTCTTATCATCGCATTTCGCTTCGAAACGATCTTTTGTAGACATATAAACTTTGAAGCTTCAATTACCTTTACGTGTTAGTTTGCTTATAGCCCCATAAAGTTCATTTTGCTATTATACAAATTTTTTACAAACACATTCCTATTTCTAATATATGATACTTTATTTGATATGGCTAAGTTCCGATAGTGGTATCGATTGTATAAATTGAAAAAGGTTTTCTGCTTGAACTTTATTTTCTTTTGTATGTGAATCATACACATCATTCAACTCATGAAGAAAACTATTAGAAGCATAACATTGTTTTCCTTTTGGTATATCATTCAATCTATCAGTTTTGATTCCATAATCAAGATTTTTATTACCATAATCATCCCCATTTATTTGACTATTGTAGTGCATGTAAGTTAGGTCTTTGTTGAATATTATAAGAGAATAATGCTAGTCATTTGTAGTGTTTGTCAAAAAAATAGTTGTTGGCATTGTTAGAGCTATGCTACTCACTTGGTTGCTGCCGCTTGCAAATATAAAGTGATTACATCAGGCTTATTCATTCTCAATGGGTACCTATGTATTGCTTTCACATACGAAAACTCTAATATCTACTGTTACACATAGAGATGTCAAGGTTTTTCTATTGAGACCTACAAAGAATTGTACATCATCAACATTTTCATTTTTAATTGGTCTCAACGTTTATCCTCATTGTATCAACATAAATTTTTATAGATATTTTATATTGTATTTTATCAAATCCAATTACACGATATATAGTATTCAACAATACTTCATATTTTATATTCTTCGAAACTAAAATATCAATATTTTAGAATCTAATATATCTCTCATTATCATTATTGAAACTCTCCCACTTTTTCCCAAAGTATACAAGAATTTGATCATGCTCCATGATACGTATAACAAATATATATATATATATATATATATATATGTATAATGTGATTAAAATGCAAAAGAAAAAAATAACATTCAAAAAATTTGTATGTTGCGCGCCATGCTAGGCGTATGTCATTGTGCTCCACCACGGCGAAGCTTTCTAGTTTTAAAATTTTATTTTATTTTATTTTATCATTTTACCATTATTTTTCACTTGTTTTCCTTTAATGTACTCATTTTTAATAAATCTATCATTAAAATGTCTCATTTTATAATATTATTGTATAATATCTTTAATTTGAGAAATTTATTAATTATTTATTGTCCACTTGCCATTGATTTGATCAAGATTTTTAAAATAAAATTTGTGTTTATTTTGAGACTTTGGGTGGTGTTTTTTTGTGAAAGGGTTGTTCGAATTAAGAGAAAATATGATTGAGGGCTAATAGCGTCATATTTCAAATCTTTGGATACAAAATATTATTATTTTAAAATGTGACTAAAAAAGAGTGATAAATTAAAAAGGGACTACTTTCGAAAATTTTCCATTAATCTAATACCTCTATTGAGCCTTCACAATTTGAATCCAAAAGCCCATTTAATCCCACTATCCACTTCATCTCCTCTCCTTTAATGAAGTAGCTTTTTTTTTCTTTATCCATTTATATTACTTTCATATGTTTTGCCGTCATATTTACGTCAAGAGTTTTTTTGCTAAATTAGTACCCATTATTGTATGAATTCATGCTAATTTTAGGAAAGATTAAGAAAAATGTTGGTATTGTTACCTTGATTTACAATATATTCTGAGTAATGATACACTCAAAGGCAAGTTACTATTTTTGTATTCTAATCAGTATTTATATGTTTTATTCTCATATTTCTATAAATATTCTCTGTTAAATTAATATATATTTGCGTTCACTTGTGTTAATTCTTGGAGAATTTCTAAATAGTTAAATTTAGAAATTGGGTTCCTATGAACAATATCTGTAGCTTGCTCTTAATTGAGGTTTAGCTTCGCAAAAAGTTTTGGTTTATGTTGATAAAATTCTGGGTGTGGCTTGTGAGATTGATTCAGCTCTTGTAGTTCCTCACTTGGGGTCTTAGGCTCTTTCTGGTAGTCATGAGCTATGCGTTATGACCAATCCAAGAATAATCAGACTCCAATGGAACGGAGTAACACAACAGAAAGATTGAGGGAAAAAAAAATGAATTCTGCAGTGAAAGGTCTACTAAAGCGAATTAATTCAATGGCATTTTCTTGGTGCAGATTATGAACAAAGCAATAATGATAAAACTAACCCACAGGTCAGATTCTGAAGATGGAATACTTGATGAAGCAAACAATGATAGACCTCCAATGAGGAGAACTACATATTTAACTAAATCATCATGTAGCATCCATTTAATATCGCTAGAATTTGGAGACTGAAAATTATAGCTTATTATCAGTATTCAACAATAGTAGTAAATGACTGAACTAACCTCTCTTTGCTGTAATATTCAAAGGGGAGAGAGCAGAATGCACTCAACTTCCCTTTGCAGATATCTATTGGAGAAAACTAGAAGAAACTAAATAATGAACACAAGAAGCTTTAATTTTACTATATTTTTTTACCGCAAAGGTGACAACTATAGCATAAGCAATTCAAGGATAAAACCATATCAGAATTTAAGCACAAAACGCAGGGCAGTCTGAACATAGCATTAGAGGTGGTTCGGAAGAGATCTATATGGTGGCTTAATATTGAAAATGAGCCCTCCAACTGTCTCCTAACTATATCTCTGTTAGCAATAATTAAGTAGCTATTTTGTTTAAACAACAACCTACTATAGCTTATCTTTCCTGTAATGGACAAATGAAATGCCTCAATCAGATAAATTGTAACACGTTTAAGGCCCTTGTGGCTAAATGCACAGGGAAATCGAAAATAGAAAGATTCATAGGAAGCTAGTCACACAATTAGATGAGAGTTCTACAAGGAAAAAACTTCATAAGAGTGTGAGATCGAGGTGGACAAAAGGGAAGAAGGTATTCCGTTTAATGCAGAAAGCATCGCTATCTTCTATCTTGTTTTCCAATATTTTTCCGAGTCCTTTGGATGACTTAAGTACCTTCTCTATTTAATTAAAGAAGATCATTTATGCGAAATACAATTCAATGAATGTTGAAATATGCACTGTTCTGCAAAACAAGTGGGAAAAGCATGAAGCATGAAGATGTATTTTGAAATTTGGTTCTAGTTTGAGTTTGATTTTGAGATGGAGATTAATGAGGAGTTAACATGAGGTCGAATATGCGTTGAATATACGAGAAAGAGACGAAAATAGAGAGTTAGAAGCGAGAAGAGAGTCGAAGCATACGAAAGGAAATATTTCCCAAGCCTGGGCCGTGCGCTAAACTCAGAACCTCTAGTGTCATGGCACAGTCTTAGTGGTGCTGCGGCACCAGAATAAAGTCGCATCGACGCTGTGGTGCTTAGTTTCAACAGTATGCTATTTTAAAGTCGACTTGATTTGTTTGAGTCGGTTTTGGATGCCCTAAATACGTGGACTTATATTCCAATAAAAAATAAGATTTTTAAAAAAGTTTTGGAGCTTATATAAACCCTTATAAACCTATTAGATTAATTATACATCAAAAGTATGAATGTATCGATAAGAGAGAAAATAGAGAGCTGAGACAACTTTAGAATGCTAAGTACAAGAGAGAGTGCCATAAGAATACTCGAGTACTAAGTGTACAAGATAGCACTAATAGACTCTTTAAAAAGCTCATCAATTGTTGTATTCCTTAGTAATCTATTGTGAAAGATTTTTGTGATCTTAGGGTTCTTTGTAAACTGTCCATGAATGAAGGCATTTGTTGCCGAACCACGTATATTCTTGTGTCTTATGTTGTATGATTGTTTATCTCTATTATGTGTATGATTTTTTCTATTCTTGTTTTACTTATGGGTGAAGTTTTCAGCAAAATGCTTAAGATTTTAAAGTGCTAAATTATCAAAAAGTGGAATAAAGACAAGTAAAAATCATAACAATTGATATCAGAGCTAAGGCTGATGTTGATACCTAAGTGGCATCATATTTTAGAACCAAGGTTGATTCCTAACAATGCACATATATTCATCTCTCTACTCTGTCTTTTCCCCTCTTTCTAATAAATATACAAGTGCAAACTTCTATTTAGTAGCATGAACTTGACTAGATAAAATATAGAGAACATGTTGAACCAACCACATTGAAGATTCAATTAGCAATACACGTAACACTGAGAAAATTGTAGTGAAGTATAAAGTTAAGTATTGAAGCAGAAGTACACAAACAAGTAATATTACTTAAATAAATAGTGTAGAACAAGTAATTAAATGAATTAAAGAGAGAAAAATATAAGAAGAACACACAGGAATTTACGTGATTCGACAACTTGCCTACGTCCACGGCGGATCAAGATAACACACTCATATTATTGAATCACAAGTCATTCACAAAGTATGTCTTTTATAAGAAAGATCACAGAGAAAAATTCTCTCTTGCAATTTAGGAATTTTATCTCACTAAGAACCACAAAGAAAGTTTAATCATTAAGATTTCTTGGGTTATCATAAAGATTTCTTCAATGATCACTAAGATGATATTTACAAGCAAATAAAGAGCCTTTATATAGGCTTTAAGACGTCCTAAGTTTACCCTATACGTGTGGGAGTCATATTAAGGAGTTCTGAAGTAAGTGGAAGACGAAATAAGGAAGTCTTCAATTTAGAAACTATTCCCACATCTACCGCTGCGGCGCTTAGCGCCCATCGCTACGGTAGTAGTGGGCCCGCCTGGGCTCCGCGGCGTTGTTCACCTAGTGCTGCGACATTCAGGTTTTGGTTTTGGCACTGCGGTACTCACTCTTGATTGTTGCGATGCTCATGCTTGGCCCTTCTTTGTTTTTCGCCTCCTTTTCATATCTGTCTTCAATCATCGCACACCTTACACACTTGACTTAATATTCAAATTATATCTCAATAATTTTTAATCAATATTCTCACAATAAAATTAAAATTTTAAATCTTCACCGTTCACTTGAGCTCTAAGTCCAATCAGAAAACCAATCTCTTACATAATCGTCTGGTAATAGACATGGCAAAACTCCACCTTGTTTGATTGCACCAATAATTAGCCATACAAGTGTCTCATTTTGAATGAGGGGGTTTCCAAGTGGTAAAGCGGCAATTATCACATAGATTTACATTTAAGTCTTAGCAATGTCTTAACGAGGTACCTAGTATCTACAATGAGGCCCTATGATGACTTACCACACAAGAAAATAGATGAAACCTACACTAAGAAGCTCTTCATAAAATTAATTCTAGAAGATAAGTTGTAATGAATTGGAGTAGAAGAGTTAAGTCAGAGACTACAAACACGGAAAGTTTGGACGCTTACTCAAAAGAGATCAGCGTTTGCACCACTGAAGATAGAAAATCCATTAAAACTGGAACAAGAAAGATAGGGACTAAACATATTTAAATGTGAAAAATAAAGAGCTCATAGATTGATAGTTTGAATTTACAACTGGAGGGGTCATGTTTTCGCGCTAAATAGAGAGAACAAAAGTTAACTAATCATAAACATTTCAAATGCTTACGATTTCTGTATACTCCTTCGGTTTAATATTCCATCAGCGAAAATCAATCTATAAGTTGAATTCATTCATGATAACGATATAAAAGATACACTTAAACCCACTTTCTAAATTACATGGAAAGAAATCTTCAAAAAGAGCCAGTCACTACAACCTATTCAATACTGGTGCTTGTCTAGATATGATAATAAAAAGTACTATTACAAGTTTACTCAAAGTGACAATTATAGTGTCAATTAAGATGCTAATTATAGAAATCATGCGCAAGAAAGAAGGGAATTCAAGATCTAGTCATACCAAACAGACGAATTAATTATCTGACATAGCTTGAACAGGTCCAATATCAGCCTCCTCACGTTGAAGAATAGTATGGAGTGAAACCGTTGAACAAAAGCTAATAACTTTATGAAACTTGTTAACCGGTGATGGCAATTGAGGAACTCTCCTCCAGCTACATTTACCGGACTCGCTACTAAACTCACAAACGCAAGCTGGATACTTCTTATGATACTCTTCATTGAACACGTATATAAGATTACCAAGCCCCACACATTTCAAGCTTGCAAATTTATCATCCTCCTCACTATCAACCAAACTGTACAGAAAATTATTTGGCATAATTGCAATCTCACTGAACTCCATACAATTCTCATCAATCTTCCACAGATTAAACGACGGCCCACGTGGGGAATTACACATTCCAGCCAAAACAAGCATATTTTGACAAGCAATCAAGAAGGAAAAAATAACCCCAGGTGGCCTAAGAGTCTGTACGTCGCTCCAAACGTGTTTCTTCAAATCAAAAGACGAAATAAAACACGAATAGATACCAAATACATTGAATCTCCCATTAAACAAAGCAGAAGATAGATACTGACTTGAATTTCCTGACCTGAAATCCGCAGGCAAAGGCGGACATAACTCCCAAGAATCCAAATTCGGATCATAAATCTCCACAGCTAATCTATCTTCAATATCAACCAAGCCACCAATGAACCTCACCCCACCAACAGCAATAAACTTAGGCACATTAGCGCCAAACCCAGAAACAGAACTGGGCCCATATCATCATAAAACACACCCCCCAGAGGATTAATTCTCGAGGAGCTAAGCCGGGAAGTGTCATGCCAAGAAGTTTTCAAAATGTGAGAAAAACAAAATCTCTGAGTAGTGGTGAAGAAGAATGTTGAGGGAGGAAATAATCTTCTCCCTCTCGAGGTTATGTTGAAGCGAAGAATCTCAAGTTTAACTTAGAACCCTAACCTTCTTGCGCAGCGGAATAACCTGTTAATCAAGTAAAATAATAAGAATCCAAAACAGAAAATAAAAGAGTACAACACAATCTTACGTGGTTCGGCTAATTGCCTATGTCCATGGTAGATCCAAGGATCCTAACCTCTCTTATTAACTCCCTAAAGATATTATAAGAAAAATTCAATTTGAAGAACCCTCAAAAGGACCTAATGTTTAGTAAACCCTTATTCTACCACGAACAATGATCATCCAAATGACGGTTTCACCCTAACGCACATAAGCACTTAGTGTCTACCTAGTTCTTCCCCCTCTCTTAGAGTCTCTCTTAATGCTTAATCTCAACTAAAAAGTTTACAAGTGTTTATATAGGGTGTATTTCGTGCCTACTAACCCTATTCCTTGTTGGAGTAAGAGTTCACTTGTTTTAGAAGTCCAAAACTTTCCAAAACTTGAAATTCCGAACTAAAACGGACTTCTGACGCGTCTGGCACTGCGGCGCTGGGCATTATCGCGCCCATCGCCGCGGTGCTGGGAACCTAGCACCGCGGCGCTCAGCGCTAGCAGCACCTATCCCGCGTTTTCTTGTTTTCTTCACGTCTTTGAGTCCCGTTTCGCTTCCCCCTTCGTGTCCCACATGTCCTAGACTTCTCCATAGTGTCCCACACGTTCTAAACTTCTTGTAACTCTCCACTTTGATATTCATCTCAATTCTTGTCGAACCAAAATTATTGAATCACCAATTTTCCAACAAAGAATCCATTAGCGCCAATGAAACAAGACCTAGCTAAGGATTCTGAAGTTGGAGGGAGATGGAACCAAGAATTGGAGACAGGATCAAAGGCAAAAGACTGGTTATTTTTGGAGGAAGTATTGTGAAGGCCAAAGAGAAAGAACCAAGGGTGGGTGTTACGGTAAGGTGGCATGAGTGAAGAGAAAGTGGGAGTTGAGATGATGGAGTGCCAAAACTTGCAAACGGAAGAGGCTCGGATTAGAGTAGGGAGAGGCAGGAGAGAGAGAATTTGCTGAGTAATATCAATGCTTAAGGTTGTGAAGTTGGGGAAAGGGTTGTGATCAGACTTTTTTTTGGGTGCAGAGAAAAAAGGCTGAGAAAATAGGGGGATTGTGAAAAGTGAATAATCGGTTAGTTAGGAATGGAGCGATAGTTGAAAAATGTGTTTTGTGAAGGAGGGAAGCAAATGAGGGAGATAAAAAGTGGGTTAGTTTGTAGCTTGTTACTTCTCTTCTCCTTGGCTTATGGCTTTCAATTCAGCAACACGGCGCTTTCAATTAGCGTTCTTTAACTTCTTAAAAAAAAAAGTAATTTCATATCATATCATCAAAATATTACATTAAATATCTTTAATACACATATCAAAAGAATGCTAGAATAAAATGAATACATTTTGAATTCACTTGAATCAAAACTCTTATAAAAAATAATAGTAGTCCTACCCATATTAGATAAAGACAAATGCGGACCCTTTCAAAAGAAAGAGGAACAAACCTTTCGAAAGAAAAGAATAACAAGCCTTCCATAATAGAGAAATACAGATCTGACCATTTTAAAAGAAAGAGATATAAACCTTTCTAAAGAAAGGAATACAGACCTCTACAACCCTTTTTGAAGAAGGGAATAACAGACTTCGCATAGGAGAAAAATACAGATCCCTTAAAAGGGAGAAATTATTACTGCAAAAAATTAAAGCTATATCAAACAAACACTACATTTTGCATAAAACCATCAATGGTAACCAAAAAATGTAGTGCTTGACACTTTTATGTCATATTCCGATGGAAGCCCCAGCGGCCAAACAAAAATAAAGACAACAATGTTCGAAGCCCAAAATAGATTGCTAAAAAATGTATTACACTGACATAGATACAACATCAATTTAGTTACTAAGACTTAATTAAATCAAACTTTAATTTAGATTTATACATTTATACACAGACAAAAATTAGAAATTGTACACTATAAATAAACATGCTATGTTGATTCATTATTCAATTCTACACTCATTCATTCATTATTCAATGATGGATTATTGAATTCGTTCATCACTCTCCTACTTATTTTTGAAACACTTTCACACATAAACACTGACTTAAGTATCAGAGTGTATTTTTTTACAAAAAGACAATGTTTTTTTCACAAATTTGAAGAGTTATCAAAGACAAAAGGGTAATTATTTTGAGATTCTAAATCGAGAAACTTCAATGGCACTGTCAATGAGAAATTTGAATGAAAACTTAAATTCTTTACCATTATTTACAAAAATCCGATAATCCAAAATAAAGAAAAAAAATAGGAAAAAGACAAACAGAAAAAAAATAGACAAATTTTTTTGGTTCCAACCACTTAGAAAGCAAAAAATAAATGATACTACCAGGCGTTGAACAATCGACCTCTACCATCCAAGAACTGAAACCATCCCACTATGTTGCATGCATTTTAAATTTGGAATCAAAATCAAAATTTTAAATGTGACACTAGTTGAACCGAAATCAAATAAAGGGAAGCAACTCCTTCATAATGGATCGAGTCAGGGATCCAAGCATGAAAAACCATCATTTTTTCCATTGCACCATCAGGCTTGGATTTGACAATCGCAAAATGCTGAATCGAAATTAAAAAAAAGAATTAATGCCTCTATAATGGATAAAATCAGGGATCTAAGCATGAAAAACCATCATCTTTGTCATTGCACCATTATGCTTGGGTTTGATAATTGCAGAACAATACACTTATAAAGAATCCAAAACCTTAACTCCAAGAAAAAAAAAAAGAGAAAAAGAGGTCGCCAAGAATCGAACCCGTGAGCTTGGCAAACAACTCATGCAATATGTGCCAATGCAATCGCTGAGATGGCCAGCCATTCATGTGACAAAATGCAAACAATTTATTTAACGAATGAAACATGCACCAACTACTATGAATCGCCTCTCACCACTTTCACTCTAACCACCTCTCATTGCTGATAAAGTCGTTAATCAACTCAGCAGACCTTGGCGACCTTAACCCAAGCGACATCACTACCTAGCATCACCAGAAAAATTCATATTAAACCCATAAACCGATTTGGCCACCACTTCTCTTACTCGACATTCCAACCAAAAACGCTAGTTAAAGACCTTTCGTTATCTATTGTGTGCCACTTTTAGTCCGTCGTTATGTCCACTGCCACTTAACGGCCTTCTTATGTTGGCTGGCGATGGCTAAAAAATTGGAATAAAGGGAAACTTTAGGGCTTCACCGGATAATATCATTTAGCCCATTTCAATTTTATAAAATTCATATATATGTTGAATACTTTTAACTTTTATCAAAAAGGTTCTGACAATGTATTTTATCATTCAACCCCTTAAGCTTTTAAAATTACAAATTCAACAATAATATTTTAAAAGCTTGTGCCTTAATAGAAATAGGCCTTCTATAAATTCGAGAATCTCCTCATCTAGATTAAGGTGTTCATTACCATCCTATCA
Organism: Ailanthus altissimus; assembly: GCA_946807835.1. NCBI lineage: Eukaryota > Viridiplantae > Streptophyta > Magnoliopsida > Sapindales > Simaroubaceae > Ailanthus > Ailanthus altissimus. Next base: position 24,968,652 of record OX327684.1, read on the forward strand.
TGTCTTGGAAACATTTTTGAAAGTTTCACATATACTTGAAATGGGATCACTACGTACTTAGACATAGAACCTACCACTACAGAGTATGAAAAAGGAATCAGTCCTACATCATGTGAAACATCCAGGTTCTATGTTAAAATTTTTGAATTTGTGCTCACGTGTCATCTCATTATTGTATGAATATTTTATTTTATATTTATACAGTTTATTATTTGTTAAATCGCTAATTACTATTATTAAATTGTTCAATGCTTATGACACTATAGATATTATATGATCTGAAGGAGTTCAGATTTGGTCTAAAGAAGTTTAGATTAATGCCAAAAGTTAACATCACTAAAAATTATAAATGCTAAAAAGTTAGCATGTTATATTAATTAGTGAAGTCTAAAAGTTAGGATCTTATCTGTGACGGTACAAAGACTTGAGAATATATTAGTTATAACATAGTTGCAAGAGTTACAATAGATACTAAAAAATGTTATTATGCAAGTCTATTCTCAAATTATATATTCCTGGTCTTAATTCACCAATGTAAGTCTATCGGTGGAATCCTTTTACATAGACCAATGTATACTATACCTAAATAGTCTAAATGGTTGTTCTTAGCTAACCATGGACTTACTGGAGGTTCGTATTGCATATAAATGTTCAGTAATGACTGAATATTGAATAGACTCAACGAATACCCTAATAGACATCCCATGAAGCCATCAATAGAAAGTCCTCTCGAATTGAGTAGTATATATGGTCTTTTGACCTGAGTACTACAGTGGGCTTGTAAGTGATCCATCATACTTTGGTTCCACACATGTCACAGACCTTTTATAGTGTGACCGTTGGGTGTCACTGGATATGGTCCGATGCTTATGAAGTCCGGTGTGTACAGATATGGAATCCGTCAGCTCACATGGATGAGTTAATATATCCGGATGTTTAGAGATTGTATCTTAGAAAGTCTTATGGCCATAAGCAATAAACCTAGAAAAATAGTTTCCTACAGGGTTAAATAATATTGTAAAAGTATTTGCATATATTGTTTATTAAGATACATGTCTATAGATAAGTTCACGGATGAGCACATAGAGATTTGATGGTCGTGATCTATATCCCTACTCTTTCAGGATATGATTGGCAGAAGAATTATAAGTATGTGCTATGACTTCAACTTGTATGGTCTACTGCACTGATTTGTAATATCTGTGATGTGTGCGTGGGGCATTAATCTGAACTCACAAAATAGTTTTGTTTGACAAATCAGGAGTGGATCTAGGGAGTCCTGCAATATGAAGTGTACTCATTGTGCATTGAGACAGTGTACTGGACTGAATAGTTCGATTTAAAAAATTTCAATAGACTGGATAATTACTTCGATTTTTCTCTGATCGTGCACATGTCAAGACTTAAGAGTTAAGTATATCAATTAGTTAACAATTAATTGTTCACCAATAAGATATTGACACATGGCACATGTGGGCCAATTATTATTTAATTTAAAAATTACCAAAATGACCTTATTTGTTGGACAAATAATATTATTATTTTATTCATTAAAAGGTTTATTGAATAAAATAATAATAATAATATATGATATTATTATTTAAATTGAAATCAAACAATTAATTTTTTATTTAAATTGGCATGTATTTCCACCATGATTTAATATGATTAAATTATTTGTTTAATATTAATTAAATCATTTGTTTAATATTAATTAAATGATAAGATAAGTATAAATTGGTGGCATTTGTTAATAGTGGGCCTTAAGATGTTTCTTAATAATGAGAAAGTATTTTCTCATTTGACCTAAATTAAGGCTAAATTCATTTAAATGATTTTCTATTTTATTTTATTTTCATTTGATTTATTGTAAATAATAATAAATAAAAACTAATGGCAAATATAATGGATGCCATTAGATGAGAAAATGAAAGATAATAATAAACAAATGAAAGAGCAATATGTTACTCAATTGATTAAGTAAAAATTAGGTCAAGGGATTAATGAAAATGGTAGAGAGAATTTTAAAATGCTAAGTGTTAGAAAATTCTCTCAAGTGTTGAGAGCAAAAATACATATTCTATTTTTCCTTCTATTTTGGTCACCCATACTATAAGGTAAAAACAAAGGATTCAAGAGTTGAATGTTTTGCTGAAAAAGCTGTTATTCTAGCTTTCTCAAACCCACCGTGTTGAGGAACTAGAATTGTGAACGGGTTGCTTCAAGGCAGGTACTCCGGTTCGACAATATACTAAAGACTTGACAAGATACTATTTTTCAATTTTGAAGTATTTTATATTTATGAAATAACATGTAAAGTTTATTTGTGTTTATCATTATGAAATTTGTATTCCGCTCATCTGCCGCACATGTATGTATGTGATAAGTATGTTATTTTTGAATGATAGACACAAACCCACATGCATGCACCCTAGGTTTAAATTCACTCACATAAAATACTTCATAATTTCTATATATTTTCAAGACTAACAATTTCTATTTCTAAATCTACGAACTAGCCAAAAGTTTTTTTTTAGGATTACCAAATCCCAAACATGGAAACTATGATTCTCAGATTATGATAATAGGCAAAAGCATCAATACCACCGTTATATGGAGATGACCAAAAGAAATCCGCATTGTCATTATGTGGAGACAGCCAAAAGCAATCCACACCGTCGTTATATGGAGACAACCAAAAGCAATCTACACTGTCATTATGTGGAGATGGCTAAAAGCAATTCATACTGTCGTTATGAGAAGACGGCCAAAAGCAATCCTTACTGTTATTATGTGGAGACAGTCAAAAGCAATCCACATTCATCTTTACCAAAAGCCTTCCTTGGAAGGACTTCGTGCCCTCACCAAGAAGCATTATATCAAACTTTCCTTAAAACAGAAGCAAAACCCTTCCATCATAAAAAGCACGATATTGTAAAATACTTTCATGATTAGAAACATGACACTTTTTTGTAGGAAATTTCAGGATTCAAAATCATTTATTAAAATTAAGAAATATCCAACAAAAAACTTCATTGGATATATCTAATAAAAAAGATCAGCACAAAAAATATTTGGGAGGTATTACTTAATCTTATTTTTAATCATTTAAATATCACATTATGATTATCGCATTTTTTTGGAAGTGATATTTGCTTAATGTTTTTACATTCTTATCATATGTATGTTGAAGATTATTACGGGAAGCATGTCTTATCATTTTTTCTCTCTTACGTGGTTATTATATCACATGCATGGAAGCATAATAAATAAGGTACTAGCTGGTTGAAAAATGAATTAGTTCATCTAAAACGCTTCCACTCCTTCACTTTTGGAGGGAAAGGAAGTATTCGTTAATCCTATTATTAATAGGCCCAACCAACTCGTATATAGCCTAATCTCATAATTTAAATTCTATTGAGATATTAGTTATTAATTATTTAATTGGTATTCTGCGTGAAGGAGGACTTCTCACAAGTAAAAAAATTCTACTTAAATCTTTCTTCTTTAGTTGAAATGGATTAGAATTTTTATTTATTAAGACTTAATTAAATCATACTTTAATTTGAATTCATGTATTTATAACAAGAATTATGATTTACGCACTATAAATAAACATGTTACTTTAATTCATTATTCAATTTTACACTCATTCATTCATTATTCAATTATAGATTATTGAATTCATTCATCACTTTTCTGCTTATTCTTAATATACTACCACTCTTTCTTTATCTGACTTGAGGTTTAGAGTAATTTTTTTTATTAGAAAATAATAATTTTTTTATAAATTTAAGAAGTTATCAAAAATAAAAAATTAATTATTTTAAAATTCTAAATCTAAGAATTTCATTAATAATTGTAAATCTTAAAAGAGTTTTTTTTTTCATTAAGGATTAAATATAATGTATGTTAATAATTCCCAATCTTTTTAAGGTTTTTATTAATATTGTTGTTGTTGATGTCGTTGTTATTGATGTTGTTGTTATTATTATAATTATGTTTAATGTTTTTGTCGGTATTGATCAGAAAAGAACGAGTGATATTCTCGAAGCAAAGGAGCATAAGATTTGTGGTTACAAAGCTTGGAAGCTTATGAGAGCTTAGTTATTGACTTATTGCTCATCGACTAAATATCATAAATAATAGTTGTTATTAAAATAAAAACAGCCTTTAGGCGAACGCCAAGTTTTAGATATTGAAGCTAAATATTTACTCGAGGATAATAATGATGTCAATGCTTCGAATTGTTTATTTTCTTTTGGACCCCTTATGGAAAGCCCACATCAACTCATGATAAGATGGTCCAAAACAAGTCCACGATGTACAAATCGTAATACGAGAGAATCGCATAACTAAATAGTAAATAGCAGTACTAATAATTTACTGAAGAGTCATCAAATACGTAAGTTATAACATTTTCACTTTCTTATTCGTATAGATATGTAATACTAAATAATATTAACATATTACTTGTAATAGAAAATTGCTAAGAGACAGAGAAATCAATCCAGCCGATGTTGGATTTATATATGAACAATTCTCACCAGCTTTTGAGGAGTTAATTTAGAATAATAATACCCGTCGTTCTTGTGCAAAAACTATTTGTACGAGAATCTCTTTTGTCGTCATCTTCTAGCCATGTTCATGTAAAAGGAACCGCGTCACAAAATGAAAATAGACAAAATTGGCTGAAGAGAATATTAAGAAGGCAACATGACAAAGACAAAGTTTATCAGGTTTATTCAATATTTACCGGAAAAGTAATCGAAAGAATTCAAGAAAAGAAATATCCACCTACAAATCAAATCATCAATCATCAGTCAAGACCAAATGGATATTGTTCATCACAATCAAGATTCACGATATATATGTTAATCAGTTATATTTCTACAATATGACATACAGCTAGCTTTTTGCAAGTTGTCAGGAGATATCTATAGAAATTAGAATTAGACCCACAAATAAATCAACAACCCGCTTGGTAATTAATCATGTGATTTAGGTCAGCATCATTAATCATCCATTCATTATAAATACAACTTAGACTTAATCCAGACACTCCTCTTTTTATGGAAAATGGAAGATATTGGTTAGGTATAAAGATTGTAGGCCATCTTCATAAAAAGTTTCAGCTGTTACATTCCAGATCATTACAGTACTGATGTTACATTAATATTTCTAATATCTCAACAAAGTAGTAGAAAATACAAATCATCAATACAAAATTATGCATTATGATATGCCCTAAGAAATTTAGTACTGATCAACCATGCAAGCAAGCAAAGATCATAAATCTTTGATCTTCTGCTTCCGCAGGCTCCTTGCTTTAGTTGCTTATTCATAACTCTAGCACCACAACTGTGCAGAAAATAAAGAAAATGAATTAATTTTCTGAAGTAAAAACACGATTAACTCAAAAAGGAGAGATCAAAAAGATAAGGGAGGAGATATCGAATATGGGATCTTACACTCAGAGTCTGTGGTGATCCAATTTCCTTTTCTTGGGGTGCAATGATGATTTATGTCATGATGAATAGGAGTGGAACTCACTGATGAAAGCATGTTGCAGTCAATGTTATTCTTGGATGAAGAAGCCATTGAAATTCCTGAGTAAACAGATGAAGTGGTGGACCAGCTCTCCACTTCCCATCTGAAACTTATCTTGGGAGACTCAGTGCTGAGCTGGTCATTATCTGGTACTGCTTTCAGGGTTGATCGATTGCGAAATTGAAGAACCTGACGAAGGAATATTAGTTTAATTAAGGATAAAAGAACTATTATGACCTATCCTGGGCTCGAATTTAGATTAAACACGTTTACATAAAGAAAATTAATGTGCATTTGCTAGGTTTCGTATATTAATTATCTTCCACTCAAATACTCTACTGGTATATAGAGTTGATTATGTCCCATCTACTACTACTGTCGTGGCGGCTTCTAGCTCTCAAATTTTAACATTAATTAGCGTCTACACAATCTCCAAAAACTCCTAGAGGAACAACAATAATATCTAAGCAAATTAAGCATACGGAGAAGAATAGTAGAATAAATATATAGTTAGGAAAATACTATATGGATAATATTATTCACCTTTCTGCCAATAAACTTGCCGCCCTTCTCTGATTTTGCAGCAGCAGCCCATCTCAGAAGCTCCTTCATCCTTGACATGGTTTTGGTTTTATCCCCTTTAACAACCTTATTGTTATCTTTCTTATTTTCTGTTATTGTGCCACATTGCTCATTATTTGTGTTAATAGAGGATGATGATAATGTGGCATCACTTATAGGTAAAACTTTATTTCCTGCATGAGTGGCTGAATCAGCCTTGCGAATATTAGAGCTAAGTCCTTTAGCAATCTCTTCTTTCTTCATCTTGTTCATAGAATGGATCCAATAGCAATGCTGTCTTCTATTGAGGCTTCCAAGTCTTCTCAAATTTAGAGTGCTATAACAAGCAGCCTTCGCGACATCTTTCCTACATAAAAATGCAAATGCTTGAAATAGTTACCACCCGGATGATGATGATGATGGTGATCACTTCCCTTACTCTTTTCGATCTTCTTCGATAAACCCCACCTTGCTTGTATGATATTAAATCTTTCGATTTGCCATCTTTCCTGAAAAGAAAAATGAACTTTTGTAACATATGGAAAGTTTATATATATATATATATATGTATGTATGTATATATGAAAGTCTCTATCTTTTTTAATTTTGGTCGCTTACCATTAATGTTCTTGTTGTTATGAAATGAAGTATTTTCTCTTGCTTGTTCATGAGTTACCTTAAAGAGCCATTGAAAAATCTGCTACAATTGGGGAGCAAAATAAGCTTTGAAGTACTCAATGCTAATATGCTATTCATGATCCTAGCCATTATATATCTGTGAGTTTATGCAAAGCTCACCTGCATGTGAGGCTTGAAAGTTATAGAAACTCCAACTTATATATTATTGTCGAGGATAGAGACTAAGATGAGATGACTGGAATTGGTCAAATGGACAGCACTGAGTAGATCTATCTGTGCTGTCTAGATGCTAAAGATTCCTGTCTACACTTTGAAAGTTTAGGAAAGAAGAAGACAAGAAAATTGAGGGAGAATCTAAGGAAGATGGGGGAGACAACCAGGCAGTGAGTAGAGGAAGGTTGGCCTTGTGATTCTTTGTAACATGGGGCATTATAATATATAAGATGCTCATGTGGTGGGTATTAATTAATAGGATGGTTTGAGTTAATCAACTTAGAACTAAATTTTAAACAGCCCATGTTGGCATCTCTTTTTGCCATACACTTGTACACCTTCGTACGGTTGTTTTGATCCAAATGATCTTATGGGCCATAGTTGCTTTTACAAATTTGATTTCGAGTAATAATATCTAGGTCCCTAACTTTTTACAATTTTTTTACTGAGGACGCAGTTTGTCTATTTGTGTGAATTAGGTCCCTGATCCCTATTTAAATTAACTGAAATATCCTTCACTGGTAGATGACATAATTGATAAAAATCAAACATGGTAAGGGTAATTTGGTTATTTTAAAACAGAATTCAGGATCTATGTGATACAAACGAATAAAGTGTGTTTTTATTTGGGAAACATATGAATCAAACCCAAAGTTGTTCCGATTTCACATAAACTTGACACAAAAGTTTGCCAGCTAGCTAGAGACTTATAGTAAGCGCTTACGCTTCAAATTTCATTGGAGTAAGTTCAGGTAAAATGAATTATGATGGTTGTGAAGAAAAGCTAAAGCTGCCTCAAAAGCGTTCTGGGACATTTTCTTCGAATAGCAGATTGAGGTTTCTCAGTTTGTTAAACCAAGAAATTAACATGAAAAGAAATTATAACTGGTCTCAAGTACTATGCGTTGGACCAATCTGTTAGCTAGCTTATTAATCAACCCTTGCATCACTCCTAGTCTCTTATATGAATTGAACGTAAAGCAAAATTTTCCTACTGTCTTTCAATTTCAGGTTTCAGTTTAGATATTTTACAATTCCTTCGTGGTTAAAAGATTGAGCTTGCTCTATTGCCTTGGAATATTCATTCCGCTAAACTGACATATTCTCTTTTAACTTTGAAGCGACAGATCTAAAAGAAAAACATAAGAAGCTAAAAATATTCTTCGGAAGCTTTCGGGGGACAAAGACCAATAATTGCACCACTGCATGAGCAAGACTGCTTGTGTTCTTTCCTTTCCTTTGATTGTTTTTCCATCAACAAACATGCGTCATATTTACATTGGCTCAGAAATTTTACGACAACTGCTTAAACAATCATGTGATTGCTTATAATTAAATTACGAATATGACGGCTTTTAATTTCCTGATGGGATCAGACTGAAAACCCCGACTCTTTTTACACTGCGTAAATGCATGCATACTTATAAATGCTTTAATTTGCTGGGAGAATATTTGTAAGTGATTTAATGGAAAGAAAGCCTCCTCACTCTCTCACGTTAATTACAGGTCATATAATTACTAAAATCAAAAGTGATGTTTTCTATTTGTTTACAACTCAAATACATCTGCTAATTAAATTCACGAGTCACTTTTATATGCATGGATTTGAGTTATGCAGTATTATTTAATTTAAAAATTTTGTTATTTTTAAACTTTACAATGACTAAATTGTACCTTAATGACTCAACTCCACAATTTAAACATGCAAACATCCGCTTTGAAAAACTGCTGTTAAATTCAGATATTTTTACAATTTACACTGCTCCTGGTTATTAACTATAATGTTTTTGCTCTTTTTGGGTTCACCAGAGAGACTAAATTTTGTACATGGTTACCATACTATACATTTTAACAAATTTAAGCCCTCTATTCTTTTTTTTTTTTAAATAAAAGAAGTCATTTCATTTAAAAGAGGAAGGAGATATTTTAGTGTTAATAGCGGTGGGCTCACATGGAAGCTGATTAAGAAGAATTTTAAAATACTGTAAGTATTTTTTTTTTTTCAAAAGAAACTTTTTTAAAAAATAAATTAAATAAATATAAAAATTGATATAATTTTAATTATAAACATTTATTTTTATCGTTAAATCTACTTATTTAATCTTAATAATGCACAATAAAAAAATTTGTACATAAAAATTCATATAAAGAATATCATTTATATATGTACATACTTCGAACACTCCATTTTATCTCTTTTTAATCTTCTATTTTAACAATTGACTTTTTCGATCAAGATTACATTAAATAAATTATAAAAAATTATGACACAAATAATTAACTATTATAATAAAACAAACTCTAGGTAAACTTATTCTACTTTATCATAAAATAAATATGTATTCTAAAATAAAACAAACAATTCTTAGAAGAACTAAAACTAGTAAAACACCTATTTGACTATTACATGTTTAGATCTGAGTGGCACAATATTTATTTGTCGTTAAATTTACTGATTTAATCTTACTGATGCACAATAAGAATTTCTATACAAAAAAAATTTATATAAAGAATACTATTTATATATATGTGCACATACTTCGAACACTCCACTTTGTCTTTTTCTAATCTTCTACTTTAACAGTCGACTTTTTTTATCAATATTACACCAGATAAATTGTAAAAAATTATAACACAAATAATTAATTACTATAATAGAATAAACTCTAAGTAGACTTATTCTACCTTGTCATAAAGTAAATACGTATCTTAAAATAAAACAAACAATTCTTAAAAGAACTAAACCTAGCAAAACACCTATTTAACTACTCTAGATCTAGATTTGAGTGGCGCAACATTTATTTTTGTTGTTAAATCTACTGATTTAATCTTACTGATGCACAATAAGAATTTTTGTACACAAAAATTCATATAAAAAAATATCATCCATATATATATGCACATACTTCGAACACTCTATTTTGCCTCTTGCTAATTTTTTACTTTAACAGTCGACTTTTTTTTATCAAAATTATGCCAAATAAATTATTAAAAAACTATGACACAAATAATTGACTAATATAATAAAATAAACTCTAGGTAGACTTATTCTACCTTCTCATAAAATAAATACGTATTCTAAAATAAAATAAGCAGTTCTTAGAAGAATTTAAATTAGTAAAACACCTATTTAACTAATCTAGATCTAGATCTGACCAACATAACATAAAAGAAAATTAAGAAAAGACATCTTCACCCTTAAGATTTTAAAAAAATGACATGCGTACTCATAATTTTAAAATTTTTATTTACATTTTTATTAGGTAACGAATTCTATTAAATTTAATGAGAGAAAGTGTAAATTGATATTTTTCTAATATGTAAATTAATATTTAAATTAATTATTGATATTTGTACTTAAATTTTTTTTAATTTTTAAAATTAAAAAATTTATATTCCACTAACGCCTTCAATGGCCTCCTATGATGATGATTTATCTCTCCTTGATGACATCATAACCCATATGTGAGCGAGAGAGGTCGAGGAGGTGAGGTTTTGTTTTGGTTAGTTAGTTTGGGGATCAGATCGGGAAGGACAGAATATCAGAGGTTTTTGACGAAGGAGAGGAAATGGTGAAGGCATTGAATAGAAGCGCAGTTACAACAACAATGATGACTCCAATAGCATAGAGCATGATGACGATGTCAGCATCATTTAAGAAAGGAAGCGGAAGGAAGAGCTCATCAAGGAAGTGACTGATGAGGCCAAACTTTGACGTGGATAATGAGTTTATTACAATGTTGCACAGCTCAAATTTGGTGAAAGTGAAGCTTGATTGGTTGGAAAATGAAGTGAGAGGTTTGTAATGCTGGTCGATTTAGTCTTTTTTTTATTTATTAAGTTTTTTGGGAAAAAAATAAAAGTTATTTTTTTTTGTTTATTTATAAATAAGGACAAATAATTAAGCTTAGATTCTTTGACTCTTGAAAGCAAATGAAAGAAGAATAGGATATTGAATATAAGTGATTTGCATTCTATTAATAATGAAAGTATAAAGTAGAAAATGAAAAATAATGATTCTAGAGATTGTTTGTATGTGTTGAAATTTTAGTTATTTAAAATTAAGGATAATTTAATTTTGAGTTAGAAAATCAAATGAGAGTCATGTTAAAGTCAAACACGCGTTGAATGCATAAGGAAAATGTAAAACAAGACTTGAAAACAAAGAAAGGCAAAAAAAAAACAAAGGATAGATGTCTAGGCCATAGTATAGCGGTGCCAGACCAGCACTAGCATGAAATCGCATTGGCATTGCAGTGACATCTCTTTGGCATTGCAACACCCAAAAATCAAAAAGTCCATTTTGAACTCAGTTTGACTTATTTAAGGGATTTTTAGACTTTTTAAGCATATGGATTCTTATTTTAATTAAATTTAAGATTTCTATAAATGTTTTATTCACTATATATACTTTTATAACTCCTTATAATTGAGATTAAGCATAAAAAAGTAACAAAAGAAAGAATAAATAACTTAAGGCATACTTAAATGATTTGAGTGCATAAGAAAGTATGATATAAATCCTTAGGGCTCTTGAGTATTTGAGTATTCCTTGTAACCTCTTGTGGCGTTCTTTGGGTACAAAAGAACAAATTAATAAAAAAAATTAGAATCCTTGATCCACTGTGAACGTAGGCGGTTTTGCCGAATTATGTATATTAATGTGTGCTTTCTTTAGTGTGTATGATTGATTTTTCTCCTTCTTGTGTGATCTTTACGTTTCTTGATTTTTTAAAAGTGAACGGCTTCTGCAAGGCATAAATAATTTCTTAAGCGTATACTAAAAATTCGCAACAAATTAGTACAAAACAAAGTTTGGTCTAACAATGGCTACTTTTAAACAAAAAGTAGAGAAGTTTAATGGGCGAAATGATTTCAATTTATGAACGATGAAGGTAATAACATTACTGGTGAGTCAAAGGTTGGACTTAGCCATTGAGGAAACTCATGCAATAACTAGTGAAGAAAAGAAGTTGGTAAAATCTAATAGCTTAGACGAAGAAATTTTTCAAAAAAAAAACCCATAGTATAATAGTATTATCCTTGATTGACGAAGTTCTAAGTAAGGTAGTTGGAAAAAAGACGACAATGGGACTTTAGAAGAAGCTAGATACACTATATATGACGAAGGTCTTTAGCTAATCAATTGTATGTTAAAAAGAGGTTCTATCAATTGGCTATGATTGAGGGAACTTCCATAAGCGACCACATTGACATCTTTAACAAGATTGTCATTGATCTTGAAATAATAGATATCAAGATCAAAGATGGAGACAAGATCATTATCTTGTTGTGCTCTCTTACTCCATATTATGAGCACTTCATGGACGCACTTATGTATGATGAGGAGACTTTAATGGTTAGTAATGTTAAAATCTCATTGAACTTTAAATAAAAATGAAAAAAGATCGTAATCTAAGAGTGTAATAGAATTAGTTGCAATAGAAGCAGATGGTAAATTTGAGAAGTGCTACTTATGTAATAAGGAGAGACACTTAAAGGGAAATGCTCAGAAAGAAAGGCAAAAAAAGGAGGAGAGGCTGCAATAGTCTGTGATAAAGACTTTGAAATTATGGAATCCTTAATAACTTTTGATGAGAAGTATGTTGGTAGATGGATATTTGATTCCGGGTGCAATTACCTTGTGTGTTTGGAAAAATCCTTGTTTACCAATTGCAAACCCATTATGAGAAAGAAAATACTAATGAAGAATAATATGACCTGTAGAATCATCAAATTTTGTATTATTAGGGTGAGAATGCATGATGGGGAGATTACGGAGTTACTGGGGGTTAGGCATGTACTTGAAGTTAGGAGAAATTTGATATCCCTAGAAATGTTGAATCAATAGGGATATTCAATTACAACAGAAAAATGAATACTTGAAATAAGGAAATGATCTATAGTAAAAAAATGTGAGAAGCACAAAGGAATGTATATGCTTGATGGCAATGTTGTGAGGTTCTAACATAGAGTTGTTAAAGGGATGCTTACTAAAGGCGACATTGGGGTTTTGTTCACCGTGGTGACAGGGGTCAACAAGGAATGCATAGGAAAGATGTTAGGTATTGTGATGGTGTCGATAATGGCATTAGAAATCATAATGGAAAGAGTATCCAAGAAAATATGCATTCATAACTTTGGAGACCAAAGTCAAGAGCTTAAAAGGAGTTAAGTCTAGACTTAACTAGTATTAACAATAGATGATAGAGTATTAAAGTGGATGAATCTTGGTAAAGCTTCTTGAAAAATTTTAATCAATAAAGAATTTTGTTAGAATTTTGGTGATTCAAAATCAATTATAATTTAATCTTGAGTTGGAAGACTAAAAGAAAGTTATGTTGTAGTCAAACACACGTTGGACGCACAAGGGAGAATCAAGATGAGACTTGAAAATGAGAAAATGTGAAGAAAATGAAGGCTGAATGTCCAGGCCATAGTGCCAGAGCTACAGCACCAGGCCAGCGCCCTAGCGCTAGCACGAAATTATGCTAACACTATAACCCCAAAAATAAAAAAGTCTGTTTTGGACTCAATTTGACTTGTTTAAGAAGGTTTTGAACTTCCTAATCACGTGGACTCTTATTCCAACTAGGTTTAAGGTTTTTAGTGATTATTCACTATATAAACCTTTGTAATTCATTGTAATTGAGATTAAGCATCAAAAGAGAAAATATAGAACTTATGGCACACTTGAGTTATTTAAGTGCACAATAAAATTTAGTATAGATGTTTGGGGCTCTTAAGTATTTGGGTATTCTTTCTAATATCTTGAAGCGTTCTTTGGGTACAAAAGAATAAATTAATAAAAGAAGTTAAGATCTTTGATCTACCATGGATGTATGCGATTTTGCCAAACTACATATATTAATGTGTGCTTTCTTTGGTGTAATTAATTTTTCTCTTTCTTACGTGATCTTTACTTTTCTTGGTTGTTTGAGAGTGAATGGCTTTCACAAGGCGCAAAGGATTTCTTGCGCATATACCAAAAATCTGCAACAATATGGAATCAAGAAAAGTTCCCAAAAGCAAGTCCCATTGATGATGATTTAAATTGTTGTTGTTGTTGGAGGAGGAGGAGAGTCAGAGCATGGTGGAATCAAAAAATAAAGGAAATGTGAAGAAATTGAAAAATAAAGGGAGGGTGATGGAAAGTATGTAAAGTTTAAAGTTGTTATATAATTTAATTAATTGTTAAAAAAGTTTAGTTGGTTAAACCGTCTCAAAAAAAATGATAGTAATAGACGAAACTATTCATCTAATCCCAAGGCCAAAGCCACATACACTTTAGCAAATCAAGCTAACGTAATTAATTATAGGAAAAGTACTCAACAAACTCTGTAAAAGGTTGAATCTTAACAGTAGAGAGTAGGAACCCTAATGAGCGAGCTTCACACCGCCAACAAAAGGAAAACAGTCTAGGAAAGAAAAAGGTCTAAACGATAACCATACCTTAAATTTGGTTCAGGCAAAGCGAGAGCTCCAGAAAGGGAGGATCATGGAAACCATTTTTTTCTAAAGAGGATGAATACTGAACTAAGCTAAACTGTCAAAGAGTCATGTTGAGCCTTAAACTGTAGAACTAGGAGTTCTCCTCGAAACTTTAACCATAAAGAGGAAATTAACCTTTTATACAAATTCTTATTGTCACTAAAGGGAAAATGCTTCTTCTCTTGCAAAACATTAGATTGTGAAAGTTTCAACTAAAGTTTTTCATCCTTACAGACAATGGAGCAATACTTTCTTTATAAGGTCAGTATGGTTATTAACACAAGGTCAAAGGTTCAAGTCTTCTTTTGTTTAATTGAATTTAGATTTTTTTTAAGTCAAAATAGATGCATAATCATACTTTTACCAATTTTAACTATGGGGTATAATTATGCTTTCACCAATTTTACAAAATTTTCAATTAAAATTAATATAATCTATTACCTAAGAATGATATAAATAGGATGTTTAAAAATATTGGGTTTACATGTTTCTTTTTTAAAATTTTAAGAATTATATATCCTTTTATCTAAAAAGATACGAGATTTAAAATAAATACTAAATTAAAATAATTGGTAAATATTAAAATATTTTACAAGAAAATAGTGCTGAAAAAAATACAGGAGAATCTCACAATTAATTAAACTAAGATTTTATATTCCCCGTCCTAGATCTACCTTTTCAAAAAATTTCAAATAATACCAAAGAAAATAAAATTGAGAAGGAAAAATAACAACACCACAAGAATTTACGTGATTTAGCTCAAATCAAACTTATGTCCGCAGGCTATCAGAGACAAAATATATTATGTAAAATTAGTTATAATTACATAGACTTTTTATTACTCACCCACCAAATTAAGCCTACTACAAGAGAATACTAACTCAAGATTACAAGTGTTTTTCACTACCTTAATAGTAGTTACACTATAAATCCCTAGTTAAACCCAAGAGTTTATAAGATGAGAAAGATAAAAACAAACTTTTTATTTTTCTTCTCACACTCTCACTTTTCTTTCTCTCTTTCGTTACTTTTCTTTAGTTTTTTTTGTGTCACAATAGTATTTATTCTCATCTCTAAATGAGCCTATTTATAAATTTTTACAATATAAATTTTTTTTTGCTAATTTCTGTGTCACATACACCAATTTATTTTTCTTTATATTAAGTTAAATAAATTGACTCAACAACCTCTACAAAAGTCCAATAAGTTGACTCAACCACCACCACTTATGCACAAGTCAAATAAGTTGGCTCAACTACCAACACTTACGCACAAGTCAAATAAATTGGCTCAACTACTCTTATACATAAGTCAAATAAATTGGCTCCACCTGAATAAATATTTTTTTCCAATATCAACAATCTCCACCTTGGAGACAAATACATTAATTTTGTCTTTTACAACCACAATCCATCGTGAGTGAAATTTTACCAATTTAACTTACTTATCAAAATTTCTACATTTCTTTTACCAAAATGCCAAACATTACCAATATTTTCAACATACAGAATTATGCTCCACTATAAAAGCATAGACACTTAGAATTCAACCATTTTAAGAATTTTCTTTTTGGTTTATGTCAAACAAATTGCTGAAAAATTATGATGCAACTCCTATGTTTGGTTTTTATTTAGAGTTTTTCAGCCATCGACAACATTCCACCACACACCTTGCATAAATGTCAAACCAATTCTCGTGTGCAAATTTGTAGACCCACTAATAGTACACATCCTTTTTTATGGTAACTAGCGGTAATGCCATAAAGATATAGCCCTTTTTAGATGAAATCATCATCGCTTACCACACTGTTAGCTTCAAATTTGAAGTTATTTGTCGAATTTGCTCCACCTTTGAGATAATTTTTCTTAATGTACCTAGATTGTCCACACATCCAACAGATTCTTTTTATGGAGTTCTTTTTATGCTTCTCTCCTTTAGTAGCCAGTACAAATTCTCCAGACGAAGAATTTTTTTTATTACTCAGCCTTTTTTCTTTAGAAAATAGCTTGCTTGTGACTTTTAAAAATACCATCATTTCTTTTCCGTACATCAAGATCAGTTTCATGTATTCATATAAAGTTAGAAGAGACCAAATAAGCCTTAAAGCCTTATCCTCATCTTTGATATTCACTCCAATAGTTTCTAATTTTAAAACGATTCCATTGAGAACACTCAAATTATTTGAGATTTTCATACCTTCTTACATGCGCAATGTATAAAACTGCTCCTTTAGTTACACTCGATTTTAGACACTTTTAGCTTGATTTAATTCTTCAAGCTTTCCCTAAAGTTCTTTGGCTATAGATATTCCATGGACGTTTGCAAGAATATTCTTAGTCAAGCATAGCCTTATTGCACTTGCACATCTCAAATTCAACTCTTTTCAATCTTCATCATGCATAACGGATTTAGAACTCGTAAAATCGTTTTTAAGATCAATGGTAGGTTTGCCTTTCAAAACTTTGTAAAGTTCAAGTTGAATTAACACGTCTTTGATTTGTACTTGCCACAAGTTAAAATTAATTTTTTCGTCAAATTTCTCCACCTTAAATTTCACTATTGACATTTCTGACTCGTGCTATCATTTTTTTATGTATTTTCGTATATGTGAATAGTCTCATATATGTGAATAGTATTATATGTATTCACACCACTACACTAGAAGCTTTAAAATACACTAAAGGAACCACCCGCTCTAATACGAGAGAATCTCGCAATTAATTAAACTGAGGTTTTTTATTCCCCGCCCCGGATCCATCTTTATAGAAAATATCAAACAATACCGAAGAAAATAAAAAGAAGAAGGGAGAATAATAACAATACAAGAATTTATGTAGTTCAGCTCAAATCAAGCATATGTCCACGAACTATCAGAGACAAAATACACTATGTAAAATTAGTTACAATTATATAAACTTTTTGTCACTCACCTACTAAATTGAGCCTACTATAAAAGAATATTAACTCAAGATTACAAGTGTTTTCCACTACTCTAATAGTAGTTACACTATAAATTTCTAGTTAAACCCAAAAATTTACAAGATGAGAAAAATAAAAACAAACCTCTTATTTTTCTTCTCACACTCTCACTTTTCTTCCTCTCTTCCGTTGCTCTTCTTTGGCATTTTTGGTGTCACAATGATGTTCATTCTCATCTTCAAATGAGCTTATTTGTAAGCTTTTACAATGCAAAAAAGTCTTTGCCAATTTCAGTGCCACATGCACCAATTTATTTTTCTTTATGTTAAGTCAAATAAATTGACTTAACAACCTCTATACAAGTCAAATAAATTGACTCAACCGTCACCACTTATGCATAAGTCAAATAAATTGACCCAACCACTTTTATGCATAAGTCAAATAAATTGACTCTACCTAAATAAATATTTATCTCTAATATCAACAAATAACAATACTGTGATAGAAAATAAATGCCGTTATTGTTTAATCTAATGAAAAAGTTCACTTTTAACTATCATACACTACTGCAATAAGTTATATTAAAAGACAAAAAAAATAATAGAAACATAAATTTATATATTTAAAGATATTAAAATTTAATAAATTCAAAAAATTATAATCTAACGCTATATTCTAAATGCTTCCGTATCAAAGATTTATTGCTCAACACGTAAATAAAACTTCTGACTTATATTAAAAAAAAATCATTTTATAAAGCTGAAGAAAAAAATAAGAAAAAAAAAATTAAGTCCGACGACTGGCTCTATAATATATATGGATTATATATATTTAATGTCTAAACATTTATAGCGTTCTCTGGAGATACCCATAAAACCAGTGACCTGTCTTTAAATGGGAACGGAACTAGGTTTTGCCCTTGGAGAAATTTTTTAGTGTTTGAGCTTTTCTGACCTTTTGTTCTCAGCAGGTTGTGAGGCACAGAGGTCCCAGTTTAGGTGACGTGTCCACTTCTTGAATTTACGATTGACGTGGCGTGATCACAATTGACTGATGTGTATGTGTGTGATTAATAGAGAGAATTAAGGGAACTTGTCTCCATTAAGGAGGAGAATATGTTTGTCTTATATACGTTATGGATCACATCAATTAACACGAAGGTCGTTATGGATCACCATTTCCTGTTGGGCAACCATCCGATCTGCGTACTCTCCCTTCCATGCACATAGACACAACAACATACTAGACTTTTTTTTTATGTAATTTGAGCCTTTTTTATTGGTTATAATTTAGATTTGGGACTGCAATTAATATAGACATCATTTATATAATAAAACTAAATATAGACAATTAAAAAGGAAATTAAATAATAAAACTAACTTGTTCTACTGTATTTGCCCGATGGACGCATTTAACCGCAAATATATAGCTTATAATTATAAGTTACATGACAAACGTTACGTTCGAGTTGAATAAAAATTGGATGAATCTTAAGTATATAAAGGTGGGTATATAACATTACCTAATAGATTAGTCTTTTTGGTCAATAGCAAGTGCCTGATCCGTGACAAGTGGTAGCAAAGCAAACTCAAATTTCCATTCGTATGTGGACCTTTAAAATCGCTCTAATAGAGATTGTCAGGTGGGATGTAGATCTTTTATGCAGCCAAAGGATGGGCAATACAGGCCAAATGTGCCCTAAAAATTTTGTGTCTTAAGTTTCAATGGAGATTATCACGTGGGTAGTAGATCCCTTAACCCCGAAGGAATGGACAATACAGGCCAAGTTGATCCTTAAATTTAGCCTGCACAGTGATGAGGGCGTCGCGTGATTAAGTGAAAAAAAATATCACATCCCACATTAAATAAAAATTAAATAAATTTTAAATATATAAAAATGAATATACAGCATTATTTAACGTCAAAGACAAACATTAACCTATGACACATGAAATACTTGAAGACTTATTTATTTATTGCTGACCAGTAACTTGTACCGAAGGATAAACAGCGTTGCAGGGGATAAAATTCTCCTGGTGACCGCGGGTTGACAATAAGGTCCAAGCTCAATGTATTTGGCGAAACAAAGAAGTTAAGGAAACCTTAAAAGATTAAAAAAAATTAACACAAAATTAACACTGCCATATAATGTTTCACGCATTCAAAAGAGGTTGATCTGATTCACTGCCAATTGGGTCCAAGACTCCAGAGTTCTGTTTTCTGTCCCAACTGTAAAAAATATCTCATTGAACGGTTATATGAGTTTTCTTATATAATCAACGAATTTGGCAAGGTGCTACAGTAATCTAGAACTATTAGGAAGAAATAAGAATCTCTAAATGAAATTTGCAAGAACCCGCTTAGCTTAAATCATAAATAGGAAAAACAGCTATTCAATGTCAACAGCAAGACAGTTGTCATTTCCACCAATCAGATTCCACGAACATGCACTCTAAGAACTTTGAAACCACAAAGAATTAATGCTAAAATATAAACAGTTCACAAGGAGACGAGAATGTAACCATCAAATTCACAATACAACGCTGCAACTTCCAAACTAGAAATGGCAAATAGAATTAAATACAATAGAAATCTTCTCCGGAAGCCCCAGTCTAACGTATGAAGAAGCCCATAAATGTTAAAAACATAGTCCAAGTCCATATCTAGGTTTCTGAAAACATGGTTGTTAATCAGCACGAAGATTCTCCTCTCAAGAGAGGCAGTGTCTGCACATTACTGGAACAATGAGGTTAAAAATACCAGTTGGGTCAGCTGAAAGCAATCTGAATACAATTCCGGTATATATCAAAGTTGTATCAAGAAACCAGAAATTACCAGAAATGTGCCCAACACCTTTCATGGCTGATTCTCATTAGACCTGGACTGTGTCAAACGCCGCCGTCTCCTTGGGACTGGAGATGTATCCTCACCCGAATCGCTCAATATATGCAAATCATCTTCTTCGTCATCATTGTCTTGTAAACCCAAAAGATTCTCACCCCAAAGGAAACGGCGTCGCTCAGATAAAGCCCCTGCAGAACGACGATGCCTTGTCCAAGCCCTTGAACGGGCTCTTGATTCACTGTTACTGTCAATCGAACCAATCATGTGAAATAAGAAGAAAGTCGTCCACCATGGTGCATTACCTTCACCGCTGCCACTCTCCCTTCCAGCAGAGAACCTATCACCATTCTCAATAACATAGTCCCCGACTACAACAGCACCCGGCATGGATGAACGAACAGCACTTACAATATCACCATACTCCCTTTGGTGTTCAAGGCGTTGCCAGGCTCGTTCTCTAGATGGGTCAATGTCTGAGGGTCTGGTTGTTGGGTGGACTCTTCTGGCATGTCGACGCAATTCCTGGTAATTACCAACAAAGGAGCATGACTCCCTGGAACAAGTTCGCCTTTTCAGGTTAAGATATTTTCTGGCCTCTTCTACAACCTCCCAGCTCAGTACAGCTCCTCGGCACATAGGGCATTTCAAACTCAGGTTTGTATCTGATGAACTATCTAAATCTAACTCTTCAAGTATTGTCCTTTCACGAAAGGACTCGAAACCCCCTCCTTCCAAATTCATATTGCCTTCTCCTAGCATTTCTAACTGCCTATCTATGTCTTGAATACTATTTCCACCCAGTCCTTCTGGCAATAGAACAGATGAAGCATTGCTTCCATTCAGGTTGTCATTTTCATTACTTTCAAAGAAGTCGGTTCTCAAAGCCAAGTTCACATCAGAAGTATTACTAGCATTAGGAGGGTTCATTGGTGAAGCATGGGGTAAAGTTGTATTGTTCCTAGAACTGATCCTTAATTTTTTAAACCGGTCCAAACAATTTGAATGCCGGTAACTTGTATCACAAACGTAAGATCTGCAACCCTTCTCATGCGAGCTGCAGAGGAGGAGAACAGCATTATGTGGATGGTCCATGCAAATGGGGCATGAGACCTCATCTAATTCTTTGTGAAGAGCATGAATATCTGAATCAGTATACATTCTTCGTTTCATACCAGCCATCTTGCATGCACTGTTGTAAATTACTAAACATGTTGAATTTATCAGAACATCAATACCAATACAACATATGTCATCAAAAAGATCAACAAAATATGAGAGTACCAATGACAACAGAACTTCAAATGTACAACAAATTTAACAAAATAATTCTTGCCAATTTTAAATGAATTCAAATGCACTTGATCGGCAACTTACCCATAAGATGTGCAGATGAAAAGGGTAAAATACAAGTCTCTGAATTTGAAGGAAAAAACATATTAACAAGTACATCAGCCAAAAAACAAATATAATCACAGGGAATCCACCAATTTTATTCATTCTATTTAATTTCTTTCATTTTGAGGTGTGCATGTATGTGTGTGGTGGTGTGGGGTGGGGAGAGATGTCATTATACAAGTTTCCTGTCTTCAACATGGCATTATTATTTCCCAATCTTCAACAATGATTAAATGTATTGCAAGTATGACACCACAATTCAGAAGTTCCAGGCCAGCATTGATTCCATTGAATCAAGTTTTTGGTTCATGGAGAAGTCATTTTGCCCCAAAAAGAGAGAGAAAGAGAGAGAATTCATCAACCCCTAAAGTATCTCCAAAAGAAATTGAATCATGACTAAAACTAGTCTTCTCCAATTAGAACAGAACTTGGGACTTTCCAGAAGGTTGCTGCAAACAGTACTGACTGCAAGAACAAGTTTAGACTCTTAGTCTAGAAGGATTGCTAAAACTAAGCATGGCTCAACAAAGCCTTAATTCCCCTGCTGTCAATTTCCAAGGCACATGAACAAAGTAAACTAATCAAATCAAACCTTCCTATATAGAAAGTTAATTATTTTAAGCTATATCAAACATATTTTTCTAATCTTAGCCTCAAATACTTCTACCTCATTGATAATGGAATTCAAATTAATGAGATGAGATGACCAGAATGTTGATATCAAAATAGCCACATTCACTGGAATTCCCTCAAATATGAGAAGGAAATAGATATAAGATAATTTCCTCAAATTATAAGATATTAAAAAGTCAATAGTTTGTGTTTTACTATATTATGGCTTACTTTTTGTGTCTAACATTGTGTAGTCATTTTGTTATTAAAAGGCTAGTTTTATCTTATCATAGTTTTTTATTTTTTATTTTTTTTCGGTTTTCATATCTTATTGAGAACATAACCGACCAAGAAGAACAAAGTAGGTAACGTAAAATTGAAATTTCACATGTTGAGTTCTCTCATAGCCAACCTACAAAATGGAAAAGATAGAAGCTAGCATAGGTTGGCAATCAACTAAAGAACATCAGACCAATTTGAGAAAAGGAAACAGAATCAGCCACTTAATCTAGGGCTTACATGAGTTCCCAACAATCTACCATGACAATGAGTGGTAACCCAAATTTGGATCAAACTAGCATGCAACAAAATGGATTATCCTATAAATTTTTCAGTGTGTCTGATCCAAATTTTTCATGAACTATTCTAGAATTGTCTCATCACATTGGCATTAGCATCCCCTACAGCCAAAACCATGATCAACATGAAAATAATCAGCATTTCATGAACAAATTAGACCCGTCAAGAGAAAATTATGTAACTGCTAATATAAGTAGGATCTAGTAAACTACAAACAATTAGAATAAATCCAATCAGATATACACAATGTGTGCCAAATGCTTTTATGACAATTTTTGTAGTTCTAGAATAATGTATGAGAGCTTGGAATGAGAAAGAAACCCACAAGTTATGGGTCTTTCATTTTTCCTCAAAGCTAATCCCTAGCAAACTCATAAACCATTACGTGAGCATGTAAAATGCCTCTACTCCAATAGTAGCTTTCTGGCATAATTGGCAGTGAAACTTCAGCTTAAAAAGTCAAAATAAATGAAACAAGACATCGAATAAACATATAATGCATTACAAATATGAATGACAATTCTAAGAATAAACAAGATTGACAACATTAAGTAATGTAAATTAACCAAGAGACGTTAAGACATACCATGGTAATATCATAAGATTTGTAATGTAATTTAAGTAATAGATGAGAAGCACATTACGGTCTGTTATTTAACTCCATATGCACTTACCACAACACTCTAAATGGATTTCCTACTGCAAGCTTCTGAAATCTCTATGTGCTACCACTTGAAACTACGAACTTAAAGACTTTGTAGTCACAAGAAAACACTCGAGCACTGCTCCAATGCATGTAACAAAAAAATTAGAAATAAATAATTCCATAAAGCTGAAGAAACAGAGCCTTGAATAAGTAATTAACAGCTATGATTTGAGACACAAGGTCAAGGGTGAATGCTAAAAACCTGCAGTTATACCAGAAAACAGAAATGATTGTCACTTACAAAAAAAAAAAGAACAAGAAAAAAAAACATCATTTCCAAACTTAAATCATTAAAGGACATAACAGACACATACAAGAGCACAAACATTTTACATCGCAAGTAAAGAAAATTAATGCAATTTTGCTTCGTAGAAAATTTTCTGGACTCAATGAAGCATCAACTTAAGCAACTTGAGATAATTGAAGGAGTCAATAGAAGGACACAAATTTGTAAAAAAAAAATTGTATACCATGAAGTTCAAATTACTTAAACAAAAGAGCATCTTTTGTTAATCCAATCATTCCAAAAATAGGCTATACATTCAATCCTTATGCAGCAACAAGTTATCATCTAAAACAATCAAGAAGCAGTTTTAAATCAAAAAACTCATCTTCTGAAAACCCTAAGAACAATGAAAATATGCATGAAATTGTTGCTTTTGTTGTTGCCGCGTTGTAAACACTACAGCTAAAACATATTAATATATAAATCAGATTAGAATACCATCCATCTTTTTCTCATAAATAACTATCCAGATTAGAATACCAAAAGCAGAGACTAACAGTTTTTTTTTTTACTTCAAAAAAAATCATCAGAGAAATCTATGGACAGTTTTAAGGCGGTGCTTTACAAAATCCAGAATTGCATCTTATTTGAAGTAACATTCAGCACCCTTTTAACTCAAAACCACAATCAAATGATCTCAAAACCATCACCAAACACGAAGATGAATAATAATAATAATAATAATAATTACAAAAAAATAAGACTAGTAGCCAGATCGAATCGAACAAAATTAAAAGATAAGTAAATAAGGCGATGGGGTGAGGAATTACAAAGGAGATTGAATTCCAATTCCTCCGAATTCGATTCGATTAGATTTGCTTTGATCTCCTATAAGGTTGCGTAAGGGGCTTACTTTAGATATAGCGATGTGAGAAATGGGGGTTTTGTTTGTTTATTTATATAGTTATTTTCGTAGTAATTTATTAAATATTTTATTTATTTATTCGGGCGAAAGGACAAGAAATGGAAATGGAAATGAAAATTGAAATGCACCTTTTTGGGAGGTCATGATAAACGGGGAAATTTATCGGATGTAATGCAACCCGCCTTGCCTCCTTGTTGGTGAGGGAAGGTGGCGTACCGGTCGATGTGCTACACGTGTCATGCTCTTGTCGGTGCGGTTGTGGTTCGTCTCATTGGATTTGGACCCCTGGTATTTGACGTACTCCTCTCACTTCTTTTTCCTTGGGTTGGGTGGGTATGTCAAATTTGGACAAAATTCTCTTTTACTCTCATTTTTTATTTAATTTTTTTAATATAAAATTTAGTAATGAATAAAAAAAATTATACATAACAATAAAATAAATAAAATTAGTGTTGATATGGATGATTCAATAATTATATATATGTATAAATTGAAAAAAATATTAAGTGTAGAGTCATTATAAATATAGTATGCGTTGAGCATAAAATTGAGAGATAGAATTGAGAGTTGAAAGTAAAAAGGGTACGAAAACATAATGAGGCATCATCATGCCTCAACGTCGCAGCACCAACGCTGTAGCATCTCGTAGTCCAAGACAATAGCTCCAACATCGCAGCACCAGAATGGGAGCATGTCAATCCTTAGCATCGTGGCATCGAATTTTGAAAACTTTCATTTTTTGTTTAAATTTAACTTTTTTTAGAGAGTTTTGGACTCTTAAACATATAGACTCTTATTTTAACTAGATTTAAAGTTTCTAAAAATATTTTGCTCACTATATAAATTTTTATAAATTTTTAAATTAATTATTAATTATTAAAAGAGAGACTTTAAGAGATATTAAAAAAATTAAGTAGACATTAAGTGTTTGTGTGCATTAAGATGTAACTATTGTTGGACGTTTATTGTTCTTGGAATATCAAAGGTACGTCATATAGATTCATTTGAGAATTTTTTATTTATTTTTTTTTGTAATCCTTACAATAGTTAATAAGAGATATTATAATTCTTTAATTCACCGTAGATATATACTTTTATTCAATCACATAAATTATTGTATTGTGTTTTTGATAAATCTTGATTTTATATTTTTAATATTATATTTATTTGTTATTATACACTTTCACAATTATGGCGCATTATAACAAAAAATTTATCTCAATAAAAAATTGACGCTAAACCTTATTTTTCCACAAAAGAGGACATTCCTTCAACAATTAAAAACTTTAATTCCTCAAATTTTATTATTAATATTTCAAATATTAATGTATTTTATTTTAGTCTTAAACTTAATTAAAATGTTCCTAACATTTACTTTGTATAGTAAATAAAATTTTAGTTTTCTTAAAATTAAGACCGAACGGATTTTTTATTTTATTTGATATTGCAATTTTTCACTCTAAAGCATTGCTTTTATTATAGCGCAATCTAGATTTTTTGGGTTTTTTTTTCTTTTTAAAATTGCTAGAAAAATATTTTTAAAGAAAATATATACAAACAACTTTTACTTTTCACTCACATATTTTTTATAGTCACAAAGTTTTAAATCGAACCATTTTATTCTCGAAGTATATTTTATTTTTTACTCACCATTTTCTAAAACTCACTCAAATAATATTTTAAAATTTTTGAGTTTAAAAACAAATAGATTGGATGTCTAACATCTTAAAGATATAAAATTAAAAAATAAAAATAAAATAAATAAAATTAAGGACGAATAAGAAGAAATTAATAGTACGAGACTTGAAAAAAGGTTGCACACCTAACACTATAGTGCGAAGAATGGTACACAACTAAGTCATGCACCCCACTATGCACCTCAAAGAATGGCATATGGCCCCTCCTCCTACTTTACTTGAGGTATTTTGAGTTTCTTCTTCTTCATTTCTAATTCATTCTTTTCTCTTGATTCACCATATTTACTCGCTAGCGCATTTTATTATAATACACTATCATTATTATATTTTTATACTTATATTTTTATAAACTAAATAAAAAATAAATAAAATATATTTTTTAATCTCATTATACAAATAAAATAATAAGAAATAATTATACAAATTATAATTTTTTAGTATATTGATTTACAAAATTATTTATTCTTAATTTGTAGAGTATTTTTTAAAATTTATTTAAACAATAACAACTTTATATTGATTTTGTAGTTCAAATAAATTTTTGAGTTATATTATTAATAAGGATATTTTTATTTATTCATTATCTTATTAGTTAATAAACATTAAGTCAAATAATTTTTTACTGTAAAGAATAATGACTTTTTTAGATGGGTTATTTGGGTATATTTCACTCATTTTTAATTATAAGAGGAGTTGATTCTAGGGGTGGGCAATTTCGAATTTGGTTCAGGTTTGAAAATATTCAATCCCTACCTGAATTTGATTGAGACACATTTCAGGTCAAAAAATTTTGATTTTTTTTTAAAATTATTTTGAAACAACATAGTTTTGATTTGGATTTGGGACGGGTTCAGAATAATTCGAGACAATTCGAGACGGTTCAAAAATTTTTGTTCGAGTTCGAAAATTTTCCGAACCTGACCCGTTCCGTTTGGGACAAAAAATTTTCTCCCAAACGAGTCTCAAATCTATTTTCGTTCTCATCCCAATCCAAAATTTTAAAATGAATTAGATCGAAACGAATTAGGTTCGAAAATAATGTCCACCTTTAATTAACTCCCACTCCATAAGTAGAAGGCCCTGGTAATAAATTCTTTAAAAAAATAAATATCATTAAGTGAATTTTAATATTTAGTTTTTATTATAATATATATATATATATATGCTTACATAGTTTAAATGAAGTTCATTTACATTATTAAAAGGAGGCACATAAAAACTCTTGCATATATTGATCTTTTTTTGGTAAAAAGGTAACCATAGTTTCATGACCCACGTTGGAAGAATTGTTTGTGATAAAACCTCCTATTAATTAAAATTTAAATGGATGATCAACTCGGTATAAATCAACTCATATAAACCACTCGCAATAATCGATATTGAAAAAAAAAAGTCGATTGTAATAGTCAGTTTTAGACTTAGAGACGGCAAAATATCATACGGAAATGTGATTTTTTGGTATTCGCTCTCAATGAATGAAGATGGAGTGATTTTTTTGAAAATGGAAGGGAATATGAGGAAAAAATATTTTTAAATTATTCATAGGTGACAATGATTTTAAAATTCCGGCCCTATTCTTAATTTCATTGTACATGAATATATAAAATATAATTTATTATAAATTTAATTATGATGTTAAATTATTTATAAAACATTATCTCAATAAAATTAATAATAACTAAAATTTGTTTATTTATTATATAAAAATAAAATCTCAATCTCGTGAATTTTAACGAGAGTTTATGAAGCAATTAGCAAGGAAATTAGTGATATTATATAGTATTATAACATTATTTAATTTTTTATATTTTAGTTATTACTTGTTTAAAAATTTGCTTATTTTTTACATTAATAAAAGATGTTGTATTGTTCAATTTTGTTAATTTAATATATTTTTTAAAACATAATATAGTAAGTGCATTGATTAATTTTTATGTTGTTAATATATGTGAACAAAAATTATTATTAATACATAAAAAACAGAGATGAAAAAGTCATTCCTCCCATAAAATTTATCTATCTCCTTAAATTTAATAAAGAATGAGATAAAATACTTTATTTAAAAAAATAGAGTGGGATATGAAAAAAATCTTCCACTCTATTGCCATCTTTAATTAACTTGAAGTGTTATTTAAATTATTAGTATAAGTATATATATTTTGGGGAGCGTAAAAAAATAGCTACTTCTTTAAAGTAAAAATTTAATTTATCTCCTCAACACATTTATAAATTTTATTAGTCAAACAATTGATTTTTAGACTATTTTACTTCTGAAATATTTTTGCATTTCTCTCTCATAAGTCATTTAAATTTTTGATCAAAACACACTTTAAAATTAATTAAAACGAGTAAATTAGTAATAGTATAAATTGAAAATTGATAAATTTGATTAAAAATGACTGAAAAATGATAAAAATGATTAAAAATTAGCAAGATCCGACAAAAAATGTCAATGAAGAAAGTCAAGGCCACGTCTCAGTGACAAGACTGTGCGCCCTGCCAAATGACATAAGACTCCTTCTTGCGCTGCGCCACACCACGCCACGCACGTGAGGTGTGGCGTAAGGTCCCTCCCCCCCGCCACACCATGCTACGTGCGCGAGGTGAGGCGCAATACCCTTTCATATGGAAGGTGCGAGGAATTATGGACTTCATCCACCATTTTTGTCCCCTTATATATTTTATGTGTGTAATTTTTAAAAAAACTATAATATAATTTTTTATTTAAACAAAACATCAACTTAAAAAAAATTATGTAAGAAGAAAATTTAAGCTCGATATCTTAATGGAGAAATAAATACACTACAAACATGTTTATAACTAGAGGTATTATTGTAGGTGCATAATTTTTTCATTTATAAGACATAAAAGATGTAAAAAGTATTTTTAAAAAATATATATAATTGGTTGCAATCCATTTCTTTTCACCACACCAATAAGATGCTCGGGGTGGCAGACTATCTTTGGGGCTTAGAGGGGTCATTGTCCACCCTCCCCTATATATTTTTTTGAAATTTAATAATTAATTTTTATAATTTTTTTATAATATGTATTTTTTTTAAAATTTTGATATCTCAATATTTCAAGTTCAACATTAAAATTCTAATATAATTAAACTCTAATTCAATATAATTTTTAACTTTAATATTTACCCTCATCACTTTAAATCATGAATTCACCCCCGAGTCTTGCAAATCATATGTTTACTTTTTGAAGTTACGACTTTATCTAACCTATTTTCTTGTAATCATGTTTTTCTTTTTCTTCTGTGAGAAAGTTGATTTAAAATTATCGGAATATGATTTGAAGAGTAATCCAAGTGCGTTAGGTGTGCAAGGATCGAATACGAACGTGAAATAAGGTGAAAACGCAAGTGGCATGCCCAGGTATGGGCACCGCGGCGCCCAAGATATAACTTGAGCGTTGTGGTGCAAGGTACCTAATGCCAAGTGCCCAGCGCCGCGGCGCCCAGACGGGATGTCTTAGCGCTGCGGCACCGAGTGCGAGGAAAAGACTTTTCTAATTTTATTCATCTCTCACTTACTTCAGGATTCCCTAAAACGACTTTCACACGTTTAAAGTTAACCTAAGTCATCTTAAAGCCTATATAAAGGCTCTTTATTGACTTGTAAATATAACTTAGTGATATCTTTGTGATCTTAGTAATTAAACACAAATCTTAGCGATCTTTATAATTCTTAGTAAGAAAAACCCCTTATTTACAAGAGAGAGTATTTTCTTTGTGAGTCTTTCTTGTAATTGTGAGTATTTCTTGTAAAAAAGTATATTTTGTGAGTTCCTTGAGATTCAATAATAAAAGAGTGTGATCTTGATTCGCCGTGGACGTAGAAAAGTTACTGAACCACGTAAATTTTACATGCTGTTTCTTAAACCTTTTCTCTCTCTAAATTCTTAATTGCTTGTTTCTACATAATATTACTTGGGATATTTTATTTATTTGATTGCTTCCACTTCAATAAATTAGTATTAAAGTTTAGATTTTAAGTTGACATAGCCACACCCAATTATGAGGCAGAGAAATTCAATGGGATAAATAATTTCAATCTGTGAAAGATGAAGGTTAAAACGTTATTGGTGAGTCAATGGTTAGGCTCGGCATTAAAGGAGACTGCAGCTCCATCTAGTGAAGAAGAGAAGACGCCAGAGTCATCTAAGGCTGAAGCAGAAAGAAGGGACATTCAAGAAAGAGCTTACAGTACAATCGTTTATCACTGAGTGATGAAGTATTGAGAGAGATAGCAGGTGAGGTGACGGCGATTGATCTTTGGAAGAAGCTTAACTCCCTTTATATGCTAAAATCATTGGCCAACGGATTGCATATAAAGAAGAAGTTGTATCAGTTGCCCATGTCAGAGGGGACACCGATAAAAGATCATATAGATGCCTTCAATAAGATTATTCTTGATCTTGAGTCCATCAACATCAAAATAGAAGATAAAGATAGGGTATTTATCATGTTGGGTTCACTCCCTAAAAGTTATAAGAGTTTTATTGATACACTTCTCTATAGTAGAGAGATTTTAATAGTGAGCAATGTGAAATCATCATTAAACTTAAAGTTATCAGAAAAACCAATTGAGGGCAATGTAGAAAGTCTATATATAAAATAAAGGCCCTCATATAGAGATGGAAGGAAAAATGACTCAAGGTCGAAGTTTAGGACTTCTAAGAAGTACTATTGCTGCAAGAAGGAGGGACACTTCATAGAGGATTGTCCAGAGAAAAAAGTACAAGACAAGAAGAAAGCGAATGTTGTGCTTGCCTGTGATGATAGTTACGACAGCGCAGAGACTCTAGTCGATACGATGGTAAGAATACTGAACGATAGATTCTTGATTCTGGTTGTACATTTTACATGTACCCATTCAAGTGTTAGTTTATAAATTTTTAGAACATTAGTAGTGGTAAGGTGTTAATGGGTAATGACATTGCTTGTCAGATGATAAAAATTGGTAGTATTAATCTTAGGCTCTATGATGAGCGAGTGAGAAAGTTGACAGAAGTTAAGGTAAGTTCCTGACCTCAAGAGGAATTTGATCTCTCTAGGGACTTTAGACCAGAATGGGTGTTCCATCAAGATCGACAGAGGAGTTTTGAGAGTATTAAAGGGTTCTATAGTTGTAATGAGAGGAGAGAAGCACAAAGGTATTTATATGCTTAAGGGTGAAGTTATCAGTGGTTCTACATTATTTTTTGTAGATGATGAAAATACATAAACCAAGTTGTGGTATCTTAGACTAATACACTTGGAAAGAAACCTAAAATAATTATTTACTCAAAAGGCATTTCATAAGGATAGGTCCATTTGAGTTTTGTGAGTATTATGTGTTAAGAAAAACACATATAGTGAGGTTTAGTACTAGGGAGCACAAGACTAAGGGGACTCTTGACTACATATACTCAGACCTTTGGAGACCAACGTAGAGAGCTACTCGTGGTGGTGCTAGGTATTTTTTTAGTTTGATTGATGACTATTCAATAAAGCTGTGAGTCTATGTGTTGAAGAGTAAAGATCAAATGTTTAATATGTTCAAGACTTAGAAGGCTCTTGTTGAGAATCAGACTGACAAAAGGGTGAAGAGGCTAAAAACTGACAATGGCCTCGAGTTTTGCAATAGAGACTTTGATGGGTTTTGTGCCAAGTATGGGATTACAAAGTATAAAATGGTGAGATTAACACCACAGTAGAATGACATAGTTGAGAGGATTACTATAACCCTACTTGAAAGGGTTAGGTGCATACTTACTAATACCAAGATGTCTAAGGCATTTTAGGGAGAAGCTGTAGTGATTGTAGATTATTTGATCAATAAAAGTTTCTTATCAGCAATTGACTTCAAGACGCTAGAAGAGAAATGATTCGGTAACCCTCTTAAATATGATTACTTCAAAATTTTTTATTTTCCTGCCTTTGTCCATGTTAAAGAGAAAAAAAATAGAACCAAAAGCTATCAAAGGGGTGTTAATAGGGTATCCTGAATGAGTGAAATGATAGAAGGTGTAGTGTAAATATTTGACACCACTAAGGAGTATTATAAGTCGTGACATGACGTTTGATGAGACGTGTAGTAACCAGTATCCATAACCGGTAAGAATATGTATATTTATATATATAAATATACGTATTTTATTTGTATGTGGGTGATCCTTGATTTATATATTGTTATTAGTAGTGTTTTTATAGGTTAAGGATATACTATTAGTATTGGGTTTATTTGCAAGACTTTGGAATTATTTTAGGGACCAAATTGTTATACTTTGAAAGTTTTGGGGGTGAATTCGTAAATACCAAAAATTAACCACTTAGTATAAAAATACACTTTTAAAAATCCTAATTCTCTCATTTTGGTCGAGCTACCCATTTTTAGAGAGAGAAGAGAGAAATAAAGGAGAGAGAAAGAGAAGAAGAAGAAGAAAAAGAAGAAGAAAATGAGAATTTTGGATCTTTAGAGGTATATCACAACTAATTATCAATTTATTGGTGTTAATTAAGTTAATTTCTTTAAGTTTTGATTTCTAGAAATATGTATAATTAAGGATTTGATGTGTATTTCGTTTGATGTTGTGAGAATTGATGATGATCTATAAGATAGTTTGATAAATCATGATGAATTATGGAATTTCTGCTGGATAACCTCTTGATCTAGGAATTTTATAAATTGTTGTGATTCGATTCTGGTTTTGAATTTTGAGTATATGAAATTAGACATGTTTAGGATCATCTGAGACTTTGAATCGACTGAAATTCTCGAAAATTGAATTTTTAGTGAATTTACCAAAATGACCCTGGAATTCTGGAAATTTCCTGTGTAAACAGTATGATACAGTGGAAAATAATTTTTGACCTGCTGAATGATCTTTAAAAATTATGAATTTGTGGAATATGATAATTTTATATGTCTAATATGATATACTCGGAATTGAGAATTTGGATCAATGTGGTTGAAGTGTTATGAATTTCTAAAGTGTATCAGCTAATTGTAGTATTTGATTAACAGATTTTTAAAGTTATGAAATAAAATAGTTTTAAAATACTTTTGGCAGTTATTTGGAAGCCAAATATTTATCATGGACTGAGATATGTGTCAAGAGTAATTATGTGATAGTTTTATCATTTTTGAGTTAGTATATTATTTTATAAAATTGGGAGATTAAATACTGTTCAGTAAGTATCTAGATCCTGTCAGGTTTGTAGTTTGGATTCGATGGTGTGTATGGAATGGATTGTGTAGGAATTTTGATATATTATTCATATATAAGAAGTATATATGAGTCAAGAATGATATATTCTGATTTCGGAGTAATTGGACATCATTTGATGTATTAGAAATTTTTGTTAAGTGTAAGTGGTCAGAATGACAGATTTTGAGAAACCAAATATTTAGACCAATTTGATGTGATAAATGCATTGTGTATAATTTTGTAAGCTATTTAAAGTATTTTGTGTGAATTGTGAGGCTTATGAAAGGATTAATCTCCATTGATAGGTTAAGGAGATTTAAGCCTTGTAGCTGAAAGTGTTAAGAGGTAAGTATACTAGACTTTTTACTGAAATCACAATAAACATAGTAATTGTTTTGTATGATTTTGCAAATGGGGTTAAGAATATGTTTATGTTATGTCAAAGTATATTTTGATATGAAATGTGAATATATGTTTCTGAATGTGAGCATTGACATTAAGCATGGACATACATGTGTTTTTGTAAGTGAGCTTTCAAAATAAGATGTGTTTAATAAAGAAAGCTTTTGAAGTGTAATATGTCCATGAGAAATATTTTGTATTTTGAGGGTACTTGAACTCACTGTTAACTTAGTAGGCATTTTATATGATTTGTGGAGCCTTTATGTGTGGCCTTTCCTTTGGGATTGGTATATGTTATGTGTTCCGTATGTAGGGAGGATCCTATTGGTACCTAAAGGAAGAGTGAGTCATCACATTTGTGTGGTGGCGTATTGGTGCATGTGAGAGGACTCATCGATGATCAGGGTGAGGGTTTGGCTTTTACCTTCGGGCATAAGCATTATATATGTGTTATTCAAGACCTCACTTGTACTATTCCTCTCATACGGTATGTCACCTACGAGTGACATTTGGCTCATTATGTGATATGTAAGTCCTACTAAGTAGTAGTCGAGTAATGGTATTCCTATTATGTGTTTTGAAAGAATGTGTAAGCGCTTACATGATATGTGATTTGATAAGATTATGATTTTGATTGATCACAGCATATCATACATATGCATTGTGTACATATATGTATTTGTATTTGATATATGAAAAACTAGTATGCTTACTGAGTTTTATACTCATTATAGTTTATGGTGATTTCAGGTAAATAAGATACATGTGTGCTTAGCGGATTTGGCAAGGCTTCTGCTGTTCCTTGGGTTCCCTAAGTTGCTAGGTTGTTGTGTGTTTCATTTGGGGACACGTGGGATAGGATATTTGGTTTGTCCCTATTGAATAAATACTTATGTATTATTTCATTGTGTGTGGATTGGATTTGGTTTAAGTTTTATAAAGTGTGGTTATTGGATGATTTTAAGTAAGAATTTGCAATGGATATATTCTGGGCTCCCGGTAACAAAGTTGCTACTGGTGACGTAGTAGAGTGTTAATCTCTGAGAAAACTCTGCGTATCTCCGGTTTAATAATTGTCCCAGTCATAATTCAATTGCTATAATTCTGAAAGAAATTGAAATGAATGTTTAAATATTGTCAAGAGAAGTTTATATTTATATGTTAGGTTATGGTTGATTTTAGTGTTGAACTTACTAGCAACTTGCTAAGGATTTCTGTGTTGAATGAAAGTTGAAAATTTTGTGTAATATTATTTATGAGTGCACATGCAGTGAATGAATGTAAGTGATGTCGTGTGTCGGATCTTTTGGGTCTGGGGCGTGACAAGACGACCATATTGAAAACCTCATAAGAAGATGAGAAGAAAGAATATATGCCCAAGAAAAACTCGGCACCTGAGTCAATTGAAGTTGAAGTAGAGTATGAGAACAAATCTGATATGCCCCCGATCAACACTTCAATAATGAGATTCTTGAAGATGAACCAAGAACATCGGCTAGTTCCTCCAAGTCTACCTAATGAAATACTAGGACTCATGAGATGGAACTTGAAGAGTATAAGCTAGTCAGAGACAGGTTAAGGAGAATGATTAACCCACAAATTATGTATGCATAAGCAGATTTAGTTGCTCATGCTTTTAATTCTGCTTACACTTTTAAATTTGATGAGCTTAGAACATATGATAAGGCCATGAAAAGTGAAAATAAGAAAGAGTGGCAGCAGGCCATGGAAGAAGAGATTAGCTATCTTAGGAAGAATAATATTTGGAAGTTGGTAAATATACCTCAAAAGAAACTAGTTGGGTGCAAGTGGGTGTATAATGTGAATGAGGGGATACCGAGGATAGAGCCTACGAGATTCAAGGTTAAGTTAGTTGCACAAGGTTTTACTCAGAAAGAGAGAGTAGACTTTTATGAGATATTCTCTCTAGTCATTAAGCACACATTCATTAGGATTTTGTTATCCATGTGTACAAACTTTGATTTACACCTAGAGCAGATAGATGTAAAGACAACTTTTCTGCATGGAAAACTTGAAAAGATTATTTACATAACACAGCTACAAGGGTTTGTAGAGCCCAGAAAAGATGATTATACTTATTTACTGAAAAATTTATTATATGGGTTAAAACAATCACCTAGACAATGGTATAAGAGATTTGATGAGTTTATGATGGCTTGTGATTTTAGTAGGAATAAGTATAACGGATGCGTGTACTTTAAGAACTTAAACTATAGGATAATGTATTTGCTTCTATACGCTGATGATATATTGATCGCATGTAAGAACATGAAAGAGATACAGAAACTCAAGAAACAATTGAGTGGCAAGTTTGAGATGAATGATTTTGGAACAGCAAATAGGATATTAGGTATGGATATTGTGAGGGAAAGAAGAGATGTTATCTTTTTATCTCAACAACGATATATACTCAATATCTTAGAAAAGTTTGGTATATCTAATTCAAAGGTTGTCTCTACTCCTTTAGCCATGCATTTCAAACTTTCTTTTAGCCATGCATTTCAAACTTTCAGCAACACAGTCGCCGACATTTGAAGAAAAGAAACTACAGTGGCCAAAGGAGTAGAGACAATCTTTGAATTGGACATACCAAACTTTTCTAAGATCTCGGCCATGCATTTTTAACTTTTAGCAGCACAGTCGCCGATATTTGAAGAAAATAAACTACAGATGAGTAAAGTATTGTATGCAAGCACTATAGGGAGCATCATGTATGCAATGATTTATACAAGACTAGATATAACACAGGCTGTAAGTGTGGTGAGTAGATATATGGCGAATCCGGGTAAGGATCATTGGCTTGCAGTAAAGTGAATTTTGAGATATCTCAAATGTATGTTAAATCACAAGTTGATGTATAAAAGAGACCAGGACAACAGTGTAATGATAAGAGGATACGTAGACTCAGATTATGTAGGTGATCTAAACAAAAGAAGATCATTGAGGGATTACGTATTCATAATATTTGGATATAGTGTACGTTGGAGATTTGTTCTACAACATGTGGTTGCACTATCTACCACAGAGGCAGAGTACATAACTGTTGGAGAGGCTATTAAGGAGGCCATGTGGTTAAAAGGCATATGCGCAGAGGTAATGGCTACTGAAGATATGAACACCGGTGTGTATTATGACAGTCAAAGTGCCATACTCCTAAGCAAGTATCAAGTGTTTCATGAGAGATCTAAACACATTGATGTCTGACTTTATTATATTTGAGAGATTGTCCAAAGTGGTAAAGTTAGTCAAACAAAGATAGCGTCGTCTGAAAATCCTGCAGATATATTGACTTAGTCACTATCTTCAGTTAAGTTCATCGTATGCAAGGACTTAGCCGGAGTCATTACTTTGTAAGGGTGACCAAAGATGCAGAAATGAGAGATCGAGATTCTTTGTGAATGATTTTGAATCAATGAGGGGATTTGTGAGAATATTGATTAAGAATCATTGAGATATAATTTAGAGAGCAAGTCAAGTGCGGTGGGTGCGTAAGGATCGAAAACAAATATAAAATGAGACAAAAACGTAAGTGGCGATGCCCAGGCATAAGCGTCACGGCACGAAGACAGAATCTAAGCACCGCGGCACCCAACATAAGGAAAAGAATTTCTTAATTTTGTTCATTTTTTACTTACTTCAGGACTCCCTAAAATGACTCTCACGTATTTAGGGTTAATCTAGATCGTCTTAAAGTTTAAATAATGGCTTTTTATTGGCTTGTAAATATATCTTAATGACATCTTTGTGATCTTAGTGATTAAACACAAATTTCGGTGATCTTTATGATTCTTAGTGAGATAAACCTTATATTTACAAGAGAAAATGTTTTTTTGTGAGTACCTTGAGATTCAATAATAAAAAAGTGTGATCTTGATCCACCGTAGACGTAGGTAAGTTACCGAGCCACGTAAATTCTGCATGTTGTTTCTTCTACCTTTTCTCTCTTTAGATTCTTAATTACTTATTTCTACATAATATTACTTGGGATATTTTACTTGTTTGATTACTTCTGCTTCAACATCTTTTATGAATAATGTTCTGCCGTATATATATACAAAGTTTTTTAATACAAAATCTACTATCTTTTTCTATAATCTCAAGCAATGGTAGGTGAAAAGATGTATGCCTCACACCAAGATCTAACCATCGTTCCAAAAACCAGAAATTGAAGATTTAACGAGTGTCTTCAACTAATGTATTTTCAAGAAATACAAACTCTTATTTTTCTCATGTTGATTCTTTTTTTTCTTTTGGAATTTAATTCAGGTTCTTAGTGTTTTTTTTTCAAAAATTTCTAAACAGTATTCAAGTTGATAATTTTACGTGCTCATTTTGAGTTGTGAATGTAATTAACACTTTTTTTAAATAAATAAATAATTAACAATTCTAATTCTACTCCTATCATATCAATCTAAACCTATATTTTATTGTTATTATCATCAATGCACAATTTAATTAAAACAAGTAATTAATGATACTTGTTCTATTATTAACTCCAAAATAAATTAATAACTAAATAATCTATGACCTCGTATCAAATTTATAACTTGTTATTCTATTTCATATTTATATAAATAAATATTTAAAAATATTAAATTTAGTCTATTTACAAAAATAATTAAACCTGCAAAATTAATAATAATGAAAGACCATGGTGTAAATGGAGGGATGAATTACAAATATTTGAAAACATTTAAAGAGTTTCCATGTTGATGGATGTTATTGTGAAAAGAATAAATTGATTGAAAATTTTATAGTATAATTTTATTTTTATTACGTTAGAATTTATGTTTATGTACTATTTTATTGTTGTGTAAATATTTTATTTTATAATATTTATACAATATATCTTTTGTTACATCACTAATTACATTAATTAAATGGTATAATATTTGTGACATTACAGACATTGTAAGATCTAAAAAAGTTCAGATCTAATCTAAAAAAGTTCAAATCTAATCTAAAAAAGTTTAGATTAGAGTTAAAAAGCTAATATCGTTGAGAACTATAAATGTAAAAGAATTAACATGTTATAATAATCAGTGAAATCTAAGGTTAGAACCTTGTCTCTAACGGTAAAAAGACTCAAGAGTACACTAGTAATAACATAGTTGTAAGAGTTACAATTGGTGTTAAGAAATGTTATTATGCAAGTCTATTATCAAATTATGTATTCCTGATCTTATTCACTGATGTGGGCCTGTCAGTGAAACCCTTTCTCATAGACTAGTATATACTATACCTAGACGGTCTAGATGGTTGTTATTAGCTGACCATGGATTTACTGGGAGTTTGTATAGTATACAGTTATCAGTAAAGACTGAATACGGAACAGGCTCAACGAGGATCTCAATAGACATCCTATGAAGCCGTCAATGGAATGTCATTTCGAGTTGAGTACTATACGTGATCCTTTGACCTGAGTGCTATGATGGGCTTGTAAGTGATCCACCATACTTTGGTTCCACGCATGTCACTGACCTTTCATGGTGTGACTGCTGGGTGTCGCTGGATATGGTTTGATGCTTATAGAGTTCAGTGTGTACAGATAAAGGATCTGTCAGCTCATATAAGTGAGTTGTATATTCGGATGTTCCGAGACTGTATTTTCGAAAGTCTTATGGCTATAAGTAATAAACTCGAAAAAATAGTTTCTTATAAGGTTAAACAATATCGCAAAAGTGTTTGCGTATATTGTCTATCAAGATACATGTCTAGAGATAAGTTCACGGATGAGCACATGGGAATTTGACGGTGGTGATCTATATTTTTGCTTTTCCAAGATATAATTGACGGAATGATTATACGTATGCACAATGACCTCAACTTGTATAGTCTACTGTGATGATTTGTAATATCTGTGATGTGTGTGGAGGGCATCGATTACGGACTTACGGAACAGTTCTATTTGACAAATCAGGCGTAGACCTAGAGAGCCCTGTAATATAAAGTATACTCGTTGTGTACTGAGGCAGTATATTAGATTGAATAGTTCGATCCTGTAAATTCTAGTAGATCGGATATTTGCTTAAGTCTCCATTCAGCCGTACACGTGTCAAGACATTAGAGTTAAGTACATCAATAAGTTAACAATTAGTTGTTGACCAATGAGATGTTGACACGTGGTGTATTTAGCCAATTATTATTTGACTTAGAAATTACCAAAATGACTTTACTTGTTGGACAAAAAAAATTATTATTTTATTCATTAAAAATATTTAATTAATAATAATAATATGATATTATTATTTAATAAAAGCCAAACAATATATTTATTATTAAATTGAAATGTGTTTTTACTATAATTTAATATGATTAACTTAATTATTTAATATAGATTAAATAAATTATTAATAAAAAAAAGGCATAAGTTTGTCATGTAGTGGAACAAAAATTATGTAAAATAAGAAAGAAAATTGTTTCCTTTTGGTTGCACAATCCGACCAAAAGCATCTCATTTTTTTTTTGTTTTCATTTTTTTTATTATAAATAATTACAAATAAAATACAAATGGCATTGACCACACTAGTAAAGCCATGATGTGACTAAATGGAGAAAAAAAAACAAATAAAATGAGCAATATGTTGCTCATTTTTGTAGGGGTGATGTTCGGCCATTGAGAGAGAATAGAAGATGAATAGCTAAATTTCAAAGTGTTGTGAAATATATTCAAGTGTTGAACTTCGTCTCTTCATCTATACATATGATAAAACAACATTAGTTCATAGTTTAAAGAGTTAAGAATTAGTTTAAGAGTTACACTTAAGGGTATAAGTATTAAACTCTTCAGCTCAAATCAAACTGCTATTTTAGTTTTTTTAAGTCCATCGAGTTGGGGGATTAGAATTGTGAACAAGAAAACTTCACGCGATACTCCATTTCGACGAAAATTTAAAGGCTTGCTAAGATATCAAATTCTCAATCTTAATGTAGTTTACATTTACGAGATAACATGTAAAGACTTATTTATGTTTATTATTAGGAAATTAGATTTTTGCTCTTCCACTGTGCACTATAATATATGAAATACGTATGTGATGCCTTTTTCAAATGATAGATACAATATTCATATGCAAGCACCTTAAGTTTAAAATCACTCACATATTGATAGTTTTATTTTAATTTTTGGTTGAATAAGAAATAAGTGGGAGATAATTATAAGGGAAATTCGCATAGTTGACTCATTTTTTTGTGCAAATTTTTTTTTATTGTACTCGAAATTATTATACTTTATTGACCAAACATATAATATTTTACCTATTTTATCATTATTTATATAATTTATACAAATAAATATATTTAATTTATTATAATTAAGTAATTTAATAAATAAATTTAATTAAAATTTTATTTTAATAAAAAATAATCAAAATAAATTATTTACATAAAAAATTAAATTATAAAAATAATTTTAAAATTAAAAAATTAATAATATTACCATATGGCCCCTCTGTTGCGTGCTACTATAGCTCGCCACAGCGCTGTAGCGCGATACAATGCGCGTTATAGGTTACTAGGGCGCGCCACAACGTTACATAATTTTTTTAATTAATTATTTTTTTAATAATCGTAAATATTATAATAACTCAAAAAAAGCACATATTTATTTTTTAATTAAATTATTTTTATAAAAAATAAAAATATCATGTATTAAAACATCTAAGAATGGAATATTCTATATATAAAAAAAATAATGACAAAAACTTAAAAATAATTACAACTAAAAAATATATAATAATGATAAAATAATTTAAAATTATAAAATTAAAAACATTAAATTAAATATTTATTAATAAATAAATAAATATATTCACAATTTTAATATAATTTTAAATTACAAAATATAATTAAAAAATATAAATTTTTTAAAAATTGCCAAGTGGCAAATGCCATGGGGCGCTCTCTCCTTAGACCGTGAGGCGGGCCCCAAAGTGCGCGCCCCACGGTACGCACTCCACCCTAAATCTTAATAAAGTTAAAAATAATTTTAAATTTAATTAAAATTACTCAAATTTTTTTAAACAATTGATTTATTTTATTTAATGAAGCAATTCTAATAAAGTTAAAAATAATTCTAAATTTATTTAAAAAAAATTAATTTGTTTAAAAATTTTGAAAACAAAAAATTAAATAATTTAATTTTAAAAAAATTAATAATATAATTATTTTATAAATAAAATTTAAAAATTACAAAAAACTATTCATATACACAGTATACGTTGCTTTGTGGCGTGCGCTACAGTGCACGCCACAAGCAAATCACATTGATTTGTTTGTACACGTATTTATTTTTTATAAATTAATTAAAAAATTAATAAAATTAATAATTAATTTAAAGGTTAAAAAATTAAATAATTAATTAAAAAAATAAATAAAGACAAAATAAAAATATATTTTATTTTTAATTATTAAAATATAAATTTTTTGACTGTAATTAAGAAAAAAATTTAACCTAAAAAGAGGTTAACAGTGACAATTTCTCTAATTATAAAGCTCGATTTAATTTTTTAATAATTCCAACTGGTCGTAATGAAAATACCCCCATTTAGGGTCCAACTGCCAGATTTTAAAAAGAAAAATAAAAGTTCCAAACCCCATATTAAAAAAAGAAGAATGATTTTACAAATCGGGGAGCATTAGGTGGTAGGCACTGAGGAAGTTTTCAAAGTGCCGCTTGAAGGCTTGAACTGCAAACAGTGAAGCCGAAACTTAAAAAAGGCAAAAGAAAAAAAACAAAAACCCTCCAATCGCTTGCAAACTCTCAGCTTTCTCCATGGCCAACAATCCTTCGCAACTTCTCCCATCAGGTAACCCATCTTTATTATCTCGAGAAAACTTGAACTGGGAAAAGTGAAATATTAATAAATTTATTTATTTGGTGGGTGCAGAGCTAATAGACAGGTGCATAGGGTCCAAAATTTGGGTGATAATGAAAGGAGACAAGGAACTTGTTGGTACTCTCAGGGGTTTCGATGTCTACGTCAATATGGTCCTCGAAGATGTCACTGAATAGTAATTTCTCCCTCTCCCACTCTCTCCTTTC
Source organism: Ailanthus altissimus (assembly GCA_946807835.1). Classification (NCBI taxonomy): domain Eukaryota; kingdom Viridiplantae; phylum Streptophyta; class Magnoliopsida; order Sapindales; family Simaroubaceae; genus Ailanthus; species Ailanthus altissimus. The sequence continues at coordinate 25,011,678 of OX327684.1, forward strand.
TATGTTAGGGTTTTATGTTTACTCTTCACTTGTCTTTGTAAACGCGGTTCTGATTGTGGATTTAAGCCTTTTTATGTGTATTAGGTTACTTTTAGGGTTTAAGTTGATGGTTATTTTTATTTTTATTTCATATTCTTTAATGAGCAAAATGCGTGTAATTGCAATTGCTTTGACTGATTCTTTTTTAGTACTGCGTGAGATTTATGTCTTTGTTAAGTTAAATATGGTCTTCTAGACAGTCAAAGAGAGATGGATTGATTTGGATAATGGAGGCCTCAAGCATTTCTGTGTGATGGTTGATTTTTGAATGGCATGTTTGGTCGAATTTGTTTTGAGGACGTCATGGGAACTCTGAGTCCTAATTGTGTACGAGTTTTTTACTTTTCTAGGTTTTCCATGTGAAGCAATGGTGACCTCTTTCTGAACAATGAACAGCATCGTGGTTGTTGAGGGAGCTTAGGTGGTGGACTATGTGTGTTTGGCTATTTTTGAAGCTCTCTCTCATCCAAACACAACAGTGCATGCATTTTAGGTTGTGAAAAGGGTTTAGATTTGCTTGTATGGCAGGCAGTTAGAGATTATTAGAGAAATGCAATTTTGAAAGAATAATTTGGATTAAAATTTTTATGTAAGATGAATTACATTAACTTCACTGAATAGCCACCAGCGTTTAACTGGCAGTTCTTGTCACTGACAGTCGAAATTCCTGAACGAGAACTAGAAAGTTATTAGCAATAGAAACTGCTTGAACACCATCAAATGGATTGAAGGTGTTTTGTTGGACCTGAAATTCAGTTCAAAATCCTTCAATTATTAATTATAAGAGTCATTAACTGTAAAACCTTCTGCAGTTGCTGAGGAAAGCAAGTTCCAGAAACTTAGCCCAGTGTGGAGCTCAGATTTGAATGACATCAGTGATAATATATCTTATCTATTGTATTGAGCACTGTTCTTTTTCTTTGTTTTATCACTGCACCCTATGCTCATCTAAATGAAGGTTGCTATTCCTTTATGTTATGCTTGCTTGTATTAGTCAAACATAATTTCCCATCAGAAATGTGGTAGAGAAAAATGAGACATTTACCCCAAGTTGTTGAGAGGGCCATTATTACCAGAGGTAGCAAGTTCTGTACTACCTGTTAAAAGAGAAAAGAGAAGGTGTGGCAGCCTTTCTTATGGCTAACTTTACCTTATTCATTTGATTTTGGCTTTGCAAATGACTTTTCTACGTTTGACCTTCTCACTACATTCATGTTTATACATCTTGGGGTATATGCTGATGGGTTTTGTTTGCCACTTTGAGCTGTCAGAAAATTGTGTCTTTGGTGAACAAAGGTAGATACTTTACTGGAAACAAAGCATAGGTGCACAAAAAGTAGTGAGCTTGAAGGGTTGCTAATGCAATATACTTTAGATCATAATTACTATATCCTCACGCTGTGTATCTATACTTGATTATCTTATGCACTCTTTAATTTCCAATGCCTTATGATCTTATATCTATTGTTGTTTTATATTTTGCTTATATATGTGTATTACAGCGAAATCACATCTGAAGGTAGACGGATTACAAAGCTTGATCAGATTTTGCTCAATGGAAACAACATTGCCATAGTAAGTATATCATGGTGCACTACTTGTTTAATCTATCAATATGTCAAATTCCTAGTCTGTGTATTATGGCCTGTATTTTAACTTGGAACATTACAACATATATTCCCTCTTGTCATTCTATTGAAAATTCTGGTTAAGGGGCTCCAAGTATACATTTCAGAGTCCACAAGATTTCTGTTGGTCTTAGGCCTGGATGCGGCTTTCGGAAGCCTCAAATGGGTGGTCTGTTTTATCAATAATTAGATAGGAAAAGTGTAAGACTGTAACCCAGCAGAAAAGAATGCCAAAGGGAGATTAAAAATAGGAAGACAAACTTTTATTTACATATCAAATTCTTAATAACAAATTGTTTGCATTGCAGCTGGTTCCTGGTGGCTCACCTGATCCAGAATGAAAGCATGGACTCTTTGCTTGGTCTTTAGCGTGATTAATCTGGAGTTCACCTCAGTTTTAACTAGGACGTGGCTGCCAAGAAAGCCTCTTTTATCTCATATATAAGATTCTCCAGGTCACAACATAGGTCGATTTTTTTCTATTGTAACGATGAATGATGAATGATGGATTATGTTTTTTCTTTTTTCTTTTTTAAAAATCCCAGCCTTAAAACAATGTTTTGTAGATTGAGACATTATCAGAATTAAGATCTGTTGTTCTAAACAATCTATTGCATGTCCGGAATCAACCAACTGTTTGCTGCAGCAGAATGAAGGTTGACTGAATCAGGAGACACGGCTAGTTCACTACTTGTCTAAACAGAGTCCTTATAACTGATTCTGTTATTATGCTTAGAAATATTGATCCACGTAAAGGCAAAGCCGATGGTGATAACCTGGGTGATGATAAGAATTATTCTAATGAATTGACCTTCTATTATGTATACAACTGTTGCCTGATAATTTTTTTTTTCTCTTAAAATTCTAACTCGCTGGTCTTCCCCAAATATTATTTAATTTTAACTTGAAAGTCCACTAATTCAATTATATTCTACAGCCTTTTGTCTAATTGGTATGCGTAAAACATATTTTGATGATGTAAAAGGGGTGAAAAAAATAAGAAGAAAAATGAAGATGTTCAGATGAAAGAAAACAATTAAAAGATGAGAAAGACCGGGAAAAATAAATAAATAAATAAAAAGTTGAGAAAGAGTGTCTCTTTTATCCGAGGGTAGAACACTTTTCTTAATAAAGATAGAGATTTTTGATTGGAATAATCTTTCAGTTGTTGGATTAGGTATTTCTCTTTTTGTAAGAAGTAAGTTCAGTTCTACTTTAATATAGTTATTCGTAATGCATTTCGGTAATTTTCTTGATATTTTATTAATAATTTTTAATTAATAATATTATATTTATTGATGATTAAAAGAGAGAGAGAGAGGCGATTCCTTGCGGAGCCGGAGCCGGACCCGTGCTGGGAAACAAATAGGACTATTACACGACTCACTTCACGAAGCCAGAGCCCAGAGGCAGAGATCATAAAGTCAAAATTTGAGTACGTAACGATACCTTTCTAGAAGAGAATCAGAGTGGCTGTGGCCGTTTCCCTGCAAAAATCTCCGATCAGGTAAAATAAACTTCAATCACCGCCACTATTGTGAAAAGTTAAAATACCTTTCTGCAAAAAGAAACAGGTGAAGAATAAGAAAAGAAAAAAAAAAACAATTGATTTGGGGAGAAGGAGGATGAGTTATCTATTAACAACCCTAACGAAGAAGAAAGAGGTAGACACCATCATCAGAGATACCATCGACAAGGTCCTCGTCCTCCGGTTCGGTCGCTCCACTGACGCCGTCTGTCTCCAGCTCGACGACATCGTACTTTCTTTTTCTCTCCTATCTTCAATTCTTTATCTTAAAAAAGTAGTATTTTTCGTCAGTTATACACAATTATTATTGAATTTAATAATTTGTGTTGTTGCAGCTCGCAAAATCAGCACGTGATGTTTCAAAGTTTGCGAATGTTGCATTGGTGGACATAGATTCGGAGGACGTTCAGGTGTATGTGAAGTATTTCGACATTACTCTGATTCCATCAACTGTTTTCTTCTTCAATGCTCATCATATGAAGATGGATTCTGGGTACGTGTACTTTCTTGTGCATAGTTCTTTATTCTGTCGCCCAATGAAATTCATTTATTGAAACGGTGATACTAGTCACTGAGAGTAGTGAAGTTATTGAGACGATTTACCCATTAAATTTACAATATGGAGCATTGGACTTGCAACATTGAAAGTCAAATTGTATCTGTACCTTGTCATAAGTTGAAGTAACAGTTCCATATTAAACCAAAAAAAGAAAAAATGCAGTAAGATAAACACCACATATTGAAAATCCTTAAGTTAAACACAAACTAGTCACAAAGTTATATACTTTCTCCAAAATTTGGAGCAGTAATGATGAAGTCCATCATAATTAATTAACTTGCTTGAGATTTGAAATTTCATTATGTAAATAATTTTGCTATTACGTGCTGATAACTGGATCTTACTCTTGTTCTTGTTATTTCGGGATAAGATTCTTCTGTGCATACTTCCAACATGTCACCATGTAGCATATTGTGTTTTTGATTACTACCAATTACAGTTTAGGATCCTTTGATGGTGATACAGGACTGCTGATCACACCAAATGGGTTGGTGCATTTCACAGAAAACAAGACTTCATTGATGTGATAGAGGTATGCCATCTTCGCATCCTCAGTAATTTATTGAACTCACATGTCACCAAGTCAGATTGTTGGTCTTGCTTTGTGGATATGTTTTGGAAATTCCGTGGCATTCTTTTTCCTTTTTCTTTCTACTGACATACTGGTGTTCTTTAGATAGAACATATATTTAGTCATTTCTACATAAACATGCTATGAATGGCGGAACTGGTTGGCTACATTTTGGAACTTTCTGATATTATGTGTCAGAGAGGAGTTTATCATCTGACCCAGTGCTTGTACCACCTTTTAAGTATCATTTTTCTCCAAATTTTCCAGTAGTGTTTGCAGTCAGATAGCAAGATGGTCCCTGTTTTAAATTTCAAGTTAGCTGAGAAGATCAATGTCTTAAAAAGTGTTGGTGCATTTGAAATAAAGTGATGTCACTGAATGGTGTTGGATTGATCTGTGAAAAAACATTGAGATTTGTATTAATAGCCCCTTCCTGGATCTACCTCCAGAAGTTATAAAAACGAGGAGGTGCATCGGACTGATCTGTGAAAAAACATTGACATTTGTACTGATAGCCACATCCTGGATCTACCTCCAGGAGTTGTGAAAATGTGGAGGTGCATTAATGCAGCCCCTTCCTCACCATGTTTAGCAAAAGAAGTCCCAGTTTCAGAAACCTGATTTGTTCCCGAGTCAAGCTGGACAGGGAAAAATTATTAAACTTTTAAGTTTGAGTTTGGGCCTACTTTGGGTCTAACAAATATTGTCAAATCTAAATATTCTCGGTTTTCATGAAGTGTTAATTCATATTTGGCCTAAGTATTGACTTTTGGTTTCAGAGTTGTCATTTAGGCTTCTGCTTTCTTCCGATGACCAACCAGTAATTTATAATAAAATAGAGAGAAATAAAAAATATATATTAGTAATAATTTTTGTATCAATTCTGTGTGCATTTTACTAAAAAGTTGAAGAGACTTTTCCAGTAGTCTTCCAAATGTTGACATCTGATGAGGTAAGAAGCTTTTGTATAAAAATTAGCTTTCTGGGTAAATTTCTTTTCTAGTATTCTAGAAGATGCTTGTTTTATGAGGAAGTATTAGTTTAACCTTTTGTATGTATGTTGTGCCCATGTCTTATGGATATACTATAGGATTATGCTTTGGTGCAGGCTTACCCACGCTTTCAGTTCTTGCAGGCAATATTTAGGGGAGCAATGAAAGGCAAGCTGATTGTGACTTGCCCTCTGCCCCCAGAGCGAATACCGAAATATCAGCTGTTGTATAAGGATGTCTAGAAGGTGATGGCTTTGGGTTCCCTTATAGTTTTTAGATTCATTTTGATACTCACAACTGATTTCAGAGAATCTCTTGGTGTTTCCGTTTTGATTTTCGTCTTGTGTAGATGCAAATACCATAGTTTGCTCATGGGGGAACAGTATTGGTGTCCTATATTCATCTCGCATAAAATTAAAAAATATTAGAAAAAGGTTTGTACATCTTGTTTTATTTTCTCGAGTCATTTTGTGTGCAATGAATGGCAATTTATTATCTCACTGCAGCTCTTTTATTTTAAAGAAACCATAAGTGAGATTTTGAGTAAGTGTATACATAATCTTTTTCCGTCTGAAGAAATAATTCACTGAAATAATGAGTTACCATTAATATTGACACATTTGAGATCGTCAAATGTTTGGGAGTTCAAACTAGGATTGAGACATGACCAAGACTCCTACGGGAGGCAGTAGTGGCAAATTTTATGCAATGGGCAAAAGTTTATTACAAGAAAAAGTGCATTACAAGAAGGCCCGAGTCGTGAATTTCATTGAAATAGGATTCTCACAAGAAAAAGTGCTTGCCATTCTTGGTTATTAGGATAGTGAAATAGAATTCGCACAAGAAAAAGCGCTCGCCATTCGTTGGTTAGGGGCATCATCCAATTTAAGAATTTCCTTGGAAGGTATCGGGATGGAATTGGAATGAAATAATATTGATTCATACAAATACAAAAGAAAAGGTTCTTTATTAATTCAAATGTAGTACTTGTGGGATAGGGATAGAGAAAGAGGAAAAATTGAAGATTTCATGCTTAATTTTCCGCACTCTAGCCACAGTTAAGTGATCCTCTTTAGATAATTTATCCAAAGGTAGCTATAACGAAGTTCTTGATAACGTTGTAAAGTTTGCTTATTTCAAGTATAATATAACTAGTCCTTCGTTAATATCTCTCATCTGGGAGACCCAACATTTATATTTCTCATTTCCATCTCTTCGGTATGCCGTGCCAACCTTAATGGATTGTTTGGCAACGTTATCCATACAAAAAAAACAATGAATTTACTTCCAACCTCGGGGTTATATAACATAAAATTTGGATTGGAAACGACTTGGCGTTAACCATATGGTGCCAACTTGACTCGGAAACTCTTATTGAATGAGATGAGCACTCTCTCTAGTTTGCAGCAAGACAACTGGTCTCTTTAGATCTCTAATAGAATATGTAGAAAACAACAACATACACCAAAAGTTACACAATAAATCTAACTCAAATTACCAATAGTCATGAGACCCGGTTGTTCCACCATATTTAACCTTAACTCAGGAACAACTTTATTAATTTTCAATCAGTAGCCATCATGATATCAACCAATCCATTCTTGACATAGTAATAAGCAAATGAATTTATCTACCGAGCATCCTTTGACAAGAAAGTGTTACTTTCAACCACCCGGCTATTGCATAGTTCATCAACGCAGTCCCCTCTTTCGAACACTGCAGCAGCTCCCATACCTGAGCCTGCAATGACAATAAGCAATTGGATGGTGTCATTAAGAAAGAAATGGCCGGAAGAAAAGAGAGTGAATTTAATCTAGATTCTGGATGTTTGGCTTAAATTTTGATAGGCCATGCATGTTTAAAAACAGGCACTCAAGTCCTAACCATCAGTCTTATTTGCATCTCTATTAGTAATATTAGAGATAACAGGGGCAATGTTAAACATACAAGTCATTTACCATAATGTCCAACACCATTTAAGTCAAATAACTAACATGGATATCATACATGAGTTTCACCCATGTTAATTCTTCTGCCACATAAACTCAATTTGGCGGGCTTAAACAAGTAACCTAAGTTGCTATAGAGTCTCAAAAACAGACAACAAAGAATGCTACCAATGATAATAACTTCTTGGATTCTTATTACCTCTCATGTATCTCTATGTTTAAGACTTCAAAAGTTTGAGAGAGAGAGAGAGAGAGAGAGAGAGAGAGAAACCTATGCACATGGAGATCACTCCAAAACGACAGTCTTTGCCACGACGCTTCATCTCATTCAATAGAGTTGCAACACAGCGCGCACCTATCACAGAAAACAACTGGCACCTTTTACTGGCAGACTACAAATTAAGGCTCTACTATTCAATATTAAATGAGCATTCTCCAAAACTAAAAACATGCTACATTGTCTTTCTGCAGATGCAATGCTCGCTACACTGCAAACAACAGATGATCAGAAGTAAACTGCATGTTTACACAAATCTATGCACGAGCATGTTCATATGTTTTTCTAATCTCAATCAGCAAGTGTCAATAATGATTGACAAACAGGGTAACCTTTAAACTGCAGATTGTTGATTTTCTACAAGACACGTATAGTAAGTACCTGTAGCGCCCAAAGGATGCCCAAAAGCCATTGCACCTCCATTAACATTGACTTTTTCAGGATCGAGCTCCAATTTCTTAATGCAATAAACATACTGGGATGCAAATGCCTGAAAGTTGAACAAACACTTAACTAAAAAGTCTTGACCTCTAACTAATTTTCCATGACAATTACAACAATTGTAATACCTCATTTATCTCGAACAAGTCAATATCATTAAGCTCAAGACCTGCAGACTTTACTGCAGCTGGTATTGCAACAGCTGGACCTATGCCCATGACAGCAGGGTCTACACCAACAACAGCAAAACTTCTGCAAGGAAAGCACATGGCACTATAAGGTCCAAGAATGTGAATTTCTGTCTCCATTAATCTCTAAAAGTACATTCAGAAAGATCTAATTTTGCAGAGTGTTAAATCAAGCTCATAAAGCAAAAGAGAAAACAAGAGAACTTTTATCTAAAAAGTTCCATTTGTACATTTTCTTATATCCTACCATACTTTCTCCTACTCTAAGTTCCCAAACTAAGTAAGCTTTTTCATATTTACTATTATTTTCTGTTTATCTCTCAGAAACTTTATTTCCTCCTATGTTGTCCATATCTTAATGGCAACAGAACTAGTGGTGTCAGAGATTTGTTCTTTCATTTTTGCCCTTGATGAGCTTGAGCAATAAACCAGCCGAAATTTCAATTTCATGGTTATTACATGTCAAGCTCAACTATATATATAGTTTTTCTTACCTGAACACACCAAGAATTGGAAGTCCCTTCTGCATGGCCAAACTTCTCTTCATAAGAAGAACTGCTCCAGCTCCATCACTCACCTGGCTAGCATTCCCTATTAGTCAAATTGCGGAGACATTTCAAATGACATGGATGAGTCTACAGATCAAGGTTTGACTCAAAAAAAATGACAAGTATGACTATTTTAAATACCAGCAGTTGTGGTCCCATTCTTTTTAAATGCAGGCTTCAGCTTTGCCAGATCTGCGATGTTTGTGTTTAGCCGAATTCCATCATCCACAGAAATTGTGACACGCTTCTCTTCTCCAGTTTTTGGGTCCACGAGCTTAATAGAATACTTATCAGCTATACTACAAATTTAAGCAAAAAAGAAAAAGGACAATTTGTAGGAAAATTCACACAGAATTTACCTTGGTATAAACTGGGATAATTTCATCTTTAAATTTACCAGATGCAGTCGCAGCGGCAGCACGCCTATGAGATTCAACCTATTCACACAAATCTAAGTATTTAGCTAATACGTAATATGTTTGCATAAAGAGACAATATTACATTAAAAGATATATTGACTCACAGCTGAGAGGTCTTGCTCTTGCCGTGTCACACCATATCGCTGTGCAACATTTTCTGAAGTGATACCCATAGGAAGAAGACAATCTCGAGCTTGAGCAAAGATTTCTACCTGTTAAGACTATTGATTGAGTTGAAGGTACTATTTACGGAAAAAAAAAGACTCTCACAGTTGGTAGAGTTTGAAATACTTTTGGGTTAACTTTGCTTGAAATGCTGATAGTATTCACAGACATGCTCTCCAATCCAGCCGCAATACCTGCGTTATTGCAACAAAGGTTAAGATAAAAGACAAAGGTTACTTATGCATTATACCAGCAGTAAAAGGAAAGATAATGTAACAAATTTGAATTACTCTTACCAACATCATACAATCCTGCTTTTATTGCTGTAGCAACATCAGCAACTGCCTGTAAGCCAGATGAACACTGCCTGTTGACAGTTCTGAGGGGCACCGTTTCTGGTTAAAACAGATATATCATGTACCAAAGACTGAGAAAAGATTTGAAATTTGATGCATAGAAAATGAACACAAATGAAACTATCCTATCTTTTTATTTGCATCATATTTAAGAAATGTCCATGTTATGATTTAAAGTAAAAGATTCCTATCTTTTTAATATTAATTCATCAGCAAACAAAAGTTTTTCAATGATTCCATATGTTATGACCAAAGTGTATAATCAAAAGCAAATGGAATTCCAACTATTTTATCTCCATCTAGTGTGGAAACACACAACTACCACACAAGTCACAAGAATGCATGAAGAAGAAACATTACAAGAACATACCAGGAAATCCAGCATAGAAGGCTGCCATCCTACATTCGATAGCTCTTTCTGAGCCAGGCGCCAAAACTGTACCGACAACTATATCCCCCACTTCACTTGGGTTCAGATTTGTTTTCTCTATCACAGCCTACATGGAGAATTTTTCATATTATATCCAAAGCAACATGGTAATAACCAAAAACCAAAGCTCCAACAAATTAACACAAAATCAAAGCAACATTATATCCAAATTAACATTCATAATCAATTGCTTCGAACAAACTCCTTTTCAAGACAAATAGATCGGAGGCATCAAACCTTGAGAACAGCTGCAAGCAGATCATCAGCAGGAGTATCCTTGAAGCCTCCACGCTTTGCCTTGCAAATTGCAGTCCGGTATGCACTGTTTCATATAACGTTTTTAAAGTCAATATAATATTCTTTACAGGCTGAATTAATGAACGAGAATTCAATAAAAAAAAATCATCAAAACAGTTCAAATATCCAATTTTTTCACGAAACTATTAAACTTACGCCACAATTACTACATCATCACCAAAAGCAGCCTTCCTTTGATACGCAGCGCTGTCCCCAGCCGCACAAATCGAAGCCTTTCATCAAATAAAATTAAACGAAATGATAAGAGGGGGAAAAAATCAAATCGATAATTTAATTCTTATACAGCAGAAGTAAAAAGTGACGCATTATAGAAAATTCCACATTTATTTATCTATTTATCTTGCAGTAATATGAATTCACCATAAGTAGAGCAACTTCCATGAGCATCAGTAACGAAATTTAACAAATCGACAAGAGAACTTCAGAGATTACAGCATGATACACTAAGGAAAGAACGCACGCGCAAAAAAAAAAACATATCAGAGTTGCTTAAAGTAAAAATAATAATAACAACGGATCATTACCATAGGCTCGTAATGAAAAAAAGAAAAAGAAAAAGAAAAAGCAGATTATGAAGTTGGAGTGAACATACAGAGAGAGCAGGGGATCCATTGGTTTGTAGAGAAGAAGAAGAAGAAGTAGTAGTAGGTTGTAGATGTTGAAGCAAGATTTTCTGTCTGTTGAGTGCTTTCTCCATCTCTAGCTCTCTCAGTTTTAAATCTCTCTTCAGTTGAGATCACCGGAGATTGTATTTATATAATAAGGCGGATCAAAGTGATCAATTATCAGATTTTGGTCTGTAAAGACTGAAAAGACTTAAAAGAAAAATGACGAGTAATAAACAAATAGCAAATTGAAAAGAATCTTTTCGCAGAAGTTGGTCAGCAAAGTGTTAAGTGGAGTTGTTAGGGAAATGCCAGGAAAAGTTCTGCCAGGTTTTCCATTCAATTTCAGACTTTCTGTTCACGTTGGTTGTTAAAAAAAAAACACCTTCTATTCGCGTTTTACCAACTGGTTCCGTCCAAATTCCTTTGATTTATTGTTTGGCTAATTTATTAGGCATTTAAAATTTATCATTTTTCTTTAAGAGAATATTTTATTAATTTTTAATAAAATTATATATGAAATTATTGTCTATTATCTGAAATTTGGAAAATTATTTGTGAATCAATTTGAGATTACGTTATTATAATAAAAGATTTTTATTTTAAAATGAAATAACCTTTGAGTTCGATATGTAATCTTAATATTGCACTAAAAAAATTAACAAGTTGTTCAAATGATGAGTTTAGTTAAGTGAAATAAGGGCAGGTCAAATTTTAAACCTAATTCAAGAAATATAAAAATAGATGTTGTGATGCTGCAAGATCTTTACTTGAATTATTGAAATCTCTTACACGGCCTCCTCAATTCCAATATTAGACCGTCTAATAAGATAATAGTTTATGTGTATTTCTGTTAACAGTATAATAATAAAAAGTTGATAGTATATTTATTTTTATTTTAATAAAAAATTTGATTTCAAATCTCTCCTTAATGTTAAAAAAAAAAAAAAGTAACAGTGTAGGTGAGGCGGCTAGAATTTTTTATTTTTCTTGTTTTGAGAAAATGAGAGTGGAAATTATCTATTATTAAAATCATGATTCACGCTCACTAAAAAAAAAAAAAAAAAAATCATGATTCACGCTTCGAGGGGGTGAAGCCAAGAACTAATTTGGGAGTCACTTGACCGTGACTTAAATTGGTCAATGACCTTTCAAGTCAACTATGAATGTTATATTATTATTATTATTTTAAGATTAATGGTAAAATTATTAAATAATATTCATGTTATAAATATAACTATACATGTTACTTTAGATCAATATAGTGTGGAAATCTTATAGAACCTTTTATTAACAATAGACGTGTAAATTCTTTTAATAATTAAAAAAGTTATTCGTTTAACTTAAGAAAAGCCACCAAAAACATAAGTCCGTTACCGTTATTCGTTTCTATCAGCAGAGACGACAGAGAAATCATCAAATCAAAGAAAAATAAACTTTATAAATGCTCTAATTTAGTTGCTTTATCTATTGGATTCAAAAAGTGGGTAGAACCCTCCGTCAAAATTATTATGGTGATTACCTTCCAAGGCCACGCAAAATAATTAAAGAAGATAAAAAATAAAAGAAAAGAAACAATTGGCTCCAACCGAAGCCTACAACTTTCTCCTCTTTTTTTTTCATGTCTGTATGTACAAAATTAAAAATAAACAGTTTATGCAGAAACACCATAGTAAACTAACCCAAAAACTGATGCTCTTCATCGCTTACTACCATGATCTAAGTTCTTCTTTCTCTCTCTCTCTCTCTCTCTCTGTGAGTCATGTTTTATACAAAAGAATAAAAAATAATGATGTCTATCAACAAAGGTGAAGAAAAAAAGCAAATAGCCACAGAAGCTCTATTTCATGCTCGCTGTCGAAGCTGTGATCCTCTAACGTAAGGGCTTCTATTGACTTATGAAATAGTCCTCGTACCTGGAGAATGGAACAGGTGCATATGCATCTTTCATGTGGAAATATCAGGCTTCGTCTGCTTTGGCTGATTATTAAAGCTCTTTGTCTGAAGCGCCATAGACATGGATTGCAACCTGTTTGTTATCTCAGTAAACGGTGGTCTGGCTTCAGGATCCGCTGACCAGCACTGTTCCATCAGCTTCCTCCAGTTGGGATCACAATGTTCTGGGACAGGTGGTCGAAGAGTGTTCTTCACAATCCCCCCTTCACGCGGTTTACAAAACAAAACAGAATGAACATTTAAATATAATAGACAGAAAATGAACACATCTTTCAGTTGTACACTGGAAAGACAATTGAAATGCTAAATACAAAGGCCAGAGTCTTATAAACTTTGAAGTAAATTGATATAGTGAAGTGTTCAATAATCAGAAATCATTATTCCTAGGTGCCTGCCAATGACACCCTTTATAGTGACCAAACATGTCTGAGGCAGCTCTTAAAGGAAAGTATTACAAACAACAGGAAGAACAGAACTTGAGAATTTCACAATGGGACCGTTCACATTGTCCAAATGCAACATAAAATGCAGTTCTATGAGAATTTTTGCAAGTGTGATCTTGTAGATTCATCGAACATGGTCATATCAATATCATCATTATTGTTATCCCCTTTTTTTTTTTCTTACTCTTTTATGAAGAAAAATGTTCATCTAAAAAAGGCTGGCTCAATTTGTGTGGGTGATTGAAGATGAGGAGGATAATTGCAAATGACTGATGTCAACATGAATACTTTTTCTAATACTCTTATTCGAAGAAGCAAAGAGATAAGAAGCTTGAGATGATGAGGTTCTTCCAACATGAAGTAGTCATAAGAAGATATTTCAAACAGAAAGAAAAAGGCAAATGAAATGTGATAATCTGCAGATTCTACATGATTACTTTGAGAGGTTTTTTTTCCAAAGGAAATTCCACAAAATTTTGCTGTAAGATCATACAATTAAACATTCTATAAGATAGTAAGATTTTGTTAATCAGAGGCTCTCTGGAAATGTGAAATATTAAGTAATTGTCAATGACCTTATTTTGTATGAATAGTATGAGTTAAAGATAACAAGTTCAGAACTTTCCTCATGAAAGTTCCCTAGACCCTAATATTCACAATTATGTTGTATATACTTTCTAATATAACTTGCAGCACTTGCAAAATTAATGAATTTTATGGTCCCTGCAAATGAGACCTACTTTAGGGCATCAAACACATGGGAAATGGGACACTGTATCTATATGACTTCCGTACCATCAGCACAGGTTAATCATTAGGTTAATGAAAAACTCACCAATAATAGCACCACAATGCATATCTGCATAAGGTTCCTCCCCAGTCAAGATTTCCCACAGCGAAATGCCAAATGAGAAAACATCAACCTGTCAAATTAAATAGAATATTGTTGACTGATATGCCATAAGCTTAACTTATTCCTCCATCGCATACTGCTTTAGGCTTAAACTAACCTTCTCAGAAACCCGGCTAGCACTACCATTCAACAGTTCCGGCGCCATCCATGGTAATGTTCCTCTCACACCCCCTGATACCAGAGTATTGCGTTTGATTCTTGACAATCCAAAATCTCCAACCTGCACAAAACGAAAGCCAGTTGTGATGCTTGAAATTTAGGAATCCAAAAAAAATTTTAAATTTGAAGTAGCACTACATAGGATTTCCCCACACAGTGTTCCTTGAAACTTAGTAGCAATCATGTGTAACTTCTTGCCTATTATTTGGACCAACGGTTTATTAGGGAATTGTTTACGCCTAAATATTTCACCAAAAATCCTCCCAGGGTAAAATATTCTTTTTTGCTTTGAAGGTTTGCCATTGTGCAGTTCCAGTTTTCATACATTTCATCATCTTGCCAGAAATCAGTGGACAGTTGATCTGCATTCTTTACCTTGCAAATGGGCCGCTGGGGATCCCTCAAATTGACTAACAAATTCTCACATTTCAGATCAAAATGGACAATATTTTTTGAGTGCAAGTATTCCATGCCAAAAGCTGCATCCATGGCAATAATAAGCTTTTTACGACAATCAAGTGATCTGCATAAAAGTTCCAAAATTCAATAAAAGCATTGATAACTAATGAAATTATATATAGTTAACAAATGGAAAATAAATTACCTATCCTTCTTAAGCAGGACATGCTTAAGTGATCCATTAACCATAAATTCAGTTACAGTGGCCAAGGTCCCACCAGCTCCATCTGGCACTACTCCGTAGAAGGCAACAACATTTGGATGATGAAGATTTGAAAGAATTTGTGCCTCCCTCCAGAAGTCTTTGGTCTATACAGCCAAATATACATCAGCATCGCGTGCAGGTGATAGAAATGACAAAAAAACAAACGGTTGGTCTAGAGAAGGATTCACCCTTTGTTCTCAGTTTTCCAGTAAACAACCAAATACCCCAGTTAATTCACTCTTAGACAAAAAGACAGAGTAAGACGGTATCTATCCCAATCCAGAGTACTGATGCAATGTAATAGTTCCATTGAATTACTGCATGTTTGCTTTCATCACTGTTCCTTGTTACTCTGTACTCAACTCAGATTTTCAACTATTCCTAGTACATCCATATACATTAATCTTAGACAATCTTGTCCCTGGCAATCTCTTTTGCTCACCCTTTACTCTCACTGGAACTTGTCCTACTAAATATTGGGTAAAGCCGGTGAGCTCTACCACCATGGCTGTTAGTTTCTGGGAGGACCAGATGTTATATATGTATCAACAAATGTTACTCAACCATACCACGTAAACAAAAACCTTCCCATGATAACAATTAACAAGTTAGCAATTCTGAGAGTGGAAAAGAGGCACAAGATTGGCAGAGGCATAGAGGCAAATCTTTGTCATTGAAACACTAAAAACAGTTTTAAGCTTCTTAAACACAAATTATTTACATGTTATTTGGAGTTTAAAATAAAAATGCACCAAGAAGGAAGAGGATCTTGGAACCCACCAACCGTTCTTGCTCTGATGATCTCCCAGCAAAGCAGCTCTTTTTAATTCTCTTTATAGCAACATCTGTTCCTCGCCATTTTCCATGATAGACAGTCCCATAAGTACCAGATCCTAACTCCCATAGTTCTTCAAGATCAACATTCTTTATAATCTGTATCAGCATTGAAATATTGAAGCTCACAAACAACTTAAGAATCAACATAAAAGCTTCTGGCAAATGATTGATTGAACAACCAAAAAACATGACATATCAAAGCTTGTTTATAACCACCTACAAAGACTAAATGCAAGTGGAATTCTTACTAAAGCAAACACAGAAGTCCTATCTCCTCAGATATACTTAGCCTACACCATGAACAAAGAGATATTTCTGGTTCAGAAGTTAAGTTTTTGGGGGAGGTAGGGTTGTTCCCATCCTCTGGGTGTAACAGAATTGACTGGTCATACTCTGAATATGGATTGAACTTCACATACAAGAATAGTACTTCTAAATTTTACTGCCCCAACTAAAACATATAATATTGAGTTTAATGACCTGACAATGATTTGGCACACAACAGCGTTTGTATTAAAATGAAAGACACATCAATCCATAATTCAATGTTTTATTAATCACATAACCTAATATATATATATAAAGGTAAGTTTGGCTCACAACTTCATAAAATTTTTATTGCCTAATAAGAGGTGAGCCTGGTATTTATGCAGAAGGCTACTTAGCAATCTACAGCTAGCAAAATTATGACTCTTAAAAGTCTTTCATATCAAGTTGTTAAAAGAGATGAAGAATTGAGGCCATTGTTTATGTCCCAGTTGTAACTGTGATGAATTACAAGGTACATGAGAGGTTGACTACTTTGAATCACCCCATTAATACAGTCTGATGGCAGGAAGATCATGTAACTATACAAGTGTTTCTTGTAATGTTATCAGCAGAAGAGATAATTATTTAAATGTCAATATGCAAAATGAAGAATGCTTCACTTTCTTCAACAAGACTCAGAATTTTCTCAAGAACGAACATCAACCAGTAATAAGAATCATGACAGAACAGTTCATGTTGGCACAAATTTAATCTTCAAAGCATAATGAATACTGTAGTAGTATTTAAATGCAGATTTAACAAGAAGAATTAGATCAAAACCAAGAATCAATTGGTTAATATAGCAGCATAAAACCTGCAAGCCGTAGATGCTGGCGTCCATTTCAGCTATCATTGCATCACTTAAAGATTTATCCTTGTCTCGGTCATCAGCTTTAGAATCCTGTTTAAATAAGTAAATAAAATAAAACATGTAGCATCCCAAACCCACAAGAAGATGCAAAATTTATGAATCACAGATTAGTAATTGAGTTTCACCAAATTTACCTCATACTCAGATTCTGGAGTGATACTCCCTGAGTTTGTTACATTAAGGGATGTGATACTGCTGCTGGTTGCATCTGTGAAATGTGGGACAACTAACAGTGAAGATTGATGTGTGGATGGCACACTATCAGTCACATCTCCCATAATTATAACTGACTCTAGTTGATTTTGATCTTTATTTTCAGTTACTGAGGGGTTTGATTGGATGAACATAACATCATCTACATTTGACTTCTTAGAAACAGATACTCCAAACTCCAAGTTGTCAGCCTTTTGATCAGAGTAGGTTACAAAATCCTCATCAAGGGGACAAACCTCTCTGCTGAAAGCAACATCTGTTGTAGGGTTCTGCAACATGATATGAAGATCACCTTTAGACAAGTGTGAACTTGGACTAGCTTCATTTTGAACTGGAGGACAGGACAAATCTGCATAGTCTATTAGTTTGGGTTCTCCAAAAATTGCATTATTTTGATTTACAACTGGTTGCATCTGCCCTGGTTCTTGCGAAACTATCCCCTTGGATGACCCAGACATAAGAGCAGTCAGAGAATTTTCATCATGAGAACCCTGTCTGGTATTTGGAAATAAGCCTGCAACTTCAGACTTTTTGGTCCGTGAGACAAGGCTTCCTTGTCCACCTACCGTCGTGCCACTCAAATCACAAAGCTGATTGCACAGAGTTTGGTCCAAGACAAGGGGGTGACATGGGGTTTTATCCAGTTCATAGCTATTGGGGTGCTCCATCAAAATGTTTGTACTAGGTCTGGGACCGATGACCAAGGAAGGTGGGAGCTTATCCCCAGAGAACTGCATATCTTGTGCAAAAGTATCATCACCAGATGTAGAAGTTTGGTTAAAATTCACATTAGGTAAATTCTTCCTATATTCCACACCATCGGCAGGTGATCTTTCCTCGTAAAAGTTTCTGCCTTGGTGCAAAAGGAGATCTCTCCCATCATCCTGGTTCAGTGTTTCCAAAATTGAATCTTTTCCATCAAAGTGATTCCGTTTTGTAAAATTAGAATTGCTCACATCATTATTAGCTGTCTGGGAGTACTCTTTGATGTTACTAGCAACCATACAGATAGGGTCTTTTCTGCTGGATGAATCTGAGCATGGGGAACAATGCAGCATGTCTCTCCGTGATTCAGCAGTATCAATATCCAGTAAATTATCTGGTAGGACTGGGACCAAAAGTTTAACATTCTCAATCGGATGCATTGATACTTCTGGTGAGGCCTTTGAAACTGGCAGTGAGGGCAATTGTATCTTCACAAAGTTCAAGGGTGATGACGGGCTTACTCTTTCAAGGGAACAATAAGTTGAGTTCCCTCCATACTCCTGCAGCTTTGAATCAGAAGATGCATGTGGCATGCCTTGATGATGATCACTGGAGTCAATAGATCCAGGAAGAAAGCCCATAAGATCCTCTGGGCGTGAGATATGCTTTTCTGAGTGGAATGTCCTTTCCTTATGCATAGGCCTTTCAAAGGAGAAACCATCAAAATGGCAATCATTGTGATTCACAGCCAAAGGATATAGACCTTCAATAGAATTAAGGGTGAGAAATTGTACTCCATGGGGTTGGTCTGGCTGCTTGGTGTCAATCTCTCTGTATGTGTGAAGATAATTTGTCAGAGTTACTGGTCCCTGAGGAGGATATCTGTAATTAGCAGTGTTGATGCTGGTGCCCACAGGTGGTAATTGGGCAGTGATGAAGGAACTGCTACTCTCGTTGCTGGAGTTATTTTCACACAATTGCACAGGAACACCCTTGGAATCTCCACGCTGGAAAGGAAATGGAGAAACAAAGAGATATTGATTAGGAGATCTGGTTGTATTATTGGATTCATCAATAAACTGAGTGGGATCCAGGGCATTAAAACTAACCTTAATCTCCAAAGGAACCAGGGTAGTTGAACCATTGTTCTGAAAACTTGGATTACAATCCAATGCAGCTCCTAGTTGACTTGTTTCATTTGCCAAATTCTGCCCGCCAGTGTTTATCCTGGGATCTACTATGCCATTTACAGCAGCAACATATTCATAATCATGGCTATTCTGCTGAATAGTGCCTGCTTCAATGGAAGAAGTTTTCTCAGATTCACCCAAGGGAATCAAAAATAACCGAAGCCTTTGAGAACCCTCAAGTCTTTCAAGTACACGATATTCCTCTATCAGATTCTGAAGGTCCTCGCTTGAAGACACAGATATGAGGGCATCAATATCCTCACCTGGAAGCTGGTATTTGATTGAGTGAGGTTGGTTGCAAATATCTGTAGTTTTCTTCACAAGTTGTTTCAAAGAAATATTCATCCTAAGGGAAATAACCCGTGTCTCTCCCCCCACATATCTGAGTTTGCCATCGCTGGGCCTGGGCAATATTTTTCCACCAAAGCTGCAGAGAAATTTCATCTTCCCAGATTGAGATCCATCTGAAGCTCCATTAAAGTTGTTTCCATGAGGAGACTCTAAAACATAAGTGGGAGGAGCTGTTGGTATGAAACCAGCCATTCTATCACCATTTAATTCACCAAAAGCTCTTCTTCCTCCCTGTCCACTATCCCCATGTTCCTTATGATATCTGCTTACTTTATCACCATAACCCCCTTTCTCAACCTCCTTAACAGACCCTTTTGCTGATGCCAAATCAGAAATATCAGAAGCACTCTCAGAATCCATTCTATTCAACCCGAGAATTCGGGCAAGATCCTCATACCTCAGCTGGTGATTCTGATTATAATTTTGCCCAACTAACATCTCATTATTCTGAACTGAATTCGTCACAGCTGGAATCCCCCTTGCTGCAACATGGTCCAGTAGAAAATCCACAGAAAATTCTTCACCCATCTGTACTGACACGTTGTTATGCACACTTTTTCCTCTTTTTGGTACTATATAACTAATTTCTTGGGGGATCCATTGACTAGATGGGCTTGGTGCCTCACTGGTCATGGTGGCATCGTATATCCTTGTCCTATTCAGCTGCATAACAGCACTGCCTTAACACCTTTAGCTGCAATTATCTTCTCCAACCCAAGAATCAATAGTACACGAGCAAGTGCTCCTCGTGACAGCTGAGTATCATCACCACTAAGTCCAATTTCAAATTTTCAAGGCCAAATTTGCTAACTAATTAAATATACCTAGTTCGCTATCTATATGATCAAAACCAATGCCACTGAACTGCAACAAGATTTCAATAAATTCCAACAAATCTATACACAAAAGAATGTTTCTATCTAAGTGCACTCTGTAATTTACTCAACTGCACAAAAGCTACGTCAGAATCAATCAGTTACGAGTCTTATCTTGCATGAACTACAGCCAGAGCAATGATTACTATTTACCGGATCCGAATTACATGTGTATCAAAATCAATCGGGTAAATCAACCGATACCGCATGATCTTCTATCAACATTTTATATACGCAACCTGAACATATGAAAAGTAACATAAAATAAACAACCAGACACAACTTCGACACATAACATAATTAAAAAAATGGCGAAAAGATTGAAATGATAGGTTAAAACTGGATCACAGTACCTGATTGCTGGCTTTTCCTCGGCGTCTCTCTCTGCTTTTGAACTACTGAGCTAAAAACAAGTAAGTTTTGGCATTGAATTATACAGTTTTTGTAAAGCAATCAAGAGAAAATAAAAAAAGGAGTAGAGTGGATTCAAAGAGAGAGTAAAAAAAATGGTGAAATGAATTGGATAGAGAAGAAAAGACGTGGCTTATGCCTGCAGCAGCTTCAGTCTCCGGCATGAGAGCACGACGTTACCGAGAACTAAGCGGCATCCGCACTAGGAGCTAAATTAAAATTGAAATTTTTTTAACTTTAACCGTAATTTTTAAATAATTGTTTTTACTCTCTTTCTGTCCTACGTGGCGGAAAGATATTCGGGATAAATTTTATTAACCTAATCAGTTCTTCTTTATATATTTCTCCAAAACAGCTTTTAACCAAATCCACAAATTTACGTGGCATTTTTTGTAAATTTTATAATTATTTGAATCGATTTTTTTTTGGTTAAATAATAGAGAAAATTATCAAAATTTTCTCCTCGTTTATGAGGAAATTAATTGCATGAATTGTTGTAATCTTTGTAAAAATCACTGTTGCTATTATCGTTAATATCATTGGAAATTCCAATTCATGAGTATGTTGGTCCAAATTCAACGGTGGACATTGTGAATATTTGATAAAATCTATATGGTCGTCATATTATGCGTAAGCCACCAACCGCATGCATTTGAGGTGTGCGCATGATCCAAGTAAATCTTGGCCGTTGGATGTGAGAATTGCACAAATGCAATCAATGAAGATCTCAAAATTGGCCACAAACCATATGGACGGTCATGATTGTGATAACAGCATTCCATCTGCCGCCCGTGGATATGGAGGCCTCTCAAGTCTTAAGATGTGGGGGCGCACCCACCACTGTGTTACTGACCGCTACACGTTCACGTGACTACAATTGTATGCGGTTTCCAATATTTAAAAGAAGAGGTGGAAAAAAAAGGTAATTATATAATTATTTGATATAAATTTAATATGTTTTAAATAAATATAGATAAAAAATTAATATAATTAATAAATAGATCATATTTATATTATTTATTTATTAATTATATTAAATATGTATTTAAAGTTTATAATTCGTTAATTTATTTAAATTATATTTAATAAATAAATCGTATTAATGTGTTTATTTATTTAAATAATATTTAGTAAACGAATTATATGTATGTATTTATACGTTTAAGTTATATTTAATAAAGAATTGAATATTTTATATAAATAAATTAAATTAAATATTATTATTTATTTAAACAAATATAATTGTTAACGAATCATATATAATTATATAAATAAATTAAATTAAATTTATTTATTTAAATATGTCTAATCGTATATCGTCATATAATTTAAATATTAAACGAATCAAATTTATATTTGAGTATCTGTTTACTAAACGAATCGTGTATGAATATAATAAAAATTTATTAAAATTATATATTAACATAATACGAATATAATTCATTTGCATAAATTATCACCCATAAGAAGAGCGAATATTCACTCTCTATTATTGTTTTTAAATTTCATACAATGTACTTTTCCATTTTGTTAAGCCTTAACAACGGTAGTCACTTTCTAAATGCACATTTAAATTTAACAAAATGAGATAAAAAGATAATTACTTTCATTCACTATGGTATTATTTTGAATTTTAATAGTATTTTGTTTTTTCATAATATATATAATTAGCAATGTAATTAAATATTTATATATAAATTGTCGTGACATAAATTTGATGAAAAAAAATGAAAAAAAATTAAAAGTTAAATAAATTAAAGTGAGAGATGTCATAACACATTAATAATGCAAAATCAATACGTGCACCATTATTTGTATAATTAATAATTTGTTCGTAGTTGTAGTATCACTCTCTTGAAATTTTTAATTCCAATCACGAGATGTTAATTTCTGATAAAGTAATATACGTACATCATATGATTTTGAATTTCTCGTATCACATCATTTTTTGTGTGGCTTTTTTCGAAATTAGTTGCTAGTTTTGTTCATATGTCCAAAATGAAAGTCTATTTTCTATAAATAAAAATATTTTATTATTAATCAATGTGATAATGTTGTCCCCGGATATAAGAATTAAGAAAACAAGAAGATGTATTTTTATTGGCGTAATTTATATTTATCAAAATCTAGATATATAACTGTGAATTGACATATTTACAGTTGATTGGTTTTGAAAAACAAAATATAATATGGTGTTTTCACTTAATTTATAGTTAGTATCTGTGAGACAGCGTCGGCAAACGAAAGTTCAAAACATGTATCCAGGAACAAATATGGCCACTGATCAATGGCTGATTTAAGATCTACGAAATAAATCTTTTAGTTGCCAACTAAGCGGTTAAGTAGGACTGTTTGGTTTGGTTAAATGTGCCATTTATAGGCAGCTGACAAAAAACCTCCATCAATCACTTATGAAGAGGGTGTAATAACCTCTGGTTCATCCAGTTTCCTATATTATGCAAATATTTATCCTCCCTCAATCGATTAATCGAGCCTTCTAAGGTCCTTTCTTGCTCAGATCGAAAAGCAAAGCTTGAAGTGACGTATAAGCGAGTCTAAATGTGAAAATGATTCATAATTTTAAAATAACGACTGATAAATTTTTTTAATTTAGTTCAAGTGACTTAAATATTTTTAAAATTACTTAAAAAACTTTTGTTCAATTAGCAAGTATTATTTCTTTTGACAGATAGGTGAACAAAATAGTACTTAACCTCTATTCTTTTTTTATTTTTTATTAACTTTCTTTCTTCTTCTTTTTTTTTTTGCACTTTTTTTTTATTTTTATTTTTCAATATGAATCTTCTTCATTCAAATAATAAATAAAAAAAATATTGTGTTTAATGTATATTGGAAAGCATATGAAATTGAATTCTAATTTGGGGAAAAGGGTAGGTTGAATTTTAGATTTTTTTACAAAAAAAAAATCAATACTCAACTTTAATGAGTTTAAAATTAATGATTCATTTGAGAATTATTATTGAACTCAACTGATTTGGTGAAAGAAGAAGAACAAGAAATTGATTTTGTGAAATGGCTATCTTTATTTTTTTTTCAATAAAGGGCTATTTTTCTTTAAAAAAATCAAGCTACAAAGAAGAAGAAGAGGCCATAAAAATAAACAAAGGCAAAAAATGGATAAAAAATAACAGGAGTAAAATTGTAACTTTAGACTATTATAAAAAAGATTCTAAAAAAATAAAATAAAATTTTCAAGTAGTTTTGAATTCAGAAGGGCGTTGTCAAACTAAAGAGTCCATCAGTCATTATTCTTAATGTTTACAATCATAAATGAACAAACAAAAAGATACACGTCAATTTTTTTTTACGAAATTATAATAACTTGTGCACTAATTTATCTTTATTTTATTTTATAAACACCAACCTATCTTTATTATTATTTTAATTTTTTCAA
This sequence comes from Ailanthus altissimus, assembly GCA_946807835.1. Lineage (NCBI taxonomy): Eukaryota > Viridiplantae > Streptophyta > Magnoliopsida > Sapindales > Simaroubaceae > Ailanthus > Ailanthus altissimus. The sequence continues at coordinate 25,036,003 of OX327684.1, forward strand.
ATACTAACACTAACCTCTATTGTCAAAAGATTAACTTCGTGATTGAAATAAAAAAAATCTACGACTATGATACGTGTACTTTGTTTCTCTTTTTAAATATTGTGTTTTTTTATATTTTTATATATGTTGAACAAGTCAATTAGTAGTTGTTGAATGGATTAGTTCTAATTAGTGGAGTTGTTTAAATTTTAATAGAGAAAAGAGTAAGCACGTGTCTCTCTTTTTGGAATAAGTTATTTTTATTTATCTGTATTTAAACACCCTGAATAAGAAGGAATGTGTAAACTTTGACATTAATTTACTCTTTTAATTTTTTGAAGATAAAGCTCCCTCAAACGGGCTATTTTCAATTTTATTTTAATTCTTTGCTGTTACTTTCCAAAATAGGTAGAGAAAAATATGTGGCTTCTCACTCATCTGTACCAAAATGATATCAGAGCCAAGTTATGAAATGAAAGATAGAGTAATAGGATAAAACCATGACATTTATAAGTAGGCACGGAGAACTACTGTTTCAAGTGATAGAGATATTTAAACAGTTCAATGTTCAGGTGGAAGAAATTGCAACCAAAACCAATAGGATTGCAAAAAATTTATTGGCACATAGAAAATTCATTAGCGGTGGGTGGCACTCCACCAACTCAACAAAATGCTCATGAAAGTCAAACAAGTCAGTTAACTCATTTGTATATGCTTAAGATGGTGAAGATTGATTTTTCTTGTTGTGATAGTAAAAGTGACCCATCAATTTGGTTATTAAAAGTAGAGCAATTTTTCCAATTACATGATATCCCCATAAGCGATCAAGTTACATTAGGATCCTTTCGTTAGGATGTGGATTCTCATCTATGGTATTAGCTACTGAAGCAAGAACTAACTGTTATATTTTGGAAGGATTTCAGTGATTGTTTAAGTCAAGGCATTGGCCAAATTAGTACCTTGATTTCTTTCGAGAACTCAAATAATTAAAACAAAAGAGCTTGATAAAAGAATATCAGGATAAGTTTGAGAAGTTGTTGGCCAAGGTTGGTCCATTGGAACAATAAAGACAGGTTAGTTATTTTATCAACAACCTTTGAGAATTAATTCATATGGACGTAAGATCTAATAAATCTTAGACTTTGTCGGCTGCCATTGGGATGGCACAATTGTATGAAGTATGAGACATCTCACATAACAAAAGTAGTTCACCCATTCCTCGAGTTATTCATATTAGAAATTGTGATTACGTGTCATTCTAATATTATGTAAATGTTAATTGTTTAATATTTATATAATCAAAATTTTGAATAAAATCGTTAATATTATAATAAACGGTAAAATACTTATAATATTTCAGACATTGTATAGTTTAAAGGAGTTTAAATCAATGCAAAGAGTTATAACTGCTAAAAGATAGCATGTTATAATAGTTAACTAAATCTAAAAGTTAAAGTCTTGTCTGAAATGAGACAAAGATTTAAAAAATATATTAGTAATGATATAGTTTTAAGGAGTTACAAATGATGTTAGAAAATGTTATTATGCAGTATGTGCTTGAACACCTTATTCCTGATCTATTTTACCGATGTGGGTCTATCGGTAAATTATTTTTATATAGATCAATGTATGTCTATATCTGGATGGTCTAGATAGTTAATCTTAGCAGATCATAAGTTTAATGGAAGCTCATATAGGCATATGGCTATTTAGTGAGGACTGGGTATTGAACAGACTCACGAAGACCATTACTAGACATCCCATAAAACTGTTAATAGAAGATCTTCTCGAGTTGAGTAGTATTCATAGTCTTTTAACTTGAGTACCATAGTAGGCTTGTAAGTGATCCACTATACTTTGGTTCCATGGATGTCAGAGACCTTTTATAGTCTGACTACTGCGTGTCACTGGATATGGTTCGATGCTCATAAAGTTCAGTGTGTGTAAATATGAGATCCGTCAACTCATATGAGTGAGTTGTATATCTTGATTCTTCGAGATTATATTTCAAGAAGTTTTGTGGCCACAAGTATAAACCCTGAAAAAGAATTTTTCGTAAGGTTAAATAATATCGCAAAAGTATTTGTGGATATTATTTATCGAAATATAATTTTGGAGATAAGTTCGCGGATGAGCAAATAGAGATTTGACGGTTTGTATGGTATAACAAACCGTCAAATCTTCTAGGATATAAGTGATAAAGGGATTATATGAATATATTATAACCTCAGCTTGTATGGTATAACTTAATGTTTTGTAATATTCGTGACGTGTACGTGGAACATTGTTCACAGACTTATGGAAGAGTTCTATTTAACAAATCGAGCGTGGACATAGGGAGCCCCACAATATAAAGTGTACTCGTTGTACACTTAAGCAATATACTGGATTGAATAGTTCAATCTAGTAAATTTCAGTAAACCGAATATTTGTTTCAAGATCCCTCGGGATGTACACTTATCAAGACTTAAGTGTTAAGTACATTAATTAGTTAACAATAGTTGTTAACTAATGACATGACGATAAGTGGCACAATATAAGTCATTCATTGTTTGACTTTAAAATTACAAAATTGACCTTACTTGTAAAATAAGTAAAGTTGTTTTAATAATTCAAAAATTATTTTTGAATTATTTTAATTATAAAGTCAAATAACAATAAAGTAATTTAAATGGTACATGTTGTTTGTTATTAAAATAATAATAAATTAAATGCAAACATGAAGGGATTGCTTAGAGATGACATACTTGGCTTGGTGGTGCCTTGTGTTAGTAAACTAAAAGAGGGAAAATGTGTATAAATGAGAAGTGTTTACATGTGGTGCATTTGATGGAAAAGGGGAGGACAAAGAAAGAAGATGAAGAGAGAAAGTGTTTCTTTGTTTTTTCAAGTGTTGAAAAGCTTACTATTCATCTCTTTCTCATATTCTTGGTGGCTAGCCATTTTAGAGCAATGGAAATAAATTATTTTATTTTTTTAAGTGTTGAATAAACAAAAAAAAAAAAAAAAATTGCATTGTTTTGAAACAAATATAATTAGTTAAAGTATTTAACTAATTATCTAAGTTTAAAGAGTTTAAATTAGGTTAAAATGTTTAACCAAAATAGTGTTTAAGAGTTAAATACAATTACTGGAATTGGAGCTACTATTTTAGAGGCTTAAGCCTACCCAAGAAGGGTCTTAGAATTGTCGATGCGTGTGCTTTGCGATGGACTTCAGTTTTGATCCAAAGATTTAACAAGGTGATTTCTCAATCTCAATCTCATTAGTGTAATGAGACTTAAATTTAATGTACTTGTTGGATTAAGAAATTAGATTTTCGGTTCCACTGCGCAATATATATGTATGTGATGCATAAATTATAATGTAATGAACACATGTCACATGCATGCACTATAGTAATATGACACACTTTTAATTCCGTCACCATGCAACCTCCCCACTACCTGTTCAATCAAAAGGATGATTGTAGAAAAAATCAACCAAAGGAAACAAGAAGGCTTATTTTTCAAGTGCGATAAGGAATTTGGTCTTAGGCATATTTGTAAGAAACTCTTCTTAATACAAGCTACCTTAGAGGAAAGTGATGATGATGTAGAGATGAAAGATGATAAGGTTGTAGAAGAACAATTCCAAGAAAAGCCAGAGATCTTATTACATGCAATTGTAGGCATTCAAGCACCCAAGACCATGGGAGTTAATGGTTGTATTGCTCAAATAACTGTTTCAATTCTCATTAACTCTGGAAGTACATATAATTTTGTGGTTGAGTAGTTAGCAAACATTATTGGGCTTTAACCCATTCCTGATAGAAACTTGGAAGCAATGGTGGCTTTAGGAGAAAGATTGGTGAGCCCAATTACGTGTAATCATGCTTAGCTAACCTTAGAAGGTCACCCTAATTTGGTTGATGTTTATTTGCTTCCATTAAAGGGATGTGATGTTACAGTTTTAGGAACTCAATGGTTAAGCACTTTGGGGTTTATAAAATAGGATTTCTCTAAGTTAATTATGAAGTTCCAATTAGAAGGAAAAAAATTACTTTATATGACCACAGAAAAATGGATGATAAAGTAATCAATTGCCATGAGTTTCAATGATTAACTCGAAAGAAGAAAGGAATTTATTTTTCAATTTATGCCAGTCATGAAATTAAATTCTGCCCAATCACAAGTACACCATAAGTCTAGCAGATGTGATAGGGGAGCCACAAAATTTACCTCATGATCATTCATGTAATCATAGAATTCTGTTACTACCTGGTCATGGCCCAGTCTCAATCAAGCCTTATCATTATCCTCATTTTCAAAAGTCAGAGGTAGAAAAACTAGTCACTGAAATGTTTGCATCAAGCATTATTCGCCATAACAACAGCCTTTACTATCACCTGTGATCTTAATAAAGAAACCTTATAGTTCTTGGAGAATGTGTGTCGACTACTGAGTTTTAAATTAGATAACAATCAAAGACAAGTTCTCAATCCCAATGATTGATGAATTACTAGATGAACTTTATGGTGCAAATGTGTTTTCCAAGCTTGATCTTCGTTTTAGGTACCATCAAATTCGCATGAACTCTAAAGATGTTGAAAAGATAGCCTTCAAAACCCGTCAAGGCCATTATGAATTCTTGGTAATTCCATTCAGCCTCATTAAAGCACCATCTACCTTTCAAGCCCTTATCAATGAGGTATTTAAAGATTATTTAAGGAAATTTTTATTAGTTTTCTTTAATGATATATTGATTTACAATAAGTCATGGGCTAAATATATTCAACATTTAAACATTGTATTTTCTATTTTACAATCACATGAGTTGTATGTAAAATTGGAAAAGTGTAACTTTCGGCAAGGGAAAGTTAAGTACCTAAGCCACCTAATCACCTAATCACTAAAGTAGGAGTGATAATTGATCTAGACAAAATCAAAGTAATAGTTAAATGGCCTAAACCCTAAACTCCAAAGGCTTTGCAAACTTTTTTAAGGTTAATGGGATACTACCGAAAATTCATCCAAAACTACAAGAAGCTAGCTTGACCATTAACTTGAATGTTGAATAAAGACTCTTTCAAATAAGAGGAAGTCGTTGTGGTAGCTTTTTCTAAGCTCAAGAATGTAATGAATCAAGCTCCAGTTCTATCCTTGCCAAATTTCTCAAAAGAGTTAATTGTGGAGTGTGATGCTTCAGAATTTAGAGTTATTGCTATTTTAATGCAAGAAAGACCAATCATTTTTTTACAGTCATGCATTTCAAGGAAATAACTTTTTGCTATCGACTTATGAGAAAAAAATCATAACTTTGATTTTAGCAGTCCAAAAGTGGAGACCTTATTTGTTGGGAAGAATGTTTGTGGTACGCTTCGATTATCAAAGTTTAAAACACTTATAAACTCAAAAAATTACAATGGCAGCTAAAAAAAAAAAATAGTTGTACAAATTGATGGGATATGACTTTCGAGTGGAATACAAGAGCAAAAAGAAAAATCTTGTGAAAAATGCTCTTTCAAGAAAGCATGAAAAGGAAACATGAGAACTGTATGCACTATCTTAGCTGATGTCGAATTGGATTAAAAAGATTAAAGTAGAAATACAGAGGAATCAAGTGTTGCAACAATTGGTACAACTGATTAAGAATGGAGAGGCAGTGAAACCTTGAAAATTCAAAGGTAACATTTTATTCTTTAAAGATAAGATCTACTTGGCTTCAAATTCACCCCTTATTCTGATGATAACTGATCAGTTTCATGGAAGTACAGATAAAGGCTTCCTTAAAACCTTACAAAGAATATGGTCTAATTTTTATTAAACCAAAATGCAGCAGAGAGTTAAGAGCAACATCAAAAACTGTGATATTTGTCAAAGACATAAGACAGAACAAGTAGCCCTAACCGACCTCCTTCAACCCCTTCCAATACTAAAATAGATTTGGGAAGACATTGCTAGGGGTGGGCATTATTTCTGATCTCGACCCATCCTAACCTGACCCGTCGCAAAATTTTGGTTCTGGACGGGAACGGGAATGGGTTCGGGACTCGTTTAGGATGGGTTGAGTTTAGAAAATTCCGGAACTCGAACGGGAATTTTCAATCCGTCCTGAACCCTAACCCGAACCGTCATGAATTGTCCCAAACCTATCCTGAACCTGATCTGAATCATCTCGAACCACACCTAAACCGTCCCAAACTCGTCCCGAACCCGAATCAAAACTATATCGTTTCAAAATAATTTTTTTTCAAAAAACAATTCGAGATTTCCCGACCCTAAATGTGTCCAGATTGGGACACATTTCGGCATCCCGATCGGGTTCGAGTAAGGTTTGGGAATTCCTAAACTCGACCCAAACCCCAAATTGCCCACCCCTAGACATTGCTATAAATTTTCTTGATGAGCTGCCACTCTCCAAAGGTAAATTGACTATTTTTGTCATAGTTGATAGATTGTCAAAATATGATCATTTTATTGCAATTTTTCATCCTGACACTGCCGTGGGAGTTGCTAGAATTTTCTTTAATAATATTTATAAGTTACACAAAATGCCTCATTCAATGGTTTGTGATAAAGATGTCATTTACTAATTTGTTTTAGCAAGAGATATTTCGTCTTAATGGAACATCCTTCAACTTTAGTTCTAGCTATCATCCCTAAACGGATGGTCAAAGTGAGTTAATGAACAAAAATCTAGAGATGTATCTTAAATGATTTACAAGCTCTCAACTTAAGAATTGGGCTCTGTGGCTCACTTAACAAAATATTGTTATAACACCAGTTGGCACACTATTATCAAACAAACACCATTTGGGGTAGTTTATAGAAAGGCACCTCCATCTTTTTTGTCCTATATCATAAGGATAACAAAGTGTTGGATTTAGTGTGTGATATGTAGAGATGCGTATAATTTTAAAATATAAATACGTAGCGAAAGTATTCATACATGATATACACTATATTACATATTCAAGTATATATTTTCATGTATGTTCCTTCAAGTATATATATATATTTATACATGTATGATATAAAATAAATTGTAAGTAAATAACCTATCCGGTTTTGAAGGTAGCTTTACAATTCTTCAAGAACTCCAAGCTTCAATTTGTTGAGCTCACCTTGAAGTATTCCGTTGCACAATTCTAGTTCACAACTGAAACGGGTGGGATTATGAAGTTAGAATGACAGCCACGAATTTTCAGCAATGGATGTTTTAACACTTAAAACAATTTGGTCCTTATGATTTATTTCTTGCAAAAAGATAAGAAGAATTAAGTGTTTTGTCTATTGTTCCTTATAACTCTTTGTTATGAACCTTTGTTAGCCTTTGCAAACTTTCTCAACCTTTTGAAAAAACACTTAGCAAATTCTTTTAATTCTCTCTTCTCTCAATTGCCAAATTCTTACACTCTCTCATTCTCTTAATTGTCGAATTCTTGCACTCTCTCATTCTCTAAATTGAACTCTTCAATTTTCTTTAGTGTAAAAATCGATTGCTTTTCTTAGTGATCCGCCACCACTTAATTATATTTTTCATTTGCTTAATAATAAAACATGTAAAAGCACCCAACAAATTGATTCATCCGTATAAATCAATTATTAGAGAGTTAATGACAATTAAACAATGTTAAGTGGTTACACCACTTCACAAGTGCACCATTTTACTATTTTTAAGTGGCCAACAATGCTTATTATTAATAACAAGTGTTTACTCCATTACAAAATAGTATTTGCCACTTATTCTAATTAATAATAATAATTTTATTAATAAATAGATTATTAATAATTCAAAACTATTTTTGAATAATGACATTTAACTTATTAGTATTTACCAAGTAAGGTAAATAGGTAAATAAATACATGGTAAATTATTTATGGAGTAAGATTGTGCCACTTGTCAATTTCTTATTGGTTAACAACTCTTGCAAACTAATAATGTATTTTATATTTAAGTATTGACGCGCACATAACATAAAGAACCTTGAAACATATTTTTACTTTACTGAAATTTCTCGGATTAAATTGTTTAATCCAATATACTACTCCGGTGCACAACGAGTACACTTCATATTATGAGACTCTCTAGGTCTATGCCCGATTTGTCATATGAAATTATTTCATACGTCCGTGAACAATGTCTCATACATATGTTACGAATATTACAAAACGACGCATTAGACCATACAAGTTGAGGTTATAACATATTCGCATAATCCTTCCATCATAGATATCCTAAAAAAGCGGAGATATAGATCAATACCGTCAAATCTCAACATGCTCAACCATAAACTTATCTCTAGATTTATATCTCAATAAATAATATCCGTAAACACTTTTACGAAAGTCTTATGGCCATAAACAGAAATATCCAGAAAATTAATTTTATCCTCGGGGTAAATAATACCCGTAAAATAATATCGTAAAAGTGTTTACAGATATTATTTTACGGATATTATTTACCCCGAGGATAAAATTAATTTTCTGGATATTTCTGTTTATGGCCATAAGACTTTCTGAAATATAATCTTGGAGTTTCAAGATATTTTATTCACCCAATTGAGTTGATGGATCCCATATCTATGCACACCGAATTCCATAAACATCGAGTCATACCCAGTGACACCCAACGATCAGACCATAAAAGGTATTTGACATGTGTGAAACCAAAGTATGGTGGATCACTCACAAGTCCACCGTGGCACTCAAGTCTAAGGACTATGAATACTACTTAACTTGAAAAATCCTCCATTGACGGCTTTATGGGATGTCTATTGGAGATCTTTGTAAGTCAGTTCAATATTCAGTCCTTACTGAATACTTGTATCTCTATACGAACTTTCACTAAATTCATGGTCTGCTAAGACTAACCATCTGGACATCCAGATATAGATATACACCAATCTATATATTTTAAAGTCTTCACTGACAGACCCGCATTAGTAAAGATAGATCAGAAATATTAAGTTTAAGAACATATTTGCATAACAACATTTTCTAGTACCATTTGTAACTCTTTTGCAACTATGTCATTACTAACATATTCTTAATTCTTTGTCCTATTTTAGACAAAACTCTAACCCTTTAGATTTTGCTAACTCTTATAACCTGGCAACTCTTATCAGTGCTAACTTTTAGCATTTATAACTTTCAATATTTCTAACTCTTAGCATTGATCTAAACTCCTTTAGATCAGATCTAAATTCTTTCAAATCATACAATGTTTAAAATATTACAAACATCTTACCATATATATATAAAAGAATTAGTGATATATTGAAATGATAATAGTATAAACATAAAGTAAATATTTATACATAAAAGGAATGATACGTAAGCACAAATCCCAACACAAATGTGACAGTCATTGAATAGGAACTCAAGGACAATGATTTGATTTTGAAAATGGCATGTGATAGGATCAAGGAAACTTTAGTTCGGATGAAGCGGGTGTATGATCTTAAACACACTGATACAGAATTATTTGTGAGGGATATGGTATACTTGAAATTACAACCCTATAGATAATTGTCAGTATCTATAAGGAAGAACTTAAACTTTTAGCCAAATACTATAGCCCTTTTAAAGTGTTGAACCAAACCAATGCACGCTTAGCCGCATTGTTCATCTTTAAAAGGAGCTGCGAGGAAATCTTGTTTCCCTAGTTCATTTAAAAAGATTGGTAAAGTGGCATATAAGATAGACTTGCTAGCTACTTCTTAAATACACCTAATGTTTCATGTTTCACTGCTGAATAAGAAGATTGGTGATTAAATGATACCGCCACAATTTACTACAATGAATGAAAAAGAAGAAAAATTAACCCCCAGACTATACACTGTGTTGGATCGAAGATTGAGAAAGAAGAAACAAGAGGTGCTAATTTATTGGCAAAGTTTGTCATCTACCAAGCTAAGTGGGAAGATAGAGATTTCATGAGAAATCAATTTTCTAATATCATCCTCAAGGACAAGGCTAAAATTTAGAGAAAATAGAGTTGATACTTATCCTTTATTTCTCTTTTTAAGTATTGTATTTTTTTATTCTTTATTTACGTTAAATAAGCCTGTCAATGGTTGTTAGATGGATTAATTCAACTGTTAGAGATGTTTAGATTTTTATTGAAAAAAGAGTGAGCATGTGCCTCTAATTTAGGAATAAATTATTATTATTTATCTATATTTAAACACCATAAATAAAAGTATGTGCAGACTTTGACATCAATTTACTCTTTTAATTTTTGGAAATGAGCTACTTTCAGTTTCATTTTGATTCTTTGTTGTTACTTTCAAAAAAAAGTAGGGGAAAAGCATGTCACTTCTCACTCATCTGTATCGGACTATCACAAATTTTTTGAAGGTATTCAAAACTTCAACGTTCAAGGGACATGTCTTCCAAAGACAAAGATGGTGGACAAGTTTTTATTGCTATACAATTATTCTAGTAAAATGTTAAATTGAAGTGGGTTATGTAGTTTATTATTAGTGTATGTTTAGATTTTGTAGTAGATTATAAATTATATAAAAATTATAAATTAATTAAATTGTCATATAATAATATTATTTATAATATAATAAATTATGTAACTTATTAAATTAATATTATATATATTTAATTCAATCTAATCTCATAAATGAAGTTAAAATTTGAAGAATTTATGGTTGCCTCTGCTTAAATTTGATTATAAAAACTTGACTTGTTATAAAACGATTAAAATAAATATTTTGTTTACCCCACTCCTTTTTCTTTTTTAGAAAAAAAACTGAAATTGGGTAGAGAAAACGATAAATGAATGTGTTACATTTTCTAATAAGATGCTCTGAATAAGAGGAGACAGTCTAGGAAGTTGTATAAACTAATGTGTTACATTTTCTAAGAGGTAAGAGCAACTTTAACAAATCAAGGGACGCAAACAGATATAAAGTTCTTAATTTCCAAAATTAGCCAATTTATTTTTCTTTGCATGTAGGGTTTCTCTTAAGAAGATTTAATTTGTTGCATCGATCGATCGTATCTATAGAGGCCATAATCTTGTAGGCTAAACAAAGAAGATTTAATTTATCCACTAAAAAAGGAATTAGTAACAAGAAATTAGGAACAGTTAAAAAATGAGAAAAGATTTAAGAAAAAAAAAATTACCAGCCCAACTCATATACATATATTATGGATTAATCGTTATGTTAAAATCCATTTAAAAAAAAAAAGATGGCATTAAAACAAATATGATTATTATATAACTAAAAACAAGCATCTAAAATGAGGCAAGTACTTCAATTCCTAACTTGCATCACATGCTAGATTAGAGCGGTGTCTAGAATTGCGTTTCTTCAACCTCTTGCAAAATTATAACTTTGATTTTATGTTCCCTCATTAAATTGTTTGATCCCATAACCATTCAGCACGAATATGAGCAAAACTAAAGAGATCATATATGAATAGAAGAGTAGAGGACTGTTACCTGTCGATAAAGTGGTGACTGGAACTTAAAATCCACCCAAAAAAAATTAAAGGTTGCAAGTTCCTGGAACTGGTCCAGAATTGAATTCCCAAATATTTATTAAATGATAAATCATGAGAAAATTTACTTTTTACAAGTACGCATACAAAACCTGCTAATGAATTACCATGTATCAAACAGCGCAACAACATTAATTATTAAATTAATCAATCAAAAACAACAGAGTGTATTTATTAAAAATAACCCAAACTTTTGAAAACACTCAAATTCAAACAGGTAATTAAAACCAACGAATCTCCAAACATAAGCATCGCATTAAATAAGCACACAAATATTTGCAAGCAAAATTATCTTAAAATACGACGTGTTCATTGTTACCGCTTGATTGAAGCAATGACTACCCTCGTCATTGCATTCCAACTAGCCATTGAATGATGCTAGAACAACGGACCCTAATGCGGTCACCTTGTCAAACGATAATCGGATGGCCTCCAACGGGTTCGTCAAAAAATTTGCTTTGAATTGCTTTCTCCTTGCCCCTCTCGTGAAGCCAACTCGTCGAAGATCTAGCCGCGAAGCTACTGGTTTTGATTTCTTCCTTAAGCATGATGACAGGATCTTCAAGTCAGAACTTGAAATTCACCAGATCTGAGACCTCATCCGCCATTGATGGTTTCTTTTAGGGATCTTCTTCGCAGTTGAATGAGATTCCGTGGCTCAGCCATCTGTATGATGTGAACTTCTCCGATGATACATTTTTGTCTATTCAGAAAGTTGAAAGAATTATTTACAACTTTTCTGCTGGTAGAAGAGTTAAATTCAACCGCCGTTGATGACAATTTCAAGTTCACAATTGGTGCATGTTGATAAGTCTTAAATTGTCAATAAATTCATACAAAGTGGTTGCTGTTTTTTTTTTCCTTTATTCCCTTCCAAATTTTTTTATAAATAAATAGTTTATTTATGTTCAAGAGAGTTATATTTTAAACCAATTTTTTTTTCTTTTGTATTCTGTCTTTTTGTAGTATTTTTTTCATTCATATAATATTTTAAAGTTTATATTATTACTTTTTACTATTCTTTCTTTTAATTCTATTATACTTGTTTTATATTTATTTTGTTAAAATAAAAGAGTAAAACTTTTAATAAAGTAATAAGATATATTTAAATTCTAAATTTAAAATTTAATGTTTACATTCTTAAGTTAATTAAATTTTAAATACGATGTATTTTTATTAAGCAATATTAACATCCTATTTTTATAAAGTGATGTATTTTAATTTATTATAAATAATTCTTATAATTGACACAATAAATTCTTAAACCTTTGACGTAGATACCATTTCTTTTAAAGTGAATGTCCTAATTTATTATAAAGAAATATAATGATTGACATGATAAATACTTAAATCTATTTATAATATTTAGCATAATCTTATAAGGTAATTAAAAGAAATAAATATAAATTAATATTTAAATTGTAACGAACCATAATTATTATATTTTTTGATTGAAATTTTATTTGTGTGAAAATTTCAATTGAGTTATAAAAAATAGTTAAATAAATTCTCATTTCAAATACCAAAAGTAATTCTCTAACCTTAACATTCATTTTAATTAATTAATTATATCATTATTTATAAACATCTTGTTGAGGGAGGGAACGCCTTTCTCCCTCTTAAGATTAGATTGAAACGAAAAACTTCAAGTTCAACCTAAAATCCTAACCTTCTTGCGCAGCGGAATAACCTGTTAATCAAGTAAAATACTAAAAATCCAAAACAAAATATAAAAGAGTACAACACAATCTTACGTGGTTCGGCTAATTGCTTATGTCTATGATGGATCCAAGGATCCTAACCTTTCTTATTAACTCCTTAGAGATTTTATAAGGAAAACCTAATGAAGAACCCTCAAAATGACCTTATGTTTAGTAAACTCTTACTTTACCACGAGTAATGATCACCCAAACGACGGTTCCACCCTAGCGCACACAAGCATTTAGTATCTACCCAGTTCTTCTCCTCTCTTATAGTTTCTCTTAATGCTTAATCTCAACTAAAGAATTTATAAGTGTTTATATAGGGTGTATTTCGTGTATGCTAACCCTATTCCTTATTGGAGTAAGAGTCCACTTATTTTAGAAATTCAAAACTTCTCAAAACTCAAAATTCGGATAAAAAATGGACTCCCTGTAGCATCTGGCGCCGTGGCGCTCACCATGTCGTGCCTACCGCTGCGGTGCTGGGCTTCTGTGCTAGGTGTTGGGATTTGTGCTTACGTGCCATCCCTTTTATGTATAAATATTTGCGTTATGTTTATACATTTATGATTTCAATATATCACTAATTATTTTATTTATAAATATGGTAAGATGCTTGTAACGTTTTAGACATTGTATGATCTGAACGAGTTTAGATCAGAATTAAGAGTTAGTAAAATCTAAAGAGTTAGAGCCTTGTCTGAAATGCGACAAAGACCTAAGAATATATTAATAATGACATAGTTGCAATGGGTTGCAAATGGTGTTAAGAAATGTTGTTATGCAAATATGTTCTTAAATTTTATGTTCCTGATCTACCTTTACTAATGCGGGTCTGCTAGTGAAGATCTTAATATATATATAGATCAGTGTATGTCTATATCTAAATAGTCCAGATGGTTAATCTTAGCAGACCATGAGTTTAGTGGAAACTCGTATAGAGATACAAGTATTCAGTAAGGACTGAATATTGAACAGACTCACAAAGATCTCCAATAGACATCCCATAAAGCCGTCAATGGAGGATCTTTCGAGTTGAGTAGTATTCGTGGTCCTTAGACCTGAGTGCCACGGTGGACTTGTGAGTGATCCATCATACTTTGGTTCCACACATGTTAGATACCTTTCATGGTCTGACCGCTGGGTGTCGCTGGGTATGGTCCGATGCTCATGGAGTCCGGTGTGTGTAGATATGGGATCCATCAACTCAATTGGGTGAGTAAAATATCCTGCAACTCAAAGATTGTATTTCAGAAAGTCTTATGGCCATAAGCAGACATCCAAGAATTTCTTGGGAAATTAATATCGTGAAAGTGTTTACGGATATTATTTATTGAAATACAAATCTAGAGATAAGTTTATGGTTGAGCACATGGAGACTTGACGGTGTTGATCTATATCTCTGCTCTTCTAGGATATTTATGATGGAAGGATTATACGAATATGTTATAACCTCAACTTGTATGGTCTAATGCGCCGTTTTGTAATATCTGTAACATGTGTGTGGGACATTGTTCACGGACGTGTGAAATAGTTTCATATGACAAATCGGGCATGGACCTAGAGAGTCTCACAATATGAAGTGTACTCGTTGTGCACTGGGGCGGCGAATTGGATTGAATAATTAATCCAACAATTTTCAGCAAAATGAAAAATGTTTCTAAGTTCCTTTTATTATTCACTTGTCAATAATTGAAGGTAAAACACATTATTGGTTTACAAGAGTTGTTAACCAATAAGAAATTGACAAGTGACATAATCTTGCTCCATAAATTATTTACCATGTATTTACCTATTTACCTTGCTTGGTAAATACATATATGGTAAATGTAAATATTCAAAATAGTTTTGAATTATTAATATTTTATATATTAATCAAATTATTATTATTAATTGGAATAAGTGGCAAACACCATTTACTAATGGAGAATGCACTTGTTATTAATAATAAGGAAAGTTTACCACTTTGTAATTCTTAAATGATGCACTAAGGAAGTGGTAAAACCACTTAACATTGATTAAATGCCATTTACTCTCTAGAAATTGATTCAATTGGTTGAATCAAATTGGTGAGTGAAAAATATGATAGATTAATGTTTGTAATGGCAAACATGGTTAAGTGGTGGTGGAGCACTAAGAGAAATCATTCTTTGCACTTAAGAAAGAATTGAAAGAGTTCAATGTGTGCAAGAGAGAGTGAAAATTCGTTCTAGGAGAAAAGAGAGAGAATTGAGAGCTTTTCCTAAGTGTTTTTCTCAAAGTGTTGAGAGAAAATGCAAAGGCTTACCAAGCTACAACATATAGAATTGTAAAGAACTATAGAAAACACCAAATTCTTCTCATCTCTTGGTAGTAATCATAAGGACAAATTGTTTTAAGTGTTAAAACAATCATTTGCTGGAAATTCAAGGCTGCCATTCTAGCTTCACAATCCCACCGGATTTAGTTGTGAACTAGAATTGTGCAAGGGAACACTTCAAGGTGAGCTCAACAAATTAAAGCTTAGAGTTCTTGAAGATTTGTAAAGCTACCTTCATATCCGGGTAGGTTGTTAATTTGTTATTCATTTTATATCATGCATGAAATATATATATGAGATATATATATGTACTTGAATGATCAAACATGCTTGAATATGTTACATATTGTTTAATATGCATGAATACTTCCGTTGCGTATTTAATTTTTTGAAATTATACACATCACACACCATATCACACAACACTAGGTGCCACGGTGCCCAGCCCTGGTGGCGCCTATGCTCATTTTCTTCACTTCCTTCGCGTATTTGAGTCTCATTTAGCTTTCCCCTTCATGTCTTACACGTCTTAAATTTCTCCATACGTGTCTCACACGTTCTAAATTTTTTGTAACTCTCCACTTTAATATTCATCTCAATTCTTATTCAATTAAAATTGTTAAATCACTAATTTTCTAACAAATTTATTTTTTCTTTCTCTCTTGTCGGAAAAGAAGTTAGTCTAGTTTTTGCTCCTCTTCAGATCATAGATTTTAAATTGTTGATTACTTTGCATGCTAAAAAACATATTTCAATTTCTAGATTTTCACCTTGAATTTCTGATAGAAATAATTCAAGTTTGTCTTGTTTCCGTTTGTGAAACTTATACTGTATGATGGTGTATACAAATATTTTAGAAGCCAAGTTTAAACTGGAAATTGTATTATATTTGTTGAGTGGAAACATTAAGTTTGAGATATTTAAGTATCTTAGGAGAGAGTTTCTGCCCATTCAAAGTTTTTCTAGAATGATGTTTGGCTAAAGATTTATGATTTGACTTTATTATTACAATTTTACCACTCTTTATAAAAATGGCTTGTGTATTAGCACTTACAAATTCTTTTTGACAGTAATTGAAAATCTGTTGTTCTGCTGGGGTAGCATTATTTGGTGAAACAAGAGTGTTGTTGACGAGAGTGTTCTGTGTTCTTGCAATAGAAATTTGCACTGATGACTAGCATATCTAAAGTGAGAGAGTTGGAGGAGAAGCAAGAAATCACTAAATTGAAAGCAGATTCAATTTTATGTTGTGTGATTGAGGAGTGAAAGATTGCTCATAGAAAGCAGTGTTGATACTTTTTGGTCGGGCAATGAAAAATGTGGCTTTGGATCCTCCCTCTGTGCCTTTATCTCTTCGTTGGGTTGTTTCTTTTGATTGTCTCTAATGTCTCTCTTTTTCTTGTTATATATGTATGCATTTTATATACGCATAGATATTAGTGCACGTGTTCATGATACAGAGCCTTTCTCTTTCATGAATTACATTTTCTATTATTGGTGATTAACTTTTGGTAGAAAACCATAAGTGAAAGATATGCTTGAAATTCAATAAATTAGTTTCAGATACAAAATAATATTGCAGTGACCTATAAGAATAAACTTGAGATTTTATTTGACAGTGGGTTTTCATCAGCAACTTACAATTTAAGATTTTACTTTTTCCCTGATCAGATATGGTTAAAAGTAAAGGCTTCTTTTGAGATACCATTTCAACGAAATCAAATAAAGGAAATTATATACTCTTTACTTCCAGCTTGCAAAGAACCTGATTTAGATTCCGGTATTCCTTTTTGAGGCAGATGCAATTATTGTTAATCCCCTGGCATATGGTAAGATTTCACCGCACTCAAATCTTATGAAGTTTCACACGTATATTTTCTACTTGATCTTTGTTGTTAAGTCTCAGCATTTGCTTTTTAAGCATATCTGATGCTGAAGTTTTTAAGCATTTATGATATTGGAAGTGTTAATTAATAAGTGAGACTCTTTTAATCTTTTATATGGAGCCAGATATGCATTTAGGAAACTAATTCTGCAAAAGTGGAAAAACAATCTCGGAAGTATCTCTTCCTTCTGAATCAATTTCCATGAACAAAATTTGTATGCTTGTAAGAAATAGAATAGAAGTGTTTTTTTTTTAAATTTTTTTCCTGCATTTCCTTCTTATTGCATTACTCAATAGAATTTTCTTATGAATATACTGGAAAACACAATTGTCAGAATGAGCTGTATATATTTCTTTTTAAATATTGGTTGGCAGTGTTGTTAAAAATAGAGCACTTCAACTTGCTCTCCATGCTGGTTGTCAATTGAATTGAGACAGGGCAGTACTTAAATTACATGTGATAGTTTGAATGATATGGTGCAAATATCAATAGGGTATAATAGTGTTTGCTCCGTTTGGGGGACTTGTAGTGGCTTGTCACTTTAAATGCTATATGTAAGGTGTTATTGGATAAATGATTTGTAGCATGAGGTGAGAATAGTGATTTAAGAAGAAAGAGATGATACAGCTGGATCATAGATGCCCACCTAATCCAATACTTGTTATTCCCTACACAGACAAATTCTGCCATATCAAATATCTCCTTTTGTGTTTTCTTTTTAGACTCTTAAAAAAATTCCCATAATGCTATGCCCTTTGACTTGCTTCACCACGATGCTTTTTGAATTGTAAGAAGTTGTCAAAGTAGCTCGTATCCTTTTGTTTGAAACTATTGCAGGTGAAGTAAACAAATTCTTCATGTCAATTTGAATTGAAATTTCGCTTTCATTTCAGTCGAATGGCTATAGTTAATCCATGGATATGGTGTGTTGACTGTTGGTAGAGGGGGGTGGGTTTTGTTTCAGATCTGGCGTGCTTAATGATTATATCAAAATCTTTTTCTGTCTGTACATATAAATTTACATTGTTTTGTCATTATGACCTTCTGATAAATCTCAGTAGTTAGATCGTCTTTTCTTGTTATCTTTTGCTGAATCTGAGTAGTTATATTCTCTTTTTCTTGTCTCTTTTCCTTTTTAATAGGAGAATTGGGAATTGGTCATGTTTGTTACTTTTTGTTAAAAAATTAGTGATTAAATAATTTTAATTAAATAAAAATTAAGATGAATATTAAAGTGAAGAGTTACAAAAAGTTTAAAACGTGTGAGATACGTATGAAAAAGTTTATGACGTATAGAACACGAAGGAGGAAGCGAAACGGAACTCAAAAATGTGAAGGAAGTAAGAAAACGTGAGATAGGCATACAGGACTGAGCGCCGCGGCGCCCAGGACAGCAACCTAGCACCGCAGCATTGGACGCGATTTTGTCCAGTGCCCAGAGACGAGCGCCGCGGCGCCAGACGGGTCAAAAATTCGTTTTTCTTCGAAATTTTTAATTTTGGGAAGTTTTGGATTTCCAAAACAAGTGGACTTTTACTCCAATAAGGAATAGGGTTAGTAAGCACGAAATACACCCTATATAAACACTTGTAAACCCTTGATTTCAGATTAAGCATTAAGAGAGACTCTAAGAGAGGGAAAGAACTGGGTAGACACTAAGTGCTTGTGTGCGCTAAGGTGGAACCGTTGTTTGGGTGATCATTGTTCGTGGTAGATTAAGGGTTTACTAAATATTTAGATCCTTTTGAGGGTTCTTTATTAAGTTTTCCTTATAAAATCTCTAGGGAGTTATAATAAGAGAGGTTAGGATCCTTAAATCCACTGTGAACGTAAGCAATTAGCCGAACCACGTAAGATTGTGTTGTACTCTTTTGTTTTCTACTTTAGATTCTTATTGTGTTTGCTTGATTGATAAGTTATTTCACTGTACAAAAAGATTAAAATTTTAAACTGAATCTTGAATTTTTCACTTCAACATAATCTCAAGAGGGAGAAAGGCACTTCCTCCCTCGACACTTTTTTCTCTTTTTCTTTAATTACTGAGAATGCTCTACTATGTTGACATACCCCTTGCTCCATATTTTTTTACTAACCTTCGCAAATGATTCTTTAGGGCATCTCCACGTGGCAGAGGCACTAAAAATACCGATTCATATATTTTTCACGATGCCATGGACGTAAGTATTGTCTGGATAATGGAATCTAGAAGATTTTAATGGTGCTTAACATCTTTAAATTTTGCAGTTTTACAACTTGTGCTTCTTGTTGTCTCATTTAGTTGTTCTATGGCATGGTTTGATGGAGAATCCTAAATTCTTTTTCCTCCAGGCCAATAAGTGAGTTTCCACATCCTTTATCCTGTGTCAAGCAACCAGCTGGATACTGAGTGAGACTATGGAATTCTGCCCTTTCCTATGTTTGGTTTCTATCTCGTTTTTAAAGTCCTATTCTGTTTGATTTTTGGCCTCTTCCTTTTGCAGCTATCATATCAAACTGTTGACTCATTGATTTGGCTTGGAATACAGGACATGATAAATGATGTTAGGAAAAAGAAGCTGAAGCTACGACCTTTAAGATATTTAAGTCGTTCCCAAGGTCCTGAATCAGATATTCCTCATGGATATATATGGAGTTGTCACCTTGTTCCTAAACGAAAAGGTTGGTTTATGCTATGGTATGATAGGCTTGAAAGATATCATTATACCTCATGAGATAGGCAGTTATGTCTATCAAATAAATGTTTCTATGTTCTGCGTAAACATTCACAACCAACCAAGACCTTTACAAGGATTCTGTTAGGTTTAAGTCAGAGCCATTGAACCACAGCTTCAGTATCTCTATTATTTGAATTCTTTTTCCTGGGTGCCCCTGCAGTTTTACGGGAGTAGCATGGAGGTCTTATCTGTGATTTTCTGTCATGGACTATCTGGTTTAGCTAGATGCATCTTTAGTGGCTGAAGCAGTTTCTGGTTCTTCTATATTTGCTCTTGTTGATTAGGGGATACTTATTTTATACTTTCTTTGGTGGTTTTAGTGTGCACTTAGTGCATATGTAAATGTCATTCGTCATAAACACCTGTACCTTCTTGTATTTTTATACGTTCTTGAACAGGTTACTGTCTCATCTTACTGCAGAAGTTTCACTGTTTTGGAATAACAGACCGCATTTTTTTAATTAAATATGCAGATTGGGGTCCTAAGGTTGATGTCGTAGGATATTGCTTTCTTGATCTTGCATCCAATTGTGAACCTCCAGAATCACTTGTAGAATGGCTTGAAGCTGGTCCAAAGCCTATTTATATTGGATTTGTCAGTGTTGTGAGTTTGTTTTCTTGGATCTCTCATAATTTCTTATTTCTGTTATTATGAAATATGAACATTTGAACCTATAGCCTTCTTAAGTTTATCCTTCTGAGTTAGTGAACTTTTATTTCAATAGTGCAATGATTGGGGACAATGATCTGTAGCGCTCTTCTATACCCAAAAACCCTAATCATTGATGGCATGAGATACGATCCTTTCTTCTATACTACGTTATTTATTAGCTGTTTTATTGTATTTCACCTTTCCCTTTTTCGTGTCAGCCTGTCGAAGAGCCAGAAAAATGACTCAAATAATTGTGGATGCATTGGAACAAACTGGACAGGGGTATCATTAACAAAGGCTGGGGCGGCCTTGGTAACTGTAAGTTTCTAGTGGTTGTTCTAGCAATTCATATGTCTCTTTGACTCTCTCTCCTAATTTCCGAATTTCTTCTCCTTGTTCTCCTACTACACTGCCTACCCACCCTAAAATCGAGTTCAAAGTTACCTGGCTGTATTTTATTTCCCCCCAGTGGCAGAACCAAAGGACTCCATATATTTATTGGATAACTGACCCCATGACTGGTTCTTGCAATGCAAAGCTGTGGTATGTCTGTAGCACTTGAGTAGTTGCACATGTTCTTTCAAAATCAGGTGTATTTTGATCGTTTTATATCCCCTCTGTGCAATTTATTTGTTGTAGTGGTGGTAATAGTAGGGCTGGCCTGTCTAGCAAACTAGGTTTCTCCCTGTAGCTGGGTTTGGGCATAGAATGATAATCCAATAGTACCAAGCAGTAGTGCACTTAATATTATAAATTAATTTTTAGATTATCTTTTACAAATTATATTCAAAGGTTGTAGAGTATAACACGTAGCGAAATATGTAGAGTATACAAATTAAGTAATGAAGTAAATAATAATACAATTCAACTAATAACAACAACTTAATCAAATACAAAGTAATGCAGTAGAGAAAATGTAAAAATATACATGCAAAAGACTCATAATACAATCTCTTAACAGCACATGTTGACTTACTCTCTGTCACGCTCCAGACCCAAAAGATCCGACACACGACATCACTTACATTCATTCACTGCATGTGCACTCATAAATAATATTACACAAAATTTTCAACTTTCATTCAACACAGAAATCCTTAGCAAGTTGCTAGTAAGTTCAACACTAAAATCAACTATAACCTAACATATAAATATAAACTTCTCTTGACAATATTTAAACATTCATTTCAATTTCTTTCAGAATTATAGCAATTGAATTATGACTGGGACAATTATTAAACCGGAGATACGCAGAATTTTCTCAGAGATTAACACTCTACTACGTCACCAGTAGCAACTTTGTTACCGGGAGCCCAGAATATATCCATTGCAAATTCTTACTTAAAATCATCCAATAACCACACTTTATAAAACTTAAACCAAATCCAATCCACACACAATGAAATAATACATAAGTATTTATTCAATAGGGACAAACCAAAAATCCTATCCCACGTGTCCCCAAATGAAACACACAACAACCTAGCAACTTAGGGAACCCAAGGAACAGCAGAAGCCTTGCCAAATCCGCTAAGCACACATGTACCTTATTTACCTGAAATCACCATAAACTATAATGAGTATAAAACTCAGTAAGCATACTAATTTTTCATATATCAAATACAAATACATATATGTACACAATGCATATGTATGATATGCTGTGATCAATCAAAATCATAATCTTATCAAATCACATATCATGTAAGCGCTTACACATTCTTTCAAAATACATAATAGGAATACCATC
The DNA here is from genome assembly GCA_946807835.1 of Ailanthus altissimus. Classification (NCBI taxonomy): domain Eukaryota; kingdom Viridiplantae; phylum Streptophyta; class Magnoliopsida; order Sapindales; family Simaroubaceae; genus Ailanthus; species Ailanthus altissimus. Next base: position 25,058,487 of record OX327684.1, read on the forward strand.
ACTCAACTACTACTTAGTAGGACTTACATATCACATAATGAGCCAAATGTCACTCGTAGGTGACATACCGTATGAGAGGAATAGTACAAGTGAGGTCTTTAAATTACACATATATAACGCTTATGCCCGAAGGTAAAAGCCAAACCCTCACCCTGATCATCGGTGAGTCCTCTCACATGCACCAATACGCCACCACACGAATGTGATGACTCATACTTCCTTTAGGTACCAATATGATCCTCCCTACATACGGAACACATAACATATACCAATCCCGAAGGAAAGGCCACACATAAAGGCTCCACAAATCACATAAAATGCCTACTAAGTTAACAGTGAGTTCAAGTACCCTCAAATCACAAAATATTTCTCATGGACATATTACACTTTAAAAGCTTTCTTTGTTAAATACATCTTATTTTGGAAAGCTCACTTTCAAAAACACATGTATGTCCATGCTCAATGTCAATGCTCACATTCATAAACATATATTCACATTTCATATCAAAATATACTTTAACATATCATAAACATATTCTTAACCCCATTTACAAAATCATACAAAACAATTACTATGTTTATTGTGATTTCAGTAGTAAGTCTAGTATACTTACCTCTTAACACTTTCAGCTACAAGGCTTATATCTCCTTAACCTATCAATGGAGATTAATCCTTTCATAAGCCTCACAATTCACACAAAATACTTTAAATGGCTTACAAAATTATACACAATGCATTTATCGCATCAAATTGGTCTAAATACTTGGTTTCTCAAAAGCTGTCATTCTAATCACTTACACTTAACAAAATTTTCTAATACATCAAATGATGTTCAATTACTCCAAAATCAGAATATACCATTCTTGACTCATATATTCTTATTATATTTGAATATTATATCAAAATTCCTACACAATCCATTCTATACACACCATCGAATCCAAACTACTAACCTGATAGAATCAAGATACTTACTAAACAGTATTCAATCTCCTAATTTTATAAATTCATATACTAACTCAAAAATTGTAAAACTACCACAGAAATACTCTTGACACATATCCCAATCCATGATAAATATTTTACTTCAAAATAACTGCCAAAAGTATTTTAAAACTATTTTATTCCATAGCTTTAAAAATCTGTTAATCAAATACTGCAATGAGCTTATACACTTTAGAAAATCATAACACTTCAATCACATTGATCTAAATTCTCAATTCCGAGTATATCACATTAGACATATAAACTTATCATATTCCATAAATTCGTAATTTTTAAAGATCATTCAGTATGACAAAAATTGTTTGTCACTGTAGCATACTGTTCACACAAAATTTCTAGAATTTCAGGGTCATTTTGGTAAATTCACAACAAATTCAATTTCCAGAATTTTCAATCGATTCAAAGTCTCAGATGATCCTTAACATGTCTAATTTTATATACTCAAAATTCAAAACCAGAATCGAATCAAAAAAATTTATAAAATTCCTAGATCAAGAGACTATTAAGCAGAAATTTCACAATTCATCATAATTTATCAAGCTATCTTATAGATCATCATCAATTCTCACAAGATCAAACGAAATACACATCAAATCCTCAATTATACATATTTTCAAAAATCAAAACTTAAAGAAATTAACTTAATTAACAACAATAAATTGATAATTAGTTGTGATATACCTCTAAAGATCCAAAATTCCAATTTCTTCTTCTTTTTCTTCTTCTTCTCTTTCTCTCTCCTCTATTTCTCTCTTCTCTCTCTTAAAATGGGTAGCTCGACCAAAATGAGAGAATTAGGGTTTTTAAAAGTGTATTTTTATACTAAGTGGCTAAGTTTTAGTATTTACAAATTTATCCCTAAAACTTTCAAGGTATTACAATTTGGTCCCTAAAATAAATCTAAAGTCTTGCAATTAAACCCAATGCTAATTGTATGACTTTAACCTATACAAACACTACTAATAACAATATATAAATCAAGTATTGCTTACATACAAATAAAATACGTATATTTATACATATAAAAATATTTATTCTTACCGTTGTAGAAACTGGTTACATCAAATACCGATTTATGCATAAACTCACTCACTTAGAGAACATCAAATACAAAATAACCATAGTACTATCAATTCACTATCAATTGCACAATGACAATTATGAACAAAATAACAACTATTGAATTGTTTAAGCGGAAGCAATACCTAGCATATATGTATTAAGAACCAATTACTATGTCCTAATACTGAATTTGATAGTCAAACACCCAAATACACCAATATATTGTAATACACCACAATATATCACAATTATGAAGTAATCCTACGAATTGAAAGATTAATCACTAAGATTAAACGTAGAAATATACTATACCAAGGTATAAAGTACGTGGTTCAGCAATGTGTTTACGTCCACGGTGAATAAAAAGACTCAATTCTCTTTTATCAGATGCATGAATACAAGAGAAGTTATACAATTCAAAATTTGAAACTCTAGGGTTGTACAATGTGTATTTCAAGTTCTCCTTCAACTCTAGGCATAATGGAGTATTTATATGAAATCCAAAATATCCAAGTCTTTAAAAAACTCAAATTTCAAATTTTGGGGTCAATGAACAGTGTCATAAACAATACCAACGCCGCGACGCTGTATATTCCACCAACTAGCACCGCAGCGCTCAAGCCTGGAAACAACCTTCCTATTTCTTGTGTTGTCCCCTGTCTTCTGAACACTATTCCATTAGTTTTTAACCTCTTTCGAGCTTGTTTCCGGCTCCATTTCAACTCTAATTTTTTTTTTCTGAATTAGTCTTCAATTTAATACCAATCAACTTATGATTTTGTATCACCAATTCAACAGAGGTCAACTAACAAATTCTAGCAGTGCACTCTATTAACTGATTACTAATTTTGTCTCAAATACTTGCCTTATTACATTGAAATGTTGGCTGTTAAATAGCATAACTGAGTGCAAATTCGAGAATGAAGAGGAAAACTGAATTGAAAATTACTAATTAACGATAAATAATTGATCAATCATATCCATTAAAGTTAGCTATATAGCTAGGAAAAGGTATGGCAGTTCGAACAATGGGAAGATTTCTTGTTCTTGTAGCATATATCCATATCGTAATGATTTAACTCATGTAAAAATATACATTCTATATATAAAACATGGAGAAAATGTACTTTTGTTAAGCGTTACAGATGTACATAAGAGGATGTTGTATCAACCTAAGTTATAAAGGTGATATGCATTTGTCGAATGTGACAATGTGCTCACTGGAAAGATGGATGTCAAGTGTTGGATGATGATCGGGAAATTCTTACAATCCTCTTTCAAATTACTTTTGAATTTCACAAATGTTCTTGTTTCATTTATTTTGTATTTGTGTTTTATGTTTGTGACAGCAAGTTCACATTCGTTTGTCTTTTGTTTTCAAGTCCACCACGGTAGCACTGGTACAACTGCTGCTGGTCTTAAAGCTGCAGTAATGTTGATGATTGGCTTTTACCCAGTATGTATTGTTCCATGTGATGCCATTTCTGCCTTCTTAACACATTGTTTATGAAATATAGTGTCAAGCCACCACTGTACCTTTCTTTGGTGACCAACCTTTCTGGGTGTTACGGATATCAAGCCATGCACTTTAATTTGACACCCCAATGGTATCAATTAAGCAACAACCTTGACACCCCTTGCACTCTATGCGCAGCGGAAAACCATAACTCACACCATAAGCAAGAACACATAAAATTAACACACCAATAAAGATAAAGAAAATAAACCAATCACAAGACATAAGATATACGTGGTTCGCGCCAAATTGCCTACGTCCACAGAGGATCTATGATCCAGTTTCTTACTATTGAAATAGATCACTAAGTATCTTCTTACATCATCAATGATCCCACAAGACCCCTTAGTATCTCCCATAGAGACCTCTAAGCATCTACCCTTGATCATTATGACTCTCTAAGACCTCTTAGTATCTCATCATAAGAGATTTTTACAAGGAACATAAGAATAGCCCGTGCATCTAAGCCAAAGGATCTATGGTGTTTCTCTTTTATTCACTCAAAGAACCTAAAGAAGAAAACACCCCCAAAGGTTACACCCTAGTGCACCACGCACTTAGTGCCTACCTAACTCCTCTATTCTCTCTTATGGTTACATCTTGAAACCTTAGATGCTTAATTTTAAACAAAGGTTCACAAGTGTTTATATAGGGTATATTTCGTGCCTACAAACCATATTCCTTGTTAGAGTAAGAGTCCACTTATTTTGGAAGTCCAAAACTTTCCAAAATCCGAAATCCCGAACCAAAACAGACATCCTAACGGGTCTGGGTGCTGCGGCGCTGGCCCTTCTCGCACTCATCGCCGCGGGGCTCAACCCTGGGCACCGCGGCGCTGGAAGCTCTTGCGATTTCTTTGTTTCCTTCGCGTCTTCAAGTCTCGTTTCACTTCCCCCCTTCGTGTCCTACACGTCCTAGACTTCTCCATACGTGTCCCACACATCCTAGAATTCTCTATACGTGTCTCACACGTTTTAGACTTCTTGTGACTCTCCACTTTGGTATTCATCTCAATTCTTGTCCAATCAACATTGTTGAATCACAAATTTTCCAACACTGGGGATGGCGAGTACATGTCAGAGGAGTTGGTCCTCTACCCATTCCAGTTGATGAATTCTCACTTTCCAAGTTGGTTGATGTTAAATTTCATGTTGGATCCAAAGGTATTCACAGAATTTCTGCATTTTCCAACTTAATTGTATAGCTCTACATTTGCTTAGGTCTGGTCGAAATGAATTTTCTCTTAAAGAAATGGTTTTTGTAGAGTTTTTTTTCAATCAATATACGATTTTTTAGAGAGACCCAAAAATAAAATCGTGCAGACTCAATATAATACTCTACTACATTATATTTATAATTTTTTTTACTATAATATTTGATTATATAAATTTTGAGAACCACTCCAATTTTTGAATTCCTAGCATTAGATCTACTTCTTTTGCAGCCTATAATGTGGAAGCTAGTTAATATTGAGAACCACTTCAATTTTTGAATTCTTTTTAGCTAATTATTACACAAATAACATTCTATTGCACTATATTTGTAATTTTTTTTCTATAATATTTGATTATATAAATATTGAGTAACATAAATTGCATATCAAGATTCAGGGTGGTGCATTTGTTTTACCACATCTAATGAAGTCAATTCCCAGCTAGGGTGGTGGCAGCATAGTTAGATGTTTGTAAGCCCAAGAATGAAGAGGGGTAAGATATAAAATCTTTACATATTTAGAATCAAGCAACAATAACCAAGCACATATGGTAGCTCTTGACAGTTAAATCCTCATTATGAGCTAAATGGGTGACGGATAATAAGCTCAAAAAGCTTAGTTTTTAGGGCATCACAAAACTATTAGATTGCAGTTGGGTGTGGAGGAATCTTTTACAATAAAGAAGCCAAGTAATAAAGATGATTGGTTATGTTATGAGAAATGGCTATATTTTCTCCTTTTGATTTGACCCGTGGATGTAGGGTAATTCAATAAAAAAAATTAATTTTCTCATATTAACATTGGAGATTTTGATATTTCACGTTATATAAAAGTTAGAGATCTCTGTCGAAATAAGGCTTGGAACCCGCCAGACCTTATGGATGAACACATTGCTCAAGTTTGGAAATACATTCGGTCTAACTTTACCATTTTGACTACTAGAGAGGACAAGATTATTTGGACCGACTGCTCATCTAAAATATTTTTAATTACTAGTGCTTGGAGAAACTTGTCAAATAAAGGTCCCAAAGTTAGATAGATGGTATAAGCTATTATGGGGGTCTCACTATATTCCTATACATATTTTATCACTTGGCTTGTCTTGAATGATATGTTATCTACTAATATCAAATTGGCTAAATGGGGTCTCGTCTTTACACCAAATTACCTTTTATGCGGTAATAATACTGAGATGATACAACTTTTATTTTTTTATTGCAAATTCACTATGATTGTCTGGCAAAAGTCTTGGTGGCCTGTCAAATAAACAAGCGTTTTGTCACTTGAAGAAAAGAAATATTTTATTTATATAAAAAAATTGGAGATAAATTTTTATTTAATAAAATCAAAAGAATTATTTTTTGTACTTTCATTTATTATTTATAGCACGAGCGTAACCAATTAATGTTTCAAAATAAAACTCTCAATGTCACAAAAGTTTTTTATCATATTAAAGATGTTGTATGATTAAATGTCTCAATATATTATCCAGCTAATGAATAGATAACATTATAATTGGATGGTGATGTCTATATGGCTATGTGAACTTTGTAATTTGTTGGTCATAGCATTAATATATCTTTTATTTACTTACCCAAAAAAAATTCCTAGCTGGGGTAGGAACCGTAAACATGACTTTATACTTAAAAACATAATTTCTACGCCTAACAAAGAAAAAAAAAATTGATACGGTCAGGTAAAATTGAGAGAGAATTCATTGTCGTAAAATAAAATAATGGTAAAAAAAGAAAAAAGAAAAAACAAGAGGTATGGACCATGGACAAGAAATGGGTTGTGTTGTTGAGAGTTGCTGCAAGGATGGAGGAGAAGATCAAGTTGCATTTGGATGGGCGAAGTGGGCTGTTACTGTTAGCCCTACAACTGTTTATATAAAAAAGCATAGGAATCACACCAGAAAATTGAAGCCATTTGCAATTGCATGCCCTTAATGAATATTAAAAAGAGCAAGATGCATCCACCAGCATTCATTTTTCTGATGATCAGGTGGGGGACTCACTGACGACTAGCTCACTTGCTTTAGCTTTTTAAATCACCCAATCCTTGCACCATTGGCCATTGGCGATCACAAACGTGAACATCCAAGCTTACTAACTATTCTGGTTCTGACTTCTGACTCTCCACAGATTCACAACTCTATTTTTTGTACATATAAAAGATAATTAGAGAGTTAAAATTGCTGCAATGCAAAAGCAAAAAAACCAAATAGCCAATGGGAAGCCGATATTTTTTGTCAGAGATGAAGAGAAGCGAGGGGATTCCATTTCCCAATTCAAACGTCTCTTTCAACCAATCACTCTCATTACTTCCTCATTCAGAAAATGTCATAAAGAAAGAATACTTTGCACCTCTCTCTGATCTTATCTCTTCTGTTCCCAAGCCCATACAGCTCCTTGTTTCAACTTTCAAGCCACTCTCTTATTTATTAATTATAGACGCTCTTCACATTTTCCAACTCTTTCAGAATTTTAGCTTCTGAATCTGAACTCCCTCTTTAACTACCCCTTTATCACCACAAATTCAAAGCTGTGTTATATATTTGGTACTTGCAGGTATTTTTCTACCGTTATCTCTTCTGCCATTCTCTCGAGTCACTTGCCTATACCATTTTAAGCTCTTTTTATTTATTTATTCATTTGTATCAATCATTTTAACCAACCCATTTTTTTCGTTTTAAAATTTTGTTTGAGTTGGATAAGTACAGGCTACCTCCATATGTATTCTGTTTTTTTATGACTAACCCGCTATATATGTTTCTTTGTTACAGACATGGAAGAGAACCATCATGACAAAGTTTCCGAACCCAATGTAGATGATTCATCATCAAGAGTGTTTCCATGTTTATTCTGTTCAAGAAAATTCTACAGTTCCCAAGCCCTGGGAGGCCACCAAAACGCTCACAAGAAGGAGAGAACAGCTGCAAGAAAAGCTAAACGTGCATCCAATAACATTCAATATGCACCAACAAATAACTTCTCATCAACTCCATCATTGCCAATTATTTTTGCTCCAAGCCATCATCATCATCTGGGCCTCATTCACCCTTCAATGTACATAACTGCCCACAGCTCCAACTTTGGTTATTTCCCCACACAGCACTTCTCATCAGATAGGTTTAAATCCAATGGCTCAGCAGCAGCCAGGTTTGATCAGAATAACGATGTTGTATTTTCCGGAGGCAGTTGTTCCAGTAATCACCATAATCTTTATGAGGATGATCAGAGAAGTTTGTTGAACTGGCAGAGAAGCATACGATATGATAATGGAGCTGCTGGCTTGCCCCAGAATCTGTCAGTGAAAATGGATCATAATCGCATTAATGGGAGTGCTGCTGATAAGGTTAAAGATTCGAAGCTTGATTTATCTCTCCATTTATGAAGCGGGAATTCAAGGATAGTGGTAGACTGATGGTAGTAGCGAGACTGCGTTTTTATGGTTTAGAATATCGAATTTTGTTTCATCTTTTTGAGTTTACAATGCATATATTTATAACAAAGATTTATGATGGTCCATTGCGGCAGTCATTTTTTGCACATTGTAACTTTATTCCATTCAATTAATAATGGCATTGTCAACTATGAATATTTTCATGTCAATTTTGGATCAATTTATATTAGCATTTTTCGCAGTGGAGTGGCATTCGTATTTTGACGCTTGGAGGACTCCAATCTATTTTTACGGAAACATGAATTGGGCCAATTGTTGTGAAATGCATGCTGGCCCATCACTTACTTGATATTTGTTTGATATGACGATTACCAATAAATTATTTTTCATTTTTTCGTTTCATTAATAATTGTATTATTATGCTTTGCAAATAAATAAATAAATGTATATTTATAGTGTTAGGCCTCAACAGAGTAACGGTTAGGAAAAAATTGCCTCAGGGGCCTCAACAGTACATAATACATTTCTGCACTTTGGAAGAAACTGAGCTGAAGATATTTAAACTAAATTCAATAAGACCGAAATTGTTGGCCTGAGAAATGTAGGATACCCAAACACTAAATTGTTTGATTATTCATGTGATCACAGCAACCTAGTTTTGGGATGAAAGATCTCATCTCTTGTTTTTCTTCATAATTCAACATCAGTTGCAACAATTAGCTGTCGCTACTTTGAGCTTTTAACGTTCATAATTATGTAATATCTCTTCTTATATTTTGGAAAGACGTAAATTATTTTGTTATGTAAAGAGAATTGAAAATTACAATAAAGTTCAAGGTGTTCCAAATTATAATCGATTGAGAAAATTGAAGGGGGTGAGTTCAGTTAAGTTGTGGAAATGGGGTTGAATTGAAATAGATTGAAAACTTACATGCAACCCAAATTTGACAAGACCCCATTGGTCTGCCAACAGCTTTAGAAACTGAGGCTGGATAGGAGCAAATGGGCTGCGACAAACCAGACCAGGGGAGAAATAGAAGCAGCTAGATTTGGGTCAGCTGGCTTTGCCAAATTGTAGACAAACAAGTACAAGTCGGCAAGACAACAAACCCACATGGGATGTATTATTTTCTGATAATACCCCATGTGGGCATCAATAATCTTAATGGATAAAGAACCAAAATAAACATTTACACGTGTCACACTCTTGTTGCTTCATTCAAACAAGATAATGAATAATGAGGTTAGGAACTCCAGGTACATGTGCATCTGATTGTTTTGGCTAGGTTGGATTTGGTGGCAAAATGTGACATATTGTTCTTGTTTCTCTTCTCAAGTCTAAAGTCGAATAATTATATGTATGCTTAGAAGAACAATAAGAAAATAGAATAATGAAACACAGGTGTTGTGCCGAACTCTAATCAATGGTGATATGATGATGATAAAATGCATCTTCTTGTTGTTCTTCTAGATGCTTTTCATATTTTCCTTCCAAATGATTAAGTCAATGGACACGTGTAAACAGGGACAGAAAGCCCAACGCAAGGAAGCAAACAACATGCCAACCAACATTTGGATGTCACTATTATATTTTATAGGCATACGATGCAGCCACTAATACACCAATATTCATTTCAAAATTTAAAGAGTCATACAACTTCAAATCATTAAAAAAAAAAGTGATCTTACTTGTTGATTCATTGAAAATTCGTAATCTGCTGACTTCTGCCACTTTCAGTTTAGGCTAATTAACATCATCCACTTCAAAGTGCACCTTAGAAGTCGTGTTTGATGATTTTAGTTTCATTTCTGTGAAATCTATCTCTTGTTCCGATTTTCGTATAAAACTTATTTGAGTAAACTAACACTTGATCATATGAGAGAAGAGCCTTATCTATCACTCTAAACTTTTGAAATAATTAAAAATATATATATTTATATATTTACAAGCATGCAATTTGCATGTCTTGAAAGAAATTTCATTTTGATATGTATTTGGTAGAAAGCTTGAAATGGTGCAGCAATACGGGCAATGTGGCTCACAAAGGCCTTAAAATGATCAAACAAGAGAAAGTACGATAGTCTTCCAAAAGATGCACAACGTACGGTTTATTTACAATATTTTTTTATTACAAAGTTATTTGATTTTATATTATAATTAGCAAAAATTATTTATATTAATTTCAAGTATATATATGATAAGGTTCGATGATTGAGTTGCATAATTGATCAAAGGCTTCGTTGCCAACCCGAAAATTTCGGAGAGGCAGAAGGGAAGGGAGGCAAGCAATCGTGTTCGTGTCAGGAACCATGATATGTTGATATAAATATTCTGTAAACAAAATATTTTTTTTTATATCATACGATATATTTTATACATAATTAGGTCGCTAGCCATGGCATCATTGCATGAAACCCTAAAAGTATCTTTTGCTTGTTTACATTTGGATAAAGCAATCATTAATAGGACTGATAATGGGATAATTTTGGAATCTGGATTGATGTGATTGTCAAATTTTAAAACTCTCTTTCACATATAATTTTGTTTTTCATTAGGGGAAGAAACTGCATTTGTTAGCTTTTGGCACGTTGAGATTGTTCGAATATTCGCATCCTAATTAATTATTTAAGAAAATAATTTTAAGGCTATGAAACCATAAATATTCCAGCTATATGGGCAAGTAAAAAGTTATATGGGTCGTTTAGGGCAAGTCACATGACACACCCTCAAAACTACGTGCTGGGATTAAAGGTCCTGCAATTCATACACCAAACCCATGGCCTATCGAGAAAAATAAAACAAATATATATATAGAAAGTAAGATAAAAGAAATGGGGGAATTAATAAAATATGTATTAGCATGCATCTTTTGTTATATAAATAAATAGCAATATTATCATTGGCTTCCCTATACATTGCATAAATCATATTATCATGAGTATTACGTGGTGTGAAGGGGAGGAACAAAATAATTATAAAGATTGTTATTGCTAATTGCTATACATGTACCTTGATAGCGATTATAAAATTTTTGGTGGTGGTTGTAATGTAATCCAAGCATAAAATGTCAAAGGCCGAATGTGCTAATTAATTACAAAGTCAATATTCATTTCCTTTATCCTTTTAGTGTTTGGAATTAATAATAATGCTATAAGTAACAGAACGTTGAAGAAATTTTATATGGTTTGTCGTGCCCATTGACTTATAAGGGAATGAAATTCATTTGCATAATTGTGCTTGCGTTGATGAATATACCATATATCACATGGGACGTGTCACATTTTCTATTCGTTTGCTGCAAAAGTTCCCCGCTACCATAACATCATTACATCATAAAGCACCGGCCATATAACCATAAAAGCATCTATATGATTGGAAAAATAATAACAATGCCAACACCAAGTGATGGTAAAATTTGAATTTAAATTTAAATTTTATTTAATATAGATTTTTTTTTTTAGATTTGAAATTTAAATTTAGCCTTTTTGGGTCAGGTCGAATGTAGGATGAATCCAATTTTTTTAAATTTTTTTAAAAATTTTTAAAATTTTTTTTAGTAAAATTTAAACTTTTAGAGTATTTATTTTATAAAATAATTATTATATTGTAAAATTTATATTATATAATTTGTATTCATAATTTAATATATTTTGTTATCATTGTTTTAATTTTTTATGTTAAATTTAAACTTTTGAAGTATTTATTTCATAAAGTAATTGTTTGATTCATATGTATTAAGGATTAGTAATTAATTTAGAATTTTTTTTAAAAATAAAAAAATAAAAAGGGGATCCGGGCCAGGTTTTCGATAACTCGAATCTAGCTCGGATTTGAATTTTGTGAAAAAAGGTACATAAATCTAGATAAAAATTCAAAATTTTCTGGGCTAAATTTCAAATCTAAACTTTTTACCATCCCTAAAGTTAAGTTATTAACTTTTTATATACTTAAAAAAAATTTTAAGTGTAAATATCATTATAAAAAAATAACACGTTATTATTAATAATATAAGATAAGACCACTACATACACATTAATAGTAAAAATGTAAATCGCTTTTATGCACTTTTTAAACCATATTTTCTAAAGAGAAAAGGCAAAAGTTCTATATTCTATCATTTGTGATTATGTAAATATGGTAGAACATTAAAAAACAATAACAATAACATATTTTCTCAATTATTTTATATCTAAAAAAAATGTTAGATCGAAATTTGTAAATGAAAAATCTAAACGATGAAATAGGGATTACACCAACATTACCATGAGTACTAGAGTGGATGGTTACGTTAGGTTGGCGTTAATATAGTCATTAAAACTATCACTATAGTTATAACTATTTTTGTTAGATAATTTTGATCAACAAAAAATTACCTTTGTCGAAGGTCAATTCCAACTGCAAAATGATGGTTGGGTGTGGGTGTGTAAAATTATTACAATCTTGTACCAAGGATTTTGACTAATTTCTTTGTAGAATTAGGATGTTGCAGGCAGAGCTAGTGCATCTTCTTTGTGTTGTTTGATAGAGATGCGCATAGCATAGCAGCCAGCAGCCAGCAGCCATGTGGGTTGGGGTTTATTGAACCAAATCTGATCTCTTTGTCAGAGCTCACTCACCTGAAAATTACTACGACTCATTTTGTCATCTTTTTGCATGTTGCTGGTGTTTGGCCGAGTAATTAAGTGTTAGTTTCCCTTCCACTTTTCTTTCTCACCAAACACATTTAACCCCTTTAATGGAATGGAGCTATAACAATTCTAAGTTTTAATTAATTTACTATCTTTATCATATATTGTGGAAGAAGGGAAACGAGCACCTTCAAAACCTGGGATTTAAACAAATCTCTTGGCATAGAATTCTCACAAAAAAATCAAAGCCAGTAATCAGAGAGATGATCATGAGCCACCCACTCCTAGTCCATTATCCTCAATGTTTTAATATGTATTAATTAGGCCCTTTACTTGATGTTCTAAATTTGCAAAAATATTAAAACAGAAAAAAATGAGTCTGATATTAACATCAGAAACTTTCATCTTTTCATGTATAAGAAAATACGACGAATGCAATTACGTCTGCTTGGTGTTTAAAAAAAAAAAAAACTCAAGACGATGAAAAGAAAACTCAGAAACAATGAGCTCGCCTTGATGAGCGGCGAGAAGGCGAAACCATGTGAGGTGACGGTGTTTGTGCGGTTGTTGTGGCGACTTACACCTGAACTAAACAAGTTCCTAACCTATTAATTTCAATTCAATATTCCCATGCACACAAAATCAATTAAATAACAAATGTTAAATTGTGTTTCATAAATGGAACTGGAAGTTGGTCGGAAAGGTATAGACATTTAAAAAATCACCTTACATTTCTACGTTTCGGAATAATTTTAACCTGAAATGCCTATTGTCATTTATTAGGTAGGCTTCATATCCAAACTTGAGATTGGGGAATTAATGGTGTTATCAATTTGTAGCTATTTTGAATTAATGTTTTAGCTACGTTACCGTTGAAAAACAAAGGGTTTTAGATTTAGCACTTGATGGGTATAATGTCATTGACATAAGCAATAAGTAGATACATGTCAATCAGAACTATTCTCAGTGAAACATTTAATTAGATCAAAATATTTGGATTTCCTTATTATTTTAACTCCACTAATTTTTGACGAATCGCCTGTAGTATAATCATTATAAACAACGTATATAAAGTCATAAGGACGTTTCTTTTTCTTGTTATCGTTTCTTAATTATCAATCATAAATATAAGAAAATGGTTTAATTACAAAAAAAAAAAAAAAGCCTAAATTTTAAGATTATCTTTTTAGCCACAAACCAATTCCTCATATTTTTATTACCAAAAATTTACAAAATTATTCTCAATTATTTAATTTCATAATTTCCCTCTTTAGGTTCTCTTTATAGAAAAAAAAAATCTCCACCAAATCATCAATCCGATGACGATGAAAGACAGTTGACAATCACAAAAAGTCATCATCGTATGTTAAATTTTTACACCTAACATAAGTTTAATTTTTATATTATAAATGTTAATATTGTAGATATATTTATATAAATTGAATGTGATTATAGAAATTTTGATTTGTTTTAAGTGTTTGATGTGAAAAAATTAAATAAAAATATAATAAAAGACTAGTATTCTACGGCGGCAAAAGAACTGCAAAAAGAACATAATTTGTACTGCATTTGCAATGCACGATGAGTTCACTACGCATTGCATTCGCGCGATGTGTTTGCTACACATGGCATTCGCGCAATGCATTAGATTTGCTGACAAATTATCTCAAATTTTTTTTTTTTATTTGATGGGGCATAAAAAAAATGCATAGATTATGACTCCAAAATGTTGTATAACTAATTTTCTTTATATAGTCATGAGAAATTGACCAGCAATGGCATAGAGAATTAAGTCATTTTTCATCTATTAAAGGATTTATTTATTTATTGAAAAAATTGAAATATATTTTTGGATGGATGAAGAAAACCATTTTGATCAACAACTGCTTAATGAGTGAAACCGGCTAGCTTTCTGGTAACAACTTATAAGGCCAACATTACATAGCACCCACATAGTAGCTTTGGCCACACTTTAATGCTACAGCTCTCAATTCGAGTAAAACGACGAAATTATAGCAAAATCCTCATCCTCAGCTTATTCTTAATTAGTTTGACGAGTTTATTATGCGTCTGCGTCCATCAATTTCTCATTGAAATATTAATAAAAACTACTTCATAGAACATAAACATTGATTAAAAAAGTAACGGTTTGCTTTCTGTAATAGATGTAAGAAATTAGGGGCGGAAACATTCTCTTATGCATAAACAGTACGAAAAAGAAAAAAAAAACATGAAAACAGCCTTACCTGTGTACCTTTTATAAAATTTCTGAATAAAAAAAATTAGTATAAGAGATTTAACCACATGTTATGAGATTGGGAACGAACGACAACTTGAACTCATCCAAGTTATGGGTACTAGACATTGCATGTCCCATCACCAAAACGAAACGACTTCGATTTGCTAGCCTGTTCATTCAACTCTAGATGGGATTAATTTGAACACCATTTTCTAAATTATCTCACTTATTTAATAATCATTTTAGTCAGTCCATCGTTTCATACCTATGACTATGAGAAATCTCCTTTTCCAGCTTACAAGATTTAAAAAATATATATATATATATATTGTGCTAAAAACGGATGGAAACAAACGGAAAATCCGGTAAATTATGTTCTTATGGTTTTAGAACAGAATATTAACCGGAAGAACTGGTGAACTAGAGGCTTGAAGTACCGCCGTCTCTCCGACACGTAAGCACCGTACCTTTATAAGGACACCTGTCCATTGACGGCCTTATTGTATTATATTCAAACAATTCGTACAGTAGCCTGAATTTCAGCTTACGGTCAACTTATCCTCGTGGCAACGTAGCACTGGGTTCAGCTATCATAGCCATTAACTGCGAGTAGAAAATTATTCTTAGCAAGTAAAATATTAAAAAAAGGAGGTTTTGGCAAGCGCCCTCTTGTAAGCTCATTCCTTCTCTTTTATGATTGTAAAATATTTCAAAAAATATATATATTAAAAAAGCTGAGGTGGAAATGATGGTTCCGTTGCTAAATAGCTGAGGTGTCGGAGGGAGGCACGTGATGTACCGACACACTTGACACGTGGGAGTAGTAAAGTTAGAGAGAGAGAGAAACACAAAGTCAGTTAGTGGCAGTTAGAGAGGTGGTTATTTGCGAGGTTAATTAAACCTAACCCTGGTGAAGGATTTAACAGAGAGTTTAACGGAGTTGGGCACTATTAGGGGAGCACCCAACACGCCTTTCTCTATATAAAGACGGCTTCACCAGAGCTTTTTCTTTGACTCAATTTTGTTCCATTTTTCCTTCTCCCAACCTAATTCATCTAGAAAGACAGATATATAGAGAGAGAGATTCACTGAGACATTGAAAGAGAGAAAGCGAGAGCTCTGAAGCAGCTAGCAAAAATGGCGGTTTCTTATCAAAGATTGTTCTTTGTATGTGCATTGCTGATTATATGGCTCTTTGTTAGCGTTAAAGCCTCAACCGAGAATCAGGAGCTAAACTCAAGGTATTCTTTGAAGAAAACATAGAGCGTACTCTTGTGCATTTCGCTTATTCTTGTTTTTCTACGTGAAGAATCCTAAAAATTATGACGCATTTCAATCACCGTGAATTTTGCTTAATTTCTTCGATTCTCTATGAGTGCGAGCTTACTTTTCTTCGAATCTCTATGAGTGCGAGCTTACTTTTATTCGCTTTGTATAAATCTGAAGGTGATCAGATAATTTATATTCTTACTGTTTGTTTTTGTTCGTTGCTTCATGTATCAGGTTCTTGAAAACTGAGGAGTTACAGAGCTCGAACACCTCGACAATGACGAACAGGTTAGTGTTAGTACTGAAAATGAGTCCAACAGCTTCAACTTTACAGTCTACATCCTTTACTGTACTTTCTAACAAATTTTACCCGTCGACTTGGTAACGGCGTAAGAATAATCGTCAGATAAACATTTTATCGGGGTTGTTTTTTTTTTTTTAATAAACTGTGAGACTGTCTAAGCCGTTCGATCGGATCTGATTCATCTGAAAAATCTGGATCGTTAATTAAGTTCCGTTCTTTCAACCCTCGGGACAGATATTTGACCGTAAAATCAACTGACGGACTAACATGATCTCCCTACGCTTTCAATGTCGCAAAAGACCCTGTTCCCGCTCAATTAGCGAATAGAGATAGTGGCAAAGGGAAATTAGGGAAAATCTAGGAGGTTATATAAGTCATTTTACGACAGAAGTCAGAACTCCGCACTTTGGATGATACTCGAGCGGTAAAATCATAAGAATTTCAAGTGCGGCGTCGTTCGAGAACATTGTCGTTTTTAAGTTATTTATCGCTGACGTTTAATTGAGAAAAAGTGCTAATGTGGTTTTGGATCTTATATATCCTTTCAGGACGGACGATGATGCACGGACACATGAGCACGCAGTTGATAATCCAGAGGAAATTGCATCTATGGTTGACATGTGAGCAGCTCTCTCTCTCTCTCTCGCCATATTATTTAATCACACAATTCATTCCCTTGTATTTATTTTCCCTGTTTTCTTTCTTTTAAAAAAAAAAAATTTAAACCGAATGTAAATATAGAATATAGACTCTGCACGAGGGCTCATATGATCTGTACATATCAAACTAATGAGTCAACTAGTAGTTTTGACACGTCTTTTTTACCACTTGGCCTCTTCCCAATCCCATCTGAGCGCAAGTTTCAGTCAAAATGGTCACTGTTATGCTTTAATAGTTTGGCTAGATTATGATCTCATTTTTGTTGTTTATTAATCCAAATTTCTGCTTTAGAACAGATTCATTGGACGTTTTATCTCTTTTATCAGAAACATAAATATCTGAACATGGTTCCCTGACTGATTCAAATTGGACCAATCACCGTCTAATTTATTATTCAACAGAGGAGTTAATATCCATTAAGATTGTGAGGAATCAGCAGCGACCATGTTCTCTACTGTTGTAATCCCTCCGCTTGTGTAATCTTATTGCCAGCCAACCCACATGCCGATGTCGTGAAATCCGTGCGCATCACGCTTTTATTTTATTTCTGTCCTTTTCTCTCCTTATTTAAGTATGATGCCCAAGTACAAACAGCTTTTGCCTTTGCCAATTTTATGTTACTTCAAGTTATGTTTTGGTGTTTATTATAAAGGCTTCTTCCATTGCTTTTGTCTAGAACCACTACTTGAAATGTTAATGTTATAGGCTTTATTGGAATATAAAGTGATGCATAGTGACAAACAAAAGCCCATGTTTGTCTTCATTTCTCTGTACTTATTTTGCGATATTTTGAATAATTGAATCTTTCTTTTTGAATTAGATCTTCTGATTGTGTCCACTAACTTATTTCTTGATTTATAAATAGAATCTAGTGCCAAATATTGAATTTTCTCGCAGATTTTACCTGATTACTTTGCAGTATATATGGGAGAAAGCAGGGAAGAGAATCTGTCCTGTTTTTGTTCACCCAATGCATTAAATTGAAACTACAATAATTTCATTCAATTCTTTCAATCTTCAGTTGGTGGGGTAGCCTACTTGAATTATTCTCCCTTTCTCCAGCCTGTCACGAACCAAGAGGTTCAGATCACAAATCACAGATCTGGTTTCATGCAAGAAAACTTTCGTGGAATTCTTTTGTGATCTTGATATTGATCTAATGCTATACTGACATAACTATGCTATTGAATTGAATGAGCCCCAATTTTTAATGTCCACCGACGCACCAAGTACCAGACAGGGATTAGTGTCCACACCACCTTAGCATTTATTTCTTAGTAGCCGAATGTGGTCAATAATATCAACTTTCCGTATGAGCCGTATCCATCTATCCGTATTTATCTCCCTCATTATATCACATGGCCAGCCTAGGAACAATATGCTTGAACTCTCTTTTGAGTGATTTAATTATCAAACATACTAATATTGTCATTATAATTGTCCAACAATGTCGCCTTTTTTTTTTCTTTTTAATTGATCTTCACATGCTATAAGAATTTTGACTTGATAGATGAGAATTAACTAATGTGATGACTGTAATGAAATTTTGAAAATTTTATTTTATCAGGGAAATTCGCAATAGTACCGAAAGGAGAAAGTTGGGATATTTCTCGTGTGGAACTGGCAACCCAATTGATGACTGCTGGCGCTGTGACCGCCGATGGCACTTGCACCGTAAGCGCCTTGCTAACTGCGCCATCGGCTTTGGACGCAATGCCGTTGGTGGCCGTGATGGCAAGTACTATGTTGTTAATGACCCAAGCGATAATGACGCAGTGAACCCCAAACCCGGCACACTCAGGCACGCTGTCATCCAGGACAGGCCTTTGTGGATTGTGTTCAAGCATGACATGGCTATAACACTAAAGCAAGAGCTTATAATGAATAGCTTTAAGACAATTGATGGTCGTGGTGTTAATGTTCAAATTGCTTATGGAGCTTGCATTACAATTCAATACATCACAAATGTCATTATCCATGGCATAAATATTCATCACTGTAAACCTACTGGTAACGCCATGGTTCGAAGCTCTCCGAGCCATTATGGGTGGAGGACAATGGCTGATGGAGATGCCATTTCCATTTTCGGATCAAGCCATATTTGGATTGATCACAATTCTCTGTCAAATTGTGCTGATGGTCTCATTGATGCTGTTATAGGATCAACTGCGATCACTGTCTCCAACAACTACTTCACCCACCATAATGAGGTAGTCTATCTATCACTCTCAACGCATCACATTTGCCAAGTCATTTAAGCAATTAAGGAAGCGGACGACTAAGCTTTGCTAATGTGATCTTATACAGGTTATGCTGTTGGGCCACAGTGACTCCTACACAAGAGACAAGATGATGCAAGTGACCATAGCTTACAACCATTTTGGTGAAGGTCTTATCCAAAGAATGCCAAGGTAACATACTCTTATTCATTATTTAGTGTGACCACTTTTCATTTGTTAATTCAAGCAAAATAAAGTGAATAAATGATGCTTTAAAATAACTGAGAATTGGGACCTTTTGACAGATGTAGGCATGGGTATTTCCACGTGGTGAACAATGACTATACACACTGGGAAATGTATGCCATCGGTGGAAGTGCTAACCCCACAATTAACAGCCAGGGAAACAGGTATCTTGCCCCAGTAAATCCCTTCGCTAAAGAGGTAAAAGTAGTTAATTTTTGTTTATGATCAATGATGCTACTTAATGATAGCAAAATCATGACGAGTATGATAAAATTGATGTGACCAGGTGACAAAGAGGGTTGACACATCAAATGGCCTATGGAGGCACTGGAATTGGAGATCAGAAGGAGACCTCATGCTGAATGGAGCCTACTTCACTCCATCAGGAGCTGGATCTGCAGCCAGCTATGCAAGGGCCTCAAGCTTGGCGGCCAAGCCTTCTAATTTGGTTGGCGTTCTTACCTCTAATGCCGGTGCACTTAGATGCCGCCCTGGTCTCCAATGTTGATTCGCACTCCATCAACAAAACAAGCCAAAAAAAAAAAATCCAAAAAATTAGAAATAGAAAAAATCTCTTTTTCTTCCTTCACCATCTTTACAGCATTATCCAACGAGTTTGCCACCATTTTGTGTAATATCTACCACATCCCTTTGCATTATATTTTGATTGTCCCGACTCCCAACCTAAATGCTTGACAAGTGTAAATTTTTTTTTAAAAATTGTCATGTGTCGTCATCCCCATATACAAGAACGTGCACTTGTCGTAAGGCCATTGATTGATCGACCTCGGCATCCTTTAATAAGCTGCCGTAGTGTTGTTCACTTCTTCGTTTTTACTTCCGTAAGTAAGTATCTCAATATCAATTGGCTTCTACACTCATCTGTCAATGTATCTACTTGCATTTCTTTCACGCTACCCTGTTATAAGCAAAAGATTCTCTATCTGGGTATTTTAACTAATGCCCATTATTTTCATCTTTATGCCTTTGTAAGGATTAATTCTCCTGTGTGTACTCTGCTTTATAAATTAATTTAAACAACAATTGCACGCGATGGCAAATGATTCGGTGCTGCTAATTAGGATTAGATATCAAGTACTTTGTTACATGCATACATGTGTTAACGACAATATCATATTACTTGCATGTGCTGTGTGGGCAACGTCCTAAGGCCTAAGCATGTGCTAACTTGCTCACCTATGAAACACTTACAAAAATTTTCTTGCTGTCGAACTCATGTTGCTTGTATGAAAATTGGAAGTGATGGATGATATCTCAGAAAAAGGGGAAGCTTAATATGTCCATTTCAGAATCTGAGGCCAATGTTGCTGCTGCTGCTGAGATTTTTAACATGCTTAATAATTCTAACAATCCACACTACAGAATGCAATATCTTATTACATATGCGCCTAAGAACTACTTTCGAATCCATAGAACTATAACCTTCATTGCAAAACATCGAGGCATACACTACAATTGCCCCATCTAACAAGAAAAGGGACAATATGACAACTAAAGCACATGATTTGAAGAAATCGTTAGAAAAGAAAGCTCAGAAGGGGGTACCAATTTCACTCCTTGTTTCAGTTGGGCTATACAAAGCTGATCTGTTTCTTGGTCTATTCTCCTCCAACTGCTTGACAACTTCATCCATGGTGGGTCTCACTGTAGCTACTGGTGCACAGCAACCCATTGCAAGCTTCAATGCTTGAACTAACCCTTCTTCCATTGGACTCCTTATCCCCTTTAAAACCTCCACATCAAAAACCTCCATTGTTGTCTCCTCCAAAACTGCCACTTTCACCATTGAAGGCAAGTCGACAAACTTGCCATTTCTCCCGCTTTTTCCTGGCTTCTTTCCTATCAAAATCTCCAATAAAAGTATCCCAAATGCATAAACATCTGTCCTGGAATTGCATTTCTTCATCTTTTGAAGTTCAGGGGCCTTGTAACCATCAGCCTTAGCCAGGGCTACCATTTCATCAGCAACCGATGGGATCATTAGCTTATCAAGTCCAAACTCAGTGAGCCTGGCCACGAAAAAGTCATCCACAAGCACATTCTTGGATCTTACATTCCCATGTGTGATGGGCGTCTCAAGACCATTATGTAGATATGCTAGTCCCCTGGCTATGCCCAATGCAATCTTGTGTCGCCGAGCCCAATTCAGCACTGGTTTGCCAGTTCTAGTATCTGAATTCAAGCAGATCAGATAAATTACAAGACAGATTAACTTTCATTCTATTCCCTAATTTGGAACATAACAAATAAATATAGCACTTAAGCAATCTATGCATTGTTTAGGTGAAATGGTTCCCAAAATGGCTTCTTCAGAAGATTATTTTTTCCAAATTTAGTTTTGGCAATCTATTGTAATGAAAAAGTGGATTATTTTCTGAACTTCATTGAGGGACTTGAGCTTTACTCGTTAGCCATCTGCACCTTAAGACACAACTCTATTGAAAGGCCTCCATATGACCAAATGGGGTTCCCTTCTTGAAAAATGCACATCAGGAGGCGCCTACTATTGTACAGTGAGAATAGGATCCCATGAAAGTGAGAATTGCTCTAGACATAAACTAAAGAAAATAAACAGTTGGATTCAAAAACAAGTTGTTTGAGTTTTAGATGCCAAATTTTGTGGGAAACTAATCCATATGCAATATAGTTCAAAACAAAATTGGGTCAGTTAGTGTGGTGGTAAATGGACAATGAGTTGGCTTAAGACTTCATTCGCTTCAGGTTAAGGGTGAGCCGCTGGTTGAGACTTTGAAGGGACAAACATTGAGCATGAGTGCACACTGATAAACAAGTGCAGGGTAGACTAATTTAGGTAACCTTGTAAACAAGACAACAACAATACTTAAGCAGAAGACAATTAATTATATATTAATGTTAACTACATTAATTGAGAATACTAATAAAAGAAATGCTAATAAGCATTGCTCTCTACAGTCAATGCTAGACTGACCTATATAGATCAGGGCAGATGCTAAACGAGTGCAGGCTTGTTAACAACAACACAAACAACAATAATTAAGCATAAGACAGTTAATTCTATATTAAAGTTAACCACATTTAGTTAAGAATACTAACAAAAGAAAAGCTAATTAAGCATTGCTCTGTGCAGTTGATGCTAGACTGTCCTATATTGAGATTGACCTAGCCCTGAAACCTAAAAGGCCTCTATGGTTTAAATATGGCTTCACCCCTGGAAACTATACATCATGGCTCAGCCAGAGCATCACTCTAGTAAGATTAGATAATCCAGTATTTTCTAGGGCAACCCATACTTACGAGTCATTAATTTATGTTAGGAGCCACCATCCTGATTATCATATACTTCAGAGTTTGTTAGTAACTTTGCAAGCGTAGGTGGCTGAAAGAGAATGATGTTGATCAAAGTATGCCAGAAGATTGTAGAGCCCAATCACTCTTGCTCTAAAGAGAGTGATTGGGCTACCACTTGAGCTAAAGCTCAAGAGAATGTGTTCCAATATTGCTGGCAACCAAATTATGATTGGATCTCCATGTTATAATGGAGATATTAATATAGTGGGTTTGGGATAATTCACGTTTTCTATAATTTTCAATATCATTGGACTTGACCATCTTGTATGTATAATTCTAAAATATATAAGATACCTCCAGAGAGACAAAGGGACATCTTTCGCAAGTAGCCTTCCTGAACAGCTAAATGCAGTATGAATAATGGAATTGCTTGTGTTTGTTTCTAACAATTATTTGTTGCTTAATCAACTAAGCCCCAATTCAGGGCAATTTTTTAGCATCAATTTGTGCTATATACTTCAAAAATTGAAGAAGTTTTAACTCTTACACATAAGGATATTAGTATTTAAATATTCACAAGTGGCTTGATAATAGCACATGCATTTAATGCAGAAGGAAGTGCAACAAAATGTGCATACCGTGTAAAAGATCATGGAGGGTCCGGTTGGGAAGATAATCATAAATGAGTAGCTTCTCTCCTCTGTTTCCTTGATAGAAAGCTCTCAAAGGAATCAAATTCTCGTGTCGAACCCTTCCCAATTGCTTTATCACAGGCAAACTCGTACTCCTGTCCTTGCAACTACCTTCTCTCAATAGCCTCAAAGCTATGGTCACTCCATCAGCAAGCTTTGCCTTGTACGCAGTCCCATAAGTTGTCTTCTCAATAACTTGTCCTGTAGCATTTAACACATCCTCTAATGTCAAATGCTCACCGCCTTGAAATATAATTAGCTTCCCTTCACCACCAGGACCTCCACTAACACCATTTTCACTAAGACCATTTTCTTCATCTTCTCCTTCTTCCAATTCTTCTTCAGTATCCCCTCGATTTTTTCTCTTCTTATTTTGCACATAACCAATTGACAACGAAGCCAAAACTACAGCTCCAGTCATTAATCCAATCACAAGTCCGGCAATTGCACCTGAGCTCAACCTAGAATTCCCATTACAACTTTTTAAAGGTAACCCACAGAGAGCAGGACTGTTTCCTTCAAAAACCTGGAAACCAAACTTTGATTCACTAAAAACAGGCAATATCCCACTAAAATTATTGTGTGAAAGATTCAAATTGTCAAAGTTCAACCGAGTTAAACTCTCAGGAATTGAACCTGAAAACATGTTATTTGAGAGATCAAGCTCTTTAAGACCCTCAAACCTAGTAACAAACTCTGGGAAACTCCCTGAAAACTTGTTGCTACTCAAATCAAGAAACTGCAAGTTCTTGCAAGTAGAGTTAGGAAGTGCAGGTTCAGGGAGAGCTCCAGATAGTGAATTGCCATGAAGCCTAAGAGAAACAAGCCTATCACAAAGATTCCAAATTGATGGAGCTAAAGCACCACTAAAAAGATTATCACCCAAATCAATATCAGATAGTGAAGAGCTGTAACCAAGCTCAAGAGGTATGGTTCCTTTGAGTGAGTTAACGTTAAGATACAAACTTTGAAGCATAGAGAACTCGCCAAGCTCTCTAGGGAGTGAACCAGTGAGGTTAGCTGATGGGAGCTGAATAGAGAGCAGGTGAATAGATGGGTCTTTATAAAGAGAAAGATTAGCCCACTGTGGTGAAGAGAGGTCACTGCAGGAGAGTGGAGACCCATTTGAGTAAACCCATTTGAGCCCTCTCCATTGACACAAAGGCACAGACAAGTTCCATGAAGATAAAAGTAAGTTCTCATCGTTACCTTGCAATGAACCTTTGATTTTTCCTAAGAGAAGCTCAACATCTGGTGAAGCAGAAGCAGAAGAAGAAGCTAAAGACTCGGTGAGTGAACTAGATAAAGCTGTGTTGAAGAAGAACACGAGGACAATGTAGAAGGAGTGAAGTTTCAAAAACGCCATGTAGAAAGCAGAGACACCAGAGGAAAGAGAAGAAAGGAAAGTTGATACCGATAGTGTGGTTTTGTGGAGTCCTAAGGAAGAGTTTTTTCTTTTCGGGAAAGCTGACAGAGTGTTGACTAATGGAAAGTAATCTCACAGATCAATAATTCTACGGTCATGATTTGACTCTATCACTTTAAATAATCAAATCGGAGTGTAACAATGAAGTGATCCTCCTTAATCATACACCGTTAACGTTAATCAAAGTTGGTTTTGAAAGAAATTGAGTATGATTGAACGGTGATGTTGCTGGGGAAGATGTAGCCTTTTAAATATTAATTAACTCTCTTCAAGCTCGCCTTTGGAAGTAGAAATCTTTTTCTTTTGAATTTTTTATATTACTAATGCACTTTTTGAGAAAGAAAGCACTGTTTTGCAGGACGCCACTGAGCCTTGTCTTTTCAATGTAAAAATTGCGGGCAGGTGCATAGATCATATCATGTTCCCTCTTTTATCATTCTACGCGTGTTAGACAAATTAAAAAAAAAAGAGTTCTACAGCAAAATTAACTTGATGCTGTTGGTAATCAGTGCAACTCTAAAAGGTAGGGCCCTGATAAAATTGACTGAATGATTGACGGTGGAGATGAAGAATGTATCTTGATGATGATGATGATGATGGTGTTGTTGGGTAAGCAGTGTGTAGTCTCTAATGGGGCCACTTGTCTTGTGGGTCCGAGACAAAGGAAAGGCAAAGCAAAACAAAGCTTAAGCCACAACGTAGAATTTAGAAAAGGAGAATCTATGTCCAAGGCTTAGATTAGATGTGAAGAAGGGGCTTGGAGAAACCAGGATTTTAATTTTTTTTAAGTGAAAATTTGTTGGATGGGGGTCTCAGTCGCAAAGTTATAATTGAATTGGAGGGTCATTTGCACCGAAAATAGGCTCTTGTTTCTCCTTATCATTTTCTTTCTATATAATGCTTTCAGATACATATAAATATTGTGTACTCATTTTCTTCTTTTATACAATGCTTTTTACATGGCCTGAAAATTTTAAGAACTCTTTTGAATATAAGGTTGATAATTTTTTTTTTAGAAGTACCAAACAGTCTGGATGACTTTCTCATCTCTTTTCCTTCGAAAATCATTATGGATTCTAATTTTCCTAGAGATTAGCTTATAGCAAACTTGATTTCTTTCTTTTAACTTAAAATTTTGAATTAGGTAAGTTAGGTTAATTATAATCCATTCAAAATTTTAAGTTAAAAAACTATTTACAACAAGCATGAATCATAGAAAATTTATGAAGAAACTCAACCTATTAAAATTAGGATTATAAAAGACTTTAAATTATAAATAAGTCGAACATATTGATCTTTGACTACGATTTTATTTACCTTGACAAGTCATATTAAGGATTACTAAAGCAAGTAAACAAAAAAAACTCAAAGAAAATTAGTATTTTTGAACTGTTTCAGACAGTGTGACGAGAAAAGATACAATCTTTTCTGCTTATACGAAGTGATATAAAGTTGGACAATAGAAATTAAATGGGGCATGGGGGTAGCTTATCTTAATCATACATGGGCCTTGTGATTTTGTTAATTAGAGTTTAGATGGGGACAAAGGATAAACAAGATAGAAAATTTGCATAGAAAACAGCACGCAGTGAGCGTAAATGATTGGTGTCTCAATTATGCGCCGGGAACCCAATGGAGAAACTTTAATTGAGGGCCTATCATAATGTAAGATAAAAGAATGAGCAAGTGGTTGAGATATCATGATAAGAAATCGATTTCACAAACATCTAGTGTTAACATATTTGTTGGCATTTTTTGCTATTCAAATTCACGCCAAAGTCTTCAGGAATTATTGGTTTCCTCGACAATCTATGATTCTCATTTCATATCACAAATCTTTGACCTTTTATGGCTTTGTCCTCGTCATCATTTCATCCAAAAAACCATAACATTTCCAGAATTTGACAACCAAGTTTTAGGCCTAAGTGCAATAATGGCTTCTAATAAAGAGCTTTAACAAAAATGATAATGCTAGTAGATAATGGTTATAACTTGCATGCATGCTTGACCAATAAAGCAGGGTCATTATTTTAATTATATTTACTCACACTATAATTGGTAAATATTTAAGGACTACATCCTCGTATGGTAGACTTTTTCAAATTAGACTGAAGCACCGAAGAGAATTTGAAATTTAAGTCCATGTGAGCTCCGATTTCATCATCATCGTGCGCAGACGTTGACACTAATTAGAAATTTCAATTTGCATGGAACTTTGTCTGGCCATGGTGGAAACATATTGATTGCTAACCACACAGACCTTAGAGAAACCGAAGTCAATGAGCAAAAGCCTTGGAACAGGAGGGTAAAGAAAAACAGCTCAATATAGAAAGTCAAGATCCTTTAGCTGGAAAGACGTTAAAAGAAATTGCTGATATATCCTTCAGCTCAAGTAACTGCCGGAACTGAAGATTAGATATCAATCCAACTCAATGTAAAATATTGCAATTAAACATTTTAGGCCCTCGATTTGGGAAAGCTATAGAAATAACATGCAATTAGATCAATCCTGTTACATTTTTCAAGTAATTTAGTAGTACAATGTGTAACGAATCTTTTTGAGAACTGTGTGTCTTAAACAATGTAAAAAATATTACACAAAGAAGAGATGAAAGACAAGCATAAGGTGTTTGAAAAAAAATACTATCTATATAACTAAAAACGACTAAAACTTATGAAATACTATCTATATAATTGAAAGCGACTATAACCTATAAGATACTTTATACAAAAGAATGTGACTTTCTTTTATATTAATAGTTTTAAACAGTTAACAGTTAAGATCTAAATAATTTAACAGTATACATATAAGATGGGATAAGATGTCAAATAATATTTCTAAATATTATTTCATCTAGACATGGGTAAAACTTATCCTACAAGCAGTCATGGGCTTGGCTCATATCTCTATCCCAATTAATTGAGCATTCTAGAAATTTTGGTCTACGTAGTGTTTTATAAGTCCAGTAGCTTTTAAGAGGCGTAGCCAAGTACTAAGTGCTCGAGGAAATACTTAAGAGCACATGGAGCGTGATATTCTATCCCACCAAATTCAAGTGATGCCCTTATCGCGTCTTCACTGGAACTTGTGTACCTTGTTCTCGAATTATCACAGTGCATTAACGAGTTCCTAGCTTGATTCACTATTAGGAACCCTTTCCACTTAAGGAAATACTCACAACTCGGAAGGTAATTCTTCTTCCACACCGTCCTCATATCAAAAATAAGTTATGCCTTCTTGTTGTAAGATGTGGAAACTCTTATAAGTGCATTTATTTGTGGTTCATGCTTCGTGTCCTCCGCGTCACCATAGTATGGCTTTAGCAAGTTATGTGAAACAATGGATGTAGGCGAAGTCTTAAAGGTAACTCTATATTATATAAGATATTGTCAATCCTCTTGGCAATAGAAAATTTTCTCTCATACTTGTTAGGGTTTGTGATTACGTGTCATCCCTATTTGTATGAATATTTAATATTTATACAATGCACATTTTATTAAATCGCTAATTATATTAATTATATGGTACACTGCTTGTAACACTATAGACGTTGTATGATCTAAAGAAATTTAGATCTAATTTAAAGGAGTTTAGATCACGGCTAATAGTTAGCAACACTGAGAATTATGACTGCTAACAGTTAGTAGGTTATAAGAATTAATAAAATCCAAGAAGTTAGAGCTTTATCTGTAACGGGACAAAGAATTGAGGGTATACTAGTAATGACGTAGTTGTAAGAGTTGTAATAGGTGCTAAAAAATGTCATTATGCAAATATGTTCTCAAATATTATGTTCTTGATCTATTTTCACAAATGCAGGTCTGCCAATGAATCCTTTTTATATAGTCAATGTATATTTATATCTATAGGCTACAGATGGTTGTTCCTATCTGACTATGTGCTTGGAGCTCGTATAGACATACAGGTTTTCAGTAAGGACTAGGTACCGAACAGACTCGCAAGGACCTCAATAGACATCCTATGTAAGCCGTCAATGGAATGTCCTCTCGAGTTGAGTAATATTCGTAGTCCTTTGACCTAAACCCCATGGTTGGCTTATGAGTAATCCATCATACTTAGGTTCCACGAAAATCAAAGACATTTCATGGTCTGACTGTTGTATGTCACTAGGTATGGTCCGATGCTCATGGAGTCTAGTGTGCACAGATATGGGATCTGTTAGCTCACATAAAGAGTTATATATCCGATACTCAATTGTATCTCAGAAAGTCTTATGGCCATAAGCAATAAACTCGAAAAATGAGTTTCCCACATAGTTAAACAATATAGTAAAAGTGTTTGCATATATTATTCATTAAAATATGAATTTAGAGATATGTTCATGGATGAGCTTATGGGGATTTGACGGTGTTGATTTATGTCTCCACACATCCATGATATAAATGATGGAAGTGTTGGGAGTTGTACATTCATGGGTGTTTGCATGTGAGTTTTGTGTTTAATCACAATTTATACATATCTCATATATATAATGAAGCAGCGGAAGCTTAAAGTATTGCAGTAAACACAATCACAATATATTAATCAGAAACGAGATTGAGAAATAACCCTTGAAGCCTTTGGTTGGAGATTGTTGAAGTCCACCAAAATGTTGTCTTTGATCAATTCTAGTAATCAACAATGGTGGGTTTGATTATCTAGAATGACAGCTTTTGATCCAGCACTTGTTTAACTACTTAAACTTGTGTTCTTGATTTTTTCTTTTGATTAACACTTAATCAAATAATCAAAAACCTATTTTGCTAAATTAGTTTTAAGCCTTAAAAGAAAATAATGAATTCAACTCTTGAATCCATTAATTAGAAGACAATTTCTCTTTTCTCTCTTTGTAAAATGGCTGAGCTAATTTTGCAAAATCAATTTAACAAAAACCTCTTCAATTTAATTTACATTTGTTTTATTTATACAAATGAATTTAATTTCATTTCATAACACTTAATTTCACTTAATTTCAATTTGAATTTAATCTAACCTAATCATAGTTAACTCTTAACTTTAGTTAGGTTAAACTAACATTAAAATATTCTAACTATAGTTAACTCTTAACTCTAGTTAATTAAAAGAATATTTAATTATTTTAACCATGGTTAACTAACTTAACCATGGTTAGGTTAACTTTTACTTAACCATTAAGTATAGTTAATCTAACTTAACTAAATGGTTAACTCTTAACCTTAGTTAAACTTAAATTATTTATTCAACAATTAAATAAAATAATTATTTATTTGAATTATTTAACGATTAAATAATTATCAAGTGAAATTACAATTATGTCCTTACTCGGTTACCATGTTAACCTAAAGTGGGTCCCACCATCTGACCATATACTTTAGTTAACGTAACCTTAGTAAATTGCTGGATTTTACTGTATTAAACTATTTAATACGGTACGCTGCCCAAGTGCTCAAAGAGTACATTTCATATTGGGACTCCCTAGGTCCACGCCCGATTCGTCAAATGAAACTATTTCACAAGTCCGTGAACGATGCCCCACGCACACGTTACGGATATTACAAATCAGCGCGTCAGACCATACATGTTGAGGTTACTCCATATTCGTATAATCCTTCCGTCATTATATCCAGGATGAACGGGATATAGATCATTACCGTCAAATCCCGATAATTTCATCCATCACTTTATTATCTTCAGATTCGTATCTTTATGAACAATTTACGCAAACACTTTTGCTATAATGTTCGAACCTGGAGGAAACTCCTTTCCCAGGTTAATTGCTTACGGCCATAAGACTTTACAAGATACAATCTCGAAGTTCGGATATACTACCCATCTATGTGAGCTGGCGGATCCCATATCTACGCACACCGAACTCCATGAGCATCGGACCATACCCAGCGACACGTAGCGGTCAGACCATGAAAGGTCTCTGACATACGTGGAACCAAAGTATGATGGATCTCCCACAAGTTCACCGTGGCGCTCAGGTCGAAGGACCACAAATACTACTCAACTCGAGAGGACCTTCCTTTGACGGTTTCATAGGATATCTATTGGGGTCCTCATGAGTCTGTTCAGTATCCAGTCCTAACTGAATACCTGTATGTCTATATGAACTTCAACCAAGCTCATGGTTAACTAAGAATAACCATTTGTACAATACAGCTATAGACATACACTAATCTATGTGTTTCACCGATAGACCCTCATTGGTAAACGTAGATCAGGAACTCTTTATTTGAGAAGATACTTCCATAACGACATTTCTTAGTCTCTTTTGCAACTCTTTGCAATTTTGTCATTACTAGTAGATTCTCAGGTCTTTGTTACATTATAGATTAGGTTCTAACTTTTTAGATCCCACTGGGTATTATAACCTGCTAACACTTAGCATTTATAACTATCAGCTTTGCTAACTCTTAGCCATGGTTTAAACTTCTTTAAACCAGATATGAACTCATTCAGATCATATCATTTTTATAATGTTACAAGCTTAATTACCATTTAATAAAAGTTATCAGCGATTTAATAAAATATGCATTGTATAAATATTACAAACTTAATATTCATACAAACTGGGATGGCGCGTAAGCACATACCCTAACAAACTCCCACTTGCTCTAGTGCCATGCATACTGGTATCTTATACCCATAGCCTCCACGTGTTTCTCAAACACCTTTGGAGTTAAGGCTTTAGTAAGTGGATCCGCTACATTATTTATAGAATCTACTCTACAAATTATTATATCACCCCTAGCCAAGATCTCTCTAATTATGTGGTATTTCCTCTCCACATGTTTAGATCTCTGATGTGCTCTTGGCTCTTTTGCTTGTGCAATGGCTCCATTATTGTCGCAAAATAATGGGATAGGATCTTTCGAACTTGGAACTATTCCGAGTTCTGCGACAAACTTACGTATCCACACTGCTTCTTTTGCAGCTTCAGAAGCGGCAATATATTCTGCCTCAGTGGTAGAATCAGCTGTGGATCCCTGTTTGGTGCTTTTCCAACTCACTGCAGCACCGTTGAGAATAAACACATACCCAGATGTAGACTTTCTATCATCTAGGTCAGACTGAAAGTCTGAATCTGCGTATCCTCTCACTTGCAAGTCACCATCTCCATAAACAAGAAACTTGTCCTTCGTACCCTTAAGGTATTTCAGGACATGTTTGACTGCCATCCAATGGCTGTCACCTGGATCAGCCTGGTATCGGCTAGTAACACTTACAGCCATACTGATATCAGGTCTCGTGCACATCATAGCATACATCAAGCTTCATACAGCTGATGCATATGGCATGTTAGACATTCTAACTCTTTCATCTTCTGTTTGAGGAGACATTTTCCTCGAAAGATGAATGCCATGTCTAAAAGGTACACTAGTTGTCTTACAATTAGTGAAATTGTACCTTTCTAAGACACTATCAATATACGATGATTGGGAGAGTCCTATCAGCTTCCTCGCTCTATCTCTATAGAGTTTTATACCTAGTATAAAGGAAGCCTCTCCCAAATCCTTCATGGAGAAGTTCTTACTCAGATAGCTCTTGACTGATTGCAACATACCTATATCATTCCCAATGATAAGTATGTCATCAACATAGAGAACTAAGAAAACTATCATGCTCCCACTGACCTTTCTATACACACAAGCTTCCTCTTCATTTTTGATGAAACCAGACCCTCTGATTACTTCATCAAAACGAAGATTCCAGCTTCGAGATGCCTGCTTAAGTCCATAAATGGACTTCTTCAGTTTGCATATTAGACCAGAGGTCAAGCTAGATGCAAAACCTTCAGGCTGTTCCATGTATATCTCTTCATCGAGATATCCATTTAGGAACGCCGTCTTCACATCCATCTGCCATATCTCATAATCATAATATGCTGCAAATGCCAATAATATACGAATTGACTTGAGCATCGCTGCTGGTGCAAAAGTTTCCTCATAGTCGATCCCAGATCGCTGAGTATAACCTTTGGCAACCAGTCTGGCTTTAAAGGTTTCAACCTTTCCATCAAGCCCACGCTTCCGTTTATAAATCCATTTACAACCGATAGGAACTATTCCTTCAGGAAGCTGAACCAAGTCCCAGACTTGATTCTGATGCATAGAGTCAATTTCAGATTTCATGGCATCTTGCCATTTTCCCGAGTCAATGTCCAACATCGACTCTCTATAGGTCAAAGGATCATTTTCTTCAATTAAGAAAACTCCAAGCGCACCTTCAGGTATCTGACCATACCTAGTAGGTGGCCTAGACATCCTTTGTGACCTACGAGAATGGTGTGTTAAAGGTATTTCACTCGATTGAGCCTGAGTTTCCATCATTGGTTCATCAGTGTTTTGATTGACTTCATCAAGTTCAATCTTTTTACAATCCCCACAATCCATAAGAAACTGTTTCTCAAGAAAAGTGGCATTACGAGCAACGAACACATTTCGTTGTTCAGGATCATAAAATTGGTATCCCATTGAATTCTTAGGATACCCGATGAACCGATACTTATACCCCCTGGGTGCAAGTTTATCCTGTTGTGCAACATTTACATAAGCAGGACAGCCCCAAATTTTAAAATATTTGAGACTTGGTTTCCTTCCAGTCAATATCTGATATGGAGTGGAAGGAACAGCTTTAGATGGAACTCTGTTCAATATGTGAGTAGACGTTTGTAGGGCATGACCCCACAGATATTCAGGAAGATCGGTAAAGCTCATCATCGATCGGACCATATCCAATAAAGTCCGATTCCTCCTCTCCGATACACCATTGTGTTGCGGAGTACCTGGAGGACTATATTGAGCTAGAATCCCATTCTCTTTTAAATAATCCGAAAATTCACCGCTCATGTATTCACCGCCTCGATCTGATCGAAGGCACTTGATGTACATTCCGGTTTGTTTCTCTACTTCAAGTCGGAATTCTTTGAACTTTTCAAAGGTTTCTGACTTATGTTTCAAAAGAAACATATACCCGTATCGTGACAAATCATCGATAAAAAGTACAAAGTATCGAAATCCACCCATAGCAGTATGATTCATTGGACCGCATACATCTGTATGTACAAGTTCCAATAAATCTGAGGCACGGTGTCCTACACCTACAAATGGAGATTTGGTCAACTTTCCCTGAATGCATGATTCACAAACTGGATAAGGCTGTATGGTCAGATCAGGTATCTGTCCATACTTAACCAGACGGGTTAGGCGTCTCACACCTATATGACCTAATCTCATATGCCATATTTTCGTTTCATTTAAAGTTTCCGAATTTCTACTAGTACTAGCTTGCATACTCATGACACTGCTTGTTGTATCTAATATATAATGCCCATTCACTAACCGACAATCAGCTAATAAAACATCATACATATCATATAATAATAAGGAACAGTTCTGAATATTCATATGATACCCTTCACTGTCGAGTACAGGAAGGGATATTATCTGTCTGATGATGTTGGGAACAAAATAACAATTATTTAATACAACATATTTATTACATGGGAGAAGTAAATCCAAATGTCCTACAGCTTCAACCTGCAGGAAATCACCATTTCCAGCTCGAAGCTTTACCTCTCCTGGCTGCAGCAATCTAACTTCCCTCAGACCCTGTAACATATTACAGATGTGAGAAGGACATGCTGTATCTAATACCCAGCCTGCATTAGCATCAAATGCTAAAGAAATGTCAATGATAGGAAAGCAAATACCTGAGGGAGCCTTCTTCAAGCTTGCAAGATATTTAGGGCAGTTACGTTTCCAGTGCCCCTCATCGCTGCAAAAGAAACATTTTCCTTTTGCCTTGCTTTTCTCTAGAGGTTTGGATATCGGTCGCTTCTGAGGACCTATTCGGGGTGTCTGCCTCATCTTCTTTTTCGTCCCTTTGGACTTCAAAGAAGCCCTCGGGGTAGAAGATGAAGCACCCTGAATTAGGAGGGATGAGCCTCCTTTATTCATATCCTCATATGCTGTCCTCAACATGTTATGAAGTTCAGCATATGTAGGGGTCAATTCTTGCATATTAAAGTTCATGATGAATTGCGTAAATGACCCCGGAAGCGACTGGAGAATCAAACTATTCCCCAAACTATTGTTTAAAGAAATTTCCATAGTCTCAAGCCTCTCAATATATCTGATAATTTTAAGGACATGAGGACTCACTGGACTACCCTCAGGAAGTCTAGCCTGAAAGAGTGCTTTGGCGACACGATATATCTCAATCTGAGGTCTATCACCAAAAAGCTCCTTCAGGTGGAGCATGATGCTGCTAGCATTTTCCATATGGAGATGCTCTCTCTGCAGCTCATGAGACATCGAGGCAAGGATGTAAGATTTAACTTTTAAATCTTCATCCAACCATTTCTGATATGTCACCCTTTCTTCTGGGGTGGCATCATCAGAAACTCCTGAGGGCATTTTCTGATCAACAATATACCCAAGTCTCTCAGAATTCAGAACAATTTTGAGATTAGTCATCCATTCTGAATAGTTATCAGCACCCTTGAGTTGGTTGGCATCTAGAATGCGCATCAAAGGGTTGTTTGAAGCCATATTAATCTTCACAACACAAAATAGAATAGATATTTGTCAGCGGATTATTAATTAATCAAATCGCTAATAAAAACGTTTTAAATCATGGGTATAACAATTATACAATTTTTAATTTAAGAACGCCCTCCCACTGCTTTACATAATCCCTTTAATCTCTCTAACGAGATAACGATAGTTTAAGAATTTTTAAACTATACAGTGAGAAGTGGACCCCACTGGCATTTTACTCTAGCCTCACGCTAAAGCAATATTGGCCTTTGTAAACCCAATAGGTAGACAACCCTTGTCAATTGCAACTCTTGCAACTCTTACAACTGATCCTAAATACACCTTATCCTCACGCTAAAGCAATATTGGGTAAGTGTATTTCAGATTAACTTGTCAATTATCAAATATATGTTACTGACATTATCCTCACGCTAAAGCAATATTGGATAACATGTTCGCATATATTTGACTCATCTCATGTTTTACCGGCATTAGATTAAATCACACCGACCAAATCCCTCATGCTAAAGCAATATTGGGAAAGACCATAGTGACCTATTTAATACCGTATTGACAAGGCGGATCATTAAAATATTAACACATAACACAATAATTTTTTAATCTGATTAAGAGAGATTTTAAATACAGGCACTCATCTCATGAGAAGGTTATTCTCAATCAATTATTCAATCATGTGCAAACACAACTAACCCCCATCAGTGGGGTTCCCTTGTGGTTACCAACATGAAAAAAAAAAAAAATAATTGTCCTGGTTTATCATGTAAATTAATAACTCTTATTATTACAACTCATAAACCCCCCACATGCATAAAATAAAAAAAAATTACTCTTTTTTTTTTTTTTTATTTATGAACGCCGCGGCGATGCTCTTTCAGCGCTGCGGCGCTAGGGCTTCAAAAGCCTCAGCGCTGCGGCGATGCTCTTTCAGCGCTGCGGCGCTCTTTTAGCACCGCTGGGGCGCTGCAGGGCAGTGCTTTCAGCGCTGGCGCGCCATGTACTCAGCGCCCCTGCGATAACCATCGCTGGCGCGTTATGTACTTAGCGCCCCTGCGATCACCATCGCTGGCGCGTTATACACGTAGCGCCCCAGCGTTCATATGAACGCTGCCGCGCTGAACATAAGCGCTGCGGCGTTCCAGGGACTGTTTTTTCAATTTTACATATTCAACACTTGAATTGCATCCGAACATCCCCAGAAATTGTCATACAATTTAACTAACATTTAGCCAACTATAAAAAACACCCAAAACAACACAAAATTGCTCTGACACCAATTGTTGGGAGTTGTACATTCATGGGTGTTTGCATGTGGGTTTTGTGTTTAATCACAATTTATACATATCTCATATATATAATGAAGCAGCGGAAGCTTAAAGTATTGCAGTAAACACAATCACAATATATTAATCAGAAACGAGATTGAGAAATAACCCTTGAAGCCTTTGGTTGGAGATTGTTGAAGTCCACCAAAATGTTGTCTTTGATCAATTCTAGTAATCAACAATGGTGGGTTTGATTATCTAGAATGACAGCTTTTGATCCAGCACTTGTTTAACTACTTAAACTTGTGTTCTTGATTTTTTCTTTTGATTAACACTTAATCAAATAATCAAAAACCTATTTTGCTAAATTAGTTTTAAGCCTTAAAAGAAAATAATGAATTCAACTCTTGAATCCATTAATTAGAAGACAATTTCTCTTTTCTCTCTTTGTAAAATGGCTGAGCTAATTTTGCAAAATCAATTTAACAAAAACCTCTTCAATTTAATTTACATTTGTTTTATTTATACAAATGAATTTAATTTCATTTCATAACACTTAATTTCACTTAATTTCAATTTGAATTTAATCTAACCTAATCATAGTTAACTCTTAACTTTAGTTAGGTTAAACTAACATTAAAATATTCTAACTATAGTTAACTCTTAACTCTAGTTAATTAAAAGAATATTTAATTATTTTAACCATGGTTAACTAACTTAACCATGGTTAGGTTAACTTTTACTTAACCATTAAGTATAGTTAATCTAACTTAACTAAATGGTTAACTCTTAACCTTAGTTAAACTTAAATTATTTATTCAACAATTAAATAAATAATTATTTATTTGAATTATTTAACGATTAAATAATTATCAAGTGAAATTACAATTATGTCCTTACTCGGTTACCATGTTAACCTAAAGTGGGTCCCACCATCTGACTATATACTTTAGTTAACGTAACCTTAGTAAATTGCTGGATTTTACTGTATTAAACTATTTAATACGGTACGCTGCCCAAGTGCTCAAAGAGTACATTTCATATTGGGACTCCCTAGGTCCACGCCCGATTCGTCAAATGAAACTATTTCACAAGTCCGTGAACGATGCCCCACGCACACGTTACGGATATTACAAATCAGCGCGTCAGACCATACATGTTGAGGTTACTCCATATTCGTATAATCCTTCCGTCATTATATCCAGGATGAACGGGATATAGATCATTACCGTCAAATCCCGATAATTTCATCCATCACTTTATTATCTTCAGATTCGTATCTTTATGAACAATTTACGCAAACACTTTTGCTATAATGTTCGAACCTGGAGGAAACTCCTTTCCCAGGTTAATTGCTTACGGCCATAAGACTTTACAAGATACAATCTCGAAGTTCGGATATACTACCCATCTATGTGAGCTGGCGGATCCCATATCTACGCACACCGAACTCCATGAGCATCGGACCATACCCAGCGACACGTAGCGGTCAGACCATGAAAGGTCTCTGACATACGTGGAACCAAAGTATGATGGATCTCCCACAAGTTCACCGTGGCGCTCAGGTCGAAGGACCACAAATACTACTCAACTCGAGAGGACCTTCCTTTGACGGTTTCATAGGATATCTATTGGGGTCCTCATGAGTCTGTTCAGTATCCAGTCCTAACTGAATACCTGTATGTCTATATGAACTTCAACCAAGCTCATGGTTAACTAAGAATAACCATTTGTACAATACAGCTATAGACATACACTAATCTATGTGTTTCACCGATAGACCCTCATTGGTAAACGTAGATCAGGAACTCTTTATTTGAGAAGATACTTCCATAACGACATTTCTTAGTCTCTTTTGCAACTCTTTGCAATTTTGTCATTACTAGTAGATTCTCAGGTCTTTGTTACATTATAGATTAGGTTCTAACTTTTTAGATCCCGCTGGGTATTATAACCTGCTAACACTTAGCATTTATAACTATCAGCTTTGCTAACTCTTAGCCATGGTTTAAACTTCTTTAAACCAGATATGAACTCATTCAGATCATATCATTTTTATAATGTTACAAGCTTAATTACCATTTAATAAAAGTTATCAGCGATTTAATAAAATATGCATTGTATAAATATTACAAACTTAATATTCATACAAACTGGGATGGCGCGTAAGCACATACCCTAACAGGAAGGACTACACATATGCGTTATGACTTTAACTTATATGGTCTAATGCGCTGATTTGTAATATCCGTGACATGTACTTGGGGCATTGATCACGGACTTATGGAATAGTTTCATTTGACAAATTAGGTGTGGATTTAAAGAGTCTCATAATATGAAGTGTACTCGTTGTACATTGAGGCAGTGTACCAGATTAAATAGTTTAATTCAATAGAATCTAACAGAACTGAATAATTGTTTTAGGAACCTTTAGGATACGTGCGTGTCACTATTTAAAAGTTAAGTATATTAATTAGTTAATTATTATTATTGATTAATTAATTAACGACACATAATGCATAATGAGCATTTGGTTAAGTTTACTTAAGTGCGTGGTTGGATGAGACCTACTCAACGATTAACTGACAACCAAGTAAATGGCTTATGGGCAATTTCACTTATTGATTATTTAAGTAATAAATATGAGATATTTATTATTTTAATAATTAAATAATTAATAACTTAACTTTTGTTAAATAGTTAACCTAAGTTAAGTTAATTAAAATTTAATTAATATTTACTTTTTTGAAAAAGTAAACTAACCTAACTATAGTTAATAGTTAATTTTTGTTAGGTTAATTAAATATTTAAATATTGAATACTTGTTGGACAAGTATATTAATTTTGCTAGAGTTAAGAGTTAACTTGAATAAAGTTAATTTAAACCTAGGTTAAATGTTAACTATGATTTAACTAAATTAATTGTTAATTTGGTTAGTTTTGTATATGTGAAAAATAAAACAAAAATGTAAGTGTTAATGCAAAAAAGTGGCTGGCCGAGTGAGAGGAAAAATAAAAGAGGAATTGTTTCTTTTAATATTGAATTTACTATTTATCATCTTCTACATTTAGCTTAGACCATTAAAGCATTAAAGCATTTGTTTTATTAATCAAGTATGATCAATGGTAAAATAAATAGTTTAAGATTTAAGTGTTAAATTTAGTGTTGGATTCAAAGTTACTGTTTTAGACAATTAAGCCCACCGCAATTGATTGCTAAAACTGTCAACCAGTATCACTTCAAGCAGACTCAAGCAATACTTTAATCCAAAGGCTTCTGAGATAAATTTTTTTCAATCCAATATATTTATAGGTTTAAATTGTGTTCATTATTTGCTTTGATACTTCTACTGCATATGTGTATGTATTTGATATATAATGGACACAATGACTACATGCATACAACCAGTTTAATTGGTACCTAACAATGGCGAAATTAGATGCATCAATATATACTTTATATGATAACAAGTGGTTTGGCAGTGCCAAAATCGACTCCTCGATCATTGCCTTTTTTAATCAATCAAAAGCCTTTTGGCATTCCTCTGTCCACTCCCATGTTTTAGTCTTTTTTAGTAGGTTGGTAAGAGGTACAACAATGATGGAATAGCTTTTGATAAACCTTCAGTAGTCATTGACTAATCCAAGAAAAGACTGCAGTTCGAGAACTCTCGTGGGTGCCTCCAAATCCACTGTAGAGCGAATCTTCACTCTATCCATCATCAACTGCTGTCTTTGATCTTATGGCCCAAAAAGTTCACATCCGGCTTGACAAATGAGCACTTCTCCCTCTTCACATATAGTTTATTCTCACGAAGCATCTTGACCCAAAAAAAAATCTTATTAATGGCTGGGTGTTTGCTATTAACCTAAAAGATTAGTAGCAATATCCACCCAATTTTTATTAAATGTGGAACATGACATTCTCCCTCATCTAATCATGTAATACTATTATTATAATTTTACCTAAACTCAAGGGCTAACTTAGCTTATATTGCCCACTACCCACTTGACAATCTTTATCGGAGCTTAAGACACAGGATTTTTAGAGTTCACTTGGTCCGTAATGCCCATTCCCCTGGAGACATAAGGGATCAGCTTTCCATGTAGCAATTTTCATTAGAGCGATTTTAGGGCATATATACGAATAAGAATTTGGGTTTACTCTGATACCAATTGTCATTGGTCGGACACTTGTCATTGACCCAAAAGACTAGTTTGTTAGGTAATGTTGCTGCCAACTCGCACATATATACCCAAAATTTACCTAATTTTTATTCGATGTGGGGCATGAAAAATATTTGGCCAACAAGGGTAAGAAGTTACCAATAGTCCATATAAGAATATGATCCATTTTCAAAATGGTGAAATCATTTTCTATCCCTTACAATTATCTTACGTTTATATATCTTTGAGATTAGTTTCATTAAAGAGTGGCAATCTTTACAGATGTATAAGTTCTTGAGAATTTGACATGTTATTCCAGGGCTTGTACTGATTACACCGACGCAATTACAATCTTTTCACTATGATAATGCAATGCATTCTTTTTCTCTTTCCCCTTCATATTGAACAAGACTTGTGTGGTGTTTAGCCTATAGCCTAACAATCTTAGCTAGTTGGGAATTTCCTCTAACATTGAATGAATTTCTTTTACTTTTGGATAAGAATCATCTTCAACAAAGAATTTGTTTATCACACCAACAAAATCAATCTAACTGCAACAAGATCTTTCCTTATGTTTAATTGCTTAATTTTTAACCTCACCTCTGCAACCCCCTCCTAGTTTCCTGAAAATATATATATATATATACACACACACTTGATAAGCCAATCTAAGCTCCATTATCATGAGAAGAAAAATCCATTAAAATTGTAGTAACCAGTATCCATAACCGGTAAGAATATGTATATTTATATATATAAATATACGTATTTTATTTGTATGTGGGTGATCCTTGATTTATATATTGTTATTAGTAGTGTTTTTATAGGTTAAGGATATACTGTTAGTATTGGGTTTATTTGCAAGACTTTGGAATTATTTTAGGGACCAAATTGTTATACTTTGAAAGTTTTGGGGGTGAATTCGTAAATACCAAAAATTAACCACTTAGTATAAAAATACACTTTTAAAAACCCTAATTCTTTCATTTTGGTCGAGCTACCCATTTTTAGAGAGAGAAGAGAGAAATAAAGGAGAGAGAAAGAGAAGAAGAAAAAGAAGAAGAAAATGAGAATTTTGGATCTTTAGAGGTATATCACAACTAATTATCAATTTATTGGTGTTAATTAAGTTAATTTCTTTAAGTTTTGATTTCTGGAAATATGTATAATTAAGGATTTGATGTGTATTTCGTTTGATGTTGTGAGAATTGATGATGATCTATAAGATAGTTTGATAAATCATGATGAATTATGGAATTTCTGCTGGATAACCTCTTGATCTAGGAATTTTATAAATTGTTGTGATTCGATTCTGGTTTTGAATTTTGAGTATATGAAATTAGACATGTTTAGGATCATCTGAGACTTTTAATCGACTGAAAATCTCGGAAATTGAATTTGTAGTGAATTTACCAAAATGACCCTGGAATTCTGGAAATTTCCTGTGTAAACAGTATGATACAGTGGAAAATAATTTTTGACCTGCTGAATGATCTTTAAAAATTATGAATTTGTGGAATATGATAATTTTATATGTCTAATATGATATACTCAGAATTGAGAATTTGGATCAATGTGGTTGAAGTGTTATGAATTTCTAAAGTGTATCAGCTCATTGTAGTATTTGATTAACAGATTTTTAAAGTTATGAAATAAAATAGTTTTAAAATACTTTTGGCAGTTATTTGGAAGCCAAATATTTATCATGGACTGAGATATGTGCCAAGAGTAATTATGTGATAGTTTTATAATTTTTGAGTTAGTATATGATTTTATAAAATTGGGAGATTGAATACTGTTCAGTAAGTATCTTGATCCTGTCAGGTTTGTAGTTTGGATTCGATGGTGTGTATGGAATGGATTGTGTAGGAATTTTGATATAATATTCATATATAAGAAGTATATATGAGTCAAGAATGATATATTCTGATTTCGGAGTAATTGGACATCATTTGATGTATTAGAAATTTTTGTTAAGTGTAAGTGGTCAGAATGACAGGTTTTGAGAAACCAAATATTTAGACCAATTTGATGTGATAAATGCATTGTATATAATTTTGTAAGCTATTTAAAGTATTTTGTGTGAATTGTGAGGCTTATGAAAGGATTGATCTCCATTGATAGGTTAAGGAGATTTAAGCCTTGTAGCTGTAAGTGCTAAGAGGTAAGTATACTAGACTTACTACTGGAATCACAATAAACATAATAATTGTTTTGTATGATTTTGTAAATGGGGTTAAGAATATGTTTATGATATGTCAAAGTATATTTTGATATGAAATGTGAATATATGTTTATGAATGTGAGCATTGACATTGAGCATGGACATACATGTGTTTTTGAAAGTGAGCTTTCCAAAATAAGATGCGTTTAACAAAGAAAGCTTTTGAAGTGTAATATGTCCATGAGAAATATTTTGTGATTTGAGGGTACTTGAACTCACTGTTAACTTAGTAGGCATTTTATGTGATTTGTGGAGCCTTTATGTGTGGCCTTTCCTTCGGGATTGGTATATGTTATGTGTTCCGTATGTAGGGAGGATCCTATTGGTACCTAAAGGAAGTGTGAGTCATCACATTCGTGTGGTGGCGTATTGGTACATGTGAGAGGACTCGCCGATGATCAGGGTGAGGGTTTGGCTTTTACCTTCGGGCATAAGCGTTATATATGTGTGATTTAAAGACCTCACTTGTACTATTCCTCTCATACGGTATGTCACCTACGAGTGACATTTGGCTCATTATGTGATATGTGATATGTAAGTCCTACTAAGTAGTAGTCGAGTGATGGTATTCCTATTATGTGTTTTGAAAGAATGTGTAAGCGCTTACATGATATGTGATTTGATAAGATTATGATTTTGATTGATCACAGCATATCATACATATGCATTGTGTACATATATGTATTTGTATTTGATATATGAAAAACTAGTATGCTTACTGAGTTTTATACTCATTATAGTTTATGGTGATTTCAGGTAAATAAGGTACATGTGT
Organism: Ailanthus altissimus; assembly: GCA_946807835.1. Taxonomy (NCBI): domain Eukaryota; kingdom Viridiplantae; phylum Streptophyta; class Magnoliopsida; order Sapindales; family Simaroubaceae; genus Ailanthus; species Ailanthus altissimus. The sequence continues at coordinate 25,102,640 of OX327684.1, forward strand.
GCTTAGCGGATTTGGCAAGGCTTCTGCTGTTCCTTGGGTTCCCTAAGTTGCTAGGTTGTTGTGTGTTTCATTTGGGGACACGTGGGATAGGATATTTGGTTTGTCCCTATTGAATAAATACTTATGTATTATTTCATTGTGTGTGGACTGGATTTGGTTTAAGTTTTATAAAGTGTGGTTATTGGATGATTTTAAGTAAGAATTTGCAATGGATATATTCTGGGCTCCCGGTAACAAAGTTGCTACTGGTGACGTAGTAGAGTGTTAATCTCTGAGAAAACTCTGCGTATCTCCGGTTTAATAATTGTCCCAGTCATAATTCAATTGCTATAATTCTGAAAGAAATTGAAATGAATGTTTAAATATTATCAAGAGAAGTTTATATTTATATGTTAGGTTATGGTTGATTTTAGTGTTGAACTTACTAGCAACTTGCTAAGGATTTCTGTGTTGAATGAAAGTTGAAAATTTTGTGTAATATTATTTATGAGTGCACATGCAGTGAATGAATGTAAGTGATGTCGTGTGTCGGATCTTTTGGGTCTGGGGCGTGACATCTTTTATTGGTATCAGAGCTAAGATATGATTCTGTAGACTTTTAAGTGTCGAGTCAAGGGAACCGAGCAGATGCCAAATCCTTAGGATTGTATTTGTAGCTTTGTTGTGTAAAAGTTTGACATATTCCTTAAATTTTGTATGATTTTGTGAAGATGACACAGTATCCAAGAGCTGTTAAGATTGTTGTTGTTGTGGATAATGGTACCTTGTGGATCTTAATGTTACCATTTAGATTTTCTTTTAAGTTATGACTAATATGCTTAGTAAGAGTGATGTTGAATATCTTATAATGATAATTTGCATGTGATAGAGCAAATTGAGATAATTTTCTCAATGACAAAATATAGAGAAGTAGAGTATTGAAGACATCAATTGAAACAACTTTTATTGAAAAAGAAAACAACAACACAACAACAATAGCAGCAACAAAAATACAATAGAGGCTACGGAGTGAGATTTAAGTCTATTTTGCGCTTCTTCTGACTGTCATGAGTAGACCAATCTAACTGATGCAATGTTGGATTAGACAGAGGAATAAAAGACTGCAATTGATCAATCAGTTGATCAACAGTTGGAGCTGAAATAAGAACCCGTCGTGCTAGAAGTGGGATGAATTGTGTTCCCGCTGCATAGTCAAGAAAAGATATCAACCCGTCGTAAAAACCATTAACATTTAACAAACCAATGGGTTTTTGGTGGATTTGTAATTGTGCCCATGAGACAATTTGAAAAATTTCCTCCAAGGTCCCGAAACCTCCTGGTAGAGCTATGAAAGCATCCGCATGCCTAAGCATTTGAGCCATTCGCTCGTGCATAGATGAGACTTATAACTCATCCCCAATTGTTTTTCCTACAACATTTTCAATAGCTAGAGGTTTTGGAATGATACCCAAAACTCGACTACCTTTATTGTGTGCAGCTTTTGCCACAGACCCCATTAACCCTCGGTTACCTCCTCCATATACTAAATGTATATTTCGCTCAGCTAATACCTTACCAAGATTTTCTGCAACTTTTGTAAACTCTTCAGTATTCCCAGGGTTGGATCCACAAAAGACACAAATTTTTGTGAATCGATGAGCTGAGGTTTCCTCCATTGTTATGCTCACCCTAATCTTTGAATATTTTTGAGTTTGTATAAGGATGCAATAATAATGTATTTATAGAGAAACAAATTGATAATAGATGTGGAGCATATGTGTAAGTATGTTCAAGTATATATTTTTTCGATTCTTGTGAGGTAAAACAAAAAAAAAAGAGAATGAGTTTTACTTTATCATTTTATAAGGGACAATAGGTCGCAAAATCTTGAATAAATATATGTTGATATGTAAGTGTGATAAAAATTGTGTCGGAAGTGTGATAAGTTAGGTAAGATAATTAAGAAAAGTCAATAAAAGCCTATTTCATGGATTTAGAGACTTAGCCATTTTGGCACTAATGGTCGACAATACATCAATAACTTGAAGACTTTTTGAGCTAACAATTGGACTTTGGACATGAGGCCAAATTAACTTTATTAATTACAAAGATTTTGTGGTCTTAAAATTAATTTTTGGCCGATAGATTAAAAGCAGATATGAAGAAAGATAAAGCACACTTGACATAAAGATAAAACAGTAATCAGTCTCTCTTTGATGTGATAGAGCAACGCGGATCTAGTTTCTGTGAAAATAGAAACAGCAATGTAGGTCAAAATGAGTCTCCTTGGTCGCTTTCATCTGTGTCGTATCTGTGAGAGAGGAACTTATAGAGTTGTTGTTCCCATACATTGAATGAGGGCTCTGGCGGAGTGGAATGTGGGTCTACCATATCTTGATCTTCTCCAGGTGAGCTGGTCTGGATGAGGGATGTGCTGGCTTCCTCTTGGATTTGGGTGTCGGTTGGATAAGGTTGGGAGTCTTGAAAGAGGGATAAGTCAAGATTGGGTTGGTGTTGGTCAAGTTCTATCGGGACAACTGGCTGAGATTGAGTAGGTTCTGTCGGGACAACTGGCTGAGATTGGGTAGGTTCTGTCGGGACAGTTAGCTGAGGCCATTGGTGAAGGTTATCCATTGCTTGTCTGTATCTGGCATAATAAGTCATGTTTGGGATATGGTGATGATGAGTAGAGTAATCTGTATTTCTGAGATGTGAAAGATGATATTTTTGTCTTTGTTGGAATTTGAGTATATTGGCAAAATTCAGGTCTTCTGTAAAGTCAGCTTCAACTTGTTCCCAAGGTGCAGCATCTTCTGGGGAGATCCAAACAGACGGAGGAATTATTTGATTTTCCTGAGCAAGAATTCTTTCAAGTTCTCTCTTTTACTGAATTACTTCTTCAGGCCAGAGCTTAATTGATCCCTTTAGAGAAAAGGTAAATGTGAAGTAATCCTTAACAGTGGGGTAATAATGAATCTCGTGATCTGAAATAATCATACCCTTCCGTTGGAGAAGTAAGACTGACCAAAGATGTTGTCTGGGGACTGCAGCATTTGTGTTGTTTGCAATCATGTATTGAAATTTAGTTATCCACCATGTCTTTGGGTAAAACCATTGGAGAAAAATCAGGGCTGGATGATCTTCATCACATTTTTCTAATTTTTGGAGGGTTCTAAGTAATGGGAATTCCATGGCGATTGTATACAGATCCAACAGGTACCATAACAAGTAAAGGACAGGTTTGGACCATTGGGAAAATGGGAAAAAAGAGTGCAGATGAAAGAAAGGGTATTCTAAGTTGAACAAAGGGCCACCAAGAACTGTGAGGCCGTGTTCTTGGACTGCTAAGATGGCGTAGTGTCTGATGAATTCTTTGGCACGGGAATGGAGTGTTCCGGTTTTGATTAGGTCTGAAAATTGTGGTGGAGAAAAAGGAACATGAGGAGTTATGATAATGAGATTCATTATGAAGATGGTAAGAAGGTTGGTTTTATTTATTGCTAGAAAAGTGATTATGAGGTTTAGGCTATTTATAGAGTTTTATGAAAGAAAATTAATAATCGTTTTGTCCTTTCCTTTTACGTGGATGACGTTAAAGGAATAGTTAAAAGAATCATATTTGCCATCGCAGTAATTGTGCTAGTAGAATCTTTTCTATTTGAAATCGAGCATATTAGAAAAAGCAGACATGTCAATCTCAATGAGAAAATGATGTCCAATAAGGTGGACTATTTTTTAAGAGTTAAAGTAAGAGATATAATGTTAAGATCTATAGTTTAAGAATCAGTTAAACTAAAGGTCTTTTTATTGAAGTTGATTTTTGATCGTTTAAGATAATGCTTTCAATATTCTGATTTGAATGACAACTTAGTTGCGTAGAAATACTACATTTTTTTTTTTGAATGATATCAAGGTAGTGAATGATATTATGACGTATGAGTATATGTTGAAGGAATTAAAATTTTTAAAGGAGTTAAGAATTTTATGTAAGAGATTAGTATGGGTATTCTACATCTATGTTATTCTTTAATGAATGAAAGGTGAAGTGTATAGATACCCATTAAATATTGAACGAATGGGAAAAAAGAATAAAAATATGTGTGTATAATTTTATAAGTCCATAATGTGTGTCATATGTTTATTTTATGGATATATGTTTCGTACTCCTCTCGTATACTCAACTATGAGCCAACTTAGAGATAATCTAACATATGAATGAGTATTTATTAGGATTTTGGACCACAATGAGCAAATCCTATATACAAGGAAGATTGCTTTGTAAATGTTTTATGAATAAACTATACAGTTGAAAAGGAAAATTGAGAATGAGAAGAAGAAATGAGATCTAAGTATCCTCATCTATGTGCTTAAGTTATGAATTTCGAGGACGAAATTCTTATAAGGAGGGGAGAATTGTAGTAACCAGTATCCATAACCGGTAAGAATATGTATATTTATATATATAAATATACGTATTTTATTTGTATGTGGGTGATCCTTGATTTATATATTGTTATTAGTAGTGTTTTTATAGGTTAAGGATATACTATTAGTATTGGGTTTATTTGCAAGACTTTGGAATTATTTTAGGGACCAAATTGTTATACTTTGAAAGTTTTGGGGGTGAATTCGTAAATACCAAAAATTAACCACTTAGTATAAAAATACACTTTTAAAAACCCTAATTCTTTCATTTTGGTCGAGCTACCCATTTTTAGAGAGAGAAGAGAGAAATAAAGGAGAGAGAAAGAGAAGAAGAAAAAGAAGAAGAAAATGAGAATTTTGGATCTTTAGAGGTATATCACAACTAATTATCAATTTATTGGTGTTAATTAAGTTAATTTCTTTAAGTTTTGATTTCTGGAAATATGTATAATTAAGGATTTGATGTGTATTTCGTTTGATGTTGTGAGAATTGATGATGATCTATAAGATAGTTTGATAAATCATGATGAATTATGGAATTTCTGCTGGATAACCTCTTGATCTAGGAATTTTATAAATTGTTGTGATTCGATTCTGGTTTTGAATTTTGAGTATATGAAATTAGACATGTTTAGGATCATCTGAGACTTTGAATCGACTGAAAATCTCGGAAATTGAATTTGTAGTGAATTTACCAAAATGACCCTGGAATTCTGGAAATTTCCTGTGTAAACAGTATGATACAGTGGAAAATAATTTTTGACCTGCTGAATGATCTTTAAAAATTATGAATTTGTGGAATATGATAATTTTATATGTCTAATATGATATACTCAGAATTGAGAATTTGGATCAATGTGGTTGAAGTGTTATGAATTTCTAAAGTGTATCAGCTCATTGTAGTATTTGATTAACAGATTTTTAAAGTTATGAAATAAAATAGTTTTAAAATACTTTTGGCAGTTATTTGGAAGCCAAATATTTATCATGGACTGAGATATGTGTCAAGAGTAATTATGTGATAGTTTTATAATTTTTGAGTTAGTATATGATTTTATAAAATTGGGAGATTGAATACTGTTCAGTAAGTATCTTGATCCTGTCAGGTTTGTAGTTTGGATTCGATGGTGTGTATGGAATGGATTGTGTAGGAATTTTGATATAATATTCATATATAAGAAGTATATATGAGTCAAGAATGATATATTCTGATTTCGGAGTAATTGGACATCATTTGATGTATTAGAAATTTTTGTTAAGTGTAAGTGGTCAGAATGACAGGTTTTGAGAAACCAAATATTTAGACCAATTTGATGTGATAAATGCATTGTATATAATTTTGTAAGCTATTTAAAGTATTTTGTGTGAATTGTGAGGCTTATGAAAGGATTGATCTCCATTGATAGGTTAAGGAGATTTAAGCCTTGTAGCTGTAAGTGCTAAGAGGTAAGTATACTAGACTTACTACTGGAATCACAATAAACATAATAATTGTTTTGTATGATTTTGTAAATGGGGTTAAGAATATGTTTATGATATGTCAAAGTATATTTTGATATGAAATGTGAATATATGTTTATGAATGTGAGCATTGACATTGAGCATGGACATACATGTGTTTTTGAAAGTGAGCTTTCCAAAATAAGATGCGTTTAACAAAGAAAGCTTTTGAAGTGTAATATGTCCATGAGAAATATTTTGTGATTTGAGGGTACTTGAACTCACTGTTAACTTAGTAGGCATTTTATGTGATTTGTGGAGCCTTTATGTGTGGCCTTTCCTTCGGGATTGGTATATGTTATGTGTTCCGTATGTAGGGAGGGTCCTATTGGTACCTAAAGGAAGTGTGAGTCATCACATTCGTGTGGTGGCGTATTGGTACATGTGAGAGGACTCACCGATGATCAGGGTGAGGGTTTGGCTTTTACCTTCGGGCATAAGCGTTATATATGTGTGATTTAAAGACCTCACTTGTACTATTCCTCTCATACGGTATGTCACCTACGAGTGACATTTGGCTCATTATGTGATATGTGATATGTAAGTCCTACTAAGTAGTAGTCGAGTAATGGTATTCCTATTATGTGTTTTGAAAGAATGTGTAAGCGCTTACATGATATGTGATTTGATAAGATTATGATTTTGATTGATCACAGCATATCATACATATGCATTGTGTACATATATGTATTTGTATTTGATATATGAAAAACTAGTATGCTTACTGAGTTTTATACTCATTATAGTTTATGGTGATTTCAGGTAAATAAGGTACATGTGTGCTTAGCGGATTTGGCAAGGCTTCTGCTGTTCCTTGGGTTCCCTAAGTTACTAGGTTGTTGTGTGTTTCATTTGGGGACACGTGGGATAGGATATTTGGTTTGTCCCTATTGAATAAATACTTATGTATTATTTCATTGTGTGTGGACTGGATTTGGTTTAAGTTTTATAAAGTGTGGTTATTGGATGATTTTAAGTAAGAATTTGCAATGGATATATTCTGGGCTCCCGGTAACAAAGTTGCTACTGGTGACGTAGTAGAGTGTTAATCTCTGAGAAAACTCTGCGTATCTCCGGTTTAATAATTGTCCCAGTCATAATTCAATTGCTATAATTCTGAAAGAAATTGAAATGAATGTTTAAATATTGTCAAGAGAAGTTTATATTTATATGTTAGGTTATGGTTGATTTTAGTGTTGAACTTACTAGCAACTTGCTAAGGATTTCTGTGTTGAATGAAAGTTGAAAATTTTGTGTAATATTATTTATGAGTGCACATGCAGTGAATGAATGTAAGTGATGTCGTGTGTCGGATCTTTTGGGTCTGGGGCGTGACAAAAATCGTGGCTACACGTTCACCCATCTCAATGTTTCTATGAATTATGCAAGCAGAAAGCAAGGCCTTCCCACATTGCATCATCTGGTTTAATTGGGATATTTTTGTATAAGCTCTTCAGCTTCTTCCAAAAGGCTAGTGCAATCGAGTAGATCAACCATATAGCCTAGGTTCTAAACCATTATTATTTACTATGTGGTTGAAAAAGAACCAATCTTTTTTAACTAAGCCTACATGATTGCAAGCACTCAAGAGACTAATATATGCATCACTAGCTTTTACACAAGTTGGTTCTATCCTTGAAAAACAAACAAGGGCATCCTTTACTTGAGCATACATGGTAAACCCTCAAAGTATGACACTCCGTACTATTGCATTCATTTTAGGGGCCTTATGAAAGACTTGAATTGTCTTCTTAATGCTCCTACATTTACAATACATATCAATCAATGCAAAGTGAGGACATCATCAATTTCAATTTCATTCTTCTCCATAAACAAATGCACCCATTTGCCCAATTCAAAGGCACCGAGTCTAGAAATTGTAGGAAGAACACTAACCAAAGTCATATAATTTGGACAAATATCTCTCATTTGCATCTCACAGAACATCTCAATTGCCTTTTTAAATGTCCATTTTGTGCAAACCAAGATATCATTACATTCCACGAAACCACCATTCTTTGAGACATTTCATTATACAAGGCCCTAGAAGCTTTTTAAGTTTCCTAGCCTAACATACCCATTAATCATCATATTCCACAAAATCACATTACCCTCTTATCTCGTCTTATTTCTCAATAATTTACAACTAGGGGTGGACATTATTCTCGAACCCAACCCGTCCCGACTCGCCCCAAAATTTTGGATCGAGATAAGAATGGGAATGAGTTCGGGACAGAATTTTCTATCCTGAACGAGACTGGTCAGGTTTGGAAAATTCCTGAACCTAAACGAAAATTCCCGACCCGTCTTGAACACAAAATGTCTCGAACCCGACCCATCTCAAACTAGACCCGAACTGTCCCGAATCCGTCCCGATATCGACCCGAATCGTCCCAAATTATCCCAAACTAGTCCCGAATTGACCCAAATCGTCTCGAACCCGAATCAAAATTATGTCGTTTCAAAACAATTTTTTTCAAAAAAAAAATTTTGAGATTTTTCGACCTAACCTGTCTCAACCCGAGGTCGGGTCAGGATTTATCCCTACTTAAAATATGTTCCAATTGAGACATATTTTAGCGTTCCGATCGAGTTCGGGTAAGGGTAAAAAATTCTCAAACTTAACCTGAACCCAAAATTGCCCACCTCTATTTACTACTATCAACAACATTTTTATATAGTAATTTATGAGAATTATCTATATCCCCAGATATAACACACATTCTAACAAGATTGCTAGCAACAAACTCATCATTAACCAATCCAAATTTTAGTATGAAAGCAAGAACTTGGTTTCCTTCTAGAAGCCTCGTTTTAGCTCAGCTTTCAACACAAAAGGGAAAGTAAACCTATTAGGCAACACAAAACCATCACAAACTATTTGATAAAAAAAATAATAGGGCATGTAATGAATCATCATCATATTTACTTTCATTGAATGAGGGATGTCAAAACGACCTACAAACTCGCAAATTTGTTAAAATTCGACTCTATTGAGAAGGATTTGGTAAGGTTTAAAGCGAGTTTAGGATGAGTTTGGTACATAAAGTTACAATCCGCAATGAGTTTAGGATGAGTATAGTTTTGGTGAAATATTCTACCAATACCAGTTAGGGTATCCGCAGAAATTTACATATATATTTTTTTATTTTTTCAAAAAGAAAACAAAATGATAATGCTTTGATTGTAGCTCTAAATAAAAAATTAAAATAACAATTTTTATGTAGTAACCAGTATCCACGACTGGTAAGAATAAGTATTTATATATGTATAAATATACGTATTTTATTTGTATGTTGGTGATACTTGAATTATATATTGTTATTAGTAATATTTTTATAGGTTAAGGATATACGATTAGTATTGGGTTTATTTGTATGACTTTAGATTTATTTTAGGGACCAAATTGTTATACTTTGAAAGTTTTGGGGGCAAATTTGTAAATATCAAAAATTAGCCTCTTAGTATAAAAATACACTTTTAAACCATAATTTACCATTTTTAGGTCGAGCTACCCATTTTAAGAGAGAGAAGAGAGAAATAGAGGAGAGAGAAAGAGGAGAAGAAGAAGAAATTGGAAATTTGAATTTCAAGAGGTATATTATACGTATTTCTCAATTTATTGGTATTAATTAAGTTAATTCCTTTAAGTTTTAATTTCTGAAAATATGTATAATTGAGGATTTGTTGTGTATTTCGTAAGATCATATGAGAATTGATGATGATCTATAAGATAGTTTGATAAATCATGATGAATTATGGAATTTCTGCTGGATAACCTCTTGATCTAGGAAATTTATAAATTGTTGTGATTCGATTCTGGTTTTGAATTTTGAGTATATGAAATTAGACATGTTTAGGATCATCTGAGACTTTGAATCGACTGAAAATCACGGAAATTGAATTTTTAGTGAATTTACCAAAATGACCCTGGAATTCTGGAAATTTCCTGTATAAACAGTATAATACAGTGGAAAATAATTTTTGACCTGCTGAATGATCTTTAAAAATTACGAATTTGTGGAATATGATAATTTTATATGTCTAATATGATATACTCAGAATTGAGAATTTGGATCAATGTGGTTGAAGTGTTATGAATTTCTAAAGTGTATCAGCTCATTGTAGTATTTGATTAACAGATTTTTAAAGTTATGAAATAAAATAGTTTTAAAATACTTTTGGCAGTTATTTGAAAGCCAAATATTTATCATGGACTGAGATATGTGTCAAGAGTAATTATGTGGTAGTTTTATAATTTTTGAGTTAGTATATGATTTTATAAAATTGGGAGATTGAATACTGTTCAGTAAGTATCTTGATCCTGTCAGGTTTGTAGTTTGGATTCGATGGTGTGTATGGAATGGATTGTGTAGGAATTTTGATATAATATTCATATATAAGAAATATATATGAGTCAAGAATGATATATTCTGATTTCGGAGTAATTGGACATCATTTGATGTATTAGAAATTTTTGTTAAGTGTAAGTGGTCAGAATGACAGGTTTTGAGAAACCAAATATTTAGACCAATTTGATGTGATAAATGCATTGTGTATAATTTTGTAAGCTATTTAAAGTATTTTGTGTGAATTGTGAGGCTTATGAAAGGATTAATCTCCATTGATAGGTTAAGGAGATTTAAGCCTTGTAGCTGAAAGTGTTAAGAGGTAAGTATACTAGACTTTTTACTGAAATCACAATAAACATAGTAATTGTTTTGTATGATTTTGCAAATGGGGTTAAGAATATGTTTATGTTATGTCAAAGTATATTTTGATATGAAATGTGAATATATGTTTCTGAATGTGAGCATTGACATTGAGCATGGACATACATGTATTTTTGTAAGTGAGCTTTCAAAATAAGATGTGTTTAATAAAGAAAGCTTTTGAAGTGTAATATGTCCATGAGAAATATTTTGTATTTTGAGGGTACTTGAACTCACTGTTAACTTAGTAGGCATTTTATGTGATTTGTGGAGCCTTTATGTGTGGCCTTTCCTTTGGGATTTGTATATGTTATGTGTTCCGTATGTAGGGAGGATCCTATTGGTACCTAAAGGAAGAGTGAGTCATCACATTCGTGTGGTGGCGTATTGGTGCATGTGAGAGGACTCACCGATGATCAGGGTGAGGGTTTGGCTTTTACCTTTGGGCATAAGCGTTATATATGTGTGATTTAAAGACCTCACTTGTACTATTCCTCTCATACGGTATGTCACCTACGAGTGACATTTGGCTCATTATGTGATATGTGATATGTAAGTCCTACTAAGTAGTAGTCGAGTAATGGTATTCCTATTATGTGTTTTGAAAGAATGTGTAAGCGCTTACATGATATGTGATTTGATAAGATTATGATTTTGATTGATCACAGCATATCATACATATGCATTGTGTACATATATGTATTTGTATTTGATATATGAAAAACTAGTATGCTTACTGAGTTTTATACTCATTATAGTTTATGGTGATTTCAGGTAAATAAGGTGCATGTGTGCTTAGCGGATTTGGCAAGGCTTCTGCTGTTCCTTGGGTTCCCTAAGTTGCTAGGTTGTTGTGTGTTTCATTTGGGGACACGTGGGATAGGATATTTGGTTTGTCCCTATTGAATAAATACTTATGTATTATTTCATTGTGTGTGGATTGGATTTGGTTTAAGTTTTATAAAGTGTGGTTATTGGATGATTTTAAGTAAGAATTTGCAATGGATATATTCTGGGCTCCCGGTAACAAAGTTGCTACTGGTGACGTAGTAGAGTGTTAATCTCTGAGAAAACTCTGCGTATCTTCGGTTTAATAATTGTCCCAGTCATAATTCAATTGCTATAATTCTGAAAGAAATTGAAATGAATGTTTAAATATTGTCAAGAGAAGTTTATATTTATATGTTAAGTTATGGTTGATTTTAATGTTGAACTTACTAGCAACTTGTTAAGGATTTCTGTGTTGAATGAAAGTTGAAAATTTTGTGTAATATTATTTATGAGTGCACATGCAGTGAATGAATGTAAGTGATGTCGTGTGTCGGATCTTTTGGGTCTGGGGCGTGACATTTTATCTCTTCTTTAATCTATCAATTGTTCTCAACTCACTTGTCATATAAAAGTTGTCCCTTAACTTTGTCAATTTAATTCTTTATTATCACAAAACTATTAGTTCATACTCGTTAAATATGTATTTGATTATCAAATGATAGGTTCCAATCTCTCTTTAATCTTCATTTCACTAATATTACTTTATTTAAATAAATAATATGAATATTTTAAAAGAGATTGATATTTTTTGTTTAAATTTTTTATTTATTTCCTTCACATTATGAATTTGATAGTCATTTTATTTTACTGCTTTACTCTTTTAATATTTAATATGTCATTAACTTAACTATAATATGCTTATATAAATTCATTTATAAGCGTATTCTTAAATCTTAAATCTTAAATCAAGCTTAAGAAAAAAATACTTAGTTTAATTGTATTACTTTTTAATTATGTTGTCTAGTTTGTGTTAACTATTTAGAAATTGTTTTTATTAGTTTTAACTTGAAAATGAGTTTAACTTTGATTAAAAGATTTTTATTGAATTTAAATTTGTGATATGGTTTTGATTGTTATATAATATTTATTTTTTAAAAAATTAATATTATAATATTATATTTTTTATTATATTAATTTACAATTCACTTAAAATTTACAGATAACTCATTTCAAATTTGGTAAAAAGTACATATCCACTAGAAAAATTTGGTAATAAAACTTGAAACCCGTTACGAGTTTAAAAAAAATTAATATTTCATTTTTAAAGTGAATGTAGATACGAGTTTAAAAATATTTATTCCAAGTTCAATTAGCTATCATTCCTACACCGAAGGCTCTTATTATAGTGTTATAAAAAAGCAATTGTTGTCATGCAATTAGGTAAAAACCTTATGTTTGGTTAAACTTTTCAAATAGAACTTTTGAAAGTAAAGAGCTTTTAATAAAAAGTCATTGATCGCTTGGTTGTCAACTAATTTTTTTTTTTGAAGTATTAGAGTGTTTTATTATATATTATTAAAAGTGTTTATCTGTTATTAAATTATTATAAAGGATACTTAATAAAATTTATATTCAAATTCTAAATAATTCAATATGTTTTATATATAAGTTTAAATTTATCATGTATTTTCTCAAAATTAATTTTTTAAATATAATAATCAAATAAAATTAATATATAGTAATCAATGAATTTATATAGATTATTATATTTGATATAATAATTAAAAATAAAATGATATTTCTTTTTGTTTAAAAAATAAAATAATCAATAAAAGATTTTGGTTAATTTTTATAAAAATATGATGGTTATAGAGATATAAAGAATTAGGATAATTTTTAAGAAAATATTAAAAATATATTAGTTGAATAGGGTTTATTTTTATTAAGAGTAAATTATGAAAATAAAAAAAATATTATTAGAGTATATGTAACATAATCCACATATTAAAAAAATTATATTTTTAAAAATTTAAAATTTAAACTTTTGCAAATAAAAATAAAATAATTTTTTTAATCTTCAAAAATTCATATCTAATTATAATCAAACACTATAAAAAAAATTTTAACATTAAATTTTTTTTTTAACTAATAAAAAAATCCTACCAAACAAACACTAAATCACGGTAATTTGAGATAACACAGAAGTGAAGGATTTCGACAGCGGCAAGTGGGTCGTGGATTTGGTCGGTTTTGATGAAGTGAGCGTGGACTTGTCTTAGCTCTCGCATGCTTTTGCATTATTTTGTGATTTCTAGGAACTGTGAAGATGGGTGAATTAGTGAATTTGTTGCAATGGGTTTGTAGATTGTTGCTGAGTTCATTGAGTTTGATTGCCAAAAGTGTTGTGAGAACTCTAGTTGAGTGAAGAGGGAGAGTTGGGTTACTAGGTTTGCGGATGAGATTGCTTTTTGAATTACAGTTGGAATTTGTCCTTCAGCAGTAAAAAAATATCCCAGAAAAGATATTTGATTTGGGATGGAAAAATCATTTTTAAAATTAACGTACACAATTCAAAGTTCTAAATGTAATTTGGATATAATTTTACAAAAAATGTAATGAAAAACAATTTTTAATAAAATTTTAATATATTCTCTACAATAAAAAAAAATACTTAAAAAATTGTACCGATAATTTTATAAATCTAGCCAATGGGCCAATAGCAAATCAACAATAGAGGCATTAGCTGTGCATCTCAATTAAATACTTAGAAATTAGTTATTGGACAAGTTTTTTGACCAAATGAGTTTTTTTAATTTTAAAAATTCTTTTTAAATACTTTTGATGATGTCCGGTTAAAATTAAAAAAGAGTTTTTAAAAATTAAAAAAATTATTTTATTTCTATTTGTAAATATTTAAATTTTGAACTTTAAAGAGTACGATTTTTTAAAGTAGAATTTTTTGAGATTTTTTTTTAATATTTGTGTAATATTACATATATCCTAATAATATTTTTTTATTTTCATAATGTATCTTTAATAGTATAAACCCTATTCAATTAACTTATTTTTAATATTTTTTTAAAAATTATTATATTTCAAAATTTTCATATCTTTACAATTATAATATTTTTATAAGAATCTATTAAAATTTTTTATTGATTATTTTATTTTTTAAATAAAAAAATATTATTTTATTTTTAATTTTTGAACCAAATACAATAATTTATATTGATTACAATGTATTAATTTTATTTTATTATTGTGTTTTACATAATTGAATTTGAGAAAATGTATGATAAATTTAAATTTATAATAAAAAAATTAAATTATTTAAAAATTGAATATAAATTTTATTAAGTGTCTTTTTTAATAATTTAATAATAAAAAATAATTTTAACAATATATAATCAAACTATTTAATATATTAAAATAATTTTTTAATTAATAATTAAACGATTAATAATTTTTATAAAAAAATTCTACCTCTAAATACGATTTATCAAAACGTTGCTCATATTCATATCTTTGCTTAAGTCCAACTAAATACGATTTATCATCGTACAAATAATTCTTGTCTCATCCCGCCACTTGGTGTCGGATTTTGACTAATCCTTCTTTACACATATAGATCGTTCCAGCGGCATCCGTGAATCACGTGTTTAAAAAGCTTTGATTGGCTATTGACGAAGAGTGTGACCACCACTATCACTATGTGATTAAGCTTAAATGCTTCACGATGCTGGCAGCTAGCTCATTGTCTTTCACAAACAAGGAAGTGCTTTCAATTCAACGTTCTCATACAGAGTCATCCATGTCGAGCACTGCTGGTGTTCCTATTATTTGCAAAGGTATGATAAAAAGAAATCAATTATCACATCTTTTTTATCTTCTCTTTTTCACCATTATCATGTAGCTTTTTGGTTGATGATTTTCTGCTTTTTGTTATATTTGATTCTGCAGCGGCTGTTGCATGGGAAGCAGGGAAGCCGCTGATCATTCAGGAAGTGGAGGTTGCTCCACCACAGGCCATGGAAGTGAGGATTAAGATCAAATACACCACTCTTTGCCGCACTGATCTCTACTTTTGGGAGGCCAAGGTCAGTGACAATTAGACACTATTGCATATCGAATGATCATTGATCACTTTTCGTCATGTAAAATTTTCCCTTTGTAGTCACGGTATATGCTAAACCAAGAGTATGAGTTTCTCACAAGCAATCCCAAATTTTTATTTTTGGTTTTTAGGGCCGGACACCTTTGCTTCCTCGCATTTTTGGCCATGAAGCAGCAGGGTACGCTGTTGATATCTTAAAAATATTATTACTTTATGAAATTTTGGATTCATTTCAAGTGCTTTGAATCCTGTTTGACGCCGAATTTCCTCAATATTCATTTTCTTCTTCACTGGATCATGTTACCTATGCAAACTTCATAGATAAATTCAATCTTATAACAGGATTGTAGAAAGTGTTGGGGAAGGTGTTTCAAACCTTGATGTAGGAGATCATGTACTTCCGGTATTTACCGGGGAATGTGGGGACTGTAGGCACTGCCAGTCTAAAGAGAGCAACATGTGTGACCTCTTAAGAATAAATCCAGTCAGAGGAGTCATGCTTGCTGATGGAAAATCAAGGTTTTCAATCAATGGGGAGCCGATAAATCACTTCCTTGGAACATCGACCTTTAGCGAATTCACTGTTGTTCATTCAGGCTGTGTTGCAAAGATAAATCCCCTGGCACCTTTGGATAAAGTTTGCATTCTTAGTTGTGGCATCTCAACAGGTTAGTTCTTACTTCTTAGTAAAATTTGGTAGTTTCATCTTCTGTATCGAAGATGGAATCTATACTTCAAACCTAACGACAGCATGAATATGCAGGACTAGGTGCAACTCTCAATGTGGCAAAACCTGAAAAAGGTTCATCAGTTGCTATCTTTGGCCTAGGAGCTGTTGGCTTAGCTGTAAGTTTTAGGCAAATCTGTGATATGTCTTTTTTTTTACATCGTGTCATTGGGAGATTTTCCTTGATTGCTCATAAAAGGAGCTTCTCAATCTTTCAATGTTCTTTAGGCTGCAGAAGGTGCAAGAATTGCTGGCGCATCGAGAATTATTGGTGTGGACAGGAAACCCCATAGGTTTGAGGAAGGTAATATCGATTACTTGCTCAATGATCTCTCGTCTAGATTAAAGGAGAAATTAAAACTAATCTATTGCTTTATCCTTTTTCGGTGCTAGCCAAAAAGTTTGGAGTAACTGAATTTGTTAACCTCAACCAAGACAGACCAGTCCAAGAGGTGTAGTTTTCTATCAATTTATATTACAAATACGTCATGTAATTGCAGGTACCAGCAGTCTACATCAATGCTACTTGAACTTTTGCAGGTAATTGCAGAGATGACAAATGGTGGAGTAGACAGGAGTATTGAATGCACTGGCAACATCGATTGCATGATCTCAGCTTTTGAGTGTGTTCATGATGTAAGTCACTTGCAAATATCACTACCCATTTTATCGTGTATGTATTCAACTCATATTTATGATATTTTTGTTTGTGAAGAATTGAAATTCGTCTTATTTCGAGTTGAAAGAATGTGAGTTGATGGTTGTTTACGAACAATGTAGGGATGGGGTGTGGCTGTGCTTGTTGGAGTGCCGAACAAGGATGCAGTGTTTATGACTAAGCCGATCAACGTGCTTAATGAAAGAACGCTCAAAGGAACCTTCTTTGGGAACTACAAACCGAGGACGGACCTTCCCTCTGTTGTTGATATGTACATGAACAAGGTAGGTAGATTTTATACTTCGTTAATAAGTTCTAGAAGTTTTATCTTATGATTTACTGTTATTTGCCATTAATCTATTTATCCGGAAAATATTTCATGCAGACATTGGAACTGGAGAAGTTTATAACCCATCGCATCCCTTTCTCAGAAATCAATAAAGCATTTGATTACATGGTGAAGGGGGAGGGTTTGAGGTGCATTATCAGCATGGAAGACTAAGATTTCAAAATAATATTATATATATATATATAACTTAATGTTACTTGCGTTCATCTTTGTAATTTGATCTTAAGCTGCATTTGTGTTAACATATGATTGAAATTTTGGACAGAGTTCTTTCTATTTGTTCCTGTTTTCAAAATGGTTTTAACTTAGTATCATGGAAACATGGTGCTCGATCGGAATTATTTCTGATGCCAACTTTAGCGTCACAAAATACAAACATGGTTATTAACCTAATCTTGTCATCAAATTTTGGCTTCATAATCTGGTTCTATATTGTGTTGGAAAATGCATCATTCACTTTATACAGCATAAATTGACCAAGTGCACTTCGCAGCTAGTGCACCCATCCTCAAAACCCCTAGTCAAGAAGGCATTTTGAAGGCTTATGCACAAGTGAAATAATATTTACCGGAAATTGAGCATATATCATCACTGATAGAGGTTTGTTCTGCCTAAGCTCGATATTGTAATACAACTTGAATCAACACCTATGCTGCTTGTGTGGAGCTATCTTTGTAAAGCAGGCAGGTTGGTAACTGGTCCTGAATCTCGGCACTCACCAAAATCATGCATAGGCAAATTGTTTAATTAAAATATTATATACATATTCCATAAGTAAACATGTATTCCCTCTATTCAGAGCATTAATCAAGACTTCGCTCCGATATATGAATCAAACAAAAATTGGATGATTGTTAACTAGCTGAGACCTTACTGCAGTTGTTACTTGTACTTTTCCATTATTCTTCCAGCTTCTTCAAGGAGGTCCTCTGTGGAAGTGGAATCGACATCTCCACTAACTTTTGGACGATCATCTTTATTCAAGGCAACGTATATGAAATATACTAGTCCCATTGTGGCATGTTACGCCCCAAGTGTTCTCAAGTATTTTTTTGAATATTTAATGTACGATAAAACTTTCGAGAGATTATATGGGTTGTTGGAATGGATTTCGGATCGGAGCTTCTAGAAGACCCGCTGACATGGGTGAAGAACCGGGCCAAGCCCACAACTTATTAGGGTTGTTAACCTTAATTAGAAAAGGAATATTCCAAGAAATATGTGATGGCATTTAGGAATATTTTAGAGCATACTTATCTATCTTATATATACATCGTTAGATCATTTAGATCTCAGCCGTCAATTGTATAGGGCTGCTAGTATATAAAGGGGAGATCCTCACTTGTATAAATCATCTCATAGCTTTGTTTTCTCTTCAGCAATATAAAATAGCATTCTTGCAAACACTTGGTGTGCTTGTTTTTCTTCTCTTTGTGTGGTTTTCTCGGCTGTTTAGCACGCAACACGTCTAAGGCCGCACGGTTCGAAAACAGTCCTTGACAGTTGGTATTAGAGCAGGTTCAAAGATGGAGAAAGACAACGTACCATCGGAGTTGACTGAAGAGAGGGGTCGGAATCCCAAAGCTAAGAGGCACGGCAGTGGACCTCACGACAAGTCTGTCGATCTAGGCCATGAGTTCGGGACCATGGTGAAAACGCTCAGAGGCGCTGTGGGAAAGGCGACAGATCGTCTTGGGGAGTTGGAGCAGCAAGTAGAGAAGATCGAGGTAGGACTCGACACTCAAAGAGACGAGCTGCGCTCCCTCATCAACACATCCATCGAGAGTTACGCTGATCGGCAGCATGACTGGATCAAGGCTTTTCAGGAGAAGGTATATGCCACATTTGACAAAGTTCAAGCCCAAGTGGAGGAGCTGCGTAGAGGGTTTGACGTTGTTAAAGAAGACGTAGTGCTGTGCAAGCGAGCAGTGGCGAATGGGTCTATTACTGCTCAAAGGGCGCCAAGAGTTGAGGCTCTTAAACCGAAGGAGTTTAGCGGCAAGCGGAATGCTAAGGAGCTGGATAACTACTTTTGGCAGATGGAAAGATACTTTGACGCCATGGGCGTACGGGACAAAGACAAGGTAAATACCGCGACCTTATATCTTTCCGACCATGCAATTCTATGGTAGCGCAGGAAAAGCGAGGAGATAGGCAAAGGTACCTGCACAATCAACACTTGGACAGAATTGCAACGGGAGCTAAAGCGCCAGTTCTATCCAGAGAATGTGACGCATGATGCTCGAAAGCAGTTGAAAGAATTGAAGCAGACAAAGTCCATCGGCGAGTACGTAGAGGAGTACTCCCTGTTAATGCTATAGATTCCCAACTTAAGCGAGGAGAACTTACTGTTTAATTTCCTGGACGGGTTGTAGACATGGGCCTCCAATGAATTGAAGCGGCGCGGGGTGATTAGAATATCCGACGCTCTAAGATTGACAGAAACGCTCATGGATTACCATAAGGGTGACTCAAGAAAGTCTAAGCATTTGAGACCCAATCACAGCAAAAGTGGGGGAGCCAAAGAGTTTCAGCCTCTGGAGGATGAGGAGGAGAAAAGTAAGCCGCCCAAATGGAAAAAGCAGAAGCGCAACAGTCATAGAGGGAATGGACCGAAGACAAGCTGCTTCCTTTGTGATGGGGATCACTGGGTCAAGGACTGCCCGAAGAAGAAGGCTATCAACGCCATGGTTATAGCACACGAGGCTTGCGAGTAGGGTCAAATGGGGTATTTGCAACTACTCAACACAATGAAAGCCAAGCGGGATGCCAGCGCGCCAATGGAAAAGGCGCTTATGTATGTTGAAGCCTACATCAACTGCATAAAGACTCAAGTGCTAATAAATACGGGCGCGACGCACAATTTCATCAAGCGTGCGGAGGCGAAGCGCTTAGGACTTTATGTAGAGAAAGAGGAGGGGTTCCTTAAATCAGTGAATGCTGCGGCCAAGCCACTGGATGGGGTGGTTCGAGGGGTCGATATCCACTTGGGTAAATGGCGCGGCAAGGTAAATTTCTCTGTAGCACCTCTTGATGATTTCGATGTGGTGTTAGGTATGGAGTTCTTGAAGCAGTACAACGTAGTGCCGCTTCCTCGACACGACTATGTGTGCATCATGCAAGGAGGGCCTTACATGATATCGACGGTAGACAAGCCCAAGGGTGGGCAATCTCAGCCGAAAGCCAACACTAAAATCCTTTCCGCCATTCAACTTATGGAAGTTATTGGGCGCAAAAGAGAAGTACATCCAGCCACAGTGAGAGGGATGGATGATAAGGCGACAAGGGGCGAGGCCAAGCTACCAATGGGGATTGCGAAAGTGCTCGAGGAGCACAAGGGGGTCGTGCCAACTGACATACCACAGGTGCAGCCACATCAAGGTGATACTGGGCATGGGAAAAAGTTGGAGCTGGAGATTACACTTCCAACTATGGTGTAGGTGCCTTCATTGGAGATGGGAGAGTTGCAGGGCCAGCTTGAGGAGTTGTTGGATGCGGGTGTCATCCAAAAATCCAAGGTGTCACATGATGTGCATTTGCAGTATAAGGAGTGAGTCGAAGACAAGCGGCGGCGTGTCAAGCATGGTGCAAGAGACTTGGTGATGGAGACGATACTTCCACCACAACGCAAGTCAGCATGCCCACTTCACAAGGGCCTTGATCGCAGGGACGAGGGGTCATTTTCTGTTGCCAAGAGGATTGACAACGTCTTGCATAAGGTGGGAATATCTTCAAGACAGCAGCTGCATCCGTTGCCTTCTGAGAGCTGTTTGGAGCTATATCGAGGGGGTATGGAAGACATGGAGCAGAAACAGGGACCTTTAGGGATTTTTGCATGGGGCGGCAATGGGGCGAAACTTATCTGCAACGGACGGATGGTGCAGAAGAAGAATCCACCTCCAAGGCGTGAGGACATTGTCAAGTGGAAAGAGGTACCCGATATTGAGGTACACTGGAAATACGAGAGCGTACAGCGATTGATAGATGAACGAGGTGTGTAGTTTTCAGTAAAGATGCGACAAGGGCGTCGTGTGAATTTGGTGGGGGAGAATGTCACGCCCCAAGTGTTCTCAAGCATTTCCTTGAACACTTGGTGCGCGAAAAAACCTCCAAAAGATTATATGGGCTGCTGGAATAGATCTCGGACCGGAGCTTCTAGAAGACTTGCTGACATGGGTGAAGAACCGAGTCAAACCCACAACTTATTAGGGTTGTTAACCTTAATTAAGAAAGGAATATTCCAAGGAATATGTGATGGCATCTAAGAATATTTTAGAGCATACTTATCCATCTTGTATATATACCGTTAGATCATTAGATCTCAACCGTCAATTGTATAGGACTGTTAGTATATAAATGGAAAATCTTCACTTATATAAATCATCTCATAATTTTATTTTCTCTTCAGCAATATAAGAGAGCATTCATGCAAACACTTGGTGTACTTGTTTTTCTTTTTTTTGTATGATTTTCTCGACTGCTTAGCACGCAACGCAACGCGTCTAAGACCACACGGTTCGAAAACAGTCAATAACACTAAGCTCGATATTGTAATACAACTTGAATCAACACCTATGCTGCTTGTGTGGAGCTATCTTTGTAAAGCAGGCAGGTTGGTAACTGGTCTTGAATCTCGGCACTCACCAAAATCACGCATAGGCAAATTGTTTAATTAAAAAATTATATACATATTCCATAAGTAAACATGTATTCCCTCTATTCAGAGCATTAATCAAGACTTCGCTCCGATATATGAATCAAACAAAAATTGGATGATTGTTAACTAGCTGAGACCTTACTGCAGTTGTTACTTGTACTTTTCCATTATTCTTCTAGCTTCTTCAAGGGGGTCCTCTGTGGAAGTGGAATCGACATCTCCACTAACTTTTGGACGATCATCTTTATTCAACGCATACTAGTCCCATTGTGGCCTGCTCATCACAGAGAACACATTAATATAATGCTTGACCACCACTTCAGTAAAGATGCTGTTCATGTAGAATCTTGATGATTTCTTCTAATATAAATATATAAATTCCTGACAACCCCAATTTGAATGAAGTGGATACTGCTGTCACAGAAAATCTGGTTTCGAGTGTAGGTGTGCTTTCGCAACTGATGGAACACTCAAACATTTATATCATTCCATTTACGTTGAACCAAGACTTTACAATCCTCAGTTCATACTGGTGAGAATTAATAAAAATAAAAAGTTAAAATAATGAACAACATACCAGCACAAATAAAGCAGTGGAGAGGAATGACTGGAGTACGAAAAGTAAAACAGTCAATGCAACTGTTGTTACAGAAATCCTTGCAATTGGTCTTGGTACAGAGTCCTAGCAAGATGAAGAAGAACAAACCTATCACTTAATGGAAACTTTAATTTGAAAGGAGAGAAACAAAATTAACTTACAGGCACCAGACTGGTTCCAGCCTCTATTCCATTCTTCCCAACCTTCCACACTGTTTGAAGAACTATTTAACAAAATTCATTACAATAGTTAGCAGAGAATGAGAAAATACTACAATACACACCACATTTCTTCTAATCCAGAAATATTTACATAGTAACAACCCCGTATCAGCTTTTCAGAAAACGCAACAGACACCCTTGGCTAGGCTCAAAATTATGAAAAGGTAAAGATCCTACCAGCAAGCAATTTCTTGACTAATGCTTACTCACCAAAGAGCACCATCTTTACGCTGCACTCCAATACTAGCACATGAGACACCCCAGGACTTCTCAAGGGTTGAATCAAGAAGATCTTATAACAGTTCCTAACTAAATTAGTCTAGTGCAACTGTCAAGAATAGCTAGGCTTGATCCTCCATTCAATTACTATTTATTGGTAAAATCTCTCATGTCAAGAGCAGTAAGCTTAACTAAGACCAACTGATCTTCACAATACATCCAATGGATGTAATTTGATCCAAATTTTGGCTTGTTTACAGCCATAACAGACCATTATCTTATACTATACTCACTGATGGAGAGGAGTGGCATTAAATTTTAATCTATTATCAAAGATCAAAGACTTAGATTCTCTGTTGTTTAATACTCAAAGACTTTAATTATTTACACGATTTTCTCAATAAAATCACTATTTCTGACTAAAAATAATCAAACTTTATCAGAATTCCCAAAGCCATGGTTTCCAAATTCCCTATATGCATAAAGCAAATACATATGTTGCGGATATTAAGTCATGCTCTTCAGTTTGATACCCTTGTGATATTAATTAAGTCACAACATTGATACCATTTTTATTTTATGTGTAACAAAAAATCACAACTCACACCATAAATAAAAACGCATAAGATCAACACACCAATAAAGATAAAGAAAATAAACAAATCAATAAGATACAAGATATACGCAGTTCGGTCCAAAATTACCTACATCCACGGAGGATTCATGATTCAACTTATTATTGATATAGATCACTAAGTATCTTCTCACATCATTAATGATTCCATAAGATCTCTTAGTATCTCTCATAGAGATCTTTAAGTATCTACCATTAACCACCATTATTTCTTTGGACCTCTTAGTATCTCTTCATAAGAGGTTTTTATAAGGAATATAAGAATATCTTGAGCATCTAATCCAAAAGAATTTGTTGTGTTTCTTTTGTTCACTCAATAACAAAAAAAAATGCTTTCCAAATGTTATATCCTAATGCACCACGTACTTAGTGCCTACTTACCTCATCTTTCTTTCTTATAGTTACATTTTAAAATTTTAGATGTTTATTTTTCTATGAGCTTAGAAGGATTTATATAGTGAATAAAATACTCTTACAAACTCTAAACTTAGTTAGAATAAGAGTCCTTATTTGTAAGAGTCATAATCCCACTTAAAGAAATCAATTGAGACAAAACAAGAAATATCCCTAAGTTGCTGCGTGAACAGTAACCGCATATATAGTACCTGCACATGAACAATATCCCCGCGCTCAAATAGTATTCGTTGTAAATAGTATCGCCCCATGAACAGTACCATCTTTTGACTTTTCGTTTTACTTCTCTCTTGTACATTTAATGCGTACTTGATTTTATAATAACTCTCTTCTTAATATTTATCTCAATTTTTGTTTATACAAAATTGTTGAATCACTAATTTTCAATAACGTACATAATCATATAATAGATCAGCAAACGTATTCATGACAAAAACTATCATTACATCATATTCGATGAACTTATCCATAACCAATTCAACACAAAAGATAATAATAAAAATAAATATGTCAAAAATTAATCTTCAAGAAACAGAAAGAATTATTTTTATAATCAAAGGTAAGGTGAGTGAAGCTAACATTTCAATAAATTGGATTGAGCAGCGAAGATAGTAGGTAAAGATCGAGGTTTACGAGTTTCCAGCTCCCTGGTTGGATATTTGGCAAAATGGATTACCTTTTTAAGTATAAAAATGAGTTGGAGTGAAGAAATTGAGAGTGAGTTAAAGAAAGACTTTGGTTTTTGTAACAAATTGGAGAGTAAGGTGAAATTGACACAGATTATGGAGAATTAGTGAAGAAGCCATAATTTATACATATATTTATACTCAAGTGGTTCCTTTAGAGTATGAAAATTATACTAGTGAGAAAATTTATGATTGCTTCAAATGATATATTTTATAATGAATGGCGCGAGAAACTTGGACTGTCTCGTCTCTCTCCGAAAAAAGAAAAGATCATAACTTGCTAGTTGTTTCGAAAGAAAAGAGAAAAAGAGTGTCAAAAGTTAAGGGGACGAAAGCTTTCTCAACTTTAAAATCTTAGAGAAAAAGAGCCCACAGAAGATCGGTGTCGCCCTTTTGTAAATTTTGATCAGTCTTGGCCCAAGTCAAATCTACACGACTTGAAATTTAGGGTCAAATTAGGTTTTATACTCTTTTGGGTACTTTTAGAATTTAACATTTACTAGATGGTGATGAAAATAATAAAAGAATTTAAAAAAAAAAGAAAATAGAAAAATAATAGTGCTATTCAAGTTTCATATTGAGTATTACAAAAAAAAACAAAATTTAATATCTAAAAACAATTTGATATACTTGTCGTATTACACGTAAGCAAATGGTGTCCTTGTCATACTCTTGAACTCAAGTATAAATTTTAAAATATGGTAAGAATCTTAATATTATATCAATTCACTCTTAAGCAGAAATCTTAATGATAATGAATTGAGAGCTAAGCAATTTGATACCTAAGTTCTCAGATAAGCAATATTATTATAATTGTTTCACCATTTTCTTTATATTCATCGAGCAATGAAAGCATAATACAGTTGTCTTATTACCATAGCAGTAAGCATAGAAGGTGGTTGTGGTTCTGAATATCTCTTACATTTACAAAATTTAATGGGTTAATGGCAGACTTAAGTTGAGCGAACGAGAGAGAGAGAGATGAGGTGAGAAGATATCGTAAGCATTTTGTCAAAACAAAACGTGTATAGATTCCATAACGGGAGTTCCCTAGGTCGCTCCCTAGAAGCCTGGGCTCGGAGCAGCGTGGTTTACTTTTACTATTGGAACTTATTGGTGCATTTGAATATATTTTAAGCTAAGCTAAAGTTTATTCATTAAATAAAATTAAAAACTATTACACTTGCAGGGGTAGATTTAAATTTAATCAATCTCATCAGGCCAATAGCTAAACTTGAGTTAACCCACGTGATTTAGCCTCAAAATTAGGGATGCCCTTCAAGCTTAAATTTTATAGGGCAATACTTAAAACACCCATTTAACACATCCTTCCCCCATTTTGAAATATTGGCTATACCCTATACTTGACAACTTTCTCCTCTTCATGGCTACTTCCTCAGGACACTTGGCTCGAGTCCTTGGTAGGTTTTTTTTTTTTATAAAAAAAATGCTGTCAATTATTGGCAGCGAAGCAACAGTCAAAAGATGAGCAACAAATGGTTAGATAATGTTCATATTTTCTTTGACTACTGCGGCCGAAGGACCTTAGGTTATTGTAATGCTGGATGGGGGAAAAACTTTGAGCCAATTACAAGCTAGGGCCGGCTTATAAAAGAACAAATGTTACTGTAGCTGTCTGAACCTTTTTAAAAAAATATATTAAATTGATATAAATTAACTGCTTCATGTGATGAATAGAGGAAATTGCTTGTGGTTAGAAACCCAATACTACTTTTTCTTCACACTAAGATTGAAAGAAAAGATAATGCATCTATGTGGATTTCTTATTGTGATTATTACTAAGTGCAGTACATTTGCTTTGCATTCAGAGTTTCATCTGTCCCATAAAAAAGATTATGCTGCATATCTTGTTAACTGTGTAGCATAGTTTGCTTTTTGTTATACAATAATTTTGACCATAGCTACTTGTTTGGGAGAAGAGAAATAGTAAGTGGAAAGCATAGACAAAAAGAAGAAGAAACAAAGAAATTTGATACGGGAAATTAATGAATTTACATATACTAGATAGCTTCTTTCTCATTCAAACATTATAATGAAGACGGTATGTGAAGAAATTAAGGTGTCATTGTTATCGAAGTAAAGGAAAATCAACATTCCAGAAATTCTATATATCTTCTCCCAGAAAAGAAGGGTTTCATGCTTATTATGTAGTTCTAATGATGGGAAACACCAAGAAAACAGCTTTTTTTTTTTATGAAACTATGTAACCAAAATTTTCTCTTTGAGAATAAGAATCAATAGTGCTGTGAGTCTGTGACTGCCCTTCAAAGGAGAGGCTCAATTATCAACAATAAAACAGTCCATGTCAGTGACCATATTGAGGAAAACAATGCAAAAACACATGGTATATCAGCTAATGAGTAAAGTAATAAGGCCTATTAAAACACCGACTAGAAAATATAGCGAGGAACAGAGCCCCGAGGCAAAGGTTATGGTGATGGTGTTGTCAGTTGTGGGTTGCTAATCTTTTATTGTTTTTGCACTTACATTTTGTCCATCCTTTTCTTGCTTGCCTGCAAAGTAAATAGAGTTTGCAATATACTAATTGCACAAGAAGCTATCGCTAGATTGAGTTTGAGATAAGAATCACAAGAAAGAGTGAGGAGACAGAAAAGAGAGACCCAATGCAAAACCAAGAAGAGTGGTTTGGGATTTGAAGTAATTGCCAATGCCGATGCCGAGGCAACTCTCGAACAAACACCATCATCTTCCAACGCTAAGGCAATCTTTTACCAGCCACCGCCACTGTTATCTCCTTTTCCTCCACCTTGTCATCGCTCTTTTACCATTTCTTGCTTCGGCTGCAAATGTTGAAGTTGTTACATTACTTACTTGGATTCACAACTCTCATTCACCACCTTCAGGTTTCTCTGATTGGAAATCTTCAGACTCCAATCCTTGCAATTGGTCCTACATTACTTGTTCTTCTCAAAACTTTGTCACTGAAATCAATATCCAGTCAGTTGAGCTTGAACTTCCATTCCCTTCCAATCTTTCTTCTCTTCCTTTCCTTCAAAAGCTGATCATTTCTGGTTCTAATCTCACTGGACCTATCTCAGCTGATATAGGAGATTGCAGTGAACTAATAGTTATTGATGTTAGTTCAAACAGTCTTGTGGGTGGTATCCCTTTAAGCATAGGGAAGCTCCTTAATCTTCAGGACTTGATTTTGAACTCCAACCAGCTTACTGGTGAGATCCCCAAAGAGATTGGTGCTTGCACCAACCTCAAGAATCTTCTCATATTTGATAACTATTTAAGTGGAAATCTTCCAGTTGAGCTAGGAAAGCTGATAAATTTAGAAGTTTTACGTGCCGGCGGAAACAAAGACATTGCAGGAAAAATCCCATATCAGATTGGAGATTGCCAGAATTTGGTGGTGCTTGGTCTTGCGGATACTAAAGTTGCTGGTTCCTTGCCTGCTTCAGTGGGTAAACTAAGCAAGCTTCAAACACTATCAGTATATACTACTATGCTCTCTGGTGAGATCCCTCCACAAATAGGCAACTGCTCCGAGCTTGTTGACTTGTTTCTCTATGAGAATGATCTCTCAGGTTCACTACCGCGAGAGTTGGGTAAGCTGTTGAAGCTAGAGAAAATGTTGCTATGGCAAAACAACTTTGAGGGGTCGATTCCTGAGGAAATAGGTAACTGCAAAAGCTTGAAGACTATCGATCTCTCTTTAAATTTTTTCTCAGGAAGTATCCCTCAGTCTTTTGGAAAACTCTATAATCTTCAAGAGCTTATGTTGAGTAACAATAACATCTCTGGTTCAATCCCTCCAGTTCTTTCAAATGCTACAAGCCTCTTGCAGTTACAGCTTGATAGCAATCAGATATCGGGTTCTATTCCAGCAGAGCTTGGGATGTTAACAAAGCTAACAGTCTTCTTTGCTTGGGAAAACAAGCTTGAAGGAAGCATTCCATCCACAATAGCAAATTGCAGGAGCCTTGAAGCTGTAGATGTGTCACACAATGTACTCACTGGCAGCTTACCTCCTGGACTATTTCAGCTTCAAAATTTAACAAAGCTTCTATTAATTTCTAATGGCATTTCAGGTTCGGTCCCACCGGAGATTGGTAGTTGCAGTTCCCTTATTCGACTCCGGCTTGTAAATAATAGAATCCAAGGAGTCATACCAAAAGAAATTGGGCTCCTCAAAAGCCTCAGTTTCCTTGATCTGTCTGAAAATCATCTTGGTGGGTCAGTGCCAGATGAGATATGCAATTGCACTCAATTGCAAATGTTGAACCTAAGCAACAACACCCTTGGAGGCACTTTACCTAGCCCTTTAGCTTCACTTACTAGGCTTCAGGTGCTAGATGTTTCTCTAAACCAATTTTCAGGTCATATTCCTGAAAGTTTTGGCCAACTTATATCACTTAATAGACTCATCCTTAACGGGAACTCCCTCTCTGGAGCAATCCCCTTCTCTCTTGGTCATTGTTCAAGTCTTCAATTGCTTGATCTTAGCAGCAATAAGCTCTCGGGCACAATTCCGGTAGAACTATTTGAAATTGAAGGTCTTGACATTTCTCTAAATTTGAGTTGGAATGCACTATCAGGAGTAATTCCACCTCAGGTTTCTGCGCTTACGAAACTATCAACACTAGACCTTTCACACAATAAGCTTGAAGGTGACTTGTTAGCACTTTCTGGCCTTGACAACCTTGTTTCTCTGAACATTTCTTACAACAATTTCACAGGCTATCTCCCAGATAGCAAGCTATTCCGACAATTATCAGCAACAGAGATGGCAGGAAACCAGGGATTGTGTTCTAGGGGCCATGAGTCGTGTTTCTTGAGCAATGCAACAACAGCAGGAATGGCAAATAGTAGTGGTTTTAGGAAGTCACAGAAACTCAAAATCGCCATTGCGTTGCTTATTACCATCACCATAGCGTTGGCAATCTTTGGGGCGTTTGCAATTATTCGAGCAGGGAAAATGGTAGGAGATGATAATGATTCTGAGTTAGGAGGTGAGTCGTGGCCTTGGCAGTTCACTCCATTCCAGAAGCTGAATTTCACAGTCGAACAAGTCTTGAAATGTCTAGTGGAAGACAATGTTATTGGAAAGGGATGTTCAGGTATTGTTTATCGCGCAGAAATGGAAAATGGGGAAGTCATTGCAGTGAAGAAGCTCTGGCCAACAACGATGGCTGCAGGATATGATTACCAAAATGATAAAATTGAAGTTGGTGGAGTTCGAGATTCCTTTTCAGCTGAGATAAAGACCCTTGGCTCAATCCGCCATAAGAACATTGTTAGGTTCTTGGGTTGCTGTTGGAATCGAAATACAAGATTGCTCATGTATGATTATATGCCTAATGGGAGCCTGGGTAGTCTTCTTCATGACAGGAGAGATAGCTGCTTAGAATGGGAGCTGAGATATCGAATTATATTTGGGGCGGCTCAAGGTTTGGCTTATTTACACCATGATTGTGTTTCTCCCATTGTTCACAGGGACATTAAGGCCAACAACATTCTCATTGGTCCCGAATTTGAACCATATATAGCTGATTTTGGGCTTGCCAAGATGGTCGTTGAGGGAGATTTTGCTCGGTCTTCCAACACTGTTGCTGGTTCTTATGGCTACATTGCTCCTGGTGAGTTCAAATTCCTTATCAGTTCATCCCACTTACTAATGTTAATGAAAAAATGTTGTAACAAACAGAACTTTCACGAAAACTACACTTGTTACGGTTTGCCCTGTCCTACTTTGCAGTACCGTTTCAACTTATTCCATTACTATAATTAATCATTATGTTTAATGAATCTTCTCCAAATCTTCATAATGCTTATTTTGAATTCATTTACTTCATTCAATTTGGCATGCAGAGTATGGCTATATGATGAAGATAACAGAAAAGAGTGATGTGTATAGCTATGGAGTTGTTGTGATGGAAGTGCTAACAGGGAAGCAACCAATCGATCCAACCATACCAGATGGACTTCACATAGTGGATTGGGTAAGGCAAAAGAGAGGAGGAATTAAAGTGCTTGATCCAAGTTTACGGGCACGGCCAGAAGTTGAAATAGAGGAAATGTTGCAGACTTTAGGTGTGGCTTTGCTGTGTGTAAATCCTACCCCAGATGATAGGCCTACCATGAAAGATGTAGCAGCAATGGTCAAGGAGATTAGGCAAGAGAGAGAAGAGTGCATGAAAGTTCACATGCTTCTCAATGGCTCTTCTGCAAATGGCCAACAAGATAATTGCAACTCTTCATCAACAACAATGATGCCAAATTCATATCCCCAAAGCAACAACACAAGTTTTTCTGCATCTTCATTGTTATATTCTTCTTCCTCCAATTTCAAGCCTACTTTCAAATAGTTTATAAAGAGAGTTATTACTTGTTTTGCCCGGTAGTTAAATGTTACACTTAGAAAACAGAGTTTTTGTATGTTTGCCAAGAAAATGCAAGAAAAAAGGAGAGAAAGTGAAAGAAAAAATGAAACTTTTGTTTTATTTATTAGAAAAGAAAAAATGACTCGAATGAATTACAAAGCCTGTAGAACACCTATTTATACTACAACTAGAATTCTCTATAACAAAATGATTCAACAACTTGCACAAGTTTGTTACACAATGCAACTTTGGCGGAAGAGTTTGTTACATAACAAACTCTTAATATAAATATCTTTGTATAGTTCAGCATCATTACTTCCAACTCAGTATTATTACCCAGCATCAATCCACGTCATTCGTAAATGGTAATTTACTTTCACCACCCCCTCCTCCCCCCTCAAACTTATGCACCTGGAAGTGAGCATAAGTTTGGAAGCAAGAAAGTTAAACTTGAAAATTGGCAAAGCCTTTGTAAAGAGATCTGCTACTTGGTCTGTTGTTGGAGCATATCGTATTTCAATGGCATCACTTAACACTTTATCACGAATGAAGTGAACATCCATTTTAACATATTTAGTACGATTGTGAAATACTGGATTAGCAGCAAGAGCTGCTACCCCTTGGTTGTCACACCAAATGATGGGAGTTTTAGAGAGCTGAAACCTAAACTCTGTAAGTATTGAATTAATCCAAACAATTTCAGCAGTACCTTAAGCCAAGGCAAGATATTTAGATTCAATATTAGAGTGAGAGACAACCCTTTACTTTTGAGAACTCCAAGAGACTAAGCTACCAGCCAAGTAAACACAATATCCACATATTGATCTTTTGTCATTCTCATCATAGGCCCAATTAGCATCTATAAATGTTGTTACTTCTAATGACTTTCTTGGTTGAAAAATTAACCCAAAATCCTTTGATCCTTGCAAATATTGAAGAATTCTTTTACAACAAGACCAATGAATAATAGTTGGACATGTTAATAACTGGCTTAACTTGTTAACAGCAAAATATATTTCTAGTTATGTGAGTGTCACATACTGTAGAGAATAATATCTAAAAACTGATTATTTGTTACCTGATATAGCTTGAGCCCAGAACTTATTGGTGTTAGACAAGATTTAGTATTAATCATATTCATTTTGGTCAACAACTCTATAATATATTTCTATTGTGACAAATGTAAAGAATCACCCATCTTGGTTACCTCAACACCAAGAAAATAACTAAGCTTTTCAAGCTCTTTTAGTGCAAAGGTAGAATTCAACTTTTTGATAAACTGATCTAGCAAATCTATATTGTTTCCTTTTAATATGATATCATCAACATACATTAGTATGATGATAATGTGGTTCACATCATTCTTTATAAAAATTGATATATCATATTTAAGATTGTAGAACCCCCAATCAAGTAATGCTTCTCTTATCTTGTCAAACCAGGCTCTGGGAGCCTATTTCAAACTATACAAAGCTCTCTGCAATCTGCAAACATAATTTGTCTTCTTGAGATGAAAAAAACTAATAGGTTGTGTCATATACACTACTTCATTTAACTCATTATTTTAAAAAGGATTATTAACATATATTTGCTTTATTTTCTAACCTTTTGAGACTGCAACACTTAGGATAATAAGGTACTAAACTCCAAGTATTATTTTTCATCAATGCATCATACTCTTCCTTCATTGCTTATCTTCATTTGGGAAACTTTAGAGCTTGATCAACAGTTGTTGGTTCCAACTCACTATCTGTATGACTACTTGGTGTACAAATTTGGATTTAAATTTTCCATGTTTTGATCTAGTCAGCATTAGGTGAAAATTTTGCACTTGGCTTTGCATACTATTTTTGTTTAATGGTGAAGTAGTTTGTAACTCTTCTGTTGATGAGAATATGAGAGCATTGTTTGTAGAACTGAATGATGGGAAATTAGTGTTGTGTTGCAGTGTTTTGCCTTAATTTGAATTAGTTTGTGGTTGTATGGTAACAATGTTTATAGGGCTGTATTGTAAGGAACTAGTGTTTAATTCAAGTTTAGAAAATTGTTGAGGATTATTTGTATGACTCTCTTTATTCACAGACGCGACTTCAGGACTTGTATTAGCAAAATCGGTAGAAAATAAGTAACAACTGTTTAGTTAAGGATTATAGTTGTGTGAATTTGTGTTTGTATATGTGACTTTGAACTTAGTGTCATTCGCAAATGGAAAATCCATTTTATCAAAATTGACATGTATAAACATAAAAAATTTTCCATTTGAATTTATACACTTATAACCCTTGTGTTGAAAGCTATATCCCATAAAGACAGACTTCTCACATGAAAGCTAAGTTTGTGTTTTCGATAAGGTCTTAAGTAAGGGTAACAAGTACAACCAAAAGCTTTTATAAATGTATAGTCAGGTATGTGTTTGAACACCAAGCTCAAAGGGAGATTTGAAGTTCAGTACACCTATTGACATTCTATTAATTAAGAAAGTGGCTGTTGAGAAAGCTTCCCAAAAAAAATTTAAAGGCATACTACTTTGAACTAAGAGACTTAATCCCATTTTAGTTATATGTTTATATTTTCTCTCAACTCTTCCATTTTGATGATGAGTGTAAGGACATGGTAGCCTATATATTATCCGTTGCCTTTCAAGTACTCTAGTCAGAGTTCTAAATTATCCCTTAAAATCTGATTGTACCATCTTAATTCTTTTGTCTAACAGTCTCTCAACATGTGTTTGAAAATGCAGAAAAATTTCTTCAACTTGGCACTTAAGAGTTAGAGGATAAATCCAAGTAAATCTAAAAAAGTCAACAACAAAACTCACATAGTACTTATAATTTTCCTTAGATAATTCAAATGATGGACCCTATACATCTGTATGAATGAGTTCTAAAACTTTCTTTGTTTTTGTGTTAGATAAACCAAAATGATGAAGATGGTTTTTTTCCCATTTAACAAGCATGGCATAGATTTTCAAATGTATTTTTATTGATTTTGACATCAAGATTACAAGCTAAAGAAATCCTTCTGAGTATTTCCAAATTTGTGGATGTCTAAATCTGTTATGTAACACTTGAGTTGGTACATTTATAGTATTAAAAGTAAAATTCTGTACAACTGAAATTCTTTTATTTCTATGCTCTAAAGATGTCTTATTTATCATACACTGTGTAAATAGAGATACAGCTGAAGTAGGTTTATTATTCAAAGTTGCAGAGTTGTGTATTTGTTTAGAGGTACTGATGAGCTGATACAAACCTTGTCTAACAACCCTTCTGAGTAGAGGTCTCCTCTTCATATCCTTAACAACACAAATATTATTCTAAAAAATAACCTTTAAGCCATTTTCAAGAGTTAACTTTGAGATGAAAATTAAGGTTTTTACCATTCTAAGTACATGCATCACATTATGTAAAGCTATGTGTTGTCTTTTATCAAGTGTGTGCAGTATGCAAGTGCCTAAATGCAAAAATTTTGATGCTTGACCATTTCCTACAAGTAAGTGTTCATTACCTTTGTATTCAGACTTTGAAACCATGTTGTTGGTGTTGTTAGACACATGATTGGTAGCTTCATTGTCCATATACCAGGTGTTGTCATCTTTAACAGGAGCTAGTGCTGCTACAAATACCTTTGCATTCTAGTTATTGTTTGCTTGGCTTAGTGGCTCAAAGTTTTCTTTGAATCGATTCCAGCACTTTAGAGCTCTATAACCGGTCTTTAGACAGATTTGACAGACAATCTTGGATTTGCCTCTCCCTTTGCCAAAGCTTTTTTGATTTCGTTGTCCAAGACTACTAAAACTAGGCCCTTTCTTCTATCTATAGCTTTCGTTTCCATTAAATCCTCCTTTAAACTTCTGTTTAAATCCTGATTGTGCAAGATGAGCACTAGCAAAGCCTCAATTAACTAAACTTGTTAGTTCATTTCTACCCTCTTGACTTAACAAAATTGAATAAATTTCTGCCAAAGAAAGTTCATCTCCTTTTGCTGAGGCCAATACTACAACTGGATCATATTCAGATCCAAGGCCAACAAGTAGACAAGTGACTAATTCTTGTTCTGGTAAAGGCTTGCTTGCCATTGCCAGATTATCAACTATGGTCTTCAACTTACCATAGTATTCATTAACTATCATGGCACATTTTCTCGAAACTTAGCTCTAAGCTATGCAAACAGATTGGCTCCCAAATATCTTTTCAAGATGTTTCCATATCTCAACACAGGATTTACATTGAATGATTGAACTTAAAACAACCTTATTCATTATAGAGAATAACCAACTCATAAGTAAGACATCTTGTTTTCTCCAGACTTGATATTCTGGATTGACAATAAGCACACTCTCTGAGTTGTTTCTCGACTGATTAATAAATGAATCTAGTTAGATTCTAGCTCCAATTAATAGATCTTCTAAATTATTTTCTGTTAAAATTACAACACCAAATTAAATTAAATTAATTACAACATCAAGCCCAAGATTAAGCCCAAATATTTACAAGCCCAATTCTTGAAGTTTTTAGATTAGGTAAGATATTTTAAGTTAATAATTAAAGATATAAGTATTATAAACTTGTGTGGTTAATAAATTTTTACATTATTTTATTTGTGTGATTTTGGTTTGTTGAAACTAAGTATAAATACCCCACTTCCTCATTTAGTTTTGCAAGCAAGCAAGTTAAGAATAAAGAGTTGATCAAAGAATTTGATCAATTGTTGAGAGTTTAGAGTGTTAGAGAGTTGAGCAAATAATAAGCTCAACAAAGAGTGTGTGGGAGTTGAGTTGTGAGTGTTATGTTGTAAATGAGAAAGAGTGAGAGTTTCTAAATTTTGTGTTGTAAGTTTTGTATTAATAAAAGTGTTCCATTTGTGCTCTATTATTCTCTACAATTGGTATCAGAGCGGGACTGTCTGGGACTGCTCAAGTTGTAGGATTTCTAAGAATTCTGAGTATGCTCTGTGCTTGCAGTTTTGACTGATCTTCCACATCAGAAAGGATTTTTAGAAATTGTGAGTGAGTGAGCTTCTGTGTTTCGTGAGTAGTCTGTGACTCTGCAAGTTTGTTAACAAAACTTGTTTCTAAGGTACTGCCAACACGATGGGTGACCTTCAAGTCGTTGGAGGAATCAAGAAGCTCAACAACCAAAATTATAATACATGGGCGACGTTGATGGAGTCTTACCTTCAAGGCCAAGATCTTTGGGAGGTCGTTGGCGGGAATGAAGTGAAGCAGCCAATAGACGAAGCCACTTTAAAGAAATGGAAGGTAAAAACTGGTAAGGCTATATTCGCCATTAAGACCACAGTTGAAGAAGAACTGTTAGAGCACATAAAGAAGGCTAAGACGCCAAATGAAGCATGAGACACTTTTGCATCACTGTTCTCAAAGAAAAACAACATGCGACTACAGCTTCTAGAGAATGAACTGTTGTCAATTGCACAACGCAACATGACGATCAACCAATACTTCACAAAGGTAAAGTCCTTGTGCCGTGAAATATCTGAGTTAGATCCTACCGCTGCCATTGCTGAAACTAGGATGAAAAGAATTATCATCCATGGTTTGAGGCCCGAGTATAGAAGTTTTGTTACTGCTGTACAAGGCTGGCCAACCCAACCATCTCTCATTGAATTTGAAAATTTGCTTGCTGATCAAGAAGCGATTGTCAAGCAAATGGGTGGAGTCTCTTTAAAAGGCGATGAAGAAGCACTCTACATCGACAAAAGAAAAGGTCGATTTAAACGACGTGTTGGTGGAGGATCTAAAAGAGATGATGACAAGATAAAGAGTTATCATCAAGAAGGTAGCTCACAAACATGGGGAGTATGGAGGGCTCGCGGCAATAGTAGTCAGTCCAACCAAAAGAAAAAGTTTGAAGGAAAATGCTACAATTGTGGAAAAATAGGACACATGGCAAAAGATTGTTGGTCTAAGAAAAGGTTTGCTGAGGGTAATGCTGCCACATCAAACTCAGAAAGAAAAAGTGAAGATGAGTGGGATGCTGAAGCGTCTGTCGCTATAGAGGAAGAAGACCTATCACTCTCAGTGATAATGCCTGGACGGATTGACTATAAAAATGATTGGATCGTCGACTCAGGATGTTCAAATCATATGACTAGTGACGAAGAAAAGCTGCAAGATACGACTAAGTACAAAGGAAGTCGCGTGGTGGTGACAGCCAACAACTCAAGATTGCCTATAGCTCACATCGGTAACACAGTCCTTGCACCTCGTTACAGTCCTAACAAGGTAACACTTCAAGATGTCTATCATGTCCTCGGCATGAAAAAGAATCTATTGTCAGTATCACAGTTAATATCTTCTGGACACTATGTCTTGTTCGGTCCACAAGATGTTAAGGTGTACCAAGATTTAAAAATCATGGGAACACCAACAATGGAAGGAAGACGACTAGAGTCAGTTTATGTACTATCAGCAGAGTCAGCTTATGTAGACAAGACTCGAAAGAATGAGACAGTAGATTTGTGGCATACACGATTGGGACATGTAAGTTATCATAAGCTAAAAGTGATGATGAGCAAGGCAATGCTTAAAGGTCTACCTCAACTTGATGTGAGAGTGGATACAGTGTGTGCGGGATGTCAGTACGGCAAGGCACATCAACTACCATATGAAGAGTCAAAGTTTAGAGCTAATGAGCCATTGGAGTTGGTTCACTCTGATGTGTTTGGACCTGTCAAGCAGCCATCAATTAGTGGTATGCGGTATATGGTGACATTTATTGATGACTTCTCGAGGTATGTATGGGTTTTCTTTATGAAGGAAAAATCAGATACTTTTTTGAAGTTCAAGGAATTTAAAGAAACAACTGAAGGAGAAGTTGGAAAGAAGATTCATTGTCTCCGCACAGATAATGGAGGAGAATATACCTCTAATGAGTTCTCACAATATCTTCGAGAAAATAAGATACGACATCAGTTCACATGTGCCAACACGCCACAACAAAATGGTGTTACAGAAAGGAAGAATCGGCATCTTGCAGAGATTTGTAGAAGTATGTTGCACGCAAAAAATGTACCAGGAAGATTTTGGGCCGAAGGAATGAAGACTGCAGCCCACGTGATTAATAGGCTTCCTCAACCAAAGTTAGGGTTCATATCACCCTTTGAGAAGTTGTGGGATATGAAACCTACAGTGAGTCATTTTCGAGTATTTGGTAGTATATGCTATGTGTTTGTGCCAAATCACTTGAGAAATAAATTCGACAAAAAGGCAATCAGGTGTATCTTTGTTGGATATGATAACCAGCGCAAAGGATGGAAATGTTGTGACCCTATTAGTGGGTGGTGCTACACATCAAGAAATGTGGTGTTTGATGAAGCATCTTCATGGTGGTCACCACAAAAAGAGGAGCTTTCAGATTCAAAAGAAATAGAAGAACGACTACAACAAAAGATAGATGATCAAATTGCTGAAATCCGACCAAGCCAAGAAGACCTTGATAATGGAAGCAGTGATGACAACACCGAGCAAGAGACAACTCAAAGTTCTTGGCAAACTGGCATCTATCAACAACCAACAACGGAGGCCAAATATGAAGGAGCAGAACCTGCAACTCCTCAGTCTCATCCTCGAAGGTCAATAAGAATACGAAAGCCTAATCCTAAATATGCTAATGCGGCTATGGCGAAAGAGGAAAATTTTAAGGAACCTGAGACTTTTGAAGAAGCATCACAGAACTCTGAATGGATTAAAGCTATGGAAGAAGAAATTATAGCGTTGGAGCAAAATCAAACTTGGGATTTAGTGCCAAAGCCAAAGGATGTGAAACCTATATCTTGTAAGTGGGTGTATAAGATCAAAAGACGTCCTGATGGATCGGTGGAGAGGTATAAAGCTCGGTTGGTAGCTCGAGGATTTTCTCAACAGTATGGACTAGACTATGATGAAACGTTTAGTCCAGTAGCCAAGATCACCACAGTACGAGTTCTACTTGCATTGGCAACTAGTAAAGGTTGGATATTGTGGCAAATGGACATAAAGAATGCTTTTCTACATGGAGAGTTAGATCGGGAGATCTATATGATTCAACCAATTGGATTTGAAAGCAAATTTCATCCTGATTATGTGTGTAAATTGAGAAAGGCATTGTATGGATTAAAGCAAGCTCCAAGGGCGTGGTATGGTAAAATTGGAGAATTTCTAACACATGGTGGTTACTCTGTAGCACCAGCTGATTCTAGCCTGTTCGTCAAAGCTAATGGAAAGAAACTTGCAATTGTGCTGGTATATGTGGATGACTTAATTATCACTGGAGATTTTGAAGAAGAAATTCGTCGAACAAGAGAGAATTTGGCGGTTCGCTTCCAGATGAAAGAGCTTGGACAACTTAAGCATTTCCTTAGGCTCGAAGTTACTCGGACAGCAAAAGGAATTTTTCTAGGACAACAAAAATATGCCAAAGATTTGTTGCACAAGTTTAGGATGCTAGAGTGCAAGCCTATCTCAACACCGCTAGAAGCCAATGCCAAGTTGTGCGGTCATGAAGGAAAGGATTTAGAAGATGGAACTATGTATCGACAACTGGTAGGAAGTCTCATCTATTTGACATTGACTCGACCAGACATTTCTTATGCAGTTGGAGTAATAAGTCGATACATGCAAAATCCTAAGAAACCTCACTTAGAAGCAGCTCGACGAATATTGAGATATGTGAGAGGCACAATGGACTATGATCTCTTCTATAAGAAAGATCAAGATTGTAAAATAGTTGGCTATTGTGATGCTGACTATGCTGGAGATCATGACACACGACGTTCGACCACTGGGTATTTTTTCAAGATTGGTTCAGGAACAGTCTCTTGGTGCAGCAAAAGGCAACCGACTGTATCATTGTCAACTACTGAAGCTGAGTACAGAGCAGCCGCAATGGCAGCTCAAGAAAGTACACGGTTGATGCAATTGATGAAGGATTTACATCAGCCAAGAGATTATAAAGTGTCAATATATTGTGATAATTGGTCAGCAATTTGTTTGGCAGAAAATCCAGTTTTTCATGCAAGAACAAAGCATGTGGAGGTGCAGTATCACTTCATCCGGGAGAAAGTTCTGCAAGAAGAAATTGAGTTGTTGTATGTTAAGACCGAAGATCAAGTGGCTGATTTGTTCACAAAAGGCTTGGGTGTTGATAAGTTTGAAAAGTTTCGAAGACAACTCAACATGGTTAGAAGAATGGAAGTTGGTGTTGAGGGGGAGTGTTAAAATTACAACACCAAATTAAATTAAATTAATTACAACATCAAGCCCAAGATTAAGCCCAAATATTTACAAGCCCAATTCTTGAAGTTTCTAGATTAGGTAAGATATTTTAAGTTAATAATTAAGGAGATAAGTATTATAAACTTGTGTGGTTAATAAATTTTTACATTATTTTATTTGTGTGGTTTTGGTTTGTTGAAACTAAGTATAAATACCCCACTTCCTCATTTAGTTTTGCAAGCAAGCAAGTTAAGAATAAAGAGTTGATCAAAGAATTTGATCAATTGTTGAGAGTTTAGAGTGTTAGAGAGTTGAGCAAATAATAAGCTCAACAAAGAGTGTGTGGGAGTTGAGTTGTGAGTGTTATGTTGTAAATGAGAAAGAGTGAGAGTTTCTAAATTTTGTGTTGTAAGTTTTGTATTAATAAAAGTGTTCCATTTGTGCTCTATTATTCTCTACATTTTCTCTAACTGAGGCTAAAATTCGAGACTTTCAAAGCAAAAAATTATTGTGATCAAGCTTTAATGGAGTTGAAAAATTAAGAGAACTAGAAAAATTGATAGATAAGTTGTTGAGCTAAGATTCGAGGATTGAAAAATGTATTTGTTCAACATTAGTTAATGAGGTGTTAGCCATAACAGCTCTATACCAACTTTAAAAAAAAAAGAGTTTCTGTTTGTTTATCAAAAAAGTGCTAAAAAAAAAAAGAGAAAGTGAAAGAAAAAAAAGAAACTTTTGTTTTATTTATTAAAAAAAAAAAACTCAAATGAATTATAAAACTAATACTAAACACTTATTTATACTACAACTAAAATTCTAAAATTCTCTATAATAGAATGATTCTAACATCTTGCACAAGTTTGTTACACAATACAAATTTGACGCGGAAGTGTGTTACATAACAAACTCTTAATAAATATCTTTGTACAACTCAGCATCGTTACTTCCAGCTCGGCATCAATCCACGTCATCCGTAAATGGTATTTGACTTTTACTTAAAGAGTATTGTTCTAAGTCCAGTTCAAGTTTCAAAACTCCGGTTTCTGTATGTAAAGTCAGAAAGTTTGAAACTAATAAATAGAAGCAGAAAAAAAAAAAGTTCTTCAATGACCTTGACCATTTAATTTGTTTCATGTGATTATCAGAGTGACGGAAAATATATGGTGATGCCAGTTTTGGTGTTTCCTCACAGTTCCCATTTACCGCACACTTGACTTAGGAAAATGCTTAAAGTTAATAAGAAGCAGCTTCTCACTTGCGAAATTACAAAGATACAATAGCAGCGATTGATTTGTGAATAAACTTTAGTGTCTCAATGAGAAGTTAAGTCCATTTCCTTGTAACCTTTTGCTTTCCATTGGGCCTCCAATCCAATTAAAAAGTAAATAGCAGATCAGCCCACTTCTCCTGTAAACAGCTATTTAGGGCCGG
Organism: Ailanthus altissimus; assembly: GCA_946807835.1. Classification (NCBI taxonomy): domain Eukaryota; kingdom Viridiplantae; phylum Streptophyta; class Magnoliopsida; order Sapindales; family Simaroubaceae; genus Ailanthus; species Ailanthus altissimus. The sequence continues at coordinate 25,144,320 of OX327684.1, forward strand.
CTTTGTCAACCCATTTAAACTCTAGTTTGATTGCGGGTCCAAGAAGATAAAGTTAAACATTGCTGCTTGCGACACCGAGGAGCCCGTGGCTGCAGCCTTTTGGAAAATATACGTAGAAGCGAATAAACAATTTCAAGGAATGGGTACAAGAATATAACCAAGCTTGATGGTTTAATTTTATGAAACAAAGTTTAGTTTATTCACTTGTATAAGTAATAATTTTCAACAGATTAAAATTATATTTAGAACGGTAGAGATTAACACGTAGTGGAATACGTAGAGAATACAAACAATGAAGTAGTTTAAAACAATTCAAGCAAGAACAACAAGCTAAATTGTAGAGCTAAGTATTGAAAATAGAGAAAAGTAGAAATATACCATACCAAGACACAAAATACGTGGTTCAGCAAATTGCTTACGTCCACGGTGGATCAAGGATCCAAGTCTCTCTTATTCTTTGGTTGATTACAAGAGAATTGATCATACAAGATCAAGGAATGATACAATTGAATTTTGGAGCTCTAGGGTTTGTTCTAAAGAGTTTTGAGAGTGTTTCTCATCTTACATAACCCTAGGCATAATGGGGTATTTATATGAAGTCTAAAATACCCACAAAAAACGGAAAGGAAAAGCTTAAATTCGGAATTTTCAGATTGTGAACAGTGAACAGTAACAGTGAACAGTGACCGTGAACAGTGCAGCGCTGCGGCATTGAGATCCAGCGCCGCAGCATTGACCCCGTGAACAGTGCAGCGCCGCAGCATTGAGATCCAGCGCCGCGGCGCTGACATTCTGGAACCAATGCCGCCGTCAGCGCTTCCTGCGCCGCGGCGCCCACACCTGGGAATTTTTTTCCCTGTTTTCTTCTGCAATTTTTCAACTGTTCCATTAGAATTCCACCTCTTCCACACATGCTTCCAGCTCCAAAATAATTCCGACATGTTCCCGAATTTGTTCCAAACATTACCAACATCATAAACATGATTTTGGATCACAAATTCCACAAATCCCCTCCTTGATACAAAATCACTCCAACAACACCAAGAGAGCAACCTTAATTGTAAGTTGTGATTCCAGTTAAGTCCATACACAACTTGAACTTAACTGAGGGCAGCGGCTTAGTCAACATATCAGTAGGATTCTCCGACGTCGGAATTTTACACAAACTAATAATGCCACTCTGCACAGTATCCCGAATGAAATGCATCCTAACATCAATGTGTTTTGATCTTTCATGAAACACCTGATGTTTGCTTAGATGTATGGCACTTTGGCTATCACAATGTACTGAAGTATTAACTTCATCCATAGCCAAAAGTTCAGCACATATACCTTTCAACCATATAGCCTCCTTAATTGCTTCTCCTAAGGCTATATACTCGGCTTCGGTAGTTGATAGTGCTACTACATGCTGCAATACTGATTTCCAGCATACGCTACATCCAAACACCGTGAAGATATACCCAGATAAAGACCTTCTATTGTCCAAGTCACTTGCGTAATCTGAGTCCACGTAACCCTTTACCATTTCACCACCTGTGCCAACCCTTCTGAATAGCAAACCATAATGTGACGTCCCCTTTAGATACCTAAGTATCCATTTCACGGCCATCCAATGCTCCTTTCCAGGATTAGCCATGTATCTACTTACAACACTCACCGCTTGTGCTATATCCGGCCTTGTGCAAACCATAGCATACATTATAGAACCAACAGCACTAGCATATGGTACCTTAAGCATATGCAATTTTTCTTCTTCAATTTGTGGTGATTGAGATGCCGACAGTTTGAAATGCATTGCCAATGGAGTCGACACAACTTTGGCATCCCTCATTCTGAACCTGTCAAGAACCTTGAGTATATACCGTTGTTGAGACAAGAAAATAACATCACTGCCTCTCACTATATCCATACCCAAAATTCTTTTGGCTGACCCCAAATCTTTCATTTCAAACTCACCACCCAACTGATTTTTCAGCTTATGTATTTCTTCCATATCCTCACATGCAATTAACATATCATCAACATATAGAAGGAGATACATACGCTTACTGTTATTCAATGCTTTGAAGTACACACATCCATCATACTTGCTCCTTGTGAAGCCACAATGCATCATAAAATCATCAAATCTCCTATACCATTGTCTTGGAGATTGCTTCAGCCCATATAAAGACTTCTTTAGCAAACAAGCATAATCTTCTTTGCCCGGTTCTTCAAAACCTTTCGGTTGTGCCATGTATAGCTCTTCTTCAAGTTCACCATGAAGGAAAGCTATCTTTACATCCATTTGTTCAAGATGTAAATTCAGATTTACACACATGGATAATAAAATGCGAATTGATGAGTGTTTTACAACAGGAGAAAAGATTTCATGGAAATCAACCCCTTCTTTTTGTGTGAAGCCCTGTGCAACAAGCCTAGCCTTGAACTTTGTAGGCTCAACACCCGGAACCCCCTCCTTAACCTTGTAAACCCATTTACAGCCAACTAACCTCTTGTTCTTTGGTTTCACCACCAATTTCCAGGTATGATTCTTATTAAGAGAAGTGATCTCTTCTTCCATAGCTTGTTGCCATTTAACACAATTTACACTCTCAATAGCTTCAGTATATGATTTTGGTTCATCATATTCTATAGTGTAAGCAGTGTTAAACGCATAAGCTATCAAATCAGCATGTGCATACCTGCTCGGTGGTCGAACAACTCTCCTTTGTCTATCTCTAGCCAACTGGTACTCTTCAAGTTCAGCTTCAGGAGTGTTAGACTGCAATGGTGCTGTTTCAGAGAAATTTTTAGGTTCTTGTTCTTCATGTGCATCATCATTGAAGTGCTGACCTATAGGAATGTCAGGTCTCAAATCGTGTTCCACCTTATGATGTTCAGTTTTAGATTCAGAAACTGAACTTGGCACATCTTCAGGCTTCTTCAAAACTGAATCCGAATTGGTTTCCAACAATGTAGATTCATTGAACGTCACATCCCTACTAATGATACTCTTGTGCGGATTAAGATTAGTACACCACACCTTGTATCCCTTAACACCTTCTGGATATCCAATGAATATCCCCTTCAAGGCTCTTGGTTCTAGTTTGCCTTGCTTGATGTGTACAAATGCAGGGCATCCAAGTACCCTCAAGTGATCATATTTTGGAGTGCCTCCAGACCATTTCTGTTCTGGTGTCATAAAGCCAATAGCTGAAGAAGGACTTCGGTTTATCAAGTAAGCTACAGTTACTACCGCCTCCCCCCAAAATGCCTTAGACAATCCGGCATTGGTTAGCATGCACCTTACCCTTTCAAGTAAGGTTTGGTTCATCCTTTCTGCAAGTCCATTCTGTTGTGGTGTGTACCTCACCGTTTTATGCCTTGTAATACCATACTTAGCACAAAACTTATCAAACTCAGTATTACAAAACTCAAGACCATTATCTGTCCTAAGTCTTTTGATTTTCTTACCCGTTTGATTCTCCACAAGTGCTTTCCATTTTTGAAATGTTTCAAACACCTGCTCTTTGCTCTTCAACACATAAACCCACAACTTCCTTGAATAATCATCAATGAATGACAGAAAATACCGTGCACCACCATGAGTGACAGCTTGAGCAGGTCCCCAAAGGTCAGAATGTATGTAATCCAAAGTGCCCTTGGTGTTGTGTTCACCCGTGTTAAACTTAACTCTATGAGCTTTCCCAAGTACACAATGTTCACAAAACCCCATTGGCTGAATCTTTACTTTGCCAAATACACCTTGATCATACAACTCCTTAAGGCCCCTCTCACCCAAGTGCCCTAACCTCAAATGCCATAACTTGGTTTGCATATTCTCATTATCAACAGAGAAAGATGCAGAACCAATAATAGCCTCTCCACTCAACACATACAACCCGTGTTTACGCTCACCTCTCATTACAACCATTGAACCCTTAATCACTTTCAATGTACCACTCTCACCCTTGAATGTGCAACCGGATTGATCAAGCATGCCTAAAGAAATTAAATTTCTTTTAAGATTAGGTACATGCCTCACATCTAACAACTCCCTCACACTCCCATCATGTAGTTTCAGCCTAATACTACCCATCCCAATGACTTGACAAGCCATATTGTTGCCCATTAATACCTTACAACCATTAATGGACTGATAGCTAGTGAACAAAGCTTTATTAGGACACATATGGAAAGTACATCCGGAGTCAAGAATCCACTCACCGGTGTTCTGCCCATTCGAGGCAACCAATGTTTCTGCAACTTCATAATCTTCTTCATAGACTATAGCTGCATCTGCTTCAGGTCTCTTCCCTTGATACTTAGCTTTCCTTTTCGGACAATCCCTTCTGAAATGGCCTTCTTTCTTGCAGAAGTAACACTTCTTAGATTTGCCCCTCGATTTTGATCTTGAAGAATTTCTCACTTTAGATTCTCTACTCTCAGCTCTCCCCCTCGCAACAAGTACAGCTGCAGAATTTTGTTGTTGTTGTTCTGACTTCTTAACTAACACTTTTGAGTTTAAGGCTGCTCTAACATCTTTCATTGTCAGTGACTCCCTTCCATATAGAAGAGTATCAACAAAATGTTCATAGCTTTTAGGAAGTGAACTCAATAACAGAATTGCTTTGTCTTCGTCACTGATTTTGACATCAACCGTCTCCAAATCAATGACAGCCTTATTGAAGGAATCAATGTGTTTATTTAGTGAACCACCCTCAACCAAAGACAACCCAAACAAATTCTTCTTGAGATACAACCGGTTTGCAAGAGACTTAGTCATATATAACTCATCAAGTCTTTTCCACAAACCAAGTGCTGATTTTTCTGCACCCACTTCCCTCAAAACTTCATCACCCAAACTCAAGATAATTTCACTCTGGGCTTTTCTATTAATAGTTTCAAGATCCATGTCTAACTTAGATGTTGAAGACTTATCACTAGTACTAGAGGGTTCCTCAAGGGCTGATTCTAGTCCTTGACTCTCTAACAAAGCCATCATCTTAAGTTTCCATAAGTTGAAATCATTATGCCCTGTAAATTTCTCTACTTCATGCTTATGTGGTGCCATGTTCAACCAATAACAAACTTAGACAGCCAATAATAGCTCTGATACCAATTTGTAGAGATTAACACGCAGCGGAATACGTAGAGAATACAAGCAATGAAGTAGTTTAAAACAATCCAAGCAAGAACAACAAGCTAAATTGTAGAGCTAAGTATTGACAATAGAGAAAAGTAGAAATATACCATACCAAGACACAAAATACGTGGTTCAGCAAATTGCTTACGTCCACGGTGGATCAAGGATCCAAGTCTCTCTTATTCTTTGGTTGATTACAAGAGAATTGATCATACAAGATCAAGGAATGATACAATTGAATTTTGGAGCTCTAGGGTTTGTTCTAAAGAGTTTTGAGAGTGTTTCTCATCTTACATAACCCTAGGCATAATGGGGTATTTATATGAAGTCTAAAATACCCACAAAAAACGGAAAGGAAAAGCCTAAATTCGGAATTTTCAGATTGTGAACAGTGAACAGTGACCGTGAACAGTGCAGCGCCGCGGCATTGAGATCCAGCGCCACAGCATTGACCCTGTGAACAGTGCAGCGCCGCAGCATTGAGATCCAGCGTCGCGGCGCTGACATTCTGGAACCAATGCCGCCGTCAGCGCTTCCTGCGCCGCGACGCCCACACCTGGGAATTTTTTTCCTTGTTTTCTTTTGCAATTTTTCAACTGTTCCATTAGAATTCCACCTCTTCCACACATGCTTCCGGCTCCAAAATAATTCCGACATGTTCCCGAATTTGTTCCAAACATTACCAACATCATAAACATAATTTTGGATCACAAATTCCACAATAACCTTTAAAAATTATGAATGAACATTACGTTTTTTTTTTATACGTGCATATATTCAATTAATTTCCAAGTTGTAGTACGGAACCTCATTATATTTATAAAATGTACTATAAGGCTATATTGTTGATTTTTTTTATAAAAAGAAATTCTTACTTTTGAAAAATAAGTTAATAAATAATATTGGTAATTATGTACATTTTATTACATTTTTTTTTCTGAAATACTAAAATGAGTTAATAGGTTAATAATAAGTAGTGGTGATTATTTCAAACTAGAGAAGGAGAAAAAAAAAATGCATGATCTAACAAAATAACAATATTTCTCTTTTAGAAAGTCACTGGAAATATGCGTTGGATGATAAAATATTAAATTTTTTTTTTTCAAATGAACTATTAACATATATACAAAGTTAATCAACAAGTTGAAGTTTAATATCACAACAATATAAATGAACAGATTGCAAGGATATCACCAAAATTTTAGAAAAATAGTTTTCTTTTTTAACAAATTAAATCAGTTTTTTTTATAAAAAAAAATTGTTTTACCCTTTTTATGTTAGTAATTTGTTGATTAAAAAAAACCCTCAGAAAAATTAGAAAATAAAAATAAAAATAAAAATTTTTGACAATAAAATTCGCTACGGGAATCACATGAATTCGCACATAAAACCATCACACGAAAAACCACACAAGATTGCATAGCATAAAGGTTGCACGAATTGTAGCGCAATTTGCTACGTTTTGTCGGGTACCAGCGTTGCTCCAAAAAATTTTATTTTTTAATCGAAAAATTATCATTTTTGACTTTACATTTTTATTGTATTATTTATGATGTTCTTAAAGTTTTAAAAATTATTAATTATGTTTTTTAAAAATAAAAAAATGATGTTTTAAATATAAATAATAATAATAATAATTTTTAAAATATTAAAAACTAAATAAATAATTCAATAAATACCCGTTGACTAAACTGTCAATTTTTCCTTTTAATATACATAAAATTCGTTTTAGGTATGAGCCTTAATGTCAAAAGATTTTGTTCTTTGTAGAGCTCGACAGGAAAAGATAGCAAGCACACAGAGATTTGATAGAGAGTGAGAGAGTGCATTTGCTTTCTTAATTTAGTTTATTTATTTGTCTTCTTTTGTCCTTTTCTTTAAAAAAGATTTATTTTCTTTTATTTTAAAAATGTTCTCAATTTATCGTGCATTTGTCGATGCAAAACCTAATAAGAGAATAAATATCCGATGTACCCCGTACATATGTGACTATAATTCTGACCTTTAATCACCTTAAGGGCGTCAAGAAACAGCTATTTCTTGGCATCCCACTCTCATTAGATGTTACAACATTTTGACGAAGACATCGACATTGAATACTTGAGAGATTTTGGGCCCATTTTTAGATTATTGGGAAGTTAATGTAAGGAATATCAAAATATTTTAAAATAATATATCTTATATGGAATTTATTTTTATATATATATATAATTTGTTTATTATGGTGCAATCATAAAAAAAAGTCCGCAAAATCTGACACGCACAAGAATTAGTTAAGGCAAGCTCAATTTAAAATTTTTTTTCCCAAAAATATTTAATTGGGTGTTTCGCACCCAAGCGGACCCTGGGTAGGTACGCTGGTTGGAAGGTTTTTATTATTTATTACTTTCAACCATTTTGAATTTAGCCATTAAATTTAAATTCAAAATTTATAAATGATTTGAATTTAAACTCAAAATTAGTTATAAGACAAAGTAATTATCAAAGTGACTATTGGTAAAAATGTGTCTGTTTAAATAGTAAATTGTCTAAATGACTTTTGACAAGGATCTAATTGTTTGAACAATAATAATGAGTAGCAGTCTTAGTAATTGTTGGTAAAAGCTTGGTGGGTGTCTAAACAACAATTATTGCCTTATAAATAAGTTGTTTGTAAGATTCATGAGATATCAATAATTTCTTACTTTTCTGTAATTGCATTGTCTTAGTCTACTCTCTCCATATTACAACCAAATTTTTTTGGTTCTTGTTTCTTGCATTTGAATGAGCACTTTTATAACATTCAAATTCAGTCATTGAATCTTAGAGCTATATTGTTATTTAATCTTAGCATGCATTGACTACTAATATAATCTCCATTTAATTAGTTGCAGTTTAATTTAGTTTATATAAAAGTTAAATTGCAATGCTGTAAAGGTATACTGAAGTTTATTTTTTTTGGAACTTTTTTTATATATATTTTTATAGATTTAGGAATATAGTTTGATTTTAAACAAGACTATTAAAGTAATTTTATTTTTATATTTTAATTTCTTATTTTTAGCATGCAACTAAAACTCATCTTCAATGATGATATTAATAATAGTATTAGTAGTAGTAGTGCATAAGAAACCCTAGCTCTCTCCGCCTCTAAAAACAAAAATAACACCAATATTCTTTCTTTGAGGTCATTTTTTTGGACCATTTTCTTAATGGAAATTTATGTTTTTCATTCTTTATTTCTATGTTCTTGACTTTTATTTTTTTTCGTTGTTAATAATTAATTGTTTATTTGGTTTTTCACTTTGATCGGTGGTTCTTAGTGATCTAGATCTTTATTTGGTTTAATTGTTTATTTTCGATCACCCAAATATATATAGATTGGATTTTTTAAATATTTTTTTTTAGTTTTTGACGCGTTTTGTTACGGTGCCTAATATTCTCTCAACTAGGCTACGGTAACTTGGTTTTTCTTCTCCAATCGCCGGCGTTCTATTTGGTTTTTCTTCCCAGATCGATTTCCTCTACTATGATTGGATAAAGCCTTCATCCATTGTGTGCGGCATGCGGTTTCTTCAAGATTGACGTCTTGTTTCTTCTCCGTTTCTCACTTAATTGGCTAAGTGTCTGACTCCTGCTAGACTGCTGCCGATCATCTGACCAGGTGGTGGATTTATGACCAGTTGGAGTGGTTGATCTTCTTACTTAATTAATTGTTTTGCTTATCTGGTGTGTGGTGAATCCACGGTGGCTAGTGTGAGGCTGAATTGCTACGGCCTTCTCTTGCTCTGATCTTGGTGGTGTAAGGTGACTGCTCAACAAGCTGTTACAGCAACATTTTATGTTCCGCCAATCACGATCTGCTCATTTGCTCTTCTGTTCCGGTTGTACTGTTCCGGAAATATTATTGGTGATTGGTTTTTTCTGTCTTTCTGCTGTTGCTGACTGTTCTGCTCGACAACCAAAACTGCTGCCCTCACTGGTGGTTATTTTGCTCGGCATCTACAGCCAGATCGCCCCTTCTTATTCCTATCACCGGTGATATTACATGATGTTCTTTTGGTGAGTTTTCTATAATTCAGTATTGATGGAGATTCTTGATGAATTAGTTAAGTAGTTAGATAGATACAAAGAGGCTACCATGACAGCCCAACCTGAGACATCTGTTCCTTCACCTACGGAACCAGTAATTGTAAAGAAATCTTTTACTTCTATTCTCTCATCAGTTGCTGATTTGGATTATCACCCTTCTCATCTTCCTCCCCCATTAATCAAGGGTAATCAATATTTCATTTACATTCATGAATTAGAGTACCACAAGCATATGGAATTTGAATAAGAAAAATCTAATAGGCTGAATTATTTTGAAAAAAGAATCGCAAGCTCTTAAGGTGGAGGCTCTAAAAGGTGGCCTCATCACCTTTGGAATCCTAACAATACTTGAGAATTATTCCTTATGGCCAGAGGTTTTTATGTTCTACATTTTTCGGATGCACATGACATGCAAAATGTGTAGAGTAGAGGCACTTGCACACTTACATCATGTCAATTTAGGTTATATCAATAGAAACCTAATTTTGACTCATACTCTTCTGAAATTTATTCAAAGGCACAAGGTTAGGTTAGAATCTATGAACTTAGCTAAGAGTATTGAGTTCTAAAATAATCATGAGAATTGCACGTGGGGTTAGCCTTCCCATTCAATTAGACAAAGCAACAAGGGAAAGAACTTATGGTTATTGTAGGCTACAACTCACTTACATGAAATTAGAATTACTAGTAATCGCTGGTCAGGTATATGGCAGTGAATTTGTTCCTAGGCCTTGTACACATTACCCGTCACACTATAGGAGCTAACTCGAAGTCGTTACCTTAATCGAAAAAAGGGGGGTGCCAAAGGTGTAGCTAGTGATCAAATTGTCGAATCAAAAAAATTAGGTGCTATCATATTCATATAGCTTTGTATCGGCTAAGTTCACGAGTTAGAGATAAGCAAACTCGAAATGTTGACATCCGCCACAAGGTAAACCACCGTCTCTTAAGCCCCAAAATGAACAAAGAAATATAAATAGAATATTAATATTAATTGGTGGGGTATGATATAATAAGGCCAAAGAGGAATTTTAGGAAAAAGATCTTCTAGATCTTTTTTCTTTTTTTTTTTTACAATTTTTTGATATTATAATTTTTTTCTACGACTGCAAGGGTACTTGTGAAAGTTGATGTTTTTGAAACTCTTTTTACATTCCTAACTGTTGAGCTTAATAGGTATAACTTTCAAGTAGAAGTAGTTTGTGAGAGACTTATGCCTATATGTTTTGGATGTGGTGTTATTGGTCATGAGATCAGTTCATGTCATTCGACTAGCCTAAAGAATGTTGGTGGAAAAAAGATCGCTTCCTTCAAAGTCTTGGGGTTAGGAAAGAAGTTGAGAAAATATCAATTACTTCTAAAAAGGTTCAAACGAGTTCAGCTGAGACTGATGCTATTAGATCTTTGAAGAATAGTAATGGGATCCATTATGAGATTAATGTGACTGTATATGATAGTGCTAATAGAAGGGATCTTATAGATGTGAATGATAGAGAAAAGATGGGTGATAGAATTGAAAATGTAGAACCGAATAATGAGGTCCATGTAGATACTAGCAAGGTTGAGATGTAACCTGTTGATAATGTTGATGTTGTTCCTACTTTTAAGTCTATAGAAGATGATGAAACTCAGTTGGTTAATGAAGTTCATCTAATTAATGAAGAATTAAATTTTGATGAAAAAACTAATCCTGAGCTTGAGGTGTTGAATTATGATTAAGAAAAAAAATTTAAAGGCCAAAAATAGTGTTGATAAGGGTGTATTGAATAATGATTTACAAACGGTTGTGGGTATTCTCACCAAGCACCAATGATGAACAGATTTGAGATTGTTATTTCTAAATCTCAAAAAAAGAAACTTCGAGCCAAGAAGAAAGAAATTTTAGCGATTTATAAATCATATTAGATTTGCTCATGTTAGATTCTTTCTGGATTTATGTCCTGAATATATCTCTTATGGCGATGACCAATTAATCTTAAAGCATTTACGTATAAACCCTAAACTTGGTCGTGCTCTAAAGATTTCTGTGATTTTCTGAAACTTCTCTCCAAATAAATGAGAAACAAAAAATCACTCTTTAGAATCAATCTATGCAAACCACGAGTATAGGCTATTTCAATAAGTAGAATCACTCTCATGATTTTGACATGAAAAATTGTCTCAATTTGTGAAGGATAGGAGAAGCCACCAAGGAAAGTACATTTTTTATCATGAAAAACTCATCTATAAGCTGCTCTTTCCAAATTACCTTTAGAAAGACCATTTGTATTTACCTTAATCCATCCATTTGGAGGAAAGTTTAAAAAAATCACAAAAATCTTTGGAGCACGACCAAGCTTAGGGTTGTAATTTTGTTAAACCTTTTGGAGAGTTGTAATTTTGTTAAACCTATTTGATTTTTTTATCTCTATCTTATTTTAACATCATGAGCATTTTAAGGGATAAAGCCTACCATGTATAGGCTATGAGAAGCAAAGAATCGCTCTCTAGAATCAATCTATACCAACCACGAGTATAGGTTATTTCAATAAGTAGAATCATTCTCATGATTTCGATATAAAAAGTTGTCTCAATCTATGAAGGATAGGAGAAGCCACCAAAGAGAGTACCTCTTTTATCGTGAAAAACTCATCCATAAGCTGCTATTTCCAAATTACATTTAAAAAGACCATTCGTATTTTTCTTAATCCATCCATTTGGAGGGAAGTTTTAGAAAATCATAGAAATCTTTGGAGCACAACCACGCTTAGGGTTGTAATTTTGTTAAACCTTTTTGGAGGGTTGTAATTTTGTTAAACCTATTTGGTTTTTTTTATCTCTATCGTATTTTGACATCATGAGCATTTTACCCCTTCCCCCACCCCCCCCCCCCCCCAAATATGTAATTCTTTTTTTTTTCAATAATAAAATTATCTCATTTGTCGAGATTTGCCAAAAAAATATAGATTGAATTTTTTATTCTTTATGATTTTATTTTTTCATTAAATAATCATTTTTTTTTCATATTTGAAATTTTGTTTATTCATATATGACAGTTTAAAGAAAATTTTGTACAGAATTGTTGAGAAGGGTCGACATTGATAGTAGAAGATGGTTTAAAAGAGCAAGAATTGTTGAGAAGGGTCGACATTGATAGTAGAAGATGGTTTAAAAGAGCAATGAAGTGATCCTTTCCAATTTGTTATTTGATAATAAAGATTGTTAATATCATTGTGATTATACTTTGTCTCTATACACGTCTGATTATATTTAATTTTCATATTTATTTTTTATCAAGATTTTTTTTTATGTAATTTTCAATCTAACTGGAAGTTATATTATTTTATTTAATGAAATAAATATTTACATTTAAAAAAAAACTAAAATTAATTAAGTAGGACTATGCTTACATAGTTAGAATACTAAGTGTCGTAATATTTGATACATTCATTATTAATTTGTATTATATAATTACCATCTTGATAGGAAGTAAAAAGTTAATAACTGTCATATTGATCAAAGTTAAAAAAAATAATAACCACCACCTTGATAATAAATAAAAAAATTAATAAATATTTAACAAATGATATTCTTTGATTGGTGATAAATTAGTTACCCAACTATATAAGTGTAGCATTACTCTTTTTTTTTATATATATATTTTTTAATCAAGTATTAAATAAGTTACAATAAAAAATTAAAACTTATAAATAAATTTAAAAATTAGTTACCTAAAATAAGTAAATTAATTTTAAACCTCTATTTTTATTTAATGCATATAAAAAATATTTCAAGAAGGAGATCCAAATCCATTTAACTTTAATCGAGCAAAGCTTCAATAATATATTTCGCCAAAACTATTGCTCCGCCTTTTTCCAAGTTTGGCAGACCATTATGTCCTACCAATATTTATTTACTTAATAATGTTATACTACACAATTTTAATTCTAATATTTTCATCTTAAATGATATATTTTAATTTTAATATTTTTACTCTAAATAATTTCAACATAAAATGATTAACTTTTATAACTTTCAAAATCATTCATTATATTATTTTTTATTACTTAATAATTACTTAACATATCACTTAAAATAAAAAATACATAAGATTAGAGTAAAATAATATAACATTACTATCATGTCTATCCACCTCCATTCAAAGTTAAACCAAATAACAATAAAATTTTCAAAAATTTATGATTATTGTAAAGGGAGTGGGAGATTATGGCGGTGGATTCCACCGTCTCCCTTCGTTTATAAGAGTTACCTTCTAAAAATATTTTAATATCTTTTCAATACCTTTTTAATATTTTTAGAGATGTTAAAATACTTTTCAAAGGTTTTTAAGTATTTGAGTTATCTCTAATTTTATCTTTTATTATTTATTTACAATAAGTTATTAATTTGCAGGTAAGTTCAAGTTCTTAACTTACTTTGTTTTACATCTTTTATTTTACGCATTTCATTTATATTCAACTATTAGTAGTATTGTGTTTATATTATTGTTTAATATAATTCTTATGAATTTGCGCTATAGTTGTCATTTATTTGGATCTTCTACATCAGAAAGAAGGATAATACTATACATCAATTATCTTATATTTATATTTATAATATTCAATATTATATCTATTTTTTTAAAATCAAATATTCTATTTCCAACCTGAAACTTGCAGAACAAATCAATAAGTCAGAACTAAAGTTTTGATAATTGATCTCATTAATTCAGAATTTGAAGCTCTGTATTAGAGTCTAAAGTTCTATATCATAATTTTTTGAATTACTTATTCATACATAAAGTTATGTCTCTTTATTATTATTATCAATATATGAAAGGTTATATCTTCTTATTACTATCAATCTATAGTAGGCTATGCCTCCTATTCACTATCAATCCATAGAAAGTTATGCTTCTTCATTATTATCAATACATAGAAAGCTATACCTCTTTATTACTACTGATACATGGAAGGCTTTGCCTCCAAATTGTGATAATTTTATGTATATGGAAGAGCATACCTCCTAACAATACTTTTAATTATAAATTGGCTGAATAATATTTATATTTTATTATACTAATTTTTTAATCTCCTTCTTAATATCCAAAAGTTCCTAAAAAATATTTTTTTAAATTTTACAAATTCCTACATTTGATGCCTCTGAAAAATTACTTATCATGAGTATTAGATGCTAAAATACACATGCAAACTAATAGTTTAAAAAAAATGATTGAAAATAATAATAATGTATTCCTGCATAATAAGTCCAAAGCTATGATTTTCCTTCATTATCACTTACATAAGAGTCTAAAAGCTTAATATTTAATAGTAGAAGACCTGCAAATCCTTTAAGAAAATCTAAAAGAAAGATATATTATGTTCTTCCTAAGAGCAAGACATATATGGATAAATATGAGAATGTATGATCTTAAAATTGTTGTTGAATACAATTTCAATTTGATCACAACCACCTCACAGCTAAAATTATGTGATGAGAATTTTGAAGGACAAGACACGTTAAAGAAGACATTCTCTACTTTTTATATCTCTAATGTTGTTATTCAGAAATAGTATCGCAAGCATCGATATTAAGAATTAATCTCATATCTACTACTCGTAGAACAAAATAATGAACTATTATTGAGAAATCATGTCCAATTAGTTCTCTATCATTCTCAAAAGTGAATGTAATATCTATAATAAATGTTGGACATGGTCATAGAAAAGTGAGAGAGTACGATTATTACCATCATAGTTGTTATAAATGCCAAAAACAGAGAACACTAAAATGGGGCAAAAAAATCAAGATAAAGATAATAGTGTACAGAATAAAAGCCCAAAGTATTATGAAAAATACTTGTTATTAATGTAGTACATATTATAGTTGGTGCTTACGTGCCATTCTAATACTGTATAAATATTAAATTATTTAATATTTGTACAGTAAATATTTTGTATAATCATTAATGCAATATATATATATACATAGTACAATACTTGTTATGTTATAGACATTATATGATTTGAATGAGTTATGGTCTAAAAGAGTTTAGACCAGTGCTAAGAATTAGTAGAGCCGAGTGTTATATATATGCTAACAGTTAGCACTACTAAGAGTTAGTAGGTTATAAGAGTCAGCCAAATCTAAAGGGTTAGATCCTTATCTATAATGGGATAAAGACTTAGGGTATATTAGTAATTATATAGTTGTAAGGAGTTGTAATAGGTGCTAGGAGATGTCATTATGCAAGTATGTCCTAAAAAACTATACTTCTGATCTGCTTCACCAATATGAGTTTGTTGGTAGATCCATTTTATATAGATCGGTGTATGCTATATATAAATGGTATAGATGATTGTTCTTAACTAACTATGAGCTTACTGGAAGCTTGTATATGCATACAAGTATTCAATCAGGACTGAATATTAAACAGACTCATGAAGATGCCAATAGACATCCTATGAAGCTGTCAATGGTGAGTTCTCTTGAGTTGAATAGTATACGTAGTCCTTTA
This sequence comes from Ailanthus altissimus, assembly GCA_946807835.1. NCBI lineage: Eukaryota > Viridiplantae > Streptophyta > Magnoliopsida > Sapindales > Simaroubaceae > Ailanthus > Ailanthus altissimus. Next base: position 25,160,018 of record OX327684.1, read on the forward strand.
ACCTGAGTGCTACGGTGAGCTTGTAAGTGATCCACCATACTTTAGTTTCATGTGTGTCATAGACCTTTTATGATGTGACCATTGGGTGTTAGTGGGTATGGTCCAATACTTATGAAGTCTGATGAGTATAGATATGAGATCCGTCAGCTCTCATAGGGGAGTAATATATCAAGGTGTTCTAAGATTATATTTCAAAAAATATGGTGGCCATCAGTACTAACCCTGGGAAAGGTGTTTCCCAAAGGGTTGAACAGTATAGCAAAGGTGTTTGTGTACACTGTTCTTGAAAATACAAATATAGAGATAAGTTCATGAATGTGCACACGAAGATTTGACAGTGCTGATCTATATTCTCACACAACCAAGATGTAGATGACGAAAGGATTATACATATGGTTGTGACGTCAGCTTGTATGGTATAATGAGCTTATTTGTAATATTTGTGACGTGTGCGTGAGGCATCGATCATAGACTCATAGAATAGTTTCATTTGACAAATTGGGCTTGGGTCTAGGGAGTCATGTAATATGAAGTGTACTCATTATGCACTAGAGCAGCGTATTGGATTGAATTGTTCGATTTAGTAATTTTTAGCAGAACTTAGTATTTGTTTTAGGTACCCTCGAGATGCGCACGTGTCAGTACTTAAGTGTTAAGTATAATAATTAATTAATAATTATTGTTGACTAATTAAATAATGACACATAGTGCATAATGAGCCTTCGGTTAAATTAACTCAAATATTAGGTATGGTAGGACCCACGTTGGGTTAATTAAAGGCTTAAGGGTTATTTTTCTAAATCGATTATTTAAGTGTTAAATAATTTAAATATTTGTTATTACTTAAGAGTTAAACAATTAATTAATTTGAATAGAGTTAATTATTAGCTCATGGTTAAATTAATAAAGCAAATATTTATTGAGGACTTAATTGCTAAATAAAATGAGATTTTATTGAACAATTAATTTAGTGAAAGTAAATGTTACTAAAAGAAAATTATATAAAACCATAAAAGGCTAGAGTGATATTTAAAATATCATTTGATTTCAAATCATTACAAGTGACCAAAATACTTCCATGTTTTTGAATAAAATAATTGTGATTATTTTACACTTGTAAAATACAAAACTTGTTTGATTAAACAAAATAAAAGAGATATTTTATTTTTATTATTCATTGTTTATTCATAGCAACATTGAAGTATGGTATATATATATATAATGAATATATATTTGGAGGGTGGCCTGCTATGGAGATAGGATAGAGCTTTTGGGATTCATTTTTTGTTCTTGAAATAAATTGAATTCTTCTTTGCTCCCCTTTGGTAGAAAAATGAAGATGAAAAAATGTTTCTTAAGTTTTGTTTCAAGTGTTGAAACAAACATCTATTCTCTTACTTCTATTTTAGACCATACAACACAACAATGATAGTGATTTGTTTAAATGTTCAAGAGTTGAACATGGGTTAAACAAATGATTGTGGGATTAAGAGTTAATCTCATAATTTAAGAGTTAGATCTGGTGCTGGAAAATAAAGGTTGCTATTTTAGCGAGTTAAGCCTACGACATTGGGTCATAGAACTGCCAACTGGTCTATTTCAAGTGGTACTCCAAAATAAATTCATTTTAAAGGCTTGACATGTGATATCTCTTAATTCTGTATTAATACGATTAATATAGTTAATTTTATTCATTAGTATAATTGAATAAAATTTATCGTGTTCATTTTTAGAAATTAAATTCTCAACTTTCGTTGCGAATATTTATATATGAGATACATAAATGATGTATATATATTGTATTTGATGCATATATCTATATATATATATATATATAAATTTTAAAATGGACACGTGTACCATATTCACACACCCAATAGTTTTACTTTGTGAACCGGGATAAACTGGCATCCTAATAGTACATTATGAGGCATATATCAAGGCAAAAAAAAAAATGCGAAGACAAATCTTATTGATAGCTCAAGATCTTGAAGATCTTATTTATATAAATGTCTCTAATTTCTTTAGAGATAAAGAAAGGAACGTCAATAATTAAACTTTAATTAATATTTTTATGTTAGGTCTTTTTTGTATGAAATTTGGCTTTTATCATCTTGATATCTACAATGAACTCTTATTTAATGAATAGCTTTTTTTCATTTTGGAGAGGAAAGTTAAAGATACTTGTTTGGCTAACAACGCAACTACAAACATTATCCTTTGAGATAAATAATATCAAAGGAAAAGTTAATACTATATTAAGTCTTGCAGATTTGATTGAAGGTTCTGAAAGAGTAATAATTTTCTTAACAAGTGGAATAAAGTTATATATAAGTGAAGTTTTATATATAGGCAGATCCGAAAGAAATCTGCTCAATTTAAAGATATTCACAAAAATGAATATCACATTGAGGCTTAAGTGAAAGTAATATATAATATCTCTACATTACTTCTAATGTCTCAAAAAAAAAAATGTATACTTGAAAAGCTTTACGCCTTATCATTAAGTTTTGTATTATTCAATTGAAAGTTAAGCAGTAATAAATCAGAAGTTCATTGATCCAAAAAAATTTATTTTATGGCATAACCACATTGGTCATCTAGGATCAACTATGGTGCATAGGATCATTGAGAATTCTCATGGACATCTATTAAAGAACCTAAAGATTCTGAAGTCTAATAAAAGGTTTTGTATCACTTGCCCATAAGCCAAATTTGTAGTTAAACTATCACTTCTAAGATTAGTTTAGAATCTCTATTATTTTTTACAAAGGATTTAAAGAGATATTTGTAAATCAATTTATTCACCAAGTGAACCCTTTCACTATTTTATTATTTTGATTGATGTAATTGTATAATAATCACATATTTTTTTATTGTCAATATAAAATTTTGCATTCGCTAGATTATTAGCATAAATCATTAGATTGAGAGCACAATTGCAGACCGCCCTATTAAAATAATATGTTTAGATAATGCTGGTGATTTTACACCTAAAATATTTAAAGTGTAGTAACCAGTATCAACAATCGGTAAGAATATGTATTTATATATATATATATGTGAGAATATTGATTAAAAATCATCAGAATATGATTTAGGGTTCAAGCCAAGTGCGTAGGGTGTGGACGGATCGAAGACGGACGCGAAAGGAGGCGAAAAATGAAGAAGGGCGCATTAGGGGCGGGAGCCGCGGTGACCAGGTGCGGCGCCCAGAATAGAACCTGAGCGTCGTAGCGCCAGGATGCCAGCGCCGCAACACTGAGCAGAAAGCGAGCCAGCGCTGCGGCGACGAGAGCCCAGCGCCGAGGCGCTAGAGACTGGAACAGTGTCCCAAAATTAGGAAACTTTCTAATTTCGTCTCCCACTTGCTCCAGGACTCCCTAATACGACTCCCACATGTATAGGGTAAACCTAGGACGTCCTAAAACCTATATAAAGGCTATCAATTGGCTTGTAAACATAATCCTGACAATCTTTGTGATAAACAAGAGATCTTAGTAGTTCTTTGTAAGAGCAAATCCCTAGAGTGAAAGAGAGAGTTTTCTTTGTGATCTGTCTTGTAAAAGGCATACTTTGTGAGTGCCTTGAGATTCATAATAAGAGAAGAGTGTGATCTTGATCTACCATGGACGTAGGCAAGTTGTCGAACCACATAATTCTTTGTGTGTTCTTCTTCTACCCCTTTCTCTATTTATTTCTTAGTAACTTGTTCTGCATTATTATATTACTTGGGTGAATTGTTTTGCTTGTTTGTGTGCTTCCGCTTTAACAAACTGGTATCAAAGCTTTGGTTTTAAGCAGACATGGCCACACCCAAGTATGAGGTAGAGAAATTCAACGGTACGAATGACTTCAATCTGTGGAAGATGAAGGTTAGGGCGTTGTTGGTGAGCCAAAGGCTTGGTTCGACATTAGAGGAGACTACAGCTCCATCTAGTGATGAAAAGAAAACACCAGAGTCATCTAGAGCTGAGGCAGAAAGAAGGGACATTCAAGAAAGAGTTCATAGCACAATCGTTCTATCGAGCGATAAAGTACTAAGGGAAGTAGCAAGTGAAATGACGGCTATAGGTCTTTGGAAGAAGCTTGACTCACTTTATATGAGAAAATCGTTGGCTAACAGATTACATATAAAGAAGAAGCTATATCAGTTGTCCATGTCAGAATGGCCGATGAAATATCATATAGACACCTTCAATAAGATCATCCTTGATCTTGAGTCTATCAACATCAAGATAGAAGATGAAGATAGAGTAATTATCCTGCTGAGTTCACTCCCCAAGAGCTATGAGAGTTTTGTTGATACGCTACTCTACGGCAGAGAGAGTTTAACAATGAGTGATGTGAAATCATCATTAAACTCAAAGTTATTAGGAAAGCAGACTGAGGGCAATGCAGAAAGTCTATTTGTAAGAGGAAGGCCCTCATATAGAGATGGGAAGAAAAAAGGCTCAAGGTCGAAGTCTAGGACTCCTAGGAAGTGCTATTGCTGCAAGAAAGAGGGACACTTCATAAAGAACTGTCCTGAGAAGAAAGCACAGGATAAGAAGAAAGCGGATGCTGTGCTCGCCTATGATGATAGCTATGACAGTGCAGAGACACTCGTCGCTACTGAAGGTAAGAACTCTGACCAATGGGTTCTTGATTCTGGTTGTACTTTTCACATGTGCCCGCACAAGTCCTGGTTTACAAATTTTCAGCCCATTAGTGGTGGTAAGGTCTTAATGGGTAATGACATTGTATGTTAGATGATGAGAATTGATAGTGTTAAGCTTAGGCTGCATGATGGGCGAGTGAGAAAGTTGACAAATGTTAGGTATGTTCCTGACTTGAAGAGAAACTTGATCTCACTGGGGACTTTAGACCAGAATGGATGTTCCATCAAGATCGACAGAGGGATTTTAAGAGTTTTAAAAGGTTCCATGGTGGTGATGAGAGGAGAGAAGCGCAAAGGTGTTTATGTGCTTAAGGGTGAAGTCGTGAGCGGTTCTGCATTATTCTCTGTAGATGATGAGAGTATGCAAACCAAGTTGTGGCATCTTAGATTGGCACACCTAGGCGAGAGAAACCTAAAGGAGTTATATAGTCAAAAGGCGTTTGGAGAGGATAAGTTTCAGCCCTTAGAGTTTTGTGAGCATTGTGTGCTAGGGAAAGCACATAGAGCGAGGTTCAGTACCAGTGAGCACAAGACTAAAAGGACTCTTGATTATATACACTCGGATCTTTGGGGACCAGCTCAGACAACTACTCGTGGTGGTGCTAGGTATTTTCTCAGCTTGATTGATGATTATTCGAGGAAGCTGTGAGTCTATGTGTTGAAGAGCAAGGATTAAGCCTTTGAAGTATTCAAGACTTGAAAGATTCTTGTTGAGAATCAGACTGGCAAAAGAGTGAAGAGGTTGAGAACTGACAACGGCCTTAAATTTTGCAACAGAGAGTTTGATGGATTTTGTGCCAAGCATGGGGTTGTAAGGCATAGAATGGTAAGATTAACATCGCAGCAGAATGGGGTAGCTAAGAGGATGAACAGAACTCTACTTGAAAGGGTTAGATGCATGCTTACCAATGCAAAGATGTTTAAGACATTCTGGGGAAAAGCTGAAGTGACTGCAGTTTACTTGATTAATAAAAGTCCTTCCTCAGCAATTGACTTCAAGACACCAGAAGAGAAATGGTCTGGCAATCCTCCGAAGTATGACCACCTCAGAATATTTGGTTGCCCTGCCTTTGTACATGTTAAGGAGGGGAAGTTGAAACCTAGAGCTATCACAGGGGTATTCTTAGGATATCCTGAAGGAGTAAAATGATACAAGGTGTGGTGTAAAGACTTAACACCACCAAAGAGTATCATAAGCCGTGATGTGACATTCGATGAGATGACGATGCTGAAAATCTCCCATGAAGATGAGAAAGAAGAACCTGTGACCAAGGAAGACTCAGCACCCAAGTCAATAGAAGTTGAAGTAGAGCCTGAATATGAATCTAATATGCCTCCAGATCAACACTTTAACGAGGAGATCCTTGAAGATGAACCAAGAACACCGGCGAGTTCCTCCAAGTCCACCTAAAAGAAGACTAGAACTCTTGAGTTGGAACTTGAAAAGTACCAGCTTGCTAGAGACAGGCTAAAGAGAACAATCAACCCACCAGTCAGGTATGCACAAGCAGACTTAATTGCTCATTCATTTAATTCTGCTTACACTCTTGAGTATGATGAGCCTAGGACATATGGTGAGGCTATGAAGAGTGAAAACAAGAAAGAATAGCAGCAGGCCATGGAAGAAGAAATTTGTTCTCTTAAGAAGAACAATACCTGAAAGTTAGTGGAGAGATCTCAAAAGAAGCTAGTCGGGTGCAAGTGGGTGTATAAGGTGAAGGAGGGGATACCGGGGATTGAGCCTACAAGATTCAAGGCTAGGTTAGTAGCACAAGGTTTTATGAGATATTTTCATGAGATATTTTCTCCAGTTGTCAAGCACACATCTATTACAATTTTGTTAGCTATGTGTGCAAATCTTAATTTACATCTAGAGCATATGGATGTAAAGACAACTTTTCTACATGGAGAGCTTAAAGAAATGATATACATGGCATAGCCGCAAGGGTTTGAGGAGCCCGAAAAAGAAGATCATGATTGTTTACTTAAGAAGTTATTGTACGGGTTAAAGCAATCACCTAGACAGTGGTATAAGAGATTTGATGAGTTTATGATGGCTTGTGATTTTAGTAGGAGCAAGTATGACGGATGCGTGTACTTTAAGAACATGAGTTGTGAGATGATGTATTTGCTTCTATACGTTGATGATATATTGATCGCATGTAAGAATATGGAAGAAATATAGAAGCTTAAGAAGCAGTTGAGTGGCGAGTTTGAAATGAAAGATTTGGGAGTAGAGAAGAGAATTTTGGGTATGGATATTGTGAGGGAAAGAAAAGATGTTATCTTCTTGTCCTAACAGCAATATATAGTCAAAATTTTGGAGAAGTTTGGTATGTCAAATGCGAAGGCTGTCTCTACTCATTTGGCCATGCATTTCAGACTTTCAGCAGCACAATTGCCGACATCCGATGAGGAGAAATTACAGATGAAAAAAATACCGTATGCAAGCGCTATGGGGAGCATCATGTATGCAATGGTTTACACAAGACCAGATATAGCACAGGCTATAAGTGTGGTGAGTAGATACATGGCAAATCCGAGAAAAGATCACTGGCTTGCAGTAAAGTGGATTCTTAGATATCTCAAAGGAACGTCGAATCACGGGTTAGTGTATAAGAGGGATGAGGATGGCAATGAAATGGTAAGAGGGTACGTAGACTCAGATTATGCAGATGATCTTGACAAGAGAAGATCATTAATGGGCTACGTATTCACAGTGTTTGGGTACAGTGTGTGTTGGAGATCAGTTCTACAACATATGGTTGCACTATCTACCACAGAGGCAGAGTACATAACTGTTGGAGAAGCTATCAAAGAAGCCGTATGGTTAAAAGGCATATGCGCGGAGGTATTGGCTAGTGAAGATGTGAACACCGGTATGTATTGTGATAGCCAAAGTGCCATACACCTAAGCAAGCATCAAGTGTTCCACGAGAGGTCGAAACACATTGATGTGAGGCTCCATTACATTCGTGAGATTGTCCAAATTGGTGAAGTTAGTTTAACAAAGATAGCGTCGTCTAAAAATCCTGTTGATATATTGACTAAGCCATTACCCTCGGTTAAGTTCGTCCTATATAAGGACTTAACCGGAGTCACTACTTTGTGAAGGTGACTGAAGATGCGAAAATGAGAGATCGAGTTACTTTGTGAATGATTTTGAATCAAGGAGAGGATTTGTGAGAATATTGATTAAAAATCATCGGAATATGATTTAGGGTTCAAGCCAAGTGCGTAGGGTGTGCATGGATCGAAGACGGACGCGAAAGGAGGCGAAAAACGAAGAAGGGCGCACCAGGCGTGGGCGCTGCGGAGACCAGGCGTGGGCACCGCGGCGCCCAGAACAGAACCTGAGCGCCGCAACACTAGGATGCCAGCGCTACAGCGCTGGAGACGGGAACAGTGTCCCAAAATTAGAAAACTTCCTAATTTCATCTCCCACTTGCTCCAGGACTCCCTAATACGACTCCCACACGTATAGGGTAAACCTAGGATGTCCTAAAGCCTATATAAAGGCTATCAATTGGCTTGTAAACATAATCTTGACAATCTTTGTGATAAATAAGAGATCTTAGTGGTTCTTTGTGAGAGAAAATCCTTAGAGTGAAAGAGAGAGTTTTCTTTGTGATCTTTCTTGTAAAATGCATATATTGTGAGTGCCTTGAGATTCATAATAAGAGAAGAGTGTGATCTTGATCCGCCGTGGACGTAGGCAAGTTGCCGAACCACGTAATTCTTTGTGTGTTCTTCTTCTACCCCTTTCTCTATTTATTTCTTAGTAACTTGTTCTGCATTATTATATTGCTTGGGTGAATTGTTTTGCTTATTTGTATGCTTCTGCTTCAACAATATATAAATATACATATTTTATTTGTATGTGGGTGATACTTGATTTATGTATTGTTATTAGTAGTGGTTGTATGGGTTTAGGACATACTATTAGTATTGGGTTTATTTGCAAGACTTTAGATTTATTTTAGGGATTAAATTGTAATACTTTAAAAGTTTTGGGGGCTAATTTGTAAATACTAAAAATTAGCCTCTTAGTATAAAAATACACATTTGAAACCCTAATTCACTCATTTTAATTGAGTTACCTCTTTTAGAGTGAGAAAAGAGAGAAAGAAATGGGAGAAAAAGAGAAGGAGAAGAAGAAGAAGAAAAAGAAGAAAAAAAAGAAGAAAAAAAAGAAGAAAGTTGGAATTTAAGCTTTAAGAGGTATATTATAACACTTTCTTAGTTTTTTAGTGTTAAATTAGTTAATTTCTTTAAGTTTTGATTTTTGAAAATATGTACAATTGAGGATTTGATGTGTATTTTGTAAAATATTATGAGAATTAATAATGATCTATGTAGATAGCTTGATAAATCATGATGAGTTACAGAATTTCTAATTGATAGTCTCTTGATCCAAGAATTTTATAAATTATTGTGATTCGATTTTGGTTTTGAATTTTGAGTATATGAAATTAGACATGTTTAAAATCATTTGAGACTTTGAATTGATTGAAAATTCAAGAAATGGAATTTGTAGTGAATTTACCAAAATGACCTTGAAATTCTAAAAATTTCCTGTGTTAATAGTATGATATAGAGTCAAACAATTTCTGATCTGCTGAATGATCTTCAAAAATTACAAATTTATGAAATATGATAATTTTATATGTCTAATATGATATACTCAGAATTGAAAATTTAAATCAATGTGGTTAAATTGTTATGATTTTCTAAAGAGTGTTAGCTCATTACAGTATTTGATTAATAGATTTTTAAAGTTATAGAATAAAATAGTTTTAAAATACTTTTGGTAATGATTTTGAAGTAAAATATTTATCATGGGTTGAGATATGTGTTAAGAGTAATTCTGTGATAATTTTATAATTTTTGAGTTAGTATATGATTTTATAAAATTGGGAGATTGAATACTATTCAGTAAATATCTTGATCCTGTCAGGTTAGTAGTTTGGATTCAATGGTGTTTATGAAATGGATTGTGTAGGAATTATGATATAATTTTCATATATAAAAATGATATATTTTGATTTTGGAGTAATTGGATATCATTTGATGTATAAGAAATTTTTGTTAAGTATAAGTGGTCAGAATGACAAGTTTTAAGAAACCAAGTAATTAGAACAATTTGATGTGATAAGTGCAATATATGTAATTTTGTAAGCTATTTAAAGTATTTTGTATGAATGTTGAGGCTCATGAAAGGATTAATCTCCATTGATAGGTTAAGAAGATTTAAGCCTTGTAGCTAAAAGTGCTAAGAGGTAAGTATACTAGACTTTTACTGAAATCACAATAAACATAGTAGTTGTTATGTATGATTTTGTAAATGTGGTTAGGAATATGTTTATGATATGTCAAAGTATATTTTGATATAAAATATGAAGACATGTGTTTATGAATGTGAGCATGGATATACATGACATATATGTGTTTTTGAAAGTGAGCTTTTAAAATAAAATGTGTTTAACAAAGAGAGATTTTGAAGTGTGATATGTCCATGAGAAACATTTTGTGTTTTGAGGATGCTTGAACTCACGGTTGATTTAGTAGGCATTTTATGTGATTTGTAGAGCTTTTATGTATGGCATTTCCTTTGGGATTGGTATATGTTATGTGTTCTGTATGTAGAAAGGATCCTATTGGTACCTAAAGGAAGAGTGAATCATCACATTCATGTGATGGCGTATTGGTGCATGTGAGAGGACTCACTGACGATCAGGGTGAGGGTTTGGGTTTTACCTTCGGGCATGAACATTATATATGTGTAATTTAAAATCTCACTTGTATTATTCCTCTCATACGGTATGTCACATAAGAGTGACATTTGACTCATTATATGATATGTGATATGAAAGTCCTACTAAGTAGTAGTTAAGTGATAGTATTCCTATTATATGTTTTGAAAGAATGTGTAAGCGCTTACCTAACATGTGATTCAATAAGATTATGATTTTGATTTATCACAGCATATCATACACATACATTGTGTACATATATGTATTTGTATTTGATATATGAAAAATTAGTGTGCTTACTGAGTTTTATATTCATTATAGTTTATGGCGATTTTAGGTAAATAAGGTACATGTGTGCTTAGCAAATTTGGCAAGACTTCTGCTGTTCTTTGGGTTTCCTAAGTTGCTAGGTTGCTGAGTGTTTCATTTGGAGATACGTGAGATAAGATATTTGATTTATTCCTATTGAATAAATACTTATGTATTATTTTATTGTGTGTGGTTAGATTTGGTTTAAGTTTCACTAAGTGTGGTTATTAGTTGATTTTAAGTAAGAATTTGCAATGAATATATTATGGGCTTCTGGTAACAAAGTTGCTACTGGTGATGTAGTAGAGTGTTAATCTCTGAGAAAACTCTGCGTATCTCCGATTTACTAATTGTCCCAATCATAATTCAATTGTTATAATTCTGAAAGAAATTGAAATAAATGTTTAAATATTGTCAATAGAAGTTTATGTTTATATTTTAGGTTATGGGTTGATTTTAGTGTTGAACTTACTAGCAACTTGCTAAAGATTTCTATGTTGAATTAAAGTTTGAATTTTATGTAATATTATTTATGAGTGCACATTATTGAATGAATGTAAGTGATGTTGTGTGTGGGATCTTTTGGGTTTGCGGCGTGACATAAAAACTATTATATCAATGAGAATCAACGTAAAATATCCTATGCCACATGTTCACACACAAAATGAATTAGTAGAATCTTCAATTAAATGACTTTATTACCCCTATTATGCATTAAGATAGAACTTCAACATTGCATGGAGATTTATGTTAGTTTATCGCATCATTAATTATAAGATATCTTAAACTCTAATAGGTGATTTCTTTACCACATGATTTGTAAATTACCATTTTAATGAGACAATATTCCCATCATTAGGAGAAAGAAAATTGCCTCCTAAGTACCGTATAAACTTTCTTGTAAAATGACTACCATGTGTTATTTGGATCCTCACACAAATTAATATGAAATTAAAGTGTAAAGAATTATTCATTTTTAAATAATTACAAATGAATTACCAGATGCATTTACAAAATGCATCAAAAGTAATTGAGTCATATATTCCAGCTATTAATACATAAGCTTATGTGATTGTTCCTATACAATAATCTAATTAAAAGATAGCAAATGAATTGTTAGTTGCATTCCAGAAGCGTGACAGGCTACTTGATTCAAAAGATATTATTCTACGAAAGAAGAAAGTGAAAATTCAAGATTCTATTAAAAGATGATGCTTAAGCTAACAAATTCAAATTCTCTAAATTATTAACATCTGAAGAGTCATAAGTCCCCAAAGAGACATAAGTCCTTAAAGAGACAAAAGTCTCGGAAGAGACATTAGCCTTAAAAGAGGCATATGAATTTTAAAATAAAGAAAATGTTACAAATTATACTTATACAAGAAAAATGTGAAAATGTGATAAAATAATTATCGATGATATGTTCTTATTTGAGGTAGCTAATGAAATTATGAATGATGATTTTGAGCCTAAATTTTTAATAAATGCAAAAGAATGGCATGACTAACTTTAATGAAAAAAGTAATTCAAACAAAATTGAATTTTATAGCTAAACATGAAATATTTAGACCTGTAGTCCTGAAACCTGAAGATGTCAATCCCATAACAAAAACAATGAGATCAACAAACACAAAGTAAGACTTGTTGCTCAAGATTTCTCATAGAGACATGGTATTAATTATGATGAAACTTATTCTCTTGTGATAAACACAATTACATTTTAATTTTTGATAAGTTTGACAGTCTTAGAAAAGCTTGATATGTGTCTTATGGATGTAGTTACAGCTTACCTGTATGGGTCACTTGAAACAGATATTTACATGAAATCCCTAAAAGATTCAACATGCCTGATGTATGTAATAACAATTTGTATTCAATCAAGCTACAAAACTCTTTGTATAGATTGAAATAATCTGGGCATATATGGTACAACCTCTAAGCGAATACTTAATAAAGGAATGATATATTAATGACTAAATATGCTTATGTGCATTTATAAAAAGATAGAATTTGAGTTTGCTATTATGACTGTATATGTGGATGACATGAATCTAATCGGGACTCTTGAAGAGCTCCTGAAGACTGCAGACTACTTAAAAAGAGAATTTTAAATGAAAGACATGGGAAGAGTAAATATTGTCTTGGCCTACATATCGAGCACAAATCAAATGGAATCTTTATCTATCATCTAATCAATACTAAAAAGATTCTAAGAAAATTTAATATGGATAAAACCTATCCGTTAAGTACACTCATAGATGTTCGATCACTTCATCTTAAAAAGTATCCATATCTTCCAAGGATGATGATAAAAAAAAAAATTTGGTCTAGAAGTATTATATTTTAATACAATTGGTGCTTTATTGTATTTAACCCAATGCACCAGATCGAATATAACTTTGTAGTAAATTTATTGGCAAGATTTAATTATACACGAACTCGATGAGATTAGAATGACATTTTCATGGAACAATAGATTGAGACTTTTTATTCCGATGAACCTATAGAGAATTTAGGTATAGTTGGTTGCATATGTTGGGTACTTATCTGATCCCTATAAGGCATGCTCGTAAATGAGATATATTTTTTTTACTTACAATAATTTAACAATCTCATAGTGATCCATAAAGTAAATCTTTGTTGTTACTTCTTCAAATCATTCTGAGATTCTTGCACTACATAAAGTAAGAATGCATATGGCTATGCTCTATCATTTATCATATTTAGAGTACATGCAGTCTACCTTCTGCAACAAATATTTTAATTATAATATATGAAGACAATGCTACTTGTATTGCTTAAGTTAGAGGCGAATACATCAAAGGAGATAGAACCAAATATATTTTTTAAAAATTCTTTCACTCATGAGTTGCAGCAAAGTAAAAAGATTAATGTTAAAGAGATATGCTCCACTGATAATTTTTTAGATCTGTTCACCAAATCTTTGCCAATGTCAACTTTTAAGAAACTAATTTACAAAGTTGGTATGTACCGGTTTAATAAATTGTCAAATTAATAGATATTATTTTGAGAGAAAACATTTGAATCAAGGGGAGAACATTCTTCCAAAAAAAGAATTACATCAATTACAAATATGCATTAGATTTTTTTTTTCTTCGACTAAGTTTTATCACACTAAATTTTATTGACAAAATTTTTAATGAAACAATATTGAACACGTTCACTACTATTATATATTATAGAATTGTATTTTATTTTTTATTTAAATTTTTGTTATATTAAATTTTTCTTTAATAATATAAAATAAAATTAAAATTGTAAAATTCAAAAGAGTGTTGTCAAAACGGTGAGAGATTATGACGGTAAATTCCATCGTCTCCCCTCACCTATAAATAAAGATTACCGCCTTAAAATGTTTCAATACCTTTCTAATATTCTAAAAGATGTTATAATACTTTTTAAGAAATTTTTTAATATTTAAGTTGCCTCAAATTTTTTCCCTTTATCATTTATTTACAACAAATAAATGAAAACGTTTTGCGGAAAATTTGTGGCGCAAATAACATTCTTTGTACACGAGCATACTAAGGTACGAGAAAGTCAGCAATAAAAAAGCATTTTATTTATGTCCTAGCAATATTTACATTTAACTATATATCCATCTCAATTCTATGTTTAAACTAAAAAAGAAAATACAATAGAAGTTCCCAAAAAATTTATGGGAAAATGTTTTGTTATTGAAATTTAAATGGCACAACATTAACATTCTTATAACACAAGCATTGTTATAACACAAGATTTTTATTATGCCACGATGAATGATGGAGTACCAGAGAGTAAATAACAGCCATAAACAGTGTATATTGTGGTCTGCCTTGAAGAGGATGACAAGGACACAACCAGCTTAATAACATTTAATACACATCTGAAAAAAAGATACAGAATATAGAATATATACCTGTACTAATAAGATTACAAATTATCAACACCGATCAGGCTAGCCAATCAGCGTAAAAAGGGCTCCATCATAACTCATTGTGCACAAAATCCAGGCTCCTTCATAGCCTCTGCAGTTGTGATACGCAGTAGCGATTTGATGGAGAAAACAAAGTAGCGGGCGGAGATACATATGCATTGGTAACAAAAACAAGAACCCTAAAATGACCCTGGCCGTCCATTTGTCTGATTGTTTTTCATGCATGAGAGAAAAGGTGGCAAGGGTTTTTTTGGGTCTTTTGCTTCTTCTCTCTTTAGTGTTTGAGGGATTTGTGAAGATGACGAACCATTAACGGATGATGGAGAATTTACATGCTGGTTTCTCTGCGATTTCCCCGGCCGTTTGGTCTCAGATTTTGGCCCTGGTTGCCGTACCTTCACTCCTCGTATCAACTGTGAGATTGATTCAAATTTTAAGAGAAAAAATTTGTACAAAAAAGTTGAGGAAAATAAGGGAATAAAAAACGACTGAGATTGTCATTACATATTTTCCACATTTGACATCCGAGTATATGACTATGAAATCTCCTTCTTGAAGCCCATTTGATCTGACAAAATCTCCTGAAAAATGTATGAATGAGATCAAGAACAGTAGCTCAAAGTTCTATAAAATTAAAAACCGAAGACTCACCCGTGTTTTCAAGGAGATACATCCTGCTTTTGTTGTTTGGCCAGAATCTGAAACTCCAAGAAGAAAAAAATTCCCAAAAAAAAAAAATTATTTAGAAACGATGCTTGCTACAAACTGTAGAAAAATTTGAGTTTCAAATGACAAGGTAAAACTTTAGAATACCTATAGCGCATGTTCCAAACACGAGAAGTTCCAATATCTTCCATGGCAATAGAAATGCCGTCTCTCGCTTCCAGTTCTGGGAGATGGGTTTCCGCTTCTTTCTGTACGTAGTTACATTTTAATAAAAAAGAAGGAATTAATAAATTAACCTTTGAAAATGATTTCAAGTTTTATATATTGAGAATAGAATAGCAAACAGGAAAAAGAGAACTCACTTTTGGCAACACAATTCTTCCAAGATTACCAACATCGCTCTGCTTCAACACCTTTTGCAAAAGAAACCTCAAATTCTTCTCAGGCTTCCATCCCTAAACAAATACATCCACGATAACAAATCATTTTTTTGGCAAAACACAATGAATATTATTCAGCAACCTAATGTTTGCATTCATCAGTAGCTCACTTTCCCTATTCATACATGCATGCATCCAATATCACAAGCAGCAAAAAAATCTACCTGTCGTCTTTCGGGTGCAACCTGCCGCTGGTAAGTTTGCATTTGCAAGGGTGGTCGATCTACAGGCATAACAGGCGACGCTGAGGCTGAACCACCAGTGGAAGACGGCCAGAAGACCCAGTTCCCGGGACTGGCCTGTGCCGTAGGGTTGCAGTTGTCACTGCCGAACCTTGCATGATGTTCAGAACCTTGATTCTGAAGCTGGTTTTGCTGGTTATTGTGATGATGATGATGATTGTGCCTAGGATGGGATGCAAGCCTTCTCTGCCTAGCCATCCTTTTCTTTCTGGCTTCTTTAGTCGCAGAGGAACCCAATCCCATCAACCTCTGTTCTCCTTGCCCATGAATATACGGATACGGATACTGATTTCCGTATCCGGTAAAAGCCTGGGGGTGCGGAGGAGCTGGGTGGAGATTGTTATCTGGAAATGAGTTATAATGAGAAGCCAGAGCAAATGGAGAAGATGGCCATGATTGAGCAGACTCTAGCATGTGATATTTGGTCTGGGGTGCATAGCCGTGCCCGTGCCCGTTGATATTAGATGTTCCATTTACAAACGAGTCGCCCATATACCCAACAACCGGTGGAAAACCCGGAACAACAGTTTCCGGATCATGCATGTAAGACGGTTGATGGATCCATGGCGACTGGGAAAAACAAGGGCTTAGTTCAGGTGGTGAGATAGGATTACAGTGGAGGTTAGGGTTTGGAATAGGGTTAGGGTTTTGGAAAGGGTCTTGATATTGTTGGTAGGGTTGATTATTAGAGGCAGATTCTTTCATGCGCCTTTTCTGAAGATGATTAGTTTGCACCCATTCAAGAATTAGTTTCAAGAGTTGCTTCATGGCCTCCTTTCCTCCACCCAAACGCCTAGCAGCACACTCTATTGTAGCTTTCTTTATTTTGACTCTCCGCAAGTCTTCAGCTGAAACGGTCTCTTTGTTTGTCTTCAGCCACTCCAAGAACACCATGGCTAGATCATCCGAAGCTCCCTCTTCATGGCTAGCTCCATTATTGATCTGCATCACCACCTCTTCATGTTCTTGTTGTCGATATTCATCTTGTGGCGGTTGTTGTGGTTCAAAACTTTCTAGAGTGGGTTCATCTTGGTTAAATATGGAAGAAGGGTCAAATAGATCATTGCTATCAAGCAGATCCATGAACCCGAAATTCTCCACCACATCCACGCAATCAACACCGTCGTAACCATGATCAGTCGGTTGACTGATGTCCATGGAAGCAGTAGAAGACAAAGCTGGCGGTGTTGCATCAATTGATGATCGGTCTTGAACATGATGATTCTTTTTGTCCACATCCTCTTCTGCGTCTGACCTCAAAACCGCCCAAGATGCTGCAGAAGAAGACGAAGAAGCTGAAGATGATGACGCCGAGCTGGAAATGGCCTTCACCGGTGCCGGAGTGGACGAAGATGACGAAGACGAAGACATGCAAGGAAAATCAGGCAGAGGAGGGAAGTCAGCGTACAAGATTGAAGAGTCAGCAACATCAAGTAGATCATCCTGGGCTCTTTCGAGCCAGATCTCCCTTTCAGCAGCACCCATAACTTGTTCGTGCTCAATAGCGTCAAACTCCGTAAGATTTGATTCAATTTTGGCTCTTTCATGTAGATTTTCACCATACAGTTGCAAGCTCTTCATTTCAGGCTTCTTCAAAAACGAAAATAAAATAAAATAAAAAAATTGCAACTCGAAACAGAGGTTCTGTGGTTCCCAGATAGATTTTTAGAAAGACAAAGTGAAGAGAAAATGAAAGGGAATAATGAGTGAATTAGAATAGGTTTTGTTTTTTGGTGTACGGATAAGTGTACAAGTGGGAAAGATTTGTGTCTGACTAAGGAAGCAAAGAGAGAAAGGACCAGCTTTGGCTATCAAACTCTCACCAGAGAAGTAACATAATGCATCTGGTTTTATCAACAACAAAGATAGCAAATATAATTCAAAAGATAACAAAGATAATATAAACAAATACAATAACCACCCATCAAAGAAAGCGACCTCCCCCTTCTACAAATCTATGCTTTATTACTATTTAATTGTACCATCATCAGAGACTGATCAAACAGTGATACACAATAATTAAAAAAACTAACACAATTAAACCTTCAGAAAATCATCGGCGGCTGAAGAACAAAGAAGCAACCCCTATAAAATTCTCAGTTCAAGCCAGCCAATTCACTCATTGAGATACAATTTATTGGACACCCCCACATGCTTTAAATCCTCGGAAAGTTAACCCCGGCCCATGTGTCTTCTGATTTCTTCTGGGAAGTTTCAATTTGTCTATGTTTTTCTTTTTAGATATGTTCAAATCAGTTTTGGGGTTTTATACAGTATACACTTAACTTTGCGAGTGAGTGTTTAAAGAAGAGAGAGAAAGAGAGAGGGGACAGTTTTTTTTTTTCTTTGAAGGAGAGAGGGGGCAGTTTTAGAGAGAAGGAGATTTTAAGAAACAACAAAATAAAAGAAAAACAAAACCTCGTGCCGCTACTTTCTCGGCCTCACTCCAGATTTTGTGCCACCAGCCATACGTTCTCTCCTGAATGGTGCCAACCAGCGGTGCCTCAGCCTTTAAGAGTAAAAGAAATCAGCAACCGTTTACTTAGATAAAAACGCTATTGAAGTGCAATTGTTTGAGGTCTTAACTTACACTAGGCTTATCAGTTATTAAGGTCGAATCTGATACAGTTAGTATTATTTTGAAAATTAACAACCACATTTACTTTTTCTTAAAACTTGATTCGATATTTTATGATATTTGAATAAATTCGTCATCTTCAACTTTTGCTCTTTTAATTATTCACATCTATCCACTAATAAAATATGCATGAACTAGTATATTTTACTCCAAACATAATTTTTAATATTATTTAATTTAAAAAAGTCACAAAACAATGTAAACATTTTGTACTTAAAATTTTTTTTTCTCTATTTGAGTTAAATTACACAACTTGATTCAAAAAGAAAAAAGTGCAATTGTTTGGATTCTTTTTCTCCCTTCAAATCATACCATTTCTCCATGCCAAGCATCTGTTAACGCTGAATAAGAACTGCTTATGTCATTGTTTAAGATTATATTCTCTCTGATACACGTAAATAATTTGAAATGAACTAATAATCACTCAAGATTTTATGAGAAAAATAACGTTTAAATTCAAGTAACTTATAATGCTCCAAAACAATTTTTCAACCAACTTATGTTCGGATGTAACAACACTTAGGATTTGAACTTCAAAATTCTCCCTCTTCTTTAATTTTTTTTAAATTTAGAAAAACATCAAACTTCTAGTTCACTTTTTTATATATATATATATATGTAACAACATTTAAGATTTAAACTTCAAATTTTTATTTCACTTCTTTGTATAAATAACACATAATATTGTCCATTTCGTCACTTAACAAAATGAGAAGAGAAAAACACATATCACATGCCCATTCAATAGAAGTTTCATTTTTAAAAAATTATTTTGCATTTGATCAATAAAAATAACTTAAGCATTACATTTTGAAAAAAAAAATGAATGAAAAATTAAGTCTGGGATTTGTTAAACTCAGCTCAAATAGATTTATGGTGATTTTATTTAAACGTATTAATTTAAAAGAATTTTGTCTCCAATCACAACTCAATTTTTAGCTTATAAAGAATCCATCTTAATTGATGTTCCTAACGCACTTGTTGCATATAAAATCCTAATCAAATTGGTTAAAACGGTGGAATCAGAGATTGACTTGGTGATTCTCTCATTATTCAAGCCTCCTTGTAATCGGTGGGGTAGAATATTTTATCCTAATTTAAGGGTAGATTTGACCTTTATTAATATAATTACTTCAACTAAGTTGTAATCAGAGTTAATTTACACGATAGTATTTATACCCTCAACTGGTATTGTCAGCTTTAATAGAAGAAAAAGTTAAAATAGTGAGTTGAAAATGTTATTTTATAGCAAAAAAGCACACCAAAAACAGTGAAACAGGACGAGTTGTACACATTCTTTCTACCAAAGACTATTAATTTTCTCTACAAATTGAGGGAGAGAGGGTGGGCTTGGCTTGGACCGACTCAGTTTCTGTTGGTGTCACAAAGCTTTGTCGGGATTCGTTGGCTAAGCGGCGAGCATCACAGCTCGCTGCGACGTGTCCATGCATTTCTGACGTAACCTTACCCTCTCTTTGCTTCTCATCTGCCAATAACCGCGCTCTTCGGTTTCAATCCCGTCTTTATCTGAATCGCTCAAGCGTTTGCTATCCTCACAGCCTGCAGTTCAAAACCTATCTGACAGCCTGTTATATCGTGCTACGTGTATACTAAATATTGGTTTCTGTTGCATGCAGAGAGCTGCTATTGGCAATTTTGTCACTTGAGGTTTTTCTTGTTTCCGTACATTACAGCCACAGTCCACACTCGATTTTTTAAGATGACGGTTCTTGTTCACGTGGTTTCTGGATCATGGACGACTCTGTGCAATTATTGTCTGCCACGTGGATATTGCTTCGCTTGGATGTTGGATCCATTTGAATTTTGAGGTGCTGGTGGTCATCTTTTCTCCACTTGCACTACTAATTCTTCCGTGTTACAAGAAAACTGTAGAACAGCTAACTATTGAAGTTTGACCATTCGTGAAAATAAAACCGATTGTTTGCTGTTGATTTGAGGGTGAATTATTTGCTGTTGATTTGGTTAGTAGCTAGGTTCGTGGCAGAGCAAATGAGTCCTAAAATTTGGAATTGTTCGGGGCTAATTTTAATTGGGGCTGATTTTGGTTTAGGCAAACGGTTAGAGAATTTGTTGGGTAAGGAAAAAATTTGATTTAGGTATAGTGGTATTAAGAGTTGAGTTTAAATCCTAATTTTAATAAAGTTTGGATTGAGATTAAGTGGAAATTTAATTGAGAATTGAATGCGAGTTAAATTGCATTTGAAAACCTAAGAAACACAAAAAAGATGAGGTCAACGATAAGCGTTGGGTGGGATAGTCGGTGACGATCCTCCGACACTCAAATTAAATAGCGACTTAGTGATGAATTTTTCTTAAGATTTATGCTCTAAAGAAAGAGAGAGAGAGTAGAGAGGAGGTTGAGAGAATGTTTTATTACTAGAGAGTTATTGCTTCATTTGAAAATTTTATCTTATTCTCATTTAAAATTGGAGATAAGTCTTAAATATAAAGGAGCCGATCTGGAAATTACACATTAAGGGCAACATGTGACGATACTAAATTGAAGAACCGTCCATTTCATAATGGACATTATAGACAACTAACATAAATGAGGCTGTGTGGGTAATTGTGCTCCTCTGTTGTTTTGAGTATTAGTTATCTTCTTGACTAGGTGCTTTTTGTAGTGACCGGCTTTGTTAGGTGAGCTAATAACATAGAGTAGGTTACAGGCTCTGTTGCCCTAAGTTTAGCAAATTCAATGTTGGATCATCCTAACAACTGTAGACAGCACTGATCACTGTGTCATCAAGGGACATGAGCCTGGTACATGCTGACATGAAGGCTTGTATTGGCTATTTAGAAAATTTTCTTATTAAACTTTATTCATAGATCTAATCATCAAATGATGTGACTTTTTAACTGGACCAGTGATAGGACTCGATGGTGACATGGCAAGTGCTTAAATTTTATTAACGTATAGACCTGTTTATGGGTCCAATGATGACATGGTAGGTGACTTGTCCACAATGACGTGTTCTTTTATAGCGAGATTGAGTGGTGACATGTGTCCTTGCATAGATCCTACTTGATGACTTTTTTTGACTGAGTTATGGGTCTAGACCCGTGCTCAGCTTGTTGAAGTAGCTTGTTTTGAATTAAAGCAGCTCATAAAAAAAATTAGACCTAAAGATCTAGTTGAACTTTTGCAAGGGGATCGAGTGTCACCTAATTTTCCCTTAACAAGAATAATTCATATTTCACAATGTATAGTGCATTCTATAAAGTTGAACTGAAATTAAATATGGATTTCTATAATACATATTAGTTCCAAATTATATTTATGTGGATTAGATAAACCTTGTTAATTGTAGCATATAATGCGAAATCACGATTCTCTCATGTTTTACTCTTGAATACAAATATATATCCAAATTTTCTAAAAGCAAAGAATAATGTAGCTAAGAGATTTGTATTATATGATTTATTTAATTTTTGAAGAGAGTATCTTAGCAAGGCAACACGACAATGGAGGTAATTTTAATTAGTGTAAATTTAAAATTTATGAGTATTTCTTTTTAAATATGAATACAACCACATTTTCAAATTTCTCTGAAGAACCGATATAAGAAAATTGAAGATGTAATCACAGTATAATTAACTATTAACTTGTTTAAGGCAGTCAACATGTTTAAATTTGAACATAATGATCAATTTAAAATATATTTTTTTTTCATCACAAAAGAATAAAAAATGTTTTTTTTATATACATCTTTAATTGATTTAATTTATAGTGCATGCCTCTTAGAATGATACAAGTTTACATAGTAGTCGCGAACTATGTATAATACAAAATCATTACTTCTCTTCTGTTTTACTCATCAAAATAATATATATATCCAAAAATTTTACAGTTAAAAAGGAATATAGCAATTTGTATTAAGAATTGATTTGAATTTGCATCACTCATTTTTTAAGATATCATCTTAGGAAGGGCAAGCCAACAATGACAGCATTTTTAATGTACATTTTCAAATTATCGAGTATTTTTTTAGTATAATCATACTCTGAAATTTTTTTAAATACAATCATACTCTCAAATGTGTTAAATGTATTAGGTGTAATACCTAATATTAGGTATAAATACATTATGACCAACATTTTTTATTATTTTTGCTTTCATTATCATTTATAATTTAAAGATAATGCATTAGGTGTAAAACAAGTAACGCATATTCATGAACATTGGGTGATATTTTTGATGAAAAAATGCCTATAAATAGAACATTTGTTAAGGTCTCTAGATCATCCAATCTTATTCAAGACACACATATGCCATCAGTGGAGATTGAAAAAGTTTAGATGAACTTAATCATCTCTCTAGATTGTTGAAAAACGATTTCAATGGCAGGAAGTATGTTTAATCCATTTTTTAAATTCTGCATTGATCTATATATTTTTAAAGTTGCTTCAAGCATGTTTAGATCATCTTAAGCTAGTATAACAGTTAGTATTAGAGTCATAGTTGCCTTTACTTTAAATAATATACAATCTGAAAAATTTAAAAGTTATGGATGAAATTTATTTTGATCAAAAATCATTATTTTGACATTGTATTAAGCACAATAATATTATAAATCATTAAAAAAAATTAAATTTTGAGTATTTTATAATTTGAAACGTTGAAATCGAAGTTAAAATAAGGGAGATATGGTCAAAATACTGAAACGGGTCAAATACGGGTCGCGGGTCTACAACTAGGTCTTAAAGACCCAGCTGGTTGAAGATGACTGATCATTTTCATTCAGCCCCTCCATCTTTTGTAACTTATGTTTTGACCAAAAAACTTATAAATATTTATAATTACACCTCTAAAGTATTATATAATTTTAGTTTGGCCCCTATAAAATTTATTAAATTCAATCTGACCACTATAATATTCAATATTTTCTAATATGCCCCAATAGATTTGGTTAATTACAATTAGTTCCTAAATATTTTGGTAATTATATTTTGGTCATAATACTTTAATAGTTTTACATACAGACCCAATAAACTTGAATATTTTAGGTCAAACCCTAAAAATTGATGTATAATTATAATTTGACTATAAAATTTTATAATTTTAGTGTCTTTATGTATTACTTTCATATTTAATTTTATAAGTATCATTCTAGTTATGTATTGATACATGCAAATTTTGTATGAATAATTCATAAATTTGGCATTTTGTAAAGATCAATTTATGAATTAAAATTTTGGATATTTATGTGCTTAAATTATGTTAATTTTTATATGTATAGTTTATTATTTCATTATACATATAATTTGAGTAGTACATAAATTGAAATTATGTTCATATTTATAAATAATGCTTATTTTTGCATTTATTTTATGTGAACAATTGTGAGTAAAATTAAATGTCTATTGATTCATATAATTTTAATTAATTAAAAAATAGCCACAACATTCTTAATTATGCAAAATTATATATATTTTGGATCATATATAGAAAATGACATTAATTGTGATTAATCATATTTAGTGTAGTAAATTCTATTCCACAGGAACTTTTATTATATTTGCATGATTAATTAGGATGAATATCAAATTCTATTTTCTAATTTACCCATATGAATTATGAAAAGGAACATAATTTGATAGTTTTTATCATAAAGATAAACAGATCTAATTGAATTAGAATTTTAGCCTACATAAAAGTTTTATGTCACTAAATTCATAATTTTTATAACATGATTTACATTGGTAAAATATAATATATGTTTGTTAGTCTCAATATTTAATTATAAGCATGTTTATTTAATTTTTATGCAGTTATATAAATTGTGAATTTCTCTGATATTAAGTGTGATATTACCGAACTAAAATGTGATAATTATAAAATTGGAAGAAGAGAATTCTTCTCCATTTAGGGTGGATGGATATTGATTATGCTATTAGGAAAGACGAACCATTTATTATTACTACTTGCACTAGAGAAGAAATTGCTCTTTATGAATGATGGGATAATCTAATCACCTCAGTGTAATATTTATAAAGACTAAGATCTCTGTTAGTATTCGTGGTTCAGTTGATCAGTATAACAATCTTCGAGCTTTACTAAAGGCTATTGATGAACAATTTGAGACTTCAGTTAAGGCATTTACCAATACCTTAATTACGAAATTTTCATCCTTAAGGCTCACTAGTGTAAGAGGTGTGCATGAGCACATAATGCAAAATGAGGGATATTGCGGCTCAATTAAAAATACTTGAGGTTGAGATGTTTGATTCTTTTCTTATGCACTATAAATTGAACACCCTTCCACAACAATATAGACCCTTCAAATATCCTACAACACTTATAAAGATAAATAGTCAATAAATAAACTTATGATCATGTGTGTTCAAGAGGAAGGGAGACTGATAATGGAATTAGGTGAAAGTGCGCTAATTGCAACATAAGAAAAGAACCAGAAACATGCCAAACAGAAAGCGAAAAATAAAATTCCTCCTCAATCTGAAATAAAAAAGGAATTCAAGTGCTTTTTCTGCAAAAGAAAGGGACACATAAAGAAATATTGCCTCAAGTTTCAGAAATGGCTTGAAAAGAAAGGTAATCCAATCTTATTTATTTGTTATGAATTTAATATAGCTGATATTATATATAACACATGCTGGATTGATTCTGGTTCTACAATCCATATTTCAAATACCTTACAGGGTATGCAAAATCTAAGGAAGCTAGTGGGCAGTGAACAGTGCATCTATTCTAAAAACAAGATGCGTTCACATGTGAAAGCTATTGGAACATGAAATTTAATTTTAAGCAGTGGTTTTATTTTAAATTTGGAAAAGACTTTCTATATTCCTAGTTTTTCTAGGAATTTAATTTTAGTTTCAAGACTTATGCTTTTGGGTTATTACTTTAACTTTTCAAAAATATATTTTAGTTTATTTTATAAATTCAATTGTGTTGGGAATGGTACATTATCTGGTGGTCTTTTCTCCATTAATTTATAAAATAATACTACTTACAATACTATGCATGTTCACATTGGTACTAAATAATGTATTATAAATGAAGATTCCTCTATGTTATGGCACCGGAGATTGGGATATATCTCCGTTGAAAGGATTAAAAGATTAATAAATGATGGAGTACTTAATACTTTAAATTTTACTAATTGTCATACTTGTATAGACTGCATTAAAGGAAAACAGACTAACAAGTCCAAGAAAGGTGCCAAAAGGAGTACAAACATATTAGAGATTATATATTCAGATATTTGTAGTCTTGACATGGACTTGTATGGTCTGAAATACTTCATCTCTTTTATAGATGATTACTCACGATACTTGTATCTCTACTTGCTTCATAATAAGAATGAAACATTGGATGCTTTCAAAATTTTTAAAGCCGAAGTAGAGAAATAATGTGAAAAATAATTAAAATTGTGAGAATAGATAGAGGTGGAGAATATTATGGTAGATATACTGAAGATGGACAAGTACCTGGTCCATTTACAAAATTTCTTCAAGAACATAAGATAGTTTTCCAATATACCATAACTGGCTCACCTGATCAGAATGGTGTAGTAGAAAGAAGAAATCGAACATTAATGGATATGGTGTGGAGTATGCTTAGCAGCTTCAAGCTTTCTAAACATTTGTGGACTAAAGCTCTTAAAACGGCAGTGTATATATTGAATCGAGTTTCAACCAAG
Source organism: Ailanthus altissimus (assembly GCA_946807835.1). Lineage (NCBI taxonomy): Eukaryota > Viridiplantae > Streptophyta > Magnoliopsida > Sapindales > Simaroubaceae > Ailanthus > Ailanthus altissimus. The sequence goes on from OX327684.1 coordinate 25,186,348, forward strand.
GCTATCCCAAAAATGTCATTTGAATTATGGAAAGGTTAGAAATCGAGTTTGTGACATATACGCATCTTGGGATGTCCATTTGAAGTAAGAGTTTATAACCAACAAGAAAAGAAACTAGACCCAAGGACCATTGATGAGTATTTCATCGGATATGCTGAAAGGTTTAAAGGTTACAGATTCTATTGTCCATCTCATATCACTAGGATTGTGGAATCAAGAAATGCAAAGTTTCTTAAAATTGACTTGATCAGTGAGAGCGATCATTCTCAAAACATTATTTTCAAGAAAGATCATATTAATCTTTAACCTTCCACCTCAAGTGATAGATTGGTTATTATTAATAACTCTTCAAGTTTAACCGAATATTGTACAACTAATTATTAAAGATCCACAAACTGTTGCTGAAAATAATTCAGTAGATCAAGTTGTTCAAGAATTCCAAGAAGTTGTTGAACAACCAGTTGAACAACATATTTCTAAGAAAAATGTTGGTATAATGTTAAAGAGATATACTAGAATAAGAAAATCAGCAATTCCTAGTGATTATGTTGTATATTTACAATAATTGAACTATAATATTAGAGCCAGAAATGATTCTGAAACATTTTCACAAGTCATAAGTTGTAAATAATCAAATTTATGGTTAAAAGCAATGAAAGAAGATATGAATTCTATAGTATTTAACGGAATCTAGGATCTTGTTGAGTTGCCTAATGGTGCAAAAGTTATAGAATGTAAATGGATATTTAAAACAAAGAAACTTTTTGGGCAACATTGAGAGATTTAAAGTAAGATTCTTTGCTAAAGGATTCACTTAAAAGGAAGCAATCGATTACAAGGAAACTTTCTCCTGTGTATCTAAGAAAGATTCTTTTCGAATTATTATGGTATTAGTTGCTCATTTTAACTTAAAGTTACAACAAATGGATGTGAAAACAGCTTTTCTAAATGGTGATCTAGAAGAAGAGATTTAAATGAAACAATCAGAAGGATTTTTCTCTAGTAATTGTAAGCATTTGGTGTGCAAGCTAAAAAAATTCATATATAGATTGAAACAAGCCTCTTGTCAATGGTATTTAAAATTTCATGATGTTATCTCTTCATTAGATTTCATAGAAAATATTATAGATCAATGTATATACCACAAGGTCAGTGGGAGTAAAATTTGTTTTCTTATTCTATTTGTGGATGATATTTTATTTACAACCAATGATAAGAGTTTGCTACATGAGGTGAAACAATTTCTCTCTGAAAACTTTGACATTAAAGATATAAGTGATGCGTCTTATGTCATTGGCATTAAGATACATAGGGACAGATTACGAAATATTTTGGGTTTGTCTCAAGAAACCTATATTAACAAAGTTTTGGAGAGATTTCAGATGAAAGATTGTTCACCAAGTATAACTCCCATTGTGAAGGGTGACAAGTTCAATTTGAACTAGTGCCCAAAAAATGATCTTGAAAGAGAACAAATGAAAACTATTTCATATACTTTTACTGAAGCTTGATGTATGCTTAAGTCTGCACAAGACCTGACATTGCATTTGCAGTTGAAATATTAGAAAGATATCAGAGGAATCCAAGTCTAAACCACTGCAAAGCTGGAAAGAAGGTAATAAGATACTTTTAAGGGATAAAGAACTACATGCTTTATGTATAGAAAAATTGAGAATCTAGAGGTGATTAGCTACTCCAATGCAAATTTTGCTAGTTATGTTGATTCTCGAAAATCAATATCAGGATACATTTTCATGTTGGCTGGTGGAACTGTATCTTGAAGGAGTACAAAGCAGACTTTGACTACCACTTCTACTATGAAAGCTGAGTTCATATCTTGTTTTGAGGTTACATCGCATGGTGTATAGATGAAGAGTTTCATATTTGAGCTTAAAATTATGGATTTAATTTTTAGGCCATTGAAGATATATTGTGCAAATTCACTTGTAATTTTTATGGCTAAAAGTAATAAAAGTGGTAGTCGAAGTAAACACATCGACATCATGTATTTAGTCATAAGGGAGCGTGTTAAAGATAAAACAGTGGTCATTGAACATGCCAGCATTGAATTGATGATAACTGATCCCTTGACAAAAGGCATGCCACAATTTAAGTTCAAGGATTATATAGAAATTATGGGACTTGGTTTATTTATGTAAATGTTATGAAACTCTATTTAAGTTATGATATTTTTTCATATTTGATTATTAATTGTGTACATATTCATTTGAGAAATATCATTAAGTTTGAATATAAAATAAACATATGATTTATTCATTAAGTAATATGAGTAAGTATTAAGAGACATAATGCATTGTGATATATGAAAGATAATACTCATTTTAGGGGACCTATCGCCATGATCCGTGTATTTTGTTTCTTACTATAGTGAATGATGAAATATATTGGCCAAGTGGGAGAATGTTAAGTGTATTAAGTGTAATACATAATATTAGGTATAAATACATTATGACCAACATCTTTTATCATTCTCAACTAATTTTCATTATCCTTCATTATTTAAAGATAATACTCATTAGATGTAAAACAACTAATCTATATTGATGAACACGAGGTGACATTTTTGATGAAAAAATGCTTATAAATAGAATACTTGTTAAAGTTCCTAAATCATCCAATCTTATTCAAGACATACATATGCCATCAGTGGAGATTGAAAAAGTTTAAAAAAATTTAATTATCTCTCTAATTTGTTGAAAAACGACTTCAATAATAAAATGTATGTTTAATCTATTTTTAAAATTCTGTATTAATTTATATGTTTTTAAAATTACTTTAAGTATGTTTAGATCATCTTAAACTAGTCTAACAAATAAAAGATGTAGTCTCAGTCTGTTTAAATGTTTATGAATTGTGTATATGTTTAATTATAATAATTAATAGATAAATGTATTTATTGTTATAAAAGAATCAAAATTTTATTTTTTAAATAAATATTTAATTGAGTTAGTTTTAATGCCTCTTACAATGATATAATAAGTCTACAAGATACCTTAGGAAATTAAAATTGTTCACACCGGAATTGTCATGGTTTGTGACAAAACTCAAAAGCTATTCACTATCCAAATAAAACAATGAAATCAAACGTCTAATATTCATTGTACTCCATAAAGCTGTGAAAGCATTAATTGATCGGAAAACTATCCTCAAAAGTCCAAAATTTACGTGACGTTCGGGTGCAGGTTTGAGCAATCTCGATCGAATGAACAAGTCTCTTGTAGCTTCGATCGAGGTCAGCGATCAAATGTCATCTTCACCAAAAGGGTTAGGTTTAAGGGATGGGCATCGGACTAGAAAAGGTTTATTCTTTAATTATCGCTTGGAAAATTCATGTAACTTTGTACTTAAACAAAGAAGTTCATTAGTCAACAATATTTGAATTGACCGAAGAAAGGAACATAATTCTTGTTGACTGAAATATTCAATCTAACAAAATTATGTTGATGATCGAAACGTGAATTTAAATCAATGAAGTATATTTTTATTTTAAAAAAAAATCAGTAATGTTGGAGAGAGGGAATTATCCTTTAAGATAAGAGTAAAATGTGGTTTTTTTTTTAAATTAAAGAGAGGGAGAGAAAGATGATAAAAGAATAACAAAGAAAATGCGAGGATAATATAGATTGGAGCACTGATTTGATTATTTTCCTAGGTGAAGCCACAAAAATGGCTTTTATGAGTATGTACATTAAACAATTTAAAGCTATTGGATATAGGAATATTGCCACTTTTTCTCTGTTATTTTCTACTTTTATTATTTATCCTCTTAATTTTGTTATTATTCCATTACCCTTTGTTGTTAGAAAGATTTTTTTAAGTGTTATATTTTTTTTCTTTTACTATTTTGCTCTTAAAGTGACAAGCGAGATCTAAAATTATAAAATAATTTAAATGTTATATTAAACATAAAAATAATATTTTTATTACAAATATAAATTATATTTTTATTACATTTCAAATTAATATATAAAATAATTTATACTCCTAATTTTTTTTATCAAACATAAATTTTAATATTTTATTTGATTTCAGCGATACTTTTGTCCGCTAAATATCTATTATTTTACATTCGGCTCATCTCTCTATTATGATTAATGGTTCTCCACATGGTTTTTTTAGTTGTGGAACAAGGGTGTATCAAAGAGATCCTTTGTCTCCCTTTCTGTTTTGTCTTGCAGAAGAAGCATTTTCTAGCGGCATTCAACGTCTTATGGACAACAAACAAGTGACACCCATCTCAGCGCCTCGTGGTTGTGTTATTCCCTCGCATATAATGTATACGAATGATGCGTTTCTTTTTTGCAGGAGATAGTAAATCTATTAATTCTTTGAAGTATTTTATGGAGTTATATGGCAATGCTTTTGGGCAAGTTATAAATGCGGAGAAAAGTCTTTTCTTTGTGGGAAAATCTGGTCTTCATCGTGTGCTAGAGATCTATTCTATACTTTGTTTTGCAAAAGGAGATTTGCCATTTACTTATCTGAGTGTTCCTATTTTTAAAGGTACTCCTCGCACTTCATATTTACAAGTTCTGGCAGACAAGGTGTGTGTGCTTCTTAAAGGTTGGAAAGGCAAAATTATATCAATGGCTGGCAGGATAGAATTAGTACATACTGTTTTCCGGGGAGCTCTTTTGTATAGCTTTAAAGTTTATAAGTAGCCATCTTTTCTATTAAATTGGTTGCAGAATTGTGCAAGAAATTTTGTTCTTACAGGAGATCCTTAGTTGAGGAAGATCGTGTTAATTTCATGGACTCCTACTGTGCTCCAAAAAAGGGAAAGTGGTGTGGGTCTTCGTCGGCTCAACTTCCTTAATAAAGCTTGTCTGTTAAAGACTATTTAGGATTTCTTTCAATCAAATTCTTTGAGTGCTAGTTATCTCCAGCTGACGGTATAATCTAAAGTTTTTGAAAAAAAATCTTATTTGCACTCATCTCTTTGGTTGGGTATAAGGCGGGCATTGAGGGAGGAAATGCCATTCTCACTCTTGAGGTTATGATGAAGCGAAAAATTCAAGATTTAATTTAGAACTCTAACCTCTTTACATAGCGGAATAACCTATTAATCAAGCAAAAATAACAAGAATCTAAAGTAGAAAATAAAAGAGCACAACACAATCTTACGTGGTTCGGCCAACTGCCTATGTCCACAGTGGATCCAAGGATCCTAACCTCTCTTATTATAACTCCTTAGAGATTTTATAAGAAAAATCCAATTTGAAGAACCTTCAAAAGGCTCTAATGTTTAGTGAACTTTTGCTCTACCACGAACAATGATCACCCAAACAATGGCTTCACCCTAGCGCACACAAGCACTTAGTGTCTACTCAGTTCTTCTCCTCTCTTAGAGTCTCTCTTAATGCTTAATCTCAACTAAAGGATTTACAAGTGTTTATATAGAGTGTATTTCGTGTCTACTAACCCTATTCCTTGTTGGAGTAAGAGTCCACTTGTTTTGGAAGTCCAAAACTTGAAATTCGGATTAAAAATAAACTTCTGATGCGTTTGGCGCTGCGGCGCTGGTCCTTGGACGCTGCGGTGCTCAACTCTGGCAGCTCCTCCTGCATTTTCTTTGCATCCTTCACGTCTTTGAGTCTCATTTTGCTTCCCCCTTTATGTCCCACACGTCATAGACTTCCCCATACGTGTCCTACACGTTCTAGAGTTCTTGTGACTCTCCACTTTGACATTCATCTCAATTCTTATCCAACCAAGATTGTTGAATCACCAATTTTCCAACAAACCCTTCCTTGATTCAAAATCTTCCGAATAAGAAGGCTTCGGGATCCGATCCACACCAATACTCTATCACTTAGAGTTGAGTCTAGTTAAGTCTCCACCAAGACTTAACTTTCCCCGGGCTAGTGACTACATCCTCCAAAGGCATTCGTGCACCTTGCATAGGGTATGGATACGTTGCACTCTTTTTCGACCCTCATCACCTCAGTGAACACAGTTTGAATGTCGCCTAGTGGTCTGTATTACCCCAACACCCCGCGTTGGGCCACTTATGACCATCCTAGTAAGCACATAAAGCCCTTTCTTGTGTTTCTTACCCTCAAACCTTATAGGTCCTTTCTCTACCCTTAGTTTTCCTTTTTCTACTCTAGCCGAATACTCTTCCTCATCGAGCTTGCCTAGGGATATCAAGTTCCTCCTCACTTTAGGAACATGCCTTACACCATATAAGTCCTTAGTTTCTCCACCTTGCATCTTCAGCCTTATGTCACCAACTCCTATGATCTCACAAGTCATGTCATTCCCTATTAGAGTTTTACCTCTCTTGGCTTTATAGTTGATAAACATCGATTTATCGGGACACATATGAACGCTGCACTCCGAATCTAGTATCCATTTGCTAGCGTACTTTTCTCTTGAGGCTACTAATGTGTGTACAACTTCGGTATCTTCCTCAGTACCGATTGCAGCCTACCCTCCTTGGCCTTTTGATTTCGGACAATTCTTTACAAAGTACCATTCCTTATTACAAAGGAAACACTTCTTGGATCTCCTCTTTGATTGGTTGCTCTTTCTTCCTTATACAACCAAAGCTACTCCACTCTCAGACTCAGATCTCTTTGTCAATTCTTTTGAGTTCAATGATACTTTGACGTCATTCATCGTTAAAGACTCTTTACCATACAATAGCGTATCCACAAAGCTCTCATAGCTTTTTGGCAACGAACTGAATAGGATAATGACTTTATCTTCATCCTTAGTCTTAATGTCCAGTTGCTCAAGACTTATGATGATCTTGTTGAACTCGTCAATGTGGTCTCTCAATGAAGTTCCCTCGTGCATTGTTAGTTGATGTAGTTTCTTTTTCACAAAAAGTCTATTTGCAAGAGACTTCTTCATATACAATGCCTCGAGTCTTTTTCATAGCCCCAAAGCGGTTTCTTCATCACCAACTTCCCTTAATACTTCGTCACTCAACGCCAATAATAAGGTGTTGTGAGCCTTTTTCTGAATCGTGTCCCAATCTTTTTGTCCGGACTTTGAGATTGTCGCCTTATCACTAGTTGAGTAGCTGGCTTCTTCCAAAGCTGAGTCTAGCTCTTCCTTCACTAGTAAAGCCCTAACTTTCTTACTTTAAAGATTAAAGTCATTCATCCTATTGAACTTTTCTATTTCTTGCTTAATTTTAGCCATGGTTTAAATATCCCAAGTGTGTACTATCGAACCTCTAGCTCTAATACCAATTTGTTGAGGGAGAAAACGCCTTTTTCACTTTTGAGGTTATGATGAAGCAAAGAACCCAAGATTCAACCTAGAACCCTAACCTCCTTGTGCAGCGAAATAACCTGTTAATCAAGTAAAAACAACAAGAATCCAAAGCAGAAAAAAAAGAGCACAACACAATTTTACGTGGTTCGACCAAATGCCTACGTTCACGGTGGATTCAAGGATCTTAGCCTCTTTTATTATAACTCCTTAGAGATTTTATAAGAAAAATCCAATTTGAAGAACCCTTAGAAGGATTTAATGTTTAGTGAACCCTTACTCTATCACGAATAATGATTACCCAAACAACGGCTCCACCTTAGCGCACACAAGCACTTAGTGTCTACCTAATTTTTATCCTCTCTTAGAGTCTCTCTTAATGCTTAATCTCAACTAAAGGGTTTACAAGTGTTTATATAGAATGTATTTCGTGCCTATTAACTCTAATCGTTATTGGAGTAAGAGTCCACTTATTTTGGAAGTCCAAAACTTCACAAAACTTGAAATTCGGATTAAAAACAAACTTTTGACGCGTTTGGCACCGCGGCGCTGGGTATTATCTTGCCCATTACCGCGGCGCTGGGTTGCTGTCCTGGGCGCTGCGGCGCTCAGTCCTGGCAGCTCCTCCCGCGTTTTCTTTGCGTTCTTTGCGTTTGAGTCCTATTTCGCTTCCCCTTTCGTGTCCCACACGTTCTAGACTTCTCTATATGTGTCCCACATATTTTAAACTTTTTGTGATTCTTCACTTTGACTTTCATCTCAATTCTTGTCTAATCAAAATTGTTGAATCACCAATTTTTTAACAGTGGGTTATTCTAAACTTTTACTAAAGGCATTAGATGGATAGTGTGGGATGGGTAGATATTGATTTTTGGTTTGATACTTGGCTTGACTCTCCTATTCGTCCTTGAATTTTTTAAGGATTTTTTGGGTTTAAATTATAGAGTTAAAGAAGTTCTCTATAATGGTACCTGGTAGCTTTTTGATTTGTTCTATAGCAAATTTCCTCATGTCAGGCAGCAGATTAACAACCTTTGTTTATCGAATACTGACACGAAGGATAAGTTAATTTGGTTTTCTGCAAGAGATGGAATTTTGACTTTGAAAGAGAGTTATGAGTTTGTTTGTAAAAAAACTCCAAATAATCGACCGTTATTTTCCCCTTGTCGTAGCTTTATTCCTCCTAAAGTCAGTATTTTTATGTGGCGTCTGTTGCAAAATAGACTTCCAACTGATGATATCCTTCAAACCCGAGGTATGTGCACAGTATCAGTGTGTACATTTTGTTTGGCACATGGAGAATCTGCTGATCAACTCTTTACTACTTGCTCTTATATTCGTCCTATATGGGAATGATTTATGTCCCTATTTCATGTACAGCTACCGGTTATGCATTTGGTAATAGACCTTTGGAGGGCTATCTTTTCAAAAAATTTTAGTCCCCAGCTGTATAATCTTTGGATGCTGTCAGTAGCTTATTTCTTATACGCAACATGGAGACATCGGAATCAAAGGCGCTTTAATTCTTCCTCTCAAGTTGCAAGGCTATCTTCCAACATTTTAGCACATATCCGTATATTTGCTGAGGTATGTCCCAGCTATGTTACCTTTGGGGAAGATAGAAGCATTCTGAGTTCTTTCGGAGTTCCTTCTAATCTTGGTAGAGCTTCAAAAGTCTCAATTTTTTTTTTTTTTAGAATTCTCCTCTATTAGGGTGGATAAAAGTTAACACAGATGGTCTCTCTAAAGGCAATTTAGGAAGAGCGGTTTATAGAGGTGTTTTTAGGGATGTTGATGGATTTTTTTGGATGGTTTTTCCTATCCTTTAGGAGTGGAGACAGCTTATTTTGCAGAGGTCATGGGTGGTATTTTGGCAATAGAGATTGCTTTTGCCGGAGGTTGGTTCAATTTGATTTTAGAATGTGATTCTCTCTTGGTGATTCATCTTTTGTCCAATACTCATAATCTTCCGCCTTGGTCACTTCACACTCGATGGACAAATTGTCGGAGTTTAATCAATAGAATGTCTTTACAATTTATTCACACTTTTCGGGAAAACAATGGAGTGGCTAATTCTTTGGCTAATCTTGGTTTACTATATGATGATTTCACTTGGTGGATTCAAGCGCCAACGGCAATTCGATCAATGTTATTCAAAGATGCAAATGGGTTCCCAAATTATAGATTTCATTAAAGGTTCCTACTTTTATTGTAGCTTTATTTTTGCAGACAAAAATAACCTGTTAGCATGGTTGTTATATGCTTTTTTGGCTATAATTAGGAGTAAGGCTTATTCTATCCCCTCTCCCCGAGTGTACTTTGTTACAATTTATTTTCTTAATAATATCTCTGGAACCTAAAAAATAAATTATTTATTTAAATTTAGTGTTAATTACATTTTTTAAAGAATATTTAAGTTCTTTTTAAAAAAAAAAATATTTACATTCTAAGTCCTAATAAAGGATATTTTTGTAGATTCTTAAAAAATTACTAGTTTTTAAAAGCCAAAATGAAATAAAAGATAAAAATACATTTACTTTAAATATTTAAATCAAAATGCAATAAAAAAGTAAAAAAAACAGTCTTTTAATGTATCTTAATGAGTTTAAGTATAAAAATATGAAATAATCATATAAAAAGACTATGATATCCTTAAAATGTATATTTTCTAGCACAATCCAGAAATAACAAAGTATTATAAAAAAGTTTGAAAGATACATGGTAAACATGAGAAACAATAGGGGAGAAAATGGTAATTTTCTTATCTAATAAGATTAAAAACGAAAAGTTTTCTATTTAATAGTACAATATGTACAAATTAATTATACAAAACCATTCGTTTGATAGCATAACATGATTAGAAGGATAAATATAAAAAATAAATTGATAAATTAAACAAATAATGTGATAATAACTTAATATATTCTATCTGACAAGTTAGATAGTATAAGTGAGTTTGTGCAAGTAGTATTGTAGGAAAGTTGTAATCTGATTAGATACAATTAACATATTTAATTATAAGGGGTTATAAGGAAGAGTTTATTACAGATTGTGTAATTAAGAAATTAATATAATGCATGGATGACAAATGAGATGAAAATAATACACAAGTAGTGTTGTTCATAATGGGCATTTAGAAATCTGGGAGATGCGAATTTTTCCGGTTACAGCATATTCGAAAAGAACAAATGAAAAAACATGGCCGAATACTGGTACATTAAAGGGAAAACAAATTTATATTGAGAAGAATAGTAGATAAAATTATAATAAATTAAGATTGGGAACTAATGTTGTGTTTGATGGTATTGGCATTTTGTTTAACCGATTCCTTTGATTCCTCAGTCTTGCCAACCACAGTATCTTTAATCTTCTGGGTTGTGTCTTTGACTGATCCCCATGCATCTTGCACTGTTTGCTTTGCTTTGTCAGTTAAATCCTGTGCAGTATCAGTCACTTGACCACCCGCATCTTTTGTTTTCTGGGTAACCTAAAAACACCCGCGAAACAAAAAATTAAAGCTTGTCAAGACTCAGGAAAGTTAGATCCATCGTCAAACAATTGGACTAAAACAACAATGACATGAGAATTAATAACAAAACGTGCACGTTGTAATAATATTACATTGTCAGCAGCAGAAGCAGCCTTATTTTTCATATCTTCACCGGCTCCTTTTAACGCATTAGCTCCTTGTTTTACTGCCTCAGTGGCTGAATCACGGGCGTTTGAAGCCTCTCGCTGAAAACTTGCCTACATAATGAAAATTCAATGAGAAATTTTAATGGAGTTCCTTGAATTTGCTCTATATATATATATATACACAAATACATATATATACATACATACATACATATATATCTGTGTGTATAACATTAACAATAGGAAATGTGCCTCACATTGATTTGCCTAAACGGGGAAAAAACCCTAGAGCTCCATAGATTCTTTGGCACTATCGCTTTAGCTATGTAGCACTTTGGAATGGTTGTCGATGTTGTTAGAAACATGCTTGCCATTTCCTTATGTTCTTACTTGTCAAAACAGAGGTTGATAGAAAGGGCTTCAAAGCTTTTGAATTTTTTTATAGAGTTACTCGCCTTGGATTTATAAATAAATTCATTATTAAGAAAGAAGAGAGTGAAATGCAAGAATGTGAACACGGAAATTAGACGTGGTTTCATGCAATGTGCTTTGCTTGGCGGTTTTGTCTCAGTTTAGTGGCCAATAGTATTTTCAAGGCCAATGGATGACCCAGTATTATAGGGGGTTTGTTTGCCTTGTTCCCAGCAAAATTTCAGCCCTTGCATGTGTAGACGTAGAACAATAGGACTTTCAACAGGCCAATATGGGTGACCCAGTATTTTAGGGGGTTTTGTTTGCCTTGTTCCCAGCTAAAATTCAGCAAGGACGACATTATGGGCAAAGTCGTCTAAGATTTAGATCAAGTTTCTAGCTAGCCAGCAAAGCAGCAAATGTATAAGATAATCCATTTTCTATTCTAGCATATATAATCATCACCCATTAACGGATCCATTTTCTATTATCATTAAGAGAAGATTCATTTGCTTCGATATTGGTTATTTTTCTCTATACATATTCCAATGCAGTCGTCACCTTTTGCTGACTCCAAGCTAAGTTCCACTTGACGAATGTGATCCTTCTGCCATTGTGATGTCAGTTTTTATTTCTTAATTACATAAATATATGATTACACCAAAAAAAAGTTGATAGAGATAATTATTGTTCGCAACTTGTGGGTCTCACATTTGTGTTTAAAATAATACATGTTGTAGATATGATGGCTTGTAGATAATTTGGAAAGATATGTTAATAAGCCATCAGCGCTCAATCTCATCCCAGTTCCCGCTCTGCTTAAGAGTTTTGATCGAGTTCAGAGAAAAAATAAATACAAAGAAACAAATATTATAAATGGAAATTACTGGAGAATATTTATTTTTTTGATTCATTTGGTTAATTAGTTCCAAAAATTCTATAGAAATGAACAAACTTGTTTAAGTGATTTTAGTTATGTAAATTTAAGATGAAAATACTCGTATACAGGTTTAGAGGCTCCAAATAAACTTTAAGATATATGAACGAGCTATGGCTAGAGAGGGTTCGTATTTTGATCTGATTTGCAGATTCGATTTCTACATTTTAGTAATTAATAAGTTGCACTGAAGGTCCTAAAGATCCTAACCCAATGAGAGAATGTGCTTATCCAGAGCTAGGCCCAGGAACCTTATTATAGTTTTAACAAAAAAAATAAAAAATGGGACGATTTCATTGAGACCTTTTAATCAATATGTTTAGATTATTTTACAATAAAGAAAAAATGGCATTTGGTCTTTGATTTTATAGATATATATTAATTTAATTTTTTTTATTTTAATATATATCACGTTAATCATTATCGTTAGAAAAATTTTATATAAAATAATTTTTTTAAGGGTAAAAAAATACTTCTAAACATGTATGTATTTTAATTTAAAATTTAAAATATTTTTCATTCCCTCCACCCTAATATTTAATTTCTATTTTCCTCCTTTATCCTCTCCTCCTCCCACCTCAATTTTTAACTTTCATTTCACCCTTTCTCCTTTCCTCCCCTAAAAAAATCCATAAAATTCAAAATTTATTTTCTTCCCTTTTTGATCTCTCTCTTCAATAAGCTTCGTCAACAAAATCATATTCTCACCAATCTAGACCAAATGCAAACAAGACTTAGGGTGGGGGGCTGCGCCGCTTCGGTTGGATTGTGTCGGCCTACACAATGCTAGCGATGCTCAACATATCAAAAATGATATGTGTCATCATTAGGGAAGACTTTTCACGTACCCTTGTTGAGCATCTGGTGCTTGATATCACGAAAGTGCTTCATGAAATTGATGCGCTTCCTGCAAAAGTGTTTGCTCCTATAATGAAAAGAATGGGAAGAATGGCACCACGAGCGCCATCGAGACTCAAAGGGAAGTGGCCAATTATTGAAGGAAGTTTGTTAGGGACAGGAAAGCTAACATGAACACAATTTGTTAGATTTTCTTCTTGAAATAATTTTTATTTTATTTTTAATTTGTTATGAATTTTACATTTCAAAGGTTGGTTTAGGAATCTGTCAGTGTGTTGATGGACTCTGACTATTTTATTGTTTTGAGAAACCTTTGGTTAAATTGATTAGATTATATACCATACCATCCAGTTTTGTTTATGTGAAGAGGAGAAAGTTTATATCACATCTGTTACAATAAAGTTATTGAATAATATTATATCATGTTTATATTTATTTATTATAACTACTAATTTGCCTACTAATTTTTTAGAAAAATATATACATGATAAATTTAATAAATTTTAGAATATTTAAAATATTCCATATTGTTTTGGCAAATTTTTTTTTAAAAGGTAAAAAATTATGAATTCTAATATTTTAATGATCCAATTTTAAAATTTGGGGTGGAGAAAAAAAAATTAAAAATTGAGATGGAGGGAAAGAAAAATTATTTTATTTAACTTTTTACTTAAAGATTCATGTGTTACATTAAGGGTATTACAATAAAAATAGCAAAAAATTAATTATTTAATAAAAAAATTTTAACAATAGGAATTAACATGGTATATATTATAACACACGAAACTAAATTAGTATATATTAATAAAACTAAAAATTAAAATGTCATTTTTCTTAAAATAAATGTATAGCGAAATTTTATTATTTCCGCATACGACTAGAATGGTGCAATAATTTCATCTAATTCCTTATAACTTTTAACTCAAAACACTTGGTGGTTCTTGCTCAAATTATTATTAAGTAAACACAAGTACTACAAACTAGAGAGTTATGGAAACACATTGAGTAAGGGAGGACTTATGCGTTCCTATAAACCCTATAAAAACTTCAAAATACATACATCGTTTTATTTTTTTAACTATTTAATTAATTTCAAAGTTTAACAATTTAACTTTTTTTAGTTATAGACTTTGATCTATATATATTTTTTTCAATTATCATAATTTAGCTCCTTTACAATATTTTTACTCCTACGCTCGAGATCATTGACATACTAAAGTTGATTTGGAATATTTACTCCTAAGAGAAGAGCATAACTCCTGTAAGTTTTACTTTGAAAAGAATAACTACTTAAACCATTTTTATGAAGGTCGTGAAAGATGCACTTAATGCCACTTGATTAAAATGGCATGTGCAGTAAACCTTTTAAGAATGTTTGAATCAGACTCTCATCATATTATACGCATCAATTTTTATTTCTTTTTCAATCAAATATTTTTTTAATCAAATATCTTAAAAGACCTGCCTTTATAATATTGTTATTATAACACATTTAAAAAAAATATAATCTAAACTTTTTGGGTAATTTTCAGTTATCGGGGGAGTAGAGCCCCGGACTCAAACTTGGGCTTCCAAATTAGAAGAACAAGTTACCTTTCACTCCACTTGTAGGGAAGTCATATTATAGGCATATCGTTTTTTTAAATTGATATAATTTTTAAAAAATTAAATTGCAGCTTGTTGTGATAGAAAGTATTTTTTATCTAATTAATTAAATCTAAATAACAATGTGCTTGATATATAAATTAATAAATAATATTTAAAGGTATATTCTAAGAAATAATTTGAACATAAACAATAACATCAAGTGGAGGAATAGTGTGACTTTATTTGTTGGAGAAAAATTATATTTCACAAAAAAAAAATGTATTATTAACACAAGAACTATTACAAGAGAATGAATATTTGAAATACAACTCTTAAATACTCTTAATTTTTTTTCACACAAATAAAGTTTTAAGAGCTGTTTTAGACACTCTTAAAAGCTTTACTTCCTTTATTTTCCTTCCTCACTTTTTGCACTCTTCACACTTCACTTCTTGTAAATGTTAAAATTTAAGAGGTATTTATACTTGTACTTGATCAATCTCTACCACACAAAGTAATATACATCACTTTAAACTACACCATACAAATGTCTATATACCTAACTTAATCTTTTAATTAAAACCACGCAACTGTCTTATATACCTAATCTAATCATAATCAAACCATAAGAAACTTCTAACTTAAGAAACTTCTATGGGTTAGATTAAGGTTTTATGAAATGAATTTGGGCTTGAATCATTAAACAAGTTTCGTATTCAACACTCCCTTTAAACTTGTTTTATGACATCAAGTGAATTCCTTAGCCTCACAAAGTCTTCTTGTTTGAGCGGCTTAGTGAATATGTTGACAACTTGATCTTGAGACTTCACATACTCCACTTGTACATCCTTTCTTGTGATGCACTCCCTTATATAATGATAACGAGTATCGATGTGTTTACTTCAATTATGAAAAACATGATTCTTTGCTAAAGTCATAGTTGACAAGTTATCAACACAAATTTTTGTTGGTTCTTTTTGTGGCAATCCCAACTCCTTCAGTAAATATCTCAGCCAAATTACATGACAAATAAATGAAGCAACAGCTACATACTTAGCTTCATAAGTGGAAAGTGCAACAATTGGTTGTTTCTTTGACATCCATGTGAATGCAGCATCTCCCATAAAGAACACAAATCTAGTAGTGCTTTTTTTGTCATCCAAATCTACAGCCTAATCGTTATCGTTATATCTAACTAACTTGTAATTATTGGAAGAAAAATAATCAATTGTACATTTGATATAACGAATGATTCTCTTAGCAGACTTGAAATGAGTAATTGTTGGATTCTCCATATAATGACTCATAAGTCCAGTGGCAGAGAGAATGTCAGGTCTTGTGCATATCAAGTATCCCAAACTTCAAATTAAGCTCTTGAAGAGTGTTAGATTCATAAGTTTTTATTTATCATTCTTGGATAATTTGAGTCTGCACTCTACTGGTGTGCCTATTGGTTTGCAATTCTCCATCTTAAACTTCTTGAGAATCTCTTTTGAGTAGCTTACTTGAGAGATAAAGATTCTATCTTCCCTTTGCTTTACCTTTAGTTCAAGGTAGAATGACATTAGTCCAATGTCGGTCATCTCAAATGCTTTAGCCATTACTTTCTTAAACTCTTCAAACGTACTTGGATTATTTCTTGTAAAGATTAAGTTATCCACATACAAACATACGATTAAAATATCTCCATTTTTTATTTTGATATAGAGGGTAAGCTCATAAGGGCATTTAGTGAAGCCATTCTCCAGAAAATATATGTCGATTCGACTATTCCATGCTCTTAGTCATTGCTTCAATCTATAAAGGGCATTCTTTAGCTTCAAGACCTTGTCTTCATGTCTTTTGACCTTATATCCCAATGGTTGTTGAATATAGACTTCTTCTTTGAGAAATCCATTTAAAAATGCAGACTTAACATCCATTTGATGAATCTTCTACTTGCTTTGTGCTGCCAAATAAATAATCAATCTTATAGTTTCTATGCGAGCAACAAGAGCAAATACCTCATTATAGTCAATACCAATTTTTACAGCCTTTTACTACTAGTCTCGCATTATATCTTTCAATTTATCCGTTGGCATTCTTCTTTATTTTATATACCCATTTGACACCAATAGCCTTGTGGTCTTTGGGAAGTGTAGCAAGTTCCCATGTGTCATTCTTCATGATGACTTTGATTTCTTCATCCATCACATCTCTTCACTTCTTGTTTTGTACAGCTTCTTGAAAATTCACTAGTTCACAGTCAGTGAAGAGGCAAAAGAGAGTAAGATTTTTTAGCCTTTCAATTACCTCATAAAGTTCATGTATACTCCTTATGCCTGGCACAACTCTTTCATATAAATTCTAATGTGTTGATGATGAAGATGATGAGCCTTAATGAGTAATTTTTATGGGCGAAGTAGATGACATAATTGCTTCTTCTCCTTCATCTCTTGCTTGCTTCATCACTGGTTACTCATTTTCTTCTTTAAAGTATGGAAAGAAGTTGTAGTTGTCTGCATTAGAACTTTAATCCCAATTACTTTCTTCATCAAATTCCACATCTCAACTTATCACAATCTTACTGGTGCTTTAATTATACAGCTTATAACCTTTAGAGTTGTTGTCATATCCAATGAAGATGAACTTACTTTTATCATCGATCTTAGTTCTTTTCTCGTTCGGTATAGGCACATAAGCTATAATTTCAAAAACCTTTAGATGAGAGACACTAGGCTTTCTCCTATTCTAAGCTTCTTGCGTGTTTTTCCCCATACACTTTATATTGGAGATTGATTCAATATATGCACGACAGTTGCTATAGCTTCAACCCAAAATTCTTTCAACATTCTCTTGATTTTAAGCATGCTTCATGCCATATCGAGGATGGTTCTATTCTTTCTTTTAGCCACTTCATTTTACTGGGGGGGATCTCGAAGCTGTTAAAGGTCAACATATCCCATTGTCTTCATAATAAGCTTGAAACTCATTCGAAGTGAATTCTCTTCCTTGATCAGATCTCATGACCTTGATTTACATCTACTTTCTTTCTCTATAGTAACTTTAAATTTCTTGAAAGCTTCAAATGCTTCTGAATTTTGCTTCAAGAAGTACACCCAAGTTTTTCTTGAAAAATCATCAATAAAGAGAAGGAAACAATTACTATTACCATGAGAGGTTGGTTTGATTGGACCACACACTTTCGTATGTATAAGCTTGAGTGGCTTGTGGGGGTTTGTGTTTGACTCTTTTGAAAAGATTTTTTTTGAATTTCTTGCCAAATAAATATCCTTCATATAGTTGAGAGATAATTGACGAAAGGCAGACCTCTTACCACCTCTTTTTTGGATAATAACTCTAGTCCTCTAAAATTACGACGTCCAAATCAAAGATGTCAAAGCCAAGTTGTGTCTTTGTAACAATCCTTCAAACATTTTGCAGCATCATTTTAAATGTTTAAAAGGAACATTCAATTTCTTAATATTGGGACCTTCGCTATCAAATTATTATTATTAATATTATTTCTTATAAAAAGATTATTTTCTTTCATGTGAATATCATAGCCTTTCTCTAAGACTTGTCCTAAACTTAAAATATTATTTTTCACGTTGGGAACATAATAAACATTAGAGATGAATTTGTGCTTTCCATCTTTTTGGTAGATTAAAATATTACCTTTGCCTTTCATAGGTATATTTTATTTATCTCCAAAAAAGACATTTTCGCTCACAGTTTTATCAAGTTCCACAAACATATTTCTTCTTCCACATATATGATTGCTGGCGCCTGTGTCAAGGTACCACATATTATCTTATCTTATAATGTTGTCTTTATATGCTAACAATAGAGTAGCATTTTCTTGATCTGCTTTCTCGACATAATTTGTTCTTCCTTCAACTTTGTTGTTGGAAGCTTTGCATTCAAAGGCATAATGCCCATACATTTGACATTTGTAGCATTGAACTTGAGACTTGTCATACCTTGAGTTTTAGTGTCCTCTTCTATGACCTCTACTTGATCTTTTTCCTCTTTCATTATTATTGTTGTAATTTCAACCTCGTTATGTCCACGATTTATTCTACGGCCACGACCACGTTGGCTTCTTTCATTGCTGAGACTTTCTTCTTTCTCCTTGACTTGCATTTTCAAAAGTTGATCCTTGATTCCTTGCTTATTCTTGTACTTTTCTTTGTATGGTTTTAATGATCCCATTAATCTTAAGATTGTCATTTCTTTCAAGTCTTTAGTTTCTTCGATAGTCATAACCATATGCTAGAATTTTGAATCTAATGAGCGAAGTATCTTCTCCATTATTCTCATATCTTTCAACTTTTCACCGTTTCTTTTTAGTTGATTAAAAACGGCTAAGATTCTTGAGAAATAATCAAAAATAAACTCAGATTTTTCATATGTAGAGATTTAAATTCACCTCTTAATGTTTAGAGACAAACCTTCTTCACTTATTTCGTTTCTTTGTAAGAGGTTTAAAGTTTCTCCCATGCTTGCTTCGCAGAAGTTGCACTTGAAATCTTTTCAAAATCATCATCATCTAATGCTTGATAAATGAGGTAGAGAGCTTTCTTGTCTCTCCTTGTTGAATCATTCAAACTTTCTTTTTGTTGTTGGGTTAAAGTGGCCTCATCTTGTGGTCTATTATAACCTTTTTCAACAAATTTTCAAACATTATGTGCACCCAAAAGGACTTTCATCTTGATACTCCAATTTTCATGGTTATTATTATTGAGTGTAAGGACTTGGAAAGATGACATACCATTGCTAGTCATATCTTTAAATTTGTAGAAACTTTCGATGAAGCGTGACGACGCTTTGAACGTCTATTTTTGGTGATTCTTGTAGCACTGTACTTGTTTCATCGAGCTCTTGTAGCCTTGGCTTTGATACCACTTTTTTGGAGAAGAATTATACGTCACAAAAAAAATTGTATTATTAACACAATAATTATTACAAGAGAAAGAATACTCAAAATACAACTTTTAAACACTCTCAAATTTTTTCTCACACAAATAAAGCTCTAAGAGCTATTTTAGACACTCTTGGAAGCTTTGCTTTCTTTATTTCTCTTTTTTCACTTCTTGTACTTTTCATACTTCACTTATTGCAAATGCTAAAACTTAAGAGGTATTTATACTTATACTTGATCAATCTCTACCACACAAAGTGAAATACATCATTTTAATCTACACCATACAAATGTCTATTTACCTAACTTAATCTTTTAATTAAAATCATACAAGTGTCCCCTTTACCTAACCTAATCATAATCAAACCATAAATATTAACACACCTTTACCTAACTTAAGAAACTTCCATGGGTTGGATTAAGGTTCCATAGAATAGATTTGGGCTTGGGTCATTATTTTAGGTCATTAACAGGTTTGGTATTCAACATTATTCTAAATAATACTTCATTATTGATAAAGAGGTTTACAACTAAGAGGTAGGCTTTTATACAATGACAATGAATACAAGTATTTATACTAAAGTTAATGTTAGAATGGTAATTCAACAATCTTGTATGGGCAAAAATTATCAAAAATAGAAAGGGGAGAGTCACGTTAAAGTCAATGATGCATAAGATGCTCGAGGGTGAGGTAAAACAAGACTTAAAAGGCATGAAAAAATAAACGAGAGAAAAACTGTTTGCCCAGGTCGCAGCGTCGTGGCACTAAGAGATAGTAGCCACAACACTCAACACTGGCATCCCAGCGCCATGGCACTGGATTGAACGCACGTTGCGCTGCGGCACCAGATCTTGACGCCATGGCCTCCCGTTGCAGAGAAGTCCTTTTTGGACTTAGATTGACTTGTTTGAGGTAGTCTTAGATCCTAAAACACGTAGACTCTTATTCCAACTAGGATTAGTGATTGTAAGGATATTTTAACTACTATATAAACCATTGTATACCCTTTATTAAAAATTAAGCATTACAAGTGAGATTCTAGAGAGAAAAAGAATTAGGTAGATATTAAGTACTGTGTGTGCTAGGGTAGAGCATCTTATTTGGGTGAAAATTATTCTTATGAGAACAAAGAGATACGAAACTGTAGATCCTTTGAGAGTTCTTTGTTATTTTTTTTCTTGTAAGTTCTCTTGAGAGTAAATAAGAGAGGTTAAGATCCTCAGATCCACCGTAAACGTAGGCAATTGGCTGAACTAAGTAAATTGGTGTATGTGTGTATTGTGCTCTTTGATCTGCTTTCGTTATCTTAGTTATTTGTTTGATATTCGATTATTTCGCTGTGCAAGGTCTTAGGGTTAAGGTTGAATTCGTTCTAGAGTTCTTCACTTGACTTAATACAATAGAGGAAAGGCGTTCGCCCTTTAATAGTGAAGAAGTTCAAGAGTTAACTTTTAATCTTCCAATACATCCTTTAACTTCTAAGAGATATCATCCATATCACAAACTTTTAAAAGATAATACATTATTTAATGATATATAGATGTCAGATTGAAATAATAGATGCATGAATGGAATAGTTTAGATTTATAAAACTAATGTTTCTAATACTCTCCGTTAATTTTTAAAAATCTAACCAATGCTCCCATTTTAAATTTTTGTATTGTAACTTGAATTAACTTTTCAACAGAAATGGGTGTTGTAAACATATCTACAACTTGAATTAACTTCTCAATAGAAATGATATATAGATGCCTGATTGAAATAATAGATGCATGAATGGAATAGTTCACCATTTTTTACCTGTTCACAAATATAATGATGATGTAGCTCAATGTGTTTTATTTGGCTATGAAAGACCGGATTTGGTCATAGGAATTGTTAAAGCATTGTCGCATCTAAGGCTGGGCACGGTTCGGTCCGGTCCGGTTCGGTTTTTTGTTATACAAAAATCGAATGAACATTTGAAAGAGAAAGAAACCGAACCGAACCGAACCGGTTTTTTCTGGTTCGGTTTGGTTTGATTTTTTCGGTTTTTTACTATTTTTTTGATTTTTTTTATTTCAAAAATTAATTTTTTTTTGCATAATTCCTTTTTTATTTGAACAAGTTTAAATAATTTCGCTATAATTGTCCATCAACAATTCAATATTGTCTAATTCTATCAAAAATAATGATCTATAAAAATAAAAATTTATCATCAATATAATATTCATAAAAATAAAATTCATCATCAACGTAATATTCAAAATAAGATTATAATTAATACATAAAAATAAAATTACATCAATATCTAATTGTCAATCAATATCACATAATGGTAATCACATATCTAAAGTCTAGCAACAAAATATTCAGGAAAATAAAATTTGTTTATCAACAATTCAAAATAACATTCACGAAAATAAAATTATTCATCAACAATTCAACACAACATTCATGAAAATAAAATAGTTCATCAATAATTCAACACAATATTCATGAAACTAAAATTGTTCACCAACATAATATTCAAAGTAATATTATGCATAAAAAAAATTATCCATCAATAATCTATTGTCCATCAACTCCATGCCTATTAATTTCATCTCCAATCCAAAAACCATCAAATCTACAAGTATTAGAAGAAAAAAAATTTATATTAGTAAACTATACACTATAAATTATAAATTAGATATAAAAAATATAATAAATTTAAAATGCCTCATACCTCCAATACTTTTATCAATCAGTGGCCATAATATGCTGTGATGCATCCATCAAAATGCTCAATTCTATAGAGAAAAATATAATAAAAAATAAGTAAAGAATGAAGTTAAAAAAAATTAACTATCATATAACTATATAAGTAATTATTATACCTGTTTCAACGCTTTCACAAATGTCAGCATCTTTTTGTCAGGCACATCCATTTTGTCTCCAAGAAGAGTAGACCAAAGCCAATTCTGAGTGCAAATCAAGGCATTCACAGATTGAGGAGTCAAAGAACTCCTAAATGCATCAAGAATGCGTCATCTTGTACTAAACGCAGACTCAGAGGCGATAGTAGAAACTGGAATTGCAAAAACATCCTTTGCAATTCGAGACAAAACTAGATACCTTGTACAATTTAATTTCCACCAACTTAAGATTTCAAAGTTTGCATTGTTGGACTTCTCTGTCTTAGTTGACAAATACATCTGAATCTCATGTTCCGGGATATCAATTCTTCTTTTTTTTGTTTTATGGAATTGGAACAAAGCATCGTAAGCGTCTTCTTCTTCTGGACCTCCTTCATGTACACCACCTTCTAAATTACTATCACTAGATTCTCCCTCACCGTGTGATCCAAATGTCTTATAACTGTCAAACAACTTAAACAACAATTGTTTAACAGAATTAATCATATCACTCACACTTGTACCATCAAATAAAGTGCCTAAACACAACTCAACAAAAGCTATTTTGCAACGAGGATCAAGTATTGCTGCCACAATTAAGATATTGTTGATTTTTTCGAGAGATCCCCAATATTTGTCAAATTTAATCTTCATAACACTAGCCATACCCCTCAATAACTCATCTCTACCGGCTATAAGTGTCTTCAAATATGATTGAATCTTCTAAATTTCATTCAAAAATAAATGAGAAGACACTTGTTTGGATGAACTAAATTTCAGAGTCACATCATAGAATGTCTTTAGAAACTTGACCAACCTTTGAGCATTCTCCCAATCTGCATCTTTTGGTGGCCCTGCCTTTTTGGTGCCACTATCAATGGCATCCTCCCCGAAATAAAAATAATACTGATCATCATCACATTCCATCCGATAAAATGCCTTTCTTAGTTTCAAAGCACTATCTAACATTAAATATGTTGAGTTCCACCTAGTTGGTACATCTAGGTGGACAAGCGCTTTCAATGAGATTTTCTCTCTTTCTACAAATTTCTTAAAATTTTTCAATCTTGAGGGGGAAGACCTAATGTACTTGACAGCATTACGAATACTAGCAATGGACTCATTCACCTTTTTCATCCCATCTTGCACAATCAAATTAATAATATGTGCAGAACACCGCAAATGCATAAAATTACCACCCATAACTAATGAATCCTCCTTCCAGCTCCTTAATTTTCTTTTAACATAAGTCACTGCAACATCATTTGCACTTGCATTGTCCACTGTAATAGCAAATATATTTTCAATGCCCCATTTAAGCAAACAACTTTCTATAGACTTCCCAATAGTTTCTCCTTTATGGTTTTCAATAGTCTCAAAACTAAGAATTCTTTTATGCAACTTCCACTTCTCATTAATAAAGTTAGATGTTATTACTATGTAATTCTCATTCTGAATTGAAGTCCAAGTATCTGTTGTGATCGAAATCCTCTGCTTATTAGAACACAAAATACTTTGCAACAAGGCCTTCTCATTCGTATATAGATCAAGGATGTGTCTTGCAACTGTTCTTCGTGATGGCATTTTAAATCTTGGACAAGCTTTTGCCATAAACTCATTAAACCCTTCACCTTCTACATTCTTAAAAGGCCATTCATATTTTATGATGCATCGAATAAGTGATTTTTTTAGATCCTCCTGATTAAACCCAACTAGCACAACATTTGCAACACTTTTTCCCCCTACATTTACATTTGTTTTTTCTAGTACTAACTCCTGTTGTGTTTCATCAATTTGTGTGCTCAAATAAGCAACACATCTTTTCAAATGAGACCTCAAATTTGAAGTTCCGACAATACTATTGTGACATGCATATGTCTTCTTATAGTAATTACATCTAGCTCTTTCCCCACCCGATAACTTGGTAAAACTTTCCCAAACTGTTGATCTCAAGTGACTAGTATTACTATTGGTAACACTTTGCCCACCTCCTTCAATTTCTGAACTACGATCCATTCTACAACAAATTCACAATTCATAACACTATCATATCACAACCAAATAGTATAATTAACGTTTTATTATATGTTAAATTGACCATAAAATTAAAAAAATGGAGCCAAACCCAAAATTCTTATATTTGTTTCATCTGCTCAAATTCCCTTCCCCCCGACCCGCCCGGCCGGCTGCCCCCACAAACAAAAAAGCAAGACTCCCTCCTTTAACTATTTAATTTACCAACCAAAAACAAATCAACGGATACCAACTACAAAGTACCAACATTGCAACACATAAATACAAAATTCAAGTATTCAACTCCTTCCTCCAAATTTACAAATCATAAATTTTTGAACTTAAATTACAGGAAAAAAGAAATACTGACAGTGACGGTGAAACTAAAACAGTTAACCGGTGAAGAAGAGTAGGCGGCGAAACGGTGAACAGCGAACCGGCGAAGAAGAGTACAGCAACCCACCAGCAAACGGACGACGGCAAGGCAACCCACCAGCGAACGGACGACGGCAAGGCAAGAAAAGGCCCGTCACTGTGTAACTTGTAACCGAATCAGAAAGAAGCAGTACATCGGTGCAAAAGAGCCGACGGGGAAACAGCGAAGACCGGCGAAGGTCGAACGGCAACCAGCAGACGGACGACAGCCAAGGGATAGGGTAATCGAAAAAAACAGCGCACCGGTGTAGAAGATGAGAAGAACAGATGGGCAAAGATCAAACTGATGAAGAGTAAAACCGGCGAACGGGCGAAGATCGAGCGGCGAGGAGCGGACGGGCGGCGGACTGTGAAAGTGTAAAACTGAAACGGGATGAAATTTGATTTTAGTTTTAGGTTTTCAACTTTTAATTTTAAGTTTTATTTTTAAGTTTTTTAATTTATTTTTATTGAATTGAAAATAGGGTGAGATTACATGTGACAGCATTTATTTATTTATGCTACAACTACCATTTATTTAATGCCACGTGTTACTATAAGTTTAATTTACCAAAATATTCGGTTTTTCGGTTCGATTTTAGTAAAATTAAAACCGAACTGAAACCAAACCGGCCCGATCGGATTTTTTTTAAAAAAACCGATCGGTTATTTTATTAAATAAAAATCGAACCGAACCGGCTGGTCCTAGTTACTCTTGGGGACGGAGTGGAAGAAGGGAGGAGATTATCGAACGAGGAAAAGGACCCAATGACTTCGAAAGAATTGAACGAAGAGCCGTATGAGGTGGTTCAAGAATTCCTATATAATTTAAGCGACACAATAAAAGCCCTTTCGATTCTTTTAGTAATTGATTTTTGTATCGGATTCCATTCGCCCCACGGTTGGGAACCAACAAGATACGAAGACTTACTTCACATTTAGAATTGCACAGAAAAGACTATTTATCTCAAAGGGGTTTACGGAAAATTTTGGAAAAACGCCAACGTCTACTAACTTATTTGTCAAAGAAAAATCGAGTACGTTATAAAGAATTAATTAGTCAATTGAATATTCGGGAGTCAAAAAATCGTTCGGTTCAGTCTGGTTCGGTTTTCCGGTTATCGATTTTTAATGCCCAGCCCTAGTCGCATCTGATATTTGTTGGAGCTTTAACATCTTACTACAAATCTACAATAATTCTTCTTAACCATACAACTTCACATACTGCACTATTTGCTTCTATGTATTTTGCTTTGGCAGAGGATACAGCTTTTGCTTATTGGATAACCATGCAATTGCTTTGGAGCCTAAACAAAAGACATATCCAGATATATTTTTCCGATTATCTTGATAGCCTACCCAATCATTATTTGTATAACCATTAATTGATTGTGATATTTTCTTTTCATACAAAAGCTCGAAATGCTTAGTCCCATGTAAATATTGTAGGATTCTCGTGTTGGGGTTATTCATATCTCTGGAATTGAGGCTGACCCAATGCATAATGTTAGATCTTGTACGTGTCAAATAAATCAACAAACCAAGTAAGCTTTTATATGCCTTTCCATCTGCTTTTGCTACACCATCTTCTTTTAATAAATTTTTATTCAATGAAATGGGAGAAGACATTGGCTTTCAATTCATGGTTCGAAATCTTTTCAATAAATCTTCAAAATACCTCTCTTGAGAAAGAATAATCACGCCTCTAGATTGTTGAATTTGAATACCAAGAAATCCTTTATTAACCCCAAATATGTCATCTCATATTCTTTCATCATTGAGCTTTTGAAGTCATTTACTATTTTATCATTAGTCCCTATGTAGATCGAATCAGCCATACATAGGCAAATAATAAAAAAATCATTGCTTTCATTCTTCGCATATAGAAATGGCTCATTTAGGCTTCATTGGAAACCACTTTGAAGATAATAACCATCAATCTTATGGTTCCATGCACAATGTGCATACTTCACATGTAGAGATGGCTCACTTGGTCTTCATTGGAAACCACTTTGAAGAAAGTAACCATCCATTTTTTTGTTCCATGCACAAGGTGCTTGCTACCATCAGTCTTGTTCTTCCATGCACGATGCGCAAGCTTTGCTTTAAACCTTACAAGGCTTTTTTCAATTTAAAATTTTTGTTTTCTCCTTACTTCTATAGCCTTGTGGTTGCTGCACATATACTTCATTTAATTCACCATATAAAAAAGTCAATTTTACATCAAGTTAAAAAAAAAAAATGCGATTCAAGTTAAGTTGCTAGAGCAAGCACAATTCTTATTATCTCCATGTGTACAACTGGAGCAAATAATATCTTAATAAAGTACACCTGGCTGAGTATCCTTTTGCCACTATCCATTTCAAGCCGTTGACATCTTTTTCTTTAGGTAAGTCCACCAATTCTCGTGTGTGATTCTTCTCAATCATTGATATTTCTTCATCTATAACTCTTCTCCACTTATCTTCTTTAACTGCTCCTTCAAAATATTGCGGCTCACAAGAAAAAAGAGTCAATTCACATTCTTTATAAATTTTTGTTAAAAGAGCGGAACTTCCCCCTCGTCATTCAGCTCTCTTACTTTTGGCCTTTGAGTAGAACTTTCTTCCCAATTCCATTGTGATAGCTCATCACATAACATCACAGGAAATCACAGAAGCTGTTAGTAACAGAACTAAAAAGTCTATATAGTCTTTAAATTCATTGCTATAGCCTATAAAAATAAAATTTTCACAAAAGCTGTTAGTATTAGGACTGAAAAGTCTATATAGCCTTTAGATTCATTGCTATAGCCTATATAAAAAATAAATTTTTCTCTCTTTTCATCAAACTTTTTTTTCGAAGGGATAAGACTATAAGAAAAAGAACCGAGGGAAATTTTCATAAATAGCCTCTATACAATTATTTTTTTCTAACCAACTTTTAATTTATAACCAAATATCTTAAAATATGACATTTTTACCCTAAAATAAAAAACACACTATTTTTCTATTTTGTTCACCAAATTAAACTTTGAACATTAAAAAATTTAGTTAGATAAAAAAAATTTAAGTTGCCATTACATAAATTAGGTCTTACACAACGTATTTTTCACTTCAAATCAAGAAGATGATCGATTCTTGGTAAGTTTTTAGAAATTTTTTGAGAAATTTTGATATTATTAGAACTTAGTTAGAAATTACATTTGAAGTAAGAAATATGTGAAATTGATGAATTAAGTGTAAAAAATGAGTTAGAATAGTATAAAAAACGTTGATAATGGATTAAAAATAAAAATTTAGGTGTGTTTTACTGAAACTAGATGGCGACTGGCAGCCACCTAATATCTCAGCAATCTCAGGCCAAGATGGCCTCCGAGATGCACCCAAGCGCGTATCTCGTTACAGCATCGCAAAATTTGAGTTTGCAATATTACACTATTGCGCCACATAGCGTCTTCATAGGTTACCACGTGGCACAATTATAATTTTTTTAAAAATTATTTTTTAAAATTATTTTAGTTATGTCTAATTTTATTTAAAGTAAATAAACAAAAAAATTTATTAAAAACACCAAAAACAATTTAGAATAAATCAAAAAAATCTTGCAAAATTACAATGCCCGAGACGGACCTAGATCCAAAAAATATAAATAATAAAAAGCATATAATATTAACCAACTTATTAATTAATTAATTAATAGAATTATAATTATTTACTTAAATTAAATTTAAAAAAAGATAATTAAAATAATTTTTATAAAAATATTTTAAAATTTACCATTACACCACGTGACAGCCTATAAAAGTATCACGTGGCTCGACGAGATGTGCCCCCGAGATTTTTTTGTCTATGCTAGGTTTCAATGGGGTTTTGTCACATACAGCTTTTGCTGGAGAGCGATTTAAAAAATAGATGGCCATATTTACAACTTCAACCACCCATAACTTGTTTGGAACGCCTTGCCTTTTAACATATTTCTAGCCATTTCAACAATAATTCTATGTTTTTTTTTTTGGGTAAAGCCAAGGTGTATATTTATCAGTAAATTGCCTCTTTGTGCCTTTTTTCAAACAAAAATTTTGAAAATTCTTTGGAGGTGAATTCACTGCCACAATATATTCTTAAGGCTTTTATTTTATGTCCACTTTATCTTTCTACATGAGCCAGGAATTGAAGAGCCAGGGAGAGCCACTGATGTTTGCTTAAACAAATATATCCATATCATAGGAGAAAAGTCATCAACAAATAATATAAAATATCTCTTGTTACCAATAGATGGTGTTCTAGTTGGCCTAAAAGTTTTAGCATGTAATTCAAGAGGTAAAGATGCTTTTCAGGCAAATTTTGGAAATGATAATTTATAAATTTTTTTCATAAACATCACTTTTCTTAACAATATTAAGCAAGTCATTCACCAAATTTTTATTTTTCAAAACCTCCATGCTTTTATAACTCAAGTAACCATATCTCAAGTGTCATAGATGAGAGTCATCAATATTTTCACTTTGAAAAGTAATTTCTCACTTGATGGTATTTAAAGAGGAAAACTTTGTTTGGGGCCATTTTCATTTTTATTGTTGTCTCCGTGAGGTTATTTCTCTTATAAAAAATTTTGCACTCTTCATCGTCAAAATCAAGGAATGTCCTTTTTGTATCATTTGCAACACATTAGAGATTTTGTGTCTGAGCAGGCACATATTCATGGATGATTTTATTTGAAAATTTTTCATTTTGACCGCAAAAAAGGGGGTTTGAATTAAATTTTGACCTCGGTCAAAATTTTAAAATATATTAACCACAAAATAAAAATTATACCCACTTTGTTCATTTTATAATTTTTTTTCAAAACTCTCAAACTCTCTCTTCTCCTCTCAATCATTGCTAGATTTTATTTTAAATTTGTAAATCAGCTTCAAATATTGTACATTTTAAAATTTTGAACTAAAATAATTAATTATGAAGTTAAAAAAAGTATAATGGGCAAAAATGAGTGAGTTTTTATTTTAAATTTAGTTTTGTTATTTTTTTTGAGTTATTTTTCTATTTAGTTGTTAGAAATGTATAAATATAATATTAATAATATATAAAATAGGTTGAAAATATGTGTAAAAGACTAAAAATAGCCACAAATGATAGATTCTGACTATTTTTCACCGTTGGACTTGATGTCATATGCCTAGCTCATGAACTCAGGTGAGGCGCCCCAGCAGTTTTTTTAAATTTTTGTATTTTTTAATTTAAAAATATATTAAAATTGTAAGTAAATTCATTTATTTATTTATAATTATTTAATTTAATATGTTTAATTTTATAGTTTTAGAATTTTGTAATTTTAAATTATTTTATCATTATTATATATTGTTTTTTTTAGTTGTAATTGTTTTTAAGTTTTTGTCATTGTTTGAATTATGTAATAGTTAGTTATATGCTAATAATATTTTTTCTAATACTATATGTTAATAATTTTTTAATTTAGTATTTTTTAGGAATAAGAATGTCTTAAAAGACTACGTAATTGCCAAAAATGAGTTCTACCGATTGACTGTATATGCTTATTCAAAATTATGAGTTATGCAAAATTTAAAAGACAAATTGACTTTGAGTCAGGTCGAAATATTTAGAACCACATATTTTGGTTATTTTTTTAGATATATCGAATATTTCACTCAAGTATTTTAGTATATGAGATTTTATTAAAACACATACATACCAAATATTTATATGAAGAATTATGGTTCTATATAGGCAAAAATTGTATTAGATTCTCCCATCTAGAATTTTATTTGATTACTGGTTTGAGGATGAGAGATTATCCCGTAGTAAGTGGGTTAGGTGATAGATTATAACACAAACACTTTTTAGGTAGAAGTGAGTTGACCTACAAGAATTTAGATATGTGGTTCCAGAGTGTTACATTTGACAATGATATATATGCAGTAAAAATGTGTCAATTTTATGTATTTCATAAATTGTTAATGCTACGTGATCGGAATAGAGTCGTACAATATTTTGTATTTCACCTCGTAGATAATCTTGATGAGTTTAATGTTTATCCTTGAGGCACGATTGCATGACCTATACTCTATAATAACTTATGCATAGCTCTAATCCCAACTGTACACGATTTAATTACTCACTGAAACACTGGCTTGACGATTTGGTAAGGACTTTTATTTGTATTTTTTTTTATAGTTGTGTAATAGTATCGAAACTTATACCTATTCTTTATTTTGCAGCAAATAAATAAGTACTTAAAGGTTTTGCATTTATGCCAAAGAAAAATTTTGATTATTTCTATCTTTACAAATGGCCATAAACATTGTACCAAGATAGAAACTTTTTAAAAATGTTCCGTCCACTACAATTAACGATCAAATAGATTAATTAAAACCTCTAATGTAGGGTCCTAACACCAAAAAGAAATACTTGAAGTGATTATCCGTGTTAATTTCTAAATGTATAACCGTACATCGGTTATTTTGTTGCAACACATAGCTGTACGCAAGAAGTAATCTAAACGAATCCTTTAAAGAACCTCTTATCAAACTTAATGCACACTCTCTAGCTTGCTAAGATGTAGTATACGTTATCTGAACACCGAATTCTTCATGTATATCTGCTTGAATATCCTTCGGCCTATAATTTTTATTGACCGATGTAAACTTACTTTTTTTATTACTTTAACAATAATTCGACTCTTGTCTTGCCCGTGACTGTCCTGCAATTGCCTCAAAATACAAGTATGCTCTCAATCTACTCACTTTACGATGAAAAAATATCACCCTTTCGTCGACACTACTCGTAATCTATACTTACATCTGTCATAATCGCATTTCAACTCGAAACAATTTTTGGTGGACTTATAAACTCTGAAACTCTATTTTTACTTTAGTGCAACTATGCTTATAGCTTTATGAATTTCATCTTTATTGTTATACAACTTTCCTACAAACACATCACCAATCGTAGTAGAAGATATCTTCTCTGATATGTTCAAGTTAAATAATGATATTTTAGGTTAAAACTGAAATGGGTTTTCTACCTTAACCCTTTTTTCTCTATTATAATCATTCTTATTATCATCACTATCATCATCATCATTATGCTCATTGTTATCGTCATCATCATCACCAACATCATAATTTCCATCCCCAGTCTCTTCATAATCATCATCATTATTTCTACCATCATCATCAACCTCATAACCAACATCGTAATCATGATTATCATTCTCATAACGTTCCTAATTTTTTCCATCATTACTCACATTATATCTAATATTTTGACCAATATCATAGGCAAGATCAACGCCAACATCTCCATATATCTGACTATTATAATATGTGTAGCTTGGTTGTTCGTTGAACATTGGAGGAGAATAATGATAATTCTTCGAGGAATTTAGAACATACACAGGGGTTGCTGATGCGAATTGATTAGCATAATCTTATTTTTGCTCTATAGGTGCTTCTGCATTACTTTCATATTCAGGAGCTCGAGCATTCATTGTTACACAAAGAGGTATAGCCATATTATTCTGTAAGCTCAACCACAATATCGCATTGTCGTCATTTTCAAGTAGAATAGATCTCAACTTTATAGTACTTGAAGGAACCTCAAATTTCAGAGTCACTTTATAATGCACCTGATCAATTCCCAGAAGTCGACAAACTCTTCTCAATAAAGCAACATATTTTATATTTTTTGGAACTACCATGTGCATATTTTGATATCCAACGTATCTCTCAAAATCATTACTAAAACTCTCTCATCTTCCCCCAAAGCATATAATGGTCAAAATTTGCACTATGATAATATCAACAACACCTAAAAAAATAACGCCAAAAATAATTATTAGTTTAGTATACAATAAATTTAAAAATAATACAAAATATTAAATTTACATATAAATAAATAAATATACTTAAATTAAAATAAATAATAAAAAATAAAGTGAATGCCTTGGCGCATAGGCCATAATATCCACACGTGACCCACGCACCAGCGTGTGCAACCAGAGTCAGCCTGAAAAATCTATCATTTTCGACTTTTTACACACATTTTTAACCTATTTTACACATTACTAATACTACATCTATACATTTCTAATAACTATATACAAAGATAACTAAAAAACACAATAACTAATTTTAAAATAAAAACTCACCAATTTTCACTCAATTTCAATTTTTTTTCAACTTCACAATTGATTGTTTTACTTTAAATCTTCAAAATGTAGTATATTTAAAGTCAATCTATAAATTTAAAATAAAATTTGAGTGGGTGGCCAGAAGTTAGAGAAGAGAGAGTGGAGAGGTTTTAGTTTTGCCAAGAAAAAATTGAAAAATGTAACGAGGGGTAAAACATCAACATTTGATTTAAATAGTATAAAGAAGTTTATCTTAGTAAAAAACAATTCGTCTCCAAATACGGTCAAAATAGGGAAAAAAAATTAAATTGAAAAATTATTAGCATATAGTATTAGAAAAAAATATTATTAGCCTATAACTAATTATTACATAATTCAAATAATGATAAAAACTTAAAATTAATTATAACTAAAAAAATAATATATATAATGATGAAATAATTTAAATTTATAAAATTATAAAATTAAACACATTAAATTAAATAATTATTAATAAATAAATGAATTTACTCACAATTTTAATTTATTTTTTAATTACAAAATGTAATTAAAAAATACAAAAAAATTAAGAAATTAAAAATTGCCATGTGGCGACCTACCATGGTGCCACGTGGTAAATGCCCTGGGCACACACGTCAGTGTGATGTGTGCGCCACAGAAGGCGTGCTACAATATACGCCTCACGGGTTCACACTACAATGATGAAAATGGTCGAAATCTACTATTTTCGGGCCTTTTACACATTTTCATTATATTTTACATATTACTAACACTACATCTATATATTTCTAATAATTAAATATAAAAATAACTCAAAAACACAACAAAATTAAATTTAGAATAAAAATTCATTAATTTTCATCCACTTTTAATTTTTTCAATTTTATAATTAATTATTTTAATTCAAATCTTTAAAATATATAATATTTAAAGTCGATCTATAAATTTGGAACAAATGTAGCAATAGAGAGTTTCAGAGCTTTGGAGAAAAATTGTAAAATGAGCAAAATGGGTATAGCTTTTATTTTTTGGTTAATATATTTTAAAAGTTTTAACCGGGTAAAAATTTAATTCAAACCCCTTTTGGTCAAAATGGAAAATTTACCTATATTTCTTATTACCTTTACTTTACAGGTGTTGACAGCCACAATTCCTTTTCCTGCAACATGCCGAATATTAACGTCTCCAAGCTTGACTTGGACATCTAGTGCATCTATAGCGGCAATCTTTAGACTCATGATTATTTCTTTTACAAACAATACAAGAGTTAGAATTATTACTATTAGAAGAAGAGTTTGAAGAATAATTACCACTTGATTTCTGCCAACTTTTTTTACCTTGTACTTATCTCTTCCTCTTTAACTGGTAGATTGACTCTTTCTGTGAAGTGTTACTTTCTTTTTCTTGTACAAGATTTAATCCTTTTTCTTCAACCACATTAAGCTTGGATTGAAAAGTTCTTGTACAAAGACTAATTTGAATGTCGATTAATTCTGAACTCATGTGCCCTAAGAGACCTCATAAGCTCATGGAAAGTAACTTTTGAGAGATCTTTAGATTCTTCGATTGCAGCAGCTATATCATATTTTCTTGTCTTCAATTTTGTCACCAAGGTTTCTGATTTTATTGACAATCTCAGAAATATAAGACAAATATTATTGAAATGTTCACATATTCTTTCATTTTCAAGTTGTCGAACTCTTTCTAGAGAGTTTCCAAAGTGAGATTGTTGGCTTGGTTTAGGCCTCCAAATTCTTTTTATAAAATTTCCCATGCCTCTTTTACTTTAGAAGCATTCATAATTCTGGAAAAAACAGACTTGTTAACACCTTGGTGAATGAGCTTCATAGCCTTGGCATCCCGTTTCAAAATAGCCTTTTGAAGTGATTGTCCTTCGACAGTGTCGAACTTGATGCCTTTTTTGGTTCATCTCATCTCCTTCAATTAGTTCCCACAAATTTTGAGACATGAAAATTGCATTCATTTGTATGCTCTAATATTTGTATTTCTCACCATAAAATATTAAAATTAAATTTGGAGAGAGCATGTACAATATTGAAGTAATGTTACTTGTAGCCATGATTTAATTTAAAGTGGTAAACATTATCTTTCTCAAGGCTCTGATACCACTGATAATACCACTAATAATGTTTTAAGTAGAGGAAGAATAGTGAGACTTTATTCTAATAATACTTCATTATTTGGAAAGGTAAGAGGTTTTTAAGCATTTATACAATGATGATGATTACAAGTATTTATTCTAAAGCTAAGAAGTTCAAGAACTAACTTTTAACCTCCCAATACATCCTTAACTTTTAAGAGATACATCATTATATCACAACTTCTAAGAGATAATACATTATTTAATGATATATACATGAATGGAATAACTGATGCTTTAATAGAATGGTTTAGATTTCTCAAAATTAATTTCTCAATTATGATTTGGGGGACAAATTGTTGGAAAAATTGGAAGTTGATGGATGGTTCATAATGGAATAAGCCTCAATTACTATAGGTTATAAGGCAAGGTATGTAAACCTACATTGTGCATAAAGAAAATTTCACCTCTCAAGGACA
Organism: Ailanthus altissimus; assembly: GCA_946807835.1. Taxonomy (NCBI): domain Eukaryota; kingdom Viridiplantae; phylum Streptophyta; class Magnoliopsida; order Sapindales; family Simaroubaceae; genus Ailanthus; species Ailanthus altissimus. Next base: position 25,221,939 of record OX327684.1, read on the forward strand.
TTGTCCTGGTACAAATAAGCTTTGTGGCAATCAACTCTTCAACATTCAATAGCTTGATTCTGTAAGGGTGCACTCCCAAATATAAAATCTTAGAATAATTATTTTTTCACACTTATTTTTTTTATAATAAGTGGCCTCTATTTATAGATGTTAAGTATCTTTTTATTTGAGACACAACCCTTCATTTGCACTTTTTTGTTTATAATTATTAGATTAAAATTAAAATTTGATTAATTGATTAAAATGAACCATTATCTTTTCAAATAAGGAAGTACCATAAATGATTGTATTATTTCAAATATAGTACGAAAGGAGGCAACCGCCTAGATGGTTGCATATATAATATGAAAGGAAGGCCATTTTCAATTGATGTGTATTTTAAAATATTTAAAAAATTTACAACAATTCCGCTCGATTCCAAACTACACAAACAAATACTACAGAATATATAGAATTCAATGTATATATATTGGTGCATTCCAAACTATAACCAACCATTGGATAATTAATCATATTTTATAAGAACTTTGTGAAACAAAAAGGTTTCTATGAACCAATGCCCCTTGGCATGAGATAGAAGATTAGCTACCCACATTGAATTTTCTACAAGTTAGTTGTTATATGGTTTGACATTTTATGATTTTATGCTCGGCTAGAATTCATGAGTGCTTTGGAGATGCTTACCTAAACTCTTATAGGAACTGACCCAATTTCTCACTTATATAGATAAACCTCCATTAAGTGTGTTCTACAGTTTAAATACACCATCATACTATATTGAGCTGTGGAGTTCATTGAGAGTAAAAAACTCAACCTCTTCACTGCAGTTAAGTACTATCTTATACTCAAGATTACAATAGTGATAATATTACAAGACAACAAATGACTTGTTATTAGCCCTATAAACCTACTTCGTGGGTCTCCAATCATATCGGTAGAGTTATCATTATCCTTTCCTTATGTTATAGGCATAATTCACTCTCCCTCAACATTAAACTATTAAAGGATTGGTCAAATGCAACTCTGACCTTATAGAATTTGGCTCTTATAGCCAAACATAAGTAATTTTATTTTAATATTATCAATTACTTACTTTTTTCATTTTGATATTCAATCACAACTTAATAATAAATAAAAGATGGTATAAATTTATGAGAAGATATGCTAAATGCTAATAATTCATTTAAGCTAGAACATGCCTTTACGAGACAATCAACATACTTAAAAAAAACTCATTTGATCTCTTCCATAGGCCAAGATGCACTTATATAATTTCTAATATAATATATCTCTACAAAGGCAAAAAGCATAAGCATTAATGCATTTATCTCATGAATCACATTAGGTGGAGGACTTTCATAAAATTGTCCATAGCCATTAGTGCCTTCAAAATTAATCAATTCTTTATGGACAATCCATAGTCTTTCTCTTTTAAGACTTTGAAATGTATTAAATGCCTATAATACATGTAATTTTTATAATTAACACAATAATACTTTGGCCACCAATTTATTAACATAATTTTTTAGTTTTTAATATTCAAACATATTTATTTTTATGGGCTAAATTGAACATATTAAACATTTATAAGAGAAAAATATATATAACCAAGAAATATAGTTATGTTCTGAGTTACCAACCATATCTATACCAAGAAATATAGTTGTAGACAAAAATTTGACTCCGGAAAGTGAAGAATTATTCAAGAAAAAGTGCAGATTCATGACATCAATACCAACCATATCTATGTTATTTATATTTTCTTGGAAACCAATTTTCCATTATAAATTTGTCCAACATTTTGTCCTGGGGATATCGTGAAGGAAGTTATTCGTGGGTATTTGTTATCAGAGAGTTGTCTGGTCTAATGAGAATGTGAAGATAGACATACATGAATTAAGAAAATTCGTGGGCATATATTATCATAGAGTTCTTGACTCGCAAACATGAGGTTATGTCCATTTTAGAGCCAAACACATACATGCAATAATGCAAATTATTCTCACAGAGTTATCATTTTGTGCTCTTTGAAATGCCGTGTAAAATTATTAATATATTATAATATTTTTTCCAAATAAAATCGATAGTTTCTAGAGTCTGGGGTGATGAATGAAAATAGAGAAGAGGATAAACCCCCGGAGTGTGGGTATCCGGCGGTCGCTCCTGAAATGGGCACTTGGTGCATGCCATAACTTTGAGAGATTCTCAAGAAATTCTGTTCTTATTTCATCCTAAGTGCTGACACGAGTTCTTGTTTTCCATCCTACTTGGAGCCACATGAAGTCCGTACTCAGGACCAAAAGACTCAGTATTCGTGTTGTGGCATCTTGCTTTATTAAAATTATAGATGGTTAAGAATAAAATTATCTTTTAGATTGTTGGATACATAAAAATTTAATGAATGCTTCATAATGAAATAGGCCTCACAATATTATAGGTTATAAATTAAAGTGAATAAAATTATATTATGCTTAAGGATAACTTTTACCTTTCTAGCCATTAATGACTTAGTTCTGTAAAGATATTCTCTTAAATATAGAACTCACACTCAATTTTATAAAAAAATAGCCTCTATTTATAAATCTTAAGTACTTTAAATTTGATCAATGACTTAAAATGAACCATCACCTTTTCAAACGAAGAAGTGCCACAAATAGTTATATTATTTTAAATATGAATGTTATTATAAATACCTTTAAGGTATCGCCTAATATTAGTAAAATTTACTAGTTTGAGAAATAGAAAATAATGTCCTATCGTTAAAAAATATTCTGTTAGAATTAACAAAATTATGTGAAATAACTAAAAAGCAAAATAAATATAAATAATTAGAAGTTAGATTAGTGATGTTAGATTATATAATAAAAAGTTAATAAATAAATAGTAGGAGGCTTAGCCTTCCATTAAAATAAAAAGCGAAAATAAAAGGCGAATAATAAATAAAGTAAAGTACGTTAGGAGGCTCGGCCTTCCATGAAAATTAAAAAAAAAAAAACTAAAATAAAAAGTAAAAAATAATAAATAAACGAAATAAAGACTAGGAGGCTCAGCCTTCCGCAAAAATAAAAACAGAATAATAATAAAGTACGTTAGGAGGCTCGGCCTTCCATGAAAATAAAAAAAATAAAATAAAAAATAAAAAACGAATAATAAATAACGAGTAGGAGGCTCAGCCTTCCATGAAAATAAAATAAACAAATAAACAATAACAAAACAAAATATTAACGTTACCTCCCCGGCAACGGCGCCAAAAACTTGACACGTCCAGAATATAGAAGTTATTCCCAAGTGCAGGATTGTCGAAGTAATAAATAACCCGATGAGAACGGGGTCGATCCACAGGGAAGTAGAATTAAAATTACAAATTATAAACACTTTAAAGATAATTAATGCAGTATAAGATGTTTGTAAATATTATTTCAATTAACCAATTCAAATAAAAAGCTAAGGTTACGGGGATTCACTCTTGGCATAAGAAGTAAGAATATATTTAACTTTTTATTTTTTTATAACTCAATTGGAATCCTCACACAAAGGAGGTTCCAATCGGAAAATATAGCAATTAAAGTTCATTATCATTTATATATTGATTAGTATTTATTTCTTTTAATTATTATACACCAAATCTTATAAATGGGTTCAAGTATTTATTATGCCAATCTTTATATTTGTCTACAATAAATCAAGACTCCCACTTTACAAGAAAGGTTATATAAACCAAATCTTGTAAATGGTTTCAAGAATTTATTGTGCCAAGTATTAAGATGTCAATAATAAATCAAGAATCACCACTTTAGAAGAAAGGGTATTAATTCTACAAACAAAATAAATACATCATATATAAATTTACATAACTTAAAAATGAAGCATTAAATTCATGAATAAATATTAAACATATTTTATTACCTTGCCAAGAGCTTCACCCTTTCACCTTAGCTTAAACAAAATTATTTGGACATAATAAAACTAAATGAAAAGAAAAGAAATGGAAGAAGAAATAACATGACTTAATAGTAAACAAGAGAAATAATAGTACAAGGAAATGGATACAAAGGAAAAGTATTTTGAACTAAATTCTAACTTTCTAATTACATTCTTTAGGCATAAACAAGCTACCTATTTATAGAAAAACATGGATAAATCGAGACAAATTTGGAGGGAACCACTTGGTTGATGAAAGTCAAGAATGGTGGCAAAATAATTTGCATTCATTATCACTTGGGCACCCACTTGATTATCCAATTTGGAATTGATGTGATCCAAATTAGCTGTCACTCAAAACATAAAAGTTGTAGATAAGTCTCTTATCTTTCCAAATTGAGTGATCTCATACGTATTAGATACGTATTTCTATAGTTATGGGCCAAATACTGATAACTGTTCAAACTGGGCCTGTACTGCAGATCAATTCTGTTCTAGGCCAATTTTCACCCTCTAAACACTCGAATTTCCAATGCTTTGTGAAATACAATATGTTAGCCCATTGAGTCAGCTCTGCACAGGATTAAGAATCACCTCAATTGGATCTTTAGGTAGAAAGTTATACCCATTTTACCGAACCTGCCACAAAACAGTTATAAGATAATTAAGTACAATATTGTAAACATACTTAAGTTAAGAAAATTAAATACACTAGTAATACAAAACAATCATGTAAAACTCTTATTAAATGTGTAATTTCAAGTGTTCATCACACCCCCCAACTGGCTTATTGCTAGTCCCTAGCAATTCGAGCATAAATAAAATTTGAACACTACCTAAGTATTTCAAACAAAACGTCAGTTTTAAAATCACAATCGCTATAAAGGTTATTTCAATCATAACTTCCAAAAATATTTTTGTGTGTGTGTGAATTAAGCCAAAGCCTTCTTACCACAAACCACAACATATATAGCCTTAAAAATGTTCCAAGTAAAAGCCTCAACTCCATATCCTTACAGGTGAATAATTTGTTTAATGACTTAGGATTTCACTCATGGAGTTGGAAAACAGATAATCGCTCAAGAAAAAGTTACATTTAAGGACAGACAGACAAACTAACATTGATCCAAAGATAGGAAAATCAAATATTTAGAGTCAAACCATTATTGTCAAATGCCAGCTTCAAGACTTTAATTATTTAATGCAAATCTTACGAATATAGAATTCGGTGATAAGATTGCTTCCTAATGACTTTAGTCTTCTAAAATTGAATGAAGACTTTATTGAACTGAATTGACTTCTTTTCTTTCTTTTTTTTTTACTCTTTTTTTTTTTTTTGAAAGACATAAGGAATCATTATAGCATAAGAGCAATTTATCACCATAATACTTTTCTAATTTTTTTTTTTTTTATCCTTCAGCTAAGCAACCAAATCATTCATCATCCCAAATAATGTCATTCCAAATAAAAATTAACCATTTCAAATGATCAATGAAAGTTCATAAGCTGTTATCTCAAACCTCTCCACTCACTCACAAAAGATATGTGAGTTTAGAAAATAATATGTATACTTAAACATGGAAATTCTCTTGGCTATATATATTGAATCATCCATCTTACCACAAGGCTTAGTATTGTTCTCAAGAAATAATTTCAGAAGTTATTCTTTAGTAACCTAAATAGAGAAAGTGATTTAAACTAAACAATTTTGAAATCATACATCGATAATAAAGCAAATTTATTTACGCAAGAGTTACCAAAAACTTAAGCAACAAACAATTATACATAAAATGCATTAAAAATAAACCAATTAGAATGTGTTTCAAAAGTTTATAATGTACTCTTTACTCTGCCATTCTAGAACTAGAATGCGTCTCAAGAATACATAAATGAACATTTTACTCACGCCATTCATGATAATTTTTTTTTTGTACATAACAAAGTGATAACAACAACAAAATAAAATAATTAACACTAACAGTATATATCAACTATCCTCCCCCCAACCAGATTGAGACATTATCCTCAATGTCAAAATATAGAAAGAGTAAAATATAGAAGATATCACCTGAAACATCTTTTATTGAAAATTAAACCTGCAACAAAATAAAACAAGCCACACAAAAAAAATAAAACAAGCCACACAAAAAAGCTTAAAAATACATAGAAATAGATAGGCTACAGACGAAGCGTCAAATCTATCCTGCGTTTCTTTTCACTGTTATCAGTATACCAATCTATCTGACTCATTGTTGGATCAGATAGAGGTGTAAAAGCTTGTAGTTCATCGAGTAACTGATCAACAGTTGAAGCAGAAATAAGGATCTGTCGTGCTGCAGATGAGACGAATTGTTTTTCCACCGCATAGTCAAGAAAAGATAACAACCCATTATAAAAACCATCAACGTTTAACAAACCAATGGGTTTTTTATGGATTTGCAATTGTGCCCATGAGACAATTTGAAAAATTTCCTCCAATGTTCCGAAACCTCCAGGTAGAGCTATGAAGGCATCAGCATTACGAAGCATAAAAGAAATTCGTTCATGCATCGATGATACCTGTAACTCATCCCCAATTGTTTTTCCTACAATGTCTCCAACAGCTAGAGCTTTTGGTATGATACCCAAAACTCGACTGCCATTATTTTGTGCAGCGGTTGCCACACGTCCCATTAATCCAAGACTACCTCCCCCATATACTAAATGAATATTGCGCTCAGCTAACATCTTACCAAGGGTTTCTGCTGCTTCTATAAACTCACTAGTTTTTCCAGGGCTGGATCCACAAAAGACACAAATTTTTGTGAATTTACGAGTTGATGATCCTTCCATGATTACACTTACCCTCTCTCTTGAATGATTTTGAGTTTGTACAAAGATGCAGAAATAATGCAATGTATTTATAAAGCCAAAAGGTATTGCAAAGTTAAATCACATGGCTATTGGCTTGAAATACAAGATTCAATACCTTTTACCAATTTTCAATTTGTTAGCTGGAAAAGTCACATGGGTTGTCGGCTTAAAATGAAAAATTTTCAAAAAGGATTATAGGTGGTTGATTATTGAAAAGACATTTGAGTTTGAAATGAAACATTTAAAAATAACAGCTATAGTAAATATATACAAGTAGTTGTGATTGTGGCTCACATCTTCCTCTGATTTTACGTCCAGTAACGGCTTAAACGCCCTCTATGGGTCGGGGATAGGCTTCCCATCCAATTTTCTTATAAATTGGCAAACAGGGTCTTTTAAAGTCAGATTCCCGAGACTGTACCGCTCATGTTCTTTTAGGAATATGTCCCATAATTCATGAATTGCAATATGCACATATCCACTAGGATGCGTCTCAAGAGTCGATAAGATATTATCTAAAGACTCCTTACTCAGGCCATCCTTAATGAACCTAATTTTATCTTCACGATTTACAGACACCATTCCTAAAGTGCGGCAACGTGTGTTGCAAGTCGTGCGTGCACACTTGTAACAAACATTTAATCGTTTTGCTCTTCGTTTTTTTGAAAAAGAGCTTTTACCTAAGCCAGGCATGTAGGAAATTAATGAGTCTGAAAATTCACCTGCCAATCTAACTTTGGCTTCAATTAACCAACGTAAATCAACAGGTATATTCATAATCATTAATAACCTTAATCTTTCACATCTTGCTTGGTAAATTTTCTTCAAGGAATTTTGAGGCAATGAGGGAAAACGCTTTTTCAAATTTTTTAGAATGTCATCCATTTTTTTTTTTTTAGAAAATGGGGAAGAAGAGAAGATATCAGTAATTATGGGAAACTGACAAAACCGATTTGAAATATCACGGAGTACCGTTATCCGCCGCTTAACCGGGGTGCAAAACAAAACTTTAACAAAACTACTAAATTAACCTGCAAGTAAAAAAAAAATGTTAGAAGAAGAATAAATATATATAAATATGTAAATATATAAAACAAAGATTAATTGGTCTCATAACAAGGATCCGACAGGAACGTAAATTCTTCATGAAAAGCTTGGTTTTCTAGAAACGGCTTGAGTCTTTGCCCATTTACCTTAAACACATTCCCATTTGTAGGATTTTCAATGTCAATTGTTCCATAAGGGTACACATGTTTCACAATAAAAGGGCCACTCCATCTTGATCTTAATTTTCCAGGGAATATGTGAAGTCGAGAATTATAAAGCAAAACCTTCTGACCAGTGTCAAATGTTTTTCTCTGAATTTTTTTATCATGAAAGGCTTTAATTTTAGCTTTATGAATTTTTGAATTCTCATATGCATCATTTCTCAATTCTTCAAGTTCATTTATTTGTAATTTACGTATGTGTCCAGCAGAATCAAGATTTTCATTGAAAGTTTTAATAGCCCAGTAGGCTTTATGCTCAAGTTCCACAGGTAAGTGACAAGGTTTTCCATAAACTATCCTATAGGGAGACATACCCAATGAAGTTTTAAAAGCAGTTCTATAAGCCCACAGTGCATCATTTAGTCTTAAAGACCAATCTTTGCGATTTGGGTTTACAGTTTTTTTTAAAATTTGTTTTATCTCCCTATTTGCTAATTCAACTTGTCCACTTGTCTGAGGATGATAAGGGGTGGCAACTTTATAAGTAATACCATATTTTTTCACTAATGTTTCAAATGGTCTATTACAAAAATGCTTACCCCCATCACTTATAATGGCTCGAGGGATTCCAAATCGACTTAAGATATTTTCTTTCAAAAATTTCATGACTGTTTTATGGTCATTATGTCGACATGGAATAGCCTCAATCCATTTTGAGACATAATCTACTGCAACTAAGATATACGTAAATCTAAATGATAATGGAAATGGTCCCATGAAATCTATCCCTCAACAATCAAAGATTTCAATAACAAGAATGGGGTTCAAAGGCATCATGTTTCGTTTTGAAATTGATCCCAACTTTTGACAATTTTCACAAGTTATACAAAATGCATGTGTATCTTTAAATAAAGTGGGCCAATAAAATCCACACTGTAAGATTTTTGCAGCTGTTTTCTTTGATGAGAAATGTCCCCCACATGCTTCAGAATGACAAAATTCAATAACTTTATTTACCTCATTTTCGGGTATGCATCTTCGAAATATTTGATCACGACAATATTTAAAGAGATAAGGATCATCCCAATAAAACTTTCTTACCTCCGTTAAAAATTTTCTTTTGTCTTGAGCATTCCATTAAGGTGGCATTTCTCCTGTTACAAGAAAATTAACAATATTAGCATACCAGGGCATTGTAACAGTAGAAAATAAAAATTCATCGGGAAAAGAATCATTAATAGGTGTTATTTCTGTTGATGAATCTGGTGTGAGTCTTGATAAGTGATCTGCAACAACATTTTCAGCTCCCTTCTTATCCTTGATAGTGATAATAAATTCTTGAAGCAATAGAATCCATCGAATCAGTCTTGGTTTTGCATCCTGTTTTGACATTAAGTACCTTACAGCAGCATGATCAGTAAATACAATAGTTGAAGAACCAATTAAGTAAGAACGAAATTTGTCTAATGCAAATATTACAGCAAGTAGTTCTTTTTCAGTTGTTGTGTAATTCATTTGTGCACTGTTTAAAGTTCTACTCGCGTAATAAATTACATAGGATTTACCTTCCTTTCTTTGTCCTAATACAGCACCAACAGCGTAGTCACTAGCATCACACATGAGCTCAAAAGGTAAAGACCAGTCAGGAGATTGTATGATAGGAGCAGATGTTAAGAGGCCAATTAATTTTTCAAATGAATTTTGACACTCTTGAGTCCACTTAAATGATACATCTTTTGCTAAGAGGTTACAAAGAGCTTTAGATATAGCACTAAAGTTTTTTATGAACCTCCTATAGAATCCAGCATGTCCTAAAAAGGATCGGACTTCTCTGACTGTTTTTGGTGGAGGCAAATGTGTAATGAGTTCGACTTTTGCCTTATCCACTTCAATTCCTTTAGAAGATACTATATGTCCCAAAACAATTCCAGAAGTAACCATGTAGTGACATTTTTCCCAGTTCAATACAAGACTCTTTTCTTCACATCTTTTTAAGACTTTTTCTAAGTTTTCAAGACAATTATCAAAAGAATTTCCAAACACAGTTAAATCATCCATGAAAACTTCTAAATAATGCTCAATCATGTCACTAAAAATGCTTAACATACATCTCTGAAATGTTGCTGGGGCATTACAAAGTCCAAAGGGCATTCTTCTAAAAGCAAAGGTTCCAAAAGGACATGTGAATGTAGTCTTTTCTTGGTCTTCTAGTGCTATAGGAATTTGATAATAGCCAGAGTAACCATCTAGAAAGCAATAGTAGGGATGTCCTGCTACTCTTTCTATAATCTGATCAAGGAATGGTAAAGGAAAATGGTCTTTTCTAGTGGCCAAGTTCAATTTTCTATAATCTATGCACATCCTCCAACTAGATGAGACTCGAGTTGGTATTAACTCACCTTTTTCATTTTCAATGACTGTGATTCCAGATTTTTTTGGTACTACCTGAGTAGGACTTACCCACTTACTATCTGAGATCGGATAGATGATTCCTACTTCAAGTAATTTGAGAACTTCAGCTCTCACTACCTCTTTCATATGTGGATTTAATCTCCTTTGAGGTTGTTGGGAAGTTTTGGCATTATCCTCTAGGTGTATTCTATGTGTGCAAATCAAAGGATTAATACCATTTATGTCTTTTAAAGTCCACCCAATTGCATTTTTATGCATTTTCAATAATTCAATCAACTTATCTTCTTGTTCACTTGTGAGTGTAGAAGCGATTACCACCGGGTAAGTTTGTTTCTCTCCAAGAAATGCATATTTCAGTCCTTCAGGCAGAGGTTTTAACTCCAACTTTGAAATCTCGTTCTTTTTATCTTCATTTTCTTCCAATTCTTCAAACTTTAGTTTCCATCTTTTATTTTCAATCACCTGTGCACAGTCAAGTAAAGAACATATGTCAGAGATTTCAGTGTCATTTGAGTCAAATCTGGTTGCTTACACATATTAAAAACATTGAGTTTAAGTGTCATGTTTCCAAATGAAAGCTTCATTACTCCATTCCTGCAATTAATCAAAGCGTTAGAAGTTGCTAAAAATGGACGACCTAAAATAACAGGTATCGGATTACATCCTTTGACAGGTTCTGTGTCCAAGACGATAAAATCCACAGGATATATGAATTTATCAACTTGAACTAAGACATCCTCCACTGTCCCTCTTGGTACTTTTATTGATCTATCAGCAAGTAAAAGAGTTACAGATGTTGATTTTAACTCCCCGAGATTGAGCTGCTGATAAACTGAATACGGTAATAAATTCACACTAGCACCAAGATCAAGTAAGGCTTGTTCAATTTTATGACTTCCAATAATACATGAAATTGTAGGACAACCAGGGTCTTTATATTTCAAAGAATTATTGTTCTGAAGAATGGCACTTACTTGTTCAGCTAAAAATGCTTTCTTTTTCACATTCAGTTTTCTTTTTACTGTGCATAAGTCTTTTAAAAATTTTGCATAAGATGGAACCTGTTTAATAGCATCCAGTAAAGGAATATTAACTTTTACCTGTTTGAAGATTTCAAAAATTTCAGGATTGTGATTCATCTTTTTAGTATTACGTAATGCATGAGGAAATGGGGGTGGAGGTGAGGGTTTAGTGTTTTCTTCATTAAGTATAGGTTCAACACTTTCCTTGCCCTTAGAGATTGATTCATCGCTCTCATGAGGTTCAGGAATTTCTTTTTCAACAATTTTACCACTCCGAAGAGTGATAACTGCTTTAACTTGATCCATGTGTTGGCTTCCTGAACTACATGCATTTGAGTTATGTTGTCCTTTGGGATTTGGTTGTGGTTGAGAAGGAAATTTTCCTTTCTCATGAATGTTCAGTGCAGATGCAAATTTAGCAAGAGTATCTTTCAAATCAGCAAATGTTTGAGCATTTTGAGAATTAACAGACTCTTGTTTTTCAATGAATGTATGCAAGGTTTCTTCAAGATTTTTCCTAGGAGATGGGACATATGGTGCATAACCTTGATGATTTTGAAAGTTTTGGTGTGGTTGGAAAGGTGGTTGCGAAGCCTGTGCTTGAGTGTCATTCCTCCAACTAAAATTCGGGTGATTTCGCCATCCAGGATTATAGTTTTGTGAATATGGGTTATTGTTTGACCGTTTGAACGTGTTTAAAACATTGGCTTGTTCATGGAGACATTCCCTAAATGCAAGCAAAGTTGGGCAATCATTGGTAGGGTGATCATGGGTTTCACAAATGTGACACACAATTTCTTGAACAGATTTTATTTGACCACTCTTTTTCATTTCTAAGGTTTCGACTTTTCTAGCAAGGGATGCTAATTTGGCTTGAAGGTCATGGTCTTCCTTAAGATGATAAATACCCCCACTAGATGTAGTGGTTTGATTTTTGCTAGGTGCCTCACAGGTACCAGCAGTGTCCCAATTTTGAGCATTTTCTGCTAGTAAGTCAAGATAGTTCATTGCCTCTTCTGGGTCTTTTTCCTCAAATGTTCCATTACACATCATTTCTACCATTTGCCTAACTTGGGGTGTTAAGCCCTCATAGAAATTTGAGACTACTCTCCATGTTTCAAAACCATGATGGGGACAGGTATTAAGTAATTCTTTATACCTTTCCCAACATTGGTAAAGGGTCTCTCCTGATTTTTGGGCAAAAGTGGTTATTTGTCTTTTGAAAGAATTTGTTCTATGGGAGGGAAAAAACTTTTTCAGGAATTGTTGTTGCATCTCGTCCCATAAAGAAATGGATCCTGGCCTAAGGTTTTGTAGCCATGTTTTAGCTTTATCTTTTAAAGAAAAAGGGAAAAGCTTAAGTCGAATTGTGTTCATGCTACAATTTTGATCATTATACGTGTTACATACTTCTTCAAATTCTCTTAGATGTAGATAAGGGTTCTCTGCATCTAAGCCATGAAAAGTAGGTAAAAGTTGGATAATGCCTGGCTTAAAATTAAAATGCGTTGCATCCGGTGGAAAAATTAAGCAAGATGGTGCACCGGTTCGTGTAGGGTTCATATAGTCTCTAAGTGTCCTAGGTCGATTCTGGTCATTATGTTGGGACTGATTGTCCCCTGGGTCTATGAGTCCCTCAATTTGATTTTCGCTCATGGTGTTACTTGGTGAAGAATGAGAAGATGAAGGAGAATCTAACAAATTATCAAAGGAAGTTTTGAAATTACCTTTTACTAAACGATGAGAATTAGGATCTCGAAACCAACCGCTCATAAAAAGAAACAAAACAAAATACAATAACAATAATACAAATAAAATATTAAACACAGGTAAATAAAATAAAATATTACACACAAGTAAATAAAATATGTAAAACTAAAAGCAAAATAAATATAAATAATTAGAAGTTAGATTAGTGATGTTAGATTATATAATAAAAAGTTAATAAATAAATAGTAGGAGGCTTAGCCTTCCATTAAAATAAAAAGCGAAAATAAAAGGCGAATAATAAATAAAGTAAAGTACGTTAGGAGGCTCGGCCTTCCATGAAAATTAAAAAAAAAAAACTAAAATAAAAAGTAAAAAATAATAAATAAACGAAATAAAGACTAGGAGGCTCAGCCTTCCGCAAAAATAAAAACAGAATAATAATAAAGTACGTTAGGAGGCTCGGCCTTCCATGAAAAAAAAAAAAATAAAAAAAAAAATAAAAAACGAATAATAAATAACGAGTAGGAGGCTCAGCCTTCCATGAAAATAAAATAAACAAATAAACAATAACAAAACAAAATATTAACGTTACCTCCCCGGCAACGGCGCCAAAAACTTGACACGTCCAGAATATAGAAGTTATTCCCAAGTGCAGGATTGTCGAAGTAATAAATAACCCGATGAGAACGGGGTCGATCCACAGGGAAGTAGAATTAAAATTACAAATTATAAACACTTTAAAGATAATTAATGCAGTATAAGATGTTTGTAAATATTATTTCAATTAACCAATTCAAATAAAAAGCTAAGGTTACGGGGATTCACTCTTGGCATAAGAAGTAAGAATATATTTAACTTTTTATTTTTTTATAACTCAATTAGAATCCTCACACAAAGGAGGTTCCAATCGGAAAATATAGCAATTAAAGTTCATTATCATTTATATATTGATTAGTATTTATTTCTTTTAATTATTATACACCAAATCTTATAAATGGGTTCAAGTATTTATTATGCCAATCTTTATATTTGTCTACAATAAATCAAGACTCCCACTTTACAAGAAAGGTTATATAAACCAAATCTTGTAAATGGTTTCAAGAATTTATTGTGCCAAGTATTAAGTTGTCAATAATAAATCAAGAATCACCACTTTAGAAGAAAGGGTATTAATTCTACAAACAAAATAAATACATCATATATAAATTTACATAACTTAAAAATGAAGCATTAAATTCATGAATAAATATTAAACATATTTTATTACCTTGCCAAGAGCTTCACCCTTTCACCTTAGCTTAAACAAAATTATTTGGACATAATAAAACTAAATGAAAAGAAAAGAAATGGAAGAAGAAATAACATGACTTAATAGTAAACAAGAGAAATAATAGTACAAGGAAATGGATACAAAGGAAAAGTATTTTGAACTAAATTCTAACTTTCTAATTACATTCTTTAGGCATAAACAAGCTACCTATTTATAGAAAAACATGGATAAATCGAGACAAATTTGGAGGGAACCACTTGGTTGATGAAAGTCAAGAATGGTGGCAAAATAATTTGCATTCATTATCACTTGGGCACCCACTTGATTATCCAATTTGGAATTGATGTGATCCAAATTAGCTGTCACTCAAAACATAAAAGTTGTAGATAAGTCTCTTATCTTTCCAAATTGAGTGATCTCATACGTATTAGATACTTATTTCTATAGTTATGGGCCAAATACTGATAACTGTTCAAACTGGGCCTGTACTGCAGATCAATTCTGTTCTAGGCCAATTTTCACCCTCTAAACACTCGAATTTCCAATGCTTTGTGAAATACAATATGTTAGCCCATTGAGTCAGCTCTGCACAGGATTAAGAATCACCTCAATTGGATCTTTAGGTAGAAAGTTATACCCATTTTACCGAACCTGCCACAAAACAGTTATAAGATAATTAAGTACAATATTGTAAACATACTTAAGTTAAGAAAATTAAATACACTAGTAATACAAAACAATCATGTAAAACTCTTATTAAATGTGTAATTTCAAGTGTTCATCAACATGTTATTCATCCAATCAAATAATTAGATAAATAAATAATCTATAATTCATGACTTTTTCTAGAAAGAAAAACATTAAAAAATTAAGTCTAAATTCTTTAAAATCTTCCTTGAAGTCAACTTGAGCTCTTTCATAATGTTACCTCCTCTTACTTGTCTCTTTTTGTGGGCTTAAATTCTGAACCTTTTAATTTTCTTTAGTTCACTTATTTAAAAATTAAATTGTGCTTATTTTAGGCTTTAAAATTTCTTTGGGCCTTTTTAAAAAATTTAAGTGAAAATATTTTTTAGACTCAATGATTTAATAAATAGCCTAAATAAAATTTTATAAAATTAAACTAAAATTAAAAGAAGTTTAGGCTAAATTTGAATTTGTAAATACCCAAAATTAGTCCAAAACAAATTTGGATCAAACTTGGGACCTATTCATAAATTTCTCAAAGTTCTCTACCCAAATTATGACTACCCAAGTCCTAAAGGGGTTGAGTGAAATAAAAACTTATGTTAGGGCCTATTTGCGCAGCTAACAAACTTTTAAGGGTCAATTTGTAATATATACAAACTTAATTAGGCCATAACAAAATTAATGAAACAAAGAAGGGACTGTGTGATATTATCTGGATGAAACCCTAATTTCATCACAGTTTCACATAGCGTCGTGCAGCCCTCTATACCCGTTGTTGCTCACGATTCTAGCCACCGTTCAGTTGTTGATCAATGCTGAGAAGAGACCAGCAGCTTCGGGCAACATTGACCAACGCAACCCACCGTTAACCACCGCCCAGAAAATTACGGGACCTCATCCAAAACCCGCCGCTTCATCGCCAGTTTTTGTCAAGTTGCCACTGCATCGCCGTTGACAAGGAGGACATCCAGTGTTGTTGCTACCGTGACTTACCGCCGCAGGTGTCGACCAACCATGCACGCCGCTGATGGTGATGAGCAGCCATGCACGCCACTGCCATAAACAGTGGCTGCGTGCATGGCTTTGCATGTTTTTTTTTGTTCATGTTTCTTTTTTTTATATATATAATTTGTTTTACTTTTTCTTCCTTTTTTTTAATTACAACAAAATAATTTAAAAAAATATTTAATCCAAAATTTAATCTAATCAAGAGGGAAAATTGTGATATAATTTCGTCACCCCCTCTTGTTACAATTCTAAAAAACAAATACAAACAAATATCTAACCATAAATTATTTGGCATAACCATTCATCACATAATTAATAAAAATAACAATATAGATTAATATGCAATTGGTGTCACAATAGATAATTACTGCCATACACAAAATAAACTATACATGTAATATGAAACAAAGGTGGCTCTGATACCAGTTGTTGATATGGTAAAATAAATATTTTTCTGTTTAATAAAATAAATGCAGCGGAAGCCAGATCGTCTTGTTCATAATTACATATATATGGATAGAAGATTACCTCAATTCTTTTTTTTTTTGGCAGATCTTGAATTGACTAACTGCAATCTTCTCTACTATCCTTAATCTTCAAACTCAACGCGTGTGGGCGCGTGGATCTTTCTTAATCTCTAAATAACTAATACTCAAATTTGAGAGAATAATATTAACTAAATTGTTTTACGTAATTCTTTTCCCACATAAGAATACATAAAAGAATTTTTCTCTGTATGGTTATAGTTATTTTTTTCTTATTACATATCTTCCATATATATAGGGATCTCCTTTAAGTATTTAGAATTTGATTAGGATTAGAAAATTAGAGTTTGATTATGATTTGAGCTAGTAGAAGGATTGCAAGACCTATGGGCTTCCTAGCTCCAACTTAAAAAGTCTAGTTCTTATTATCTCATAATACACCAATTCTTCTAAGTTAACTCCAGGCTATTCCACTAAAAGTCAAGAGCTGTACTCTAATAACTCACATTATAAAATAAAAGCCCATTTAATTAAAACTCATTTCAATTAAATTAGGTTTGGTCTTTAGACCAACAATAACCACTTAATTAACCCTCTAATTGATGTCCATAATTAAAGATAGGTTATGAAAAAACATGTCTTGCCTATTTAATTACTTATTTGCCCCTACGTCACTGAATGCTCTAATGATCACTTTTAATATATCTATATTTGTAAATAAATTTACAAATAAATATTATTATTCAATAAATTATTTATTGAATAAACTGTGGCCACAGATTCTAATGATCAAGTACTACAAACAGCTTAGGTGGACATTAATTATTAGATTCCATCTTGCAGATATATATTCCTACGACCCATGAAATTATATCTTCAAGCTATTGAGATTTTGACTGTTTATTTGGATCTCACTCCGTGATAACTCAAAAGATACAATGCATGAATGTAAGTTCATTACCTACTCAGGATTAAAATCAATCAAGCTTATTAAAACTTTTGTGAATTAAGATTTACGACATTCAATTAACCAAATCGAAATTCACAGTAATCCTATTCAATATAATATATGCACTAGTTTTTCTACTCGAAGTTTCTACTTCAATAATTAAGGCAAATCATCCATTATAAGAAGCAGAAAAACTACAACCTTACATAATGAAATATTTTTTTTCATTAATGGCTGTGAACGTCATTTAATTTATAAAGAACTTGTGATTTGTACCCTCTGTATTAACATCATATGCTTAATACATAGATCACATACTTTATAAATATGAACTCATTAATATATGCTTAATTATATGTATGAATAATTTTTTATCAATAAAATAAAATATTATTTCACATGCTTTAAGAGCATAAATAATATTATATGTCTAACAATATCATCACAAATAACTCATAACAATATCGGTCGGAAAGAATTACAAGTAGTGCGATAACATTCAATGGAAAGACTTATAAAGTAGAAGTAGTGCGATAACATTCAATGGAAAGACTTATAAAAGAGCTCTCATTCCGAAATCGAATAACAATGATAAAATTGACGTATATCTGGTCCGAATGCTGGTTAAGAACATGGAATAGATTTGCAACTAAGACACTCAATATTGATAGAAATCATAGAGGGATTTTCTCTATTTAGAGACAGTTGTTATCTATGTGTCACGAAGTTTCAAATGCAGATACAAGCATATGACCAGACTACTTCCAAGTTGAGCGTGAATTAGAAGTTAACACACCATTTTTTTTTAATATTATTCATTTTTCTTTTTTACTTGAATCATATAGCAAATGAGTAATAATCCTCAACTAACATTCCGACAGAGCATTTAACAATATATCAACCCATCCACTGACAGCCAATTGCATAAAAACACTCGCATGCTTCCGTTTCTATCAGTCAGCCAGCTAGTAGCAAATGTTTCACTCCATGCTCCACAGTAATTAAGGAAGATAATTGGTTATGGGCGCTCCGCGTAGACCTATCTGTAATTGAAGAAGTTATCATGTCCATACAAAATATTGTTTAGTACATATAAATCAGTAGAATAGATGGTCACCATTTTCTGGAAAACCCCAACTTACGTCAAGTATACTTCTGTTTCTCTATATATGCTGAATGTCTGACTTTTAATATTATGGTGATCGACACTGCCATATATTACAACTTTGCATTATTTAAGATGTGTTAGAGAATTGACATACATGTCCAGGTGCTCGCTATTATTAAAATAAAACTTTATATCTTTACTTGTTCTCCGAAAATTTTGTGCGCCGCTGGTAATTATAAATTTTCTACATTCGTTGTATCACCTCCATGTTAATGCAGAAAGTGAAATGATATGGCCCTCACATTCAAAGTCATTTAACACTACCAACTGTCCCGAGCAACTTGAATTGTCCTATAAATGGGTCGAGATTCACTGACACTAGCGCAACTGCTTGTTCGTTTCCTTAGATCTAGTAAAAGAGTATTACCAGTGGAAGTGTTTGAAATGGCAAGGTGCTATGTCGTGCTAGTACTTGCTTTAGCAATTATACAAGCTAGTACAGCTGCTAGAGATGTGCCCAAGCCCAATGGCAATGGTCTCAATGACCAAAAGAACTTCATTGCATACGGTGGCGTTGGCGGCTTAGTTGGTGCTGGTGGGGGCGGTGCCCTTGGTGGTATTGGGGGTGGAGTTGGCGCAATTGGTGGTGTCGCTGGTGGACTTGGTGGTGCAACTGGATTAGGAGGAGTTGGAGGCTTGGGAGGGGCTATTGGTGGCATTGGAGGCCTTGGCGGTGGTGTCGGTGGTGGCCTTGGTGGTGGAAGTGGTGACTGTGGCGGTTGTGGTCTACTCCACCCTTGATTTAATTAATGTCGTTTCATGTGTTTTATGTTTACTTAGCGTATCTGGCAGTTAAGTTGGTTGTTTTGTATGCCTTATTCTAATTAGTTTATTTGTATTATGTTGTTATGAGCTTTGCTTTTCATGTTTTAAATAATAATTTTGTGATGATCCATTTTGTTATGGGGGTTTCAAGTTAATTGGAGATTGTATGGTTCTATATTCTAGAGAAATTAGATCCTTTTGTTATTATTAAAGAAGTGGTAGAAATAGCTACGGAATTGACTTAGGTTCTGATGTTACATATGCTTAAAGTTCGTTATGGATTTGTACCAAGTAATCAAGAGTTGAGACTTTTCATAATAACAAAATTGATTCACACGGTTTGATAATTGTAGACTAGGTAAATCTACCATCACTTTCGGGAAAAAAAAAGAAAAAGAAAAATCAATGCCCAGGTTTAACATATGAAATACAAATTTGCAATAATATCCTTAATATGTCAACATTTTAATTCTAAAGGCTATTTGCAACTCTTACCTCTCTATATATAAGTTATAAATCATGAATCTTCGACAGTATTAAGGGGTATATATACTAAAAGTTATGAACTCATTCAACAAAATCGTGCCATGTAAAATAAATAAAATATAAATATAATTTATAATTTATATTAATAACTAAGTTATAGAAAAATAATTGAGAAAAAAATTACATCTTATCAATGACTGAAACTTTTTTTTTTTATATATATAATGTTGAAAAATTAATGATTCAATAATTTTAGTTAGACAAGAATCGAGATGAATACTAAAAAGAAGAGTTATAAGAAGTCTAAAATATGTAGAATATGTATGGAAAAGTTTAAGACGTATGGGACACGAAAGGGGACATGAAAGAGGAAGCGAAACGAGACTAAAAAACGTAAAGAAAGCAAGAAAACGCGAGATAGGTGTACAGGTGATAAGGGCAAATTTGTCATATATTTTCTTATGTTTTTATTATTTATATTTTATTATTTTATGAGAATAAATAGTTATTTATGTGCATTATTGTTATTTATAGGGACTTGAACGAAATTTTTAAAAAAATGCAAAAGGAGCGAAAATAGGGATGAAAATGTAAAGTTTTCAAAGTATGTGTCCATCGCCCCAGCGGCATGCAGATTATAGCCCCAACGCTGGAATAGTGATCGAAATAAGAAATACAACTTGTTTAAGTCGCATCTGATGCCTCAGCGCCAGACCTTTACCGCGTCAACGATATACCAGCGCCCCAGCGCCATCAACCCACTGCTCCAGTGATGGTGCCTTTTTCACGCGTCGCCCCAGCGGCAACTGCATAGCTCTCCAGCAGTAGTGCGAGTCCTAGTTCGACGAGAATTGAGATTTTTAAGCTCATATCAATCCCTATAAAAAGCCACTTGTTCTCAGCCTTTAGGAAGAATCAAATAGCAACCTAGAGCAATTCAAGAACACTAAGAATATAGAACACGAGTCTTGGAGAGCAATAAGAGTTTAATTGAAGCAACTTTAGAGAGATATTCAAGGCGTTCTCTGATATCAAGAATCCTTAGACAGCACAGTTAAGAGCAATGCGACGTCTATATCAGTTTGCTATTGATTGTATCATGATTTATTATTATTTTTACTGTTATTCTCTTGTAGCCATTAGCTAATTTTATTTTCTAGAGTTAATACTTGAACTCAATATGTGTGCTTAATTGTCATATCTTTTGAATATTTAATAAACTTAGTTCTTTGATATTCAAATTACTTGATTTTAATGCTTCAATATATCTGGCCAATATATGGTGAATGAGTTGGTAATATTATTGATAAACTCGGAAGAGGAATCATAATATTTAGACCTAGGTAATTTGATGCATGATTGTAGAGTAACATTCAATGTTGCATTCAATTTAGGATAGGAATATACCTAATTGGCATGTATGATCAATAAGACATAATCTTAATAAATCTTAATTTATTATAAGTACTATAAGAATATAGGTATTTGGTAAATTAAGGTATACTTGCATGACCTTAGAAGAGGCTTGTGAATACATTAGTGTCTTGATCAATAACAAAGACTAAGGGAGTTAAATATTAGAAGATTAATCATTAGAAAGTATATTCATTCAAGTCCCTATAAAATAACAATAATGCACATAAATAGTCATTTATTCCCATAAAATAATAAAATATCAATAATAAAAACATAAAAAAATATATGACAAATATGCCCTTATCAACAGGGCTAAGTGTCGCAACGCCAATGGTTGAGCGGTGCGGTGCCCAGGATAGCAACCCAGCGTCGCAGCGCTGGACGCTATTTTGTCTAGCTCCGCAGCTCCCAGGGACGAGCGCCGCTTCGCCAGACGCGTCAGAAGTCCGTTTTTCTTCGGGATTTTTAATTTTGAGAAGTTTTGGACTTCCGAAACAAATGAACTCTTACTCCAACAAGGAATAGGGTTAGTAGGCATGAAATACACCCTATATAAACACTTGTAAACCCTTGATTTTAGATTAAGCATTAAGAGAGACTCTAAGAGAGGGGAAGAACTGAGTAGACACTAAGTACTTGTGTGAGCTAGGGTAGAACCGTCATTTGGGTGATCATTGTTCATCATAGAGCAAGGGTTCACTAAACGTTTAGGTCCTTTTGAGGGTTCTTCATTGGGTTTTCCTTGTAAAATATCTAGAGAGTTATAATAAGAGAGACTAAAATCCTTGGATCCACCGTGAACGTAGGCAATTGACCGAACCACGTAAGATTGTGTTGTGCTCTTTTATTATCTGCTTTGAATTCTTATTGTTTTTACTTGATTGATAGGTTATTTTGCTACATAAGAAAGTTAAGGTTTTATGGTATATCTTGAGTTCTTTGCTTCAATATAACTTCGAGAGGGAAAAGAGTGTTTCCTCCCTCAATATATACAAAATAATAGTGAAAGAATTGAAAAAGAGCTTCTTAAGCAATTAGCTATTTCACAAAACATGCCAAACACTTATCAATTGTCTTAAACATTGATGCATGAGCAAGAGAAGAAACGGATTCAAAACGGTTTTGTTTTGTTGTTTTGGGTTTTTTTTTTTTTTTTGTCTTTTAGATATTAACTAGAACAAACGAATAATTTTAAAATGTTTGTTCTTTTCCTTATCATGCTCAGGATCAAATGAAAATTATATAGATATATATATATAAAGTAGGTACCAACTTATGTTGATAGAAACAATATTTTTAGAGAGTGATAATATTATTAAAGGGTGATAAGTGTTTGGAGAAATTACTGCTATAAATGAAAATACGTTGACAAAAAAATTAAAAAATAATTGTTGTAAAAATTAAAAAATAACTGTTGTAAATACAAATATATTGATATAAAAATCACAATCAAAAAATAAAAAAAGCAAAAACTTGTCGATGTTATCAAGAAACTATAAGTAAACAGTAAAGAGATAAAAAGTTACCAAAGATCAGATTTTTGATGAGTTGTTACACCAAATTTTTATTAAGTGACTTTATTTAATAAACTAAAAATCTCCAAAATTTTACTTAAAGGCAAAATAACAAAGTCGTCAACTAAAAAAAATTTAAGAAAATTTAATGGTACAGTAAAAAATTGAAATTGAACTTGGTGCTATACGAAAAGTACTAAAAAAGCTCTTATATTTTTTTTAATAAAAACTTAATTTGCCTTATAATTATGTCAAATTTTATATTCAACTTTAAAAATTATACAAAATTTCAAAGATTTCCAAATTTATTAGTAAATTATGAAAGAACCCTAAAGAAATTAAAATTTTAGAAATTTTTTCAAAAATTATTGAATAATCCCAAAACTTTTATAAATTATAAAATGACCCCAAAGGTTTAAGAAATTTTAATCTAACCTCAACTATTTAGCAAGTTTGCAATTAGACCTTAAGAAAAATTTGAAACATTTACAAAGAGGCCTTTCTTAAATTTGGTGAGTAGATCAGACAAGGTAATGATGTAGATTGATAGATTAAGTAACGAAAAATTAAATAGTGCTGGAGGTGAAAGAAAACAGGCTAGAAAATGGTAAGGATTTGAGATGAATAATGAAAGGTGACAATTTTGTTTGAGCGGCACATGGTTTGCTTTAAGATCGCATCGGCATGAATCCGATGGGGTTAAAACCCTCTACATGTTTTGAATGTCAAAGGATGGAAGATGTATGCTCACTTACTGAAAACAACGGTGATGTGAAAGAGAAGGGTCGATTTGGGTGGTGGTCGTCCGCAACGCTCGATAATGCGTTGAGGCGCATAGAGGATTGCAAGGAGTTTTTCAGTGGTCGTTGATTTTGGTAGCGGTCTCAGCTTGCCAGTTTAACGATGGTGGGTCGATAGCTGACAGCAGCAATAGGCGATGGGTAGTGGCAAACGACTGACAATGATGGCTGTCAAAATAATGTGACTGGAATGGTGATAACGTATGACGACAATATTTTTAGACATCAAAAAGAAGAAAAATAGAAACTGAATAAGAGAGAAAAAAAATTAACTTAATAAGATATAGACTCATCAGCCTCCTTTTTATAGGTGTGTTATATAATCCTAATATAATTATGTCAAATCTATACCTTCTTGATTTAGACCCATCCCAAGTCTATTAGACTTTAAATTTATTTTAAAAATCACTGGTCTTTGAGATTCTTGGAGATTAGGCTGATTAGTTGATCTCGTGATTGTAGGGATTGGATTAGTCGAAGATCTAACTCTAAGATCCTTGAAGATAATGATGAGTCTTCGATCCTCGATCATCGTAGACCTTTTCTTAGCCTTAAGAGATTTTTGTGGTCGACCTCAATAAGTGTTTATATGGTTGGCTTGACTAATGCTAGTTGTCGAGGATGCCTGCTAGTGCCAAAGACTTTGGAGTTGAGAATCATAAGTAAGTCTTAAAAAAATTTCCTCGTTCAATATTATAGCTTCTCAATGGTGGTAGGCTAAAGTCTTGAATTTCTACATAGTAGGTCTCTGCTGTTTATATAGGCTTTATTAAAAAAAATTTAATAAAAAATTGGGTGAGTCAATTAACTTAGTGAGTGAATGTAGTTTGAAAATCGAAATAAACTTAAAAGCATACGATAAACACATGAATAACATTTCTCTTACTAGTCATTAGGAAAAACAAATAAAGTGCATAAAATGACCTTTACTTTAAAACATATAAAAATTTTGGACACAATAGTATAAATCATGAGTAACATAAATTATCATAAAACTATGTACTCAAGTAAGAGTTTGAAAATCTTCTTCCATCGTACCTTTTCTTAGTTAAGCATGGTCAAACACATTTGGTATTTAAAATATCATATACTACCATATATATATAAAACCACATTAAACTGATATTGAGGAGGAAATTTTATCGTACTCGGAATGTCCCTCGGGTAGAGCATTAGACGAACTCATCTTATATCTCATCTTATATTCTCGTCATACGCATGCGTAAAATAAATTAGCTCCCAAAGAACAAAGCACCCATATACACGGCCCAAAACCTATGTGTGTATACAGACGGGCCCCAAATGCCTGAATCTCATATCTATCTGAAAAGGGGATGGTACAACCTAGTGGTTTCAAAATTATTTATTATATATAACATATGAACTTATAATATTTTATTATATCATATCTCATATTCTTTAAATCTCAAACCATTTAGAAATCATCACTATTAATTTAAAACAAACACAATATCAAAATAAACATTTTAAGAGCCAAAACCATAATATAGATGATTTCTCTATAACATAAAATAAATCATTTTATAAAGTAAAGCATAATTCAAGAAAAAATATACATAAAAGGAACCATGCTCGTCATGCTTTAAAATATATATATTTTTTAAATTATTAAGTAGAAATCATAAAAGTAATTTAAGTATCCACTCACAAACTCATTGTGCCTTTATCCAGTTCAACATGAAGCATTTCTTCCATTATAAAGGTTCCCACTTATGAGCTATAGGAAAATTTTCTGTTCTTTGACCCAAATTATAAAGTCTGTCACCTTGGAATCTTAAAATAATAATAATCAATAATTGAAATCTATAAAGTAATATAATCTAAATTTAGTCATAATTTCAAACTTAAGAATCCTTAAAACCTTCTAATTTTGACCACTAGTATTTAACCGGTTTTTCTTATCCATTAAACAAGGTCTGTTTTCAATATAATCAAAACATCACTCTTAAGACATGAATCGTTATCAATTCAAGTAATCAGATTTTATTTCCTTCAAAATCTAAGCCATAATCATTCTTAAGTCTAAGTCCTGAACTTGATCAAATTAGAACCTTCACTAAACAGCATTTAGTCTCTGAATTTTATAAAGTCACATGCTTCATAAAAAAAATTATGAAAATACCTTAGAATTACTCATGACACATATATTAATCCATAATAAATCACTCAAGGGTAAATTCATTAAGGAAGTATTTTAAAATGATTTCTTTTCAAGACTTCTAGATTTTGTCAAACAAAATTCTACACTGAGACCACTCTCTTTAAAACATTATAACGATTCAAAACTGATGATTTAGATTCCAAAATTTAGATATGATATACTAGACATGCATGATTATCATTTTTCAGAAAATCATAGGTTCCTAAGATCATTTGATAAATCAAACCCAGTTCGAAATCTGATCGTACTATTGAAACAGAAGATTCTCATAATTTCAAAGTCAACTTTAGAAAACCACTAAATTTATTGAGTTTTCAAATGAATCAAAGTTCCAAATGCTCAATTAAGATGTCTAGTTTTATGGATTAAAAATTTAGACCAAAAATAGAACCACAATAATTTATAAAAATCTCAGACTAATCCATGGTTAGACAATAATTCTGCAGATCTATCATGATTCGTCATCTTAATCCATTTAATCATCCTTACTAATCAACATATCTCATAAAATCATCATCACAAGTTCACAAAATCACATAACTAACACAAAAAAATTTAGAGAGAAAGTTATGGGAATACCTTTTTAGTCCCTAAAAGTCTCCAAAACACCAATCTTCTTGTATTCTCTCTTTTTACTCTTCTCTTTTTCTTTCTCTCCCTTCTCTTTAAGATTAGAAGAATCTGGATGGGTAGCTAGGGTTGCTAGAAAATGGGGTTTATATAATGCTAAAAATTTTACTCTTTTACCCCTTATTGAATTTATCAATCTAATCTAACTTTTACTCTATTTCTCACAATAGCCTCTAATTTAAATTATAGCAGATGGTTTGGGCCTAGTCCCATTAAGCCTAAAATATGTCTATTCCAACTTATAATACTTGTATTTAGGTCCAATCTTAATAAGTTTGTGTAAGCTCAAATTAACTTATAATAAATTCAACATCTAACTTGATAATAGATTCACATTCTATGAAATAAACAAATCCTTAACAAAAATAAAAAAATCCTAGTTTCATACAACAAGAACATCTTAAGTAAGCATAAACGTTTAACTTCACTTATTATGCACATATAGTCTTTACAACTCTTTTGCCTTAAAAAGTGGTAACAGGATATTACAATTAGTGAATCCAATGTTTCTCATAATGCAAAGGTCAAAGATCTCTAGCAGCATGGGAACTGGAACCTGCTTGACCCTTTAGATGGCACACCGCTCGAGCTTGGGAATACATTTTACATTTCTCCTAACAGAGAGGGCATAATAGCTTAAATTGGTAGCTTAAGTGGATAATTTTTCCATTGCAAGTGCATGGAAGTGCTTGAAGGATAAAGGTCACAAGGTTAGATAGTATAAGTTGTTATAGGGTATTCAACATATTCTTAAACATAACTTCATCACTTAGTTGGCCTTACAGAACAGGCTATTTACTAGAGGGAGAATTGCAAAATAGGGTTCAGTTCCATCAAACTACTACCCACTTTGTGATAATGACAATGAGTCAATTCAACATCTTTTTTTTCAATACAACTTCTCTAAAAATATCTAGCAAAGAGTTCTTCTGGCTAATCAGATCAATTAGCGATCAATTATTTGGAGACGAGAGATATCTTTTTTCTACAGAAAAATTACAGACAAATCTATCTTAAGCAGGATCCGAAGGATTGCTCTTTGTGCATCCATATACTTTATATGGAGGACACGTAATCGGGTTGTATTTTTCAAAATAAAACCTTCTCTGCAAATGAAGTTTTTCAGAGCATTAAAGATGTAGTATGGATAAAATGCCTAAGTGCTATAAATGGTTAATGCATAGATAATGTTCTACGGGTACAAGCTATTTAATGCCCCAAATTCTTATTTTTTTTATTTTGAACCACGAGAGTTATTTGTTTTGCTCTCTATTTTTCTACCCATAATAGGTATTGGTATTTATCCGAATTTCATTCTCTCACTATTAATGGACAAGGACGAAGTTACTATATCGAAATTTTTTTTATAGATAGTTTTCATGAATAAAACAAAAAAAAAATACAAAAGCAATCCCATGATTTTTAAAATAGTTTGTTGACCAATGAAAAAAGAAGTTTTTTTTTCTTCTCTTAAGTTTAAGTTAAATAAAAAAAATAAGAAATTTTTAATTTTAATTGTGATTGGATGCCCTTGGCGTTTGTAAGAATCTTTTGAATCAAGCAGTGTGGTGATTTAAAAGGTTCTCGACAGCTTAGACTAAGTTTTATTTCGATATATGCACAGTCCTATGTTTGTATTCATCAAGCACTTTCTTCAATTTAAATAGATGTTAATTAAATGAACCATAACTTTGTAATTCTATCTTAATAGATTGACCACGAAATAGCATATCCAAATTATAAAAAAGCTATAATTAATAGATGGTGATTTGAACTTTCAAGTTTTTCTTTCTCGTGATTAACTGGTTTTTTGTGTTCTTGACTTGCTCATCTGTTGTATTTTGCTGTTTTAAGAAATAAAGTTTCTCTGATTATTTACCAAAAATATGATCTCATATTTAATAAAATTTCCTTCACAAAGATGCACTTTAGACTTTAATTTTTTCAACGATAAGAACTTACCAAAGTATTTAAAAAATTATAAAGACTAATTGAGTAATTCACCTAAACTTCAAAAACTAAATGACAGTATTACTTTTTTTTAATTAATAAGACTTTTTTTTTTCCTTTTTCCTTTTCAAATATCCAATTCTGTGTAAGAGTCCACAACTCCATTCTCCTCGTCTTCTCAAAAGTTTCAGCAACAAAGGATGTGTTTGAGAATACTTATTTTTTATGAAAAAAAAAAAGTACCTGTTTCATGCTATTTTATACTTATGTTCATGTATAAAATAGTACTTATTTTTTTTTTAAATAAATATTTTCAAATACACTAGACGATTATCTCTCAATGGCAGCTACAAACACACTTTGACTCTCAATCTTCTCATTGCGTCCTAGATTTTCTGCCCAAGCTTTAATTATTGGAGTCTGATTTTTGATATTTTGGACTCTCTCTGGCAAATTCTTTTCATTTGTAGTTATCTTTAGAAATAATGAAATTGAAGAAAAACAAAGAAAATTTAAAATTTTGTAAAGAAGTTTGGTGGAAGAATACTGGTTTCTTAATTTTGCAACTTGGTGTATGTTCTTTCAATGCTCATGAGGAGTTGGATGCCTACTTAACAGGTTTAGTAGTGAATCAGAAACTAGCTAATTTCTTAGGAGGGGACTAAAGTAGAGAGAGGGGAAAAAAAAAACCTAGATGGTGGTTTTGCCTTTATTAAAGTCTTGTCGTGCATTTTATTTTTCTTTACTTTTTCTGTATTACTAGAACTTGACTTGAATTGTATGCGGAAAAGGAAGAGAAGCAAGACAAATATTTTGGATTTTTTTTTTTTTTTGGAGTTAAAAGTTAGAGATTATGGGTGGGCAACTTCGAATTCGAGTCGAGTTTAAAAATTCTTGAACCATTACTAAACCCAATCAGAATGAAAAAAAGTGTTTTGATCATGATATTTTTTAGGTCAGGGGGTTGGGTTGGAAATTTTTGAATTTTTTTTTAATATTAAAACTGCATAGTTTATTTCAAGATAAGTCGAGTCAGGACAATTCGCCAAAATTACGTTGTTTTGAGCCGTTTATCAAAATTTAAAAAAATTAAGTTCAAAAAATTTTTGAATCCAACTCGACTCATTTGAGATAGAATTTTCTATCTCAAACAAGTCTTGATATTATTTTTATTTCCGTCTTAACTCAAAATTTTAAGAAGAATCAAATTGGGAACGGAAAAATCACCCACCCCATTAGAGACGTTATTTTTCAGTTGTTAGATGTACAAAATAGGTATATTTTGGTATTAAATAAGAAAAATTACATTAAAAAAAATCCTTCTACAAGATATTAAGTGTTATATGTCACAATCTCATCAAAAGTTTAAGAAAATATTAAATGAAGAAAGGATGCACTTTTTTTTTCTCCTTAAACAATTTAATTTGTGCAAAATTGGATTGAAAGTTAAGTTATTTTATATATATTTTATCAAGTACTGATAATTCGTCTAGGTTTATCAATATGAATTCTAATGTTACTTATAATTAATATGGGTGGGTCAATTTGCACCTCTATCCCATATTATATGACTGAATCGTTTAAAGGAGATGAAGTTAACGTAAATTTAGTTAACTCGAGGAGTTGACTTTGAGGGCAATTTCTTTTATATATGCAGATAATCAAATTATATAGAATTAAATTTTTTTCTTAAATTTATTTATTTAATTATATAAAGATTTTAATTGAATTTTTTAATATATGTATTGTATTAATTATACGTGATGAATATTTATTTTATAATTATTTTATTTTTTATTTATTATCAACTTTATGTTAAAAGAAATGAGAAAAAAATTATATTAAAAGAGAATTCTAATCCGATATAAAAACTTTGTAAATTCACGTTTAAGGCTATTAGTCAGGGGAATTAAACTGATAAAGTAGAAAGTCCAAACAAAATTTTAATTTAAACATTACATGTTTTCAAAATATAATAGAATGAGACTTATTTTACAATAGCTTAAAATATAGATTAAAAAAAAGAGCAGAAACTGTATGATACAAAGTCTAATTACCAAAAACAAAAACAATACAAAATTTTCAAAATATTTAGACTACGGAAACTAATAGTTTAGCACCTGAATGTTTTTTGAATTACTCATAAGGTTTTTAAGTTTTTTAAAAATATTTAAATTAATCTTTTTAAAATAGTAATTGGGTATTTTTTTTAAATAAAATTAATAAGAATAAAGATATAATTAAGTATTTTTAAAATTTTAGTGACTAAATATTTTTTAAAAATTCAAAAACTAAATTGTTAATTTTCCTTACACTAAAGCCCAATATGATCACCAAACTTGAGGTATATGTAGAATTATACCTTTGAGTTCTATATTTACAATTGCTGAAGTCACAAAAATACCCAAGATACAAGGGAGGTAAGTGTCCAATAATTAAAAGATATGGTTCTAAAGGAAAGTTTGTCAAACCTTAGGGAGGTAAGTAAGAATTCCGTATTTTGCTAATAAATACGATCTTTAGAGTTGGTCACGTGCTAGCTCCTACGTACTATGATACCTTTAGCTCATTGAAAAGGCCCGACGACCTTTTAGTTCGTCCACAACAGCATTTGAGTCTTCTAGGTGCAGGCATTCAGGCATATTTTTCTCTTGACTGCCCAATTAGTGTTACTAGTTTTCTTACACTTCCTCTGAAAATGTTAAAAAAAATACCAGTCACAGCTTAAAACTTATCACGTCATTTGAAATGGTCGAAGAAATATTACTCCTGATCAAATTGATTCTATCACTATCAGCTAGTGCCATTCAAACTCTGCTAAAGGTAACATGTATCTTCCAACCAAGTGTAGTTACGTGAGTGGTTGGACATATACTTCTCTTCTTACCCACATGCCTAGCGAAAAAAACACTACATGTGTCATCACCTGGCATGCATGCGATATTTGATTGTCAATTCATTGTAGTAACTCTTTTTCAACGAATAGCCTCAAGCATTTAACTCTCTAACTAAAGCCGACACAACAGTTGGGAATACGTTTAAAACAATATGGCCAGCACTAACACTCTAAACACAGCCTTGGAAATATATTTTTGAAATAGCAAAGCTCAGTGCCCCGGCGCATTCAATTACAATTACTACACACAACTACCCCCCAAGTCCCCAATACCCTTTTCGCCTTTAAAAGGAGACCCCCAACCTAGTTCATGTATAGTAAAACAAAACATTAGGTTATAATTTTTTTTCAAAAAAAAAGTGAGCGAAAAAACAGAGAGAGATGGCGAAGTGGCTGGTCAGTGTCATGCTTCTTTCTCTAGTGGCGGTTCAAACTAGTGCAAGAAACATGCCTAGCAATGAAGTAGTTCATAATACTCAGAAAAATGCGCCCACTGGTGGTGGTCTTGATGATCAAAAGAACCTCCTCACGTACGGCGGCGTTGGTGGCTTCTCCGGAGTTGGCGGTAACGGGCTTCCATTTGGCGGAGTTGGAGGTGTTGGTGGAATTACTGGGCTCGGTGGCGCTGGAGGAGTAGGAGGAATTGGCGGAGATGGGGGGCTTGGAGGACTCGGTGGTGCAAGTGGGTTAGGTGGCATTGGGGGTTTAGGTGGCTTGGGTGGCGGAGTTGGCGGTGGCGTTGGTGGTGGCGCTGCTGGTGGAGTTGGTGGTGGTATTGGTACTGGGGTTCTTCCTTTCCCTTGAAATGAATGGAGCTTTTAGTATCTAGGGTTTCATTACTTGCTGTCTAAGGTTTTTTCTGCTGGAGTGTTCGCTAAGTTAAGATCAGTTAGTTAATGTCTCGTCGTGGAATGGTTCATCTACTTTTTTTTTTTTTTAAATGTCTGCTAATAATATTTTTAGCATTGTCATCTTCTCGTTACGTCGTTACGTTTCTCTACTTTAGTGGAAATCATTTCGTTCCATGTTCTATCTTCTTCTTTTAATGGAAATGTTTCTCCCAGAACTTCAGCTAAAGCAGACAGTGGAAACAATAAGCAAAAGATTACATTTAAACAATTACGCATTAAGGTATTTAAGCAGTGAGGACATTTAACGTCCAGCAACGTTAAATTTCAAAAGTTCGAGTAGTTGGTTTATGAATCATTAACCAACCCTAACACTGATGATGTAATATTCTTATCAAAATAAATTCTATGATAATTAATGAAAAACGTTTTCAAGTTGATGCCCAATGCTAGAGAGAACTTTAGATAGAATGGACGTACAACGAAAATGACAAAACTAAAATAGAATTTATTATAGATTATGAATTGTCATGTCCGTGAGATCTTACATGTAGAAAACTGTAATAATATTTATGGCATGTTTGGGATCTCTGATAGAGACGTTAAAAGTGATTTAAAAGTTGTTAATAGTAAAATTAGGTATTTGATAAAATAATTTTAAA
Source organism: Ailanthus altissimus (assembly GCA_946807835.1). Classification (NCBI taxonomy): domain Eukaryota; kingdom Viridiplantae; phylum Streptophyta; class Magnoliopsida; order Sapindales; family Simaroubaceae; genus Ailanthus; species Ailanthus altissimus. The sequence goes on from OX327684.1 coordinate 25,254,784, forward strand.
ATCATTAATTTAGCGAAATCATTCCCTCTTATAATATATTTTGAAAAGCAAAGAGATGGATGCTTCTTAAAATCTGATTTTAAAAATTAATTAAATTTTTTTAATATGATTCCAATTTTATCCTCATATAAATTTAAAAAAATCAAAATTAACCTATTATAAATTAGCTAATTTTAATTCTACTTAAAAGAAATAAAATCATTAAAATTTAACCTAATTTAAACTTTGTTTTACATTTCATCTCATTTCTTCTCTAATAATAATAATAACTTAACCTATATTATTATTATTATTATTATTAGTATTATCATAACTGCATGACATTGTAATTGCTGAGATATACCGGTAGCGCTTAAGTTAATTGTGTGCGTTTGCCTCCATTATTGCTCACTCCAAGGTCTCTTTTCACTACCAAATAAATCCCATCCCAACTACTTAGCTAGGTATATGGTAGTAATAAGATCAAGGCTTGCCCACACAAGTTTTCTACTCTGGCTGTATTGACACATGTCAGCCAGACACACAAATTAAATGAAACCTAACAGCATTGCAGTCAGATGTAAGTTTACTTGTAGTTGTCACCTCAATCTTTACAACAACTCATTGAATTGCCCTGCCAGAAGAGTAAATTATCCAAAGGGCTTCTTCCCTGCCATCCAAGCTGACAGTAGGTGAATGCATTTATGCATTTCTTTTCAATATTTCCAGAGCATATTAACTCATTCACGCGGAATCTCTTTGCTTTTCGCATTATGGTCTTCCAAAAGTTGATAGCTGAAGAAAGATAAATATAGTTATAAATATTTAAAGAGTAACTCGATAAAAACATGTGTATCAATCAGACCCACGTAAAAAAAAAAAAAAAAAGAGCTTTAAAATCAATTTTATGATGTCATCATACTATAAATTAGTTGAGCAAATAACTGATTTCGGGTCTCTTTCGTGCTTTTTATGAGTTTTTGCCAAGGTAACGTATTTTTAGCCCTCTTTTCTTAATAAAAAAAAGGTGTTTTTAGCCCTCTTTTCTTAAAAAAAAAAAGAAGAAGGTGTTTTTAGCTTCTTTTTTTTATAATTTTTTCTTTATTCCTTCATTAATAAAATTTAAAAAATGAACCTAAATAGCTCTTTTTTGGGGGGCCAAAAACTCTTTTAGCCCCTCATTTCACTTTTAATTTTTTTGTAGTCAAATAAATGATAATTAGACAACAATACCTTTTTTCTATTTTTACAATGCCACTACAATATACAATATCTGATGCATTGTATAATATTTATTATAATAAAAAGTAATTGCTACAGTAAATAACTTTTGTATTATTTTATTTATAATTAAATATATATTTAAATATATATAATTTTAAATAAATATTATAAATTAATCATACTATAGATAATAAAAATAAATTAAAATATTATACGTGATATCGCTAAAATACTATCACACTAAGTTATTTGGTGTGATGACACTATCGCGCCCAAATTGATGACCCAAAAAAAAATCACGCTCACGTTGGTGTAGCGCAAAAAAATATCGTACACACATTACTTGGGTAATAAAAAATTACATGCCCAAATTAGTGGCAAAAAAAAATTACGTGCTCAAGTTGCTAGTACAAAAAATATTGCGGTGTGACTAAAAATTCTCACTCTAATAAAAAAATATCACATAGACAATATCATCCTTATGTGATAAATCACAAGAAATAAATATATTGTACTGGCATGATAAATAATAAAAAATATCGCATCGTGTGATAAATAATACAAAAATATCAAGCCCACGCGATAATAGTAAAAAATTTATCGCGTTGCGCAACAAATATATCACCGTAGTGCAATAAATTTAATTATGCCGGAGTAATAAAACTGGTCGCCCAGGATATATCTCCCCGGCGCAATAAATTTAATTGCACTGGGGTGATTAGTTTTTATATCGCCCTGGCGCAATAAATTTAATTGCATTGGGGTGATTAGTTTTATCGCCTATAACGAGGGTGATAAGTTATGGCCATTGGGGTGAAGTGCCACTTACCCCCTTTTATATTTATTTTAATTTTATTTATGAATATATTTATTTTATGATTATTTATTATAAATATTTTTATATAATAAATTAAATAATTTATTTTTATTATTTATAATATTTATTTATTATGTATAGTATAATTAAGTTATATTATTATTAAAAATTATATTTATATTTACCTAAATTTTAGTTTGTAATTATTTTTATTATTAAAAATTATATATTATTTAAATTTAAATTTATTTTATTTGATTATAAATAAAAGAATACAAAAGTTTGGTTATTGTAATAGTAACATTTCTTAATAATAGATATTATACATTGCAAAAATAATTGTACACTGTAGCAGGAACTATAGAAATAATGAAAACAAATTTGTCCATTTATCTTTTTTAAGCTACAAAAGATTATATAGAAAATGATTGGCTAAAATATTTTTCAGCCTTAAAAAAGGGGCTATTTAGGATCATTTCTAATAAAATTCTTGCTTTCGACCGATAAAAATGTTGAATGCAAAGATGCAAGGAAGGTACATGCAAACATATGTATGGAACAATATATTCAATTTCTAAGCTCTTATCACCAAATCTTCAAGTTACCAAGGCACCAGGATGACGGAAGATTAGAAGATAAAGATTAGAGTCTATTGAGATGTGATGACCGTAAGGCCAAATCGAAATAGAAAGATGATGTGAGTATAAGAACCTTCAAAAAGTAGCATTTTAACTAAGTCGCCAACAGAAGATGGCTTTGAGATAGTTATGTCTCACAAAAAGAGATTGAGTGCAAAGAAAAAGGGTATTAAAGTGATATAAACCTCGCAAAATTTAGACTCTGCTCAGAAATGATGAAGATCTTTTATTGAAACATTCGAGGGATGGCCAACTTGTGTTATTTACACAAATTACTATTTGTGGCTATTAGTGAACGTATGACATCTTTTGATTCAATTCTTGACACGTATTGGATATCCTTACATCTTTATTTGGTTGGACATACAAAAAATACTCTCTCAAAGATGTGAGTTTTTAAAAGTGATTTTACAGTAGGAGTGGATGTTATTGCAGCCAGTTCTCAACATCTTACTGTTAGAAAAACTATTGATTCTTAAGTTTGTCACTTGTCTTTGTATATACAGCTTCTCAGTATGTGCAAAGACGAGAGCTTTGGCCTAATTTACGTCTTACTCATTGCCAGTTTTTTTGGTTAGTGATTGATTATTTTAATGCTATCTTGAGAGTCCATGAACAACAAAGATGGGAGTTTCGAACCCATTATTATGCTCGAATTTTAGAGATTTTATTGATTTATATCAGCTTATGAAAATTTCTTTTTCAGGATTATTCTTTACTTGGACAAGGACAATAGTCGTAGGTGGTCATATTGAAAGAAAATTAGATAAAGCTTTATTCAATCTAACTTTGTGGGATACTTAAGATTCTTTTTTCTGTATGGTGCTCCCCCGTACAGTCTCTAATTATTCTCCATTGATAATTTCTTTTGGGAATTCTAATAAGACAAGTCTTAAACCTTTTAGGTTTCAATCCATGTGAACTTTTCATTCAAGCTTTAAGGATACAGTAGTTAAATAAAGTATAGAATTCAATTCCCTGTCATGGATGCCCAATATTTAGGGTTATAAAAACAATTAAGGGTTCTAAAACATCATCGTAGATGAAATTAGAAGGTTTTGGGGAATGTACATAATAGTCTAAAAAATGCTCGAGAAGATCTGACTTTAGTTCAAAGAGACATTTGTTTAAGAGGGGCCTCAAAAAATTTGCTTGAAGCAGAGGTAACAATAAAGTTGAAAATTTTACATGCTACACTGGTGCAAGATTCTTTTTAGTGTGACCGAGCTAGATTAAAATGACTCAAGGATTGAGACAAATGTACTAAATTTTTTTACTGCTATGTAAAATCTCATGCGGCCAAATCTCATCTAAAAGGACTCCTGATTAATTGCACTTAGAGTGATAACATGCAGAAGGTGACTAACCATATTGTGGAGTATTACAAAGAACTCTATACAGAGGTTGCAGGGGATACTACTAGAGTTTCTTAGGTCTGTAATCACATTCCCTCTCTTGTTTCAGATTCAGAAATCAAGTTCTGACCAGTATCCCTTCGAATGAGGAGATGAGGTCAGCTAATTTTTCATTAGACCCCTCTAGTACTCCTGGGCTAAACAAATTTACTGATATGTTCTTTTAGTATTGTTGAAAGATTATTAAAAAGGCTATACCACTGTGCATTCAACAATTTTTTAGTTAGAATATTTTGCGTCCGAATTTGAACTCAATTTTTATAGTACTAATTCTTAAGATGAATGATGCAGTTTCTATTAATCACTTTAGGCCAATAGCTTTGGCAAATTTTTTTCTTTAATATTATTACTAAAATCATTGCTGATAAATTAGTAGTCTTAACACCTAATCTAGTCACATAGAATCAGATTGGCTTTATTTGTGATAGGCATATTCATTATTGTATCTATATGGTGTCTAATGGGGTTAATTTACTGGATAAGAAAGTTGATAGTGGTAATATTGGAATGAAATTAAATATTGTTAAAGCCTTTGATACAATCAATTGGGATTTCTTTCTTGAAGTCCTTAATTGTTTTGGCTTCAACAAATAATTTATTCAGTGGATTTTTATTATTTTCCATTCTGCTCGCTTATCTATTATGATTAATGGTACTGCAAAAAGATTTTTCAAATGTGGTAAAAGAGTACGCCAAGGGGATCCTTTCTCCTTTACTTTTCTGTCTAGTTGAGAATGCTTTTTCTCAGAGCATTCAAAGTTTGCTAGATTCTAAGAAGGTGAACATAATTTCAGTCCTAAGAGGGTGTCTAGCTTGTTCTCATATTTTATATGCAGATGATATTTTTCTCTTTTGTAAGGGTGATAGTAATCCTCTTCGCTTTCTGATGAACTTTCTTCTTATCTATAGGTTGTCATCTGGTCAAGTGATAAATAAGGAGAAAAGTCTATTCTTCATTGGTAAATATGTTGCACACTATTATCAGAAATGTTTTAGCCTCCTGGGGTTTTCGCAAGGCAAACTTTCTTTCATTTATTTAGAATTTTCAATTTTTAAAGGTTGCCCACGAAGCCAACACTTGCAAGTTTTGGCTGACAAGGCTTGTACATATCTTAGTGGTTGGAAAGGAAAAATTCTTTTAATGGCTGGTAGAATTGAACTTATTCGTACAGGTTTTTAAAATACCTAACTGCACAGTTTCAAGGTATATCTTTGGCCAAGTTTTCCTCTTCAGCGATTAAATGGTTAAGCTCGAAATTTTATTATCTCGAGAGATCATTAGTCTCATAAGATGAATTTAATATCATGAAATAGACTTGGCATGCCGAAAAAGGATGGTGGGGGAGGTCTTCGTAGTCTGAACTTACTTAATAAGGCTTGCCTACTTAAAGTATTTTGGAACGTACATCAAGTGGATTCTATCTGTTCAAAGTTCCTAAGAAAATGGTATAATTTTTTAAATGCAAATAAGCGATACTTCAACTCTTCTCTTTAGAGTGGCTTTAAATCTATTCTTGCCTATTTTCATGATGGGACAAAGTTGATCATTGGTAATGGAAAGTCTATTAATTTTTGGTATAATAGATAATTAGATAAACTCATTCTTTATATTGGTGGTTGATAGAGGTTAATGGAGTCTAATATTTTTATCTTCCAAACTTAACATTTATTAGTAGAAATTAAGATTATTTAGCTTTTGATGTATGTTATTATTTTTTTTTGTAGGTTTGGAATCAATGGAGTAAATAGGATCGAAACTCTAATGAAAATAAGCCAAAAATATCAAATTGCTACAATACCTACTATAGTGAATTACTACAATAACGAACTACAGCAATTCACTACAGTACCCAGCGTCGCGGTGCGCATAACAGTGAACAGTACTTAGTAAACAGTAATGCGTGAACAGTATTTTTGCTACAGCAACTCGTGCACAGCAATTTGAAGACAAAAACCCTAATTAGAAGCAGGAGAGAAAAAAAAAAAGAAGAAAAAACTTTAAGAAAGAATTCACAACACAAAATCAAATATCAAAGCCAAAGATTAAAAAACCAAGATCAAGATTCAAGCTTTAAGTCAAGATTGAGCAAGAAGCACATCAATGAGTCGCTTTGATTAATTTTTCTTCTCTTTCTTTATCATTATGCTCTTATTCTTGTTGATCTTTACGAATTAGTTAGATACTTTTAGTTTTTTGATGGGCTAAATTATTCATCTAGGGTTAAACTATATGAATCTAGTATAGATTTGAATTTTGTTAATTCTTAGTTTATGAACTAGATACATTCAATTGATTCATTCTATCTTGTGTTTAATGCTTTCATTATACCTGATCAATATTTTGAATGATTGAGGAACCATAATGAACTTGACGAACAGATTCACATGTTTAGCCTAGGATAGTTTGATGCATGATTATAGGGTAACAACTATGAGTTCCATCTAGGATAGACATGTACCTAGGTGGCATGTATAGTCTAATTTAGACTTGATTTTAATGAGTTACATTCTAATTTGATTACCATCGACATATAGGTGATTGTTAGAATGTATAATATAGTCACTTGACCATCGACAAAGGGTTGTAATGAGATTAGTGTCTAAGTCAATCAATTGGTATTAATGGATTAACTAAGTAGTTAATGAGTCCAATAAAATACCAGGGGATGAGTCAAAACTCTAGATTATCTTTATTTATGAATTCTATCATTTACTTTTATTTAGTTTAATTGACAGAGTATATTAGTTAAATAAATTTCAGATTGTGATTTTCTAAATAAAAGTTAACTATGCACAATTTTAGTACTTGATTTATAGAATTAGATTGCATAGTTCTTGTGGGATCGATATTTAGACTTAAAATCCTATATCACTTGATACAATACCGTGCACTTGCGCTTAACTAGTATAGAATCAATCAGTGGTTTACATTTAGAAGGAATGGTGAAAGGTGCAATTAAGAAATGACAATAGAGGATTTCAAATTCTTTTTATTCTATTTTTTCTCATTTAAAGGAACAGATTAATGATATTATTCTACCAACTAATGGAAAGGCTGATAAGTTCATTTGGATTTCTGCTAGAGATGAAATTCTTTCTTTAAAGAAAAGCTATAATTTCATCAATAGTATCACAATAACAAATTCAACTTTATTATCTCTTTGGCGTGATTTTTTCCACTAAAAGTTTAATATTTATATAGCGTTTGCTTCAAAACCATCTTCCTATCGATGAATTATTACGATCTCATGGTATTTGTGTTGTTGTTATTTGCTCCTTTTGTTTGAGAGAGAATTGAACGGTGGACCACATTTTTGTTAGTTTCCCTCTAGTTATGGAGCTTTGGCATTGATTCAGTCATATGTTTAAACAAAACCTCCCTCTAGTTTCAACTGTTATAAAATTTTAGAAAGTGATTTTATCAACAAAAAAATTAGCCCCTTACTTTTAAATTTATGGAGTCAATTAGCTGCTTATTTATTCTATTTAATTTGAAAAAGTCAGAATGGCCTTAAATTTAATCATCGGAGTTTCAATTCCTTTGACTTTAAGGCAAATTGTCTGGCTCATATTCGCTACTTTGTTACTTTCTATCCTGGATTTGCTTTTGAATATGATATTCCTATCTTATACCATTTGGATATTGTAACTAATTTGAAATGTGTTCCAAAAATTACTGTTCTTTTTTGAAATTTTTCTTCACAAGGTAGATCAAGATCAACACAGATAGACTATTAAAAGGTTACCCAGGTATAACTGCTTATGGAGGAGTCTTCACGAATGAGGTAGGTTCTTTTTGGAAGGCTTCTCTTATCTCTTAGAAATTGAGACGACCAACTATACAAAAGTAATGGGGTCATCTTAGCTTTGGAGATAATTATAGCTCGCGGATATGGCATAAGATAATTTTAGAGTTTGACTCTATTTTAGTCTTCCATCTTCTTTCTAAGCTTACACTATATCCTCCATGGAATCTTCATAATAGGTGACAATATTGTAATGATCATTTTGACCGCTTACAATTTAGATTTAATCATACCTTCAGAAAGAATAATGCAATGGTAGATAAAATGACGAATCTCGGATTACAATACGATAAATTTACTTAGTGATTACGGTCTCCTTTAAATATTAGTCATATGCTCTTTAAGGATTCAAATGGGATGCCTAATTATAAATTTCATTAATTTTTTTTTTTTGGACTATTTTATATCTTTTTTATTTTTTTTATGAGTAAGGTATTTTAGTCCTCCATCCTTTGTAATTTTTTCTTTTTTTATTAATAAATTTATGACATTGTCGAATTTGCCTTAAAAAAAAAAAAAGACACCAGGATGACTGGTATCGACCAGCTTCTTTTTAACACGAAAATTGTCCTAGCACATAATCGAACTACCAATTCATCATCTCTTCAATTGAAATGGTTTACGTAACTGGAACCTCATCCAATTTTTCAAATCCAAAATGACGTAAATGGCACATCCAACATGATTGTAAGAAGCCTTATAGAAACCTGATTATAAGAAGTTCAGCAATTTCCATGTCCAAAGGAAAGTAGGAAACTCTGGTCGCACCATCACTGCTTACAATATTTGCATTCTACAATAATTACTGCCTTCCACAAGGCAGGTTTTGTGCTATTAAAGTGCATTCACTTTTGTATTTTTCAATTCCAATTATTCTAAAAAGCCAAAAGATGGTACGAGGGCATCAGCCAAAGGAAAAGAAGGGCAGTACCACAAGACACATTCAACTTGGTAATAAACCTTATGATGGAAAGAAAATGATATACTGTGACTAAACAATAAACTATAGACACATTCAACTTGGTAATAAACCTTGCGAAAAGAAAACGATATCCTGTGACTAAACAAAAACTATCATAAACCTTATGAAAAGGAAATGATATACCGTGACTAACCAAAACATTATCAAAGCTTAAAATAGGAAAAAAAAATAGAATATATAGAAAAAATAATAATAATAACAAAACGAGAATGGCAATAACAATAAAAGATTCAAGCTGAAAAATATTTCTAAATTGAAATGTCCTTAAAATATATAAACACACCATTATTCCCATTGGAGTAGTGTTATGCTCACAAAGTGAGTATTCCAACATACTTTATATCTTAATTGATATAGCATCTGATAACTTTTTAAAAAAAAAGGAAAAACAAAATGTGTAAATAAAGAAGTAAAAAGACTTACAAAAACCACTATAAATTAATTACAATAAAATGCAAAATTACTGCATATAGAATTATGTCTTTAAAAAATAGATATACACGTCATCATTGCCGTGAAAAGAGAGGCATGGTTCAACTGAAGGGTCATTTGTGTCTACATTTAATACATAGATGCACTAAAACTCAAGAAGACATGCAACTTGATAATTGATAAATACAAAAATGTGACTACATTTAATTCCTAAATAATGGTAATAAAATATACCTAGCTGAATAAAACAACAATAATAATGAAATTTGATAGCTTTTGGAACCAAAGAAAATTGAGAGTAAATAAAAAAAATTTATGGGTATTACAAGCAAAAAAAAAAAATTGAAAAATACTATAAGTTTAAATTTGTATTTGAAAGATATAAACACAACGATATTGTTGTAGAGACTAATGAATGCTTCAACTAAAGGGTCATTCCATTTCATCCAATTAGTAGATGTGTGAAAGGGATTAACTAGAAAATTATAACAAATAATGAAGTCTCAACAAAATATAAAAGCTTAAGAAGATACACTTGAATGATCTAAGCACATTGCTATCTTAACAAAAGCAGACGTATACTTCCACCCGAGAATCGTTATGTCCTCAAAATATATAAACACGACACTATCGCCATAGAAGGAGCTGTGTGATTCAGTCAATGCATCGTTATCATTTCTATCTAATCCAATTAATAGATGAGCTTAACATCAACAGAAAACAAATTGTAATAAAGAAGTACAAAAGTTAGTAGTAGTCAAAAGAATTCATCAATACTGACAAGATGATATATGTCTTCAACTGATATAAGCACAATATTTCCATCATCCAATTAAGCATAAACTCAATATGACACAATCAAGTTGATGTATGACAAAGGTAAATAATGTAAAGTGACAAAAGCTGTAATTAATTTAAAACAATCATTGATAGACATTTTATGTTATTTTATATCCTTAAAGTATGTGTAATAATATTTTATTAATAAAATTTATTTATATATATAATTGAACATACATTGATGAGCTCATATTTATAAAGTATGTGATCTATGTATTAGGCATAAGAATGCTCATATTGAGGGTATATATCTCAAATTCTTTATAAATTAAATTTAGTTCACAACCATTAATGAAAAATGGTATTTCATTATGTAAAGTTATAATTTTTCTACTTTTTATAGTGACTGATTTGCCTTTATCATCGAAGTAGAAACTTCGAATAGAAAAACTAATGTATATGTTACATTGAACGGGACTACTGTGAATTTCGATCTGGTTAACAAAATATCGTAGATCTTAATTCACAAAAGCTTTAATAAGCTTAATTGATCTTAATCCTAAGCAAATAATGAACTTATATTCATGCATTATATCTTTTGAGTTATCACAGAGTGAGATCCATACAAACGGTCAAAACCTCGATAGCTTGGAGATATAATTTCATGGGTCGTAGGAATATATTTGCAAGATTGAATCTAATAATTAATGTCCACCTAAACTATTTGCAGTACTTAATCACTAGAATCTGTGACCATAATTTATTTAATCAATTATTTATTGAATATGTATATATTTGTAAATTTATTTACAAATATATATATATATTAAAAGTGATCATTAGAGCATTCAGTGACTTATGAGCAAATAAATAATTAAATAGGCAAGTCATGTTTTTTCATGGCCTAACTTTAATTATAAACATCAATTAGATGATCAATTAAGTGATTATTATTGGTCTAAATACCAAGCTAATTTAATTAAATAGAATTTTAATTAAATGGGCTTTTACTTAATAATATGAGTTACTAGAGTACAGCCCTTGACTTTTAATAGAATAGCTTAAGGTTAACTTAGAAGAACCGGTATATCATGAGATGATTATGACTAGGCCTTTTAAGTTGGAGCTAAGAAGCTCATAGGTCTTGCAAGCCCTCTACTAGCTCAAATCCCAATCAAACCCTAATTTTCTAATCCTAATCTAATTCTAATTATCCAATAGAGAATCCTAAATATATGGGAGGTATGAGGTAATAATGATAGAACAATAACAATAACTACAACTACAACAAAAAAAATTCTTTTTACATATTCTTACGTAGAAAAAGAATTTGGTTATTACCCTTCTCTCAAATTTGGGTAATAGTATTTTTAGAGATCAAGTAAAGATTCACGTGTTCAAATGAGTTGAGTTTGAAGATTGAGGATAGTAGATAAAATTACAGCCAGTTAATTTAAGATTTGTCATAGCAAGGAATTGAGATAATCTTTTATCCCTATATATGTAATTATGAACAAGACGATCTGGCTTTCGCTGTATTTATTTTATTAAACAAAAAAAATTTATTTACTACTAACAACTAGTATCAGAGCTGCCTTGTTTAATATTACATATATAATTTATTTTATGCATGGTAATAATTATTTGTTGTAGCACTAATTGTATATTTAATCTATATTTGTTATTTTTATTAATTATATGATGAATGATTATACCCATAATAATTCATGGTTAGAGATTTGCTTGTATTATTTTTTTTTATTAGGAATTATAATAAGAGTGGGTGATAAAATAATATCACAATTTTCCCTATTGATTAAGCTAATTCTTAATGAATCTTTAGATTTCTTTGTAAGCCAATTAATTGGCATATGTTTATTTGTAATCTACAGAATATATATTTATTTATTTTATTAAAAAAAAAAAAGCAAACAAAAAGCCGAACAGTAGCATCTCTGCCGCATAGATCCTATGCAATCGCGCAAGTGGAAGCAAGATGGAGGCCACTGGTTAGTAGCGATGAGCAATCGCGACCAGCCTCCTGTAGCAATGGCGGAGCTCTTAGCTTTTGGTTGATGATTCGATCGGAGGAGGGAGACTCGTGGCTATTGACGATAAGGGCTGCGGGGGCGTTGGAAAGACGATCGCTATTGTCTGAAGCTGGCGTTCTCCTAAGCGTCGATCAACAGTTGGAAGTATAGCCGGAATTACAGGTGTCATTAGGCAAGAAAAAGGGTTGGGCGGGGTTAATGAGAAAAGAGATGGAATTAGGGTTTTCATTTGGTAAATATCATTTGGCCCCTTCTAAGTTTACTTAATTCTGTTTTGACCTTGAAAGGTTTGCATGTTGTGCAAACAGTCCCTAAACAAAATTATTATTTTTATTTAGCCCCTTCCAGTTTAAGGTAATTACAATTTGACTAGATAACTTTAAGTTATTTGTAATTACGTTCTAAATTTGACCCAAATTTATTTGTGACTAATTTTTGGGTATTTAAAAATTTAAAGTTTGCCCAAACTTCTTTTAATTTTGGTCCAATTTTATAAAATTTTATTTGTGCTATTTTATTAAAATTATTGGGTTTAAAATTATTTTTATTTAAACTTTTTTTAAGAAGGCCCAAAAAAATTTTAAGTCTAAAATATGCCCAATTTATTTTTAAAATAAATGGACCAAAGAAAATTAAAAGGCTCAAAATCCAAGCTCATAAAAGGAGATAAGCAAGATGTGATAGACATTATGGAAGAGCCCAAGTTGACTTCAATGAAGACTTTGAAGGATTTAGGCTTACTTTTAATATTTTTCTTCTTAGGTAAAGTTATGAATTATGGGTTATTTATTTATCTAGTTAATTAATTGAATGAATAACATATCATATAGATTAAGAGTATCACATTCATATGTCTATGCATAAAATATATTATTTTGTATGATATTAATGTTTTAATAAGATTAAGAAAAGATTATTGTCATATTTTTTGATATTATATTAATTTATTATTTGACGTGACCTTATTAATTATTTTATAAAAATTAAATTAAATATTAATGAGTAGAACATCATTTTATAAATTAATTAAAAATTCTAAGAATTAAAATATTGACTGAGAGAAGACTTTAGGCATAAAGCCCATGGCCTCCATTATTAGTCCTATAGTAAGGTAAATTAATGCTTTGCCTCAAACCTTGTGAGCTCTCTATAGAAGGTATTAATCAGAACTAGTTACTAGATAGGATTTTCTTAAAGGATAAGATCCAATATAGGACTCATGCGAAATTGACTACCTTACGGTAGCTTTTTTAATTGGGTAATATAAATGATTGAAATATTGATTATGCACTCAACTTAGGTTGATTGATATCCTCCCTACGGAGTTCTTGTCAATTAAATTTAAGAGCGGTAGTTTATTATTATTTGATATGAGATATCTAGATAATAATAATAAATTAGTATAGTACTAATCTGATTCGTAACGGATACGACTACCCTATGAACGCTTATTCTGAATGAAAATTAGATTATCGATGCATAATGTAGTTAAAGAGTTTTATATAAATGCATTTCATGTATTCATACAAAAGTAACACATGCTTTCCGATAATGTATGCTTATGTATGAATTTATTTTTAGGAATCATGTCTTCATTCAGCCCACTAGCATCCATCCTTAACCAAAATAAGTTAACGAGAAATAATTATGTAAATTAGAAGAGGAACTTAGATATTGTTCTCATAGCTAAAAGGATCAAATATGTCTTAACTGAAAAATGTCCTCTTAAACCTAATAAAAATGCATTTCAAGTTGAAAAAAATGCTTATAACAAGTGGCAACAATCTGATGAAATGGCCAAATGTTATATATGAGCTTCTTTGCCTAATACTCTAACAAAGTAGCATGAGACTATAGAAATGGCTAATGATATGGTCTTCAGCCTTTCAAATATGTTTGTTGATAAAAACAAAACTCTGAAGCAGGCTGCTTTGAAAGAGATCAAGAATACCAAGTGTAGTAACCAGTATCCACAACTGGTAAGAATAAGTATTTATATATGTATAAATATACGTATTTTATTTGTATGTTGGTGATACTTGAAGTATATATTGTTATTAGTAATATTTTTATAGGTTAAGGATATATGATTAGTATTGGGTTTATTTGTATGACTTTAGATTTATTTTAGGGACCAAATTGTTATACTTTGAAAGTTTTGGGGGCAAATTCGTAAATATCAAAAATTAGCCTCTTAGTATAAAAATACACTTTTAAACCCTAATTTACCATTTTTAGGTCGAGCTACCCATTTTAAGAGAGAGAAGAGAGAAATAGAGCAGAGAGAAAGAGGAGAAGAAGAAGAAAAAGAAGAAGAAATTGGAATTTTGAATTTCAAGAGGTATATCATACGTATTTCTCAATTTATTGGTATTAATTAAGTTAATTCCTTTAAGTTTTGATTTTTGAAAATATGTATAATTGAGGATTTTTTGTGTATTTCGTAAGATCATATGAGAATTGATGATGATCTATAAGATAGTTTGATAAATCATGATGAATTATGGAATTTCTGCTGGATAACCTCTTGATCTAGGAATTTTATAAATTGTTGTGATTCGATTCTGGTTTTAAATTTTTAGTATATAAAATTAGACATGTTTAGGATCATCTGAGACTTTGAATCGACTGAAAATCTCAGAAATTGAATTTGTAGTGAATTTACCAAAATGACCCTAGAATTCTGGAAATTTCCTGTGTAAACAGTATGATACAGTGAAAAATAATTTTTGATCTGCTGAATGATCTTTAAAAATTACGAATTTGTGGAATATGATAACTTTATATGTCTAATATGATATACTCGGAATTGAGAATTTGGATCAATGTGATTGAAGTGTTATGAATTTCTAAAGTGTATCAGCTCATTGTAGTATTTGATTAACAGATTTTTAAAGTTATGAAATAAAATAGTTTTAAAATACTTTTGGCAGTTATTTGGAAGCCAAATATTTATCATGAACTGAGATATGTGTCAAGAGTAATTATGTGGTAGTTTTATAATTTTTGAGTTAGTATATGATGTTATAAAATTGGGAGATTGAATACTGTTCAGTAAGTATCTTGATCCTGTCAGGTTTGTAGTTTGGATTCGATGGTGTGTATGGAATGGATTGTGTAGGAATTTTGATATAATATTCATATATAAGAAGTATATATGAGTCAAGAATGATATATTCTGATTTCAGAGTAATTGGACATCATTTGATGTATTAGAAATTTTTGTTAAGTGTAAGTGGTCAGAATGGCAGGTTTTGAGAAACCAAATATTTAGACCAATTTGATGTGATAAATGCATTGTGTATAATTTTGTAAGCTATTTAAAGTATTTTGTGTGAATTGTGAGGCTTATGAAAGGATTAATCTCCATTGATAGGTTAAGGAGATTTAAGCCTTGTAGCTGAAAGTGTTAAGAGGTAAGTATACTAAACTTACTACTGGAATCACAATAAACATAATAATTGTTTTGTATGATTTTGTAAATGGGGTTAAGAATATGTTTATGATATGTCAAAGTATATTTTGATATGAAATGTGAATATATGTTTATGAATGTGAGCATTGACATTGAGCATGGACATACATATGTTTTTGAAAGTGAGCTTTCTAAAATAAGATGCGTTTAACAAAGAAAGCTTTTGAAGTGTAATATGTCCATGAGAAATATTTTGTGATTTGAGGGTACTTGAACTCACTGTTAACTTAGTAGGTATTTTATGTGATTTGTGGAGCCTTTATGTGTGGCCTTTCCTTCGGGATTGGTATATGTTATGTGTTCCGTATGTAGGGAGGATCCTATTGGTACCTAAAGGAAGTGTGAGTCATCATATTCGTGTGGTGGCGTATTGGTACATGTGAGAGGACTCACCGATGACCAGGGTGAGGGTTTGGCTTTTACCTTCGGGCATAAGCGTTATATATGTGTGATTTAAAGACCTCACTTGTACTATTCCTCTCATACGGTATGTCACCTACGAGTGACATTTGGCTCATTATGTGATATGTGATATGTAAGTCCTACTAAGTAGTAGTCGAGTAATGGTATTCCTATTATGTGTTTTGAAAGAATGTGTAAGCGCTTACATGATATGTGATTTGATAAGATTATGATTTTGATTGATCACAGCATATCATACATATGCATTGTGTACATATATGTATTTGTATTTGATATATGAAAAACTAGTATGCTTACTGAGTTTTATACTCATTATAGTTTGTGGTGATTTCAGGTAAATAAGGTACATGTGTGCTTAGCGGATTTGGCAAGGCTTCTTCTATTCCTTGGGTTCCCTAAGTTGTTAGGTTGCTAAGTGTTTCATTTAGGGACACGTGGGATAAGATATTTGATTTGTCCCTAGTGAATAAATACTTATGTATTATTTTATTGTGTGTGGTTGGATTTAGTTTAAGTTTCACCAAGTGTAGTAATGGATTGATTTTAAGTAAGAATTTGCAATGAATATATTCTGGGCTTTCGGTAATAAAGTTGCTACTGGTGACGTAGTAGAGTGTTAATCTCTGAGAAAACTCTGCATATCTCCGGTTTATTAATTGTTCCAGTCATAATTCAATTACTATAATTCTGAAAGAAATTAAAATGAATGTTTAAGTATTATTGAATGAATGTAAGTGATGTCGTGTGTCAGATCTTTTGGGTCTGGGGTGTGACACCAAGCAAGCCGAAAGAACTCCTATACAAGATCACATGTTAAAAATGATTGCACTATTTTAGCAAGTTAAGGATTTAGGTGGGGGAATACACTGGCCAATCTAAGGTCGAGATGGTCCTAAAAACCCTAGCACCTTTATTTTAAACTTTCTTGTTAAATATTTCAATGAATTAGTTAAATTTTTCATTAATTGAGCTAATGAATCAGCTTAGAGGTGCTAAGGCTATAATGAAACTTGGACTAAGTGTTCATTTGACTATGGGTCCATCTTTCTCTTCTGGTCCCAATCCTAAAGGAAAGAGTAGTAAAAAGAAAAAGAATAAGTCTAAAAGAGCATCTAACTCAAATTCTATGCAAATTCAATAAAAGGATAAGAAATCCAAAGGGAAATGTTTCCAATGTGGTGTTAAAGGGCATTCAAAGAGAAATTATCTAATTCACTTAGCAAAGCTTCCAATAATTAAAGAGGCACCTTCTATTTCAGGGAAAAATATTTTCATTAAGACATATTTAGTTGTTGATTCTACTAATTCCTGGATAGGATATTCTGGAGCCACTAATTATATTTGTAATTCATTGCACGGGTTCCAGGAAATCAGATAACTCAGTGAATGGGAGATCAGTCTAAGGCTAGGAAATGGCGCAACTATTGCAGCTAAGGCAGTAGAAGTTGTTCAACTTTATTTTGATGATTTTAGGACTTTAGTATTATATGATTGTTTGTTAGTACCAGAACTCAAATGCAATTTGATTTCAGTTAATTATTTGAATAAATTTAATTATTTTATTATTTTTTACTCAACTGTAATGATTAAAAAAAAATAAGTCGTTTATATGTTCTGGTATACTAGTTAACAATCTATAGTGCATTTATCCTAAAATTAACTTACTGTATGACATAGAATTGAATAATGAATCTAATCACATAAGAGGATTAAAATGACTCCTACTAATCAAACGTATTTATGGCATCTACGTCTTGGTCATATTAGTTTAGATAAGATTCAAAGACCGGTCAAAGACAGACCTTTAAGTTCATTAAATATTAAATCATTACCAGTTTACAAATCCTGTATAGAAAGAAAAATGACCAGAAAACCCATTAATGTTAAAGGTAATAGTATCATTGAAACATTAGAATTAGTGCACTCTGACGTGTGTGAGCCCATGAGCACACAAGCTATAAGAGGTTATGAATATTTCATCACTTTCATTGATGATCATTCTAGATTCGGTTATGTGTACCTAATGCTCCACAAGTTTGAGGTGTTTGATAAATTCAAGGAGTTTCAGGCAGAAATAAAAAGGCAATTAAGAAAAAAGAAATAAACAATGGGATATTATCCCAGTTGACTACACTAAGGTCACTTCAGCAAAATGGTAAGGCAGAAAGAAGAAATAGAACTCTTTTTAAAATTGTGAGGTTAATGATGAGTTATTCAACTTTACCCATCTCGTTCTAAGGTTATGCCTTAGAAACAGCTATGTATCTTCTTAACTTAATTCTATTTAAGTCAGTCCTTAAAACACCTCTAGAAATATGGATATGACATAAACTAAGTTTATGTCAGTTACATATATGGGGTTTTCTAGCTCATATACTAAAAGGGAAGACAAACAAGTTGGAATCTAAGTCAAAAATTTGTCTATTTGTTGGCTATCCTAAAGGAACAAGAAGAAGTCTTTTCTATAGTTCTTAAGATAAGACAGTATTAGTTAGCACTAATGTAATCTTTCTTGAAGAAGACTATATGAAAGACTTCAAACCTAAGAGTAAGATAATTCTTGATGAGTTATCTGGAAACTCTAATATTGTGCCTGATAAAGTTAATAAGTTAATTCCCAATCCAAAACATAATAACCAACCAGAGCTAGTTGCAGAACAACAACCATCGGTACTTCATCATAATGAGAGGATTATTAGACGTCCAACTAGGTATATATTAATTACAGAGTTCTTTCAGGCAATTTCTAATGAGCTTGAACTAGATCCCACTAGTTATGATGAAGTAATGGTTGATAAAGATACAAAACATTGGCATAAAGCTATGAAATCAGAAATGAATTCTATGTATTCCAATAAAGTCTGGGAACTTGTAGAAGTTCTAAAGGGATAAAACCCATAGGGTGTAAATAGGTCTACAAGAGAAAGAGAATAGTAGATGGAAAGGTGAAAACCTTCAAAGTTAGGCTTGTTGCTAAAAGGTATACTCAGAAAGAAGGTATCAATTATGAGAATACCTTTTCATCGGTAGCCATGCTAAGTCTATTAGAATTCTTTATCCATAACAGCAAATCTTGATTATGAGTTTTGACAAATGGATGTCAAAACTACCTTTCTTAATGGAAATCTTGAAGAAAGTATCTATATGATACAACCAGATGATTTTATAGCTACAGGCCAATAGCATATAGTTTCTAAACTGTAAAAATATATCTATGGGCTTAAACAAGCATCTAGATCGTGGAATATAAAATTTGATCAAGCAATCAAATCGTTTGATTTTGATCAAAATCTTGATGAACCTTGTGTTTACAAAAAGATAGATAGGTGGTTGATGATTTTTTAGTCCTGTATGTAGATGATATACTACTTATTGGAAATGATGTAGGAGCATTATCATCAGTTAAAATTTGGTTATCTAACCAAAGTGATATGAAGGACTTAGGTGAAGTTAATTATATTCTTGCAATTAAGCTATTGTGAGATCGTAAAAATATGGTGTTAGTTTTATCTCAAGCTAAATATATAGACAAAATTTTGATTATGTTTACTATGCATGAATCCAAAAAATGATCACTTTCTTTTAGATATAGAATTGATCTATCCAAGAATCAGTGTCCTAAAACTCCTAAAGAGATAGATCACATGAGATGACGTCCTTTTGTATCAATAGTAGAAAATCTCATGTATGCAATGTTATATACTAGATCAGATATTTGTTATGCAGTTGGCATGGTTAGCAGATATCAATCTAATCCAAGAACAAAACACTAGACTGCAGTAAAACATATATTTAAATACCTTCAGAGAACAAAAGATTATATGCATGTATATTCCAGTGAGGATCTTATACCTATTGGGTATACAAATTCAGATTTTTAAGCAGATAAAAATGCCCGAAGATCTACCTCAAGATATATGTTTACTTTAGGTGGCAGGGCTATAAGTTAAAAGAGTGTAAAGCAATCATGCATCGCAGACTCTACCATAGAAGCTGAATATGTAGTTAAATCAAAAGCTGCAAAAAAGATTGTATAAATTCGCAAGTTTCTTATAGAACTTAAAGTGGTACCTGGTCCTAAGATACTCATTGTTATTTATTATGATAATAGCGAAGCTGTAGCATAATTCAAAGAACCAAGATACCACAAGAAAGGAATACACATTAAGAGAAAATACCATTTTGTACGGGAGCTTATGCAAAAGGGTGAAGTTGTGGTATCCAAAATTGTATAAGCAGAAAATCTAGCGGATCCATTCACCAAATAATTACTAGCAAAATGGTTTGCAGCTAATATATATGATATAGAAGTTTGATAGATACCCGACATGCTTTAGAAAAAGTGAGAGATTGTTAAACATTTTATGTTATTTTATGCCCTTAAAGCATGTGTAATAACATTTTACTAATAAAGTTTATTTATATATATAATTAAGCATACATTGACAAGTCCATATTTATAAAATATGTGATCTATGTATTAGGTATATGATACTCATACAGAGGGTATAGATCACAAGTTATTTGTAAATTAAATCTAGTTCATAGTTATTAATAAAAAATGACATTTTATTATGTAAGGTTATAATTTTTCTACTTGTTATAGTGAATGATTTGCCTTAATCATTGAAGTAGAGATTTCAAGTAAAAAAACTAGTGTATATGTTACATTGAACGGGACTACTGTGAATTTTGATCTGGTTAACTAAATGTCGTAAATCTTAATTCACAAAAACTTTAATAAGTTTGATTGATCTTAATCCTAAACAAATAATGAACTTATATTCATGCTTTATATCTTTGGAGTTATCATAGAGTGAGATCCATACAAACGGTCAAAATCTTGATAGCTTAAAAATATAATTTCATGGGTCGTAAAAACATATATTTGTAAGATGGAATGTAATAATTAATGTCCACCTAAACTGTTTGCAGTACTTAATCATTAGAATCTGTGGTCACAGTTTATTCAATAAATTATTTATTGAATAATAATATTTATTTATAAATTTATTTACAAATATAGACATATTAAAAGTAATCATTAAAGCATTCAGTGACTTATGGGCAAATGAATAATTAAAGAGGTAAGACATATTTTTTCATTGCCTAACTTTAATAATGGACATCATTTAGATGGTCAATTAAATAGTTATTATTGGTCTAAATACCAAACATAATTTAATTAAATAGAATTTTAATTAAATGAGTTTTTACTTAATAATATGGGTTATTAGAGTACAGTCATTGACTTTTAGTAGAATAGTTTGAGGTTAACTTAAAAGAAATTGTGTATTATAAGATAATTATGACTAGGCCTTTTAAGTTGGAGTTAAGAAGCCAATAAGTCTTGCAGTCGCTCAACGCTCACCGCCGTAGCGCTCAGGTGCTGTTCTGGGCGCTGCAACACCCATGCCAGCACCGCCCCCTTCGTCTTTTGTCTCCTTTTGCGTCTGTCTTTGATCCTTACGCACACTACGGACTTAGTTTACTCTCTAAATTATATTCCGATAATTTTTAATTAATTAACAAAAATTAAAACATAACCTCCTCATATTTTGTTTTTTTTTTAAGATTACAATATTCATACTACACTCTACATTACTAATATTACAATCAAATTTTTTAAGAGAAACATGTATAGTTTTAAGGCACGTTTCACTTAAACTGCACTATTAGATTATTGAGACCAATACGTATAATTTTGAATGCACCTATCCGAACATTTATAATTTTGAAGTACATTTCACTCGAATTAATTAAATTTATAACTTTGAGATACATTTCACTCGAATTATACTATTAAGGTCATTGGAAGTAACACTACAATTTTAAGTACATTCCATTTAGACTAATTAAATTATATTATTAGATTATTATAATCAAATTATATAATCAAAATTATTTGATAGCAACACATATAATTTTGAAACATATTACACTCTAAACTGCATTACTAGGGTCACCGGAACAACACACACAACTTAAACACATCCAACCTGAGTTAGAAACACATACAACTTAAATAAATCCTACCCAAACTAAAAAGCTCCCACAAGAGGAGGAGCAAAGTAACTATACCGGTGCTTGAACCCTGACTTGATTGGAGAAGCTTGCTTTTTATAGGAGAGTGCCCATGTGCCACATATTTTGTTTTATAAATTTATTTATTAAAAAGAATAACTTTGTTATGTATGTTTTTAACGTGAGTTTTATGTTGTAATTTGAACGGTCAAAGGCCAAAAGTAAATACACAACTTAAATTTAAAATAAAAGGTTTTAATTTTCAAACAATTTAAATTTGAATTGTATCCATTTTTTTTTTTTACATACATTTTAAAATATATCCTAAAAGATTGATTCATATGACAGTCTTACAAGTCATTTAATAATTTGACTAAAAGTTTCCACATTCTAAAAGTCATTTAACCTATGAATGGTTTTTAAAGTGTTTTTCTTTTAATATTATAAGTCTACTAGAGTTTTTCTTAATTTGATTGCAAATCAAAAAATAAATAAATTTTTTTTAAAAAAAACTATTCTACTTCCATTAGAAGAAGTTCAATTTATGACTTTTTAAGAATAAAAGTTCGAGAGCATCCATTTGCTTGCCTTAATAGTAAAGCCCGTGCACCCCTTATCCTAGTTAGAGGTTTGAACCCTCACAAAGTTCAAAATAGTTATTTAATTTCTCTAATTGTTGGTATTTGGATAGATAGTTGTTTAGTTCTTTCGATTATTAGGAGGCTAGTTTTAAGGTTGTATAGTTGATTGTATTTGTAATTTATTGATATTTGAGTTTTAAATCTTGAAAAGATAGTTGATTAATTTCTCTAATTTCTCTAATTGTTAGGATTTGGAGGAACAGCTATTTAGTTCTAATTATTGAGAGGCTAGTTTTATAGTTGTATAGTTTATTGTATTTTTAAAAAAATTGATATTTGAGTTTTGAACCCTAGTAGAGTCCAATATAGTTGTTTAGTTTTTTTAATTGTTGGAATGCCAATTTTAGTCCCTCCAATTGTTTGGGAGGGTTATATAGTTGAATTTTTTTTTTTTGGTAATTAATAATTGATTGTACAGTTGAATGTTGTATAATTAATTGTATTTGTAATTAATAGTTTATTGTCTTTGTAATTAATTGATATTTTCAGTTTTAGGGTTGCATAGTTGATTATATTTTTTTAAAAATTGATATTTGAACCATGACAAAGTCTGGGATAATTATTTAGTTCATCCAATTATTAGAAAGTCAGTTTAGTCCCTCTAATTATCTAGAAGGGTTGTATAGTTGATTGTATAATTGAGGGTTGTATAATTTATTGTATTTATAATTAATTGATGTTTGAGCTGTAATATTTTAATCATTAAAAACTTGTCCATTAAAAAAATTACACATTATCTTTTACAAATTATGAGTGATAATAAAAAAAATTAATATTTTTTAAAAAAAAATGTATTATAAAATTCTATTAATATAAGTTCTACGTGACAGATACAGCAAACAACCAAAAAATTAATTATTTTTTTAAATTTTTATTTATAAAAATTCTATTAGTATAAGTTCTACTTGAAAAGCCATAGCAAATGAACCCGTATTATGTAGTTTTGTTAGATTTTGAGATAAAAAATTTATTATCGTTTTGGTATTATCATTCTCTAATTCTAAGAGTTGATTTATTGATGATTGTGAATAATTTTGGATTTCATTAATGGATAAAGCTTGATTATAATCTACGAAGGATATTAAATTTAAGAATAATATTATATTTTTTAAATTATATTTTAATTTTTAAATTTTAAATAAAGTGTTAAATAATTATTAAATAGAAAATAGTATAATAATTTTAAAAATTATAAAAATTAATTATTTAATAATTATTTAATATTTTATTTAAAATTTAAAATTTATGGATAGCATTATTATAAATCTCAAAGTCCTTTATTTAGTTGTTATAACGGTATAATGATTTGAAAGGCCAAAAAGTTCCAGAAGTACGGAGAATAGAAGTATTAAGTTGTGTTTCACAACAAATACGTAAAGCCAAAAAAATAGACGAGACTCGATTAGATTTCGGCAGAAATTTTATGAGTATAAAAATTAACTATTTCGATCCGAGAAGTAATACTTTCCTCAAAATTTTTAGGAACTTTGGAGGCAGTCGTCTCATCCATCTGATATAGCACAAAATTTCGCTGGATGAATATGAATATATATCTGGATATAGTAAAGACTCTCTCATTATAACCAATAGTATTGCAAAAGTTTCCCATTATCATATATATTTAATCATGAATGTGTATGTATCTCATTGCTGCACGATGGCTGCGTGCGGCCCAAACAAGACCTCTTGCGGTCCAAGCAAGGGCTCGCACAGCCTGTGGCCGCCGCTAGAAGACTGTTTCTGTCGCGATATGGCGTCACCAACCCTTGCTTTGCGACCAATTAAGATCTATTACGGAAGAAAAAGGGGAAGAAAGAATGAGAGAGAAAGCAAAGGAGAAAAAGAAAAGGCTTAGATTTTTCCTTTTTGAAGAGTATTTTTATATGCTTTATTTTTATTATTTATGAATTCCCTTAATGTAATTCTAATGTTACCCGTAAGTTAATTAATTTTAGTGGCCGAAGTTAATGATGTGGATGTGAAGTCATGATTTTAAAAATAAGTTTAGTAAATTTGATGAATGTCAAATTAAGGTGGAATTGGCCCGAAATTTTCAATGTGTATGACATGTATGACTTACGATTAGTTTGATAATATACCTCATATATAGAACTGCTAGCTCTATCAAAAAATTAGTAAATGAAAATAAAGAAGAAAAAAAAATAGAACATAAAATTACGTTGAAGGTCTTGACAATCCCGTTTATTAGCTTATTAAACATTGAGCACAGAAGGCAAGGGAAAGCAAAGCACGTTAATGATTTAAAGTCATAGCTCCCTCTTCCCAATTGTGCCAAAACTCATCAATGTTTTCAGGAATAGGTTTCAAGTAGATCCCATCATCTTTGGCAGTCCAAATACAGTTTGTGCTATTGCATTTTTCTTTAATTACCGGAGCCCTCCAAAATGCATCAAAAGCGATATGAAGTTTTGCTTTTCTTTGACACAAGTAATGCCAATAAAGTCTGGTTCCAACGAAATTCATCCTGAACTTTCAACTAGTTTCAGCTCCGACCGGGAGATCGTGCATGGCGAGATCGTCATCACCGATTTTGCAGTGGGCGAACAACATTTTGTTGCTGCTCAATCCATATACAACATGTATACGTGCCATTCAGTCGCATAAGGAAATCGTTGGGCTAGTGAATTGCTGATGGCTAGGGCAATTGAACAGTACAAAATTATATCACCACGTTCATTTTGAGGGAGGTCATATTGCTTTTATTGTGGAGGGATGAAATTGAAAAGCTACTGCTCTTATTTTAAGTTAAGAGTCTGCTAATGTGAGAGATAACTAACAGTACTCGATTAAAAATGTTAAAAATAGTAAGAATTGTTATTTTCTTTCATTGGAAAAGTATTTTGATAAAAATTAGTTTGAATTCCTTAAATAGTGGGATAATGTTTATTACTTACCCTTTCTCTTTAATTTTTACGCAAATTTCTTTATTTGAGAGTCGCATTTGGTTTTGTTGTCAACTTGCTGTTTGCATTTTTATGACCCAAAAGGAAGGACGAAGCAAATATAGAATCAACAAGGGTGGATAATAATTTCCAAGTGGCAGATGTTTGGTAAGTAAACTGCTAAATTTTGAAATTAAATGGTTTCCATATGCAGTTATATGGATGGGGATCGGTTACCACAAAATTTTTAACTTAAAATTTTAGGAAAATGTCAATTTTATTCTTGATTTAATTGATATATATATATATTAATTTAATCCCTACTTTTTTAATAAATACTCAGTTAATCCCTTTAAAAAATATTTTTGACTATATTTTACTAGCATTTTCATCATTCAATCATGACCATTTTCATTCCTATAGATTAATTAAGTATTTATGAAACAAGTGGGGATTACATTAGTATATGTTAATTAAATCAAGGACAAAATTGATATTTTTCCTAAAATTTTAATATAATTTGAGCCATTAAGTTTTTAGTAATGTTAGGCCTATCAAATTATATTCTAAATTATATCTCAAAAAATGATGTGTCAAACAATCATTAAGTTGTGAAATAATATAAATTTTAAAATTATTTATTTCACCCAATAGTTACTTGATATATCACTTTTTAAAATATAATTTGAGATATTGGGTAGTGAAACAACCATTGAGTGGTGAAATAATATAAATTTCAAAATCATTTATTTCACTCAATAATTATTTGACACATCATTTTTTAAAATATAATTTAAAATATTTAACATTACTCTTAATTTTTTGCAATTCAATGATGAAAAAAGTTAATAAGTTGTCACTATTTTTTAGCTTTAATTCCAACTATCAAATTAAATGAAACTAATAACTCAAACTTTGTGTTAAAATTTTAAATCTAAATTTTAGATTGATATATCCTCACCTGTATTTTAAATCTAAATTTAGATTGATATATCCTCACCTCATACATATACATAAGATAGATAATTCTATTTTATTCATATATTTTTGAAATATGTGACTTATTATTGTTTTTTTAAATATGTGACTTAATTAAACAATTAAATTTTGGAACATTTAAACAATATTATTTGTGATCAAAATAATGTAATGTATCTATTTTATAAAAATGCATATGTTGGCATCTAAGAATTTATATATATATATATTTATATATGTATATATTTATGTATACGAATGACAAATGCATATGAAAACTATCAAAATCTATTAAAGCAAAATGGCAGTTTATACATATGGAAACTATGAAATTTTAAAAATGGCAATTAATTGGCCATTTTCACTAGGTAATAGAGAAAAAATTTAAATAAAAAGTAATTTATTTAAAGATAAATTAATAATATTAATACTACTTTTATGTAGTTAGGATACAAAATTTTGTATTTTAATTAATGTGACATCTTATTTATCCAATGTTAATTTTTATTAAATAACTACCACATTAATAAGAATTAAAAAATAATAATAACTACCAATTAACAAATAACAACATATCTTATTGAATTAAGCATCTGCACTTAGATGTTTGTCCCAATGACAAAATTTGTGCACTCTCTTTACTTAGATCAACGGTTCAAAATCTGTCAAAGGCCAAAGAATTTTTTATTTCTACCTATTGTTAGAAGACAGCTATCAATTGCAGTTATTGACAGTTGCAATTGTAGAGTTATAGTTGTAATTCTTTGACGCAGTTATCAATTGTAGCTATACTTTTTTTTAAATGTAAAATTTGTAATATAATACTTGTTTCAAAAAGAACATATAACTTATTTTGTCAATCGTCAACAATAAAATATGATCTATTTAACCCTAGGGGTTTTAGTTCAAAACAATAAGAAGTGAGCTTATTGTGGGCTTAAGAAACTTCCATGGGTTGGATTAAGGTTCCATGGAATAGATTTGAACTTGAGTCATTAAACAAGTTTAGTATTCAACATCCCTCTTTAAACTTATTTTATGACACTAAACGAATTCCTTAGCCTCACAAAATCTTCTTGAGCGGCTTAGTGAATATATCGGCAACTTGATCTTAAGATTTTATATACTCTACTTGTACATCCTTTCTTATGATGCACTCTCTTATGTAGTAATAACGAGTATCGATGTGTTTACTTTAATCATAAAAAACAGGATTCTTTGCTAAAGCCAAAGTTAACTTGTTGTCAACACAACTTTTTGTTAGTTCTTCTTGTGGCAATCCCAACTCCTTCAACAAATATCTCAACCAAATTGCATGGCGAACAGATGGAGTAGCAGTTACATACTCAGCTTCACAGGTGGACAGTGTAATAATTGGTTATTTCTTCAACATCCATGTGAATACAATATCTTCTATAAAGAACATAAAATCAGTAGTGCTTTTTTTGTCATCCAAATCTCCAGCCCAATTGTTATATCCAACTAACTTGTAATTATCAGAAGAATAATAAAACATGCCAAAATCAATTGTACTTTTGATATAACAAAGGATTCTTTTAGCAGACTTGAAATGAGTGGTTGTTGGATTCTCCGTATAATGACTCACAAGTCCAATGGGATAGAGAATGTTAGGTCTTGTACATGTCAAGTATCTCAAGCTTCCAATTAAGCTCTTAAAAGTGTTAGATCCACATATTCTTCTTTATCATTCTTGGATAATTTGATTCCACACTCTACTGGTGTATTTATTAGTTTTCAATTCTCTATCTTGAACTTTTTGAGAATCTCCTTTGAATAGATTTCATGAGAGATAAAGATTCCATCTTCCCTTTGTTTTACCTCAATCCCAAGGTAAATGACATTAGTCCAATGTTGGTCGTCTCAAATTCTTTGGCCATTACTTTCTTAAACTCTTTAAATATGTTTAGATTATTTCCTATAAAGATTAAATCATCCACATACAAGCATACGATCAAGATATCTCCATTTTTTTATTTTGATATAGAGAGTATGCCCATGAGGGCATTTAGTGAAGTTATTCTCCAGGAAGTACTTGTCGATTCGACTGTTCCATGCTCTTAATGCTTGCTTCAATCTATAAAGGGCATTCTTTAACTTCAAGACCTTGCCTTCATATCCTTCGACCTCATATCTCAATGGTTGTTGGATATAGACTTCTTCTTTGAAAAATCCATTTAGAAATGCAAACTTAACATCTATTTGATGAATCTTCTACTTGTTTTGTGCTGCTAAAGAAATAATCAATCTTATAGTTTTCATGTGAGCAACGGAAGCAAATACCTCATTGTAGTCAATACCCGCTCTTTGATTCTAACCTTTTACTACTAGTCTCACCTTGTATCTTTTGATTTCTCCGTTAGTATTCTTTTTTATTTTATACACCCACTTAACACCAATAGCTTTAGGAAGAGTAGCAAGTTCCCGTGTATCATTCTTTATGATGGCTTTTATTTCTTCATCCATCACATCTCTCTACTTCTTGTTTTGCACAACTTCTTGAAAACTTATTAGTTTATAGTCAACAAAAAGACAAAAGAGAGTAAGATTTTCTAGCCTTTCAATTACATCATAAAGTTCATGTATACTCCTTGTGTGTGGCACAACTCTTTCATTTAAACTCCAAGGTGTTGATGATGAAAATGATGAGCCTTCATAAGTTGTTGTTGTCGATAAAGAATGCAGGGTAATTACTTCTTCTCGTTCATCTCTTGCTTGTTCCATCACTGGTTGCTCATTTTCTTTTTCAAAAAAAGAAAAGAAGTTATAGTTGTCTGCATTAGAACTCCAATCCTAATTACTTTCTTCATCAAATTTCACATCTCGACGTATCACAATCTTACCAGTGCTTGGATTGTATAGCTTATAACCTTTGAAGTTGTTGTCATATCCAATGAAGATGAATTTTTAGCTTTTATCAGCGAGCTTAGTTCTTTTCTCGTCCGGTAGATGAACATAAGCTATACTTCCAAAAACCCTTAGATGAGAGACACTAAGCTTTCTCCTACTCTAAGATTCTTGCGGTGTCTTTTCCCATACACTTCTTATTGGAGATCAATTTAATAGGTACACAACAATTGCTACAGCTTTTGCCTAAAACTCTTTTGGCATTCTCCTACTATTAAGCATGCTTCGTGCCATATCGAGGATGATTCTGTTCTTCCTCTCATCCACTCCATTTTATTAAGGGGATCTTGGAACTATTAAAGGTCGACGTATCCCATTATCTTCACAATAAGCTTGAAACTCTTTGGAAGTGAATTCTCCTCCTCGATACAATCTCATGGCTTTGATCTCATATCCACTTTCTTTCTCCACAGCAGCTTTAAATTTCTTGAAAGCTTCAAATGCTTCTGATTTTTGCTTGAAAAAGTACACCCAAGTTTTTTGAAAAAATCATCAATGAAGAGAAGGAAATAATTATTATTACCATAAGAGCTTGGTTTGATTGAACCACACACATCCTTATATATAAGCTCGAGAGGCTTATAGGCTCTTGAGTTTAACTCTTTTAGAAATTTTTTTCTGAATTGTTTCCTAAATAAACATCCTTCATATAGCTAATCGGGATAACTGATGAGAGGCATACCTCTTACCATCTCTTTCTTGGATAATAACTTTAGTCCTTTAAAATTAAGATGTCCAAATCGAAAATGCCAAAGTCAAGTTGTGTCTTTATAACAGGCCTTTAGACACTTTGCAGCATTATTTTGAATGCTTAGAAAGAACATTTAATTTCTTGTCATTGAGATCTTCGCTATGAAATTATTGTTATTATCTCTTATAAAAAGACTATTTTCTTTCATATGAACATCACAGCCTTTCTCTAAGAGTTGCCCCAAACTTAAGATATTATTTTTTATGTTGTGAACATAATAAACATTATAGATGAATTGGTGTTTTCCATTTTTCAAGTGAATTAAGATATTACCTCTACCTTTCATCGGTATCTTTGATTCGTCTCCAAAAGAGATATTTTCGTTCACAATTTTATCAAGTTCCATAGACATGTTTCTTCTTTCACACATATGATTACTGGCGCGTGTATCAAGGTACCACATATTGTCTTATTCTGCAGCATTGTCTTTATATGATAGCAACAAAGTA
This sequence comes from Ailanthus altissimus, assembly GCA_946807835.1. NCBI lineage: Eukaryota > Viridiplantae > Streptophyta > Magnoliopsida > Sapindales > Simaroubaceae > Ailanthus > Ailanthus altissimus. Next base: position 25,285,477 of record OX327684.1, read on the forward strand.
GCGTCATCTTAATCTGTTTTCTCAACATAATTTGCTCTTCCTTCAACCTTGTCTTTTGAAGTTTTGCATTAGAGGCATAATGTAACACCCTCCTCACCCGCCTTTCTTTAAAACGAGATAAGAGAATGCTACTATTTTCTTTCAAAACCTTAAAATTAAAATAAGTTTTTTATTTCTTTATTTTAAAACTAAATGGACAGAGTCTCCTCTAAAAATTAGACTTCCCACCACCTATTACAAAGAAAAACACTCACAATCATTATGTTTCTCAACTCTACTCCTATTACTCAATCATAGACCCATTATACAAATTTTAGCTCATTGAAGTCAATCATTCACCCAATGTAATCAGATACAAAGTAAAATCGAAAGAATATATATAATTTATCGTTTACAACACAAAAACAGTTCTTGATCATACATACACATGTACATGTAATAGATGTCATACATTTTGTTATACAATCATTTTGAATACAAACAAAATATCTACCGAAAATATATAAACAGGGAATGTGACTAATCCGAATTGCTGCAGATATGATTTTTTCTCTTCAGTCTTCAATATTGGCAATTTTTCTACTTGCGCGTGGTAAATCCAACACGCTAAACAAACAAAATTGCCTAATGGGTGTACACAAAAGTTGAACAATATAATTTATTTATTCAAACAATGTACAAATAATAAAATCAATTACCACAACGTCAATAGGATAGGTTAAATTTTACCAAAATATTTAAATCAATTAATCAAGACATAATATATATTTTAAATTAAAATTTAATTTATTATATACGTGATTAAACAATTACATGTGATCTCAATAAACGCCCAAAATAAACACTGACGCGATACCATGGATTGGCCAATGGGTTATCAGATGGTGATCTGACATCGGTCACTCGATGACCACCCGCCGAATCTAGATCAAATTAGAGTATATGTTAGATCAGAGATACAGATCAGAATCCCCAAAGATACAGAACAATGCAATACTGCTATAACACCCTATTGGCATGCCAACTACCAATCATCACCTACCAATATTCAGGTTTACCCAGGGCTCCTTAATAATTTAATAATTATATTATATTAAACCTATTTTTTTTAATATTCATAATTAAACCCATTTTTTTTCAAATATTAACATATAAATTCGAAACTTTTAAGAATTCACATCAGGTTTCAATTTTTTTTTAAATTTCACATCTAATTTTTTTCACTAATTCACATTTGAGTCACAATTTTACATATAGGTTCAAATTTTACCTAATTTTACATATAGGTCTAAAATTTATTCAAATTCACATATAGGCCCAAATTTTATTCAATTTCACATATAGGTCCAAATTTTATCCAATTTCACATATAAGTCCAAATTTTACCTAATTTCACATATAGGTCCAAAATCTATCCAAATTTACATATAGGCCCAAATTTTATCCAATTTCACATATAGGTCTAAATTTTACCCAATTTCACATATAGGTCCAAATTTAACCCAATATTAAAAACACATTTAATTTACTTAGAACCAACATAATAATTAATTAAACACACTCTTTGCATTCAAGTATCCGTCAAATAATTTAATTGCATAATTATACACTAATGCCCTAAAACAAAAATTTAAGTTCAACTTAAATGTACACCAAACCTTAAACACTCTCTAAATGGCATTCACTTCTTCTCTTTCTCCTTTCCTTGGCTCTCATTTGCCAAGCCTTCACCTTAAGATCAAGAATACACAAATAATCAATAAAATTTCTATTAATCCCATTAAAATGCAAAAACCCTTAATTCTAAATGGCAATTGAATTTACAAATCCTTAAAACCCCAAATCCATATTCAATTAAAATTTTTCCAATAACTCACTCTGAAATTCACCTTTCCACTTAAAAATAATCCTTGAAAATTGATGGAAATGAGTTTAATTAAGGGTTTGGGGGCTTGATTTAGTAAGGAAAGTATGTAGAATTGTTGAATTTAAAGGGGAATAAAAGAAAATTTGAGAGAAAAGGCAAAAGGGGAGGACGGCAATGCTCTTTGCAAAAATGAGTATTTTCCCGCACTATTCCTCTCTATATACTCATCACTTTTCTTGCTAAATTTGCCCTCAACTAAATTCAAAACTACAAAAATGTCATTGGTTAGAAATGGTGGCATTTGATTGGTGTAAAAATTTAAATAACTATTCACTAACTAAACTAGTTAAAATCTAGTCAAAAACTAACCAATTCTATCACTTTCCAATTCATTTGGTAGCTAATTGCTATTGGTTCATGATTAAGTGTTGGAAAAGTGTAAATGGCCCAAGGTTTTAATTCTATGAATCCATTTATACCATACCAACACTTTTCCAACCAATCAAAATTTTCAATTTCCTTTAACAAATAAATTTAATCCTAATAAATAAAAATTAATTCTAGTAAATAAAAAAATTAATTCTAATAAATAAATATTCCGGGGTGTTACACATAATGCCCATACTTCTAACTTTTGCAGCACTGAATTTGAGACTTATCATACCTTGAGTTTGAGTGTCCTCTTCCATAACCTCTAGTTGAACTTTCTCCTCTTCTAATGTTGTTGTTACAATTCCAACCTCGTCCACGTCCATGACTTATTCTACAGCTACAACCTCTTCCACGTTGGTTTATTTCATTGTCAAGATTTTTTTCTTTCTCCTTGACTTTCATTTTCAAGAGTTGCTCCTTGATTCCTTGCTTATTCTTATGCTTTTCTTCATATGCTTTCAATGATCTCATCAATTTCTCGATTGTCATTTCTTTCAAGTCTTTAGTTTCTTCAATAATCACAACTATATGCTCAAATTTTGAATCTAACGAGCGAAGTATCTTCTCAATTATTCTCACATCTTCTAAATTTTCACGTTTCTTTTTAGTTGATTAGAAACGGCTAAGACTCTTAAAAAAATAGTTAGAAATAGACTCGAATTCTTTAATATGTAGAGATTCAAATTCACCTCTTAATGTCGGGAGACGAACCTTCTTCACTTGTTCTGTTCCTTTATAAGAGGTTTGAAGCTTCTCTCATGTTTGCTTGGCGAAAGTTGCACTTGAAATCTTCTCAAAATCGTCATCATCTAATGCTTAAAAGATAAGGTAAAGAGCTTTCTTATCTCTCTTTTTTGAATCTTTAAAACTTTTCTTTTGTTGTTAGGTTAAAGTAGCCTCATCTTGTGGCTCACTATAACTTTGTTCAACAACTTCTCAAACATCATGTGCACCTAAAAGAACTTTCATCTTAATACTCCAATTTTTATAGTTATTATTGTTGAGTGTAGAGACTTGGAAGGATGACATACCATTGCTAACCATACCTTTAAATTTGTAGAAACTTTTGGTGAAGCGTGACAAAGCTTTGAAAGTCCATTTTTGGTTATTCTTGCAACATCATACTTGTTTCTTCAAGCTCTTGTAGCCTTGGCTCTGATACCACTTTGTTAGAGAAGAATTAGATTCACGCAAAAAAAAACTTGTATTATTAACACAAGAATTATTACAAGAGAATGAACACTCAAAATACAACTCTTAAACACTCTCAAATATTTTTCTCGCACAAATAAAGCTCTAAGAGCTATTTTAGATACTCTTTGAAGCTTTGCTTCCTTTATTTTCTTTCCTCACTTCTTGCACTCTTTATTTGTTGCAAATGTTAAAAGTTAAAGGATATTTATACTTGTGCTTGATCAATCTCCATCACACAAAGTGATACACATCACTTTAATCTACACCATACAAGTGTCTATATACCTAACTTAATATTTTAATTAAAATTTCACAAGTGTCCCTTTTACCTAACCTAATCATAATCAAACCACAAATATCAACATTTCTTTATCTAACTTAAGAAACTTTCATGTGTTGGATTAAGGTTCCATGTAATGAATTTGGGCTTGGGTCATTAATTTAGGTCATTAAACAAGTTTAGTGTTCAATACTTATGTAATTTACTACACCACTATAGTTAAAATTCCATATGTTTTAGAATTGACTTCATCTTTCCTAGTCATACAGTTCAAAATGCAAGTAACAAATAAAAGTAAAAATTGATTTTCGTAGAATCAAATAATTCAAGGATATGATTCTCAAGAAAATAAATAAATAAATAATCTAATGATAGGGAAAGGATTTATAGAACCCTAAGTTTTAGCTAAATTGTTTTATAGACACTTAAGTTTTCAAAAGGGTTATGCAAACCTCTGTCAAAAGATTTCTGTTTCCTTTAACTATAAAATAATCAAACTCATAAAAAGTACTACAATGCTCTTGTATTAGGATTATTATGCCCATCTTACCTTAATAAATTCAAAATTAGAGGAATAAAAATAAAACACCTACCAAAAACTTGAAGTCAAAACTTTAATTAGAAGTCAAAGGTCTTAGCTATTAGGCTATAGGCACTTTATTTACATTGAATTTATTTACTTTCTCTATATTCAATATAGCAGCATGAATAACCATTGGCCATTATATCGCTGCGACTTAATAACAGCGAGTAAAGATGCACTGCCACCTCTATCTACTACATCATTGATTAGTGATCATGATGGTGGTGGTAGTGCATCTCCACTCGCTGCCATTTGGCAATAGAAATATGGCGGTCAGTACTTTATTTTTCATTTTGGCTCTTCTCTAGTATTTCATTGACAAAAATAATTATACCATCATGTAGATCTTAAAGTTTAGAGTCTAATGATGTAAATTTAAAGTTCATCTACCATCAGTAACTAGTGACTAGTTATCGGTGGATGGCGGCAGCTATCACCGATAATCAGTGAGCACTTGATTCTTTTTATTTTCTAATTTTTATTTAATTCATTTAATTATTTTTTTAATATATTATGGCTAATGGTTGTTCAGACTATTATATATAATAAATAGAAAGTAAATAATTTAATGTTAACAAAGTGCATGTAACATAATGGTTAAAGTGTTTGACTTCTAATCAAAAGTCTCGGCTTTAAGTCTTACCAAGTGTATGCATGCTTTTATCCTTCTATTTTAAATACAAGGGTATAATAATACTTTTCATTTTAAATATAAGGGTATAACAATAATTTCTATGATTTAATTTATTTGTACATAAAAGCATGAGTTTTACCTTCTTGCTATTAATTTTGATAGAGCATGCTAACAAGAATCTACGTGGCCTTTGTAAAAACTTAAGGGTTTACAAGAAAACTTGGCCAAAATTCGAGAGTTTATATGTTCTTTTCCTTTCAACAATATTTTAAACATTGTGAAATTATTAAGTAATTATTTTTTTTAGTACACAGCAGAATAATAATTTGTCAAACTTAGGTATATCCACCAACGTCAAAATGATGACTTCTCTCGAAAAGAGGAAAGGAGTTAAAATTTATAATAAGCATTAAAATTAAATTTTAATTATATTAAAATTTTAATGTCATATTTAAAATTTTAGAAGATTAAATTATAAAAATAAAAATACATATTTTAAAAAGTAATAATTATAAAAATTTATTTTTAAATTTAGGCCGCCCTTAAACCACTTAAAAAGTCTGCCACTACCCAAAATGAACCTAAACCTGGTGATATTATTTGTTCTTCTTGCCTTGCTATAAGCCCATTAGATGCAAAATGGCACATACTGTTAGGATCCTATATCGATTAAGTATGTGATTAATTAGTGGTTTATTAATCTTTGGGTACCCTTCTCTTAAAAGTCAATTTTTACGAGTGAGTTCTACCCAAGGGTTCGTAACATTTGGTATCAGAGTTAGGTTCACGCAGGCGGCCACGTTGCGGAAGGGGTGACCACCTAGCGCCCATGTTTCGGAAGAGGCGACCTGGAAATAGACGACCTGGAAAGGCCAAAGTGGGCCACCGTGAACGTTAATGTCAAAAGTGTAGTGGTATATTAGGATCCCACATCGGTTAAGTATGGAATTAACTGCTTGTTTATTAACCTTTGGGCACCATTCCCTTATAAGCCAAATTTTAGGAATAAGTTCTACTCAAGAGTTCGTAACATTTGGTATAAGAGCCAGCCCCACGCAGGCGCCCACATTACTAAAGGGGCGACCTGGAAGGCCAGAGTGGGCCGCCGTGGACGTTGATGTTGGAAGCGTGGTGGTATGTTAGGATCCCACATCGGTTAAGTATTGAATTAACTAGTGATTTATTAACCCTTGGGCACCCTTTCCTTATAAGCCGATTTTTACGGGTGAGTTCTACCTTAGGATTCGTAACATTTAGTATCAGAGCCAGGTTCACGCAGGCGCCCACGTTGCAAAAGGGGCGAACTGCAAAGCCAGAGTCGGCCGCCGTAGACGTCGGTGTCAAAAGCGTGGTAGTATGTTAAGATCCCACATCGATTAAGTATGAAATTAACTGGTGGTTTATTAACCTTTGAGCACCCTTCCCTTATAAGTTAGTTTTTATGGGTGAATTCTACCCAAAGTTTCGTAATACATACATGTTGTAAATGGATTGAGCAACAACGAGGTCCTGTTCTGCATTGCAAATTGGGCGACGACGATCTTGGCATGCACGATCAATACCGTTGGAGCTTAAACTACTTGGGCATTCAAGATGAATTTCTTTGAAACCACACTATATTGGTGTTACTTGAGTCGAAAACAAGCTGGAGTTCATAAAAGTTTTGATGCGTTTGAAAGGTTATTACTTTGACGAAAATTGCAATGATCGAAACTGCATTTGGACTGCCATAGACGACGGGATTTACATGAGAAATGTTGATAACATTGACGAGTTTGTACACGAATGGTTAAAGGAAGCTGTGGCTACAAATTATCATAAATTGGAATATCATCATTAACATACTTTGCTATTTTTCCCATGCTTCATGATTATGTTCTTATTCTTGTATTAAGATAGCTTATGAACAAATTTGTCACTCAAGACCGTTATTATGAATAAGATTCTGATTTTATGTTTTCTTCTTCTTTGTTTTTTCTTTTTTCTTAATTAAAAAAACCCTCTAGTAATTTTCTAATAAGACAACCATTTAATAATAAGTGGCATTTGTATACGGCTAATCTCAAACTAATAGTAATTCATATAAAATATTTGTGGCCAAAATGAAAAATAAAAAGTTCCGCCCAAAAAAAACCAATGTATTATAGTTTAATATATTAAAATAAAGAAAATCTTACTTTAAAAATTACGGAACCTATGTCTATCAATGCATAACATCTTACTTTTAAAATTTTATTCTCTCTGAATTGCAATATTATAAGTTATTATCTCGCGTGAAATTTTGTACATTTTTTCACATAAAATATATATGCTTGGAAAACAATTTAATCCATAAATATAAAAATTAAAACTTTTATATCTAAATTTAAATCCTATGACAACAATATATGAGGCTTATAAAGACCCATGTGAAAATATACCAAATCATTGTCTAATATTATGTATGCATTAACATAGAATTGTATATATACACATGACCTATCTAACAACAAAAATACATCACAATTTCGCCCAAAAAAAAAAGGAAACAAAATGAAATAAAAAGGGTAAGTAATAAATATTTGTTTTGGTACAAGTAATAAATATTATATTACCATTTAAAGATTTGAAATTAATATTTTTAAATATGGAAATAACAATTGCAACTTACCATTTTTAATAGTCCAATACGTTAAGATAGTCCTAATTAATTTAAAAATTACGGAACCTATGTCTATCAATGCATAACATCTTACTTTTAAAATTTTATTCTCTCTGAATTGCAATATTATAAGTTATTATCTCGCGTGAAATGTTGTACATTTTTTCACATAAAATATATATGCTTGGAAAACAATTTAATCCATAAATATAAAAATTAAAACTTTTATATCTAAATTTAAATCCTATGACAACAATATATGAGGCTTATAAAGACCCATGTGAAAATATACCAAATCATTGTCTAATATTATGTATGCATTAACATAGAATTGTATATATACACATGACCTATCTAACAACAAAAATACATCACAATTTCGCCCAAAGAAAAAAGGAAACAAAATGAAATAAAAAGGGTAAGTAATAAATATTTGTTTTGGTACAAGTAATAAATATTATATTACCATTTAAAGATTTGAAATTAATATTTTTAAATATGGAAATAACAATTGCAACTTACCATTTTTAATAGTCCAATGCGTTAAGATAGTCCTAATTAATTTAAAAGCGGAGAATAGTATTTCAACTTTTTCAGTCTCCATCTACTAGCAAAAACAATGACCTTCCTGAAAATGAATCGGGTGATGATGATATTATTTCTCGTTGTTGCCCTAGCCATTAAGCCATCGTACGCCCAATTAAGGTCAGAAAGATGGCACGTACATGTTGTAAATGGACTAAGCAACAACAAGCTCCTATTCGTCCATTGTAAATCCCGCGACAACGATATCGGCATGCACAATCTCACCGTGGGAGCTGAAATTACTTGGAATTTTAAGATGAATATCTTTCAAAGCACACTTTATTGGTGTTACTTGAGCTTGAGACGGGAAAAACTTCATGCTTCTTTGGATGTGTTTTGGAATGATGAAGATCTCTTTTATAAATGTAATAGTAAAAATTGTATTTGGATTGCCAAAGACGATGGCATTTACTTGAAAAATGTTCCAGAAAAACATGATGAGTTCTGGCATAATTGGCAACCGACTGCATGAATACTATGTCTAAGTATGATATAATTGGCCCCTGCCGTGCTAAATTTTGTAATAAATGGTATTTTCAAGCCCTTCAATAAAATTGTTATTAAATCTTTTTGATTCTGTCTCTCTATTTTCTTTATTTGATTTCTGGGAAGCCAACCGTGATGGCATGAATATAGTAGATATAATAGCAAAAAACCACACCATCGACCTTCCATGGAAAAATTCTTAATGCCCTCGACGAGGCAAACTTCTAGAAGTGAATTGCCAATCAAGGTATCTATGCCATTTTTTGCATGGAAAAATATGATTTTGATGATATATATTAATTTACTTCTAATTTTTTTAATATATACTGTTAAAACGGAAGCACATAAATAAGTAACATCACTCAAATAATATATGCAGAATAAATAATTAAAGAATAAAGAGAGAAAGAGTAAAAGAAGAACATACAAAGAATTACATAATTCGACAACTTACTTACATTCACGGCGAATTAAGATCACATTCTTTTTTTATTATGAATCACAAAGCACTTATAAAGTATGTCTTTTATAAGAAAGATCACAAAGAAAACTCTTTTTCATTTTAGGGATTTTCTCTCACAAAAAATCACAAAGATTATTGATGATCACTTAAATTGTATTTACAAGCCAATGAGAACCTTTATATAGGCTTTGGGACGTTTTAAGTTTACCCTAAACGTGTGGGAGTCATATTAGGAAGTCCTGAAGCAAGTGGGAGACAAAATAAGGAAGTCTCAAAATAGGAAACGGATTCCAGCATCCAGTGCCGCGGTGCTGGTGGTTCTTGCATTGGGCGCCGCAGTGCTCACGTTCTGAAATAGGTGTCGTGGCACCCGATCCTGGTCGCCACAGCGTTGGTGCCCGGTGCGCCCATCTTTATTTTTCGTTTCTTTTCGCGTCTGTCTTCAATCCTTGCGTACCCTACACACTTAGCTTAATCTCCATATCATATCCCGATAATTTTCAATCAATTTTTTCACAAATCCCCTATTTGATTCAAAATCATCCATAAAGCAACTCGATCTCTTATTTCCACATCTTCGGTCACCCTCACAAAGTAGTGACTCCGGTTAAGCCCTTATATAGAACGAACTTAACCGATGGCAGTGGCTTAGTCAACATATCAGCAGGGTTTTTAGATGATGCTATCTTTGTTAGACTAACTTCACCACTTGACAATCTCTCGAATGTAATGAAGCCTCATGTCAATGTGTTTCGACCTCTCGTGGAACACTTGATGTTTGCTTAGGTGTATAGCACTCTGCCTGTCACAATATACACCGGTGTTCACATCTTCACTAGCCAATATCTCTGCACATATGTCTTTTAACCACACGGCCTCCTTGATAGTTTCACCAACAGCTATGTACTCCGCCTCTGTAGTAGAGAGTACAACTACATGTTGTAAAACTGATCTCCAACACACACTACACCTAAACACTATGAATACGTAGCCCGTCAACAATCTTCTCTTGTCTAGATCACTTGCATAATCTGAGTTTATGTACCCTCTTACCATTTCATTGCTGTCTTCATCCCTCTTATATATCAACCCGTGATTTGACGTCCCCTTGAGATATCTCAGAATCCACTTTACTAGAAACCGGTGATCTTTACCTAGATCTGCCATGTATCTACTCACCACACTCATAGCCTGTGCTATGTCTGGTCTTGTGCAAACTATTGCATACATGATGTTCCCCACAGCACTTGCATATAGTACTTTACTCATCTGCAGTTTCTCTTCTTCAGATGTCGGCGACTGTGCTGCTGAAAGTCTAAAATGCATGGCCAAAGGAGTAGAGACAAACTTTGCGTTAGACATACCAAACTTCTCCAGAATTTTAATTATATATCACTGTTGAGACAAAAAGATAACATCTCTTCTTTCCCTCTCAATATCCATACCCAAAATTCTCTTTACTGCTCTCAAATCCTTCATTTCAAACTCGTCATTCAACTGCTTTTTGAGCTTCTGTATTTCTTCCATATTCTTGCATGCGATTAACATATCATCGACGTATAGAAGCAAATACATCATCCCACAACTTATGTTCTTGAAGTACACGCATCCGTCATACTTGCTCCTACTAAAGCCACAAGCCATCATAAAATCATCAAATCTCCTATACCACTGTCTAGGTTATTGCTTTAACCCGTATAATGACTTCTTTAGCAAACAAGCATGATTTTCTTTTCCAGAATCCTCGAACCCTTGCGGTTGTGCCATGTATAACGTCTCTTCAAGTTCTCCATGTAGAAAAGCCATCTTTACATCCATCTACTCTAGATGTAAATCAAGGTTTACACACATGGCTAACAAAATCCTAATAGATGTGTGCTTGACAACTGGAGAGAATATCTCATGAAAATTGACTCACTCTCTCTGAGTAAAATCTTGTACTACTAATCTAGCCTTGAATCTTGTAGGCTTAATCCTCGGTATCCCTTCTTTCACCTTATACACCCACTTGCACCCAACTAGCTTCTTTTGAGGTCTCTCCACCAACTTCCAGGTATTGTTCTTCCTAAGAGAACTAATTTCTTCTTCCATAGCCTGCTACCATTCTTTTTTATTTTCACTCTTCATAGCCTCACCATATATCCTAAGCTCATTATACTCAATAGTATAAGCAGAATTAAAAGCATGAGCAACTAAGTGTGCTTGTGCATACCTGACTGGTGGGTTAATTGTTCTCCTTAGCCTGTCTCTGGCTAACTAGTACTCTTCAAGTTCCATCTCAAGAGTCTTAGTCTTTCATTGGGTGGACATGGAACTTGTCGGTGTTCTTGGTTAATCTTCAAGGATCTCCTCGTTGAAGTGTTAATCTGGGGGCATATTAGATCCACTTTCAGACTTCACTTCAACTTCTATTGACTCGGGTGCTGAGTCTTCTTTGGGCATAGGTTCTTCTTTTTCATGGTCTTGGGAGGTTTTCAGCATCGTCATCTCATCGAACGTCACGTTACAGCTTATGATACTCCTTGGTGGTGTCAAGTCTTTACACCACACCTTGTATCCTTTCACTACTTCGGGATATCCTATAAATACCCCTTTGATAGCTCTAGGTTTCAACTTACTCTCCTTAACATGTACAAAGGTAGAGCAACCAAATATTCTGAGGTAGTCATACTTTGGAGGATTTCTAGACCATTTCTCTTCTGGCATCTTGAAGTCAATTGCTGAGGATGAACTTCTATTAATCAAGTAAGCTGCAGTCACTACAGCTTCTCCCCAGAATGTCTTGGACATCTTCTCCCCAGAATGTCTTGGACATCTTCGCATTGGTAAGCATGCATCTAACCCTTTCAAGTAGGGTCATGTCTATTCTCTCAACTATGTCATTCTGCTGTGGTATTGATTTTACTGTTCTTTACCTTACAATCCCATATTTGGCACAAAACCCATTAAACTCTCTGTTGCAAAATTCGAGGTCGTTGTCAATCCTTAGCCTCTTTACCTTTTTGCCAGTCTGATTTTCAACAGGAACCTTCCAAGTCTTGAATACTTCAAATGCTTGATCCTTACTCTTCAACACATAGACCCACAGTTTCCTTTAATAGTCATCAATCAAGCTAAGAAAATACCTAGCACCACCACGAGTAGTTGTCTGAGTTGGTCCCCAAAGATTCGAGTGTATGTAGTCAAGAATCCCCTTAGTCTTGTACTCGCCGGTACTAAACCTCACCATATATGCTTTCCCAAGCACACAATGCTCACAAAACTCTAAGGGCTGGAACTTATCCTCACCGAACGTCTTTTAACTAAATAACTCCTTTAAGTTTCTCTCGCTTAGATGTGCCAGTCTAAGATGCCACAACTTGGTTTGCATACTCTCATCATCTATAGAGAATAGTGCAGAACCACTCACGACTTCGCCCTTAAGCACATAAACACCTTTGCGCTTCTCTCCTCTCATTACCACCATGGAACCCTTCAAAACTCTTAAAATCCCTCCGTCGATCTTGATGGAACACTCATTCTGGTCTAGAGTCCCTAGTGAAATCAAGTTTCTCTTCAAGTCAAGAACATACCTAACATCTGTCAACTCTCTCACTCACCCATCATGTAGCCTAAGTTTAGCACTAGCAATTCTCATTATTTGACATGAAACGTCATTACCCATTAAGACCTTACCACCACTAATATGCTAGAAATTTGTAAACTAAAACTTGTGCGGGTACATATGAAAGTGCAACCAGAATCAAAAACCTATTGTTCAGAATTCTTACCATCAGTAGCGACGAGTGTCTCTGCGCTGTCATAGTTATCATCAAAGGCAAGCGCAGCATTCGCTTTCTTCTTGTCTTGTGCTCTCTTCTCCAGATAATCCTTTATGAAGTGCCCCTCTTTCTTATAGTAATAGCACTTCTTAAGAGTCCTAGACTTTGATCTTGAGTCTTTTTTTCTTCCCATCTCTATATGAGGGTCTTCCTCTTACAGATAAGTTTTCTGCATTGCCCTTAATCTGCTTCCCTAATAACATTGAGTTTAATGATGATTTCACATCACTCATCGTTAAACTCTTTCTGCCGTAGAGTAGCGTATCAATAAAGCTCTCATAACTCTTGGGGAGTGAACTCAGTAGAATAATTGCTCTATCTTCATCTTCTATCTTAATGTTGATAGACTCAAGATCAATGATGATCTTATTAAAGGCATCTATATGATCTTTCATCGGCGTTCCCTCTAACATGGACAGCTGATACAGCTTCTTATTTATATGTAATCTATTGGCCAATGATTTCCTCATATAAAGAGAGTCAAGCTTCTTCCAAAGACCTATTAGCGTCGTTTTACCTGTTACTTCCCTTAGGACTTCATCGCTCAATGACAGAACGATTGTGCTATGAGCTCTTTCTTGAATGTCCCTTCTGTCTACTTCAGCTTTAGATGACTCTGGCGTCTTCTCTTCATCACTAGATGGAGCTGCAGTCTCTTTTAATGTCGAACCAAGCCTTTGACTTACCAACAATGCCTTAACCTTCATCTTCCACAGATTAAAGTCATTCGTACCATTAAATTTTTCTACCTCATACTTAGGTGTGACCATGTCTACTTAGAATCTGGCTTTGATACCAGTTTGTTGAAGCAGAAGCACACAAACAAGCAAAATCACCTAAGTAATATATGCATAACAAGTAATTAAGGAATAAAGAGAGAAATGGTAGAAAAAGAACACACAAAGAATTACCTAGTTCTGCAACTTGCCTATGTCCACGGCGGATCAAGATCACACTCTTCTCTTATTATGAATCACAAGGCACTTACAAAGTATGTCTTTTATAAGAAATATCACAAAGAAAACTCTCTCTTTCACTCTAGGAATTTTCTCTCACAAAGAACCACAAAGATTATCGATGAGCACTTAAATTGTGTTTACAAGCCAATTGAGAGCCTTTATATAGGCTTTGAGACGTCCTGAGTTTACCCTAAATATGTGGGAGTCGTATTAAGGAGTCCTAAAGCAAATAGGAGATGAAATAGGAAAGTCTCAAAACAGGAAATGAATTCCCACGTCCAGCACCGCGGTGTTGGTGGTTCTCGCATTAGGCGTCCCGGCGCTTATCGCCTGGCGCCGCGGTGCTCATGTTCTGAAATAGGCACCACAATGCCCAATCCTGGTCGCCGCAGCACTGGCGCCTGGTGTACCCATCTCCTTTCGTGTCTGTCTTCGATCCTTGCGTACCCTACGCACTTAGCTTAATCTCCATATCATATCCCGATAATTTTCAATCAATTTTCTCATATATACCATGTTAGTATTTATTATTATAAATATTATATTAAATAGTTACTTTTTTATTATTTTTATTATAATATTATTGAGATGACAAATAAATTTTTAAAAAAATAATTAAATAAAAATTATTTTCATTTATTCCACACTAATTTTTAATTTTTGACTTTCCTCATTCTAATTTCTAATTTTTTATTTTTATTTCCTTTCATTCCTCTTTTCTCCTCCCATCCCACCAAAATAAATCTAAAACCAATCCTTTTTCTCATCTCTCTTTCTTTTTTTTTTCTTTTCTTTCTCGTCTCTCTTCATTACAAAACTCCATTAACAAATCTTAACACTAACAATAAATCGATCGCCCATCAACTCCACCAAGAAATTTTGACTTTTTAATAATTTTTCATTTTTATTTTTTATTTTTGTTTTTTATTTTGTTATCTTGCTTCAAGATGTTCTATATTCATGGACATCTCTCTTGGAATTTATTGGTTCTTCTTCTACCGCTTCATCTACTTAGCTTGTCTCAATCAACAAACTCATCATTAATTCTATTTTTGTTTAGGGTTTTGAATTTTGTGAGTACTGAATTAATTAACATCAATAAATAATATTGAAAATTAAAATTTATCATTTGAGGTATATTTAAAAAAAAATTGGGAGAAAAGAAGAGTAAGAACAAGAGATATGAGAATCTTGTATGCTTGTTCATTAATTTTTTATATTTATATATATTATTCAATTTTATTTTATTTTATTTTATTCTCTTATTCTTAAACTAACATTATCCTTATTTTAAATTTTTTATTAAAACACATACATGTTTAAAAATACCTTTTACCCTCAAAAAAATAACTTTTATCTAAATATGTTATAATGATAGAAACTAATGTGATATATATTAAAAAAAAGTGGGACTAAATTGGTATATATCAATAAAACTAAAGACTTGGCATTTTTTTTCTTTTGCGTTACTAGTATTACATCATATCTCATGTCAATAGTTTTAGTGTATTTGGATCACCATGCAATTTCAATGAGTTCAAAAAATCGAGCATAAATTTATTTTCAAAGAAGTAAATATATTTTAAAAAATAAATTAAAAGATAACAAAATATTTCTAGCGATAGAAGGGGTTTTGGTCCTTTTCGAAACTATAAGGGTAAGTAGATATTAGCCAATACCATATGAGGTAATGGTCGTTTTTTCTAATTGCTCTCAATCTTTAACCTAGTGGTAGATAACCTACTCCTAACTTGTGGGCTAAGATTCGAGTCCCCTCCCATATATAGTGTCACGGGCCGGGCGCTTGCTATTGACCTAAAAGACTAACCTATTAGGTAATGCTGCATACCCACCCCTATATACCCAAGATCCACCCAATTTCTATTCGATGTGGGACGTGACATTCTCACCCACCCAATCACGTGACACCTTCGTCACGGTACGGCCCAAACTTAATGACCAACCTGGCTCGTATTGCCTATCCCCCCGGGATAGGGGACTCACTACCTACGTGACAATCTCTATTGGGGCTCAAGACACAGGATTTTTAGGGTCCACTTGGCCCGTATTGCCCATCCCCTGTCTGCATAGGGGACCCACATCCTATGTGACAATCTCCATTGGGGCAATTTTGAGGGCCCACATACAAATGAGAATTTGCGTTTGCTCTGATACCACTTGTCACGGGCCAGACGCTTGCCATTGACCCAAAAGACTAGCCTATTAGGTAATGCTGCATACCCACCCTTATATACCTAAGATTCACCCAATTTCTATTCGATGTGGGACGTGACAATAAGTTGAGGTAGATTTCTCTAATTTTTATAAAGTAGATTTGGTTTTTTTTTAGGTCTAAATTTATTAGTTGCGCTTCAACAAATATCATTATTGTATATTTCAATAGATTTTTAATTGTAAGTTGCATCTTAACGAATATTGTTATTGTATATCTTAATAAAGAGTTGTGCATCATTGTATATTTTAATAGACTTCTAATTGTAAATATAACAAGTAGATTGTTGTAATATTATAAAAAAAAATAGAGATGCAACTTAACGAATATCATTATTGTATGTTTCGATAAATTTTTAATTATAAATATTAATAAATTATTATAATATTTTAAAAGTAGTTAACATGCATCACAAAAGAAAAACTATCATACTTAGGAATTAATGACATTTTATTTTATTTGATAAAGCCAAGTACATAGGGCTAAAATATATATTTCCTTCACATTACTCTCTAGGATCCCATTTATATGCAAAAATATATCCCTTACGCTTCTCGCTAAATGCATATATTCCATCTTCTTTCCCTTGCCACCGGCAGAAATCATACGCACAATACATCCCCAAAAAATGCTCATCAGCGGTGAAAACGTCGAAGACTTTACGGCCATTAACCCACCGGATGTTGCAGAAGTAAAGTGTTGAACACTTTAAGTTTACGCGAAATTTCCACATAAACTCTCCCTGAACTGGGATATTGCGCTGACCGAGATCATCGTCTCCGGATTTGCAATGTGCCTCGAGTGTTTGGTTCTTCAAACCATTCACAATGTGTACAGAAAATTTGTTAAAAAGTGAGTGTGTGATGGGTGGTTGACACATAAAAAGAGCCAAGATCAGAAAGAGCAGGGAACTGGTCGTCGACGTCTTCATTTTTTCTTTTGCGAAATTGTGATGTATTTTTGTTGTTACTTCATGCCATTGATTTATACAGCATTTGTAACTGGATAAGGCTAAGAACGCTTTGTCCAACTGTCACTGAATCAAGCAAATATTTGCCACGGAGGCGATTATTTTGAGGTGGCAAAAGACCTGTTGGCACATTTGGTGGGGAGTGACAAGAGAATCCCCAGTGGCCTGTCAGCACTGCACTAAATAATATATATCTGATTTTACTCTTTGTAACTGCTTAAATTTTTTTGACCACTCGTAACTGCCGAAATTTAGTCTTTACTGTCAAATCTTTAAACATTATTTATGTATCTTCTAACTTCTAAGCTGTAAGACAACTGGCGTATTCAAAGACAATTCGTACTTTTCCTTTATATCTTGGATAATCCGAAAGCATACATGAGAGAAATATTGTTTATTCTCCATCGTCTTTGCGTGCGACAATAACCGATCACTCTTCTTGAATTGTAAATAGGGGCGGGTAATTCAGATCGATTTAATTTTTGGTGTGAATTGAAAATTTAATTGAGTTGATTGATTTTTGAAAAATAAAATTGAATCAAATTTATAATAAGTTGAATTGAATTAAACTTGTTCGATTTTTTTATTTGACTCAAAAATAAATTTAAATTTATTTTTAATTTGATTCAGTTTGTTTTTTTATTTTTTCATTATTATTTTTTAAAATTTTAATTTTTTAGCTTGATCCTCAATTCGATTTTTTGAACTGAGAACAGAATTAAATTTTAAATTTTTTAAATTAAAAAATTAAGAATCGAACCAATAAAAAAAAAATCAAACAGACTGATTTAATTTAATTTTTTGAATCCAACAGCTCGTCAATTTTTACCCATCCTTAATTATAAATTATTAAAAAAATTATTATTTTATATTAGTAAAAAAAATCTTTAACTTGAATGTTACCAGAATTCGTTTTTACAAGTTATTTTTATAAATTGATATACTGACCAATGCATCTTTTTTTTCAGTAATATGAAATAATAAAATTTTATGTAATATTTAAGTCAATAGGGGATAATATAGAACACGACCATTATTTCATAACACTAAATAATATATTATGTTATCTTCTTTTTAGTATAATTTGATAAATTTATCTTTAATAATTTATTAATTGACAATTTTACTTTTACAAAATTAAGAGGAATTAAGAAAATTATAATTACTCTCTTATGACATCGTTAATCTTCACTTATTTCTATAATTTTAAAAATAACCAAAACTCTCTATTATTTGGGCTCAAGCATGTTAAGATTAACATGCCTTTTCTCCTACGCAACAACGACTTATTCGGTTAGGGAGCTGACCGTTTTGTTATAACCTCCATTCAAGAGTTATTGTCAAATTTGTACTGATATTAATACAATTTAATTATGAATAACAAATAATTAATAATAATTGACAAAAGGATTTATGTAGGAAAATAAGAAATAATACGAGTAAATATTTGATATTAAACTTTTAATAAATAAATAATTTTATAAATAAATTCATTCAAAAAAAATTATAAATAAACTGTTTCGTAAGAGTTTTTTTTTATAAAAAAAAAAATTAATAGAATACCGTCCCTAAGAGCAAGGAACTACGACAGGAAAATCATCCTTAACGGTTCTAGAAACAGAAAGAGGTGCCTCTTTATTCAAACTTGTTCCTCAGCGGTTTATCCAATCTGTTACCTGTTACGAAGAGTTAGTAATTGATTTTAGAAAGAAAAAAAATCACATACGATTAAAGTTTAAAGATGTACAAAATTCAATTACTGAATTTATAATGTAAAGAATTTGTTATGAATGTATCAACATAATAAGACATTTATTATGAATGTATTATCATAAAATATTTAGAATTTCTAGTAGTTATAAGCCTAATTTAATAGTAGTCATATATCTGAAATAATGTCTGAGGTCATATTTTTGAATCGCCCCCTCTTAAGTTTTATTTAAAATAAAAATTCTTGCATATTTTTATTATAAATAATTTTCATACATCTAATCTAACTGATATTTATACTTTCTTTGGTTATTTTGACTTGGCCTATATGGTAAGCTCGTTGAAAATTGTAACTGAATGTTGAAATTTTAATATTTTGAATTTCATTTTCTAAATTTGATTAATGTTGCTACTTGCTTTGTTATTATTATTAGGGAAACTAATAATTTATTTCATGTTTTTTTTCTCTTTTTTTTAAATTATTCATTAGGTTTTACTTTTTTTCAAACATTTCAGTTAATCTCCACCGTTTAAAATATTCCGTTAAGCGGATATTGTTTAGAGATTTTTATCAAATTTTCCTTGATGATGTGACAAATGGGTCAATTTAAACTCATTAATAAAATATAAAATATAAACTCATTAATGTAGTTAAAGATTAAAATTTTGATAAAAAAATATCTAAGATTAAAAAAAATGACATGTAAATCTTAATATTTTTAAAAATTCTATCAAAATTATTATCAAGTAATAATTTTTGTCTATTTTAATAATAAAACAAGTAAAATTGGTAAAAAGTATAATTATATCCTTGTTTTAACTAAAAAAATTTTAAATTCAATTAAACGCTAGAAATAGGATTTGAACCTCCTCGAACCTTATGGTTAACAATTATATATTTTAACAAACTAAGCTATTTTAATTTTATCTTTATTTATGAGTTTACAAATTTATTAACATAATATTTTCAACATCACTTATTAATAAATTTTTAAAACGTCATCGACAAGAATTGAACCTTGGTCACCTACATAACAAATAAGAAGAACTCATCATTATGCTACAAAATTTTTTGTTAGAATGATGCAAAATAAAAATACAAAAATGACAAATTATAAAACCCTAGCCACTACTTGCCACCGCCAATCACCATGTCGGTCATCAATCAACATTTCAATTGACTTAGAAATGGCCGACCAATTAGTTTCAGTTGTCCTTTCCATAAACATTTGTTGGAATCATTGAAAAACATATCAAAACCCAAAATAATAATGGCAGTGGTAGATGGAGGCTGACGATTCTATTATTTTTTATAATTTTATTGTTATTATTTTAATAAAATTTATTGTAATGTAGTGGTTAATATTTTTACTTATTATGCAGGTGGTCATGGTTCAATCTTTATCAATAGCATTTTTTATGTAGGGGTCTAATAACTTTAGAGTTTAAACCGAATTTTTATTTTTACCTTTTATCCAATTAAAATTAACGGAAACCTATACCTAATAAGGGTATTAATGAAAATTTTAAAAATACTGAAATCTGCATGTCCTTTTTTTTAAAATCTTATGGGTTTAAATGTTCTTTTCTCTTAAAATTTTACATAATTATTATGGTTAAAAAGATAATTTACTATTATGAGAAATGAATGTCGTGTTATTGAATTTAATAAAAAAAATATTTACTTTTCAACTGTCATACATTACCATAAGAGATCAAATATAAGAGAAAATAAATAAAAGAAGTATAAATCTACACATTTGAAGTTATTACAATTCGATAAAATTGTGAAATTATAATTTTACATTATATTTTTGATGCTTTTATCTTGTTACTAATAAAAATTTATGACCAGAGCTCAACCAAAATACAAGCACGCTCAAAATAAACTCACTTATATTAATTCATTTCTTTTTCTTTTCTTTTCTTTTTTCCCTCAAAGCACTCAACGTTAATTAAGAAATCCTATTAAACAATCAATCATGAAATAAGAAATTTTTTCTTTTTTTGATAAATTTTTTAGCTTAGGAAGTACTGAGATTAGAACCTCCGCAGTCATTCAAAAAAAAAAAATCTTGAACCTCCGAATAGATGCGTGTAGTACTAGGCCACACGCTCAAAATAAAACCCTTTTTTTTTCTAATTTTAAACAAGGAATACATTAATTTGCCTAATAGAGTCTTATCCATATTATATTATTGGCAAATATAACCGAGCGCTTAATTACGTAATTATCTGCAAATTGAAACTCTTAATTAACTTGCCTTATATGTACTCAAAAGAATTATATTAAAACAATCACACACTCAGCTATACCCAACGCATACATGAAATTGCAACAAATTCATCATCCTTTGACATAAGAAAAAAAAAAATGAAGGCATCTCTCAGTTACGTTCTTCTTCTAATCTTAGCCCTTTTTCTATGTCAATCACCCGTTACAAACTCACTGTTTAACAAAATTACTGTGCACATAATCAATGGTTTCAATAACCACACTCTCGAGGCTCATTGCAAGTCCGGCAACGACGATTTGGGCCTCCACCACATCCCTGTACGCGGAGAGTATATGTGGCAATTTCGCTCCAACTTCTGGTCGACGACGCTTTACTTCTGCAACACGTGGTGGGTCGGCGGCCATAAAGTGTTCGACGTTTTCAAGGCTGATGACAAGTTTTTGGCTCAGTATTGTGGCTATGATTTTTGCCGGTGGTTAGGGAAAGAAGATGGAATGTATGCATATAATGAAAAGCACAAGGAATATCGTTTGGCTTATAAATGGGATCATTAGTCAGTGATGTGATCTGAGAGAATAATCAAAATCTGTAACCAGATAGCTAATGTGGCTCAGGAACTAAATGCCTATTTCTATACTTGGTTTTTTTCAATTAAAAATAAATAAAATATCAAGCACCTATACATTTCCTATGTGATTGTTTCATTTTTAATTTTTTTTCTCTTAATTTCTATTGTGTTATTTTATAAGTTTAAGTCCTATCACTCAACCATCTCTTTGAATGCAATAGATTATTTTATGAGTAATTTTATACATTCTATCTATCTTAAATTATATTTAAAAATTAATATATTAAACAGTTATTATTAAATAATAGAATGATGTAAATTTTAAAATTATTTATTATATTATTTTAATATCTAATAATTATTTAATATATTATTTTTTAAATATAATTTTTGATATAATTTAAAATATCTAGTATTATTTTTTATTTTATTATAATTAATTGGATGTAATTTTCATGTCATTTATATGAAAATGGGATATTAACACTGTCACCCCCTCAAGTTTATATAAATTACTCTTTAATGCAGTTTTGGTTATAATTATACTTTCATTTTCACTATTTAATTTAAATGACAAAAATATTTTCAGAAATTTTTTATGTAAATAATTAAAATATCCTTAAAGAATAAAAATATTTTTGTCTTTTAAATTAAATAAAAAAATAATTAAAATTAAAATTATTATCAAAATATAATTTATGTAAACCTCATGTGGTAACAGAGTTAATACCCCATTCAAAGATAGTGACATTTATGTAAATACAAGTACAGAATTTCAAAATTGGCAATTCTTTTCCTAAGAATATCTCAAAATTTACAATTAATATGGCAATTTCAGATAGTGACATTGCCACTTAGGTGTTTGATTTCATTTAAATATATTGACTTAATATTTAATCTTTTTAAAAATTTATTTTAGTTTTTACCATCATAACAGTAATGGTTAAATATTTAATATTTTTTGCTCTTTTATAATAATATATTTGATTTGACATTTGACAAGGATAATAATTTAAAATTAAAATTAAAAAATATTGAATTTATATTTTCTTTCCCCCACCCACACCACTACTTCACTCCTTCCAATTTTTAGTTTTTATACCCCACTCCCCTTACAGAAAAGAAAAAAAAAAGCCCACCAATTTTTGATCTTTGTTATTATTAAATTATATAAAATACCAAAATAAATTAAATGATAATTTTTAGTCACATCCAAATCATCTACAAAAATTAAATGATAATTAATTTATATAAAATATAATTCCACAAAATAATTTGTGGAATAATTTGAGTTAGTGGGATTGATTTTGAGGAAAAACTAATAATTTAATAAAGGAAAATGAAAAAAAAAAGTTAATATTTGGGGGAAATAAAATTTTAATATTTAAAAAAAGAAGATAAAAGATGATGATAAAAGATTAAAAAAAAGTATATTTTAATTGTTACCGTTATGACGATAGAGTTTAAAGTGAATTTTTTAAAAAATAGACTAATTTAATATATTCAAATAAAATTGGAGACTTAAGTGGCAATTCTCCTTTCCAGTACGTGATAATCAAGAAAAAGTATACGAAAAAAATAAAATTGTCATTAAAGTGAAATTACTGAATAACAGCATTTCTTATCAGTTATCATGTCACGGTCAAATTAAAAAAGTGTGCTGTACGTAATTTACTACACTATTCTGGTTAAAGTTCCGAATATTTCAGCATTTACTATACATTATTCATGTCAACAATTCAAATTGCAAGTATATTATCTTCACATGCAAATAGAGAGAAAATGAACTTTCTGTAGAATCAAATAATTCAAGGATATCTTAAAATTATGAAAATGGAAATCATGCAATCCCTTATATTATCTTCACATGCAAAGTCCAAGTGTATATACTTTCATCCAGTAGAATCACACTGTATATATGAAGATTACATAGAGAATATTATTGTTAATACTCTCAAGGTAATATATAATATTATAAATATTTATGAATTTTAAAAATAAATAATAATGTTCAATTGTAAGATAATTTTTCATCAAAATTAACAAAAAAAAAATAATGAAATCATATCAATATTTAAATTTTAAATAATTATTTAAAAAAATTTCTTCACCACTTGTCTCTATCATTCTCAACCACGCAACAGTGGTTAAAGTGAGGCTAGACCCAAAATGATTAAATCAAAAAGGTTAAAAAATAGAGGTGACTAGAATAACATCCATGAAAACTAGACTCTATGCATCTCTAGGTCTCCCATCTCCATAAACTTAATTATTATTATTTATAATTCAAAATTTCAATACACTCAATTCTCTTAAATCACTCAAAAATTCTCTCAAAATTCAATTGGGAAATGAATTGCTAAACTTAATTATTATTATTTAAGGCTGTCCACCATTGCAATATTGCTGGCACACCAGCAACATTGCAATACGGCTGGCACCGTGTACCAACAAATTATTATGTAGCTGGCATTTAACAATTCTCCAACTTGGATATTTGATAAGGAATCAATCAAATCTCCACATTATTCTTTCTTCTTCGCCAAAGTCATGTTACTTACGTATCTGCTACATCATGCAAGGATTTACACCATACAAATTTGTTGGTATTGATAGACTTGGTCAATACATCTACTAGGTTATCATATGTATGAATTTTTTCATATCCACACTTTCATCTTCTACCACTTCTCGAACAAAGTGATATTGAACATTTATGTGCTTCATTCTTGAATGAAAAGCTGGATCCCTTGCAATGTGCAAGGTACTCTGACTGTCACAAAACAATTCAACTTTCTCTTACTTGTGCCCGAGCTCCTCCGGTAATCTTTGTATCCAAATTGCTTCCTTGCAAACTTGTGTAGCTGTCATGTGTTCTGCTTCTGTAGTAGATAATGCCACAACCATTTGCAGTTTCGAAACCCAGCTTACAGCTCCTCCTACAAGTTTAAACATATAACCAGTAGTGAATTTTCTTTTATCAAGGTCTCCTGCAAAATCTGAATCCACATAGCCGTTAACAATAAAATCTGATCCTTCGTAACATAAAGCAACATCTGAAGTACCCTTAATGTATCTAAGGATCCTCCTGACACAACCCTAATGCTCTCTACCAGGATTCGCCATGTATCTACTAACTACTCCCACTGCTTGTGCAATGTCTGATCTGGTACAAATCATAGCGAACATTAAACTTCTCATTGTTGATGTATATGATACTCGAGACATCTCCTTCCTTTCTACTTCTTTGTTAGGACACATCTTAGAGGATAACTTGAAATTAATAAGGAGTGTGGTACTAATTGGCTTACAATCTTGCATGTTGAAGCGTCACAAGATTTTCTTTAAGTAGTTCTTCTGAGAAAATCAAATCTTTCTGTTATTTCTGTCTCGGTAAATTTGCATCCTTAGAATCTTGTTTGTTGGTCCCAAGTCCTTCATATCAAATTCTCTAGCCAACTGTGCCTTCAATTCTTGGACTCGATCTTTATTGGAGCCTGCCACTAACATGTCATCCACGTACAACAGCAAAATAATGAAATCATTATCATCTTCAAACCTTTTATAGTATGTACAATGGTCTGAACTAAGTCTACTGTATCCAAGGCTGATGATATAGGAATCAAATCTCTTGTACCAACACCTCGGCACCTGTTTGAGACCATACAAAGATTTGTTCAACTTGCAAACCAAGTTCTCTTTTTCTTCTTCTTTAAAACCTTCTGGTTGGAGCATATAAATTTCTTCTTCAAGTTCTCCATGAAGAAAAGTTGTCTTCACATCTAGCTATTATAGATGTAAGTCAAATGTAGCACACATTGCTAGAACTATTCTGACTGTTGTGAGTTGAACCACAGGGAAAAATATCTCATTAAAGTCAATACCTTCTTTCTGAGCATAACCTTTTACCACAAATCTCGCACGATACCGCTCCACTTGGTCATTACCATCCTATTTGATCTTGTAGACCCATTTGTTACCAATGGCTTTTCTTCCACGTGGTAGTGCAACCAGCTCCAATGTTTTGTTCTTATGCAAGAATTCAATTTCTTCTTGCATTGCTGTCATCCATAGAGAAACATCTTGACTTTTAAAAGCCTCCTGAAAAGTTGTTGGCTCTCCATCCTCTGTTAGAAGGCAGTATGCAACATGAGCCTCCATGACATACTCCGAGTGCCATGCTGGTGGTCGACTCTCATGAGTTGATCGACGATCATCTGTAACCTCGGACTCTACTGGTTCTTGTTCTTCGTGCTGTGGTGCTACTTCAGAAGAATCTGAATCTTCTTGTACTTGATTATTTTCCATTTATATCGTTGTAGTCTCTGGATTTTCCTTCACTGTGCTATCATCTTCATCATTCCTTTACAGTTTATCTTCTACAAATATCACATCTCTGCTGATGACTACCTTGTGGGTAGTGGGATCCCACAAGCGATACCCATTGACTTCATCAGCATATCCCAAGAAAAGGCATTTTCTAAATTTTAAATCCAACTTCGTTGTTTCTTAGGGATTATACATCACTTACACAGGACTTATAAATATATGAAGGCGAGAATAATCAACTGGTTTTCCAGTCCACATCTCCATCGGTGTCTTCAACTTGATTGCTGTTGATGGTGACCAATTTACCATATAACAGGCGATTTTGACTGCTTCTGCCCAAAATGCCTTGGCTAAACCTACAGTTCTCAACATAACTCTTATTCTCTCCAACAAGGTTTCGTTCATCCGCTCTGTTACTCCATTTTGCTGAGGGGTGTAAAGTGTGCTGAATTGCCGCTTAATGCCTTCTTGTTGACAGAATGCAATAAAATCCTCACCAGTATATTCTCCTCTATTATCAGTCCTTAAACACTTGATCTTCTTTTCTAATTCAAGTTCTACACGCGCTCTGAATATTCTGAAAGCTTCAAACACATATAACTTCTTCTTGATTGGATGCACCTAACATTTTCTGGAATAATCATCTATGAACGATACAAAATATCTCGTTCACTCTAAGGACATCACCGGTGATTGCCAAACATTAGAGTGGATCAATTCTAAAATTTCTTTACTTCTAGAACTGGATGTGCTAAACTTTAATCTGTGCTGTTTATTTGTGACACAGTGCTCACAGAAAGGTAAATGAACCGATTCGAGCCCAGGAAATAAATTTTGATCAGAGAGAATCTTCAAACCTCGTTCCGACATATGACCCAGTTTGCAATGTCACATTATCGTTGACTCTTCTGCTGAACTAGTTGATGCAACAGATGCATCTCTTTTCTGTAGTGTTTCTCCATTAAGCATGTACAAATTTGCAGCAACCTTTTATGCCTTCATTACTACAAGCGCGCCTTTGAGAATTTTCATTATCCTATTTTCAATTTGGATCTTACACTCAGTGTTATCTAATTATCCCAATGACAAAAGATTCTTCTGGAGGCCTTTCACATATCGCACCTCCTGGATAATATAAACAGTACCATCGTACATCTTCATCTTGATGGATCATATTTTAGCGATTTTCAAAGCATGATCGTTCCCCATATATACAGATCTTTCAAAGGTATGTTCATATTAATGGAACCATTCTCTTTTAGAGGTTATGTGCCATGTAGCTCCAGAATCCATGAGCCATACATCAGAGAACCATTTTTTTCTTTCAACAACTGTTGCTGCCTCGCTGTATAAAATTTCACCATCATCTGAGATGCTTGCAATATTCCCTCGAGGTTTATCTTCTGCACTTTTCTTCAATCCCCAATAATCCTTCTTCAAATGGCATTTCTTGCCACAATGGTAGCACTTGACGTTCTTCTTACTTTTGGATTTTAGTCTACCATAATTTTGACTCCCACTAGGGCCACGTTTTGTTGATCTACCTCTCATCATTGTCAAAGCTTCTGCTTGCTGCGAACATTCATGTTTGTCTTCTTTATTTTTTTCGTCTTCGTTCTTCTCCCAGTACAACAGCTGTAACATCATCGAAGACTAAGAAGTCCATTAGGATGTTATTTTTCAAGTTGATGATGAGTTGAACATATGAATCAGGTAGGCTTTGAAGTAAAATCTTCGCAAGTTTATCTGCCTCTATTTTATGCCCCAAGGAAGTGAATTAGGAAAATATAGTATTTAATGTATTGATGTGCTCTGTCACTAAAATGGATTCGTCCATTTGAAGGGTGTACAATCTCCTTTTTAAGAAGATCTTGTTGTGTAGAGATTTGGCCTTATACAATTTTATGATAGTATCTCAGATCTCTTTTGCTGTCTTCTTTTCTGCCACACTGAATAGCACATTATCAACAAGTGCTAGATGCAGATCAGCAACTGCATTACTGTCAATCTCATTCCACTTGATATCATCAGTGATACCAGCGGGACTTTCATCAATTGTTTCTAAGCACTTGTTTTTCCTTAAAATCATCTTTATTTTTATTTTTCACAATGTAAAGTTACCTCTATTGAGCTTCTCAATTTCGTAGCTTGCCACAATTGCTTTTCACCATGGACTACTTTCTGCTAAGATCAGCTTCCACTGTTTCACGTGAACAGTAACATTATATGTGAATAGTAAGCATATACGTGAATAGTGACTGACTTCAACCAGAAGCTTTGATACCATTTGTTAGAAAATTGCGGGGTGATGTAAGGTTGCAACTAAAGTGAAATTAAAAAAATGATAAAAATAAAAATTAGACCAAACACAAGAGTTTACGTGGTTCGACTTTTAGCCTACGTCCATGGGTAAAGACAGAAGAATATTTTACTATTAAAAATGAAGAATACAAGTATTTTAGTATTTTAGCCTTACAACCCAAAACTCTAATACATCCAATTCTCTCAAATCACTCAAAAGAATTCTCTCAAAATTTAATTGAAAAATGAATTGCTAAGCTCTCCCTTTTATAGGGAGAGTTTAGCATATGGATAGGATTAAAAAGGCTATTCACCATTGCAATATTGCTAACACTGTGTGCCAACAAATTATTACGTGTGCCAACTACTAACAAACTTTACTTTCTACAAAATCTTAAACACCATTCAAACCATCGACTTGGCTCAAACCCACCAAAATTCACCCCTCTGATTGCCATATCTAGCGAACCTAAATTCTTAAACTAGCTCAAACTCGCATTAAGAAAACAGCCCAAAAACCCAATCTTTAATAAAGAAGATATATAATCTAAGGATTTTTAGATCAGCAACAATAAATTCGTATTGAATCGCGTATATGAATTTTGTTATTTTCATTTCACAGACAAAGAGAAAGTATAAAAAGAGATGGATAGAAAAATAACAATTTTAGAAAAACGTTGTGATAAAATAATCAATTGAGTTACCAAGAGTCAAAAGAATTTGTTATTATTATATCAATCTAAGATTATGTCTAACCCTTGAAACTTTAATCCAAATATAATGAACATTAGCTGCCCATTTTAGTGACTCATCACAAACATCAACCAAAAAACAATTTTCTTTTTTATTCCCAACTTGCAAAATGAGGAATTTTTAAAGATAAAGACAGTTTTTTCTTTTTGAGAGAAAGAAGAGGACTTTTCAGAGAATGAATAAAGATTATGATGACCGAGAAATAAGCGGGTCAAGGCCATATAAATGGGTCACCGACCTTTACTGTGATCTATCGGTAGGCGTGTTGATGGATGTTGTTGTGCATACGAGTATGGCCCGAATCGAGAGTGTGAAGCTTTTATTATAGACCCCACAGAGAAATTTGGCCCTCGTTGAGGGAGTGGATGAAAAAGATTTAAGAACATACTAGATTGTATTAACCGTGCCGTCAAAGAATAAGGCATTTTAAAGGCAACGAGAGTAGTGTTTATTGAAAATAATGCTTATGTGTTATTTTAATATTGTATAAATATTAATTATTTAATAATTATATAATAAATATTTTAAATAAAATTGTTAATATTTAATTATATATATAGTGAGATACTTATAATGTTTTAAATATTGTATGATTTGAAGGAGTTCAGATCTGGTATAAAAGAATTTAGATCATAGCTAAGAGTTAGCAATACTGAGAGTTATAATTGATAAGAATTAGCACTGCTAAGAGTTAGCAAGTTATAAGAGAGTTTTGTCTGAAATGGGATAATATAAAGTATATTCAATGAGCACTGAGATAGTGCACTGGATCAAATAGTTCAATTTAGAAAGATCTCAAAAAACAAAAATTGTATTAGAATCTCTCAAAAATAAAAAACCTAAACTTAAGTATTAAGCTTAGGATGTATGATAAGTGTCATTTGACTATTTAGCTTAAGTGGCCACATGGCACATTGGCCATAAGCGACCACTTGGCAATCCATTGCCAACTAAAGTTAATAGGTGTTAATCTAAAGCCATTTGTGCCTTAAAAAAATGACACCAAGCACCATTTGAAAGAGTAGCTAAATGCATACATTGTCATGCTTTTGTGTTAAGCATCACGTGCGTTAATAAATTTACTTTGAAAAGCAATTTGCCACCAATTCAAAAAGTAACACAATTCGGCCAATTTACTATGTCACCATTATAAAGCATGAGTTGGCTCATTTTAAATATTTTTTAACAAAGAATATGGCTACTAATTATGCTCATTATTCGGCTAACTCAAGTACCTTGCCACCAATTGTTTGAATCAAGCATGAGGTGCATATATAAGTTTCAAAAATACAGCACCTCATGCTTGAGTTATTAAGCCACTAAGAGTAATATTATTGGCCATAAAGGGTGGGCTATATAATGGCTACATATTGCATTATGGTAATGTAAGCTAAAAAGAAAGTAAAGTGGTGATTTAAAACAAGTGTTACACTAATAAAGCTGAGAGCTAAACAAGAAGCAAGAGTTGCTTCAAGTAACTATTTTCTGTTGAGAAATACGGCTACATTTTAGCTCCATAATCCTACTAGAATTGCAAGCTATAATTACTCACGAGATTATTTCAAAGTGAATTTCAAAAACAGAAACTAACTTAGATTGTCTTCAAGGGTATTTTTTAATCTCATTAGTGTAATAAGATTTATATGTATTTTTTTTATTCCGTTGTGCTTACTTTGCATGTGAAACATGTAAATTAAAAATTAAAATGCACACATTTACCCTATACATAGCCCACTTACAATGTTATGGCTCAAACTCGCATCAAGATATAGCCCTAATGTTGATCTAAAATGTCAAGTGAGCTGAAAGTAGATTTCAAGTTTAATCGGTATAATAAGAGAATTGTAATTTTGGGGTTGACGGCGTTAGTGGTGGTGGAGCTGGTGTGGTGGCATTAAATTGACAGCAATTATGGTAATGAATTAGCTTTAGAAAAAGAAGATGTAACTAAAATGTTAATCTGACACCTCAAAGCTCATCCCCTAACTATTAAGTCTGGGGTTTGATTTCCCCTTCTGCTTAGGTGCGGATTTGTGTGCACCTGTAATAAATATATATATATATATAAAGTTGTTATTTTTTAAAAAAATTTCCCAAAAAAACAGTATCATAAATAGTATTAAAACAAATAATAACTAGAATGGTTGGTTGAATGAAATACAAAATTAATAAAATAAAATTTAAAAAATATTGTAAACCAATAATTATTTATCACATTAATTTAAATAAAATTTAAATTATTTTATTTTTTATTTGTTTTGTGATTAATTTTTTAAACCAATATTTAGGAAAATAGATCTTCTAATAAGTTGTGTAAAGGCATTATTGTCATATCCTACAAAGATAATTGAGTCATTTTATTTGTTTGACATAAAATTTGTTAATTTTAATAAAAAATTCTTTAAAATATAAAAGTGTAGATATTTTGATATTATACGATTCATTTAAAGTATTAACAATAATATCTCTTACATAAATAAAAATTTCGTTGGATGAGAGGATATATTTAGATTTATTTATTTCACTCAACTTCAATTTAAAACTCACCATTTAATCACCATCTATTTCTTTACTATAATTAGTATTTTAATTTTATAACAATCTTGACTTTAAAACCATAACAACATATGAAAACCATTTAATTGGATGCTTTTCTTATTACATAAATAAATTATTTGTACAAACTTATTAATATAACTTTTTTTTGACAATAAATAAAAGAAAGAACAAATATAACCATAAGTGTACAGGAAAATAGAAATTTATTATAAAGATATCAACAATCTCACAATCAATGTAGATCCTTTAAAATAATTTTATACTAAATTTTTCTTAAACTGTTAAATATGATCAAATAAAGTTTTAAGTATGAAAAAAAAAGTATGATTCTTAAATAAAAGAATAAAATTATAGAGAGTTAAAAATTCAATCTAGATCAAAATCTAAACAATTAAAAATAACTAACTAATTTAAATCGAGATATGAATCGTTAAGAACTACCAACAGAAGTGGATAATTTATTATCAAGAAGGAAAAAAAACAAAATAAAAAGAGAAATAAAAAAAGGAGAAAAACAATAGTTTTCTATAGAAAGATAGTAAAAAGAATGATTTCTTTCCCATAAAAAAATATAAAAAAAAAAAAATTTTATTCATATTTAACATAATGTGATATGATATTGATTATTATTAAATTACCTTTGTTGTCATTTGTTAATTATTTTTTTTTATTTACCTCATTAATTTATATTTTATAATGTAAATAAATTTGTAAGTGTTCTACTGCTACTTCCACCATAAGATTGTCAAGCAAAAGTATATATTAAATTAAAATTTCACTAGACAAACTTATTAAATAGCAGCATATTCCAATGCCAAGGCAGCCGCATTGATATTGTTTTACTCGAGCACTTCATTTTAGACGATGGTTGATTCTAATGTATTATAAGAATTTATATAAGTTTTAAATTATTTTTAAAAATTTTATATTTTATTAAAATAAGAGTTTATATAAAATAAAAATTTAAAATTAATTCAAACACGCTTAAAAAAATTAAAATTCGTATTTTTTTGAAATTAGACATTGCGGAGCAACTAATGAGTGGTGGTGTTGTGGCTCTTGTGAGAGCAACAAGTGGTACCGCAGCACTAAGGCTTGAAACCAGTTTTCTCTTGCGCCTTCTCACCTTTTCTCTCTTCTAATCCTTTTGTTTTCAACTCTTTCTTACACATTCAACACGTATTTAATTTTATTTTTTGACTCATAAATAATCTTTAACTTAAAATCAAGTTTAATATTAATTTTGAGTTATTAAAATTTTATCAGTCATCAAATTTTTATGTTAAAGAAAAAAATGAAAATAAAAGAATCCAGAATAAAAGAGTTATAAATTAAAAAAAAAAAAAAAGGAAGAAGGTGTTTGGGCACATCAGTTGTTAAAAAATGCAAATTAACACTTAATAAATTAAATTTTCTTGTATGGACTTGAAAAACTAAATCAGTACATGAAATAGCACAACAAACATCATCCCTTTGGCAGGAAAAAAAAGAAAAATGAAGGCCTCTCTCAGTTAGTTGTGTCATACCTCTCCTTTAAAAAAAGGAAAAGTAAACTATAAGATTTTCAAATTCATCGATTTGCCCACGGAGTTATGTACCCAACTGCATTTTAAATAGAACTCCATTATCCTGTGCATCAAATTTATAGCCAAGAATGTAAGATGAAAAGCAGAACCTAATAAGTATTTATGAAAATAATTTGGAGATTTTGTTTTTCAAAATTCTTTTTTTATTGTCATGGTTTCTTACTATTATTGTTTGTATTAACATCACAATCTTTACATTTTCATTTTCATTTTTAGAGTCACAATAATTTAATATGGGGGATACAGATGAATAGATACAATGTTACAAACTCCGTTTTATAGATTCCAAGTCAATATCAACCATAAGGAGTTGGCGTCTCCTTTTTTAAAGTTTTAACTTCAATATATCTATTGAAAATTGATAATTTAAAATTACAGATGAATTTTAATTTTAATTTTAATATTGATAAAGAGTTAGTAAAAAGTTTAATACGTAAAAATTGTATTAAAAATGAATAAAACGAAAAGTTGGAAGTAAGAAATTATTTATGTGACGGGTATTGTTTATGAATACTATTCATGCGACAATTTATGGATATTTTATATTTTAGTTTAATTGACTTATTTAAGTAAAATTTGGATTCCTACAAGTAAAGACTCTTATTTTAATTAGGTTTAAGATTTTCTTAAGGTATATAACGCTTATATAAATACTTTGTATTGGTTTGTAAATATATCGCAACAATTACAACACAAACACAAGAGAAAAAACCCATAGTTTATAAGAAAAATTAATTGTAAGGTATTTATGAGTGCAATTGAGAGTATTCTTTGTGAATGTTAAGTTTTTTCTTGTAAAAGATATACTTTATGAGTTTCTTGTGATTTATTAATAAGGAAAGTGAGGTCTTGATCCGTTGTGAACGTAGGTAAATTACAAAATCACATAAATTCTTGTATACTTTCTCCTACTTTTTTCTCTCTTGTTTATTCTTGATTATTTGTTGCTACATAATATTACTTGACTTTATTGTTTTCGCTTCAACACTATCTTATTTCACTAAACAAATTTTATAATATGTACAGAAAAAATTAAACTTGCATGAAGGTAGTGGAATTAATGAAGTTTGCATAAATATAATGTGAGAAAATTAATTAAAAATCATTGCGATATAATTTAGAGAGCAAGCCAAGTGCGTTAGGTACGCAAGGATCAAAGACGAACATGAAAGAATACGAAAATACAATAGGCGATGCCTAGGCATGACAGCCATGACGCTAGGTTGTGGGCATTGCAGCGTCTAAAACAGACCTTGAGAGCCGCAGCGCCCAGCGCGATGAGTTGTTTCTCATTTTATCTAGCTTTGTTCCATCTCCCACTTGTTCCAGGACTCCCTAATATAACTCCCATATGTTTAGGGTAAACCTAGGTCCTCCTAAAACCTATATAAATGCTCTCTATTGGCTTGTAAACACATCTTTGTAATCTTTGAAAAATCTTAGTGATAAAAACATAAATCTTGGTGATCTTAGTGAGATCTTTGTGATCAAACATACTTTGTGATTCTTAGTGAGAGAAAACTCTTTAGTTGTAAGAGAGATTGATTACTTTGTGGGTCTCTCTTATAAAAGACTTAGTGAGACTCACAAAGTAATCAATCTCTCTTATAAAAGGCATACTTTGTGAGTGACTTGCGATTCAATAATAAGAAAGTGTGATCTTGATCTGTCGTGGATGTAGACAAGTTGTCGAACTATGTAAATTTTGTGTGTTCTTCTTCTACCTTTCTCTCTTTAGTTTCTTAATTATTTGTTTCTGCATTATATTACTTGAGTTATATTGCTCATTTGTGTACTTCTGCTTCAATAAACTGGTTCTGAGTAGACATGGCCATACCCAAGTATGAGGTAGAGAAATTCAACGGTACGAATGACTTCAATCTGTGGAAGATGAAGGTTAAGGCATTGTTGGTGAGTCAACGGTTAGGCTCAATATTAGAGGAGACTGTAGCTCCATCTAGTGAAGAAGAGAAGACTCTAGAGTCATCTAAAACTGAAGTAGAAATAAGGGACATTTAAGAAAGAGTTTATAGCATAATTGTTCTATCATTGAGCGATGAAGTACTAAGGGAAGTAGCAGGTGAGACAACAGCAATTGGTCTGTGGAAGAAGCTTGACTCCCTTTATATACAAAAATCGTTAGCCAACATATTGCATAAAAAAAAGAAGCTGTATCAGCTGATGAAAAATCATATAGACGCCTTCAATAAAATTATTCTTGATCTTGAGTCTACCAACATTAAGATAGAAGATGAAGATAAAGTAATTATCCTGTTGAGTTCACTTTCCAAACGTTATTAAAGCTTTGTTGATACATTACTTCACAGCAAATAGATTTTAATAATGAGCGATGTGAAATCATCATTAAACTCAAAGTTATTAGGAAATCAGATCGATGGCAATGCAAAAAGTCTATCTGCAAGAGGAAGAACCTTATATAGAGATGGAAGGGAAAATGGCTCAAGATTGAAGTTCAGGACTCCTAGGAAGTGCTATTGCTGCAAGAAAGATGGGCACTTCATAAAGTACTGTCCAAAGAAGAAAGCACTAGACAAGAAGAAAGCAGATGATGCGCTTGCCTATGATGATAACTACGACAACACAGAGACTCTAGTTACTACTGATGGTAAGAATACTAAACAATGAGTTCTAGATTCTAGTTGTACAATTTACATGTGCCTGCACAAGTTTTGGTTTATAAATTTTCAGCCCATTAATGGTGGTAAGGTGTTAATGGGTAATGACGTTGTGTGTCAGATAATGAGAATTAGTAGTATTAAACTTAAGCTACATGATGAGCGAGTGAAAGAGTTGACAGATATTAGATATGTTTCTGACCTCAAGAGGAATTTGATCTCACTAGGGACTTTAGACCAGAATGGGTGTTATATCAGGATTGACAGAGAGGTTTTAAGAGTATTAAAAGGTACCATGATGGTAATGAGATGAGAGAAGCACAAAAATGTTTATGTGCTTAAAGGTGAAGTTGTAAGTGGTTATACATTATTCTCTGTAGATGATGAGAATTTGCAAATCAAGTTGTGGCATCTTAAATTGGCACACCTAGGCGAGAGAAATCTAAAGGAGTTATTTAGTATAAAAAAAATGTTTGGTGAGGATAAGTTCCAGCCATTAGAGTTTTGTGAGCATTATGTACTTAGAAAAGTACATAGTGTGAGGTTTAGTACCGGCGAGCACAAGACTAAAGGGACTCTTGACTACATACACTCAGATCTTTAAGGATCAGCTTAAACAGCTACTCGTGGTGATGCTAGGTATTTTTTCAGTTTGATTGATGACTATTCAAAGAAGTTATAGGTCTATGTGTTAAAGAGTAAGGATCAAGTGTTTGATACGTTTAAGACTTGAAAGACTCTTATTGAGAATCAGACTAGCAAAAAGGTGAAGAGGCTGAGAATTAATAATGGCCTCAAGTTTTGCAATAGAGAGTTTGATGGGTTTTGTATCAAGTATGGGATTGTAAGGCATAAAATAGTAAGATCAACTCCACAGCAGAATGATGTAGATGAGAAGATGAATAGGAGTATACTTGAAAGGGTTAGATGCATGCTTATCAATACGAAGATGTCTAAGGCATTTTAAGGAGAAGCTGTAGTGACTGCAGCTTATTTGATTAATAGAAGTTCCTCCTTAATAATTGACTTCAAGACGCCAGAAGAGAAATGGTCTGGCAACTCTCTTAAATATGACCACGTCAGAATATTTGGTTGCCCTATCTTTAAACATATTAAGGAAGAAAAGTTAGAACCTAGAGCTATCAAAAGGGTTTTCATAAGGTATCCAGAATGAGTGAAAGGATACAAGATGTGGTGTAAAGACTTGACACCGCCAATGAGTATCATAAGCTGTGATGTGACATTTCGATGAGATGACCATATTGAAAGCCTCTTAAAAAGATGAGAAAGAAAAACTTATGTCCAAGAAAGACTCAGCACCTGAGTCAATAGAATTTGAAGTAAAGCATGAGAGTAGATCTGATATGCCCCCAGATCAGCACTTCAACAAGGAAATCTTTGAAGATGAACCAAGAACATCGACAAATTCCTCTAAGTCCACCCAAGGATAGACTAAGACTCCTAAGATGGAACTTAAAGAGTACCAGCTAGCCAAAGATAGTCTAAGGAGAACGATTAACTCATCAGTCAGGTATGTACAAGCAGATTTAATTGCTCACACTTTTAATTCTTCTTATATTCTTGAGTTTGATGAGCCTAGAATATATGGTGAGGCTATGAAGAGTGAAAACAAGAATGAATGGAAGCATATCATAGAAGAATAGATTAGTTCTCTTAGGAAGAATAACACCTAGAAGTTGGTGGAGAGACCTCAAAAGAAACTAATTGGGTGCAAGTAAATGTATAAGGTGAATGAGGGGATACCGGGGATAGAGCCTATGAGATTCAAGGCTAGGTTAGTTGCACAAGATTTTATTCAGAGAGATGGAGTTGACTTTCATGAGATATTCTC
Source organism: Ailanthus altissimus (assembly GCA_946807835.1). Taxonomy (NCBI): domain Eukaryota; kingdom Viridiplantae; phylum Streptophyta; class Magnoliopsida; order Sapindales; family Simaroubaceae; genus Ailanthus; species Ailanthus altissimus. The sequence continues at coordinate 25,323,156 of OX327684.1, forward strand.
TTTAGTTGTCAAGCACATATCCATTAGAATTTTGTTAGTCATGTGTGCAAACCTTGATTTACATCTAGAGCATATGGATGTAAAAATAGCTTTTTGCATGAAGAGCTTGAAGAAATGATACACATGGTATAGCTGTAAGGGTTTGAGGAACTTGGAAAAGAAAATCATACTTGTTTGCTAAAGAAGTCATTATATGGGTTAAAGTAATCACCTAGACATTAGTATAGGAGACTTGATGAGTTTATGATGACTTATGGCTTTAGTATAAGTAAGTATGATGGATGTGTATACTTTAAGAACTTAAGTTATGGAATGATGTATTTACTTCTATACGTTGATGATATGTTGATCGTGTGCAAGAATATGAAGGAGATACAAAAACTCAAGAAGCAGTTGAGTAGCGAGTTTGAGATGAAAGATTTGGGAGCAACGAAGAGAATATTAGATATGGATATTGTGAGGAAAGAATAGATGTTATCTTTTTGTCTCAACAACGATATATACTCAAATTCTATTAAAGTTTGGTATGTCCAATGCAAGGTCTGTTTCTACTCCTTTGGCCATGCATTTCAAACTTTCAGTAGTACAGTCACCGACATCCGAAGATGAGAATCTGCAGATGGGTAAAGTACCGTATGCAAGCGCTATGGGGAGCATCATGTATGCAATGGTTTGCACAATACCAGACATAGCACAGGCTGTGAGTGTGGTAAGTAGATACATGAAAAATCCAGGTAAGGATCATTGGCTTACAGTAAAGTAAATTTTGAGATATCTCAAGGGGATGTCGAATCACAAGTTGATGTATAAAAGGGATAAGGATAATAGTGTAATGATAAAAGGATACGTAAACTTAGATTATGCTGGTGATCTAGACAATAGAAGATCGTTGACAGGTTATGTATTCATAGTGTTTGAGTGTAGTATGTTTTGGTGATCAGTTCTACAACATGTGGTTGCACTATCTACTACAGAGGTAGAGTACATAACTTTTGGTGAAGCTATTAAGGAGGCTGTGTGGTTGAAAGGCATATGCGCAGAGATAATGGCTACTGAAGATGTGAACACTAGTATGTATTGTGATAGTCAGAGTGTAATACACCTAAACAAGCATTAAGTGTTTCACGAGAGGTTTAAACACATTTATGTGCTTCTCCATTACATTTGAGAGATTGTCTAAAGTGGTAAAGTTAGTCTAACGAAGATAGTGTCGTCTAAAAATCTTGCTGACATGTTCACTAAGTCACTTTCCTCGGTTAAGGTCATCATATGCAAGGAATTAATCGAAGTCACTACTTTGTAAGGGTAACCGAAGATGCGAAGATGAGAGATTGAGTTACTTTGTGGATGATTTTGAATCAAAGAGGGGATTTGTGATAAAGTTGATTAAAAATCATCGCGATATGATTTGGAGAACAAGTCAAGTGCGTTAGGTACATAAGGATCGAATATGGACATAAAAGGATGCGAAAACATAAAATAAGGTGCCCAGGTGTGGCTGCCACGGCGCCAAGTTATGGGCTCTATAGCGCCCAAAACAGAGCTTGAGAGCCGCAACGCCCAGACAGGAATGCTTAGCGCCTCGGTGCCTAGCACGATGATTTATTTTTCGTTTTATCTAGCTTTGTTCCATTTTTCAATATAACTCTCACACGTTTATAGTAAACTTAAGTCATCTTAAAATCTATATAAAGACTTTTTATTAGTTTGTAAATACATCTTTATAGTCGACCTCAATTTAGTTCGAAAGAGGAAAAATTTCAAATTAAACAAATTCTATATGTTAATTAAACATGAGAATTGTTTTGAACAAATTCAACTCAAATGTTTGAATATTTGGCTCATTTGAATGTTAAATATATTATCTCGGGCTAATTGTACGAGGATTTAGTAATAGTAATTTCAACTCAAGATTTTAGGTGAAAATTAAGTGGCAAATAAAGGTTCCTTCTGCACAATCGGGTACCCGTCTGTTACTTCTCGCTTATTTACTAGTAGATCTAAAGTTCTTTTATTAACAATTTTGTTTTTTTGCATATGTCCATTAATTATACATATGTATTAAAAATTTATGGAAAAAAATGTATTTCTCTATAAATATTTACGACTCCTTATAATTTATAAAAGCGTTTATGTGAATTTTTTTATTAATTTTTAATTTGGCTATTATTAGGACTTAAATCCACTCCGAAGCGAGTAAGGTGCAATCATCCTACCATCCGGCCACACCAAAAAATGCCTTTGTATGCATGAAACATTTCAGGCTCCTTATAAATTCAAGTTCATATTTTTAATTATTTCATACTAAAAGATATATTTCAGAAACGATTATGGACATCTAGAAGGTGAATCCTAGTCTTGGGAAATGCTTGTAGATGGACAAGGGTTCTGGATCTTACATCGTGCTTACTGAGCTTATAAACAAATAAACAGGTTGCTTGGTCTTGGTTTATCAATCAACCTGAGCTTGAGCTGGAGGGAAATATGTCTACTATGAAAATAAGGAGGGATATGTTTGAGTTGTTGAACCAAAAAGCTAAGAAGGTTTGGTTACCTAGCAAGAATCATCAAAGAAACAAATTAAGGATCATTTCATCAATGTCATGTATGATTGTTATCCTTTGGAACAAATCTCTTGGGACATAATGGTATTAACTGGGGATGTTACTCACCCCACAACTTTGAACTCTGCAAGAAGCACAAACATGGTAATAATAGATGCAGCAGTTTTAGGTAAATGTCTTGAGAAATGAGGGCTAGAAAATTTACATTCAGCTTTTGAAGAATATTAATCTAGGTGTTGAGGGAGGTAACGCCATTCTCCCTCTTGAGGTTATGTTGAAACGAAGAACCAAAGATTCAGCCTAGAACTCTAACCTCCTTGTGTAGCGGAATAACCTGTCAATCAAGCAAAATCAACAAAAATTCAAAGCAGAAAACAAAAGAGCACAACACAATCTACGTGATTCGGCCAATCGCCTACGTTCACGGTGGATCCAAGGATCCTAGCCTCTTATTATAACTCCCTAGAGATTTTACAAGGAAACACAATATGAAGAACCCTCAAAAGGACCTAAACATTTAGTGAACCCTTACTCTACCACGAACAATGATCACCCAAACAATGGTTCCACCCTAGCGCACACAAGCACTTAGTGTCTACCGAGTTCTTCCCCTCTCTTAGAGTCTCTCTCAATGCTTGATATGAAATCAAGGGTTTACAAGTGTTTATATAGAGTTTATTTCGTGCCTATTAACCTTATTCCTTATTGGAGTAAGAGTTCACTTGTTTTGGAAGTCCAAAACTTTCCAAAACTCGAAATCCCGAACCAAAACGGATTTTTTCACTCGTTCTAGCGCTGCGGCGCTCGTCCCTGTGCGCTGCAGCGCTGGATAGAATCACGCCCAGCGCTATGGTGTTGGGTTACTGTCCTGGGAGCCGCGGCGCTGAACCCTGTAGCTATCCGCGTTTTCTTGCTCCCTTTGCGTCTTTAAGTCTCGTTTCGCTTCCCCCTTCGTGTCCCACACGTCCTAGACTTCTCCATACGTATCACACACATTCTAGACTCCTTGTAACTCTTCACTTTGGTATTCATCTCAATTCTTATCCAATCAAGATTGTTGAATCACCAATTATCCAACACTAGGCTATATGTCACTTTAAGCAAGTCCTGCATCCGTCGCAAGTGGGTCAAATCAAACAAGGGTTAACTCTACCTGACCGTCAACCTTTTGATCCGAAGATGGCTCTTATTAATGAAGTCCAGATGATTGTGAATTCCTTCTTATAAAAAACATGGCTCTTTTAGTGAAGTTCTTCCAATAATAAATTCAATGTTTCATACCCCTTAATTTTCAAGTTAACAAAACAGATTTCTGCTAACAAGTTATTAAGACAACAGTTAAAAGAAAACCACACGTTGTCATTGAATGATTTGTTTACGCAATCACCATAAATATTCCATTTTAAACTAGCAACGTTTAAATAAGGAAACCTTAAATTAGTGAGTAATCATCAATTTCGTGTGAGCCTTAGCCACCAATTACGATTATTGGCATATACAACAAGTCTTAAATTAAAACTTAATAAGCTTGCCTTGTATATACATGAAAAGCTATATATAAAGATAGTACATGAAATAGTGTTAAGGTCGCTGTATTTTTTTGCGTATGACCAGAACAAATAAATTATTTTTAGTTTAGATATTCTAGGAGTTTTAAACTTGAATTAAGATTATGTTATGATAAGATAAGAGTTTTAGTTGCATTTGAGTTCTATTTTTTCAGTATTTAAATTCATGTAACCTTTGTTAATTTAAAAATGTAGAACAGAGAACAACATTTTGAGTTGTTAAAGAGTTGTTTTCTTTCCCTTAAACACTAAACTTCCTAATACTTCTCAAATCCAACAGTGGTATCAGAGCTCTTCTTCTTAAGGGACCCATGAGTTATTTTTTTCCTCTTGAAAATAGAAGTAAGTTGCTTCAATGGCAAAAAATAGTTATATGTCATTGCCACCAATATTTTCAGGAGATAACTATCAGACTTGGGCAATCACAATGGAGGCGTTTTTGTAAGCAAATGACCTATGGGATTTGGTTGAAATAGGTGAGATAACACTTTTGCCAAAGGATCCCACAGTTGCTCAAATCAGAAATCAGAGAGAAGAAAGAAAGAGGATGTTTAAAGCCAAGACTTACATCTACTCTGCTATCTCAGAAGTGATTTCTACCAAGATCATGACTTGTGAAATAGTCAAGCAAGCATGGGACTTGCTTAAATAGGAGTATCAAGGCAATGACAGGTCAAAGAAAATGTAAGTGTTGAACTTGAGGAGGGAATTTGAAATGCAAAGAATGAAAGAAGTAGAGAAGTTCAAGGACTACTCTGATAGGTTACTATAGATTGTTAACAACATTAGGCTGCTTGGAGAAGATATGCCAGACAATAGGGTTGTAGAGAAGATTCTTGTGACTATTCCTGAGTGGTTTGTGTCAAAAATATCTTCTCTTGAAGAGTTAAGAGACTTGTCAACTATAACCTTACCTGAGTTAATCAATGCCTTGCAAGCACAAAAGTAGAGAAGATTATACAGGATTAAGGAACCTATGGAATGAGCTCTACAAGCAAGAGAGCATGATAAGCACCCTAATAAGATTAAAGGAAAGAAGTCTTGGAATAAGAGCAATCAGAAGAAATGAGGAGCAAGCTCAAATGATGATTCCAAACCAAAATTTCCACCTTGTCCTCACTGTAATAGAACAAACCATCAAGCTTCAAGTTACTGGCAAAGTCCTAAAGTAGAGTGTAGATCCTATAAGCAGAAGGGTTATATTACCAGATTTTGCGAGAACAAACAAAAAGAATCTCAGCCTACACAAACTTTTGTACAGGCAGCTCAGCAACAATATGAAGACCAGTTGTTTATGGTCACTTGTTATGCAGAAAGAATTCAGTCCAATGATGCTTGGTTGATTGATAGTGGTTGTATAAACCACAGGACCTTTGATGAATCAATCTTTCAAGAATTGGACAGGTCAATGTATCAAAAGTTAAGATTGAAAATGGCAAGTTAATTACAGTAAAAGGTAAAGGTAGTATCATGATTAAATGCTCAAGTAAGAAAAAGATGATACATAATGTATTGTTAGTTCCTAAAATTGATCAAAACTTGTTGAGTGTGGAGCAATTACTTGAGAAATAGTACTCAATATTTTTTAAACAAAACAAATGTGAAAGTGCATATTCTTGTGCCATGAAACATTTAGACTTGTGGCATAAGAGAATGAGGCACTTTCATAATTCTGCCTTAGATCACATGCAAAAAAAAGAGATTATGTTGAGATATATCGAATGTACTATTGATCATGGTGTCAAGTTTGTGAAATAGAGAGCCTATCTCTATATGGTTTTGCAGATAGTGTTGGGGTTGTACCAGAAAATATATTAGAAGACTTGGATGAGTCTTCATCTTCCTTAATAATGGCAAAAGAGAAGAGTGAAAACTAAACTGAGAAGGATTCTATTATAAATAGTGTTGTGGCAGAGGAATCAAGAAAGTTCAAAGACCAAACTAAGGATTTTATTATGAATAGTTCTGATGCGGTGAGAGAATCAAAAGGATTTAAAGACCAAGCTAAAAATGATTATGTTCTAAATAGTTCTGTTACAGTTGAGAAATCAAATTCAAAAAGACTGTGCAGCAAACACAACAAGGAGGAGTGTTAAGGTTGCTGTATTTTCTACGTATGACCAAGACAAATAAACTATTTTTAGTTTAAATATTCTAGGAGTTTTAAACTTGAATTAAGATTATGTTATAATAAGATAAGAGTTTTAGTTGCATTTAAGTTCTATCTTTTTTAATGTTTAAATTCATATAACATTTGTTAATTTAAAAATACAGAATGGAGAACAACATTTTGAATTGTTAAAGAGTTGTTTTCTTTCCCTTAAACACTAAACATCCTTATACTTCTTAAACCCAACAAATAACAGAACAAACATCATCCCTTTGAAGGCCTCTCTCAGTAATGTTCTCCTTCTGATCATAGCTCTCTTTCTATGTCAATTTCAAACTCACTTTTTAATAAATTTTCAGTGCACATACTCGACGGTTTCAATAACTAGACTCTTGAGCCTCGAGGCTCACTGCAAATCTGGCGATGACGATATGGGTGTCCGCCACATCCTGTAGTCGGAGAGTTTATGGGGAAATTTCGCTATCAACTTCTGGTCGACGACGCTTAACTTCTGCAACGCGTGGTGGATGGGCGGGCTGGCATAAATTGTTTGACACTTACTAGGTTGATGAGAAGTTTTTGGCACAGTATTGTGGCTATGAATTCTGCCGGTGCCTAGGGAAAGATGCTGGAATATATGCATATAATGAGAAGCAAAAGAAATATATTTTGGCATATAAATGGGATCCTTAGTGAGTGTCGTGAGGGAATAAACAGAATCTGTAGCCAGACCCAGATATCTGTGAGGCTCACAAGCTAAATCAACACTTGTTTTCTCTACTAAAAACGTCACACTTATTTGCCATATGATTGTTTCTATTTCCTTTTTTAAATAAAAGAGTATGCTTTGTATGATAGTCCTTCGTTATTATATTTTATTAGATGTTGTTTTGATGTTCTTTTTGTATGAAGATAAAAGTTACTTTTGAGTTCACGAAGGTCAAAACGGAAGAATTTGAATCAGAGATGTGATTTGAACCCATGAAAATGGTAATAATTCCAACTAAGTAAAAACCATCCCAAGCCTAATAACGACTCTACGTCCCTACCCATAATTAAGATGATATGCAATTTCAATTCTGTTAATTTGGCGTCAACATGGTATAAACTTGACATGAATTATATTCGACTTGAACAATGTGAGAGTCCATTAAAATTCATGTCCAACTTAAGTTCTAACCTAGATAGTACAACGAATTAGCAGCTATATCCAATTTTAATTCTTTAATTGATACTTTCTAAAGAATTATTATATTAGCACATAAATCCAATAAAGAATTTGTTAATTTTTTTCTCATAATCATAGAGTAAATTTAGAAAGCTTCAAAGAAAAGATTAAGAAGCAGAAGCTTGAACTTACATTATTTTCTTCATTATTAGGTTTGATATCTAAATAATTTAATAGAAAATTAAAGGTGCATGTAGCAATTAACAATTATTAATCATATTTTCCACGTAACTATAAATGGCATACTAAAACTATACAAAAATTTACGATAATGGTGAAAAAATATGATCATTTTTTTTTCCAAAAACAAGGGGATCTCATTAGAATCAAGAAACCATTACAGCAAGGTAGAGATATCGGTGGAACGGAAAAGGAAAAGGGAAGTAGTTTCAAACTCGCTCTTGTTAGCTCGAGTTTTCTTTATACACTTGGTTCGCTTTAAAGACCGCACCATCGCTGACGTATGTATTTAACCTTTTTTCGTCCACTCTTGATGGATGGACGGCACCTTCGGTTGGGTCCTGAATCTGAAATGTAGTTTTTACTTAAGCAAAACAGTCATTTTATGCGATTGAACATTAGATTGAGTGAATGGGACTAAACACAAACAAAAGAAAGAAAAAAAGGGCTCAAGTTTGAATCCCTACTCTAGATGAAGAGGGTCTAGCAACTGTTGAGGCAGAGTGCAAAGAGCCCAAAGAAGGTAAAATATTATTACATGCAAATTATAACTTAATGATAATTCAATGCTACTCTTGTTAGCCTACGAGCAGAATTATTACAGCTTCTCATCGTGTGAATGAGTTGGAAACTTGCGGGAGCTTTTGAATTTCTTGAACAACCCAAAAAAATTTCCTTACTGGTTCCATAACTCAATTGATCAACTTAACAACATTTAATAAATCAATGGATACAAACATTAGACCAGCCTCAAATTCAAAAGTTATTAAAGAATCAATAATGTTACACATCCTAAATTTAAATCTCAAATTTTAAATTTTAAATGAAGTATCAACTAATTATTAAACAGTTAATTTTTGTAATTTTTAAAATTATTCATTATAATTTTTTTTTTCGCTCAATGAGCACTTAAGACTTTATTTAAAATTTAAAATTTAAAATATAATTTAAAAAAATGTAATATTATTCATTAGAGAGTATGATTAAGAAGAATAATAAACAGTTAAATGCACCCAAAGTTGGTCTTTGTAGCACAAATCTAAAATTAAGCGGGGTGTAGTTAGATCACTTGTTGAGAATTTCAAATTACTGCTGGCCCAACACGAGTCCGGCCCCAATCCAATACACACAAACCCAACTATCCGACTCCTTCTCTCTCCTATATAATCCTCCGTATCGTCTGCATTGCAAAGTAACCTGATTTGCTTAACTTGTTCACAAAGACATCTCTCTCGCTCGAAATCTAACAATCTTCATCAAGCCATGGGTCAGGGAACACCGGGCGGTCTAAACCGGCAAGGTCCAGGAGGCGACCGGAAGGGCGACGGAGCCGATAAGAAGGACAAAAAATTCGAGCCAGCGGCGCCCCCGGCTCGAGTTGGCCGCAAACAGCGAAAACAGAAAGGACCCGAAGCGGCGGCCCGACTCCCGACCGTTACGCCGCTGACGAAGTGCAAGCTGCGGCTGTTAAAGCTGGAGAGAATAAAAGATTATCTGTTGATGGAAGAAGAGTTCGTGGCCAATCAGGAGAGATTGAAGCCGCAAGAAGAGAAGGCTGAGGAAGATCGGTCAAAGGTCGACGATCTGAGAGGGTCGCCGATGAGCGTGGGCAATTTGGAGGAGCTGATTGATGAGAACCACGCCATTGTTTCGTCGTCGGTGGGGCCCGAGTATTATGTTGGCATTTTGTCGTTTGTTGATAAGGATCAGCTGGAGCCTGGCTGTGCTATTTTGATGCACAATAAGGTATGGTGAAATTTAGGGTTTTCATATGTGGAAGTTTTGTTGGGCTGCGAGAGGTTAAAATTCAAATAAAGTTAGGGTTTTTAAATGTGAGTGGGATAAGTTTGAGCTAGGGTTACGGATCTATGAATGAAAATAAGGTAACACAAAAGTCTTTAATGTCAGATATTTCATGAAACTGGCCGAAGTCCCGCTTCTCGCTGTATTTCTTCTGTAGTTAACTCTCTAGATGTGGAAAAATTGAATTAGCTGGTGGTAATTAGGAAATTACGATGTCAAAATTGAAACCTAGCTAATGGCACTCTGTACGCTGTTTTTCAAGTACATTCATATATAGTAGAAATATTTTGAAATTTGCATGGGCATTCTTAAGGAAATCTTATGTGGGAGTGGGATTAAAGCTGGAAAGTCTATTTTGTGCTTACTCTGTTACTTTTTATGATTGTGTGTACTTATAATATATAATTAAGATATTACGTTGTGTTTTGTGCCAACTATTGGTTTGTGCTTGCTGTGACATAGTGCTTATGCTGTTGAAGAATTAGAAAGTATGTTGAATTTGCGGGTTCTAATGTTTTTTTATGGCCATTGATCAGGTTCTTTCTGTTGTTGGGCTTCTGCAAGATGAAGTTGATCCAATGGTGTCTGTGATGAAGGTTGAGAAGGCTCCATTGGAATCTTATGCTGATATTGGAGGTTTAGATGCCCAGATACAGGAGATTAAAGAAGCTGTTGAGCTTCCTCTGACTCATCCTGAGCTATATGAAGATATTGGTATCAAGCCTCCAAAGGGAGTCATATTGTATGGAGAGCCTGGAACAGGAAAGACACTACTTGCAAAGGTCAGTACTTGAATGTATTTATTTTTAGACTGTTGCTTCATCAATCTGCAATCCATCTCACCTCGTTGACCTTGTTATCTTCTTTATACTTGTACGTCCCAATGAGACAGCTGGTCACGTGTATATTGTATGTTGTCTGTAGTTGGTTTATTTAGTCACAAATTTTTAAGAAATAAGTAAATAAGAAAACAGTATGAAGACTGGCTGCAAATGATCTGCTCAGTAGCTGTCACATTGTAGATTGTATGTTGCTTGTAGTTGGTTTATTTATTCACAGATTTTTATAAAATAAATAAATAAATAAGAAGAAAGTCTGAAGACTGGCTGCCAATGATTTGCTCAGTTGTAAATTTGGGCAATCTAACGTCGTAGGTTTTTCTTTAATCTTTATACTGGCAACCTGTTAAAACAGTGCATTTGATCATGCTTGTTTACTCTGACATATATGCACACTTTAAACAAGAACAGTTGCTCTTTAATTATTTCTTATTTTCCGTGCCCATTGCATTCAATTGATTTACGATAACAAACAAATTTTGACTACTGCATCTTGACAATAGCAATGTCTGTTCTACAAGTGTGTATCTGGAAGCACATGGATAAACGGCTATGTGAGCTTATGTTGCATTTAACCTTATCTTGTATAATTTGCTTTAGCAGTTGCTCATCTTTAATAAAGATTATTGGTTTCTTTACACACCGCATCTTGAGCTATATGCCATGCACAAAGGACTGTGAACATTTTTTTGTCATGTCTGCTCTGATGGACTTGCAAACTAATGAGCACGAGGAATTATTTGTTCTGTTTTTTGGTACTCATATTTGTTATGGACTTGCCCCTTCTGTTTTTGACATTATATAGAGTTTGAAAGGCACAGTAACCACTGACTTATTGTAGTTTTTTTTTCTAATGGCTTTCTTGTTTTGGTTGGCATTTAAGGGTTGAATTTCTGCATTACTGGCATTTATGTGACCTATTCTTATTCTTTCAGGCTGTTGCAAACTCAACATCTGCAACTTTCTTGCGTGTTGTTGGTAGTGAATTAATTCAAAAGTACTTGGGTGATGGACCAAAATTAGTGAGGGAACTCTTTAGAGTCGCTGACGATTTGTCACCTTCTATTGTCTTCATTGATGAAATTGATGCAGTCGGTACAAAGAGGTGAGTCAATGATTTGCCTCTGAGAGCAGTAATCTTGTTCTCTGAAATGTTTTTGTTCAACAAATACTGTATACCCTGCAGGTATGATGCCCACTCAGGTGGTGAACGTGAAATCCAGAGGACAATGTTGGAATTGCTGAACCAGTTGGATGGTTTTGATTCAAGAGGAGATGTCAAAGTTATTCTTGCAACAAACAGAATTGAAAGTCTTGATCCAGCTTTGCTGCGGCCTGGTCGAATAGATAGAAAGATTGAATTTCCTCTTCCTGATATCAAAACAAGGAGGCGTATTTTCCAGGTATGTTAAAGCAGTATACTTTCTTGTGCTTGTTGGATCTCTTAGCCTGCTTCATTAATTGACTAAGCAATCTTTGTATTTATGCATTGCAGATTCACACATCAAGGATGACCTTGGCCGATGACGTTAACTTGGAAGAGTTTGTTATGACTAAAGATGAGTTCTCTGGAGCTGATATAAAGGCTATATGTACTGAAGCTGGTTTGCTTGCCTTGAGAGAGCGCCGCATGAAGGTGAGCATAACCTGCTAAACCTTAAAAAATTACTTATCTTGTGTGATATTTCCGTCTTTGTTTGGTTCCTATGCTTTGGAAGTACAATCTGTTGTTCACTTATGAGTTTGATTAGATTGACTTGTTCACCTGCTCACTAGTGCCAAGTGTAAGTTATTAATAAATACCCACGATTGAAGCAAAGAAAGAAACTCTATCAGAAAATAGGCTTCCTCCATAGAATATTGACTGTCCTTGCATGGAAAACTCTTATCTTCTTATGAAATTGACTTATAAGTTTGTGTCAAGATTTGTTTGAGATTTAAGATGTTATTAGACTCCGTTTGAGTAGTCTTTTTGATATAACCCAATGGCATTTATGTTTTAAGATTTGTAAGAAATGTTATTGGACTGTTTTAATAGGATTGTAAACAGATTTAGTTGGAATATGCCGAAATAAATCTAAATATGCTTACTGTTATGATACATTTTGATAACTTGCTATTTCAAATCCCATGATGCAGGTGACACACACAGATTTTAAGAAGGCAAAGGAGAAGGTGATGTTCAAGAAGAAAGAAGGGGTGCCAGAAGGGCTTTATATGTGAAAATATTGTTCTATATGTGCTCTTCTAGTTCATCCGTGTCTTATGCTGTATTTCCAAATTTAAGTGTTTGTACTTTTTAAGCTGCTTTCGTAAGTTCATGGCCAACTGTTGTTATTTGAGTAATGGTAGTCCAGTTTGGGAACACCTTCAGGTCTGTTATAAAATTCAGCATTCCGTTTTGTTTCTAAGCACATCTTGATTCCTAATTTCTCTTCTAGCTATCTTAAGACATTTGCTTTTAGTTTTTTTTTTTTCCCTCCTGTTCGTCCTAAAAAAAATGGCATAGTTTTCTAATTTACGGGGAATCATTTGATACAAAAATCTGTCCTGCTTGTACAGCTTGTGTTGCTTGATGTTCTTGCTTTCTTCTCTTCATTGTTAGTTTATTGTTTGTTTGGAGCATTGCTACTCTTATTTGGAGCATTTCTACTTAATGATGAAGACGTTGTTAGCTCTTTAAATTGTTGCGGTCTTCTTTAGGCTATGCTCTGGTTAGGTGGAGGAAACTTGGTGGTCTAGCACTTAGCAAACGGGGCCCCTTGGCCACCAGATCGTTGTTATTTCAAACGGCAATATGTGTCGAGACCCGAGATCAAGTGAGCTGGCAAGGAATTAAAGCATGTCAGCTAAATGAAGCAAATTTTTCGGCCCTCTTATTGTTATTGGGCTTGGGTCTAATAACTAAATAAGGCCGTACTAGATTTATCCCTAACAAGATCAACATAGTAGACAGACCGAAGATAAATGGCAGACACATGCTAGATTTAGATTCTGATACGAATTTTAGGGGTCCATTTTACCATTTTGCATTGTATGCCCGATTGCCTTCGTCTTCTGGGTGTGACTTTTAATGGATTCTCTCTTGTACATTAACTAACAATAACTTTATGTAATCCAAAAAATTATTTTCTATAAATTATAATTTACTGTTATTAGAAGCTCATAATCTTGATTTTTCACATTGTCATGTAAAATAAAGATTACTGGATACCTATTCAAATTTTTTGCACTCATGTTTCACTGAAAACACAGATAAAATTTTTGAACTCATATTTCACTATAAAAAAAACACAGATAAACAATACTTTTAATAGAAGAAAGAAATTTGTAACTCATATTTTACCATAGAAGCTTTATTTTACATATTCTCCTTTATAGATTAAAAAAGTATATGAATTTCTGTTTGATAAAAACTTTAAAATAATCTTTCAAATTTTTATAAATTGCAAATTTGAATATAATTATTATATTGTAAGTTACAAGTTATAAATTGTGATTATATAGTAGTTGTAATATATTTAAATTAGTCATTAAACTCAATTTAAACATGTGAGAGTTATAACATTTAAATATTATTATTATTTAGAAGTTTTATATTTTAAATTATTGTAAGAATTACAATATATTAAAATTATTCCTATTAAATATTAGAACTAATACATACACTACTTACCACCATATATAAGGGTGTTAGCCCTTTTTTTTTTATTGGAGTATATAAAAGTGAGAAAGAATAAAGAAAAGTTAAAAGTGTTTTATGTATAAATAATATAATTTTATATTGTATTTTCATCAATTATAACTATAAAAATTTAATATTATCTTCTGATAGTTGTGCTATATGAAGAGAGCGACTACAAGCATAAGATTAAATTTTTATACCATATAAATTTGTCACTGCTTGCACGAAATGGACTATTTTATTTTAAGATAATACTATTTAACATGTTTATTTTATGCTCAAAACTAGATATATTTATTTTTATTGTTTAGTTTATTTATATATGTTATTAATATATTTTTTCATATCTTATATATAATTATAATTTCAAATATGATTAAAATATATGAAAAATAAATATACCCAACAAATTTCAAGCAAGGGCTTTTAATATTTGATAGGGATTTAGATTCAAAAAAAAAATTGATAGGGATTTCATCAATCTAATGTTTAGCAAGAGAAGAAGAATTGACACAATTTTCTATTTTAATATTCTGTCATTTGATTTATGAAATTTATAGCCGAAATTACTGTCAACATTTCAAGGTAAAACTTAATAATTACTTTCCCAAAAAAAAAAAAGTTCCGATTATATAATAAATTCAAAAAGAAAAGAGAATTGTCCTACCGGCTACTTAATTATTTACTTGGAAAAGCTTTGGGAAACTTGGTTGCAGCATAGGAGAGCCGGCAGATAGTCTGAGGTTCCGCCATAATCGTAAGTATTCATCTTACACTACTCTCTTGTTTTCTTTCAACTGAGGAAGATGCAACATTATAGAAACTTTAATCGCAAATAAAAAAGCAAACATCTTTGAATTGAGATGGATTTTTCATCCGCATCTGCCGTAGTCGATTTTATATGATTTGATCATTCTCTCGTGTACAGAGGGTTCAAGAGCGCATAAAAACAGAGAATATTAAATCAAATTTGAATGGGTCCTCCTGCTCGGCAATGTCAAGTGTGCAACGATGCTGAATCTAAGTACAAATGCCCCAATTGTCTTGCTCCTTAGTAAGCTCCCCAACTATCTTCATCCCTTTTTTATTCTAAGTTATTCCTATGCATATAAAGTTTGTTTGTTTCCCATTTGTTCGCCAGAAGCTTTTTATTATTTGTTGACTATATTTTCTTCTTCCTTTTCAGTTGTTCTCTAGCCTGTTTCAAGAAACACAAAGGTATCTCTCTTTTACTTTAATTTACATTTTTAATGTTTGAGAATGTAAAAACATCCAATCAGAGAGAAATAGCATATTACTGTGTGCTGCTCACAATCACTATTGCCTTGAACTTGTTAGTTTTTGGTTAATCACCATCTACCATTACGCAACGTAAATTAATTTGAAGCAAATCAAATTATTATGCCTAAAAATGGAAGTGAGAATTATCTAGCTTAAAAACCATGGGTCAATCTAGGTGATTGAAGTATCAAAAGTAGAGTGAACCAACAGCATATGGTAGTAGTTTGAGTTTGTACTGAATCACTGAAGTATAAATTCGGAAGTAAAAGACCCTCATATATTTGCTAGTTTTGTTATATAATTGTTGGCGGCTGCCTTTTTATCATGCTACCAGTTATGGGAACTAACATGAGCTTAAATCTTGATGCAGAAACTCCTTGTGCTAAGCCAGGACCTACAGAGGAAAAATCAAGTAAGAAGATTGTACTCTGACCACATGTAACTCAATGGTCTCCATAGCCAAAATATAAATTGTCTTGAAAATGGCTGTGATCATTCTTGAACTTTCAGTTCTGTCTGAATTTTAGATAAGTTGTATGTACTGATGGTTAGGGTGGGCTCTCATCGTCTCTTCCGTTGCTAGTATATGAATAGGCTTGCTGATAGTTCCAAGTTACAAGTTAAATTAAAGAACTTTTGTTTTCTCAATCCATGCATTCTTGTATTCCCTCCATATATATTCTTAAAGTATTTCCCTAAAGTAGGGCATCTGACAGTTTGACCCCTAATATAGAGAACATGTATTAGCCAGCATCATTCATAATGGTTAAGGGCCATTTGGTATAGAATTGCTTTTGATTTTCTTTGGAAGCACAACATCTAAGTATTTGGTAAACTCTATTTTCACTCCAAGATTTAATGTTTACTCAACACTCATCTTCTTGCAATCCACAGTTAGTGCTTTCACTCTACAACAGCTGTGGCTTCAAAGCTACAACACTGTTGTACCAAATGGACCCTAAATGATGCATTTTGTGATATTGGTGAGGAAACAACTTTTGTGTTTCTGGCTATGGGAAAAGGGAAAAATTATTTTTCTTGTTTGTTCTTGATAGAGGCACAGCTAAATTTTGAACTTTTCTGATTTTCAAGACCTTGAACAATTATTTCAATTCCTGATTAGCTATCTTCTGGCAATCATCAGGTAGAAGAAACACGTTTTCTTTTATCAAATTAATGTATTCACGCATGCAAATAATGCAAGCATAATTTTGAGCTTTCACTAATTTTAATTACTTGATTTTCATACTTTTTCAGTTGTTCCAGTATTGCCTGCAGAAAGGCCATTAAGTGTTGGCGAACCCACTGGGGTGTTGCAAAAGGAGCAATTAGAGTCTATAGGTATGGTACAGTACATGGTTGGAGATAAGATGCTCAAAATTAAATCTTGATGCTGTACATGGCCTGGTGCAGAATGTAACTCTTTGTCATCTTCTCACATGCAGCTTCTTCCAGTGAGATCCGTGATGCATTGAAGGATGAAAACCTTCAGAAACTCATCTTGGGCATTGATAGTTCCCCCAACCCAGAGAATGTCAGTACTGCAATTTCAACTTAAATAAAGACCAAAGAATTCACTTAACACTCATTTTTTACTTGAAAATGATATTTGTTTTCCAAGTAATAACTGCGACTTAAGCATCGATGAGTTAGATTACCTGCTAATCTTGGTTGTTAAACTGGTTAGGAACTGGAAAAAGCTATGGGATTGGAGGAATTCCGCACATTCACTGAGAAGGTATATATGCCTTTGATTGTAAGCATTCTTGAGCGCCTATTATATCACCATAGAATTGTTACTAAGAAAAATCCTTTTCTTTTCAGATTCTATCTTCAATTGGCCCCTGACAGCAAAGCAGTTATCACCACATGAAGAATGATATCTATAAGGGCAGAATTTAAATATTCTACACAAGTATTTTGAGGCTTGCTTGCTTCAAAACGACTTGATTGTAGTTCTTTCCAAGTAATAAATTCTGCCGCCATCTTGAACCTGGTCAAGGCTTCCCAGTTTTTCTGATTTGCTGCAAGCCAAGTTGGATGTAAGTCAATTATGGAAGCCCTGGACACACTTGTGTACAATTGCCGGGAGTCATTTACGTTTCTGCTTTTCTTAAGTCTGCATCCACCTGCTCAACTATTATACCCGGCCTAATGAGTTTTTGCAATTAATTTTGCTATGCTAAACAGAATAACCACTAAAAGCTACGGTGATCATACTCATTTGTTCTCCATTTCTAATCCCACCCTCCCGCGTTCCTTCCTTAATTAAGAATATCACCAAGGAGAAATGCATAGATGACATACAATTTGATTGTGGGATGCATTAGCTATTTTGTGTTCCTGATGAGCATTTACTGTCAACTTTTCCTGCGTGTGAACTTGAATGTAGTTAAAAGTTAAAACTACAGGAATAAGTCAGCCCTCGAGTTCAAGTGATTCATCTGTGATAAATTAACAATTCATACTAACTTTTGTCCGTGATTTCAAAAGTTTCTTCTGAGTATCGGCCCAGCACAATTTTGTCTAGGTTAGTGGTCAATCGGCCTCTTCAGGGCCTACTGAACTTGTGGTCATTCGAGCTTGGAGGTGGGTCCGGGCTAAGGTCCGTCACTTAATGCTACATTCAACCTACTTATTAAGTTGGAATTGACGAGCATTTCACGGGTCAGCCCTATTGCCTACGTAACCCATATAAATTATACTTGATATTTAGTATTATAAAAATTGAAAATTCAATTATTTCTTTTTTATTATTCTTTTAAATAATTTCACTTTTATTATTATTCTTATAAAGTTATATTATAACAAAAAAAAAACAAACCAAATTATATGCGATTTCACACAACTCGACTGTAATAACCAAGTTAGTGATAATAACAAGTTATGTTTGCTAATAATAATAGTGCAAGTAATAGTAAGTTAATAAATATTATTGTTTCTTAATATAATGGGCTGTTAACTTGAGATTAAATAAAATTATGTAAAATGCATGTTAATTTAAGATTAATTAAAATGATATTATGCACGTTCTTACTCTTGAAGACATATTCATTCATTTAAAGATCGACTTCCACTTAATTACTAATTTATTTATGCTCATAGAAGAAATTATTGTAAGCAAATCTTCTTCAATGCATGTGTGTTCTAAGCACTTAATTCGTAGTTTTTTTTTTTTTTTGCTAATTAAATCAAATTATGTACTTTACATTGTTGTAATAAATATTCAATTGGTAGCATGTATTTTTATTCTCGAGATATAGAAATGAACTTGAAATAGGCCTTATGCTTTAGACAATGGTTCGTTTATGAATTTAAAATATGTCATATTTCATGCTATAATACATATTTTTTATAAAATAAAATAAATATCTTAATGGTTTTATTAAAATCTTTTTTTTTTCATAAAACAATATGTTGGGGAAAATAGAATTGGTTCTCTAATTTAATACTACATAGATATCAACTTTAACATTAGCTCTTATACCTTTAGTTGGAGTTTTTACATACCTTAATATCTTTAAATTGATATTTAATATATTAAAATTTTAAACACATGAAAATTTTCGCTCACAATTAAAATAAGAATATAATAGAATCACATACATAATAGAGATAAACAATTACACACAAAACACAATATATTTACGTGGTTAGGTAATAAATACTTACGTCCATAATAGATCACGAGATCCTAACTTCTTTTGTTCAATTCACAAAGAACTGAAAATCACAAAGATATAAAATAAAAGACTCTAAGAAAATACATCAATAAATGAGCTCTCATAAAGGATCTATCGGCACTATCTTGTGCACCTAATACTCAAGCACTCCTATAATACTATTTCACACACTCAGCATCTTAGAGTTGCCTCAGTTCTCTATTATTTTTTTTGTTGATGCATTCATGCATTAATGAGTTTACAAGAATTTATACAAACTTCAAAATGTTCTTAAAAATTATATTTCTTATTGAAATAAGAGTTTACGTGTTTGAAAAACTCACAATACAAACAAATCAAAACGGCACAAAAATGAACTTTCTCAAAAATTCACAACTAACACAAACAAATCAAGACGCTAAGGTCTGGAGAAGACCTCCTCTTGTGCTTTCTCGCATCTCCTCTCTTTTGGCTCACTATTTTTATCTCTTTCTCATACGTCTAACGCGTACTAGTCCTCATGTCAACTCTTTATGAGTCTCCAACTCAAAATCAAATTCAAACATTATTTTAAATTACCAAAATTCTAAAGATAATAATTTTAATTTCTATATTTATTTTTAATAGGGAACATCGTAAATTTAAAAAGCATTTCATGGATTCATTTTACTCGAATAGAATGTTAATTGAAAAAAATTGATTCTCAATTGACCTCAAAAATTTATGTATGTTTGATTTAAGATTTTTAGACTTATAAATGTTAGTAAGAAAATTGTTTAGAGAACATAAGTTAGAGTAATGATTTTATAATAAAATTAGGATAATTAGAAATATGTAATAAACTATGAAATCTAAATATGTTAAGTTGTTAGTATGAATATTATTATCAATGACTAATAAGGAATTGATGATTTTATGAGTGTATAGAGGTATAAGAATCTTACTTATTTTCGAAGTAAGTGAATTCATTCATAATGTTGAAGCGGAAGTAATTATCAAGTAATAAATTCAAGAATATAATGTAGCAATTAAATAATTGAAAATACTATAGAGAGAATATAGAAAAAAAATACATCGAATTTACGTAGTTCAACAATTTGTCTATATCCACAGCGGATTAAGATCTCACTCTTTTATTATTGAATTATAAGGCACTTATTAAATATGACTTTTACACAAAAAAAAAACTCAAGAACTCACAAAGAATACAATTCTCTTTTGGAAACTATAAGTTTTTCTTATTAAGAATCACTAAGTTAACAAGGATCACAAAAATCACTCTAATTTCAACCAAGATTACTAAGATGTATTTACAAGTCAATAAAAGATCTTTATAGAGGCTTAGGATGACCTAAATTAACCATAAAATAAGTTATAGTCAAATTAGAGAGTCCAGGCGCACTTAGGAAGCTGTTTAAAATGGAAAACCCTTTTTCCCGCACCAGTTCAAGGTGCTGGTCTCCTAGCACCACGGCGCCCAGGCCTGGGGAGTGACACCTTCTTCTTTCGCCTCTTTTCACGTCCGTCTTGCTTCCTCGTGCACCCAATGCACTTGACTTGTTCTCCAAATCATATTACAATAATTTTATATTAACTTTTTCACAAATTCCCTTATTGATTCAAAATCATTCATAAAGTATCCACGATCTCTCATATCCGCATCTTTGGTCACCCTCACATAGTAGTGACTCCGGTTAAGTCCTTGCATAGGATGAACTTAATCAAAGGCAGTGGCTTAGTCAACATATTAGCAGGATTTTCAGACAACGCTATCTTTGTTAGACTAATATCACAACATATTAGCACATCAATATGTTTAGACCTCTCATGAAACACTTGATACTTGCTTAGGTGTATGACACTCTGGCTATCACAATACACACCGATGTTCATATCTTCAGTAGCCATTATCTCTGGACATATACCTGTCAACCATATGGCCTCCTTAATAGTTTCTCCAACAGCTATGTACTTCGTCTCTATGGTAAATAATGCAACCACATGTTGTAGTACTGATCTTCAACATATACTACACCCAAATACCTTGAATACGTAACTCATCAACGACCTTCTTTTGTCTAGATCACCTGCATAATCAAAATCAATATATCCGCTCACTATTATACTGTTGTCTTCAGCCCTTTTACACATCAATCCATGATCTAATGTTCTCTTAAGATATCTCAATATTCACTTCACTACAAGCCAGTGATCATTTCCTGGATTCGCTATATATCTACTCACCAAGCTCATAGCTTGTGCTATATCTGGTTTTGTGCAAACCATTGCATACATGATATTCTCTACAGCGCTTGCATACGGTACTTTACTCATCTATAGTTTCTCATCTTGGAATGTCGGTGATTATGCTGCTAAAATTTGAAATGCATGGCCAAATGAGTGGAAACAGCTTTTGCATTGAACAAATCAAACCTTTCTAGGATCTTGAGTATATATATCACTGTTTTGTCAAGAAGATAGCATTCCTTCTTTCTCTCATAATATCTATACCCAATATTTTATTTGCTGCTCCTAAATCCTTCATTTTAAACTCGCTACTTAGCTGCTTTCTTGAGTTTATGTATTTCTTTTATATTTCTACACGGGATCAACATATCATCCACATATAGAAGTAAATACATCATTTTATTACTCAAGCATTTATAGTATACGCATCCATCATACTTGCTTTTACTAAATCTACAAGTCATCATAAACTCGTCAAATGTCAAATACCATTGTTTAGGCGATTACTTTAACCCATATAATGACTTTTTCAATAAACAAGCATACTTTTCTTTTTCGGTCTCTACAAACCCTTGCGGTTATTCTATGTAAATCGTCTCTTCAAGTTCTCCATAAAAAAAAGTTGTCTTTACATCCATCTACTCTAGATGTAAATCAAGATTTACACACATAGCTAACAAAATCTGAATGGATGTGTGCTTGACGACTGAAGAGAATATCTCATGAAAGTTTACTCATTCTCTCTGAGTAAAACCTTGTGCAACTAGTTTAGCCTTGAATCTTGTAGGCTCTACCCCTGATATCCCTTCTTTAACCTTGTACACCCACTTGTACCTCACTAATTTCTTTTAAGGTTTCTCTACTAATTTTTAAGTTTTATTTTTCTTAAGAGAACTAATCTCTTCTTCCATGGTCTGTTGCCATTCATTTTTATTTTAACTCTTCACAACCTCATCATATGTTCTAAACTCATTAAATTCAAGAATATAAGCAGAGTTAAAGGCGTGAACAACCAAATCTACTTGTATATACCTTATTCACGGATTAATCATTCTTCTTAGCCTATCTCTGGCTAACTGGTATTCTTCAAGTTCTACCTCAGGAGTCTTAGTCTTTCTTTGGGTGGACTTAGAAGAACTCGCCTGTGTTCTTAACTTATCTTTAAAGATATTCTTGTTGAAGTACTGATCTAAGGGCATATTAGATCTACACTCAGGACCCACTTCAACTTCTATTGACTCGGGTGCTGAGTCTTCCTTGGACACAGGTTCTTTGTTCTTATCTCATTGGAAGGCTTTCAACATTTCATCTCATCGAACATCACAGCTTATAATACTTCTTGATAGTGTCAACTATCTATACTACACCTTGTATCTTTTCACAACTTTAGAATATCCATTTAATAGCTCTAGGTTCTAACTTTTCCTCTTTAATGTGAACAAAGGCAAGGTAATCAAAAATTCTAGGGTGGTCATACTTATGAAAGCTGCCAGACCATTTCTTTTCTTGTGTCTTGAAGTGTATCACCGAGGAATGACTTTTATTAATCAAATAAGCTGCAGTTACTACAGCTTCTCATCAAAATGCCTTAGACATCATTGCATTAGTAAATATGCATCTAACCCTTTCACGCACTCATTCTCTCAACTACACCATTTTGTTGCGGTATTGAACTCATAATTCTATGCCTTACAATCCATGCTTAGCACAAAACCTATCAAACTTTCTATCGTAAAACTTGATGCCATTTTCATTTCTTAGCCTCTTAATCTTTTTGTTAGTCTGATTCTCAACAAGAGACTTCCAAGTCTTGAACGTAACAAACACTTGATCCCTACTCTTTAACATATAGACCCACAGTTTTCTCGAATAGACATCAATAAAGCTAAGAAAATATCTAGTCCTATAATGAGTTAGTGTCTGGGCTGGTTCCCAAAGATCCAAGTATATATAGTCAAGAGTCTCTCTTTAATCTTGTGCTCGTCAATACTAAACCTCACTGTATGTGCTTTTTTAAGCACACAATGCTCACAAAATGCCTTTGACTAAATAACTCCTTCAAGTTTCTTTCACTTAGGTGTGCTAGTCTAAGATAGATGCCATAACTTGGTTTGCATATTCTCATCATCAATAGAGGATAATGCAGAACCACTTACAACTTCTCCTTTCAGCACATACACACATTTATGCTTCTCACCTCTTATTACAACTATGGAACCCTTTAATACTCTCAAAACCCCTCTGTCGATCCTGATGGAACACTCATTCTGGTCTAAAGTCCCTAGTAAAATAAAGTTGTTCTTGAGATCAGAAACATAACTATTGTCAACGTTCTTACTCTCTCATCATGCAATCTAAGTTTGATACTACTAATTCCCATCATTTAATAAGCAATGTCATTACCTATTAATACTTTACCACTACTAATGGGTTGAAAATTTATAAATCAAGACTTGTGTAGGCACATGTGAAAAGTACAACCAAATTAAAGAACTCATTGTTTAGTATTTTTACCATCTGTAGCGACTAGAGTCTCTACGCTGTTGTAGCTATCATTATAAGTACGCATAATATCTATTTTCTTCTTATCTTGTGCTTTCTTCTTTAGATAGTTCTTTTATGAAGTGCCCCTCTTTCTTGTAGTAATAGCACTTCTTAAGAGTCCTGGACTTTGATCTTGAGTCTCTTTTGCTTTCAATCTCTATGTAAGGACCTTTTTCTTATAGATAAACTTTTTGCATTACCCTCAGTCTACTTTTCTAATCGTTTTGAGTTTAATGATGATTTTACATCGTTTATTGTTAAACTCTTTGTCATAGAGTAATGTATCAACAAAACTCTCATAACCATTGGAAAGTGAACTCAACAAAATAATTGTCTTATCTTCATCATCTATCTCGATGTTGATAGTTTCAAGATCAATAATAATCTTGTTAAAGGCATCTATATGGTTTTTTATTAGTGTCCCCTCTGACATCGACAACTGATACAGCTTCTTCTTTATATGCAATCCGTTGGCCAACGATTTTTGCATATAAAGAGAGTCGAGCTTTTTTCAAAGACCAATTATTGTCGTCTCACCTACTACTTTCCTCAGTACTTCATCGCTTAATGACAGAATGATTGTATAGTGCACTTTTTCCTAAATGTCTTATCTTTCTGCTCCATCTTTAGATAACTCTAACATCTTCTTTTCTTCACCAAATGGAGCTGCAGTCTCTTCTAATGCCGAACCTAACCATTGGCTCACCAACAACGTCTTAACCTTGATCTTCCACATATTGAAGTCATTCGTCCCATTAAATTTCTCTACTTCATACTTGGATGTGGCCATGTTTGCTCAAAATCTTACTCTAACACCAACTTGTTGAAATAGAAGCAATCATCAAATAATAAATTCAAATATATAACACAACAATCAAGCAATTAAGAATACTAGAAAGAGAAAGTAGAAGAAAAACACACAGAATTTATGTGGTTTGACAACTTACCTACGTCTACGGTGATTCAAGATCTCACTCTTTTGTTATTGAATCACAATGCACTCACAAAGTATGCTTTTTACAAGAAAGAACCAAAGAACTCATAAAAAACACAATTTTCTCTTGTAAACTAGGAGTTTCTTTCACTAAAAATCACTAAGCTCACAAGGATCACAAAGATCACTCTAATTTTTACCAAAATTATTAAGATATGTTTACAAGCCAATAGAGGGCTTTTATATAGACTTAGGACAATCTAGGTTAACCTTAAACCCTAAAATAAGTGAGATTCAAATTAGAGAGTCTATGCACATTTAGAAAATTGTTTAAAATGAAAAACCTTTTTTTTCGCACCAGAAAATTGCACCCACCGCCATGACGCTGGTCTTCTGGCGTCGTGACGTTGTAGTCTTTATTTGCGAGCATCACGGCACTGCATCCTAGCGCCGCAGCGCCCAGGCCTGCGCAACGATGCCTTCTTCTTTCGCATTTGTCTTACTTCCTTACACACCTAACGCATTTGGTTTATTCTCCAAATTATATTACAATAATTTTAAATCAACTATCTCATACATAATATATTTTATATAAATAAATTCATTGATGATTGTATTTTATTGTTTTAATGTAATATATGTTTCCTTGATATTATGGTTAAATTGATATGTGAAAATTTTACAGAAGGAAATTATATGTTTAAAATTTTAAATTAAATTCGGTCAAATTTCACATTTATATAAATTCTTAATAATTGAAAAATATTTTTATATTTTAACATAATCTTAAATTTATATTTTTAATATTTATTCTCCAAGAAGATATTGTCAAAGTTTTTTCAATTATTTAAATGCTTTTGAATAAATAATAAGTAAATGCATCATTATCGTTATTGACTGGATAGTTGAGTTATTGTTTATGCACATAGTTATTATTATTATTATTCTGATCGATTTTTGGGTACATTTGTATTAATATTGATGAAGTCACCAGAGTGTAGGTGACACGTGACATGAGCATAAATAAGAAATATTTTATTTAAAGTTTATTGTTATTCTTATTCTTACTGTAACAATGTTATATTGTTAATGCAATAAATGTAATCACTACATATTATATTTATTGGTAAGTATTTCTTTTAAAAGTAAAATTAATGTTACATTTGTATGTAACATTTTACAATTTTAGGAGATTGGATTAGTAGGGACTTCAAGATGTTTGGAGTATTTGGATGAATAAAAAGAAAAAAAAATACATTATTATAATAAATGTTTGAGTTATTATTTGTAATTTGAGGTTTGATTATTGGAGTTATTAAAATTTTATTTAAATATATTTATATTTAAGTTTTGAGGTTAATGAATAAGTAAATTTCGTCATTTAACACGTGTTTATCATTGTCAAATTTAAAGTGTTACTTTGACCCATTTGATAGCCGTTGTTTGAATTTCCCAAATTTCTTCCTTAAGTTTTAATCAGACTGCAATTTCAAGTTATTTTATGCCCAGTAGGCTTATAGGCAGATTTCTCCTAATTTCAGCCGCTAATGGTCTCTTGATCTATCGGCATTTTATTCGAAGGATTCAAAATCTTGGATTCGGACACAAGTATGAAATGAGAATTCACAGATTTCTTCCGTTAACTAAATGGCATCGGTAACATTTCAAATTCTAACCCCCAAGAATATATAATGGAAAAACTTCCTGCAACATTTAAAGAATAAATTTACTTGAATCCTACTAAGATGACATTGGAAGTTCTTATTAACCAAAAAATGAAAAATGCCAGACTTGTGGCTGATTATCGAATTTTGGGCGTATGACACGGACCTCTGGCTCTGGCAGAACTCCCAAATACAGGAGCTCACTTTAAAAGAGGATATTGATGCCTCCCAAGGAGGGCAGCCACCACAGATGCCAGCTTGAATTGAGATACTGGCCCAAATCAATATTTGAAGATTGGAATTGGATCCCGATTGAGACTTGCCTGTCTCCATGTACAAGCAAAGGAAATATTCTACCCGTACTGTTCTTTGTATGGCTAATATTTTCCTCTGATAGTAGAATCTTACCCTACTGCTTTTGAACTTGATAAATGTTGAAAAAAGTAAAAAGTACCAAGATCTTTCCAATAAGGTGACAGCCACAAAAAGAAAAATGTAAATGATTTGATACTGTTTAAAGTGCAAAATGAATGACGACATAACAGGAAATCTCTGGAGCTAAGGACAAGGCATCAACTGTCAACATCGTTAAGGATTTATGTAGTATTTTTCTGGACTGGCAGCAACTGCCGACAGGACACCCCCACAACTGCAAGCATATTTCACAATTTGAATAGATAAAACATTTTAAAAATTAGAAAAAGAAAAAGGAGGCTAGTCAAGAGTCAAAGCAGGCAAAGAAATATAATTTTACATTGGGATTATAATAATTACATGTTAGCTGGTGTTATATCAAATTAGCGGTTGCAAAAGCTGCTCTCGGGTGGGTGGTGGTCTCTTACACTACAAAACTTGGCAGGCAACAGCCTTTACAAGTGATTTTGCTCAAAAACTTCAACCTGCAATTCACAGAAACTCACGTCGTTTATGTATGTTCTGGTTCCATCTCATATTGCAAGCAAAACCCCACTTCAGCCATCAGGAGATTTAAGCTATCATATCATATCAGGACCCTTTACATTATCATCCAGAGAAGTAGAAAAATTCAGAAAATTGTGCAAGATTGGACCGTGGCTATTAAATTGGATCAATTGACCTCATAATCATCATGTTATCCTTCCATTTAAAAACATTGACTACCACAACAATTGGCTTCCAACATGGAAGTGGAATCTACTCAGTTTTTAAAAGTAGCATCTTTCTCTTATGTGGTATGCTAGAAGTTCTTATGTGGGAAATGTGAGCCTGTGTTACAGAAATCATAAAATGAAGTCACATTGAAAGGGACAGTTCTGTACTCCTTCTTTATTACATGCTGTAACCCTTAAATGTTATAGCAAATGCACAGACATCCAAATAAAATACCTACCTGATGGATGATTCTCAGGATTTTCAGCTCCCTTAGTGGTACTTGGTTGGACCATTGATTGACTCTGTAAAGAGGAAGTGTCACTAAAAGTTCCCAAGGCAATGGTGACAGGAAATATTCAAGATGCTTACCAACCAAATACGTTCATGATTTGTTGACATACATTCATCTTTGATAGTTTAATACAAGAAATCTTTCTAACAAGTCCTCAAAAGTGTCATTTAATTGAATTTTATCATGTTATGAGACGAATGGGAAGTAATCAATCCAATTTGCGGCTACTTCAACTGTTGAGGTCTATTATGACTTATAAAAAGAGGTCTACATAAATAATCTCACTTGCAACAGAGTTTTGGAGGGTTTGGGTTAATTTTAATTTTGAAGGTGAGGTTGCTGGGGGAGAGAGAGAGAAAGAATGTGCATCTTGGTAGTTGCACAGAAATATCTGCTCTATTATTTGCATGGCTAATAATACTGGCACAACTAGGAATAAGGGGGAAATAATGAAGATGGGACAGAATTGGCATACACGTTAAAGCCGTTAGTTATGGTGAAAAAAAGAAGCTACATGTTTTACCTGTGGTAGAGGTATTTGCATCTGTTGTAGGGCAAGATATTGATGATAAGGATCGACAAAATTTGTAACCTGGGCCTGGTTTGGATTTTGCATGCCAAATGAATTTAGCCGGGGATCTGACTGGGTGGATGCTTGGACCCTGGATGGATCGGGAACAGGTGGCATATGAAAGGCTGGCATTGGAAATCTTGGACCCAAATGAGCTGCAGCAGTTGGTGTTGGCAAGGCTGAACCAGCTAAAACATTTGGAAATGGCATCATTGGCCTACTCATTCCCATTTCCATGCCAATGCCCATTCCAATTCCCATTGTCATGTTTGGCATATACTGCTGGACACCGGGGAACATCATGGGGACCATGCCACAGCCCATTGACATCATCTGCAGAAATTAGTTAGAGTCTATTTTTGTTATAAATATTGCATAAGCTTGAAATTCCATTTTTGGCACAATAGTTTCAGTTGCCATCGTGTAAGACATAGGGCTCCATCAAAATAATAAGACTGTTTTAATATCGGTAGATGAAAGACATGCAAATTTTTAATGGTGCAAGAAAATGTCATCAATCTGGAAGTTCAGTTACATAGAAATATACACTCAGTTTGTTTCAGTGGCCTTGGTGCAAGCTCCCAGCTCATTAGATGCATCAGCAAAAGCTAAATTAAGGTGAAAGGAATCTGGATTATTTTGATGTAGGGTTGTTATCAAAGTAAGAAAACTACTGGAGGCAGCACAGAAATTTTCTATTATTATTCATAAAACTTGAGGCTCAAGGAAAGCATATAAAGGATTGTGTCATTTTAGCTCGCCAGATAAGAACATGATTTTCTTGCATAGATATAAAAGCACAGTTCTTCATCCTAAATCTTCAATCTTGAGGAGATTATGTTGTTCTTTCTAGATACATTTCCCAATACTATCCAGAACAAGCAGATTATTCATCAAAATGTTTACCTTAAATTTACTGCATAGACAAGGAATCAGTCTTACAGGATCTGGCTAATTAAATGTTCCAAAATCTTTACCTCTACTAATCTTGCACTAAATGGAGTCTTGAGCAAAAGACTCAAATATTTTGCTTTATCCATTGATGCGCCTGCTAAGTCCGAAGATTTTAATCAAAACCTAATTCAAACAGTCTATATATGTCTTAAGCATTTCTATACTACAATAACAAATAAACACCCAATGTAAAAGTCATCTCCTTGGTTTGAGAAAAAAAGTTATCTTCAAGATGTATCTTACTAATTTGGAATCCTATAGAAAATCTTACTCATCTAGAACAGATAAATGTCAAGTACTAAGTACAAGTGATCTTGTTTTGCAAGCTTGTCCTTGGAAACTTCAAACAAGAGGCTAGATTATTCATTGGATATAGCGTCTCTAATGCAGCAGTAAATATTCATGATCTGTATGTGTTCCTGAGACGTCTCTAATGCAGCAGTAAAAATTCATGACCTATATGTGTTCCTGAGACAAATTACATCAAATCTTGGCATGTTGCACAAATACTACAGCAATGACAAAATAACCACTCCATCAGTTCAGTGCGCACAACCATATATGACATAATGTCTGAGGAAAACAAGAATTAAATTGAAAGGCATGATAATCTCAAATCCTATGAACATAGCATCCATCCAATTATATCTAGAATTAAAATATTAAGCAGCTTTTAATCATTAAAAATCAAGAGAGGAAGAGTGTACCTGCACTTGCAACTGAAGTGATTTGAGATACTCAATTGCCTCATCCAGCATTGAAGCTTTGTCTGACTGAAACTCAGAAAAAGAAGAAAAACTTAGGGAAAGAAAAGGAAGTAAAATCCAGAAAAAATTTCTGCGGTGACTAGGAAAATGAAGATTAATAATACACACGACTACCTTGTTGCAACGAGGTATGAGTTCTTGCAAAGCCCTCATCTTTTCATTTATCCTATCTCGGCGTCTCTGCAGATGGATGCAATATTACTCCTTTAACAAATGGAAACCACATTGACAATAAAATCTCTCAATAAACTCGAATATCAGTAAGAGTACGAACCCTCTCCGAGAGATTGTGGACTTCTGCAGCACGAGATCTCTTTGCAGATCCACGAGTTTGTTTCTTTGCATCAACAGATTCCAATTCAACATCCTTCAGGAAAAAATGAAAATGAAAATTACATATTATTTAGAATTGTGGGAACAGAAGACATGACATCTCTTTTAAATGCTAATATAGTAATAATATTCCGGTAGCGGAAGCCATATTCTAGTATTCTTGCATTGAGACCTGAACATTACTTAAACCTACTGAATGCAGGTATATACCATTTCATAGGACAAATCCCTAGAATTAGAATCTAAGCAGCGTTCCATTATCAAAATCATAAACTTAGACTCTTATCAATTTTCATGATAATGAATCTACAAAGTAATTAACATATGAAGTAATAATATACATCCACTGCTCGACAACTATTTTGTCAAGAATGGATCATCAACTGCAAAATTCTGACACTCCATGGCTCAAATACTTGGCATTCAACCTCCAAGGCAAAAGACTTCAGAAAGTTCTTTTCTTTAAACTAAGTTGCCAGTAAGGGTTCAATTTTCATCACTTAAAAACGTAATAAGACTACTGCTACCCACCACATCTTATAATGCTAGGTTTACAAATGACAAACTCTGCTTTTATATGAATACGCGAGGGGAGGTGCATGAGCTCCAGTAAGGCGACCAATTTTGCCACTAATGAAAGAATCCAAAGCGACAAGTTCCATGATTCTCTCTCGCACTAACTGGGTCATAAACCCTCCCCCATACCAATGACACTTGAGACAAATATACTTTAACCCAATGCACACCCGCTTCCCATAGTAAAAACCACCAAATTTAAGCATCAATATTCAAGAGTCTAATAGTTTTGATCAAATTTTACTTTTAGCAACTGATGCTTCTAAAGTATACTCTTGCATGTAGACTGACAATCAGTTCAATGGTACGCAGACTTGCGGTTAAAAATTGATCGCTACAGACAGAAACGTAAAAAGTCAATTAAACGATAAAGAATTAAACAAAGTTATAAAAAAAAAAAAGCCCCCCCGTCTCCTTTCCCTTTTTTTGTTCCTTCGTTATGGTCAAATCCGAATTTCACTCCATACTACATCTTATGAGAAAAACCAACTGACAAACGAGTAATAAGACGAGGAAACCAGTCCCGTAATCAGCGCCGTCGTTTAACGACCCTATGAAAACGTTACAAGTTAAAATATTATTACTCTACGGTTGGGTGTTCACTGCAGCCTACATCCTCCGCCAATCATCTCATCCATCAAAACAGCGTTAAAACGAATCTCGCGCCCTGCCATTCCTATTTCCAACCATACACGTGCACGTACACGTACACGTAAGATGTCAGTGCTACGTGTACAATAAACGTTGCTAAAGAGGACTGAATTGATGATTCAACAATTTACTCTTCCACAAACGGCCAGACACTAACGTGCACCGAATAAATGCTAGGTATCCCGAGGAGAAAGAGAGAGACAGTGTTTGCTTACGTTGAGTAACGTCACCCTCTCCCGCACGATAGCCAAGGATAATGCTTAAAAAATTCAGATAACTAACAACAGTAAATAAATAAATAAAAAGACTGACTGGCATTAGTCTTACCTCGCTGTGACATTCGTCGTCGTTTTCTCTTCCTTTACGTTTGCGATCCTCAGCAGGTGGTTTCTGACCCGGCGGCTCGGCGCTTGCGCTGGCGCTGGAGCCGCCAGGTGATGACGTCACCGTCATTTCACACGTGGCTAAATCCCTCACTCCTCCAGCAGATGACGTACCCGCCGCCGCTCCAGCGCCACTCATGTTTCCGCACCCGCCGTTGTTCATCTTCACGCCCGATGCGCCCTCCGTACTCCTCATCGCCTCCGAAACCCCAGATTCGGGCCCCACCACCGTCGTATCGCTGGAGTCCACCACCGTCGATTCTCTGACTAGAACGCCCTTTGAATTGGACGGTCCTGATACTTCCGCCGTCCTCGGATTGTGCCTCGAGAAGTGCAAGAAATTCTCCGTCCTCCTCGGCGGCGGAATCGGAGGCCTCGAGGCGGAAGCCGAAGCCGCGGTACTAGTATTCAGCTGAGGCAGTGACTCGGTTACTTGCGTTGCACGTGCGGGAGCTGTGGCGGTGGCAGTTGAAGTAACGCAAGGAGCTGGATAGAGAAGATCGGCGCAAAAATCGGAGTCAAAATTAGTATCGTTGAGAGGATAGTGAAGCCAAGAAGCCATCTCATCTTCTTGCATGAACAAATGGTCATGCTGATGATGTTGCTCTTGCTGGTGGTGATGCGATGAAAGGATCTCTCTGGGAGCTGACTGGTTGGGCGAGATTACGGCGTCGTCGAATTTCAACGGTGGTGATTTCTTGAAAGATCTCTGATTCTGGCTTTGCAAAACGACTTGACCGTTTTGCCATAGCAGCTCCATAACGTCGTCCTCAGCCCTGTGAGTATCGTCTTTGAAAAGCTGAGTGAAACAGAAATTGAAAATTGAAGTTAAAATTTCAATAAAAGTAAAAGAGAAACTTACATGGCTGCTTTTTTAGTTCGAGTGAGAGCAGAAGATGTTGGGATCGAATAATCATCGTCCATTTCAAAATCCGGAACACAGTGATTCATTCTCTGATTAATTCGAAATCATTAGATCAGAAATCACTTGAACTAGCATAAAGCAATCAATTAAACAAACAAACAAGAAACTAAAAGCAAATTTCAAAAAGAAAAAAGAAAGTCACAAGTCTTGGAAGACTTACCGTGACAGAAGATGATTAATCAGGTGACTGAACTCTGAAATTTAGACAACATAAATGGAAAAGAAATTATGAAGCCTTTTTCAGATACCTAGACTATCTATCTCTCTCTGGTATGTAATAATGACTCCTTTTTTTTTATGTGTGCACTGCAGAAGAGGAATGAGGGAGATGATGGGAAATGGGGAAATTTTTTCTGCTCAGAGGATTTTTCTGTTGGCTGTTAGTGCTAGTGTTTATTATGTTCTTTGCAGCTAGCCAGCCCCGAAGATAAGGTCCCTCTTTCTCTTTCTCTTTCTCTTTCACTCTCTCTCTCTCTCACTCTACATGCGAATAATAATGTGAAGCTAAAAGATGAACATGATTTTGACGCTTTCTAATTCTACCAAACATTTTTTTTTTCCTTAATATTTTAATTTTCCTTCTTTCTCGAATGCACTGTACATACTGATTAATTATTATATTATATTATATTATATAGTATATACACATAACATGGTGAGATGAGACAGTCCGTTTTGTGCGTGCAAAAATTGACGGTACTGGGGCCCGCACTTCTACCATGCCCTGTATCTGTACTACAGCCGTCCGTCTTGGTTGTTTTTTTATTGTTTTTTACTTGACAAAAATAGGAACGGAAAGTAATATTTCACTTGTAAAAATTTTAAAAATATTATTTTAAATAATAATTCTTGTGTAAGTATGTATAGAATAGTTTATTATAAAAGAGTTCCTCATTATAAAAATGTGATTAGTAAAAGAATAATGTTATACTTTTTTTAATGTTATTTTAAATGTGAAATTATATAAATTTTAAAATTATTTATTATAATATTTTATTATTTAATAATTATTTAAAATAAAAATTTTAAAATATTATTTAAAATATATAATTTTAATTTTAATTAAATAGTTTAAGAAGTGTATTTTTTTTTTGTCATAATGGTATATATTATTTAATAAAAATTGCAACAATTTCAATTTTTTTTTTTACTTGCCTTTAATGTTTTGTCGAACTTAGTAAAAATATTTAAACTAAAAGAAAATCTCTTAAAAATGTTGTTTTACATGTTTTAAAAAAAAAGCAGTTTAAGATTAGAATTAGAAATATTTTTTTATAAAAATATGATTGGTTTGGTATCTTGTGGTACAAATTGCTTATGTTATGGATGATTGTTTATATTGAATAAAATTTATATCAGTTCACTTTTTCGACACATGATTTGGTTGTTAAACATGTAAATTAATTTAAGAGATGATGCAAAATTAAACAAACAAGGGTTATGGATAAGAACTTTAATAATACTTTGTTTAAAATAATGATTACGAACGAGACAGCCATAACAATAGTTTAATGAATTGCACGCGACGCGAGTCGATTGTGGATTTTGCTTTCTTTTAAATTAATTAGTAGAAAATGACAATTAACGGTAAACTGTCTTCGTATATATATATATATATAAATATATAATTATAAAGTTAGCTTTACGAGTTTTCTAAAGATGCTCGCAACGCATCGGATATTCACGCGCCAGAGTTGAAGTTGTGTGTCACTTGTTTTAGCAAAACGATGGACAAATAGGGAGTGAGGTACTATTTGAATGATGTTGATTGTACTCTGTTATATAAGTAGACTGCTATGATTAGTTCGAGTTATATCCACTGAAGATGTTGGTACTTTAAAAAAAAATTGAATGAAATTTAAATAATGTTGTATATTTGGAAATAATAGTGTAGTTCAAATGGTATTTGCATTAAAGAAAATGTACGATTATTATTCGTTTAGGAACATCTTTTAGTTTGATAAAAAAAAAATAAGGGGAATTAACAGTTTAATTTTTGAATTTTTTTAATATTATTTATTAGGTCTTTAAATTTTTTGAAATATTCATTTTATTCTCTATATTAAAAAAATAACATTTGAATTACACTTTTTTAAATATAATAAGATAAATTGATATATATTCATGATAAATTATCTTGTATTTAATTAAATTTATCTAATCATCCTTGAAAATTATATTATACTATTTTTTTTTAATAGAGATTAAATTGAGTGTTTTAAAAAATTTAAAAATTTAATGAATAATTTTTAAAATATAAAGATGAAATTGATAATTTCTCTAATACTAATGAACGCGCGTGTAAGTGAAGACAAATATTTGGTTCGCTTGTCGGCGCGGGAATTAGAAATGGGGATAGGATAAAAGGTATAGTGTAAATATGAATCATGAAGTAGTGTGTGATATTTATGGAGGTAGTTGTGGAGAATCCAGATGAAATAGTGGTGGGTCAAAAGGCAGTAGTTGGAGGATGGATGGGATGAGATGAGCAAGTTACTCAATATTCTATTTCTATACTTGTATGGGCTACATGGATTGTTCCTCAAAATTGAGGCGCCACGTAAGCTATTATTATTCACTTTGGTGATTTTTATGATAATCATTATCACACTTTTGATTTGTTATTGTTATTGTAAGCCATGTTTTTTGCCATTTTAGAACTCATGTCTAAATTTATCGACAGGTCATCTTATTGTGTGTTGACTCTCAGCTAGCACTCAGTTTCCCTTTTCTCCTACTCAATCCTCTCTCTCTCTAAGCATTCACTTCATTTGATTCGACTTTGGAGTTCCATATGCTCCTACTTTTAAAAAGTAATCTCCCAACAGTTCAACAAAAGACGGTGAGCAGGGCAATGTTGAATGTAATTAATATAATTCTTATATGAATTTGTATTGCAATGTGATGATGAATATAGTTCGTTTACGTCATAAAGTAATTAGGGCAGTAGAAATAGAGGGGGAGTCATTAAAGAGTTGCCGTGCAGACGTGGCAAGGGCTAAGCGTGCCATGTTGGCTGGTTTACCGACAATTAGGGTTCCATGTGGGTAGGGTCCCACTTATCTTCCACCCTCACCCACTACTCTGCCTTTACTAAGTGGTGCCCCGCAACTCCAAGTGGGATCCCGTCCACATAAGCCATTTTATTTTTTTAAATTATTATTAATTACTACTACTATTTTCACATTTCAGATTTTCCTTTTATCCTATGCACGCTGATTGCTGAATGCTGATGTAGATTCGTAGACTCCAGGCCACCCACTTCTCATCCAATCATACCAGTCAAACTCACACTCCAACCACAAATATACAGTAGACACAGGGCGGACTTCTATATGGCTTAAGAGGCCATAGCCCTTTAAATATAATAATAAATTTTTAATTTTTAAACTAAGTAATTTTATAATTTAACTTTTAAAATTTTTAATTTGACATTAAAACTTTAATATAATTAAATTATAATATAATATAATTTTTTACTTTAATATCTAATTTCTTCACCCAAAATTATAATTTTATCTTTAAGTAGATACATACTTTTAAATTTAGAGTTTGTTTAATATAAAAGTGTTAATAATTTTGAAATTATTTATTATTCTGTAGTAAAAAAATAATTATTATAGAATAAAAGTACTATTTATAAAATATAAGTGGAAAAATATTTGTTAAATGCTTAATTAATAAAATAAAAAATAATATTTACCAAAACATTCTAATTTTTTCACTTCTAAAACTAAATGAAAGTATTTCTATATCATATAGACCATAATCGTTTTAGATTTGATTGATACAAAATATGAAAGTATAAATTAAAATATGTTATCTAGTCACAATATTATAAATATTGCATGTTTGACTTATAGTATTTATAAAAAAAATATTTTTTTATATAAAATATATGCTAAACCTTTTTTTTATTAATGTGAGTGAATTCCGAACCAATTTTTTTTTTATATTACTCAAAAATGCTTTTTTCTTGGGGGGGTCAAAAAAAGAAGTCTGATTTTGTAACATGTGATCAGTCATTACCCAATTGACATTTTGTGTTAATATTTCCATTATTATTTGATCTTTAAGTCTTAATTTAATTTGACATACCGCCAACATCAATATCATAATTCGCATCGTAATATATAACAAATTGTCAAACAATATAGCTTATATCTTGAAGATAATTGCTTAAAAAGGACCTCAACGACATGCTTGTTATTGTATTCAATTCTTTTTTTAAGATTAAAATAAGTTACAGACGAGAACAGTCCATCATGATTGACCCATTGCTCATCAATATTTCTAATGAGTTTTATTGAAAGAAATGGTTCAAAAGCATACTGTTTTCTTTATAAAAAAAAAAAGAATTCATTACTCCAAGAAGGATGGAAAATTATCCATCCAAATTTGTGTACAAGATTGATAAATGGCATATTTAGTTAGTCTATGGGCTATACCATTACATTGTCTAGGAACATACACAATACTATTTTTAGGATCCTTAAACAGCATATTAATGATATCTTCAATTAGCCATTTAATGTATTTCACCTAGAGAACTTTTTATCAAATTAACAACATTACTAATATTAGAGGCAATTCTAATCGGTCTTAACCTCTTTTCATATGTAATTCGGAGATCATACAGCATGGCCTTAGCTTCAGCTCTTTCAGCATCCTCCTACAAAGATACAAGCAGAATTGCTAAAATTATAACTTCCCCGCAATTTGCTTAAATTCGGATAC
This sequence comes from Ailanthus altissimus, assembly GCA_946807835.1. Classification (NCBI taxonomy): domain Eukaryota; kingdom Viridiplantae; phylum Streptophyta; class Magnoliopsida; order Sapindales; family Simaroubaceae; genus Ailanthus; species Ailanthus altissimus. The sequence goes on from OX327684.1 coordinate 25,360,785, forward strand.
CCAATCCAGTATTACTCTTTTTTTCAATTGGTAGCTACACTATATCACGCCCTAAATATTTTTAAGTAATTATTTGAATATTTGGCGTGTGACAAGACTACCAAGAAAATATTTGACCTTTTATGTGTTACATGGACTAGAGTTTTTAGAAAGCCCGATTGACTTGGGTTAATGCCACATATGTGTGGTAGGTGGGAGAATATTCTAAAGATTGCATATTTCTTGAGATATTCTTATGGTATGTGACATCTTTAGAATATTACTTTATATATTCTTCTCCTTAGATGTGGACTGTTGGATTAGATGAATCATAGCCGTCCATTGTATATAACTTTAGCTATAAATAGATGGAGCTCTTATTTAAGCAAACCATCCTCTAATACTTCAAGAGTTGTATTTCTATAACTTTGTAATCTCTCTTTAGTAATAATAGAAAGCCCGATTGACTTGGGTTAAGGCCACATGTATGTGGTAGATGGGAGAATATTCTAGAGATGGCATATTCTTTGAGATATTCTTGTGGTAGGTGACATCTTTAAAATATTACTTTGTATATTCTTCTCTTTAGATGTGAACTGTTAGATTAGATGAATCCTAGCCGTCCATTGTATATAACATTAGCTATAAATAGATGGAGCTCTCATTTAAGCAAACCATCCTCTAATACTTCAAGAGTTGTATTTCTATAACTTTGTAATCTCTCTTTAGTAATAATATACGATACCATTCTCTCAAACACTTGGTGTGCTTTTTCTTAATCTCTTTCTTTGGTTAATTGGTCTTGTAAACTACTTAGAACTTGAAAAATGTTTAAGGCCGTGCGGGTTTGAGAAATAATCCATGACAAGTGGTATCAAAACGGGTTCAAAAAAGATGGTGAAGGAAGTTGTTGAAGCAGAGCGTTTGGCCTTTATATAGAAAAAAGAAAAGGATACCTCAAGTCCATTGTATATAATTTTAACTATAAATAGATGGAGCTCTCATTTAAGCAAACCATCCTCTAATACTTCAAGAGTTGTATTTCTATAGCTTTGTAATCTCTTTTAGTAATAAAATGCAATAGCATTCTCTCAAACACTTGGTGTGCTTTTTCTTCATCTCTTTCTTTGGTTAATTGGTCTTGTAAGCTACTTAGTACTTGAAAAATATCTAAGGCCGCGCGGATTCGAGTAATAGTCAGTGACAAGTGGTATCAGAACGGGTTCAAAGAAGATGGTGAAGGAAGTTGCTGAAGCAGAGCGCTTGGGCCTTTATGTAGAAAAAGGAGAAGGATACCTCAAGTCCGTGAATGCGAAAGCCAAGCCGATGATGAGGTGGTTCGAGGAGCTGAAATCTATCTAGAAAAATGGCACGGCAAGGTAAATTTCTCGGTAGCACCTCTCGATGATTTTTGATGTGGTGCTAAGTATGGAGGTCTTGCGATGGTATAATATGGTGCTACTTTCTCAACACAACTATATGTGTATTTTGAAGGAAGAACCTCGAATGATATCGACAGTAGACATGCCCAAGGGTAGGAGATCCAAGCCAAACGTCAAGATCCTTTTTGCGATGCAACTAAGAGAAGATGCTGAGCACAAATGAGAAATACATCCAGCCACAACATAGGGGATGGATAATGAGTCAAAAGGGGGCAATGATGAAATACCGAAGGATGCTGCAAAAGTGCTCGGGGAGCACAAAAGGGTCAAGCCTACTGCCTTAATGAAAGAACCGCCTTCAAGAAGAGAAATTTAGGGCAAGTTAGAGCTTGAGATTATGCTTCCAACCATAGTGTGCACGCCTCAATTGGAGTTGGTAGTGTTGTGGAGGCAGCTCAAGGAATTGACGGATACGGGTGTCATCCAACAATCTAAGGCATCACATAAAGTGCGTTTACAGCACAAGGAGTGGGTCAAAGATAAGCAGCGACGTGTCAAGCATGGTATGAGAAACTTGGTGATAAAGACGATACTTTCATCACAATGCAAGTAAGCACACCTACTTCGTAAGGTCATTGATCATAGAGACGAGTGGCCAAGGGTTATTGCCAAAGGAGTTGGCAATGTCTCGCATAAGGTGGGGATACCTTCGAGATAGTGGCAGTGGCTACATTAAGTGCATTCCGCAAGCTATTGGAAGCAGTACCATGGAGATACGGAAGGTGCAGAATTTAAGCCACACAACAGGGAACCTTTGGGGATTTCCATACGCCATGACAAAGAGGATAAACTCAAGATGAGCCTTAAGTACTTTATCGAGTGGGAAGGGTTTTTCGATGGGAGAGTACGCTCGAGACACGAGAGTGCACAACCAGAGTTTGAGGAACGGGGTGCGCAAGTTCCAGCGAAGATGCGACAAGGGCATCGCGTGAATTTTATGGGGAAAAATGTTACGCCCCAAATATTCTCAAGTAATTACTCAAACATTTGGTGCACGACAAGACCACCAAGAGAGTATTTAGCCCATTGTGTGTTACATGAGTTAGAGTTTTTAAAAAGGACCAATTGACTTGAGTTAAGGCTATATGTGTGTGGTAGGTGGGAGAATATTTTAGAGATGACATATTCCTTGAGATATTCCTTGAGATATTCTTGTGGTAGGTGACATATTTAAAATATTACTTTGTATATTCTTCTCTTTAGATGTGGATTATTATATTAGATGAATCCTAACCGTCCATTATATATAGCTTTAGCTATAAATAGATGGAGCTCTCATTTGAGCAAAGCATCCTCTAATACTTGAAGAGTTGTATTTCTATAGCTTTGTAATCTCTCTTTAGTAATAATATACGAGAGCATTCTCTTAAACACTTGGTGTGCTTTTTCTTCATCTCTTTCTTTGGTTAATTGGTCTTGTAATCTGCTTAGCACTTAAAAAGTGTCTAAGGCCGCACGGGTTCGAAAAATAGTCCGTGACAATCAATATAGATACTAAAACCTTCAAAGATGCCATTATCCATATTGCCAATTCTATTGTTAAAAAACTTTCTAGAACTTTGTTTATTTTTAGTCTAGCTTACTTTTCCTCCATTATAAGAGCCCAGATAAGCCTCCACCCTCGCAATAAAAAATGAGGGTTTACTAATATCCCCTTCATCAATCTATTATTTTTGGCTTGTCATATTGCCTATAGCACCATTGTCACCACTTCCAATTCTTCTTTGGTTACAATAAAGGCCATATGCTGCATAAAGTCTCAGAGTACCATTTTGTGCTGGCCTTTAACAACCTCTGCAAAATCTGTACAACAACAAATTTTCTTATTTGCTTTGCAACTAATCAAGACATGAGAGATTGATTCCACTTCATTAAAACATCTTTGACAAATAGGGTCGTTGGTAATCTATTTTTTATAAAGAGCAAGGGCTATTAGTAGCATATTAGATAAAGCCTTCCATAGAAAAATTCTAACCTTTGGGGGAACTGTCATAGACCACACTTGCTTCCATATATTCTTTTGTGTTACTAATAGCCCAAGTTTATCTAAAAACTTATTTTTAAAGGCTACATAGTAGCCACTACTCACAATGTAGGATTCTCTCTTGTCATAGTGCCAACACATTATGTCTTCATATTTGGTCTATGGTAAGGGGATATTGAGCATCTTCTTCATTGAATTTCTCTGCAATCAAGTTTCTTCTCCATATGTTTTCTTCATCAACAAGGCACTTAACTTTGTTGTCTTAGAGAGAGATTTTGAGGAAAAATGGTTTCATGGCATTCAATTATTGTTGTAGATTTTCACACTATCTCTACAACCAATCAGTCATCTCACCATTTTCTCTAAAAGAGATCTATTCCAAAGCAAACTCATCCACACATACGAAGGGTTGTGTCCTTATTTTATTTTTATAAATTGCTTCATTTTGAAATACCTAGCTTTAAGTACTATGCTGACTACAAATTCTTATTTTTAAAAGCATACTGTTTATGTAAACAAAACACTAAGGGTAGGCACGATTTGATGCTGTATAATTTTTGCCTAAATTGAATTTATTCAATTTTTTATAAATAAAAATTAAAAAAAATCAAATTTAGTATGAAAAGCAAATCGATTTTTTTCAATTTAATTCAATTTAATTTTTGAGTTTTGAGGTCAATTAAAAAAAAAATTAATAAACAAACATAAGTGATAACCAAACCTACCCTTAAGTAAATAATATCTCTATCACATCGTCCGAACTAAATCTAACTTTTGAACCATTATACAATCCATTATATCATATTAAATTTTGAAATATTAATAATTAAAAATTTTAAAAAATTAGATTCAAACCCTGCGACACCTCCACCTTACCACTTGAGTCAACGTTAGTTCTTAAACATATTTACAATCTTTTTATATTATATTTAACTTTTAATATATTAATACTTCAAAAAGAAACACGTTGAATTCTAACTAGAGATTGTAAAAATTTATAGCCACTTTATACCAACTAAGCTACACATAATTTTAAAAGAGAAAACAAATTTATACTTAATTTTAAAATATTAATAATTAAAAATTATAGCTTTTTTTTGTTTGATTTTGATAATATATAGAATCAGATCGAAATCGACCAATTTGTTCAATTTGAAGTGAAAATGACTTGACAATTTGATCGAAATCGACCAATCAGCTAAGTTCCACTATGTTCAATTTTTCTTTGCCCATCTTTACAAAAGACCGTCATTTGTAAAGAGTACCGATGGTAGTCACTAGTGATTGAAGTGATAAAGACAATTTATTAGATAAAATAAATAAAATGGAAGTGAAAATGACTTGACAATCTGAAGCCTTTGAATTGCATAATCAAATAATGGCGTCCAAGAGATAATGTCAACACCGCTAATAAAATTGAAAATTGAAAAGCTTTTTTATTTATTAAGGTCCTGAAATTAGGCAAACACCCGGTGGCTTGATCTTGAACGATTTTACTTGTGGAGGGAAAAGTTAGTGATAATGTTGAATCTAAGGAAATTTTTATTACTTTTATAGATCTCGATTTTGCTCTTCTCTCGGGTTGAATTGACGTCTCGCTATGCCCTGCTGCTAATGCAGTGCAGGCCCTTAGAAACGAAAGAGAAAAAAGAAATTTTGAAAAGATTTAAACCAAGAGGAGATTAATTGCTCTTTCTAATCTAATTAATAATTACCTTTTTAATAGTGTTGGTAGTCCTCTGATATAATAATACCAATTCTTAATATATATATATACATATATTTATGTAACTCTTCCATAAATCGTTGCATATAATATATTTTTAAAAAAAATTCAAATATTTAAAATATGTAACAAAAAGAATTTAAACACATATGAGATATGACGAAAGACGTGTCACATAAAATGTCTCTTGTTGTGTATAAACACAATAATTGGTGATGTGGTCATGGGATGAATGATGATGGAGATTTTGGATGGGGATGTTATTGTGTTTAAGCCTCAAAGGTTGTTTGGTGGCTTTTTTTTTTTTTGTTTATCTCGTGGATCTCTTTTAAATTAAGTTTTCTCCTAATTTTTTATTAGCATGTAATTAATAAGGATTGATAATTATTAAAATAAAAATAATAAAAGAATAATTTTTAACTATTTATATCTAATATAGAACACGTGTTAGAGAATTCTTAAAAATTTAAATAAATTTTAACTTAAAAGATTATCATAATTTATCTTTATAAATTGTTTATACTCGTTAGTTTGGTACATCTCATATGATGTATTCAAAATTTTTATTCAAAATTCTTATGATATTAGCTGGTTTAAAAATAATTTTATATTTACTTTGAAAGCTATATATACTTTAAGTCGATTGATTCCCACCTAAGCCGTATGGCTTTAGCCACTATCTATTTGTAGTTTGTGGACAAGATCCAATGACCTAATTGGGCCGACCTCAACTTAAAAATTAATTAAAGTCAATCTTTTTTTATTGTAATTAAATTATTAAAGAATTTATAATTAATTCGTGTATTTGCTTGTCATAAATCATCCAATTTGGCTTTACTTATTAGCCATGTGTGTGCATGTATGGCTGCGAACAGTACTTTGATCCGTGAAAATTTAGTTTTCTTGCTTGTGCAAGTTCTTATATGATGCTTTTTGATAGTTTTGTAAAGTGCATTAATATTAGAAAGTAAAAAATTATTCTAAGTCACTGAAGGGTAACTCCTTATAAAACAGAGTTTGGAGAGTTCAGTTGTAAAGATGTAATCCATCTGAAAAATTCGTAAGGCCTTTGCGACACTGGCGCATTTAAATGAACCCCAGAAAAAAAAAAGGGTGCTTTGTTATATACTTGTATATTGGGCATATCATTTGTTTCAAGGAAAATGAAAATAAAGGACTTTCGTGCCAATTGATCAAATTCTCTAGGTTTATTAACTCACGAGGGCACAATTAAAGCCAGAGAAAAAAAAAAAAGAAGGTCTATAGTTAGTCTACATTAATCATACAACAGATTTAAAAAGCTAGGGAGGCAAACAGGGGAAAATGGTCTATGGAAAAATTTCAAGCAGTGTTGTTGATCTTATGCAGAATAGAGACAAGCTTAGCAGTTGTCAATGGCTTCTCTTGGTAATCATCTAAGCCTGCTTCCATAAATTCTCGCTTTTCGCGTTCCAGAGAACGCGTTGAGACCCCTGCAATCATGCTACGAATGCCCATTGCTCGCAGCTTCCTTGTTGCCTGTTATGCAAGCTAAGCAATCAGTTGCGTATATATACCGGTAACTGAAAATTCAAAAAGAAAAAAGAAACAATTTACTAAATGGGTTAATGCAAAATACTCAAAAGACATTAGATACTGAAGAGTTACAAATTCTTTGAAGCTTGAAGAGAACGGTTACATTTTCTTTTAATGCAAAATATGCATCATGGAAATTTGAGCACACGTATTTATATAATTTAGTACCTCAATGCCATTCATGACAGGCATATCCATGTCCATCAAAATGAGGTCAAAATATTTCCCTGAAGAATGGACGTCAACAGCTTCCTTGCCATTCTCCACCACCTGATTTTCAATGCCAAGATTTTCTAGGAGTCTGTGATGAATGGTTCGGTTCACCATGTTGTCATCTACAACAAGAGCTGTGATTTTGGTTGCAGCAAAGTTGGCATGATTCATATTTGTAGAGGAAATTGTGCTTGACCCAACACCTTTCATGCTACAAGCCATTTTGCTCTTCTTAACCTTATATGGCTTTAAAACTTCACCAACTTGTTCTCCTGCCACCATATTCAATATGATTAGTTATTATATATCTTAAAAAGTACAGATTGAAGTTATACGACACTGCATAGTTTTATACCTATTCTAAGGTTATTTTAAAGATCTACCTTTTATTTTAAAACATGGGGGCATTTACCCAGAAGAATTGTTAATAAAATTAGAAAACAACAATATAACTTCTTAAGTTCTACCTTGTAAACTAGCAAAAAGGAAAAGAAACGATAAATTTGGAGATTGAAAAATTAAGGGGAAAAAGAGAAAGAAGAAGAAGAATAAACAGTGAGAGACAGAGAGAATCTGTTGAGAATGGTGGTGGCAAGAAGAAGGATGTGGGGTGGTGATCCCATTTCTGGTTTAAAAAGCTTTACAGTGAGAGGGAAAAAGGGGCAAGTGTGGATGCTGAGATATTGAAGAGTATCAAATTGGATTGTGTTTCAAAATCACAAGATCTAGTGAATGTGATTTTTTCCGTATTTGAGGATATCACATTAAAGAAACCGCTGGCGCTTCTTTAAGATTTTTGCAGAATACGATTAACAACACGTTCGTGATTGATTTACATATCCTACCTGCTTTCCTATGCTTGTCTTTTCTTTCTTTTTCCTCGGTAATTTTCTTTTGGCTGATCATTTATTTTGGTCTCTAAAATCGATAAGTAACTTAAAAAGAGTCGGAATTATTATTATTTTTTTATTTTGATAAAAAACAAAGAATTGAAGCTCTCAAAGTTTTATTAGAAAATCTACCTTTATATTTGAGAAAGAAATATATCAGATTCTCGATTGTTAAATCTGATGCATAATTGAAAATGTGTGGATGACAGTAAATTTAGTCGTCAAGTCATTTAAGATTTGCACTTGTTTAAATGATCTAGTAATAAAGAGTTTGTAATACATTTTTTTGTTAAAGTGCAAGTTCTAAATTCGATTCTCTCTTCCTCAAATTAAACAACAAAAAAAAAATGTCATCCAAACTGTTCAAGAAAGTAAATAAAGATCGAGACCATAAATACTGGTTTAGTAATTGTTGAGAGGGGATTGCTAAATTGTTCGAATTTAAAAGATTTTCTCATTGTCATCACACAACTCTTTTTCTACTCTTGAGAAATATTGCACTTCTAATAATAATAACAATTTAATGTCGTTCATTAATTGAATGCTAAAATAATGTAATAAATCAATTTTAAAATTGTGGAAATTCACCAAAAAATTATTATTATTACATAAAGGATGCATTTTTCTTTTTTCTTTTTCCCTGAGACGAAGGAACTTAGGAAACCATATCAAGAATCTAAATGAGTTCAGTGTACTTGGATTTATCTAGTCTTGTGTAATAACTAACAAATTACACAACTTTTGACCTTCATTAATTCACGTTCTCTTGCTTGTTATTCTTGAAAATATTTTTTGCACGGGTCGCAACAATCTTGAAACTTCCTACCAAAATTCCCAAAAAGGATCTTATGCGAGAGCCCACATGCTCATGGCCGCCTGCCGCCTTAGACTTTTTAGAGCTTCCGAGTTTATCTATCAAGATTCATAGAAGAAGGCTCCTAGAGGCAAGGTTAATATGATCATAGACGAGGACCTCTTGACAAGCTTCAATTATCACCTAAAGTCACTCAATCAGCTTCAGCTTGGCCGACGACAACATTACTCATGCTTCTTTTCTAAAACAATACCCCGTAAATTTCGGATTACTCCGTCAACCCAGCCAACAAAAGTGTACACGTGTCTACGCCCACCATTTTTTTTCTAAAAAAAAAATTTGCCGTTCGCGTAACAAACTTTTGCAACAGGTCCTCCCCCCCCCCCCCCCCCCCCCCCCCCCCCCCCCCCACCCAACCCAAAGTAAAACTCGCGATGACAAGGACCTGATAAAATGCAAAAATACAATGATGGGATTCCACTTTGTTTAGGTTCAAGAAGCTCCATTATACCTCAAAATTTTGAGACCATACCAGAAATCTCCATTTCCATGGTCGAAACTTTTTTGCATGTGTAGCTATTGATCAATAAATATAATATTGCATATGACCGTAGTCTTCTCCAAAACATTTCTCTTTTTCTTCATATAACAGAGACTGTTCAAACGTAAAGCACTCATTCAAACAACGGAAACAAGGGGGAAAGGGAAAGAAAACTAAAAAAATACCAACAAAAAAATCTAGAAGAAAAACCCTCAAAATGCATTCACACAATATACAAATACACAACAATGAATAAGCCTGACATCCCAAACCCACAACATCTTCCCAAAAGAACCAGTTAATCATTGGCTTGCATCAATGGCAGAACCTGTCCTAGCCTGTGAGATTCGATTAGCATAAATGGTAACCAACCGCAGTTGTGTGCTGTTAAGCCCTTCAAGGTATGGCACAAACGCTTTTCCCAGCATGATATAAATATCCACTAAACAGAAAACAACTGTCTGTAACCGCCAAGAACATAAAACAAAACAAAACAAAGTACAAAGTTGATCAGAAAACCAAAGAGTGCAAAATAATGACGTGAATATATCATACTTCAAGACAATATTGCAGAGTTAATTTATCATATTAGTATTAGTTTTGCCAGCTGTAAGAAATTTACTTCATTCTGATAGATGACAAAACCGTACACCCAAAAGGAAAAAAAAAAACCGTACACCCAAAAGGAAAAAAAAAATTAAACTACATGTGAGAGTAATAAATACCTTGCGAACATCTGCACTCTGGTTTCCAAAGGCTTCAAAGAGAGCAGGTAAAAATGATGGCAACTGAGCCATCAATTCCTCCTGTGAGAGTCGGCCCACAAGCTGAAGATAGAAACAAACAACTCAGCAATGCAATTCTTGAAGTAGTTTCATGATGCAGTTTCACGTGAAGATGGATCATACTTCATCTGTTCTTGTGTGAATATATAATTTACTGGATCCTCAAACTCTACATTAAGCTACCAAATGATACAGACAATCAGCTACAATGTTATCCACTGATCCAAAAACCACCGATTTGTAATTTGGCTAATCAAACCCAAAAACGAAAAACAAAAAATTGGTGAAACTAACCAACTTAATTTTCCTTACCCCCAAGCCAGCAACAACAAATAGAATCCACTCCGTTGATATAATTCTTAAAACAGAAAATCTTTGATTATGAAGCCTGAAATGGCTGGCAAGATGTGAAGGTGGCCTAGCATGTACAAACTTGAAAGAGACAGCTTTTCAAGTTATAATTTTAATCCCTTTTATGTTGGTTATCCATCCATTTATCTGTTCCTTTACCTTGACATTTACCTTCTACTCTAATTCACAAGACTCAGGTCCTAGATAAAACTGACAAAAAGATTGTGCTTAAGACTTTAAAGCAAAGTTTTTTTGTTGAATAGTACGAAACAATGCAATAGTTGAAAATACCTTAGTCAAACAGTTTATGCAAGTTACAAGAGTTTTCTCATCTTCAGTAACCAACAAAGGGACAATAACCTGCAAAATCAGTCAATGACAGCAACACATCATAGTTAAATTAAATTACAGAGAGAACAAAGCCAAACATTTATTCTTTTCCTATAGTATTAACAGTAAAGTTAAAAAACATTGAGATCAGGGATGTGCGTGAGAGAGACAGAGATGTTGGAACCACATACACTTAAACATCTGAATGGATCATACTGAGACAACACCATGGTCAAGCAGTGCTCAGCTTCATTTGAAACCTGAATGTGGATCAGAAAGATTGAGACACCAACCATATGGCAAAAATATTACCGGAAGAACTAGTTGAACAAAAGTAAATTACTTTTGGGACAGCATCCTTTGTAACATGAAGCAGTTTCTCAATTACTATCTCAACAGAATCTTCCATAGCTTCTTTCTGTAAGCATGGCAGAAGAGGTAAAAATTAAGTTAATAACTCATTGGACAAAAAGGAACATGAACATGTGCATATGTAACAGACCTGATTTTTTAGCATTTCACTAATCAATGATAGAGTGACCTCCCGAATAGAGGAATCAGCATCATCCAATACCTCGAGTACAGCTGTCAAAATTTGATTAAAGTACTGCAAATATATAAAAATGGAGATTAATATATAATTTACCTTGATATATTAACCAAATAATATCACACAAACCAAGGAACATGAACCACCAGAGAAATACAATGGACTAAATAACAGACAAATTTTAAGAGTTAAAACAAATAGAGGCATAATTTAACTTCACAAAAACACATGCATAGCCATCTGCACACACTGAAAAAAAAAAGAGTTGAGCCTGGATAATGATCATGCCTTGGTCCAAATTGAGTTATCATTGGCCACAGAAGCTTCAATTAGTTGCTGAAGTGCGCCATGCTTGTTTGTGGTAGGGCTTCCATCATTCCCATTGCAAATCTACAATAGAAAGAGCAAAGCCTTCATATGGTGTGAAGTTTTTCATATCTATTTCATCAAACACTATAAGTAGTTTGAGTAGTAATTTATTTATTTCTTTTAAGTTTTCTGTTTCTTTCACACAGAATTTCAGTCAGGAATTGACAATTACTCGAGTAAAGGTATTTATGTTACAAAGCTCACCAGGTGAAGAAGTTGAGGAATGCTGGGTTCAGTATCTGCCATGGAGTTGGTCTTTATGGCTGATGGTTTATGATGACTAAGGTCCAACTCAGGTTGAACTTCTTTATTATGCCCAACACCTTCTAAGACTCCTAACTGGTCAGAGCTCATTAGACCATTAATGTCCAGACGTGGTGTAGACAAACTCTCCACGTATGTGTTTGAACCAGTCAAATCCTTAACTTTGGAACTAACATCAACATTAGTACTAGTCTCAAAGTTCTGATACAAGTTATCCTTAGTTTCATCAGAGGTCACATGACCCATACTGCCTGCCGTTAGGGTAGTTTCATGCATGGAACTCCATTTCCTGCCACCATCACTGTCAATGGAACCAGATGAATACCTTCCAAAGTAATGACTCTTTTTGGAGGCAACAGCATATCCTTCTTCTGAAGATGTTCCAACAACATCGGATGGGTCATAAGAGGACTTGACACGCTGTCTCTCTTTCCTTGTCTGCAAATAGTTCATTAGATCCACCTCAATACGAGGAGTGTACTGCTTAAGGGCTCGTCTCAAGGAATTTTGTTCTTCAACTGATAAACTAAGAATGAAATTAAGCACAGCAGTCGAATCATAGTGGGAGTAAACAGATATAATGCATGTAATAGCTGCTTCCTTAAGCTTAGTATTTTTATCATGGACCAATGGTGTCAGCTTTGCAAGCCATAACTTCAAGATGCCAAGATTACCAGAACCTTCAGAATTCACAGCATGCTTGTTGAAGGAACTTATGGAAAACTCAATTACGGCCAATTTGGCCTTTGGTGACCTTTGCTCATCTAGTGAACGGAGCAAAGCAGGTAAGAGAGAATCTACAGTATAAGTTTTGCTTACAATGTCCAAAGTTGTGGAGCAAGGTTGCCTAACTAACTCCTTTGGATCAATTAGACGTGAAAAAACATGGGGTAAAATCCTTTCCATATAACTCTCAAAGGGCTTCCGGCATGATGGAATAATATCTGCAAGTGTTGAAAGTGCTGCCTGTGCAACTTTATGGTGGGGATCATCCAGGTGCTGGAAGAACAACTTCATTACCTTCTCAAAATTTTGGATTACTTCCTGAATACCTTTAGGACCTTGCTGCAGCAATGAGCGGAGATAGTTAAATGCAGCAACCCTAGCACACCAGTCAGAACTTGGACTGAGTCCTTCACTCAGAGCATCGCTGAGAGAGGCTGGACCATCTGTATAATTTGACATCTCCCCAAGATTCAGTTGATTATCATCAAAACTCCTCCTCCTGCTTGCAGACATCCGGCCAGATACATGCTTTCTTAAAAGTGGCCTCTGGAAATTGGGAATGTAACTATTTTGTGATTCCCTGAAGTTTCCTTCTTTATAAGGCATGTCTAAATATTGCCTGTCAATGTGCGAGTTCACAAAATGCCTAGCTTCTCTAATGTCATTATTCTCTTCAACGGAACCTCTTTCTTGTAACTTTTCAGAAGTCCTTCTAGCTGAGTATGAAGAAGCTGACGACAAAGCTTCAGTCGCCACATTGCTGCGATATGATAATTTACCAGAATCTTTGGAAGCTTGAATTTGAGTAATGATATCAGACAATACCAGGCCACCATTGCGGCTACTACCTTTGTTTACACCAAAGGCAGTTGTTTCCACCATGGGGTTTGTGTGGTCATTGGAAGCTGGAACAGCAGCAGGGAATGGTGGATCGCGAGATGATGGAGGGTCAACTCCTGCACTAGGGGGCAACAACAAAAAAAAATTTAGCCGCTCACAAATGATTCAAACTTTGATACATTAATTATTATAATAATCACAAATTATAATATTTAAAAGATTAAGAAAACAATAAATAGGCGAAACCATTTAATACCTAGATCCAAACTTGATGACCGAAGAGTTGAAGGATTTTGTTTGTCAGATATCTCCAAACCTCTGAGCATGCTTTCAATTGCAGAGACTTTCTGTTTGCTTGCATGCAACACACTTTCCAGACTGCGTTCAGTACCTTTATTAAGGGACTTTGCCTGTGAAAGAAGCAGTCCAGAGGAGAGAGAAGTGCCTGAGGATAATGTTGAACTTCTGTCCATTGCAACAATCGCAGAAGTTCCATACCCAGGTAGGTTTGAAGGATTTGATGTTTGAGGGGTAGACATCTGTGTACCTCTATCGCGGACAGAAGGAGAAGCATGTCGCCTATGCATGCCCCCATCCTCTTCATTTATTAACTGTCAAAAAGACAATCTCCTTAAACTGTGGTCTTGGTAACTAGATGAAAGAAAACCACTCCTTGGATAGAGAACAAGCAAAATACCCTTTGAATGACCGGATCAAAGGATGAAAATAATCGACGGGAACGCTCTGGCCAGGTCTTTGCAAACATTCTGTAGCACATTCTTGCAGTTGATCGCACCTGTTAAGAGTCGAAAAATAAAGTATGAAAAAAAAAAGTATACAAGGCATCTTATTGATAGACATATGTGATGAAATATGAAAATTATGTTGACCAATGAAACATGGACTCAATGGAACAATAAAATCTTGAAGGCAGCATCACTCGTAAATATATGAAGTATACAAGAGAAGCCCAACAAATAGAAACTACTCCAACCTCATTAAGATTCTGAGAATTTTGACACAATCGTAGAAGGAAAACAACTGAGACAAACAGAAAGCTATGAAGCATACACAAAAATGCTAAACTTCAATTGCTCCAGTAAAAAGCTATACCACTTTAAGCAATTAATGTTCCTGGTTTTCCAAGTACACCACATCCCATGCACCAAGAATGTCAAAGCAGAAGGGGAACAAATGAGGTCCCCATCCAACAAAAATCAAAGAAATAAAAGAAATTCCCAACATAAGTACCTCACTCATTGCATCTGCAACACAACACCTGATAAGATCCTCATACAGGTCAGCAGATCGCTGTATCTCTGGTGCATCAGGCCAATGCTCTAATATCAAAAGAGCATATTCGCAACACCTGCAATATGAAGAAAAACATAACGGTCATTTCAACAACAGCGAAGGAACTGTATCATGAATTCAAAGAGGTAAAGTCAGACCTTGCACGAAGAACTGCATTACGGTCATTCTTTGCACAATCAGCTATGCGTGGAAGCACACGAGTAACTTTGCAATTACGTAACATCTAGAAATGAAAAGGAATAGGTTAAGAAAGGCATTAAAAACAAGAAAAATAGACAAAGTAGATTTGGAAGGGCAAAATCTTTGAATATTGAAGCTAAAAAAGTACCGTTTTAATGCAGTTATCAGCAGACTCTGCAATTACAAGTACAGTAATCACAACCAACTTGAAAAGGACCTGATCAACATATCATAAAATTAACTTTTTAAATGTTTTAAGCACACTCAGATAGCAACAGCCAGCAAGAAAAAATTAACACTTACTGGAACAAACATCTCAGCACATGCTTCAAAATCCCCCAAGAGCTCCTTGGACAAAAAGGATAATAGATGACAAGCCTAGAAAATGAAAACCCAACTTCAGTCATTATTACACCAAAATAGCTATTATTTTTTCTATTAACCATATCAAGAGCATAGGTCTCAAGACAATAAGAACGGTTTCAGCAACACTAAGACCCAAAACTGCTATAGATAAACTGAGCAATCATCAAACAATATTCAAAATGAGAGAAACGGAGACAATGAGAAACCTCAAAACTAGCAGTTGCAGGCACAATAAAATGTAGCACACCTGCTTTACTATGCTAGACCTTCGATCAGATAATTGGGTGCTTAAAGGGCCAACAAGTTGTTTCAACAGACCCCGGAAACATGGATAGTCGACAGCACCTGATAAGAAAAGATTAGTTGGAGAAATATATAAACATTTCTTCCTCAAACATAAGTACATAAATCCGTAGTGTATGTACAAACGCCAGGCAGTGCTACGATTTCTTACATCAGCATCATTCAACCGATGAATTACAAATAATTTATTTAGGCAATTAACGGATTTCCAATTGCTAATTCAAAGCTATAACTGAATCACTCCAAGAATGAAATTAACAAAGTATTACTTTTTTCCTTATAGATAAGGAACTGCTACAATGAAATGTATAGAATTGCATCAGAAAAGATAAAAAGAGAAGAAAACAATCAATTAAAGATAAACCAGAAAGTTAAGAGAGAGAAGGGACCACAACTAAAAAGTCAAATCTCGCTGAAGTGGGATATATATTTCATTGCATTCTGCAAGTATAATGTTTCAAACCACTCAGCTTACAATTTAGAAAAAATATAGAAGTCTTATTGATCCATTTTCTCCACCATAAGACGTACAGCAACAACACTGAGCCTTAACCATAAAGCAAATAAAAATATTGATTCAAGAACATGATGCACCAAAACCAATGGAATACTTCGAAATACAATTTGAACCCCAAACGAGAAAAAATGCAAAAATAAAAGCATGCACATGCTGCATCAGGTTTCTGACAATGCAACTCAGTGAAAGATGATTAGGAGAGGAAACTATGATGTTTGGAGCTGCCAGAATCAGATGAAATGAGAAAAGTTATATATCCAATTAAGATATCCCCACACCTTAACTTGCCACATCTACTAGTACTACATACATGCGTAAAGAAGATTCCAATTGAAAATAAAGTCTTAAGCCCTCAAATAACCTTCTAGTTTTGAATAACCAAAAAACAAAAGACTCGAACTTCTTTAGTTGTTGAAACATCAGCATAACAAAGAATTTCTACCTTACAGCTATCTTCTTCCTTGGTGAATTTTCTTCATCTTAATTTTCAGTATGATTTTTATTTTTGACTAAGATTTGCCATCGCATGGAATGGCATCCCCTCAGCCTGCCTTTTAGAAGAATACTTGTCCAATAAGTAAGTAAATAGGTAATCTCCAAATAATGCTTAAATAACAGTTCACAGTTGGTAACCATAAAACATCATATAAGGCACAATTGCTACGGAACCCAAAAAATGTTTTGTTTTTGCCAATGACTTCACCTTTATGACCAGACAAATAGGAGGCCAGGCATTTGACAATTCTCAAAACACCTCCATTCTACTTTATCCACACTTTGTTGGCTCTTCTGAGCTCAAATTTTCTTTTGAATTGTCAGACATGTTTCCACCATTAAAAAGTTATAAATAAACACAACATCTCAAAAAACTTGACAGATTGATCTAGCAATAACCACTTCAAAAGCAGAAAAAAATTACTTTAGCTTCCACAGACAGACGGAGAGAGAAAAATGGCATACAAACCTCCTAAAACAAGGGCTTCAACCCTCTGCATTGCAGCAATGCGGACAGACCAGTCTTTATCAGGTACAAGGGTGGAGGCAATTTTCTCAAATTCCCTAATAAGCTCCTTTTCAGAGTATACTTTGATCGGCTCTATGACTTTCTCTGTGATATCTTCTCCTGCAAAGAATGGATTTAAAAGCAATAAAACATTGCTAAGCAGAGCATCACAGGTTTTATGTATCCTACAACAATGCAGATATATTGTCTTTGTTAAACCAGGGTTTTCAAACATGAGCTAGCCTTTAAGAATTGAAAAACCGGGGAAATATATGTAAAAAATTCACATGTATCACCAAACACTTCAGCATCCATGTGCTATACTTTAATTAATGCTAACCTCCAAAGAGAGACATCTCTCTTGAGGAACTCTTGGCCTTTGGACTACTTTTCTTGGGATTAAAGCTAGCAGGCTTCATCTCAGCAGCAGCAAAGGTATTTGTGAGTGCATCTGAAGAGCGAACTTGTGGTTGAATCTTCTCCAGTCTGGCATTAATATCTTTCACCTGCAGCCATAGATTGTGCAGTACAAATTACTGTAAAAAGAAAAAATAAATTAAATCTTCTTTCCCTTTCAGTAGGCAATGTAACATGCAAAGATCTAGCTGGATATATATACAATATTCTTATTAAGAAAATACTAGTTACCATACAACATCAGCAATTAAGCAGAACTAACCATAATATTGGTCATGGAAAACATGAAAAAGAAAATTCCCAATTAAAATTTGTTATTCTCAGCTAGATATTTACCATAGATGTAGGAAGGTTATGGCGATGAAGCTCATCACGGAATTGAGGCCCAGCTTGCGTATACATTTCCTGGAAAAGAAACAACCAGTATAATATGTTTAGGCTATCTTCACCAATTCCAGAAATCCATACTTAAACTAGAAACTCTCTAAAAGCACTTATGCAAGGGTAGAACAATAACATTTATTGGACCCTACGGTTAGCAAAGCACTAATAACCTAAATAACTTAGCATTTACTTTAACTTCCAAGCCAGATATACCTAGCATTTACTAATAACTAAGTTATTGCATTGATTCACAAATTAAGTAATAATGTTCGTTGTATTTATTTAACAGATAGCAAATCTTCAAACACCTATCATGTGTTATAGAAGAATCATTTATAACAAAATACAAGCAAAACCTTGAAGGCAATCTCCTAAAAGTGAAACCTCAATTCACAAACACAACTTGGATATTAAAGAGGGTTCTTTCCACTCACAACAAAAAATAACTTCAGAGCAAGGAGAGAAAGCTGGAGAAACCCTAAATAAGCAAAAAACTACAGAATAATAAGTTCTATGGGGAATGTACTTAAACACAGCACATGTTCCTAACCTCAATGCACAATATAGCTGCTTCTCTAACACCAGGATTCGCATCGTTCAACATCTGCAAAATCTGATAACCAAAGACAATTTTCATCAGTTCAACTCACTAAAAGCAAGTTAAGATGAAAAAGCCATGTGCACGCTAATTAAGGTATATTAATAATTATCATACTGGAGGAAGAATAGTTCGCTGAAGAGTAAGCTCTGTAGATGAAAAAAGACCAATTGCTGATGTGACAGTTCGCGCAAACTCTTCTCGTACTCTCCAACTTTTATGCGTCCAAGCATAAGTGCCTGCTCTTTCAACTATAATTGTCGGAGAAGAAACCTGCAACAATATATAATTGTAAGCCAACAAGAAATCCCTTGCATTGATTGTTCGAATGAAGAATGTAAAAGCAGTTATAGCTTGCTAAGACAGAAGGTTGGGTTTTTAATTTACCAAGGAAGTTCAATATTCAATAATCCATCATTTCATTTAAACAGGCATAATTAAAATTATAACCATTATTTGTTCAAATTATAAAAGCCAGTAAATCTCATTAAATTATATTACTTCAAACTATATTACACTGAACAGTGAAACCAAACAAACAAAAAAAGGAAAAAAAATCTATCAAATTCACCTAATTTACAAAATTACCTCCATGAGAGTTAGCAAGAGTCGTCTGGCGGCGTCACGGACGGGCTGTTTAGCGTCACCCAGTCGCTCAACGACAGCCGGCACGAGAGCATTGAAATGCAGTTTGAAGTGCTCACCGGAGAGCACGGCAGCGGAGGCAAGAGACTGAAGCGCACCTTGAGAAACCCTAAAATTGTTGTCCTTCAAGAGATCCAAGCAACAGTCGACGAGTGACGTAACCTCGGCGCTACTGAGACTCTTTCTAGAAGCTTCTAGAAGTTGGTGGAGGCGCTCCACTCCCGCCATCCGCTCCTTGGTATCCTTCGCGCGTGCCAGCTCCAACGCCTCCTCCATTTGGCCTCGATCTGGTGCCACGCGCCTCAGATCTACCAAATTTCTCGATCAAAATCGCACCACAAATCACAGAATGTGAAATGCGTGCGACAGTTGATGTTAATTTATACGGAAATTATTTTTTTTAATTCAATTAGATAATAATTTTGTAGGTGGTGAAGTGAGTGAGAGTGAAATGTCTGAAACTGAGAGTGAGAGAGAAAGATTAGCGGAGAAGTGCCGCTTAATTTTAGGGAGAGAGTAAAGGTGGTGAAGAAAGTGAGAAAAAGGAATTGACGGAGAAGATGATGAGAGTGTGTGGTTGGGGGGTGGTTGGGAAATTCACCCACCGGTTTCGATTAATTTACGGGATGTACCACTGTGCTGCGTTGTTGTTAGTACAGTAAAGATAACAGTATGAAAGTGACGGATAGTGCACGACTGTGCGTGTCCGTGGCTTCTCTGAAGATTTTTTATGTTGTTGTTGTCATTGCATTGAGTTGACACGACACTTTTTACGGTGCATTGCCCGGTGGGTTTGATCCGGGGTATTAACACTGTCACCCCTGAGGTTTATATAAATAATATTTTGACGGCGATTTTAATTATTTAACTATACTATCTCCCCTCTATGTAACTGAACAAATAAAAATATACTCACTTTTTATAAATATTTTAATTATTTGTGTAATAAAATATATGAAATTTTTTTTAATTAAATAAAAGATGTGGTAGTATAAGTAAAATTAAAGTTGTCTTAAAAGTGTAATTTATGCCAACTTCAGGGGGTGACAGTGTTAATACCCGTTATTTGATTAATTATTAATTACCACGATTAAGTGAAATAACTGTTAGCATCATTAGTATTTTTAATTACTTTGACGCGGTTGTATAATTGTATCTATCTTGACATTAATGAACCTCCCTTGTTTTTTTTTTCTAGCAATTAAGATTACTGAAGTCTCTTCCTTTTTTTTTTACAATTAAAATTAATGAAGTCTATTAATTTAACGAAACAATCAAATACTCTTTAATATTTTTTTCCCCTCTAAAAGGACAAAACATGTATTGATAGAGATAGAGTAAATCAACGTTTTAAAAGAAGTACTTAGGTCTCGATATTGAATGATGAATTAAACGATATTTTCCAGGAATAAATGAGAATTATAAAGCAGTCAGGTGTGTTTAACATTTTATGCATGTTTTATTTTTTATCTATTATAAAATGACAAGGTATCTATAGGGAAAAAAAGGCTGGGAAAAATAACTATCTAATTAATAAAAGTTATTTGATGACAGCAATAATAAATGAGTAATACTATAGATATAAATTTTGTATACAAATTAACTCATATAATTTGATGTTTCGTCATATAATGAACGAATTAAAATATCAAAAAACAAAAAACAATGTGAAAATATGAATGTAATATTTATTAATAATAATCATAATAACAATAATAATGTCTTTTCATTATTTATATATATATATATGTTGAAGATATCAAGTCATACACTTCAATTTGAATACTCTAATAGCATCAACTAAGCCACAATCTTGATACTCATTTTACTCTATGCGCAGCGAAAAATTATAACTCACACCATAAACAAGAACACATAAGATTAACACACCAATAAAGATAAAGAAAACAAACCAATCACAAGACATAAGATATACGTGGTTCGGTCTAAATTGCCTACGTCCACGGAGGATCCATGATTCCACTTCTTCCCATTGAAATAGATCACAAAGTATTTTTTTACATCATCAATGATCCCACAAGACCTCTTAGTATCTCCTATAGAGACCTCTAAGTATCTATCATTGATCACTATGACTCCATAAGACCTCTTCGTATCTCCTCATAAGAGATTTTTACAATAAACACAATAATAACCCGAGCATTTAAGCCAAAGGATCTATGGTATTTCTCCTTTATTCACTCAAAGAACCTAAAGAATAAAATACCCCCAAAGGTTACACCCTAGTGCACCACGCACTTAGTGCCTACCTAACTCCTCTATTATCTCTTATGGTTACATTTTGAAATTTTAGATGCTTGATCTTAAATAAGGGTTTACAAGTGTTTATATAAGGTGTATTTCGTGCCTACAAACCCTATTCCTTGTTGGAGTAAGCGTCCACTTGTTTTAGAAGTCCAAAACTTCTCAAAACTTGAAATCTCGAACCAAAACGGACTTTTCCACGCGTTCTGGCGCCGCAGCGCTAGCCCTTCTCGCGTCCAGCGCTGGTCTTCTGTGTTGAGCACCGCGGCGCTCATCCTTGAGCGTCGCGGCGCTAGTCAGCTCCCCGCGATTCCTTCTTTTCCTTCGCGTCTTTAAGTCCCGTTTCACTTCCTCTTTCGTGTCCCACACGTCCTAAACTTCTCCATACTTGTCCCACACGTTTTAAACTTCTTGTGACTCTCTACTTTGATATTCACCTCAATTTTTATCCAATCAAAATTATTGAATCACCAAATTTTTAACATATATCATATCATGTTTGTTTTTATATATTAATTGGTATAAATATTTTGTATTTGCAACATTAAAGTATTGTTATACTTTTTTAATTTTTTATAATTAATATGACATGCATTAATTATATACTAAAAAATTGTGTAATAATTTTTTTTTATAAATTATAAAAAATCACTAGTCAACTGATATATGATGCATCACTTGATTTAAAAAGTAATAGAATATGAATTAAAGAGAAAATGAGATATTAGTTATGAAGTGTGTTACTATTTTGATTTATAATTTTATAGTACGTGTAGGTCTAATTAACTCGTGTACAACCCAATTCATAAGTTCACATTTTGAATTTATCTTATCCGGTAATTAAGCTTGTCAATTTATTTCAAATTGATTATAAATTTTTTAAGATGAGACGGATTAAAATTTGAATCTTATTTAAATTTTAATGGTTTAACTAGTGTTATAAATAAAGAATAGTTTTTTATAAATGAAAAAATTTCATTTAAATTATTTTTTTAATTTAAAATAATTTACAATTTTTTAATTAATTATAATTTAATTAAATCACACTTTTAATTTAAATTCGTATATTTATATTCTAATACAGATTGTGATTTACACTATACATGATAAATAATCATGTATTACTTGCTCATAATTTATTTATTTATTATCACATACATATTACGTTTTACACTTCATGTCCAATATTCAACACTTATTTTATTTTACACACAATTCACTAATCACTCTTCTGTTTGTCTTTAAGACATTCTTTATACACACCACATTATCTTTTTGATCAAATATTAATTTGAGTTTTAAAATATTTTTTTTTATAGAAGTATAATATTTTTTTTGTAAATTTAAAGAGCAATCAAAAATAAAAAAATAATTATTTAAAAATTTTAAATTGAAAAACTTCTGTACTAGTTTATAAATGGATAAATACCATTTACCCCCATTAGATTCGTTAGTTATTAAAACTTTTTTAGTATTTGATAATATTAAAAAATCTCTTGTCGTTATAATTATAATAGTATAAATTAATTTTAGAATAATATAATAATTTTTTATTTAAAAAATTAATAATTATATCTGTATAATAGGAGAATTTTTTATCAAATATTATAAGAATTTTTGGTAATTAAAGAATTTATTAAGGGGTAAATGGTAACTTTTCTTTCTAAACTCAGAAAGACGTGTAAGCCTGTTGAAGACTTGGAGTTACCTTGACTTCCAATCGATGCACGTTGTCCTGATAATTGTCGCGAAGTGGGAAATAAACCAGTCTTTTCCTTCAATTAAGTGAAAAACATTTGTTCCCCAACTTAAGAAAAGTACAAGGAAAGTCAAACGCGTGTGTAGTACATACACGATTCAGAGACGTGTTTGAAATTCTATAATCGTTAAGGTTACTTAAAATGTGTTTAGGTGAGAAAATTTTGACAGATTAATTATATTGGAATGACTTAAAACATCAGAGAAAAACACAGAAACAAGACTACAAATACAAGAGATGACATAATCTAAATGTTTGAATGCTCCGTCTGCTTCGTACAAAGACAACACGTCATGTCTAAAACTAATCCATTATGAAGCTAATTTATCATTTATTTAGTTTATTCTCAATTCATTCAATTCGCTTTTAACTTTTTGATAGCTTATCAGTAACATCACATTCACTGGAAATATTGCCAGACAGGAAAATGATACGAACTACACGTTAAGAATTACTTATGTTTTCGCCGAGTATTAAAACATTTTGCATTTAGTGTATATATATATATATAGTATTTTAGGTGCATAAAGCAGTTGTTATTATTATTATTATTCAAAAAAAGCAATGCAGTATTATTATTATTATTTAGGATTGATAAAAATTTTTATGCAATTGGGGTCATGTGGCCCCAACCGGAATAAATAATAAATGAGAGAAGAATTTGTGATTTTTAAATTTTAAAATGGGTATAAAGATAAGTTATTTTTGAATTATATTGAAAATATGGGGATGAGTTTTCATCAGTAATTTTGAATTGAAAAAATAATTATAAAATATTTTTAAAATATAAAAATAAATAAATTTAAATATAAAATATCACAAGACCCATCTCCATTTGACAAATCTCTATTTCCAAGCTCAAATTATTTAATTTAAATATAAGACGAATATAATTTTTTTAATCCATTTAAAATGAGATGAGAATTACTATCTCGAACCCATTAACAGCCCTATCATTATTATTATTATTATTATCTCAAAACTTTAAAATACGCAGCTCAATTCATAGTGTACTAGAAAGTGGAATAGCCTCCGAACCATGGATAATTAAGTTTACAAATCCAGGCAAATCATAAAAAAAAAACTCGATGCAATCAGTGTTTCGTTAGATCATTCGTTTGTATGTTAGAAAAAAAAAATGGAAAAGAAGTTCTACCAAAATCTAATCACAAATCATTGTTTGTTCACGGGTCATTCAATTAATCATAAAAATGTTTAATTGAGTTTTAAGAAGGGGATAAGTTTCAAACGGGGATGATTGGTGCAGAATAAACAATAAAAGCCTAACTTCGTGACAAAGTCAAGCCAACAATCTCTTTTGGACATTTCTCAAGGAAAAGATAACCGAAAAAAATAAAAGTTATCCACTTACACTTTTGCTTCATCATGCTACTTTCGATTGCATCACAAATAATATACAAATTAATTAAGGGGCATTGCAATATGATAATGAATAGTTTGACCTTTACAGGTTGGCTTATGTGGGTTGTTGGCAAAAGGGCAATGGCTAAAGCATTATACAAAAACTATACATAATTGAGAAATGATAAAGAAAAGCCCTAAAAGGCTTGCTGGCTTTTAAATTTGTATAGATTTCAATTATATGAAAAATAATATGAAACACAACAAATCATGAGAGCTCTAAACACTTGTTTCATAGCAATCTTCAGGGACACGGCAACAATTAAATTTCAACATAAACATGATGGATCAATTCCCTCAAGGATGGGATGTCAATGTCACCTTTTTTTATCTCCATATCAAGCATGGGAGGAATCACTTCTAGCCACAAGAGAAAATGATACCCTCTCTAAATCAGCAAGGATGGAAAGTTTAAATGTACTTACCAAGTACAAATACGCACGTGAACATTTATTTTTTTGCATGAAAAGGTATCAGAGTTTGGACAAGAAAAAGATTTGGTAGCTCTAATTATACTCCTTAAGTTTTTGAACTATGCAATTCCTGTTGTGGATACATGGAGAATTTTCCCTGATACACAGCATGAAACCAGCAAAGGAAATTGGCACACTCAGAGATGGAAGGAACTACCTCTAGAAAAAAAAAATTGTTGAGTAGCCAATTTATGCGCGTTGCTCACAGACATCTCATACAAAATTTGCATTATATAAGTTTGATATTGGCATAACTTCATTGCATTGATAGGTGACAAAGCAATTCATCTAGGGATCATCATCATAAGGGACATCTAAGCCAAGTAGTGATGGGAGGATCACAATGGGCCGTCCATTATGCTGGAATTCGGAAAGGTTGGAAATGTGAGATGACTGACAGTCCCAATTGTTTCCAGTCAAGTCCAAACGCTCAAGATGACCTAAGTAGTGACAAACAGAATATTCAGACAGCTGTTTCATTTACCTGATATAGAAATGAATGCTCACAGAATGATAAAAAAACATTCAATTTTTACTATCAGCTCTTCAGTAGATTCATATGTTTTTCCTTTAAACTCCAAAAGTTCCCTTCTTTCATTATAAGATGCAAGTGCATGTACATGGGTGCAACAACAGGTGCATGCCTTTAAATTACAAGAAGGATGATGTTTCGAACTCGTAAAATTAACATTTATATGAAAAGAAGAAAAACAGATAGCACTGACCGACTCCAATATGAATTCAATAAATGTCTTGGCATAATAGATGAATACCTTTTGCAACTTTTAACGCAGAGCATATTATGGTCAAGGATTCTAACGGCATAAGATTATATGCAGCATTAACTTCAACAAGTTCTGGAGCCCAAGACATGAGCTTTGACAAAAACTTTGCAGTTTCAACCCCACCACGGTTTTTGCTATACCAAATCCATGAACCTGTTAATCTCACTTCAATAAACTATAACAAAGAAAATGAGAAATCAAATTAAACCTTATGTTGATATTGATAAGCTTCAACTCCTTTGTTATTCCCTCCTGAAGTTCCCGAAAGCCGGATGAACCCAGTCCAATTGCTCCAATATTAAGTGCTTGAATAGATGTGCCCAAAAACTTTGCCAAAGTAGCTGCAACTTGGCTGGAGATAGTATTTATAACCAAATCATGTTCAACTAGAAAACATAATTAACAAAATGGCTTGTAAGCCAGAGTTAGATATGCCAACCTTCCAAGGTCATTATCTGCAATAGTGAGAGAAGTTGGTGGTCTTCTTAAGGTTGAAAGTGTATCAAGAAGTTGAGTCACTCCATCGCAGGAAAGCTCACAGTTTTCCAAATACAACTTAGCCAAAGGATTGGAACTTTCAGATGCTTGTATGAAGTATGGAATTAAACATCTGAAAGTTCAATTTGTTGCTCATGAGACTTCATGCCTACAATACTCCAAAGATATGTGGAGAATAGATATCTACCAACCTGATTCCATCATCCTCAATGGGATTGTCACTCATATCCAAGAGCTCCAAGTTAGGCATATGTGCCAGAGCAAATTTGAGATCTCTAGCATCAGCTTTGCGGAGATTATTTCCCCTAAAACATAGATAAGCTTCTTTACCATGCATGAAACACAATTTCCAATGGAAAATGGCTTTGTTTAGTAGCTCGATCCTCTAAACCTTAAACCCTAACTTTGCAGAATAAGACCACGGGAAGTGGCCTATTTACTGCAACTTCAATGAGTTGATTATATGGAAAAAGGAACAGCAACCCAATCATGTCATACCTTAGATTGAGTAAACGTAAAGATTGCAAAGACATGCCTACTTCTACAGAAAATAGGGGGCCACTTGAGTCGCACTTAGAAAGCCATCCTGCAATCTGCACAGTCAGATATGTAATTTATGCCAGTTAATGGTACAAAGGAACATATAATCTAATGGGATGCATTACTCACATTGTTTCCTGAAAGGTCAAGGGTAGATAAACAAGAGGATGCCTCAATAAGGGTACTACAAATTATTCTCCCAAAGTTTCTGTCTAGATGGCTGTGACGAAACTTTAACGAACACAATGACCTGAAGGCAAAAGGCATTATAAGAAAGAGGAGGTGCTTTGAGCCATTTGCCTGATTAAGTCACTGATGTGTCTATTTTTATTACTTATATAACCCTTAAATCTGTAATTGTTAGTTGTTTAATTTATTTATTTAATTTTTATTAGGATATTTTTCTTAAACAGAAAAACAAATAAGGATGCAAAGGAAGTGACTTAAAAACAAGCCAATTACGGAAGCTGAATGAAGACTTGCAATTTATTTTGAAAAGTGCCCACAGATAAGGAAAGCCTCATGAAGTTAGGAATGTCATTGTCCTAATTTAATTAGAAGTTTAAAAGAAAAAGGGAAAGAAACAGAATTCAATTTGTCTTTAATTAGAAAATGGAAAGAATATTCTTGCATGAGCCGTTTTCTTCTCCAAATTAGAATAACAATTCAGTGGCCATATTCTTATATAAATAAGGGGCTGCATCAGTGGAAGAAAGGAGGAAATGGAAGGAAGAAGAAAAAAAGGGGGGCACGAGGAAAAGGAAGAAAAAAGGAAAAGGGACAGTTTCTAGAAGCAACTTGGATCTTGGAAGCTTTCAAGTTTTCCTTCCTTCCCATGGTTGGTTCTATTTATTTTATTGCTCCTAATTTAATCATGTCTTTCTAATTTTCTTATACTGAGGTTAAGGATGATACCCTATTTAATGAAGCAGTTCTCTTTTTGTTAAACTAATTCCCTTTGTTTGTTCTTTAATGTCTATGGTTATTGTTTCTTAAGAATAATTGAATTAAAATTCTTTTCATCATTAATATCAAGTATTTTTGATAGTTAGGAATTTGTTTAATTATTTTATACTTGGAACTTTAATGTTTAATGTGATTTCCTTTGATTCTTTGTTTTTTTTGTTGAACTGACACATAAAATACTTAGTTACACAATTAAGTGAAACGAAAAAAAAAACCTATAATTAATTTGTGCTCAACGTTATATCCATAAGATGACAATAGATTGACTTTGACTTGTCACTCTAATTAGGGGAATTAATTGGTACATAAGATAATTACCAAGTTAAATAGTGGTGGATTCCAAAATCTTGATAATTTTAATCACTTGAATTTTAAAATTTTAATTGTTTGCTTTAATTTTTTTAATTTCATTAGGTTAATTTTTCCCACACAAATTTATTTCTCTTTTAAAACTAGGTTAGAATTATATTTACTAGATTAGATTAATCTTTCTTAATTTTAAACAATCTCTATGGGTTTGACCTCGTTGCTTACGTTTCTATATTCCCACAGATTTGTGCACATGCGAGTCCAATTAAAATTTTCACAACAGTCACAAACTGAACAAGAATGAAGCCAAAAATAAGAAACGACATACCTTCCTGATGAGAGAAATGAAACAAGCTCCAGAACTAAGGAACTTGAGCTGTTCTCAGGAAAGCTTGATGTGTTGATTGAGAAGTGTTGAATCTTGTGAGTTTGCATTCTCTTATTGCAAAGAGAACTAGAAATTCCCTTAACAAAACTTGCAAAGAGCTTGCAATGAAGAAATTCAAGTGATGTTAACGTTTCAATGTTTTGATTTAGAAGTTTGCATAATCCTTGAACCTGTTATTAGTGAATTATGAACAACCAAATTAACAGTGAAAGGAATCATTTAACATTTACTGAACCAGAATGTTCTATATTTTCCATTCAATTCTAATTCAATAGCGTAATAAGTGCTTTAGCAAAATAAGAAAATAACAATTTCCCATAGCAATATAGGTGCTTCTTTTGTTGTTTCAAATAACTAAATTAACACTTACGGACTCCCATCAGAAATTATATTGATTAAAATAAGCAAGCTTTTAAAAGGTGTGAAACAAACTATATATTAGTGCATGCAAACAAAAGTGAAGACTTACATGTCCTTCAGATCTGATCCACCGTACTACCAAGCTTTGTAACTTGCTGTTCCTGAATAATTGCTGCAACAACAAAGAGTTGAAGATGGAAAAAATAACATCACATGCTTGCACAGTGAGCGCACAGGATACTTGATATTGCAAGAATTTATGATTAATCCACTGTGAAGAAATAAGGTACTAGATTTAAGAGGGGGTGAGAGAGAGAGAGAGAAAACATTTATACACTCCCCTAGATAAATAGATATTGCAAGAATTTGTGATTAATCCACTGTGAAGAAATAAGGTACTAGATTTAAGAGGAGAGAGAGAGAGAAAACTTTTTTATTGTGAACAAGATAGATGTCATTATCTTATTGAATCATTTTTAAGACATGAGTCTCCTTTCCAGCATAATTCCGCCTTGAATTATGAAAGGAAAAAGCCAGAAGACCCTAAATCAAACTTCATTAAAATAGAGACACTTCAACAGACATTCATACTACAAACTCACTATTTGAAACAACAATTTTGTTAACCTTATGAGATTAAAAACTTACACAAAATTCTGCGACACAAAGCACACTTGGAAATCTCAAACATCTGCAAAAACATAAAAGCATAAGAAGAACCTAAACATTTACATACCTCAAAATACGAATGATAATAATGACAGAAATTCTGAAAACATACAGTATTGTTCAAAACAATATTGAGGATGTGGGATGGTTTTATATGAATACTTAATGCAAGAAAACGTTGATTATAATGTAATGTGAAACACAAGTGTTACTTCTATCATAATTCATAATAGCCTCACAGTAAAGATTGTAAGAGATGCAGACACCAACAATTCAGAAGACATATGAGTGTGCAACTAAGTTTCCAGTCATTGATGCGACTGGCTGATTCCCTCATACAGAATGGAATTACATGTTACCTAGCATAATGCCCTAATTGCTGGCAATGATAAGATAATTTTGAATAGTCGCAAGCTGATTGATTCATTTGTTGCTCGTAACCTATATATTTCATTATAGTTTCTGCACAAAACAGAAAAATATGAGGAGCAGTTTGCAAGGCTATCAGCAAATGTACAGTACACATAAACAGCGAGATAAGTACTTAAATCATGTTACAGGTGTAAGTTCTTTATTTGCCTTATTTTTTCTGCAGGTAATTAAACTACTGATGAAGAAATGCCCCGTGTGGGAAAAAAGATTATGCCATGTATATGAATTCAAAATGACGAGCTATTTCTTTAAGACTTTGCAATGTTACTCCAAAGCCCAATTCCATGAGGAAATTGGGAGCCATAGTTCTATTGTTCCACAAGCTTTGTGCAAGAGACATCTAATTAAGTAAACTTATATCTAATTTCCATTGTTTCCCATCACATTCAAATCAGAAATGGTTGCATAATGCACGTTTGAAATGTTCTAGAACTTGCAATGAAATGCAAAAACTGATATCATGATATGCATTAGATAAAACACAGCTCACATACTCATTGTAAATGGAAGTGAGCAGTTGATCATGACATGCAAATGACAAAGATACTGTCTTCGTCAGATTTCAATGGGATATATTGCCTAACCCATCAGGAAACTTCATCCAACATTTTCAAAAACCATCATAGCAAACAAGTACGCATCAGTTCACCTGAAATTTTTATGTCCCCAATAAGTCCACTAAAAGATGGAAGTAAAGCTAATTCTGCTGCTTCATCTAGGCAACTGTCTTTCAAATCACCATAACCAAAACAGTAAATCAAGAGGGAAAGCCATGAGAAATTGAATATCATTTGGTATAAAATGAATAGTGAGAAATTGAATATCATTTGGTATAAAATGGACATACTTTTGTAAATGCATTTCCCAATACAGTTGCTGCCAATCAACCGGTTCGATTTGATCAACAAGCTGTGGCCAGCGCATCTTAAATAACATCTTCCAAGTTGCATTGAAGTTCCCATATCTAAAAAATCATTACTTTCACACTTAAGCTCTATTGTGCTTTACTTTGAAAAATTCATTTCCGTTTACCAATTTGTAAAGAAAGATGTGATTCTTCCTAACCTCCCACGTTTTCTCCCATTTTCTAAGCAATCATTGGTGGATTCGTAGTCATTCCAGTCCTTAAATGGCCTGCTCAAAGGAAAAAACCATAATAATATAGCTAGAAATAAATTTTTGAAATTCATATGCAAACATGAAATCAGCTATATAAAAATATATAATTGATAAATATATTGAAACTGAGAAAACAAAACGAAAGAACAAGTAAAAATCGAATTTCAACTAACATATTTGTGTGTAACTTTTGCAAGGCCAAGGGAGGTAAATGAGTCAATAAAATATCAAACAATTCAGCAGGAAGCTCATATATATACGGTATAACATCATCACCTGTAACCACCAGTTTAAGGAAATCACATATTATTCTTCTCGTGTAAAATATTGAACCGAGATCAGAAAACAAAAGCATTACAACAAAAAAGCAAACAAATAAATAAATACCACGCAGAAGTTCTCTTCTCAATGCCTGAGCGGCTAGAGATACCAAGGACGGAACTTTCACCATTATCCAGTGTCTAATTTGAGAAGGGAAAAAAATTGCAAGGCTGTGGTTTATGATTCAAGATAACGGAGATTTTAATATCGAATATAATTTGATCGAACAAGAAAAAGAAAAGTTGTGAGTAGTAATTGAAATTTATAAAAAGCAAGGGAGAGAGAGAAAGAGCGAGACTAACCGCCAGAGCTTTCAGAACTAATCTTTGAATCGTTGTTCCATTTCGTTTGCGTGTTACTGGTTTGTAGCTCAGTCGACAGAACAAGGACACTCGCTCTTTTGGACTCAATTTTGGAACAGTTAGACGGCGTCGTTTAAACCCGCGCTCAATTTTTTTTTTCTCTTTTATCTTCCGCTCCTTAATTAATTAATTTTACCTCTTTATTTTTTTTAAATATGGTCATGTACTCATGTTTGTGGTTCCAACTAATCAACTCCCTAATTTTTTTTTTTTAGAAAAAGGTAATTTTTGTAATGTCTGTTTTATGTTGTTATCTTACATTTATTCGGTTTTATTATTTTTTTATGAGTTCACATGTTAATAATTATATATTATGTGTTATTTTAAAATTAGAGTTAATTTACATTTGCTTAAATGGTTCAATAATAAAAAAATTTGCAATGCATCTTAAAGATCCTAAATTAATTCCCATTTCTTATATATATAAAAAAGACAAGACTAATTTAAGTTATTTATTTAGACTATCTTTAATTAGTCTCTAAAGACATTTATTGAGTGTGAATTTATTATGTGTAAAAACATAATACTAGTTAAATCATAATTGATGAAATGATAGTTAACATTATATATAAAGACCTTTTATAAGATTGTGGTTCTCAAGTCAAATTATTATTCGTAATGCTCTTCTTTTATTTATATCAAAAAGATAAAACTCCATTTAACTACATAGATTTAATTGTGAAATGTGCATTAAACTCTCATGTTCTCATTGAAAGATGTCAATCCTCATGTTCTAATTATTATGAATTCCTCGTGTAAACTTTTCTCAACATGTATCCTGATAATTTGAAATGATAGATTAAGAGAATTGTATTATGTAGGCATCAATTATATTTATAATTATGTCTAACAAGAAGTATTAGGAAAAAAATTATATTAAATTATTAGGATTATTCATGTATATATTCATATTTGAATGACTTTCTCATATGATTTTTTAGGGCAAAGATATTATATGTATGAATTTTGTGATTTTTATATAATTTTGTTGAGAAAAATATTAAGTTTATAGTGTTTATTATGAATTAAGGGTTTAGTTTTGATTAAGGGTCAACGATTTGAAGAATTAAATATGAAAACATAAAAAATCAAATTTAATTTAATGTTGTTCACATTCTTTAATAAATCTAGAATTCCTAGATTAGCACGCAACTATAGCAGATAATAGTATGACATCACAGCACCAATCAAGCTGTGAACTTATTATCTTATTGTGTATTCTTTTGTTTAGTTTTTACTTATGCTTCTTCTATAATATGCAACTATAAATTAAGGGTTTAGTTTTGATTAAGGGTCAACGATTTGAAGAATTAAGAATGAAAACATAAAAAATTAAATTTAATTTAGTGTTGTTCATGTTCTTTAATAAATTTAGAATTCCTAAATTAGCATGCAACTAGAGCAGATAATAGTATGACATCACAACACCAATCAAGCTGTGAACTTATTGTCTTATTGTGTATTCTTTTGTTAGTTTTTACTTATGCTTCTTCTATAATATGCAACTATAAATTTCATTATCATGCTTAACAGCACAAAGTTTAAGAATTGAAAAGAGAATATTATGATTGTTCTCTATTGCATGGGTCTTAACTTTGCACTTCGGACAGAACGACATCTTACTCTTATTGATCTAAGTTCTATAGAGGATAAAAGAAACTTAGAGAAATATGATTGTTCTAATCGCACGTGTCTTTTAATCATAAAATGTGTCATTTCGGAAACTTATAAGGGCACTATGTCTAAGGAGAAAATGCTAAGACATTTCTTGCGAAAATTGAAAAATATTTTATTAAAAATGAAAATGCTAAAACAAGTACACTATTGGCTAACTTTGTTTCGATGAGATATAAAAGAAAAGAGAATGTAAAGAGTACATCGTAGAGATATCTAATCTCGGTTCCAGATTAAAGGTACTAAAGTTAGAGCTGTCCGAAGACCTTCTCCTGCATATAGTTTTGATTTCTCTTCATACGAAATATAGTCAATTAAAAGTTAGTTACAACACCCGAAAAGATAAAATAAAATTTTAATGAGTTTATTTCACATTATGTGCAAGAAGAAGAAAGATTAAAATGAGAAAATACTGAAAGTGCTCATCTAACAAATACTTCTCAAGATAAGATTACTAATAAGAAAAGGAAAAAGGATAAAAGAAAGGAAGTTGTAATGAGGACTTCACATAATAAGGTGCAAAAGAAACAAGATACTGCCATTATTTATTTCTTTTGTAAGAAGGCTCGTCATGTGAAAAATGATTGTCCTAAATATGTCAAAAAAAGTACACCTTAACTTTGTTTATTTTGAAATTATTTAGCTTATGTACCCAAACACACTTGGTGTTTGTGTACATCTAGTAAATACTTCTCAAGATAAGGTTACTTATAAAAAAAGAAAAATGGATTACAAAAAAGAAGCTGCAGTGGGGATTTCATATAATAAGGTGCAAAAGAAACAAGATACAATCATTACTTGTTTATTTTGCAAGAAGGTTGGTCATATGAAGAAGGATTGTCTCAAATACATCAAAAAATGTACAGTTCTCAACTTTTTTTGTCCTGGTGTTAATTTAACTTTTGTATCAAAATACACTTGGGTAGATACAAGTGCAAATACTTACATAAGTGTATCTACATAGGGTTGTGTGATGAGCCGGTTGCCAATTGATGCTGAAAGATTCATCTATGTGAAAAATGACAACGTGGCTCCTTGAGG
Organism: Ailanthus altissimus; assembly: GCA_946807835.1. Lineage (NCBI taxonomy): Eukaryota > Viridiplantae > Streptophyta > Magnoliopsida > Sapindales > Simaroubaceae > Ailanthus > Ailanthus altissimus. The sequence continues at coordinate 25,395,274 of OX327684.1, forward strand.
CTATAGGATTGTTTAGATTATAGTTAGAGACTGATTATTATTTGAATTTAGATGAGACTTATTATGTATCTTCATTTAGATGGAGTTTAATTTTTGTTTCTAGTTTAGACAAATTCGGATATTCTTGTTCATTCAAAAATAATAATTTTAGTTTTTATCAAAATTTAAATCTTGTTGGTATTAGTTTTTTGGTTGATAATCTTTATAAACTGAATATCCATACTTCTTTTTATGAATTCTTACATATTAATAAATACGGTATAAATGAAAGTTAATTGAAGAAAACTTTGTTATGTTATGTCATAAGCATTTAGAACCTATATCTAAACTGAGAATTAAAATACTTGTGTTATTTGGGATTCTTAATTCTCTTAACAAATTTTAAACAATTTGTTAAGTGAATTAACAGAAAACAAATAAACAATAGAAAATTAGGTGCCAACGGAGCTTTAACGTTTTAGAACTAATACATATTAATATTTGTGGACCATTTTTTATGGCTTAGTGGAATGGCTAGTAGTATTTTATTATATTTATTAGCAATTATTCTCGTTATAAGTATCTTTACTTGATTCATGAGAAGTCTTAATCTCTGGACATGTTTAAAGTTTTAAAGCAAAAGTTAAAAATCAACTTGGCAATAATTTTAAACACTGTCAAATCTGATCGTGGTGGTGAATTTTATGACAAATATAATGGATCAAGTGAACAACGTCCGGGACCTTGTGCAAAATTTCTAAAGACATTATCCCATAATACACAATGCCTAGAAAATCAAGTATGAATGATGTTGTTGAAAAATAAACTTGAACACTTAAAGATATAGTGAAAAGTATGATTAGTCATTCTTCTTTGCCTGAATCATTATGGAGAGAATCACTAAAGAATGTCGTTTATATCTTTAATAGAATTTTAAGTAAATAAGTATCTAAAACCCCATATGAGAATCCTAATATTGAGAACATGCATGTTTGGAGTTGTCTAGCTAAAGTTGTGCTATATAGGCCCAATGAAAAGAAACTAGACTCAAGAACAATCAATTGTTATTTTGTTGAATACTTTGAAAGATTAATGGGTTTATAATTGTCACGCCCCAAATTCAAAAGATTCGACACACGACATCACTTACATTCATTTAATAATGTGTACTCATAAATAATATTACACAAAATTTCAAACTTTAATTCAACATAGGAATCCTTAGCAAGTTGCTAGTAAGTTCAACACTAAAATCAACCCATAACTTAACATATAAACATAAACTTCTATTGACAATATTTAAACATTCATTTCAATTTTTTTTTCCAGAATTATAACAATTGAATTATAACTGGGATAATTAATAAACCGGAGATACGCAGAGTTTTCTCAGAGATTAACACTCTACTACGTCACCAGTAGCAACTTTGTTACCGGAAACTCATAATATATTCATTGTAAATTCTTACTTAAAATCAACCAATAACCACACTTGGTGAAACTTAAACAAAATCCAACCACACACTATAAAATAATACATAAGTATTTATTCAATAGGGACAAATCAAATATCTTATCCCACGTGTCCCCAAATGAAACACTCAGCAACCTAGCAACTTAGGGAACCCAAAGAACAACAGAAGCTTTGCCAAATCCGTTAAGCACACATATTCCTTATTTACCTGAAATCACCATAAACTATAATGAGTATAAAACTCAGTAAGCATACTAGTTTTTCATATATCATATACAAATACATATATGTACACAATGCATATGTATGATTTGCTGTGATCAATCAAAATCATAATCTTATCAAATCACATGTCATATAAGCGCTTACACATTCTTTCAAAACATATAATAGGGATACCATCACTCAACTACTATTTAGTAGGACTTACATATCACATATCACATAATGAGCCAAATGTCACTCGTATGTGACATACAGTATGAGAGGAATAGTACAAGTGAGGTTTTAAATTACACATATATAATGCTCATGCCCGAAGGTAAAAGCCAAACCCTCACCCTGATCATCGGTGAGTCCTCTCATATGCACCAATACGCCACCACATGAATGTGATGACTCACTCTTCTTTTATGTACCAATAAGATCCTCCCTATATATGGAACACATAACATATACCAATTCTGAAGGAAAGACCACACATAAGGGCTCCATAAATCACATAAAATGCCTACTAAGTTAACAGTGAGTTCAAGCATCCTCAAAACACAAAATGTTTCTCATAGACATATTACACTTCAAAAGTTCTCTTTGTTAAACATATTTCACTTTGAAAGCTCACTTTCAAGAACACATATATGTCATGTATGTCCATGCTCAAATTCATAAACACATGTCTTCACATTTCATATCAAAATATACTTTGACATAACATAAACATATTCCTAACCACATTTACAAAATCATACATAACAATTACTATATTTATTGTGATTTCAGTAAAAAGTCTGGTATACTTACCTCTTAGCACTTTCAGCTACAAGGCTTAAATCTCCTTAATCTATCAATGGAGATTAATCCTTTCATGAGCCTCAACATTCATACAAAATACTTTAAATAGCTTACAAAATTACACATATTATACTTATCACATTGAATTGGTCTAATTACTTGATTTCTCAAAACCTGTCATTCTGACCACTTACACTTAACAAAAAAAATTTATATATCAAATGATGTCCAATTACTCCAAAATAAGAATATATCATTCTTAACTTATATATCCTTCTTATATATCAATATTATATCATAATTTCTACACAATCCATTGCATAAACATTATCAAATCCAAATTACTAACCTGACAGGATTAAGATATTTATTGAACAGTATTCAATATTCTAATTTTATAAAATCATACACTAACTAAAAAATGATAAAACTATCACAGAATTACTCTTAACACATATTTCAATTCATGATAAATATTTTACTTCAAAATCACTGCCAAAAGTATTTTAAAACTATTTTATTCTATAGCTTTAAAAACTTGTTAATTAAATACTGCAATGAGCTAACACTTTTTAGAAAATCATAACAATTTAACCATATTGATCTAAATTCTCAATTCTGAATATATCATATTAGACATATAAAATTATCATATTCCATAATTTTGTAATTTTTGAAGATCATTGAGCAGATTAAAAATTATTTGTCTCTGTATTATACTGTTAACACAGAAAATTTCTAGAATTTCAGGGTTATTTTGGTAAATCACTACAAATTCAATTTCTAGAATTTTAAATCGATTTAAAGTCTCAAATGATTCTGAACATGTGTAATTTCATATACTCAAAATCCAAAATCAGAATCGAAGTACAACAATTTATAAAATTCCTGGATCAAGAGACTATCAAGTAGAAATTCTGCAATTCATCATGATTTATCAAGTTATCTATATAGATCATTATCAATTCTCACAATATCTTACGAAAGACACATCAAATCCTCAATTGTACATATTTTCAGAAATCAAAACTTAAAGGAATTAAGTAATTTAACATAAAAAAACTAAGAAATGGTTATAATATACCTCTTAAAGCTTAAATTCTAACTTTCTTCTTCTTCTTCTTCTCTTTCTCTCCCATTTCTTTCTCTCTTTTCTCACTCTAAAAGAGGTAGCTCGACCAAAATAAGTGAATTAGGGTTTCAAAAGTGTATTTTTATACTAAGAGGCTAATTTTTTGTATTTACAAATTTGCCCCAAAACTTTTAAAGTATTATAGTTTGGTCCCTAAAATAAATCTAAAGTCTTGCAAATAAACTCAATACTAATAGTATGTCCTTAATCTATACAAACAATACTAATAACAATACATAAATTAAGTATCATTCACATACAAATAAAATATGAATATTATACATATATATAAATATTTATTCTTTTCGGTGTTAGATAAGTGGTTACTACAATAATCCCTCAAATAGATCTTTTTTTAAGATGGGTAATGCTAGGTTTCTTGACGATATTGAGTTTGGGGGAGGAGAGAGATAAAGTTAAATTTATTGTCTTTGAGGAGGCATTTATTTCTCTTTCTATAGTTGCTATTGAAAATGATCAAACTCTATTTATGACATTATTCAAGATGCAAATAAAAAAATATAAGATAATATACAAGAACCCTCAATCTAAAATGAATAATTTCCTTCTATTTATGGAGAGCAACCTCAATCTTCCTAAGAATAAGTACCATTGAGAAAATTCACTAAAAAAAAGAAAGTAGGATTTTATATTATTATGTCGTCAAAATGCAATTTCAGATTATTATGTCATCTATTTCCAACAACACGAGTTTGATGTGGTATTGAAAAATAATCTAATTAGTTTCAGTTAAACCAATCAAAACTTTAATTTTTATAAGTGGATAGAGAGCATAAATGATGAAATAAAATCCATGAAAAAAAATGAAGGTTGGAATCTTGTCGAGTTGCTTAAAGGTACGAAACTCATTGATTACAAATGGATATTTAAGACCAATAGGAATTTAAAAGGCAATATTAAGAGATATAAAGTGCACCTCATTGCCAAAAGTTTTACTCAAAAGGAAGGTATTGATTACAAAGATATTCTCTTTCTAATATCAATGAAAGATTCTTTTAAAATCATCATAGTACTTATAACTCATTTTGATTTAGAGCTACAACAAATGAATGTAATGACTATATTTCTTAATAATGATATTAAGGAAACAATATATATGGTGCAGTTAGAAAACTTAATGTTTGGAGATTCAAAAAATATGGTTTGCAAATTAAAGAAGTCTATCTATGGTCTAAATAAGCATCTCATCAATGATATCACAAGTTTTATCAAGTAATTACCTTATTTAGCTTTGAAGAAAATACAATTGACTTCCTGATTTTGTATGTCGATTACATATTACTAGCAAGTAGCAATATAAGCTTATTGCATGAAACCAAGAAATTTCTATCAGAAAATTTTGAGATGAAAGATCTTAAGGATGCATATTTTATATTAAGAATATAAATACATCAAGATCGCATTCAAGGTATCCTTAGGTTATCACAAAATAGCTATATCGATAAGGTGCTTAATAGGTTTGACATGAATGATTGTGCTCTAGGTGATACGCCTATTGCTAAGGATGATAAGTTCAGTCTCAGTTAATGCTCGAATAATGAAATTGAATATGAGATGCAATAACTCTCTTATGCGTTAGAAGGGTAGAGGCTCATGTATGCTCAAGTATGTACGTGTCCAAATATTGTGTATATTATTAGAATGCTAGACATATATTTAAATAACCTTAGGACGGATCACTAGAAAGCAATCAAACTGGTCATGAGATATTTATAGAGAACAAAAGATTAAATGCTCACATATAAGATAAGAGATTGGATAAATTGAAATCACAGGGCATTCTAACTCTCATTTTATTATATGCTTATATAGTAAGAGATCCATATTAGGCTATATATATATTTTGGCTGAGGGACTCATTTCCTAGAAGAGTGATAAGCAGTCACTCATAGCTTCTTCCACTATAAAAGCTAAGTTTATAACTTATTTTAAGGTATTAAATCATGGGATATATTTTTGAAACTTTATCACAAAGTTTCAAATTGTCAATAGTATTAAAAAATACCATTAAAAATTTATTGTGATAATAATGTCATTGTGTTGTATTCCTATAACAACAAAAGCATTTCGAAGTCTAAAAACATAGACATAAAGTTCATAATTATTAAACGGAGAATTCATAATCAACAAGTGTCAATAGAACATATTAGTGTAAACTATTTGATTGCAAATCCACTCAATAAAAGGTTACCGCTCAAGGTATTTCATGAGTATGTTACTTATATGGATATTGTGTTATTTGATGATATGCATGAATAGTTGGAGTTTATTATTTGATGTTAATTTATTTAAGATACACTTATATTTTATTTTTTATAAAATAAAGTTTGATGGATTATTTATTGAAATTTTTAAACAAATATGCACTTTCTACTATAGTGTTGCATAAAGATTAGAAAGAAAATTGTACTTTCTACTACGGTTTTATATAAAATTTAGAAAGTATTTGGTTTAACTCGTTAAAATTATAAAGTAGGACTAGTTAAAAACAAATATGTTTAAAATTATATTTCATATAATTTTTATACTACACATCCATATTTGATCTATATCATTGATTATATTGGTATAGTGAGCATTTATGGGTTTAATTATGAATATGTACAACAAATGTCACTTTGATCCTATACTGATATAGTTAATGGATCAGATTATATTTAAGAAGATGTTTCAGTATAAAATAAGATTTATTGTGCATACTAAGGTTTATAATATATAATTATTTTTAGACTACATATGTAGCTCAAGTGGGAGATTGTTGGATTTTACTAGTTTTTATGTGGGTTATATATTAATAATAATTATATATTATGAACTATCTTAAAATTATGGCCAATTTAAGTAATGTATTCGGACTATTTTTTTATTGAATTCTAAAGACATCTATTAGGTATGAGCTTATTATGTGTAGAGATTCAATATTAATTAAACTGTAATGGATGAAATGATCGTTAACCTAATATATAAAGACATCTTATAAGATTGTGATCTCTAAGTCAAATTATTATTCGTAATGGTCTTCTCCCATTCTCATCACAAAGAGAACCTCTTTTAATGTTGTACATATTTGATTATGAAATTTTGCTAAACTTTTATTTTCTCATTGAAAGTTGTTAACCTTCACATTCTAATCATTATAAATTCTTCAGGTAAACTTTTCTCAACATCTATCATGATAATTTGATATGATAGATCAAAAAGGTTGTATTATATGAGTATCAGTTCTATTTATAATTATGTCTAACAATATTAACAATTAATATCAAATATTTATTTTTTATTATTCAAACCTTGAATTGATTTCGTACTTTTATTTATTTTTCTTTTTGTTGGTATTTGTAAGAGTATTTCAAATAAACTAATGTATATCAAGGATTTAGAGTAGAGAAAAAAGAACCAAGAAGAGAAAAAAGTTCGCTCAATCTTGAGCGCTGCAATGCTTGAGGCAAAGGCTAGGGCACCGTGACACTGCTTATTGATCGCCGCGATGCCCAGTTAGGGTTTTTGATTCTTCTTCTTTTAAGCGCCACGTCGCTGCGCTGAGAGCTGGGGATGTAACCTTTGTAAGAGTCATCAATATCTTCTAATGGGTGTGACATTTTAAAAAGGTATTGTGTCTCTTTAGAGAGACATCTCGTCTCTATAAATATTTCAGTATATTCCATTTGAAATGGATGAAGAACTCTTCTTCTTATTTGAATTAAACCCTCTCTATTTATTAACTACTCTCAAAGTTATTATTTGTAGTTCAAAAAAATTATATTTGGTATGCACTTTTACAATTTTTAATTGTCATTTAATTTTAAAAACTATACTACCACTCAAACTTATATACACTTTAATTATTAAAAGTAAAAATAATTTTAAAAATAATACTTCCGCACGCCTTAGCACTCAAAATTGTTATATCCTTTATGTCCCAATTTACTAACACTTTCTTTCCAAAATTTTATTTTAGGCTCATTTCTCTTGAAAGATAGAATAAAGAAAGACAAAATCATACACTTGTACAGAAACCTGAAAAACCATTGAACCTTCAACCCTAAAAAATAAAACAAGAGATAATTATCATCACATCAATAAGAATGCATACCAATTTAAAGAAAATAATTAGTGGAGACGAGTTCATAAAAAACTTCAAAGCTATGTCAACACCCATAGAACAGATTGAAATAGCCATTTGGTAATTAATCGAGAAATGCTATAATAGTTAATACACCAATTGTAATTTCATAGCACACTATTTTTAATTTTATTTTTTTGTAGTTCTCAAATTTTAAATTTTGATGTTTGCAACCAAAAAAAAAAGAAAATGGGTGTGACTGTAAATCTACCGCAACTTTATTATAGACGGACCCATAATAATTACACTAATATCATTATTTTTTCCCAAAAGTGCATAGAAGTATCAGATAGAGATCACATAAACCTTACATGACACTCAAATTGGACCGGCAAAAGACATAAAGGTAGTAATAACATAATAATGAAGAAAGAGTCGTACAACTTAAAAGAGCCAAATTATTATTAATACAATTTTTAGGTCCTGGAGTTCATGGCCATGATGGTGCTGAGGTTCATCGGATTCATGTACTTGGTGGTTCCAGTCATGATATTTTGGACGATTAGCCGGAGCGCACGTTCACTTGGATGAAAAGCGTCCCAAAAAACATAAGCGCTCCGGTTTTGGCAAAGGTTTGAGAAAACATTGCATGTTCCAAGCCCATTGTAAGGCCCTTGTCCACAACATGCCACCTTCGATGTCTCAAAACCTGGACCATCCATCAAAAAAGAAACACAGGAACCGTCAATCAAAATGCATATGCTAATATCAGAAGCAAATAAATGGGCGATTTCTCTAAGTGTTTTGGTCCAACAAACCAAATTTTTTGGGGCTTGTGATGAAGTCCTCGTTCATATCAAATGCATTAGAAGCAATGAAAACATCACGGCGCAGCTCATTGTTGAGTTGTTGTAGCATTTGGGCGAGCAGAGAATTGTAAATTTCTGCTGCTTGTTGCTGCTCTAGAGCACAAAGCCCGCTTCTGCTGCCTGACAAGGCCAGTTCAGCGGGAATACAACCCAACGGTCCAGTCCCCGTCACGATGACTCTTCTTGCGCCTAAATCATACAGCCTCTACAAAAAAAAATTATATGAAACTAAATTATAGTCGAAACAACATTATTACAACTATATGATAACAAGAGAATCATTGACATTGCTTAGAAGTCGCAAACAATACCATGAGAATTTTCTTGTACTCGAGAATGAGATAACGGCAGTACTGTGGAAGAGCGAATTGGGTTCTTCGAAGAGCGAAAGGGGTCAAAAAATAGTTGTTAACAAAGTCATTCCCACCGAGCGTCATGAGAAACAGTGCTCTGTTCACCAACTGTTGTGCCTGGCCTTGTCCAATGGTATTACGTAGCCGTTTTTGGTAATCTCGAAATAACTCAAACTGCTGGTGGATTTTTACTATATTGATCTGCAAAAATGCAAATTTTGACTGTATAATTAGTCACTACTAAATGTTCTAGCTCGAGATAACATGGGAAATGCAAAGGCCCTTGGATGCACAAGATAACTCATTGTGAAGAATGATAGTGATGTCTTTTTCCTTATATGCCAAACTTAGGGTTTACTAAATATCTTGATAACCTGATGAGAACTACGCGTGAAAGAAGTCAAAAAGAAAAAAAACTACTTTTTGGAGGCTGAAATGAGCATGCATCTGCTATCATTTCACATGCTGATCATATAAGATCATTTTTAGCCTAATCTGAAAGTCAAATATAAAATCGTTGCAGATAACAAAAACAATTTAAATTGGTGAAAATCAATTGTTTGAATTTAAGTTGGCGGGCAGCCTACAAACTGAAGCCCGGTGTCGTTTAGAATTCCAATCCCAGCTGAAGCAAAGTTGGCTCCCAATAGTAGTTTTTGTTGGATCGCAGGATTCAAGTATGGTAGTGGGGCTTCAATGCCGATGGACTCACCTAATTAACAAATGGACGTTAATTATCTCCTTAAATGTAATGCGCAGAATATCATCAACAGTATGATAAATATAAAATAGGGAACTTACAGATAATATCGGGGAGATTTAGGCCATCAGAGAAGCGACCGGTGGGACTATGACTTGGATAGTCGATGCCGTAAGGCGGAAAGTCGGCACGGGCAGATGTGGCTAAGAAGTTGTTGTTGCCACTGTCAACGAGCGAGTCACCAAAAACAAAGAAAGTAGGAGGAGCTGCCTCGGCTAATTGAGTTGGTGCAATTACTGTGGCCACTACCAGTACTAGGGCAACAGTCAGCCTAATCATGATCGGTAAAACCCTAGAGATGAAGCCAGCCATCTGAGAACTCCTTACTATCTCTCTCAATCTCAAATTTAAGGTCTTTGAATACTCTTTATAGGCTTAAAAGTACTTGATTTCTTTTTTAAAAAATAAAAAAACTTTGGCTTAGTTTTTATAAGAGTACGTACGTGTCAGTAAATTGTGACATGGACAAATATTGAACTCATCGCATCTTTTTTATTGCATGGGAAAGTCCTGGCACAGAGATAATGTCTCTACTGGGAAAATTTTTGCAAATAGCCAATGTTTAGGATCCTTTAACTATTTTTAATATTTAGCATTTTTTTTTTATTTTAGCCACCGTATCAATTTTCTAATTTATTTAACTAAATAAATTCTTTTTGAACTTATTTATCCCCAAAGTTATTTTCTCTTAAAACTCTTAAATGAAATAAACTAACAATCGGCGACGGTAAAAACTTGACAGTGACGGCGGAGGCTAATCAATGGATTGTGATTGTTTGTTGTTGTTTATTAGAAATGAAGTAATGTGTACAACTATTGTGATTATTTGTTGTTGTGGATGTGCGGGTTGTGGTGGCAGCGGCAGAGGAATGAGAATAGCAATGACAGTTCTTATCGCATCGGTCGAAGGCGGCTAGGTTAATTGGCCAATTAATCTAGCGCGATAAGACGTATCGTGCTGTCAAGCCTCTGTCGTCGCCTATAACAGTCAAGCTGCCGTTGTCATCACCATCAACCCTTTCTACAGTCAAGGAGCTCACTCTTTTCACTTGAGAGAAGAGAGTTTTGAGAGAGAGAATGAAAATTTTGTTTTGGAGGTAAATATGTCTAAAAATAAATTGTTTGACTAATAAAATTAAAATTTGAAATGGTGGTTAAAAAAATAAAGAGCACCCAAATTTAACCATTTACAAAAATTTCCCTTTTTACTATCGACTATTTTGCATATGATAACTCGTGGGACATGTGAAAGAGACCAAATTTGGTTGTTTACGAGAATCTGAAAGAAGTGCTATCTTAATTACAAAACCCTTCGTTTTTAATTACACGTAGTAAAGATCCTGTCATGCCACCTTAACTGGTAAGTTTATAGTGGGTTGATGAACTGCCGTAAAGTTAAATTCATATCGGATAGACATTACAGCTCTTTCTTTTTCCTTTTGGAGAGAAAAGGGTGGCTTAGAGCATGTGCCCACTAAAAGGTCTCATAGTATCCGCAAATGATCTTGCCAGTCTGTGGCACTCAGTTTCCCTGTACTTTTTCTTTCTTTCATCATTTGCATTTTTGCTCTTGTTAACATCTTTATGAAGATGATGATATTCATATTATAAATTACTAAGGTAAACCTGTAGAACCAAAGAGGCCGTTCTATCTCTTAAATTTCAGCTCAAATTAATTGTACTTATTCTGCAATATTTTTCGTCATTATCGATCATTCATCTGATCCTATCTTCTTCGTCTTAGTAATTTGTTGAAGATTTTAATGAATATGGAAAAAGAATATTGCAATGTTGAAAGCATTGATCCATGTCTGTCATTATACGGGTCATGTCTCTTGTTTTCGACGTGTTTTAACAATCTGATCATGGTTAATTTATGATTGTTCAAACTACATATATATATATATAAAATCACCTAACTTTTACAAAGAGTAAATTATTAAACATATCAAAAGTAGACTAGATGAATTGTTTCCTCAACCTAGAAACCAAAGGTAAAAGAAATGTGAGAATAGCTAGGGGCTTACACGTGCAGTGAATTAAGGTCCTTAATTTCCATACTATATATGAGATGGTACTTGTTTGTTACACTTTTTTTTTTTTTAACTCCCAAATAGCTCTTGCCTTAATTTTCTTTTGCAAAGTCTTTTTCCACCTTTTAGATGGGGACTTATTTGTTCAGTAGGTGAAAGAGTCGGTTCGTCATCTCATTAATTAAATAGAGAGAAAGTTAAATCTACCTTCATCTTTTGCGCATTTAAATACAACTTATATTATCAATGACGTGAAGATTCTCTCTTAATCTAAATTTTTACATAAATAAATTAATATATATATATTATTATTTAGTAATTAATTAGAAAAAATGATAAGAAAATATATCTTGGCGGCATATGAAAAATAATATACATGCATTTAAGAGATTATTTAAGAAAATAAGATAGCCGTAAAGAAAGAAAATTCTTAATTCAACTAATTACATGCGCTTCTAAATTCGAATACATATTTCTGAGATGAATTGTTTACGTAGATTTATATATGTTATTGGGCCAAAAATTTGTTATATATAATAGAAAATTCATCTTGTAACGCACGAATTTTAATATTTTAGTGTAAAAAAGAAATATGATATTCTTATATTATAAATCTCAAGTTATATTCTAATTTTTATATCTCAAATTAGTTAATTAAATAATTATTAAATGATAAAATAATATAAATTTTAAAATTATTTATTGTATTATTTTATCATTCAATTGTTGTTTAACACATTATTTAAAATATCAAAATTTAAATATTATTTAAAATATGTAACATTATTTAATTACGTATTATAAGTTTTGTAATGGAATCATGGTACTGATTGTACTAATACGATAACGAGCCAAACCGCCAAACCCACGTAAAAATATTAATTTGATGCAGTAAAAATATATATGGTGCCAGCAATATTAGTGAATTACTGAACTTATGTCTCATCCTTCATAATCAATTGCAAAATACATAGTTGGTTACCCATCGACATCGTTCTTAATGAAATTTCCACTCATTCATACGTTCTATTATAATTAATAACAACACATGAAGATGAATGTGAGCTGACCTCAAGAAGGAGTAGATGAAGGTCAAGGTAATGGTTGGTTCCAATTAATATCATCGTCATCGTTTTTCAGTAATAGCATGTAAACTCTTTCCCTTTTCAAATGTGATTACCTTTTGCACGCATTACATGCAGTACTAGAATTTTCGTTTACTTTTTTTTTTTTTTAATTTTAATTGCATTTTTGCTCAAATCCAATTTTATTGAACCGTTCGAAGGTTGTTTGGGCCCAAGACTAGATCATACTACTATTATGGGCCCAAAAGGTTGCCAGCTTCATATCTTGCCATGTCCAATTTCTCACCTTGGTTCATTGCAATTGAACTTTCAAAGGATAAGGATGTCGCTATAAGCACTCCAGTTAAGTAATTGAATTGGGTGTCACCTGTTTTATTATATATTAATATTAAATTAAATTAATTATTTATAATAATAAGTTAATGAGTGCAGATCCTAATTTATATATTAATTAATTAAAACAAAGTAAATGTAATTTAATTAATATTAATTTAAGTTTAATAATGATACATTATTGAAAATTTAATATTAAAATAAAAATAAAAATTATTTTTAATCATGAGGCCATAGAATAAGTTAATCCCACGATTTAAGAATAAGTGGTGAGTCTTATATGTAACCCACTTCCATTCCATAATTAATTTTGTGTATAAACATAGGATTGGATTAAAAATAATCTAATCTTATATTTATCCCTCAAACCAAACAAAAGCCTTACTGAGTAAATCAGTGCATTAGAATCATTTCATAACGCCCATTTCTTGTAACACACTACTGTGCAGAGGCCGATATTTAAGCATATAAAAGGATATATCCATTTTGGATATTCTTCCATCGTTCAGCTCTTCATTCGGTAGTCTTCATTATTTGTCAAAATTGAAAGTGAAAAATTACAAACTTAATTAGAGTATCCTAAGAGTTAAATTTACTGCACATTTAATAAAGAAGATCAACCCTTTACTTCATTGACTTTTTTTATAAAAAAAAATTAATATTATATTTTTTAAATAATATATCAATTTTTTTTATCTAAATAATATATTAAATAATAAAATAATATATCGACGATGAAAAATGTAACAATACTTTTATTTTTCTTAATCCATTTTTAACATTTTTGAAAAAAGAAAAGTTGCCCATACGTTGCGCCTGCTTCCAATGTCCGCGTGGACCTGCGGTAAGCAATCAAGAACCTCAAGGCAGAAAAACCAAAGATTAAAAAAACCGCCGACCAACAAATTACCTATTTTCAAAAAACAGTTTCTTCTTCCCACATGAAGAGTAAATACAAATCCACACCAACGTTGAAAAAAAAATTCCACAATTCACCGAATAGAAACGGCCAAAGACCAAAGCATTCCCAAAAGAGAAAAAGTAAACAAAATCGAAAATCGAGAGAACATAGGGTTAGGGTTTGTTTATCGAATTTCGAAAGGAAAAAGGAAATTACCCAGAAATGCAACGCAATTGTTGTCATGTTTCACTCGCTTTCATTCTAAAATTCCTAAATTTCCTTCAAGCATTCTTCGGGGTGTCAATAATACTATACTCAATATGGATGCTCGATCAATGGAACCATCACGTCCCCATCTTTCCTCCTTCTCTACCTCCTACTCCACATTCTTCTTCTTCTTCTCCTTCGTCATCTCTGTATGTTATTCCCAATACGGAAACAACGAAAGCGCGTCTGCTTTCTGATGATCACCATGAGTTGACGGTTCCATTGAATTTCATGCGTTCGGGATTCGGTGACGTGACTGGATACGGGTTTGATTTGAATTCAATCAAGCTGCCTGCTCCGTGGTACTTCTATAAGTTTTGACTTTTTTGGTGTGTTTTAATTGAATTGGGTGTCACCTGTTTCTTTGTTGGAATTGGCGTTCAGTTCTTGAAGTTAATGCTGTGATTATGAGTTTTCAAGGTAGCTGTATGTCATAGTTTGGTTGGATGCTGTTGGTTCTGCTCTTAAATTTACTTTAATCTTTTGAAAGGAAAATGTAATTTGTTGAATTCGGGTAGACAAAACAGGAATATAATACTACACTTCTTAAACGGTATTCAAATAATTTTCATATAAAATAATATGTCAAGTAATCATTGAACAGTGAATTGTATAATGGGTGATATTGAAATTTGTATTATTTTACTATTTAATGATTACTTGACACTTCAATTTAGATAGAAAATTTGAGATATTATTTTAGTAGCATTACTCACTTAGCAAATACTCCTACTATTATTGTGACACGTAACACTCTTACTTTAAGAGTTTGTGCTGTCAATAAATGTTTGACGACGACAGCTAGCATCTGCCGGGCACTTCTATGTTGTTGACACAATGCATTTATTTGTGTTGACAATGTTAGTTGTTGAAAATTTAGCTATTGGCTATCTGCTCGTTATGGATTTGAATGATTTTAAAACAAATACTAATTCCTGAGTTACTGGTTGCTTTCTGGTTGTACTAGGTCATACATGTTTTATTGGAATTTTGGTTTGCATGTTAGCACGTGTAATGCATGATTATGTTTTAATTGTTAAGAGTCATGGGCTTAAGAGAATTTGTAAAGTGTGCATTATGCTGGAACTTTGAGATGTTGTTCTTTGCAATTCAAGTGTTCTATTGGAATTTAGAGTTTTAGTGGCTATTTTTCATTTGGTGCATGGATTTGAGGCAGTCATATGGTTGCTTATTTGGTGCTTGTTTTTTGGTGGCAGGTTCATCTACTCTTTTATGGGAGTGGGCATTCTGGTGTGTTGTATCACTTTCATTGGTTGCATTGCAGCTGAAGCCATAAGTGGCTGTTGCCTTTGCTTTGTATCCTGCACATATTTGGTTCTGTCTAACATTATTTCAGCTGATGTTTGCTTAAAATGGGAGGCAATCACCCTGAGTAGCTTTATCATAATATGGCGAGTTAAATGTTGTTTAAGATTTTGATGATGTTAGGGTCAGTTGTTTGTTTGTTTCTTTGTTTTAAACATGTAAAAATAAGTTTAACTTTATTAATGCTCTTTTTGGTCTCTAGAAATACTAGGAAGGAAGAATAAAAGAAGTTTGATTTCTATGTGTAACTACCCCTTAATAATAGACACTAGCAATCAGGAGCAAATATATCATTTATTGAACTAAAACACATACAGTTAAGGGAAAAAAAATGTTTGTCTTTGTTTTCTGGATTTCATTTTGAATAAAGTAGAAAGTTGAAAATCTGTAATCTGTTATGTGTGTCTTACCACTACTTTTTTACTGATAGAAGGTGAATTGGCATTAAAAAGTCACAATCTCTTCTGTTGAAAACCAAGAAAAAAATTTAGAATCTATTCTCTGCTTTCAAAATCGTTCCTTCTGTATACCTTAACTTCACAAAACTTAACAGTATGCAATCCTGAAAACTGTACTGGTTTTGCTAGAAGCAGCTCTGGTGGCATTTATTGCAATTGATCGTCGTTGGGAAAAGGTGATTCTCTTTGATTATTTGTGCTATCTCTTTGATTACTCTCTTAACAGACTTTCTTACCTTTTGAATCATTCCTTCACAGGATCTTCCATTTGACCCCACTGGAGAACTTGATAGCCTTCGCTCTATCATTGAAGACAATGTTGATATATGTAAATGGGTTGGGATTACAATTGTCGTCATTCAGGTATTTTGTAGTCTATCACCTTTGTGGAAAATGACTTGAAAAGTATAAGAGTTCTGCGTGGGAGCATATTTTTTCATGTTCTTAGATTAGATTTCTACGTTTTATCTTTTTAAGTTTACAGTTTCTGGAATCTAACCTTGGATTTGTTAGATAAAAATGAAATTATGTAACTTCAAATCATTTGGATTACAATGTGTTCAAAGTAGAAATATGCCATATATATTGCATACTGGAAGTTAAATATAATTGAATGATCATAATAGAATTTAAAGAGATTCTAATTGATCTATGTGCTGCATTTAACAACAACCAGAGTTTTAAGATAATTTGAAAGATGGGAGTGAAAATAGTATGTTTATTTACCGTTAGGTTCAACAGGACAAATCCACTATAAATGAGATATCTTAATCAGAGATTTTAGGAATCAAATTGTTGTGAATTGGATAGAAAATCAGAATTAGATTTGATATATGCTGTAACAAAGTTGAAAATCTAGAACAAGAAATTCTATTTCGCAGGGGAAGTTCTTGTTCATTTTGATCACCTATTATAAATCAACAGACGACTTCCATCATGGCTCTTCAATTCCTTGTAATAATAGTGTATAATGGACAGGCAGTCTTTTCCTTGTATCATCAGAAGCTTAGTTTTTGTTATACAAGGAAGATGCCTATATTTTTTATTTTGCAATCATGTTTTCTGTTATCAGCATGAAAGAAATAACAATTAACCAGTAGGAGTCGTGCATCTTGATATTGCATATCTACCTTTTAGTTTTCTCTTAACTCACCCTTTATATACCATGCCATCTTCAAGGCACTGTCTCTACTAGTAGCAATGATTCTGAGAGCCATGGTTTCCACTCAAAGAACCAATGTTGATGAAGAGGATAATTATGAGAATGTAAGGGGTAGACCCTGGGAACCACTCCTAAATCAGCAACCAAACCAAAATTCTGGTTCAACTCACTCTGATGGCTGGAGCTCACGGATGAGAGAGAAGGTACCTAGTTTTAAATTGTTGGTCTCTCAAACATTGAATGATAATGTGTATGTTGTATTCATTATAAGGTAGAATAATAAGATTACAAGATCTTGTAAAAAAAAACTAAAAAGAAGGCTAATACAACAATTATTCTGCACACTTTCCTTTTCTTCCCCTTCTGCTATGTGGATATCTTGTAAATAATTTATGAGACTTAACTTGATAAATTTGTTCAGCATGCGAAGATGACCCTTGGAAGTAGGCTGTAAAATTGTTGATTTGATCTAGTGATCTTGAAGTAGAACTGTAAACTGACAGATTTAGTTAAGTTGTGTGATGTGGTTGCATCTCTGAATCTTTCAGGATATTTAATAATTTAATGCGCTGATAACCTCGTGTTGCGGTCTGGTTTTTTCCTGGTAGTACATTGTAATTTGAAATCTCAGTAGGAACCAATTAAATGGGCCAATGTGTGCAATTCAGACCTTTAATGCTTGATTATCTGTCTGTACACTTCTAGAATATTGACTGAATTGAGATCATGTCTGACATGTGCAAGTCAGACCAATTCATATGTTAGATTATTGACTTCAGTTCAGTTTCTATGGTGATCATTATTCCCCATTATTAACTTTTATTATTCTTTTTTTTTTCATAAAGAGAAATGTTTCTGGGGGGGAGTGTTTTACCATTTTTGTTTTATTTAACTAATTGCCTTCCACACATTAGGTTCAGTTTAATTGATTCATCTCATTGCCACATTGCCCGATTTAACTTACTGGACTTGCAGTTGCCACCAATGCATAGAATTCCTAGCTTCAGTTTGGTTTCAATGGTGTTCAACTTCCGCTACTAGCTCTTTCTTTCTCTCTTCCCCTTTCCTTTTATATTTGAGAGTTGTACTTTTGCTTTTTTATACGCAACTAATTATCTAACTATCCCTTATGTTTAACTGATTTTCATTTGGTTGACATCCTTGTGCTTAATGTAAAGAAGATACTTGCTTGGACTGCTGGGTATTTTGATATGATCAGATATATAAATTGTATCAATTACATGGAGATTGCCTTTGGCAATATAGAATTAGTTAGCTTTCCATTATGTAAACTTTGGCACCAGGTGATCTTGGCTTAATAAATGGATCTTTTGAAACTTTACTTATTGTTTTAACCTGGTTTCAAACTTCATATTCAGATAATATGCAATTGTTAAACTTTGCTGATTTGCTTCCTTCCTTTCCTAATTTTTTATTTGTCTGTGCTTTGTTTGGTCTCTGATGTAATCCCTTGTACAAATATCAATAATGGGATTCTTGTAAAATATTTGCTGCAGTATGGATTGAACAGCGGTGACAAATATACTTTATTAAGTAATCCATCAGCAAGCACGAAGTAGTTGAAAAAGGTTGAAAGTTCCTACTCATGGAAGTATGAAAAACCCAGAAGTATGCACTGTGAGGCTTACAGCAGTTCTGGAGTATAAATCTGGTCCTTGTTCTCTTAATTTTATTTTATTTTGTATTCCTGGAGAAATCAGAATGTGTATAGGCTTCTAATGTGTCGTTTGCTTTATATTTGGTTGAGAGGCAGTCCAAATTTGGTGTCTTGTAGTGTCATTAACTGTGTAAAATGTAAACGGAGAGTGTGCTTGTGATTTTGATTTACCTGTGTTGCTGATTGGTGTTTGCAAATGATTGTCGTGGATGCATAACGAAGTACCATCAACAAAAATACAAAATTGCATCTGATCTGTTTTAGTACATGCTACTTGTTAAGGATTATGCCTTGGAATTTGAGATAGTTCTGAAATGTTTCGTTTGTATTTCTGCTTCCTGGCTTACAATAATTCACGGATCCAGTGGGGAATACATTAATAGTTTTCAAAGCTATACATGCTAACCTGCAACAGCAAGTCACGAGATTTATTACCCTTGGTGTACTCTAGCTATAAATTCCACGTGACCTTTTTGGTGCAGAGATACATGTTGCTGTATTAGTTGTTTTAGGTATCTGGCAGTAGTATCATTTATACCACTTGAGATTGTCGTTTGGTGTAGGAATTATTATATATATAGATACATCTTGAAATTTGGTTTCCGGAGTTGACGATAATTCACAAATCTGGGAGAAGTCCAGGGAATTTGTGTTCCATTTATAGTCATTTAATAGAAATGAATTAAAAGTAAGATCCACGAACATAAATTTTGATCTTTTTCTTTTTCTAATCAGGAGGGCTCAGGTCCAAATACAATCATTTTGAAAACTAATTCAATATTCTAAGCTGACGGTTTCATTCTTCGCTCTTATCATTGAGTTATTAATTCAATAAATTACATTTCGTCTTTTGTTGTTGAAGAAGTATAGCCTTCTTTTTTTATTAAAAAAAAAAAAAAGGATGGAAAATTTGGCTCTTAGGTTTCATAAGATTTTTCCCTCACGATTCTACTCAAAAGCATCATCAATACGTGCACAGATGGTGAGAAAGATCTGTGCATTCTGAATTTACGTGGCCCCCTGGCCCTCAGCAATTTACGGATCCCAGTGACAGGATGAAAGTATATTATATTCCCCTGGATTTTCAAGACAAATGAAATTAAGTCACGAGGTTTAATTTTAACTCTAGTTACTGTATCATTTTTTGGCTTGTTGTTGTTGCCCTTCTGGGAATAATCTTTTTTTTAAAAGACTATTATGAAAATAGCTGATTTATTGGAGCTATTTTTTATTTAGTTAATTATTGTATAATCTATTTATTTATAATTTTATTTTGTTATGAATTTATATTATTTATTTAGAATTATTTTTATATTTTTTTCAAATTTAAATTTATATACGTTTATTAAAATTATATTTGTTTTATTTAGGTATATTATTTATTAATTATTTAATTAAAAAATCATTAGTGGAATCACATGAAATAATTATTACAAAAATTAATTAAATAATTTGTGCAAATCAAAAACTTAAAATGGTGGCAGACGGCATTGATGGTTAGGCTTAAAACTTTCAGAATCAATATCTTAGCTCCAAATCGGATGATAAGAGAATTGCTTTCTCTATCATCCTTTACTGGGTTATAATATTAAATTTGGTACAAGAATTTAATGCCTTGGACCCCAAATTGTTTGTACCAGTCCATGGCCATGGGGATGGTTCGAGAAGTTTTAAGATGGAATAAATGGCAAAACAAATATGTATCACTGGACTAAAGCAATTTTTCATCAATCCAACACACACATGATGCCGACAAAAATACAAACACGTTAATCCAACTTAAATTACAACATAAATATCGTTCGCAGTGAACATCACAGAGAGCTTTATCTAAGTTTGGACCAGGCAATATAGAAGATCTTGGTCAGCCACACAGTATTGCATTTGATATCTAAAGATTTTAATTTCGACAATTATGGATCCAAAACAACTGTCTATGTTGAACTAAAGCTACTAAATTGGGTCAATTTAATATTTAGTTTTAACCAAAATATTCAATGTATAAGTATCCTAACACATCCACCTCTTATAAGTTAGTGCAAATGTCGGTCATTTCTTATGTACATCTTAGCTTAACCACCGTCAAATACGTGGGAAAGGGTGTGAGGTGGCAGTAACCCCCTGTATGGTCCCAAATCAATGTTTGCCTTTTTCGTTGGGTTAGATTTAGAATAAATCTGATTTGCTGTGTTTCTACCTTCTGGGTCAATTTTGGCCACCCACCTCATTCAGGCACTCTTACATATAAAAACTGCTGACAGTTCCAGTCTCCACAGGCGAGTTTCCTGGTGAGACTCGGAATATAAGCACCAAATTAGTGATGTTCGTCATGATCACAGGAGAGTTACCACAAGTTCAACATATATATATATAGAGAGAGAGAGAGAGAGAGAAACAGAGAGCTCAAAGGTTAACGAAATTCTAAAAGTAAAAACGAGAGTTAGCTGGCATAATATTTATATGTAACATGAAGATCAAAGATATTGTTAAAGAAACAATGATATTAGGCATTGGCAGCATTAAAGAAAATATGTAGGGCATGAACCATCGATGTTGAAAATAAAATACATGGATTCACCAATAATAGAGTTACAAAAATAAAATAAAATAAGAGCAAAAGCATCATAACACCCTACCTGTCAAATCAACCACAGCCTCATCTACAAGCTCTTCCAGCAAGTTCAACTCAATTTCCTTACCCAATTTATCTAACTCCAGTCTCATTTGATCAGACCACCCTTTCCCTACTACCTCCTTCCTCACCACCCTCTCCACCATCAGGCTGTTGCTGTCCCCACCATCAACCAAAAAACATCCCACCTCACTCGAAAACCACTCCTTCATCCAGGCCCACACGTGGTCCATAAGAATTGTGGATTCACCATCTACTTGCTTGTCATGGGCTCCGCTACATGACACGGCCCTCATGCTCCTGTCCGACTCCGACCCATATCCTGTGATTTCCACTAATGCTGCATTGACACAGTCAAAAACAAGCTTCCGGTTTGATCTTCTTTGTCTTCGCTTAGCCTCGTGCAGAGGCTCCTTTTCATTCAAGCCAGCATATTTGTCTCTCAATGATGGATCCAAAGGGCTTTCAGGTGAATGCCATCTGACAAAAAATGTGTCAGATCGCACCTCACCATCAAGGCCAGCAGCTGATAATAATGATTGGACAAAGCACAACCAATCTTGTTCCTCTTCAGCGCCTTGGGAGACTGAAGAGGGCTTCAATGGATAAGGAGTTGCTGGCTCCGCACAAGAATCATCCCATGACAAGGTCCTGGCGATTGACTCTATAGGTGGTGATTTGTCAATCAAGTTAGACCTCAAGGGCACAGTTGTTCCTGTTATAAATAACCAATGAACACTTAGTAGGATAAGATTAATAAAAACAATGTGAATGTTGTATACTTTCAGTTTGACTTGTTTGAGAAGATACCCTGATGTTCTAGCTTGAAATTGCTGGATGACTCTGGAAATGCACGGTCATCCTCTTCAAATGGAGGTTCCAAAACAGAGATTGGACTTGGCTGGTCCTGATTCTCACTTACATTTCCAGGCATCATTGGTTTTGCCACAGACAAGCCTGCCTGCAAAATGTCAGGACAACTCTAGATAAATAATCAAGTCAAGGAAAAACTAGAGGTTAAAAAAATCATCCAGACAAAATTTCAGTTTATGAAGCCATTAGAGTGGTGCCAATCCAACCACATTCATTTCACTGTTATTATCAGGTGATACAATAGGAAAGTAAAGAACTCGGTGTCAATGGCCAACAACCAAGGACAGAATTTTTCATACAACTTGCTCTATACAGGAAATCGACAAACCCTACTTGGTTTCTAAATATATTTAATTCACCAGGGCAAAGCAAATATAAATCTGCTTTTAAGGCAACGCGTCATACAGAACACAATTGTGATACTCTATTTATAGTTTATAAATATTGTAATGCACCCAAATTAGTGATGGTTGCATATTCTACTTTTCTATGAAAAAACACATCCTTCCACGCATCTTTGGCTAAAGGAAACAAGCTATAAGGATTCATATCAGCATCCAATATGGATAAATCAATAAACGTGTTATAGGAAGTAAGAGGTGAAAGCACAAAAGCAGCAGTCCATAAGGACAAATGTATATTATATGTTCGTACCCACTTGAATGTTATGTCTGTCAATCTTAAAAATGTTGAAGAAAGACTGCTAAATCTCAATATTTGAACAAAAAAGTAAAAAGAAAACTATGAGACCTATGTAGGCTTATCTAGCCTAATGAAAACAATAACAGCATATACAACAAAAGACTAAAGTAAATACCAAATATGAAGAAATAAGGGCAAGAATGAACACGGACAGTCGATGAAAGAAGATTAGCATACCTCCCGAGAAATTGCATCTTCGTTTTGACCCGTTCCAACTAAATCTGGAGAGGAAGTTTTGCTTGATGATTGCCGTGCACCAGGAGACAAACACTCTCCAAGGCCACTATTGTAAACACATTGAGATGTGCTATCGCTAATTATTCCAGGAAGATACCTGGCAGACCCTAGTGTTTCAGCAGCCACAGACTGACATCCCTCAACAGATTGTGATGCAATAGGTTTTTCTTTACTTGATTTCTTAGTCCTTGAGAAAAATAAGCTTGAAACTTTCCCTTTCAAAGATGATTTTGTGCTCTTTGCCCTGGCCATCTCCTTAGGAACTTGTGCTTTGCCAGCCTCAAAATCTGAAACATCAACACTGAGCCTGGCACCATCTGCTGTAGAAGATACAGGAACAGATTTTGATCTCGTAAGATTTTTAGGAGAATCACCCAAGCTGCCTTCTTTATTCAAATTGTTGGTCAAGCATGAAGTTGATCCCCTTTCTTCTTGTTCCTTATTAATATCATCACCATCAGATTTCACTAGCTTCTTTGCATCAGAAAGAGCAAGCATTTCACCCAATGTACTTGAGCTTCTTTGGATGCGTCTTTGTTCCTGAGAATTTCCATTCAATGCCATCATTGCCCATCTTTCGGAGAGTCGTTTCTTTGCTTCTCTGCAAACTGATGACTCTGGAGAACATGAGGCGCGGCTGAAAGAAGAGGAGGAATAAGGGCTTCCAACCCTATTGATGTAATCCCAAGAATGCCTAGAAGCCGGGGACATAGCTTCAGAGTCGCTAAGATTTTCGGCTGCATACTCATTTTCTGATTTGTTAAACGAACTCTCATCACCAATATAGCCATTGGAGAAAACAGAAGAAATTAAAGTCTCGTCCCTTTGGTGACCCATTAAATTTTCAGGCATCTGCCTTGTGATCTCCTTTGCCACTTCTCTAGATTCCTGCACCTCATCCTCTTGAGGTTCCTCATAGAAATCTTCACCATGTGTTGTTCTTGAGGGTGAGGAAGGGGATGAAACCACAGTCTTGATGTTGTGAGTTTTCCCAGGGCTAGGTTTGAGGACCACTATTCGCGTGGACTGAGTAGGATGTTCATTAACTTTTTGATTGGCATAGAGCGGAGAATGTCCTGGGCTGTTCCTTTCCCGCCCAGTGACTTGAACCACCTGGGTTGGTATCTTCACCTGTTCATCAGTCTTCTTTCCTGATCCTTCAAATTTTTCATTATCAACCATCTTTGAAGGTTTCAGAACAGTGATTCTTTTTGTCTTGGGAGGTGGAGGAATAGACTGCAAATCATATAAATGCTGCGAGAATAAGGAATTTGGTTCTTGCAGTAACCTAAGGAGTAAATCTTTATTTGAAATTAAAACATCCAATGCCTCCTGGAATTCCTTGGACTGGCGTAGTTTTTCATCTGTGGCTAGACGCTTTGCTTCCATGAACTTCTGACGAACAAGAGCCATCTTGGTCTCACTTATGTTTTCATTGTACCTTCCCTTCTCCCTTGAACTATCTCGTGAATAACTTGTCTTTTGAGACTGTTGCCAGATTTCATACACATCCTTACACTCATTCTGTTGCAGACACTGATTAACTTCACTCTGCATTCGGTTGTCTAAAAAGCCATGATCTTGCTCCCAACATTTGACTGGTATTGCTGAATGACTTAACGAATGTCGAGAATAACCTTTTGAATGGCTTCTTTGAGCAGCTGAACTAGACTGCTGCTGTGGGAGGGAATCAAGCCCCATCAACTTGGCAACCACATTTGGTTGGTTATGTTTAGACTCTACTTCTTTAGACATTTCTTGTGCTATGAGTGTCTTCATGGGAGTACCATTTGCCTTCTTTTTTGATGAAGTTCTCCTCAACTCAGATACAACCTGCATAGCCCCATAGAAAAAAATATGCAACACAGATCAGGACTGTTGATAATATTACATTATAATACAAGTATGAGCAGTGCAAACAAGTTGTGCTTGGAATCTGCTTCCTCAGTCATATAATTACTATTGCCAAGTAGTAATATCCAACATTTACCAGTTTATCCTCTATCTGATCTGTAACGGGTGGACTCACCATCCTTGCCACATCTGATCGACTTCTTGAGAGTAAAGCACCTGCCAATCAACCACATCCATGTCAACACAAGCTAGATCAAGATAATAATTTAAGAATGCACAAGAAAAGACACCAGAACACAAGTAACAACCACAATCCTGAAACAGGATAAGAGTTGGACAGGAGATTTTATATGAGCAGACATTATTTTCTTCACTACATATCTCCCTCATGGAGAAGCTGTAAAGAGGAGGGTAAAGGGAGAGAGAGCAAAGAAATGTCTGAGAAAGCGGCAGCCAACATCAACTTAACAAAATTTAAGCTGTCAACCAAAAATATACTTCCTAACTAATGGAATTCAACCTTTAAAAGTTTCTAACAAATAGTATAAGAGGGGAAAAGAAATATGTCCCAGCTGTATAGTTAAAAAGGAGATGAAGCATATTTAAAATTAATACAGAATCTTAATGGATTCAACAAAGTGACTCTTAAAAGGATTGAGAACAGATGCTTAAAGCATGCTGCAGATCGCATTCATAATTCAATCCGGGAAGCTAGGCAAACATTTCTCATGGTAATCAAAGTTTAATCAATTATTGTCAAAAAAAATGGAAATGGGAAATCACCATCTCGATGGGGTTGATTTGTGAGCAGCCTGTTTCCGGATATGCCTGTGCTCAAATCAAAAAGGTTCACCATTCTTCCCAGACATCCTGCAAACTGTTTCTCTACATCTATACTTTGAGCTTTTCTACTCTGATACCCATTCATCTCGACCCCTGTGGCAACACAATTCAGATAAAGAATTTAAAAAACCAGTGGATACCCAAAATAGGACAAAATATGGGGGAAAAAAATATACTTTGGTTGAATGAACTTTTAAATCCACTAAAACTCCCAGCCTCAGGCTAACCAAAAATGAATAAAATGCCAAGTGAACAACAGGTGTAGCGATTTACGGAGAAAACTCATGTTACTTCAGAGAAAAGAATAAGTAAATAAGACAAAAAAAATTACAGCTAAAAGGCCTTGATTTAAGTGAATAACCCAAAAAAAACAAAAGAGAATGAAAGAATATTGTAGAGAGACAACTCGTTGTATTAGTGAGAGTGAAAATTCAGTGACTTTATCAGATGATAAATCACATCATGTGGTCACCATTATAGGCCTGAATCAAACTTCAGTAGCTCTCAAATCTCAATTATAACAAAATTACTTCGTTTATTTTATTTATTTTATTACACTGATAGAAGTAAAATCACCTGCATTTTTATTTCTTGACAAATACACTGTGGAATCACTACCAGAAGCTCAACAAATATCGTAAAAAATACAAATTAAAAGTCAGTTTTGTTTTTAAAAAAAAAATTAGTGGACTAAACAAAAAGCGGAATTCTGCTAAAAAAAAAACTGCAATTGCAGCAGAAGTAAAGCAAATCCTTATATAGAAAGAATCAGATTCCGTTTCTCAGTTCAAAACAAAAAGGAGCGAGAAGGATCGGCAACAAGGAGTTACTGCAAAAAGCGAAGAACTGAAACACAGAGGCAAAACGGTACCGTTTCAGAAGACACGGAGCTAGTGGCTGGAACCTGCCATTTGCGGCGGAATGAGACCGAAGATTCGTCGGAATCTGACGTCAGACAATGAGAAGATCCGTGGCTGTCTTGAAGAGTGCGTGTGCGTGTCAAAAGTGCTGAGAGAGAGGGAGAATGAGAAGAAGAGAGAGTTTTGAGTAATTTTGCTTTAGCTTTTCCCACTGTCAACCGACCATGGGTCGGACCTGAATGAGTTTGTTTAATTGCGATTCATTTGTGTGTTTGGATTACGGAGAGAGGCGAGGAAGATCGGATAAATAAAATTAAGCGAAAATGACATCCGGATATAAGCAGCAAATTCTAATATTTTTAAAACTTTTATTTATACTCTATTTTAATTAAAATTTTAAATTTAAAAATTAATTAAACGTTGAAAAGAGAGTTTAAATCTTAAATTTTATAATTAAAAATTACAATCATATATTTTTACCAATCAAATTATTTTAATTTTATATTTATGTATAAGTTTACACATCTATTAACATATCCTAATTAATATCACATATTTTTTAAGGATTACATATGCATATATATTGCTACTACATGCACCATCTGGGAGAAGGGGAATTCAAACTCAAGTAGGGATATGAGATTTTGAGAAACTCAACCAATATCACATATTATTAATTATAAAAATATAATTTGTTGAATCGCAAAACTAATACCTTTAATTTTATGATTAAAGATTATGGTCACACATTTTAACTAATTAAGTTATTCAATTTTATATATACAGGTCTAAAAATTTATTAATTTATTATCTTTAAAATCATGCGTTAATAATTTTAAACATATCATTGATAATGTTTAAACTCTAATCATCTGCATAATAAGTAAAAGTACACACAATCGAGCTACAACAAATCTTGTTTCTATAATATCAAAATTTAAAATATTAAAATTTAAAATGATAGAATCATTACCACCGTTTGTTTGTAATGGCTCACTGCCATCAATCACTGTCTATCGCCATTGGTTCCGCCATCACCGACCATTGTTCGGCAAAGGCTGATGGTGAATGGCAAGCGATGACTAACGGCAAATGGTGGTCGGTGGGTAGTGATTTGAGTTCTATCATTTTATATTTTTTATTTAAATGTTATATCAATAAAATTTGTTATAGCATAATGGTGAATTTTCTTATTTGTCACATTGTTGACTATGGTTCAAACCCGATCTTGAGAATAATATATTAATTCATAAACACAAAATTATAATAACTTAGTTGGTTAAAATATATGGTAAACTATGGTTCAAACCCTTGTCTAGCGGTGTTTTTAAAATTATTAACACGTGGTATTGAGAATAATATATTAATATATTTGCATACTTATACATAAATATAAAGTTAAAATAACTTAATTGATTAAAGTACATGGTAGTGGTTCATATCCTAACAATAATATTTTAAAAATTATTAACATGTGGTATTGAAAATAATTTGACAATAGATTTACAAACTCATACATAAATATAAAATTAAAATATAGTAGTTAGTTAAAATGTATAGTAGTTTGGTTGGTTAAAGCGCGTAATCTTTAATCATAAAGTATAAGGTTCAAACTTTCTTTCTATCATTTAATTGAATTTTGATTTTTTAAAATTAAAATAAGAATATGATTGTATTTTAATTTTTTTTTTTTTTTTTGCTCATTAAAGAGAGTTTGAATCTTATACTTTGTGATTAAAGATCACGCACTTTAACCAACCAAACTACTATACATTCTAACTAACTACTATAAGCAAAAATAAGAGTATGATTGCATTTTCATATTTTTTTTGCTCATTTTTTCAACTACAGTTAACGAAAAGTATTACTTAATAGAGATATAAAAATAAAATTTTAAAAATATTAAGATCTGCATGTATTTTTCTTGAAATTTGAAGAATTCAGATATTCTTTTACCCCATAAAAAACTATGGACTTTTATATGTTTTGAAAAAATTTCATTTATGTCCCTTTACTTGTGTGTTACTTGTCTTTGTAGTTGGATTATGATCGCATTTTCTTCATGTTTTGCTCTCTTTTTTCGGTTAAAGTTAACAAAAAATATTACTTGACATAATCAAAGGTATGGTAAGGCACTCGCGGAATCTATTTTAGAAGCAGTAGGAATAATTATCTAAAAATAAACAAAGGAAGAGAAAATAAAAGCATACTTTAGGAAGAGAACCCCCTTTATTGGTAAGAGTACGTCTTAGATTGATCGATTATACTATGGTCAAAGTCTGACTCATGGTGACATGGTTGTTGGGAGAAGCGGTAATAGGATATAATGAGATTTTAAAAATATATTAAGATCTATATGTTTTTTTTTTAAATAAAAAAATTTAGGGATTCAGATATCCTGACTTTATTATATTTAAAAAAAAATCATTTATGTCCCTTTACTCATGTGTTAATTGTCTTCATAGTTGTATTTTTTCACAAATAATAATAAATAAAATAAATAAAGTGATACAACATTTTGTGATTTTATTTTAAATATTTGGGAGAAAGGAATTAATTTTTTTATGAATTAATGAGATTTTTATTTGTGATTTATTTATATTTTATTCAAATTGAATAAATCAAAATTTTATTTTATTTTTAATTAAGAAGAGAACAGTTAAGGAATACATGCACTATGATACGATGATACCTCCTTATTAGGAGTTGGAATATCCTGTATCAAAATATAAATTATATTGTTTAGAAAATGAGTAATGCGAGACATCATAAATTATATATTAGATTATATATAATAAAAAGTAATGCGTCAAGTAAATATTGAATTTAATAAATGATTTTAAAATTTATGTTATTTCACCATCAAATTTTTACTTGACACGTAACTTTTTTTGAAATATAATTTTAAATGCTTAACATTACTACTAAAATTTTGTGTTATTAAGATTTACAATCAACAATTAATGATCAATCGTCTAAATTTTTTACTTGTTTATTTCTTCTTCTTTAATCTCTCATTCAATTCTTAATTTAAAAAACTTATATTTTTTTTCTCTTTATTTATTGTGTATGAAAAATCGTCATTCTCTCTATGAGATTAGGTTAAAGCGAAGAACTCTCATCAAGTTCAACCTTAAATCCTAATTTTTTTGCGCAGCGGAATAACTTAAGTATCAAGCAAAAATAGCAATAACTCAAAGTAGATAATAAAGAGCAGAACACAATCACTTACATGGTTCGCCTAAATTGCCTATGTCTACATTAAATTTAAGAATTCTAACTTCAATTATTAACTCCATAGAGTGCACATAAGGAAAACTCAATAAAGAACCCTTAAAATGATCTAATGTTTAGTGTACTCTTACTCTCCCACGAACAATGAACATCAAAACAACGATTCCACCATAGTGCACACAAGTATTTAGTGTCTACCTAATTCTTTCGTCTCTTAAAGTGACTCTTAATATTTAATCTCAATTAAAGATTTTATAAAGGTGTATAAATGTGTTATTTCGTGTTTATTAACTTTAATCCTTGTTGGAGTAAGAGTCCATTTATTTTGAAAGTTCAAAACTTCTCAAAACTCATAAATTCAGATTGAAAATTGACTTAGCCCGCTATGGCGTTGTGCATGTCGAGATCGGTGTCGTGGCACTGACTCATTGATCTGGGCGCTGCGACGCTCAACCCTATTATCAGCCTCTTCATTTTTTTCGTTTTCTTCGCGTATTTAAATCTCGTTTTACTTCCCCTTTTGCGTCTCTCATATCTCAAACTTTCTCATATATATTCCACACGTTCTAAACTTCTTGTGACTTGTTTTTAATATTATTCATAATTTTTACTTATAAAAAATTATTAAATTATTAAATTTATAATATTTTGCTTTGACTTGAAAGGAATTTAATATTTTTAAATTAATATTTCTTATTATTTGAAAATGTATATTTTTAAAAAAGTGCTTTTAAGATGCTTATCAAATCAATAATTTTTTTTTTTAACTAACAAAACAAAATTAGAATAAATCTTGACCGTAAAATTAACTATTTTTTTTTTCAGTAATATACATTTTAATGCAATTCGAGAGCTACAAGGAAACTCAATCTCACTTTCGATGGATCACATGTTAAATCACCAAATAGTTGTGTAATGATTAAATATGTGCATGTAAGGGGAAAGTTATTACCAAAAAAGAACGATACTAAGGATTTGACTATGTAATGATGCACATGCACCAAGCTAGCTGATTTTAAATTCACGGTTTAACCTTTTGTTTAAAAGAAAATCCGTGATTTGAAACTTTAATCATTATAACGTCCCTAATTTCAAATCTTGTTTTACATTTTGAAGACAAATAATTCACCTCCTTCCCCACTTTTCAATCAGAGGCTCATAACAGGATCAAATAAGCCAATCAACACATTGTCACGATATTATTTAAACAAACCTTCAAAATTCAACTCAATTTCATAAAACATGTACAACACAAGAGTTAGTTAATATTTATCCACTCTTATTAATCGTGTACATAATTTTTTTTTTTAAAAAAACTTAAGGGTAGAGAATTTTTTTATTATTGAACCATTTAAGTAAGAGCATTAATTATAATGTATTAGTTTTTAAATAATACTACACATTTTAAATTATTTTTAAATATGACATAAAATAATTATTAGATGATAAAATAATATAAAATTTAAATTATGTATTACATTAAATAATTACTTAACATATTATTATTTGAAATACAATTTAAAATATGTAATATTATTATTATTTTTATTTAATTTATAATTATAACCTTGTCATTTATTATTCTTACTATTTTAAAATTTTCCCACGAAGATAAGAAATAACCAACTTCAACTATTTATTTGACATGAAAAAAGAAACATTCTTTTATTCCATTTTCAATTTCAAGAAATATCACATTTATGCACGATTGAGAAAATTCTCGAGTTAGTTTTATTTTATTTGGTTTTTCTACTTTTTGAATTATACCACCAACCCTAATAAGAGAAGGAACATCATGTGTTTATTTTATACCCTTCTACCAAACATCCACACCTACCCATCATACACCAATTTTTAAAAGCAACAAACACCATGCCCAACAGATAAAGACTCAATAATACTACGGTGCTTGATTTTCTTTCTTTTTACCCTTATTTTTTTATATACAAATTGGGCAGATTCTTTCATTTCCATTGTTTTGGTGAGGCTAAAGACAAAAAGGGTGCACTTCTCTAAAGTTAAAATAATCACGATAAAAAGTTAACGCTATAAAGAAAACGAACAGAGTTAGCAAAACGACAAAAGGTATGGTCCCACTCAGAGCAACTGTTATAAAATAATTAAGAAACTCTAAGTTAAAAAGAAAAAGAAAAGCGCCGTCCTGTTAAAACACCCTGCCACTGGAGAGGCCAAAAACCTCCTCTCCGGGCGACCCCACTCTTATTTTACACTTATTTCTTTAATAACTTTAATTCTTTCTTTGATTTTTTTTTTAAATCTTTTTATCTTTTTTGCTTTTGCAGAATATGTCAGAATTGGTTTTGGTTTTGGTTTCGGCAGAGCTCTTTCTCATTGGTGATCGTTAAATGCGACAATATGAGCAACTCCTCGCAATCATCCCTCCAAACGTCTATGAAAATTTTCTTTTTGTCATGGAGCCGCCGCAGCTACCACCGTGTGAAGTTGAACTTTCGTTTTGACTGCTACATTTTCTCTCACCGACGAGTGCTAGATGAGGCCAACATGAGCGCCTTCTTGCTACCTTCCTCCGGTAGCCATACCAGTGCTCGCTGTGGATAGTTAAATTTGTGCTCTGTCAGTGTTGGACTTTACCGGATTCGACAACTTCTGCCTTTGGACGACTACTTCTACCAATCTTTAATGAGATGCTATTTCTGGCCACCACAAAAGCTCTCCCATTAATTTGTTTCCGATTAATATTTGGGTTGTATTATTTTTATCTGTCGGTGGTTAATAATTAGATTAAAATTTGGTGTAGATAATGGATATTAGTGTAAGGGTATTTTTGTAATATTATTTTTATGTAAGTGTGAATTTTTATGTAATAATATTTTTGTGAGAGATAGATTTTAATCTCAGGTGAACTATTCCATCATATGCGAGGGTAGTTTGTCCCTCATGCTTGAGGGTAAGTATTCTTTCTTATGTGAGGATAAATTCTTTCATTTTGGATAGTCAAAATTTTTTATTTTCTCTATAGAAAAATTGTTGGTCCAAGCAAGTCATAATAAATTTATTTTATCTCTATGTAATATTTTGATAATTCTCTGATTTTATATTAGAAATTCTACATTGTAATATTATTCATTTAATTAATAATATTACACTTGAACTTAAAAAAAAAAACTCTAGGTTAAGGTATGTATGTTGATAAATAATGTTGTATTTGTTAAATTATTTTAAAATTTGTAATTATAAATGATATGTTAAATAATTATTAAATAATCCTCTAATTTTATATTAGAAATTTTACATTGTAATATTATTTATTTAATTAATAATATTACACTTGAATTTAAAAAAAAAACTCTAGGTTAGATTATGTATGTTGATAAATAATGTTGTATTTGTTAAATTATTTTAAAATTTTTAATTATAAATAATATGGTAAATAATTATTAAATATTATATTAAATAATTTAAAAATTATACTATTTTATCACTTAATAATTATTTTACGAAAAATATATAATGATTGCTAAGATTTTTGGATATTAACATTGCCATCCTTAAAGTTGGTGTAAATTACAAATTGATGTTAGCTTTGATTTTAGTTACACTATTATTTCCTCTACTTAATTAAAATGACAAAAATTCCTTTATAATATTGTCATATAAATAATTAAATTATTCTTATAAAGATGAAGTAATTTCATATTTTTAAGTAACTAAAATTAGGGGTGGGCAAAAAAGTACTTGAATGAAAAATATCGAATTGAATTGGGCTGAATTAGGTTGTTCGATTCGGTACTAGAATATAAAAATTAATCGATCAATTTTTTTTATTTTGATATTCGAATAAATTCGGTTTGATTTAATTTTTTAATTTCAGTCCCCAAAAATACCAAACCGAAGTGAATGATATAAATAAAATTGTATACAACTTTTTCATATGATTTATTTAGTAAATTTTAATTTTAATAGTTTTCTAATTTATTAAGTTCATAAATTTTAACTAATTTGGTGCTTAAAAGTCGATAATCACTTTATTTATTTGTGTAAAGTTAAATTTTAATAGTTTTTTAACTTGTTAAGTTCATAGCTTTAACTAATTTGACGTTTAAAAGTCGATTATCACTTTGTTTATTTTGATGAATTTAAATTTTAATATTTTTTTAATTTGTTAAGTTTAATATTGATGGATACTTTATTTATATGAATTTTAATTTTTAATATATTTTTAATTTGTTTAGTTCATAAATTTTTATAAATTTGTATTTAAATTTGACGTACATTTTTTTTGTTATTTTTTTGTATGAAATTTATTTTTTACATATATAATTTTAATATTTTTAAAAATATTTAAGAAACTAAATTAAATTGAACCAAATCAAATTAATTGGTATAATTCAATTTTCATACACAATTCAATTTTAAAAATAAAAATAATAATTTTTTTTAACACGATCCAATTTTAAAAAAAATCAAATTAAACTGTAGCACATCGCCCTTAAATACAAAATAATAACAATATAATTAAAATTAAATCGCCATCAAAATATAATTTATGTTAAGGGTGATACTGTTAATATCCCAATTTTCCCGGCACTAAAATGTGAGTGGGGGTTTTGGTTCAATAACTAAAGTCCAAAGGGAAAATTTCGTCCTTGTCCGTGGAGTGTGGTGTGGACACTCAACCAACGCGGCTTTAACGTTGAAATATTACTGAAAAATCATAATGACACAAAACAAATCAATCCACTCGGCATCCACTAGCATTTAATTTGTTTATACATATATATATATATATATTTTGTAATAATATGCTGGAGTCAAGGTTCGCTATTCAACATCAAAGCTCAAAAGGTATATAAGATTTTTTCGACCGCGAATCATCGAGTCAAAAGGCTTCAGTTTCAAGTAAAACCCAAATACAATCCTCAATCGCCAGCAATGGTTCGTTTCTTATGTCTACCTTTTGATAAAATCAAGATAATTTTTAACATGTATTATCATTCTTTTTATAAATATAAATTAATAAATTTTAGTGGTAGTCAAAATATGGGCCGTTAAATGAGGATTAATTAGAAATTTATTTGTCAAATTAGTGAGAATGTCAAGATAGCTCAAATCGAGATATTTTGGCACTTAAGGGATACATGAGGGCCTACTAACAACCACTAGTGAGCATAGCCATAGGAAACAAGATCTTGCAACCTACTTTCATAGCAGGCCATGGCCACTTCCAGGCTCCATTGATCTTGATTCAGTATTTCCAACCACAAAATTATCTTCAATTTTTTTTTTTTTATAATTAGTAATTCATGGAATAAGAAATTTACAACATATTACAAATAAATTATACCCAATAAAAATCCAAAAGCGACCAAAAAGGGTATACCACTTTCTCCTAACAACTGTTTATTTTTATTTTAGAATTTTAACAATTTTATTTGCTTATAACTAGAAATTCGCTAATGTTTGAGTTAGGGCTATCATTTCATAGCCCTATACCTTGTCCTTGTTCTTATAATATATATTTATATCGACTGTAACTTGCTCATTTAAACCAGCAAAAAATCTTGATGGGCCAGCCAATTAAGGCAAAAAATCTTTTACCTCTGAAAAGGGACCATGAAGAGTGGAGAGTGCACATGCCAGTGAAAACGACATGGTTTTATGTCTCATTTTTCTTGCTTCATATTGTTTACTCGTTAATTAATTTAATTCATCGAATAGAAAAATGTAGATTAAACTCATGCAATTTTGTCGAATGACGAGTCATTAATAATGATTTTAAACAAAAAGAAGGGAAAGTTTCGTTTACTCTAATAATATATGAAGACAAAATGCAGACTATCAAAAGCTGCGAAAAAGAAAAACGAATCATTTTGGTATCGAATCACAAAGAACATGCACACATGACATGGGCGGTGCAAGTAAAAGTGAAAGTAACCATATTTTCTTGGTCACGGGAGAAATAGAACTCCTATTTGCCTGTTGCCTATTTGCCTATTGCCATTGCTTAATTAGCAGTCCATTTGTGTTTACCCAAAAACTCGGCAATGTATGTTAATAGGATTGAATATTAAATTGATAAAAATAAATAACCTACGTTGATGCTTCAGATCTACGTAACAGGAGTCAATTGGTCAATATTGGTTTGGAATATTTACAGGATCCCGAAAGAAAAGAACCAGAAGCCCGAGAAGATACACAGTTATGAAACTAGAAAGGCAGCAAAGCAAATCTCGGTTGCACGTGAAATAACCAACGATCACGTCATTAACAATTTCAAGGAAGGGTAAATAGTAAAAGCGATTAACTGTGGGAGCTGTGAAGTGAAGAAGATTCGTTAGAAAATGTGAACAAGCGAATGAAGGTTTTGGCGTACGACAGATGACGTGGCAATGAGGACCGCAATTTTTGCGAAGGAGTTGGAGGTAGGTGGTGTTTTTAGCTCACCGTTGGAGATTGAGCATGTGTCGTTTTCGTTTAATCTTCTCCTTTAATTGTGGCTCATAAATTTTTGTCAATGGAATCAATTTAGAAACGAGCTTCTATTGGGAATGAAATGACGTTTTAATCTTTTTTATATCTTAAAAAAAGTTTTTAATTTTTTTATTGATTTAACTTAATGTTGAGAGATTTGTAATTATATAATTTTTTTAATTAGGGATAATTGATTTTTTTGAGGAAAAAAATTGTGGATGAATATATTATAGTTATTTTTGAAGTAAATTTTACTGCCAATCCAAGTTAATCGCATAGGCTAGTGAGTAGTGGCGGTGTTATTTTGCAATAAAAGATTAAGAGAACTGAAATTTATTAAAAAATATATATTAAATTAAGTTGCATCACGTTAATAGAGCCCATGAAACATAATATAAAGAATATAGTAATTGAAAATTTCTGAATATATTTTATGGTTGCTCACTCTGTAATTTATGAGTAATATTATATATCTCAACTTGTATTTTAAATAATGTGTTAAATAATTATTAAATAATAAAATAATATAAAATATAAAATTATTTATTACATAATTTTACTACTTAATAATTATTTAATATATAATTTAAAATGTATAACATTAATTATAATCTATTATAATTTATGTGGTAATTGATATGAATAATGTAAAACAATTGGTTGGTTTGAACTTTCATGGACTTAAGAAGACGTTAGTAATGTCCCAAGTCCAAAAATCTTTGTCTGGGCAAAACGAAGGCCGAACCATATAGATCTACATAGGCTTATGATGGAACCCATTAACTAGATGAGAGAGGATTCACCGAGCCTAACTCCAAGCTAGCCCAAATCTCATGTTTTGGTCTTCAATCAAATAGCCCACAAAAGCTGACCAATAACCCAGCCCCTTTATATGGGATCGCGTATTAGTTACGGAACGTCATAAAACGTGAGCAGACAGCGCGCCAATTGAGAGGCTGTGGCAATGACCACCAAAACTCCAAATATTTCATTCGCCTAAGAACTGCTAAAGGTTAGAATTCAATTGAAAGATCTAGGCTGCATTTGAAGCTTACAACACGAGAAAAAGGAGCAGCATTATTTTGTGTTCGGATGCAATATGCCAATGATAAAAAGGGTAGCATCAAAGATATTCAATATCACTTCCGTCATTATATATTTCTTCTTCCGATCCCTCCCAGCTCGATTTCTCAAGCAGCAAAGGGCACGACTTTTCTTTGTCCAGGGATATCTGGAAATAAAATGATGACCAATCATGGATATTAGCCATTTCTCGGCTGTAATGACTAAGGATTCCTCTGGAACTCAACCCGTCCAGGTTGTTCTCAAACTCATCTCTGGCAAGAAAGTGCGTAAATATCCCTTCCTTTGGCGGGGATTGAAGAGCAGGATGAATGAATGAATAATTCTTATTCGAAGATTCACTTCTTGATAAGCATTTCCTTCCTAAATCAAAATCAAGTTTGGATGAAAGGAGAACTTCTGGTCCCGAATCATAATGCTGCTCACTGCGAGCTTCACTCATAAACGAATGGTGATTTCCAGGAGAAGGGAGGCTCCTGCTACCTCTGAATGTACAATCATAATTGCAATCTTCAGTAAGACTAGGGTAGCTTGGCATACGTGGTAAGGTAGATAATGCTAAAGGATAATGCTTCAAGTCTGTTCCTGTATCATCCTTGCCCGCAAGAAAGTGTCTTCCATACTCATCTTCGTAATAGCTGGTTGAATAAGAGGTTGGTAATGAACGAAGATTTGGGGAATACTTGCAAACAACAGATGAAGTACACAACTTACTGGCACCAAGTGGTCCAAACTCATCCAGACTCTGCTCATGATTACCACCCCAAGAAGTTAAAGATATGGGATATGAGATCAGATCTCTAGTTAGAGAGCT
Organism: Ailanthus altissimus; assembly: GCA_946807835.1. Taxonomy (NCBI): domain Eukaryota; kingdom Viridiplantae; phylum Streptophyta; class Magnoliopsida; order Sapindales; family Simaroubaceae; genus Ailanthus; species Ailanthus altissimus. The sequence continues at coordinate 25,433,764 of OX327684.1, forward strand.
AAGACAAGTTCTCTGATTCCTCTCATTTTCCAATTTCCAGCCTAGCAGTAAAGGTTGTTGCTCTCTTCTAAGCAAAGAGTCATCTGGATCATGGAAATCATCCAGGTCTCTGAGATGACATGAAGGAAGATGTCCATAATTTTTGGAAGGAAAACTAAATGCACAATCACTCTCAATCCATGAGATTTTACTCTTAACCCCTAAACCACTACTAGGTTCCCTTAAATTGTATTCAAGAAGGGTGTTTTGAGAATGACAGGTTGGAGAATCAGAACTTGAAAGAGTTCTCTTACTTAAATTGTCCAACCAACAGGATGACAATCCATATTCTGAGTATGAGCCAGATTCAATCTCCATAAAATTTCTTGCGGACATGTCATGAGGATTCTTTAAGTAAATATTTGAACAAGGTGAAGCAAGTAAGTTTGATTTGCTAACACTTTCAACTTGCTTGGACGTTGCAATCTCAAAACTCTGCCAGAGCAATTATATCTGCTTAATGATCAAAGTTAAAGAGAAAAATCATGTTTTTATAAGAGAAAAGGGGAAAAAGGAGCATACATTTTCTTCCTCGCTCTCAGGGAACAGCCGACCAAGGAGCAGAGAAACAAGATCATACCTAAGAAATTTCCAGTAAGTCCATGATATGATTCATAACGTAGAAGAAGTAACTTATATATGTAGTGTGTCTGACCCCTTTGAACAGAGTTCTTTGATTTCAGTAAATGAGATATCTGCAACCCACTGATGTAGCTTCTTTCTCTTTGCAGTGAAAAGATCTTCATACTTATTCTGAGTCCCTATTTAATTGACATCAATCAACCACATTTCATGATACAATGTTGCAAGATTCTTGTTCTGTTATACTAGGAAAACCACTCAAAAAAAGAAAATCAGAAAGTGTTTTTACTGCTACTATAATGTTCTATGGAACCAGAACCTAATTTCAACAACCTATTCATATCTGAGGTATACCCAAATAATAGTACTCGGTTGGGTGGCCAAGATGGAAAGAATGAAAAATAGAGAAAGTTATAACTAGGATGCCAAATATTAGTAGCATTCAATTTTGTTCTTTAATCTGTTTTTTCCCATCTATTAGGGTTCCAACAAGAGAAAAATGAATAACTACTGAAGTTAAGAAACATAGAAGTACCTGCAGGTCTCAGGGTTCTGCTTTCCTCCATGCTATTCCTTATGCTCCATATGTCTTCAAAGGGTGCAGAAGCTCTCTTCAGATCTACTTCTACTAACGAAAAAGACAACTGTTTAGATTACAGATCTGCAAAGACAAAGGAAAAAAAAAAAGAACAAAGCAAGAAAAGTTGCCAAACGAGCTACAGTTGAAAATGGAAATAAGATATGGATGATGAAAATGTTATAAAAAGTGAGTATACAAATATGTATTACTATAACTATAAACATTTCTGAGGATTACATGATTTCATTTTATGACATAAGATAAAAACTTATGTAGAAATCATACCCAGAGGATGGGCATAAAAATGATGCATATTTATAAAAAAATATGACAGGAAAAAAAGAAAAGCCAAAGGTACAAAGTCAGGCCAAAGTTTCATTTGTTCATAAGAGAGATGCATGTAACACCATGCCTGATAAGTTTGACCATAGAGCAATCAAATGAGAACAACGGAAAAACTCAAATTCTTGATGCGCTACCAACTGGCGTGAGCAATGCGCAGCGGTTGACCCGTGTGATATCTTCAACTGGCAATCTGAATTCCTTGGAGCTATTCTTCATGGGGCTGCTGCTCCTCTCTACAAACAATACACAAAATAAGCCACATTTTCATTTGGTCACAACGCTAAGGGAGTTGCAATATGATTCCCCGTAAGTTTGACATTTTATCATGAAATAGATAGATGCATTTCAATGTAAAACATGAATAATCAAAGGTAAACAACGGAAAAAAACCTAAAATCAATTTTAGAGTTCTTGATGCACTACCAACTGATGTGAGCAATACACGAGGATGGACATGTATGATGTCTTCACCAGGCAATCTGAAGTCCTTGGAACTATTCTTGATGGGGCTGCTACTGCTCTCTACATACAATATATATATATTAAAAAAACCCAAGTCTCAATAGCGCAAAACTGCAATGCATAGCAATTAATTATGTAACGTGCCGGAAATAGAATTTACTAAAAATGGAGTAGCCAAAGTTGTAATGAAGAATCAAAAACTACCCCTCAGGAAATCACTTGATTTGAATTTATTTGGTTGGATTTCCTCCTTAGTCAGAGGGCGAGAATTAAATTTGTTTCTTTGGCCTGCATCTGTCTTCAATTTCTTAAAGAATGCGTACTCAGAAGTTTTAGGTTCATCACCTGCGAAGAAAAAAGCAATATTATCTTTTTATTAACATTGAAAACAATATGAAATCTAATTTCAAGAATCAATCAAATTATCATCTCATTGTTCGGACCAATCGGGCGAATATGATCAACAAACCTTTTGCAGCGTCGGACTGGTTATCGGAACTCCGAAATCCAGCGGGAGGTGAGACTCGGATCGCCGATGGATCTTTAGGGTTTGCTTGGGAGATTCTTCGCTTCTTGTGCATTGTTTGATTGCTTGGTTTGAATTTGATACTGGATTTGAACTTCGATATTTTTGGTGGTTTAAAAGAATGAGAAGAGCGAGCGAGTTGAGAGATATTTGGGCGCGAAATGGCACATGACAGAGAGGGTGCCAAATCAGGGCTTTCCTCAATGATACGAGAATAGTGGGCCAAGGCCCATTTAATATTAGGCTGCATGCGTGCGATAGTCCATGTGAAGTATTCGTGGGCCATTAAAGAGGTTATGCCCCAACTAAAGATTTTTATTTTTTCTACTTACATTTTGCCGTCTTTGCCTTAATTCTCATCCCGATAATTCCAGTTATAGACAAGAGTAACATCAATGATCATAATTTTCGATCGTAATCGACGATCAAACAATCATGGCAGACACAATTTTTAATATGGTGAATTAATTTTCTTTCTGAAAACTACGAACTCTTGAAATGAAACTCAGGCTAAATACAATTACTATTTACAATCAATAAGCAGGGGGTAAATACAATTATCTTGAGCTAGGCTAGATTTTTTAATATTATTGTTTTAACCATAAAATTGAGACACGTTACCCGCCAAAATATTCCGAGTGGATCGGTACTGAGTGAACCCACTTTCGAAGCTCTAAAAAGATGACTTGTAATCACATTATCCAAACAAAAGGGATATGGTGCAGAGGTGGCAGCACCCTAGTGGAGGAAACGATTGATTCCACCAATGGCTAGCTGCAATCCAAGCCTCTCAATCTCGGCCGTTGTCCTTTACTCAATTCTATTTTTCGCTGACTCTTCATCAATCAACAGATACAGAGAGAAACAAAGAGAGAGATTTGAGAAAAAAAAAAGTAATGGCTAGCTGCAACTTGGCATCGGCTGCTTCTGGGTTTTTGCTGACTCCCAATGTTGCCACCAATGCTAACTCAGGTTCCAGGAGCAATATGTTGTCTTTCTCCACAAAGAACAACACCACCAACAGTTCAAGGCTTGTTGTAAGAGCATCTGAAGAGCCAGCAGCTGCTCCCCCGGCTGCCGCTACCACCGCAGCCCCTGCACAAGGCGAAGCTCCCAAGCCCCCGAAGCCAGCTCCGATTGGACCCAAGAGAGGGACCAAGGTGAGTTAAATAGTTTTTGCGAACTTACCTGTCTGGAAACTTACATATGATATATTCTTTTGGCTTTAGATTGTTCAATAACACAAAGATTTGGTTGAATTTATGATTCACCTGTTACGTTTACTGAGAGGAACGAAAGGAAAAAGAAAAAAGGAAAAGCTTTAGTTGATTACACTATCAGTCACTATCTGATATATAGAACTTTATATATGATTATAATCAGTTAAAACATACTCTGTGGAATCATACTTGAGATCACATGCAACCACCTTGAGAGTATCATAGTTGAACTATGACCAAATCCAAAAGAGATTTTGTACAAGTGCTTTTGAACAAAAGCATCAGCGTTCTATGAAACTTGCTTTCATGGTTCCATAAAGTGTTTTTATCTACTTCAATAAAAATTACAATACAAAGGGAAACCGGAAGGTTTTTGACTGTGTCAAGTACTTTTTAGCTGTCTTATAAGGACACAAGAACATAATACATTCACAGACGGCAGCACCCATCAGTGATTGTCAAGTAGAAATAGATAAATAAATAAAACATCAGGTTACCTAACATGATTGGTATGGAGGCCTAGTTCAATCAAAGCTAAACTAAGGTTTGAAATGTTACAATCTTGGTTAATATTTCAACATATATGGGATACAGTCGTTTCATTGCAGAAGTTAAAATTCTGATCAAAATTTCTTATGCTTCTGACTCAACAGGTGAAGATCCTGAGGAGGGAGTCTTACTGGTTCAACGGCATTGGAAATGTTGTAGCTGTTGACCAGGTCAGGTTTCTCTATAGTCACTCCTCTCTATTTAACATTCATTCATTTTCATTGATTTCTAAAACCTATTTTCAATGTTGCAGGATCCTAAGACTCGGTACCCAGTGGTGGTTCGATTCAACAAGGTCAACTATGCAAATGTATCAACAAACAACTATGCATTGGATGAGATCGAAGAAATTAAATGAGTTGATAGTAGAGTTGTAATTTTGATTTTCTTATTATTTCCCCATCTAGCTTAAGCTTTTGTGTGCCAGGAATGTGTATTCTATTCTCCCAGTGAATTCTTCTTCTCTTTTCTTCACTACCTTGTTTATGCAAATATTTGTCCACAACTTATACCACACTAGCTATCATTTGAACAAGTTACTGAAAAATTAAGAGGTTTTCAAAATTTTTTGTTAATGCAAATTTGCAAACCAATCGGACTTATCTTGTCTTGGTTGAGAAATCCTGTATAGACAAGAATGTTTGATGATATCTTGTCATCAACGAAAATTCTCCTCATTTTGAAGAATTTTTTTCGCGAAATGAGGATTGTAACTTGATAAATAAATCAAAGCACTCATTTTATTGTAACTAATAATAAAATTCTAGTTTTTCTTTAACCAACAGATTCAGATCCTTGAGTGGAGAAAGTTTAAAATGCTTTAATTTTACCACAATATTCATTAGGGATGGGTGTTTCTGTTTGATATTTCTTCAAAATTGAAGCGAACAAAAAAAATTTGAGATTTTTATTTGAAAAAATTTCATAAATAACTCTCATAATTTTTTATTATTTTTTTAACCAAATTTAAAATGATTATATTTTATTAATCAAAATTTTTACTTATAGATAATTTTATCTTAAAATAAAAAATATAAGCTTTTTTTTTATTTTCACCGAACCAAGAATTATATGATATTTTTAAAGTTGTTATTGCGTAGATCAAGTGTTGTTGAATATATTTGTCACTTCAAATCAAGAAAATAGCTGAATTTTGTAAGTTTTTCTAAACTTTTTTATAAATTTTAATATTCATTAGAAATTAGATAAAAATTACATTTGAAGTTAAAAATAGATGTTATTGATGAATTAAATGTGAAAAATGAGTTAGAATGGTGTAAAAGACGTTAAAATCTGATCAAAAATATAATTTGAGTGTGTTTGACTGAAACCAAAGGGCATCAGGTGCGGCTGTCGTCTGGTTTCCCGCATCTCGGGGCCATCTCAGAAATGGATTTGTATATGGGGTGTGCAAATACCATGCAGGCCTATACAGTCTCTTATACTGACTTACACCCATATGTGGGGCATGTAAGATCTTAATACTTACAAGACTATCAATCAGTGGCTGGGGCTGTATATTATGACCAGTAGCTGGGGTTTGAAATCTATATTGACAGCCTGTCGGTGTGTTCTCTCCAAACTAAAATATATGTATATATTAAAATAAATTAAACTGCAATTAAGGTAAGAAAAAATTAATTTGATTTTAAATTTATTTTACTAGTTATATTATGGCTTTCGCTGGGTTGAAATGAGCATGACTGCCTAAAGTACATCATCATTTGCTGCATCTGCAGTGTAAGATCGGTCCGAAGCTTATCAACCCTTATAAAAATTTCATCCCTATCTTTGTCCAGTTTCTGCAGAAGTGCAGTTTCAATACGTTCAAATCTCTTAATCATCTCCTCCCGCAGTTGCTCAATCTGATGTGTAACATCATAGTTTACAGATGCACTGTGTTCAAACTACAAAAAATATAATCATAATTAATAACTTATTTAGAAATATTGAAAATTTCTCTTTAGTTAATCACGTAAATAAGTAATATACCGTTGCTCCTGGCACTGGTGCTGACATTTGTGGGTTTGTCCATTCATATCCATCTCCCTCCACATCCATATCATCATCATTAGGGTCGTTGAAATGGACATAGGCCCTCAGGCGCTTGCTCTTGCTCTTGCACCCGCTGTAATTATACATATTTGGTAAGTCTCCAGCATAGCTTCTATTTGGAATGCTTAGATGTCTAACCATTTGCACAACTGCTTCTTTCTTTTTATGATCTTTTGATACTAATATACGATGTACCGAAATAACCTACAAATATAAAATTAAGTTATGCTTAATATAAAATAAAAGTTATATACATATATTTTTTATTAATATCAACACATACCAAATCATTCCTTAATATTGTATTCTTAACGTCATCGAACTGTGGAGTCTCTCGAGTCGTCTAATTCAAAATACGAGAGAAGCGATCACTATAGTGGATACCAAAAACCTCTCCGCACACTGAAATTGTCTTGAAAATTCATATATAATATAATTAATTTTAAAATATAAGTTTGGCGTATACAAAAATAAATAAATAATTAAGATCAAAATATTAAGTACAAAAAAATTATAACGTATCAAAAATGTGTGTGAAAATTCATATACGTTGTAACTTTCAAACTTATTATGTGCAAACTCTTTTGTATTTATTTTCTTAAGTTTTGGAATGCAGCATTCTTAAGTGATTTATAAAGTACACTTTATGTAATATTGCCTCATGGATACTTATTAAACTCATCAAAGTCGTCCACTAAACATAGTACAAAATTTTGAATCACACTATGCTCGTCGCGTGGGATCAAAATAAAATGTACAAAATAGAATAAACTTAACTTTATTGCATCTTCATTGTTCATATCTGTCAGTTTCAAACGTTCGTACTAATTATCAAGAAATATGTAAGATAATTTTTTTACCCCTGAAAAATATGTATCCCATAATCGAGTGCCCAATTTTTTATTTAGCTGTTGGGCGGGAGGGTAATCTCGCATTTCTAGTTTAGTGATTAGTACAAACTCCTGCCGACTAAATCGGATGCGTTTCTTCCCTATGTAAAATCACATCTCATCTTCTAAATTGGAGGTATGCACCTCACACAATAATAACTCGTATATCAAAATACTGAAGAATGTCAAATCTGGTATATTTAAGAAATGCCTCGTACATATATGACTAAATAATATTTTCTAATTTTTTGTCAGTTTTTCTTTTATACTTTTTAGACCTTATATTTTCGTATAAACCGTCACTAATGCACAAAAAAATATATGCTCTGAAAGTCCATATTTTTTCGATACGTTATTTTTCCTGTAACAATTAAGAAAATAAATAAAATTAAAAAATTAATATTATTAACAAATTACAAGCATATATATTAAATAACATATAATATTATTTACCAAAAAACAATTCATAAACAATTAATTCAACAAACAAAAAAGAGAAAGAAAAATTAATTACTAACATATTAATCAACATATTATAATAATTAATTATATATTAAATTTTTTAATATATAATTAATTACAAAAGATACTCATTAAATAAATAATGTTACAAAATATTAAAATTATTATTACTTAAATCAATCATTTAACCATCTTATTAATTAATTACTTAGTAGATTTTAAATTAGATTTTATTTAATTTAAATAAAATTATATTTAATTTTAAAAATAGAATTTATTTAATTTAAATAAAATTATTTTTACTTTTTAAAAATAGAATTAATTTAAATAAAATTACATTTAATTTTTAAAAATAGAATTAATTTAATTTAAATAAAATTACATTTAATTTTTAAAAACAAAATTTTATTTAATTTAAATTAAATTTAATTAAAATTTAAAAAATTACATTTGTGCTACGTGGCAGCCTATGCAGGCGCCACGTGGTGCAACAGTACAGAATTGCGGACTTTGAGTCCGCGATACTACTGCAAGATGCGCCTTTAAGGTGCATCTCGGGCTCAAAATGGCCCCGAGATTACAGTTCAAAACAACGACAGTCGGCCGCCATTCTGGCAATTGTCTACTTCAGTCTTTTACACCAAAAATTATCATTTTTTTTTTCATTTTCAACATTTCTTACACTATTTTAACCTATTTTTTCACATATAATTAATTAATTTTACCTATTTCTAACTTTAAATGCAAATTTTAACAAAATTTTAAAAATATTCAAAATTCTCAAAAAATTCTAAAAACTTACCAAAAATCGCCAATTTTCTTTATTTTAAGTGAAAAATATGTTGTGTAAACCTCAATCTATACAATGACAACTTTAAAATTTTCAATATAACTAAATTTGTAAAATTTCAAAATTTTCGGTAGAGAGAGTTGATAATAGTTTCAATTTTTGATTTTAAGACAGAAATGTCCATAAATGAAAATTTTGACTAATAAAAAATATTTATTTTAAATTTGATTAAAAAATAATAATAAAAAATTATGAGGACTATTTATGAAATTTTTTCTTTTAAAAATATACTAATAAATCGAAAGAAATTTCATCAAGACTCTACCCGATTAAAAACGAATTGAAATATTCTCTTTTATGAAAAATTAGATTTTGCAGGAACATAATCGATTTTCTAGTTAAATACATTACAAGATGTTTTTCCATACTTTCCACATTCAATTCTAGCTATTTATAGAAAATGTGAAATATTTGATAAGATCCATTTCGAGAACGTGGAATGTAAGAGAAATTCAAATGTTAGAACTGCAAAAGTAAAGAAGGCTATGTACCCCCCACGCAAATGATTTTATATATTTTTAGAGTTGAACTATGTCAAATCATATATGAGAACTGAATCGTACCGAATTAATTCGGTCCAATTTAGTTTGGTAAAATCTCTTAAATTTTTTTTAAAAGAATTAAAATAATATATGTAAAAAATAAACTTCATACAAATAATAATGAAAAAAAGTTTATGTCAATTTTAAACATTAAACTAATAAAAGTTTATGAACTAAAAAGTTAAAAAATATTAAAAAATAAAATTTATTTAAACAAATAAAGTATCTATTAATTTAAAGTACCAAATTAATTGAAAACATATAAATTAAATAAATTATAAAATATTAAAGTTAAAATTTATCTAAATAAATAAAATAATTATCAATTTTTTATACACTAAATTAATTAAAGTCCATGAACTAAATAAGTTAAAAAATTATTAAAATTAAAAGCTATCAAATAAATTATATAAAAATTTTGGGTAAAATTTTATTTGTGCTATTTGGTTTAGTTTAATATTTTCGAAGACCAAAATAAAAAAAAAATCAAATCAAACTAAATTTATTCGAAGACAAAAATAAAAAACCGACCAATTAATTTTTATACTTTAATCTTGAACCGAATTGAATCGAACTGGCCAGTTTACGTTAGGTAATTTTTTACCCACCCCTAATATTTATATTAAAATTCAATTGAGTCTAGCTATGCATATATTTATTTTGAAGGCTATTAATAAGATGATAATTAAAACAGATGTAAATATCTACATCGTCATAATATTGCCAGATGATTGTACAAAACCGAGATATTTTAGACTTTCTACATTGAAGGAGCATATAACGTTTAAATGGGTAAGTGCAATAGAGTTTTACATCATTAGGGATAAGATAAAATCGATCTACCCATGTCTTCAACGTGAAATCAGAAGTTAAAAAGGGAAAAATTCAGCTTAAGCCCCGCGAAGACTCGTATGAGTTATAATACAAAGAAGTAAAGGGTAGGGTGGATCATATTTCTTAGTTGAAGCCACAACCATATACATTTTAATGAATTTGCCACAGGAGAAAACAAAACAAGAATATTGATTTACACCATTTTATTCAACATATTTAATCAAGCAAGCTACGAGACTTCCAAGTTCCAAATTCCAAATCATATAGACCATTAACAGTAGAATTTCTTTGATGTAATTATCATCATGCTTCTATTCTCCACGCCAAAGTTACATTTTCATGACCAAATTATATAAACAAATATCATACCATCTTTTCTAGCAGCAAGGTAAAATGTTGAATTGTGAATTAGGATATTGACGTTGCTGTTTGGCACTAAATTATGTATTCTTTAGAACAAGGACCTGGCAGCAAGGAAAATGAAAAGGAGTACACAAGATTATACTAAAATTGCCAACGATTCACCAACAAGGATCATAACTTTACAAGGGAATTAGGTTTTAAGAAATGGAATGGAGAGAGCTATGATAACTGAATTTGAGCAAAGGCAAAACTAACCTTCATCAAGTAAGAAGAACATAAATATCTTCTTTAGATAACTCTTCCGTCCATGCCATCAAGAAGACCCGACCATATTCCTTTTAATGGTGGTAGTTGTGCAACAAACGCTTTCCAAGGAGGGTAGCCAACCCCACTACCACGGACACGACCATCTAAGCAAAGAGATAAATACCTACAAAATTAACAAATATAAGATTATCTGAAGGTCTTATACCAGATTTTCAAGCTACATTTATGATATTAAGAAAATCAATGTAATTGATTACCAGTGAACTGGAAACCTTTTATGAGTTGAAATTTGGTTACTTATGCCAAATTTTATACCCGTAGTCCAAGTTAGTAGAAAATGGGAATGCATGCTTATTATGATAATAATCCTCGCCATCAGATCAAGAGATGCTATTTGAATTTTGACATGGGAGAACACTTACACAGGAGACTCGGGAGAGACACCAGCCAATTTCTTTTGTTCATCTAACCACCTGCTTAGACAAATAAAAGATTAGAGGGGAGAGGGAGAGGATAAATCATTTTCAGAACATAGTTTCTTACTTTGACCACTCAGAAGCATAAACAGGAGTCAACTGCCAGAGTCTCTTCCTTTTGCTGGTAATCTCTTTCATCTCCTCACTTTCTTCAAACTCAAAACTAGGAATGTTTCCATCTGTAGCAAAAGAAACCGCAAGCACCCCTCGCTCCAAAAGCCTCTCAGTGAAGGGCTCACTAAGTTTAAAAGACTCCGTAATGAAGGAAGCTGGGTCAGCACAGATTACCAGACGAGCAATCCCCCATAAATTGTTTACAGGATAATCTTCTTTTCATCCACTCGGAGCTTAAGATTTGAAAGGCTTTCCTCTCTTGGGAGCCTAGCTACTTGTGCATTCTTAGCTTTGTTTTCTCTGGACTAAGGAAAGCAAATAGGGCAACTGCTCCAACATCTATGCCGAGACCTTTCGATATGTCAGGGACTTCAACTGCTCTTGCGGAATTTGATAGTGCGGCAATTAACTGTGTGGTGGCTATTAATCCTCCCAGAGCACCACTTGCCATGAAAGCAAGATAAAAAAACATCCGCACAGACTGAAAAGGGGAGAGAACTTCACTCCTTATCTTGGCTGTAGAACTGAAGAACAAATAAAGTTATGATTACAAGGAAGCCTCACTTGTTAAACAGACCCTGATAGCAGAAGAACTGAATAGAAAGAACCTGTGTCAGCAAAAATTGAAAATGAAATCAACCTCATTTTAGGTTTTAGAAGCACTTTTTTTTAAAAAAGAAATAGTGTGAATTGTGACCAAGTTCACAAGTAACAGTTACATTACAAGATTCCATTGAAGATATGACCAATTGTTTTTCATGAAATAAACATGAGTTAATAAGTCAATGGGATAAACATTGCTATGGATAGGAATCAACAATCAGTTAAATATTATGCTTTGTCTGAGGTTTTGTTGCACTAGATTTCCCCAATTGCTTCATATACTGTCCAAACAATTATATTTCTTGCTGTCTAAACACATCATCTGAACCAATTAGCAAATCCCATTTTACTACAAAGAGGAAGAGTCTAATTGTTAACACACGTAGCTAATAAGCCAGTTAGGAGCAGAAACAATATCTCTTGGGATCGGGTAAAGCTCATCTTTTTGGATAAAGCTTTCGATGGCAGGTTGCAGGATAATAGTTACATTCAAATATTGACAACAGGAAACTACCTTTGTAAAACCATGTTAATGGACATCTAATATGTGCCAGTAAAAGTGTGAGGACCACATACTGCCATGACTCTCAAAAACCTTATCCTGGTAAGAAAATTTTAAACATAGGTATAAAAAAACTTAAGCTTAACAGTTGTGGTGAATTGCCGAGAAAAAGAAGAAGCTTAATCTACTCATCTGTGACTAGCATATAACAGTTAAACTAACAACTGGAGATATATCACAGCATTAAGGAGGAAAATCTGTAAAAAATCTGGTTGTGTCAGTTTATGTCAGAGGACAGGTTCTTGATGACAAAGATAATAAGCAAAATACTTCAATGAAAAATTCAACTTTCATATCATGCGATGTGCAGTAAGAGGGTACCTAAGAAAATCCCATATACATCTTGTTGAACAATTCCAAAAAAATCAACTGACCTGAATGTTATCCCAATTCAATCAGAAAACAGAATCTATGCATCTTTCTCATTCATCTCAACAAATATCCACCTACCATATGTATGACTGACACAAGCAGCGTATGAAGGACATCATGCATGAGCCAAGTGGAAGGCAAGCATCTGCTTTTGGTTTTGGGTAGTAAGTTATAGAAATGAGTCTGAAGAATCCATTGACATTTCCCTAATTATTAATATTTCATAATATTTACCTAGAATCAACACCAAAACTTATGACGGAGTATCAAATTATAATTTTGATGCAACGATTCCTGTCCGTGAGCAAAACCCTCTTCAATCTTGCACCCTTCTTGATGCTCAACAAAGATCACAGGCCGGTACTTCCAATTAACTTCCATTGGCTTGCCTATTAATTTCAAAGATTCCCCCTTTACTTCTAAAATAACTCAATAAAATGGTACCTTTTAAAATGCTAATATGCTCCCTAACCTTCATTGTGCAATTTGCAATCCAGAGAAACTGTTCAAATCAAATTCTTAATTCACAATTAATGTGATCAATGAACATAAGATCATCAGTAACGGACTAAATCAAAAAGTATTAAAAGAGAGAGTACCTAATTTCAGAGTCAGGGGAAGACCTATTAGTAGCTGAGCGGGAGATAGAAGAAGAGAATGATGATAGGTCTGTGGTCGTTATAGAATGAAAAGGTAAGCTGACAAAGGGCCCATAATTATTTCTATACTTGTTCGAAATTTGGCGGCAAAACCTGAAATTGTAGTAGTTGCATTTGCAGCAATTGTGACTAGAGGTCCGAGAATGTAAGAAAATTGTAAGACAGAAGCCATGATTATGAGCAACGTGAAGATCTTTGTCTGTTTTAAATCTCAGAGTTGCATGGCTTCTTAGTTCTGACCTCACCTAGTGGTGGAGAGCCAGACAGCGGTAGGCATTTATGGGTTGTGATAGTTAACATTGCCACGCTGGTTGCTCGTCCTCCAAACCCAGGCCTTCTTGGGCTGTCTTGAGAAATTGTGACAGGCCTGCTGGCCTGGACCATGAAAAGTTATAAATCATGGGACTAATCTTGCCCATTCTCACAAACGCAACATCTGTAGTGGCTCATAAATTGCACTTGTGCCATTTAAAACTAAATCAGTAATAAATTCTTTTATTTATGGAATATGGTTTTGGAATTAATTAAAAAAAATTAAAATTCGTTAGATTTTTGTAAAATAAAAATTCATCAGATTTTTATTATTAACAAGGAAAATTTGAAGTCATACATGGTAGGTTGACAAAGTTAATCAAAAGGAAAGAATTGTTTGATTTTGTTGCAGTTCATGCGTTTGCATATTTGTTCTCAAATTCAACAAACGAAAAATGGAAAAAGTGAAGGCTAATAGCAGCTTGGCCAAGTCCCTTTGTTTACAGAATCGTATGGGCTCTTGAACTTGAGGACATCAAATATGAGTATTTAGAATAGGATTTGTTCAACAAGAGCGATATGCTTTTTTAAGTATAACCCAGTTCATAAAAAAGTCTCTGTGATCCTCCGTAATGAAAAACCAACCGCAAAGTCTACTGTCATTCTCGAGTTTATTGAGGATACATGGCCTCAGCATCTTCTCTCCCAAAGACTCTTCCCACATAGCCGAGTATCACACTTCGGGTCGAATAAAAATTAGATAGATTTTAATTATATATAACTAAGTAAGTTATATTATTTAACATATTAGTCTTTTAAATTAATAATAAATATTTGACTCGTAACAAATAATATCAGAATATATTTAAATTTGTATTTTCATGTGTGTCCTAAAAAAGAGTGGAAATAAGTATTACAGATTAAGTGGATTTTGAAAATTTTGTGTCTTGAACTCTAATAGAGATTGTCACATAGGTAATGGATCTCCATGTTCTCAGAGGATGAACAATATGAACTAAGTGTTGGAATTTGTTCTTATATGTCATATCTTTATTTATGAATATTTGTTTAATATTTATACTAATATTATCATTTCATTAAATCGTTAATTATATTTTCTATATGATAAGATGCTTGTAACGTTTCAGATATTCTATGATTTGAAAGAGTTCAGATCTGAACTAAATGAGTTTAGATCAGTGCTAATAAGTAGCAATGCTGAGAGTTATATATGTTAAGAGTTGACACTGATAAGAGTTATCAGATTATAAGAGTCAGCGATATCTAAAGAGTTAGAGTCTTACTTGAAATGGGACAAAGACGTGATAATATATTAATAATGACGTTGTTGTAAAGAGTTACAAATAGTGCTAGAAAATATCATTGTGCAAATATGTTCTCAAATATTATGTTCCTGATTTATCTTTATTAATGTTGATCTGTTAATGAATACCTTAATAAATATGTAGATCGGTGTATGTCTATATCTGGATGGTCTAAATGGTTAGTCTTAGCAGACCATAAGTTTAGTGAAAGCACGTATAGAGATACAAGTATTCAGTAAAGACTGAATATTAAACAGATTCACAAAGACCTCCAATAGACATCCCATAAAGTCATCAATGGAAGGTCTTTCGAATTGAGTAGTATTTGTGGTCCTTTGACCTTAGTGCCACGGTGGGCTTGTGGGTGATCCACCATACTTTAGTTCCACACATGTCAGAAACCTTTTATGATTTGACTGCTAGGTGTCGTTGGGTATGATTCGATGCTCATAAAGTCCGGTGTGCATAGTTATAAGATCTGTCAGCTTATTTAGGTGAGTAATATATCATAATGTTCTAAAATAGTATTTCAGAAAATCTTATGGCCATAAACATTAATTCCAGGGAAAATAATTTAACCCTAAGGATAAATAATATTACAAAAGTGTTTGTAAATATTATTTATTGAAATACAATTCTAGAGATAAGTTTACAGTTAGGCATATAGAGATTTGATGGTATTGATCTATATCTCTGCTCTATCCGGATATAAATGATGGAGAGATTATATGAATATATTATAATCTCAACTTGTATGGTCAACGCGTCACTTTGTAATATCCATAATGTGCGTGTAGGGCATCATTCACAAATGTATGAAGGGGTTCCATATTACAATTCGGGTATGGACCTAGAAAGTCTTACAATATGAAATATATTCGTTGCGCATTGGGACAATAATATGGATTGAACAGTTTTATTCTAGAAATTTTAACAAACCGAAAATATATTTCAGGGTTCCTTGGGCAATACATTTGTCTAGACTTAAATGTTAAGTATATCATTTAATTAGTTGACAAGAGTTATTAACTAATTAAATGTTAACAAGTGGCACAATTTTGTTTCATGAATTGTTTCACTATAAATTCACTCATTAATTATGTTAGTAAAATTAAATAAAGTAAAAATTAATTATTCAAATAATTTTGAATAATTAAATAAATATTATTTAAATAAATAATAATATTTATTTAGTTATTTATTATTTTAGTTTAGATGGGAGATATATAAATAATTTGATATAATTACCACCACATATTATTTTTTAGTTATTTGGTTACTTAATCAATTTTGGGAGCACTTGTAAAGTGTTTAACACATCTAAACATTATTTTGAATAATTGATTAACAAACTGTGGAAAAAAAATTCGTGCAAGGTAGAGTGGTTGGAAGAGAGTTTGGGTTTTGAGAGTTTTTCTTTGAACAAAAGGTTGTCAGAAAAATTAGAGAGAAAGAAAAATAAATTCCTCTTTTAAAAAAAAATAAAAATAAAACTTTGTTATTGAAAATTTAATTACTGCTATTCTAACTTTATAATCACACCGGATTATTGTGAATTAGAATTGAATAAAAGTGAACTTCAAGGTGAGCTCAAGGTTAGAGTTAGGAAGAATTTAGAATTAAAATATTCATCGAAGGTCTTTAAAATTATGTTCCTATAATTTTAAGTTGTTAATGATTTAAATTACATATGTATATGTTGATTACATGCATAATTCTGCTACAAAATTTGTGTATATGATATATATATTTAATTTTTTTTAATATGTAAATAATCACGTGCATACATCTTAAAACATGTTAGCATTAAGTTGACTTATGAATTTAGGCTAGATCGTGATGAGAATGTCACATGATTGGATGAAAAAAAATATCATATTTTATATCAAATAAAAATTGAATAGATTTTAAGTATATATGGACGAGTAAACAACATTATTTAACAAACTAATCTTTTGAATTAATGACAAATATTTGACTCATAACATAATTCTGAATTAATTTCTCTAAACAAAAAATGATTATCTTATGCACTTTTTTATTCTTAGATTAAAAATGTGTTTAAAATCTAAGATTTAAGATTTTTCTTGCCTTGCAGGGAATTTCCTTTGCATTATTCTATATTGCTGTTGGAGAAGAGCACAAAAAGGCGATAAAAGAATCAAGAGAGTTACTGAAGATCATTAAAGAGCAAGCACTTGGAGACAGGAAGTTTTTTTTGGGGGGAATTGAAATTGGAATGGCGGATCTGGCTTTTGGATGGCTAGCTAAATATTTTGGAGTCATTGAAGACGTAGTTGGTGTGAAATTACTTGATGGCTGATACCTTCCCTCGTTCACATGCTTGGATTGGGAATTTCAGGAGTCACCCTGTGATCAGACACCATCTTCCTGATTGTGATGAGATGTTTGCTTACTACAAGCCGGAAAGGGAGATGCTTATTGGATCAAAATAGGCTTAAACACTATTAGCTGATCTATGTTTATGCAATTTAAAGTTTTTTTAAAAAAAATATTTTTGTAATCTGTTTCTATATGATATGTATATTTTTTCTTTTTCCTTTGCTGCTTGTAAGGAGATAGTCTCTATGTTGCTTTGCTAATAAAGTTTTATCTACCATTTTGATCCACTTCCAATTATACAAGTCGCTCACCGACTATGAAGTCAGTCATTCATCTTTAATTATCCAACAAAAACCAAAACCAAAACATCTCATTTAAGACTAAGGGTCATTTTATATTGATTAATATCATGTAAGTCAAAATGACCTACAAAAAGAACATCTTTCATCAACCTAGAAAATGCAGAGCTCAAGCAAGAGAATCCCATTCAACCACGTATAAATGAACTACCTAAGCAGCAGAACAACACACTAACTGATCAAAATACGCAAAAAAACATGGAAGAAGTGAAGCTACTGGGAGCTTGGCCTAGTTCATTTTGTTACAGAGTTATATGGGCTCTAAAACTCAAAAGGAGTGAACTATGAGTATGTGGAAGAGAACATTCACAACAAAAGTGATTTGCTTCTCCGCTATAACCCAGTTCATAAACAAGTTCCAGTGTTGGTTCATGGCGGGAGACCAATAGCAGAATCCATAGTTATCCTCGAGTACTTAGAAGAGACCTGGCCTCAGATCCCCGTTTCCAGATGATCCTTACGAGAGAGCTCTGGCTCGGGTCTGGACAAAGTTTGATGAGAGGACAAGGTAATCCTACATTCTATCCGTAGTCTATTTCATTTAGAAGGAAACCTAGTGGCTTCAAACACTCCTTTCTCATGTATATTTATGTGTTAAATGGTGCAGAGTCCAACTTTCCTCGCCTATTTTCACGCTCGGGAAGAGCGAGAGAAGGCTATAAAAGAAGCCAAAGAACTTTTGAAGATCCTGGAAGAGACAGGATTTGGAGAGAAGTTCTTTGGAGGCAACAAGACTGGATTGACTCATATAGCTTTTGGATGGATAGCTGGCTGGCTTGGAGCTATGGATTGAGAATTTTAAGTCCCAGACATCAAAGAGAACCTTCCATATCATAATGAATTGCTGCCCTATTTCAAACGCTTGAGGAACATGTTTATTGCATCAGCAACATCATAGACATTAGACAATGTCTTTTTGATGGTGTTTCTTCATTTTACAGCCATCTATTGTCTGCGTCTTCCAGATCTTTTGTTGATAATTTTTTTTTAATTGTACCTTTGCTATGAGTAACAAATAAAATAATGAGCCTGTTAGTTGGAAATTCAACCATCCTCCTTCTGAGCTGGGATTTTATAATAACTTCTGCATTCTTTGATCTTCAATTGAACTGAAATGTACCTTTCCTTTGGCTTCTATTCTAATAAAATTTGATCTGGGTGATCAACCAGTAAGGTGGGATTTTTAATCTAAGAGAACTGAAGTTCGAAATAACCAAAAAGAGGAAGGAAAAAAACTGCCTAAGATAAGCAAAGCTTATGCATTAACTTAACAGTGTAGATGCATCTCTTTAGCTCCAAAATCCTTTATATTAGTGCCGAAGAAAATACATTTTCACTGAATTGACAGTTTTAACTTTATAAGCGGTATATCGGATGCATCTTGTTTCTTCACTTCCACAAACCCTTCATCTACAGTTAGATTTCAAGGGTTTTAACATGGATTAATAACAAATCACATTCAGTGACTTGTCAACAAATTCCATGAGTTCAATATACAATTGCATTGGAGAAATACATAAAGATCATGTCTGGAAGTAAGTGAATTTAGAAAGTGAGGTGATCCAAGTTTGGTAAGAGAGTGAGATCCTTCAAGGAATCAGTAGCCAAGGAGCTAACTCTCTGCACTATTAGCATTTGCTTCTGAGAGCAAAGGTTCAAGTTCACCTTTCCGATATAGCTTCACAGTATCTGCATCCAAGCATGAAGCAATACTAACAGTCAAATTGTTTTGTTATTTTTTTTATTCAGCTTTTGATAATGAGAAAATAGCCAAGGACAAATATCTTATAACTACTATTGCCCGCATCAAAGAGAGATTAGATTCATAACAAGTTGAGATTTGAGAATTTCTAGCTTCTTCAGTAAAAAGAAACGAAGTCAAGAAAAACTTATAAAAGGAGTGGAAGTCAGATTTTGAAAGAAAAGAATAAAAACAAGGCTGGCAACTAATTTAAAGTAACTCAACTTTTGAGAAACTGGAACAACAATCACTACCAGAGGAAAATGTTTGTGTTGTCACGCAGAACAATCTCAAGATATGCTAATATGTACTTATCTGACATCCCCTAACCCCATGATGAATAGTTTAGAAGGAGAAAAATGCCTGTATAGCGTACCTGTGCAACCACCGACGTGTTTGCCACCTGGTCAAGGAAAGAAACAAAGATACGAGTATTGATTCATGGAAAATCTAATAAGTAGATAAAGGAATATATTGCATAAGGTAAAAGTCTACTTTTAAAAGAATTAGATCACTTACTTTCTTTCATGAAAGCTGAAATTTAAAGGTGAATTTGCAAAAGAAATCTAATTGAGCATTAATTATTATCTTTTTGAAGGGATGCACGTACCATTTTACAATTTATTTTAAGCATTATTCCTAGAGTATCAACAACTAAAACAATCATTGTTACTACACGATAGATCATAACTTAAGATTGGTAATGTCAAATAACTACAAACTTAAGTCTGGAAGCATATCGTTTAGTTGGATTTTCTCAATTTCCCTAGCAACTCTCCAAGAGAGTCAGCTCATTGATGTGTCTATTTTTATTATTTATATAACCCTTAAATTTATATTTGTTAGGGTACTTTTTTATTTATTTTATTTTTATTAGGGCACTTTTTTAAAACAGGAAAATCAATAAGGATGCAAGGGAAGTGACTAAAAACCGAGCCATTTATGGAAATTGAATGAAGCCTTGCAATTTACTTTGGTAAGTGTCCAAAATTAAAGAAAGCTTTGTGAAGTTAGAAATTCCATTTTCCTATTTAAGTTGGTAGTTTAAAGCAAAATGGGAAAATCAAATAAAAGATGAGAATCATTTTTTTAAAAATTAGGAAATAGAAAGAATATTCTTGCAAGTGATGTTTCCCTCACCAAAATAAAGTGGCAGCAGATTCTTGTATAAATAATAGGCTTCATGGACAAAGGGTGGACGGAAGAAAGAAGGAAAAAGAGAAAGAAGGACTGGACTGCTTGAATTGGAAGTGGCTCTTGGATTGCAGGAAGCTTTCAAGTTTTCCTTCTTTCCCATGGCTAGTTTTGTTTACTTTGTTGCTCTTAATTTAATCATGTCTTAATATTTTTCTTATACTAAGGTTGAGAATGATAACCTATTTTATGAAGTAGTTATCTTTTCATTGAATTAACTCCCTTTGTTTAGTTCTTTAATGTCTATGGTTCTTGCTTCTTAAAAATAATTAAATTAAAATTCTTTTCATCATTAATTAATATCAAGTATTTTTTATATTTAAAAACTTGTTTATTATTCTATACTTGGAACTTTAATGATTAATGTAATTTTTTTATTTTTTATTTTTTTTCATTGAATTGATAGATAAAATACTTAGGTCCACAAGTAAGTGAAGTGAAGAAGCATGTATCTAAGGTTAATTAATTTGCACCTAACTTTATATCTATGAGATGACAATAGATCGATTTCGACATGTCACTCTAATTTGGAATTAATTGTAAATAGAGAATTACTAAGTTAAATAGTGGTAGATTCCAAAACCTTGGTAATTTTGATCACTTGAATTTTAAAGTTTTAATTATTTGCTTTAATTTCTTTAGTTTTATTAGTTTAAATTTATCCCAAACAAATTTATTTTTCTTTTAAAATTAAATTAGAATTCTATTTATTTTTCTTTTAAAACTATATTAGAATTATATTTATTTAGATTAGATCAATCTTTCTTAATTTTAAACGGTTCCTGTGGGTTCGACCTTGTTACTCACTCTTCTATATTCTCATAGACTCGTGTGCTTGCGAGTAGAATTAAAACTTTCACAACACTCAACTTTTGTTTCACTTTCATTTTATAACTCATATTTGCTAGACAGGTAATTTAGAAAATTTTATGAACTTGTATCATCATAGACAAAGACGTGCTCATCTTCTGTCTAGCACGTCTCTCAATCAGCATTTCAAACATGAAACAGTAAAGCCAAATTGGTTGCATATAAAACCACATAGAATCAAAAAAAGAGAGAAGAAGGTAAAACAAAAGACTATCAATGTCATAGTTGGATATACTTCAAATCTGCGTAACCTACATGCTCCATATCAGATGTCTTAGTTGATATGTATGAACCAAATATTTGTATCGGAGCATTAAAAATGGCTAAGAATTGATAGAAGCAGCCAGTGTATCGTTCATTTCAAGCAAAGTATACATCATAGTTAATGATGAGCATTCCAGAAAAACACTACTGACCAATGAAAACATTTGGGACGGTGTGCTGCCCTGTTAACCTTTCCAGCACCTTCTGCAGCTGGGGACCTTGGGCACCTGAAAGACAGGAAGCTCTTGAGATTCCATTAATCCAATACAAACACGATATGGTAAATCAAATAATTTAATGCTGCCCTTCCATTTAATGGAACAGAATTTGATATTAATAACAGGATAATTGAAAGTTTGAAACTTCACATTCAGCACAATGAAATAAGGGATATTCCAGAGCTGCAATGTAATTATTGTTAGTTTTTAAGATTTGTCTAGATGCCATGAAACAAGGGTTATTCCAGAGCTGCAATGTAATTATTGTTATTGTTTCTAAGATTCGTCTTCAAGAATGATGATAAATTACGTGCAATTGGGCGCAAACCAAGGTTGTCAGTTGTCATCTTAACATCTCAAACATAACCGCACGCACATCAAAACATATAGGTAAATTAAGCCTTGACAATATCTTTTGCTGAAATGTTACTACTAAGATTATGAATTCAGTTCGTCAAACTCAATTAACCAATGCAAGCAAAACAGAAATTAGAAAAACTAAACTGAAAATTGATAAGAACAGCATCATTAATTATCGAATTAGTACAGAAATATACATAGTTACTAAGAACTAGAGTCACATACCCATTTCATCCAATTCAATAACCAATGGCTCCACACCAAGTTTCTTGAACAACGATTTCACCTCGGATGAATACCTTCAAATCTCAATAAGAAACCATTTCAAAGTCCCCCTCAATAAAACCAAAACATACATCAACAAAATTAATGTAAGAATTAAAAAAAAAAAAAAAGAAACTGTGAGAAATGATATAGATGACAAAATTCAACTCACGAGCACCAAGTTTTGGAGTAAACAACAACCGGGTTCTCGGACACTGTCTTTTTAACGCTCTCCTCGAGCCTAGACCCGAACGACGAAGAAGCCATGGCTTGAATGGGACCGGCTCCGAATCTTCTTCCGCCATTGACGCTGAAGCTCGCTCTTGAACTGAGCTTGTTGGTGTTCACGAGACCAATATTGGTTGTGGGGAGGTGAGCGAGAGGAGGAGAAGAAGAAAAGGTGCGAGGAGGATTTAGAGAAAGGGAAGTGAATTTGGCGAGATGAGATGTAACTGCCATTGTTCCTTTCTCTCGCTTTGCTTCAGTGTTGCGTTTGTGCAACTTTCTTGGAGCTTTTTCATTGGTCGTTTCTATTTTATGGACTGATCTTCTTTTTCCTTTTGGGTTGGTTTGAGCTTTGACCATTTGTTGCTTTTAACGAGTAATGTATTATGGGAGCAGGGCTTGATTTAGACTCTATGGGCTTTAAGATGGGCCTCGCCTTAGCGAATATTAACTCTAAAAAAAATAAAAGTTTTTGGGTACTAAATCCACCGCAGTTTTATGTAATTGTCCCCCAATCCTGCAAATAGCATTCTAATATAGAATGTTAGGGGCAATTATATGAAAGTAGGGTTTCTACTTTCTCGTACTTTTTGTCATTCTAATATATCCTACTTGGGCCATGAAGACTTCCATTCTTGATGAGAATGGCCCAAATCTCAACTAAATTTGAGCTAACCCGAGCCTCACTCTTGTTTGATTAATTTTTGTTACTATTTTCCCGCCAAGGTTTAGGCCGGAGCACACACTTGCCGTTCACGCGATCTTAAAAATCGCCATGTCCTTCGAACTAATCAAACGCAATCCTCAGCAAAACAGTACGATTTAATCGTTCTTTATTTCCACATTTACTCATTTCTGTGCAATTTTTGAACACTTATTAGCGTTTAATCTTAGTACCTGAATTGATCATATGTTGAAAATTTTGTTTTATAATGAATAATTTGTTTAATCGATCATGCCAATGGCCGCCAATGCACATGTATTTATTTTTTCTCCTTGTTCCTATATCTGTTTCTGAATTCTCAAATATTATTTAATTGCTTTTATTGATGTTTCATTGCAGATACTTTACGTTTTGCGCATAAGAAAATCTTCCATCGCCAAGCAGAAGCACGATCCGGATTTGTGTGCTGAGGTACGTTAGTTTATGTGTTCTTCAATACTGTTATTTTAATTAGTACTTTGTTACGTGTGGTCTGATGAATTAACACCTATTTAATGCTGTCATGGTTTGCATTTTCTGATCGTCATTTACAGAATTTGAGAGATTTCTCCAAAATTTTCCAATGTCCACCGCCTGTTTATTTTGTTACTTTGATGAGAAAGAATAATTCAAGGCAATTTAGGATGTTGTTTTTTAAGGTGTTTCGGTAACCATGAATTGCACTTTCAAATAGTTAAAAAATTATGTTCATATACGTTTTGCATTGGAAATGACAAATACTTTCTATGATCAGCGAAGTATTTTAATATATATAGTTTTGCAAATTGCTCTATAGATAAAAGATATACTAAAAGTGTCTAAGAGCACCTGATAGGTATTTATTTTGGAAGTTCTTTTTCCAGAAGTGCTTTTCTGTAAAATGCTTGATCCAATAATTCATAAGATACAGTTGTTAGCATTGTGTTGACTCTCAAAAAGTTCAAAAAATTTTGGTAGTTTCGGTGCTTCAATTTGGAATGAACAACAGTTAAGGCATTTTTTTACCAGGCCAGGGTTAATTCTTCCTTAATATCTTAGGAGATTTGATAGAAGTGGATATAAATAAGCAGTCAATTCTCGGTCTATTTTCCAATAGGAAATTAATTGCACGGATAAAAAGCTGTCAGGAGTATTTCCAGATAGGCACTGGTTTTCCACAGGCAGC
This sequence comes from Ailanthus altissimus, assembly GCA_946807835.1. NCBI lineage: Eukaryota > Viridiplantae > Streptophyta > Magnoliopsida > Sapindales > Simaroubaceae > Ailanthus > Ailanthus altissimus. Next base: position 25,458,399 of record OX327684.1, read on the forward strand.
TTCTCCAATTATTTGTTACATGTACTCTGTCCGATTCTTATCATTGGCGTCCAGTGTATCGACTTTGCTTTAAGCATGTTTAAGTTCAAGAGTTTTTTTTTATGAAAAACATTCAAAGATATTCCCTGAACTCCTAGTGCGCACTTTTAAATCAACTTCACCTTGTCCTTAATTCTATTGAATAATTTCTTAGTATTCTCACTGAATTTTAAATCAACTTCACGTTGTCCTTACTTCTACTGAATAATTTCTTAGTGTTAGGATTCTTTTATTATAGTTGATTGAAAGTGCGGAATTGTAAAAAATTTAAGAAGAAATGAAAACATAATTAAATACATATGATAAGATTTACGTAATTTTATAATTACTTATGTTTACGATAAATTAAAATTTTAATTTTTTTTTATTGAACACAAAATATAATGATCTCTCATAAAAATCTCTTTTGAAATTACAATAAATCCTCTCGTATTTTGATGATATTTTTCAAATCAAAACAGCTGTCTAATTAGAGTCTTTCTTATCTTATATAAATTCTAATTCGAGTTGTAAAAAAAAGAAAATTTAGATTAAGTAAAACAAGAAATCTGAAATAGGTTAGTCGCATTGGTGCTGCAGCAATCTCTTTGTAGTGCAGTGGCACGATGGTTCTGACTTGAGCGCCACGTCACTTAGAATACAACACAGTGGCGTTCAAACCTGAAAATAACTTCCAGCTCCAATCCTACAACTTAGCTCTATCTTCGCCCTTTCACCTCAAGCTTAACTCTATGTCATCTCTTCTATATCTTAATTCAAAATCATCTTTCATATGATTTTTAAGCACCATTCTTCACACTTGCTATTCTTACTGAACACTGTCCTCAAAGTATATTGATTTGAGAAACCGTTTGCAGTATTTCAAATTTCTTTTTGTAACTTTATTTTAGTACTTCACTCTTCTTTCCCCTTCTTCAATCATGCATTCCATATCACGTCTTACACATGTAGTTCCTGCTCTGACAACCTTCAAAGTTTGTGAACTGTTATTTCTCAAACTGCCTCTCCTATGTCTCCTGCCCTGGATTTGAAAAGACAATAGGTGGGCTCTGACAACTTGGCATGTCAGTTAGAGATCATGGCGTTGGGTTGATAGGATTCAAGTTTGTCATTTGTTGTTTTATTGCATGCCCATGATATTATGTTTCAGAATATTGGATACCGATCATTCAAGTGAGTTGGTCAGGAGTCAGTATCACAGATTCACCAGTGTCAAAAATAAGGTTAACTAGGATAAGAAAACTAAGAAACATCCCCTGAATACTATCATGATAATTTGGGAGGAATGTAAAGAGCTTTAGACTGAGAAAAACAGTGGATTTGAAGAAAGATTGTACTATCATGTCATTGTGAAGGTTCTGCAAACAAGAATTAATTTTGAATGCAAAAGGTAAAATGTAGGCTGGTCTATAGCTAGGAAAAGAAACTGTCTAATATTGCAACAAGATTCAGCAAGCCAATCTTACTGATCTTGAAGTACGGGAGGACCACGGATTGACTTGATGGAGAAACTAAAATATTATAGGAAATACATAATTAATTGTTGCAAAAAACCCTTAATGCCTATTTTTGGTGAATTCAATTAGTTCATTGGTTTGTGTTAGCTGGTCAGAGGCTCCAGCATCACAATGTTGAATTATCTGGAAGTTGATCTATCAATTAAGGAATTTAATATTTTAAAGAAAATATTCTAAGACTGCTTCATCCAGGTCCACCCTCAAGTCTTTTGTTGACATGGGCATGTGAAGGATCAGATTCTGATTTGCAGACTATGATGATTTGTGCAAGCTGAAGAAAATGGGTCCCTGTTATGGGATTGTGACTGGCTAAAAATGATGGCCAACCCATGTGTTCTTATACTCTTGCTAGCAGTGATGTCCAAATGAAAAGAGAATGGAAACATGTAAATGAATACAAGAAGAATAGGACACATTAGAACAGTTAGATGCAGTGAGGTTTTGCGGAAAACTAAGCTGTTCATAAGGAGTGATGATGACATGAATACACGGGCTACTGTCTTACAAAGTACGTAAATAAAAAATAATTGAGAAAGATAAATGGGCCAATTTAAAAGCCTTTTGGTAATTGCAATTTAGTGTCGTACTATTTCTGAGAGGGTAACAAGGCTTCATAAGTGCGCATGGTTAGAGTGACTGCAAAGTGCAAACTACTGGAGTGTTGTTTTAACCTGCAATTTCAATATTCTCAATCTCACTAAGAGTTTAGCATACGTTGTGCACAATTCCTAGGAACTTATTATCATATCTTGTGAGATTTTTCAGAGTTGAACCACTGTTTCATATATGGCATGAACTAGTTCTCTTTTTGAAATTTCATCTCACCAGGTTTCTCGATGTTCTGAATGTCTTATTACATATTTTTCAGTCACCCTAGGCAAGATGACTTTAATATCAAATGTTACCACGTCTTGAAGTTTTATCTAATATTCGTTGCGGCAGCAACTGGCTATACTTATAAACCTTGAGAGGGCAAGGAGATAGTGAAGTTTGATTTTTGAATTGAACTTCTTATTAATAACAAAATTTATGTGATCGAATGCTTCTAAATGATTTTGTGGACGAAAGGAGGTTGAACGTTCCATCATAAGCTTTAATAAAGAACTAGCTCTCTGTCTCTTATCTCTTGGCTACTTTAGTCGTGCTACAATTACAAGTACCTAAGTATCTACAGTACTCCTCACTACTTTAGTCGGGCTACAATTACAAGTACCTAAGTACCTAATTACTTTAGACGGCAGTCGTTGTCAAGTTCACTCTTAGGTCCATGTGGTACAGTTTTAGGCATAAAAAAATAAAAATCTTTCGGAAGGGTAGGTTTGAACTTTTCTGCGAGGGTTCAGTTGGCAGAATATCTTTTGGTAGGTAACGCTTAATAACTTAGAGATAAAGGTAAAAGTAAGGAACATGTCCGGTGTCGTGGTGTAGTTGGTTATCACGTCAGTCTAACACACTGAAGGTCTCCGGTTCGAGCCCGGCGACGCCAATTTATTCGCTTTTTGTGAACCTCTTTTTGGCTCACAGTCCTTTAGCACCCATTTCTTGTACCTCTTTTATTCGGAGCCTTCAAATTGGTTAGTTACGTCACATAATTATACCCTTCAGAACAGCCCAAGAGCTCATTTTTCCAATATGAATTAGTCCTCGAGCTCTTGTGAACTGGATACGAGTTCTAAATTATGCTTTACAGAAAAGATTTAACTGTAATTCTGCATGAGGGCTTTGTGGCTCTAAGTCTAACCATGTGCAAGGTATCAGAGAGACTTATGACCCTATTATTTAGTAAGTTGGTCAAACAAGAAGATAATAATATTAAAGCGGAATAGTGATGTGTAGCCCATCTTGGAATCGGCTATCCTCAAAGGGGAGAGAAAAACAAAGGGTGGTGGGTGTGGTGGAGCTGAGGTGCATTGTCCGTCATGGATGATGGATGTTTATAGGCAAGTTGCTATCAGAAACAATGAATCATTGGACCTATAATCTCATGAGTATGTGAACTAATGTATTATGTCAACTGAGGATAATGAACCTCATTTAACATGAAAGACCTATTTCCTGAAATGAGAGAGAAGAATATTCTTCCTCAATTACATTGATCAAATAGTTGCCAAAGAGCTGAAATTGAAAAAAGATTTGATTCTTTGAATAATTTTACAATTATTAAAAAAAAAATCCATATGATAAGAAAATTATTCAATGCAACCCATATGATTGGAAACAAGAAAATCCTAACTAATTGCTTTGGATTATAAGACTCTAAATTTTTTTTTCGGTGATAGGAAATTAAATATATCCTTCTTGCACAGAATTTTCGTTATGAATCCCATATTTCTAAAAAAATAAGCAGAGCCTCAGGTATAGGTTTTAATTGTGAATACAAGGTTCCTTGAATTGTAGGGGAAATCATCAATTTTTTCTGCACAATTATTCATCAATCTTGAAACTTACAAAGAGAACCGTAGAAGTAATAATGATTGAAATAGAGGAAATTTCTTTCACTATATTTGTTAAAACACTACACTGTGAATACAAATGAAAATTTTAAAAGAAAAGAAGACAAAAAAAAGCCTCATCATCCTCAGCATACAAAATGCCCAAACGTTTCAAAACTTGGGCCTTCGGAGAGGGCTCTGTATGTGTGCTATCTGTTTCTTTCTTTTCCTGTGTATAATACAATTTTTTTTTGTTATTTTTTTACAACATAAACCTCACTAGAAAATCAAAATGAGTCCTAGATATTCTGTAAAACTTTTGATGCTTAGAACTGAGAAATGCATCGTCTATGGCAAGCGGTAGTTCTCTTTTTATGTTGCTTGGTTTCTTCTTTCCAGATATTGCCAATGTCTTCAGCAATTCTCATAGCATCTGAGGATGCACCAGAGAGCCCTTTCCTTGTGAACCCAACTGCATAGAGACCAGCATTTCCTTTCCAGTTGTTGGGAAATGGTGTCTTTGGGAATCCATTCTTGGAGAAAAATTCACTTTCCTGTACATCATAAAACCAAAACAAGATTAGCTCATTTGTCCAGAGTTGACTAATATCACATTTTTTAAAACAAAAAAAGAAATGATGAATTTTTTATTTGAATGAATTAGAACTTTTTTTCACCTGAAGCCAAGAAGGAACATTGCTGCGGTACCCAGTAGCTAGAACAACTGTGTCAATATCCAGCTTTTCACCATTAACAAGCTCAACTTGGCCACATGAAAACCTCTTAATTCCAGGAACCACCTTAATGTCTCCGGATCTGATTTTCGCCAATGCACCGATGTCAAGAACAGGAGTCTTTCCCAGGGTGTTCTTGAGCTTCAATGGTCCCATAGACGGCCTTTTTAGCCCATATTTTGTAATGTTTCCAAGTATGAACCATGTTAAAATTAACAAAATCTTGTCCACGAGCCAAAGAGGTAGCCATGCCATCAATAACGTGGCCAATTCGAAAGTTGATTTCCCAAAGATTTCTCTTGGCAAGACATGAACCTGTAGACCAAAACCAGAACTCGATTAGAATCCAATCTTTATATTCATATGTTTATTGAAGCAAAATTTAGCAGTGAAATATTTTATTGATAACTTACCGAGCTACGGACAACCATTGTGGGACTTGCACTGTGGTTGCAAAGATCAAGAGAAAGTTCCATGCCAGAATTACCGCAACCGACAACTAGTACCTTCTTTCCTTTGTATTTTTCACCGGACTTGTAATCACAAGCATGAATTACTTCACTGCCGAAGTCTGCCAATCCTTCGATGTCAGGCATAACACGCTCAGCATTTTCACCAGTAGCCACCACGAGCCACTTGCAAATGTACTCAAACTCAGTCCTGTTTGAGCCACTTGCGGAAACGGTCTTAACCCGCCACAAGCCACTGGTCTCATCATATCTAGCTGATTGCACGCACTCATTGAATCTTGGGTTGATCTCGAATTTCTTTGCATATGATTCAAGATAGTCAATGAACTGCCTCCTTGTAGGGTACTCGGGGAAATCTTCAGGGAATGGTAGTTTAGGGAGCTGGCAGAATTGTTTAGGAAGGTGAAGCTTAAGCCTGTCGTAGGTGCGCTTTTGCCACAAAGATGCTATGCATTCAGCTCTTTCAAGGACGACAAAGGGCACCCCTTGTTCTCTAAGGCAAGCCGCTGTGGCTAGCCCTGATGGTCCGGCCCCGATTATGACCGGACCATTCACCCAAATGCATCTACGAGATAAGAAATCTTCATGATCAACAAGTCTAAAGAAATTCTCCATTTTTGAAAGACTTGAGTTTGTGAACTTAAACTGGGGTAGCTAAAGGATATTTGTTTTGGGATTGTTCAACAGTCGCTGAAAAGGAGGATCGAATAGAAAGAAGAGATTGTTTGTATAGCTTATTTGCTGTTGTTGTTGAAAAGAGAAAATGTCGTTGTTGGTTTGGAGGGAGAGTGGGGGTGGGTTGTTTATATAGGGAGTTGGCAAGGGGGATTGCAGTGGAGACTGGAGAGTTAAATCGCTTTGAGCGTCATTTTCAAATCATAAGCCTATTGCTGCCTTTCATTATTTTATTGTGTAACATTATATTATTGGACCTTTCTAAATTATACTTGTCTTTAAAAAAAAATTGGAGTAGCATATCTTTTCGAAATTATTTTATTCTTTCTTGGAAGAGTTAAGACGTGAAGGGCTTTTAAAACTTTCTGTTTGTTATTATCTTTTGAGAAATTATAGAAAGCTGCTGCTTATATGATAACAAGTGTGAGGGCAACGCTTCCCTCAGTGATGCAGACATAAGAGTTTCTTGACGTTAGATGTCAAAAAATGAAACGCGTAAAGATTCCACTTCTCGGAAGGTTGATTCAGTAATGAGTAATCAACATGAGATTTATACAATTAATTCTAATTTAACTTACATCTAAGTTTGATTTTATTAAGTTGGAAATAGTCTATTATTAGAAAGAAAGTGAAGATTTCAAATAATTGTTAGTGTTTGAAGTGTTTTTATGAAAAATTAACTCGCATGGAGTAAGAGTCCAAGTAGAGAACTAGACTACTAGGGGGAGAACTAGGGAGCATGAAAGTGACACATCATCCTCATCTGATTCCATGGACCCACAAAGAGTTTTGGAGAGCCCGTAAGCTTTAAAAATCTCTAGAAATTGATGCGCACGTGGCAAAGAGGAGTGCTGACTAGGACATCTGTGATGCTCCCACGTGGACTTGATGAGCTCGTTGATAACTGGGGGGGACTAATACGTCGCGATAATCTTGGACCCCCCACAAGACTCCAAGCATTGGGATTGCGACTTGTAAGGCTGTTTCGGTCCACAAAGCCCATTCTGCCAACCACCCCACCTTCTTCATAACCACACCACTGCATGCCATGTGTCGGCCCCACATTTGACCACTCACAATTTCTTAACTATTTCCATGCAAAGTTAGCTAGTGCTTGCTTTCTACCTTCCGAGTTCCAACCTAGCCCAAAAAATCTCCTCCAACTCTTCTAGGTTTCACACTAACACCCTCAAATCTCAATGCTTTCTCACTTACAATCAGCTTAATTACCAAGTTTTTCATTTGCATCATTTATCACATCATTCCGTTGTGATATAATTATATTTTCAATTATATCACATCATCGGGATATAAATTTGACAATGCAAATTTTATGAGTGCTATTTCTTGAATGTTTTTACTTTTGAATATTTGAACACACACTGCAAATTTCTTTATTGTCAGCTAGAGCATAGATCATTTGCCCACGTCTTTGCTCTTAGGTAGAATGCAAGAGGGATTGTTATTAAATTGATTTTTTTTACAAAAAGGAAAAAGAATAAAGGCCTATATAGGTTATGCATGCTTCCTAGGAGAGAACCCTAGATAGGGCAAAATGCATGCTCAGTTCCCTCGAAGAAGATGTCACTGTCTTGCTGGTAGTAACTTCTTTTAATGTCACTAGAGAATATTCTTTACTGTAAATATTATCAAGTAAGATAATCTACTTAGGTTCTTAACAATGAATCTAATTATGTCATTCCGCAAAAACTTTGTGTTTGTTCATAGTACGTGGAAGACTAATAAACGTCGTTGCTTCCGGTTATTGGAATATAACAGACAATAATGCGACACGCGTCTCATGATTAAGAAGTAGTAGATTACGGAGGTTATTAATTACAATACTTTAGGGGTTTAGGGTTTGTACTTTCTTGCTCTATACTATAGGCCTAGCTTATCAAGTACAATACAACTTTGTGACTATGTGAGGAGTTTTTGAGTTGGAAAATATGGTGTGACCCACCCACTTGGTGCTCTCGAGTGAAAATTCATCGGAAGGAGAGGGAAGCATGTGATGAAACCTTGAATTCCATGGAATCTCTTCTTTTAATGAAAGATTGAAAGCTATTAGTTTGGCGTTTCTTAGTAATATGCTTATTATATTTGCTTTGGAATGAGTAGTATCATCATTCCAATTTACTCTCCTCTCTCATAGTCCCCAGCCATAATTTTAATAAACAATATAAGCCTCCAAATACAACATAACAAAAGAGATATGAGAGAGACAGATAACTATACACACCATGCATGATATGATAGGGATATGTAAATTTGTTATCCCTAGCCACCAAGACCAGCCTTGCATTGCTCCACATCCAGCTTGTGTTTAACTCTTATGGAAGCTTTCTACTTTTAGAGAGATGTTATGGGACTTTTCTATTTTATAAAATTTCACTCTTCTCTTCTTTTATAGCAAGATCCTTGGTCTTTCGTTAAAGCTTTCTATATGGTCGGCGGTATTTGCTAGGAAGCTAGCACGTTTTGGCAGAATATATCTTTTTAGTGGCCTCGTATAGCTTACTAAACTATGAAAAAGTTTTACGAAATCTATAATTAGTTTGGTCACGCGTAAAGAAAAGTTCGAGAAAGGCGAAATCATCAGGATATTACCGGCTTCTTTCATTTTTAGACGAGCTGGAAGCTGCTTTACTTGCCAACTTTCAGTGAGCAGAAAGTTTTAATTCATTAGTATATATATATATATATATATATATATATATATACACACACATACATATGCAACTAGCGGTGCCACACTCTAAGTGATAAATTAATTAAACATAAGCATTTATAATATTTACTTCTTTTTGCTGGTAATATATCACCTTGTTAGTGAAAAAAATGTGCTAGCTAGTAAGAAGATCGAGTGGATAGCAAGATCAATGCAATAAACTAGGTGGATGCTTGAGGACGTTTAATGGCCAGTATTTTATGGTACAACTTTGTCTCTATTATGAGTTGTTAGGGCATTTAAGTTTACGTAAAATCTGGTTGTTGGTGATGTAATGTTTATGGGCACGGTTAAAATTAATTTTAGATAGTTAAAGCTATATATATTTTCTTATTAATTTGAAGCAATATTTGGTTAATTAGAGTAGGTAACTTTATTAATTTGTTGAAGTAATCAATTAAACGCTTTAAATATTTTCCATAAAAGGCATCTCTTACTCTTCATACGTTTTTAAAGAGAGCTTCATTGAAAATTATTTATGTAAGAAGCACTATATATGTACACTCATTATGATTAGTTTATCAACTAATAACACCCATATCTCAAGGGATTGAGCATGTTCTTCATGTTCTAACAACAACAATGTTTGACAACCATTATTCTCCTTCGTTCATAATATGGTTACTTGTGGTGGGTATTTCCTCTTTTTCTTATTGGTTTTCTGTCGATTTTTCGTTTCTTTTTTCTTTTTACCAGATTTGAAAATGAGAAAATCAATATAATGCCAATATATACTTATTAATTTCTTTCACATTTTCTCATGAAATTAATAAAAATTCTTATATCTCACGAGGAATACACTTGCATGTATAAATGATGGTATATGTCAGTATATTGTAATCATAATTTTTTTTTTTTTATCCTCTTTTAAGAAAAATTAAGTAACATAAAAAAAAAAACCAAAATTATCACCTTCTTCCCTCTCTCTTATAATCACTATTATTTTTATTTCTTTTTTTATTGTTATCATATTCCACTACAGAGTTTGGTAGAGTCTCCTTACGTCTACACATTTCTTTTTGGTCAACTAGAGGTAAGAGAATAAATATCTTTTAATTAGTTGAAATAGATATTAGAATGCGGGGTTAGGTTCAATTCATGTTAAATAAAAGGGCCCCAAAATATTGATCAACAAGTATAGTCTTCATTAAACAATTTTAGCTCTATTTCTCTTTTTCAAATTTTATATATAAATATGATCATTAAACTATATAGCATTACTCTCATTGCATCCACAACTTCAACTGTTTAATTAATACCCGCATTATTGTTTAGCTTTAAAAAATTCCACTTACAAGCCACACCCAATCATTAAAACAACTTAAAAGTAAACCCTTTATCTTCCCTCTTAAATCAACGGCTCCAAAAGCATCCAAGTAGGATTACTCCCCCTGACCATCTGATCGTAGGGCTAGCCTAAGATGATTATAAACCCACCAGCAAATGCTAAGTGATACGTATGATCATTTGTTCTTAAACTATATGATTTAGTGTTAGTACCCCGAGATATATATGAGAAGGTCACATGGCACGATGAGAGGTATTAAGGAATAAAAGACAAAAGCCAAAAAAGAACAAAGAAAATCTGAACAAATCTATATGGGCTCATTATAAACTTAAATTTATTACGTATTTTATTTTAGGGCAAGTATAACAAATAGAACCTTAGAAAGATTTAGAAGATCTTGCCACTGAAAAACCCTCATCTTTGTTTTATTTCATGTGACTCACTAATTCTCTCACTTATGCATACAAGCAAAACAAGATTTCTAATTAATTCTAGTCGGAATATTTCCTTGCATGTGTTTGGATTTTGTTCAGATACGAGAACATAAAATCTTAGTGAAAATGATTGGCACCAAAATCTAAATGATTAATTCCTGTATGATATTTTTGTCAATAGGGAGGGAAAAAGATTAATATGACCACATAATATATGGTCAAAACATTATTATTATTTTTTTTTGCATTAAATGTTATTAAATTTTTTATTCCATTCGGTAGCTTAGCTATAAGTTGCTTTCATGAACTACATATGAGGAACTATTACGTAGCTGCCTTGTCTTAACCTAATACTAATAGTTGTCACTTACCTAAAACTGTCACAAGCAGCTGATTCTTTGTCTTTTGGCTTCACAAATTCTGGGAACATTGTTACTCAGCCTGAGATGGCAGCTTGTATTGACATGATCTATATGAAGCATATATATCTCATTTCTCATCTTTCTGATTTTTGTAAGATTGTGTAAATTAAACGAATAGCATTTAGAAGCCGCCCAAGATAAAGCTGCATCTATTTGCTAGGAACAATGAACTCATGGTGGGTTTAATATTACTTCTTGTATTTTTAAGATGGAGATATGAGGAATTTTTGAGCTGTTACTTTGATAGAATCTTTTTCGTTCGCTGTTCTTGTTTAGATACCCTAGCTTGGGAAAAAAGAAAAATCTATATAAACAAAAAACAAATCATCTAAAAATGGTTTTTGGCCTTTGGGATACTAAAATGGCATATCTATAAAAAGACAAAAATCCAATCAAAAATGATTTTAGCTTTTTCTTTTTCTAGGGGAGTGCAGGCTGGCGTATATACATGAAATTATGCCACTAGATATAAATAATTGATAGTGAAATTTTAAATTTGGGGCCAGATGAAATACTAATTAATTTCTAATTAGGCGTATTTAGGGAAAAGTCTAGAATACAATGAATGTTACATATTATTTTGTACAACCATTTAATATAAGATCATTCATTTATACACTTATTTTAAATAATAATATGATTACTGATTTTGGAACGAATAAATTTTATGTTAGTTTATTAGAGTATTGTAAGATTATGCTGCACATTCAATACGAGAGAATTATTAGTCAGAAATAAATTCAAAAATGGCACTGAATAAATCTCAAACTATATAAATTGATGATAAAATTTTGATTAATTTTTGGCATGATAGATGGTTAAATGAAACTATTCTTCCTATTAATGATTTAGATTAGAATATACAGTGAAAGATGTTATAAAAGATGATCATTGGAAGATGTTAGATTCTTTTTATGCTATTTTTTCACATTTAAAAGATAAAGTCAACAATATCATTTTACCAATTAATGATAAAGTTCATAAATTTATTGCTAGAAATGGAATTCTAACTTTAAAATAGAGTTATAAATTCATTAAAAGTAATGATGTTGTTGACTCGGCTTTATTATATGTTTGGCAAGGCTTTTTTTTCTCTCAAGATTTCTGTTTTTATGTGGCGCCTTTTTCAGAATCTTCTTCTTACTGATAAAGTATTATGGTCACGTAGTATTTGTATTGTTTCACTCTGTTCTTTTTGCATAATAGATACTGAATTGGTTGACCATCTATTTGTCTCTTGCTCTTTAGCTACGGAATATTAAAATTAGTTCGTTCAACTATTCAATCAACATCTTTCATAGGTTTCATTTGTTATAGAATTATAGAAAGTAATTTTATCAAAAAAATTTAGCCCCCAACTATTAAATATTTGGAGATTGTCAGCTGCTTACATGTTATATCAGATATAGCGATGCCAAAATCGACTTAGATTTGTTAATCGAAGTTTTAATTCTAATAGCTTCAAGGCGAGTTGTCTTGATCATATTTATTACTTTGTCTCACTATGTCCAGATTTTGTCTCTTATGGGAAGGATAACTCTATTTTACACAAGTTGAAAATAAATTTTTAATTTTAGACGTGCACAAAAAATTACAATTCTATTCTGAAATCTTTCTCCTCAATGTTGGGTTAAGAATAACACAGATGGACTTTTAAAAAGTAACTCAGGCATGATTTCTTGTGGTATAGTTTTTAGCAATGACACGAGCTATTTTTTAGAAGGTTTCTTTAGCCCTTTAGAGATTGAGATAGGCTATTTTGTAGAAATTATGAGAGTTATTTTAGTTTTAGAGATTTTTATGACTTGTTGATGGCATAAGATAATTTTAAATTTTGATTCCATCTTGATCTTTCATCTTCTTTTTAATCCGACATTATGCATTCTTTGGAAACTTCACAACCAATGATAGCACTATAAGGATTATACTAATCGTATTCAATTCAGATTTAATCATTCTTTCCTGCAAAATAATGCAGTTATGGATAAATTAGCAAACCTTGGACTCTAGTTGGAGGATTTTACCTGGTGGTTGGGGTCTCATTCTGATATACTTTCCAAACTCTTTAGAGATGCAAATGGATTGCCTAATTACATGTTTCATTACTTTATATTTATTTTAAGAATTATGAGACAGGCTATTTTGTAGAAATTATGAGAGTTATTTTAGTTTTAGAGATTTTTATGATTTGTGGATGGCATAAGATAATTTTAGAATTTGATTTCATCTTAATTTTTCATCTTCTTTTTAGTCTGACATTATGCCTTCCTTGAAAACTTCACAACCAATAGTAGCACTGTAAGGATTATACTAATCGTATTCAATTTAGATTTAATCATTCCTTCCTACAAAATAATGCAATTACAGATAAATTAGCAGACCTTGAACTCTAGTCGGAAGATTTTATCTGGTGGTTGAGGCCTTCTTCTGATATACTTTCCATACTCTTTAAAGATGCAAATGGATTGTCTAATTACATGTTTCATTACTTTATATTTATTTTAAGAAATTGTGTTTCTTATTTATTTTCTTACTTTCTTTTGAGTATTTTTTTTTTTAAAGAATGAGTCGCACAATGATCATCTTTAATTGCAATTCTATTTTTACTTAAATTTATTAATAAATTTCTCGTTTTGTCGAAGAAAAAAAAGTTCTCTAACTATATAAATAAAACCTATTTAATTTTACAGAATATAAAATTGTTTTTATTTTTAAGTAATGTATTTGTTATGAATTAGGATTTAAGTTATTTTGAGTTAATTGGTCTGCGGGTGCAAAATGCATTCATGATAAATTGAGTTATGTTCAATGGCATTTTGAGTTTAATGTTATGTGTCCATTAATAATAATGCACTACTAAGATTTAATAACATTACGCTTTTATTAAATAATTAAAGTGGGGTTAGTTTAACTTAAATTTTTTATTTAAAATTAAGACATTTAGTGTAAGTTATGAATTTCATACAATCTAATAGTATATTTTAAAGTAAAAAACAGTGCCCACCCGTTATCTCTTTTTATTATCAGATTGCATGAAATATATATGACTTAAAATTAATATATATGGCTTAAAATTAATGTTAAAATATTTCACTCTAATAATTATTAGATCATGATAGGTTTCCAAATCTTTTTATTACCCTATCAACATTATTTTTTATAGATTTAATATATGTTTTTTAAACTTTTTATTTATTTATTATTATTATTATTATTATTATCTTTATTATTATTATTATCTTTTTACTTTTATGACGTCTTCAAATATTTTACTCGATCATTATAGTTTCAAAACCAGATAAGCAATTTTTTCTATACTTTCCAAATAATTAATTTACTTTCCTAGAGATCTCATGATCAAATTTTAACAATAGATTAAACATTTAGTGGATAATCAAAAAAAAATTAAAAGAAAGCATTTAAAACTTGTGATAGTTAAGTGGATAATTGAAGAACTTTAATAGAATAGCCAGATGTATACCTAACACAAGATTCTGTTATATATATAAAAAAAAAATTGTTTTGTTTTGAGAATGTTAAAAGTCTTGTATTTTTCTTGTTTGAAACATTTAGATCAATTTCAATTAAATATTATAAAACAATAAAAAAATATTTTGTTAACAATCTAAATACCCTTAGTTGGAGATAGTCTTAGTTAGAATTGTTTTAATACACTTGTTTAACAAAAATCATGCAAATTATTTTAAATTTGTAAGTATTCTAATTTTTACTACATTCATTATAGTATAAATGCATATAAGAATTCTTTCTTTTTTTTTTAAGTTTATAAATGACATGTGATATTAAGAGAAAATTACAAGTGAAACAGGCATATGTTATGTTATTCATACCTTTATTTATTAAAAATATAAAAACACGTATACTTTTGTTATAAAATCAACTATTTATAGTAGTAATAATGATTTAAAAATTTAAAGCATTTTACATAATTTTATTAGATAACTCTTTTTTAAAAAAAAAACATTTCATATAAGTTTTTCTTTAATATGAAATATATACAGGACATATATAAATGTAAAAATTGTAAAAAGAACCTCTCCACAACTAGAAGAAGTTATTTCTAGACATCAATGATTTATGTTTTTGAATCCCATACAATCTTTATTTGTTAATCACATTCACATGGTTGAGAACATGGGAGTAGTTTATGAACAAACATATTAATTAATTAAAACTATGGCATGTTAATTATAGAACCCCCAAGCATTATTAACGAGCTATGTTTGTTGAGTTATATAATTAAAATAAATCAAAATCATTGAGAGAGCTATAATGTGGGTGACCTCATTCCCTTCTGACTTTCATTTCATTCTCTTTTATAATAATAATCCTAATAATTAATAACAATTCCCAACGGCTATATTCGGTTGATGAGGTCGGTAAAACAGTTGTTTGAATGAATTTAATGAATGAATTGAAGCTTCTGTTTTAGTCATCCAGATACATGTTAGGGGGCATTGCACCTGGCGCGACCTAAGCTCTGCATGTGGCAACATTTTGATTATTATATTTGTTCTTTTACTCAGAGAAACATGCTTCATTTTAGGCGAAAATTATTTTAGTAATCCTCTTTCTCTCAATTCTAGGTGCCGCCCCATTATTCGTAGTTTTGCCCAAAAAACTTCACATTTCACCCAGATTTTAGTATTCCAAGCTTGGGAGAGAGAGAGGTGAGGTGGGTTTTAATTAAAATAGAGAATTAGTAGCTCATCTACATATGGGTGGGTTCTTAATGAGAGGTGGTGAGAAAATTTGAGAAGAGTTTTTTATTTTTCTTTTATTATATATCACTTTAATTTTATTAGTCAATAATAAGTGAGGTCAAAACTAGATAACTCTTTCCCACATTATGGCAAGTTGTCAATTATTTATAGGGATTAATGATTTTGATACAATTAATTAACTTATGATTTTTTACTAATGCCCATCTAATGTTACTTATTATTTCATTAACAATTTCTTATTGTAAGCTATGCAATTACATTTCATGCACATATAAAGTTTGATTTGACTCCATTCAAATTTTTTTATTGAATATGACTTGTAGAATGAATATAATTAACATCAAGTTTATTAATTTTCTTATATATACTAAGGTCAATTATAGTCTTAACAATGTCATATGCGCACCATGTGCATGTAGTAGAACGATATAGACCATTTTTCAAGGTGAGCAACCATAATGCATGTCACACTCTTATATTATTTTTATAATACCAAATTTTTTCTCACAATAATATCAAATTATGCCCTAATGAATTCAAACGAGAGAGAGAAAGAGAGATAAAAGGATAGGCTTGATCTATGTCTAAATTCTGAATTAGAATCCCAAGGCTCTTGTTGAGAGGCAAAGTTTCGAAACTCAAAATGGTCTACGTGGTTCTGTTTTAGCTGCAAGAAGATTCATGCACATTCCTCTTGGATCAAAGAGAAAGATGCAAAAAGCCTCCATTGCCAGGCCATTGATCCCTCCGATGCTGGCTAATAATTAAAAAGTAATAACTAAAATATTGAGAATTAAGTATAAAATAATATTGTAATATAATGATAATCTTTTTATATAAATAATATTTTAAAATTTTATTTTAAATTAATGTATTAATTAATTATTAAATAATAAAATGACGTAATTTTTTAAATCATATTTTATATTATTTTATAATCTAATAATTATTTTAACACATTATTTGTAATAAAAAATTTTAAAAAATATAATATAATTTATTTTAATTATATGATCCTTTAGTCTATTTTTTTCATGAAAGATTAGACTACAAAAAGAATAAATGTTTTGAGGCTTATATTAATTACATTTATTTTTCCCATGAAAATCAATTGATATTTAATTTATAGGGTTTAGGGTTTTGTAACGCGTTTACGTTTTTGTGTTTACGCTTCACGTGATGTGGGCAGGCATTATCTAAGGGCGGTCACGGCATCAAGGAGAATGATCGTCACGTAAGAATGATCTTAACCGTCCATATTAAATTAACAGTGGCTTATAATTGAATCAAAACTTCCAAACCCTCATGAGTCATGTGGCCCTTCAGTGTGTCTTAAGCCGATTAATTTCACTTCCCAAACCAGAAAGCCAAGTTAAATCGATGCCCCACCAACACCAGTCATTTTTGGTATGAACAAAAATGTATTCAACCGAGTAATTAATCAAATATTCATCAAAGTCAAAATCCATATTTGGGCTTTGTCGGGCAAACTAATTAGGCAAAACCTTGAAGTTGTTAAAACTTCTTAATTTGATATCATAATTATGCATATAAAAAAAATTTGGACCAACATAAGAAACATAACACAATGTTGATTTACAAATATAATTATTTAATCATGATACCTATGTTACAAATGTATAAAATAGAATTATGAACCTTAAGCTGATTCATGATTCTTGTTTTCTTGACCAAAAGACTACATTCCATTTGACTTTTATATGCTTTGCATTTTTATTTATTATCATCTTAAAATTTGTTTCTAATAGTATGAGAGGAACAAGTGATAAATGCCAATTACAAAGAAAGAAATAATCATACTTTAATAACTCAACTAACTTTGTAACTACAATAACTAAAGCCTTATATATGCATATAAATTAATGGCGATTGATTTATTTAATTAATTAATAAGAGAGAATATTTCAGAACTGGGGAAGGAATCAATATTTATGAGAACATGACCCATGAGGGGTTTACCGAAACAAATAAAGAATAAAAGAACATGACATGATCAAAAGAAGTATTAGATGATTCTTACTTATAATTTAATTACGTCATTAATTAAGCAAAAAGTTTGGAGTTAGACCACGAAAATGGTGGAAACACATGACACCACATGGACCATCTGATTAATTCACTTGATTTTTTAAGATTATTATTAGGACTTCCATAAGACCATGAAGTTTTCAAAAACCCTAATGATATTATCATCATGGTCAATGATTTTGTTCTTTGAACAACTATATATATTTATCTATAAATTTCAATGGTTCTTCAAATATGTTATTAATGGTCCAATGTTAGGATGTTGCAGTTAATGATCAGTAATGGAGGGATTTAATTTTGACCATTCAAACTTTTTTTGGAATGGTCAATAGTTATCCATTGCTTGATGTATTTTTGAATTGAATTGAAATAGTTTTTGATTCTATTATGAATAGTAATCGTAGGATTTATAACATTAATTCTGCATTTATATTGCAATATTTATGAATCTCATGACTCCTAACAAAATTGTAGTGGGTTAAGGGTATATTTATCTTTTGAAAATGTTACTTCAAAATATTGTATTATAAAATGTATATCTCAACAAATTATAACTGTCAATAACTGTACTACAATTACTAATTAAATAAAAAAAATTGTCAACTGTCTCTAATAATTAAAAAAACTACAACTGTTAACTACATGAAAAATAATTAGAGAAAATAGTTGCCAATGAATTACAACTATAATAATTATACTGCCAACCATTTTCAATAATTAGAAAACTATAGTTGCTAAATTATAGAAAAATTACCGATTGTCTCCAATAATTGGAGAATTATAATTGCTAAAGGATAGAAAAATTGTCATCTATCTCCTATAATTAAAAAAAATAAAAACTTTGACTCTTTCTTAAAATTTAATTTTTTAACTTAAGTTAAGGAGTGTACAGATATTACTACTAAAGCAATGCAACTAAATGCATCTATTTAAAAATTATTTGAAATTAAAATTTATAATTCTGCATAATATTTTTGAAATATAAACGATATTATTCACTCTAAAAAGCATATTTTTGAAAATTAACAGTGCTGTGCTTGGCTACTAGTCATGCAAAAATTTGACAATTAGAGAGAAGGTGACAGTTGGGCTAAGGACAAACAACTTGGGTATTCACTCTTGTGTACATGTTGTACTTTAACAGAGCCGGGCAGTCGGAGTGCACTTCACTGTTTGTGTCTTTTTACAAAGTTAGATATTTGTCTTTGCTAAGACTTCTAAGACTTAAGAGTGGTTTCTTTCGGCTAGTTAAATTTTAAAACCACCCCCATTTTGCTATTCCTTTTCAATTTTAATTATGTTATCATTTTGAATTTTATGAGTATGGCCTACATTTTTATTTTATGTATAGATACATTCATAAAACGAGGCCATCCAATTAAGCTCCATGTCGGCATGTCATATAAACTAGATATTTAGTGTGTGAATATAGTTTAAATATAATAAGTTTTATGAAATTATAGTGATCGACATCGCTTGTATTTATTTAAAAATAATATAAGCATTAATATATGTATATGTATGTATGATTGATGATTATATATATGATGAACTTTATCAAAGTTAGAATTAATTTTAAGAATGTCATTATATAAGTGTAAATAATATTTTTTTTTTTTTAAAGTAACAAAATCTGAAATTATGCACACAAAAAAAAGTGATAAGAGCAATATTTACAAGTGAAATTGGAGAGAAAAAAAAGAAAAGCAAAAGAAAAAGAAATTGGGTGTGAACGGATTAATCATGACCACAAATGATTTGGATATATACGAAGAAATGTTCTTATATTGTGACTCTGGCTTGTGGTAATGAATCTAATGACAATGACAAACTTTGATTTCTCCAATCCACATCAATATTATCATCATCATCAGCATCATCACCATCTTTTGGGTCAAGTAAGACAAATTTAGAATACGCAAAAAATAAAAATTATTGATTGCGATTTTGACAAACGGCCATCGCGTCGCAGTCGTCGACCTAAGTTTATAGCTCGATTTAAAGAATTGGACAAGGATTGAATAATTTTTGCACATTTGTTATTGGGGATTTTATTAATTATAGGTAGCCTAGTTTTTGATATTTTAAGCCAAAATTCTTGCATGCAGTTGGGCCTTACCTTATTATCATAGTTGTCACTATCATCCTCCTACTTATAGGATTGTTTGTTTTTCTTCCGTTCTTTTTATCCATACTTAAAATTTTAAATTCTATTATAAAATATTATCCATAAATAAATTTGCGTGTTTTTCATACATAATGGATAAAACCCTTTTTTTTTTCATATATATAATGTACATCTGTTATTTTACTACAAGTTTATGCAAATAAATTTATTTTCTTTTTTTTTTTTAAAAGGGTTTTATTCAATAAATTTCAGATTTCACGAAATTACAATTTTGCGAAAAAAAAGAAATAATAAATAAAATCCAAAAACTAAATAAGCTTTATCTAAAATGTACTTCCTAAATCCGAGCTTCTGATTAGAACGGAGTTTGCTGGCAGAAGAAAATGCATCATAAAAATAAAAAGAAACAACATTTGACTATTTGCAAAACATTAATGAGATCGGCATAGACAGAAATTCAGATTGATTGACAAAGATTGAGGGTCTTGGGCTTGAAAGTTTAAAAAATGGACAGCCCATCTGATTGAGAGCCTGAAAAATGGACCCAACAGTACCAGATAATTCTGATGCATGTGGGTGGCATGGTTTCTGACTTTCTTCACCAATTACCAGATGGCATTGACAACAAAACAGAAATAGATAAAAAGAGGGGACCCCATCCAAAATGGCTAACCCCAACCCCAACCCCTCTGGACCAACAACACCCCCTAATCAGGTGGAACTCTTGTGAGCACTTGACTTTAAACTGAACCCACCAAACTACAATTGACAGCCAGGATAAGCCATAACCAGCCAGCCATACCTACGCACACTATCCATCTTCTTATCATGCTTGTAAAAATCTGTTATCTATCCATCGATAGATATGGGCCAACCTTTTTTTTTTAACTATTTTGCCAGTTGCACAACAAAATCATGCCGACATGGCGACCTTAAAAATCCAAAGAAACTTTTTTTTTTTAAAAAAAAAACTCATTCAAATTAGTGGGATTACAGTTGTAACGATAGGTAGATTTTAGGGGTGGTCCAGTTTTGGTCCTGGAACGCCAAGGCTCGATGGTCCAAAGCCTTGTGAGTTTTAGAGGTGAAGACTTTGTTTGTGGTTAGAAAGGGCGTTCGTAAAATAAAGAGGGAAGACCTTTGTGTATTAGAGCAAGTTTCTTGAATTCTCCATGTGAATTCCTCATGGTTGGCCTAAGAAAATTTTCCCTCAATTCCTAATTTAATTTGATGTTCA
Source organism: Ailanthus altissimus (assembly GCA_946807835.1). NCBI lineage: Eukaryota > Viridiplantae > Streptophyta > Magnoliopsida > Sapindales > Simaroubaceae > Ailanthus > Ailanthus altissimus. The sequence continues at coordinate 25,479,300 of OX327684.1, forward strand.
AGTAGTTGTCAACCTTTTCATTTATATTGAAAAGCTATTAAGTTGACACTTAGAGGCCGTAGATGGGCCGTGTCAGCATGGCTCATCAAATTTTTGGCCTAAACATAATAATTAAAACTATGGTCCATAGATCTTAATTTTCTTTTTTTTTTAAGAAAAAAACTAAAAATTATTTGTAGCATTCCCTGCAATATTATATTATATATATATATATGCGTGTTAAAAAATTTTATACACTATAATACATTTTTATCCCTTATATTACATCATATAATTTTATGTACTTTGCAAAAACGTTTTACTCACAAATAAAATAAAAGTAAGATCGATCAACAACAATAATAAAAAAAATAATTATATACACAATGCATAAAAATATACGTGATTCATCAACAACCACTTACGTTTATAGTGGATCTCAGATGCTCGCTTCTTTTATTCAGTTCTTTTGTACTTAAAGAATTTCATAAAAGAAACCTAAAGAATACAACAATAGAGAAATTCTTAAAAGATTTAGTCAATGCTATCTTGCGCTTATGTGCCTAACGTTCAAGCACTCCATTGTACTCTTTTACTCTTGCACACAGTGCTCTAAAGCTACCCCAACCCTATATTCTCACTCTTGTTAATACATTAACAATTCTAATGAATTACAAATGTTTATATAGTGCTTATAAAGTCTCTAAAAATATTACTTTTTGTTAGAATAAGAGTGTACATATAAGAAAAATCTAAAACTCACTCAAATAAGTCGAACTGAACCAAAACAGGAAGCACCTACAAGTTATTGCGTGAACAGTACCCGCATGAATAATACCTTACTTCCGACTTTTCATTTTTACCTTTCTTGTATGTCCAACGCATACTCGTCCTCATATTCGATTACTCATTGAGCTAAAATTTAAAATAAATTTAATCATTAATTTTGAATCACCAAAATTTCAATAAATTCCTCCTTAATTTAAAATCTCTCCAAGAAGTTTTTCTAAGAAACTATCCAATCCTTAGCTAATACTAAATTACCTTAGGGTTGATTCTAATTAAGCCTATATCCGATTTAACTCCGCTAAGACTCATGACTGTGGTCTCTAAAGATTTCGAATGTATCTCTCTCCGAGTAACCATCATATTATGATTTTTCAGTATCTCCCAAACATCGTCACAATATCTCTATGACTATATCCTCTATTTGCAATACATTCTCTTTTAACCTTTATCATTCTAATAGATAATCTTTAATGCTGTTATTGATATGCATTCACTCAACAAATCTATGTTGAGACCCTCCAGCATTATTCTAAGCACATATATTAAACTGTGCTTCTCACTCATAGATCATGTAGATACTTTTATATTCCTTATTTAAAAGAAGCCATCAAAGATTCTGCAACTCTAAGTCATATTCATAGACTATTTGCAGCTTCTCAACCATTCTTTGCTTGCTTTTTCTGATTGCTCTTTAATCTCTATTGTTCAACCTTTCCAATGCAATCAATCCATTGCACATTTAGGCTCTTGATCTTTTTCCTTATTCTTTCGTCTCTAAACTTGTGTCTTTATGGTTGAATAACTTATACTTGGTCATTAACCTCAATTATAGCTCTGATACCAATTTGTTAAAGATTTGTGTGCTCTCTAATACCTTTTTGTCGGATATTTTGTATCATATAACCTTATGTGTTTTGCAGAAGCCTTTCACTCAGAAGCCTTTCACTCACAAGTAAAATAAAGATAAATAAAATCAACCATAATAGTAGAGAATAATCACACACACGAAATACAAAAATATATGTGATTCACTAATAATTGCCTACGTCCACAGTGAATTATAAATTCTCGCTTCTTTTATTCAGTTCTTTTATTTTCAAAGAACTCTACAAGAGAAACCTAATAAATACAATAATAAAAAAAACTCTTAAAAGATCTACCCAGTGCTATTTTGCACTTATGTGCCTAGCACTCAAGCACTCTATAATACTATTTCACACATGCATTTAGCATCCTAGAGCTACCCCAACCTTCTATTATCTCTCTTGTTGATGCATTGACAATTATAATAGATTATAAGAGTTTATATAGTATTTATAAAGTCTCTAATAATCCTATTTTTCGTTGGAATAAGAGTCAACGTATAAAAAAAGTATAAAACTTACTCAAATAAGTTGAACTGAGCCAAAAACCAATTCCAACAATATATAAATATATATATAAAGTGACCATTTTATGAATGATCATTTTTACCGTTGCTCAAATGGTATTTACAGCTAACATTAACTCTCTCAACTTTTAACTTAACTCAACTCAAATCTCTCCCAAATCTCTATCAACCATTTCAAATCTCTCCTAAATTATTTTAGCTCTCTTTGAAATCAAAATCTCTCAAATTATTTTTTTATTTTTCAATTTTTATTCTTCTAATTACAAATCTTCAACATAATTATTTCTTTATTTTTTAATTTTCATTCATCCAATTCCAATTTTTAAATTGCATATTATTATAAAATGAATTCTCAACCACCCCAAAATGACAACAACAACATTTAATTACAATCTCACAAAGATAGTGATGACGAAGATTTATTACAAGTACAACTTGCAACATAACAACTCAATGAAAATTATTTCAGATAATTATATAGTAATAGGTTCAACACAAACAATTAATAATCATATTACAATATTGTGTTATAAATATTTTAATTGAACTTTGACCTATACTAACCATTCTCGCTTAGCACACATCCATCGGCATGTTGCGAAGTGTATAAAGGATCATTGGAGAAATTTTATTTTGAAGTTTAATAATTAAATTATGTTATTTTATTTTTAGATTTAATGTTAATTTATTAAGTTATATTTTGAGAAATTTATTTAAATTGGTGTGTTGGTATAGTGGAAATCATTCCAACTCTTAATTTATTTAAATTTCAAAAATATAAACAAATGTATTGTATTGGTCTAGTGGTTGATAGAATAATTAAAGTATCATAAAAATTAATGTAAATATTTTTAAAAAATTAACTATTTAAAAAATTAATAAATAAAAAATGGCACAGCTTGTGAGCCTATTTGTGCCTAGCCAGTGATGGACCATGAGCCGGCACGAGCACATTGTGTACTCGTGCCAGCTCATGGTCCATTCTAGGGTCTTGCTGACATGGTACATTGGGCTGTAGATTGTGGCTCAGCACGACACGATTTTTTGGGACACAACACTGTAGTGTGCCGGACTATAATGCACTACTTAGCTCTTATTTTTATATAAGTAATGTTATACTTTCTAAATGATATTCCAAATTTTATATATTAAATTGAGGCGACAATTATTAGGTGGTGAAGTAGTATAAATTCTAAAATTACTCATAATATTATTTTATTATTTATAATTATTTGAAATATTATTTAAAATAAAAAAATTTTGAGATACTATTTAAAAGGTGTAACATTATTCTTTATATATTTATGAAAAATCTTAATTCTATCTAAAATTCTAAATGTATATGAATGTAATAGGGTGAATGATATATAATATTTATGTGTGGGGATACTAGAAGAGGGAAGAAATGATATTTTGGGAATAAGTGGGAAGAGAGATGAGCATGCTCCCCTATCCATACGGCAAAACAGAAAGAAATTTAACTTGTATAACTCCATAAAACTAAAATTTGGTACACAAATAATATATTTGTTTGGAATTAAAAGATATATTAAAATAACTCTTCAGCTCTTTCCCTTTCCCCTCTCCCCCCCAAAACTATTGTCAGAATTGGGTAGAACAAGTTCTTGCGGTCCTAATTTGTTGAAAAAATGAGTACATCTTCTCTACTTTCAAATAGGGAGTCCAATACTTAGCGAGAGACAAAAGTATATTTCTCAATACTTCAAATGATGTTGAATAGTCCTGACAACTCTCTTACTTAGTACCACTATTTCGAAAGAAAAAAAAAAGTGAGAATTAATTAGAACAAAGGATCATATTTTCAAAATTCAAGTTCCGAGACATCAGTGAACTGAAGTCATGAAATTGGGAGCCCCAGCCACAGAGAACTTGCAAGCATCTTGTATAAAATTTGCTAAAACAAGATAAATAATGAGAAAATAATTACCTCTGCTTTCACTTACATTTTCTCTGCATTACAGATAATGTTGCATCAATCAAATTCAGATAAAATGTTTCGCTTCCTATGTAACAGCATTTGGGAAATGTTCTGAATCTCTGATTGTTCCTTTTAGTTTCAAGCTTCTTTTTTTTTTTTTTTGACCAACAAAATACTTCCATATTGATTACTTGTTGTCACTCACACATTCACCATAGAACATGAATAATTATTTCCAATGCTGCTGAATCCACTGCATTGCGCTAACTTATAATGGGAGAAAACATTCAAATGAGAATTCATTTTCTTTTCATAAATTTAAAGAAAAAGCACAATAACAAAATCTACATATAATTCTTATAACTTAATATATCTGTTCACATGTTTCTTTTTATACAATAAAATTTGGGTGGAGATAGCAAAGCCTCAACCACCAAACTATAATGACACTATTCAATTTTGCTAACTCCCTATAAAAATTGCTGCCAATTGTGGCAGGGACAAAGAACAATACAAAAGAAAGAAAGGAAAAAAAAAAGAATGAACACAAAACCAAACAAGTGTATCCCCGCCCCACAACAATGATGGATTTTACAAAGTTGAATGTCAAAAAATGAAACAAATAGAAATTTTACAACAGGGGCGTGTATTTACACACAAAAAAAAAAAGCGGTGAAACAAAAATAAAAAATAGAAAAAAGATTGGATGTACAACTGCCTCTAATGTTGATCAAAGAGATTTGACTTGACTGCCTACTTCGACAAAAATACTTGGAGCGTGTTTGAGCTCCCTATGCCTCGTGTAAAAATTGGAAGGCTGGATTCTCAAGAAGTTCCTCTGCTGGTTTGACATCCACGAAATCCTTCTCTTGCAGTGAATTAGAGAGGTCATCAACAGAGAAGGGAATGCTGAATTAAGAAATATGGATTAGTCACTATTGTCCAAGTTTAAAGTTCTAATATGCTTAATTTCTGTCAATGGTTACAAAATACTGATAATATCTTTAAAGAGGCAAAAATTGATCAACTAAAAGCTACATCAGTATAGATCGTAGAATAAGATACAAGAACTCTAATTAGCCTCTGATCATCTTATGAAAGACAGAATCTCACAAAAGATTTAAGAGATTGGTTTTCCGTCATTTTTGGAAACCTCACCTGGAATTGTCATCCAACAAAAATGAATTGGTGGTGGCATCATTAGAGTCCTCTGTCATTAGTACCCTCATGCTGGAAATGACCTATACAAAAGTAACAAGTTGTAAATAACTGAGATCTACTTGCAAGAAGATGAACTACCAAAGATAAAATCGAAAAGAGAATTTTGCAGTACACAAACTTACATTTGGAGATACACTTCGAGTATTATAGTTGTCATCCCAGTATAGTGTACATATTCTATACAGCTGCTGGACACTTAGGATCTGAACAAACCGAACATTGATGTAAATCAGAAAAAAATGGAGAGAGAGAGAGAGATAAGAGCTATGTGTGCACTTAGGTAATGAATGTACGTGGTCCCCACAAAACGTGCACATAGCTACTGAATGTACATGGACCCCACAAAACTTAGTGGTGAGAAAGTGTGCTAATCCATCAACCTCCATTTGGTAAATAGAATAACCATGTGCATAATTTCTCCACTGTAAGGAAGGTGGCCAACCAGAGTTGCCCCTTCACAAAGGAGCATTCAGAATAGATTGAGAAACAGAAATAGCCTTGTCCCAATCTAGGGTGATCACAAACCTTTCTCATTCCTTGCAGTTCTCTTTGAATCGTTTCATCAACTAATTCATGAATTAAACAAGCATGGATGCACACAAATGCCTCATAAACACGCACAAAGATGCAGAGAGAGAGACTTACTGGGCAGAGATCATTGGTGATTTCATCATAGGAAATTCTGTATTTCTGATGTATAACCTGCAAATCAAGACCATTGAATATCAAGTTAAGAAGATATTGCCTATCGAAAAGTTTAAATTAAAAAAAAAACACTTGTTTTAGCAGGTTTACTCAATAGCATACGAAGAAAAGGACATGTCAAATAAAAGACATGCATCCTGAAGCTTTGCAGGTTAAAATAACGGACAAGGATGGTAAAATGCATTTCTTTGGCTCAAGCCAGAGATATATCATTGTTTCAGCACTAAAGAAAGGGAATGGACCCTAGAGCATAACAGAGGTTATTACGAAGATCTCACTATTACGAGAAAACTCCTTGTTACAAAGAACACCTAAATGTGAAATAAGTTAAATAATACAGTAAATGGAATAGACAATGTAAATCAAAACTGACTCAGTCAGCACTAACTACCAACTATAATCTCTATTGATTAACAAAAAGGAGATCGTTAATTTCTCAAGTTTTCATGAAAGATTATGGGGATGTCTCATAACCTATAACATCTCTCATGAAAATTGTGGATATCAACATAACCGAGTGCCAAAAATAAGAAATAGATTCACAAATTATTAAGAAAGAACTTGAGAAGCATCTATTTTAATATCTCTCCAGAGTTTCAGAACAAGTGAAAGTAGGAAGCAATTTGGAACATACTGAAGTATTTTAACCCAAATTAAACAAAAAACTAAGGAAACAAACTGGCAATTTCTGTCATTACTATATTACAAAACAAAAGGCATGTGAGAAGTCATTTCCATCCTAGAAGTACCAAATGATTCTTCAACAATTGAATTATAGAAGTTTGGCTACATTTGCTTGACAAAAACAAGCAAATGCAGGCTAGTATGACTTAGAATTCCAGTGAACTTGGCAAAAATGTAGCTTGGGAAAAGAGAAGATAAAATAGGCAAAGTCGAGGAGGATACCGGTATACACTAAATTCGTAAAAGAGATGTCAGATAATAATGCAAGCCAGATTCTATCAAATAAGTACACAATAAAAAGAGATCCTTATCTAAGAAAGTTCAGAAGATGACATACCAAGAATCCAACACCCTGCCTAATATGCTTAAGTTCATCCCAAGAGGAGCCTGCATACTGCAATCCAAGGAAATTCAAGACATGAGAGTCAGGGAAATTTATTTATATAAATATGCATTTTAAGTGTAATTGCATAGAACAACAATTAATCAAAACAAGACTTATAGCAACAGAAAAATGCGGCAAGATAGAAATTGTCAGGACATTAATAGAAAATTACCTCATCTTTTGCTTGGCAGCACCATAACTCCAACTCAGCTAACCCAGCTTTCACATATTCCCCATTGCTAAATGTACAACACTCTCGACGTAGAAGAAGACTGGAAAAATCATAATAAAAAAATGATATGATCAACTGTGCAGCACAAAATGACAACACTAGAATTAAAGTACCGATTACCTATTAAACAACTGCACATTTATGTATGAGAAAGTTTGAGTAAAGATCTTCTGGACCAGGACTGGAGGCACCTGAAATGCCAATAAATATAAGATTATCTGTGCATTTACACAGAAAACTAGTAGCTTGGAATTATCCAAAATTATCTGTAAAAGGCCAAAGACAAAAAGATGAAATTCCATACAAAATTTTGCTTCAATGTACTGAGAAGTCTATTGAGACTATCAATAATGCTCTGCCAGTGACTAGGGGGAGAATCCTTGCCGAAGGACCGTCCAGATCTTAGTGCACTTCCCTTAGATGTCCTTGGTGCCTAAAATTAAGAATTGAAAGTTGTAAGAGGTTCAGAACTGTGGCTTTTAAGTTAAACAAAATCAAAGCTAAACTGAAGTTTACGTGACCAAAAGCAGATGGAATTAAGGATCAGGGGAATGAAATAAGATTGCCATCCATAAAGCAACATACCTGGATACATAATGAAAGGAAAGATGATAACTCCTTCTTCAAGTTGTCTCGAATGATTCCATAAATTTTCTCCACATAAGCGGCTAGTTGCTGCTTGAAAAGCAAAGCTGGATATTTAGCCTCTACTTGGCGAACTACTGCAAGTGTTGCAGCAGCAGCAAGGTTTGCAGAAGACGGGGAAGACCGAAAACCCTACAATTAATTGAGAAAAAAAAGAACTAAGAAAATTATTGCTTTAGAAAGTAAGAAACGGAAACAGATTTAATTAAAACAATTCAAATACCAAGGCCATCCTTCCAAATAGGGAGGTTGCAGTGGGAGGTTTCTTATGCGGAGTTGCACCACTTGTGCCTGAAGCCTTTAAACTTTGTTGCAGCAAGAACAATAATGTAGATGTATTGGATAACCAATAAGCCATATGATCATTGTCTTCTTCATTCTGTTATACAGAAAAGCATCCTTTAGGTTTCACAATTGGCATACTAGAAGAGCATAAAAAAGGTAGCAAGTCCATCCCATTAAAATTGAAAACAGAGGAGAGAGAATATCAAAAACTTTTAATATGGCTAATTAATTTTTCCTTCAAAATGATCAAAATAAAACAATAACATCTGAGCTTGGAGGAAACCCAATGTTTTCTCAAAAGCAGTTGAGATAAGAACTAGAAGGGGTAAATAAAAAGAGGATCTTTACAATCCATGCAAAATATGGAACTGATTCTCCAATCTCTTTTCTGATCCTCAATTCACACAAATCACAACCATGAATAATGTTAGCCAGGCACCTCAATTGCAGAGCCTATCATCTGAATAAGACGATCAAATACACTAGTCTTTTCAGCTTCAAAAGACTTCCAATGGAGGAGGCATTTATAAATGGTAAATGCTGCTACAGGCTTTCCATTACTGTACCCAATGTTCTTCATAACACAGTTGATGAGAGCGTCAACATTCTCCTGTTGCAAGAATAAAACAAAATGTTAGAAATACATAAACTATACTTGATATATCAGGGAAAGACAGACAGAAGAAGCAGATTCCAGTATAGGTAAGAACATACATGTTGATGTTCAACACGGGATCTCCTGAGCTTGCTATCAGACTCCGCGAGGAACTTTTTTGAAGGTGTAACACTCTGTGGTTCCTGCAGCAATAGCTTTTATCAGTAACATTAACAACGGAAAAGTAATAGACTGTAGCTACCTAACCCAAAAATATATGATAGATGATCCACAGGAGAAAAATTACATTTGATCTGGACTCTTCATTGACATGGTGACCATTTTCCAAACTCTGCAATTAGAGGGGAAAAGGTATGAAGGACAAGTGAGATGAGCAACCACAAGGAAAACCCAGACAATTTTCAGCACATATTTACCTGAGGTGATGGAGTTGATAGGTGCTCTGACATCTTCTTAATAGGTGTGGTTAATAGAGTTTGCTGCCTAAGAATTTGGTTCTCAGTTTCCATGTCAGAAACTTTTTCTTCAAGCCTGCAAATGAAAGCAATAACATCATTTAAGAAGGAAAAGAAAAGAAAGAAAATAAGTGGTACCTGATTAACCAATATGCATGCAGATGGTCAAGTCTCCACAGTATGATCAACAACATGAACGAATCTTAGAATCATTCATCAAACTTAACAATGCAGCAAAGAAAAGAACCTGTGCATAGCGGTCTTTAATTGAACTATTTTCGATTCTGCCTCCATAGCTTGCTTCAGCCTTTCTTCACTAATTTTGTTAGTCTCTTCAAATTTTTTCTCTGTTTCATCAATTTTCTTTTCCAATGAACTTACTAATGCCTGCATTTACACAGCATAGAAGCAATTCACAGGCAGGTAGAAATCCATGAACATGTTTCCCAAGCACACAAAACATTAATGAACAGAAATTAAATCACCTACTCAGTGTCCTCACCTTAAGTTTTTCATTTTCACTTGTAAGCTTCTCCGTCATGGCATGGTCAACAACAGGAACCTCCTGTACAACAGGAACTTTCTCTGATTCCTTTTTGGCAGCCTCAATTTCCTTCATGAGTTTTTCTTTGGTTTCCTTGAATTGAAGGTGCATGTCTTGCAAAGCGGACTGTAATTTTGCATTTTCTTGTGTTTTAGTTTCTTCCATGTCAACCTACAGTAGGAAATCATAGATGCACAAATTAGAAGAGAGAACTAATGAAATCAAAACAAAACTAGCAAGCTAAATACAAGCAAATGATGTGCATCTGTCTTCTAAAATTACTAATTCCATTTTTCTTTTGAGATGAGGTGCACATGTAGGCATTGAATTCCATATTAAGAAAATAGTGAAAGGGAGAAATATACAAATGGTCGGGAACACTACACTTGAGCTTTTGGTTAAAAATACATCCAATCACATACACCCAGGCATCCTTGGTAGGGCTGCCAGTGCTAAGAAGTGGTACCAATCTAATAATTGGCTGGGGCAAGAAATATGCTATCTTTGTGGTGTGGCTTTATTTGGTTCCAGGATTGCTGAGACTTGTACATAAGGAAGAGAATGTAGTGATGCAGTGAGCATATAATCATATTGGCCTATCTTTTGGAGGAAGATTAACACACAGAATGGTATCTGAAACCTATAGCTCAAGATTTTGGGTTGACAAACTATTTATATCAAGGGTCTCAGTGACAGACTTCCCCCAACATTATGCAACAAACACGAGAGACAAATTATATATCAAACCAGTATACTATTCATATGATCCAAACTTGCTCATATATTAAACAAAGCTCTTGATCATAAGGACTCAACATATAAAAAAAATAACTAATTTTTTGTACTAGTTCATGGCAAGGAAAAAAGATAGACTGATGTCCAAAAATTAAGAAAAAGATTGAAGAATAGAAAAACCATATCAGAGCAGGCATAGAAAAAGCCCTCTTCATCTTTTTATCTTTTCTGGATTTACTAGGCCACATCTGCTAGACTTTTCAATTTCTCAGAATCCTCGCGTGCCATGCCTCCCAACATTTTTCAATTTCAGTAACAGTTCCTTTTCAGTTGGCATTTTGTAGGTCACTTAGGAAGGGAATGCTATTATTTTATTTTATTTTTTAAAAAGAGAAAGAAAAACAAGGAGCTAAGGGTGATTTTTCTCACGTTTATAGCATCTTCAAGTATAATCATAATCAAACTGAAACACAAGGTTGCAAGCAGCTAATTTTTCTCTTATATTTGTCACTAAGTCCGTCCAATAGAAAGTATTATAATATAGAGTTTCAAAAGATCACATTCTTGTGGAGACTTTTTAAAGGATATCATTCCATTCCCCAAAATAAAATAATAGTAATCCTACACCACTGGAAGCTTCTTTCACCATACATTTGTAAGGTGAGAAGAAGACAGACAAAACTGAAGATCCATGTATATGATTGCTTTAAGCTATTATTCTGCATAGTTCAATGCCTTTGCTATCATATTTCTCCACTCTCGCCCAAATAAAGATTCTTACTGATAAAAGATGGATTAGAAAATATTCAAACGTAATAAAACACAACAATAACCACAGAGATCATAGAAATATAAACTTATGACCCATAAGAAAGTTTTTGGGTAAGAAGTTATTTCTAACAAACATCACATAACATCCAACCTGACCCATCTGAATCTAGTTTTTGATATAATTACCTTCATGCGTTTCTCCAGCTGTAATCTCCATGTTAGTTCTTCAACTTGCTTCTCCAGTTTATTTTTGGCAGCTTGGAGTGCTCCTGTTTCCCTTGCAGCCTGAAAATAATAAGAATACCAGAAAACGATCCAAGTTTTAAGCATGATGAGCAAGATATAAAAGAAATTTACTGCCTCAGAAGACTGAATTGCAGCAATATGACTAGCAATCATAAAAGATATGGATCTGATTTAGCAAGTAGGTATGAGGGCCGCTTTCTTCTAACTTTTTGCTTCTTTTAATACATCAAGTTACATATTTTTGGTGCTCAGAAAAATCAAGGTCATCCTGAATATCAAATGTATTGAAATCTTAGACTAAGCCTTGAAATAAGAATGTTAAAAACAAGATGAAAACATGTCAATGGGAACAAATAATTATTAATTTCAAAACTATTGTTAAAAAGAAAATAGAAAAGTAGTGACCATAGAAGTTTCCTTAATAATATCCCAAAGGAAGATATAATGAGAGAATTAATAGACAACAAAATATGAGAAGTTCACCATCTTAAGCTTCTGCAGTTCTTTACGAGCAACTCTTCCTCTCCATGCACATTGTGTAGTAATTGCTGCTTTCTTCAACTTCATATAATGCAACCGGGCCAAGTATTTGCGGCAGTGGCTCTGGGTTAAACAATTAAAGTTATTCCAAGATCCAAGAGAGGAAATTAAGAGAGATTCAACCACTCAGAGCAAAATAAATGAGGACTGGTACCATCCAAACAGATTCTCGATAAATTTTTAAGGTTGCAAACTTAATATTGAAAGATTACTATTAAAAAGGAGGGGAAAAATGCTTCAAAACTTTTTCAAAATCAACTTATGCAATTTTATCAGGAAAAAAAAAAGGACTTACCTGAATCATAATTGCTGCTCGAGTCTGCCTCCTGAAGCGAAGCTCATTCCGAGCAGCCATCCCATGCATACCTGCTTGAATGCAAACAGCAGAGGAGCACAAATCCTTGTAAACTTTCCTAGCAATATACATGCGCAAATCTCTCTGAATCCTCAGACAGGCAGCTTCTCTGCGCATGCTCTCGTAAACTTGGCGAGCAAGTTGTCCTGCAATTAGTACAGACAGGAACTGAGAAAAAAACCTATAAACAATCTTCAATTCTTGGTAGAATTGATTAACAGAGGGCCCAAGATTCTCAAATCTGACTACAACACAATTAAGTACCTCTGCATGCAGCCTGAATCTGAAGTGCAGATCGCCGGAGCTGGATAAAACTTCTACGAGCCAAATAAGAACGGACTTTCCTCTGAATAATGCTGGCTGATCTTCCTAAGACCTCGGTCCTACGCGCATCCAGTTCTGCCATCTGACCAGCCCTCAGAAAAACTTTTGTTTTACCAATCTGCAAATATAAACTGGATTTGTAAGAATACTCCAAAAGACTTACGGTAGAAAACGAAAGAGGGTATGTACAGAAGTTACATAAGATTTAGAGACAAATTCTAGATCCAAAATAGCATATGCTATCCTTTTATAATAGGTAACCTTTCCAAAGCACACATCAGAGAGCATGGGGGGGAGGAAGGGGGGTCGGGGGGGAACAAAACTACAAGAAAGAATTACTTCCAAGAATGTCATGCCATAAAAATTAAGATTGCAGCAAACCACTTTGTACAGATAACCATGTATTCATAATTAACAAATTCAGAAGATGAGAAACCAACACAAAAGCACTTTTTATAGAGATGATTTTGTGACCCAGCAACCTCAACAGCTTACAAATTTGTTACATTTTTTATGGTCCAGATGAGAATAAAGGCAACTGAAGGGGGGAAGGGCATTTACAAGAATAATGTGCAACCTAACCAACTGCCAATAGTCACCACCAGCATCACTAGTACCTCTTCAAAATCCCAATAAGTGTAGCAAAACAAATTGATAAAACACACACACACAAACACAGATGTAATGATACTATCAAATTTATAAAGGTACACAGAAGCTGCTCAACACACACACAGATGTAATGATACTATCAAATTTATATAGGTACACAGAAGCTGCTCAACAAGGTAGCCCTTGAAATTCAAGCAGCAAACAAGAAGCATCTTCTGCAGGATTCTTGCAGCACAAAGACACTAAAAAGTAGCAGGTTGAGAATAATGCCACCCTTTGATTATATAAATATGTTACAACCACAACATTCTGAAGTAAACCAACAATTGAGCATGAGAAACAATAATCTCAATAGAATTGCATACAGAAGATAGTTTGATCATTCATCCAATAGTTACCTGATAACCTTCAAGTCCCACCTTCTCCAGAAGCCTCTTGCAAGCAATGACTTCATCAGAACTAACATAAAACATTACAAGTCAGGAGATGGCATAGCAAAAATGTCTATTAGCTAACGAACACAATTATAGTACCTCCCATCCAAAACTTCTGGAGCAAGGATGCCAAATCGGTCAATAAATTCATAAAATGGCTTCCTAGTTGGATATCCAGCACAGCTTATCCTGATTGCCTCCATGACTCCCTGCGATGATAAGCATAATATAGATTTACTTAATATAATAGAGGCAGCTTTATTTACAAGAATGATTTTATAAAGGTCCAACATTAGGATATAAACATTCTCACCCCACAAAGCAGTTGTTGCAGAACATTTTTGTTTTCAAAGATTGCTGGCTTAAGAAGGTTATTGGGCTTTACACAGCGAATGTAATGTGGCTCAGTGGAACTGAGAGTTTCAAGCAATGATTGCAATTGTTGCTGCAATAATACAAGAGATGACTTCACAATGTGCAAAATTAAGTAAAATCCAATCAAATTCCTAAAAATAGAAAGAGAAAATCCATCAACCTTGAATCGAGAACCTATTGAAGAGAACTTTGATGACTTGGAGGATTCTTCAGCCAGAGGTGGAAACAAAGATGACACAAAGGAGCATTTGGAAGCACTCAAGAGTGCCTGATGTTCAGCAACAACATAGTCTTTGTTTTTGTCCAGGAACAATTCTGTTTGGTAAGTAACCTGATAAAAGAAGTCAGCTTCTTTATGAATGTTCTTAAACATAAAGATTGTCACAGTTTGCTTCCAGTTCTACAATACTTACATCACCAGCATAATGACAAATTGTGAAGTCACTACGAGATAATTTTGGCTTGCTGAAGCGTTTATGGTTTTTAAATGTCTGGTATAGCTTCTGCGCAAATGTTTCATGCGTTGATCTTGGAAACATACTACAAAATACAGGCCTCAACTATGAGCAAGTCCAACTAAAAAAGTAGTAGATTAGCAAGAAAAAGTGTGGAAATTTTGACATCCATGTCATTTGGCAGTACAGCTAAGTACTCTACTTACCAAGCTTCATCCAAAAGAGCAATTATACCACCTGGTTTCTGAAAAATAGATAAAGTAAATAAAGTTATTGATAGAACCACTTGCTTAGATTCCCTTCATTGATATTTATTTATTATGTCAGGTCCGCCAATATCAAGAAGAGAGAACAAGTATGAAAGGGAAAAAAGAAAAAGAAAACAAAAAGAGCCAAAAGTATCATTAATATTACTACCTGACCTTACAAAACATACATTACAGAGTTGAAGCTAGTTTTGTGTTAAACCTAGAAACATGTGATAGAAAAGATTGGAACACTGACGTTACGTGTATTTATTGATTTCAAGAAAAAGCATGTCAACATGTCTGTTCTTCCATTAAATGAACATGGCAAGGCATGAAGAACAAAACAAACATGAAAATGATATAAGGAAAGAATAATATGAGATCAAAAGCAATGAAGCATATTATAAAGGGCACTCCTTCCTAATTCTGGAACTTCTGATTGCCGCCTCCAAGGTCCAGAAAACTCTACCCAGAAGTTAGCTATATCCTTTATGCCATTTATCTCTAACTGGAATCATATTTTCTATGATGATCATTAGTGCATGATGCCTGTTATATGTACCATTTACCTACCCCATCCTTCCATCCAGCAATGCGAACAATATGACTTTATACCAAAAACAGTAAGCACTATTAATGCACCTTCATTTACTAAGGTGCTAGCATACAAAATGATTAACATCATGTAACAATTATAGTTAATATTATGTGCCAAGATTGTAGTATATAGACAGAAAAATCTAAAATCCAGGGAATATCTGGCAAAATAGTATGTAGAATAGACACTACAAACCTTTTCAATAAGATCCAGAATATCTTGATTATCAACAAACTCAATGTAGCTCCAGTTAATTTCTTCCTTTGTATATTCTTCTTGCTCCATCTTGAAAACATGCTGCATAGAAAAATATTTATGCATCACAAAGTATGTAGTACAGATATCCCAAAAAATGCCAAGATTGCTAAAGTAATATAGATGCTTTCACAAACCAACCTGATTGAAATGTTGCTGAAGTTTTTCATTTGTCAAATTGATGCAAAATTGCTCAAAACTGCAAATCCAAAAGATGCTAAGTGTCACATGGAAGACTTCAAGAAGCAAAGCATTCACGAAAGTTTATATCACTGTAACTAATTATCAATCAGATAATGCAATTTCATCTGTTTGGATACACAGAAATAAGTGGTGGCACCAGTAGTCAAAATACTCTTGAGCTTTTCATTCAACTCCATACCATAACCCAAAAGGTTGAAAGAATAACTAGAAAATGGTCTCTTCTGCCATTTCCACTTGCTTAAAAATCGTGGTAGGGAACCTAATATGCTCAGTGAAACTTCATGAACTGGTGTGATCATGAAAACAGTAGCACAAAACTGGAGGCAACAATGGTTAAACTACATGGAAACTCATGAATCTTACTCTTTAAGTTTTAGGAATTAATTATGCTTCTTTCAAAAAGTACTCTTTATCCTGCAACCAAACAGAAGTATTTTGATTTGCTTTTTTGCTTTGAAAGCTTCTTTAATGAAAATGTAAGGTACAAAAGCAAACCCACATCTAACTTGTGCCGAAAGTCAAAAAATCATCAGAAAGCTCAAACATTATGAGATCATTAAATAACCAAGATGAACTGTATGGGCCAAAGCAGAAATGGATTTTCTCTCTAGAATGAACAACATCTATTTCTTGAAAGCTCCAATCATCGAATTCATATACTAAATAGTCAAAGTATCACAATGACACATCAGGTTAACCATATACCATTTGATGGAAAATAAAGTAAAAATCAGGCTAATTGCAAAAGACAGGTAGTACAGATACTTGAATATATATGATGACAATTTGTCCTAGCTATGCCTAATTTTGCCTCAAGGACACCTTGGTCTTAAGATCCAAGCCATCCTTGTTTGTCCAGGATTTTATTCCCAAAGGGGAAGGTTAAAACTCAAGACAAGAAAATCAAGATTTTTAACAATTACTTCTGCATTCAAGATTATAATTATGTCACCAAACAAGGAAGCATACAGTTTAAGTATCACCATTTAAACCAAACAATAAGAGAAACATAATTGATTCCTGAAAATATCATAAGATAAGAAGAAATCAGTCAGAGCAGGTGCAAGTGTCCTGAATCAAGGTGTAAGAAACACAGCTTAGACTAAGACATGACTGACAATTCAGATAAGCACATGCCTTTATGAGACCACTGCCTTTCTTTTAACAGTTAAAAGGCAAACATAAGCCCACAAGACAAGGGTGAAAGATACCTCTTAACATCTTGAGGCAAATAAATACAACTTACATTTAGTGGCTCTCAAAACTGATTTCATTCAATTATGAAAACAAAAGGCATACCGATTAAGCACCTGTTTGTCTTGAAACTCTCAAATCCATAAATATCCAGCACTCCAATTAAGGACTTTGAGTCAGGATCTTGACCAATTGAATTATTGATCTTGTCTACAATCCTGGTGAAGGTATTATAAAGCAATAATGAACAAGAAACTCCAAAGTCTCAAAGTGATAGTATAATATAAATAAAGTATGTAGCAGGCACAGTCCAAACGGATATATTCTCTGCTAAAGCATGGAGAGGAAGCATACCAGTCAAATAACCTCGAGTACACAATTTTAGCCAAAGCATCTCTACTAAGAACTGCAGATTGAGGGTCCAGCCATTTTGTAATAGTTTCATCACGAGTTACAATCACACGTTTGCAGAGAGAGTCTTCTAGCGCCTTCTCATTGCACCTTCAAAACACACAAAAAAGAGGAAAGAAATTTTATTCCTCATTTTTGGAGAGCACATGAAATCCCAACAATCAAGAGTTTCTCTGTTAGCAAGTCTGACAATGGAAGTAATCACTTACATCAAAAGTTCAGCAGCAGTTCTTAGATGGAACCAAGATTTTTCATCTTTGGGAACTGATGAGTCTATTTCCTTTCCTTTTGCAAATTCAATGTTTCCAAGATGGAGAATTCCAGCAACAACTTGAAATATTGCATCCTGATGAAGCAAAATTTTGTGAACAAAAATAAGTTATAGAATATTTTGAACTTGGGTTGCATGATTTATCCGAAGAACTACCAAAAGAAGGGGGGGAAAAACCTGCTCATCAGAACTTATTCCAAGAATATCCATTGCCCGTCTTGTTGCAAGGTATTCCTTAGAATCATCATTACCGTCCAACTCATAGCAATTTGATTGATTGAGATAATGAAATGTTCTTGGGTTACCTAACTTGAACCGCTGAATATCCTGACAAGTGAAATGGAAAAAAAGAAATAGCAATTTCTGCAAGTAAGAAAAGGAGCATTTGACACTTACATTACAGATGAGAAGGGTGATTTGTGCTGGGATGGAAAAAATCTAGATCACTTTCCAGAATTGAGAAATACAAAAGGGGCATAATACACTTTCTGGAGGTTAACCTCCACAAGTGGATCGGTACCACTTTTTGATTTGGTTGTGGTTTAATTTTTTAACAAATTGTATACGTACACATAAATGGCATGATAAAAATCTCCATTACTTTTTTGCCACTCTTGTGTCCAGGGTTTGAAGATGGGTAAACATACATCTCTGGAATTGGAAATCGACACAAATATGAATTCCTCTTGACGAACAAAATGGCAAAGCACATATAAAGACAATTTAGAGCGACAAAAGTGCCAAGTACACTGCTAACATCAATGCCCAATTATCTGAATTGATCATGGGACGGGACACAGTGAAGGTTTAGAGCCAAAAGTACATACTAACACATGTATCAGGAAACAACATAAATTCAAGCAAGCAGAGTTAATTTTAAGGCTCCACAGTCTATCATGCATCATTATATATCCTTCATCATAAATCAACAAAAAAGGAAACTGATAAACCACCACCATGGAAAAAGAAAAAAAAAGGCAGAAGAAGGCAAAATTCAAGGAAACATTAAAAAGAAAATCCATTAAGCAAGCAACCTCCTAATATAATAACCACTGACCCAACTGGCCATAAGCTACAAGAATCTCTTTGGGCCACGGAAAAATAGAAAACCTGACATATGAAATAAGAACACAAGAAATAAATAAAACCCATTGAATCAGCCATGACTGGGCACAAAAAACCTAAATGAAAGCAATAAATAACAGAAATATCTGTCTATACAAAAGATGCTCCATTTTTCCTTTTTTTCCAGTAAAAATAAAATAAATGGAAATTGAAGTAAAAAAGAAACAAAAAAAAAAATTAAGAAAAGTAACATTTGACAGAGCCCATAAGTTTTTCTGGTATGCTTGCCAAAATGGAAAAAAAATCTTTTATCACTGGCAACCTGTAAGTGAATTGATCCAAGAATTTCAAACGTCCTTACCAGTCACTTCACGTCTTTATTTAGTTAACACAACATCCAGCTCAGTGACACCAAGTAAAAGAAAATTGAAGTATCTGACCGTATAACCTCTTTAAAAAAATCCTATTGGAGTAAGTCAATTGGATGTGATTTGTAAGCACTTTCATATCATGGCATTGCATTGTATTAGGACTTCTCATATTCATTCCCAATATTGATACAAGAGTCCTGTCATCTGAAGATAAAGCATACGGAATAAAGCAAGGAAGAAAAACTCCTGAATAGAGGAGTGTGACTGCACAAATTCTTTTTCAGACAGTCCACCATGGTAATTACATGCTCCAGGAAACTTCAAACTAAAAGGACAGACTACCAAAAAAAATTTGTGGGAAAAAGTACTCAACAGTACAATTTCCAAATATATCTATGGAGCAAGAAAGAAAACTTTTGTGGAGCATCTACAGAAAATTACCTCTGGTGGTGCAGCACAAAGCATGTAGAAACAATGATAATTTCTCTCAGGATCAGACACCTGACAAACACGTGATCTTTCAAGCAAATAAGTTCTGATTGCAGCTCCAGAAATCCTCCCCTTCTGGTCAAATTGAATCTCCACGAACTTACCAAAACGACTGCAACATCCACATATAAATATAGATTCCCAACAAAAATCAGATAGATAAAGTATATGATACAAATATAAATATACTCAAAACACATTTAAATAATTAAATCTTCTAACCTTGAGTTGTTGTTTCTTACGGTCTTTGCATTACCAAATGCCTCTAAAACAGGATTGGACTGCAAATGCAACGAAACCACAAGAAATTTTTAGGGAAAAGGCATGAGATACATGGAAAATTTTAGTGGATCCAAAATTCGAATACACGGAGTTTCAAGAAATCCAAAATTGGAACATTGAGTTTTCTCAAATGGTACATATAGTAGAAGTGTGAGGCTCTTTTTACCTCCAGAACTTGTTGCTCAACAGTCCTCCCCTCAGCAGCAGCCCTCCCTCCCATATAAGCAAGATAATGCATGAGCAACTTTGTGCTTTCTGTTTTACCCGCCCCACTTTCTCCACTAACCAAAATTGATTGACTTACTCCGTCATTGATCATTAGTCTGCATAAATATTCATGGTGATTTTTCTTCAGACAAGTAAAGTGACCAAACAAATAATCTTCAACCAGTATGGGATAAAGTACCTGTATGCTGCATCAGCAACAGCAAATGGATGTGGACTCAGCTCACCAAAGGCTGCCCCTTTATATTGTGCCATCATATGGCTGTCATAGAGATGAGGTAGTTTTCTAAAAGGGTTTACAGCTATCAATATATTCCCAGTGTAAGTCTGGAGGCAACATTTACTGTATTAGCCTTATCTCAAAAAATTATTCAAATGCAGCAAATAATAATAATAATAACAATAACAACAGAAGCAAAAAGTTTCTCAACATCCATCAAATTGTAATGATAATAACAATAACAACAAAAGCAAAAGGTTTCTCAACATCCATCAAATTGTAAGATCAGTTTAACTATCCTCCACCCGCAAACCAAAACAATGATATAAGAAGAATGGTTATCTTTTCTGTACAAACACTTACATATATCTCATTCATATCATATCTCGATTTTAAGTTCTGCAAGACTCCTGGTTCATGCAAATAAGCTAGCTTTGTCATATCATCTACTCCACATGGCGGGGCTTCAGCATCTTTGGGGTATGCCTTGGAAGCCTTAACTACAACCTGCAATTTTTTCAAAGATTTAAGTTTTAAAAAAAAGTATCGGCTAAACTTCAGCGGTAGACTATTCACTTATGAAATACTTCAACCAATGGATGCAACAACAAAAAGTAATTGGAGACTCATCATTTGTCATTTGACAAAACATATTCAGCTGAAATTCATCTGAGCGTGCTCATAAGTAAATTTCTCAAATGCACTTACAGTCTTCCCGGACGTGCAGAGAACCTTGATATCATCACCATTAACCTCCACTACTTCACCATCTATCCAAATTACATCAGGATCTTCCACCCAAACAAGATATCCGACCACAGGTGTAAAATTTGGAGCCTGCAAAACCAAGGGTGTCAATGCTTCAGTATCACTGTACTACGGTTTTAGACAAGATTTAGGCATCAGCAGTTGTAATACAAACAGGGAAATAAGCATAAGCATATTCAATTATCTAAAACTGGCAAAAATTGCTAAAATCTAACAGTAATTCATCCTTTACTGTCAATTCATAGAGTTTATAGAAGAACAAGAGAAAGAATGGACAGCAACATCCATAAGTAAGCTCTAGAGAATAGATTTAGAAATGTTAATCCAAATAAATATTTGGTAATATCATTTCCAACTCCTAGCATCTAGACAACTTATGGATGTCAAATTGAATTTGCAGTACGGTCACTTTTCTCTCATATAAACGAACCTTTAGCCTACTTCCCATAAGCAAAAATACTAGTCCACCATGAAATTAGAACAACTATATAGTGCCAAGAATGGAAGTCCAAAAATTTATATATCGAGCTCTGAATGTTAATAACTATCACTCATTAAAGTTACACTAATTTAAATTGGATATTTAAATTTGAGCATCCAATTTAAATTTTTAATCCAAAAAAACTAAAAATAAATAAATAATTGACTCTTAGTGAACGAATTAAATTTAAATGAATAGGATTCCTATACAAATGGAGCACAATCGCACAAAATGGGATTGAAATTTAAATAAATTATTGCATCAAAGTCTACAACTAAAACTTTGGTCAATGGCATTTCAACTTGGAACTAAAATCCGATGGCTGAAGACAAAAATCTTAATGTCATATATAGTCAAACAGATCAAAACACATTGATGAAAATTAAATCTATAAGATTAACAAATGGCATTAACTATATCCACTTTGCTTCGACTTAAGTACAGATCAGTCCACCGACCTAATACAACAAACAACAATTTTTCAGACAACTCAAAGAATCAAATCTTGAAATGAACATTAAAGAAAAAAATAACAAAATAAATGAATATGAATAACCAAAAATATTATCCATAAATACCATATTGTAGATAGATTGATCGGATCAGAGACTTGGCTTGCTTCTGGATCTACTGCCGCAGCGTTCAACGAAGAACATGCAATTCGGCGGCCAAGATTTGTTTTTGAACTTGGACTCCTTGTTCAACTATAGCTAATATTTGATCTATAAATTAAACAATAAAAGAATATCTAAATAAAAAAAGAAATTGAAATGAAAGAAGAAAGAAAATGATCAAAAAATGAGAAGCTTAAACCCTTCGACAAAGAGCAAATAATTGAAGAAGAAAATAAGCCTCTCCCTATAAATCTCTCGGCTTTTGAGAGCTATGAGACTCTTTGTGCTTATTGGTTTCTCGTTTGTTTTTCTTAATCGTTTCTTTTATTTTCTTTGGCACTTTCTGAGGGTCTTGGTCTTAAGTTCAAATTGAGGTATCGGCGTAATTAAGCGATGTGTAATTAAGTAGTTAAAGAAAGTAAACGTTAATTTAAAGCGGGCTTGAATTCCAAAAGTGCCCTTGGGTCTCGTTGTAATTACGAAGCTGATGGCGCTGAGATAGGGTCAGATATTAGTAATTTAGTATACAAGAAGGTTGTCTTGTTGTCTGGGTCCTACTCCTTGAAATTTGGAAATTGAAATGCAAAGGCGGTACGTTTTTACGAAGATTAAAATAAGTTGGGTGGGCTTTGCTTGCAATTGTGCGTTTCATCAAATTCTCGTGGGAAAACTACTGTGACTGACCGTCATTCCACGTCATGTCAACATAACGATTAGCGCCCTCGAGTTTTTTCCTTTCCCTCCTTTGTGTGAATTGTGATGAAAAATTTTTGCTTCCATTTGCGTCTAAGTTTAAATTTAATTTTATGAAAATATTATTTTATAAGATTCTTGAAATAAACTATTTCGTCATCAATCAATCCGAATATCCAAAGTAATTTTGTATATTTTATGTGCAAAATAAGATCTGTCTATGTTTTTTTTATAATAAATATTAATGATCGAAGTTAGTTGATTTGAAATATCAAAATAATTACTTTCTTATTTTGGATTGTTCTTTAAATTTATAAGAAAAACATTATCCTCTTATAAAAAAATATATATTAATATATTTAAATGACAAAAAAGAAAGGTATTAATATGTTATAAGTATCAAAGATAATAAAAAAAAAGTGATGAATAAATTGTACATTAGTATAACATATATGGCGTGAAGTGTTTGTGAATAAATAATTTTTGAATAATTTAGAATTGAATTAAATAATAGGTGTGGTGTGCATAACATGCATATAGAATATGAGAACTATAAGTTGAATGAATAATGAATCAAGTGTGTATGTTTATATATAGTGCATAATTCCTAATTCATATATAGAATATGAATGCATGAACTCAAATTAAAGTATGATTTAATTAAGTTTTTGTAAATAAAAATTTTAATTTTTTTCAAATAATGAAGAGTATTTAAGTAAAAAATTTCACTTGTGATAAATCATTCTTTGTGTAGAATACTAATTAAATAATAAAAATAATAATAAGAATTGAATTGTAAACTTGTGCATTAGGTTATAAACGTGTTGGTTGAGTTTATAAATAATGAGACTATCAGATGTCCCTTTAAAGTGAATGAGTGAAAGCATTCTAAATAAACTATTTGGTTTTTCAACTAGCTATTGCCTTGTATACTATACTCGTCTGTGTATAATATAATAATCATATAACTATATAAGAAAAATGGTAGGTCATATTTTTTGTGGTAATCCCTCAACATACATAGGATAGAAATTATTAAAAAAAATAGGCAAGTGTTACTTCTAGAAAAATGTGGTAATCAGAATGTGAAATAATCAAAAATAAAATTAAGTGATATTTTCTAAACACTTTTTGTATTAATCTTATCCATTAAATGTGTTTGTGGAATTTCTTTATTGGATATCTCGTGACTCCAAAATATGATTTTTGAATTCTAGTTTTGTCAAAGGTTGGCTCTCGTAGGTTTCATTATTGTTGAAGATTCTGTTAAATAATTTAAAGGGTCATGTCATCCCTTTTATAGTGAAATTAGGAAGAGGAGTTGAATAAAATAGTTGGTGCATGCTCGTATTGGGGAGAGAATTTAAGAATGAGGTTTTCTCCTTTCAATCCGTCTTATAAGTTGTCATGTTTTATGATAGAGCTTCTGTAGGAATCTTTAAATGATTAAGCTTGACTTTTGCTATTTATTGAATCTTGTTGTACTTTCACAATGTAAATGTATGACAATGAAAAGAAAATTTTCATAATTATACTTTTATTCTCTTGTGTTTATTTTGTGTTTTACTGTAGATGAAATTTTTATTAGCGCTTTTACATAATTATATTTTATGTTTAAGACACGTAATGCTATGTTTGGATGTATTTTATTATGTTTTTGAATGTGATTTCTTTCACTTTGAATTATGTTTTTATGCTTTCCTTGGATGAGATATTTCATTTACAGCCAGGGAAGGTTGTTGACTTAGCTTCTTATATGTTGTTTGTGCTTCCTATAAGTGGGAGATGTTTTCTTTATATGACTGAAAGCATTGTTATTGTGTGTTCTAATACGAGATAATCATTTGAGAGAGTCATCTTTTGTGTTTTATAATGGTTCGTTCTCTTTGATGCTTGTATTCGTAGAGTTTATTTCTTATATATAGATGTTTGTTTGATTCATGTATTTAAAAGGCTAAGGCATGGGCCCTTTATAAAGAAAGCTTGCTGGTGGTGCTTCCCAAACTAAGACACGAGGTCCTTTAAGGAAAGTCTTCTTGTAGCACTTCCCCAACAAAAACATGAAGCTCCATAAAGGGAAGCTTTTTTATGGGATAGATGCTTATTGGTAAAGATATTGGACCTTTCCAGAGAAGTCGTTCATTATAAGTGCTTCTTTGAGGAAGATGTTCATTCAAGGAAGTCTTATAGTATGAGTGCTTCTAAGGTAAAAGTACTAAACACGTCAAATGAAGTCTTATAGTATGGGTACTATCAAGGTGAGTGTACTATACTCGTTCAAATAAGTCTTATAATATGGGTACTTCCAAGGTGAGAGTATTAAATGTTGACGTATTTTAGGGTGTATGCATGTGATTGTGTACATATTGAAAAATTAAAATTATGCATCATATACATGAATTTGACAGCGAAATTTATCAAGTAATCAACATATACACATGTAGTTCAATTCTTAACAACTTAAGAATACAGAAAACATACCTTTGAAGACCTCCAATAAAGATTTTCAATTTTGGATATCCTTGCTCCAACTTTGAGCTCACCTTGAAGTGCACTCTTGTCCAATTCTAGTTTACAACAATCCGGTGGGATTGTAAAGTTAGAATAGCAGCAGTATGATCTCTAGCAATAAGGTTTTGATTACTAGAAAGAAAAATATAAATTATTTATTTTTCTTTCTCCTTTGGTTTTTCTCACAAGTCTTTGTTCTTTGAAAAACTCTCTCAAAACCAACTATTCTTTTTCCTCTCAACTCTTGCACGAATTTTCATTCACTCTCTTGTTAACACACTTACAACTCAACCATTTTTAGTGGTTATCACACTTCACAAGTGTTCCACCAAAATTAGATTAAGTAACCAACTACCAAAACAATTTTTGGTGGCCATTTTAATGGTCTAATAAAATTAACCATTAATCATAAAATGGTGCTCCACTAAATTTAGTTTATATTTCTCAAATTAGGTATGTCTTCCATTTAGGGATAAAATAACAAATAAATAAAATTATATTTTATTTATTTAAATAATATTTATTTAATTATTCAAAAACTATTTAAATAATTAATATTTACCTTATTTGATTTTACTAACATGGTAAATGGTTGAATTCATGGTAAAATAATTCATACAATAAAATTGTGCCACTTGTTAATATCTAATTAGTTAATAACTCTTTTCAACTAATTAAATAATATACTTAACATTTAAGTTTAAACAAGTGCACAACCCGAGGAACCTCGAAACATATTTTCGGTTCGCTGGAATTTCTAGGATGGAACTGTTCAATTCATTATGCTACCCCAGTGCACAACGAGTACACTTCATATTGTGAAACTCTCTAGGTCCACACCCGAATTATCTTATAGAACTTCTCCATACATCCATGAACGATGCCCCACACACACGTTACGGATATTACAAAGCTGCGCGTTAGACCATACAAGTTGAGGTTATAACATATTCATATAATCCCTCCATCATTTATTTTCGAGTAGAGCAAAGATATAGATCAACACCATCAAATCTCCATATGCCCGACTAAAAGCTTATCTCTTGAATTGTATTTCAATAAATAATATTCTCAAATACTTTTGTAATATTATTTATCCCTATGGTTAAACTATTTTCCCGAAAATTATTGCTTATGACCATAAGTCTTTCTGAAATACAATCTATAGAGTATTAGGATATAATACTCACCCAAATGAGCTGATGGACCCCATATCTATGCACACCGGACTCCATGAGTATCGGATCATACCCAGCGACACCCAGCGGTTAGACCATGAAAGGTTTCTGACATGTGTGGAACCAAAGTATGGTGGATCACTCACAAGCCCACCGTGGCACTCAGGTCAAAGGATCACGAATACTACTCAACTCGAAAGATCCTTCATTGATGGCTTTATGGGATGTTTATTAGAGATCTTTGTGAGTCTGTTCAGTATTCAATCCTTACTGAATACTTGTATCTCTATACGAGCTTCCACTAAACTCATGGTTTATTAAGAATAATCATCTGAACCATCCAGATATAGACATACACTAATCTATATATTTGTTAAGGTATTCACTGACAGACCTGCATCAGTGAAGATAGATCAGGAACATAATATTTAAGAACATATTTGTATAATGACATTTCCTAGCACTATTTGTAACTCTTTGCAATTATGTCATTACTAATATATTCTTAAGTCTTTGTCCCATTTCAGATAAGGCTCTAACTCTTTAGATAACGCTGACTGTTATATCCTGGTAACTCTTATCAGTGCCAACTCTTAGCATTTATAATTCTCAGCGGTTCTAATTCTTAGCACTAATCTAAACTCATTTAGACAAGATCTGAACTCTTTCAGATCGTACAATGTCTGAAACGTTACAAGCATCTTACCATATATAAATATAATTAGCGATTTATTAAAATAATAACACTAGTATAAATATTAAATAAATATTCATACATAATGGGATGACACGTAAGCATAAATCTCAACATTAAACTCGTAAAAAAAAAGTCTTATGACATGGGCGCTCCTAAAATGAAGGTACTAAACCCCTCTAAGGAATTCTTATGTCATGGGCGCTTTCAAGGTGAAAGAACTCAATCATCCAAGGAAATTTTATGACATAGGTGCTTCCAAAGTTAAGGTACTAAACCCATTCAATGATGTCTTACAGTAAAGGTACTTCTAAGATGAAGGTATTGAACCCATTCAAGAAAGTCTTATAGTATGACACTTTTAAGATGAAGTATTAAACTCTTCCAAATAAGTCTTTTAATGTGTTTTGCTTCCTTGGCGAAGGTACTAGGTTGGTCAAAGGAAGTCTTTAAAAAAAATATTAGTATCAAAATAATATATAAAAATTAAAAAATGTGTAAAACTTGAATGTGTCTTATGACGTAGGGTTGATTCCCTCCTCGTGATATGTTGTGGATAGGTTTCATATCCACATGCTTAATGATCTCAATTTAAATATAAGTGGAATTTATTAAATAAATTTTAAGATGTGAAGGGATATTAATGAACACCTGAAAACAAAAGTTTTAAACAACAAAAAATGAATATATATAATCAAAATTTTGAAGTAGTTTAGGAGTAAGTAAACCAAAATAAGAAAAGGAAGTGAAATTTTGTCTTTATTTCTCGATTGGTAAGAGGTGGTGGATGAATTATTATCTCTTAATCTCGTAAGGATTAAAATGTTTGATCGTGTAGAATTCAAAATAGAAAATCTTATAATAAACTCATTTGATGGTGAATTGCGATGATTGATTTGTATTTTGAATGGTCTTTTCTTTAGTGATTCTAATGGTAGACATTAGCATAAATTGTTGGGAAAATGTTAGTTGTCCCTTTTTTAATTAATCTAAAGTTTTATCGGTGATTGGCAGAGGCTTGAAATATTGCGAACTTGAACGGCCAGCAACCAATTAGGTTCTTGATTTATTTCTAGCAAAGTTGGTGGTGAACGGCAGTGGTAACCAAAGTGATAGGTTAGCTAGCCAATTTTAAATTGATGGAAGGTTTGGCCGGCAGTTGAAAAAGCAAGATAAAAAAAGTGGTGGCCGTTTTGGGTTTTGGCCCATTTGCCGGTGATCTCATCAGCGGATGACGGCGGAGATGAGAAATCTACACGGCCGGCTTTTTTTTAGTTGGTTGGTGTATTTCCCAGTGACTTGCGATGTTCTGGTGTAGCAGTGAATGTTAGTAAGAGGTGGTCAAGCGTTGGTCAGGGTTTCAGCTTTGAAGTTGTTTATGTATTTTATTTGTGTTTTACTTCCAAAAAAGTTACTTGTTGCAGCTATTGCCGTGTTAGCATTTTCCCAAGTCACATAGGATTGAGTCCTAACGTGATGTCCCCTTTCTTCTTTCTTTTTTATTGTTTTTGTTTTTGTTTTTGAAAAGCAAGACAGAGGAATTTAAGTTTAATGTTTAATTATAAAGAGTTTGCAAATTGCAAAATGAGGAGGGGGGAAGTGGTTTTTCTACTTTTTTTTATGTAACTCATGCATGGTTACACTCGGACTCTTCATTATGTTCCATGGCAATCAATTTTTGCAAATCTTTTTTTTATTTGTTTTTTTAACAGTGAATCAGTCTTTATAATTTGCAGCAATAGAAAATAGATTTATCAAAGTGAATAAGCCTTCACAATAGTGAAAGTAAATTTATAAAGAAGAAGCTTTTCTGTAGTGATCCATTGAGGTCTTTTAGCTTAGCATGTCAATTGATAAGAGGTAATGAATGAATTTATTTGCAGGACTAAAATTTAATTGATGATGGGGGACTAGGATGCAAACTGAGGATTTAATTGATCGATGATCAACGGTTGTGAACAGCTTGTTTGGCTATGATATACCCAGAGATTTCTTTTTGTTTTTTCGGTTTCAAATTTTTTTTTTTTTTTTGTCTACATATGGCTCAGCATGTTTTTAGAAATTTAACTGTACGTGGCCTACGCAAGTTAATCATAATTGCTCCACGCTGTTCTTCTGAATTTGTTTATATGTCACCCATGCAGGTTGAATTGCTTGAATGCGGTCACACATTTTCATCAGAAACGTTGGCTTTTTGTTTAAAAAATTCTCACAAATAGAACTGAAGTTTTTCAAATTGGAATTTCAAAATAATTACTTTTTAATTTTGATGGCTCATTAAATTTATTAAAAAGTACCATCCTTTTATAATAAAAAATATTTTAATACTTAAATTAATATTTAATCAAAAAAATATCACTAATATGTGAGGAGTCATATTAGTGTCTTAAAAACAAATATGAGAGTGATTAATAAATTATATGAGTATAAAATATTAGTATGAAATTTTATGAATAAAGAATTCTTAATAAATTATAATCGAATTGAATAATAAACGTGGTATATATAATGTGTATATAATATAAGAAATATGAATTGAATGAATAATTAATTAATAGTATATGGTTATTTATAATGTATGAATTCTAATCTATATTAGAGTAAATGTATAAATTTAAATTAAAATATAATTTAATTAAATATTTATAAATACAAATACTAATCCATTTCAACTAAGGGAGAGAGATTTAAATGAAATTTTACTTATTCATTCACTTGTGAAAAAAATATTTTTCATGTAGAATACTAAATAAATAATTAAAATATGAATATAATTTAAATTATGAGCTCATAAATTAAGTTATGAGCGAGCTGGTTAAGTCTATAAATAATAGAATCATCAATGACCAAACGATAAAATTTATTAAGTAAACAAATTATAATCTTTGTAAAATTAATTTATACCTAAGATATAAATATTTTAAAAAAATTTGAGATAAGAGATCGCATGCATACTTTGCCATGTATTTTTTTTAATCATCGTTAAATGTAATATCATTGATAAATCACTAATATTACATACTGCTGATATTTAAATCATAATATAACTAGGACTATAGACTATATGGATTAATACCAATAATCAAATTTGACATTTTCGTGTATTAATAAAATATATAAATCCTATGGTTCTTTGTTTTGGTTACAATAATCCATGACTTTATTATTGGTCCTCACCACTTGATTCCTTTTTTATCTAACAATTTTGAATTGGTCTGACCGTATCGATTAAGCAAAAAGCTACGTTTGTTCATAGTTGGAGATAATTGTTCGTATTGCCACTAATTAATATTTACTCCCGAACTTTGTCTTTGAATAAATCATTTAGCGAAAATAAACTTTAAGCATGACACCCAAAATAAATTTGGAAAATTTTCATAAATAACTTCTTTATTTTTTAAACTAAATATAAAATAATTATATTTTATTAACCAAATATTTTAATTTTGAACACTTTTACTCTAATATCAAAAATATAACTTTCTTTTTTTTTACCGAACCTTCAAAAGTGATATTGATGAACCAAAGTATATTGATGGCCGAATATTTTTAAAGTTGTTATTACCAAAATTGAGTGGTGCTTAGTATATTTATCACTTTAAATCAAAGAAATAGTCGAATCTGGTAAGTGTTTAGAAAATTTAATTTTAATTAGAAATTAGATAAAACTTACATTTAAAGTTTAAAATAAGTGTTATTGATGTATTAAATGTAAAAAAATGAGTTAGAATAGTATAAAAGACGTTGAAATTTGGTCAAAAATAAGTTTTGGAGTGTGTTTGGCAAAAATCATACGACGGTCAATGCTGCTGCCGTCAATTTAGGCATCTCGGGGCCATCTTAAGCCCGAGATGTGCCTCGAGATACACATATTGTGCACGCCGCAGGGCCGTCTCAGGCCCGAGACGGCCCTGCGGCGATCACAATATGCACTTCTCAGGGCACATCTCGGCCCGGCCCCACGACACGCACAATATGTGCATCTCGGGCCCAAGATGTGCCCCCGCGATGAGCGTGATTGCGTATTTTTCAATTTTTTTATATTTAAACATTTGATTTTTTTTAAAATAATTTTACTAATTGTCTTTTTTATTTTTTTCAGGTCGTATGGAGTATGATGCAATAGTTATTTATTTTTTAGGAAAGTAAGAGAGTTCTAGTGATGGGGAAGAAAGTTATGTTGATTATAGTAATATTGAAATTTCGGTTCCGAAAGATATTAATTTTGAAGATCTTTTAAATGCAGTATGTTATACCTTGGGAATCGACAATGTAAACTGTAAGGTGACTTTGAAAATCAAAATTGATACAACGAGGTATAACTTAAAGCCTATTGAGATTAGAAACAACAGTGATGTTTGATTTTTTTTTAGCGTTAATAGAAGATTGTATTATCCTTTATGTGTAACAGTGGATCCTATAGCTCCCGTTTATGAAGTTGATGTACAGCCCATCAATCAAAACCCACCATCGATTCATACTCATTTTATGTTAGCTAGCGGTAGCAACCAAATGAGCCATATATCTCTATCAATTCCAGCAGTGGTTTCTGCGAACAAGTATCACAATGTTTCTCCTATACCCTTCAATGAAGACCTAGCATATACACATTACACTTGTGATGACATTAAAAATGTTGGGGATGTGGAAGGGGACTGTAATGATGTTAGAAATGTTGATAATTTAGAAGGGGATGATTTAGCAGAAGGCGAACGTTGTTATGTTTCGACAAGCTCCCTAAATGTTGAAGTTAGAAAAACAGATTTTTGTAAAGCGGAAAACCCCTTTGCATTTATGCCTCCAATACCACCATCAGACTTGGGCATTTCGGATAAGATATCGAGTAGTGGAATTGGCGATGTATTTATAGGAAAGTTGTTTGATAGCTAAGACGAACTTCACCAGGCTATTAGTATACTAGCACTTAAAAGTAATTGGAGCTTTAAAGTGTCAAGGTCGACAAAATGTCGTTTTGAGATCAAATGTGATGATGATAGATACCGATGGCAATTACATGCAGTGTCAACAGATGCAAGGAAACATTTCATTGTGCGTAAAATTGATTCAAGTCATGTGTGCCAATTAGATCGATTGCGCGATGGTCATCGACAAGCAAAGTTTTAGATTATTGGCAAATTTATAAAAAAAATAAGTTTGCATCTGCAAGTCAACTTTATAGACCAAAGAAAATCCAAGCAGACATGCGTGAGAAGTTTGGTGTAGACATAACTTACCCTACTGCTTGGCGGTCTAAGGAGCATGCATTGGTGTTGATACGTGGTACTCCAGAAGGTTCATAAAAATTACTTCCTGCATACTGTCATATATTGGAACAACATAACCCAGGTACAGTCACGCATTTGGAGATTGACGATTGCAAGCACTTCAAATATTTCTTCATGGCTCTTGGACCATGTATTAGAGAGTTCTAATTTTCCATCCGACCGGTTATTGCAGTTGATGGTACATTTTTAAAAAATGTATACTTTGGAATAATGTTTGTGACTATTTGTAAGGATGGAAACAACCAGATTTTTCCACTTGCAAGGAGTATTGCTGACTCTGAAAATGATGCTTCATAGAAGTGGTTTATGGAATGCAGCATTCTTAAGTGAGTTATGAAACACGGTCCATGCAATATTGCCCTATGGATACTTATTAAACTCATCAAGGTCATCCACTAAATATAGAATAAAATTTTGAATCCCACTACGCTCGTCACGTGGGATCAAAACACCATGCATAAAATAAAATAAACTCAACTTGACTGCATCTGCATCGTCCATAATCATCAACTTCAGACGTCCGTACCATTTATCAAGAAATATGTAAGATAATTTTTTTAACCCGAAAAAATATGTATCCCATAATTGAGTGCCTAATTTTTTATGCAGCTGCTGGGAGAGAGGATAATCTCGCATTTATAGTCCGGTGATTAGTACAAACTCTTGCCTGCTAAATCGAATGTGTTTCCTCCCTATGTAAAACCACATCTCATCTTCTAAATTAGAGGTATGTGATAGGGGTGTAAAAGTACCATTATTATTTGTATCTAACATTCGTATTTTGCTCCAAATCATAACTATTTTGCTATTTAATTGTGGTTTTTGATCATAAATAGATGCATGATGGAAAATGTGACGCATAGGAATAAACGGGAGGCGAATCGGACATCAAACGAAGAAGTTACGCTCAAAATACAAAAGGGGCACCAGGCCAGCGACTAAGCGCTATGGCGCTCGAGGCGGCGAACAGTGTCGGAAAACAGTATTTTTGTTACAGTATGTGTGAACATTATTTTGCTACAGTAACTCGTAAACAGTATTTAGAATATAAAAACCTATAAATAGAAAGCCAAAAACCCTAGGATAGGGAGGAGAAAAAGAGAGAAAAGAGGCAAAAACTTAGAGAAAGAATTCACAACACAAATCAAAGATCAAAGTCAAAGATTGAAGAACCAAGATCAAGATTCAAGCTTCAAGCCAAGATTGAGGGAGAAGCACATCAAGGAGTCACTTTGATTAGTTTTTCTTCTCTTTCTTTATCATTATGTTCTTATTCTTGTTGATTTTCATGAATTGGTTTGATACTTTTGGTTTTGTGATGGGCTAAATTGTTATTCTAGGGTTAGACTATGTAAACCTAGTATGTAGTTGGATTTTATTGATTCTTAGTTTATGAACTTGATAAATTCAATTGATTCATTCTATCTTGTATTTAATGCTTTCATTATACCTGATCAATATTTTGAATGATTGAGGAACCATGATGAACTCAACGAAGGGATTCATGTGTTTAGCCTATAGTAGTTTAATGCATGATCATAGGGTAACAACTATGAGTTCCATTTAGAATAGACATATACCTAGGTGGCATGTATGGTATAATTTAGACTTGATCTTAATGAATTACATTCTAATTTGATTACCATAGACATATAGGTGATTGTTAGAATGCGTAATATAGTCACTTGACTATTGACAGAGGCTTGTGATGAGATTATTGTCGAAACTAATCAATTGATATTAAGGGATTAATTAAGTGGTTAATGAATCCAATAAAATACTAGGGGACGAGTCAAAATCCTAGATTATCTTTATTTGTGAATTCTACTCTTTGTTTTTTGTCTAGTTAATTGATAGAATTAGATTAGTTAAATAAATTTCAGATTGTGATTTTCTGAATAAAAGTTAAGTAGGTAAAATTTTAATACTTGATTTATAGAATTAGATTGCATAGTCCCTGTGGGATCGATATCTGGACTTAAAATCATATATTACTTGATACGATAGCGTGCACTTACGCTTAGCTACTATAGCACACTAATCAAGTTTTTGGCGCCGTTGCCGGAGATTAGTTTTATCTATTCTTTAGATCAATACTAATACTGAACTACTTACTTTTAATTCAGATTTTTATTTTATTTTATCTTCTTCTTTTTACTTTGATTTTCTTTTTATTTTGCTTTGACAGTTCATACCATAGAGGGAAACAATGATCATATCAATAATCCTGTGTTTGAGCCCATGATACCACAGAGAGCTTTGAAAGAGTATACTATCCCAACTACAAATGGTGTTCAGTCTAGTATTTGGCGACCAACCATTAATGCTAATAACTTTCAGATCAAGCCGAATATTATTCAAATGCTAAAAGAAACTGTGCAGTTCAGCGGAGCCCCCAATGACGATCCTAACATGCATATCATAAACTTCTTGAAAATTTGTGATACCTTCAAATACAACGAAGTCTCCGACGATGCCATCAGATTGAGATTATTCCCTTTCTCTTTAAGGGATAGAGCTAAGAGTTGGTTGATGTCATTGCCATCAGGATCCATATCGACATGGGAAGATTTAGCACAAAAGTTCTTAGCCAAGTTCTTTCCACCAGCAAAGACAGCAAAGATGAGGAATGACATCACTTCATTCAGTCAGATTAATGAAGAGTCATTGTATGAGGCATGGGAGCGCTTCAAGGACATATTAAGGAAGTGTCCTCATCATAAAGTTCCTAAATGACTATTAGTCAAAACGTTCTATAATGGATTAGTAGGCCACTTGAGGACTATTGTAGATGCTGTTGCTGGAGGAGCTTTAATGAATAAGTTTATAGATGAGGCTTATGATCTATTAGAAGATATGGCGTCAAACAGTTACCAATGGCCAGCAGAAAGAGTTACACCTAAGAGAGTTGCCGGTATATATGAAATTTACGCATTCAATGCATTGATAGCTCAAATCAATACTTTATCTAAAAAGTTTGATGCATTAAATAACATCAAAACTCGACAAGTGACATGCGACTTTTATGGTGATAACCACATGAATGGGCGGTGCACGAAAGCAGTAAATTATGTGGGCAATTTCAATTGTCAACAACCTATCCCACAATCAAATTCCTACAATCCGAGGTGGAGAGATCATCCTAACTTTTTTTGGCATTACAACCAAGAGGAGCAATTTAGACCAATGAATCCCCCAATATTTCTACCACCACAAGAAAAGAAGCCAACATTGGAAGACATGTTTATGCAATATATGAAGTCTAATGATGCCATTCTACAGAATCATTCAGCATCTTTAAAGAATTTAGAGGTTCAAATGGGACAACTTGCTGCTGCAATTAATAGGAGACCTCAGGGCACTTTACCAATCGATACTAAGACAAATTCAGAAGAGAATGTAGAGCTATGCTAAGCCATCAACTTGAGGTGTGGTGAGATCTTACAAGAAAACACATCCATACCACCACAACCAAGTATAGAGGAGAAGGAAGTGCAAAAAAATAAAGTACAACCATATAGACCGCCTATTCCTTTTCTTCAAAGGCTACAGAGGCGTCAAACAAGTGTTGAAATAAAAAATCAGCAGCATACCAGTCCAGAAAATAGTACAAAATCTCAGAAAAGTGCAGAATTCTCAATAATAGAATGTGCAGAAACTGGTATTAAAGTACAACAACATTCTAAGGTGCAGAAAAGTGACAATACAGTAGAAAATACCAGTAACAAAGAGCAGAATCAACCTATGCGCACTATGTTACTTGACTGTTGTGGCATTAATGTAGTGCCATCAAACACCAAAGAGCTCAAAGACATGGAGATGTTGAATCCTCACATAAAAAAGAAGGCGTTAAGGCATAGAAAGAAAAGAAAGAAGAAGAAGAAAAAGAAGCAGTACGATGATAGGATCAAAGTGACGGGCACAAAAGAGACACTTTACCGGTCTAAGATTCAAGTCTTTCCGGAGAAACACGAGGAGAAAGAGGAACAAGTTGCTGGCTAAGATCAAATAAAGAAGATGTGGAAGCTAAAAGAAACAAAACCTAACAAGCTCACATATAAAGATGCTTCCACTATTGACTTTGATCCTCCATAAGAGTAGAAAGAGCCCCGCCAAGCCGACGGCGTTAAATCAAGCGTTTATTGGGAGGCAACCCAAGTAAATTTTTAATTTTTATTAGCTTATTTTCAGTTTTAGTTATGTTAGTTTCTTTTAGGAATAAAATCAGCAAGTCAAGCATTCAAAAAAGCAGCTCAAGCAATTTTAAACGTTAGAAGTAAAGGAATATTGCAGTCAAATCAATGGACAACAACGTTGCATTGCTTCAACTTCATCTACCAGGGGAGTTTTTCTTACTTTTAAATTTATTTTTAGACATTGAGGACAATGTCTAATTTAAGTTTAGGGGTGGGAAACACACTTTCTTGTGTTTATTTTGCTGCTTATATTGGTTGGTTGTCTTGTGAAGTAAATTTTTTTTTTTAGGTTGTTAAGTTTTAGTTGAGATGATGATCATTAGTCCATGATAAGAAATAAAATAATTGTTGAATTTATTTTCACAAGTTTTTAGGAAATAATAGATGCTTGAAATAACTCTTATATCATGATTTTTGGATTGTGTTCAAACTTATTTTTGATCACTTATTCTTGAGCACATTGAAAGAAGCTTGTATTAGTTGAATTTTTTGCATAGAGTTATTCATGCTTAAGTAGTACACCACAGTCTTGAAGACCAACACTCTAGAACTTGCTTGATTACTACTTGAGGCGAAATCCTAAAATTCACATGCTTAAGGAAATGATATTAGGCCATCTTTGGACCGTTTGAGCCTTTTTGAGCTTACCTTATATGTATATTTATCCCTAATCGCCCTGTTTGAGCCTAATTAACTATTTTTTTTCTATTTAACCATATTACAAGCTTAAAGACTTTAAGTTTACTTACCCTAAAATCTATCGGTAGCACCATAAACCTTGAGTTTACTTAGAAATATTCTTAAAATAAAGAAGGTTGTGGATGTATGAAAGAAGAGTACTACAATGAAAAGCAATAAGTTATGAATGTGCATATCATTCTAAGTTTGGGGGTACATAACAAAAAAAAATGTTTAAATGCATAATACCCCCAGTTTAAGAAAAAGAAGAAATTCTTTGTAAAATGGATTAAAAGAAAAATGGGAATAGCATAAGTTTTAGGGAAGAGATGAATAATCAAGGAGGAGAAGGAATCAAGAGGTTTTTGAGTAAAGTCTAAGTGTTAATGGTGTGATTTACACTTTATATATATCTTTATAACCCACCTTTACATTAACCTTACATTACAAGCTAATAAAGTCCTATATAAATCCCCAGACATGTGTATTTCTACATTAGTGGAGAGTAGTATGAAAAGCAAGCTTATGGTAGTGTTATAATTGAAACTATATCGAGATATCATATTTATGTACTTTCTTAAGTTTTGAGTAAATTTATGTTCTATTTAGCTAATTAATTGCTTATTAGACACACACACAAGTGATCATTAACAAGGGAGAATGAAGTATTTGATCAATGGTATGAGGATTGTTGAAAGTTGTTTATTGATTTCTAAAGTGTCTTGTGCTATTTTTCACAGCTTTTGAGACAATGATATTGATCATCTAATCAACCTGAGCTTGTTTTTAGTTTTTAATTTTTATTTTTTGAGTCATGAATAAATTGTAAATGTTTTTCTTCGTTTTGCTCGATGACGAGCAAAGTCTTAAGTTTGGGGGTAGTATGCACCTCATGCAATAATAACTCGTGCATAAAAATATCAGAGAATGTCAAATCTGACATATCTAAGAAATATCTCATACACGTCTGCCTAAATAATATTTTTTAATTTTCTATCAATTTATCTTTTATACAATTTAGACCCTACATCTTCGCATAAGCCGTCACTGATGCACGAAAAAATATATGCTCTGAAATTCTATATTTTTTCAATACGTTCTCTTTCCTGTAACAATTAAAAAAAATTAAACAAAAGACTTAATATTAGAAAAAAAATAATAAATGAAAAGTTCATAAATAACATGTATAAATATAGATTAAAAATAACATACAATATGATTTACAAAAATAATTA
This sequence comes from Ailanthus altissimus, assembly GCA_946807835.1. Classification (NCBI taxonomy): domain Eukaryota; kingdom Viridiplantae; phylum Streptophyta; class Magnoliopsida; order Sapindales; family Simaroubaceae; genus Ailanthus; species Ailanthus altissimus. The sequence goes on from OX327684.1 coordinate 25,518,182, forward strand.
ATTTAACAGACATAAAAATTATATCATATTATAATAATTAATTACTAACATATTAATCAACATATTATAATAATTAATTATATATTAAAATAAAAATAATTATATATAAATTATAATTACAAAAGATACTTACAATAATAATAATAAATGTTACAAATCAAATTAATAAGTCATTTAAGTAACTTATTAATTAGTGTTAATTAATTACTTAATCTATTAGGTCAATTCCTTCTAAACTATAGATTTTATTTTATTTAAATAAAATTACATTTAATTTTAATTTTTTTTAAAAAGAATTTAATTTAATTTAATCTATTTAATTAATTTAAATAACATTAAGTTTAATTTATTTCATTTAAAGAAAATTAATTTCAAAAAATTTAAAAAAATTGTGCCACGTGGCATCCTATACAGGCGTCACATGGCGCAACAGTGCGGCATCGCGGGGCTATCTCAGGCCCGAGATAGCCCCAAGATTGGCAGCAGCGGCCGGCCGCCGTCTGTATCACAATTATCCACTCAAAAATCTCATATTTTTTTTGTCATTTTCAATGTTTCTTATACCATTCTAACATATTTTTCACATAAAATTCAATAATTTCATCTATTTCTAGCTTCAAATGCAAATTCTAATAAATTCTTAATAATTTTTAAAAAAAAATTAAAATTTTCAAAAGTTAAATAAAACTTATCAAAAATTGTCAATTTCTTTTATTTGAAGTGAAAAATATGTTTTATAAGATCCGATCTATACAATGATAATTTTAAAAATTTTAATCTAACAAGTTTGATAATTTTTTATTTTTAAGTAGAGAGTATTATTAACTTTTGATATTTAAACAAATGTGTCCAAAATTAAAATATTTAATTAATAAAATATAATTATTTTATATTTAATTAAAAAAAATTGGAACTATTTATAAAAATTTTCCAATAAACTTACAAACGTACACGTTAGCAAAAGCCCATGTACGCGCCGTTCTTTCAAGCAAGCCAGAAATCTAGAGATAGTGGTACGTCCGTAATTTTTCACAATTTTATCGGTGATTTTGGAATTTCACAATTTTTTAATAGTGAGACACAGAATATTTAGGGACTAAAAAATGTGGTCTAAATATCAAAGTACAGATTGTTACCAAAATGTTTGACGAAGATGCAATGGCATTATGCCACGTATTAATAAATAGTATTTTAAGTACACTATCCAACGATTTCTATTCTTACATGGCTGTTGATGATTGGCTTTAAAATGGCAGAGGCGAGTAACCTGGTGCGTGACGTAAATGAGCGTGGGTTTTAGATTGAAAATAGTTGGATTGCACTTGTGAGCACGTTCTAGCGCGTCTTGGACACCGTGTTTTGGAATGAAAGTGACGACTTGGATCATACAAGTCATGTTCGGTGCAATATCAGCCGTTGGATGATAAATTGGATAATTCATGTTTCGTTTCATTGTCACCGCCTTAACTGACGGAGTCAGCTAGAGAGTATCCTATTTGGAGTTCACGCGTTAAGAAAAAGAAAATAGAAGAAAGAACAAATGGCCCACGAAATTGGGCCCTTTCCTTCTATAACTCGGGTTTTAATATTATTTATTCTAAATTGATCTTATAATGTAATGGCTAATGCCTATTATGCGCGTGTTAATATCCTATACTATACGTAGCTTAGGTCTATTATGGTTTTGAAGGCCGTGGTTGTTGGATTTAAATCTTCAACTAATTTAATATTTCACTTTTTCTTTTTTACCCTAGATTACTTATGTTATCATTATTATTATTTTTATTAATAATATTATACTAAAACAATTAAAATACAATATTTTTATACTCATTAAAACATATTATATGATCATTATTAATTAATATTGTATAATAACTATTATATTAATAAAATAAAAAATATTAATAACTAACTGACAAATGGTAAATGAAACGTCAATTATAATATAAAATATATATAATCTTTTTATAAACTTAGCATTTCTCATGCTTTTACTTTTTTAACAATTGAGTCAATTACTTATAATGTCCAACCTGCTCGTACATGGTCTAGTCTATGAGAGGACTCAATTCAACCTTTTCAAATTTAATTTATTAGATAATTGCATACGGTTTTGTAAACGAGCCATATGTATCATATGAGACGAAAACGAATTAAAGTTCAAATTTTATTTATATTTTAATTTATTAATTATTATTTGAGATAAAAATATTTTTTTTTTTAGAATTTGACTTAATTTTTAAATTTATCTCACATGTTTAAAAATAATTCAATTCTATCATAGTCTGTTAATTTGATTCTATTAAAATTAATAAAAAATTCTTTTTAACAGTTTATTGATAATTTTACCCTCATTTATATGTTAGTTTAATATGGTGATTCAAGTACATTATACAATGTACACATGTCACATATTAATAGGTCTTTAAAAAAATAAAAAAAGACACATGGTATACTGTAATAGGTTGAATAAAATAATAAAATAAATAAAAAATGGGATAGTCGGACAGTGGTCGTCGTCATCGATGGTCGACCGGTCACCAGTGACCAATTATGATTTGACTCAAAATTAACATCATTGGACTCAAAATATTGTGATCTATACGATGATGTGATTTTTTTTATCAACAAACCACCGTAAATGTGCCAAAAGTGGGGAAGAACATGATGATTAGCAACGACCACCGTCGTTCGCCATCAAACGACAGGGCGGTGGCGTACACCGCCCTTACGCCAGCCATTCATCAGCGACCGCCAACCCGTGGTGGTTGGCGGCGGCCACCGCAGTTCGCCATTAATCGGTGGGTGGGGGCGGTGCACGCCACCGGCCTGCCGTTCGATGGCGAACGGCGGTGGCCGCCGCCAACCACCATGTTCTTCTCCATTTGTGGCACATTTACAGTGCTTCGTTAATTAAAAAAAAAAATCTCATCATCGTGTAAATTACAAAATTTTGAGTTCAATAATGTTAATTTTGAGTTAAATCGCAATTGGTCACTAGCGGGCGGTCGGCCACTGACGATGGCGGCCACCCCCTTTATTTATTTATTTTATTTAACCTATTATAACATACCACGTGTCTTTTTTTAAAATTTATTAATATGTGACACGTGTACATTGTATAATGTATTTGTATCACCATATTAAACTAACATATAAAAATAAGGTAAATTTGTCAATATATTATTAATTTATTTTTTTTTTGTTAATTCTAACAAAATCAAATTAACAGACTAAAACATAATTGGATTTTTATAAATGCGTAGGACAAAATTAAGAATTATGCAAAATTTTAAAAACAAAAATGTCCTTACCCCTTATTATTTTGTATAAAAATAAGATTCATCACAAATAAAATAATTTTATTTAAATCTTTATCAGTTTGAAACGAATTAAATTTTTTAATTAACTTGGAATTAATTAAATGTATGCACTCGTTCATACCTTTTGATACAAATTGTGCTTTATACACTATAATTAATTATGAAACATTACTCACAAATAATTGATACACATTGTTCTTTATACACTATAATTAATTATGAACCATTACTCACAAATCATTCGATTCACTTGTCAGTAATTCATTTAATTATACTCTATTTAAACATTCAATTGATTCATTATATTCATATTCAAATCATTATTCACATACACATTCAACTTTCAATACTCAAACACAATAACATATATATTGATTCATTGTAATTCATTAAATTCTTCATTTACATACACATTCAGTAAAGAAACACAAGATCGGTATACTTGTTTCATTATAATATACTCAATTCATTTAATCTCACTCAAATTGCATTTAAGAATATTCATCACTTTCCTATTTGTCTTCATGACGCATCTCACACACAATATCCTTATTTTAATCAAATATTAATTTGAATGTTAAGAGTTTTTTTTAAAAAAAAAACTTAAATGTCATTTTTTTTAACAATACTTTTTTCACAAATTTAAGGAATTAACAAAAATAAAAAAATAATTTTTACGAAGTTCCATATTTCAATAACTTCATATACAAAATCCAATTTAGATATTAAGTTTCAAAACAAATGTGTATTTGTGATAGATAAGTGAGAATCGCCAATATTTTGTTAATGCTTCAACCAACAATTTAATGATAAGTGTTTAAAAAGTGAAGAATATTTTGTTTAAAGTGACATTTTGCACAATCTTATTTAGTTGAATGATAAAATGTTTATTTATGTGCTTTAAAATGGGAAGTTCGATTTATGGCAATGGCCAATGGTAATAATTATATTCAAATAAAAAAAAGAAAGAAGAGAAGTTGAATAGCAAGAACCACTATGCTTCTGATATTCGATTGGGCCAAACATGGGTTGATAAGAAAAGCGGACAATAATGGGCTGCGAGCCCACTCGGCGCCCAAAAAGGATGGATGGCTAAGTTCCGTCCAACTGAACCTAATTTTTATTGTGTAATGAGCTCCTCTTTTATCTTATCCATCCCCGTTTTTTATTTTTGTCTAAATCTTAATTTCATATTTAAACAAACTACTAAAAAAAAAGTAAAAATTAAAAGCATTCTCACATATGAAATTTATTATTTTTATAAATATATCATAAACTCTAACATCTATATACACGTTAAATATTTAATTATGCCACACTAACATCTAGAAACTACTGTTTAAATGATAAATTTAAGAAAATAAAAATGAAACTTTATAAAAAAAATTATTTTATATTTTATAAACATCGAGGTGTATTAAAATTATTATAAGTGGTAATAAGAGTAAATTAAAAATTAAATTAGTTACAGTAAGAGATTAAAAAATATCTTTTAAAAATTTTTAGCCACGTATAATTAAAAAAAAAAATAGAGGACAATGAGATAAAATAGGTGGTCGGGCACTCATTTATTGTTAAACAAAAGCCATGTAGATATTTATCTCTTACTGTTAAAATATCCATCTTTTAAACAACAATAAATTTTACGCCTGAAGATAATTATATTAGTCTGCTTATTTATCTAACCATTACGTTTTTTTTTTTTTTTTTATAAATAACAGTTTCCTTGCTGCATGATTATGGCATGTTGTGCATGAAATTAATATAATTTGTTTGGGCCAAAATTATTTAGTGGCACTCAAATATTTGTCAAATTGGTATAAGGATTTTGAACATGTTGGGAAATTTTTAAATTTATATTACTAAAATTTTTCATATATTAGTTTACTTATGAGAACAAAACGAAATTAAATAAAAAAAATTATTCACAATGCTCAATTATCATCGATCATTTTATATATTATCTTTTTAGTAAAAAATACACTATAAATTCTTAGTCGTTAAATTATTATCACAATTTTTTTCAACATATAAATGAAGAATCGAATTTAAAAATTTTACTTCAATAAAAAAATACGTTACAAATTATTTATCATTGAGACATTTAAGCAACCAAAATTAAACAAATAAAAATGATAATATTATGAAAAATATTCTCATTATGATCTATTGGAATTTGAGGGGTACGTACGTAAGAGTAAAAATATAAATTTCAAAATTTACTAACAAATATATGAAATAAATGTGTATAAATTAATTCGATGGATTCAAATATTCTCATCCATCAAAGCCGTACTAAACTTCTTCCACCCTGTTAGACAGGAAGGAGGCCTCAATGACAAACTATTTCATATTGGCCCATACCTACTTTGCTTTAAAAGGCACCCGCAAATTTATAATAAAAAATATTGTTATTTAATGACATTTAATGTATTGATTATTAATTAATATTATAAAATTACTCTATTGATAATAAATAAAAAATTAATAACTTTTTTGATAAATAATAATTATTAATTGGTAACACATCAATTATAAAGTATGTTTCTTTTAACAATCTACTCGCATTAAGTGAGTTCTAAGTAGTTTTATGTACAATAATTACACTATTTATCTTTGCTACCACTATGATTAATTTTCAATATGTACATAAGTTGAATTCGACTTCATAATTTATCTTTCTTTTATTATTTTTTTCATTGGGCCATCAAATCAAAGCGGGCTTTCCTTTTTTCAACTTTTGGGTAATAGTTCACTTGCATTAAGCAAGTCAAATAATTATTTGGATAGTCCACTTACATTAGGTAAGTTAAAAGCAATCGATTTAAAGTTGTTCTTTTAAAATAATGTTACATTTTTTTTAAAATAATATCTTAAATTTTTTACTATAAATTAACGTGTCAAATAATTATTAAATAATAAAATGATGTAATTTATAAAATTATTATTTATATAATTTTATTATCTAATAATTACTCAACACATTATTTAATATAATACCGTATAAAATTTGAGCAATATTTTTTGGTTTAACGGCCTTCTGAATTTTCTATTTACCCTTAAATGGCACCGAATTAGATATGTATTTTTTTTTATAAAAAAATTAATAATAAAACTTTATTGAGATAATCATTAAGGACAACAATATATGCCTCAACACATGGTATTAAAGAGGGAATTATTTCCATCCAAATTTGTTCCTCAACATTTAGGTAAGGAATGAGCCACCTTATTCTCATCTTTACGAACATGATTAATGTTTGAAATACATTCCAAAGAAAGCTAATGAACAATATTCGAAACTACCATGTTCACTTTTGCTAAGGAACAAAAGTCTTCATTGATCATGTTAAGTTCGATTCTAAAACTGTTGGGACCAAGTCGCATGTTTGAGCCCTTTTTGAATGGCCATAGCTTTCGCCACCTCCACCGAAAAGGCCCTACACATATTATACGTCCCCGCTGCCATAACTGCCCCGAATGCGATTGGATAATCCAACCCAGCCCATAGAGTCAAAAGAAAGCATCGATTTTAATCTTGTACTGACTAATTGTAGGAAGAAGTTATATAGTTTTCCGTTTTGCTGAGTTTTGAGGAGTTGTGCTATTAGCCTATTGATATTCCTCCAGGTAGCTCGTTCTCCCAACCAATGGCATTCGCATGCAATAACCTATTCCTTCGAGACCATATTTTTCCACATAACAGTTGCTAAGGCAACAGTGGCATTCGAATGAAGTTGGTCCATGCCTATTATAACAAAATATTTAAAGTTCATCCACTTACTCCGGCTAACTACTTCCATAAATTCACACTCTTGTCTAATTTGCTCAAGGTTTTTACAAGCCCACAGTGCATGCATGGTGGTTCAGCTTCTTCTCTATAGCAGGGGCACTCCATTTCAACAAGAATTTTGTGGTACTTTAAGTTGGCATTTGTTGGTATCCAACTACGCCAAGCTCTACATGAGAATAATTTTATTTTTGGTGGCGCGGTAAGATGCCATAAAGTTTTCCACCACTTCTTGATGCTTGCAAGGTGAGACATACTTGGATTATCCTTGAGTTGATTTGCAACCTGATATCCACTCTATATCGAACAAACCCTATGCTTATCATAATGCCACATTAGCTGATCCTCCTTGGTCGGACTTGCAGCTGGCTAGCTGAGAATCAAGTCAGCTTTGTCTTGGTGGAAAAGTTCAGTTATCATCTGCTTATTCCACTGTCCGGAAGCCAGCTTTAAATCATCTGCCACTATCGAATTCCGAGACGTCACCCTGAACAGCAGCGACCTTAGTAGCCATCGATCATTCAGAACCGAGATTGACGATCCATTCTTAACTCTCCACCTAGACCCTTGAACTATTAGTTCCCTACTCCCAATTAGACTTTTCCATACAAAAGAAGCAGACTTGGGAGTTTTTGCGTTCAAAAAAGAAGAGTTGGGGAAGTAACAACCCCTTAGATCTTCGCCACCAAGGATCCCGGTTCAATTATAAGCCTCCACCCTTCTTTAATTTCCCATTTGCTGGTTGTACTTTCATACGTAGATTCTTCTAACTTCTTTATAATTTTTTAAAATTATTTCAATAATATACAAATATATATAATCATAACTTATTAGAATACAACAATACAATAATATTCGTTATGGAACGTCATGTAAATTTAAATCTAATAAAGACTAAATCTATTATATTAAAAATCGAATAATTCTAAGACATTTTTCTTTTTTTTAGAAGAGACTTTTAATTTAAGTTCCAAAATAGGAGTGACAGGTGTCACGTCCCAAATATTCTTAAGTAATTACTCGAGTATTTGGCGCGCGACAAGATCACTAAGGGAGGACTTAGTCCATTTTGGGTTAAATGGACTAGAGCTTCTAGAAAGCTCATAGAGTTGGGTTGAGGCCACATTAATATGATAGGTGGGAGAATAATCTAGAAAATGCATATTCATTTGGATATATTTTTGGTAGTTGGCATCTTTTAGAATATTCCTTAGCATATTCTCCTCTTTAGATTTGGACCATTGGATTAGAGTTAATCCTAGCTTTAGCTATAAATAGGTGGAGTTCTCATTTGAGAATCCATCCTCCAAATTGTAGAAATACTATTAGCTTGTAATTGTATAGCTTTGTATTCTCTCTTTAGTAATAAAATACGAGAGCATTCTCTCAAACACTTGGTGTGCTTCTTCTTCATCTCTTTCTTTGATTATTGGGGTCTTGTAGGCTGCTTAGCACTAGCAAGTGTCTAAGGCCGCACGGTTTCGAGAGATCGGGTCGTGACAAGTGGTATCAGAGCGGATTCAAAGAAGATGGTGAAAGAAGTTGCTGGAACATCAGGGATTACTCAAGGGAAGGGTAGAGACCCCAAAGCTAGGAGACATGGGAGTATTTCGCCAGAAAAGTTCGTTGATCCGAACCATGATCTAGGAGACATGGTTATGAGGCTCGGTGGTGCTGTGAGCAAGGCAACAGATCGCCTTGGGGAGTTGGAGGAGCAAGTCCAGAATGTCAAGGTAGGCCTCGATACTCAAGGGGATGAGCTGCGCTCCCTCATCAAAAGCTCCATTGACGAGCATGCTGACAAGCAACGGGACTGGATCAAGGCTTTTCAGGAGAAGGTCTACAACACCATGGACAAAGTTCAAGCCCGAGTAGAAGAGCTACGAAAGGGGTTTGAAGGTGTCAAGGAGGATGTGGTGTTGTGCAAGCGAGCGGTCGCTAATGGTGTAGCTACTCAAAGTGCAGTGGCTGCACCAAGGGTCGAAGCCCCTAAACCGAAAGAGTTTAGCGGCAGACGGGATGCCAAGGAGCTTGACAACTTCTTTTGACAAATGGAGAGGTATTTCGGCGCTATGGGCGTGCGGGACGAACACAAGGTAAGTACCGCAACTTTATACCTTTCCGATCATGCAATTCTGTGGTGGCGTAGGAAAAGCGAGGAGATTTGCAAGGGTACCTGCACCATAGACACATGGGAAGAATTGCAACGGGAGTTAAAACGCCAATTCTATCCGGAGAATGTGGCGCATGACGCTCGCAAGCGGTTGAAGGAGTTGAAACAAACAAAGTCCATTGGGGAGTACGTAGAGGAGTACTCTTTGTTGATGCTGCAAATCCGCAACATGACCGAGGAGGACTTGCTGTTCAATTTCCTGGACGGGTTACAATCCTGGGCTGCCAATGAGTTGAAGCGGCGTGGAGTGCAGAATATATCCGACGCCCTTACAATGGCGGAGACGCTCATGGATTACCGCAAGGGGGATTCGGGAAAGTCCAGAAATTCTAAACCCAATCACAGCAATGGTGGGGAAGCCAAGGAGTTTCAGCTCCGGAGAGCAAAGAGGAGAAAGGCAAACCGCCCAAGTGGAAGGAGCAGAAGCGCAACGGCCATAGAGGTAATGGTCCGAAGTCTAATTGTTTTCTCTGCGATAGGGACCATTGGGTGAAGGACTGTCCAAAGAAGAAGGCTTTCAATGCAATGTATGAGGCACAAGAGGAGGGCGGACAGAGCCGTATGGGTTGTATGCAGCTGGTCAATTCCCTCAAAGCCAAGCGGCGTGCCGATGCGCCAACGGGGACGGCGCTAATGTACATTGAAGCCTATGTCAATTGCATTAAGACTCAAGTGTTGGTTGATACGGGGGCTACGCACAACTTCATTAGGCGTGCGAAAGCGGGACGCTTGGGCCTTTATGTGGAGAAAGGAGAGGGATACCTCAAGTCCGTGAATGCAAGAGCCAAGCCGCTAGATGGGGTGGTTCGTGGAGCTGAAATCCACCTTGGCAAATGGCACGGTGAGGTAAATTTCTCGGTAGCACCTCTCGATGATTTTGATGTGGTGCTAGGTATGGAGTTCTTACGGCAGTACAACGTGGTGTTACTTCCTCAACACAACTATATGTGTATTTTGGAAGGAGGGCCTCGAATGATACCGACGGTAGACATGCCCAATAGTGGGCGATCCAAGCCAAACGCCAAGGTCCTTTCCGCAATGCAACTAAGGGTAGATGCTGGGCGCAAATGAGGGTTACATTCAGCCTCAACAACGGGGGTGGATGATGCGGCAAATGGGGGCAAGGATGAAATACCGAAGGTTGTTGCAGAAGTGCTCGGGGAGCACAATGGGGTCAAGCCGACTGCCACACCGGAAGAACCGCCTTTAAGAGATGTAATTGAGGGCAAGTTGGAGCTTGAGAGTACGCTTCCAACTATGGGGTTGACGCCTCCATCGGAGATGGGAGAGTTGCAGGGGCAGTTTGAGGAGTTGTAAGATGCGGGTGTCATCCAAAAGTCTAAGGTGTCACATGATGTGCAGTTTCAGCACAAGGAGTGGGTTGAAGACAAGCAGCGGCGTGTCAAGCATAGTGCGGGGGACTTGGTGATGGAGATGATACTTCCACCACAACGCAAGTCAGCACGCCCACTCCACAAGGGCCTTGATCGTGGGGACAAGGGGCCAAGGTTGATTGCCAAGAGAGTTGGCAACATCTCGCATAAGGTGGAGTTACCTTCGAGACAGCGGCAGTGGCAACATCAGGTGCATTCCGCAAGCTGTTGGAAGCAGTACCGTGGAGGTACGGGAGATGCAAAACTTGAGCCACACAACCGGGAACCTTTGGGGATTTCCACACGCCATGACAAATGGGAGAAACTCAGCACGAGTCTTGAGTACTTTGTCGAGTGGAAAGGGTTGCCGGATGGGAGAGCACGCTTGGGACACGAGAGCGCACAACCAGAGTTTGCAGAACGGGGTGCCAAGTTCCAGCGAAGACGCGACGAGGGCGTCGCGTGAATTTGGTGGGGGAGAATGTCACGCCCCAAATATTCTCAAGCAATTACTCGAGTATTTGGCGCGCGACAAGACCACCAAGGGAGGACTTAGTCCATTTTGGGTTAAATGGACTAGAGCTTCTAGAAGGCCCATGGAGTTGGGTTAAGGCCACATTAATGTGGTAGGTGGGAGAATAATCTAGAAAAGGCATATTCCTTTGGATATACTTTTGGTAGTTGGCATCTTTTGGAATATTCCTTAGCATATTCTCCTCTTTAGATTTGGACCATTGGATTAGAGTTAATGCTAGCCGTCCATTGTATATAGCTTTAGCTATAAATAGGTGGAGTTCTCATTTGAGAATCCATCCTCCAAATTGTAGAAATACTCTTAGCTTGTAATTGTATAGCTTTGTATTCTCTCTTTAGTAATAAAATACGTGAGCATTCTCTCAAACACTTGGTGTGCTTCTTCTTCATCTCTTTCTTTGGTTATTGGGGTCTTGTAGGCTGCTTAGCACTAGCAAGTGTCTAAGGCCGCACGGTTTCGAGAGATCGGGTCCTGACACAGGGTACCATTAAGTTACTATATTTTTTAAATACCAATTGTTGGCATCTATCTCATATTCTTTTTAACGCAAAGAGCTTATTCGAGTGCAACAGAGTCATGCTTATTATGCTATTTATTATGCTATCTATTATTAGCGACTATTGAACAATTTTACATTTAAGTCACTATTCACTCACTACCTTAAGATACTTTTACTCTAAGAGCTAACTCGTTAAGACTTGTTTTCCTTAAAAATTGCATGAGAGAAGATTCAAACCTTAGCTCCCAAGTTGTCGATGAGACTTGCTTTCTTAAAAAATTGCATGAAAAAAGACTTGAACCTTAGCTCTCTAGTTGTTGGTGCGCTATAATTTTAAATTTTGTTTTTAATTTTGGTTACATGTTTCAATTTTTTCTCTTATATTTTTAAAACATAATTCTTAAATAAAAAAGGCAGCAAAAATTTTGAGATTTAAAACAATAAAACTAAAAAAAAAATGAAGATTCAATTGTAGAGCCAACTCTGTAATAATTTTGCTCCGTTGTTGTGTGTCTCTCTTTGTGTAAAACAACTTACAGTTGCATAAATGTAGGGGTTTTTTTTTTACAGAGCTTAACTGGAATTTTGTTTTATACAGAGCATAAATGTAGTTTTTGATTAAAAAAATGAAAAATCAATACAATTTTTTTTATTTGCTTACTGATTGGTCATTTCTTCACCAATACTATACACCCAAGATCAAGAGACACTGTATTACCACGAGATATATCACTTTTTTTAGCATTAATACTGCATATTTACAATTGGGACTATATATTATTCGTACACTTATTTGAACTCATTCCTTTATAATAAGAGGATTCTAAACATCCACAATAAGGAGATCGCACACTTTCATATTAAGATAAAGGCATATTTATAATAAATATATTAAAAAATTAGTGATTTAATAATTTTAGTTATATAAGAATTTAAAAAAATATTAAAATAAAAAGTTATAAAAAATTTAGAATGTGTGGGATATGTATGAAAAAGTGTAAGACGTGTGAGACATGAAGAGGGAAGCTAAACGGAACTCAAAGACACAAAAGAAATGAAAAAAATGCGGGGAGTGTCACCAGAGCTGAGCACTGCGGTACCCAAACTAGAAGCTCAGCGTTGAGTCCTTAGCGCCGCAGTGCTGGATGTGATGAAACTCAGCGCCACAGCAATAGGCACAATAATAGCCAGCGCCGCGGTGCCAGAAGCGTCAGGATGTTCATTTTTGATTCGAATTTTGAGTTTGGAAAATTTAAGACTTCTAAAACAAGTGAACTTTTACCCCAACAATAAATAGAGTTAGTAGGCACGAAATAAACTCTATATAAACACTTGTAAAAGCCTTTAGTTAAGATTAAGTATTAAGAGAGACTCTATTAGAGAAGAATAACTGGGTAAACATTAAGTGCTTGTGTGCGTTAAGGTGGAACTGTCGTTTGAGTGTTCATTGTTCGTAGTAGAGTAAAAGTACACTAAACATTATGTTATTTTGAGAGTTCTTCATTGAGTTTTCCTTATAAAATTTTTAGAGAGTTAATAAGAGATGTTATAATCCTTAAATATATTGTGTATGTAAGTAACTGGTTGAATCAAATAAGATTGTGTTGTGCTCTTTTATATTCTGCTTTATATTATTATTATTTTACTTAATTAACAAATTATTTCGCTACATAAAAAATTAAAATTTTAGATAGAATTTTAAATTCTTCGTTTTAACTAAATCTCAAAAGAAATATATTTTTATTATTTTATTTAATTAATAAATTATTTCACTGCATAAAAAAATTAGAATTTTATATTAAATTTAAAATTTTTCATTTTAATTAAATTTCAAAAGAAAGAATAATGTTTCCTTTCTCAATAATATATATATATATATATATATATAACGTATTTATAATATATATATGTTTTGAATTTTACTCCAAACTTAAACTTCTACCTTTTAAGTCAAAGGATACATAAATTTTACCATTCAAAAAGTGCAGCCGAGTACCCATGAGATAAGTTGCTTGGATTGCAAGTTATTCGACGAATTGTTCAAAAACAAAATAAAAGCTCTGGCTTTCCAACTTCAAAACATAGAAAAAGGATAACCCTTTCATATTTAATGATGACTAAAACTCTGAATTAACAGCCTCAATGAAAAAAGACGCTTTCACTCCACACACACAACTAGAATATCTATCCCTTCATTTAAGAAGGTTATAAAAAATTAGAATGGTAAACTACTTCACAGCGAGAAAAAGGTTTTTTTTTTATAAAAAAATAATAATAAAACTATTTAACATAGGGTAAAGTATAATTACATTAAAAAAAGGTCAAAAAAGACATTTAAATACTTTAATTTTAACAATACCCAATAGGAGTCTCATTGTTAATAAATTTTATTCATTTAAACGATTTTTTCAACATTTTTTAACAGCTCAATTTATAATAATATTCATTTGTCATTAGAATATAATTATAAATAATAATTTATAAGCCTTTAGCTTAAAATAATTGGGTATTTTGTCGAAGACATGATATCAAGGTAATTTTTGAATCACATTTTGATTTTTTCTTATATATATATATATATATAAATGCCAATTAGATAAAATTTATTTTTAAGAAAATATATAATTTTCAACGAGTCTAAATCAAATTTCTGATAAATATGTAATTTATAATGTATTATAAAAGATTAATCTATTATTTTATAAGTTTTTTTTTTCTTTGTCGCCTAAAATTTCTCATATTAAACAATGTTTTTATCAGTTTGACTTTATTATTTAGAATTTTAGATGACGAACCATATTATTGGCTTTGTCACATGGACTTAAAATAATGCACTGCAAATTTAGAATGTCATGTGTACTTAGAATGTAATGTCTATTTCACATCTAATAATGAATTCGTACCACAAATTTAGTATATCAATTCTAAAGATAACTTGTTTACAAGTATTTTTTTTCTTTAATGCGGTGGCCTATTTTTTGTGTTATTTTTATTGTAAAATCAAGATAATAGGATGAATTTTATCATAATATTTTGATAGACTTTAAACTTCAACTATCCTATGGGAATTATGAATACGATCATCTAGCCGGCTAGCCCCTTGATGTTAATTTTTTTAATTTTTTTTTTATAAGAAAGTTATAGAAATTTAATTAAAAAATAATTCCATTAGTTTATCTTGATGCAGCGTGGTAGTGGAACTCGTGGACGATGTAAAACTGTAAAAGCGTGCACTGAGTAGTTCAAATGCAGGTAAGATAATTGTTTCCTTTTTAAAGTTTTATTTTTGGAAGGTTGTGTGAGAGAAATGTATAAAGGGAGAGAGACAAAAGGGTTGTCGGACAAGACATGAAACGTTATCTACTTTTAAAGACATGACCAACAGTATCACCATACCAGCACTGCAGTAACCTTTATTATCGTATCACACAGACACACACTACCTCTATAAACCCTACATTACTTATTTTATCACTTCCTCTCAATCCACGAACTTCACCTGCTTTACTTTTCGGTGTTGGCTGCAACACGTACATACTTTCTTGTCCTGTAAGGCAACGTGTCTCAAAAGCCCGCGTGGATTTGGATTTTGAACCTTTTATAGGTTTTTTTTTTTTGAAATTTTATGTTGAGATATTCTATTTTACATTTTCAAATAATTGTTAATATTTTACCTTTTATTAATATAATAATTATATAATACTAACTAATAATTTACGCATTAGATTCATATTAATTAAAAAATAAATTTTATACTTAATTATGTAGTTATAATATTGCTCTTTTTAATGATAGATTTAACAATAACAATTGATGCTAGTGAATTAAAAAAATATTTCATTAGGTTTTTGTGATTTAAAAAAAATGAAAATTTTGAAGTTCTAGTGTGTACATTAAAATTTTTTTAGTATCATGAAAAAATTACAAACAATTTAGAATAATAAATATCACAAAACTAATAAGATAAACAATCAAGTAATAAAAAAAAACACGTATCAATGTGTGTGATTTAATAAATTACCTACATTTACGATAAATCTCATAATTATAACTTATTTTATTACCTTCTTTTGTACACAAAGAATCCTATTAATAGATACAAAAAAAAAACACAAATACTCACGAGCTCTTAATAATCTATACTACATTATCTTATGCACTTAAGTATAAACTAAACTATATATTATCTCTTGTTGATAATTTAATACTTAATAAATTATAAATAGTTATAAGAGTTTATATAATACTAATATCGACTTTAAAAATCCTAAACTAAAATATAGTAAGAGTTCATTTGCTTAGAAAGTTCAAAATCAATTTAAATATCTAATTAGAACTAAAATAAGAGTTTTAGAATAGGCGATGCCATAGTGTTAATGCGAGCTCGAATCAACACTGGGCATTGGACACATTGCTTCTGGCGCTACAACACTAAAATCTTAGTACTGCGGTACCTACACTTAAGCTTTTCATTCCTTCACCCCTCCTTACTTTTAATTTCTCATTTTGTAGTTCTTTTATTTATTCATTGCATTATTTATCACGTGTCAACTCTTGATCTTTAACTTAAGATCAAATTAATTATTAATTTTGAATTATTAAATTTTACACATAAATTATGATTTAGGAGTTAATATTTTATGTAAATCACCGATACCAAAATTGAAAAACACATAAATATTTTTGAAAATAAATTAAAAAATTGTTTAAATTGTGAGTTACGACGGTGGAACTAAGGGGATTAAACCAATTTTCGTAAATTATACAAGTTTAACAATTAACAATTTCCTCTTCAAACAGAAAAAAAAAATAAAAATCTCGTAACTTCTTTTTATAAAAATATCATACTTTGTTCCTTGCCTCATTAATTGGACTAGCCACATTTTACATTAGATTTCAAATGCGCTATGAGACATCTCCTTTACAACAGTTGATCCCATTTCGAAATCATCACAAAATAGCTAATGGAATTATGGAACACAACAAATACCAAGCAAGACAACAAATCTGAACGGCCAATAAAATACCATCAGTCGCCTGGATTTCAGACAAAAAGAAAAAGGGTATTAACATTATCGCCCCAATCTAAAGATTGGCATAAATTATATTTTAACGTAGCTTTAATTATCTTGTTACTTTCTCAACTTAATTAAAAATATAGAAATATTTTTATAATTTTATTATATAAATAATTAAAATATTTTTAAAAAATAACATAATTAAAACTAAAGTTATTATTATAGTATAACTTATACCAACCTCAGGGCATGACAGTGTTAATATCCCGGACAAATTGGTAAAATACTAAAAGCTAATTAAGTGACAATTAATCTTTACCGTCCTTTCACATATTAATAATCACATCCCCAAATCAGTCAGAGATAATAAACTGAATCTGAGCCGTAGATTTAAATACTTCATGTTGAGTAACAAGAGACGTCTATGAACAGTATCTTTCTACGTTGTGTTAGTAGGGCCGAACCGAAAAAACTGCCTAGAGGGCCCACAATTTTGACAGGTCGGAAATTTCAAGTTCCAAATGCGGCAGAAGTAGGGGCCCGCATGACAGCCACGATGCTTACAGCTGCACAGTAATACACGGAGACCATGTTACACGCGCATCCAAACTGCGAAGACAAGAGCTCCCCGAAACAGAGAAAGGAGCATGTTCTGGAATGATAATATTACTCACAACCTCGGACTCTGTGTTTAAGGTTGCTTCTCTTTCTCACTCTTCGGAGAATTAAAATAAATTTTAAAAAAGAATATATTTTTTATAATATTCAATTTTATTGTACAAATTTAAAATTGAACAATTTTATCGTAGCTCATTTGTTAATTTAAGATAAATTTAATAAAAAAGATTTTTGTTTACAACGACATTCTTATTTTTATAATAGTTTATGTAACACAAATATAAATAGATAAATAGTTGGTTGTCCATTTTTTTTATAATATTAAAAGTTATAAAAATTATTAAATTTTATATTATTAAACTCTAAATTTTGTTAACTACATAATAATAGAATTGTTTTTAATTAAAAAAAAATTATGACAAAAAATAATAAAGAAAGATGACATATAATTTAATAATGTAAAATTTAATTATTTTATCATTAAAGACTGCAGTTACGATGGTCTGACGCCACTAATTATTAATGATGGTGATAAAATTATTTTTTATTAAATTATTAAAAATAAACTTTATAAGAATATGTTACATGTCTTCTTTATTTTTTATTTAAGTAATTATAGATTAATATATGCCTTATTTTATAATTATATTTTGAATTTTATATTGAATTTTAATTATTAAATTTAATAAAAATTAATTAATAAATTAAAATAAAATTATTATTTTTAAATTTATGAGATAAAATTGAGTATTACATGCAGTCACAGATAAAATTGTCCTTATTTAAAATTTTAAAAAAATGGATTCTCTTTTCTGTGGATACTGGCGCGCTCGCTTGACCTGTTGTTTCCACAGGGACTTACTCTCATGCTTAAGAACATGCCTTCGTAACACGGGCTTGTAATTTTCTTTTTGGTCTTTTTTTGTTTGCTTAGCAAACTGGCAGCTACATGACAAACGGGCTCGTTTTCGATTAGCTAGTAGGGTCAAGGTCAGTCTCCGGTCTAGATGCATACGTTAACAGGCTTGGATTCTTAGGAGATGATAAACAAAGATTGTAGTTTTTTCTTTTTAATTTCTCGAAAAAAGATTTAGCCACATACTCCTATTAAATTCATATTGCTAACCCCATACAAAGTTTTGGCGGTTGACCCAGCTGCTAACAGAAGCTCAGTAATTATATAAACAATGAGGTTAATTCTGATAATGTCCGCGTGGGTCCCGCGATATCCAATTATCCTTAGTCCTCACAGTAGCAGTATGATTGGTGCGTTAAAATATACGCGCCATAACAAACGTGTGACCAGAGAGAGAGTATCACTTCTACCAACTCAGTTCACTTTCAGGTCATATGTCTTTATATCTCTCTAAACTGTCTGCAGAATAATACTGTTGCATACTCTTCTGAGCCACTGCTATCTTTTGCTTCTCTTGAGCCTCCCAATTTGTCTCGGCCCTCTCATCTCCTCTATCTCTCTCTCTCTCTCTCTCTCTCTCTCACTTCATTTACATTTCTATTCATCTTTCCCGTTAATTCTCTTTATCTCTCTTCTGCATTACCTCTTTCATGCTCTAGCTAGCTCTGGTTTTTGGGAGGACCAACCATGAATGACTGCAAAGAGAAGATAATTGTGGAGGTGGTAGCAGCTCACAACTTGATGCCTAAAGACGGAGAAGGCTCATCTTCCCCGTTTGTAGAAGTTGAGTTTGAGAACCAGAGACTGAGAACTCAAGTCAAGTACAAGGACTTGAACCCAATATGGAACGAGAAGCTTGTGTTTGACGTCCTAGACGGTGCTGGTCTTGCTTACAAACACGTTGAAGTTAATGTTTTCAACGAGAGAAGGTCCAGCAACAGCAGGAACTTTTTGGGTAAAGTCAGGGCTTCTTGTTCGATTCTCCCTAAAGAAGGAGAAGCCATTGCTCAATTGTATACTCTTGAGAAAAGAAGTTTGTTTTCTCATATAAGGGGAGAGATAAGCTTGAAGATCTATAAGTGCACGATGGAGGGTGTTAAACAAGGAGGTTCTGGTAATGGGGTTGTTGCCTCTCGTTCTGGCTCTTCTTCTTCTTCTACTCCCTCAGGGCTTTCAAAGAAGAACAAGAAGTTGCAGCAACAAACTCCTGTTATGCAAGTACAGCAACAGCATTTGGGTCAAGATATTAACAAGCCAACGCAGCAGATTCAGAACCATGCAAAGCCTGTGGAGCCAAGTCCTGGTGAGTTAAAGCCTGTTGTGATAACCGCTGCTCCTGGTCCAGCCATTCCCGGATCCCGCGGTGGGGCCGCGGCCGTCGGTGGCGGTGGTGGTGGGGTCTACGTAAAAGTGTCAGGTGAGTATTCTTTAAAAGAGACAAGTCCTCATCTTGGTGGTGGTCCTTTGGACAAGGACAAAACTAGCTCTACTTATGATCTTGTCGAGCAAATGCAGTATCTTTATGTGAGAGTAGTGAAAGCCAAAGATATTTCATTATTTGGAGGTGTTGAAATAGTAGCTGAAGTGAAACTAGGGAATTATAGAGGGATCACAAAGAGGGTGAGTTCAAATAATTTAGAATGGGACCAAATTTTTGCATTTTCTAAAGATTGTATTCAATCCTCAATGGCTGAGATCTTTGTGAAAGAAGGCAACAAAGATGAGTTCTTAGGCAGAGTTTGGTTTGATTTAAATGAAGTTCCGAGAAGGGTACCTCCGGATAGTCAATTAGCACCACAATGGTACAGGATGGAAGATAAAAAGGGTGATAAGAGCAAAGGAGGAGAAGTTATGGTCTCAATTTGGTTTGGAACACAGGCTGACGAGGCATTTGCTGAGGCATGGCACTCAAAGGCAGCAAATGTTCATTTTGATGGGCTTTGCTCTCTCAAATCCAAGGTTTATCTATCACCAAAGCTTTGGTATTTGAGGGTCTCTGTTATTGAAGCACAAGACATTGTTCCAGGGGATAAAGGGCCTGTAATGATGAGGTTTCCTGAGCTCCGTGCAAAAGCTCAGGTGGGGAATCAGGTTTTGAGAACTAGAATTGCTGCCCCTAGTGCAACAAGAAGCTTGTCAAATCCTTATTGGAACGAGGACTTGATGTTTGTTGTTGCAGAGCAATTTGAGGACTATCTTTTGATTTCAATTGAGGACCGTGTTGGGCCAGGTAGAGATGAGGTTGTGGGTAAAGTTCTGATTCCAGTGAGTGCAATTGAGAGAAGGACTGATGATAAATCATTGGTTTCCAGGTGGTTTAATCTTGAAAACCATTTTGGCAACTCCACGGAATCAAAAGCTGTGACACGAGTTGGGTCTAGAATTCATCTCAGGGTCTCTCTTGATGGAGGTTACCATGTCCTTGATGAGGCCACATTGTATAGCAGTGATGTGAAGCCAACGGCGAAGCAGCTCTGGAAGCCTCACATTGGTGTGCTTGAAATGGGCATTTTGGGTGCAACAGGGCTTATGCCAATGAAGATCAAAGAAGGGAAAGGAGGATCTGTTGATGCTTATTGTGTTGCAAAGTATGGCCAGAAATGGGTGAGAACACGAACTGTAGTTGATAGTCTGTCACCGAAGTGGAATGAACAGTATACTTGGGAAGTTTTTGATCCTTGCACAGTCATCACAGTTGGGGTGTTTGATAACTGCAGGCTTGATAAGAACATGATGAACAACAGCAGTGGCCATGATTCTCGAATTGGGAAAGTCAGAATCAGGCTCTCTACACTTGAATCTTATCGTGTTTACACTCACTCTTACCCACTTCTCATGTTGCACCCTTCAGGTGTAAAGAAAATGGGGGAGCTTCATTTGGCTGTGCGATTTTCGTGTGTTAATATGGTTAACATGTTGCATATGTACACGATGCCTCTGCTACCAAAGATGCACTATGTGCATCCTTTGAGTGTGAATCAACTAGAGAGCTTAAGGTACCAAGCCATGAATGTGGTGGCATCCAGGCTTAACCGAGCAGAGCCACCATTGGGGCGAGAGGTAGTTGAGTATATGCTTGATCATGACTCTCACATGTGGAGCATGAGAAGAAGTAAGGCTAACTTTTCTAGGCTTATGCATGTGATGTCTGGTGTGATAGCAATGGGCCATTCGTTGGAGTCTGTTCGCAATTGGAACAAGCCGGTATACTCAACCTTGTCATTAGTAATTTTCTTGTTGCTGGTTCTGATGCCTGAACTTATAATCCCTACTATATTTCTATACATGTCATTTCTGGGACTTTGGCGGTATAGGTCTAGGCCACGCCACCCACCTCACATGGATACGAGGCTTTCGCAGGCTGAAAATGTTTTCCCTGATGAATTGGATGAGGAATTTGATTCGTTTCCATCAAGTCGAGGTGCTGACATTGTTAGAAACAGGTATGATCGGCTAAGAAGCGTGGCTGGAAGAATTCAGATAGTGGTTGGAGATATGGCAACACAAGGTGAAAGATTTCAAGCATTACTAGGTTGGAGAGATCCACGTGCCACGTTCTTGTTTGTGCTGTTCTGCTTGTTTGCAGCAGTTGGGTTTTATGCCGTGCCATTTAGGGTGGTGTTTGCATTTTGGGGGCTGTATATGCTGAGGCCACCGAGGTTCAGAAGCAAATTGCCTTCTCCAGCTTTGAGTTTCTTCCGGAGGCTGCCTGCAAAAGCTGATTCCTTGTTGTAGAAAGTGGGAAAAGGATAATTAATTGGCGTGGATATTTTGGACATATGATGAAAGGGTCTAATGCTTAGTATTAAGGATTTAGTCTTCATGTTTATGTTGTTTTGTTATGTTTAGGGAGATGATAAGCTTATTTAAGAAGTTTATGTATAACCTTGAAGTTTCTCTCAAGCTTTATCTAAAAAAGGCTGCCAACTCCATTGCACTGAATTTCAGTCCAGTTGCATGGGCTACAGCTGCTATTAATAGCAGTCCATTAAGGAGAGGAAGAAATTAAACTGTTTTTCCAGTTTAGTAGAGCATCCGCTTCTTTCTGTGCATAAATTTTAACAGTAACTAAGGACAAAATGAGAATGTGAAGTGTTTAGTGTACTGATGTCCTCATGGTTGTAATTTCTGCTTCCTGATCCAGAATATCATTTTGTGTTCTTTTTTGGATAAAAAAATTGATGAAGAGACTGAGGACAGAATGTGAATGCAATTTAAGTCTGAGTTTGTTGCTTGACTTGACTTGTCTTTCTTGACTGTTCTTTGTTTGATTTGCCTATGATGTCGATTCAAGAACCATGGACTTCAAAAGACAGCTGCTTTTCATTGTGAGTCCACTGATTTGAGGTAACTTTACTTCTAGAAAATGAGATAGGTTGACTATAATTTTACATTTCATATATCACTTTCAGCCTCGTGCAGTCTTCATCTCTTTGCGGTGGTTAAGAGGCTGAGACTTCTGTATGTGGAAGGAAAAAGGTGCTGGTTCTTTTGTGCAAGTGTCATCTTTCATGTTTAGTCACATTGCCTACTTTTCAATATCCGTAGGCAATGCTTGGTTTGAAGTGTGCATGTAAGAAGTGAATGGAAGTTTCTGGTAACACTTATTTTGAAGCATCTATTTCTTAAACTTGTATGCCTGTGTTTCAGTAAGTATGTATGAGCTAAAAAGAAGTTCCCAGGATGGATATTGGAAAATTTTAAATCCCATCTTCATTTTTGTAAGAGTTCTCATTTAGTTGGCTCTTCTGTTATCAAAATAGGACTTATTTTGGAAACACTTATGAAAGTTTGGAATAATGTTTCTAAAATGTTCATCTAGACCTAAAACAGAAGCCTTGTCATAATGCCCAGATGACGATACATAATCTCCATGTTATGTGCATTGGAACTGCTTTGTTGAACAGAATTTTGAAGTTTTTTTTCAAAGGGTATGTTCTTGAATGTAGTGTAACTAACATTTTTTTAATTTTTTTTCATGGTTATATCTGGATAAAAAAACCTGGGTATCCTGAAATTTTGTTTCCCCTTGAGAAAGTGGCTGATCTCAGCTCAACTATCAAATGTACTTTTGTTATATATGCATAAACGAATGTCAAGTTACTTCTATGTTTTCATTTAGTGAAGGCACTATTAGATAGAAGGTTAAAAGGTCAAGTTCTTGGCTGTCATTGATGTATTGCACAACCATCATTCGTTTTAATCTTTCAATTTTTTTTTCTTTTTAGTGATGTTCATCTAACTGGGTGAGTTTATGCAAGTAAAGGATCTGTTGTGCCAAGTCAATCGATAAGCCAATGATGAGATAATGTTGTGAAGGTACAAAATACCTCCCATTAGTTTTCTTTTTTATTCTCTGATGGTTGACCTCAGTACTCTCTGTTTATGCTTTACAAATCAAATTAGTATCTGTCAATTGATTCATTGGACTTTTATGGGGCTAATCAGATCTAATTTTTAAAGCAACATCAGGGTTTTGAATGTTCAAGCTTGGACTTGTGCGGAGTCAGGCTGGTGGACATCTTTATTCACATATGATGAATCCTGAAAACCCATGAATTTTAGTCAATATGGCTGAGAGATAAAACAAGTCCACCATGGAGAATTGAATGAGCTCCACCTACTATATTAGCTTGTGATGGCAGATAAGAACACCATTTACAATTTATTTTCTGGCAGTGCAATTGAATGAGATGTACTAAAGGTTGGGCTGACACATATAATAAGCTTACATTATTAAACAGCGATATGCTGTTACTGTTAGTGTTAGGGTTAGGTTTCATTTAATTAATTTCTCAGTCCTGGTGACACAATGTGTATAAAAGACCATCAAAATAGCATAATACTTCAATCATTATCAATTTACAGGGAAACTGAGCTTTTTGTTTGCATTGACTGCTTTAGCTGAAGTTGAGAATAAAAATCTAGAAAACACAACTAAATTGTTTACTAAAAATATCTAATATCGAGTAAATATAACAATGGAGGTACCAAGATCCCAAGGCTAAAAACATAATTAACCATTAACGTCTCCAAGAACTATTAAAATTTAACCACCAAAAAATATATATATATATATATTTGCTGAAAATGTTAGGCTGATTGAGAAGGTTATTACATTATAACTCTATCGACGCTCTATAATTAAAACGACAGATAAAGCAACAAGTAAGTTATCTAGTAGCTGATGAATGTAAGACGGTGCCCTCGAAATTGCAAGGGCTAGTTTTGGGTCTTCCTAATGAGAACTGATTTGTTCAGCCTTACAGTCACAGTTGCTGGTTTCCAATGCACGCATGGTCTGTGATTGTTGTCTTTTTCATGTGTCATCAGATTTTGCAATGTGATGTGTAACAATTCTTTTGCTGCGTTTGTTGTTTTGGTTGCAGAGTGTTAGAGTTGTTACACACCACATATTCAGATGATCGACACCACGAGACGTATAGTTATAGTCCCACGTTGAAGGAGATGTACGCTTGAATGCTTGAGACCGGGGCTAAGCTGAAATGAATTTATTACTACAATGAAATGACTAATAGTTTTAAACTTTTGAGAGGAAATGTTAGTTAAATAGTTAACGGTAGTTAGTTGGGCAGTCAAAAGATTAATAATTTAGCCCAGGGACCGCATTGAGAAGACTCAATTCAAATGCTGTTACTGTTACTGTTACTGTTACTGTTACTTTGTGACTTTTAACAGTCACTCTTCGCTAAACTAAATCCTCTGGCTAATAGCTTTCAGACATGAATCTGCCCAATCGCAGCCTTTAGGGTATAATTGGCTCAAGCTTTCGAAAAACACAAAGTCATATATAAATCGATTACTATCACAAACGACATTGCATTCAATTTACAAATAACAATATCTAAGTAAGTAAATTCTCCAAGATATATAAACATATCATGTGCAAATAAGTAGAAGAAACACACTACAAGTTGGATTATCACAAATTTTTTTACTTAAAACATAACAAAAAAAAACTCATAACAGAATACGGATAAGGAGAACAAATTTTATGTGAAATAAATTTTCTGGTTTTAGAATTTTACAAATTGTCCAACACTGAATTTTACTTTGACATAACTCACTAATTTCAATTCTCCAGCCAACCTCTTTCTAAAGCATTATGCTTATGGATTTAAAACTTTTAAATTTTCGTTTGTGGATTGTTAAGCATTGGGATTCACATGATATGGTTGCTAACGGCAATGGTGCTGGTGTTATTAAACCTTAAATCATACTACCCAAAGCGTAACATAACCGAGTCGGCTGAAGTTTGTTATTAATTCAAAAGAATAAGTTATTAAATAATGTGTTGATTAGCCGTTTATATATACTTAGATAATTCATCCTCCCAGATTTAAAGAACTTATTATTTATATAATAAATTTTATTATAATTTAAAACATAAAATTTTAAAACCTAATTAATTTGTATTATTCATCCTCTAAAGACATAAAAATTTACATCGTACATGATAATTTTTATTAAACAATTTTAAGAATTCAAAAACGAATAAGAATTTTCTAATACTACTAATCACAAGTCGACACTTGCTATTAATCTAAAATATTAGGTGGTGCGTTTGAAGTATTGTAATACTTCTGCTTCAGCTTTTGGTCGTGGACAGCGAGTGGCGAAGAACTTTCTAGATTCTTTGTCAATTCTCAGTCTTGCGGCAAATAGCAAACAGAAGAAATGGCGCTATGGATGGACGCAGGCTCAGAACCGAAAACCGAAAGCGAGATAGCCGACCTTGAAGCTATTTCGGCCCTCAAAGAGTCCGCTGCTATTGAGCTCAAGGTCATTTTCCTCTCTCTCCCTGTTACTTATTTCGTTTCGGCATTTCTTCAAACGCATGCAAGACGTGTTATATAGATGTATTTGACGAATTGTTTAAGAGAAAATGATATCATGTTTGTTGTTTATTGCTATTTAATTGGCTTTACAGGAAAAAGGGAATGAGTATGTTAAGAAGGGTAGAAAACATTACTCAGATGCTATCGATTGTTACACGAGGGCAATAAATCAGAAAGTTTTGAGTGATTCCGAGACTTCAATTTTGTATGCAAATAGAGCCCATGTCAATTTACTACTAGGAAATTATAGACGTGCTCTCACTGATGCTGAGGAGGCAATCAAACTGTGCCCAACTAACGTTAAGGTAGTTCTGAAATTTCATGTTCAGGTTCTCGTTCGACTCATATTTGATAGTACGATTGGATTAGTTGTTGAGCAATGTTTTAATGTTGACTAGGCACGTTATCGAGCAGCTAAAGCGTCATTGTCATTAAATTTGCTGAATGAAGCTAAATCATTTTGTGAAAATGGACTTGAGCGGGACCCAGATAATAAGGAATTAAAGAAGCTTGCTGGGGAGATTGATTCAAAGAAGCGGGAACAAGAAGAGAGGGAGGCTAAAGTTTCCAAGGCTGTAAAAGAGGCTCAGGTTTGATAATTGGACTCTATGAAACAAGTTTTTTCTTTGAAAACATAAAGGCTCACACTCTTTTCTAGTACAAACTTATGCAGGACCTTATATCTGCAATTGAATATAGAGGCTTGAAGATAGGGAAGGCAATGTTTCGGGAACTTACTGGATTGAAGAAGCCATTTTTAGATAAAAATAATATTTTTCACTGGCCAGTTCTTCTTCTGTATGCAGAAATTATGTCTAGTGACTTTATTGAGGACTTCTGTGAGACTGATATGTTTGCTGCTCATCTTGATCTGATATCCTTTCCTAGAATGCCTCTTTTTCATTTTTAAAGCTGATATTCATCAAGCTCCCATAAGTCAGGCTATGCCTTATAAAATTTTGTGCACTTCGCAATGTCCTTAGCTATCAAACATGTTTTCAGAAAGTTGTCCACCGTTGGCATGGGATAAAGAAAACTATTATACTCGTGAAGCTATTGAACTCTACTATGAGGTAAGCACTTCTTTATGGCTCTTATTTGGTTTAATTTTCCATCTTAACATATTTGATTTGTAATATATCGAGTGGACTTGCTTTTTCTTTTTTCAAATTGAGTTTCATAATGAACTAGTAATTCTCTCTGTCATTGATTTATTAGGCTGGCTCAGGAGTTTGTCTACCGAAGAGAGAACTTCTTCGTTATCTCCTAGAGGGTACTACAGGTGCCAATGTGGAAAGCATTGGTGACGAAGAGAAGGACAGAACTGATGGTTCCACTTATGATTACGCTGCAGGTATCATGTGCTCTTATCTTCTATTGCCAACTTCCTATAATCAGTTATTTGTCGGTTTTGTTCTTTGGCATTTTACTTCAGAAGTTCTGAATTCCTTTCTGCTATTAAATTGAAAGGACAAATATGTCATCAGAATGTATTTTTCTTTAGTTATGATGGGTTATCTTGTTGGTTGCATCTGGCCATCAATAGTGTAGCTTCAGGTCTTCATGTATCTATTGCTCAGTTTTGTTCACCGATAAAACTACTCACTAATCCCAACATTATTAAACATACCTCTTAGTGGATAGAAGTCACGTTTCTCTGCCAAATTGCTTTTTTCTTAACATCATATTAAATTATTTTCTTGAAGAATGATAAACAAGTGCTTAGGTCAACTAATTAGTTTCTCCTTTGATTTTCTTTGGCTTTTGCTCGAACTTGTTCCAGTTTCAGCAGACCTAGTCGCAGAAGAAATCAGTCCCAGCAGCTCCACCTTTAATAGCCATTCACTTACAAAAACTTGTCTATCTAGTATCTTGAGTTGATTAGTGCAAGGATTGAAGTCTCATTACCAATCGTGTCATTTGTATATATTACTATACACAATTGCTGTCTGTTAGCATAAATATTTCCAAATGTGCATCTCAGTTTCCCTGGTGCTAAAGATGACAACAATGCCACTTGGTTGTGATGCACTTCTTTTCTCTATACTGGTAATTGGACATACATTTATGTGGGCCAAAGTGCATATTGAAACTCAGTGGTTCTTCTGGATGTGGTCAAGTTAAGAGTCCACATCATAATACTAACCTTTTGCTGTGTTAGTATGGGACCATAATCTGCCATTACTATGCTTATGGAGAGGTTTGATGCTTATATCTCTTCTTTAAATACTTTCTTTCTTCTTGGTTACTGCCACTTGTATTAGTGTCTTCTTTATTCATCCAAGTTGTTTTTATGCCTTTTTGCTCTCTATGTTAATACCTGAAAAAGAAATTTATTTTATGTGTTAAAGTTTATTTTGCTTCCTGTTTTAATCCTTCAGGTAAAGGCTCCTCCAAATGGGTCAAAGTAAATGAGAAAAAGAAGCTTCATGATGTTCTGAAAGATCCGAACAACATTATCCCCGGGATCCCAGGTGTCTATTTTCTCAACAAAGCAATTAAATGGGTTATCTCGTCATACACACACAATTACACAAATACAATGACAGAAACACACATTCATGCATTCACATCATCTTGCAAGTGAAATATGTTTGGGTTTCGTTTATTTCATCTTCTCATTCTCTTTATATCATTGACATGTTTGCAGTCTTTTATGTTGTTTCAAAGACCTCCAGCTTCTACAAAGAGTTCAAAGCTGGCCAATGGACTCCACCGTGAGTTTGTAGCATAATCGAGATATCGAGTTATGTAGAACCTCAAGCCAAAATGTTCGTGATCCCCGAACGTTTACATGTACACTGGCAATTAGAACATTGAAGGGTTTGTTGCAACATTGTGAGGCAATTGTTGTAGGCTTTGTATTTTCTTGGAGTACATTGTATTTAGCTGTTTAGGTTATACTCCTTTCAACATGATTCCACCACAGATATTTTTTTTTTTGGTTGAAACGCGCCAAAAAGAGTTGAAACCAAAGAAACTTGTGTTACTAGGACAAAGTTCGTCTAAAAAAAAAAGGTACGGTTTAAATATCAGTTAATGCACGTGTGAGATGTTAGCTAAAACCTATGTAAGAATTTGTTGTGTTTATTAATAAGGGCTGTTATCTTCAATAATAATTTTGAACGTATCTTTGTTATATGCTGGTATTACAATCATTTTTTGTTATTGAAAAAAGGTGAATTATAATTGATTGGTTATCGAGAAATGAGGAATTAATTGTTTAAATAATAAATTAGGAGATGAATTTTAAAAGAAAATGGGGTTTATCTATTAGGAAATTGAGTGGTGATGCATGATTGCAATTAAAGTGAAATTAAAAAAATAATAAAAATAAAAATTAAATTAAATACAAGAGTTTACGTGATTTGACTTTTAGTTTACGTTTATAAGCGAAGATAAAAGAATTTTTTACCATTAAAAATGGAGAATATAAGTATTGTAATATTTTAGTCTTACAACTTAAAATTCTAATACACTCAATTCTCTCAAATCACTCAAAAACTCTCTCAAAATTGAATTGAAAAATGAGTTGTTAAGTTCTCCCTTTTATAAGGAGAGTTTAGTATGTTGAGTAATTACTGGCACTGTGTGCCAGTAATTATGTAGATGTTATGTAATTGCTGGCACACGGTGCCAGCTACTAACAATTCTCCCACTTGAAAATTTGATTAAGAATCAATCAAGTCTCCACACTATTCTTTCTTCTTTGTCAAAGTTATGTTGCTTACGTATCTGCTAGGTCATGCAAGGATCTACACAATACAAACTTATTGGTATTGATGGACTTGGTCAACACATCTGCTAGGTTATCATTTGTATGAATTTTTTTCATATCCACACTTTTATCTTCTACCACTTCTCGAATAAAGTGATATTGAACACCTATGTGCTTCGTTCTTGAATGAAAAGTTGGATTCCTTGTAATGTGCAAGGCATTCTGACTATCACAAAACAATTGAACTTTTTCTTGCTTGTGCTCGAGCTCCTCCAGTAATCTTTGTATTCAAATTGATTCCTTACAAGCTTGTGTAGCTACCATGTATTATACTTATGTAGTAGATAATGCCATAATAGTTTGTAGTTTCGAAACCTAGCTTACAGCTCCTCCTGTAAGTTTAAACACATAACTAGTAGTGGATTTTCTTTTATCAAGATCTCCTGCAAAATCTGAATCCACATAGTCTTTAACAATAAAATTCGATCCTCCGTAACATAAAACAACATCTGAGGTACCCTTAATGTATCTAAGGATCCTCCTGACACAACCTCAATGCTCTTTACCAGGATTCACCATGTATCTATTAACTACTCTCACTGCTTGTGTAATGTCTGGTATTGTACAAATCATAGCGAACATTAAACTTCTCACTGTTGATGCATACGGTACTCGAGACATCTCATTCCTTTCTACTTCTTTGCTAGGACACATTTTAGAAGATAACTTGAAATTAACAAGGATTGGGGTACCAATTGGCTTATAATCTTGCATGTTGAAGCACCGCGAGATTTTCTTTAAGTAGTTCTTCTGAGAAAGACAAATCTTCCTGTTATTTCTGTCTCGGTGAATTTACATCCCTAGAATCTTGTTTGTTGGTCTCAAGTCCTTCATATCAAATTTCCTAGCCAACTGTGCCTTCAATTCTTGGACTCGATCTTTGTTGAGGCCTGCCACCAACATGTCATCCACATACAACAGCAAAATAATAAAATCGTTATCATCTTCAAACCTTTTGTAGTATGTACAATAGTCTGAACTAAGTATGTTGTATCCAAAGCTGATGATATAGGAATCAAATCTCTTGTACCAACACATCGGCGCCTGTTTGAAACCGTACAGAGATTTGTTCAACCTGCAAACTAAGTTCTCTTTTCCTTCTTCTTTAAAACCTTATGGTTGGAGTATATAAATTGCTTCTTCAAGTTCTCTATAAAGAAAAGCTGTCTTCACATCTAGCTGCTCCAAATGTAAGTCAAATGTAGCACACATTGCCAGGATTATTCTGACTGTCGTAAGTCGAACCACAGAGGAAAATATCCCATTAAAGTCAATACATTCTTTCTGAGCATAACCTTTCACCACCAATCTCGCACGATACCGCTCCACTTGGTCATTACCAACCCGTTTGATCTTGTAGACCCATTTGTTACCAATGACTTTTCTTCCACGTGGTAATGCAACCAGCTCCCATGTTTTGTTCTTATGCAAGGCTTCAATTTCTTCTTGCATTACTGTTATGCATAGAAAAACATCTTGACTTTTAGAAGTCTCCTGGAAAGTTGTTGGCTCTCCATTCTCTGTTAAAAGACAGTATGCAACATGAGCCTCCATGACATACTCCGAGTGCCATGATGGTGATCGTCTCTCACGAGTTGATCGACGATCATCTATAGCCTCAGACTCTACTGATTCTTGTTCTTCATGCTATGGTGCTGCTTCAAAAGAATCTAAATCTTCTTGTACTTGATTATTTTTCATTTGTACCGTTGTAGTCTCTGGATTTTCCTTCACTGCACTATCATCTTCATAATTCCTTTGCAGTTTATCTTCTACGAATATCACATCTCTGCTAATGACGATCTTGTGGGTAGTGGAATCCCACAGGTGATACCCTTTGACTCCATCGGCATATCCCAAGAAAAGGCATTTTCTGGATTTTGGATCTAGCTTCGTTGTTTCTTGAGGATTGTATATCACGTACACAGGACTTTCAAATGTATAAAAACGAGAATAATCAACTAGTTTCCCAGTTCATATCTCCATCGGTGTCTTCAACTCGATTGTTGTTGATGGTGACCGATTTACCACATAACAGGCAGTTTTGACTGCTTCTGCCTAAAATGCCTTGGCTAAACCTGCAATTCTCAACATGGCTCTTGTTCTCTCCAACAAGGTTCTGTTCATCCGCTCTGCTACTCCATTCTGTTGAGGCGTGTAAGTTGTGCTGAATTGCCGCTTGATGTCTTCTTGTTGACAGAATGCAATAAAATCCTCACCGGTATATTCTCCTCTATTATCTGTCCTTAAACACTTGATCTTCTTTTCTGATTCAAGTTCTATATGCGCTTTGAATATTCTGAAAGCTTCAAACACATATGACTTCTTCTTGATTGGATATACCCAACATCTCCTGGAATAATCATATATGAATGATACAAAATATCTCCCTCCCCCTAAGGACATCACTGGTGCTTACCAAACATCAGAGTGAATTAATTCTAAAATTTCTTTACTTCTAGAATTGGATGTGCTGAACTTTAATTTGTGCTGCTTACTTGTGACACAGTGCTCACAGAAAGGTAAATGAACCGATTTAAGCCC
Organism: Ailanthus altissimus; assembly: GCA_946807835.1. Classification (NCBI taxonomy): domain Eukaryota; kingdom Viridiplantae; phylum Streptophyta; class Magnoliopsida; order Sapindales; family Simaroubaceae; genus Ailanthus; species Ailanthus altissimus. Next base: position 25,550,611 of record OX327684.1, read on the forward strand.
AGGAAGTAAATTTTGATCAGAGAGAATCCTCAAACCTCGTTCCGACATATGGCCCAGTTTGCAATGCCACATTATCGTTGACTCATCTGCTGAACTAGTTGATGCAACAGATGCATCTCTTTCATGCAGTGTTTCTCCATTAAGCATGTACAAATTTGCAGCAACCTTTTCTGCCTTCATTACTACAAGCGCACCTTTGAGAATTTGCATGGTCCCATTTTCAATTTGGATCTTACACCCAGTGTTATCTAATTGTCCCAATGACAAAAGATTCTTCTTGAGGCCTTTCACATGTCGCACTTCTTGGATAATACGAACAGTACCATCGTACATCTTCATCTTGATGGATCATATTCCAACTATTTTCAAAGCATGATCATTCCTTATATATACAGATTCTTCAGAGGTAAGTTTATATTGATGGAACCATTCTCTTTTAGAGGTCATGTGCCATGTAGCTCCAGAATTCATGAGCCATACATTAGAAAATCATTTTTTGCTTTCAACAACTGTTGCTGCCTCGCTGTATAAAATTTCACCATCATCTAAGGTGCTTGCAATATTTCCTTGAGGTTTGTCCTCTGCACTTTTCTTCAATCCCCAACAATCCTTCTTCACATGGCCTTTCTTACCACAATGGTAGCACTTGACATTCTTCTTACTTCTGAATTTTGGTCTACCATGATGTTGACTCCCACTAAGGCCACGTTCTGTTGATCTACCTCTCATCATTGTCAAAGCTTCTGCTTGCTGCGAACATTCCTGTTTGTCTTCTTTATTTTTCCGTCTTCGTTCTTCTCCCAGTACATCAGCTGTAACATCATCGAAGACTAAAAAGTCAGTTAGGATATTATTCGTCAAGTTGATGATGAGTGTATCATACGAATCTAGTAGGCTTTGAAGCAGAATCTTCGCATATTCACCTGCATCTATTTTATGCCCCAAGGAAGTGAGTTGGGAAAATACAGTATTTAATGTGTTGATGTGTTCTGTCATTGAAGTGAATTTTGTCATTCGAATAGTATACAATCTCTTTTTTAAGAAGATCTTGTTGTGCAAAGATTTGACCTCATACAATTTTATGAGAGTGTCCTAGATCTCTTTTGCTATCTTCTTTTCCGCCACATTGGATAGCACATTATCAGTGAGTGTTAGATGCAGATCAGCAATTGCATTACTATCAATCTCATTCCACTTGATATCATCAGTGATACCAACAGGCCTTTCATCAATTGCTTCTAAGCACTTTTTTTTTAAAAAAATTGCCTTTATTTTTATTTTCCACAATGTAAAGTTACCTCTATTGAACTTTTTAATTTCGCATTTTGCCACCAATGCTTTTCACCACGGACTGTTTTCTGCTAAGATCGACTCCCATTGTTTTACGTAAATAGTAATTGTACATATCAACAGTGCCCGTATACATGAACAGTAACTATATACATGAATAATAACCTATATGAATAGTAACCTCATTCAACAAGAAACTCTGATACCACTTATTAGAAAATTAAAGGGTGATGCAGGGTCGCAGTTAAAGCGAAATTAAAAAAATAATAAAAATGAAAATTAAACCAAACACAAGAGTTTACGTAGTTTGACTTTTAACCTACGTTTACAGGTGAAGACAGAAAAATCTTTTACTATTAAAAATAGAGAATACAAGTATTGTAGTATTTTAACTTTACAACCTACAACCCCAATATACTCAATTTTCTCAAATCACTCAAAAATTCTTTCAAAATTAAATTAAAAAATAAATTGTTAAACTCTCCCTATAAAAGGGAGAGTTTAACATATTGAGTAATTACTGGCACACAGTGCCAGCTACTAACACCATCAAATTGTACTTCAAAAAATAAATTTGCACATCTCACGTTTACTCTTATGAATTTGATTGAACATTGGCGTTTTCTTAAAATTTAAGTATTTTGGAAAAAATTCGAACTTAAGAAAATTATATTTATATTTGAACATTAAAAATAATGAGATGGTGCGGTTTAAGACAAGAAAAAAAAATTAAAATTTAACTGAACGTAATTGTCTGCAATGGTTAGCTGGGCGGGTTTGCGGCAATCACATGAGGATGCTCAGTTGTCGATCCTTTGGGCAGCAATCATTTGTGGGTGTGTCGCCTCCTGGATTCTCATCGGGTGCAACAAATTAGCAGAGAAGTTCAAGTATGATGATCATCCTTTAGAAGCTGCTCAACTTCATGGAGGATGAGGTGCTTGGGGTATTATCTTTTCAGGATTGTTTGCTAAAAAGTCTTGTGTTAATGAGGTTTATCCAGGCAGATTAGGAGGCCTTATGGGATATTCACGGGAGGACGTGGGAGGTTATTGGCAGCACATATTGTTCAAATTTTAGTGATTACATGGTGGTTGAGTGTGACAATGGGGACACTGTTTTGGTTGCCGAACAAGCTGAAGCTGTTGAGGATATCAACAGATGAGGAAATGACAGGGATGGACTTGACAAGCCATAGTGGATTGGCATATGCCTACCAAGATGAACATGAACTTGATTCAACACAGAGAGGTGGATTCATGATGGCGTAGACTGATTGATTCCTCCGGCCTCGCTTTATTATGTTATATATTTGGTGTTTAGATATATATATGAGCATACTTTTATTAAGCCTGTATAGTTAGTTTTCTTATGGAATAACTTAAAGTTAACCTTATTAGTGAATTTTTGTTTCTGAATTTCATTAGGAAAGTTCCCGAGACATAGGGTTGCTTAGAAATTGCTTGTGATATTTAACACGATCAAGTAATTCCATCTGAATGTTTCAGCTTTTGTTCCTTAGAGGCGTTGCTTAAATTCAGACTATGTACCGTTCCTCAACATATTCTCCTTTATTAGACTGAGATGACAGGACTCTCAAGCAGTGAGACCATAACCATGTTCTAACGTCGAGCAGGGAATAGTGAAGATGATAAGTGATCGACATTCTTTAAAAATTTTGTTAATGGGAATTAGCTTACGAGGTTGTTTGCATCAACAAGTTGCTTGGAGTACATTTCCGTACCAGATTTTAGTTGTTGCAAATTGTTCTGTTATTAAAATAATATGGTCACATACAAAAATCTACCTGACTTGAAACAGAAACTGTTTGTTCAAATTGTCATCTCATTGCATTGGCTTTAATGCTCACCTTCTTGGTTTTGCATCATTCAACTAATACTGACCTATAATAAGCACTCAAAACTTGTGGCTTGCAACCACTTTCAACCAGTTGACTCAGCAAAGAAAATAAATTGTTGATGTCTGAATTCTGTTTTAACCAAGTGAACAGTTTTGAAGTCTTTATAAAATGATTCATGCAGCCAGGTTGAACATTGTTTTTCATTTAAATTAGGAATGAGAACGGTTATTTAGGAAAAACTTGGTAATTTTCACATCAGCTTCTAAAGGCCTATTTACCCATATGGTAGATTCTTGTACAAAAGTTTAAATTCTGTTTGGTAGTTTCTTTTGAACTAAGAAAGGAGCAAGGATAGGTAGGTCTTGAGGAAGCATGGAATATGGGGAGAGGAACCTGAGGGATTCACGGAGAAGATTTTCTTATTAAAGTGTGAGATCAGCAAAAAATAAAAGGTGATTAAAACACAAGCATAAAAGTGGTCAGCATTTAAACAAGGATCAGTTGCAGCTGTTCAAGCATCATTGTAACTTCCAGACCAGAGAGGAGACAATGCACATGACAGAATACAGTAAACAGATTCCAGACAAACATGAGAGCCTATATATGTGATTTTGGAAGTTTACTGTAGCAGGCTTTAGCTTATTTACATTAGATTAGAAATACAAATTGAAAGAGTTGCACCCAAAACATCGGAACACACTTCAGATCATCATTATTTCTTAAGGCAAGTCTTTGAGAAGCTAGTCACTCAACCATCAAAGAAAAACATTTTTGCTGCAACACATGCCAAACTATCTTTCAATAACTTTTAAGTAAACCTCATAAGATTATAAGAGAGAGTAGAGGAATTTTCTTTGCACATTCCAGTTTCTACATAAAAGGACTTGATTTCCATATAGATCTTAAAAGCAGCAACAAAATATGCCTATTAAGAACTTATGCAGGCCTTAGTAGATCACCTCATTCATGCATCTTAAGCACACAACGGAGGCAGCCCCCTTCATGCATCAAATCGAATGCCTCATTGATCTCCCAAAGAGTGAAATTGTGAGTTATGTACTCATCAACCTTAATTTCCTGCAAAGCAAAGGCGGAGAATGATATCATAAGCTCAACTGAAATTATAAAATAATACAAAATGAATGTAGACTATCATCACATTTACCTTCTTCAAGTACTTCTCTACAAGCCAAGGCACTTGTGAACGACTCTTGAAACCACCAAACGCTGTTCCTTTCCAAACACGACCAGTCACCAACTGGAAAGGCCGAGTGGATATTTCCTGACCTGATGCTGCAACACCCACAATAACTGATGTCCCCCAACCCTGAAAGTTTGTGAGCATATCAGAAATGTTCTGAAATTTAAATATCAATATGTGCTACAAATTCAGGCAGCACTGACCTTGTGGCAGCACTCCAAAGCGGCCCTCATCACAGAGACATTTCCAATACATTCAAAACTATAGTCAACACCACCATCAGTGAGATCAACAAGGACCTGCTGAATTGGTTAGTCATGGTCCTTTGGATTCACAAACTCAGTAACTCCAAAATTCTTAGCTGCAGGTTTCAATTCCCAAATATAAGTATATAGCAACAGAGATAGAACAAAAGAAATACATGATAAATGTAACAGAAGCATGATAAGTTCCAAATAATAGAAACCATCTTTGACCCCCAAACCTAAAACCCAACAGCACCAAATAGAAAAAAGACAACTTTTCACATATATTATAAACATGATTTCTCAAGTTATAAATGGTAAGTTACCAGATGATACAAACAATGTACCTATATCAAATTTTTTGCTGTCAATATCTATGCCAATGATACATGAAGCTCCAGCTGCTTTTGCATCCTCTGCGACATAAGTGTGACATCAGTACAAGAACATCACTCCACGATCCAATTCCTGGCTCAAATAGTAAATAAATAGAGTGAGTGAATAAAAAGATGAAGAACATACTGGACACTTACAGCAAGGCCAAAAACAGCAACTATAGAACCAGGCTCTACTTTTGCAGTGTTCCAAACTGCTCCAAGACCTGCAGGACAGGGACAAATTGAACAGATTAAGGTGATTATATGAGAACTGTCAAGGAACCTGCAGTAATTAAAAATCCAGAAACAAAGCAGGTTGAAATATATAAGCATGAGCAAAGTATCTATGATGATAAAATGCAATATATCATTTGATTAAGTACGATATTTTCATCAATGACATTACAAAGAAACTCTGACAATATTACAGATCCATACCAGTAGCAACACCACAGCCAAGAAGGCATACTTTCTCTAAAGGAGCTTGTGGATCAATCTTTGCAACACTAACGTCATGAACAACTGTGTACTAGCTAAATGTTGAGGTTCCCATGAAATGATAGATAGGTTTTCTATTTATAGAGAATAGGCTCTTGCGATCATTCATCATGATTCCAACACCAGTAGCAGCCCGAACCTTACCACAGAGGTTTGTCTTTCCTGACTTGCAAAACTTGCATTCACGACATTCTGCCTGGTAGCAAGGGATGACATGATCACCTGGTTGAACCTCAGTCACACCTTCACCAACACTCCACAATCCTGTATCACCAAAATAATATTAATAATAAAGAATTACAAATCCTCCTTCGGCACATGAAGACAACAGAGTAGAATATCTGATATGGGATATATGATGCACATACCCAGCAGCCTCATGACCTAGGATACAAGGGAAGAGACCCTCGGGATCTTGTGACAAAATTTGAACTAAACTGCAAGTTAACAGCATATTAGAAAAAAATCACCTATAACATCATGAAAAAAAAAGAAGAAAAATATATGGAAAAACTAGAGTCAGCCAAAAAGATCAATAATTGTCCATGCCAGAAGCAAATTCACCAACTAGAATGATATAAGAGAAAAGCCATCAACGTTATTAGCAGCATCTCAGACCCTTTATGCATTTCTTTTAGCCAGTCCACACCATCCTTCCTCTAAAAGACATTGTACCATTAAACAAAATGCATGAAAACAGTGCAACATATGAAAAGTCACAGATAAACGAAGAAAATGTTCTCATGTTAACCTGATAACCAAAAACCAAAAGATACTAATTCCCCTACACAAAATACCGCATTGCATTACAGATAGCATTTAAAGAAACAAAAATATCACCATCATTATGCCTTTGAGACGAATAAAACCCACTAATTTTGCTGGAATAAAATCAACTCGTATAAATCAATTAATTTTGTTAAATAAATAATTTTTATTATGATTTGAATTTAGGGAATAATAATAATGTCAATAATGAAACAATGCTAATATGATTTTACGATCTAGGAAAATCTATATGATTTTCTTATTAAAGAAAAAGGTAAAACACTGTATATTAATTGTTAACAAATATAAAGGAAGCTAGATCGTCGTGTCAATGGGATTAACAAAACTGTATTTCTACCCTCTTATATTGTTAGCTTACGACGTTTTATTGAAATTTCTTCACTGAATTAGTTTTGAATACAAATTTTTTTTTTTCTCATTTTCCTTGATCAAAGAGTTTGGACCTTTTTTTCGATAACGGCTCTGGTTAAATGTAAATGGGCTTCGTCTACTTATTTGAGTGTTGGAGACTTCTCAGTTCACTGCAATTATAATATCTTGTGATAAATAAAATTCCCAGTTTAATTTTCAAAAGACATCTAATTGTCCTCTTTGTATTCATTGTTGGTATAGACCTCAACATTTGTCAATCCCTATTACTTCTCTTTATATTTTCCATGATATATTTTAAAATAATGTGCTTTTGTCATCTTTTATTTTGTTTGTAAATCAATTTTTGCTTCACTTTTTAATAAAGTGCCCTGTAACATAATATATGTCATTGCAATAGAGTGGATTTAAATAGCTGTTAGTTATTACTTTTGAACGTAAATTTGACTTGTAATTACATTTGTAGTCAAACGTGTTGATAACCTAACAGTTAGAATCTTATTTGTACCGTAATAAATACTTAAAAATTTAAAAATAATAATATAGTTGAAATGTGTTATAAATAAAGAAAAAAAATTATTCTATAAAATATTTTTTAAAAATATTATTTTTTATCTACGATTACCGACAAGACTCAATTGATAAATCTTTCAGATTAATATATGTTTATATCTAGTTTATTTAAGCGATTAGTTTTAGCAAATTGTAAATTTTGTTAACACTCGTATATGCATACAAGTATTTAGTAAAAATTATGTATTAAACAGATTAGCGAGAACCTCTAATAAATATCCCATTAAGATGTCAATGAAATATCTTTTTGAGATAAGTAGTATTTATAATTTATTGACTTTGATTGTCACGATGGATTTATGAGTGATCTACCATACTTATATTTCATACATGTCAAAGACCTTACATGGTATTACTTCTGAGTGTCGTTGGAAATGATTCGATGCTCATAGATCCGGTGTGCATAGATATGAGATTCATCAGCTTATATAAATGAATTGTATATCTTGATACTCTAATATTATATTTAAAAAAATATTGTGGCCACAAGCATTATACCCTATAAAAATAGTCTCCATAAGGTAAAACAATATCATAAAAGTGTTGCAGATATTGTTTATAGAAATATAGAGATAAGTTCATGGTCAAGCAAATGAAAACTTGACAGTGAAGATCTATGTCATAGTTATTTTGAAATATAGGTGACGAGTGAATTATACAAATATGTTTTAACTTCAACTTATATGATTTAACATATTGATTTATAATATCTGTAATATGTGTGTGGGCTAATGTTCACAGACATATTGAAATATTTTATAAAATAAATAAGTATGAACCTAAAGAGTCTTACAATATAAAATGTACTCGTTGAGTATTAAAATAGCAGACTGAGTCGAACAATTTAATCTAAAACAAATTTTGCTTTATAATAAAACAAAATTTGTTTCAAAACTTTTTAAAAAGTATACTTGTCGAAATCTAAGTATTAAAATTCGACAAATATCAAATGCTAACAAGCCACTTGATTATTATTATATTTAATTGGTAAGCATATACTAATTAATTGACATGTGTTGTTAACATTTTTTAAGTGTACAAAAAATAATTTGTTTAATGACTTATTAATTGACAAGTGTCCATTAAGAAAAAGGAAATGTCATGCATGCAAATAATTTACTTGATTTGCTTTAGCGGCTTTGTAATTAGCTTTAATGACTTTGTAATTAGTTGATAAATATTATTAACAATTTGAATGACGGACAAGTGACTTGTTAATGGACATGTGTCCATTAGGCAAAAGAAAAAAGCATCATGCAAATGAGATTTGCGTCGGGCTTAGCTAATGGTTCGCCATTTATTCATTTTAAAAATGAAAAGGCTTGGCTAATTGTTCAGCAATTAAGTTTTCATAAGATAAAAAATGAACATTTTTTTATGAGAGAAAATTGGGCTAAGCGAGGGTTCATAAAATAAACTAAATTGAAGAATTTTTCTTCAAAACCTTAAGAGAAAAATCGAGCGAGAGCTTAAGTGTTAAGCAAAAATAATTCTAGCCATATGATCTCACAGTAGTCAGTTCTTAAATTTCTTCACGCGAGCACTTAAAGGTGTGAGCTTCATTGTTTCTGATTTGTTTAACCATACCAATGATTTTCAAACATACAATTTTTATTATTATAATAAAATTGATGTTTGAAACATATGGTTGTTGAAATATTTTACATTTTTGCTACATATTACATATGATACGCATTTACATTTCTTGAACCACACACACCCTCGCAGATTCACGCTGTTTAACATTTCTGCACATAATTAGTACAAACATTTAACAAGCCAAAAAGAAAAAGAAATACAAACATTTAAAACGTGAATGAATTGATTGGCATTGCCACGTCACTGCTTACATAACAAGTCATAATTGAAAATCAGTACCAATTACACATGCGTGCAAACGACAACAAAAGGGAAGTTTGATTAGACTTAAGTCCGGCCGGCACGTTTGGGCCTGGTCACATTGGGAATTTTTTATGATTGAGAATCTTTTAGAAAGTAATTTTCTTGGCAAATATTTTTAAGGTAATTTTCTTTTTTAGTTATAAAGTAATAAATTAGTTTTTATTCTTTAAATAATGTAAAATAGATATACTTGTCTTTATTGATAAAATAAAATAATAAATAAAATAATTAAAAATAAATACACAAGATATAGGGTAAGTTTTTGAAAATGTATCTCAAAAAACACATTCAAATATTTTGCGATGAAATTATAGAAGAAATAAAGTGAATGAAAAAAAATCATAAATCTAAGAATTTAAGAGATTTAAATTTTGTAGATTAAAAATTCATAGCGCAAGAGCGAGAAAAGGTGTGCAAATGAACGCCCTTTCTTTTTTTTTTATTATCCCTTTTCAAATTATAATTAAATATTTAGTTATTTAATCAATAATTTTTAATTTAATAAGTTATTTGAACAAATAATATTGCATAATTTATTTTTTAAAGATAATAAATAAATTAGTAAATTAATTCTTACTTATTCAATATTGTTTTTATTATAAATAAATTATTTTTTATTTACTAATTTATGTAATTATGAAATTTATAAAAAAAACTAAAGCTATTGGGTGCCCCGCATGGCAGGCGGCGCAGGTGGGGATGGGATGCGCCCATGGGTGGTGCCCGGTGCAAAAATTTAATTTGTTTAATTTAATAATTAATTAATTAAGGAAATAAATAATAAATTTACAAAATTATAAATTATTTATAATAAAATATTATTAAAATAAATAAAAACTAGCTAAATAATTTATTTAATTTATTATTATTTTTAAAAAAATTATTAATTCAATAAATCATGCAATATTATTTGTTCAAATAATTGATGAAATTAAATAATTAATAAAAGAATATTAGAAAAAATAAAGAATGAAGGGCCATTCATTTGTCCTCACTTCTTGCGTGGGAGAAAGTTCCGCGCAATGAATTTTTATACACAAAACTTATAATTTTTTAAAAATTTATGATTTTTTTTTCATTCATCTTATTTTTTTTCTCCATAACTTCATTATTAAATATTATAATGTATTTCTTAAGATAAATTTTCAAAAACTCACCTGATTTTTGTATATTTATTTTAAAATATTTTATTTATCATTATATTTTACCAACAAAGTTGGTTGTATCCATTTTATATTATTTTTACTAATATACTGACCATTTCTAAAAATATCCCCTTTAACATTTTGCACTTAATGTTCTTGAAAGGAAAAAAAAAATCCACACTTAATTACCACAAAGTAAAAGAACAAACATCTAACAAGCCAAAAAAAAAAGACTACTAAATTCCTTAAATTAAGTATTTTAAATACTCTGTAATTTTAAAATAATTTAAAAGACTTTCATTTATTAATATTTTTTTATTTCTTTTGGTAAAGACAAAGACAGTATGATATTTAACCCCTATGGTCATTGTCCAATCAATCAGTTATGTGCATTTTCATAAAATAATTAAAAAGGAAATTAGAAATGGCCATAGAAAAAAATCAAAAATAAAAACAATTAGAAATGGTTATGGCCGCCGGCAGCAACTAAGAAATGGCCATGGCTTATGGCTCATTTTACAAAACGAATTTATTCTTTCACAAAATCAATTAATTTCAACAATAATTCTTAAATGGATCATTAATTCCAAACTCATTAAAGTTAAATATTATTAAAGAAACTAAAATTCAGCCCACCCCCTTCTCTAAAATTAAAAGTCGATTTTACATATTTTCTATCAAATTCACTTCGTTTCAGCTCATATCAATTAGATTGAACATAAAATGTCAAATGGGTCGCCAAATTATAGCTTTACAGAAACAATTGAACCCAAATTACAGAACCTCAAAAATTAACAACTAATGGCCAATCATTTCTTTATTTTTTTAAGGAAAAAATTGGGAAGAAAAAAATAATAAAAAGAAAAATTGGAAAGAGAAAGAATGTCAGCCAATCAAACCTAAATTACGAACCCTAAAAATTAAACAACTAATGGTCAACTATTTATTCTTTTTTTCAGAAAAAAAAATTGGGAAGAAGGAGAAGAACCAAAACAAAAATGGGAATAAGAAGAAGAAGAAGATCAACCATTTTTTTTTTTATTTAAGAAAAATGGGAAGAAGAAGAACTAAAAAAAAAGAAAGAAAGAAGAACCAAAAAATGAGTGGGAAGAAGAGGAGGAGGAAGAGGAGATCATTTCTTTATTTTTTTTTTATAGAACAAATGGTCATATTTCTTTTTCTTTTTTTTTCACAAAAAAGGGTCAAATAGTGAAGTTTAAGAAGAAAAGAAAGTGGAGGTAGAGGAGAAGAACAAGAGATCGTAACTTTTTTTTTCCTAAAAAAAAACAGAGATAGGGTTAAAATTGTAATTTTATGTCGTCAAATGTAAAAAACGAAAAATACAAACGAATTGTCAAACAAAATATACAAACGAAAATTATGTCTTTCCATCTATTTTAAAATATATATTTTTTTAAAACACTTATCTCAAATCTAAGAATCCTGTCTTTTAATACAAACATTTGAAACGTGAATGAATTGAATTGCATTGCCACGTCACTGCTTACATAACAAGTCATAATTGAAATTCAATACCAATTGCACATGCGTGCAAACGACAACTAAAGGGGCGGTTTCATTAGACTTAAGCCCGGCATGTTTTGGGCCTGGACTTACCAACCCTTTTTATATATCTCTCTGTGTATAATATATAGTAATTTATCTATTCTAATTTATTATTATATTTAATATGAAAGATATTTTTTTGGTTACAGTTTCTTCTTCAACATAATTGGATCATTTGATTTGCTAGTGAGACTGGATTTATTTCGTTTAGAATAATGTTAAATATTTTAAATTATATTTAAATAATAATATATTAAGTAATTATTAAATAGTAAAATAATAATTTTTTTAAAATTATCAATTAAATTATTTTATTATTTAATAATTACTTAATATATTATTTTTTAATATAATTTAAATGCTTAACATTATACTTTTTTTTGTTTGACATCTATATAAATGCAGTTTTTTTTAACGTGAAAGTACAATATTACAACAATTGAACTATTTTAGCAACTCGTTTCATTTCCCCTCAATGTTGTTATTAAAAAAAATAGCTACTATGGGATTTTTGTAGTTATATAACTCGTTAATTTTCATCGATCGACTATAAAAATAAATAAATTATCAACGTATTAATCACCAATGATAACTACTGTTATAATCAACTAGATTAAATATTTAATTAATTAAAATTAAAAAATATTTAACACAACTAAAATTAATTTTTCTCTAACCCTTAGTTTGTGAAAATTTAAACTTCTAACTTTTTAAAAGATGTTATCATTAATTAAGTAAAATAACAAAATTTATTCTAATAAACTACAATTCCTCTAATTAGGGAATAAGAACAAGGACTATTATTAATCATCAATGATAACTCTCAACCTGAGGATGATGTCAATTAGAGAATTGTTCATAAATTGCATAGAACACATAAATAGGACCATTAGGCCCACGATCTCTAGGAGATCGAGCATGAAATATATTATTATTTTTTTGGATCAACCGTCTTTATTGTTAAGTATTAGAGAGTTTTTGTTGGAGTTAACCGCGAATGCAGTCTTTATTAATGTTTGTGAATGTAATAATAAATCTCGTACGTTAAGAAGAGGTGGAAGGAATAACTTGATATTAAATCAGAAGGCCGTTCCTAAAAAATAAATTCATCTTTGATCATTGACTGAGAACCGCTTTGAACAGAGACATTTTTATATTTAGTCTCGTTGAATTGTAAAAGTAAAACGATACTATGACAACTTAGTTGCATGGAGATACAAGTCTAACAAGGACAAAAATAATATCAATGCACACAGGTCTTGTCTGAAATTTCTTTATTTGGCAATATAGAATTGAGTATCCATCAACCAAAACAACACGTAGCGCTGGCTTGATTAAACAATATATTGGTTTATGTACATCACGATTCACGAACTTTATATAACAAACCTAACACGTAGTTTATGCTTTACAGAAGGAAGGAAAAAGAAAAACTATTCGTAATGAAATTCTCTCTTTTACCATAACACCATACAAATACGAACAAAAAAACAAAAGGTGTCTTACATGCATTAATCTGATCCAATCTTTGCACGTGGGTCCACACGTGCAAAACTTCCCAATAAAAATCCAAAACCAAAAAGATAAAACACCAGATCAGCATCAGCCCAAACCCAGCACATCAAATGGATATATCCAAGCCTGACCCCGCTCTGTCGGTATCTTTAAGGTCATTGATACCCTCGTCAAACTGTCATTCCCTCCTCCACTCATCTCCAGCCACCTGTTCCTGTCTGAGATCAACTCTTTGACCAAGAGACTAACGCTACAACTTATGATTTCTCTGAAAGAATTGATATAAAATTCATAAAGGGCTCCAATTTACCCTCCATTATAATAATAATTACGTAGCTTGAATTATTTCATTGCTCGCCCTTCTGTTTTCTAAGAAATGTTTCAAATAATAAATAAAAAAGTGTATGGTAAAGAATGCGAGACATACAAGGCGACATGGTAGTCTCACCTAACATTACATTTATGTGGCTCCATGTCATTCGATTCCTTTTGATTTCGACTAAAACTAGTGAATGTGGTTTCTCCTTTCCGTTTATTACATTAAAGAAAATATTGTCCAACCACTTCCTGCCACATCATTCTCGTGAATAACGCACCGTCCCCCTTGCTGGGTTGTGCTTGTACTCAGTGTGTCAAAATGATTCTATGTATTTATTGAAACTAGAGGTCCATGGTCCATGTTCAACGTCAACTATATGACCTTTAATATTAAGAGTTTCATATCGAGATCAAACGAGATAATCTATCAAAAATTCCAAGCCTCAATTTGTATTCGTAATACAGAAAAAAAAAAGACGAGATTTCCTTTTCACTTCTTTCAAAGAAAAAAAGAAGGCAAAGATAAAAATTAAAATTGGGGTAGTGGTAATAGAGAGGAGAGAAGAGTAACCCCACTTGATGGCAAGGTCGGTTTAACATTATATTAAGATTACGACATGGCGTGACGTGATAAGTCAAAGATTCATAATGAGAATACAACACTACTCCGCGTCTCTGCCAATCAAAACCCTTTTGCCCACGTATATATATATATACTAATACCAAGTCTCTCGTATTATTATCTTTCGATTTCCACGTCAAAATAAGCAACATTCGCTCATTTTCAAGGGACTAGTGAAACTTAAAAGCCTTCATCACACTTTCGTCTCTTCTCTTGTTCTTATTGTTTCACTTCCCTCTAAACACCTCATCTCCTTCTCCTCATCCTTTAATGGCAGACAATAATAATAACCTAAGGATCATCGTAGAAAAAAACTCTACAGAATCCAAACTCTCTGAATTAAACATCAAGTCTTGGCCCAAGTAAGCTTATCTCTTAATCCAAATATCTTTACGTGTTTTAACTCATCTAGGCAATGTTTTTTTTTTTTTTGGGTTTAACTTTTGCTTATTATTATTATTTTGGCGTGAAAAAAGATGGGGATGCTCGCCGGGAAAGTATCAGCTGAAGTTTGATGCAGAGGAGACATGTTATTTTCTGAAAGGGAAGGTGAAAGTTTACCCTAAAGGCTCATCAGATTGTGTAGAGTTTGGTGCTGGAGATCTTGTCACAATCCCAAAAGGACTCAGTTGCACTTGGGATGTATCCGTGGCCGTTGATAAATACTACAAGTTTGAATCAACTTCATCTTCATCTTCATCATCGTCATCGTCATCATGATCTTGATCTTGATCTTCTTTGTACCCTTACCGCCTCTTTGATCACTTGAAAATTCTAGTTATTCTTTCAAATTAGTCGACAGATTTTTTTTTCTTTTTCTATTTTCTTTATAGTGGGTTTTATTGTAGAAATTATATTTATATCTCACCGTCGAGTAATGATGGGAAAACAAGTGGTCAATGAACGCCCCGTTCAAACCCCCCATCTTCTTTGCGTCTTTACATGAGCTTTTTAATGCTGCTTTTGACCGGTCAACTTTTGATATTTTTATCTCACTATAAAAGTAAAAAAATGAAATGAAATAAATAACAATACCTCTTTTTTCTTTTTTTAAATTGATAAAGACACCCACTTAAGTACTATGGTTGATGGAGGATGATGCGCAAGTGCCTTTAGGAAATTATGTTCATGACATACGAGTTCTCTTATTTATTGCCCAACACTCGGGTTAGGTCAAATTAATAACAGCCGAAATAGGTTAGGTTAAGTTGCTAAAGGGCCGGAGGACTAGTGATGTGAAACGTGGATGTCAAAATGGGTGAGAAGTTATATATATATATATATATATATATATAAACAATAATGATAAGTGATATTATTTAATTAATTTATAATTTGTTATAAAATTTTGACACTTATTAACAAATTCTTCGAATGATACTTATTCTACTAAATTACATATATACATATATATAATTAATCTAATAAATTTATTATATAATAAATAATATTATCATATATATTATTTAATTAATTTATAATTTGTTATTATTTTTATATAATTTATAATATATTAAAAAATATTATCACATATTATATAATGAACTACGTAACTTATTAAATTAATTATTTTTATATATACTTTATTTAAGTGAAAAGTTATAATGTTGGAAGGATAATGTTGTTTAATTTGATCTACTCTTCTTTAAATTATTAGCCAAAGGTAGTGCTATGCGTATGATCCTTCCTGGTAATGGGGAATGGGTTACTCTTTTAGTGACGTCCTGTCTAGTTGAAATCGTAAGTCACATTTGGTAAATCACTTTGATTTGAAGTTTATCAACGAGGATTTGCAACAATATCTACCCGGTATTGTCTTTAATGAAAATTACACGAAAAAAATAGCAATATAAACATGGTGAGCAATGAATAATTTTAAAAAAATTTAGAGATATTATTATTTAAAATAAGTTTTAATTTTAACAATATCTTTAAATTTGATAAATAAGTAGTAATGTTTAATTGTTAAATTTTTTTTTTGTTAAAAGTTAACAAAATTTATATTCGCATGAAAAGTTTAAATTACTTTTTAAAATTTAAACATAATAATAAAATAACTATTTCATCCATTCACAATAAATAAGAAACACAATTTCCAATGCAATTCATTATCTTTTTAAAAAAATAAATGATTTGATTTTTATATTTTTTAAATAAATAGATATTATACTATAAAAATGCTTTTAAATTGTACAAAATTTTCCTTAAAAATCAATAATATTAATAGTTTGTAATAATATAACATTACATCACTTTTTTAATAATATCAACACTAATAACACGATCAACATAAATAATATATATTTGTATATATTTAACATAAATATATTAATCCAACAAATTTAAAAATATATTAATCCCCAATTAATTGTAATCACATAAAAACAATCGATTTATTTAGCTTAAAAATGACAAACAAAACACTTGATGTTGCTTTAACGTACTAAAATAAGAAAGAAAAAACATATATCACATGCCTTGACACACTAAAATAAGAAAGGAAAAAAATACCTCATACTTCGACAAAAAAGACATTCGATTTGTTAGCCGAAATATAACAAACAAAACACTAGGAAAAAAAAATCAGTAAATCAGTAGCCAGTAACCAGTAACCAGCCAATAAACTATCGAAATTTAATATCCATATTTGTAAGGAGTTATATGTAATCCAACTAACAGCGAAATAGAGAAGAAATTTTAGAAGTCACCACGTCACAATAATAAAAATTTCAAACACATCACAGCCAAACAAATCTTGCCTACAGTTATTTTCAAACACAAATAGCAAATCACTCGATACCAGAAAACAAGAAAGAAAATATCGTGTTGGGAACTTCACATAACAAACAAACGCGATTCGATTTGTGTTTCCCTAGGTTTACGAGGCCACGGAGGGTAGAACAGCGCGATTATTGCTACTTTCACTGTCGAGCTTGTGTGAGGAGAGAAAGAGAGGAGAAGAGAAGAGAGAAAGGAAAGAGAAATTAGGATTTTTTAATTTAAGGTTTTTTAGATAAAATTTTACATTTAATTAGACTTAGAATAAGTATTATTTGAATACGAGGTATCTAGTGTTTGATTAAAAGTATTTAAAAAAGACTTAACTACCGTTTTCTAAGTCAACTCTAAGTATTTATAAAAAAGTTTATTTTTTAAAATTGAAAGTATTGTGGAAATTAAACATTACCTATTCATGGTAATATCCCAAAAATCTAATTTCAACGATATGCAACTATTTTCCACATTGTCCATTACAACTTTCAAATTTGTCAATAGCAGATTTAACTTTCTCATGTCGGCAGTGACTTCATTATTACATTTTCGAAAGAAGCATTTTTCGAATAATTTAAGCCAATCATTTCAGCTGAAAAGAATATTTCATTGAAACTTTGACTTCGAATTCCCTTTAACGAGGAACCTCATAATACGCACAAATCAATTATCTTGACTAGTGAAATTATATTTTTTTTCATTGTCTAAACGTCTTTCAGAAATAACTAAGTATAAATAGAATGCGATAATCTCAAGCATTGCTAGTGCATATTATACACTGACAGTACAAGCCGATTTGTTTATGAAACATAAGAAAGAGATCTGGTAGCAACATCGAATCTTAGTGAAGTGTCATATAATGTCGAGATTATTAAAGATAAGGAGGAGATTGAAAAAGACGAAAAAAAAAAAAAAACACAAAACTTGTGTTAGAATACTACTGAGACAATTTTGTACATTTTGGCACGTTATATTAGAGCTTCTAAAACTTTGCCCGTGGAAGGAAAATAAAACAACACAATTCCAGCAGCAAATTACATCCATTCCACATCATGCATGCAAAAATTCCTGCGAAGCATAAAAAAGAAAACAACAAAAAGAAAATGTCAAATTGTAAAATTCAAGCCTTGTCTGAGCAGGACAGGTTAAAAAAAAAACTGTCCTGTGCGTTCAACTAAAACCCAAGAGAAAGAGGAAATTTTGATTTACCAATATCATAATAATTTAATTTATACATTCCAGAAAGCACGAGAAGGTCATATATACCGTGCAAGCTTAGTTGTACGGCTTCCTCTGAGGTAGAAGCATGGTTTTCTAGCATTCTAAAGCATATGTCTGTACCTGCAATCAATGAGGCACATCATTTAGCCCATCTCTTTGGACATTTAACAAAAAGTATCATTTTACTAGACGAAGACGTCAATTGTTCAACTTCATACCATCTCAATACATTTCATTTCCAATCTAATGACATAAATAGTCGAAGAACAAAAACTCTGAACTCTTAACTAAAAAGGGACAAAAATTACAATGAACAAGTAAAATTGTCGCACTCCATTTGAACAAGCAGATAAAATCTCAATATTTACCATGCTTCCTACAATAAAATCTTCAGCAAATTCCATATCCAAGAACTTAAGAGCAAATAAGCTTGTAGCAGAAATCAATCACAACCTATACAGAACAAGCTCGATCCTTGCTGAATAAAAGAATAATTTAGGCCCACAGGAAACTTGGTATTGTAGGAAAAACTAGAGTACATTGGTATCAGATGAAATCTTCCAAAGCTTATTTAGATACTGCATTGACATATCTTCTATTTGCAAGAGCTTCCTCGGGTGAGCTATCATACCACCTTTACTTCGAGAGCCTCTCTAGAGACAGTTTCAGAAAGGGCAAAGGACATTTTTGTCCCATGAGTTTGACCTAATTCTCAATTTTATCCCACAAATTTTAAAAAATTCAATTTTGTCTTAGTCCGTTAGTGAGATTCCGTTAATTTTAACACTAGAGGGGCAAAATAGTTACTCCACACAAAAACTTTGAAATAGCTTGATATAAAATATCCACGTGTCAACTACTGATTGGTCACTTAAATAATAAAATAAATAAATAAAAAGAGAGCAACCGCTGCCGTCGTCAGTAGTTGATCGGCCACCGGTGACAAATTGTGATTCGATTCAAAATTTTGTGATTTACGCAATAGTGAAAATTTTTTGGCCAACAGAGTACCGTAGATGTGCCAAAAGTTAAAAAAAAAAACATGGTGGGAGGAGGCGGCCACTGCTGTTTTCCGTCGAACGGTATGACGGTAGCATGCACCGCCCCCACCATTAGCCAGATCGGCGGCCGATCTGTCCAATGGTGGGGGCAATGCATGCCACCGCCCTACCGTTCGACTACGAACGGTGGTGGCCGCCGCCAACCACCACAGTCTGGCGGTCGCGCAGCCAATGGTGGGGCAGTGGCGTGCACCGCCACATCGTTCGACGGCAAATGGTGGTGGCCGCCGCCAACCACCACGGGTCAGCAGTCGTTGACCAATGGAGGGGCGGTGGATTGCACCGCCCCCACCATTGGACAAATCGGCCGCTGATCTGTCCAACAGTGGGGGCAGTACGTCACCACCCCACCATTCGACGATGGCGCGCGGTGGCAGCCACTCTCCCTATTTTCGATCCATTTTTTTGTCACATTCTTGTTTTTTTTTTACAAAAATGATTTCACCATTATGTAGATGTAAAAAAATAAATTCCAATAACGTAAATTTGGACTATTTTCGTTATCGAAATCTGACAACCGATGGTAGCCGGCGACGGCAGTCGATGTTGTTGGTGGTTCAGTTTTATTTATTTTAATTATAAAATAAAATTTTAATGAATATTAAATTTTGAACCTATTAAAACGTGCAACGTGTCTTTATTTTTAATAGCCTATTAATGACCGACACGTGTACCATGTATAATGTACTCATATCACAATTTCCAATTAACATAATAACTGAGGGCAAATTTGTTAATGTACTATCAATAGAGATTTTCAGTCAAATCTAACAGAATTTCACTAACGGACTAGGACAAAATTGAGTTTTCTGAAACTCGTAGAATAAAATTGAGAATTAGGTTAAACTCGTGAGACAAAAATGTCCTTTGCCCTTTCAAAAACTAACTCACCATTCTGTTGTCAAACTTAGAAAAGTCCAAAAGCAAGTTTGAGCTTACTCATCTAAATTCCAGTTAGAAAGTCATCAGAGAAGATTGCACACAAAAGAACAAATAAAGAGAACATCACCAAGTGCTTCCTAACAACTAATAGGAGTTAGACCCAATAGTATATCAGCTATGATATAAAATCAAACTCTTCTTGTTACATAATGTATATAACCATCTATATGTACAAGACACTTATATAAATAAAATTAAGTAAAAGGGAAGAAAAATCATTAAAATTTCCACTTGAGACAATAGATGTATTATTGATACAAAGGAGAATAATGACCCTAGAAAGAGAGATCCAAATGCATTCACGGCCCAAATCTAAGATCAAAATGTCATCAAATCTCCAGATGTTTTTCGAAGCACATCAAGAATGGGATAAAAACACTCAATGAGAAGTTAAGTGCTATCAGATGAATAAGATATTTGAAATTTTGCATCGGGGCAAAAAAGAAACAAACACAAAACGGGACACCAAAATACAACCAAGGAAGCAAAGGTATCATTAATTTATAGAAAACATTCATTAAACACCAAAAGAATGAATATGCTTTAACCTTGCTGACTATTCTACCTCTGTCATGTTTTCTGCAGCAAAATAATTTGGTCCACCGCAGTTTGCTCCATGAGAACCATCATACTGAAGGACCCTAAGTTTCCCTTCCTGTATTTTACATAACAGTTTAGTCAGTTAAAGAATATAGAAAGACAAAATGCAACATCACCTTGAGCACATTGACTGCCAACCTTTGTTCCATAAACAAGACCTCCTCCTGCAAAAGGATGAAAGCAAGCAACATTGACCTCATCCTCTGCACTAGGAAGCACTCTCACAAGTTCCATATCTGAAACTCTGTAGACCTGAATGACAAAGACAGAGTATTAGACCTTGAGTCAATTGCTTACAGCTTTAACAAGCATTATTGTGTTGCTAAGACCTACTCAATGTACACAGAATAATCTTCTACATTTTTTCTTCCTGAGAGTATGGGTAAGTTTTTGTTGCTAAGACAAGCACCAAAAAGGCCAGCGCAAAGTTATGCTGTCAACAAAAATAGAGCCAGCACCTTGGCACTTTCTAGTGCAGGGTGTTTATGATTGTAGCTTCCATACCTCACTGATAAGTATAACATTTAAAAGGCTTTCTCACTTCTTCGGTTATGTCAATCTTTTGCCTCGTGGTAAAAATGTGGACACATACAAAGTTCACAATAATGAACTACAACAAAGTAGGAGGTAAGAAAAAACTTTTACCTCCAGAACAGTGTAAATAGGTGATGTCGATTCCCCATCAATGACAATGCTTTTCAGAAGAGAACCATGACGTCGACCATATGCTAGTAATATATGCTCAGAAGTGGGTGAAAACTGCATTTGCAGGACAAAATACGTAAGCATAACTAGACATATTTGCATGATTTCAGACATTTATGCAAATAGAACATATAAAGGGAAGGCTTTGTGGTAGTAAAATTGAAAAATAAGATGAACATACAAAGTTCAATATTTAATCAAGAAATTTCAGGTTTCAATTAACAAGAGCCATATTCACAAGCATACCATCTCTCCTAATCATTTCTAAAATATCGAATTGCTATCTTATTTTCATGGTCTTTCAAAAGAATTTAAGCATTTCCTAAAGTACATCCGAGAAGCATGGGTAACTCTTCTCCTCAGACCCAACTTCTTAGAATGGTAATCAACAAGACAAGACCACAATGTCATAACTCAAAACATTTTGAAATTCCCCAGAAAATCAATGAAGTCTCTTCTTTGCCTCAAATAGGCAAGAAACCCTAGAATAAGCGCAAACAAGTAACTTGTTTCAGAAATTGCTTACTTCAACACTGCATGTCTTCTCTCACATAAACTGCAATATCATGTTGAAAGCTCAAAAAAAAAAATTCCATTTGAAGATAAGCTGGCCTATGAGTATAAGAGGAAAGATCTGAGATTGTCATACAATGAAAATAAGTGTTAAAAGCAAAAGGCCAACCAACAAGCACCATCTACACTATACAAAAGATGTTCCATAAAATCTCTTTTTATCAACTAAAAACAGCCCTATTATGATACATTGATGACACTATTCTTCAAATTTTAGATATAGAATGTTTTCAATTCTCTATCCTTTGGGTTCCACAACATCATCCAAATGTGATGCCATAAATTTAGCAATTGAATATCATTAATTCTACACTAATCTCTCGTGACACCAAGTACCATCATGAATCACCTACTGATATTAATCCATAAAATAAGTTTAACGTATTGATTAGACACACATGCAAATATTAGTTTCTGGCACATATATGGTCACTTATGATGCAAAAGCGACAGAAACGCCAGTTCTAATAACTGAAATGCAATAACCTGCTCATCCATTAAACCAACCTGAATTGAAGTCAAACAATGAGCAGCTCTAATTGCCCGTGATGCAAGCACTGAACCGAAACTGTACCAAATCACATTAGATAACCATCAATCAGATCAGAGAAAAAAAAAGAGATAATTTCATAACAAGCATTGATGAAGAGATTGAGGCTTACGTTGACTCCTCAAGAGAATATATGCGAAGCTCGTACATAACTTGGTGTGCTGAAATTGGGTGCCGTGTAGGGGATGTTCCAGCTCCAGGTTCCTGATGGACTAATGTTTGTAAACCCGGATCAGCTTCCGTGTATGGAAGCATGCAAGCAACACAGGCAGCTAAAAATCTCCCGCAAGGTGAAAAATGAGCACCCATTTCACTACAAACAAATATGGGTAAGCAATGCTATTATACAAACATACTGAAACTATAAAAGTATAGTTAATTGGAAAAAATATATTTTAAGTGTATTATTCCAGAACAAAAATACAGCTGTAGCATGATGACAATAAATTTGAGAATAGAACCATATAAACAATATACCAAAATTTTACCTGCAAAGCACTGCATGTGGTATTATCAAGCGACATCTTTCACCATTAAGCAAGGCACAAGGATTTTTTATATCATGTGACCATATTCGGAGCTTCACAGTGCAAGGCAACTCTGCAGCTGCTGCAGCAGCCAGTGATGTGGCAAGTTCAGACTGAATTCTACTTATGATGGGTTGAGAATCAACGCCTTCATGAAGGGTGTTACTAGAAGCAGCACCTTCTCCAGATTCAGAAACAGAAAAACGGGAGTGTGGAATAAGATGCCGACCAGATCGTCCTGGAACCCCAGATAGGGGGATGCTGCTGGGCACAGCTGCAGAAGCCACTGCTGCCTCCACACTATAAGGAGACTGATGAGATGTCGAAGAAGAACCCATATATTGAGCTGAATGATCACGACTACCACCATTAAGAGGAAGCATTGAAGGAACACCAGCTTGGCTTTGACCCATTAGCCATCCTTGCAAGAATGGTAGCTCCCAGAAAGTTCGATCTCTAATGGGTAAAAGGTGTTGAAGTTGCCCAAATTCAGTGACAGTGACAGCTGTTTGACTAGATATGTGTGGTGGTATTCCCCTCATTGCACCATCCAGTAAATCTAGGTTTGTAAAGTTACCACGTCGGCTTTCCTGTACAGGTGGCTGCTGCATTTCATCAGTGTCCATAGCATCCACTCCATAGTCAGAAACACCAGTTTCTATCCCATTAGGGAAAGAATTGTTTACAGTGTCTTCTGTACCAGGGTATGAGGCCGGGGGGATAACAGGAAGAGTCTCCATGGCCGACGCTGTAACATCTTGCTGCTCTGCTACATTTGCATCCGATTGGAAGTGCATTGAAGCAGAAGAGTCCACTTGCATATTACTTGAACTGACATGCCTATTGGCATGTTGCAAATCTATTCTTGAATCATCTATAGAAACCGAGGGTACAATAAAGAAAGGCAAGGACATGAGTGGGAGTTCGGCAGCCATGTTAACACGGTCACTGGATGGATCATTTGCCACAAAAACAGCAGGAGGAGGGTATCGCAAGTAACCCACAGATGTTGCTCGTGTCATCGACGAATCTGAAGAGTCAAGATCATTGACCTGCATATCAGTACAATATTGTAAACTATATGATTGAATGAGTCAATAATCAACTAAACACTCATAGGATAATTCACCTCAGCTGTCAATAGAAATGGAGCACCATGCGGATGAAAATGTACAGCTCGAAGTGAACGTCTGGTCTTCAGCACAATTATCGGCGAGGAAGCTTCCCCTCTGTTGTTGTAGGGCCATATGTACAACTGATACACAATTTCAACAGTCAATGACATAAGATCTAGGGACAGGGAAAACCTCCATGCAAAATAGAACTATCTGAGAGGTTCAAGTGCAAGAATCACCACCTTGTGACCTGATGCAACTGCAAGGAATTCTCCTTCGGCATGAAAAGCAATAGAAGCAATGGGACGATCTGTACACAGAAAAAAAAAATCCAGCAATCAGATTCACAGCATGATGGGAATAATCTAGGCTTTTAGATGAGAAAGTTAAACACACGTCAACAGAGATAACCAGAGCAAAAGTCAGTATTATTACAGAAATCACGCGATCCTATACACTCTGATGTGCTTGCATCCCATAAGCGAACTTCATGATCCAAGCTCCCACTTGCAAGTATTTCCGGACGTAATGGGTGGAACCTAACCTGTAGATGCTTCTTTAGCACTATAAATATAAAGACACAACTACATTATGTCATTCAATAAATTGCATCATCACATGTCAACTTTGGTTCAAACCTCCTTTCTGGGATAACATATAAAAACATCAAATGCACTAGAAGGCCTACTCTATTAGCCTCCTCACTGGTAGCCCAAAGCACTATTTTTCCATTAAACTCCAAACGATCAGAAAAAATGTTACCCAGTATTTTTACAGAAGATATTAGCCTAAGTAGAAAAAAGATGCCTAAAGATGACTTCCTTAAGCCTCCGCATAATAACTAAAAGTGGGCTTTTTGTAGTCCTATTTAACTTCTGTAATTAATTTCTTTCCAAAAAAAAAAAAAATTTTAGAGGAAGGATCTCCTCAAAGATGCCACATGATGAACCAATAGGAAATGTTATCAGCTAAATATGAGAAGAGCAAAATTGAGGATTACTTGGTGCATACTTGCAGAATGCAAAACTTACCACCCATGGCGTCCTCCGATGACCACTCAACACCTTCAAGCAGTTTCCAGTTTGGCAATCAATTATCTTCACAGTGTGGTCACCACTGTGAATTTCAAAACATTGTGAGCGTAAAATGCAGTTAGACATAAATTAGAATCAATATAAACACATAAAGCTGAAGACTTACTGTGTAGATGCAAGCGTTTTTCCATCAGTACTAAATGCTGCCGCAATAGTTGACCTTGGAGGAGGCACCAAAGGACAGTACTTAGCCGATAAATGCCGCAATGATTCTGCCTCAACCCTGTAATAGAATAAAAAAAATTAGCATTCAATACAAACAACTCCGCTCCATAATAAAAATAAAAATCCCCATTTTCTAATAGCATTCTTCCATTGAGAACTTGGCTTACCATGAAAGAAGACCCCGTTTCGCATCTCTTGCTGATTCATCGTTGGACTCGCCACCATTTGATCCAGAAACGTCCCCCCATTGCCTCTTCCGCACATATTTTGATTTAGGCGAAATCTCTCTTTGTGCTAACAAACGCCAAACATTTCTAGCACTAGAATAGTTTATTGCAAATGCCACACGGTGAGAAAGACAGATATCAAACCAAATTAACCAACAAAGAAAAAATGGCATAAAACTGGAAATTTCAGGATTAAAAAAAAAAAAAAGGAGCCTCCGTCCTGATTCTTCATAACACCATTCTAAAAACTAATATATCTCAGGCAATTTTATGAATTTTGATCAAAACCGAAAACTAAATAGCTCCAAGGTAGAGACAGATTCAGTGGATCAGAACAATTACTAAAAAGCTTTTTATATTGAGGAAAGTTATTCTTTTTTCAAAAATAACACATAATTAAACGAAATTTCCTCCAAGTGAAATAAAATCGAGGGATTCAAAATTCTGACCTGTGGCGGAGATGATTGGACGGTTGTGATCGGAGGGAATTTTGATCGTGTGGCCAGGGAAGTCCTGTCATTGCTCTAGCGAAACGTCATAAGAAAATTAACAACAATATGATAATTATTCTTACAAATACGATGGAATTGAGAGGAAAAACATGTCCCGGAACCCTAATTTTGCAAATTCCGCCGATCTCGAGTGAGCAATTTGGGAATCTGCGTGCTAATTTGGGGATTTCAGATGGCGACAAACTAAAGCCGAGAGGTTAAGCCAGAAAGGCTTAACCGGGCAGAAGCGAGTATATTTATTTAAGATTTGACGTCCGGTAATGTTATTCACCGCAACACTTTTTCAAATGTTGACCAAAATGACCTCCGCGTGGCGATAAGCTAAGGGGGTTAAAATGTTGAGCGGAACCCGATCAGACCCCTTTCCCTCGTATTATGGTATTACTCGATATCCATGTCAATTTATAAATTAGTCAAGTAACCTAAACCGATTCAATTTTAATATTGTTGATTCGGAGAATTGGCTTCTTGGCAACAAGTTTTAAATTTAATTTTTTTTAGGGAAACAAAATTGAGCCTTCACTGTTGTACGGCTCTGTAATAGGCTCTATACGATGGCTTGTCACTTTTGAAATAAAAAACATACGAATATAGTTAGGTCTCAACTAGAAAAAGTACTTTCTCTATAATTTATATCAAGATATTTAAAGCATATTGTAAATTTGGTTAAATTCCCTTTGAATGCAAGATTTCAAACTGTCTTTACGTTGGACGAGAGTTACACAAAGATGTTCCAAGAATTGCGTGATGTATTGGTGGGCCAAAACTAATAGTATAAACAAACTGTGGACAAGTATAGAAAGTCCCAAAAGTTCAAAGTGGGTGACCAAATTTTGATTTATTTTTGCAAAGAGTGGATGTCAATTAGTGTTAATAAAAAACTTAAGTAAAAAAATGTAGCGAACTTATCACCTTTTATTTTTAGAATGACTTTTATAATCACTTGAAAGCGAGTTCTCTGCAAATGAAGAAGAATGATAGGGGACATCACAATTAGCCAATTGTGAAAGAAATTAAGAGCAGCCACATTTACTAACACAAGCCTACATGATGTGAAGCCTAATAAGAAAATAAAAATTTATTTTGATAGTTAACATTTTTTTCAACTTTTAAAATTTATCAATTTTGAAAGATTTTGGATATTTATTTTTATTATAGAATTTGCAATTTAAGAATATTTAGATATATATTTTGATTACGAAATCTTAAAAGATTTGTTTTGATTTTGAAATCTTAAAACTTATCAAATATATATTTTTCTACCTTGGAGGGATGTTTGAGGGTATAAAAGCACCAATATATACATACATATATTGCAAAGGCGAACAAATATATTATTCAGCAACTTTATATTGAATTAGTAGTTTTTTAATCAATCCTAATTTGAATTCCGTTGAACAATATCATATATTTGCTTCTTTGTGAATGACACTGCGAGCCCATTAATGCTTGTTCTGTGTCACACAACTCTTATCCTTTCTCTTGCCAATAACTTTGCCTTAAGGTAATAATGGAGAGTGTTGTATTAGTATTTCTCACAAAATTTTGTCTGAGTAAGACTTTGTAGAGAAAAGGTTGATCGACCACTACAAAGTTGGTTATGACAGTCTTAACATAAGTCCTTTCTCTAGAATCATTAGTAAGCTTACTATCTCGAGGGGCATAATGCAGCTATCCCTGAAACATTGTAAGGGAGTTTATGTTCTCTTTATCCTCAAATCTTTGGTCCTCAAATCGTCTAAGGCTTCATTGAAGATTATGTCAACCACTTTCTGAGTCAATGAACACTTGGTATACTCTTATGTTGGCTATATGGATCGTGATCACCAATGCATCGTCATGCGGATAATTTACTCCTTAAGCATCCTCTTCAATGAATATAATGTGAACTTTATATATTCGCAGTTTTTTGGTAACTAAGATGTTGCACATCACCTAATGTCCTGGCATGGAATACCTTAAGTAATTCATTCTCTGTCAATTAGAATCGCAGCCAATATGGAACGCCCAAAGATGATCATAGTTGCTCTGGGCACTGACAGTCGACTCGAAACTCATCTAAATAATCGTTAATCAGTCCATCAGCTTTTTTAAGGTATAACATTTTTTTATGAGCCGCTCCATGTTCTAGTGGAAGTTACACCTCTTCATCTAATCGCGCTGGTCTAAGGGAATTATTATGGAGAGGGGCTTAATAAGCAGGCCTTGATCTTTTATAGCTTCGAAGATGACTTCCAAATAGGATGTTAAGGGGGACAAACTTATCGATTTTCGTTATCTATAAGATTATATGCTCTTCTATAACAAATCTGTAGTCATTGGTACTACATAAGTATAAGTTCTTCCGAGTTTATATAAAACAGTCTACACATTTACTCATATTTTAGCCCCCACAATGAATAAGAGATCTGTGACTTAATGCACATGATAGTTAAGATCTGTGGTGCCTTTATAGATAAGAAGGCTGGGCAGCCTAAGTTCCACTAGCAATTCCATATCCCTAAGCTCATTTGTTATAGCGAACATTCTCTCTCTTTTTGTCGTCTTTAGAGGAGGAGGATATCTTTTATTTTGTTCCTCGAGTAAGCCATGTAATCTTTCTTCTAATCTTCAAACTTTTCTTCTAAAGGCATTTCCCATTGCATTTTCCTCGATACCTTACCTATGTAATCCTTTCCATACATTTAGCCATTTGACCTAAATCCTCAACTTGGGATTGGGCATACTATTTCTTAGGGTGGCTTAATTCAAACTAACTTCTCGAATGATCCTCAGGTAAAACCTATAGCCCTTATTTTTCTTTTTCTTCTTTCCTTAAAAGGCTCTAGCAAAATTTTCACCATGTGTGTTTTGTGTTGGGATTTATGCTTACGTGCAATTCCTTTATGTATGAATATTTGTTTAATATTTATATTAATATTATCATTTCATTAAATCGCTAATTATATTTAATATATGAATAAGATACTTGTAAGGTTTCAAATATTGTGTGATCTAAAAGAGTTTAGATTTGGTTTAAATGAGTTTAGATCAGTGTTAGGAATTACAACGTTGAGAGTTATAAATGCTAAGAGTTGACAATAATAAAAGTTATCAAGTTATAAGAGTAAGCGATATCTAAAAAGTTAGAGCCTTATTTGAAATAGGACAAAGACCTGATAATATATTAGTAATGACGTAGTTACAAATGGTGCTAGAAAAATATCATTATGCAAATATGTTCTCAAATATTATGTTTGTGATCTATCTTCACTGATACTGGTTTGTCAGTGAATATATTAATAAATATATAGATCGGTGTATGTTTATATTTGGATGGTCGAGATGGTTAGTCTTAGTAAACCATAAGTTTAGTGGAAGCTTGTATAGAGATACAGGTATTTAGAAAGGACTAAATACTAAACAGACTCACAAAGACCTCCAATAGACATCATATAAAACCATCAATAGAGGGTTTTTCGAGTTGAGTAGTATTTGTGATCCTTTGACCCGAGTGCTACGGCGGGCTTGTGAGTGATCCACTATACTTTGGTTCTACACATATTAAAAACTTTTCATAGTCTGACAGCTAGGTGTCACTAGGTATGGTCCGATGCTCATAGAGTCTGGTGTGCATAAATATAGGATCCATCAGTTCATTTGGGTGAGTAATATATCCTAACGCTTTAAGATTGTATTTCATAAAGTCTTATGGCTATAAACAGTAATTATCAGGAAAATAATTTAACCATAATGATAAATAATATCACAAAAGTATTTGAAAATATTATTTATTGAAATACAATTCTAGATATAAGCTTTCGGTCAAGCATATAGAGATTTAACGATGTTAATTTATATCTCTACTCTAACCAGATATAAATGATGGAGGGATTATACAAATATGTTATAACCTTAACTTGTATGGTCTAATGCATCGCTCTGTAATATTTGTAATGTGTGTGAGGGGCATCGTTCATGGACGTATGGAAGAGTTCTATATGATGATTCGAGCATGGACATAAAGAGTCTTATAATATAAAGTGTACTTGTTGTGCACTGGGGCAACATTATAGATTGAACA
This sequence comes from Ailanthus altissimus, assembly GCA_946807835.1. Classification (NCBI taxonomy): domain Eukaryota; kingdom Viridiplantae; phylum Streptophyta; class Magnoliopsida; order Sapindales; family Simaroubaceae; genus Ailanthus; species Ailanthus altissimus. The sequence continues at coordinate 25,581,009 of OX327684.1, forward strand.
GTTCCATCTTATAAATTTCAGCAAATCGAAAATATATTTTAGGGCTCATCAGGTTATGCACTTGTCTAAACTTAAATGTTAAGTACATTATTTAATTAGTTGACAATAGTTGTTAACTAATTAGATGTTAACAAATGGCACAATTTTGTTCCATAAATTATTTTACCGTGAATTTACCCACTACCATGTTATTAAAATCAAATAAAGTAAAAAAAAATAATTATTCAAATAGTTTCTGAATAATTGAATAAATATAATTAAAATAAATAAATAAATTTATTTATTTGTTTATTATTTTGGTTTATGTGAAAGACATATACCTAATTATGTATAATTGCCACCGAATATTATTTTTTAGTTTTTTGGCCACTTAATCAATTTTGGAAGCACTTATGAAGTGCTTAACACACTTAAAAAATTATTTTGAATAATTAATTAACAAATGGTGACGTAAAAATGTGCAAGGAGAGAGGATTATAGAGAGTTTTGTTGGTTTTAGAGAGTTTTTTTTTTTAAACAAAGTGCTGTGAGAAAAATTAGAGAGAAAGAAAAATAAATTCTTCTTATTTTTCTTTCAAGAAACAAAACATTGTTGCTGAAAATTCAGTTGCTGCTATTCTAACTTCATAATTCCACCGGATTGTTGTGAACTAGAATTGAATAATAGTACACTTCAAGGTGAGCTTAAAGTTGGAGTTAGGAAGAATTCAAAATTGAAATCTTCACTAAAGTTCTTCAAATGGATGTTTTCTGTCATCTTATGTTGTTTATAATATAAGTTACATATGTATATGTTGATCATATGCTTAATTTCGCTACGAAATCGTGTATATGATATATGTATTTAATTTTTTCAACATGTACACAATCATATGCATACAGTCAAAAACACGTTAACATTTTATCCACTAGAGTTTGATCATGGTTAGCACCTTGAGGCTCTCTCGCTCTTGATCTTTGGGGCTCTTTTAAGATTTATATCAATATCTTCTTATTTCTTCTCTCCTTAATCACAACTATTTCTATACCTTCATCGACAGAGCCTTATTCTACATCGCTGGGTTTTCTTCATGAAAACCTATCGATGAAATTCTGTTACTTAGCTTCGGGTGTTCGTTTGACCGCAAGTTTAAGTTACAGTCTATACATACTTCATGATTGGTTCAACATCCTAACTTCGGTGACCATTTGTTAAGGCATTTTCATCTCGTTTCTCCACATACGGCTTCATAAACTGTTGATCTAAAAAAATTGAATTCTTAGGTTAACAAGCTTTAAATTAATATTTTTAGAAAAACGACACTGGACCTTTACTGTTGTATGACTTTAAAATGGGCTCGGCATGATGGCTCGAGCACTCTTGAAATAAAAAATACATAGACACATTTAGGTTTCACCAATGATTGTTTCGATAAGGACCTTTCGATGCCTAAGTTAGAAAATATAAGTAGTGATTGCAGAAGTAAAATAAAGTTTAGAGTGTCTTTTGTGGAAGAATTTCATTACCTTTAATCGTGGTAGCTTTACTTTTTATAATTGGTCCTTACCGTTTTATCTCAAGAACCATAGGTGAGAAATTTGGTCATCTCTATTATGATTGATGGCGAGTCTAGGGTAATGAAATTAATTCTTATCCTAAGACTTCTGCGCTTCCCTTAAATGGGGTTTTAAATCTAATCCTAAGATTCTAGATGTCTTTCATTTGTTAAATGATGATTATCAAAAATCCTTTAAGTCACGAGATTCAAGTGTTTGAAGCAAGCCTTTAAACTCCTCTGGGTCATGAGTGTTCAATAAGATATAAGTGACCTCCTCGAAGTTTATGCTTTGATGCTGAGCAAGTTTTTATTTGGAAACATATAGATGAGTTCTTAGTTTTGAGTTCGTATGTGATTGGTTTAGGCCAAATCTAGCACGGCCTCCCTTCTGGGTCAAGGTTCCATACTCCGAAATATGGGCCAGTATACCTTTAAGCCTTAGCCATTCTGAATTTGATTTTAATCTTGAATTAAACTTCAGGGGAACGAATATAATCTTGATGAGGTCAATAAGTCGTTAAAAAGAAAAACAAGTCAATTGATTTACTTTTAATTTTTTTTCTAAAAATAATTGTTCAAACTCAAACCAAAATTGTTAGTGTTGAAAACTCTTGAGTTCATGCCTGATCAATCAATAATATACAAAAAAAACAAAACTTATCTTTAAAAAAAATATTTCAACATTTGTTTTATGGTTAATTTTTTTTTAACATGTATATATATGATCCTTAACGACGTGTGTGAATTTCAATTTAGTTCATTATATAGCATATAGTTAAATTCGTTTAAATAAGATTAAAATGAATTTTGATCGATATTAAATAAGGTTGAATTATATTCCATCTTCTTGAAATATGATTAAATTTTACACTGAAAACAAATTAAATTCAATTAAAAATTCTTAAACTGATTGATATTGATTAAACTGAACTTGTTAAAATTGCACAAAAATTATTTTTAGATAAAATAATATAAAGTATTTAAAAAAAAAACATTTAATGAGAATACTTTTAAAAGATGGTAGAATGCATTATATGCATTCTGTTATTTATGAAAATGTGTTATTTTACTATGGTGCATGTATGTGTTATGTGTTCATTATAAAGCAAATTATGCATATCATATATATATTGTACAATAAATTATGGTGTAAGGCATGTTCCTGGAGTTAAGAGGAACTTGATACCCTTAGGCAGCGGAAGTGAAAATCTAATTTTCTAGAATAAAAAACACATTTAAAATTTGAGTTCGTTACACTAATGAAATCAAAGTCTGAAAATTCACTTTGTCAAGCCTTTTGATTAAAACTGGAGTTCACTTTGAAGTGTTATCGTGAGCAATTCTATAACTCAACTAGGTGAGTTCAAACATTTAGAATATAGCTTTAATTCCAACAAGGTGTGTTTAAAACTTAAACACAAAATTAATTAATACTTAACCAATTTGTTTGTAAGTAATGAAGTTATTTGTTCACCCAACTCTTGAAAAACAAAAATAACTCATTTATTGCTTCAATGGCCGACCTTTATAGACAAGGAAGAAGACAAAATAGTTGCTTCAACTCTTGAAAAACAAATGCTCCCAAATCCCCACTTAGATGGTCGAACCAAAACACCTTAAAATGAAACAATTTCATTTCTTTTATACATACAATTTTCCCTCTCTTTCAAATCAATATTCAACCCCCACCAAGCATGGCAAACACATGCCTTGGCCACTTACTCATTTTTTCCATTTATTATTATATATTGACTTTACGCCATGCTTTTTATTTAATCATGTGTTTGACTGTAACATTTAAAACATGTGCCATTCATTTATTTTTTTGAATATATTGACTTTGTAAATTAAAATAATTCAAACACATTTTTTGAATTATTAAATAGACTTTACTTGTCTAACAAGTAAGGTCAATTTTGTAATTTTAAAATCAAACAATGAATGACTCACATTATGCCACATGTCATTATTCTATTAGTTAACAACTATCGTTAATTAATTGATGTAATTAACACTCAATATTAACAAGTGCACATCAAAAGAGATCCTAAAACAAATATCCGATTTATTAGAATTTCTTGGATCGAATTAATCAATCCAGTCTGCTGCCCCAGTACGCAATAAGTATACTTCATACTGCGAGACTCCCTAGGTCCACACTCATTTTGTCAAATGGAACTCTTTTATAAGTCTATGAACGATGCTCCATGCACACGTCATAGATATTACAAAGCAGCACGTTAAACCATACGAGCTAAGGTCATAATGTATACGTATAATTATTCCATCACTTATATCCTAAAAGAGTAGAGATATAGATCATCACCGTTAAATCTCTATTTGTTCATCTATAAACTTATCTTCAGATTCGTATCTCGACAAATAATATACACAAACACTTGTACGATATTGCTTAACCCTGCAGAAAACTCTTTTTTGGGTTTAATGTTTATGGCTATAAAACTTTCTGAAATACAATATTGGAGCATCCAGATATACAATTCACCCATGTAAGTTGATGGATCTTATATCTACGTATATTGGACTCTATTAGCATAGGATCATACCCAATAACACACAGCGGTCAGACCATGAAAATTTTTTAACATCCGTGTAATTAAAGTATAGTGGATTACTCACAAGCCGATTATGACACTCAGGTTAAATGACCACGAATACTACTCAACTCGAAAAAATCTGCCATCAATGGCTTCATGAGGATGTTTATTGGAGGTCATCATAAGTTTGTTTAGTATCCAATCCTTACTGAATACCCGTATGCATATACAAGCTTCTACTAAGCTTATAGTAGGCTAAAATTAACCATTTGGACCATTCAGATACAGACATACATTGACCAATATAAAAAGATTTCACCTATAAACCCGCATCAGTAAAATAGATCAGAAATATAGTATTTGAGAACCAACTGCATAATGTCATTTTCTAGCACAATTTATAACTTTTTACAATTATGTCATTATTAATATATTCTCAGGTATTTGTCCCATTTTAGATAAGGCTCTAACTCCTTAGATTTTGTCGACTCTTATAACCTGATTTTAAACTCCTTTAGACCAAATATGAACTCATTCAGATTATACAATGTCTGAAATGTTACAAGCATCTCACCATTTAATAAATATAATTAGCAATTTAATAAAATATCTATCGTATAGATATTAAAATAAAATATTTATACAAAATGGAATGACATGTAAGCACAAATCCCAACAATTTTTATTTTTTCAAATAAACATCATAACAAAGCATTATCGGTGAAACACAAAGAACAAAAGTATTTGGCTATTTTGGCTTTAACTATAGCTTAGGCAAATAGCAGCCTGACCCAGAGCCATAAGCAATTGTAGCGAAATTACAAAGAATGGCTTGATTTACAAGAGAATAGGGGAAACTCATTACAGAGTTAAACATACCAACAATAGTTTATAACTCGCCTTAGAGTTGCTGGAGAATGAATTCATTTTTTTATAGAAATACACAACTACAATGCTTTATTATCTAAGTTCGGTCAAAGAAACTTGAAATAACTTTCTATAATAGGTTGAAGACCTACCATTTAGGCTAAAATTACAAAAATTGATGGACCAAAGAGGGAGAAAAGAAAAACAAGAAATGGGTATTTACAGAAGATACGAGTATCAAAATTGAACCAGACAAATAAAATAAAGCCAATGATATACAAATTTATAAATGAATTACTACTATACAAAAGGCCCGAGATGAATTTTCCCTATTTAAATAAGCTTTTCGGGTTGTATCTTCTTGGATTTGATTGGTCCTCATATACAGATTATATAATCATTGCTGGTTGATGCTAACATCTGAGGCATTTTAACGTTCTAGCTTACACAATTTATAATCAGTGAATGGCCAGATAAATTTCAATTGGCTTAGAATTTCGCAGATTCTAAATGTATACCTGATAACACAAAGGAAAAAAAGAAATCAAAAAGTTTCATTTGCTTCACCAAATAATGGAAAGTGAATGAATGGGTCAATGTTTACAAGTATACACACTCAATTTTTCTATTTGTTTCTGCATGCATGTGCATGATTATAGTTACAGGTGTATGCTTGAGATACAAACAATAGAAGAAACATCGTCCCACCCAAGGCCAAAACAATAACAAAATGAAGAATACCACACTATAGTTACAATCTGGCTAGATGTGTTGGGATTTGTGCTTACGTGCCATCCCTTTTGTGTATAAATATTTGCTTTATGTTTATACAATTATGATTTCAATATATCACTAATTATTTTATATACAAATATGGTAAGATGCTTGTAACGTTTTAGACATTGTATGATCTGAAAGAGTTCAGATCTGATCTAAAGGAGTTTAGATCAGAACTAAGAGTTAGTAATGCTAAAATATATAAATGCTAAAAGATAGCACTGATAAGAGTTATCAGGTTATAAGAGTTAGCAAAATCTAAAGAGTTAGAGTCTTGTCTGAAATGGGACAAAGACCTAAGAATATATTAGTAATGACGTAGTTGCAATCAGTTGCAAATGGTGCTAAAAAATGTTGTTATGTAAATATGTTCTTAAACTTAATGTTCCTGATCTACCTTCACTAATGCGGGTCTGTTTAGTGGAAACTCGTATAGAGATACAAGTATTCAGTAAGGACTGAATATTGAACAGACTCACAAAGATCTCCAATAGACAACCCATAAAGTCGTTAATGAAGGATCTTTCGAGTTGAGTAGTATTCGTGGTCCTTAGACCTGAGTGCCACGGTGGACTTGTGAGTGATTCATCATACTTTGGTTCCACACATGTCAGATACCTTTTATGGTCTGACCGCTGGGTGTCGCTGGGTATGGTCCGATGCTCTTGAAGTCTGATGTGTACAGATATGGAATCTATCAACTCAATTGGGTGAGTAAAATATCCTGAAACTCCAAGATTGTATTTCAGAAAGTCTTATGGCCATAAGCAGACATATCCAATAATTAATTTTATTCTCGAAAAAATAATATCGTAAAAGTGTTTACGGATATTATTTATTGAAATACAAATCTAGAGATATGTTTATAGTTGAGCACATGGAGACTTGACGGTGTTGATCTATATCTCCGCTCTTCTAGGATATTTATGATGGAAGGATTATACGAATATGTTATAACCTCAACTTATATGGTCTAATGCGCCGTTTTGTAATATCTGTAACATGTGTGTGGGACATTGTTCACGGACGTGTGAAATAGTTTCATATGACAAATCGGGCATAGACCTAGAGAGTCTCACAATATGAAGTGTACTCGTTGTGCACTGAGGCGGCGAATTGGATTGAATAATTAATCCAACAATTTTCAGCAAAATGAAAAATGTTTCTAGGTTCCTTTTATTATTCACTTGTCAATAATTGAAGGTAAAACACATTATTGGTTTACAAGAGTTGTTAACCAATAAGAAATTGACAAGTGACATAATCTTGCTCCATAAATTATTTACCATGTATTTACTTATTTACCTTGCTTGGTAAATACATATATGGTAAATGTAAATAATCAAAATAGTTTTGAATTATTAATATTTTATATATTAATCAAATTATTATTATTAATTGGAATAAGTGGCAAACACCATTTACTAATGGAGAATACACTTGTTATTAATAATAAGGAAAGTTTACCATTTTGTAATTCTTAAATGATGCACTAAGGAAGTGGTAAAACCACTTAACATTGATTAAATGCCATTTACTCTCTAGAAATTGATTCAATTGGTTGAATCAAATTGGTGAGTGAAAAATATGATAGATTAATATTTGTAATGGCAAACATGGTTAAGTGGTGGTGGAGCACTAAGAGAAATCATTCTTTGCACTTATGAAAGAATTGAAAAAGTTCAATTTGTGCAAGAAAGGGTGAAATTCGTTCTAGGAGAAAGGAGAGAGAATTGAGAGCTTTTCCTAAGTGTTTTTCTCAAAGTGTTGAGAGAAAATGCAAAGGCTTACCAAGGTACAAAATATAGAGTTGTAAAGAACTATAGAAAATACTTAATTCTTCTCATATCTTGGTAGTAATCATTTATAAGGACAAATTGTTTTAAGTGTTAAAACAATCATTTGCTGGAAATTTAAGGCTGCCATTCTAGCTTCACAATCCCACCGGATTTAGTTGTGAACTAGAATTGTGCAAGAGAACACTTCAAGGTGAGCTCAACAAATTGAAGCTTAGAGTTCTTGAAGAATTGTAAAGCTACCTTCATATCCGGGTAGGTTATTTATTTGTTATTCATTTTATATCATGCATGAAATATATATATGAGATATATATGTACTTGAATGATCATACATGCTTGAATATGTTACATATTGTTTAATATGTATGAATACTTCCGTTGCGTATTTATTTTTTTTGAAATTATATACATCTATACACATCACACACCATATCACAACAAGATGATGGGTTGAAGATGCTATCATTGTTCACGTCATACGTCACATTTAATGAAAAGGTAAGCAATAAAGAAAACACAATAGTTTCAAGTCAAAAAATGACACAAGTTGCTTTGCTTTGAAGGAAAAAACAACCCTCTCTAAATCAAATGCCAAATTCAAATGCAATTGCAAATTGTAGCATAAAAATAAATAAAATATACAAGAAAAAAATACAACATTAAGATGAACAAATAAGTGAAGAAAATCAATAATTGCAAATATACATGCATCTGAATTCTTCATGTTTAAGAACTTGGAATGTTTGCATAAGGTGAAAAAATAAGCATACCTGAGAATTCTTACTGGTATTGGCAATAAATGTACTATCCAACCCATAAAAGCAAAAACGTATCACATATTTGTTTTGCTAGTGGCCCATATGCTTAAATGGATTTTTCCATTTTTCAGCAACATCCCACATATGGATCTCTTGACTATTTAAGTTGACAATAAAGAACTTACTATTTATTGAAACTGAAAGGGATGTGATTGCATTCTCCTCGGAGATAATCCTCTTAGTATATGTCCCCAAATTTAGTATATGAACTTCTTTATTTGATAAAACACTGATAAGATTTTTCTCATCCGATGTCACAACAAGATCTAAAACCTTGAGCATCCTCTGTTGGGATTTGTGCTTACGTGTCATTCCATTATTGTATAAATATTTCATTTTATAATATTTGTACATTATGTTTTATTAAATCGCTAATTTCATTAATTAAATAGTACAGCACTTGTTACGCTACAAACATTGTATAATCTGAAAGAATTTAGATCTGGCCTAAAAGAGTTTAGACCAGTGCTAAAGGTTAGCAACATTGAGAATTAGAATTGCTAACAGTTGGCACTACTAAGAGTTAGTAGGTTACAAAAGTCAGCAAAATCTAAGAGTTAAGACATTGTCTGTAATGGAACATAGACCCGATAGTACATCAGTAGGAATATAGTTACAAGGAGTTGCAATAGGTGTTAAGAAATGTTATTATGCACGTGTATTCTCAAACTTGATGTTCTTGATCTTATTCACCGATGTGGGTCTGTCGTTATAACCCTTTCTCATAGATTAGTGTGTACTATACCTAAATTGTCTAAATGGTTGTTCTTAGCTGACCATGGGCTTACTGGAAGTTTGTATAGCATACAGGTATTCAATAAAGATTGAATACTGAACAGTCTCAACGAGAACCCTAATAAATATCCCATGAAGCTATCAATGGTTGGTTCTCTTGAATTGAATAGTGTATATGATCCTTTGACCTGAGCGCTACGGTGGGCTTATGAGTGATCCACCATGCTTTGGTTCCATATATGTTAGAGACCTTTTATAGTTTAACGTTATTTGTCGCTAGGTATGGTTCGATGCTCATAGAGTCTTGTGTGTGCAGATATGAAATTCGTCAGCTCACATAGGTAAGTTGTATATCTGAATGCTTCGAGATTGTATCTCAGAAAAACTTATGACTATAAGCAACAAACTCGGGAAAAAGGTTTCCAACAAGGTTAAATAATATCATAAACACGTTTGTATATATTGTTTATCGAGATAGGTGTTTGGAGATAAATTCACGGATGAGCGCGTGAGAATTTGACGGTGATGATCTATATCTGAACTTTTCCAAGATATAATTGATGGAAGAATTATACGTATGTGCGATAACCTTAACTTATATGGTCTACTGTGTTTATTTGTAATATCTGTGAAGCGTGCATGGGGTATTAATCTCGGACTCTCGGAACAGTTTTGTTTGAAAATCAGACATAGACCTAGAAAGTTCCGTAATATGAAGTGTACTCTTTGTGCACTGAGGCATCATACCGAATTAAATAGTTCAGTTTAATAATTTCCAACAAACTGGACATTTTCTTTTGTTTTCCTCGGGCCGTGCTCGTGTCAAGACTTAAGAGTTTAGTACATTAATTAGTTAATAATAGTTGTTGACTAATGGGATATTGACATGTGGCGCATTGTAAGCTTATTGTTATTTGACTTAAAAATTATCAAAATGACCTTACTTGTTGAACAAGCAAGATTATTATTTTATTCATTAAATTATTTATTGAATAAAATAATAATAATAATAATATATGATATTATTGTTCAATGAAAGTCAAATAAGTATTATTTATTATAATAATACACATGTTTTATTGTATTTAATATTGATTAAATAAATCAATAAAATATAAAAGCATGGGCATGACAATTGTGGACTGGATTACTTTTGTTCCAAAATGAGAAATTATTTCTCATTTGGCCAAATGCATCCATGCCTCTTGTTCTGTTTGTTTATTGTGAATAAATAAATAAAATAAAAGCAAATGGTAAGGCAATTGTTGTCGCACTATATGGGCGATGTTATATCTAATTGAAGGGAAAACAAATGAAGCAAATAAAAAGATCAAAGTGTTGCTTATTTTGATGAATGAAAATTTGGCCAAGTTAATTAAGAAGAAAGAGATAGTTCTTTTGTTCTTCAAAGGGTTGAAAGCAGGAAAATACATTACTCTCTCATCTTGTTTTATTTACCTTTCTTCTTGATAGTTTAAAAATACTACAAGTGATATACATATGTATTTTGTTGTTTAAAGAGTTAAACTAGAACAAATCAAACATAGCTTGTAGTAGTCCAAATACTTAAGGGTTAAACACTTTTGTTTTAGGGTTAAATATAGGATTTAAGCCCACTATGTTGTGGAATTAGAATTATGAACGGGTTGCTTCAACGCGGTTCTTCAATTCGACGAAAAATCAAAAGCTTGTCAAGGTAATAAATTATCAATCCCTCTATAATTTACATTTATGAGACATGTGTAAAATTTATTTGTTTTTATTATTAGAAAATTAGATTTTTGCTATTCCGTTGCGCACTATGATGTATGAGATACGTATATGATGCATGTTTTAAAATGATAGACACAAACTCACATATATGCACCCTATATTTAAAATCACTCATATCCTCATCCCCATCCATGCTTTTATCTCGTTCCCACCACAATCCTACATGAAGATACCTATCTCAGGGTCAGAATTGCCACACACAGGTCATTTTGAGTCGGGAAACCAAACACATAAGCTAACAATGAAGCCATAATCCCCAAATGTATGCTTGCATATGCCTATTTTCACATCTCACAGCTTGAAAACTTTCGCATATTCATATGTGAGCAACTTTGTGTCGTCGGGGCTCCATGCCATAAAGGAAACTGTGTTTGGTGGCTTCGGAATGCATGATTCAATGTCAATTTACCATCTTCCAGCACCTAGTAGAAGAATTACAAAAGAATGAATCACTTTGTAAGTTTATAAGATTTAACCTTTAAATCATCATTCAACCATTTCTAATAAAGTCACCATCTTTTATGGGGTGGTTTCATCAGAAATTCCTATAGGCATGCGATGATCTATCATTTAACCAAGTTTTTCAGAATCGAGAACAATTCTCATATTCATCAATCAATCTTTATAGTTTTCTGCGCCTTTAAGTTAGTTCGCATCCAATATGCGTGCCAACGGATTAGATGAAGCTATTTTATCTTCACAAGAGAAAATAAGAGAAGTTATCAAAAAATAAATATTTTAATCATTAATTTTCATTTTAGATTAAGGATATAATCAAATTATATACTTTTAAATATAAAACACCATCTCCACTGCTTTACACAATCCTCTATATCTCTTAAAAATTGGAGAACGATAATTTAAACTCTTTAAATAGTACAACAAGAAGTAGACCCTATCGGTATTTTACTTATGCCTCATGCCTTAGCAATATTAGATATTATAAAATCTAAAAGGTAAACAACTCTTGTAAATTACATCTCATACAATTCTTATCACTTATCCTAAATACACATTATCCTCACACTTTAGCAAGATTAGCCATTATCAAATCTAAAAGGTAGACAACTCTTGTAAATTACATCTCATGCAACTCTTATCATTGATCCTAAATACACACTATCCTCATGCTTTAACAATATTAGATAAGTGTATTTTAGATTAACTTGTCAATGATAAAATATATATTACTGATACTATTATCACGTTTTACCAATATTGGACAATACATTCGCATATATTTGCCTTATCTTATGTTTAATCGGCATAATCAAAATCAGACCGATCAAATCCCTTACACTTTAGTAATATTGGAAAGACCGATATGACTTGACCAATACCGTATTTATAAGACGGATCAACGTGTAACATTATCTTATAACGGTACATTATTCAATCTGATTAAGAGAGATTACTAAATTCTATCCCCATCCCATGAGGCCGTGATTGTCACGCCTCAGACCCAAAAGATCCGACATACGACATCACTTACATTCATTCACTGCATGTGCACTCATAATTAATATTACACAAAATTTTCAAATTTCATTCAACACAAGAATCTTTAGCAAGTTGCTAGTAAGTTCAACACTAAACTCAACCCATAACCTAACATATAAATATAAACTTCTCTTGACAATATTTAAACATTCATTTCAATTTCTTTCAGAATTATAGCAATTGAATTATGACTGGGATAATTATTAAACCGGAGATACGCAGAGTTTTCTCAGAGATTAACACTCTACTACGTCACCAATAGCAACTTTGTTACCGGGAGCCCAGAATATATCCATTGTAAATTCTTACTTAAAATTATCCAATAACCACACTTTATAAAACTTAAACCAAATCCAATCCACACACAATGAAAATAATACATAAGTATTTATTCAATAGGGACAAATCAAATATCATATCCCACGTGTCCCCAAATGAAACACTCTGTAACCTAGCAACTTAGGGAACCCAAGAAACAGCAGAAGCCTTGCCAAATCCGCTAAGCACACATGCACTTTATTTACCTGAAATCACCATAAACTATAATGAGTATAAAACTCAGTAAGCATACTAGTTTTTCATATATCAAATACAAATACATATATGTACACAATGCATATATATGATATGCTGTGATCAATCAAAATCATAATCTTATCAAATCACATATCATGTAAGCGCTTACACATTCTTTCAAAACACATAATAGGAATACCATCACTCAACTACTACTTAGTAGGACTTACATATCACATATCACATAATGAGCCAAATGTCACTCGTAGGTGACATACCGTATGAGAGGAATAGTACAAGTGAGGCCTTTAAATTACACATATATAATGCTCATGCCCGAAGGTAAAAATCAAACCCTCACCCCGATCATCGGTGAGTCCTCTCACATGTACCAATACGCCACCACACGAATGTGATGACTCACTCTTCCTTTAGGTACCAATAGAATCCTCCCTACATACAGAACACAACATATACCAATCCCGAAGGAAATGCCACACATAAAGGCTCCACAAATCACATAAAATGCCTACTAAGTTAATAGTGAGTTCAAGTACCCTCAAAATACAAAATATTTCTCATGAACATATTACACTTCAAAAGCTTTCTTTATTAAACGCGTCTTATTTTGAAAGCTCACTTTCAAAAATACATGTATGTCCATGCTCAATGTCAATGCTCATATTCATAAACATATATTCACATTTCATATCAAAATATACTTTGACATAACATAAACATATTCTTAACCCCATTTGCAAAATCATACAAAACAATTACTATATTTATTGTGATTTCAGTAAAAAGTTTAGTATACTTACCTCTTAACACTTTTAGCTACAAGGCTTAAATCTCCTTAACCTATCAATGGAGATTAATCCTTTCATAAGCCTCACAATTCACACAAAATACTTTAAATAGCTTACAAAATTATACACAATGCATTTATTACATCAAATTGATCTAAATACTTGGTTTCTCAAAACTTGTCATTCTGACCACTTACACTTAACAAAATTTTCTAATACATCAAATGATATCCAATTACTTCAAAATCAGAATATATCATTCTTGACTCATATATTCTTCTTATATATGAATATTATATTAAAATTCCGACACAATCCATTCCATACATACCATCGAATCCAAACTACTAACCTGACAAGATCAAGATACTTACTGAATAGTATTCAATCTCCCAATTTTATAAAATCATATACTAACTCAAAAATTATAAAACTACCACATAATTACTCTTAACACATATCTCAGTTCATGATAAATATTTCACTTCCAAATCACTACCAAAAGTATTTTAAAATTATTTTATTCCATAGCTTTAAAAATCTGTTAATTAAATACTGCAATGAGCTGATACATTCTAGAAAATTATAACACTTCAACCACATTGATCTAAATTCTCAATTCCGAGTATATCACATTAGACATATAAAATTATCATATTCCATAAATTTGTAATTTTTGAAGATCATTCAATTGGTCAAAAATTATTTTCCACTGTAACATACTGTTTACTAGGAAATTTTCAGACTTTCAGGGTGATTTTAGTAAATTCACTAAAAATTCAATTTCCAGAATTTTCAATCGATTCAAAGTTTCAGATGATTCTAAATATGTCTAATTTCATATACTCAAAATTCAAAACCAGAATCGAATCACAATAATTTATAAAATTCCTAGATCAAGAGGTTATTTAGCAGAAATTTCATAATTCATCATGATTTATCAAACTATCTTATAGATCATCATCAATTCTCATAAGATCTTACAAAATACACAATAAATCCTCAATTATACATATTTTCAGAAATCAAAACTTAAAGGAATTAACTTAATTAATACCAATAAATTGAGAAATAAGTATGATATACCTCTTGAAATTCAAAATTCCAATTTATTCTTCTTTTTCTTCTTCTTCTCCTCTTTCTCCTCTTTCTCTCATCTTTATTTCTCTCATCTCTCTCTCTAAAAGAGGTAGCTCGACCAAAATGAGAGAATTAGGGTTTTAAAAGTGTATTTTTATATTAAGTGGCTAATTTTTAGTATTTATAAATTTACCCTCAAAACTTTTAAAGTATTACAATTTGGTCCCTAAAATAAATCTAAAGTCTTGCAATTAAACCCAATGCTAATAGTATGACCTTAACCTATACAAACACTACTAATAACAATATATAAATCAAGTATCACCAACATACAAATAAAATACGTATATTTATACATATATAAATATTTATTCTTACCAGTCGTGGATACTGGTTACTACAGTGATTTTTAATCACACATTTATTTTGTGCAAACACAATTAACCCCTACTAGTAAGACTCCTATTGTAATTACTAGCACAAATAAATGACCCACAATATTTATCATATTTATAACAATTATAAAATGAAAAAAATAAATTATTTATTATTAAACTCTTTAAAAATAAATATTTGGAGTATCTAGCGTAATTATGGCTTTCTTAGGTTCCATAAATTGCGATATTGAAGATTCAACCTCCGGTGTCGTTGAACCAACCTAAACGCGTTGCGATGCTTGGGTCTCTACCCTAACACCGCAACGCTCAGCCTACAGTGCTATGGTATCTTTTTCAGCTATGTCTCAATTATGATTTTTTTTTAACGCTTGAAACACATAATTGATAGTACTGGGAATATCTATTACGCCACGTACACTCCAAATTTAAGCATATACGACAGATTACACAGTGCTCTGATACTAATTTTATTGGGTGTTATATGCGTATACCGTGCTACAGGTGATTGTGTGCATTTTAAATAATTTAATTATCGCATGTCTTACCTGCAACACAATAAAAATATAACATTATATTATCTCATTACAGTAATAAGATTAGGAAGTTACACTTGAAGTGTACTTCTTAAGAACTTTCACTAGTCTTTTTTTATTATAATATTTTAATTATAAAAATTAAAAATATTTAAAATATAAAAAGAAAAATAAATATTTAAAAATAAAATAAGATAACATAAATTAATTATTTAACCTCAAAATAAATTTTTTTCGACGATCCTCTTTACATTTTGCGGTATGCCAATTGATGTACGCTAAATCAAAATGACTAGAATATGTCAAAATTTGGTTATACATATTGCAACACAATGTTATAAAATGATTTTTTTTTATTTGTGTTGAGCCTCTAAATATAAAATAATTTAAAATAAATTTCATTACATTGTTATATCGTAATTGTGATACATTTTTGTCATCAATATATCAGTGAAGTTGAGAATAAATATTATTGTTGCCATTTTGGAGTGGTTGAGAGTTTATTTTATAATAATTTATAATTTAAAATTTGTAATTAGATAAATAAAATTAAAATAAATAATATAATATAATAGAATATAAATTAAAAAAAAAATTGAAATGATTTACGAGATATTTGAGTTAAATTAAAAATGTTTGAAAGATTAAAAGAATAAAGAGGGTAAAAAAAGTGAAAATACACTGCAATCCTCATGCCCGTCGCCTTTTACTGTTAATCAATGGTCAAAATAACCACTGATCAACGGTAAAGAAACTAAAAAAAATTAAAATAGTTATGCCTCAATAACCTTATTGTTTTTTAATGATTATTATTTTTTAAACAAATATTTTAAAAAATAAGAAATTGCCATAGACTGTGCCATTGAGCATAGCCCAATGGGCGAACACTGTTAGCACGACGTAATTTTGTGTTATACTCATAAGTTGTATTGATTGTAGTCCATTTTCTTTTTATTTGGTCCTGTTTTTTATGAATCGTGTTGGTCATGTACAGCCCACTTGTAATTTATAATCAAACAACTACGATTGGTCGTTCAAATGGCGACAAAATTCATACAACAAATAGAACAATTCATAAGGATTTCCAACGGGTATCAAACGGGACGGCAATGATCAAACGTTGGCAATGATCAGTGGCAATAGTGAAAGTTTTGTTGTAGTTGGCAGTGGTCGACTGAAAATTTTTGTTTTTTTTTATTTGGTCCTGTTTTTTATGAATCGTGTTGGTCATGCAAAGCCCACTTGTAATTTATAATCAAACAACTACGATTGGTCGTTCAAATGGCGACAAAATTCATACAACAAATAGAACAATTCATAAGGATTTTCAACGGGTATCAAACGGGACGGCAATGATCAAACGTTGGCAATGATCAGTGGCAATAGTGAAAATTTTGTTGTAGTTGGCAGTGGTCGACTGAAAATTTTTCTTTCTTTTTTTATTAGTAATTAATCGCAGAAAGATTGCCCAAGCTTGACCCATCGGCGATGCAACCCACACGGTCAAGTTTGGACAGAATTTTTGGTGCAGTACGTACAAAATGGAGTGCCAAACATGGTATAAAATTAAAAAAGAAAGTCCGAACCAAACAATCAATAACGACACGCCCTCAATGTTAACAAGATGTATTATTTCTTATAGTTCATTTTGTTTTTTAAGGAAAATATTATTTTTATATAAGTTGTAATTGTATTATGTACGATGTCAATTTTTTTATTATATTATTAAAGTAGTTGTTGCATTGCATTTATGAAATGTCATTGTCATAAAAAATATAAGATTGTATACAAATTATAATTTATTTTCCCACATAATCCTACAACTTAAGAAATTGAAAAAGAAAAAAATTCGTTAACGTGTAAAAATGTAAACATAAAAGGCGTAAGAAACTTTCTCCATCCACTTCATGCACAAAACATGTAACAACGAATACAAAAAAGAAAAAAATTTCGTAAATTTCAATATTGCTAATAATTTAATATAACCATTGAAATTTCAAAAGGTAAATTCAATAAAACCACATAAATAGTTTTGATTTAGGGATTTTTTTTAACTTAATGCAGAATATAAATTTTATTTAAGTTGTCTGTTTTTCTAACTTAATATAAATTTTAAGTCAGTTTTGTGTTATGAGAAAAAACTAAAATATTTAGTTTTTTTAGTTTAATGCAATAAGTGAGAATGGTATTATTAATTTATTTTTCAAAAACATTCTTACCTAATTTATATATTACATTAATTTCTACACAAAAATCTTTTTTTTTTAATTTCTTATCAAATATCAATTATATAAAATACATACTTATTGTGTTGGTTAAATTTATAATTATGTGGTTTTTAGCATATTTACAGCTTCAAAATTATAGGTAATAAACAATTATAATAAAATTTATATTAACATTATTTCGATATTAATTTGTATTAGTAAGTATTATATATTAATTTTTATTAATTTGACATTAAAAATTCATAAAAATATAACTATAAAAATATTAGTTTTAGTTTTTTTTATTTTTATTTTTTTAAAAATAAATTATTTTACAATTTATAATAAAAAATAAACAAGTTATTCAAATTCAACATATAATTAAATACTATTGTAATGCTATAATCAAAACATTTCAAGGCAGGACTAAGGATTGTGTTTTGCAACTATACAGGAGTTGTCCTAGCTTCCTTTTAAATTTTAATGACTGCTAAGTATTCGAATTCTAGAGGTTTTGACATTGTTGAAAGTTCTTCAACTGGCAATGGAATTAAGTATTTCAACAATAAATATAGTTTCATATGCTGTTGGAATTATTCAAAACATCAACGAGGCTATTCATTCAGCCTTTGAACTTAATTTGGTTCTTTAGGATATAATTTCATTTGCTTCATCATTTTTATTATGTTTGTTTCATTAATCGAGTTGCTTATGAATTAATACATTTTATTTTGAATGCATATTACTACATTATTTTATTTAACAAAGTGTCTTATCAGTTTGTAATTGAGGATTGTTCATCTCTTTTAAGCTAATTTAAAGTTCTATTATTCGTAAAAAATTTATAGAGTTCTATTTAGAATTTAATTTAAAAATAAACACTACTTTAGTTTATCTATATGTTAATTTGGTACATTTTGTAATATTTTCAATAAATATACTGTTCATATACTTCAAATTATATCATCATCTATTTTTTTTTTCTTTTAAAAACTATATCATCTTCTCAGTTGCTCTATAAATCAGAAATGAGGAAAAAAGAGGTCGGTTCTAGGTGGCAGAAGGAACATTAAAATGGAGAGAGACACAAATCTTTATTATTATTATTATCATGATTTTGAAAAAGAACACCATTAAAAAAGGGAGGGAAAAGGTGGTGATAATAAAAAACAAATGAAAAAACGACCTCTTTTAGCACTGGGCAGTGAGCACTCATCTTAAATAATTAGAAATCATAACCACTAATTATTGAAAAAGAATTAATTATTTTAACAAAAAAGTTAACGAAACTATTAAATAAATGAAATATAAAACAATTCTTTTCGATCTTTGGTTTCACATGGCAGAGTTTGACCAAAACAACTGGGATTCCGGACTTCCGTATAAAGTCAAAATCGCAATCCATATTCCTTCAGTTTCCATTTCTTTTTCGTTTCTTTCACAAAAATCTTTCGGCCTTTTCTCAAATTCCTGAACCCACAACGCTACTGATTTTACCATTGACGGTAGCGATAAGCAAAGGCCCCCCTCACCCTGGTATGTCGTTTCGCAAAAAGGCATCACCACTACGCGCCTGAACCAAAGCGTGGGGCCAGACACCCCATCATTAATTTCCAAAGGTAGTGTAGCAAATAGCTTTAGCTTTTCTCTATAACACAAGCAATAAAAGCCCCCCACCACCTTCCTCACTCTCGCACACTCTTTTACGCTTCACCAAACTCTCCTACTCTCTTTAATCCAAATTGATCCCACCCTCTCCATTTTCCCAAGATCTCTCTTTTCAGAGTTCACCCTTTTTTTTCTCTCTCTAGATCCTCCATTTGTTTACACGCTTTCTCTCTCTGAAAGCCACTTGATAACTACAATCACAGTGGAAATACACGTCGTTGTATCATTAGATCCTTACCGCATTTCACGGATCTGTAAATCTTTTTATCCGCCTCCATTTTGTCTTCTACTTTCTCTCTCCTAGGGTTTTTTTCGCGTCTCTCACTTGGAGCTGAGCTAATGCTTTGGTACTGCTGCTTATAGCGATGAGGTATTTTTTGGCGGCGGCGGAGTGCGACGCGGAGGTTTGGCTGCTGCCAGTGCTTCACTGGGACCCTACTGAGCTGCCTGGAATCTACGACGAGGTGGTTGAGCTGGAAAGTGTCGGCTATTGACAATGTTTTGCTTGGAGTTTGGTTTCAAGAGAGAAGATGCCTGCTTTGATTCTGCTTCTTCTTCATTTCCTCCTGAGCTTTGCCTACTCTTGTTTAGGTAACATTTCTTTTTGGCTAAGCTCGTGGATGATAAGAAATAAAAGTGAAATTTGGTTTCTATCGTTAATATTGCTCTGGTTTCACAAAGTAAAAATTCAGATACATTTGGAAGTTTATTGAAGTTTAGGTTGTTGTTATTTCTCTCACGCAAGCAGCTTGTCAAGTGAGCCGAGGATGCGAAAATTCAGATATGATGCTCCTCGTTTCTAAACGCAGCCTGATCTCGAAACACGTAGCTAAAATTATAAATCCCATAGTGATTTATTTTATTTTCCTTTTTGACACATGAACTATATGGCATTGGGTCTTTAATATTGTCTTAAAGTGCCTTCACAAGAACCGTCTTTTAAATTTCCATGCACTGATTCTAAGATGTGGTTGCGACGTGTGATCCATATAGATGACAATTGTTATCTTTTCTAATGCAAAATGTATTATCTTGTTTCATGGCATTGATGGAGTGAAGAGAACTAATGGATGCATTTTCTTGTTTCTAGGGCATTCATTATTCAGTATGTACTTGTCTCCTTCTGAACCATCAAATCAGCCATTATCAACGAGAGAAGTTGTAGTACAACATGGTAAGGGTGCAAATTATTACAAATTTCTGAACGAGTGGGAGTTTACCTGTATTTCGCGTTTCCTCATCTATTCCAATTCTGATATGGAAAGTTTTGATTCCAAACCAAACATTTCAAAATGTAAAATAGCATGTGTGGAAGAAAACTTCCCAAAGAGCCGAGTTTTACGGCATCACATCTTCTAAAACTGAAGCAAATTCATTGCAATTTTAGGATGACTGCTAATAATCAATCTCTTCAAGTTGTAATAGAATTACTGGCCTACAGAGAAGGAATGTGGATAATATGAAGTTGTTAAATAAAGATGAAATTCATTGTTTAGAAGAAGAAAGATTATTCAATTCAAACTGTTTGTCTTCACTGTATTCTTTATGGATCTCTTTCAACTTCCTTGGTTAACTTGGCATAATACTTTCACCTATGAATAACTGATGAGGTTGTTGTACTGGTGACAGCCAGGACTATTTCCGTGACTTTGTCCTTTACTCAATCGAGACCACAAACAGTGCATGTAATTAAGCCTTCAATGGGACAATATATGGCACCTGCTCCTTCTCCAATTCATAAAGGTAACTTACTGTCATCACGTTTTCAACTTGTTGCTATCACTTTTTTGCTAACATTTCACTGATTTAGCTGCTCTATTTCAGCTCCTGTTGCTAGTCCTAGTGTTAGTCCATTTCCAAGACGTCGTCGTGGTGGGCATCATCATCATGCAAAGCCTCATGTGGTGACTCCAGCCCCGTCTGAAGAGCAAGGTAATATTAGAGTGTTGTTTGCTTTGGTAGTGTGGTAGCTTTTCTCTCTCCCCCCCAATATTTATGACTGAAAGATAATGCAGAAGTTAGAAAAAAAATCAAGATAATTTAACTTATCCGAGAGATCATATATTCAGTGGTAGGAAGAGGAGGAGGATAGATTTGATGATATTCATTGCCATTAGATGCATTGTTGCTGGCAGTTTGTGCAAAAACGTGGGATCCCTCTGCGTATGTAAAGGAGCAGCACTCTCTCAAATGATGCCTCCATGTTCTACGGTGGGAGAAAAAGTGGGAGACCTGATCTTATTTGGACCCTACTTAGAATATGCGTACCATCCTTCATCATTTCCATTTCGCTCTTCTCTGATGTTAGAACATCACCTATCAGGAAACTTCAAATTGTCTTTTATGAATTTAAGAAGAAGATGAAAATGTAGATAAGCAAAGAGTAAAATTCATCATGGAAAGGCTATTTCTTGCCATTGCACAAATGAAGCTTTGCCCACCTTGTTCATCTCCTGGGGATGTTTTGACTCTCTGATATGTAGCTTTGGGACTCAAACCCAGTGGGTTTTCTTGTATGTGGTGCTCCTTTTGAATGGACGGGGTAATATTGATCACCTGTCTCAACAAAGACAAAGTTGGATAGTATAATTAGTGCTTTATATTTGGTGCTTCCACTTGGAACTTGAGCTACATCTTTAAGTAATTAAATGATGCTAACTTGTAAATGGGATTAGGAAATCTGTATCATTTTTGCTTGGTACACTTATAATGTGCATGGCCAAAATGATTCCTTTTGTACATCTTTTTTTTCTAATATATTTTCTATTGTGTTTGCTGTCACTTTTTTTTATTAAAATTTTGTGGGGCTTATATCAGTTCAGCTGTGCTATTAACATGATTTCTTTTCTGGTCTTCAATTTTGGTTTTATGAAGTATTAACTTCACACAAATTCTCAGCAAAAAACCACTCATTTGCCATTAATGCCTGACCTTGGTATCTTGAAGTTGCTAAGACTACTTATGATGGGAGAATTGTTTTTATTTTCATAATTTGTAGATACAAATTTTTTCTTCCTTCTCACTGGCTTTATAAAGTCGTTCTGGACTGAAATGTTTTAGTATTTAGAGAAGGCATTTGAGTTACAAAATTATTCTTTATCTTTGGGAGCTACTATAGAGTTTAAGGTGCTTTGCATCATATTGTTACGCTCTGAATGTTGAGCTGGGTATGATCTCCTTTACAAGATAATTTTCGTATTGTGGTGTTTATAATTGAATATTGGCAGGTTGTGATCAAATTTGTGTGGAGCCACTTACAGCAGCTCCCTTCGGTTCGCCTTGCGGATGTGTGTTTCCCATGAAAGTGAGACTTCTTTTAGATGTAGCGCCTTATACTGTGTTTCCTGTAATGAATGAGCTGGAGATTGAAATTGCGGCAGGAACATATTTGCAACAAAGTCAAGTGAAAATTATGGGTGCCAGTGCTGATAGCCAAAATCAGGGAAAGACAGTAGTAGACGTTAACTTGGTTCCACTGGGAGAGAAGTTTGATAATACCACTGCAATTCTGACAAATGAGAGATTGTGGCATAAGAAAGTTCCTTTAAATTTGACTCTATTTGGTAATTATGAAGTCATATATATCAGTTATCCAGGTGGGACCTACTCTCTAAATATTATTGCTTTACCTTTTTATTTGTTAAGCGAGGTTATGAATTTCTTAGCCTTTATCAGGGATTCCTTCTTCTCCACCATATGCCGGTTCTATGGGAAGTGGTCCTACTGGAAGTGCCGGAGGTCTCCCTATCACTGCAAATTTTGTCAATAAAAATCAGAGAATGAATCTGAGAACCATTGCTATCATTGCTTTGTCTGCATTTGTACTCTTACTGGTTTTTGTTGGAGCAATATCCATCCTTATAAAATGGAGGAAGGCTCGAAGACCATCAAGTGCTGTTGGTCCTGCATTTACATCATCTATAAACAAAAGATCTGGTAAGTCTATCATTGATTATAATGTTTAGATGTCTTTTACACTAATTGAATGTTAGGCACCTATTAGAACTCTTGCGATCTGTGATCTCTGTTATGTCACAGTTTCTTGGCAGTTCTCCTTAGCTATATGATTATTCCTCTTGCATGTTTTCCTGTTTTACTGTCTTCCCTCTGACTATTGGAAAACATCCAGAAAGTTCGGTTTCAGTTATTATACATATGCTGTTGTAAGAAGTTTATTAATTTAAGTTCACTAACGTTTCAGCAGAACAAACCTGCTGTCTTGTCATTCACTAAATAAGATCAATAATATCATGTAAGCTGTCAATTAACTGACGGTAGGGCCATATTACTGCAACAAAAGAACTACCTTGTCATTTTTCCCTGCAGATATGGGCTGGAGAAGACCTTTTGTGCTCCTTAATTGCTTGGGTACAAACATTGTATATTCTTTTGGTCAATGTGATAGAAGGGACCCAAATCCATTAATACTCATAACTCAAATCTGAGACAATTCACTGGAGTAATGCTACTCATTACTTGACCTGAAAGCCTTTCACTTTTAATATTAGAGTAAATAGAATTAATACAGTGGACATTTGAGAATATTAACTTTAAAAGTCCTATAAGGAAAAATAACACAAACTTCAAAATGTTTGGCTACCGGACTCTGTTATTGCATCTGGACAATTGGCAGTGCTGAGTCTTCAGGATCTACATCAATCATTTGGAATTATTGTATTAACTGATTAATCACTAAACTGTAACTGCCTTATCCATTTATGTGATAATGGTCCATACTGTAACTCAAACAGCTTGTTCACTTGCAAGGTTCTTTCTGAATTTAATGGCTTTTGTGGGCACAAGTTTTATATATTTTCTTTTGTTCATTTTGCCTCATTATTTTCTTTTCATTTTGCTTTAAGTTCTTTTACCTGTTATTTGTTTACTTATTTTTTTGTGGTTGCGTTGTTAATATCTTTGATGGTGCAAAGTTTGTATGAACTGGAGACTTTTGCAAGTTTTAAACTCCCATTTGGGGTACAAGCTCTGTTGCAATAGTTATATTTCATTAACCCAAATTCCAATTTATCAGTTTTCATAAATTGATTGATGATAACTGGATCTTACATATAATGCAGGCATTGGCTCTATCTTATCAAGTAGTATTGCAAGCTCAACCTCAGTGTCCCTTATGACCACCATGGCTACATGTATTCTCTCTGTTAAAACATTTGCGCTTTCTGAGCTTGAGAAGGCTACAGAGAAATTCAGTTCTAAGAGGATTTTGGGTGAAGGAGGTTTTGGACGTGTCTACCGTGGTACTATGGAAGATGGTGCTGAAGTTGCAGTCAAGTTGCTTACAAGGAATAATCAGAATGGGGATCGTGAATTTATTGCAGAAGTAGAGATGCTAAGCAGATTACATCACCGTAATCTTGTGAAATTGATTGGTATATGCATTGAAGGACGTACACGCTGCTTGGTGTATGAACTTGTTCACAATGGCAGTGTTGAGTCTCACTTGCATGGTATGTTTTGCCCTTCCAGCCTTGACTTTATTTATTTAATTATTTCTTAAAAATTGTTTTTTTGGATGTAGTTTGCTAAATCACTCCTTGTTTACTCCATATTCATGTTTAGGAATTGACAAGAAAAGGGGACCTCTTGACTGGGAAGCACGGATGAAGATTGCCCTTGGGGCAGCCAGAGGACTGGCCTATCTTCATGAAGATTCTAACCCACGTGTAATTCACAGAGATTTTAAGGCTAGCAATGTTTTACTAGAAGAAGACTTCACTCCCAAGGTCTCAGATTTCGGGTTGGCAAGAGAAGCAACTGAAGGCAGTCAACATATATCTACACGGGTCATGGGAACTTTTGGGTACTTCAATTTCACTTGAGTAAATAGTTAGCATGTCATAGTTTTACGTTCCATAGCTCCCATCCTTTCTTTCCCTGAGAAATGGAACCTGATTTTTGCTTGAGCATTATTGGAGCATCTAAATCATTTATCTGCCCCAAATTTTAATTTTACAAAATAATGCCATCTCCTTAATATGCTAAATTCCTGTTCAGAATTTTATCTGGCCCTTATTTATAATATATTTTTGAAACTGGGGTCTTTATCTTGGCCAAGTAACTCCTGCTTGCTTTTTATCATAGTTAATGTTGTTTGTGTTACCAAAGGCGATAGCTTGTTCCTGTAATTTCTGGTAGCAGATTTTGATGAAATGTTAATTTTATGGATCTGCAGGTACGTTGCCCCGGAATATGCAATGACTGGGCATTTACTTGTCAAGAGTGATGTTTATAGCTATGGGGTTGTGCTGCTTGAACTTCTAACTGGAAGAAAACCTGTGGATATGTCCCAACCTCAGGGACAGGAAAATCTTGTAACTTGGGCACGGCCGCTGCTGACAACTAGAGAAGGTTTGGAGCAGATGGTCGATCCTTCCTTGGCAGGAACCTACAACTTCAATGACATGGCTAAGGTGGCAGCCATTGCCTCCATGTGTGTGCATCCTGAGGTGACTCACAGACCATTTATGGGTGAAGTTGTGCAAGCTCTGAAGTTGATATATAATGATACAGATGAAACCTGTGGTGATTGCTGTAGCCAAAAAGAGTCGTCTGTTCCAGATTCCGACTTTAAAGGTGAGCTTGCCCCTTCTGATAGCAGTTGGTGGAATGCAGGCGCACTCACCCCTCGCTTAACTTATGGACAAGCCTCTTCTTTCATAACAATGGAGTACAGTTCTGGTTCACTTGAGGAGACTGAAAACAGAGCATTTTCAGCTTCAAGTCTGGCTGGGGATGGGATATCTTTACCAATTAGGCATGGGAATAGGTCAGGTCCCTTGAGAACAGTCCGAAGTAAGGCAAGCTTTTACAGATTAAGAGGGAGTATGAGTGAACATGGCGGACTCCTTTCAAGGCATATTTGGAATGATGGATATTGGGCATGAAGGTTTGTCTTGCAAGTGTTTTTTTTTTTTTTTCTGTGAAATTGTACAGTTCGAAAGGGCCGGGGCTTTTCAGTATACGGTCAGTCAATTGGTGTAGTGTAGGCATTTGAGATTTCTACGGTTTTCACATTGAATAATGCTATATTTTTCAAATGATATTTAAATTTTTTTATCTTAAATGATGTGTTAAGTTTTTATTTAATAATTATTTGACATATTTATCTATAATAAAAAATTTAAAATACTATTTGAAAAATGTAGCATTACTATCATTTTTCATTGTATTGGAGAAAAGAGATGACGTTGGCTTATAATTTTGAAAATGTCTTTGATTCATTAGTATACAAAGTTGGAGTGAGGCTGTTAGCTGCATATTCCGTTGTATTATATATTGGCTGCTAAAGTTTATTATTTGTTTAAAAATGCTGTATCAACTAACAATATCGTCGACTCACAGTTTTACATCGCTTAGTTAAGGTTTATATGTTAGTTAATAATCTCTTGGGCACTTTTCTCTATTAAGTTAGTGTTAGAGGTGATGGTATTAGAGTGGTCATTACTCGAGAATGGCCCTTGTCCTGATTTTGTGGGTGGTTGCTACTTGGCTGCGTGCAAGATCTGCGAAGTTACCAATTATTGGGAGGATCGCTACCCACTGCGTGTAGGATTCACGAAGTCATTAATCATCATGGACGTAGTTCTAAAAGAGAATGGATTATGACTCATGGGGTTCACATCATTTAATTAAGACTTAACATGTGAATTAATTCTTAAGACTTTTTCACCCCTCGAGCTAGTTTTTGGGTGAGTTCTATCCAACTACAATCATCTTGAGGTGAAAAATAATTTCAATCCTTCCAAATGGAAATCATTTTCAGTTTATATTCTCCGTTACTCTACATGAATTGCTTCAACGGTGAAAACTATTTTTCATCACTCGCTTTATATACAAAAATTTCCGAATCCTAGGCGTAGAAAAAACTTGCATCTCTATACTCGTCCTGATGATCTTCCTAATACTCGGCATACAATTTTTTGTACATTGAAGTATTTCATGGCTGAAAGATTGTTTAGCGAGCATTAATCTAGAGTTTTGAGATCAAATTTTCTTCGGTGTTGGATTGTAATGGTATTTGGTTTACACTGGAAAATAAATAAATAAATAACAGAATGGCATTTAGTTTATTTTCTAAAAAGTTGCTTTCGTCTACCACGTTTACGATTATATACATTTATATTATATTTATTTAATCGAATAATAACACTAAATCTCATCGTTTACACGAAAATATTTGACTCGTTTACAAAAAAATATTCAATTAATTTAATTTAATAAACACATTTAAATCATAATTAATAAAATTTAAAATTAAATATTTAATCCATCTAATAATAAAATTATTCTAAAACATAATTAAAAAAAAAAATTCATCCTACACAATTAAAAAAGTTTCATTATAAAGAGATCAATGCGTGTTCGCTGAAGCTGGATTGATCGACGATGCTACTACTGGATCGAATTGTTGGGTTGTTGAAGAGAGGGGATGCTGTCACTAGATCGGCGATCGGAGGATTTGGTGGTGGCTTTGGTCGGGGTGGTGGCAGTGGCGCCGGAGGCGGTTTTATTAGTGGGTATGGTTGTGGTGTTAGAGGGTTGGTGGTGGTGGTTTTTGGATGCAGTGACAGTGGTGGGTTAAGAGAGCAAGGATGATTTTTTTACTAAAGAAAAAAAAAAGGCAAATTGTTATTGTTGTTTTGACGAAGAGTGAGAGTACGATCGCTGTGAAAAAAAAAAAAAAGGGAGAGGAAATGGAAGAGATTTGGAAAATTGAGAGAGAAAAAGGAATTGAGACATAGTTGGTAAAAGGGTCTCTCGTTGACGGTGGAGGTGTGTTAAAATAAAAAGTGATAAAGAATCAGAGAGATTTTGACGACTTTCAGTCGATATTTTAGTTAAAGAATAATTTAAATAATAATAACGTCTCTTAAATGAATTTATAAACAGTAGAATTTGAATATATATTTAACATGATTTATATAAATTAATAAGAATTTGATTTATTTATTAACAGTATTATTTTATTTTTATTTTTATTTATTTAAAATATATTAAATTTGTGTCGAATATAATTACTATCCTTAAACCTCCGACCACTAGTCTATTATAGGCAGTCATACTAACTTAATAGCTACTGCTTCATTCAACTCTTACTCTTATCACAAACTTGAATCATCATGTGGTTGCAAGTTAAGTTTCATAAGATCAATAATTATGTCGTGGCACAATTTATCATTCTTAATTGTTATATAAGCAATGGCTTCTTTTATAAAAGATCATTGAATGAGAATTGTCATAATGAAAGTGAATTATCATTGAAGGAGCTCCTAGTTTCATTTTAAAATTCTAATTAGTAAATTGGAGTGGACCTAAATTAAACCACTAGTTTTAAAATTACAATTAAAATCTAATCCATTGATCTTGAATTTTGAGTGATCTTAAGTCAACAAGTTAGATTATTTATTTTTGAAAATATCTACTGAATCACTCACATCAAAACCAACCAAAAAAATTATAAATAGATGAGAAAAAAAAAATATATAGTTTAATTTAATACGAGCTTACATTCACTTTATAAAATTTGATAAGCAACTCATATGACATTATTAAATAATATTCTTGCAACTATAATATAAAAAACCATAGTCATAATAGATGTAGTTTTCAAATGATTATAGAGAAAGAGTGAAAAAGAAGAAGTAGAAGTAGCTCATTTTTTTTGTTTTTTTATATATGTCATTATGCCTAGTTATAGTCATTTTAAGGTTAGGATATATCATTTTTATCTCGATTTAGGATTCATCCAAAGATGATAGTATTAAGATTCTTTCTATGATTAGATATGTTATATGAAATTCGAGAATAACATGAGTTTCTAATTTTGAGTATTAATTTATTGATATAAAAAAAATTTACTAGTTCTTCGCGTCATAATGTACTTCTTAAGGTCAAATGCCAATTCTTTGACAAAAGTAGAGTAGTAGTTGTGTTTGTAGGCCTATGTGATCAGATTCGCTTTGTGGTTGCCTCATTGCACTAGTGATTAAAATTAAGGCCTTAATAATCGAACCAAATGGGTTATTAGGACCTTGCCCCATGCTTCCTTAGTTTTTCAATAATCCACTAAGAGGTCACCCCATTAGTTATACAATAATTAGATATATGGGGTCTTAAGTATTTGTTCCGTATCCTCTTGATTCTTCAATAATTCAACTGCAGAGATTGTTAGGGCCTTGCCACGTATCCCCCTCGGTTCTTTGATAATTTGACTGAATGAAGTTGTTAGAGCCTTACTTCATATTTCATTGGTTCTTCAAAAATTTGACCCAAAGAATTGTTAGGAACTTGCATTGTATTCCTTTGGTTCTTTGATAATTCGACCAAGAGGGTAATTAGAGCTTTTTCTCATATCTCTTTGGTTCGGTTCTTCAATTGATTGAGGGGGTTATAGGAGCCTTTCTTTATATCCCTTGACTCAGTTCTTCAACTGATTGAATAAGTTGTAATGGCCTTGTCCTGTATCCCTCACCTTCGCTCTTTAATAACTCCTTTCTAACCAACATTATGTTCATGCACTAGAGTTCTTGAAAGAGAAATTGTTATCACTACATAATCTAGTCAAAAGAATTTTAGTGTTCACAAATAAACATATAGAGATTGTGTATAATAATTTTTAAGCAATTATTTTATAGTATATCTAGTGCTTTTTAATGTTTACTAGGCTTTTTGGGAGTGTTCCCAAATGTTTAGGCTTATACGTTAACGACCAAACTCCTTCGATTATTCTGTAGGCCTACTTTGACTAAAGTTAGAATTTTTTCTATGCATTTATTGCCTTCATCCTTTTTAGTCCATCTCTAGAAGTTTATTCATGAGCGATTTATTGATCTCTTTTATATGTCTTTTTTTCATAGCCTTTTGTTTGTTTTTTACATATGGCGTTAAACTGTTAACTTTAGATTTTGGTTGATCTCGAGGCAATGAATTAAATTTATTGATTTTTGGAAATAATTATTGAATCTCCCGAATCAAACTCAATCAAAACAATTATAAATAAATGAGAAACAGAATTATAATGATTCATCCACTTTATCAAACATAATAAACTTACACGTATGGCACTATTACA
The DNA here is from genome assembly GCA_946807835.1 of Ailanthus altissimus. NCBI lineage: Eukaryota > Viridiplantae > Streptophyta > Magnoliopsida > Sapindales > Simaroubaceae > Ailanthus > Ailanthus altissimus. The sequence continues at coordinate 25,611,677 of OX327684.1, forward strand.
AAATATTTTTGAAAAAATAATACAAGAAATTATAGCCATTATAGATTTAGCTTCAAATGATTATAGAAAGTGGATGAAAAAGAACAAGAAGAAATAGAAAGTGGATGAAAAAGAACAAGAAGAAGCAATCCCTTTTCTTCATCATTTTGCTTTTTTTTATAAGTGTCTGTTGTGCTTAGTTATAATTTTTTTAAAAAAATTAAGATATGTCATTACTCTTCTAATTTAAAAATCATCCTAAGATTGTAGAATAAAAATTATTTCTAAGATTAGAATATGTTATTCAAAATTTAAGAGGGAAGATAATTAGTTATCTTTTAAAATTTCACTGTATTCTCTCTATACTTAGCTTCGCACGCTCAAATATTATACTTTTATGATCAAAGAATTTTCAACTTTTATCTTAAACTCATTTGTAATGTTGTGATGAGCTTGTGTCGACAAGATTATAAGGAGCTGATTAAAATATAACTCTTTTGAGATAAAGAGTAGATAACAGATCTAATATTGAGAGAAGTTTACTTTAACAATAAACATTACTAAACTCTTCACTGCAAAAACAAGTTCAAGAGAGTGAAGAAGACAAGGACAACAAAAATAAAAAAAACGAAATTCAGAGGGGCAAATTAAGAACTTAAGATAATTTTAAAATTTTAATAATATATACCTTCAAAAAATGGGGTCATGAGATGAAAAGGGGGGTTTAAATAGCCTCACTGAAGCTTGGGTTAAACTTAAAAATCCAATTTCAGAAAATTAAAAGGTCTCAAACAAATAAACCTTTTTATTTATATGTATTAAATCCTTTTTTTTTCTTAGAGTAAACGCCATTTACCCCCTACATTCGTTAACTACTAACAACCTTTAGTGTTTTATAATATTCAAAACTCTCTTGTTGTTATAATTGTAATAATATAAATTAATTTTAAAGAAGTATAATAAATTTTTTTATTTAAAAAGTCAAAAATTACATATATATAATATTAAATAATAAAAATGTATTGTATAAATAATAAAATAGTATGCTTTGACTATTATATTTTTTAAAAATTTTATATTATGAATTATTACTTGAGATAAATGTCTGTATTTTTGTTAAAATATAAATATTTAATATCAATTGTTATATTAATTTAATAAATAAATAAAGTCATTAATTATAGAACAATGTAAATTTATTGTTCACATAATATTATTTAATTATTTAAAATTATGTTATATAGAGTTAATTTTACTTTTTACACAGTATATTGTTACGGCAGGAGGTTTTTAAATATTATCAAATATTATAGAGTTTTTAGTAGTTAAAAAATTTATTAAGGGGGATAAATGGTAAATTCTTTTTTTTTCTAATTTATTGCAATAATTAAAATATTTCATCTACTACTATTCCTTAACTCTCTCGAGCATTGCCTTCTTTTTTATATATAATTGTCTCTGCTCGTTGCTTACATATTTTAGTTATTCTAATCGTATTAACTCTGTTTATAAATTTTGATAAAAAAAATTTGTGACTGTACAAACTTAGGTTCCGAACTTTCTAGATAAAGAAGTATTAATTCTGTTTTATAAATTTTGATAAAAAAAATTTGTGACCGTACAAACTTAGGTTCTGAACTTTCCAGAAAAAGAACACACACAATGACATTCTCTTATAATATGAGAATCTGGTGCTGTGCATGTTAGAAAATAAAGAGTTTTTGTATTTTTACTCTAAATAATAATTATAATATGTAACTTTTATATAATAATTAAATTCTAGCATATATGAAAATGGATAATATACAAAAGTTATAATTATAATGAAAAAGTTGACAGAATTAAAAAAAATTTAAATTGATAATGACTGAATAAGAATATATTTAGTAGGTTGTTATTGATATTTGATTAAATTTTAGTTAAGATGGCTATAAATAGGGATGCGTATTATTTTTGAATTTGACCCGTCCCAACTTAATTCGTTTAAAAATTTTGGGTTAGGACGGGAACTAGAATAGGTTTGAGATTTGTTTGGGACAGAATTTTTTGCCCTAAACAGGTCGGGTCAAGTTTGAAAATTCTCAACTCGTCTCGAACTGTCCCGAATGATCCCGACTCTTTCCAAACCTGAATCAAAACTATGTCATTTTAAAATAATTTTTTTAAAAAAAATTAGAATTTTTCGATTTTACCCGTCCCGACCTAAGATCGGGTTGAGATTTGTCCCGATTTGAAATGTATCCTAATCGAGACACATTTTAGCGTTCTGATGGAGTTCAGGTAGAGGTCGAAAATTTTTGAATTCGAAATTACCTACCCTAAGCTACAAATATGTTTAGTGGGCATATGATATATGATAGGCAACGCACGAGAGCCTTTTAGAATGTTGTGTCCAATTGAACAATAAAAAAAAATATATACATAAACATACAAAAAAACAGAAGAAGTATAGTGATTCAGCTCTATAAGAGTTTTTATCTATTTTACCGAGCTTTAGCTCACTTTTGATGCACTATTAAATAATGATCTATATACTAGAAATATAGGGATTATGGCTTCCATAAATAACGTATTATAGAATATTCTTCCTTATGAGCATAATGGATTTATGAGTTATAAAAGTTTTTAAGAGCTGTGTTGGAGCCTAAGCATAGACTGTGGAGTTATCTGCTTAGAGATGATTTAAAGAGAGTTCCAAAGAGGAGAAAAATCTAGAAAACAGATAGAAAGAAAATCTTCCCCAAATATTTATTTATAAATGTTGCTAAACATGGTCGAATCATTATAGGACTATAACAAGCTACCCTTTTCATATTTTGATTATATTTCGAGATTATAGGGAAATTTGTTTCAGGAATCTCATGATTCTAAGTATCTGGGGTTAATAGGTGTTGTGATTTGTGTTTATATGCCATCTCATTTTGTATGAATAATTTATTTTATAATATTTATACATTACGTTTTATTAAATCGTTAATTTTATTAATTAAATGGTATAGTGCTTGTTATGCTATAAACATTGTATGATCTGAAAGAGTTCAAATCTGACCTAAAAAAATTTAGACCAGCACTAAAGGTTAGCAATGCTGAGAATTATAATTGCTAATAGTTAATACTACTAAGAGTTAGTAGGTTATAAATGTCAACAAAATTTAAAAGTTAGGACCTTTTTTATAACGGGATATAGACTCAAGAGTACATCAGTAATAACATAGTTGTAAGGAGTTGCAATAGGTGTTAATAAATGTTATCATGCATGTGTATTCTCAAACACAATGTTCCTGATCTAATTCACCGATGCGGGTCTATCAGTAAAACTTTTTATTATAGATCACTGTATGGCCATATTTAGATGGTCTAGACTTAGCTGACCATGAGTTTACCGAAAGCTTATATGGCATACGGGTATTCAATAAGGACTGAATACTGAACAGGCTCAACAAGGACCCGAATAGACATCTTATAAAGTCGTTAATGGTTGGTCATCTCGAGTTAAGTAGTGTACATGGTCTTTTGACTTGAGTGTCACAGTGGGCTTGTGAGTGATCCATCATGATTTGGTTCTACATGTGCCAGAGACATTTTATGGTCTAACCGCTATGTGTTGCTAAGTATGGCTCGATATTCATGGAGTTCGGTATGTGCAAATATGAGATCCGTCAGCTCACATGAGTGAGTTGTATATCCAGATGCTCTAAGACTACATCTCAGAAAGACTTATGGCCATAAACAATAAATTCGGGAAAAGAATTTCCCACAGGGTTAAACAATATATGCAAAAAACAATATCGCAAAGATATTTGCATATATTGTTTATCAAGATACGAACTTGAAAATAAGTTCACGGATGAGCGCATGAGGATTTGACGGTGATGGTCTACATCTCCGCTCCTTCAGGATATAAATGAAAGAAGGATTATACGTATATGCGATGACCTCAACTTGTATGGTCTACTGCGCTGATTTATAATATTTGTGACGTGTGCGTAGGGCATCGATCTCAGACTCACGGAATAGTTTCGTTTAACAAATCAGGCGTGAATTTAGTTAGTCTCGCAATATAAAGTGTACTTGTTATGCACTAGAGCAGCGTATCAAATTGAATAGTTCAATTCAATAAATTCCACCAAATCACACATTTGTTTAAGTTTTCCTTGGGATGTACACATGTTAAGACTTAAATGTTAAGTACATCAATTAGTTAACAATAGTTGTTGACCAATAGGATGATGATATATAGCACATTGTAGGCCAGTTATTGTTTGACTTAAAAACTATAAAAATAACCTTATTTGTTAAACAAGCAAGATCATCATTGTATTCATTGAATTTTTTATTGAATAAAATAATATTTATAATAATATTTGATATTATTATTTTAATCAAGTCAAACAAATATTATTTATTTTATTTTTCATGTGCTTCATTTATATTTAATTTGATTAAATAAACAAATGAAAACAATGAAGCATAACAAAATTTTTACAAGTGGGGCCAATATGTGAAATACAAGAAATGAAAATTATTTGCTCTTCTTCTTGTAAAATTTGGCCAACACTCATCCATTGTTTGCATTTGATTGTTTTAATGTGAATGAATAAAAAACAAGTGCAAATGAGCAAGTTAATGGTGGGGCAAAAACTTGCAAAGGTGAATTTGTTCCAATTTGCTCTATATGGCCGACCAAATACATTCTCCTATTGAGTTTCATTTTATTTAGTTTGAATGACTGAAAGAAACAAAGCTAAGTTGACATGGCAAGTGTTGCCATACTTGTAGGCGATTGGTTGCTTGAAAGAATGAAAGCAAATGCACCAAATAAAAGAATAATTTTGCTCATTTGAATTGGGATATACACGACTATTACGAGAGAAAAAGAAAAGGTGCTCTAGTTCAAGTGTTGAAAGTAAGCAAGATATTTCCTTCTCTCATCTTAATGGCTTAATTTACTACAAGCAAGAACAACTTGTTTATGCTGTTTAAATGTTAAACTTGAACAAAAACAACTATAGCTTGTGGTAGTTTAATAACTTAAGGAGATAAGTAATTTAGTTTAAGAGTTAAACTTAGGGTTCAAGTGTTGAATTTATTGTTGGAATCAAGTTGTCATTCTAAACTACCCAAGTCCACCAAGTTAGGTACTAGAATTGAGAAAGAGTTCACTTTAAGGCGGAGACTCTGGCAACACAAATTCTAAAGGCTTGTCAAAGTAATTCTCATTAAACTCTTGTAACTTCATTTATGAGAGAACATGAAAAATTTATTGTGTTTATCCTTTAAAAAAATTAGATTTTTGGTCTTTCGTTGCACACAAATGTGTATATGATGCATGTTTTTGTTATGATGAACATAATCCCACTTATATGTACCCTAAGATAATCAACACTCACAATAGGCTTGATCAGAATTTGGTTAAGGGCCTTGGGATATCTAGATCAAGATTAATTAGCCAAGCTAAGGCCTTTATGTAAAACTGGGCTTCAAGTTGAAATCCTGAAGAAAAATAATACAATCTCTAATATTTTCTATTTGTTATTAATATTTTATTTTTTGATATATTTTTATTTGTTTATAATAAAATTGATTACTATAACTCTAATTCTGATTGATAACTGACCTTTGTAGCAATTAGCAAATAATTCACGATGTTTAATTGAGCAAATTGAAAAATGTGTGTGTGTATATATATATATATATATATATATATATATATTGAAAATTACTTTGGAATAGGTTTGGAATTAGTTGCCTTCAAGAAGAAATGGGCTATTGTTGTAACGGTGGGAAGGATATTGTTGCAATGGTAGAGTGCTACAGCGAAATAGATTGTATCGCTACAATGCAAATTTTTTAGCATGGGGCACCATGATCCTAAGTGAGTTGTGCCTAAAACCCAGGCCTTAGCATTGTTCCGCCCAGATTCCAGCGCCACAACGTTGGAACTAGAAAATGCAACATCGCAGTGCTCAGATGTATAGCGTGCGGCACTAGGCACGATAAAAGAACCTCTAAGTATCCTAAGTTGTCCATGACACCCCTATCTTGTTCCCACTCAGATTAAGATTTACCTAAGACGTCTATAGCCTATATAAAGACTTTATTTTGACTTGAGAAAACATCACAACAACAACAATAACAATAACAACACACAACATATAAATATCCTATATTATACAAGGGAGATAATTGAGAGAGCAATTATAGTAAGTTCTTTGTGAGCTTGGCGACTCTTGTAAAAGGCATACTTTATGAGTGCTTTTGTGATTTAATAATAAAAAGAAAGATCTTGATTCACCGTAGACATTAGCAAATTGCATAACCACGTAAATTATTTATGTGATTTCTTTTACCTTTTCTCTCTAGATTATTTCTAATTATTTGTTGCGTTAATATTTCTTGTGTGAACCGCTTCCGCCGCAACAATATATATATATATATATATATGTATATCTTTGCTTTGGATTTTTTTCTTTTTTCTTTTTCAAGTTTCATGCTTTGGTTCTTTTTGAAAGTGCACTGTGCGTTAGGTGAGTATGTACATTTTAAATTTTTTTAATATATACATTACATGCATAAATGTGCAGCGAAAAATAAACAAATATTCCATTACATTAATGAGATATTAGATAAATCACCCTCGAAGTATGATTTGCGCAATTCTAATCTAAGACTCAATAAGATCCTTCGAATTAGAACAATAGTTTCATATTTTTAACATAATATTTTTATTGAAGCAACTTTTGCTTCAAAATTTCTCTCGATTACAAGATACGTATTTTTATTTCAATTTTCTTACTATGCAAATAAAAAGAGGCAAAGTATTTATAGCTTTCTTTACCGCCTATTCAACCAATTACAAGTTAATTGGTGGTAATGTGCTAAAAATGAAATGGTCGAATAAAAGCTAAATTAATGGCCATTAAAATTTTCAATTACCGCCAACACCTACATAAAGAAAAGTATGACAAATCATGCTTTAAAGGCTTATTAAAATGTTGGTAGTACATGCTTAAGAAAAACATAACAAATCAATTATTTCAAAAGCTTATAAATTGTTGCCACCTGTTGCTATATATCAAATGAATGGCCGAATTAAAAAATGAACTTTGATTACATAAAGCCTTTAGTAGCACTTATTTAATTTTAATATAAACTATTCATTTGGCCAATGAAAATAAGTCACCAAATGGTTCCATTTACTTTTGACCGAATTCATAATTTCAAAAGGCAACTTTTGCAATTCGATTAATTTAACTAATTAATGCATTGACACTTAATAACTAAATAAATTAATAAAATTATGTCATATGTCATGCTTTAACAAATTAATGACATGATATGTGATATCTAATAGAAAGGTAAAGTGGTAAGTTTCATTTATCGATATCTCAAGTTTAACACTTAAATTATTTGATCTATCCTAGAGATCTTAAAATAATTTTAATTTTATAAAAAAAATTTAAATTAAACTATTTAATCCAGTATATAACGAGTACACTTTATATAGTGAGACTCTCTAGGTTCACTCCCGTTTCATCTTACAGAACTTCTCCGTAAGTCTATAAACATTGCCCCACACACATGTTATGAAAATAACAAAAAAATATGTTGAATCATATAAGTTGAGGTTAATATATATTCGTATAATCCCTCCGTCATTTATATCTTGGAAGAGCGAAGATATAAATCATCATCGTCAAGTTTTTATATGCTCAACAATCGAACTTATCTCCATATTCGTATTTTGATAAACAATATTCGCAAATACTTTTGCGATATTGTTTCTAATACGGAAAAAAAAAATTCAAGTGTATTGTTTATGGCCATAAGACTTTTTGGAACATAATCTTGGAGCATCTAGATATAATACTCTCTCATACGAGCTAATAGATCCCATATCTACACATATTAGACTTTATGAGCATCGGATCATACCCAACGACATTCAGCAGTCAAACCATGAAAGGTTTCTGACATGTGTGAAACCTAAGTATGGTGGATCACTAATAAGTTCACCATGGTGCTCAGGTCAATGGACCACGAATCTACTCAACTCGAAAGGATCCTCCATCGATGACTTTATGGGACATCTATTGGAGATCTTAATTTAGCTTGTTCAATACCCAGTTCTCACTGAATACTCGTAAGCTTCTATTAATAAACTCATGGTTTGCTAAGATTAATCATGTGAATCATTCAAATATAGACATACACTGATCTATATATAAATAAGATTCTCATTGATAGACCTGCATCAGTGAAAATAGATCAGGAACATAACAATTGAAAATATACTTGCACAATGACATTTCTTAGCACTATTTATAACACTTTGCAACTATGTCATTGTTAGTATACCTTGGGGTTTTTATTCCATTTCAGACAATATTCTAACTATTTAGATTTCGCTAACTCTCATAATCTACTAACTCTTATAAGTGCCAACTCTTAACAATTATAACTTTTAGCGTAGCTAACTCTTAGTACTGGTCCAAACTCCTTCGAACTTTATCTGAACTATTTCAGACGATACAATATCTAAAGTGCTACAAGCATGTCACCATTTTATTTAATATTAACAATTTTAATTGAAATGCTTATTGTATAAATATTAAATAATTAATATTTATACAATATTGGAATGGCATGTAAGCACCAATTCCAATACTTTTAAGGTTCAACAAAAGTTTGTTGGTGATAGCGGCGGTAGCTGAGGGTTTTTGATATTCGTTAGCATTTCATTTGTGCATAAAATGCCATTAATATCATTTTTTTAAAGTTTCATGCAAAATATTTTTGGGTGTTCTTAGAGCATTACTATTTTTTTTTGTTGTATTATTATTATATTTATGTTAAATTCTATAAATATTGAAGATTTTAGTCATTTTTTATGGGACATAGATCGACCTTTTATGGGCAAAAAGATTTTTGGTCTCTACTGTCAAAAATGTATTCCAAGCACTGATAAGCAAATTTTCCTTCAAAATTTTTAACCCTACCTAAAAATCCTAGAACTAAAAAAGTCAAAGCTAAGTTTATGACCTCTTAATTAGGGCCAAGCTTAAAAAAACACCCAAGCTCAATTCAGAAAGATTCATTGATTTTGAGTTCTTGGAAGTTTAAAGCTGAGGATGCCTTTGGTTTAAAATAAAGTCCTCAAATGAATGGAAGAGATCGACTAATAAGCTCAATGATCATCATTGACCGTAAACCATTCCTTATCTAAGGATGACCTACAACATACTGAGAATATAAAGATAACACCAATAAGCCCATGCTCCCAAGAAATGAAAGGTAGAACACATTACCCAGGTTAACCCCCCTCGCAAAAAAAAAAGTGAATAGATAGAGCAACTAACCCACGACCTTGAAATCTCAAGTCATCTACACAATTAAAGACATTAAACGACGCAAAATAATTGTCTGAGAAGCTTATAAAAAGGAAAGTCTAGATTTGTGTATGAAGACAGAGCTTAAGAGTCAATACAAGGAAAAACACAAAAAAGAAAGAATATGTAGCAAGTAAGCTATTCAATAAAAAAAAACTTACTATTTTCAGCCATTAGAATACTTTTTTGTTAACTCGAAGATTAACTTAAGCATCGAATTTTTTTTACAAAAGATAACCACTAGTATAGTTTTAATATATTTATGTAATTGCAGTTGTAAATATCATACACTACAAGGAACTCAGGAGGTGTAACCGAGATTTGGACTGACAAATTATTTCTAAAGGAAGAAATTTTTTGATCAAGGATCCAACTAACAGCGGATGACCAATGTCAACAAGCAATAGAACAAAAGTGTGTGAAAATAAGAATAGGCTCAATAATGCCAACCATCTTATTGGCTTATTGATTAGTGTTAGCACTTTCAATAGTCAAATATTTAAGACTCGTTTAGTTGAACTTTTTATATAGACCATTTGAAAGTAAAACTTTTAGAAATAAAGCTTTTTTTATATAAAAAAAAGTTATTAATTGTTTTGTTGTCAATTAAAAAGTTATTTTGAAATAGTAGATCGTTTGGTTATATCTTATTAAAAGTATTTATATGTTATTAAATTATCAAAAGAGATACTTAATAAAGCTTACATTAAAATTCTATACAGTTCAATTTTTTTTTACATCAAATAAAAATTTATAATTTTTTTTATAAATTTACCAGCATATTTTTATAGATAACACAAAAACAATTCGTGCTAAAATTTAGTTTTACAATCATTGTGAAATAATGACCAAAATAATTAGAATTACAAATATCAATAAAAATAAATTTATAAGAATTCAAGTAAAATTAATAAATAACAATAAAAAATATTGTATTTTTTAGTATAAAAATTAAAAATAAAATACTATATATCTATGACAAAAAAAATAAAAATCAATAGAACCTTGTAAAGATATGAAGATATTGTGGCTTTCAAGAAAAAGTTAAAAATATATTAGTTGAAAAATAGTTTATTTTTACTAAGGGTATGTTATGAAATTAATAAAATATTAGTAGGATATATATGTCAATACACAAATATTAAAAATAACTCTAAAAACTTTACTCTTAAAAGTTTAAATTTCAAATTTTTACAAATAGAGACAAAAAAAAATTTTAACAAATAAATTTTTTTCTCCAATTACAACTAAGCGTGTCAAAAAATTTAAAAATAATTTTTAATATTAAAAAAAATATTTTTAACTAATAAAAAAGTCAATCAAACACGCACTTAATCCAAATTAAATTAAAATATCTTTATTTGTATAGAAAATAAACAGAGAGACCCAATTTTATTAAAAAACCAACACCTAAATATTAAAAATACTATCACTTAAAAAAATAGAAATACTATCATTAATTACTATAGCAATGGCGTAGTTGGCTTTTGTTCTTTAATTTAATTATTTTATTTTTTATTTTTTTATTTAAAGATGTGAGAATTAAATTTGGGACCTCTAATAAAGAAACGCATTTCAGACTCTTTACTGTTGAGCCATTTAAGCAAGTGCATTGTTATATTTTTTTCTTGGTTGTGCGTCAAGCTGTTATTTAAAGTGTTTTTATTATTAATATTGTTATTATTATTGGAAACTAAAATTTATAGTAATAATTTAATGAGCTTTTTTAATACAGATGAATACAAAATAATACTATATAGTTTAAATTATATTTTAAATAATAATATGTTAAATAATTATTAAATATAAAAATAATTTTAAAAATAATTCTATTTTACTGTCTAATAATTATTTAATATATAATTTCTTAAGATATAATTTGTTACTAAATAAATGATTTCGGTTGTTGAAAAACTTATTTGAGTTGGACAATCACGATCTTGGGCACTATCTAGTTCTAGTCTAGTCAGAGAAATAAATAATTTTTTTTAAAGAAAAAAAAAGAAATTTTAGTGGTTTTCAATATTTTAGACTTAGTTTTGAATTGAGTTGGACAACAATTGTTTTTATTGTTATTATTATTATTTTGGGTACCATCAGTTTAATTTTAGTGGTGGTTGACGGTGGTCGGCTGAAAGTTTTCTTTTTTCTTCTTATTAATATTTAATTATTTCTTATAAATATTTAATTATTAAAAAATTTGGGATGGGCCAAGTTGGACAAAAATTGATGCATTAGTTTGAGTTTAAATACAATGCAGTATTTATAAAATGGAGTGCCAAACATAATACAAAATAAAAATTTTCCAAACATATTTTTTTAATGTAGTGCAGTCTAGGATGCTAAATATGTCTTATATGTACAAATTAGTCCTACAATACAAATTTTTTTTGATGTAGCATAACATAGTTGGAAGTATAAATATAGTAAATTAAATAATTAAATTAAACTAATAATATAATAATAGTTAATTAATTGTGTTTCTATAAATTTTACGGTCAAACCCAATCTTAAAAAAAGAATAATTATCTCTTTAAAGTAATTTAATCCAATCATTAAGTTAATGTAAGACTTATTGTTTTAAAAATCATGGAGAGAGAATTATTGTCATTTAAATTATATTTATAAAATAATTAATATTCATTGAATCGAGGGATAAAATACCTTTATAAAATGACTCCACCATCAAACCTCACAATAATTATAAAAAGAGACCTTCTCAAATATATTAAGAATCCAATTATTTTGAGGACATAAAAGCTCTCCATTACCTTAATTATTTTATTTTATTTTTTTATTTTATATTGTAACGATCATGGTATTTTATTAATCATAAATTGACATGTAGACATAATATAATCTTTATAAATTTATATTATCTATTCATGTTAAATTATAATTTTACTATTTTATTATTAAATAAACTACAACAAAAAAATAGATTGAGACAAAATTAATATTTTTGAAATTAGTAGAATAAATTTGAGTAATAGCTCACACTCTAATAACAAAAATATTATTTACCATAGTATTATTCTATAATTTTATATGTTGCTTTTTCATTTTTTTAAGCACCGGGAACACAAATATGAAATACAAATTAACAAATAATTGGAGTTTTAATATTACATTTGTTTATAAATTCGCAAGTTATAAAAAATATCAATAAAAGTATTTTGAATGACAATTTTTTTTTTCTCTTTTAACATTTAAATCAAGCTTTATTACTTTTTCTTATTGTTTTACTTTTTTATTTTATAGATTTGTTTGTTTTATTTATTATGGCCACACAAAATATTGATATCCCATACAAAAAAATGAATGGCGACATACAATACACAAGTTGATTAAATTTACAATTTCTTATTGCATTATACAACATTAAAAAGTGAAACTTAAATTAAGAGAGGATTCAAATTCCATAATCATTTGAATTGGCTGTCAGTCTTCCCGTTCCCACTTCCCATTTCTCCAGTCATAACTATAAACACCACATCCACTGTCAGTCGGGCAAGTGTTGATTCTTATTCTTTTAACTCCCTCTCGTCATCATCTCCCTCGCTTTACACGCGCCACTGAACAGCAAAACCCCCCTGACAAAAAGAAAAAAAAAAATGAAAGATGCTTTCGCCGTCCACAACAACATATACTAATGCCACTTCATTGAATTCGAATATTCTCTCGCTTCGCTGCTCTTCCCCTTCTTCACTGCCTCCTCCTCGCTCGAGATTCTCTCTCTTCGCTTCAGCCAGGTCTACTCACTCTCACTTCAACTCGCACGTACTCTGTTTGTTATTTTATGTTTAGAATATTTTTATTTTTTTGTTTTTAATCTCATCGAAGATAATAAGATGCTGCAGGTTCAAAATGTCGTCCGATTCTCTTCCTCCTCTCCCCGAAGACCGCATTGTCGTACGTCTCTCTCTCTCTCTCTCTCTCTCTCTCTTATTTGTTTTTGTTTATTGGTTGTTCATATTTGTTATTATGAATGCTTGATGATGAAGCAAGGCGCGTCTTGTTCACAGTTAGGATGCGGTGGTGTGGGCTTGGATTTCTTGGCCGCAGTGGCTGCTTATCCTAATCCCGACGACAAAATTAGAAGTACTAGCTTGAAGGTATTAAATTTTTTTTTTCTTTCTGATTTATTTACTCAGATTTATCTACCTGTATTCTCATTCTCTATTTAGGAGCATATATATTTATATTATATATATATATAATTTATCGACCTTCTTTTTGTGAATTTGAAACTCATGTTATTTTCAAACATTTTCATTTTTGGTATGTAGAGTGTAATCTTTATTTTTTAAGATTCTTTGAAAGTCGAAGTTTGTAAATGCTTTTAATTTTTTTTATATTTTTAATAAACTTTTTCTCTCCAATTTAAATTGCCGAAGTCGCTTAGTAATTTCAAGTGAGCGGTTCTCATTTGGCTCAGGTCTTTTTACATCTTAACAGCATTCATTCCATTATTATTTCTTTTTAGGATTTAATTAAATGAACAGAACTGTGAAATGATGTTCTTGCTCTGAAAGTATACGACCATGATTTAGTGCATCGGTTTCTTTAGGTTCAAGGAGGTGGAAATGCATTGACTTGTGCAGGTCGTTTGGGCCTAAACCCAAGGATAATTTCTAAGGTTTTTATTTATGTACTTTTCCTGTATTTGTAATTTGTGAAGCAGTTCAAATCTTTGCTGAGTTATCCTAAAATTTTAAACTTCTCTATATGTTGTAATGTCAACAGATTGCTGCTGACCCTCAGGGCAAGAGTATATTGGAGGAGTTTGAAGCTGATGGGGTTGATACTTCTTTTCTTGTGGTAGGCTTCAGATACTGCAGTTTTTGTGATCCTAAAAAAGCATGAGTTTATACTATTACCATTTTGTTATTTCAGTTAGCAGTTAAAAGTTGTTTTTCAAAGTGCTAACTGAAATAAAATGGGCAAGCCCTTGTGCAAATTGTAGTCAACTTGACATTTCTTCACGAACTTCCTAAATGCAACCATCTTAATAATCCAAGTAAAGTTATTTGCAAATATTTTAGTTCTGATGCATCATCTATCCACGGCTCAATCTCATTTACCCCTATATGATATAAGTTATCAATATAGATGAATTATTTTAGTTATTTATCTTCCCTTTATACATTCCCACTTTCCCATAGTGTTGTTCTCCAATCTTACATTGTAACCTTTTTTCTGTCTTTTTTATTTTTTCTTCTCCTCATTTTCTTATGTACAGGTTTCAAAGGAGGGAAATTCACCATTTACCTATGTAATTGTTGACAATCAAATGTAAGAACCTTTTCTTTTATTTAATCTTTTGATGCAAGCTATTAAAAACTGAAACGGGAATAAATTGATTTGACCTTGTCTCTGAATTTTATGGATTTCACTGAATCGATCATTTTTATAAATAAAATTCAATGGTAATTGAGAATTTACTGGTAATAATGGTTCTTGCATAAGTGGAGTTCGAAGAGATACCAAGGTTTTCCCATAGTAAAAAAGATATGTGGGAGGAGATAATGATGCTATTTGTATAAATTTGCTTAGAAAAATGTCATGTTTTGTAACTATGGAACTGTACACAACAGTATACTTTATTCATATAAGAGGAGCTAAAGAGTGGAGATATGGGACAAAAAGGGAGAACATAGGTTGGATATTTAAGAGAGATTCCTCTTTTGTGTCTTCTTCTCCTGGCCTTTATTTACTCCTTTAAAAGAATAGTGGCATGCAGGGGACCTTATTATCTTATTATGCATAATTATTTATGTTTTAGTCCCTTCTGAAAACCTCCAAGTTTTTTATGATTTTGAAATGGACTTATCTTCTGTAAGTGCAAGCTTTATGGGTCTTTTTAATCCCTACATGAGATATACTATTTCTTTTTGTCAAAGCCCTGTTTCTACCAATTCCGTTAGGCATTGCCTAGAGTCTTTATTTGTTTTATCCGTGTACCATCTTCTCCTCTGCCAATGAAAGAGTGTATGCTTGGGAATGTTCGCTTATCTTTGACAGTGATGTGGAATCATAAGACAACCTAGTGCACTGTGATTAGTGACTTAAACCTTGAACTGGAAGGAATTATCAAACATCTAATGAGGGTTTCTTTTAATTCATGCAGTGAGGCTGTTCCAAAAATTGCAGTTTCAGTTAATTAATTGTTATTAATAATTTCAGAAAAACTCGTACTTGTATTCATACCCCTGGATTTCCTCCCATGATACCGGATGACCTTTCACAATCAGCTCTGTCATCTGCATTGGATGGAACAAGAATTTTCTACCTTGATGCAAGGTTGCATGATACTGCTATAATTGTTGCACTAGAGGTAATTGTTATTCAATTATTCTAGTTCTTGGTAGTCCTTGCTTCTTGTTGAGGTAAATGAAGATTAAGGGTGATCACCTGGTTGATGAGATGCAGAATAGAACAAGATCGTGATTTTTTTTAATGTGAATATTCTACATTTTTTTTTTCCTTATGGTATGAAACTTTGATCAGCTAGACTTTGCTCTTTTATTTTGCCAGTTTACAGATTCATTAGAACATGTTATAATATTACTCTGAGCTTTTCCTCTTTGTAAAAATTGGCAATAGGCTTCCATTGATGTTTAGGGTTTCGCTACTAAGCACAGTTCTGGTTGAAGTTTTGATTGCAATCTTTTACTGAAAAAATGCTGAAGATTAGGACTATGGTCTGTCATATCTTCTGGGACAATTCTTGGGAATGACCAGCTTTGGGTAATGATCTTTTAGGCATCTGTCAGATTTGTAGGTTATTTCAAATAATCTCTATCCACGAGTTTTTGTTCAGAAGATGTTGTTGTCAATGCTTGATCATGAACAATAAGTTACTGAAGCACTTAGTACCCTTTCTTTGAAGGCCATTCATATGGCTCTGGCTCGGAAGCCTGATTCTATATATTATGCAATTTATTGCACTACGCTTGCCCCTTGTTTTGTAGTCTACAATCTGAATTCATAACATACTAACACCTAAAATCAAGTTATAGTGTATTTCTCTTCGTGACCGAAGTTTGTTTGATTGACTGATTACAGTTAATTCATTATCCATGCTTTACATTGTAGAGGAAAAGGTTTATGTTAATTTCTAGGAAGTGAACAGCATTTATTGGGTTCTTCCAGTGCAGGCTGCTCGTAGGAATATACCTATTCTAATAGATGTAGAAAGACAAAGGGAAAGGCTGAATGATTTTCTGAAATTGTCGAGTTATGCAGTATGCTCAGCAAAGTTTCCTCAGGCAAGTTTACTGTTTGATGAACTACTATTGATGGTTGAGTTTGTTTGCTTGATTTTTTAAGTGATGTCAAGAATTGTAAAATGAGCAAAATGTTACAAATGTTTAAAATATGCTGTTTTGATAATCCCATTGTCTCTCTTCTTTTCTTTGTCCTGCTTATGATGACTTATAACATAATCTTGGTCAACAATTTTCTTCCTTTTTTCCAATATTTCTGTCCACAAAATGGCGGGTAGAGCTCTGCTTTCTCAAAAACCTTCCCATGTGGCAGGATTAGATTCCAATCTGGAGACTTAACTAGTTAATTATCTGAACCCCTGTTTTGAGCCAATTCATCGGTATGCAGATACTAAGGTTGCATTTCCTCATTCCAGCTATTTTCCTTAAAACTCAGGAAATCTGCGCTTGCTTTCTGTTTCTCTGGCCCAATCCTAATTTTCTTTGTACCATTCAGTCATTGTTTTCTTCAATGTTTATTTTGCCAGGGTGTTCATCCATGGCCAAAACTTGCATGTGGATATATACATGCTGATCTCGCATCCACATGTTATAACCTTGCAACATGAAAGAAGTCCAAACTCCACCGATACCTTCAACAACTGCATATGAAATCACTGTATACTTCAACTCCTAGTTTTTTTTGTCCCCTACACCGGTCAAAATAAGAGCAACACAGTTAATCACCAACATCTATATTCTTCTAATTTTCATTCATAATTCACAAATTGTCTTGGACCATCTCTTTTTAGATGTTTTACAGAGAAAAAAAAGGTGAAAAATGGGCCATCTCTTTTTTTATTCCTTTTGTTTCTGCCATGGCCAATAATTTCTTTAAATTGTTCTTCGTCTGTTTTGAGAGTTAGAAATCAGAATTAAGGTTTTGTCAGTCAGAATTTTAGAGAACAACAATGAAGTCTGCCGAATCTTAGTCAAGAAAGAGAGAGATGAAAAAATGAGGGAGATGGAGGATCATTGGACTCCATTGATCCATAATTTGCAAGGAGATTGGTAGAGAGAAGTTAGAGAGTTTGGAGAGAAATTAAGGATTTCTAGAGAGGAGTTTTTGGTAAAGTGAATTGTATTGCTTGGGTTTAGCTTCTATGGACCCCTTTTTGTAGTAAAAGGGGAGCCCATGAGCTTGAGAAAATTACAAGTATGTCCTTAATGGGCCTTTTTACTATAAATCAAATAAATTACTCAAAGTCGTAATTTATATGTCCTACACTTATTCCCCTTTTAAATAGTCTATTGTGAAATATGTTTAATACAAATGAGTTGGGATTCTTAGTTTTACAAGGAAAATATAGAAAAATAAAATAGAATAAAGTTTTACATTTAATTCTAGAAATACTTTGCTTGGACGTTTGGCCCATTTTCTTTGAGAAATTGGTATTCAATTTATTTTTCCAAGGGTTAAATCTTAATATATTTGATCTCTAAGCTTTAAATCATGGCCCAGATCATCTTCAAGTGTGAATTCATCATTTCGGCCTGTTTGATCTTTAAGCTCTTAAACTTCGGCCCAAATCTTCCTAAAAATGATTTCTCCATCTCGGCTCGTTACTAGCCCATTTACTTCTTTTTGTTTTCTTTAATCAAAGCATTTATGGATAGGGCATTATAGAAATTTTGGAAGGATACCTTGAGGCTTTCTAATAAGAGACAGAAAAAGTATTTTGAACCAAAAGAACATCCCTTCCTTTTTTTATTTTTATTTTTTTTGCCTCGTTTCTTATGCCAAGAAGCTTCTTTCTCCTGTTTCCATTTTGAGTCATTTTTCTTGTAAATTGACCCATCTGCAGGAACAGACCCGTTTGCTTTTGCAGCCATAGCCATTTTTGCTCTTCTTTTTGCCTTCCATCTTTACAGCGCCAAGGCATTTCACCCGCTTTTGTTTCTTTGTGCAAGAGATATTTTACTTCTTTGTTTGATAAGAAGGAAATGGTTTTGATTTGTCTTATTCTTTCCCACCTTTTTTATTACAGCATGTTTATAACGAGTAGTAGTAGTCGTAAGAAGTACGCCATGCTTGATTTGTCGAAAGGTGTAAATAAGCGTACCCCCAAAAACGGGTGAAATGCCTTGGTGCTATGAAAATGGAAGGCAAAAATAGCTATGGCTGCAAAAGCAAATGGGTTTATTCGTGTAAATGGGTCAGTTTACAAGGCAAATGGCTCAAAATGGAAAAAGGAGAAAGAAGTTTTTTGGCTCAAGAAACAAGACAAAAAAAAATAAAAAGGAAATGGATGTTCTTTTGGTTCAAAATACTTTTTGTCTCTCATTGGGAAGCCCCAAGGTCTCCTTAAAAAATTCTTATAATGCCCTTTCAACAAATGCTTTGATAAAAGAAAACAAAGAGAAGTAAAAGAGCTAGTAATTAGCTGAGATGGAGGAATTATTTTTGAAGAGGATTTGGGCCGAAATTTAAAAGCTTAAAGACCAAATGGGCCAAGATGGTGAATTCACACTTGAAGATGATCTGGGCCGAACTTGGAGATCAAGATTTAATACTTGGGCAAATAAATTGAAGACTAACTTCTCAAAGAAAATGGGCCGAACGTCCAAGTAAAGTATTTCTAGAATTAAATGTAAAAATTTAATCTATTTTATTTTCCTTATAAAATTAAGAATCCCAACTCATTTGTACTAAGCCTATTTTACAATTTTTGTGAAATAGACTATTTAAAGGTGGAAAAAAGTGTGGGACACATAAATTACCACTTTAGGTAATTTATTTGATTAATAGTAAAAAAGGCTCATTAAGAGCACAAAAGGCCCACTAAGGGCATAATTGTAATTTCTTCAAGCTCATGGGTTACCCTTCCACTATAAAAAGGGGACCATATAAGTTAAACCGAAGCAATACAATTCATTTACTAAAAATCTGTCTCTAGAATACTTTAATTTCTCTCTACCAATATCCTTACAAATGATGGAGCCCAATGATCCTCCATATTACCCAAAGTGGTAATTTTTGTGTCCTACAGGAGAAAGCAGCAGTGTGGGGGGATTTTTGGTCTTTGACAAGTAGAGTTGCATCTCTTTTTAGATTTATATCTTCTGGCCTGCTAAAGACGTAACATATTTGCTATTGTGACACTGAAGGACCATCACCCAGAATACTCTGTAAGTTTTGTTTTTATTTGTTAGTTGAAATATAAAAGATAACCTAGTTGTGGAAAAAAATTTCTAAATGCGTACTTACGTATTTTCTGGAAGATTTCTTTTACATTGCCATCTTCGTTTATGACATTCGTCCCTTTCATTTGAGTTATTTTGTTTTGAAGTACAATATTGGAACAATGAGTCATTTGTTCATTTTGAGCTCTTTGTTAATTTATTTCAGATTTGTGTTTTTTTGGTCCTTTATCTTGTAAGTTTGAACTAAATTTTCAATGCCTGAGTTCGTAATGCATGATATATGTGATGTTGCTGCTTAATTTTATGCTGGACATATTAATTTTTCGTGCCACAGGTGTGGACAGGGGCACCATCTGTTCCAAGTGCACTGGTATCCATGCTTTTGAGATTGCCAAATCTGAGATTTGTTATCGTGACCTTGGGCGAAGAAGGATGCATAATGCTTGAGAGAAGTGTTGATGGTGAGTATTATTCTATTCCCCAGTTTTTGTCATTTGAGTAGGAATATAATATGCATGTATGGTAATGAAAAGTGTGGTTTGGAGCCACAGAATGTTAGCCTACCTATATGCTAAAAAAATATACAGGTTTTCATTGCTACTGTTCTGGCAGAAAGTCCCGATTCAGAAGAAGAAGATGTAGACAGATTATTTGAACAGCTGAAACAGAGAAGCGATACTAGTGTAACACTGCCAACATGTATATCATCGGTAATCTACTTCTAAGGAGCTTGTATATGAGATCCCTTTCTTATCTTCTTAGGGCAGCTATTCAGTACTCTATATTTACTGCAGCCAGCGGCAAGTGAACATAAATTTCTCCATTCAATTTCCATTTTGCTTTTGAACTATCTCATTGAGAAAGGCTAAGCTTGGACTCATTGAAAAAGCTTACAGTTTTCCTTCTAATCCTCCCAGTTTGAGACAAAACTGAGAGCAAATGGGATGGGGACAGTAAGCGGGAGATTACTTGTTGGAACAGCTGAGAAGATACTGCCATCAGAACTTGTTGATACCACTGGTGCTGGAGATGCATTCATTGGAGCGGTTCTTTGTGGTCAGTTATCCATTCTATACATTATGTTCCACCAGAGTGCATGTGCTTCAATGTGTTCTGTCCTGTCCTTCATTATCATTTTACCACTTCTGATGCTTTCTATTCTTCATCGATAATATTTCTCTTCACGAATTTTTTTTTCCATGGTTAAATAGTTACTAGCATATCGCCATTATCAACTCATCATCTTCAAGTTGTATTGAGTTATTGCATTGATATTTTCTTTAATATGCAGAATAGTTGAACCATCTTCGATTATAGGTTATAATTTTTGCAATTACCTATCAAATACCCACACATCATTTCATCTCAGAGCTTGCTCAAGAATTGTGATACAAACACTTTCATAGTTGATGTAACATTTGTACATTGTTTTTGCAGCTCTTTGTGCCAACATGCCACCAGAGAAAATGTTGCAATTTGCTGCTCAAGTGGTACGTGACTTAATTCTGCCTAAGTGGTTAGTTAACCAATATAGTGGAACTGCCCTAAGATAGTCTATGCAACATAAAATTGTTCGATTGTTTTGATTTGGTTGCTGGTTGCTGGTTGCAGGCAGCTGCTGGCTGTAGGGCTTTAGGAGCTCGAACTGGCCTCCCACACCGGACAGATCCTCGGTTGGCATCTTTTCTGCAGTAGTCTCCAAGCGGTTATCAAATAATGGGAACTTTTTTAAAATGGTTCATATTTTTATACAATTTGTTTTTGGAAAAATTTCATAAATAATCCTCTTATTTTTTTATTATTTTTTTTAACTAAATATAAATTGAATATACTTTATTTACCAAATTTTTTATTTTTGGATACATTTACTCTAATGTCAAAATTTAGCCTATTTTCACTCTCCGCCGAAAATCACCAAAAAAATTTTAACTTTCACAAAATTCGTTAGATCAGAAATTTTGAAGTTATCATTGCATAGATCGGAGTTTATATAACATATTTTTCACTTCAAACAAAAGAAATGGGCGATTTTTGGTGTAAGAAACGTTATTGTTAGAAATTTATTAGAATTTGTATTTGAAGCTAAAAATAGATGAAATTATTGAATTATATGTAAAAAATAGATTAGAATGATGTAAGAAACGTTGAAAATGGGCAAAAAATAATATTGTTGGGTGTATTATTGCGATGCAGACGGCGGTCAACTGCTGTTGCCAATCTCGGGCTCCCGGTGCATGCCTGCGATGCTGCACTGTTGTGCCACATGGCGTAAATTTTTTTAATTTTTTGAAATTAATTTTTTTATTTAAATAAAATAAAATAAATTTAATGTTATTTAAATTAAATAGATTAAATTAAATTTTTTTAAAAAAACTTTAAAATTAAATAAAATCTAATTTAAAAAGAATGGATCTAATAGATTAAGTAATTAATTAATATTAATTAATAAGTTGCTTAAATGACTCATTAATTTTGGTTTGTAACACTATTTATTATTGTGAGTACCTTTTGTAATTATAATTTATATATGATTATTTTTATTTTAATATATAATTAATTATTATAATATATTGATTAATATGTTAGTAATTAATTATTATAATATATTATTTTTATGTCTGTTAAATTAATTGTTTATAAATTTTATTTGGTAAATCATATTGTATGTTATTTTTAAAATATATGTATGCATGTTATTATTTTTCCTAATATTATAATTTATTTTGTTTATTTTTTTTTAATTGTTACAAGAAAGAGAACGTATCGAAAACATATAGAATTTCAGAGCATATATTTTTTCGTGCATCAGTGATAGCTTATGGGAAGATGTGGGGTCTAAATTGTATAAAAGATAAACTGACAAAAAATCAGAAAATATTATTTAGGTAGACGTGTATGAGGTATTTTTTAGATATGTCAGATTGACATTCTCTGGTATTTTGGTGCATGAGTTATTGTTGCATGAGGTGCATACCTCTAATTTAGAAGATAAGATGTGGTTTTACATAAGGAGGAAACACATCCGATTTAGCTGACATAAGTTTATACTAATCACCGAACTACAAATGTGAGATTACCCTATTATCCAACAGCTGCATAGGAATTGGGCACTCAATTATAGGATATATATTTTTTCGGGGTAAAAAAATTATCTTACATATTTCTTGATAAATGGTACAGATGTCTAAATTTGAAGGATATGGACGATGTAGATGCAGTAAAGTTGAGTTTATTTTATTTTGTACATCGTATTTTGATCCCACGTGACGAACGTAGTGAGATTCAAAATTTTGTTCTATGTTTAGTGGACGACCTTGATGAGTTTAATAAGTATCCATGGGGCAATATTGTATGGACCGTGCTTCATAACTCACTTAAAAAGGTGCATTTCAAAAACTTAAGAAAATAAATAGGAAAGAGTTTGCACAGAGGAAGTTTGAGAGTTACAATGTGTATGAATTTTTGCACGCATTTCTAGTACGCCATAATTTTCTTGTACTTAACTTTTTTATCTTAATTATTTATTTATTTTGTATACGTCAAACTTATATTTTAGAAATAATTATATTATGTATGAATTTTTGAGGCAATTTCAGTGTGTGGAGAGGTTTATTGTTATCATTATGGTGATCGCTTCCCTTGTATTTTGAATTGGACGACTCGAGGGACTCCACAGTTCGATGACGTTCAGAATACAATATTAAGGAAGGATTTTGTATGTGTTGATATTAATGAAAAATATATATTGGTTTATAACTTTTATTTTGTTTTAAACGTAACTTAATATTATATTTATAGGTTCTTTCGGGACATCGTAAATTAGTACCAAAAGACCATGAGAAGAAAGAGGAAATTGTGCAATTGGTTAGACGTGTAGGCATTCCAAATGGAAGTTATGTTGGGGACTTACCAAATATGTCTGATTACAGCGAGAGCAAGCGCCCCAAGACCTATGCCCATTTCAGCGACCCTAACGATGATGTTACGGATGTGGAGGGGGATGAATATGAATGGACAAACCCATAAATGTCAACACCAGTGCCAGGAGCAACGGTATATTACTTTTTTACGTGATTAACTAAAGAGAAATTTTCATATATTTCTAAATAAGTCATTAACTATGGTTATGTTTCTTGTAGTTTGAACACAGTGCATCTGCAGACCATGGCGTAACACATCAGATTGAGCAATTGCAAGAAAAAATGATTAAGAGATTTAAGCGTACTAAAGCTACACTTCTGCAGAGAATGGACAAGGATAGAGATGAAATTCTTTCAAGGGTTGATGAACTCCGGATGGATCTTACACAGCATATGCAGCAGATGATGATGTGCTTTAGGCAGTCATGCTCATTCCAATAGAACGAAAACCATAATATGGTAAGCAAAATAAATTTAAAATCGCAATAATTTTTCCTTACCTTAATTACAGTTTGATTTATTTTAATATATACATATATTTTAGTTTAGAGAGAACACACCAGTAGGCTGTCAATATGGTTTTCAAACCTCAGCTACTGGTCATGATATACTGACTCAGCCACTAATTGATAGTCCTGCAAGTGTTGAGATCTTACCTGCCCCGCATAAAGGAGTGAGTCAATTTGGGAGACCGTATAGGCCTGCATGGTATTTGCACACCCCATATACAAATCCATTTCCACAAAGGATACATAAGAAGAAGAAAATTAAAATTGAAGTATAACCTCAAGCAAATATGAATTTGAAATTGAAGTATAACCTCAAGCAAATATGAATTTGAAATTGAAGTATAACCTCAAGCAAATATGAATCCATTGCAGCAGATAGACTCGGCTATCATAGTTGAGTTTCAGGCTTAGATGGACAAGGATAAGGGTGTAGTCATCTTACCTGAGCTTGACGCTAACCCGGTATGGTTTCGAGAATTGCTACACAACTAGCTGGATGACTTTGTAAGTAAAATATATATTCAATAATTTTATCTTATTTTAATTTTATTTATTTAAATTTACACATTCACTTGACGGTAATTGTTTGTTAATGCAGTATATTAATGAGTATTTGAAGGTGATTCGGCTTAGGCAAAATCATTGCAATAATGCATTGGCCCAATTGTCTACTTCTGTGGATTCGTACTTCTTTGTGAGTATTGAATTAAATTAATTATATTTTCTTATTTCATCTTTATTGATTATTCGATGGCCCTGCATTTTTAGGAGACTTTTAGACTCATTTATGAGGAACACAAAAATGACATGACTGACATTGTATGGAGTGATGAAGTGATGGCATATGCCCAAGGCGCTAAAGACGATTTACTCGGTGCGCGTATGTGGATTGAGGTTAATAAGGTAAAATATAATATTTTGTGTGAATGTTGTTATTTTTGTTTATAACTTGTAGTACTATTTGTGAGACTTATTTGAATTTTATGTAGGTTTATATTCCTATCAACTACAATCAATAGCATTAGGTGACGGCTAAGGTAGACATCTTGCATCGACAAATATTGATCTATGATTCTAGCATTAAGGGATTTGCCAATAGCGTGATTGAGAATCATATCCTGCCATTATCTACGTTGTTACCTCATTACCTAGATGCTTGTAAATTTAATGAGTAACGACAAATTACACCTGACTTAACTCCTTTTCATGTAATTAGATTAAAGAATGAAGTGTCACAGCAGACAGTGAATAGTGGGAATTGTGAGGTTTATGTTTGTATGTTTATAGAGTTTTTGATGTTGTGTCATCCCCTAGATTTTAGTCCTGAGCATGGGTCATTTTTTAGGACCAAAATGTCGATTGACTTATGAAAATATGCAAAAAAAAATAGTAAAAGAAAATTAAATGTTTGTCTGTTTATAAATTTTTTTTAATGTATTTTATACATTTCATTGTAAATGTATAATTAGTCAAAGTATGCAATATTAACAACAATGGAGAGAAAAAAAACATAATAACCGTATCAATTAAACACAATCGTAAAAAAGTACAAATTAACTAGTCAAATAAGGTCCATAACTACATGACTTAAAAATACAAATATAACTCAAAAAATACATCAACTACTATGTAATGGAATTAGGTTTCGATAAATTTGTAGATTATGTCCATACTGCTTACAGCAGGTACATACATTCTTCGTGGGAGCCTCACTTTGCGATAGAATTCGATTCTTTCGACGTCTTCCTGTTTGCCAACGTACTATAGGAGGCTGGATGTCAGCAACTATCAACTCCTCTGGAACAATCTAATCTAATAGATGACCAATCGGATTTACTGGTTTACTGTATGCACGCAACAAAGACTCAGTTGTGTAATATCGCGAACAAAAAGTCTGGTACTGAAATCTAACCTGCCTGCATACTGCAAGTGCATGAGGACACGGTAACTGCTGCAGATCAAACTTTCGACAACTACATGACTTCCCCGGGATGTCCACTATTCCATTTCTTTTTCCGTCCTTAACGACAAAACGAGATTGATCTATTGCATGCACTATCATGCGAGCGGAATCATCATTGTGCTTCCAAATCTTGTTATGGCCCCAAGTAGTCAAGAAGTTTGACATATTTTCTGCAGCCTCACGTTTCTCAACAAACCATCTTTGCATTAACTCTCTAATCCACTCAATTAAGGCAGTCACCGTCATGGCACGTGCTTCCTTCGCAACAGCGTTAATGCTCTCTGCAATGTTGGTGGTCATGATGTCATATCTTCTGAATGCTCCAATTGATCGAGTCCATTTTGAGAAACCAACCTCCTCCTCCAAGTATCTCGTTGCCTCCGGTTTCATTTCTCGCATCTTATTAATTTCATTTTGAAAGTCAGCTATGCAATACGCCTTGGCAGCAACAAAATAAGAAGCCAAATATCCCCTTTCTTTTGTTGTCTGCAACGGTATCTTATATCATGCTACCAAATTACACTTCAAGTGATGGATGCATACACCATGTTATACATTAGGAAATACCTCTCTAATGGCCTTCTCGATACTAGCATGTCGACCAGATATAAATACAATGTTCTCAATATCGCCAATGACTCTTCGAAGTTTTTCTATAAACCACTTCTATGAAGTATCATTTTTAGAGTCAGCAATACCCCATGCAAGTGAAAAAATCTGGTTGTTTCCATCCTTGCAAACAGCCACAAACATTGTTCCCAAGTATGCATTTTTTTAAAATGTACCATCAACTGCAATAATCAGTCGGATGGAAGACTGAAACCCTCTAATACATGGTCCAATAGCCATGAAGAAATATTTGAAGTGTTTGCGATCATCAATCTCTAAATGCATTACTGTACCTGGGTTCTATTGTTCCAATATATGACAGTATGCAGGAAATAATTTATTTGAATCCTCTGGAGTACCACGTATCAACACCAATGTATGCTCCTTAGACCGCCAAGTAGTAGGGTAAGTTATGTCCACACCAAACTCTTCACATATGTCTGCTTGGATTTTCTTCGGTCTATATAGTCGACTCATAAATGCAAACTTATTTTTTATGAATTTTTCAATAATCCAAGACTTTACTTGTCGATGACCATCGCGCAATCGATCTAGTTGGCACACGTGACTTGAATCAATTCTATGCACAATAAAATATTTTCTTGCATCTGTCGACACTGCATGTAATCGCCAACGGCATCTATCATCGTCACATTTGATCTCAAAACGATCTTTTATCGATCTTAACACTTTAAAGCTCTAATTACCTTTAAGTGCTAGCATACTAATAGCTTGGTGAAATTCGTCTTTGCTATCAAACAACTTTCTTACAAACACATCACCAATTCCACTGCTCGATATCTTATCCGATATGCCCAAGTTTGATGGTGGTATTGGAGGTATAAACGCAAATGAATTTTCCGCTTCACAAAAATCTATTCTTCTAGCTTCAACATTTAGGGAACTTATTGAAACATAACAACGTCCACCTTCTGCTAAATCATCCCCTTCTAAATTATCAACATTTCTAACATCATCATAGTCCCCTTCCACATCCCCAACATTTCTAATGTCATCACAAGCGTAATGTGTATAGGCTGGGTCTTCATTGAAAGGTATAAGAGAAACATTGTGATACTCCTTCGTTGTGTTTGCAGGATCTACTGCTGAAATTGATAGAGATGTATGGCTCACTTGGTTGCTACCGCTAGCTGACATAAAATGAGTATGAATCGATGGTGGATTTTGATTGAGGGGCTGTACATTATCTTCATAAACGGGAACTCTAGGATCCACTGTTACACATAAAGGACAGTACGATTTTCTATTGGCGCTAAAAAAAAATCGAACATCACTGTCGTTTCTAATCTCAATAGGCTTTAACTTATACCTCGTTGCATCAATTTTGATTTTCAAAGTCACCTTACAGTTCACATTGTCGACTCTCAAGGTATAACATACTGTATTTAAAAGATCTTCAAAATTAATATCTTTTGGAACTGAAATCTCAAAATTACTATAATCAACATAACTTTCTTCTCCATCACTAGAACTCTCCCCCTTTCCTCTAAAACAAATAACAATTGCATCATACTCCATAGGACCTGGAAAAAAAATGATAATTAGTAAAACTATTTTAAAAAATTAAAATAATTATTTAAAAATAAAAGTTATGCGAAATCACGCCCATCGCGGGGCCATCTCAGGCCCAAAATGGCCCCACGGCGCACATAATGTGCGCATCTCGGGGCCATCTCAAGCCTGAGATGTCTAAATTGACGGCTGCTACACGAGATGGCCCCGAGATGCGCGTGATTGCGCATCTTGGGGCCATTTTCATCTCGGGCCCAAGATGGCTCCGAGATGTCTAAATTGACAGCAGCCGCACTGGTCGCCGTCTGATTTTTGTCAAACACACTAGAAATCTTATTTTTGGTCGAATTTCAACGTCTTTTACACCATTCTAACTCATTTTTCACATTTAATTCATCACTAACACCTATTTTTAACTTTAAATGTAGGTTTTATCTAATTTCTAATTAAAATTAAATTTTCTAAAAAAGTTTAGAAAACTTACCAAATTTGACTATTTCTTTGATTTAAAGTGATAAATATGCTCAGCAACACTCGATTTTTACAATAACAATTTCAAAACTATTCGGCCATCAATATGCTTCTTGGTTCATCAATATGACTCTTAGAGGTTCGGTAAAAAAAGGAGAGGAAGTTATGTTTTTGATATTATGGCAAATGTGTCCAAAAATAAAATATTTAGTTAATAAAGTATAATCATTTTACATTTAGTTAAATAATAAATAAAAAAATCGAAAAGTTATTTATGAAATTTTTCCTTTTTTTATAGTTATAAAGTAATAAGCTCATCTTTATTAATTAAAACAATGCAAAATAGACAAAATTGCCTTTGTTGTTGATGAAAAAAAAAATATTTAAATAAAAATGCCAAAAAAATCATTTTTCTTTTTGAAATATATTCGAAAAAACATACTCTAACCATGGGAGATAAAGAAATATACTCCAATAATTAAATAAATAAATATTTAAAATAAAATAAATAATAAATACATATATATAATTCAAAGATAAATTAAAATATTAAATAGGTATATCAAAATTTTAGTATAAATAATTAAAATATTTATTTACATAACTAACTAAGTATTTAATTAAATTTTAATCATGTAATAAAATAATTAATTACTTTGTAAATCAATAAATTATTTATTTACTTTTTTATATATTGTTTCAATGTAAATAAAAGTAAATAAAACAAAATCAGTAAAAAAATAAAACAAATTAAAGAAATACTTAAAAATATATGTATACTTTTTATTTTTACTAATATTGTGTGTTTTGCACGCGGTGTGGTATTTACTTACAACAAGTTGTAATGTGTTATAATAACTTAAATTCATATATATATATATATATGTATATAAAATTTACTTAATTTTAAATTTAAATCATGTATAAAAAAATTATTTATTTACTTAAGAGATATATCTACAAATCCTTAGTTATCTTTTGTCTAAAAAATAATTCAGTATTGGGACTAAAATTTAAGGGTCTACTAAATATTAAGAATTCAATGAACATACATACAAAATTTCACAAACTCTATTATTAACCATTCGTTAGGGTACACATTCTTTTAACTTAATTACATTAAAGCGGGACAAGTCTAATATAATGTTCCTCTTGAGATCATAAATTTTTATGTTTGTAAGTAGTGTAGCATTATAATACATAATGATGTGATGTGACTCTATTATGTAGTCAGTGTATCTATTGAGACTGAAATAGTAGATAATGATCTTTCGATGCGCAAAATTCACCTCAATCGCAATGTAATACTCCAACTTGTAGTTGATAGGAATATAAACCTATATGAAGTTATTCTATATCATTTGAAGATGTTATTTTATATGTAAAAATAAAATTAAGATAATTATTATAAAAATTGACATATTAAATAATTAAAATTAAATCAATTATTAAACAAACTAACATATTAATTACATAATTGAAACATTTATTAAACAAACAAATATTAAATAATTAAAATTAAATAAATTAAAACAAACATACATATTAATTACATAATTAAAACATTTATTAAACAAACAAATATTAAATAATTAAAATTAAATAAATTAAAACAAACATACATATTAAACAAAATAACATAAGCTCAATTTTTTTATTTATTTAAATAATAAAATGTGAAATTAAATTAATAATTTATTTTTTAAAATTTAGTAAATCATGTATTTATTTATTAAATTAATAAGTAATTATAAATAATAAATAAGTTTTAAAAAAAATGTGCGCCGAGTGGCACGCTTAGCAAGCGCCCACGTGGGCACTCTGCACGCATGCCCCACACATGTGCTTTGTATGGCGTATGTATGGCAGTTCCCCTACGAAACGTTTTAATGCAGACAACGGACAATTGCCACACCAATTATCATTTGTATTCAAGTTTTTACAATTTCTAAGCCATTTTTATCAGATTTTCATTATTTTTGTTCACTTTGTGAATACATTTTTTAAATATATTCAACTCATAATTTAATTATTCTCATTTATTTTCAATATAAACCACAATTTTATTTAAAAATTTAAAAAAAAAACTAAAAATCGACTATTTTTTAAATTTAAAATGAAAAATATATGAGTAAAGCTCGATCTACACAATGCTAGTTTTCAAATCGTCAATTTAACCTACACAATGCTAATTTTCAAATCGTCAATTTAACTAACTTTGACTTGAGAGAGTGTTGTAAAGAGAGTGCGTTGGGTGAGAGAGAAACTATAGGTATACGAACCTCCATTTAACCCAAAAAAAAAAAAAATGGTTCAAAATTATCTTCTGGATGTGATTTGTAACCTATACATATATATATATATATATATATACTAATGACGTAGGCCTCTCAGTCTGTAGCATCCCAATCTGCAAATAAAGAGATAAACAATGTCTAAATTATTTTCATTTTCTATTTTATTATATGCATGTATCAGATTAAAAAAAAAGATTTTGAGCAATCTTTCCTGTCTCTATTATATATAGCAGTGGTGTTCTGGAATTTCAATATGATCCGGGATGCAAAAGGGATTATGTCTAAACACTTACTTTTCGTATTTTCAATTATTATTATTTTAAGAGAGATGAGCAAATGTATCTTTGCTCCTAGATTTAATGTAATTCATAGATTTATATACCTTCTAACCGCCTTCTTGAGAAGATCATTCTTCCTATTATCTATCCTTTGATAAATCAAGGGAGCTAATATTCTATACGCCACGGATATTAAAATCTCTTTGAGTAACAAAATCAATTTTCTATTTGATCAAATTAAATTGAATTCCGACCGAAAATTAGAGAAACTAGATATATGTTTTTTTAAAGGTACCATTGACTGGTTAAATTTAGTTTTATCTATTGAAACCTATGCCATTGTTACATTTGGTCAGGAGATACAATATCAGTATATCACTATTAAGCTACTGGAAAACTGTTTCCACTCAAAGAAATTAAGATGCCACATTTTGTAGCAAAACACCGATAAGATTACCTAGATCTCCATCAAAAAGTGAAAATGTAAACCAACTTCCTTGTATATATGAGACTGTGAAGGTTAAATAAGACAGCAATTTCAAATGTTCTTTGAAGGATTCAATCACATATTAGCAAAAAAAAATTAAAATGCAATAAGAATTAAACATAATATAACATTCTAGGATTTCAATAAAAGTAAAAGATAAAAAAAGAACAGCCAGCATCTGTACAATTTCATTCATTCATCCAAGGGTACTTTGTACACTTCATCTCAAAATTACTTGTACACTAAAATAGATCCTCTGATAAAGTGTATGCCCAACCTACAAAACATAATTATCTTTAGCTTCTTACACTAACGAGCTAGATGCAAATAAACAACCCTACTTTTCTGAAAAATCACCCAAACTACTTGGTTATACATGTGCAAGACCATTGAAAGAGGTTTCAAAATCGAACAAAAGCATACCTGCATCATATATTGTAGGATCAGGAGTTATAACATCCAGGTTGGAAGGTACATATTCTTCCGAATCTTGAACATACTGACTTTCTGGATACCAGTTGCCAAATCCCGAGTAATCAAAATGGAGTTTAGCACTTTCGTGACACTGTGAGTCGAATTCCTCTGCAAGTAAGGGCTCATTTGTGGAACCTGTTATGGGAAGAGGACAACTTTCAACTTGAGGTTGTTCATTGCTCTGATTGGTGCTGTTTACCCACTGGTCAAATTCTGAAAAATCAGGACCTGTGGTATTTTGTCCAAGTTGATTGGCATTTTGGCCATCACTAGATTGAAGAAAATGCTGACTGTATACCTGAGGTTGAGGAATAGGCTGGCTGTATACTGGTTGCTGAGTGGTAGGCTGGCTGTATACTGGTAGAGGAAGTGGCTGACTGTACACTTTGGATGGCACTGTACTCACAAAGACGCTTTCCATGCCAGATTGGGGAGTGCTCTGATATGAATATGAATTGTGATTCGTGCTGGAGACCCACTGAATGTGCATGCTGTCATTCGATGTTGCCTGTGGTACAGGATTTTGCGTGCACTGTGATCCATGAGCACCTCTGGTGTTGTTTGCTGAGCCATACACAAAGTGGTTCACCTCTGAGGCACCTCCAGCAATTCCAGTCCTTTTGAACATTCCTGAGTTCCGAACGACATTATTACGTACCTTGAGCATCTGTGACTGCGGAGAAACAGAGCGTGTCGACAACCTATTTCTGCCAAAACCTGGTCCAGATTGTCGGCTTCTAAAATGGCTTATCATGTTTGGAATGTTCAACCTGGTAGACGAGGGGCAAGCACGGATTACTGCAGGCCTTGAGACCTGATTCTGTGGTATGGATGGCAGTCGAATAATATCACGAGCTGCAGTTTGGTTAAGTGGGGGCAACGCCGTAGGCAGAGAATGATCAGGAACTTTAAGTGTTGAGGCATCATCTTTCTGCAGCCTGAAACTTTTACGTTGAGATTTCCAGAACTCGTCTTTCTCAGTGGCACGACAATGGTCAATACTGGAAACACCAGTACCCCAATGTGCACATGGTGCAGGTATGTCACAGACATAACAATGACACTGCATTTCAGCAATGACAGATATTAGAACAAGATATGTTAACCACTAATGGCTAGAATTAAGAACAATTAACTGAGATCTCTGCAAATCTTTTCACAAGATAAAAGCAACAGACTTACCAGATCGCAATGTGTTTTATGGGCATTTGAACTGAAAGGAAATTTAGCACAAAGATGGCGTGGATGAGGATAGTCTCTGCATGCAATCTGCAATACCAATGAACATAGAACATCAGTATCTTAAATACGGTGCTACATCTCTCCGGGCAAACTTAGAAACACAGATAAATATTTTAATATGAAGCAACAAGGTCGTGCAAGTGCAAAGACAAAAATAACAGATCTAACATTAATTACAGAGAAGCAAATGAAGATATAGCCTGACAACAAATATCACTAAGGTAACCAGAGCCCAATTGAATCCATTGAAGATTCTCAAGTATACTTCTACTATTTTTTAAAATTCCAGCATTCAGCAGTAAGACTGGACATTTCTATCATACTATAGATTGTTGATAACTTTTTCTCTTTAAATTTCAGATGTTATATTTTCTTTGTAGTTGAAGACCTTCTATAATCGTAGAAATGATTACAATTAGCCTTCATAACAGAAAAATATCCCTGTTGCTAATTCTCTTTCATCCATTTCAGGATAGGTTTTTGTTGCAACCCATATCTTGATTCATTACCTTCTACACTCAGCAGTCTATCAGCAGTTCAAGAATTAACTGGTCCAACATGCTCCATGCCAAAGGGAAGTTGTTTTGCTAATGCAGTGGTTGGAGCAACTGACTGACCAAGGGTCAGTGACTATAACAAGCTCAGTGTTCCCCTTATGTGGCATACATAAAATAACAACAATATAAGTATTTGCCACCAGGACAAACTAGTCATCTTGAAGTCTCTTCTCTCCTTCTCTTACTTTTTTTCTGGAGGCTGAGGGTTTGTTCAAAAATATAAAAATAAAAACAAAAGTAATCCAGATGTTTACAAGAATGAACAGAAAGGCCATTTACTTATTGGATCACATGATCTAGTTCCCAAAGGTTCGCACTCTTGGTTTGCAATGCAAGCTAACACGTGCTGCTGAATCATGCACAGCGCCTTGTTGCTGCAGAAAGCCCGGGCCAGCAAACGAAAAACCAGACCGGCGAGATATAGCACCTTCCACTAATCATGTATGAAACTAAGCGAATCATGAAAATGCACCCACATTAAATAATTAATCTACAACTTGCAAGTTCCTGTGTGCTGGATATAGAAGCACCCAGCAGATCAACAATCTTGAGATTCATCTTCCTTTAAGCTCATTGTCCCAGTTTCATATCGTTCTTTACTAACAAATGACCACCATTAGATACAGATATCCAACATCAATATACATCACAAAACTTCCAGCAGAAAGATTTAAGCTCTACATAAAACTCTCACCTCAAAGAACAAAAAAAAACACTCAAAACATCAGTAACACGACATTCCAATTTTCACATTTCAATCCCTTGTAAATAAGTAACCCATTGCACAGGGCAGACAAAATAATCGAATAAAAATCACAAGAACCACATTAAATGGGCATAACATATATTAGTACCACTTTTCACTAAAACATGATTTAGGACAAACCCGTGTTGGTTAATGAAATTTTTCTTCATTCCACAATGAAATTCAAGAACAAACCTTTTACTCGACATAAAAACAAACGAAATTGAACATAATTAAACTTTTTAAGACATATAATATACCTGCCCCTTCTGACTAACGATAACCAGATCATCACCATCAGCCTCGTCCGCCTGATTGTCACCATCATCAACGGCGAACGGTTTATCCGGGTCACAATCCAAAACGACACAGTCATCGTCGTCTTCATTATGGGCCGTCGGTTTTGAAGACTTTGACTTGATCTCACCCACCACCACGACTTCATCAGAGTCGTCCGCTTCGTCACGAAGAAGTGTCGATAACCAGCTGTAGTCATCATCGGCTCCTGGCGCATCCAAGGCCAGATCTTCATCGGAACTTATATCGAATATCACAGTATTTGTTTCCATTTCTTTAAGAAGTAAATAAGCAAAATAGGGTTTTGTAACTTCTTTTCATAAAAATAGAAAATATTTTTAAAAAATCAAAACTCTGGGAATGATTTATTACAAGGGTATAATTTTCCGCATAAAAATACAAAACCAATTAACCAGAAAGTTGTCGATCCATAATAAATCAGACAACGCTTCAAGAAACTAATTTTTATCAAAAAGAAAAAAAAAACAAAAATAAATAAGAAGCACGCTTTCCCGGGAAATTTGGTTAGAAAATAAGAAAAAGAAGATGGGAAATGGGAACTGGGGTTTCGTGGGTAATGCTGTTTTTTTTTATAAAATTAAAAAAAAAAAGACTGTGGAATTGAGAATGACGAGGGGCTTCTCACTTTTTTTTTTTTTTTGGAAATAATAAACGAAGCGGAAGAGAGGGAGAGAATCTTTTGAGTGACTTGAGTACCGAGAACGTAGAGATGACTGATGAATGAGGGGGGTGGTGGGGGGGGGGGGGGGGGGGGGGGGGGGGGGGGTTGAGGACATGATTGGAAATTAATTAAATGTGGGAATGTAGTTTTGGAATTTGGTAATTTACGATTACGATGCAGAGCGAAGCAGATGAAAGCTTAGAAAGTGCGGTTGGCTCGTGACTTGCATTTGCACTTGCACATGTCCTACGCGTGTAAGTACGTACCACATCTTTTTTTTCTTCTTATTATATATATATATATATATTTTTTTTCAATTTTGGATGTTAAATGTGTCTAAAATATATATATGATGTATTAATTATGACAAGGTTTTGCCAATATGAACTTTCTGCTGCTTCAATTTTTTTAGACAAATGTCCATATACATGTTTTAAACTTGGGATTAGTTCTTGCCGCAGTTATCTTTTTTATTAAATAAAATTACGTATTAAATAAATTTTTAACTTTTTAAATTAGAAATACAGTTAAACTCTGGTATTTTGAGCCACTTTTATTTTTAATTATATTATAAATATATATTTTTAAGAAGGAAATTACAAACTCTTCCAATTATTAATGTTGCATTTTCAATTCCCATTCACCGACACAATTATCTCACCGTTCATTTTTTTTTTAAATGCGATTTCAATTTTTTTCCTTCGTAAGAATTGTAAATTTTTATATTTTAATTAATAATTTTAAAACTTGTGAAAACATGTAACAACAGGTTGTTCGTTACACCCACAATCCTATTTGATATTTAATGAGTTTAGTATTACTTAAAATTAAATGAATATTTAAAGGGAACAAGTATGAAATTCAAGTAAGAGATGCAACTCTTTGAAAATCTCTCTCTTTCTATCTTTGGGTACGAGGGCCTGAATTCAATTGAGGTCGACTTCTGAAAATTCAGTTAGATGATCCCTTTAAAAAAATTTTTTTTTTTTTAATTTGTTAAAATTTACACTGCAAATTAAATCTAAAGGAAGGCTTAAGAGTAATGATTAATGGGCTTAAACTTGATAAAAATAACAGAGAGTCGGTTCAGACTCGGGAGATCTGGTTAGCAAGTGAAAAAATTTGTTCGATCTATGCTGACCCAAACACAAGCATAGTCGAGCAAGTACTGACTACATCCTACAACTTCGCTATTAGGAATCTCGTGTCAACATCAAACCAGTAGAGAAGGGTTGTTCAAGACTTGACTCGAGCCGACCGAAATAAGACTCACTTGAACCAAAACCGTCAACGGAGGCAAACCCGATGAATATGCTTAACACATCAGAAGGACACATCTGATGTGAAATAAGAATGGGGTCAGAAAATATACAGAAGAATATTCGATGTATTTCAATGGGTCAGTATGAAGATACTTGGCATATGTCAGAAGTACAGTAAAAAATATTTAACGCAAGACATAAATGCTATAGAAAAAAATTCAAAAAAGTCCCTGAAAGATCGTCACTATAAATAGAAAAAGAGAAAAATATGAAGAATGATAATGAAAAAACCTCAAAGGTACAAAAAAAAGGAACATTCCCCCCAAAATAATATCTCATTTATATTTTGTCATATTTTTAAAAGAGAGAACTCTCATTTTTAACTTAAGTATTTGAGCGTTTTCACCGAAATCTATACCAGTAAAACTACATTTAAGCTTATGTTTGTGTTTTTTTACAAATTTCCTTTCTACAGCTCACGAAAAATAAAAAATTCAAGTCCGTACTAATCTCCTCCAAACGAGATCTAAATTCAATTCTCCTTTAATAAATTTAAGATTCGTTAACCTGAAATTTTATTATTTTTGGATCAACAATAAACACACCTCTATTTCTCTTGTCCCATTTCAATTCCTATTATATGTTTGTGTGATTGGACTTTTCAATTAAGGTTTTTTAATTATAAATACCTTAGAAGGAAAGCTCTTACATAAAAAAATTTTTTAAAAAAAGTTTTTGTTGAAAAGTTAATGATTATTTGGTTACTAATTAAAAATAATTTTTAAATAATAAATTAATTGGTTGAACAAGTTTTTTTTAAAAATTGTATTTAAAAAATTATTAAATAAAATACATGGATAAATAAAATTTAATATTATCATTAAAGTTTTATGCATAATATTAGATACATAACAAACAACTCAAATAATTTATTATCATTAATAAATAAATTAAGAAAATGTATATATAAAATAATTAGTAAT
Source organism: Ailanthus altissimus (assembly GCA_946807835.1). Lineage (NCBI taxonomy): Eukaryota > Viridiplantae > Streptophyta > Magnoliopsida > Sapindales > Simaroubaceae > Ailanthus > Ailanthus altissimus. The sequence goes on from OX327684.1 coordinate 25,649,766, forward strand.
AACAGATAAGTTTTTGTATAGAATAAATTTTACATTATTATTATAGATATATAATAACTTTAATTATTATATTAAATATAATTTTATTTTTAGTAAGATTACGCCATGAAAATATAAAAAATTAATACCAGTGTATATATAATATTACAATAATTTAAAAAAAAAAACTAAAATCCTAACCAGTCAAATTTAAAAACAAAAGTCCAACTAGAACATAGAGATGGTTGGTTTCCATAGATACAATTACATAGATGTGTAATGTAATATAAAATAAAATAAATAAATATTTTTTTTTAAAGACGATTTATTAATAGAAACAAACGAAAGACGTGTTCTTTAAAAAAAGGACAAGTCGAACGATAAGAGGTTATTAGAAAAAGTAGAAAGGCCTTACTGCGAATATTAAACAACGACTTGTGGAGTCAATGATTTTTAATTAAACTAGTCATCAAGTTAGAACTACCTGCAAAGATGAGAATCATTGGTCTTAAAAAGGTGGTGGTTGTTGTTCAATAATGCTCTTGTCCAATTTGATCATGCAATGGTAAATCGGTAATTTAAGTCGTCAATGTTATTGGTTGATACTTGCTCGGAACACGACGACAAGTTTCTTTTTGTCGTGTGTCGAGGGGTGCGAAATAAGGATGTAATTATATCGTTTTAATGGGAATTTGGACTTCTCTACTTGGAATGGAAACTGGAAAACATGAAAGGAGAATTCCGGTTTTTCATTTGGAGATTTTTTTTTTTTAAATGGCTTAAATTTCAAGTTTATTATATTCAAATTAACTCCCTATTTTTTTATAATAAAAAATTATAAAATACATAAAATTATCCTCTAACATTTAATTTCATAATTTTTCTATTTTAACTCTTTTTATAATAAAAAAATTCACACCAAATTCTCAACCGATTGAGAATATGAGACGAGTGATAATTATAACTATAATTTCACATTTTTATAATTAATATAAATTTAAAATTTATATTACAAATATAAAATTATAAATATATGTTGTATAAATTAAAAGTGATTGTGAGAATTTTAATTTGTAAATAAAGCCAATTTTTTAAGTGTTTATTATCTAATAATGTGTAAGGTTAAGTATTTGATGTAAAAATAGATTAAAAAAATATATAACAAGGGCTACTATTCTACAGTGGCACAATGATCGTAAAAAATAGTATCGTTCGCAAAACATTCACACAACTTATTAGTGCTGCAAAAAATGTCGTGTGTAGCGCTTCTGGTCTACTAGCCTTGCAAAAATATTGTGTGCAAGCTACGTGTGGCCTACTAGCATTATAGGAATGTCGCATGTAGCTTGCGCGCAATATTCCTGCATCGCATGAATGTTACTGCAAATCATAACTTTTTTGCCATCATTACGCTGTCATATAATATCAAATTTTTTCATATTTTCACTTTTGTTTTTTCATATCAAATACTTAGATCTTATAAAATATTGCACAACAAATACTCAAATAAATTTGTTTTAGCTAAAATTCATAATTTTCTCTTTAGAAACCATAGCTTTACTTGCAAAATAAATTATCACAATCACCTTCAATTTTTGCATAATATATATCTACAATATTAAGTTTATTAATATTAGAATGTAAACTTATATTGAGTATGAAAATGTGAAATGGGATGATGATTTGTTGTGGTTGCCATGGGTCCTCGCTGTCAATCGGTTGAGGATTTAGAGTGAATTTTTTATTGTGAAGTGAGTCAAGAATGGGAAATTATGAAATTAGATAATTAAGGACGATTTTTGTCCATTTTATGAATTTTTGGCTTTAAACTAATAGAAAGTTTACTTGTGATTAGAGAAGATAAAACACTTATATATGGGCCATTTAAAAAAATTACCCAAAAATAGTATCTTGTACCTGTACCTTCTGAATAACATTGAGAGGGGTTTCTTTAGTAATTAGGGGGAGTGCTTTTAGGGTCACTAAAAAGTTTTGGATAAAATTTTGTGATCAGCTCTTCTTTTAATCTATTTTTCTTTTTTAACCACTCATTAAATTACTATTTTTTATAGGTAGAAGACTTAAAATAGGACGCTTTTATCACTCAGCTATATTTTCCTCATTCTCTCTCATCATTTATCATTTTTGAATGAAAAAATATGACCAATACTTAATAAATTATTTAAAATTTCTGAAATATAACTTTTATTGTGATAAATATACTATTTTTATATAATAAAAAATAAGTAAAAAAAAATACTTCAACATAAAAAATTTTGTTTGGAAAGAGTAAAAAATCGATGAAAACAATTACTGAAAGAGTTGCGTGTGGTGGTCATCTATTTTTTATAGTGTATGTTATGAAATACTCATGCATGTCATGGCATGTGTCAGTGTCTTTTATTGAGCCATGTGTCAGTGTCTTTCATTAAGCTAATTGCTCCCTCCTTTTAAATTTTTTTTTTGGTTCTATTTTTAACTTAATCTATGTGTTAAAAAAGTAATGCACTAATTTTTAATATATTTATCACAAAAATATCTTATTTTTTAATATTATTGGATACTATCTCATTTGATCAATATTTTTAAAATCAATTAAGCACTTTTTTTTTTTTTTGGCTTTGAGTACTTTTTTAAGGAAGAGTTATTTAAATTGAGGGAAAGTATGGCTGAGGGGTAAAACTATATCTTGACTAGTCTTTTGGTTATAAAAATTAGTAATTTAATACGGGGTTTAAAAAAATTTAAAAAGTAGGCTACTTACGAAAATTTCCCAAAGTTTTGGAAGCTAATTGGGCCGCTCATGTACTCGGCCTATTTCGATTTTCTATGTACACAAATGCATTCTAATTTTTTTTGTAGCTCTCAATTGAATGGGCCAATTTTGGGATTCATAAACCCAGTTTTATTTGGCACTTCCTTGTCCCGTACGCACTTCTGATAAACCCAGTTTCATTTGTTGATTTTTTTAATTAGACAATACGCATTGGCTCTTTAATATCAGACCGCAAATCTCACCAAATTCTCAATTTCCCATTCTAGATTTGTCGAGGCCAGGCCAGCACAAGTAAAAATACATCCCAAAATATCAAACATTCCGAATTTCCACGGTCCCAAATCATTAAAATAAAATTTCTCTAAGCAGCTACCATTAAGAGAAAATATTCTCCAGTGGGTGACAAGTAGTCTATCTAAATATAGTACGTGATAATGACGACGACGGTGGTTGGTAGTAGCAAGCGGGGCAACGAAAACGATGCCGTATACCTAATTTTCTTCTGTCCCATTTTGTTTGGCAACCTCCAATTATCTGTTAGTTGTGGTAGTGGATCAACTTATTGCTCATCACTATTACTATTTCCAACTTTGGGTTTTGTCTTAAAGAGCATTTGCTCGTTTATTCACGTTTCTGGTTTTAATCGGCAACAAAAATCACTTGTGTCATTGTGATGACAAATTTAGATTTAAGAATTAGCTTTCCGGTTGCTCTACCCACTAAGCCAACTTCAGTTGTCCAACTCCAAACTATTATTGTATTGCAATAAGTAATATTTTTTTAATAGTTATTAAACAATAAAAGAGGTTAATTTAAATATGTTTTAAATGGTCAAACATGGGCCATTGATATGAATAGCTTACCTAGTAATTACGATGAGTCGAAAAATAAAATTCCTGTCTCCTCTTTAAGGAACCGAGCTGTAAGTTGACCCAAATTTGAGTGCATTTGGCTTGGCTATCCCTTGAATCGGGGCATCCTATCATCATCATTATAAAGAGCAAGCCGTATGAATAACATAAGATAGAATTGGACTTGGCTTCTTTTCTTGCACGACGTTTTAGGATCATTTATTCACAATTTTCATTTCTTATAGGGGTGTGTATGAAAATATCCATATCTCGTTGTCTCACTGAATCGGCCAGGTGTTGTGTTGACTGTTGATCGTTCGGTAAAATGAGCAATCTTTCTTTTCACATAAAGTAAAGCAAAGTTCCAAGAATCCCACAAAACAAATTTAATTTAATTGGCTATGCTTCTCGAGATTGAAGGACAATGAGGGATAACAACATTCAGGTCCTTATTTTCTTCCATGTTTCTCGTATAAGAAAATAATTTATCCATTTATAACAAATAAGTCTTCAAACAACTCATTTACTCATACATAATATCAGATTAACCATCATAATATCAGATTAAGAACTTAATACTCAAAGTGTTTCTCGTTTAAATAATGTTATAGCTTTTTTTTTTTATATAACTTTTCTTTCTTTCTTTTTTTAGAAATGACTTTTTTACAAGTTTAAAGTATTTTTTCATTATTTTTTTTATATTTGATTGCAATTAGAAAATAATTTTTTGAATTATTTTCTAATTATTCTCTCTACTAAAAAAATTAAAAATTTAAATTTTTTGAAAGAATATGTTACATATTGTTAATCTTGAATTATCAAATGTATCCTTACCTTATTTTAAAAGTTTTACTTAAATTATCTTATAACATAGAGTAAAAAAGAAGTTCTTGAATTATCTAAGGTATCCTTACCTTATTTTAAAAGTTTTACTTAAATTATCTTATAACATAGCGTAAAAAAAGAAGTTCCTATAAAATTAATTACATAATTTTTGCTAGTAATTACATAATATTTGCTAAAAATTACGAATAACAATCAAATAATTAATAAATTTTTTTTTAAAAAATTTACTTGTATAAATTATACTTTAAAACTCTATCGAATACATCTTTGATAACCTCTTATTAGTTGGGTGGAAAGCAGTCTCTTATTTTTTTTTTCACAAATGGAATGATTAAGTAATTTGTTAATGTTGTATCAAAAAAAAAAGTTATCTCCTAATTCCAAATATGTAGGTAAATTAGTTTATGTAGGAGTTAGGCTTGAATACTTGGATAATGCATTATTGGAGAGGACTTATGATGGTCTTAATAGACCCCAATTAGATGTCAAAATTAAAAACATAAAGGAATTAGTGCCCTGTTTAATATAAAATGAAAAACTATGTACTTACATGAGAAAATATAAAAGAATTGGGAGCTTGATGTTATTATTCCTTTTAATTCGTTATATCTTTCTCCTACTAAAACCCATTCACCGTTTTAACGGGCGTGCGAAACACGCTCTTACTTTTGTGGCACGAGTGCAAAACACATTCCTTGTGATAAGTGGGGCTTATTCGGTTTCTGTGATAAACCCGAACTACATATGTTGATCCGACGGCTCAAATCTGAGGAGAACATGCACAACGGAACTACAGTTACAAAGTGGAGCCCACTGCATTTAACGAGATGTTTATGGTACCACGAGACACGTTGAATCTTAAAAAATCAAAAACACTTTCTCGTTGATGGAAGTTAATACCTCTTTTATTTTAATACTTTTAATATCCTATTTTCTTATTGCCCCACATGATTTAATAAATACCAAAATACGTCAAATAAATTATTTAGTTTATTGGTGAACCCCTGACCCATCCATATTATTATTATTGTTATCATTATTATTATTAAATGAGGGAGAATCGAATTTTGGACTTCCATTTTAGTGTAAACTATTTTTTTTGTTCGTTCAAAATTCTAGGCAACTCTAAGCATTAATATTTTTGGAAGTAAAATTTATTTTTCCATCCGTTTAATATTACTTTAAATATATTGAGAATAAAGTATTTATTTATTTAAAAATTAATAAGAATTTTTCATTTAATTTTTTTATTATCTAAACTGTGTTATATTAGGTTTATAAAATATTATATATGAAATTTATACGGTATCATCTTAAGCAAATCTCACATCGCCAAAGTATAAGAGAGATGATAGCTTTATAAGTGGCGACCCACGCCTTAATTGGTAAAATGCGTTTTGGGTGAAAGATGCTTGCGGGAAGCCTAGGAACAAAATCGTGTGGGCTTGGGTCCAAAGCGGATAATATATTGCTAGGTCTAGGTTGAGTCATGACAGATGGTATCAGAGCCGAGGACGGCTCTGTTTCAATAGTGGAGAGTATTGTAACGACACAAATTTCACATCGGACAGACTTGTCCAAAGTGAAGGCCTTATAAGGAGAAATTCCCTTTACCCTTATAAGGCGTCTTTTGGGGATGGTGATTCGTTCGCCCATAAAAGATAAAATTGTAAGGGGGAAAGACGCGTGCGTAAACCCCAAGGTGGATAATATCTTACATATAAATTCGGGTGGGCTCTTTTAGATAGTATCAGACTCACTCCCGGTGTCCTCTTGAGCGATGGTGGGGCAAACCTCAACGAGGATGTAAAGTTCATAAGGGGGGTGTATGTAACACCCTAGGCAAATCTTACATCGTCAAGGCACATGAGAGATGCTAGGTTTATAAGGGGTGACCCACATTTTAATTGACAAGATGCATTTTTGGTAAAGAACGCTTGCGGGAAGCCCATGAACAAAACTGTGCAGACTTAAATCCAAAACAAACAATATCTTATAAAATCTAGGTTAGGTCATGACACATACTGTACAATTCACTTATCGTAAGATATTTTTAATTCTTCAAGGTTCTTTTTTTTTTTAAATTGAAATTAATCAACTTTTTTTATTTTTAAATAATTTTTCTTTGATAACTAAAATCTTTATATTGAACAAGTAAGATTTTTTCATTCATCACATGTCAAATGACATATTAACTTACGGTCAAGCATTCCAACTGTATTATAAATTTTTTTATATAATCCTTTTGATGTTATAACTTTACATATCTAAAAATGAATAAGTATTTCTGATTTATGAAAATTTGATTTTTTTTTAAAGTTTAATAATGACTTATTTAAATATTGACTCAATTAAAATGTTTAACAGATGGCTATACCCAAAAAAAAAAAAAAAGAAAAGAAAAAAACTCACTCTTGTCTTGAAATGAAAATTGAAGGGTGTTCATCAATAATCCCAAAATATTGGCATACAGTGAAAATATTTAAACCTCAGGGGAAGTTTAACGAATATGATAAAATATATCGACTTGTCTTTTCCAATTTTCTATTGAAGAGGAAGAGCATATAAAAGTAAAACACAAAATCTCCTTCTCTCGTGTGTAACCTCCCTTGTGTATCTGGTTGAACTCCCTTCTATTTTTAGCAACACATTTCGTCTCCCTCTTTCTCTTCCACATTAAGCAAAACAAACCAATCCCAACAAGGAGGTATGCTTGCACAATTTCTTGTTCTTTTACTTTTCGTTTCATCATCATCTTCACGCTTCAAGTTTTGCTCTATAACTTGCTTATGCATTTACTCAGTTTCATATCAACTGCTATGTTTTAAATTTAGTTATGTTTGAAGATTATGGAGCCGTTGCCCATTTAAATTCTTGATTTGGGTTTTTTATTATGTGCATTATGATGTTGGCTTTCCAGAACTTGGCAGTAATTTGAAATGTTTTTAATGTATTTTTGCTAGCAGGGTATGCAGTATATGAACCAACAAGCCTAGAAACGCGTTCAAGTTTTTAACTTTCTCTGAGAATTACTTTGTTCATATTCAGTGTATATGTATTTATGATTTGCGTCATCATAGAATCAAGGATCAAAAATATTTAACGGGAGTCTATTGTTATTTCATATTGATTGTTGTTTATGATACGGTGTAGTTAATAAGATTAATTAGGTAGATTTTGCGATTAATTTGTCCAAATAAGTGAGATGGTGAGAAAGACATGCCTGTTTAAGGGCTCGTGCTGTAGAATTTAGTGGAGGCTGTGATTAATTGGTGAAAAGAGCGTTACAATATGATTTAAGTGTCTAATTATGGCTACAAAAGAAGACGTTTCTATGCAAGAAGATAGGCCCTCGTCGCCTTATTGGGTTTTACAGCAAATATCTGAGGAGGCAGTTAGAGTGGCTGGAGATGCACTGCAAGGTGTGTACTCGCGTAGTAGCTCGCCTTCCCATTCAGTGGATTCAAGGCATAGGCGCAGTCAGAGTGAGATTTTGACTGGTATTTATGGGCACAGTAATAGTTTCCAGAGATTTAAAAGTCAGATGCAAAGGGCTTGGCGGTGGGGTGGCTTCTCCCGCGAAGATTGTCAGCGGTGTAGTTTCAATCCTGAGGTATTGGCAAATCAAAAACGCCAGTGGTATCAGCTTCACTCCAAAACTATGGTATTCCAACTTAATACGTTCATTCTTTTGTGTGGGCTACTTTGTTAATGTATTTTATTGGTTTGAGAAGTTGTCTACAGTAAGGTGCTCATTATCATCATAATAATTATGTAATAGCAACAGTGTGTTATTTTATTTTATTTTATTTTTCCTTGGCATAGTTCACAACTTATTTCTACTTTTCCTGGATATTAGTTTTTGATCGCTGCTTTTTGTGCACATGACAATTAATTATTTGTAAAAATTTTATACATCAGGATTGAGTTTGATGGTGTAATTGAGCTTACAAGTTCTATCTATCTGGTACCAGCAACCATAACTAAGTTAACATATTTGGATCTGATCCGCGTGCCCTGTATTTTAGTTTACATAATCGTATGTTATGCTATACTTTTTTTACTTTTGTGCTTTTCCCTTGTACGTTTTTGTTTTAAAGTTGCCATTGTTGCTCGTCTATGTGCTTTGGTGATTTTAGGTTCATGTTATTTGATATTGATAACCGTGTGAACTATATTTAGTAAATATTCTTCAAATGATTAATGCAAGAGTTTCATTGCAGGATCGCACAAAATATAAGGACCCAACCTCACTTTTTGAACACTTTATTATTGCTGGTCTTCATCCAGATGCTAATCTTGAGTCTGTGGAGGAGGCATTTGCAAGAAGGAAAAAGTGGGAACGAGAGATGGCTAAATCTGAGATGTTAGACCTTAGAGATCTTCAACATCCGGGGCCATCCCTTCCGACATTGGTACCTCAGGTTATTGCATGAATATTCTCGAGTTCACCTAAAAATCTTCATTATTATGAACATATAATTCAATTTATACAGTGTAATTTGTCAGTATCTCTCATTGTTTGACTTGCAAATTTACAAATCTGCACTTTTTCTTGAAATTGAATGCAAATTGTAGACTGCGCTATAGAAATCTTCATGTTAATATTTCTCTGATAATTCTACTAGTGGTATTTGAACGGGGCCTATGTTCTTGTTACATCTAATATGCGGTCATTGTACCCAATGCATTAGTAGATAGTAAATTTGTAGCTACTTTCCTCAGCCACCCAATTATGATTGTTATTCTTTTTCTACGATGATTGACTTGGTTTATGTGTCTTTCTTTTGTTAGAATGTTTCTATTATCTTTTTTGATAGGAAGAATACTTTAAGTTTCTTGCTAAATAGTTTTCATGGTGTTAACATTTGGCGGATTCTCTCTTTTTGGCATCTACAGCTACTTTTTAAGTATCCTCCTGGGAAGAAGTTAGCTATGCGCCCAAAGGATTTAGCTTCCTTTTGTTTTCCTGGAGGTGTTAAGGTTTGATTCTGACTTTTTTCTGACACTGTTGATTGGCACCGCTTTCATTCAGTAAGAGCTTTGGTGGAGGTTAAGATATAAATTTGATCCATAATTGTTGCCTTATACAGGCTCTTATATTAGGAAAGTTCACCATTATCTTGAAGCAGCACCATGTTTCATGATGTTGTACATTTCATTGTTGTTCTAGAATTGTTTACATGGTTCTAAAAAGTTAAAATTAACTTTGATTGCTGAATGTAGTCTGTTCTATTCTGGACTGGCAGATGCTTTATCACTCATTTTCTTATTGACAAATTTTTATAATTCAGGCACATTTGCTAGAGAGGACCCCATCACTGAGTGATCTAAATGAACTTGTTTATGGACAGGTTTGCAAAGCTAATGTCTCTTTGTTGTATTCTACGACAAATAAAATCTACATTTCCAGCATCTAATTGTTGCAAATCTAATTACTTGTATGTGATTTAACTCCAACCCCCCACCCCCCCAAAAAAAAAAACTTACATGCTAATTACCAACCTCCACAGAAATAACATTTTCAGTTTTATGTTCTTGACAGGAGCATCTAAGCAGAGATGATTCATCATTTATTTTTTCACTTAAGGTATGCTTTTTTCATTGCATCTTCCTTATCCTGTTTGTTTATATTGGCTGTTTTATTGCTCTAACAAATTTCTACTTTGGTGGCTTTTAGTTGCTCTAATTGGAATTTTATTTTTTGGTAAATTTGAATTAGAAATGGAACTTGAATTTGAATGCCTTCATAAGCAAAACTATTTTTTGATGTAATTCTTCTCATCATTGTAATTTTCATATTCTGGTGCACTTTCTGTTAGTACTAGAATCATCTCTCCCATGTATCCTCCATCCTTTATAACATCTCTTTATCTCTCTCTCCCTTTTGTTCGACTACTTGATCAGTGCCAAGACTTACAATTGCTATGAATTTTGTTTGTAACTTTTTTTATGTCTGAGGTACTGTTTATTTGGCCTCTTATTTTATGCTAATCGAGTATTAATTGTTTTTGTGTTCACAAGGTGAGATCCTTTTTTATGTGTTACATGGGTGTGTTTACGTCTACCTTGCACAATAGTTTTGTGCCTTCCGTTTTTTCTGTATCCTGCTTTGACTCCAGGACTAATGAGTCTTCTGAAAATCTCTTTGTTTTTTATGTACTTTTTCCTCACCCTCATCCTCTTTCTCTTGTTGCAGTGATATTCATTCTTTCTTATTGGACATGTAAGCTGCCATATGCATCTGATTGTTCCTGATAACAAATTACTCCCTTTATTTGCCTTAAAATCCATTCATAAATTTCATATTCTTAAGTTTAATACTTGAGAAAAGGACTGCTTGAACTGCTGGCTGTACCTTGTAAATGTATTTTTTGCTTAGTGTGAGTTGGTTTGTTATTTATCAGTTCCTATAAAGTAAAGCTTTGTCCCAGAAACAGAGTGAGTGGATGTTGAAAAATTTTCTGCTACCTTTACAGGTGGCAGACAATGCTACACTTTATGGCGTTTGTTTACATGTATCAGAGATTGTTCAGAGGCTACCTGGTATTTTAGGCACTTCATCACCACTTTCTCAATCATCAGGAAGATGCAGCCGCTTTTTGGTTTCCGCACCTCGCTGCTATTGTCTGCTAACGAGAGTTCCTTTCTTTGAGTTACACTTCGAGATGTTGAACAGGTTAAGATTTTCAGTCGCCCCTTTGTGAGGATAGTTGTCATTGACGTCTAATTAAGGAGAGACTTGAACATACATGCATTAAAATTCACTTTGTTTTACTTTGGTGCAGTATCATTTCACAGGAGCGCCTGAACCGGATAACACAGTTTGTTACTGAAATGTCCCTCACTGATTATGTTCCTTCAGCATCCAGACTACATGATCCTATGAATGAAAGTGTGGATTCCCTGGCTATGGAATATATTAATGATTGGATGGCCTCTGCAATACCTGTTGACAGTGCTGTAGCTCTTACTGCTGCAGCTGCTGGAATTATATCAGATGATGAGATCCAATCTTCTTCAACAAAGATATGGGAACCTCGGTCTCCTGAAAGTGTCACTGCCAGTGAAGCTTCAGATAATAGTCATTCACGAGAAATGGATAAAGATGATAGGAAGAATTTGCAATACTTTGATGATTGTGCTTCTGAGGCCTCAGAAAATCGTTCTGATAATTTGGATAGAATGTCTGCAACCTATGAGAATGGCCAAGCCTCTCCAGAGATTGGGAGATTTTCTGTATCTAGGACCCGCACATTAGAGCGTCTCGCAAGTTCAGAATCCCTATTCAGGTGGTAGATTTATAATTATCTTGTTATCAACCATCATTAAATATTGGCTTAGGTTGAAGTAAATAGAATTTATTTGTTAATGTCCACAGTTTTTCCTTGTGTGCAGTCGACTAATTATTGATTAGTTCCTTCGAACCTAATCTGGATACACACATTATGTCAGTAGCTTTGATCATTTTTGTTTTATTTTCCCTGCTTCGCTTTATTAGGCATAAGCTAACTAGATAACTGTCATTTTCTTTACCATGTAATGCATCTCTCGCTCTGTTTTTTGTGACAATTTCAGTATTTTATTGTTATCTTTGGCAGTCCAGCTAGAAGCATGGGATCGGAGGAGGAAGATGATGACCCTTTCTCGAACTGTGAAAAAGATTTAGGGGATGAATTGATAATGGAATGGGCTAGGGTGAGTTTAATATTTGTATCCCATGTTTACACATTAATTAAGCATAGATGATATATTGATTACAATTTGACCCTCTCTCTTTTTTCGTTGGTGCTGTGGCTTCTTTTATAGGAAAATAAAAATGATTTGTTGCAAATAGTTTGTGGTTATCACACTCTCCCGCTCCCACCTCAAGGAAGTGGAATGGTGTTCCTGCCACTCAAGCATTTACAGGCTATTGAGTATAAGCGACCTCCAGTTCAAGCCCTCGGCATTTGGGAAAAATATATAGATTCGCTGGAACCTACCGAGGTATTTCCTTGTTCATTGTTTTTCAAGGTCTACGTTCTTTACATTTATGTACTCATTTTCACTAAAATTCATAAAAAGGTCAATGCAAAGTTGGCTGCTGCTGAAGAAGCTCTTGCACTCTCAATATGGACAACTGCAACGATCTGTCGAGTTCTCTCAATTGAAAGTGTAATGCTCTTGCTAATCTTAATTATTTTGGCTTTAGTTCAGCTTATAATTTGTTTTCTTTGACTCAGTGTTTGTTTTGCTGATGGAGGTGATTGTTAGCATCAATTGCAATACAAGCTATCTTCCTTATTATATTTGTCTGTAAACTTAGAAAACCATCTGAGCTTTTTTGGGATTCTGAGAATCTATATCAAATGGAACCAACTTTAAGCATGTGTTAAGGACTCAAAAATGGATGCGTAATACTATAAAAAATATAGTGCGAGATTTGTGAGAAAAAAATCAATGCCAAAAGAATTATCTAATATTCATCTTAGTTAAAAAATGCTATCCTTGTGCTTTAAGTATCTCTATTTACATGTGTATCATAGTAATATAAGCATTTTAAAATCAAGATTTAATTTTAATATTTTGTACTTCCAGGTTCTGTCACTGGTTGCAGGAGTATTACTGGAGAAACAAGTGGTAGTAGTGTGTCCAAATCCGGTGAGTGGGTTTCCGTAATTCAAAATAATTATGCTTTCCATAGACCAACAATTGGCATGTGAATACAGTTTCTAGTTGTTGAGAATTCTGAATGACTAGGAAAGACTTGTTTCAAAATGGCTCTTTACATTGACATAAATTTCAACTGATGCAGGGTGTCTTATCAGCTGTTGTGCTATCTCTTGTCCCCATGATTCGTCCATTTCAATGGCAGAGTTTGCTGCTCCCAGTAAGTCAATAGTAATCAGCCATTAATGGTTTCCGTTTGAAGCTTCAGAGATGACAGAGAAATTCTGGAGCTGGTCATAAGGCTAACAAAGCAAAAATTATTGGTTGCAATAATTCCTCCTGGAGTCAAAACTATTAAATTTGCCCCTTCTAGTCTATACTTACCTAAACTCCCGCAAACTTGTTTCAGAAAATAATTTCACTTTTCTGTTCAAAATCAATCTTGGAATAATGCAATCATAAAAGCACGAGGTTTGGGGTCCTTTCATTGTGGCCATCTCATTGAGAGGGAACTTTTCTTTTGTACATGATCATGGATTTTTGTTGCAAATCAATTGAACGTATCATTTTAATTTTCTCAAAATTCCAACTTCAATGATTTAACTTCCTTGGAATATACCTGAAATATCCTTTAAGGAGACGTGAAATAGTGGTGCTTTTTGTAAACTACAAAGCCATGTTGAGAGGCTGCCATGATTGTTGATTTTGGCTTTTTCCTTATTGAATGGAGTTTGGTTTTATCTTATTTTCATCAAACGATACTTATGGATCTTTTGGCATAAAAGTAAACAGCATTTTCATGTCTTTTATTTGTGGTGGTGATATATGTTTGAATGTGAAATAATTGCCTTTGCACCATCAATTCTCTACAGGTTTTACCGGGGAAGATGCTTGATTTTCTTGAAGCGCCAGTTCCTTTTATTGTGAGTTTAGTATAGTTCATAATATCTGCATGTTTATAGCATAAATAGCATGCCTGCAGTCAAAAATTTAGTACTTCCTGTGGAGTAAACCCTTTAAGTACACCTTACAGTTGTGCCATATGCAAATAAATAGCATTATTTGTTGGTTCCCTTTTTCTCGATACCGTGCTACAAATTGATCAAAGGAGGCTATATGCAAATACGTTTCACTTTTGAGATGACATTAATATTTACAGTTGATATTTTAGTTTGAAAGTCACGTTACTAATATTTGCTCAGTTTCACCTGTTAATTAAATGTTTGTTTCAAGTCTTAGTAGCATTTTCCCTGGATCAGTAGTTAAAGCATGTTGGTTTAGTGTTGGAAAGTAAGGAAGTAAGGATTTGGTTATGATACAACTGAATCTTAAGAGATTTGATTAGTTGTAAATAGTGTGATTTAGTCAATAATATAAAATAGGAAAGTTAATTATATGTAAAATAGGAAAGCTAATTATATATAAAATAGGGAAGTTAATTATTAGCTACCTATTGTAGGAGGTTTTTTCTAATTCTTTGAGTTGTAATTTCCTCTATAAAAGGACCTCATGTAAAGTATTGTATCATGAGAGACAATACACAAAATTCTTCATTCAAAATCTCTCTTTTCCAAGTTTATATGGTATTAGAGCCATAAAATACCTTCCTCTCATTCTTCTGCTGGATTTTTTCAGAACAGTATTTCGATTATTGTTCATCTCACTCGATACTGTTTAGCCATTGTTCATCCCTGTTGGTCACTATTCAAGACTAGAAATTTCACTGAGATTACATTTTACACATTTCAATTACTCACCATATTTGCAGTATCATCTGAGTCACCTCATTCTTTCAATAATTCATTCAAAGTGTTGTCAAAAAAAAAAACCACTAGTTGGGGCTATAGATACTTTAGCCTTAATTGCTTTTGAAACTATTGCTAACAAGGTAACAAATTATCCAAAGAAAGCTGCAAAAAAGCCACGGGTTTGGTGTGATTACTGTAACAGTCCTCACCACACCCGTGAGACTTGCTAAAAAGCCCATGGTAAGCTCGCAGATTAAAAAAGTAGTAGGATTGGTGATAGGATAATCTGTGTAATATCCATTGCCAATGAAGTCGAAACAAGTCCTATCAACAAAGAGCAGATGGATCATCTTCTTAAACTGCTAAAATCCAATGCATCATCTGGTATTCCTAGTAACTCTCTTGCTCAAACAGGTAGTGCATCTAGTGCATTTTCTTGTTGTTCAAACATTACTCCATGGATTATTGGTTATGGATCTTCTGATCATATAAATAGTCTTTCTAAATTATTCAGTACCTACTCACCTTGTTCTGGTATAAAAAAAGTTAGAATTGCAGATAGTAGTTTCTCACCCATTGTGGGAAAAGGTTTGATAAAACTCTTTGAGAATATTAATCTTAAATCTGTTCTCCTGTTCCTAAACTAGCCTATAATCTTTTATTTGTGAGTAAACTTTAAAAGAGTCTAATTTTCGTGTTATCTTCTTTGATTCTCACTATGAATTCCAGGTCCAGAGCTCGGGGAAGAAGATTGGCAATGCTATAATGATAGATGGACTCTACTACTTTGATGGTAACTCCTCTAGTAATAAAAAAGCTCAAGGCTTTAGTAGTGTCAATTCTATCCCTGTGTATGAACAAATAATGCTTTGGCATTCTAGACTAAAACATCATAGTTTTCAATATCTTAAATACTTGTTTCCTACTTTGTTTAAGGGTTTGGATTGTTCTACTGTTCAATACAAAAGTTGTTATTTGTCTAAGAGTCATCGCACAACTTATTTTTCAAAACTTATGTTCCTTCAAAACCATTTTATTTAATTTGTAGTAATGTTTAGGGACCTTCAAAAATCACTACTATTTTTCGAAAAAAATGGTTTGTTACATTTATTGATGATCATACTCGATTATGCTGGATATATTTGATAAGTGAGAAATCTGAGGTAGGAAAACTGTTTAAGAATTTTTATAAAATGATTGAAACTCAGTTTCAAATTAAAATCAATATTCTTCATACTAATAATGGAACTGAGTATTTTAATGAACACTTGGAGACTTTTTTTAAAGGAAAATGGTATTCATCATCAGTCTACATGTGTGGATACCCCTCAACAAAATGGTATTGCTGAAAGAAAAAATAAACACTTACTTGAAGTGGTGTGTGCTATAATGTTTTCAATGAATGTCCCAAAATATCTTTGGGGAGAAGTTGTTTTAACAGGTTCATATTTGATAAATAGGATCCCTACATGTATTTTGAAATATAGCACACCTTTAGAGTGTTTAAAGTTTTTTTATCCTCTGTCCTGAATTTATTCAGATTTACTACTAAAAATTTTTGTCTGCACTATTTTTGTCCATATTCCCAGCCACTCTCAGTCCACATTTAATCCACGGGCTGAGAAGTGCATTTTCATTGGGTATACTCCAAATAAAAAGGGATATAAATGTTATAATCCCTAAACCAAAAAATTTCATGTTAGTATGGGTGTCTCTTTTTTGGAAAACATACCTTACTTTCACAAAAATTCTCTTCAGGGAGAGAAAGGAGTGGAAGAAAAATTTTGGAATCTATCCACTGTTCCATTACCAAAACTATCTTGAATACTACTCTTACTTCTTCCTCTCTAAATCCTACTATTATTTTTAAAAACAAAGTGAGGAAAGTTTTGATAAAACCATTGTAAATCCTAGTAAACAATTGCCAACCATTGATGAATCTTCAACAGGGCGAGAAACACTACAAATAGATTAAAGAAATCACAATACTGAGCTTTTGGTTTATACTAGGAGGAGACCCCATCAAAAGAGTTAGGGCCTGTCTATGATTTTAGGACAAGATCAATCTCTAACTCCGATAACTGTTACCCAGGATATTACAGGTATTCCTACTTCTAACTCAAATTTAATTCTTGTTTCTAATAAGCCACCAGACTTGGATATTCCTATAGCCTTTAAAAAAGAAACCCGAACCTGCACAAAGTATCCAATTGCTAAATACCTAATGAAAAGCTTTCTCACCATCATAGGGATTTTTCCTCAAAATTCTCGCATTTGTTTGTTCTTAGAAATATTCAGGAAGCCTTGAATGATCCAAATTGAAAATTAGCAGTTTTAGAAGAGATGAATGTTCTAAGAAGAAGTAGTACTTGAGAGATAGTGGATCTACCTAAAGGAAAAAAGATAGTAGGTTGTAAATGGGTTTTCACTGTGAAATGAAAAGTTGATGGTAGCATAGAAAGATACCAGGCAAGACTAGTTACTAAGTGCTTTACTCAAACCTATGGGATTGAATACTAGGAAACTTTTGCTCCTGTTGCTAAAATAACCTCATTTCTGAGTTTTGTTGTCTTTAGCTGTGAATTTTAACTGGCCCTTACACCAGTTGGACGTGAAGAATGCCTTCTTAAATAGAGATCTAGAAGAGGAAGTTTTCATGAGTCTACCACCTGGATTTGAGAAGAGACTTGGACCTAATAAGGTTTGTAAATTGAGAAAGTCCCTATATAGCCTTAAACAATCTCCTAGAGCTTGGTTTGAGCATTTTGGGAAGGCTGTAAAAAAATGTGGTTACTGTCAAAGTCAGGCTAACCATACGATGTTTTACAAGCACAGCAAAGAAGGCAAGGTTACAATTCTAATTGTTTATATAGACGATATAGTTCTAACTGGTGATGATATTGAAGAACTAGAGAGACTAAAAAAGAAGTTCGCAGCTGCCTTCAAAATTAAAGACTTAAGCACATTGAAATACTTAGAATGGAATTTGCTAGGTCCAAGGAAGGTATATTTGTTAACCAACGAAAATACGTTCTCGATTTACTTGGCGAGACTGGCTTACGTGGGTGTAAGCCGACAAAATCTCCAATTGAACCCAACCCAAAGTTACAGCTTGCCAAGGCTGAGGAAGTGCAAAGTAGAGAGCAATATCAAACCCAACCCAAAATTACTTGTCTCATACACGTCTTGACATAGCGTTTACTATTAGCAAAGTTAGCCGGTTTATGCATTCACTCGAACCAGAACACTACAATGCAGTCTATAGGATTCTATAATACCTAAAAAGAACTCCGAGAAAGGACTTGATATTTAAGAAACGGGCAATCTACAAGTTGAAGCATACACTGATGCAGATTGGTCAGGAAATGTTGTTGACAGACGATCAACTTCTGCTTACTGTACATTTGTCGGAGGCAACCTTGTTACTTGGCGAAGCAAGAAACAAAATGTTGTTGCCAAGAGCAGTGTTGAAGCCGAATTTAGAACAGCTGCTCATGGAATTTGTGAAGTTTTATGGATTAAAAGGTTATTAGATGATTTGAAAGTCTCGAATTGTTTGCCTATGAAGATCTATTGTGATAACAAAGCAGTGATTTTCATTGCCCATAATCCTGTTCTTCATGACAGAACAAAATATGTAGAAGTGGATAAGCACTTTGTCAATGAGAAACTTGAAATTGGACTGATTTACATTCCGTACGTTCCTACAGCGGAACAAATTGCATATGTGCTCACAAAAGAATTACCAAAGAAGCAGTTTGATAACTTAATTGGCAAGTTGGCAATGAAAGATATCTTCAAACCAGTTTGAGAAGGAGTGTTGGAAAGTAAGGAAGTAGAGATTTAGTTATGATACAGCTGAATCTTAGGAGATTTGATTAGTTATAAATAGTGTGATTTAGTCAATAATATAAAATAAGAAAGTTAATTATATATAAAATAGGAAAGTAAATATATAAAATAGGGAAGTTAATTATTAGCTACCTATTGTAGGAGGTTTTTTCCAATTCTTTGAGTTGTAATTTTCTCTATAAAAGGACCCCATGTAAAGCATTGTATTATGAGAGACAATACACAAAATTTTTCATTCAAAATTCTCTCTTTCAAGTTTATATGAAGTATTGTTGAGATTCAGGATATTAAATATGTCAATTCATGGAGCTTGTATTTGGTTAAATTGTTGAAACTCACTAGCTAATAGGAGAGATGTATTCTTTCAGAATTTAAGATGGCTTATTCAGAATTTTCTGGACTTTTGAAGTTTTAATGAACAATAGTGATATTCATTATTTTGATTTATGTTTTTGTTTCTATCATGTCACAGGTTGGCACACAAAACAAACCTCCTGATTTGAAGATAAAAACATCTAATCTTGTGCGTGTTAATGTTTTTAAGGACCAGGTGTGTGATGTTTTTTTTTGGTTTTTTTGTGGGCATGTTTGAAACTGACTTTTTAACTTCTACAGCTGAGATTTCTATTAGTCCACAACACAAATTTTAATGGACTTGTAACCTTTTATCTCTCTTTTCCCTTTCCTTCGTTCCAGTTGGGGTGGGGGTTACTATAAATATGGTATTCAAAACTGTCCTTATTTATTCAACAAATTCAGTATTACTGTTTAATTTTTCTTTATTCAGCATATGCAAATCTATTATTGAAATCAGTTACATCTCCTACCATTCCCTAAAATAGTTAAATGTGGGAATGTTCATCATGATTTCTCATGAAAGCAATCCAAACCAAACACAGGCTTCAAACATTTCCAAGATCATATATCTTAAGAAATTTTAATGGATAACTTTTTAGTTGTGAATGAAATTTTAAGAAGGTTTGGTCTTTCTCATCATTGTTAAATTTTTACCAGGTTAAGATGTGTCCCTTGCCGGCGCTTCCTCGATACAAAGAACTTATATCTGAACTTAGACCAATCCATGCTCGATTGTCATTTGAAAGTTCAATTGCTAAAAGACATCCTGTATATAGGTGCAGTGAAGCACAGGTATTTACAGATTGCTGTTCTTGAATATGTAATGATTCTGCTTGTCTGCCTCTTTATTAGTTAGAAACTTTGGTCCCCTAGCAGAATCCGACATCATAACTTTTAAAACATTGTGACAATTAGAATTAAAAAATAGTGGAATCTTTGCTTGTTCCCAAAAGGAATCATACATCTTAAATGATTCTCATAATATAAAGTTTATGGAATCTTTTCCTTTGTTTAGAAAGAATACCTTCACTGGTTTCATGTTTCACATGATCAGTAAAGACATTATGAATCAAGAGTAATTTGTAAGAAATATTCTTGTTTGCATTAAGATGCTTCTGTTGCTTAATTCTGCTTTATAGAACTTTTCTTATTTTGTTCCTGTATTATGTTTTATCAATTTTTGCAACTTCAAATGAATTAATGTTTTGTTCCTTCTAATCTCCTAATTGCTAACTTACCATAGCATTCTGAACTAGTCTTTCCATATTATTCATTCTTTTCATCCTTTCTTTTCATACAAGTATGTTTGCTCTTCAGCATTTATTCTTCATCAGCAACTGACGTGTTAGTTGATTTTTCAGGTGGAAGCTGCAACCCAGTTTTTGAATGTCATGAGGTGCTACATGGAGTCCCTTTGTTCAGATTTGAGTTCTCACACAATAACTAATGTACAATCAAACAATGACAGGGTTAGGGAATCTACTTTCTTCAAACAAATTTTATGATGTATTGCCTTTCTCATTATGTCTTTAACATGTGATTTTTGGCTAACTTTCCAGGTTTCTATACTTCTTAAAGATAGTTTTATTGATTCCTTTCCTAGTCGGGACCGACCATTTATCAAGGTAATTTTGCATGACATGATTATTTTAGCAGCAGAGTTATATAGATCATATTTCTCTATCTTCATGTGGGATCATTAGTAATCTCTTCAACACATCCAGAATATGAGTTTTACTGTTTTGAACTCTCAAGAACATGTTAGATTGACTGGTAATAGTCAGACACACATTGACAGAGAAATCATCGGTAGTTTTGTTTATGGACTATATATGAGTCTTCTTTCATTTTTGGAATTTTTATTTTTGGATTGATGACATTCTTCCAATCATCATATTCTGAAGTCTGGAAAAAACTTAAATGGATCCTCATTTGAGTCTACTTAAAACTGCAATGTTCATTTATGGATTGGTTTGCTGTACTTGTAGAGTTGCAAAGTCTTTGATTGCTTATGCATCGCATTCCTGATTTATGCAGCTATTTGTGGACACGCAACTGTTCAGCGTTCAATCAGACTCTCGGTTGTCTAGCTTTGAGAATGGGTACTTCTAACTTAATCCTCTTAACAACATTCGATACTGTCAGGTCAGTGTATTACTGATGAAGTAATTAAGCGAGAAGAGTAATAATGGTCCCTTGTTATTGTCGTTGATGACCTGACGGCAGATTGTCTATGAAAATAGTTATGAAGATTATACTGTGACCTGACGTGCAGCTGAAGGTAGAATAACCGAGTATATTGTTATAGTAATAATTACAAATGTGTTGTACTATTGCCTACCAATCCCATTCTTTTTCGGGGGATATGATGTTGGCCTTGCTTGAATTTCCGGTTCATGTCAAACTCTTGTAAATGTTGAATCTTTTTCAGGGGATATGATGTTGGCCTTTGATGCCAGATTAATTATTGCTATTTCAATTTTAGACTCTTGAATATTACAAAGATCGTTTCAGGTGGACTTTCCATTTTATTTTAATTTTCTTAAATTTCCAAATATTATACTAAACCTACGAAGTTGGAGTACAAATTACAAAATTAGAATACAAACCAACTAACGCGCAATCTAAGTCTAATATGCTCATTATTAATTGATATTGTATAATAATACTATTAATAAAAATTAAAAAAATCAATAATTAAATAAATAATAATTATATATTTCAACTTTGTAAATGTAACACTATCCTGTTTTAAATTATTTGCAGTTCCGTGATTGACAGAAAGGAATATTTTTAATCTGGGAATGCAAAGCGCCTGTTTCTGATGGATGAACAGTTTTGCTTGTAGAACTGGGTTGACGAAGATTAATGCATTTTTGTGATTAATGGCAAAGGGTCCAAGTGCTGTTTAACATTTTAAACATGCCCGAGCATATGATCAATACCACGTTGCTAATAAAAAATAAAAATAGTTCGGGCAGCAAACAGAAAGCCTATGAAGATTCAGTGTAGGGACAAGACGATTGACATTTGATGAAAGTTTCTGTTTGCACTGGTATACTCCCAATTTTCTCAAGTTATGATACATAAAGCGTACAGCATCCACAAGTGGCGGGAAAAGAGTTTCCAGATTACAGAACACACCCCATATCAGCAATGACATAAACCATTGTCTATCTACAGGCTACTTAGTGATCAGAAGCAAGCTTGGACCAGCAAAACCAGACACTATTTCGAGGTTTTAAAGGAGCAGATATATACCCCACTTATTGGCCTCCATGAAGATCAATCATATGCAGATTAATCTCGTCTCTGTCAAATAAACTTGAATTTCAGTTGAAAATTTAAAATGCATTAAGTTGGAAAGAGGAGTAAAGAAAAAAAAATTGTAACACCAATCACCACTTCAAAAAGCATAAAGAAGATAAAGCACCCGAATATGCAAGACTAATGGAAACAACAATAATCTACTTATGACACTAACTAATTTGACAACCACTCAAATCTATGACTCAAAAATCTAAATGGTCCTGAGGGGAGAATTGATGGGAGCAAATAGACCTCTAATGGAAAATTCAATTAAAAAAAAAAATTAACAGAGGAGAGCTAGCTTTTATAAATGATAAAAGGGGAAGTGAAGCTTCAGAAAAGTTTTGACCATTTAATGTTGCTATCTATCTTTGAGGTTAATACATAAATTCCGCCTATCAGAAGTTCATTAAGTACTCATATTTTTAGCTCCTGTGTCATTTGACATTCAACCCTGATCACCAAGCATACACAACCTTCTTTCTTTCAAGTTGTTCATATTTATCTGATCTTCGTACTTTCGGTACTAAAAATCTTCCATGTGGGAGCCATCAGGCACGAGTCTTTCCGACCACCCCCCAGAAAAGAGCTTCTCTGACTTGTAGATAATTTAATTCACATAATTACATTTATGAAAATCAAAACTAATCAAAAAATACTTTACAGGTTATCCAATCGTTCTTCTAGCATTTAAAAAAATTAGCATTCAAAATGATGCTGGGCAAAACTAAATCATATAAACCCAAACCTTATCCAATAATGAACTATTTGAATGGGTCTTTTCAGAAGCTCTTTCCATAAGCCGAGCTTCAACATGACTATAAGCATGCTTAGTGGGAGCTGAATCCGCCATTCATGACTTTGAATTTTTAAGCAACCCCTACTGTTCAAAATATATAATCTTCACATTCATACTTTCAGTAGATTTCAAAGAAGAGTAATTATTTTTGATCTCCTAGATAAACAATATTTCATTCAAAAATATCAATAAAAATTCTCCCTTCAGAGAAGAGAGCAAATCAAACATGTATGAAATATAAATTGTAAATTTTGCAAATGAAATTCACAAAAGAAGGCACATACAAAGGCATTATAATACCTTCAGCATACCTATATTCAGTTAAATGGGATCCTCACATGCTCAAATTGAACTTCGGGTGATTTTTGAGAAAAAAACCTAAAACTTGGCTTGCAAGTAGAGAAAAAATTATTGAGATAAGGCATTTACTTATATATAAAGAAGTATGACAATTTTGCATAAAAATACATATGATTCATTCAAAATAATGTAATCTCATCAGCAAGTAGCAAAAGAAACTTGATAACTAAAGAGAAAGAGCAGCAAATGAAGCCTACTACCTTAACCGATCATTTTTTTTCATCTTCAGAATCAGACTCTGCAAATACCGGTTCAGGTTGAGTTTGTGCATATGCTGGAGCAATAAATTTAGGATCCTTTTCTGCAACATCAGCATACTTGAGTATAGCTTCTCTAGGATCTTCCTCCATCCATGTCTCCTTGATCATTCCTCCTTGCTGCAAGGAGATTCAATATATTAGACATTTCCAGTTGCTTCACTTAAACGACATAAAAATCTTAAGTTAAAGGACCAGAAAGAAAAAAGGGCACAGAAGATTACCTTCATAAGGTACTGGGTCAATAAGCTTCCTTTGCTTGCACCAACTCTCCCACCATAGCCAGGACCAGTGATGGGCATTTCAGGCTTGTGGGACTTCATTGGGTCCTTCAAAATTTTCTCTCGCTGACGCTTACGACTTGGCTGATCTCTGAACAAAGGTAGTGCATGTGGATTGTGAATCACAGGTGGTGCCTCAAAATCATCAACAGATTTTTTCCTTGGTGCCCGTGCCACACAGACAAGAGCTCCTCTCTCACTAAGCGTTGGATCATATAATATGTGTGTTCCTCCTTGGCTTTTATCTCCGGCTGTTACAAAAACCTTTAAAAACAGGGGAAAAGGCAGGTAGGATGAGTATAACTTCTCACTTTTTTGTGTGCTTCAAAGTAAATCAATATATGCAAATCAATAAATTCACCACTTGAATGTAAGGGTGGAATAAGAAAAAAAAAAATGAAAGAAATTAAATAAAAGAAAGGAAAAGATAGAAAAAAAATGTCTATTACCTGATTCAGCTTTGGGTGCCAAGCGCATTGCACCACACTACAAGTTGGTGATATACCAACTCTTTGAACAAGATCAAGTTTTGTCCGATCATAAAAGCAAAGCAAACCTCCTGTTGTGCTCTCCCTTTCAACAGAAGTTCCAGTCAAGATAATTTGCTCATCAGGACTAAATGCAATATTTGTTTGGGCATAGTGATTGGGAAGATCCTCAAACACCTTAAGAGGCCCTTTCATTTGGCGCAAATCCCAAACCTGACATACATTTCATAAATTAGATGAGAGCAGCAATGTTACAGAAGAGTGGTCACTAATTGGTTCAACTAGTAAAACCTCTCACATCAAGGTTGGGAAGGGCTCTGCTTTTCATTATTGTAATATTTTTTGTTAAAAAAGAACAAATATCCAATTTGCAGTGAAGACATCCATCACTACCTTCAACGAACCATCAAAACTTCTGGACAGCAGAATTCGCCCATCACTTGAAAACTTAAGCCCAGTAATATCATCGGAATGACCTTTTTCAACATAAATATCTGGCCTGCTCCCCCATCCAGGCTTAAGGTTCCATATCTGCAGGAGTTAATTAACCAAGGCGTGTAAGTACAAATTTATGAAAAGCAAATGAGATGAAACTGATCGACAAGTGCAAGTAATTAAAGGAGCAAAACAGTAAGAGTTGTGATAGAAACATCCAGTGAAAAGCCGTCAGATTTTCTAGCCTAGATTACAGAGTATAAATAGAAAAGAGATGTCAAACATCACTAGCAAATACCTGTATAGAACCATCCCCTATACCACCTGCAATGCATTTTCCTTCACGATCCCAAGCACATGTGGTAACTGGAACCCTTCCAGGCCTTGCAAGCTTCGGTTTGATAACCTATCAAATTCAGAGAACAATTTATTATTAGTTACAGCCATTTTATTACTTTCAGCTAGATATCAATAGAACTAAAACACTTGGCATAAATCCACCTTAGTATATCCGAATCGAACTAACACTATAATGATATATAAGGCACACAAACCTGCTTCTGACTTTTAAAATCATTTACATCCCATATACGAAGTGATCCATCCTCTGACGATGTCAAAATTGTCTCTTTAGCTTTAGGGTGCCACTCTCCACTAGTCAATCCACATATGTGTCCCTTGGTGTTCTTCAGATCTCGAATATACATATCACCCTTAACAAACTCGCCTAGGGTAAGTCCGTCACGATCGTAAATCTGAAATACAAAATTAGATATGTGTGAGAGGGAATTCATGTGAACCATAAACAATTAGCAAAGAATAATAGAAAAGCAAACATGTGCAATTACCTTAGCTTGAGCAGAGCCTGTTACACAGAGAAAGCGGTCTGAAGTAGGACTCCAGCTTAGGTTACGTACTTGGTGACCCTCAAATGGCTCCAGCTGCCTAAATGATTGTAGACGAGAATTCATTCCTTGAAAGTCATACATGCGTACACTGTAGTCATAACTACCAGAAAGAACCCTCGACCCAGAGTGATCAATCGCAAGCGCTGAAACAATCTGACAAGCAACAAACACAATTTCATTGTCAGCTTAAACCAAAACCTTTGAAGAGTTAAACCGTAATCCACCCATTCAAGAGCAAAGGTGTTCACAGGAATACATTTTATAAAATAAACTATTTTCTTCATTTTTGCAACAATTAACATGAATTGGAGCATGAATTATTGCAGAAATGTACTATTTGAAATCCTAAAACCAACATTAAATTCTTTTTAAAATACTAAAACCAACATTAAATTCTTAAATTAGTTTAAAATGTAAAAAAATTACCTTAGTGTGGCCCTTGAGCACAATCTCATTACTCCTTGGAATCCGATACCGATTCTCCTCTTCCTCCTCTTCATCATCCTCCGTCATCGACTCCACTGGCGGCCGTGGTGGCCCAATCATCAGGCCGTTGCCGTCGTCGTCGTCGTCGTCATGAGATGGAGTAGGCCTCGGCGGTCCAATCATCCCGTCATCCTCAGCGCCGTCTGGTTCCTGCTGCTGCGGAGGACGCGGCGGCCCAATCATCGCGTCATCCTCATCGCCTTCTGGTTCCTGCAGCTCCCCAGGCGGCAGCGGCGGGGGCAGAGGTCCAACTGGTGGAGCGTCCGACGACTTAGGGTTTGGGAGGGAGTCGAGCCAGGCCTTGGAAGAGGAAGAGATAGACGGCAGGTCGTTTTTCTTAGCGGTACTGGTGGCGGCGGATGGTTCTGATCGGCGAGTGGAGTCGTGGATTTTCTCGAGAGGCGTTTGGGCTTTCGACTGTTTGCCGAATGTGAGAGGGAATTGGGCTCTGATTCCATCGTAAACGTCTGCTTCGTCTTCCATTTTGCTTAAATTCTTCTTCTGTTGTGTTTTTTGAGCTCGTTGTTAACCAGTGACCAGTGGCTGGTTATTTGCCCTTTTCAATTTGGGGAACATCTATACCCTTGATTGGCCGCCATCGGTATTCCGGCGTGAGAGCAGATGTAGTGGCTAATGGGCTAGGCGGACCGGTGGCCCGTGAAAATTGGGCTTTTTGGTTCAAGTTTAGAAGGCCCAATTAGTGGGTTAGATGCAGCAATGCAAAACGTAATGTGGCCCAAAAAAAATTGAAGCCGAAGCTTAAATGAGAAAAGTAATTAAAAAGTCTTTTTATAAATATCATGAATTTGTCTATTTATCCTCTCCGCATTTTATGATCCCACAAAAATAATAATAATAAAAAATTTTGAGAAATGATTAGCCAATGCCGATTCAATTTTGGTAATTTTTTTTCTATAGTATAATTCATTCGTCGAGTTGTTTCAAAACACATTTTATTATTGACAGAATTACATTTGTTTTAAGAGTTGTTTATGGAATACGAACATAATGAGAGGAAGAGGGGAAATGCATTATGATGTATTTGTTTAAAGAATTGTATGTACAAATATTTGTGGAAGTGCAATTACAATGTCTTTTTCATATAGCATTGCACTTGTAACGTACAACGCCGACCTATAATAATTCTCAATTATATGACTCAAAATTCATTTAATATTTTTTAAATTTAAAAAAAAAATAAAATGCAGCATATAATTGTGACGATGTAATAATAAAACCAATAATAAAATTATACATACAACAAAAAATAATACTGTACTTCGTAAATAGTATTTTAAATTCTTAATCTCAAATAATATGAAAAACCAAGTTGATTATTTACCTATATGTCTGGAATCGAACAACTAACTCGCTTTGTCTTTATCCCTTTAGAAAAATTTGGAATAAGAAACAGCAAATGAAAAACCTAACTTAAGGTTGAATCTGGATACATAGAGGATGAAAGCTTTTTCTCTTGAGAGAAAACCCATCGGGCAATTACAATTAAAAAAAAAAAAGAAAATAATTTCACGTGTCAAACTTCCGGTGACTATTCAATAAGTTTGGAAAATGGAAGGAGACTACTCTTGCGAGCCTGAAGTTTGATTTGAGAAGAATAAAATAATATTAAATATATATTAATTCATCACTTAATAATTTCTTAACATATTAATATAAATTAAAAAGCTTCAAGGCCGCATGGAAGCGTAGCATTACTGTAAAAATTACGGCAAAATATTTAATGTAGCTGTACAATTAGAGTCTCCGTAATGTACCCTGCGCCTGTCTATCACACTGGTGATTTCACACGCCGACACAAACGAAACGATACCGTATTGAGAGAAAATATTCCATTTCTCAGATAGGAAGGGGCGTGTCCCGAACGCGCACTCTGTTGAAGGATATGGGGCCCGCGCCTGTGTTTCATGTTTGGGAATGCAAATGGATTTTGTCCGTCCACGTAAGAAGTTCAAACACCCAAGGATATTTTTCACTCCCCATAAAACGAAAGGCAAGCAGTACAGAACACAGTGAGTGACACGGAGAGAACACTCCACATTGAATTCTCAAGGCCCTTTTAGCTTCCCCGATCTAACCAAAAGAGAATGTAAGTCATAAAACTTAATGCATGATGCTTAAATAAATTGCCAGTTAGCATTAAGAAAGTAAGACACTGACTGTGCTTGACATGGTAGTTTGATTTAGTTATTGTTTTGTTTTTGTTTAGGGAGAATGGCGGCGGCGGCGGCGGTGAGTTGAAGCCAATGGATGCAGAGCAACTGAGGGAGTATGGTCACAAGATGGTTGATTTTATTGCTGATTACTACAAATCCATTGAGAATTTCCCCGTGCTTAGCCAAGTTGAGGTTACTCAATTCTCTCATTCTCATTCTTTGTATTTTATTCATATGTCAATTTGTATAACTTGTTAAAATGCTTAATTACTGTAATGTCCCTTTTATTATGAATAAGCTTTCTGTTTTTCATTTTTTTTTCTTTACTAGGCCAGCTGATTGATGTTACACTGTTAAATGCATCAATTTGAATGCTTTTCATTTTTTTTTTTTTGGTTTTAATGATTACATTATCTGATATCAGAACTATTCTTTTTCAATCAGTTACATTTTCTGTGGTCATTTTAATATGCAGCCTGGGTATCTACGTAAACTTATACCGGATTCTGCTCCAAATCATCCCGAGTCACTACAGAGTGTTCTTGATGGTGAAGTTACTCAATTTGCTTCTTTGACCTTTTACTTTTTTTCCTTTTTAATCTCAATTTTGAGTACGACTTACAAGTCATCAGCTTGATTGGTTAAATTACCATGTAACTCAAGCTAAATTGTCTTGTTAAATTGTTTTTGATTTTTTTATCAGAAGTCTAAGGTGAAATATTGTGTGATTGCAGATATTCAGGCAAAGATACTACCAGGGGTCACTCATTGGCAAAGTCCAAATTACTTTGCATATTATCCTTCTAATAGCAGCGTTGCCGGATTCTTGGGAGAAATGCTCAGTGCCGGTCTTAACATTGTGGGTTTCAGTTGGATAACTTCTCCTGCCGCGACAGAGCTTGAGATGATTGTACTGGACTGGCTTGGTAAATTGCTTAAGTTGCCCGAAGACTTTCTTTCAACAGGTAAACATATAGATCATCATGTTCGGCTTTAGCTTGCCCCTTTTTTTTCCTTTTTTGTATTCCTGGTGTATCAGTCGAGGATTGCATACCATCAATGCATGTAAGTCATTGATTTTGGAGGTTAAATAACTCTCATACAATTGAATATCTTCGTGCTCAGAATTATTTTTGAGTAGATTCTAGAAGAAAGATGCTGGCATTACGTGATACCCGAGGACATTTTTTGGTTAGTTTTACTGCTTCTTGAAAGAGAAACAATTTTCAGCAGTAGCATATACCAATTAAGTTAGACGGATTGAATTTGCAGACTTATGATTTTATTAGGGGCAATGTCTGAGTGATAAAAATTTTGCATGTCAACTAAATCTAAATGTTTTAAAGGAATCCCATGATAATGTCTCTCTCTCTTTTTTTTTTTCCTTTTTTCTTTTTGCTCAGCTGCTGCTTGGCACATGATACTCACACATACATAAACATTACACTAGTTTGGGGAGAAGGCTTTGATGTTATCTTAAGTTCCTTTGGATGTTCCAATTCATGAAATTTCAAGAAGTTGATGGATGTTGAAATTTTATATTTCAAAGATTGATACATAGGAAATGATACTTTTGAAATTGGGTTTCTGCGGAGAGAAGAAACTCTTTGAAACTTATGAAATATTCTTGCAGGACAAGGTGGTGGGGTTATACAGGGCACAGCAAGTGAAGCTGTTTTGGTTGTACTATTGGCTGCTCGTGATAACGCTTTAAAGAGGGTTGGGAAAACTGCCCTTGAAAAGCTTGTGGTTTATGCATCTGATCAAACACATTCTGCCTTACAAAAAGCCTGCCAGGTATCTTTAAAAAGTGCATTGATATTTAAGTTCATTTAATTTTTTTTTCCTTTTTCTTTTTCCACTTTCTTTACCCAGAACATATTAACTTAGCAACATCTGTAGTTTATTAGATCAATTCTTAATGATGATTTGCAACCAGGTTTATGTTATGCGATTCTTTAATTCATCAATTGATAAACATATTTTGTTTTCTTAACAAATAGCATTATTTTGTTTTTTCTCATCAAATAAACATAGTTTTATTTTTGTTTCATATTAAAATGTCATTAGTCATTCCCTTGGAGCAAAGAATTATTCTATAGTTGACTTTGCTGTAGAGTTCGAAAAAGTTCAGCCACATTGTATAGGAGCTGACAATTCTTCCCTTGTCCTGTTGATACTTTGAAGCCCATTGTTACATCAGCTTTGCTCACTGCATTATATTTTTAACCATAAATTATCAACTCTCTGCTACAGCTAAGAGAATGAAGTTCTAAAGCAGGCAAAGTTTGATCCACCTACATCCTCAGTTACTATGTAGTTCATAGTGAGGTTATTTTATGCGTGTTTACTACATTTGATGTTTATCTTTTGATTGCAGATTGGAGGAATTCATGCAGAGAATTTCAGGGTGCTAAAGACAGACTCTTCTACTAATTATTCCCTTTCCCCAGATTTACTTGCTGAAGCAGTCTCACGTGACCTTGGTGCTGGGTTGATTCCCTTCTTTTTATGTGCCACAGTATGTGAACTAGTTTCTTTCCATCTTTCTTTTTTTTAATTTTTTTTTAATTTTTACTTTAATGGTACATATCTTTGGATGCTTCATCTGAATGACGGATTGATGGGACCTATAAGGTGCTTGATCTGAATAATTAGTGCTCTCTATTTTATAAAATTACTTATGAGTGACTTCACTGTTCACCATTCAAGTCAATGTTCTTTTATTTTATGCCAGGGGGCATACTGTTTACTGATAATAATGGCGCTAGAACAAATGAACAACAGGATCTGGGTGCTTCTTGGTCATTAGGGTTTTTTGTTGTAAAAGCAAGCATGCGTGTTTGGGTGTTATATATTTTATCCAACTACTGTAGAATTTGTTGATTCATTAATTAACAAGTTATAATGAATAGATCTTTATATACTTGTAGAACATGATTATGATTAGAAATTTGATTGACTGAAGAACCTTGTCATTTATACTTGCAGATCGGCACTACTTCATCAACAGCTATTGATCCTTTGCTTGCACTGGGAAAAATTGCTAAGGTGCGTGTAATTGAATTGAGTTAAGAAATTATGGAAGTGATTTATGTCGATGTGATATTGAATTCTTAGTTTGCTATATAGAGTCAAATAAAAATTTCTTTTTAGTTTCTTGGTTTCATTATATGGAAATTTCTTTTAAAAGAATGCCAAAGTGGCGCTTAACTTCTTCTGGTGTAAGATAAACTACAAGGTTATCTGCCTAGTGGCAAAAAATAGCATACTATAAACTATAACACTTCCCTCTCCATAAATTTATGATCATCC
The DNA here is from genome assembly GCA_946807835.1 of Ailanthus altissimus. Classification (NCBI taxonomy): domain Eukaryota; kingdom Viridiplantae; phylum Streptophyta; class Magnoliopsida; order Sapindales; family Simaroubaceae; genus Ailanthus; species Ailanthus altissimus. The sequence continues at coordinate 25,681,639 of OX327684.1, forward strand.
CTTCTCTTTATCTAGTTCCTTGTTGGAAACATGATACTCAAACTTCTCCTGGGTGTTGGAAACCTATTATAGATACATTTTACATGATTCTACTTTCTAGAATATCTTATCTTCCAAAGACCTAAATAAGAAGCAGAAAGGAATGCCTCCTGCTGCAACTTCCTTTCTTGAAGCCATGAGTATTTAATTTTCCAACAAGAAGATGTTACGAAAGTCATTTGAAAAATGAAAGTCTTGTTTAAGAAACAAATATACCCAAGAAGACATTTCTAAATAGGCTACTTTCTATGTGTAACTTCATACTTGTCATTCATTGGATGGTGTTCAAGGAATCAGCAAGGTGTTATTGATGCGAGTTTCTGTAATTAGCATTACTGTGGAAAAATGTTGTCATTAATTCATTATGGCAGTACCTTATATACAAGTTGCTTCAGTTAAAGCATACAAAATTTAAATTAAAAAAAATGAATTTCTCTTAGTTTGTTAAGAATTTTTAACCTATCTAAGATCTAATTCAGTGACACTTTAAGGTTTTGTCAAAGTAACTATTTTAACACGCCTTTATGCTGCATGTGCATGGCAGGGGAATGGAATGTGGTTTCATGTGGATGCTGCATATGCTGGAAGTGCTTGTATATGTCCAGAATTTCGCCAGTACATTGATGGCGTCGAAGAAGCTGACTCTTTTAACATGAATGCGCATAAGTGGTTTCTGACAAACTTTGATTGTTCAGCACTTTGGGTAAAGGTATGATGTCATACTTGTCTGCATGTTGCCATCACAAGCAAAAGTGCATGCCTTGCAATCTCGTGTGTTCATCAAGCAGTCTGTATATGCGGAGGATTATATATATCCATGTTTCATTTTGATAATCACGTTTTAGTCACAGATAAATCTCATGAATACTTTGTTGTTACTATCATGACATTCTTGAATGCCTCTTAAGGCGGTTGGGTTCTCTTCATAGTGCATGAGATGCACTTCATGTGTATGTTTGAATTTTTTCAATGATAAAAAATGGAGTAAAATCTCTTGTGATATGTGTTGTAGTTCCCATAAAGTTATACAACATTACAGCTCATTTTTTGATATATGAAAACTATGATAAAAAGTTGTAAATGATTATATTATTTTCATGACATCAGGACAGAAATGCGTTGATTCAGGCCCTCTCCACAAATCCTGAGTTTCTGAAAAACAAAGTAAGTTTCTTCCTTCCAGATCATTATATATTCTTGTACAATGTTTTGGTGGAATGTCTAAGACAAAAAACAAAACCACATTTTCTGTTGTTGTGTCATATTCACCGCATAATAAATTGCCCTTCAACGATGCGGTGTTGACAGTGCAGAGTCACACATCTGCAAGTTTCAGGAATAAGTCATGTAAGATGAAGATGGAAATAAATTGGTGATGTCTTAAGGAAAAAGAGATTATTTGTAATTAATAACAACCTGAATAAATTTGGAAAAATTAAAACGTAAGAAGAAATATAACACCTTAAATGACTGGATGTTAATTTGAAATTATATTCACTTTGGTGAAGCTGTTAGTTCTTTCTTTTCCTTTTTTTTTGGGTTGGTGTTGGGAGGGGGGGGGGGGGGGGGGGGGGGGGGGGGGGGGGGGGTGGGGGGGTGTTTATATTTTACTGATAAAGTGACTGATATTCCAGGCCTCTCTGGCAAACACGGTTGTGGATTACAAGGATTGGCAAATTCCTCTTGGACGTCGATTTAGGTGTGCCTTTGAATATTTGCTTGCTTGAGGCTTATGATTCAAAGACTATTTTTAGTAGACATGTGCATGTATCCTCGCAAGTGTACATTATGTATATTGACACTGATAGAAACCCCTTTTTTCAAGTGTGAGTGTTTTGTGAAAATTATTTCTATCACAACCTCCCTATTCTTCAACGATATGTATCAACTTTTAGCTTAAAGTGTGAAGGTGTTTTAGTGAAGTACTTGGGCCTGACTTACTAATCCAATGATGGCTCTCAGATCATTGAAATTGTGGATGGTGTTACGACTTTATGGTTTGGAAAATCTACAGTGCTATATAAGAAATCACATCCAACTGGCTAAGCACTTTGAAGGCCTCGTCTCTCAAGACTCGAGATTTGAGGTAATGGGGTTCATCATTCTTTTGAGTTAGATATCAGTGTTCCTGCTCCTTGGAGAGTTTTCTATGGCACATCAATATCTGCTAAATCACATTCAACGGGTTGTATTGTCACTTGAAATGATTTTTGGTTTGATCTTGGGCTGATCTATTTAATGAGCCACTGACCTGTTATTTTGATGCTGTTGTTTTGCATTTAATCTTTAGCACTTAATCATTGTGCATGCAAATAACAACAGAATTGGTTTCTGCTTTGGGGAGTTCTTGGGTATCATATTTCCTCATCTTTTATTTATGTAAATACTTTCAGAGTGCCACATTTCATAGTTGTTTCTTAAATTTTTTGAAAATCATTGTTTTGGAATAACAAAAATGGTTAATGCGGACAGGTTGTGACTCCACGAATATTTTCATTAGTTTGTTTTCGCATTCTGCCACACCAAAATGATGAAGATCATGGCAATAAACTGAACCATGACCTACTAGATGCTGTAAACTCAACTGGGAAAATCTTCATATCTCACACAGTAATCTCGTTGTTTCTCCTTAAGATTAATGCGCATTATGATTATCCCTGTGGTTCTGTTTTACTTACATATCGGTTTTAACTGTTGCATGCAGGTTTTATCAGGTAAATACGTATTGCGATTTGCAGTTGGAGCGCCACTGAGTGAAGAGAGGCATGTGAATGCAGCATGGAAAGTTTTGCAAGATGAAGCCTCTGGCTTGCTAAGTAAGGAGTCTGTAAAATGAGTAGATTTTTCAAGCTTCTTATGACTATTTGATGACACCAGTCTATGAATATGATGCTCTCTTGTCCCCTTCATTCGTGTTATTACCTCAAAACAGCATCAGATATATAAACCCGTGATTTGTTTTTTCCCTCCTGAATGTGTTTTCTCAAAAATAAATGGTAATTCATGCATATTGGACAAAGTGGCTAATGAGCCGGCGACTCTGTGGCTCGTGTCTGAATTGGGCTTTTGGGTTTTCTTTGTGAAGGCCCAATGTAGTGGGTTAGATGAAGTAATTCTCCAAGCTTAATTTTGGCCCGAAGGTTTTGAAGTCTAGTTTGTAAGATAAATAAATAAATAAGAAAAAATATTTAAAGAATTTCGTGCTTTTATTTAAATATCATGGATTTGTCTAATCTTTTATCCTCTTCACCTCTTATATAATCCTGCAAAAAATAATAATAATAAACAATCACCGTGAAAAATGAGTGACCAATTCGTCTTTTGATATTTTTTTAAAGTATAATTTGATTGTATACTCATCTTGAAACAAAACTACTTATTCAATGAACTAGATGTGTTTGAGTACTATTTGTGCAATAAGAGTTGTCACAAAATTGAAGAAAAATAAATATAAATAAAAAAAAAGAAGAAATGCATAATTGCGCAAAGAATGATATCTGATGTTTAAATATTTTTCTCGTATTAAATTAAATGAAAACCAACATCATAACATTTAACTTCACGTGTAACGTGTAATTGTAATACATATCAGAAATAGACTGGCCACGGCCACCATGTCCCATAAATATATATAATAGTGAGGGCGGAGCTAACTCATATTTAAAATAAAAAAAAAGTGTTCTTCCTTCTTAATAAATTATATTTAGAGCATCAATCATTGAAAAAAATAAAATTGAAAAGCCAGTGCAGATAGAGCGGCTCTTGCCATCTTGATTGGTAATCAAACTAAACAAACCCCAAATAAATCCCCAATGCACAAGTCATTTTCAGTGGGTTGCAAGTTTGTATTTGGATTATTGTTATGCCTCATGCACCAATTATTTAAATATATATATATATATGTATATGTCTTATTTTGCATCATATGACCTAAGTTCTGCATTATAGGTTTAAATTTTGAGTTATATTTAAGAAATAAAAAAATGATTAAAAAAAATTGAGACATGTAATAAAAAAATGAGAAGATAAAACGATCAAATGGAACATATAATAAAAAACATGAGGAGCTGTACCATATAGCAATTATACAATAAATTAAATCAAACAATAAAATAAATAAATATTCATTTTTATTTTTATTTTTTTGAATCAAAATCTGTACCATTATACTATTAAAAAAAAGGAATGCAGGGCCAATTTAATATAAATGGGAAGAACATTTAAAATTTGATTTCATGTTTGTCATTGGATTGTGTCAATCCAGTTAAGTTAAGAACAGCAGGGAGAACGTTTTGAGTTTGCAAATGAGAGGTAGAGAGAGGCGTGAGTTCATTCCAATCAGACGTTGTTTTTGCTTTTGCAGTTAAAATCTCAACACCCTTTTTCACAACTTTGTCTAACGGTAGGCAGCATAGTCCCCAAAAATGTAAGTCATCATAAACTGAACTGACAACAACGATTGTATGACTCTTGCTTTATCACTGATCATTTTAAGACTTCATTATTATTAACGCGGTTTAGTTTGGCTGATTATTTATTTGTTTTGTTTTTGTATAGGGAGAATAGTGGTGGTGGTGGTGAGTTGAAGCCAATGGATGCAGAGCAACTGAGGGAGTATGGTCACAAGATGGTTGATTTTATTGCTGATTACTACAAATCCATTGAGAATTTCCCTGTTCTCAGCCAAGTTGAGGTTACACATTTTTCTCATTCTTTGGGAGTTGTTTGAGTCATATCATATCCCAACTTGTATAACTTGCTAAAATGCTTCCTTGCTATAATATTTCCTCATATGATGAATAAGCCTTCTGTGTTACATTCTTTTTACATTACTAGGCCAATTGATCGAGGTCACTGCCTTGAATTGCATCAATTTGATTGCTTTTTCTTTTTCTTTTGTTTTGATGATCACATAATCAGATATCAGAACAATTCTTTTCACTTAGTTACGTTTCTGTGATCATTTTTAATATGCAGCCCGGGTATCTATGGAAACTTATACCGGATTCTGCTCCAAATCATCCCGATTCACTGCAAAGTGTTCTTGATGGTGAAGTTTCTTAATTCACTTCTTTGACCTTTTACTTTTTTCTCAAACTACTCAATGCTTGTAACATATTAAAGGAAAAACAGGATTTTTTTTTCCTTTTTATCTCAATACTGAGTGCAAATTGTAGGTCATCAACACTATTGATTAAATTACCATGTAACTTTCGTTTCACAAAAAAGAAAAAAAAATTACCATGTAACCCAGGCTAAATTATCTTGTTAAAATACTTTTTGATTTATTATCTGAAGCCTGAGGAGAAAATATTGTGTGACTGCAGATGTTCAGGCAAAGATACTGCCAGGGGTGACAAATTGGCAAAGCCCAAACTACTTTGCATATTATCCTTCTAATAGCAGTGTTGCTGGATTCTTAGGAGAAATGCTCAGTGCTGGTCTTAACATTGTGGGTTTCAGCTGGATAACTTCTCCTGCTGCAACAGAGCTGGAGATGATTGTTCTGGATTGGCTTGGCAAATTGCTTAAGCTGCCTGAAGACTTTCTTTCAACAGGCAAACATTTGGATGAACATATTTGTTTGCTTTTTTTCTTTTTTTTCTATTTTTGGTTCTTGATGTATCGGTTTGAGGATTTGAAATTGGCAATGCATGTGACACGTCAAAATGTTTTGAGTAAATATTAGAAGATGTTGGCGCAACATGATACCTTAAGAATCAATTCATAGTGCTTTTCGGAAAAGAATAAATTCTTAGCAGCATGACATAAATTGCAAAATTTGTGATTTTATTAGGGGCAGAGTATTAGTGGAAAAATAATTTGATGCCTACCAAATTAAATTACTTGAAAGGATTCTGATAATAATTTCACTTCTATCTTGCATCCAACAACTCCCCATTTTCTCTGCAAATGCTACTCAAACAAACATACTATACTCATGGAGAAAATGCTTTGAACCTTATATTTAGGTTAAATTAGGTTTCTTATTGATGTTCCAATTCATGGAACTTCTAGAAGTTGATGGATGTTGAAATGGTTAACCTCAAACACAGCCATGTAAGAACTGATATCTTGGAAATTGGATTTCTTGTAAGTGAAGCAAAGTTCTGAATGATGCTTCAGGACAAGGTGGGGGTGGAGTTATACAGGGGACGGCAAGTGAAGCTGTGTTAGTTGCATTACTGGCTGCCCGGGACAAGACTTTGAAGAGGGTTGGAAAAAATGCCCTTGAGAAGCTTGTGGTTTACGCATCTGATCAAACACATTCTGCCCTGCAGAAAGCTTGCCAGGTATCTTTTAAATGTGAACTAATATGTAAGTTGTTTTAATTTTTTTCTCCTTTTTTTTCTCTTAGTTTAATGTTGTCCTGGCACTGGTGTGATTAAAAGAATTCACGTGATAAAATCCATAATTTAATATCGGTTTATAACCAAGTTTATACAATATGATTTTTGTTTTGTTTCAAATTATACTGTCATTGGTCATTCTCTTCCTTTGTGGGATTAGAGTGGGGTAGGGGGCAAAGCATTATCCAAATAATTGACTCTGCTCTGAATTGGATTGCCATTTTAAGTCAAAAAAATATAGCCACGTTGTACAGGAAGCTGACAGTTCCTTTGCTATTGTCCTCGTGGTATCAGTTTTGCTCTTTGAAATATTTTCTTAACCATAAATTATGGAATTTCTATTACAGCTAATTGAAGCAAGTTCTACAGCAATGTGCTCAGTTTGATCAACATACATCAATAGTTACTATGTCGAAACTCATGATTCTGTTATTAACACTTGCTTACCACATTGTGATGTGTCCTTTTTCTTTATGGCAGATTGCTGGAATTCACCCAGAGAATCTCAGGGTGCTAAAGACAGACTCTTCTACTAATTATTCCCTTTCCCCGGATTTACTTTCTGAAGCAATCTCGTGTGACATTGCCTCTGGATTGATCCCCTTCTTTTTATGTGCCACAGTATGTGATTTAGTTTCTTTTCATCTTTTTTTTTTTTTTTAATCGTGCATTTTCTTTGGATGCTTCATCTGAATTGCAAATTGATAGGAAATCTTAAGATGCTTGAATCTAAATTATTAGTGTCCTCCTTTTTATCGAACTGGTTATGAGTGAATTCAGTATCCTTATTCAAGAAAATGAACTTTAGTTTGTCAGAGGACGTAGTGTTTACTGACAGGAATGGTACTAGCACAAATGAAAAGAAGATCTGGATGCTTCTTGATCATTTAGGTTTTTTATTTAAATGCAAGTGTGCATGTTGGAGTATTATACATGTTATCCAATTAACATAAAAATTGTTGGTTCTATGATTAATAAAGTAATGATATGTCTAAATCTTTTATTTGCTTGGAGAATAGAATATGATAATATGATTAGAATTTGGACTGACTAAAGTCATGTGCACCTGCAGGTTGGAACTACTTCATCAGCAGCTGTTGATCCTCTGCTTGCACTGGGAAAGATTGCTAAGGTGGCATTATGAAATTGAGTTAGGAAGTAATGAAAGTGCTTCATGTGAACTGATGCTGATTTATTAGTTTGCTTTTTAGATCTTAATGATTATTACAGTTGTCCTCCTTGGTACTGCTTCCTTTTAATGTTGTTAGTTCAGTGTATGGATATCTTTAAAAGAAAAGCCAAAGGGGTGGATAACTTCTTGTGGTGTAAGCATAACCATCCTGTGGCCTAAATAGCTTAGTTTAAACTATAAGCAATCCTATCCCAATAGATATACAATCATCCCTTCTCTTTCTCCAATGTCCAGTTGGAAACATGTACTCAATCATGTCCTATGTGTTGGAAACCTCTGTGGATACATTATACATGGTTGTACTTTCTAGGATACTCTTATCTTCCAAGCACCTGGAAAAGCATTAAGGGACACACCCCGCTGTAACTTGCGTCTTAAAGCCATGATCTTTTTGAGTTTCCCACAAGAAGATGTTACCAAAGGTTAGAACAAGTAGATCTCCAAGAAGGCATTCCCAAGTAGGCAACCTTTCCCTGCGTAACTATTCTCATATACGTCTGATAGTGTTCCAGGAATCACCCTAGTGTTATCATTGTAAGCTTTTCTATAATTAGCAATAAGAGGACAAGTGTTGTGATCATTCATGATAAAATTACCTCACATAATCTGATACTTCCGTGAAATTATAAAAATTTTAAATAAAAGAATGAATTTCTGTCAGTTTCTTGAGAATGTTTTAATTTGAACATCTAAAGGTTGTCAAAGATTTAACAGCTCTTGTATGCTGCATATAAATGACAGAGTAATGGAATGTGGTTTCACGTGGATGCTGCACATGCTGGAAGTGCTTGTATATGTCCAGAATATCGCCATCACATCAATGGTGTTGAAGAAGCTGACTCTTTTAATATGAATGCCCATAAGTGGTTCCTAACAAACTTTGATTGTTCAGCACTTTGGGTGAAGGTACGATGTCATGAACTTGTCTACATGTTGCAGACGTCCATTATTCTCTCTGTATTTGTGGAGGATTATATTATTTTATCTCTATTGGCCCATTGGATTTAGTAATCATTTATCCTAGTGCAGAGTGACATATCATGAATATTTTGAATTCACTATCATATAAACAATAGTCATATACCTTATACAAATACGCAAACATACTTGAATGCCTTCCATTGTGGGTGAAATGAACTCCATGTGTAGTTTTTACTTTTCTTAATGATAGAAAAAATGGAATAAACATCACTTTATATGTCTTGTAATTTCAAAAAGGTTATAAACAGCTAATCTTTCTAACATGTTATTCATGGCAACAGGAGAGAAACGCTTTGATTCAGTCCCTCTCTATAAATCCTGAATATCTGAAAAATAAAGTAAGCTTCTTCCTTCCTGATCTTGATACATTCTGGTACCGTGTTTTGGTGAAAGATTTTCAGAGTAAGAGCAATACCACTTTTGTTCTTGTTGTGGCATATTAACCACATAAGAAAATGCCCCTCAACAATGTGATATTGATTGTGATAGATTCAAGACATTTATAAGTTTCAGGTGTAAGCCATATCAGATGAAAATGAAACAAACTGGTTTGTGTTTTTTAAATATGGTTTATTCATAACTAGTGGTTTAATAGCTTCAATAAATTTGGAGAAAATGAAGTTATTTGTTCTTTTTTTTTGGGTCGTCTTTTGGTGCATGTAGGTGTATATTTCACTAATGTGACCGATATTTCAGGCATCTCAAGCAAACTTGGTTGTGGATTACAAAGATTGGCAAATTCCTCTTGGACGCCGATTTAGGTTTGTCTTTGAACATTTGCTTGCTTATGGTTTCACTCAAAGAACATTTTTTGGTATAAATGTTTGTGTATATTTGTGCATATACATGTTGTATACATTGACTTAACGTAGAAACTTCTTTCCACAAGTGTTGTGTATACATGGAAAAAAGAAAGTTGCTCTTACCAACCCTTATACGCCAATGTTATGTATCAATTTTTAATTGAAAGAATAAAAGTTTTCAGGGATTTGTTCACTTACTAACCCAATAATGGCTCTCAGATCATTGAAGTTGTGGATGGTCTTACGACTTTATGGTCTGGAAAATCTACAGTCCTATATAAGAAATCATATCCAGCTGGCTAAGCATTTTGAAGACCTTGTTGCTCAAAACTTGATATTTGAGGTAATGGGGCTCAGCCTCACTCTTTTGTGCTAGAGATTGATGTGTTTTCTCCTCGTATAAGTTTTTATGCCACCTATATGACTGCTACTCTCACTCTTAAATATATTTTGTACAATTAACTGGTCTAGTGTTCTTAAATGTTTCAAAGGACTAGTTCTTTTGGTTATCGAGATGTGCACTCGGGGGCATGACCAAAATCACTCAGATTATAAATACATTTCTGTTGGATCATGTACATTTTCGAACATGCAAAACATTTTTAAACATTCAACATTTTAGTATTACAGGTTCACTGAAATACTGATTATTTGGTTATACTTCACTTGAAATGATATTAGATTAGGTGTTGGGTTTGGTCCATTTCTATGTGCCACTGACCTGGTATTTTGATAATGTTGTATTTCGTTTAATCTTAGCTTAATCATAATGATTAATGCATGTGCAGAAAATTTCTTTCTTCAGGGAGTTCCTCAATATCATTGTTCCATCATCTTTTCTTCCTGTTACATTTTTTGGAAGCTCAACATTAATTTCCTAGTTTTTCTTGAATTGCTTGTGTAATATTGAGCTTGGTTAATGTGGACAGGTTGTTGCTCCCCGGACATTTTCATTAGTTTGTTTCCGTCTTCTGCCACCCCTCAATGATGAAGTTCTTGCCAATAAACTGAACCGTGACCTACTAGATGCTGTGAACTCAACTGGGAAAATATTCATATCCCACACAGTAAGCTCATTGTTTCTCCATTCTCCATAAAGATACTCGTATGCTAATATTGTCGACCTGTATTCTCTTTGTCCGCCTCTTGGGTTTTGTTTTACTTTCTTACACAACTGCAAAAAATTAACGAAATAAGAATATTTTGCTTTTGACCATTGTATTCGTATGCAGGTTTTATCAGGAAAATACGTATTACGATTTGCAGTTGGGGCGCCATTGACTGAAGAGAGGCATGTGAAAGCGGCCTGGAAAGTTTTGCAAGATGAGGCCTCTGCCTTGCTTGCAAAGGAGTCTACAGAATAAGATGTTTCAATTGTCTTTCATGATTTGATGACATCAATCTATGATTCCATTTTATGCCCCTTGATGTATGTAATCACCATAAAAGAGCATCAAGTACGTAAATTCCAAGATTTTACTTTCCTCCTGAAAAATAAATTTAAAAGAACATTTGTAAAGTTCATAACAGCCCAACTTGTCTGCTTATTATCACACCTTTTATTGGATTTATTCTAATTCTTCTAATAAGCTGATTCGATTTGTTTGCCTTAATTTCTTTGTGCTTTGATTTTTTTCTTAATTGTTCTTTTCAGAACATCAAGTTAAACAAGGGGCCGAATCAGAAGAGGTAAAAAATGTTGTAGTATAGTATATGTTGACGCCGATCCAAAATTATATAATGGTCCCAAGATTTCTGAAAACGATCCATCTGGATAATGCTCCCAAGTCTAGAACAGTCTCAACTTGTCTCCAAATGATCAGAAATTTTTATTCTTTGTTTGAATATGTCTATTTGTGATCTTATGCTTACCACTAAATAGACTTTAAGAGCATTCAGAATTATTTTTTGGCATATTCATAACTAGAGCTATATTTTGGAGCTTATCCAAAAGGAACTACTTATCTTTAAGGTTTGTGGTTTGCCGCAGGATTTACATAAATTTCGGATGAAGGTAGAATCTAAATAAGGCCATGCACTAGAAACCTGAGGTAGGCTTCGGCTTGCACGTATAAGCATAGCCACAACATAATTCAGCCAGATTCACTTATTCTGAAAAGTTACCAAAACTTGTATACCCATAAAAGTTAACAAAACTTGTATACCCATAAAAGTTAACAAAAGCCCATTTGCTATTGCTCCATGAAAATATTCTCTCGTTTTGCAATATACACGTACCACAACGGGAAAATGGTCTCAATGGAAAGAATGTGCCGAGAATGAGCATTGGTCATGCTTTGGGTGCAAATTATTTCCTTTGATTGAGATTGATTTCACAGAAACTTGACCTGAATCCTTGGATTCGAGTCTTAGTTGTAAGATGTGTAGAAGTAAATTTTTTTCTTAAATTTAGAGTAGATATCATCCTCTTTGAATGTAGATATTTGAACTGTACTTTACAGAACTTGATTTAAACGGGTCTCGACAAACCTTTAACCACTTTATGTCATTACTTTTTACCAATAAATAAGAAATTGTTTCAAGACTAACTCTAGAATATAATAAAATTTGTGCTTGAATCACAAAATTTTCAAGATACTCAAATAGAAAAACTAAAATATGGGCTAAAAATGTTACTTAGGGATATTTTCATTAGTTTGTGTTAAAGCGGAAGCATACAAATAAGCAGAACAATTCATCCAAATAATATAATAATGCAGAATAAATTATTAAGAAATAAATAGAGAAATGGGTAAAAGAAGAACACATAAAGAATTACGTGGTTCGGCAACTTGTCTACGTCCACGGCGGATCAAGATCACACTCTTCTCTTATAATGAATCTCAAGGCACTCACAAAGTATGTCTTTTATAAAAAAGATCATAAAGAAAACTCTCTCTTTCACTTTAGGAATTTTCTCTCACAAAGAACCACTAAAATCTCTTGTTTATCATAAAGATTGTCAAGATTCTTGGTTGATCACAAAGATCTCTTACTTGATCACAAAGATGTGTTTACAAGCCAATTGATAGCCTTTATATAGGTTTTAGGGCATCTTAGATTTACCCTATACGTGTGGGAGTCGTATTAGGGAGTTCTGTAGTAAGTGGGAGACGAAATTAGGAAGTTTTCTAATTTTGGGACACTGTTCCTGTCTCCAGCGCCGCGGCACTGGGCTCTCGTCGCCGCGGCACTGGCGCACTTTCTGCTCAGCGTTGCGACGCTCAGGTTCTGTTCTGGGCGCCGCGGCGCCCACGCCTGGTGCGCCCTTCTTCGTTTTTCGCATCCGTCTTCGATCCGTGCGCACCCTACGCACTTGACTTAAACCCCAAATCATATTTCGATGATTTTTAATCAATATTCTCATAGTTTGTTTCCGGTCGCCTTCTGCCATCCCACAATGATTATTGATGAAGCTGGTGGCATGGCATGGCAATAAACTGAACCATGACCTACTAGATATTTTAAACTCTCAACTGGGAAAAATATTCATCTCTTACACATTAAGCTCATTATTTCTCCCTAAAGAAATTGATTTGCTAAATAGCGATACGCGTTATCCTTGTCTCCCTCTTGGGTTCTGTTTTAATCCCATGTTATATAACTGCAATTTACAAAATAAGCATATTGTTTCAACGTCAGATAAATCCCACGATTCTTTTTCCTTCTTAAAAAAGCATATCAAAAGTAACCAAAAAAAAAAAATTGATTAGGTGGGCATTCATGTTTTTCAGTGCATAGCCCACCTAGCCTGTCACATTTACGTATGAATATCCGTTGAATTTAATAATTCAATAAATTTATTTGAAAAAAATTATAAAAAAATATTTAAAAATAGTCATAAAAAATTAAAAATATATAAAGTACGTAAAAAGAAAATGAAAAAAAATTGAAAATACAAAAAAGAATAAAGAAAACGGGATTTTGCAGTTCAAACCACAGCGTTGTAGCGTTAGGTTGTGTTTCTTGTTGGTATCGCGACGCCAAATACGAGAAAGTCAGTTTCAGCTTTGTATTTCAATTTTTTTAAGGGGTTTTGAACTCTTAAAATGAGTAAACTCTTAAAACGAGTAGACTCTTATTCCAATTAAGTTTAGGGTTTCTAAGTTCATTATAACCCCTATATAAATCCTTGTAAACCCTTTAAATTGATAATCAAGTATTAAAAGAGACTCTAAGAGAGAGAAAAACTAGATAGACACTAAGTGCTTGTATATGCTAGAGTGCAACCACTATTTGGGTGTTTATTGTTCTTGGAGAATAAAGGTATGCAATTCATTAGATCCTTTGAGTGTTCTTCATTGTGTTTTCTTGCAAAGTTCTCTAGAAGAGTTAATAAGAGAGGTTAAGATCCTTGAATCCACCATGAATGTAGGTAATTGATCGAACCACGTAAGTGATTGTGTTGTACTCTTAATTGTCTGCTTTATAATCTTATTATATTTGCTTGATATTTGGTTATTCCGCTGTACAAAGAGATTAGAGTTTGAGGTTGATCTTGGTTAGGTTCTTCGCTTAACCTAATCTCACAAGGAGAATGACGTTTCCTTCAATAAATTGGTATCAAAGTAAAGGTTCGATAATACACATAAGGGGTATTTAAACCATGGCTACGATCAAGCAACAAATTGAAAAGTTCAATGAGATTAATAACTTTAATCTTTGGAAGAAGAATGTTAGAACTTTATTAGTGAATGAAGAGTTAGACTCAGCTTTGGAGGAAGCTAATTCCCTAACTGGTGAAGAGAAGAAAACCTTAAAATCTAGGGAGAAAGATTGGGACACGATTCATAAGAATGCTACAGCACCATAATTTTAGCATTGAGCGACGAAGTATTAAGGAAAGTTGATGATGAAAAAATCGCTTTAGAGTTATAGAAGAAACCCGAAGCGTTATACATGAAGAAGTCTCTTGTAAACAAACTTCTTATGAAGAAGAAGTTACATCAATTGTCTATGCCCGAGGGATCTTCATTGAAAGCTTACATTGACGAGTTCAAAAAGATCATCATAAGTATTGAGACCTTAGGAATCAAGTAGAAGGATAAAGATAAAGTCATTATCATGTTAAGTTCGTTGCCAAAAAGCTATGAGAGTTTTATGGATACGCTACTTTATGGTAAGGAGTCTTTAACGATGAATGATGTCAATGCATCATTGAACTCAAAAGAATTGATAAAAAAATCTGAATCCAAGAGTGGAGTAATGTTGCTTGCAAAAGGGGAAAAAAGAAACCAATCAAATTGAAAATCCAGAAAGTGTTTTCTTTGTCATAATGAATGGCACTTTGTGAAGGATTATCTTAAATTAAAAGGCCCAGATGGGTATACAATTGTCGGTAGTTTTGGAGAAAATATCGAAGTTGTAGATACGTTGATAGCCTTAAAGGAAAAGTATGCTGAAAAATAGATACTAAATTTGAGGTATAATGTCCATATGTGTCCAGATAGATTGTTATTTACCAACTACAAAGTCATGAGAAGTAAAGCTCTAATGGGGAATGACTGGCTTGCAAAGTTATGAAAGTTTGAGGTATAAGGCTGTGAATGCAAGGTAAAGGAACTAGGGACTTACGCGTTATAAGGAATGTTCCTAATCTAAGGAGGAACTTAATATCCCTAAGCAAGCTCAATAAAGAGGGGTATTTACTTAGAGCGAAAAAGGAAAAACTGAGAGTAGTAAAGGAATCTATAAGGTTTAAGGGTAAGAAGCACAGTTTGGGGCTCTATATGCTTAAGTGGATGGCCAAGAGTGGACCAACATAGGGTATTGGGGTAATATAGACTATAAAGCTACATTTAAAGAGTGCTCAATAAAGTAACGAGAGTAAAAAATGAGTGCAACGCATCCATACTCTATGCAAGGTACACAAATACCTTTGAAGACCAAAGTCACAAGCCTCGAAAAAGTTAAATCTCAGTGGAAACTTAACTAGACTCAACTCTAAATGATAGAGCACTGGTGTGTATCAGATCTAAAAGCCTTCTTATTTAGAGATTTTGATTCAAGAAAAAGTTTTGTTGGATTTGGTGACTCAACCATCTTGTTTGAGCAAGAATTGTGAAAAATATCAAAGATGAGAGTTACAAGAAATTAAAAACATGTAGGACATGTAAGGAAGGAGCGAAACTAGACTTGAAAATTCAAAAATGGGCAAAGAAAATAGGATTCTGCTATCCAGGCTACGACGCTGAAGGCAAAGATGCAGAGAAGTCAATGTCGCGACACTGGGTCATGTTTCTTGCTGGCGTTGCAGCACCAGATGTGGATAAGTCATTTTTTGCTTCAGATTTCAGTTTTTTATGAGGTTTTAGACTCTTAGAATGCGTGGACTCTTATTCCAACTAGGTTTAGAATTTCTAGGCTTGTTATAACCCCTATATAAACCATTTAGATTGATTATCAATCATTAAGAGAGACTCTAAGAGAAAAAAAAACTAGGTAGATACTAATGATTGTGTGCGCTAGAGTATAACCGTTGTTTGGGTGTTCATTATGTTATGGTATGTACTTACGTGCTATCTTTATTTGTATGAATACTTTTTCGATAATATTTATATTTAATGTACATTTTATTAAATTGCTAATAATCTATATTAAATTATACTGATGCTTGTCACATTACCGACATTGTATGATCTGAAAGAGTTCAGATCTGACCTAAAGAAGTTTACACAAAGTTAAGAGTTAGCAACACTAAAGATATAAATGTTAAAAGTTAGCACTGTTAACAGTTAGCAAGTTATAAGAATCGGTGAAATCTAACGAGTTAGAGTATTGTCTATAATGGGACAAAGACTCGATGGTACAATAGTAATGACATAGTTATAAAGAGTTCAATGGTGATAGGAAATGTCATTATACATGTGTGTTCTCAAATACTGTATTCCTGATCTATTTTTACCAATGCAAGTTTATTGGTGAATTCTTTTCACATAGATTAGTGTATGTCTATATCTATAGGGTACAGATGGTTGTTCTTAGCTGTTCATGAGCTTAGAGCTCGTATAGGCATACGGGTATTCAATTAGGATTGAATACTAGACCGACTCATGAGGACCTCAATCGATATACTATGAAACCGTCAATGGTAGGTCATCTTGAGTTGAATAGTATTCGTGGTCATTTAACCTGAGTACTATGGTAGGCTTGTAGGTGATCTACTGTACTTAAGGGTGGGCATGGTCTTGTTCGGTCTGATTTTTTTTGAAACCGAACCGGTTTTTCTCTGTTTAGTTTTTTCGATTTTTTTATTTTAAATTATGGATTTTTTTTAATTTTTGGTTTGGTTTTTTCGATTTTGTTTTAGGAAAAACCGAACTAGAACCAAACTGGACCGATCAATTTTTCCTCCAAAAAAACTAAATCGATTTTTTGTTAAAAACAAATTTGACCAAACCAGCCGGTTCAGTTTTTCAGTTCCCAATTTTTTTTGCCCACCCTAAACCATACTTTGGTTCCACGAATGTAAGAAATATTTTATAGTTTGACCGCTACGTGTCGCTGGGTATGGTCCGATGCTCATAGAGTTCGGTGTGCGTAGATACGAGATTCGTCCGCTTACATAGGTGGGTTGTATACCCGATACTCCGAGATTGTATCTCAGGGTTGAACAATATAGCAAAAATATAGTAAAAGAGTTTGCGTATATTGTTCATTGAGATTCGAATCTGGAGATGAATTCATGAATGAGCACATGAGGATTTGACGGTATAGATCTATATCCCCGCCACGTGTGCGTGGGGCATCGATCACGGACTCATAGAATAGTTCAATTTGATGAATTGGGCATGGACCTAGGGGGTTCCGCAATATGAAGTGTACTCGTTGCGCATTGGGGCAGCATACTAGATTGAATAATTCAATACAGTAAAATTCAATAAGAACTAAATATTTGTTTCGAGAACCCTTAAGATGCGCACATATTCATACTTAAGTATTAAGTACATTAATTAATAAATAATTATTATTAACCAATTAAATAAGAACACGTGGTGTATAGTGAGTCTTTGATTGAATTTACCCAAGTGTGTGGTTTGGTGAGACCCACTAACGAGTTTACTTGATAACTATGTAAGGGTATTTTAATAATTTCAGATATTTAATTATTTAAGAGTTAAATAATCAAAATATTTTAATATTAATATATTAAATAATATACAATTCAACCATGGTTAATAGTTGACCAAAGTTGAGTTAATGTTTATTTAATTATTATTTAATATTAATATTATATTTGTAAACTTGGTGGCTAAGTTTACTTGATCCAACCATGGTTAAGTGTTAACCATGGTTTGGTTATAAATACTTAACCATGGTTAGATCAGTTATATATTATTATATTTATATACTTGGTGGCCAAGCATGTCACCTTACCATGGTCAATTATTGACCATGGTTAGGTTAAATAATAATAATATGTATATATGTAAAATAAAAAAAATTAGGGTTAATTTTTGCTTTGGAAGTGATCGGCCCTAGAGAGAGAAATAAGTGTGAGAAAATTATTTTCTTTGAGTGAAATTCAAGTGTTGAATTTGTTACTCTTTTTCTTCTCTAATTATGGTTTAGCCATTAAAAGAAACTAAGTTTTTTATTTTTTATCAAGAGTTAATCAATGAGAGAACAAATAGCTTTAAGGTTTAAAATGTAAAACCAAGTTTGATTGGGCTACTGTACTAGTTGATTAAACTCACCCTATTAATCACTAGAACTGCTAACGAGCTTCACTTCGAGCAAATTTCTAAAATTAATTGTCCAAAGGCTTCAAAGGTGAAATTTCTCAATTTTGTTTTAATTTGATTAAAATGTGTTTAATTGTGTTCATAACATGTTTTATGGCTTCCACTGCATATTTGATGCGTATATATATATGCGGTGTGTATGTATATTCTATAAACACCATACTGCATGTAGACACCGTAGAATAATCAACACTTTCAATTGGTATCAGAGCATATCTTGTGTTGATTTTGGTATTTTTGAGTGTTGGATATGTGTTAGGATTGGTTTCGGAGCTCAAATGGTGCATTTCAAGTATTCAAATACAAAATTGGTTGTAATGAGCTGCTGGAATGTCACAGCATTGAATGTTGAATGCCGCGGCGCTAAGGCCTAAAGCGCTGGGAGCCCAGTGCCTCGGTGTTG
Organism: Ailanthus altissimus; assembly: GCA_946807835.1. Classification (NCBI taxonomy): domain Eukaryota; kingdom Viridiplantae; phylum Streptophyta; class Magnoliopsida; order Sapindales; family Simaroubaceae; genus Ailanthus; species Ailanthus altissimus. The sequence continues at coordinate 25,700,151 of OX327684.1, forward strand.
ACACAATACACTCAGAAGTTTTTTTAATTATTTAAAAAAATTAAATTTACATGTGAGAGTTTATGAGATGCAGTAATAAAAGTCATTGATCTACATTATAAACTAAGATTATTTTTCTCTGTGTTGATAACCACAATGAGAGCCATATTAGTGAGGATTAGTTGTATTTGTATATAAATTAATGATTGATTACGAGATCACATTCCTATGAGATGGGAACCAATGAATAAAAATCTCTTTTAATCAAATTAAATTTTGTTATATTATCTGATAGTATTTTAAATAGTACGTCTTGTCAATACAGTATTAGAACGAATTATATTGATCTTTTTCCAATATTGCTACAGTGTGAAAAATTTGGTCAGTGTGATTTGGTCTATGTTAGTTAAATATAGGATGAATCAAATATATGCGAAATTATTGTCCTAGATCGCTCCAATGTACAAGTAGTATCGATAACATATATCTGATAATTGACAAGTTAATCTGTAATATACTTACTTTTATCACCGGAGAGGGGTCTCCAACTCCCTCTCTGGTGATGTTCCCTTCTCCTCTTCCTATCCTTCATTTTCTCTTTCCTCTCCCTCCTTGATTTTCCTTTTTTCCTTCTTCCTTATTTTCTTTTCTCTTTATGTGTATGCCTTTTTCTTCTTTCTACTGTTATTCATTTTTTATAGTGGTATCTAGTTTAGAAAGAGAAGATCCAACCTGTGTTACCACCCTCTGCAGAGATCCGCTGAGCCGTCACCGATCCACCGTTGAGGAATGACTTAGTTTACCAATCTCAAGCAATGCTTTTGCAGGGATTCCATAAGTTGGATATGGCTGCACTCTATTGTCTTCCACCGAGATACCGCCGATCATTTTATCAAATATCCTCGAAAAAGTAACCGATGTTTAAAACATTCTGGATTTTATTGGCTGCTTTTGTTTTGATTGTATTTAATAAGTATTGATCATGCAAAAATATGGAGGATGTATGGAATATAGTGTGACAGAGTTTTTGTATATCTCCCTCTCACTTGAGGGCAGTTCTTTTTATCCCTCTTCTGTTGAAGGGCTGAATTTCCTATTCTTTAAACGTATTTTCTCACTCGAGTATACAATCATTTCTCATTTATTTAAAGGGTTGGGGACGAGTATTTCTCAGTGTGTAAATTTATCTATAGATCCCGTTAATTTCTCTTGAAGCTCTTAGATCTGTATGTTGATGCTATTTTTTAATAGAATTCAGCTTCCTTAAAAAAAATGAATTCTCTTTTTTAACATTTAAAGCACAGTTATTGAACTCTTTTAATATATTTGTATGTAAAGATAGATTTCTCCACCATCAAAGTGGAGACTTTCATTATTCTCTATTGTTCTTCATTTACGTGGAGGTTGGTCCTTTGGGTGGTTAGCTATGAATATCTTCCAAGTGGTACCTACCCAAGCCAGCTATTCATTATGCTCCTTGACGCGACGCTTGTTTAAAACGTGCATAGTTTTTATCATTTAGGATGAACATGTTGTGTTAAATTATTTATATACACGACTTGTATTTACTTTCTCTATGTAAAGTGATATTTCATTTAATTTTTTTTATCCGTCCAACGATTTAAATTGATTTTAATATTATATTATAACTATAATTTCAAAAATGATCCTAAAAAAAAGAAAACAAACAAATCAAATAGGGACTGTATTATACTTGTAAATGGTGTTATTAGGTCAACTCAATCTACATTTTTACGTGTCTGTCAAAAGCCAAAATTTTATTTGATTTTCTCAATTGTCATGCCTATAGGTAGGCCAAGTGCATGGCTTTCCAGTTAATCGCACGCCTTAGTTTTTTTTTTTTTTTTTCTTTACAAGTTTCACAAAGTGCATGCGGTGCTCTTAAAGTGTAAGCCTTTTAAAAAGGAAAAAAAATTCCAAAGGAAGAATACAAAAGTGCTTTTTATTGCAAGTGAAATAATAGTAAGAAACCATTAACGTCTAAAGCCACTTTTAAAAATGCACGTTACCAAGCAGATGGTGCTTTAAAGCTACAATCATGGTCATCATTTCATATACTTAAATCTATTATTTGACATTTACGAATACAAATTGACGAATCAAAAGATGTTAGGCTTCTTTAATGCAGCTCCAGGAAAAACTCGCACTTCAAAAAAATTACTTAACAAAGCACGTCACAAAAATATATTAATCTAATTAACCCATAATATGATCCCATGCAGAGAGAGATTGCTTTCAGTTTATGATAACCTAATTTACGTTTTATATTATAAAGTATAGAAAGATCATTTCAGCTGGGCCAAAAAAAAGGTGATTCCCAGAAAAGCTCGTGCTTTTATAGGTGGAATTAATAAGTTTCTTCGTGAACAAGAATTAATGCATATCATTCACCAAACTATGTAGGCCAAAAAAAAAAGTGATTCCCAGAAAAGCTCGTGCTTTTATAGGTGGAATTAATAAGTTTCTTCATGAACAATAATTAATGCATTTCATTCACCAAATTATGTAGAAGTGCTTTTCGTCATAATGGTAATAGCATAAAATAATTTTGAATGGGTATAATAATTTTGAAAAATCTAAAAAATTACAAATTATTTATATACGAAATCAAACAGTAATAATATATTATGTAAATAATAAAATTAACATTATATTATTGAGTGCAATTTTTTTATTCAAAATCGTATTAGGCATGTGATTTGTGTCCATCACATTAAATTATATATATATATATATGCAGCGAAATTTAAAATTTTAATTTTATAAAATAATGATCACGATAAATTTTATATTTTATTATATTAATAAAATTAAATAGATATTAATCTTATTAATACTAAAATTGAAAATAATTACCTCGCAAATTTTTTGTACAATTTAAGTAAAAGTACTGTCTGAAATTGACATGTTAGTAATTCTAGAACTCAACATGATAAATTTGAGTGGTTAGAGTAGCAATCTTAATTTTAGTATTAATTTAATACCTAAACTCGAAATTAGCTCTTAATCTCATACTTAACATTTTAGTAATTAATTTTTTTTAATTTATTCAATATTTGAATTCATAAAAAATAATATATAATGCAAGGATGGTGACTTGCTATTAAAGGAAGAAGATGATTATTGAATGAACAATTTTTGTTCTTTGTTTTTCTTATTTTTAACAGTTAAAAATCAAAACACCAGATCAACTTCTTCTCTCCATTCCCCATCAAATGATCGGCCACCAAATTTGCACCCAAACTTAATTTTTGTTTAATTTCACATATATATTATATTTATTATTTAACTTAACTATGGTCATTTGTTGATCATAGTAAAATTATATGCTTGGCCACCAAACACATAAATATAATCTTATATTTATTTAATCTAATTATAATTAACACTTAACTATAGGTGAATCTAGCAAATTTGGTCACCAAGTTTGTATATATATTATTTTAATATTAAATAATAATTATATAATTATTAACGCAACTTTAGTTTACTTATAATTATAGTTGAGTTAAATATTATTTAATATATTAAAATTTTAAAATAATAAAATATCTTGATTATTTAATAATTATATAATTAAATATGTAAAATTACCCTTAAACTCTTATTTGGTTACTAAATAAATCTCCTAAGAGATCCCATCATACCACACATTTGAGTAAACTCAACAAATGACTCACTATGTGCCATGTGCATTTTTTAATTGGTCAACAATAGTCGTCAATTAATTAACGCATTTAACTCTTAAGTACTGATACGCGCACATCCGGAGAGTTCTTAAAACAAAATTTTGATTTTGTTAAAAATTACTAGATTGAATAATTTAATTCAGTATGCTGCCTCATTGCACATTGAATACACTTCATATTAGGGGACTCTTTAAGTTCACGTCCGATTCGTCAAATGAAACTATTCGATGAGTTCGTGATCGATGCCCTACGCACACGTCGTGGATATTACAAATCAGTGCGTTAAACCATACAAATTAAAGTTATAGCATATACATATAGTCCTTCCGTCAATTATATCCCAGAGGTACGGAGACATAGATTAATACCGTTAAATTCCCATAAGCACATTCATGAACTTATCTCCAAATTTGTATTTTTGTAAAACAATATCTGCAAACTTTTTGTGATAGTGTTTGACCTTACGAAAAACTCTTTTTTCGGAGTATCTGCTTTTGACTAAAAGACTTTCTTGAACACAATTCTTAGAGCATTAGGATAGTCAACTCAGTCATATGAGTTGACGGATCCTATATCTACGCACACCGGATTCAATGAGTATCAAACCATATCCAACGGTCAAACCATGAAAGGTCTTTGACATGTGTGAAACCAAAATACAATGGATTACTCACAAGTCAATCATAGTGCTTAGGTCAAAGAACCGCGAATACTATTCAACTCGATAATACCCTCAATTGACGATTTTATAAGATATCTATTAGAGGTTTTCGTGAGTTTGTTTAGTATCCAGTCCTGATTGAATACTCATATGCTTATATGAGCTCCAAGCTCATAGTAAACTAAGAACAATCATATGTGCCTTATAGATATAAACATACATTGATTTATATATAAAAATGATTCATCAACATATTGTATTGATGAAAATAGATCAAGAACATAGTGTTTGATAACATATTTACATAGTGACATATCTTAGCACCAATGACAACTCTTTGCAACTATGCCATTACTAGTATACCCTCAGGTTTTTGTCCCATTACAGACAAAGATTTAACTCTTTAGATCTGACTGACTCTTATAACCTGCTAACTTTTAACATTTATAATTTTCAACTCTGCTAACTCTTAGTCATAATCTAAACTCCCTTACACCAGATCTGAATTCCTTTAGATTATACAATATTCGTAACATTACAAAAAAATGTACTATATATATATTTAATATTAACGATTTTATTAAAATATTTATTATATAAATATTAAATAATTAATATTTATATAATATTATAATGGTACGTAAGCATTAACTCCACATGTGTAACATATTTTTAAATAATTAAATAATATTGTGTAAATAATAAATTTATATTGTAAAGTAATTAATGATTTTTATTTATTTATTAAATTAATATGATAACCGGTATTGAATATATATATTTTAACAAAAATACAAATATCAGTATTAAATAATAATTTATAATATAATAAAGTATTGTGTTATTTTTATTAATTATTTAATAATATAAATATATTAATTTTACTATTTATACAGTATATTTTTATTATTAGATATTATACAAACACAGTTAGTGACTTTTAAAATAAAAATATTATTATACTCTTACAAAATTAATTTATATTATTATAATTATAATAATAATTTTTTTAAATATTATCAATTATTAAAAAAGATTTTTTAATAATTAACAAATCTAATAAGGGTGAACGAAATTTACCTGAGTATATGCCATATTGGCATTTCCTGCGGCATATGGGCACTCCATAAATAATTTTACAAGCAGCAAAAATTCAAAGTTAATCAACTCCGTGAAGAACGAATCACTCCTTTGGATAGACGCCTCGTCAAATCCGACTCGTATTAGTTTCAATAATTTTAAATCTGACCCAAAATGTCAGAAGTTAATTGTTTTTTTTTTCTTTAGTGTGTCGCGTACGAACGGTCGTCAACGTAGTAAAGTCTCTATGTCACGTATGAACGGTCGTCAACGTAGTAAAGTGTGTCACGACTTTGACAAAATTAAACAGAAAATTAGAGCGCGATTAATTATGTGTAATCCTTTAATTACACTCCAATTATTTAACTATTTAAGATGTTAAATAGAGTATTCCATTGAGATTTCAATTTCATTAGCCATTAATTTAATGAGTTGATTCAGAAATTGTATTTAATTTGTGGTTCTAATTAAACTGTTAATATTCAAAATTTTAAAAAATAAAAATTGTGGTCACATCAAGTCACAAATCATATGTTAAATTGAATAATTTTATATTATTTAAACTCAATTTCTTTTTTAATCTACACAATAAAAGAATAATTTTGACAAAATAAAATAATAAAATAATTAAAATATTAAAAAGATAGAGAGTGAGCGACAGCCACCATCAACCGCCATCAAACGTGGAGCGTTGTAAGTGGTCATCGTCGCTTTCTCTCTATTTTTTTGCCATCATTGCCCACTGCCTCTTATTCACCTTTTTAATCACCTTCATGTCATTCATTTTAATAAAAAATTACTATATCATTATATAAATCATAAAAAACAGAGTATAATAATATAAAAATTAATTTTTTTATCACTAAAAACTTGCGGCCTATTGTTGCTAATCACCAATAACAATAACGGAGTAATTTATTTTTATTAAATTATTAAAAATAAATATTAAAAATAAATATTAAAATTAAAACCTTATAAAAACGTGTCACGTGTCTTATTTACTTTTTATTTTTATTATTAGTCAAACAAATATTAACACATATCTTATTCTATTAGTATATTTTAAATTTGTGTTAAATTTTAATTTTATCTTCCACTATTAAATTTAACAAAAATTGACAACGAATTATGATAAAACTTCAAAATAATTAAGATAAAATTAAGTGTTAGCTCTTACTCCTATAACAAAGATATCCTTTATCTCCCAATAAAATTATAACACTAGTTTAACTTGAAACAAATCTTAATATTAATTCACTAATTACAGATTTTTAAAAAAATCTCAAAATTCTCTCAATATGCACCTTAAAGGTAGATATTAAGAGGTAAATATCGTAAATGACACTGTGATTTTAAAAATTAGAACACACTTATTTAATTTCTTTCAAATATATATTTTTTTTGCATAATTTAAAATGTCGACAAATATAAATAATATGATTAGACTTTTTATTTTTATAAAAATTTATTTTCAACTAAAATTTAGCAATTAATATTATAACCTATATATTTAAAAATGTCTACATATTTACACCGAAAAATAATTAAATACATACATTTTAAAATTTTCACAAATAGTTGTTTTATGTTCAAAACAATTGTAGTCAGTCTATAATGTAAAAAAATAATTATTTAAGGTGAGATTATGTAAAACGAGATTATTGATATATGAAAATTTACTCACTACCTATATGCTAATAAAAATAAGTAAAAATCCTTTTTTTTTTAAGAAATTAAAATGTAATTTCATCCCAAGAATATCGATGTATCACAACAAGAAAGATATTTTATAGTACATCTCAAGTGATATTTTTAACAAATTCAATAATAAATAATAATAAAATATTGATACATTTTTATCGTATTAAATTATTATTTTGTGCATTAAAATATCTAATAAACGCACTCTCTCTTATGTTAAAAAGAAAAAGAGGTGAGAATCGCCCAACTATTAGACGGTAAATTATACTTAAAATATTACTTTTTTAAGATATATAGATTTTTAAAGTTTAAAATATTACATTTAATATTTTAAAATTTATATTTAAATTCCAAATTTTGTGAACCATTAGAGATAAATCTGAATAATTATTTATATGCTTGAAACATTTAATAAAATGTGCTCTATTTAGCTGGCGACAAGTTACTATTTAGTATCATTTGATACTATTTTAACAGTATTATACGGTGTTATTCAATATTAAATAATATTAAACAGTAATCCATCGTATACCGTTATCACCCGCTAAATCAACACTATGTACATGAACTTGCTGGTGAAGCGTACATGTGATGTAATGGGAGATTTGTACGGCCCAAAAAATGTGCTGGTCACCGTCGGTCCAGCCGAGCAAAGCGGGTGTGAGAGTGACTGTTCTTACGCTATAATAATGCAAAGTCCAAAAAAAAAAAAAAGAACCCACAAAGTTGATACACGTCACGTCAGCATCATATATTTGATTTTGGAAAAATCTAGTAAGTGGACGGTGGTGGTGGTGGTGGTGAGAAAATTTGACCTGCAGCTCAATAGTCAGTCAATACACAACAACAAACACCCATTTCATTTCATTAATTTACTTCATGCTTTCTACTCTCAAGTCTGACGTCGAGAGCCAATCGCCCGCACACATATATTTTCTGCCGACACATTCGTTAAGAAATTTGGTGGAGGGTGAATTCCGGCTCTAAATTTTGATTAAATTTGTAGGAGTTTGTTTCATAAAAATAGGGCACAAGACTTAAAACTATCGCGTATTTGATGATTGTTTAGTTATTATTATTTTTATTTAGTAGAATGTTTCGTTTTATAATTTAAAAATAGTTATTTTTTATACTTAAGTTATTAAAAAATACATGAATATTTTTTTTGAAAATATATTTAGAATAATATGTTTAACTCAAAGTGCCACAATATAAATTGAGGGTGTAAAGCTCATGAACAATATTATTAATACATAGCAAATAACTCAAATAATTTACTACATTTGATAAAGAAATTGAATAACAAAAAAACATAAAATAAGACAATATTTATAAGTTTAGTTAGATAGTATATTTTATACTGTATAGACGATAACTTTGATTATTACATTAAATATGGTTGAATAAAGTTTTATTTTTAGCAAGGGTGCATTATAGAAATTAAAAAAAAAAATTAATGTTATGATATATATATTGAAACCAATGTTAGGATATATTTGACGTTATAAAAATTTTATTCTTAAAAACATAAATTCTGAAATTTTAGTGTAAGAGATAAAATAATTTTTTAATCTTTAAAAACTCTTATTCACATGAAATCAAATGTCACAAAAAAAAAAGAAATTTTAATATTAAAATTATTATTTTTATATATAAACAATATTACATCATTAATACAATCAATAATATTGTATCAAAGAATATAATAATATATAATCAGAGAATTATCAAAACAACATAATATATTTACATATTAATGTATGTTCAAATTTAAACTCTTCGTATAAATAAAATAAACTAAATTACCTATTAAAAAATAGGCCTTAAATCAGGAGCACACATATCATTTTAAAAAATAAATCAATTATTCTTATATAAAATTATAAAACTATATTATATAAAAGAAACAAAACTGTTCTCACATAAAAGGGACAACTAAAAATACACAATCACATTATTTATAATATCCTTTATTATTTTCAACGATAAACTCATTTAAAGCATCGAACTATTACCAACGTCAAATATAACACAAAATAACAATCAAACTATATAAAAAATTTAAGTTTGAGCCATAAAACCAACAAATTTGAGGCCGTTGGAACTTCAAAGAATGATGAGCCGTAGGACCTTGTTTACGCGAGGTGGCAACGGAGTTGTTCTGCACCAATTGCAGTGGAGAAACTTTAAAGCTACCGAATTTTACTTTCTCACCGTATCAAATGTTGAATGGCGGCTGCTGATGAGTAAAGCTTGCTCGAATGGCAATGGTTGCTTGCTTGTCCGACAATTGTTAACAGAGGTGATGATTACAAATGTTCGATGAAAGAGAGCGTGGGCAATGAAGCATGACGATGGCTCGGGTGGTTGGGTTATTGGATAGTACATATGCTAACCAAACAGGCTCACATCACATCTCTAAATTGCACCTCACTAGATTTAATTTTAATTATTTATAATGATTATTTAATTGTAAATATTAATAAAATTATCACGGTAATATAATATCAAATAAAATGGTAAATTGAGTGATAATACAAAGAATGCTAATAAAAAGAATTAGTTAATTTATTTTTACACCTCTTTTACATTTTGACTTCAACTTGTCGTTGTTTTTTATTCAAGTATTACGATACATTCAAACAAGTTATATAAATTTATCAATACATTTTGATGTGATATAATAAGATTAAATAATAAATTAAATAATTTAATGTAACAAATAAAATTAAAATTACATTTAATTATATCATGTCCACATTAGATGTATGTTTTGAAATATTTTACTTTATTTATTATTTAAATTAAAAATGTTAGTGCAAAAATAAGTAAAGCGTGTAAGTGGAAGTTGAGACAATTAAATGATTACAATCTCGTGTATTTATATTAACAACTCAATAATAAATAGCCAACTTATGTTAACAACTTAATAATAAAGAGTCAACGTACTTATATTATCAGTTTAATAATAAAAAATTAATAATACATTTACTTCTACTTTAATAAAAATTCAAATTTCAAATATCTATATAAGTGATTACAATCTCACGCACACACTAAGATGGTTAGAGTCATTATATCGTTTCCTTTTAGCTTTTAGTTTAAAAAAAAAAAGACGTGTGGGGAATTCAGGATTGTTTGGCGAAACTCATTCGGAAATGATTAGCTTCGCCCATAGACAAACATATAAAATTAAATAGACCACCAAACCAAACGAAAATAAAAAAGTAAGCTTTAGATAAAAATTAAAAAAAAAAACTCATTACCTTTTAGAATAGTACGGTCATTCATTTGTCATAATTTTTTTTCTATTACTCTTTTTTTTCCTCTTGTCTTTTTAAGCCAATAACTTGTGTTCATAAATTTTGGTGGTTACTTTTTTTTTTAAAGGTAATAAAGTGTGCAAGAATAAATAATTTTTTTTTCGTCTCTTTCAAAATTAAATTTAGGTAGTAACATGACACCAAAATTTAATAATCACAAAATTAGGCCACAAATTTTTATGGTTACTTTGAAAAATTAAAATGTTATATTTTTTTTAATTAAAATTTTAAAAATGATCAATAAAGTTCAAATCACATGATCAAAATGAAGTTCTCTTAAATTATCCATTTAGCATTACTATAAAAAGAGGGCGTCTTCATTTTCAAATATGAGCCTAATTTAGCATTACTATAATTTATAATTGGTGAATTTATCACAAGATAATCAAATGCCAAACTCTTTATAAGTGTAGTATCTTCACAAATGGAATTCATCATTGACATTGCCATTTGTACTCAAAACTTTCTTTTCATGCACTCAACATCTCATATTACAAAAGAATAAAGATGTTACCAAAAAGCCAATAAAAGCCCCAACATATACATGTTAGAAAGAGAGACTATATGATCATCAACACAACACAACCCCATATAAACAACTTTTTTTTTTGTTTAAATCTCTAAGAACCAAACAAAAAATTTTGGCCATCATTGCCATCTTTTTCCCCATAAGCAGCCAAAGAAGGGGGGCGATAAGTGGGGTAGCTGATATTCAAGTTATAACATAAAAATAATTGCTAAATGACTTGGATTGTCCATCACTTTATGGCTTGGGCCCCCTCCTCTCCCTTCTGCTTTCTAGACTTTTTGATCTCATCAAACCAAAGGCAAGGCATGCATGGGTTTTCTTCGCTAACCTTTTTCTTTTTGCTTCTTTCTTTTTAAGAATAAGTTTTTCGACCAACCTTAAAATTAAGCCATAGTGCCCCCCACTGCCCATTTTTCTCCTGATAAACGTTTTAAGTTTTCGGATGGTAAAATTAAGGCATAGGTGCTTGTTGGAGTCTTTTTTTTTTTTTTTATTTGTATGAAAGATGAACATATATAATTAAAAAAAATAAATCAGAAGAAGATATTGAACTGAAAATATTAAATATTAAAATGATAACATCAAATGTTAGATCCATAGTATAATGTATGATAAATAGAATAGTATTTAGAGAACCTACAATCACAAAACACGAATAATTCAGATTCTACATTAGAGACAGACTGTACCTAACTCATTGTAGAGTAAAAAAAAAACTTAAAAAAGAAAACATGTCGCTCGGAAAAACACAATGAGATCCCCCATCGTGGTGTTGATTATCAAATTAATTAGTAAAATTTACACACAACGTAAAATTATAGTAATATTCTTATGATTACCAAACAATATTGTTTTTTTTTTTTTAAAGTTATTTTCTTAATCTTTCTCTTGGCCTATGCAACAATACACAAAACAGAGTCTAGAATCTGTCTATATAAATAATAATAGTAACCCGAGGAAAATGGTAAATAAATTTCTAGCTATTTGATACATCGAGAACAAACCATTTTCTCCATCTAATTCATATTCAGTAATTCACTCCATTCCTTTTAAAAAAAAAAAATGAGTAATTCATTCCATTGAGCTTTCACTTACCAAACTAAATCATAACAAACAACACAATATTTCTTTTGAGTCGCGTACTCTCACACGGCAACAGAAACAAAGCAAAACGTTAATACTTCTTGTTCTGAGAGACACTGTATTTCTCTCTCTCTCTCTCATTTCTATTATTATACGTGTTGTAGTTCTTCTGAGGTAGTGATAAGTAGATTTGGCCTTTGGGTGGACTTGATGTATATGCTCTGTTTTTTTAATTTGTTGAATTGAAGAAACAGAGCTTCGTTGATTCTATCGATCACAAGGGTTTGCCTCGGCATCGGAAAACGCCACCAAAACGATTTTCAAGAACAAACCCAGGTCAGTTTTTGTTTTTTCTCAAATGGGTTTCCCTCAGTCTTTTTGATTTTTAGCTCTCACTTTCTTTGTCTCTGTCCGGGCTCGCCACACAACATAAGAGATGGAGAGCGTGTGTGTGTGTGTGTGCGAGAGAGAGAGAGAAAGTGATATACGGAAAATAAATTTATTTTATTTTATTTTATATCTATTTTCTCTTTGTTTGTCTTCGTTTTTTGTGTTATTGATAGAAATCTGTATGTTTTTTTTTTTTTGTATCTATATGCAATGTGTCTGCAGATTCTTTCTCCAAATAACACTTCTTTTGTATGTTGTTTGTTTTTTGTCTCTCATTGAACAGATGGTGATAGGAAATGCCCTTCTACAAACGATTTGATCTCTATTTCAGTTCAGCTCAACACCGACTCACTTCTGTTTTTAATCTAAATAATAATCCTTTTCTGTATCGACTCACCGTATTCAATGATGGGTATCACTCTTTTGCTCAATAGAATCTCAGCTTCATATTCAGCAAGACAATCACATAATGCCCTTTTGGAAGCAATTCAAGGCTTGCCCATTTTGGAGCTATCTTCAATCTGCATCAATTTGACGCTTTTCCTTGTGTTTCTCTTTATAATATCTGCAAGGCAAATATTTGTATGCGTAGGTCGAATTAGGACTTTTAAGGACGATTCGGTTGCGAATTCGAGCCCAATTAGGCGCAGTGTTATTGTTGATGGAGATATTAGAGATGTTAAGATTGGTACCTGGTTTAAACTGTCGGTGTTTTGTTGTTTCTATGTGTTGTTTGTTCAAGTTTTGGTTTTGGGGTTTGATGGGGTTGGTTTGATAAGAAGGGCTGTTATTGGGAAGGAAGTGGATTGGTCTGCTATTTGCCTGCCTGCCACCCAAGGCTTAGCTTGGTTTGTACTAAGTTTTTCCGCTCTCCATTGTAAATTTAAGGTCTCTGAGAAGTTCCCATTTTTGTTGAGGGTATGGTGGATTTTGTCATTTTTGATTTGTTTGTGTACTTTGTATGTCGACGGGAGAGGGCTCTTGACAGATGGTTCAAAACACTGGTGTTCTCATGTTGTGGCAAATTTTGCTGCAACCCCATCTCTTGCATTCCTATGTTTTGTTGCAATTAGGGGTCTTACTGGTATACAAGTTTGTAGAAACTCAGATCTTCAGGAACCGTTGCTTCTTGATGAAGAGGCAGGATGTCTTAAGATCACTCCTTATAGCCATGCTGGCCTCTTTAGCTTGGCCACACTTTCTTGGTTGAATCCACTTCTTTCAATTGGTTCAAAGAGACCGCTTGAGCTTAAGGATATTCCTCTCCTGGCGCCAAAAAATCGAGCCAAGACCAATTATAAGGTTTTGAATTCAAATTGGGAGAAATTAAAGGCTGAAAATCCTCCTAAGCAACCCTCTTTAGCTCGGGCAATTCTGAAATCATTTTGGAAGGATGCAGCTTGGAATGCTATCTTTGCTGGGTTGAACACAATTGTTTCCTATGTTGGTCCATACATGATTAGCTATTTTGTTGATTATTTAGGGGGAAAGGAAACTTTCCCTCATGAGGGTTATGTTCTTGCTGGGATATTCTTTTCAGCCAAGCTGGTTGAGACCTTAACAACCCGGCAGTGGTATCTTGGGGTTGACATTTTGGGTATGCATGTGAGATCGGCCCTTACAGCAATGGTGTACAGAAAAGGACTCATGCTTTCGAGCTTGGCTAGGCAAAGTCATACCAGCGGAGAGATAGTTAATTACATGGCAGTTGATGTCCAAAGAATTGGGGACTACTCTTGGTATCTCCATGACATATGGATGCTTCCTCTACAAATAATTCTCGCTCTTGCAATTCTGTATAAAAATGTTGGAATTGCTTCCGTTGCAACATTGATTGCCACCATTATTTCCATTGTTGTCACTGTACCTCTGGCAAAGGTCCAAGAAGATTACCAAGACAAACTAATGGCTGCCAAGGATGAACGGATGAGGAAAACTTCAGAGTGTCTTAGGAATATGAGAATTCTCAAGTTGCAAGCTTGGGAGGAAAGGTATCGGCAGATGCTAGAGGACATGCGAGGTGTAGAGTTCAGGTGGCTCCGAAAAGCTCTTTATTCTCAAGCTTTTATTACATTCATTTTCTGGAGTTCCCCAATATTTGTTTCAGCAATCACATTTGGTACTTCAATATTGTTGGGAGGTCAACTCACAGCAGGGGGTGTTCTTTCTGCTCTTGCCACTTTCAGAATCCTCCAAGAACCACTCAGGAATTTTCCTGACTTAGTGTCAATGATGGCTCAGACAAAAGTTTCTCTTGATCGAATTTCTGGATTCCTGCAGGAGGAGGGGTTACAGGAAGATGCAACTATTGTTCTTCCCCGAGGAATGACGAATACTGCTATAGAAATTGAAAATGCTGAGTTCTGCTGGGACCCGTCTTCTTCAAGGCCTACATTATCAAGAATATCAATGAAAGTGGAGAGGGGGATGCGAGTGGCTGTTTGTGGTGTAGTTGGCTCTGGGAAATCAAGCTTGCTTTCTTGCATTCTTGGGGAGATACCAAAGATCTCTGGTGAAGTAAGTCAAATTATGCAATTTTAGTTCCGTTGTCAGTATTAAATCTTCTTCTCTGTTGTTTTACAATATATTTTTTCCCTAATGTTGGTCAAAACAGGTAAGTCCTCATTATTTTCCTTTCAACACTTTTCAGGTAAGATTGTGTGGTACGGCTGCTTATGTTTCTCAATCTGCATGGATACAGTCTGGAAATATTGAAGAAAATATTCTTTTTGGTAGTCCAATGGATAAAGCAAAGTACAAGAAAGTTATTCATGCTTGTTCACTGAAAAAGGATTTCGAACTTTTCTCTCATGGAGACCAGACTATTATTGGTGATAGAGGTATAAACCTGAGTGGTGGCCAGAAGCAACGAGTGCAGCTTGCAAGGGCACTTTATCAAGACGCAGATATCTATTTACTTGACGATCCCTTCAGTGCTGTTGATGCACATACTGGATCAGAATTGTTCAAGGTTAGACTTGCACAATGAATCACAAATTATGCAATTTAGCAAATGAAATTTGTCTAAACTTTCTATTTTGAACTACAGGAATACATATTGACGGCACTGGCAAATAAGACGGTGGTATTTGTGACCCATCAAGTTGAATTTCTGCCTGCTGCTGATTTGATTCTGGTATGCAACTGTTTCAATATTTTAATTACACAGAATGGTGGTGAAGTCTTTTGCATATACTTGTACAGATGCTGTTGTCTTTGTAGTTGACTTTTTTATTGCATCTCTTTATTACTTGTATTGCACATTCTTCAATCTCTTCTTTGGCTTTTCACTGAATGACAGGAGCACCATGATTTAAGTATGATATTTTGATTGAAAATATTTGAAATCTACCAATCCTTGGCAAGAAGTGATTTATCTGTCTTTAAATATTCAATCTATTTGTTTATCTAACTGGAAGTATTTATGTCTCAGCATCTTTTGCCCTTCACCAATATGCATCTAAGCTGTTCTTAATTTTTTCTGGGGCCCCTAGAAGATGCATCTAAGCATCTCAATGTTTTTTTTGGTCTTTAGGAAGTGCATCATTTTATTTTCATCTGTTATTTGCAGGTTCTTAAGGAAGGCCGTATTATACAGGCAGGAAAATATGATGAACTTCTACAAGCAGGGACCGATTTTAATGCTTTAGTTTCAGCTCAC
Source organism: Ailanthus altissimus (assembly GCA_946807835.1). Taxonomy (NCBI): domain Eukaryota; kingdom Viridiplantae; phylum Streptophyta; class Magnoliopsida; order Sapindales; family Simaroubaceae; genus Ailanthus; species Ailanthus altissimus. Next base: position 25,716,268 of record OX327684.1, read on the forward strand.
CATGAAGCAATTGAAGCTATGGATATTCCAAATCACTCATCAGAAGATTCAGATGATCTGACTCTGGATGGGTGTCTTATACAAGATAAAAAATGTGATACAGCTGAAAATAATATTGACAGTTTGGCAAAGGAAGTTCAAGATGGTGCCTCGGTTTCAGAGCAGAAAGCAATCAAAGAAAAGAAAAAAGCAAAACGCTCGAGGAAAAAGCAGCTTGTTCAGGAAGAGGAAAGAGTAAGAGGAAGAGTCAGCATGAAGGTTTACTTGTCTTATATGGCCGCAGCTTACAGAGGCTTATTGATTCCTCTCATAATCTTTGCACAAGGATTGTTTCAGTTCCTTCAAATAGCTAGTAATTGGTGGATGGCTTGGGCAAATCCCCAAACTGAAGGAGATAAACCTAAAGTTAATCCTATGGTCCTTCTTGTAGTTTATATGGCTCTTGCTTTTGGCAGCTCCTGGTTTATTTTTGTCAGGGCTGTTCTGGTAGCTACATTTGGTTTGGCGGCTGCTCAGAAATTGTTTCTAAGGATGCTTAGAAGTGTGTTCCGAGCTCCAATGTCATTCTTTGACTCTACACCAGCAGGACGGATCTTGAATCGTGTAAGTTTTCATAACATATGTTTTATTTTTTCCTTTAACACATGTTTGGGATGTTCTTATTTTCTTTTGGTTTTCGCCAAAATTCCATTTTGTTCTCATTGTATAATGTCAATCATCTATGAACTTACAGGTATCCATTGATCAAAGTGTTGTTGATCTTGATATCCCTTTTAGACTTGGTGGGTTTGCTTCCACAACAATACAGCTTATTGGCATTGTTGGTGTAATGACAAAAGTTACCTGGCAAGTTTTGCTTCTTGTTGTTCCAATGGCGGTTGCATGCTTGTGGATGCAGGTGACTGGTTATCTTTATCTCGAACTTTGTGGTAGTCATGCTTAATTGGTTCTAGAAAAAGGATATTGCTCAATGTTGGCTTCTTTTTTGCTTTATTTCCCTTCTCCCTTGCTCTCGCTGTGAAAGGAACAAGAGATTCAATCATTAGTTTTTTATGTTCATTAATATTCAACGAACTTTTACAGATTCTCCTTTTGTATATTTCCACTATGTTTGTGGTGGCGTCACCCTTGTTTTTTCCATTTCCATTGCTTCTCTACTGACTGAAAAAGAGAAGGAAGTGAAGAGTTTAACGTCAATGTCTCCTTAATGCAGAAATACTACATGGCTTCATCAAGGGAACTGGTCCGGATTGTTAGCATCCAGAAATCTCCAATTATCCACCTTTTTGGCGAGTCCATTGCTGGAGCAGCCACAATTAGAGGTTTTGGGCAAGAAAAAAGGTTCATGAAGAGGAATCTTTATCTTCTTGATTGTTTTGCCCGTCCATTCTTCTGCAGTATTGCAGCTATTGAATGGCTTTGCTTTCGCATGGAACTGCTTTCAACCTTTGTGTTTGCCTTTTGTATGGTTTTACTTGTGAGTTTTCCACATGGAGCTATTGATCCGAGTAAGTAACATTTTGCTTAATTATTAAATGCTTCACTTATTCTCATTATATACCATTTAGCAAGGGAAAGTTGTGTTGTAAAATAAACATTTGAAACAAAATGTGTGCATGACGGAAAAGTAATAGCTTGATGGTTTGTGTTATAAAACTATTTGTTGTTATGGTGTGGTATCCATGTGATTTCTTGTGGCATGGCATGGCATACTGTACTAAGATTGCTCCCTATTTTCTTTCTGATAGTGCATCTTTTCTTGCTGTAGAAAAAGGATAATTGAATTTGTTTATTGAGATAAAATCTAGTTGTTAAGTGCAATTATTTCTTGCATATAGGTATGGCAGGTCTTGCAGTGACATATGGCCTTAATTTAAATGCACGACTGTCACGGTGGATACTTAGCTTTTGCAAGCTTGAAAATAAAATTATTTCCATCGAAAGGATTTACCAGTATAGCCAAATTCCTGGTGAAGCTCCTCCAATTATTGAGGACTCTCGCCCTCCAACCTTGTGGCCAGAGAATGGAACAATTGAACTTATTGATTTAAAAGTATGCAGTTCTACCTCACTGTGGGCCTATTTTTAATTCAATTTTTTGTTACAACTTCTATAGTAGTAATTTTGAACAAATTGAGGAAAATAAGATTTCACTTTTCTTATTCTTGCTTACTGTGTTTGGTTATGAAATGTTGATTGGCTTCCATTTATATTTTCTAAGGTTCGTTATGGTGATAATCTTCCTGTGGTGCTTCATGGGATAAGTTGTGCATTTCCCGGAGGAAAAAAGATTGGCATTGTTGGGCGTACTGGCAGTGGTAAATCTACTTTGATCCAGGCATTATTTAGATTGATTGAACCAGCTGGTGGGAGGATCATTATAGACAACATTGATATTTCAACAATTGGCCTCCATGATCTCCGTAGTCGTCTTGGTATCATACCCCAGGATCCTACTTTATTTGAAGGGACCATTAGGTGCAATCTTGATCCTCTTGAAGAGCATACGGATAGTGAAATTTGGGAGGTATTTATCACACACCACATATGTTCTTTTATGTACATGTGATGCAACATTAATTTTCTTGTTTATAGAACGTCCTGAGATATATTTTTGAACATAAATATAATCAAATTGTTGTCATCAATTTTATTAAGAACTTAAAAGTCTAGGAAATATTGCAAATAATTCCCACTTTATATAGAGTAATTTTAAAATGATATACGAGCATCTCCTTTTTGTTATCCTTGCCACTTTTTTCCTAATAATAGATGTTTGTGAGAAAAAAAAAATTGTCCTTGTATTTTGCAATGTGTAATGCCCTGCCCAAAATTAAGTAATAAGTTTGATTTTGGACAGGCACTTGACAAGTCTCAGCTTGGCGACATAGTTCGTGAGAAAGACCAAAAGCTTGATGCACCAGGTTTTCAGCCTTCCCATTCAACAGAAGTCTTTGTTCTTTATATATAGTCATTTCTTTGCAAAAATATCCTTAATTCATTTGTTGTTTTCTTTATTGGAATATTTCAGTGCTAGAAAATGGAGAAAACTGGAGTGTGGGACAGCGTCAACTTGTTTCCCTTGGTAGGGCTTTACTTAAGCAGGCTAGAATACTAGTGCTTGATGAAGCAACGGCTTCGGTTGATACAGCCACAGACAATCTTATCCAGAAGATTATTCGAACGGAGTTTAAAGACTGCACTGTATGCACCATTGCACATCGCATCCCAACTGTTATAGACAGCGATATGGTTTTGGTACTAAGTGATGGTGCGTGCAGTTATATTCTAAACTTGTTATTAGTAACTTACAGAACCTTTCTTCAACAGTCCGATACCAGTTGTCTTATTCAGTGCCCCCCGTTCCCTTCTATGCCAGTGACCATTAATTATGGTTTTGATACCTTTGCAGGACGAGTTGCAGAGTTTGATACCCCACAACGACTTTTAGAGGATAAGACATCCATGTTTCTAAAGTTGGTGACGGAATATTCCTCGAGGTCAAGTGGCATACCAGATTTTTAAAATAGATGGCATGCCCAGAAACCTTCAAGTCAGAGGCGGCAAGAGCAAAAAACTACCTGAACTGAACTGCTGCTGCTATTGCTTTCGGCAAATTGAGAAGGGAAAAGGGAAGGACAAAGGTGCAAGCTGTCATTAAACCAGAGTCCTATCGGAGGAAAGTAGTTTCTTGTTCAAGTTCATTACGAGTTCATTCTTCCCCATAAGCATAACTGGGGAATCCATTTCGGTTATCGGGAAATAAGTTGGTGGGTAGAGATTGGTAATAATCAAATTTTAAGGAAAATGGGTAGCTGATTATATTGGTTCATCAATGTTCAATAAAGTAGTGTTCGGATTGAAGGTGGTGGTTCTTATTTAGTCGGGAAAATTGTAGAGCTGAACTAGTTGATGTCAATTCCACTATTTGTAGCGGAAAATTTCAGTTTTTAGCCTATAAGGCAAGAAATTTTGTTAAGAAATTGTTGTTTCTTTCAATTTGCTTTCCATTTATATTTAAACGTTGACCACATTGCATCACACCCAATCTTAGCTCTTAACTGATGCTGAACTACAATCGCCTATGGCTACCTGCATCTGCTTCATTGGGCTTCAAGTAAGTGCATTGATCAATATTCAATGATCACATTCTCCTTCTATCAGTGTTTTTGAGATTTTTTTTTTCATTTTTATATTATTAAAATTTTATCAAGAAATCTGAATGGTTCTTTTTTTTTTTTATTTTCTAATATTTGATAGAATAAAATTTTTGGGGGGTAGAAAACAATATTCAGAGCGATTTATGAGAGAATATTTTATTATGAAGTATTTTTACAAGCAATTGAATGAACAATCACTCTTGGCTACATTTTACTATATGAGTGTTGAAAATCTAATTCAATTCGATCAATTCGTTCTATTTAATTCATATTGATATGCTGTTATTTTATTTTTGTTGAATTTGATAAATTAGTGGATTGAATTAAATCTATTAATATTTAGTTTTATTTCAATAAATTTATGAGAAATTTGAAGAAAATAATAACGTAATTTTTGCAAATAAATGAATTAAAAAAAATATCATTTATCTCATTTGTTTGAACATCTCAATTTTTTTATTTATAAAAGCCACTAAATTTGCAAAAGATAAGTATTATTTTACTAAATATAAGTTACTTTTAATTGTTATAACCACCTAAGAAATCAATTCAAAGTATTTTTTTCAAATCTTTTCACGAGATTAGTGGGTCTAAAATTTAAGTTCAATACAATTAGGAATGTAATTTTGGTGGGTTAGGTTATAGCATATCAAACTTAACCTACTTTAACCTCTGATTTACTCCATTTAATACTTTTAAATAAAATTAGTATTTTTTTAATTATAATTTTGAATCAAATAAGATTGAATTGGATTGAATTTACACCTTTTTCTTGTGAAACTATTTGAACTCCAATATTTTGTCACATGGGATGATTCCCTTATCATTTTCTTTTGTAATAAAAACTTTATCCCTTATAAAGATTACCAAGGAAGACCAAAACAAAAAAAAGTACTAAATTGCAAAGTTATATTTTTTAATCTTTTAACCAACTTTTCTAAAATCCTAATTATGCTTTCTATTTCATACATAAAATCTTTCTCTATTTTGAAGCTCAAGTTGGATTATTTATGTTATTTCTCGAGAAAATAAATACATCTCAATATGACTTTTATGGGCCAATACGAGAAATAAATATATTGGTTTTATGGGCCAAGTTTTTGAATTATGCAAATGTAACTTGAGTCGGCAAGTCTTGAATTTAGATGTAAAAATGAGAGATTTGAACAATTCTGAAGAAAAAAAAAATAGCTGCTTAAGCATCGCGAGGAATGATTATAAAGAAACAGATGACCATCTGCAACTTTAAACAAATTCATTCAGTCAATTAAATTGATTCATAAAAAAAAATGGCAAATTTTGAATTAAGTTGGGGGTCCTTTTTTTTTTTGATAAAATTAAATGGGGTCTTTTAAGGAGTTAAAATAAAATTTAAGATTTTAATTACGTGTATTTAAATTCGAGGGTTCATGAGTTAAAAAGTGGGGTTCCAATAACTCCATTCCTTTTTCTTTTTCTTGTATTGGACTGTATAACACTCTTTAACATTTACCCAAAAAAAATATGTTTTAAATTTAAAATAATATTTTAAATGCTTAAAATTAAAAAAAAAATATTAAATAACATAAATATTTTTCATTATAAATGAAAATTTTTATTTATTAAAACAGATTGATTAAAATAATAAATATTATATTATAGTAACGTTATATGTACGAACTAATTATATAAATTTATTTAATTTATCTAACATTGCTTAATATGAATGAAAGATAAATAAAACAAAATAAAATAAATAAAATATATAATGTGATAATAATTTAATTAATTCTATTATGCCACGTATAATAAAGTTTAAAAATGCACATAAAAATTTGTCAAAATGATAAAGTACACTTTTGTAAGTGCATTCTCTTAACTGAAATCAGAAGTTTGAATCTTAATTGGTGTTAAATTTTCTTCTTTTTTTTTTTTTATAATTATAAAAATACTAAAAAATAAATAAATAAATAAAGTTTGGAGATTTAGTTTGCACATGCAGTATTATATTTTTTTTTATTCTTCAATTTTTTTTTTTTTATATTTTAAAGATAAAGTTGGTGGTAAATTTGGGCCTATTACCTTCAAAAACTTATTGGGCCAAATTGAAACCCGATCCAAACAACCCAAACCAATCTCCAACTCCAAGCATTTTTAAACAAAGCAGACTCTGCATCGCAGCAACTCTCTACTCTGGCTGTAAGGAAGTTGTAGTTGAGAATTAGGAACGATGCAGGCCATTGCAAGGAGATTAGGGCGGCAGCAATCTCGAAATCCCGCAGTTTCTATCTATTCTCTCAAATCGATTTACCCGCGCTCCGATTACTGTAACCCCGATTAGGCTCTTTTCTTTTTCTTTTTCCTGTTTCAGTGTTTGATCTTAAAATCTAATTTAAAATTTTTGATTTTTCTGGTGAAATTTCAGATTATGGAGCTGATCATCCAAGGTTCGAATCTACTTCTGTCGCTACCAAAGGTGTGGGCCACCTTGTTCGTAGGGGTACCGGTGGAAGATCTTCTGTTAGGTATTTTTTCTTCATTTTTCTATTTACATTTCTGCGCGCAATGTAGCAAATATTTTGAGGGTTTTGTTTGGGATAATGCGATTACAAATGGGTCATTTTGATTTTGTACAATGGATTCTGCACTGGTAAAAAATATCGCATTTTGGAGTTTGTCAAAAGGGCTAATGGTAGTCAGCTGAAATAGGCAAAGCCCTTCTCAGATTTTTTAACACTTTTAGTACTTCTATGGTGAAGCACTTGATGGGTATTAGAGAAAAGTCCTTCGGTTTGCAAAAGTGTTTGAAGGTGTTTTTTTAGAAAATGCCTTAAAAAGTGTTTTTGAAGAACAAATTTGTACAAGGAAGCACTTCAATTTGTATACTAATTTTCTTGTGTGGAATGTTGTAGTTTTATTTTTGATTGCCGTCTTGTGACTCGGAAAATGTTATGTTTACAGTGGCATTATAGCTACAGTTTTCGGTGCCACTGGGTTCCTTGGACGTTATGTTGTGCAACAACTTGGTGAGTTATGTTTTAACAAGCTATTTCTTTTAGTTCATATTATATTGGTCATGTTGTGCACAGGTTAAATTTGATTGCATTTGATTTTGTTTCGGCATATTGTGTTCATTAGTTTATTTATTTATTTATTTATTGCTAATCTGTTCTCTGCTTTCCAGCTAAAATGGGATCTCAAGTGTTAGTTCCTTTCCGGGGTTCTGAGGATTCTCCTCGTCATCTCAAGTTGATGGGAGATTTGGGACAGGTATAGTAGTATGAAGTTTTTTACTTTTGTCATGCATTTGAACTAACAATGTATGTGCTCTGCATTTTTTTATTAAATCCAATGTGAGGAATTTGATCTTTTGATGTTTTTTGTTCTCAGATTGTACCAATGAAATTTAACCCAAGAGACGATAACACAATCAAGGCTGTAATGGCAAAGGCTAATGTTGTTATCAATCTTCTTGGTAGAAATTTCTCTCTCGTAATTATGTGTATTAAAGCCGTTTAATCTCAAGGAGTATGTACAAAATTAACTACATCTCGTAATTTTTGTTATTGACAGGAAGAGAGTATGAAACCCGAAACTATAGCTTTGAGGACGTGAACCATTATATGGCTGAACGCATTGCATTGGTAGGTTTTGCAGATTCGTTTTTTGTCACATGTAATTCATGTTGATCTGTGATAATATTTCCAGAACACTTCTCTTGAATGTTGTGGCTGAGCAAGAACAGTTACTCAAAGAAAAAATGCTTGTATTCGTTGGAGAACATTGTGTTCCTTCAAAAAAAACACGTCTATTTCATTATGTTGATTTTTTTTATTGTGCATAATCAGAATGTGAAGGCTATATGCATATACAAGTTTAGTTATGAGTTTGGTGTATCTTGTTTTGACTATGAAGAATTTGATGGATCTTATTTTTCCCCCTTAAATATGACCAGATTGCAAAAGAACATGGTGGTATCATGAGATTTATTCAAGTCTCTTGCTTAGGGGCATCTCCGTCATCTCCATCAAGATTGCTTAGTACTAAAGCTGCTGGTGAGGAAACTGTTTTGAGAGAATTACCTGAGGTGAGATATACTGGACAAATTGATGCAAATTCAAGTTCATCTTGTGGAGTTCATGATTTTGTTGCTCTTTAGGGCTTTTGGTGGTTGCTGCTTAAAATCAGCAGATTCCTAGCTCTAGTCATCAATTTGTTTTCAGTCACAGTTCTATTTTCTTCTTCAAGTTTTTCAGTATTTCTTTTATTATCTCTGCATACTTCATCGCTAATTCTTTTCCTTTCCACCAATACTCTTTCTGAACTTGGGCACTGCAGTCCCAATGTATCTTTTATCTGCTATTTTGGTATTATCAAGCAGTTCCTCTGTATCCCAGTGGTATAGGAAATGAAACTTAATCAAAGTATATGTTAGGGCTTTGTAATTTAACTGTAGCAAATTTGTTCTCAGCCTCGTTTTCAGCTTTGACAGTAGACCAAGGAAAAAGCTTTTCTGTGATGCATAGACAGGCTTCTTTTGTGAGGATATTTGATCATTAAGAATGATAAGCAGTTACTACCCAAATTCACAAGAAATTATGAGAAAAACATCTATTTTAGCTGTATAAGCACCCTAAAATTGAAGAAGTCTAAAGATTCCAGAAAAGGAGGTGGAGAACTCGAGTCTGACAATTAGCAGAGGAGTTGCTTTTTAATATCTGATCTAGCTTAGGTAGAGAGTGGTAGAGCACCTAAAAGGTTGATCCATTACATGCATTTCTAATCTAGAGGTTACCTTGCTTATTTCAAGGGCGAGTTTCTAACATAATCTTATTTCTATAGGCCACAATTATGCGACCTGCTGCAATGATTGGTACAGAGGACCGGCTTTTGAATAAGTGGGCAGGGCTTGTAAAAAAATATAGCTTCCTTCCACTCATCGGGGATGGATCTACCAGGTATGCTGCTAAACTCATGAACTGCTATTCTGATGTCAAAAAATTTTCCAAAGTAAATCTTTTGAAGACTCTAATCATTTTTGTTGGCCTGATATAGAGTTTTTCTCTTGAACCCTTTGTGGATGTATTCCTAACAATGGTTGCTTTGCAGAATCCAACCTGTATTTGTTGTCGATGTTGCTGGTGCAATTATTGCGGCCTTAAAAGATGATGGCTCCAGCATGGGAAAAGTTTATGAGCTTGGTGGGCCAGAGATCTTCACAGTGCATGAATTGGTAATCTTTCTCTCCGGTTCTCAATTTCATTAGCTATTGCAGGTTGTTATCACTGAACTTTCATTGCCATGCAGGCAGAGCTTATGTTTGACATGATTCGTGAATGGCCTCGCTATGTGAATGTTCCTTTCCTGGTAGCAAAGGTAATTATATAACATTTTTATTTGGATGTTTGAAGGAAACAAATTTTTTCTCGTAAAGGGTGAGAATGCTTTAACTATTATAATATATTCTTAAATTTATGCATGTCATCTGTGGCATCAGATGTTAGTGTTTGATAAAAGAATAAACCTGTAGGGAATAAACACATAAACACACAATTGTCTTTTATGCAATATCCAGAGGATGAAATTTGTCCATTTTCTGTCTTAATTATGAAGTACAATATTTTTTCCCCAAGAACAACGTCCTCTTTCAGGCCTTTTAACCAAATGATCTGAACCCAGAGAGCAGCTTTTGCTAGAATTTGAGCACTTTCTTGAAAACCTGCTGCAGATATAAAATAGAGTATTCAGAGATGCTCTTGTTATACCCAATAAGATAGCTCTGGAAGACAATGTGTGTTTCAATGTTGTGTTGGCACGCCACAATGTTTGTGTTATTTTATTTCTTGCTGTCTGATAGTTCCCAGATAAGTTGGTAATGAGTCTATTGAATTGCAATTCTGGTGTGGATATTTTCAGGCATTTGCTATGCCTCGGGAGATAGTACTTAAGAAAGTTCCCTTTCCATTACCCACTCCTGGCATCTTCAATCTGGATGAGATTAATGCCCTTACTACAGATACGATTGTATCAGACAATGGTTAGTCCATTAAGATTCCCATTTTTGATTTTCTTCACTTCATTGTCACATTTTTAGCATGTTACCTTGTGATCATCCCTGAATGTCTCTCTCTCTCTCTTTTTTCTTTTTCTCATTTTGTGGTGGGCTATTCAGCTTTAACTTTTCAGGATCTGGGAATACTGCCACATAAGTTGAAGGGATACCCAATTGAATATCTCATCTCATATCGTAAAGGTGGCCCAAAATTTGGTTCTACAGTTAGTGAAAGAATAAATCCAGATGCTTGGCCATAATCCTCTTTGGAGCTTCAATTTCCAAATGCTTTGTCAGAAAATACCATTTAGGTGGAAACATGGAAATGGTATGTTGTACTTTCATTTCCCTGAGACCATGGAAAGATTTATAAGTGCGCAATTTCTTTTTGTTTTACTCCAAAAAATTCTTAGTCTCCCGATTACTGTGCTTAATAAAGTTGGGGTGCTTGTTGATCACTAAATAACAATTGCAACTATAGCTTTTTGGATTTTGTTGAGATACTAATCATTGAACCTTGGCATCTAATAGGTGTTGGGAGAAGAACTTCATTTCCATTGGGAAAAACTAGGAAATAATAACGATGTGAATGGTTCTTCAATAACTCAGGATGTATAATAATTGAGAAATATTCCAGCAATTTGCAATTCTATTATAGAGATTCAGAATGGTTTATTTTGCCTGACTCTTATGCCCCGGTGTTTTAGTTCTTGCTGGGGAATTGCTTGTACTTGTTTCTGCATCATTTTTAAGGTTTTCTGCTTTTGGTCTTCTGAACGTTGTTTTTAGTTTGAAATGGTTTTTGCTCTTGATTAGCCACTCCCTGTTTATTATTTATTTTGGTTGAACATAGGTTTTTTAAAAAAATAAATAAAAGTACACCTATAGTTCAGAATGCTATTGGCTTTGCATTTCCAAAAGTGAAATTGTCAGTTGTCTTTGTAGTTGTGCGATTTTACGAATTTTTTTAATTTTAAAATTAAAGTACTAATAACCCCTGTTTGGATACCATTTTCCCTCGTAAAAGTGACTGAAGAAAGATACATTTATTAAAAGATTAGATAGAAAAGTGATAAAAATGGAAAACCGCAAGGATAATTAGCAAATTCCCTTTCCAAAAACTGGACACTTAATAACTGATGGAGCTTAAACGTATCAAATGAGCTTTACTAGGTAGTTGCAATATTTGGATCTTAAAAGCATAGCTTTTAAAGACAACGAATGACCAACTCAATCAGTTTGGAAATTATTCTAATCCCAGGAATAAATTGACTGTTCTGTTCAAGTTTATCAACCGTAAGAAAAACAAAATAAAGTAAAGAAAAAAAAAAAGTTGAACGGTTTCCTGCATTTTGTTAGTGTAATTTGATTCATGAAGGGTGGTTGGTGTCTTGGGCACTAGTTAGTTGGTGGATGCTTGTTTAGCTTAAATAGCGGCGTAAAGATGTTAAGAGTTTGTTCTCGTCTATGCCCATGTAAACTATGATTGTCAATCAGCCAATGTATAATCAAGTTCATAATTGACAATGATTTCTATTTTTCAATGTACTTAATTGTTATAACAACGTAATTATAGTAATTATCTAATAAACTCTTATAAACAAAATCTTTAAGGTATTTAACAAATATAATTGTAAATTAATTAACACAGAACCTGAAGCATTACACTAAAAACATTTATATTACCATCCTAAGTATCATCTTGTATGATATCACTCATATTAGCTCTAATTCTAGAATTTATATACATTGAATCTATATCAATATTTTCCTATAAATTGTTGGTTACAGTTTCAAAACTGTTAAAAAATTTTAAAAGAACGTAGTTAATCAAAATTTCATCAATCATAAACAATAAATTTAATTAAAAAAACGTAACCAAAGTTACGATCAAATTTATAATCAAACCACAATTGTGATTTAATTAAAAAAAAATTGAATTAAAATTGGAGTTTACAAAATATACAAGTAACAAAATACTTACATTATGGGCGGCGGCGAATGTGGAAAACGGCAGCAACGGCAACAGGCAGCAGCGCAGAACAGCAGATGCAAAATAGTAGAACGGCACAGCAAAGGTAGACGTGAAACAATAGCGGTAGAACAGCAACATGCAACAACAGCGGCAGAACAGCGGTCGGTAGCAACGCAGGTCACGCAGCGACAGGTGGCAGCAGCGGCAGAATGGCGGCACCAAAGACGAGAGCAGCAAGTGGTAATCACGGTTGGCAGCAGCAACGATGGAAGAATAACGCCGAAAATTTAGATTATTTTGAAATGAATGAAATATTTTTGGCTTTGTTTAGGTTTTAGATTTCGATTTGTTTTTTTTTCCTTCTTATTAAACAGTGTCGTTTTAACTTTCAGAAACAGCGCTGTTTTGATTACTTTTTTAAAAAAAATCAGTTCGGTTTGGGAATGACCCGAACCAAATCGGGTCCCGTCTCGACTGGACCAGGACAATCGAGACTTACATTTTCTGTCAAGGTTACAGGTTCTGTCCCGTCCCGATCTGATTTTTTTGGGTCGGACGGTCCAGGTCGAGCCGGGACCAGGACAAACGCCCACTTTTACGCAAATGGATTCACGAATTGTCTTTTTCTTCTTTTTTAATTATTTTATTTTATTTTGTTTTTAAATTTTATTTTTATTTTTATTTGTTTTATTTTCTTTTTTAATATAAATAAATAAACATTATTTATTTATTTTATAATTTAAATAAATAACAACTAAGTAAATAATTTGTCAATTATTGTAATGAATATTATTAAATAATAAAAATAATTTATTTTGATTTATTGATTGACTAAATAAATAAAGATCTTGTTATTATTTATAATTTATTATATTAATTATTATTTATGTTGACATGAAGAAGTGGTTCATTGAATCAACGAGTCTTAAATTTGTTAAGGGAGAATTGAACTTTGGGCCTCGTCTAGACTGGATTAATAGGTACAGGTTTGGATTTTCTATTTCTCACGAACTGTGGAGAGAGGCCTGTAATGACAACACGAACACAAACTCAAAGGTGGTCTTCCCGGGGTGGGTTCCAGCGAAGACCCTCCGATACTTAAGTCAAAAAATGAAGGGTTTTTCTTTCTTTAAAAAATATGACAAAATAGGAATAAAATGTTCTTATAGGGGTGGAGGGAATACTTTTTTCTTCTCTTTATGTTTTATAGAAAAATTTTCATTATCCTTCGTCATGTCCTCCTTTTTTTTTCTTTTATAGTGGTAGCATTTCAGGAACTTTTTTAAACCTTTCTCTGCAGTATTTTTGTCTTGCACCAGACACTTCTTATTGTACTTCTGACACACGCTAAATATCTTTCTATGAATTTTTTGACCCCGTTCTTACCCCACGTCAGATGTTACTTCTGATGTATTAAGGATATTCATCGGCTTCATCTCTGTCGGCGTTTTCGGTTCAAGCCAGACTTATTTTAGTCGGCTTGGATCAGATTTTGAACGGCTCTACTTTACCAGTTTGATATTGACACGGGACTCCTATAACGAAATTACGAAATGTAGTTAGTACCTGCTTAGCCGTGAACGTGTTTGGGTCAGCAAATGCCGAATATGTTTTACTTCCTTGGTTGAAATTTGGGCCATTGAGCCTAAGGGCAGGGAGATGAGAATTTTCAGGGGAGGGAACAATTTATTTAATAATAATAAATATATATATTTCACGGGCGTGTCACGGGCATAACGTGCATGTGCGAGCCGCATGGCATGCAACGTATGCACATTCCGAGCGTCTTGTGTGTGTTCTATGCACGCTTATGCACTTCTCACATGCAACACACGTCATGCGAAATATATATATTATTAATTAATTAATTAATTAATATAATAAATTTATAAATAATAATAAGTTATTTAGTTATTTACTTAATTATTAAATAAATAAATAATTTTTTTTTTAAAAAAAGACAAATACAAACACTTCGATACTTGTATATTTACAAAAAAAAATTAAGATTTTCAATTTTTTAAGAGAGAAGAAATTTGAATATTTGATAGAAATAGAAAATATAACTCAAAAATATTTTTTTATCTAATTATCCATTTCTTAGTTAATAAAAATTAACCTATTCATTTGAGGTTAAAAAATAATATTACCAAAAAAATAGACTATTTATAATATATATATATTGACAAAAAGGAAATATATTAACAACTAAATAATAAAAGGAAGATCCTCCGTTACAATATTAACTATAAAGAGGAAGGGACCATATCCGGTCATATAGATTCATTCGATGCAGGATAGGAAGAGCAAACTTTGCCAAACTATGTGTTAAAATATATATGTTATAAAATAAGTTGACCCCAACATAATCGAATCTCTATGAACAGGTGGCAAACTGTCCATGTCTTGGAACAGTAAAATAAAAAGAAATTATAAAAATGGAAAACCAAAGGGAGTCAATATTTAATAGGAAAAAGTTTACAAATAGCTTTTTAATTATTTTATTATTATTTTTAATTAAATATAAAATGATTATATTTTATTAGCCAAATAACTTATTTTTTGACACATTTATCCTTATATTAAATTTATAACTTCTTTCTTTTTTTAAGAAACTTTAAAGATATATTTAACAAAGTTTATTGATGACCGAATATTTTTGAAGTTGTTATTGTAAAAATCAAAGTGTTGCTGAGGATCGCTTCGAATCAAATCAAAGAAATAGCTCCGGTAAATTTTCTAAACTTTGTTAGAAATTAGATAAATTTACATTTGAACTTAAAAGTAGTTGTTATTAACAAACTAAATGAGTTAGAATGGTATAAACGGTGTTGAAATCCGGCCAAAAATAAGTTTTGGAGTGTGTTTGGTGAAAACCAGACGGCAGTCGCTGCGACCGCCGTCAATTTAGGCATCGCGGGCCTGAGATGCGCATATTGTTCGTGCTGCGGGCCCGAGATGGCCCCACGGCGCGCACATTGTGTGCATCTCGGGTTCGAGACGCCCCGCGATGCGCACATAGTGCGCGCTGCGGGGCCGTCTCGGGCCCGAGATGTGCCCCCGCGATGCGTATTTTTTATTTTTAAATATTTTATCTTTTTAAAAAAATTTACTAATTTTTCTATTTGTGAACTTTTCCTAATTTTCTTTTTTGTTTTTTCAGGTCATATGGAGTGTGATGCGATAGTTATTTGTTTTGGAGGAAAGTGGGAGAGTTCTAGCGACGGGGAAGAAAGTTATGTTGATTATAGTAATTTTAGAATTTCGGTTCCGAAAGATATTAATTTTGAAGATCTTTTAAATGCAGTATGTTATACCTTGGGAGTCGACAATGTGAAGTGTAAGGTGACTTTGAAAATCAAAATTGATGTAACGAGGTATAACCTAAAGCCTATTGAGATTAGAAATGACAATGATGTTCGGTTTTTTTAAGTGCCAATAGAAGATCGTACTGTCTTTTATATGTAACAGTGGATCCTAGAGCTCCTGTTTATGAAGATAATGTACAGCCCCTCAATCAAAATCCACCATCAATTCATGCTTATTTTATGTCAGCTAGCGGTAGCAACCAAGTGAGCCATATATCTCTATCAGTTCTAGCAATAGTTCTTGTAAACACAACGAACGAGTATCACAATGTTTCTCCTATACCCTTTAATGAAAACCCAGCCTATACACATTACGCTTGTAATGACATTGAAAATGTTGGGGATGTGGAGGGGGATTATGATGATATTAGAAATGTTGATAATTTAGAAGGGGATGATTTAGCAGAAGGCGGACGTTGTTATGTTTCGACAAGCTCCCTAAATGTTGAAGCTAGAAGAATAGATTTTTGTGAAGCGAAAAACCCCTTTGCGTTTATGCCTCCAATACCACTATCAGACTTGGGCATTTCAGATAAGAATTCGAGTAGTGAAATTGATGGTGTGTTTGTAGAAAAGTTGTTTGATAGCAAAGACAAACTTCACCAAGCTATTAGTATGGTAGCACTTAAAGGTAATTGGAGCTTTAAAGTGTCAAGGTCGACAAAAGATCATTTTGAGATCAAATGTGATGATGATAGATGTCGATGGCGATTACGTGCAGTGTCGACAGATGCAAGGAAATATTTTATTGTGCGCAGAATTGATTCAAGTCACGTGTGCCAATTAGATCGATTGCGCGATGGTCATCGACAAGCAAAGTCTCGGATTATTGGAAAATTTATAAAAAATAAGTTTGCATCTGCGAGTCGACTTTATAGACCGAAGGAAATCCAAGCAGACATACGTGAGGAGTTTAGCATTGACTTAACTTACCCTACTGCTTGGCGGTCTAAGGAGCATGCATTGGTGTTGATACGTGGTACTCCAGAGGGTTCATATAAATTACTTCCTGCATACTGTCATATATTGGAACAACAGAACCCTGATACAGTCACGCATTTGGAGATTGACGATTGCAAGCACTTTAAATATTTCGTCATGGCTCTTGGACCATGTATTAGAGGGTTCCAGTCTTCCATCCGACCGGTTATTGCAGTTGATGGTACATTTTTAAAAAATGCATACTTAGGAACAATGTTTGTGGCTGTTTGCAAGGATGGAAACAACCAGATTTTTCCACTTGCATGGGGTATTGCTGACTCTGAAAATGATGCTTCATGGAAGTGGTTTATGGAAAAACTCCGAGGAATTATTGGCGATCTTGCGAACCTTGTATTTATATCTGATCGACATGCTAGTATCGAGAAGGCCATTAAAGAGGTATTTCCTAATCTATATCATAGTGTATGCATCCATCACTTGAAGTGTAACTTGGTAGCACAATATAAGATACCATCGCATACAACAAAAGGAGGGGGATACTTGGCCTCTATTTTGTTGCTGCCAAGGCGTATCGCATAGCTGATTTTCAAAGGGAAATATATAAGATGTGAGAAATAAAACCGGAGGCAACGAGATACTTGGAGGAGGAGGTTGGTTTTTCAAAATGGGCTCGATCAATGGGAGCATTCAGAAAATATGACATCATGACCACCAACATTGCAGAGAACATTAACGCTGTTGCGAAGGATGCACGTGCCATGACGGTGACTGCCTTAATTGAGTGGATCCGAGAGTTAATGCAAAAATGGTTTGTTGAGAGACGTGAGGCTGCATAAAATATGTCAAACTTCTTGACCACTTGGGCCCATGACAAGATTTGGAAGCACAATGATGATTCCGCTCGCATGACAATGCATGCAATAGATCGATCTTGTTTTGTTGTTAAGGACGGAAAAAGAAATGGAATAGTGGACATCCCGGGGAAGTCATATAGTTGTCAAAAGTTTGATATGCGGCAACTACCGTATCCTCATGCACTTGCAGTATGCAGGCAGGTCAGATTCTAGTACCAGACTCTTTGTTCGCGATATTACACGACTGAGTGTTTATTGCGTGCATACAGTGAACTAGTAAATCTGGTTGGTCATTCGTTAGATTGGATTGTTCCAGAGGAGTTGAGAGCTGCTGACATCCAGCCTCCTATAGTACGTCGGCAATCAGAAAGACGTTGGAATAATCGAATTCTATTGCAAGGTGAGGCTCCCACGAAGAATGTATGCAGTCGCTGTAAGCAGCATGGACATAATCGACAAACTTGTCGAAACCCAATTCTATTACATGGTAGTTGATGTGTTCTTTATGAGTTATATTTGTATTTTAAAGTCATGTAGTTATGGGCTTTATTTGACTAGTTAATTTATATTTTTTTTACGATTGTGTTTAATTGATAAGTTTATTGTATTCTTATAAACATGAAAAATTTATTTTATTTTCTAAAATTCCTGAATTAAAACGGACAGAGTTTCCCCTATTTTTTTTCAAAATCTATATTTCATAAACTTGCAGAAATACACTTCAAATATTTCTCACATCTCTTAGCTGTAAAGGGGACCTCCCGTCCCTACCCAAATCAATCAACATCATTTTACAATCTTTATAAACATACATAAAAAAACTTTATAAACATACAAAAGTTAATTTTCTTTCACTGCTTTTTTGCACATTTTCATAAGTCAGTCGCCATTTTAGTCCTAAAAAATGACCCATGCTTAGAACCAAAATCTAGGGGATGACAACACATCAAAAACTCTATAAACATACAAACATAAATCCCACAATCTTCACTATTCACTGTCTGTTGTGGCACTCCATCCTTTAATCTAATTACATGAAAAGGGGTTAAGTCATGTATAATTTGTCGTTGCTCATATAATCTACAAGCATCTAGGTAACGGGGTAACAACGTAGCTAATGGCAGGACATGATTCTCAATCACGCCATCGGCAAATCCCTTGATGCTAGAATCGTAGATCAATATTTACCGATGCAAGATGTCCACCTTAGCCGTTACCCAATGTTGTTGATTGTAGTTAACAGGAATATAAACCTACATAAAATTCAAATAAGTCTTAGAAATATTGCCTAAGCCGAATCACCTTCAAATACTCATTAATATGCTGCATTTAGAAACAATAACCGTCAAGTGAGTCTGTAAATTTAGAAAAAAAATAAAATGAGATAATTATTCAATAATTTACTTACAAAGTCATCCAGCCAGCTGTGTAGCAATTTCCGAAACCATGTCGGGTTAGCTTCTAGCCTAGGTAAGCTGACTACACCCTCATCCTTGTCCATCCAAGCCTGAAACTCAACCATGATAGTCGAGTCTATCTGCTGCAACGGATTCATGTTTGCTTGAGGTTGCACTTCAATTTCAAATTTATTCTTCTCGTGTATCCTTTGTGGAAATTGATTTGTATATGGGGTGTGCAAATACCATGCAGGCCTATACTGTCTCCCAAATTGACTTACTCCTTTATGCGGGGCAGGCAAAATCTTAACACTTGCAGAACTGTCAATCAGTGGCTGGGGCAATATATCATGACCAGTAGCTGGGGTCTGAAAATTATATTGACAGCCTACCGGTGTGTTCTCTCCATACTACAATATATGTATATATTAAAATAAATAAAACTGCAATTAAGGTAACGAAAAAATAATTGTGTTTAAAATTTATTTTGCTTACCATATTATGGCTTTCGTTCTGTTGGAATGAGCATAACTGCCTAAACCACATCATCATTTACTGCATTTACTGTGTAAGATCGGTCTGGAGTTGATTAACACTTGTTAAAATTTCATCTCTATCCTTGTCCATTCTTTTGTAGAAGTACAGCTTGCGCAGCTTCAGTATGCTCAAATCTCTTAATCATCTCCTCCCGCAGTTGCTCAATCTGATGTGTTACGACATGGTCTGCAGATGCACTGTATTCAGACTACAATAAACATAACCATAGTTAATGACTTATTTAGAAATATTAGAAATATATTAAAATTTCTCTTTAGTTAATCACGTAAATAAGTAATATACCGTTACTCCTGCCACTGATGCTGACATTTGTGGGTTTGTCCATTCATATCCACCCCCCTCCACATCCATAACATCATCGTTAGGGTCGCTAAAATGGGCATTGGTCCTGGGGTGCTTGCTCTCGCTGAAATCAGACATATTTGGTAAGTCCCCAGCATAACTTCCGCTTGGAATGCCTACACGTCTAGCCAGGCGCACAATTGCCTATCTCTTCTCATGGTCTTTTGGTACTAATTTACGATGTACCGAAAGAACCTATAAATCAACCAACCATATTAAGTTACGCTTAAAACAAAATAAAAGTTATAAACCAATATATATATTTTCATTCATATCAACACATACCAAATTCTTTGCTAACATTGTATCCTGAACCTCATCGAACAATGGAGTTCCTCGAGTTGTCCAATTCAAAATACGAGGGAAGCGATCACCATTATGATAACAAAAAATCTCTTTGCACACTAAAATTGCCTCGAAAATCCATACCTAATATAATTATATTTAAAATATAAGTTTGACGTATACAAACAAAATATATAATTAAGATCAAAAAGTTAAGTACACGAAAATTATGGCGTACCAGAAATGCGTGCGAAAAACCATATACGTTGTAACTCTCAAACTTCTTCTGTGCAAACCCTTTCCTTTTTATTTTCTCAAGTTTTTGGAATGCAGCCTTCTTAAGTGAGTTATGAAGCACGGTCCATGCAATATTGCCTCATGGATACTTATTAAACTCATCAAGGTCATCCACTAAACATAGAACAAAATTTTGAATTCCACTACGCTCGTCACGTGGAATCAAAACACGATGCACAAAATAAAATAAACTCAACTTTATTGCATCTGCATCGTCCATTTTCTCCAAATTTAGACATGCGTACCATTGATCAAGAAATATGTAAGATAATTTCTTTACCCCAGAAAAATATGTATCCTATAATCGAGTGCCCAATTTTCTATGCAGCTGCTGGGTGGAAGGGTAATCTCGCATTTGTAGTCCAGTGATTAGTACAAACTCCTGCCAGCTAAAACGGATGTGTTTTCTCCCTAAGTAAAACCACATCTCATCTTCTACATCAGAGGTATGCACCTCACGCAACAATAACTCGTGCACCAAAATACCAGAGAATGTCAACTCTGACATATCTAAGAAATGCCCCATACACGTCTGCCTAAATAACATTTTCTGATTTGTTGTCAGTTTATCTTTAATACAATTTAGACCCCACATCTTAGCATAAGCCGTCACTGTTGCACGAAAAAACATATGCTCTGGAATTCTATATTCTTTCGATACGTTCTCTTTCCTGTAACAATAAAAAAAAATAAACAAAATACATTAATATTAAGAAAAATAATAATCAGAGAAATATTATTTACAGAAACAATTAATTTAACATACATAAAAATCATAATACATTAAAAATAATTAATTAGTAACATATTAATCAACATATTATAATAAAATCAAACCAAACTTAATAATTAATTTACTAACATATTAATATTAATCAACATTAATTATATATTAAAATCAAAATAATCATATATAATTATAATTACATAAGGTACTCACAATAATAATAAGAAATGTTACAAACCAAAATTAATGAGTCATTTAAGCAAATTTTCCCATCTATTAGATCAATTCCTTCTAAATAGAATTTATGAAAATTTTTTCTTTATTTAATTTAAATAAAATTATATTTATCTAAATTCTATTAATGTAATTTTATTAATATATATATTTAATTAATTTAAATATAATTTAATTTAATTAATTAAAAAACCCAAACAAAATTTTGCGCCACGTGGCATGAATTTTGCGGTATCGCGGACGTCTGCGATGCTGCACGAGATGCGCCTGTTAAACGCGCATCGCGGGGCCATCTCGGGTCCGCGTTGTGCACCCGCGATGCGCCCTTAAGGCGCATCGCGGGGCCATCTCAAGCCCGAGATGGCCCCGAGATTGGCAACGATGGCCACCGCCGCTCCGGCTGCCGTCTGCATCGCGAATATGACCCAAAAATCATAATTTTTTACCCATTTTCAATGTTTCTTACACCATTCAAACCCATTTTTCACATAAAATTCAATAATTTCATCTATTTCTAGCTTTAAATACAAATTCTAATAATTTTATAAACAAATTTAAATTTTTTAAAAATTAAACAAAACTCACCAAAATTTGGCCATTTTCTTTGTTTGAAGTGAGAAATATGTTGTACAAACTCCGATCTATGCAGTGATAACTTCAAAATTTTCGATCTAACAAGTTTTGATAATTTTCGGTTTTTTTTGGATGATTTTCAGGTGAGAGAAAGGTTAATAGGAAAAATGGGCAAATGTGTCCAAAATGTATATTTTTTGTTAATAAAGTATATTTGATTTTAAGTTGGTTAAAATATTATAATAGAAAAATAAATGAGTTATTTGTGAAAATTTTCCTATTTAATAAGACATGTTCGTGGCTGCCTACTCGTTCTCGACTAGCCAGAGGGAAAGCCTAGAGCCCCCATGCACCATAACCTTCGCTCGTTTGGTGCCCAACCTCCTGTCTCTCTACGTTCCCTACCTACACCCATGGCTGTTGCCTTCCTCTTTTCATTCCCTCTACATCACTTCACGAACAAGTCAATTTCCTCCCCTTCTTTTTTTTTTCTCCAACTCTAACATTAACCAGTGTCAATCTTTCATTGAAATTTAGTTTAAAAGTAGACCTTGTTTTTTTATTAAAAGAATTCTGCCCATGAAATGATTTTAAATTATATTTAAGGGATAGTGTTTTTTTTTTAGTGTACAATACACACACACCCCCTATAATACATACACTTCTTTATCTCGTAACATGCGAGATCGAACTCCGGATCTGGTGAGCATCAAAGGAGGGGCTAGTCAATTCGGCTATCATCCTCAACTTTTTAATGAATAATGTCTTAAAAGTATGTAATTATACACTTTTTATGAAATTAATAAAATTATAATTTTATATTTGATAAGTATTTATAATTTTATGACATAAATATTAAAAAAAATATTTATGTCACCATAACTTTAGTATATAATTATTATATATAAGAGGATTAAAGTTATAGATAATAAACAGAAAAAAATTTGTAATAAATAAATTAAAATTCAAGATCCTTAATTAAATATACTAGTACGGTCCACTTCTACTTAAAATGTAATAATTTTATCCAGATCACTAATGTAGTAACATTATGGTGGAAACACTTTATATAATATGATTATATAGAACTACATTGAACGTAATTTGAATTCTTATGTAAAATATCGTTTTTAATTAAGAATTCAAATAACGTCAACTAATGATCATATGCAGATCAACCTTAATCTTGAGTGATCATAAACTCATGTTTGAGTCATTATGTCATTTGAAATGTTCTTTACGGTTTGTCTAAACAGACAAAAAACTTGTATTTTGGTGGCATAATGAGATAAGCGGTTGATAATATGATTTATAAATATATAATCCATTCTTTTATAACGGAAGTTAAAAATAAGGTTTTCTTAAGTGTAAATTTTAGAATTGAACGATTAGAGCGCTCAATTTATAAAATGTTACAAATTAATTGTTTACTAGTGAATTAATGGTACTTGAGGATAAATAAGTAATTAAAGGGATAAAACAATAACTAACCTAACTCTAATTATGAACCATTTATGGAGGGTTGAATTGCATGTAGTGATTAAATCAATAAACTGCTCTAAGTTTTCTGAGTAAATTATATATGCAAATTCAATAGTGCAATTCTAGATTTTTAGTGGAATAACACTGAAATTAATAAATTTAATTAATTAATTAAAGAGTTTAATTAATTATCTAAAAATGTATTAGAGTTTAAAATTGTATGCCCATAGGTCCCAATACCACCTATTTAGTTATTACAATGAACAATTAAAAATGAATTGTATTATTACACAAATTATTTGTATTCAAAAAATAGTTTTAAAAAATACGTATATTTTATATTTGAACAAAATTAATTAATTTTAAAGATAATATCTTATCTAAATATAAATTATATATTTGATTTAAGAAATTAAATAAATAAAGTTTTAAGGATGATTTTTTAAATTATCAAAAAGATTTTATTTTAATTTTTAGTATTTATCTTTTATTAAAAGACTAATAATGCTCAAATATTGAATATTATACATTAATCATAAAGAATGAGATTTTATGCGGTTTACATAAATTAAATTCCTTTTTAAGAAATAATAATTTAATTAATAAATATTATTAATTAAATTTTTATTTAAAAAATGAGAATATTAATCTAAATAAGATACATATATACGTAAAAATATAGAATACATATTTTTTTCTTTAGATAAAAAGAAAAGATAGTAAGTCTATTCTTCCTTTTACTATAATATAAGAGGTTTAGTTTAAAATTTTTTAATGAAAGAAAATTCAGTGTAAATTTAAAATATGTTCTTAATTTTTATTTATTTAAAATATTAAATTTATATATTCATAAAATTTTAAGAAAAATAAAATTATCTAATAAAAATAAAATTTTAAATAAATTTTATTTTTAATTTCACTGTGAATGTCATAATCTCAACAAAAAATTAATTTCAAAATAGACCTTATTTTTTATTTAAAACAATATGCCCATGAAATTGTTTAAAATTATACTTAATGGAGGTGGGTTTTGCTCGACTGGAACAAAACTTTTCTCATTCTAGGAGGCCCGCTAGTGTTTATACTTAACGATGATGGATTCATTCATGTTATTAAATTTTGGTCTCTCTACAATCTGAGGCTGAAACATGACTTGAACACACAGATCCACGCAGGCAGGCTGGCCCCTATAGTTAAATCAGCTGGCTGTATTTGCGGGCTACGTGTAATACATGACATCCCATTTTACAATAATAATGTATGAATGAATATGATATGACCCCTTTGATGTCTTCTTCTTCTTCTTCTCGAAGGCTGAAGCTGTGGTGAACATTTAACAAATAAGTTTGTTTGTGGTGTGCATTGACATTGCTGTTAATTGTTTCTACTTCCAGCTTTATCATCGAGTAATTTTCAAAGCCCATTACAAATTCCCTTTCGCCCAAAAAGCCATTACATATTCATTCCAATCGTGTTGGAGTTACTTACGTTTTGCATTTGCCCAAAATCACTTTTGTTGCATCTGAGAAACCATGCAATATTCTTCCACAACCCCGTATGAAAACTGAAAGAAATTGGAGCGAGGATGTTTTGATTAGCCACTAGGGTGGGTACGGTCCGATTCAGTTTAAAAAAAAAATTAAAATTGATTTTTTTAATAAAAAAAATTGAACCGAACTGAATTAGTTTTTTCGGTTCGATTTTTTCAATTTATTTATTTTTTATTTTAAATTATGAATTTTTTTTAATTTTTAATCCAATTTTTTTGGTTTTTTTTTTGATATTTTCAGTTTTTTTTTTCGATTTTTTTGAATGAAAAAAATCGAACTAAATCGATCAATTTTTTAAAAAAAATTAAATCAAATCAATCGATTCAATTTAATTTTTCAATTCTTAATTTTTTTTGCCCACTCGTGTTAACCACATCACATGTAAAGGAGAGATTCGAGAGCCTAACTTTAATCCCATTTATTTACAGTCTTAAAAGTCTAAAGTGGCGCCTTTGAAAGTGGAATAAAGATTAGCACAATGATGAGGACGAGAGCCCACAAACTTAGAATCCAATAGTGATTCCCTTATACCTTGTTTAATGTTTTAACTTCTAAAAAGAAGTGAAGTTGTATATCTCTTTCTTATTTTTGTTCAACTCCATCATTGACATTCCATCTCAAAACTATAAGGGTTTCGGAACTGTTGTATTTTCTATTTAAATATTTGATAAGCTGTCACAATTTCGTTTAAATAAAAATATTTATTTATTTTCACTTAGCTACTCATCTTTATATGTTATAACAATTATAATTTGATATAAGAGCTTGTAAAATTAGACCCAAAAAAAAAAGTAATATAAAAAAAGGACTGAAATTCGAGTGGGTATAGTTAGTAGAAAGTGAATTTAAAAGGAATGAATGAGATATGGGAGGTGGAGTAATAATCAGGTAATAAGAATGGAAAGCAAGGCTCCTGATATGATGAGGTTTACACTTAGCCCAACCAAAATCACATACCTCAAGACGCCGCCACGTGCGAGCCCTAATTGCTTTGCTGCTTGTCTCTGGCCTTGGCAATTTCAATTTTTAGCTTAAAATGACCCTCTAATTAATAGCTATATAGATCTTAGGTTCAATTTTCCTTTCTTTTAATATTAAAAAAAACTGGTAACTTACTTAATCATATGTTTATTTTTTATTTAAGGAAAAGAAAAATAAATTTAAAATATTTATTTTAATAAAAAAATACACTATAAATCTTTTATTATTAAGTCATTTAATTAATATCAAACCAAATTAAAATATTTTTTATCTCCTTTAGGTATGGACTTGGTTTAATCACCATTAAAAACAAAATATTTCTGATTTACTTTCTTTAAAAAAAAAAAGAAAAAAGAAAAAAACAAAAATATTTAATGCATACCACAAACGAACAAAATCTAGAGCTACTAATCTCAAAACGCAACGCGTTGCAGTCTGCAACTCATTTAATCATTTTCCACAAGAAGAAAATTCAATTACCGAAAAGCAAGCATGTAATTCCCAGAAAGCCCATTTTTGGAATTTGCATGGCTGGAAAAGAAATTACCGTAATTAGTACACAATGGGACCCAGGCAGCTCTGGCCTGATCCTCCACTAAAGAAATGCCATGTGCACGTCCACACCCTAAATTCAGATCTGATTGGACTATCATGATTCATGATCAAATTTAATCAAAACCCACGCCGTTGATTAAAGAACATATTTTCTAAATCATGCACCTTATTGTAAATCTGAGGAATTTGCCAATGTGACATCACCTTCCTAAAGCCGACACGTCATACCACATGCCCACGTGGCAGTAGTCCACCGGCTACCGACAACACAGCCTTTCTCTCTTATATACGCCAGTTCCCTCCCCCCCTTTCTCTTCTCTGCATTTGCCTTGAGAAAAATTCACTGCAAATTTTTCTCGATCTCTCTCTCTCACAAAATCAAATTCCGCGTAAGTCTTGCTTCCATTCTATTTTACTCTCATTTGATTTCTTTTTTCCTTTCTATCCTGTCTATGCGTGGTCGATTCATTCTATTTTGCTGCTAAAATATCGTTAATAGATCAGATGTACCGGTGATTTTGTCGTGTTATTTTTTTGTTGAATCAATCGTTTCTTCGAAGTCGCGATCCTTCACTTTTGATTTGATACTTCAGTTACATTTCTTGTGATTAGTCGCCTAAAGCTTGCATTTTTATCAATTTTGTTTTAGTATTAAGTTTAATCAGCAGCAGATTGAGCAGAAACTGTTGAAATTAGTGTTAGTGATTGTCGTTTGTGTATTTTTTCTTTGCTTTCGGGTCTTGGGTTTGTTATATCATTGAAGTCGTGAGGTAGTTTTTGTTGAAATGAGGGGTTGTTTGATTGATTTATTTGATTGAGTGCATTTAGAGTGTGATGAGACGTCGTGGGGGCTTGATTGTCCCAGCAGACCAAATGGACAAGGGAGCTGGGAAGAATCAACGTAATAAGATCTGTTTCCTAGCTTCGTTGGCCGCATTCTTTTGGATTTTGTTGTTTTACATCCATTTTGTTGTACTTGGAAGTAATACTGTTGATGAATCTAATACCCAAATTCTCCCAGATTCTTCTCCTGCCCACATAGCCAATGCCCGTTTAGCAGAACCTCATGAGAAAGTTAGAAACCATAGTACGGTTATCAAACCCGTTAAACCTGAACATGCTCCCGCCGATTTAACAAAGAGTGATAATCATGCTCCTGTTGATTTAAGAAACAGTGATAATCATGATAGTAATAGTTTTCCGTTTATCAGGGCTTTAAAAACAATTGAAAACAAGAGTGATCCCTGTGGGGGTAGGTATATTTATGTACACGATCTTCCTTCTAGGTTTAATGAGGATATGCTTAAGGAGTGTAAGAGTTTGAGTCGTTGGACCAACATGTGTAAGTTCACAAGTAATGCAGGGTTAGGGCCTCCGCTTGAGAATGTTGAGGGAGTTTTCTCCAATACTGGGTGGTATGCCACAAATCAGTTTGCGGTTGATGTGATATTCGGTAACCGAATGAAGCAGTATGAGTGCCTGACGCGTGATTCGTCCATTGCCGCGGCGATTTTTGTACCATTTTATGCTGGGTTTGATATAGCTAGGTATCTTTGGGGGTATAACATATCAAGGAGAGATGCTGCGTCACTTGAGTTGGTTGATTGGCTAATGAAGAGGCCTGAGTGGAATATCATGCAAGGGAAGGATCATTTTTTGGTGGCAGGTAGAATAACGTGGGATTTCAGGAGACTATCAGATGAGGAATCAGATTGGGGTAACAAGCTTCTGTTTTTACCCGCTGCAAAGAATATGTCCATGCTTGTGGTTGAATCTAGTCCATGGAATGCAAATGATTTTGGCATTCCTTACCCCACTTATTTCCACCCAGCAAAGGATGCTGATATTTTTGATTGGCAAGATCGGATGAGGAAATTGGAGAGGAAGTGGCTCTTCTCATTCGCTGGGGCTCCACGCCCTGGCAACACCAAGTCAATTAGAGGGCAGATCATTGATCAGTGTAAGAAGTCAGAGGTGTGCAAACTGTTGGAATGTGATTTTGGGGAAAGCAAATGTCATTCTCCAAGCAGCATAATGCAGATGTTTCAGAGCTCACTCTTCTGTCTGCAACCTCAAGGAGATTCATACACACGGAGATCTGCTTTTGACTCTATGTTAGCAGGTTGCATACCTGTCTTCTTTCATCCAGGGTCAGCTTACACACAATATACTTGGCATCTTCCAAAGAATTATTCTACATACTCCGTTTTCATCCCAGAGGATGACATCCGTAAAAGGAATGTTAGCATAGAGGAAAGACTGAAACAATTTTCTCCCGAACAGATTGAGGCCACGAGGGAATCTGTTATAAATCTCATTCCAAGCCTGATATATGCAGATCCACGCTCGAAATTGGAGACTCGTAAAGATGCTTTTGATGTTGCTGTACATTCAGTCATTGATAAAGTTACAAGGCTGAGAAGGAACATCATTGAAGGTCTTACAGAATACGATGATTTTGTGGAGGAGAACAGTTGGAAATATGCCTTGTTGGATAAAGGACAGCGCCGTGTGGGAGCTCATGAATGGGATCCCTTCTTCTCAAAACCTAAGGATGGTAATGGCCATTCTAATGGTTCATCTGCTGAAGTTGCAAAGAATTCTTGGAAGAATGAGCAAAGAGAGCAATCACGATAGGAGTTGATCATATAGCAACTGAAAGTTGAATTGATGCCACCTAATACATGAATAATGGCTGCTTAGAAGCTTTGAACAGGACTTTCACCTTCAATTGGGTAGGTCAAAAGGAATCAAACATTCTCCTGGGCCTGTTGCTAGATCCTTGTAGAAGCTACAGTCAAGTTTATTGTGGTCAGGTCCTTGTTCAAGACTAAAATATAGGCACATTTGTTGCTGCTAATATACTTTTTTTTCTTCATATAGAATCTCTTAGACTTGCATTCGGAATTTTGCTTAGCAATTCTTTGTAACGTTTTGTTGTAGAGAATTCAATTTTTCGTCAGTCTAATGTTCTTGTCCAATCTATATGCACACACAGAGACAATAATAAACAATGAATAATTATTTTTACGTATATTTGGTGTTGCAATGGAGCCGGCAGCTATTAGCAATGAAATTAAGCATTTCCTTGACTCAAAATTATGTGAACTTAAACTGTTAGGTTTATAACGTCCCTTTAGCATCTACTAGTTATTATCATATTTAATCTTTTTTTAATAAATACCATAAGAATATTTGATTCCAGTAATTGTATTGATGAGAGTGTTCATATACTTTGACGCATACCATTACAATGATAAAGTTTAGGGTTTAAAAGTCCAATGCATTGTGTTGATCAAGAGGAGAGAACTTGCTTGAATTTATATATTTTTCCTTCCGAGTAGACAGTGAAGCAGGAATTGGAAGTGAGAGTTGAGCTGGATGGAGTAGACAAATTGATGTATACGGTTTGGCTCACATGTGTTTTTAAGCTGGACACAACCTCATTTCAAAAAAAAAAAAAAAAGCTGGAGACAACCTGTATAATCTGCACTGTTCAATGAACTCATTCAGAAATTGGGTTACCAGGCTCTCCACTAAACTCTAACAGACCCAGCCCAACAGATTGCCTGGACTGGATAGCATTATCCCATATGGGATGCACCAAAATCCTCTCCCTCTTAAATATTTTCATCATCAGATGCGTGTGAGCTCAGATAGGTAAAGGGCTTAACTTGCTTATGCTGCTCTATGATGAAAATATTTCTAAGATTGTATAAGTCCAAAAACAAAGAGGAATAGTGAACAAGGCATAATTCATCATGCCTACATTGGATTACAACCAACTGAATAAATTTATACTATAATTACTAAAATTTTCTTGATTTTAATCTAATCCAGTTTAGTTTAATATGAATTTGAAGATTATCGCAAGTTACCAATAAATTTTAAAGAAGCCATTTTAAGTCTTAACCTTGGAGTGCAGTCTTACCACATTTACCAACAAATCAAGTTATTCAGGCCTTTTGTCAATCTTGAAATTTTATTAGACGCCCTTTTCCCCCATGAACCTAAAAGAAAATAAAATTTGATTGGTGCAGTATAAAGTGCAGTCACGTGTGTGTTCCAATATAGAAAATAGTGATACTAAAATGAAGACGAACAGACTGCAGTCAAGCACAAGCTCCGGGGGCAAGGGGAGCTATTGCATTTGCAGTCGTAACTTACAAAGACTAAGAGCGTCTGCATAAATGTACTTTTTCAACTTGCATTTAATGATAACCCCATTTAAATTCGATGTTTCCTTAATTCCTTTTTCCACTTTATTTCTTCGAAAAAAATGTCTCTCGATAAAATTGAAAACCACCTGCATCATCTAAGTGAGAAACAAAGATTCATGGCATTTGAATAGAATCTAACGGCAACATAGACTAGAAAGTAATAAAATTTACCGTAACATCTCGTGAAAGCTTAGACAAGCTCTCTTTTAGCTCCTCAAGAAACAAGAGCCCTCTTCTCTCTCTCTCTCTCTTCCTGCCACAACAAACGATCCCCGTGATGAAGAGCTCTTCAATTTCACGAGTTTCATATTCTCACTCAGAGCTCCCAGTTTTGAATTCTCCCCCTACATCTTCAAATACGCCCCCACACTTCTCCCTTCACCCAGCCATGCATGCAGTTTCAAGCACCAATATCATTGCATCAACTGACCATCAATGGAGGCCAAAACTCACCTCTTTTTTTGCACTCTTTTTTTATCTTTTGCTTCTCTCCATGCAAACACTCTCCAAACCTACGTGGTTCAGCTGCACCCACATGGTAAAACCAGCTCTTTGTTCGCTTCTAAGCTTCATTGGCATCTCTCATTTATTGAGCAAACTGTTTCCTCTGAAGAAGACCCTTCTTCTCGCCTTCTATACTCATACCATTCTGCCATCGAGGGTTTTGCAGCACAGCTTTCTGAATCAGAGTTTGAATCCTTGCAAAATTTGCCTGATATTATTGCTATTAGGCCTGACAGGAGGCTTCAAGTTCAGACAACATACTCTTACAAATTCTTAGGACTGAACCCCACAAGTGGAGGAGCTTGGTATCAGTCTCAGTTCGGCCGTGGAACAATAATTGGGGTTCTTGACACCGGAGTTTGGCCTGAAAGTCCTAGTTTTGATGATCATGGAATGCCCCCGGTTCCTCAAAAATGGCGCGGGGTTTGCCAAGAAGGGCAGAGTTTCAGTTCTTCGAATTGTAACCGGAAACTCATTGGTGCAAGGTTCTTTACTAAGGGACATCGTGTGGCTTCAATGTCATCACCACCAAACATTATTCAGGAGTATGTATCACCGCGGGATTCCCATGGACATGGGACTCATACATCGTCAACGGCTGCTGGAACTGCAGTTCCTATGGCAAGCGTGCTTGGGAATGGAGCAGGTGTGGCTCGAGGAATGGCTCCTGGTGCACACATTGCTGTGTATAAAGTTTGCTGGTTCAATGGCTGTTACAGCTCTGATATCTTGGCCGCAATGGACGTTGCTATTAGAGATGGAGTTGATGTTCTATCCCTGTCTCTAGGCGGTTTCCCGTTACCACTTTTTGATGACAGCATTGCAATCGGCAGTTTTCGAGCAATGGAACATGGGATTTCCGTTATATGTGCAGCTGGAAATAATGGACCAATCCAAAATTCAGTTGCTAACATAGCTCCTTGGATTTCTACCGTTGGTGCAAGCACACTTGACAGAAGATTTCCAGCTGTCGTTCGAATGGCTGATGGAGGACTTCTTTACGGAGAATCCATGTTCCCGGGAAACCACTTCTCAGCTGCAGAAGAGGAGCTTGACCTAATCTATATGACCGGTGGTGACAGTGGAAGTGAATTTTGCTTGAGGGGATCTCTCCCAAGAGACAAAGTACACGGCAAGATGGTCATATGTGATAGGGGTGTAAATGGAAGGGCGGAAAAGGGTGAAGCGGTGAAGGAAGCTGGTGGTGCTGCAATGATTTTAGCTAATACAGAAGTAAACCTGGAGGAGGACTCAGTTGATGTCCATGTCCTGCCAGCAACATTGATCGGTTATGCAGAGTCAGTTCGTTTGAAGGCCTACATAAACTCCACGAGAAGAGCTAGAGCTCGAATCATTTATGGCGGAACTGTTATCGGAAGATCAATGGCACCAGCAGTTGCGCAGTTTTCAGCCAGAGGACCAAGTTTGTATACTCCTACCATTCTCAAACCAGATTTAATTGCTCCAGGAGTGAACATCATTGCTGCTTGGCCTCAAAACTTGGGTCCCTCCAGCCTTCCGGAAGATAATAGAAGAGTGAACTTCACTGTCATGTCGGGGACTTCCATGGCTTGTCCCCATGTCAGTGGCATTACAGCTCTAATCCGCTCAGCACATCCCGAATGGAGTCCCGCAGCTATTAAGTCTGCAATAATGACAACAGCTGATGCAACTGACCATTATGGAAAATCAATAATGGATGGGAATAAACCTGCTGGAGTGTTCGCTATAGGAGCAGGGCATGTAAACCCAGAAAGAGCAATCAATCCTGGATTGATATATGATATCACGCCGGATGAGTATGTCACGCATCTGTGCAATCTTGGTTACACAAGATCAGAAATATTTACAATCACACACAGAAATGTAAGCTGCCACGAAAATTTGCAGATGAACAGGGGTTTCAGCCTGAATTACCCCTCCATTTCTGTAATTTTTAAGCACGGAAAGACAAGCACGATGATCAAAAGACGACTGACAAACGTGAGTCCTAATTCCATATACTCGGTGGAGGTAATGGCACCAGAAGATGTTGAAGTGAGAGTTAAACCTCAAAGGCTAGTATTCAAATATGTAAACCAGAGTTTAAGTTACGGGATCTGGTTCTTATCAAGGAAGAGAACGAGAAAAGATAGAATGAGCTTTGCAGAAGGGAAGTTGACTTGGGTATCTTCTGGCAACAGCAGCTTTTACCGTGTTCGAAGTCCCATTTCAGTAACTTGGAAGTGAAAACAGGAGTGGCAGAATGGAGGCGTAGCTAACAGTTGAGATAGCTCTACTGATTCCTATTGTTATGTTCTTGTTGAGTTGGGAACAGATAAGCCCAGATTAAGCCTTTTGTCATTCACGAAGAATATTTACATCAATAAATACTTATTTATAGATGAACCAGAAATGTAGTAGAAATATCAGTACGCAGACATTACATCAGTTCCAACAACTTTTAATAAGAATCTGTCGATTCAACGCTATTAGAATATTGTATCTTATTTAATTTTTATCGATTTAAGATACCTCTTAATTTAGAATATTTTTATTTTGTCAATTTTCGTGTTATAATCATAATTTTTATACATTAATTTTTTTTTTATATAAGTTAAAAATTTAATACGTATATAAAGATTACAACTTGTATAGAGATTTCAGTTTTTCTTATATGTATAAGAACTTCAATTTTAAATTATCTAACTTAATATCAAAGTTAAGATATAAATTAGAGCCCGATAAAAATCAATGGTTATTTACTATCAAACTATTTCACAACTTAAGTTAATTTTTCAATCATTTTTTTTAATTTTTGTTTTTTTCTCTTTTTCCAACATCCAAAATCGGTGCTGTCATTGTTACAGTTGCAATTTGTCATCCGCATCGCGTGCTGCCGATCGCCATTGTCCACTGCTAGCCCTTGTCATCAAACCGAATCTTGTTCCTACTCTTAACGTGCTTCCACCCACAATCGGTTTCCATAAAATAGCCACAACCCACATAAGCCCTCCTCTTTCACCGGAATTGTTTTTTGGCAAGTGACATATATCGCCCAACCCTTGACCTTTAGAACAGTTGGTGATTCTAACACCACTGGATTTACGCCAATCTGACACTAGATACTCTCTCTTACGCCGCTGATGTAATATTTATATATTTTAAGAGTGTAAGTATACATTATCGTATGTGTGTAATAAAAAAATAAAATAATCAAATGTTAAATTTATAAGGATAATTTCTACTTTTTTTTAAATATTAAAATAACATCTTTCTAGTAATTATTCATAAAAATAAAAATTTAAAAATGAATTTAAATAAATATTAAAGCAAGAACACAATGTAAAGAGTTATGAAAAATAGCAATATAGAGAAAACTTAAGATTAATATCATCTCTCAATATATTTTTTAATGATTAATCATTTAATATTTAATATTTAATATTCTTAATTATTGTTATTAATCAAGACACTAATGTATTCACAAACTTTTTTCAAGGTCATATAAGTATACTTTAATTTATCAAATATCTATATTTCTATGATACTTGTAATAAATTAAGATTCATTAAGTTAAGTCTTATTGATCATACATGCTAATTATGTATATTCTTATTATAATTTAAAACTTGCATGTGTAATATTGAATGTTACTCTACAATTATGCATCAAATTACTTAGGTTCAAATATAATGATTCATCTTCCGACTTTATCAAAATATTACCAATTCATTCACCATATATTAGTCAATTATATTGAAGTATTAAGAACAAGTAATTTAAATAATAAAGAATTAAATTAACTAAATATTAGAAAGATATGACAATTAAGCTCATATATTGAATTCAAGTATTAACCTTAAAAAAAAATATTAGTTCATGGATACAAGAGAACAACAGTATAAATCATAAGAAAATATGATACAATCAATAGTAAACTGATATAGACGTTGAATTGCTCATGATTACACTGCCTAAGCAATTCTTGATGTCGAAGAACGCCTCAAATTTCTCTCTATGATTGCTTTAATTATGCTCCAATTGGTCTCTAAAACTTGTGTTTTTTTTTTGTGTCTTGTGTTTTTTTAGATGACTTTTGAAGGTTGGGGACTGTGAGTGATATTAAACATTGGGTGTATGCATGTGAGTTTGTGTCTATAATTCAAAATTATATACATATCACATACATATAAGCGCAGTGGAATAGTATAAATTTAATTTCCTAATGATAAACACAAATAAATTTTACATGTATCTCATAAATATAAATTACATAGGGATTGAGATTTATTACCTTGACAAATTTTTTATTTTTCGTCGAACCGGAGAACCACAATAAAGCAACCTATTCACAATTTTAGTCCTTAATCTCGATGGGCTTGGAGAAGATAGAATATCAGCTATTCTAACAAAGGATTTAACTTTTAAACCCTAGTTTAATTCTTAAACTAATGTGCTTAACTGTTAAGCACTTGGACTACTATAAGTTATAAATTATTTTTGTTCAATTTTAACACTTAAACAACAAAAATCATATTTGTTATTGCAAATAGTATATTCGACCAACAAGAAGAAAGGTAGATGAACAAATTGAGATAGTGAGTTTGCTTACTTTTCGACACTTGAAAATAAAAGGCTCTCACTCTTTCCTCTTAATGGCCGTGTAATCATCTTATGCAAAATGAGCAACCTTTTGCTTTTATTAACTTGAATCATTTGGTTTTCCTTAAATTATTAAGCATATGCCTTACATGATATAGCAACATTTGCCACACCCACTTTCCTTTTTTTTTCTTTGTTTCATTTGTTTCCAATAAATAAATGAAATAAAATACATGCATTTCAAATGGTGGAAATGAATATGGCCAGATTGTGGGTGTGGCCATATTCATTCTTTGCAATTCACTCTTTGGCTTCACCACTTACGTTAACTATGATTCAATGTTTCTTTTGTTTAATTTTTAATCAAATTAAAAGGTCAACAAATGTATTATAATATAATTATTTGACTTAATTATAATATCAAATATTATAATAATTATTTTATTCAATAAATAATTTAATGATCTTGCTTGTCCAACAAATAAGGTCATTTTGATAATTTTCAAGTTAAACAATAATTGATCCATAATGCATCACGTGTCAACATCCCATTGGTCAATAACTATTGTTAATTAATCGATATACTTAACTCTTAAGTCTTAAAACATGCATAACCCAGGAAAACTAAAGCAAATGTTCAATTTACTGAAATTTACTGAATTGAACTCTTCAATTTGATACGCTGCCTCAGTATACAATGAGTACACTTCATATTGTGGGACTCCTTAAGTTCACGCCCGATTTATCAAATGAAACTATTCTGTGAGTCCGTGATCAACGCCCCACGCAGACATCATGAATATTACAAATCAGCGCAGTAGACTATACAAGTTGAGATCAATGCGCATACGTATAATCCTTATGTCATCTATATCATGGAGGAGCGGAAATATAGATCATCATTGTCAAATCCCCACGAACTCATCTGTGAACTTATCTCCAGACACGTATTTGTTGGCGGAGGATCTAAGGCACATAGGTGTATGCATGTGCAATTGTGTCTATTGCCTAAAATACGTATCAAATACATATTTAAGTCTGATGGAAGTGTGTAAACATGTAATAAACACAATAAATAAATATATTAATTAAGGTAGAGAACTCACCTCAACGTGTAACGTTATACATATATTTCATCGGAGTCTGCTTAGAGACTAACTCACGGGCAGTTCTAGTCACCAACACAACGGGCTTGGTAAGCTAGAACAACAGCCCTATATATAGCATCGGGTTTAACTCTTAAACCCCAAAATGACTAGTGTGAATTTTTATCATTTTCTCTAAAAAGATAAGAAATTGAGGTTAAAGCAATTCTCAATTGCTTCTAAGACACCATAGAAAAAAATGAAACAATTTCATTTTTTCCTTCTTCTTCTTCTTCTCACGGGCAAAGGAGAAGAATATTATATTATTATTTTATTATAATAAAATAATAATATAATATACATAATAGGTGCCAACTATTTGGTACCTAAAAATAAAATATTATTATATAAAAAATATAATATAATATAAAATATATTATATAATATAATAAAGAGATATATTTTGATTATTTAACCCTTAAATAATTAAAGTGAAAAATAACCATTTTACTCCTCATGAATATTTATTAAGTTTATTCCCTAGTGAGTTTCACCAAATCTCACAATTGGGTAAACTCAACTGAGGGTCCATAATACGTCACGTGTCATTATACAATTAGTAAATAATAATTATTGATTAATTGTTGTATTTAACACTTAAATACAGATACGCATGCATTCCTATGGTTATGCTGAATATTGTTGTATTAAATAATTTAATCTGGCACGCTTTCCCAATGCACAACGAGTACACTCCATATCGCGGGACTCCCTAGGTCCTACGCCTGATTCGTCAAATGGAACTATTCTATGAATCCGTGAGTAATGTCCCACGCATACGTCACGAATATATAAATTAGCGCGTTGAACCATGCAAGTTAAGGTTACAACCCATACGTATAATCCTTTCGTCATGATATCCTAGATGTGCGGGGATATAGATTATCACCATCAAATCCCCACTGCTCATCCATGTCCTATCTCCAGACTTGTATATCACTGAACAATATGCGCAAACTCTTTTGTCATATTGTTCCACCTTGACAAAACTCTATCCCGGGATGATTGCTTGTGGCCACAAGAATTTTGAATATACAGTCTCGAAGCATTTAGATATTTAACTCCATATGGGAGCTGACAAATTCCATATCTATACGCACCAGACTTTATAAGCATCGGACTATACCCAACGACACCCAACGGTTACACCATGAAAGGTCTGTGACATGCGTGTGAGCCCTTATCTAAACTCCTTTAGATCTGATTTGAACTCTTTCAGATCTACAATGTCTGTAACGTTACATTGTATGGTACTATATAAATGGGTATTAGCGATTTAATGAAAATGTATACTTGTATAAATACACAAATATATGTACATTCAGAGATGACATGTAAGCACCGACCTTAACAGTATCTTGATAAATAATATATGCAAACACCTTTACGATATTGTTTGACATTGTTGAAAACTTTTTTCTCGGGTTTGTTGCTTATGGCTATAAGTCTTTCTGAGGTACAGTCTCAGAGCATCCGGATATACAACTTACACATATGAGCTGACGAATTTCATATCTGTGCACACCAAACTCCATGAGCATCGGACTATACCTAGTGACGAGTGACCTTTTATAGGAATTGATATAAGGTTAAAAATCTCAATTCTTGCTAGGTCAGGAAACACGCTGTCACTAAGGCACTAACATGTTATCACTGAGGTGCCACGTTCAAAAGGCCATATCGTTAGAATAGTGGGAATCTAGGGACGAGCTATCGTTGGAGCAGTGGATGACCAACGTTGGGGCGATGAACTGCGACTTAAACGGGTCGTTTTTATTTTATTTTTTATTTTAATTACTATTCTAACTTTAGGGCGATAATTTTTGTAGTATTAAGGCGACAGATACATATTTAAATTTTATTCAAGTTTCTATAAATAAACAATAGCGCACATGAATAACTATTTATTTTTATAAAATATAAAAATATAAAAATAAAAACATAAAAAAATATATATACAAATATGCCATTATTAGCCACCTAACCATCATATCATCCAACCATTGTTAACTTAATTTTCGATCATTCTCTGGTGTGTTTTTTCTCACCTCTGGTATTATTTGATTTCTCGTCACCTGATCTATTAATTTACATCACTTCATTGCTCGATCTAATCACCATTTGTCTAAAAATGACTTTTCACAAACAATTCAAAGTTGTCTTTGAGTTAAATTGTAATTTCTTAAACCTTTAGGGTTATTTTACAATTTTTAAAATTTTTTGGGATTTTTTTTGTAATTTAAAAAACATTATGCGGTTATTAATAGATTAAGAGCCTTTCTAAAAGTTCATATAACTTTAGGGTTGAATTTGAAATTTTATAAATTTATGGGGTAAATTTAATTTTTTTTTAAATTATAAGGAATTTTCTAGTATTTTTTACTTATCGTACGAAGTTGAATATCAATTTCTTCTTTCACCATGGATATTTTTAAAGATTTTTTAAGTTGATAACTTTGTTATTCTGGGTGAAGTGAACTTTTGGAGGATTTTGGTTTATTGGACAAAGCAAGTTATGAAAATTTGGTATTGTAACTTATAAAAAATTTTAACGGTAGATTACTTTTGGTCACTTTACTATTTGTTTATAGTCACTTGACAACATTAATAAGTTTTTGTTTTTTTTAATTTTTTGATCGCGAATTTTGCATCAACGTATTTATATTTGTAATAATTATTTTTTATTTTATTATCAATGTATTTGTATTTACAATTATTAATTTTTTTTAACGTTTATTACTCTTATATAACATTGTCAATTTCTAATAATATTGTCTCATTCGATAATGATTAATTTTTTAGCGTGGCATTTTTTATTTTTTATTTTTTATTTATTTATTATTTTTAATTTATTTCTTAATTTAATCTATAATTTCAAATTATTTTCTCTACCTCGAGTTTGAAAGAGAGTAATAAAATTTAATATTTTATTTAATTTTTGTCAATTTAAGATATCTTCTAATTAAACATATTTTTTTATTTCGTCAACTTTCATACCTGGTAATTTTTTTTCATATAAATCAATAATTTAATGCGTATATAAAAGTTATAAAAGTCACCTCTTACGGTTATTATTCTAAAAAGATGAAGACTCCAACTTTTTCTATTATGTGTCGGAGCTTCAATTCCAAATTATTTAACGGCAAACAAAGAAAATAATAGATTCCGATGGCTGAGACAATTTGTAGTACATCCAACAAGCTGTACTCTATCAACCCTTCTTCACATGATTTCTCACACGTACATTAAACATCCACTTTTCTCGGACGAAAATTTGAAAAACAGATTAATTCATTAAGAGAAGTCCAAGAACATGGACTA
Organism: Ailanthus altissimus; assembly: GCA_946807835.1. Classification (NCBI taxonomy): domain Eukaryota; kingdom Viridiplantae; phylum Streptophyta; class Magnoliopsida; order Sapindales; family Simaroubaceae; genus Ailanthus; species Ailanthus altissimus. The sequence continues at coordinate 25,756,353 of OX327684.1, forward strand.
TCATCTCTCACATGTACATAATGAAGGAAAGAGAATCAAACATTAGTAGCAACAGCAAAATTTGTTGAGGAGAAGGTGAGCATTATGGTATTTGTATCAAAACCGACATGGCTGTCAACCAGAGCCTTGACATTTCACTTCACCCAATTAAACAAAACCAAAGAGGTAATGAGGGGAGGAGAAACAAAAGAGAACAGAAGAATGTACATTGCCTCATTTTTTGACAAATTGCAAGCCATTCTGATTCGCGTACCGCTCCATGAACCTCATAAATCTGTCCCACTCTTGGGGGGACCGCATTACATATTTGGCTTCGATCCTTGAAGGTTTCCCGTTGACAAATTTTGCATTCACGTCAACTGATTGAAGAACTCCTTCCTCATCAATCATGTAAAATCCAGTGATATCACCAATCTCACCAGAGGAGTCAAAAACTGAGGGTTCATCGAAAGTGAATATAGCTACACCATTTGTACCATCTCTTGATTTGGTCAGTCTCACATCCGGTATTGTCAATTCATCAGTTCCTTGGATGAACTGAATTGTTGATTTCACCATCATCGTTATGGGTCTAGATATCTTAAAGTTTTGTCTTACTGGGGACAAGCGCGGACGGGCCAGACGAATGGATTGGCCATTAAATGGTGAGTGTGCACTTTCATGCACAGCCCATGTTACGATGCCTGTACCTGTAGAGCAGAATAAGCCAGACAAGTCTTGCTCTTAACATAGTGAATTTGCAACAGAAAGAAAGTCCACTTTTTACTACTTCTTTGCCTGTGCTGTATTATGACGTACAACTCAACAGGCAATTTCACTAAATGAGTTTTCATTAAGCAAGAAAATGCAGCATCAAGAATGAGCAAGTTACTTAAAATAAAACATGCAAATTGATCAAGGTCACAAAGTACCCATATATTATAAACCTAGTAAGTTCATAATGACACTCTCAAGAACTTAAAACAAATCAAAATAAGCAAACTCAAAGTACCCATTTCGCCATTTCACTAAGGCAAGTTCCTCCACATAAGATTGTCGGGGAAAAAAAACACATTCATTAAGCCGTTATCACATTTCCCGGTTATGGAGGCATCTTCATTTACAAATGCAACGAACTCGCAAGAACAAGTGGAACAACCGCTACAACTCAGTGAAGAAAATACAAAGAAAAAAGAAGCATACCTGAGAGAGAGCGTGGTTGTTGCTGCTGCCAACAGTGTGAGACTGGAGAGACTAATGCAAGGGACCGCAGAGTTGCCATTGGTACCAACACACAGAAAATGAGAGAGAGAGAGAACAAGAGTTAAAAAAAAAAAGAGTTGGTGTTGTGGTGAGAGGAGAGAGTTATGTGTAACACGGACAGCCATTCACTTTGCACAACTTCTTAGCCCTTCGACATCTCAAGATAGTTCCTTCGGTATCAATTTCCTGTCCCACCTACGCCTGGCTGGATTTGGCACTCAGAATCCACTCATACTGATTACGTGGCAAATGGTTTTTTTTGGGCCCATTAATGGGCCTCATCCCTTATGTTTGTGAGGGCCTAGTTCTCCCAAGTTAAGCCCAAAAATGTATGTACCCCGATATATTTGAGGAAAAAATTTTAAAAATAAATTATCATTGTTTTTTTTTTTTTAGTGCTCAAGGGAACAATGTTAAAGCAAGGGATCTTCTAAATTAAAGCAATTAATAATACATTACATCTTAAAAGCAATTCATATGATATTGTTTAAGGGATCTTTTTTGATAACACGTCAAAAAAGTACTCGAATATTTATTTATTTTTCATTTTTTGTTTCGTTATTTTTTAAAAGCCTTTTTACACAAATATTATATAATTATATATATTATATAATTTTTGCCACGATTTGAATCTATTTTTTAGTAGATTAGATGCATGCAAGTCGCAACCTGCTAACAAACTACCCTGATCAGTGCTATAACCATAACAAACATAATTCTAATACACATAACTTGTATTTACATTATTTTACAAATGAAATATTTATATATTTATATATAAACACACACAAGCAAGCAAGCGATATATTTTTGTATCTTTTTGAAATATTAGCATAAATGACACATTTTTTTTTCTTTTTGTTTTATTATTATTATTATAAAATATTGTTCTCCTTGGGCCAGAGGTCTTTAGGCTTAAAAGATGACGGCTCCCTAAGGTCCAAATATGTTTTTTTTTTGGAATAGTCATTCTTGAAGTTTATTATTATTTGAAGAACAGTTACTCCAAAGACAGGCTAGGGTAGTAGCCAACAAGTTCGGCCCCAACGGGGCTGAATAGTGAAGAGTCGATTCGGACTTGCAGAACATAATCGGTAATTTGAAGCACCTGTTTGATAAGGTCAACCCGAATACAACTAAGGTCGCCATCTACATACTAATCAGATTGATTCACCCCTCTATCTATGTAATCAGCAAAGAAACCGGGTTGACTAGGCACAGTTAGTAAAATCAGTAAAAGGCTATCTCTTGAGAAAATTTTAAATCACGATCAGATCGAACAAGAAGATGCCACCAGAAAAGCTCACTCGAGCAACTCGAATCTATCCTCACACTTCACCAAATTCACTGGCGAATACAGATATAAGAAATATGTTTAATACATCAAAAGAAAACTTGACATGTAGCAGAAGTGGGATTAGAAGATTAGTTGAAGGATATCTGGCGTATATCAAACGTACAGCAGAAGGATATTTAGCGTGTGTTAAACGTACAGTAAAATGTTATTTAACGTGTATTAGGTGCACGACAGAAGAATATTTAACGCGTGTCAAAAGTACAATAAAGGCAAAAAAATAAAAAAAGTCTTAAAAAAATCGATGCTATAAAAAGTAAAAAAAAATATACTGAAAAGGAGGATGCCCAAAATAGCAAAAAGATGAATACACACAAAAATAGATTTTTTTCTTTTCATTTATTGAGAATATGTTTTTACTTCGTTCCTTATAAATTTTTCACAAAAAAATCAAAACGTCATTTTTTTTTAAGTATCAGAATATTTTTGTTAGAACTCACTCTAGCAATGCTGTCATCAAGTTTGTATTATATTTTATAGGTTTTATCATATATCATAATAAAAAAATTTTAAATTTGTATAAATAAATTTAATTAAGATAAGTTCGAATTCCATTCACAAATAAATTTTTTGAGTTAACAATTTTTTTTTTAATCAAATAATGTGAAACTTATTGAACATATTGTAATGATGACATTCTGATTATGATGGTTTAAAAGTCATTGAATAGTGTAGCATTGTTGAGTATTAGACAAATAAAAGGTACAAATAGAATACAATCTTGTCATGCAAGTCTTGCACGCACTCGATTTTCACGCTTTATCACAACACAACTTCAAGACAGCAATCATCTCCGGTTTGATAAATATTTTGAAGCTTCATATTGATGTATTATTGACAACCAAAAGAAGAGTGTTGAGCAGTGATAGAGAATTGATAATTCGGCACGTCAAATCAAACGCTGTATTGGAGAAAATGAAGTCCGTAGTTGCTAGTTAGGTCATGATTTGAACTCAAGTCTTTCTTTTAAGCCAATATTCAAAGTAAAAGAGAAAAAGGGGTTTTGGCCATCGTTGCATTGCATTTGCATGGAACACGCCACCGTATCCTTCACTAGAATTCGACAAAATCGACTGATACCGCTACCATGTCAAACAGCAGCAGCATCGCCAAATCTTAAAAAAAAAAGTGTCATATAAGGTTATCTACTTAACGTTATAAAATATGATATGGCTCCCCACTCTCTTTCCTCGTCCTCAATGGGCCATCCTTGATCCAAAATTTTTTTTATATACCATTCAAGATAGCATGAAGAACAAGGCATGGAATATGCTTGAATCTTGAATGGATACGAGATAATAAAGAGAGCACCACCCCACCACCGGCACCGCCCTTTACTAAATTTCTTTTTATGCAATAATCACTGAAAATAACAGATAAACACCCAAGATTTTATTCTAATTATTCTCTTTTAAGATAAACATTGGAAATGTTATTTATATAATACTTGTCTCTACCTAGATAATTGTTAATATTTTCCACAAAAAAAAAAAAGCGTTCTAGTGGGGACCACCTCTCCCGTGTTACGTGTAATATGATCGGCCTACGTGGCAAAGGCACATGCATTTATAATACTTTTAACAGTTTCAATGAACGAGAACACGTTGACCTTCTTCTACTTCTTCTTCTTCTTCTTCCTCTTCCTCTCTTTTACCAAGTTTACAACAAGAAGAGAGTGGGCGAGAGAACTGGACTCAGTCGTACCTCGGTCCCATTCAACTCACGAGACCTCCGTTTTTTCATCCACTTTTAGTTCCCTATTTGACCGTCGGCAATTTTCGACCCAAAGATCTAACTCAAAAACGACAACAACCTTAATCTACTGTCTTCTTCTGATTTGAAGATCAGATCGTCGGTTTTCGTAACGACTCCGTTTTTGTGAAGAATGGGAGGAGTGGACGAAGGAGGTCTAGCGAGGAAGTTGTGGATCAAGTTCAGGAACGAGTCTGTTTTTGCTAAATACACTCCTTTCTTCGTTTGTTTAGCTTCTGGAAGTTTAAAGCCCGATGCTTTTCTTCATTACGTCTCTCAAGACGTTCATTTTCTCAAATCATTCGCTCTCGCGTAAGACGATATGTCTTTATTTTATTCATTATTATAAAACTCAATCACTGGTTTAAGTTCTCTGTATTCAGTTCTATATTAGATTAAACCTTAATCTACTTTTGTCTTTTTTTTTTGGGCATAGTTATGAAAAGGCCGAAGAATGTGCAGATGATGACGAAGATAGAAGTGCAATACGCAAGCTGAGAAAACGCGTTAAGCATAAGCTTAAAACACTCGATACTCTTGTCCGCGTATGTTTTTTATTTTTCTTTTTTCAAGCTCTCTTTTCCCATTTCTGTTTTGTTCTCTCTCTCTCTCTCTCTCTCTCTCTCTTTTTAAATATCTATTTATAGCAGTTTTCTTCCAGAAATGATTTAGCAGAGCGTGTTTGATTAGAGGCCGCGTAAGATTGACCTGTGCTATGAAAACGCTACCGTAGGATTCTGATATTGACTTTTATGTCCAAGCCATGAAATTCTGAAATTACCTGAAAATTAGTAGAATAGATACCGTGATCGCTTGGCCACTAAGTAAACTATGCCCATTAGTCGATTTCTAAAGCTGATTCAAGAACAAGTAAAAGTGATAATGTGGCATTTTTATCCTGCTAGAATATACTACATGTTCTTTTTTTTTTTTTCTTCAACCATGCCAATGACTTTTTCTTTGCTATCATATTGTATTTATGCTGCTGGTTGTTATCAACATATATCATGAAGGACCCTTTTTTTGGCAGGAATGGGGTTTTGAACTGCCAGAAGAGATCATTACCAACAGTGCTACAGTCAAATACACTGACTTTTTGCTGGCAACAGCTTCGGGTAAAGTTGAGGGAGAAAAGGTTCTTGGTAAGATTGAGACTCCATTTGAGAAGATGAAAGTTGCTGCTTATACACTTGGTGCTATTTCACCTTGCATGAGGCTCTTCTCATTTATAACCAAACAAATCCAGGCTATTCTAGATCCTAATGATAGTAGTCACATATACAAGAAGTGGATCGAGTATTATTGCTCTCAAACTTTTGAGGTTTTCCAGATTACTGATTATTAAGATTTTCTTTATGCTTTGTTCATATATCGCTGATTAAATCAAACAAATACTTGTTTTGGTTGGTTGGCAAAATATAAATTGATGTTACTTACTATTCTCTTTCTCACATCAGGAATCAGCTTCACAAACTGAGGAGTTGCTGGATAACCTAAGTGTTTCATTAACAGGTGAGGAGCTTGAAGTCATTGAAAAGCTCTATCATCAAGGAATAAAACTTGAAGTCGATTTTTTCACAGCTCAGCCAATTACGCAGCAAACAGTAGTTCCTTTGTCTTGGGTGAAAGATCCTGCGGAAGGCCGTCTCACCGTATTTTGTGACTTTGACTTGACGTGCGCTGCCTTTGATTCCTCTGCGATTTTAGCAGAAATTGCAATTGTAACAGCACAAAAGGTTGATCCTGATCAATCTGAAACTAAACTTACTCGGATGTCATCAGCTGATTTGAGGAGCACATGGGGTCTTCTTTCCACCAAGTATACTGAAGAGTATGAACAATCCATAGACAGCATCATGCCCAGTGAAGCAGGTATGGTATATCATCTGTAGATGACTAATTTCTCGTGCTTGCGTAGTTCAAAAATGGTGTGGCAAGAATTCTAAGGTTGTTTTGATTCAAGGACTTGAGATAAGAATTGATGGTAAGATTTGGATTTATGACATATGAATGCAAGTATCTTGCTTGGGTCAAAAGTCATGGTAGAGGTTTCTAAATCCATACAAATTCTAAACTTTAGCCTTGAAGCTAAGAATTCTCAATCTATATGTTATTGAAGAGAGCATTTCTTCAAAATCAAAATGTGGCATGATTTTGAAAAATTCTTTGGAGCCTGAATTAATCCACTTCTTTATTTTACCAAATGGATTTAAATATGCAGACATCTCTAAATCTAAAATATGAGAGTAAAGCCCTTTAATTATTAATTTTTCATGCCAAAAGTGGAACCAGACATCGACAATTGTACAAGGACAGGCTTGCATGTTATTAGGGAAGTATTTGCTGAACTTCTATGCATCCCTTGTTTTTGCAGAGGGAAAATTTGATTATGAAGGTCTGTCTGAAGCACTCAAGCAACTTGCATATTTTGAGAAAAAGGCAAATGCAAGGGTGGTTCAATCAGGAGTACTGAAAGGTTTAAGTCTAGAGGACTTAAAAAGGGCTGGTCAACGTCTTATTTTTCAAGATGGATGTAGAGGGTTCTTCCAGAAGATTGTAAAAAATGAAAATTTTAAGACTGATGTTCACATACTTTCTTACTGTTGGTGCGGCGATCTCATTAGGTCGGCTTTTTCATCAGGTACCCTTTTGTGAACATGTGTATTGTATGTCATTCATTTTCATGAGCGTTAACTTTCTGTTTTAGGCCACCTCTTCTGCAGCAGTTATAAGGCTGGGTCCATTCTAAAACCAAAAATAAATTGTTAAATATTAGTTCTGCAGAGATATGATATTCTGCCGTGCTTGTTGATAGGATTTCATGATCTTCTTGATATCTAGGATTAATTCACATAGACTTCTTAAATGTATGTATTTGTGTATATTTATGTACTCGGTTGTTCCAAGTCTCCCTTATGGACAGTCTAAAAGATGTGATTCAGATTTTTTTTCTTTTTGCTGGTTCATAAAGTTGAAGTTTCTTTCTTCCATTGAGCAGCAGGGGATCTAACTGCATTGAGTGTACATTCAAATGAGTTGGTCTATGAAGAATCCATTTCCACAGGTGAAATTGTGAATAATTTGGAGTCTCCCTTGCAAAAACTTCAAGTCTTCAGTGACATTCTGAAGGACAGCAGCAATGATGACTGGCACTTGACAGTTTACATCGGTGGTTCTCCTGGTGACTTACTCTGCCTTCTCAAAGCAGACATGGGAATTGTAATAGGTTCAAGTTTAAGCCTGAGGAAACTAGGAGAGCATTTTGGTGTTTCTTTTGTCCCGTTGTTCTCTGGCTTGGTAGAGAGACAGAAGGAACTTGTCAATGATGGCTTGTTTAAATGGAAAAGATTGTCTGGCACTTTATACACAGTCTCTAGCTGGGCTGAGGTACATGCATTCGTTCTGGGTTCGTGAGTTACGAACCTTCTCCCTCTCTGTGGTGTTGTCTTGTTTGAACAAACCTGAAGGGCAATTCATTTACAGACTTTACAGTAGAATATACATAATACAGATGGTGGCTAATTTTACTCGAGGGCCACCAGTCAGTCATTCTTTTAATATTTTTCTTTCTAGGTCTGCCATAAAGAAATATAGAGATCTTGTAAGTAGTGCCACAATGGCCTTGTTTCTTGGAGCAAGTTGTTTATCCACTTTGTTGTTCACCTCCTGTCCAATTGTTTTCGTTGCATTTCTTACTTGATGTATGTGAACTCTTAAGAGTTCCAAACTTGTTCAGTCATAAAAAATGATTTCACACAACTTTTGTGCAAGCTCAAGTACATGCTGTTAAAATGTTATTGTTAGTTAAATGGGAGAATGTATATAACAATTTTGAGTGTCAAGTGCTAAAGTACAGTTCTTAAAATTATTACAAGAGTAATGATGATAATCGAAGTGTAAATAGGTTTGAGTGATATAATTTTAAAGATTTAATGATAATTAAAAATTATAAAAATGTACACTAAATGTAAATTTTTTAAATTATAAGTAATAATTTTGAGAATAGTTAATAAGTAGAGAGAATTTGATTCAAATGAAAAGAAGAGTTGTCAATTTTATTTAAATGGGATATACTTGTAGTATTTATAGAGATGAGATGTCGATAAGACCACACTCATTGAAAGAGATTAATAACTCTTCTAAGGATTATATCCCCAACTCTTAGAGTCATAACACTAAAAAAAATATATTTCAAAACCTCAATTGACTGCTTTAGTGCTCATCTTAAGCTCGTGGCACTCTGGTCTCACCCCTAAGCACCACAACGCTTAGCAACCAATATTGCAACACCTAAGGTTGAGCGTAATTTTTTTTTCTTCTTCTTTTTTTTCCTCTTCTAAATTTTTTCTCTCTATTCTATAACTTTGATATATATTGATTTATTTAAAATATTCTTATTAACCTTGATATATATTGATATATTTAAAGTATTCTTATAAATACCAATAGTTATGTCTTGAGCTATGATTCTTTTTCCACGTCCATCATAATTTACGAAAAAAGTTTAAAACCAATTTAGAGAACTCTTAACACTACTGTATTTTTAATCCAAATTAGAATTCATTGTATAAAAGAAATTAAAATAAAGTTTTGTACGGATCTGTAGTAACCCTTACAAAATGAGATCATAATAGAGAAATGATGATTAACAAGGACAACACTTTCTTAGTTTCTTATTCCGAAAATCTTCAAGCTACAGACTCCTATTACGATCAACTTTGATTCAATTGCACCAGAGTTGTTTTTAGCTCGCTTCTTACTCGTGATGAGTGGTGACCGTTTGAAATTTGAATTTTACCCAACGACCTCTTCATGGGCCTAAAACCCGTGGCGTTATGTAGCTTTATGTCGTGGTTTGAGATAAAGGCTTTGTTTTATGGGGCAGCTCAACCATCAGGTGGTTTGGTCTAACAAGTGGCTAGAAGATTACTTACTTAGATCAACATAGGGTACTTAATTAGATGAAGGATAATGTTATATTTTTTAAATTATATTTTAAATTTTAAATAAAATATTAAGTTCTTATTGAATGAATAATTTTAAAAATTATAAAAGTTAATCACTTAATAATTTATTTAAAATTTAAAATTTGACATTCAAATTTAAAATATATAACATTATTGTTAGATGAATGTAATGGTAGCTTAATATTTCGGTTTATTTAAAACTTCTGAAAAAAAAAAACAGACACACAATATCACAATATCAAAAGGACAAAGAGATCTTATTAACACCCAACCCATGTAGTGAGAAATAAGAAAATAGAAGCAACGGACAAGTATCCTAAGAACAAGCAAATAAGCTACAAAATTACATATTTGTCAATGTGGGATTACTGTTTACATAACAAATGGTGCATGTGGTACATGCGCAGTATCACTAGTGTGATCTCGTATCTGTCTCCGAGTCTGAGCCTCAGTCTCAGGCTTTTTACGATCGTGAAAGGCTGGTTAGCATAAATCCATGTGGAGACACGTAAGAGTTTGATAGTTCATCCCAGTACCCATGACCCCAAATGGGCAAATACCGTTACATTTAATTCATATTCTTACTGCACATCATGGACATGAATGTATTTCACCTTCTCTCTCTCTAATGATAGGCAAGCTGATATCCTCTGGCTCTATCTCAAGCTCAGGGAAGTGATTCCCTAGGAAGCTTCTGTTTCACATGGCTTCTAAGTTACTTTAATAGCCGCAGCATTCTTTTTCTACATTATACATATCTACCAGAGTTCACTTCACATGGTTGCATGTGAAAATTCACTGGTTTATTCTCTTTTTTATTGCTTTGTCTCAGAGAAACGGCGGTTTGGTGGTCTCATCAGACCATCACTTATTGTTATTTATCTATGTGCTATCTGCTATATCACTTACCTCCCATTTCCTCATGTCAGTTTCCCCTTAACTTTCTTTGCAATTTTGTTTACCATTTCTTTTTGCTTTTCATGTTCAAACAGAACACCCCATTCTCAAAGGACAAAACCCTTTATTAAGTTTTACATATTCCTTTTTGTTTTTGTTTTTCTGCTTTTGAGCATTCACCAATCACCATTTCCTAGTATGCTATAATAATGAATCAGTAATTGGTTTTCTACAATTAGTAGAGTAGAGGCAGGCTACTTATACTTTTGGTGTTATATTATCATCAATGGTATTACTTTCAATATCAGCTCAAACCTATGCGTATATTTCTTATCAATTCAAGATAAAGATATACAAAATTCTTATGTGTATATATATATATTTTTTTCCTTTATTAAAAATTTTCAAATATTGTATCAAATTAAGTTTTTCAGACATCAGGCTCTAATATTGATTTCTTTAACATGATACTAACTAGAATTGTTCTTTTGATCTTTGTAATATGATGTAAGACTTTCAAGTTTTTTATTTGAGTTTCTTTACTAGTACATGTCAAATATATATAATGAATTTCTGATCTCATGGCCCCATGATCATCAAACATTTGGTTTTGAATGCATCAATTATTGTTAGAAGTTAAAAGAGAGAAGAGAGGAAAAGAGAGAGAGAACTTGGTCATTTTTTTTTTTTGTCCTGTTGGTTTAGCCCTAACGTGGATAGATTCCTTCTATTTGAATCTTATATAACGAATAACTAACCCACTCTCACTACACAACTTAAATAAAATAAAATAAAATAATTCATAACGGGTTTGATCTGGCATTTTTAAAATAACCCTAAAACCCAGGACAACATGGATATTGAACACTCAGGCTCACCACTATCTCAATGAAAATAATTAACAGAACTTAAGAGTAAGGATTTATTTGACTATTATTATTATTATTATTATTAATTTAAAAAAGAACAAAGAAAAAGTACATAAATGCTTCTCATTATCATGTGGGTTTGAATAGTTCACAACTTCACATGTACATCAAGGTCTTATTATTCCTTAATCCTTGTCATACTTAGAAGTTACCTTATCTAGCTAAGTAGCTTAGCTTTACTTGTGGGAAAGCCTAGGATGTTAGATTGGATCAAACCCAAATCATTTGATCATGCACCCTTGGGTTCCTCACTTATGCATGTAAAGTATTTCAAAGTAGCTTTTGCCAATAATCTTTTCCTATGGCATGTAATTCTTTATAAGGAAATATATAATGTATCAATTCTAAATACAGTTTACTTTTACCTTTATCACCATCTCATGGTGAAAAACAGAACCCAGATGCAAAATATCTCGAACCCTTCTATGGATATTCAATTTCTTTATAAAAAATTTTTTTGGGCATTATTCAATATAATTGTTATGTTAGCAAAATCACTTCATGACTAAAAAGGTTAAAAACTATTAGGTAAGAAGTTCAATTTCGGTGTTAAGTCTAATAAACCCCTCACATATAACATAAATTTAATGAAAACTAATCACTAAATAAGTGTCGGAAATTGAGACCAAAAACAAAAGTGGATAAATATTGTTGGAATTGATGAAAGATCACTAAATACTTAACCACAAATTTAAGTTATTAGATGAAAGCGAACATTAATATTGTTGGAATTGATAATTCAACAATTATGTATGAATGTGAATTGTGATGGATAATAAATGAAGAGTCGGCAAAAAATTTAGTATGCAGTGGTCGTACAAGAAAAGAGCAAAATGAAAAGTTTAAAGCAATAAGAGAGTAAAGTAAAGTTGAGGAACCAACTCTAGATTAGAACATCGTAGCATCAGCCAAGTAGCATTGATACAAGTAGACAAGGTTGCACTTGCACTATATTGACAGCTAAGAAGTGAGCGATGTGGCGACAAATAAGAAGCGTTACTGTGGTGCGAGTCGCACCAGTGCTGCAGCGGTGCGACGAGGTTGTACTAGCACTACAGTGCTAACCAAATAGCATTGTGAAGGTGCAACTTCGAGAAAATCTATTTTTAACTTGGATTTGACTTCTTTGAGTGTGTTTTAGACTCTTACATGTAAGAATTCTTATTTTAATTAGTTTTAGGATTTCATAGACCTTTGCAAACACTATATAAACCTTTAGAGTTAGTCAAATATATCAAGCACCAAAGATGTAAACATAAGAAAAAATATATGAGTTAAGTAGACACTAAAGGTTTGTGTGTATTAAGGTGAAACCATAGAAGTGTCTTTATTCTTGTATGAATAAAAAGAATACTAATAGATTCTTTTGAGAGAGTTCGAGCTATTCTTATATTTCTTAATGAAATCTTTTTTGGAGTATAGTAGATACTAAGAAATTTTAAGATTGTGGTGATTTAAAAAATATTTAATAATCTAATTAATAAAAAAAGATGAATCATGAATTCGCTGTGGACGTAAAAATTTTGTCAAATCATATATATCTTGTTTTTTGTGGTTTATTTTTTTAAAATTTTTATTAGTATATTGATCTTTCATGTTTTTAATTATTTATGGGTTAAGTATTTCGCACACACATATAATTTTTAAGGTGCTACATATCAAGTTATAATAGCATTAGGACATATAAAACCTCAATAATAAAATCAATATAAAAAATTAATTTTTAAAAAAGATTAATATTAAAGCTGATTTTCCTCAACAATATTAAATCAAAGTCTAACTAGAGTGATGGCAACTTACCTCTTATCGCACAAAAAATAAAATAAAATAATAGTGGCAAGAGTTGATAAGTAGAGATAGATGAATGATTAGCGGGAGAAATATAGTGCATGAACTTTAGTCAATCTATATATGCAGCATCTTGTATTTCAGTTTAATAAGATATGTAATTTTCTGAAAGATAAAATACTGCAGTCAAGTAAAAAAGAAAAACATTATTATCATTATTTGACTATCATATTTAAAAGTCATATATAACAGATGAAGTAGAAGGAACGATACACAGATCAGAGGTAAGAACACATTCTTTGCCCATGTTTAATGTCGGAGAAACTTCCAATAATTCCAAAAGCTTAGCTGTTGCAGAACCCAAGATCTCACGAGCTCTCCAATAATTTAACTATCAACACCAATTAATATTTATAATATATACCAACACTTACATTAACCAATCTTCTTCCCATTACTTCTCATTTAATAACACTCAAATACTCTCTCTCTCTCTCTCTACTAGACCACCTCAGCTTCACTCTCTCTAGCTGGTCTAGAGACTGACAATGGTGGAAAGCTGAGAGACATGAACTAAAATCAAGGAAGAGGATCAGATCAATATGCAGTTGAAAATTCTGTTGTTACTCTTCTTCTACTGTTACATTGGATGTTCTTGTTTTGGTTCTGCTAAGGTGGTTGAAAAAACCGCCTTGAATGAGGAACTATCAGCTTTGCTATCGATAAAAGCTGGTCTTAATGATCCGTTGAATAGCCTTCATGATTGGAAGTTACCGCACAATGGGGCTGGCAAAGATTCAGCTCACTGTAATTGGACAGGAGTTTGGTGCAACTCCAATGGACCTGTAGAAAAGCTGGATCTTTCCCACATGAATCTTAGTGGGCGCATATCAGATGATTTCCAGCGGCTGAAGGGCCTTACTTCTCTAAACTTATGCTGCAATGGGTTCTCTTCATCATTCCCAAAATGGGTATCTAATCTCACTTCACTTGAGAGTTTTGATGTTAGCCAGAATCTTCTTGTTGGTAACTTCCCAGTTGGTCTTGGGAGAGCAGCTGGACTGACTTTCCTGAATGCTTCGGGCAACAACTTCTCAGGATTTGTTCCTGAGGATCTTGGAAATGCAACTTCATTGGAGACTCTGGATCTCAGGGGAAGTTTCTTTGAAGGCTCAATTCCAGTGTCATTCAAGAATTTGCCAAAGCTGAAGTTTCTTGGCCTTTCTGGGAATAATCTCACCGGTCAGATACCGCGAGAGCTTGGGCAACTTTCATCTCTTCAGATTATGATTCTCGGATACAATGAGTTTGAAGGTGGAATCCCGGCAGAATTTGGAAATCTTACCAATCTGAAGTATCTTGATTTGGCATTTGGTAATATTGGTGGGGGGATTCCAGCTGAACTGGGAAGGCTTAAGCAATTGGAGACAGTATTTTTGTATACGAACAACTTTGAAGGCAAGCTTCCAGCAGAAATTGGCAACATTACTTTGTTGCAATTGCTGGATCTCTCTGATAATATATTATCACACGAAATTCCAGCTGAGATTGCTCAGCTGAAAAATTTACAGCTCTTGAATCTGATGCGCAACCGGCTCTCTGGCCAAGTCCCTGCTGGACTTGGGGGGTTGACTCAATTAGAGGTGCTTGAGCTGTGGAACAACTCTTTCTCAGGCCCAGTGCCTAGTGATCTTGGCAAGAACTCTCCTTTGCAGTGGTTGGACGTATCGTCCAATTCATTATCTGGTGAGATCCCAACAAGTTTGTGCAATGGAGGCAATCTCACCAAGCTCATTCTCTTCAACAATGCTTTCTCTGGTCCAATTCCAGACAGCTTATCAAATTGCAATTCCCTTGTTCGTGTTCGAATGCAGAACAATCAGCTTTCTGGGACAGTTCCAGTTGGGCTTGGCAGACTTGGGAAGCTTCAGAGGTTAGAATTGGCAAATAATAGTCTCACTGGTGGAATTCCAGATGATTTAGCTTATTCTTCATCACTATCTTTTATTGATGTCTCCAGAAATCACCTCAGATCTTCACTCCATTCAACCATTCTTTCAATTCCAAATCTGCAAACATTTATAGCCTCAAACAATAATTTAGTAGGTGAAATCCCTGACCAGTTTCAGGACTGTCCTTCACTTTCTGTGCTTGATATCTCAGCAAACCATTTTTCCGGTAGTATTCCAGCCAGCATAGCTTCATGTCAAAAGTTAGTAAATTTGAATCTTAGGAACAATCAATTGAATGGAGAAATTCCTAAAGCAATATCCATGCTGCCCACGTTGGCTATTCTTGATCTATCCAATAACTCTCTCACAGGAGGAATACCAGAAAATTTTGGAACCTCTCCTGCCTTAGAGGTGCTCAACGTTTCATACAACAGGCTAGAAGGTCCTGTTCCTACAAATGGTGTGCTAAGAACAATAAATCCGGATGATCTTATGGGCAATGCTGGTCTTTGTGGGGGAGTCCTTCCTCCATGCAGCCGATACTCGCCACTTGCATCTAGGCAGAGGAATTTGCACGCGAAGCACATTATTGCTGGGTGGATGATTGGAATTTCATCTCTTTTGGCAGTTGTAATAGCAGTTTTTGGTGCTTGGTCGCTATACAAAAAGTGGTATTCAAATGGAAGTTGCTTTGAAGAAAAATTGGAGATGAGGAAAGGGGAGTGGCCTTGGAGACTAATGGCATTCCAGAGGCTTGGTTTTACAAGTGCTGATATTCTAGCCTGCATCAAGGAATCAAATGTAACTGGAATGGGAGCAACAGGAATTGTCTACAAAGCTGAGATGTCACAATTCAACACAGTTGTGGCAGTTAAAAAGCTATGGAGATCGAGAGCTGATATTGAAACAGAAAGCAATGGTGATTTTGTTGGAGAGGTTAATGTCCTCGGAAAGCTAAGACATCGAAATATAGTTCGATTATTAGCCTTTCTTCACAATGAGACTAACATGATGATAGTATATGAGTATATGCATAATGGCAACCTTGGAGAAGCCTTGCATGGCAAGCAAGCAGGGAGGTTGCTTGTTGACTGGGTTTCAAGATATAACATAGCACTTGGTGTGGCTCAAGGGCTTGCTTACCTCCACCATGATTGTCACCCACCCATTATCCATCGGGACATCAAGTCAAATAACATATTGCTTGATGCAAATCTTGAGCCAAGAATTGCCGATTTTGGGTTGGCGAGAATGATGGTTCGAAAGAATGAGACAGTTTCCGTGGTGGCTGGATCCTATGGATACATTGCCCCAGGTAAGTTCCTAGTTTTAATTTGGCTTTGTCAGATTATGTCAGAAACTGAAAACTGCATTACCTAACTAATTAACCAGAAGAAGGTTCACAAGAATTATACTAGTTTGACATATTTATTTGGTCTGCAACTCAGTTTCACAACACTTTATGGTTTCTCTGGCAGAATATGGTTACACCTTGAAGGTTGATGAAAAGATCGATATATACAGCTTTGGAGTGGTTCTATTGGAGCTTCTGACTGGAAAGAGGCCACTAGATCCCGAATTTGGAGAATCTGTAGACATTGTTGAATGGATTAGGAGGAAGATTAGAGACAATAGAAACTTGGAAGAAGCATTAGACTCCAATGTAGGAAACTGTCAGCATGTTCAAGAGGAGATGCTTTTAGTCATGAGAATAGCACTTCTTTGTACTGCAAAACTCCCTAAAGACAGACCATCAATGAGGGATGTCATTACGATGCTTGGGGAGGCAAAGCCAAGAAGAAAAAGCAGTAGCAACAATGATAACAAAGAGAAACCAGTCTTCAGCACGTCGCCTGTAAATGGCCTTGTTTAGGAACAGAATTTGGGTTCCTTCAGCCTGTTAGTTTGTTGTAACTCATTCTTATATTGTATGTAGAGTTGTATTTGTCCATGTTTGTAATCACTGGTTGATATTGGGGAGTAGAAGATCGATGAGTACATGATAATCAACCTTCCCTTGCAAATTTTTAAGTTTCATTTTTTTTTTATGTAGTAAAGTTGAGATTAGTCAAAGTATCAAAGAAAGATGTTGCCATAAATTAAATTATGATTATTGGTACTAGAATTTCTGCAGCAGTTTAGATGACTGCAACAAAGGAAGCCGATTGTTATGTTCATCAGAAACTCCTTGGCTGTTACCACCAGATCTTTGCAGTCACTGGTCATTTGGTAAACTGGGCACATATACGTTCATTCCTTTCAAATTCCATTTTGAAAACTAAATTTCTGCAAATTATGTTAAGTTATCCGGTAGCTAGGTCAGACTTTGAAATTTATCTTCCCACCATGCCAAAACTAACCAAAATTTCGGTCAGTTTTGAGGAATTGAGCTACATTGTGAGAACCGTCAAAGACTATGTACAAAGGTCTAATAAAAATCTCTTCTTTTTTTTTTCTGTTTTTCTTTTTCTTGTAATTTTTGATAGCGCATTAACAAGTCGCACAGAGATAACAAGACTGTTAGCCGGATTCCAACTACTGCACTTATAAACATTTCAATAAACGAACAAATGCAGTAATTAGATTACCAGAAGAACAAATGTAGAAAGGCACAACAGGTAAAGTGAAAAACACTATCATTGGAAAGGAAAAGCTGAAAAGCGTGTGCTCATTTCTTGAAGCAAATTCCATAAACATTGACGTGCTCTGATATATACAGCATCAAAACGAAGCATTTATTTTAGTATGCATGTACGTATTATGTTAAATACTATGGGGCTCATAGGCCATAGCTTCCAAAAAGTATAGTGAGTGCTCCCAGCGACCAGCATTGAGAATGAACAGAAGTATAATAAAATAATATAGCAACTGCAAACAAACAACCTGTATAGGACCAAATTTTACTTGTCAAAATCCTTTTACTGTTTTGTATCTCTTTCTTCTTTTTTTGCCCCTTTGTGTATCTTCTAGAATGCAATAAGTTTATATCATATTGAGATTTTGAGAGAACACCCTAGATGGGCCTGTTTCTTTGTCCCCCATTACTTCCCTGTAACCTTGGCGCTGCAAATGAAGAAATTAACCACATATAGTTAGCATGCAGGACAATAATACATCAACAATTGAATTAGTAAATTTCTTATGCTGTGCATACCAAGTCCAGTAGCTTCAGACGTCCTCATGATTCTAAGCCTCCTCACCAAGCTAACTAACATCCTGAATGAACATTAAGGAATAAACAAATTAAACGCCAAATGACAAACTTTAAGCATTCGTTAACAACTCTCCATATTGAACTCACAAATATCTCCTCTACTTCACTTTCTTATTCCTTATTTTAAACCCCCATTATTATGATTGCATTATACAGTCTCATAAATCCATAAATGAGTGCAAACAAACTTATGACTACAAGGAGAGTGCCTCAATGATGCTCTGCCTCAGAATTGCCATCAGAGACCTCACAACTTCAAGTTACAGCAAAAAGATTATTGCTTAAATGTTTATATCAGTTCCAAAGCCGTTGCAAGCGCAGATTCCATTTTCACATCACTGTAGGTTCATGACCAAAAGCACTCCATGGTCCATAGAAAGCAATTGAAATACACAAGGTAGTTTTGAAAAGTAATATCTAAGCTTCGTAGCTAGACTTACTATGAGAATTAGCATCAATTAAGTTGTCAAATTAGATTTATTGGCAATATTTTTATAATAGTTTCCTTTTCCAGTGGATATACATCTTCAATCCAACGAGATATGCATCCTTGTCGAAATCAAACATGGTCTAGATGATTCATATGGGCCGCATACAGTTTCTTCTTTCCAGTTATTGGGTGGGCATTTGATTGCTCACCCCTTTCTCATCAGTTCCTAATCATTAAAGATGATACCAATTTGATTATTCTAACACTGTGGCAACTATTTAATCCATTGCATTAGAAAGCTCAAAATTCCATACTTTGATTTCAGGCTTAGAGATGAGATAAACATTTGTATACATGCACATGTCATCTGAGGGCACAGATCAAATTGAATTTAATACAGAAGCAAGTTGATGATACATACCCCCATGGAACATCTCCAACAAGCATCCAATCTCCTTCCTTGTCCTCATAAGTGAGCACAAAGTCAGATGTTCCATCGAGCAGTTTCAAGGATCTTGTTGCTTCTATTCTTATGTCATGCTCGTGTACACTTGATCCTAATTATGCAAATGATACCAACATCAGTGAAGAGCTCATTTACTTCAATAGCCACTTCTAAATAAAAGATGCAACAAACACAAACCATTACCACCAAAATCCCTTGTTTAAATTCAGCTTTTCGGAAATTTTATCAATATAATGTTTTTGAAGAATTTTAGTTTTACCTGAATCTCAATATACTAGTTTGGTTTTGAAGGAAACAAACTTTAGAATTTAAACCAAAATTTGATTAGGATGTAAAGCTGAGAACTAAAACCTAAAAATATCGGGCCAATAAAGCATGCAAGCAAATAGATCACCCACATTTCTTAACAATTCTTACTCTTAATAAATTCAAACACAAAGATCAGAACTATTCACAACTTCATATTAGAAAACATTGAAAAATAGGAAAACATTCACTAACAATGACTTTATCTACATAACACTTTGAAAAATAACAAAGTCAACATTGACAATTTATATGAAAAGTCAGTCCTTCAAGGGCTTTTAACTCACGTTTTGCATTGACAGTTGTGGTTGGCCTGTGGAACATATCCTCCAAAGTCTGCGCTAAGGTCTCATAGCAGCTGTGAGCGTTTAGGTCAATCTTCCTTCCTATCGGAATTCCATCCATATTCACCTTCACAAACAGGGAAGTCCTGCCCTTAGAACTACCATTGTTCTCATTGCTGCCATCGGTAGTCTTCCCTACCAAAGGATTCTTTCTTTTGTTTTTGTCAATCATTGGGTTGTATTCTTCATTGGCAAGTGATTTTGCTAGATTAACCATGCTGTTCATTCTATAAGCTCTTATAGGAGGCCATCCCACAATCTGACTGCTTCAAGATAAAATTAAACAGAAAGAAAGCTGAAGCATCAGTTTCATGGAACTATTTATTAAAAAAAAATAACAAAAGGGGAAAGGTTCCAGAAGTCATAACTGACTCCTTTAAATCCAGTCACAACCAAATAGAATGTTAACAAACAAGATCTGATGATATTAGCACATAATCAAATACCAGAAATCACAAAAAGTAGTCTATATGCACACATAAAAGGTTATTTTTGTCCCAGTGCCACCTATTTCAAATATGAGACTCACAATACAGCTTCACCCGGATAATGATCTTGTGCAACCATAAAGTGTAACTTCACAGATCAATTTGGGATCCCAAAAGTTCAAGTTGCCAAATGAATGATGATATTTATTGTTGACAACATTCAAATGAGGGATAGTCCATGTAATTTTATCTTGGTGTCAAAGTTACCGAATTATGATCCTACCTCAGTTAGTGAAGGGGTCCTCAAAATCAAACTGTACGGTTAAATTCAGAGTTGTATGATCCTACAACAGTTTTCTAATTACATTTAGTAAATTATCATTAACATACTTAGCCAAAATAACTTCTTCAACAATATATAGTCAAAACTCATTTCTTCATCTTTATAATGATCAATCATCACATATGATAGACAATATAAAAGGACAATATAGACTGTCTATTTCTTCACATGCTTGCTGGTCCAATCATAGAATCTCATAATCCAACTACAATCTTACATAACTGATCTTTTGAGCAATTGAGACCAGCTCACAAATTTGGGAGATAACAAAATTTATCATTTATATAGGGTTTTAACAACAATGCTTGCCGCTTTGTCAATAAAGTACCACAAGGCTAATTCCTATTGATGCACTATCTACATCTCAGATTGGTAGTTCTGATCTATGAGATGAAGCTAGCTACAGATAGAATAATTTAGCACTAGAAAATGGGGTACAGCCATAAGATCCTAAATTATGCCCATAGATGCTCCCTGAACCATAAATTTTCAATTTTAGGCTTGGTAAGCAAACACAAAAAATCACAAATTGTGCTGCAAAGACACAGAAATATGGATCTAATTGTTATCATGCAAGCAACAGCAAGAAACTCCATCATAAGACACCACAGCTGCCATGATCATTTCTCAAGCAACAATAATCAATTATCAAAAGCCACCAAAGATAAATAAACTCCAAATCAAACCCCTAAAAAAAGATGTCCCTTTGTAATGCCAAATTAGGTAATAACTATTCTAAGGGGAAAAAAAATTCTTCACCAAATTTACAGGAAAATCCGAATTATCGGATTGAGGTATCTATAAGGTTACTTATTGGTTAGATTAAAAGAACATAGAAAGACCATTTCATTCCTAGAATAACACAACATAAAGCAGAAAGCCACAAAATCCCAAAAAAAAAAAACACTAGTAAGAAGACAAGAACAATAACATCAAAAACAAAACTTAAACTCGAGCACTACTTTAGAATCAAACCTTTTTACCTGGAACCATTAGCAGCTGCCACAGAATCAGCGCTTCTCTTTGTCCCAGCACTAACAAAATTGACTCTGCTCAACGAGGAAGACGATGAAGACAAAGAATAAGATGAAGAAACGACAGAAGGTAGATCCTTAGCAGTTAATATCCTAGCATACTGACCACCGTCGCCGCCACCACTAGTAGCTTGTTGAGCCTTAAACCCACCACCAGCAAGACTCAACCCAAGGCCCAACTCGAGCTCAGACTCATCCGGGCTCGAAGAATCCTCAGACGACAAGACAAGATTATCATCCCTTGACACCGTTGACACAGACCCACTAGCAGACATTTCTCAATCTTTTTCTCTTGAAAGCTCCAAACTTTCCCCTTAAAGTTTCAAAACTTTATCAAAAGAAAAACAATAACAAGAGCACAAGAAGACAGATTGTGATGTAATAAATAAAGCAGAGGGGAGGGTGCTTAAATTGTTTATGGTGAGAACATGAAAAAATGAAAGATGAAAAACAAGAACAAGAAGATGTTGTGGGTGTTTGTATGTTTGGTGGGTATTACTATTGGCCAGGCAATGAAAAGTAGGTTTGGTGGTGGTGGTGATTACAGTGAGCCCCACCTGTCTGGTTTTTGCACTTCCACTTATTGTTATTTTTTTTTATTTTGGCTTTTGCTTTATCTGCTTCTGCTTCTGCTTCTGTCTCTATTTTTTAAGTCTATTCTCTTTGTTTGCTTTTGCTTTTGCTTCCGGAGTCTTGTTTATTTTTCATTAATTTTCTCAAATTCTCAATTGTTTCTTTTTTTATTTCTAATTTCATAAATTTATTAAATTTTGCTATTAGTTTAATTAGAAAATTAATTTATATCAATTTAAATTTGGGCCATGTGAACAAATTTTACCATAAGAGTTAGGTGCTTAAATTGAATTAAACCAGTAGTAAAGAATATTAAATTGAGATTCAAGAACTTTCAAGTATCACATTGAATTTGATCTATTTTTATAATTTTTTTTTTTTGTTGATATTTTGAGATTCTCGATCAATAATAAAACAGGACAAAAGTTGATGAGATTAGAAGTGTGGAGGGGGTTCAATCAAGTAATGTCCAAAGAAGATGAATTAGATATTCTGACTGAGTCCTCTCTCTCTCTCTCTCTCTCTCTCTCACCAATATTGGAAACAAAACAAATAAAATAAATAAATATCAAATTCATTCTAGAATACACTACCATCCATTACTTTTATGTCCTCGGCCTCGGATGGTCAACTTCTTATTACTTTAATTACTCAATTGGACAAAAAATAATAATAATTAAACATAGAAATCAAGCTCAATTTTAAGCTAAATTATAATGAAATGGTTTTACAAGATTTTTGTTATTTTTAACTATCAGTTTTTTTTTTTAGCATGTCCTCCATGTCCGTATTAAAAATATATAAATTTTGAAACAGTAAAGTTTTTCAGTTTTTCATTATTCTAAATATTTTTTATTATGTAATTTTGGATAGGATTTGGTAGAATTTCCGTATTCGAATAGATCCCTTTCGATATTTTTGCGTCGGTTTGGGTATGGGTAAAAAGTTTAAGATTGATCGGAATTCATTTTGAGGACTTGATCGGTCTATTCGATTTTGAAAAAATTTTAAATCAATTTAAAAATTTTCCGAACCAAGAAAATTTTTTATAAAAAAAATCTCAAAATAACTTCATTTCAAGCTTTTTTTTTTAAAAAAAACATAAATACATAACAACACAATTTTGCTAAGTCTAAAACGACATCATTTTGCTAATTCTTTTATTTTTTTAATATAATAATTTATAATTAGAAATAGAGGACATACAACAATGACATCCATAAAACGTGTAACCGGAAATCTGAACTCAAAAAATGTCAAATACTATTTTATTAAGAATTAAAAAAATTTATTTCAAAACTCATGCATAAGAATAAGAAGGAAGTTTAACTTTGACCTCAAATTAATAACAAAACTACCTATAACTCGACCTAAAAGTGATGCATAATTAAATTTTTGTTTATTTTAAATAAAGTTTTAATCAAAAAATACAAAAATTCTATTTTTCCTCTCAACTCTCCAAAAGAAAAGAGCATCATACGCCACAAAACAACTCTTCATCAGAGAGGAGACAGAAGCTTCCTCTTTAGCGGCCCTCTTCAAACATTAGCCTAAGTTTCTATTTCCCATTAGTTATAGTTTGTTCTGTTTCAGTTTCAATTTTAGTTTTAGTCCATTTTTTCGCTCTCTCCCCTCCCTCCGGTGACTCCTTAGTAACGTCTTGGTCGAGTTCTCATGCCGTCGTCAAGCCATCAAGTAAACTCCAACCTTTTTTGGTGTCATGGCTCCTCATTCGTCGCAGTTGATGAGCGCGCCCTCTCTATCTTGCTCTTAGTGATCGGAAAGCTCACTATCTCAACCACCGTGTATATGCCAATATTTTTCGGCGCCATGGCCTCTCCTCTGCCAGCCAACCAATATTGTTCTTCCCTTCATAACGTCCCCTCCCGGTGGCACTCAACATGATCTTTCCACCTTGATGACCATCTTAGGAAAATGTTTCGGTAGGACAGTGCTGGTGGCAAGCCACCGTTGAATATTTTGGTTTTGGTGTACCCCTCATCTTTAGCTCGAAATGCTTCGCTACAGTTCCAGCCACCATGATCCGTCATTGGCATTTCTCAAAGCTATACTGTGTAGTAGTGTGTTTAATTGTTGGATACTGTAGTTGGTCAGGTGTTTTGGATGTATATTTGATTGTGTTATAGTGCGGAGATATCTTTATAATTTTTTTATTGTAATCGTTTATATAATAACTCTTCTTGCGTGAGATAGTTTTTCTTCCTGTATGAGGTAGTCATTTTCATTGTGAGGTTAAATCCCTCTTATTTTTAGGGTTGGTTCTTCCCCTTCCGAAATTAGAGTAGATATTCCTCTTAGAATAAGTCATGTTTTAAGACTTTACTATATCTCCACGGGTAAAGAAATAGGTTTGGGTAAGCTACAAAATCTTATCTTATCTCTATAAAGCGTCTCGGTAATTATCTAATAATATATTATCAGACTTACTAATGTAATATTATAAAACTCTCTTACAATATTATACTAACTTTCAAAAAAAAAAAAGAGTGATGGGCAATTCTTTTAAAATTTTTAATAATTTTATAACTACGGACTTCGTAGAATGGTGACATTTTACACATACACCTAAAAAAATAAAAAAAATAAAAAAGAGATCAATTTTTCTCTTGTATTTACTATCGCAACAACTTGCTTCATTATTTTTCTTATAACAAGCTATAAACTTATTTTGTCTCATACCTCACTAGCCTTTGTTCTCAATTGAATTTCTCCGCCGTCAATCTCAACCATTCAGCGTGACAACAACTAAGCTAACCCCTTCTCTTTGCAATAATGAAAGCAACTTAGCTAGCCAACCTCTCAGCCTTCAAATACAAGCCTCTCATTGCAACACCAGTCCCTTTGTTGTCAGTCTCAACTGCCCACCGCACTCACGCATCTATTTGGTGAGCAAAAATTTTAATTCACTTAATTCAATTTTAATTCAATTTAATTATAATTATAAAAAGAAATTAAAGAATTTAAAAGGAAGTTCAATTATTTAATTAATCTAATTAACTCAATAAAAGAAATTTATATATTTTGCTAAAATAAAACTCTATTAAATATTTTTAAAAATATCTTACAAATAAAATAAACTTAAAAAAAAAAGTCAAGCGTAATTAAAGCCTGATCTCATATAAAAAATATTCAATCAAAATTTAAAACCCCAAATACAAACATATGAAAAAAAATATATACATAAAAAACCCCTAAAAAAACCCAACCTAATTTCTACACTAGCCCGAGAGAAATAAAACTCGGCCAGCCTATTTTCAAAATTTTCGATTTTAAATCCATCTTGATTGAAAATTTGGTTCGATCCGGGTTCGGAGCGAACCCGATTTTGCCTAAGCCTAATTTTAGACACGTGTTGAGGGTGCCTCGGGTGGGCCAAGGCAGGGCCGAGGAAGCAAGCCCAAAGTCATAATATCATATCGCGTGAGAATAGGCTTCGTTTTTACGAAATTCTCGCATCTGGAAAGAGATTGCCAACCACCTCTACGCTCCAAACGACAACCCGACAATGTTGGGACCAAGACAGACAGAGCTCGACAGCCATGGGACCCGCGTACTTTATCATTGAAACGTGTGGAGCCGACCTTTACCGAGTCACGTAGACTGCTCAACTCAAACTACAAAGACATCCTCGAAAGAAACTCGCTCTTTTTCACGAGGTTTTGAATTCCGCCAATTCATAAAACCTTTCACGTCCGGTTAATGCCGCCTCGCCACGTGCTTCTCGTTCCCCTGTTCTTGCGATATCGACGGCGTACGGCGATGTCATGCACCGGGGGGGCAGAGTCCACGGTTGATTTGCTTTTTGTATTTTTGTGATGGATGACGTGGACGTCTTGGGGCCGCGTAGGCGGAATGCTATGCACCCGCATGATTACTTACAGTGGCATCATTATAAATTTTCTACGCCTATCTGATGCTTTTCTGACACGTTACCCCCCGATTTTCACGGCTTTCATTTCCCCTTTGAAAATAAAGTAGTCTTCATATAATCTAACCACACGCCGTCAATGTAAAATACAACTCCTTCAAATTACAAATACAAAGCAATTATTCAAAGCGGCCAAAATCAAAGATAATTTTTTTTTTATTTTACGAAAATTTTGCAATTTTGTTCTGATAGCAACATCAGATGTGGAGGTTTCTCCCATTTAGTTCATAAATCAATATATGTATATATATGACAAGAAGCAAAGGAAATTTGCCGTCATTTGTTCTGAAGAATAAAATCCCGAACGCATTTTTATTCCTGTCATTTGTTCTCTGATTTCTGCGATTCCTGAGGCTTGCAATCGGTGCAGGACTTGTTAGCGGAAGGAGAGAAAGGGTCCTCAAGGCTAATTCGCAAAGTTTGCTGCTGCCCTTCGATTGCAGGAACGTGGAGAAGAGCATCCATGATTAGAATGTCCCAGTCCCCCGGCCGGAAATAAGAAAACCAACCATTATCTGTGAACAATATCCATTGATTAGTAATAGGGTGAGAGAATGAAAAGAGATTTGCGGTTAATACATGTTTCCTACAAAGTCCTATATAAAACAGTAACGATTTTATTCAGAATCCTTAAACAAAATACTAATGACGATTCTTTGTTGCACTTCTTTTAACAATAATAACAATAAAGAAATCCTAGCACAAACACTTTACTATCAAATTCTTGCAGATTAGAGAAATAACGTCGCATTTGAGAGCGAGCTGACAAGAATATGAAAAACAAGATTACAGAAAACAGGAAATTTTGAAACTTATGAGCACAAACCTCCATTACGAACTGCCTTTAACTGGAAGACTCCATTGCCTTGTGGCCCAGACACAGGAAATGTGCAAGATACAGAATGTCTCTTGTGAGTTACAGCAAGAGTTGCATTGTACCATGGGCCCTTCTTTATTGGTTCTCCGATAGCATCAATGAGTGCCTGATTCTTACCAGCTTTCTCCATGGCCTTGCTGAAATGTTTTCAGGGAAACAATAAATAGACCAGACAGCTATCAAAATTTGAGTTGGCTTTTCAAATAGAATCTATATCTGCTATTCAATTATAAGGCTTAGAAAAATTATAAATAAAAAAAAAGCATTTATTAAATCAAAGAATAATTTGAAGTTCATTATTATATAACCATTCAAGTGACCAAAAAGACCCAAAATCAGTTTTCTATTATGATGCTGATAAAAATGATATGCATTGGATTAATTAAGAGAACTAACAAGAAAAGAATTTCTCTTAGTATCTTATAAGTATATTTATCTTACCCAAGACCTCCTCTTGATGTATTTTATGCCTACATAAGTTAGATAATACATTTCATATCATTGCCAATAAGATCAACCACTAAACAACCAATTGAACAATTTAAAATCTAAAATGCACATACCCAAACTTCAAATTCCATGACTACTTGAATTTGTGTTACCGCTTCTCAAGGTGTTTGAGAACACATGTGCTACAGCTAAGTCTCACAGTATCGCAAATTCAGAAGTTCTACGGCCATTACAGAAAAGTTTTTTTTTTTACAGTAAAAGCAAGTAAGATGATCAGCTGCAGCAGAACCTGCCAATAACTTTCTTCATTCTTCATGTCCCTAGCCATCTTTGGCTAGTGTAGTATTTGTCACCATCTACCATGCTTTAAGAATCTTAATGTACTTCAGCTAATGATAACTAAATCTTAATTATAAATAAAGCAGTGATTATCAGGGATGACTCTTGGTTATAGTAGTGGCTAAAGAAAATTGAGTGAAGCAGACCAGCATCTTGCTTTTTTTTTTTTGGGTACTTGCAATACATTTACTGCTTATATCAGAGATGTTTTCATTAGAATTTAGAAGAGTTCTAGAGAGAAACCTTCTCTGGACATATTCTATTGAACTTATATGCTACGAATATGAATACATACACATTGTGGTTTCCATGCAAGGAATCAGAGGTGTTATTACTAGCAAAATCTCTTGTCCGTTTAATGAAATACCTTTGACTAATAAATCTCATAGGAAACTACGTATTAAAATAAGATAGCAAGCATATATCCTGTTTCTAGTCCCAAATTTCCAGCAATAGGCTGGTGATTCACAAAGATGCAACATTCGAATCAATCGCCAAAAGGTCAGTATCAACACTACCAACAAAGTCACCAACATGAACTTGGGCACAATGTCTCAATATTGGGATATGTTAGAACCCAAACTGCTCATTGATTCAGATAAAAGAATGAGTCAATTTCAGAGGTTCTATATGGGATTAACAGACAATCGACCCATGATGATGGCATCATGTATTGAGTAAAATAATGATATCAAGTAAAATAAAACAGGGTACAATATGCCAGTCCATTCATAAGTACAGACACATACAAACTAGGATACACATCTATGGTGAATTACGGATCTAATATAATTTAACATATATGATCCACTTTTTCAGCTCCCAATCAGAAGATTATTTGGGAAATATCCTCGTAAAAGAAAGAATAGAACGTGTTGATATGGTTCCTCAAAAGTCTCTAAGCACCTCTTAGTAGTTTTGCCTGGGTAAGGACCCATCCAATGAACTGGTGTTATTTAAAGTAAGCATGTAAACAAAATTACAACTAACATGAATGGTTAAAATGTGTTTCCACAAGATTACTCATAAATCAGAGAGAATCATATGTAAACCAACAGCCAAAATACATCCAGCTGAGGTGAACTGTCTTTTGACTTGAGGGCTTAATGAGACATGAAGCCCCAAACATAATAAGCAACACTCTTCAGATGTCGAACAACAAGCAAAATCACCCTTATAGTATCAAATGCTAATTTATCAGAATCTCCAATTGATAAAACAAAGCCTACCAATTTCTGTAACTCTAAGGCAACCTAAGAAGAAAACACACCTGCTGCAGCCATGATAAATAGCAAGGTCATCAAGAGCACTCAGCGTAACACCACCCGTGACAGTAATCAAGACGAAGGACACTGCTTTACGACCAAATGATTTGCTCTTTTCTTCATCCACAGACTTTGAAGGACTGCAGAAATCAATTAATCCGTCAAGCACCAGTAAGTTCAACTACGAACTAACAGGCAAGAGACATGGAGAATCATTGAATAAATAATTCATCTTCAAGGATTGAATAAAGTTAATACCGAAAGACACAAAATTCAAATCCTCTAGTACACTGCAAATAATGATCCTCCACAGTTCACATCTCACAGAATTTTCCAAAACACAGCTTTTTCATTAGCAGATATAATTTAAGAAATAGAAAAACCTAAGCGTCCAATCTTTCACATTTCATTTGTGCTATATGACAAAATAAAACCCTTCACTCAACTCAGCCTAATACACAAAATGAGCAGCTACAATTTTTTCCCTAAACCAGAGCAAACATATAACATAAACCAACGAGATAAATACCCATATAAAGTAAAGAAAATGATGAACCCATATAATATAATATCAACAGAAACAAATAATCCGATCCCCACTCTTTTTACTTCTCTTGTTCTTTCTTGAAAGAGAACAAAGAGAGAAAATTGATGTACCTAGAAAGCTTTGAAGTAGAAGAGCTCTTAAAGAAAGAACCCAGCCTTCTCGTTATCATGTCCTCTCTCCTTTTTAAGTTCTCTATTCTTTGATTTGTAATTCAGCAGTACCGCCGCAGCACCGCGCCGTCCCCTTTTTTTTGGAAGCTAGTTATTAGACTCAACTACGTTTTGTCCCTTTGGGGTTAGTTAATTTGGGAGAAACTAAAGTGGCCCAAGCAAGCCCATAAAGCTGTTTTGAATTTTGAAGGCTCGAACATATTTACTACTTTCTTTTTCTTTTTCTTCTAATTAAAAAAAAGGTGATTAATTTATAATAAAGAACTTAATTTTTTAATATATCTTACTCAAAGGCTATGTTATTTATTATTAACGTTTGAAAAAAATAATAATAATCACAATACAATTTGAGATGGTTCAAAATAGCAAACAAACAAAAAAAACCCTTGTAGTCCTGACAAATTGCAACATAACAACGCTCAGGTTGCATGCAAAGCATCGTCAATGAGAGACATGCATCTTGTCAAGAAGGAAAATTGGAGATGACTTAAATTTTTGTTATGCTACGAAAAAAATTCAAATGAACCAGCCATTGGAACTATCCTTTTCTTCAGGGTCACATCTTGGCCATGTTTCAACTCTAATAATATTTGTACATACACCATTATATCAGGCCATACCCCTAACAAGTAACCAGTTGCACGGCATTAATAATTTCTAATGGTTTTGAAACATTTGCACAATGCTTCATTATACTAAACAAATAAATCATTAACTTGGATGTCACTTTGCAGGATTCTTCTCCTTCGTCCTTCCTTTCCACAGCTCTTGCTTGGAATGCAGCTAAGCCTACCTATCTTGAATTTGTATACAACTCTGACAACTACATAAATAGCACAGGGCTGGACTTGAATTCTAAGTTTTGCTAACCGACTAGTATGAAACACAACGACAGCAGATCAACTATTTTATCAAATCGGAGTCTGCGATGAACCTTTAGCCTCTTTCGTCACCCACCCAGTTGTTCTTCTCCTTTGGTCCTGTGGGACCTTCCTCCTTATAAAGCTCTACTGGCAACTTATTAAACACATTCTCCACTGAATGTCGAACCAACGATGGTAAACGATTGATTATCTTATCTAGCTCAGTTTTCGAATTATAAATGATAGTTGGACCCCACTCTCTCATAAACTGCAGCCAACCAGGCTCAGCAACGACTCCATCTCCAAGATACTCTGCAGAAACAAGCTCATAATTCATGCTTGAATCCACATATAGATTACTCCGGACAACATCGTTCCTTATTCCAATCCCAAGTTTTTGAGACCCTTGAATGTAGGTGCCTGGATGAGGAAAGCTCGCATGTCCACTTTTCGAGGAGTAAACAATAGCTTTATTTCCTTCTATGTATTCCAAATTATAAGCATCTACCCATTCCCCACCACTGTGCTGAGAGAAGTATATGCTCCATAGCTCTCCAGTAAAGTTGCATATGCGAAGAGTGAAATGCTCCCAGTCACCTACATGCTGTCCAGTCCTACTAAGAGCAATATTCATGATTCCAACCTTGAGAGTAGCTGGTCCATTGAATGGACAAAAAACCCACATTGCTACATCAGTGAACGTCCCACCAAGAGCAGGCTTCACATGAACATAAAGCTTTGCGCTTTCCAAGTTTCCATATTTGACCCTCTCTCTTTGGTCGTCACTTGGTAGGTCTATCCAAAACTCTCCATCATTTCTCCCACCACCTGGCAAATTTGATCCACTAGGATCAATGGCCTCACCTACCAGATCCCCAGCTTTGTACAATAATGAACCATTTTTGAAAAACCATGAAACAGAAGATGGTAAATAAACCTCATCAGCATGAAAGAAAACAGTTGGTCCATAGTGCCTGATGATGGCATGAATCTGATCACAGTTTGGCATTGCATGTAGCACAGGATCTAAATTCTTCAGGCATGTGATATTCAACTCTTCTTCAGAGATCCAGTAGCTACTGCAAAAAAATGTCCCCACAGAAACACCTTTACCCAGCATTCCTCGATGACAAGGTCTCGTGCTCCAAACCCAAAATGGACAATTTGAGAATTTAGAACTGGCATCAAGTATAAGGCGATAAGCTTCACATTTATCTGTCAGATCAGCTCGAACACATCTAACTTCATCTAACTCAGGTTTGTTTGGGTTGTTGGTGACCAAAAAGCCCAATGCCTTATAGCCCTCAGGAGGCTGAGGTAACCAGAAGAAACCACATCCTTCATGGTTCCCCTCACCTCCATCATCTGAACACCAAACTAATGTATAATCAAGGGGCTTTTGAAGAGCTGGTGAGTTAATAAGATTTGAATTATGAGCAGCTCCTGGCTCAGAAGAAGCCACCTCCCTTGCCACAAGAACAAAACCTCTCAAAGGCTGATTGTCAAAATGACAGTAATGACCAAGCCTATAAAATCCATCAGGAATTCCCACTGGTTCATAAAATGTAACACCTTTTTTCTTGTTCTGGAAAAGATTGCAGCTCCAAATGAACTTAAACCTCGAAATTCTACAAACGTCTAACTCTCCAAGATTTATTCTTCCAGAAGCAAATCCTTGACCTGAGAAGGCAAACATACAATTATATTGCTCAATATGAAAACAGTAAGCCAGAACCAAACAAGCTAACTTAAACTTGTGATCCAAAAGATTGTCCATACATTTCGTTCACTTGACACTCATATTTACAGCATTTAAAAGTATAATGAAACTTGCAAGTGAAAAATTGACCGTGCATCACGGAAACTGAAATGCTCATTTCAATAATGGCTACCCAAGATGAGATGACAATAACTATCAACACCACAGTAGGAATTTTGTAGGTTGCTCAAGACTTTGTAACTAATCTGCTTTATGTATTTACACTGAAATAACTAGGTTCATTGCTTCTAATTGCACAGTTTGCCTCAACATATACGCTAACACTCATAGCATCAAGAGTTCTCTAGTCATGAAAGATGCATGCATTTGGGAGATGAACCATTGATAAAATTTTCACCTTCTACGAAGAGACAATAAAAGGATAAGCTACTAAAAAATTTAAAGAAGAAAAAGAAAGGAAAGTGAGAAGAAGAGATAAAGGTAGTGAAACCAAGCCAACTAATCAGAGGTAAGTCACATAACAAGAATACAAAACTAGGCAGCAGATCAGCCAAATAACGCCCATATCTAAAGAGAGAGTTCTCTAAATGTTTTGACCAAGAAAATATAGCACAAGATAGAGAACGCAGAAGAAGAGATAAAAGCTGATAAGGAAAAAGAAAATAATTCCATTCTGAATAACCACATTCTGCTACAACGAGAAAAAGTAAACAGTTTGATTAAGCTCATTCCAACTGGGCAGAACGTTTAAATGTTTCCTCTGTTTCTTGTGAGCAGTTATTGGATAAGTTTGCAAAATTCACCGCATACAGCCAAATGAGAAATTAATATGGATAGACTTACCAAAACAAACAAAACAAGAAAATGGCCAATTATTAAGCAACCAGCAATTACATCATAAAGCTTTAACCTTTATAGGAACAGCCATGAAGAACAACGATCATAGAAAACGCATATGCACGTAGATTAGCAATAAGCACCAATCAATTTCTGTAAATAAATGAAATGGACAAAACCTAAAACCAATATTAGCCCATAATCCACCACCACAGGCAGAAGCTAATTACATCAAAATACCACAAACCCATTAACCAAAATCAGGAATTACGCAAAAATAACCAAACCCCACATTCCAATTCGGCCAAAAAAGATAAATGAAACAAAAAAAAAATCAATATTTTTTCAAACCAAATTGGCATACCTTGAGGCCATTGGGGAAGTGGAGCAGGCAAGCAGAAGGTTTCGGGTTCTTTGAGTGGTAAATTGGAGACTCCTTCCCAATAGAAGCATTCGCATCCAAACATTTTCCGGCCCTGAAAACTCCTCCCTTGTCTCTCTCCGGACGATCAAAAGCTTTTAGATTTTGGTCCTCGAGCACTGAACTTGATTTGATTAATTGATTGTCTCCTTTTATTTCGTTAACTGGGAAGCATATTCCTTATATCTGTAAGATCATCATTTTCTCACATTCTGGGACCCTCCTAACAATTAAAGATGAGCAGTTTTTTTTTTTTTTTGATTATTTGAAGATAAATTTTGCTGTTCGTTAATCTAATCTTCGCGGGTTAAGTTGTTAACCTTTACCTCTCTTTTTTTTTCAAAATAAATAAATACAAACATATATTTAATTTCTTTAAAGAACGAATATTACAAGGGAAAAAAAATGTTTAAATGAATTGTAACTTTCTAACTGGTTTTCCGATTTTCCTTTTTCTTTCCAAAAATAATAATAATAATAATCAAAAAACCACTTTTGAGGCAAGATCCTCGTAGATTAAATTTTATGGCGGAGCTTTCAAGCATAAAGCCTTTTCATAGTAGTATTATTTGTATAACTGTGAAGGCAATATCGTGGAAGCCAGCTTGTCGAAATTTCGGACTCTACTTAACATCAGCAGTCGAAACCACATGCAAATAACAATAATTAATAATAATATCACATCATAAGCATGAGTGACAGACATCACATATACATAAAACGGGTCGGGCTCCAATGATTGTGGAAGAAGGTGAGAAATGATAGACAAATTGTGACACGTGTACGGTCAGAGAAGCCAGACAAGTGCGACCAGCAAAAGAAAACGTGACAATTAACATTATGATGATATTTCAGAGCTGAAAGTTGAAAGTATGACCATCCAACTATCCAAGGGAGATAGGCCGTCATCTCTGAACCTGTGCCATCGTCGCAGGATCTGTGCAATCTGAAGATCATTGAACAATTTGTCGTCCTCCTTTCCAGCAGGTCAGTAGTTACTGTCTTTTTCGGTATTAGAGATATTTACCGGCGACGTTAAAACTTTTACAATACAATTTGGGTATGACAAGTTTTATTTGGGGTTGGTTGTTTAATGGTTTTGCTCGATTGTTTTTAGAATTTTGTATTAATTTGTTTTGTTAATATGTGACAGTATTTTTATTTTTTTTTCTTTGCGTGAGAGTTGTTTATTTTGTTTTTTAATTATTAGAGTTGTTTTTTTTTTCTTTTTTCGAAAAGATTCTCTAATTAAAAATATTTTTCTTCACCTTATTTATAAAGGATTAGAATCAAGCATATATTAATATACAAGTAGATCAATTGGTCCAGTTAAACTTCTCTAATTAATTATCAAATTATGTACTGAATTTTTTTAATAAATTTCAATATATTTAAAAAAAAAAACTATCCAAGGGAGCATATGCGTGAGCTTGTCTTCTAGTTAGATCATTTTTTTTTCATTTATCTGGAAAAAGACATGGAACGAAACTATCATGCTTGCCTTTTTAGCTTTTTCCAGCTAATGCTAGACAACAAGTGGATATTTTCTTTTTCTGCTCTCTCCACCACATAAAATATACTTGATACTTTATTTTCTTTTTCTTTTCTTTTCTTTCTTTTATCATATACATATAAAACAGATTTAACTGTTTTCATCTTCATGCATTTCATTTCAATATAAAAGGTGGGTTACCTAGTTCACTTTCTAAAATAAATATTAGTTACTGCAGTTGCTGCTCCTCTTCCCCTTATTCTATCTCAAAGTCAAAAGGGTACTTTCACCCTCTCATCTTTACTTCCGTCTATTTTCCTGAAAAATAATCATATGCTTTACTTATAACAAGAAGCCTGGTTAAAATAATGATGTACATCATTCAATTGCTCACCCAACTTCTACTTTTTCTCTTCTCAGAACCTAATCTAACATCAACCACAGAAGCCGTCAAGAAACAAAGATGCTACTGAGAAGCTCCTCAACACCAGTTCTTAGCTCTCTCCTTCCATCCTTCTCTGATAGCTCCAGCAACAACAGCACTCACCATGAAATCAACCCCACCGTGAAGCACCGCCTGCACTCACCAGCCTCTACTCACCACAGCCACAACAAACTCTCATTTGGGTCGTTT
Organism: Ailanthus altissimus; assembly: GCA_946807835.1. NCBI lineage: Eukaryota > Viridiplantae > Streptophyta > Magnoliopsida > Sapindales > Simaroubaceae > Ailanthus > Ailanthus altissimus. The sequence goes on from OX327684.1 coordinate 25,791,936, forward strand.
AATCTACCTACAGTATCTTGCAACTCCTCCCCTTTATCTCCTTCAATTGCAGGTTTCTCTGGCATTCGCCGAGCGCAATCTGAAGGGAATTTGGAAGGACTAGCCTATGCTTCATGCAAGAATGAGGAAGATTTCTGTAATACAAACCAACCCAGCAACAAGAAGTTTTCGGGCAGAAACAACTACAAGTGCTTGATGTTGGAAACAATACCGTCTTTTTCGTACTCCACCTTGACAGGTAGGCGAGAAGATGAGAGCGATTTAGAAGATTATGAGGAAGAGATGGAAGAGTACTTGGATGAAAACGATGAAGAGTTGTTGGAGATAAATGGAAAAGGGGCAGAGAGTTGTTTAAAGAAGGAGAAGATGAGCACTGTTGTTATTGAGGAGGTGAATGCTTCGGATAAAATTTGGAATGGTTTCGAAGGGGAAAGCGGGATGGTTGGTCAAGAGATGCATCTTGCAAAGGGACTTGGCATTGGTAGCACTGGAGGTGGAGGTGGTGGTGGTGGGACCGGCGGGGGCAGCGATGAGTTTAATTGGACGGGTTCCGGTGGGGATAGTGGAGACAATCACGAGGTAGAAGAATATTACAAGAGGATGGTGGAGGACAATCCAGGAAACCCTTTGTTCTTGGGAAATTATGCTCAATTTTTGCATCAGGTGAGTCCCGTTCCCATATATTAGCTCTGTATTGATTTTGAACATCTTTACCGAATCATAACTTAGTATATTGATCGTCATTTGGTCAAAAATAATTGAGTAAAACAATTAAGTCTTTCCGATTTTACTCGCAGACAAATCGAGACCTTCACAGGGCTGAGAATTATTACTCTCGCGCCATTTTAGCAGATCCCGGAGATGGGGAAATTCTGTCGCAATATGCTAAGTTAATATGGGAGCTTCATCGTGATGAAGACAGAGCCGCAAGCTATTTTGAAAGAGCCGTTCAAGCTTCTCCTCAAGATAGGTAAATATACATTTTCGTATAACATAGAAATGCCTTGTAGCATCCAAAAGTTGTCTTTGTCAATGTATGGTTTCAGGCAGCCATGTATATTACTGGATTTACCCGACTTAGAATTTCTTGTATTTCAGCTATGTGCATGCAGCTTATGCTGGTTTCCTCTGGGAAACGGAGGAAGATGATGATGAGTGTACCGCACCCAGCGATCTTGGCCCCGTCGCCCCACAATTCCATCGAGGAGCGGTAGCCTCTGCAAATGCTTAGTTGATAAAGTTATTGAGAAATTGATTTCATATTAAATTACAACATAGAGAGAATTAGAGAAGTAAACTTTGCTGGAATGCATTCTGTTATATAATGTAATATATTAAATAAATTAAAATGATTTGTTCAAATTTATGTGGTTCCCTTTTTAACTAGAAAACCAGTTTAAACTGACCAGCAGATCTCAAATAAAATGAGTTCACACTGTTTTCAGAGTCTAAAGACGATCACGGATCAGATTTGTCAAGTACAAAGAAACCAAGAAATCGATATTAAGAAAAGAAAATGGCTTGATATACTAAACCAGCCCATCACATTCATCACACAAGGCTCAAAATCCCAAAAATATCCCACTTGAATTGCATGATAAAAACCATTCATGGGGAGAATATGAATCTCTTAATAGCAGAATGCAAATATGAAAAATGTTGCTTAACAATCCCATCACAAAATGGCACACCCAATACAGTACATGTATATTTTCCTGAACCATTGGGAATTGATGAAAAAATTCAACCACAAATTAGCAAAACCTCTACCACCTTCAGATGAAAAACCCAAGACAGAAATGAATTTGCCCATTCATACTTGGTTGCTCAAGGGCCATGGTCTGATTATTAATAGTGCTGATACAAACCATTGCCTCTCAGTCTGTTATGGTCTGCGCCATCTTGGCTACTTCCCCTGCTCAAACCACGACCACCAAAGCGTCCCCTTGGGGCCTCTGTTTGATAACTGCCCCGGCCTCTTCCCCTTCCCAATCCTGGCAGTAAAGCATCATCAGAGCAACAGTTAATCACGCATATAATTCCATTTCAATAAGGGAGATGAATATTAACAATCAACAATAGCATGCCCCTTTTAAGGTTCAAGTGCTCATATACATAGCACGAATAACTGTATGCATGTGAGACACCCATGACCAACTACCCTCTAATCGCTTTGTGAATGCATGTAAGAATCCATCAGGTTTGAAGATTGTGGATGCATCATTAGAAGTTTTAATTTAGAACATTAAAGATTATTAGCCTATGATTAGGATAGAAAGACTAAAGCATTGTTTGATAAAGATAGAAAGATTAAAGCATTGAGCCACATACTTCCTCCTCGAGAAGTACTGCTGCTGTTTGGTCTCCGCTCTTCAATGTAGACTTGTCTACCAGCCAACTGTATTGGAGATGCCTAAAAGAAGAACAAACACTAGTCAGGCTGATTATGTATGCAGAATCCTCTTATAAAATACCCACACATTAGAAATGTCAGCAGGTTGATCTAATACAGTTACTATAACAGTGATATATATATCATCTACTTCTGGGTCCATGCATGTGAATGCATATCAATAACACAGAAATGTAACAATATGATGTAATTAGATCAAACAATTGAGCCTGAAAAAGTCTGAAGTGACATGAATATCATCCAACACATATGGACCTGAAAACAAAAATAAAATCTCGTACGACAATCAAAATCAAACCTGGATAGCATTTTGAACACCAGAAATGTCCTCAAACTCAACAAAAGCATAGCAAACACCAACAGCATCCTGTATGCAACAACTTCTAATTCAGATTCTTGCAATATTAGATACAGACTTAGAAGTGAAGAAATATCGGTCACCTTACGATTCCTAACAAACACACCATCAGGCTTGATTCTGCCTAAGTTCTTAAACTCCTGCTCAATTTCAGCAGCAGTAATACTAGATGGCAGGTTTCGCACATAGACAGATGTCACTTCACCTGAAAAGATGAATAACCAACAATCAACATGAGTCCACTGAGTGCCAACACCAACCACTAACTGCATCTCAGAGAATTGCCACAAGTTAACCCTTTTCTCAAGTCTAAAGCACAGAAGGGAAAGTTCCCAAAATTGGAAATAAGCAAGCTTTAATAATTTCAGTCCTACAAAACAGTGAAACTCTTATGAACATAATGTCAAAATACTATATGCTCCGTGCGAGTCACATCCTTTGCACAAATCTCAGCAATGACAATTACATATTAGCATTCAACTCTCATGTTAACCCTTCTCTCAAGTCTAAAGCACAGAAGGGCAAGTTCCCAAAATTGGAAATAAGCAAGCTTTAATAATTTCAGTCGTACAAAACAGTGAAACTCTTATGAACATAATGTCAAAATACTATATGCTCCATGCGAATCACATCCTTTGCACAAATCTCAGCAATGACAATTACATATTAGCATTAAACTCTCATGTAACAGCAAGAAACCATTGATGGACCTCAAAAATAAAAAGATTGCCAAGAAAAAATTTCCCTACAAAATCAGTAATTTACCAGCATTCATGAAGGTGAATTGGCAGAGACAGCAAAGGAACAATGATACATAATTTCTGTATTCTCATAAGTCTTACTATAAGCATAAGGCTTTTTAAAAAATATATAAATCAACGACACAACCTTCATCTACAGTCATGCTTTCCTCTGCAGCTTCAAATCCAGATTCAGGTACATATGACGAAACTCCAGATTCAGGTGCAAATGATGATACATAGTTTGACTGCTGGGCACTGGGCTGGGGTGTATTCCAATCTGATGTAGTTGAGGCACTTTTGCTAAATGACGACTCAGTAGCAACCGATGACACATATTGGTTTTTGGCTACTCGTAGCTGCATGTTTTCAACATATTTAACAACAAAAGGAATAAATTGGTCAACAGATCCCACATAAATTTAAAATCATAAACGAAGCACAGCAAACAAAATTTATTGAAATTCCCCACCCTTGATCTTCCTACGCACAGTTCTGGGTTATGTAATAAACTATTATAACCCTCATGTCTTGCAAACCTCATATCCTATGCACAGTTCTGGTTTTAAACCACTCGCACTACATGTTTTCAACATATTTAACAAAATAAATTAATCAATAGATCCAACATAAAATTAAAACCATGCTAATCCAGCAAATAAAAATTTATTGAATGCACCAACCTCCCATGCTCAGTTCTGGATTGTGTATAAACTATTATAATCCTCATGTCCTGCTTTCTTTCCTTTCAAGCATGGTTACACTCCCCAAATACTCATTATTTTATGTCAATATGAAGATGTGATCATTAGATTTTTTTTTTGTAAGCACAGAATTATTCTGGCCATGGAGGCATACTTTTTCACAATATTAATGGAACTGTATAGTTTCATGGAATCTCTTTCAACCAATAATATATAAAACATACAGGAATAAAAGCCAATGCATACTGGAATCAAAACTGGAAGAAATCATCAATTAGCAAGCAGCAGAATAAGAGGGTGACAATGACTGTGTGTAATTTAAATTAACCTTTTTACCACTATTCCCCTCTCATAAAAGAATTTTATAGATTTTCTTGGAGCTATTACTTAGATACTATCAAAGATAAATGCAGCAGTATATGCCAAAGGACACACACTAACATATAAGTTCACATGCACATAGAAAGAGAAAGCATTGCTGGCACATACGATAGAAGCATAAGTTTTCTTTTGAGGCTCGTCCACAGGTTCCTCCGTAGCAGTGACTTGGGGGGGCTGCACAGTATTCACATCAGTTTGAAACAATGCAGGAGTTTCTTCAGCAGGATTTTCCTCCACCTCAACTTCAGCTTCAGGTTCTTCTTGCTGCTGTTGCTCTGGGAGACTGTATTGCTCAACTGGACCATCTTCTATATGAATTGAGTTTACATAATCGCTGGCCTCTTCCTCCAATACATAATCAGAAGCAGCTAAATCTGACAAGTCAGAATAAACACAATATTAAAAAAAATCATTATCCTAACAAATGATCCAGGGTATATAAGCCAATAGTCAAAGTATTTATCAGAGATCGATTATGAGCTAATAACCTGTAACTAACCTGTAACTAGTAAAATATAATTGATAAAACGTGTAAGAGAGGTTGGGTCTTTGGTTCTACAGCCAGAAATAACAAATCTATCCACACAAATCTCGTCCCTTGATAGAAGAAAATAAATAATTGACAGAAGGACACACCACAGACTTAGAAAGGACAATTTACTGGGTGATGCCATTGACTCACAAATGATACAGCATTAAAACACTTATCACCACATGACAATATAACAACCCTTGCAATTGTATGGATATGAATAGGTTATGTTTAAGTACCAGAAAGAAAAGAGGTCTGACCTCATTCCATCATTTTTACTCGTATGAAAAAACGGCAACATGCTCAACTCCATGTTTTCAAGTACATTCAACAGCCATTTCAAAAAAAAAAGTACATTCAACAGCCATTTAAAAAAAAAGTACATTCAACAGGAATTACACTGTATGGTTTCTAAAATTTATCAGTTTAATTGAAAAGTTATAGTCCAGAATTTAAACATCTCTCATGTTATCCCATTTTTAAATTGGTTTATTCTGCAGCAGCAAATGGTATTAGTTATTTTATATGTTAGTTATGAGCGAACGATGGGAATTGAACCCGCGCATGGTGGATTCGGCCAATCAAGATAGGCATTTGTATTAATGATAATGACCAAAGATCTGTTTTTAACCATATCCACATGCTGCTTGTCTCCATTTATAAAATGTTAATCTCGTACCTGGTTGGTCAGAAAGAGGGCTAGACGCATTTAGCTGAGAATCAAATTTGCTTTCTGACAATAAAGGAGCAGGATGATGATAATTGGGTTCATCCTCAATGAACTGGAAAATATCATTAAGAACAAAGTAACCCTTATCCTGAGGAGCAAGAAAAAAGGTCTGCACAAATTTCCTTCTTCCACTTAATTCCTTAGTTTTGACAGAACCTGAAACCATCACCAAAACACCTCCATTCCAAGAACCAAGCGAGTTAATTGTCTTGATCTCAATTGCAGTGAAATTTAGTGACATGACAAGTGTATGAATATCCTGCAGACAGAAAGATAAAAGGTACAATTCTATGAAGGAAACTATCTAACAGAGAAAGTTATACACATTGCAAGAATGATGAAGAAAGTATAATTCAAGGAGAAATATAAAACCACTATATAGATCTTTAAGATTTAAAGCAACAAGTAAAACTGTAGTGTCTAATCCATAACAGGAAGTCATTCATAAATCACCTTCCATATTAAGAATATTATTAGTCCTAATCATCAAGCCAATCAACAAGAAAAATAGCACTAGTTTATACTTGCACTGACTATGATAAACAGAAGAGAAGTTGACAGATAATTATATTTGATAAATTATCCATCATAGGTGCATACTACAAGGATTACCTGGGAAGTCTGGAAAGAAGTCACAAGCAATTTACAACTTCCTAACCATAAAAAATTTGAACTTTATGACCAATGTCTGAATCAAATACTAATTTCATACCAATGGAATACATTTGCTATAAAGAATCAAGGTCAAACACTTGAAACCAAAAATGAAAGAAAAGAAAAAAAAAAGTAGCAAGTTTATCATTGGTAAAGTAAACATGTATGACCAAACCAGATAGATAGCAAGAACTTGCATATTCAATAAAATAAAAACAATAATTAAATAAAAGAAAAATATACCAGCATTGCGGAGGCAGAGTGGGTAGAATCCCCATCGACACGAATCATGGAGCTGGCATCTAAGTAAAACTGGTGGACGAGATCAGGCTGTTGCTGAAGTACCTGATAGTATTGCCCCACAAAGTACGAACCAACCTGACACATAACCACTGTCATTAACACCAACAGCAACGAAAACAAACATAACAAACTTGTGCACATAGTAAACACTGAAAGAGATATGTCAAGTTGATATGTGGTTAAGAAAATCACCTGCATAGGTCCTGGATATGAAGTGGCCATTATTGCTAAAGCTCAAAACAAAAGCATGCAAGTGAAAACCAAAAAAAAAAAAAAAACAAAAAGATTCACAAGAAACCCCGGTTAAACCCTTCTGAAGCTGGAATCTGTCACGGATCCAACTTAGAGGTCCAAGTATTTGAAAAACCCTAATCTGGAAACTTGGGTTTATGGACAGAAGCCGAAATTATTGGCCTTTGGATTCTTCTTCCTGTTTTTTTTCTTGGCTTAACTTCTTTTAGTAAAATCAAGGATAGCTGAAGAAAGAAGGAGACGATATGCAGAGATTTCGCAGAGAGAGAGTTTTTTTTTTTTTTTTGTTCTAGAGATGAAGAATCAAAAAGGGGAGACACAGAGGTTTGTGAATTGTGATATTGATCTGTACACTCCACTATTTTCCTTTTTCTTTTTTTAATTTTTTTAATTTTTTTGCTTTATTGGGTAATAATGTAGCATTACGTACTGGGGGATTAGATTACCGCATTAAATCAGAGCTGTCCATTAGGCGATTTGACCGAGTGAGGTAAATCGTGTTTTGATGGACGGCCCTGATTTCTGGATTTTTGAGTAATTCTCCCAGTCCATATCAACTTAATTAATACAAAATGTCAATTTCATAATCGATTAATATTTCTAATAAAGAAAATTAATTCGAACGATTCTCTGTTTTGTCGATGTATCCTTAATAACAGAAAGGAGATATTTATTTCACGAGGGAACTCAAATAACTAAGGACCCCCTCGGATGTTTTGAATTTAAAGTTTTTAAAAGGTCAATTTTTTAAAAAACATTATTGGTTGTTTAATTAATTTTTTAAAAAATATATAAATTATTTAATGGTATATTATTAAAAGTGTTTACTTATTATTAAATTATTAAAAAATATTTAATAAATTTTATATTTCAAATTTAAGACAATTTAATTTTTTTAATTAAAAAATTTTAAAATATAATCTTTAAAATTTATGACCATAATTTTATAGATAACACACAAAAAATGATGTTAAAATTTAATTTTGTAAATATTATTGAAATAATGATTAAAATAATTAAAATTTTAAAAAAAATTAATACATAATAATCAACAAATTAAAAAATTATTATTATTGAATAAAATTAAACATATAATAAAATATGACAAATAAATTTTTTGGTATAGTCATATAGAGATGATGATTATAAAAAATTGATAACATATATAATGATAACATATAGAGATATGATACTTTTAACAAAACATATTAGTTGAATAAAATTTATTTTCATTAAAAATATATTATAAAATTAAAAATAAAAATAAATAATTTTTTACCTTTAAAAACTCTTCTCAAACTATAATCAAACATTATTTAAAATTCTTTTTAAAAATTTACATTAATTTGTTTTTTAAACAATAAAAAAAATCCAACCAAACACATTTAATTTTGGACAACGGAAGCAAAGCTCCAATTTGATTTTTATAATCAGAAGTTTAAGTTTGTTATAAACTCGTACGTTCCTAATGGCTATGATATTAAAAGAATTAAAAAGATAAATAATAAACAAATATCTAGCCATACAAATAAGCTGTATCAGAATTGGATATATGACCAATGGTTTCAGAAAAAAGAATTACACTGCCTCCGAGTTTCTGGCCATACCGTTTCCAAGTGTCTAAATCTGTAAATGACAAATCATTCTCCCCTCCATTCAAAATTAACCGTTTTCTTTTTTACTTTTCACCAATAGAAACAGAAACAGGAAAAGATTAAAAAAAACACACACACACAACACATCCTCCAAATGATTAGGCAAAATAAAAAATGCTCCCAACCCAATCATGTCTAAGATCACTACATCGGACCTTCAAGAATTTGTTCGAAATTATGAAAGAGATTTATGACCTGATCTATATGAACCATAGACATTCACGCATGAGCATAATAAGCTCTGAACCAATTATAAATCTATCTTCCAGCCCCCAAATTACAATAACCACTGAAAACCAATTTCAGTATTTCCCAGAAAATTTCAGAGCCCGCGTATACTTTATATGTGGCAGCCGTGAATCTCAACTACACCAAAGATTTATCTATCAAAGTTCATGGTTACAATTTCCTAAAAAATTACCTGAAAAAAAAAAATGAAAAATTTTACTAAAACACAATTCACTACTGTCACAACTTCAATAAACAGCACTTACCATCTACTCTTCCCAGGTCTACTTATGGTTATATATCCTACGTTTTTTAAATCAAAGTTACATGACAAATTGAGCCCATAGAAGAGCATAGATAAAAATGGACTTCATTCAGTGGAGGCTGTATGGTACAAACAAATCTAACTAGCTCTCAGTAATAACTACCATAATATGTCTGTGGTGCTGAGGCAGGTTGCTGAGCAGGGGTTACTGTTGCTGCTGCGGGTGGTTGCGCATAACTTTGGGGAAAGGCCTGCTGCTGAAATTACAACTCAATGTATTAGCTCCTAACATAAAACACCAGCAAATGAGAAAACACTTTCTTCATTCCTACCCAAGTGGTAGAGGGGTCAAAACAAAACATTTTTCCCATGCAAGTATCGTGCAGCTTGAGCCATAAGAATTCACTCTATTGTCAAAGGGTTCATAGCTGAACATGTTACTAATATGATAGCCAGTTAGACTCAACCAAGGCATTTTCTCTTGGTAGTTGTCACCCTTAAATGGTAACCTCACTTGGAAAGCAATCAGGTAGGCAATTATTTTCCTAAGAGGAACTTCTTTGAAAAAGTAACCAAGCAACGGGAGTCAGCAACAGAAATCTTTTGGAAAACAGGTCCTTAAAGAAAGCGATGGAATGAGAAATGAAATGAAGAACAGGACTTCCCAAGATATGAAAACGTAAGAAACAAATCAACGTTTTGCTGATCCAAAATTATCTAACAAAATAACACAGAAAAAAGAAACATCATTTTATATTTGACTTTAAGATTCACTGCCGCTAGAATATTGGGTACCTGGACAGGATACGTCGAAGGATAAGTACCATAAGCAGCAGCATTTTGTGGCACTGATGTTTGTGGAGTGGGATAACTGCTGCCATAACCAGTATATGCACCATATGCAGCCTGTTTCAGCGGGGAAAACAGCTGTCAGCTGAGCAACCATCATATCAATTGCACGATCAAATGCACAAGTAGCATTTCCACACATTAAGGAAAAGCCTAGTCTTTAACATTCTAAAATCATACTGCTTAATATAAGAAGGGAGTTATTATTATAAACCATAAATTATGCAGTACTTGTTTGTAATTTAATCAACTTTATCTTCCAGTGGCCTAGTTCATTACTCTGATGCTTCATTCTCATGCTCCGAGAAAGAATCATACATCAACACACATTTATTTGCAAAATTAGATATCCATTTTTCTTTTGGCATATGTTATCCATATTTATTCTTGTCTTATAGGAAACTTTAGCTGGCAACTGGCTTGTGTAGTAATGATAAGTACCACTCATGCAACACAAAATTTCTTGGGATACAAGAAAAGGCAATTACATGTACAAGTTTAGCAGTAAGTAGCCAATTCAAAGTGCAGCACTTGTGCCGGAGACACAAAATCAGAACTCCTAAAAGTGTCATGCTCATAAACAAATTAAAATTCAGGAAAGGCTTTTCTCTACCAGAGCAGAATAAACCATTAAGTACAAAAAATACAGCCCAAAACTTCAAGATAGTCCACGCAGAAGAGCCATTTACCTGTTGGCCATAGCTAGGGTTCCATTGTTGTGCCTGTGCCTGGGTGGCTGGTGGCCAAGCTTGGGGCTGTGCACCATAACCAGCCGCCCAAGGGTTTTGGGCACTAGGATAAGCACCCATCAAGGATTGGGCAGGCGAAGGAGCACCAGAATATGACTTGGCCATCTTCGCCCTCTCCGAAGCTAAAAAATCCTCTGAATGACGTTTTTTCAACTCTGATGTGCTCCTGTGTGGTAAGAAAAGCTTGGCATGCCTATCTTCAGCCTTCTTGATAGACTGTGCATCTCCAAAGAGACCCATAAACTGCAAAATCATAGCTGAGCAAATGAATTTAATTCGTTCATAAAAGGGTGACTGTTATCATTTTCAAAACCTTTTTCAAATTTTCAAATATAGCAACAGATAGAAAAGACATTCTGTACCTTATAGGGAAAACAGTATGGTAAAACACAAAATCCATTTTCCAGAAACCATTGTCAAAAAAGATTAGAAACACTGCATATACTTTTCAAATAGAGAACAAAATTTTTTTCCTTTCTCACCCAAAAAACTCTTTAAGATATAAGCACCATACAAGTCTTTCACAGTTTTGTTCTCAGGAAGTCGACACTACCAGATGTATAATACAAAATGCAATTTGTCTGCTTACAGAACAATTTTACCAAAAACAAAATGTAAAACATTACAATTAATAAACAAAAATGTAAAACATTACTAAATCAGCTCTGAGATTTATGGATCTCAGAACAATACATCTTTCTCTCTGTATGGGGGAAAATGTCAACTCTAAGCCAAATTAACCATTCAACTTCCAGAAAATAAACAAATGCTCAAATATTAATTTTAAGCAACTAGCAAAACAATAAAAGCACTGAGATGTTAGAGAGTAGCAGTTCTCATACTGATTGAATATATCCTAAGACAATGGAAGATGATCTAGAACCAAGAAACTTCAATCCTATCATCAATGAACCCAGCTTCCAGCAGAATAAAAGTTGATCTACAACTTTTAATTAGTTACCTCCAGAAAAATGCAAGATAGTTCTTCCCTCTCAGCAGCATTTGCAGTATTGGGGCTATCTGAATTTGGCATAAGAAACTTATCGACCAATGACTCCAAATAATCAATTTTTCTTGGTGAAGACTGAATAGACTCAAAATGAATCAAGGCCTGAATGTTACACAAAACCAAGATATTAGCAATAAAGAGGGAATTGTTCATAAAAAATACAAAAGAGGATAATGCATGAACTCAGCACAAGTGGGGTGTCTGTGTGTGTAAGAGAGAGAGAGAGAGGCTGACAGACACATGCACAAAAACACGGTAGGAAGGGATCATACCTCCAAAAGTGGTTTTGACAGTTGAACATGGTCAAGTGATTCAACAAGAATTTGCTGAGCTTTTTCTGCATTCCCAGAAACCTAATGGAACAAGAGGAATAAAATGTTAACTTTGTGTTGAAAAGCATAGATAAGTAACTGAAACAAACTCTAACCTAAACCCTACCAGCATATTCAATTACAAAATTAAATATAATATTAGTTTTATTTGAGTTGTGTACTAAAAATAACCAATGAGAACAGTATTAGCCTCGTCTGGCCAAAAGTTCTCATGTTTTCTCTCAAAGAAATAAGTGTTACAAGACACCCCCTGGAGAAAGAAGAGCAGGGATTTTTCAAACCTAAGCCTAAGTAGACCTGCCAGAAGTTACCTGATAAATTGTCCGAAACAAGGGACTTCATTTGGTTTTCCAAACCATTTTCAGAGCATGAAAACATCTTCTAATGAAGAAGTTAAAAAATTCAATATATTTTACCATACAGTTGATATAACAGTCTGTTCTACGAAAGTAAAACATAAAAACATATAAACAATCCAGTGGACCATAGAAATTGTTGTGAATGTAATCATCAACTTTCAAGAAACAAGATGGTGCTGACTAATCGTTCATATATCTGAGGAATGTTGCATGCAGAGAAGCAACCAAAACAAAAGTAAATAGTATAATACGGTTACACAATCAGGCATTTCAATTTTTTTTTAATTGGCCCTTGCATGATGTCCTATGAATAAAACTATCACTTGATTGAGAAAAAAAGGGTCTACACTGGAAAATTCAGCAGCATTAAACTAACTCAATTTCCAATAATTTCTGCTTGATAAAAAACTTAAAATTTCTCCAGACTTGAATGAAGACAAAAACATACATATAGGTATATTCTAAACTTCAGGTCCACTAATGTAACTTCTCCGTTTCTTCTAAGATACATCATTTTAGTTTTCTATCCAAAGCATAAACAAAAAATTAAACCCAATTAATGATTTCATTACACATGGGTACAAGGAGATGATGGCTCAAAATATAAACAATAGCAACTATACCCTATAAGCTAGGCAACAGTTTCAACAAAAAGATTGAATGAAAAGCAAACAAGTTACCAGGTACAAAAATCGAGAGTACTGAGCATACAACATCGGTAATGTTTGTGAATGCTCTTTCCCTTTTTCAATGGCAATGGCCTGTTCATACGAAGAAAAGGCATCTTCAAGTTTTCCCTGCAAAATCAAAGAACCGAGTAAAATACACAATATCTTCGTTGCAACTGAGAGACTCATAACTAGCTTACACAAACTTACCAGACGACGTTCCATGTTAGCATGCTTAATAATTGCTTCAAGAAGGCCTGGAGATATTTCTGTATGTACAAGTTGATAAGCAGCTCTGGCACTATCTATATCCCCATTCTGCTCTTTGAATCGGGCAGCAAATAGATGAATCTCTGGCAGTCTCTGTTGAAATTTGGTGTTAAGATGAATAACTCTCAATAATAATTGATTAAGAGAAAAAAAAAAGAAGAGTAATTAGTACATCTAATGCCTAAATATCAACATTGAAATCTCATGGAGGTGAACTCCCAAGCCTTCAATTGTCAACAATATCTATAGTTTGAAATTGAATATCGAAAATTATTAATCAGAGACCAGTTGCTAGATCTTCATCAAAAGGATCCAAAAATAAAAAGGCTAAAGGGGACAGTTGCACATCATTACTTGTATTAATTGAAGTATAAAAAGGAAACAATACAAGTTTCATGACGAAGTGAAGAATACAATGTCTTTCTGAGATATCATAGTTCATTTTGCAGTTGCAACCTTTTTCCCATTTTTGGCGTTAGTGAACTTGGCAGCTTAAACAAGATCTCAACACATAAACCTATAAAATACTCTAAATGCAATATAGCAGTTCTCCATATGCTTTAGAAGAAAAAGACAAAAGAAGCCGATCAAGGACAAAAACTCCAAGCTCTAAATCACAGAGCAAATTCAATTGCAGCTTTGATCACCAACAGTAGCCAACAATGTTTTGAAAAATAATTATGAACAGATGCATATCAATACCTTGACAAATACTTGAGTTGCACGAGCAAGTGCATTATCCGCAAGATCCATACTTCCACTGGCTTCCATGCACAAAACATATCTTATCCAGTAGTCGGGATAATTGGCACACGCTATCAAACATCTTTCATATAGCTTGACCACCTGGTAGTCACAAAAAACACATCACAGATTAAAAAGTATCATAATCCACCAATACATGAACAAAGAGACAATATAAGCACAAAAGAGATATGCATAGAAATACTCCATTAGTTGAATAGAGAGGCCCCTCCTATAGGAAAGGAGGGACCCTCCTTGCTTGACAGATAGATTGTTAGGAAGACAAGAACACACCTGCATGCATAACATGGGAACTTTAAAAAGAATAAAATATACTATACAACACATCACGAACCTAAAACGTCCACGGATAAATGAGGGTTTGAAGTACTTAGCCTTAAAAGAAACCAAATCGAAGGCCCAGGCTTTAGTCTCAGGTCAATTTCCCGTTTAAAAAGTTGCTTCACCCAACGATTTAGCCAATAAAGCATATGATGCAGCAGATATTACTTAACTGTGAGTCAACTTATAATCAAGAGACCACTAAAAGCTACAAACCAGAGATTCTCAAAGATGGACTGCAGACAAACCCAAATACCTTGTTGAAGTCACCCTCTCCTTCTATAAAATCCAGATAGTTATGCCAATTTTCAAGCTCAGCAACACTCAGTGGCTTGACATGAAAATAGGGCCTCCTGATAGCTGTTTCAAAGCCAATGATCTTACAATCGAACTCTTTAGCTTTCTTATACATCTCTTCTCTAATGGCGATATACTTCTGCAACTCCTCTGCTTCTGATAAGCCATCACTTGCAGATTTAGAAGATTGTTCAGCTGCATCAGGTTGAACCTCTTCCTCATTTTCTTTTACTTCATCACGAGCCTCTGAAGGTGTTGCTGCAGCGATGGCAGCACCTACTTCCTCAGCAGTCCTTAGTTCTGATAGAGGCCGAATTCCAGCAAACTCCTTGAAACTGTAAAATGGCACCACTTTCTATATTAAAAGTAGACTACAATTAACTGAAGGGCAGTGCATAAAATAAAGCCTGTACAACAAAAAATCCAAAATTGCAACACTTCGCACATGTCCCAGCACATAAATAGAAAGAATGACAAGGAAAAACTCAAACTTATTTGCAAATTCAAAACCAATAACACTCTTTCTGTACATCTATATGTATCATCGAACCATTTGAGAAACAAGTTGTAAAATTTATGGTGAAATTATGCTTCCCATGGTGAAATTATGCTTCCCAACCATTTCATTACTACATTCTTAAGGCTAAAATTTATGAAAAAAAACCTTCCCATTTGTCAAATTAAATTCATGCCCCAACATTAAGACCTAATGTATACAGAGCTTTGCACTGTAAGCCCAATGAAGAGACCCTATTCCAAAGCTGTTTTCTTCTGTTAGGACTAACACTGCCATGATGTGTGTGTGTGTAAATATGTCAATAGCAACATGGAAACATCACAGACACATGAAAAAGCAGTCTATCAAAACAAACATTAAATCCTAACACATCACAACACCAGTCACCACCTCAAACATGCATGCCACACCTAACAATGAAAAAACCATTATACCAATACGAATTACATTAAACCACAAGTCAATAAATGCGGCACACAAATAAGTAGGTACACATGATAACAAGAAATTACCTACTGAAATACCGATCTAATTGTTGAATTGGATTCTCTAAAATCCTAGTGTAAATCATGGCAATGCGGCTCCAGTCTTGCTGCATGTATTCATATTCAACGTATTTGTCCCAAAGAGGATATGAGAGGTAATCTGTCCCAACATAAGTTAATCCTCGTTCAAAAAGCCTGAACAACCATGAGGAGAAAAAAAAAAATTGTTATGATACAAGTATAACCATCAATTGTGCTGATGAAAAACACATCCATGAATGGAGACAGCTGCACTAGTCTTGAAGGAGAACAATTCACTCTAACTGCATATGACACATCCAAACGCTGCATTTACCTTCCTGATAAAAACCATACTATGTCTGAAATGGAGCAGTGAAAGAGGCCATCTTAGCCTTAACCGGACGAGATCTTCCCAGCAGCATTTTGCAAAATGATGCACCTCAGGTGTCAAAGTTGAAAAACCATAATTTAAAAATAAAATTACGACTATGACACAGGCCTCGAAAAAAGAAGAGAGAGAAAGGGGTATGAAGAGGCCAAAACAGTTTTAATATCAAATAACTACATGACTATGACACGGGCCTCAAATTCAAGAATTTGCATATAAAAAAGAAATCATTTCTAAAGTGCATTCCCATCAAACCCTTCCGCGAGTGTAAGCACTGTTGCAGCCATATTGAAATAATGTTAGAAAGCAACAAAAATAGATTACCAGATCCTAATGACCGAAGAACTCACGCAATCAAGATCCCCCAAACCAGAACAAAAATAGTAATGGATAAATGAACAACTATTACCTTCGGATAGTCTCGGGATCTCCATACGTGTTTATGGCAAATATGCAGTAATGCAACCAAATGTCTACTGAATATGTCACTGCTTGAACTGCCTGTTCGTAAACCTCCACAACTTTGTCCATGGAACCCACACGTGCCTCGTGATCAGCATACTTCTTCCAGTAACCATAACACAAAGGAAACTCAGCCAAAAAAGCATCATATACTCTCCTTATCTTCAGTATATTGTCCTGCATACAGGTATTGGTATAAATGTTAATACACAGCACATAACCAATTAGGTTACAATCACACATATGTAATAAATGATAGCACCAAGAAGAGAAGAATTTCCTTCATGGCCATTCAATTGACTACCTTTTAGATTGCACTTGTCAAAGACAAATTAAGATGTCAAAATAGCAAGGCCATTCAAACCACACAACCAACCTCTTTGAACCTCTCTTGCTATAAACTAAAAATATACATAGTCAACAAAATTAATGGTCTAACATAACTATCTAGAACAACGTACCTCGGCCAGCTTCTCTGTCTCTTCTAGTAGGGCAGTCCATGCACTAAAGTCGGAAGAATTAGCCTTCACGATGCTCCACAGTCGAACTTCTTCGCCTGATGTTGCTGGCATTACATTAAAGGAGAAAAATGAGCATACAAAACCCATTTCAGAAGACTATTCAACAATTCAATGAACATTTCAAAACTATGAAATAATTAAGCATGAAATGAAGAATTGCTCCTATATTACAAGTATCCACAATATTATTGGCAAGCCAGTGATATTCTTGGAAGTATACAGCATACACAATAAACACTATATTAAGTTCAAAGTCGTCAAACAGTAAAAAAAAAAAACCAAAACAATTGATGAAGGAAAGACTTGAGGTCAAGAGGGAAACTATTACCACTATAAATAACTAAGAGAAGATGAACAAGAAAATGCACAAGAAATTAAAGCACAAATCACAACAGAAGAAGATAATTTCAACTTGAGCAAGGAAGGGAGTTCCTGAAGCCAATCCCAAGTGTGAGATCCACAGCACTTAAGTTGAAGGCCAAACTTGACTTCATGGCTTTAGATTATATAAGATCTGATACATAACTCAGGTGCAGTACTGTAAATAAATCTTATAGACAACTTCTCCAGAACCAACAAGGAATAAACTGTATATCACTGCCATTAAATTTTGGTGCAACTTACATGAGAATGAAGGAGTTTGTAATGAAAATGTTCTATAAAAACCAGCTATTTCCAGAAAATCACATGAAATCACTTACATTCCTGAAGACAACTGTGCTTAATATAGTTTATTCCATATCACCTATAACTTTCCATCTCAAATAATTTGCAATAAAATTTTGAGTTTATTTCACAGATTGTACTGTGAATTGCAATCCACAAATGGAAACATGACAAGTCACCAAAGCAACACCACAAAAATGCATTTCCAAGGAAGACATACCAGAACCATCCACAGCATCATGTCCAGCAGCAGCTCCGCTAGCAATATCCGAAGAAATTCCATTTTCCATTGATGTGACATTTCCCCCTTCACCAACAACACTGCCGTTTACAGAACCATAACCAGTAGCTTGAACCAACCCCACAGCAACATTTTCTGAACCAGGAACATTATTGCCAGAGCCAGAGGCTGCAACAGCTGGAGCCTGTTGCATAGCAGCATTTGAATCCATATTATAGGCATTTCCATCACCTACGCCAGGCACAGAATAAGCTGTGTCCATCGGAGCACCAGATGCAGCAAAATCCCCAGTAGTCCCAGGAGCGTAAGCACCAGCATCAGGAACAATATTTGCATTGGCATCAACATAGCCAGTGTTAGCATAGCCCCCAGAGTTATAGCTCATAACTGCAGCAGATGTGTCAGCAACTAGAGTTTCGCTATCTCCCATAGACAAACCAACTTTTAGCGCAACAGTTCAAGCTGCAAGAATACTTTCGAAATTGTTATCACAATTCATTGCATTCCTTCCCAAAACACACCAATATTCAGTACAAAACACACACAACCTGGACAGAATCAATAATTTATATATAGAAAGCGCTCATATTCTTTACAATCTTTTACAAACGCCAGTTAAATTGCCCGCAAGTGTGACATTTACTTGTAGAGCAACTAAATTCATTTCAGGATAAAAACAACAATTAGTCTCCTTCAAGACGCAATACAGAATGACTTAATATTTCGGAACAGAATTTAAAACTACTTCAAGGGTAATTGTTATAGACTATCAATTTGCAGAAACAACGCAACCCTAGGTACGTAGAACTAACACAAGACACTCAAATTAACAACAAAACCCTATCCCCAAACGTTTCGGCACTCTAAACCACTGAAGAGATGAAGTACGAGAACGATAACCGAGAAAAAGAAAGCAATGAGCTACAAAATTACCAGAAGCCAAAAGTAAGCGCCGTTTCTGGAGAGTTCCGAATTTGGTATCTGAATTGAAGGGTTTTTGATTTCGTGTTTGTGTGTAGTGTTGGTGTCTTTTGAGTTTTGGGGAAAAGCAAGGCAACTAAAACGCGAGGCGGGGAGAGAGAAACGAGTAGGGTACCTGATTTTGGTACGTGGCCATCGGTGATGAGATGAATCTGGGCCGTAAAATTGGGCGATGATCATAGCCCGCCCGTTTTAACTTAAAAAGGTGTAGAATGTAGGGTAGATGGGTCATGTGCACCACTCGCTCGGTGGCCACGTCAAAAATAGGATTTAAGCTTCGTGGCGTTGGGGCCTGACAAGTGGCAGTTCGTATTTTGTTAGATTGGGTTTGGGCCAGCAACCTTTGAGCTTTCTATATATTCTCGAACGAACACCATGGCCCGGGTTAACATTGAGAGAGGATAATCACACGTTTCGGATTTATTTGTTATATTTTAGGAACCATTATAATATTCTATAAATTCATTATTAAATTTTAAATATTATATTATAAACCTACTTATATTTTTATTATAACTTCATTTTATAAACTCACTAAATACTATGTGTTATTTTTAAGTTCTCAAAGTTGATAGTTAAAATATTATATATAATATATACATGCTAATGATTAAATTATTTTTAATTTAATCATCAATTTTTTTATTAAAATCGTTTTTTCTCTCTTTAATAATTAAAGTTTAAATAAAAAAATACATTATTTTTTATTAAAATTCTCCTAAATATTAATTTCTCATTTTATATAATAAACATATACCATGAATTATCTTATTACGCAATTATTGCATAGTAAGAACTAAAACACGCATGCCCAGCTCCTAAAGCCTCTTTTTAAAGATAAAATTACTTAAGTTTTTAAGAAAAGTGCTAATTTTGATTGTTGTTTTTAAATTATTCACACTTTTTTCGTATTTTATATTAACTATAATTTTATTAGCACAATGCAAATTTTTTTTAAAATAAAATTGTGACTAGTTTAAAAGTAACAAGAATTACAAATTTTCAATTAGAAATGTTAGTAGTTTTTTTTTTTTTTTTTTGAATGACAATCTTTGCATCATACAAAATTATAATGAGATTTTTAAAAAAATCAATAATCTGATTTCAAATTTGAATTTATTGAAACTATAACGACTTAGTTTTAATGAGGTGTGAGTCGTGAATCTAAGCTTGAGAGGGCCAAATTTAGAAACAATAAAATTTATACTTCCATGCTTCACGTGACGGAAAAACTCTAATGTACGTTGAATAGATTAAACAGAAAGTGAGATGACTTTTTTTTTTTATCAATTGTAATATTATTAATAAAAATCATTAATATTATACTAAAAGATCAGTGACATGATGATTTTTTTTAATAAAAAAAACTTACATAATAATTAGAGAATTGTCGCGAGGCTAAGTACATTAACCTATTGAAGAATATCCGAAGTTAATCTCTTACCATCTAAGCTAAAATTTTATATTTGAAGAACATCTTTATAATTAGAGATCATTAAGGACAGAGAAATATAACATGACACAAAATTACTATTATGCGAGGGGACAAAAACAACCGTTATGCAGGAAGGACTACTCAAAATTCCCATTCTAAGTCTACAACTATCGGCCAACATCAACAGACAATAAAACAATGATCAAAACATGTAAAATCTAAGCTTGAATCGCCAAACTAAAAAATAAACAAATGGGACCGTTGGAAGGCTAAAAGACGGACATTGGATCCTGCTTGCGTGAGGTGGTAAGCCATTAAAATTTAGCTTTTCCACCGAATTTGGGTTGAGCGGCAATTGTTGGTAAGCTATGTTTACTCAGAAGGCAATGGCTACTTGGTCGCTAATGGTAGGTAATAGTAGGGAGTTCCTGAAGCTTGTTAGAGGAGATCAAGAGCGGCTGCTCCCGACGAGGTACGACAAAAATTAGTGGAAGCTGAATTGAGGCCAACAGGGCCACGGCAGGCTCAGTCTAGACCAACAGATCTTAGCGGAGGTCGGTGAAGGGGACCGAAGGTCGGCATATCACACCAAAAAACCAGTGCGTTAAAACAAAAAATAAAGAATACAACATAACAAAAAGAAAGAAAAAAAACGTGAGAGAAGATGGGCGTGTCCATCGTAGAGGGGATTGAGGGGCCCCCTTCATTGGAGATGGGTGGGTTGAAGTAGGCGGCGACAGGTTGTTTTATTTATTTTTAAGAGAGTTGGGAATAATTTTTTTTTCCGTGACATCTATTAGAGAATGAAAGTGAGATTATCACTTAATTCAATTTTATAAGAGTAACTGATATTAAAAAAAATATTGCGTAAACATAATTTACTAATACATCGTGCATCACAACTGAAATTATGAAGAAAAAAAAAAGAAAAAACTGCAACAACAACACAACATATTGCACATTCACTGGAAATGCCCCCATTGGAATTCACTTTCCTTCCTTCTGCTTCTGAACTAAAGGCTTGCAAGATTTATTTTGTGGGAAGTCACGTGTACTCCTGTTACCAAATGCATCATTAACAGAAGTTTGTATTTCTTTGACAGGAGTTGTGGTTTTAATAGGAGTGCGAATCGCTGTAGTTTTGGCCGGCATTTTCACTTCAGAATTAAGCCTTTTTACCGCAGAAGATCTTTCAATCTCAAACTTGTTTATGTTTCCAATCAACCCGTCATTATCTGACAACAATAATCCTCCCCGACTTTAGAATTTCAACGTATATAATAAAGAACTAATTACCCAGTTGATTTAAAACAAACAAAGATTAGATTATTACCAGGACTGGACAAGACTGCACGAGGGCGCAGAATTGATCTAACTCGGGCGTTTTGTTTCATATTCTTGCTAGAATCTGTATTATTCTTCACTGAAGTGCAGCCTGATCTGGATAAAGAATCACAAGCCTTTCCCACTTCGGCGATTGAATTAGGTACGGGAAAATTGTTCTGATTTTCTCCTGTCATATATAAACAAAATTTTATTAAAACAATTTAGAGTTAAAATTGGCTAGCAATTAAATATTAATGCAGGGAAGGGAGATATACATCACGAAATATATACAGTAACGCTAATACTACCAGTACCAGTTGATGAGCCATCTTGTAAAGAAAGAGATTCAAGAACCCTCTGAAATGGAGAGGGTCCTGATCCTCTATCATTTGGAGGAGAAAAGTGATTAACTTCTTCTTCTTCCCTCACCTTGACTCTTGGGTACACTTCAAAGTTCAAAAAACCAAATAAATCACATAACCAGGCAACAAAATCACGTAAATTTCAACGACAAATAGAAAAATTACAAAAAAAGATACATATTTTATGACATTGACATGCAAATACTTAAAACATGCACGCCTATATACAGACTATGTAAACCTACTTTTTTGTCCCGTGCTTCGAACTTAAGAAATTTAGAATAATATGTATCTGTAGAAAGATAAATGAGAACGATGATTTAGTATCAAACAAGAGAGATTATGCAAATCCCAGTTCCCAGGTGAGAAGAACCTCCCTTGCTAACTTTATATACACTTGAAAATCCAAAAACAACAGTGAGAGACAGATCTTTGCTTTTTAATGAAAAGGCAAAGTAACAGAAAAAGGCACCAAAACTCGCTTTAGTTATGTGGTTTTTGAATTCAAATGCTTTGGCACTTCAGTGTTTCCGAATAATATGATATCAGAAACCTCCTTTAAGTTGAAAGGTTTCAAGGGAAAAAAGAAAGAACGAAGGCCAACGAACAACAGCAAATGCGTGCAATTGAGGAACTGCAGAAGCCAGCAATGGGCTCTAAAAATTGATACAGTACTGATTCATTTCTTGACTTGAAAACCAAGAACCAAAATGTTCTGCAGCTGACACTTGGCAGCAAAAAGGGCTGTCCCATGCCATGTGATGTGAACGAGAGACTCGACTTCATCAACGGTCTCTTTAAAGTTCGAATTATGGTAGCGTTGCAGAGAGGAAACAGTCGCTTGACATCTCAAAAACATGGGCAAATGACACCTACCTCCCTAAGATATGGCCCAACTATACTCTCATAATTTTAGAAAAATCCATCTATATCCCTCAGTTAGTAAGTTCTATTAAATAAAGGGTTTTTAGTAATTTAACAAGGGACCTTTTAAGAAATAGCTCCAAAATTTTATATATATATTATTCCAATCACATTTGAATTTAGTATTTTTTAGTAGCCAAAAATGTAAAATTTAGACTCTTATACCCTTAAACAAAAATTTTTTGAAAAAAACACTTTCTACTTGAAATTTTCAATCTCTCAATTTAAAATTCTCTTACCAAAAAATCAGTTAGATAAAAAATTTGAAAAATATCATTGTGTATATCAAATTTTACATAATATATTTTAAATTTTTAAATTTAAAAGTTGTCATTGCGTATATCAAATTTTGCATAATATATTTTCTACTTCAAACTCCGAAAATAGTTGATCATTGGTAATATTTTTTAAACTTTAGAAATTTTTTTATATTTGTTATAAATGAGTTTAAAATTACATTTTGAGTTAGAAATAGATGATATAAATGATTTAAACATGAAACATGAGTTAAAATGATAGAAAAAAAAATGTTAAACTAACAAAAAATAACTTATTTGGGTTATTTACCAAACCAAAACGGTGGTCAAAGTGGCTGGTGATCGCTGTTTGGGTCCAGCGCATCTCAGCATAGCATCTCGACAAGGTATGTCAGCCATGACATCTCAAGGACACGACAGTTCCCTGCAATGCAACTCCAAATTTGTTTCGTCACCTTATTTTTTAGTTTTTTTCACGATATAACCACTTCAAATCTACTTATTTCGATTTCAAAATATATTAAATGTGTATTTAAAAATGGATCGACTTAAATTTAAGTTTGAAATTATTAGATTTGGGTTCAAATATTTTATTTAATACTATACTATGCATACGAGGGTAAATATGTGTATTTACGATTTATTTGGCTAATAAAGAATATGCAATTGAAAGGTGGTTAAGAAAAGTCTATTTATAAAATTATTGGGCTATTGTTAAAATTTTTCATTTAACAATGTGTTAATAATACCCAATGATGAACGATGAACAATATCTTATATGAATAGAATCATTGTTGTTGCTTACTGACCGAAAATAAGTCACTAATAGTGGATTGGTCTAAAATAAACATTATTAAACTTGTGATTTCGTGATATACACGATGGTGAAATTATTTTTGTTAATAGAGCATCAAAGATGAGTCGAAAAGTGGAGAGAAAGTGATGGAGCCACCACTTTTCATAATGACGTGGTGGTACATTGTCATCGACATTGGAGTCGCTGATCATCAATCTATCAATTAATGGTGACAGTGTACCAATACTCGTCACGATGAAAGTGGTGGTTCTATGGAGGCCATCGCATTCTCTCTACTTTTTAGCTCCTCTCTAGTGCGTTATTGATAAAAATTAAGAGTGGGCATTAAAAACTAAAAATTAAAAAATTGAACCGGATCAAATCGAACTAGCCGATTCGATTCAATTTTTATTTGTAAAATAACCGATCAATTTTTAAGAAAAAAAACCGATCGGTCCGGTTCGGTTTCGACTCGATTTTAATTTTACTAAAATCGAACCGAAAAATTAGATATTTTGGTAAATTAAACTAAAAGTGACACGTGGCATTAAATAAATGGTAGTTGTAACACAAAAAATTAAAGTTTGTCACATATAATCTCATCCTATTTTTAATTCAATAAAAATAAATTAAAACTAAAAAACTTAAAAGTTAAAAGTTAAAATCCTAAAAACTAAAACAATGTAAAAAACTAAAAACTCATTTTCCAAATTCCAATTTCCCGTTTCCCTTACAAGCTTACACAGTGACAGTATCCTTGGCTGTCGTCCATCCATTGGTTGTCGTTCGACCTTCGCTAATTTTACTCTTCGTCAGTTCAGTCTTCGTCATTTCCCCGTCTGATTTTTTGCATCGGTGCACTGCTTTTTTCTGATTCCGTTACAAGTTACACAGTGACAGCCATTTTCTTGCCGTACCGTCAACTGTCCGTTCACTGATGGGTTACCGTACTCTTCTTCGCCAGTTAGCTCTTCGTCGTTTCGCTGCCTACTCTTCTTTACCGGTTCACTATTTCGCCGTCAGTTCATCTTGGCCGTTCGCAGTTTACCGTCGCACTGGTGTGTCTCCATTCGCTGTTGCATTGGTGTGTCACCATTCGCCATCGTGTTGGTGTGTCGTCGTTTACCGTCACACCGGTGTGTCGCTGTTCGTCGTCGCGCTGCCACTGGTGGTCCCCCTTCGCCAATTCGAGTGCTCACTGTTGGTAATTGGAACATGTCGGTTTTGCACTTTTGCTTGCAAATTTTTCTGATTTTTAGTCTTCTTTATTGATCATTGTGCTATGCATATGAGAATTTTATTTATTTGGCATTTTGGGTGATAATGGAATATCAACGGGTGCCATTGCTTACAGTTTATTTATATGTTCCTAATTTATTTCAATTATGTTAGTAAATGTAGTATGTTTAGCCCAGATGTGGTTATTGTTCTTGGTCTTTTGATTTCTGGACTTAAAAAAGAAATAAAGTTATTGTAGTGCTTATTTTGAAATAAGTCATATTGTAGATGTTTCTGTCATTCGGTAAAAATGATCACTTGAACTTTAATGTGACATTTGTTTCCCAGATCTACAATTCATGTTAGGTTAATGGGCATTTGTTATGGGTATTGCTTGTAAAGGGGGTCTGATTGAATATATATGTATAACAAGTATTCGGTGAAATGTGTACGAGATGTTTGTCTCTTGCTTGTATTAAACAATCTGCACTTGATACGTTCATATTTGAGTTACTGTTTTTTTTATTTTCTGATTGTATTGACTTAAAAACTTGGCATTATGATTTTACATACTCTAATATCGTCTTAGTTGTACTATTTGGTTGTGATATGATAGTGTTATAAATTGTGAATTGTGATTTTGTTGTAAAATGAATCGTAGTTCATAAATTGAAAGAGGTGGGCAAAGTGTTACCAATAGTAATACTAGTCACTTAAGATCAACAGTTTGAAAAAGTTTTACCAAGCTACCGGGTGAGGAAAGAGCTAGATGCAATTACTATAAGAAGACATATGCATGTCACAGTAGTATTGTCGGAACTTCAAATTTGAGGTGTCATTTGAAAAGATGTGTTGCTTATCTGAGCACACAAATTGATGGAACACAATAGGAGTTAGTACTAAAATAAATAAATGTAAATCTAGGAGAAAAAATGTTACAAATATTGTGGCAGTTGGGTTTAATCAGGAGGATCTCAAAAAATCACTTATTCGATGCATCATAAAATATGAGTGGCCTTCAAGAATGTAGAGGGTGAAGGGTTAAATGAGTTTATGACAAAAGCTTATCCAAGATTTAAAATTCCATCACGAAGAATAGTTACAAGACACATCCTTGATCTGCATACGAATAAGAAGGCCTTGTTATAAAGTATTTTATGTTCTAATAAGCAGAGGATTTCGATCACAACGAATACTTAGACTTCAATCCAGAATGAGAATTACATGGTAATAACATCTCACTTTATTAATGAGAAGTGGGAGTTGCATAAAAGGATTCTTTAGTTTTGGGACTATTGAAAACCATAAAGGAGAAACTATTGGGAAGTATATAGAAAGTTGTTTACTTGAATGAGGCATTAAAAATATATTTGCTATTACAGTGGAGAATGCAAGTACAAATGATGTTACAGTGACTTGTGTCAAAAGAAAATTAAGGAGCTGGAAAGAGGATTCATTAGTTATGGGTGGTAACTTTATGCATTTATGGTGTTCTGCACATATTATTAATTTAATTATGCAAGAAGTGATGAAAGAGGTGAATGATTCCATTATTGGTATTTATAATGTTGTCAAGTACATTAGTCTTCCCCTCAAGATTGAAAAATTTTAAGAAATTTGTAGAAAGAGAGAAAATCTCATCAAAAGCGCTTGTCCACCTAGATGTAACAACTAGGTGGAACTCAACATATTTAATGTTAGATAGTGCTTTGAAATTAAGAAATGCAATTTATCGGCTGGAATGTGATGATGATCAGTATTATTCTTATTTCGGGGAGGATGACATTGACAGTGGCAACAAAAAGACAGGGCTACCAAAAGATGCAAATTGGGAGAATGCTCAAAGGTTGGTCAAGTTTTTAAAGACATTCTATGATGTAACTTTGAATTTTAGTTCATCCAAACAAGTGTCTTCTTATTTATTTTTAAATGAAATTTGGAAGATTCAATTATATTTGAAGACACTCATAGTCGATTAAGATGAGTTATTGGGGGGTATGACTAGTGTTATGAGGATTAAATTTGATAAATATTGGTGATCTCTCGAAAAAATCAACAACATATTAATTGTGGCAGCAATACTTGATCCTCATTGTAAAATAAATTTTGTTGAGTGGTGTTTAGGCACTTTATTTAATTGTACAAGTATGAGTGATATGATTAATTTTGTTAAACAATTATTATTTAAGTTGTTTGATCATTATAAGACATTTAGATCACATGGTAAGGGGGAATCTAATGATAGTAATTTTGAAGGTGGTGTACATGAAGAGGGTCCAGAAGAAGAAGACACTTACGATGCTTTGTTCCAATTCCATAAAACACAAAAAAGAATAATTAATGTCCCCAAACATGAGATGCAGATGTATTTGTCAACTGAGACAGAGAAGTCCAACAATGCACACTTTGAAATCTTAAGTTGGTGGAAATTAAATTATACAAGGTATCTAGTTTTGTCTCGAATTGCCAATGATGTTTTTGCAATTCCAGTTTCTACTATTGCCTCTGAGTCTGTATTCTGTACAGGAGGGCGCATTCCTGATGCATTTAAGAGTTCTTTGACTCTTCAATCTGTGAATGTCTTGATTTGCACTCAAAATTGGTTTCGGTCTACTCTTCTTGGAGACAAGATGGACGTGCCTGACACAAAAAATGTTGACATTTGTGAAAGCGTTGAAACAGGTATAATAATTACTTATATAGTCATATGATAATTTTTTTTTTAACTTCGTTCTCTACTTATTTTTTATTATATTTTTTTTATAGAATTGAGCATTTTAATAGATGCATCACAACATATTATGGTCATTGATTGATAAAAGTATTGAATGTATGAGACATTTTAAATTTATTATGTTTTTTATATCCAATTTATAATTTATAGTGTATAGTTTACTTATATAAGTTTTTTTTTTCTAATACTTGTAGATTTGTTGGTTTTTTGGATTGTAGATGAAATTAATAGGCATGAAATTTTTTTTTATTTTGGATTTTGAATATATGGTCACCACTACGTACGTGGTATTGATAGACATTTAGATTATTGATGGATTTTTTTTTTATGCATAATCTTACTTTGAATATTATGTTGGTAAACAATTTTATTTTCATGAATATTGTGTTAAATTGTTGATGAACAATTTTATTTTCGTGAATGTTATGTTGAATTGTAATGAACAATTTTATTTTCGTGAATGTTATTTTAAATTGTTGATGAACAAATTTTTTTTTCATTAATATTATGTTGATGGACAATACTCTTTTTCTATGAAATTATTAGAGTTGCCCATTTTAACTTTAGATATGTGGTCACCATTATGTGATATTGATTGACAATTAGATATTGATAGATAATTTTATTTTTATGTATTAATTATAATATTATTTTGAATATTATGTTGATGACGAATTTTATTTTTATGAATATTATATTGATGATAAATTTTTATTTTTATAGATAATTTTTTTTCTCGATGGAATTGAATAATATTGAATTGTTGATGGACAGTTATAGAAGAATTATGTAAAATTGTTCAAATAAAAAAAGAACTATGTAAATTTTTTTTCAAAATTTGAAATAAAAAAATAGCAAAAAATTGAAAAAATCGAATCGAACCGAATCCAGTTCGGTTCGGTTCGGTTTTTTTCTCCTCTAAATAACCATTCGATTTTTACACAACAAAAAATTAGACCGGACTGATTCGGTTCGATTCTGGCAAAAATCGGATCGGACCGAACCGTGTTCAACCTTAATAAAAATAACTCCACAATCATGGTGATACTGTTCATGTATGATGTGATATTGTTCATCATTGGGTACTGTTTACAAATTATTAATTTACTACAATTCCATTTATTTAATAGAATTTACTAGTTGAATAGTATTTTCAAAATTATGAGATGTAATTGGGCATTAAATCATATTTTAGAGGTGTAAATGTTTTTTGTCCCAAAAATATTGTGTAGTTTTTTTTTTGTTTATAAAATATTATTTGTAGTTTTATTTACGAGTAGGCAAAATTAATCAAAAATCAAATAAATTAGACTGGATTGGATTGAGCCAACCAATTCGATTCGATTTTTACTATATAAAAAAAATCATTCAATTTTTATTTTTAAAAAACTAAACAGTTTGGTTCGATTATACAAATAACCAAAAATCGAACCAAAAATCAGTTTTAATATAATAAATAAATAAATATTAACACATGTCACGTTCACATTAGTTAAAAAAAAATGCGACAATAGAAAGGACCACCAAATTACACATACATATAAATCGTTCAAAATAGTGTAAAAATCCCTAATTTCGAATACTTTTCTCATTTTGGCTCTCTCTCTCTCTTTCTCGTCGATTCCCCCCCACAGCCTCTTCGTTGCTCAGCTGTATCCTTCCACCCACAGAATATTGTTGTCTACATCTCAACCGCCATCGATATCGCAGCCAATGTCCATATCTCATCTATTGTCAACGTCTCAAACGCCATCCACGTCCCACTGGTTTCCAACATCGATGTTAGTGACAATGTCACCATTGATTTCTAGCGCCGCTAATGGCGACAGTGTTAAGAAAAATTTAAAATCATTTCTATTATTTCTCAATTTCTTTATTTGTTTTGAAATCTTCAAATTTTTTTTCCATATTTAGAAGATTGATGAATAAGACAATTGTTAATATGTTGGTGCATATAAACTAATGTTTTTTGCTTTATTTTTTTATTTAATATTTTTAAAATTATTAGTAGTTTCAATTAGCATTTGTAAACTATGATGTGTGAGTAATATTATATTAGATGAGGGCTTGAGATGTGTTTTGGTGTTGCGGTGAGTAATGCTTATTGTGAATTGTGAAAATTTTTGTAAATTTTTTTTGCTTGAGTTGATGGAGAGTTGAGAACTTGAGATTAAGTTTTTGTTTGAGTTTGATAACCGAAAAATTGAATTGACACTGATTTAATTGGTTATTTAAGTACTTTTTTGTTTTTTTTTTAAATTATAATTCATTTCAATTTTGGCAAAAATGGGAACGTGCCAGCCCCTAATTTTATTTATTAAATTTTGTTGCATTTTTTTAATATTTAGAAATAAATCTTATTAAATACCTTATTCGTTTAATTACGTTGCATAAAAAACCCGAAGAAATTGAAAATAAAATGTTCTGCTGCGGGAATTTGAAGAATCTACCAACTGCCATGGTGCTATTGAGGAAAATTTTCATTAGAGGCTGCAAAAACAACTTTTAATAAGCAAAAGGAAAGATCTCTTAAAAATTAAATTTTAGGAAATTATCACTAATATTTCTCCACGAAAACATGAACTTAAATTGTTTATAAAATTATTAATAGCATTCTAATTGAATCATAATAACGTGCAATTATTAAGCAGTAATATTGCTAATCTTAAGAAGTTATTTCAAAGTTCATAATAACTAACGAAACAAGGTCATTTTTACTCTCATTTGTTTAAGTCAGGTAAATAAATTGAAAATACTGATTTTACGTATGAAATCGGCAAAGCGGCTCAAATGTTAGGTTTAATCATTTTCTAATTTTGGAAGAAATTTAGCGGTGATGGTTGGTTCTTGACTTTTTTTAATATATTCTTTAAAAATTAAAGGATATATCAATGCTAAACCATTAAAATGAACTCATAGTTTTATTTTAATAACTAACATTAACATTTTTTCGTAACAAAAAAAAAACAATAACATTTTTAAAAAAATAATACAAATAAAAAAGTAATATATTAAAATTTATACAACTTAATCCATAATGGTGATTGACATATTCAATTAGGGATGATAACATTCTGAGTTTGAGTCTAAATTTTTAATCAAAATTCATATTTTGTTAAGTTGTTTAGAATTCAAAGTGGATCAAAAAAATTTGTGTGGATTAAGTTCGGGTGCTTGGAACTTAGATTTTACTACAATGTTTTTTTTTTATAATTTTATTGTTAAATTTAGAGTGTTTATTTTATTAAACACTGTTAATTTCTATTTATTAGACGATATTAATAATTTAACATGTTTTAAATTTTTAATAATTTATTTTCTTTTATGATTATTAAAATTTTAAGTTTATTTTCTTATCTTATTTACTTTTAAATAATTTTATATTAATTTTGAAACATGTAATAAACTAACATATTGATCTAATTATAATATTAATAATTTAAATTAATAAGTCAACTATTTAATTGTGAAATACAAAAATAATAATGTTTTATTATAAAATTGATAATATTCACATCATATAAAATTGACAAAATAATAAAACCCGGGTTTTAGACTGAGTTCATTCGGATAAAAAAAAAATCTGTACACAGCCCAAAATCTAAAAAACAAAATAAAATACAAACTGCACCCCCAAAAAAAAAATCTGAATTTTTTTATTTTTCCTATCAGAGTTTTTTTACCAATGTACAAAATAAATGTACCATAGTTGATTATTATTATTATTAATCGACGAATTCGATCAGAAATGTCACACGAAGCCCTCCGAACTCTTCCTTTCATTTCGCTCAGCTCTTCACTCTCACAGCAACGAAACAAATGGCCTCCAAGCCCCGACGCGGCGGAGTCTCACTCCCTGAACGGCGGGGCGCGAAGATCAACGACCAGGGCGGCGGTGACAGCATAATCGCCAAGCTGACGAACTCTCAAATCGTGTCTCGCGGCAAGCAAACCACGTGCGACGTCGTGTACGTCTAGAAGAAGCTGCTTCGGAGCACCGGCAAGGCCGCGTGGATCGCTGGCACCACGTTCCTGGTACTGGTGGTGCCATTGATTATTGAGATGGATCGCGAGCAGCAGCTCAACGAACTCGAGCTCCAGCAGGCCAGCCCGCTCGGAGCCCCGCCCGTCAACCCAACCCACCCCACCCCGTTCCAAGGTAGAATTGGCATTTTGTATTGAGTGAGTTACTGTAAGCTTATACTTGTAGTCTTAAGATTGTAGCCCCGACTTGATTTATGTGATTCTAAAGTTTGCTTTAAGCCTTAGAATTTTACTATTTTAACTCATAATTATGTTTGGCTTCATCTATGAACTATTTGGTATTAAAGCTAGACTGTAATGCCAATGTGGTTTGATTTTTTAATTTTTAATTTTTTTTTTCCGTTAACTTAAACATGTTTTGAGCTTTGAACTGTGCATAGAATTGAGACAGTGTACTTAGTTAAAGTTTTGTCTGAAATTGGGAGATATGCTGTGTTGTGGTATTTAAGTATTTTATAAAAGATCATTAAGTAGTTAATTATCTTGTCACAGTATTTGCTACTTAATTAGCTGTATCAACCCGGGGAGGTATTTGCTTGAGTTTTTGGGTAGAATGAGTTTTGTGCGTTCGGAGTTTTGAAGCATGCTTCTGTTTTTCCTTCACACTAATTCTTCTCAACAAAATAAGGGAAACAGTTTGCCTTCTAATCTCTGCCATCTTTCTTTCTACCGTGTTTCCTTACCTTCAATCTAGCAAAGTGTTAGTGCAGGACTCCATGGTTTCAAACCTTTTTACTAGTGCCTTAAAGGGTCATTTTGCCTCTCCTTTTAGTTTGTGAAGTTGGGATGGTTAATTACGATATCAAAAATGGTGCTTTTCTAACCTGGACTATATATGGTTTACAATTTTGTTCTCATAAATCTCTCTCTTTTCCAAAATGTTATGGGTTGCTGCATAGCTGATGTGGTCAAAATCACCCAACAGGAGGGTGAAACAAATTATCTCTGTCAATTTTTTATTTTCTTATCTGGAGAAAGGAACTGATAGAAAATTTAAAGTTGACCTCCATTTCTTAATGAGGGGCTTAATTTATACCACCATGTAATTTTCTGTGACCACCTGTCAATTTATATTATGATTGGGTATTGTGTTACCCCTTCCCTACCTTGTAGCACTAGATTGAGCTTCAATTCTCTTGAAATGTTAGTGCTGCTGTAGTGTCCAGTAATATAGTTCCGAGGTGTCATCAAATGTTAAATGTAATAGGTAGAGAATCACATGCAAGTTTGAGATTTCTTGTAGGTATACCCCAATATATCAATGGGTCTTTTGCATATGGTTTGCTTTGTCTGACAGTGCTCTTGGTTTGTCAATTGTTAACAATGCAGTTCCTCAATTAGGTCATTCGAAGTATTATTTATATATATTGTGGGGAGTTTACACCAACTAATACACTTGTAATATTCTTGTGCCATAAATTAGAGTTTTTATGTCATAATGAAACATGTTTTGGTACATAGTCTGTTATTGCTACATTCTCTTTGAAAATTAGGAAATAGATGGTGGATATGTGGGGAGATAATATTTTCCTTTTCCAGATTTACAGTTTAAGGGCTCCCATTTTCTTTCAATAGAATAAAAGAACATTAGGATTAAGGACTCCATGGGGTGAGAGTTAACATAGTTCATGTAGTTGGGTCAAAATTTTATCTAGTCAAATTAAAGGAGGTCAGATTTAGTGGAATTTTGATGTTCTTGGGGGCTTAAGACGCTAGCTTTTGGCTGGAAAATCCAAATTCAAGGACTTAGGTCTTTCTGCTGCAGGTTTATTGGTAGTATTTATCTAGCTTTATGGGTTATCCATGAACTATTCTATCACAAGCCTCTTCAGCCTGCAATGTAAATTGTTTACTTGTTCTCAACTTGATTGACAATGTTAAATCATTCCCAAGTTCGGGTGGGTAAACACATTCTTAACATGATTTCATAATACTGTGATTTTTTAACATTTAAAATTTTCGTTATCGTGGCCTTATATCAGAAGTTTAGCGGGTAAGATTTATTGGTTTTTTAACATTGCAAATTTATGAATGGGAGTAGCCACTTTTTTAACAAATATTTACTCAAATTTTATCGAAGTTTGTATGAGTAGTTTGTTTCTCTCTCTCATAGTGCATCAAAACGGTAAGAATTTGGACTTGTATCTGCACATTCACATGTAATTGATGTTGAGTTGTCCTTTAACAATGGTGTGATATCATTTTCTGTATGTTCTACAAGTATCGACAATTCCTAAAGAACATTGGTTGTATGACATTAATGTTAACAATTGACTGAAGGGAGAAGCAACGGGATGAATTGACCGTCGCTAGTTGGGTGATTTTGTTGGTAAGAAATTTGCAAGAATTCGTGTTCTGATAACATTGGGATATGTTGGGTCATAGGCATACATATAACCGCCAGTCATTTAACTCATTATGAGCTGGTTGAGACTTGAGACCTGCCTTGCTAGTTGTTTCCTTAATGACGAAGGGCTAATTATATTTTGCTTGTGTCTCCCTTTATGTAAGCATATTTTTTCAATGATTCTTAGTGAAGTCATGATAACATGCAGCTATCTTGCCTGCATAATTATCTGGGAGTGTATTTTCTAATCATGTGCGAACTCCATTTTTTTTTATAAGTAAAATTGAATTCCATTAAAAAAAATAAAAGTTAAATTACAAAATTAGGACTTCTGGTAAAATTATTATAAGAATTAACAGGACTTGAAATATATTTGCAGACTGACTAGCGTTCAACCTCCACCCCTTGCATCCAAGGAATTAAATAATTTCTTCAAGGAATTAAAATATCTCCGACAAGAGAACAACGGCACATAGACCGACGAATTTGCGGCAAGCACAACGCCGAAACTGGAGCATGGTAGAGGAAATGAT
The DNA here is from genome assembly GCA_946807835.1 of Ailanthus altissimus. Lineage (NCBI taxonomy): Eukaryota > Viridiplantae > Streptophyta > Magnoliopsida > Sapindales > Simaroubaceae > Ailanthus > Ailanthus altissimus. The sequence continues at coordinate 25,827,028 of OX327684.1, forward strand.
TGCCTTCTCCGAATCTAGCCATAATCGAATACGGGCCGGTTGGCGGGGCTGTAGAGGAACATCAAAACAGTAAGCGCAGACCGAATCAACGCCGGAGAAGCAAAAATGGACCAAAAGGCCGCCGGAAAGTTTTTCAAAAAATAAGATAATCAAAGACAAAAAGAAGAAGAAATAGAGATGAAAATAAAGATTTTAAGACAACGAAAAGAATGACCACCTGAGAGGATGATTGAAACAAAGAAGCGGGTAGGGTTTTTTATTTTTTAGCTTCAAAGCGAGAGTAAAACGCCGAAGTTCCTACGTTGGGTTTTGTGTTAACTCGAATTTACTATTGTGTGTGTGTGTGTGTGTGTTTTTTTTTTTGAGAGGTACTATTGTGTTGTTAAAGATGTAAATGACCAAGTCCTTTTAACCGTAGCTCATAGAATGAAGCAAATTGAAACGGCTTAAGCAACAAAACAGTGATGATTCTTCATGGAATATAAAAAAAATAGATCTCTATCATTGCTTTACAGTGTCAAATACTTGGCTACTATTGAATAGACTGATACCATTCTTAATATATTTAATAATTTGCCTACGTATGTAAAGCAGTTATTTTGCTTAAACTTCATTTAAGATTTCCTGTTCTAGTGATGAGTTGAGTGTTACCTTACTGTTATTTATACGATCATCCATTAGTTTAATTGACAAAGTCACTATGTAAAGTGATTAATCAGTCTATTTCTCAAAGTAAATAAATAAATAAATCATTGTATCATTGCACTGTTCAATTGAGAAAGCTAGCTGGAGAAGACATTTAGGGAAAACCTGGTGGAACCCAGCTTAAGCAAATTAGAACTTTGTAGGGGATTTACATAAAACAAATATCACCTAAGCTAAAGTCAGTAGTTATATATATATATATATATTTTTTTTTTTTTTCTTTCACACTTTTAACTCTTTTTGTTCTCTGTTTTTCTTCCTCTCTCTAATAATTGAAGTGCTCTACTCAAAACTAAACACCCATTCCATATAAGAAACCTATACAATCTTCAAAGCAACCCGATGGTCTCTCGATATTCTGCACAAAATCATATAATATTCAACTATAAGAAAATTACAATATCTCCAAATAGTGAAGTAAATATAAGGGAAGAGAGAGAGTAGATGTCGAGTTGAAAACCGTAGGCCCTCGTCCTCGTGCTTACCGACTCGTTTCTTGATTAGTGACCTGACAAACATCAGAAGAACGACCCCAAACCCCGCAGCTGCCACTATTCCAACTGCCATTGCCACTGTCTTCTCTATATGTTTCCTTGTCCTTCCATCTAAACAAAAATAATAATACGACATCGCAGTCAGAGCCATGAAGTTATTTTGATTCAGTACTCATTATCACTCGTCCACAAAAGAGTAAAGATATCTACACAAAAAGTCGACAACCCACCTAGGACGGGCTCAACAATAAGGCTCTACTCCTCCTACCCATAAAACAAAACATAGACCCAGACATCTCAGACTAGAACTTTGACCAAGAATATTCACATGTAGGAGCGAAATAAAATAATCTGCAGATGTGGCAAAGTTTTAGACATTATAATCTATTAAAGAAATATGTTGAAGTTTTATTTTTATGTTTATATTGAATTATATTAAAGATTTCAATAATATTGTACATTTTAAATTTTAATCTAATATTTAAATCTCAAATAATGTGGTAATTAATTATTATATGATTAATTTTTATAATTATTTATTATATTATTTTTTAAACTAATAATAATGAAATTTAAAAAATATTACATTTTTAAAAAAATTTAAGGATATTTTTTTTTTACTTGTGCCCTTTTTGCTTTTGTCTCTCTCTATAATTTTACCTGTTGATGGAGATGATGAGTTGGGCACGCCATTTGGGTAGTAACTGTAGCTAATGTAACAATTATGGAGATAAACATGCACTGACATGGAGTCACCACACTCAGCTTTAGCTGTTTCTGTAGCGCTTTTCACACAATCCCCGCAATCACTGCTAGCCAAATCACCCTCACACTGCCCGAAAACATACACTTGTTCGTAACTGCCAGCGTAATACAACACACCGTTCTTGACACCATCCGCTACCATGTTCAAGGCCGTGTCTCTCCTCTGTTCAAACCCAGTTCCGCTTGCCCGAGTTGACTCGCAATACTTGTACAGCAGCTCAGTCTCGGGGACTTGCACGAACCCAGTAACTTCGTACCTAAGATAACACCCAGTGAGTTGAACCCTCGCTGCCACAGCTTTGTTACAGAGCTTGTCGGCTGTGTCCGGGATTTTGTTGACGCAAGTGTAGCACTGGGCGGGAGTGAGGTCTCCTCTGCATTGGTAGAGTCCCATGATCGCAGTTTGCCCATCACCAGAGGTTGTGGTGGCAAAAGTCATTTGTGATGATTGTGAAACCAAAGAGGAAAGAAGTGTTTTGAGGTTTTGTGAGTAAACCCCAGATGGGTCTGGGAAGTTTTGCTCTGCACATCCTCTGAAAACTAAGCTGGTGATTCCTGAACCAGTTTCGGCATCAACAAACATTTCAAGTCTTGAGCAGAGAAGTAAATAGAGAAAGAGAAGTGAGGAGGGTTTTGTGTGTAAACCCATTTAGGGATGTGATTAGGACTTGGGAGAAATGAAAATTTATTTTTGGTGCACATTTCACATCATTGGTGAATGGCTTTTTTAAAACTGTGTTGCTTAAAAGGAGACGTTTTGTTTGGGAGTTTTCTAGAGAAGGGTTTTGGCTTTTGGGTGAAAACAAGATATGGGAAGACATGGATTTAGATGGTTGTTCCTCGAAAGGGATTGTTTCTTTTTGGGTTTGGTTTGGTTTGTTTTTTTTTTAGCTTCCTTTTTAGGCTTTAATTGATTTGTTTATAACTCAAGTCTTAGCATTAACGCGTTAAAGATCATAATTTAAAGATGGGAACTAATCGAGTTAATTTTTGTCTTAATCGTCACTCTAATTGTAACTAATCCAAGTCATCAGATTCAAACATTGTCTCAGGGCCTGTAGTGGGCGGTGTTTTACTAGTAACACTGCCATAAAGGAAATATGATCAGCACTTTTGATTCTGCAGCGATTACATTACAGTCCATTAAATCATTCGGTCAATAGTCCCAGCTGTGCTTTCACTGAAATAAAACCCAAAAAAAAAAGAGAAAAAATAAATAAAAGATTACCATGTTGCCACAAGAGCCGAGTGTGACATTGCAGAATCTAACGAAAGTAAATTCAAATTCGCAAGGGGTTTTTAACGAGTATTTCAAAAAATAAAAAATAAACGCTGTGTAAAATTTTTTAATTGTAAGTAATTAAAAAAAATCACACAAAGTAAAAGAGATAAATAATCATTAATAAGGAACAAGATATTTACGTAATTAAGTAATACTTGTTTATGTTTACGGTAAATTATGAGAGTATTCTTTTATTAGTTTATAAAGAGCTCGAATCACGAATATCTCTCATAAAAGATAATTAAGAAATACAATATAATATATGAGCTCTTAATGATTTATTAGTGTATTTTTTTATCACTCAGATTTCAAGTATTCTTTTAACACTCTCTTGTGCACTCAGCACTCAAAGTTCTTTCATTTTCTATTTTATTTATTAGAGTTTTTCTTTAATGCTTGATTATTCTAAAAGGGTTACACGAATTTATATATGCTTCAAAATCTCCCTAAAAATCTTAAATTTAATTAAAATAAGAGTCAATTTATTTAGGGAGTCTAAAATACTCAAACTAATTAAGATCGCAGCAATGACGCGATGCTAGAAGTGTAGCACCACATTGTTCAATTTTGTTAGATGCTACACTTCTAGCATCGCGTCATTGCTGCGATCTTGCACTAGCGCCTCAACACCTACACTTAAGAAACTATCCTCAACTCTGTTTTTGTCCCTTTTTTTCGACTTCTTATTTTCGGATCTCCGTTTTCATTAATTTCTCATACATCCAACATATATTCGTCTTCATGTTGATTCCTCGTTGATCTCTAACTTAAAATAATGCATAAACATAATTTTGAATCACCAAAATTATAACATTTCCCTCTTTTATTCAAAATCTTTTCAAGAATTCATCCACTCCTCAACCAATGCTTAATTGCTCTAACATTGATTCAATTTAGTCTTATAACCTTACTTAACTCTTCTAATACTCGTGAATTTGATCATCAAATATATGAATACATATCTTATTGGGCAGCCTTCGTATTGTGATCTCCAGTATCACCTAGACACCATTATAATATCTTCGTGATTAGATTTTATCCCTGTCAACACCTCCCTTATCATACATTCTCTTCTGACCCCTATCACACCAGTGAGATAATCTCCAATGTTGTACTTGGTTTGCATCATCTCAACAATCCATGTTGATCCATACACAATATTTCATCAAACACATAGCCTAATATATGATTATCACCTATAGATTCTTTAAATATCACTTTCAATATTCCTTCTTTTACCTCAAATGAATATCTTGTTCAATCTAATACTCTTAGAGATACTAAGTTTTTCAAGAGATCGTGAACAAATACCTACTAACTTTCTCACTTTTCAACCATGCAGTTTCAATCCTATATTATTAATACCTATGACTACAAAAGTCATATATTTGTAATTGGCAAACAAAATACCTTCCACTACTCATATAGAAACTACGCCTTATAATTAAGTATTCACTCACTGAGTATATGTTCTTGCAGAAGCTATCAAGGTTTCCTAATCATCTTCGTATACTATTGCATATTCACTTTCTTTTTCTCTAGACAAATCTTTACCAAGTGTCTTTTTTTATAGATCAAAGTACTTCTTAGATTTACCCTTCAATTTTAATTGCTCTCATTCTTCTATCTCTATTCTCAACTTTTTCTTTTATAATTAATATCATTACACTATCAGGCTCTGAATGATTCCTCAATCTGACTTGGATCTCGATGACGTAGGCTTCTACATCGTTGGTTGTGGCTTGAGTCTCTTCAAGGGTTGTATTTAACCCTAAATTCACCAGTAAAGTCGTCACCTTCACCTCTTTCATTGAACTTCTTCATACTTTGTTAGTCACCATAGTTGAAACAACTTATGTTATGCATCCTAGTTTTGCAATTTATACTCTACATCTGGTATAAATTTTAACATAGACTTTGATACAACTGATTGAAGTTTTTAATGTGCACTCTAAAATTTTTTTAAGCATTTTGCAGAATACTTGAACCACAAGTAATCAAGAATAAGAAAATATCACATAAAGCAAAATAGATACAAATATACATAAGGCACAAGATATTTACGTGGTTAAATAACAAATGCATGCATTCATTGTGGATCACAGAGTCCTAACTTCTTTTATTAATTCACAACGAGCTCAGATTACAAAGATCTTTCACAATAAATACAATATAATAAACGAGCTTTCAAGGATCTTTCAATGCTTTATTAGCCAGTCAAATCTCAAAGCACTCCTATAGCCTCTCTTGTACACTAGGTATTTAAGGCTCTTTAGCTTTTTATTTTCTCCTTTTTAAGTTTTTCTCTAATACTTGATTATTCTGAAAAGGTTACAATGGTTTATATAGGCTTCAAAACTCGCTATAAACCCTAAACCTAATTGAAATAAAAATTCACATGTTTAGGGAGTTCAAAACCAACCTAAAATAATTAAGAATACTTTAAAAAGGAAATTACCAAAATAGGGCATTACGATGCTACAAGTCCAGCATCACGGCACTGCTACGAACCTGCAATAGTGCCATGGCATTACACTTCTAATGTTGCAGTACTGAAAGTTCTGTCCTTGGCGCAACAACACTAAGAAGCTAACGTCGCAACGTCCACACTTGAGAAGCATCTCCACTTATATTTTTACTCCCCTCCTTATTTATGACTCTATATTTTCATCATTTTCTCATGCATCCAACACGTACTCATTCTCCTGTTAACTCCTCATTAATTTCTAATTTAAAATTTTATACAACATAATTTTTAATCACCAAAAATTTAACATCATTACATTACATGGACTAACGCATCTATCAAATGTTAATATACCCATTGAATAGCTATTTTTTCTCCTTTTACATAAACTATTGAATTGAACAAAGATAGATGAAGGCTCTTTAAGTTCTTTCACATGGAGACAAGTAGGTTTAAATTTTCGTAAAGTTAAAATATGTGCTTTTAGATTGTAAGTTGGAACAATGTTTTCTAATTTGCTTTAACAAATTGGCTTATATTTAGATATGGTTACAAAATCTTGAGCTTCAGGCTTTAGTTATTGTTTCTCAAAGCCTAACTATGTACTCAAATTTTGTTAATAAAAAAAAATAATGTTTCACTTTTCAAATCATATTTGTTAATGATATAAATTATATCATATTAATCATCATTTCATATTTTGATATTTACCATATTTTATATTGTAATTGATATATAAATAATTTTGTCTTTTACATATCTTATTTTCTATTATGTTATACCTTAAAACCTATAAAAAGGCTCAATTTGTATAATCTTTTTACAATAAAATATACACAGGTGGTTAGGTGCGCAAAAATGGACCGGTCAAGTTTGGGATGGACCCAATTAATCTCGTGTCCTAACCCAAACCGAGACGAGACATTTTTGAGACATAGGCCATTTTTTGTCCATGTCCCTAATTAGTATTTTGTATTTTTGGTTCAAAAACTTTGGGTCCATTTGTTGCCCATGTCTCTAATTGCTCAAATTTTGCGTTTTTGTTTTTGATTTTTTAAGACTATTTAATAAGTTTTATTATTGATTTTTTATTTTATTCTGAACAATTTAGTTTGGATTTTATATTTTGGAAGTAATTATTTTAAGTTATTTTATATTAATAAATAATATAATTTTAATTTTAATTTTAACTATGTTAATCGTTAAATATTATAATTCTGATTCCAATTCTAATTTCTATTATATTAGATGTTATAATTATAAATCGGTAAATTTAATTTTAATTTCAATTACATTAAACGTTAGAATGCCAATTTTGATTCTAATTTTAATTTCAGTTACGTTAAATATTATAATTTTGATTCAAATTTCAATTTTAATTACATTAAATGTTATAATTTTGATTCAAATTTCAATTTAAATTATGTTAAATATTATAATTCTGATTCAAATTTTAATTTTAATTATGTTAAATGTTATAATTTCAAACTGCAAATCGTAAATCCAATTTTAATTTCAATTACATTAAATATTATAATTTCAACTCTAATTTCAATTATGTTAAATGTTATAAATCCAAATATAATTTTAGTTTCAACTACATTAAATGTTATAACGTTGATTCTAATTTCAATTTCAATTACGTTAAATGCTATAATTCTGATTCCAATTATAATTCCAATTATATTAAATATTATAATTCTAAATATAAAATAAGATACGATTATTATTTTAGATAAAATTAATACTATATTTATATAATTTTTTTATATCGTAATATAATATAATATTTGCTAATAAATTCAATGCAATTACCACATAAATGATACAAAAACAAATTTAATAAAAGTTGGCATATGATACTTTGCAATTTATGGCATTAATTATATTTTTCAATTTATGCCATTAATTGAAAACCGAAAATTATAGTCTAATTGTATAAATATAATATTACTATTAGATAAATATATTGAAACTTTTATAATATTTATTTAGATATCACATAAATCAAATCCTCGCGTTCTACAATATTAATGAAGTTTTTAAATTGTTTAAACTATTTGAAGAGAATTGATTAATTTTTACACATGGAAAGAAAAAGTGTTATGACAATTCTAAGTTGAAAACTCTACAAACCCATTGACCCACCCATGCAGACGATAGATGCAATACCAGCTAATTTACTACGATATATAACAATCAAAGAGTTGATTTTCATGATTCACAAAAATAAAAATAAATAACGGGTTCGGGACATTTCCCGAACCAACCGGGTCCCTTCTCGGACCGTTAGTGAAATTTGAGTTACTTATTTTGGGAACAGACTATGTCTCAGTTAATGGACCCGTTTCGTCCCAACATTTATGAGACGAGACACTTGAAACAAGACGAGATTGGAATTTTGCCCACTCACAACTCTGATTCATTCATTATCTCTTTATTTAGATGGAGACTAAGTATAATTTTTTTTTGAAAACTCATCAGAAATTCACCGAAGTTTTTTCGAAAAACTACCAGAAGTTTGTTGTGATCTACACCTATTTGCCTAGGATGTTCAAACACTACAAGCCAACTGGATGTCGCCAGAGTCATGTTGATCGGAATCTAGTGTAGCCAATATGCGTCATTCAAAGTTTTTATCATCGTTCGCTACCATCTTAGATTCAACCATTCTTTGGTGTTGTGATCGACACCGTCTACTCTAGAAGATTCATAAGCCTTTGACCATTTGAACACCGCTAGAATTATGTCGATCGCATATCGAAATACACTGCATGTGCCGTCCAAAGCTTTATTATGTCGTTCACTGTCATCTTCAATTCCAACTATTTTTTGGTGCATCTGTACTCACCCTGACACTGTTTGACTCTACTCCTCTGAATCTCTCGATCTACAGTGTCTTTTTTTTATTGGCCCTCTGATTTGTATAAAGGTGTTTTTGTAAACTTTTCAACATTCTAATATTATATAGTGATTTTTTTAATACTTTTTAGGGTAATTCTAAAATTTATGAAATTTTTAGGGTTATTTTAAAATTATCAAATTATTTAGGGATTATTGTGTAATTTTAAAAAATAGCCATTCTATAATTATTAAATTCTTTATGATCATTTTGTAATTTTCAAAAGTCTTGGAGTAATTTTAAAATTATCAAAGTTTGAAGGGCTGAAGTAACATTTATTAAATCTATTACAATGGATAAGTTTGATATTTTTCAATGTCATATATTTGTCAGTTCTATACTGCTTAAAATATGTCATCATTATCACTAACCCGGACATCTAATTCTCAACTGTCCAACACGTAAATACTTATATATATGTCGACATCTTGGACCAAATTATTATAAAAAAGATTATCTTAGTAGAAAGAAACTGTCTCAAGGTGCTATTTTAATAAGACTTGTTGTTACTGTTGCCCATGATAATGTGAGTCAATCTTCAAACTTGGCTAGTAATATCGAGTTTTTACTTCGTCAACTCTTCACGAACTTTGGTAAACTTTTAATTTCTGCTGCTTTTAACATTTCAGATAAAATTTCTATGTGTTTTATTATGTTTGTTACAATTACATGACTTATAATCCTACAGTTTTCTCATCTAAATCTCTTACTTCTTATTTACCCAATAGTCAAACTGCCATTTATTTTATCGTGAAAGGTAGTCACATTGGTCAAGTATCTTACTCTAATCTTTGTATATCTATTTTTTTATTTTTAACCTTACGTTAAATCTTTTATCTGTCGGTCAACTATGCGAATTTGGTCTTAATATCTTGTTTATTGCATTTGGTTGTTGTCTGCAAGATCCGAAGATAAGTCGAACACTTAAGATAGCCCGTAAGATTGGATGTTTGTATGAGCTTATATCTTTAGATTTGTCTTTTCTATACTATTCGTCTATAGTATCTACCTCTTAATAATAGTTTATAACATACGATCTCTAGTATCTAACGGCCATTTATGTGTTATTTTTTATAATAAAGATGGTTGTTTGACATGTATTTTTTAGCCAAACAACCAATTTTACCTCTTAATGATAGTATTATTATCTCTCATGCTCAAGTTGATCTTATACATTATGATACATAGGGTTCTTCTTCTAATGTTACTATGAGAGGATTGAAATATTTTGTTATTTTTGTTGATGACTACTTTTCGATATATATAATTGTTTTTTATAAAATAACAATCAGAACTTATTAAAATTCATTGTAATTTTGCTCAGATGGTTAAAACATAGTTCTCCTGTCCAATAAAGGTTTTCTATGCTGATAATATTATGAAATACTAAAATCTTGTATAGATTCTAATTTTTTAAATCTTCTATAAGAACATGGTACTATTTGTCAAAGGTTTTGTCCTGGTACATCTCAGTATAATGAGATAGTTGAACATAAATATAAACATATTTTAGGCACCATTTGTGCTCTCATTATATCTTCTTCTTATCTTGAATTTTTTAGGGGGAAATATGCTTTAACCATTGTCTTTACTATTAATCATGTTTTTTTATCATATAATAGAGAACAAGTCATCTTATGAGCGCTTTATGGAAGCCCACCTAATTATAGTATACTCAGAGTATTTGGTTGCGTCTGCTTTACTTTACTTCAAATATATGAGCACACCAAACTCGAGCCACGTACTAGGTTATATTACTTTTTAGGATACAAGATATAACATAAAGGTTATAAGTGTTGAGATCTTATATCTAACCACCTTCACATCTCTCGTCATGTAGTATTTCTCAAGAATAAAGTGTTTTCTCATGTATTTAACTTTCATTATGTGTTTCATCCTGTTTCATAATTATTTATAGATAATATTATTGATATTTTTCCTGATACTTCACACACAGATACTTATTATGAATTATGTGTAGGTGAGCCTGCTAATATGATTTCTACTTCTGAGCTGCTCACCTCGTCTAAAGGATCTGCTTTAGATACCATTATATCTTCTACACCCTTACCTCATTGTTATACTAGGATAAGATAGCTCCTTGATAGACATTGTGATTATCAGTATTTTTCTACTACTCTTTTATTATATGAGCCCCAATTATATTCTAATGCTAGCTTTAATCATGTTTGGCCGTAAATAATGATAGAAGAATTGCAAGCTATTGAAAAGTCACATACTTATGATTTTGTTACCTTAAATTGCAATTGTTTACAAATAGGTGTACAAGATTAAAACTAAGTCTGGTTAGTCCATTGAAAGATATAAAGCTTGTCTCATTACCAAAGGCTTTTACTCAATAGTATATAATTGATTATCAATAAACTTTTACTTCAATTACTTGACTTACTTTTGTTTATAATTTGTTAGTTGTTGTTGTTGCAATTCGTGGTTTTACATTATTTTAGATGGAAGTATAAAATATTTTTTTTTAATGGTGACATTACTGAATAAGTATATATGAAACCTCTTCTTAGCTATCCACATTCCCTAAGCAATATTTATAAACTTCGTTGTGATCTATATAGCCTTTAATAAGCTCTCCATGCTTGATTTACAAAGTTCAATGGCATTTCTTTAATATGATTTTGAATTCAGTCCCTATGACTCAACTCTCTTCATTCGCAAAACAGCTTGTGATTGTATTCTATTACATATCTATATTGATGTCATGATTATTACGTATAATGATCTTATTAGTATTTTTACTCTCAATAATATTTTTCGACAACACTTTAAAATGAAAAGACCTTGCCACCTTTAGTTATTTCCTTGCCTTTGAAGTATTGTTTGATTCTACTAGATATTATTTTTTACAGATAAAATATGTATTAGATCTACTTGCTAGAGTTAGCTCGACAAACAATTAGACTGCTTTCACTCCCTTAGAGCCTAATACCAAACTTTGATCTTCTAATGGCATTCCCCTCAATGATGCCACCCTTTTATCGTCAACTGGTTGGTAGTTTGGTATATTTTACTATCACTCGACTAGACATTGTTTATACTGTTTATGATGTCAGTCAATTTATGATTACTTCTTATTTTGTAACAGTTCTTTATATTTTACGTTATCTTAAGGGTATACGTTTTTATAGTCTTTATTTTTTCAACTTACTATCCTCTTAAGTTACGAGCTTATGCCGATGCAGATTGGGCATGTGATCTTATAGATTGATGATTAACTACTGGCTTTTGTCTTTTCTTAGAAGATTATTTTCTTTCATGGAAAAAAAAAAGGGACAACTATTACTTGTTCTAATATTAAGGCTGAGTGTTGCGCTATTGCTGATACTATCAAAAATATTATTTAACTCAAATGACTTTTTAAAAATATGGGTATTACTCACTTTAGAGTTACACCTCTTATTTTGATAGTCATAGTGTTATTTAAATTGTTTACAATTATATTTTTATGAGCGAATTAAGCATATTGAGATAGATTTCACTTTATTCAACAACATATTTCTAAATGAATAATTATGCTTCACTCCAACTTTTACGAGAATTAAACTATTGATATTTTCACTAAATCTCTTTTTATTGGTCGTTCTCCAAATTATAATTTGCTTATACTTCGTTATCTTAAATTTGAGATAGGTGTTAATGATATAAATTAAATTACATTAATCTTGATTTCATATTTTTATATTTACCATATTTTATGTTATAATTAATATGTAAATAATTTATTTCCTTTTGTATATTTTTAATTTTTATTATGTAATACCCAAAGTCTATATAAAAGCTCACTTTGTACAATATTCTTATAGTGAAATGTACACAACATTTTACATTTCTTACGATATTCTAAAATTTAGATCCTAAATTGAGATATTAAATAATTATTGAGTAATAAAATAATATAAAATTTAAAATAATATATTATTTTATTTTATTATTTAATAATTATTTAACACATTATTCAAAATAAAAAATTTTAAATATAATTTAAGATATCTAATATTATTATTATTTTTTTAAAAAGACTTCTTTTTCAATTTCTTCAATAACTAACTATTCCTAATATTTTATCTAGTTTAAAGAGGGTTTTGCTGATATGAACTAAACGTTTAAAATGTGACTGTAGAATTGTTTTTAATTTTTTTTTTTTAAAGACCGACAATGTTAGTTAAACCACTATTCACCATACAATATTAGATTAAACTGTTTATAATATTTGCTACTAATAAATGCTTTATATATGATCTTTTTATTTTAAAAGAGTACGCTTGAAAACATACTCAACAAAAAAAGGTCAAGAAAAATAATTAAATTGATTTGTACGGAAATTTAGAGAAAAAGAAAAATATTATAATAAATAAAAAAATAAACTTTAAGGATGAATAAATTTAATAAGACTTAAAAAAGTCAAATATTCTTAGTATATAAAATTATATAAAAAAATAAATTAATTTAAATCAAATAATTAAATTAGAATAAATTAATTTAAACTAAATAATTAAATTAATTTTTTTAAAATTAAAATTAATAAAAATTATTATCTAAGAGTTTTGATGAAAGTTTTAAAAATATTAAAATTTATGTCAATTTTTAAAAATTTTAAAGTTTAAATATTATTATTCTTTATATTGTATGTGTGTGAATATATATTCACACACATATATATATTATAATTGATTTAATGAGTTACATAGCTCAACATATAATAAGTAATACAGTTATATGTTACTAATTTAATAAATTTATAATTTTTGTATAATTTATAATATGTTACAAAATTTTATCACATTTTTAAAATTTTATTATGTGGTGAACTATATAATCTACTAGATTATATATATATATATATATAAAACATAATAGACTACGTAGTTCACCATACGATGAACAACACTATCACATATCACTATTTAATAAATTCATAATTTTTTTACAATTTATATACTACAAAATCTTGTCTAATGTTTAGGATAGAATTTATAATAGATTATATAATTCAACATATAAATATAAATATATTTTTTACTTAAATGAAGGTCTTTTTGTTATACATTTATTAAATTACAAATTACAATAATTGTCGTAATACATTTATCATATTACAATAACTGTCTACAATCAAATGTTAAATCACACATTATAATAACTTTTAAATAACTCTAAAAACATGAATTAAACTCCTTAATTTCTACTAAAACTCAAATCTCTAACGTGCATAGACTATACTGAGAAGGCAAACATCTAATTCTACATTTTCCTATAAACTGCAATATCCTCCGCCCATGCAAGCTTGGACGGTCTGTCCTTCTCTGATTGTCGGATGGATATTCAAACGGCTTGTTTACTTATAATAATCATAATTATTATTATTTTTGCCAGAAAGAAAAAAATAGTTATTTCAGATTTATATTAAAGTCACTCTTTTTTCGGTTTCACTCCCATTTTTAAATTGCATTCATATCCGATCTAATTTGTAAACATTTTGATTTAAAAAAAAAATAAACGCACCTTCAAACTTGTGGAAATTGACAAAATCAATGAAAATTTATTACAAACAAATGCCTTATTTATTTATTTTTCTTAAAAAATGTTTATACTTTTATTTTAATAAACAAAAGAAAATCAAAATCCCTTTTATAATATAATAATAAAAGCAGCACTTCAATCGAAGAACCGAAACAAAGGTCCCAACGACTATCATACTCCCGAACACGAAGACTGACGTATGCCGCTAAGCACTTACTCTCACGCGCCACTGATCAGGGTCTGGCAGCTTATACACGCGCCCACTGACCTATTTCACACACTCACGACTCATCTCCCTCTTTCAGTTCCCAAAATGCAGCAGGTAATTTCGTTTCGCAAAAACTCAATACTTCTTCTCCTCTTTCTCTGACTGATGAAATGCATTTTTAATTTTGATTCTTGTTTCTGAAATCGCCCGTTCGGGTTTTGTTACAGTGCTGGACAAGGATTTGCATGTAGTGCTTGGCTTCTTTGCAGTCATTTGAGGTCTCAGCTTTTCGGCAGATTGTTTCTTTTTGTTCTTGGTAAAGCCAGTTTAGTACTTGTTTTTTGAGTGTCCCTAAAAAGAAAAGATATTCTCCCTTTGTCTATGGTTTTGGTTGCTAGAAACAGAAAATCAACGTGGCTGTGGTAATCTTTTAGTGAAATGGTCGTTTAAAGCTAGGTTTTTTTTTTTTTTTACTCTTTCTTAATTTTCTTTTAAATTATTTAATATTACTGCGGTAATATAGTGATTGTAAATTGCTGTTATTTGGTTGCAAAAAGAAATTGTTAAATGAAAAAGATAAAAAAAAGTCAAAAATCCTTTCCGTTTTTCATTAAATTATTTATTATTATTATTTTAAAGTTTGGTTTTAGAAAATCACTCACTTGGACGAGAGTTTGGAACATTTTGACTACAAGGATTAATCTTTTCAACAATGTGTGATAACAACAGAAGCTTCTGATAATTTTGTACGATTGATTTTTTTTCTTCTTGTGGGGTTGATTTCTGGTTTTTCCTTTTTCTAAATTGGCTTCTCGTTTTTGCATGTGTGTAATCTTGTGGTTTTTTCTTGGAGTTATTTGTCTTTAAAAACCTTAATTTATTACTGTTTATATTGTTTGGTGTCACTGTGGTGGAAGAAACTATCTGTTTTAATCCTTATAATGAACAAAGTTTGTTCGCATACCAAGTTGCTCCATAAAAACTTGAATATTTTAGAACTAGAAAGTCTTCCTCATCTACTGACTACTTGAGGTGGATTATTTAGCTCCACGGACTAACTTGCATTTTTCTTGCCCAAGTTAGCAGTGACTGGTTAAGTGAGAAAATGAAGGGTATTAACTTGCTGTATCTTTTTATTTATGTTGTTCCCACTTCTTTTTAAATATCCTGTGTGCTTTTTATTTGCATTAAAGACTAATGTTGTCTGCTTTGACTCACAATTGTGTGAAATGTTGGCAATTTGATCTTTAGGAGCCTAAAGCATAAGCTGGTAGTTCGTAATCTGTTATGGCGCCTGATCCCAGAGTTATGAAGGCTTTTAAAGCTATGAAGGATATTGGAATTAGTGAAAATAAAGTGAAACCAGTGCTAAAAAAGCTTCTGAAATTGTATGAAAAAAATTGGGAACTCATAGAAGAAGAAAATTATAGAGTTCTTGCTGATGCCATTTTCGATGAAGAGGATGCTAAGGTCCATTTGCCTTTCTTTTCCTCGCATGGTTTAGTTTATGATATTTATTTGTTTCACCTCTTCTTCCTGTAATTTAGTATGATTGTCTAATTATGTTTGTTTTATTTTTATTTAAATCAGGTGTCAGTACACAAGAAACCAAAAATTGTTGATGTATGCTATGCATTTCTCTTGTTTATGTTAGAGATTTAGTTTCTTGTTTCTGTTTTAGTTCTTCATTCCTTTCGATTATTTTGACTAGCAGGAGCAAAATTTGGAGGAAGAATCTCTTATCAATGATGAGCCTTTACGGCCATTAAAGCGGCTCCGGAGAGGCCAACAAGCTGTAGTCCCACCTCCTCTCAGCAACTCCAGCCCTGGAGTTTTGTTAAGAAGGCCAAAAGTGGAAGAGGACAAACTACCTGCCAGTTCTTCCCAGCAGCAGTCGCTGAACAAGGCAAAGTCTCCTCAATTTAATGCTGGAAATGTAAGGCCTGAAAACAAGCGTATCGGATCCAAAGGAAAGGAACCCCTTTTACCTCAAGTTTCCTCAGAGAACAGATGTAATCCTGAGAGAACATCTCATTCGGTATACATTAGAGAACCGACGGGTGAATTGGGCATTCTTACTTTGCCTAAGCATGTGCCTACAACTCATGCATTGATCAAGCCCAAAGATGAACCATTTACTGATGACATGTTTACAGATAACACATCACAGTATGAGGTTCCTATTGCAGTGATCCATCCGGGTATAATTGATACCCTGATTTGCTAATCGCTACAATAGCCTTTTGGTCTATTTACTTTTAGCCTTAATTTCTTTGTATTATTGAGCCACTCTGATATTTATACTGTTTGGTTGTGTTCCTTTTGTGCCTGGTCAAGTTACTTGAATTTCTAAGTTGCAGTTCAACTAGCTTATCCATTAAGTGAACACCTTATTTTCCCCTAGCATGCATTTTCACGCTAATGTCACCAGTTGTCTTAAAGTAGATTCGTTGTATCTGGACTGAAAATACATTAACGAAGTTTTTTAGTTCATCAATTGTGATATATGTAGATGCGTTGAGACAATTTGATCTACTTAATGATGTGCATACATGTTAATAGTTATTTTCTAATTGATTGTGTTCTATTTGAAAACATGAATGATGCACTGAAATATGCATGACAGTCAGACAAATTAGAGGCGAATTGCTGTCACATTGACTTGAGTAAAACATTAATTGATGCTTTCTAACATTTGGGTTTGGTTTTTGTTTAATTTGACAGGTCCATTAAGCAAAGGAGATTCATCAGCTGGGAATGGTTCAGTGCGAGAAACAGTTTGTCAGGAGCCTCCAGCTTCCCAACACATAGAGGGAGGATGTAGATCTGATGGTATTCTAGCTGCATCAAATGAGGGGCTGTCCAACTGTGAGCTTGCTAGCATCCCCGAGCAACCTCCTCATGGCTTGGAGATCGCTTCCTCACCTATGGGAGAGGTGACGATTTATCTGAGCTGCAAATCTGATCTTGGAAGGCCGAATTTCCGTATGCCTAGTCTAGATGAATTAAAAGAAATGATAGAGGAGAGGTGTCTTCGATCATATAAGATCATTGACCCAAGTTTTTCTGTCATGAATCTGTTGAAAGATGTCTGTGACTGCTTCTTGGAATTGGCTTCTAATCCATCTACTGAATCGCAGGAAGAGTTGAGGAGCGTGACACCAACTATTGATGCATTGAAGAAATCTACTGCACAAGATGCTTTTCTTGTTGGGGGCAGTAAAGAACGCATGTTCATGCCATCAAGTATTCTTGATGGATTTGTTGATAAGCAGTACTTTGCCAATGAGGCTCCACCTCAAATTCCTAGGCTGCTCCTGTCTTTAAATGGTCTGGATGATCATGTAGGAGCCAGTGGGGAAGCAATTGCAAATGGTGCTACTGAAAGTGGTAGGGGAAAGGAACTAAAAGACCCCAAGCTTTCAAGCTCTTGCAGTTTGGTGCCTGTTCCATTGTGTAGACTAACTCCCGGGGAGTTAAGGGCTATAAATGATGTTAACGACATAACCAAAGGAGAGGAGAGAGTTCAAATTCCATGGGTTAATGAATTCAACAATGAATGCCCACCATCCTTCTTTTATATATCAGACAACTTGGTTTTTCAAAATGCATGTGCTAATTTCTGTCTTGCCCGGATTGGCACTGAAAATTGTTGTTCTGCTTGTTTTGGCAATTGTTTGCCATCAGCCATAGCCTGTCCTTGTGCACGTCAAACTGGGAGATTTGTGTACACGTCAGAAGGCCTTCTTGAGGAAGAGTTCTTAAAAGAGTGTATCTCAATGACTCGCGACCCCCAACAGCAACACCTTCTGAATTGTAGAGATTGCCCTCTTGAAAGATCGAGGAATGAAGGTATCTTGGAACCATGTAAGGGCCACTTGAAGAGAAACATTATTAAGGAATGTTGGAGCAAATGTGGTTGCTATAAACAGTGTGGCAATCGTGTGGTGCAGCGTGGTATAAGTTGCAAACTGCAGGTTTTTAACCTATATCCCTGTCTTCTTACAGCTTTTGTCTTGTTGATCTTTGAGCTGTATTTTCATTTCCGCGGTTGGTAACTGCAAAAAGTTGACCAAACTGTTTCATGAACTGTTCTTAATTGGGTTCTTTTGATCAATGAATGCATTCATATTATCATTTACCATCTATATGTGCTTTTGTAACAATTTTTTTAATTCTTTTCTTGTATTTTCTATGGCTAACATCTTATATAAATTAGGTGTTTTTAACACCTGATGGAAAAGGATGGGGAGTCAGAACTCTAGAGAGGCTGCAAAAGGGTGCTTTTGTATGTGAATTTGTTGGTGAAATATTGACCATCACGGAGTTCTATGGGAGGAACACTGGGAAACGGAACTGTCCAATTCTACTGGATGCATTTTGGGTCTCCGAAGGAATTTCAAAAGATGAAGAAACACTCTGTTTGGACGCCACAAGTTATGGGAATGTTGCTAGGTTTTTAAATCATAGGTAATTTCTAAATATTACTTATACTGTGTGTATTTTTGTATTTTTGGGGCCTTCGTTTTTTTCTTCTTAAAAACTCTTCACATATAAAACTATTATTTAAGGGTTTCCATAATTTGTTTGATGGGTATAGTGAAATGTTAATTTCATTGTTGTTAATGAGGTCTTGTAAACTGTCTTCTGTATTAATTTCTTATGTATGATGAAAAATAATATCGCTTGGAATTAGGACTGGGGTATGCTTTGGCCGCCAAGCCTGCAAAATATGATGGCATAAGACAGTCTTTATGTTGTATGGCTTTCATTTACCGAATAGCTGATGACTCTCTCTCGATCTTTGCCTATTTGGTTTCCTAGGTGCTTTGATGCAAACTTGATAGACATTCCAGTTGAAATTGAGACTCCAGAGCACCACTACTACCATGTAAGAAATCCTAAAAGCTCCCCTGCATACTCACTGTTTGTTCATTTGTTGCTGATACTAGCTTCAAATTTTGCATACAACTCTAATAGAGTATTTGCTTCTATGCAGCTTGCCTTCTTTACAACAAGAGAAGTAGATGCATTGGAAGAGCTAACTTGGGTGAGTAAATTCTTTTATTATATATTAGTTGATACTTGTTGGTTTCCAAATTGAAAAAGAAAAGAGATGATAGTTACATGAATCATGTCTGTCATATTTTCCTTGTGCATCTTGTTTCCCTTGAATGAAGAAATACGGGGTACTGCAGTATCATGTATCATTGTTATTATCTTCATTTTCTCATTTGCTGCAATGCGGAAGAATTATGAGGATGGATATGGTCTTTTCAGTCTCTACCATTTAATTAATTACTAGTTTCTGTTTTGATACACAGACTGGAAAGAGACTGTAATCTATCTGTGCACTTTGGTGTACAATTTGTACCCATCAGGCACACAGTGATTGTACTTTATAAATGTACTGCGCCTGAGGTTTCTTTTACACTTCTGCTAAATCGTCCATTTCACTTCTCCTTTTTCTTGATTTGGGAGTACTGAGGTGCAATCTTTAGAAAATGTAAATTCAATCAGATGCCTATTGTAGTCTAGACTGAATAAGCTTGAGCAGTGGCTGATGACTGCTAAATCAAGACAAGATTTTCAGCTATTGCTTATCCTGCATAGTGAAGCCCAATAGTTCATTTAATTTTGGGTTGAAGCAGTGGCTGCGCGAAGTATAGATTTTCCTTGCTGCCTACTTTTTAATCTACATAGTTGCTATCCTTATAATTGTGTTTATATAGTATATTGACATTAGTCCATCACTCCCATATTCCCCTTCTTTAATGTCAAAGAAAAATTCATCTTAATTTATTTAATGCTTATCAATTTTTTCTTTGTATAATTATCTCATGAGAATTGAAATTGTTGTATATCAAAATGCTATATGAAACGTGTCTGCAGGATTATGGGATTGACTTTGGTGACCATGATCATCTACTGAAATCATTCCAGTGTCAATGTGGCAGTAAATTTTGCAGGAATATGAAACGTTCCAGTAAGTACTTTTTTATCATTTTTTTTTCTTTCATTTGATTTTTGCTGAGTTTTATGCATGTCTCATTTGCACTCATATGCATGTGAAGTAGTAATTTGTTTGCCTGGATGGACTTTTAACTTTTGGAAGGTTGCCTTGTATGCTTTAAGGTTAATAGTTTTCCAGATATGGAAGTTCAGCTTCAAGGCCTTAAAACTAACCTAAAACTAACCCAGTGTAGTTTACTTATCACTTAGTCTTTCTGCTTGTCCCAAATTTGTTTTAAATGCCATCTTTCTGATTCTATTATTGTGCTTGTCAAAGTGGTAAGGTGAACCCTAGTTTCTCAATCTTGGTGGTGGTCCGAATTATCCACATTTTCTCTCATCTTGGATCAACATCTGTTGCTCTTGAACTTGAGAAATTTCAGCATGTAATTCGCATGAGTTTTAAATTCACCTGTGAATGGAGAATATGTAGTTGCCAGAGAAGAGTTTCGGGGTTAGACCTCACATATTAATCATGAAGAATCTTCTCCATTGAGGGCGTTTTTGGAGATAATAGGATATGGCTAAAAGGTTAAAGATGGATGCTTCTGAGTTTTAAGTTCTGGTCACGAGTGTGACTCCTGGGAACTCTTGGAATAAGTTACTCTTTTGGAAAGCAGATTATGTTTGCCATTAAGCCCTGAGTTCATTTCTCTATTTCATTGTTTGTTCACCTTCTTTTTTGTTATCAAAACTTGGTGGTGTGGCATTTGCAAATGAAATGCAATGTGACTTTCCAAATATATTTAGATGTGATATGGCTAGTCAGTATAATGTTTTAGATGCAAATGAAATGAAATCCAATTTGGCTTTCCAAATATTTCTACATGTGAAATGGCGAGTCAGTATAATTTCCAGTTGATGTCTGTCTGGTTGCAATCCCCTGCAACACATTCATAGTTATCTGTTTCAAACTTTGAAAATTATAAGGTTTCCCTAGCTTGAAACTAGTGATAAAGAGGTACTTTTGTCTCCTAGCCTCCGGAACATTGGGATTGGGCAATCAAACACCATTTGCGAGCATATTAGGCCAGTTGTACTGAAATGGTGTTGCATGACCATTTTGTGTCATTGGTTGATAGCAGGGAAATTACTGCTGGATAGATAGGTCTGGAAGAGCTTTCTCTGATTGACTGGTAATTCTAAATAAGACCCCAAATGTAACTGTTTTGTAAATAATGTTTTTCAGTTTGTCTTTGTTACTTAGATGTGTTGGGGAACAATGTTGTTGTTCCTTCCCCTCAGCCATGCAGCCAACATTGTAAATAATATAGTTCTGCTGTTGGATGAATGAATCCATTGGAATCCTAGCCTTTGAAGGAGAGAATGGAAAATATGGGGGCTTGGGATGACATGTTCACTTATTTGTTGTTGCATTACTTTTCTCTCCCTAGTGCTTGTTTAAGCTCCTAATTTTGGGTAGGCTTAGCTTGTTGATTGTCAAAAGACTATGATGTCCTCACTGCCTCCTCGGTGCTAGTCTTTGACAGGGACCTCATCTTTTTACTCGTTCTTTTAATTGAGCCTGAGAAATATTAGTGTTGTAATATACTACCAATAGTATGATTTGATTAAATACGTAGTTATATGATTTAACTTTGTTCTTAGTCCTGCAGCTAGCAATGTTCAAATGTTTGGTATTTATTCAGGATCCAAATCTGTATCCACTGCAAGATGAACTGACATGAAAAGCATCTTACTGGAAAAAAGTATGAAAAATATCAGAAGGTGCAGTTTTGTTGGGCTCCTACTGGCTGTCCTTTTGAGTCGCCAAAGTGATGGAGTTAATTGTAAAGCCAAGAGGAGTCCTTTTTTGGGATGGTCTTGTACAGAGTAATGTAAATATATAGATCATTAGGTGACTGAACTTGTTGGCTGTAGTTTTCAGATTGCTGTGCAGGCATCCGCATGATCATATATATTTGGGGCTAATTCACCGGTTATTTGCTGCTGAAACCACTTGTCTCCCATCTTTTTGGCAAACTTAGCTCCTCTGTGTTATTGTTTTGGGAGAAAAATAATGTTGGGTTTTGGTGTATGAGTTTGTAATCCATGATGCACATTATATGTTGTAGCTGGGTTAAAGTAACCTCTGATTAGGGACGCCCTTGAGCATGCTTAGCGAGTATTCATAGTGGGGTAATCTACATGATATTGATGCTGGCCTTCCCCAAAAATAGCTTAGAAAGTTTTATTTGAATGCTTCTGTTTATTTATTGGTTTCCTGAGCCAGTTTAGAGAAATACTGACAGGTAAGTGATGATAATCATACTCGACATTTGAAGTGAAAAATTGAAATCTTCAATCGAATACCCATGTTCAAGTTTCACGTGTTCTAAGTGTGTTATTGCCAACAGTTTTTCGGCATGGCAAATAATAAGTGTTTCATAACTCCTGCATTTGGCAGATTGCGTGTAATAACAATGCTTCACAATCTCAAACTAATAAAAATATTTGCTATTTCGTGATTGGAAGCAGGCCCAGAGTTGTAAAGAGTTTGAAGCATTATATTGGCAAAGAAAAAGTTGATCAAATTTTGAGATTTTGTTTACTTCTAAATAATAAAAGTTGTATAATTGAAGTTATGATCGAAGCTTTAGTATATGGAATGTGATTGTAGAGCTTAGAAAGTGAAAGATGAGCATACATCTCAATCAAGAAAACATATGGAGATATAACAATATGTACAACTTTATATGTTGATTACTTATGTTACAACTGATATGCATTTGAAGACGCACAAACATGCATATTTCTGTCAACTGATGACAGTGATTCCCTGTTGTGAGGTTCTGAAAGAACTTCATGCTCACAGCCTGAGGGCACAACTGGTTGAATACAGCCTGGATTCAGGGGAAACAGTATTTTGTAATAGCCATCCATGATGGCCGTCAAATTGCAGGTTGCTGCCACCTTTGGTATCTGTATAGCAAGCAAACATTACATCATATTATAACGGACAATACATTTTTTAGTTATTGTATTTTCCAGCAAGTTTAAGCAAGAACAACCACAAATCAATAACTGGAAGAGAACATTTTCCTTATTCTTCAAAACAGAGAGTGATATCTTTGCAAGGAACCGCGGCTCCTTTGCAGTGCAAGCAGAAAAAGTTCAAACACTCCCAACAATGTCAACATAATTTAGGTTGCTTTAAAGTTTAAAATCAATATCACCAACTTTATTTTTCTACGCAAAATGTCTAAGACTTACAACCAAAGAATTTTGTTAATCCAGCAATGCCATTCTCAAGATTGCCCTTCCACCTAGAAGTTCTCCTAAGAGTTAACATTCCAATCCGAAATCATTCTAATGAGCATGGATGCAAGCAAAAAATAATATCTGTTTATATCCTCCTGATATATGATTCATGCTCTATAAGGAAGACACTGAATTGCCTACTTAAGTAACTATGGGATCCCGTTAAAAGGCGCACACAAATACAGCACTTTTCAATCATTGGGTGTGCAAAGAGCTAGACAAACAATGAAGCATCTAGTACCTGATAAATTTCACGCATATATCCATGCAGATTGGGATATTCGAGCAGCTTCTTCTTCGTGCGTTTGAACAGAACGTTATACACAAGATCAAACCGAATCAAAGTAGTAAACAAGCAAACATCAGCTAGAGTCAACGTATCTCCACGCAAGTACCGCGAATAACCCAAGTGATCATCTATCATGTCCAATGTACTAAACAAATCAGTCACTGCAGACTCATATGCTTCCTGACTCTGAGCAAATCCACATCTACACTATCAACCATAAGCCAACTAAAAAAAAAATCCACCTCATTACACAAACTAACACTTCATCTTAAATAAAGAAATAAAACAAGTAACAACAATCACCTGTAAACCCCATTATTCACATTGGGGTAAATGACTTCATTCCACTCCTCAATCTTTGCCTTCAATTCCACGGGTGCAAGATCCATATCCGGATTACGGGCCAACCCGTTTAAGCCCGAATTGAAAAACTGAATTATATCATAACTCTCATTACACACCACCTCCTTTTTGTCAACGTCCCACAACATAGGCACCGTGGCCCTCCCACTGTAGCCTCCATTCCTCAACCTATAAACCTCCTTCAAATTCTTACACCCATTTACATTATCCAAACCCGGAACAAGAACATCCTTATTCCAGCTGGGCTTATGTCTAAATTCCCAGGAACCATCTTGTCCCGGCCCAGCGATTGCAACTGGGACGGCGTCTTCGAGGCCTTTAAGTGCCCTCACTATCAGGGTCCGGTGGGCCCAGGGCAGGGCAACCCCACGTAGAGGTGAAGGTTAGCAGTCGTCAACGGCGGGTTGTTTTTTAGGGAGAATTTGGAAGCGGGTCGGGTGTAGCCGCCGGAAGAATCAGAAGGGGCTAATTGTGACATCATGAGCTGCCAAGTGGTGTTCCATGCTGTACGGACGGCGGAGATGAGTAGCCCCGGAGGAAGTGACGGGCCCCACAGGAGTTTGGTGAGGGCTGTGAGGAGTGTCGTCGGAGAAGAAGGTGGGCGTTGTTGATCGAGGGACATTCTAGGACTGACGTGGCATGATGAGAAGTGGGTTTTGGCTCTTGGTTTTGTTTTCTTGGGAGAGAGTATCAACAACTCAGAGCTAAGCGGTGAAGTGAAAGACATTGCCATTGCTCATTCCATTATCTTTGGTAGTTAAAAAAAATAGTTGGTCTCGCAACTGATTTGAAACGATGCGTAAACGCTGCGTTTTGAAGGATTAAATAATCTAAATTAGATGGGAAACGACGCCGTTTAAGAAGTTTAAATCCTGGACCTGAACTTGAAATCTTGGATCCTTTGCATATCCTAGTCCTCCGCGCAGCGCAGGTATATAACGCAGCGTTTTCGCCTTTTTGTCGAAAATTGTCAAGGAAAAGTTTAGAAATAACCTTTTAATTATTTAATTTTTTTTAATTAAATATAAAATAATTATATTTTATTAGTCAAATAACTTATTTTTGGACGTATTTATTTTTATATCAAATTTATAATTTCTTTCTCCTTTTTTTTACGAAACTTTAAAGATATATTGAACAAAGTTTATTGATGACCGAATATTTTTAAAGTTGTTATTGTAAAAATCAAAGTGTTGCTACGGATCGAGATCGCTTTAAATCAAATCAAAGAAATAGCTCAGGTAAATTTTCTAAACTTTGTTAGAAAATTTAAATTTGTTAGAAATTAGATAAAATTTACATTTGAAGTTAAAAATAGTTGCTATTAACAAACTAAATGAGTTAGAATGGTATAAAAAGCGTTGAAATTCGGCCAAAAATAAGTTTTGGAGTGTGTTTGGTGAAAACCAGACAGCGGTCGGTGCGGCCACCGTCAATTTAGGCATCGCGGAGGCACATCTCGGGCTGGAGATGTGCCCCGAGATGCGCATATTGTGCGCGCCATGGGCCCGAGATGGCCCCGCGGCATGCACATTGTGCGCATCTCGGGGCCATCTCGGGTTCGAGATGGCCCCGAGGTGCGTACAACATGCACATTGGGGGGCACATCTCGGGCCTGAGATGTGCCCCTGCGATGCGCATTTTTTCATTTTTAAATATTTTATATTTTAAAATAATTTTACTAATTTTTTCATTTGTGAATTTTTCATAATTTTTTTTTTTCAGGTTATTTGGAGTGTGATGCAATAGTTATTTGTTTTGGAGGAAAGTATGAGAGTTCTAGTGACGGGGAAGAAAGTTATGTTGATTATAATAATTTTGGAATTTCGGTTCCGAAAGATATTAATTTTGAAGATCTTTTAAATGCGGTATGTTATACATTGGGAGTCGACAATGTGAACTGTAAGGTGACTTTAAAAATCAAAATTGATGCAACGAGGTATAACCTAAAGCCTATTGAGATTAGAAATGACAGTGATGTTCGATTTTTTTTAAGTGCCAATAGAATATCGTACTGTCCTTTATATGTAACAGTGAATCCTAGAGTTCCTGTTTTATGAAGATAATGTACAGCCTCTCAATCAAAATCCACCATCAATTCATGCTCATTTTATGTCAGCTAGCGGTAGCAACCAAGTGAGCCATACATCTCTATCAGTTCCAGCAGTGGTTCCTACAAACACAACGAACGAGTATCACAATGTTTCTCCTATACCCTTTAATGAAGACCCAACCTATACACATTACGCTTGTGATGACATTGAAAATGTTGGGGATGTGGAAGGGGACTATAATGTTGAGGATGATTTAGCAGAAGGCGGACGTTGTTATATTTCGACAAGCTCCCTAAATGTTGAAGTTAGAAGAATAGATTTTTGTGAAGCGAAAAACCCTTTTGTGTTTATGCCTCCAATACCACCATCAGATTTGGGCATTTCAGATAAGATATCGAGTAGTGGAATTGGCGATGTGTTTGTAGGAAAGTTGTTTGATAGCAAAGACGAATTTTACCAGACTATTAGTATGGTAGCACTTAAAGGTAATTGGAGCTTTAAAGTGTCAAGGTCGACAAAAGATTATTTTGAGATCAAATGTGATGATGATAGATGTCGATGGAGATTACGTGCAGTGTCGACAGATGCAAGGAAACATTTTATTGTGCGCATAATTGATTCAAGTCACGTGTACCAATTGGATCGATTGCGCGATGGTCATCGACAAGTAAAGTCTCGGATTATTAGCAAATTTATAAAAAAATAAGTTTGCATCTGCGAGTCGACTTTATAGACCGAAGAAAATCCAAACAAACATACGTAAGGAGTTTGGTGTAGACTTAACTTACCCTACTGCTTGACGGTCTAAGGAGCATGCATTGGTGTTGATACGTGGTACTCCATAGGGTTTATATAAATTACTTCCTGCATACTGTCATATATTAGAACAACAGAACCCAGGTACAGTCACGCATTTGGAGATTGACGATTGCAAGCACTTCAAATATTTCTTCATGGTTATTGGACCATGTATTAGAGGGTTCCAGTCTTCCATCCGACCAGTTATTGCAATTGATGGTACATTTTTAAAAAATGCATACTTGGGAACAATGTTTGTGGCTGTTTGCAAGGATGGAAACAACCAGATTTTTCCACTTGCATGGGGTATTACTGACTCTGAAAATAATGCTTCATGGAAGTGGTTTATGAAAAAACTCCGAGGAGTTATTGGCGATCTTGAGAACCTTGTATTTATATCTGATCGACATGCTAGTATCGAGAAGGTCATTAAAGAGGTATTTCTTAATGTATATCATGGTGTATGCATCCATCACTTGAAGTGTAATTTGGTAGCACGATATAAGATACCATCGCATACAACAAAAGGAGGGGGATACTGTTGGATGTGTTGGGTTGGGCAAATTAACTAGGGTGCTTGCATGTGGGTTGTGTTCATCTTACAAGCAATATACATATCTCATACATACATGTGCACAACGAAAGATTAAATACAATGAACACAGAAAATAACATTTGATTAAACTGAAATTCGAGATTGAGAAAATATCACCAATGAAGCCTTTGGATTAATTTTCTTGAAGTCCACCATGAAATGAATCTTTGATCAATTCTAGCAATCAACAAGGTTGGGATTGATTGTCTAGAATGGCAGCATCTTAATCCAGCATATGTGTTTAACTCTTAAACATTTTTCAAAGTTAAACTATTTAACTTAATTAAATTTGTTTTTCCTTTTATTCAACTCTTGAATAAATAAAACAAATCATGTTTTTAGTTATTACATTTAGAAACCATTTATCTAATTTGTTTTGTTGTTCTAACACTTAAAACACAAAACAAACAATTTCAATTTCTCAAATTGAATTGGTTCCCAAAAATGCAAAACATATAAACTAAAAACTTTAAACATTAATGATTTTCAATTTCATTTCACTTTATATACTAATGCATAAATTCCAAACTAATTTGAATTTCATTTGCATTTTATTTGGTTTAACCTAACCTTAGTTAACATTTAACCTTAGTTAGATTATTTTAACTTAACCTTTAAGTTAATAAATATTTAATTATTCTAACCATAATTAACTAACTTAACCTTGGTTAGGTTAACCTTTACTTAATCATTAAGTAAAGTTAACTAAATTAACCATATGATTAACCTTTAATCATAGTTAAATTAAATCATTTATTTAACAATTAAATAAATAAATATTTATTCTTATTATTTAACAATTAAATAATCATAAAGTGAAATTACTATTATATCCTTACTCGGTTACCAAGTTAACCTAAAGTAGGTCTCACCATATAACCATATACTTTAGTTAACGTAACCTTAGTAATTGCTGAATTATACTGTATTGAACAATTTAATACGGTACACTGCCCAAGTGCTCAAAGAGTACATTTCATATTGGGACTTTCTAGGTCCACACCCGATTTGTCAAATGGAACTGTTCCATTAATCCGTAATCGATGCCCCACGCACACGTTACGAATATTACAAATCAGTGTGTCAGACCATACAAGTTGAGGTCATAACGTATACGTATAATCCTTCCATCATTTATATCCTGGATGTGCAGGGATATAGATCAGCAGCGTCAAATCCCCATTTGCTCATCCATAACCTTATCTCCAGATTCGTATCTCGATAAATAATATACGCAAACACTTTTGCTATATTGTTTAACCCTGTGGGAAACTCTTTTCCCGGGTTTATGCTTGTGGCCACAAGACTTTATGAAATACAACCTCGGAGCATCGGATATACAACTTACCTACATAAGCTAACGGATCCCTTATCTACGCACACCGGACTCCATGAGCATCGGACCATACCCAGCGACACATAGCGGTCAGACCATGAAAGGTCTCTGACATATATGGAACCAAAGCATGATGGATCACTCATAAGACCACCGTGGCGCTCAGGTCAAAGGACCACGAATACTACTCAACTCGAGAGGACCTTCCTTTGACGGTGTCATAGGATATCTATTGGGGTCCTCATAAGTCTGTTCAGTATCCAGTCCTGACTGGATACCCGCATGCCTATTCAAGCTCTAAGCTCATGGTCAGCTAAGAACAACTATCTGAACCAGTCAGATATAGACATACACTAATCTATATAAAGTGAATCACCGATAGACCCGCATTGGTGATTATAGATCAGGAACAATATCTTTGAGACATACTTACATAATGATATTTCTTAACTCCTATTGCAACTCTTTGCAACTATATCATTACAAGTATACTCTCAGGTCTTTGTCCCATTATAAATAAGGTTCTAACTCTTTAGACCTCGTTGACTCTTATAACCTGCTAACTCTTAACAGTGCTAACTCGTAGCATTTATAACTCTCAGCTTTGCTAACTATTAGTTCTGATCTAAACTCCTTTAGATCAGATCTGAACTATTTCAGATCAAACAATGTCTCTAATGTTACAAGCATTATACCATATTAATATGATATTAACAATCTTTATTCGAAATGTTTATTGTATAAATATTAACAATTAATATTCATACAATATTGGAATGGCACGTGAGCACCAGCTCCAACAGATACTTGGCCTCCTATTTTGTTGTTGCCAAGGCGTATCACATAGCTGACTTTCAAAGGGAAATTTATAAGATGTGAGAAATGAAACCGGAGGCAATGAAATACTTGGAGGAGGAGGTTGGTTTTTCAAAATGGGCTTGATCAATGGGAGCATTCAGAAGATATGACATCATGACCACCAACATTGCAGAGAGCATTAACGCTGTTGCGAAGGATGCACGTGCCATGACAGTGACTGCCTTAATTGAGTGGATTCGAGAGTTAATGCAAAAATGGTTTGTTGAGAGACGTGAGGCTGCAAAAAATATGTCAAACTTCTTGACCACTTGGGCCCATGACAAGATTTGGAAGCACAATGATGATTCCGCTTGCATGACAGTGCATGCAATAAATCGATCTCGTTTTGTTGTTAAGGACGGAAAAAGAAATAGAATAGTGGACATCCCGGGGAAGTCATGTAGTTGTCAAAAATTTGATATGCGGCAACTACCGTGTCCTCATGCACTTGCAGTATGCAGGCAGGTCAGATTCCAATACCAGACTCTTTGTTTGCGATATTACACGACTGAGTGTTTGTTATGTGCATACAGTGAACCACTAAATCCGGTTGGTCATCCGTTAGATTGGATTGTTCCAGAGGAGTTGAGAGCTGCTGACATCCAGCCTTCTATAGTACGCCGGCAATCAGGAAGACGTCAGAAGAATCAAATTCTATTGCAAGGTGAGGCTCCCACGAAGAATGTATGCAGTCGCTGTAAGCAGTATGGACATAATCGACAAACTTGTCGAAACCCAATTCCATTACATGGTAGTTGAAGTGTTCTTTATGAGTTATATTTATATTTTAAAATCATGTAGTTATGGGCTTTATTTGACTAGTTAATTTGAATTTTTTTTAAGATTGCGTTTAATTGATAAGTTTATTATATTGAATACTTCCCAAAGTCCACTATCAACCTTAAGAAATTCCACGAGACAAACCCTAAAATGTTTCTTAATTTCCTTTTAGATATATTCTTATAAACATGGGAAATAAAATTTAATTTTCTAAAATTCTTGGATTAAAACGGATAGAGTTTCCCCTATTTTTTTCTCAAAATCTATATTTCATAAACCTGCAGAAAATACACTTCAAATATTTCTCACATCTCTTAGCTGTAAATGGGACCTCCCGTCCCAACCCAAATCAATCAACATCATTTTACAATTTACAATAAAATGTATAAAATACATAAAAAAAAACTTTATAAATATACAAAAGTTAATTTTCTTTCACTACTTTTTTGCACATTTTTATAAGTCAGTCGCCATTTTGGTCCTAAAAAATGACCCATACTCAGGACCAAAATCTAGAGGATGACAACACATTAAAAATTTTATAAACATACAAACATAAACCCTACAATCTCTACTATTCACTGTCTGCTGTGGCACTCCATCCTTTAATCTAATTACATGAAAAGGGGTTAAGTCAGGTGTAATTTGTCGTTGCTTATATAATCTACAAGCATCTAGGTAACGGGGTAACAACGTAGCTAATGGCAGAACATGATTCTCAATCACGCCATCGGCAAATCCCTTGATGCTAGAATCGTAGATCAATATTTGCCGATGCAAGATGTCCACTTCAGCGGTTACCCAATGTTGTTGATTGTAGTTGACAGGAATATAAACCTACATAAAATTCAAATAAGTCTTAGAAATAGTACTACAAGTTATAAACAAAAATAACAACATTCACACAAAATATTATATTTTACCTTATCAACCTCAATCCACATACGTGCACCGAGTAAATCTTCTTTAGCGCCTTGAGCATATGCCATCACTTCATCACTCCATACAATGCCAGTCATGTCATTTTTGTGCTGCTTATAAAGGAGTCTAAAAGTCTCCTACAAATGCAGGGCCATCGAATAATCAATAAAATTGAAATAACAAAATATAATTAATTTAATTCGTCACTCATAAAGAAGTACGAATCCACAGAAGTGGACAATTGAGGCAATGCATTAGTGCAACCGTATTGCCTAAGCCGAATCACCTTCAAATACTCATTAATATGCTGCATTTAAAAACAATAACCGTAAAGTGAATGTGTAAATTTATAAAAAAAAAAAAAAATGAGATAATTATTGAATAATTTACTTACAAAGTCATCCAGCCAGCTGTGTAGCAATTCTTGAAACCATGTCGGGTTAGCGTCTAGCCCAGGTAAGCTGACTACACCCTCATCCTTGTCCATCCAGGCCTGAAACTCAACCATGATAGTCGAGTCTATCTGCTGCAATGGATTCATGTCTGCTTGAGGTTATACTTCAATTTCAAATTTCTTCTTTTCATGTATCCTTTGTGGAAATGAATTTGTATATGGGGTGTGCAAATACCATGCAGGCCTATACGGTCTCTCAAATTGACTTACTCCCTTATACGGGGCAGGTAAGATCTCAACACTTGTAGGACTGTTAATCAGTGGCTGGGACAATATATCATAACCAGTAGCTGGGGTCTGAAAATCATATTGACAGCCTGCCGGTATGTTCTCTCTAAACTAAAATATATGTATATATTAAAATAAATAAAACTGCAATTAAGGTAACGAAAAATATGCGTTTAAAATTTATTTTGCTTACCATATTATGACTTTCGTTCTGTTGGAATGAGCATGACTGCCTAAACCACATCATCATTTGCTGCATCTGCTGTGTAAGATCGGTCCGAAGTTGATTAACACTTGTTAAAATTTTATCTCTATCATTGTCCATTCTTTGTAGAAGTGCAGCTTGTGCAGCTTCAGTACGCTCAAATCTCTTAATCATTTCCTCCCGCAGCTGCTCAATCTGATGTGTTACGCCATGGTCTGCAGATGCACTGTGTTCAGACTACAAGAAACATAACCATAGCTAATGACTTATTTAGAAATATTAGAAATATATTAAAATTTCTCTTTAGTTAATCACGTAAATAAGTAATATACCGTTGCTCCTACCACTGGTGCTGACATTTGTAGGTTTGTCCATTCATATCCACCCTCCTCCACATCCAAAACATCATCGTTAGGGTCGTTGAAATAGGCATAGGTCCTGGGGCGCTTGCTC
Source organism: Ailanthus altissimus (assembly GCA_946807835.1). Classification (NCBI taxonomy): domain Eukaryota; kingdom Viridiplantae; phylum Streptophyta; class Magnoliopsida; order Sapindales; family Simaroubaceae; genus Ailanthus; species Ailanthus altissimus. The sequence goes on from OX327684.1 coordinate 25,860,008, forward strand.
TCTCTGTAATTAGACATATTTGGTAAGTCCCCAGCATAACTTCCGCTTGGAATGCCTACACGTCTAACCAGGCGCATAATTGCCTCTTTCTTCTCATGGTCTTTTGGTACTAATTTATGATGTACCGAAAGAACCTATAAATCAACCAATCATATTAAGTTACGCTTAAAACAAAATAAAAGTTATAAACCAATATATATATTTTTCATTCATATTGTATCCTGAACCTCATCGAACAATGGAGTCCCTCGAGTCGTCCAATTCAAAATACGAGGGAAGCGATCACTATTATGATAACCAAAAATCTCTCTGCACATTGGAATTGCCTCGAAAATCTATACCTAATATAATTGTTTTTAAAATATAAGTTTGACGTATACAAAATAAATATATAATTAAGATCAAAAAGTTAAGTACAAGAAAATTATGACATATCAGAAATGCGTGCGAAAAGTTATACACGTTGTAACTCTTAAACTTCTTCTGTGCAAACCCTTTCCTTTTTATTTTCTCAAGTTTTTGGAATGCAGTATTCTTAAGTGAGTTATGAAGCACGGTCCATGCAATATTGCCCCATAAAATACTTATTAAACTTATCAAGGTCATCTACTAAACATAGAACAAAATTTTGAATTCCACTACACTCGTCATGTGAAATCAAAACACGATACACAAAATAAAATAAACTCAACTTTACTGCATCTGCATCGTCCATTTTCTCCAAATTTAGACGTGCGTACCATTGATCAAGAAATATGTAAGATAATTTTTTTACCCCAGAAAAATATGTATCCCATAATCGAGTGCCCAATTTCCTATGCAGCTGCTGGGCGAGAGGGTAATCTCGCATTTGTAGTCCAATGATTAGTACAAACTCCTGCCGGCTAAATCGGATGCGTTTCCTCCCTATGTAAAATCACATCTCATATTCTAAATTAGAGGAATGCACCTCACGCAACAATAACTCGTGCACCAAAATACCAGAGAATGTCAACTCTGACATATCTAAGAAATGCCCCATACACGTCTGCCTAAATAATATTTTCTGATTTGTTGTCAGTTTATCTTTTATACAATTTAGACCCCACATCTTAGCATAAACCGTCACTGATGCACGAAAAAATATATACTCTGGAATTCTATATTTTTTCGATACGTTCTCTTTCCTGTAACAATAAAAAAAATAAACAAAATACATTAATATTAAGAAAAATAATAATAAGAGAAATATTATTTACAGAAACAATTAATTTAACATACATAAAAATCATAATACATTATAATAATTAATTACTAACATATTAATCAACATATTATAATAAAATCAAACCAAAATTAATAATTATATATTAAAATCAAAATAATCATATATAAATTATAATTACATAAGGTACTCACAATAATAATAAAAAATGTTACAAACCAAAATTAATGAGTCATTAAGCAAATTTTCCCATCTATTAGATCAATTACTTCTAAATTCTATTTATGAAAATTTTTCTTTATTTAATTTAAATAAAATTATATTTATCTAATTTTTATTAATGTAATTTTATTAATATATTTAATTAATTTAAAAAATAAAATTCAAAAAAAATTTCGCGCCACGTGGCATCTTATACAGGCGCCATGTGGTGAACTGCAGCAACGCGGGCGCGCACCGCGGGCTCAAGATGGCCCCGCGATGAAATTATCTCGCCGCTTCGGCCGTCGTCTGCATCGCGAATATTGACCCAAAAATCTCATTTTTTACCCATTTTCAACGTTTCTTACACCATTCAAACTCATTTTTCACATAGAATTCAATAATTTCATCTATTTTTAACTTCAAATACAAATTCTAACAATTTTATAAAGAAATTTAAAATTTTCAAAAGTTAAACAAAACTCACTAAAATTCGGCCATTTCTTTTGTTTGAAGTGAGAAATATGTTGTATAAGCTCCGATCTATGCAATGATAATTTTAAAATTTTCGATCTAATAATTTTTGATAAATTTTGGTGATTTTCGGGTGAGAGAAATGTTAATATGATATATGGGCAAATGTGTCTAAAATGTAAATGTTTGGTTAATAAAAGATATTTTATTTTAATTTAGTTAAAAAAGTATAATAAAAAAATAAAGGGGTTATTTGTGAAATTGTTTCAAATTGAAATGAAGCGTTAAAATGACAATCAAAACGACATCGTCAAAAGAAATTCTAAACAGAAATATTAGTGTCCTTGTATCCAAACACTCGAAATCATTTAAGAAAAAACCCTACCACAGTCAATTACACACACATACATAAACAAACGCAGCGTTTTCCTACAGCTCGAGAGCCAGAGAGTAGAAGAAAGGCGATCGGTCAACAATGTCGAAGCGAGGAAGGGGAGGATCCGCTGGAAACAAGTTCAGGATGTCGCTGGGTCTTCCGGTGGCAGCGACGGTGAACTGCGCCGACAACACGGGAGCCAAGAATCTATACATAATATCGGTGAAAGGGATCAAGGCGCGTCTGAACCGGCTGCCGTCGGCCTGCGTCGGGGACATGGTCATGGCCACCGTCAAGAAAGGAAAGCCTGATCTCAGGAAGAAGGTCATGCCAGCCGTCATCGTCCGCCAGCGCAAACCGTGGCGCAGAAAGGACGGCGTCTACATGTACTTTGAAGGTCCCATTTTTATAAACTTGAAAATTTAATTTAATTATATAATTTTTTGTATACATTTTTGTGTTATGTTATGGGAGTTGCTTTCTTTGTATTGGTGTGGCGGGTTATTAATCGGGTAACTCATCACGAGGAAGCATATGTGAATAAAGAGAGAAGAACTTAAGCCAGTTTTTAACAGCATGATATTGTTCTTGATTACATTGTGTTACCTGCAATAATATCATTATCATCCAATATGTATAAAGAACTTGTGTCTGAAAGGTTCTATTTAGTTAACTGCCAGTTGAGTGAATATGCTCGATTTTGTAAATGATGGACAAAAAAATATGCATGCATTAGATTTTTTTTATGTTTATTGGGTTCTGAGTTTGTTTGTAATGTTAGTTTCTTATTTTCTAAATTTTGGCTTGTTTTATCTGCAGATAATGCGGGAGTCATTGTGAACCCTAAGGGCGAAATGAAAGGTATTGATCTGTTCCGCTATGACTCATTAGTTGTTGATGTGTGCTAATTTATCTGCCAACTTTCGCTGATTATTTTTCAATTATTCTCCCATGACTTCAATTATTTCTCTACAAGATATTTATTGATTCTTGGATAATTGTGTTTAGAAGTCATTTATGCCTAAACTCGAGTGAACATAAAGATGAAATTAATTGTATGCTGATGCTGGAGCAATTTTGGCTGACATTTCTGAGTTTCTGATAGAATGTTTCTTATGGGTGATGATCGATCAAGTATAGTTTTTTTGTCAGTGTTATCTCAGTTTGATTTGTGATTGAGAAAATATTCTCTCTGATATCAACAAATTTAGAAACCTTTTTATATACTTCTTTCTGAATTAAGTTGCTAAAGGAAAATTTAAAATTTTCTTTTGTGTTTCATATCTTGTTCTTGTGCTTGTTGTTTTGCATTTAATACTTTGGTTGTGGGTTTGATTTGATGTTGCAATGTTGTGATTGTAGGATCTGCTATAACTGGACCAATTGGTAAGGAGTGTGCTGATCTGTGGCCAAGAATCGCAAGTGCTGCCAATGCTATTGTTTAAAGAGTGGTTTTCAAGTGATTTGTGTTGTTAGTTTTCATGGGCGACATTAGGGTCTGTTAATATCATTAGGTACATTTCTACTGATGAGTATTGGGGGTTGGGTTGTTCTTTTTGTTAGGATTAGAAACCATGAGATGGTTGGATCGTCAATCAGACGTATTTTTATTTGTAGAAAAATATATGTTGGTGTTTAATTTTTCAAAAATTTTGTTCTTCCAAAGAATCTTTGCACTTTTGTTCCTCGCTGTTATATTATAAAGAGTAATGCTGATGCATTTGGTAATTAGAAATAGGGTATTGACGAGGGTGTTTTGTAAGTTGCCATGGTGTATAGTCCGAGGCTTTTCTGCGGAGTTGATGCTTGAATCTTTATTCAGGAATGTCACGTGTTGTATTTGCTGAAATGCACTCACATACCAAACATCACGTGAATATGCATATGAAACCAATGTAGAATAATATGGTTGGTTTGTTCATGTGAAGGTGTATTGTGTATTCACCCTTGGTATATGCAAGTACCCAATTATTGTTCAATTCAGTAGTGATGTGGGTGACATATCCCGTTAAATGATGTTTATGTATATATATATACACACACTAAAATTTTAGTCGTTACTTAAGTTCTTATACAAAATCTCCTAGTCTTTGAATAATAATCAATTGCTAAACTATGGAATGATATAATTTTTTTAAAAAAAAATTTGAAAGTTAATAAGGGGTCCCATGTCTCTTGTTCAGCTATTTTTATGTTCTCTCTTTAATTTTCTTTTCTCAGCATATTCTTAACAAATTTTACTCTTCTTCTTCTCCTTTGTTTTCTCACCATAATACTAAGGGTGGGCAAAAAAATTAGTTTGAACTGTCTAGATCGTTTGATTTTTAAAAAATAAAAAACCAGAAAATTCGGTTGATTTTGGTTCGGTTTTGTAAAAATCGAAACCTAAACAAAAACTTGTTTGTATAGGAAAACGGAATGAACATTTGCTTGCAAAGCACTTTAGCAAAAAATGACAAGGTGTTTGAGTGTACGTTGTCCAGGTTCAAATCCTGGTCAGTTATGGTTTTTTTTTTTTTTAATAGTTATTAATACCTTAAAGTTAATATAATTGAAGTAAAATATGCCTTTAATCAATATTAGGCTTTAGCTCAGTCGGTTAATTGAGACTTTTTTCTTCCTTATATCCACAGTTTAATTCTCAGCAGCAGCAAGTTTACTTCTTTTTTTAATTATTAATACTTAAAGTTTAATACAAATGAATAAAATGTATTTTAATCATTAAAATGACATTTGCTCAGTTGACAAATTAGCTGTGTTAAAACTTTCTTCAAGGTTATGGGTTTGAATTCATCTTTTCTTATTTTATTTTATTTAATTATTAATATGTTTGAGTATAATATAAAGAATATAATATAAAGAGAGAAATGTGTTTTAAGCTGCTAGTTGTTATTAACACTGTTGGCAAAATATAAGCATTTTTTTTTTTTTTGCAAATATAAGTTTGAGCCCTTAGTTTGTCTTTCCTTAATTTTTTCTTTTAAAATTAAGGCAGTAAATTGAAATCAAACTAGATTGAACAGGTTTTTAATCGGTTTAGTTTTTCTCATACATTTGGTTTTTTCGGTTTTCTTTGTCTTTAATCGGTTCGGTTTTTTTCATACATTTGATTTCTTGGGTTTTCTTTTAAATAAAACAAAAAAAGTCGCGAATATAATACTCTATAAACCTGCTATAATACTTTAAAAATCTATTTTTTAAATGTTAAGACACCTATAAGATAAATTATTATTATCACTATTATTATTGTTGTTGTTGACACAACAATTATTAAAAAATTAAATAAAAAAGTTTATTCATACCAAATTTTAAACTCATTTTTAAAATATACCGCATCTCTTTTATATATTTTTATTCTTTTTATATAACATCAATTTGTAGTGATATATAATAATTTTATGGAAGGAAAAACAATGTTCAAGGAAACTTTAACAACAATATATATATATATATATATATATATTAAACTTTTGATCGTTCAAATTATAAGAAGAATTTGATTTCATAGAAACTTTGTTGGTTAAAGCAAGTTAATCACTGGTAACACTATAATAATAATAATAATAGACAATAAATCTAATAAATTTGTGAGAGTATATTGGTGAGTTTATTGAAAATGTAGGTTTTTTGAATATTAGACTATTATGGTGGGTTGAACAGCAACAGCCTACCAATATAAAAATTTAAAACTTATTTTGATAGCTTACAATTTATACATAGATACTAACCAAATATTTATATATATATATAATAATTTAAATTTGATATTTTATAAATATAAACATAAACACTAACCAATAAAAAAAGAATCTAAAATCTCTTTTTCTTTTTGTAATTGTTGATTTTAACAAAACTCTTAACGTTTTTAGTGTCACGTTTCACATTAAATAGAAAGTTAGTAGATTTTAAATATATATAAGTGAATAAGCAACATTATTTAATATGATAATCTTTTAAGTCAACGGTAAGCATTCAGGGTATGATAAGTGGTATCAAAATAGACCTGAAATTTTATTCATATGTGAATTCGTAAAATTGCCCAAATGGAGATTGTCATGTAGGTAATAAGTTCCATGTGTTCCCAAATGATGGGCATTACAAGTCAAGTGGGCCTAAAAGTTTTGTGTCTTGAGTCTCAATAAAGATTGTCAAACAAGTAATGGGTCCCTATGTCCTTGGGGGATGGGCAATACAAATACTAGATTGGCTTTTGAGTTTGAGACAGACCGTAACGAGGGGGTCAGGTGATTGAGTAAAATAGAATGTCACGTCTCACATCGAATAAAAATTGAGTAAATATTAGGTGTATATAGGCAAATAAGAAGAATTACCTAATAAGTTATTCTTTTGGGTCAATGACAAACACTCAACCATAACATTAGGTAGATGATTCTTCTCCTTTTAAGGTCGAGATTATTTATTTTAACGATTCAACCTCGACGTCTAGGTAGAATCTCTATTATCATTTGTGCCCCTAGTATACAAATTTTCACCATTATTGTTTTCTTTGCTTTTAATTTTAAGTTTATGTTTTCGAGATCATACAGCAGACAAATAGTCATTCAAAGTCAAGGAATTTTAACTATATTTTATAGCAGATTTAACATCCTTAAAAGATGATGGTAAAGAATTTAACAAAATTATTGTTTGGTTCCCATCACTTATAATTTCTTATGTATTGGCAATATCTATACATGTTTTCATAAAATCATCAAGGTTTTCTTCCGATCCTTTATTATAATTCATTTTAAAACAAAATAATTTTTCTTTAATTGGAATCTTGATAATAAGAGACTTTGAAATATAAAGAGTTCTGAGTTTACCTTAAAGATCAATAGCTATGGTCTCTTCGTTTACTTGTCTCAGTATGTTAGTTGCAAGTTGAAGGACGATCATACTAAAAGTAGTTTCTTTTATTTCAATTATTTATTTTGGAGTCACGGTTGATGGAATATCTTTAGGGTCATTTGAGACTTTTTGTTGCACAAGAAAATCACTCGTATTCTTTTGCCATAATCCTAAATCACAATTTTTATCGAATCTTTCCACCTCAAACTGTGTATAATTATGACTTTCTACTGTTTCTTAAACTATAAACACAAATCGAGTCTTCAATCGAAAAAGAATTAAAATCCTAACAAGGCTTTGATACTATTGTTAATAATTTGTATAACACAAGACTTTATTTCTTTAGAGTCAAATGGATTCAAGAACTCAATCAATTAACATGCAAATTGAGAACGCAATATTTATAGTGATTCAACTACAAATATAGCCTACATACATTTAGGCTTGACAATGACAGCTTTACTACACTAAATCAAGAAAGATTACAGCCATAATACTAAGAACTTTACACAATAACCAATTACAAAATTATTAACCTAGAAAATCCTAAAGTTTACACTAAAAGAAGACAAAGCTACACACACACATAGAGAGAGAGAGAGAGATAGAGAGAGAAACTACTTAAAGAAACTCAAAAGACTTAAATTGATTGAAATCCTAAAGCTTAAAAGTACAAATATATAGAAAATACAAAATGATGGCGTTTAAGTTATTAGAGTAAAAAATATATCTCCTAAGTGAAATCTCTCATTTGTCCCTACTAAAACAGAAAACCAACAAGTAACTTTATGAACCACTGTTTCACATTTATAATCATCATTTTTTTCTTATATTGGAGATTTGGTGTTAAACAATCTTATTCAAGCAAAAATTGAGTAGAATATCAATGAGGAGAGTTACAATAAGTTTAGAATATGTGGAACATGCATAACGAAATTTATGACGTGTGGGATACGAAGGAAGAAGTGAAACAAGACTTGAAGACATGAAGGAAATGAGAAAAAGTATGGAGCTAATAACAAGGCTAAGCGCCGTGGCGCCTTGGGTTGGATGCCGCGGTGCCCAAATTAGTATGTTAACACTGCACCATGCTCAGCGCTAGAGCTAGTATAGTCAATTTTCAATCTGAATTTTTGAGTTTTGGAAAGTTTTGGACATTTAAAACAAGTGGATTTTTACTCAAATAAGGATTCATGTTAGTAGGCACAAAATAACCCATATATAAACTACTGCAAACCCTTTAGTTGAAATTAAGCATTAAGAAAGACTCTAAGAGAAATAAGATCTAGGTAGACATTAAGTGCTTGTGTGCAGTAGGGTGAAACTAGTGTTTGGGTGTTCATTATTCACGAGAGAGTAAGGGTACACTAAACACTAGATCTTTTTTAAGGTTCTTCTTTGGGGTTTCCTTGTAAATTCTACGGGGAGTTAATAAGAGAGGCTATAATCATTAGATCCATCGTGGACGTAAGCAATTTGACAAAATCACAGAAGTGATTGTGTTGTGCTCTTTGTTATCTGCTTTGAGTTCTTGTCATTTTGCTTGATATCCAGATTATTTCGCTGCGCAAAGAAGTTAGGGTTTAAGGTTGAACTTAGTTAAAAAATTTTACTTTAACCTAATCTCACAAAAAAAAAAGAGCGATTCCTCTAACATCTTATTTATGTTATTCCTGTGGATATCAATTTCTTAGCACTATGGTTAGGAAGGCTTGGTGTGGTGAATTTGTCAACAGTTTAAGGCTTGTGAACTCTACATTCTTTTTAATTTTTTTTATCGGGGTTATGTATTACAATGTTATGGTGCGAGTTTAATATGGTTTAGTTATTTGAAATTTTAAGATCCTTCTAAGATAAGGTTTTGCTTCAATAAACAGGTGTTATTTTCAATAGTTGATATTTCCATCTTAACATTCAACAAGGTTTATTTTGAAAATGTAAACTGTAAGTAAGTTTTTCAGAAACCAAAATTCCTTAAATGGAAAATGGATTTGAGCTTTGACTACTTCTATGATCACTGCATTTCATTTAGTGAATTGACATGTTTATCTTATTGGTTTTTTGTTGTGTTAAAAATTGGTGATTCAACAATCTTGTATGAGTAAAACTTGAGATAAATACTCAAAGGAGAGTAATTATGAAGTAAAGTACGGATTATGTGTATAAAGAATGAGTAAAACAGAAAGCCAAAAGAATGGGTACTGCTCATGTGACGACACTGTTGTACCCAGTGACAAGCACTATTCATAACAGGTACTGTTTATGCATGGGATATGGTACACGAGATTACTATTCACGCGTCAACTTGAAGGTATTTTATGTTTTGGCTCAATTGACTTATTTAAGTAGGATTATGACTCCTACAAGTAAATACTCTTATTCCGATTAGATTTAGAGTTTCTAATGGTATTTTATTCACTATATAAACATTTTATAAGCACAAGAAAAAGACAAGTATCTAAAGTTTTAAGATGTAACCATAAGAGATAATAGAAGAGTTAGGTAAGAACTAACTGCGTGGTGCATTAGGGTGTGACATTTTAGAAAGTGTTTTCTTTTGGTTCTTGAGTGAACAAAAGAAAAACCATAGATCCGTTTGGCTTAGATGTTCGGGTTATTCTTATATTTCTTATAAAAATCTCTTATGAGGAGATATTAAGAGATATCGGAGAAATTATGGTGATCAATAGTAGATACTTAGAGATCTCTATGTGAGATACTAAGGGATCTTGTGGGATCATTGATGATGTAAGAGAATACTTAGTGATCTATATCAATAATAAGAAGATGGATCGTGGATCTTTTATGGACGTAGTCAATTTTGGGCCAAACCACGTATATCTTGTATCTTATTGGTTTATTTTTTTTATTTATCTTTGTTGATGTGTGTGATCTTATATGTTCTTACTTATACTGTGAGTTATAATTTCTCAATGCACATATAATAAAAATTGTATCAAAATTGTGACTTAGTTGATGTTATAAAATTGTCAAACTGAATAATATAGCTTGATATTCACAATAGGTTACAGTGGCACAATGGCCAATAAAATTACCCTGAAATTACATTGAACTCTTGAGCACGTGATATTGCACCCATTGATATGGAATTGCAATGGATGAAAGAATAATGATACATCAAATTCTCGCATGGTGCATGGTTGTTGTCGCTGCTCTGATTGCTACAATAATGTTTGTTGCAACTTTTTTTTTTATTTAAAAAAAAATCTCATTTTTTTAAAAGTGGCTCAATAAATCAAATATTCATGTAATTTATATTATATTTTAATAATTAATTAAAATTCTAATTTTAGCCCCACAATTGTTGTAAATATTATTTTTTACTAAATAAATATTATATATCATAATATCAATAAAAGTATATCCTCTTTTGACCATTACTCGTGAGTGATACATTGTCGTGTAACAACATGTAATTAATAAATTTTTAAAGTTAATAACATAATTAATATTGTACAGTTGATATGCAATATAAATTTAACTCAAAATTATTTTTATGGATACTTATGAAGCAAAGCTTAAAAAATAAATGTTAAATTTTAAAATTTTAAAATAACCTTCAATACTTTTATTGTTAAGAAAATTTTGTTAAAACTTAAAAAATATCTAATATGCCATTCTCTATTGTCCAGTTGACAAAATGTCAAAATTTTTGTTAATTTTTAAGGATAAAACATTAGTATTTTCATATATAACATTTTAAAACTTTGTCACATAAAAAGAACAAAAGAGAAAATTAAATCTATCTCTTCATTTTTTCTAGAATCTTCTAGAAAAAAATTTTACTTTCTAAAAGAAAAAATCTTACAATAAAAATTACATACATAATTTTTAATCACAAAAATAAAAAAAGTTGTCAATCTAAAAGTTCTATTGGGAATTCGGATGATTTTGCTTGTAGTGAAGTAGTGTGTGTTGATTAATGGTAGTTGGTAAAATAATAATTTAAACCCTCACAAATATATATATATTGATTTTTGTTAATTATTAGTTTAAAAAAATTACAAATTCTTGAGTTGTGATTAAAAAATTTATATGTATGATTTTTTTTTTTGGTGAAATTTTTTAAAAGAAGTCAAAATTAAATGAAAAGATAGATTTAATTATCTCCTTTTGCGTTAGGTGCCAAAATTTTAATAATATTATATATAAAAATCTTAATATTTTATTTTTAAAAATTAATATTTTATTAATTGGGTTTTTCATCATAGACATTTTTTAAATTTTTATTTATTTTAAAATTTTTTTATTGATAATAAAAATATTAAAAGCTATTTTAAAAACACGAGAATTAACATTGATTTTTATCTTCACCTAAGGTCACCTATAAAAATAACCTTTTAACATATAGTAATTAATTAATAGCAACTTGGTTTTCAGGAAGATCAACTTATCTTGGTCCTATATTCCAAAAAAAAAAAAAGATGACCAAAAGAATGTTCGGTGGGCTGCTTTGTACACCATGAACTTCATCTGAGAATGCTGCATAAATAATTTCATGTTTTATTAGATAATTAAGGTAATTTTGTCATATTTGACTAAAAGGTAAATGAAGAAAATATTCGCTTTGCCTACACACACACACAAAAAAAAAAAAAAAAAAAGAAGAAAAACCCCAAAAAATGAAAATCAAGAGCTAACCCAAACGGCGCGTATTATATTTATATGGAACTTTTAATGGCGGGAAAGCACAAGCCTAAGTGACTAACCAAATCGGCAGCGACGGGGCCTTGATATAATTGAAAAAGTCTTCCACACTTGTATTTCCTCGAAGTGCAAACCCTGATATACTGTTCTAGATGACAATACACACTTTTGGGTCTGAATCCCATTTCTTCCCTGTAATGAATAAATAGTGGCCGTGTGGGTTTTGATTGAAAAAAAGAGAAACAAGAAAATGGGTTGGAACTACCCAGATATATCTTTAGAAGAAATGATGAAACTGATAAAAGGGTTTGTAGATATATTGATTCTGGCATCTGGGTATCAATCCTCCGGCCTTCCCGCCTACTGGGATGTCCACAATATCAAGAATGCGCTTCACTGGGGTCTTTTCTTTGAGAATGTCTGTATTTTCTATTTCTCTCACCTGTGTTGGGTTTTCTTTTCTTTTTTTAATTTTCCGGTTCCATTGTATGATTACTGATTTTTTTTATACTTTAGTTCTTGAATTTTGGTATTTTGAAATTAGCTAGTTTATGCCTTTTAATTTCTCATTCGCATCATATTATTTGTTATTTCTCTCTTCTTCTTTTTTGGGTTAATTTATTTTATCATCAGTTTTAGGAGTCTTTGGTATGTCAAGTAATGCTCTTTTACTTTGTAAGTTTCTCATGCAAACGTGGTCTTAAGTATACTCACTTGATGGTCACTTAATATTTAGCTATCCTGGCTCTTAGATTGCTACATATTGGGTGGGGCATATCGTGTTTGTTACATTCAGTCACTTTCCCACAAGTCTTATATTACGTGCCACTGGCTTAAAATTGTTCAGCATATGCTCATATTTTCTGATGTCCTTTTGAGTTAAGTTTCTTACTTTGTTTAAGTTTTACAATGGATGTGTGCATCGATTAGGATAGAATTATTGATCTTTTATAGTGGTAATGTTTAGGTGTTTAGTCACTTGAGCAGCTCGGATGTTTACATGGACTCAATGAAGGAACTTGATGCAAGTCTAACTGTAATAACATCCAATCCTTCCTTCCCTCAGGTTGTGGAGTATATTTAGTCTTTTATTGCTTTAATTTCAGAGATAGATTTTATATTTGAATTTGGAAAATTTGTTGATATGTGATAAGTTCTATGTCATCATGCTGTTATTATTATTATTTTTCTATGTCAGGGTCTTTCACATCTATCATCTGCTACTCTTTGTAAAGCCAGAGCTTTTGTATCAGAACATTTCATTCGTGCATTACCTTTGAGGGATGCCCATCTTGGGGCTTTCCTAAGAGCAACAATTGAATCAGATCTTGATGAGCTTCGAGAGAAAGAGCATGATTGCCTCAACAGGTATCTCAACAAATTGACCCTTCTGGATTCTTCTCCTAACTTGGTTCAAGAACCCATGAGGGATTCGATTATGTCATCTTCAGACGTTGCTCAAAATATGGAGATTGATAAATCTACTGGTGATGATTTTACAAATTTCACTGTTCAAGGGCTCCTCAAGAGGCAGTCGGCAGTGTCATGTATATTGACAGTTAAGATGAGCTTAGATATCCTCTCTAGTGCTATCAAATTTGGTGGTTCAATTAGTTCTGATAATAGCTGGTTTGAAGAATATGAGCAGCAAGACAGTGCTCCACTATTGATGGGGTATGTGGCAGATTGATCTAAGAAAAGTATATATTTTATGTGTGCTGCTTAAAAATTAAAATCAAATATGGATAATAATTTCTGGTTGCTGGAAAGTGAAGACCCCCTTAGTTTGGGGTAGACCTTTTAATAATTTTCTGCTATGCATGTCTGGACATTTAGTTTGAAATCAATTTAGTTGTAACGAATGTGAATGCGTGTTTAAGTAGGAAGGCATGGTCATCATTGCTGCGATCAAGAGCTATATAATATAGATGCTTTCATAGCCTGGTTGCTTTTGGTTGGCTGCTCCTGCTTTTATCAAATTTAATAATTCCCATAGGAAGTTGATTGATTCTTTTTGAACTGATTTGTTAACTTGAAAGTTTCTTTGACTTCATTTTACTTCTCAACTTTGGTAAGATTTACCATCCATTAGTTTTCTATAATTTATTTATCTTTATTTTTTTATAGACATTTAGTTTCATAAAAATCGAAGAGAATAAAATGAAGGGGAAAAGAAAAATTGTAAATGAATCACTCAAGTTCATTAGATATTTCATGATGATTAAGCCAGGTTGACTGGGTTAAAAGATATCCATAGTTATCCTGCAAAATTTAACTGGTCCTGAGTTAAACATGCTTTGGTTTGTACTCAGATGTGTAGGAAACTCAGTTGATATCGTCACCTGGAGCCACTGGAAATCAAGGAATCTCTCATATTTTCTTGATATGGGAACTGTCAGACTGGTCTCTGGGGCAAGCATGATCTTTTCTGCACCTAAATTTCAGTGGGTACAAGTATTTGAAAGGCTTCATATTTCAGCAGAAGGCAGTGATGATAAGTTGAGTAAAACTATTGTAAGTTGTTGGAAATATTCTACCATTCTATTGAAGACATGATTATATCCAATGATCAGTACATCTATTTAATTTTCTGGATGCCTGGTTATATTGCTTATGCATGTTGTGCAACCAGGTATTTGTGTCTCTAGAGAGCACAGGTGTGTGTTTTCACACTGATACATATGCACATTATGTAGGTTTTTGTGTCCCTAAAGAGAGCAGATGTTTGCACAATCATACATATGCACATGATGTAGCTGGTGTCTATGCTAGTTTTTGAGGCATGCAATTAGATACCTGAGACTTATTAAATGATTTTTGGAGGATTCACTATCTTAAATATTATCATTTAATGTTTGTTATCTGTTCAAAATAGGAATTTAAATTTCAAACTTTTTTTCAGGTAGAATTTTCAATTCTTGTAATTGGTGTAGAAAGTGTGATGTGAATTTAGTCCAATCTTAGGTTAGGATATGTAAAGTAGCACTTGTAATTGAAATATAGTGTAGGACTGGTTAGATCCAGTAATTGGTGCCACTCTTCAGGCTAATTGATCGAAATGGCCTCAGCCAAGGAAAAAATTTCTCCATCACCCTTTCAATTTCAGAGAGCAGATCAAAGATTTTGCTTCCGAAATCAAATACATGTGGTTCTTTGAATTTTCGTCCATCAACCTTTCAGTTATTTAAATTTTGTGCATAACCTTTCTTTTCCCCTTGAGACAGGAGCTCCTGCTACTTGGATGCACTGCAAGCAGGTGGAGTTGTCTAATTGAACATTTCATGTCCATTTCTTATAATTCTTTTACCATTTCAAAGCAATATCAAGAATTGTGCGAGAGAGGAGCATATAGTTTTCATTCTAAAGAGGAGATGATGTATTCAAAGGTACCTTTAATGCGTGTGCATATTTTATTTTACTACATATATCTTTCCAACTAAAAAGATGCAGTGAATGCATATCTTACTTTTAATAAATTTTATTGGAAAGATTTAAACATATTAGAGGAATATGGATTTTACTTTATATGTTACTTAAGAACTAAATGATCACCAGAGAAGATTTTTGCTGAAAGTTTGCTTTTCCAAAATGCTGAGCCTTCTGTTGCTTCAGTCAACTTAACACCTTTGCTCACAAGAGGTGTTACTTCATGAAAATGTTATGCAGAATTTATGGTTACCCTTGTGATGTTATAATAGGCATTGGTTCCTGACACAGCCTCCGGCTGAATCTCCATAAGTTTGCATGTTCCAGGACTAGTTTACAGGAACCACATACCTCATTTTATGTGAATCTGTATTTCGTACTCCCCTGAATGAAATTATTCATTACAAAACTGAACCTTCTTTTTAACTGACATATCTCTCCTGCCTCATCCTCCCCTCTGCTCGCTTTCACGGAGCTTTGACATTGTTTCTTACAACTTAATGCTGCTTTCTTTCTCTAATCAAGAACCCTCCATTGACGGATGAGTATGCTAAATATAAATTATTAAAAGGTTTACATGGTTATTTAATATACACCCGAATTCTCATTAATTAGATTTATTCTTTTTGTCTTGTTGGATCTGAAAGAACACTTTTTTTCTTGATTGTAAAATTTTAAAGTAGGAACTACTCATTTACACCCTGTTTATGCTTCCAGTTGATTTAAGGTCAAAGATAATGTGCTAGGTAGATTAAGCCTAGGGTTCCCTTTTCTTTTTCTGCCAAATCAGTATTCTTTAATGTTTATCCTGTTCATAAAACTAGTTCATGATCAATCAATATGCCAAAATGATTTGGTTTCTGGTTCAAATCTGAGATTGATTGGGGATACATTTTTTTAGTTGATTTAGAATGTGCTTTGCTATTTATTTGCAAGTAACAGCTACATCCAGCTTTTAGCACCCCAGCTTATTATCTATGATCAGTTCTGCTGGTTTAAAGCAGGAAAGTTGCTTACTCGAGTATCTGACTGGACTATTAAGTGGTCAACTTCATCAGCTATGGAAACTATCACCTGCCCTTGTAGCAGCTGCTATTCCAACCTGGTAGTGTTATGCTTCTTAATTATTGTTTCTGGATGTATCTTAAACTTCAAATTAATTTTTCTTCTTCACATGGGGGGGTGGGGGGGATGAGTCCCATGTGTTATAGCTGATTTCTTTCCTCACTCCACCTGAAACAAATGGAAAAAATGATAAAATTGAAAAAAAAAAAAAAAGCTTCGCAATCGGTGAAAAGTTTGGTAATGGCCAAGTTTAGTTTTCATAAGATTTTAAATGCCACTTTCCAAGACAGCCCTCCAAACTTCTATGGAGACGTGTTGATCTAGTTTTCGTTTGTTAATTGAATATGGTGAAACGCCATTGCAGGTCACCTTTGTTTAGATTGTATTTCAGTGAAATGGAGACTCAGTTCAAGGGAAATTCTTCAACAATGAGGTTATCTACAATTAACTGCTCTTTCTTCATTGGAATATGGATCAAAATCATTAAATTTTCTTGGGGTTTAATTTCATTACAGTTAGCAGTTAACCCATTTTCTTGTCTGCAGATGCTGCAGTTGTCCTCGAGATGAGGAGCACAAAAATTGTGAGTATCTTCTATCCTCTCTCATCTTTCTGCACCTGCACACATGCATAGATCCTTGTGTTCTTTATACTGACTGTAAAACTATTGAAGAAATGTTTACTGTTAAGTTAGCGACATTAGTTTAGATTGAAAGAAGACTCAGATTTATAAGAACTCTTAAATGCAGGATGCCGTTTTCTTCTTTCACTAAATGGAACTTTCACCCAACTACTTGGTGAAAAATTATGGTTATTTGTTTATATGCATATATTATGATCAAATTAATTCACAATAACTTGTGTTGTTGTATGGATTAGATCATCTTTCTTCTACTTTAGTTACTTGAGCCTTGTATGATGAATAAGAAGAAATTGTCTAAAATACACAGATTCTCTAAATGAAGTTCTGATTAATAGGGGTAGTATGTATGCTAACCTCTTGAAACATAATAAATTAGTTTACAAAGTCATGTTTATGTGAATGTTATGTTTTCTGATTTATAAAAGTGGTGAAAGAACATTGAAATACTTAACAGTTTGCACTGCTTGATTGAACTTTTAGATGCAGCGATCTCTTCATGCATGTTTGCCCACCAAAGGAGTAGTATCATATGGAAATATAATAAATTTTTTCTTATGCCTTGCTAATTTTCAAATAGATTTTAGTTGTCTTATTTGACTTGCTTTGCCTTGTGCCAAAATGGTATCAATTATGGGTTATTATTAAATCGGTCCCTGTTTGCTAAAATATTAACTAGGTCTAAAGATTTGCCACCTGTATCAAATAGGTGCTCAAGTAAAACAGATGGCACTGGGAGGAACCTATTTGTTACAGAAGACAAATTTGTGTCACCAAATCATTGAACCTATTGAATAACACCCCTGTGAATTATTCTAATACATGTCTATTTATCAAAATTATATAAATTCTCACAAGAAATCAACTTGTGATGATTCTTAGGTGAACTTGCCGAGAGAATGTGGTGCCTTTACATATTTCATGTTTGTGGTTCTCATCTAATGCATGGTGGTCCTAATACCTGACATTGAGTATTACTTCTCTGGTCTTCGGTAAGAGCTTCCCTTTCTCAAGCATTGCCAAATGACTGTTTCTCTTTATTGTGAGTTTCACATTAATAATGTTGCTTGCTGTAATTGTTTTGATAAATAGCTCTTTTGTAATTGTTTACAGGTTACTTTGTCTTATGTTGGAGAATATGATGTAATTGTATCATCAATCTGGTTTCAATTCTTAGTTTTATATCATTATCAGTTACTTTATCTGATAGGACCCGACCCGACCTCTCTTCGAGAATCGAGACAGATCCTGCGATGACATGTGACTAACATATTCTTTACTCATACATATGATACAATGAGGCTACCTGCCTCAACAAAAGTGTACATCTAATACACAAAAACATATACAAATACATAGACTAAAACACTTATGTAGCTATGCACGTTGGCCTAACCTCAAAATGTGATGACTATCACACTGTACAAATTCCTGTGACAACCTGGGAAAAATAGGGAAAATAGAAAAAAGGGTGAGCTTGTGGCTCAGTGAGTGGACATAATTTGAAAATATCATATACTTTATATGTATTGTACACGTATAAATCTGTATGATAAAATAATCATAAAACTGCATACTGAGTAATCAATAAACTTGTACTGGAAATATGAACTGTCATAAAATCTGTGCTGAAATTAAAATCATGACATAATACTGGGATCTGAAAATCTGAAAGCGCAAACTATCATAAAATCTATTATCAAGCTGAATATATGTAACATAACTCTGGGAACATGTACTACATATATATACTGAAAACCACACCAAACTTGTACCCAGGGAAAATCTGGTCTAACCTGGCGGAGTAACTCACGCACAGGCAGAGCGGGGGATCTAAGCTGGTCTAACCCGGCGGAATGTTACATCGCTCGGGCAGAGCAAATTAAACTGGTCTAACGCATGCGCAGAGCAACTACATTAAAGGGGAGGGTACGCATATGGTGGTTCAAAAACTACTACAATATAATATTGTGACCATAATTATTCTGAAATAATTATTTTTATATTGAACATAATTATAAATTGTACTATAATAAATTCTAAAATATTTCTGAATCTACTAAATAGTATAAATATTTTTCTGTCTAAAATAAATCATAATTAAATCTAATAACGCGCAATTAAATCATAATTGGCTGTATTGAAAACATATAAAATATATATAGTTATCCACTCACAAAAGTGCGCTAATCCTGAGCTGGGTCTAGATTCTGAGATCTACCCGCTATCGGCACACCTCCTATATCATAGGGTGTAAAAATACATCATTAGTATTGATATGTATTATAAATATTAAAATCTAAATATTCTAATATCGTAAAACTATTACCCGCTAAACCGCTGGGTATAATTCTGACTACCCAACTAATTTCCTAAATTTTTTTATTTTCTTTCTTTTTCTTTTCTTTTCCTTTTTCCTTTCTTTTCTTCTTTCTTTTCTTTCTTTTCTTTTCTTCCTTTCCTCGGTTTCTCTCTTCTTTCTCTGTTTCGGTTTTTTTTTCTGTTTCCTTCTGTTTCAATTCTTTCTTCTTAAGCGAAGAAAGTAAAACAAAAAATATATATAAAGCGCCGCCGCTTTTTTTTTTTTTTTGAACTTACACTAATCTTTATATATATAATACACGTGTATTATTGTAATACACGTGTATTACAATTCCTCTCCCCTTATAAAAATTTTGTCCTCGAAATTCGTATACCTCTCTGAAACAAATGAGGATACTGAACTCTCATCTGATCCTCTCGCTCCCATGTAGTCTCTTCCACTGCATGATTCCTCCATAGAACTTTAATTAGCGGAATAGTCTTATTACGTAGTACTTGCTGGCGATAATCCACTATCTGAACAGGTTCCTCGTCATAAGTCAAGTCTGTCCTCAACTGAACTGGCTGAGTATCTAGAATGTGAGAAGGGTCAGGTATATACTTCCGCAACATAGAAACATGAAACACATCATGAATGCGTGACAACTCAGGTGGTAATGCTAAGCGGTACGCAACCACACCAACCCTTTCTAGAATCTCATATGGCCCAATATATCTAGGACTTAGTTTTCCCTGTTTCCCAAAACGAAGCACACCCTTCCATGGTGAGATCCGTAAAAAGACTCTGTCTCCTACTGCAAACTCTAGCTGTCTACGGCGTTTATCTGCATAACTCTTCTGTCTATCTTGAGCTGCCTTGAGTCTGTTTCTGATAATACTGATCTTCTCACTAGTGGCTTGAATGATCTCTGGACCCAACAATTTTCTTTCTCCAACTTCATCCCAACAAATTGGAGTTTTGCATTTTCTTCCGTATAAAGCCTTATACGGCGCCATCTGAATGCTAGACTGATAACTATTATTATATGCAAACTCCATCAATGGTAAATAATCATCCCAATTACCCTTAAACTGCAACATACAAGCTCTGAGCATATCTTCTAATATTTGTATAGTTCTCTCCGACTGCCCATCTGTCTGAGGATGAAAAGCTGTACTAAAGTTTAGCTTAGTGCCTAAGGCCTTCTGTAAACTATGCCAGAATCTAGAAGTGAATCGAGGGTCTCTATCTGATACGATGGACACTGGAGCCCCATGTAACCGTACAATCTCACTCACATACAAATGAGCCAGCCTATCTAATGAGTATGAAATCTTATAAGGCAGGAAATAAGCAGACTTTGTGAGTCGATCAACAATCACCCAAACACTATCATGACCTCTTCAAGTACGAGGAAGCCCAACAACAAAATCCATGGTGATATGTTCCCACTTCCATTCAGGAACTGGAAGTGGTTGAGATAATCCTGCTGGCCTCTGATGTTCTGCCTTAACCTGCTGACAAATCAAGCAGTGAGATACAAACTCTGCAATCTCTCTTTTCATACCTTGCCACCAGTAATGTTCTCTCAAAGTACGATACATTTTTGTGCTGCCAGGATGCATAGCATAAGCTGAGCTGTGAGCTTCTTCTAAAATCTGCTTCTTTAACTCTGAGTTATTCGGAACACAAAGCCTGTTACCCATAACTAATGTCCCATCAGCTTTCAACGTTAAATCAGTTCGCATTCCATTCTTTACTTCTTGCTTAAGTTTAACTAAATTAGGATCCTGATCTTGCACATCTCGAATCTGATCAATCAACATAGGCCTAACTTGAAAATGTGCTAGAAGGACTCCAGATTTGGCTACAGACAATTCAACCCCCATAGATCTTAATTCAACTAACAATGGAAGATAAGTCACTCTCAAATAAGCAATAGAGCTAGAAGACTTCCTGCTGAGTGCATCTGCTACCACATTCGCCTTACCTGGATGATAGTCAATCGTACAGTCATAATCTTTTATTAACTCTAACCATCTCCGTTGTCTCAGATTCAAATCTTTCTGTGTGAACAAATACTTCAAATTTTTGTGATTAGTGAAAATTTGACATGTAACACCATATAGATAATGTCTCCAAATCTTCAAGGCGAATACTACTGCTGCTAATTCTAAATCATGAGTTGGATAATTCAACTCATGCTTCTTAAGTTGCCTAGAAGCATAAGCTATCACCTTACCATGCTGCATCAATACACAACCTAACCCCTGTCTAGAAGCATCACTGTAAATTATAAATCCTTCAGTGTCAGATGGAAGAGTGAGAACATGAGTTGAAGTCAATCTCTTTTTAAGCTCTTGGAAGCTATCTTCACATTCATCAGTCCACATAAACTTTACATTTTTCCTAGTCAACTTTGTAAGCGGTGCAGCAATCTTAGAAAAGTCTTTAACAAATCTTCGATAATAACTTGCTAGACCAAGAAAACTTCTAATTTCTGTCACACTAGCTGGTCGCTCCCAATTTACTACAGCTTCAATTTTTTGAGGATCCACATAAATTCCATCTGCTGAGATCACATGGCCCAGAAATACAACTTTATCTAGCCAAAACTGATATTTGCTGAACTTGGCATATAACTGTTTATTTCTCAAAATCTGTAGCACTATCTTCAAATGTTCTACATGCTCCTCTGTACTCTGTGAATACACAAGAATATCATCAATAAAAACTATAACAAATCGATCAAGATAGGGACGAAATGCCCTATTCATAAGGTCCATGAATGCAGCTGGAGCATTAGTTAACCCAAATGGCATTACTAAAAACTCATAATGCCCATATCGAGTTCTGAAAGCAGTCTTAGCCACATCAGTATCTCTGATCTTTAACTGATGATACCCTGATCGTAGATCGATCTTTGAGAAAATCTTTGCACCCTGTAACTGATCAAATAAATCATCAATGCGAGGGAGTGGATACTTGTTGCGTATAGTGACTTTATTTAGCTCTCGATAATCAATGCATAGCCTCAAAGTTCCATCCTTCTTTTTAACAAACAATACTGGTGCTCCCCATGGTGATACACTAGGTCTGATGAAACCCTTATCTACCAATTCTTGTAACTGAGTCTTCAATTCTTTTAACTCTGAGGGGGCCATTCTGTATGGTGCTTTGGAGATAGGAGTTACGTCAGGAACCAAATCAATACCAAAATCAATCTCTCTATCTGGTGGTAAGCCTGAAAGATCTTTAGGAAATACATCTGGAAAATCTCTTACTACTGGAATATCTTCTAATGTAACCCCATTGACTCTGGTATCAATAACATGTGCCAAATAAGCTGAACATCGTTTTCTGAGCAACCGTTTAGCTGTCATAGCAGATATAACACAGGATGGAAGAACTCGTTGCTCTCCACAAAAAATAATATCAGGCTCTCCATGTCTTTTGAATATAACTTCCTTTCGAAAACAGTCTACAGTAGCATGGTGATTAGCTAACCAGTCCATCTTAAGTATTGCATCAAAATCATGTATAGCAAGAGGAATTAAATCTGCTACCATCTCACTACTACCCACTTTGATAACACAATCCCGAAATACATTCTCAGCCAGTAATGATTCTCCAACTGGTGTGGCTACCACCAAACTATAATCTAGGGGTTTTAACATTCTATCCGCATGTACAACAAAGATACGAGAAATAAAAGAATGCGTAGAGCCCGGATCAATTAAAATATAGGCCTCTCGGCCAAAAATAGTCAGCATACCTGTAACCACATCTGGGGTAGCCTGTGCCTCTTGCTGAGTCAAAGCAAATACACGTGCCTGGCTACGAGGTCGACCTGGTTGACCCCTCTGTGGATCTCTACTAACTCATAAAGCTCTAGGTTGTACACCAGTACTAGAGATAGGCTCTCCTGTCTGAGATCCTCTAGGCCTCTGAATATTGCCATTGCCACCTTGAAAACCCTGAGAAGCTGTACTCTGTACTAAGTTGCTACTCTGAAGAAGATGAGGGCAATCTCTCCTCAAATGTCCAGCTTGTCCGCAATGGTAGCAACCTCTAAAACCTCTCAGACACTGTCCCTCGTGACTTCTCCCACACATGGAACACTGAGGGTACCTTCTTATGCTTGCACTACTACTTAACTGGCTACCACCTCGGGGCCTCTGACTCCCTATGTTGCTTCCAACAGATGGAGGCACAATACTCTGACTAGAACTCTGTCTCTGTCCTCCTGATAGTATAGGGCTCTGACCATACCGTTGTCTACCAGAATACCCTGCCTGGGATGTCTCTCCTCCAGATGCTCTACTGCTACTTGATCCACAAATTGACCAACTATGGCCTGGTCTCTGCTTGAATGACTGGGCTCTACGTGCCTCTACTAGGCTTCTCTCAACTCTCATTGCAGCCCCTACCAACTCACTGAAATCAATGTGCCCCATAGCTGTAATTGTTGTCCTGATATTGCCTCTAAGGCCCTGTTCAAACCTCTTACATTTATCCCTTTCATTCTGTATTGCATAAGAAGCGAACCTCGATAACTCTATAAAACAGTTCTCGTACTTCTCTACTGTCATCAATCTTTGTTCTAGCTCAAAGAACTTACTAGCCTGGATGTCTTGGTAAACCATAGGAAAGAATTTAACATTAAATTCTTTACAAAAATCAGCCCAGCTAATCACCCCTCCATATCTACGTGATACTGATCTCCACCAGTGGTATGCCCCACCCTCAAGTAAAAATGTAGCAAAGGAAACTCTTTCATCATCAGTACATCTCATAACATCAAATATCCGTTCTACTCTAGTCAACCATGACTCTGCATCAGCTGGCTCTGTAGTGCCTGAAAAATTCTCTGCCCCCAAACTACGAACAGACTCTATTATATTCTCTCTCTTAGGTGGTCCCTGTGTTTGTCTCTCCACTGCAACTGTAACTAAGTGAGCCAGTCTATCTATGGATTGCTCTAGGGCAGGTCTATCAGGCTGTCCCTGTGTAGGCCGTGTCACAGGTTGTGGTACTGGCTGAGGGTGCATCTCCTCTACAATAGGATCGGGCTGAGTTTGAGGTATGGGTACAGGGGGAACTGACTCAGCTACTTCCTCTCTAATAGATTCATCCCTTCTATCTGATACTAAGGGAGCTCCTAGTTCAGCCACAAGTTTTGTGCGAGGTCGGCCACGTGGACGCATGATGAAAATCTATAAAATGCAACAATTCATTAATGACATCTCTAACATGCATGTATCATGTACTAGTCTACAGAATCTAAAACCATGCTCTGATACCAAACTGACAGGACCCGACCCGACCTCTCCTCGAGAATCGAGACAGATCCTGCGATGACATGTGACTAACATACTCTTTACTCATACATATGATACAATGAGGCTACCTGCCTCAACAAAAGTGTACATCCAATACACAAAAACATATACAAATACATAGACTAAAACACTTATGCAGCTATGCACGTTGGCCCAACCTCAAAATGTGATGACTGTATCACACTGCACAAATTCTTGTGACAACCTGGGAAAAATAAGGAAAATAGGAAAAAGGGTGAGCTTGTGGCTCAGTGAGTGGACATAATCTGAAAATATCATATACTTTATATGTATTGTACACGTATAAATCTGTATGATAAAATAATCATAAAACTGCATACTGAGTAATCAATAAACTTGTACTGGAAATATGAACTGTCATAAAATCTGTGCTGAAATTAAAATCATGACATAATACTGGGATCTGAAAATCTGAAAGCGCAAACTATCATAAAATCTATTATCAAGCTGAATATATGTAACATAACTCTGGGAACATGTACTACATATATATACTGAAAACCACACCAAACTTGTACCCAGGGAAAATCTGGTCTAACCTGGCGGAGTAACTCACGCATAGGCAGAGCGGGGGATCTAAGCTGGTCTAACCCGGCGGAATGTTACATCGCTCGGGCAGAGCAAACTAAACTGGTCTAACGCATGCGCAGAGCAATTACATTAAAGGGGAGGGTACGCATATGGTGGTTCAAAAACTACTACAATATAATATTGTGACCATAATTATTCTGAAATAATTATTTTTGTACTGAACATAATTATAAATTGTACTATAATAAATTCTAAAATATTTCTGAATCTACTAAATAGTATAAATATTTTTCTGTCTAAAATAAATCATAATTAAATCTAATAACGCGCAATTAAATCATAATTGGCTGTATTGAAAACATATAAAATATATATAGTTATCCACTCACAAAAGTGCGCTAATCCTGAGCTGGGTCTAGATTCTGAGATCTACCCACTATCGGCACACCTCCTATATCATAGGGTGTAAAAATACATCATTAGTATTGATATGTATTATAAATATTAAAATCTAAATATTCTAATATCGTAAAACTATTACCCGTTAAACCGCTGGGTATAATTCTGACTACCCAACTAATTTCCTAAAATTTCTTATTTTCTTTCTTTTTTTTTTCTTTTCCTTTTTCCTTTCTTTTCTTCTTTCTTTTCTTTCTTTTCTTTTCTTCCTTTCCTCGGTTTCTCTCTTCTTTCTCTGTTTCGGTTTTTTTTTCTGTTTCCTTCTGTTTCAATTCTTTCTTCTTAAGCGAAGAAAGTAAAACAAAATATATATATAAAAGCGCCGCCGCTTTTTTTTTATTTTTTTTATTTTATAACTTACACTAATCTTTATATATATAATACACGTGTATTATTGTAATACACGTGTATTACATTATCAATAATCAGATTATCTGGCCTACAATTTTTATTTTTAGCATCTTTGTGGGCCTTTCTAGATAAATTGTGATCACAACTTTGAATGAAAAAGTATAAAGTTGCGGTTGGATGAATGTGAATCATGTCATGCTCACTCATTTGGGCATGGATGGCGTGAACTTTTACTCAATCTATCCTTATCCTACTCTTCCTGCCTTTTTCTTTACAGATGCTTGGTGGGAAAGTTCCAACTCAGAGTAGAACACAAGCAAAGTCATAAATGATAATTGCTAGTTACTTTTGCTAGACAAGCCAATGCAAAAAGTGCTTTGTCATCAGTGATATTGCATCACTAGCAGCAAGTCTTTTATTAAATAATTCGTTGTTGTGACCACATCACTAGTGCCTGATGTCAAAGTAGACTGTGCCTTGTGTTCTACATCTTGCAAAAAGCAAAGTGGAATCAAATGTGATAGACAATGACTCATGCAAGTACTAATTGATACTTTAAAGCATTAAGCATGCCCTATTGTTTCCTTCCAACTATCTCATAGCTCTTTTTCTGCTTCTAGCCCTGTAAGCTTTTCTCCTTGAATTTCTATGCAGCTAGTGGTAAGCAAGGATCTAAACATGAAGAGTCTCAAAATAATGAACTTGAAGAAGATGCAATTGTTGGAGCGGGGGGTGACAATGTCAAGCACCAGGTCTGCAATCACGCTTGGTAATGTTCAAAGAAGAATGCCAACAGGTTGTTTCTGTAAATCACATTTCTCGAGACAGCTGGTCTGGAAATTCAAGTCGCAGTTGAAGCAAGCTATGGGATCTCAAAGGATCAGTGCAAAGTCCAGCTATGATATCCACAGTTATATTCTGAACTTCGACGATGGTCTTTTCCCATGATTGTCTTTGCTGAATTCTTCTTCATGGTGTTTTTTTGTCTCATTTTCAACAATAAGTCGTCCTACTGTCCTCCATTTCTTCAGAGGGCCATTTGAGGCATGTAGATATACAATCATTATCATTATAATTGTTATTTGTGTCAAGAAACTTTATTTGGAGTTGTATACACTTGTACTCCATGCAGCCTGCAATTACTGTACAACAGGCTGTTGGAAACTTAGAACTGTGTTATCTATAGCAGCCGAGTGATGTATTTGTATAGTTTGAACTTTGAAGGTCTACATATATTCGAAGCTTGTTCAGTAATGTTTGATTGCTGATTCGGGGTAAAAGAAAGAAAGCTTCGTAATGGTAGCCTAGCCTTTTATCCAATTTTCTGTTTGTTTCTAAATTATTTGGCGCCTCCAGCAGAAACTAAGAAGTTGCATCTCAATTTGTAACAAAGGATGAACTCCTTTTTTTTTTTCCCGATTATTATTATTATCTTTTTTCATACTCTTGCTAATCAACTAAAATGGTATCAGTTTCTAGTCTTTTTTTTTTTATCAACACATGTAATATTATTAATAAAACTATTAATATTACATTAAAAGACTATTAATATAATAATCGTAGAAAATTGAGACTTTACATTATGAGACTTTATATTATATTGCTTTTGTTAGAAAGTCAGTTAGCTCTCTAAGTTAATACTATTTAGATATCAATTCTAGCTTTAGTAATGAAATTATTTTGTTTGGAGGGTGGTTTATGTGTTATAACACTTTTATAGTTGATATTTAATATCTTAAAATCATATAATTGCTTTGTGAAAAATTTTACTTATAAGTAATTAAAAGTATAAATGAATATATATTATAAAAATAAAAATCACAAGACACAAAATATATATATTTCGATGACAAACACTTACATCTACAATGAATCAAAGATTTAATTTATTTTATTACAAATTCACAAAAACTTAACACAAAAGATTAATTAAAAAATAAAACTAATAGTCATAACTCTTTTTTAAATAATCTATTATCACTCTCTTACACATTTAGTATTCAAGTAATTCTATGGTAGCACTTTTTTGTGCACTCAACACTCTAATACCTAACTTGCTCTCTGTTATCTCTTATTTTTTTTATTTTTGATACTTAATTATTCTGATGGGTTACACAAGTTTATATAAGTTTTAAAATTTTTATAAAAACCCTAAATTTATGTAGAATAAGAATTCACATGTTAGGGAATCCAAAATAATTCAAGTTAATTAAGACAGTTTAAAATATAAAACTATCGAAGCTGGACATTGTTGTGATCTCGCACTAGTGCCATGCATTGAGAATTTACTGGTCACACATGTAAAATGTCTCCACTTGTACTTTTATGCCCCTTTTAATTTTTTGCTCTTTGTTTTTATCTATTTCTTATATATTTAATGCATACTTATTATTGTGTCGACTCTTCATTAATTTTTAATTCAAAATCATATAAAAGTATAATTTTAAATTATCAAAATTTCAATAGATCTATTAATGTTTGAACCTAATCTCTTATCAAAGAAACTCAAGTTAAAACTTCATATTGGAAGATTATTTTTATAATAAAAAATTACTACTTTTATTAAAAATGAGAAATCCTTCCATTACATAAAAAGGGTTAAATTACCTCATACAGTATACGAGAAAAAAAAAACTATCCTAGCACAAAAAAAAAATCTCTGAACACCAAATTCCAATCTTTATTTCTTCGGTTCTTTTCTTTTTTCGATTGCCTCCCAAGATGGTCATTCATCTTCACTTAGTAGCATCTATGTTGACCAAATAGAAGCAAATGATAAGATTTTGGTAACATTGGCATCCACTTCTTAGAAAAATATGAAGAGATAATAAGATTTTGATAATAAAGAAACAACAAACAAACGAAAAAAAAACAAGCCTTCATTATAAAAACTCAAAAAGTATAAACAAGCAACATAGATTAGATTATTTTTCATTTTTATTTTCTAAAATTTGACATCCGAATTGGGTGGGAGTCTGTCGAAACCATCATAATTAGATCCAATAAAATGGGAATATAGGCCTTAACAATTGTTGGGTTCATAATTTGGATCCACTGAGCCACATATTTAAGCCCAAAAGTCCTGTTTTATGTAAAAATTAAAAAGAGGAGATTATTTTTATTCACCACCCATCATCCAAATCCCATTCATCAAATAACAGTTAAAATAACTCCTAATTATCACCCTCTTAGGCCCCTCCGTCGATTGCTTTATTCTCTTTGTTGACAGGAAAACAAGGCATAGATCATGCCATGCATTGACAATGGTACCCACTGAATTTGTGGGAATCACAACAAACTAATTCCTTTTTAAGAATCCAAAGCCACCGGTAATCTACTTTTATTTTTTGACTGTTGAAATATCAATACATTTCACTCAAACATCTCAAAATTGAACAAATATCATAAAACAGGATTGTTCTATTTTGAGATAACAAATAACATGTTCATTGTTATACCACGTTCACATACCAATAACATGTTTGATAACATTCTTTTTTAGCACATGTTTCATTACATTAATACAACTATATATATATATATATATCATACTTAATTAAATTAGGACTCAATTAAACCTAAGCAAACAAATTGGGGGATTTGTTTCTAAAATGGAAAGTTGGCCTTATTGAGAAAGTTCAAACCGTGTTTGGTGGCAAGAATGAAATATAACATATTATCAATAAGGAAGAGATCTATATTAGTTATCATTTTTCTCTTTGTTTTTAGTGCATTGCCAGCCAAGCTTGGCTCCATGATTATATACAAGCACACCGATTGACTAACATGCTCAATGCAAATAATTTGCACGAAACTCGAGGCACATAGGAGACATTATGAGTTGTGAAGCACAATTTGCAAAATTTGTTTTCATATCCATTCAAACAATATTAATCATTTCATCTAATCTCATGTGATATTCAATCAAGGACATCGCAATTCAAGGATTCGCCCACAATACCCCACAGCCCATGTCCCTTTATCTGTTGGTGTTCCTCAATCCCCTCTGAATTCATCAACTCTCTTTTTCACTTTCTCTCCGTGTTTTGCAAATGGCCAGAATCTTGGTGTTGATACTTGCATTCACTAGCCTCTGTATTGGCTCAGTGCTTGCAGATTGGAACATTTTGAACCAGAGATGGAGAAATAAAAAGGTGGATGATAGCTTGAAGAACTATTGCGAGAGCTGGAGGATCAATGTTGAGCTTAACAACATAAGGGAATTTGAAGTTGTGCCCCAAGAATGCATAGATTACATCAGAAAGTACATGACATCGTCTCAGTACAAGGCTGATTCTGAGAGGGCCATTGAAGAGGTTAGACTCTACTTGAGCAGCTGTTGCAGCCCGCAAGGTGATGGCAAAGATACATGGATTTTTGATGTTGATGATACCCTTCTCTCTACCATTCCTTACTTCAAGAAACATGGTTTTGGGTAAATTTCTTTTCGATCAACTCTAAATTCAGTGATGCATTTTGATGTTCTTTAGAACTGAACTTAGTCATTTATGTTTAATAAAGCTTTTGGTTGCTTAGATTTTTGCCCTAAAATGAGTACATATGGTGAGCAAATATGCCAAGTATGTTTACAAAATTCGTTTGATCGGATGATCTAGTTTCTTTTTCTTGGATTTCTTTTGATGGGATCTGTTTGATCCTGCTCCCTTTTTGATCACTTTTGTTTAGATTATTCATATTTTATTATGACTAGGCTATTTTCTTTTACAGTTTTAACCAACAATTGTTTGTGAGTTGAAGCATAAAGTATATTCTGTTGAGTACACTTAAGATCAAGTTAAAGTTTTAAGGATGGTCTACATTTCATACCAATATATGTATTCTCATTAGTTTTAGCTATTAAACTTGACATCAAGTGATCTGATACCTCAAGTTCAATGATATTTGATAGAATGCAGTGCTATTGCTGCAAATGAAATGAAATGGATGTCACATTATCTTCACTGGTGAAAGTGTGTTGTAATAATTTATTGTTATCTTCAATATTAACTAAACAGGGGACAGAAGCTGAATTCAACTTCATTGGAAGAATGGATGAAAGAGAGCAAGGCACCAGCTCTTGAGCACACACTCAGTCTCTTCCATGAGATCAAAAATAGAGGAGTCAAGATTTTCCTTGTCTCTTCAAGAAGAGAAACTCTTAGATCCTACACTGTCGATAACCTCATCCGCGTCGGATACCACGGATGGACTAGCCTTGAATTGAGGTATGTCTGTCTTGATTTTCTGTCGGTATTTATCAGAACATCATCGACCAAGCTTAATGGGTTTTGAATATAAAATACAGGGGACTTGAAGACGAATACAAGCAAGTGCAGCAATACAAGGCGCAAGTAAGAAAACGATTGGTGAAAGAGGGTTACCGCATCTGGGGCGGAATTGGTGATCAATGGAGCAGCATTGAGGGACTCCCCAAACCAAGAAGAACATTCAAGCTGCCAAATTCCATGTACTCTCTGTCCTAAAATTTGAACCAACTCATATTTGTGTAATGTCCATTCCGGAAACTTGTGATCTGTTTTTGTTTATTAGTGTTCGTTTTGGATCATTGCTGAGAGATCTAGAAGTGATATTAAATGATCGAATCTCAATCTAAATGTTTTGTTTATCATGTTTATGCAAGTGGAACTTGTAATAATTTATATCCCAGTTTCCTATTTAAACAGAAGCTTCATGAATCAAAGCTTGTGGCAACAATTAAGCTTTAAAAAAAGAAGGAAGATTCCAGCTTTGGGTGTCAACATAAAGTAGATAAGCTTTTGTAAAGGAATATATACCGAGTGACTTTGGTTCTCATCCTTACTGATTGGCAAAAAAATGAATGCAGTTTGCTGCATTATGATGATTCCAAAAAGATGACAAAGAGAGAGTTGGATTTGTGGGTGTTTGGTTGTGGATTATTATCAACAGCATGACGCCAGTCCATTCATGATCATGAAATAGTCAAGGCAGTGACAAAATATACCAGTGTAAACCCTGGTTTTGGCTTAAGGTTTTATGTGCAAAGGTTGAATTTGTTGCACCGAGTAACTTCTCTTGTGGGGGACAAAATCATTAATTTCACAAAATCAAACATTGTATGGAACAAGTTTGGAGTTATAAGAGTAGCCTACAGGACAGCTACATACATTCGAAACCTATGTGACCCTTTTATAAATATTCTCCAATCCTTTCCCTTTTTGTCTGCTTCTAAATTAAGCAAATCTTTCATAAATTCTGGAATAAGCTTACCTGGAAATAATTAGTGTTCTATATGCATTTTATTAAATTTTGTTGAATTTTTAGGCGACTTTATAGAATAATTTCACCTTGGCAAATGATTTTAACCTTTTCGTTTTAGTAAGGGCACACCTACTTGCTCTCACAAAGCAAAACACTAATTTTAAATTAAAGAACTAAAAAAAAACAAAAGAACCCTCTTTCTTTCTAACTTGGAAGATCCCAAAAAGAGCCCTTCAAAAAAAATAATCCATAAATTTGGAGTTGTTGTCACACTGACGACAATCAAGAATGCATATGAATCCAGTGCCAGTCAGATGCAGGCCTAACCTCCTCTGCATGATCTTATTTGGACTCCCAACCTATTCTTTTCCTTCTTTTAGGGATTTATTTTATGTTGTGAATTCGTGAAAACCTGACACACTTCTTCCGAATTGATTTATCCAGTTTATGGTGACCCTAATTTTGTGTTCATCTAAAATAAACACAACACATTATCTTGGATCATACCGAATTAACGATTACTGAAAAATCAAATCCTATATTAATGATATTTATATACCCTTACGTTTGATATCTCAATAATAATAACACATCATTTAAATTCTCGTATTAAAGACTTTGGCAAACAAATTACATTATTTTTTTTTTCTTGATATTATTTGTTTGTATAATTTGTTAATCTATTGCTGCTTGACACGTGTTCATCTCAGTTATCTTATTTTATACATAAGAAATTAAAATAAAAAATAAAAAGAAGAAGCAATAGCTAAAAAAGAAAGAAAATGTCTTTGGCCCAATTGGCTCTTAAGCAACTGAAAGAACATACATCTCTTCTTCATAAGAGAAAAAAAAACTAATCTCACATGCACCCTAGCAGATATTTCATCACCCACCAATCACAATTTCCCTTAGCGGTCCCAATCACACATGACATGCACTATGACGTCCAATGCTCCACCGAGCTTACCCCGCACGCGCTCTGGGAGGATAGAGAAATAGAAAGAAAGGGAGAAAGAGCACAGGCCAAAGCGCAGCGCACTTCGTTACCGCTCACTTCCGAATTTTTATCACCCACCTGTCTTTCCAGTTGCATCTTCGTCGTCTTTGTGCTGGGTTTTGATACGATTCTTTTCCATTTTTCTATTTCGGGAGGTTTCTCCGGAGTTTCCGGTAAGAATTCGATGGCCCATTTCATAATTTTGTAATTGTTTTTTGCTTTTTCGAGGTATAATGTGATTTATTAGTGCTTTTTTCAGATACCTTTTTGAATGTTTGTTCTAATTTTTTTTTATAAATAAATAATTTGTGTTTACTTGGTTTTTATAGAATTGTGCCATTTACGTTTCTTCTTTTATAATTGTTTTGGTTAGGATTGATTTTTGTTGTTGTTATTTGTTATGTCTGTTAACTTTTTATGTTCTTGCATGATATGGTTTTTGGGATTGTTTTGCAATGGCGGGTTACCTGGTTTTCTCCTTGTGATTTTTTTTTTATTGATGAATGTGTGCTGGCAAAAAATTAATTTTGGTGCTTGATTTAGCTTCTTTTTTTTTTTTTTTAATTTTTCTTTTGTTGTTTCATTATAGGATTTGACTAACTGTTGAAGCATGTAGAATTGATGGGAAACCAAAAAAAAGAAAAAAAATGGCTTAGTAAAGACTGTAATGACTTATCAGACTGACGCTGGCATTGATTTTGTTGATGATTGTGAAGCTTTGGCCTCTTGTGGATAATGAAAATCCTAATTTTACAGCCTCAGTTGCTACCTGAGAATAGTATGTTCTTGAATTGGCATTAAATAATCATGTTTCTGATGGCAATGTCTTTACCAACTAACCATGAAAAAAATGCCACATGCACTTTATAAAGAATAAAAATTGGAATTATACTGATAGAAGGCCTCATTCAATGCTGCACATGCATTTCGTTTCTTGCCTTTCCCATTGATAGTAATGAATGGAGCCAATAAATAGAGCTTTAATGAAAACTGTGTAATAAGCCTGGCTTATTAAGCTTGACTGGGATGTTGGCAGCTACATAAACAATGGTTGGTGTACAGATAATCTTTGTGGCAGTATTAGCACTCGCAGGTTTTCCAAGGTCTTGCTGGTTTTTGTTGCAACAATTTACTGTTTGAAGACTCTTAATCATAATTCCTATTGGTTCTCCTTTATTTCTTATTTGGAGGATTTCTTAATCAGGGTAATTTATGTATAGACAGTATATATAGACCTTGGTAACCATCACAACCTCAATTTAGTACCATTACTTGTCATTGATGGTACAGTATTTTGACAGTTGATGACTTGTTTTCTTCCACTATTTCACGGTGGGTACATCTGCGAGAATCATAGAAGTATGACAATCATCAATACTGATTCCTATTTAGGAGTATCTTCCTTTCTTTATATATTTTTTGTTATGTTTGACACAGTGAAAGCTCTTTATTGTTGTTTGAAATAACCTTGAAATTCCATGTGTGTGCATACATGATGTTTTCTAAGTTGTCCATGAAACAGTTTATATGGTGCTTTTTCTTTTTAGTCCTTTGTGTTTCGTAATGATGTTAACCGTTAATTGATTTATGTTACAGATATCAGTTAATGACCTTTCCCTTGGTAGTATATTGGAAATTGGTGAGAAGGATAGTTTCCAGAAGCTTTTACTTACTAGGTATTGCCATGATATGTAAAGTGCACAAACTTAGATACTACTTGACTGATTAACCAAACCTCTTTAATTTGATTTAAGGACAACAATGGAGGCACGGCCTTTATCCATTCAGAGATCAGGAGCAAGGCAGCTCAGTAATATAGGGGTCTCTGGGCCAATGTCTTCATCGTTACCAGTCCTTCCAACCCCTGTGGAAGAGACATGTCCCAAGTTTCCTGATTCTCGACTGGTTTCTATGGAACGAGAACTCAGGACAAGGCCTCTGGCCCGTGCCCCTCATGTACCATCAAACAATGGAGTAGTTGGTCACATTTTCTCATCATCCTCTGGATTTTCAAGTGATCTTCATTATTCGTCTGTATCACTCCATGAAAAACATCCAAGGAACTCTCCTTTCAGTTCTCATTCATCAACCAATCCTGCAGCCTTGTCACTACCTCATTCTTCTCATTCAGGGATGCTTCAATCTTCAACATCTAGTCATTACAGCAAAGAGAGCAGTGCTTCCTGGCGTTCAGAGTCGCTTCCGGGTTATGTTGATTTTGCAGCAAACACCCCTGTCCAGAATAGTCAAATAGAAAGTAGGAGTTGCAGTGGCTTTGTGGCTTCGGAGGAATTCAGTAAACGAAATGATTGGCACGAGTGGGCAGACCAACTAATTACTGATGATGATCCTTTGGCATCTAATTGGAATGAGCTTCTTGTTGACTCCAATATGACTGAAATGGAACCAAAGGTTTGAGCCCTATCATTGAATGTGATGATTGAGTTGCCTCTGCAGAATAAAGCAAATAATTTCCATTACTTCATTTGTGTTTCATCTTCTCATATTGTTAGCGTCAGATGCCATACCAGGTTCCAAAGACGCCTACAAGCATATCGGCATATCAGTTCCAAGTTCACCAGCAGCTCCCTGCTCCATCTGCAGAAATTTGCACTGTTGTTACCCCCACTGCTTCTGGAAATAATGCCCCAGCTAAACCACGCATGCGTTGGACACCGGAACTTCATGAGGCTTTTGTTGACGCTATAAACCAACTAGGCGGTAGTGAAAGTGTGTCTCTCACCTGAATAATTCTCTTTCTCTCTCTCTCTCTCTTTTTTAAACTTTTATTCCTTTTTCTTCTTTTAAAAAAAAAAATACTTTTTAGGCTTCTACATTAATTGATTTCTTTCTTCTTTCTTCTTTCAACTTACAGGAGCTACTCCTAAGGGTGTGCTGAAGCTCATGAAAGTGGAAGGCTTAACTATTTACCATGTGAAAAGCCACTTGCAGGTATGAACACTTATTCCTTTCTGGATTTCTTTATTCTTCCCCCTTCCTCTCTCTTGTTTTCAATCAATTGTTATGCATATTTCAACATGTCTACTTGGCCCATGCAAGTACTTGCATGTCATGTGTTTGTGTGCATGCATGTAGGTTTAGATTACTCTTTTAATGGGAGATATTGTTACTTGAACTGCAGAAATATAGAACAGCCAGGTACAGGCCAGATTCATCAGAAGGTATGTAACAAAGACATCCAAGTTACATATTTCTTTTTTGTGGTTGGTTTTCATTCCAGCATTTATTTATACCTAATCCTATTTTGTAATTGAATATACATGATAAGGAAATGGCTGTATTCTCCTTTGGATCCTTTGTTTGCTCTAAAAATTAAGTCTTCAGACATGGATATTTGTTCTTGGACAAGAGATGTGTTATAATAGAATTCTACTCTTGTTTGTGGACTTGTTTTACTATATGCAGTTCATGATAAGGAAAGTGTATTTGTAGATTAGTTAAGATAATATGTTCATTTCTGTTGTTGCAGGATCCTCCGAGAAAAGATTGACTCCTCTTGAAGACATATCCTCCCTTGATTTGAAAACGTAAGTCAATTACTTACTAATATTTGAAGCTTTTTAATTACATCTTGTCATAATTTTGACGTTTGTTGGCATTCATTTAATTATGTCATTTGATACTTGTTTGGGGAATTCATTCTGACAGCTCTTAAGTAACTGGATAATGACTGTGGTCTTTTGGTTTTCTGAGCTGAAGGGTTATGTCAGATTGATCAAATTTGTGATATTAAAATATATGGTTTCATATTTTGTATACTGCTTGATAGGCCTCCAGAGATAGGTGTGGACCTAAAACCATAAAAGGGGGGTTGACGGGACCAATCACTAGAGCTTTTTAGTTTTTTATTTTTTATTATAGGAATTAAATTGATATTTTGGTTTAAGTTTCTGGATCAGTTTGCTATGCAGTCTATAATTTTTTTTTTTTTGGTTGGGAAGTTACAGATGTGATTTACTCCAACCAGCCTTTACTTCCTCTGAGATGTATGTGATTATGAAGGCAGCATAAAGAATACACCCGAATGATAACAAATTTTGTGTTCAGTATGCATGTTACTATTATGAAGGACCTTTAGCCAAAAACCGTCCGAAGAGATTGGGCAGGTCAATGTGAAATCCTCCATTGTGGTCAAGTAGATAGCTATGTGCCATATTTTAAACATCTACATATAAAAAGTGAAAATAGTGGCTGAACAAAGAAGGAATTTTTCTATTTGTTTCTTTGTGTGCATGTGTGTGTGTTACTAGCCAATTGTGAAGGATCTTTTGCCAAATAACTGTTGGAAGAGATTAGGCAGATCAACTGACATCCACCATTAGTCAAGTATAGAGCTTGAAAGGACAATTAAGGGATCCTATTTTAAACATGTACCTTAAGAAAACGGAAAATAGTGAGATGAAGAAAGAAAGGATTAGTTTTCAAGATTCCAACTTGTGTTCACTGTCCACAGTTTCTATGGTTCAAGCTTCTCTACAAGTTTTCTGTATCTTGTTGCTTCTGTATAATCATTTGAAATAATGCTGTATATCTTATTTTTATATTTTGGTTGGGATAACAGGGGTCTCGAGATCACTGAGGCTCTGCGATTACAGATGGAAGTTCAAAAGCGGCTGCACGAACAGCTTGAGGTATAATTCTAATCCTCTGATAGGGACCTAAATTTAGTTTGATTTATGATTTGGTTTTATAATTTATTGGGTTTTAAGGGTTTTTCGTATTAGCCTTAATCTGTAGTTACTGCCCAGAGTTCTCAGACATAAAGCATATATAGCATGAGGGTATGCAGAGATGGTACCAAAATCCTTGTGATCACTCAATTTTGGCTGTACTTGATGTGTCTTCATGTCTCACCAAAACATATGTAATACATGAGTAGGAACTTGCGTCTTTGCATGTCCAATTACATTGAATATCTCAATTGGCTTTGAATGGAATTCAAAGCAAAAATGAAAATGCCAAGAAAGTAGAAGTAATTGATTTTCATTCACAATCTTTTGCTGGCATATTACTGGATGTGCCTATTTCATGGTTTTTCCTGGATTCTTTGGTTTATGTTGTGGATACATTTTAAGGCTTTTTACTCTCTGGTGCAATACTAATATATTTCTCTTCTCCACAGATTCAAAGAAATTTACAGTTGCGTATAGAAGAGCAAGGTAGGTACCTACAAATGATGTTTGAGAAGCAAAAGTCAGGCATTGACAAGCTGAAGTCATCATCAGCAAATCAGGAGAATCCCTCTACTCCATCTGTAGATGTAGTCCAAGATTCTCTTGAAAAAAGCGAAGTAGAAGGCTCCCAGGTGGACCTTGGCAAGAAAGGAACTGAAACAGTTAATGACAATTCTACATTGGAAGAAAGCTCGCAGGAGCTGGGCCGGAAGCAAAAGGTTACTGAAACAGTTAATGACAATTCTACATTGGAAGAAAGCTCGCAGGAGATGGGCCGGAAGCTAAAGGTTACTGAAACAGAAGCTCCTGGGAAAGCTGAGCTAAATGATACTGAGTCAAGTTCGCAACCTTCAAAGCGTCCAAGAACAGAGGAATAGGTCATACTGGCATCAAATGATGAGGCAGTGCTCACTTGAAGAAAGATTTTTATAGTAAGATGGACTTATAGCCAACTTATCTGCTGCATAGAACTTTTGAAGAGCTCTCCCTTCTTTTTGTTTCGTCTCACGATGTCCGTGTGGGCAATTGCATATGCACCCTTCTGTTTAGTTGATAAACAAAGTAGAATATGATTATAATAGTCTTTAACTCCTGATTGTACCCTGTTTGTATGAGGATGAAAACCTTGAGTAATGACGATGGTGATCAAATTGCTCGGAGATAAATGCACGTCCAGAGCATCCATAAGTCATGTTAATGTTATGCTTCGTTATGGTAACTTCTTCTTTGTACATATATTTAAACCTCTTGAACGCTCCAAAAACTTAATAATCTTGTAGCTGATTACTGCTCGATTTCTTATTAGACCATACAAAAGTTCCCATTGCAGTGCTAGATCAGTCTATTCAGGGTCTGGTCAAAGATTCGCCTATAAGGAGGTCCCGATTTTGCAAGTGCAGTATTATATTATAATATCCGTATCTCATGAAAAAATAAATAAATAATTGAATACGAAAGGAATAGAAATTAGAAAAGACCAAAAATATATATTCAAATAGTGTATAATGTTAAGGAAAAGAAACAGAAAGAATTTGGATCAAGCTACGTTGTTGGTGAGTGGCTGTTGGATGTTGTCAATGTTTCTCTGTCCTTAGTTATTTTGTCATTTTACACTCATTTTTATTATTGGTCGAGATGTGAAATTCTTCTCATCTGATGTAACATCTAGCTTAATTAATTAAGTGTCTGGCAAGTCAGCATCCTTTGTGCAGTTCCAGGAGTGGCAAGTGTGGGTTTCTTCTGGTAGTCTAGAAACGAGGGCTCTAGATATTTTCTCTTTTGAAAAACGTTGGTGCCTTTACAAGACAACACTCTGCCCTTATATTGAACGCATTGTGTTCAAAACTAAATTTTACATAACATAATTTATATGAAAAATGTGAAACTAGCTAATTCAAGGGCACTTCAGGTTTGTAAATGTGAAAGCACTGACGTTACCGCATTATACACACCTAAATTTTAAAACTTTTGTCTATCAAATTATGAATCGATAAACATTCCTCTCTTTAGTGTTGATATGATGATCTGAGGGTTAGATATTTCTATTGAATACATACACGAAGAAGTATAAATAAGAGAATTCCATTTAATACATACACGAAGAAGTATAAATAAGAGATTTCGATTTTGAAGTCCTGTCAGATTAAATTGAGGAGGATTTACATTTTCTTTCTTTTGTTTTTGTTTTTAAATTTATTTTAAGAAAGTGTAGATGGTGAGGTGGGGTACGTAGCACATGCAAGCGAAGGGTATATACAAGAGTTTTGTTTATTGGTATGTCCGTGAGCAGTTAGCATCAACCAGCCTTAGGAATATCGCCTGCCTGCTTGCCTTTGATTCTAAGCTAGCTTTATATTTCGAATGCCAGCATTAGCTTATGACATTTTGAAGCAAGCTCTCTCTCTATATTGATGGATCCTTCTCCTACCAAATCGCCTGGCATGCTAGCTCCTTGACGTCTCTTAGACTCAAACCTACGACTTCTCAACTCACAGTTTGGTAGACACTCACTCACACACTCATCTATTCTTTCACACGTTCTCCTCTTGCACCTATACCCTTTTCATAATCTTTTGCTTATAATTATACCCTTCTACCTTTCTCTTCTCTCACAATTTCCTTCTTTTCTTTCACTTTGTTCTCTTGTTGTTTCTGCCATGGCGTCCAATCCCATGGCTGGCCTCGTCGCAGGTTCTCATACCCGAAGCGAGCTCCATGTTTTGCATGGTTCTGATGAGGTACACATAACATCAAATTTATGTTATTTGGATTTCTTTTTAATACCTTGGTTCGTTGTTCTTATGAGTATTAATATGATATGATATGCATGGCAGCAGCGGCCTCCAACTCGCCAGTCTGTGTCAAAAGTATGTCGAGTTTGTGGCGATGAGATCGGAGTTAAAGAGAATGGGGAGCTGTTTGTAGCGTGTCACGAATGTGGATTCCCGGTTTGCAGGCCATGTTATGACTATGAAAGGAGTGAAGGGAGCCAGTGTTGCCCTGGGTGCAACTCTCGCTATAAGCGTCACAAAGGCACGTGTAGCCAATCTCATTTCATGTTAATTTGTTACGACTTACGAACTTCACACACGCTGACACATGCACACACATATATTTTCAAGTATTTGGAACTTGTACTTATAAAGGTTTCGTATTTTTACTGCATGCAGGTTGTCCTAGAGTTGCTGGAGACGAAGAAGATAACTATGATGATGATTTTGAAGATGAGTTTCGGATTAAGAATCATTATGATAACCAAGTCCAAGATCAGCATCACCTCACTACTCGCTCGGTAATTTACAACATGTAGACGCAAGCTTTGAATGGTTCATTAGGCACTTTAATGTTAAACTAGGCCAATTATATCCTATCATATTTAATTCTCACAAAGTAAAAAAAAGATAACTCTAAATTGACTATACAATTATATAAGACACTCATGAAATATTTCAAATTGAAACTTATAGCTCCACCAATGCTATAATAGAGCACTCAAAACAGAATACTGATCAAAGGTGAATTTTACAGGAAAATGGAGACTACAACCAACAGCAATGGCATCCCAATGGCCCAGGTTCCTTTGCTGGAAGCGGTATGCATGCCAAGTCTTTTTTCTTCCATGTACCCCACAGTATCTGGTCTTTTTCTTTTATATTTCCTTCTTTTGAACATATATTTGCTTATGGTTTGATATGTTGAGTTGGGATATCGATGTAGTTGCTGGTAAAGATTTTGAAGGTGATAAAGAGGCTTACAGCAGCGCAGAATGGCAAGAGAGGATTGAGAAGTGGAAAATCAGACAAGAAAAGAGGGGTTTAGTGACCAAAGATGATGGAGCTGGCAATGAACAAGGGGACGAAGATGACTTTCTGTAAGAGTCCTCATCTGTATATATTTCTTGTCCCTTTAAATCATTAAAGGTAAACTGGGTCTTGACATATAAATCAATGATAACACCTCGTCTCTTTTGCAGCATGGCTGAAGCTCGACAACCCCTGTGGCGCAAAATTCCCATCCCCTCAAGCAAAATCAGCCCATATCGCATTGTCATTATCCTCCGGTTGTTCATTCTCGCCTTTTTCCTCCGTTTCCGTATCTTAACTCCAGCATATGATGCCTTCCCATTATGGCTCATCTCTGTAATTTGCGAAACATGGTTTGCCTTCTCCTGGATACTCGACCAATTCCCCAAATGGTACCCCATCACCCGTGAAACTTACCTGGATCGCCTGACCGCGAGGTTTGAGCGCGAGGGAGAGCCTAACCGTCTGGCCCCAGTTGATGTTTATGTGAGTACTGTTGACCCTTTGAAGGAACCGCCGATCATCACAGCAAACACTGTTCTGTCAATCTTATCTGTGGATTATCCGGTGGACAAAGTGAGCTGTTATGTATCGGATGATGGTGCTTCGATGTTGCTTTTTGATACATTGTCAGAAACTGCTGAGTTTGCAAGGAGATGGGTGCCTTTTTGTAAGAAGTATAATATTGAGCCAAGGGCTCCTGAATTCTACTTCAATCAGAAGATTGATTACTTGAAAGATAAGGTTGAACCGACTTTTGTGAAGGACCGCAGAGCCATGAAAGTAAGCAAGTGACAACATTTTCTCATTCTCATTATCACATTTTACTTATTCAAGTAAATGACACTCAAGGGACAATGTATTTGTGTTGTTTTTATAGAGAGAATATGAAGAATTCAAAGTGAGGATCAATGCATTGGTGGCAAAGGCTCAGAAGAAACCAGAAGAAGGATGGGTGATGCAGGATGGTACTCCGTGGCCTGGAAACAACACTCGCGATCATCCTGGGATGATTCAGGTTTCACAAGATTATATCACTTATCAAATTTTCATTTTTGTTACCGAGCAAGTTGATACCAGATTTCAACTGAATGTACTTGCTCTGTTCAGGTATATTTGGGAAGTGAAGGTGCACTTGACATAGACGGCAAGGGACTGCCTCGTCTTGTGTATGTTTCTCGTGAGAAAAGGCCTGGTTATAATCACCACAAGAAAGCTGGTGCCATGAATGCTCTGGTGAGTAGCTCTTTATATAATTTCAATTCTTGATTCCAAATCCAAATAATTGTTCTTATTGCTTTGCTTTCTTGTATGTAATCACTAGGTTCGAGTCTCTGCTGTTCTCACGAATGCACCCTTCATGTTGAATCTGGATTGTGATCACTACATCAACAACAGCAAGGCTATCAGGGAAGCAATGTGCTTTTTAATGGATCCCCAGCTTGGGAAAAAGCTCTGCTATGTCCAATTTCCTCAAAGATTCGATGGTATTGATCGTAACGATAGATATGCTAATCGAAACATTGTGTTCTTCGATGTAAGTCTTGAGAATCTGATAGACGTTCTTTAGTTTCAAACAGATTAATATTGCATTTTTCCGCAAAGTCTAATTTCTCAATGGCTTGACTGATGATTTTATATCCTTTTGGTTATAGATTAACATGTTAGGCCTAGATGGGATCCAGGGGCCAATGTATGTTGGCACGGGATGTGTCTTCAACAGGCCGGCACTATACGGCTATGATCCACCAGTTTCGGAGAAGAGACCCAAGATGACCTGTGACTGCTGGCCTTCGTGGTGCTGCTGTTGCTGTGGTGGTTCTAGGAAGTCGAAGTCTAAGAAGAAAGGCGAAAAGCGTGGCTTCTTTGGTGGGCTATACACCAAGAAGAAGAAAATGATGGGGAAGAACTACACAAGGAAAGGGTATGGACCTGTCTTCGATCTCGAAGAAATTGAAGAAGGGCTTGAAGGATATGATGAGTTAGAGAAAGCATCACTTATGTCACAGAAAAATTTTGAGAAACGGTTTGGACAATCGCCGGTTTTCATTGCTTCAACTCTCAAGGAAGATGGCGGCCTCCCTGAAGGGACTAATAGCACATCGCTTATTAAGGAAGCCATTCATGTCATAAGTTGTGGCTATGAAGAGAAAACTGAATGGGGAAAAGAGGCAAGTCTTAACAAGCTCTTTTTCTATTTTGTTGAAGATGTTGAATAAACTTGTATGGGCTGTTATGTAATGAATTTGGTTTGTTTGCAGATTGGATGGATTTATGGTTCAGTTACAGAAGATATTTTGACTGGATTTAAGATGCATTGTAGAGGATGGAGGTCAGTGTACTGCGTGCCAAATAGACCAGCGT
This sequence comes from Ailanthus altissimus, assembly GCA_946807835.1. Taxonomy (NCBI): domain Eukaryota; kingdom Viridiplantae; phylum Streptophyta; class Magnoliopsida; order Sapindales; family Simaroubaceae; genus Ailanthus; species Ailanthus altissimus. Next base: position 25,904,014 of record OX327684.1, read on the forward strand.
TCAAGGGATCAGCTCCTATCAATCTATCAGATAGATTGCACCAAGTTCTGAGATGGGCTCTTGGTTCTGTTGAAATTTGTCTTAGTCGTCACTGCCCATTATGGTATGGCTACGGAGGAAAGCTGAAATGGCTTGAGAGGTTTGCGTACACCAATACCATTGTTTATCCTTTCACTTCCATTCCTTTACTTGCCTACTGTACCCTTCCTGCAGTCTGCCTTTTGACTGGAAAATTCATCATCCCAACCGTAAGTAAATGAATTCTATATCCTTTCTTCATACATTTCTCTGTTTGCTGAAATTTTTTCTTACCAAAATTTTGGTTTGTGCAGCTGAACAACCTTGCTAGTGTATGGTTCTTGGCACTTTTTATCTCCATCATAGTAACAGGTGTGCTTGAGCTTCGATGGAGTGGTGTTAGCATTGAGGATTGGTGGAGAAATGAGCAATTCTGGGTTATTAGTGGTGTCTCTGCACATCTTTTTGCCCTCTGCCAAGGCCTACTCAAAGTCCTGGCTGGAGTTGATACTAACTTCACTGTAACATCAAAAGCAGCAGAGGATGAAGAGTTCGGTGAACTCTACATGTTTAAGTGGACCACTCTTCTTATCCCCCCAACAACTCTGATTATCTTGAACATGGTGGGAGTCGTGGCTGGAGTTTCTGATGCAATTAACAATGGTTATGGCTCATGGGGTCCTTTATTTGGAAAGCTATTTTTCGCCTTCTGGGTCATTGTTCATCTCTATCCTTTCCTCAAAGGTTTGATGGGAAGGCAAAACAGGACTCCCACCATCGTTGTCCTTTGGTCAATACTGCTTGCATCAATTTTCTCGCTGCTTTGGGTTCGAATTGATCCTTTCTTGCCCAAGCAAACAGGTCCAATTCTCAAGCAATGCGGGGTTGAATGCTAGTCCTGCTTCCAAATCTAGAGCTTTCCTGTCTCTTGCATGATTCTCTATTCAGCCTCATGCAGATTTTTGCTTGAATGTTTCTCTTAAATCTTTTGAAGTTTTTGAAGAGAATGATTAGTGTACTGTGTATATAGGTTATAGTCCCTATGTTCTATTCATTTTGTGTGAAAAGTGCCACTGGCATCATGCACACTTGGAAAGATATAAGAAACACTTTTTTCTGTGATTTGAAGAGCATTGAATCAATTTCAAGAACATTTTAAATTTCAGTTTATAGTTCTTGTCCTAATATGGCACTGAACTCCAATTCACTAAGCAAACAGTGAATGAAAGTTCATCATATTTGTAAAGTGCTCAAGCCCATCTAAATTCATGATATATCTATTAGAATTCGAGGGGTTTAGTGAGGATGTTTCATTTCTTTAACCTTAATTGTCTCGTAGTAGGAAAGATGTAGTGACCAGAAAATCTTTTTAACAAAATTATAGTTGAAAACTTGAGATTGAAGTAATCTAATTTTAGATTTTTATCTGTTGATTGTCAAAAAATAATTTTTTGAGTCAATGAATTTGAATTTTTATTGTTGCGAAAATCAACATGCTAGATTTTGTCTTATTGGACTTGCAGTTTGAAATCTAAATTTTTCTCCTTCTATTAACAATCAAATACCTGCAAAATGCTTAAAATTATCGTTAAAATCTCGTTGTGGTAGATTTTGGTAAAAACTCTCAATTACTTAAGTGAGAAAGAGATTATTTTGGTAAGGTTTGTGAGAGTAATGAGGAAAAGGGTCAAAAATATGCCCAATGCAGTAAAGCGTTGAAGCCAACATAAAGAATGTAGTATTAGAAAAACTCTCTGAAGTCTCATATTTTCTCACTTATTTATAGCATTAATCTTTAGGAATATTTCTTTTACTTATCTTCACCGGTGTTATGGTTGAGTTGGGTAAGTCTTGCTAATTTTGAGTTATCATGATTTCTTAGCATAATTTAAGAGATTCTTTTCTAAAGAAATTGCAATTCCTGTATTTCTATAACTCTATTTTCTTTATAATATTAGTTTTATTTTTAAACTCTTTTTTGTAATAAGTTTGACTACTCTCTATCCGGCTCGATAGTGGTCTAGTTATATTTCTACTGTTACAGCAGTTCAACATCTTCTACCGAATTTATCTCCTTATAACGTACTTTATCCTTGTCGGTCTAAGTCTTATTTCTGTTATCACAATAGTACCTAATCAAAATGTATAACTTGTTAAACATGCAGTCGACCTAGTACTTTTAACAAGCCAATTTTATTGTTCATATTGGTCAAGTGATCTTTTCTAATCTTAATCAGTTCGTTTAAGAATATGCAAAGTTGATATACAAGTATTTTAAACCAAATTTGATTTAAACGACCAAACAAGTTTTTCGCTAAAAGTCTATCTTAAGTTTGATTTTAATATTTTTTTAATGGTGCCTGATATCTTAGACTTGTACTTAGACTATTGAAGTTAGTCCACAAAAAAACTTCGTTAAAGGATTAAGTTTCTTGAGCCTATAAAATTTGGACCCTACAGTGACTATCATTGCGAGGGAAAACTAAAGAATCAATGTGAGCGCTCAATTTAATATAACACCACATTTCTTTTTTAATGGTCACATTAGGATAAGCTGTTTCCTGGAGCCCCACCAGCAGGCTGCGTGGTACATGGTTAGAAACCTTAGTGAGAATGTGGGGAAGGAAAAAAGAAGAAAGGAATCCAGGAGCCAAATACTCATACCAAGCCAAGTCAACTTTTACAAGTTAAAGAAATTTATTAAAAGAAAAAAGAGCAAAAGGACGACAATACACACAAATTTTGGTTTAAAGTACACTTAAACCACCGGTTGTGAAATTACCTTAAAACACTCCCCTCCGATTAAAAAAACACACCATTAACACTACTTTTTTTTGTTTTGTTTATAACCTTTTGATTTTATTTTATTATTTTAATTTAATATTATATCACTTGTCTTTCTAAAATGAATAGAATTAACATTAACACCATTATACTCAAAATCTTATGATATATATAATTGTATAGCTATTTTTTAAAAATAACAGTAAAAAAAGTATAAAATTAAGAGATGAACATTAGTAGTTGATGATGGGGTGCTACCGAGCTCTATCACTAGTATTAGATAGATCTTTAGCCAATGATTCATGTAATGGTAGTGGTGTATTGTAACGTGCTATAATGAGCATCAATGTTCGTTCATCTCTTTGTTTTGTCATTTTTCACTACACCTTTAATAAAAAAATAGTTACATCATTACATAAATCATAAGAGTTAGAATTTAATATTGTTAACATTGACTTGATTATCGACCAATGTTATTAGAGTCAATTCTAACACCAATAAAGGTCATAATTGCGTTTGTTGGCTATTGTTTTTTTTAAAAAAAAATTAATTAATTAATTTAATTATAAGTTTTTTAAACTAAAATATAAAAATAAAAAAATTATAAAGTCACATGTTTTTATAAATAAAGTTATTAAAACTATATTTTAAATATAATTTATTTACTTTATTTATTATATAATAATATAATAAATAAAAATAAATAGTTTAGATAGTGTCACGTGTCATTAAAAGGTAATTTTATTTAAGTTTGAAGCCAACTATAATTCAAAGGATATTATAATAATTATAATAGAAATCGGTTCAATTCAATAAAAGTTTTTAATGACAAGAGGGTTTTGGGGTAATTTTCAAAATAGAGGTTTTATTATTCTCTAGGCTAAATGTTGGAGGTTTTATTTTTTTTTTCTAAGAATAAATTTTTTAATAATTCTTACCGCTCACTAAGATCGCAATGATTAAATAATGAGATTGACGTAATACATAACTGATGTATAAAGCTCAGGATTTACGCATCCAAGGCACTATAACGCAACGATCTTATTAATTGGGGCATTGTGGAAACACAAAAGTTGAAAAAACCTTGCAGGCAGCTCTATTTTGAACAGCTTGTTAGCTTGCTTATAGCTATCGTGCCCGGCAGCTCAGGAAGGTAAGGCTGAATTTTTTCTGATAATTCATGCGCCACAAAACGCATATTACGTCGTGCCTATGGAGTTCTACGGGTGCAGGCAAAGGCTACATTGGTCGTGAACACCACTGCTTCTGCCTTTGGTCTTAGGAGTCCACCTGGGTGCATTCCCATCATTATCTCCAGTGTCACCACTCCAAAACTATGAACATCACATTTATCTGTGACACGCATTGTGAATGCAAGCTCTGCACATTAAGAGAAATTTAGCAATCCAATCTCATTAACAAGATGTTTCATCAAGGCCGAACCAGCTTATAACTACTCCAAGCACCGAATTCTCTCTGGTTAAAAACAATAGGAAGCACTTCACATTAAGAAAACACTTTTATGTAGGTAATGGTTTTGGGGAATATATGTACAAAGTCATAGTGTTATCCACATGCCATCTCCCATATTTCTCCTCCTCTATCAAATAGTTACGCTGAAACAAAACCAAAAATGCAAAAATGAAGTTGGTAGCTTACCTGGAGCCATGTAGCCATAAGACCCTGCAACTGAGGTCCAGTTGGAAGAATCTGGATTCAACGGTCTTGCAGAGCCGAGGCTCAAACTTCCTCGAGCAAGATGTTACTCGTAGACATGTCCCTGTGCAGTATGGGTACAGAACAGTCATGGTGCAAATAAGCAATTGCATGTGCCATTCCTTGCACAATTTTCATTGTTGCAGCCCAGTTCAGTTCCACTCCCCCTACCAGCTCATAAATAACTTTTGCCAAAATGCCTTTCTCCACGTATTCATAAACCAAGTTCATACATCTTGCACGTTACGGCGTGCAAGGCCATACTGCACGAACATGATACTCTAAAGTCTCGCGCTGGACTAGGCCAGCGACCGGACTCGTTTGCTATCTTAAGAGCCGACAACTTTTCAAAAAAACCGAAAAAAAATAAGAATTGACACATGACAATTTAAGTTTTATTAAATAAATCATTAATCAGTATGGTTGATGGTCGTCGTAAAGAAAATTAATTACACAAAATATTCATCTTATAACTATAAAATTTAATAGTTATAAAATTCAATATTTTGTGTACCGAGACTTTGACGAGTTGTGGTAAGTACAAGTTCACGAGTTTCAATATACAATTCAATACAGTATGGCACGGCGTGTTAAGCTGTATTGCATAAACACGAGACTCTACAATGTTGTGCTGGACTAAATTGGTGACCCGACCCATTTTCCATTTTTAAAGTCGATGCTTTTTAAAAAAATAAAAACAAAGAGAACTAACACATGACAATTTATATTTTATTAAATAAATCATTAATTAATACGGTTGATGATCATAGTAAAAAAAATCTGCAAACTGAATCAACTAATGAGTTTTTAAACAAATCAATTCTGTCTTAATCATTAAAATAAATGAATCAATTTGAATATCAAATTATAATCTATTCGATTTTGAAATGTAATATAAACACTTCACAATTGTGACAAGTGTCAGTGGCGCAATAACCACATATATTTTATAAAAATACATAGTGAAATTAATTAGGAAACAGAAATCTGTCACTTAAATTTGTTATGGCAAAGCATCGGCCTGGGTGGAATTTTAGTAATCCAACACACCACAAAGCATAAGCTTAAATATAATTAATATTAATGTTCTCTCATAAAATTTCGGCTCAAATACTATTTTTTTTGTGAGCCAGTTTGACCCATAAACTTTAATCAGCTCGTTATTGGAGTAATTGGATGAACATTATTACGAAAATTAAAAAGTTTAAACTTAACAATTTATTATTAAAATTTATTTTTATATGTCTTCTTATTATATATAAATATTTAATTATAGTATTTATATAATTATTATTTTTAATAAAATTATTAATATTATTAATTATTAAATAATAAGATATTTGTAACATTTTAAACATTGTATGATTCGAATGAGTTCAGATTTGGTCTAAATAAATTTAAATCAGTGCTAAGAGTTAACAACACTAAAAGTTGTAAGTGCTAATAGTTAACAAATTAAAAAGTTAGCAAAATTTAAGGAGTTAGAGTCTTATCTAAAATGTGACAAATACTTAAGAATATATTAGTAATGAGTAGCTGCAAAGAGTTGCAGATGGTGCTAGAAAATATCATTATGCAAGTATATTCTCAAACATTAGATTCTTGATCTAATTTTACCGATGAAGATCTATTAGTGAAACCTATTTAATATATATTAGTGTATATCTATATCTGAATGGTTCAGATGGATAGTCTTAGTAAACCATCAACTTAATGAAAATTCATATAGGCATACAGGTATTCAGTAAAGATTGGATACTGAACAAACTCATGAGAATCTCTAATAGATATTTCATAAAGATATCAATGGAATGTTTTCTCGAGTTGAGTAGTATTCGTAATCCTTTAATCTGAGTACTATGGTAGGCTTGTGAATGATCCACATATTTTGATTCTACGGATGTTAGAAACTTTTTATAGTCTGACTGTTGTGTGTCACTGGATATAGTCCGATGCTTATGAAATTCGGTGTACGTAGATATGAGATTTGTCAGCTCATATGAGTGAGTTGTATATGCTAATGCTCTGAGATTTTATTTCAAGAAATTTTGTAGCCACAAGTATAAACCCTAAGAAATAGTTTCTGTAAGGTTAAACAATATCGCAAAAGTGTTTACGAATATTATTTATGAAAATACAAATTTGGAGATAAGTTCACGGTTGAGCAAATAGAGATTTGATAATGATGAGCTATATCTTTGCTCTTCCAAGATATAAGCGACAGAAAGATTATACATGCTATAACTTTAACTTGTATGGTTTAACGCACTGTATTATAATATCTGTAACGTATGTGTGGGGGTATCGTTCACGTACGTATGGAGGAGCTCCATATGACAAACTAGGCGTGGACCTAGAGAGTCTTGCAATATGAAGTGTACTCGTTGCGCATTAGGGTAGCAAACTGGATTGAATAATTCGATATAGAAAATTTCAGCAAATCGAATTTTTGTTTAAGGATTTAACGGGATGTGCATTTGTCAAGATTTAAGTGTTAAGTACAACACATAATTAGTTGACAAGAGTTGTTAACTAATGAGATGCTGACAAGTGGTACAATTTGGTCCGTGAATTATTTTTACTTTGAATTGACCAATTAATCTTGCTAATAAAAACAAATCAGGTAAAATAATTATTCAAATTTGTTTTGAATAATTAGTTATATATTATATATAATTATTATTATTATAAATATCAATGGGATACAAATAATTATCACTATAGCTTATTCATAATGACATGACATTATGAATGGTGGAACACCATTAAAATAAAAATACAAAATTTATAAAATTAAAAATATTTTAATTTTATCAAATAGACAATTAATTTGCACTAGCACAATATAAAAATACAAGAAAATAAAAAATGTCACTTTCATTTTATTGTGCAAATATATATATTGTTGGCCATTTATTTGGAGAAGTAAGTGGGATAAGCAATAGCAAAAGAAAAAATCAATAGTAGCCACCAAATTAATTAGTAAGCCATTAATTGAATGGTGGAGGGCAATTGAATCAAATAAAATTATTATTTTTTTATATATTTTGATTCAATTAGTGGCGAACAACTTACGTGATTAATGGGATAATCACTTGTGATATTGATATGAATGGATGTCACCAAATTAAAAGGTAGGTCATTAATTTATATGAAATGTGGTGAAACACTTAAGGAAGTGGTTAAACCACTAAAGAATAGGATTGATTCATTCATTATCTCTTAATTCAATAATTCGGCCATGCAAATGGAAAAACAAAAAAATTGAGAAGCAAAAATAAGATTTGGACAATAGTTGAACAAAACATAATTCAGTGAAAAATTGTTTCAAATGTGCTATGTAAGAGCTGCATAACACATTCTATTTTCTTGAAAACAAATGTATATGTTGAAAGAGTTGGAACATATACTGTTGTAAATTAATCAAAATTATTATTCTAACTTCACAATTTCACCGAATTATTGTGAATTAGAATTGTTCAAGAGTAGACTTTAAGATGAGTTTTAAAATTAAAATCTTCATCGAAGTTCATCAAATGTACTTTTTTGTAATATTAAGTTATTAATGATTTAGTTTACATGTGTAAATGTGAATATATATTTAATTCTGCTGCAAATCGTACATATGAGACGTGTATTTAATATTTTTAACATCTACATAATCATATACAAGCACCCTAAAACACGTTAACATCTACATCGACATATAATTTGAAAGTCCATTCTAGTGCATGTAAAGAACCATTCGAAGAAGAATTCAAGTAAAATTTGAGGGCAAATTTTCTCTTAGAGATGAAGAATGATGTAGTTCAAGAATTACCAGAATTCCTTATCAAATTAGAGTATTATTTTTAAGAATGTCTTAATTAGTTTAAGTCATTTTAATTTTTTTTTTTAATATTTTATCAATTTAGTAATTATTATTTGAGTCGTATTCCTAATTCAACGAGATATTTTATTTGAGTAGGTTTAGGATAATTAATTATTAGTACAAACATATGTCTTTTGTAACATTAGAATAAGACTTGTTATTTTGATTATTCAGATATGGAATAATCTCTTGATTTGAATTGTTCTTATTATTTCTCAGCATTCATTGAGTCAACGGGATCTAATGTCCTAAATTCATAGGTATTCTTAAAATTAACACGAGTTTACTTTATTCTTTATTCCAAACATTCTTAAACTAAACGGAATATTGAACTTCTCTCTTTGCTTACCCATCTGTTGCATCAGCTGGACTCCATATGAAGAATGTTCAAGATGTCATAACTTGTTCTCTAAAAGGTTCTAGAGCTATATGTGTTAGGGTCAGTGTTTACGTGTTATCCCTGAATGTACATATACTTGTGTATTTATATAAGTGTACATTTTTATTAAATCATCAATACCCATTTATATAGTATTATACAATGTAACGTTACAGATATTGTAGATTTGAAGAAGTTCAGGTCAGATCTAAAGAAGTTTAGATAAGGGCTCATAGTTATCCACGCTGAGAAATATAACTGCTAAATGTTAGCACAGCTAAGTGTTAGCTAGTTATAATACTCAGTTGATCAAAGAGTTGGAACCTTGTTTGTAATGGAACATAGACCTAGGAATATACTAGTAACTGCATAGTTGCAAGAGTTACAATCGGGTGTCAGAAAATGTTAGTTGCGCAAGTATGTTCTCGAATAATTATCCCTGATCTATTTCTGCCGATACGGGTCTGTTGGTCGATACCTTTATATATATCAGCATATGTCGTACCTATAGGGTATAAATGGTTGTTCCTAGTGAACCGTGAGCTTGGAGCTCGTATTGACATATGGGTATCTAGTTAGAACTGGTAATGGGATAGACTCACGAGGACCTCCGATAGACACCCTATGTAAGCCGTCAATGGAGGGTCCTCTCGAGTTGAGTAGTATACGTGGTCTTTTGACCTGAGTGCCACGGTGGACTTGTAAGTGATCCACTATACTTTGGTTCCACGCATGTCACAGACCTTTTATGGTGTGACCGCTGGGTGTCGTTGGGTATGGTCCGATGCTTATGGAGTTCGGTGTGTACAGATATAGGATCCGTCAGCTCGCATAGGGAGTTTGATATCTTAGAAAGTCTTATGGCCATAAACATTAATCCCAGGAAATAGTTCCATCAGGGTAGAATAATATGATAAAAGAGTTTGCACATATTGTTTAGTGAGATACAAGTCTGGAGATAAGATATGGATGAGTACTAGAGGATTTGACGGTGATAATCTATATCCCAACACATCTAGAAAATCATGACGAAAGAACTATATGTATGCGTTGTAACCTCAACTTGTATGGTTCAACGCGCTGATTTGTATATCTGTGACGTGTGCGTGGGGCATTGTTCACAAACTTATGGAATAGATCCATTTGATGAATCGAGTGTAAGACCTAGAGAGTCCCGCGATATAAAGTGTACTCGTTGTACACTGAGACAGCATGTTAGATTAAAGTGTTTAATCCAACAATATTCAGCACTAACGTTATATATATATATATATATATATATATATATATATTAAATTACGAGCATTTTTCATTATCTCTAAACTTATGTCTCAAATTTAGGACATGACCAATTTATCTCTTTTTTCTTTACCTGTGTGCTAATAGTTATATTGAGTGTATGACTAGTTATTCCATTGAGTATTTGTTTGATTTTTTTTTTTTAGTTACTAGTATAGTTTTTAAATTAGAAACTTAGCCAAGTTATTTTGTAGAAAGATGAAAATTTTACAAATTTATTCTAGATTCAGAATATTTTATTTAAGTATTACATATGGATTTGGTATGCCCTAAAATGAGTATTCTTTACGTTATAGTATTATGGTTAACATAGTATAATATAAAGAAACATATTTTTGGATAAATATATATATATATGTCTACTCATAGAGTTTTATACTCACCCTCTTTTCTCTAAAATTTTTTTCCTTTCAAATTGTTATGTTCAACTAAAGCGTGTTAGATTTCATAAAGTTGGCAACGGAGTGCTGCAAAAGATTTTTCTTATCTCTTATTAGAACTTAGTAGAGACATTTGGTTATTGTGTTTATTGAAGATAATTTCATATTCTTAATTACTTTATCACTAATTGAATACTTTCTTTGTTTTATATATATATATATATATACATATTTTTCGAAGATTTTATAATTAAATAAAAATTAGATACATTGAATTTATTCAGGTTAACCGTGGTAAGAGTTAAGATCCTTCTTAATTATAAGAGAGATTGGATAGTTTCATGATCAGTCGCTTTAAAGATGTAAGCTATCCTTAATTTCGAGATCCTCGAAATCTTGAGATTACTTAAGAAAAATCTCTTATAATCTTGAGACATGTCCTAAATTAAGAAGGAGACAACTTATCCTAGTTTTACATGGAATCAATCATCAACGAATGACTATAAATAAAAAGCTTGAGGGGAAACATAGGGGCAATTTTTTTATGATTTTAAAGGGCCATAAAGGAAAGAAATTCTTAGAACATCCTAAAAGGAATGACTTTACCATAACCCTTTGAAGACATCAAATATTAGATATTCATGTAGTTAGAAAGGTAATTCATTATGTAATTACTCTTTGTATTTTTATACAAATATTATTTGATAATGGATTGATAGTGGGCTAATGGCATGTTAATTAGACATATACTTATATGAGTTGAATTGTTATAACTCTTGATCTTGTTGGAAAATTGGTGATTCAACAATCTTGGTTAGATAAGAATTGAGATGAATACCAAAGTGAAGAGTTATAAGAAGTTTAGAACGTGTGGGATGCGTATGGAGAAGTCTAGGACGTGTGGGACACGAAGGGGGAAGTGAAACGGGACTCAAAGACGTGAAGGAAGCAAGAAAACGCGGATAGGTATATAGGGCTCAGCGTCACGGCGCCAATGGCTGAGCGTCGCGGCGCCCAGGACAGCAACCCAGCGCTGGGCGCGATTTTGTCTAGCGCCGCAGCGCCCAGGGAAGAGCGTCGCGGCGCCAGACGCGTCAGAAGTCCGTTTTTCTTCGGGATTGCTAGTTTTGGAAAGTTTTGAACTTTCAAAACAAGTGGACTCTTACTACAACAAAGAATAGGGTTAGTAGGCACGAAATACACCCTATATAAATACTTGTAAACCTTTGATTTTAGATTAAGCATTAAGAGAGACTCTAAGAGAGGGGAAGAACTGGGTAGACACTAAGTGCTTGTGTGCGCTAGGGTGGAATCGTTGTTTGGGTGATCATTGTTCATGGTAGAGTAAGGGTTCACTAAATGTTTAGGTTCTTTTGAGGGTTCTTCATTGGGTTTTCCTTATAAAATCTCTAAGGAGTTATAATAAGAGAGGCTAGACAATTGGTCGAACCACGTAAGATTGTGTTGTGTTCTTTTGTTTTCTACTTTGAATTCTTGTTGTGTTTGCTTGATTGACAGGTTATTCCACTGCGCAAAAAAATTAGGGTTTTAGGCTAAATCTTAAATTCTTCGCTTAAACATAACTTTAAGAGAGAGAAAGTCATTTCCTCCCTCAACAAATCTCTTTGCATTTTTATGGTTATCTTGTTAGTTTTAACTAATTATTTTATGGATCAAGTAGGCACTCTCAAGGATTTACTTTAAAATAAAATAAAAAAAATCTCATAAAAATATCATAGAATAAAGTTTGATCTCAATAACTAATTAATCTAACTTATTAGTTTTGAATCATCTAAATTTCGAGGTCAACAATCATATTAAAAAAAATTATCTAAAACTTTAAACTTTTAATAAAATGATATATAGGCTCTAATATTTTTAAAAATTTTATCAACACCTTTGTTAATTAATAATTTTTATTTATTTCAATAAAAAAATTGATTAGAGTGTTATTATGCCCTCATGAGGCAGACTTAAAGAGGTTCAGGTTTGGGTTATGGCTCCAATTCTCGACCTGAACCTCAGGGGAAAAAAAATATTCAGTATAATGAGTTGCTAGCAAAAGAAAAATAAAAAAGAAGGGTAAAGGAGATTAAAAATAAAAAAATGAAATAAATAATTAGTTCATGTGCCATAGCTGAATTGGCCTTCCGGCTAGGTGGGGCGGATTTTTCTTGTTTTTTTTTGGTTTCCTTTTTCCTCTAGGTTTTTTATTAGCTGATGATTTGCCATCCGTTAGCGAGGTTAGTTTTTGTTGGATTTGTGAGAGTGGTGCAAAGAAAACACAATTTTGATGGCTACTTCAATTTTGCTCAAATTTCATTAGTTAGCTCTATGTCCTCTTTCTCAAAAGGTATATTTTTTTTAACTATTTCTTATCAATCGCAAACCACTTTTTATAAGTGTATATGCAGTGTGCCCACACGGGCGATGCGATGTGTCCTCTTTTTAAAATATGTGCGGTGTATTTGTGTGAGTAATGCAAAGAATTAGAGGACGGCCCACACACAATTCTATTTGACAAAATTGTTTGTCGGTGGAACACGATGATTGAGGGCTTTATGCAATCGGGACGCAAAGAGAAAACATTTAGAGTGCGAGTATCAGTAGTTGTTACCGCTTCTTCCTCTACTTTGATATTTTCAGATTTCACAAATGTTTTTTATAATCTTATTAATTGGCTGTAGGCCATCCTAAAAAAGAAAAAGAACCCAACTTCTCCTCAGTTTTCGGATCCATTCTCGATTGATAATCTGAATCTCTGGCAATTGGATTCTCTTCCGATGTGGGTGGGACTCTCCTCTCCTCTGTTTCCTGCTCTGTTTCTTCACTCTTTAATGCGAACCCCAAACCTACTAGCTAAAGTGCAGATCTACATCTTGTTGACAGCAAAGCATTTCTTGGTGGTGTAGATGAAGAAGGCACAAATACGCGCTGTCAGATCTCTCCCTCTAATTCCCTATCTTTTCTCCCAATTCGACATGATTACGGATCTTGTTCTCGGATGTGACCCAGAGAAGATGAACAGATTGTGATGTGCTTTGAATGCCAAAATTATTAATATAATTGATTTTTTTTTTTGCATTTAAAGAAAACATAAATTCATAAATCGTTAACTGAAAAAAGTGCACGTCTCTTTCCTATTATAAAGAATTTAAGATTTTAAATTATTTATTTAATTTAAATTAATTTTTTTAAAATAAATTCTTATGTTAGTAGTAATTGATTTCTTAAATTTTATTAGATTTTTTTAAATTTTTTTTAAGTTTACTTCTTTCTTATTGGGTTATTGTAAATTTTATAAATTAAATTTTCGACAATAAGAACACAATGTCATATTTTTTAAATTTTTATATGGTATCAAAATATCTTTTAAGTTAATCTTTTTATTCACCTCGACTAAGTTATCATGCAGTAGCAACATGAAGCCGCGTGCGCAGTTAAGTAAGGACTGTTACATAACAACTACAACGAGTTTATGTTCAATTCTTTTTTTTTAATTTTAAGGATCAGTTAATTTTTTAATACTATATTTAATTTTTCTTTATTAATATATTTTTTTCTCTCATAAACAGTATGTATAAATAATATTTATAAACAGTATTACTAACTTAATCAAACATTATCTTCATCCTTCAATTCTCAATTATAGTTGTTATAAATAACTAAATTATTCTTCATAATATATAAGAATCCAACAAACCTTTTATCCTCATAACATTAACAATCCTTAAAAAAAAAAAAATCGTAGGAGTCGTGAGGCTAAAACACAAAGTCGTGGCACTGTGGCCATCTCCCTATGACAATCTTATATTTCTTCATTTTTATATGTTACTTTTATTCTGTTATAGGATTAAACTCTTATAAAATATCTTAATCATCTTCTATTCTCAAATATATTTTTTATTTTTTATATTTTATTTAAAGGTTAATTCTCTTCCATTTTCAAATAGACTTTTACTTTCCTACTTTATTTTAAAAGTTAAGTCTCTTTTATATATTTTATTTTTACTTTATTTTAAGAATTTCACCATTTTTATTTCTAAACAAGTTTTTATTTTCTGTTTTGTTTTAAGAGTTTTCCTTTCAATTCTCAAAAAGTTTATTTTTCCTTTTATTACTTCATTCTTCTTCTGGTTTTAAAATCCTTCAAGCTTAATAATTTGAGTTAGTCTTTTGTTAGTAGTAAATAAAAAAAAAATTGTTTATCAAAATAAATGCAGCAAAAGTCAGATCGTCTTATTCATAATTACATGTATAGAGATACAAGATTACTTCAATTCTTCGTTATGGCAAATTTTAAATTGACTGACTGCAATCTTCTCTATTATCCTCAACCTTCAAAATCAACTCGTGTGGGCACGTAGATCTCTTCTTAATCTCTAAAATCGTTAGTACCCAAATTTGAGAGAATATTAATAACCAAATTCTTTTTTCACGTAAAAATACATAAACTTTTTTTTATAGTTATGGTTGTTGTAATTGTTACTAGTCCATACCTTCCATATATAGGAATCTTCTTTGATTATTTTGAATTAGATTAGAATTAGAAAATTAGAGTTTGATTAGAGCTAATAGAGGGACTGAAAGACCCATGAACCTTCTAACTCTAACTTAAATGACTTAGTCCTTATTATATCATAATACACAAATTCTTTTAAGTTAATCCTAAGCTATTCCATTAAAAGTCAATGGTTGTACTATAATAACCCATGTTATTAAGTAAAAGTTTATTTAATTAAAACTCCATTTAATTAAATTGGGTTTGGTCTTTAGACCAATAATAACCATTTAATTGACATTGTAATTGATGTCTATAATTAAAGTTAGGACATGAAAAAAATGTCTTGCATTTTAATTATTTATTTGCGCTTAAGTCACTGAATGCTCTAATGATCACTTTTAATATGTCTATATTTGTAAATAAATTTACAAATAAATAATTTATTGAATAAACTGTGGTCACAAATTCTAATGATAAAGTACTACAAACAGTTTAGGTGGATATTAATTATTAGATTCATTCTAACAAATATATATTCCTATGACCCATTGAATTATATCTTCAAGTTATCGAAGTTTTGACCGTTTATATGGATTTCACTCTGTGATAACTCAAAAGATACAACGCATGAATGTAAATTCATTACCTATTTAGGATTAAGATCAATCACGCTTATTAAAAATTTTGTGAATTAAGATCTACGACATTTAGTTAACCAAATCGAAATTCACAGTAGTCTCATTCAATATAATATATACACTAGTTTTTCTACTCAAAGTCTCTATTTCGATGATTAAGGCAAATAATTCAATAAATAATTTATTGAATAAACTATGGTCACAAATTCTAATGATCAAATATTACAAATAGCTTAGGTGGACATTAATTATTAGATTCCTTCTTACAAATATATGTTCCTATGACCCATTGAATTATATCTTCAAGTTATCGAAGTTTTGACCGTTTATATGGATTTCACTCTGTGATAACTCAAAAGATACAACGCATGAATGTAAGTTCATTACCTATTTAGGATTAAGATCAATTACGCTTATTAAAGCTTTTGTGAATTAAGATCTACGATATTTAGTTAACCAGATCGAAATTCACAGTAGTTCCATTCAATGTAATATATACACTAGTTTTTCTACTTAAAGTCTCTATTTCGATGATCAAGGCAAATCATTCATTATAAGAAGTAAAAAAAACTACAACCTTATATTGAAATGTCATTTTTCATTAATGGCTGTGAATTAGATTTAATTTATAAAAAACTTGTGATCTATACCCTTTATATTAGCATCATATGTTTAATACATAAATCACATACTTTATAAATATGGGTTCATCAATGTATACTCAATTATATATATGAATAAACTCTATTAATTTAATAAAATATTATTATACATGTTTAAAAGACATAAAATAACATAAAACATCTAACATCTTTGACTTCATTTTTCATCTTTAATTTCTTCTCTATATATCTTTTTCCCTCTCTATAATACCAGCATTTTTATTTTTTTATTATTAGAATATATGGCAAAAAATATTAATATATATATAGAATATGTAGGGCTAATAAAATTATTGTGTATAATTTAAACAAATGTATTTGTGTGTATAATTATATGAATTAATAAAATAATCATTAAAGAATTGTTGAATTTTCTCATGACCACATCCTAGTCTGAAAATTTTATAAAATATAATAATTTGATTTTAGTTTTTATATTTGAAAATATTAATATAGACATGTTCATGGTCATGTAAATCTTTAAATTGTTGACAAATTCCATAAATTCGATTTTTACTAATTTTTTAAAATGACCATGAAATTCTGAAAATTTACTGTTGCTACAGTATAAACAAATGAAAAATTAATTTTGATTTATCAAATGATTTTATAAAATTATAATTTTCTGAAATATTAAACTTATAGATGTCTAGTAGGACATATTCTAATCTCATAATTTAATTCATTATTATCAAATTGTTATGATTTTCTAAATTAGGTAACCCTATTATAGAAATTTACAGACGGATTTTAAAATGTTTAAAATAAATTCATTTTAAAGTACTTTCTATTTGAAATTTACCTTGAATAATTTATTGTGGACTAATATACATGTCTAGAGTAAAATGAAGGTAGTGTCATAATTTTTGAGTAAGTATATTAATTTATAAAATTCGAACACTAATAGTTGTTCAATGGAAGTTCTAAGTTGGTCCTATCTTGATAACTCATTCATCAATAACTTATACATATGTTTAGATATAATTAAGTTTAGTGTTGAATATAACCTACTACAAGCACTTAGCAAATAAATATATAATTTGGTCCTATCTTGATAATTCATTCATCAATAATTTATACAAATACTTTAGATATAATTAAATCTAATGTTGAATATGACTTACACAAACATTTAATAAACAAGTATCTAATTTGATCATATCTTGATGACTCATTCATTAATAACTTGTACATATGTAGCGTTGAATGTGACTTAACACAATCACTTAGCAAACAAATACCCAATTTGGTGACTCATGCATAAACCTAACATGTCCATCCTAAGTGAGTGGATTTATCATCATATACCTATCAAATAGACACTATATATAAATGATGTCTATGTGAGAAAGAGTATAGAAATTGATTAAAAAGAATCGAAATAGAGTGTGTATGTGAGTTGAGAATGTTGAGCCATAAAACAACCAAGTGTTAATTTAAAGAAGAAGAAGATAGTTAAGTGTTGATTGATATCTTAATTAAGGTATGTTCCTCTACTATAATTACTTTAGTTATACTTTTTATAATTATGTAGAGTTCATTCCTAGTTAACATTATTAGTTTACCACTCAACCCAAAAGTTTAAGCTGATAGGTGAAGGCTAATATTAATATTAAATATAAGTTTTTAATAGTTCCCCTCACGTGAAATATGGATCAGAGTAGGTTTGAACCAGATAAATCCCCTATCTCCAAGA
Organism: Ailanthus altissimus; assembly: GCA_946807835.1. Lineage (NCBI taxonomy): Eukaryota > Viridiplantae > Streptophyta > Magnoliopsida > Sapindales > Simaroubaceae > Ailanthus > Ailanthus altissimus. The sequence continues at coordinate 25,921,961 of OX327684.1, forward strand.
AAGCCAATAAACCAAGAAATTAACTGAAAACAAATATATGGGGGCTCAAACTCAAGACCTTGACTGTGATACTATATTAGTTTACCACTCAATCTAAAAGTTTAAGCTAATAAGTGAATGCCCAATATTAGTATTAAAGACAAGTCTCTAACAAATATATTTTTGTGGTAAATTGACAATGAAAATGGTTTATAAGAATGAGGTTATTAGAATAAAAATGAGAAAGAGATTATGTAAAGTAGAAAATAAGTTTTGAGTTTATTACGAGTAGTGTATTAATATAAGTAAATTGACATTTTGAATAATTATTTTATAAATGCGATTATTTCAAATGAACTATATTTCATAATGATTATTTAAAACTTTGGTTTTATCAAGAACTCTTTAGTTTTGACTTTTAAATAAATAAATATATATGTATATTTAATAGTAAGTGGGATCCTAAAAAAATAGAGAATTTAACAACATGAAGTATAATTCTTTAAATAAGCTGTATTGATACACATGTATTTTTGTACCAATATTTTTATTATTTAAAATATAACACAATAAGAATTTTGAAGAATTTTGTTTCGCGAAAAATCTCTAAGAATTTAACTTTTTATGAATTTTTAAAATAGTAACTGTAATGCTGAAAAACAGAAAATTCAGTAATAAACCCAAATTTCAAAAATCATTTCACCTATAAAAAATCTTAAAAAATTCTAAAATTTTATATACTGATATTTATATATGTCTAGTTATTCTCATTTTAATTTTATGATTTTTAGACAACCATAAAATATTTTATAAACTAAACTACAAATCATGTTCATATACGAAAACTGTTTGACAGATTCTGTCAAGCAGAAACATAAATTCATTTTTAATAGTTTTACTAAACAAAATATCCCGAGTAAATTATATGTTGAACCCTTATGTGTCTATAATAGATGTTATATAATTTGTATGAATCCGATATACATAATATGTGATACATATTTTAGAGTATTTACTGTTCGATACTAAAATAAGAATAGAGGGAGAGTTATAGGTTGAGAGATATATCTATTTTAAAAATGATTATGAAAGATAATTAATTGTTATCTTGATGAGTAGGATATTTGTGATATATAGACAAGTAGAGATAATTTTTGAGATATTTGACTTTTATCAAGGTGAGTAACTTTATTTATACTGTATCCCTTTTGTTTTCAAATAAAAAATATTGTTATTATAATATTCGAAATATAGAAAATACTTCAAGAAACTTGTGATTTATTATTACTTTCTAAACTTATTTATAGTTTTCAAATTAAATAATTTTTCACTGATTTTGGTTAAAAGTATGAATTTTATCTTTTAAGTTTATGTATTTTTTGAAGTTTTTTAATAAATAATTTTTTTTATAGTTTTAAACACCTTTTTAAACAATATTACAAAATTATAGATTTCTATATGATAACTTAAATTACGGGTTCGATTTTGAGTTAATCAGATATTGTTTACAAAACTATTGCAAGTTATATTATTATAAAAAAAAAATTTGAAGTTATAATATTTAAAATAAAGTGATTACTGAATCTGAAATTTAAAGAAAATATTTTGGCTCATTGCCTATAGTCATATGATATTGAACGATTGACATGATATATGATTTGGACTAGCTAATATCCTTTTTGAAAGTATACACTACAAATGATTATTGGTCGGGTCACCGAGGGTACAAGTGATATTATAATATTCTAAAATTGACCGAGTCACTAGGGGTATAGGTGACATTATAAGATTTTGATATTAGTTCATCACCGAGGATATATGTGATAGTATATGACATGAACTACCTTTTTATATAAAATTTTATAAGAATTGTTACTAAATTAATTTTCAAAATGATTTATGATATTGAAGAATTTTGTTTCGATAAATTGAAATCAAAATTTTTTATTAATACTATTAATGAATTTAAAAATGCTTGCAACTTTTCAAATAGGAACCCTCATATATTATTAATGATTTACTTACCGAGTCAACGACTCACTCTTCGTAATTAACGTTTTTGTAAATTAAGTTTTAGCTTGTTGAGTTACTTTGGAGTTGGATATTCAAAGAGCTAATCTTTTACTTAAAAAGAAAAAGTTATGTCTCTAATAGTTTTAATTTTATTTTATTTGAGTTGTAAGTATGATTTAAAAATTGAGACTTTACTTTAAAGATTAATTTTTGCCTAAAGATTTTAAAACATTTTGGTTTGATGAATAAAGATTCGATGAATGTGCGAAGTATAGTATTTTAGTTTTATAATAGAATTAGTAGCTACCTCTTTTGACGCGTATCAAGAACGCGCGAAAATATAGAGTGTTACACCCTTTATAAATGTTCTTTTACTTTTAATACTCATTCCAATAGAAGAGAATTACCAATGATACAAAAATTTATTTATATATTTTTTTACAATTTATTATTCACTAGTCAAATCAACAACAATTACTTGGTCCTATCCAGCAACAAGTGTTTCAACCTTCCTCAACAATCTTCATTATAATTAAATGCGAATACTACCACAACGCCTTTTCTCTGCATCATTGCCCACTCTAGTCACCCCAGAGCCAACATCAGACATCTTTCGCATACTCAATTTCTCCTTTAGAATAACAAGATTGGACTCTCCTCCGAACATTCTCTTTCTATTTCTAAATAAGTTTTTATTTTTTGTTTTATTTTAAGAGTTTCTCTTTCAATTCTCAAAAAGTTTCTTTTTCTTTCTATTACTTTTTTTTTTTTTTCTAATTTAAAAATCCTTAAAGCTCAACAACTTGAGCTAGTTTTTGACTTCTTTTTTTTTCATATTTTAATTTCATCTCTTTTCCCCCCTGTGAATGTTCTTTTACTTTGAATACTTCTTCCAATAAAAGAGAATCACCAATGATGCAAAAAATTTGTTTATATATATTTTTTACAATTTATTATTCACTGGTTAAATCAATAACAGTTGCCTAGTCCTATCCAGCGGCAAGTGTTTCAACATTCCTCAACAGTCTTCATTATAGTTAAATGCAAATACTACCACAATACCCTTTTTCTACATCATTGCCCATTCTAGTCACTTTGAAGCCCTCATCAAACGTCTTTTGCATACATAATTTCTCCTTTAGAAGAACAAGATTGGACTATCCTCCGAACCTTCTTTTTTTTATTTTTAAACAAATTTTTGTTTTCTGTTTTATTTTAAGAGTTTCCCTTTCAATTCTCAAAAAGTCTCTTTCTTTCTATTACTTCCTTCTTCTTCTTTTAATTTTAAAACCCTTCAAACTCAACAACTTGAACTAGTCTTTGACTTCCTTTTTCATCTTTAATTTCTTCTCTATATATCTATTTTCTTATCTGTGAATATTCTTTTATTTTTAATACTTAGAGAATCACCAATGATGCAAATTTTTTGTTTATATATATTTTTTACAATTTATTATTCACTAGTCAAATCAACAACAGTTACTTGGTCCTTAACAATATTCATTATAGTTAAATGCAAATACTACCACAATGTCATTCTTCTACATTACTGCCCACTCTAGTCACCCCAGAGCCCTCATTAAACATTTTTCGCATACTCAATTTTTTTTTTAGAAGAACAAGATTGAACTAACCTTTGAACCTTCTCCTCTTGATGTACAAGATTGAATTCTTCTTTCGAACCTCTATTTTGCAGAAGCATGATAAAGAAATCAAATTTCTAATTTAGTTTTTATTTAAATTGATTTGTTTCAATTTAATTATTTAATTTAAATTGATTTGGTTTTCTTTTAAAATAAATTTGTATCATAATGTATTTAATTTCTTAAATTTTATTAGGGTTCTTTCTCTTTTAAGTTTATTCTAACTTATTGTAAGCTATATAAATTTAAATTTTCATGAATAAAAATATAATGCAATATTTTTCCTCACCTCCAAACTTCTACCTCGATACGTTCTTTTCCCACTATATTAATACCAAATAAAGTGAATGCAAATTTTAACCCACTTATTAACTAACATGAATATAATGGGTGCTCTAATTCTTTCCTACAATAATACCTTTGTATGAATAAATAACTATGCAAATAGACCGATTGACTAACAATGCCAAATAATTAATTTTCATTGACTAACAATGCTAAATAATTAATTTGTGTCCAAACCTAATCTCCGCAAAAGTCTATAGGTGCTCTAATCCTCAATAATCAGATAAGTTGTAAGGCCAAGTTAAAAAGATTTATCATATTATTAAATTTGAAAATGACAATAATAACTCCAGAACCTGCTTAACAAACACTAGTTCAAAATTGGAGTCTCCGCTGAAATATGAATAGTGAATCCCAACCTTTATGATCATGGTCAGGTAAGTTATGAAACCTTGTTCGCCACTTAATGGGAACCAGAAGTTGGATGCAGATACGGGATCAGTTAGAACTTAGTCCTAGATGGACATTTTAGAAACTTTATCACATACTGGCATCAAGTGTTTCCAGAACATGTCCTACTCTGATAACAGAAACCAAACTAAACGAGAACTCTTACAGAAATAAAGACGCGTCATTAAGAATCAAAAGCAGCAGAAGATGTAGAGTTTGGTGAACTCTACATGTCCAAGTCGACTAGCTTTCTTAGTTCTTATCCCACCAACAACTCTTATAATCCTGAACATGGTTGGTGGGAAGTTGTGGCTGGAATTTCTAATGCAATTAACAATGGCTATGGCTCATGGGGTCATTAATCGGAAAGATATTTTTCGCCTTCTGGGTTATTATTCATCTCTATTTTTTCTTCAAAGTTTTGATGGGAAGGCAAAACAGGACTCCCACCATTGTACTTTGATCGGTTCTTCTTGCATCAAATTTCTTTCTGCTTTTGGGTACGGATCATCCTTTATTGCCTAAGCAAACAGGTCGAATTCTGAAGCAACATGGGACGGAACGCTAGTCTTGCCTATGGAGTTGCTTTCCTGCCTCTTGGATGATCCTCTGTTCAGCTTTATGCATTGAATGTTTCTCTTAAATCTTTTGACGTTTTTGAAGAGACTGACTAATGTATATAGGTAAGAAGAAGGTGCCACTGGCATCGTCCACACTGAGAAAGATACAAGAACAATTTTCTGGTATTTGAAGAACTGCATCAAACAAGAATCATTTATATACTATAGTGCCTACAAATAAATCAAATTCATTTCAGTTTATAGTTCCTCTTATGGCGTTTCAACTCCAATTTACTAAACAAATGTTGAGTGAAAGCTCATCTAATTCATGGTATATCTATCAGAATTCAGATGGTTAGTGAGAATGTTACATTGAAGACCCTTAATTGTCTTATAGTAGGTAGATGTAAAAATCATTCAACCAGAAAATGTTTTTCACGAAACAACAGATGAGAATTTGATATTGAAGAAATCCAAAATTTTCAATATGAACACTCAAATTTAATATTTCTTTAATTAGTCACATAAGCATGAGCTGTTCTTTCAACATTATTAACAATCTGACGTGGAGAGAAATTTCTCGTTGATAACTAATTTAATATAATTTTTTCTTTTTATCAGAATCAAATATTTTAAATTATATTAATTAAATATACGTGATGTTTACTATTTTACCTTTATTATAATTTTAATAAAAAAAAATTTCTTATTTAATCTTTTATTTTTTTATATAAATTAATTAAGAACATAAATTTTTAAATAATTATAAAAAAATTATTTATAATAATAACAATAATAATTTTAAAAAAATAATAATATAAATTTTAAAAAAAGAATTAATTTATAAAAAATAAAAACTTAATTAATTAAATAATTTATAAAAAAGAATAAAAAAGAAAATTTACTAAAACTAAAATAAAATAATTAGTAAAAAATAAAATTTTAACTTTTTTATTAAATTAATGAAAAAATAATTTTAATTAAATAATATAAATTATTTAATTAAATAACTTTTTATTTTTTAAAATTAATTAATTATTTTTTAATATATTAATTAATTTAAATAAAAATTAAAAAAAATAAAATTAAACTTTGTCGCTGGGCACATGCTGCCCAACATGCGCTCTTGCTCGGGGTGCTTGTTGGCGCACGCCCCGGCATACGCTTGGTGCACGCCTAATAAGCATTTTGCTCGTTGAGCGCATGCTTGGGCGCGTGCCCAATGAGTTTTTTTAAAAAAAATTATATTATTATTTTTTAAAAATTATTATTGTTATTATATATAATTTTTTTATAATTATTTAAAAATTTATGTTCTTAATTAATTTATATAAAAAAATTAAAAGATTAAATAAGAAATTTTTTTTATTAAAATTATAATAAAAGTAAAATAACAAACATCACATATATTTAATTAATATAATTTAAAATATTTAACTCTAGTCAATAAATTTTTATATTAAATTAGTGATTAATTTAAAGAATTTCTCACCAAAAAAATTCCGGAGCCAAACGCTTATATCAAGTCAAGTCAACTATCGACCAAATTCAAAAAAAAAAAAAGAGCATTACAATAGTGAGATTCTTCCAGCCTACCATTAAATAGAATAATAGGATTGACTTGCAATACTAGTTGGAATGCTCTCGAAATTAAAAAAACACGAGGAGTACAAAAGCTTCTTGTCGAAGTTTAGACCCCTGAAGATTAGGTTATCTACACGAATGGTAATATACAAGTGATGTAAAAAGCTAAGGATTTTACACATGTAGGCACCAAACCTAACATTCTTATTCTTATTCTTATTGTATAGACATTATGGAAACACAAAAATTGACACAACCTTGCAGGCTAGGCCTACCTTATTAAGTTAAGCTCTAGGATTTAGTTGCGGTAGCATTCCCCACCCCAAATCACCACTCACCTACTAGTTCCATCACGTTCTATTTCTGAAAGCTTGTTAGCTTGCTAACGGATATCGCGCCCAATGGCTCAGGGAGGTAAGCCTGAGTTTTTGCTGATAATTCTTGTGCAACAATACGCATACTAGGTCGTTGTTCTGCTATGGTACGCGTGCAAGCCAAGGCTACATTGATCATGAACACCACCGCTTCCGCTAATTCGCCCGTGGGAGGAGGGAGCCTTTGGTCCAGCACATCCTTGAGAAGTAATTCTGGATTTTCTGACAAAGATAGGGAATTTAGGAGTTCACCTGGGTGCTTTCCCATCATAATCTCCAGTGCCACCACTCCAAAGCTGTACACATCACATTTATCTGTGATGCGCATTGTGAATGCAAGCTCTGCAGATCAAGAGATAGCAATCCAACCGATGTTTAATCAATAGAGGACAGCTCCTAACTACTCAAAGCAAAAAAATATCTCTGGCTAAACACTTCACATTGAGAAAACCCCTTACGTGGGTGATTGTTTTGGAAATATATGCACAAAATTATATTACTGTCTACATGGCATATAGAAAGTGCATGAAGAAACAAAGACAAAAATGCAGAAAAGATATTGTTAGCTTACCTGGAGCCATGTAGCCATAAGACCCTGCCACTGAGGTCCAGTTGGAAGAATCTGGATTCAACAGTCTTGCAATGCCAAAATCTGAGAGTCGTGGCTCAAACTCTGACTCAAGCAAGATGTTGTTCATAGATATGTCCCTGTGCACAATAGGCGGAGAACAGTCATGGTGCAAATAAGCAATTGCGTGAGCCATGCCTTTCACAATTTCCACCCTTGCAGCCCAGTCCAGCTCCTCTCCCCCTTCCAATCCATACAAAACTTTTGCCAAACTACCTTTCTCTACATATTCATAAACCAAATACATACACCCTTCCTTGGAACAAAATCCGTGTAGCTTGATAATATTTCTGTGCCTAATGTCCGTCAACATGCGTATTTCATTCTCAAAACTTTGGCGATTTGTCAAGGGAATATCACTGGAGTCGGACAAATTAAGCTTTTTTACTGCAACAACTTGACCTTTTGGCAATACTGCCTTGTAAACAGTTCCAAATCCTCCTTTTCCAATGCAGTACTTCTCACTAAAATCCTCTGTGGCCTTGACAATATCCCCAAAAGTGATTTTTCCTTCTTTCTCCCATATCAGTGACCGGGAACTGTCATTCCTTTTACTGCTTTTGATCTCCTCATCAAGGAGTTTTGTTTTGCGACGATAGATGAAAGCTACAGCAATGATGGTTGCAAGAAGCAATAGGCCGATTACTGGAACAATGACCCCGACAAGAACCTTCTTTCTGTTGTTTGTGGACTTGCCAGAGGCTGCTATTGGATCACAAGGATCCAACCCTGCTGCATTTCCACACAAACCTGAGTTCCCAAAAAAAGCTTTCGCAGATGCATTCTGGAATATGCTGCCGCTTGGAATTGGACCTGTTAATTCGTTGTGGGAGAAGTCAAAAAAATATAGACTAATCATGCTGGAAAATGATGCTGGGATTCTTCCCGAGAGCTTGTTATGTGACAAATTGAGATTCTCTAGTGATGTAAGCCTTCCCAAATTTGGGATTGTTCCAGAGAGTGAATTGCTGCTGAGATCCAACATGTACTGCAAAGCAAACAGCTGTCCGAGCTCAGATGGTATTTCACCGGACAAATCATTATGGCTCAAATTCAAGCTCAATAATTTGTCACAATTTCCAAGCTCTTCTGGTATATCTCCAGTCAAGTTGTTATTTGACAAATCAAGATATTCGAGCCGAGTTAAATCACCTATGCTCTCAGGAATCTCTCCTCTTAGGTGATTGTTGCTCAAATTAAGCTTGAACAACATGCCTACGTTTCCCAATTCACGTGGAATTTCCCCTGTCAATTCATTGGAATCTAGGCTTAAAACACCCAAGCGGGACAAATTCCCAAGCTCAGCAGGGATAACTCCAGAAATTCTGTTTCTATCCAACTGCAAATTAGTGAGATTTCTGCATCCACCCCACTCAGGTGAAATTTCACCAATAAACTGATTGGCACTTAGTGTAATGAAATCAAGACTTGGATGAACACCAAATGACTCAGTAATGTTACCGGTAAATTGGTTCCCATCTAGCCGAACTCTACTTAGTTTTGAACAATTCCGCAAGCAAGCTGGCAGTGACCCTGTAAAGTTGTTGCCGTTCACTGTAAAATCTTCAAGAGCAAAACCACTGCATAATCCAGGAGGTAGTTCTCCAGAGAAGCTGTTGTTAGAAAAGCTAACATATCTCAAAGCAGGACTGTACTTCCCAAAATCTCCAGGAACGCTTCCCGATAAGTTATTGGTGAACAAAGCGATTGATTCCAAGTTGCTAAGGAGAGAAATGTTCTTCGGCAACTCTCCATAAAGTTGGTTTGTATTCAAATCAAGAGAAACCAATGAAGCCAAATTTCCAATCTCTGGAGGAATTGTGCCAGTAAGGTTATTGGAGAAAAGCTGTACACCCTTAAGGTTTATCATATTCCACATTGATGTCGGAATTGGACCAGAAAGCTGGTTTCGAGAAAGGTCTAAATTGGTAAGATTATTCAAGTTGCGTATCTCCGAAGGAATAGGGCCAGAGAAATTGTTATTGTACAGATAAAGGTAATTGAGATTTTTCAATAGGCCAATTTTTGGTGGAATGTTCCCTGTGAAGAAGTTGTTTTGAAGTTGCAATGAGATCATTTCGGTCCAACTGGCAATGACATCACCCGAGATCTCACCGGAGAGAGAATTGTCAGACAAACCCAAGTCAGATAGTTTGATTAGATTTGACAACGACGGAGGCAACTCCCCACTGAGTTCGTTCACAGCTAAGGCCAGGTATGTAAGATTAGTACAAAGGCCAAGCTCAGGAGGTATGCTAGAATTGAAGGCATTGATTCGGAGGTCAAGAAACTGAAGCTTTTTCAGTTGACCTATTTCCTTAGGAATTGGACCACTAAAGTTGTTGTTTGTTAGAAGAATTTGTATGAGGTGGGAAAGCTGGGAAATATTTGATGACAATTGTCCTCGGAATTGATTTTCTGTGAGATTGAGGTATTCAAGCTTGGCCAGATTGGTAAATACCAGCTCTGGTATTGGGCCACTCAACTTATTCAATGATAGGTCTAGGAAAGTCAAATTCCGACAATTAAATATGAAAGAAGGAAATTCAAAGCTAAGCTCATTGTAGTAAAGGCCAAGGTGCATCAATGAAGGCATGCCTGAAAACTTGGACCAGTCAGGGGTTTCTAAGTAGTTTCCACCAAGGTCTAAGAACCGTACCTTCTGAAGATTGCTAAGCTGATAAGGGATGGTACCATTGAGATTATTGTTGTAGAAATTAAGATACTGCAGCTGCGATAGTTGTCCTATCTCCGAAGGTATGCTGCCTGCAAAAAGGTTGCCGCTTAAGCTCAAGAAAGTGAGAGTTGCAAATTCAGTGTAGTTGAAATCTGTGAGAGTTCCGGAGATGTTTGCATTGGAGAGGTTTATTTGCGAAACTGTTCCAGAGGAATCGCAAACAATGGAAGTCCAGTTGCAGAGGTTGGTGAGTGACCATGAAGCCAGAGAAGCTGGTGAAGAAGAGAAACTGTTCTTCCATTTGATGAGAGCTTCTGCTTGTGTTCTGGGTGAAGATGAGATCTTCAATGGAAGTAAGCATAGCAGAAGAACATGAAACAGAAGCAGAGAAATTTCTCTGTTTGGTGACATGTTAGATATTTGACTTCTAACACGTCACGTCGATATGGCCTGTGGGTTGTAATTCTCTTATAGCCCGCAGCGGCAGAGACTTGTCAATGCATTGCAACTTGGAGCTCATTGGTCTAACAAAACACTGCTATCAATGTACGTTAAGTCTTTACCAAGCTTTCATTGATTATTTGACTACTGACTTTTTAAAATGGGATGTTTGCGTTTGCTTTGACAAAAATGAAATTAAAAAATTCGGCGAAGGGGACTTGGTGGGGACGATATACGTGGTAATTGAAATTGGAAACAATTTACAACTTTTAATCGTGCTTCATCAACCATGTGTTGAAAGTTTTTTTAAATTGAAATTATGGATGAATCGTCTAAAAGTTTTTTCAAATTGAAATTATGGATGAATTTTCGAGCTTTTAGACAAGTTGACTAATTGGGTATCTTCAAAATCGGCGGCCGCCGGGGCCAGCGGCTACAATTGCTCGCAAGTTTCTTTTTTAGCACTTCAAGATTACTGGCAAGTTAATTGTAGTCCGTTCAAAAACTTTAATTAATTAAAAAACATAGGTAAATTATTTTTGCATTCAGTTTTTGTTTGGTATAATTGTCCTACAAAAGGTTTTTTTTTTTTCCAGAACAGTTAGCACAAAATTGACCTATTGGCAAAAATTGCTGTTCACTAATCGTTTGTTTTGGTTGTAGACTAACTTAGCTTAACGCAGTTCGTATCTTAACAATAACTGAGTTAAGGAAAATAATACTAATTATTGATTTGTAGAATTTTTAAGTGGAATAAAAATTATTTCTGATCTTATATAACTTCAGCAATGAGATTTGACAATTTTAGTTTTTGTTAAATGAATCAACATTTAGTATGTGATTGATGATCTTCAAAAAGAAAAAAAAATCCGCAAAATGAATCAACTAAATGAGTTTTTGAACATATCAATTCAGTCAGTCCACTATAATTTGTCATAGATTCGATTTTGAAACAAAAGTCTATTGGTGGTACTAATCCTCAAGTAATCAGATCAGATCAAGTAGGAAGGCCAAAACATTCTATCACTATTGTCATTTTTATAAATAGTAGTAATAATAATTCAGAAATCACCCGAACCAGCTTATCAAACATGAGTTTGAAAATGGGGTCCCTGCCGATCGAACTCCTGAGAATTCAAACCTCAAATCTTTTGAGAACAAACCACGAGTTAGACAAATAAATGAATATTATGATCAGATGGGATATTCCTTTTACATACCAATTGAAATTCCGTAGCACCTGCAGAAACTTATATATAAAGAGCGCTCGCAATTATTGTTGGGGATTGGAATTAGACCAAGTGAAACCTTGTCAACCACCCTCAATGGAAAAATGAGGTTGGATTCAGATGTGGGATTAGTTAGTTCTAGGTATTAATTGCAAGGACAGTGACAAGACTGGACCAAAATGATAATAACATGTTCGTTGAAAATTGTGAAGTGGAGAATATGTTCACTTATTACCCAAAAAAAAAAAAAGAATATGTTTACTTTTGTAGTTACAGACTTACAGTCGGCCAAACAATTTATTCTCACCTTTTACAAAAGCATTTTGGAAGCGCTTAATTAGCCTTCTAAGCAGAGATTAAGCTATCACTTAAAACAACTCAAATTAAAAAATGCATATCCCTTTTTCATTCTGGATATGACCGAGGCAACTTGACTTGTTTTGTCTCTCAGCCATATTGACATTTTTCATGGGTTTTCAGGATTTACCAGACGTAGACGAAAATGTCCACCAACCCAACATCCCACAAGTCAAAGTTTGAACTTTCAAAACTCTGAAGTTGCTTTAAAAATTAGATATGAACGACCCCATAAAAGTTTGATGAATCAATTGACAGATATTAATTTGTTTTGAAAAGCATAAACAAAGAATACCGCAGGTCAACCATCAGACAAATAAATAAGAAAATTAATAGGAGGTATTTTGTACCTTGGCAACTTTATCCTCTCTATTGGCTCACCCGTTGACTTGGCAATTCGCAGAACAGATCCTTTACTTGCCTAAACCTACCCACTCAGATGAAAGTCACCAAACAAATATAAAAATAAAAATGAAAACAAGTGATGGCTGTGCATTACTTCACTACAGCCCAAGAATTTGAGCTTTTAACCATATCTAATAGGACCTTCACTAATAAAAACACATATGTAACTTGTCATCCCTTGATGCATATATAACACAAGTGCATCTAATAGTTGGGTTGATACCAGCCATCTCAAGGGAAAACAAAAGTTCAGGATATCCCAGGCTTTTTTATCCAGATATGTCCACGAAAAAGTTTAAGAGATGGAAGTTAAACTGCATTCAAGTAGATACTCTTTAAGAAGAAACTTCAAATTATTCAATCTCTAACTGGAGAAGTTTCAGCTGGTCTTAAATTCTATATTTCATACTTGATAGCCCCAGATCCTATGAGAAACATATGGTTCTCAATGTTCAAGAAACCAGTTCCAAGACACATAACTTATGAGATTATATATTCGTCATCTTGGCATTATGAAAAGGCTTATGTTTTAGATCTAGATGAACATTTTAGAGACATTCTTACTAACTTTAATAAGTGTTTCAAGAATAAGTCCTCTGATAACAGAAGAGCCAACTAAATGACAAATCTTATAGAGATGCAGATAGTAATTCAAATTTCCCAATATCCATCCTAGGAACTTCCTTTTAGCTTATACATGCTTAGTGAAATACAGATACATGTTTGAGTTTGTATACAATACAATGCATATCCTGGGAACTTTCATGGTCCTTCACGAAACATAGATGCTTCAAAGTAAGTGTTACCAGAAACTCCCCTTCATTTCTTACAAGCACACATCAAACCGTGCATGTACATAGGTATGTGTTCTTGCCTATGTTTTTGGATTTGTATCAATGTGAGTAAACATGAAAGACAACACTTGCACTAAAAAATCAGCACCTTTTTCCTTCAACAAACACTCTGCAGAAATCTTGGCCTTTTTAACCACTGCAAAAAGATGAAAGCTGCAAGAGGCAGAAAGCGAAATACATGAGCTGTAAAATCATTGTCACCCTATCTCATTTTCTAGAAGCAAGGATTACCTCTAATTAGTGGTCCACAATGAAAAGCAGCTGTCTTTTGAAGTCCACAGTTCTTGAAATGATATCATAAGCAAATCAAATAAAGAACAGTCAACAAAGACAAGTCAAGCCAACAAACTCCGACTTCAAGCATTGCATTCACATTCTATCCTTGGTCTATTCATCAAATGTTGATCCATAAAAAACACAAAAAGAGATTGTGGATCAAGCCAGAAACTGCAATCATGAGGACATCAGTACACAAAACACTTCACATTCTTATTTTGTCCTATGTTATTGTTAAAATTTCTGCGCAGAAAGAAGCAGAGGCTCTGCTAAACTGGAAAAACAGTTTAATTTCTTCCTCTCTTTCTTCATGGACTGCCATTAATAGCAGCAGTAGCCCATGCAACTGGACTGGAATTCAGTGCAATGAAGTTGGCAACATTTTTGAGATAAAGCTTGCAAATTCAGGCCTAGATGGAACACTGGACAAATTTGACTTTTCCGCCTTTCTTAATCTCACTACCCTAAATCTCAATATGAACCATTTGGTAGGAAATATCCCAGGGAATCAGGAATGCAACAAAGCTCACCAACAATTTCACAAATCCACCTCCAGAAATTGGAAACCTCTCAGAACTTGAAGTCCTTCTCCATAATAATTCACTGACAGGCCAAATTCCATGTCAACTTAGCAGCCTTCAAAGGGTGTGGCTGCTTAGAATTAGCACAAACTACCTGGAGGACCCTGACCAAGTTAAGTTTAGGGGGAATGGCATCTTTAACAGATCTTTGGCTTGACTATAACCTTTTGAAGGAAATACCCTCATTTATTTCCGAATGCCCAAAGCTGAGATTTCTCTATCTTTCTGATAATCTAATTACACATCAGATTCCAATAGAGAAACTGACTCATCTGGAAAGCCTTGAATATCTAAACCTGACTAAGAATTCATTTGAAGGATAGATTCCCCCATAAATCAGAACTCTTGCTAGACATCCGAGGATTGGACAAAACAAGCTTACTGGTACAATACCTGCTTAAATTGGGCTCCTATCAAACCTTGAAATACTTGAATTGCATGAGAATTTGTTTCATGGGCCAATACCATCTACATTAAGAAACTTGAGGATGCTCCAACGTTTGGACCTCAAAATTGCAGGCCTAAATTCCAGCATCCCTGAAGCACTTGGCTTCTGCACCAATCTTACTTGCGTTGAACTTTCTACTAACAACCTTACAGGTTCCATGCTTTTCTCCATGGCCTCACTGAGACAAATTAGAGAGCTCGGAATTTCTGACAACTGGCTATCTGGTGAAATCCATCCATTTTTCTTATCTAACCGGTCAGAGCTCATTTCGTTGCAGCTCCAGATAAATGATCTATCTGGAAAAATTCCATCTGAAATTGGATTGCTCCATAAACTAAATTATTTGTATCTTTATGATAACAATCTATCAGGTCCCATACCTCCACAAATTGGAAAATTTTCAAATCTGTTTGATCTTCAACTGGCCAACAACTTTTTCAGTGGCTCCATTCCTTCCACCATTGGAAAATTATCAAATCTCACCAAATTAGCCTTTTCCAATAACCAGCTAAGCGGAACCATTCCTCCTGAAATTGGCAACATGGAAAGGTTAAAAGAGTTAGAGTGGAGCTCAAATGCTCTTCAAGGATCTCTTCCCGCATCAATAACCAGCTTACAGAACCTCGATCTGTTGTACGTAACATTCAACAACTTCTCGGGAAACATTCCAGCAAATTTCGGACCCAGACTCTTGACAAATGTGAGCTTCTCCTACAACAATTTCTCTGGAAAGCTTCCTCCAGGAATTTGTAGAGGTGGGAAGCTTGTCTATTTAGCAGCCAATGAAGTTAAACTAGAGGGACCTATACCAGAAAGTCTCCAAAACTGCAATGGATTAAACAGAGTTCGGTTTGAGCAGAACCCTCTCCATGGAGATATCACAAATGCATTTGGCATATACCCAGATCTGGAATATACTGACTTGGGAGACAACTGGCTGTCAGGTGTTTTGTCATCAAACTGGGGAAAGTGCACAAGTCTCTCAAACTTCCGGATATCCACTAACATGATAAAGGGCAGTATCCCACCAGAGCTCAGAAATTTGACGTATCTGCAGAATCTAGACCTTTCTCATAACCAACTGACTGGGAAGATTCCAGTGGAGCTTTTCAGATCTTCAATTCTACTCAGACTGAATTTGAGCAAGAACCAACTGTCAGATCAGATACCAGCACAGATTGGAGAGCTTTCAGGGATACAATATTTGGATTTGTCAGAAAACAATTTAGATGGCCCCATACCAGAGGAACTTTGGAGACGCTTATATTTTTGAAACTGAATAAAAACAAATTGAATGGGACAACGCCAGACCAGCTTGGGAATCTAATTGCAGTCTGTCTTAGACCTCAGTCAAAATACAATCATAGGAGAGATCACCACAGCTTGGAAAACTGATAAGACTGGAGGTGCTGAATCTCTCGCACAATCGACTTTCAGGTCCAATACCTTCTTCCCTTGAAGATCTTATAAGCCTTCAGTGCGTCGATGTGTCAAATAATAATCTTGAAGGTCCCCTCCCCAAGAATAGGGCCTTTCTGCAAGCTCCTGCCAAAGCAGTGGCCGGTAATCCTGGCCTACATGGTGAGAAGGCACAAGGTTTGAGCCCTTGCAGCAAAGGCATTCCATCTGGAAAGCAAAATGGAAGCTTCAACAATTCTATCAATTCTAGTAGTAATTTTCCTTTTCCACTGCTGTTCAAGACCTTACAAAGACAAAAAAGACAAATGTTTATGAAGCAAAAGCTTAGTTTCTGTATAGAATTACCCAAGGAGAATAGATTTTAAGGATATAGTCACTGCAACAGAGAACATTGACAATAAATTTTGCATTGGAAGGGATGGACGGGGACGTGTTTACAAAGCAAAGCTTCTGACAGGTGACATCTTTGCTGTAAAGTGTCTTCATCCTTCTGAGAGAAATGAGCTCCCCAAGGAATATCAAATGAAGAACTTCAAATCTGAAATGCATCCCCTAACTGATATCCGACAGCGAAATATTGTAAAAGTGTATGGAATCAGTTACTTTGATAGAGGCATGTTCTTTGTATAGTTCATAGAGAGAGGAAGTTTGGCAAAGTCACTGCAGGATGACGAGGAAGCAAATATTTTGAACTGGGATATAAGGTTAAAGACTATTAAAGGAGTTGCAAATGCACTAACCTACCTGCACCACGACTGCACACCGGCCATCGTGCACAGAGACATATCAGCAAATTATATTTTACTGGAGACAGAGTTTGAGCCTAAGATTTCTAATTTTTGGACAGCAAGGCTGCTACAAGAAGGAGAGTCTAATTGCACAGCTCCAGTTGGTTCAATGGTCATATCGCGCCAGGTACTTCCCCAACCAACATCATTATACTATCTGCAGAATAGAGCATTATTTTCCTTTCCCAAGTATTTTACAATGTCAACAGCATTTCCTCTCTAATCTTAATTCATAATTTGTTAACCAAAGTGACATTTTAATCTTTCTCAATAAAGTTTAACCTGGAAGAAAGCATAGTTGTCAATTGGCAAAAGGAAAACACAGTGCCAAAGGATAAAAGTACCAAAATTTGTTTTCATTACATAAACAAATAAAGCAAGCAGAAACAAAAATCTAAAATGCTTAATATAATTAATTTCATCACATATTTTTATGTGCTGCAGAGCTAGCTTCTTCAATGAAAGTGTCAGAAAAATGCAATGTATACAGTTTTGGTGTTGTTACATTAGAACTGTTATTGGGGAAGCACCCCGGGAACTCCTCTTATCTCTGCAATCCAGAGAGAATGATCTGCTTCTTGCCCACATTTTGGATGAAAGGCTGACACCTCCGACTGTTCCCATTATGCAAGATCTGGTTTTGGCAGCAACAATAGCCTTAATATCATTACATGGAAACCCCATGTCAAGACCCACCATGCGTCAAGTGTCCAGTGAACTGCTAGCAGGAGCATGTCTTCCTCACTCTGTATCTTTACACTTGCTTACATTGCAAAATTTGATGGATATGTTTTTCCCATGTTGGAAATCAGAGAGCAACAAGAGCCTAGCGCAGTGCAAACAAGCAACACTTCTCTCTTCCTCTGTGCCTTTCCACAAGTTCATGTTTATGTTTAGATTTTCTGGAATACATTATACAGTTCTGGAATCTAGTTAATCAAGTAACTCAACTTGGATGACAATAAAAAGGACATTGGCACTTCCAAAAACTCCACTATGCCTTTCCACAAGTTCATGTTTATGTTTAGATTTTCTGGAATACATTATACAGTTCTGGAATCTAGTTAATCAAGTAACTCAACTTGGATGACAATAAAAAGGACATTGACACTTCCAAAAACTCCACATGCTTCTTCATTCTCTATGGAATGGTAAAGAGAAATTTCTTCCACCAAGAAAAGAAGGGAGATTTCTCCCAGCCTAATAATGCACGGCAGAAAAGCAACGGATTAATGATCGCATCAGATATAGAACTGCCTGATTTTGCAACACCATTACAATCATGGAATGGCTACGTCAGCTGAAAAGTAGCAAATAACAACTGATGCGGTTCGTGCAAATTCCAAGGAAGCAATCACACTCTTGGTGCTGCAGAAACTGGAAACAAGAATGAGAATTTTGTTCTCACTTGGGCCAAAACAAACTCCTAATTACTCATTGTTATAGCATATAAAAATTTCAAACAGTTATCATTATGCATCCCAAGATATATACACTTATCCATTAACTAATCAACTTAGCAACAATCTAAAAGAATACACAAATTAAACTAACCCAATTACTAAACAGGACAAAAATCAAGAGACATAAATTTAAGAATTGAGCAGCTATGAAATATTTACTTCAATCTTGATACTAGTGAGACGCAAACCAAGGAGCAAGAAGTTGAATAGACTGGAGCGTAACACTTCAATGGATTTCTACTGAGCAATTTATTCTGATGTGAACAAAGCAACCGCCCAATGTCCCACCGCGACGCCCGTCGCACTCTCTGATTTGTTTTACGGCGTCGTTTTACGAGTTTGACTGTCACTGGCTCATTGCGGATGAGTCAAAACATTTGTTACAAAACCAACTTATTTTCAGATCATAACTAAACTACGTCGTTTTATTTGCTTTCGTTAATGATGTCAAAAATCCTGTAACGATATAATTCTTTTTGCTGAGTTTGGGATTTTACCCATGTCAATAAAATTGGAAAATGAATATAGGATTTATAAAGTTAGAATTTGATCCCCTACCACGAATGCAGGATACGTTAACAGTAAAATAAATATCTCTAAACTATTTTCCTTCACTGTATTTTACTTTTTGAAGCACTGTGACTTTGTGAACTATTGCTTATGATGCAATATACTTTTTCATGAGATAAACCTCTATAGGCCTTTTCTTTTTGCATTTGGTAATTCGTCACCTTATAATAGAGTTTCTAATAAATTCAGAATGCAAGTATAAACTATTTCTATAATGATGCATAGTTCTCCTTCTCGTGGGTGCATCCAACCACTGGCTGATCTGATCAGAGTGGAAAAAAGAAAGAAGACTTTACAAAGTAATTAACAAATTGAATTCTATGAATTATCAGTCAAACCAACTTAAAATTACGAGAAGCAAGCAGAAAAGCACACACACTACACTACTAGAATTCACAAAAGTAAAGTAATGCAAATTACATGATGAACACACCCAGAAGAACACTCCAAGCCATCTTGCAACCTAATGAACATTAGCATTATCAGTACCCCCGTTCAAAGCTCTTTCCAACCTTTTCTCAAATGGTGTTGAATGCCAATTAACTTTTTTATCCTGCATTATCCACAAAACCAAATCAGAACTCACAATCACCATATTGCAAAAACTCCCACATCAAACTTCACTGCATATAATGTGGTACCTCTCGGTACTTGCTGGTTGTGTTTGGTATGCCTTTAAAAGAAGAAACTGAGCCAGAATCCTTGGCACTGCTTGTTGGACTCCAGTAGGTCCCAACAGTTCCAATTATCGGCATCTCTTCAGGGCTTCGACTTGGTGACTTCCTTGGTGAAGAAGAAGCTGAAAACTGCTTGATTTCTTCAAGAGTTAGTGCACCCAAAATAGGCCTATCTTCTTGGCTCCTCAATGAATTTGATGATCCTTGTGACATGATTTTCTGAGGTGTTGTGTTTAAAGAAACCGTGCTGCTGCTCTTGCTGATGGGTGTGATTTCTGATGAAGACAACCAATTTGAAAGGCTAGCATCTACTGCTATTTCCTGGTTTGCCTTCTTGGTTTGAGTATCAGGTTTTGATTTAAAGCTCAATGGCAGTTCCCTAAAACTTGGCTCCAAGCTAAACGAAGCCCGTTGGGGTTCTTGATCCACTGCAAAATTCTCTTTCTGCTGCGTCAGTGGTGGTTTCCCCTTTGCTTTCACAGCTTTCCATTGAGAGAGATTTTCAACTGGGTTCAAAACAGAATGAACATAAGCACTCCTATCTCTTGCACTTCGATTAGCCATAATTGGCTTTACTCCTTCCTCATCCAAACTACTTGTCACCACTGAACTATTAACCACAACCTCCTTTGCATCCATTTTACCCCCAGCAATTCTTGATTCAACAATTCCATCATTATCGTCCTCGGACGTATCATCATAATCCAGTTCTCCATCATCATCATCTTCATCTTCATCATCATCATCAAGATCACTGTCCTCATAGTCTAATTCATCATCACTTTCTCTGCAATTCTGGTACCTGTGATTAGGAGGATAAGATCCTGAGCTCGAAGTGATCGAACTAGCTTCAGAAGAAGACTGAGATTGGATAGATTTCACCGACTTCTCCTCCTTCTCTTTCTTTCCGTCATTATTGTTCTCAGGAAAGTTACCAGTTTCTTCTTCAGGCAAAACTTGCTCGTAGGTTTCGACATTGGAGTCAAAAGTTACTTTCTTTCGAGCACCCGAGCTTGAATGCTCCTCAGCCTTAACCCTACACCCGGAATCCCAAAACATTATGTCGCAAACCACAAAACACTTTATATGATGATTCTTAAAACCAAAAAAAAAAAACAGCAACTGAACGAAAATCAGAAGAACCCCTTGAATATTTATAACTCACCCGACTTCTGAAACCGGGATTACAAGCTTTTCTGAGAATTCCTGTGCAGAAGAAACTGTAGATTGCACAGGATTGTAACTTGTATTTCTTTGCTGCAAATTCAACAAGCAAGTGAGCTAATATATAGTACAGTAGTTTGGTTTCCTTAAAGAAACAGGAGTTTCAGTTTTAGAAAGGGAGTTACAGAACCTGAGAGAAAAAGGAAACTACGCAAATTCTTGCATTATTAAGTGATTTTCCTCCCGTTTCTCGGAAATCAAACAGAGGATCTAAATGCTGGTAAAAAGAAGAGAAAAAAAAATAAAAAGACTTGGGAATATAAAGATTGAATAGAGGACTTACGCGGTCTCGAGGCTGAACCTTACGTCTCTGTTTACGGTGCTTGCGATCTTTGGAGGAACCGAAACAAGCAAGAAAGCAACCCATTGGTGATCTTCAAACTTCGTCTCTAGAACGTGGTGCTGGGTTTCTCTCCGGAACTGAGAAAAGGGCAGTGTTTGGTTAATGGGATTCCATTGGTTTAGTGGAGCGCAAGTGGGGGAAACCGGAAAGGCGGTAGGGACAAAACGGTCAAGGATTTTGAAGTTTGGGGGGCTCTAGGGTTTTTCAGTATTACAAAGAAAGAAATGTGACCGTTACAAAATTATACTGTGGAACCAGCCATGGGAATTCTTTCTGTTTTTTTTTTTTTTTATAATCTTATAGATATCGACGTATTATTGTTAAGGATTTTGCTTATTTGGACCGTTACTTGGTGGGCCCCGCATTGGAGAAGGGAGTCTTTTTATTTAACGTCTTTGTTTAGATAAATTGCTAATTTCTTACAAGGTTTTTTTCTTTCTTTCTTTTTCGTCCTTTTCTTTTGACGAAAATTTAAGGATATCTAATAATCTTGATCCATAATTATGACATATTTAATTTATCATATTTACTTTCTAGCTTTTTTCTTAATCATGTTTTAGATGCAAGTTTGTGCTCTCAACGTGAAAAATCAAACTTTACTATGGCTCTCCCTAACTCCTGTGGCCAGATGATTCTTACTTATACTAAACCTTTGCATTCACTTCATAATACTTCAATACTAGAGGTCATGGCTATCCGAAAAGGTTTGTCGATTGCAAAAGAAGCTGGCTTTCCGGTCTATTGTTTTATCCTCTGATGCATTGGCTGTTGTGAAAGATCTACAAATTTAGCTTCATTCCCTCTGTGAGATTGGGATTGTTTATGAGGATATTTATGATTGTCTTAGACAATTTGATTCATGCCATATCAGCTATAGTGCTAGGGACTCAAACAAGTTTGTTCATAGTTTGGCCAAGCCAGCTTTACAACAAGATTATGCTTGTGTTTGGTATGGCTCAGTTCCTGCTTGTATTGCTAAACTTGTATTTGAAGATATTTCTAAGTAATATATGCTTCCTGTTTTTTTTTTTTTTTACATATACATATTAATTACTTTCTAACTTTTTCTTTTATGACACGCGCTTGCCGCATTAGGTTGTGGGTCCCAAATAACGAGAGAAATTAAGTTAATTTAGAAAAATTAATTTTTAACTTAATTGGTGAATTTGGTTTATTTTTCCCCTAAAAAAAGGTGATATTAGGTGTTGATTAGTTCAATTGCTAAATCTCTTGAGGTGGCACAAATAAAAATTTGAATCATATCCATATTAAAATTATAAATACATTTAATTTATATTTATATGGTAAGAAAATGATAAACCCTAAAGTAATACCATATTTAAGAAAAATATTATTTATTTTTATCAAAATTTAACTTTATTGTTATAGTTCAAAGTTTTTTTTTTTCTGAGTTTAAATATTTACAAAGTTTGTGTTTAAATCTAAAGTAACATTACATTTAAAAATATATTATTTAAGATTTCAAGAAAGAATAAGAATAGTGCTAAGTTGTATTGCTCATGTGATAATGCTCGTACACTCTCTAAGTTAAGGTCAGAGGTTTAAGTTTTAGGAAAAAGTTAATAAATTTATTTTCTTCAATTATTAGAGTCGATATTATTAAAGTCAATAGAAGAGGGTCATGAAGTTTACTTACTAGAGTCTAAGAGGAAGTCAATGAGTTTATTTTATCCAATTATTAAAGTTGGTATTATTAAAGTTCTAGGAGAAAGTCAATGAGTTTATTTTCTCAATATTATTAAAATCAATAGAAAGGGGCTATGGAGTTTATTTATTAGAGTCTAGGAGAAAGTCAATGGATTTATTTTTTTCAATTATTAGAGTCGAAATTATTAAAGTCAATAGAAGAAAATCATGGAGTTCATTTATTAGAGTCAATATTATTGAAATCAATAAAAGGGGGTCATGAAATTTATTTTCTCTAATTATTAGAGTCAATTATTAAAGTCAGTATTATTGAAGTTAGTTAACAGGTGTAATTTATAAATTATTAATAATTGTAAACAACAATTATAATTCTTTAAAATGTACACTTTATAATGCAATATTTATATTTAAAAAGGAAGAATATATATTAATTAAAATCTAACTTAAGTGGTAAAGTCTACAGTATTATCATAATCGCAAAAGTTTGAATTATGAGTTATCAACTAATGAGATTGTTGTTTTGGCAACTCAAAAAATTATTGCATAATATATATTAAATTATTTTAATTATTAACGTAGTATTATAATATTGTCAAATAAATTAGTATTTATGGCAATTGTAATGGCTTTTTTATTTTTTTCATATTCAAAAATTATTTTTTTTAAATCTTATGGGGTCAAATCTCATCCAATATTTTTTTTTTGTGTGTAATAATTCTATCAAAAGGGATCCTATTGTTAATCACTTCTAATACACCTGTTATAATTTTTACTATCCAATATCCGATTTTGTCCTAAAGTAAAGAATAACTTGTTATACTAAAAGATATGATTAATAATATAACTAAAAATAAAACTACACCAATAACTCAAATTAATTCATGAAGTTTCTTAAAACCGCTGATAAGATACACACAAAATACGTGCAAGATTATTATTAGAATCATCATACTTGCCGACTAGCAATGAACTGATCGGATTAATGAACTAAAATTTACCTTTTTTATTATATATTAAACAGGTACAAAAAACTCAATAACAGTTGTATAAAAAAAGTCCTGTAATATAACTTTATTGACATAAAAATTAAGTAATATAAAATTGGAGATATTCATTCATTCAATTCTATAACAATGATTCTTGAAGAGAAATTCATATAATTTATATAATTGAGTTTGTTAGGCTCTTTGGACATAGTTTGAATGACAGTGAATGTGATTTTCATTTATGGTTTGGTAAAAATAGAGAACAATAATTTATGTTTGAGGTAATATATTTTTTTTAGAACGAAAAAAAGAAGTTTATTGGAGAGTACTTTTTTTTAAAGAAATTGCAGACAACACAAAATATTACATAAAAACGTAATTATACAGAAAAATGAAAAAGGCTTTTTAAAAAACCACTCGCATAAGTATTTTATTGAAACCTTACACTTTTTTCTTCTCTTTTTCCCTAACAAGTTGGTTGATTAAAAACAAACACAATAAAATCGACATTGTTTTTTTATGAAATTTGTTTAAACACTGCCATTAAGATTATATGACCAAATTTATATAATAAGATACTACAATAAAGTGTTGTTGTTTGGCCTTAGCCATATGTATAGGGTTGGGCAAAAATTGAACCGTCCAATAAATTTAAATTGAATTGATCGATTCAATTTGAATTTTTAATATAAATTTTGTGCTATCAATTCTTTTAGACACCAAAAAAAATTATTCAGTTTAATTTTAATTTGAAAAAAATGAAATAATCAAAGAACTGAAGGGTAATAATTATTGACTAAATAATATTATGATTAGTATTAAATCATATGTTATATTTTAAAAAATAATTTTTATTCTACATATTCTTATAAATTTTTTCTTCTAAATATTGTATAAATTATAGTTATCCATTAGATGTGAAAATTAGATTTAGAGCTTGGATCATTGAAGTTGAATTTTTTTTTGAATTTTTTTTATAATTTAGTAGATGTAACTTATTTTGTTTAGTGAATCTTATTTTATTTTGATGAAAACTTTTTTTTGTTTGAATTTATTAAGTGAACATGAAAATTATTTTGTTTAATGAAACTTATTTTATTTTGATGAATATTTTATTTATGTGTATGAATTTTATTTTACTATTTTTTTTACTTGTTTAATTAACTTGTTTATTAGTTTATGTGGACATCTTTTTGACACTTAACTAATTTATTAGTTTTATTTCAATATTTTGTTTAAATTTATTTTTTATATGAATCGTGTTCTTACATTATATGATTTTAATATTTTAAAAAATATTTAAGAGACTAGACCAAATTAATTTGGTCCGGTTCAATTTTCATATATAATTCAGTATTATAAAAAAATAAAAGATAAAAGACAAATGGACCCTCAAAGTTTTAAAAAAATAATAATTTATTCACTGTAATTTTGAAAATACACAAATACCCCTCCTTTATTTATTTATTTCTGTTAAATTGGATGATGATCAATACAATTATTATAATACCCTTAACCACAGTTAATCAGCATTGACTGATATTGATCATTCGTTGACCAATATTGACCGATCGTTAACAAGTGTTGACTATCATTGACCGCTCTCGAACCAATTCACTTTAAACCGGTCGAACTCTAAATTCGTGATCTAAGCAATGGTAAGATTATTTTCACCAATGAAGTATTATAGGAGCTTAAAATTATTTTAAAAAAAGTAACAACTCAATTATTTTTCTTATTAATTTTGGTACTCGTTCAATGCTTTATTGGTGAAAATAATTTCACCGTTACATATATCACAAAATTTGACGTCTAACAGTGTTTATGGTGAATCAATCTGGTGCGATCAATATTGATCAATAAGTCAACGATTGGTCAACATCAGTCAATATCTTGTAAAATTGTGTCACGGGTCTTTTATAAGTAAAAGACTTATTGATTTTATTACTGTTTAAACTAATAGAAAAAAGTAAATAAATATTGGTGTATTTTCAAAATTATAATAAATAAATTGTTACTTTCAAAAAAACTTAGGGGTTTAGTTGTCTTTTACTCAAAAATAAAAAATTAATTTTTTTATACAATTCAATTTTCAAAAATATTGAACAAAATTATATTGCGCCCACTCCTACTTATGGACATAACTCGAATGGTCGCGATTCATCATCGTATTTTTTATTTACAATTACTCAAATTTGAGTAAAAATAAAGTAATAATCGGTGTTTCAAGGGTAATTTTTTTAAATTGAGTTTGTTGGGAGTACTTGCTTTTTTTTTTTAAAAAAAAAAATCACTTGCAAAAGTATTTTACTAAAAATTTATACTTTTTTCTTCTCCTTTTTTAAAAGTAAGTATTTTGTTGGGTTTTTCTTTTTGGGCATAGCTCCAATAATTATGAATATGTTTTTACGGTCTTTCAAATTTGAATCAAAATAAAAGATAAAAGTTAATGTTTCAAAGTTTTTTTTATATAAAAAAGATTTTTTAAGAAGTACTTGCTTTTTAAAAATTACTCACAAAAGTATTTTACTAAAACTCATGGATTCTCCTTCTCTTTTTTTCTAATAAATTATTTGATTAGAGATAAACACAATAAAGTTAACATACTATTTTTCTTGAAATTTGTTTAAACACTATAACTCTAATTATATGACGAAATTTATATAATAAAAAACTACAATAAAGTGTTATTGATTGAGATTTTATTAGGATATGTTTAATTATTTTGAAGACAAATTAGGTTGGATTTTTACTAAAAATTGAACTCCTTAATTTAAGGATACATTTGTCATTCATATAAAAGGTTTATGTTTCTAATATGAATTTAATAAATATTTTTGCAGACAACAATTATAAGCAAAAAAAAAAAAGGCAAAATTTTATCACGAGGCTTTTTAGGAAATCATTTGCTAAAGTAATTTTCTGAAAAAATGACACTTCTTTATCCTAATGAAAATGTCAATTTTATGGGGTGAGAGAGGCTCGAACTCTCGACCTCAGGATCACTCAGAAGCTATGAGACCTACGCGCTAGCCAACTGCGCCACCACCCCACGTTGTTTTAAATTTTAGTGTTTATTTAATTTGTAATTATTGGATGAAACGGCGTCGTTGCTGTTTCTTCCCCTCCACGCGCGCACGGTAAATAAACTGACACAGTCTCCTCCTCTTAAGCCTTAAGCTACAACGCTTGCGAACGAAAAAAGAAAACAAACCCTAACCCTTCTCCTCTCTCTCTCTCTCTCTCTTTCTCTCTAATTAGTAGAGAGAGGAAACCAGAAAATCAAAACGCAAAAATGGACTCGGACGAGGGAAAGCTATTCATTGGGGGAATAGCATGGGACACGACTGAGGACAAGCTCAGGGACTACTTCAACCACTACGGCGACGTTTCACAGGCCGTCATCATGCGTGACAAGACCACCGGTCGTCCACGTGGCTTCGGCTTCGTCGTCTTCTCTGATCCTTCCGTTATCGATCAAGTCCTCCAGGATAAACACACCATTGACGGCCGTACGGTGAGTCAAATTATTTATTCTGTTCTCTGATTCTTTCGTCTAGGGTCTTGTTGTTTTGCGATAGAAGGAGAATTTGGGGAAACAAGCTGTACTTGAAATGTTGATTTTTTTGTTGCTTCGTGAGTTTTAATGTTCCGCAGCATGTTGATTTGTTTATGAGGTCGTATTGATTTCTAATAAGTGTAATTTTAGTAAAAAATCCAGTAATAAGCATGCCCAATTGGTTGCTTGAGGGTGAGGTTCATGACTTATTTGATAAAAAATTGTTTTTATATATATAAAAGGGTGAGGTTCATGATTTTTTTGATAAACAACTATGTATAATTTGATGCTTTTATGGGTCATCTTTGGCTTTAGATGATGACTCTTTTGGTTCCTTTTGGTTGGTTGTTGCCTCTTAAATATTTTATTTTTTAGTATTCTAGATTTAGTATATTTTAAGGCCACAATCCTACCAATTTATGTAGTTTCATGATATATTCGAGCATTATTTCATCCTATGCTTGCTCTGTTTGGTTTTCGAATTGTCCTGATTGAATTGTTTTCTTTCTTCTGGGAAAATAAATTTTGGTGTTGGACCATCACTCATGGCTAAGTATGGTACTGGATATGGCTACTTAAAAGAAGCGATTGAGAAAATCAGTCATTCACAGCCATTGATGAAGGATTCCTCGAAAATTTAAGGATTAGTAATCCTTTTTAGAAATTGAATGGGTTTGATCTTATACATACCTGAGGAAGATAATCAAAGAAGAAAGTACTACTATTGTACCCTCCACCTACTGGCTACTGTTGGCTTCAGCCAATGAAGTCTATCTATCAATGCTCATGCACAATTTATTTACAGTTACAGTGAACATAGATACTTCGGTTTTTATTTTTGGACCAAATAAAAAGCTTTTTATGTGCTGACTGATCATTCTCTGCACTGTTCATTTTCCTCTAACTGTATTTATATAATTATACTGTTTTATAGGGATGGGTAAATCATTATGATTGTAAACCTATGGGTCACATTTTCTTTCTCTTGTGTGACATACGGACATGCTTGAAAATGTATGTAGGCATATGTATATCCTTTTAAGCTATTTAATGTAGTTTGGCTACATAGGTGGAGGCAAAAAGAGCTTTATCAAGAGAAGAACAACAGAACTCTAGGTCCGGAAATTTTAATTCTGTTAGAGGTTCTGAAGGAGGAGGATATTTCAAAACTAAAAAGATTTTTGTTGGAGGGCTACCACCTACTTTGACTGAGGATGGATTCCGTCAGTATTTTGAAAATTATGGTAATGTAACAGATGTTGTGATTATGTATGACCAGAATACTCAGCGGCCTCGTGGTTTTGGTTTTATCTCCTTTGACTCAGAAGAGGCAGTTGATAATGTTCTTCAGAAGGCCTTTCATGAGTTGAATGGTAAACTAGTGGAGGTAAAACGAGCCCTTCCTAAAGATGCAAGTTCAGGTGGCGGGGGTCGTAGTGGGGGCTACCAAAGTTATGGCGGCTCTGATACCAATACAAATTCATTTGATGGCCGAATGGGTGGGAATAGATATATGCAGCCCCAAAGTAACATAGGTGGTTTCCCACCTTATTCTGGTTATGGGGCAACAGGGTATGGTTATGGAGCAGCAAGCAGCGGGGTTGGATATGGTGGCTATGGCAGTTATGGTATTGGTGGTTATGGAAGCACTGGTACTGGATTTGGTGGTTCCACAGGGGCATATGGAAATCCGAGTGCTGGTTATATGAGTGCATCACCTGGTGCCTTAAAGAGCTCTTGGGGAAGCCAAAATCCTTCCAATTATGGCACTTTGGGTTATGATACAAATGCAGGCTATGGGGCCACCAGGGGAAGTGCTGTTTCTGCTCCAATGGGTCAGTCCCCAAGTGTGGCTTCTGGGTATGGAAATCAAGGTTATGGCTATGGTAATTATGGTGGCTATGGAGCTGCCGGTGGGCAAGCTGGAACTGGTGCTGGAAGGGAGCATGAATATGGTGACACCAATGGGAACTCAGGGTATACAAATGCAGCCTGGAGGTCTGATTCTTCACAGACCTCTAGTGGTTACAGTGGTGGGTATGGTGGTGCTCATTCCAGACAGGTGCAGCAGCAGTGATTGGAGATGTCTTCAGTTTTTTTTTTTTTCTCTGCTTTCCCTGATTGAAAGACTTAAATTATGATGACAAGAATTGTCGGAATGGTTGGATTGCTTGAATCTCAGGTTTAGCTTGCAGTAGTTATTCTGCTCATATACAATGACTAGGGGTTCCAAGTAGTAGCAATATTTCTTTCCCAGCAGTATTTGTTATCAAGTTGTAATGTTCAACTTAAAGTTCATGTTTTTGTCTGCTTTCTATGTGGAGCTTTATCTTTTTATATACTCTTCAAGGCTAGTAGTGTTATGAGTTCCCTTTAATGTTGTGGATGATTATAATAGCAGTGTTTGGTGAATGACACTTTATTAGTGTTATATCTGGTAATCTACTGGACGTTTGCTTGTGATGTTCTGATTCACACATTTAGGTGAAGCTATTGCCTTTACTAGCAGTAATTAAGTAGCTGAATAATTTGGTATTTTAGAGATTGAAGATTAGAGATGCTGAAATGTATTGAAGCTTCTTGGTAATGTGATTAGTTCTTTAGGACTAGCAGTGATCATTTCCTACTAAGTATAAGTAACCGTAGTGGTATTGACATTATCATAAAGAGACATAATTGTTTTTCTCCTGTATTTGCCCTTCTTGTACAGGAAGAGAGAGCATTCCACATTCCAAGTTGGAACTGAGAAACTGGAATAAGTAATTGGGATTTGTGGCGTGGACAAGAAATAAAAGTGGGCTCATCCTGTGATGCTTTATTCACATGATCTTTCTGCATATGAATGGGGCTGGAGTCTTCCAAGTCTATGAACAGGTCATGGTATGAGTAAATTTGAGGGTACGCAACCCTTTAAAAATTTTTCCCCTCCTTTTTGCATTTCTGCGCTTGTGTTAGGCCCTAGAATTTCTTCTGGGACTGCCCATTCTGTTCAGAGGGCTTAGGATAGAAATAAAATAAGCTTCTACACCTTTAGTGAGGGCTTTTGAAATTTTTGGTTCTTTGGTTAGGGGACCTTGTTTTATTTTAGATATAGCTCTATTGACTTGGTTATGTAATAACACATTATGATATCATGCTAATGATGTTTCTATGCTTCCATCTTGGTTGCATGCCAGCAGATCAATCTCTATAACCAAATGGTATCCACCAAATGCATTGCTGGGTAGGTGGGATCTGTCTCGGCCTCGTCCTATTTTATGTTTCCTACCCCCTTTTGAATCCCACTTTTTATATGATTTGTTCTATAGGTGATTTTCATTCATATATATTTTTTTCTCTAGTATTCATATTTTAAGATGTATTTTTATCTGTAATACAGGGCATTTTTGCCTGTGAATGTTCTAGCTTTTTATTATTGACTGAACACAGAATTCACGTCAAGGTAATTTGGTTGGAACAGATGTGTGCCCTATGTACATTTGACGAATTGTGAGATGTCATCAAATAGAAATGTCCTTGGAGAATGATACCAGGCTATGTGGTGCTCAGTCATTTTGATTTGTGATTTGGTGTGCGTTTCTGCACTTGAGGAACATCAGAAGTACGTTTCAAAGGATTAACAAGTGGAAAGCATTTCAACTTTAGAGTTGAAAGGCTGCTAAATAATTGTTGTTGGCATGCACTATCTAGCACAGGGTAAAAGATGTCGTTGGCAATATGTACTGAAAAGCTGGAGGGGCGACGGGTGAGTGGGAACTTGCTCCGATGCTTTGATGTAGAAATTGGGGGGAAATTGTTTGAGGGGGAAGATTTTAGGTAATTGATGGAAGAGGATGATCCTTTGTAGGTTTGGAGAAAATTTGATTAAAATAATTTCGGAATAAAACCAAAATTAATAACGACTGATTGTCTCCAGTAGACGCGATCAAGTTAATCAAAGTGTTTGATTGAAATGAAGTAATTAATGGAATATTGGTTCCACCATTTTCGTCAATTGGCAGTTGAAACTTGTTTGGGTTAGAATTCATGGGGGGCTGGTGCAGATGTATCTAATCCAACCCATTTAACGTAATGTAAACCTTCTTCACCATCATATGATTGGAGGATCGCCATCCTTAACATGATCCAAGACAACGGTATATTTAATGGATGAATTTAAAGTTTCTTGGACGCATTATAAGCTTTTTTGCATATTCTTCTTCGACTCCATTTACTTTTACATGGTTATGAACTTGGCCAGGCCTTACTCCTTGGTTGCTCTCACGCTCAGCTTGTCATCTTCATTAAGCTTCGTCTTAGTCGCAACCTATCCTGTTTAGTATTTTAGTGTTAATTTTGTACATTATTCTACAATGCGTTTGCATTAAATTCTAGAAGCATTTGCCAAGGACCATTTTCAAGCTTCTTCTTTGAACATATCAACCATAGAAATAAAACAATTGAAAGTCTCAGTTTCAACGCAGCAAGCAATTGAAATCAATCAAGCTTTTATGACATCAAATGCAAGAGTTTTTATAAATAAAAAAAATGGAGGATTGATTAAGTTTGCACACAAGAATTGTAGATGTGGGGCAAAGGTAGGAGGCCATTTCAAAAGCAGGTCAAAATTTCAATTTTTTTTTTTTTTTTTTACAGGCAAGAGCTGATTGTGATTATTATGCACTATGAAATCCATTTAAGAAAGAGTTCAACACAAAATGAACAAGCAAGTAGATAATGAGAAGGTGATTGGGAGTATAATCAAGTTCACCAACTACATTGTTGTTGTAGTGAGATAATTAGTCTTGAAATTTTAATTAAGCTTGAATCCACACAAACTTTATTTATTCTGCAACCAAAAATTAGAATGTCAGTTTTTTAAGTTATAGAAACCTACTGCATAAACCTTTAATTCAAGCATCAATTCTTCTACTTAGAATACAAATAGTCTATCTTCTTGTTCAAACACCAGTAGATAAAAAAGACCAAAATTAAGTGTTGTGTCTATAATATAATACTAAAGAACATAGGGTGCACTTTAACAGCTACTAAGAATATGTTCATCATTGTATTGATATTATTGTGTGTGTGTGTGTGTATAATGATAGTTTGGTCAAAATGGTATTGATGATAAATGTATGAAAGAGAAAATAAATCAACAAATTCAACACATGTAATTTGCTTTAACAAGCTCAACAACATATGTAATTGTAAAATAAAAATTATATATATATATATATGTCAGTCAATTATATCTGTAAGTCAATAATGATACAATCATGCCCCACCCTTTTCCTAAAATAAAAATCAAAACACAATTATAAATGCGTATGTGAGTTATATATACTGTTGTGTTCTTTTCTTCATTTATAAAATGCTCAATGTGATTGATTGTAAGATTTTATCATAGCTACCAAAGGAAAAATATATTCATACCATCCTTTGGTGGATTATCAAAGACAATTAAAAATGTAAAAAAGTTAAAATGACACATACCTTAGTTAATTGCTAGCACATCTTTTATGGATGTGAAGGCAAAGGCAAAGTTAAAACAACCCTTAATTTTCGAGGCTGAATTTTCTACCTCTTTAAAATAGAATAAAAACTTGAAGCTGACTATTCATGAGATTAAGGCTGAGAACTTGAGCTGGTTGTTCATTAGATTGAGGCTGAGAACTTGAAGCTGACTGTTCATCAATTTTCTTAGGGCATTTATCTTTTTTTGTTATGTCCAAGTGTCTTATACAATCCACTTTTAACTGTGAACATTTTCATTGCAGTGGGTATGGAATTTGAAGTTTCCTTAGGCTCATTTCTTCTACTCATCTTTGTTTTTTCATGTTGCATAAGCCTAATAGAAAGTAATAAGTCAGATTTGTCAAGCTTAGGTCACACTACCATATGTGGAATTGGAGTTTATATTGCAAAATAAGTTTGCAAATAAGCCTCTCTTGTCAGGCACTTGTCAACAAACTTGGTATGATTAACATGCTTGCATAGGAAATCACTCATCTACCAACCCAAGCAATCATAAGTCCGCTTCCCTAAGTCTCTTATATAATGCCTATTTATTTGAAACATATTATCAATAACCTGAAATTCAGTCTTGTTGGCTTTAATAACTATCACATGTCTTGCTTGTTTTTTTTTTTTTTTTATAATTTTTCTCAAATTCTTGGAATCAATTATGAATCTCATGCATCAGCTTTCTTCCTCCTCTTGATCATTCTTTTTTTTTTTATCTAATGAATTCCAACAAGTCTAACACTGGTTTATTCTTGTAAGAAAATCATTCCATAACTCACACATATTATTGATAACATAATCTAACTTGTAAAAAGAATTAAAGAAATTGTTAACTCATATATTGGGCTCATTGTCCACCAACCACTTGTGTGCTTCTTGACTTTCTGACTTGATTGCATTAATTATATGCTCAAAGTCTTGCTTATTAGTTGCTCTTACAATTTTTCAAAAATACCCCCTAAAAATTTACACTTCAATGTTGTTTTTTAAAATTAGCATATACATGTCTACAATAATACCTAATTGTGGCATTAGACATTAATTTTTCTATAGCACAAATAATGCCTTTCTACCTATCTGACATTCAAGTCATTATCATCTAATTGTGAGTGCCGATGTGCTCCTTAAAAAGCTATAAAAACCAAGAACAATTATCCTTACTTTCTTACTTACATATATAAATTAGGACTGGGCAAAAAAATATCTGAACTGAAAATATCGAACCGAACTGGATCAAACTGGTCAATTCGGTATTATATTATAAAAATTAACTAATTAGTTTTTTTTATTTTGGTCTCAAATAAATTCAATTTGGTTTATTTTTTTATTTTAGTCCCGAAAAATATCGAATCGAACTGAAGGGCATATATATTATTTCATACAAAATTTTCATATAATTTATTAGGTAGATTTTAAATTTAATAGTTTTTCAACTTGTTTAATTCATAAACTTTAATTAATTTAATGCTTAAAAGTTGATGGCCACTTTATTATTTAGATAAATTTTAATTTTAATAATTTTCTAACTTATTTAGTTCATAACTTTCAATTAATTCGGTGTTTTAAATTGATGGATACTTTATTTATTTAGATGAACTTTAATTTTTAATATTTTTAAACTTATTTAGTTCATAAACTTTTATTAATTTAGTGTTTAAAATTAACGTACACTTTTTTCATTATTGTTTATATGAATTTTATATTTTACATATGTGATTTTAGGTTTTTTAAATTTTTTTTAAGAAACCAAACTGAATCAATTCGGTTAGTTCGATTTTAAAAATAAAAATTTTAAATTTTTTCAATTCGGTTCAATTATAAAAAGTACCGAATCGTATCACACTTACTTGTAACATAAACTACTAGAAAGAAGTTGCCATTGTTGGCATCCATAGAAACAACTAATAATTAGAAACAACTAATAATAAAATTCCTCTATATGGGGATTTTAGGTGGCAACCATCCAAATTAATAATCCTTCTACAACCGATCATGAAACCCTCTCGTTGAACCCTAAAACTCAAAAACAATTTTTTAAATGAAGCAACACCATCTCTTCAAATCTCCTCTTGTCGTTTACATGTTGCCATATGATTTGTCATCACAATCACATCTGTATAATCAGTGTTTGATTGCCTTAAAACTTTTTTTAGCTCCATACAACTTTTCTCCTATTTGTTGCAGTACCAAGTTTTTTATGCAACTCAGCAGCCAAGGCACAGGATTTGGTATCAGGGTTACTTTTAATGGTGCTGAACAACTTCTATGTCACCCAAGTGCTACCGACTTCTTGATTCTTGTTTAACCTTAGACAAGTGTGCATTTTCCCTTTAATTGTCATCACAATGAAACTAATTTTATCCATTATGGTAGAGGTATTTATTCTCTAATTACAACCAAGTAAGCCCCATTTGAAAGTCACCTCATTTTATCATTCTTAATTCTATGTTACCTTACCCTTTCTGAATGATATAGTATTTCAAAGCATTTTTAAACTCCCTTTATTTCCTAAACACTTGTCTAACTTTAAAAGATACTTCCTCATCCTTATCTCTTATGAACTTCCTTTTTTATAATCTCTCTCTTCATTGCATCAACCTCATAATCTTCCTCATTGTAAATGTCAGAAGCTATAGCATTATCTTTACTCTTATAATCTAATAGACCTTTCTCTTCAAGGGAATCATCATCATTCTCCTCATCAAGCAAATCAACATCATCTATCTTATTGTCACTTTTGAGGATATGTCAAATATTCTCATTTGTACAATTAATATTGTCTGCACTTTGTATACCATCTTCATTATCTATGCCATCCTTGGAGGCATTTAAATTAGATGCTGTGTGTGGAGGGATTGACTTACATTTGGATTTAAGGGACCAACTTCTGCTTTATGTGAGGATATGAAATTTTGGGATGCTAGTTCAAGGTTCGGTTATGCTTAAGTGTTGTGTATAATGGGTAGTAGTAAGTCCAAAGCCAACAACTCCATCTTCATATTTACACTTTCTACCCTCTTAATCAATGTCATCATAAGGAAGTTTATTAACTTCACGTTTATTTTTATTACAATTCTTTCACTGGACCTTAAAACGACTTCCCTTATCATAAATTGTTCATTGTCATATGTATGCCTCCCATACTTATCCATCATCACATTAATGGGCACATCCAGAATATAGAAGTTTATTCTTAAGTATAAGATTGTCGAAATAATAAATAACCCAGTGAGAACATGGCCGATGCACAGGAAAGTGGAATTAAATTTACAAACTATAAATACTTTAAAGATAATTAAAGCAGTATCAGATGTTTACAAATAATAATTCAATTAACCAATTAAAATAAAAGTTAAGGTTAGGGGGATCCACTCTTAGTATATGAAATAAGAATATATTCAACTCTTTTTATAACTCAATTGGAATCCTCACACAAAAGAGGTTCCAATCGAAAGATATAACAATTAAAGTTCATCATCATTTATATATTAATTTGTATTTATTTCTTTCAATTATTATACACCAAATCTTATAAATTAGTTCAAGTATTTATTATACCAATCTTTATATTTGTCTAAAATAAATCAAGAATCTCACTTCATAAGAAATGGCATTTACGCCAAATCTTATAAATGATTTTAAGAATTTATTGTTCCATCTATAAAAATTGTCTATAATAAATCAAGATACACCATTTTACAAGAAATTGTATTAATATTGCAAACAAAATAAATACATTATATATAAATTTGTATAAATTAAGAATGAAACATTTAATTCATGAATAAAAGTTAAGTATATCTTAATACTTTGCCAAAAGTTTTACCCTTTCACTTAACAAAAGAAAAATTATTTGGATATAATAAAACTAAAAAAAAAAGAAAAAAGATGAAAGAAGAGATAACACGACTTTAAAAGAGTAAACAAAAAAAGAATAATACTACAAAAAGATAATATAAAGATAAATATTTTGAACTAAAATTTAACTCTCTAATTACATCTTTTGGGCATAAACAGGCCACCTATTTATAAAAAAAATAGATAAATCAAGACAAATAAAGAGGAAACCACTTAGATAATAAAAGTCAAGAAGGGTGACAATTAATTTACATTGATTATCATTAATGCACCCACTTTATTGTCCAATTTGAAATTAATGTAGTCCAAATTAACTTTCACTCAAAAGATCAAAGTTGTAGATAAATTTTTTATCTTTTCAAATTGAGTTGTCTCGTATATATTAGATACGTATTTCTATAGTTATGGGCTAAATACTAATGACTGTTCGGAATGAACCTGTACTGCAGATCAGTTCTGTTCTAAGCTATTTTTACCCTCTAAACGCTCAAATTTCAAATGTCTTGTGAAATACAATATATTAATCTATTGAGTCAGCTCTTCACAGGATCAAGAATTACTCCAATTAAATTTCAAGATAAAAAGTTATGTCTATTTTACCTAATCTACCACAAAATAGTTAAAAACTAATTATGTACAATATTATAAATATGCTTAAGATTGGGGGAATGAGAGGTTAAAAATACTAATAATACAAAATAATAATGTAAATTTTTTATTAAATATGTAATTTTAAGTGTTTATCGTTAATCAAAGCACCTAAAATCATATAGTTAAAGTTAACCTGCATTACATAGAATCACAATATTGTAATTTGCAATCTAATAAAAAAAATATAACAATCAATAAGACAACATGTTACAAAAATAAGACAGAACACGTCGCAGAATTCCATTATCATAATCTATTTTCATCAAAATTTCATTTATTGTGGAGCACAGTTTTTCAAACACTACAATTTTCTCTAAAAAAATCTATATTTCCATAAAAAAATTCATCTTTTCACCTAATTTATCAAGTCCATCATTTTTTAAATGTGAATGTATTTGTAAAAAAAAAATTAAAATTTCAAACCAAAAAAACCCATCTTATTCAACATTGAACACTGATTTCAAGTCTGGCTTACCTTTTTTCTTTCTGGAAAAGGAATTCTGATCCAACAATGTCTTTCTCAACTCGTCCTACAGCAGGACATTCAACAACTTGTTGTGTAGTCTGATTCGCACTTAGAATAGAGAAGATGAAGGTTAAGATTTCTTTTGGGCTTCCATTTTTGGGCGGGTATTGAACACATTAATAGATAGGACTTTTCTTTTCAAACAATATAAAATCCCTCTTTTTTTCAATTTAAAAATTAGAAAATATGATGATCAAAATACATTTTTGCCCTTCTAAAGTATAATTTTAACAGCACCGTCTTTACTGCAGTAACTAAATTAGGTTTTTTTTTTATAAATTGAGGGATTTTTCCTAATTTTTAAAATATTGCTATTCTTCTAATAGTCAATGTAATGTGGATTGAATAATCATATACTTATCAAATTGGTAACTTTATTTTTTTCATCATTTGAGATGGGTCAAATAATTATTAGCTAATAAAATAATATAATAAATGATTTAAAAAATACAATTTTATTATCTAATAATCACTTAATGAATTAATTTAAAATACATTTAAAAATATAACATTATTAAAATAGATTTTTCTTAATTTTTTGTTTTATAGCATTAATTGTTTGGCTCTCTTGTTTATTACATTCATCCACACGTATATTCCTCACATTGAATAATAAGATTGAACCGCCACCTTCCTACCAAACTGCCGAGTGCAGATGCTATATTTTGGTAAACATTTACTGGACGTGCGGCTAACATATTCGTTATTTGCAAGTGTGAAGTGTAACTGGCAAATTAGACATTTTGGGTCATAATCTAAAATATAAAAAGTGCTCGATAGGAACAGCATTTTCAAAACTGATTATGATAGAAAGAACTCTTAGTACTTTTTTTTTTTTTTAAGCTATTAGGCCAGCATCTCAAAGCTGACCCAACTATTAGGTTGGGTTCAATTTCTTCCACTGTTTAGGTGCAGATTTGTGTGCATGTGTTAGCAAAAACTCTTTAGTACTTTTTTAAAGTTGGTTTCTGCTGCAAATCATGTTAGCAACAAATAATACTTGGCTTATGCTTTTTGCCTTTCTCTAACGTAATAGTTTTAGATATCACCATCTTCCAGTTGCTGCTAAGTTTAAGTTTGTCGATATTCTAGAGGCAAAATCTCACTAGAATTTTTTTTTTTTTTTTTAAATGTCATCGAAACTGAAAATAGTTTAAAACAAACTGACCCAAAGAAGAAAAAAAAAGGAGAAAAACAATCCGGGTGAAAAGAAGAAATAATTCCATAGGTTTAGAGGTGCAGGATATTAGTTGATTAGCGGAGCCAAGTAGCTTTATAAAAAGCTACGTGAATTCACATGATCATCTCCAACTAACAAGACAGCAGAGTCCCTATTACCTCTCTCTCTTTCTCTCTCTCCACCACTAATTATGGCAGCAGAGGCGCTAGAAGAAAAGGGAGCTCCAGATGGAAGAGAGGATTACGCAGAAGATGGGAGTGTGGATCTCAAGGGCAGACCAGTTTTAAGATCAAAAACTGGCAAATGGAAAGCGTGTTCCTTCATTGTAGGTAAGTTAATTAAGTTACATACATATTATTAGCTTGTTCCTTCATTGAAAACATATGAATACTGAAAGAAGGAACTGGACCTGTAAAATTCCAGATTACTAATTGTTTCTTCTGTTTCATTTTCTTACGGATTGTAATTAATTTTTCTTATTATATATGTATACATGAAAGCTGAGATCCTTGTTAAAATTGATTTTCCAGGGTATGAAGTGTTTGAGAGGATGGCATATAATGGGATAGCATCAAACCTAGTGCTGTATCTGACAAAGAATCTCCATGAAGGCACTGTAACATCATCAAATAATGTCAACCACTGGGTTGGAACTGTTTGGATGACTCCTATTTTAGGTGCTTATATTGCTGATGCTTTTCTGGGTCGCTACTGGACTTTTATCATTGCATCCGCCATTTATTTCATGGTAATTAATTAAACACCAAACTCAAAATTAAGTCAATACAAATTGTTCATTTATTTACTTGTTTTTTCCTTGTCTGGTTAGAGATATATTTTCATATACGTATAAGGTAGTTGACCGTGTCAGTGTCTCATGAACAATGCAAAATGGAACACGTATGTGATTGTTCTTAAAACAAACAGAAACCACATGAAGTTTTTCTGATATTTCTGCTGCGGGGAAGAAGTGTTTGTTGTGAGTTTGTAGACATCTGGTTTAATATTGATTGAGAATTCTCTTGCAGAGGTAAACATGACCATATACATCGTCTTAATGTGGGGCTCCATATATATAATTGTCTCATCGAATAAGCAGCTCGGCTGATTAAACCTAACCGAATAACAAATAAAACATGATTGTATTGTAGAACGAATTGTAGAGTCTAAACATTTTGAATACACTTCACCCGGAAAGCTTGGTTGATATAAATAATTTGTTCAAGTAGTTAATTTGCATATATCCCAATTATTATTTCTTAACATAAAGCAAAAAGCAAGTCTAGCAAAGGCCCATATTGGTAGATTGGAAAAATGTATCTAGATATGAACGTGACCCGCTTTACATATGTATTACAATCTGAAATTAAGAAATATAATACTATATATGCTCATTCCTCCCGTCAACACATTTGGAAGATTTTAATTTGTTGTTAATACATCAAGTACAAGATCTTGATCATAAGTATGATATTTTAGCATTCCTTAAACTTTTGTATGAATAGGGAATGGCCCTGTTAACTTTATCAGTATCGGTGCCAGCCCTGAGGCCTCCGTCGTGCGGCCACGGGGTCAAAGATGAAAACTGCGACAAGAAAGCCTCAGATTTGCAAGTGGGGATATTCTACTGTGCATTGTACATAATTGCAGTGGGCACAGGGGGAACCAAGCCTAACATCTCAACAATGGGTGCTGATCAATTCGATGACTTTGAGCCAAAGGAGAGGAAGCAGAAGCTTTCTTTTTTCAACTGGTGGATGTTCAGCATTTTCTTTGGAACCCTTTTCTCTAACACTTTTTTGATCTATATTCAAGACAATGTCGGTTGGCCTCTTGGCTATGGACTTCCCACAATTGGGCTCTTGGTTTCCATTTCGGTGTTTGTAGTTGGAACCCCATTTTATAGACACAAGCTGCCTTTGGGAAGCCCTATGACTAGGATTGCACAGGTACTCGTGGCTACAATGATAAAGTGGAAGCAACCTATCCCAAATGACCCAAAGGAGCTTCATGAATTGAGCTTGGAAGAGTATTCAAAATTTAACAAATTCAGAATTGATCACACCCCTTCTTTAAGGTTAATTTTGTTTTAATTTTAAAGTGCATATTTTTCTATATAATGGTGTTAGTTATTTTTAATGCATCTTCAAACTAAAACAGTATATAACTCAAATTTTTATCTTAAAAACTTACAAACATCTGCACATAAAAATGATTTGAGATTTGAATATTCTACTTTTTAAATATTAATTTTATATCATTATTTTTTTTCATTAACTACTAATCATAAATACGATATCTCTTACTTGTCCAAAATTACTACAGATTCCTCGACAGAGCCGCCGTAAAGACCACAAAAAGCTCTCCATGGATGCTGTGCCCAGTGACTCAAGTAGAAGAAACCAAGCAAATGGTGAAAATGTTCCCAATTCTTACTGCAACATTCATACCAAGCGCAGTCGTAGCTCAGGTGAGCACACTCTTCATCAAACAAGGCACTACCTTAGATAGAAGCATGGGTCCTCATTTCGAAATCCCACCAGCATGCCTCACCGCATTCGTAACAATCTTCATGTTGATCAGCATCGTCATTTACGATCGTTACATGGTCCCATTTCTTAAGCGTTACACGAAGAACCCAAGAGGAATCACCTTGCTTCAGAGAATGGGAATTGGACTTGTGTTGCATATTGTTATCATGCTCGTAGCTTGCTTTGTTGAAAGGAAGAGACTTGATTTTGCAAGAGCAAAAGGAATTTTAAGCAAAAACGACACCGTGCCTTTATCTATTTTCATACTTCTTCCTCAGTTTGCTTTATTCGGGATTGCCGATAACTTTGCTGAAGTTGCAAAGCTGGAGTTCTTCTATGACCAAGCTCCAGAAGGAATGAAGAGCCTAGGAACTTCATATTTCACTAGTAGCTTGGGAATTGGACATTTTGTGAGTACATTTATTCTGTCAGCAGTTTCGGATTTCACTAAAAGAAACGGGCACAAAGGGTGGATCTTGGATAATCTCAATATTTCTCATTTAGACTACTATTATGCATTCTTGGCTGTGTTGAGTTTCCTCAACTTGCTCTTCTATTTGCTTGTTGCAAAGTTGTTTGTTTATAATGTAGACATCGACTCGAAAAGGGATTTGCAGGAAGCCATAGAAACTACGGGGAACAAAGAGTTAACAGAAGCTGGATTTAGCCGATAAAGCTCCTTGTACACATTATCTGTTTCTTGAAGAACATTTACAAGATCAATGTAGTCACAAAGAAGATGTTATCATCAGTTTATTATCTGTCACAGTCTCAGCTTTGCTCACCAGCTTCAACCTTCAAACTTCATTGGTTTGATTAACATTTTTCCTCTTTTCAAGTTAAAACAATTAAAAACGTTAAACTTCGAACTTGCAACAACTTCAAATGGTACTCGGTTGATTTTTTGCAGATGCTCATAATTGGGTACTTGGGTTGCCAGATATTATAGCTCCCATTAAAGGGTTAATCGGAGGTTTTCTCATATAGGGAAAAAAAAAACAAAAATGAGTTATTACACAAGATCGAAAGAAGAAAAAAAAATCCACCGCAATTTTAAATAATCACCTAAATTTCTTTCTCAATTTTTTGCTATTTATTGATTTATAGTTTCAAATATCTAAATGGATGTATGATTTTGTTTTATTAAGTACTGAATCAAGTTTTCTATCCCAATTCCATGGTACCAAATTCGTTTGCCAATTACAAATTCCTAAATGAAAGTTTGTTCCTCATTCCTATGTAAATATGAACCTCCTTGAAGATCAGAATTATATCAAGCAAGCATGTAAGTATGTATGTGACTTGATCTATTCTCAACAAATCATTTGCACTCGAGATAATTTGTTATACATGCAAACCCATAGCTCTCCCCAAACTTTATATGTTTATTTTATACATGTTTAAGCCTTTGTTATGATGCCTTTGATAAAGGTCTCTATTTACTTACCTCGTTCGAATGTCAAAGATTGATTTCTATGATTTTAAGTTAAAATTGAAATAAAATATAAATATAAAATAGTGAGTGTCTTTATTAAGGGATCTTATACCTTCAAGATATTGGCTAATATTACCAATCCTGGAGAATGTAAAAATTTGACACTAAAACCTAAACATTTAGGAAAATATGTTCCAATATTTGGCCATTAAGAATATTCAGTCAAATTAAATAGATTCTATATCACTGTAAGTAAATGATTAAATTGCCTCTAATAATAAAATTAAATTGGTAATTACACTCTTTTATCATTTTTTTTAATTGTTTAAATTTTTTTTTTAAATCATTAATATTAATAATTGTTTCAACTATCAAATTAAAATTTAAACACCCAAAAAAAAAAGGAGAAGACAAAACTAAAAAGTCCGAGTCTTTTTAAAAGAATCCAAATAATTTTGAGATTTAAAATTTGAATGCTAGCCATCGAAGACTTACCAAAAAATAGAATTGACAATGAGGACCTAAAACCGCCGATGTTGGAGGAGGAAGAACGCCCGTGCACAACGGAAATAATCGAAAACTCAGCCACCACTATCTCATCTTTGCCATTCACATCCTACTCTTTCCAAGCCTTAAAGAATCATTCTTGCTAACATAGAAGTGCAAATTAAATTTACCTTAAT
Organism: Ailanthus altissimus; assembly: GCA_946807835.1. Classification (NCBI taxonomy): domain Eukaryota; kingdom Viridiplantae; phylum Streptophyta; class Magnoliopsida; order Sapindales; family Simaroubaceae; genus Ailanthus; species Ailanthus altissimus. Next base: position 25,965,811 of record OX327684.1, read on the forward strand.
TTATGAGCGCCCCGGTGTAACTTAATTTATGAATGTACTTTACGTTTTAAAATTAGTGTCCAATATCTTTATTATTGTGAGATGTTATGAAATATTTTAAAATTATTATAAAATAACTAATATACTTTTATTTCTTCTCTTTTTAATTTATTTTTTAAATTTGGCACTCTTTTTTAATTTATTTATTTTAGTACTAAAATAAAAAAATTAACAAATTTTTTTATTATTTAATTAAAATAATTTTTTTTTTAATTTTGGTATTCCATTTTTTTTTTTTACTTGACTACTAAAACCAAAAATAATAATTACAAAATATTTTTTATTTCTATTTTCTAATATTTGTTTAAAATTTTAAATATTTTAATCTTAGTAGAAGTTTACAATAAAAATAAAAAAATTATAATAAGTGTTAAAAATTAGAAATAATAAATATTTTGTAAAAAAATATTTTTTGTTTTAGTTGTCAAAATAAAAAAGAAAATAAGGAAATAAAAAAGAAGAGAGTACCAAAATTTAAAAGGCTGTTTTTATGATACCCTTGAGGTATTACCTAAATTGGTATAATTTTTTTATATTTCTTTTTTATGTTTTTACTTGACTACTAAAGTAAAAATTATATAATTTTACAAATATTAAAAATGAAAATGAAAAATATTTTGTTCTCGAATAATCCACGTCGCTTCCACTTCTATTGTAACAAAATATTCTCTTTTTACGTGGAAAAGGCCCGTAATTACTGGAAACGACACTTTGATGATATGTCCTTTCATAAGCACCCTAAGCGAGACTGCATTCGATTGGCTAGAACCATAAATTCGTGGGCGGATGAGGAGCCTTTTATTGTTTTAGTAGTTGAGTAAAAAAGAAAAAAAATCTGGACTAATTAAAAATATTTTAAATAAATGTAATAAATAAAATAACAAATGTTTTGTTAAAATATCTTATATTTTAGTACTAAAGTAAAAAAATTAAAATTTAAAAAATAATTTAAGAAGAGATTGAATAAGGGTATATTAGTCATTTTATAATGATTTTGAAATATTCTTTAGCGTCCCACAACAATAAGAAATTGATGGCTAATTTTAAAACGTAAAGGGCATTCCTAATTTTAATCTATATCTCAAGAGCACTCATAAAAATAACTCTAATTTTATTATTCTCAAATTTGTTAACTTTGACAATAAATTCTAAACGATTAAGCATTAGTGCATATTTTTTAAAATATTTGAATTTTAATGTCGATTTTTCAAACTCTCAAATATTTGTAATATTATCCAACACCCTGAAAGTATTGATGATAATATCCACTTTATTAACAAATAGTAATTGTGAAACCTTAGTAAAAAATTAAAGAAATATTATCATGAATATTTTTAGGTATCGCTTAATATCAATAAAACTCATAAGTTTGAGAAATAAACAGTAATACTTAATCGTTAGAAAATTTTCAGTTAAAATTAATTAACAAAAGGATAATATCATCATTTGAATGTTATTTTATCCAAATAACCTTTATCTCGTATCCAAACACATTTTTCTTTGTATCCAAACGTATTTATCCACTTATTCAAATAAAGTTATTCTTATATTCAAACATTCAATTTTAAAAAAAAATTAATAAAAAAGACCGCTTGAATTGGAAGCCAAATGGTCGCTAGAATTATTTGACCGCTACTTTATATTTTATTAATTTAATTTTTTTAAAGTATTATATTATTAATTCAAAACATTAAGAAAAAAAAGTTTAATTTTTTTTAAATAGTGCTCTGTGAAGGCAAAAAATATTTCAAAAAATAATTTAATTATTTTACGTAATTTTATTAATTCTAAAAAAATATTTCTTAACAGTTAAACATTAATATTTATTTATCAAACTAATATGTTTTAAACAATACCTCTAAAGTATTCACGATAATATCTCAAAATTAAATTGCCCTCACTTAAATTTTAATTTACAGCAATACTCTTAATGTAAAAATTTGTTTTTCCTACACTTGTATAAGAAATTAAACAAAATAACTTAATTTAGTGTTATTTTAATTTAATTTGAAAACTTTAAAAAATTATTATGTTCTGTTTCATTTTTTATTTTAACTTTTTAAAACGGGCTAAATCAGCCAAATTTAGTTTTTTTTATAAATTTCTTTTTACTATATTTTGGCATACGGCACTCATCGTTTGCTTTCACACGGCTATAGTTTCGTTATGTCTTTTACAAAATTAATATAACTTTCTGATAACTTATCAACTATGTAATTTGTTTTTCATTTTTTTAACTTTCTCAAAATCTCTGATGGTGCTAAAAAATTAAACAATTAATATAACTTTATGTCTTTTACAAAATTAATATAACTTTCTGATAACTTATCAACTATGTAATTTGTTTTTCTGATTTTTAACTTTCTCAAAATCTCTGATGGTGCTAAAAAATTAAACAATTTATAAGAATCAAACCTTCACATGATTACTACCCATAAAATTTTGTACCCAAAATCCATCAATTTCAAAAAGAAAGTTATAAAAATACCGAGGCTATATTAAAAAAAAAAACCTCGCATGAGTCCACCACGACTTTATGTGAAATTTAACTTACAGAATTTGAAATAGATTTTCAATAAAATATACACATTACAGCGCCCATCATGACTAAACTTAAGATTATTTAAGCACTTAAGTATAATCACTTAACAAATTTGCGAGCAAATTACAGAATGGAGTGAAGAAGACGAGGGAGTGGTGATTTTTAAGGAGCGTAGTTTCAAGACTTAGCATCATTACACTATGAACAAATTATCAGCAGTCTAAGCTTGTAAGCTGACAAACTTTTAACAAAAAAAAAAAAGGCTTGTTAGCTGACAAAAGGCTGTAACTTATGTGCAGCAATTGATTCCAAAAGCCATGTATGACCAATGACTTGGGATCCAATTTTAGCAGCCAAGTTCTGGGCTTCATTTAATCTTTTCCAAATGGTTGAAACTTCATCTCCTAACTTGGATCCTAGTGGGGAGTCAAGATTATAAACTATTAATCTCTTAGAAGGACCTGCCTTGTCATCACTAGGTTGTGCCAATAATTCTTCCGCGCTTTTCCAAATTTTACCGCCTGCAGTAATAACCAAACTCTCTAGATCTTCCTTGTAACCTGGCATGAAGTCACCACTGAAATAGAAACTTAAACCATCAAAGAGCTTTGGCGCCTGAAAAAGAAATAATTGAATCAAGTCTTAGCAAGAAGAAACAAAGATTACAGAGAAATTAACACCACATTGAAAAGCACAGCTTGTCAAGTCTAAATTTACCAGTTGCAAGAAACATGTAGATAAAATGGCAAGTATAGAAGATCATGGTAATTATTTCGTACTATCACACCAAATTTCAGGAGACTTACTTTGTTCAATGCCCTACGTCTGCCAAATTTTGGGCCATCTTCACATCCATGGTTGTCAAGACTAACTTCATAAGGCTCTTCATCCACAGGACGCATGGCTACCATGCAGGCTTTTATCCCTGCAAAGGCCAATTAAAAATTGTGTTAGTAAGGACAAATCAACATAGGAAACCATGAGAACTGTTCTATGGGTACAAGCTATTTAATGCCCCAAATTCTTTTTTTTTTTTAATTCTGGACCACGGGAGTTATTTGTTTTGATCTCTATTTTTCTACCCTTAAAAAGGTTAAGAACACAAGAAGATCTTATAAGCATCATGAAGAGATATTTGGAAATCCACATGAAATCTGTTATTAATATGTCAAGGCACAATTTATATCCATGACGCATGTAATAGCTGTTCTAAAGTATCAATAATTGCAAGTAAATCTTTCAGAATATTTATAAGGAGTATTTATCTTTCTTGGGATCTACCAAGGCTTTGATATCATACTCATAAAAAGATGAACAAAAATGGAAAACTAAAGAAAAAAAAAATCAGTCATTGAAATTGGTAGCAGGTGGTAATGTAGAAAGCAGGGGCCAACTTACAATCAATCTTAAGAACCCAACTCCCATTTAAAATGGCCATGAGAACTTTCAATGTCCTGGTGCACGAACCCTTGGCATCAGTAGCTGCAATCACATGAGTGACATTTGGTTTCCAGAACTTGGACACATTTACACCAATCATGCCACTAAACCTGACCAAAAGAAGCTGCAGCAGCATAATGGGAAAAAACTATATATTAGCTAGCTGCTATAATAACAGAACTCATCACAATTACTTGAAAGAGATGCTTCCTATTCTAATCAAGTATACTGTTTCAAGAATTAAGATATTGTAGCCCCTATTAGGATAGGGCTTATATTAGATTATGCAAGCATTTCCAATATTATAATGCTTTGCTTGTAAATACACAAGCAACCCCAATAATTGATTCAATTTTAATCAGATACTTGGTAGTACATTGAAAATCAATTTCCAATTAAATTTAGATCTTTGAGATCCATTTAATCACCAGAAATGGATCAAGCAACTGAAAATTACCAGATATCAGTACACATGAACTAACCTTCTCCTCCGAAGACAAAGCAGATCCACAAAAAACCCATTCTTTTGCTTTATTAGGTGAAGATGCCCAAAAGTTCAGCTTCTGAGGAGTTCTGCATGCAGACAAAAAACAACAGATTTTGCCACTTAAAATAGATAGAATCATATCTACTTTTTTTGGAGGAACGAATTAAAATCAAAGCAGAAAGTAGATAAATGGTCAAGGTAATAAATTAGATTTACGGCATGAGTTTAAAACTTGGGTTACTTCTTTCAGCATATTAATATTATAGTTCAGTAATTAAAATATTTAGATGAACACCATGAGTCATGAAACCTTAGAGCTTTCTTGTTCCGCAACTCCCAACAAGCATCCACTATTAATTTAAAGTTTATCAAGTAATAAACCTGCTTGACTTTTAATTGCATATTGGGAGAGCAAAGAATGAAATTATACATTTGGAGTGGCACAGTTGGATTCTGTATGCTGCAGTTTCCAGAATTCTCATTTGGAAATTTGACTGAAGAGTGTGCTGGACAGAGCACAAGATATTTTTCCTGTAAGAACCGAAGAATGGCAAGAATCAATTGTCTTTTTCTTCAGATGCTTAACTCAAAGAAAGGATCGCATTTCAATCAACAAATAAATACAGATGCCATGCAGATTAGCTAGTGCACTTACACAGTCCCATCTACATTTGGGAATTTCCATAGCACAAGGAAAATGATAACTTCTCCGGCAAGATTTCACATAACAACCAAGGGCTGCTCCCTTTAGCCCACATCTGCTACACTTAAGCTTGGAACCCCTTGCCAATTCTGCTTTCAGATTCTTAACTGCAGCTCCAACATAATATACTTTTGGTGCCCTGAAATTTCAAATGAAATTATGTTTTTCCCTAGCAACCAATACCAACAGCAGTGGCAGTATGAAGAAATTGAATATATATCATTCGAATGAGAATTAAATGGAACTAGGCTAGTCAAAAAATTTAACTGTACTGGATTTATTCTGCATTTCAAACTGAAGTCATAAATATTTATTATTTTAATCATTTAATCCTAAATGACAAAATGAAATACCATTCAATGCATTTACTATGAACATGTAGAACATTTGGACGATCTGCCTCCTCTCCCACTACTAGATTCCCATTAGCATAGTGCAACATTGCTCCAGTTACCTGGAAAAGTACCAAAATGTTAAATGATCATAAATAATTACAACAGCTAAACATCACTAGCAGTTTACATCTGGGTTTACCTCTGAGATTCTAGAAGACTGGCAAAATCCACAAATATAATTAATTGCATGAGAGTCATCTGAAATAGGAGGCAGTGTTTCACTACCACAAGCTACCCCATATTTAAGTTCCAATTCAGGATTAGAAGCCACTAAGATTTCACTTTGTAAAGCCGCTGATTGGATATGACCAGAACTTTTGACACCAGCATCCTCAGACCCATAATTCAATTTTTTTAGTCTCCTTGAGTCCCACTGAGGACCATCAGTTTCAAAGGCAGAAAATCCACGATCCTGTGTTGTTCTATCATCAAAACTTCTCTTGACAGATCGATTGGCTGGAAAACTTTCTGGATGCTGAAGAGGAGATGACATCTGTCCATAAGTTAGAAAAAAAAATTCTCAGAATATATAAGTTAAAATGTTTAAAAAGAAAAAGTTGCACTCAACACTTTGGAACAAATTTCAAATTACAGATACATCAGAGAAGAAAATGCAATAGGCAATCCCACTACTAGAAAACAAAAGGAACATCACTGTTTTGATTACATAAGGATAATAGTAGGATATCAAATCTAACAATGGAATAACAATATGATTAAAATCACTAAGTTGAAACAGCATGATCAGCAGCAATAAAAGAGCAAGCCAAACCAATTTACCCCAACTCTAAGGAGCTTGGATAATTAAATTTAGTAAGTCAATAGGAATTGTTCTTAGTAGGAAATTTCTGATGCTGTTGATTAGTAAGCTTCTCCGGGTGGGATTTACACAGTACATATCAATGTGTACTGCTCTATTAGATGATTTGATCATGGTACATTGTGATAGTAAAAAATACATTACATCTCTAACATAACTTGCAAGTTTTAATCACAAGCTCATAGTCGTTATAATTACATTAAAGGCTTAGTGGCAAAGTCATATAAGCAGTAAAGATCATTAAACATTCAACCACCATTAACATTATACATGCTGCCATACCATGCTTAAGCAATTTCATGATTACTATGCAACTAAATTGCAATTAAAACACACAAAACAGTTGGGTCGCCAAGAACAAACACATTTCTAGTCCCAGAAGAAAAATCACAGAGACTAAAAGAGAGGTAGAATATGGTCAAATAACACAATCAGAGATATAAGGTAATACTCCTTGCATTTCATAAGAGATTCAAAATAATAAAATCATATTCACCTTTCCCCAGATCACTTTCATCATGTCTGGTGTAAGCAGCATGTGAAAAAAGATTAGGAACTAGCAACTATTAGAAAAGAAAAATCCATCTAAATGAATGAACAACAGAAAGGCATTATTGGAGGTAAAAATTTCCAAATGCTTACATGCTCACTACCCTGATCACTACTTTCATTGTCTGAACCCTTAATATTACCAAATGAAGGAGGACTGCAAGGTGATGAATGTTCCAATTGATTCATATCTATTTGCACAGCCCTACACATTCGACTGCCTCCAGCTTGTGGCGGGCAAGTTAGTTGCATGGAATTGGGATTTTTATCACCATTACATTGATTTTCTCCCTGACCCAACCTTTCAAATCCTTTACTTTTGCCACCATCAACAGAATTATTAAATAGAACTTGAACTAACTTATTTGCTGATACAGGCTGGCCACTGCTTGAATTATCCTCTCGAGGCCTCCTAGTAGCTGAAGTAATCAATTAACAAAACAAAAACATTGAATTTGAATTTGAATTTTTTTAAATCACCAAAACAAATACTCCAAATGAAAGTGAATAAATTGGCTGTACCTGAAGAAGCAGATTGAAATGCGTTGGCACCAGATAAAGCATCTAATCCTTTATAGATTGCAACTATGTTTTCCACAAAAGCCAGAGGCCTTAAATCTGCCACACAAAGAACCATTATTACATTAAATGATTTAACTAGCATTCATTTTCTGCTAGATTAGTTTCCTACAACCATATTCTAATAAGATAATTAAATCCAAAGGCCAACCATGATACAATGAACATAAAATTGAAAAAAGAAAAAAAAAAAACCTTTTATTGTCAAAACAAGATACAATTTTTTCAAGACATGATACATGATGATCAATACTGCAAATAACTAACTATACCTGCATCAGTACATTGAGATTTACATACGGGACACTCTGAACCAAACTGTCCTGATCTGGGTACACATGAACTGCAATAATTTTTTAAAAGTAAAGAAAACCCATTCAATATACACCTTAATATTAAGAGAAAATAATGGAAAAACAACTATACATGATAAAAATGAAAACATACCTGCAAAATATGTGATCACATGGGAGTAACGATGGCCTACTGAATAAGTTCAAGCTACAAAAGCACAACAGAAATACCATCATCAGAGAAACTCCAAAAAAAAAAAAATCAGTAAGTGTAAACAGAAATGAGAAAAATAAAACCCTAATTATTGTTTTTCCTTCACATTTCTTCAAATAACATACTTTTTCAACTTTAACAGAAAAAGGAAAAAAGAAAGAAAGAAACACAAATTAGTAAACGACAAAACTCTGTAAATGTGAATAAGTTACTCGTGATTTTGCAGTATCAAAACAAAGAATAATTTAGAAAAAGATTCAAAAGTTAAAATATTTTAAAAATGATTATACAGTAGATGACTTGCTTTGGAGTTGTCAAAGCAATTTTCGGATAAAATCTTGAACATGGATTTTTAATTAAAAAACAATAATAATTTTCAGGGAGATGTAACCAAATAAAACCGAGATCTCCAAAAACTTCTATTCGATACTAATTAAGTACATATTTCATCAAACATAACAAATGAAAAATTTTACATATCAACATAAAAGGGGAACAAATACAAACCAGAGGGGGCATTTGAGCTCAAGAGCGAGCTTTTGAAGATGAAGAACCCACGGATTGACAGCAGCACCGGTACTGTTCTTGGAGGAATCGGCCATTGTTGAGATCCAGATGAACACTGAAACGATTGAAGCAGTGGAAGTGTATCTAGCGTGGAGGGGGGAATTTAGGTTATTAGAAAAAGGTGAGATGAGGACACGTGGACGGTGGTAGATTTGGTTTAGGGGGAATAAGTGGAGGGCGGCAAATATAATTTGTTAAAGGAGCGAAAACAGGTTTATGAAGTACGCGCGCAATTTACCGTTTTTCAGCGATCCTCCTGCCCGATCGATTCTTCGTTACAACCGAGGAGAGGACGCCCGATTCATATAAAATCTCGCGAGATTTTTAGATTATGTTGACGTGGCGTCTGAAATAAAATAAACAAAACAAATGTAAATCTTTTTGATTTTTTGGTTGATTTGAAAGAATAGTCTCTAAGCAATTTTTAAAATAGATAATTCTCCCCGCAATGTCAAAATTCAGGCCAATCTGTAAAACTTCTAATTTTTTTTATTTTAAAAAAAAAGCTTTTTAAAAATGCATTTCAGAATTTTTTTTAATAAGATTTTTGATGTTTCTCAAAAAATAATAAATCATTTTATATTTGGCATTTGAGCCGAACATATAGAGATAACAGCAGATCGAATTTGTGATGGATATCTTTAAATTCATATATGCATTACTTTAAAAATAAAATATTAAATTTTTTTTAAATTTATTGCAAATTTAGAATTTTAATACTAAATCTGTTTTAATGGATGTATATTCATTACCAAACCCCGCAACAAATTATAAGCAAGTTTGGTAATGAATATATAACATATAATATACGCGCTTGGTAAGGGTAGGCACAAAAAATCAAACCGAACCAGTTGATTTGGTTTGGTCTATTTTTTTTAACAAAAAATCGGTTTAATTTTTTTGAGGAAAAAATCGATCGGTCTTGTTCGATTTTTCTAAAAAAAAATCGAAACGGACTAAACTGAAAAAATCGGTTTCGATTTTATTTATCTAAAAAATTGAATCGGACCATGTCTATCTTTAGTGTCTGACATTTAGCATATGTGCTAAGAGCAACCACTAAGCGCGCAATACTTAAACACGTGTTATGCACTTAACACGTTTAGCACACATATTAGGAGCATACATTAACCGCGCATAACACGTATGTTAGAAGCACACGCTAATTGCCTAACGTTGTACGTCTAATATTTAACATGTGTGTTAAGAGCGTATACTAAGTATGCAATATTGTACGCCTAACATACGTGCTAAGAGCTCATGTTAAACATGCAACATGTACTCCTAACATGCATGTTATGCACACTAAATATGCAATGCGTAATGTATTATTTTTTTATAAAAGACAAAAAAAAAATGAGTATTTACATGTTTTTTTATTGAATTCATATTTGTATTAAATTTATATAAAATTTAATTTTATATATCAAATTTACTTCAAATCTTATCATATTTATTTTAATACAGATAAATTTTAACAAATTTATGAGTTTACAAATAATTTTATCGTCGAATATATCAAATGATAATAATGGGTGAAGAATAAGCCCTTTCAATATTCAAATGAAAAAAAAATGTGTTTTAATGTTGCCCACAACAGCCCAAACATTAAGATACTTGGGCTGAATTTTGTGATTCCTTAGGCCCATTAATTCTGAGCTGGAAAATTGTCTCATACTCGACGGACATATTTTCAAGTCCATATTCATAAGGCACGACTTAACTTTCTAATATTTCCTCAGCCATCAAAACGGCACAAACATACACGACCTAAGGAGGAGAACACAAAATATCTGAAAAAATTTAGAACCATTCAATTCAACTAAATTTAAAGTATAACATAAGGGAAGGAAAGATAGACAAAAACTTTTCTTTTTTAACAAGGCAAGAAATAAATTTGAGAGTTCCATATTGACCATATAAAGCAGTGAGATCACCTAATTTGATCGTGGCATATGCCACATTTAACTTCTAATTTTTGTTCACTTGATTCACGATATCCAAGTGAAAATAATATGAGACAGAATAATGGACAAATCATTTATCTGTTTCTTCAATGTCACAACTCTTCACGAGAAAGGATGCATTCATTTCTTCCCTGATCATTTCATCTTGGCCTTGCTATCTTGGAGAATCTGCTCTATTTAGTAATTTCACACCCTGACAACTCTATATCTGCATCATCTCGTACCTTGTTGATCACAAGCTCAGCTGCATTATTTTAACTGCCAGCCTTCTCTTCCATGGAAACTCTTACTTCTAAAGCTTCTCCAGCAATACACTTAGCAGGGCTAGTATCTGTATTCAATGTCATTGTTTGCGTATTTATTGCCACTTCTGATTCATTGCTGTTCCCTTTATCATCCCCTGACACTATAGAATCCTCTGAAGGACTTCTAATGTCATCCTGGAAAGAGTCACTCAGATACTTAATTTGGTTTTCATGTTGTTCTTCAGATGGACCAATATGCTCATCTTTTAGAAGAGACTTAGTTTTCTGAATTTCTATCAGCCTTTGAATCGCTTTGCTTGCAGCATCCTTAGCCCAGCCATCATCAATATCAACATACCTAAACACGGAAGAAACAGATAATAATGATATATAAAAAAAAGAAGGGGGGGGGGGGGGGGGGGGGGGGGGGGTGCGGCGGCGCGGGGGGGGTGTTGTTACTTGGCATCATATAGCTTGAAGACTTAAACAATGCAAGAAACAGAGAGTAATGTTATAAAAAAAGGGGGTTGTTACTTGGCATCATATAGATTGAAGACTTAAACAATGCAAAAGTAGGCAGGAACTTTGCAAAATTTCAATATCAAAAAAAATGTACGAGGAGTCAAAGAACCTACTCTTATATTTTCATAGCTCAGCACATTATCAAATTACAAGGAAAAATGCGAAATTTCAACCTGATTAAGTGCGGTACAATTATTGATACAAGAGCATATTACAACAGAACAAATTACCGAAAAATGAAGTTAAAGCATTACCTTTTAGGATCCAGTCCAGCTGATAGAAAGATTGAATTCATCAGAGTTGCAAGAACTGTGGGATTGTTGGAGAAGTATCCGCCATCCCTTGCAATCTCAATGAGAAAATGAATGTCCAAGACAAATTGTTCCTGTAACAATAGGCATAACGAAACAAATTCACCACCTGATCTCGCATCAGATAACACATTAATTATCACAGCCAAGTAAAATGCCAACAGAAAATATTCATATGCTCCTTCCCATGTGAGCTGACTACAAATTTTTTGTAAAAGAGATCCATGTAATACTTGGCATCTGACTTAGAGGATTGCTTCCAGGATGAGATTATGCCACAGTACGGTGGAAAGTAGTAAAATAGAAAAGGAATTTGGAGCCAACTTCAATCTGACCAAAGCCATGGCGTAACAACCTCCAAATACAGTTTTGTCTTAAATCTTCATATTTTGCTCAAAAGATCTATTTTCAGAAATTATCTAAGCAAAAAATAACAGAACATATACCTGATCATAAACATCAGAATTTGCAGTCAAACTCTCTTCAGAATGCACCCAGATCTGTTTGTTGTTTGAAATCCAAAGAAATATGGTCTCTATTAGCTCTTTCAGTAGCTCCATCAACCAGTCCAGTTCAAAAACATTTTCTTCAGCAAGTTTGTTTAATGTCCTCAGTTCCAGAAACAAAACCTGATCATTTTATGCCAGAATGAATAAGTGGCTTATTACCAAAAAATCAAATTCGCATCTTACAACTGGTAAATGTTCATTGACTGAAGCATATAAGCCTTTAGGTCTTCCATTCCATACTAGCCTTTTCTTCTTTCTGGTTCTATGAAGAGTTTTAGGAGTTACAATTAATCTTCTACACAAGCAAGGTCTACATGCTCATTACAAAAAGAATCAAAGCATACCTGAAAGGCAACAGAGGGCATCATATCACACAACATGCTATGATCATCCATATCAACAGTGCAAGCTTCTGGCATATAGCCTGAGTCATTTTTGAGAGACACCATTCGGTCCATCAATTGCCAGCAGAAATAAGATCTTAGCCTGTCATTAGCCTCTTCAATGAACTGCATACAACTATCAAATTCTCTCCGTTGAGAACCAACTGATTGATTGATGTCTCTAAAGACTCTTCTAACAATTCCAGAAAATAAATACTCTAATGTTGAGAGATTAGCTAGAACTGAAACTTGCTGCAGCAGTGATTTGGCCAAATTTATTATTGAACCTCCTTTCTCTGTAACATTTGTTTCACTGTTGATGGCTCTTTCAAGAATGACAATATATTCTTTGAAGAGGTCCATGAGTCCTCTAAGGATAGAACGTTCTATTTGAATGGTAATTAAAGGGGTAACAACTGAAGTAATAGCCTGAGAAAGAAGAAAAAGTGAGTTATGCATATGGCAAAGTATTAGAATATTCAGCTATAAACCACTGGAACATTCACTTGGTTCTTGATTCATACTTCATCAATTCCTGATAAAAATATGCCATCATTTCACGAAAAAGAAAATTAACTAAGATACATCACTTCAGTTTGGTTGACTTCAGTAAATTTTCTTTTAAGTGCAACGTGCTATCTGATATATCAAAGAAAGCTAATGAAAATTTGCTTCACACGTCACCTCATCATAACCTACAGTCTATTATTTTCTTGACACAAACATTTCTGTGAACAACAGTGAGGACAGTTGCATGCCTGTAAAGGTAATGACAGTCTCTTCTTATGCTAAAAGAAATTTAATAGCAGAGAATTTTTTCTGCAGTCCAAACGTCGCCTCATCATAACCTACAGTCTATTAGTTTCTTGACACAAACATTTCTGTGAACAACAGTGAGAGCAGTTTCATGACTGTAAAGGCAATGGCAGTCTCTTCTTATGCTAAAAGAAATTTCGTAGCAGAGAATTTTTTCTGTAGTCCAAACAAAAAAAAAAGGATTATGCTGCACTATATCCATGGGTTTAATGCAGAATTGAGATCATGATGACATACCAGTGAGGCAGATCAATACTTCCATTGCCTTTTTACTTAAGATTAAGTGGTTTTGATCTCTCAAATATCTAAAATGAAATTAAACAAACCTGTAACAGCGTTATAAACTTCTGGCCACTGTTAGTGAGCAGGCAATATTCTGGTTGTTGCCCAAGAACCATAGAAGATCCCACTTCATTTACGATACCCGACATGAGATATCTACCCAAAACCCAAGAATCAGTTGCTGAAAAGATACAAATAACTTTCTTAGAATGGTCTATATGTATCTGTAGAACTTCTTCCAAACATGGTCGAATTTGCTTGGTCAAACATGGCCGCAACACTAATCTCTGAGTTTCTAACAAAGAGCAAAATGACATTGCATACTGCATAGCTTGTACCGCCATGGACAATCCACCACTCAGTTCTGAGATGGGCTTGACATACTTGTTAAAATAACCAGCAAAGACTTCAGTTTCTTCACAGGCCCACTGAATAAATTCTGAACCATAAGATGAAGTTTCTCCATATAACATTACAAAGCTCCTTGCAGCTTGAGAAATCATTGAAAAAACAAACTTCGCTAGCTCCCTAATATACACCCCATCCACGAAAGATTTTGAAGACTGCAAGTTAAGTATTCCAGTTGCCATGCGTGAATGGTAATACTTAAGCAATAACTGAGTTGCAAGATGGCTTTTACCCAGTCTGCAGAGTCCAACCAGTGTCTTTTGAAGGTCTGGTGCAGCTATTCTTGGGTTTTCAGCCAGCAGTGTTAACTGCAATGTAAGCATGGCCTTTCTTTCAGAAATTGCAGAGTTATATCGCTCTAAAACATCTGATGGAGAATTCTCTTCATATTGTAGTCTTTGGAAATTCTCCTCTTCCATTTCTAAAATGGTTATGGCTTCATCTATCCTGTTTTCGGCCAAGAGAAAGTCCAGGGTTTCTGATAAACTCCTGATGTGACCCTCAATTTCACTTGGAGCAGATGGCTCATCGATTAGAGATTCCTCAGGAACCAATTCAATTGCCTCTTTTGATAAAGCCTGTAGATATATGCTATCTATAAGATCTTTTACAAGTCTTCTGTGGAGAGTAACTTGACATTTCAGTTCCTTCAGTTGGTTTTCCATGACTTCTGCTTCCTCAAATATTCTGCACACATGATTATATATTCTTTAATAACTTTTAGATTATAATTTGAAATGTTAAAATACATTCAAAAAGACTTCGAAAATTAGACAATTCTGAGTTTTTGGATATAATTTGAATGTAATCTGACAAAAAAAAAAAGGCTCTCTAGAGCAAATTTGAACAAATGCCAATACTAACTATAAAAAACCAAAAATAAAAAATAACCCAGAACAAAAGTTACCTAACAAAGGCCGGATAGTTGAAAAAAATATTCCTGTGAAAATCTTCATCTGATTCCGCCTTTAACTCAAGAAGTTCTGAACAAAGATGCTTAATCCCCTACAATCAACAGCATAATACTCATACCACAAATAACCAAATGAAATCAACACACGTTTATCCACCCTACCTAAGCACAAAATACCAAACAAAAAGAAGAAATTTACCTTCGCAGTCATAGATTGGAGCTCAGACTCGTCGCCAGGGTCACTGGAAACGGACGAGATTTCGGAGCTTGTATCGGACAGCGGTGAGTTTTCCATTTCTTGATGGTCTCTGAACCGGAACCTTGATGACGTGGAAGGCTTTTCCATGGCGACTGGTTGAAAGCTTCAGTGGAGGAGATACGAAGAGGATCCATAATTGCATGACAAGGTGCCGTTTAGAGATCACTTTCGTCGTTTTGTTACATTGTTTTTCTCTGGGAAGCTTCGGTTTCTTCGTTCAAGCATCTAAACCATGCGAAGTTGCTTATTTAATGCTTTGTCCTCGCTGTCTTGTCGTTTTGCTCTTCCTTTCAATTCCCTGAGGCCTGAGCAGTGGAGCTGGCTGTTGTACCATTGGCGCCATCGCCATTTGGAAGGAACGGTGTCGTTCAAGTCGCACCAAGGAACTAGATTGAATTATATTTCAGTGTTTTCAAGGTACATATTAAATTATATTATCTTTTGTCACATTACATTTCTAATTTAAACAAAAGAAAAATATTGAATGGAATTCAATTTATTCATATGTTATGTCAAAGATGAAACAAAATTGTTAGATCTATACATGAGAATCTAAATTGAACTATTTAGGCAAATGCAAAAAATTATAGTGTATCCCATAAATAAAGGATGCTAAATATTTGCTTCATCGACGTTGACAGAAAAAAAAAAATGTCCCATAAGTTTGGATTGTTGAGTTCATTTTAAATAGAAGGGAAATAAAAATACTCCAAACTAAAATGATATCACATATAAATAATTTTTTAAATTTTTTTCTTGAAAGAAGAAATAAATTTTTTATTAGTTAATCAAATCAATTTTTCTAACCTTTAAATAATGGGAAATGTCCCAAAATAACCCTTTTATTTAATTAAAATTTTTTATATGTTTAATAGCCAAACATAAAATTTTCAGACATTATTACGCTTAAAGCACTTCTCTCAATGTTCTTATCATTTCTAAAAAAAAATTCAAAAATCAACCTAAAATCAAGTAAATCGGTAGTTTTTTTTTTGCGGCATTGCGAATATTGAAAGGTAAAACGTTAATTTGAGTGGTGAAAAATAAAAAAATGACTCAAAATTAATAAATTTCTTTTATTTTTCTGATTTATGTAACATTTTTAATAAAAATAGATGAAAATGAGTAGATTTTTTAGTGAAATAGATTGAAAATGTGTAGGTGTGGCTTTAAACTGGTAAAAAAATTAGAAAAACAAATGAAAAATTTGATGAAAATAATCAAAGAAGATGGCAAAGAATGGTGTCTCCGCCACTCGTGACGTGTATAAGTCTAGCACTAGACGTGTGCACGAGACACCTGCGTGTCTAGGACTTGCGACTCACAGCACGTGTGACTCGTGTGCAAGTCACAAGTCTAAATGAAATAGCGTAAGACTCGCGCACATGCTGCACATGCACGAGTCGCAATATTATATATATATATATTAATTTAATTATTAATTAAACAATAATAATTAATATTTTATAAAAATTGAAATTAAAAATTAAAATTTAGAAATTAATAATTTACAATAATAATAATTATTATTATTATTTTCAATTTCGATAAAAATTAATAATAATTATTAATTATGGAAAATAGTTAGTAATATTTAAAAAATTTAAAAATTAATAATAATTATTTAAATTCCATAAACAATAATTATTATTTTTATAATGCACAAATATTATAATTATTAACAATTCCAAAAAATAATTATCATTATTATTTGAAAATGGAAAAAAATGATTATAATTATTTAAATTTCGGAAAAAATGATAATTATTATTTAACAATTCAAGAAAAATAATAATAAATATTTAAAATCCCATAATAATTATAATAATTATTTTAAATCATAAAAATAATAATAAATATTATTTGAAAATGCAACAAATAAAAATTAATTTTTAAAATCCAAAATAATTTATTTTTATAAAATTTAAATTATGGAATAATAATAAAAGTAATAATTAAATATATTAATATTATTTAAAAATTTGAAAAATAATTTAAATTTTCGAAATACAATAATTATTATTTACATTTAAAAAATTATAATAATTTTTTATAATTTAAAAAAAATTATAGTAATTAGTTTTTGGGTATAATAATATTTAAAATTCTGGAAAAATATTTAAAAATAAAAAATAACCATTTAAATTCCAAAAAAGTAATCATTATTAATATAATTATTTAATGTTTTATTAGTACTTAAAATTTATGAAAAAGTAATAATAAATATTTAAATTCCCAAAAAATATTGACAATCATAATAAATTTATTATTATTATTATTTTTAAATTTATCATAATATGTTTATTTGTTCTAAATTAAATTTTTATTAATTTTACAATAACAAATATGTCTCTAAATAATACAAAATTATAAATGAGAAATTTTTCTCTGCAGCTCTGTTAACAACTGTGAGTTTGAATACGATTACTATTATGAAAAATAAGTTGAATGAAAATCACTTAATAATGTTCGAGAAAACTTGGATGGGGCACTTTTTTGAATTTACGACCTACTATATTTTCGGGCATGTTAGTGCATCAAGTTTTGTTATGACAGGTACATACTTTTAAGTTGCATAAAGAATTGTGGTTCTTGATTTGTGATAGGCAAATTCGGTTCTCTTGCAGGGAGTTTGTATTGATCATGGGGTTACGAATAAGAGATTACTTACCTACTCGAGATTTGGAGAGGAAATTACAGCACCGACTGTGGGAACAATACTGACCAAGTAGAAAACGTTTGACGTATTGAAAATTTAGTCAATGGTACAGTGTGATGAACTTTGAGAATGTCAACAATGAAGACGCAGTTAAGCTTAGGTTGGTGTATTTAATTCATAAATTGTTGTTACCACATGACACCTGAATAGAAGTTCAATACTTTATGCTACGCGTTATGGATGATTTAGATGAGTTTAATAATTATTCGTGGGGGAACATAGTGTGTTCCATATTTTATCACTCACTTGGAGCAGTATGCCTTGAAAAGTTGAACAAAGTAAGAACTGACCTTGCAAATAACAAATAGAAATACACTGTGTTAGGTTTTTCTTTAACTTTTTCGGTACGTAAGTTTGGCCTTATTATTGATTCTAAATATAGTTATATATTATTATCAAGTTTCATTTCCTATTATTAATTAATTATTAGGTGTGGATATATAAGGCTATACCAGCTTGTGAGGAAGCATTTGCACGTCGAGTTACTGACCGCTTCTTTCATATGTTAAACTGGGTGAGTCGGAGAACTCCACAATTAATAGATATTGAAAAAATATTTTTGAACTATGAACATGCATATTTTGCTTCACTTTATTTCATTATCTATATAATTTTTTAATTATTAACTACATATATTTCAATTGTGATACATAAATTTTTTACTTTTAATTTTGAAGGCTATTGTGGTACATCGTAGGCTAATACCAACAGAACATGAATCACAATAAGATGTAGTCCACAGGCTTTTCAATTGAGGGATCTCATCGGGGATTTATGCTGGGGACCTACAATATGCGGGTCACGTACAACCCTTAATCTGCTCCATTCCATCTAGTCACCATCGCAAAAGTGTCTAGAGTAACAGTACAAACTTTTAACAATTTAACTTAATGTAATTTATTAACAACCATAAAAGTAATCATTGAACTTTTTTTATAACAAAATATGATTATGTTTCCACAACCTGAACATACTACCACAACGTCTAATGACGTAGTATAGAGGATTAATGAGTTACAAGATCAATTACAAGAGCGGTTAAATGTGGTTAAGATTGAGTTACTGCAATGAATGAATGATGATCAAAAGTTCATCTTACAAATAGTAGATGGGGTTCGGGACGATATCATGAATGAAATTAAAATGATGATGCAATATTTTCAATCAACATCATTTCAATTGACCTTGTGTGAAATTATGGTAAGGCAACACACATAGCGATTCAAATTTATAAGTTAGTTGACTTACAGAATTTAAATGTTGTATTTTATTGTTTCAAAATCAATGTGTTATGGCTAAGGATGTGTATACTCTAGGCCCAATCTCTAATTAATAGCAAACTCGTTACACATTTCAGTCTGACTCTCCCGATAGTATCCAAATTATATCACTTGATATAGCTCAAGGCATGAGTATGTTTGGGTGATAATACAACCCCATATGGGTTTTGAACATACCATTTATAAATCTCCTACCTAACCAAGACAATAATAAGAGGAAGCTTGAAGACGAAGCCCAGCCTGACGCAAATGTGAAAGACAAAGAGTTCAATCCAATGCGGGACATAGACTCGATTGTCCATGCACAGTTTGATGCCTGGCACAATACTCCCAATGTTCTTGTACGTCTACCAGGGATTGATGTTGACCCAAAGTTTTTTATGCAGATTTTACAAGATTGGCTTGACGACTCTGTAAGTGCATTAGTAATTAATTATGTTGTTATTTATTATCTGAGACATTGTAACCAAATTGTTTTGCAGCATATCAACAAGTATTTAAACTTCATTCGTCAACGTCAGTGCATTAATAAAAAGGCATTGCCCCAACGCTGCATGGCTATGGACACATACTTCTTTGTAAGTTTGTTCATTCCTCTTTACGTTACACCTTTTACCTTAACATTTAATTATATTTTAGTGTTCCTATAAATGTAGGAGTCCTGTAAATTTATAGATGAAAGATGCGATGGTTTATTTGCGAACATTATTTGGGATCTTTCATTTCTTGCATATGGATGGGGACAAAGACAAGGCCTACATGATGGGAAACCATGGATGTGTATTGACAAGGTAATATTTATAAAATATTAAATATAATTGGTTTTTTCTCTTCTAAATGTTACCTTGCACTAGCATAACAATATTCTTTTATATGTAGATCAACATCCCGGTTAATTACAAACAGCAGTATTGGATTGTGACAGAGGTTGACTTGGTACAAAGGAAGGTGACAATATATAATTCTAGCATAAAATGATATGCTGAAGGGGTGTTGGAAGCGCACATAGCACTTTTGTGCATGTTACTCCTATGTTATATGGAAGCATGTAGAATCCGTAATTTTAGACTTGATTTAAAGGGTGATGATATGTATTTCTTTGATGTAGTTACAGTAAGGGAGGGTGTACCACAACAAAGAGTCGAGAGTAGGGATTGCGGGGTCTATACATGCATGTTTATTGAGTTTTTAATGCTGGATATGCCTTTAGAATTTAGACCTGACCATAGCCTATTTTTTTAGATAAAAGACGGCTATATCTTTGTGGACACATGCACGTAAATAAGAAGTATAATTTATTTTGATATCATTTATATTATGTATTAACTTATTTATATATATTTATATAGCAAATTTCAGCACATTAAATTAATCTTCCATAATTAGAAACTAACAATAGGCACATATAATATACATAAATCAAATATTGAAATCACATATAAGATTCAAATTTAACTTACAGAAATAATATGACAATGGAAAATATTAATTGCTACGCAATGCAACAGGATTTTGACACGTTGCACGATTATGTCTATGTTGCTTTCACTGACTGTACATATTCCTTGTCGGTTCCTCTCTTTGTGATGGAATTCATCTGGTTCAACATCTCTCTGATTTTTGACGCGCGATAGGAGATTGGATGTCTGCATCTCTCAACTCATCAAGAATAATTCAATCTGACTTATAATTAATCGGATTTACTGATTCACTATATGCACACAATAAGCTCTCTGACGTGTAATAGGCTGAACACAAACTCTGATAATTTAAATTAGTTTGCCTACATACCATTAGAGCATAAGCATAAGGTAACTAGTGAAACTCAAACTTTCGACAACTATATGACTTATGGATAATGTCCACTATTCTATTTTGAAGTCCATAATTGGCAATAAATCGTGCATTAATCATAGGATGAACTGTCATGCAACTGGACTTATCATTATATTTCAAAACCTTATTATGCACCCAACTCATCAGGCTGGATTTCATAACTTTTGATGCCTCCATCTACTAACGAAACCAGTTCTACGTTAACTCACAAATTTACTCAACTAAGGCGATCACAGGAAGTTTACGTGCTTTATTGAAACTGTATTTATGATATTTACAATATTGGTAGTCATGATGTCATATCTTCTAAAAGCTCCCATTGATCTCACCCATTTTGAGAAACTAACGTCCTCTAAGTACTTTGCAGCCTCGGGTTTCATCTCCTGCATCTTATTCATTTGCTCTCGAAAGTCCGTGATGCAATATACTTTTGCAGCAATAAAATAAGAAGTCATAAATTCCTATTTTACTATTTTTCGAAGATACCGTATATCTGTTAATCAAATTTTCTTTCAAGTAATAAATACAAATCTATGATAGGCATTGGGAAACACCTCTCGAATAGTCTTTTCAATACTCGCGTGTCAATTGGAGATGAAAACAAGATCATCAATATCACCAATAACACTAGGGAGTTTAGCCATAAACCATGTTCAGAAAAAATCATTCTCTAAATCAACAATCCTCCATGCTAAAGGAAATACTTGATTGTTTCCATCTTTGCATATAACAACAAACATTGTTCCTAGATACAGACCTTTTAAAAATGTTCCATCAACTGTAATAACTAGCCTGATGGATGGTTGAAATCCTCTGATGTATGGACCCAATGCTAGAAAAAAATATTTAAAGTGATTGCAGTCATCAACTACTATACGAGTAACCATACTTAGGTTTTGTTGTTCTAACACGTAGCAGTATGCTGGGAGTAATTTGAACAAAGCCTATTGAGAGCCAAACTATCAACCTGTATGCGCGCTCCTTAGATCGTCGAGTAGTGAGATACATTATCTGAACTCCAAACTCTTCTTGTATGTCGGTTTGGATCTCTATGAGTCTATAAACTCTACTAACTGATGCAAACTTATTTTTGATATAATTGCCAATAATCTGACTCTTTATTTATCGGTGATTATCATACAACTTATCTAGCTGACATGTGTGAACCTCATTAATCCTACACACAATGAAATGTTGTCTCACCTCCGCAACACTGCATGTACTCGTCATTTACATCTCTCATCATCATATTTTACCTCAAATCGGTCTTTAATAGATGTTGACACTTTGAAACTCTAATTACCATTCAATGCCAGCATGCCAATAGCCTCATGAGGTTCACATTTATTATTATACAACCTTCCAACAACGCATCCTTAATTCTATAACTAAATACCTTATTTGATACCACCAAATTTGACAGTAGTATTGGAAGAAGAAACTGGAAAAGGGTTTTCTACTTCAACTTCATTTCTTATTCTAGTTGAAGCATATGTCTGTACATCCTCATTAAGGGAGGTATTAGAAACAAACAAAATAATGCTCTCCATCATGAACTTCATCCAGTCCTTCATCTTATTCCACATCACCAGCAATTCCAATATCATCGACGTCATTCTCTGTTTCACTATTGAAGTGAGTACATGTTGGGTCTTTATTAAACATAGGCGGGGAATAATCATAATAGTTACCGATGGTATTTGTAGGATGCACAAAAGTTTACTTTATTTGAACTGTACAATCTGTTGCATGCATTATTGGAACTGTGCATAGTAGTTGATTCTGAATGGGTATTTGTGAATTTTCTTCACATACAGGAGCTTTAGATTCCAATGTTACACATATAGGACATAACGATATTTTATTGATCTCCATAAAGAACAGAACATCGATGTCGTCTCAAATCTCAATTGGTCTTAATTTATACATCTGTCTATCCATAAAAAAAAATTTATTGACACCCTATGCTTCGCATTATCAACTCCTAATGCAAAACACACCTTATTTAATAGTTTTTCATAATTAATATTTTTTGAAACCACAATACCCAAGTTACCAAATTCAATATATCCATCTTCTCTATCACTATAGTTTTTTTTATCTTTCTCTGAAGAGTACATAGATCGACTCATACTCCATATCACCTGTAGCAAAAGAAAAATTATTAAAATAATATTTAATTAATTAAATAAATTAAATTATGTAAATTCGCGAGGCACGCGTGAGGTGGGAATGTTATTTCCCACCTCGCGCGCCTATACGAGCCTTTGAACAGGGTCGCGAGCAAGGTCGAGTGCGTGTGACCATGTGCGCGACTGTGTCATGCGATGACCTCGCGGCCCAAGGCCATCAGTGAGGCTCTCCCCCGCACCCTGCATGCTGGGAGTGAGGATTTCTAGTTTTTTAGCCGAATTCAATATTTTTTTTCACAATTTTTTATTTATTTTACGGTCATTTTCAACTAAATTTATTTATTCTCAACTTATAGTACCTAAACCTACTATTTATTTCTTATTTCTTATCTTTTACAAAAAAAACCAATATCAAATAATAAATAAGTTAAAAATGTACCTTTCTTTAAATTTCAGCTCTCCAATATTTTTTTTAGACTTCAAATCTTTTAAAATTACAACACAAATTGTTCTATTGCTTTTGAAGACATTTGAGTAATTAAAAAAAAAAGTGATTTGGGAAAATGTTGAAAGACTTTGAAAATAATATAGTCCAAAAACGTTTTTTTGTTATTAATAAAATTTATGTTTTAAGTTAATGGCTATAAAAAAAAAAATTATTTTCAAAACATGCTATTTTGGGACATTTCTTTTAAATAGTAGCCTTTGGTTTTCTAAATAATAATAATAACCTTTGGAAAAAAAAAAACGTTTCAAGTAATTTTAAAAAGCGCTAAACGACGCCGTTCCCCATAGGTCAAAAGCAACTCTTAATCGACCAATGAAGAGTAAGGTCATTATGGTAAATAAAATGCACTAAAGCTTCCAACTTCCGACTGATAGTCATTACATTGAGCGACTCGGGACTTTGTCGTCTCTAAACACTGCAAATGAGAGAACTACAACGTCGTTTCGTCGTCGTCGTTTTTCTCCTTGGAGCTCCTTTTGAAACCTTTGCAAATGGCGGCGAGTTCAGTGGAGACCACTCCAAGTTATCGGGAATCATAATACCGGGATTCGCGTCGACTCAGCTGAGAGCGTGGTCAATTCTTGACTGTCCGTACTCTCCTCTCGATTTCAACCCCCTCGACTTGGTCTGGCTCGACACCACCAAAGTAAGGTTTCAACATTTGAAATCTAGACTTCTTTCTCCCATTATAGATATTACTGTTTTTTTTATTTATCAAAATAACAATTGTGTTGATCACATGGTTGTATTATGCTGTTTTAAAATTGTTCATTTTTATCGAAATATGGCTTTTCATGTGCCCTTAGTATATCTATTCAAAGCCTGTATATGTACGGAAATTGGCATCATTATTGAATAATTTGAATCCTCTTGTCCTTTTCTAAGCCAAACAGTTTTTTGAGATGACTTGCGCTCCTATAGCTTTAACTCTTCTGCATTTAATTGCCAAAGCACTTTTCTCTCTGCACTTTTTGGATAAAAGATAAAATTGATAGTGGTTCATTTTGGCTCAGAAAAAACTCCCTGAGAATTTTTCCTGAATGATTAACGAGTGCTTTTTGCCAGAAAATACTTAAGTCCTTAAAATGTTTTTGCTTCAACGCACTTTGTACAAAGATGATGTCTTTGTACTGTATGAACTGAAGGTTCTGTATTTATGTGTTAATACAGCTGCTTTCTGCTGTGAACTGCTGGCTTAAGTGCATGATATTAGATCCTTACAATCAAACAGATCATCCTGAATGCAAGTCCCGTCCTGATAGCGGTCTTTCTGCTATAACAGAACTTGATCCAGGTTATATAACAGGTAAATCTTTTGTCATTTGTTTTGTTTTGCTTCTGTTGTTCCTTTTGTCTTTTTTAGCTTGAATTTATTAATATAATATCTCTGTCTATTTCTATTTGCTTTTGATTTTCTGATGTGCTCAACCAAAAGTTCGTCTTATGGTTGCAGGTCCTCTGTCATCAGTGTGGAAAGAATGGGTTAAGTGGTGCATTGAGTTTGGTGTAGGGGCCAATGCAATCATTGCTGTTCCGTATGATTGGAGATTGTCACCATCAAAGCTCGAGGAGAGAGACCTCTATTTTCACAAGCTAAAGTTTGTATATTTCCTACAGAAACATATTTAATGCATACTGTTGTTTCTAGTTCCCATGTGCTTTTACAAATATAAGTTCCTTTTGTTAGTCCCCTAAAGTATTTTCAAGTTAAAAATGCGAAGTATAATTATAAATAATAGTTCAAATAAATATGATTTTGGTATAACCAACTGATAAATTTGTCATCATTGAAGTACTTAATTGTTATTTTTGCCAATATTTCTTTAAAATTTTTGTTTACCTAGTTAGATGTTTAGCAAATTTTCTTAGATGCCTATAGCTAAATCAAACTATAAATCAGTTTTCATTTGCTTACAGTAAATGGATTTAATCATGTATCTTCAAATGGAGATGTGATGTTGTAGTCTCTATAGTATTGCATGATTGGCATAAGAATCAACTAACTACATGCATGCACTTATATAGGAATCCTAAAGTCAAAATTTTTAAGATATCTTGTAATGATAGACTGAATGAATACTAAAATTCCTAGCTATGTGAATCATTTGTCCTTAAATAGTTATTTTGAGAAGGAGCTTATTTAGTGGTGCATTGGAAAATGTTCAGAATTTCCAAATATTTTATTATCTTTACAGGTTGACATTCGAAACTACCCTGAAACTACGTGGTGGCCCCTCATTAGTATTTGCCCATTCATTGGGTAATAATGTCTTCCGCTATTTTCTGGAGTGGCTAAAGCTAGAAATTGCCCCAAAACATTATATCCAATGGCTGGATGACCACATTCATGCCTATTTTGCTGTTGGTATGATCAATTACATCTAACCTATTCGCCTATAAGGTGGATTTGCTTAACAATGATATGTACTACTTATTTGGCTATATTTTGTTTGCTTTATGGCAGGTGCTCCTTTTCTTGGTGCAACTGAATCAATTAAAGCAACACTCTCTGGTGTCACATTTGGTCTTCCTGTTTCTGAGGTTTTCTTTTTCTTTTTCAGTTTTATTGAAATCTCTTCTTATACTTCTCTTAGCTGAGTATCACTCGTGTTTGATGACTTGCTGATTTTTTAACTTCTACTTTCACATTTTTTTATTCTTTACTTATTTTTTCTTTTGGCTATTGCCAACTGCATCAAATTTTAGAAATATTGTTACTCCTATCTCTAGTTTAAGATGCACCAATGTAGGAATCAGTGTACTGTTACCACTAAGTAATCCAAATTGCTTGGCTAGGCATTGTTTGAAGTGGAGTTGTCCGAAGTTGATTAACTGCCTGCAATATTTATGCAGTCTATTATGATCTGCCTGTTCTGATGTTCTACTAGCACCCTACAAAAGCAACTTGCTAATGTATAGAGTTATATGACCATCAGTTCTGTGAAATACCAAAAGATTTGAATTTGAATTAACCTGGGTAATTTATAGTTGTAGTTGATTAAAATTTGAATCAGTTTTTGACTTTCACTAGTTGCAGGTGTATTAAGTGTTACTTTATGCTATTGGATTTGGTTGCATGTTAATATGTGCGTAATATTTATTTTGCAAGGTATCAGGGAACAGCTAGACTGATGTCCAATTCTTTTGGTTCTTCATTATGGATGATGCCGATTTCAAAGTATTGCAAAGCTGATAACATATATTGGAAGCATTTTTCAGTGGGTACCAGGAAGGGTCATCATATACATCAATGTGATGAGCAGGAATTTCAGTCAAACTACTCTGGGTGGCCAACAAATGTAATCAATATTGAAATTCCTTCTATACGTGGTAAGACTCTAGAATGTTATGTAAGTTTTATGGAGACAATGTTGTCTTTATGCTTATGCACTTGGATCTCCTCTCATCCTAGCAGGATTTGATGCTTATCCATCCTTTTCAGAAGTAGCTCAAACCAAGTTGTCCAGCATGGAATGTGGATTCCCTACTCAGTTATCCTTCTCTGCACGTGAAGTTTCAGATGGGACCTTTTTCAAGTCAATAGAGGATTATGATCCAGAAAGCAAGAGGTTCCTTTACCTATTAGAGAAGTGGGTATTATCTTCATAGTAGTTAGTGAAGCTCTTTGTACATCATGTGCTAGCTTGCTCACATCGAAGTTCAAAATAGGATAAGTGTTCCTTTTTATTGTCTTCATAGTGTTAAAATCCACTTAACTTTGAAGCAACTTCATATTGAACCTCAAGATTCCTTTCCTTAAGCAAAAGCAACACAAACTTGTTATTTTCAACACTATTGTTATTTCTCTAAGATTGTCATATCATACACCACATATTCATGTCAATAATTGATGCTCACATTTATTCCCTTCTCAGTCATTTTCTAAGACACAGCTATATCTGTCAATAAGACCAAAAAATCAATGTGGTATTGGATGTTTCTGGAAGTTTTTGAAGGAGAGGCATTCATCATTAAAGCCATACTTTGATGCATCCTCTTAATCTTCATGGGATGAGTATGCTTATGTGGTAGCCATGGCATCATTGCTTTTCTATAAAGTTTGGTGCCCTCTGCAACATAAGACAAGTTTGCTATGGAAGAAACTCATTATTAAGGGTCTGAGTTGTATTCTTCTTCATAAGTGATGGGTCAATGGGGGTGATTAGGCTAACAGTTGTGATTTAAAAGCTTTTCTCAACTTGAAGTGATTGTTTTACTCAAAATTGCCTCACATGAATTGAATATATGCCATCCAGAGTATATGCAAATAAAGAATCCTCTCCAAAGATTTTGCGATCTAGTTCTATATTGAAAATTGCTCTTACCTTTTTCTGGATCTATATTAAATACACATGTTGTGTTTATTTGTGCTTTTCAATGTGCCTGTGTTTAAAATTACTTTTCAGGTCATATCATGGTGATCCTGTTCTTAATCCTCTTACACCCTGGGACAGACCACCTATAAAAAATGTTTTTTGTATCTATGGAATTGACTTAAAGACCGAGGTAAGATTGCATTTTCCAAATAGATATGATACTTGGATTTATCTTGATTGCTATTTGCTAACTGCTTCTTTGACATGTGGTATTTTTTTGCTGGCTCTGATATGGTTTTCCATGCTTGAAAATGCAAAGTAATCTATCGTATGATCGTGAAAAAGGTTCAGGCTTCAGAAAGAAACACATTTATCTTCTACTATCCATCTTCCCTAGCTTAATGGTGCTAGAGGATGCAGAAATGCTCTGTCACTGCCTTTGTTGGTTTTGAAAAGGGAACATTTAGTTTTGAGTGATTTATGTGACTTGATAAAAGTCTACTTATTTGGTTCTTAAGGAGCCTCACAGCATGTATTGCACCATAGATTTGTAGTCATTTTTGCTTCATCTATTGATCATATTCTTTGCTAATACAAATAAATTTCATTATATATATATGTGTGTGTGTGTGTGTGTGTGTGTGTTTTGGGTGGTTTGCTGATTTCCATTCTATGTTTAGCTTATCACCTTGTGCTGGTGAATAATGGTTCCCTCATCTCGATAATGGCAAAGCAGGTGGGGTATTATTTTGCACCTAGCGGCAAGCCTTACCCTGATAATTGGATCATAACTGATGTCATTTATGAGATTGAAGGATCCCTTGTCTCTAGGTAAGTGTCACTTCAATACTGGATATAATCAAATTAAACAGCATATAGACACACATGCACAAGAGTGTATAGAACTATCACTGGACAATATTAATGGCAACTTGGCCTATATATTATTGTGTCACAAACAGCAAGCTTATTCCTCTTTTAAGCTCAAATTGGAAATAGACATGTACATATGACGCATCTATATATGTAATGTTAAAAGAATTGGTAATAATTTATTGCTCGTACAATAGCAGAAGGAGGTATCATTATGTAAAATATACTAGAATGGTTCAGACTCTATGTTAGCTGTTACATACATCCTTTTGATTCTGGCAGATCAGGAAATTTGGTGGAAGGAAATCCAGGAAGAACAAGTGGGGATGAGACTGTAAGCTTAAGATATTTCACTTATGATTTTGCTCTCAGTTATAAAACTCATCTAGATCTGGGCTTCCATTATGAATGGCAATATACTTCTCCAAACTGCATATGTTCTATTAAGCTTTAGTAAATACAGATATCTCTGTTACAGGTACCATACCATTCTCTCTCTTGGTGCAAAAATTGGCTTGGACCGAAAGTGAATACAACCAGGGCTCCTCAGGTACTTCTAGTCAGTATGGCAAACAATTTCTATATGTTTGTGTTATAGGTGAACACCATGCATAGTGTGCTGTCTTTTTCAGTTGGCAATAAATGTCAGTATTATAGTAAGCTTGCTCTCTCTCTCTCTCTCTCTCTGATAGAAAGGCAAGTGATTTTGCACCAGAAGGTTGACCTTTATGAGTTTTATTTGTTTTCTCTCAAAAATGCAGTCTGAGCATGATGGATCTGATGTACAAGTTGAATTGAATGTAGAACATCATCATGAAGCAGACATAGTTCCCAATATGACAAGGTTGCCAAGGGTTAAATACATCACCTATTATGAAGATTCTGAAAGCATTCCAGGAAGGAGGACAGCTGTTTGGGAGCTTGATAAAGGTAGATAACATGTCCCTTAAGTGCTCATATACTGAAGCACGACTTTCCTCTTGAACTTAGGTTACAAACGGTGCTCAACTACGTTGCTAAAGGCTGGTTACGTTGGAGACAGCATGATATAGCCAAGCATAGTGCAATTCAATGCATCTTACTGCCTGGATTTCATAGATTTGGAATGATTTTTTAAGTAATTGAATTTTACAAGATCTTTTATATCTATAAATTTTAATAGTTAGGGGAAATGTCTTTGTTATTGTTATACTTTGGGAACTAGAACTTGAAAATTCATTTGGCTTGGAAATCCTGTCTTGTCAAAGAGAAAAAAGAAAGAATAAGGAAAGGAACAAAGAATCAATTGTAAATGGGAAAATTTGTTTTTATTCAATATTATTGTTTCTTATCCTCTTGGCTTGGCTCTTATGATAGATAGGCAGATACTAAGCACAGGGACTGCATCACACTATTAAGCTGTGAATCTGCAAATTTATTTTCCTTTGGAAGATTCATGGCTGCGTCACATTCATTGACTATGTATTTGGAGAAGTCATTCGTTATCTTATTGGAACTAGAAAAGGATTTGATTTCTTATGAAACTCTACATTATTGTGTGTTACTCTCTTCAAATTGACATTATCTCTTTGTAGCAAATCACAGGAATATTGTTAGATCCCCAGTTCTAATGCGAGAGTTGTGGCTCCAGATGTGGCATGATATTCATCTTGATGCAACATCAAAATTTGTTATGAAAGGTGAATCTTCCTTCATATTTCTATTTCTCTTCTTGGACATCTTGAGATGTGTTTACTGATAATAAGTTTAATAGCCAAGCGTGGACCTCTGAGGGATGCGGACTGTTACTGGGATTATGGGAAAGCGCGATGTGCATGGCCTGACTATTGCGAATATCGGTTACGAGCTTTTTATCATCAGTTCTTCTGAACATTTTTTCCCCTCTCCCTTCTTTTCTTAAAGCAAAAAAGAAAAGTGCTCATAAAGATTGTGATGACAGGTATAATTTTGGGGATGTTCATCTTGGACAGAGTTGTAGGTTAAGGAATTCTTCAACCGATCTACTCTCTCACTATGTGTAAACGAGAAGGTATAGTCATTTTCTTCCTTTTATTGAAGTACAAAATATAATTTGATTGAACTTAGCATAGGACTAGGATATAAGAGAAAATGTTTATTACCGGATTTGCTTTGGCATTTGCCTTCCCTTCTCTTGACACAAATAATTTTTATAACTATTTTGTTTTTTATCCAAACAATTTCAAATGTTCTTTCTTAGCAGTTCTTTTATCAGCCCATCAGATAAAATTGCGATAAATATTATAGGTGACATGCTCTCAAAGATTCTGTAGTCATTTTCAGGATTGTGTTTTATTAGAATAATCTTACATGTTTACTCTCTGTAGTTATGTCTGCTCTTCTGCCCTTGCTATACTGTGAGGATTATAGTTGATCTTCTAATAGAGGCGCATATAATCTGTTTCTGCTTGTCCTACATTGCAATGACATAGTGGAAAAAAGCTGGACTCACAAAATTAAACTTGCAGTTTTCTCCCTTTTTTTGATTTTATTTATTTATTTATCATTATTGTTATTTGTTTTTGTTTAGAGTTGAATCTAAAACCTACCACAACTCCACCAGCATCCCTTTACACCAATTGAAGGGATTGTCCTTCTTGATAAGCTTATACTAATCAGAATCACTCATTTTCAGTCAAGGAATATATGATACAATATTTCGTTATAACTTGACTTGGTGTCTTGTTCCTGCCCTCAGCATCCCTAATTGACAAAAACATGTATAAAAATTTCAATTGGATATTAGCATTTTTAACTTTCACTTTTGAGTTTCTTTCATTGTTGTTTACTCAGAATCTTTTGTTGCTTTGCAGAAATCATAGGTTCGCATCATTGCTTATTGTTGCTCTGACTGGCAGTGCCCACCATGGACAAGGGATTTAAAGTTCCTTTAATCTAGTCTTTAGTAAAATGAAGTCATTTCTTGTATACTAGTAGGATTTGTTTAGAAACCTCAAAATCAGCTGGAGTTGTATTTCTATATCTTAGCTCCTCCATCATCTATCTTCACGTCAGTCTGCTTGCTCAAAAGCAAAACCATCCAAGTTCTGGCCAATTTGAGCTAAGTTTTAACGGCAGAACCTTTTTCACTGACAAAGTAGATTCTCATCTCACATAAGTTCATGAACTTAGTGTAGATTGATTGATTTGACATGGCGAAGTCAGGCGGTCAAACCTTGATTATGATGGGCACCCGCGAAGCATTCATCCCGCTCTGGCAGATTTGACATGGAGTAATTGATTGATTAAACAGGATGATAGACCCATTTTTTTGGTTGAGATTTGTACACAAATAACTAAATTTGTTTTCCTGTTATTCGTGCTATCATAGATTAGTATGCCATTTTCTGTATCTCCAACGCATTTGGCAATGTTTTGTTTGAACTTATAAAATAAACTGTACTAATCTGAATCGCATAAATTTTTGGAGTTGAAGATTTCTATGGGGCTACAGATCAGATAATATTGCCCCTAGACACTTCCGTTCATGGTTTCTACATATCCTTCTACACCCTTTTGGTGAAAAGACTTCAATTTCATTCAGCTTAACTTTCTGCACTGTCAACTCATGACCTCAAATATCATAATCTGCTTCCATACTCTTGTCAGGCCACTCAAACTCATTGATTTGTGTACACAGTTGACGATGAATTTTCAGTAACAGATTCTGGCTATGTTTTGCTTGAACGTTCACATTCATAAGTTAATTCACAGACCAAAGGGTTGTTAGTCAGAAGAGATTAGATTCAAAGCCACAAACCAGTAAAAGTAACTTCTAACTCTAGTTTAGCTACAAAGCAGCGTTTCATTGTCCAACAAATAGTTTCACAAAATGTGTGAAGTTCAGACAACAGAAAAAATGGAGAATAGACGTTACAAAACACAATGCTCCAGCAAAGATAGGCTAGTTGCTCTTCTTGATTTTGAAGGAATATTTGAATTCCATGTGACATCTTCTGTCATCGTCTTCAAACTGTATGAAACAGTAATCAGGCATGAAATAACATAATAAATATTCTACCGTACAAAGAAAAATCATAATCATTTAGGTGCCAAGCAATGGCAGACACATGCACTCGACTCACCTTAAGCTTTGCCGAATAAATACCCCGAGCTAGCACACCGGATGGAGTTATCTCCTCATCTAAAGTATGCACATAAGGTTCCCATTGAGGAGCAAAAGTGCCCAACATCCCTTTGCTTTGGTCAACTGATAACTCAAAGAATGAAAACGAGATATCAATTACTTAAGATAATATAATCAACTGAAGATTATATACAAGAAGTAAAACTTGTAATTGCATTAACTAAAAGAGGGAAAATTGAGTGGAGCGGTTGCTAAATCTTCACCATCCCTTCACTTGCACAATATTGAGAACGAGAAGGCACACAAAATATAGAGGTTATAGATGCTAGAAACACTCTACTGCCCTTATGGTAACTTGACTAGCCGTATTAAACTATAAATCTTTTTAAGTTTCATCTCAGGCAATTTTGTGCATCTTGTAAGAAGTTTGCATAAACTAAGTCAGTGTACGATCAAACAGCATATGCATTTAATTGCTCTTAAAACTGGCCATCATTTTGTGGAAATGAATTTGTTAGCTACAAATGTAGTGAAAAGAAAATTTTACATAGAACAGAAAGGGGAAGAAGATTAGGGCAATCTGAAATGGGGACGTTTAATTAACAATGAAAAAAATGGTTTCCGTTGGGTTAATTTTAAAATGTAAGTGTTGCATATTCCATATTTATAATTTTTTTCTTGGCAGTTGGCTTTGGTTGTATATGCAAGATAGAGCTCCAGCAACATGAACTAGAGCAGATTCCAGGACTCAGTAGCCCAGATATCCATGGTTCATTTATTCCATCCAGTTTTTAGATTTAACAGATATGCAAGAGTTTTTGACAATCTCAACCAAAATAATTCCCTCACAGGCACTGGTGTAGAGTGTAGAAAGCTAAGGGAAAAGTATCAGCACCTTGGAGTCCTGCTTTCCACACTGTGTTGGAGTAAGTTAGGCCAGAAACAATGTTGTGAAGAACACCGAATGTTATCTTAAGCTGATACCGAGATCCCTCCTTGAGAGTAAAAAGGACACAACCATTCCGGTTTTCATCAACAGGCAAGGGAGTTGTAATTTCCCCAATGTCCTCGGATATAATTCCGAAGGAATGGAATTTGACTTCAGGTTCCATTTGGCCTAACAAAACAGGAAATGAGCAATGGTAACAGGAAGGCTAATATGAGAAGTAAAAGAGGAAAATATTTAGAACCCCATAAGACAAACCATTTAAATCTTCTTCAAGACAACCAAGCAGCTTCTCCTTCCACCTCCTTAAGCTATCATCATCCTGCAAACGCAAATTAGAGTTTTGAAATGAACTGGAGCTACCATCTATATCTTTTGAAAAAATTATTCAATTGTTTCAATTTGAAGAGCTAAAATAAGAAAACTGGAATGAGAATTACTAAATATGAGTTCGAAATACCAGAGAGACAGCTACAGCAAAGTTTTCCCGAATCAGAAGCTAGCAGGCGGTAAATGCAGTAAAAGGAAACAACAGTAGTACAAATATAAAAGAGTCGAGACTAATAAGTAATAATCCCACGTCAATCTAGAAAAAGTAGAGAAATTTAGGGTGATACACATCACCATATAATTGTAAAAGAAATGTGTTAATTTAGCTTGCGGAGGAATTGAGAGCTAAAACGAAGTATAGTTGAGCGAAGGCTCAGTTTCTTCTGGTTCTTTACAAAATAGATTCCTCATCTTTTCCTATATTCTCTGAGTAACCAAACAGAAAATTGAAACCCACAAATCCTTTAAGAAGGTTAATGTAAACATTTAAAAAAAGGAGCAATTTATTCACAAACAGGAAAGAAAAGAACTCAGATTAGATATAAATTTAGAAGCTTTTCAGAGTATATAAAGTGAAAGAACGGCAAAAAGACCTTGTCTTTCTCAATCTGCTCCTTGAGAGAAACTAAAGGCCCTGGACTAAACCCACCAACAACTCCGCCACTTTCCTTACCATCTTCTTCATCACCATCGTCGTCGTCATCTTCATCTCGACCATTAAACACAAATTCATTCAGTGGCTTCTCAGTCTTCATTTCTATTAGCTTATCTTGCTTATTCTCCCCAGATGACCCAGCAGCTTCCGCTCCTTTCCCACTCTCCATATCTCTCTCTCTCTCTCTCTCTCTCTCTCTCCCCAGTAATTAAACCCTTTTCCAAGTTTTGAATCAAAGACTCAGAAAAAGCAACAAAATTTACTATTCAAAATTGGCAAAATTAATGAAATCTATGTACATAAGGTATGTGTATATGTATACGAGTATGTATATCATATTCCACACACACACCCTCACAGGTCACAAACACATAACTCTCTCTTTCACTTTCTCTCACTCCAAGAATTTTTATGTTTCCTACAAGACAAAGTGAGTTGGTTTGTTTGTCTTTGTCGACTTGCAGTGTCGGCGTTCTAGTGGACTAATGCACATCCCATTCCCAGCTGCAGTTAGTGTAAAAACAAAAACGAAGTTCAAATCTTTATTCCCATTTTCCCACCCATCATAAAATCAAATTTAAATTAAACAAATACAAAACCCTTTCTTTGTTTATAATTAATTATATGCACCTTATGTCCCAGGGAAATGGGAACTGAACTATCTTCAATCTCTGCAACTCTTTTTTATGCAATCTATGTGTCTGACCCATTAGAACTCCAGTTTAATCAGATAACACCCTCATAATCATGGACCACTAATTGTCTTTAACACAAGTTATGGTTAGTATTAGTTGATATATTGGTGATAAGTTGTCAAGAAATTTTGGAAAGGTGCAATAAATAAATTGCTCTGTTTTGTTTAAGCTTTTATGGGAATTTTTTGCTCCTTGTTATTAGGGTTTCCTTTTTTAGAAGGCATTTATTCTCCTTTGAGGTTAATCTCCCCCAAATGGGTTGGAAGAGGTTAGACATTTGTCAGTGCAAAAGGCTATTTTTAAGTCTTGTAATTCTCTAATAATTTGATTAGAAATCTTAAAGTTGTATTTTTATTGCTTTGTTTTCAATAATTTCAATTATTTAAAA
This sequence comes from Ailanthus altissimus, assembly GCA_946807835.1. Classification (NCBI taxonomy): domain Eukaryota; kingdom Viridiplantae; phylum Streptophyta; class Magnoliopsida; order Sapindales; family Simaroubaceae; genus Ailanthus; species Ailanthus altissimus. Next base: position 26,001,837 of record OX327684.1, read on the forward strand.
AAAAAATTATGATAACATAAATATCATAATTTAACTTCTTTTTTTCTTAGATTTTTTCTATAATTGAGTGGCATTTAAATTAAACTTATGTATAACTTAACTCAAAATCTTCTTTGATAAAGAAAAAGGATGAACTCACAAAAGAAGAAGAAATTACCCATCAAATTGCATACAAGTTGTGAAGAACAAATATGCAATTTACCATCAAGTCAGAAAAAACTTATGCATTATCATAACTCACTTTAATATGAGCTTTAAAAAATAATATATTCTCTATGAATAAGTTCAATGGGTACTATTTGAATATTTTGGATATTGACTCCTATTATTTCAAATTCTAAGTAAAAAAAAAAAATTTAAGTAAAACTCGTTGAATTGATAACGACAACTTTAAACATAAGAGAAAAAAAAAAAAAGGAAACAGAGAAAATATTAAGAAGCGTTCTGTAAATATCATAAAAAGCAAGGGGTACCAGTCAAGAAGTTTGTTGAAATTGAAAAGAAGATGAAGCCAAAAAGAAATTTTGTGAAAAGAAAATAACATAATAATGTATACAAAAAAAAAATATACAGGATGTGGGGGCCACTGGGACGGCCAAAATTAGAGCTCCCTTACTGTACGGTACTGTTTGTACTATTTAAACAATATTTAACAGTTCTAAATAATAAATAATAATGCCGCGCCTATCAGCCATCATATATATATAAAAAATATTAAAGTGATGATTGTTAATGGAAAAACATTAAACATAAATATTTAAAAAAAATGAAAAAAAATATAATTAATTTGTAATACATATATATATATATATAACAATTACAATTGGTTATTTTCAAAACCATAATTCAAAGGGTGAGGGGTTAAAATGTTAAATAAAAAATATGTGGGGTTAAAATTTAATCATATAGAAATTTTAGTGTTAGATTAAAAATTTTGAGAAATTAAAACATGAAAATATATATTTTTAGAGGATAAAATTATAAAAATATTATTATTAAATTTATTTTTAAAAGAAATTAAAGCTCTAAGAGGAGGGGTATGATCCTCGTAGACTCTAATGTTAATCCATCGTTAATTATATTTGTTAAGACTAATTAATAGCGTTCTTTATTAAAGCAGAACGCCATGACAAATATTACAATTATTGTTATGAGGTAGTTCGTTAAGTAGCAGAAATGAGTCAGCTAAAGATTGGTCACTAAATTTCAACCTTGTCACCTATTTGAATTCAAAAATTTGACCCTCGAAATCTGTTGAACTTCGATGGAATTTGATGTTGAAACTTAAACACAACTAGATCCATTGATATAACTCTTGGACGAATACAATTTGAGTCCCAAGTTATGGAAGCAGGGTTTCCTCAAAAAACACATGGTTTAAAGGTTTTAGATCCTTGCTTTGTACTATAATAATGTCTTGGGTTTCAACCCTATTTCAAGATTTGAAGGGAACTTGCATTTTTCTACTTTTTTTTTTTAATGGCTTTAAATTATATTTTCGAAGCAATGTGGTTGCAATTCAAATTCTAGTTGTATTTCAATTAATTTCTTACATGTAGTTTTTATTTTTATTTATTTTTTGTGTGTGTGCGCGAACATGCAAGAAGAAATTTTTTACGCGTACAATTGAGATGAATTTGAAAAAAATATTAAAAAGTAACATGATGTAAAAAATTCGAAGCAAACCAATCACATTAAACAATTGATTTTTTTTTTTATTTTTTGAAACTCATAGAATTTTTTAATATTAAAATAGTTATGGAATTATATGATTTTTAAGCTTATACACTTTTCTTCCTTGTTAATTTAATTATTTTCTATAAAAAAAAGAAATTGGTTATGAATTTATTAATATTTGTAAAACTTAAAATTTTTCATTCAAACATGCAAAGAGGTAGTCCTCATTTGCAAACATTATAAAATTTCAACGTGTGGAAATTTAGTTAACATAATATTTTCAAAAAATAAAAATAAAAATAAATTTTCAACATTGAATTTTTTTTATCATTTATATTTAAAAATCATGCAAATATTTACACTTAAAAAATGATGCAGAAGGAGTATTAGGCTTCAACTTCAAAGTTGTATACTTCATTTAAAAAAAAAAAAAAAACTCAGTTTTGAGGGGAATTCAATTCCTCACTCACGCACGCTTAGATTATTTAAACCACATTCTAAACAATTATATATATATATTTGATTTTCTCTCAATTTCTTCTTTGATTTGGTCGTCAGAGATTATTTTACAGGTACAACACATTCTTCCCGAATCAAACTCAAGAAGCTGCAAGAAATTGGAGATTCAACGGAGCTAGAGGATTAAAATGTAATTTTAGATAATGAAGTCACTTTTTTGCGACTTCAAATCTAATGACCGAAAATTATTTTAATTCACGAGAGGTAGTACAATTATCCAATCTTGTATTAACATATGCTCTCTCTTAAAATAAAAAAATAAAAAAATATTGACAATTAGAATATTGTTTTTTGCACCCGTCAAAATACTCTCAACGCCGTCCACTTTTCTTTAAAACTTTATATTACTAAAATGTTTTTAAATAAATTTTCATATATATTGAAACGGCTTTTAATCTGATTTATCTAAAATTGAATTTTATAGTATTATTATTATTATTTTAGCCAAGTTCTCCAATTTTTCATTTATTTACTTAAAGATAAGGGTGTGAATACAATTATACTCCCATTTTCTTCAACAACTCTCCTCCTTTTCAAACAATATTCTCTCTCTTTAAAATCTCACTCAAATAATCTAACTTACTACATCTTAGACCCAATCCGAATTTGTAGCAAATCCCGTCTAGGAAATATAACAAGCCACTCGCGTTACCAATTGAAATTGGGTGGAATTGTTGGACAACTTTGTTATGCAATTTTGGCAGATTTCTTCTAAAATTTTGGACTTCAAACAATCTGTAAAGTTCAATTTCACGTAACAAACTTGTTAAGTAATGTAATATTTGGACATTCGATCAAAAAAGGCACGGTGATTTTGCTCAACAACAAGCTTGTTACGCAAATTCTTCGCGGGCTGACTAGTTCATTGAGTGTGGTATAACTATAATACATTGTGAGCACAAAATTCAAAAATAGGCACGAAAAGATATCAAGACATGCTTTAACGTGAAAATGAAAATGAATTTGGCGGCTTCGTAAAGTAACGGTCTTTCTTTGTCAATGTCATTTACATGATACAACGAGGCCAAGAATTTTTCTCAAAACGTATGATTAAGGACACTTCTCTCTCTTCTTATCCCTTTTTCAATTTGTCTTATACAATGTAAAGGATCGTATAAAGATACAGAACTGTGGAAGAAATTTGTAAAAAATATTAAGAGTTTACAACAAGGATCAGAAGTTTCACAGGGGCTTGGTCATCTGAAAGGTTCGACAGGTGCCGTCTCCCCGAGGAAAGCTGCAGCCTCAAAACATTCAGCAGCTTCTAATTTTGATGATTGAGTGGCTTCATCTTTATAGAGTAGACCAAGATTATACCACGCAGATGAGTTCATAGGATCGAACCGAAGAGCAGCCATCAGAAAGCTTCTCACAATTGCATTTGATTTCTCACCGAGCTTTCTCATAACAATAGCTGTGGATATCAAGCTAGGGACATGGGTTGGATCAATTATTAGAGCATTTCCAAACGCTTCTATAGCTTGTTTATAGAGACCCTTTTTCTCATTGAGTACACCTGAAATATGAACAAGTTTCTAAACCCTCAGAAACCATCCAGGTGGATTTATTTATTTTTCATAATAAAATTGGAATTTTGAATTATTGCAAAAAAGGGGAAAAAGAAGTGAATAATCACCAGATGTTCAAGAGTTTGGACTTGAATTTGTCAGACCAATGATAGATATACAATAACTGATGCTATTGAAATTGAAAATCATGGAGAATAGCTCTGGAAGCTCATCTTTGGTACCATAGCTTCCGGATAATCCAAAAGAAAATTGTTTTATTTTTCCCAGCTAATTGGTGGTGTTAAGACAAAATCAACCACAAAGCAATTGAATCCACCATAATCTTTTTCCATTGCCCTCTTTCCCTTATTTTTCAATTTCAAACTAACAAACTAAATTTTATTCTCTATTACTTCCTATGAGGCTAAGGTGCATCGTTTGAGCAATTTCTTCATGGATGATTAAAATGGGTAATACTACAAACAAATGAACATTAAAGCTTCCTTGATCATGGTATATAAAAGATCAAGAGAATGGTGAATGCAGGAAAGAGGTTGAGACGATATTATAAATCAAAAGATAAAATACTTTACCAGTCGCGTGGTATCTTGTAGGGGAGTAAGAACTGATGACCTCAGATTTGGAAAGACAAATCTCAGTGTCACGCCACTGGGACGTGTTTATATAGACAAAAGCCAGACCATGCCACACTTCTAATTCCAAGCTTCTAGCAGGGTTTGCACAACCCTGTCAGAGGTCATACGAAAGGAAAAAAAAATTATAAAACCTACAGCCTCAAAGCAAACTTACCATAAATGCGACATGAGAAATTGAAGAACTCTAAGTTTGGTCATAAGTAGTGTACTAATTGCTGCAATTAATGCACCATCAAAGCAAAAGAAGCCTATCTATTTGATTTAAATATATAAGCATCAATATAAAGGATGAATCAATCAATAAACCATAATAGCCAACAATGCTAATTCTTTGAAAACAATGCAAACCAGCACTAACAAACAACCTGCTACAACAGCAAGACCTTGGTTCATTTTCTGATATTCTTTCCATGGAAAGAAAAAGGTTTTGTCAGATATCTAGAATAAACATACTTTCATGTCTCAGAAACTGCTTCTATAGAGAAACCAACCACATCCAACTGCCTATTTTATCTCAAAAATATGACCTCATGAAACATTTGATTCCCTAAACAAGAAGTTCATTTAAACACCAACAATAATGCAAAGTGCACAAATTTTGAATAAAATTGTTTAGAGACTCCTTCAAAGTTATTGTGATTGATAAACTCAATCAATAATAGTAAAGGATCAGATAAGAAATAAATTATTAATGAATAAACAAACCTTATAAAGCTTCTTTCCAGAACTGAAGGTTTTACTCTGAACTTGAAGAACAGCTAGAAGCTGAGTATACATCTCAAGGGCACTCTTTAACTGACACTGTGCAAGTAGAAGCTTAGCTTTAGTTCCCAACAAGTCTCCCTGATCCCATTTCCCAGTCTGATCTAAAGCAGCATTTATAATAGTTTCAGCATCCACGAACCTTTTCTGAGCTGATAATATCTGGGCCATCAACAACCATCCTTTAATACTAGACCCACCTTCTAGTTTTAGCAACAACTTGGCATAGTAGAGTGCAGCATCCAACTTCCTCTGCTCAGCATACTCAAGGCTCAGGTGGTAAAGAATATTGGGGTCTTTCATACCTGTACCTCTCACAGCCCTTTCCAGAGTCTTAAGTGCCTTAGCCTGTCTTGCAGTCCTCTCAGAATCAGTTATGGCCACTTTAGATTGTGCTGAAAATGATATACCTAACAAAAGATTGGCGGTACTCTCCAACTGATAGCATCCACCTTCCAAGCATTCATGGGCCCTGCAAGCAAAACTTGTCCCTTCCTCTGCAAGATCAGGGTTTTCACCACAAATCTTTGATGCCATTAATAAAGCTGGAAGACACTTAGGATCCTCATTACTACTTAATAGTTTCCTTAGCAGATTTAAAGCAACCAAGTCTTCACCTGCTCCACAATAACAGAGAGCTAAACTGTGGTATATTTCTTTCCGACTGATAATCCCAGGAAGCAATTCTTCAAGTTGATTAGCTAAAGCCCTCAAGTCCCCACAAATAGAAAGAGCAAATGAAAGGTGATCCAAGATTGAAGGATCCCACTCAATTCTTTTGAGAGAAATTTTTTTTAATAGTATCATCAACAGAAGTGTAGCCTCTTCTAAATTGTTTCCTGGTACAAATGAGCTGTCCATTTGAGTGCGAAGACTTGGAGGACATGCTTCCCCTCCATAATACAACAGAAAAACGGCAAACTCTTTTTGAATCTTGGCAGTAGTTTCTGCATCAAGGTTCCAGTGATGGAGGAGCGCCCGCCGGTATGACATGATTGCCTCACGTGGAGAATCAGCAAGTTTCCACAATTCTGGAAGCAATTCAACAGCCTTGTTTAGAGTCTCCTGCAATTTACAGTCAGCACCAAGGTTTTCGGGAAGGCCTTCTGGCAATGAAGATTCAACAATGTCCAGAATAACTTTGCAAGATTGAGCAGCTTCTGAAGAATGAGTGAGAAATATATATTAGATGCAATGACGGTCTAAGGTTACTCTTTAGATCAGAAATATTTCTTCACTCTTCCAGTTCCTTGATTTTCTAGCGAGAGAAAGAGTGCAAGCATCATCAAGATACAGAACACCAGGGACATCATTGAGTCAAAGAACACAACCAAGATAATGTGAACTTTCCATCTGGCTTAGGAAATCTTAAAATTCCTTCAAGAAGCGGCAATGCAAGATATCGCGTACAATGCATATTTGGAATGTCATAGCATCATTCAGTACAATGGTTGGAGGGACAACCATTGTGTCCGATAGTTGAGTTTGAAAATTTTTAAATAGAAATCATCATTTAACCTTCATAATAGATGCACAGATCTAGAACTATCCTACAGAGGTGATATATTCATAAAAGATGAAGGAACAGAACTAACAAGATTTTCACCAGATCAAATTCCTGAACATAAAAGGAAAATAGAAGGAACGTTTAAACTTTAACGATAAATTCTAATCTAAATGTGATAGTATGGTTTCTAGAAACAACTGCCACAGAAACCAAAAAGGCCAGTAAACATCTTAGAAATAAAATAACCTTTCTGGAGTTCCATGAGTAAATTTCCCCCAGTAAAACTAAGAAATAGTAATAGAGGAGTGTTTAGGAATTCCATGACACTATTTGTCAAAAATACACCAGGCAATAATAATAAACAAACTGAACTGTTACTGCATGCAGTTAAAACTTAAAACCAGCACAAATTTAGAGAGCAAATGAAAAAAGTACCTTTAAACCTCCCAAGACCCTGCAATGATTTTGCTTTAAGAAAGATTGCTTCCAAGAGCAAACTGACAGCATGAATAGACATTGGTGGGGATGAAAAATTTTTGGAACGTCTTTTATGCCATTCTCCTCTTCTACTAGCAAGTGTCATTTTCATTTTCGGAGTCGCAGCAGCAATATCTATTCCTTCAAAGACATGAAGAGCAGCTTGTATGTTTCCTTTCTGATATTCAATTCTTCCTAACAGTGCCCTTGCTTCCTGCAAAATGCTGATAACTTAATCATGAAAAGTGGGAAAGAAAACCTGAAAACCATTCCCAAGATAGAATATGAACTACTCCTGTCACTTATTTCAAAATTCCAAATGCACAATCATGCTTACAAATAAAACTCATCAAATTGCCCGACAAACATACACCTCAAACTGGTTTTTAAAAAATGATTAAGTTCCTTCACAAAATTTTGCGAATGATTGATATAAAAAAAAAAAGTCCTCGAAACTAACCTCATAGTTCAAAGAACTACTCTCACGCAGAGACCACTCAGCTTCCTCTATATTGCCAGTTTCTGGCTGCTTTGCAACATCATCAGCTTTAGAAGAATGATCACTCGCTGAATAATGCTTGGTTGCAGTGGATTCAGATGATGGAACCATTTCAGCTACAGCATTTAATTGCTCTCCTGAGCAGATGCAATTCATAATATTCGAAAAGCTCTGATTGATTCTACTTCTATTCTGCCTAATTATCCTGTTTTTGCTCTACACAACGTTCCAAAACCCTAAAAAATCTTCAAGCGCCACCCACAACAATAACAACAACAACTATTAAAACCAATCAAAACCTTGAAATACATTGTTCAAATTTTACATGCACTGTACAAAAGATTCAATAATAAAAAAATGTCAATACTTTGAGTATAATATCTACCCATTGCCAATGATACATAGTCAAATTTTCATAAAAACAGAACCAGCATTAAATTTCAATAAAATAAAACACATATAACTGTAAATTCTCGTAAGAAATGAAAACAAGAAACACAACTTTACATAATTCAAGCTCCAAACCATAAGTTCATGACCGGAAAACACTGAATTACCTATCAAAACCAAAACCCATCAGTCTATCCTATCACCAACCTGCACCAAATTCAGCCAATTCCTTCGAAAAGAAAATCCCAAACTTTAAACAAAAACACACATGAATAATTTTTTTTTTAAAAAAAAAGACCCACCCATCAACACTAATCTCACTATCAATCGAGCATATAAACCAATTCAGGAACAAAACCAAAAAAAGAAAAAAAAAAGAAAAAAAAAACTCACCTTTTGTATTTACAAAAAGAAAAGCAAACAAAATGAGCCCACCACACAGAAACGCCAATACCCATTTCTTCAATTCCCGATTATTCTTTGAATCAATCAAAGCATCCAAAGCAAAAGCGTCTGAGGAATTATCCCTTTTGTTGATTTTTCTTCTCCTCTTTTCTTTATTCGTTTTTATTGTTCTTCTTCTTCTGCAGAATTTTCTTTTTCTTTTTTCTCTTTTGGCTGCTTCCTTTATTTTTAAAGCATACAGCTTTTATTTATGCAACAAACACCGTGAATATAAAAAAAAAAAAAACAGAGGATGGGATTTGAATTGAATCGTAAGCGAGAAGATTCAGTTTGGTTTTGGAAATTCAGGAGATATAATATAGAATATTTTTAGCGGGAGAAATTCTCTTCTCTTGGTCCTACTTAGTTTATAATATTAATTTTGGGTATTAACACTGTCACTCCTGAGGATGGTATAAATTATATTTTTATGGCATCTTTAATTTAAATTATATTATAACCCTTTTATCTAATTAAAAAATAAAAATATTCTCATTATTTTATCACAAAATTTACTAAAACATCCTTAAAAATAAGATATTTTCGTCTTTTAATTACGTAAAAGGGGCGGTAATATAATTAAAATCATAGCCACCGTAAAAGTGTAATTGATGACAAACCTCAAGGAGTGACAGTGTTAATATGCCCATTAAATTGATCTAATTAGATTCGTTGAATTAAAAAGTCATAATAGTATGATAAAATAAATATTTAAGCTAATATTATTTTGGACGAGCATGCGCTGGCATTTTAGATGCAAAGTCAACTTCTCAAGTCAAACCTCCAAATATTAATATATATATAACAATAAAAAAAGTTCAAAGAGATTTTTTTTTTTTTTTACTTTTTCAATAATTTCTAATCTTGTTTTTGTTCCATATTTTTTAATTAATAAAACAAATGGCACTTCGTGTGAGGTTTTGTTTGTGTTGAGTGTGGACAATGTTTAAAAAAAAAAGTTCATATTTTGACGAAGTTTTATTAACAAAAGGAAGAAATTGTCGATAGTATCACAATTATGTATGACAAATGATAATTATATAATATATCATTTTTATACATCGTAATTTAAGTTTTTTTTTTTACAAAGTATTATTATTTTAAAAATATTTTCTATAGAATAAATTTCAAAAAACAAATTCCAATAGTCGTTTATCAAATGAATCGATTTAGTTATCAAATTGGCACATGTTTATATTTTAGTAAATCTAATTCATAACACTTTTTGTTATATCATAGTAAATCAAATATGTCGTATGAATATATATATATATATATATATATATATTTATATCAAAAGTTTACATGCAAATTTTTTATTTTAGTAATTTTAAATTATAAAACTTGTTAAAAATTTACTGAACACTAGATTTTTAAACAACCGATCAAGATTAATAACTAATAAAAATAAACACACAACTCATAAAAAAATAAAAACTAAAATTATAATCAAAATCACATCCACACTAAAGCACTATGGTTTATAATGGTTCTTTTATGAACTTAGGTCCACTTTTAAGTATGCCACATGTCATGAAATTTACTAAACCATTAATGGTATACAAAAAGATTACCATCTCATAATCAAAAATCGTAGAATCAAGCTTTCTCTCTCTCTGTTACACAAGAATAAACTTACATCTACTTTTGATTATGCCACAAGTCTGTGAAATTAACTAAATTATCGATGGTATACAAAAAATTACTATCTCATAATCAAAGATTGTAGAATCAAGTTTTCTCTCTTAGTAACAAAAGAATAAAAATTTTATATAATTAAAATAATTTATAAAATAAAATTACCAAACTTCAATATCATTATAACTTGTGCTAGTGAGCTTGGCAAATCCTTTTTATAGAAGGATCGATCATAATACATGCTAGTGGAGTTCACGTCATGTGAATTTAAGGGTTAATTTTTAATTTTATAAAAATTATAAATTTATATGAAATTAATTATTAAGAGTCGAATAAAATTTATCATAAGTGCACAATATTATTGTTGATATTTTTGGTCAAGAAGAAGCAAAATACATAATGCAGAAGAGAAGCGATAGAGATAGAAGCTAAAAATGAAAAAAAAAAATAAAGGAAATTTAGGATTTTTTTTTTTTAATGATTGAATGTCAATTTGAGCTTCGATTTTTTTTAATTTTTGAAAGTGAATTTTCAATCTCTTACTCTACAATTCTATCGAATTTAATTTTTAATTTAACCTCTAATATAATAGAATCTAGTAAATATATGCTCGAGAAGAATTTATTATATTTATTATTATTGAATCAATATTAATATTTTTAATATTGTGGCGAGTCTCTATTGTGATTTTAGAGAGGTTGTTGTTGTAATTTCATTATTATATCATAGTGAAAGTGTTAATATCGAACTACGATTCCGTAATTTTTTTGAATTAAATTTTTCACGTAAAAAATTGATATTCATTGTATATGATTGTTGTTTATAACTTGTGATAGTATTATTTTGACAATTGTAATGATATACTGTCCATTTTAATAATACAAAATTAAAAAAATAATATTATTATTACTTAATATTTTGTAATTTTTTCTAACAATACATATGTGATTAGGAGTTTTGATTTAAAATAGAAGTGAGATTAGAGAGAGAATTGAACCTCAGAAAATAGTTCTTCAACTAATTTTCAAAAGGCCATATTTATACAAAACGATGATATTTTTTTACTTTATTTATTTTTTGTTTTATAATTCTATCGAATTTAATTTTTAATTTAATTTCTGATATAATAAAATTTAATAAATGTATACTTAAGAATATTTTATTATATTTATTATTATTGAATCAAGATTAATATTTTTTATATTGTGGTGAATTTCTAATGTGATTTTAAAAAGATTATTGTTGTAGTCTTATTATTATATTATAATAAAAGTATTAATACCGAATTATAGTCTCATAATTTTTTTAAATTAAATTTTTTACGTAAAAATTTATTGTTTATTGTATTAGATTGTTGTTTATAATTTGTGATAGTATTATTTTGTTAATTATAATGATACACTGTCTATTTTAATAATACAAAATTAAAAAAATAATATTATTGTTACGTTTTGTGATTTTTTCGAACAATACATATGTGATATTTTTTTACTTTCCCATTATTTCAACAATGTCACCAATTAAAACGATGTGGTCATTGTTAATTCCAAGTACTTCGAAATAATTACAATTAAGTCCTTCTATATTTATCAAATTACTTGTTTGGTACTTTTGTTTTTGTCTAATTACTTTCAGACCCTCAAGAACTTCTAAATTTCTTTATCTGGACCATAACTAATTTTACCTGAATTGGTTTTGGACCACAAAAATTCCACAAGACTTCTATTCACATGCATAGCATAATTATTGTTATTCTGATTAGCAGATTAAGTATTCAAATTTAAGATTAAGAAATGTAATTATCACTAAATTATAATTAAGACAGCCTTTTTTTTTTTTTACCACTTCACGTGTATATTAATTAACCATATAATTAATACGAAATTATAATCGTCATACAATATGAAATAATAAATAAACTCACTACATGTTACACTCCCTCCGACGAAGTTTTGATAAATTTTGTTGGGGAACTTTTGACGAGGCATTAAACGCACATTAAGATGAGAAATGAATTAAAAAATAAATAAAGTTAGTATATCCATCTTAATTATAGTATTGTAGATGAGGAAGTTTTTGTAAATAGTTAAAATTGGGGGTCTTAATTTTTTAATATTTTTAACCAAATAAACTACGTTTGAACGAAAATACCTTCTTCGTATATATTAGGTCATTAGTTAAAAAAAATGAAACACACTCGATCTATTATACAAATCTATCTATTTTTTATTTTTATTGATAAAAAAAACAAATCTTCTTTATTTGAACAAAATATTCATCAAAATTATTATATAAATATTAATTAAAATTATTAAAAATACAATAATAACAGTATTATTAAAAAATTAACATAGTTACTGAAATTTGCCGCAATAAAAAATGATAGGTTCTTATCGCCCCTTATCATGCCAACTTTATCTATCATAATAAGAACATCAAACTTATTACTACCGCCACTCCTAAAACCCACAAATCCTCTCTCTACCACTACCAACCCTTCCCACAACTCCATAAATCTCTATTCCTTCGTCGTCGCTACTACTACCACCACACACCTATAACAACTTTTATTAACTTAAAATTACAAATCACCCGCTGTCACCACACATCCACAATCAACAACTTTAAAAAAATAACACAAATCACTAAATATGCTACATGATTTTGAGATAGAAGAGAGTTTTGAGAGAGGGAATGTTTTGGGAATAAATAGGTTCAAAATTAGTTTTTTTTAATTTAAAAAATTTAAAAATTAAAATGGTGATTAAAATAATTAAGACCCCTCCAATTTTGATCCTTACGATATTTTTTCTTGCAGATGGAGTGTGATTTGAGTGAAGTGATGCATCTTTCTTTCTGATTCTTAGCATAGATTGAAATGGTTGTCCAACTCCATTGTAATTGCGAAGATTGCCAAATATCGACCAGAACAGAGTGATTCCAATTTCAAGAAAATTAGGCCGCAATTGAAAAAAGTGATTTCCTGTAATATCATGGCTCGTGCAAAAATATAAATTATAATGAATATTGTTGTCTTTTTTTAAATATTATTGTAAAAAATATTTTAAATTAATATATCAAATAATTGTTAAACAGTAAAGTAGTATAATTTTTAAAATTATTTATTACATCAATTAATTACTTAATATATTATTTAAAATAAATTTTTTAAAATTATAACATTATTCCATTATAATTACTTGAGTATCAACTAAAAATTACGTGTTCAAATAAATTAGAGATGGCTTTCTTGTTTGCCTTTTATTTATTTATTTATCTCATATAACAATTTGTATCAACTGTCAATACTTCAACTACCAATATAATACATTTCAAATTACATGTCAAACTATAAATCGAAGAAAATGAAACTTTTTGAACTTTGAACTTACACGTCAAATTACAAATTGAAAAAAATGAAACTTCTTGAATGTCAACAGCAAATTTATAAAAAAAAAAACTTTAAAAACGAAACTTCGTGAATTCTCTTAAGACTTGAACCCTGATCACAAATTAAGAAGTGCACGGATATTGCAGGTTGAATAATGCAATTAAGTGCTTATTTATCTTTTATAAAAGTGATTTTTTTGTGATAAGTTCGAGGTGTATGCTACGATTATTTGCTATTTATTATCAATAAACAGTAATAATTTGTTACATTAAATATTTGTTGCGACTATTTAATGTCCGTTTGTTTAGGTTTTTTACTGTTTAAAATAAAAATTTTAATATTAAAAATTATTTTTAAATTTTTTAGTGACTTTTAATTATAATTAAAGAAGTGCTTTTGAAAATTAAAAAAAATATTTTACTTTTATTTTTAAAATCTCAAATTTTAAATTTTTGAGAGTAAATTTTTTTTAATATTTATGTAATGTCACATATACCTTAATAATATTTTTTTATTTTCATATTGTACCCTTAATATAAGTGAATATTATTTAACTAACATATTTTAATATTTTTTTTAAAAATCATTATATATTTAATTATCTATATCTCTATAACTATTATATTTTTACAAGAATCTATAAAAATTTATTGTTGATTGTTTTATTTTTTAAATAAAATGAAGTTTTTTTAATTTTTGTATAAAATACAATAATTAATATTAATTCATTGATTATTATACATTGATTTTACTTAATTATTATTTTTTAATAAATTGAATTTGAGAAAACACATAAAAATTTTAAATTTATATATAAAAATATCAAATTGTTTAGAATTTGAATATAAATTTTATTAATTATCATTTTTAATAACTTAATAATAAATAAATATTTTTAATAATATATAACCAAACGATCTAATACTTCAAGAGAACTTTTTTAATTGACAACTAAACGACCAATTACTTTTTCTTAAAAATTCTATTTTTAAAAATTTCATTCTAAAAAGTTATACTTCTAAAAAATTTATTTAAAAAATTTAATTAAACGAGCACTTAAAACGTATGTGCGTGTACATATAATTGCTCGATATCAACTAAACATTTTTCTTTTCTTTAAAAAAAATTAGTGATTGAACATTATTTGTCCTTATAAAGGACTTTATAAGTTGTAAATCGATCAGAGTTGGCCATTTTCAAAGGTGGCCAAGACAAGGATTTTAGTCGTAAAATTTTTTAGAAAGTCTTAAATATTGTTAGTGGTTAAACATTATGCTATTATTATTAGATATTTTATGTTATTTTAAATATTTATAATCATATTTTATTTAATTATTATATATATGTGTTTGAGTATATATTATTGAAACCATCTTTATAAAAGAATTTGATCTTTTTATTAGGCATATTTATTAATGTAAAAGATATAGATCACAAATTTTTATTAAATATTATTAATATTCATTAATGAAATAGATATTTTGGTATATAAAGTTGTAATTTTTTTATTTTTTATAATTAATGATTTATCTTAATCATAGAAATAAATATTTTAAATAAAAAATATTATATTATTTTAGCCGTAAAATTTTTGAGAAAATCCTAAATATTATTAGTGGTTAAACATTATGTTATTATTATTAGACATTTTATATTTTTTAAATATTTATAATCATATTTTATTTAATTATTATATATATATATGTGTTTGAGTATATATTGTTGAAACCATCTTTATAAAAGAATTTGATCTTTTTATTAGGCATATTTATTAATGTAAAAGATATAGATTACAAATTTTTATTAAATATTATTAATATTCATTAATAAAATAGACATTTTGGTATGTAAAGTTGTAATTTTTTTATTTTTTATAATTGATGATTTACTTTAATCATGGAAATAAATATTTTAAATAAAAAATTAGTATATATGATATATTTAATGAGATTATTATAAATTTTAATTTAACTAACTAACTAAACGTGTTTGATCTTAATTTATAAAAAATTTAATAAATTTGATTTATCTTAATTCTGAAATGAATTTATATTAATGTGTTATAGTTTTAAGTTATCACATAGCGATATATATATATATATAAACAATCAAAACATTGATGGTTTTTATATATAATTTAATAGGTCATATAAACATATACTTGCAAGATATACTATATTCAGTGACGTTCACATAAATTGTTGATAATATTTAATTATTTAAATTTATTGTCGCAGCTTATTCAATAAATTATTTATTAATTAATAATATTTTATTTATAAATTTACTTACAAATATAGATATATTGAAACATAATCATTAAATCATCAATAACTTAAGCGTAAATATATAATTAAAGAGGTGAGATATTTTTTAAAGTCTAATTTTAATTATAAACATTAGTTAAATAATCAATTAAATGATTATTATTAGTCTAAAATCATGCATAGTATAAGATTTTATTTAAAATGAATTTTTATTTATTTTACATAAATGATTAGAGTGTAAAATTTAACTTTTAGTATAATAGCACGAGATTAACTTATAATAATAAGTGGGTCACCAGATGACTTACCTTCCAAACTTTCTCTTATGGCATAATAAAAGTAAAGTTGGCAATCCAAACTATTTTTATTAACAAATAACCCCTTTCAAGTCTCTCAACTTCTAAGCCTCCTTAACCTTGTTCAATGACAATATTCTTTCAGAGTTCCTCTGTGCAAGACACTTAACAAAACGTTTGACAATTCATTTAAATCTCAAAGTTTAATCAAACTTTAAATCTCAAACTCTAAATTTTCAATGAGATATATATAAATATGAGAGATAGGGAGTAATAAAAAATAATAATTTCCTTACGTATTTTTTTTACAATAATAAAAGAGAATTATACTACTTTCCTTTTCTCGAGAGATCCATGTGCCTACACATGCGTAAGTTTGAATATTAAAAAAAGCGAAAGGCCAACACACTCGTAAATTTAAAGATTAAAAAATTTTAAATATTGAGAATTGCAAAAAAATGTAGTAATTCGATTCAAAATATATCAAATGAACAATTAAGTTAATTCTTTAACTCTATACATATACTTATAAACAACACAATCTAACTTTGACATAAAATTTTATTAAACAACTTTTTTATCCAATAATTCACAAGACATTTAACGATATCTCAAACTTTAATAAACTAATTAATTAAAATTGTGTATAAAAAATATATGAGAAAAAAAGTTTATAATACGTGATATGATTTTATAAAATCAGTCCCACACACAAAAGCTTTTTCAATAAAATCAGTAATGTGAACGTAAGGATAGTACAAATGACCTAATAATAAATGATTTTAGATGGGTGCTACTGCTATGACTTATCAATTATCATAAAAGAATTTTGAAAGAAATGCTATTTTAGTTGGAAGGATGGTGATGGTGATGGTGTGCTCAATTCAAGGCATGCAGCCTAATTTCTAATTTGTTTTCATTGGGTTTGGCTTTCTTCAAAGTTCAAAGATCGTGCGTTTCATGCTACTTGATTGACTGGGCAGGGCTTTGAGATTTGACAAATATTTAAAAAGAAGAAAAAGCAAAGCCATATTAATGCATCTCAATTTTAGCTGTTAAGTTCTTAATTTATACAAGGAGGAGTTTGATAAATCATTCTGTAAAACTGGGTAATTTATAATATTGTAATTATAAAATTACTGAGAACAATTAAAGAATTTGCACATTTTACCATTTTTTATTTTCGTTCATAAGCGAAGCATGTCTTTTCATAATTAATAAACAAAAGGTAACGCTTCTCTACTAAATTTTAAACAAATATTATTTTATAATATTAAGAAGTTTTTAATTGTATTATAATAATAGGATTATTTATACTTATTAGATTTAATTCATTGATTTGATATAACAATCTAAATTAATTTTGATATTACACTATAACTGTAATCCTCAATATGATAGAATGACCCAAATTTTAGTTTATTCAAACACATTTTTTAAAAATTGATTGTTTAACATTCAAGTCCAATTTTAAATATACTACTTTATTACTTTTAGAAGGACCCAAAATTTATTTTAAAAAATTTCGAGGAATTGATAAGCTAAATTTAGGTAGATCCAAAGAAGAAACAATGTGTTAACTGTTAACACAACTACCTACCTACTCTTCGGCTGGCACCGTCGAGACTCAAAAAATTAGACAAAATTAGAATATGGGTGCTCTAATAAAAGAATTGAACTGCATTTTACTATGTCATTCCCCTTTATCAAAAAAAAAAAAAAAAGGATCTCCAAAATAATAGACAAATTTATTTTTATCAAGTTTTGGACCTCAATTTACATTTTTTTTTTGTTCATTTTATATTAAATATTTTGGCTTACAACAAGATGGTCGAATTCAATTTTTTTTGGGTTTTTTTTTTTTTTAAAGATGTGGCATGTTATATATTAAGAGAATTTAGGAACTGAATTCCCTGAGTCGGAACAAGATTTAGGTTTAAAATTTGAGAAGAAATTTGGTCGATTTTCAGGATTCTAATTTTGCCTATATTTCCTTATTATTGTCCAAATTTTCATACTCTAATTTTGCATTTTCTAAAGTTTTACATTATTGATTGTTTTTTAGCGATATTCATATAAACTAAAGAAAGACAATACAAAAACTTGGTTTCGTAGATTCTGTTTTACAGAAGGAGTATTATTATAAAAGGAAAAATTATATATAATCCTCTATTGATCTTAGCATTACTCATTTATTCCTTTAATATTTTATATTACTCAATTTTTTTATTATTATTATAATGATTCACTTAAATTTTAACTCTTATTATCTTTTTACTGATTTATCCTTATATTGCTAATTTTTTATAAATTATTAATCCATTTTTTATAAAATAATATTAAAATAATAAAAACTATATCATATTTATGTTATGATGAATAATGAATATTTTGATTATATATTTTTTTCTTTTGTTTTATATTATAAAATTTTTATTTCTTAATTAATTTTTTAAAATACATTAATATTTAATTCTTTTGAAAAAGAATAAATATATTACGGTTTATTATTTTTTAATAATTTAGTTTAAGAAATAATAAAAATATAATGTATTTATTTTTAATGACCACTAAATATTAATAAAAATTATAAAATATAAAATATAAAAATAAAATAATTAAAATATTTATTCTTTCATCGTAATATAAATATGTTATGGTTTTATTACCTTAATTATTTTAATCGTATTTTTTTTGAAAAAATTATATTAATAATTTATAAAAATAATAATAATATAAGAATAGATTAGTAAAAAAAATAATAAGTGTTAAAATTTAACAGAATTTTTATAACATCAAAATTTTTTTTTTGGATAATATAAAACATAAAACATTGAGTAATACTTAAAATAAATGGGGGGTAATTGATCACCACCCTAATAAAAAGTTATTATCCCAATTTCTCTTGGGTGGAGAGAATTATTATATGCTAACAAATTTATGCATGTGATATCAAATGTGGATTCAAAATATATATTAAACAATGTTGAAATTAAAATGGATGTGAACATTGGTGGAATATTTTATTAACTACAACTATTTAATTTTAGTAAGATATATTTAGAACGAGTTTGTAAAAATGCTTACAAGCACAATCTTTTGCTTAATTTATTTATTAAAATGTATAGAACAAGGTTCGATTTGATTTTGATTTTCTTTGGACGATGTTATTTAAACATCAAAATTATTTTTTACAAACCCTATCAAACTAAGTGAATTTAACATTTTGATATCTTTTGTAAAAATTACAAATAATCTTATATAATAAATTAAAAGATGATAAATATTTTTTTCACATGGAGTAGGGATTCAAACTCGAAACATCCATTAAAATGAAGATAGGTGTATTGTCTATTAAATTATTAACACAAATACCTAAAAATAATAATTTATTTACAAAGTATGTTTACGGCGAACATTGTAAATTCACCATCTTATTTGAATAAAGCTTATCAATACAAATTATTCATGGTAAAACATGTGACAATTTTAAATTAAAAAAAAAAGGTAAAATTTTTTCTTGATTTTTTTATTATAAAAAAGTGCAATCAATAATTAGAATAATTTTAAGTTAAAAAAATTATAAGGTAAAAAATTTATTGATATTTTTTTATAAAGAAATGTGCAATCAATAATTAGAATGTGCCTTGTGATACAAATTTTGATTGAAAATACTATAATTTGCTTTAAAAAAATATAGAGAAGTTTAATAATTCATCACCCACTAAGGTTTGCGTGACCAAAACGTCTACCTATTTAAGTAAACAATAAATCAAACATTAAATATCAAATGACAATTTGAAATTCAATTTTATCTTTTATTGTAGTTATAGGCCCTGGCCTAAAGGGTGCGTTTTTTTAACCACTTGGCTCTTCCCCGCTCAAAGAGAGCTAAACCTGTTATTTTGAAACCATTATTCTTACATTTTTATTTTTATAATTGGCATAAAATTATTAACTTTTACTCCATTAACTCATAATACCGTTGCTAATAAGAGAATCTCTCGAGTAAAGTCTCCGATAATTTTGGGACGTATTCTGAATAAAAAGAAAGGTAGTTTATCGTAATTTTATCAGAACTTAATTATTAATAACACTTATAAATATAAAGCTAGATAATAAGAAAAAAAGATAGTTTATTGTAATTTTATCAGGACTTAATTTTTAATAACACTTATAAATATAAGGCTAGATGATAAGAAAAAAGAGTTTAATCAAGCTTTTGAGTAGAATTGATAAAAAGGTTTCACAAGATCTTCTTTGTGTCCTTAGAGATCCCTTTCAACCTCTTTGAAAAGGAGGAATTTTTCTGGATATCTTAAGAGATTCTTTCTCATACATTTCTCATGTTGTGAGCCCAAAAGCATACCCAAATATTATTTTTCTTTAAAATACATATTTGACTCTAAGATCACTTAAATGTCAAGGTTAACAGTTCGATGTTGTTTGTGCGGAACAAAAAAAAAGGCCATTACCAAAAAAAATGTATAATGACAACCTTTTGGTTGACCTAAGAAAGTCCCAAAAATTGAGAAAAATCAACAATGATGTCGAAGGTAATGAACATCCGAGGAAGCCCTCAACCATAGATAAAAAATAATGGCCGTTGTGAAATACTTGAGATGGTTCTTGCAGTAGACATAAGAGGTATAAACATAAAGGAACACCCCATAAAGCCTAATGGATGTAAAAAATTATCAGATAGTACTTTAAATTAATTCATTCGTAATTTTGAATATACAATATAATTATACTTAAACTCTTTTATCTAGACCATATAATGACACCTATTTCTCCCAGGAACTCTGCTACCACAACGGTTGGTTTCTTAAAGCCAAAAAGACCAAAAGGTATGAGTAAGGCCCCTATGTTCCCTTTTATCAGACAAAAAGCCAAGTATGAGTAAGGCTCCTATGATCTCCTTGGTTAAGTAAAGGACTGACTGATATAGAGTAAGGCCCTATAACCCATTTAGTCTAATAAAGAGCCAAAGGGTATAAAGTAAGGCCCTTATGACCTCTTTTAATTGAGCAAAGGACTACAAGGTGCAAGGTAAGGACTTTACAATCCATTTGATTATATGGAGATTCAAGAGGTATGAGGTAAAGCCCTTATAACTCCTTTAGTTGAGCAAATGATTAAATGGTACAAGGTGAGACCCTTATAACTCTTTTGGTCAGACGAAGAGCCAAAAGGTATGAGGTAAGTCACCTATGACACATTTGGATCAACAAATGATTGAAAGGTATAGAGCAAGGCTCTTATGACCTCTTCAGTCAGACAAAGAGTTAAGGGGTACAGGGCAAGGCCCCTCTGACCCCTCCAGTTACTAGAATAACCAAAAAGATAAAATAAAGGACCTCAAGTAATATTCTCAGTCTAATTGTTGAAGTGGAAGCAATAAACTCAAAGTATATAGTGCAGCAAATAAGCAATTAAGAAATATAGAGAGAGAAAGATATGAGAAAGCACACAAATTTACGCGGTTCAGTAACTTTTCTATATTTACGGCGGATCAATATCACACTCTCTTATTATTAAATCACAATGCACTTACAAAGTTTACATTTTACAAGAAAAAAACTCACAAAGAACTCACTCTCTCTTGAAAACTAGGAGTTTCTCTTACTAAGAATCATAAAGTATGCTTTTATCACAAAGATTGTTGTGTTGATCACTGAGATATGTTTACAAGCTAATTGAGGGCCTTTATATAAGTTTTAGGACTACCTAAATTTACCCTAAATGTGTAGAAGTCATTTTAGGGAAACCTGAAATAAGTAGGAGACGAAATAAACCAAAGAAAAACGAAAAACTATTTCTCACAACAGGCATCGTAGTGATGGATGTCTTGCGCCATAGCGGCGCCCACGCATGGGCACCATTTTCTTATTTCGTCCTCTTTATGCGTCTGTCTTTGGTCCTCATGCACCAAATGCACATGGCTTGCTCTCTAAATCATATCCCAAT
This sequence comes from Ailanthus altissimus, assembly GCA_946807835.1. Taxonomy (NCBI): domain Eukaryota; kingdom Viridiplantae; phylum Streptophyta; class Magnoliopsida; order Sapindales; family Simaroubaceae; genus Ailanthus; species Ailanthus altissimus. The sequence continues at coordinate 26,023,838 of OX327684.1, forward strand.
AATTTTTAATTAATTCTTTCACAAATCCCTTATTTGATTCAAAATCATCCACAAAGTATTCTCAATCTTTTGTATCAGCATCTTCGATCACCTTCACAAAGTAGTGACTCCAGTTATGTCTTTATATAGGATGAACTTAATCGAGGGCAGTGACTTAGTCAACATATCAGCAGAATTTTCAGACGACGTTATCTTTGTTAGACTAACTTCACCACTTTGGACAATCTCTCGAATGTAATGGAGCCGCACATCAACGTGTTTAGACCTCTTGTGAAACACTTGATGCTTGCTTAGGTGTATTACACTCTGGCTATCACAATACACACCAATGTTCACATCTCCTGTAGCCATTACCTCTGTGCATATGCTTTTCAACCACACGGCCTCCTTAATAGTTTCTCCTATTGAGAGTTGATTATTCAAGGGTGTTTGCATGTGGGTTTTGTGTTTAACAACAATATATACATATCTCATACATATGATTAGGCAGCGGAAACTTAAAACATTACAGTAAACACAATCAATACATATTAAATGAATTAACAGAAATAAAATTGAAAAATAACACTTGAAGCCTTTAGATGAAAATTGTTGAAATCCACTGAAATATAATCGTTGATCAATTATAGTAATCAACAATGGTAGGTTTGATTATCTAGAATAACAACCTTTGATCTAGCAGAAGTTTAACAACTTATGTTCTTGATTTTTTCTTTTGATTAACGCTTAATCAATTAATCAAAACTTATTTTGCTAATTTAGTTTTATGCCTTATAAAAGAAAATAATGAAATCAACTCTTGAATCCAATAATTAGAAAACAATTTCTCTTTTCTCTCTTTGTAATGGCTGGCCAATTTTTTGCAAAATGAAAACTTAACAAACTTAATGAATTTAATTACATTTGTCTTATTTATACAAATGAATTTAATTTTAATTTATTATACTTAATTTTAATTTTAATTTAACCTAACTTAATCATAGTTAGCTCTTAACTCTAGTTAGGTTAAATGAATATTTAAATATTCTAACTATAGTTAACACTTAACTCTAGTTAGGTAAAAGAACATTTAAATATTTTAACCATAATTAATTAACTTAACCATAGTTAGATTAACTTTTACTTAACCATTAAGTATAGTTAATCTAACTTAACTAAACGGTTAACTCTTAACCTTAGTTAAACTTAAATAATTTATTTAACAAATAAGTAAATAAATATTTATTTGAATTATTTAACAATTAAATAATCATTAAGTGAAATTATATTTATGTCTTTACTAAGTTACCAAGTTAACCTAAAGTGGATCCCACCATTTGACAATATACTTTAGTTAACTTAACCTTAGTAAATTATTAGATTTTACTGTATTGAACTATTTAATACGGTACGCTGCCCAAGTGCTTAAAGAGTACATTTCATATTGGGACTCTCTAGATCCACGCCTGATTCATCAAATGGAACTCTTTCATAAGTCCGTGATCGATGTTCCATACACACGTTACGGATATTATAAATTAGCGCGTTAGACCATACATGTTGAGGTTACTACATATTAATATAATCCTTCCATTATTATATCCTGGATGAATGGGATATAGATCATTACCGTTAAATCCCAATAATTTTATCCGTTACTTTATCTCCATATTCGTATCTTAATGAACAATACACACAAACACTTTTGCTATAGTGTTCTAACCTGTAAGAAACTCTTTTCCCAAGTTGATTGTTTATGCCTATAAGACTTTACAAGATACAATCTCGAAGTTTTGGATATACAACTCATCTATGTGAGCTGGCGGATCCCATATCTATGCACACCGAACTCTATAAGCATCGAACCATACCCAGCGACACGTAGCGGTCAGACTATGAAAGGTCTCTGACATGCGTGGAACTAAAGTATGATAGATCTCCCACAAGCCCACCGTGGCACTCAGGTCGAAGGACCACAAATACTACTCAACTCGAGAGGACCTTCATTTGACGGTGTCATAGGATATCTATTGGGGTCTTCGTGAGTCTGTTCAGTATCTAGTCCTAACTGAATACTTGTATGTCTATATGAGCTTCTATCAAGCTCGTGGTTAACTAAGAATAATCATCTATACAATACAGATATAAACATACACTAATCTATATTATTGTGTTTCACCGATAGACCCTCATTGGTGAACGTAGATCAGGAACTCTTCATTTGAGAAGATACTTACATAATGACATTTCTTAATATCTATTACAACTCTTTGCAACTGTGTCATTACTAATAGATTCTCAGATCTTTGTCACGTTATAGTTTAGGTTTTAACTATTTAGATCTTGCTGACTATTATAACCTGTTAACTCTTAACATTTATAACTATTAGCTTTGCTAACTCTTAGCCTTGGTCTAAACTTCTTTAAACCAGACATGGACTTATTCAGATCACATCATTTCTATAATGTTACAAGCTTAATTAACATTTAATAAAGGTTATTAGCAATTTAATAAAATATTCATTGTATAAATATTACAAAATAAATATTCATACAAACAGGAATGACGCGTAAGCACAAGCCCTAATATCTCCAACATCTATGTACTCTACCTATGTGGTAAATAGTGCAACCACATGTTGTAGAACTGATCTCTAACATATATTACACCCAGACATTGTGAATACGTAACCCGTCAACGATCCTTTTTTATCTAGATCACATGCAAAATTTGAGCCTACATATCCTCTTACCATTTCATTGTTATCTTCATCCTTTTTATACATCACTATATGATTTAATGTCTCATTGAGATGTCTCAAAATTTACTTCACTGCAAGCCAATAATCATTACTTAAATTTATCATGTATCTACCCACCACACTTACAGCATGTGCTATGTTTGGTCTTATGCAAACCATTGCATACATGATGCTACCCACATTGCTTCTCATCTGCAGTTTCTAATATTCAGATGTTGGCGATTGTGTTGCTGTCAGTTTGAAAGGCATGGCCAAATGAGTAGAAACAATATTTGAATTGAACATACCAAACTTCTTTAGAATCTTGAGTATAAATCGCTATTGAGATAAAAAAAACATATTTTCTTTCTCTCACAATATCCATACCCAATATTCTCTTTATTGCTCCCAAATCTTTCATTTCAAACTTGTCACTCAACTGCTTCTTGAGTTTATGTATTTATTCTATGTTTCTATATGTGATCAACATAAATTTGACTTATAGAAGTAAATACATTAGCGTACCACTTGAGCTCTTAAAGTATACGCATCTATCATATGTGCTCCTACTAAAGTCATAAGTCATCATAAACTCATCAAATCTTCTATACCACTATCTAGGTGATTGCTTTAACATATATAATGACTTATTTAATAAATAAGCATGATCATTTTTTTTTTGGGCTCTACAAACTCTTACGGCTATATCATGTATATTGTCTAGCTCTCCATATAGAAAGATTTGTGAACTGAAGCAAAAGAAATTCAACGATGAGAAAGAAAAATGAACATTATGCACAAACTATAAAACCACCAAACAAAAGAAAGAAGGTAAATGATATTTTCACCATAATATTATGGGCTAATAGACATTTTTATTTTAAAGTAATTTTAAATATCCAATTTTACTTTAATTTGTTAACTTTTATCATTAGTTCTAACGGTTGAAGGGTAAAAGAGTAATCTAATCATATAAAAAAATTACACTTTAGACATTTGGTACAATTTTATCAATTCATTATTTTTTGAACACATGGCACAATCTTATCCATTAATTTAATTTAATATAATTTTAAAAGATAAACTTTTAATAAAATGATACGTGCCATAATATAATTAATTATTTTGAACACATGTCAATATGTAATTAGTTTATATTTTTATTAAATAATTTTAAATAAAATAAAAATAAAAAACAGAGTTAGAGTGTTGCCAAAAAAGGGCGGTCGATTGGGCATTGACTGTCATTTTTCGGCGACACTCCAACGATAAAAAATGAGCAAATTTATATCATTGACTCTATTTTTCTTGATATACACTATGATGTGGTCATTTTTGACCAAAAAAATATCAAAAAACGATTAAAGTGAGTAGAGAGGGGGGACGACCTTTTTTAAAATAAAAAATGACCACATGATTGTGTAAATAAAAAAAAATAGAGTTCAAGAATATAAAATTTAAATTTTTTTATTACCTTAACATCGTCCAAAAATAACCGTTGGAAACAATGGTAATAATTTTTAATTAATAATTAATTAATTATTAACCAGTAATATAGTGACATATATTCAAATTATATGATAACACGTGTTTAATTATATATATATTTTAAATTTTATTAATAATGAAATTAAAATGATATATGATTATTAAAAATGATTTTTTCTGATTAAAAAATAATGAATTAGAATAAAATTAAATATTTAAAATTACTTTAAGATAAAAATATTTATTAATCTTAGATCATGCATAGCTTTTGAAAAAAAATCAATAAAAAAAATGGATGTTAAAATCGTGATGATTGTGGAATGACGTAAAGAACCTTCATTCATTCATTGTGGCTAAACAGGAATCTTTTGTTCCCTTTTCCTGATAACCTTATTAACTTCTCAGCTTTTGGCAACCTCGAAAAGCGATGATAAAATCACGGTCCACATATTAGGGCACATTCGTCATTACGTATCACTTCGGTTGTTTCGTAAATTCTAACACAACTAGGGGCAATCCCTAGATCCCGCCTCTATAAATAGACACAGCCCCCCGCCCCTTCTCTCTCTCATTCTTCCCTCTCTGCTAATCTCCATCTCTTCTCTAGCTCTTGCCCTCTCCATATTCTATTTACGGGGTTACGTAATTTCCTATTGCCAATTCTTAAATCTTCATTTTCAGTCCAGATTCAAACCACGCCCTATTTGATCCTTCCTCACTCTTGTATTTTTTTTTAAAGTTATTATCTTTTTTTTTATAGCAATACTGCACAAATTTTCTTATACCTAATTTTACCCATTTTACTCTGCAACTTTTTTCTTTTCATTTTTACTGTTTTACCGGGTACCATTGCTTTCGTTAAAAAAAACAAAACTTGTTTTTGCCTTTCTTCCCTAATAAAGGAGGATTTTCTATTTTCTGGTTGATTTGGTGTTTGGGTGCTGACGTGGCATGCACCGAAAAGAGAGCAATGAATACCAAAACGATGCGTCTCCCTCCTCGGCGCGTGTTGACGCCAACTAAGCGCAAAGACAGAGATGATTTCGACGCGCCCAAACCGTCCACAACAACAAAATCACTCAAGCCGACTACTTACCAAGCCTCCGAGCCGGATTCGTCTAATCAGCTGTTAGCCGGCTACCTGGCCCACGAGTACCTTACCCAGGGTACTCTCTTCGGTCAGCCGTTAGATCTGGTTGGGTTCCAAGCCGTCCCAGTGTCAGTCGTCGGGGAGCCGAAGAAGGTTGAACCGGGAAAGGAGGAAGCCGAGCCGGTAAAGGGAGCCGAGCCGTGGAAGGAAAAAGATCAAAGGTACGTGGAAACAGCAAGTTTGCTGAAGACAGGTGGGGCCCACATTCAAGGCATTTTCAACCCTACACAGCTCGCCCGCTTCTTACACATGTGATGTATTAGCAACGCTTGATCATTTACATGTGCAGGAATCTCATTGGCTCTTTTTTGCTTCACTGACGAAACAAAAATTGGGGATTTTGTCTTTTATTTTTTAATTTTTGTTGAAATTGAAAAAAAAGAAGGAATTATGTAGGGCGGCAAAACGACGTCGGAGGTGGAGGTGGAGGTGGAAGTGGAAGTGGTGAGGAGAGAGAAATTTCTCATTTCTTTTTCTTAGTCCCTGGTTACAGGTGTTGAGAGAGAGGATCAGAATTAGCGTTAGGTCACACAGGTTTAATTCCTTTTGTTTTAAAATGGGTATATATATATATATATATGCATGGAACATGAGCATGGGCATGGGCATGAATGGAAAACACATCATGCATGTAAAATCAGATGATGTTTTGTTTCGTATGAATAATATCATCATGAAAATCATCTATCTGTTATTTGTTTCATCAATCATCATATTTGACAGGGATTGCAGTTAACTTGCATGCATGCTCCGATGCATGGGAACAAGAAAGTAATTCTTGCTTAGTACATGAATATGAATACTGATATGCCTGAATAGATTTTATCTTTGTTATGCTTTTCTAACAGGATATTATAATTGATTATGATAGAAATTTATGCATTTTTAAGATTTGAGTATTTGCAGCTCATGTTCTTATTGCCTCAAATCCATTTTTTATTTATTTAATTCTTAAATTTCAAATGTTCTGGTACGGGGCAATTGTAACGAGGAAGTATGAAATAAAGCTAATTTTGCCTGATTTTCTAGATTGGTGAACTTGATACTAATAATCTGATATTTCTTTAACGGAATTATTCTCTTTTTTCATTATGATCGAAGGATTCAAGGTAGACTGTGACGGTATCTGATATTTTTCATTTTCCACTTGCTGCAAAACAAGAAAATCGTAAAATCAACGCATAAGCAAAGCAATCGGGGTAACCTCAAGAGTGAAGTAAAAGAAAGTTTCAATTAAGGAATTTTTGGATTATAGTATAATTCTAATAATAAGGGTAAAGGATACTGGAACTTTATCGAAAGTGAATTGCACACCCTAAAAAAAAATTCTGGGTTATAAAGACTCCTATTAAAAGATGATTTTCGTGTAATTTAATGACCTAAAGGGAAAAATCATATTCTAATTATCAAATAAAACAAAAATATTATTATACTTTTAAAATGAAGATTCGTCTGATTTAACGGTTTAAAAGGCAAAAATAGTCTTTTGACTATTAAATGGGTAGAGTTTTTTTTTCAAGGGACTTGCAAACCCTTAGAACTTTAAAAAGATTGTAGAGATCTTTGTTAGAAGACGATTTTTGTCTAATTTAACGGTTTAAAGAGTAAAATCATTTCTTAACTATTAAATGTATGAAAAATATTATTATGTTCGTATATTTTTAAAATGAATTTAAATGATAAAATTGTCTTTTGATTATTAAATAGACGAAGCTTTTTTTTTAAAAAAAAAAACTTACAAATCTTTTAAGTTCCGAAAAAGTTATAGAGACCCTATTAAAAGATGGTTTTTATCTAATTTAATAGTTTAAATAGCAAAATTATTTTTTTGATTATCAAATAGGCAAAAAAAATATTTATATTGTTATTCCCCTATATTTATAAAATGAAGAAATAAAAATATACTAATCTTTAAAAGGGCATAATTATTTTTGGCTATCAAATGGAGCGAAAATATTATTATGCCCCTGTATTTTTAAATTGGTATAAATGGCGAAATTATCTTTTAATTATCAAAGGGGTGAAGTTTTTTTGAAATAGACTTGTAGACCCTCAAATATCTAAAAGGATTATAAAGACTCTCGTCAGAAGATAATTTTTGTTTGATTTAATAATCTAAAGGGCAAAATTTCTTTTGATTATTAAATGAGTAAAAAATACTGTTATGGCTATGTATTTTTAAAATAAAATAATAAAAATATACCAATTTTTTAAATGAAATGATAAAAATATACTAAGACTTAAACGTAAGATTTTTGGCTAAAAATTAATCACTTTAACAATTGTACTATATGCATTTTATTAATACTAAATTTTTTTATTTTTTATACATGCGATACATTACTCTAAACAATGAATTAAATAAATTAAATATAAAAATATTTAAATTAATTAATTAATTAAAATTAATTTTTTTTTAAAAGTAATTAGTCGCTCATTGGTCATTGGTGACCGTGCGCCGTTGCCTGCTAGTGACCGGTGGTGGATGGACACTAAATTTACATCATTGAACTTAAACTTTTAAGATTTACGCGATGATATAGTTGTTTTAATCAATTGATCATCGGAGAATGACCAAAATCAAGCATAAAGTGGCTGCAACTATGTCTCTTATGCCAAACAACGATGAGTGGAGGTGCACTGTTACCACTATCGTGGTCACCAACAAACGATCTAGAGTTTGAAGGTGGTGGTGCACCTCTACTCATCATTGTTTGGTGGTAGATATATATAGTTGCCACTTTGTTCTCAGTTTTAACCTTCCTCCGATGATCCATTGACGAAAATAACCACACCATCGCGTAAACTTTTAAAATTTAGTTCATTCACCACTGATCATTGACAATCAGTAGCGATGGTCATCGATGGTCACCTAATTTTTTTTTTAATTTTTAAATTGTAATTTTTTTATATGTTTTATTGAATTTTATTTTAAATTTAATTTATTTAATATATTATTTTAGGCGCTGTATAGTATATATATATAATAAAAAAAATTAGTGTTAATAAAATACTTGTTAAACAATGGTTAAGTGCATGCTTTTTAGCAAAAGGTCTTTAATTTGAGTCATAATGTGTGCATGTGTTTTTACCACTTTATGTTTAAACTCTTTAAGAGTAAAATGAGTATAAAAATTATAATACAAGAGCATAATGATACTTTTACAATTTTGATCTATTAACCGTTAAATCATACAAAATTTGTCATATGTTCACATCATTGTTAACTCACTCATATGATATTATTGAATAATAATTGTTACAATAAGTAACAAAAAGACATGATATCTACAAATAAGGAATATATATAATTAAAAATCATGCTATCTTTGAGCCTATTGACAACTATGTAGTTAAAGGTTGTAATTTGCTCGTAAAGTACCCTTAAAAATGAGAAAAAAATAACAAAAAAGATTCGAAGAAGAGAAGAAGCAAATCTCTTAAAAGGTTTGGAATTTAAAAAGACAACAAAATTTTCTTTATTGTATAGCCTCTTATTTATGGGCAATGTTGAGTTCTTATAAAATTAGAATAAGATGTTATTTTTCTATTATAGTTACATCTTAAAATTGTAGGAGTTTTTTCATTTAGATAATATCTCAAAATTGTAAAAATAGGATTAATATTGATAATCTAAGAATTATGAAACCCTTGAGAATAAAAATGGTTCGAGTCTTAAAATTATTTTGAGTCGTCGATTATTTACAAGTAGTGAATAGGTGCCTCATCGCCTAACTAAAAAAAAAGGTAGTTAATCTCTTGAAAGACTTGAGTGATTGACTTGAATAATGTTAGTTGTTGATAAAGTGTCCATTAACACTACAAAAATGTCTGCTATTATCGATAATGTTCAAAATCAAGATTCGTGAATATGTTCTAAAGATATTCTCTTGTATAATATAATACCTCCCAAATGGTAATGAGCCATGACCTAAATTATATGAAAGTGTGTCTAGTTATGATCGACCATAAACTTTAAATATGGAGTTTTTAAAAAATTTGAACTCAAGACTATGGTCGTATTGAGCCCTTAAAAGATTGAAAATGGGATAAAATCCGCAAATAACAATATGTAACAACAATTCGATAGTTCCGTTGGAAAAAGTTATACAACAAATTTTCACTTGAATTTAAAATAATTCGTACAAATAAAAAACAAAAATCTGTTAGTAATCAAGGATCGTTGGATGTTCCAATCTTCTTATATCTTAGCCTAACCGACATTTAAAAAAAAAAAAAAGTCATCGTCACGTGTCAAAGTTAAACGACGTCGTTGGACAATGTCTACTTGAATAGATTTATATCATCGTCGGACGACGCTGTTGATGGATACAGAAGAAAAGATTTAGGCTGGGTTTTGTTCACCGGCTAAATCTCTCTCTTGTAACTTTTGTTGTAGTTTTATGGAACATCAAATCATTTTCTGAACCAGTCAAGCTAAGCTACCAGCCTTTCCGGTTCGTTCTTTTTCTTCTTATTTATATAAAATTTTATAATTTTTTTCAGTATACAGGTTCGTTCTCTATTGCACTCTAATAGCACCCACAATTTTCTGGTCCAAGTTTAATGGACGAGACTATAGCAACGGATGAAACATAAACACCTCTTAGCAAGAAATATAGCAATTTGACTTAAAGGGCATGAGAATTATAGATGGTGAAATGATGATTAATTGTTCTTTTGTTTGCTTGCTTATTAGCATTCGATTCTTGGCACAGGCGAAGCGCTGTGCAGCGGGGAATTTGGCCTTTTGGGTTGCCTTGCCACTTTGATGAAAACGAATCTTAAAGTTGAATATCATTTGTGTGGCCTCTTCTCATTTGGAGATAAATATCTTCGCACTTTTTATGACCCCATTTATGTGTTAGTTTAGCATTTGTTGATTGAATTCTACCATTTGGAGTGGGAAAGATGTTTCTTCTTCAAAGTTTTAGTATGCCAAAATCAGTCTCACCTTTTTGTGCAGTAAATTTTGGTCCTAATTTGATTCCCGTCTCTAATCCCATCTTGCCCTCTATCGGACAACATGGTTTTACTGTAAAGTCCCTTGCTTGTTTTGCTGTTTCAAAATCTGACCCGAACCTAGGTCCGAGCTCAGAGCTAAACCTAAGAGAAGAAACGGCATGCAAGAAATGGAACTTTCTGAGAGCCAAGAGGAAGAACCTGATAGTGATACATCGTTCCCAACAACAAAACCAAGAAAGCCAAGGCGTGGTCGTAAGAGTGAAGCAGCTGCCCCAGAGGATTTTGTACGTGACTCACTTGAAAGACCTTTGCCTCAATTAGACAGCAGAACTCTGAAGTTTTAGAGGAGAAGGAGAATGTGTTCAAAGACAGAGTTGAAGATGATTTCTGAAACCAGTGATGATGATGAGGATGGAGATGAGGATGATAATGCTGGTAAAGGAAAAAGAAAAAAGAAAATGGTGGTTGAGGAGGATGATCCCAATTGGCCATTGGATGCAGATGTGGGGTGGGGAATTAGAGCTTCGGAGTATTTTGAGCAGCATCCCATCAGGAATTTTGTGGGGGAAGATGGCTTTGAGATTGACTGGGAAGGGGAAATTGGTTATAGCTGGGTGATGGAGATCAACTGTCTGGAGTGGGAGAGTTTTGCCTTCCATCCAAGCCCACTAGTTGTTCTTGTTTTTGAGAGATACAACAGGTAAATTTCTTATATAATACACAATTTAGACTAGATTCTGAAAAATGATGGTGGATATGTGTGTAATACTGATAGTGAGATTGTTTAAAAACCGATGAGTGTTTTTGACCAGGAAATAATTTGAAGCTAAGTTGGTTAATTAGATGATCTAGATAATGGGTCACTTGAATTGAGTAGTGTATAAAACATGGCCTGACGTTCTGATGCCTGGTACAAGTGGACTTAGTATTGGATTTTGTACACTGTATGCCATATACTTATGCATAAGATCGCTAACAGATAGCAATACACATTTAAATAAGTAGTTACAAATGCATTTTGGTGCTGTTTTGTGTATTTATATGATTTTCAGTGCATAATTGCAAATTGTCCACTAAGCTTGTGCCTATGAAGTACTTCAATTTTGGCATCGTGTTTGTTTCTGCTGGTAAAGACAAGTAAATTGATTGTCTTGAGCATTCCGTTCTTATGCATCTAACTGGGCTATAGATTAGCAGGGGAGTTGATGTGCGTTGAGCTTATCCTCTTTAGTATATGGTGTTAAAATTTTCCACCTCAAAGCAATCTTGACTTTTCTGCTTGGTTCTTGGAATCAGGCGGTTCAAATTTTGTAACAAGTGAAATTGCAAAATTTGGTCACTGTTTATTTTCAGGGCAACTAATAACTGGAAAACTTTGAAAGAGCTAGAGAAGGCAGTCAAGGTATATTGGAGTGCCAAAGATCGACTGCCTCCTCGGGTATCATTAAAAGTTTTCCCTTTTCCTCTAATTGTTTCATTCAATATGGTCAATGGTGAACTTTGCCACTACCAAGATTCTGACTATATGTGTGGTTGCCCTAGAACAGAATGCTTTGGCTTTCTGTTGCTGAAGGGTCAAATATATAAATTCCGCAGACCCTCTGGTTGGTTGCTGAGGAAATATTACAAGGGGCAGTTGCCTGGACATTTAGGTGTGTTCTTAATGGAGCTTTTGACTTCCAGAATTCTGATTTTGTTCTCATTTTCCTCATATTTCCATAGCAACCAAGGGAGGAACCTGCTTGGAAGGATCTTATCTCTTGTACTGATCACTAACATTGAAATTTCTTGGAAACAGGCGGTTAAGATAGACATCAATATTGAGAGAGATCTAGCTTACACTCTTAAAGTTAAAGAATGCCCTTAAATTTTATATTTACTTGGAAACAGGATCTTGTACAGGGAAAAAGGTAAGATACAGTTGGCCCTCTTAAGTGTAATACAGAGCATGGTTTTGTCAACTTGCACCAATCACATGGCAATTGACAATGGTCTTTCCAGAGTTTTGCACAGCTGATGAGTTAGTGCAAATGATTGCACATTTCTACTACAAAGCAAAGAGGCCATTGTGGATTGATAAAGCAGCTGTCTATCCTCCTATTTAGTTCTAACTCTGGTAATCAAACTTTCTTAAGACTTGTAGAGTTGATAACTTGTTTCAGTTTACAAGATATCATTTCCCCATTTTCCTTAACTTTATTTTTGTAATGTCTTTGTGGCTTCTGTTCCCTTGGAATGCATGTCAGATCCACGGTGCATATGAAAGAGTAACTTGCTTTAGCAGATTGAAGCTGTCAACGGCAAAATTTGAACTTTATGACGCTGGCATCCATACCTTTGGTTAAGCTTAGAATTCAAAGAGCTTTGCAACAATACAGGATGGTTGAATCAATTTGAATTCTTACTCACTCCTGTCTGTATGCCACTTTTCCAAACCTTTAGGACCATAAGTTGATGAATTTTTTTTTTAGAGAATCGGTTCTTGTCATAGCTGATTCAAGATATTGGGATGATATTGTTAACGTGATAAGCTAGATATGTATACTTTCCAATTCTGATTAGATGTTCATGGTGTCAATATTCCAAAAATTATTCATCTGTTCTTTTCTGAAAGTTTCATGCTTACATTTTGGTAATTTTCTTGTGTTACAAACATAATAAAGGCAACATACGATATGATATCCAATGGTAGCGGACTCTGCCAAGAGCCTCAAAGATTTTGTAAAGTCCTGGCCTTCCCAGGTGGTAATGAAGCCAGGATTATGCCAATTGCAAAGCTGAAACAAGATTACTTCATTTCCTGGATGATAAAGGGGTAAAAGTGAAAATGAACGATAAGTTAAGGTTGTTTTCATTTATGTATACTAAAACATGTTAAAATCACAAGATTTTTTTTTATTTTAACGACAGATATAGATTTATCTTTTGTTTTATTTGACAAATAATTTGAATTTTCTTCAAAAATTTCAACAATTTGAATTTTCTTCAAAAATAACCTTGCCCATTGGTTAAGTTAAATATGTTCAAATTTTTTTAATATTTATATTTGAGAATATAAGAATTATTCTGGGCTCACCAAAAGTCAATAATATTTACTTGGCAAATAAGTGGAGTTCCGAGTTCAAATTACGTATATAACAAAAAAGAGTCAAAATCGTTTAAAAGGAAAATAAAGACATAGTATTCGCATAAATACGCAAAATAAAGAAAGTAACGGGGAGAATTTCGTCTCTGACTTTGATCTCGCAAATACACCCCTTCTCTCTCATAACTTCATCTTTGTTTTTTTAGGGTTTCCCGTCGATTCTCCATTTTGAAACTTCTTTCTCTCAATAGAATGGTGAGAGGATTGTTGAACAAGCTCGTCTCTCGCTCTCTCTCCGTCGCCGGCCAATGGCAACAACAACAGCTCCGCCGTCTCAACATCCACGAATATCAGGTAACCATCTTTTCATCCTGCACCAATTTGCATAATTATTTTTGCTTATATTAGTTAATTACTTGTATATATCTTTTTTATATTTCGTTTTGGTTTCCAAAAAAAATGGAACTTTACCCGCGTTAAGTTTCGCTGGCATGATTGCAATTTACGGAACGAGCTACCATGTCTGGATTTGTTGAATCTAGTTGGTATTCTATGGAAATATTGGATTTTTTTTTTTTTTTTGGTTGATTGAAATGGGAAGACTTAAGGATTTCATTATTTTAATGCGTGCAAATCAGGGAGCTGAGTTGATGGGCAAATACGGAATCAATGTGCCGAAAGGAGTAGCTGCTGCTTCTCTTGATGAAGTCAAAAAAGCTATCCAGGATGTTTTCCCTAATGAAAAGGAGGTAGTTATTTAATTTTATTTTTTTTAAATAAGTTTGTCATAAAGTGATGAATATGTATCTTCCTTCATTTGGCTAAGAAATATACTTTTAAATGTAAAAATTTGTGAGGTTGGATTACTAATAAACATCTACAAGGGTTTGGAGGCGGCTATAATTTGATTTAATTAAGCCTATTAAAACAAAGTGATGTCAAATGAGTAACGGCGACGTTGGATGTGGTGTGTGCAGGTGGTGGTTAAGAGCCAAATTCTGGCTGGTGGACGAGGCTTGGGTACATTTAAATCCGGTCTTAAAGGTGGAGTGCATATTGTTAAGGCTGACCAAGTTGAAGATATAGCTGGTAATGGTTTTATTATTATTATCTTTTTGGGTTTACTTGTAATGTCTCTAGAATTAGAACAGGGGATTATTTTTGTTGGAAGGTGGGATGATATCCAAGTCTTTAAATAAGTTCTTATAAAATTTTTTGATATTGGCTTGGTGTCACGTCTAAGTTGACATCTTTTGTAGTCAAGTTCCAACGATGTCTTATGATTTATTGCTTGCAGGGAAGATGCTTGGGCAGATTCTTGTCACCAAACAAACTGGTCCACAAGGCAAAATTGTCAGCAAGGTTGGGCATTGTTTTTTGATCTATGACAGAAACTTATATTTCAACACCAAACCAACTAGTTGAATCTCATTTTATTTTATTTCCTTGCCCAGGTTTATTTGTGTGAAAAGTTGTCGCTTGTCAATGAGATGTACTTTGCCATCACTCTGGATCGTAACACTGCTGGTCCAGTAGGTTACCAAACTCAGTGTGCTGCCTTTGTTTTCTGTTTGAACGGATAATTTATATATCAATAGTTTTAGCCTTATATTCACAAGTATCACTATAGATGATTGTCTTAAATAAAGTTACTTTATTCTTGTACCTGTGTTTCAGCTAATAATTGGCTGTCGTAAGGGAGGAACCAGCATTGAAGACCTTGCCGAGAAATATCCTGACATGATTGTTAAGGTTATAATCCTTCTCCATGCCTGATATGATTTAGGACGGCCATAAAAAGGCAGTCTCTTCTTCTCTTGCTGCTTGCTATATGGCTATGTAGCTGAGAGGTCATTTGTTTCTGATAGGTACCTATTGATGTTTTCGAAGGAATTACTGATGAGGATGCTGCCAAGGTTGTAGACGGTTTGGCACCCAAGGTGGCTGATAGAAAGGATGCAATTGAACAAGTGAAGAAACTATATAAACTCTTTTGCGAGTGTGACTGCACATTATTGGAAGTGAGATGAATTTCTTATCTCAAGTATTATTCATTTGTTTTTTTTTTTTTTGGTTGAATCACAAATGCCATTCATAATACTTGGTTAGTGGATTATCTCTTTGTTTTGTTCTTCTGCTGGATATCTAATTGTGGATCTTTGTTCTTCTGTACAGATTAATCCTCTGGCAGAGACCTCGGGTAACCAATTGGTAGCTGCTGATGCTAAGTTGAATTTTGATGATAATGCTGGCTTCCGTCATAAAGAGATATTTGCTCTTCGTGATCCAACACAGGAGGATCCTCGAGAGGTTTGGATACTTTTACATTCTACTTGATGTATGTGAAATTTTTATTTTTAATTTCTTGTGATATGAAAATGCAACCTGAGAGTGGGTTGTGTAAAAATATTTATTGAATCGTTTCAAAGGTTCTTCTAGTGCAGAGGCTATTCCATCTAATCATGGATCCCATTTAGCATGCGTCGGGGTGGACTGGCATCAATCTGATGCTTTTGTTTATCACTCTTGATTTATGCTTTTTATCTTCGGATAGGTGGCTGCCGCCAAAGCAGATTTAAATTACATTGGCTTAGATGGAGAAATTGGTTGCATGGTAAATGGTGCTGGATTAGCTATGGCTACCATGGATATAATCAAATTACATGGTGGAACTCCTGCCAATTTCCTAGATGTTGGTGGCAATGCTTCTGAAGACCAGGTAATGATTGAAGACTTTGCTTTTATCATGTTGCTGCTCTAATGTGGCCAGAGTTCAAGTCTTCTTTGATTCAAACATCTGATAGTAATCATTTTAAGGTTTCTGTATGTGATCACTGATATTTATGAGGCTTAAGATTCCTCATTTGCGCCTGTGCTTAAATAACTGTTGGTAACTATATGCTTAAATCATCAACTTGAAGCATAAATTGCTGCTAAAAAATGTAACTTCTGACTTCCTTGCTTGATTAATATGTTATGTGGAGCAGGTGGTCGAGGCATTTAAAATATTGACTTCTGATGAGAAAGTCAAAGCAATTTTGGTGAACATATTTGGAGGAATAATGAAATGTGATGTAATAGCAAGTGGAATTGTCAATGCTGCCAAACAGGTGAGAGTTTCATTAGATTGTTTTGAGTTTGAATTAAATCAAATACTGCCTTTTTAATGGCTTAGATGATGTTAAATATGTTTTAGATTCAAATCTCATTAATGCAAGCAAACAATTATCACTCTTTAAATTGTTTTCCCTTCCCAGCACTCCAAAACTTGGTCCTTTCCGTCGTTCTCTCTTATTCCATTTTGATTTATGCATTTTCTTCTGCTTTTCTTCTTAGTTGAATTATACTTCCAAGAAAGAATAAAATAAAAATCAGTTGGTTTGTCTGAAATTGGTTGATGGATCAAAATGAATTGAATTTGATATCTTCGCCAAGATAAATTTAAATGAAAATAAGGAAAAAAAGAGAGGATTATTTTTGGTATTTAACCAAAATTTACTATTTTTCTTGCTTGGAGGTCAGTTGTTCTAGAAGCATTAACTTTTGTCTGGTCTTGCATTCAAGGTTGCCCTAAAAGTACCAGTGGTGGTTCGTCTAGAAGGCACCAATGTTGACCAAGGAAAAAGAATACTCAAGGTAAATCTGGCATTTGATCTGATTTTGGAACTGTTTTGATATGGGAAATCTGATCTCATATAGAACTTAATGAACAAAAGAGTAATTTGACTTTGAAAATTACAATAGATATTCATTCTCTCTAATGGTCCTGCAGGAAAGTGGTATGACACTAATAACAGCAGAAGATCTGGATGATGCGGCTGAGAAAGCAGTTAAAGCAGCAACCAGTTGAGAAAATAGAAGATCAAAGACAAGTCTGTTGTGTTCCCATTCTTCACAAGTTTTACTATTTTAATGAATTTTGGTAAATGAAGTGCTTTGAATCTCTTGCCGGTGATAAGCAGCAGGAACGAGGAAACATTCTTGACCTGGCTTTTAAAATCGACTTTCCATGGTTACCAGCATTCTGGTGGTTTTTTTTTGAATACTACAGTTTTATGACACATCAATCATTTTTTTGTGATTACTTGTCTCCTTCATATACCTTTTTTCTTCCTTCCTTTTGGGTACTTGATCCCCTCTGAGTAGCCCCACCATTAGAGATGATCTTTGTTGCAGATACATTTTTCTAGCGCTGTGTGCCTCTTAGTGTGATCTCCCCCATAAATAAAATAAGCAAAGAAAATAAAAAGGATTTGAAAAACCTTTAACCCAGATAAAGGACGTTGTATAGTTGTGTGCAATCCAATCTCTTCCCATTAGGAAACATTATAAATGAGGTAAATTTATTACTGAGATTTTCTTATTGCTTAACTTGCATGCCATACTTAGTATGATGGTCCAAGTGGTTGTGTCTTCAGTGCATCTTCTCCGTACTAGAGTTTGATTTTCGGTTGGGATATGTCCTGGTACACTATTATCCAGACTTAAAGGATGATAATTTAGTTCGAATTTAAATTTAAAAAATTCAAAATTTGGAATTTTATTTTCTTAAAAAAAATTCTGAATTCATGATTTAAATTTTTTATGATATAAAAACCTTGACCTGAAAACTCGAGTTTTTTATATTTATTTATTTATTTTTTAAATCTTAAAATTAAAAAGCAAAAAAAAGTAACCTAAATTTCTAATTCGTAGTTCTCATTTCTCAAATCATCATCTTTTTCTCAGTTCTCCCAAGTTCCACCCGTCCGTCACCTCACCATCTTCTTCTCCCAAGTCATCATCTTCAATTTTTTCTTCATTAATCATCATCATTAGATTCATTTCAATTCTTCATAATCTTGCGGAGGCGGAGCACACTGCACGTGACGTGCCACCATCGTCCATCGCCCAACCATCCGGCAGCTGCCGGTGCTGCGCCATTTGTCGCTGGATTTGCATAACATTTGCTCAGGTTTGTGTCAGTTTTGTACTTTTGCTTTGCTTATTTGTTTTTAAAATTGGAATGATGAGCGGTTTTGAATCTTTAAAAGATGTGTTAAAATTATAACACTAAATAAAATTAATTACAATATCAAATTTAAGGTTAAGATTAAATATTTGTAAGTTTATTTTAAAAAAAATTTAAATTAGATAAAATATTTTAAAGTTAATAATTAAGGAGATAAGTATTATATATTTATGTGGTTAATAAATTTTTATATTATTTTATTTGTGTAGTTTTGGTTTGTTAAAATTAAATATAAATACTTCCCTCACTCATTTGGTTTTGTAAGCAAACAAGTTAAAAATAAAGAGTTAATCAATTATTTGATCAATTGTTGAGAATATAGTGTGTTACAGAGTTGAGCAAATAATAAGCTCAACAAAAAATGTGTGAGTGTTGTATTGTAAGTGAAAAAAAATGAGAGTTTTTAAAATTTGTATTGTAAGTTTTGAGTTTATTATATTAATAAAAGTATTCTATTTGTGTTCCATTATTCTCAACAATTGGTATCAGAGCGGGACTGTCTGGGACCGCTTAAGTTGTAGTATTTCTAAGAATTCTAAGTATGCTCTGTGGTTACAGTTTTGACTGATCTTCAACATCAGAAAAGGCTTTTAAAAATTGTGAGTGAGCGAGCTTCTGTATGTCGTGAGTAGTCTATGACTTTGCAAATTTGTTGACAAAACTTGTTTGGTATTACTAAGGTATTGCCAACACGATGGGTGATCTTTAAGTCGTTGGAGGAATCAAGAAGCTCAATAACTAAAATTACAATACATGGATGACGTTGAGAGAGTCTTACCTTCAAGGCCAAGATCTTTAGGAGGTCGTTGGCGGGAATGAAGTGAAACAGCCAACAGACGAAGCCACTTTAAAGAAGTGGAAGGTAAAAACTGGTAAGGCTATGTTCGCCATTAAAACTATTGTTGAAGAAGAAATGTTGGAGCACATAAAGAAGGCTAAGACGCCAAATGAAGCATGTGACACTTTTGCATCACTCTTTTTAAAGAAAAATAACACGCGACTACAACTTCTAGAGAATGAACTGTTGTCAATTGCACAACACAACATGACGATCAACCAATACTTTACAAATGTAAAGTCCTTGTGTCATGAAATATTTGAGTTAGATCCTGCCGCTGCTATTGCTGAAATTAGGATGAAAAGAATTATCATCCATGGTTTGAGGTCCGAGTATAAAAGTTTTGTTACTGTTGTACAAGGCTAGCCTACCTAACCATCTCTCATTGAATTTAAAAATTTGCTTACTGATAAAAAAACGATTGCAAGGCAAATGGGTGAGGGCTCTTTAAAAGGCGATGAAGAAGCATTCTACATCGACAAAAGAAAAGGTCGATTTAAACGACGTACTGGTGGAAGATGTAAAAGAGACGATGATAAGATAAAGAGTCATCACTAAGAAGGTAGCTCACAGATAAGAGGAGTATGGAGGACTAGCGACAATGGTAGTTAGTCCAACCAAAAGAAACGATTGCAAGGCAAATGAGTAGGGACTCTTTAAAAGGCGATGAAGAAGCATTCTACATCGACAAAAAGAAAGGTCGATTTAAACGACGTACTGGTGGAGGATCTAAAAGAGATGATGACAAGATAAATAGTCATCACCAAGAAGGTAGCTCATAGACATGAGGAGTATGAAGGACTAGCGACAATGGTAGTTAGTCCAATAAAAAGAAAAAATGTGAAGAAAAATGCTATAATTGTGGAAAAATAGGACACATGACAAAAGATTGTTGGTCCAAGAAAAGGTATGCTCAGGGTAATGCTGCCACATCAAACTTAGAAAGAAAAAATGAAGATGAGTGGAATGCTGAAGCATCTGTCACTATAGAGAAAGAAGACCTATCACTCTCAGTGATAACGCCTGGACGGATTGACTATGAAAATAATTGGATCGTTGACTCAAGATGTTTGAATCATATGACTGGTGACGAAGAAAAGCTGTAAGATATGACTAAGTACAAAGAAAGTCGCGTGGTGGTGACAGTCAACAACTCAAGATTGCATATAGCTCACATCGATAACACAGTCCTTGCACCTTGTTACAGTCCTAACAAGGTTGCACTTCAAGATGTCTATCATGCCCCTGGCATGAAAAAGAATCTATTGTTAGTATCACAATTAACATCTTCTGAGTACTATGTTTTATTCGGTCCATAAGATGTTAAGGTGTACCAAGATTAAAAAATTACGAGAACACCAACAATGAAAGGACGACGACTAGAGTCAGTCTATGTACTATCAGCAGAGTCAGCTTATGTAGATAAGACTAGAAAGAATGAGACAATAGATTTGTGGCATGCACGATTGGGACATGTAAGTTCTCATAAGTTAAAAGTGATGATGAACAAGGCAATGCTCAAAGGTCTACCTCAACTTGATGTGAGAGTGGATACAATATGTGCGGGATGTCAGTATGGTAAGGCACATCAACTACTATATGAGGAGTCAAAGTTTAGAGCTAAGGAGCCATTAGAGTTGGTTCACTCTGATGTGTTTGGACCTGTCAAGCAGCTATCAATTAGTGGCATGCGGTATATGGTGACATTTATTGATGACTTCTCGAGGTATGTATGAGTTTTCTTTATGAAGGAAAAATCAGATACTTTTTTGAAGTTTAAGAAATTTAGAGAAATAACTGAAGGAGAAGTCGGAAGGAAGATTCATTGTCTTCGCACAGATAATGGAGGAGAATATACTTCTGATGAGTTCTCACAATATCTTCGAAAAAATAAGATACGACATCAGTTCACATGTGCCAACACGCTACAATAAAATGGTGTTGCAGAAAGGAAGAATCGATATCTTGCAGAGATTTGTAAAAGTATGTTGCACGCAAAAAATGTACCAGGAAGATTTTAGATCGAAGGAATGAAGATTGCAGTCCACGTGGTTAATAGGCTTCCTCAACCAAGGTTAGGGCTCATATCACATTTTGAGAAGTTGTGGGATATGAAACCTACTGTGAGTTATTTTTGAGTATTTGGTTGTATATGCTATGTGTTTGTGCCAAGTCACCTAAGGAACAAATTCGACAAAAAAGCAATCAGGTGTATCTTTGTTGGATATGATAACCAGCGCAAAGGATGAAAATATTGTGACCCTACTAGTGGGCGGTGCTACACGTCAAGAAATGTGGTGTTTGATGAAGCATTTTTATGGTGGTCGCCATAAAAAGAGGAGCTTCTAGATTCAAAAGAAATAGAAGAACGACTACAACAAAAGATAGATGAGCAAATTGCTGAAATTTGACCGAGCTAAGAAGACCTTGATAATGAAAGTAGTGATGACAACACTGAGCAAGAGACAACTCAAAGTCCTTGACAAATTGGCATCTATCAACAACCAATAACGGATGTCAAATATGAAGGAGCAGAACCTACAACCCCTCAATCTCAGCCTCGAAGGTCAATAAAAATACGAAAACCTAATCCCAAATATACTAACACAGCTATGGCGAAAGAGGAAAATGTTAAAGAGCCTGAGACTTTTGAAGAAGCATCACAGAGCTCTGAATGGATTAAAGCTATGGAAGAAGAAATCATAGCGTTGGAGCAAAATAAAACTTGGGATTTAGTGCCAAAGTCAAAGGATGTGAAACCTATATCTTGTAAGTGGGTGTATAAGATCAAAAGACGTCCTGATGGATTAGTGGAAAGATATAAAGCTCAATTGGCAACTCGAGGATTTTCTCAACAATATGGACTAGACTATGATGAAACGTTTAGTCCAGTAGCCAAGATTACCACAGTACGAGTTTTACTTGCACTGGCAGCTAGCAAAGGTTGGATATTGTGGCAAATGGATGTAAAGAATATTTTTCTACATGGAGAGTTAGATTGGGAGATATACATGATTCAACTAATGAGATTTGAAAGCAAATTTTATCCTGATTAGGTGTGTAAATTGAGATAGGCATTGTATGGATTAAAGCAAGCTCCAAGGGCGTGGTATGGTAAAATTGGAGAATTTTTAACACATGATGATTACTTTATAGCATCAGTTGATTTTAACATGTTCGTCAAAGTTAATGGAAAGAAACTTGCAATTGTGTTGGTATATGTGGATGGCTTAATTATTACTGGAGATGATGAAGAAGAGATTCATCGAACAAGAGAGAATTTGGCGGTTCACTTCCAGATGAAAGAGCTTGGACAACTTAAGCATTTTCTTGGGCTTGAAGTCATTCGGATAGTAGAAGGGATTTTCCTATGACAACAAAAATATGCCAAAGATTTGTTGCAGAAGTTTGGGATGCTAGAATGTAAGCCTATCTCAACACCGCTAGAAGTCAATGCCAAGTTGTAAGGTCGTGAGGGAAAGGATTTAGAAGATGAAACTATGTATCGACAACTGGTTGGAAGTCTAATCTACTTGACATTGACTCGACCAGACATTTCTTATGCAGTTGGAGTAATAAGTTAATACATGCAAAATCCTAAAAAACCTCACTTAGAAGCAGTTCGACGGATATTGAGATATGTGAAAGGCACAATTGAATATGGTCTCTTCTATAAGAAAGACCAAGATTGTAAAATAATTGGCTATTGTGATGCTTACTATGCTGGAGATCATGACACACGACATTCGACCACTGGGTATTGTTTTAAGATTGGTTCAGGAGCAGTCTCTTGGTGCAGTAAAAGGCAATCGACTGTATCATTGTCAACTACTGAAGCTGAGTACAGAGCAACAGCAATGACAGCTCAAGAAAGTAAATGGTTGATGTAGTTGATGGAGGATTTACATCAGCCAAGAGATTATAAAGTGTCAATATATTGTGATAATCGGTCAGCAATCTGTTTGGCAGGAAATTCAGTTTTTCATGCAAGAACAAAGCATGTGGAGGTGCATTATTACTTTATCCAGGAGAAAGTTCTGCAAGAAGAAATTGAGTTGCTGTATGTTAAGACTGAAAATCAAGTGGCTGATTTGTTCACAAAAAGCTTGGGTGTTGATAAGTTCAAAACGTTTCGAAGACAACTTAACGTGGTTAAAAGAACAGGAGTTGGTGTTGAGGGGGAGTGTTAAAATTACAACACCAAATGAAGTTAATTATAACACCAAGCTCAAGATTAAATTCAAATATTTACAAGCCCAATTTTTGAAATTTCTAGATTAGGTAAGATATTTTGAAATTAATAATTAAGGAGACAAGTATTATAAATTTATGTGGTTAATAAATTTTTACGCTATTTTATTTGTGTAGTTTTAGATTTTTGAAACTAAGTATAAATACCTCCCTCCCTTATTTAGTTTTGCAAGCAAGCAAGTTAAGAATAAAGAGTTGATCAAATATAGTTAATAAATTTTTACATTATTTTATTTGTGTAGTTTTGAATTTTTGAAACTAAATATAAATACCTCCCTCTTTTATTTAGTTTTGCAAGCAAGTAAGTTAAGAATAAAAAATTGATTAAATATTTAATCAATTGTTGAGAGTTTAGTGTGTTAGAGAGTTGAGTAAATAATAACCTCAACAAAGAGTGTGTGAGTGTTAAGTTGTGAGTGTTGTGTTATAAGTGAGAAAGAGTGAGAGTTTCTAAAATTTGTATTGTAAATTTTAAGTTTGTTGTATTAATAAAAATGTTCTATTTATATTCTATTATTTTCAACATGATGATTGTTGCTAGGTGAAACAAAATCAAATATGTATTAACAATGTTTAACTGGCCCATTATAATTAATTTTCATAACAAGTAGCTGATTAAAAAAGAATTTTGAGAGAATATGATACAAGATAGAATATGTATGTGCATATAAACCGAAAAATAAATTGTGAAAGAAATGAATTTTTTGTAAAAAGAGAAGAGAGTTGGTATTTAATGATACCAAATTTTTGTAAAAAATATGGCACAAAGATTCTTTGAATGAAAAAATTTTAAAAAAAAGAGTTCGGGTTCACATTTGGGCTGAATTACTCAATCCAGCTTAGGTGTAAACTCAAATTTGACCTGACTTGGAAAAATTTGGGCCAAAATTTAAAATTTGATATTAGTTAAAAAAATTTAAATCTAAATTTGAGTTGAGTAAAACTTAAATTTGAATTTAAATTTTACTATTTTTATTCAAACATTCTCTCTCATTAAGTCTTGTGGAGGAGGGTTGCTGTTCGTTCCACAATAAGTGTAGTGGAGGAGGTTTGTTGTTCTTTCCATTAGGTGTTGTGTGGAATTTGTGATCCAAAATTATGTTTATGATGTTGATAATATTTGGAACAAATTCGGGAACATGTCGGAATTATTTTGGAGCCGGAAGCATGTGTGGAAGAGGTGGAATTCTAATGGAACAGTTGACAAAATGCAGAAGAAAACAGGAAAAAATTCCCAGGTGTGAGCGCCGCGGCATTGAAAGCGCTAGCGGAAGCATTGGTTCCAGTATGTCAATGCCGCGGTGCTGTACTGTTCACAATGAACACTGTCACTGTTCACTGTTCACAATTCCGAATTTAGGCTTTTCTTTCACATTTTTTGGGTATTTTAGACTTTATATAAATACCCCATTATGCCTAGGGTTAGGAAGGATGAGAAACACTTTCAAAACTCTTTACAACAAACCCTAGAGCTCCAAAATTCAATTGTATTATTCCTTGATCTTGTAAGATCAATTCTCTTGTAATCAAACAAAGAATAAGAGAGACTTGGATCCTTGATCCACCGTGGACGTAAGCAATTTGCTGAACTACGTATTTTGTGTCTTGGTATGGTATATTTTCACTTTTCTCTATTGTCAATACTTAGCTCTACAATTTAGCTTGTTGTTCTTGTTTGGATTATTTTACCTACTTCATTGCTTGTTTTCTCTACGTATTCCGCTGCGTGTTAATCTCTACAAATTGGTATCAGAGCTGTTATTGGCTGTCTAAGTTTGTTTTTGGTTGAACATGGCACCACATAAGCATGAAGTAGAGAAATTCACAGGGCATAATGATTTCAACTTATGGAAACTTAAGATGATGGCTTTGTTAGAGAGTTAAGGACTAGAATCAGCCCTTGAGGAACCCTCTAGTACTAGTGATAAGTCTTCAACATCTAAGTTAGACATGGATCTTGAAACCATTAATAAAAAAGCCTGGAGTGAAATTATCTTGAGTTTGAGTGATGAAGTTTTGAGGGAAGTGGGTACAGAAAAATCAGCATTTGGTTTGTGGAAAAGACTTGATGAGTTATATATGACTAAGTCTCTTGCAAACCGGTTGTATCTTAAGAAGAATTTGTTTGGGTTGTCTTTGGTTGAGGGTGGTTCACTAAATGAACACATTGATTCCTTCAACAAGGCTGTCATTGATTTGGAGACGGTTGATGTCAAAATCAATGACGAAGACAAAGCAATTCTGTTATTGAGTTCACTTCCTAAAAGCTATGAACATTTTGTTGATACTCTTCTATATGGAAGGGAGTCATTGACAATGAAGGATGTTAGAGCAGCCTTAAACTCAAAGGTGTTAGTTAAGAAGTCAGAACAACAACAACAACAAAATTCTGCAGCTGTACTTGTTGCGAGGGGGAGAGCTGAGAATAGAGAATCTAAAGTGAGAAATTCTTCAAGATCAAAATCGAGGGGCAGATCCAAGAAGTGTTACTTCTGCAAGAAAGAAGGCCATTTCAGAAGGGATTGTCCGGAAAGGAAAGCTAAGTATCAAGGGAAGAGACCTGAAGCAGATGCAGCTATAGTCTATAAAGAAGATTATGAAGTTGCAGAAACATTAGTTGCCTCGAATGGGCAGAACACCGGTGAGTGAATTCTTGACTCCGGATGTACTTTCCATATGTGTCCTAATAAAGCTTTGTTCACTAGCTATCAGTCCATTAATGGTTGTAAGGTATTAATGGTCAACAATATGGCTTGTCAAGTCATTGGGATGGGTAATATTAGGCTGAAACTACATGATGGGAGTGTGAGGGAGTTGTTAGATGTGAGGCATGTACCTGATCTTAAAAGAAATTTAATTTCTTTAGGCATGCTTGATTAATCCGGTTGTACATTCAAGGGTAAGAGTGGTACATTGAAAGTGATTAAGGGTTCAATAGTTGTAATGAGAGGTGAGCGTAAACACGGGTTGTATGTGTTGAGTGGAGAGGCTATTATTGGTTCTGCATCTTTCTCTGTTGATAATGAGAATATGCAAACCAAGTTATGGCATTTGAGGTTAGGGCACTTGGGTGAGAGAGGCTTTAAGGAGTTGTATGATCAAGGTGTATTTGGCAAGGGAAAGATTCAGCCAATGGGGTTTTGTGAACATTGTGTACTTGGGAAAGCTCATAGAGTTAAGTTTAACACGGGTGAACACAACACCAAGGGCACTTTGAATTACATACATTCTGACCTTTGGGGACCTGCACAAGCTGTCACTCATGGTGGTGCACGGTATTTTCTGTCATTTATTGATGATTATTCAAGGAAGTTGTGGGTTTATGTGTTGAAAAGCAAAGAGCAGGTGTTTGAAACATTTCAGAAATGGAAAGCACTTGTAGAGAATCAAACGGATAAGAAAATCAAAAGACTTAGGGCGGATAATGGTCTTGAGTTTTGTAATACTGAGTTTGATAAGTTTTGTGCTAAGTATGGTATTGCAAGGCATAAAACGGTGCGGTACACACCACAACAGAATGGACTTGCAGAAAGGATGAACCGAACCTTACTTGAAAAGGTAAGGTGCATGCTAACCAATGCCGGATTGTCTAAGGCATTTTGGGGGGAGGCGATAGTAACTGCAGTTTACTTGATAAACCGAAGTCCTTCTTCAACTATTGGCTTTATGACACCAGAACAGAAATGGTCTGGAAGCACTCCAAAATATGATCACCTGAGGGTATTTGGATACCCTGTATTTGTACACATCAAGCAAGGCAAACTAGAACCAAGAGCCTTGAAGGGGATATTCATTGGATATCCAGAAGGTGTTAAGGGATACAATGTGTGGTGTACTGATCTTAATCCACATAATAGTATCATTAGTAGGGATGTGACGTTCAATGAATCTACATTGTTGGAAACCAATTCGGATTCAGTTTTGAAGAAGCCGGAAGATGTGCCATGTTCAGTTTCTGAATCTGAAACTGAACATCATGAGGTGGAACATGATTTGAGACCTGACATTCCTATAGGTCAGCACTTCAATGATGATGCACATGAAGAACAAGAACCTGAAAATTTCTCTGAAACAGCACCATTGCAGTCTAGCACTTCTGAAGCTGAACTTGAAGAGTACCAGTTAGCTAGAGATAGACAAAGGAGAGTTGTTCGACCACCGAGCAGGTATGCACATGCTGATTTGATAGCTTATGCGTTTAACACTGCTTACACTATAGAATATGATGAACCAAAATCATATGCTGAAGCTATTGAGAGTGTAAATTGTGTTAAATGGCAATAAGCTATGGAAGAAGAGATCACTTCTCTTAATAAGAATCATACCTGAAAATTGGTGGTGAAACCAAAGAACAAGAGGTTAGTTGGCTGTAAATGGGTTTACAAGGTTAAGGAGGGGGTTCCGGGTGTTGAGCCTACAAAGTTCAAGGTTAGGCTTGTTGCACAGGGCTTCACACAAAAAGAAGGGGTTGATTTCCATAAAATCTTTTCTCCTGTTGTAAAACACTCATCAATTCGCATTTTATTATCCATGTGTGTAAATCTGAATTTACATCTTGAACAAATGGATGTAAAGACAGCTTTCCTTCATGGTGAACTTGAAGAAGAGCTATACATGGCACAACCGAAAGGTTTTGAAGAACCGGGCAAAGAAGATTATGCTTGTTTGCTAAAGAAGTCTTTATATGGGCTGAAGCAATCTCCAAGACAATGGTATAGGAGATTTGATGATTTTATGCTGCATTGTGGCTTCACAAGGAGCAAGTATGATGGATGTGTGTACTTCAAAGCATTGAATAACAGTAAGCGTATGTATCTCCTTCTATATGTTGATGATATGTTAATTGCATGTGAGGATATGGAAGAGATACATAAGCTGAAAAATCAGTTGGGTGGTGAGTTTGAAATGAAAGATTTGGGGTCAGCCAAAAGAATTTTGGGTATGGATATAGTGAGAGGCAGTGATGTTATTTTCCCTTCTCAACAACGGTATATACTCAAGGTTTTTGACAGGTTCAGAATGAGGGATGCCAAAGCTGTGACGACTCCATTGGCAATGCATTTCAAACTGTCGGCATCTCAATCACCATAAATTGAAGAAGAAAAATTGCATATGCTTAAGGTACCATATGCTAGTGCTGTTGGTTTTATAATGTATGCTATGGTTTGCACAAGGCCGGATATAGCACAAGCGGTGAGTGTTGTAAGTAGATACATGGCTAATCCTGAAAAGGAGCATTGGATGGCCGTGAAATGGATACTTAGGTATCTAAAGGGGATATCACATTATGGTTTGCTATTCAGAAGGGTTGGCACAGGTGATGAAATGGTGAAGGGTTACGTGGACTCAGATTACGCAGGTGACTTGGACAATAGGAGGTCTTTATCTGGGTATATCTTCACGGTGTTTGGATGTAGCGTATGCTGGAAATCAGTTTTGCAGCATGTTGTAGCATTATCAACTACCGAAGCCGAGTATATAGCCTTAGGAGAAGCAATTAAGGAGGCTATATGGTTGAAAGGTATATGTGCTGAACTTTTGGCTATGGATGAAGTTAATACTTCAGTACATTGTGATAGCCAAAGTGCCATACATCTAAGCAAACATCAGGTGTTTCATGAAAGATCGAAACACATTGATGTTAGGATGCATTTCATTCGGGATACTGTGCAAAGTGGCATTATTAGTCTGTGTAAAATTCTGACGTCGGAGAATCCTGCTGATATGTTGACTAAGCCGCTGCCCTCAGTTAAGTTCAAGTTATGTATGGACTTAACTGGAATCACAACTTACAATTAAGGTTGTGATGTGGAGGATGGATCCTTGGTTGCTCTCTTGGTGTTGTTGGAGTGATTTTGTATCAAGGAGGGAATTTGTGGAATTTGTGATCCAAAATCATGTTTATGATGTTGATAATGTTTGGAACAAATTCGGGAACATGTCGGAATTATTTTGGAGCCGGAAGCATGTGTGGAAGAGGTGGAATTCTAATGGAACAGTTGACAAAATGCAGAAGAAAATAGGAAAAAATTCCCAGGTGTGAGCGCCGCGGCATTGAAAGCGCTGACGTAAGCATTGGTTCCAGTATGTCAATGCCGCGGCGCTGCACTGTTCACTGCTCAATGCCGCGGCGCTGTACTGTTCACAATGAACACTGTCACTGTTCACTATTCACTGTTCACAATTCCGAATTTAGGCTTTTCTTTCACATTTTTTTTTGGGTATTTTAGACTTTATATAAATACCCCATTATGCCTAGTGTTAGTAAGGATGAGAAACACTTTCAAAACTCTTTACAACAAATCCTAGAGCTCCAAAATTCAATTGTATCATTCATTGATCTTGTAAGATCAATTCTCTTGTAATCAAACAAAGAATAAGAGAGACTTGGATCCTTGATCTACCGTGGACGTAAGCAATTTGTTGAACTACGTATTTTGTGTCTTGGTATGGTATATTTTCACTTTTCTCTATTGTCAATACTTAGCTCTACAATTTAGCTTGTTATTCTTACTTGGATTGTTTTACCTACTCCATTGCTTGTTTTCTCTACGTATTCCGCTACGTGTTAATCTCTACATATTGTGTAAGAGGTTTGTTTTTTTTAACGTTGGGCAAAATTTTAACTTTTGAATCGATCAATTCATTTAAAAATTTTTGGGCTGGTTCGAATTTGAGAATGAAAATTAGGACATATCAAAACGAATTTATTGATCTCGATCAGGTTGAGTTGAGTTTGAAAAATTCTCGACCCCTAAATAAAAAAAAATAATAATAAGGGAATGGAGCTCCCATTTGTCTTGACTAGCGTCAAATTTGAGCAATCAAATCGCTTTTCCACATTTCAGTTAATGATCTATTTCATGGAACTAGCAAAATCCAATATGCCATAGACACTTATAGTTGTAGAGGAGGATTATGTAAATTAGATGGTTTTTAACAGAAACAAATTAGTACTTGATAATTAGTCATGCAGAATTTGACAGAGTATTAAACTTTTGACATCGTTATTTAAATTTAACGAATTTGGTGTTTTGTCAAGATATTTGGTCTTTTCAGAAAAAAAAAAAAGAAAAAATTGGTCAAGAAAAAAAACAAATGGTAAGATCGAAGTCTCAAACTTATTGTACGTTCCAAACATTTGTTAAGTGCCATAAGGCTCTGAAAATGAGTTGCATAATGCATCCAATCAATTGCAAGAAGCAACGAATGGCACGGCTAAGTACCGCAATCTGGAAAAAAATGGTGAATAAGAATTTACAAGTGGTCTAAACGACGTAGCTATATGGATGCTAGTGAAAAGTTATTGCGATTGAACGCAAAGTTGTCGCATATCTATCATTTTTTTAAAAGGCAACCGCCAATGGAAGGGCAAAATATTTACTGCAATAACTTCGCTCAATGAGAAGGAAGGTGAAAACTTGGCAACGTATGCAAAAGATAATATAAAACTTGGCAAGCAAAAGATAATTTTGGTACTAATGTAATTTGTAATGCTAGTAGATATGTAGATCAACACGGAAGTAATGCAAATGAAAGAAATGGAAGTTACAATTTTGAGAAAGATCAGAATCAAGAGGAGGGAGATGGAGATGGAAATCACAACGAGAAGGACGAAGGAGATGGATGTAAGGATGAGGACAAACAAGAGGAAAATAAAAGTACTGAAGCTAAAATTGAAACTAAATGATAGAACAACAATGGAGATGAGATGAAGACGAGGACAAAGACGACGATGATAAAGGTGAAGATGAAGGTAAAGATGAAGATAAAGATGAAGGAGATGACAACAATGGAGATAGAAATGAAGACGAGGATAAGGATGACCATGATGAAGGTGAAGCTGAGAGGATAGTAATGGAGATGGACATGAAGATGAGAACGAGAATGCCGATGAAGATGAAGGAGCAAATGAAGATGGAAGTGAATAAGAGGAGGTGATAAAATTGCATATTCACTAATTCTACTTATTATTATTATTATTAAAAGTCTTTAAAAACTGTCTTTTAAGTACTATTTTTAAGTACTGTCTTTAAAAATTGGGGTTGAGAAGTCAGATAAAACAATTGTTCTCCTATGAATTGTGAGACGGCAAGTCCTTCCAATTTTGGTGGGATCCATGGCTGGGTGGAGAATCAATAGTTAATAAATTTCCACACATGGAAATCTCCGATGCGGATATTCCTCGGGATGCTAAGGTTAATGACCTATGGCAGCATGGTCATTGGAACCTTCTTGACCCGTTGGACGAGTACACTTCTCAGGTATGGGACTATCTTCGCAAAAATGTTTCAATTTCTGAAAGGGAAGATAGAATCTCATTCACCGCTAGTTCCAATGCAAAGTTTTCTGTTGCAAGTACTTGGAGATGTCTTAAGAATAATGAGGCTAAGGTGGGATGGTGTAAACTGATATGGGGAACACAACATATACCTAGTCACAGCTTCATTGCTTGGTTAGCTTTGAAAAACAGATTATCTACCAAAGAGAGACTTAAAAAATGGGGGGTTATTCCATCAGATGATTGCCCTCTTTGTGGTAATGACAAGGAAACAATCACACACTTATTTTTCCAATGCAACTTTTGTAGTGAAATTTGGCACAAGGTACTAAGGGCGTGCCAACTCAATCAGTGCCCGAACAGATGGCAACGAGTAATCTCCTTCTTTTGCAGAAAATCTAAAGGCAAATCTACCCTCAGTAAGATCAGAAGAGTATCGTTCTGCGCTACAATCTACTTTATTTGGAGAGAACGGAATCTGAAGGTCTTCCAACAGAAAACTCCTTCTACAAGCGAAGTCTACCAAAAGATTAAGGATGTTACTTGGCTTAAATGTATAAGTACTGTAAATGGCCAAGGGATTGACCACTTTGCAGCTGGGTGGTAACGGTAGTTAACCTCTATGAGTTGTACTGTCTTTCTTTTTCTCTTATTGAGTTTGCTTTGTAATTTCTGCTAGATTTAGCATTTATATAAATTTTTACTTACCAAAAAAAAAAAAAAGTACTATTTTTATCTATCTATTTGAATTAAGCGTCTTATAAATTAAGGATCTTTTACTTATATTATTTAAAATATTAATGGGATGTTTTATATAATTTTCCTATAACATGTTAGATGTATGATTGCATTGATTATTAATCTGTGATATGGAGGCTTTAATTTCGTTTTTTTTTTAGTTTTTTTTTTCTTAAATGAAATTACAAAAAAATTATGATATCACTTTCTACTACATAAGCAAAACGGCTGAACGAGTTTAAAGGTGGTTTGATTCAAGATCATTGATTTCCTTTCATGATTTAAAATCCATTAAACTACATATCTCTGAAAATAAATAAAGAAATAATATTTGAGTTACATAATATATATTGATTCTGTTTATGCATGCCTGAATGTTCACGCAAGAAACTTTCTTGGCACTTCAATCCATCCTATTAATTAATAAGTTTATACATTGTTGGCTAATCAACCTCATTTCACTTCCAAATATAATCGTTTATATTTAAAAATTTGTTAATTAATTTTTTACAATTTTACGTAGGTTTCTTAATGATAATAAACATAAAATCGCAAATTTTAGAAACAAACTTTTTGTTTTTGGGCGTATATTTAGACTATTTATCTGGTTGTTTTCTACACAATTCACTAATTTTTATTCGTTTAAAAATGCTAAAAAAATATCCTAACATGAGCAAAATCAGGTCTAAAAGTGATTTTAAGATGTTAATGTAATGATTAATGGAGAGATCGATATTTTGAATATTTTATATCAGATATTTTAAGATTCTTTCAAAGAAAGTGATTTTAGGATGTTAATGTAACGATTAGCTGTAAATCAGCTTGTAAGTGATGACATTTCCAGTTAATATACTACCTATTTTGTATCCAAAAAACAAAAAAAATGTAACGATCAATACAGAAAAAACAGGGATGATATTATAGTTTTCCTGCACAAGATGACTTGGGGTATCATAAAATCTAGCAATTTTATACTTTAGGAGTAATTAAATCAAACAATGAGATCTAACTGTAAATTTTTTTTATATAATTTGACTTAATATTATTCTTCCACGATGTTCGTACTATAGCATGCCACAAAATTTGCTACGGGGTAGATCAGGTCATAACTTAAGACAATACCAAAGCCAGATGAGCAGAATCATCACTAATTTTGATTGTCGAAGGGGGACTATTTTGTAAAATTCTTGTAGAATAATTTCACTTTGGAGCTGAATAAAATTGGTGTAGATGACATATCAACTGTTTACATATCAACCCAATTTCCAAACGTATATTTCTATTTAGTAATACTTTCCCACCTAGCTCTTGATCTAGGGCTCAAGTTGTGGCCAGTTTATGTCACAATAGATCATAGAATTACCACAATAGACTTTTATTATTAATTTTTTCTACAAAGAATTATTAGGATTGACTTCACCTAGATAAGTCAGTATAGGAAAGTCCAATGAATTTTTGACATTCGGGACCAATATCACGAAGAAATGAATGTCTAACACTAGTGGACACGTCTGTCTCATTTTATTTAGAGTTATGATGCTCCTCCTTGTATGCTCAATCTTTCATGAAATGCAATTTGTGCATTTTAGAGGCTTGTCATTCAAGAATGTGTCAAAATATCAACACCTCTAGAATTCTCTACGGTCTTATTTCTACCTCCAGATATTTTGCCCATCGTTGTGGAATATCAACATAAGAGTATACTACTGAGATGATATCTTGTGGAATCCGACATTTAGAGGCTACAAAATAGGAATCTTGAGCCTCGATTGTACCCACGCGAGAATGCATGTGCAGGTGTCCTTTCCAAACGAGCGACTGATGTGATGCTTAGGCTTTGTAGTTTGTGTGAGTTGAGCGTCTATTGTACGAATTTTAGTGAGTATTGTAAAAATATCTCGTGTTTTCATATTATTTATAAAATTTATATCTAAAATTATGTTTAATGTTATGGTTATATTTAAAATAAATTTAAAAATAATTTGAAATTAAATTAAAATTAGAAACAAGTTTAAAAGAGGGCGAAAATTAATAGGATAGTGTCTAAAAAAACAGAAAATAGTACAAAAAACACGAAGTTTGTTTTTAAGTTTGAGTGCTGCGACACTAGTGACGGAATGTACAATATTGTAAAGTTGATTTTCTAGCGCTACAATATTGGTACTGTTTATGTTATTGTTTATTGATTACAAAATTAAAAATTTAATTTTTTTTTGAAGCTTTTAGTATTTTGAACTTCATATAAATATCCTATTATACTTATTATTGATAAAAAAAATACACATTTTACAATAAATTATAAAACTTCAAAATTTAAATTGTATTATTCTTAATCCACTGTAAACAAAAAAATATTACTGAACCACATAATTTTGTGTCTTAGTATACTAAATTTTTATATTTTTTCTATTGTATTACTTATCTCTTGTGTTTAATCTATTGTTCTTGGATTGAATTATTATTTGCTTCATTGTTTAGTTTGTATATTTTACGTATTTCGTTATAAACTCTACACAATTTAAGGTGTTGCATTTCTATGATTGGTATCTATCTGGTGTTCAGTATGAATTTGTTTTTAATACTTAACGAGAAGCTCAAGGTCACGAAGACTATAAACTCAAGGAGTTAAGCTATATATCCTCCGTTTCCATGAACATTGAAGAGAAAACCAGTGGCGGTAATTATCAAAGCCAAAGAGCACGAACCCAAGGCTTGATGGCAGTAATTATCTAGCAGTTTATACAAGATTTAAAAGAAAAAAAAGAATCTGATAGCTTTTAAGCAAAATATATAAAATTTATGTGACCCAACAGGCCAAGATATATCATGTACTGATTATTATCATTATCAATAAAAAGGAGAGGACTCTATATTTAAGATTAACAAAAGTTTCTGCTATTATTCCATCGAAACAAAAGAAGCCGGAATGAAACATTTGAGTTATTACATCAAATAAGTGTATTCACAACCATTATCAAACTCCCAAGTAAATTAACTTTCAGAGAATTGTCTTCATATTTATTCTCCTTTCTCACCCCGTGAATGCCAAAAACTGGCACGAGCCTTTCACCAACAAGCAACTAACCAGAGGTTGGCAGCTCATGGAGATCGATTATGAGGAATTGAAGCTGCCTTCTTAAATGCAGGACCTGTAAATTTAGCAATAACCATGAATTATAGGCTGTCAAATGCAGGACAAGTCTAATAAGTTTCTTCTCAAGTTTACTGGTAGCGGCCTAGGGGAAGTTTGATATTTTCATCAACATTTTTTTAAATTTCCCAGAGATTACAAAATAATGGACAAACAGCTAAGAGAAAAAAAAATTGTTACCTCCTGTAGAAGCAGAGAAGGGAGACTGTCAACTGATGTAAGACGATTAAATTGTACGAGTAGATTGTCCTCCTTAATGGCAGACCATGTATTTTGAGGCAGGGCCAATAAAAGTACTGCCAGAACATGGCCTGTAAAAGGATGCATTCCTTTCCAATCACTTTGATCTAAATCGTACAAAATCAGAGATGAAGGAACCAGCATCTCATTATCAGCTTTTAGAATTGCCACGTTTGTTTCCCCATAGCGTGTTCGATCCAACAAGATGAGTTTCCCAGTCAAAAGTTCTGCTCCTTGGAAATAAACATTTGCTTCTTTTTCAGGTAATTTTCGTTTGTAACCCAGGTATGCTACC
This sequence comes from Ailanthus altissimus, assembly GCA_946807835.1. NCBI lineage: Eukaryota > Viridiplantae > Streptophyta > Magnoliopsida > Sapindales > Simaroubaceae > Ailanthus > Ailanthus altissimus. Next base: position 26,060,051 of record OX327684.1, read on the forward strand.
CCTTTACGTAATGAAATTTCAGAAGCCAGCCATCTATTGACATGCTCGAATAGTTCAGTTTCTTGAATTTGTTTCAGTACCTTTTCCTGAAAGACCAAATTTAAACCCTAAAGATTAGAAAGCCTATAAATGTTATTATCTAGTCAAATAGATTTTTTTTTTTTTTTATAAAAAAAAGAGAGAATTCAAGCTCAGATGATAATTAACCTTGAAAACCAGCCTTCCTTTCCCTTCTTCACTTAAGGTAACACCTACATCTTCTTGTCTCCAAACTTCTGCAACCCGCTTGATAAACTCTTTTAAATCAACGGGTGCTGATTTAAATATAACAGAAAGTAAATTCTCAACTTCTATTACATCATTCGATTTCAGCTGAAGGGGAACATCTTCTGTTAAGTACTTCGCAAGCTTGATCCAACCATCATGTCTACTTCTCAGCTGAGAACCCACAACAAATATACAGAGCTCACTAAAATGTTTTCGCATGGATACTTTTACAAGAAGTAAGAAGACCATAATCACAATGAATTAACTAAAAAAGAAAGTTTGTCAAGTCATTATATAAGTAAGTGCAACCATGGAAAACAAAGTAACAACATTTTTCATTTTGTAGGTAAATCATCTACCGTTTATCTTTCATATTGTCTGCCTCACATCTTTGACGCAGCAATATATTTCAAATATAATTAGGTTTATTCTAATATGATAGGACAGTTTGTATGGAGAATAAAGAAAATGCCACAAATAAGTTTCTAAGGTAAAATATCATGATGGAATTGCCAACAAGAACAGTACCCAATCGTAAAGAACGGATGGTGCCTTATCCAACCTTGACATAATCATAAATCTGAAAATAAAAACAATAGAAGCATTAACAATAGGTAATAACTACTACTATATAGAAAACAAATTACAGCTAAGTAAAATTATTAGATGGCTTATTCGTTCAACTATGATTTGATATTGAGAATCCAGAACAAGAAAATTACCCTCTACGACGCTCTGTTGCTTCATCAATAGTATCCATGGCCTCCCAAAGTAGTGTGAGAGGAACCCAATGTGGAGGATATTTGAATCGAGCCACATCCAAAATCAGAACCATATCTTTTCCAGCATGATAGCCCCCAATTGGTGAATAATGACCAGTTCCAATCTGTAATTTAGACAACATAATGAAATTTCAAAACCATTCTTAGTATTTCGAGGAGCCCAAGAAAGACTCTATTTTCAATTAAAAAATTACCACTTTAGTCTTTACGCTTTTATTAAATTATCCAAAATATTTTTGATATTTTAAAAATTACTAATTGTGTCATTTAGAAATGAAAATAATCATATTTTAAAAATAAAATTGTAACAAAAAAGTATATTTCAAGATAAAAATAATAACAAAAATATGACGTATTTGATAATTTTTAAAATATTAAGGATTAAACAAGTAATTGAATATAAATATAAAAACTAAACTGTCAATTTTCTTTTTTAATATACTGATTGGGAAAAATTAGGACATTATCCCTCAATAATCATACAAGAGTTTAACCTCAAAGATACGAGGAGATTTATTATGATTTTAACAAGTTTAAAAAATCATTTTATTTCTCTTGTTTGTCATTTATGATTTGTTCACTATTTATAATTGATAATTAGGAAAATTAGGATCAGAGCCAAATACTGTCGGAAAGTTCGAAACAAGAATACGATATAAGTAATATTGCACCTGTTTAATAACTTGTCTATGATATAAGGAGACAATATGACAATTCTCTGAAGCAGCACAGGAAATAACATGTCTTCGAAAATCATCAAGGGAGCTCTCATTTGTCCTAAATAGTTCGACAAAAACTCCGTGGCAAAACGCCAAGCATGCAACTTCTCCGAATGTGACTCCCTCATCTTTAATCTTACTTGATCGTGATTCACAGCAATCCAACATTGTATCATCAAACCATCTCCAAGGCCCTAGGCCTGTAAAGTGAAAAATAAAGGTAAATTCTCTCTGTTTCTTTTACTATGGCTGAAAAGTCACCACGATAAAAGTATAATTGTGAGTAAACATAACAATTTCCTAGCCTAGTGTATATTCTCAGAATTTTGTGCATGTGTTTGCTCCCATCTGGCAAGTGCCTCAACCAAGCACCTCACGCATGCAGTTATTACCTTTCCACGTTCTTCCAGGATCAACATCGAGGGCATTCAAGACCATGGCAAGGGTGCCAATTCCACAGTAATTGATCTCTGACTGAGTCTGGTAGCATGATATTAACTTAAAAAATCCTTCCATGGTCCCTGCTTGATGTGCTTCTGCAAAAAGTTTCTGTAGAAAAAGAGAAACAAAATAAAACTTGTAGAAAGTCGAACATGGATGAAGATTATTCTCGTAATATTGGAGAAAGAGATTGGTGGTTTTAGTTTTACCAACCTTGCCTTGAGGAGAAGCGAACTCAATTACTGGAGGAGTAAGAGCTCCTCTGTATTGTCCTTCCAGTGCCATTTTAATTTCTTTCTTGAATTATGGAATGAGAGTTTAGAAAGAATGTTAAGTTAGGTGTTTGATACCTGACGAGCTTGAATGTATATCTTTTCTCCTGGCTGCTACTAATATATTGAGTGCTGAATGCTCGTGTTTACGGACTGGGTACTCTTGAGTATCTAAATTCTAAGTCATATGTGGTGCATGTCTAATCATCGTTCAGTCGAGGGCCTACACTACTTTTTTTCAATTAAAAAAAAAATAAAAAAAAATAAATATATATATGTATTGAGTGTTTCACACTACCTTAAGTGTCGCGTATGTGGCAATTTAAGAAAGCTACGTGACCAAAGACTTTTCAAACGTGCAAAATATGGTAGTAAATCAATGGAAGGTTTTTTTTATTGGAGATTAGTTATTAAAAATCATAATTCGGAATCAATAAAGAAATAATATGTGGTTAAAAATATGTTGAATAAATAAGAGTAGGACAAAACTCAAAAATGTAGCACAAACGGAATTAAGACGCGACTCAACAAGGTTCGAGTAGGTTAGTGCCTGGGCGTCACAACCCTAAGCATGCTAGACCACAACGCGGTTGAAGTAGTAGTTGGGCATTGCAACCTAGCTAAAGCCAAGCCGCGGCACCCAGTTCAAGTTGCAGTGGTGCCGCAACCCAGCAATATGGGATTGTGGCCCTAGAGTGTGATTTTAGACTCGTTTACTATTTTACGATTTTTTACATGTTCTTTTAATTCTAAACAATTTAGAATTTTTTGAGGCGGCAAGAGCTATATATAAACTCTTGTTTCACCTTTAGGGTTGATGCATGAATAAGAATGCAAAATAGAGAGCATAAAACTGCAAGCTTTGAGAGTGTGAGACAAAGCTCTAATCATGAGACTCTTGTATAGACCCTTTGGAAACTCATTTTATTATGTATTCCTTAAAAATCTCTTGAGCGATTCATTGTAATCAGTGATTAATAAGATTAAAGTTAGGATTCTTAATCCACCAAAGATGTAAGCAATTTATCGAGCAATGTAAATTCTTATGCCTTATGTGATTGGTTGTTTCTTTATTCGTTGTGTGATATTTCAATTCTTGAACACTTGTGGGTGAATTCTTTTATAAATCTTACAAACTAGAATCATAACTAAGGTTAATCCAATCATGGCTACTTATAAGTATGAAGTTGAGAAGTTTAATGGGCAGAATAATTTCAATCAATGAAAGATAAATGTAATGAATTTACTGGTGAGTCAAAGGCTTGATTCTGTTTTTGAGAAAACTCTAACCATAACCAATAATGAGAAAAATATTGAGACATCAACATCCGATTGTGATCGTGAATCCATTTAGAAAAAAAGCTAATAGTACGTTTGTTCTGTCATCGAGGGATGAGGTCTTAAAAGAAGTTGTTGGAGAGTAGATTAAAATTGGTTTTTGAAAGAAACTTAATAATCTGTATATGACGAAGTCTCTTGCGAATTGTCTGCATATTAAGAAAAAGTTGTATCATTTTTCTATGGTTGTAAGTTTTTCAATTAAAGACCACATCAAATACTTTTAACAAGATTATCATTGATACTGAGATGGTTGACGTCAGAATAAATGATAAAGATAAGACGATTTCTTGTTGAGTTTTCTACTAGCTAAATATGATCACTTCATTGATACATTTGTCTATAGCAGAGAGTCTTTAACAATGACTGATGTTAAAGCCTTTTGAGCTCAAAAGAATGAGAAAAAAAAAATTACAGCCTCGTACTGCGGTGATTTTGACTGTAAGAAGAAAGGCTAAGAATAAAGAAGAAAAGTAGAACAATCATTCAAGATTAAAGTCAAAAGAAAAATCTAGTGTTACTATTGTAAGAAAGAATGATACTTTATAAGGGATTGTAAAAAAAAGGCCAAGATGAAGGACAAGAAGTCAAAGGAAGGTGATATTACAATAATTTATAAAGAAAATTATGAAATTGCAGTAACTTTGATAGCTTTAAATGAATGTTGATCAAGTGGGATAATCATTCATGGTTGAAAATGATTAAAGGCAGTATAATAGCAATGAAAGGTAAGAAGCACAACAAGTGGCATGTGTTGAACAGAGATGCTATTATTGGTTTAACGTCTTTTACTATTGATGTTGAGGATACGCAAACCAAGAAACGACATATAAGGTTAGCTCATTGAAGTGAAAGAGGTCTAAAGAAAATGTATGATCAAGGTGCTATAAGCAAGAATAAGATTCAGCCACCGAAGTTTTATGGTTATTGTATATTTTAAAAAGCTCATAGAGTCAAGTTTAACGTCGAGAAACGTAACACCAAAGGAGGCCTGCTCAAACTGTCACTTAGAATGATAAGAGAAGTCGGATCAAGATTTTGACAACTGAAGATCCTATAGATATATTGACTAAGCCACTGCTTTTAGTTAAGTTCGGTATATGCAAGAACTTAACTGAAATCACTACTATGTAATCAAGCATGTGATGTAGAGATGATGGATCCTTAGAAATACTCAAAGTGATTTTGAATCAAGAAGGGAATTTGTGGAGATTTATAATTAAAAAAAATCATGATTTAGTATGGTTTTAATTCAAGGCTAATAAAGAGACAATATGTGGCTGAGAATGCCCTAAATGAACGAGAGTAGGATAGAAGTCAAAAACTACAGCACGAAGGAAATTAAGCATCAACTCAGCAAGGTTCAGGTCACATCACAGGCTAGGTCAGTGCTTAGGCGTCATGGCTAAGCAGCAGTTGAGTGCCCCGACGCAGCTAAAGCCAGGCTGCTGCTCCCGATTCAAGTCATAGTAGCATCGCGGCCTAGCAAGGTGGGGTCGTGGCACTAGGGTTTAGATTTTAGGTCCATTTGTTATTTTTATTGTTTTAGAGTTTTTTGCAGTGCTCTTCTAATCCTAGATGGTTTAGGATTTCTTGAGGCAGCAAGAGCTATATATAAACTCTTGTTTCACTTTTAGAGTTGATGCATGAATAAGTGTGCAAAATAAAGAGTGTAAAAAAGTAAATTTTTAAGAGCAAGAGAGAGAGAGAGAGAGCTTTAAGCACGAGAGTGTTGTATAGACCTTTTGAAAGTTCATTCTATTGTATATTCTTTAAAAAGATTTGGAGTAATTTTTTAATAATAAGATTAAAGGTAGGATTTTTAATCAATCATGGACGTAAGCTATTTGCCAAGGTACATAAATTATTATACCTTATATGATTAGTTGTTTCTTTATTTATTGTGTGATATTTTAAATCTTAAATATTTATTAGTAAATTCTTTCGCAAACCTTAAAATCATATCAAATAATAATAATAACAATAAATAAACAAATTGAAGGCCAACAACTTTAACCACGGTGAAACACATCATGTACAATAGTAAAATTGGAGGCACTGTATATAAATAAAAATTTACAAACAAACAAAAGTGAGCTATGTAGCAAAGACTAATTGGCGACCAAGTGAAGTATGCATTATGGACTTTTAACTTGTTAATTGCCATTGGTTCTTTGCTTCAAAGGACACAAAACAACATGTATTATTGTCGGGGACCTAAGCAATTTGTCGAGCCATGTAAATTTTTATGCCCTTTGTTATTGATTGTTTCTCTTTTCATTGTGTTATATTTCAATTCTTGAATACTTGTAGGTGAATTCTTTTGTAAACCTTACAAAGTGGAATCATAACTAAAGTTAATCCAATCATAGTTACCCATAAGTATGAAGTTGAGAAGTTCAATGATAAAATAATTTCAATTTATGAAAGGTAAAGGTGATGAATTTATTGGTGAGTCAAGGGCTTGACTCTGTTTTTGAAAAAAGGCTTGAGACATCAAAATTCGACCTTGATCATAAATTCATTCAGAAAAAGTTGATAGTACATTTGTTTTGTCATTAAGTGATGAGATTTTGAGAGAAGTTGCTGGAGAGAAGACTAAAATTGATTTTTGAAAGAAACTTAATGATCTATACATAGCGAAGTCTCTTGCGAATTGTCTGTATATTAAGAAAAATTTGTGTCAGTTATCTATAGTTGAAGGTTCTTCAATTAAAGACCGCATTTATACCTTTAACAAGATTATAATTGATATTAATATGATTGACGTCAGAATAAATGATAAAGATAAGGCAATTATCTTGTTGAGTTTTCTACCAGCCAGAAATGATCACTTCATTGATACACTCCTCTATAGCATAGACTCTTTAACAATAACTGATGTTAAAGCCTCATTGAACTCAAAAGAATAAGAAAAAAAAAATCAGAGCCTAATACTGCAGCGATTTTGACTGCAAGAAGAAAGGCTGAGAATAAATAAGAAAAGTGAATAATAATTCAAGATTAGAGTTAAAAGAAAAAAAATCTAATGTTACCATTGCAAGGAAGAAGGGTATATTATAAGAGATTGTGAAAAAAAAAGGCCAAGATAAAGGCCAAGAAGTCAAAAGAAGGTGATATTGCGATAATCTATAAAGAAGATTATGAAATTGCAACAACCTTGATAGCTTCAGATGAAAAAAAAAACGTTGATTAAGTGGGATATTCATTCAAGGTTGAAAAATGAAAAATGAATATCGAAAGCGATTAAAGGTTCTATGGTAGTAATGAAAGGCAATAAGCACAACGAGTTGTATGTGCTGAACAAAGAGGCTATTATTGCGTTCAACATCTGTTGCTATTAATGTTGAGGATACGCAGACTAAGAAAATATATATAAGGTTAGCTCACCAAAGTGAAAAAGGTTTAAAGAAAATATATGATTAGGGTGTTATAAGCAAGAATAAGATTCAGCCACTGAGGTTTTATGGTCATTGTATACTTTGAAAAGCTCATAGAGTCAAGTTTAATATTGAGAAACATAACACCAAAGAAGGTCTATTCAGATTGTCGCTTAAAATGATAAGAGAAGTCGGATTAAGATTTCAACTACTGAAAATCTTGTAGATATATTGATTAAACCACTGCCCTCAGTTAAATTCGGTCTATACAAGACTTAACTGGAATCACTACTTTGTAATCAAGCATGTAATGTGGAGATGATGGATCATTTAAAAGTTTTAAAGTGATTTTGTAGAACTGGGGGAATTTGTAGAGATTTATGATTAAAAAATTATGATTTAGTATGGTTTTAATTCAATGCCAATAAAGAGACAATACGTGGCCAGGAATGTGTTAAATGAACAAGAGTAGAATAGAAGCCAAAAACTATAGAATAAAGGAAATCAAGCCGTGACTCAACAAGGTTCAAGTCATAGCATAGGCTAGGTCAATGCCAAGGTGTCGTGGCTAAGCAACAGTTGGGTGCCATGACCCAGCTAAAGTTAGGCTGCAACGCCCGATTTAAGTTACAGTAGCGTCGCAGCATAGCAAGGCTGGGTCACGGCGCTAAGGCTTAGATTTTAGGCCCGTTTGTTATTTTAGAGTTTTTTATAGTGTTCTTCTAATCCTAGACGGTTTAAGGTTTCTTGAGGTGGCAAATGCTATATATAAACTCTTATTTCGCCTTTAGAGTTGATGCGTGAATAAATGTACAAAATAAAGTGTAAAAAACCAAACTTTGAGAACATGAGAGAGAACTTTAAGGACGTAAATTTTGTATAAACTTTATGAAAGTAATCATTCTATTATATATTTTTTTAAAAATTTGAAGTGATTTATTGTAATCATTAAATAATATGATTGAAAGTAAGATTTTTAATTTATTGTAAACGTAAATTATTTGTTAAAGTACATAAATTATTATATCTTATATAATTAGTTATTTCTCTATTCTTGTGTTATATTTTAATTTTTAAATATTTGTAAATAAATTCCTAACATCATATCAAATAATAATAATAACAATAAATAAATAAATTGAAGGCCAACAACTTTGACCACGATGAAACACATCATGTGCAATAGTAAAATTGGAGGCACTGTATTTAAATAAAAATTTAACAAACATACAAAAAGTGAGCTACGTAGCAGAGAGTAATTGGCGATCTGAGTGGAGTATGCATTATAGACTTTTAACTTGTTAATTGCCATATTGGTTCTTTGCTTCAAAGAAGACAAAACAACATGTATTATTGGTCAGGTTATAAATAATAAAATATTTTTAATCCTCATCATTTACGCATGTTTTCTCAATGTGAATTTTTTGTTATAATATTATAATTACCAATTGGCATGACGAGTCAAATTTAGGATCCTAGTTGGGCCCAACAGTTTCTAAAAAGCATTTTCACTGGTTAATTAATTAATTAATTGAAACCCACACTGTTAAGCGTGCGTAGGCAAAATCTTTTCACTCTTTAAAAATACAACACTATTGCTCGTCTTTAGAACCTTCTGCGTGATCGCCAGAATATATCCCCCCACCCACAAAAATCATCCCTTGCCGACGCCAGTCACATAATTACTATCCACTCAATTATCCACGTGCTTTAATAAACTTCTTGGAAGCATCGATGATTGTTAGTTAAGTGGACCAACTGTGTGCTCACGTCCGAGACATACAAACAAACAACATCTGATTTTTTCCGTTAAGACAAATCTCTGGAATAACTACGGGGACCGGCTGAAATAATGAGCGACCCAATATTGAGAGGCCGTTACTTCAATTGACATAACTAAGCACCGAACCTTAACTGTAAACCGGGACCTTAGGGACAATAATAACTTTCTTGGCGCGTGCCCTATAACTAATTATTTTAAAAAAATTAAAAGAAAAAAATAATATATATAAAAAATTTCAAAGAAGTTATAATAATTTTTTCTTCTTACCATATGTTTAAATAGTCAGTAGGAAGAAGAGCGGATCGGTTAGCAGAACAATAAGAGTAAGTCAGAAGTCAGAACGATGCTCTTACTTGAGGAGTGATCGGAGTTTAGCCAGAAAATTTACAGGAAGTTGATGAATCTTGCGAAGGTAAAACGGATTGGGAATAGAAAGAATTTTATCAATTATTGAAAAAGGAGTTTAGCCGCCTACCATGGGACTCTCATTACATTTGACCTCATTTTAGTATTTTTTTTGGGTCAAAAATGACCCCACAATTATATATATAATAAAAAATAGAGTTTAATAATGTAAAATTTGATTATTTTTATTAGTGACAGTCGGTAATCAACTGCCACCGAGCTAACTATTATAGAGTTATTTTTTATTTTTTTATTTGTTTATTTAATTGATATCTTTCTATTAAGTTGCAATTTCGACCTTCAGTAATCAAATTTAATGGTAACTGGCTTAATGGAGAGAGATAAAATTAAGTAATTTAAAACTTTAAGAACAAATTGAATATAAGACCAAATTTGAGGGACAAAATTATCCTTAGCCCTTCAGGGGAGTAAGAAAGTGTGTCATGTGTCAATTATTATAGAGTTTCTACTATTAAAGAGGCCACACGATCACTAAGTCCAACATCTCTAAGAAGTTACTCAGCACAAATGAGAATGGAGTAACCATACTTAATTGGGGCTTAAGTCCATCAGTCCTTAACATTTAAGATGTGAGGCTAAACAAATGAAGCCTACTTAAAGACCTAAGTTAGCAAAGCTTCACATGCATTATATAGTACATGGTAGTCAAAGAGTCAAAGGACACGTTACTAGGATTATTTTAGTCTTTATGTCACCATTGAGCCCCACAGTAAAAGGATGTGGCATTGGAATATCTTAGTCTCTATGTCACCACCAAGTCATCCATTAAAGGATATATTAGCAAGACCATCTTAGTCTCTATATTATTACTAAGCACTATAGTAGTTCATTATTAAAGCCTCATTAAAGGAAAATTGAAGAAGACGATAAGGCCCTAGGAACATAATCTTAGGGGCCACTATTGTATTTCTATGTTAGCTTGTCCTAACACTTTATCATGTTATTAATAGAGAGATGAGGCTAACCTAAAGGTAGATAGGATAAGCCAACACTAGATAGAGCTCAAGCGTTAGGGCCACATACTTTTTATTTATCCTTAAAATTGTTGAAAATTTACAATCCAACTCAAGACTCAAATAATTAAGAATTTAAAATAAAAAATAAAAACGGGAAAGAATGCCAAAATTTATAGTGATTCAATTCTCATAAACATGCGTCCACTTTTCTAAGTTGAAATAATAGAGCCCAGAGTTACACTATATCTCAGAATACTACAAAAATTAATTTATAGAGTTTTAAAATATTAACAGTAAATGTTAAATGCACTATACTATAAATTTCTAGTAAAAGAGAGTCGGTAACCATCTTTCCCAAGTGCTTTGGTAAGGCACATCTAAAAGATTGTCTTCTTAACTTCATCAGGATGAAACGACGCATCTAGAAAAACTTTATTCTGTTTTGAGAGTCGCGCTACAACACAATCTGTAACAATGAATATGTCTTTAGCCCCCTAAATTTGAAGACCTAAAAATCTCAGCAAAGTATTTAGTTAAAATCTCGATCATCTGCTGATTGTCATCCTACCACACATTATCTTTATCTTTCAATCCACTAATCTGGTTCCTTTGTTTTCTTCTTGAGGCTTTATGGTGGAAGTAGAGTAAATTATGGTTACTACTTTGTAGTTAAAAAACTCGAGAACATTGCCTACAATATAATTCTTGCTTGTATATAAAGGCATCGATGCTTCATTCAACCCTTTGTAACTTTTTTCAAGTTGTTGCACTAACATTCTGGCTTAAAGTGACATAACTCAACTCGAGCCCTCCTTGAGAATCGAGGCGGATTCTGCGATGATATGAGACTGACAAACTCTTTACTCATTGTATTTGATACAACAAAACTATGTGCCTAAATAAAAGTGTACACGTGTGCTCCAATATACATAAAGATATATAAATACACAGATTTAAACACTCATGTAGTTATACATGTAATGGCTAGACCTCTAAATGTGAAGTACAATTACATTACACAAAGTCCTTGTGATAACCTGAAAAAATAGAGTAAATAGAAAAAAAATGTGAACTTGTGGCTTAGTGAATGGATATAATCTGAGAATATTATATAATTTATATATACTATAAATAATAGCTTCTTAAATATAATTTAATAAAAAATAATACTATATATAATGTACACATAAAAAATCTGTAATATAAAATAATCATAAAATTGTATACTAATTAATTAATAAAATTGTACTGAAAATATCAGCTGTCATAAAAAATCTGTACTAAAATTGAAAATCATAATAAAATATTAGAATTATGAGAATTTGAAAGTATAAACTGTCATAAAATCTGTGCTAAAACTGAATAAACATAATATAATAATGAGAATAATATATACTGTATATATACTGAAAACCAATCCAAACTTATACCTGGGGAAAAACTAGTCTAAACTGGCGGAGATACTTACGCATAGACAAAGTGAGGGATTTGAACTGGTCTAACCTGACAAAATACTGCATTGCTCGGGCAGAGCAAATAAACTGGTCTAACGCATATGCAGAGCAACTACACTAAAATGAAGGGTACGAATATGGTGGTTCAAAAACTACTACTATATAATATCATAAGTATAATTATTCTAAAATAAATATTTTTACATTGAATGTAATCATAAACTATACTATAACAAATTCTAAAAATATTTATGAATATACTAAATAGCATAAATATTTATCTGTCTAAACAAATTCATGAATAAATATGATAAGATGTAACTAAATCATAAACTACTGCTTTATTAAAAACATATAAAATATATATAGTTATCCACTCACAAAACTGCACTAATCCTGAGCTTGGTCTGAATTTTGAGGTTTATCAGTTACTAGTGTAGTTTCTAAATCATAGAGTAATAAGATATATTATTACGGTTGATATGTATGATAAATATTGAATCATAAATACTCCAACATCATAAAATTGTTACCCGTTAAATCACTGGGTATCAATCCAACTACCCAAATGTGTTTCCTGTATTTTTCTTTCTGGTTTTCTTTTTATTCTCTCTCGGCCTCATTTCTCTATTTCTTTCTTCTTCTTTCTCTTTTTTCTTTTCAATTCTGTTTCACTTCTTCTTCTCTGCTCTAATGAGCAAAATGAAAACAATTTCCTTTATATAGTAAATCTGTTGCCCATGAGGCCAAATTAGAAGTATACACCACTTACTCCACACGTCCATCTTATAACAAGTCAATATTCTCTCTCTCTCTCTCTCTCTCTCTTTATACTAAAAATAAAATCACACCTCACATGTTATCTAAAGCCCACATGTATGACAAAAAAAAGGCTAAATACCTTAGGCTTAGTTATGTGTACTATATAAAGCCTTCAAGACCTTTTATTTTTTCTTGAAAATTATTGACAATTTTTTGAAGGATTAATTATTCCAATCCTGCAAGGCAGTACCGAGATTAGAAATATTTAAATTTAGAAAAGGGATGCAATTATACCTGATTTGCCAATATTTTTTAATGATCTCCTCACACTTTACTTCTGTATTCAACGCTTCCTCGAAATGAAAACAACCCCTATCCATAATTGTGTGTCACATTTCTGTCTTGTTAGATAATCTTCCACGAGATTAACAGGGGTCTTAGTCCTAACTCGAATAGTCTATATGATATACCATAGATTATAGAAAAAGTATAACCTAGTTAATGTTATGTACCGCTAGGTCTAACATTTTTTTAATAAATGTTTTAGAACTTTGCTTATTACACCATGTGAATGAAGCTCCTTTAAACCCCGTATCCATGAGACCACAATTATTAAGCGCCTTACAAAAATTCTTCAATAGGTATTAAGGTCGATTCATATCCTCCTCTTAGTAATGTGATATGTGCAAGCATGCATTATATGTGCCATCATTCATAGAGCCAAGCATTACCACCTTCACCACTCTTTATAGAGCCATACATGGAGCTATGCACCCTATTTCATTTGTTTATTTTATATAGACCATGTAATGCTTAGTGGGGTAGTCATGTTTCCATATTCTTAGCAAGTAATGCTTTAGTAGGTAGTTAATATCATCTTTCAATTATTGTAAGGCTAATATATCTAATTCGCAATATCTTAAATAGAGGGCAACAAAAAAGTCTAAATATCTTTCTCTTTTTCCCTCCATTTTCCATTCTTCTTTTGTATTAAATTTACCCATATCAATGGTATTAGAGCGCGGCTCTGACCATGGACACTCGTGGTAAAACGAATGCGAAATTCCATAATAAGGTTAATAAAATCTTAGTATAACATGAGTTAAGCTTCGATCAAATTAATGCTACCTTACAAATGCTGTTAACCGAGCTTCAAGCTCTATAGGCCTTCTAGAGTCCACATACTAACCACCCAGAAATTAACCTATTTACCTCTAGAGCATCCTCTAATTCATCAAATATTGCTCGTTCTAATATCAACAATGACCATCATCATCAACACCTCAAATTGTCCTTCCCTAAGTTTAATGGTAAGGACCTAATTAGGTGGATTTATAAAGCAGACAAATATTTTGACATAAAAAAATATTGCATCTGACCAACAAGTTCAACTAGCATCATTCTATCTACAAGGTATCACCCTATAATGGCACCGGTGGTCAACAAAATTTCGTGGATCACTTACATAGGATGAGGTCACTAAAGCTGTTGTCACGCCCCCAACCAGAAAATGTCAAAAGAGTGATTCACACCTTACTGAAATTTACTATGCAAAACTTATATTCAATACTTAATGAATAATCAAGAAATCATAATTAGTCATAATAATCCTCAAAGTCAAAAGTGCGAAAATAAACTTCTTAACAATAAAATAACACTATAATAAAAGTTCATTCTTAAAAATTCTAACGACTTATAGGGAACCAAAGGGCAGCAGATGCCTCGCCAAATCCATTATGTGCGTAATCCTTCAATCATCTGGTAATCACAATAAATTATAGTGAGTATAAAACTCAGTAAGTAAACTATTTTTTCATATAGTAAAATAATTACATATATATAATGCGTGTGCATGATGTGCCATGATCAAAGAAATATTCTTCAAAATCCCAAAATATATCATAACATATCTTTTAAATTCTTTTCACTTATACTAGGAATCTCTTCACTTAATTATCACTTAGTAGGATTTTCATAACTTACAAAATGAGCCCAAAAAGTCACTCGTCGACAACATATTGTATGAGAGGAATAGCGCAAATGAGGCTTAAATTTCACATACATAGTACACTCATGCCTGAAGGTAAGAGTCGGATCCTTACCTTGATCATCGATGAGTCCTCCTACATACACCAATGCGTCAACACATGAATGTGAAGACTTATAAGTCCCGATGGTACCTATAGGACTTCTCTCAACATACAATAACATAAACAAATAGATCATATATACCAATCCCAAAAGAAATGTCACACATAACAGAAAGGCTCCACAACATACAAAGGGTGCCTACTAAACAAAAACTAAGTTTAGGTATCCTAAAAAAATAAAACTTATATCATAGAGAAAGCTTTCACTTCAAAACAAACTTCTTATTCACATAAGGTCTTATGCATGTCTATGCTTAATGCTAATGCTCATACTATAAACAAAACAAATTCATACTTTCATATCAAAATATATTCGACACAAAACATAATCATAATTTGAAACATATACAAAATATCATATGCACAAACAATAATATGCTTGTTGTGATCCCAGTAAATCTATAATACTTACCTCTTACCAGATTATGATAAAACTCAAGCTCCTTAACCTAATATTAAAAATAAATTCTCTCATAAATACCATCATAAAATTAAAGCTTAAAATAACTTGTTAAACCCTTTACTTATCTCATCAAATTAACCTTTCAAGTTAACCTCTCTAACTTGTCAAAATTGACCCTTTAACACTTTTCAAATTTTCTTAAGGCATAAATAAAGTCCAATGCCTATTAGTTGAGAATATCATAATTCTAGTGCATTACTAAATCTTATAAAAAATATAGGACATTTAATCCTTATAATCATATTTATATAAATCCTAAAATTTAGAACAAAGACCTGTCAGAATTCGATCTTCATTGACTAGCTCTTAGTCTCTGATTTTTTTTACAAATAATCCACTTATCAAAATCTCTTGAAATGTGATAGAGACATTATATACACATAGAGGGTTCCACATAAAAATATTCGTGCCCTTAAGTAACCCAAATATTTTTATATGAATTTCATTCTAGAACCTTCAGATTCTATTATTCAGAATTCTGCATTGATACTTGTATACTCCGAAATACATAACAATTAGAATATAAATAATTTGACCACCAAATTTTAATATGACATATTAGACACATAAATAATTTATTATACCAAATTTCATAAATTTTGGAGGTGTTTTGATCATTCAAATAATTTCTGTTGTTTAATTATACTACAGAGACTGACAGATTTTTTAGAAACTTAGGGTTAGAATAAAAAAATCACTAAAAATCTAATTTATGATATTTTTGAACGTATCAAAATTTTATATGATCCTCTAGATGTATATTTTAATCCAAAATAAATATCTTAGTACAAATCATGACAGAAAATGTAATCTAATTTTTGAAATATAATACTATTATAAACAAAACCTGCAAAATTTCATCGATTCTTATCTTATACTATGTACTTTTGATTCTTTTAATCAATGACTTTTCAAATTCAAGCCAAATAACCCTAGAAAGTTCGAAATACACATAAAGTAAATTATATATATTTTTAATACATTTATCCTTTAATTTGAAAGTTATATATTCTCTTAATTGTTATGTTTACATAGTTGAAATACAAAATTTATATTCTAATTAACATGATATATAATATATTTATTATTGATTGATGTTATATAACTATCACATTGATAAAAAATTAAAAAGTTGGCAATTACTTAACAAGTGATAGTTACGACACATTAATTAGAATATAAATTTGTATTCCAATTATGTAAGTATAACACTATTATTATATTATATGATTGCTTCTTGATACATGCACAAAATTCTCAAGCATTCCAAAGTATCAAGCAAAAACATTGATTAATTAAGAGCATCAATATAAGCTCTTGAGGTGGTGAAGAATTCAAAAATTAATCACTCATAAAAGAAAACTTGACTTCTATTTTTTGGTTTTATCTATAAGGCGAAGCGATTCATTTTTTTTTTTTTGCGCACACCCCCAAATTTATGCAATTGATGAAAAAAAAGATTGTGTCACCAACAAATCTGAGCATGACGTTTGGATTGATTATCTAAAGTAGTTTCCAACGACTATGAGCATGGCCTTTGCATTGATGATTAATTTGAATCATACAAGCATATGCAAAAGGAAGGTAAATGGAAACACTAAGCAGCAATAGTCATACATGCATGAATGATATTACAATTATTCATTATGAAAAACAGGCGAAGACAAAAGGAAAAGATTGTCATGTTCATATATGAATAAATTAAGAATACAATTGCATATATTAGATCCCCATGAAGGCCCGGCATTTGGATTCCCAGTATGTCTTTGCCTGTTTAACCCTCTGCACTCATTCTATCTGAAGCCGCTTCTCCCAATACTCACGGCACCTGTTCAAATAACCATGATTAAACAAACTTAAACACCGCGCTGGAGCATGTATAAATCGAAGTGGAGATACGTGGGGGAAACCAGTAGGTCGCGTTAACTACCATCATTGCGAAAGTACTTTTATTTTTCTAAATGTAGTTTGTGTTCATTTTGCAGGTTGGCAAATGCTTGATTATCTGCCATAACTTTCTTGCCGAAATTTATTGAAATCTTGTAAAAGGTTGATTTTTCAAAAGTTTTCCTCCCATGTATACATTCATCAAGTTTCTTGTTTTATTTTTCCGTTTAAACAGCTCAACAAGAAAAAGTAGAGTAAAAGACGCTGAGAATTTATTATGAATTGATGCTGGAGCTGATTTATCTCATATCAATAAAAATGGTTGATGGATGGAAACAGACCTTCGGCTTAATAGCATACTAATCACTGTCAAGTATACAGCACGTTCGTATACTCCCGCCTGAAATCAGATTAAAATATATAGAAAATTAACTGATGATTTAATCGGTTGATTTGCATTCTAATAATCCCAACCAATTCTTCGAGGTGTAATAGTTTTATTATTACGGAGGTTAACAAAAAAATGACTTTCCCATATTCACTTTTTTAATTGTTAATGCTGAAGATGCTTTATTTGAGGATAATTTCCCTGACCTAAGAAATGGGCTCCATAAATATGTTCATAAAAGAGTATCTGACCATATCCATCCCATTATATTTTGATCAATAAAATTTCCATTCTATCCTCATTTTTTTTCAGATAGGTTACTATGGATTACTCGAAATTTTATAAGTTTGCATGATAAAAAAAAAAAAGCCAAGTGTAAACAAATTTTATTGAACAATCATGCTATTATTCATTAAGGAAATAATATAGTATAAAAATAATTAATTAATCATCATCAAGTGATGACACTGGATTATAAGATTTCAGCAATTCAACTGTCCTTCATTCAATTAATGAAGTTAGCAAGAAAAATAATAATACAATTTTTTTTTAAAAAAAACCTAATAATAGTGATAAAGATTACCTGTCGGCATAAAGGGCATTTTCGTTTTGGTTCAGCTGACTTGAGTCCTTCAACAATGCTCACTGAGGCAGCAGTGCAAGCACACATTTGGCACAATATATGCCCGCATGTCAGAGAAACCGCATCAAACACTATATCCTGTTATGCACAAGGGGAAAGAAATTGCATTACCAAGGCCGTGCTGGTTCATTGTAAATACCAGTAAGTGTTCATTCAGGTTTTTGTGTTCTAGCTTAATTTTTTTTTAAAATTATTAGTTATTCTCTAGTAAATTTGACGATTAGCATTTTTGTTTTACGGGAGAAGAAATCAAATTTGAGACTTCTCATTTAATAAACAAATACACTGTAAATCTTTTATCATTGAGTGATTTAAGAAAATGCATTATCACTTTCTTTTAAGTAAATTATAATAGTCAAAAAATTTCTTTTTGTTACTAATTTTTTCTTTAAAAGTTGATCAAATTACACCTCTAAAAAGGAGCTTCTGGCTACTATAAATTTTATTTGGGGAAGGTAGTAATGGTTGATATTAGTAAGGATAAATTGATAAAATTTCTTGATTTTACAAATATAAAAAAAATTTGATAAACACATTTATCTTTGAGTTTAAAGTTAAGGCTAACATATTATTTAATACTACATGTATAAATTATAGAATAATGCTATATTTCTTAAATGGTATTTTAAAATTTTTCATTCTAATGATGTATTAAACAACTATTAAAAAGTAAAATAGTATTATGAATTATTTTAAAATTTACACCATTTTACGTTCATTATTTAAGATTTTAATTTAAAATACATATCATTTAAAAAGTATAACATTATTCATAAATTAAAATATACAAACTCACCTAATACTATCTCATGGTAAAATTGGTTAAGTTATTATCTTATTATCAATTTAATTTACTATTATTTATTTATTTTTTACATTTATCCTTTCAAACATGTCATGCCACATCAGACAATACTACTGTATTTGTTTACTTCACTAAGAATAGCGACCCAAAAAATCGAGCGGTACAAATATGCTTTTTCTTTTTTTTTTTAAATAATAAATAAAATTGCTGAAGTTTTAACCCCCTAAAACATAGGTGCCGAAACATAATATTATCTCTAGGAAGATAGAGAGAGTTAAGGAAATTACAAGCATATAGGACAAGTCAAATCAAGATCAAGCTTGATGGAATCAGAGAGATCACAAGAGAGTAATATTTTGTTCTCATTGAATATGAGATGGTAGCCTTCAGACGATGTAGAACCGATGCCTGAATCAACATTGGTTTCTCTCAAGTTAATGTGCACAGCCATGAGCTCACGCAGCCATGGTGGTTGTAAGATTTCATTTTGCATGCTTTGAGCTTTTGACCTGAAGGCCGGTCCTTGCTGACAGCAATTATTATGAACCTGCACAACATGACAATTCTTTTTTCCTTTTTAAGAAAAATACAAACAAACCCATTTCACACAAATCTGGATTCTGTGCTTAACTACTGCTATAAAAAAACCACGAGTTTAAATCAGAAGAAGATATTAAATTACGAGCTACAAACTATAAACCTACTTCATCAAATTTCTTTAGGATCTCCTGAATTTCCATGGCGTTTGTTAGCGCGCAGATAAGCAAATCTTTGCCTTTTTTAATCAAGGAAATCTGAGATCCTTGTAATTTGGCTTTGAACCAAATAAAGAACTTACGAGGGCCGGCAGCCTGATGACGCTTAAGCAATTTCTTTGCACGCTGGTTGAAATGGCTCACTATTGCAGACATATCATTCACAAGGGAAGAGAAAAAGATTCCATTGCACACTGCCACACTACCATTGGTAAGTAACCATACATCATGATAATGGTCTACTAAGTCATTTTTTTTTGGTGTGGACATCATCACATTTTAAATGCGATTTGAGAAACTGGAAAACAACAATGTTTGAAGTTATAACAACGGTTAAATAATGTTGTGTAGTTTAAATTCGCATTTTAAAATATATAAACGTCAAGATCTCAAGGAAACTTGGATCAATTCTAGACGAGACAAAAATTTAAGTACCCGGTGCTAAGCTTTTGATAGAAACCTAAATGAGCAATAACGAAAATATATATACTGGATACCAGGGCAATGGTCATGGCAGGTTCTTATTTCAAGAACCGCATGAGAGTCTTTCTGAGATTCAAATTCTGTCGTGGATTCCTTCAGTGCTTTCTTGAGCTTCATCCAGGCAACCCCAAGTAGTTTTTGCTCTTCTTCTCCCATGTACTCCTGGTATTTCCCGAACTTCTTCATTGTTGATCAGACGACTAAATTTCCGAGACTGCTAGATACTAGCTACTAGCTACTTAAGCTCTGGTAATTAAATAAATAACGGCCACAAACAATGGATGAAAATGATTTATTTAGTTTTATCTGAATATTTATTGTTTCGTATTACCATAGAGGTCAGTCATTTCTCTGAAATCTCTCAATAACGAAAAGTCTTCGCTATAAGTAATATTTGTCCAAATGTTATATATCTTGTTGGATGATATACGCAATGATATCATCAGCTTGTTTAACATTTACGACTTTTAAGTTACATTCTGCCGTCTGCCTTTACTTTTATGCTCGCCTGTTTTTTTTTTTTCAACTTTGCAATACATAGTAGAACATCGGACCATATGATCAGTATTTTATGTGGGAAATTGATTAGTCAATGTATCAAAAGGGCTAACCAGATAGACATGAGGCTGAGTGGAGTTGACATTCGATTTATTTATGCTTCAATTTATTTGTTTTTTAAGCTTTTAAATTGAGTCCGAAAAAGCACAATATGATTAAAATTTGTATCAAATCTGGTTCGGCACGAACCTGTCCTATCAATGCATAGCATATTCGCATCTCTTTTGGTTTTTGTATTTGTACAAGTCGATTTTACTCTTTTTTTTTTTAAATTAAAAAAATTATTATAGTAGTAGAATGTTGAATTTTGTTCAACACATGTAAAATTAATTAATCATATACCATCGCATATCACCTTCTGCACGAAGTTTGCAGCTTATCATCGGATTTTGACATAAATAATGTGGCAGTTGATATGGTACATCAAATATTATCAAGTATTAGATAATTCTATTTGAGAGTTAAGTCAATTGCCATGTCAACTAGTACACCAACTTTATTTCTGATTTTTTTTTTTCCGGTTGTATAACACTGTTTTCTTAATATTATAAAGGAATAATACTATATGTATAAATTAAGCTATACAAACTTATTCATACTATTTGACATGTCACGGTAGAATTAGTTACGTTATTATCATGTTTTCTGTTCAATTTTTATTATTTTATTTTTATCCTAACAATCATGTTACGTCATATCAAATAATATGAATGAATTTATATAATTAATTTGTACATGTAATACTATCGATTATAAAGTAACTTTGTAAGTACAATTTTATTGGGGAAACCACTGTCACCTCCTAAGTTTTTTCAATATATCTTCTAGCAAATGGGATCCAAGAAAGGAAACCTATAGATCGTAGTAATTTGCTAACCTCTCTCTCTCTGTTGGAAAACCAATCAAGCTATCTCCAAGTGGAAAACAAAGTACGACACTTTCCTTCAAATAGAAAGGATGCAAAGTAATAAGGGAAAGCTAGACCTTGAGTGGGGAAAGACGGGAACCATGGCGCTAGGACCAATGATCCAACCCCAAGTAATATTATTGGCTCCAACGACTTCAGGTCGGGCATTTTCGAGGACTAGCCCCTTCCCATTAGTCAAGAGGACAATTCCTTGCACATAATTAAGGGAGCTATTGACAGGTGACTAAAACACCAGAAACGGGGACCAAAAAAAGAATCCAGCTCAAAAAATTATAATTTGTGTTGACTTATCCCCTAAAAATTAGAAATAATGGGTAGTTTAGAGAAAACTAGGGGAAAATAGTATGTATAAAAAAAAATTAGGGGAGCAATATTTATTTTTTCAATTTTATTCTATGAAGTAGTCTTAATATTGGTAAAAATTATTGGATGGATTGGGTTAATACATTACGCCATCTAATTATAAAATCATGTTGACATATGTAAAAGTCTTGAGTTCTTTGGATGTAATACTCTCTTTAATTTAATGACAAATCCAATGCAAATTTGGCAATAAATTTTGTAAAGATGTATTGTACTTAGAATATTAAATGCTTGTTTGGTTGAGTTCTTTTTAAATATTTTTTGAAAAATATTAGGCAAAATAGTTTTTTTTAATGTTAAAAGTTCTTTTCAAATTATTTGATGACGCTTGCTTGTAATTAGAGAAGAGTTTGTAGAAATTAAAAAATTTATTTTACTTTTACTTATAAAAATTTAAATTTTAGGTTTTTGAGAGTATAACTTTTTTTAATATGTGTAATGCTACATATACCTTAATAATATTTTTTTTAAATTTTTATATTATACTCTTAATGAAAATAAACCATATTTAACTAACATTTTTTGTAATTTTTTTAACAGTAATCATATCTCTAATTCTTCATATCTCTCCAACAATTATATTTTTATAAGAATCTACCGAAATCTTTTGTTTGATTATTTTAGTTTTTAAATAAAAAAAAGTATTATTTTATTTTTAATTTTTGTACGAAACACAATAATTTATATTAATTCGTTAATTACTACGTATTGATTTTACTTAATTCTTGTATTTTAAGAAATTAAATTTGAGAAAATACATGATAAATTTAAACTTATATATAAAATATATTAAATTATTTAAAAATTTGAATATAAGTTTTATTAAGTATTATTTTTGATAATTTAATAATAAATAAATATTTTTAACAATGTATAATTAAACGATCTGATACTTCAAAAGAATTATTTTAATTGATATTTAAATGATTAATTTTTTTTAAAAAAATATACTTCTAAAAATTCTAATTTCAAAACATCTATTTAAAAAACTCAATCCAACGAGCACTAAAGCTCTACCATAACATGATGCTGATAATTTGAAGGAAACATAAGCAAAAAGGAAACTCAAAACACGAAGCAGTATTTATACATTCAAAAAAAATGCGGATTTCCATGGCAATAGCATTATTAAAAGAAAAAAAAGAACAGTGAAATTAACCAAAAGATTTTCATGTGTAGACATAAACTGAACTAGTAAAGAGAGAAGAATGTATTCACTATTTGCAGATTTAATTAGCTAGATTCCCATTACTCCTTTTGCCTGCTTAACCCTCTCTACTCTTTCCATCTGAAGTCGTTTCTTCTTATACTCCTGGCACCTGTTCATATTATACTCTTATCACCTTCAGTTAAATTTCTAGGGTCAGTTGAACACAATGCAATACTGCCAACGCCTCTATGAGAAAAGTTTATTATCTAATCATATATGAAAAATTTATAAATCTTTGATATTAATTTCAAGTTGGAAGAGTTTTTGATTTTTTTCTATTGGTTTTGAACAATGCTTCCCTTTTGAAATGGTATTTAAAATTTTATTTTATTTTAAATAATGTATTAAATAATAAAATAATATAATTAATAATTTTAAAAATTATATTATTTTATTATTTAATAATTATTTAATATATTGTAAAATAAAAAATAATTAAAATACCATTTAAAATATATAGTATTACTCATTTAAGATGCCTTGGATTGCAGGAGCTATAGCAGGAAAGTTAGAAAAACAAACCTCGGTACTTACGGCCTTCATGGCATCTGCGGACAGGTTTACTGATGAACGGTATTAACAAGTCAAAAGTCTGGCATATGCTCGGTTGACTTTACTTTGTTTCTTAATTGGATTACTAAAATTTATAGACTAAATTCTAAAATACTCATTAATCACTTTAACATAACCTTTTGTTAATATGCATTATATAATATTATTTTTAGGAAGATGGAACCAAAGAACTTACCAAGCATACAGGACAAGACATATCAATATCAAGCTTGATCGAATTAAAGAGCACGCAGAGAGTGATGGTCTGCCGTCATGGAACCTGAGATGGTAGCCTTCCGACGCTGCAGAGGTGGTGCCTAGTTATATTTTATAGGGAACATTGTAAATAGTCAATGAAGGTATGGTTGGTTTTACATTGATTTATTCATGCTTTTATTTATTTAATTTTCTTTTAAATTGAGTGACTCTTACAAAGCACAGTATGATGACATTATGATTTTAAAGTTTGTTATGTCCGTTCATTTTCAATTTACATCATCGTTGTAATCGCTTTTATTTTAATTTTTGTTTTTGTTTCTGCTTAATTTTTACATTTTATAATTCTATTTAAGATTTTGTTTTTGTTAAACAAAAAGAGTAAATGTCATTCACATCTTATTAGATTCTTTAATTATAAAAAATTATCTAGTATTTGATAATATCCAAAAATATATATTATTATAATGGTAATAGTATAAATTAATTTTAAAAGAGTATAATAATCTTATTATTTAAAAAGTCAACAATTGCAATATGTACAATACTAAACAGTTAAAATGCAATGTGTAAATAGTAAAATTAATATATTTATATTATTAAATAATTAATAAGAATATTAAGAGATTTTATTACATTATAAACTATTATTTAATATTAAATTTATATTTTTATTAAAATACAAATATTCAATATCAGTCGTCATATAATCTAATAAATAGAGAAAAAATTATTAATTATAATATAATATAATATTAATTTTATTGTTAACACAATATATTATTATGGTTTGATACTATAAAAAAATTATTGATATTTTAAATATTATCAAATATTAAAAAAAATTAATAGTTAAAAAATCTATAAGAGGGTAAATTATAAATTCCCTATATAGTATAATTGTTAAAAAGAATTTTGAGGAAAAAAAATACCGTGGAGCACTTAGTAATATGAGTGGTTGACCAGAGCACGTGCAACTTGTAACGCCTCAAAGAGAGCCACTTGTTGACAACTAGTGATTTGGTGATTTAGTCCTCAACTGCATGCCTCGTGCCTCATTCGTGTTAACGGAATTATGGAGATTGTTGAAGCAAAAGTGATGTGTTATTTTTATATTAAGCGCAAGTGTACTCTATTGAAAACATATAATATAGGATAAATAGGGTGTTGATCTTATGAAAAATTTATTATATTTTTAATTAATTATTAAAATATATCTTTTTGTTTTTATTTAAAAGATTGATTATTATGAATGTTTGATAAAATTTTAAACTAAAAATTATTTAGGTTATCAACTATAATTAACAATTAAATTCGACAATAGATTTGAATATATATGATGAAAATCTAAGATTATAGATATCACTTAATATGATTTTTCAAACAATGACGTTTTGATTATTATTCTCTCAATTTAATTGTTGGCCACAACACTAATCTCACCACGAGCCTCTTCCGATGGTTAAGTGATTATATCAAGATCTATTAATTTCTTATATTCATATGGTAATTAAATAGATTAAGATTCATTAAGCACTAGTTGTATTAACCATACATGTCATCTAAGTATATTCTTATCCTAAATCGCAACTCACAAATGCCACTTTGTGATCATGTATCAATTTGTCACGAGCTTAAAAATTAAATTCCTTTTCTAAGTTTATTTAATCATTACCAATTCATTCAATATATGGCTAGTATATCAAAGGCATTAAGATCCAACAAATTGAACAAGAATTGAGTTCACAATAAACGTCTTCAACAAATCAATCCATCATATTAAGATCAAGGCTATAATCTTAGAAATTAAACTTAGATCAACATAATAATAATATCAAGATCAACTACAAATATAAACAGGTCAATTCGGATCAAACCAGTAAAGATTAAAGTAAATGAAGTATAAGTTCAAGGATTGATCTAGAATTGATTCTCAAAAATGATCTTGATTGGGTTGATTTTGTGTAATCTCTCCACCAAATATTGTTTGATTGTTGTTTTAGTGTTCGATTGTCAATTAAGGGTAGTTTCTGAGTTAGAAAGGTGTTGGGGTTGAGAGAGTTTTAGGTGTTTTTCGAAGAGGTCCAGAAAAAATTACTCCAAGAGGCAAAATGTAAGGTTTTTATAGTTGAATACCAATGCTGGGGCGTTATACCATGAACGTGCCAGCGTTACTCCAATGCCGGGGCGTTTCGATACAATAGCGCGAGGGAGTTAGTAGCGTTGCGGTGTTTCACTGTAAATACTGGGGCTTCGCGATTTAGATCCAAAATTTTGCTCTAACATTGATGTCCACCACGCAGGAGCGTTCATTAACAAATGCAGGGGAGTTCTTCATTGATATAAGAACGTCGGGGCATTTTAGAACTTAACGCTGGGGCGTTCATCACCAGTTTTGCATTTTTTTTATTTCGGCCCCCATTTTTTAGTAGCCTTTTACAGTGGCTTTCTTTTGCCTCCAAATTATTCCCTATATCTTTCATTAGTTGCTACTCCCATCTCAATATGATTAAAATCTGTAAAATCAACAATCAATGCATAAATAACTCTGAATTTACTTAAAAATTGATAATTATTAAGATAAAATGGGGTCATAATATGTATCAAAACTATACTCATCAGGAAGCAATCAAGCAAATAAATATCTCAAATAATATAATGTAGAAGCAAGCAATTAAGAAACTAGAGAGAGAAAGATAGAAAATTAACACACAGAATTTACGTGGTTTGACAACTTGCATTCGTCCATAGCGGATTAAGATCACACTCTTTTATTATTGAATCTCAAGGCACTCACAAAATATGCCTCTTACAAGAAAGACTCACAAAGAACTCACTCTCTCTTGTAGATTACAAGTTTCTCTCACTAAAAATCACAAAGAACACATAAATCTCATAAATATCACAAAGATATCACTAAGTTGTCATTAAAATAACAAAGATATGTGTTTGATCACTAAAATGTATTTACAAGTCAATTGAGAGCCTTTAAATAGGTTTTTAAAACGTTCTAGGTTAACCATAAACATGTGAGAGTCATTTTATGGAGACTTAGAGCAAGTGAGAGTCGAAACAGTTTGGGAAACCAATTTTCCACACTGGACGCCGCAGTGCCCACTCCCTAACGCACTTGGAGTCGTAGCACGAGGTTTTGTCTGGGGCGTCGCGACGTCCACGTTTGGGCTTTCGCTTTTGTATTTTCGCCTCCTTTCGCATTCGCCTTTAATCCTCGAGCACCCAACATATTTGGTTTATTCTTCAGATCATATTCCGATGATTTTTAATCAATTTTCTCACAAAATTTAACTCGAATATTAGAAGAAAAAAAATGAATTTACCTAGTAATGCATTAGTCTTTTGTTAAAGCAGAGATCTTAAATTTGAAACTTTTCTCTTTCTATGTAAAAAAAAAATTAATTAGATCACTTTTTGCTTTATTTCAGGGAAGAGGAAAAGAGAAAACTTATCTTCTTAGCACAAAAGGGTGGAGAATTGAAAATTAAAACAAAAATCAAAATAAAAAGGTGGAACCGTGGAAAAACAAGAACAATTAATTGATATCATTTGCTTAATGAAAGAAAGTTGCTCGTCGACTTGATTTTCTATCATTTATTATTTGCTCCTTCTATTTCCTTCTTTCTTTCCTTATAACAATAAATAAGAAGAAAAGATACTATAACAATTTTATTTTACTCGTCCATTTATATCATGTAATGTAACAAAATTTGTACGAGTAAGAATAGTTTTATTCATGTGATATACATAATCACAATTTATTAGAAAATAGAATTACGGCAGAAGGATAAAAAACTTTGGCCATGACGCGACTTTCAAATAAGATCAAAAATAAAAATAAAAGGCCTACCATATCTCTCTCTTCATATATATATTAACCTTCTTCGTTTACCCCATAAATTGGACATCCTTTGCCGTGTTCTCACTTCAGATCTTAAATCTGCGGGACCAAATTGAACTTGCTGATCAGCATATATAAATTTCCCAATCATTGTTGATCTCCAGTTAATTTGCTCACTGCTTTCAATATATATCTTCTGTTCTGATGGACATATCGGCCAGTAACGCAAACCTTGGAATTGTTGTGCCTATGCATGACGATGGCGATGCTGTACTCAGTCCTCCTCCCTCTTCCTCCAAAATCAATCAAGACTCTGACATCATTTTCTCTTTACGTTTCATGCAAAAGGTGACTTCATTATTAATATAACAGCTATTCAATGCTCGAAACGTTTTAAACCGCAGAATTAAAGTTATAACATGTTATTTAACTTTCAGGCTGCACTGTATTAAATTAGTTTCGAGCTATATACCAAATTGTATAGCTTCAAGTTCCTATTTTAAAATATGTGAAGATTGGCGTTAGAGAAGCTCTCGTTATTATCAGTATAGTTTTCCATTCTTCTTCCATGTGCAGCTCGTAAATTAATTATGCTCAGTTGTTGTAGTTAATAGCTGAGGCGGTGGGGACATATTTCCTGATATTTGCGAGATGCTCGTCGGTGGCAGTGAATATGAACAATGATAAAGTGGTGACACTTCCAGGGATTGGATTGGTGTGGGGATTAACTGTGATGATTTTCGTTTACACCGTTGGCCACATCTCAGGTGCCCATTTTAATCCTGCCGTCACCATTGCTTTTGCCACCTCCAAAAGATTCCCATGGAAGCAGGTAAGCTTAAAGTTAATAGGCTAGCTAAACTACAGAAACCAACTTTAATAAGCTGCATGGAGTTAAATCCGTGTATTTAGTTGATATATGTAGTTGAATAATCCATAAATTAGATTTGCTTCAACTCAATATATATCTTGCAGGTACTCCCTTACATATTAGCTCAAGTAATTGGATCAACGCTAGCAGCAGGAACAATTCGATTACTATTTCAAGGCAAAGATAATCATTTCGTGAGAACACTTCCAGCTGGTTCCAATATGCAGTCTTTTGTGATCGAGTTCATAATCACATTCTACCTCATGTTTGTTATATCTGGTGTCGCCACCGATAACAGAGCTGTCAGTTCATTTTCTTATTTAATTAAATGTATCATTCAGAATATTATTAGCCAATAAGATAGAAAAAATTACTTTCTTAAGAATAAGTTGACCTTTTGTAATTGTGGAATTCACGATATTCAGGGATTAATTTCAAACAATGACTTTTTCGTTACATAATTTATATATGCCGTTTCTTTCGCAGATAGGCGAGCTCGCTGGACTTGCTATTGGTTCTACCATCCTAGTCAACGTGTTATATGCCGGGTATATGAACCTAATCATTTCGCTAATTGAGTTTTTTTTTTAAAAACTTATATTTAATCAAGTCATTGTTTGAAATTAATCAAGGTAAGAATTAATCAATTATTCATATTCATACTGATGAACGTGGTCAATGCCCTTTGGAGCATCACAGAGATTGTTTCTTGTCTATGAATTTCATAATGAAGTAAACTTTAAATACTGAAATTCTCATATATATTGTATGGCAGACCGATTTCAGGAGCATCAATGAACCCAGCAAGAAGCTTAGGGCCTGCAATTGTGTGGAAGCAGTATAAGGATTTATGGATATACATAGTAGGACCAGTTCTTGGGGCTGTATCCGGTGCATTTGTCTACAGTTGTCTCAGGTTCACAGAAAAGCCCTTGTGTGATATCACCAAGAATGCCTCTTTTTTCAAGAGCGCAGGACGTGCCTAGTTAATTAATGCATGCTTCTCAATTCTCATGTACAAAAAATTATGGGTGGTGCAGTCATCCATGTTTCATAAGAAATTGGGGTGAAAATAGACGGTCTTGTCATTCATATATTTTTATCTAAATTGTAAAAAAATATGAATCTATGTCTAAGAGTATATTTTTTAAAAATTATGAGAAAATATGAATCTTCCACACAATTGCTTAGGGTCAGCAATTGTGTGGAAGCAGTATAAGGATTTATGGATATACATAGTAGGACAAGTTCTTGGGGCAGTATCCGGTGCATTTGTCTGCAATTGGATCAGGTTCACAGAAAAGCCCTTGCGTGCTATCACCAGGAGTGACTCTTTTTTCTAGAGCGCAGTAATTCTCATGTACAAAAAATTTTGGGTGATGCAGTCATCCATGTTTCATAAAACATTCGGGTGAAAATAGACGGTCTTGTCATTCATATATTGTTATCTAAATTGTGAAAAATATGAATCTTTTATTATAATAACTGAATATGTATAAGAGTATATTTTTATTAAAATTACAAAAAAAATATGAATCTTTTATTATAATGAATGAATGTGTATAAAAAGTGACATTTACGTAGACTTAGTGCTGCTATAAAAAATAAAAAAATAAATTTACTTTACACAAAAGATTATATATTTTATACACTACATATATCCTGAACAAATAATATATCTTATATAAATAATATATCTTACATAAGAAGTATGATCTAAATAAGACAATACTTCTTAAATAAATAACTTACACCCCCTTAAGTAGTGTATATATATTTATCATACTTAACTTATTAATCACATCATGAAACACATTTCTTGTGGTTTTTTTTATGAGAAATTAGTTAATTGATCTTCAGACTTAACAAACGAAAGTTATATGATCTTTTGATCAATTTTCTCTTTGATAAAGTGACAATCAACTTTTACATGTTTAATATAATTATGTTAAATTGGGTTATGTACAATTTCAATAGTTGCCTTATTATCTCAATGTAGACTTATCGGTTCCTCATATTTAATTTCAAAATCTCGTAATATACTTTGAATCGACAACAACTCGCATACACCATAAGCCATTCATACCTCAAAATTCAGCTTTCACACTTGATCTAGCTATAACCTTTTGCTTCTTGCTTCTCAAAGTAACTAAATTACCTTTCACAAAAGTGAAGTAACTAGATGTAGATTTCCAATCAAGTTTATCTCTTGCCCAATTAAAATTCATATACCCTTCAATACTTGAGACCCCATTTTTTTATAATAGCAAACCTCTTCCAAGCGCACTCTTCAAGTATCTTAAGATCTAATATATTATATTCATATACTCTTCACTAGGTGCATGCATAATACTCATTACATAAGCTATGTCTAGCCTAGTGTGAGACAAACATATTAGTCTTCCAACTAACCTTTGATAGTACCCTTTGTCAATTAGAATTTGACATATAGATTCTGCAAGTTGGTAATTCATCTCTATAGGCGTCTCAACTGATTTATATGCTAGCATCTCAATTCTAATTAAGAGGTCTAACACATATATGAAATGTATCAATTTTAGCTATTGGTGTAAAAGTTTCTTGATAATAAATTTCATACTTTTGTGTATATCCTTTTGCAACCAACCTCACTTTATATCTATCAACTTGTCATCAACTTTGAGTTTAATCGTAAACACTCATCTACATTCAGGTAATGTGCATATTTCTCAAGTATTATTCTTCTAAAGAACCTTCATTTCTTTATTCATTGCCCTTGTCCACTTTGGATATGTCAAACTATCCTGCACACTACTAGGAATAGATACAATGGATAATTGACTAATAGTAAGTACATATAATTCTTATAACCAATAAAGGGACACATGATTACTGATTACGTACTTTGTTTTGCCTTTAAGGTCAAGTTCATATTAATTTTTTTATAAAAAAAACTCCTTTATTGGCCCTTTGTAAATATTTTTTGGTTGTATTTTCTTTAAAATCAAAATTTTCATTAGGTTTATTAATTTGGAATCCAAGGTTACTTGAAGAGAAACATCCTTGGTTTATTCTTTAATTAATGGTGTAAGTACCGTTAACTTAAATGCTAGATTGAGGGTGTCTTGATTAAAGATCGTGGCATCAGGTCTCAGCTCAAAAATTACATCTCTATCTTCTACTTCAAATAAACTTTTTTTTTTTACCAAATTCATGAGTAAAGCTAAATTTATGGGATAAATTCTCTTCATTATGACTCTTATCCTGAAGAGAAGACCCAAAAACTCCCCATAAATAATATGGTTCTAACTCACAAAAGGAAACATCTAAGGTAACATATAACTTTCGAGTTTGAGGATCATAACACCTATAAACTTTTTTATTCGAATAGCCAATGAGGACACATTATTTTGCATATGAATTAAGTTTACCTCGAAAAACTTTAGACTCGTGAATGTAAGTCATATAGCCAAAAACTTGAGATTCAAGATTAAGGAGATGAAGAATAGAAAATAACGATTTCATCTTTTGTTGAGGTGTTTGAAGGTTTATCACACTAGATGTTATTTGATTAATCAAATAATCCACTAATTTTAGTGTCTCTCCTCCCGAAAATTTAGGCATATTATTACTAAAGAGAGAAGCCCAAACTATCTCTAGTATTTGCCTATTGTTTGTAGTGGAAGTTGATTTCTATCGAGTTCCACCTCTCCTTTCAAGCCTTTAAACAGTCCTTTAGGCAAGAGCAAGCTGAGAAGTCAAATAGGCACGCATGAGGAACGGTTTCCACTAATCTATTATGTTGTGAAGTAAATGTGCAGGAACTTTGGTGTTGAATTTCTTGTTGTTTCAAAAAAACACCTAAAAAGGTATCCATAAACTCATTAGCATTATTAGATTGCCAAGCACAAATTCACCTATGGTATTGACTTTTCTCATACTATAAAATTTCTGAAAAATCATATATACATCACTTTTATTTCAAAGAAGATATATCCAAGTCATTCTAATACATTGTAACAAAATAACGGACTTTAGAAAAATATGAAATTCCCCATATATCTAAATGAATAATAGCAAAAGGCTCTTAATTCACATGTCTCACAATAAAACTTGAACTCATTCAAATTAGAAAACAAATACATATATAATTTCCTAAGATAATTAAAAGAAAGATGTTCAAACCTTCGATGCCACAACCAAATAGTCATTTGATCTTTATCCTAACTACTCATTTGATTTGCTTGACTAAGCTTTGACCATATTTTTTTCATTAACTCCAAGTAATAGAATTTTCCCCACCTAACACCTTAACTAAGAATCTTCCTAGTTAGAATGTTCTAAAAAAATATAAAAAGAAGACTAAAGTGCTGCGTGCAAACAAGGGTAGAAGTGATTCAGCTAATAGAAAAAATATTATATTCAAGAGATGGAACCACATGTATAGTATTTAAGGTGAGAGTATCTGATAACATGATAGAACCCTCCCTAGTAACAAGAGAGGTACTACCATTGGCTGTAAGAATAAATAACTGAGGGAAAGGGAGAAAAAAATTTAATTGATTAGGGTCCCTAGTTATGTGATCGGGTGCACCTTTATCAATAATTCACGTATTATTTTTAAAAATAATAGAATATACAAAGGCTTTACCAAGTGTACTTGGGTGAATACTATGAATCATGGGTTGTATATATTTCTCCTTGGTGGATACTATCATAGCTTTTCTGGCAACATTCTTTCAAGATTTTTTTTTTGTTGCAAAATTCTACTATTCATTTGCCATGAAACCAACAACGAGAATTCGAAATATATTATTTGAAATACATAATATAAAGGAATTCAAACCCACTTTAACAACAATATAACATGTTAGAATGATGGAAAAATATGAATTTTTTACTACAATAAATAAATATGTATAAGAGTTGGTCTTAATAAAGGCTTAGTGCTACTATATAAAAGAAAAAACAAATGAATCTATTTTATAGAAGAAATATATCTTGTACAAGACATATGTCCTATACAAGTGATATGTCTTGTACAAGTAATATATCTTATATAAATAATATGTAGTATATAAACAGTACGACTTAAATATGATAATACTTTCTAAATAAATGACACCATGCCAATAATTTCTTCAATAAAATTATGATACATATAATTTTATTTTTTTCTCTTTAATATATAGCTTAGAGAACTACCACTATGACTAGTGTTTTCTAAAATAGATGCATATATATGCTGGGCTTTTGTTAAATTAATGTATGGATGATATTGTACTTACTCTGTCGATTGAACCAATACTACTGTATTTATGCGTTAATTGGGTGGGGTGTGATACTTATTGCATGTATATGATTTCAAGCAAAAAATGCAATAAAATCTTCAGGAAACCATCAACCGCCCTCTGTTAGAATCCGAAATCCGCATGTCTATACTGTCCAACACATGCTGAGTTGCTGAAGACGATGGCCTAGACGAAGAAAAAATATTTCAGGAGTGGTCCAGGAAAGTACTTTCAATCTGCTCATCCGTCTCTTGCCACTGGTTATCACCATCCAATACTGCTAAAATTTTATTTTTCTTCCGCCGACTGGATGCTTTTACGTGGAAGAATTTCGAATCTTGATCTCCACTTTTCAGCCAAATTCCACCCTCGATCGCTGTCTCCAATAAGTTTCATGCTTGTACAAGAGAAATTAAGCCCTTTTTTGGACTTACGAACCTGCTCCCACGAAGAAGCCGTGATGGATCTGTTCAGAGAGTTTAAGGCTTGCCGTGTAGCACGATTTGCAATGGCTAAATGTTGTTCCAGCCTTGAAGCCCCGACCCTAAAATCTCTAAAGTATTCTGAACAGGCAAATTCTCTCAATTTCTTGTTTCAAATCTTCAATAAACACGTAGAAAAAATTTGACACTAATTGGAGCACAATATTTGCATAAATTGATGGATATGCTAAGCAGCAATTATATGAAATAGTAATTAACATTGGCACAATTAATGAATGCAATAAGCATCATATGACACGGATGGGCAGAAAGGAATTAGGTAACTGTAAACACTAAGCAGCAATTAGGAAAACAACTATTATTTGGTTCGGTAATTGTCATTTCCTTCTATACATCATTTATTAGTTGGGGAATTCAAATCTTAATTTTCTTTTTACGCAGACATTGCTTTCCTTTTGAAAGGAATTTTTCAGGTTGAGTATCTATTAAGTTTGAACTAGCTTCAGTTTTGGCATTACTCCCACTTTGTCCATCGGGGCCGGGCTTCAATTGGCTTGAGCTAGCTTTAATTTTCCAAAGCATTATGAGATTTTGCATGGCTTATAACAGAAACTAAAGAGAGAATATAAATGCTTATTTAGATCCCCATGAATGCCCGACAGTGGGATTCCCAATACTATTTTGCCTGCTTTACCCTCTCTACTCTTTCCATCTGATGCCGTTTTTCCCAATACTCCCGGCACCTGTTCAAATGTATTATAAGCACTTTCAGAGAAATTAGAAGCCATGCCAAAAGCACTAAGAGAAAAGTTAAGAAACCTAATTCGCTAAAGTTTCTTATTATTGAAGAAAAGTTTATAAAAACCTCCAGGATTTCTTATAACTTTTGCTAGGGAGTAGGGACAGCTGTTGTGTAAAATAAGCCTCCAGTTTCACATTATTAGAATACCTTTAATTATTAGATTTTTAAAAAAGTCCCAGAGAAGTTTTTCCAGTATTAATATACATGTATTTATTATTATTATTTTCTACACAGTTTAATAGGGATATTAACATCGTCACCTCCTAATATTGGCACAAATTATATTTTGATAGTAAGTTTAGTTTTAATTAAACTGTCACCCCTCTACTTAATTAAAAAAATAAAAATATATTTATTTTTTAAAATTATTTTAATTATTTATATGATAAAAATAAAATTATTTTTTTTATCTTTTTCATTAAATAAAGAGATAGTAGTATAATTAAAATTAATACTGCTATCCAAATATAATTTGCGCCAATCTCAGAGGTAACAGTGTTCATACCTAGTTTAATTGGTAAACAAAGAAGAGACGAGATGCCAAGAAGATTTATCTCGGGGTTTTAACGTTGTCGCCCTTGAGGTTTTGCTAAATCATAGTTTGACGATGGTTATTATCAAAATTACACTATCACCCCTCAATTAGATTGACCCTTAACTTCAATTAAATGGACCAAAAAATCCCTCCATCTACTAAATGACCAAAATACCCTATATTCTCAACCTTCTTTTTCACAAAAAATATATACTATCATTGAGACAAATTTAATAAACCTTTACCTTATTTTCTCCGGTAGCTTGTAGCCCATGCACATTCTCAAACGAGCAAATCTTAAAACTAACTCAGTCACAAACTCTATCAAATCTAAATCACTAAAAATAAATCTTCAAAATGTCCACACATCCTTATCAACAGTGTGATTTCAGTAATAACCTCTATCAAACTGTGATTTTACCAAACTTCCTAGGGTGACACTGTTAAAATCCCGATTTATGTCCAATAAATATGGTTCATAAATGGAAACAAACCTGCGGCTTAATAGAATACCGAGCTCTGTCAATGATACAGCATCTTTAAATACTCCTGGCTGGAAGCAAGACAATGTAAGTTAAGTTAGAAAACAAAGTTTCAATGTGAAAATTAACTCTCCGAGTTATAATAACAGCTAATCAGCTTATAATGCACAGAAAAAACAAAGTGATTTTTCGGTATCCGCTTTTTCTTTTCTTTGAATTGTTAATGCTGAGGATCTTTTCATCTAGGGTTAATCAATATAGATCTTTTGACCTACAAAATTTCAATTTCATCCTCTATTTATCAAGAAGTTATAAACAAATTATTTTGGCTTCAAAATTTAATGAATCTACCCTAGACAGTGAAAGTATAAAAAAATTTATCGATGAACTATGCTATTATTGCATTAACTCCAAAATATTTATATAAATCATTATCAAGTGATGGGACTGGAAGAACAAAATTATTACCAATTCTAGAGTCCTTCATTCAAATTATCAAGTTAGAGAAAAACTAATGATAACAATAACCATTACCTGTCGGCACAGAGGGCATTTTTCTGTAGGTTCTGCTATCTTTAGTCCATCAACAATGGAGACTGAGGCAGCAGAGCAAGCACACATTTTGCATAATATATGACCACATATCAGAGAAAGAGGATCAAACAGTGTCTCCTGTTACCAGAAGAAATTTTTTTTTGCATTATTATGTTCACGGTAGAGCCCTGTATTAGTCGTTTAATAAAAGATAAAATTCAGATTTAATCACATCGCGTAGTTTATTTTAATCTCGATAGATCCCATATGCCAGATTAATTCGACAGCTAAAGCACCAAGCAAGCAAACAAATGTTGGTTCTTTCTCTCTTCAGAGCATCCGTATATATATTACATGTTTAGTGCTTTTTACTGTTCTGCATTAAGCAATCAATGGTATCAATTAGTCCAAAAGCCTGACATACGATTAAAACTGGATCCCCGACAGATCCAGCAGTACTCGTGCTTTTCTTGATTAAAATTTATTGCCTTTAGAATTAACTGACTAATTACTTCTACATAATAAGCCTTACTGCATATACATAATTTTATTTCTAGGAAGATGGATTAAGGGAAGTTACCAAGCATATAGGGCAAGTCAAATCAATATTAAGCTTCATGGAATCAAAGAGCTCACAAGAGAGTGATGGTTTGCCATCGTTAAATGTGAGCTTGTATCCTTCAGTCGATGCAGAGGCAGCAATGTTTGAGTTGGTTTCTCTCAAATTGATGTGCAAAGCCAGAAGCTCACGCAGCCATGGTGATTGTAGGATTTCAATTTGCATACTTTGAGCTTGTGACTTGAAGGCCGGCCCTTGCTTGCAACAATCATGGATCTACACCATAAAAATTTCAGTAGTTTTAAATAGGAAAATAAGTTTTTTTTCTTAAAAAAAAAGGAGTGAATTTTACACGAATTGGGTTCTCTGTCTTAGCCGTAAACAAAAATGAATAAGAAAGAAGACAGTAAATAAG
Organism: Ailanthus altissimus; assembly: GCA_946807835.1. NCBI lineage: Eukaryota > Viridiplantae > Streptophyta > Magnoliopsida > Sapindales > Simaroubaceae > Ailanthus > Ailanthus altissimus. Next base: position 26,097,799 of record OX327684.1, read on the forward strand.
CCACATAGTGGAATAAATTCACCTACTTTATCATACTTCTTGAGAATTTTCTGAATCATAACGGCGTTGATTAGAGCATAGACAACCAAGTCTCTGCTTTCTTCAATTAAGGAAACATGGGTCTCTTGCTGTTTGCCTTTAGACCAAAACAAGTACTTGCGAAAGCCAGCAGCATGATGAAGCTTAAGCAATTTCTTTGCACTCTGGTTGAAGTAGCGTACTACATCTGACATATCATTCACAAGGGAAGGGAAGAAGGCTCCATCGCACACTACACCATTCATTTGAATTGAATACAAGTGATTAGTATGAAAACATAATTTTATTTCCATCCACATCATGATCTTGAGAATGGGGTGTATATCAAAAGATCTCGAGTAAACTTGGATCAACAGACGATCCAAATCCACAGATTAAAAAAAGAATATGAAAGGGGGCAAAAGATCATCTCGTGATCATCAACTGGAAAAATTAAATATCAATTATTTGCCTATTTAGTCCCTTAAATTGGAGCCTACTGCTCTGTCTCGTGACTCATTTCTCATCTACCGCCATTGATTATACTCCTAACAGTTGCTTGTTTGTTAAGATGGTAAATTTTTTAGAAAATGAATCTCTAGTTCTACCAAATTCATCTACATTATAGAGTAGAAAAAACAAACATAGTATCACTACTCGGCACACAAAAGAAAAGTACTAATAAATAAGAGAGAGCGCTTCAGCTTCGAGGCTAATTATATTACCTCAAACCCAAAAGTGAAAAATCACATTCTATCTGTTCTACATGTTGTAAAAATCGTTTTGTTAAATGTTGTAAGCAGTACTCCAAATTAATGAGTAAGAAAAACTTGTGAAGAAGTATAAGAAGCAGCAGCAAAAAATTAACAAGAGACCGAAACGAAAAACAAAATGGTTATAAGAAAAATCATTTATAGAAGAGGGAAATGAAAAAAAAAAGACAAGTATCCTGATCCTGTAAACTTGAAACAAATGTAAGCCGAGAAATATTAAGATTACAAAAGCGAATGAAATGAAACAAAAATATACATATAGCCGAAACCTGGACAATGGTTGTGGCATGTTTTTATTTCAAGAGCCCCATCGGGGTCGTCCTTTTGAGACTGAAATTTTATCTTGCACTTGTTCAATATGTTCTTGAGACTCTTACAAGCAACCTCGGGTAGCTTTTGCTCTTTTTGTTGCATGTACTCCTGGTACTTCTTGCAGAACTTCATAGCTCTGGCGACTAATTGGTTCCAAAGAAAATGACTTTATGACTTTCAGCCAGTTGTTCTGATAATGGAGTAAGAACAATGCTAGGTTTATAATAAGGTTAGGATAAATATTTTGTATTTTAAGTAATGTATAATTATCAAAAGCCCCACAAGTAGACGTAAGAAAATGATTCCTCTTTGAGTCCAGATACTTGATGCTTTGTCTTATTTTCCGGACAAAGTCACGGCTGACTACGGATAAAAAGTCAATTTCTCCGAGAAATCTCTTGGCAACTTTGCTTTGCTCATGTTATCAGAATCTGTTATTTAATTACGTCCCTAATATTTGGCCATAAAGTGATTAGCGTTAGAAAATAAACAGGCTTATCGTCAACAAACAAACACCACCACAACAACTGAACCAACACCATGTCAAATCATATTACCAATTTTTTTATTAAAAAAAAAAAAACCTATCAAAGTTCTTCTGAAAATTCTTATCTATGTCATTATATTACAGTTGTTTTGCCAAATTAAAGTTGATCATTTGCTGCTGTATTTTGCTTTGTCGGTCAAGATATATTTAGTCTTTGGTGAATGACGCATGCCATGATATAGGTAGCGAAAAGTGTGCTTAATATTTAATGATTTTCGTTTAAGAAATATCAATAATTCAACCATAGAATAGAATATTTTCGTTTGCTTTCATGTTACAACTTACAACTTGAAATATAATAGGATAAAAAATATTTATACATTTAAAATTTGATCTAAAAGATCAAAAAGATAGTTTTATTTTTTATTTTTAAAATGATTAAAAACACTTATTTCATTAATATTTTTTTCCTCATCAGTTTTTTATCCTCTCTAATACTTTTTTAAATAAAATAATATTATTATTATATAAATTACAAAATTTTAAATATAATAATATTAATAATAAATTAAAATTTTATTGTCACCGTTAAGACTGGACATAACCATTTTTGAATTGATTTAAATCCGAACCAAAATCAAAACTAATCGATTTTATTTTTAGAATTGAATTAAATTGAATTGATTCGATTTAATTTTTAATTTTTTTAATTTTTAATATATTTTTTTTCAATTTAAATCAAAATACTAGTTTCCTTCAGAACAAATATAATATTCTCTAACAAATATGATATTTACTAACTGAAAATTGTAAAAATAAAATAAACTCTAACGATAAACAATTAAAATGATCAAATATTAACTATTAAGTATCTAGAGAAACAAGTTTTTGCACAAAGGTATCAACAACCTTCGTTATCAAATAATAAATCGAACTCCCTAACAAAAAATAATTTCGTCACTCTTAGAAGTCGCCACGAGCATCTGACAATTGTACCAATTTTTTGCAAGCCATTAAATATGAATGAAAAAAGTTTTTAAATATGGAGAAAAAAATATTATTATTTCATAACAAATATAATAAATACTTAAAATTAGCTTTAACTTAATTGATAAAGTTGAGATAATACTCCTCTCATATCATGAATTTGAATTCAATAAATTTGCTTTTTTAATTATTATAATTTTAAGTTTAAATATAATAAAATAGAATATGTGTTGAATAAAAACAAGCTCTAGACCAGTTGATAAAGTGGAATAATAGCCCTTCTGAAGGTCAAGGGTTAAAATTCAACCGGTTTGCATTTTTAATTATTAATATATTAAGTTTAAATATAATAAATAGAAAATGTTTTGAATAAAAAGTAAGCTTTAGCTAGTTGGTAAAGTAGAGTTATAGCCCTCCTCAAGGTTTAGGGTTCGAATTTAGTAGTTTGAATTAAATGTCACCTTCAACTCAATCGGTAAAATGGATAAAATAACCTTCTTAAGACTCGGGTTCAAGCCATGCCATCTTGTTGTGCTTTGCAAATTCATTTTATTTTTTGTTTTTCAAATGAACCCAAAAAATCGAAAATCAAAACATAAATAATCAGTTTGATTTTTATATTTTATTTTATTTTATTTATTTTAATTTTTTTAAAGAGAATTAAAAAATCACGATCAATTCAATTTTAATCAAAATTAGATCAAATTAGTTTGTTCCCACCTTTACTCGTAGTCATAACAAAATTATGTTTTATTATACAAGTTTTTTTAATATTATAATAATTTACTAATATTTACAATCAGAAATTTATCAAGAGATATAATAATAAAACATCTTCTTGTGCTTTGCAAATTCATTTTATTTTGTGTTTTTCAAATGAATCCCAAAAATCAAAAATTAAAACATAAATAATTAGATCGATTCTTATATTTTAATTAATTTTTTTTGAAAGGAGAATCGAAAAACTGCGATCAATTCAATTCTGATTAAAATCAGATCGAATTAGCTTGTGCTCACCCTTACTCGTAATCATAATAAAATTATATTTTATTATACATGTTTTTTTTAATATTATAATAATCTACTAATATTTACAATCAAAAATTTATCAAGAGATATAATAATGATATTTATTGAAGTGCAATTTACAAATTTAAACTTTAAGAAAAAAATTAAATTTACCTAATTAAAAATAAATAAATAAATTTACCTTTACTTATACACGAGAGGAGACTCAAACCTCGACCCCTAACTTAAATTATTTGTTAGTGATATTGGAATGTAGAGTACTTACATTAGGGGTATTCTTTGTTAGTGGCATTGGGATATGAAGTTGTGGATTGTATTATAAAAAAATTATTTAATTGTTTTTTTATTTGGTTAATTCTAACTTATGTGATTAAATTTCAACCTATGAATGTAACCCTCTCTAATTTTTTTTAAACATAAAAAAGGGGAAAAAAAAACTATGATATAATCCCAACCTAGGTTTTTTTAAAAAAAAAACTATCATATAAGATTAAATTTAAACCTATATGATGTAACCCTCTCTCTAATATTTTTTTAATAAAAAAAAGAACCTATTATATAACTTCCCTTTCCATTACTATGTTCACCAAATATCATAATCAACTCAAGTTAATGGGCAGGTCTCTCCACACATCTTTGATTGTGTCCGCTTTGCTGATCAGTACAGCCTCGCGTTAATACAGCTCCCATTATGGTGGAGATATCAGCCAGTAACGGAAATCCTTGGAGTTGTTTTGCCTCTGGATGTTGATTGCGGATTAATGCAAGAGGTGATCACTGACTCTATCAGATATGCTTTATTTAGAATAACTCAATGTTTAACTCAATTAGAATGCTCTGTTGTTGATGTTGTAGTTAATAGTTGGGGAGCTGGGAACACGATGATATTTGCGGGATGCGCGTCGATGGTAGTGAATATAAACAGTGATATTAAAGTGGTAAAAAGCCAAGCCGGTAAAGTTTTGTTCCTGGTTTCACATAAATGTCTTTAACTCAAAATTCTTCTTATTAAAAATGTGGATTACCTCTTATAAACCTAGTATTTTATGTCTTGACGATGTGAAATTTGTTTAAAGTGTTACATATACCCCTTTTAAAAACTCAGCGCATTCGTTGAAGTTTGCTCCACTACCGTCAGTGAGGACTCTAAGAGTGACTTTAATATTATTTGTCATGATTCAATTCAAACTTAATAAGATATTATTCGTTTTGGGTTGAAGCTTACACAATTTTATTTTTAAATTTCACGCAAGTGTCTTTAATTTAAAACACGTTTTACTAATTAAGGTATGAATAAGGCACAAGAGAGATGCTTAATTTATAAGAGGTGATCCACACTTTAATTTGGTAATACATATTTTAGGTGAAGAACGCTTGTGTGAAGCTCAGAAATAAAACTGTGCGAATTTAAGCTTAAAGCGAATAATATCTTACTAAGTCTGGGTTAGATGTGACAATAACACTTTTGGAACAAGATTGGTATGGTGACTAACTGTGACGATTCTGATTTACTCGGTTGGCCGCATCTAAGGTGCCCACTTTAATCGTGCTGTCCCCGTGGCCAAAGATTCCCATGGAAACAGCTTGCAGGTAAATGACTTGCAGGCATAAACCAACTTTGAGCTCCATGCAATTTAGTAGTTACATTTGGTGATCTTAATTATATATAATGTGGTTTTACATTAGATTTTTATATTAAAAGCTTAAATACTATCGCTTTGGAAACCAGCTTATTCATTAGCTCAAGTTCTTGGATAAACGCTAGCAGCGGGAACCATTCGATTGATATTCAATGGGAAACATGATCATTTCATAGGAACACTTCCAGCAGGTTCAGATATGCAGTCCTTTGAGATGGAGTTTATAATCACATTCTACCTCACATTCATAGTATCTGGTGTCGCCACTGATAATCAAGCTATCAGTTCATCTTCTTAATTATACAGCATCACATATATATATATAGATGATTTACAGGTTTATAAATCTCATAATCGATAAGCAATAATATTAATTTATATGTATGTCGCAAGGCAGGCGGATTTCAGGAGCATCAATGAACCCAGCAAGAAGCATGGGGCCTGCAATTTTGTCAAACCGATACTCTCAGGTTCTCGGATAAGACCTTGCCTGCTCAGATCACCAAGACTCCCTTCTCCTTCCTCGGGACTAGTACTGCAGCAAGTGCTTAGCCCATTCTAATGGACAAAATTTTATGAATATAGCTGACATCTATCCTATATTGAACCTTCAAATACTCGTTATATGTATTACTTCGAGAACTTTCAAAATATATTCAGGCCGAGCTGCTCGGTTTCTGTATTTATGAAATGTTCTCAAGTTCATCTCATTTAAGGTAGTCTACATTAATGGACTGACAGGCTAATAACTTTTTGGAATTAGAAAATGATAGGAATTAGAGTTGAAACTCTGAGAGATAACAAGTAGCCACCTCTATAAAGAAGCATTTATAAAAAGTCTATATGGTGTTATTCATTGAAATGCAGAGCTCTGAAAATAAAATACATAATAACAATTATGTTACGTCAAGATTGAATAATTAAAGTCAAACTCGAGCTCCTCGGTAATCATATTCCCTCTGTATAGTCATATTCTTATGACTTTTTATTTGTACTCTAATTTCCTGGTTTCTATCACTCAACAAATGAAAAAGATTGGTATATGGCCTTCTGAAGAAGAAATTAAGCTGAAGATGATGGGGTGCTAATATCTGTCATGAGGAAATGGAGCTGCTGTTGCAAATGCAGGACCTGTATTAGAAATGAATAATATACAGGAAACTTCAAGTGAGAATATGTTGTCACGATAATTTGCTTGAATTAAATTCTAAGTAATGATGTGAATATGCTGATTTAATAGTTCATTTGTCAGCATAAGCAATCAAAATAACTCAAATGCAGATGTGCAATAACAAGTTTAATGAAACTATGTATCAACACACACCAGATAACAATTGAAATGTAAAATTTACAGAAATTACCAACCTAGTTGCTTTATTCAACTTATACTATTTGAAACCGCGATGTAACCCAACTCCATCCAATCCCTTTTAACAACATGTTAACCATAATATCACAATCAGTTCCAGTTAATACCAATAAATTCTGACAGGTTTGATAGTTCAACACTTCAACTCGGCAGGTAAACAGCAAAATGGCTAGGTTTAATTCTCATTACTTACCAAAGAGATATTTTCACAATAACTCACATTAACGATGAGACTACGTAGTACGTATATGCTATTTGGTAAGTTATAACTCTTTTGGCTAAATACACGAAAGACTGAAATTGAAAAATAACCCATTGAAGAAAAGTCAAATATTCTTACAAGTATTTGAACTTTTTACTTTTCCATAGAATTTTTCCATCCTGATGAGTCGGTTGATTTTATTATTTTTGATGTTGAATGACTATTGAACTCTCATTTAACAGTGTCCCCCCACTGATTGATCAGTTATCTTGCCCATTTAATAGTGGGTTGGAATGAAACATGTAGCTAGGTTGTATAGCAAATCCTTATTAAATCAAGAATCTAATTAAGAGAACACTCGAAAGAGAGAGAAGATAATGATGAATAAAGGAGAAGAAAATTTATTACCTCCTGCTGAAGCAGAGAGGGAAGATTGTCAACTGATACAAGACAATTGAATTGCACGCGTAGCTCCGCTTCTTTAATGCCAGACCACGTATGTTGAGGCAAGGCCAGTAGAAGTACAGTCAGAACATCAGCTGTAGAAGGATGCATCCCTTTGCAATTACTTTGATCAAAATCACACAAATTACTCAGCTCAGTTATAGAGAACGGAACCAGCATTTCAATCCCTTGATCAATGCCGTTCTTATTTACAGTCCCTGAGACCACTGTCATAGGCTTTTCATCCTCAGCTTTTAGAACTGTCACATTTGTTTCCCTACAGCATGTTCCATCTGACGAACTGAAATTTCCCGATAAAAGATCTGCTCCTTGGCAACAAATATTTGCAGCCAGTTCAGGTAATGTTTGTTTCAAACCCCAAGAGGTGACATCTTTACATAATGAAAGTTTTGAAGCCAACCATATGTTCACATGCTTGAATAGTTCAGTGTTTCGTATTTGTTTCAATACCTCCTCCTGAAATACCAAACTTTGAAAACTCAAGATCAGATTTCTGTGTGATACTTATCTTTTCGAGTTAAAATATGAAAAAGTAAAAGGAACAAAAGAAAGCTAAAGAACACCTTCATAACCAGCCTCCTTTTCTCCTCTTCACTTAAGATTATACTCCCATCCCCATCCTCTTGTCTTCGGACCTCTGCAACCCACTTGATGAACTCTTTCAAGTCATCAGGTGCTGATTTAAAGACAACAGAGAATAAATTCTCAACATCTTTCACATCATCAGATTCTAATCGAAGGGGAACATATTCAGTTAAGTACTTAGCAACCTTGTTCCAACCCTCAGTTCTACAGTCCTGCAGAGAATCAAAGGTGATCACCAGGAGCAAATTACAATTTCTTCCCATGAAAAGGTTTTCCAGAAGTAAAAATGAAAATAGTACTATCCATATGTCAAGAAAATATTACTATCCATAAATTCAACCATGAAGGCAATGTTTGTAATTCTCTCGCCGAAAGATTTACTTTTCTGCTTTACCTTCCTGCATTTAGTTCAACTTCTTACATCCCCTTTCAGCTCTTGACTTACCTTAAAAAACATGTACATGCTCATACATGTACGTAGAAGAGGAGGGTTCAGACTGATTATAGCTTAAATTATTAAAAAATGATTGGGGTCTTCAAGCTCTTTACATTTTCCATATACGTTCCAACTGTGCCTATATGTCACAGTGGTTCATATGGACTATGGAGAGAAAACGAAAGGTGATAAAAAAATTTCCATGGTTAACTGTGAAAGAACTTCCAATAAGAATAGTACCACAGTGTAGAGAATAGATGGTGCTTTGTGAAGCCTCGAGACAATCATGAATCTGAAAAAGAAATAAAAGCAATAGTCAGTGATTGGCTTAAATGTTTTCATATCACATTTGCTTAATAACATGATATGTTTTGAGAACTGAAAAGTCTGAAATCCTAGTGCAGTAGAATAAGACTATTAACCATATACAATACTCTGATTATCATAGTACGGAAATTTCAGATTAGAAAAGATACCCCCTACGATGTCCTGTTGCTTCATCAATAGTATCCATGGCCTCCCAAAGCAGTGTAAGAGGGACCCAATGAGGAGGATATTTGAATCTAGCAACATCCAAAATCAGAACCATATCTCTTCCAGCATGATAGCCCCCAATTGGTGAAAAATGACCAGTTCCAGTCTGTAACCAGACAGTAAAACAATTTTCAAACATTTATTAGTACTTCACTGATGGTCAAGAATACTAGAAGTAAAACTGTTATGTTTTGAATGCACAAATTACAAAATAACATAGAGCATAAGTCAACTTGTGGCCTTAATCATTCTAATCGAAATTACAATAACCTTATGAGATTGTGACTCGGGCATTGGCAACAGTTTGCCCGCACTTAGTAGGAAAAAGAACAAAAATACTTAAAGAAGGTTGTCTTGGCAAGAAGTTCTGAAAATCAAATCAGCTTGCCTTCAGTTCAAAAGGAGGAAAGTCCTAAAGCAACAAAAAAAAATCACAGAACAAGGAGATTGACCAAATGAAACCAAAAATAATCTCTTAACTACCAATGAAATGTCATAGCAGCATCTGCTGAAGGCCTATCCAATGTGCCCTGAATCACAAATCTCACAAGGTTATTCGAGTCCAATAAAGTTCACGATGCCTTTCTATAATTTTGAGCAAACCAGATTGATTAACAATAACTAGAATTGAAAAAATAAGCCAAGTATTATACCTGCTTAAATACTGCTCTATGATATGAGGTGATGACATGACAATCTTGTGAAGATGCAGAGGAAATAACATATCTGCGAAAATCCTCAAGGGAACTTTCATTTGTCCTAAAAGCTTCAACATTAGCTCCATTACAATGAGCCAAACATGCAACTTTACCAAATGTAATTCCCTCTGCTTTAATCTTGTTTAAAGGCTCACAGCAATCTAACATTGAATCATCAAACCATCTCCAAGGTCCTGAAATTAAAGTGAAAATAAAAGATAGATACGTCTAATCTTTTTCTTTTTACTTGGCTCAAAAGTAACCAAAACCCAATAATACAAACGAGTTATTAATTTACCTTTCCATGTTCTTCCCGGATCAATAGCGAGGGCATTCAAGACCACAGCAAGGCTTGCAAGTCCACAGTATGCGGGCTCTGACTGAGTCTGATAGTATGATATCAACTTAAAAAATCCTTCCATGGTCCCTCCTTCAAGTGCTTCTATAAACAGTTGCTGCAATAATATCAAAAGAACTTGTGAGAGGCCGAAAGCAACCAAACCATTAATCTTGAAACAGAGATATGAAGTAAGAGAGGTGGCTGTAGTTACACTGACCTTGCCTTGAGGAGAAGCGAACTCAATTGCGGGAGGAGAGGGAAGAACTCTTCTGTATAGCCCCGGTACCGCCATTATCAGTTAAGATGAAATTGTTCAGGTTCTAGCTAACCTGTGAAAATCATGAGTTAATGACTTATATTATATTTTTATATAGAGTGGTGCTGGTAGTATGGACGTTTTTGCCTCTTTTTTTTTTGGTGGCAGGTTTCGGTTGAAGTCAAAGTGGATAATCCACGTTCAAGTTTTTGTATTAAAAATTTCTGGCCCTCCATCTGCACCATTTTCTTTCTTTTGTTGGCTGACCTCAGACGATACATATGGATTTGTATATTTCTTTTTCGCTGTATTATAATATTTTTATATTAATATACTTGCAGAAGAAGGTTTCCCTTAAGTTAACCACCACAAAATGTGATTGATGCTGAAGTGAAATTTGAGCAGGATGTTGTTAAACATTATCATATATTGAATTCATAATAACTCGAGATTGAATAGATATAGAGAAAAACATACCAGATGATTAAAACTTCACCTCGAAGATTAGAAGATTAACAGCTTTAATGAGAATTGAGATTATAATAGTTTTTTATAATTAAATTTATACAAGTTCAATGAATTCTTTCTATATAATGAAAAACAAAGAGAACAATATTAATTTAACCACAATTGTAAAAGAAATTTTTAAATATTAGTTAAATTATATTCCATCAATCATAATTTAATTAATATTAAATTTTTATTTTTGATAAGTCTAAATTAAATATTTTTAGTCAATAAAAGATAGCCCAAATAGTAATTATTGTTAATACGTATGGTATAAAAGAAATAATAAAGACTAATAGATGTAACCGTTGGTGCATATTCAACATTTCTTTAAGAACATCCTGGAAACGACTTTTTCTCTCATTTGATATATTTTTATATTAGCTGTTATTGAAACTTTTCTTTTTGAGAATATAAAATTATAAGCACAAACTCAATATCTCAATTTTAGAGGCATCGAAATTAAAACTATCCCTTCAATATAAATAAAAAATGAAAAATTCAAACCCAACATCTTTTAACTTTAAAATGCGGCCCAAGTATTTGATCATCTGAAAGAAAAGTAGTACCCTTTTGCCACCCGACTAGGGCGGGGATTAGCTGAAACATTAAGTTGAATGTCAAGCTTTATCCGGAATATACCTGCTTTCTTTCTTCGATGTTATTGAAACTTCTTAAATCAATTTTTCTTTTTATAAAACTATACAATTTAAATTTTTCATCCACCATCTCCCTTTCTTGTTTAATTTCTCTTTATATTCGATTTAAGGTTCTTTATTCATTATTTTTTCCTTTCCCGACGCGTTTTAGCATGCAATTAATATGATGAGAGAGATGAATAAACTTCGAAGAAATTTACCAAACTTCTTGTTTCTTTGACATTCCACTATTATTGACGAAAGATTAGAATGAGGTCGAAGGAGTTTAGAGGAGCTAAAACCTAAATTCACAACTAGTTGGTGTTCGTTATCTGTCAACATCAATGCCGAGGAGTAAGCACATAACTTGGTTCCATTGTTTAATTTTCTGATAATAACTCTTGCCTATTCCCCGTGTGCTTTTGATCCATGAAGGATGCCTCTTACCTCCTCGTAACAAGGTTTTTGATCTGTGGAAAACGCCTCTCCCTCCATAATGGCATTTCAATCCTGGGGATACAGAATACATTTGCTTTGCGGAAGCCTTTCGCTCCTTTATAGAGTCATCTCAATCCCGGGAGTAAGCTATTTGCCTCTCGGAGAATAACCCAAAGCAAGGCAATATTTGGCCTTCGTGCAGTGCGTATCTTAAGATTTCACATATTCAGGGCACAAGATAATATGTGTTCTTTGTTTGCAATATCAAACAAAACATTGAAAAAAGAAAAAAAAAAAAAGATTTAAGTGGGTACTAGAAGTGAGGTGCACCAAGATCCTCATCTACCTTGTTCTCTCGGCATCTCTTGAGAAGGTGGAGCTGTCGTTGCAAGTGCAAAACCTGCCAAATCCATAATTGCCGGTGAGAAATCTTGAAAGTGAACACTAAAAGTTGAGTTTGAATAGCAGCCTAAAAAGGATGTAGATGGACCTGACATGTACAACAATGGATGAAGATACTGAAAGTGGGACGTAATCAATCTGACATGCATGCTCAGACAGAAATTTCCTTGTGAACATCCTTTCCTCATTCCAGACAATGCCCCAACCCGGTTAACTTATTTTTTCTCTACTGAAGGTTTTTTACAAGCAAAACAAAAGTTACCTTCAAGAACATTAAATTCTTTTGATTGTGAAACACATGCTTCCAATTTCAATCTCATTCACCCCCCACAGGAAGGGTGGTCATGGTAGCTAGGAACAGGGGATGGAGGGCATGCAGGATCAGTCTTAAGGCTTCTGTACTAATTAACAATTGAAATTACATCCTCCTAGTCCTCTCGAATGAGTACCCTTAAATGGAGATACAGACTTGAATATTCAAAAACAGAAGCAAAAGGAACAAAAATATACCAGGATAATATACATACCTCTTCTTGAAGCAAAACAGGAAGATATTTTGTCAAAACGAGGCCATCGACTTCTCGTGAAAGCTTCTCATCTTTGATACCAGACCATGTATTCGTAGGCAAGGCCAGTAACAGAACTGTTAGAATATCAGCTGCGGCTGGGTAGAGCCCAATGCACTTACCAGGGTACCAGCCACAGCAACTTGCGCCCTTTTGGGATGAAGGAACCAGTACATCAATCCTTTGCTCACTGCTACCGTCTACGACTACCCCTGACACCAATGTAACGGGCTCGTCACCATTAGCCTTCAACAATTTCACGCAAGTTTCCCGACAGCAAAAGCCCCCTGATAAGCAAGATTTTCCAGCCAAAACTTCTGCCCCTTGACAACACACAGTTGCAGCAATGCCAGGCAGATCAACTTTATAACCTAATGCTGGCATGTTTCTGCTACATGGATTTACTGAAGATAAAAATGCCACAACATGTTTATAAATACCAGTTTCCTGCACTTGTTTTAGCACCTCTTCCTGCAAAATAAAACATTGGTCATTGAGACATTTAGTGGAAGCACATACAACTGCAGAATTAGTGTCTCACTAATCAAAGTAGGTAAAAATATGGCACTGAAGCTCTAGAACACCTTGATAGCTAGCCGTCCCTTCTCCTCTTGGCTTAGACTGTGATGACCATCCTCTTGTCTCCGACCTTCTGCTACCCAATTTATGAACTCTCCAAATTTTGACAGTAGTGATGTGAGAAGGACAGAGAGAACTTTTCCAATATCTTGGACATCCTCGGATGTTACAAGATTGGGAACATCATCCGTCAAATACTTTGCAATGCCAACCCAACTCTCCTGCTTACAGCTCTGCAAAAAATTCCGAAATAATATCCTCACTCAGTATAACAACAATAATTTGGCTATCCAGATTCAAGATTAGGTATAAGTAAAAAAGAAACATTTGACAAAATCCAACTCCGCAATTGTATATCTCCTATGGAAACATGGTTCCAGAAAGTAATTTTACTAATCTAAGACAAACTCAATTCCCCATTTACAGTGTATCAATAATGAAACTTGACCAGCTACTTTAAAATGATATGATAAGGGGTTTGATGTAACTACTTCCACTGAGTGAAACAACTTGATCAATATCTATAATGATGTACCCAAAGTGACCAATAAGCAAATAATGTGCTTTCAAAATAGAACTTTATTCACACCAAGAGCTGCAATTGCAGGAGTATAGTCTGCATGGTTTCCATAGAAAATCAAGCTGTGTAATAATGAAGAAAAATTTGGAACGTGATTAAAAGGAAAATCTAAGAACCACTAAAAAGGCTAGAAAATGCCAAACTGGACTTCTTGTGTCCTATATTGTTGCAATGTCTGAATTTAAAATTTGAGGAACTGAGGTGCTCTAACAAAGACTAGCATACACTCATCTTTAGAACAAATACCAAAAACAAGTATTTTTGGCCCTCACAGTGAGCAAGCATCACAGTGATAGAAACAAAACAAAACAAAGCAAAACACAAATCAAAATTGAAATGTTAAGTAAATAACGATAAAATAGAAAAAAATAATAAGAGTGACACATTGTAGTGAACGAAAAATTTTGTCTCTCTACACGTGTCTGCAGCTGAAAATGTTGGCAATCATACCAAGGTATAAAGCATTCCGGGCTCTCTGTGAGGCCTAGATATAAGCATGAACCTGAAAAACACCAAATTTTAGTACCTCAATTCAGAATAAAATATTGACATACATTGACATTAGAAAACATTAGGATAGAGCATCTCAATGCAGTTCCTTGCATGCAGGAGAAAGTATCTCAGTTAATTGAAAATCTTTGGTTTGAATCCCTAGATCATCAAACTTAAGAGCAGACTAACTAGTCAACAGATACTCTCACTCTAGAAGCCTTAACAGGGTAAAAGTTGCCTCATAAGTTTCTTGTGGCTTGTTTACTTTGCTTAACACCTCGTCTTATGGTTATTCTCATTTCTTTATCAATTTTCCTTCAAATGGGCATGATAACAGTAATTGGTTAAAGCAGCTGACCTAGCATGCAAATCAAGTCCCATTTCAATGAGTTTACATGTTAAATAAATGTTCTCAACCATCAGTTGAATAAAAAATGGACACAAAAAAAAAAAAGGATCACATTAAAGAAAAACATCTTTTGTGCATTTAACATATTGCCAATTGTTCCACATTTACATCAAATCTTTCCAATGGAAGGAAACTTTGACCATTCAATCCATTAAATGCAAAAGCATGCCATTTATCATACTGATACTCATTCTCTCCATGCTATGATAATGGCATTGAGAGTAATTTTATCAACCATTTATATAAACAATTTATGTCAGCAACTAATAATTGCCAATCATGACCATCCGTTTCAACATTATTGATCATTATATGAACAGTGGCAACAATATAATTGAGATTAAGAAACACAAAATAGGATACTTCAAAAAGATGTATACACAAACACCTACCCTCTGTGTTGTCCAGTAGCTCCAACAACAGTATCCATGGCTTCCCAAAGAAGTGTAAGTGGAACCCAATGAGGAGGATACTTAAAACGTGCGACATCTAAAATCAGCACCATGTCTTTTCCAGCGTGATAACCACCAATTGGAGAAAAATGGCCTGTTCCTGTCTGCACAACATTGAGAAAGATGACAACTAATCTTCAATAGATCTAGAAAGGCTGCAACAATACAGATTTTCCCAACAATAGAGTTATGGAAAAACATTTTAGTTTAATTTAACAATAATGGTATTTATTAGACAGATCACTTAAGTTGGAGTTGAGAAATCCGAAACACAAATAATGAAACTGATCTAGAGGGTGCATGATCTCAAAAATGTATCTCATCAGCATTCAATGGATTCTCTTTTTTAGTAAATCAATTAGGAGGAAAAGACTTTCTAAACCTTTCAACTGTGTTGAATCTTTATACAATTGATTTGGAGGCTGTAAAAACCCTTATAACCAATTACACATGCTTTATGATGAGGAAATCCCAACTCCAAACACTTAAATTGATATAACAGTTTCCAAATTGGATGCAAATATCATCTCATTATACATGACACAACACGAAGAGCACTGCCATTAGAACATGAGTTATCTGTAATCAACAGGTGAAAAACTCATAATGCTGTTACCCAGTCATGAAGTAGACATAAATGAGTCAAACAGAACCTTGATGGGGTAAATTCTTACTCTTTCCCACTGCATCAAAATGCTCTAAATGGTTAAAAATGACATCATAGAAGTCTTTGGACAATAAACTAAAGCCAAAACCATACTGGCAATGTATGATAAAGTATTCCAAGACTTAAATGTTATAACTGAAATCTTCAAATATATGTTCATGGTTACCAACTGAAATGGATCACAACAATAAACATTACATGCAAGGCTGATAGTATGATGAGATCAAAAGAGATCAACCAACTAACAAGCAAAATGAAACTTCAAATAAAGATCAGGGTTCAACCAAGTAATTCAAAGTTGATCATTACCTGTTTGAGAATCCCTCTATGATATGAAGAAATTACATGACAATCATCGGAAGCAGAACATATCATTACATACTTCCGGAAGTCATCAATGGTGCTTTGGTTAGCACAGAAAGCTTCAACCTTTGCACCAGCACAATGGGCCAAACAAACAAGCTTCCCAAATGAGATGCCTTTCTCTTTAACCTTTTCCAGAGGTTCACAGCAGTCAAGCATAGATTCATCAAACCACCTCCAAGGTCCTACAAGGGAAATCTATGGCATTTAATATCCTTCTAAGGAGCAACGTCCTCAAAAGAAAAGCAAATGATGCAGAAGCCAGAAAGTAAACATCAGTAACTGCCACATGCAAATGCCAAAGAAAAAGAAGGCTGGAAGATGAAAAAGAGTATTTAGAAAGAAAAAAAATCTTATAGATGAAATAAAGTTCCACAAAGTGTTGGGGCCTTCATCACTATGATAGACCTCAGTAAAGTAGTCAGCTCCAACAAATGATATAATGTATTCAATTGTGATTCAAGGAAACTCAATCAAACAACAAACAAGTGTATGAAAAAGAAAGCCGACAAGATCGCACATGTAAGAGGGAAGTTGACCGTGGAGTCACAGAAAAATTTGGCTGCCTTATTTTTTTTTCTCACTTTTTAACTTTTAAGCGAAGTATGGATCATGAAAAACATGAAACAAAATGTGCAAATAAACAATTGGCCACCTGCTAGCAATTGCACCAACAAAGGCAAAGGCCTAGGAACATACGGCTCAGAGAAGATTTTGCCATCTCATAACAATGCAGGGGGACATTTAAAAAAAAAAGATCAGAGATGGAATGATATTCTAAGTTTGAGGTTAAGTAAATTATTAGAAGTATAAATCAGACATATGCAAATGAATCTAAATATTACCTTTCCATTTTCTTCCTGGGTCAATAGCAAGAGCATTCAAGACCATTGAAAGACTGGCCAATCCACAATATGCAGGCTCCGATTGCGTCTGAAAGTAAGAAATCAGTCTATAAAAACCTTCCATAGTCCCACCTTGAATGGCCTCTAGGAAAAGTTGCTGCAATTCCATAACACAAAAGCAGTTGATCAGCAACACAAATCATAGAAGAACTAGAATAACCAAAAATCAGACTCACTAAGCCAACAGAATTTACTCTTGCTTTCAACAGAGAGTGAATCTAAAAAGGGATAATTCTGGAAAGCACACCATAGAGAAACTTCAATTCAACATCTGATTCCTCTGACATACACGGTCAAACATTTCATTCAACTCACAATGTACCATTCAAGTCAGTACAAACACAGTGCATTTTAACTAATACTACAAAATTAGACACTAAGTCAATTATTTGCATCAATGAAATGATAATAGTACTGAAAACACTTAAAATAAACTAAAACCCTAATATTCCTCCAGTCAATTGTGAGAATAAAAACGCACGCACCAAAAAAAAGAGAAAGAAAGTTGGAAAATCACACGAATTGCAGATAAATACCTTTCCTTCGGTGGAAGCAAAATCAATTGCAGGAGGAGAAGGAAGCATTCGTCTGTACAAACCGGTCATCGCCATTCTCTTATACTTATTTTGATTATCAGTTTCTTCTTCTTTTTATACTCAGAGAAGGAACACGAATGATTCGTAGAAATTAAACGAAATCAACACTTGATTGATTTCCCCCTCTTTGCTTTTAGAATTGAATGCTTTTACTAAACAACGTCAATTCTTCTCCGTGTTCTTCTTTGCCACCAATTAGCAACAAGATACGGGAAAATGAGTACCCAGTACGTGAAGTGAAGGCCCAGGCCCCGCGCCCGCGGAAATTTTGACAATTTAAAAAAAAAAAAGGTATAATGAAAATGTGGAGTTGGGGATATAACCGTCATTTAACAGTTCAATATTAGGTAACTGATAATTTGAACACTCCTGGGAATCATGCACTTCTCAAATTTTATTCAAATTTTAAATTTTAATCGCAAGTGTTAAGTAATTAATTATTAAATAAATAGTATAATAAATAATTATAAAAATTAATTATTAATAATTATTTAATATTTTATCTAAGATCTCAAATTTATAATTTAAATTTAAGATATGTAATATTATTGTGAGAATCTAGGACAATCCTCAAATTGAGCCTTTATAAAATAGAAGTATCTAATAATTTACTATTTTTATGATATTTGAAAGGAAAATTAATAGTTTAATTTATGTGTTTTTGTTAAATTATTCACTTAATTTTTAATATCTTACAAATTATTAATTATGTTTTTTAGGAGCGCTCATGTAGCTATTTTAATCTTTGAAATATGTTTTTTTTCCTATTTTTTCATCTCTAAAATATAACTATTTTTGTCTGTAAAAATAATAGATATTTTAAAATATTAAGAACTTAATAAATAATTGAATAAAAACATAAAAATTAAAGTGACAATTTTTTTATTTGGAAAGTTTATATCCACTGTGTCATGATTGATAATAACTATTCAATTATTGGCTAAATTTTCAACTAGGGATAGTAATGCCTATACTTGTCTATTTTTTATTTTAAACTTTATTGTTCACGTGTTTTTTCAAAAAATTGAATGGGATAAAAATGAAGAATGCCTTTTTTTCATTCCTACCCCATGTTCTCTTTTTATTTATTAATATTAAATATTAATTTATATTCATAAATTTTAACAATATAAAAATTAATAAATATAATAATTTTTAAAAATTATCAAACTGACAAACTAAAATAATTTAATAATATCTTTTAATAATATAACTAGTATTTAGTACATAAATTTTAAAATAAATTAAAATAAATACAAATGTAAATAATGTTATAATACTAAACATCATTGACTTTTTTATTAATTGCCTCATATTCTCATTAAAATTAATAATTAATAATTGCTTAACTAAAAGATAAAATTTTTATTGTCATTTATATATATATATATATTTAAAGTAAATTTTAGGGCTTCATTATTATTATTTTTTTGTTTTTATTAATAAAATTATATTATTAAAACATGTCTTAATTAAATATAAATTATAAAACAAAAAATTGATAAATTATTTAATATAATAAATATATACTAAAAATTTATATTTAATATATTAATAAAAAATGAGGCTCTCATTTTTTATTCATTAATAATGTGATGAATACTTTTTTTTCTATACCTTATTTTATTTTATAATTACTCCATTTCCACTCCGTTTAAGATGACTCCACAAATCTATCTAACGAGTTATTTTGTTATCCTTATTTTAAACTCCTCTCCTCTGCTTACAACTAATGAATATAATTTAATTGCCACTTTACTGATTTTACAAACAAAATGGCAAGCACAATTTCTTTCATTTATTAGAGTTTCCAATCTTAGCAATGGTTAGAAAAAAAAAACAAAATAATTTTTCTTAATAGTTATGCAGTAATTTTCCTTTAATTAAAATTTTTATATTGATAAATAATAATTACGTGGCAAGCTATAATCTTTATTCACGAGATTAAATATCTTAACTAAATTTTAAATAATTTTGTATAAAAAAAAAGTTTCATTATTTTCAAATTTATATTAAGTAAGAAGGCGACTCAAACTTGTAAATAATTATAAATATTATTTGCACCCAGTTGCATTTATTAAGTGGCACTGTTTGTGCACCCCGTGACCTAAGGTTAAGAGTTCAAGTTTTGGGAGAATAAAGAAGTTATATTTTGTTAGTTAAAAAGTTTATGGTGTAATGACAGTTGAAATTGAAATGTATTTGTAATTAGTATTTGGAGAGTTTGGGAAATTATATTTTACAGTTATATAGTTTATGATGCAATGGCATTTGAAGTTGAAATGTATTTATAATTTGAAATGCGAAGGTTAGAGATTTAAGTTTTAGAAAAGTCTAAGAGGTTATATTTTAATAGTTGTATAATTTGTGATGTGCTGGCAGTTAAAATGTATCTATAATTTAAAATGTGATTGATGTGATGATTTGTATAATTTATGATGTGCTGGCAGTTAAAATGTATCTGTAATTTGAAATGTGATTAATGTGACGACAATTAAAATGTAAATATTGGCAGTTGTATAATTTGTGATGTTATAACAGTTGAAATGTATGCTAACACCCAAAAGATTTTACTCCTATTTCGCCTAAGGTTTGAATTTGGTGATTTGTTATGACTTACATAAGACCGGGCATGCCTCCAGAGACAAAATGAATTTGTAAATTGAAATGTGATAGTAATTATATTATATGATGGCAGTTAAAATGTATTTATAATTTAAAATGTGATAATAATTCAAATATTGAATATAATTTATGATGTGATGCGAGTTGAAATGTATTTGGTATTTGAAATGCTATGGCAATTAAAATGTATTTGTAATGATCATTTATAATATGATATATGTATATATAAAAAAAAATAAAGAGAGAAATTACTTGCTCTTTATTTTTTCATTTTACAAGTAGCCAATGACTCAGTTAGTTGAAACAATGCTTTAAAGTTTAATCCACCAAATAGTTGTTTCAACTTTCACGCATTCAAGCCCGACACGATTCAATTACAATTCCCAAGAATTTTGGGCATCTAACATTTGAAACGATGGCAATAAATACCCAGAGATTATATTCATTTGAAACCCAAAATAATTAAAAAAAATGCAGAGAAGCACTTCGATTCTTTCATTTTCACTCCCAGGGAAAATTGACCTGCACCGTTCATTTTATTAGCCACAATAAATTTCAGTTAAAAAAACAAAACTTCTAGGCGTCTCTTCATTTACTACACAAAGTTGCTTTATTGGAAACAGTTAGAAAAATACTAGCAGTCGTAGCCTTATTAGTTCCACTACAAGTAGCAGCAAAAGGTTAAAAGCAAATGCAAAAGGCCAAACGAAATCAATGGGGGTAATATTGTACTCGTACATGGACCGCACCGAGAAACTGCACTCTTCAGCAAAGCTTCGTTGGATTGGAATGGAACGAAACGCTGGAAATGAGAATTTGCACTCTCTGCCATTACTCGAAACGATCTTTCCGCACTAGCCCCAAACGTGTCGCTAGCTCTGCACTCAGCTGCCACTGGCCTGCTGACACGTAACCCCACAACAAAGTGCCTTGTTCCCAATTCTGTTAAACGTCGCTTTCACTGTGAACACTGCACGGCTTCAGACTGTAAGTGGGCGGCTGCGGCGCGTCGCTGTCGGCTCCCGCGGCTGTCTTCCTCCGCAGGTTGTTGTCGGCTGCCTTTTTTTACTGTTTCCGATGAAGCCGAAACTCTAAACCAAAGTCCGCTTTTTTGGTTGTTAAAGTTCGATTGGTTTAAAGAAATGGTGAATTGATGTTGATCGTAGTTCTCGGTGAGTGAAGGATTTGTTAGGAAAGTGTTCGAGGTTTATTATACCATTGTAAAAATGGTCCTGGTTCGGACAGATGTGTTTTTTTTGGCATGTGATTTGTGAAGTTGTACGGTTCGGGGTTGAATCTAATCCTGCCCTTATAGATTAGATTTTGTTTTTTGAAATGTTTGTCTACTTTATGGTAAACATTCTATCCCAAAATGAAATGCACGAGATGTGAAAGTGTTTTCATTATATGAAACCAGCCACTTTCCGAATTTTAACAATAAAAGAATATTTATTTGTTGATATTACTGACAGTTATATCTGGATAATTAATTTTAATTATTTATTTTGTAAAATAAAATCACTATACTATTAAAAGAATTAAGATTTTTGGATGAGAATGAAATTTTTTTCCTTGTGCATCTACACACATATCGTTGGATTAATATGCTTTGTCACACAATGACTCTTTTATAAATCATTATATTTTTAATAAATTTTTTTAAAGAAAAAAAATATAAATAACACACAAAATAATTAAAATCCAAAAGTAAAAACATGTCTTAAAAATTAAATATTTGACATAAATCACGTGCAAATGGAAAGTAGAAGGTAAACTATAAAAGAGATATAAAATTTTATTTTAAAAATAATATATTAAATAATAAAATAATATAAATATAAAATTATTTATTATATTTAATATTTACTTAACACATTATTTTTAAAATAAAATTTTAAATCTTCACCATTATTTTAAATCTAAAAATTAGGCCATGGTCATTTACGCGAGTTAGTTGTCAGCTGTTCCATTATTGGTGAATTAAAGTCACAAAACCGATCCACATAACGTTCCTTGGCCAGTTAGCGTCACAGTCAGAGATGGTCCTTCAATTCAACCGATCCATTCCACGCTACAGAGTACAGTCCAATACGAGGGCCATCTCAGTAATTTCACTAAACACAGAGCAAGCCAAAAACCATTAGACTATTCTAGTTTCCCGTTATGTCCCCGAGCTGGACTC
Organism: Ailanthus altissimus; assembly: GCA_946807835.1. Taxonomy (NCBI): domain Eukaryota; kingdom Viridiplantae; phylum Streptophyta; class Magnoliopsida; order Sapindales; family Simaroubaceae; genus Ailanthus; species Ailanthus altissimus. The sequence continues at coordinate 26,120,331 of OX327684.1, forward strand.
TTTTTATTTAAACCCGAAATCAAAAATAAAAAAGCACACAAATAAAAACACACTCTCCATGTCCATGACCCAAACCCAACTACTTCTCAGTCTCTGTCTTGTTCTTTCGCCATTTTAGCAATCTCTCTTTGTGTCTCAGAAAATTAAAAAAAAAACTGCGTTGAACTTCCTTGCTTAAGAAGTTAAGCCACAAAAAGCGCGCTCTATTCTCTCTACTCTTTACATATCAAAATGGCTGTTTCTTCTTCTTCATCAATGTTTGCTCCCATCTTCTTCACAACCCTGCTGTCCTTATTCGTCATTTCAGACCAGCAACCCCTTCTCAACTCGCTTGAGCGAGACTCGGTCTACCAAGTCCTCGACTCAGTCAACCCAACCATTCCCTGGCGTTCTTTGTTTTCCGACGACTTCTGCTCCTCGCCTCCGCACGGCGTCGTTTGTGATTTCTTCACCGAACTCGCCACAACTACCACCAACCCCAACAACGACACCGTTTCCTCTCAAACCGAAGCGGTTCACATCACTGAACTGAGTTTCGGGTACGTTTCGGCCTACTCTCCAAACCCACCTTGTACCCCAAACTCTACTCTAAACCCACTTATATTTACCTCCTTTAAGTACCTACGCAAGCTCTTCTTCTACAAGTGCTTCACAGAAACACATGTTTCGGTCCCTGATAGCATTCCGGGAAGTTTCGGGTCAAGTCTGGAGGAGCTGGTGTTTATAGACAACCCGTCTTTGGTTGGCTCTCTCGGTGGCGTTATCGGTAATTTTACCAATCTGAGGAGGTTGGTTTTGGCAGGAAATGGCGTTTATGGTGGCATCCCAGATAAAGTTGGTGACTTGGTTGGTCTTGAAGAGGTTAAAATTTCCAGGAACAAGCTAGGTGGTGGGGTTTCATTCAGTTTGGCTAAGTTGAGGAAACTGAAGATTCTTGATTTAAGTCAAAATTGTTTTGACGGAAATCTCCCCGAAGAAATGGGCAATCTCACGCAGTTGTTAAAGCTTGACTTGAGTTACAATGTCTTTTCCGGTACAATCCCTGAGAGCATTGGTCTCTTGAAGAGTTTGGAGTTCCTCGACTTGAGCTTTAACCGTTTTGGTAACTTTGGTGTGCCTCTGTTCTTAGCTAAGATGCCCGCATTGAGAGAAGTGTATTTGAGTGGGAATCTGTTGGGAGGGCAGATTCCGGAGATATGGGAAAATCTCGGGGGTATTGTGGGGATTGGACTTTCTTGGACAGGGCTGGTTGGGAAAATTCCAGCTTCTTTGGGGACTCACTTGAAGAACTTGTGCTATTTAGGCCTTGATAACAACAAGCTTGAAGGGAGTGTGCCCGAGGAATTTGGGGTTCTGGAATTTGTCAATGAAATCAATTTGGAGAACAACAATCTAAGTGGCAGAGTCCCATTTTCCGCTAAGTTTAGCACGAGCGTTGGGAAGAAATTGAAGTTGAAGGGCAACCCAGATTTGTGTGTTGATGAAAAATCCAGAATTAGCAAGAATGGAAGTGGCAACAGTCTGGAGAAATTTAAGCCGTGTAAAGAACCAGAAAATCCCAATGCTGTCCTATTCAACGATAGTTCTTCTTCAGCGTTGTTGGCATCTTCTCATGTGCTCATGTTTCTTGGCTTTTTTTTTTTTTGGGGGGGGGGGGGGGGGGGGGGGGGTGATAGCGATCACTGATCAGGTGACAAGTTTAAAACGGAAGATTAAATCTTAACAAACAGATAGGTAATACTGACATGGACAGGAAAGTTCTTTTTGGGTATTTTAGTCTTTGGAGACTTGACAAGGGATAAGCTTGTATGTGTAATTAAGCTTTTTGTCAGTGCCGAGTGCATATATTTTGCTTATTGTGTATATGGGGTTCACTTAATAAGGAGACTCTCAAGTTCAAGTTGGTCCCGTTTCTTAAATGTGTAATGTTTTATCGCCTGTGCATCTGAAATTGATTTTTTTTTTTTAAAATATTCTACAACTATACAATAATTACCACCCACTTCTGCAATTTTATTGCAATGCAACTTTGTGCTTTCTTTGGCGTGTGACTTGAAGCAAGCATTAATCACAGATGATAAGAGTTCAGACAAAAAAACAACAGTAGCTTCTAGCAGAGACAACTATTTGACATAGAAAATAACATCTCAAGTGAAATTGGCAATTGGTATGGACATGATCAGGGATTGACAGTCCATTTCATCATTATATGATTATGATTGAGCAGAATCACAATATGGATGTATGCATAATGTTTGTGACATAATCAAATGAAAGCCACCAACAAGAAAATTCTCATTTCTAGGAAAATTTAGAATTAATTCAACATTTTATATGTACCATGTATTGATCATAAAATCTCATTGTTTAAAACGGAAGATTAAATCTTAACAAACAGATAGGTAATACTGACATGGACAGGAAAGTTCTTTTTGGGTATTTTAGTCTTTGGAGACTTGACAAGGGATAAGCTTGTATGTGTAATTAAGCTTTTTGTCAGTGCCGAGTGCATATATTTTGCTTATTGTGTATATGGGGTTCACTTAATAAGGAGACTCTCAAGTTCAAGTTGGTCCCGTTTCTTAAATGTGTAATGTTTTATCGCCTGTGCATCTGAAATTGATTTTTTTTTTTTAAAATATTCTACAACTATACAATAATTACCACCCACTTCTGCAATTTTATTGCAATGCAACTTTGTGCTTTCTTTGGCGTGTGACTTGAAGCAAGCATTAATCACAGATGATAAGAGTTCAGACAAAAAAACAACAGTAGCTTCTAGCAGAGACAACTATTTGACATAGAAAATAACATCTCAAGTGAAATTGGCAATTGGTATGGACATGATCAGGGATTGACAGTCCATTTCATCATTATATGATTATGATTGAGCAGAATCACAATATGGATGTATGCATAATGTTTGTGACATAATCAAATGAAAGCCACCAACAAGAAAATTCTCATTTCTAGGAAAATTTAGAATTAATTCAACATTTTATATGTACCATGTATTGATCATAAAATCTCATTGTTGCTAGAGAAAAAAAATTAGTCTCTTTGGTCTCTCAACTAAGCAAAAGATTCTAGCTACCAATGTAATAGTTAAACCTGCAGCAATTTCTCAAGAAACCTCTGTAAATTCATTTTCTTTCTCTTCTTTCTCTTCACCTACCTCAGATTTCTCTTCACCTCCCTCGGAAAGATTTAAACTCGAAGTTTGACAAAACTCATCGTTGTTGCAATTGTTGCCTTTGAACATCGACCCACCTTCAGAAACTAAATCTGACTTTGTTCCACGAACTCTCCTAGATGATCTTGATGCTTTTGTTGATCCATCCACGGATTTCTTTCGGCGGGATTTTTTGGTAGCCTCCGAGCGCTTGGTTGGTGACTCACTACCTTGGCTCGCGTCTTTGGATTTGGTAGTATCTGATATTTCTTTGCTTGGGTTCTTTGAAGACCTTCGCTTACTTTTTTCCGATTTTTCCCTAGCGGAGTTCTCATCTGTGGAACCTGTTGATGCATTGCGTCTTGATGTTTTCGGCACAGGCACGTCTTGAGGCGAATAATTCTCAGCCACCCTAGCACTTCTCGTGCGTGAATCTGCAAGATCTTAAAAAAAAAAAAACAGTGAAAACAAAAGATGCCAAGATTCAATGTTTCATGTTTTTATAAGCCATGGCAATTGTCATAGACTAATAGATCATATATGTAGAGCATGCCTGATATTTTGAAATTTCCATAAAGATGCCATGATTTTTGTCAGCAATGTGAGAAACCAAGTCAGCATCATAATTCGTACCTTCAGAAGCCCATGTAACTGAAGAACTGTCCTTGTCTCCCCCACGATCTAAAGGTGCGGATGAATATTCAGGTGCTGATTTAAACTCAGTCATCTGAACAAGTTAAGAACATATAAATATATATATATATATATATAATTAATCTCTGTGAGATTCGTGATCTAAAACAAACCAAAATTGTTTGACAGAAAAAATTATTGATGTTCTTTCACAACATTTGATCATTATGATGATAATTGTCCAAGGGGATGAGATGATAAAAAATTAAAATTTACCCAGCTTGGTGAATTTACAGATGGACCATCCCATCCGATGTGGGCTACATGCTTTACATCAGTGGGATAACCAATCTCCATTTCAGATTCTTTTTCATTTTCTGCAAAACAAGAATAATTGCGATCCCCTCAATATCATCCATAAAGAATTTATAACTTGAAGTGCTTATAACAGAAAAGAATACTTACCAAACATATTGGAAATGTATCTTAGACCTTTTAGAAGGCCCTTCATCTTATGGCTTGACATTTTTATATACAATAACCTATATATGCTTCAGTAGCTCGACTTGGAGGTGGGATTAAGAGAATATACTTCCTGAAACAAGAGAAAACAAAAACAAAGTTACTGGTATTCAAACTCTTGTACTGAAATATAGGTGGGTTTGAAAAATATTGATGCACCTCTAAAAGAAGACTAGCTGCATGCCATGCAAGCCAAAATTCAAAAACTCATGCACATATTATGCAGAATTTATATTTTATATTTTATAAAGAAACAACTTGATTCAAATTCCAGTTCCGCAGAGTTTGAACATCTCTTCTTTGAGTTTGATGATGAACTGGAATTCGAAAGAAAGGAGAAAAATGGATCAAAAACATGCAACTGTTTTTGACAAATGTACTATTTGGGTGGCGGTGATGAGAAAAGGGACGAACTACCGAGGCAAATGCTGTTAAAGCAAAACTTTCGTTGATTCAACGGCCAATAAACAATAAAGCTTTTCGAAATTTTTGGATTCAGAAATGATGACTAATATTCTCTTTGGTGCTATATTTAGCGAGGTTTTAACAGGTCTTCTTACTCTAATGCAAGGCTGTTATTTCAATGGCAACTTCATTGGTCGTTTTGCAATCCTTGTCTCTTTATTGTAGCTTCGCTTGTTGATGCAATTAAGTTATAAAAAGTAATTGGTCAAAAATGGGAAGTTATGTTGAAGTTCTAAACATCTAGCAATATTTGTCCATTATAATTATTGATGGTTAAGAATTTTTTAAAATCTTTTGTCAATTATTAATCACTAACACAGTATGAATTGAGGAACACATTTGATCTTCTCAAACAGGTTAAATTTGGGATTGTTACTGGGCATCTATTTTGTCCTACACTTCGGCGAGTTTAAAGCAAAAAGATCATGACAATTCCTCCCTGCCTATTTACTCGATTCACTGGCAATTTTAAGGCCCACAGGAAAACTATTATCACCTCTTCCTTTTTTTCCTTTTAAAGCAAAGAACTTTTAGCACCTCTTCTTACAATTTGGAAATGGAGAACAGTTATCATGGTTGCATTAGAATATGTAAGATTTAACAAGTGCTTAGTGTTATGGACTGTTTTTGAACTGTGCGGCCGTAAATGTGTTGCGTGCTAAGTAGTCGAGAAAACCACACAAAAAGAAGAAAAACAAGCACATCAAGTGTTTGCACGAATGCTCTCTATATTGCTGAAGAGAAAACAAAGCTATGAGATGAATTATACAAGTGAAAGTCTCCCCTTTATATAATAGCAGCCCTATACAATCGACGGCTGAGATCTAAACGATCTAACGGTGTATATACAAAATAGAATAATATTCCCTAAAATATTCTTAGATGTCATCACATATTCTTTGGAATATTCCTTTTTTAATTAAGGTTAACAACTTTAATAAGTTGCGAGCTTGGCCCGATTCTTCACCCATGTCAGCGGGTCTTCTAGAAGCTCCGGCTCGCGATCCATTCTGGCAGCCCATATAGCCTCTAGGAGGCTTTGTCGCGCACCAAGTGTTCGAGGAAATGCTTGAGAACACTTGGGGCGTGACATTCTCCTCCACCAAATTCACACGACGCCCTCGTCGCGTCTTCACTGGAAACTGCACACCTCGTTCATCAATCTATCGTTGTGCGCTCTCGTATTTCCAGTGTGCCTCAATATCGGGTACCTCTCTCCATTTGACAACATCCTTACGCCTTAGAGGTGGATTCTTCTTCTGCACCGTCCGTCCGTTGCAGATGAGTTTCGCCACATTGTCGTCCCATGTGAAAATCCCTAAAGGTCCCTGTTTTTGCTCCATATCTTCCATACCCCCTCGGGATAGCTCCAAACAGCTCTCGGAAGGCAACGGATGCAGCTGCTGTCTCGAAGGTATCCCCACCTTATACGAGACGTTACCAACCCTCTTGACAACAGAAAATGGCCCCTCGTCCTTACGATCAAAACCCTTGTGAAGTGGGCGTGTTGTCTTGTATTGTGATGGAAGTATCGTCTTCATCACCAAGTCCCCCACACGACGCTTGACACGCCGCTGCCTGTCCCCAACCCACTTTTTTGTGCTGAAAACGCACATCATATGACGCCTCGAGTTGCTGAGTGATACCCACACTCGCCAACTCCTTGAACTGTCCCCGCAACTCATCTAATCCCAGTTGAGGCGTACACACTGCAGTTGGAAGCATCAATCCTAGCTCCAACTGTTTCTTATGCTCGGTATCACCCTGATGTGGCTGCACATGTGGTATGTCAGTTGGCACAACCCCCTTGTGCTCCTCGAGCACTTTCGCAAACCCTGTTGGTAGCTTACCCTCACCCCTTGTCGCCTTATCATCCATCCCTCTCACTGTGGCTGGATGTCCTTCTCATTTACGCCCAGCAACTCCCATTAGTTGAATGGCGAAAAGGATTTTAGTGTTGGCTTTCGGCTGAGATTGCCCACCCTTGGGCTTGTCTACTGTCGGTATCATGTAAGGCCTTCCTTGTATGATGCACACATAGTTGTGTTGAGGAAGCGGCACCACATCGTACTGCCTTAAGAACTCCATACCTAACACCACATCGAAATTATCAAGAGGTGCTACAGAGAAATTTACCTCGTCGCGCCATTTACCTAGGTGGATATCGACCCCTTGAACCACCTCATCCAGTGGCTTGGCTGCAGCATTCATTGATTTGAGAAACCCCTCCTCTTTCTCTACATAAAGTCTCAAGCGCTTCGCCTCCGCACGCTTGATGAAATTGTGCGTCACGCCCGTATCTATCAGCACTTGAGTCTTTATGTAGTTGATGTAGGCTTCAACATACATGAGTGCCTTTCCCATTGGCGCGATGGCACCCCGCTTGGCTTTTATTGTGTTGAGCAGTTGCAAACACCCTATTTAACCCTGCTCGCAAGCCTCGTGTGCTGTAACCATGGCGTTGATAGCCTTCTTCTTCCGGCAGTCCTTGACCCAGTGATCCCCATCGCAAAGGAAGCAGTTTGTCTTCGGTCCATTCCCTCTATGGCCATTGCGCTTTTGCTTTTTCCATTTAGGCGGCTTACTTTTCTCCTCCTCATCCTCCGAAGGCTGAAACTCTTTGGCTCCCCCACCTTTGCTATGATTGGGTCTCGAATGCTTGAACTTTCCCGAGTCACCCTTGCAGTAATCCATGAGCATTTCTGCCAATGTTAGAGCGTCGGATATTCTGGTCACCCTGTGCCGCTTCAGTTCATTGGACGCCCATGTCTGTAACCCGTCCAGAAAATTAAACAGCAAGTCCTCTTCGCTCATGTTGGGAATCTGGAGCATTAACAGGAAGTACTCCTTTACGTACTCGCTGATGGACTTGGTCTGCTTCAATTCCTTTAACCGCTTTCGAGCGTCGTGCCCCACATTCTCCGAATAGAACTGGAGCTTCAGCTCCCGTTGTAATTCTGCCCAGGTGTTGATTGTGCAGGTACCCTTGAGTATCTCCTCGCTTTTCCTGCGTCACCATAGAATTGCATGGTCAAAAAGATATAAGGTCGCGGTATTTACCTTGTCTTCATCTCGCACGCCCATGGCATCGAAGTATCTTTCCATCTGCCAAAAGTAGTTATCCATTTCCTTGGTGTTCCGCTTATCACTGAACTCCTTTGGTTTAGGAGCCTCAACTCTTGGCACCCCTTGAGCAGCAACAGACCCATGCGCCATTGCTCGCTTGCATAGCACTACGTCCTCTTTGACAGCGTCAAACCCTCTACGCAGCTCTTCCACTTGGGCTTGAACTTTGTCAAATGTGGCGTATACCTTCTCCTAGAAAGCCTTGATTCAGTCACGCTGCTGATCAGCGTAACTCTCGATGGATGTGTTGATGAGGGAGCGCAGCTCGTCCCCTTGAGTGTCGAGTCCCGCCTCGATCTTCTCTACTTGCTGTTCCAACTCCCCAAGACGATCCGTTGCCTTTCCCACAGCGCCACTGAGTGTTTTCACCATGGTCCCGAACTCATGGCCTAGATCGATAGACTTGTCGTGAGATACATTGCCGTGTCTCTTAGCTTTATTCCGACCCCTCTCTTCAGTCAACTCCGATGTTATGCCTTCTTTCTCCATCTTTGAACCTGCTTTGATACCAACTGTCACGGACTGTTTTTGAACCGTGCGACCTTAGACGCATTGCGTGCTAAGCAGCCGAGAAAACCACACAAAGAGAATAAAAACAAGCACACAAAATATTTGCACGAATGCTCTTTATATTACTGAAGAGAAAACAAAGCTATGAGATGAATTATACAAGTGAGGGTCTCCCATTTATATAGTAGCAGCCCTATACAATCGACGGCTGAGATCTAAATAATCTAACAGTGTATATATAAGATGAAATAATATTCTCTAAAATATTCCTAAATGTCATCACATATTCTTTGGAATATTTTTTTCCTAATTAAGGTTAACAACCTTAATAAGTCGCAGGCTTGGCCTGATTTTTCACACATGTCAGCGGGTCTTTTAGAAACTCTGGCCCGCGATCTATTCCAACAGCCCATATAATTTTTAAAAAACTTTATCGCGCATCAAGTGTTTGAAAAAATATTTGAGAACACTTGAAGCACGACACTAAACTACTCTTATACGAACATGAAAGCAATTTGAATTGTTTATATAATGTTCAGAATTGTTGCCAATGAACCTCTTGAGGATAAATAAAACTGAACAAACAGAAAAGTGAATAGTTTTGAACGCTCCAACAAAATCACCTTAAACTTAACAATAAGAAAGTAGAAGCACTCGTAAAAGTTCACAACAGTTTCAGACACATTGATAGAATTTAAGTAAAACAGATTTTGTTGTTTATGTGCAAACAAACACCAGCCACCTGATGGTTCAAAGAGATGAAGATTCGGCAAAGTCTAACAAATTAAGCTTACACCAAACCTGCTTGTCTTGCTAACAAAAGTAAAGCATTTGTGCCATAGTATGTGTTGACGAAAACGCTTTACATAATTATAAATAATAAAAAATTTATAATAAAAGAAGAAAAGATAAAAAAAAATAAATAATTTATGTAGTTCAATAATTACTTACATTCATAATAAATCAAGATTTTGTTTATTTTATTAAATCAATAAAAATTTATAAAAAATTTATTAAAAATACTTTTTTTTAAAAAAAAATTTGAACAATTACTCTTTTAATTATGTGTTATATTGTTGTGATCTCTTGTGATGTGTTCTCAAGTTAAAATAAAATACTTTTATAATCTATTTACGTCTAAATTATTTTAATTTAAGTTGGAATAAAATAGAGTATTTAAATTAATTTAAGAGTTTTAAAAAGATATAAGTTGCACTAGCACAACTGTGGCGCTATCTTTTAAGTGCTACAGTATTGCACCTTGGTAGTGCGCTAATGGGGTTGTAGCGCTCATGTTTTTGATTCAGGCGCTGTGGTCTCTGCCTGTTCCTTTGTGCTTCTAAACTTTTCGCATTTCCCACCTTTTCTGCAGGTTTCCTGCGTATTGACTTGACTCTTTAACTCTTTTTTAAAAATAATTTTTAATTATCTTCTTACAGTATATATATTTTTTTGCGTCTCATTATCTTAGAGGAATTTAAAGCGTGCATAAGCGTAAATCAAAATGAGTTTACATTTGGGGCACAACCCTTTTCCTCCATATAGATCTAACAACGAAGCATAAATGATGAAAGTGAAATAACATCTTCATAATGTTTATTCTTAATAAGTGAAGCAATCAAAATGTTAAATAATATTTGATGAAACAAGAGAAGAGTGGGTTGCATTGCATAAGAATCATGTGCTTCACATATAGTCAATAGACTTATTGCAGTTTTGTTATGGAAAATTATGAAGATGGGGTTTGGTCTTTTTAACAGTGTGCCATTGAATTGTTTGACTTGGAATTCGGACAAGAAGAAGATTGTAAAAAAATTAGACGAGAGATCTCGTACTCATTGCTGCTGGAACTTGAAGATGAGAGTTTTGGTGGGTGAGTGAATGAAGATGAGAATTTTGGCTTTCAGTTTCAGAGCTGTAAGAAGAGTAAGAGAGGGACAAAAGTAAAGTCTTCTAACACGACACGAACCATCGAACAGAGTGTTTGGATTTGGGTGATCTTTCTTTCGTTTTCACTTCGACTTGTTCAACGATTTTGTTTTTCCGTTTCTCAATTTCATGTTCTATAAACGGGGCCGTTTCGGGCTAACTAACGATCTGGTGAGTGGATATTAGGCCCAATGTCTAAAATTCTAAATTAAATAAAATGAATCATTCAATCAAGCCGTTTTTTTAAACGATAAGAAATCAATTGAAAAATCTTTCTCTGTGATGGTCACAAAATTTTTAAATCCATTTATCTAAGAAATTGAAAGGAAAAGAAAATGAGTTTCTTATTTCGAAATCACAATAAGTATCTCTTAAAACTGTACTGTTTTTCTGTTTTGCTAAGAAATTGATTTTATGTTCATAATTTACAAAATTTATGAGAATAAAGCAAAACAATCCTTGAAATTATAAAATAAGAAATTTATTTGAACAAGAAGAAACATTTGGATACATACAATTAAATGACAAAAAATGTTGATGTTGCAAGCAAGAGACGTTCATAAAAAAGCCAAATTTTACGTATTGCTGTGAAGGCGATCACTGCCAACAGCACCACCACCAAATCCAAGAGACTTTAATGCTTCAATGAAATTATGTGCCAGCAAAAGCATATCCTTTACAGGGTCCTCTTGGTTTACATCAAGTATAAAGAAGGAACTAAGAATTTAAGTTACAACTTACAACGAACAAGACCCAAAAAGCCTATCACCACACAAAATGCTAAAGCTTATAGCGCCGCAGAAGCAGCTTATATCAAATTCTTGAGTACACAAACACCATTCACTTTGATTTGAAAAATAGGGTGTCTGCACATACTCAAAGATTAATGGAGCAACAGACACAGGTAAAGCACACGAAAACCTCAGCTAATTGCATCTCCCCCAAAGCCACTGAACATTTGGGGCTGAAAACTGGTTTGTGGATTGATACTTTCAAGCCACATCTATGGTTTGTTGGCCTGCATGAACAAATATGCATTAATTTATTAGGATACCTATTTTCTTTTTAAGGAAAAAAACGAGGTGAGCTCAACAGCATCAATGCACTTGGTATGTGTGTCTTCACATGGAGATGGAGTATAATGAATGTTTGAAAAACTGAAAAGATAAAAGAATGAATGCTACCTTGCTCAGATACTTTTTGTGAAGCTTCAATGCCTCAGTACATGCCTTTTTAGCATCCAAATTTCCAGTAATGTCGCCCAAAATCTGCAAACAGAAATTCGACAATCAGACTACTATTCATGGACTATGCATATGCAGAGAAGAAGAGAAAGAAGGGGAGAGAGAAGACCTTGACAACATCATCTAGACCCTTAGCCTCCTTTAGAAGTTTCTTATTCTTGGTCTCAAGAACACTTGCGACAAGAAATACAGAAAGTGCACTGTGATTATCTGTCTGCCCTGTCTTCACATAATTTCTCTCAAATTTGCCACACTGCTTTAGCTTCTTGTCACTTACTTTAGGTCCATCACTTAAACTTGAACTTGACTTATACGATGAGAAGATATTTGGGTTGTACTCCATGGCCCACATCAGCTGAAATCAACCTATCTTATGTCTTAAAATAAGCTTATGATAATGAAATCTCAAAATAGAGAATCCAAAAATAAAATATCGACGAGACATTAAATTCTGTCAACACCCCGGAAATAGTGTTTTAATTAACTAAATAGGGCCCAATTCTCAAAGAAATTCCAATGAATACCATAGGTTTCTCCTTACCTCCCAAAGATACAAGGCATCCACAAAGGAAAATTCTCTTCGGAAAAGTACCATCAACATGCGAAATGCAAACAAATACTGTCCACCATCTAGATCCTCTGTGAAATGGAAGAAATAGGGCTTTAACCAATAAGGACCTTATGACGCAGGATAGCAAATGGAAAGTGGAAAAGAAATTAGAAGAGAGAAAAATTGAGAGAACAAAAGTAGAAATTGGAGAGAGAGATTGAACTAACAAAATTTGGAGAGAAGAAAAACAGAAACAGAGAGGCAATGAAAAGGGAAGAAAGATAGCATATAGGGTTTCATAATCTCAAATCAACCATGAGCTCTGCTAAGAAAGATGCATCAGTAGATTCAACACCATATTTATTTTAGTTTTATATAAATCATATATTTCGAGGTGTTGATTAAAGTTGTATCTACAGTGACCAAAAGGAAACCTAATCAACATTAAGTAACAAATATATATACTAAAATAATTACATCAGATGCTAATATTTAATGAGTCATTGCAAGCAGTTTTTTCTTTAGTTTATATGCCATTTTAGATTTCAAAGTGTTTGTGAACTCTGAGCCTCGAGTTTGATCTTCCATTGTCCAAATTTTGCTTCTTTTCTACATCTTAGCTGTCTCGTGTTTCATACGAGGAAATTTCTCTTCAGTCCTCATTTGTGTAAATCAGATTGAAATGGTGGCATCATGTTAGTATATCTGATCAATCCCACACTAGATTACATTTATATTGTAAGAAGACAGAATAGAGACATCTTTTTCTCTGTAATATCAAAGGACTTTATTCTATTGGAATAAAAATATCTCTATTTGATTCTTTGGGTTACCTTTGTGGATGGTGGAAATTTGCTGAGCAGGGTAAAAAGAAAAACTAATCAGGTCAATGATACCAAGCAATTGCAGCAGAATAAAACTAAAACAAATAAAAGATAAACTTTAAAGAGAGAGTGAGAGAGAGGGAGAAAGAGAAGACAGGATCTCATACCAAGGTGTTGATGAAGCTTAGGATCAATAGTTTTAATAATTTGTGACAGCGTGCTCAACTGTGATTGCACACCTATCGAAGTTGTACTGGTCCTAAAGTTTTCTCTCTATTATTGGGAACAAAAAAAGCATTAGAAGATGAAAATCACATGTATTACTCGCGAGCAAATTGTTCAGGGCAAAAGAACTTAAACATATCCTCCATCAAAATAATAGAAAAAGAACTAACTGATGAATAATACCAACATAAAATGTTCTCACGAGCAAACAACCAAAATAATCATATAGAATTAAGATCAGCACTAATTAAAATAAATCAAGTACTACATGATGCTCTAATCAGTATTCCCAATTCATGAACATACAGAGAAGATATTAGTATGTGGGAGAGAAATAGTTGGGTAACCGATCATAATATAAAAAGTTCTAAAATTGCTCTTCTCATGTATGGTTTTCCCCCCTCTTTTTTGGTCATTAACTTCTAATAGAGTGTTTGGGAGTGCTTATTTTTAAAGAAAAAGTACCTTTCATGCGTGAACATAAGTATAATATGGTATGAAAAGTACTTTTCTCATAAAAAATAAGCATTCCCAAACACACTCTAAGGTTAAATGAATTTGTTTCTTGTAAATTTTATTAACCCAGGAACATAGTTTCTACCTAGACTCATAAACAGCAGGAAAGAAATACACTATGATCCTCAGCATAAAAATAAGTTCACAAGTATTCTTTGTTCATTCAGAAAAAAAAATCAAAACGAAATAAATAAAGTTTAAAACTCTCTATAACTCTCATCAGAGGCATTAAGTACATGCCACAGGCACTTATACCTGTGATTGGACAAAAAACAACATAAGAGTTAAATTTTAAAATGATAGCAAAGTTCCATTCATTAAGCAAGTTCGCATTGACTTACAAAAATCAGTATCATGCTCACTACAAGTGTGAATTTGTTGGAAATGGGAAACCATTTCAGATTTTCAAATGGCAGCTTCACTCAAACAAATTACCAGAGTCTTAGTAATGGAGAGGAATAGATTCTATTACTAAACATTTGAAGAGTATAAACTTTGAAAACTTAAGGTCACAATGTAGCAGAGTACAAATCATAATTTGCTAAGCTAATGAACAGTACAACTATCCATTACTCAAGTTAACTAATTCCATGGACAATAAAGTCTTGAAAGGTAGTTGACCTTGTTTGCACACATTTTTTTATGACAATTATGTTATTAAAATTATACATACCAGTCTTCGCATTGCATGCTCAAAACACCAAAAGGCATCTGCTTCATTTTCAAGAAGAATTACCATAGGTGAGCATATATCATTCATTCCTGCTCAAGGAAGAATCCCAAAATAAATATTTGAAAACAAAATTTTTAATTTTTAAGTTTAACATTAAATTATACAACTTATGCTAATTCACCTTGAACATAACCAATATCATTGTCCACCCATGAATAAATTGCTAGAACATCCCAAAGTTTCACTTGATTAGTTTCAGTCTCATAGAAGACAAGAGCTCGATCTGTGCGAACGACATCCAAACCTACAATCCAAATTACACTGGCACTGTTAAGTACTTCATATAAGTCAATTAAAAGAAACATTAAGATCCAAATATATTTTGAGTTAAAAAACTAATAGTGCGACCCATGTAGCCAGTCCAGTTTCTGGCATCACATTTAAGCAGTGATGGGCATGGTTTCAGATAGCAAGAACTTGTCATTAGATATCCACATGAAATATGGATACAGCAAGGCTTTATCGCACTTTTATGCCCAAGTGAAAAAGGACTGAACTACAAGCAGTATACACTAGGGTGCCATTCTCTATGATACTTTGGACTGTTTGTTTCCACTTTGTCAATAGAAGAACATCAACTGACCATTTTGATGGAGTTCAAGCAGTCAAAAGGTGAAATACTACCTTAAAAATCAAAAAAAGAAAAAGGGATATCAATTCAGTGGAGAGTTAAATTATGCACCACATAAGTACCAATTTGGTGCAAGCTGAGCATCCACTGAAGAACCTTCTTGTCTTCCACAGCACTAGTTACATGCCACCCCAGATCCTGAGAGTCGCCGTCCCCAGAAGAAGATTGTAATGGTTGGCCGTCATCAGTTACAATAGCAGATGTGATGAACTTTCCACTACCAATAATGGGAACCATGTTTTGACATTCTGCTTTCCATGCGGCATACTGCTGCCTAAAATGATTTTTGTAAGATATTAAGCCACTATGTTTAGTAAAGAAAAAGAAAGGAAATATTGAAAGAACAACTTGCTACCACTAGCATAAATCAAAACAAAGCAATCGAAGTCATGTAAAGCAACTATTTATCATTATAGGGAGATGCTCTCAAACTTCTATCCAAGGGCTGAACCGAAAAAAGGCAAATAGTTGATGGATCAGGTGGTTCAGCATGCTCATTTATGTTTTCTTCTTTGGCCCATTCAGCATGCTGGCTGTGAACAACTATATTTGTCTGGGCATTTTATGCATGTTGATATATATATATATATATATAAATATATGCATTTTTATATGTATGTATGAGAGAGAATGAGAAAATCACTAAAAAGTGTTTCTTGCCAAAAAAGGGTAACCAATACAAGCATCTATATACATGCAAAACTAATCCGTATGTTACATATAACAAATATTTTATCAAAAGCCAGGAACCAAGATGACAAATGTCTTCATCAATCTGACAGTTCCAATCATTTTCAAAAACCCCGCCAAGAATCAGGTGAAGACTAATGCGATAGGAGATCATTCATCATGTTCCCTAAACTGTTCAAATTGATTTACTATGTGTACTGGATAAGATGCAATTTGGAAGAAGACATTACCTCCTCTGTTGCCTGAGTTGATTCCTTTCTTCAAAGGTGCTGTCAGGATCAAAGCAACCCAACAGGAACTCCCATACCAACCCTTTGATTGAAGGATGAACACCCTACCATACAAGCCAAGCAAGAAATTAAAACTCGTATATTGTTCATACAATAACTTCCACGTTTCACCGTATAACCCTACAAACTAACAAAAGAGTATGCAACAAAATCAGCAAATGACATTATTATCAAGAATTATTAAGATCGTGACTCAAGTATGTCAAACAAAACAACATAAGTAAAAGTAGAAGAAGGGGCCTTACCCCTCTTTGGATCCGTCTTAGCACTTTTGCTATATCCAAATGACCATCTTCAGAGAATGCTGCGTGCCATCTTCTTGCACTAAGGGTTTTCCCAGCCTATGAATAGAGAAAGTTTGTGAACATAAATCTATCCACATATATGTATACATATATATCATATGATGGAACCTTGGAATTTGCATAACTGTATAGCCAACAAAATCCAATTTATCCAAACATAATTCCCATCAAAATATATGCTAAAAACAGAAGTACAAGAAAACAACTTCATATGGGATGAAGAGGATGAAGCAATAACATGTTATCTGTAAGTGAATTGAATACCCGGGCTTTAAAACGGATCTTGGGGACGTCAGCTTGGCATTCGGGTTTAATAGGATAATAGGAGTCCAGATCCTCCACTCCAGATTTCATCAGAAAAAAGCCCGCCATTTTTCCCTGCAATCACCCTTTCACTTCCCACCCATTAAACAAAACCCAACCTGCCACAACATCATCGCCATCAATCAACAATAAATAAACTTCCGATGAAATTCAATCCCTTTTCTCTAAGACAAAAAAATCCCATTTGCTTTGTTTGGACATCATATAAATTGATTAAAGCGTTTAATTTCTAGTAAATGATTTGCCTGTGTGTAAATATACATATACACGTGAATTATTAGAATATGTACTTGAATAAGTTTGTTTTGGCCAGACAAATGACAGCCGATGCTATAAAGAACGTCCCATGGAGGTGTTTTTGTTAATGTTGACGAGACGAGACGAGATGGAACAAACCGAAACGAAAGGATGATTTGCAGGATTTTGATTGATAAATGATAAATATGATGGAGAGAGAAAAGGGATTGAACATTTCTTTCTTTAAACAGCAACATTTTTCCTTATTATTCGGTTTTTGTTCGGAGTTTGGTAAGTTGCCCAATGTGGACGGTAATCTTTGGATAATACTTTTCCAAACTCTAATATTCTTTATTTTTAAATTACTGTTTGTAATTTTCTTTTTAAAGTACGGATATGCTAAAACAGTAAATACAAAAAACAAAGGGGTACCAATGCAAAATTTAAATCCAAACACGTCAAAAAATTAACATAGACCTGTCCGTATTTTATCACCATCACGAACAGAAAAACCCTAGTAAAACTTGATCTGGCAAACCCTAAATCGAAGCCTCTTGCTTCACTCTTCTCATCGCTGCACCAACTGAGCCACTAAGATCTCGAAAATGGTAACTACATCTCTCTGACCCTTTAATGGTCCTCATTTGATTGATGGCTTAATGAACATACCGATTGATTAACTTGCATTTCATAGATTTTTTTTGGAACAATTAGTTGATATTTGAAATTTTGTGATTTTGGGTGTAGCCGTTCAAGAGGTACGTGGAGATAGGAAGAGTAGCGCTGGTTAACTACGGAAAGGACTATGGGAAGCTCGTGGTCATCGTCGATGTCATTGATCAAAACAGGGTACTATACTAATTTTACATTTTATATAAGCTTTAGTTGTGAAATTTTTGTAAAAAATTTCTGTTCACAGTCCAATTAATCTGAATTTTTGGTTTAGTTTCTTTTCTGACTGTGGAAGTAGCTACAGATGATAAATTTGTGCCTTTTTTTTGGGGTATAAAATAGAAAACAACAAGGTGAATGTGCATTGTAAACTGTGCATTTTAGCTTGAATTTGCGTTAACTGTTTTATATGATTTTTTGGTTGCTTCGGACAATTGGACGTTGCTTGTCAAGTGTTGGTTGGTTGGTTTTTTTTTTCTTTTCTCCTTTGCAAAGACAGATAGGTTTTGTGGTCAACCATTTTCCTGTTCGATCATACATCTTCTTATTGACATGTGATGAGGGCAGAACGATTTTAAGGCCTTACATGTATTATGAGTTAGCAATTAAGTTTTCTTAATGCCCTATAGGCTCTTGTTGATGCCCCTGATATGGTGAGGAGCCAAATGAACTTCAAGAGGCTTTCTCTAACAGATATTAAGATTGACATCCGTCGAGTCCCCAGGAAGAAGGCTTTGATTGAAGCCATGGAGAAGGCTGGTGAGTGTCAAGTAGTTAAAATTGCTGAGATGAAATAATACTTTTTATTTCTTTACTAATCTCATTTCTGCATCTCCTTAAACTCAATTGGGATTGTGGCAGATGTGAAGAACAGGTGGGAGAACAGCTCCTGGGGTAGGAAGCTGATTGTTCGGAACCGGAGAGCCTCGCTTAATGATTTTGATAGGTTCAAGCTCATGTTGGCAAAGATCAAGGTATGTGGTTGTTCAGATATTGTGTCGTTCTATTGCGTGTCCCCTGATATTGGTTTAACCTTGTATCGAGTTAAGCAAACAGTCATTTCACTTAGCATTTTACACTTCTCTTACTGTATTGTTTCCATCCATGTCCCCATCCTTCACTAAGCTAAGTATGTTGTGCTTAGAACTGTGTATTTGGTGCTACTTGCCCAAAATTACTGGTTGGTGCGGAATTTAACTAGTGTTAATAAAATATTTCTTTAAAAATAGAAAGTTGGTTGATAATACCTATATGCGTGCGTCAACATTTGGAGATATGACCTATTTCTTTTTCTTTTTAATTATTTGCTATGTACAATATTTTGTGCCATGTACTTTTACAATCTTTTTATGTTTCTGTAATTGTTGATTGCAGAGGGCTGGACTTATTCATCAAGAGCTTGCAAAACTCAAGAAGGAGCATGCAGCATAGAATTTCTCTTATAGATCTCGTTTTTGTTTAATTTTTTACAGCTTTAATTTTATTTTATTATGTATTGATTGATATGAGGAAACGCCATATTGGCTTATATGGTTAATGGTTAAATTTGAGACGTTTTTAGAAACTGCTGGTTATATCAGTCTGTTCTCTTATATACAATCTTTGGTTTGTTGTTGGGACGAACGCTTCTCGGCTGATAGTTTTGGATAACTTTTTTGCGGCTGCATTGACCACGTCTTGTAGAAACTGGGTTTATCTCATTGATGGTTGCACATTCGCAACTAGTGAATCAACCATTAGCAGTAACAGTGCAGATAATTTTGGATGACTTTTTTGGGGCTGCATCGACCATGTCTTGTAGAAACTGGGTTTATCTCATTGATGGTTGCACATTTGCAACTAGTAAACCAACCATTAGAAGCTCTGTTGCGCTTGCGCATATGAGAATTGGAGTGTGTTGACCTTGAACAAGCTTCGTTCGCTTACGTGGTTTCAGCAGTAAGGATTAGGAAAAACCTTTTTCTGTAGGGTAAGAAAAACAGTTCTATCGTATGGTTTTTTAACTATCAATCTATCTAGGCCATTTGTGGTATGTTTGTACACTTTCTATTTGGAGGTCTGGGAAAGTGGGCATACAATCTTGATTACAAAAGTAAATTCATGGAGAGAAAAAAGCTAAGAAATACTTGACCAAACGAGGTCTGTTGCTGGTTAGAGAACGTGAAAGTTGAAACCAGCATTCTCCCCATGCAGGACTGCTATTTATTTTCAGAAAACCCACTATCCAAATTTGAATCACTAAATTTACCAAATGCAGTCGTAATAAGAGGCAGAATCAATAAACAACTTCATCAAGCTTAGTGGGTTTCAAATTCAATTACAATATGTTAATCATGTCCTAAACACAAAGCATTTGAGAGTTTTACCCTAAAACATTGTGACCTCTTTTCCCGTTATTAAGGGCCATTCTGTAGATTGTAAATGATTTATTTCAAACAAATGGATAGGAACCTTAAAAAAATCATTTCAGGATGGTACATCAAAATCACATGCTTCAGGTCCTTAAAAATCGTCAAGAAAAAAGTACGTATTCTATAAATTCTCAGAACTGAATCCCGCAATCATTTTATGTAAGACCAAATCAACATCAAGCCCACCCAGAAAAGCATGGAAAAATAATGCTTGGCCACCATCATGACACCGAAGAACAAGATAAATGGGGGAAAGCGTAACTCATTTAAGGATACGGAGTATAGTATAAGAATCCATGCTGACAATCTGTTAGGGATTCACCATATACATGCGAAAGAAGTATAGTACCACCATCTACAAATCTGCAAAAAAATTATTTGAAGTGCTAACAGCATGTCCTTTACTTGCACTTTTACTCCCTGTCCCAGAAAAAAAAGGTTAAAGTCAAACACATAATAGTTGTAATATGTCCTCTAAGTATCACATCATATTTGGCACAAGGCAGCAGATAGTCTGCCAGACAGTGCATTAACATGTCCAGAACATTTCGAAAAGTTAAAAAAGGTTGGGATTTATCAAACCAAAAACTTTGCTAGAATCACCATATTTTTACAATTGTTTCTATAAAATCTAATATACCTTTGTTATCCATATCCATCTCATCACTGTCGCTATCTGTTTCAGCAGCTGGACAAGTATTTCCCGTACCTTGCAATATATCTTCTAAATCCCATAGCTGCATGAAAGAAACAAAATTTTTGAGTTTTCATAATGAAGATAGCATCAGTGTACTGACAGATATAAATAAGATGAAAAAAAATTAGAAATGGGTATAATTAAATTTAGCAAGGAAGGCACAAAAGAAAATTCAAGCAAAGCAAATTTAGCTTTGCAACTAATGTTATATTTCTGAAATTTGGAGACACTTATATAGATTATAATAATGCATATGATAGCATATTAGGCCTTATAAGAACATTTGACCTGTTCAAACTCCAGCGAGTTCTGCCTAACTTTCATAACAAACTAATTACACAGATATAATTGCAAACCATCAAATACTAACTTATGTATCCATTACTCTGTTATCTCTATATCCAGCTAACATGATACACCCATAATTTACCATATAAAGTGCATATGTGGTGCAATCTGTGTGCCACATCACTTCATGAATATACCATAAAGAAGAAATACGGGAGAGAGACAGATGCCACACACCTTCAACATGGAATCATGTGATATACTGCCAAGAAACTTCCTATCGTAAGAAAAAGCTACAAAACCAAACAAAAACATTTGTTAAACAACCTTGTGTTAAAGATCCAGAACTTTTAGTCAAAATTTGAAAGGGTTCCTTATATAAGAATCCACTAAAATAAAGAGGGGAAGAACTGATGTCAGATGTAATATTATAATGGTGGTTAATAATCCACAAGACAAACAAAAGCACATTCTAGAGTCAATTTAATTCTTTGCAAATAAATCTCACAAGAACGGACACCGTACCAAGGCCCTCAATTGGATATTCTGAATGCTCTGCAATCGGCTGAATGATTTTGTTGGGTAAAATGTTTACTAGGCTACAATAAGAGAAAATTAAACAAAAAGTTAGAAAGATTAAGAATAAGAAAATCACGATCAAACATTTAAGATTGGATATATCCTTCCATGGAGCACAATTTATTACCTGATGATGCCATTTTCTGATCCAGTGATTACCCTGTCTTCATCAAGCTGAGATAAGGATTTTACATTGTTAAAATAAAGCAAACTCCTGGACAATTTTAAAGGAGACTGACGCTACCACAATAGAGAAACCAACTCACCTTTAATAACACATCAACAGAATTTGGAGATAAACCAAGAAAGCGATCACTGCAAATACATAACGAACAAGGATATTATTATATTAACATTCATCTCCATCTGTGTGTACAGTGGGGAAGAGAACAATTTTAAAACCTGCAATCCTTGAAATATCCCCAAGAATATAGCAACATAGTTCCACTCTGCGATCCACATACAACTTTGCGATCATTCTGCCCACAACAGTACATTTAAAAAGAATCTCAGAATATAGTAAGTGAATGGCTCAGAAAATACAAATAGAGAACAACTTACTAGTAAGTCTTGAATCATAGATTCCTTAAGAAGTCAAGGATTTTATCTTTCTAGGTCAATGCATCTTTAAAGAAGTAAAATTCTTTTTTTTTTTTTCTCTTTTATTTGGCCTAGGCAGGTGGACAGAGTGAGGGACAGATCACAGTATTTTTTTTTGTTTATGCAAATCAGTGCACCCCGACAGATCATAAAATTTTTCCAGAAGAAGGGAGAAAAGGAAAGGCAACGAACTGGTCCCAACTAGTGTAAAACTCTATGCTAGTGTTGTTATTTACAGGTTATATAGTATAAATGTCACAGAAATAAATTCATTCTATGATAAAGATCTAAGATTCAAAAAGTCCAGTACTTGAAGGATAAAATAAATCAACCTTCATCAAAACGACTGACGTTAGTTCTTCTTCAGAGAACTCGGACCGAGTTTGGACCTGTCATTGATATAAACATATTATGTAAATGAAAAATTCTGCAATCATACTATGAGCATCAATTATTCAAAAATATTCATTTGGCATACTGAGAATTCTAAGAGCTTACAGTATTTTTACGAAGATTGCAAACAGATAGAGTTCCATCTCCACTAGACAATGCAAAACAGAGAAAAGGTTAAAAGTCTGAAGTCAACAATCACATTTATAGAAGAAGGAAGCACTATGAAGAGTGAATTATTGAAAATGTAATAAATTGTATTAGAAAAGGAATGGGAAGGAAATCAACAATGAAACTGATAATACCACAAACACTATGTAAGTAATTGCAAGATAGGATATCTTCCCAGAAAAAATATAAACGAAGTAGAACCTCTAATAGATGGTCAATCTGAAAGAACAGTAGCAGAATACTTAAATGGGTCCTCCACGGACCCTAAATCATATGCATGGGATTGGAGATCTTTAGAAAGAAAAATCTGAAATTTCACATATAACTTGCAAGAAAGAAAATTCAGAAGACCTCGCCAAATTGAAAGAAAAAGGCAGAATATTTAAAGAGTAACATTACTAAGTACCTTGTTCCCAGCAGTTTCATTGCATCAGCTGCAAAAGTCATATCTGAAACATAGTCCTCATGAGCATTGAAAGAATTGCAAAGAGTGCGTTGTCTGGTGTCCCATACCTCCAATGAAGAAAAGTCAAACAAAAAGATGAGGAAATAGAAGTGGCAATTGAACACTTAAAAGGTTAATTAATACTTCAACACAAATAGTCACAGCGATTTTAATATCCCCAAGAATAAATAGACCACACAAAAAGCAAATGTTAATATCTGTATAATCAAAAGGATGAATTTTATGTATCATAAAAAGATGACATGTAAATAGAAACTCTTGGCATTCATGTAAAAATCACAGAAATAAAAAGATGCTAAAGAACCTCAGTGCCCGCTTGCCGCAACCAAAGATCAATGGATAAGTAGACTTCATAGTACAGAACAAAGAGAAGCTAATTGTATTTCAACATTCCCTATTTGCTTCACACTATACTATACCTACAACAATATGTTACCTAAGAATTAGGTGATACTAAAAAGCATCAACGTATCCGTAAGATAACTTTCATAGAGCTACCGGGTAAAAGGTACAACCTTAATGCAGCCTTGATCATCACCAGAGGCAATGGTCGACTCTGTCACATTGACCAAACAATAAATGGCATCCCTACAAATGCATAACATATCAAAACATCATACCAACATTTTTTTAATTATTAATAACCATTATTTTTAAGAATAAAGAAAATCTAAGTGAACTTACTCGTGAGAATTGTCAAGACGAGCAATAGCCGTTCCAGTTTCCACATCCGTGGCCAGAATCGAGCGGTCAGTTGAACCTGTCAGCATTGCTGCACAAGTCAATCATTAGAAAAAGTAGTAACAGAAACAAATTTAATAATTTTATTTACCAAAAATTACATGATCACAAATTAAACAAAATTATAGCACCTTGTCCACCATTGATGAACCTCACGGCTCTACAGGACTCTTCGTGAGCATGAATATTCAGTAACCTAATTACCATGACAATCACATAATAATAACGCTAATTAAAAAAAAGCACTTTTATAGACACTCAAATACACGTAAATAAGTAAGATAAGAATGTATTGAAATGGTTACCGTACTTTTGTGGTGCTGTATCGGCATTGTAACGGTACCTGTAAGAAGAAAAAAAAAAAGCAGTGAGTTTATAAAATTTGGCATAATTTTAGAACTTGGTTTGGTAATAAATGGAGTTGCAACAAAAGAAAAGTTGCTTACAGATGAAGGTCGCCGGTGATGAGGGAAGCAGCAACGAGCTGGTTCGATGGATGAAAATCCAAGCCAAAAGGTAAATTTCCTAAACTTATCTCCATTTGCTGAAACTAGTTTTCAGAATCAATCAATCTCCAATTGCTAAAAAGCCTAAAACCCTCCCTCCGTCCCTCTTCTTAGGGTTTTGCTGATTTTAATTCTAATTATTGTTTTAGGGATTTGTGTTTTCTTTTATGGTTTGGGCTGTAATGGGCTGGGCAGTAAACTTCTGATAAAGCCCATCGTATGTTTTCATGTGGACCGTTGGGCCCATAGGCGACGGTTCGTCACTTTTACCTTCGTTTTTCAGGTGCGAGCGGTAGTGTTGTTAGGAATTAGCAACAGCGTGGAATTATGGTTCGAAATTCTGTTGGTGTTATATGGGAAGTGCTGATGTGGTTTAGTAGAGCACTAGGTTGCCGCCCACACGTTCAGATTGTGTTAAGAGTTGGTTGAACTCTGTTATGAACCCATTCCCAATTGTGCTGATTATTCATCAAATCAGTCAAGGGTTTGTTCCCATTATTCTCTGTAATCTCTTATACCCATTTTCTGACTGAATAAAGAAACACACTCTGGCAAAAGCCTAAGTCCAGACACCGTAATTTCCAGTTCTTTGTTTTTCTGCTCTTCCTTGTGTTGAACGTTCTTTGACTCAATTAAGATCTTTTATCGTGTTTTGAGATCAAGTTCTTAACAACAATGTAAATTCTTTGTTCATTTCTTTAACCGATCGATGTGGTCTTGTTCCAGTCTAGCTACAGGTAATTAACTACAGAAAAGAGCCACACTACACAACAGTTTCCTCGTAATTGGCCATGATATCTTTTAGGTAATCAACATGTAATAAAATGCAGCAGTGTTCTTTGTTTTATAGTGAAGAAAATATAAAGATTAGATCTTGCAGAAACCTTACCAATCAGTAATCATATATTATGGTCAACATCAAATTTTCTACAACTTTTTTCCCGCAGCTTATATTTTTCATCACATCCAATCGAAGAATATTTACACTGTACATGAGTCATCGGAATGGAGAGGGTGGCTTAGATAAGATGTAACATCCCGCTCCCACATAAATATTGTCCATTTTGAGTTTGAATTCACACGATTTTATTTTTTAATCTTTTAAAAAATCTTTAGAAAAGTTTTACATATATAACCAAAAAATTTATCTAATTTTGGCATTCAATTCTCACTTCATCCATTTTAATTTTATTATTTATGGTTTCAAAAATTTTACATCTCGAATGTTATAATTAACCCCCATGATCTCAAGAATCTTAAATCTCATAAGAGCATTTAACTAATGAATTGGTGAATCACAAAACTCAGTGCAACTAATTTTCATTGCCAAAAGAGGGCATGCAATTTAACCTACTGCTGAATTAATATGCACATCCACTTAGACGACCAAGCTTTTCTGCCTATTTGTGAGTTTCATTTCTATAGTAAAAGTCATTCGGTGCCCCCTCACTCAAGGAAAAATCCATATACACATAGCTACCTGCAAACACAGAGAAACCTTCACCATTGTAAATTAGCTTTCAGAATAAAAAAACTATGCAATTATCAGAGACTTTTTCATGCAATTTTAATTCAGGAACAGAAATTTCTACAGACACTCTTTGATGTCTCGCAGAAGGAAAACATTAGCTTTATCCTTAGCAGGGCGAAAATTAAAGAATCAAAATCAATACATCACATCTCGTACATGAAATTCTGGGAAGGTCATTTCCACCTAGAAGTTAACTAATCAAATGTTTCAAAAGCACCGGACTTTCAAGCTCTCAAGTGGTAAATTCTTTCAAAACTGAGTCACTAGTCATATAATACTGGATCCTCTGCACTTGGAAATGTGAGGATGAAAGGCGTGTCCAATAGTGGTGCAATGGAACCTTTGCTTTGGTTGAATAACTTGGATGCAGTTGTTTTTCAGTTATGTGGTTCAAGTGAATGCATAAAAAATTTCAATTTCTAACTTTTCTTCATGATTTCAGAAATAAAATTGACAAAAAGAGCAGCAGGGAATTTAGAAATTTGCTTTTCAAGAGAAGTCTATTGATTTGAAAATCTCCCATAAACTCACCTCAATGTTCTTCAAATGATTCATCCGAGTCACCTAAGAAAAAGTCTGCATCTCTTTCAGCTTCTTTTTACTAGATTGATATACTGTCTCTCTGCAAAGACATCCCAGTCTCACAAATACGGGCCATCTTCTTCCTGATAAACACCAAAAATTGCAACAAGGATTGTTTTGCATAGAGCTATAAGCACCATCCAAATCCAAATATGGCAGCTGTGTGTGCATAACTAGAAAATGAGCAAATATTTTGCTACCTCGCAATATCTTCTTGGGTATAGATAGGAAGATTGAAAAGGATATTGAAAACATTTCCTGAGAGTTTGGATTTTTTCACGTCACCTAGTGTTACATACCCTTTCCTCTGACTGAAAGATCAGGTCAAGGAAAGTAGATCTATGTTAAATAAGTAAATCGGAGATAGTAGAAGATCAGAAGATCGGATTATCAGAAACAAAAGCTTTGACCTTTGGTGCAATCATTTGAAATATTCTAAACAACATATTCTCAACCGGCAATGGCTGTTTGCATTTGCACAGTAAACGACGCCTCTGCTCCTGATAGAACAATTTCAATTCACCTGCCGTAAGCACTCCGTCTCCATCCAAATCTAAACAACTGAACCTGTGAAACAACCAAATTAATAACTACAAACATTTTGTAAAGCATCGTCAATTGTTCAACATGCATTGATACACAGATAGGTTATAAACCTAAACTCACCAGGAAAATAGTGAATTGTCTGTAAAGAAACAAAAATGAGTTAACATTCTACCAATTTTAACTCAGCTATATTCCAAAGGAATTATGAACATTACTTAAATTTCAACTTTGACGGAATTATGAACATTACTTAAATTTCAACTTTGACTGAAACCGGTGAAAATAAATTAACATCATTCTCAATATTTTGACATCTTTTCCACCAGCTGGATATGGTCTAGACGCGACCTCTAAAAGTACAACATGAGGAGACTTCACCATAATACAACATGTGTTTGTAGAGTCAAAACAGGCTTCAATTTACGTAAAGAACAAAATTTGAAAAGGAAAAAGAATGAACAGAAACAAGCATACCAATACTCAATATTGGGCTCAGATGATTTGTCCTCCTCTGAAAGCAAGAAGTACACAAAATCTTCATAACACATCCTCCCTTCAACATTACTAGTAAACTTCCTTGCAACCTGAGATGAAATTGATGCACAAAGACAACCAAGTGAGCATCTTGATAGAAAGGTGTCTTCTTATAATTCAGAATTAGAAGTAGTTTAATTCAGAATTTTTAATAGAAAAAGTACTATAGGGTATAAACTAGCCTGTGAAAATATCCTTTCACGGATCCTACAGGAAAGAGCATAATTTGCACATGTGACCAGGTCTTCTTCACTGATCAAGAAATCCTCATCTGTGACCAATTCCACAAACTTGCCCCATAAAACGCAAAGTGCTTATATGAGAAGTACCTAGAATGAAAGTGGAAAGCATAGACTACATAACTCACCTCATTAGCAATTTTCTAACTCTTTAAACATAATAAAAAGAAGATGCAAGTGTTGTGCAACATCCTGTTAAATCACAAAAGGAAAGAAGCCATACATTTAATTTTCGAACGATAACAGAACTTCTCACATATAACAATGATAACATGGAGTCAGGTTTATGTACTCTGTCTAGTCTAATCAGTATCATGTGAAATAAAGGTTTAGACTTTGTATTCAAAAGTCAAAGATCCCTCTGGCAAGTTTCTTCAAGCATTACCAAACAAGACAAGTCTAAGAGTTTCTTGGTAAGCATTTCTCACAACGTTGATATGTCCTCGTGTAACTATACGAAGATGTCCGAAAACTCTTTTACCAATGTGGACAACCTCTTTTTGACTTTGAGCTCTAGCTGTGACCCAATCTTCACTACCTTCTCAGGTGTACTAGATCTGGCTTGGACCGAGAACAATTCTTCCCCAGGTCCAATGACTCCACTTTGTCCTCTCGTGGATCTACAACTAAGATGCAATCAATTCTTTTGGTTGAGACAGCATAACGGTTTCTGGCCATCTTTTAATCATCTGATACAACCTCAATTCTTTCTCTCGTAGAGAATTTAACCTTCAGGTAACGTATGAATAAGACTGCATAAATGTTTCTTATGAAAAATCGTACAAGTAGTATTTTGTACGAGAATGACTGGCCTACCATAAAAAAGTTAGTAATTATAGTCTTTTAGAGATGATGGGTTAAGGTGGGGATCACAATCCTCATTCTCATATTTAAATAGTGTGAAGATTTTCGTACCTATTTCATACTTTGATATATACAATTCGAGTTTAGGATTGGGATCCTCATGGGTATTTATACTTGAATTTTATTTTATTTTTAATTTTTTAAATACTCTTTTATTTGCATCTATTTAATTTTATAAAATAATATTTTATCTCGTACAATCATAATATATTAAAAAAATTGTAAAAATCACATAAAAATATAAACTATATTTAGTCCTTAATTACTAATTTTAAAAATTAATAATATGAATTAAAATCTAAAAATTACAAAAATTAATGACTTTTTTGAACTTTGACATTTAAATCATTATGTTTCATTTATAATACAAATATCAAGTATTTATTAAGATTTTTCTCAAACTTATAACACAAAGTAAAAGAAATTTTGAGTTAGATAAGTGGTGACTAAGAAATTAAGAATGATAATAAAATCATTTACCTATTTTATTTATTCCTCTTCATTTTTTTTAACAAAATGAGTTTACTCGAATTTGGAAGTAAGTGTCTAATACTTTATATAATTAAAAAAAAAATAAAGAAAGGAGTTAAAAATAAAAAATTACGAATAAGAATAAAAAAATTTAAAAATATAATGTAAATAAATTTTATACTTTCTTATTTAGTACTAAGTCAACTTTGATTTGTATAAATAAATAAATTTTTTTAATTTTATTTTTAAATTAGGTATTTGGGACAGGTTTGGAGAAATCAAATTATCTCTAAACTCAACCTGATTTTAATTTGGGTTTGGCTTATTTTACATAAACTCGTCTCATCTCTAAAAAATACATAAAATGCAACCCGAATTACTCTCTATTTAGAGTGGATCCATAGGGGTGGGCACTGTCCGGTTCGGTCCGATTTTTGTGAAATCGAACCGGTTCGGTTCGGTTTTTTGAAAAAATAAAATTAAAATCGGTTTTTTAATGAGAAAAACCGAATTGGACCAAACCAGTATTTTCGGTTCGATTTTTCCCCTTTTTTTTTTTATTTTTTTGGGTGAAAAAAACTGAATCGGACTGGTCGGTTTTTTCCTCAAAAAAACCAAATCGATTTTAAAAAAAAAAAAACCGGACCGAACCAGCCGGTTCCGTTCGATTTTTCGGTTCCCGATTTTTTTGCCCACCCTTATGGATCCCTATGGGGCCCCAACCTTGTGAAAAATTCTACCACCCTTACGTCTCATATAGGTATTCTCTCCCAAAACCATAGGCATGTTTACTATTATGAGGGGCATTACATAACTATCCTTGAAACCTTGCAGTGGGGTTTGTGTTCTCTTTATTCTTAAGTCCTTGAATATTATATTGACTGAGCTCCTCGAATCAACAAAAACTCGATTAATCTCCATGTCGGCCAGTCGCACGGTTATTACTAGTGGATCATCATGTGGATAGCTCATTCCCCGAGCGTTTTTCTCGGTAAATATAATAAGAACTTTCTATGTCCGTGTGTCACGCCCCAGACCCAAAAGATCTGACACACGACATCACTTACATTCATTCAATAATACTTAAACATTCATTTTAATTTCTTTCAGAATTATAGCAATTGAATTATGACTGGGACAATTAGTAAACCGGAGATACGCAGAGTTTTCTCAGAGATTAACACTCTACTACGTCACCAGTAGCAACTTTGTTACCGGAAGCCCAGAATATATTTATTGCAAATTCTTACTTAAAATCAATCCGTTACTACACTTGGTGAAACTTAAACTAAATCCAACCACACACAATAAAATAATACATAAGTATTTATTCAATAGGGACAAATCAAATATCTTATCCCACGTGTCCCCAAATGAAACACTTAGCAACCTAACAACTTAGGGAACCCAAGGAACAGCAGAAGCCTTGCCAAATCCGCTAAGCACACATGTACCTTATTTACCTGAAATCACCATAAACTATAATGAGTATAAAACTCAGTAAGCATACTAGTTTTTCATATATCAAATACAAATACATATATGTACACAATGCATATGTATGATATGCTGTGATCAATCAAAATCATAATCTTATCAAATCACATATCATGTAAGCGCTTACACATTCTTTCAAAACACATAATAGGAATACCATCACTTAACTACTACTTAGTAGGACTTACATATCACATATCACATAATGAGCCAAATGTCACTCGTAGGTGACATACCGTATGAGAGGAATAGTATAAGTGAGGTCTTTAAATCACACATATATAACGCTTATGCCCGAAGGTAAAAGCCAAACCCTCACCCTGATCATCGGTGAGTCCTCTCACGTGTACCAATACGCCACCACACGAATGTGATGACTCACACTTCCTTTAGGTACCAATAGGATCCTCCCTACATACGGAACACATAACATATACCAATCCCGAAGGAAAGGCCACACATAAAGGCTCCACAAATCACATAAAATGCCTACTAAGTTAACAGTGAGTTCAAGTACCCTCAAATCACAAAATATTTCTCATGGACATATTACACTTCAAAAGCTTTCTTTGTTAAACGCATCTTATTTTGGAAAGCTCACTTTCAAAAACACATGTATGTCCATGCTCAATGTCAATGCTCACATTCATAAACATATATTCACATTTCATATCAAAATATACTTTGACATATCATAAACATATTCTTAACCCCATTTACAAAATCATACAAAACAATAATTATGTTTATTGTGATTCCAGTAGTAAGTCTAGTATACTTACCTCTTAACACTTTCAGCTACAAGGCTTAAATCTCCTTAACCTATCAATGAAGATTAATCCTTTCATAAGCCTCACAATTCACACAAAATAATTTAAATAGCTTACAAAATTATACACAATGCATTTATCACATCAAATTGGTCTAAATATTTAGTTTCTCAAAACCTATCATTCTGACCACTTACACTTAACAAAAATTTCTAATACATCAAATGATGTCCAATTACTCCAAAATCATAATATACCATTCTTGACTCATATATCCTTCTTATATATGAACATTATATCAAATTTCCTACACAATCCATTCCATACACACCATCGAATCCAAACTACAAACCTGACAGGATCAAGATACTTACTAAACAGTATTCAATCTCCCAATTTTATAAAATCATATACTAACTCCAAAATTATAAAACTACCACATAATTACTCATAACACATATCTCAGTCCATGATAAATATTTCACTTCCAAATCACTGCCAAAAGTATTTTAAAACTATTTTATTCTATAACTTTAAAAATCTGTTAATCAAATATTACAATGAGCTGATACACTTTAGAAATTCATAACACTTCAACCATATTGATCTAAATTCTCAATTCCGAGTATATCATATTAGACATATAAAATTATCATATTCCACAAATTCATAATTTTTTAAGATCATTCAGTAGGACAAAAATTATTTTTCACTGTACTATACTGTTTACACAGGAAATTTCCAGAATTTCAGGGTCATTTTGGTAAATTCACTATAAATTCAATTTCCAGAATTTTCAATCGATCCAAAGTCTCAGATGATCCTTAACATGTCTAATTTCATATACTCAAAATTCAAAACCAGAATGGAATTACAAAAATTTATAAAATTCCTGGATCAAGAGACTATCAAGCAGAAATTCCACAATTCATCATAATTTATCAAGCTATCTTATAGATCATCATCAATTCTCACAACATCAAACGAAATACACATCAAATCCTTAATTATACATATTTTCAGAAATCAAAACTTAAAGAAATTAACTTAATTAACACCAATAAATTGATAATTAGTTGTGATATACCTCTAAAGATCCAAAATTCCAATTTCTTCTTCTTTTTCTTCTTCTTCTTCTCTTTCTCTCTCCTTTATTTCTCTATTCTCTCTCTAAAAATGGGTAGCTCGACCAAAATGAGAGCATTAGGGTTTTTAAAAGTGTATTTTTATACTAAGTGGTTAATTTTTGGTATTTACGAATTTACCCCCAAAACTTTCAAAGTATAACAATTTGGTCCCTAAAATAATTCCAAAGTCTTGCAAATAAACCCAATAGTAATAGTATATCCTTAACCTATAAAAACACTACTAATAACAATATATAAATCAGGGATCACCCACATACAAATAAAATACGTATATTTATATATATAAATATACATATTCTTACCGGTTATGGATACTGGTTACTACACCGTGACTTTTTAGAGACCGAGATATTACACATCACTCAATGCCCCACCATTGAATATTTGAAGAATTTTTTATATGTCAATTAAAGTCTCATGCCAACGTTGTTCCTCCCAAAATGATCATGGTTGACTCGGGGGGAGTAGACCTTTCAAGGTGTTTAATAGCTGACCATTATGTTAGTAGTCTGTCCGAAACTCATCCAAATACCCATTCCTCATCAAAGCATCCACTTACTTCCTCAAGTCTTTGTATTCACTTATAGTGTGTCCCATGCTTTAGTGGAATTCACACTTACTGTTAAGTGTTGATTTATATAGGGTGTATGCATGTGGTGTATGTGTTCATCATGCAAATATACATATCTCATACATATACATACAAAGTGGAAGTTTAAAAATTTCAACAATGAACTCAATTAATACATATTAATTAAATTAATTATGAACTGATAATTTAACCCTTGAAGCTTTTGGATTAAATTTGTTTGAAGTCCACTTGAAATGCAATCTTTATCAATTCTAGCAATCAATAAGGGTGAGATTGATTATCTAGAATAACAGTACATTAATCCATCAATTAGTTTAACACTTAAACTAATTAGATTAATTCTTAATCTAATAAAATAAAATTTGTTTTAACTTTGATCAACACTTAAAGAATTAAAACAAATTCATTTGATATTATAATAAGTAGCCTAAAATGAAAGTAGATTAAGAGTTAATAATTTCAATACTTGAAATTAAAAAAACAAGAACAAATTTCTCTCTCTTTTACCAAAAAATGGCCGGCCACTTCTAATTGTAAAATTTATGAAATTTTGTTTCATTTTGCCAATATATACAAATGCACTTAATTTCATTTAATTTTACTTCAATTTAAATTTACATTTAACTTAACCTAATTCAAGTTAACATTTAATTCTAGTTAGGTTAGGTTTAACTTAATTCTTAAGTTAAGTAAATATCTAACTAACCTAATCCTAGTTAATTAACTTAATCATAATTAAATTAACCATTACTTAACTATTAAGTAAAATTAATATCTAATTAACTTAATTATATGGTTAACTTTTAATCATATTTAAGTTAATTTATTTATTTAACTATTAAATAAATAAATATTTTGAATATTTAATAATTAAATAATCAATTAAATAAAATTACTATTATATCCTTACTAGATCACCAATTTAATTCAAAGTAGGTCACACCATTAATCATGTGCTTTAGTTAACTTAACCATAGTAATTTATTGCATGTTATTAGATTGAACTATTCACTCCAGTACGCTGTCTCAGTGCACAACAAATACACTTCATATTGGGACTCCTTAAATCCACGCCCTATTCATCAAATGGAACTATTCTATGAGTTCATGATCGATGTCTCACGCATACGTCACAGATATTACAAATCAGTGCGTTAGACCATACATGTTGATGTCATTACATATATATATATATATAATCATTCCATCTATTATACTCTAGATAGGCGGTGATATAGATCATCACCGTCAAATCTTCATAAACTCATCAGTGAACTTTTCTCCAGATTCGTATATCAATGAACAATATACGCAAACACATTTACTATATTGTTCAACCATGTAGGAAACTATTTTCCCAGATTTAGTGCTTATAGTCATAAGACTTTGTAAAATACAATCTCGAAGCATTGGATTACGACCCACCTATGCAAGCTGGTGGATCTCATATTTATGCACAATGGACTCTATGAGCATCAGACCATACCCAGCGATATGTAGCGGTCAAACCATGAAAGGTCTCTAATATACTTAGAACCAAAGTATGATGGATCACCCATAAGCTCACCGTGGCACTCAGGTCAAATGACCACAAATACTACTTAATTCGAAAGGACCTATCATTGACGGTTTCATAGGATGTCTATTAGGGTCCTATTGAGTTTATTCAATATCCAGTCCTGACTGAATACCTACATGTCTATAGAAGCTTCCACTAAACTCATGGTCAGATAAGAACAATCATCTATATAATAGAAATATAGACATACACTAATCTATATAATAGGGATTCACCGATAGACTCGTATTGGTGAACATAGATCAGGAACACTGTGTTTGAGAATATACTTACATAATGATATTTTTCTAGCACATATTGTAACTTTTTACATCTATATCATTACAAGTATACTCTCAGGTCTTTGTCCCATTATAGACAAGATTCTAACATTTTAGATTTCGTTGACTCTTATAACCTGCGAACTCTTAACAGTGTTAACTCTTAACATTTATAACTCTCAGTGTTGCTAACTCTTAGCCCTGGTCTAAACTCCTTTAGAACATCCAATGTCTATGGTGTTACAAGAATTAGTACCATTTAATAAAGATTATTAACGATTTAAAAAAATATATATTGTATAAATATTACAAAATAAATATTCATACAAACAGGGATAGCACGTAAGCGCAAACTATAATACTTACTTTCCGGGCTTGTTTGCT
The DNA here is from genome assembly GCA_946807835.1 of Ailanthus altissimus. Classification (NCBI taxonomy): domain Eukaryota; kingdom Viridiplantae; phylum Streptophyta; class Magnoliopsida; order Sapindales; family Simaroubaceae; genus Ailanthus; species Ailanthus altissimus. The sequence continues at coordinate 26,155,775 of OX327684.1, forward strand.
ATTTCGCATGCTTCTGCTAAAGTGTGGCTTTAGTAAGTAGGCCTTGGCCTTTAATAACCTCATAAATATCTTCCAGTGGGACTGTTAGGGGAATGAATACATCAATCTGATCGACCCTGCACTGCATCTTTGTTGAGTGCTAGGCTTTACATTCCCCGAGCCTCTATGTCATTTCGACTTATCGACGCAATGACGGGATCCACCCAACTGGTTGGGGTAATTTTCCTAGAGGCGAAATCGATCTGGTTGGTTCAGATGATTTATCCAAGGATGGGACCCATCTAGTCGATTTATTCTTAATGCTTGAACACTCGCATTTGACGCTCAGATATATCAATTAATATCACTCTCTTCACCTCTTACTCTTCTTCTATGATAATGTATTTAGATGCTACATTGTAAGTAGCAACATAACTTGAGACATGGTTCTCAGATAGGTGGTACCAAAAAATGATTTAATTTCAACCCAGCTTTTAAGGCTATCGGCTGGTCAAATGACACGGAAGAGATTACCTCCATGTGGAACATTTTAAGATACTCTATTAAGCTTTCGGTCCTTCTCTGCTTAACTTATTTTCAACTGTCAAAGATCCTTGATTACCTCAAAAAACTCATAAAAATATTGATCAAAATTGTTAGTAAGCTCGTGGTAAGAGAAAATACTTTACTATTTCAGTTCTTGATACCAGAGGAGAGCGGACCCTTCCAGGTTCATATGAAACAACATGCATATTTGATCTTGCCTTAAACATACAATGGACAACAAGTTTGTTACTTAGTTTACATAGTTGTTGGGATTTTATACCCCTCAGTATATTGGCAAGCTAAGAGCCTAACTCGTTGGAAGCTCTATATCTCTCAATTTTCTTGAAAGAGGGCTGATTCTTCTTTTTCTTTTCCTCGAGCAAATTTTGCAACTGCTTCTTCAGTCCTTGAACCTTATCTTCAAGAAGCAGCTAGACAGAGAACTTTACCTGGGCCCTTTCTTCCTGTCTCATCATAGTTTCTCCTAGGCCTCTAATCCTCATTTCTTCTCCCTGCACCACATAATCTGAGTCCCCAACTTAGGATCCATCATGCTCATCCACTACGCATTACGCCTTGACCCATTAATCGATTAGTGAGAAACCTTTATCTTCCTTTCCCTAGGGATTTAGGTCGACAGCCTTTGTAGGTTTATGGTCGCAGAGTTTGAGGTTCTCTCAGCTGATGTTCATCTTGTAATCCCCTATCTTCATTTCCCCAATTCATGTTGCCTTAATAGCTCAACCAGCATATTCTTTATCTCTTCCCTCTCTTCTCTTATCAATCTTAATTCCTCATAAACTCTGCCCTATGCCAAGGTTTTAGCCTATATGATTGGATTCTCCTAAAAATTTGTCCACCGAATTTTATTGTTCTCGTCAGGATTTTCAATCTGCCGCCAAACCTGGTGGATTTTTGCACTACTCTATGAATGGTTTGCCATCTTTCTGTATTTTGGTAACTATTGACAAGGTTTTCCATTCTCGTTCCTATAAACAGTGCTGAAAACTGTTGATCGAAAAAATTAATTTTTTGTGCCAATAAGTTTTGAATTTATTTGTTTGAGTGAACGTTATTGGGCCTTACTAGATTGGGCTGTATTAATGGTGACACTATCAACGATTGCTAGGATATTTTCTTGCAAAACTGAGAGAAAAGCTCATTATAATCTCGTCAGTGGTAATTAGTATTATGAAAGTATGGAATAGTTTAGAGTGTTTAAGTTTAGAAGAGTGGAATTACTCGTTGTTGTTGTCTTCCCTATAATTTTATAGTCTATTTTTCATCATGTAAACTCTGAGATTCATGAGCGAAGGATCTGCCATTACTCCTTTAATTATCGGCGTGGTCGGGGTGATTATGTTATGAAATTTGGGTCACTTACCTTAGGAATAACGTGTACTAGAGATCATGGTTGCTTGTCTTATGGGAACGTGTTTTAACTTTCTTCCTCGAATCTTGGGATAATTTCCTTATGGAGAAATATGGTGGTGCAAGGTTTGATCTCAGATGCTCGGGTTTTGAGGTTGTGCAGAATTTAACTTGATTAGGAAGATGTTAAAGATGATGCTTATATGTTATTTTAATATTGTATGAATGTTAATTGTTTAATATTTATACAATAAATATTTCGAATAATATCGTTAATATTAATTACATATGGTAAGATGTTTGTAACATTCTGAACATTGTATTGATTTGAAGGAGTTCAGATCGGGTCTAAAGGAGTTTAAACCAGAGTTAAGAGTTAGCAATGTTGAAAGTTATAAATATTAAGTGTTATCACTGTTAAGAGTTAGTAGGTTATAAAAGTCAACAAAATCTAAAGAGTTAAGAGTCTTGTCTGAAATAGGATAAATATTTGGGAATATACTAACAATGACATAGTTGCAAAGAATTGCAAGTATTGTTAGAAAATGTCATTGTGTAAGTATGTTTTCGAACTATATGTTCCTGATAAATTTTCACAGATGCAGGGTCTTATTAGATATAGATCAGTGTATGTCTTAGCAAATCATCAGCTTAGTAGAAGCTCATATAAATATACAGGTATTCAGTAAGAATTGGATACTGAACTAACTCGAAGAAGATCTCTAATAGATATCTTATAAAACCGTCAATAGAGGGTCTTTTATAGTTGAGTAGTATTCGTGGTCCTTTAACCTGAGTACCATAGTGGGCTTGTGAGTGATCCACCATACTTAAGTTTCATACATATTGGAGACCTTTCATGGTCTGACCGCTGGGTATGGCCCGAACCTCATATGGGTGAGTTGAATATCTTAATGCTCCAATATTTTATTTCAGTAAGTCTTGTAGCCACAAGCATATATACCCGAGAAAGAGTTTTTTGAGTGATAAATAATACCACAAAAAAATTTTTGAATATTGTTTATGGAATACGAATCTAGGAGATAAATTTACGGTTAAGTAATAGGAGACTTGATGGTGTTGATCTATGTCTCCACTCTTCTAGGATATAAATGACGGGAGATTATACGAATATGGATTAACCTCAACTTGTATAGTTCAACATGCCATTTTATTTATCCATAATATGTGTGTGGGGGGCATTGGTTATGAACTTACAAAAATGCTTTATAAGATAAAATGGGTATGAACCTAGAGAGTTTCACTATATGAAGTGTACTCGTTGAGCACCAGGGTAGCATACTAAATTGAATTGTTCGATCTGGGAAGTCTTGGAGAATATCAATTTATTTCAGGGTCTCTCAGGGAGTAGATAGAGTTTAAGTGTTAAACCCAAGATTGTGCCAGTGAGACTTGACACATTAATCAACCAAGTGCATGCCACATATTATGCTATTAATTTGTAATGGCGCAACACGTGACATTGGTGGATATAGGTACCATTTAAATGAAACAATAATTGTTTTATTTAAGAGATAAGAATTCAGCCATTCATTTATTTCAAAGTCTCTCAAGGAATAGTTAGGGTTTAAGTGTTAAACCTGGGTTTATGCCAAGTAAGACTTGGCATTTTAATCTACCTAATGTATACTTTATATTGTGCCAATAATATATAAGGGCACTAAATAAGACATTGGTAGATATAACTATATTTTAAATGAAACAATTATGTTATGTGCATGCCACATATTATGCTATTAATTTGTAATGGCGCAACACATGACATTGGTGGATATAACTACTATTTAAATGAAGCAATAATTATTTTATTTAAGAGATAAGAATTCGGTCATTCATTTATTTCAAGGTCTCTCAAGAAATAGTTAAGGTTTAAGTATTAAACTTGGGTTTATGCCAAGTAAGACTTGACATTTTAATCTACTTAGTGTATACTTCATATTGTGGTAATAATATATAAGGGCACTAAATAATACATTAGTAGATATAGCTAGTTTTTAAATGAAATAATTATGCTATGTGTATGCCACATATTATGCTATTAATTTGTAATGGCGCAACACGTGACATTGGTGGATATAGGTACCATTTAAATGAAACAATAATTATTTTAAGAGATAATAATTCGGTTATTCATTTATTTCAAGGTCTCTTAAAGAATAGTTAAAGTTTAAGTGTAAGTGTTAAACTTGGGTTTATGCCAAGTAAGACTTGACATTTTAATCTACCTAGTGTAGTCTTTTATATTGTGCTAATAATATATAAGGGCACTAGATAGGACATTGATAAATATAGCTATCTTTTAAATGAAACAATTATTATTTTTTATTTAATATTAAATTCACTCAGCCATTGCTATCAAATGAATTTGATTCATTTGATTAATAAAGATTTTGCCGTATGTTGAAATCCAATTGGCCAAAACAAAAGCATTTGTCAATTTATTAAAATAAGGTGCCTTGTTTTTAATGATTTAAAAAGGCATATGGGCAGTAATCTTTGCTCAATTCGACCATGCATGCAAGCTTGACATTATTTCATTAATTTGAAGCATGTGGTGGCAAGGTTGTATCCTTGTCATGCTTCATATATCCATGCCACTTACTGATTTTTAATAGGCTAAATTGGGTAGCATCATATACTATTTAAAGGACCGAATTCTTTCATTTAGGCCGGGGTTAACAAGTATTGTAATCAAAAGCACAAGAAGTTACTTATGAAGTAAATTTATAATCGTATGACTAAATATTAGTCATTTATTTAAGAGACAAATAAACTAGAAGCAAGATTTACTTTAATCATATAGAAATGAAAGACTACCAATCTAGTTTGAGAAAATTCATCACGTCTCCAATTAGAATTGTTAAAGTACGCTTTAAGGGTGAGTCTCCAAATCTCATAAATGTTATGAGATTGTTATGTATTATTTTCATTGTGCAATATTGCATGTGAGACATGTAATAATAATAAAAAAAATTAAAAATTCATACATTCACCCTATGCACAACACATCAACTCAATAGAAGAAACTCATGCAAGCTAAAGAAGGACAAGGCTTACTCGGTTCAGGGTCACTACGATGATATTTAGATTGACCAAGACCATCATATGGTAGTTTGGGCCCCTAGTTCTGAGCTACACTTAAAGACGAGCTCATTCATACTTGGGAATTGACTTGGGCCCGTACTCGGTCCAATTTTCAGGAAGAACAGTTCTTTTATAATTATATTATTGTGTCTATAATAGTAATTTGTTATATAAGCATTTTAGTAATTGAAAAGTAGATTTATAACTATTATAATGGTTCGAATCACCTACTTTTTTTTTCATATTGATATTACATCTAACCTCGACTAGTACATCAATTAAAGATCTGCCAAAATAATATTCCACTTCCACACTTAAGCCTGTTCAAAACAACAACCCTTAATGAGGGAAGAAGACCTCCATAATAAAGAGTGATTATTACATTACCTTAACATTCATTAGAGTTTAAACCTTAATCTCAAGTCGGGAAGGTGTACACATGCTGAGCACTTACCACTAAGGTAAGCGCTTGAGTGAAAAGCACCCGCCTTTAATGTTAAATAATTGATGTATTTAGAGGTCATAAGCGTTACTTTATGATAATTACACTTCTTAGTTAATGAAGCATCATTAGTTCGAATATCCGTTGATAAGGGCAAATTTGTCATATATTTTCTCATGTTTTTATTATTGATATTTTATGATTTTATGAGAATAGATGGCTATTTATGTGTATTATTGTTATTTATAGGGACTTGAACGAAATTTAAAGAAAGAACGCAAAAGGAGCGAAAACAGGGACTAAAATGCAAAGTTTTCAAATTATGAGTCCAGCGCCCCCGCTCCACAAGTATTTTCGCCCCAGCGTTGGAATAGTGATCGAAATAAGAAAAACGACCTGATTAAGTCGCGTCTAGCGCCCCAGCGCCAGAAATTCACCGCGCCAGCGGTGAAGCCGTTTTCATGCAGCGCCCCAGCGCCAAGATCCCACCGCTCCAGCGGTGATCGCTTTTTCACGCGTCGCCCCAGCGACAAATGCATAGCGCGCCAGCGGTAGTGCGAGTCCTAGTCCGACGAGAATTGAGATTTTCAAGCTCATATCAATCCCTATATAAAGCCACTCGTTCCCAGCCTTCAAGAATGAATCCAAGACGACCCAAGAACACCAAGAATACAGAGCACGAGTCTTGGAGAGCAATAGGAGCTTAATTGAAGCAACTTTGGAGAGAGATACAAGAAGTTCTTCGGCATCAAGAGTTCCTAGGCAGCGCAATCAAGAGCAATTCGACGTCTATATCGGTTTGCTAATAATTGTATCATGATTTATAATTATTTTTACTGCTGTTCTCTTGTAGCCATGAGCTAACTTGTTTTCTAGGGTTAATATTTGAACTCAATATGTGTGCTTAATTGCCATATCTTTTTAGTATTTAATAAACTTAGTCATTTATTATTTAAATTACTTGTGTTTAATGCTTCAATATATCTGGCCAATATATGGTGAATGAATTGGTAATATTATTGATAAACTCGGAAGAGGAATCATAATATTTAGACCTAGGTAATTTGATGCATGATTGTAGAGTAACATTCAATGTTGCATATGCAAGTTTCAACTTAGGATAGGAATATACCTAATTGGCATGTATGATCAATAAGACCTAATCTTAATGAATCTTAATTTATTACAAGTACCATAGGCATATAGGTATTTGGTAAATTAAGGTATACTTGCATGACCTTGGAAGAGGCTTGTGAATACATTAGTGTCTTGATCAATAATAAAGACTAAGTGAGTTAAATATTAGAGGATTAATCATTAGAAACATATTGAGGGATAATATTAATCCTAGGTTCTCTCTACGTTGCTATATCTTCACATCTCATTGCATTGTGTTTTTACTTTTATATTTCTTACATTCATTCTTAGATTTTTATTTTTCTGAATAATTATTAGGAAGATATAATTTTAGTAATTGGTTAATAAGAAGAAATTATCCCTGTGGGTTCGACATCCGACTAATTAGTCTCTTTATTACTTGCATACGATAGTGTATACTTGCACTTAATTTATGATATAGAAATATCGCATCAAGTTTTTGGCGCCGTTGCCGGGGATAATTATCTACTTTTTCACCAATATTAATACTAATCTTTCTAGTTTTTACTTCAGAATTTTTTTATTTTTATTTTTCTTAATTTAATTTTACTTTCTTTGTTACGAGGTACATGCGAAGATCGAAGAGTGAGGACTTGATTGCTTTTGATTCAGAAATTGAAAGAACTTTAAGAAGAATTAGAAGAGAGCAAAATCAAGTCAACACCATGGAAGACCAAGTACCAATTACACCCAACAATGAAGGAAGACCACTAAGGGAATATGCTGTTCCCCTAGTTAATGGAATCCATTCAAGCATTCAAAGACCAACTGTTCAAGCTAATAACTTCGAGATCAAGCCAAGCACAATTCAAATGCTCAAGGATTCGGTACAATTTAGTGGACTGCCCAATGATGATCCAAACATGCACATTATCAACTTCTTAGAGATATGTGACACTTTCAAGTACAATGGGGTGTCCGATGATGCAATCCGACTAAGACTGTTTCCCTTTTCCTTGAGAGACAAAGCAAAAAGTTGGCTGCTATCACTTCCATCTGGATCTATAGCTACATGGGATGATCTTGCACAAAAGTTCCTCGCCAAATTCTTTCCACCTGCTAAAACTGCCAAGATGAGGAACGACATCACATCATTCCTACAACTAGATGGAGAATCTCTTTACGAGGCATGGGAGAGATACAAGGATATGCAAAGAAAATGTCCTCATCATGGAGTTCCGAAGTGGTTGCTTGTACAAACATTTTACAATGGATTATTTAATTAATGTTAAATAATTGATGTATTTAGAGGTCATAAGCGTTACTTTATGATAATTACACTTCTTAGTTAATGAAGCATCATTAGTTCGAATATCCGTCAAATCACCAAGTAAATAATAATGGTAATAATCCATGTGTTTTCAAACTAAATTTGAAAATTAACTTATTGTTAAAAAAACCTTTAAATTTATTTTTATAAAAATCCTCCATTTTTTGGTTTAATTGTGAACCTTGAAATTTAAAAGATTTTAGGCCTACAAGTTGAATTTATATTTCTTAAAAGTAACAACTGAATCTCTTTAAAAAAATGGATTAAATGATCCCTTTTGATGTGTATTGGACTTTACAAGTCTCCAATCCAAGACTCCAAATTCAATCAAGATCAATCAACAAAACAAACAATCACAAACAAAATAATAATCTTATAATGGTTTGATTTAATGTAAACTTACATCTACTTCACAAGTTTAATTAGCCCACTCAAATGCATCAATGAAGATTATTTTTACAGTAAGAACATAAGTAATCGAAGAAATTATAAAATCAAAACCCAAACCCCCTCTTTCAAGAAAGTGAATCTTAAAAGTATATACTATTCACAATAATTTTTGAATTTTCTCTCTCAAGTAATGGGTTTATAAAAAGAGTTTAAGAAAGAAAGAAAGTAATGAAAAGAGGTTTAGTGTTATTTATTTTATTTATTTTTTGGTATGTAGATGTAGCTTCTAAATTATAATTTGTTCCAAAAGTCTTTCCTTTTAGAAGTTCTTTTCTTAATTGTTTAGCCTCTTTTTTTATATGCTTTGCTATATCAAGTTGTAGAGTTTTATTAAAATTAGTACATATATTTACTTTCTTATTTAGAACTCATTTTGAGATTATAAGAGTAATGTTTGTATCGAAAATCTTGAGACTTTAGGGTCCATTAGAGTAAGGACAGGTTAAGTCCTTGATCGATATCTATCTTTTCTGTTGCTCTTAAAAGACTTTAGTAGTCGGCCTTAGTTATAACAAATTGCTAAGAATACTTGTTGATGCTAAGAACTTTAGGGTCGAGGACCATGGACAAGTTCTAAATATACTTCTTTATTTGATATTGAGTTTTTCCAATGGAAATGGGCCGGGGCTTGGACCGACAATGAATCTTTTTGTAAGTTATAATAAGCCTTTTTAGGGGTTAAGTTTTAGGGTTGAGTTTTGGCCAAAATCTATAGAACAATACTATATCCAAATTTGTCTTTATATCGAGTATAAGAGGATGAAAATTGTACCTTATAACAATGTGAAATACACATAAATATTATAGTCTAATAATAACATGTCAATAACATCTCCATTAACAATGTAGAAGTCTTGCATATGAAGTCTCAAGTTAGAATCTCCTATCCTCGTATATTTCAAAAAAAAAAAAGTGAAGTTACACAATTACATGAGCCAGAGTCAAAAAGAACTTTGGATAATTTTTGGTCATAGTCCATAAACAGTTGAATAGTTGATTAATAGTGTAAAGCCGCAAAATGTGCTGGTGCTTTCTCCCGACGTTCGGCAACCACCTCAACTCAATCCTCTCAGTCGACTAAAAATGATAAAAGAACAGCAGGGAATTTAGAAAATTGTTTTTTCAAGAGAAGTCTATTGATTTGACAATTTCCCGTAAATTCACCTCAATGTTCTTTAAATGATTCGTCCAAGTCACTTAAGAAAAATGCATCATCTCTTTCAGCTTCTTTTTCCATATTGATATATTCTCTCTCTGCAAAGACATCCCAGTCTGGCAAATATGGTCCATGTTGTTCCTGACATTCACCAAGAATGGCAATAAGGACTGTTTTGTAGGGAGCTACAAGCACCATCCAAATCACAAATATAACAGTTGTGTTTGCATGACTAGAAAATGAGCAAATATTTAATTACCCTTTGAAATCTTCTTGGTTTTTGAGACTTGCGAATATTGAAAAGGATATTGAAAACATCTCCTGAGAGTTCGGATCGTTTCAAGTCACCTAGTGTTATTATATGCTCTTTCCTCTGCAAGAAAATTAATCAGTGAAAGTAGATCTATGTTAAACAAGTAAATAGGAGATAGCAGGAGATCTCCGATTATCAAAAACAAAAGCTTTGACCTCCGGCGCAATCATGTCAAATATTTGACATAACATATCCTCAACTGGCAAGGGTTCTTCTCCTCCTCCTTTGTCTTGGGACCTCATACGATTCCTCTGCTGCTCATAGAAGAATTTCAATTCACCTGGTGTAAGCACTCCATCTCCATCCAAATCTAAGCACTTGAACCTGTAAAAACAACCAAAATAATAATTGCAAACATTTAAACAAAAAACATAATGAAGAGTTCAACAAATATTAGTTGATACTCAGATAGGATATAAATCAAAACTCAGCAAGGAACAAGGTGATTTGGCTGAAAAGAATCGAAATCATTTAACATTCTACCAATTTTAAATCTGCTAAATTTCCAATGAATTATATCATGAGAATTCTCCATCCCTAGGGATCCTTTATGTAAAACAACATAACATGTTTATCATGAGAATTCATCCATACATGTGAGTTACAAGAATGCGTATCTAGAGCCAAAAGAGGCCCACTTTATGTAAAGAACTTAAATAGAAAAAGAAAAGAACAAACACAAACAAGCATACCAATACTCAATACTGGCTTCAGATGATTTGTCCTCCTCTGAAAGCAAGAAGTACACAAAATCTTCGTAACACATCCTCCCTTCAACATTGCTAGTAAACTTCCTTGGAGCCTGAAAATGAAATTGATGCACAAAGACAACCAAATGAACATCTTAATATAAAGATGCCTTCCTATTAATCAAAATTAATAGTAGTTCCAATCAGAATTTTCAATAGGAAGGTACTATAGGGCATAAACTAGCCTGTGAAAATATCCTTTCAATGATCCTACTGGTAAGGGCATAATCAGCATATGTGCCTAGGTCATCTTTGCTGATCAAGAAATCCTCATCCATATCCAATTCCACAAACTTGACCCATATAACATAAAAGTGCTTATATGAGAAGTACCTAGAATGAAAGAGGAACACATAGACTAATATAATTAAAAGAAGATGCAAGTGCTTTGGGACATTCTGTTAAATCACATAAGAAAAAAAGCCATAAATGTACTTTTTTCGAATGACAACAGAAAACTTCTTGCATATAACAATGATAACATAGAGTCAAGCTTAAGTACTCAGTCTATTGTAATCACTATCATGTGAAAGAAAGATTGGACTTTGTAGTCAAAATCAAAGATCCCTCTTGCAAGTTTCTCCGAACATATTCAAAGAAGACAAATGTAGGATTTTCTTGGTAAGCATTTCTCACTATCTCCAGTGAACTATGTAATAATAAAAGATGCATCAAGAGACCAACCTTAGAACTTCGTTAATGTCCCCTTCCTCGTCAACCTGTTGCATGGGAGCAATTAAATTTCCACGCTTCAGCTCCCTAAGTGTAAGACGGCCATTTCCTGATCTATTGAGGTAATAAAAGATTCTGTATATGACAGTTTCAGCTGGGCCATTACACAGATATTTATGTAGACAACTATCAGTAATATATTGCACACCAAGTTGATTTGTGAATTAAAAGTTAAGATTGCAGACTAAGAAATCCATGTAAGTCGTATAATGTCCATAAAATCAACCAACAATCTAAAGCATCTTTTTTTTTCACTGAAAAAGTAAACAAATACATTGAGAAATAAGCACGCACCATATCTTTCTTGAAATTTGGGTTCCGTTTGTAAGAATTCCAAACCTGGATGGGTTTCCAAAAGTTCACGAAGGATGGGCTTGAAGTCATCCTTTATCCAAGTCCCACAAAAGTTTAAATATTAAATGAAGGAAAAAGAGAAAGTAAAATCAGAGACAAATTGCCAGTAGAGAGGCCTAATGCTCGAAATATAGGACTCGGAGAACTAACTTTAGAAAGGTATTCATTGTTTGGCTGCTTCAGAATTTTATATATTTGGGTTGCTGTGTCCATTGTCAGCATATTGCAATCAATCCAGTAATTAATAAATGCATCCCTACAAATAAATGATATAATTTAGCATACATGAAAGATATTTATGCAACGAATTATGTACACTCAGCAATGGTGAATGAGGAATGCTTGAATGTATCAATATTCAACCAAACAACAAGTCATTCATTTCCATCATGCGGCTTGATGTTTTATCATCAACAAAAAGTTTAATGACCTGACTCCACAACCAAACCAAACAAAAGCGAAGGCAAAGTTCTTAAGGATTGGATGATTCTTCATAACTCAAAATCCCATGGTTTTATTTAATTAGAAAAGCAAAAGCTGGGGTCAAGGAGAGGAGTAGGGGAGAGCAATTGCACAAGTGTATACCTGGTCACTTCCCCAGTGCAGTTGATGTCTATCTTCTTAAAAAGTGTAGTAGAGAAAAAGGATGGTAGCCCACATACTTCCTTGGTAACTGATTCAAATTCTGCATGAACAAAGAAGTAGCATTAACTCCTTTGAAGAGGCATATCCTCCTTTTCCTTTAAAAGATACGGAACGGATAGTTATGGATATAAAATTCTCACCATGCATCAGCAATCTGCCATCAGGGTTATTGAAAAGGTGATTTATTCTTGAAATACCTTGCTCTTTTAGTGTATTAGATGGAGGACAGCCATTTGGAAAATAGAACTGTAACCATATCAATATGCACATTAAATTACTCAGTATTTGGATCATCATAAAACCACAGTTTCAATCAATCTCAACATGATAATAAGATGCAGTAAAGCTTTATGTTCTTTTGATAACCAACTGGCTTAGGCAGGGCTATAATTGTGATGTATCAAGTTAAATGAAAACCTAAACATTCTCAGAGTAACTCATCTGAATTTTAGAGATCAATCCAAAGAATTTAGTACACCACAAAACAAAGAACACGGCATCTCAAAATACAGAACTAAAGGTAAGTTAACAAAGTAATTCTTCCAATAATTTCTCTTTCAAAACTAAACATTACACCCCAATTTATGACCTCTCAAAGGAGGACAGATGATGATGAGCACTTAATATATAAGTTTGCAAAGCTAGTAGCTTACATGATCCCCTCCCCAACAAGACTACATAATGACTTGCTTATTGGCCAAGTAATTGAAGCTACTGACTAAGCAGCAGAAATAAATCAAACCTGTGGTAAGATTTGTTGAAATGAATCATAAGCTACTTTTGGTGTAATGCCAAGCAGAGGAGGGCCGGTTCTCTGTTGTGTAAAGCGAGGAGATGTGGGCAAATTTGTTGGTGCAAGTGGTGGTCTCCTATCAAGGAAAACCATCTCAGCATCACTTGTGTCATTGGAAGAGTTACCGGGATCATTGTCAAACAAAGATTTAATCTGCACTTCAAAACAAAACAACAACACAATATAGGGGATTACTGAAGTTACAAAAGATGGCCATAATGAAAGAATATTAAAGCTTTCAGAAAATCAAGAATCATGAAGAAGAATAACAAATTATGTTGTAGTCACCAGGACAGAAGATGCTAAATCTTTTAATAATTCATTTGATTCAAGAAACTTCACAGTTTTCAAATAACAAAGAAACCGCCAGGATCAAGGTAAAATGAAGTAAAACAAAAAAAAAAAAAACCAGGTTGCCGGTTTCTGGTAGCGAAAGCCATTCGTCCATTGTAATCTCAATATGATGTGGTCTCATTTTTAGCGCCGAAGGAGAGAGCTCCAGTGTCGGAACCTTGAGCATTTCGGGGTCGAAAGAAGTAACATCCTTTACTTCATCATCTTGATCCATTGCGTATATTCCTCAAATGTAAATATGCTTTCTTCAAACTGTCAATCACATCATAATTAATCAAGATGAACATCATTAATTGCATTCAAAAACTCATCAATCTTGTCTCATCTGCAACTTAATAGCAACTGAAAACCAGGCTTCAAGAACCTCATGATGAAATTATCAAATTCTACTAAAGCTTCAAAGTTATCAAATCTTGAAAACACTTTTGGTTCAGTTTCTACCTTTGATTATTGTTGGTGAAACAGGAAGAAACTCAGACTTTACGTTCTTGAAGCATTTGCATACACCTGATCGCTCCCTTAAAATACTTTCTGAAAACACTTGTTTCAAGCTTTGCTGAAAAGAAAGAACAAGATGGCGCGTTTTGATCTTCAAAGGAAATTAATATTGCCAGGTAAATTTGAAGACTGAAGAGGCTAGTTTTGGCGCAAAAAGAGTGAGGAGAGAGAAACTGTATAACTGAAACCCGCCAGGCGCCAACTGTTTAGCCAAGAAGTAAGAACCGATTTTCTTTTCTTGTTTTGACTCAGACGACCATCACGTGACGGGTTAATAAGCTGCAAATTATATAGTTATATAAGCCAGCCAGAGTCAAAAGCATTTTGGATTATCTGGTCAAAGTCCCCAAACTATTGAATAATTTAATTAATCGTATAAAAGGGAGGAAAAAGGCGCAAAGTGTCCGGGTGCTTTCTCCCCACGTTCGGCAACTAGTGGATTTCTTTGTCGACAAGTACACATACAATTGAACTCTGTTAAGAAATCTCCATTCACTGTTCATCTTCATCATCAATAACAAAAAAATTAAAAAAAAATGAATCTCTTCTCTAAAAAACCAAACCCTAAAGGTTCGTCAACGCCCTATCTCTTCTAAAAGTCTCATTTTTCTCGATTTTCTTTTAATTGCTGATTCGTTCTGATTGATAATTCCGTGCAATTTGTTTCGTGTCATGCATATTTATACTTGCGACATGTTATTCTGTTGTGTACTCGTCAATTTCATCTTGCGTTGACTTCTCTGAAACCTGTGATGAATTCTTTTTTTTTTTTGGTGTTTAAATGGTTTTAATTTTATTTTTATTTTTTATTTTGATTTCAGAGGCTCTTCGAGAGAGCAAGAGAGAAATGCAGCACGCAACTAGAGGTAATGTTGGTTTTTGGTGTTGGGAATTAATTGGAGAAAATTAGTTTTGATCGTGATCGTTCTTTTAGTTGTCGCATATTCGCTGTGTAACGAGAAAATGCAGCTTTTGGTAACTGGGGAATAATCCTTCCGAGGTGTAGCATAATTAAGTTTTGGCACGGTATTGCTTTATTAATAACAATGAGTCCATTCGGACTCGATTGTTTCATTTTAGTATATCAGGAGACATTCTCTCTGAGTTGTTAACTTTCCAACTCAGTGTTGGCAAAGATTTGGTAAGGAAAACAGAAGTCATTGCGTTCACCACATCTCAAAAATGATATGAACAACTGTCGTTATGGGGTTACTGTTTTAAGGAAGGGTCTTCCAGATCTTAACTCGAGCATTCTACAAAAGGTGGTTTAGTCTTGCAATGGACAAATTGCAGTTCTGGCTTTCTCCGGCGTCGATAACTATCTAAAATCTATTAAATAATAGAGGCCAATCAGAGTTTAATTCTTGGAAGGTGACTATTTAATTTGGAGTAGGTCGAGCATGACGTTCAAAATCAAATATTCATAGGAAATATACAAAAAGATATTGACAAAGTAAGATGCTCAAATAAACCAGTGGACTTGAAATCCATTGACTTACAATTTTAAATTCAAGGTGGTGCCCAGCATGTGTATCAAGTTGTTCTATGCCACTCTCTTGCCTTTGTACCATACCAGGTTCTACAAGTCATAAAGAAACTTGGGTGAAGTTATACTCTTAACATGTTCTTGTTTACAACATTAAATCGTTTTTATTAAAACATTCAAATGATTTTTTCGCTTACTAGTTTCTATGGCTTATTTACTTTCTAATCCTTTAATTGGCTGTTTAATTGGGTGGGTTGGGTTAGATTTTAAATTATTCATACTTGCATATTGACTTCATTAGAAACATTTTTTGTATTCCAATCTAAAATTTTCTTATTTAGAAATCATATTTGCTTCCCAGTATTAATGAACTAAGTTGAAGCAATTTTTTATACTCATGTTTTGTTCTTTCCTGGAATTATTACTTGCTTCAGGTATAGAGAAGGAAATCGGAGCACTGCAATTAGAAGTAAGTCAAGGGTTTACAATGATGATCCTGTTTTCAGTTAATGGTTGTTGGATCTAATATTATTTTCTGATGTCAGGAGAAGAAGCTTGTTGCTGAGATAAAGAGAACTGCTAAAACGGGAAATGAGGTATTTTTATACCTTTAATTTGAATAGATAAATGAGGCGACAATGTTTAATATTTTATTTTTAATATGTTTTTGTCATTCTTATAGCATTTAAATTACTGATGTAGTTCATTGTTAAAGAAGAGACAGTTTTAATTTTCAATTCTTTCTGACCTGCCACCTTTGTTTGTTTATTTACTTCTCAGGGAGCAGCTAAAATTCTGGCTCGGCAGCTGATCAGACTTAGGCAGCAAATAGCTAACCTACAGGGTAGTCGAGCTCAAATGAGAGGCATAGCTACTCATACGCAAGTATACTGTTAAAACCTCTCTATCTTTCATTGATATTTCGTTGCACTAGCATGTGTTCATTCTTCTTATGCCCTACTGCAGGCTATGTATGCACAATCTTCAGTTGCTGTTGGCATGAAAGGAGCCAGTAAGGCCATGGCAGCTATGAATAAGGTCTGTACCATTCAAACATACTCTGATTTTAGTTCATTCATTCAAACATATATTGTGAGTTTAGTTCATGTATATATTGAAATATAAATATTATTTCATCTATTACAAGATTATGTTTGAAACCTGATAACAAGCTCTTGACTTTAAAGCTGCTTCGCCATGGTTCATTACCATGTATAGGAGCATAGGAAATTGTGGATACTTTGTGATTTCTTCAGTTCCTTTTCCCCTTACCTCTTTTAATGAGGTGCATATTTTATTTCAGCAAATGGCCCCCACAAAGCAAGCAAAGGTTATACGGGAATTTCAGAAGCAGTCTGCGCAGATGGATATGACTGTAAGATTGTACTTCAATTTTAGAATATTTTAGTAATCTAATGTGGAATTAGCTCTTATTTTCCATTAGTTGCATATTTGTGGAGTTCATTGGTTTAATATTTCATTCGTGCAGACTGAAATGATGTCTGATGCCATAGATGACGCCTTGGACAATGATGAGGCTGAAGAGGAAACCGAAGAGCTGACAAATCAGGTAGGCTCCTTGCTAGCATGAAATTTTCCCGAGGAGTGAAATGATAAACTATTCTGCACTAGCCTAACCATGACATTTCTTAACAAGTTATAAATTGAAATATGTCACTAGTTATTTTCCAATGTTTGTCACAACCTAGATGGGTGCAATATTTGGATAGTGTTCTATTCATGTCATTCAGAGTTTGGAAAAATAATGATCTGATGACATTTTTTGGTTTTCCAGGTGCTAGATGAAATTGGTGTTGATGTTGCCTCGCAGGTTAGTACTGCAGTAGTTGATTCCTTGACTTAATTGATCATGCATCCATTATACTTATGTGCTTGAACTGTACTTGATCTTTTGACAGTTGTCAGCAGCTCCAAAAGGTAGAATTGCCGGAAAAAAGACAGAGGAAGCCAGCAGGTATTTTCAGTCATGCCTTTTTTCTTTTATCCTATTCCCCAACTGATCCCTCAGTTCCCTTGCCAGAAGTAATCCTCACAATTTTGCTACCCTTTTAATGTTTCTTTGCAGTTCAGGGAATGATGAGCTTGAGAAGCGGTTGGCAGCTCTCAGAAATCCATGAGCTGGGGACTACTTTTAATTATTATTACTGTTTATTTTAACTTTTAATCGAGTTGATCCTCCTAGCTACAATTTGAACTCCAGCGAAGGTTGTACTCTGTCAATAGTTATGGCCTCGTATGCTGTTTTTCTTGGACAATATTTTATCAAAATTAAACTGTAAATGTTGCATTGCAAGAAATAAATAATGGTGAACAAGTGAGTGACTTTGACCCAAAGCGAAAAAAGAAAATGTTGGGAGCCATTAAACATCGCTGGGCTGGAAGGATGATAGACACTGCCACCTCGATATTCCTGGGGACTCATACGTACTGCTAGTAATGAGGATTATTTTAATTATGAGAAAGAAAACAACATTTGTATCAGTTCAGTTACTCGAGGGAAAATAGTCATGGGTCAATTATCGGCCCTTTTTCTGTATATCTCGATAATTCTGTTATTTGTTTAAGATGCTCAAGTAGTTCCTGCCAATAATTTAAGTGATTTTACCCCAATCAATTCATTGGAAGGCTATCAAATCCGTTTGAGCGGGCGCGTATTTCCCAATGATCGAGTATCAGTTAAAAGAACTGGACTTGAAATTATTTACAAAGTGGGAAACTGTGTACACATATCAGTGGGAATTCAGAGAGTAATGAATGCCATGCTTTCATCACAGAGAACAGTCTTTGTTAACGAGTACATAGATTCGTTTCCATTTCTGGTTTCAAGAGCATATGCTCAAATAAATGAGTAGTTATTTGAGCTATTCAAGTCTGATATAAATGAAATTCCAATACAGAAATTCCCTCTTCCATGAATTTGTCTCTAAAATGCGTTACAATGGCCAGAAGCTCCCAGGGATGATAATAATAATAATAATAATAATAATAATAATAATAATAATAATAATAATAATAATAAAGGAATGAATGAGAGAAAGATGATGTAGGAAAACGATGGGAAATGTTCTAGTATGACTGATATGACCTGTTGCGTTGATTAGGTAATATCCCATATACAAGAGTGACATAGCTCTCAAGATTTCTTCACTTTGGAAACTGAGAAGGGCTTTTCCACCACATGCATAAGCAAATATCTTCTCATAAACCATCTACCAGTAATCATTTCCTGATCGAAAGCATCTCAAAACTCCGAAGAGGATCATCACGAGTACTGCCTCTACCACCTGCAGTGCGAGAGAATGAAGATTGTCTGGAATCATACACTGGTTGACCCCTTTGTGTGGTAGACAAGCGTCCACTGCTCGAGACTAGCCGGCTAGAGCGACTCTCACTGAATTCACCAGATGAGCTTGGCTTACTGCTTGAGATTATAGCTTTTCTTGAAGTGCTGCCGTATCGAGAAGAACTCCGTCCTTTATCAGACTCAGGGTTCTGGCATTTCAAATGAAAAAATTTCTGTGAGAATGTTGAAACACAGTATATAGCCTCCACTATGACTTGAACAGAAGTATACAAGGAAGAAAAAGTAGAGAGTAGAGAGTGAAAGACTGGTCAACAAAGGTTTCACAGGCAAGTTTCTGCCATCAGAAGCTAAACTAAGATTGAATTGAGGTCAGAAGGAATTAGGTTACACTTCACTGAACTAATAGATAAAACTATAATCAGGAAAATAAATCTACTTCAGACCTATCGGGAGGGAGGATCAAACAAACCATTTTCAACAAAATAGAGATCAATAATTTAGAGGTCAAACATGGCAAATCAACCAAGGATAACCAAAGCCAAAGAAGTCTTAGCTTGTTGAGAAGACAACAGCACTTTAAGGGTCTCCTTTTTCCAATCTCACAGTGGCCAGGAAACTAATAAGAAAGGAGAAGGAACTGCTACTTGCTCAGGTTGCTAAGAGATCTATGAAGTCTAGAAGACTGGGTCTAAAGCCTCAGTCTAAAAAATTGACAGGTAAGAAAATTTAAAAATATTGTTCACTCTCCTTATTCTCTCAATTATTAGAATCTATTTAACATTATATTTCATGGCGGAAGCCAAAAAATACATGGCATTAACTCTGCATTGAATAAAACTCAGTAGCATCTATAAGTGGCTAATCTTCAAAGAGTTATGATATGTGAGATTTTATTTCATATTTAAAAATTAAAAAAGGAAAAACACACGCTACACACATAAGCAATAAAAAATCATCATGAGACCAGGTTTCCAAATACACAATGGAGACTGGCCAAAGAAAAATGAAGTAGGAACTTGACCAACTCTTAAAAATTTACCATGGGCTTGGATGAAGGTCCATCCTCTGAAGTCTTGTGCCTGGAATGAGGCTCACGAAGAGGAGTACCAGTGGCATTTTTTCTGGCAAATGCTTCAACTGCACCAGAAAATTTTTCTCGGAAATCTTTCCCAACTGGATGAGACAAAACATCACAAAATTGCCATCAGCATTTTTGTGAGGAATGAAATGGTTTCTACAATTTTATAACACGAAACATGATAAACAGTTATTTTTTATGAGAGAAGACCTGAAATCCCTCTCTCTGGTCTTTCCGCGGATGGTCCCGGGGTTAAGCATGCTTTCCCACTGGAATGCTGAAAAGAAGAGGCAAGAGGTAAGTGACATTCTTAAGACAATGAAATTCACACAAGTTAGCCAGAACTTACTCTTCCTCTAGAGCTGGAGCCCATTTGAGGGTACTTTAATACAGTCCAATCAAATACATAGTCAAACTGAAAACCTGCAGCATACAGTGTAACCTTATTAGACAGTCATGGATATACAAATAAGGAACTAGTTAAAACTGGTGTGGAAATTCCTTAACCTACAACACAATATCATAATACAAAATTTATGAGTAACCAAACCAACTGTGAAATTTTCTAGTCTTGGCTCAAACTCCACCATGTTTTAAGTTATCAAAAATGTGGGACTACCCAAATTTTATTCTGAAACAAAAGTTATCAAGTATAAAGTTACGAAAATGTGGACTAGCTAGCAACAGATACCAAATTAATAGATATATGATATTTTCCACACTATGGAAACTAGAGATTGATTCATATCAATGATTAGACCAATGAAAGATAACACCTATAGGAAGTTACTGAATGTTGTAAGCAGATTAAGTTTTACACTTGATGTAATTGAAACCCACCAGAGAGCATATAAAAATGCAAAGAATCTTTTGACACATGAAAAATATTATCATTTATCACATTGTAGAAAACTATTCTTCAATTCATGATTGGTTGCAAGTAAAACTCTTTTGGTCACCAGATTTTCATTTTTATTGTATTCTTTAATAAAATTGAACTGAATTGAACTTTCATGGTTTCCAGGTGGATTTTAAAACTTGTAAATTGTATTTTATGTGATTGTAAACTGGATGAAACTCAGAAGTACAAAATTCAAACACATATGTAACATTCTGAGAAAAGATGGCCATTGTTCTAGTCACTCACCTTCTCGAATAAATAAGTCCCTGAAAAGCCTCTTCAAATATGAATAATCTGGTTTGTCCTCGAACCGCAATGATCGACAGTAATGGAAGTATGATACAAACTCAGATGGGTATGATTTACAAAGCACCTGTTATACATACACGCATCTATATTACTGACATAGAAACATGAATAATTAACATAACTAGGCTGAATTTCAGAGTTTGGGATTAATTGCTTCCCAGAAATTAGTAGGGCTGGAATTGCCACATAGAGATAGTTTACACAAATGAGTGCATATGCACAGAGACATACACAGATACACAATCATGGCATATTTATGCAGAGAATCCAAAAATTTATCATCAATGAAATATTAGGGACTGAGCTTTCCAAGGTTGGTTCTCATATACCTAAACCCAGTATGGACATAAAAGCCTAGCAGTTCATTTCTTGTCATTGACCCCCATCCCATGCCAACATCTGCCCAGAGACCAAGCAACAACCACCCTAGACCAGAGCAACAAATTTGAAATTGGACTGACCAAGTTTCTTAAAAGGTTCGCGCCAAAGAAAATTGTCCCAAGGATGGCATGCCTTATAAAGGAATCTAAATACAGCTGTATCATACCTCTATGGGAGTTGAAACCTTCTTTTCGCTGATCTTATCATATTTTTGCTTTTTTGTGCCAGCTTTTAATCCTTGCCATGGAAGGCTGAAGCGAAACAATTAAACCAAATGAATTACAAATGCAAAAATTGGGAACGATAATGCTCTAAGTGTCAAACATCAAGTCAAAATGTCCAGAAATTGAATAAAATGAGTGTCTAGCTACTATATACCCTACCTTCCTCTAAGGAAATACATAAGCACGTAACCAAGAGACTCTAAATCATCCCTTCGGCTTTGTTCTGAGAGAACAAATAAGACACTTAAGTTAGAAATGGGGCATTTTTAGTTTAAAGTCATAAAACATTTTCAAGTAATTAGTTGAAAATATATCATCACAACTAAACTACTCACCAACTCCAAGGTGAGTGTTCACACTTGCATAGCGAGCTGTGCCTGTAAGATTCTTGTTTTCCCTGAAGCAAAAAGCAATATGTAAGTAAAAGGAAATAATTCATAATCATCAAACGCAGAAAGATGTATGCATTGCTGGTAATTCATGTACTGAAAAACAATGCAGCATGTATATTGAAACTCTGCTGCATGTCTTAAAGAATAATACATATATTAGAAAATGAGACAAAGAAACCAACTAGAAAAAGAGGGGGGAAAGGAAAATAAACAGAGGGATGTAGAGCAGTCTATAATTAATGCAAAATCAGTAAAATTGATTAAAAAAGAATTGTCAAAGCTTAAAGCTCTAGCTCATGACCAACATTACATATAGTCAGAAAATTCTAGTATATTCCAAAAGAGAACAGGAGAAATGTAAAATTGGTAAAAAAAAATCTAACTTACAGGTAACATTGAACAAATTTCAGACCACATGATATAAATGGTCCAACCATAAATTTCAACAGGTGGAGCAATTTATATTATGGAAAGAACTGACTAAATTCATTCCACAATACGCAATATTCTTCCTATTTTGATGATAATAGTCCCTCTTCTAGTGTACACTATAGTGTTCTCTGGAAAGTTTTATCATGGTTCCTTATATATGAACCTTCACCTTATCAACTTCTGATGCTTCAAACTTAACCTTTCCATCTAGGTCTAATGCCATCCACATCATCTGACCTTCATTGAAATTCACTCAAGGTCAAATTTTACTGCAAATAAAAGTATAAACAGAACAATATTTTCATTTACAATTATAACAGATATCCAAACAAATAGGGCTTATCATTAAGGTCTTTGACATTTGACAACATATAAATGATGAAACTTCCACGCTTTCTTTCTTGTAGTGGTAGAATCTTGAGGCAACATTGAAAAGCAACAACTTTTTGTCTGTTTTTATTATTACTATTTTTAATTTATTAAACACGTATTGCAATGCGGTTGAGGAATTGTAGCACTGAGAGATCAATAAAGAAATAATTACCTGTATGGGATGTGCTTATGAGTTTGAAGATCCCTATACTTTTTTGCAAGGCCATAGTCAATTATGTAGACCTGTGATAACATGATATAACAAGATAATAATTGATATAAAGCAGCACAAAAGAAAAAATGCTTGTAAATGTCCACTTGTAATGATGGAAATTTTCTCATCCACAAAAGATCAAGAAACTTGAGACTCTCCAAGCATCCTCAAAGTAAAATCTTTGAGCAACAAATAATGTTTAAACTGTATATTGAATGGATCACAATGCTAAGACTTGCTATCCAATGAGCATGGACATGTACTAATTTGCTGATGGGAAAAAGAAAAACAACTCAGAAAAGTACCTGATTTGCTTTGCGGCCAAGGCCCATTAAGAAGTTGTCAGGCTTTATATCACGGTGAAGAAAACCTCTTGAATGCATGCATTCCACTCTATTAATCTGAAAAAAATAACAACAATCAGAAAGCCGTTAATTTGATAGCTGACAACTCTGGTTTGAACAAAAAAAGAGTCACAGGTACTTACTAATTGATCTGCAAGCATCAATACTGTTTTCAAAGATAACTTCCTATTGCAATAATTGAATAAATCTTCCAAACTTGGTCCAAGAAGGTCAATAACCATAACGTTGTAGTCCCCTTCAACTCCAAACCACTTGAGGTGGGGAATTCCCGCTTCATCAAAGAAAAACCAAAACTTGTAAGAAAATCTAATGAGCTTTTCAAACATTTTGTTCCAATAGGAAATATATCCTACAGAATATCTGAGGCAAAAGAAAATTTCCTACTTGTGGAGAGAGAGCAAGAGAAGAGAGACTTACTTCCTCCTTGGAGAAGCATGTACAATTTTGACTCATAGTGAAGCTGCGGATGCTTGGTCTTCACAGGTTCCTAAAGTTCAAAACCACCAAAGAAGAAAAAAAAATGAGGATCTGCATGTACCATATCTGGAAACCACTAAAAAACTTTCAAATGGAAAAGGATAAACATAGAAGATAGCACATAAATTGAAACAAAACTAAGATGAACCAATTAAAAACATGAACTTTGCATCTAGCACTTAACATCCAACGATATAAATAGGAATTGAGGATCTAATATTTCACATGAAGAATAAATAACAAGTCCCTCAAAGCTCATCCAATATTTGGATAGTCATCCCTCCTTTCATTTAACCAAGGTTACTGTCATAATGAGCATCAGTTCAAAAATGTGTTTTAGAAAGAATGAGTTTCTAATTGCTTTTACGTATAATTAGCAGCAATTTGATGCATCACTAAAGCAATGATCAAAATGAAACACTTCAACCACACAAAAGCAAAACAATCTAACACAAAAAGCTCACCATTCAGAGATAAAGATGAAACACAATTCATATTGATCAATGAGAATCATCAATACAAGTTCAGAAAGCCAAATTAAACAGTGATCATCACTAAACCTAACAAAACCATCAAAACGAATATCATAAACAAAATTCCACACTTTTAACTTCAAATCAATCATCATTCAGTAAATCCTTGTATTGGGATTGAAGGATAGATCAAATACCAGCTTAACAGCAATTTCCTCTCCGGTTTGTATATTGACACCTGAACATCAGCCAAAGAAACATAAAACACAAAGTGAAATAAAAATTATTTAAAAAGAAAAGAAAGAAAACACCTACATTGCTGATAACAAAATCAAACTTTGATGGGCATTACCTAAATAAAGCTCACCAAAAGAGCCACTCCCAATCTTCCTCCCCAGCTTAAATTTACCACCAATAACATGGTCCATCTTCAATTTCTTTTCGACAAACATAGGGTTATAGTTCAATATAGCTTTTCTTCGCCCAGATTTGTGCCTAATTTGACAATTGTTGTCAAAAATCCTTTACCCACCAAGCAGTTGCCCTCCAAAAAAATCAATCAACAGATTTGCCAAATTAACAAACCCAGAAGTCAGAAAGACTTCTATAAATTATCCGCCAATGAAATCACCGAAAAACGAAGTACAAGCATTCGATGAACATAAAATTGAAAAGGAAAGCTGAGAATCAAACAATATCTAATGCCGAAAAAGAGCAAAAATTCTTATTGAAAAATTAAAAACCAAAGAAAAACAGCTTTCTTTAACAGCGATAAATTAAGAGGAAGATCCCCAAAACTTCAATTGAAAAAGAACGAAACCCTAAGTTTAAAAGAAATCCAGGCACATTGACCTGAAACTCTACCCCCAGCTGTAAGTATAAACGAGAATCAATAGAAACTCTAAATATAGAAAACAAAACAGGGTAGAATTTCGGTCGCAATCAGAAAACTTTAGAAAAATAAAACACAGAAAGTGTTATGAGAAAACGGGAAAACGTGTTGAAGGGAGACAGAAAGAGAAAGAGCAGAATAAGGAGGAAAGAAGAATAAAAATAAAAATAAAAATAAAAAAGCAAGCGAGAGAAAGAGAGATTTACTCCTGTTTTTATTTATCTTTATACATTATTTTTTTCTTTTCTTTTTTTTTAAGAAAAGAAAAAGGAAACTGTTTTTATTTTTAACGGGGTCGAGGTTGTGTTGGGTTGGGTAATATAATAATGTGTATATAGATCCTTTAGATTTTATGCTTTCTCAAGTAAGGATATCATTTGTTCATTTATATCAAATAAGTCTCAACTTTGTTTTTCTTTTATCTTATTATTTATTATATTTATATCATAACATAAGACTATGGAAACCAACCCAAATAAAATCTTATTGTTCAAATGAGTCTTAACCCCTTTTTCTTTTGTTATTAACAGCTTTTTCTTAATATTACATTATAATATACTAAAATAAATTTTTAAATAAGATTAGGGAACTATCAGAAATAAAATCTATTGTTTTATAATTAAAAAAAAAATAGCCTACTTTATGGCCCATATAAGACTTCAATTAGGCATTACAAAATTACTTATGTTGGAGTTTGTGGAGCTTCGATCTAAATGAGAAAGATTTTGTGATTTTTCAAATTTTGAAGCAAGTATAAAAATGAGTTATTATTTCCAAATTATATTTGAGGTAAGTATGGAAATGGATTATCACCTTTAAACCTGCTCATAAATCTTGAATTGAAAAAATAATTAAAAAGATCATTTTTAATTATATTATATTATTTAATTTTAAAAATAAATTAAAAAATAAATAAATTCAAATATAAAATACTCATAAAAATTTCATCTCAAAACCTGAATTATTTAGTTTGAATAATAGACATGCATGAAAATTTTCAATCCATTTAAATATGAGGAGATGCTCTCCAACCTAACTCATTCCATTGTCAATTTTAGCTTCAATTTATCAAAATCGATTAATATAAGATCTATTGTTATTAAACCCGATAATCTTGAAATGACAGTTTTAGGTTTTAACCCCATTAAAATGAGTACAATTTCTTTTTAGTGTTAATCACATTATAAGGAGAGTTTGATCGTTTGAGTCGTTTCGTTTCGTCTCGTCTGGGTTGGGACTGGGAATGGGAGGCATGTTTAATACAATGGGGACATATATGTTATAATTTGAGAAAGCATGAAAATCTAGGGGAGCGGAGTGATATTATCCGATAAAAAAAAACAAACAGAATCTAAAAATAAGAATAGGCGGAGCGTGAAGCAGCGAGAGGTTGAGCATGTGGCGGGCCTCAACAGTTAACCTAACACGTTCGGCCTGTCGACTCAGATCTCAGGGGCCTTTTACTTTTTACTTTTAGTTGCTCCTATAGCCCAAGGCTAAACGTGCCTCCCATCCTCTCTCTCATTATACACATTTTCTGTTTTTGTGCCTTCATGCTCCTCCCATGACCATCCTATCTTCCCTTTTCATGTTTCATTTCATCCCCCATTTTAGTTTTTTACCATTCAAATTTGATTAATCTGAATAAATAAATGCACGTGATTTCATATAAATTTTGGTTCAATCAACGTAATGATTGCAATTTCCATATTAATAGTAACTCATAATCATTACAACACTAATCTATCTCAAATAAACTTGCACTTTTTTTCTTCTTTAATGCTTTCCTAATTCCACTAAAAATATGGGGAAATGGAGTGTTTGTGTTTTTTCCCCTATTGGGTTACCCTTATTTTCTCTTCATCAACCAATTGTTCATTTTTTTTCTTCTTCTTTTCGTTATCTAATCTTCTTCTTCCACATCCATTTATGATGATTTCTTACAGTACCTTGTGCCTTTTTCATAATTATTAATAACACAACTTGGCCTTCCTTATATTCATTTAGAGACACATTTGCTCCCTTTGATACCAAAGTCATTTTTTTTTTGGGTCTATCATTAAAAGTCTACATATGTAGTAAGTAAATTATTTGATATCGAAAATAAAACCAGTCGATATCACCGAAAAAGGTACAAATTTCATGATGGGGTAAGAGAATCCAAAGCCAAAAAAAAATAAAAATAGGGAGCTGGGGCTCTAATCACTCGTACCATATAGTGCAATTAATGAAAAAACAACAACATCAATTGTGATCAAATGAGAAACTCAAAACAACTTAAAAGTAAATTCAATACTCCATAGGTTGGAGCTAGAGGAGAAAGGCATATGGGAAAATGAGAATAAGACAACAGGCACCGGATAATTCATTGACAAATGCCGGGGGCTCGGAAGCACAAGTCTGGCTTATGCATGAGCATCAACAGAGATGTCATATGATATGAATATGATGAAGAAATTACTTAATAAGCAGAATCCCTGCACGCGTAATTATTATGCTTCATTTCTCTTCACTAAGTTTACATATTTGGGATTGACACACTCTCAGAAATTTGCATGATGATAAAAAAAATGTCACTTATAATTTGGACATGTGATTAATTTTTTTTTTATAATGACAATTAGATTTCTGTATTCGAACAAAATTCTAGTATATATGTTGGGCTCCATATAGTGATCGATGAAAATGCAACGTCTGTCAATCAATTTTAATATTACTCTTTTTTTAATGATAATTAATTTCTTATTAATATTGAGGTTATAAATTTGAATATTTTTTTGAAATAATAAAAAATCTATTGTAACACATTCAAATTTCAGCTAGGAGTGCAGGAGAATCTAAATCACTCCAACGTAGTGGATTAGGCTAAATTTAGTATCACATCATAATTAAAGATCTTGACTGTCAACATTGAATTAGATATAAAGAACGTAACATAAGATATTAATGATGAACTTGTTTTCGACAGATAGATACATTATGGAGAAACGGGGAACTGCAAGCCTGCAACTAGAAAAAATAACTTTTATGGTTTTATCTATTGCTGCTGCAGATCATTTGTTATATTCCATGCCCATAATTCTAATCTGTACAGCGTTGCTGAGGCTAAATTAAGTGTTCAAAGGTTTAGAAAAGTAGAATTTCACAGAAACACACAGAACAGAAGAAGAATTAGCATTAAATACTATCGAGTACGAACTATCTAGATGCATGAGAGGTCCACGAAGAAGCAGTGAACAAGCTCGTATCCTTCCATCCAAGCATAAGAGTACCATCACCTTGAACAAGGCTGTAGCCATGAGCAGGAGGAAACATGTTGAGTATAAGCTGTGCTTGCGCCATTGAGTTGCTGCTCATCTGTACTTGCACAAAACAATTCCTCGCAAGCTCACTTCTCCAATGCCTAAACTTATCTTCCCCACTTCTCGCTGGGCCTCCTATTGCCAATATGTTGTTGATTTCCCTGTAAAGAAGACAATGCTCGACGCGATTCCGGCTAGGATCATCACTAGGCAAATATGCTCCCAGTGAATCAAATAGGGTTGAGTAGTAATGGAGAGAGCTTACAAAACGGTCTAAGAAAGTCCCGCCATGTGAAATTTCTTGCTCAACTAATGTGATTACTCTTGGTGCCAATTCCTGAAGGAGCCTCATTGTCTTCCAATCAGGTCCTGTGGCATCATAGAGTGAGTGTTGTAGCCAATGCACGGCTAATGTTTCTCCTCGCCGGATTTGAAGCATTGAAGCGTCAACTTCTCCGAATTTTTTGGCAATTGGGTGGAATTCAAATGAAATTCCAAGTCGTTTAGCGAAATTGGAAAGTTGTTTCCCTGTCTCTAACAAGATCTCCATTGAAGTTCCCATACCAGTCATTCGAAGGTGAGGAGGGCCTTCGATGCGTGTGGCAAGGATGTGAAAAAGGGCTGGCCATTGCAGGCCTTGCATGATATCAAGGTCTATTATGTGAACCCTATCGCGTCGATGAAAAGCCTCAAGGATGGCTTGGTTTGAAGAGAAGTGTGCAAATTTGATGAAAGGAGAGACATTGTTGACGACTTGAAAGGCACAGTGAATACTCTTGTGGTTGATCAAAGGGGAGCAAATCCCTAGCCATGAGTTGATAACCCTACTTGCCATGGCCTTGGCGAAATAGGCAACAACTCTTTCTGCACAAGAAGGGCCATATGGTGAAGCCATTTGTGTTAGCTCAAGTAACATTCTATAAGCTTCACCAAGATTATCAACTGAAATAGCAACAGCACACTCCAAAAGAAGGGTTATTAAACTTAACCCTTGCTCATCTGTTTTATTCATCTCTCTATTACTTGCTTCGTTTTCACAAATGTTTGTTTGGTTTCCAACCTCATTGCCCCATGAAAATTCTTTCCCATTGCCATCAAAGTAACTTCGTTGCATTGTTTTCCTAGGCCTTAAGTCCCCCAAGATTGATGGGGTTGGATTGTCTTCACACACCATTGTCGTGTCAGGTTGCAAGCTATCGATGTTAGAATCTGGCAAGTCATCAATGAGCTGCTTGGTGACATGTTCGACCCACTCAGAGAGTTCATTTCTCTCTAGGTTTACAGAACGATTCTCGATGATTGGCGGCTTCGGGAAGGAATTAGGGCCAGGAGTTGGAAACCCAATAGAGGAATAGTCCCATTGTTCATGCGGTACTTGTATCATATGATCAAGAGCCCCATGAACCACTTCAAATCCCCCTTTCATCATTGAAGCAATGCAAAGGCTTAACAAAATTAAAAAAAAAAATGAAAGAGAGAGTGATGATTAAGGAATTTGGGGATAAATGAGAAAAAAGAGAGAAACAAGATATGGTGGTGAGAGGATTTACACAAGAGCTGGAGGTCGTTTTTAAAAGGAGAAGTTACGGCAAAGATGACTAAAGAAATGACCAAAGAAATGGTCTCATCAGCTGAGATAACGGAAACTTTTGCCCCTTTTATATTAATTTCAAAGCTCGGCCGGCATAGCCAGACATACAGATGAAGTTAAGCTGCTAAAAGCCAAGCACACACGTAAGTTTGGTTGTGATTTTCTCATTATCAACTCAAGATATTTAGGCACATAAAGTCATAAAAGATTGAGGCTCAGAGGTCTTTGAAGCAAAATGGAATTAAATATGTGCTTAACGGAGGAAATTTGAGCATCACGGATTGAGTAGAATTGGCAAGATGGGGAAAGAACAACTAATCACCGTATAAATTTTTTATTTTAATGTAAATGATATGGGCCCATATGTCTAAAATAAAGTTGGCATCCATAATGAGTGCTACTTAATTTCATCATATAATTAATTAATTTACGTTTTTTTTTTCCTGAAAAGAACGTGCAAGCAAATATCATCTACAGATCATCTTAATCAGTCAGCTGGATGGTTTGATGGTTTAATCGATAACGATGCATTGACGTAATTTCTAGATGTATATATATAAATAACGTGCATATTAAGACGTTGATCTTCTACTACTTCTAGGGTTTATGAAACTGTGAGTTCCAACAGCAACATACATGGTTGCATGATAATAAGTCAAGAAATACGTTGAACAATGGCCAGACATGTATTGGACGGTCTCTCTCATGCATCAACATATCTATTTGTACAATATTAATTTAATTTGACCTTATTTATCATTTTTCTGTTGTAATATTTGTCTCACTATGATAAGCTGGAAGGAAGGACTATGTTCTCCACTTGATGTAATTATAATTACAATACTAGAGACACTATTATTTTAGTATAGATGCAGACTTAATACCATTAAACTTAAAATTTATACTGCTTCATGTTTTTATATACATATCTGTGAATTACTCAAATGCAAAGAAGAAGAAGAAAGAAATGTAAATGAGAAGAATAAAGTAGAGGAAGAGAGATAGGTTCTATATTGCAAAATAAAAAAAATGAAAAGAAGCAATACAATGTGAAAAATGAGAAATAAAGGAAATATAAACAAACTAGTAAAAGATTAAAATACCTTTATAAAAAATATTCTAATATCCCTCTTCAAACTCACGATGCAGCTGCAAGAAGCATCGAGAGTTTGCTAACTAGAAAACGAAAACGTGAAATAGAATGCGACTTAGTAAAAAAGTCGGCAAGCTGCAAGGATGAAGAAACAAAAAGGCAACGTAATAGTGCCATTCTTAAGGTGATGATGAGTAAAATGACAATCAATTTCGATGTGCTTAGTCCATTCATGAAAGATTGAGTTGTGAGCAATCTGAATAGCACTTTTGTTATCACAATACATAGGAGTGGGAGAAGAAAGGAAAACGCCCATATCGGCAAGTTACCAATGTAACCAAACAATTTCTTTGGTAGTAGATGCCATAGCACGGTACTCTGCTTCAGTAGAAGATTGAGAGACAACTGTTTGTTTCTTGCTTTTCTACGAAATAAGAGAATCCCCCAAAAAGATACAGAAACCAGTAACAGACTTGCGACTTATGGAATCACGACCATGATCAGCATCAGAATATGCACACAGTTCTAATGAAGAAGTGGATAGAAGTAAAAGACTATGAAAAATGGTACCTCGAAGATACGCAAAATACGAAGAACAGCTGCCCAATGAATGGTAGTAGGAGAAGTAATAAACTGACTAACAATATGAACAGCATATGCAATATCTGGACGAGTGATAGTGAGGTAGACCAAACTGCTAACAATAATGCGATATAAGGTAGGGTCTGACAAAGGATTACTATATGAAGGAGAATACTGAACATTGAGCTCGCAAAGAGTATCAACAGTTCTGGTATCAGTGGGACAAGCATGCTCAAGAATATCAGCAGTGTACTTAGATTGAGAGAGAAGATAGCCTTTTGGAGAGAAGGCAACTTCAATACCCAAAAAGTACCGTAAAGGGCCCAAATCCTTTATTTCAAACTGATGAGTTAATTCTGACTTTAATACTGCAATACCATCAACATCATCACCAGTAATAATCATATCATCAACATATAGAGATAGCAAAATACGACCAGTAGTGGTGCACTTGACAAAAAGAGCTGAGTCATGATTACTGGAGGAAAACTCAAGAGAAGTGATAATAGTAGAAAACTTCTCAAACCAAGCTCGAGGTGTCTGTTTGAGACCATATAGAGCTTTCTTAAACTTGCAAACTTCACCATGCTTATGAGAAACACCAGGCGGATGAACTATGTAAACTTCTTCATATAAATCACTATTTAAGAAAGCATTCTTAACATCCATCTGAGATATATTTCACTGGCGAACAGATGCAACTGCAATAAGAGTACGAACAGTAGTCATATTTGCAACAGGGAAATTTTTTTTCTCATAATCCATACCATACTGCTGAGAGAACCCATTTGTTACCAATCTAGCTTTATAGCGCTCAACAGACTCATCAGACTTGGTCTTGATTTTATATACCCAACGAGAACCAATTTTACTTTTACCAAAAGGTAAAGGTACCAAATCCCAAGAACCATTTTTTTGCAAAGTAGAAAGTTCGTCAGTCATAACATGCTGCCAAAGAGGGTCAAGAATTTTCTTTTTATAAGATAAGGGCTCAGAAAGACAATGAATAGATGCTAAAAATGAAAAAAATGAACTCGAATAACAAGAGTAAACAAAATCTAGAAGGTGAGTAGACTTACGAATACGCTGAGGATAACGAGAAGTAGAATCCACAATTTCAGGAGGAGCTTGGACAACTGTAGGAGGAGTGAGATTATCAAGAGCTCCAGACTGCAAGGTACCAGTATCTCCAAAACTAATAGTGCGAACCCTACGAGAATAATGAAAAGGAAAAGGGACTATAGGGGCAATAGATGAGTCAGAGTCTATAGTGGAAAGGACATGTGAAGAGAAACTATCTATATGGTTAGAGAAATGATCAATATAAATGAGATCAGATTTGGTCAAGTTGTGAAGAGAAACTATCTATATGGTTAGAGAAAGGATCAATATGAATGAGATCAGATTTGGTCAAGTTGTGAGTAGTAGCAGGAATAGAAAAGAAAGATATGTGCTCAAGAAACACAACATGACGAGAACAATATAGTTTTTGTGACACTGGGTCAAAACAACGATATCCTTTTTGTCCTTCACCATAACCAAGAAACACACAAATGATAGAGCGGGATGACAATTTAGTACGCTCTACATAAGGAAGAAGGACAAAGCAAGTAGAACCAAAGACGCTGAAGAAAGAATAATCAAGAGCATACCCATATAATTTTTCAAAATATGACAAACCTAAAGTATGAGACGAAGGGATCTTATTAATAAGGTTAATTGCAGTAAAAACTACTTCTCCCCAAAACTCACTAGGAACTGAAAATGACAACAAAAGAGAGCGAGCAGTTTCAACAATGTGCCTATGTTTTCTTTCAGTAACACCATTTTGTTCAGGAGTATCTGTACAAGACGTTTGGCGAATAGTTCCATCTAAAGCAAGTAGATCATAGAATTTATTGGAAGTATATTTACCACCCAAATCACATCTAAAACACTTAATAACTGTTGAATGTTGAGTTTTTATAAGAGCTTGAAAGTTACTATAAATGCCAAAGAAGTCAGAACGATGTTTCATAAAATAAATCCAACAAAAACGAGTGTGATCATCAATAAAAGAAACATAATAACGAGACCCTCCTTTTGTAGCAATAGGAGAAGATTCTCACACATCAGAGTGGACTAAATCAAATGGTGCAATATAACAAGAAGTACTTCAATGAAAAGGCAAAGCAGAAAATTTTGCAAGTTTACAACCACTACAATCAGAAATATCATGAGTTTGTAAATTTTCTAAGGCACTCGTAGAAGCTAAGAATCTTAAACGGGAAGATGATACATGACCAAGATGAAAATGCCATAAATAAAAACTAGAGGATGAAGGAGACAAACGAAATGAAGACAAGTTAACACTAGGAACTGCAAATACTGGTAATCTCAGCTAGTCCAAAACATATAATCCCCTCTACCTACGACCTGTCCCAATCAACTTCTGAGACTGCGGATCCTGCACATAACAAGATGTAGAAGAAAATGACACTAAATAACTAGAATCACACAATTGATTAACAGAAATAAGGTTCAATGTAAGCTTAGGAATGCGGTAAATATTAGAAAGTGATAAATAAGGTGTGTCAATAGAACCAACTTCTTCTAATGGCAGAGGAGTACCATCAGCAGTCATGACAGACACAGAGGATATTGATGTGTGATTTCTATATTAAGCGCAAGTGCACGCTATTAGAAACACATAATATAGAATGAATAGAGTGTCGATCCCACAGGGAATTTGTTGTATTTCTAACCAATTATTAAAATTGTATCTTCTCGCTTTTATCCAAAAGATTGATTATTAAGAATTGCTTGATAAAACTTTAAACTAAAAATTATCTATTTTATCAACTATAATTAACAATCAAATTCGACAACAGATCTGACAATATATGACGAAGATCTAGGATTATAGCTATCTCATAATATGATTTTCCAAACAATGACGCCTCGATTATTATTCCCTCAATTAAATTATTGGTCACAACACTAATCTCACCACGAGCCTCTTCCGATGGTCAAGTGATTATATCAAAATCTATTAAATCTCCTATAGTCCTATGGTAATTAAATAGATCAAGATTCATTAAGCACTAGTTTTATTAACTATACATGTCATCTAGGTATATTCCTATCCTAGATCGAAACTCACAAATGCCACTTTGTGATCATGTATCAATTCGTCTCGGGCTTAACAATTAAATTTCTTTTCCAAGTTTATTTAATCATTACCAATTCATTCAACATATGGCCAGTATATCAAAGGCATTAAGATTCAACAAATTGAATAAGAATTGAGTTCATAATAATAGTCTTCAATATATCAATCCATCATATTAAGGTCAAGGCTATAATCCTAGAAATTAAACTTAGATCAACATGATAATAACATCAAGATCAACAATAAATATAAACATAATATAAACAGATCAATTCGAATCAAATCAGAAAAGATTGAAGCAAAGGAAGTAAAAGTTCAAGGATTGATCTTGAATTGACCCTCCAAAATGATCTTGATTTGGAAGCTCTTATGTAATCTCTCCACCAAATATTGTTTGATTGTTGTTTTAGAGATCAATTATCAATTAAGGATTGTTTCTGGGTTATGAAGGTGTTGGGGTTGAGAGAATTTTAGGTGTTTTTCGAAGGGGTCCGGAAAAATTACTCAAGGGGGCAAAATGTGATGTTTTTATACTTGGACACTAACGCTGGGGTGTTCCACGAAGAATGCTCCGGTGTTAGTCCAACGCAGGGGCTCTCTGGTAAGGCAACGCGGGGGCGTCTGTAGCGCTGCGGCGTTCCACTGTAAAAGCTGGGGCATCGTGATCTAGATCCAAAATTTTGCCCTAGCGTTGATGTCCTCCTCGTATGGGCATTCTTCATTGTTGCGTGAATGCTGGAGCGTTCATTAACGGATGCAGGGGTGTTCTTCATGATAGACTAACGCCGGGGCTTTGTAAACCTTAACACTGGGGCGTTCATCACCAGTTTTGCATTTTGTCATTTCGGTCTCCATTTTTCATTGGCTTTCTTTTACCTCCAATTTATTCCCTATATCTTCTATTAGTTTCTATTCCCATCTCAATATGATCAAAACCTGTAAAATCAACAATCAAAGCATAAATAACTCTGAATTTACTTTAAAATGAACAATTATTAAGATAAAATAGGGTCATAATATGTATCAAAATTATACTCGTCAGATATAGGACATAAAGAAATAAAGGATTTCGAATCAGGAGACATATGATGTGAAGCTCCAGAATCTAAAACTCGTGTGGATAATGACATACCTGAAGAGCTAGAGGGGTAATTGACTTTTCGAAGAAAAAGTGGACATAGCATGTGGCTGTGTAGTAAGGAATTTCTGAAACTGTTCAGAAAGGGCTGCAAATGCGAGATTTGAGGATGAGGTTCCGGATCTAAAAGAATCAGATGGTAATACAACTGCTACAATGTTAACCTGTGGAGGATGATATGATCGTGATTGAAATTAACTTCCAAACTGTGGTGGTCTGAATTGATGCCTTTGCTGGTGTAGTTGTGGTACTTTATTTAATAGCTTAGGGCATTGAGCCTTCCAATGTCCTTTTGCTTGCAAAAATTGCATTCATCAATCTCAACCCTTGAGTGAGGCTTGTTTTCATAGTAAGCAGGAGGTTTAGAAGGAACTACAAAAACTGATGAATTAGGTACCAGGAGAATTCCTTTTTCTGTCTGAGACTTAAGGCGTATCTCATCAGCCAAGAGTTCACTAACTACCGAATCGATAGATGGAAGTAGGCTACGATGCAAAATAGAGCCATGAAGACCCTCAAAATCATTATGAAGTGTCATCAAAAATTGAACCAGACGTTGCTATTTTCTATGAGCAATATAAGCTGCACAAGCACGTAGTTCTTCCGATGCTATAAGAGCCAACTGATCCCAAAGATCTATCATTGCAGAATAGAACTCTTGAATACTCATACCTTTCTGTTCAAGAGCTCGAATATCATGTTCTAATTGATATTGTTTTGCAAAGTTAGACTGTGTATACAATTTTGCCAAATGTTGCCAAACCTCCGTTGTTGTTTCATATTTTTCCAATTAAGTACCTATTGAGTGTTCAACAGAATTGTTTATCCAAGTGATAATTTTTGAATTAT
The DNA here is from genome assembly GCA_946807835.1 of Ailanthus altissimus. Taxonomy (NCBI): domain Eukaryota; kingdom Viridiplantae; phylum Streptophyta; class Magnoliopsida; order Sapindales; family Simaroubaceae; genus Ailanthus; species Ailanthus altissimus. The sequence goes on from OX327684.1 coordinate 26,192,717, forward strand.
CAACTTCCCAATTATCTAACAATTTTTCATACTCTACCTTATCATTTGTACTTGTAGGTTTACTCACAGTTCCAGAAACATAACCCCACATCTTTTTGCTTTTCAAAAAGTTATTCATCACATAACTCCAATACGAATAATTTTTTTCATCTAATCTCACACTAATGAATTGTAGCGAGTCATCTCTATTACTAGTCATTGCAAAAATAAACAGTACCAAATTTTTAAAAATTACAAATATGCCTTTAAATTTTTCAAAAATTGCAAAAAAAACACCCTTGAACTTTTTTAAAATTACAAAAATACCCCCAAAAACTAAAACTTTGACAAGATGATCCCTGTAAATCTTCCAATCCCCTCAATATAGAGTACCCAAAATCAGAATATTTTCCTTCCACAGCCAATTTCTCACTAGAGCAGCAACAATCCAAAATACAACCACAAATTCAAAATAATCATAATATGCCAAAATTAGGATCAATCTCTATGCAAACATGCTTGATCTTTGTGAAACTTGAAGAAAATTGATTATCCAATGCTAGAATAATAAATCCTTACTTAATTGAAGCAAAAAATAAAGTGAAGAAGTTGAATCAAATGAGAATCTTGAACCTCAAATTTTGCTCTTGTTCTTAAAGAAATAAAAATTACCTTCCATAATCAAAGCTCTGATACCATGTGAATTACTCAAATGTAAAGAGGAAGAAAAAAGAAATACAAATGAGAAGAACAAAGAAGAGGAAGAGAGATAGATTCTATATTACAAAATAAGAAAAATGAAAAGAAGCAATACAATGTAAAAAATAGGAAATAAAGAAAATATAAGTAAATTAATAAAAAACTAAAATACCCTTATAATAATTATTCTAATAATATCATCGGTAGAGCAACGTTAGTTGTTTCTCACTCGGAGTTGTTCTTTTTCTTTTGTGAAAATAATTTATATAGGCACATCTCAGTACTCTTCAAATTATCAAGGTTGGTCAGGTAAATAAAAAAGAAATAAAGTAGACATATGTAGGTAGAATTTGTTGTCGGCATCTTTTTCTCTTATGTAAATATCATTTACTATACTGGGTTGAATGTAAGTTGCCCATCCAACGGTCTTGCCTGGGCGCCACGTTTATTATGTATCAATCATTGGTGACCAAGCAATAGACACATTGACCCTGAAAAGAAATCTGATCAGTTTCAGATCTCTTTATTTCAGAACTTTGAACTAACTTTCTAAGAAAGTTAGCCAAACAGCTATGGAAAGAAAATTGATGAAATTCCTCTCAGTATTTTTTATTAACTGACTAAGAATAATATTTGCGTCCTATTACATGCTATTTATACTTAGTATTACATAAGGGAATTAAGAGAATTCTAATATAAGAGTTTGTTACAGCTTTGGCAGAAAATACAAAAAGTATCCTAACTAACTTGTCTTCTTCTGTAACAACCTCAATTGAGATGGCTTTGTTGAGATGGCAATATATTGGCTGAATTCCCTACTTCTCTTTCAGACACAGCTGCCTAAAGGGTCAAATCTTCAACATTGACCTATTGAAGTCTTGGCCTGCATTGCCCCATTTTACATTGAGAGCTTGCTTGTATCACATGAACCATTATAACTCATAACTGCGCACGATTTTAGTTTATTTGCCGATTGTTTTGATGTATTTTACTGGGAAAAAACAAGAAGTTGAAAACAGAAACAAAGTGCTATAGTGACTGGTCAATTGATAACAGTGATGTTGGTTCAACGATCGATTGAATTATACTTAAACTAAGAGGAATTGAATTACATTTTTTATTTTTTATTTTTTTTGTTTTCTTGACCAAATGTGATGGTGACACGGCAGAGGCATAATATTTTGACGGATGGCACTTTTAGAGAGTTTCCGGGCCCATTCTCATACCGAGGCTGAGTCAGTCGTGGCCAGATGATATATTTGGAATGATGTGCTATTTCGCTTTTGGGCTTTTAGCTGTCAGACAAAGATTCCAAAATTGCAAGTGTGCATCTGAGTGTGACACACTTGCATTTCTGTTTTACTACTTTAATTCTTCGTGGGAGAATACTTTGAATTTTATACATCGATTATATGATTACATCCGTTATAATTATAATTTTATTGAAAGTGATTGCAAGACTTACCTGAAGAAAATGATAAGCATTGTGTTCTGTCCACATAGCTACAGGAAACAGATTACTTCCTTTTTTTGGAACATGGCTTTGTGATCTTGAATTTGGAGAATTGGAAATTTATAAAGAAGAGAAAGAGAGAAAAAAAAAATGGATTGTATTAGTAAACCAAACCTATTTTTTGAGGGATATCAAGTCGTGCATTTTAATTTGACACTCATATGGCATCAATTAAGCCACAACTTTGATACCCTTTGCGCAGCGAAAAATCATAACTCACACCATAAGTAAGAACACATAAGATTAACATACCAATAACGATAAAGAAAATAAATCAATCACAAGACACAAGATATACGTGGTTCGGCCCAAATTGCCTACGTCCACATAGGATCCATGATCCAGCTTCTTTCCATTGAAATAGATCACAAAGTATCTTCTTACATCATCAATGATCCCACAAGACCCCTTAGTATCTCCCATAGAGACCTCTAAGCATCTACCCTTGATTATTATGACTCCCTAAGACCTCTTCGTATCTCCTCATAAGAGATTTTTACAAGAAACATAAGAATAGCCCGAGCATCTAAGCCTAAAGGATATATGGTGTTTCTCTTTTATTCACTCAAAGAACCTAAAGAAGAAAACACTCCCCAAGGTTACACCCTAGTGCACCACGCACTTAGTGCCTACCTAGCTCCTCTATTATCTCTTATGGTTACATCTTGAAACCTTAGATGCTTAACCTTAAACAATGGTTTACAAGTGTTTATATAGGGTATATTTCGTACCTACAAACCCTATTTCTTGTTGGAGTAAGAGTCCACTTATTTTAGAAATCTAAAATTTCTCAAAACTTGAAATCCCGAGCCAAAACAGACTTCTCCACGCGTTCTGGCGCTGCAGCGCCCGTCCCTGGGCGCCTCAGCGCTGGCTCTTCTCGCGTCCAGCGCTGGGGTGCTGAGTACCTAGCGCTGCGGCACTGGTCTTCTGTTTTGAGCGCCGCGGCGCTCAGCCCTGGGCGCCGCGGCGTTGGAAGCTGCCCGCGATTCCTTCTTTTCCTTCGCGTCTTTGAGTCCCGTTTCACTTCTCCCTTCGTGTCCCACATATTTTAGACTTCTCCATACGTATCTCACACGTTCTAAACTTCTTGTAACTCTCCACTTTAATATTCATCTCAATTCCTATCCAATCAAAATTGTTAAATCATCAATTTTTTAATTTGAAAGTTTAAAACTTATCTTCTCATCAAACGTCTGAAAATTTGATGATAAAAATGAAAACAAAAAAGCTGCTATTTAACATATTGTTTCAATATCATTGATCAGAAGAAAATAGTATACATAGTATGACTATAACAAGTAATCTTTGTACAACATTTTTCCCGTGAAACGTTTGAGAGGAAAAAAAAAACAGTACATACGAAGAATGAACCAGCTTTCCTTTCTATGCTTTTCCTTTTCTTTTGCTGCTATGTTTTTTTTTTCTTTTTCCAACAAAAAAATGAGAGAAAAAAAAAAAGGCTTACACATCCACATCGATGCTAATTAGTAGTTTCAAAATCCAGCACTTTTCTTAAAGCCCTAGACATCTAGAATTCAATCAGATCTTCAGTTTCAGCATTATAGCCTCCAAAAATAGGGTTAAGCAGGCAGCATCAAGAACAAAGTTTAGATGCTGAAATGTCAAAAATCTAGTCGAGGTTGTGAGCTGGAGGGCCTTGTCTATCTGAAATTTAGCGAGGTTCGCTAGCTCAAACGGATTTAATCTTTTGAGACTGTTCTACTTAGTTCGGGAGGCATAAGATTCATAAAGCTTCCCTGAGGAGGCTCATCAGTTGTGGCTGTATATGATGACTCTGATATCTCCAACTCATCCTCTGCAACAAAAAAAATTCAAGATGGTTAAAAGACAAAAGATGTGAAACGACAATCAGGTAATTACACAAATAGATAAATTCTCAAATAAGTTAAATAAATAATCAATAAAAGGTCTTAAGGGAACAGCCAGTTGATTAGATCTCTTGCAGTAGATCAAGAGGTCTAAAAGTCGATACTCCTCACATCAACCTTCAAGGGATCAAATTTAAGTGTCTATACTTGGGGCGGAATGTGTAATAAATGAAAAAAGATTTTTTTTTTGAATAACTGCGGATAGATAAAATCAGAAAATGACTGCAATAAGAAATAAACATAAAAAAGAATATAGCAGAAGGCGTAAACTACCAAAGAGTGACTTGACGGAGGGCCTGGTTGGTTTGGTGGCTTTCTTCAACTCAGCTACACGTAGAACAAGAATTGAAATCAGTTGCCAAAAATAATAACTGCCAATCTGACCAGATTTATACATGAAGCAAGACGAAAACTTCACCATGGCAAATGGATGACTTAGATGTTAACAAGCTAGCAGGATGGGGACATACACATGAAATGATGTGTAAGATTCCTGTGCTAAAATCACACTTTTTTCTCCATTATTAAATGAGTTTTATATCCTAAGATATATATTAGTCAGACAGAGAAAATATAAATGCAGATACATGAATCTGAAAGCTACAGTAAACCAAATAACATAGAATCCAATACATATGCAAAAGAGAGAGAGAGAGAGAGAGACCCATCCCAGGCACTTGATAATCATTGACAATTTCAAAGTTCTTGTAAGTGTAGCCCACAAAGTTTATATCCTTTGATGAGATCATCTGCATTATAGGAGAAACGATGAGAGCAAATTACAGAAAAGATGGGAAAAGAACTCCTCATAATTCTTAAGCATCTTTCATGCATTATTCTATTGTAAAACATCCACTCAAAAGTGAATGACAGTCAGTGAGCCAGACATGTAGATATTGAAATTGACTTCCATCTCCATCAAATACTAAGTTTTTTACAGATAGAAATAAGACAAAACTTTGTTTGGAGTAAAATGAAAATATTAGAAAGCCACATGATAAGTTTTTTAAAAATAAAAAATGCTTTTTCATCAATGCTTCAGTCACTTTTATCATTAGCAAAGGTAAAACCTTTACATAAGACTGCTTTGTTTCTACAAATAAGTTATTTCAGTCAAGAATTAATGAAACCAAAGAAGCTAAAAGGTGAAGGTATGCATAGACAGATTCTTACAATATAAGAAATTCAAATTCAGTTTACTAGTCAAATCATGAATGAACTAAGATACGAATAATTAATGCAAATGAACAGGTAAAATAATTCTTTAAGTTTACCTTTCTCCACGGACCAGTCTTTGATGAAGTCTTAGTCTGGTTGTCAGACTGCATATTGAAAAGAAGCACCCCCAAAGTATGATTAGCAACAGAAAATGCCAAAACACATGGCTCCATAAAAACTCACCAAGAAATTTAGGACAGCATTACCTCTTCAAACTTTTCAAAATTTTGAGTATCCAACTCATCGTTAACCTCTGGAATAAATGCAGCTTCCATTTGGTATATTCTATCCCAGTCAACACCGTTAAACCATCGATGAGCCTGAAAAATGAAAAGATAACGAGGTCGTTCCTTTTTTTTGCTACTGTCCTGTAAATAAATTTAAGAATTTCAAACAGAACACACCACACAACACCTTTATTTCATCTGCGCCTTTTGATCCCAGTCTGTGGTTGACATTACACAAAAGTTTGCTAATGAGATCTTTTGCCTCTCGAGATAATTTTGCTTCTTCAGGAAACTTCAAATGGGTTTTCCAGTTAACTATCTGCATAAAACAAAACAGGGAGAATAGGATTGTTGTTCTCTGAATGAAACTTTTGTCGATCCTCCTTTTGTCCATTTTGAGTTACTTCTCTTTTCCATTATGGTGTTTATAGATAACTAAAAACCTAAAACGTTGCTAGTACAAAACATATCGAAGCAATACTATAAATTGGGCACAAAAATTATTGCAACATCTATCAGGACAGAAAATATTAAAACAACTGTTCATAAGACCTGATACCGCAGATTATAGAAAAATGTCATTAAAGAGTAAATTAGCAATTCTCTTAGCTTACCTTCCTACATGTTGACATTGGATCATCTGAATAAAAGGGTGGATACCCAACAAGCATTTCATACATAATAGCACCAAGTGACCACCTGTGGATCAAATAAATAAACCATAAATGAAAACATATATATGTGTGTGTGTATTACTCCAAGCAGAATCCAAACATCAGTGAACAATTCTCAAATATTATATCTTTTCAAATATCCATGACATTTACAGGTGCAAGTATATTAAATGCTCTCATCTAAAAGAACATATTAGTAATGAAGTTGATCATTGTGTTAAATTATTGAAAAAATGTTATGACAGGAGCAACCAACAAATTCAGTTTCCGTGGCAAAGAGGATGCATTTCAATTGCTATGCAAGAAGACTAAATTAATTCACATTCATGAGACATCCAAAATTCCAAATGATTGTCAATGAACAGGCATAACTACTCACCAATCACATTCCATGCCATACCCTTTCTTCAACAGTACTTCTGGAGCAATATAATCTGGTGTACCAACAGTCGAATAAGCCTGCAAAGTCATCAGCAGTCACTGAAACAAATCAGATAATAACAGAGTGGATAATCCCATTGGGTCCACTAAACATGATTTCTGAGAAAGATTGGATAAAAATCATTTCATCCCCCCTAGTCTCTGGTCCTAAAACTACCACTTGGATTATAACTAGAGGGAAAAAAAAGAACTATGGAGAAACTTGTTGTACATAATGGCAGAGAACATACAAGCATTCTCCTATTCTTCTGCCAATGTTGCAGTTGCTCTTGTTGTGTGCGTTTTGGTGCTCCTGAACGTTCAGAATTTTGTGAAGCCCCATTGGCATTGTTCCCAATTGCAAAATCCTGTTCTTGGAGAGTACTGCAATCTAGTGGTTTACACAGTCCAAAATCAGAAAGTCTCAAGTGTCCATATCTATCAAGCAGCAAGTTGTCAGGCTTGATATCTCTGCAACATTAAACATCCAAAAAGGTCAGTCTGTACTTTCCACTCCAACAGAATTGAGTGTTTTCTACCATGTGCAATTACACTGATACATCATAACATATTCATGCACAAACCTATGGATGTAATTGTGTTTATGGATAGACTCAATAGCCAAAACTGTCTCTGCAACATAAAATCTAGCTTCATCTTCAGTCAAGGTATCCTTTCTCATAAGCAAAGTCATCATATCTCCACCAGGTAGATATTCCATAATAAGATAAAGAAACTCGTCATCTTGAAAAGAACAATAGAGTTTGACAATGCAATTGCTATCAACCTCCGCAAGCAGATTCCTTTCAGCTTTTACATGCTCAACCTAAAAGTTTGAGAAGCCAATTGACAATAAATATCATGGACAACACCTCAGTCAAATCACTTGACAGGCCACATAAATGGGTGCATACCTGGCCTCTACGAAGCATCTCTGCTTTCTTAAGCTTTTTCATAGCATATACATGACCTGATGTCTTTTCCCTACAAACTCTAACCTGCAGCATAAAACAAAAGTTGAAGCAATTATCAACTGATAACAAGTTACCAGTGTGGTATTCTGCACAATACATAGGACAAACAACCAATGCAATAGGGCAACATATTCCAGGAGATTCTTCTGACTAGAATGGGTATATACTACATTTCCACTAGAAAGATGTAAAACTAGAACGCATGCATGAGACTTAAATTTATGTGTAAATCATAACAGCTTCGTTATTTGAAGCATTGAGGAAATGAGTTACATGTCAAAATCTCGTAGTACCCAAATACAATAAGCATATTCTCTTAAACTGTAACCAGTCAATAAAACATGCAAGAAGTGTGGACATTAGTTATCAGGAACTAATAGAAGATGCTATAGTTCAAAAAGATTAATATAGGAGCTACATACAGAAACAAGAGGCTGGCCTTAATAGCTCTTGGTATTTTGATAACACTTTCACCACCATGATCAATATGAAATCTACTGTCGTATGTGAAAAATAGCAAAAGTAAGCTGAAACCAAATAAGATCGTAATATTTCACAGCGAAAGAAAATACCTCCCCAAATGCCCCCTTTCCAATCATTGTCAGCAATTCAAAATCATCAACACCCATTTTGTGCCTCTGAAGACGCATATATTCAGTTTCCTTCTTCTCCAAGAACTTGAGTAGGTTATTTTGATCTTCCTCAGATACATCAGCATCTGCCAATTTTTTTTCCAGTATATTTCGCCTATTTAAATAAAACTTGATTAGAAAGCTTTTTGTTTCTTAAGCACAACAATTCCATCATTCCATTAATATAAAAAAAAAAAGTGTTCTCAATAAGAAATTTTATGAGATATTTTGACCAGAAATAATACAAGAAATTCTTAAAAAATAGAAGTACAATGCTCAAATTATTTACTCTTAAACCTATCGCTTCAAAAGGCAAACATGTTATCATCATCAAAAAACAAGAAAACATACCTCTCTCTCCGTTCCTGGAGATTCTTCATTTGCTCCTTGTAATGATTTTCTATATACTGCTTAGCAGCTGCAACCTTCTGCTTGGTGACATTGGAGAGAGCTTCTTCATCCGTTGAATCTTCGTTACTTCCATTGCCACCGGTCTCCTTCTTCTTACACACACCCCTCACCTTCTCCCTGGGCTGTAGCTTCTGCAACCAACTCCTCGCCGAATCCATTTCTCTCACTTTAATCACTACCAAAACATCCCCTTCTCAATCTTAAAATCATTCAATAACACTCAATTTCCCATACACACTCTGCGTGTAGTAAAACAAATGCAAACAAATTACACAAACAAACTTCTAATTACACGATAACAAATTCCAGAGATTTCTCAAATTAATTAAAGCGCAAATAAAACAAATAAAAATGTAACCAGTTCCACGGAACTTTTGAAAGACGGCGAACCAAAAAATAAAAAAGAAAAAATCTGAATACAAATTGAGAAGCTAAAAACCTCGAATTAGAGTTGTTTGAAAAAAAAAATCTCGAATTAGAGGAAAGAACGTAGCCCGAGAAATCGGATTACCGCGAATTTTTTTGTAGATGACAATGGGATCCACGAAAACCTGGAAATACAATTAAATCTTTTTTTTATATATTTTTATATAATTTCATTTCTTTGTTGTCCGCGTGATTCTCTCGTTTTTGTATTCTGCATTGCATTGTCTCTCTGTGCAGGCCATTCCATTTTAAATACGTCTTCCTCTTCTTCCCCTTTCATCCATGATTAGTTAAATATTCTTTTTTAAAATTTATTTTTATGGTTAATTTATAGTTATCTAAGCGTTGGATCCCGCGAGAAACTGATCCTTGAAGATTCGATGGGGCGGCTGCCCATTTTCTAACATGTGGTTGGCGCGTAATGTGCACCCCGTTATATTATATATTTAACTTCATAATATCTATTTTTTTCTTTATAAAAAAACATCAAAATATTTATATTATTTATTTATTTTAAATACATTATATTTCTTTTTCCTTTTTTAAAATGTTAATATGACATGTGATACACACAAATTTTTACCGCAAAATTCCTTAACATCATTCCACATTTTTACCACCGTTATATATATATATATATATATTTTTTATAATTTTTTTAGTCATTCTTCGTTACATTTATGATATATCAATTTATACATGAAGAATTGTTTAAATAATGTTATGATTTAATTTAACAAAATAAAAACTATAAACTTATTATCAGTTTTCTTTAAGGTATATAATTTTCTTATAATTAATTTTTTAAATAATATTATATATACAAACTAAATTATATAAATTTACTCTTACTGTGGTACGATACGATTATTTAAGTTATTACATATAATTTATTTATTTATATTTATTATTTCAATTTTATTATGCCATATTATATAGTATAAGTGAATTTATATAACTAGTTTGTATATAAACTTCTATAATTAAATTATAAGTTAAAATTAAACTTAAATACATAACTTGGATTCACTTGCATAATTTGTCTATATTTTTTTCTTTTTGTAAAATCTCCAACCTCATACTTAAAAGAAGAATAAATACAATATTTCTCATTTATTTTCACAAGCTTGCCAATATAAGAAAACAAAATAAGAATTCTCTTTATTATAGAATGAATTTTTATTTCATATATATATAAATATTGCATAAAACATAAGTGATACAAGACAATTATATTAAAATAACCATCATCAAACAACTTATATACAATACAAGCCAATTTTTTTTTTTATTTTTGGAAATGCCAATAATTTCCGAATTCTAAGTTAAATGGACCTTAGAGTTTAATTCATCATTTTGTAGGCATTATATGCAACGCAATAATGTTAGTGGGTTGGGTTAACTAAACTTGGATGAATCATAAATGTGCATCATCTCTTCGTCATTCTCTTCTCTCACACACCAAAGGCACCCAATAAAGGACAGACAAGTATGGATATTTCTTGCAGCAAGGGCATTACGGGACCATTATTGGTTTCAGTTACATATTTTCTTTCTAGTGGAGATTGCACCACAACTAACCAATAACAGTTAAACCATTTTGCTCTTTTTGTTCACAACCAGCAAAGCATAACAACAACAAAAGAGATTGCATAAGGAATAGGATTTTGTCATTAAGATTTTGTTACAAGGCTGTTAGTGGTATTGTTTTGTTTGAGTCACATTTGATAACTTATTCGAATGCTGAGGTCAAAAGGATGAAACGGACAACATTCTAAAAGCTAAAGCAGCGTTCAGGCGAAAAAGTGCTTGCTATGTGGGGTGGTTGGTTGTTTAGGGTTGGAGAAGCATAGCTATCAAGATGTGACTGCAAGTAGTTGAAGGAGGATTAGAATCTTACATTTCCTTCTTCTTAAGCTTTTTAGCCAGCTTGCTTGTAATATTACTCCCAGTGCCTCGAGCCTTCTATTTTGGTGTTATTGTCACCAACTTCTCTAATCCATAACCTTGATATGGAATAGTTCAAAAGGTCAGCTAAAGCATAACTAGCTCTACCAAACTCCAGATAATTAGGCAATTTGCAAAATAATTGTCTCGATCGGATGTAGACACTGCATAACAGATAAACCAATAAACCTGCAGCTACAAGCATCTCAAGCTTTTTATTTTGAACCACCTAATTCTATGGAAATTTATACGTAAAGGGTCCTTAATTTAGGTTAATTCTACTTCTCTTAGTTGGATTAAAAATCAACAACTCTAAATTGCTTAGTCCTGACAGTGTCTGCATTTGGAAATTGTGCTATTATAGCACACCAACCAACTGTTAGTTGGCAAGGTGTCTGTAGAAGTAGACCGAGAGAGTGAAATGCAGAAAGAAAGAAGGGTGAAGTTGTGAGGCTTCAATAGCTTTAATGAAGCTGAATGCAGAAGAGCTTTTGGGAATACCTTAGATGCAGTTCAATTTAAAAAGCTATGCATTGGAACTGTACATACAGTTTTGTAAATCATAGAATCCTGAATTTTTCAACCCAAACCAGAACTAATTAAATACGAAAAGAACTAAATCATCCTACAATACAATTCATTGACTAAGAGTAAGGAAGTGTTTCACCAGAAAATATTGAAATAAAATCAAGGAATTCACTCTTGCAAAATGTTACCACTAAATTTTCATTATAAACAACATGGTGACAAATTACAACGTGATTTGCAAAAGGCATATTGTCAGGCTCTTTATAGAGCACGACAAACCCCAAAAGATATCATTCTGTTATCCTAATTTTTCTGCAGGAAGCTACAGATACTGATGCTCCTGTAACCAGAAGTATACAATTACGTGTCAACATGACTGACCAGCTATATAAAGGATTCTCAATTTTCTTGTAAATTTGAGTTTAATTTTAAGCTCTACTCAAAATTGCTGAATTTAACAGAGATCAACGGTAGTATGCCATGTGTCTGGACGACATGAAAGGAGAGGTACCAAAGGGAGAGGCCTTTTGCATTTGTGTTGGAGGGTTGACAGGCCTCTTTTTCTCAAGCTTGATTTCAGAACGGAGCCAAGACTCAACAACAGAAAGCAGGTTAGAGGAGCTTTTCAACTCATCAACCTCTGATATCTTCTGAGCTCTCCTCAACTCACCATCTTGGATGTATGCTAGATGCGTGGCCCATGTCTCCAATCCATCAAAAATATGGGTTGCATATACAATTGTAGCCCCTCTCTAAAATTATAAACAACATCAACAATGTATATATCATGTACCAACTTTTTCGCCATTAGTTATGGTCATATGCATGATAAGATACTCATTTTGAGATCTGAACTCTGGAGGCATTATATCTTTACTTGCATTGAAAGCAGCAAAAAACCAAAAAAAAAAAAAAAAACCCTCTTTTAACTAAGTCATATGATCATAATGTTTCTTCCCTAAATAAAATTTCACACGGCAACCATTTTGCCTCCAGAAGCGCATTCATATGCAATATCTCACCTTTTTTAATCCTTTTCTCAGAACTGTCATGTGGTCCATGTGAATGCTTTAATAAATGGAGTAAATTGTTACCTGTTCACATTCTTCCTTAAAGAAGTCTAGTAAATCCAGTCTTGCAACGACATCTAGATCAACTGTTACTTCATCCAGCAAAAGAACCTGCAATTAAGTCAGGGATGGTTTGTAGTTTGTTAGAAAGATGGTACATTGAAATGGTTCACCAACATATTAAAAATGAAGTAATCCAAACTGCCATATCATTCAGCAATAAGGCTAGAAAATGGTTAGGGCTGAACGGGCAGTCTAAAGATACAATTAACATGTCTAGGCAAGCTAAAGTGAAAATCAGATGATTCAGAAGTTCCCAAGCCAAACTCTCCTTGCATGAAGCAGGTTAAAACCCCAAGTAATTTTTTAAGAGTAAAACGGGCTCCATTATTCCAATTTTGTGCCAAAACTAACACCATATACAGTCTAATGCAATAATATCAAAATCATAACACCTTGAAAGGATGAAGAAGACCCATGCAGATTTGGACTCGGCGCCGCTGCCCATCAGATACCTTATGCATTCGCCATTGCAGGTCAATGTCAAGGAGCTCAATCAACCTCTCTCTCCTAAGAGGATCAGCGCCTTCAACTGCCCGTTAAAAGAAAGAAAAGCATAAGTAAGTGCATGCAGCATAATTGAAATGGAGAAAAAGAAAACTGGAATACCACCTCCAAAGATCATATGTTCAGCAGAAAAGTCGCCCTGGAGTGGAATCTCTCCCTGAAGATTTACAAAATTACAGTTCAATTCAGAATGGAACCCATTCGTAAATATTGAATAAAAAAAATTAAAAAGGTTAAAAATAATTTTAACTCACAGCAGAGCCAACGGTTTTACTCCAAGAACCTCCGAGATAAGCTAGATCACCACTACAAACCAATTGCGTGTCATGAAAAGCTGATCGATTCAGCACTTGCACTACTTCTGTTCCTCCTACCATATGCTTTCCTCCCAGAATCTTCAATAAAGTAGTCTTCCCTTCACAAATAATGGATTAAAGTAAGTGCAATTTTTTTTAAATAATTAAAAAAATACTAATATTTCTAGTAAAAATCAGAGATTGAATTAGATTAGTTACCAGATCCGTTGGCGCCAACGAGAAGGCAACGAGATCCCGGCGAGATATCGATGTTGAAATCGTAGAAAAGAGGCGGCTGTCCTTCGTAAGCGAATTGCATGCCACATACTTTGATACTGTTCGATTTCTCATTGTCTTTTTTCTCTATGTCCGCCATTTTCGTTCTGCGAATTCAATAGCTCGAACGACAAGGTTGCTTGCATTTTATTCACGTCTTTGTACACAATTCACCAACAGAATTACGACATGTGTACTATGGTTTGGCGGGTCCTGACTTTGCCACGTTACTTTCTACTTTTTCTCCTTTCCGGTGGTAGTTGGACCTTGGAAAAATTAAATGCAAAACGACATCGCAGTATTGGACTTGCGTACGCTTACGTGGCCAGGGTTTTATTCTTGGGAAAGAAGCCCGCCTCTCGTACTCGGAGGGGAAGCGGTCTTTGAAACCGTATCAATAAGCGTAAGCACTTATTTGTAAGAGAAGATGCATACCGTATATCACACCCCAAATGTCTTCAAGTAATTCATTAAATATTTGATGCACGTCAAAATTTTTTAAAATTTATTTGGGTTATTAGAATATTTATGGAACACACTTTTTAATAAGTCTATTTAAGTTTATAGTATTTATGAATCAAACTCACTTATAATTAGTAAAGTATTCTAGAATAAGGATATTTTTTTAAAATATTATTCACTTGTAAGTAGTAAGTGGTAAGTGATAAGTGGTAGAGAATTTTAGAATAAGAATATTTTATTGAAATATTATCTATGGTAAGTGATTTTTATTTTAGACCGTTAAATTCTTTTAATCTTAACTATCCATTGTACATAACTTTTACTATAAATAGGTGAGCTCTCATTTAGAGTAAAACACCTCTTAACTTGTAATCCTCTTTGTTAACAATACAAGAGCAATTCATAAAACTCCTTGTGTTCTTCTTCTTCATTTCTTTCTTAGTTTGTTGGGTTTTTGGTTGCTTAGCACTAGCAAGTGTCTAAGGCCGCACGGGTTGAAGAATTAAGTCCGTGACAAGTGGTATCAGAGCGGGTTCGAGAAAGATGGCGAAGGATAAGGATGTTGCTAGATCATCTGACCTTTCGGTTGAGAGGGGTAGAGACCCCAAAGCTAGGAGGCATGCTAGCCTTCCTCGAGACAAGTCCATTGAACCCAGTCGCGATTTCGGGGACGTGGTCATGACTCTTGGTGTTGCCATGACCAAGGCAACGAATTGCCTTGGAGAGTTAGAGGAGCAAATTGAGAAACTGGAAGTAGGTCTCGATCGTCAAGGGGACGAGGTACGCTCTCTTATTGACAATACCATTGACACGTACGCGAAGAAGCAACAAGATTGGGTCAAGACTTTTCAAGACACAGTGTTTTCCACCATGGAAAAGCTACAAGCCCAAGTAGTAGAGTTGCAGAAAAGGTTCGAGACCATCAAAGAGTATGTTGCGCTATGCAAGCAGGCAGTCGCAAGTAGGGCTGCTGCCACCCATGTTACGGTGGCTACGCAAAGAGTAGAAGCTTCTAAGCCGAAAGAGTTCAGCGGCAAGCGGGATGCCAAAGAGCTGGACAACTACTTTTGGCAAATGGAAAGGTACTTCGAGGCCTTGGGCGTACGGGAGAAATAAAAGGTAAGTACCGCAACCTTGTATCTTTCCGATCATGCAATTCTGTGGTGGCGTAGGAAAAGTGAGGAAATTCACAAGGGTACCTGCACCATTAACACTTGGGAAGAGTTGCAACATGAGTTGAAGCGCCAATTTTACCTAGAAAATGTGGCGCATGATGCCCGTAAACGATTGAAGGAGTTGAGGCAAAATAAGTCCATCAGTAAGTACGTGGAGGAATACTCGATGTTGATGTTGCAAATTCCAAATATGAGTGAGGAAGACTTACTATTTAACTTCCTAGACGGGCTGCAAACTTAGGCCTCTAATGAGCTAAAGCGGCGTGGAGTGCAAAATATATCCAACGTCTTTACCATGGCGGAGACACTTATAGATTATCGCAAGCAAGAAACAGGTAAGTTCAAACACCCTAAACCCAGTTTCAGCAAAGGTGGGGGAGCTAAAGAGTCCCACCCTCCTCGGAACAAGGATGAGAAAGGCAAACCACCAATGGGGAAAGAACAGAAACGAGATGGTAAGAGCAAGCCAAAGTCGAACTGCTTCCTTTGCAACGGAGACCATTGGGTAAGGGACTGTCTGAAGAAGAGAGCCTTCAACGCCATGTTTGAGAAGCAAGAGGCAGGTCAGCAAAGCCAAATGGGATGTTTGCAGTTGCTGAATGCCCTCAATGCCAAAAGGGCCCCTAGTACGCCAACGGGGATGACGCTCATGTATGTGGAAGCCCACATAAATGGAAAGAAAACTCAAGTGCTTGTTGATACCGGAGCTACGCACAACTTCATCAAGCGTGTGGAAGCGGAGCGCTTGGGTCTCAAGGTGGAGAAAGGAGTTGGCTATCTCAAAATCGTAAACGCCGAGGCTAAACCGCTGGATGGGGTCATTCGAGGAGTCAAAATGCTCCTGGGAAATTGGCGCGGCAAGGTAAATTTTTCGGTTGCTCCTTTAGATGATTTTGATGTTGTTCTTGGTATGAACTTCTTGCAACAGTTTAATGTGGTACCTCTCCCTCGACACAATTATGTGTGCATCCTGGAAGGAGGGCCATGCATGGTGCCGATGGTAGACAAACCCAAGAGTGGGCAATCTGCACCAAACGCCAGCAACATTCTCTTTTTCGCAATGCAGTTGAAGAAATGAGCCAAACGGGAAGAAGAGACATATCTTGCCACAATTTGGGAGGCGGATAATGGGGCAATAGCAGATGAAGAAGATGTACCGAAAGAGGTCGTAAGAGTGCTCGAGGAGCACAAAGATGTAATACCAGCAGAACTTCCGAAGAAATTACCTCCAAGGCGGGCGATCGATCATGAGATCGAGTTGGAGTCAGGAACAAAGCCTCCAGCCAAAGCGCCCTACTGAATGTCTCCACCAGAGCTAGTGGAGTTGCAGAGGGAGCTCAAGGAATTGTTGGATGCGAGATTCATCCGGCCATCCAAGGCGCCTTATGGCGCGCCAGTGCTCTTTCAGCGCAAACATGACAGTTTGTTGCAGTTATGCATAGACTACCGGGCATTGAACAAGGTCACCGTCAAAAACAGATATCCCATCCCCTTGATTGTTGACTTGTTTGATCAATTGGGGCAGGCCAAATACTTCTCAAAGCTGGACTTGAGGTTGGGATATCATCAAGTGCGGATAGCCGAAAGAGATGAGCCAAAGACCACATGTGTAACACGCTACGGCACGTTCGAATTTTTTGTTATGCCATTCGGTCTCACCAATGCACCAGCTACCTTCTGTACTTTGATGAACAATGTACTCCAGCCCTTCCTCGATAAATTTGTTGTCGTGTACTTAGACGATATTGTAATCTACAGCAATTCTCTCGAAGAACATGTGAGGCATTTGCGAACTGTTTTGAGGGTGCTCCGAAAGAATGAGCTGTATGTGAAGAGGGAGAAGTGTTCTTTTGCCAAATCGGAGGTGGATTTTCTAAGACACAAGATCAAACAAGGCAAGTTGCTGATAGATAGAGCAAAGATCCAGGCAATAGTGAATTAGGAGGCGCCCACGAAAGTTATCGAGCTACGGTCCTTTCTCGGGTTAGCCAATTATTACCGAAGGTTCATCAAAAGCTTATCCACCATTGCTGCACCCCTCACTGACTTGCTAAAGAAAACTAAAACATGAGAGTGGACCAAGGAGTGTTAACAGGCTTTTGATCAATTGAAGAAAGCGGTAATTGAGGAGCCGGTTCTTGCACTGCCAAACTACTTGCTACCGTATGAAGTACACACTGATGCATCCGATTTTGCTATTGGGGGTGTCCTAATGCAGCAAGGCCATCCAATTGCTTTTGAGAGCCGAAAGCTCAATGAGACGGAGAGACGGTATACTGTACAAGAGAAAGAGATGACAGCGGTCATCCATTGTCTGCGCACTTGGCGACATTACTTGGTTGGGGGCAAAGTTTGTGGTAATGACGGACAATGTGGCAACAAGCTACTTTCAGAGGTTAAAAGAAGCTCAGCCCGAAGCAAGCCAGGTGGCAGGATTTCTTGGCGGAGTTCGACTACGAGCTCGAGTACAAACCGGGTAAGGTGAATGTGGTGACAGACTCCTTAAGCCGGAAGGCTGAGTTAGCATCAATAAGCAAGCTAGAAGGGGAGCTACTTAGCCTATTTCGAGAAGGTACGAAACAGGACCCCTTTGTTAAGCAACTTTCTACACAGGCGCATGATGGAAAAACACAATGGTTTTGGGTAGAAGATAGGCTTCTTTACACCAAAGGCTGTTAGGTGTATGTGCCAAAGTGGGGAAACTTGCGGCGAAACCTTATTAAAGAGTGTCATGACACCAAATGGGCAGGACATCCAGGACAAAGGCGTACTTGTGCTTTACTAGAGACAGTGTACTATTGGCCATATATGCGGGAGGAAATAGAGCAGTTCGTAAAGACTTGTCTAGTATGCCAACAAGACAAGGTGGAGCAGCGGAGTCCCGCGGGCCTACTTGATCCCTTGCCCATACCGAAGAGACCTTGGGAGAGCATCTCCATGGACTTCATTGTGAGTTTGCCGAAGTCGGAGGGATGTGAGACTATCATCGTGGTGGTAGACCGATTCTCCAAGTATGCTATTTTCATTCAAGCACCTAAGGAGTGTAGTGCGGAAGAGACCGCAAGGCTTTTCTTCAAGCATATAGTCAAGTATTGGGGATTGCTGAGGGTGATAGTAAGTGATCGTGACACCAGATTCATCGGTAGGTTCTGGACGGGATTATTCAATCTCATGGGGTCGAAATTTCACTTTTCCACCAGCTTTCACCCACAAATGGATGGGCAAACCGAACGGGTGAATGCACTTTTGGAGCTGTATTTGGGCATTTTATGAGTGCCAATCAGCAGGATTGGGCTAAGCTACTCGACGTTGCTCAATTCTCATACAATTTGCAGCGGAGCAAGTCGACAAACCGGAGCCCATTTGAACTAGCAACTGGCCAGCAGCCTCTCACACCGCATGCGCTCGTATCTAGCGATACGGGGAGGAGTCCCGCAGCATACAAAGCTGTAAAGTCCTGGCATGAACAGTCAAACCTGGCACGGGTGTATCTCGACAAGGCATCTAAACGGATGAAGAAATGGGCAGATGACAAGCGGAGACATGTTGAGTTCAATGTGGGAGACTTAGTGATGGTAAAAATACTCTCGACACAGCACAAGTCTACCTACCCACTTCACAAGGGCTTTGTTCAAAAATATGAGGGGTCATTTCCAATTACCAAGAAAGTTGGCAAAGTCTCATACAAGGTGGACTTACCTTCGAGACTAAGGCTACATCCGGTGTTTCATGCAAGTTGCTTGAAGCCATATCATGGAGATGCGGAAGACACGGAGCGATGGGCCACAATCCCGGGCACCTTTGGGAGTTTCCACATCTTACGACAAGGAGGCAGAACTAATCATTGATGTAAGGATAGTACGGAAGAAGAATTATCCTCCGAGTCGTGAATACTTTGTCAAGTGGAATGGCCTGCCCAATAGTGAAGCAAGCTGGGAACCCGAAAATGCACTATGGCAGTTTGAAGACAAGGTGTGCGAGTTCCAGCGAAGACGCGACGAGGGCGTCGCGTGAATCTGGTGGGGGAGAATGTCACACCTCAAATGTCCTCAAGCAATTCATCGAACATTTAGTGCGCGCCAAGATCCTTTAAAGACTACTTGGGCCATTGGAGCATTCATGGAGCACACTTTCTAGTAGGTCCACTTGAGTTTGTAGTATTTATTGGCCAAACCCACTTGTAATTAGTAGTTAATAGAGTATTTTAGAATAAGTATATTCCTTTGGAATATTATTCACTTGTAAGTAGTAAGTGGTAGAGAATTTT
Source organism: Ailanthus altissimus (assembly GCA_946807835.1). Lineage (NCBI taxonomy): Eukaryota > Viridiplantae > Streptophyta > Magnoliopsida > Sapindales > Simaroubaceae > Ailanthus > Ailanthus altissimus. The sequence goes on from OX327684.1 coordinate 26,212,370, forward strand.
AGAATATAAATATTTCATTAGAATATTATTTATAATAGGTGGTTTTTATTTTAAATCGTTAAATTTTTTTAATGTTAGTCATTTATTGTACATAACTTTTGTTATAAATAAGTGAACTCTCATTTAGAATAAAATACTACTTAACTTGTAATCTTCTTTGTTAACAATATAAGAATAATTCATAAAATTCATTGTATTCTTTTTTTTTATTTTTTTTTTAATTTGTTAAATTTTTGACTGCTTAGCATTAGTAAATATCTAAGATTGCACAGATTAAAGAATTAAGTCCGTAGTAACACGTAGGATACTAATCTTACGGCGGCAAGCTCGTGTTATAAAATACCTTGGCCATATGTCCAAATACGACCGTCGTTTAACAAATAAAGGCTGACGAAAATCAAAGCGACGAGCGAAACGATGAAATTTGTGAACCTAAGGTTTCTGGATTTTCGATGAATAACTTACCTTATATCTGCAAATGCTTCCTCGACGATTTCAATACTGTTATATATATTTATAAATTGCTTAGTGAATTATGAATACATTTCTCGAATTCAATTATCCAAAACCCTATCTTGCTGAATATTGTTTAGTACTACAAGAATGTTAAATTTTTATGAGCAACATAGGGTTTTGGACAATTCAAATCGATTGAAATACAGCAAAAATAATTAGGAATTGTTGTGCTGGTAAATAATAAAAATAATGTACCTTTGGTTATGGCAGGTGGCTTCCGTAGTCTACTTGGCCATATAATGTCGTATATGCCGAGTGAGTGATTGATTTGAGTGTTGCAATGTGATGGAGGAAGACGAGGATAGGCTTTTGCTCAATAGTTTGGGCGTCACGTCAGCCAATCCTGAAGACATTGAACGTGATGTATTAGCATTGGTATTAGTTTGAATTTGCTATCTTCCTCATTCTTTCGGTTGCGATATAATACTGCCTTAATTTTCTACCTATCTTCTTTACTTGGTCTAGGTGCAACATTGTTTGTAGATTAGCATTGATGATGATCAGATTCTTGATGAAATGGGATCAATGGATTCAGTTTAGTGTATTGATGTTATTCCCTAAGTTTTATTGCAACTGAGAAGAAATGTCAAACAACTGCACAATTGCTTTTTGATGCACTTAGAAGTTTGAAGGATTGATTGAAATGAACTGGTCTTTTTTATGACTGTTATATTTTGTATTTTACTTTGTTATTGTGGATTACTGCATTATGTATTTTAGCATTTAGAAGTATTGATAGTTTATAAAAAAAAAATTACACTTTGACGAGACTTCCTGTTATTTAGCAGGCAGAAAATGATGCTGGAAACAGTAATGATGCTGGAAACAGTAATGAAGCTGGACAGAGCAATGAAGAGGAACTTCTTGATAAGTCAGAAAGTATCGATCCATTGTCCACCAGCCAGGAGAAACTTTATAGTAAATTAAGGGCTGTAGAATTTGAAATAAATGCTGTTGCATCTACTGTTGATCATGTGAAGAGGGCTGCAAGTAAAGAAGACAATGATACTGATGTTGGTGGCAGTACAGAACAAGGATATGGAGAGGATGATAACAGTGCTGTCCAGGGTCCTCCCAATGATATGACCTTGCAGCATGCTCTAGCTGCTGACAGGCTTAAAAGCCTTAAGAAAACTAAGGTCCAGCTTGAGAAAGAACTTTCAAGTTTCCAAAAGGAAAAGACCTCCAAGGGTATTGCACATGGCAAATTTATACAAGATCTGGTGAAAGAAGAACCTAGACCCAAGAGAAAGTCTAGAGAAGCTCAGATACCAGGAAAAAATCGTGCAGAACGAGGGAAAGCAGTTTCATTTAATGATGATGTTGATTTTGATTCGGTGTTGGACGCAGCTTCTGCAGGATTTGTTGAAACAGTGAGTAAATGTAGTTCTTTCATTCTATTTTCAATGACTGAGTCAATATGATTTGCGTTATGACACATGAGATGAATAGTTTGTTTATTTCTGTTCTAGCTTTGTAGTTGACAGTTTATGATTTAGTATGTTGAGCTGTTAACTTTATTTATGTCTCAGAAAAGGGATGAATTGGTTCGCAAAGGAATTTTGACTCCTTTTCACAAGCTTAAGGGCTTTGAGCGCTGTATACAACAACCATGGGAATCTAATAGACAAAGTGTTCTTGAGAAAGAAGAAGACAAGAGTGATGATCCTTTTTCTGCCACTGTTGAGAGAGCTGTCCGATCAATGTCAGAGGCTGCACAAGCTCGCCCATCAAGCAAGCTACTTGATCCAGAATTTGTGTGAAAGCTTGATGGACCAATGTATCCTTTTCAGAGGCTAAAAGCACCTTTCAGAATTCCTCAGTCTCCAGAAAGTGAGGCAGAAAAGAAAAAAGGTTCAAATAGGAAAAAGAAGCGCCCTTTGCCTGACAAGAAGTGGAGAAAGCGCATCGCTCGTGAAGATTGCCAACAGGAAGCAAATGGTATATTGAATATTTTTTTTTTATGGTATTTGTTGTATGTGCGACTAGGTCCTGTACTCTGGAAGTTGCTTTCTTCGTTTTAATAATTCACATCATACCCCTTAGCAGTCCTGAACAAGAATATGGTTTTGTAGTGCGCTTGTCTATATTGAAGTTATTTACTACATTCTTCCAATTTTGTCAATTTGCATTCTTCATTTCAATTGGTCACATCAGATCTTTTTAGATGAAGATCACAAATATATGTTTCTTTTTGGGTTTATATTTGAGGTTTTTCCTTTGGGTCCATTAACTAGAAGAAGTATGGAGATGATAAATTTGTGAAGGTAGATACTTTTCCATGTTGACTTTTAACCTCTTTTTCTAGCTGATAATTAGTTTCTAGGCTTGGTCTAACCAAATGTGTTTTAAGTTTGCACTGGCTCACTGTCACAGACTAATGGTCTGTATATGCTAGGGAAAACTGGTTTTGGGTGATAATTGTAAATAGTTTGCATTTGCTCTCTGTTTGACCTGATATTATGATTATTTCATATCTAATGACTGTTGCTTTTCTTTTATCTCACTTAATAAAGAAATTTCAACTCTTATGTGTTATCTTTCTAGGAGATTCAAGGGATAACTTGATCACTTCCAGTTTTGGGGAAGAAAAGCAAGAGGATGTTGAAGATACAGATGATGGTGAACCTCCTTTTGTAACACTTGAAGGTGGGCTCAAAATCCTAGAGTATATTTTCAATAACCTTTTTGATTACCAAAAGGTGGGAGTGCAGTGGCTATGGGAATTGCATTGCCAGAGAGCGGGTGGAATTATTGGAGATGAGATGGGTCTTGGTAAGACCGTCCAGGTCTTATCTTTTCTTGCAGCGTTGCATTTCAGTAATATGTACAAACCGAGCATTGTTGTCTGCCCAGTTACACTCTTGCGACAGTGGAAGAGGGAAGCACAAAAATGGTGTCCATGCTTCTGTGTGGAGATATTACATGATTCTGCTCAGGATCCTGGTTATAGGAAAAAGCGAGCTAAATCTTCTGATACCGATGAAAGTGAAGGTTCCCTGGACAATGATTATGAGGGAACTATGTTCTCTAAGAACATAAAAAAATGGGATTTCTTGATAAATCGAGTTTTGAGATCAGAATCTGGTTTGCTTGTTACTACTTACGAGCAACTCCGCATTCTTGGGGAAAAGTTGCTTGACATTGAATGGGGTTATGCAGTTTTAGATGAGGGACACCGAATTCGGAATCCAAATGCTGAAATCACTCTGGTTTGCAAACAGCTACAAACAGTTCACAGGATTATAATGATTGGTGCACCAATTCAGAATAAGCTTACCGAATTATGGTCCTTATTTGATTTTGTTTTCCCTTGAAAGTTAGGGGTTTTGCCTGTGTTTGAGGCAGAATTTGCTGCTCCAATAGCTGTTGGTGGTTATGCTAATGCTTCACCTTTACAAGTATCCACTGCCTACAGGTCGACATTTCTTGATATTTCTCAAAGTCTTTAGAAATTCTTCTCGTTTCTGATCTGTGCTTATATAGCCTGATCCTATCTAATAACTTTGAATAATAAATTTGTCATTGTGCAGGTGTGCTGTGGTCTTACGAAGTGGGAAGATGAAAGTTGTAGCCCAAGTGCTCAAGATTTGGAAGGAGCAGGGTCATCGTGTTCTTCTTTTTGCTCAAACTCAACAGATGCTTGATATACTTGAGAGTTTCTTGATTGCCAGTGGTTATGAATATAGAAGAATGGATGGTCTTACTCTTGTCAAGCAGAGAATGGCCTTAATAGATGAGTTCAATAATTCAAGTGATCTGTTTATATTCATTCTAACAACAAAAGTTGGTGGTTTGGGGACGAACCTGACCGGTGCAAACAGGGTGATCATATTTGATCCAGATTGGAACCCATCAACTGACATGCAGGTACTTTTTCAAGTTTCATTTTGTTAACACATTTGTTAAATATGCATTTACTAGTAAACTTGCTTGTATCATCACAAATCTGTAATAAATTTTTCGTTTTGAGATAGATGTTGCTAGATATTGTCCCACTTACTACATCATCTTTCTTTTATATAAAAATAGTACATGGAAGTTTTCACAGTGAGAACAATGTTGCTGCTTTTCTTATTTTCTTTATAGACATAATAATTGATTAAATGTATTATCTCACATGTATTTTTGTTAGAGAAGTTACTTCAATTTTAATCAGTAAATAGGATAGTAAATTACCGTTGTTAAGTTTACTATAACCTGCACATCTTTAGATTGGGGGCATATGTTGCTTATAATAGGCCAGGGAGCGTGCTTGGCATATTGGTCAGAAATGTGATGTGACTATATACAGACTGATTACACGTGGAACCATTGAGGAGAAGGTGTACCACCGGCAGATATACAAGCATTTTCTCACTAATAAGATACTGAAGAACCCACAGCAGAAAAGGTTTTTTAAAGCTCGAGATATGAAGGATCTTTTCACTCTTAATGATGATGGGAACGGTGGCTCAACCGAAACTTCTAATATTTTCAGTCAGTTGTCTCAAGATGTGAATGTTGTTGGGGCTCAGGAAGATAAGAAGAAACATAAGAAGGCTCCTGCACCAAATGGTGATGATGCTGCAGGTAACAAGGGAAACAACTTAGAGAATGAATCCTTTAAGAGAAAAGGAAAAGAGAAGGCAGATAATAGTGATGATGAAGTCGATGAAGAAACAAATATCTTAAGGAGTCTTTTTGATGCCCATGGCATACATGTAAGTTTTTTTTGTCTTTGTTTGTTCTCATGTCACCTTTGGCTGCATATGGATACACTCTTTTTCTGGAGGACTGTGTCTTCTGATCTAAAGGCATTTTTGTTATGATTTTTCTCTCCCATATAAGAGATGTTTTGACACGTAATGCTTTCTACAAGTATGATGCGTGAAAATACAATGAAACCCTCTTAAGTTGATGCTAAAATACTTCAAACCAACGTACTTTCGATTTGATCCATGACTGTCCTTGTGGTGTTGAGTCCTGCTAATTAATCGTCCTTAGAAAATGTAATGAAAAGAGTTACGTGTTTAGCTCATGAAAATGGGTATGTTTATAAGGGCCTGATTTGTTCTTGATTTGTGCTGTTCCAGGAGTTTACCTTATCAATGAATTAGTTAAGAGGGTAGTGAATATGATACGCACAAGCATATATGACTAGTAATCATTTAGTTTTTTCCAACCAATGGCATAGAAGGTTATTCAAAGACATTTCAAATGGCACAAGGGGTGTGTTGCTCAAATTGGAAATGTGAGGAATGTGAATGCTTCTTTCAAAATACAGCTGCTATTAATGTCTCATACCAAAAATGGTATTAATGTCTTATACCAAAAATCTTCATAAGCACCATATGTGCTGAAGCAATAATGTCCACTTGGACTCTTATCTAATCTATATCTTGTTTTCTTTTTTCACCATTATTTTATTTTGATTTTCCCTTTTAATTTTCAGAGTGCTGTGAACCATGATGCAATTATGAATGCCCAAGATGAAGAGAAGACGAGGCTGGAGGAGCAAGCTTCACAAGTTGCACAAAGAGCAGCAGAAGCATTACGCCAGTCAAGAATGCTTCGAAGTCGTGACAGTATAGCTGTCCCAACTTGGACGGGAAAATCTGGAGCTGCTGGTGCTCCATCATCTGTACGCCAGAAATTCGGTTCAACTGTGAACTCTCAGCTGATTAAGCCCTCAGATGGATCATCCAGCAACAAAACAAGCGAATTTAATGGCTTTGTAGCCGGGGCATCAGCTGGAAAGGCACTTTCTTCAGCCGAACTACTAGCTAGAATTCAAGGAAACCAAGAAAAAGCTGTTGGTGCTGGACTTGAACATCAAATTGAGGTGGCTTCAAGTTCTGCCAATCGAGCAAGGCCTGGGACTTCACGGTCTTCTAAAAACGTATCTTGTTTCCAGCCTGAAGTATTGATACGTCAGATCTGTACGTTTATACAACAAAGGGGTGGAAGTAGTGATTCATCCAGCATAGTTGAGCATTTTAGAGACAGGATACCAGCAAAGGATCTACCTTTGTTTAAAAATCTCTTGAAAGAAATTGCCGTGCTCGAGAAAGACCCAAGTGGATCCCGATGGGTGCTAAAGCCTGAGTTTCTACACCAGTGATTACTACTCAACAGTGCTCAACAAAATTTGGTTTTTCTTTTTACCTAGTCAAAACATTCATTAGAGCTCTTCACTGGTGATGAATATAATCTCACTGCTCGAATCTTACCAGTAGGATGAATTTTGCATTTTGAGTCTCCTCACAGTTAACAGTGTCGGTGCCTTCTGTGGGCAAAGGGAAAGAAAGTCCTTTGTAGTTTATAACTTAGTTTTTGGACCAGAACAGTTTTGTAGATCATGGTAGGCCGTGATTACATAGTCCTTTGTAGTTTTTAACTCTATACTAGAGTTTTTTTTTTTTTTTGTAGATCATGATCGGCTGTGATTAGATTATCAATACTGCAGTACCAAACGAATGATACTAGATCTGCGATTATATCTTACTGACCTGTGATTAGTTGATTCGCAGTGGTACACTTTGCTTTGACATTCTTTAGAATCCATATCTGTGGCCCTTGTTTTTATGTAAAATGATTCTAGTTCCCTATTTGCTTTTCCAGAAATTTTGAGTAGCTGTAGTGGCAAAGCAGCTAGTTACTTTCTTGAAGTTTTTGACGTCTTTTCTTCTTTGTAGGTCGGTAAACGTAAAATGTTAACGCCTTCATGATTGCTCGGCGTAAAAAGTTCAATTTAAGCAACAGTCTTCATGCTTTCTCTTCCGTCGCATATGTTGTGGGACGAGTAGGGGCGGTGCAATTTTCTATGAGTTGAGGCTCGGAGTATTATTGAAAATAATTTGAGTTGTATTTTAAATAATTTTTTTTTAGATCGAATAGATTTAGATATAATAATTTAAATTTCAAATTAAATTTAAGTTGAATTTATATTACAAGTTGATTTTTTTAGATTATCTTAAATATTAAATTTAAAAAAAAATTCACAAAAAAAATTAATGTGAATTTTTTTACTTATTTTTATAAATTAAAATTGGCGAAGTATTAAATTTGAAAATATAAAATTTATATTTATTATATTTATATTTTTTTTATTTTTATTCATATTTTCATATTTTAATTATATTTAATATTAAACACTTGTTCTAAAATAAAAAAGAACAAACAAAAAAAGTAAATAATTTTATTATCATTCTTAATTTTTTAATCATCGTACATTTAACTCAATTTTTTTTTAATATTTTATTTTATAAATTTGAGAAAATTTTTAATAAAGACTTAATATTTAAATTATAAATAAAATATAATAATTTAAATATTAAAGTTAAAAAAATTAATTTTTATAATTTTTTAAAATTTAATTCATGTTATTAATTTTTAAAATTAATATTTAAAGACTTTGTAATTTATATTTTCATATGATATTTATAATTTTTTTAATGTACTATAATTATATAAAATAAAAGATTATTTTATAAAATTAAATTGATATAAATAAAAAAATATTTAAAAAAAATTAAATATAAAATACTCATAAAAATTCTTATCTTAAACTTAAATTACATACATCAAATATGAAATAAATATAAAAATTCTCAAACCATTGAAATTTGAACATTGTATTTTCCAATCCATCCGTATAAGAGCATCCGAATTTAGTGAGAAGTTACAAAAGAATTGAAAAGCCAATTATGTTAATTTTTTTTACTTCGCTCTATAGCCATTAGAGAATGCCAAACATGTCATTTTGCAAGAGTATACACCAGCCGTCCAGGAATAACAAAGAAAAAGAATATCAATTTTTCTATTATATTGAATCAAAAACACATTGAGTTCCATATGGTGACAAATTGCACATCAATACAACATCTCCTTTCCCAAAACATTCCAAGTACTTGGTAATTCTTTCACGTTCTTTTTCAATTTTCCTTCACCATCATTTTCTTTACTTGACCAAAATATTAGACAGAAGATCTCATACAAAACATGCCCACACAATCAGAAAGCCGCCCATCCTGAAGCAGTGCTCTTGCTAGTTCCTGACGTTGTAGATGAAGGAAGATTCCTCTGCACAAATTAACATACAATCAAGACACAACAAGCACATTAACATACAATCAAGACACATAAAACATAATTTAAGGATGATAAAACCAAAAGAAAATCCCATTCAGATGGTTGGCCTTCAAGGCTAAAGATATGAACACCTGTTGTCCTCACAAACTTTGAAGTTTCTTGATTTAGCATGACAGGACAGGAGGACGAGAGTACAGAGCATCCGTGAAGCATTTGCTTCCTAGGTTTAGGTGAATACGCAGATTCTCATGTATCCAATGGCAAAATCTACATGGTCGCCCAAGCAACCTTGAGACAAAGTACAATAGCATCTGAACACACGATGCCATTTCCTACCATGGGCTACAAAGTAACCACTAACCAGAGCAGCAAATGTTGATGTCATCCACAAAGCAATGCAAGCATATCACTACTGTGTCTGAAATTACAAGCTCCCAAAAACAGAACAAAGCAAAGAGATTCCAGAGAGCACCAGCAATAACTAGATAAACATCACTAGTAATTGTTCACAGTCAGTCACCTGGAACATTTTCTTTTTCATGATTTTGTATTTTCCCATTTGAGTTATCTTGTTATATTATTGAGTGAAATTCAAAATGCTGATGTTTTGCATTCGCTTTAATATTTATAGGATTATTAATCAAAAACATGCAAAAATTCTATGACCTTCTTCACCATGATTAAACATGTCAGTAGTAGAAAAAAGAAAAATAAGGATGGAGTATTTTAAACCAGTGGCATACCTCAATTTGTGAAAGATCTGAGAGAGGATCCACAGTAGAATGCCTTGTTGTTTCCTTAGGTTCTCTGAGACCAATATTTCGACCAGCAGAGCTAATCCGAGCAGCAACAGGATCATTAGGAGGTGGTGGGAGAGGCGTCCTTACTTTGCCTGTTGCAGCAGGCGGTGGGGCAAGCCCCACAAGTTTAGGCTTTACTGAACCAGGAACCCCACCAGATACGCCAGCAGCCGAAAGCATGCCAGTTCCATTAGATGGTTTGGGCTTCACATTGATCCTGATGGTTTCACCTTCCTATTATCGGAAACACAATCAAGTCAATTCCATCCTGAATCAATACACGAATATCAATTCAGACTCACATATATAGATCAAATGAAAGACGCAAAGTTGAGCCCTTATAAAGGAACCCAATGCAAAAACCCCATTTTTTAATCAGGTACAGATCCAAATCAACCAATATAAACAATTAAGAGCCAATTTCTACATAACGAGGGCATCAATTATCCATAAAATGCAAATTACACTAACACCAGCATACTTTCTAAGTTCTTATTTGTCTTTCATATAACATTTTCAACAGCTAAATTTAAATAAATATTCAAAAGTTGTTTAAGCTTGTTAACCATACCTTTAATCTGTGATTAACAACGGGATGAATATCAATATGATCCTCGCTCTCACTCGTCTCACCACTCTCCTTCTCGAGTTCTCGTCTCACGTATTTCTCGTGATCCGACAACGCCACATTGAAATCGAACGCTTCGTTTCTCTCGTTAAAACCCAGCCCGATGAACGCGTGCTTCCCTCTCCCGTCTTCGATCTTGAGCACGAAATATCGGGATGAGTCGAGGACGGTCTCGACCGAGTTCTCGCGCTGGCCCGGGTGGACGAAACAAGCGGCGAAGAGGTCACCGGAGTTCGGATCCTCCAAGCGGATCTCGCAGCGGTCCTTGCAGGAGACAACGCGGAGACGGCCGGACCAGATCTTGTCAGACTGCAGCCACTCGCCGCATTTGTAGCCGCCGGAGGTGGTGCGCGGGGGGATTTTGTAGACGGAGACTTCGCGGACGACGAGGAGCGTGTGCTCGAACGATTCTTCGTCGTCAAACGACATCGCCGTTTTTTAGCAAAAAAATGTTGAAAGAAATGCAACTATTATTGAACGATGAAAGGGAGGTGAAATAAAGAAAGCGTAGGAATCGAATCAATTCCAGTAGCAGCAAAGACGTGGCTATTGAAAATTGATGGGTCAACTTTTCAGAGAAAGACATTTTGTCTTAACCAATGGGCTTGGTCTAGGATCTTGTTTGGGCCAGGCCCAAAATTGGGGAGAAAACCCCATCTTAATTCTTAAACCCTAACCTTGGACAATGTTCGTGGTAGTTTGCTTTTTTCTCTTCTTCAAGCCGTAGCACGCAGTCGGTGCGACAAAGGGAGGAAAAGTAATCACTGGATTTAACGCTTTCTCTTACTAAATTGATAAAAAATAAATAAATTGAAAATATATGTTAGTGATTTAATATGATCATCGTCTTGTGATTTGTGGTGCTATCTCAGGTATTAACGAGCAATCAAGATGTATCTTCAGTTCTACATAAACGAGAATGGTGATAAAGTCTACACCACTAAGGTACTTCTTATAGCTCTTTGTCAACAGTTTAATGGTTTCTTTTATTGGCATATACCATCATTTCTGGTGTATCTTCCAGTTTGATTGTTGTAGCTAATGCTATATATATACATTTATGAATTGGATTTGGCACTGTCTCGTTGTGACCGAGCGTTTTGTTTGCAAAACTATGTTTCTCCCCTGCAAATTTATGCCTGTGGTTTTTGCAATACACTCTGTGACTGTGTTGATGATCATGAGGGCTTCCATTTTTTGAATGGGTGTCCTATTAAATTATGCAAAATACTAACACAAACACACAAGCCCTGTGAAGATTATCTATTCTTTTTGTAAGAAATTTATGCTGTGTGTCATAATTTGTTGGAATTATCTCGCATTTGAGCCAATGTTGGCCTCTCTATTATGTTGCACAAACTGTGAACTGGATTAAAAATTTATGATCTTATATTCTCTGTACAGTACATTCTATTAACCTTTAATTGGTATTTTTCAATGCAGAAAGAATCCCCACTGGGGTTGCCTACTCAATCTGCTCATCCAGGTACTTTATCTTAATCTATTCAATATATGTCTTGAGATGAAATCCCTCTTAATTAATTAATTACATTGCTAGAGATATTTGTCTTGTGAGGTGTTGTCATTAATTCAAGTTTGCCAGTGTGTTTTTGTTGTTGACCGGAATTGGTTCAATATTCACGTCTTCATTGTTTTAGAGTATTCGAGTATTTTGATGATTGAAAACAATATTCCAGACTCCGAAAACACAGTGCATTATCATTACAACTGAGCATCTCGCATGATAGTTTTATATTGCACAGGAAAGAGTTTGCTTTTTCAAGAATTTCTTCAATTTTATTCATTTTTATTTTGGTTTGGTTGTTCATCCCTTTGCAATGAGGTTCCCTGTAGTGTGTTAACCGGGGCATTCAATGAGTTTTGGGGGTGTAATTAATTGGCTTGAACTTATTCTAGACTTTTTGAATTAGTTATGCGGAGTGAAAAATCATTATCTCAATTAATAAAGCTATCTCAAGCATCTTTAGTTAATTGCTTTGCACATTTTTCCTTATAACATTTATATGAAAGGTCTCCACAGTAATGCATTTACGTGATTTCATTATCTGCTATTGCAACTGCAGCTCGCTTCTCCCCTGACGACAAATACTCAAGGCAAAGAGTTCTTCTAAAGAAGCGCTTTGGACTTTTGCCAACACAGAAACCTCCTCAGAAGTACTGAAATGCTACGAGGGCTTCAACTGCCTTAACATTTGAAGCTTTCTAATTTTAAATGTTTCATCTTTCTATGGTTGTGTGATGTGGAACAGATTGCTGTATGACAGCTATGGATGGGTGATATAATATTACTCTTTAAACTGATATTGTGCCAAATTATCAACAATCAAAATGTCTTTCTAGGGCATGAATGTGATAACTATCTTTATGTTTTCACACAGATGCCGATGATAGATGGATATAATGTATGGTGCGAATCTTGATAAACGTAGATTGCCGTTTGTGCACAAATTTCTTAATTTATGCACGTTCTGGAGGTGCTTCCTCCTTTTTTTTCTTTGTTGAAAATAGCACATGCTTGCATTTTGACGGGCTTTATACGTACATTTCTTCAAAGATAATGCATAAATTTGATTTTGAATCTTACATTGTGATTGAGAACAAATTTTCAGAAATTTTTAGAAATTAAATTATTTTAAGAAAGTATTTAATTAAATTTTTTTACATATACTTGTATATATTTGGGAAACTGGCATAAATGGTAAGAGAACTATTGACCACATTGAGGTGCGTTTCTACAGATTGCTCTCACACAAGGGGGGATAAGTGCCCACAAAGAAAAGAAGGAAGTCCCTTATATCAAATTGAGTACATCAAATAGACATACATTTTGGCCATCTGAAAAATTCAGTTTTTTTTTTTTTTAGGATAATTTGAAGATACTTTTGATAATATTAAAAGAATTTCTAAACACATTTTGATTTACAGATCGAGAGAAAAACAATTTGTTTGGGAAAAAAGAATTCGTTAAGGTAATCAATTGGTCCTAAATGATGACAAATAAGCAATACTCAAAAGTTCATTTTATTGGGAAATCAAAATAAAAATCATTTTGTTAGTAGAAAACGAATTTAGAATCTTTATATATATATATTACATACGAATACAATTAGATAAGGGTTCATTGTTTATTTATAATTTGAGTATTAAAATTGTGTTCTTCTTTCAAAAAAAAAAAAAAAGGGCCGCGATTAATTACTATTTTATATTATCTAAAAAATTTTAGTTGTTATAAAAATTGTAATAAATCTTAATTTTTATTTTTATTTATTAATTTACCCTTATATTGATGATATCATTGTTATCATCATCTTTATATTATTTTTTATAAAAACTAATAATATATTGTAAAAAATTAATACTAAAATAACAAAATTATAACATTAATGGAATGATTAATATTCTAGTTATTTTATTATTTTATTTTATATTTTAAAATTTTATTAATATTTAATATTTTTAATACTTTAGTATTTAATGCTCACTAAAAATAATAAATACTATATAGTTTTTATTATTAAAAAATATTTAAAAATTATAACATGTTTATTAAAAAATTAATATTCAATATTTTTTAATTATTTATTATATATTTTTATTAATATTCAATATTTTTTAATACATTAATATTTAATGTTCATTAAAAATAATAAATACGTTAAATTTGTTTAATATTTTTTAAATAAAATAGTTAAATTTGTTTAATATTTTTTAAATAAAATTATTAAATTTGTTTAATATTTTTAAATAAAATTATTAAATTTGTTTAATATTTTTAAATAAAATTATTAAAAAATAATAAAATAATAAATATATTTATTCTTTTAAAAGGATTGAATATTAATATATTTAAAAAATAATTAATGAATAAAATTTTAAAATATAAAATTAAAAAATAAAAAATAAATAGTTAAAATATTCCCCTTCGATGTTATGGTTTTTATTATTTTAATATTATTATTTAAAAATTTATAATAATAATTTACAAATAAAAAATAAAAAAATAATATCGAATAAATTAATAAAAAGATAATAAAAATTAAGAATTAACAGAATTTTTGTAATAATAATTTTCAGCGTCAAACGCAAGGGGATGGCGGTTCAGTAATAAAAGGGAAAACTGGATGGCTAGTTAGTACATTCGTTCAGTTTAATACTAGTTGAAATACTCGCACCGGCAAGTCCTCTTCCTCGTCCTCAGACTAGAGACACTGACGATCCTCACCACCGTTATAAGTACGATCTAAACCCTAAGGTTTTTCTATTGTTCTGAACTTCTATATCAAACCAAAACTTATCAAGACTGTAAATTTTGTTGCAGAAATGGCCAGGAGTCTAATTGGATTTCTGGTGGTCATTTTGGCGATTTCGATCTGCCAAGCCGCTTCGATCTTTCATCCGATTTCCGACTCTCACCGATCTGTTGCCTTACACATTTTCAAACCTGTCGACGGATCCTTTGGCAGGTCTATTTCAATTTAATCCCAAATTAAATTTGTAATTCATTAAAACTTTTGCTTGGTTTGAGATTTATCTCACTTCCTATATCTCTGTTTTCAATTCCGAGAGAAATTGGATTTTAAATCTCTTCGAAGGTGTAATTGCGAATGAAATGCTTTGTTTCTTTCTTCTAAATTAATTATGCGGATTGAAATATTGATAAGTGTAAGATTCCGAGCTTCGGTTCGTGTCTCTCTTATTATTATTATTATTATTTATGTATTTTACGTTGACTTGAAGTTGAGCTGCATTTTGTTTGTGGAATTAGTGGTTATTCTTGTTATCTGATTGCTATAACTATTTTTATTTTAGAATTGCTTTTGCAGGCTTTAATTTTACAACAGTCTTATTTTATAATTTTCATTTTAATGTGAAGCAACAATCTGATGTGGCATTATGTATTATACCAGCTTAGAAGAGACATACGAGGCCCTAAGAACCTTTGAGATTCTTGGAATTAAGGAAAAGCCCGATGTGAGCAAGGTTACTTGTGGATCTGTGTTGAATTCCCTTGGGTCATCTTCTTCGACTCCAAAGGATTTGTTCTATGCGTTGGGAGTCAATGGCATATTAAAATGCCAGATTAGGGGGGAAGTCTATGAGGTATTTTGAGCTCTTGTTACTTATGTGGGATCTGCAATTTAAAAATTATTGGTCTTGTAGTTTTACAGCATGTGGATGTTGGTTAACATGATGTTGAATATTTTATTCTATGTAAAGGAAATCATTTCAAGACTCCAAGCTGCAGTTAACAATGCCAGTTCGTTGCTTGACTTCTACTACTCAATTGGAAGTTTGAGACTTATCAAGGTAATGAATGAATGAGAACAAGGGTTTGAATATAGTAATTATTGTGATTCAGAGCTTGATTTTCGTTTTCATTTTTACTTGTGTGGGTTTAGGTATTTGGTATTTTTTGAATTTTTACTTATATTTTATTTTCTTTAGATAATTCATTAATATAGTACACTGGAGCTAGTGAGATTCTTTTACTGTTGTAATGTTGTTGAAGGGACAATCAATGCATGTGCTCTCATAAGATTTATTGCTTATGTTTTCCCTTATTTTGTTAAATTTCTTAGCTAATATCTGGGTGCAGGATCAAACTTCTAAAACTGATTTATATCTTAGTGATGCTGAAGGAATTTTCCGCTCTATCAAGGTTAGTCGCTACTTGACCTACTGGTATTATTTATGGTGGGGTTAACTTTATTGTTATATTACATCCAAAGTCACTGGATTATGAGACCTAGCTGATTGGACCTTGAACACGTGCATTGAGAGTTAAGTAGGCAGAGGATGCTTGGCGCTGGATCTGACTCGAACTTCCACCTTATTCTCTCTCAACTCCTGACTACAAATTTCTAATCCCACCTACCACACAATTATTTTCTAAATGTTTGTGGTGATGGTAAAAAATTGTTGCAGGCTCTCAGCCAAAGTGATGGAAGGTGGCGCTATGGTTCAAACAATCCTGAATCAAGCACCTTTGCTGCTGGTAATAGTTTATCAAGATGCAGATAACCTTAATCATGCACTTGTATTGTTGCATACTTTATTGACATTTAGTTTGAATATAATTGTGACATTGAAGTTAGGTCTTAGCTATATGTGCCTCATTGTATCTCACATTTTTATTATCATCTAGTAAAATTGACTTGTGCTCATTTACTTATCATGTTTTTTTTACAGGAATAGCACTTGAAACCCTTGCTGGAGTGGTCTCATTAGCATCTTCTGAGATTGATCAATCTATGGTAATGTGGAACTTCTGAAAGGATATTGAAATTCTGTTCATTAGTATTTTCAAAAGTGCTTCGTCCACTAATGGCGTCTGTTTCTACTTCTCCCGCATTTTTTTCCTTATATATATATATATATATATATATATTGTATAGGTTTTTTCCTTAGGTGTTTTGTCTTTTCATGTTGCTTTTAATTGTAAACTTCAGCCAATCAATATTTCTTATTTTGCATTTGCTTACAATCTGCAGATTGGTACAGTGGAGAATGACATAGTGAAACTCTTTGACAGTATTGAGAAATATGGTATGTGCAGTTTTTGCCTTTAATTTGATTAGGAAGAAAATAATTCTGTTGTTATTTGATCTATTGTATGCTTCTGTACTTATAATTTTCTATAGGAGAAGTGTCCTAGACATCATAGTTCCAATATCTGGGGGGATCCAGGCCACAGAATTAGTTCATAAGGAATAAAGTGGAGAGCTGCTTCCTTGGTCTAGTATGATTGTTGTCGAGGGTCTGTTACTACGACAAAAAAATTCCACATGATACTCTTAAGGGATTCTAATGTTACCAAATGCGTGTTGTCAAGTAGTAACGTATATAAGAAATATCTCGAGATATAAATTGTGGGGGTGGGAGTTGGGTCAAAGGATTAGCCATTAAGGGGAAATTAGGAAAAGAATAGAATGCATTTATCATGTACCTAGAGTAAATTACGCATTGGGATATGATTTTCTTCTTTACTTGAATTGTTCTTTCCATCCTCAGCTATTGAGTGGGTTTGTGATGGTTTTTTTGGCATGTAGAAAGAAAGTAACCATCTGCAATTTTGTTAATTCATTTTCCAAAATGATGGTTTTTTCTGTGGTTTAAATTTTGGATTTATAGTTTGATATTCCAATTGGTAGTATTCTTTTTCTTATTTAATTTCCTTATTGCAGATGATGGGACCTTTTACTTTGATGAGAAACTTGTTAACATGCGTGAACAACAGGGTCCTCTTTCAACTACCACATCAGTTGTTAGAGGGCTGACCGCGTTTGCATCTGTGATTACGGGAAGTCTGAATGTGAGTATCCTCAATGACACATTACTTAAAAACCTAGCTTTCTGTTGAGCAATGTTCTATTGTTTTTGTTTGGTGTTTGCAGCTTCCAGGGGATAAAATATTGGGTTTAGCAAAATTTTTCCTCGGTATTGGGATTCCTGGTGATGCCAAAGACTTCTTCAACCAAGTTGACTCATTAGCTTGCTTGGAAAATAATAGGCAAGTTTTTTCCTTAGTGTTCAATATGTTGGCCTTTCTATTAATCTCTGTATGTGGTTATGCTTTGAGAAATATCTCAATTACCGTTAACTTGGAGTAGTCTTTGAAATATGCTATCTGTTTAGTTTCTTGCTTAGATAAAAGTTCCAAGCAATGCATTTCTAACAGGGAGGGAAGACATTATAGTTTCTTTTTTATGTGTAATGAAGGTTGACAGCCCGATTGTTGACTAGTGAATTTTGTTTTGCAACCTTAGTTAACTTGGCTGAGACTGTTTGTGCTATGCTGAAATCTGCTTCTTTTGGTGCAGAGTTTCCATTCCTCTGATCCTATCACTTCCATCTACAGTTATTTCATTGACCAAGAAGGAACCCTTAAAGGTGTCATTTCCATCCCGCTATCCAATTTTTATAGTTTCTTTCGTTACAGATTTTTTTTTTTCCTGTTATTTTTTGGTTTGTGTTGTTTATAAGGGTTATTCAATTACTTCACAGTCTTGTTTTTCTGGTTTGTAGTGTTACTTCAATCAATTTAGATTTTGATGTGTTCTGATAAATGTAACCAGGTTAAGGTCAACACTGTCCTTGGTTCAAATGCTCCTCCTCTAGCAGTGGAGCTTCTTCGGGCGTTTTCGTCTGGTGTAAAGGACGCTTCTATAGTAGAGAACCAGGTGCAAGAATGCCCTTGCTTTAAGCCTTTATTTTTATTTTGTTCGCCTACCCCTGCCTTTTCCAACCAGTTGACTCAATGTCTGATCAACTTTAAATGATGTACTTCCTCATTTGTGTAAAGCAGGATCTCAAATTTGACCCTGAGAGCTCAGTTTATTTCTTGGATGATCTGCCAGCACGTTTTGATGTCGGAGATTATATTTTTGTTTTTAAGGTATTTATGTGTTGTTAATTTTACAGAGGGATCAAACCTTACCTTACATACATCTTTATGTGTATAATTTGATGTCATATTTGAATTTTTGTAGGTGGTGCTTCAAGATTCTGAGCATAAAACTGTTTATACTACTGGAACTCAAACTCAAGTACCAATATATGTGACTGGACTTATCAAAATTGACAATGCTGAGATTGCAATTCTTGATAGTGATCTTGGGAGTGTTGAAACACAAAAGAAGTATGTTGAATATGGCTGATGTCTTGTTACGATTTTTGCTATAATATTTATGTTTCAACCATTTACTGATGCATGTTGTCATGAAACTTGTCCTCATGTTTCAAACCATACTCTCAGAAGTCTTATATTTCCAATTCTAATTTTAATTTAACTTAAACCACATAATTCTGATTTGTATCATTTTATGCCTGGGTTTATTTAGGCTAGATTTATCTGGAGAAAATGCTGTATCATTATCAGCAAACCACCTCCAGAAGCTACGCCTATCTTTTCAATTATCCACCCCTCTTGGGAAAGCTTTTAAGCCACATCAGGTATATGGTTGCTTTGATCTGCCTCTTTAAGTATATCTTGACAATAGTTGGTTGATAAGTTTTGTTGGTATGCAGGCATTTCTGAAGCTGAGACATGAAACAAAGGTTGAGCATATATTTGTAGTTGGGAACTCTGGGAAAAAGTTTGAGATCATTCTAGTTAAGTGTATCTTATTTCATCTTCTTTTTATAACATAATTCACAATCAGCCATATCCATATGCACTCATCTTATCTGGCTTTGCTTTTGAACTCAATGGACAAAATTTGCCAGTTACCCAGTCATCATTTTGAAAAAAATTAAGTTTCTTTATGTTGATCATATTTAGCAATTTGTCTTGTAGGATTTTCTTGGACTAGTTGAGAAGTTCTTCTATCTCTCGGACAGATATGAGATTCAGCTAACTATTGGTGACGCTGTGATGGTGTGCATGTTTTTCATGCTTAAATGTGTTTCTTTATTTTTACCATCATACAAGTAAAATATGCTGTGCCCCTTTGCAGGAGAACTCTTTGTTACAAAATATTGGTTATGTTGAGTTAGATCTACCAGAACCTCCTGAGAAGGCACCCCGTCCTCCTCCACGGCCTGTTGATCCTTACTCAAGGTATGGGCCCAAAGCAGAGATTTCCCACATTTTCAGGGCACCAGAAAAGCGTCCTGCTAAGGAGCTCTCTCTTGCATTCTTGGGTCTTACTCTTTTGCCATTTATTGGATTCTTAATTGGGGTGAGTCATGTATACCTTTTCCTCTTTGTATTTTTTAATTGAGCAAAAATTTTCTCGATATATCTTTGTTAGCGAGCTGGTGAAAGTTGTAATATACTTCGATGTCTATGACAGCTATTACAGTTAGGAGTGAACCTGAAGAACTTCCCTACTTCAGCTGTACCTGCCACATTTGCCATCCTCTTCCATCTTGGAATTGCGGCAGTTCTGCTGCTCTATGTGCTTTTCTGGTTGAAGGTTAGTCTTTTACTTGGTGCTCTCAACTTACAACTGCATACTGGTCTGTTAGCTGCCATTTGGGTTTGCCACAGTTTGGTATGAAATACAGTATTGCATACTGTATAATGAAGACAATGTTGATGTTGTCCAGTGCGTGTTACACTTATTGGACAATATGGCATGTCATACTATTGTTACTTTTGGCTGTTTATTATTCTAGCCAATATGCTTGTATAACTATTTGCTGGTTTCTTCTTGCAGTTGGATCTATTCACAACATTGAAGATGCTTGGTTTCTTGGGAGTTTTCTTAATGTTTGTGGGGCACAGGATCCTATCCCACCTGGCTTCAACATCAGCCAAGTTGAAATCTGCCTAGGAAGAATTAAGAAATTTCCTTTTTGACAACAGATCCAGGTAAAATGAGGAAATTTCACTTTCATGAGAAACAACGGACATTTTTGGTTCAATTTTTGTAGGATTCAAGTAAATTATATTAACTGCTGAGAATTTTAGTGCACACAGCTCTCAATGAAATGCTAGAGAAAATTTTATGTACGTGGTCATCTTTCACCTTGGTTACGAGCATTTACACTTATAGGAAATTGAATGGTAGAGAGTAGAAGGCTTAGATGCTTTTTGTTTGGGTTTCCCACTTTCTCTATTCCTATTCCTGGAAATTGAATGGTAGCAAGCGTTTTAATATACTTGTATGATTAAGTGCACATAGTCTAGGATTCATTTCATCAAGACTAATGCACGTTACTGATAGGTGGCTAAGCTTAATGGCTGGATTAGTATACATTTATGCTTAATTTGATCAGTGAAACCTAAGTGAGCAAATAACAAGTTGGCAATTTTTTTTTTTTAATGATGTAAATTTTTTATTAAATGTGTAATTTCAAGTGTTTATCACACTCTCTAACTAGCTTATTGTTAGTCTCTAACAATTTGAGCATAAATAAAATTTGAACACTATTTAAGTATTTTAAACAAAATGTCAGTTCAAGATTACAATTGCTATAAAAGTTATTTCAATTATAACTTTTAAAATTTTGAGGGAAAATATTTTTAAATTTTTTTTAAAATGTTATTTATTTATTTTTTAAAAAAATGGAGAAGAAGAGAAGATATCAATAATTATGAGAAAATGATAAAATCGACTTGAAATATCACGGAGTACTGTTATTTGTTACTTAATTGGGGTGTAAAATAAAATTTTAACAAAATTATTAAATTAATTTGTAAATAAAAATAAAAAAATAAAGTTAGAAGAAGAATAAATATATATAAATATATAAAATAAAGATTAATTGGTTTCGTAACAAGAGTTCGATAAAGATACAAATTTTTTATGAAAATTTTGATTTTTTAAAAACGGTGTGGGTCTCTGTGTATTTACTTTTTAGAATATAAGAGTTTATTTTTAAGTGCAGATTATTAAAGTAATAAATAATTTGATGAGAATAAGATCGATTCACAGGAAAATAAAATTATAAGTTATAAATATTTTTAAAATAATTAATATAGTATAAGATGTTTATAAATATTAATTTAATTAATTAATTTAAATAAAAATTAAAGTAAGAGAGGGATCCACACTTTCTAAATATTATATAGGCACTGTCAAATGTGTAAAGCCTGAATATAACAAAGGATAACTCAACTGTGGTTGAACAAAGGGTTTAATGTAACATTAATTTCTAGCAAAAGGAGAAATTAACGAAGCCATTTGCCCGTGTCCCTTTTTCTCATAATAGTTGTTCAATCAATGGTGGAAAGGAATAGTTTCCTTACAATAAATGAATTAATGAAGTAAGATGGGTGAAGATAATCTCAATCTGGTTAGGCATTTTACGGGAAACTTATATGGTTACAAATAGACAAGTAATAAGGGAATGTAGAAAGTGACAAAGCCATATAACCCTTTGGGCACCCTTAAGCCCTGCAACCAGGATGAGGAAGCAGGGGTTTGCCTGTCTTACCCTGCATCCCTAAAGCTCTCACTAGTAAGCAGCATCTTCTCGTGAATCATAAACACTACGTCACTATTATAATGGTCTGATTCCTGGGCAGAATCAGCTGTTGCTACAGCTCTCCAGTGTAATGCTGATAAATATTTCTTGATAAATCAGCTCCACAATTGGTCGTTTATCATTCAGAATGATGAAACACTTAGGCCGCAAGATGCTGTCCATCACAATCAGTAGATACTCTACACTACAGCCTTTCTTTACAATATCCTAAAAGAGAGTCGAAGCATGGAGTAGATCATAAGTCCTTGGATATATTGAGAATGCTTAGCACCTGTTAGTTCAATGACCCAAAAGCCATATACATCTCAGATGGGGCACTTACAAGGCATAAAATTATTTATCATTTATAACATCAGCTCTAAGTGGTTTCTAACTTGATCAAAGTGAACAAAATAAAACTTGTTGAATATGAAGTCTCATTAAAAAATTTCAACTTTTCAGTATTGTATGGTGCCTATAAGGACTGTGTCATATATAATGTTGAGAGTGTCAGGTCCATTTTCTGGCACTACGTTCATAACCCATACATCTTTTTTCTTCTGAGCAGCTGCAAACGAACCGATGTTTGCCTTCATGTGCATTAAATTCCTCAGTGAATCAGGCTTAGTCTTTGTGCTCAAAGGCTCCAATAACTCTCAACCCTTTTCTGCCAATGTTCCTGTAACGCATAAATCTCATCATTCTCCAGCTTCCTACATTCACATACACTCTTCTCTTCTGTAGATGCACATAGTATGAACAAATAAAGAAAGAAAGAAAGAAAACTTTTTAATGGATTACCACGTCCCTTTCAAACATACTATGAGAATAGCCAACGAGGGAGGAACGGTTGTCAAATGAGCAGGCCAAGGAGCCAATCCACTACCTCTTGCCGTATGATCATCTGACAAAATGAACAATAGATTTAGTCATTGTATTCTCAACTTTTGATGTTAATCCCATGTATCATAAGCAAAACAGGGACGGCGGGAGAATCAGCTGCATTCCTAACCTAATACTAGTATATGTAAACAGTGATAAAGTATTACAACTTTCGGTCAGATCACAATTCTATAAAGAAAGAAGTTAACCCCACCCAAATCCCACGTACTGCCAAGTCTATGTCACCCTGTGTTAAACTTTGATGTCTTGTCCATCAATGTCAGAATAAATAAGTGACAATGATATAATATATGATACATACATGAAATAATTGCGAATGCTATTCCTAACAGAAAAACTTCAACTTTTTGTGTCTTACATTATCTCAAAACGGTGGCTCATGCTTGTACAACAAGAAATGACAAATATAAAATACAACATGAATTCACGCACGTAAATTCATTAAACGAAGCGCAATAATAGCCAACATCAAGAAATTGCTTCTCCTCTGTTGGTATCAAGCAGATGAAGTTAATTCCTGAAAAGACAATTTGCATTCAACAATGTACTCTATATTTTTAATATTAGATACAAATTCATTTCTGTATGTATTTATGTTTGACAAAACAAATGTAAAATCTTATTTAAAAAACACAAATTTATAAAAAGCAAAAATAAAGTCTTTGTTGAAAAGGGATATTATTCCAATAATTTGTTTAAGTTTAATATACTTGACACGAAGAATCGAAGAATTACAGATGAATGTACAAAAAGAACTTAATTGTGTAAACCGAAAACTAAACATTGCTGTGACAGGAATTGCAAATCCTTATGGACACCCTAATATTCTTGCCGAATTTATAGCCGGACAATTAAAAAATAGAGTTTCTTTTCGCAAAGCAATGAAAAAAGCTATTGAATTGACCGAACAGGCAGATACAAAAGAAAATGTATATTATTAATTTTTGCTTAATATTATTAATTTTTTTGGTATATGACATGATAAATTTGGTTAATTAAAATTTTTTTATTTAAAGAAAATGAAGGATAATGATTTACTTTCTAATATAAACATAGAATATGTTCATAAATGTGATGCGTGTATGGAAGCTAAGTACACAAAAAAAATAAATTGTAAACTAATATATTTAAGAAAAATTGAGTTATTCAATTTAATTCATAATAACCTTAGTGATTTAAAAGATATAATTTACTAGATTAGAGAAAAGGTTTTATATAACATTTATTGATGATTTACTAAGATATACCAAAGTATATCTATTAAGAAATAAAGATGAATCATGTGAAAATATATCAATTACTAGATGAGAGAAAAGGTTCTATATAACATTTATTGATGATTTACTAAGATATACCAAAGTATATCTATTGAGAAATAAAGATGAATCATGTGAAAAGCTCTTGGTCTACAAACAAGAAGTTGAAAATCAACTTAGGAAGAAAATTAAGAGATTAAGAATTGATAGAGGTGAAGAATATGTATTAAATATGTTTAATTCCTATTGTGAGAACAATAGTATTATACATGAAACTACAACTCCATATTTACTTGAGTTAAATAAGGTTGTCGAAATAAAAAAATAGATCTCCAAAGGACATGATAAATTCTATGTCAATAAATTTTAGGGCACCAATAAATTGTGGGGGGAAGTAATGCTTACTGCTTTCTACTTGCAAAACAAAATACCATACAAGAAAATTTAAAAGGCATTATATGAGTTATAGAGAGGCTATAAGCCTAATATATCACACCTCAAAGCGTGAGGTATCTTGCAAAGGTCTTAATTTCTGATCCAAAAAAGAATTAAAATAGACTTAAAATAATTAAAAAATATCAATAAAATATTTGATGCAAATAGTATAATAGAATGTAAAAATATAGAGTTCTTCAAAATAATTTTTCTTAAAAAAACCTAAAATGAAAAATCACTACCTCAAGCAGAAGTACACCATAATCCTCCAAAAAGTTTTAAAAATAAACTAAAGAGAAGTAAAAAAACCACTAGTTTGATAATAATTTCTATGTCTTTCTTATAGAAAAAACCCTCAAACAGCTATGACCTCTCATGATACGCCTTTATAGAAAGGGTATTAATGATGAAATAAACTCAATCATGAGTAATTATATATGACAAATTATTAACTTACCTTTAGGAACCAAGTTTATAGGTTATAAATGGATCTTCAAAAAGAAGTTAAGTGTTGATGGTACAATAGAAAAATATAAGGTAAGATTAATTGCCAAAGAATTCACACAAAAGAAAGACTTAGATTATTTTAATATTTATGCTCCTGTAATAAGAATAATATCCATCAGAATTTTAGTTGCACTAGCTGCAATTCATGATTTATGCATTCATCAAATAGATGATAAAATTGCCTTTCTAAATGAAGATTTAGATGAAAAAATTTACATGACACAATCGGAAGGTTTTATAAAATCAAGAACAGAGCATAAAATATACAAATTTGTGAATCCTTAAATGGTTTAAAATAAGCACCTAAATAGTGGCATGGAAATTTTAATTATGTTTTGATATCAAATAGTTATATGATTAATAATTCACATAAATGTGTCTACTTTAAAACCTTAAATATTAAAATTTTGTGATTATATCTCTATATGAATGACATGCTAATATTTAATCCTAATATAAAAGTAACAGATGAGACCAAGAGATTTCTCTCTTTAAAATTTGATATAAAATATATAAGAGAAGCAGATGTAATACTTGGAATCAAAATAATGAGAATATGTAATAGTCTCATATTATCTCAAGAGTACTATGTAAAAAAATTCTTTAAAAAGTTTAGGTACTTTGCATGTAAAATAGTGACAACACCTTACGATGTTAGTACTAAACTATTAAAGAATAATGAACATAATGTTAACAGGATCCGATATGCTCAAATAATTGGTAGTTTTATATATTTAATGAAAAGAATTAAGCCTGATATAACATACGTAGTAAGCAGATTGAGTAAATACACTCAGAATCCAAGTTAAGAGCATTGGAGTGCCTTAGACATACTTACAAAATATTTGATAGGAACTAAGAATTATAGACTCACATATAATATATCACCATCTATCTTATAAAAGTTATTATGATGCAAATTGGATCTTTGAATTCAATGAAATTAAATCTACTAATGGATTTATGTTCATTATAGGAGGAGATGTTGTATGCTGAAAATTCACTAAACAAATATGCAAAGCTCGATCTATTATGAAGTTAAAATAAATAGCTTTAGAAAAGGTTTATAATGAAGCTGAATGGTTGAGAGTACTAATAACTAATTTTTCTATTAACACTCACCTTCTTACATCAATTTCAATCAATTGTGATTGTCAAACTGTAATAATTAGAGCAAAAAGTAAAATCTATAATAAAAGACTATCCATATACATCTAAGACACAATATAATTAAGCAACTGCTAAAATCTAAATTAATGACCTAGATTTTATAAGGCCAGAGTTGAATTTAGTCGATCCTTTAACTAAACCATTAAATAGGAGGTTAGTGGAATAAAATTAAAGGAGATAGAACTTCTACCTATAACATAAGACAAGACTCATGGTAATCTTACCTATGTAATTGGAGATTTCATAAAGTATGTTCATAAGGGTATTAACAAATCACTTGTTGTCTTGTTGTACTACTAAGTAAGTAAATTAAAGACTCCACCCTAAGGCTAGATAGTACATTATATAGTGAAAAAGGATAAATTTAATTTTTTAATAAACTTCATAACCCATTATTGTATAGTGATGTGTTATACTGTATAACACTTTAATAGAGGTTCACCAATTTGAGTGTGAAATTGGATCGGCTCCTATGAAAATTAGACAGGAATTTATAGAATATTCATGAAACCAAGATGGCACGGAGCCATAAAAATGTAACACCGCTGAACAAACAAGTTAATAAAGAATTTAATATAAATATTTAACCTTCTATTTTACACATAAGGAATGAAAGTTTATAGAAACGTCTATTTCAACTAGTTCCTGTAAAACACAATTAATTATTCAATGACTGTTTATAGCTTAGAAAAATGTCAATTCATATACATTAAATTCTTTTTTGAGTTTTAGAGTTAATTTATTTTGTATATTTTGAAATATATGGAGATTGTTTAAAATTTTAAGAGTATTTATAAGAGAAAATTGATTAAAAATCATTGTAATATGATTTGGGAAACAAGCGAAATGCGTTGGATGTGCGAAAAAGTAAGACGGGCGTGAAAAGAGGTGATTAGAGAAGGTGAAACTTTCTAGGGCTGGGCGATGCGGCACTAGGAAGCCAGCGTTGCAGCGTTGGCGCGGGAAACAAGTATCTCGTTTTAGTTTGTCTCCTAATTATTCTAGGTCTCCCTAAAATGATTCTCACACATTTATGGTTAGTTTAGGTCGCCTTAGAGCGTATATAAATGTCATCTATTGGCTTATAAATACATCTTAGTGATCATCACAATAATCTTAATGATTTGTGAGTTTTGTGATTTTTTGTGAGAGAAACCTTTTAGTTACAAGAGAGAATTGTGTTTTTCATGAATTTTTTCTTGTAAAAAAATATACCTTGTGAGTACTTTATAATTCAATAATAAAATAGTGAGGTCTTAATGTCATGGACGTAAATAAATTATCGAATTACATAAATTTTTTATATATTTTTTTTATTTTCTCTCTATAATTTTATTAATTACTTAATTACTGCATTATATATTTTGACTTTATTACTTGTTGATTGCTCATACTTCAACAATTTCAAAATAAAAAACATAATAAAAAAGCCAAAGAAGAGAACAAAAATCAGCGCTTGAGCAGTAACCAGGTGCGGTTTCACTAGGTACTATTCTAAACCTATCAGCTTGGTACCATTTTAAAATTGACAATGAAAGAGGCCAATCTATCAGCTTCCAAAGTTGTAATTTTCTTCTCCGAAGTTGTAACTATAACCTATCAGCTATTGACTGCACTGTTTCACTAGGCACCATTCTAAATTTTCTCCACCTTTCATTGAATCTTAATCAATCCGCCTTAAAATTTGGACGTTTAATTAATTTTTTTTTTGGGTTAAATTATGGTTAATTGCAGAGGAAAATCTCACCTTCAGTGACACACTGGTGGCACTCCGCATAATGCAGCTCAGTTTCCGCACATTGATAGGGTTAGCCTTATCAAGTGATCAAAAAGCTTCTCAACAAGCCCAATTTAGCCCCTCAAAGTAAACTTTTTTACTAAACAATACTATTTTCATGATCTAATTGCGGCCTTGTTTTTTAGGCCTCAATTCAGCCCTTTATTTTACAATCACAACTATACAGTAGCGTGACTGACAGAACACAAGTGGATAGAGAATTAGAAGTATGATTTCTTGAACATGAAGTTTCTAGAATTTAGTTTATTCTTTTGTTGCATTTAATTTGAATCTACAATTGGTTTCGTTTTGCTCAGTCTTTGAGAAGGGAGAGAGTACTGCGTGTTTTCAAACTAAATACTGGACAGGATGATCACGCTGCAATGTTTTTAGATGATTATCTAAAGCAGGTTAGTTGACTCTATATAATCTTCAACTAGAATTTGATATTTTTATTGGAAGTTTCCTTTATTTTTATTTTTTTATTATTGAGTATATATATGATGTAGGTGGAGTGGACACTGGGCCTTCATTTCTGATTAGTTAACTTCAGGTTGGAATGAAAGTCTAGCTTCCTTTCTCCCTTTTGCGTCTGAGAGTAAACTTTATGTTGAAAATACGGAATTATGTCACTGACAATGTTGCTTATTTGGTAGCGGACAAGCTGTTAGATGCTTTGTTATTTCATATCTTACGAAGTTTGCTTATGCAATTCTGTTTTGTTTACTTTATTTCTATTGTCTTTTTCTCTCCCAAACATATTTGATTGCCTCCTGTGTCTTTCTTCCTGACACTGATGCTTACTTCATAGACTCGCCAACTGATCGATCCTAACATGTACTGGTTCGCAATCCCATATATTGGTTCAGTACTGAAGGACCTGTCTCAGGTTTGTGGAAGCATTTATCTCTTAGGATATAGATAGGCATATATATATTTTTCATGCCAACCAAGTAGTATGTATTTGCTTGTTATATATGTATTTTAAATGACAAGATATAGGCATGAATACTAAATGCTGTGGCAAAATGCTTTTAGTTTAGTTCCTGAATATTGTGGAAAAAAATTTCTCTTTAGCAATCTATTCTGATCCTATCAAGTGTTTGAGAATTTAAATAAAAGAAAAAAATATAAATTTTGAATCCTCTTGCTTTATCTCTAGTTATGATATATGTGTTGTTTTCACACTATTCAGGGAAGAAAGAAACTTCTTTCTTTCCTTAACCGCAGGAGATACAAAGAGATGATGTTGGTCCCTCTAGAGAAGAAGTGTCTTCGTTTGTCTCCACTAGATCTGAGATTTCACCTTCGTGACCCTGATTGGATCTGGTCATCTCAAAATTATCCACTCTTGCTGCCCTAGTTGTTTAGGTTGCAAAGGATTAAAACATAGGAATATACCTCCTCCTATAGGATTGTAATGCTCCTCTTTTGGATTTCAATCATGACAAACGGTGTATTAGCTCATACTTTTAAACAATTAGCTTTTGACACCTTGAGTGAATTATCACTCATATGATTAGAAATTTTAACAGTTTTGGCAACTGAGATCAGAAAAGGGATTTAGGCAAATATGCGCATCAGCATAAATGAAGTCGAGATGATGCGAGTTTATTCTTTACTAGGCCGTGTATTATTCATTTATTTTTTCATTTGTTTCTTAGTTATTTGCTAGCCATGTTGTAAATTCTTCATGACTATTGAATCAACCATGAGATTCTGCAATAAGATGATTTCAGGACACTCTTATGCTGCATGCAATGACCTGTTTTGTACAGGTTTTTGGATACTGTTAATATTTTGCTCGGCCATTCTAGTCCATATCTTATGAAAATGTTGGTCAAAGCTCAAAAGCATGTTTCCCTAGGTAAATTTTTTTAAAGGTAATACATAACTGTTCATTGATTATGATGGTTAAACTATTTTAGACTTGTGCATTTTCTTGAAATTATCATGTAAAAGTGATCTGTAAGTTTGAATATATATTTAAATCCATATTGCTGATATTTTTTCTTTTTCTAATTGTTTAACTGATTAAATGAAAATATTTAATCCAGAAGTGTTGATCTCTCATGAATTTGTCTATTTGAACCTATAGTTGATAATTTTCTGAGTCAAATTCAAAAATGGTCTTTGATTTAGTCAACATTCCCTCAATTATGTTTTAAATTTTCAGCTAGTGTTTTCAACTTATGAAATCAAATACAACAGAAGATATTTAGATATTAGCAATATTTACTTTAAAGGCAAAAAACACTCTAACCCCACATCGACGTTGTTATTTACAAACTTGATCCATAGTTTAATTAGTACTCTTTAGTTATAATAGAAATATATTGAAACTCTTGTAGTAAACATTTGAAGTACGGTTAATTTGAAAAAGGAATTTATCTGAAACGACTTTGTAAATATTAAGGTTTTTACTAAATAGTCTTGAGTGCTGTGACATAAACTTTTTGATATATATAACTAAGGTTTGGTTTATATTTGGCAGTGTTAACATAAATAATATAATTATATTATTGAAAAATGTCGATTCTGAATAGTTAATATAATTCATCTAAAGTGATGTAGAAAACACGTGAAAACAATTGTATTGCGACAACACTTTGCAAAAGTAATTTGAAAATTAAGGTTTTAAACCACTACAAGAGTGGTATTATATGACCTGGTGCACTTTTTTTTTTTTGATAGAAGAGGTGGAAAGATATTCGGATAAGAAAAACTTATTGAAATGATTCTATTATGACCATTTTATCCCTACATTGTTTGTATGAAGATCGATCTGGTCTGAAAAGCAAAGGTTTTAGCAGTGCTGTTAGAGGTGCTGATGTTCTATTATAACGATCATAAATATATAACACGATGGTCGTTCTCAATTAGGGTTGGGGATGATGATAGAGAAAGCTGGGACTAGATGGGCTGATTGCAATGTTTCAGAATCCAATGTTATGAATTGAGATATTGATTTTGAGTTTGACAGGCTGATAGGGGGCCGGATTATTGTTGCCAACTTCAAATAATTGGGACAAGGCTTGTTCAATTATTATTCTTGGGGGGGACCATGATTGTCATAGACTTATTTGCAATTAACTAACTAAAGTAACCAAAGTTAGTTTGGATATCATCTGTTGTGAATCAATTCTCATGGTTGGAGTGGAAGGATAGTCCTCAATCTTACTGCATAAACCTCTAAGAGTTGTGTTGTAATTCAAAGGAAAAGCCATTTCAACTAAATATTTGGTCGGGCCGCGGAAAGGTCGTCATGAATCATGAATGCTGTAGGTAAATTTTATTATATGCCTGCTTGTAGATTGTGTTGCTGAATTTCCACGAGAAAGCATATATATTATCAGGAGCTGTTAGGATAATAGGCACTGTCAACATGATTTACAAGTCATAACAGGTACTTAAAAGTATGTTGATAATTGTACTTGTGTTTGGAAACATTTATGCTGTGCATTATTGCACCATGATAAGTTGTCCAAATTAAATGACCTATTAAGCGCATTCGAGTAATTTCTCGCTGGGTGGAATTATGTCTTGTTCTGCTATATATGGGGAGAATACACAAAGCCAAAGGCATTTTGTTTTGCCTTCCAATTTCCAACCTTTGTATATGCCTTGATTGCCCTCCCACAGTGCCGACACCTCCCCAGCTCCATATACCTGCCAATTACTTACTTTCTTTGCTCTTCTTACTTTGGCACCTAACAGTACCATTGTTGGACTGCTTTCAAAATCTCCTATCCTATATAACAATAGGTTTCCTCATTTTACATTACCATCACTTACATAACAAACTCCTAATTTGAATTCACTTCGATAGTTAAAACTTCGTGTCATCATTTTAAGTCAAAAAAGAACATTTTAATATGTCTTGTTCTAAATGCGAAAACGGCCAAATTCAACAAGTCTCACCACTCACTGCATTGGATAAGTAACCTGTTGTTCTGCAAGTGATCTAGGTCAATATAGTTCTATCTCTGGGATATTTTAGATATTCTTGAATGTTGAGGTACTATGTTAGACTCTTTAATTCGACACTGCTTAAACATCAACTTAATGATAGTTTTGATAGAGACAAAATCAGGATTTAAGATTTGGGGGGTAAACGATAAGGATCGATGAACTTTAACATAATCTTAATAATTGAGACAAATCATAAAAATGAGTGAATTTTCAGTATTTTTCATGTAAATCATAAGAATTTTTTAATCTTAAGAATTTGAACTTTGAGGGGCCAATTGTAGATGGTTTTTCCATTAAAAAAATAATAAAAATATTACACAACAAATAATTATTATATTATTGGTAAAAATAAATTTATATTTTAAAATTAATAAATTTAAAATAAAAAGTACAAAGAAAAGCTCCATAAAAAATATATATTAAGTTATAATAATAAGACATTAAAAAAACTAACTAATATATAAATAATTTTTTAAAAATATATAAAAGATTCTAACTTATTTTTTGGAGACTTTTTTCTTTAACCTTTGAACTGGAAGAAGAGTTTGACGTAAATTAAAGAGAATATAAAATTACCAATTTATAATGTTCCATATTTGTAAATCTATTTATATAGGTTAAGTTAGAAAAATCTTTTCTATGTAGAAAAGAAAATACAAGTATAAAATTTCTTTATATTAAAAAAAGATATATAAATGGGACCAAAATTAAATTTTATTAAGATAAAAGAATTAAGTTAGAAAAATGTAAAATAGAGATCACTTGCAAATTAATTTATTTTTATTAAAGAAATATGAGATATTATTTTAACATTAAATAATATATTTAAAAAAATAAGTCTTTTAATGCTAGTAAGGACTATTTTTTAAATTAACAATTTAACTCATTAAGTATAAGAATTTTAAAAGAAATTTTTTTTAAGGGGCCAACATAGATAAATTAATACTAAAAAATTATACATATAATACAAAATTAAGGGACTATATTAGGGAATTAGGGGGCCATGGCCTCCTTAGGCCTTATAATTGTTGTCATTGATACCGGTTTGTTGCGAAAAATTAGTTTTAGCACTAATTCACTTAGGAATTAGCCTTTACATTGACTCCATTGTTGAGGTTTTATGCATCCTAATACCACCATGACTTGATATTTAGCATCTTAAAAATTTTATATATGTGCAGAAGACTTCACTCATAAATAATCAACAATATAAAAGATTAACACAATAATAAAAATAAAAAAATAAATCACAAGACACAAGATATATATGACTTAGTAACAAATACCTACATCCACAGTAGATCTATGATGCAGCGTCTTCCATTAATAATTCACAAAAAACTCTTTAGATCATGAAATATCTCATAAATTACTAAAATCTTGCAGATCACTCAGTGTCTCTCAGATCAATTAGATCTAACAATAGGATATTTAAACAAATAATACAATGAATAGTCGGAGTTTTCTCTCAATGGATCTATCATCACTTTCTTCTACACTCATTACTTCAATAATCTCATTGTTACACTATCTCGCACTTAATATTTAGTGCCTACTTACCTTTCTATTCTCTCTTATATTTATATCCTTGATACTTAATAAATTTTAAGAGGGTTATAAGGGTTTATATAGTGCACAAAGTATCCTTAAGAACCCTAAACATAATTGAAATAGGAGTTCATGCATATTAAAATCTAAATCCCACTAAAAAAAAATCAACTTGAGTTATATAAAAAAGACTTTTTCGAACAAGCAATGTTGTAGCAATCTGTACTCAATGTTGGGGTCGTAAGTGCGACTCTAGGCCAACGTTGGGGCATTTATCAACCACTGTTGGGGCATTTTAAGGCTAACATTGGGGCGTGAGCTCTCTGGAATCTTCGTTAGGGCATTCTCTCGGCGTTCAAATCTAGAACGTCTCCACTTGTACTTTTATGCCCCCTCTCACTTTTGACTCTCTGTTTCACTCAGCATTTAATGACTAACTAACTCTTTATTTTTTCGTATGTTAATATCTTTGACGATTAATGAATTTTAAGGAGTTACAAGCGTTTAAATAGTGCACAAAGTATTCTTAAAAATCCTAAATCTAGTTAGAATAAAAATTCATAGTGTGAGAGTTCAAATCCTACTCAAAGAAGTCTATTCGAGTTAAAAATGAACTTTCTCGAACAGGCAACACTGCAACATTTTGTACTCAACGCTAGGGCAGTAAATGCAACTTTGGGCCAACATAGAGGCATTCATTAACTATCGCTAGGCGTTCTAAGGCTAACGTTGGAGTGTTGAGCTCTCTGAAATCTTCGTTGGAGCGTTTTGCCTTTCAACGTTGGGGTGTTCAAACCTAAAATGTCACCACTTATGTTTTTATGCTCTTTCTCGCTTTTGACTCTCTGTTTTACTCTTTATTCATACGTCCATCGTATACTTAACTTCGTGTTGATTTGTAACTTAAAATCATGTTCAAATACATTTTTAAATCACTAATTTCAACAATAAAGATAATTTCAGATTCCATATTTGTAAAACAATCTTCGGATAAATAAACAAAAGAGGAGACATCGTTGTCGGGATTTAAAATTTTTTTAGCAGTCAGAGTAATAATCTCCAAAACGTTCAGATTGTGACCTTAATTTTTTTTTAATATCTAAATTCACCAACATTCTATCTGATTGCGGATCCCCAGTGCGTCAGTGGTATACGTATATCACATTAAATTTACCACGCATCTGAATTAAATATAAGATCTCTCAAAGGATATATTTAACATTTGCAAGAATATGCCACTCCAATACAAGAAGTCAACAACACAACTCATATGATTTGCGGTGTGCTTCAAAATTTCCTTAGAAAAGCAAAGTAAATATAAGAACATTTACATCACCAACACTATTTAGGGATCTTCTGTAATAGTAATCTTGATTTTTCATACAAAATAAAGTTTAAAAACATATCACAATCAATCAGTTTTGCCATCTTCCTCAGAGCCACGTATATAAATGCATGTCTGCTTATTGCCCCGTGTAATCTGTTAATCTCAATCATCTTTTATTTAATTGCAAATATTATCATACAAGAAAAGTCTGGTTTTTATTTTTCTCTTAAATCAATCCTAGAGTATCTAATATCTATGGGGCTACTTATTCTCCAGTGGAAGATATTGCCTCTTGTGTTCACGACATTTATGTTTGTTAAATATGCTTTATATTTCTTGTATGTTAAGGTGATTATTATGAATGGATATGTAAGTGAAAGAATGACCGAATCACCTATAATTTCTATTGTTTAATGATTTTTGACTAGTTAATTGGGACCAAAAAAATTTTTGACATGATGAGTTAGGCAGATAAGTTAGGCATATTATTAAGGTTCTTTGAACCCCTTTCATGTTTTGAGTAGCTATTTTCGTACGTTTTTGTCATGAGATAATTATATACTTATTAATGTCTATTTAAGAAACACTCAAAATTACCTTGTAATTCGCAGCATATATAATTATATGAATAAAATTATTTTTGGCTTCATCAACGGTTCTTTTGTATGTAAGATATATTCGTCTCTACTTTAATTTTAATATGCTAATTAGGTCTTTAAGTTTTTAAAAACACTCAACTACGTCTTATTATTATTATTTGCTATCATTTTCATTTCTGAAACGTGATCATTTTTGTCCATAAGAGATATAATTGATAATGTTAAAATTGTTAAAGTCTAATTAGATATTCTAACATTGAGAATTTTCCTTTTGTATGTATGTATATATCCTAATTATAGTCTCTGTGACCACAGGTTTTAAGAAAAGTAAATTAATATGAGATTTAACACTGCAAGTGCCTTTTTCTGACTCCTAAAATTCTCTTTTAATTTGCAAGAAAACTAAGGGTACCTGCAATTGAGGATTTCGTGCCCAGACCAAATTGACGTTTATTTTAGTAAGAAAATAAAGATAATTTATTAGAGATTATAAATAAAATAAAAAAGAGAGAGAGAGAAGTTTCAGATAAGAAAAAATTGTGAAATATATGAATAAGGTAAACATACCTTTTCTATACGAAAATTAATTAATTTCCCTCTCTTTTATTTTTCCATCGTCGGATCAATCACATAGTTCTATTACGTTTACGTCTATGTATGCCAACTGTTTTTAACGAGTCGCGTGCTTTTGGACAAGCAAATTTTGTTAAAGATGTATTTTTATATTAAAATTTTATCAAACAAATTAAAGTTGTAATAAATAAAATTCATACACTACTTTTAATATATCATAAACTTTCTCTCTCTTTAGAGAGACTTTTAGAAATACACTTTCTTATTCGGACAAGTGAGAAAGTATGATTAATGGGCAGAAAATTAGCCCCCACAAAAAATAATAATAGAAATAATTGATTATTTACTTTTAATATATATTAAAAGATGTTGTAATACATGTTTTTAGAGTGCACGTTAACGTAATTATGTTAATAAACCATTCATTTGACTAGCCCTCGAGATGTACATACATGTCTCTTGGGGGTTGGTTGTATGCAAGTCTAATGCTACCAACCACATGAAGCAGGTGACAGAATCAAAATTTGGAAAATAATAATAATAATTGGTTTTGGATTAAGGGCATGTGGCTCCCATAGTTCAAATCAAGAATGCAATCAGAGCCCCTGCAGGTTTTATGATCAGCCAACACACATTACTTGATTATGTAAATTGTAGGACCATAATTCTCTTTAGAATCTCAGATTGACAGAGATCAGAGAAGAGACTCATGATTGACATATGCATCATTATATCAATGTACGTGGAAATATTTGTTCGTCAGTATTTATATATTTGTGGACACTCAAACAACACCTCACACGTGTCTTTTGGTTTCAAAATTAACATGTAGAATCATTATATCACCTCGTAAATTAAGGGCCTGTCTGTTGTGATTTTATATTAAACACTGCTTCCAGAGCACATCAAGAATACTTTTATAGTAAACGAACTTTAATATTGTTTTATCAAATTTACTGCACTTTTATATCAAACAAACTCTTGTATTATTTTGTCAAGACAAATTTGATGATACGATTGTCGTCTGTAATAGTAATTGTATCCGGCGCATGCAGCAGAAATGAATCTCAAGTTTCACTTTCTGATGATAAAATCTGAAACACTGTAGCTTGATATAACATAAGGTGAAAGCAAAACTGAAATGCCCCCGATCGATCGTTTTAGCTTAAAGATCACGGACTCTTTTAGCCTAGTTTCTCTTCTTTGACAGCAACTATGACTCTCCATTATTGGAAGGTGAAAACAATACGAGTCTATTAAAACTCTGCTATTAGATTAGGCTCTCCATGATAAAGAGAGTAAAAATAAGAAAGTAATTTACATCAGTAGTTTCATGATTTGTTAAAACGTAGCTTTCAAATGCTGCCAGAAATTAAGCTCTTGGACTTGGACGATTACAATAATAATAATAATAATAGAAGATGAAGAGAGGGAGAGAAGTCTCATCTCAGATAATTCTGATTATGCAAAACGACCCGATCGATGTGGATTTTCTCTTAAATAATTCATTCTCATATCTCTCATGTGATAGTTATGCTTATGCATAAAGTTATTATTATTGTTTGCAAATTGAAAAATAAACAAACTCGTCTCAATAATTTTGATTTCTGTGTGTGTGACAGTTTGATTTGGGTCACACACGTTTGCGGCGCAGAATAATAAAAATGAAAAGCTGGCATAAATATAATGGCAATTGTAAGTTTGTAACATAAGTCATCAAACTCAACCCCCGCAGACACGCTTTCTCCCTCAATGATCTGAAAGCTGAGAAAGCTTCTGTTTCGGCAACATCTGTCTGTCCCATAAAAATCCCACCACCTGTCACCGCAAGAACCATGCAACGTTTTTGTATAAATTATATACATGCATGTTATTTTTGTACATGTCATGTCAAAAAAGCAAAATATTTTCGTGTCTCTGTGTTTGTTTCTGCTAAATATAGAGAGAGTTGGAGAGACGACTCGATCGCCGACTTCCATATACAGCAGAATTTGTTTTACTGATCATAGGTGTTTTCATCATTAAACAGAAGCAAAAAGCCATAGCCTTAACCAAAATAATGCATTGTTATATATATCTGCTTCTAAAATGCACACCCTAGAATAGAATTTAAGAAACCGAAGTGGAAGTTTCAATCTCTTGATCAAAGAAGGAGCGAAATGGATGATTGCATGCTTGTGGCGGCTTCATGTATTAAATTGACACTGTAACTGTCGGCGTTTGTTCATAAAATTTTCAATCACATCTCAAGACGATGCTTATACTTGTAGATAACAATTTCCCACGTTTTCAAGCTATCAAACGAATCTTTTTACGTGGGTTACATTTGCAAAAATTTTGAATTTGAAAAAGACATAAAGTTACAAATTGTGGGTGTGTCAGACCAATCATATAGCCCATTGAGAGTGCCATTTTATTCCGAATCAGCTTCAAATCCACTGTTTGAAATTCCCTTTGATTGTGCAATCACCAACAATCCGATTAGATTAATCAAATGCTGCGTCTGCTTTGTTGACTAAGTGGTATCTAGTGTTTTTCCCCTTTGCCTAAAACCCTTGTCATTAGACTAAATTTAAGCGTGCATGAAATTCTAATCAATTAAATTAAATAAACTTATCCTATTCTCCTCGTAAAACCATGTCATTAGACAATAAACATAGCCCTGCCATCGAAGGGCTCGCCATGAAAAGAGAAATATATTTCAGAAATCACTAAGGATGTAATACTTTAAACCCCAACCGTTCATATCATTTAGGAAATAGTGACGATTGAGTCTTTAACATTCGTTAGCACCAACAAGAAAACAAAACATTATTTATTGGCAATGTTTGCTATTAGTATTCGTCAGAAAATATCTTGTCGGATACCACAATTTTCAAAAGTGTATAAAGCAAACGGGTGACTTTTTTAATCTTTAAAAAAGGCGTCCATGTGGTTATCACCAAAAAAAAAAAGGCGTCCATGGAATGGACTATAATAGTTTTATTGGCCAATAGATTTTATGGCAAAAGCCTCTGAATTCTCTTTTTCCCGGTAAATAATAACTGCTAACCGCTCATTACATAAACTTTTTTCCTTGCCACATATAGAGAAGCAGTTCCTAAAGAAAAAGAGACTTTAATAAATTTCTCTCTTGATCTCTCTCTCTCACTTAAACATACTAACAGAAATTGCATGAACCTACAAGCATCCATTTCTTGTACACAGAGAAGCTTGGAAGCAAGAAGGAAAAGAAGAAGAAGAAGAAGAAAGGTGTTGTTGCCTTATAGTATAAGTCATGGTTGTTGGAGAAATGGATATGAATGCGAGCTTGAAATATGTCAAGGCGTGTTAAGCATTCTCCTAAGCCCACAAAATTAATTTTGGTGTAAATGGATTGTATGATAGTATAACGTTCAAGATTTAATGACATGATTGAAAGTTACAAAAATACACTCTAACTTTTATTAAACAGCAAGTAATTACTTTTGATTTTAAAGTACTGGTTAAGACAAAATAATAATAATAAATAAATATCAATAAGTGGTCAATTTCTATTTGAGAGGCTACAAATTTATAATGTAAAAATTATTGTTCATACAGTCATTAAACCTTTTCTAAAAATCATAAAATGGGTTGCTTATGGTGGCTGTTCAAAAGGAATATATTCAATCGTTGGCGCCACAATTTAAATTGCCCAAGCTACAATGCCCATATATTGCCTCGGATTGGCGTCCTGTGCCGAGCTACTGCCAATAATAGCGCCACAATTTGAATTGACTTGAGCTATAACACTGGCGTCAGTTCTCATTTCTTTCTTCAATTTTTTGTTATGTCTTTTACTTTTTTTATTTTTTTATTTTAAAATATCTTTTAAATTTTCAACTATTGTAATAAGAGGAACAATAAAAAAAATTTATTATAAAGTTAATAGCAAGAAACATTCCAGTCAACTCGCTGTACAAATCTTAGGAATAATCATTAAAATTATAATTTTATGTACACTTGTACACATAAATACTAATAATGTCAATTGTATAAATTTGTTTTGTAGAGCCCTAGGCCCAGCCGCGTCCTCCTGGCTCACCATCTTAACCAAGAGTTTGAGTCCTTCCCCAAAAATGGGTGTAAATGTCAAAAAAAAAATATATATATATATATATATATATGTTTTGTAGGCCATACGTAAATGATTTTGATAACACCAACACGAATCAAGAACAAGTTGCCAAAGAAAATTAAAGAAAGCCACGTGGGCTCTTTCCCGTTGAATTGGCAGGGTTTGATTGGTAACACTGTCACAGTTCTGTTACTTTGACAGGTGTAAACCTCTGGATATACAAAGTTGGCCCCATGTGAAAGAAATTAACATATTCATCATTAGAAATCAATGAAACTAGAACAAGATTATAGGTTTTTGGTCATGACAAATAGGATTGGTTCTCTCTCTTGCTGTGTGTGAAATTGAAAAATCTCTCAAAATCCCAATCGAAATATGTCCCGTAAATTGATTAGAATCATTTCTTATCTATCTTTATCTAAGTTTTTTTTTTTAAATTAATGACATGTGACATTCATAAAATTTAAGGATCAAAATTTTTTTTTTTCTCTTTTAATTCTAAGTAGAACCTGTCTTTTTTTATTCTCTTTCATTTAAAATTTTCTTTTTTTTTATTTATTCTCTCTTATCAATTAAATTTTTTTGATAGTTTTATTTAATATAAAAATAAATAATCATATTATAGTATTATTATTATTTAATATAAAAAAATACTACCAAATCTTATTTTAAATTGGTCCCCACAAATTTTCGAGCCAATTAATTAAAAAAACAACTTTATAACTTTAGAGGAACTCATGTCCAGAAAAATTAGTTAAAAAATAACCAATTTATTATACAAATGATAGTTTAAATAAAGAGTAAATTTAGTATTAAAAACAATGGCTAATTTAATATAGAAATGACAACATTTAAAAAAATTATGAATATAGAAAAAAAAATTCAAGCCTGCTATCAAAGTCTTATTTTGAATTAGTTCTAAATTTTTTTACCTAATTTATTAGAAAAATATATAATATTTTAAATGAATTGATGCCTTCAATAAATTTATTAAAATATTATAAAGATGCAATCATTAAATATATGTATATATAAAGAGAGAGAGTGTGTGTCATTTTATTGAGTAACATAGTTCACCAAAACATTTTGATACGTGACAAAATTTTGTAACACATTATAAATTATATTAAAATTGTTGATTAATCAAATAATATCATGTGATAATATTACTCCTTTTATAGTGAACTACGAGTGCACTAGATCATTTTAGTTAATATTATAGTATTTAATATAAAACGAATACTACAATATTATTATTTATTTTTATATTAAATAAAAATCTCAAAATTCTTTATTTGATGATAGAAAATGAATAAAAAAGAAAATTTTTAAATGAAAGTGAATGAGAAAGACAACTTTTACTTAAAATTAAAAAAGAGAGAAAATAAATAAATCTTAAACTTTGAATTTCATGAATGCCACATGTTATTTGATCTCAAACAAATTAGGTAAAGGTGAGATGAGGAGAAAAACTTCATGCCCCGAGCCCATAACTTATGGAAGTATATGAAAGTAAAAATACATTTTGAATGAAAGGAAATAGATCGATATATCTAGCTAAGCTACTAGGGCTGAGAGCTAAGGCCACAAGAGAAAATAAGATGAAAATATTGGCCACTCAAAGAGGAATACGAAGCCGTCACTCTTCGTCTAACATCATCACGCACCTAACAAAAATCCCCAGCTTGGAAAAAAACCCTAATCCTAAAACTCACAATCATTTGAGTTAGCTTTCCTTGCTTGGGATTAATTACTCATGTTTTTTTTTTTTTTTTGTGTGTGTGTGTTTAATTTTTTTTTTAAAAATAATTAGAATAATCTCTATACGTCATATACTCATGACGTGTACCTTTCTCTGTGGTATCACATGTCTTCCGGCGCATTCCTCTCCCGTAAATTAAGGATTTATGAGAATTATTTTAAAAATAAATTCGATCGACCCAGTAATTAATTAATTAATGTCAGGTTATTTAATCAACTTTACTCCTGCTGATGAGATGATCTTAGGCTATTGTTTTCGTTTGACAAGCTTTTGGAGAAAACTCAATGACTCATCTTCACTTAACAGATAGTTATTTATCCATTATGACTATCTTCTTCTAGCTCTCTTCCCTTTTTTTCATTTCTTGGAACTTGTCATGCACGAAACTTAATTTGCATAGTAATAATTTTTTGATATTCTAAATCATGACTTGGATATACTTGGATGTGTTTTTCAGTAAGTGTTTTAGAACAGGAACGTTGTTTACCAAAGTTATAAGATCTCGTTGTGTTTTTTTTTCTATTTTCTTTTTAACGTTTGCTATGCTTCTCTAATATTTGTCTATTTTAATCCAATGGTCACAAGCAAAATAGATGTTTGAAAATGATTTTTCACTATGCAAATAGAACACACTTATATTAATTATTTAGATGATTATATCTCACGATTACAATTTAACTAATATATTAGAGACATGATCACAACCAATTACCTACCGACGTCGTTGCGAGGTATATTTATTTTGTGTAATGTCGAAAATGACCTCTAATCGGAAGAGAGGAGGAAAGAGTTGTACAAGGTAATCGTGCATAAAATGAAAGGGCAAATATGAGAGATTAGGGAGATGCATATATATTTGCCAGATCTTAAGGTTTCAGAGTCATATTCACACAGTGAAATTTGGAACTCCATTATTATTTCAATAGAAGGGTGTAGCCAGCATATGTTGGCGACCCCAGCCCCAGTCATAATCTTGTACACTGTTTCCTAATTATTTTCCTGAGAGATGATACATATTATGACAAATATCAACTTGTCCATATTTTCATTATTGTTATTGCCTTTCTAACATTACTCGCTCAAAAACAAAAATCACCAAATTCATACTGATAAGTTTCTCTATATGCATGATGATGGCTGTGATGTTCTTGATCATTTGTGG
This sequence comes from Ailanthus altissimus, assembly GCA_946807835.1. Taxonomy (NCBI): domain Eukaryota; kingdom Viridiplantae; phylum Streptophyta; class Magnoliopsida; order Sapindales; family Simaroubaceae; genus Ailanthus; species Ailanthus altissimus. Next base: position 26,255,411 of record OX327684.1, read on the forward strand.
ACCCCCTTGATCAAAGACAACCCCTCTGGCCCACCATTTCTGCATCCATCCAAAGCTTTCTTCTGTGATCAAAAATTGAACAGATGGGTCTTCTTTGAGTTCATTATTAGCATACTCTCCCCTATTTTCCAGCTATTATTTTGATTTTAATTTTGAGCTGTCCAAGTTTTTATTAGCTTTCATATGAATATCATCAATCAAACGTTGTTTCTCCCGGTCTCTAAAGAAGAGGATGGCCCTCTGATGGAATGATCAGATCAATTAATTAATACAACCCCACATAAGCAGATTAGGAGTATTGATCATGTAGAATATGACCTTAGATTTAATAAAGCATATTTAAATCCTAATATGCCTTATAAACCCATAAAACAATTGCCAGCATGATCACTAACAGATATTCTAGTTTATATGTTCTTTCCTAATAATTATACCCAAATAATTAATGCTCTGTCATACGTACGTATGTATCTTCATTCTTCTAGCTTTAGGAGGTATTTGTTTTGTTTTGGTTTTTTCTTTTCTTTCTATTCTTGGTGCATGGGTGTTTTGTTATATATATGACATAAATAAATAAAAACACCATAGGATTTGTTTAAGATGTGTTCCAATTATGATTTGTAAAGTATATTTTGTAAAGTAAAGCGTTTCCTATAAAAATATTTAAACGTATAGGTTAATTATCTAAACCAATAGACCTGAAAAATATAAAGATTTATTAATTAAAACTGCCTTAATTAGTGGCCGCCGGTGAACAAAAGTAAAGGAAAATTATCCACGAGAAACTCTAACTCTACACAATAATATATATTAATAATTGGATTGCTTGATTCGACGAACAATTGCAGCTTAAATATATAAATGTTTGCAACGTGTATGCCACGTGATATCCATACAGATTACCTCTTTTAAATTTCTTTGTTACCTTCACGGGATTCTTAAATCTTAATCTTGTTGAAATTTCATGTAAATTAAAAGATTAAAATATTACAAAGAAATAATTAAAAAGGGTTGTTTTGGAGGGTTTCTCTAATAAATTAGTTTGGAAGTTTGTCCATATGTTTGCATATCAATTGCTATTACCAGCAGACACATCCCTCTAATAAGATTTCTTGTAACTTTGGTTTTTCTTGAAACTTGCCCTACTATAACTAACTAATTACACAAGCATGGCCTTTACTAGAATATTGTAAGAAATTCTAACTGGCAAATACCCCCTTATCATCCTAACCTTTTGTATATAAATACTCAAACCTTTCTCCTCCATATAATATTTCCCAATTCCCCAACTAAGAAAGTTCTTCTATAGCTTCTTTTTTACATCATCTACATACATTCCAAATTCCATTCTCCTACCATACCCTTTAACTAAATTTTTTATTTATGTTCTAACCTTAAAACTAATTCAGAAGTTTACATTTTCTTTCTCTTTCCCACATACCCACCCACCCATATTGTTATTATTTTCATTCTTGATTAGAAGTTTTAGTTTAAGCATATGGGGCTAAGAGATATTGGTGCTACACTGCCCCCAGGGTTCAGGTTTTATCCTAGTGATGAGGAGTTGGTGTGCCATTATCTCTACAAAAAGGTTGCTAATGAAGAAGTTCTGAAGGGAACTTTGGTGGAAATTGACTTGCATACATGTGAGCCATGGCAGCTTCCTGGTAGGTTACTGGTTAATTAATGATCTCTTTGCTTATTCATTTCAAATCTCTCTACCATGTTGCAAGATTTTCAATTGTTTATCAGTAGATTTTCCATTAAAACTAGTTTGGGTAATCATTATTCTTTTTTTCGTTTGGGGTCGTGGATTAAACAATCATTTGTTTGATGATAAAAGTTAAAACAAGTAGGGTAGAGTTCATACTCACTTTTGTTGGCGGGTTTAGCATGGTTGAAGATACAGAGATAATAAAAACATGATGGAGGTTCTGTACGAGGCAAGACATACATGGTTGACATAATAGCGGTAAGAGAAAATACAAACATGCATGTTTCCCATTTCACAGAGAGAGAGAGAGAGAGAGATGAATAGTCCTTCTAGTTAGTATAGATAAGTTAATTATTTATCTCTTTCAATGCTAATGCAACTTACTTCACTGATGATTGATACGAGAATCTTTAAATTATTTTCTCGCATGATATCAACTATTTCGGTCACTTGTGCTTGTCCTTTTATATTTTGGAGCATTTAAAGAACAAACAAAAGAAAAAAATCTCCATCGTGCTTATTCTTTCTCTCTTTTGAGAGAGAGTTATCTCATTTCAATTAACTGAAGGCCCAACATACAATTGTTTTCAAGAGAGAAGCCCCTTAGAGAGTTATTTAATTTATTTAATAGAATAGAGAGAAAAGGAATGACGAAGAGCAATTCTAATGGCTTCAAACCAACATGCAATATGTTTTCAATTTTAAAGTTTTTAAGCAAAATATTATAAATACGGGCCAGCTATACCATGCATAGCTCTCTTTTGATCTTTTGTGGTTTTTGATTCAATGTAAAATATGAATGGGATGGTGGATTAATTTCTCTATAAAGTTACAAGTTCTTTGAATCAAGTTAATTCTCTTACCAAATAATTAAGAATAAATAACCCATTTTTCTCAAAAGTAACTTTATGGAAGAATTATCCTTTCATGGCCCCTTAGGCAATAAACAATGATGCTTATCTTCTACTTTTACTTTCCACAGGCAATTTCTTATGGTGTCAATCTCACAGCATTTCTTCATATCATACGTAGTAAAAAAAAAAACTGTAGAAATAGTGTTCATATGTACGTACGTATCAATATCATAGTGGTATTTTTTTAAACAATATTCTCTCTGGGTCTCTCTTTCATATTCTCTTATACAGACAGACATACTCACAAGCATGTGCATGCTCATTTGAGTCGATAAATTAGTGTTGCTGAGTTCATGAATAGAATAGCAGCTGGCCCCCAGTCTTATGCATGTTTACGAATGCACTGCTGAAACAAGCAAACATTCTATCTCTATTTGCATGGTTCATGAAAGTTTCCATGTGCATCCGTTCACTTCTTTTTGGATTTTATTTCACACCTTAGTTGTAAACTGTGATTGTGATCCATCTTTCAAAATTTGTCCTTATTTATTACCGTGTGTCAACTCGCTTGAGCAATAAGGTTGAGTTTACACAAACAAGCTAGCAGACAGCTTGTATGGATATAATTGCATTATAAAGTAGGTTTATGTTCAGTTCTTGGGATTTACACGAAAGCTTTCAATCGGGAATCTCTCTCTCTCTCTCTCTCTTCTTTTTTTTCCTTTTCTGTTTGACTAATCTGGAACCTTAACTGGATAACTTGTTGAAGAAACTCTGCTTTCCAAACGCGTAAAAGAAGATAAATGATTTTTTTTATTTAAAAAAAAAGTCTTTTTCTGATCTGAACCTTTTGTCTTGCGGTTCAAGTAAGTTGGGTCACTTATTTGTAAAAGCACTTAATTATTACATGAAGTCTTATTCGAGAAGGATAATGAAACAGTCTAATTAGTGTTATCATCCAATCATGGATAATACGTTATTGTAATATGTACCACAGCAGTAAAGAGCTAGCTGCTTCTCCCCCAGTCTAGCTGTAGTTATTATTTCATGGCGTCACTTCCACAGTATATAGCTTCCCTGATAATCGAAGAGTAAATTGATATCCACTATCATTTTCACCCCAGTATTAATTGCACCTAAATCTTTTGGTCTTAGAAATTTAATTTTCCCTTGAATAATTATTTTAAGCTGATATGGACTTGCCAACTTAAATTTCAGCAAGTCAAGAATCTTTGATCTTTTATGTAGAATTAAAGCAAAATTACATGGGAAACTAACATTGATGTAATAATAATGATTATTATAGCTTTAATTTGTATAATAAATTGCAACTGTTTGATGAAAGCAATTTTTTATCTTACTTACCCTAACATGTCTGAATGGTGACTCAAAGAGGTGGCAAAGCTCAATGCAAACGAGTGGTACTTCTTCAGTTTCCGTGACCGGAAGTATGCAACTGGCTTCAGAACAAATCGTGCCACAACATCTGGATACTGGAAGGCCACCGGAAAGGATCGAACGGTGCTCAATCCGGTAACTCGTGAGCTGGTAGGGATGAGGAAGACGTTGGTGTTTTACAGGAACCGAGCTCCAAATGGGATAAAAACAGGTTGGATCATGCATGAATTTCGCTTGGAGACCCCGCATATGCCCCCTAAGGTCAGTTTCATACTGCCATCCCTCTTTCAACTACTGTTATTATCATGTTATAGCTGCGAAAAAAAGATGGAGAGTATTCATTGTCGATTCGTAAGTTATTGGAAGGAAAGTGTACAGCGGGCCCTCGTGTCCATTCTTTATGTTACATATGTCTTCACCTAATTTCAGCTCCAGTTGAAATTACATTCTTGTGGTTTCTAAATTATATTTGTGTGAACTTAAAGCAACTATCAAATAAAAGTAAATGAGTGTTTAGTAAACATAATTTTTTTAAAAAAAAAACAAAATAGTAAATATTTTACGGAAGTTCTTTTATCAATTAATTGTAAAACAAAATTAATTTAAGTTTAAAAGCAAACTTAATATAGTAGTTAGCTAAATACTTTAACTGCAGGTGTTGTGCGTTCAAAGTTAAGTGAAAATTCTAGCAAATTCAATCGAAGCCCTAGTTTGATAAACAAATTAAATTTGTCTTTGCACGGTTTGATTTTACATGTTATTGTTTTGCTTACTGTGTTACAGGAGGACTGGGTATTGTGTAGAGTATTTCACAAGAGCAAGGGCGAGAACAGTGCCAAACTCAGCCCACAATTTATCTTTGACAGCGCAGCTAATGCTTCAATATCATTGAATTCATCTCTATCTCCTCCAACTGAAGGCAGAATCAATATGCCATTTGGGTATCAGCAAATCTCTTCAGCAACTACTCCTTATCAAAACAACAACCAAAGCAATTCTATGCTTGACCTCCTTCAATATTCATCGCAAGAAAAGAATAGCAACAGCAACAACAAAATGAACGAATTTAGCTCCAAAAGCAATGATGATGAATATGGCTTCTTATGGGACATGGAATTGCAACCAAACTGCAGCTTGGGAGATGGGTTGAATTCAAACTTGGAGGATATGAGATTTGAGATGGATAACAGCATGGTTTTCCTATGAAGGTATATCGATCGATATATATTATTCATATATAGTGTTAGAGAATATATTATCCATTTATTTATTGTGCATCTATCATTTGTGGGGTTTGGCTTTGAGGGAAAAGTCTTCATGTAAAATTAATTTAATTGAATATCAGAAGATTGTGCTAATGTAAATAATATTTTTAGGGTTTATTTTAATTTTTTTTTTATACGCAAACATTACTCGACATATATGTATAAATTATTATTACTACTCAAAATTATTTATTATTGTCACCCTAACTCTTTTCCCTGCTCTTTTTTCTTGATGTCTCTTAGACGAGTTTAATTTGTATCTTTACTTAAAGCCAACTGTATAATATTAATACTGAACTTGTTAGGTGTGTTTATGTATAATTACGAACTTAATAAGAACGACAAATTAATAACTACCATATGATTCCATCCTTACTGTATTGTGTTTTGCATTGCCTCAATAACTAGGGAGAAGCTTCAATTTTCCAGCATATACATATATAGAAACGGGAGCTTATCCAAGTTTGAACATGTAGAATATCTAATAATCATAGAGTAGATGATCGATCGTGACAGTTTTGCAATTGCATGAGTTACTTGTTTTCACTTTTTATTTCAGTGTATTCAAAAGTTTGTCGGGTAATTGTTCATAGATTCCTTCTTTCCCGACGACAATTCTAAGAAAGGTTAAAAAAAAAAAAATTAAGATTCCAAATGACATAATTCATGAACAACTAGTTGTCCACAAGCTAATAACAGCTACATTACGTTTGGACAAGCTATAGGAATAAAAATATATAGAGTAATATTACTGAAGTTATCATGTGAGTTGTTTTATATTGATATCAAAAATGATTTAATACCCTCATACATCACATGTGATAATATTTTGGGATATATTTCAATAGGACAGCATTTTTCAATATATATATATATACTAAAATTACATTTGGACAACGTGTAAGGATAAAAGATAAGAGTAATAATACTACGTTATCATCATAACGTGTGAATAATAATGTGAACAATTATTCATATTCCCATAAAACATCACGTGATAAAAATTTTGCCATGGATCTGAATGAGAATTGTATTATTCAAAACTCAGAAGTAAATTTAAATAAATACCAAGGACGTAGTTCGTATCACATTTTCTTATAATACAGGTTGTGTCATCAAAAAAGTGGAATAAATATTGCTATTATTGAAAAGTATGATCATATCAACAACAAAGTGTTGCATATTTTATTGGAAGCTAAATATTAACTTTAATATATTATGCTTGTGATCGATGTTGTGCACGTATTGTACTAGTTAGTCTTTAATATTCTGGCTCGAAATTAATTAATCTTTCAAATGGATCTTTTTTAAATTATTGTGAATATATAAATGGTGGAGACTTATCCACATTTTTCAAAAGAATGTTTATCACTAATTTCTTGTAGCTTGGAAATCCGGACTTTCAAGAGTTTCTTTTTTTTTTTTAGACAAATTATATACTTTTGTTATACATTATTGTTGGAGATAAGGTTAAGTAATATTTAGCTTGTTTAGGAAATTCAATCTAACACTTAGGTTCATTTAAAGGATGCATATCAGGATGTGTACACAAATATATAAAACATAACAATTTATATAATTATACATGTAATGAGCCAATTTCAAAATTAATGTGAAGATTGTATCACAACATGAATCTCTGTATCAACCTGAGAAAAATAATGAGAAATAAGAAGAAGAAAAAATGTGAGCTTATAATTTAGTAAGTAAGCATGGTTCTAAAAGTATCATATACTTCATAAAAATATATATACTAATAATGATAAATTTTTAATAGAATATATTGAAAAATAATACTAATATATGTACAATCTGAAATCATAAAAAGATCATAAAAATGTTTTTTGGATAATATAAAACATGTACTAATATTATAAATTGTCATAAAATTTATTATGAAACTGAATATATGTAACGTAGCTTCAAAAATATATATTATATATATACTAAAAATTACATCAAGTTTGTACATGAAAAAACGTGATCTCATCTGACAGAGTAATACATGCACAAAGTAGAGTAGGGGAACCTGGTCTCACCTAGTGCAATACTGCATCACTCGAGCAGAGTAAAATAAATTGGTCTAACGCATAAGCAGAGCAAATTAAACTAAAGAGGAGGATACGTATCTGGTATTTTCAAAAACTACTGTTATATAATGTCATGAAAACATAATTATTCTGAAATAAATATTTATATACTAAACATAATTATAATCTATACTATAATAAATTCTTAAAATATTTTTAATATACTAATTAACATAAATTTTTATCTGTCTAAAAATAAATCATAGATAAAATAAATCTGATAATGTGTAATCAAATCATAAATTGTTGTATTGAAAATATATAACATATATATATTTATCCACTCACAAAAATATGATAATTTTGAGCTAGATTGATAATTTAGGATCTACCAGTTATCGATACTCCTTCTATATTATAGAGTAATAAAATACATTGTTAGTATAAATATGTTTCATAAATATTAAAACAAATTCATTCTAATATAGTAATATTGTTACTTGCTGAATCACTAGATATAAATTTAAGTACTCAAACTTATTTCTTGTCCCCCCTCCCCCTCCTCTTTTCTTTTTTTTTCCCTTTTGCTCTCTTCTTTTTCTTTTCTTCTTTCTTTTTTCTTTACTTTTTCTCTTCTTTTCTTTTTATTTCTTCTTTTTCCTTCTCTTTTTTTTTTTTACTTTTTCCTTCACACTCTATTTGTTTATGCATGTCTCTCATTTTTTTTCATTTAAAAAAACGAAGACAAGTTCCTTTATATATTGGACAGCCGCCCATGAAACCAAATCAAAAGCCTACATCACTTTCTCCACATGTTTAGCACATAGTCACTCACCATTTCCTCTTTTTTTTGTCACTAATCTCTAATTAAAGGAAGCACGTGTACTACATTACTAGCGAAATTCACTAAATGAGCATTTGGACTCCACATTATCCGATTACTAGATGTAAAAATAAGGCCAAGTAATCTTCAAAGAACCAATGATCGACCTCCACATCATTATGCACCAGAACCTTGTCTCCTATTGACACTGCTAACACAGAAGACAGAGTTGTCTAGAATTATTAACGAAGCTCAATACAGAATTTGTTGAGTTTAGAGAGATAGACTCAGATGACCCATCAGTGCTCCCATATCCACCAACTCAAGTTGACTACTTCAGAAAATGACCAATCACAAATATATCTTGTACTTCGAATATTAGAGAATGTTTAATTACCTTTTTTTTTCTCTTTGAGCAAGTTCTTCAAAATACCTCTCATGATAGGGTCGAACCTCTAATTGTGTTTTGCCATGTGTCGCCCTTAAAAAAAAATTTCTAGGCTGACACTCTCTAAGTTCAAGTTTTATTTTATCTCCAAATTTAAAAGTGGCAAGAGAGATTTTAAAATTACAATAACCCTTATAAGGAAAACTCTCTTCCTTTTATCTAAGAAACTTTATATTCTCTCTAGGAAAAATAAACTCTAGAAAATATTCACCACTCAGCAACCACCAAACTTAAGAGTTAGAGGGCCGTCGTTGGCCACCCCACCAGCACCAGCCATTGACCTCGTGTTTATTATGTTCCTCAAGTTTTCTTAGGTCGACTAGCTTGAATTTAATGCTCAGCCTACTTTCTACTCTCTCGCAATTTCTGCATAATCAAATCGGAGTTCTAACCCAACTCTTAACAATAGAAGACTCAACAAAATTGGACTTCTCTAACTCAGTACTCACACTTTCCTCATCACGCTTAAGTTGAGCCCCTGGCTGAAAATCACCCACAAACAATTGTGAACAATCATATTAACGTTGAGGTGGATATCAAAAACACAATTTGGATTATTTTATTTTATTTGCTATACATATATAGGGGTAGATTCTATACATGTCGCTATTTTTTAAAAAAAAATTTACACAATTTTAGATTGTTAGAAAATTGCATTATCAATTTTGAGATTAATATAGCATTTTTTTTTTACTGAATTATAAATAGAGTTAAATATAGTTAAATGTTAAATATAGTGAATGACTAAATTTGAATAACTTATTTATTTATTTTTGTTTAATATAAGAATATAAGTATTAAGTTTTTTTTTTCAATTAAAAGCCAACTGCAAACTAATACTTTTTATATTTGTACCCTCATAAATTTTTAATGTTAAATTAAGAACAAAATTTAAAAAGTATGAATAAAGTAATATTTTTTTATATAAATTAATATTTAAAATAGTATAAATTTAAATATTTCATTATAATTTGTTATAAGATATGATTTTTTAAGTTATATGACAACTTTTGATAATTCTAATTTATAAGGAAGAAAAAAATAAGAAAAAATCATTTTTAAAAAGTATATAAGAAAACATTAAAATGAAATCCATCTAAACAATAAAAATTCATAATAAAATATTATTAATTATATACTTCAAACAACTTATTTTTTTAATTTTATCTCAAAGTTGTAATATGAATATCTGATTTGCTATGTGATAAGGGTTAATTAAATCTAATATTTTTATCTTCTAAGTTTAATATTTTTTTCGTTAAAATTAAGATTATTTGATATTTTATGTGTTTTATTATTATTTTATAGGTTTGAAGTCAAATGAGCAAATAAAAATAAAAATCTAATGAAAATAACTAAAAAAATATCAAACTACTACAATACCTTACTATAGTAGATTACTATAGTAATGAGCTACAATACCAAAGCCGCAGTGTCCAAAATTGAATGCGCCGCACTGCGTGAACAACGTGTGTAAATAGTGACATGTGAACAGTATCTTAATCTGACTTATATTTAATGTTTTACCTTAATTTGAAGATATAAACCTATAAATAGAAGATTAAAAAAAATAATTCAAGAATCAAGAAAAAAGAGAAGAAGAGAGAGAAATAGCAATTTTTGAAAAATCTAAAAGACTAGAATATTAAAAATTGTAGAAAAATTAGTTTTATCTCTTCAACTCTTTATCTTTATAGTTTTTTATGATTTTCATTATGTTATTCTTGATAAACTCTAAAACTCTTTATTTCACCATGACCTAAGATTTTATTTCTAAAGTTAGACTTTTGAACCTAGTATGTAGTTGAATTTTGTTAATTCTTAGTTATTAATCTTAATACATATAATTAATTTATTTTTATCTTGATTTTAATGTTTTCATTATATCTGACCAATATTATGAATGATTGAAAAATCATGATAAATTTAACAAAGGATTTCATGTATTTAGCCTAAGATAGTTTAATGCATGATCATAGGGTAACAAATATGAGTTCCATCTAAAATATACATATACCTAAATGGCATGTATAACATAATTTAAACTTGATCTTAATGAATTACATTTTGATTTTATTACTATAGACATATAGGTATTTGTTAAAATGCGTAATATAGTCACTCGACCATCGATAAAAGCTTATGATAAGATTAGTGTCTAAGTCAATAATTTATATTAAGGGATTAACTAATAAGGTTAAGAAATCTAATAAAATATTAGGGGATGAGTCTATACCCTAAAATATTATCTTTTGGTGAATTTATTTCTTTGTTTGTTTGCTATTTAAGTTTAGTTTAATTTGATAAAATTATATTAATTAAATTTTATATTTTAATTTTTCTAAATAAAAGTTAAGTAGATATAATTTTAATAATTGATTGAAAAATTATATGACATAGTCCCTGTGGAAACGATATCTGAACTTAAATTTTATATTACTTGATGCGATAGCGTACGCTTACACTTAATTGCTATAACACTAATCACTATACTATAAGAGTTGCATTTGATGTTTAATTTTAACTCCCATTGTCACCATCTAACTCCACGTCTTTATCTTCAAATTTAAAAAAAAAAATCATTTACCGACATTTAAAAAAAAATTATATTTAAGATTATTTATTGCTTTTATTTTATTTTATTTTTTTAGCTTGAATCATAGATGCACTTTAAAAAAGACAGAGATAATAAGAATAGTCCAATTATTTATTAAAAGAATATAATAGATATAACAAACAGTATCTCTTCAACTTAACCCATATTAAAAAAATATTATATAATAAATTAAATTCGGCTACTAAATTTATCAAGTTTCTTTTTAGAATTGGAAAAAAATGTGGAGATGAGTTAATTAATATTAAAGTAAATCAAGAAGAGATGATTTACCTAACAAAATAATTGAAATCTTAATTAGTTGAGTTGAAGAAGAAAGAAATTATAAAAAGAAGAAGCGCGTATGTAATAAATATAAAAGAAAAAAATAATTTTATATGGATATAAATGTGATATTTTAAAGAATAAAATTAATTAAATGATTCAAAAAATTTAAGCCAAAAAAAAAAAACAAATATACTACAATTAATGTACACTTAAGGCTCAATCTAAGTTGTTAATTGGGCAATCATAATGTAGTTAAATATTTGAGCAAGAAAATAAAAAATTGTATAAAAAAAAGTAATGTCATTGTCATCGAATCTAATCCTATATGTTAAGATATAATTGGTCCATATTTATATTAAATTTATACATTTATATTATATACAAAATTTATACATTTATATTATATTAAATTTATACATTTATATTATGATTGCCCAATCTAAGTTGTTAATTGGGCAATCATAATGTAGTTAAATATTTGAGCAAGAAAATAAAAAATTGTATAAAAAAAAGTAATGTCATTGTCATCGAATCTAATCCTATATGTTAAGATATAATTGGTCCATATTTATATTAAATTTATACATTTATATTATATACAAAATTGCAATTAATCATTCATTTGAAAAAGTTGAAAAAGGCTTGTTCTTCTTAAAGATTATGATGCAAAGATTCTAAACAAATTAGAAAGATGCGTATTAATAATAATGTATAAATTAAGAATATTCTATCCAGGCCCATCAAGGGCTCACATAAACATTATTTTATTATTAAATTTGGTGCCAATATAAATACTAAACCAATTTATTTTATTCGTATCGGGATCATCTCTCCCTCTCTCTCTCTCTCTCTCTCTCTCTAATCTCTCCAATTGATTTTTTTTTTAATTTTACAATCATCGATTGCTATAATCACGGAATTACAGTCACGCGAGCAACACCACCTTTTACGGACAAGGGCAGAATAGTAAATTTACGTGAAAACCCCGCTGCAGATTGACTGGCGCTGTCTCGAAAACTAATAACAAAACAAAAGGGGTATTAACACTTCCACCCCCTGTAATTTCCACAACTTACATTACGATCGCAGTTTTGATTTTCAGTTCACTATCATCCTCTTCACTTAATTAAAATAAATAAATATAATCTCAGAATTTTTTCATGTAAATAATTAAAATATTCTTAAAAGGTAAAGATATTTTTATCTCTTTAATTAAATAAATAAAGTAATAATGTAATTAAAAATAAAATCACCATTAAAATATAATTTATGCCAATATAAAAGAATAATAGATTAACAGTTTTAATATTTTAATACAAAACAGAACTACTTTACTTCCTAATGACAATAATTCTTAACTATTTTCATTATTGACTATGTTTTTATTGTTTATGGTGTTTTGATGTTTAATTTAATTGGATGTGAGATGATTGTGTACTGCTTGTGTAATTGTATATTTAAGGCTCATTCTACGTATTAAACACACGTTTAAATTATTGTTATTATTACTTAATATTATTTATTATCAATTTCTTATTTTATCCCTATTTTTTATTGCGAGTAAAGCGCGTATCATTAATTCAAAAGATTAATCTATTAGGTAATGCTACCTATTCATCCACATATACTCAAAATTCATTCAATTTTTACTCGATGTATAATGTGATATTTTTTCCTCACTCAATCACGTGATGCTTTAATCACGGTCTGACCTAAATTTAAGGTCAAGTTGGCCTATATTACCTATCCCTCGAAGATATAAATGATCTATTAGTCACATGATAATCTCTATTGGGGTTCAAGATATGAAAATTTTAGAGCCCACTTAATTTGTATTGTCCATCCTCTTAAAGCATGAGAGACCCACATCTCATGTAACAACTCTATTAGAGCAATTTTAAGGAGTCACATACAAATGAGAATTCGAACTTACTTTAATATCACTTATCATAAACAAAACGCTTATCATTAACTCAAAAGACTAACATATTAAATAATACTATCAACTCATTTATATATACTTAATATCTACGCCCACAGGATGTGACATTCTTTAAAGCTTTTTACTGTTAATATAAATGATTTTTTTTAATTATTAATTTATCTAATTTTATACATTCTTTGTTTTATATAAATGTAATATATACACTAAAAGTACAACTGGATAACTGTAGGCCTTAAGAGTATAGCCTAGACGTAGAGTAAATACTAGTAAAAGCTAAATTTGTCATGTGAAACATAATGTGAAGGCGGCGGGAGCTTATGACTGGATTCCACTGTCCCTACTTGCCTATAAATAGGAGTTACCATCTTATAATGTTTCAATATATTTTTAATATTTTAAAAAATATTATAATACTTTTCATAAGTTTTTTAATAGTTGGGTTATTTTTAGTTTTCATCTTTTATTATTTATTTATAATATATTATCAATATAATTTACTATTAAATTTATTTTTTAATTTTTATATTAAAATTTTAACTTATTTTATTTTTACAAGTTTTATTTATATTCAACTATTATTTATAATATATTTATATTATTGTATGATATAATCCTTATAAGTATGCTTTATAATTGTTATTTACTTAGATCATTCACATTATAAAATAAAAATAAATACTTTACATCAGTTATCTCATATTTATATTTATAATATTTACTATTATGTTTATTCTTTTAAATTTAAATATTCTATCTACAACATGAAGTTTGCAAAATAAATCAATAAGTCATAACTTAAAGTTCTAATAGTTAATCTTATTCATTTAGAACTTGAAGTTCTATATTATAATTTTTAATTTGTTTCTTTTAATTACTTATTCATCTGAAAAATTATATTCTTCATTATTATTAATATATAGAAGGTTATGCATCCTCGTCATTATCAATATATAGAAAATTATACTTTTCGATTACTATCAATACATAGAAGGCTATGCTTTCTCATTAATACTAATACATGGAAGGCTTTACTTTTTAATTATGATTATTTTATGTATATAAAATGTCATATCTCCTGAACATTACTTATGATATTTATGCTTTGCATTATGAATTGGTTAAATAATATTTATATTTTATTATACTAATTTTAATCCTTTCTTTATATTTAAAGCCCCTAAAAGTCTTTTACAAATTTAAAAATTCATGCACTTGATGCCTTTGAAAAAATTAGCTATCATTGATATTGGATGCTAAAATGCACCTCCAAGCCAATGGTTTGGAAAAGACAATTGAAAAAAAAAAAATGTGTCCCTGTAGGACAAGTCAAGAACTATAATTTTCTTCTGTCATCACCTATATGAAAGATTGAAAGCTTAATATTTGATGATAGAGGACTTGCAGATCCTCTGAAAAAATCTAAAAGAAATATATGATCATCAGAAAGATACGTTCCTTCCAAAAGTAAGTCATGAGTAAATGAATCTACAATTGTAGAATTTTAGAATTGTTACTGAATACAATTCTACTTTATTTAGAATCACCTCGCAGTTAAAATTATTTGGTAAAAAGGTTACATAACATAATATGTTACAGAAATATTTTCTCTACTTTTTATACCTTCTAATGTTGTTTTGCAGCAACAATATTGTAAACAATGATTTAAAAAATAATTATGATTAATCTCATGTCTTATGTTTATTGAACAAATAAATGAGCTCTTATTGAAAAATTACGAATCACGTCCAACTGGTTCTCAATCATTTCAAAAAGTGAATATAAATATTTATAACAAACTTAGACATAGTCGTGAGAGAGGAAGATGACGCAATTATCACCCTTATGGTGGCCATAAGTGCTAAGAACAAAGAAATACTAAAATAGGGCAGAAACACCAAGATAATGATAATGGTTAGAGAATAAATTGTTAGGGCATATACTTACGTGTCATCCCTATTTGTATAAATAATTATTTAATAATAGTTATACAATGTATTTTTTTATTAAATCGCTAATATCCTTAATTATATGGTATTAATACTTGTAACATTACAGATATTGTATGATCTGAAGGGGTTTAGATCTGATCTGAGTTTAGACTAGGGCTAAGAGTTAACAGGTTATAAGAGTTAGCAGGTTATAAGAGTCAGCAAAATCTAAAAAGTTAAGACCTTGTCTATAATGGGACAAAGACATGAGGATATATCAGTAATGACATAGTTGTAAAGAGTTGCAATAAGGTGATAGGAAATGTGATTATGTAAATATATTTTCAAATACTGTGTTCCTAATCTATTTTCACCAATGCTGGTCTATTGGTGAATCCTTTTTATATAGATCGGTGTATGTCTGTATATCTGCAGTGTATAATTAGTTATTCTTGGTTGACCCTAAGCTTAGAGTTCATATAGGCATACAAGTATTTAGTTAGAATTAAACACTTGACAGATTCACGAGAACCCCAATAAAAATCCTATAAAATCGCCAAGTGTAGGTCTTCTCGAGTTAAGTAGTATTTATAGTCCTTTAACCTGAGCGCCACGATGGCTTGTAGGTGATCCACCATACTTTGGTTCCACAGATGTCACAGACCTTTTATAGTCCGACCGCTACGTATCGTTGGGTATAGTTCGATGCTCATGGAGTCTAATGTGCGTGAGATATTGTTCACGAACTCATGAAATAGTTTCATTTGACGAATTAGGCGTAGATCTAGAGAGTCCTGTAATATGAAGTGTATTCATGGTGCACTGGAGCAGCGTACCGGATTGAATAGTTTAATTCAGTAAAATCTAACAAAATCGAACATTTATTTCAAGAACCCTCAGGATGCACGTGTATCAATACTTAAGTATTAAGTACATTAATTAGTTAACAATTGTTATTAACCAATTAAATGGTGACACATGACGCATGATGAACTTTTAAATAAATTAACTCAAGTATTAAGTTTGGTAGGATCTACTTTAAATTAAATTAGGACTTAAAGGTAATATCACATAATTAATTATTTAATTATTAAATAATTAAAATAACTATTTATTTAATTATTAAATAATTAAAATAACTATTTATTTAATTATTAAATAAATAATTAACTAAATTATAATTAAGAGTTAACTAATAAATTTAGTTAGTTAGATATTTGTGTAATTTAACTTAGGTTAATAAATTAACTATAGTAATGTTAAGTTAAAATATCTAAAAGACTTAATGATTAAGTTTTCTTAACACTATCATGGTTATTAGTTAGCCTAAGGGTTAAGTTAGGTTAATGAAATAAATATTAAATAATTATAATAATAATTCATTTCATATAAAGGGTGAAGTGTGGCCGGCCAACACCTGAAGAGAAAAAGAGATGTTTTGTTTTGCTTCCAAAGTATTAGAAACTAGAGAAAAATAAAACAAAAACAAAAAACCCATTTCATCTCTCTCATTTCTTAAAATGGCCGGCCATTGGAAGATGAATTAACTTAAAGAAAAACGTTTTCTTGTTTTAATATCAAGTGTTGATATTACCATTCATTTCCTTTGCTTAAGCTATTAAAGTAAAACAAGTATTTATTTAATTAACCAATAATTGATTAATGGTAGTTTAAACACTTTGAATTTAAAAAGTTAAACCAAGTTAGATTCAAGTTGTTATACTAGTTTGATCAAACTCACTTATTTGATCACTAGAATTATTAATGAGCTACACTTCGAACGGATTCCTGAAAACTATAATCCAAAAGCTTTACAAGTGATTTATTTTCAATCTCTGTTTTAATATGATTAAAAGAATAAATTATATTTATATTATTATTTTAATACTTTCGTAGCATATTTGATGCGTATATGCATGTATGAGATGCATATGTATGTATTATTAACACAAATACTACATGTATACATCGTAGTTTAATCGACGCTTTCATAAATGGCCTAAGTATTATGAAAATATTTGTTATTAATGTGGTACATTATGAGGCATCTATCAAGATAAAATGATATAATATGGAGATAAATCTTATTGATGACTCAAGATTTTATAAATCTTACTCATATAGATATCTCTGACCTCTTTAGGATAAAGAATGGAACATCAATTATTAATCTTTAATTAATATTTTCATGTTATATCTTTTTTTATTATAAAATATGACTTTTATCATCTTAATATCTACCATAAAATTTTATGTAAGAAATAATTTTTAAAGATGAATTGTTTATTTTGAAAAAGTCGATATGCTTATTTAGTTGACAGTGCAATTATATACACTGTCCTTTGAGATATGAAATATTGAAAGAAAAGTGATATCATATTCTACAGCTCTAATTGAAGGCTTCGGAAGAGTAATAATCTTGTTAGCAAGTGGAACAAAGTTATATATAAGTAAAACTTTATACGCAGGCAAATCTAGAAGAAATCTGCTCAATTTTAAAGATATTTGTCGAAATAGATATCACATTGAAAGTGAAAATAATATAAAATATCTTTGCATTACTTCTAACGTCTCAAACAAAAAATGCATACTTGAAAAGCTTTCTGCCTTATCATCTGGTTTTATCATACAGTTATAAATTCAATTGAAAGCTACACAATAATGAACCAGAAGTACAGTGATTCAAAAATGTTTATACTATCGTATAATCAACTTGGTCATCCTGGATCAACAATGATGCGTAGGATTATTGAAAATCATAAAGGCACCCATTAAAGAATCTGAAGATTCTATTGCTTAATAAGAATATTTGTACCGCTTGCTCACAAAATATATTTGTTATCAAACCATCCCCTTCTAAGATTGGTATAGAATCTCTATTATTTTTACAAAAGATTCAATAAGATATGTGTGGATTAAATTCATTCTCCAAGTGAACCTTTTTCACTATTTTATGGTTTTAATTAATGTATTTGCACGATGGTTACTCGCTTGTTTATTATCTATACGAAATTTTGTATTTTGTAGGTTACTAGTACAAATTATTAAATTAAGGGTATAATTTTCAGAATACCATATTAAAACCATACATTTAGATAATGCTAGTGAGTTTACATCTAAAACATTTAATGATTATTGTACATCAGTGAGAATAGATAGAGAACATCATGTACTACATGTTCACACACAAAATATATTAGCAAAATTCTTAATTAAATAACTCTAGGTAATTACTCGTACTTTATTGATGCGTATACAATTACCAATTTTTGCATAGAGTCGCACTATTTTGCATGCTGTAGCATTAATTCGTTTTAAGTCCACTACATATCATCATTGTTCTCCATTACAACTTGTACTTGGTTGATGAACACTTGAAATTATACATTTAATAAGAGTTTTACATCATTATTTTGTATTACTAGTGTTATTAACCTCCTTAACTTAAGCATGTTTATAATATTATACACAATTAACTTTTAACTGTTTTGTGGTAGGTTCAGTAAAAGGGCATAACTTTCTACATAAGAATCCAATTAGAGGGATTTTTGATCCTATGAAGATCTAACTTAATAGCCTAAAACATTGAATTTCGTAAGAAATTTGTAATTCAATCATTTGGAGGGTGAAAAATGGCTTAAAAGAAAACTGATATGTAGTACAGGCTCAGTCCCAACAATTTTCTGTATTTGGCCCATAACTAGATAAATACGTAACTAATATGTATGATACAACTCATTTTGGAAAATTAAGAGACTTATTTACAACTTTAATTTTTTTTGAGTGGAAGTTAATTTAGACCACATCAATTTCAAATTAGAAAATCAAATGAGTTCATTAATGATAATCAGTGCAAATTGGTTGCCTTCCTCTTTGTTTT
The DNA here is from genome assembly GCA_946807835.1 of Ailanthus altissimus. NCBI lineage: Eukaryota > Viridiplantae > Streptophyta > Magnoliopsida > Sapindales > Simaroubaceae > Ailanthus > Ailanthus altissimus. The sequence goes on from OX327684.1 coordinate 26,274,577, forward strand.
TTATCATCCAAGTGGTTTCTCCTAATTTGTATTGTATTATCCATATTTTTTTTTTATAAATAGGTGGCCTATTTATACCCAAAGTCTATAATTAGAGAACTAGATTGTCTTTTGTATTATCTCTTTGTAGTATTATTTCTTTCATTTGCTAGTCTAAAGTTCATGTTATCTCTTATTGCATCTCATTCATTTAAGTTTATTATGTCCAAATAATTTTTATTTTGCTAAGGTGAAATGGTGAAACTCTTAGTAAGATAATAAGATATGCTTCAACTTTTATTCTAGAATTTAATGTTTCATTCTTAAGTTAAGCAAATTTATATATGATAGATTTATTTTATTTTACAATATTGATACCCTTTCTTATAAAGTGTTGAATCTTGATTTGTTATAGACCATCTTTATAGTTAGCATAATAAATTCTTGAAATTATTTATAAGATTTAGCGTAGATACCATTTCTTGTTAAGTGGGAGTCATGATTTATTGTAGACAAATATAAATATTGCCATAATAAATACTTGAACCCATTTACTCATTTGCGTATCTCTGGTTGTGCTATATATGTGCCTATAGCATCCCCACAACGCATTAAAATGGAACCTCAACATTGCTTGAGAATTTATATTGGTTTTAACTAACCGTCAATAATAAGATATCTTAAACCTCGACGAGTGATCTATTTACTGCACGATTTATGGATTGGTATTTTGATAAACCATTATTCTCATAATTAAGGAAAAGAAAATTGCCTCTTGAAGTAAGGCATGAACTTTATAGATAATAGGCTACTATATCTTATTTGGATCCTTGCACAAATTAATGTGAAAATAAGGTGTAAATGATTATTTATCTTCGAAGAATTGCAATTGAATTACCTAACGCATTTACAGATGCATCAAAAGAACCAAGTCATACATACTAGCTACTAATACAAAAGCCTGTTAGATTATTCCTGTAGAACAATCTAATTAAAAGGTAGCAAATGAATTGTCTGTTGTACACCAAAAATATGACAGACCACTTGGTTCAAAAGATATTGTTCCACGAAAAAAGAAAGTAAAAAATCAGGATCTTATTGAAAATGATGTTCAAGCCAATAAATTCACATTCTCTAAATCACTAACATCAGAAGAGTTAACAAGTCCCTTAAGCGATATAACTCTCTGAAGAGATGCAAGTCTCTGAAAAAACATAAATCACTAAAGAGACATAAATCCTTGAAAAGATAAAAGTCCCTAAAATGACATTAGCCCTAGAAAAAGCACACGAATTTCAAATGAGAAAAATGGTACAAATTATGATACTGCAAGATAAATGTTGATTTATGATGAAATAATTGTCGACAATGTATTCTCATTTGTAGTAGCTACTTGTTAAGGCATGTGCTTACGTGTCATCCTTATTTGTATGAATACTTATTTGATAATATTTATACAATATATATTTTGTTAAATCGTTAACACCTTTTATTAAAATGATAATAATGCTTGTTACAACAAATACTGTATAATCTAAAATGGTTCAGATTCGATCTAAATGAGTTTAGATAGGTGTTAAGAGTTAGTAAAGGTGAAAGTTATAAATGCTAATAGTTAGCATTACTAAGAGTTTACCGGTTATAAGAGTCAGAGAGATCTAAGGAGTTAGAATATTGTCTATAATGGAACAAAGACATGAGGGTACACTTGTAATGACATAGTTACAAAGAGTTGCAATAGGTGCTAAAAAATGTCATTATGTAAGTGTATTATCAAATACTATGTTTCTGATTTATTTTCACCAATGCAGGTCTATCGGTGAATCTCTTTCATATAGATCAGTATATGTCTATATCTGTAAAGTACAGATGGTTGTTCTTAGTTGACCATGAGCTTAGAGCTCGTATAGGCATATGGGTATTCAGTTAAGACTGAATACTGGATAGACTTACGAGGACCCCAATAAATATCCTATGAAACCGTCAATTATATGTCTTCTCGAGTTAAGTAGTATATGTGGTCCTTTGACCTAAGTATCACAGTGGACTTATGGGTGATCCACCACATTTTGGTTCCACGGATGTCAAAGACCTTTCATGGTCTGACCACTACGTGTCGTTATGTGTGGTTTGATGCTCATAGAGCGGAGTGTACATAAATACGGGATCCGTCAGCTCACATAGGTAGGTTGTATATCCGGTGTTTCGAGATTGTATTTCAAAAAGTCTTACGGCCTTTAGCAATAAAACCCGAGAAATAAGTTTTTCACAAGGTTAAACAATATAATAAAAGTGTTTGTTTATATTGTTTATCGAGATACGAATCTGGAGATAAGATTATAGATGAGCACATGAGAATTTGATGATGCTGGTCTACATCCCTGCTCATCTAGGGTATAAATAACAGAAGGATTATACATATGCATTTTGACCTCAACTTGTATGGTCTTACGCGCTAATTTGTAATATTCATGACATGTATGTGGGGCATCGATCATGAATTCATTGAATAATTTCATTTAACAAATTAGGTGTGGACCTAAAGAGTCCCGCAATATAAAGTGTACTCGTTTGTACAATGGGACAGCGTACAAAATTGAATAATTTAATCCAATAAAACTCAATAAAGTCAAATATTTGTTTCAGAAATTCTTAGGATGCGCACGTGTTTATACTTAAGTGTTATATATATTAATTTGATAATAATTATTGTTGACAAATTAAATAGAGACACATGGCGCATTGTAAGTTTTCGGATAAATTAACTCAAGTGTTGAGATTGGTGGGATCCACTTTGGATCAATAGAGGCTTAAGGGTAATTTTATATTATTAATTATTTAATTATTAAATAATTAAAATATAATTTATTTAATTGTTAAATAAATTATTGATTTAACTATGATTAATAATTAACTTAAGTTTGGTTAATAGTTAACCAAAAGCAATAGTTAAAAGAAGATATTCATTACACTAAATTAGGGTTAATTGTTAATTATGGTTTGGTTAATAAAATATCTAACATTACTTAAGGGTAAGTTTTGTTAACTTAACTAAGACTAGTTATTTAACTTTGGTTTGCTTTATTCAAATTATAGTTAAAGGATATTAATATAATAATGCAAATTAAAAAAAATGTTAGTTAAATTCATTTCTTTGTATATAATGAAAATGAAACAAATTTCGAGGGTTGAAAGGACATTTGGGTGGCCGGCCATCGGAGAACAAAATAGAAGAAGAAATTGTTTCTTCATTTTTAAATATATAAGTTATACTTCATGGTTCATCTTGTTCTTTAATTAACATAAGTCACCATTAGAACATAGTTCAAGAGTTGAACTAATTGATTAAGAATTAATCATTTAGTTTAAAGGGTTAAACCAAATTATTTGATTAAAGCTGTTATCTAGCTGATCAAACTCACCCATTTAATCACTAGAACTGTCAACGAGTTCCATTTTAAGCGAACTTCCTGTATTTTAATCTAAATGCTTTAAAGGTAATTATTCTCAATCTCAGTTTTAATTTGATTAAAATACGTTTAAATTGTGTTCAAAAACATATTTTAATACTTCTATTGCGTATTTGATGCATATATGTATGTATTTGATGCGTATGTATGCTATATGAACACTTATACCACATGTATATACCATAGATTAACAGCACTTTCATTAACTCATCATCAATTATAAGATATATTGAATCTTGACGAGTTATCTATTTACCGCACGATTTACAGATTGCTATTTTGATGAGACAGTATTCCCATAATTAAGGGAAAGAAAATTACCTCTTGAAATAAAGCATGAACTTTATTGAAAATAGACCACTGTTGTCACGCCCCAGACCCAAAAGATCCGACACACGACATCACTTACATTCATTCACTGCATGTGCACTCATAAATAATATTACACAAAATTTTCAACTTTCATTCAACACAGAAATCCTTAGCAAGTTGCTAGTAAGTTCAACACTAAAATCAACCATAACCTAACATATAAATATAAACTTCTCTTGACAATATTTAAACATTCATTTCAATTTCTTTCAGAATTATAACAATTGAATTATGACTGGGACAATTATTAAACCGGAGATACGCAGAGTTTTCTCATAGATTAACACTCTACTACGTCACCAGTAGCAACTTTGTTACCGGGAGCCCATAATATATCCATTGCAAATTCTTACTTAAAATCATCCAATAACCACACTTTATAAAACTTAAACCAAATCCAATCCACACACAATGAAATAATACATAAGTATTTATTCAATAGGGACAAATCAAATATCATATCCCACGTGTCCCCAAATGAAACACTCGGTAACCTAGCAACTTAGGGAACCCAAGAAACAGCAGAAGCCTTGCCAAATCCGCTAAGCACACATGTACCTTATTTACCTGAAATCACCATAAACTATAATGAGTATAAAACTCAGTAAGCATACTAGTTTTTCATATATCAAATACAAATACATATATGTACACAATGCATATGTATGATATGTTGTTATCAATCAAAATCATAATCTTATCAAATCACATATCATGTAAGCGCTTACACATTCTTTCAAAACACATAATAGGAATACCATCACTCAACTACTACTTAGTAGGACTTACATATCACATATCATATAATGAGCCAAATGTCACTCGTAGGTGACATACCGTATGAGAGGAATAGTACAAGTGAGGCCTTTAAATCACACATATATAATGCTCATGCCCGAAGGTAAAAGCCAAACCCTCACCCTGATCATCGGTGAGTCCTCTCACATGTACCAATACGCCACCACACGAATGTGATGACTCACTCTTCCTTTAGGTACCAATAGGATCCTCCCTACATACGGAACACATAACATATACCAATCCCGAAGGAAAGGCCACACATAAAGGCTCCACAAATCACATAAAATGCCTACTAAGTTAACAGTGAGTTCAAGTACCCTCAAGACACAAAATATTTCTCATGGACATATTACACTTCAAAAGCTTTCTTTGTTAAACATATCTTATTTTGAAAGCTCACTTTCAAAAACACATGTATGTCATGTATGTCCATGCTCACATTCATAAATACATATCTTCACATTCATATCAAAATATACTTTGACATAACATAAACATATTCCTAACCACATTTACAAAATCATACAAAAAAATTACTATGTTTATTGTGATTTCAGTAAAAAGTCTAGTATACTTACCTCTTAACACTTTCAGCTACAAGGCTTAAATCTCCTTAACCTATCAATGGAGATTAATCCTTTCATAAGCCTCACAATTCACACAAAATACTTTAAATAGCTTACAAAATTATACACAATGCATTTATCACATCAAATTGATCTAAATATTTGGTCTCTCAAAACCTGTCATTCTGACCACTTACACTTAACAAAAATTTCTAATACATCAAATGATGTCCAATTACTCCAAAATCAGAATATACCATTCTTGACTCATATATCCTTCTTATATATAAACATTATATCAAATTTCCTACACAATCCATTCCATACACACCATCGAATCCAAACTACAAACCTGACAGGATTAAGATACTTACTGAACAGTATTCAATCTCACAATTTTATAAAATCATATACTAACTCAAAAATTATAAAACTACCACATAATTACTCTTAACACATATCTCAGTCCATGATAAATATTTCACTTCCAAATCACTGCCAAAAGTATTTTAAAACTATTTTATTCTATAACTTTAAAAATCTGTTAATCAAATATTACAATGAGCTGATACACTTTAGAAATTCATAACACTTCAACCACATTGATCTAAATTCTCAATTCCGAGTATATCATATTAGACATATAAAATTATCATATCTCACAAATTCATAATTTTTGAAGATCATTCAGTAGGACAAAATTTTTTTTCACTGTACTATACTGTTTACACAGGAAATTTCCAGAATTTCAGGGTCATTTTGGTAAATTCACTATAAATTCAATTTCTGGAATTTTGAATCGATTCAAAGTCTCAGATGATCATAAACATGTCTAATTTCATATACTCAAAATTCAAAACCAGAATCGAATCACAACAATTTATAAAATTCCTAGATCAAGAGGTTATCCAGCAGAAATTCCATAATTCATCATGATTTATCAAACTATCTTATAGATCATCATCAATTCTCATATGATCTTACGAAATACACAACAAATCCTCAATTATACATATTTTCAGAAATCAAAACTTAAAGGATTTAACTTAATTAATACCAATAATTGAGAAATACGTATGATATACCTCTTGAAATTCAAATTTTCAATTTCTTCTTCTTTTTCTTCTTCTTCTCCTCTTTCTCTCTCCTCTATTTCTCTCTTCTCTCTCTTAAAATGGGTAGCTCGACCTAAAAATGGTAAATTAGGGTTTAAAAGTGTATTTTTATACTAAGAGGCTAATTTTTGATATTTACGAATTTGCCCCCAAAACTTTCAAAGTATAACAATTTGGTCCCTAAAATAAATCTAAAGTCATACAAACAAACCCAATACTAATCGTATATCCTTAACCTATAAAAATATTACTAATAACAATATATAATTCAAGTATCACCAACATACAAATAAAATACGTATATTTATACATATATAAATACTTATTCTTACCAGTCGTGGATACTGGTTACTACAACTGTCTTATTTGGATCCTCGTACAAATCAATATAAAAATAAGGTGTGAATGATTGTTCATCTCCAAAGAATTATAAATGAATTACCTAACCCATTTATAGATACATCAAAATAACCAAGTCATACATACTAGTTACCAATACATAAGCCTGAGTGATTGTTCTTGTAGAACAATCTAATTAAAATGTAGCAAATGAATTGCCTGTTACACGCTGAAAATATGGTAGACCACTTCGTTCAAAAAATATTGTTCTGCGGAAAAAGAAAGTGAAAAATGAGGATCTTGTTGAAAATGATCATCAAGTCAATAAATTCACATTCTCTAAATCACTAATATTATGATAGTTAACAAGTCCTTAAAGTAACATAAGTACTTGACACAAGTCTTCGAAGAAACATAAGTCTCTAAAAGAGATATAAGTCCTTAAAGAGATAAAAGTCATTAAAGTGATATTAGCCCCTAAAAAGGCACAAGAATTCCAAATGAGAAAAATAGTACAAATTATACTAACACAAGAAAAATATGAAAATGTGATAAAATAATTGTTGATAATGTGTTCTCATTTGCCGTAGCTACTGAAATTATGAATGATGATTTTGAATTAAAAATTATTAATAAATGTAAAAGAAAGACATGATTGGTTCCAATAAAAAAAGTAATTCAAATAGAATTGACTTTTATAGGTAAGTATGAAATAATTGGACATGTAGTCATAACACTTGAAGATGTCAATCCCGTAAACATAAATGAGCTTTTTTTGTGTGTACGAGAATGTAATGTAAACAACAAAATCACCAAATATAAAGTAAAACTCATTGATTGATGTTTATTTCATAAACTTAGTATTGATTATGATGAAACCTATTCTCCTATGATAAACACTATTATATTTTGAATTTTAAGAATAAGCTTAACAGTCTTATAAAAACTTGATATGCATCTTCTGAATGTAGTGCCAATTTACCTATGTGGATCATTTGACAAATATATTTATAAAAATTCTTGAAGGATTCAACAATCCTGAAACATGAAATCATAATTTGTATTCTTTTACATCCATGAGTTGCAACAAAGTAAAAAGATTAGCATGTGTTGGCTCAACAAAATGCCAAACTAATGGATGTTACTTTGAGGAGTAATATTTAAATCAAGTTGAGAATATTCTTTTAGAAGATGAATTACATCAGCTACAAATTTAAAAACTAATGGATATTACTTTTAGGGTAAGCATTTAAATCAAGGGGAGAACATTCTTCCAAAATAAGAATTACATCAGTTACATACATGCACTTGATAAGGGGTAATTAAGTCTAATATTTTTATCTTTCAAATTTAATATTTGTTTGTTTAAATTAAGATTATTTGATTTTTTTATAATTTTATTATTATTTTATAGGTTTGGAGTCAATGGAATAAATTAGCATGAAAATATAAAAAACAATAAGACAAATACATCAAATTACTACAGTACTACTACAGTATATTTCTATAGTACAAGCTACAGTAATATTGCTATAGTGCTAAACGTCACGGTGCACAAAAACAGTATGTACAGTGCCCTAGCACTGTCGTGCTACGTGAACATTAACATTAAAACAGTTCTCGTGAACAGTGCACATAAACAATATGTCTAAATAGTAATCATAATCTGACTTATATTTGATGTTTTACTCTAATTTGAAGATATAAACTTTTAAATAAAAGATCCAAAAGCCTAATTAAAAAAAAAGGAGGAGAGAGAATAAAAGAGAGAAAAAACAATTTTTGAGGGATCAAGAAGACTAGAAGATTGAAGACTGCAGAAAAATTAGTTTTATCTCTTCAACTCTTTATCTTTCTAGTTTTCTATAATTTTTATGATGTCATTCTTAATAAGCTCTAGAACTCTTTATTTTAATATGACCTAAGTTTTTATTTCTATGTTAGACTTTTGAACCTAATATATAATTGAATTTTATTAATTCTTAATTTATGAACTTAATACATACAATTGATTCATTCTGTCTTGAATTTAATACTTCCATTATATCTGAAAAATATTTTGAATAATTGAGAAACTATGGTAAACTTGACAAAGGAATTTATGTGTTTAGCTTAGAATAGTTTGATACATGATCATATGGTAATAACTATAAATTCCATCTATGATAGACATATACCTAGGTGGCATGTATGACATAATTTATACTTGATCTTAATGAGTTACATTTTAATTTGATTACCATAAATATATAGGTAATTGTTAGAATGCGTAATATAGTCACTCAACTTTCGACAGAGGCTTGTGATGAGATTAGTGACTAAACTAACAATTGGTATTAAGGGATGAACTAAGTGGTTAATAAATCTAATGAAATATTAAAGGACGGGTCTATACCCTAAAATTATTATCCTTTGATGAATTGACTTCTTTGTTATTTTTTATTTAGGTTAAGAGTTAAGTTAGTTAATTAAATTCTAGATTTTGAATTTTTAAATAAAAGTTAAGTATATATAATTTTAGTAATTGATTAATAAAATTAGATCGTATAGTTCCTGTAAGATCGATACTTTGACTCTAAATCATATATTACTTGATACAATAGTGTGCGTTTGTACTTAACTAGTATAACATACAATCAGCACTGTGCTATTTTTTTTCTTTGACTAGATTTTATTTCACTTGATTTTACTGGTAAGGTTTTTAATGAGACAATATTGAGTACATTAACTACCACTATATATTATAGAAATTGTATTTTATTTTTGCTTCAATTTTTGTCTTATTAAATTTTTCATTAACAATGTAAAATATAATTAAAATAGTAGTATCCAAGGGAGAGTGTTGTAAAGGCGGTAGAGGATTATAGCTGTGGATTTCACCGTTTCCCATCGCCTATAAATAGGGGTTACCCCTTTATAATGTTTCAATACATTTTCAATACTTCCAAAAATACTGTAGTATTTTCTATAAAATTTTTAATACTAAAATTATTTTTAGTTCTCACTTTTTATTATTTATTTACAATAAAACATTAAATATTAATGTGAAAAAATAATTTATAGACATCATCATACAAATTTTGGCATAACTCTTTGAAAACAGTGGTACTATTTTTCCTTTATAAAACTATATGCTTATCCATTTATGTGTCGTAAAGATTTTATCTTTACGTTTTCTTTTTTGAAATATCATTTTGAATTTAGCCAATTATTTTTAAAAAAAAGTACATTTTAAATTATGCGACATTTATTATATGAGTGTTTGAATTTGATACTTTGTTTAAGATATAAATTTTTAGACGTGTAAGATTATTCTTCAAAATTTTATAAAAATTATATAATGTGATTACAAATTTATTATTTGCACTTGAAATATTTATTTTGTTATTTCTTGCGCAAATACAAATATTCAAAATTAGGGATGACAATGAAGCGATGTAAGAGCAGGGAGGCTGTTCTCGTACCCTATTCCATTTTTTATTTTCAATCTTATTTTCTACTTCTATTCCCTAAAATTTTAACATAGTGGAAATAGAGAATTCCTATACAAGGAATGTCTTTTTCATCCCCATCCTGTTTTCTATTTACTAATATTAAATATTAATTTATATTTATAAATTTTAACAATATAGAAATTTTATTTATATTATGATTAAAAAAATAAAACTAACATATTATAATAATATTTTTAATAATGTGAATAGTAACTAATAAATTTTTTTAAATAAATAACAAATAACAAATTTTAAACAATGTTTTAATGCATAAAATCATTGATTTTTCTATTAATTATTTCATATTCTCATTAAAATTAATAGTCACCCAACACAAAAATTAATAAAATATATTATTAAAGCATGTCCTAGTCAAATATAAATTAAAAAATATTTAATATATAATATATACTAAAAAGTTATATTTAATATATTCATAAAAAACGGAGTATAAATGGAGTGGTAAGGTTTAATCTCATTTTTGTCCTATTAATAATTTAAAGAATAATTTTTTTTCGTGCTTCACTTTATTTTTATAAAAAATTACCCTAGCCCCACCCCATTTAGAAAGAGGCCTGCAGATTCTGTCTTTCATAGGACATTTGGCCATCTCTATCCATAACAACTTATAGTGTTATATATATATATATAATATTGTACTTATCGGGATAATATCTATGCAATTGGGTTATTATTTTATGAATAATACTACATGTACAAATTATTTTATACAAATTAATGTGGCATACAAATATTAGTTCACATGATTCATTTTAGTTTATTTCATTAACTTTCATATTTTATTTTATCATGCTTGAATGTTATATTAATTTGTATAGAAAAATTATGTCTAGTGTTACTCTTATTTTATATTTGAGTCAATAAAGGACAAAAGTCATAAGTAACCTAAACATATGGTGTAATAGACACTTTTACCCTAATGAATTTTTTAATATCTAATTTTGTTTTAATTTGTCAAATTTTTTTATTAGTTTGGATGGAAATAGTGATTTAAACATATAATTATTAGTTTGTTGACACTTAACTATAAAACTAAACTAGTAATTATATGTTTAAAGCATTATTTTCATCCAAACTAATAATAAAATTTGACAAATTTGAGACAAAATTAAATATGAAATTTTTTATTAAAGTAAAAGTATCTATTAAACTATACGTTAAAGATAAATATATCTTTTACTCCCATAAATATTATAGATATTTTTCTAATATAAATACTTAGTGAATATTTTTTAAAAAAAATTGAGAAATGATCACAATACTTATATATAACATGCCAATAACACACAAATACTAGAGATATCTTTTTAATAAACGACTTTGATCGGTACATGAATTACTTAAGAGTCGAGTAATATTGACTTTTGAAATTTCATTATGTATAGGAAACGATCAAGGTCGTTTATGAATTGTGTATAATCATGACTTGCCTAAGAAATAAAATATTATTAACGTTATTTTAGTTATCTTTTTCAAATTTAGGAAATTTATGGTATTTATAATTATGGGCGTATTCTATGATATTTTGAGATGATGAAAATATTTCCTTTTGCAACCAGTATGATTATTATAGAGAGTTTTACAATTACCAGTTCGATAATCACACAATTACGATGGCGGACTTTTTCTCTCATCGAAAAAATGCTCCCATTTTTCTCAAAAACCCTAAGTGCCGCACTAAACAAAACCACCCACATCCATTTTAGAATGAGCTTTTGGCCCTCTCTCCATGGACTAACCCTCCTCCTTCATCATAACTTCACTTTCCTTTCTTTTTTTACTTTCGTTTTTCCGCTTTTTAGTTTATTTATTATTTTGTTTTTGTTTCTTGTTTTTTCTATTGTTTCTATTTGGCAATTGACTCTGAGCCTCTTTGGTCGCCACCACAGTCCCCACCGAACCATTTCAAGCTTTGTCGAGCTCCTCGAACTTTCAGCCAAGCTCTCTCAACTTCCATTGATCTTCGTCGACATAAGTCGGCCTTGGCTGAGAATCTGCCAACCCTTGTCAAGCCTCCGCCGAATGCTGTTATCCATGGTTTTCCTCCTACAAGCCTTTGAAACATGCCGCCGCTGCCATCCACCATGAGATAAAAGCCTCCATCTCCCGAACAAAATATTACTCAATAGCAGCCGCTTAACTCTAAATTCGATGGGGGAAGCAATCTCTAATAGTGCTCAAGCCTCTTTGTGATCACTTAGAACTTTTAGTGTTATCTTTTTTATAGATTTTAGGTGGAGGTCTTGAATATGTTATTGTTAAAAATGTTGAGGATGTAAAATTTATGTGGTGGGATATTTTGTATCATCTTTTTATATAAATTGTTTGATTATTTTTGTTTTTCGTATGTGAGGATAAATTTTTTCTCTTAGTAGAAACAATAATTCTTGTTATAATAAGAATGATCTCTTAATTTGTATCTCTTTTTTGTAAGAGATTATTTAAGTTGTCATATATCAGTAAGTGATATATTATATTATTATGTAATATCATGATTTTTTTAATTTATGATATAATATCTATTAAAAAAAAGAAATGGCGGACAGATGACTAGATTCTTGCTAGCATCACGTACACAGGCGCGCCAGGAATACGAATTAACATCAAATGAATGCCACCTTTCGCGTACAAGGGGCATAATAGCAAGTTCGTCTAACCCCAGAAACCCGAAAACTAAACGGAACTAAACGGAACCGGTTTCGCGTATCGGCCAACAAAATTTCAGCGTAGCATTCGATATCTGGGTTCTGGTCTGAATAGCATGTGAAAATCATTGTTCTTCCTCTATTTGCTTTTTGGGTATGTTATTTTTCTTCATTTTAATCTAATTTTGTAGTTTCTTTCCTTTTCTCTTTTATTTTAAGACAGTCGAAGTCTTTTCCTTTTTCTTGATGCTGAAAGGTTACACCAGTAGGAACTTTTTTTTTTTTTCTTTTAATAGTTTGAATGATGGCGATGAGGTGTTGGAAATTTGTTTGTTTTTTCAAATAATTTCATATCATGTTTGAAACCCATTTGGTTATGTTTCATTTCTGATTATTTATGCTTGGCACAATGTGGCAGCTTCCACATATTAATCTATCACATGCTTGTCAATTTTTTCAACTGTATGCTAGTATTAATAGTAATGTCAATTTCAATGGTTTTAGTTGTGCATCTGGAATTTGAAGAGAAATGCAAACAGGAAACTGCTTAGGTAACTTTCAGACCACACAACAAATTAGTCTTGTTAGGTCGATACTGTTTGCTAGTGATTTTTTTGTCATAGGGTCTCAATTCTGTTCCACCATTATTTTGTCTCATGTATCATTCCCTATTTGTCATTGTAGGATTAGGTTGTTTGTTTGTGGTCAATTTTACATGGATTTTGTTCTCTTATTGGTTTGTTGCAGATGAACTTAGCTTTGGGTTGCTCTGAACTGTCCAGCAACTGCTACAGTTTGATTGACAGTGTGAATCTACTCTAATACTAATGGAGTCAGAAAGCATAAGAGCTAATCGCAAAAATGAACATTTGGAAAAACTTCTAGTTCCTCCAGGTTTTGTCCCATACATCCTTCCTTTTGAAGAAGGTAGAAAAGAGTGAAGAATCTTGTAATTCGATGGATTTTGCGACTGCATCTGCACAAGAACGAGTCTGCATAGACACCATCTCCAACAATTTAGATGCAGGGAAACTGAAGAGATCCCTTAGGAATAGACCATGGATACTTCACGAGCAGAGTGATCATGATCAAAAGGAATCCAACTCTGAACAACCAGTTGAGGTCATAATCTTATCAGTTTCTCCTTTATTTTTTTAAGTGCACGTTTCTTTGTGGTGGTGGGTTGTGTATATATTTATTCATAGACTATTTAGGCAGAGATGGAGCAAAAACATGCCTGATGAGAGCATAATTATGGGGTATAGCAATTTTTTTAATGAAAAAACAATTGTATGATATTTGTAAATTATGTGAAAACAAGGTTGTATGAGCAACAAGAGAAGTAAGGCTGATGCATCCAATTGCTTAATCATTATCCTAGACAGAGGAAAATGAAAAATTGGGGTTTTGCGTAGCTGACCTTAAATGATTAGAATTTGTCTATGGAGTAGGGTTCAGTTGTATGCATGAAAGGAATGGCTTGGTTGATAAACAAATTTCTCTTTTCTTTAGAAAAAAGAAAAATGCCATAATTTTTAGCATATTTCTCTTTTCCTTTGTAGAGTATGAAAGGTTAATTTTTTTTCCAATGATTAAAATATTTTATGCTTTTCTATTTTGGATTTTTATTGTACTTTCTTTCTCTGCAGGAACTCTCTTCAAGAACCTCCCTCCCTAAATGGGTTACCTGTGGATGTCCTGATTGTAGTAACTGTCTGAAGGTCGACTTTCATTTATTAAACTATATTTTCTGCTTCAATTGCATGATAATTGCGTTTCAAGGCATTGCCATCTGAGTTCTCTCTGATGCTTTGATTTCATGAAACAACTATTGAAAACTTGGAACAGGAAGGTGGTGCCCTGAATATGCGAAAACAGATGTACTTGAAGAGGCTCCTGTTTTTCACCCAACTGAAGAGGTCTATTTTGTCTATCTGTAATAAATGACATTTGTGCATTACATTGGTTCTGCTTGCATTTCCTGAATATCTTCTGTTAGATGTGGAGTGTTTTGCATTGCTGTAATTTTAATTTCTGAAGGAGCTTGAATATTATCCACAGGAATTCAGTGACATACTTAAGTATATTGCAAGCATATGTTTGAGATCAGAGGAATATGGAATTTGTCTTATTCTCCCTCCACCTTCTTGGCAGCCACAATGCCTTGTTAAGGAAAAAAGCATATGGGAGAGTTATACATTTGTTACCCAAATTCAGTGGATTGATGGGCTGGAGAACCAGTATTTATGGAGCAAAATGGCTAAAATGTATGAAAATGTGAACAGAAAAACGAGAAGAAGCTTGAGAACAGGTTTGCAGCATGAATACACCATGAATCCCGATGAAGTTGGATGTATTGAAGGCTTTGAATCTAAACCTGGTCCAGAATTTACTCTTGAAACATTCAAGAAATATGCAGATGATTTCAAGGACCAGTACTTTTGCTTGAAAAATAGGGTTACCGGTGTAGATACCAATTCGGTGATGTTTAAGATGCAAGGGGAACCATCAGTGGAGAACATTGAAGGTGAATACAGACGAATTGTTGAGAATCCAGCCAAGGAAGTTGAGGTAGGTAAGGAGAAATTTGTGAGCTACTAGAGATTATATACTTTCTGTTTCATTGGACACTATACTTTACCATGCTAGTGTGCGGCTGTAGGTGCTACATGGTGACAATTTCGATTTCCAACTGTCAGTGGATTTCCAACTGTATCTAATCCTTTGGAAACTGCTGACTAGCACAAATATTTGAAATCAGGCTGGAACTTGAATGATGTACCTAGGCTTCCAGGTTCACTTCTTACTTTTGAAAGCTGCAAAACTTCCAATTTATTAGTGCCTCGGCTGCACATAGGCATGTGCTTTTACATCACTTTGTTGGGTAAGATTCTTTTATTCCATTCCCTAAGAACAAATTGATGGTTTCATTATTTCTTAATTGCATGTTTGAGTTCTACTATATCACATGCATGTTAAGCTTTTTTATTTAATGGTGTAGATATTGAAGTACTTTTGAGTGCAAAAATGAATACTGAATCTTGTTATCTTGCCTCTTTATTTGGGACATGGCATTATTTTCTCTTCTTTCTCCTCCTTTTGGTTCTTGATTTTAATTGTTCAATTGATCTTGGAAACAGAAAGTTTAAGAGCCCCATTTATACTCACTCTTTTACATGCATCTGGGTGCACCAAGAATCTGGCATGGCATCCCAGGGAGAACTGCAGTTAAATTTGACACTGCTGCTAAGAAGCACCTTCCAGATTTGTCATTCAAACGCTCCAAGTTATGTGATAGACTGGTGAGCATTATCGTCTTTCTTTTTTGGTTCATGCAAGTTTAGTGGTTGTTATTTAAAATCTTATGGCATATGATGTATTTTTAGCCTTTAGACAACATGAACAATTTTAAATTAATATTAAGCATCCTTTGCTTATTAGTACATTGAACATATTTCAGTTGCATTGTTTCTTTAAGTTATGCCACTTACATACTGGCATATCTATGGTAAACTTGAATTTTAAAGATTAATGGAGTAAGTTTCTATATGTTTTAATCTCTGTAAGTATCTTTGTAAACTTTGTAGTCTAAAAGAAACCATTACCTTGAAAGAATTCATTTGAGTTGTCTTATAAAAACAGGCATCAAAAGGCTATCCTTGTGATAAATAGGAAAAAAAATAAAATCCATCCTGCTGCAAATTAAAGACTAACTGGGGCCACTTCCCATGAGAAGCCATTGAAGAATGGCAAAATCCCTCCACTACTGACACTGTTTTTTGGAATGGACACTTTTCCGATACTAGTTATCAATACTTGAAAAGTAAATCTTTATGGACCCCTTTAATGTAAACAATTTGAAAAGTTTAATTCAACTTTGCTAGATTCCATCAACTTGCATAACCTTCCCGACCCTCAGAAGATGCCATGAAACAAACAAACAAATAAATAATAATAATTCTTATTTTACATTCATAATACTGTTCCTAACCCTCTAGACAGTGTGCTTATCGTTTATTGGTGAAAATGTGCATGCACATGGGCAAGTTCTGCTAAAGTTCTCTATCCTAAGTTATTGCCAAATAATAGTTCATTTTTGGTACATGAACTTTCACTGGTTTTTTACATAATATGACGTTTAGAAAAAAGACAAGATTCACTATTCTTCATCATATAATAATTTAGAGTTATTTTACATTATGACGTTTAAATTTTGATACAGGTTGCAAGCTTATCTCCATCTACATTAAAATCTGAGGATGTACCTGTTTATCGTTGTATTCAGTATCTCGGGGAGTTTGTTCTGGTTTTCCCTGGAGCTTATTATTCAGGATTTGACTGTGGCTTTAATTGTTCTGAGGCAGTAAATTTTGCTCTTGATTGGTTACCTCATGGTCAGAATGCTGTAGAACTCTATCGAGAACAGGGTAGAAGGACATCAATTTCTCATGATAAACTTTTGCTGGGAGCAGCTAGGGAAGCTGTCAAGGCACAGTGGGAAATTTCACTGTTGAGAAAGAAAACCTCAGATAATATTAAATGGAAAGATGCTTGTGGAAAGGACCAGATATTGGCAAAAGCAGTGAAGGTAAGCTCTTTGATTTCATTTCTCCAGGTCCTGTTTGTCATGACCACATTTAAGTCGTGTTGCCTAGGAATATTGAATCTATCAAATTAGTTTCTGCCCAGCAAAACATATTTTTGGGCTTTTTCTTATTGACTTTGTCTTGTTTTCTGCTCTTCGATTCATTTCATCAACATTTTTCATGTTCTTTATTTATTCTTTAGTCACGAATAAATTCAGAAAGCAATAGAAGGGAATATCTTTGCTCGACTTCACAGTCACAGAGGATGGACAAAAACTTTGATGAAACCAGCAAAAGGGAATGCAACATCTGTTGCAATGATTTACACCTTTCTGCTGCAGGTTGTTCATGTTCCCCTGACATATATTTGTGTCTAAATCATGCGAAGCATCTCTGTTCTTGTGCTTGGACTGAAAAGATTTTTCTATTCTGTTATGAAATCAGCGAGTTAAATGTTCTTGTTGAAGCTTTGGAAAGAAAATTAAGTGCAGTCTACAAATGGGCTAGAGATAACCTTAAGCTGGCCTTGCACTCTCATGTTTCCAGAGATAGTTTACACCCCGGCAATCAAGCAGAAGAATCAAAACAAACGGAGCATAAATCCCTAGATTCAGCTTCAGTTATTGGCACTGGGAATCATAGTTTCTCTAATATCAAGGCAGAGATAAAGGCACGCTTGCTGCAGGCAAAATCCTTGAATAGGGAATAAGCAAAAGGTGAAACAGTCTACTGATGTTTCAAGTGGAACTGCAGTGAATAGTTCATTTCTGAACAAAGAGATATTAGATGTTTATTCTGACAGTTCTAGTGTCTCGAGTTCATCAGAATCTGATGAGGAAACATCAGATCTCCTTTGCAGTTGGGCCAAAAGGAATGATTCTTAGCTTCAATCACAAACTCTCATTTTTATTCCAGAATAAGTCATTTTATCTCGACTTTCAGAAGGTATGCTTAGTGAGCACAACATAGGATTACTCTGCTGGAGATCCTAAGTTTAGAAACATTCAGATTTTGAAAAACATGCCACCAACCAGTACAAGAATAATAGTTCTTCAGTTAAGACAAAGGTGATTAGACACAAAGGTAACTCAGCATATGTACAGATCTGTACATTCAACATAACTCTTGTACTTAAAAATGGAAAATTTTTGCCTGACTGGTTTAGATCAAGAGAATATAAGTAGCAGCTGCAACAGGAGCTGTATGAGGGATGACAATTCTCCAAGGTTCACTTGGCACACCAGATGCAAAACCAGATTGAAATAGTAGGTTTTTTTTTGTTGTCAAAGATTATGTTTGTAATTAAAGACAGATAGTAAACCTCTTCAGCAATGTTTAAGCTGTTATACAGTGTGAATTTCATATCATTTTCGACTTCATTTGTCTTTGATCTTTGTTAATTGGTTTTTATTTGGATTATCATCCAAACGCTTCCGACATTTCACCTAAGTTAGAGGCCTGGTGAGTGGAATGTCTGTCTGTGTCGGTGCCTGTGCCATGGGTATAAGGTCACCATCACAAGAAAAGGATCCCAGTCGATTGTGATTGAGATTCGAGGCGTAAGATGTTTTCTCATGTACCAAACATTTCATGAAAATTAAGTTTGGTGTATTCGGAATTCCAGTCTTTATTTTTTCTATTTTAATTGTAATTTTTTTTTCTTTTAAAAAAAAATTGAAAACTGAAACCTATTTGACATGATGACTCTTAGTGACCATTAACGGGGAAAAGAATAATTCTCAGTTTCACACTGGAAAGCTACCAGGATCAATAATACTACATTGCCTTGGATACATATTATCTACCAAACAGAATCACCATATCACCTCCGATAATGACATTGTAGTCGTACATATGATCCCCATGTAAGGGCTGAACTCAAATTTTAATAGGAACAAATAATCGTAAACTAATACTAAAATTACCAACAAACAATCGCTGCACATTTCAAAGGCCTGCTGACACTAATCCATGCAAAGTCACAATTCCAATCAAGATGTTTTGGTGATTGACCACGGGCAAAAATTGCACAGGTGATGGTGGCGATTCCATCTTCTGCATGGCTTCCACTGCCATTGCATCTGGACGGATTATTCTTGGGTTCCTGTCATAAAAATGCAAGGGGTTTAAGCAATTTGCAAGAGGACTAAAACCATATGATTACCCTGTGCCTCGTTGATCATGATATCATTTCAAGATGCTTTTTATTTAGCAGCCGTTGTTGCAAATGAGAGACAGGATAACTTTGTACCATAAATTAGAACAGCATGGTAAATAAATAAAATAAAAATAGATCTATATTCTTCATTTACTTGTTGCACATTTCACCCACAGTGAGCTTGAAAATGCCTTCTCCACTAGCCTTGAGAGTACGACGCAGATCACCATCTGTGAACGTCCCAATCAGGTGATACTCCTCATCAATAACCAGCAGGCATCCACATCCTTTACTTGTGAGCTCAACTAGCTGATCCATTATTAAATCCCCTTCCTTGCAGACCGGAAGCTCATTCTGCTTCTTCATTACATCTTTCACCTGCACACCAAAAAAAAAAAAACTCTGTTCCCATCAAACAAAACGAGTTGCATAATAGATCTTCACCACTAACATGCAAATACCAATTCATTTCCAAAGAAAGACAAAAACAAAAAATCCCTCAGACAGCAAGCATAGCAGTCTTATAAGAAAAAAAAGATCAGCATATGGATCATAACAAGTATCTTTATTTACATGCCCAACATCAAAACTTCCCGTCATAAATTTACACCAACCATAGTAATTATCCACGTGAACATTAACCAAGTTCAGACTATCAAAATCCAACACATTGTGAACTAAGGTTAACAAAACAAGACCACAAAAAATCAACTAAATTCCCCCAAATCGCACATAAATAACAGCTGATACATATAAGTCAAATATTTTAATCAATTATGACATCAAACACTTAACCTGAAATCTAACTAAGCCAGATCTCAACCTACTACATGATAACAAAAAAAAAAAAAAACCACGAATCAATCCCCAATGTACCTTAAAGATCAAACTTTTCCCAATCCTTCCAGCGGGATGATTAGCCGCATACTCCTCCTTAGTCAAATTCCTGGCCCCCATCATCGCAATCGCCACAGTGTCCCCAAACACCATCTGAATGGCCGTGGACGTGACCGGCGCCAAATCGAACGGGCACAACTCCCTCTCCACGGGCAAATGCACATTCATATCACAGACACCCTCCAGCGCATTGCCCTCCACGGACGTCACAGACACGAGATACGCCCCCTTGGCCTTGGCGCACGGCACCACCTTCAACAATTCCTCCGTGTTTCCGCTCTTGCTGAACATCACCAGAACGTCATCACACGACAGAATCCCGATGTCGCCGTGAAGCGCGTCGAGAGGGTTGAGGAATCCGGCCCTGATCCCCAATGATATCAATGTCTGGGAAATCTTGTTGGCGACGAATCCGGATTTGCCGACGCCGGTGAAGAAGATGGTGCCGCTGCATTTCAGGAGGGTTTGCGTGAAGGACAAGGTTTGGGAGAGGGAGAGGTGGCGGAAGAAGTAGTTGAGGTGGTCTTGTTGAGATTTGAAGAGGTTTAGGAGGGTAGTTTCGGAAATTCGGGGGGAGGGAAAGTCTAGCGACGGAGGAAGAGAGCCCATTGTTGGTTCGAATTTAGATGGAGTGAGTGAGAGAAACGATGTAATGGATTATGAGACCGGGGTCGAGTAATTTCGCCGTTATTTTTGGCGGTAAAAGTAAAATGATATTATTTTCTTGGAGGCTTCTGTCTGTGTCGGTGGCGTTGATACTTCGGCTGAGCCACCGGTTTTATTTACTTTTCTCATTAGTCCATTTTACAGTTTAAAGAGATCTCGACATTTATTTTTAGTTTTGCGTAAGTAATAGAATGTCATATATGCCCCCATTTTTCTATTACCTAAACATCTCAGAATCACATATAATAAAATCTAATTACAGGCTGTTAAATCATCTTTCATGGATGTTTAAATCACAAGTTATACAGATATTTTAAATTGTATTTTAAAATTATATATCAAATAATATGATATGTAATATATATATTTTTATAATTTTAAAATTATTTATTACGCTATCTCATTATTTACTAGACAAATGTTAATGACACGAAAATTTTAATATAAAATTTGAGATGTTGAAGCTTATTGTGTTAGAGTTCGAGGTCTAGAGATCAGAACTTCAGCATCAGCACTTTAGACTATTGTTCGTCAAAGGCCCAACGTACTTGCAAATGTCGGGCTTTGGGTTTTGGCCCAATACAAACTTTGCTTTGGGTTTGTCGTACTTTGTTTCATGTACGTAACAATTAATGGCGCCCTACTCAATAGATTCCGGATTGGAGATTTGGTTTCCATTCTCTCCAAAATGAGGGTATCTCTTTGAAAGATTGAAAGTTGTCCAGTCCATTTTAGATTAAGATCTCCAAATTGCACTACAAGCAATTGGCTTTGATTGTCCTCCAACTCGAGTGTTGGTGTTAAAAAAAAAAAGGGAAAAAAGAAGGAACGATAACAGTGATTTAAGCAAAATAATAATCAGATGTTTCAATTTCTGAACACGCAATTCGTGTCAATTCTAAATTCTAGCACGATCAAATAAGTCCTTATTGACGCTTCTCATGAGGATTTTTCAGTTGTCCAAGTTGTAGCTTTTATAGGCACGATTCCTTCTCATCCATTCTTATCAAATTTACTTCAAATCACTGGTCACTTACAATTCTCTAAAGTCTTCAAGATAAGCGTTTCGTAGATTTACAGTCATTACTCCAAAGAATTAATTTTATAAAATTTTATTTATCGTGAAACAATGCAAAAAAGACTTCTGGGAGTTCAGATAAGTTCGAGTTCGACAACCTTTTCTAAAAATCTGCCAAGGAAAAAAAATATGAAAAAGTAAGAAAGTAACTAACAACCTAGGGTTCCATCAGATTTGAATGTCATGTGGGATGTCACTGCCACATGACTCAATCTTCACTCCGAGAATTATTGACATCTATCCCCGATATGACTCAATAAAAAAAAAAAAAGGGTACAGTGCAGGCAGCACTTTTAATTTCACTGTTTTTGTTTCTTCCTGCCCAATTCTTTACATCTAATACCCTACCTATCTCACTATCTCTACACATCTATCTACATATGTGTGTGTGTATATATATATCCTTTACTTTCACATGAGCTTCTTAGACGAACGGGTTTTGAGACGCACAGATAAAGTTCATTTGTCTGTATGTCTTTGGCGATGTGACCCATCGTCAGTTTATGATCACTCCTCCAACTTCAGAGAGGTTGACCCCCCAAAAAAAAAATGAATATGATTGTATAATTAAGCTACGGTTTGTCTAGATTTATAGGGTGATCGGTGATGGTGATGGTGATGGTTATGGTTTCAGGGTTTGTGTGGTGATGACACGACAGTTTATGAACAGTTATGAGGCACGTGCAAGTAGTGCGGTTCATATGGCCACAAAGCAAATGAATGTACTCTCGTCAGGAACCTTTGCCCTGTGGTCAAGCTTAAGGCCGAACGGGGAAAACGCCTGGGACTGGGTGTCCTTGGCTCTCCCTATTTAGTTTTTTCCTTCAACAGTAACGCATATCGCATGAGACACCTTATTTCTGAATTTAAGTTTTGTACAATCAGCAACAATTAATGACGCTTATCATTCAAAAATAAACTATATTGTATATCCATTGCCCTAACCATGAAGAATCAAATCTACATGTTCTAATAGAAAATTGTCCAAAAAGAATTTCTTAAGAAGTAACAATCAATTCTTCTACTACAGACTAGAAGCCAAAACTAAAAAGTTGCTCTTCTCTTTTGGTCGATAGTAGATGTCTTGATTCTGATCCGTCATGACCATTGCCCGTTCGAATTGTCCGAATGAAGAGAAAAGAGAAGCTACATAGATTGAATTATACGAGATCCATGATCATGACCTATATTCACTCTCTTAAATCTGCATGCATGCACGCAATCTGCACCATCTTAATTATCAACGCACGGCCCCCCCAGCCTTTTTGCATTTCTTCTCTCTTCTTTGATCCCCAGCTCTTGCTTGCTGGTGACTCTGAAAAATAGAGCTAGCTAGTATTATACATATTCACCCCACATACTCGTCATATTGAGGCTTTCCAAATAGAATCGGAAAAACTCGGGCTTGAATTTCCTTTTTAATATGTTCGAATTGTTTGCCCATAATTTTCCTCTTGCTGTTTCCATTTTTAAAAATACTATTGGTGATTTAATTGTGAATTGTCAATAAATTATCACTCGATCAGACCAATAATTGTTTCTATTTACCCTTCAAAAGTAAAATTAAGGAGAGAAAATTCTAAAAAAGACATATCACGGGACCCATGAAGAATCTCACCTTCTGACACAACAGTTAACTTCAACGTGACGTGACATGACATGTCCTCTTAATTTTGCTGTTAAATAAAGAAGGAAATTACTATGGTTGGAAATTACCCAAAGCCAAGGAGTGTCCGTACAACAAATGAACCTAATTGGAACCGCTAAAAAGTGGAAGTCTATGGGGCCCACACCACCAACATCGTCCAAGATTTTGACTGTTTCGGACCCTTTTTAGTAAATAACTAAATAAAATAAATTTTGTATAAATACGCACACAAGGTCATTGACGAGGACTCGAAGGGGATCTCGTCCGGTACACGTTAAGAAAGCAAGATTAACATTAATTTCAAACAGAAGCCGACAAGAGTGACAGGTTTGCACGTGGGGCTTGCAAGAATGGTGGGGTCAAAATTCTAACTAGGGGACCCACTTTAATTTTTTTGTCAAATCGAACGTCCCGTTGGATTGACCGAAGAATGCGGGATTCTCGTACAAGTGCTTTTGAATTCTGTGTATGGGCTGGCCGGCTGGCTGGCTTGCCTTTCCTTTTCAACTGTATTTGTTAATAATTTGCATGGGAACTCGACTGCTTTAGCCTTATTACCCTTTTAGCCTATTACATTTCATAAGGCTTAAAGAAATTCTACAGTTCATATATTTATGGCGTCTCTGCAATTTGTCAGGGCTGTTGGAGCTCTCTTTCTCGGTCACTAGTGAAGTGTTTATTCAAAGAATTGTATAGTTTCTGAAGTCTTTCTGCGTTAGAAAATATTACACACACACACACAAAACACAAGGTTAAATCATTGTATACATGGGGAGGGTAATTTTTTTTGCAGGTATTTTGGCAGATCTAGCACTATACTACTAGCTATTATCATGCTATCAGCTTAGCATTTGCTACTGAATTTCTTCGTTACTGACTACATATGTATTTGGTTATTGCTTCTGCATGATATGATGTTATGAAATGCTTACGAAACTTAATTAGTTGCATTTGGTACAGTAGTGTATATTGCTTAACTATATAATATATTTCACAACTAAATGTTTATCAAAAACTCACGTTCTTTCACTCCACAACTAGCAACTTCACTTTACAAATAATTGTGGCTTCAGTGTCTGTGTATCAAGAATACCTTAATTCATATATGAAAGCAAATAGGGATGATAACTAGGACTTGTAGGTGTTAGTTAATTTAGTGACGAATTGTTTTGTGCTAGTATAAGCAGTTTGAGATTTGAATTATGCTGACACAAAAATAAAGAAGGATTTAATTCGTATTTTATATAATTAAAAAAATATTAAAAGAAGGATTTATTCTTTTTTTTTTTTAAAAACAAAAAAAGAGTTTGTTGACGTCTATGTTTAAAAAAAAGATGTAAAATTTCTTGGCTATCAAAGTCTTAATTAAAAGGGAATTGAGTATTTGAGTTATCACCTGTGAACAACTGGTGTGCATAGGAGGACCTCTTTAGGTGCCTAAGGGACTACGGCTCCAACCCCAGTTTTTTTTTTTTAAATTTAACAATAAATTTTTATATTTTTTATTTTTTAAAATAAATATTTTTATGATTTACCCAAAATTTCAAATTTAATACTAAAATTTTAATATAATTAAATTTTAATTTAATAAAAATTTTAATTTAATAAAAATTTTAATTTAATAAAAATTTTAATTTTAATATTCTGACTCCTCTCGTCTTAAATTTTAGTTTCTTATTGGTGAGTTCTGTTAAGCATGCTTCATACGCATTCATGCTTTAATAAATGCCGATAACTTTTGGACATTTTGACGTTTATGGTGCTTATAATTAGACTTTCGATATATGATGGAAAGCTGCTATTGGAAGTGAACCTAAACCACTGTTCAAATTACTTTTTGTTGCACATCGACTGTTGATATGGGTTTTGCTTTATAATCATCATTTGATTACATATCTCATGTCAACCCCTACACGATTTGTTAACAGTTAGTTCCATTAGGATTCCATGATGGGCAATAATTAAGTCGGTAGGTTTCCCTTGAATTTATGTGCGCAGTGTGCTCTACACTTCCTCCCATTTAAATAAATAATAAAAAATAAAAAAAAATTGGCAAAGGAAAGTTTAGATTTCATATATGCCTTAATGTTGTGGTTTGTTTTGTCTACCAATAAGTTCCATAATTGCAAGCTGCCTTCATATTTTCTGGAGAAACCATTTTTCTTTTTCATTTCAACATTGGATTCCTTGTCTTGTAACAGTACTCAGTATTTATACGATAAAATCCTTTTTTTTATTATTAATTTATCATTTAATTCAAAAATTTAAGCTAATTAACTTATAGTGGAAATATACACATTGATTCACTAATATGAAATAATGATTTCAACTATGAACAAATTGCAAAATGAATTTAGTGATCATTGACTGGATCATATCTCGCCAGCCATTCACAAAGATTTCTTTAAGGCTTTCATCTTCTTTATTACATAAAAAGCTAGGCCCGACTAGAATTTCTCGTCCAGCGACTTTTTGATGAATGATAACGACGGTCATGATAACAATAATCGTGTTATTTTTCCCTAATTCTAATCTCACACACTCTTTGAAACAGAAAGCTCGCATCGCATGAACCCAATAATTATAATAGATAACTGATAAAAATTCTTATATTCATTGTACACGTATCCATTTAATATTGGAAACAAAAGAGACTGTAGGGTCTTGATATCAAGCATATGCAGACATGTTTCTTGCATGCAGAACTTGCAGTCTTTGAAAAGAGAGTGACGAATTGTCGTGTGGATCAATTTCTTCTTCTCCTTCTTCTTCTTCTTATTTTTTTTAAGAGAGTGAGGGTTTTGAACTCAAGACATTTGTCATAGGAGGTATAATTTTCAGTAGGCTACGTCTGTTACCATGAATCAACATTAATAATCATATTTACTTCTCATTTCATCACAAATGTCGTTGCAACGAAACCATATTAATTAAATCCGCACAAATTCACACACCCATTTAAATCTGCAATCAGAAAATAGGAAGTATACGAAACATTAATTGGAAAAAAAATGTCCTGTTAGTATGATAATTATCAAAAATGTTTTTATTTTAAAAAAAAATACTAAAAACATATTTGTCGTTAAGACAGTTCTGTTAAAATTTAATTTTTAAAAGACAAAAAAAACGTATCTGATATCATATTTTACTTTTTAAGAAAATATTAAAAAAAATTATTTTCCTTCAAATATTAAGTTTCATTTTTAATTCCCCCTTTTTATTATTTTCTTTTTCTGCCAAAATGAAAACCCAAAAGAACCCTTCATCTTCATCTTCTCCATTTTCTTTTCTATCTTCATATTCATCTTCATGTTCTCTCAAAAGAATCCAAAAAATAAATTCTTTGCTCCTTTTTCTCTTTTATCTTCTTTAGAATTTTATTTTCCACCTATAGGTGTGTTGCAACCAGCCAAATTAGAGAAAATCTTAGGTGTTTTCTTGAGCATGCTTCTTGAAGCATTGAATCGAGCATGAAATATTAGAACCGACCATAAAATCTTGATTATGAATATTGATATTGATTTCTATATCATAGTTGAATATATGAATAGATAATAGGCTAACACATTTGGACAGTTTTATTTTGTTTTGCGTAGTTGAATTGAAGAAGCAAAGTTCATGCTCGGTTTAATTTACCAATATCACCCACCATTAATTTTTGACTTTTGATTATATGCAGAAAAAATAAAATCTTTCCGCCCCCCTCCTTTATCCAAATTCCATTTGCAGTTTATTATTTTACTTGGGGATATAGTATTGACTTAAAAATCAAATTAAAAGATAAGGATGTAGGGATAATGATGCAATACCAGTGCCAATTTTAATGTTGTTGGGAGTGGGAGTCCATGATGATGACGATGATGTAAATAAAAATATTTTTTAAAAGGCAAATAAAAATATTTTAATATTAAAAATTGATTATATTTAAACAAGAGTATCTTAATATTAAAGATACATTCAATTTTTTTTATCTTATTCACTAATTATAATCTTTAATTTTATTTTATTCAATTATTTGAGGATATTTCATTATATATATTTTAATTTTGTCTTATTTAATAAATTGAGGTTATTTTTATAATATTATAATTTAGGTCAAATGATGCCAAGTATTAGTCAATTATATTATTAAATGTATTGTAGTAAAAGCACCTAAATATTAAAATTTTAACACAACCGTCTTATTAGGGACATTTTTAGTTTTTTTTTTTTAAAGAAATATTTTTAGTAATTACCATATCTATCAAGGACTAACAAGTCTTTTTCTCAAAATTAATATCATGATCACCGATCCTTTTTAAAATGTGTAGCAGTGGAAAAGAATTTTTTTCTCCTAATTAAACTTAATTAATATTGTCAAAGAGTTGATTTATTTGCCTTTCTTACTATATAAGTAAACAGTAAACCTGGCTAATATTTATTACTAGTACATTTCTTCGTTAACAAATATACATACCTAGCTAAATAAATACCTAAAAATGAAAAAATGCTCCGTTGGGATAGACACCATGGAGACCACCTTGATTAGAGTGACATGAAATAAATTTTGTAAAAATGATATGGAGAATAAAAAAAAATATTTTTTAAATTATTAATGAGACAAAAATAAAATTAAGTCTCTCCGTCTCATCTCTACATGTTTTTTATAAATATATTAAACGTAATTTTTAGTATATATTTAAATATTAAATAATTTATTAATTTTTTATTTTATAATTTTTATATTTAATTAAGACATACTTTAATAATATATTTTTATTAATAAAAATAAAATATATATAATAAAAAACTAAAAAATCTATATTTTTTTCCTTTATTATAAACAACAAAATGACTTCTTTTTTTGAGTTAAGCTATTTTAATGAGAATATTAAGTAATTAATAGAAAAATCAATAATACTAAGAACTAGACTATTATTTAAATTCTTATTTTTTATTTTTCTTTTATATGTTATTTATTTAAAATTATTTATTAATTACTATTTACATTATTAAAAGATATTATTAAATTATTCTAGTTTCTTAATTTGATACTTTTTTAATCATAATATAAATTAAAATTTTATATTATTAAAATTTATTATTTAATATTAACAAATAAAAAATAGAGAAGCAAGGTGGAGATGAAAAAGACAATTCCCGTATGGAGATTTTTTTATCTCTACCCCATTAAATTTTTTAGAAGAATAAGGTAGAAACGAGAAATAAAAATTGGAATGGGACACAAGAAAGGCCTCCCGCCTTACCCCTTTACCATCCTTATAATAAATGCCCAATACATAAAACCAAGTCAACATGATATAATCAATTACTCTTAATCTTTAGTTTTAATCTTTATATATTTAAAAAATAAATAAAATAAAATTATAAGTCATTTGAATTAAATATTTTAATAATTGTTAAAATATTACCTATCAATTAGGAAAGTTTATAAACAAATACGAATTCTTGGTCTCATTCTCTGTATTGAGATATACAATAAGAGTAATAAGTTAATTCAAGATCTCGCTATCAATTATTTGGTCCCAAAAAAGTCATCTTTCTTGATAAAGTTGGTTGATTAGGATAAATTGCATCCCTTCAAAACCGTATAAGTATCTTTTGATGTATACGGTTCAACAAAATTTGTGAAAAAAAATCAATGTATAACTTCTAACTCCCACTTCTTTTTTCTAAGTTAGCTCCTTATATTGAAAGGGCTTTTCTTCTATTTTTCAAGAACAACGAGTTTGGTTGATTTTTCGATATTTATAATATCTAATAGAAAAAAAAGTAATTCACTAAACTTTTCGAACTAACTTTTCATTGACATATTTTTTCATCGAGATCTAATTCAAAAATCACGGTGTCATTTTTTTTTTTTTTGTTCCTGAATAGGCTTTTTAAATTTTTTAAAGTTTATACTCTACTCAAAATAAGGATTTGGCTAATTTTTATTTGCACTTATAGAACAAATGACCCCAATATTACATCTCCCCCCCTTCATTTCTTTCATGTCTTTTGCCAAATATTCGACAAATTTATCATATTTCTTATTCCATTGATTAATAATTTGAGATCACTCTTATTTTGAATAAATTTCGAAATGAAATCATTTATGATATCTAGGATATAAGTAATAATCATATATATATATATATAGGATATATTAATAATTGCGTTTTTTTAAATAGAGCCTGAATATCTCAATTATTAGTCCCAGCCAAGACAACCACAGAATTTTTTTATATAATTCAATCAATTTTTTTTAGGGCGAAACAAATGATATCTTGATCGGGGGAGAGAATGGAAAAATCTCATATGACCCAATAGATCTGCCAAGTCACATGTCAATCCAATATAGATTCTTATCTCTGCAACCTCGAAAAAGTACTTTGGAACACCAATAGGCATAAAATGAAAGAAAAAAAAATTAAATACTCTAGTTTACTTTAATGTGGAAGCGTATTAATGGGTTTCATGTCTTAATAATATTGGCTTTTATCATATTTTATATATAGATTGAATAAGTTCATAAAATATAAAAAAAATTCTTACAAATAAGTCCTTTTGAATGATGACCAAATATCAATACATATGCTTATAGGGAATTAACCTCCATTACATAATGGTACTTATTGAGTATATAATATATATATATATACTTCTTCTTTTTTCCAGCAAATTAAACTCTTTTATTATTAGTAAAAGATATTACTAAAAGAATAGAACAAATATTAATACTTTTTTCGAGATAATTCAATTTTTTTTATTAAAAAAAGGTATATATCAGAGTTTTTTTTTAATGCAATTAAGTTATATAGTGTCTATTTTTTTTTATTAATATAAGGGGTAATCCCATTGGTTTGCCTTGCTATCGTGTTCATAACGTTGTATTGAATGATCATGATCATTTGCTTTTTGTCCATATAATACATATAGCTCTGATTGCTAGTTGGGCCAATTCAATGACTCTATATAAATTAACAGTTTTTTTTTCTCTCTGATCCTATTCTTGATCTAATATGGAGACAAGACATGTTCGTTAAACCCTTCATGACTCATCTACGAATAACCAATTCATAGGGTGGTTGGAATATTACAAGAGGGACGAGAACAAATCTAGGTATTTGGAGTTACGTTATAGCTAGGGTGCATATTGTGCTTTTCTGGCTTGTGCTTCTTGGCAACTATCTGGCATTGGGTATACTGGGATCTAAAAATATTTGGTGATGAACGTATAGAAAAGTCTTCTTTGGATTTGCCTAAGATCTCTAGAATTCATTTACTTCTCTAACGAGTAACTTATTTTAATTTTAGGAAATTTCATGTAACCTGATTGTATGGTCTTGGAATACGAGTATCCAACCCCTATAGATTAACTAGCAAGATACAATCTATAAATCCAGCGTGAGGCATTGAAGGTTTTGATCCTTTTGTTCCAGGAGGAATAACCTTTCATCATATTGCAGCAAGTACATTAGGCATTAGGCATCTTAGCAGGTTTATTCCATCTTCGTGTCTACCCACCTCAATGTGTATACAAAGGATTACGTATGGGCAATATAAAAACTGCTCTTTCCAGCAACATCGTTGTTGTCTTTTTTGTAAATTTGTTGTTGCTAGAACTATGTGGTATGGTTCAGCAACTATCCCAGTTGAATTATTTGGTCTCACCCACTATCAATGAGATCAAGGATACATGAAATAAAAAATATATCGAATAATTAGTGTTGGACTAGTTGCAAATCAAAGTTTCTTATAAGCTTGGTCTAAAATTATTGAAAAATTAGCTTTTTATGATTACAATATAAATAATATAGTGAAAAATAGATTATTCAGGGTAGGATCAATGGATAACAAGGATGGAAAAATAGTTGGGTGTCAGGATACCTTATTTTTAGAGATAAAGAAAGGCGTGAACTTTTTGTACATCGTATGTCGACTTTTTTTGAAACATTTCCTTTGTTTTAGTAGATGAAGATGAATTTATTAGAGCCGATGTTCCTTTTAAAGGGTAAAATTAAAGTATAATGTCGAATAAATAGGTGTAACTGTTGAATTCTATGATAGCAAACGAAATGAAGTGAGTTATGGTGATCCTACTACTGTAAAAAAAATATGCTTGACATACTCAATTAGGTGAAATTTTTTAATTAGATCAAGCTACTTTGAAATCTAATAATGTTTTTTTGTAGCAATCCAAAAGGTTAATTTGCTTTTAGACACACTTCATTTTCTCTACTTTTCTTCTTTTGACACATTTGGCATGATGCTAAAACCTTGTTCAAAGATGTTTTTACTAGTATTGACCTAGATTTAGATGCTCAAGTGAAATTTGGAGCATCTCAAGAACTTAGAGATCCAACTATAAGAAGACAAGTAGTCTGATGCAATATTACTCTATTGCTTTTCGCTTCTATTTTGATTTGTGATTTAAAAATTTTAAATGAAGTATTGGAGAAATCTGTATTTAAATCATCATCTTGATCTTTGGGCATTATAATTATAACCACAAAAAATAACTTTTTGATTTTTATTCTTTCATATCTTTAGATAAAATTGAATCAAATAATTAAGAACAAGTACTTTCTAATTTTCTCTTCCAAACTCATTTTCTTCTGTATTGGATTTTTTTTTTGGCCGTATAAGATGAAATTCTCATATATGGTTCTCAAAGAGCTAGTCCCCTTGATTTACCTATTTCAATAAAGTTTACGATGGTTCGAAGAGCGTCTCGAGATTTAGGCGATTGTAGATGATATAACTAACAAATACGTTCCTCTTTATGTCAATATATTTTATTGTCTATGAGGAATTATGCTTGCTTGTTTTTTAGTACAAGTAGCTACAGGGTTTGTTATCACCTTTTACTGTCATGCGATAGTTATTAAGGCTTTTTGCATTTGTTCAATACATAATGATATAAACAAACTTTGGTTGATTAACAAGATCAATTCATTACTAGTGGCAGGTATGATAGCCCTAATGATAATCCTACACGTATTTCATGTGCATCTTACTGGTGGTTTTAAACAACCTCGCGAATTAACTTATGTTACAGATGTAGTTTTAGCTTTATTAACCTCATCTTTTGGTGTAATAGATTATTTTTTATATTGGGACTAAATTGGATATTGGGCAGTAAAAATTGTAACAAGCATACCAAAAGTGATTCCAGAAATAGGATCGCCTTTGGTAGAACTATTGCGCGGAAGTGCTAGTGTGTGACAATCCACTTTAACTCGTTTTTATATTTTACACACTTTTATATTACCTTTTCTTACTGTCGTATTTATGTTAATGCATTTCTTAATGACACGTAAGCAAGGCATTTCAGGCCATTTATAAAATTCTAAAAAATCTAGATCATAGCGATTTGTAATCAATCCCTTATCTTTATACTTTAAAGAGGAACAATAATATTTTATTGTTACAAATATGGATTATTGGCAAAGAATAAGATGAATTTAAAATTTTTTCCTCAACTCCATAATATTATTTGAAATAAATGAATAGTTGAAGGTAATTCTCCGAAGAGAAAATAGATTATAAGAGTGTGACTTGAACTATTGATTGGGTCATGCAGAAATATACCTTTAATTTACTACATTGAAATTTATAACCAAATGTGTACCCCACTAGAGGTAGTGAATCAGAGAAGAGAGAGTCTTCGCCCCTCAAGCCTTGTCATAGAGAAGATAATCAAATTCAAGTGAAAAGAATCTTTTCTATGATCAGACCCAAGCAAGCAATGCATGAACAAGCTCGTAAGATCCAATAGAATAAGTTATATGGTATAATCTAAATTATGCTTTAGCTATATTCCTTATTTAATAGTATTAAAATGTATTCACTTCTTCCAAATCAATTCAATTTATGATACTATTGGAGTGAACCAAAGGATCTAAAGAAGAGTAATAGCTAAACTATATTAGTAACAAATAAATTCTTTATGCGTAAAAAATTAAAATCTCAGTTCAATCTATTATTTATTTTTGTTTGGGGCTAAGGGTGAAATACAAGGGGTTGAGATAACCCAGAAAGCTCTTGATTAAGATCAATTTTGTAAGCCTACTTAGGTATTGACCAGGAACCTATGAGAACTAAATTCCTTGAAATTGATAGTTGCAACTTCGTAAAATGAAATTTGATAATTTTTTATATAGAATCATTCAAATATGCATGGATATGATGTAATATAAATTTTCTAAAATTTATATTTATTTTTGTATATATATCCGTTTAGTTCGATTGATTCTTACTCGAGCCAGATGATGAAAAAAAATTTATGTCCAATTCTTTAGGGGGAGGGATCAATAAGAATTCACCTATCCCAATAACAAAAAAAAACTTAACTTTAACGATCTTATATTAAGAGCTATGTTAACTAAGGGTATGGGTCATAATTATAACGAAGAACCTGCATGGCCCAACAATTTTTTATATATTTTTTTAGTAGTAATTCTCAATACTGTTACATGTAATGTAAGCTTAGCAGTTCTAGAACCATCAATGATTGGTGAACCTGTAGATCCATTGGTAACTCATTTGGAAATATAACCCGAATGGTATTTCTTTCCTATATTTCAAATACTTTGTACAGTACTTAATAAGTTGTTGGGTATTCTTTTAATGGTTTCAATACCTACAAATTTATTAACAATACCTTTTTATTTTGAAAATTGTTAATAAATTTCAAAATCCATTTCGCCGCCCAGATTGACTATAAATTCATGAATGACTCTTGGATTTTAATTTCAAATTGTGTTTCCTAATAATAAATGCGAGAAAAAAAAATCAAAATTAATACCTAACTAATCAGTATCAATATAGATTTTTTATTTTTTAAAAATCCTTCTCAATTTTAATGATAATAGCAATTATAAATATATGTAAACTCTCAACATAAATTGTCTCACAGCTAACTTATCGGGTATCTTATTTGTGTATGATGCCTCATTATATGGAATTAGTTGAAAATTATTGTATTGCAATGTGGATTGAAGAGAAAATAAATAAAAATTTTAAGAGAGCACAACATGAACTGTCCCAAATAGAACTATGCAATAAGAAAGAGTGATGAGTATATAGATAGTTATATCGACATCTGTTTACTAAATAAAAACCTTCTGACACACTTCAATTGTATTCAAAAAATTCTACTAAAAAAAGAAAAAAGGGTTCTCCACCAACCATTTTTTAGAAAAAGGAATCCAAAAAAAGTTTAAGTGCTAAAAATATTTACTTTATGTTGTTATATTGTGCTTGATGATTATATCTTTTATCTCAGCAAATATATTAAATTGTAAATCCTTTTTTCCCGGTATCCAATCGGATTGGAATATATAATATCATAATAATAATATAAATTGAATTACTTTATTTTTCTATTCCATACAAAACTTCATAAGTTTAAGTAGAATTTATCAATTCCTTTTCATTTGTATATATCTCTTAAAAATTTTAGCTGAAAATTATTCTCAACAAGTCTAGGAAAGTGATCCCCTTTTTTTTATCGGGTCCAGGTAAAGACCAAAGGTCTTGAGCGACCGATCTAAAAAAACAACTTTAAAAATAAACAAGTATCTTTAATTTCTTCTTACTCGTTCCAAGTTTAAAATACTATTTGTGCAAATAAAAATTCCCTTTGTTACATAATTTTTTCTTCATATAGATAGATCTAGGATTCAAATGGTAGATATGCAAGCATGATAACTTATATCTCCATGCATCTAGGAACTTTTGCTTGCATTGTATTATTAAGTCTATCAAAATTGATAACATTCGAGATTATGTAGAATTATACACAAAAAAATTCTCTTTTAGCTCTCTCCTTAGCTTTATGACTTTTATCCCTAGGAAGTCTTTCTTTACTAACAGGTTTTTTCGGAATTCAATTATTCTTGTGTGAATGGTAAGCAGGCCTATAAAAAAAGGACAAAACTATGCAAGTTTGTGGACACTTTTCAATGGACTTCTTACAAAACTCAAATACTGAATTGAATGTTACAAAATTTATGGAGTAAGAAGTTTGCATCACCACGGGGAAATAAGTGACGCCATAAAATTTTAACAAAAACGATAACTAAATAAGCATAAAATGAATTCGTGGTCCAGCATTGTCCACAGCCAGGAAACTTTTTAAGTATTCAGGTACAGGATTCTTCAAGCAATACCATTGGATTATGGAGGTATAATATTTTAATAATGCATATAAAATTTTTAGCGAGATGTATGATGAAGATCTTGACCCAAAAGGACAAAGAGAAGATCAGATAATTCGGTGAAGTATACGACTCAGTTTTTTCTTTTGGTTGACATAACGAATAGTTATATAATGATAAACTAACCAATGGATATAAATCTATTGAAAATCATCATAGCATGAACAGAGAAAGACAAATTCAATGGTTAATGAAAAAGCCCTTTAAACTGCAGAATTCAGGCACTCTATGTGACTATTTAGATCAACGCAAATGCTTCTTAATTACCGGCATTGATAATTAACCTTCTGTACACCAAACATACAATGGTTATCTAGGAAATTATTGAATAACCAGAATAATTACTGGATCATATGACACAAATATGCAAAAGGAGAAGAAAATCATTTTACAATTGAATCAACTCATAACAAATAGTAAATATGTGAGGATCTAAGAAATCTCTCCAAGCAATAAGTAATTAATTCTGAAGAGCAAGTTCTTCTCAAGGAATCTGAATGTTACTCAAATTTGGCATTTCTTAAGTTTAGATAATGCAATTTCATAAAAGAATCAATCATTCCCACAACTTACATGTATAAAACTCAAAGGCATGCATAATCTTAGATATGTATAATGTTGACATCAGAAAGTAATGCTTTTAATATATATTAGTCTTGAACTATACCATACAAGAGGCCCCCTTCAGAGAATTGGAATCATATAACTAATGACAGGCACAAGGTAAACTTAAATGATTAGGAGCACGAACAGATCCCCTGTGCACCAGAGGGTGGCATTTTCATACTCCATTAGAATCGCTTAAAGGGTAAAGAGGGTTCTCTAGCAACTATCCTATTAACATTAGAGCTTTTTAATTTGTTTCTTGGCCAAATGCTCATGTAATATACACTCTTTCTACAAATATAAGAGGGAGATATTATGTCGCTTAAAGGGTAAAGAGGGTTCTCTAGCATCTATCCTATTAACATTAGAGCTTTTTATTTTGTTACTTGACCAAATGCTCATGGAATATACACTTTTTCTATAAATATAAGAGGGAGGTAGTACGCCAATTCATTTTTAAGCCTAAAATAATCAGAAAATCCAAAAAAGGATGACCCAGCAATATCCAATCACTGATGCACTTTGGCCAAGTTGATAAAAAAAGTTTCTTCGAATCTCCATGCATAGCTTCCTTCGTTATTTAATTACCCAAATGCATTATTAGCATTAATAATATTGGAAGATTTTGGATGCAAACTTTTGTTTCCCTTGTATATCATATAATATAACTATATTTCGCTTGATTGGAAATCCAACTAGCTAGATTCCACTGTTTCAAAGTTAGTGTGATCAGTGTAATTATTTTCATGTAAGTCGATGCATTCTCCCTCATTCTGAAACATCTGAACCCGATGACATGACAATTGAGAAAAATTGCAGATGCAAATTTACAGAATTAGGTTAAAATATTTTAACACAAAAATCAGATTCATTGTTAACTTGAATAAGTATTGAGTTACTAAAAAGAAATCAAACCTGTCTATTATTTTATTCTCTTGCTTTCAGTTGAAATGACACCACAAATGAAAGAAACATATCAATTAATTGACAAGATCTCAGTTCCACTATGGGTTTTCATTTGCAAAAGCACTATTTTAATAACCTAAAATATATATAAGGGCTAGATGTTCATCCTATCACAATACAAAGCAAAGACCATGCATATTATTTCTGAGACATGAGACAGTAAAGCATTAAAGTGACACCAGGCAGAGAGTATAGAGAAGTCAGAGATAAGATAATAAGATAAAGACTACCAGAGATGGAAAAACTGTCTACCAGCTGCAACCCTGCCATTAAACAAATTGCTTGACAAATCTGACAGATGATTTTTATTTATATAGCTCTTTCTAAGTTTGAACTACTAAGAACTGAATTGCCAATACCCATTCACGAATTGGGAAAAAATAATGTCAAACAAATTTAGGGGAGAGATGGATGAAGACAGATGATCTGCAAATTAAACTATAGCTTGCATACATGAATATTCAATTCAAGTACATAAAACTACAAGAGCAATTAGATGCTCTGATCAGTTCCACATAGACCATAACTGCTAGTACAATTACAACTACAACTACCACTACCACTACCACTACCACTATTTTTTAAAGTATTTTAACTACTAGTTCCCTAATGACACCATCTGTTTACATAGAAAGCAGATAGATTCAAGGTATCCCCAGATCTAACCCTGCGCTTTAATTCCGTCAAAGCAAACAGAAGACAGAAACAGTAGTGCACAGTGGATACTAAGTAGTCTACATGTACTAAAATACCACAATACTAGCTCAAAACCAGAAAAAGAAAATACCCTCATAGATCAAGCAACCAGAATATAATAAGAGGAAGAAGGAAGAAGAACAGCAAGCAAGTATTGATACTGTAAGCTTCTAGACTTCTTGTTTTATGAAAGTTTTAATTCATCTTTCATAATTTTTAACTTGCACCTGGTGGTGGTGGCAGAAGTGGAATTTGCTGCTGTTGTTGTTGCAGTTGCTGCTGGGGTGGACGCTTACGCTTCTTCTTCTCGTAGCTAATCCCTCTTGCTTTCGACTGCAAATCACGAACCTCACGAAGATAAAGCCTCACAGCGCGTGCACCAAAAGGGTTTGCCTCAGGTTTCCCCCCGTTTTCCTCGAAGGCAGCGCGTAGGCGGCCGATGAGCGCGTCAAGGCTGCCCCAAGCCTGGCGGAGCGGGCAGGGGCAGGGGGCAGGCGGGTTGGGGTGTCCATAAAAAGGGCAGATTGGGGTGTGCACTTTGGTCTTGCCAAACTGGTCAAGATAACGAAGGAATTCGAGAACGTGCGCGCCACTGCAGCGGGAGAGAGTAAGAGGAGGCCTGTGATTCTTAAGGTACTGGCCAAAAGTGTTCCAGTCACGGCGCTTTTGATTCT
Organism: Ailanthus altissimus; assembly: GCA_946807835.1. Taxonomy (NCBI): domain Eukaryota; kingdom Viridiplantae; phylum Streptophyta; class Magnoliopsida; order Sapindales; family Simaroubaceae; genus Ailanthus; species Ailanthus altissimus. Next base: position 26,313,560 of record OX327684.1, read on the forward strand.
CATAGCGGCTGCTGGAAGGTGATGATGATGCTGATGATGGAGATGCTGAGGAAGCCGATGCCATCTGCAGCCCGTTGCTGAGAGTGTTTGGGTTTGTGTTGAGGTTGCTTATTGCGTTTGCAGAGTTGGAGCTGTTCATTTCTGAGATTGAATCCATTTTAATTTATGGTTTCTGGTTTTCCTACGTTCTCTTCTAGGGTTCCCTATTAGCTTATATCTAATAGGAGAGTGTGAGACAGAGAGCAGAAAAAAGAGAGAAGTAGTTGTTGAGTAATGAGAAGAGAGTGAACTGAATCTTTGGCTTCTTATAATTCTTGCTGCAGTGGATTAGTCTCTTTTTTTTCTCTTTTTTTTGGGAGATGTTACCGTTGACAAAATCAACCACACACGCAAGAAAAAAAGAAAAAAAAAAGTCTTGTTATATTGACATTAGAGAATTTCCATTTAGATAAGAGATCAGTGATGAGAATGGAGCAGCGAATAAGATTTTGAGATTGTATTGATTTGAAGGAGATGACGAGATTGATGGGAGAGTTTCTTTGTTTGAGCAATAATGGAAAAATTTTGCTAGGCTGTGAAAAATTGAGAAAAATTTTGGTAACTTTGTTTTCTGAAAATGTTAAGTGACTGTTTTCATTTGCTATAAATGGAGGAGCATCTGAGATCTTAAATTGATAACGGGGTTTACACCTACATATTACTGATGATATATTCTTAGCATGGTTAGAGAAAAAAAGAGAACTGAAAAGGGATAGGGTCATTAGTTGAGCAAGGAACTGTGTACTGTTAGGGCTTGTGAAAATGGCAGAAAAGGGATAGGGTCAGTAGTTGAGATGGGGACAGGAAAAAGTTTTAAAGGGTAAAAAATTTAAGAGAATAACATGATTTTGTTTTCTTTGAAGTGTAGTATGAATGACGGTTCCTACTCTGAGTTACCATAATACCCTTGTCAAATATTCTCTTCCTCTAAAATATTCTTTGTTTTTTACACTTGATTTTATCTTTGCACTTTAGGACTTGAAGAATTAAATGGGTAATTGAGTGACAAAAGATATTCATCAAGTTTACAAGTTTTGGATTGGATTGCACAAATTGAACCCAATTGCTTATATAAGTGGCAAAATTTATCCATCCGTGGCTTAGGTTCAATGTTTGAGTTTGACAAAAGTTATAGCAGTTTTAGTTTTTTTAATTATTAAAGGTAAATTTTAATTGATTATATTAAAAAATTATTATTATAATTAATTAATATGAGTTTTAATATTTAAAATTTAATACATTATAATTAGTTGAATTTGAATTGAAATATTTGAAATTTAAGATTTGAGATATAATATTTATATAAAAATATATATATATTTAACTTTAACAACCACTATATTTAGGTTGCGAGTACTTATATATATATGCCTCAGACTTTACTTCTATTCTTTCAAATGTATGTCTAAAAATTTTATTTGAGTGAAAAAAAAATTGAAATATTTATCAATGTCATTGGTTCAATCCATCCTAAGTACTGAACAAATGCAATACTATTTTTTCTGTGGCAACAGAATTTGTATGTAAAAGTGTTGTAGTTAGGTTTTGGAAAAAAAAAAAACCCATACTTAAATACATATGTAAAATTATACACAGTTAAAATTTTAGGTGCACTCTTTTTATAAAATGTGTATTATATTTGTATTCATTTTTTATTAATTGATTAATTAATATACATGACATAAATTTAATGAAAGAAATACTATATTTCAAATATAACTATATATATATATATATAAACCTCTTAAACAAACGTTCTAAGTATAAAAAACTTATAGTCAAGTGGTAAGAAAGTCTTGACTCTTGACCCTTGAATAACATTGGGGTAGGCAAGATTCTCCCTTTATAATATGTTGGAAATTTGTTCTCTCTTTATAGGCATAAATTTCTCCGAACAGAATAAAATTTTCTCACAATCTAATCTTTTTACTAACATGAAGTCAGTAGTTGTTAAAAGATAGGATTATTAAAAAAATAAATCTTAACCGCAACATATATAACTAATGTATAATATATGTCAAATTATTATAAAAAAAAGTAGATTAAAAGATGATCTTAATTTATTTCGAATATGCTTCGACATGCTTCTCAAGTTTTAGCGATCGGTAAAGAAAAAAAAGAATAATACTACATTTTATGTCTTTGATTTTAAGTGATGTGACATACATTAATTAATAAATAATAAATTTTAAATATTAAAATAACTATTATACTTTTTATCGTCTAATTAATGTTCATTATATTTTTTATTATTGAATCGATGTATGTCATATCAATTATATTTATAAAAAAACCTTGACATAAGTTGAAAAGTGTAATAATATTTAAAAATAAAAAGTGATGAAATATATAATTTTTAAAATATAAAAATATTCCATACATATATTAAATAGTACTTGAATGTAAAATAAACAAGTAGTCTTGCACTTATAATTAGAGAAAATGGGATTTGAACCCTAAAGTTAAAAAAAAAACATATAAATTTGAATAATTTCAAATTTTTATTTATCTATTATATAACAAATTTAATTAACTTTAAAAATAAAAGGATAAAAATAAAAAATCACCATATTTTAATTTTAAAAAGTCAAAAATTAATAAAATACTAAACAATGGTAGAAAATATAAAAATAAAAATTTATCATATTTTAACTAAAATATCAAAAAGTCAATTAAATACAAAAAAAAATGGTATGGAATTTAAACATTTGATCTCGTAGTAAAAAATAACACACTTTAATCAATTAAATTATTTTAAATTTTTTATTATGTGTGAATCTACAAATTTTATTAACATATTATCTTTAATATCACATATTAATAATTTTAAAATAGTTTTAAAATGTTATTGATAATGTTTAAACCTTGGTTACGCATATGACATATAATAGTACTAATCATTGAGTTATAATAAATTTTATAATATAATGTCAAAATAAAAAATATAAAAAGGTAAAACGATAGGATACTAGCCACCACTTATCGTCATTGACCTGGTCCATCGCCAGTCTTCACCAGCAACAGCGAGAGGTAACTAGGGAGCAATATTGATCGATGGTTGTGGGCGATGACTGATGAGTGGTGACTGACAGATGATAGCCAATTGCAGTGACCGGGGGCGACGGGTGGTGATCGACAACGAATGGTGGCTAAGGTCATGTCATTTTACCTTTTTATAATTTTTTAATTTAATATTATTTTACAAAATTTATTGTAACTCAATAGTAAGTACTCTTACTTATTATTGGATAATCAAGATTTATAAAAGTTGTAAATTTATAAATAAATATTAATTTAAAATAATTTAATTAATTAAAATATATAATTATTTTACTATATTATCAAAAGTTCAAGCCTCTTTTTTACATATTTCATTGAATTTTGACTTTTTTTAATTAGAAGAATAAAAGCTATTTTTTTACTATATTTAATCAAATTTTGATATTTTTTCAATTAAAATGTGGGCAATTTTTTTTTTTCATTAAAGATAATGAAATTCGTTACTTAATTGAGGTATAAGTCGATCCTTTAGGATGAGTAATCATCTAGCTAAATTTCTTTTTGAACTCCAACTTTTTATCGACTTTTTTATCAACCTTTTTCATCCAGCACGTTTCCTCTTAAAGGTTTCTTCTGATGATAAAATTGCAATATGTGCCATCAACATTGGACATTTGATGATAAGAATGTAATCACTAAACACAGTAACACCTTTGACAATTTGTTTGCAACATGTATCTTTTCTTTTCATTATTTATTAACAGCAATCCTTGCCTTCGTAACCCCAAGAAAGTGGATGAAATTTGAAATAATTGTAATTCGCCTTGGACATGGTAAACTCGCTAACAATTAATCTGAAAATTCTCCACTAAAAATCTTATTAAAATTTCCGAAACAACAGAAGTGTACTATTTAAAAAAAATTTAAGAAAGAAAAGAAAAGCTTCAGCCCGTGTATGGAGCAGAGTCTTGGGAGTGTACACTTTCTGTTTACTTTGAAGTTTTAACATCTCGTGTATTTTCTCTGATGACTGGTGTAATGTACCAGTGCCGACCCAAGTAGAAAATAGGGTTAAAACAAAAAAAAATTTGTTAAATGATAAAGTAGTTAACCAAGGTGAATGAATATAAATAAATAATTAAGTAAAGGTCATGCATGACGTGACAGATGAAGCAAATAGTCCATGGAGCGCATGATGAATCAAAAGAAAGAAAGGGACAATGAAATGAAATGAAATGACAGCAGACCCAGATGAATATTAAATCATTTTTATTGAAAGCCTCTGCACTTCCAGTGTAAGGCCACATCTAAACGTTGTATTGCGGGGAAAAAAAAACCCTCGAACAGGGATCAATAAACTGCTTGGATGCGTGGGCTTCTACAACTCCTGTTTATGTATACTTCCAAGTTCCCAAGTATTTGTTTATGTTTTAAAAGCTCATTCTCCTTGACAGCTGAAAAATATGACCAAATTGAATACCAAGTTTGAGTAATAAATTAATGTTATTTTAGGGTTTATGCACTTGTATAAAAGAAATGACACCTCGAGCAGACAATTTCGAAACCCATGAATGTCTGTATTTAGGGAATCATAGACATACATTGTATGGGGTCACCGCCCTTGTCTCTTGCACCCCACCAAAATAATTATACAATTATAATGTTTTTAACTTTGAATATTAAATTTGCTTATTACAAAACTACCTTAATTAATAATTGATAGATGTATTTATATATACTCTTGTATTCTAAAAACAGTACATTTAACTCTCTGAGATTTGAAAGATACATTTATAAATAACTTCAAAATCTATTCAGATTTGATTGTGACTTAAACCTTACTCTATATCTGGAATATCAACCTAACTATCAAACAATTGAAATTTTCTGTCTCTTTGGAGATTAAGATTTAAAAGTATGCAGTTCATTTTCTTAATTGGATGGGAACAACTCTATTTTGCATGCTAATATTTAGCATTTGGTGAAACTTATTTCTGTTTCAGTCCAGCAATTGTGAGGAGGTAGGTAATAAATCAAGAGAAAAAGATAACTGGACAAGAAAAGAACGAACCGGCACCACATTCACCACTATCTATTTGCAACTATAGCAAGAACATATAATGTAACAAGTTTATTTTTCAAGATAATTAAATATGCAAAATCATGATGTGAAACCAACCAAATGGATCGAATACTTCAAACTTTATTGCCATCAAACTATTGAAACTTGAATATCGACCTTTTCTAGATTATGCTTCAATGTTGGTTTTGTATCTCCAACGTTAACCAGTAGAGGGCCTATAGGCCGTAGATCAGAAGTTGAGATTATTTAGTTAATATTTACCACTATTACTTCAACTGGTCATTAACTAAATTCCACATCAAAAACAACTTCTTTAAAAAAAAAAAAATTTAATAAGCTCTTTTTTAAATACAACCACTTTTCTAACTTCTTCTCTATCAAATAAGGCAAACAAAATTAAAAGAAGATCATTTGACGTTAAATATATTTATACATATATATAATATGAAGCTTGTTTGATCAGTGAAAAAAGTACAGGCACTTAACACTCCTGAAACAAACTCTTTCCCTAATTTCCTAACTTAGGTCCTGAAATTGCAGACAAGGCCCTTTATTGATTAGTGAAATATGTTTATAGATTAGGTAGCATTGTTTAAATTTTAAAAACAAGATACAATGAAATGTTTCTTATATTCAATGCCAATGGCGTCCGGCCGTATGCACGTAGTTAAATTACTGCCAGTTAGGCATATGGTAGAAGACTCTTTATGATATTCGTTCTAAGAGAAAACTTTTGTCAATTAGGGTTTTTAAAATAATTTCAAATTTTGTACTCATATGCATTATTTATTCAATTTTGTATGATAAATACTTCTGTTATTCTGTCAACCTATATATGGTCAAATGTTATTGATTTTTATTTCATTTCAAAAAAAAAAAGTTAATGATTTTACTTGAAGAAGGTTATTATGTGATTCTATATACATTCAATTTTTTTTTTGAAATGATATATTTAATTATTATTTTTTTAAAGAGATATATTCATTTTATTTTTATTTGATAGTCAGAGTATCCAAACTCAACATCTTAATATTAATAAAGAGATTTTCGTCTTTATATTAGGTAAAAAATTTAGGTATAGATAAGGATCTATAATTATAACAAATAAAAAAACTTAATTAAAAGAAAAGAAAAGAAAGAAAGATATGTGAACCCATCAATTTCTATAGTAGTATATCAAGCAAATAGGAAGTAACAAAAAATTATTTTACCATTTTCTTCCATTTCATCTCACTTAATTTAATTTTTTGTAGCTGCTAGAATTCCCATTTGGTTCATCCCATTCCCATATACACATATGGCATCAAAAATTTGGCAAAGCATTCAATTTCAACCTTTTTTTCATGTGATAAAGATTGATCCAAAAATCAACTTAATTGAAGTAGACGCCCTAAGTCTATCCTATATTAGCCTATTAAGGGAGTTTGTCCTAAATAATCTTTAGAGGTGGTAGGGCCAATTCATTGATGTAAGATACTTACCAAATTCTGTGTTTTTCTCACTCCAACCCTACCCTATTTCGAGGGATTTTTTATATAAAAAAAATAGTAGTTTAAATAGAATTATTATGCTATGTTTAAAGAAAAAACCAACCCCGTGATCTCTAATCCTAAAACTTTAAACCTAAAATAGTACAAATAAATTATTATCATTATTTAATTTTTGAGTAAATACCATTCACCCCTATTAAATTTGATAACAATAAAAAATTCTCATAATATTTGATATTATTCAAAAACCCTCTGTCCTTATAAGTGTAAAGAATAAGTTAATTTTAAATGAGTATAACAATATTTTTATTTTAAAAATCAACAATTACATTTATATAATATTAAATAGTAAAAATTTACTGTATAAACAATAAAATTAATTAATATACTTATACTATCAAATACTTAATAAGAATAACATGAGATTTTATTATATTATGAATTATTAAATGTCTACATTTTTGTTAAAATACATATTTTCAACATTAGTCATCATATTAATATAACAAATAGATAAAAGTAATTAATTGTAACACAATATAAATTTATTATTTAAATATTTAAAACTATGTTATATAATACTACTTTACTGTTTATATAATGCATTATTACTTCTAATACAAACGTAATTATTGATTTTTTAAATAAAAAGATCGTTATATCCCTCTAAAATTAATTTATACTATTACATTTATAATGACGGAGGAGTTTTTAAATATTATCAAACGCTAAAAAGGTTTTTAATAATTAAAAAATTTATTAAAAGGGTAAATAATAAATTTCTTTAATTTTTGTTTTTAAGTTTTGTCACAATTCTATAAACCCAAATCTTAAATGATTGTTTTTTATAATATAAAGAATGTAACCTAAAAAAAACTATCATTTTCTTACTTTCAGAATTACCATCAAGTCCAACATGAACTTGGACAAGTTCAGTTCAATCATTCAACTTATGTTATGGCAATAATGCAAAAGTCATCTTCATTGTTAGATCAAAATCAATAAATAAGAGTTATCATTCATATATATATATATATATATATATATATATATATATATATAGAAGAAATGATCTAATAGATTATGATGCTCATTATATGGTAAGTTCTTAGACACGTGATAAATTTTTGTAATAAATTATAAATTATATAAATATTATAAAAAATTATAAATTTATTAAATAATAATATATAACACAATGTTGCTCACCATATGATGCGCTAAATAGCCTATTATATATATATAACAATCTTCTTAAGATTATAGAAATAAATATAATCAAAATTGATTCAACCACATCAATTTCAATCATCACAGGGAGCAAAAACAAGTCTTAAATTCAAATTTTGTTATCCATCAAAGACATCACTCTTTTCCTAACAAAAACAACTTTTGTTATTCTTTTTTCTTCTTTGGGGTCCTAACTTCTAACCAATTAAACCATGAAGTCATTATCTCATTAATAAATAATTATCAATAAAATATGAATCTTAAATCCAGCTAAAATAGAGTCCAATAATTTGTTCCACACCTGAGCCTGCTAATAACTCAGGATAACAATTTTTTTATAGAAAAATTACCATAAAGAGAAAGTAAAAAATCCAACAGGTAGAATAATATATATATGATTTCTCTGTAATAGATATATATTCTTCAATATTTTTTAGGAATTTTTTAATATTTATGTTGCCTTTAATTTTTAATTTTTATATTATTTATTTATAACAATTTAGATGATCCCAAGCTCCTTGATATGCTTTACTTTTTGTGCCACAATAATTCTTTGTCGTCAGCAAGAATCCTCGACCTAATCTTATTGTTTTTTCATAATTAATATATATAATTAATTTAATAGGTTATATAACTTACAATATAGTAAATTTTTAGACAAATGATATTATTTTATAGTATATTATAAATTATGCAAAAATTATAAATTTATTAGACAATAATATGTGATAGTATTTGCTCATTATATGGTGAGTTACGTAGCTCTCTCTCTCTCTCTCTCTCTCTCTATATATATATATATATATATATATATATATATATATGTGGGGTTGTAATTTAACGATGCTGGTGGAATTCACATCGCCTCTTTTGCAATCACCATTTGTAATACTCTTCCTTAGATTCTATCACTTTAATTGTACTGTAAATTGCTAAGGAAAATCAATCGAATTAGATAAAAACTTAAGCAAAGTAAATATAATCTAACATATACAATTGTGTGAAGCATGTTAAATATTATTTTATTAAAAATTTTGCCAGTAAAATTTAGTGGGATAACACCTAGTTGAAAATAAAAAGAAAATTACAGTGCACATTTATAATTGATGTAGTTATTCTCTTAGAAGATTGTACTCCCCTTATAATAACATCCATCATTTTAAAATTTTGTTGAGTTAATGCATACCAATCTTGTAAATCAAATTTTCAAATGTTAACATTGTAGAGATTTGATGAACAAATCTATAAACTTGTTAGTGGAGCGTGTATGTTTAACATCAATCTTCTTATTTTGTTGCAACTCATGGGTATAGAAGAATTTAAAAAAAATATATATTTGGTTTCATCTCCTTTAATGCAATAGCCTATAAATTAAGCAATATAAGTAGTATTATCTTCATATATTATAGTTAAAAAATTTGTTACAAAAGGTAGACTGAATGTGATGGATGTTAGAATATTGCCATATGCATTTCCTACTTGCTTTATATAGTGCAAGAATCTTATAGAGATTGAAGGAGGTGGCAACAAATATTTATTTTATGGATTGTCATAAGATTGTTATATTATTGTAGCTAAAAATATTCTTATTTCTAAGCAAGCTTTATGGGGTTCAGACAAGTAGCCAAATGTGCAAAACTAATTAGACCTGAAATTTTTGTAGGTTTATTAGAATAAAATAGCCTTGCATCTATCATTCCACAAAAAGTAACACAATATGTATTTGACATTATTTATTGACATTGAGTTGGTGCAGAACTAAATATTACCAATAAGTTTATCGCAAATGTTATGTCCAGTCTAGTAAATTGGGTTAAATATAATAAAGCACCAATTGCATTGAGATATAGAACTTTTAGACCAAGTATTTTCTCATAATATTCCTTGGATTCTTTTTATAATCACGAGACCGAACAATCATAGGGATACTTAATGAATGGACTTTATATTGAATCTTCTCATAATCTTTTCAATATAGTTAGATTGATAGATAAAAGATTCTATTTGATTTATACTCGATCTGCAGACCGAAGTAATATTTTATCTTCCTCAAATCTTTTATTTCAAATTCTCTTTTTATGTTATGCAATTTTTAGAAACTCTTCAGGAATCCTGATCAGATTCATGTCATTCATATATACAGCTATAATAATAATCTAAAATTTAACTTCTTTATAAAAATACATTGACAAAGGATTGATAAAATCTAAATATAGGTTTGAGTTTATTCAATCTAAACTAAGACCAGATCTTTTAAGGCTTATTGGAACCCAAGTTACACTCAAAATTTTTCGAGTGCATACCACGCCAGAGTTTAAATTTGGGCTAGGTTCGGGTGGCCTGGAACTAGGGTTGGTAAAATTTTCTACAAGGTTGAAACCCCGTAGGAACCCTCCCCAAATAGGGAGTAATTTGAGTTGCATTTTAGGTATATTTTTGGGATGGGGCGAGTTTAAGTATAGTAATCCAAACCTAAATTAAATTCGGGTTAGGTTTGGGTTGATTTTCTCAAACCCGTCCCAAATACTCGATTTAAAAATAAAATTAAAAAAACCTAACTTGAAAAAAATTAATTATTTATATAAATCAAAGTTAGCTACATACTAAATTTGGAAGTATAAAATTTACTTACATTATATTTTAAAAAAAATTTGATTCTTATTCATATTTTTTTATTTTTAATTATATTTAATATTAAGAACTTGTTTTCCAAATTAGAGTGAACTCATTTGTTGAGAAAGAAAAAGAAGATAGGGGGAACTAAAAAAAAGATAAATGATTTTATTACCATTATTAGTTTTTTAATCATCACTCATCTAATTCAAAATTTCTTTTACTTTATGTTATAAGTTTACAAAGAATCTTAATAAACACATGATGTTTGAATTATAAATAAAATATGATAATTTAGATGCCAAAATTTAAATAAATCATTAATTTTTATAATTTTTAGATTTTAATTTATGTTATTAATTTATAAAATTGATAGTTGAAAATTTAAAGACTCGATGTAATTTCTAACACAATTCAAACATGGTAAAAATTGTAATCCCCGCTTCAACTCGTTTCATTGCCACCCTTACCTAAAACCTAAATTTTAACACTATTTTTTCTTTTCTTTTATTTTTTTTTTTTTGGGCAAGGGCGCAAAGTTGGTTATGAGATTAATTGAAGAGCTAACTAAAATAAAGTTATGATGAGGCCTGGGTTGCTTTTTGGGAGAGCTGTGGAATTTAGGAGTGCTAATTAATGGGCAATCTTTTTTTCTTAAGTTAATAAAAAAATGCTATCCAAGCTGAAAAATTATTATTATTATTATTGTCTATTTGACAAAAAAATATAGAATATTTAAAAAAATTTGTGGGCTTAGAGTTAGAATGTGAAGTCTTGAGCTGTGCATGTGAGTGAAAAGTAAAAACCACTTTTTAATCAACATTGAAACGTTGGATAAAAGGGAAACAAAATAAAAAAGAAACTAATTCAAGAGAAAAACTTAAGTTCTGAGTTGGGTTTTTCTAAAGTCCAAAAAAATTTGAACTAGTAAAAAAAATTGAAATCCACACCTAAGAAAAAGAAAACTCAAATTTTTTTGGGTTTGAATTTTTTTGTCATCCCTACATGGATATATAGGGTCATTGTTATATCATTCATTTATCAAGTGTTCACTTAAGTAGTTGTACCACATGCTCCTCGATTGTTTAGTTTATACAGATCTTTATAGCTTAATTGAATATAAATTACAATTACATGCTTTAGGCATGTTGAATCCTTTATAAATTTTTATATAAATATCTATGTTAAGTGACTCATATAGGTAAGTTGTCACTATATCCATAAGACAAATATCAAGCTTTTTTTGGATTGTTAAGCTTATTAAAATTTGAAATATAATTATATTCATCAAAGAGGAATAAGTTTTATCATAATTAATATTAAGTTTCTGCGAGAAATCTTAAACAACAAATCTTACTTTGTATATAGTGACCTCGTTGTTTGCGTTACATTTTTGTACAAAAACCTATTTGTGTTCTATGAGTTTGACATCTTTTTAAGTGTACGAACTAGAAGTTCAAGTACTTCATGCTTGGTTAAGTCAATTCTGCTTAAATTGTTTCTTTTCATTTGAGTTAGTCATGTCTATCTCTACATTCATCAATAGTTTATGGTTTAAAGTTATCATTCATAATTTCAATGGCTACTATAAATGATAACACACCATCACAATTATTTCATCACATTTTCACGTTTCTACTGTGTAAGCATAATTTATAGCATTTTTCTTATTTTGAAATTCATGTGCCTCTTTTAGAGTTAATGTCTTTTTAAGACTTGTATCTCTTTAAGAGCATAAGTCTCTTCAGAGATATTTGTCCCTTAAAGACCTATGTCTCTTCAGGTACTTGTGTTTCTTCGAAAACTATTAACTCTTCTTATATTAGTGATTTAGATAATGTTTTTATTAACTCGAGAATAATTTTCAGCAAGATTTTGATTTTTCATTTTCTTTTTTCGTGAAATAATATCTTTTAAACCAAGTAATCTATTACGCTTCTGGCATGCAATAGATGATTTATTTTTTACATTTTGATTAAGTTATTGACCATGAACAATCACTCAGACTAGTGTATTGGCAGCTGATATATATGATTCAATTGATGCATTTGTAAATGTGCCTGATAATTCATTTGTAATTCTTTAGAGATGAACAATCTGTCTCACCTCATGTTCACATTGATTTATGAGAGGATTCAAATAAGATATGATGATTGTTTTTCAAAATAGTTTATGCCTTACTTCAGGAGGCATCTTTCTTTCCTCTAATGGTCGTAATATTGTCTCATCAAAATGACAATCCATAAATCGTATAATAAACATATCACCTATCAGGGGTTCGTGATACTTTATAGTTGATGGTGAGTTAAAACTAACATAAATTCCTAAGTGACGTTGAGATCTCATCTTAATGTATGCAAATGGGATATATTAGGCTAATGGCCAAGTACAAGTTGTAATAAACAATACTGATGCTATACATTTACCTAAAACAAATTAATGCTACAACATAAAAAATAGTGTAACCTCATGCAAAAATTGGTAATTGTGTATGCATCAATAAAATACGTGCAATTACCTATAGTTATTTGATTAATGATTCTACTAATCCATTTTGTATGTGAACATGTGGTACATGATAGTCTACATTAATTTCCTCTAATGTAAAATAGTCATTAAATATTTTAGATGTAAATTCACCAATATTATCTAAATATATGGTTTTAATAAAGTAGTTTAAAAATTATCCCCTCAATCTAATGATATGTACAAATAATCTAACAAATGTAACATTTTGTATAGACAGTAAGCATACATATAATCACCGACTACTTTTAGAAGATGATGGTCTTACTACAAGTTTGTTTTGTGAGCAAGCAATACAAATATTTTCATTAGGCAACAAAATCTTCAAGTTCTTTAATAGATATCTATAAGAATTTTTAACAATTTTATGCATCATTGTTGATCTTGGACGACCAAGGTGATCATACCATAACATAAATATTTTTTTATCATTGAACTTTTGATTCGTTATTGTGTAGCTTTCAATTGAATTTATGATTATATATACAAACCAAATGAGAAAAGTATGAAACTTTTTAAGTATGCATTTTTTTTTCTAACACATTAAAAGTAAAACAAAGATATTCTACATCATCTGTTTGGATGATAGTGTAGCTACACACACTATCCTTCGATATAATAAATATTTTTCAAAACTAACAATGATTGAGAAAAAAATTAATACTATATCAAGTCTTGCAGATTTAATTAAGGGATCTAAAAGAGCGAAATCTTGTTAGCAAATAGAATAAAATTATATATAAATAGTTCTTTATATGCTAGCAGATCTAGAAGACATTTGCTAAGTTTTAAAGATATCCACTAAAATAAATATTACGTTGAGATATTAAACCATTCCTTATATTAAATAAAAGTTCATATTAAACATCAGGATAATACATTGCAAAAGGATACACTTCTTTTTTATTCATACAAAAAATTACATTTCTCTATCAGTATTACAAGTTATATTTCATATAAGAAAGACAAAAAAAAAACTAACATACAGATGTCAATTCAAGCTTAATGATCGACGTTCCCTTTTTATCCCTAAAATAACGGAGACATCTAAAGGAGTAAGATCTATAAGATTTGAGTCATTAATAATATTTGTATCCACATTCTTTCAATTTGTCTTAATAGATATCTCATAATATTCGACTAAATGCTTTAGGGTACAACAGGTACATGACCAATGCCCTTTTGCACTATATCAATAACAAGTATTTTCAAAATACTTAGAGTGTTTATTCTTTTCACCATATTGAGTATATGTTTGACTAGATGCTTTGGGCTACAATATGTACATGACCAATGTCCTTTTGCACTATATCGATAACAAGTATTTTCATAATACTTAAGGCATTTATTCTCTTTATCATCATCTTTATCTTGATGTTTCTATCACTCTTTTAGTGTTCCTCCATCTTTGGTAATTATGGCCACCATATGGGCAATAATCGAGCCCTCTCCCTCCTCCACGTCTACATACAATGTTATTATGAGTACATACAATAGTTTCTTAAAATAGCTGAGAACCATTTAAACGTGATTCATATTTATTCAATAAGAGTTTATTATCTTGTTCAACAAACAGAAGAAATGAGATTAATTCTGAGTATTTTTTAAATTAACGCTCATAATACTATTGCTACAAAACAACATTAGAGATATGAAAATTAGAAAATATTTTCTCTAACTTGTCTTGTTCTACAACTTTCTCACCACATAATTTTAATTGTGAGGTAGTTCTAGATAGAGCAAAATTATATTCAACAACAGTTTTAAAATCTTACACTTTTAGATTCATCTACTTATGCTTTACTTTTAGGAGAAACACATTTTTTTATAATCATATCTTTCTTTTAAATTTTTTCAAAGGACTGCGAGTCCTCTACCATCAAATATTGAGCTTTCAAGCTCTCATGTAGGCAATAACATAGAAAAATAATAGCTTTCGACTTGTTTTACAGAGACGCATTATTTTCTTTTTCAAACCATTAACTTTGAGGTGCATCTTGACATATAGTATCTATGATAGATAATTTTTTTCATGACAATAAGTGCATTAATTTGTAAATTTGTTAGAAATATTTTTAGGAGTTTTTAGCTATGGAAGAATGAGATTAAAATTAGTACGATAAAATATAAATTTTATAATATAAATAATAAATATAAAATTAATATTTTAAAGGTGTGGCCTTATATATATAAAATAATAATAATTGAGAGGCATAACATTTTATACAAATAAGTAAAATAAAGAAGCAAATTTAAAATTTTGATATAGAACTTCATGTTCTAATTTAAAATTATAATACAGAACTTCAAATTTTGAATTAATGAGATCAATTATTAAAACTCCAAGTTCTAATTTATTTATTTGTTTTACAAACTTTAGATTGCAGACATAATATTTAATATTATAAATATAATCATGAGATAACAAATACATAACTAATATAGAATATTTATCTTTATTTTAATGTTCAAATGAATGGCAGCCGCAAAGTATATTGATAAAGATAATATTATAAATAATAATTAAATATAAATAAAACACATTAAATAAAGAACATAAAATAAAATAAATCAATAACGTAACATAAAAGTTAAGAACTTAACTTACCAATAAATCATTCTAATAACGTGTTATAAATCAATAATATAAAAAATAAAAATTAAAAGCGACTCAAATATTAGTGTACCTCTAAAAAATATTAAAAAGTATATATTTATTATGAACACACACGTGTGTGTATATATATATATATATATATTAATAAATAAAATCAAAAGATTTAATTTAATTTAAATTTATTTATTTTAGAAATTACTCTTTTTGACTTCTTAATCTATTAAGTCTATTTTTTTATGTTTATTTTTTTATTTTAAGTTACTTCTCTTTTATGTTTACCTTTTTTATATTTTTATTTATTATAAACTCTATAAATATTCAAAAATTCATCAATAAGAAAATAATAATAATGCAATATTTTTCATGAGTGGAACTAGAATTTAAGGTGAAGGAACCGAATGTTAAAATTAAAAATTATATTATATTAGAGTTTAATTATATTGAGATATTAGTATCAAACTTAAAATATTGAGGGGTCAAATTACAAAAATATTTATTTTAAAAGATGAAAATTATATTAATTTATTATTATTTTTTAAAAAAAAAATGGGACTTGGGAGCCATACAAACACCCTTATATATATTCAAGGGGTCTTTGACAATGTGAGATTTGTTACGGTGGAATCCACACCGCCCTGTTGCAACCGCCATTTCCAACATTTTTTTTTTATATATAACAAAAGTGATCCATACATGTTTGCTTGTTTACTCACTCCCTAAACATAGCTTACATTTTGGAATAAAGAATAAAGATCATTCGTTTTTTTTTTCCCTACTTTTAGGTCAGGGAAATGGAAAAAAAATACATTTATCACATTACAACTTTTAAAATATTACAATAATTGTCAACAATACATTATATATTTTATATTTGAATAAATAATTATTTATCAACACAATACAATCACTTCACTAATTTAAATCTGAATAAATAATTGTGTATTAATACAACACAATAACTTCACAAATTTCACCAAATAATTGACGGAATAATAACTAAACTCCTTAGCCTCTCCAATACTCGGAACAAAGAGTGTACAGGCCATGCCTAGGACAATTATATGGGTGCAAAAGAGAGTATAATTAAACACAAGCAAATGCTAGAACATCAATTTAAATCTCTCTTTTTTTTGGGTTTTTTTGAACTCAAATTTCAAATCTGAATCGGAATCATCAGTTGATGTATCTGGGTATCTATATATTATGAAGCCCAAACAAAAAGGATCAATTTTCAGAATGCTTAGTTGCCAACTCAAGCAAAGCTTTGATACAAATAGCAATGGTACACGGCAATTGTATGATTATGAGGCGAGAAAATTTATTTTGACTTTTTACCTTTTCAGTCTACCTGGTAGCTGGCACCTAACACTACCAGCAAATCCCACGTACTTTCCACTGCATGCATTTTCCTGTAAACCAGCTGTTCTTGAAGCAACACTTTCTTCCAAAAAACTAGAGCATTTTTATATTTTGTTGCTAACAAGATTTTATTATGTCAAGCTTTACAACTACAGGACATCCCATCTTTTCTTTTGTTGTTCATGATAATTTGCTTTTTTTTCTCTTTAAACACTAGCATTCGCGTTAGGGTTGGGGGCCTACCAAGACTTTAGATTGAACCTTTTTTCTACTCTCGTCAAAGACCCCTCGGGGGGTGGGGCTTGGGCTTGGGCTTGCTGTAACATCATTGCCTCGCAAATTACAGGAGTCTATAACATATATACAGTATATCTACAACAACTAAGGACCAACTCAATTACAATATAAATTAAATGAAAAAAGAAAATATAAGTGGCTGCACTCAGTACTAAGGTAAGCTAGCTAAAGAAAGAACAAAGGAGAAAAAATGAGGCGCACCCTGCATTGATCTGGTAGAAACTTGAAAACTAAAGAATATATGGAAAAAGTTGCTCCCAAGGGCATCTACGACGAGAGAGAATAATCTATATCAAGTACCAAAAAATGGGGGAAAGATAAAGGATGCAACTTTATTTCTCTTTCATGATTTCTTCCCTGTGGACCCTCCTCTCTGGTTCCGGAAGTGAGTGAGAAGTTGCTGCGCCTGCATAACATATACAGAAAGAATACATCATTTTCTATCTCAACCATGTCTTAAATAATATGTAATAGAATGGATTTTTATTAAACAGTCCAGAAGTATCAAATATAATTATAAGAGCCATGCCTATTCTAGGTCCCCAAAGACAAAGAATCCCCACTGTCTTTCCAGTTCCAAATTTCCATGACATTTTTGCTGCACTCAACATCTGTCCTACTATTGTTTCTTTGCTAATTAGCAAGTGAATGAATTGATGAAACTTGGGTTAAAAGTTCTGGTGGATGAGAGCCTAGGGCATCAAGGGAAGAACTCCTTTAAGAAATAATAAATAATAGCATATCACATCATGAAGAGAAAGGATTTGTGATTTGGACAAAGAAAAAGAACGAAAATATAATTACTGGTTTTCTCTTTCAGGCAAAGAATACCAATATCCCTTGGCATAATGCTATGTAATGTGAAGATGTTCTACTTGATACAGATTGGAGTAGAAGCCATATCAATGTTCTTAAAAAGATGAGAAAGTGCTAAACTGCCACAATGTAGACAAGGAAAAAGACAGAGCTCCATACCTTTTCCTTTGCTCTTGGAGTGCCGGACTGGGATAAGGCAACAAGAGGAGGAACAGCTCCTTCTTGCAAAACCAGGGTACAAAACTTGGGACTATGAAGGCACAGCTGTAAAAGTATGGAGGCTCCATTTTCCTTGCCTCTCTGAGATCCTGATTCGACAACCTCAACTAGAGATGGAATGCCACCTTCCCGTGCAATTGCCAAGCGCCCTTCTCCGACTGTCGATAAGTTTGCAAGAAGAGCAACAGCCTTGTCAACCATCCCAGTGTCAGGATCCATGAATGCAACAAGATGTTTCACAGCCCCTGCTTGAACTATACGAGCCTTGTTTTCATGAAAGATTGAAAGATTAAACAAAGCAGTAGCAGCATCTTTTCGACCTCTTAGAGTCCCAGAACCTAGAAGATCTACCAAGGCTTTCACTGCACCAGAACGGCCAATTTTTGCCTTGTATTCTTCTAAAACAGAGAGGCTGAACAGAGCTGCAGCAGAATTTTCTTTGGCTCCATCACTGCCAGATTTTAAAACGTGAATAAGTGGTTCTACTGCCCCAGCTTCTGCTATCATGGCCTTATTGTCTTCATTAATTGATAGATTTAGAAGGGCTGTGACAGCATGCTCTTGAGTTTTCTGCGATTCTGAGTATAACAGTGAAAGCAATGGTGGGATAGCACCACAATGGCCTATAATAATACGGTTCTCCATGTTGTGCTTTGCAAGAAGCCGCAATTCTGCTGCTGCTGAAGTTTGCACTTCATTTGAGTGGCTGTTAAGGTCTTCAATCAACTTCTTGACATAAGAAGTTGTGGTCAATTCATCAGATCCTGATTCAGAATGTGGAAGAGAGTTTATTCTGCTATAGTTAGGGTGTACACTCCCCTTGACTTCTTTTGTTTTGGAGCAGTGGAACTGTTTTCCTGATAGCCATGGAGAAAATCCTAATTCCTTACTTGAAGGTGAAGCACCAGGACACTCTGATACGATTTCTCCTGACAGGTGAATCAATTTTTCATTCTTACTGGGTCTCCTTGACAACTCATTTGGTGCTAGAGGCGGATATTCAACACTTGAAATGGCACTTGAAGCTGATTCACTCCTGCTATGCATATACGACTGTTCAGGGGACGAGTGGTTATACTTTTCAGTATCCCTACGTCGACATCCATTGGATTCTTCCCCACTTAATCTGGAAGACACATCAATCTTCAGCTTCTCGAATCCATTTCCGACATCAAGAGATGATCTTGATGTGGAATTACTACCGGGTAAAGAACAACGGAAACTATCTGTGCGGATTAAATCTTGAGCAGACACATGATCTAATGGGGATAGGACTGAAACAATATTACTTTCAGAATAACTGGAAAGTCTTATATTGTTTTCCTCGCACCAATTTGTTATCATAGCTTTGACAGTGTAATTGGGAATGAGATTTGTGTGTGTCAATATTTGTCGGGTCTTCGGGCAAATGGTCAGCCCATGATCAAGCCATTTTTGGATGAAAGCCCTCTCATAAGTTTGACCAGAAGCAACAATCACAGGATCCATCATGAGTTCCAAAGATAAAGAACAGCGGAAATAGGCAGGGACCGGGACACCACTTGTTGCTTCGAAACGCTCAATTTTCAGCATGCAATCACGAATATGGGAGATGAGATCCACCATGCGATTGATTTGATCTGAATCCCCGTCTTTCTTTATCCTCTCCTTTTCCACAGCTACACTTTCTTTCAGTAGTTCCTGGCTTGATGTCAAACTAAGCGATTCAATAATTTTTACAAGATGATCACTGCAAAGAATGGTATCATCCTGTAGACCTCTTAGAGCTTCTGTTATATGTTCTGTTATTCTTTCCTGCTTCAAGCTGTGAATTTCCTGCATACAATGCTGAAACAGATTACAATAGATGAGTCTTGCAACTCATGGCCAAGCAGCTCACTAGACAACAAGAAAAATGAAAACAAATTCAATTCAGCATACTTGAAAATCTTTTAGAAAAAAGAGGAAAATGAAAATGAAATAACCAATCTAGAAGATATTTGCCATCAAGAACCATTTCATTACTGAAAAAAAAATTGTTTACATTCTACACACCTGAACAGCAGACATACTTGAATTGGATGGAGATGATTGTAACAATCTATACAATATGTGACAGATTTCAAGTAAATAACTCTGAATTTTCATCAACAGGGGCTCACTGCACAGGACCTAGACAAAAGAAGAAAAAAAAACAATATAAGCGAAAGAAAAACAAATAAAGAATGCCAGATTCAATCCCCGCTCTCCAACAACAACAACCCTCACCACCACCACCACCCCACAAAACACATATATCAGTAAAAGAAAAAAGAACTCCATTTGATATCCAAAATAACAAGAAAGAAAAGAAGTTTCGGAGCTACAACAATCTTAGATGCAATGCTGTTGTCAGATTCCAAATTTCCTTTCCTTGACTGTGATTTTAAAGCTCAAAAAGAACAAAAAAATTTCAAAGAATTCATGGATGATAGTTCCACAAGCATGAGGTAGGAAGAAATGTTTTTTCTTCTCCTTTTTGTTTAAGTGCTGAGATGAGACAGTAAAGGGAAGAACCTTTACCATCTTAAGACTAATACTAAAATTCCATCAAAAAGATTTAATACCTAAATCAAACAAAATAAAAGATTTGATAAACTTTATCAAGTAAGAACCAATAAATAGGATCATCCAACTAAAAGAAAATTTTCTTCTCAAACACTATTATTGTTTATTCTTTTTGGAATCATTGAACCTTGGTCATGTATACCTGGCAAAGGAAAAAGATTTGATAACTATTACTTACACTGAAAATCTTGCTTGTCTTAGGACTCCAGTTCTCCATGAATTCCCGAGCCTCATTAACAGCCATATCCAGTTCCTCGCACTCTTTATTTAGGATTTCATCTGAAGGTATTTTGTAATCAATGACTTCATCCAGCAATGGTTTCAAAAGTTTTAAAGCACCGGCCATAGTCTTGTAATCCTTTTGAATAGGTGCCAGTTTTATTGTCTGGCAAGAAACAAGATGAATGAATCGGGAAATACTGTTGATAAGACACCTATAAGATGTTGTGTCCATCTGGCCTGCTTTTGATCAAGCATATCAAAATATAGGTTATATTAAAAAAAAAAACTTCAAATGCAAATTTCAGATGTCTCAGTGAACAGATTTAGTATAGATGTGCTCTTGAGAAAGACTATTATCATCACAACAACAACATAGGTTTTCCAGTTCAAGAGGAAAGCTTTCACTTGTTACATATACTAAATTTACTCAACAGTCAATTAGACGGTAAACACACCTCAATGTATGCCTTCTCTTCCTTTGAGAAGAGAAAAACATTCCGTTGACTACCATTTGGAACAAGCATAATGCTATACTCGCTATAAATGCATTAAGAAAACACATATCAAGCTTCCACAAAATTAATGATAAACTACCAAGCATCCTTTCAAGTCCTTTATGTTTAAAATATTATTCAAGAAGTGGTTCAAGGAAAATAAAAAGAACCAATGTGCATGTTACTGCTTGAAATGCATGATTGGTCACAATGAGAAAAATATGCTGAGAGCAAGATGCTTTGACAGAAATCAACAGACTTCTATGTATTCAAATTGCCAGACTAAACTTATACACAAGAACAATAGACCGTGACCGATTATTATTCCAAAATGACAGCCTCTATAAGTAAATAAACACAGCCAATTTTTCATGCCTTTTTAAAACAATAAATAAATAAAAAGCTATTCCATTGCATTTTCCATGTTGACTTTCTCCCATTGTTTTAGGAAACCCATTTAACTAGATTATCAACTGAAGCAAAAAACTACAAGGATATTCATGATAAATTGAGTAAAGAGCTAATAGATTTTGACTTTTGCATGTCTATCACACAAAGACACGCATGCACCCCATAAGGATTTAAGAAAATGCCAATTTTCCTCAAATGGAAAATCTTCTGAAGCTAAATAAATTGAATAGCTGAAGCTAAATAAATTGAATAGCTGAATCTAAGATTTCACAGTACTTGAAAAAAGAGAATAGAAGAGCCTTCGCTTTGGCTTAGCTAAATAAACATTTTCAGTTTTGGACGTTTGGTTACGTTTAATTATTGCACATGTTCAAATCACAATTTTCAGGAAACCTAAATCCTTCTGAGATCCAAACCTCCATTATCTCTTCTTTTCCTCGGTTTTTCTCAGGATGCAAACAGAAAGTTTGCACATTTTTGCAAACAAAAAATCCATCGAATCTGTTAAATCGAAAATTCTAATAAAACCAGGCCACGAAGATTGAAACTAGGAACAATCCAAATCAATATGTTTTAAAAACAACAAACCTCATTTGTTGAATCACACAACAAATGAGAACGGCTCAAAAGCTTCGAATCCAAACAATAAAAAACCAAACTTTAACTAATACAATCGCCAACCCATCAAAGTTTGATAGAAAACATTCACGAAATAGCACATTAAATTAGAAAACAAAAAAAAGATCAAAACTTTACAAACAAAATTAAAACTTTATTTCACAAACCATACCTGTATTGAAGTGGCCTGTCCTTGCGTGTTATAACAAGAACATTGATTCTGTGAATTGAACAAAAATTTAATCTTCAACAATCATTAGCAGCATCAAAGCCTCTTGCTTTGCTTGTTTTTACAAAGTTGCATGAGAGAGAGTGACACCAGAGAGAAGGAGAGAGAGAATTTGTTGCAAGAACTGGGAATAAAATTGGAAAAAGAGAAATGGTTAAAATGGGTAGGGGCCCATTTTGGTGGCAGATTTGTTGGGTTATGTGGGGCAAAATTAATGAAGGATCATGATGAACAGTGAGAATATGATAACTAATGATGTTTTGTTAATTATAATCACAATTAGAGAGAGGGAGAGTGAAAGACACGCCAAGGCTTCTTTTTTATAAGCCGATGGAAATTGAACGACGCTCAACAGATGATACAACAATAATACAGACTACAGAGAATGAAAAACTAGGTACTATAATTAGTCTTTACAGTGTGTATTAAGAGAATGAAAAATGACTAATGTGCCCTTCACTCTATGTTTGATTTAATAATTTCTTTTAAGTTTTTTTTTTAAAGAATTCTTTAAGTTAGTTATGTATTTATTTCCTAGTAATAATTACTGGAAATTTTAAGGTAAAAGAAATAATTATTATGTTTGGCAAATTGGTGTGTAAAGATGGGATTTTCTTTTTAGTAGAAGAGAACAAATATAGTCTTAAGGTAGGGAGATTAACACCGTTATCTTTTAAATTTACACAAATTATATTTTAATGATAATTTTAGTTTTAATTATACTATCATTTTCTCTATTTAATTTAAAAAATAAAAATACTCTTATTTTTAAAAAATATTTTAATTATTTATGAGATAAAATAAATATAATTTCAAAAATATTTTTATTTTTAAAATTAAATAAATTGAATGACAGGATAATTAAAATTTAAAATCGCCGTAGTTTACATAAACCTCTGGGGGCGACAGTGTTAATATCTCTCTCAAGGTATATGCCTGAATCTGAGTATTGATGTGAAAATATTTTTGGCATTTCTTGCTTTTATATGACCATTGCTTGTGTACCAGAAAATGAAAAATATCCATCTTAACAGTTTCTCATGACTAAATCCTGATATAAATATGTAGCTACTGTTGTCAGAAAAAAGAAAATGTGAGGAACGAATCTTTTAGAAATTAAAATTATCAAAAAAATATAGTGGATGTCGCACTCATACATCTATATCATGAATTCGAGTCTGCTTATTTTTCCCACATAAAACACTTGAATTATGTTGAACAAAAAAAAAAAATAGAATTGCTGAACGGTGATAATTAAGCCAATCAGGACCTGAAAGGCTGAAACTATTAATGACTAAAAACAACAAAAATGGCAGTCTGCTTTTCTTGGGGCTTCTTTGGAGTTGAGGCCACACCTAACCTATCAACGGCTCAAGATTCCATATTGCTGTATTACATGGTATTTTAGTATGCCTTTTGGATACCACCTAACCAAATCCCAAAAGTAATCAAATGTTTATTGTTATTACAGTGTACAAAAGATTGTAATGGTAGGGCCATTTACACTAGATCTCATCATATTATCTTGATTATCAAGGGATTATCATATCTTTACAACAAGAAAAAGAAAAGAGTATATAAACAACAGAAGCAAAAGGCAAAAGGCAAAAGACCCACAAAGGGGAGAAAAAAGTTTATCTTTTAATGTAGTTTGATGAGGATTTTCAAGTCCAGATTGGTTTGAAAAACTCTTTGGTAGTTGCTTTTATTATTGATTCTGAACCAGTCCAGGCCAGATGTAATATGAGAATCTGTATTAGAGTCAGTGCCCCGGATCAAACATTTTTCCAATTAAGATTGTAAGTAAAGCACTGATAAACGAAATTTCAAACCTGAGATAAATGATTTAGTTATCTAGAAGTAAGTTTTGCAGGAACGGGAAAGATCAAAAACCTGCACAAGATTTTGGTATTTATAAAGTACAGAAATGGTGAATTGAACACTCAAGTGGTGGCAATTATTCAAAGACAACAACTTTGTTGACCCCCATTGCATTAATTATAACCTGCCCCATTTTTATCTCCTCTGTAAGAATGATGCATTGCCAGCTAGAGCTAGAATCTTGTTTTGAAATGAGCTAGCTTAGCTTTAGTCCCTCTAGTGATGTCCAATCGCATTTTCATGGCTCTCCACATCAAACTACAGAGACATGAACTCACATTTCAATACAAAGATAACTCATCAGTAAAGCAGCTAAAATCATTACAATGACCCTACTGTTTTTATGAAACACTTTGTTGCACAACTCCAAAAGTGCTTCGGCACCACTTGACTTGAGTAATTTGCCAATTTAATTATAAAAGTTTTAAACTTTGTCCCACCACCCAAATTACTACTTAAGAATTAAGACTTTTTTTTTGTTGTAATTTTTCATTTTTTTTAAAAAAAAGACTAATGATTTTCAAAAATAAATCACCGAAATAATTGACCAATTGATTAATCCTCAAAATTAGGTTAAGCCTTAAAATTTTGACATTTTAGAAGTTGACTAGTAAGAGAAGTGTAAAAAAGAATGCTTTTTTTTTACTTGATAAGAGGGAATCGATCTTGAAATTTTCACTTTAATAGAAAAATGTACTGTAAGTTTTATCACGAGACCATTTCAGCAAATGCTTAAAAAAGAAGAACGCTTATTAAAAATAAATTCTTAAAACATGAAAGAAATTGTTTCATTCATTTGAGAAATCAAGAACAATCCTCATTTTTCTGCATTCACTTTTCAGTTTTAAGAGCTGTGTTTTCAACAAGTGCTTTAAAACACATCGTTTCTATGGTTTGTTATTTATAATTTAAGTGAAGAAACAAATCAGAAGATGTTGGACAAAAACTGACTTCATTTTAATGGGTTTGACCTCTAGTTGCAGTTTTCAAAAACACATGCTTGCAACTCCCAACTTCAATGGAGTTCTTTAATCTATTTCAACACAGTGTTAAACGTCAAACCATTTACACTTTATAATATTAGTTTTGATTTGAACAATATCTTTTCTATTGTCCATATTTGCCGTACACGCCATGTTGCCAGCTTCAAAAGAATCGAAAGGACAGATTCATAAAGGATTTTTGGTTTCCCATATGGGGGATGTACTTCAAAATCACTAGCCCGCAATGCAAGCTTTTCACCTCAAATGCTCAAGCACTTCAAGTTTGAAAAAACAATAAAATGCCAATAACACTTTTGTTTCTATCGCGAGTAAGTGTTGAAGGGATTGATCGTTCAATGTTCCAGCAGGGTAAAAATATGTTCAAGAAATTTTCTCTTGGATCAATGAGACTCTGTGAAGCATGCCATGTGCTAGTTTTCCAAAATATGGCATCAGAAATTGCGAAGGTAGGGCCTTCGATGTTGGATTGGTGGGCTCGCATGTTATGGGTCAAGTGCTTCCCCTTGAATCTGTACAGAATAAAGAGATGCAACTTTACTGCAAAACAAAATTATTAAAGCTTAGACTGAAAACTGTTCAACTGTTAACTGTGTAATTTCCCTTTTACCATTGCCAACCTCGTTATCCAAGGGAATCATATTGTCTGTTTATTAATATCAGTATCCAAATTCCGAATCATCTTGAAAGCAGAACAGTAGTTCTATTAAGTTACACTGGCAGAGGCTCCCTGTTGAACATGGATGTCACTAGTTGGTTTTATACCAGAAATCTTCAGTAAACAAAGGCAGCATTTGAATTGAAAACACAAAACAAAACTGAATTTGTGAAAAGTAATTTTTTGATCTGTCACTTCACTAATTGGAAGATTCCCTGAAATCTCCAGAACCCATTGTTCTTTATTTTACAGGGATCTATATGCAAGGAGTAACATGTAACAAATCAAAGAAGAGTCACTAGCACAGTTCAACACACACAGTCATGTATCATCACTGCCTTAACAAACTCCACAATGATGCCTTACTATTCAATATTCCTGAGCATGTGCTCCTTTGGGGAAAAAAAAAGTATATAGATACATATCTAAACCAATTGAAATACATGCACGATACGCAAATCTGAGCATTGAGCATGATGCTCAAACTCCACTGAATAATTTATCCTATATGGCTGCCTAGTTGCATTTGTATACTACAATTACAGTCCTCCAAAATGCAGTTCTGATGTTAAAATTTCAAAAAAATTACATAATAACTTACAAAAAAAATCCCAGATCCATTGCTTGGAGTTACTTTACCAAACAGCATAGATTCTTATCACCTGATTTATCTCAGTGCTGCAAACAGGACAAACACCATTCTTGGCCTTAATCTCACTTAGACACCACATGCAACCAGCCATATGACCACATGGAATGCATGCACCTTCTACTGGAGCTTCCCAGCATATTACATGAGGAAGAAGTGCCGACGTCTTTTACAGTTCTTGTTCCAGAACTGCCATAATCTACAGTAGGAACATGCAATTCTGCCGGCCTGTTTTCCAGTGATGGATAGCAGATTGGCCCTTCATCAGATTCCTCCTCGGGCATTGACGGAGCCAATGGAGTTGCAGAAGTTCCACTGCTTGTTTGGAAAACAGGGATAGGATAGCATAGGTTTGGTACCTTGAGTTTGTTTTAGAACCGACCCAGAATTGGGTGCCTCCCGTCCATTGTAGTCTTCTTTTGCCAGATCATTACTGCAGTTTGTTTGAAAAACAGGGGTAGGATTAGCATAGGTTTGGGCACCTTGATTTTGTTTACAATTTGACTCAGAATTGGGAATGCCCCATCCATCATAGTCTTCTTTTGCTGGTTCATCCATCCATCCACTGTAGTTTGCCTTGTTGAATGCAACAGCACCCAACCCATTGTGAGTTTCAGCAGAATTCCCCCAGCCATTTGCATTAACTGCTTCAGTATTCTGGTTGCTATTTACTGTTGGAAATCCACTTGCTGGAATATGAAGTAATGTGGAAGACATAACCTGAAAAGGAGAAAGTTAAGAATAGCATACTAAGTGGAGACACCTAACAAATGATGCATTTTATAAACAAGGATGAGCAAAATCAATGTCATTTTCCTGGCAACACATTCAACTCAAGCTGAAGCCCAAAATACTAACTTCTTTACTAATACTAATCCATCATACAATCCATGTCTTGTTCAGAGAAATTAAATGAACTAAAATTGTCATGTGAATAAACCAAGCCTAAATTTAAAAGCATCTGCTTGACATACAATTCTAACCTCTTTTCTTGATAACTCTTGAAATAGGATTAAGTTATATTATATTATATAAAAGCAGATAGATGTCCTTCATTTGAACATCTAATAGTAACCTACATAAAAAGAAAAATGCCATGCAAACTGATCTACATAGGATGCTGCACAGAATCACAAATAAACCTTATTATTTACTGTCATAATTGCTAACCCCTCTAGAATCCCAGAATTCTCAATCCTGTAATATAAATTTTGATACAAGATCCCAGAGCTCTCAAAGCCAGCAAAATCCCACAACTAAGATGAGTAGGATCTAGAATCTAGCAAGAGCTGAACTCTGCTTTTGGGCATACCATCAGGAAAAATGAAAATAAGTCCATTTTACCAGTAACTTTGCAAATTCCCATAATAGTCATAAGCCTTTCAATGCTACAACTACTACTTGAATAGCTGACTGTTAATATTTGTAGAATAAGAGCAGCTTTTAGATTTTTTTGGTCAACATTCCGCACTGTTCTATAAAAAATTGAAAAAAGGATTTCAAGAAAGGAAATTAGTGTTGATTCTCTGAATCAAATGACTCCAATACATGAATAAGTCTTTTATATTTTTTTCAGGAGATGCCTAACACATATCTACTTCATCATATAGCCATGAGAAGAAAATGAGGAAATCCACAAGGTAAAGAGAATATATACATATCAGAATCATATCATCTCTCTGGAGATAATAAGATTTTTGTCTGATATTGGCAAAGTCATCCATCACCAGACACTGTATTTTAACTAATTATCACAATTTGAAAGATTTAAAGAGTGAAGAGGCAATAATATTTCCTCTTTATGAATAGTTATCTATATTGAGATAAACCAAAATCTATTTATAAAACACTGGTGAAATGTGACCCTGGCAGTAAGCAGACATCATTGTAAAACCATAATGTATGAGCAGTCTGACTCTATACCTGAGAAATTCTTCTGCATGCATCATATAACCACTGAAGCCGCTGTTTGTCACCCTCACTGGCAGATGCAAACTTATATCGAATTTCTGGTAAAGAGATATGAGGTCAAAGAAAAGATTCAGCTAAAGTGAGGACGGGAAACTTCATATAGGAGGCAAAGACTACTGTTTTTTTTTTTTTCTGACTTTGTAAAGACTACTGTTGAAAACAAAGGAAAGAGAAAAAAAAAAAGAAATATATGAGACATAATGGTATTTGTCAAAAATAAATCACTCAATCACCACTCAACTTCCCAGGTCCTGTATAACTTAAAAATGTTCAATAGGCTCGTGATGGAATATCACTTTGATTGACCAATTACTATGAACTTACTAGTAGACTGGTCAAATATAGTGAGTACGGGATCTGATTGATGAAATTTGGGCTCATCAACTTTGGCCCTTGCAGAGGGCAATGACAGTACGAGGCTGGACATCCTGTTCACCAGTTAAGAATACATTTGAAAGATCTATGAGTAATGGCAGCAGATATGACATGTAAAGGTATTTAAATCTTTACGTCTAAAGCTACAAACTGTAGGATCTATAAAACCACATCTAGCAGTTGGGATACAATTTCTGTGGCTGATATACTAACAAATCAATCCAAGTTAATCTCCCTCCAAAAGGTGGATATATACAGCACAAAGTAAGAACAATTATAGATCTACCCCAACTTCTGATGCTGCATGGTGTGTGTTTTGGTTACAAAGAACTGAATGACTAAACAAAAATATACAGGTCTATTTGTTGGATATGTGGAGCCTAATTATCACTCGATGCAAATGCACCACATGGAAACAAACTAGTAAAATCCCCCTCGGGCGGGGGGGGTGGGCGGAGGTGGAGCCCCCAGGTTGAAATGTTATTAGGGATACTTATATGAAATTTGTTTCTATTTTTATTTTACCCTAATTTGTTTCCTACTAGTTGAAGGAAAGTGTCCAAGCTTGTTTCCTGCTAGTAAAAGGGTAGTCCCTAATTGGTTTCTTAGTAGGCATAGGTTATTAGGAAGGGCGTCGGTATGCCTATATAAAAAGTGGCATGAGGACAAGCATTGTATCTTGTAATTCTTCATCATCATAGTGAAAAACTACAGAGATACAGGATGTAGCCTAGGTTAAGGATGAAACACTATAGATTTTGTGTACTTTTTTTTTTCTTAGCTTTTATTCTTTTGATTGCTCTTGTTATTAGGCGGATTAGGGTTTAACCCACAACACTATCAAGCACAGAAACAGTCATTAGCCATCAACAAGACCATTTATGTCAATTTTGCACATATAAGTTGTTGCACTGAGCTGAACACTGACTTGCATATGAACACAACTAAAGATATTTGGAAAGAGACTGCGTGAGCAGTGAAGAAAAAGAAGGTAGATATAAGCTTAATGAATAAACTATATACAAAATACAAAACATAAAACATAAAATGAGGACTGTCTCAAAAACTATGGGGGAATAAAATATGTATAAAGAACCAGATTTAAAGAAAACTTAAGAACAAAGTTAACAGGTCTATATCAGTAAAGTGACTTCACAAATGTGTGATATTTGGTGTCAGGAAACAAATGATGCTTTTCTTCTTCTAGATTTCATTTTCCATTTTTTCTTTTTAGTTTCTTTTTTTTTTTTTTTTGGGGGTGTGTGTGTGTTATGATTGTATGAATACATATTAATTATTTGGGTGAAGCAAGTCAAAAATCAAAATTAGAATACCTGCAAAGAAGGATATATGACAAGCTCAAATCTTAGAGGCTTCATGGGATTAGCCGAACCACAAGGTATAACGACAACCCAACTGCAAGTAATGAACCTTAGTTACGCTGGTCAAATAATAACACCAGAAATATTAATTGGCTGCAATTCTTTGGACTAGGTCATAAAGGTGGGAGCGTAGCTTGTATACGGTGTAAATTGACATAATTGCTGCTACAATGATGCAGCAATAAATAATATAAAAACATTATAGTCAAAGAACCAATTCTCACAAGGAATATAGACAAATATATCAAAAAGAAAAAGAACTGATACGATACAGACATTTTCTCAACTTGAATTGAGGAACCAATTCTTCAAGAAAGCCTGGACCATAAAACAGCCACAGCCAGCCAGAGAAATAGCAAAAATATGACTCTAGTAAAAGACAACAGAAAAGTGCACATAAAGCTTTGACAGTAAAACAATCTTCTAACCAACACATGATTCCAGCCAAAATTACAAAACTGAATATTGTCAAGCATACCTTGATTGCACATACAACACTCATATGCCCTTCAATTCTTGCAACACCAAGTGGGGTGAGACAATCATCATTCCTCACAAGAGCATTGGCTGAAACATTAATGAAAACATGAAAACTGAAGGCACCTCATTTGTGAAGAACAGTAACATAATTCTTATGCCTCAACATAACTAGTGATTATCATTATATATTACTTTTCACTTGAGGACATGCAAGATTCTGAAACCCATTTAGAGCAGATAATATTTTACAACTTAATGTTCATTGAGCAAGAGAATCTTAAACAATACAAAATACATATACCCCCATACAAGAGAAGTAACTCAACAGTTGGTTCCAGTCCCCTTTTTGCTGCATGATGTAAAGGAGTTCTGCCATGACGGCCTATCAAAAGAAATGAATCATCATTCAGGAAACATATATTTTGTAACAATTAACAAATAGTTCAAAAATAGTGACTTGAAGAAACTTACCAGGACGATAAGCATTGATGTTGGCACCTAATTCAATAAGAGTTTTAGCAACATTTATTAGCCCAGAATCCATGCATGCAATGATCAATGGGGTCTTTCCTTCTTTATCAATTCACTACATCAAAAACTAACTCGTCTCACACATAACATCGTTTATGATAATGAAAATGTTCAGATAAGAGATTGTTTGTTAGTTGTTACCTCAAGGCTAGCGCCTTGGTAGTGAAGGGCTTTGATGGCATCAACGTCGCTGGTGATGACACATTGATAAAGCAACTCATCTTTGGATTTGCGTTGCTGTTGTTGGTGGGTCATTGAATTCAGACTTTGCCTACGAGTTTCTAGCTGAAGTTTTAGCAAGACAAGTGTGATACGATTTTGATGGGAAAAAAGAAAGTTAGGAATTAAGAGAAGATAGAAGGTGGATGGTAAACTGACAGAGAGACGAAGAGTCAATTTAACGAGAGATTTTATCAGAGAATCGGGGTTTTATATAGTGTGACGCCAACACTAATAACGGTTTTATATAGTGTGACGCGAACACAAATCGTATGACTTTCCTGACCAACTAAGATCTTTCATTTGATATGGGCCATTCCTTTTTTTTCTTTTAATTTTCTTTGTATTTTCATTTTGCCTACATTTTTTGCCTTTTATGTAAATAGATGACCCAGCCAAATTCTGAAACGTTTGCGAGGAAGTGAGCAGAAGACAAAGATAGCATAAAAGAATGTTTTTAAACTAACCGTCGAAGAAAAGTGGCATGCTTCTGATATCCAGCCATTTTATAAATTTCCTTTAAACAAAATAACCATTTTGGAAAAGAAAATTACAGCTTCCATCAAATAGAGAAACGAACTGATTGAAAATGACAAGAGGAAGAAGGTAACTTGAAATACTCTCTGTGT
This sequence comes from Ailanthus altissimus, assembly GCA_946807835.1. Lineage (NCBI taxonomy): Eukaryota > Viridiplantae > Streptophyta > Magnoliopsida > Sapindales > Simaroubaceae > Ailanthus > Ailanthus altissimus. Next base: position 26,346,185 of record OX327684.1, read on the forward strand.
TGAATCCACAACTACTTAATGTCCTCAAACAATGTTTAGGGGGACAAATGTTAATTAAAAAACGTAATGAACTGTGACATGACGAATGTAAATTACAAGGAACAAATAGGAGAATCTCACAACTATCTCAAAATTGTAAGCTGTTTCTTTGCTTTTGCTTCTTGTTGATCGTTAATCAGACTGAGCCACTACTTAGCAACTCCAACAGTTCAGCTTTCTTTATTCTTGAAAACCCTTTCACACCACGAGATTTGGCAAGTGCTCTCAGTTCAGGAAGCTTCATTGCACTCAGATCTACATTCTCAATCTGCTCCTCTTTGACTCCATCTTCGTCATTATCATCATCATCAATATCCGAGGACTCACCTTCTGCCACACCATATACGCTGTCATCTAGCATATTGGACTCAGCATCTGATACCTCATCCAAAGCATTGCCTTCTAGAACATTGGAGTCAACATCTGATACCTCATCATACACATCCCCATCTGCAAAACTGGCCTCAGGCTCAGGCTCAGGCTCAAGCTCAGGTTCCAATTCGTGCACTGGCTCTGGTTCTGTCTCACGTTTAAGGTTGGTATGAATCTCAACTGAACTACTCTTTCTCTTGCCACTTGAATTTAAATGTGAGATAGAATTCACAGTTTCCTCACTGGAATAAACAGGCTGGTATTTGAATTGAGTGACTGGAGACCTGCGTCTGAAATTTGACGCTGGTCTTGTGAAAGAGGCTTTAGGTTCTCGGGCCTCAGCCCTGGCCCTGCTAGTTGAATCAAAGATGCTTGTACTTTTAGCTTCATCATATGCGCCATTCGTTTCAGCTTGATCCAGATGGAAGTCTTTGCCACTACTACTGCTGTTTTTTCTCTTACCCTGTTCAACTGAGTGTTTCCTCAACAGCTTAAGGAGAGAATCAACTGTTTCGCTCTCTTTACGTTGACCTTGCACGGTTTCAACCTTCTTGTCTTCTTTTGCTGCAGCTCTTTCTCGAAGCTGAGCCTGGACCTTCCGGAAAAGCTCAACAATCTCCTTCTCTCTTGGTCCTGGGGCTGCAGTTGCTTGAAATTTTGGGGAATCAGAGAGGGAGAGCAGCGGCCCATTTTTAGAAGATAATAGCTCAGATTCGTCATTATAAGTATCTCTCTCTTCATTTTGCCTGTTCCTTCCTCGGAACCCATTTCTGTTTTGTCTCAAGAAGTCAGGATTCCTCCGCTGACCACCAGAACTAGCATAGCAGACAAATGATGCTCCCTTGGAAACACATTTCATAGCACCAATTTTAACCTGTGATTGGTTTCTGAAATCACAAAGAGAAGTGCAGGAAGACACAGTCACTGCTCTTCCAGAAACACCCAAGCATGGAAGACATCTGCCCTCAGGTGGCCCATACCCTACAAGAAGACAAATAGGTACATGAGACTGATATTAAATTATAATATTGTGATGGGTAAAATATTTATTAAGAACTCAGCTTCTTCACATTTGGCAAGAAAAACTGTATGAAACAAATTTCATAGGTCTTACATGATATGCTCATAGTAAAGATTCCTCACATTCAGAAATAGTAAGGACTTTCTTAATTTCACTTGTGGAGATTTTTCTTCAAAAAAGATAAAGAGGGAGACTCAAAGAAAACTCTTCATATTGAGGGTAAATAATCCTTATGGTCCAATGATGAGAACAGATAAGCCAATATTATTTACAAACAGATGAATTAGGTAAACAAAGTGGGAATGGGATGGGAACATGGCACGCCACTAGACAGGAACACAGGATGGCAAGATTGCAGCTTGCAGGACTCCTAAGATAATACATGGCTTTTTTAAGTTCAAATGACGGGATTATTGCAAGTAATAATACCAATTACCACTCATCATTACGCAGCTTAAGTCCAAATCCGTCCATCTTTCTCTTTCTCTCCAAATGACACTCATGAGAAACTATGATATGTTCTCTATCGTTCTTATAACTCCTAGCGATACATGGTTCACTCTTCGTACTTACTAGGTTTATACAAGTTTTTGGTGTTTGTGATAGTAACATTGGACGTGACATTTCAAATAAACCCATTGTTTGGGAACAATTGCTACAAAATCATATTTTTTTCTTAGGCTGAGAGAACAATGGGGTGTCTCAAGGGTTAATGGAATGACTGTGCACAGTTCATGTCATCATAAGAGTCAACTGATGACCATATCCACATGCAAACAGATCTTTAAAGCCAGAACAAGCAGTGACCTAAGCTGTACATCATATGCAAAATTTATAGTTGAACTTAAGGTATTTCACAAAGTGTAAGCCCAGCATTCTTTGAAAATTTTGGGTGCATTTGCTGGTATCTTCCCTTACACAAGGATGCTTTATTTCTCTACTAACATAATGCATGGTGAATTAATTTAAATTCAAAAAATAAAAACTTAAGACGTATTATATAGTAAATGTTCATAGAACAGTCTCCTATTATTTAATTTAATATTGTATTGAAGTATTGAATTTAAAAAATAGAAATTAGAAGAGTATTTATTTTTTTTAATCTCACGAACAAGATCCATGAATAAGATTAGTTGATAGAGCAAGAGGAGTATAATTTAAACATAATGCATCACCAACACTTCAACTCCATGCCATTGCCACAGCCATGCTTTTCATTACTCCTATCACAGTTCTCCTATAAACGTAAATTTGTTCGAGGGAAGGAATGGGCTAAACAATTACAAAACTCCTATCTTGCAAAATAAATATCCATGCAATTTAAAAAAGATATTAGACAAATCTAACAAAGCCACGTAGAGATTTTTTTTTTTGGACATAAGGAGGGGTGATTTGAACTCAGGATCTCCACTAAAGTGGAGGTAGATGTACTGTGAGACATTTACCACTGGGCAGTTAACACAAGTATCAAAGCCCCATAGAGATTAACCTCTCAATTACTTTCTTAAACTTCATTATACAACCAGGTGGGTGGCTCCAGTTGGCTGCCCCCAACAAATAAATACAAAATATTAATTGAATAAAGGTACATTTCAGAGTGGTGTTGGCATCAATATAACATGCTTTACAATAAGCAATAACTCCTTTTCTTTTTCATGGTTCCTGAAGTTAACAAAAATGTTTGAAAACCCTTTGCAATACTTAACAAATAAGCAATGGATACGTGCTTTTTCTAAGTGATTTTTGAGTACGAAAAGCACTTGACAAGTTCTTTTCCAGAAAAACACCTGAATACTCTTTTCTAACGTTCTTGTAAATTTAACAACTCCGTCTTGTCGTTAACTTTCCTTTAGAAGAAGCATAGCGCGTAATAAACATAAAACTTTATCAAAACGAACCAATACCCGATATCCTTATTCAATAACTCGTAAAGCAATTCTTTAAAAGCAAATACTTCAATTAACAAAACAATGATAATTAAAACCCTAAAGCTTCGTATGGTTCAGAATAAAAACTACAACTGGATGAACAGATAATAAAAATGAAATTTAAGAAGCCCCCGTGTTGGCCTTTGATTCTGAAACCAAACGAAGCGAAAAAGAATTTGAACTGACCTGGGAGGTTCTTAGCTATGATATGAACTGCTTGCGACATCACTCGCTCGATAGAAAAATTTGGGAGTTGCTTGCGTGCGTGTCTCTGTCTATTGTCTAATGCAGATTTTGCATTTTTATTATTTTTCTTCCACTTATATTCTCACTTTCTACCTTCTTATTTACTGAAACTCGAGGTTTTAGTTTGCTTTGCTAAATTACATAGCCCCTGATGAGGGGCTTTTTGGATAATCCCTAGTCTGATTAGGGGCAAAATGGGCTAATATAGACTTGTTGATTTGAAGGCGGCAACGTGTCCGGTTGACCCATTCCTCTTCTTTCAGGCCGGATCTTTTTTTTTGGCAAAAAAAATGCAAAAACCTATTTTTACATACAAACAATTAATTTGGAGTGGCATAATTATTAGTATTGTAAATTTATAATTCTCAATAATATAAATAAGCCTGTGATTAACTTTGTTACTTTCTGAAAGCAAATCCCAGTTTTTTTTTTTTTACGATAGTGGATTAGTTAACACATAGTTGGTAATGATAAAAATTAGAAGCAATTAACCCACAAGTAGTGATAAGTTAATAACATTAACTTTTGCCTCATGATTTATGTCAGGTTCGTAATTATAAGCAAGGTAATTATGGAATATCACTTAAACAAGGAAAATATTTTAGAAAATAAAAAAGACATGAACTCCTCGAGTGGAGGTGTCTCCAACTGGTTATACTAATTACAGTTATAACAGAAGACAAAAGAGTTTGCAGCTAAACAACTTGTACCAAAAAAATTGGGGGAGAACTAAAACGCGTCTCATTGTCGGATGTTAATCTTCAACATCTGAACATAGCATCACAAATTTCGCCCTCATGTTTCTCCTTAGCTTTTTAAACTACATAATGTTCCAAACCAATCTTAAAACATAGTTGAAACTCGTCAAAAGAAGCCCCCCGTGCTCTTTCAGTCTGAAAGAAAATACTCGATTACTCAACAGCCACACCTGGTCAAGAATAATCATAATCTGGCACCTCTCATAACAGATGAACACAGACATCATCTTTTATTTTCCACTTTGTACTTGAAGCAAACCAGATATCTAACTGAGTACAAAACACAAACCAAATGAGTCAGTCAGTGCTCTGTGAGAGCAACGTCTATGATTTGTGATGTTTCACCATCTCGTCCACATCCAGTTCTACCTCCAATACTGGTGAATCCTTCTGCATGCTGTAATGACTGGTAAAGGAGCATAAAATATTTGAAGAGCATCAGAATTTAACCTACTGTATTTATACCATGGTTTCAGAGCAATGGAGCTGAGCAGCTTACCTGTTCTGTACAGGACCATGATCCACAGCTGTTCGAAGGCAATATATGACTCTGCCAACTATGTTTGTCATGGGAACTGGACCGAAAATTCGACTATCATTGGCTTCCTGCCACTCAAAAAATTAAAATGTTATAAAAAAACAAAAGAGTAGAAGAAGATGCATCAGGTTGGTGTCTGAAGGCCCAAATTATGGTCATTATCAAGATATAAAATCACAATTAGCAGTAACAACCTACTAGTCATAAAAACCACAAAGTTCTTTCTGAAGACCGGGCATAAGTATCATAAATGAAATTACATCTCGAAGTGACTTGTCCAATATGCATATCCATTCATGATCAAGATTCAAATTGCACATGTAACTGTAGCCATTGCTAAACACAAATATACCCCCTTTGCCTTTCTTTTAGGGAAAGGAAGGGTATAAACCATACCTAGCAATTTCTTCAAATTGGTAATTACCCTACACGAGAAAGGGTAAAAAAAGGAAAGACAAGAACAACAAAAGGAATTTGTATCTGTGATTATCCACTAATAATCTACAAGTTGCCGAAAAACATGCTGATATCACTCTTCTGATTAGCTTTTACACAGCCAAGATCATGAATAATAATGTTTGCATTATAGAAAGAGATTTCTAGCAAACCAAGACATGGCAGAAATATGTTCATATATAAAAAATTAAGGTTTCAAATAAAAAATTTTTAAAAAAAAGAAATAATAATACCTTAGGCTTCAGCTTTTCATTGTCGGCCAGCACCCAACATTCATCCCTTTCAAGAGCAAAAGGCTCATCTTTCTCATCAGTAGACACCATTTCATACCCTTCAGTAGCAGCTAATCTTCTAACTAGATAGTTATCCGGCTTCTCAGGGTCTTTCAAGATAACAACATCTCCAACAAAAAGATGCCTGCTGATCAAAAAGAAAGGAAGATCAAAGACTTCCGAGTGATACCAAACTGTTTCAATAACAAACATAGAATTGTGCAAGAGAATGAGGATACTACAGCAGTGAGCCAAATTAAAGCATTGACTCCCTGAAACTCTAAGCCTTTCTGTCTTGAAGCAATGTACATGTTAAATTTAATTGATCATATCATAATTATTGTTTCTTTGTTTTGTGAGCTGCTTTATCACAAAAACTCTGCAGCGTGACTAAACTCCTTCAAAATATGATAATGAAGGATAGAAAGAGATTGTCACTAGGACACACACTAAGGATGGTAAAATTTCACAATTAACACGAAGTGCCAAAAGTATTTCGTCCCATTTAATTTGAGAAGCATGCCAAAAGTTATACCATGTAAAAAGTTTAGAACCATTTCTGATGTTGAAGCAGTATAACAATTCAGATGTCAGACAAACCATCTTATAAGGTCTCTCTCAATCTGTTATTAACTTCTAAGAGCATGCCAAACTGAACCTAATTTAACAATATCCAAGATTCACCATATACAGGTGTGTATAGCACCTTCATAGGCCAATAACACTATAAGGCACCACAGGCTTATAACGAAAGCCCCCACTATCATTGGACTTGTTAAAAAAGACAAAAGAGAAGAGAAGAATAAGGGAGACAAAGCTACATTGTCTTGGGTCATATATTGCCTAATGTTCCATTATACTGCAGCTTCCAATAACCTGAAACCCTAAATTAGGTATAAAAAACATGATTACTAGACTATAAGCCCCACATCCAGCAGTCAACACAAACAGTGAAATATCCTTCAAAAAATGTAAACCATCTACCAAAACCTGTTTCCGCAACGGCCTTCATGCGCAAAATTCCTATAGAAACCAAGTACAGGAATTTCAACTTAACAAATCTTCCTTCTAATTCTACAATCAAAGCACACCCCATTCCGTTATAAAAATATTTGATGTTCAGTATGAAAAGATAATATCATATGATACAACAAGCACTAAGCACATCCTGAAAGAAAATAATCAAGACAAAACCAATTATTTTGCCACATGCATAAAGTTTTCCTTATCCTAAATAGTAGGTAAAAAGTGTCTCTGAAGCTCCTACATTGCATGACAAGCTATCTTAACTGCATGCAAAATGTATTAAAAGCATGTACCTCACTTACAATATACAGAAAGATTGGAAAGACTTGATTCCAAACTCAACTAATAAATAAAAGCACGACTGGTAATATTAATAAGCGTATGAGCAGACAAAACTGAATCTAAAAATTAATTAAAAAACACTTAATCACGCAGAAAACACTAGATTGGAATTTTAAACCTGAAAGCATTTGCAATGCCTCGTATAATTTAAGGGATAACAACAACACTAAACCAATTAGTTAAGTTGTTTTAGGTGCCCAAAATGACAACATTGTAAGTCAATATAAGACAATTTTTCCCGATCAAAGTATTTAGGATGAGAACAATATGCTAACTGTTGCAAATTTTAACAAAAAAAATAAGATCCAAATATTTATTAGGGGAAAAAGGAAGATACTGCTATTACATTGGATCTGCAGCTGGTAACTTGCGTACAAGAAGAGTTCCCCCTTGCCCTCCTATAACTGGGGCCATTTCCTCTCCTTTATTCCAGTGTACGTAAGTCAACTTTCCTTGAAATAAATATTTCCAAATAGAATCATTTAATTCTATGTCATTGATTTGACCTCGCTTATGGCTCTGCTTCATGCAGGAGATTATGTTAGGACAATCAGATAAATATAGTCTAAAAGCCACTCTTTTAACCGGAAAGACGCACACTGAAAACCAGAGGGAAAAAAAAAAGTGACAGGAGCTAATTGGAAAATTAAGCATGAAAGAAGCACAGACCCCATCTGCTTAGAGTATTCCATTCTATTACCAACAAATGTATTCTTTGACTTGTGAATATTACAATGAACTTCATCAAAATTAAAAAATATCTTTTCTCAAGCTCCTAGTGCCATGCTAGTTAGACTAGCCTCCAACTCTGCATACAAATTAATGACAAAATCTAAGCTATCTCTCTATCTCTGGCCTTGAAAGTTCAGAAAAGTCGCACAGACAATTTGGTTTTCTAAGAGGTCTCCAACAAGTCCGTAAAAACATACAAATTCTATCATTTTTATAGGGAGAACAAATAAGATTTTTTTTTTCTCAATTTCTAAGTTCACAACTCTTGTATTGAGGCTTGCACAGCACTTTGGAACTTTCACTTCACAAAACTATGTAACTGATGGATTTTTCAACAATATGGGTTGCAAATTCCATTTACAAATCTAAGTTCATACGGAGCATTCCTCCACCAAAAAAATAAGACTCTAAACCAGTCTAATCTGAAGCTTTGCATTAGCAGTCGTGTATAATCTCGGTTAAAATATAAACCCTACACTGTCACTGAGAGCATCAATTTCAATAGCAAAACATAGGAAAAAATGGGGAAAAGAAATAAACAAATGTGATAACTATTATTATTTTTTAGGCTCGCCTATAAACCCAGCAATTGACAGAAAACAATCGCTCATTAGCAGATGCATATTCCAGAATCTCCGGTCATCAGAATAAATAAGAAAACCTCTACTTGAGAAAAAAAATTAAAAAAAAAAGGACCAAGGGCGCCAGCATTAAAAATACAAAAATAATAATAATAGTGATGATGATGATGAAATAAAATCCCAAAACAATTAAAATTAAAGGAGTAAAGATAGATAGAGAAGAGCCTACCTTCCAGCCGAGAGAGACGGAGTACTCGAGCTTGTTGGCTATGTATCGAACCCAAGTCGATAGAGAAATCATTTGCCTGGCCATGTTGCTGCTACTGATTTATCGATTGCTTTTATTGCGTTGCTCCTGCATTCACTTTTGTTCTTTTTTTTTTTTTTTGGTTAAACCCCCAAGCCTAATTTATCTCTCGTCTTGTCTCTACTCCGTCCTTCTTCTCTTTAACCCTTTTTTTTTCTTTTTTTTGAAAATATAAATTACCCTTTTTTTTTTTTCAATATCGATAGTACCATCGAAGATAATGTGCCTACCGAAATGGCTGGCTACCCATTTGTAGTAGATAAAAAAAAAATGGGATAACGATGTTTGATTATTTAAATATATATATTTATATTTATTTAATTTTTATTTTTTAATTGACTCAAATTTAAGAGTCAATTTAATTTGTATTATTCATCCAATTAAATTATTTGATGTAGAACATAATATTTTTTTTATTTGTTTAAATTTAAAAATTAACTTAAATTATATTATTTATTATACGAGATTAAATGACTTAATATTAAGTGATAATTTTTATTAAATGATTTTATAAGTTTACATATAAATAAAAAATTGAATTTACTTTAATATTATTTATCTTGATTTAAACATTTATTATTAATTTAAAATATTAATCTATTAAATAATATTTATTTATTTATATATATATACTTCACATTCACTAAATTTTTATTTAATGTGTGTGACATTTAACTTAGTTGTACACAATGGTTAATGAAATTGAAATCTTGGCTGTTGCTCGAATCGGTTTATCACACATCGGGCGTCGGTGCACAGCCCGTTTTGTGTTGCTAATTTTTTTTAGATATTCATTTAGTTTTTCTTTTTTTTTATAGTTATTTTTTTAATTTTTTTATTACACATGTGGACCGGACCGGATCTCTCTCCACCTTACTGTAAGCAAGACTTCAACTTGATATCTTTTATTTTAATCCAAAAAGTTGTATTTCATTTACTCTTCTAATTAATATATTTTTTGCATTAGATTAAGTATATGTTTGTAAGTATTGGTAAATACTATTCATTATATTATTTGAGATTTATGTTAAACTTAAATGAGTTGAATTTCATTATTTTAAATTTGATTCGGTTATATAAACTGCAATATTGATAATTATTTATTTCATATTAAATATAAATCAAACTTTTTTCTACTCTAGTTAAAATGATTCGGTTATATATTACTGCAATATTGATTTATTAAATATAAATCAAGCAAATTTGAATTTCAACATTTTGTACCAATTTAATAAATTTTGGTAGTGAAACTTAGTAATACCCAAATCTTTGAGGAATTAGATTTAATTCGTATGCTAACAACATAGATACATGGATGTAATAAAGTTATGATTGGATTGGACGTGTGATGTTTTTGAATGATTTAATATTCCGCATGAAAGGGAACCAAAAAAAAACTTGCTCTTAATTCGAGCAACAATTTGTTAAATTTTTTTTTTTAATATATTTTGTGCTTTCCAATATTATCCTTGACATGCGTTAAAAATGTCTCTTTACAAACTTAGTAATTTTTTTTAAAAAAAATTATAACAATCATTTACAATGTTAATATTACATCAAACTATATTATTGATATTAAATTAAATTATATAATAAAAAAAATTATGAGCAACAAGTACATTTTTTAAACACACCCTCATATTACACTATTGATGTTATTATCAAATTATACAATTGAAATTTTTTAGAAAGTAATAAATATAATTTTAAGCATATCTCACTTTAATTAAAAATTTTCTACAAGATGAGAAGAATAAATCAACCTCAAAATTTTTTAAAAATAATATATACGATTTTGAGCACATTCCATTTTAATTAAAAAGTCCTCATAAAATGAGAGGAATAAATAATCAATCGTTCTAACATCTACTAAGATTTTGAACCCGTTGAATTGGTGATTCAAAATCATGTGTTGCTTAAAATTGAATCGAGGATCAATTTGGGAACAAATTTAAAGTTGAAATGAAGTCGAAAAAATAGTCGAAAGGGGTCGGAAACTCAATGGAATAATGCTTGAGAAGTGCAGAAAATAGGAAAAAAATTCCCAAGTGTGAGCACCACGGCATTGGAAGGCATTGCCAATGCCCTGGCGCTAGCCATGGGCGCCACTTTCAGAATGAGCATAAGTTGCCCATGTTGCGGCATTAGTTTGAGGGCCGCGGCGCTCGTGCTATTCTATATATACTCCTTCTATTTTTAGGGTTTAGGAGAGAGGAAGTGAGGGAAAAGAGAGAGGGTCGGAATACAAAGAAAATACATTGTTCAAGTGTATATTTTGATCATTTATACTCCAAATCTCTCACTTGTAATCCCAAGTATCAATAAAGAGGCTTGGATCCTTGATCCACTGTGAACGTAGGCGAACCACGTATACTTTGTGTTGTGGTATGCACATATTTTTGCTATTTCTGCGTATTATCTATGTGATTGATCTTCTAATTCGTTGGGTTGCTTCATACTTGTGATATATTGTTGTGTATTACAATATACTAGTGTGGTTGGGTATTTGGCTATCAAATTTGGTATAGGGGCTTAGTGTTTGATTCCTAATACGTATATGTTAGGCATTATTTTCGATTGTTGCTATTATTGTAGTAACCAGTATCCATAACCGGTAAGAATATGTATATTTATATATATAAATATACGTATTTTATTTGTATGTGGGTGATCCCTGATTTATATATTGTTATTAGTAGTGTTTTTATAGGTTAAGGATATACTATTAGTATTGGGTTTATTTGCAAGACTTTGGAATTATTTTAGGGACTAAATTGTTATACTTTGAAAGTTTTGGGGGCAAATTCGTAAATACCAAAAATTAGCCTCTTAGTATAAAAATACACTTTTAAACCCTAATTTACTATTTTTAGGTCGAGATACCCATTTTAAGAGAGAGAAGAGAGAAATAGAGGAGAGAGAAAGAGGAGAAGAAAAAGAAAAAGAAGAAGAAATTGAAATTTTGAATTTCAAGAGGTATATCATACGTATTTCTCAATTTATTGGTATTAATTAAGTTAATTCCTTTAAGTTTTGATTTCTGAAAATATGTATAATTGAGGATTTGTTGTGTACTTCGTAAGATCATATGAGAATTGATGATGATCTATAAGATAGTTTGATAAATCATGATGAATTATGGAATTTCTGTTGGATAACCTCTTGATCTAGGAATTTTATAAATTGTTTTGATTCGATTCTGGTTTTGAATTTTGAATATATGAAATTAGACATGTTAAGGATCATCTGAGACTTTGAATCGATTGAAAATTCTGGAAATTGAATTTATAGTGAATTTACCAAAATGACCCTGAAATTCTGGAAATTTCCTTTGTAAACAGTATAATACAGTGACGAACAATGTTTGTCCTACTGAATGATCTTCAAAAATTACGAAATTATGGAATATGATAATTTTATATGTCTAATATGATATACTCGGAATTGAAAATTTAGATCAATGTGGTTGAAATGTTATGATTTTCTAAAGTATATCCGCTCATTACAGTATTTGATTAACAGATTTTTAAAGCTATGGAATAAAATAGTTTTAAAATATTTTTGGCAGTGATTTGAAAGTGAAATATTTATCATGGATTGAGATATGTGTCAAGAGTAATTATGTGGTAGTTTTATAATTTTTGAGTTAGTATATGATTTTATAAACTTGGGAGATTGAATACTGTTCAGTAAGTATCTTGATCCTGTCAGGTTTGTAGTTTGGATTTGATGATGTGTATGAAATGGATTGTGTAGGAATTTTGATATAATATTCATATATAGGAAGGATATATGAGTCAAGATTAATACATTCTAATTTTGGAGTAATTGGACATCATTTGATGTATTAGAAAATTTTGTTAAGTGTAAGTGGTCAGAATGACAAGTTTTGAGAAATCAAGTATTTAGACCAATTTGATGTGTTAAATGCATTGTGTATAATTTTGTAAGCTATTTAAGTATTTGTGTGAATTGTGAGGCTTATGAAAGGATTGATCTCCATTGATAGGTTAAGGAGATTTAAGCCTTGTAACTGAAAGTGCTAAGAGGTAAGTATACTAGACTTTTTACTGAAATCACAATAAACATAGTAATTGTTTTGTATGATTTTGTAAATGGGGTTAAGAATATGTTTATGATATGTCAAAGTATATTTTGATATGAAATGTGAATATATGTTTATGAATGTGAGCATTGACATTGAGTATGGACATACATGTGTTTTTGAAAGTGAGCTTTCCAAAATAAGATGCGTTTAACAAAGAAAGCTTTTGAAGTGTAATATGTCCATGAGAAATATTTTGTGATTTGAGGGTACTTGAACTCACTGTTAACTTAGTAGGCATTTTATGTGATTTGTGGAGCCTTTATGTGTGGCCTTTCCTTCGGGATTGGTATATGTTATGTGTTCCGTATGTAGGGAGGATCCTATTGGTACCTAAAGGAAGTGTGAGTCATCACATTCGTGTGGTGGCGTATTGGTACATGTGAGAGGACTCACCGATGATCAGGGTGAGGGTTTGGCTTTTACCTTCGGGCATAAGCGTTATATATGTGTGATTTAAAGACCTCACTTGTACTATTCCTCTCATACGGTATGTCACCTACGAGTGACATTTGGCTCATTATGTGATATGTGATATGTAAGTCCTACTAAGTAGTAGTTGAGTGATGGTATTCCTATTATGTGTTTTGAAAGAATGTGTAAGCGCTTACATGATATGTGATTTGATAAGATTATGATTTTGATTGATCACAGCATATCATACATATGCATTGTGTACATATATGTATTTGTATTTGATATATGAAAAATTAGTATGCTTACTGAGTTTTATACTCATTATAGTTTATGGTGATTTCAGGTAAATAAGGTACATGTGTGCTTAGCGGATTTGGCAAGGCTTCTGCTGTTCCTTGGGTTCCCTAAGTTGTTAGGTTGCTAAGTGTTTCATTTGGGGACACGTGGGATAAGATATTTGATTTGTCCCTATTGAATAAATACTAATGTATTATTTTATTGTGTGTGGTTGGATTTAGTTTAAGTTTCACCAAGTGTAGTAACGGATTGATTTTAAGTAAGAATTTGCAATGAATATATTCTGGGCTTCCGGTAATAAAGTTGCTACTGGTGACGTAGTAGAGTGTTAATCTCTGAGAAAACTCTGCGTATCTCCGGTTTACTAATTGTCCCAGTCATAATTCAATTACTATAATTGTAGTAACCAGTATCCATAACCGGTAAGAATATGTATATTTATACATATAAATATACGTATTTTATTTGTATGTGGGTGATCCTTGATTTATATATTGTTATTAGTAGTGTTTTTATAGGTTAAGGATATACTATTAGTATTGGGTTTATTTGCAAGACTTTGGAATTATTTTAGGGACCAAATTGTTATACTTTGAAAGTTTTGGGGTAAATTCGTAAATACCAAAAATTAGCCTCTTAGTATAAAAATACACTTTTAAAAACCCTAATTCTCTCATTTTGGTCGAGCTACCCATTTTTAGAGAGAGAAGAGAGAAATAAAGGAGAGAGAAAGAGAAGAAGAAGAAGAAAAAGAAGAAGAAATTGGAATTTTGGATCTCAAGAGGTATATCATACGTATTTCTCAATTTATTGGTGTTAATTAAGTTAATTTCTTTAAGTTTTGATTTCTGGAAATATGTATAATTAAGGATTTGATGTGTATTTCGTTTGATGTTGTGAGAATTGATGATGATCTATAAGATAGTTTGATAAATCATGATGAATTATGGAATTTCTGCTGGATAACCTCTTGATCTAGGAATTTTATAAATTGTTGTGATTCGATTCTGGTTTTGAATTTTGATTATATGAAATTAGACATGTTTAGGATCATCTGAGACTTTGAATCGACTGAAAATCTCGGAAATTGAATTTGTAGTGAATTTACCAAAATGACCCTGGAATTCTGGAAATTTCCTGTGTAAACAGTATGATACAGTGGAAAATAATTTTTGACCTGCTGAATGATCTTTAAAAATTATGAATTTGTGGAATATGATAATTTTATATGTCTAATATGATATACTCGGAATTGAGAATTTGGATCAATGTGGTTGAAGTGTTATGAATTTCTAAAGTCTATCAGCTCATTGTAGTATTTGATTAACAGATTTTTAAAGTTATGAAATAAAATAGTTTTAAAATACTTTTGGCAGTTATTTGGAAGCCAAATATTTATCATGGACTGAGATATGTGTCAAGAGTAATTATGTGGTAGTTTTATAATTTTTGAGTTAGTATATGATTTTATAAAATTGGGAGATTGAATACTGTTCAGTAAGTATCTTGATCCTGTCAGGTTTGTAGTTTGGATTCGATGGTGTGTATGGAATGGATTGTGTAGGAATTTTGATATAATATTCATATATAAGAAGTATATATGAGTCAAGAATGATATATTATGATTTTGGAGTAATTGGACATCATTTGATGTATTAGAAATATTTGTTAAGTGTAAGTGGTCAGAATGACAGGTTTTGAGAAACCAAATATTTAGACCAATTTGATGTGATAAATGCATTGTGTATAATTTTGTAAGCTATTTAAAGTATTTTGTGTGAATTGTGAGGCTTATGAAAGGATTAATCTCCATTGATAGGTTAAGGAGATTTAAGCCTTGTAACTGAAAGTGTTAAGAGGTAAGTATACTAGACTTTTTACTGAAATCACAATAAACATAGTAATTGTTTTGTATGATTTTGTAAATGGGGTTAAGAATATGTTTATGATATGTCAAAGTATATTTTGATATGAAATGTGAATATATGTTTATGAATGTGAGCATTGACATTGAGCATGGACATACATGTGTTTTTGAAAGTGAGCTTTCCAAAATAAGATGTGTTTAACAAAGAAAGCTTTTGAAGTGTAATATGTCCATGAGAAATATTTTGTGATTTGAGGGTACTTGAACTCACTGTTAACTTAGTAGGCATTTTATGTGATTTGTGGAGCCTTTATGTGTGGCCTTTCCTTCGGGATTGGTATATGTTATGTGTTCCGTATGTAGGGAGGATCCTATTGGTACCTAAAGGAAGTGTGAGCCATCACATTCGTGTGGTGCCGTATTGGTACACGTGAGAGGACTCACCGATGATCAGGGTGAGGGTTTGGCTTTTACCTTCGGGCATAAGCGTTATATATGTGTGATTTAAAGACCTCACTTGTACTATTCCTCTCATACGGTATGTCACCTACGAGTGACATTTGGCTCATTATGTGATATGTGATATGTAAGTCCTACTAAGTAGTAGTTGAGTGATGGTATTCCTATTATGTGTTTTGAAAGAATGTGTAAGCGCTTACATGATATGTGATTTGATAAGATTATGATTTTGATTGATCACAGCATATCATACATATGCATTGTGTACATATATGTATTTGTATTTGATATATGAAAAATTAGTATGCTTACTGAGTTTTATACTCATTATAGTTTATGGTGATTTCAGGTAAATAAGGTACATGTGTGGTTAGCGGATTTGGCAAGGCTTTTGCTGTTCCTTGGGTTCCCTAAGTTGCTAGGTTGTTGTGTGTTTCATTTGGGGACACGTGGGATAGGATATTTGGTTTGTCCCTATTGAATAAATACTTATGTATTATTTCATTGTGTGTGGAT
This sequence comes from Ailanthus altissimus, assembly GCA_946807835.1. NCBI lineage: Eukaryota > Viridiplantae > Streptophyta > Magnoliopsida > Sapindales > Simaroubaceae > Ailanthus > Ailanthus altissimus. The sequence continues at coordinate 26,362,464 of OX327684.1, forward strand.
TGGATTTGGTTTAAGTTTTATAAAGTGTGGTTATTGGATGATTTTAAGTAAGAATTTGCAATGGATATATTCTGGGCTCCCGGTAACAAAGTTGCTACTGGTGACGTAGTAGAGTGTTAATCTCTGAGAAAACTCTGCGTATCTCCGGTTTAATAATTGTCCCAGTCATAATTCAATTGCTATAATTCTGAAAGAAATTGAAATGAAAGTTGAAAATTTTGTGTAATATTATTTATGAGTGCACATGCAGTGAATGAATGTAAGTGATGTCGTGTGTCGGATCTTTTGGGTCTGGGGCGTGACAATAATTCTGAAAGAAATTAAAATGAATGTTTAAGTATTATTGAATGAATGTAAGTGATGTCGTGTGTCAGATCTTTTAGGTCTGGGGCGTGACAATTATATTCGTAATTGTCTTTGTGCAATTGATAGCGGATTAATAGTACTAGGGTTATTTGTATTTGGTGTTCTAAATGAGGGTTTATACACCAACAAACTGGTATCAGAGCATATTGTACGAATTTGATATAATTATGGCATTCTGGAAGTATGATGTTGAGAAATTTACTGGGCGTAATGATTTTAATTTGTAGAAGGTTAAGATGATGGCTTTGTTAGAGTGTCTAGGACTTGAATCAGCCCTAGAGGATACCTCTAGTCTAAGTGAGAAGCCTACAACATATTTGAGTGACCTTGATCCGCAAATGATCAATAGGAAAGCTCGGAGTGAGATAATTCTGTCATTGGGTAATAAAGTGTCGAGGGAGGTTGGTAAAGAGAAAACTGCTCTTGGTCTTTGGAAGAAGCTTGACAGTTTGTTTATGACGAAGTCGTTAGCAAATTGTCTATACGTCAAGAAGAGGTTGTTTCAGTTGTTTATGGCTGAGGGGACTTCGGTTAAAGATCACATTAATGTTTTCAACAAGATTATCATTGATCTTGAGACCATATATATGAAGATCAGTGAGGAAGACAAAGCATTAATCTTGTTGAGTTCACTACCTTCGAGTTATGAACATTTTATAGACACACTCATGTATGGTAGAGAGACTTTAATGGTTTCAAATGTTAAAACTTCGTTGAATTCTAAGGAATTGACCCGAAGATCAGAGTCTTCAAGTAGTGCAGCTGGATTGGCTGCAATGGGGAAGACCGTCAGTAGAAATGCATGGCAGAAAGGTGGTTCAGGATCAGAACTTGAATGAAAATCCAGGAAGTATTACTTTTACAGAAATGAATGACACTTGATAAGGGATTGTCCTGAGAGGAGAGCCAAAATGTAAGAAAAAAGACCAGAAGCTGATGTTGCAATAGCCTATGGGTTAGACTACGAAATTGCAGAGGCATTGGTGGCTTCGGATGGTAAAATGGCTGGTGAATGGATACTTGACTCTGGTTTTAGTTTTCACATTTGTCAGGACAAGTTCTTATTTGCCAATTATCGTCCCATTGATGGTAATGTATTGGTGGGCGGTGATATAATTTGTAAAGTTATGGGAATTGGTAGTGTGAGGATGAAATTGCATGATGGGAAGATTAGGGAAGTGCATAATGTAAGATATGTTCCTAGTTTTAAGAGGAACTTAATTTCTCTAGGTATGCTAGATCAAGTGGGATGTTCATTCAAAGATGAAAATGGATTACTAACAGTAGCAAGAGGGATGGTTACTGGTATGCATGATGAGAAGCGCAATTGTCTATTTGTGCTTGTTGGAAATGCCGTAAGAACATGTGTTGTTGATGAGTATGCCAAGTTAGATTCAACATGTGTTGTTGAGAGAGTGCAGTCCGAAAGTAAGTCAGCATGTGTTGTTGAGAGATTGCATTCCGACTCCTTTGCATATGTTGCTGTTGAGGAGAGGCATAGAGAGAGGCAACATCTTAGTGATACTCATCGGAGTAGTAAAGGCCGGAATAGAATGGCTAGTAAGAGAGTTATTGGCAAGCATAAGTTACAGCCACCGAGGCATTGTGGTCTATGTGTCATGAGTTGCTGGAAAGATCACAATCAAACTAACTTACATTTGAAGCATTCGTACCTGTGGAGGCCTAAATCACTGAAGACAAAAGAGTTAAGTCTGAGTGACTTAACTAGATCACCGCTAAGTAATTGAGCGTATGATGTGGTGGATGAATCTCAATTAGTCTCTTTGGGAATTTTGAATCAATGAGAAGATTTGTTAAATTAGAGATTCAAAATCATATGTTGATTGGAATTGAATTGAGGACCAATTTGAAGTTGAAATGAAGCCGAAAAAATAGTCGAAAGGGGTTGAAAACTCAATGGAATAATGCTTAAGAAGTGTAAAAAATAGGAAAAAATTCCCAGGTGTAAGCGCCGCGGCATTGGAAGGCATTGCCAATGCCCCGGCATTAGCCTGGGCGCCACTTCCAGAATGGGCATAAGTTGCCCACGCCGCGGCATTGGTTTAAGCGTCGCAGCACTCGTGCTATTCTATATATACTCCTTTTATTTTTAGAGTTTGGGAAAGAGGAAGTGAGGGAAAAGAGAGAGGGTCGGAATACAAAGAAAATACATCGTTCAAGTGTGTATTTTGATCATTTGTGCTCCAAATCTTTCACTTGTAATCCTTGTAATCCCAAGTATCAATAAAGAGGCTCGGATCCTTGATCCACCGTGAACGTATTTAACCGAACCACGTATACTTGTGTTGTGGTATGCTCGTATTTTTGTTATTTCTACGCATTATCTATGTGATTGATCTTCTAATTCGTTGGGTTACTTCATACTTGTGATATATTGTTGTGTATTGTAATATATTGGTGTGGTTAAGTGTTTAGCTATCAAATTCAGTATTGAAGCTTAATGTTTGATTCCTAATACGTATATGTTGGGTATTATTTTCACTTAAACAATCTAATAATTGTTATTGTGTTCATAATTATTTTTATGCAATTGATAGCAGATTAATAATATTATAATTATTTATATTTAGTGTTTTAAGTGATAATTTATACACCACCAAAACCCTTAATTTTAATTAAAAATGTACACAAAACTTATTACCGAAACAAACTGATGCAAATATGTAATTTTAAGTTTTTGCTTCTTTTTTTTTTTTACAGTTATTAAGTTGTATTTTTTTAAAGAATTTTTAAGTTGACTTTGATATTTACATGACATACTGAGATTTTACTCATTTGAGAATCGAGATCCTATTCATCTTGAGATATTTTTTTTCAGATTTGGTTTAGCGAGAAGAACAACTCTTTACATACTTGGCTTGCATGAATGTGGAGGAAATGGAGCTAAGCGAAGAAAAAAAAAAGCAATAATTTTTTTCTTTTTTTTAACTTTTAAGGGATTGAGGGAAAATATATATATATATATATAAAACAAATAAAGGACAATCATGAATAATTTTATAGAGCGGAAATAACGAGATGTCGCAATATTTTAGTTTATTTTAATCAAACAAAATTGTTTGCAGAAATAATCACCCGGTGCTTTTTTTATTTTTACGAAATAATTGATCATTTAAGGTAATGCGAGACGGATGTAACATGATAAGAGATAGTATCAATTCATCAGTTCTTTATACGATTAAACTGCATATAATATCTAGTTTTAAATTAATAATTTAGATCTTAAATAAAAACATCTTTGTCTAATATATATAATGATGTCACAATTGTTTATAAGATTTTGATATATACTATTGTTATTATGAGAAATTCTTATTTACCTTTTAGAATTTTATAATTACCACGTTCTTTTTTTGTTGCTTTCAAAAAGGCCATAAACTTTGTAAACAGTGACGAGGTATTAAATTTTGGGGTAATAATTTACTTGTTTTAAGAGCTTGGCATCATTCTCAACTTCTCACAAAATTTAAAAAATTTAAAATTATCTCAATATATGTTAATCTGTTGCTATTTATTTTAACCTTCGAAGGATAAAATCATAAATCAACATGAAATTTTAAAATAAGTTAAAAGAGTTAAATACAAATTAATTATTAATAAAAATAAAAAATAAAAAACTAGTGTCTTGATTTTTTACCATGAAACACTCATTTGATTCCTCATTATATATTCCATCCTCCCCATCACTTCTGTCAAGTTTTGCTTGCATTGTGTGAATATTAGAAAATTGAGGGGTGATGCAGAGTTGCAGTTAAAGTAAAATTAAAAAAATAATAAAAATAAAAATAAGACAAAACACAAGATTACGTGGTTCGATTTTTAGCCTACGTCCACGGGCGAAGACAGAAGAATCTCTTACTATTAGAAATGGAGAATATAAGTATTGTAGTATTTTAGCCTTACAACTCAAAACCCCAATACACCCAATTCTCTCAAATCACTCAAAACTCTCACAAGCTTTTTAAACTCTCTTAAATTTTTCAATAGAAAATACATTGCTAAACTCTCCCTTTTATAAGGAGAGTTGAGCAAGTGGACAGCCTTAATAAGGCTGTCCACAATTGCAAATTTACTGGCACCGTGTGCCAGCAAATTTGCAAATGCAAAATTGCGTGACAATTCTCCCACTTGGAGATTTGATTGAAAATCAATCAAGTCTCCACACCATTCTTTCTTCTTCGCCAAAGTCATGTTGCCTACGTGTCTGTTAAGCTATGCAAGGATCTGCACCATACAAACTTGTTGATATTAGTGGGCTTGGTCAACACATCTGCTAGGTTATCATCTGTATGAATTTTTTTCATATCCACATTTTCATCTTCTACCACTTCACGAACAAAGTGATATTGAACACCTATGTGCTTCGTTCTTGAATGAAAAGCTGGATTCCTTGCAATGTGCAAGGCACTCTGACTGTCACAAAACAATTCAACTTTCTCTTGCTTGTGCTCGAGCTCCTCCAGTAATCTTTGTATCCAAATTGCTTCCTTGCAAGCTTGTGTAGCTGCCATGTATTCTGCTTCTGTAGTAGATAATGCCACAACAGTTTGTAGTTTCGAAACCCAGCTTACAGCTCCTTCTACAAGTTTAAACACATAGCCAGTAGTGGATTTTCTTTTATCAAGGTCTCCTGCAAAATCTGAATCTACATAGCCCTTAACAATAAAATATGATCCTCCGTAACATAAAGCAACATCTGAGGTACCCTTAATGTATCTAAGGATCCTCTTGACACAACCCCAATGCTCTCTACCAGGATTCGCCATGTATCTACTAACTGCTCCCACTGCTTGTGCAATGTCTGGTCTGGTACAAATCATAACAAACATTAAACTTTCCACTGCTGATGCATACGGTACTCGAGACATCTCCTTCCTCTCTACTTCTTTGCTATGACACATCTTAGAGGATAACTTGAAATTAACAGGGAGTGTGGTACTAATTGGCTTACAATCTTGCATGTTGAAGCGCCACAAGATTTTCTTTAAGTAGTTCTTCTGAGAAAGCCAAATCTTCCTGTTATTTCTGTCTTGGTGAATTTGCATCCCTAGAATCTTGTTTGCTGGTCCCAAGTCCTTCATATCAAATTCCTTAGCCAACTGTGCTTTCAATTCTTGGATTCGATCTTTGTTAGGGCCTGCCACCAACATGTCATCCACGTACAACAGTAAAATAATGAAATCATTATCATCTTCAAACCTTTTGTAGTATGTACAATGGTCTGAACTAAGTCTGTTGTATCCAAGGCTGATGATATAGGAATCAAATCTCTTGTACCAATACCTCGGTGCCTGTTTGAGACCGTACAGAGATTTGTTCAACCTGCAAACCAAGTTCTCTTTTCCTTCTTCTTTAAAACCTTCTGGTTGGAGCATATAAATTTCTTCTTCAAGTTCTCCATGAAGAAAAGTTGTCTTCACATCTAGCTGTTCTAAATGTAAGTCAAATGTAGCACACATTGCCAGGACTATTCTGACTGTCGTAAGTCGAACCACAGGGAAAAATATCTCATTAAAGTCAATACCTTCTTTCTGAGCATAACCTTTCACCACCAATCTCGCATGATACCGCTCTACTTGGTCATTGCCATCCCGTTTGATCTTGTAGACCCATTTGTTTCCAATGGCTTTTCTTCCACGTAGCAGTGCAACCAGCTCCCATGTTTTGTTCTTATGCAAAGCTTCAATCTCTTCTTGCATTGCTGTCATCCATAGAGAAACATCTTGACTTTTAGAAGCCTCCTGGAAAGTTTTTGGCTCTCCATCCTCTGTTAGAAGGCAGTATGCAACATGAGCCTCCATGACATACTCCGAGTGCCACGCTGGTGGTCGTTTCTCACGAGTTGATCGATGATCATCTGTAGCCTCAGATTCTGCTGGTTCTTGTTTTTCGTGCCCTAGTGCTGCTTCAGAAGAATCTGAATCTTCTTGTACTTGATGATTTTCCATTTGTACCGTTGTAGTCTCTGGATTTTCTTTCACTGTGCTATCATCTTTATCATTCCTTTGCAGTTTATCTTCTGCAAATACACATCTCTGCTGATGACGACCTTGTGGGTAGTGGGATCCCACAAGCGATACCCCTTGACTCCATCAGCATATCCCAAGAAAAGGCATTTTCTGGATTTTGGATCTAGCTTCGTTGTTTCTTGGGGATTATACATCACGTACACAGGACTTCCAAATGTATGAAGGTGAGAATAATCAACTGGTTTTTCAGTCCACATCTCCATCGGTGTCTTCAACTCGATTGCTGTTGATGGTGACCGATTTACCACATAACAGGCGGTTTTGACTGCTTCTGCCCAAAATGTCTTGGCTAAACCTGCAGTTCTCAACATAGCTCTTGTTCTCTCCAACAAGGTTCTGTTCATCCGCTCTGCTACTCCATTCTGCTGAGGCATGTAAGCTGTGCTGAATTGCCGCTTGATGCCTTCTTATTGACAGAATGCAATAAAATCCTCACCAGTATATTCTCCTCCATTATCTGTCCTTAAACACTTGATCTTCTTTTCTGATTCAAGTTCTACACGCGCTCTGAATATTCTGAAAGCTTCAAACACATATGACTTCTTCTTGATTGGATACACCCAACATCTCCTGGAGTAATCATCTATGAATGATACAAAATATCTCGCTCCTCCTAAGGACATCACCAGTGTAGTAACCAGTATCCATAACCGGTAAGAATATGTATATTTATATATATAAATATACGTATTTTATTTGCATGTGGGTGATCCTTGATTTATATATTGTTATTAGTAGTGTTTTTATAGGTTAAGGATATACTATTAGTATTGGGTTTATTTGCAAGACTTTGGAATTATTTTAGGGACCAAATTGTTATACTTTGAAAGTTTTGGGGGTGAATTCGTAAATACCAAAAATTAACCACTTAGTATAAAAATACACTTTTAAAAACCCTAATTCTCTCATTTTGGTCGAGCCACCCATTTTTAGAGAGAGAAGAGAGAAATAAAGGAGAGAGAAAGAGAAGAAGAAGAAGAAAAAGAAGAAGAAATTGGAATTTTGGATCTTTAGAGGTATATCACAACTAATTATCAATTTATTGGTGTTAATTAAGTTAATTTCTTTAAGTTTTGATTTCTGGAAATATGTATAATTAAGGATTTGATGTGTATTTCGTTTGATGTTGTGAGAATTGATGATGATCTATAAGATAGTTTGATAAATCATGATGAATTATGGAATTTCTGCTGGATAACCTCTTGATCTAGGAATTATATAAATTGTTGTGATTCGATTCTGGTTTTGAATTTTGAGTATATGAAATTAGACATGTTTAGGATCATCTGAGACTTTGAATCGACTGAAAATCTCGGAAATTGAATTTGTAGTGAATTTACCAAAATGACCCTGGAATTCTGGAAATTTCCTGTGTAAACAGTATGATACAGTGGAAAATAATTTTTGACCTGCTGAATGATCTTTAAAAATTATGAATTTGTGGAATATGATAATTTTATATGTCTAATATGATATACTCGGAATTGAGAATTTGGATCAATGTGGTTGAAGTGTTATGAATTTCTAAAGTGTATCAGCTCATTGTAGTATTTGATTAACAGATTTTTAAAGTTATGAAATAAAATAGTTTTAAAATACTTTTGGCAGTTATTTGGAAGCCAAATATTTATCATGGACTAAGATATGTGTCAAGAGTAATTATGTAGTAGTTTTATAATTTTTGAGTTAGTATATGATTTTATAAAATTGGGATATTGAATACTGTTCAGTAAGTATCTTGATCCTGTCAGGTTTGTAGTTTGGATTCGATGGTGTCTATGGAATGGATTGTGTAGGAATTTTGATATAATATTCATATATAAGAAGTATATATGAGTCAAGAATGATATATTCTGATTTCGGAGTAATTGGACATCATTTGATGTATTAGAAATTTTTGTTAAGTGTAAGTGGTCAGAATGACAGGTTTTGAGAAATCAAATATTTAGACCAATTTAATGTGATAAATGCATTGTGTATAATTTTGTAAGCTATTTAAAGTATTTTGTGTGAATTGTGAGGCTTATGAAAGGATTAATCTCCATTGATAGGTTAAGGAGATTTAAGCCTTGTAGCTGAAAGTGTTAAGAGGTAAGTATACTAGACTTTTTACTGGAATCACAATAAACATAGTAAGTGTTATGAATGATTTTGTAAATGTGGTTAAGAATATGTTTATGCTATGTCAAAGTATATTTTGATATGAAATGTGAATATATGTTTATGAATGTGAGCATTGACATTGAGCATGGACATACATGTGTTTTTTGAAAGTGAGCTTTCAAAATAAGATATGTTTAACAAAGAAAGCTTTTGAAGTGTAATATGTCCATGAGAAATATTTTGTGATTTGAGGGTACTTGAACTCACTGTTAACTTAGTAGGCATTTTATGTGATTTGTGGAGCCTTTATGTGTGGCCTTTCCTTCGGGATTGGTATATGTTATGTGTTCCGTATGTAGGGAGGATCCTATTGGTACCTAAAGGAAGTGTGAGTCATCACATTCGTGTGGTGGCGTATTGGTACATGTGAGAGGACTCACCGATGATCAGGGTGAGGGTTTGGCTTTTACCTTCGGGCATAAGCGTTATATATGTGTGATTTAAAGACCTCACTTGTACTATTCCTCTCATACGGTATGTCACCTACGAGTGACATTTGGCTCATTATGTGATATGTGATATGTAAGTCCTACTAAGTAGTAGTCGAGTAATGGTATTCCTATTATGTGTTTTGAAAGAATGTGTAAGCGCTTACATGATATGTGATTTGATAAGATTATGATTTTGATTGATCACAGCATATCATACATATGCATTGTGTACATATATGTATTTGTATTTGATATATGAAAAATTAGTATGCTTACTGAGTTTTATACTCATTATAGTTTATGGTGATTTCAGGTAAATAAGGTGCATGTGTGCTTAGCGGATTTGGCAAGGCTTCTGCTGTTCCTTGGGTTCCCTAAGTTGCTAGGTTGTTGTGTGTTTCATTTGGGGACACGTGGGATAGGATATTTGGTTTGTCCCTATTGAATAAATACTTATGTATTATTTCATTGTGTGTGGATTGGATTTGGTTTAAGTTTTATAAAGTGTGGTTATTGGATGATTTTAAGTAAGAATTTGCAATGGATATATTTTGGGCTCCCGGTAACAAAGTTGCTACTGGTGACGTAGTAGAGTGTTAATCTCTGAGAAAACTCTGCGTATCTCCGGTTTAATAATTGTCCCAGTCATAATTCAATTGCTATAATTCTGAAAGAAATTGAAATGAATGTTTAAATATTGTCAAGAGAAGTTTATATTTATATGTTAGGTTATGGTTGATTTTAGTGTTGAACTTACTAGCAACTTGCTAAGGATTTCTGTGTTGAATGAAAGTTGAAAATTTTGTGTAATATTATTTATGAGTGCACATGCAGTGAATGAATGTAAGTGATGTCGTGTATCGGATCTTTTGGGTCTGGGGCGTGACAACCAGTGCTTGCCAAATATCAGAGTGGATCAATTCTAAAATTTCTTTACTTCTGGATGTGCTAAACTTTAATCTGTGCTGCTTACTTGTGACATAGTGCTCACAGAAAGGTAAGTGAACCGATTTGGGCCCAGGAAGTAAATTTTGATCAGAGAGAATCTTCAAACCTCGTTCTGACATATGGCCCAGTTTACGATGCCACATTATCATTGACTCTTCTGCTGAACTAGTTGATATAACAGATGCATCTCCTTCCTACAGTGTTTCTCCATTAAGCATGTACAAATTTGCAGCAACTTTTTCTGCTTTCATTACTACAAGCGCGCCTTTAAGAATTTTCATTATCCCATTTTCAATTTGGGTCTTACACCCAGTGTAATCTAATTGTCCCAATGACAAAATATTCTTCTTGAGGCCTTTCACATGTCGCACCTCCTGGATAATACGAACAGTACCATCGTACATCTTCATCTTGATGGATCCTATTCCAGCAATTTTCAAAGCATGATCGTCCCCCATATATACAGATTAGGGGTGGGCAAATCCGGTTCGGTTTTTAGTGTGAACCGAAAACCGAACCGAGCCGGTCGGTTTTTGAAAAATAAAACCGAAAACCGAACCGAAAAATCAAAAACCGAACCGAACCAAACCGGTTCGGTTCGGGTTTTGGTTTTTCGGTTCGGTTTGGGTCGGTTCGGTTCTATAATTTTTTAATTTTTTTTAATTTTTTTTAATTTTTTTTAATTTTTTAATTTTTTTTTAAATTCGATTTTTTCGGTTCGGTTCTCGGTTCGGCCTTCCGAACCGAAAACCGAAAACCAAACCGACCAAGAGAAAAACCGAACCGAACCAACCAATTCGGTTCGGTTTTTCGGGTCCGGTTCGGTTTTTCGGTTTTTTGCCCACCCCTAATACAGATCCTCCAGAGATAGGTTCATATTGATGGAACCATTCTCTTTTAGAGGTCATGTGCCATGTAGCTCCAGAATCCATGAGCCATACATCAGAGAACTGTTTTCGGCTTTCAACAACTATTGCTGGCTCGCTGTATAAAATTTCACCATCATCTGAGGTGCTTGCAATATTCCCTTGAGATTTGTCCTCTGCACTTTTCTTCAATCCCCAACAATCCTTCTTCAGATGGCCTTTCTTGCCACAATGGTAGTATTTGACGTTCTTTTTACTTCTGGATTTTGGTCTACCATGATTTTGACTCTCACTGGGGTCACGTTCTGTTGATCTACCTCTCATCATTGTCAAAGCTTCTACTTGCTGTGAACATTCCTGTTTGTCTTTTTTATTTTTTCGTCTTCGTTCTTCTCCCAATACAGCAGCTGTAACATCATCGAAGACTAAGAATTCCGTTAGGATATTATTCGTCAAGTTGATGATGAGTTGATCATACGAATCTGGTAGGCTTTGAAGTAAAATCTCCGCACGTTCATCTGCCTCTATTTTATGCCCCAAGGAAGTGAGTTGGGAAAATAGAGTATTTAACGTGTTGATGTGCTCTATCACTGAAATGGATTCTACCATTCGAAGAGTATACAATCTCTTTTTTAAGAAGATCTTGTTGTGCAAAGATTTGACCTCATACAATTTTATGAGAGTATCCCAGATCTCTTTTGCTGTCTTCTTTTCCGTTACACTGGATAGCACGTTATCAGCAAGTGCTAGATGCAGATCAGCAATTGCATTACCGTCAATCTCATTCCACTTGATATCATTAGTGATACTAGCGGGTCTTTCATCAATCGCTTCTAAGCACTTATTTTTCTTTAAAATTGCCTTTATTTTCATTTTCCACAATGTAAAATTACCTCCATTGAACTTCTTAACTTCGTATTTTGCCGCCATTGCTTTTCACCACGAACTACTTTCTGCTAGGATCGGCTCCCACTGTTTCACGTGAATAGTACCCATACGTATGAACAGTAACTGTATACATGAATAGTGACCTCCTACAACCAGAAGCTCTGATACCACTTGTTAGAAAATTGAGAGGTGATGCAGGGTCGCAGCTAAAGCGAAATTGAGAAAATAATAAAAATAAAAATAAGACAAAACACAAGATTACGTGGTTCGGCTTTTAGCCTACGTCCACGGGCGAAGACAGAATAATCTCTTACTATTAGAAATGGAGAATACAAGTATTGTAGTGTTTTAGCCTTACAACCCAAAACCCCAATACATTCAATTCTCTCAAATCACTCAAAACTCTCACAAGCTTTTCAAATTCTCTTAAATCTTTCAATGGAAAATACATTGCTAAACTCTCCCTTTTATAAGAAGAGTTGAGCAAGTGGACAGCCTTAATAAGGCTGTCCACAATTGTAAAATTGCAGCTGGCACACGGTGCTACCTGCTGACAGTGAAAACGTTCCAATGTCACACCAAAATAAAGTTTCAAGACTCGACATTAAAGAAGGTGAGACGAATTGGGATGAGACTTTTTTATATGTGCTTGTTAGAGAACTATACGAGAATGCTAATAGTGTAGCCATCGTATGAAGAGGCATTGTTTGGCCACTGTCGCAACAATTGGCTTTGGGTTTTTGAGAGTAAAGAATTAGACGAGGTGTTAAAGAATATTTAAATACATCATCGTCTTTTTATCTCCTCCTCTGCCGCCTCCATCGCAGCCAAACCTTTCATTTCTGACTGGTGATGCACCATCTCGCTTTACACCGATCAGATCAGCAACAATGTCTTCAAGACCATCATATTCGCCACACAAGTACACCGACTGCCTTTACTCCCACGATAAAGCTATCTTTTAGGCTCTTCCTCATCAAATACTTCATCTTGAAGACTGGCATATGACATCGCTATATAAATCTTCTGTCGTGTTGTTTGTGGCTTCCACTACTTCACATTAACATTCATGGTGGGTTACACATTGCCGTACACTTGAAGTGTGAATTTGGTGAAGCAGTGCTTAGAGACAGGGATGGGCATTTTTTCGAACCCAACCTAAAATTATGAGTTAGGATGAGATTAGGTGCATAATTTAAAATCTTTAAAGTCTATTTTTTAAAGACCCAATTCAATTCAAATTTAGGATATTTTATAGGTCGAAACAAGATTGTCTCAAACCTGAAATTAAAAAAAAATTCTAAATTAGAATTTGAAAATGTCAAATTTTCAAAATTTTGCTAAATTTGAAATTTGGGTTTTGCCTTTGTCAAAAAATTTAAATGTTCATTAAGACATATATTATTTAAATTAAAAATTTTGAAATTATTATTTATTTTTTAAAATTAAAATTTTTATTTATTTTAAAAATTAAAATTTTTATTTATTTTAAAAATTAAAATTTTGTTTATTTTTAAATGTTATATCACATATGTCAATGTTAATAATATTAAAATATTTTTCTATTATTTTATTATATTATCTAGACTTGTTGGTTGGTAATAAAAAAATCATATATTATTTGAACTTATGAAATGTGAATTTTAAAAATGGTGGATTTGCAATATATATAGATAGAGAGAGAAAAGAAATAGGTAAATAAATGGGCTACGTAGCTCATCATATGGTAAGTAACATTATCACATGTTATTATCTACTAAATTTACGATTTTTTATAATTTATGTACAATGTACTTTAAAATTCTGCCGCGTGTTTAAAAACTTGTCATATAGTGAGTTATATAACCCACTAAATCATTTGTAATATACATATATATAGAGAGAGATTTAGTACTTAATGTTCCTACTTTACTATTAGGGAGATTTTGTGAAAATTAATTTTAGGGTTAGAAACCTATTGTTACACAATTTTCATCGAGAATGAATATCCAAATTGGAGAGTTTGAAATATTTAAGAACTTTCTTTTATGGTGAGCAATTTATAATTCATTATATGTTTAATTTAAAAAAAAAAAGATGCTATACACTTAATTAATACATTGCAATATTAAAGAATTTTAATTTAAAATATTCAGTTCTTAATTTACTAGTCTGTTTGAGAGATTTGTACATTACACCTTTATTTAATACGTTTACAACATTTAAGAATTTTAATTAATGATATTCATTTCCTAATCCTAATGTTTTTAATTTATTATATTAATATTAAAAAATAAAAATGTATTAATTATAAAGTCAATTGGAAATTGAATTGTAATTGGCATTGAAATTAAAATAATAATTATAGTTGGAAATGTAATAACTAAAATTAAAATTTGAAATAAAAATGTAATAATTATAAATTTTATTGGAATTGAAATTGAATTTTATGTAATTAAAAATAGTTATTATTACTTTCATATAATTAATTATTCAATTAATCTAATTAATTAAATAAAATAATAATATATAATTTTATTACAAATACGAGATAATAAATCATTATAAATTTTGTTGTGAATTTAAATATTCATCATTTTTATTTTTGTCATAATGCGTGCATTAGAGATTGGTAATTTATCTCGAATAGCTATATTATTAGTTATTAATACTGTTGTGATTTTGTCAAAATCATTGAAGAGAGTCGATTAAAATATATTTAATTTATTATAATATTTGTACACAAATTGTTAATTTTTTAATTCACTTTAATATTAAAAAATAAATTTTATTTTAATCGAAATTATAATTCACTTAATAACAATTTCAATTCAATTCTATTACATTATGATTAAAAATACAATTAGAGAATTAGAAGTACGATTTAATTAATCCAAATAACTCAATAACAAAAAGTCTATATTTTTTAAAAATTAAAACCCTATTAAATATTTTTTTAAAAATGTATAAAAAATAAAATAAACTCAAAACAAAAAAATGTCAAACCCAAATAAAACTCAAAGCCCAAAATACATCTCATTAAAAAGAATAAAAAAGCTCACAACGCTTAGGTAAATTTTAAACCCACCTAAGAAAGATATATAAACTAGGCACTATCTAATTTAAAATGTCCCAAATCAAATATTGTCTCAACTTGAATTTGGGTTGGGTCAAAATGGGATCCCTAATTTATCTTGATTGAGATAAATTTTTTTTTTATCTCTATCGAGAATCAAGTTTAGCCAGGTCAACTTGAATCCAAACTAAACTTAATACTACTTGACTCTACTTGAAGATCTACGCATACCCATTCACAATATTGGGACACATGAGTCATGAGGGGTGCACGGTCTAAGGGTATAGTGATGACAAAATGACTCACAAACTCATTAGAATTCGTATTTATTAGGAAGAATGTGATAAGATTTAAAGCAAATTTATAACGGAGTTGATATATAAAGTTAAAATTTACAAAGAGTTTAGAATGAGTACAAGTTGATGAAATAATAGGTATTTGTGGATATTTACTTACATATATTTATTTATTTCTTACAAATAAAACTAAATGATTTTCTTTAGTTGTAGCCATACCTAAAATTTTGAAAGAGCGATTTTCATCTCGTCTTTAATGCATCAATTGCTCTAAATCTCAGTTGCCATACAAACATCGTTCTGCAGTTTTATTATCTCATATTTTTTATCTCACAAAATTATTAGTTCATATTCATCGAATATTTATTTGATTATTAAATTACATATTTTGATTTCTTCATTAACATCACATAACTCAAATAAATAATATGAATATTTAAATAGATATTAAAAAAAATCATTTATTTTATTCATATGATATATATTGATAATCAATTTATTTTTTTATTTAATTTCTTCGCATGATAGAGATTCATAGTCATTTTATTATTATTATTTTTTACTCTTTGAATATTTAACATATTATTGACTTAACTAGTTGACAAGTTGGCTTATCTTAAAACTATAATATACAAATATAAATTCATTTGTAAGATATATTTTTAAATCTTGAATAAAGCATAAGAAAAAAATAATTTTTGTTTAATTAAGTTGTTTTGTAGCTATGCTATCTAGTGTTTGTGTTAACTATTTATGATTTGTTTTTATTAGTTTTAACTTAAAAATGAGTTTAACTTTAATGAAAATATTTTTATGGAATTTGAATTTTTTATATGATTTTAATTGTTATATTTTATGAAATTTTTTTTAAATTAATTGTTATGACTATATATATATATATACTTATTATACTAGTTTGCAACCCGTTTAAAAATTTGCAAATATTTTGTTGCAAATTTTATGAGGAGTACATATTCACTATAATGAGTTTAATAAGAAAAATCTAAACCCTTAACAAGTTTAAAAATAATTTAATATTTAATTTTTGAAATGAATGCAGATGCGATTTAAAAATATACACCTCCAATATAATTTGTTGTCATCTTTATTAGGACGCTAAAGCTGTCAAATAGGGATGTGGGTGTAGAGCGATGATCAAAGTGGTTAAAGCTTACATTGGCTCTAATGTGCGTGATTGAATTTCAATTATTAATATAAAAAATTAATTAATGTTTGATGATTTAATTAGTATATTAAATTATTTATTTATGCATATTTATTATATATTAATAGATATTTTAAATAATATTTAGCACATATTAATAAACACTTTAAATAAAAAGATAAAAAAGTAATACACCAACAGTTTATGTAATTGTCCACTTTTTATTTTTTAAATAAATTATTTTTTATTAACGTGCGCTGTCATTTTAATTATTACATCCAACTAGCTTAATAAATAAAATTAAAAATATTATTTTATAAAAAAATTAATTTTAATGGTAATAAATTAACAAATTAGAGTAAGTTTACGTTTTTTAAAATTTAGTAAACAAATTAAAAATTAGGCGAAACTTTTACACAAAAACGTACCTATCCCATTAAATTTTTGTTAATATCAGAAAAAGATACTCTATCAGGGGTTTTTTGACCTTTTGAGAATGATACAGAACAATGCGATAATTATAAAATTTTGCAGGGGTAAATGGTAATTCCGTCCATTATTATTATATATATAAGAATTCAGACTCATATCTATCGAAAATTGATTGTAGTGGACGTGGGTCCCATCCACATATGCGAGCCGCCCGGTAAACGTGCCACGCGTATCTTAGACTTGACCGCTCCTCCCATGTCTCTCGTCTCAGCTCTCGCCGGCTTACAAAGTGAAAACTGAAAAGCCTAGTTCATTCGACAGCTTATCTAAATAACGAAACTCCGTCGTTTAGACAAAATCCACGAAATCGGGAGCTGAGCTGAGCTGAGGTGTGTCGTTTCTCAATTCTGCTCTTAATTATCGAATTTCTCTTTCCTCTGTTCGGTTGCCGAGAAGGTAGAAGGGAAAAAAAAAAACTGTAACATTTTCTCTGATAACCAAACCGCAAATACTGTAAGATTTACAATTCATTAATTAATTTTCTCACGGAGTATGTTCTTTTTTCTCGTTTTTACATCACATCTTAAATTTGCGCGTAGTTCTATTAGTTTTCAACTTTGGCATGCTTATGCCTATATAACCTTTACTTTCATATCGAATTAGGGTTTGTTGGTTGTGCTGATTTTGAGTATTGAGAAACTTTATAAAGCGATGGACAAGCTGAAACTAGCACAATTGGGGGAAAGAATAAAGACGGGTGGGGCTCAGATGGGTAGGATGGTAAGTGGAAAAATGAAAGAAATATTACAAACCCCAACACCTGAATCAAAAATGGTTGATGAGGCCACGGCAGAGACTTTAGAGGAGCCCAACTGGGGCATGAATATGAGGATTTGCGCGATGATCAACAGCGAGGAGTTTAGTGGGTCGGAGATTGTGAGGGCAATCAAGAAGAAGATTTCGGGCAAGAGTGCTGTGACTCAAAGGTTGAGTCTTGATTTGTTGGAGGCCTGTACTATGAATTGCGATAAGGTGTTCTCTGAGGTGGCGTCTGAGAAGGTGTTGGATGAGATGGTTAAGATGATAGACAATCCCCAGTCAGATCATGGGAATCGGAACAGGGCTTTTCAGTTGATCAGAGCTTGGGGAGAGTCTGGGGATCTGGCTTATCTTCCCGTGTTTCGCCAGACTTATATGGTGAGCCTCCTTTTTATACACAACTATTGGTCTTGTAATTATCGTCTATTTTATGAAACAGTCATTGTAAATGACAATTTTTGCTGATTTCTTGTCGACCCATTTGTAACCTGAAGCTTGATTTGACGTGATCATAGTTTCTGTGCATCAGTGCATGGTTCTCACTAAATTTTATTTCAGTGTTGGTAGCAATTCATCAATTTTGCACATTTTTCCTTTTAGTAATTGGGAGAATTTGTCTAGCATTTATAGAATTGGTTTCAAATCAGTCCACTGATACAGTTGCATTTGTTGGGGTAATTGTTGCTCAGTCACCTTCTAACAGTTTTTCTCCTTTGTAAGTAATAAATAATTTGAAATTTCACTTTAAGAACTATGCTGACCAGAAATTGCATAATCCTTGGATTTGTTTGATGGGTCAGGGAATAGAGTTTAGCCAAATATTATTATTGACTTTCATTGTTTGTTCACTATCCACATTCCCAATTATCCATAGTGCTTTTCAGTTTCATACTTTAAGATTTTTTTTATTTATCTCAGACAGACTTCAACATTTTTTTAATCTACATTTTGTTGCTGTTGCTGTATGGTTTTGATGCATTTGAAAGACACTGATGCTTTCAATATGTTATTAACTTTTTTTTTTTTCTTGGCTTATCTTATGGCAGAGCTTGAAGCAAAGAAGTGTGCCCCAACCTCTAGAAGATGGCAATTCACCCGCTAGGCGTTACTCCTTGGAGTCATATGTTCATCAAGATCCACTAGCTCCTGAAAGCTTTCCTACTCCTGGAATGGGATTGAATGGTGCAGATGGTACTGATTTTGCCTATAATTATGGGAGGCTCTCAGTTGATGAAAAGAAGGAATTTCTTTTAATAACTCGTAATAGCCTTGATCTGCTTTCCAGTATATTGAATACTGAGACACAGCCAAATCCCATAAAGGTAATCATTCACTTCTAACATGGAAGTATTCATTCAACTTCTCGGTTTCTCTGAGCACTTCAGTGTTATTTTACTCTCGTCAGTTTAAGAATTTCTTGACCACAGTCCAGTCAATTTGTGTCCTTTCTAAAACATTGCTTTTGGCTTTAATGTGTAAGAATCTCAATATCATGTTTATACTTTAAAGTGTTCTTTGAATTCTTATTAGCTTTTGAATTTCTTCAGGGTAATTTTTTTTTTCACTCGTCTTCCCTGCCCCCCGCACCCTTGAAAAAGTAAACTTCATGAATTCTAATAATAAAATGATGTTAATAGGAAATGGAAGTTTGGGTAGTATCTTATACATTCGTATTTTTGTTTCTAATGCCCGTCATGCAATATCTGCATTTTCCTACTAAAAAGCATGGATATAGCTGTATCAGAGAGTTGTTTGTTTTTTCCCGTTACACTTGGTTTTTGATTTGTTATTTACATTTCCAAATCTAACTAGTAGAAGTCCCTCTTCTTACTGAATGGTTGAAGGAGGATATAACAGTGAGCATGCTGGAGAAATGCAAGGAATCTCAACCTGTCCTTCAGAGGATCATACAAAGCACCACAGATGATGAAGCTATGCTTTTTGAAGCTCTGAATCTTCATGATGAACTGCAACAAGTCATCTTCAGATATGAGGAACTAGAAGCTGCTCTAATATCTGGAGAAGAAGCGCCGGAAAATTCTGATCACAGGACTGAGGCCAACTTACCAGCTCATGTTGAAGCTCACAACGAAACCAAGGCAGCAGATTCCCCCCAAAAAGAGAGTATTGATAATAGCAGTGATAAGAGAAATGGTGAATGAAAAGAAAAAGGGTAGGAATTAAGAGGTCTTCTGTTGTGGAATCCTGTGGGGTGGCGTGTAGCTGCTAATAATATTTGTACGACTGATGACTTCATCTTCAGGTCATTGTAATTATTTATGACAAGTTTTATGTAATTTTGTTTAATGTCTGTTTCCTCAGTAAAACTAGCGACTTCTTGATTATGGATGACCGCCGTCTTTGAATCTGCTTTCTCAGTTCTACTTATTATCACATCAATTAAATACATTAAAATTGGAAAATCATAGGTTACACCAGTACACAAGAATAAATGAATTTCGAATTAGTGCATATTTGAGATAGTGGTGAATTATAAAAAGATGTGTAACTAGAATATGTATGGTAAAAATTTAAGCCGAAACTTAAAATTTAAAATAATAACCTCTAAATTTTTATATTGAATATAACTTATAATCAAGTATTACTTATTCTAAATAAAAAATTTATTAAAGAAAATATTTTTAGAACATTAATAAAATTTCCTTGATATAGTATTTTAAATATTCTTTTGAAAACAAATTGTTATCTTAAAAAGCATATCTCAAGTGTTTGCGTTAAAGATAATTAATTTTTTTTTCTTATTTCTACAAAAAAATTATTTATGTTTAAAAAAAAAAAAAGAGAATGTTTTATATGTAATATGTTTTTAATGGTTTGAAAGTATTCTTTTGAATTTTTTATTCAAAATTAAGTAAAACTTGAGAAATGAATATGTTGTCCCTCATTTTCAATATACCATAAAAAAATAATTTAATAAATTATGTAATTTATTGTATAATAACAATACAGAGTTGGCAATTTTTGGGCCATGATTTAGATTTTGTTCAACCTAAATTTGGCTATTAATTTTTTTTATCTATTTTAAAATATGGGTTGTGCCCGATTTTTTTTAAGTGCGAACTTAGTGTGAGTAACCCAAAATCATGATTTTAACTCATATTTTTTGTTTTTTTTTAATTTAAAAAAATTAGATAAATTTTGGACTTTTAAGAGTGTTTATTTTGTTAATCAATTGTTAAATTGTATTGTATGATTTATACTCATACTTTAATATGCTTTAAACCTAAATAAATTTTTTGTTTTTATAGTTATTAAATTTTATATTTATTTTCTTACTTTGTTTCAACTTTCATGCCATCTTTTTTTTTTTAAATATATAATTTTAAAACAAGACAATGTACCAAATACATAAATATTTATTTAACTATAAAATTGTAACACTAATAATTCAAATTAATAATAATAAGTCAATCAGTCAATAATTAAACTTTTTTGTATCAAAATAATAATAATAATTTGCCATAAAAATTGATTAGACAATATCACGTTACAGTGTTGCTAACATGAGTTACGTAGTTCATTAAGTCATTATTCTGTGTGTATATATATAGGGTAAATGACATTTTTACTCTAATAATATAGTTTAATAGACAATTTTACCCTAAAGTAAATTTTAATATTCAAAATTTTCTCGCTCTATTAATTTTTACTGTTAATTTTAACGGTTGAAGGATAAAAGAGTAATTTAACGATAAAAATAAATTACACTGTAAACATGTGGTACAATTTACCCATTCATTATTTTTTGAACATGTGACATAATTTTATTTATTAATTTAATTTTAAAAAATAAAATTTCATAAAGGACACGTGTTACGATGTAATTAATTCCTTTGGATACGTATAATTGATTTATAATTATATTAAATGATTTAAAATTTAAAAAATAAAAATAGAGTTGAATGGTCATCGAAAAATGGAGTGGCCCTCTTTCGACAATACTCCAACAATAAAAAAATGATCAAATTTATATCATTAAACTTTATTTACCATGATCTACACAATAGTGTGGTTATTTTTTTATTAAAAAAATACAAAAAAAGGGCCAAAGTAGGTGAAGAGAGGAGGCCGCCGTTAGAAAAGGGAACGATGACTTGCACCGCCCCCACCAGTAAACAGATCGACCGTTTTCTGATGGCCCTCTCTTTTGATGACAACAACCGTCTCCTCCACCCACACTAGCTATTTTATGGCTTTCTTTTGTAAAAAATGAGCACATCATTATATAGATAAAAATAAAGAGTCTAATAATATAAAATGAGCAATTTTTTATTACTCCAACATCGCTAAAAAATGGCCGGCGGAGACTGGTCGGTCGCCATTTTTTGGTGACAATGCAAAATTTTTTATATTAATTTATTAATAATTGACCAATTATATAATAACGTGTAGTATGTGTTTATTCCTATATTTTTTAAATTCTATTAATAATAATAATAAGAAAATAATAAATAATTATTAAGAATAAATTTTTTATTCAAATAAACGACAAAAAGTGACAGGTTATAACAATTTTGAATATTAAAATTTATTTTAAGTAAAAGTGTCTATTAGACTATACTATTAAAGCACTAATGACATATTATATATATATATATATATATAAAAGAAGTATTAATTAACCTCTTTAGTTTGGTTTAAATGTCTAAAATATCTTCTTTTATTTTTAAAATATTTTAAAAAATCGGTTCATTAGTGTTTATCATTTTTGTTGACAAAATTTTTTAACAGTCTATAATTACAATTTTACCTTTGTATGGTTACACATTCATTTAATAAAATATTCAACTAATTGAAAAAGTTCATTTTGTCATTATTTATTTACAAAAAATATTAAAAATACCCTCACCTCTTTCTTGGATCTCTATTATTTTCTCTCTAAAATAAAAACTGTTATTATCTCTCTAAAAAAACTATTCTTCGATCTTTGGCATTAGTTCAGTTCGTCGCCACCAATTCAAGTTATTGGTTTCGACAAATGCCACTATAATGCTACTGGTACCAATTCAGTCCACAACCAAAACCAATTCAATTTCACGGCAAAAGCCAATCGCCCAATTCAGACATCAGTTTCATTTGTGCTGAGAACACCAACACACCAATCCATTTCCTATCACTGAGTGATTTTAAATTTCGGGTTTAAATATTTAAAGTTTTCCAATAAAAAAAGGAGATATAATAGGTAAATGTATGTGGTGTTTCCAGGATTAAATGGCATTGAGATACCAAAATTCAGATAGCCACATAAAACTAAATATTGCTCTCGAGCCATTATACCAAGAGGAACCGATTATCCCCCAGAATTTGTAATAGATACCATTCATCAATCAACACATGGTCCTTAAAAAAAAAAGTGTCCAATTGTTACCACCGATTATCAATTGGCAAAAATAAACAGAAATTTAAAATAACCTAACTAAACCTACAGAAAAAAATAAATAAATTAGAACAAAATTGGTGGAGTGGGAAAAGATGCTTAGACAACCAAGGGGTAGTCTTCAACTTTCTGGGTGATACCCAGATCAGGAACTCTAGTCCACAATAAATTTCATCCTCGTAGCACACCTTCCGATACTCACATCAAAATTCAAACACAACAACTAATAAAAAAAGAACACACAGAGCCACACACAATTTTTTCCAAAAAGAAACATTGATTATAATAAAAATAAGTATGCTCGTTTTGAATCTTAAAAGAACTTTGAGAAACAAATTGGGATGGAGGAGAGAAGGGGGCACCTAAGAACAGTTTTTTTTAGAAAGAAGAATATAGATTGAAGAAGAAAGTGGGAGTATTTTTTATTTATTTTTAAGTAAATAAGGATAAAATAGATTTTTTAAATTAATTAAATATTTTATTAAATGTACGAGTACTAATACAATGAAAAATTATGAATTTGAATTGTAAAAAAATGATTATGTTAAAAAAAATAGTAAACACTGGCTTTCAAAGATATTTTTAAAAATAATAAAATATTTTAAATACTTATGTTAAATTAAAAGAGTTTAACAGTATTTTATATATATATATAACACAAAATATTCACGTGTTAATAAATGATTTGTTATTTAAATAATAAAATAAATAAATAAAAAAGAGTAGCTGCTACCGCCATCGTTTGTGGGAAGCGGCGGCCACTGCTTTTCGTCGTTGAACAGTAGTCATCGCCTCTACTGTTGAACAGATTGGTGACCGATCTATCCAACGGTGGGGGCGGTGCACGCCACCGCACCACCGTTCGATGACGAACAGTGGTGGCCGCCGACAACTACCATGGGCCATCGGTCGCACGTTGAATAGAGGATGGTAGTTTGCACCGCCCCTACCGTTTGACAAATTGGTCGCCGATCTATCCAATGCAACGCCCCATCATTCCACGGTGGCGTGCAGTGGCCGCCACCTTCCCCCTATTTTTGATATATTTTTTGACTACCTTTTTATTTTTTTTTGATAAAAATAATTTCATCACTATGTATAAATAAAAAAATGAAATTCAATGATATAATTTTTACTTATTTTCGTTATTGAAATTCAGCGACCGGTGGTGGCCGGCGACGACAGTCGCTAATTTTAATAGTTCAATTTTATTTATTTTAATTATTTTTTAATATAAAATAAAATTAAATATTCATTAAAATTTTAAACCTATTAAAACGTACCACGTGTTTTTTTATTTTTAATAGCCTATTAATAATTGATATGTATACATAGTATAATGTACTCACATCACTATTTTTAATTAACATAATAATTGAGGAGAAATTTATCAATATACAATGAAAAGAGATTTTCAGTTAAAATTAACAGAATCTTACTTACGAATTAGAATAAAATTAAATTTTTAAAAATTTGTATGATAAAATTAAGAATTAAATCAAATTTATGGGACAAAAATATTCTTATCCCTATTTTCAATGTTAAATAGTATATAATAATTGATTATGTCTCGTGATTTTTGCTAAAATTTGAGTCTTAAATTGCAAGCCTAGTACTATCATGATTAAGGAGAGTATCTCAATAACTTTAGGGTTAAATACCAGTGATCCCGAGCAAAATTATGGCCGAGAAGTAGATAATAAAGACTTGATAACTACAAAGACAAATAATTGACCTATAATGTCACAAAAACTTGTCGAGTAACAATATTATGCCTATATTCTTAAGAGATGAAGGCATGTACTACATCAATATTTATGGATGAGTATTTTTGATTCGATTCAATTTTTTGATAAAAATAAATATTTATGGGATCAGTTGATTTTCAAAAATTGCAATCGAAAATTGAACAGACGAAAAGAAAAACTGAATCAAATTGATTAGGTTTGATTATCGATTTGGATTTTGAGTATTAGATGGACTTAAATTGAATTCACTTTTGATATTAAATAGTCCGAGATATTCTATATCTTCTATTTTCTTTTTTTTTCAAATGTTGTTTTGGTTCGACTCTTAATTCTTTTGAAATCGAAAACAGAACTAATTAAAACACAATCAAACTAAATTGGACCAAGTTAATTCTCTCAATTTAGTTCAATTTTTCAAAAAATTTTACGTCTAAAGGAACTTTAATGCGAGGACTACTGTTCCAACAAAATTTAACCATTCAGTAGCCGAGAACCCAAGCTCAACAAAAGAGATTATTGTTTAAATTACTCGTGTATCTTCGACAAAAAAGCCTTCGGGGGAGGGAATAGATGGCGTCAGGCACCACAGGGGTGAGAGACGTGGAGCGTGCTTGCATTGCATGGCAGGGCAGCCCCTCTATCAGCGTCTAAGGATACATATGCAAAACTTTGGATAATCCGGGCATAGTTATAAAAACTTAAAAACTCGGGATCTAAGCGTTGAAGAAACGCATTAACAAAGATTATTATTATTATTTTGAAATGGTCAACAAAGATATAAATCTTGTTACAAATGAAGTAGATTTACAAAAAAGAATAAAAAAAAGAAAAATAAAAAGAAGCGCCATTTCATTTTATGCGTTCAGTACACTTCGAAAATGTGCACTCTCGCTCCATAGTTATTAGCTAAATTTGCCCCAAAATTCCCTCCCTTTTCAAAAACCCTAGGCTCCCCCCACCCAATTTCCCTCAAATTCTCTCCAATTCCGTTAACTCTTTGCCTCTCAACTCCCACAAAACCCTAATTCTCGCTCCAGACGCACAAAAAAACTCTACAACGATGCCGTCCCTACGCTCACCTGGCAAAATCCTCCGGTTGGAACTGGAAAATTTCAAGTCCTACAAGGGCCACCAGATTATTGGCCCGTTCTCCGACTTCACGGCCATAATTGGGCCAAACGGCGCCGGAAAATCTAACCTAATGGACGCGATAAGCTTCGTTCTCGGCGTCCGGACGGGCCAGCTCCGCGGCGCCCAGCTGAAGGACCTGATCTACGCCTACGACGATAAAGAGAAGGAGCAGAAGGGCAGGCGAGCCTTCGTGAGGCTGGTCTATCAGTTGGGTAACGAGTCCGAACTCCAGTTTACTAGAACCATTACGAGTTCGGGGGGGAGCGAGTACCGAATTGATAGGAGAGTTGTCAATTGGGATGAGTATAATGCCAAGTTGAGGTCCCTTGGGATTCTTGTTAAGGCCAGAAATTTTCTCGTGTTTCAGGTTATTTGTCTATCCTAATTGAATGTAATAATTGTTTCAAATGTTTGTTTTTCATTGTCATTTTTTATTTTTATGAATTTGAGGTGAGCTTTAGGTACGTAATGATGGTGTTGACTAACATATGGCTACCTCTTAGGGGCCAGTCTATTTTCCATTTCTCTGTAGTTAGCCATTTGACTTATTGATTTTTCCTTTTTTTTTTTTTTTGGTTGGATATATAGTTGTCATTTACATTTACTTAGTTTTTTCGGAAAGTACATATGCTTGATGAGGATTCATAATTGGACTCTAATTGTGTTTAGTTTTGAATTTTTGTCACCTGTCTCTTCATTAGGAAATAGATCACATTGTTCTTGCAGCATGGCATGATAAAATTTGACTGATGAAGGAAGTATGCTCAATAAACATATGAATTATTCCCTACAGAACCAAAGTTATCTAATTGTGCTGCAGCTAGTGTGGTGGTTTGAGCAAATGAGATTCTGGTAAGCTCGTACTTACTTTTAACAAATAATTATTTTCTTTTTTGGATAAATGTAGGGTGATGTGGAGTCCATTGCATCTAAGAATCCCAAGGAACTTACTGCACTTCTCGAGCAGATTTCTGGTTCTGATGAACTCAAGAGAGACTATGAGGTTCTTGAAGAGGAAAAAGCAAGAGCTGAAGAAAAGTCGGCGCTTATTTATCAGAAAAAGAGAACTGTAGTGATGGAGAGGAAGCAGAAGAAAGAACAAAAGGAAGAAGCAGAGAAGCATCTTCGCTTGCAAGATCAATTGGTATGCATTATAAGATTTCTTTTCACATCTCAGATTATCTGTTTTAAGATGTCTGCGTATGTTTTTTTCTTTAGCTACCATGATTAGACATATTCCTTGTTACTCTCGTCATCAAATGAGTTCTTATATGTCCTTTTTTTCTCTGTAGAAATCTTTGAAGAAAGAACACTTTCTATGGAAATTATTTAATATAGAAAAGGATATTACTAAGACGAATAAGGATCTTGAAGCTGACAAGCGATCCCGTGTAGATGTCATGAGAGAATTGGATCATTTTGAAGTTGAAAAGAGAGAGAAAAGGAAGGAACTGGCAAAATATTTGAAAGAGGTTGCACAATGTGAAAAGAAGATTGCTGAGAAGAGCATTAGACTCGACAAAAGTGTAAGTTTCTTCTTTTACACATAGATTATCAGTATGCAATTATTGAAGTATTTAGCTCAGTTTGGTTAGAATGGCTTTAAACAAACTGTGAGACGATGGCATGCACCTTTGCACACTTTGATAGGTAACTTAATGGTTAAGCTTTTTGGAGGTGAACATTATGTTGTCACTAAATTGTTGCATAGCTATTTCTCCTGTTTTCTTTTCCATGGTTGTTGGGGAGGGGATCTGGGTTGAAAACACAACGACCATTTTGGATGCCAACTTTCTTATGATTCTTTAATGCTTTAGCCAAATTTGAGAGGGCATGATTTATCAACTATTGCATTCTCATTTGTACTTTTAACCATGGTTCTGTACAATCAGAAGTTGATGGTATGTTTCCTTTTGTTATTTTCCTGTGCTCAGCAACCTGATCTTCTGAAATTAAATGAGGAAATGTCTCACATAAAGTCAAAAATCAAGAGCAGCAAAAAGGAACTTGAGAGAAGAAAAGAAGAAAGGAGAAAACATGCAGATGATATCAAAGAGCTGCAGAAAGGCATCCAAGATCTGACAGCGAAGCTAGATGATTTAAATGAAAAAAGTCGAGACAGTTCTGGGAAACTTCCCTTGCTTGACAGTCAACTAACGGAATATTTTCAAATGTATGTTCTAGTTGCAAAAAATTGATATGTTCATAAGTATAAAATGTTTACAAATTGAATTAGAATTTGAATATTGGGCCTTAATTATTATTTCCTATATTTTCCTGGACTCGTGCTTGCAGGATGCCTTGGTGTAGAATTTTAAAATGTTCATTTTCACTCTTTCAGATTTCATTTCTGTAGATGGCAGTCATATCCCCCCTCTCCAACCTTTTTATTTTCAATAAAAACTTCCTTATATCGGGAAAAACCTGAAATGGAAATTGATTAATTATTAAGGCTTTTATACTGTCCATTATCACAAGTGACCAAAGCATTATAATTTTTGACCTTCTCCATTACTGGAATTGTTCATGTTTTAGCAAAGAAGATGCTGGAATGAAAACTGCCAAGTTAAGAGACGAGAAAGAGGTCCTGGATAGGGAACAACATGCTGATCTCGAAGTTATGAAGAATCTGGAAGAAAATCTTCAACAGCTTAGTAATAGGGAGAATGAACTGAATGCACAGGAGGAGCAAATGCGAAAGAGACTTAAAAATATTTTAGATACTTCTGCTAGACATAAGACTGAGCTTGACGATCTGAAAGAGGAACTGCGTTCGATGCAAGATAAGCACCGTGATTCCAGGTTATAAAACTTCTTAGTTTTTTTGCATGAAATTTGTTCTTTCTCTACTTTTTTTTGGTTCAGAAATTGTTTACATTTGTAACAGCTAGTAGATATATGGAGATGTTAGATCTTTTGATTTGAGCTGTCTTGATATATACTTGTATAGCACATGCTGTTGAGAATTTGTTCAGTTTTTGTAAATTTTCTTTTTCCAATACTAATCAGATGAAAAGAAAAAACCAGTCAGATATTTGTGGCATATTTTTTTTTTGTATTGTATGCATTTTGAAAAGTGGATTATAAAACATTGTAAAGCCCTCTTTTTTCCGGTTACAGGCAAAAGTATGAAAGCCTGAAGTCTAAAATTGCCGAAATAGAAAATCAATTACGTGAATTGAAGGCTGATAAGCATGAAAATGAGAGGGATGCTAAATTGTCTCAAGCGGTGGAGACACTGAAACGCCTGTTTCGAGGAGTTCATGGTCGCATGACTGATTTATGTAGGCCAACCCAGAAGAAGTACAACCTTGCTGTTACCGTTGCCATGGGTAAATTTATGGATTCAGTTGTGGTTGAGGATGAGAATACCGGAAAGGAATGCATCAAGGTATTATCAAACTTGAATTTTGTTGTGCCTTTGTTGGGTCAGTGATGTCAATGCATAGTTTTTACTCTTCAGTTGATCAATTTACATCCTTGAGATGATGACTTCCCCAAGATAAGTGAGTCAATACGAAGTTGATAACTTCTGTCTACTGAAACCAATTCTTGACATGCCTTTGTCTGTGCTTCTCTGGGATGTTGCAGATCTTCTCAGTCATCAATGAAGAAAGGTTTAGATAATTTGAGCTGATGATCATGTTTCTTAGTTATTTAAGGACATTTAAAAGGTATAAATACTTATAGTAGTTGGGGTTACATAATATGGTTGCACAGCTTAAAGAATATCATCATTGTATCTAGTTATTTTAGGAAATTTGAAAGGTATAAATACTTTTAGTAGTTGGGTTTCACAGTTTTGTAGCATAGCTCAAAGAATATCATGGTTGGGCATATTTGGTTTGCCTATCCATATTCTGTCTGTCAAATTCTTTTTCTCAAGCGCAAATATTATGTTGATTAGTATTATTTATCATAAATGTACTTCAAGTATTGTTTCCATTGGTTCTTTACAGTATTTGAAAGAGCAGAGGCTTCCTCCACTGACCTTTATACCTCTCCAGTCAGTTCGAGTTAAGCCAATCATTGAGAAGTTGCGTACTTTAGGTGGTACGGCAAAGCTGGTCTTTGATGTAATTCAATATCCTTTGCCTAAGATTACTATACATTCTTATTTTATCACGAGATTGAAACTTCTCATGTGCTTATATCTGCTCTCTTTTTTGCTGGTTTTACGTTTCTCTTTTCCTTGATGGAATGTTGCCCATACCTGCTAGTTTTTTGTTTCAAATATTAAGAGAAGCTATGTTCCCCTGATGCCATTTGAATAATATTTTCTTATACTAATTAAAGAGGACTAACCAATCTAAAGAAATGTCAATAAGTTTCTGGACTTAACAATTGCACGTTTGATCCGTCATTGGAGAAGGCAGTTCTCTTTTCTGTTGGGAATACTCTACTCTGTGATGACCTAGATGAAGCCAAGGTTCTTAGCTGGAGTGGTGAGAGGTTTAGAGGTAAACATGTTACTGTGTTTTTGATTTGTAACTTTCACATCACAAAAATTAATGTTATATTGATTCTGGTTATTTGTGCTTGTATCAGTTGTAACTGTTGATGGAATTCTACTCACAAAATCTGGCACAATGACTGGTGGTACCACTGGTGGAATGGAAGCAAGGTCAAAACAATGGGATGATAAAAAGATTGAAGGTTGGTTGTTGCATTGAAAGTTTTAAGGTCTTGTGCTGTAGCTTTGAATGTTGTTCTGTTGCCATTCTGCAGGACTTAAAAAAAAAAAAGATCAGTATGAATCAGAGTTGGAAGAGCTTGGGTCTATCAGAGAGATGCAGCTGAGAGAGTCTGAAATGTCTGGTAAAATCAGTGGCCTTGAAAAGAAGATTCAGTATGCTGGAATCGAGAAGGTAAGTGTCTGATATGACCATGTTAGGATAGTAAAGGAATATTATCGCAGGTCAATACAGGAGATGTGTTTGTGACAAATAAATACATAATGGATGCTTGCTGAGTTCTTGATGCAAACTTGTGTGATTGACTTTTATATATTGCAAATATAGGATATTTTACTATAAGAGTGTCTTGACCAATATCCTTGATGGCTCTGGTTTAAGAGACTTAACCATGGGATGCAAATATTTGTGGAGTTGAGATTATTAATACATTTCTGCTGGATTGTGGTTAATCAATAGATAGCATTTCTTAAGAAAAAAAAATATTAACATAAAAAAAGCAGATGTCTTAGATGTAGGACAACAGCAGAACCAGTTTGCATCTGGATCAAGTGGACAGGACAAGGTTTTGTCAGTTGTGCTGACTAATTTGGTCATAAGGCTCAAGAGGGATGCACATTTGGTTGATTCATAACTTGGAAAAATTATTTTGCAGGAGAGCATTCAAGACAAACTTAAAAACCTGAGACAGGAAAAGCGTATTATCAAAGAAGAAATTGGTCGTATAAATCCTGACCTTCATAAGGTGATTTTATGTGTACAAAGATTCTCATTATCTAGTTTATGTAGTAAACATATTTCCCCACTGAACTAGCTGCTCGTAAATAATGCTTGCAGTTAAAGGATAAGATTGGTAGGAGGACTGCAGATATCAAGAAGCTTGAAAAGAGGATCAATGAGATTGTTGATCGACTCTACAAAGATTTCAGTAAATCTGTTGGGGTGGCAAACATCCGTGAGTATGAAGAAAACCAACTCAAGGCTGCCCAAAATGTTGCTGAAGAAAGGCTTAATTTGAGTAACCAGCTATCAAAATTGAAGTATCAGTATGTTTTCTTTCCTCCTGGTGAATGTTTCTTTTATAATCTATCCAGATGGACAGATGGATAGACATGCACTGTATTTTATGTCTGCTTTACTGGATTCAATCTTTATGTATTTTGAGTTTATGATTTGCTGAGTAGTTTCTTCATGGAAATTTATCATCATCATTCTCTAGGAGGAGCTGTTAGTTTTTGCTTATCTGATGAGTTGAACTGAAGTTTTTAAGCTTTATGTTTTCTGTAACTGAAAGGGGTTAGAACCTAATTGTTGTTTGAATTGAAAGTTGATGGCTGGTTGTGTGTGGTTAGACTTCTAAATGAAGCAGGTATTATGACTTGCTAGTTATTTTTCTTACTTCTGTCCGGTTCTCTTTCCCCTCGGAAGATAATTTCCAAGTTGAACGCGATAAATTGGGTGTAGATAGCCAATATTTTATGAGAAATTTGGGAGAGATCAAATAGAAGAACTTCTCCACTGTTCTCTTGTAATTTTTTTTTTCTCTGTAGAAAAAACAAGTTAAAATATTGCCTTGGACTTGAATTACATCTTAGAAATATTTTATGGGTTGATGCTTCTAGAATATTTGCAGGTTGCATTTATTTCTGAGTACTGGTGATGCCTGCCAATCAATGATTCTTAGGAATTTAGTTGTGTTGTTTTCCTGCATTATGGCTGTATTGACAGCTTGTGGTCTTGCAGAAGCTTTTGCTGGATATTGATTAAAGTTTCAATTTTATGTTTCTTTAAACATTTCTTTGCTGCTTGTGTACATAGTTGGTTTAGCTGCTTCAATCTTTGGCAAGTATGTGGTCATGTTTCATCATTTTATTTTTGGCTTCTAATTTTCCAGGTTAGAGTATGAGCAAAAGCGAGATGTGGAATCACGAATTAAAAAGCTGGAGTCTACTCTCAGTGTCCTAGAAAAAGATTTGAAACAGGTTCAGGATAAAGAGGCTGAAGTTAAGTTAGCAACAGAAAAGGCCACTGATGATGTCGCTCATTTGAAGAAAGAAATGCGTGGTATGGTTTGGTTCTGTGTGTATTTATTAAGTCAGTTCTTTATTCGAGTAGATTTATACGTTTCAAGTTATTTTAAACATAATCTTTTATTGAATTACTTGGATTGAACAAATGATTTTTTGCATCCTAGATTCCCTATTATATTAAGTGAATGGTATCACCATTTTACAATTATAGGGTAGTCTACCAAGGAATGATCAGCTTCAATGCATAAGATGTGCGCTAATTCGATCAACAATTATGAGCTTATAATAGAACAAAGTTGAAAAATAGAAACATTGAAAAGCCACGAGTATCCAATGTTTTGGAAAGAAAAAGGAGCCCTACCAAACAAAGACAATCAAGAATTACATGTTCATAGTCCTTGACATTGATTTATATTAGCAGGTGATGGAGTTCAGCAGGGCATTTATATTGATCTGGTTATCATTTCTGATTGTTTTCACTTTCATGCTGTATTCCCAATATTTGGAAATTGACTGTGGACTTGACATGTCTCAATTCTAGCTTTCACATTAAAGCGAATTCATTGTCTATGTTGCAACCAATTTAATCTGAATTTTGCTTATTTTATTTTGGCAACCTAAATCTTGTTCCCGCTCTCTCTCTCTCTCTCTCTCTCATGTGTGCTCACGCATCGGACACCCGGCTAGAACTACTCAAAAAATGGTGTTGGTTTTTTTTATGATCCTTTACATAATCTGAAATTTTAATTATTTTTATGTGGTTTAGTGTTGCATTTTTCCCTTCATTATAATGGGGGAACTGACTCCTGTACTGAAAGTAATCATTTTTTTAAAAAATGAAAAATTATGAAATTGAATTGAAAATTATGCATATTGAATAAACTGATTGCTCTTGTTCGCTTGAAATATTCAGAAACCTCTTCATCCACCCTTTGTGTTGATCAGCTGATAATCTCATTTGACTGTTTTCTTCTTTGATGTGGATGATCTATTTTTTTCCCTCCTGTTTGAAAAAAATTATGTTCCTCTCATCCTATGTTGACAGAATGGAAATCCAAGGCAGAAGAGTG
This sequence comes from Ailanthus altissimus, assembly GCA_946807835.1. Lineage (NCBI taxonomy): Eukaryota > Viridiplantae > Streptophyta > Magnoliopsida > Sapindales > Simaroubaceae > Ailanthus > Ailanthus altissimus. Next base: position 26,396,014 of record OX327684.1, read on the forward strand.
TGAGAAAGAGATCCAGGAATGGGAAAAGCAGGCTTCTGCTGCTACTACAAGCTTGTCCAAGTTGAATCGTCAGATAAATTCTAAGGTGTCAAGATTTTTTCTCCTCAAGTCCTTTTAGTTCTTCATTTTAAGATTCTAGAAAGATAGAGAAATCGCAATATTAAAATAAGTTGCAATTGACTTATCTTTACTGTTATGCAGGAGACGCTCATTGAGCAGCTGATTTCACAGAAGCAGGAGATTGTGGAAAAATGTGAAATAGAACGCATTAGCCTTCCCATTGTTGCAGACCCAATGGAAACTGATTCTCCATCTCCAGGCCCAGTTTTTGATTTTAGTCAGTTAAATAGATCTCATTTGCAGGACAGGAGACCTTCTGAGCGTGAGAAGCTTGAAGCTGAATTCAAGCAAAAAATGGATGCCCTAATTTCAGAGATCGAAAGAACAGCTCCGAATTTGAAGGCACTGGACCAATATGAAGCTCTGTTAGAGAAGGAAAAGGCTGTGACTGAAGAGTTTGAAGCTGCCAGGAAGGAGGAGAAGCAGGCAGCTGATGCTTACAATTCAGTTAAGCAGAAGAGGTACTGCATTATAAGGATATTGTAGCAAACCTTCTAATTGATTATAACCTTTGCAAAACTTATTTACAAAAATTACAATAATATTATATATTTGATACAAATGTTTCTTATGAAATTATAATACTATATTATTTTTTAATAGAAATGATTTTGGGAAATTTAGAGTTCCTTGTTTTTGGTAAGATTTTTTTATTATATCTGCACCTAAGTTTTATAGGTGGAATGCTCAACTTCTCTTCCTGCTTGTAGCAGTTGAATTTGTAAAAACTGCACTTCTGTTGGGTTCACAACATCATCTTTGTGTGCAAGCTAATCTCTGTACTATAACTTGTATTTCTTTGGATTGGTGTCTGAACTGTCTTTGACTATTTTGGTCTCTGCAGATATGGATTGTTTATGGAAGCCTTCAATCATATTTCCAGTAATATTGATAAAATATACAAACAACTAACAAAGAGTAATACACACCCGCTTGGTGGGACAGCGTATTTGAACTTAGAAAATGAGGATGACCCTTTTTTACATGGGATCAAGTACACTGCTATGCCACCAACAAAGCGCTTTCGTGATATGGAGCAGCTCTCTGGTGGGGAGAAGACAGTTGCAGCACTTGCTTTACTCTTCTCTATCCACAGGTGTGTTCTATGGATTAGATTAATCTGAATACTTTTAGTTTCTCATAATACAGAGTGAATGGTCTGTTAGAAGCACAAAGCAACCTGCCTTTATATTATTCTACCATTTGCTTTCTTTTACGAGGTTGGGCCAGTATTTCAAACCACTTACCACGTTTAATTATCTGGTCTAGAATTTTGTGTTTAACATGACCACTGTATTCAATTGGGAAGTAGGTATCATGATGAAACTCTTGTTAGGGTCATGAAGCGCGTGTTACCATGGCACTCAATGTCTCTTCTTCTTTTAGGTTGTGTCTGTTTAGCAGAGTGAAGAATTAATTCTTGGATTTAATTTCATTGATTTGTTGAAAATATGGATTAGTATGAAACTGATATGTGTTGTATTGACCATAAAGGAGCTTTCCATTTAAAAGTTCAATATTAATCTACAACAGCAATTCATATTAAATTTTAGGTTTAATATCTAATTTAGACTATTTAATTCTAAAAGTTTAATATTTGATCAAGCGTAGAATATTTGAATTTTATTTTTATCAGAAATACATAATCCTTCAAAAGGTTACTTGATATGTTAATAAGATCTTTAAAATTACATAAACCCGATGCACTTAATAGAAAAGGAAGAAAGAATTAAACAACATTTCATGAATTTTAGCATTCTCCTTGTGTATGCATTAAGTATTTCTAAAACTTAGTTGCATATGGTGACATCTCTTCATTCTCTTTGTATATGCAATGAATGTGTTATCAATAACTTAATGCAGTAAGGCAAAAACAATTATAAACACCCAAAAGAGGTTACTTAAGCCACTAACTCGAGAGTAATTGGAATTTTAGAAAATAACTATTACTTGTAAACTTGTGCATATCTACCTCAAGGGTATATATAAAATGAATGAAATGATCCTTGAAATACTTAAAGCTATAAACACTTGAAAGTCTGTCGTAACACTGGCAACCCCCAGTTTTTGTGGGAGATATCTAAGCAGATCTATCAAAGATCAGGGTTGGTTAGTTATTTTTTATCTGTTATCTGATTTCTTTTTCCCCTCAATACATGAGTGGTTTCAGCTACAAGCCTTCGCCATTTTTTATATTGGACGAAGTTGATGCGGCTTTGGATAATTTAAATGTGGCTAAGGTAGCTGGATTCATCCGTTCAAAATCATGTGAAGGAGCCAGGGGTAATCAGGATGTAGATGAAGGCAATGGTTTTCAGAGTATAGTGATATCTCTGAAGGATAGCTTTTATGACAAGGCGGAAGCTTTGGTTGGGGTCTACAGGGACTCAGAGAGAGGGTCAGTCTTCCATATGATCATATTTTACATTGTTTTGTTTTTCTCATGACATTTTGTAATGTTATCGTCCATGATGCCAAGAAAATCAACGTGTTATACAAAAATAATGTTTTTTTTTCTTCCATATTCTCTATTTTGCAGCTGTTCTAGAACCCTGACGTTTGACCTGAGAAAGTACCGGGAATCATGAAGATCCAACAACAGGTGGCTGTGGGTTTGACTATTCTTTTTTGTAAATAGTCCCATAGTTTGGAGTTGCTAGATGTAAATGGTATACGACTTGCCGAGCAGTTGTCTTTTGGTTTTAATAGGCATTTGATAAAAGAGTATTGAATTTGCTCCCTTCACCCCTGACTGGGTGGAATAGCAGCAATATAATGTCGTGTGTCATCCAAGTAGAGTTCCTTTTCATCTAAATTGAAATATATATATATATTTTCATTTTCAACCGTTGAATGTGTTATATAATGATCTACAAAATGCTGATTGAGATGATCGCTCTCTCTCTCTCTCCCCCACTTTCTCTCACACACACGAAACTGCATGTAAGAGGTACGAAGAGGCTGCTAATTAAAGGTTGAAAGATGATTGAATCCATCTATTAGTGGTTATTAGTTTTGCTGAATTGCCTCAAGGTTGAAGATGGAGCTGGATGGACGAAATCGGTCTTCAAATTTCGGGTCCGGCCAACTGATCAAAAACTGTTCCATTCTTGCCAAAACGAAAATTTGAAATTGTTTACTAGTTTTAATGTACAGCTATTTGGGTGTGTAAAGACGGGGAAAATGGAAACCAAATATTGTTCTAGTATCCATCTCCTAACCTACATATTTCCATTAAAAAAAAAAAGGAGCTGGAAGATCTCAGATCTATAATTAACATACCAAAAATAAAATTTATTTCTTCACAATGAGCCCCTTATTTTTCGTCTCACAAGATGGCAGACATTTGGCAGTTAAAACATTATAGGATAATTAGGGTGAGTGGCCTCACAAACTCTAAATTTGGCGCAGCATAACTTACGGGCTTTGAATATATAGTTTATTGGTTGCCATACAAAAGTAAAAGGGGAATCTCTCCTCTCCCCCTGCCTGACTTCTGAATTCAATTTGCTGCTTTCTTTCTCTCCCCGTGAGAATTGTGTTCTCCGGCGAATTTTTGTCTTTGATGGCAGAATTCTGACGGGGAGGAATAATGTCTAGAATAGTAATAGAGAATGGAAGCAAGAAGATCCATGATGAAGATTGAAGCTGAAATTGCCAATCTTTTAAAGGAGATGGAGGCTAATATGATGCGGAAGTCCAAGAAAGGCCAAGAAAGCTTTGATCTTGAAACTTTTCAAGAAAATGGACCAAGTGCTTCAGTTAACATGAAGATGAAAAAGAAGAAGGCCTTGTTGGAATTACGCTGCTTGGTTGAAGATGCAATTCTTGGCAATTATCTTCTGGAGAAACCCGACCCAGGTTTTTCCCCAAGAGAAGCTGCAATTCAAAGAGAACAACTCAGAAGTATTACTCTTTGGGGTGTGCCTTTGTCCCCAACCAGGGGACATGAAGGAACCGATGCTGTCCTTTTGAAGTTCCTCAAATCAAGAGACTTCAAGGTTCACGATGCCTTTGAGATGCTCCGAAAGACCCTCAAGTGGCGAAGGCAACACAATGTTGATTTGATCCCCGAAGAGGACTTGGATCCTGATCTTGAAAAACTCATGTACTTCAACTGCAAAGACAGAGAAGGCCGTCCTCTGCATTACAGTGTTTATGGGGCACTCAATGACAAGGAATTGCGCAATAAATTATTTGATACAGAGGATGTTTGTGAGCAGTTTCTTAGGCTGAAAGTTCAGTCCCTGGAAAAGGGTCTCAAGGAACTAAGCTTTAAACCTGGTGAAGCAAGCTCTTTGCTTCAGATTACAGATTTGAAGAACTCACAGCCACTAAACATGAAGGAGTTGCGTCTAATTAGCAAGAAAACTTGGATGCTGCTTCAGGAGAATTATCCTGAACTCGTACATAGAAACGTAAGTTTTTATCGGATAGGATGAAACTAGATGTATTTAAGTAATTACAATTGATGTTTTGCTTGCTGTTTGTTTTTCAGATAATCATAAATGCTCCCTTTTGGTACTATACGTCCCATATTATGAGTTACAAGTTCTTAACTCAAAGAACTAAAGAGAAGTTTGTATTTGCCAGACCAGCACACGTTACCAAGACCCTTCTCAAGTGAGAATTCTAGTTTTTGTTTCAGTTCCAAAATCTATACTCTCATATGATTTACCCGTTATCTCTTTTTAACCTTTTTCTATAAATCCAAATTTTCCTTTAAAAACAATCAGGTTCATAAGACCAGAAAATCTTCCGGTCGAATATGGTGGTCTGTATAGAGGGAATGATGATGAGTTTCTTCCTGAGGAAAGAACTTCAGAATTTGTTGTCAGCAAAAACAAAGTTGGGTGCGTCAAAATTCCAGTCGATGAGGTACTTACACAAATATTTCTAATTCAAAAATAAATGGTTAAGCTTGTAATATAGTAGTAACTTTGTTTCTTTTAACTAACCTCTTAATAAGCCTTAAATTTTTTGTACTGGGAATTTATATTGTGGACTTCAGGCTGGAGTGACTATGACCTGGGATTTAACAGTACTAGAATGGGATGTGTCGTACAAAGAAGAGTTCATTCCGGATGATGAAGGTTCATACAGAGTATTGCTCCAAACTGAGAAGGATAAGAAAGGAAGAGAAAGCATAAGAAATTCCTTTTACATAAGTGAACCAGGCGAGATTGTCATCACCATTAACAATCCCACTCACAAGAAGAAAAGGGTTTTCTACAGGTTTAAGACCAAACCCACTGTCCCCATGTACGTTGTCTTCAAGAAATAGCATTTTTATTTCATTCATTTTATTCATCTTTTCTCATCAATTTGTGTTTTTTTTTTCTCTGGACTAAAAAGTGGATTGGAATTTGGAACCCGAGTACTTGAACATATTGAGGAATAGTTCAGTGTTCTTGATGCGTATGTCATTATCACATTGCGAATCTTGAATTGTAAAGTTGTGCTTTTTCCTTTTGGCATTGAAGGTTTTGGAAACATTAGGAAGTGATTTTAATCTATGTGATAACAGGTCTAGAACTATTATGGGAGTTTCTAATTTTCTATGGTAGCAGAGCCACTGTGGGAACAAATGTAATATTTTCTGTTTCTCAGTTATGTCCAGCTGCGATGAAATTCAATATTAATTAGGTATAATGGACAAGGCATATGGGGTTCGCGTGGCCTAATGGATAAGGCGCTCGCCTCCGGAGCGGGAGATTGTGGGTTCGAGTCCCACCGTGAACGCAGGCTCCTCGTTTTTGCTAACCACATTCCTATGTCTATGTCCCCTTTCCCCTACCCCTAGTATATATTTGTGGTATACTTATTCTCTTAAACTGCTTTTATTTTATTTGTATCGTCCATCGCCTTCCTCAGTACTCCACTGTTTCTCTCTCGATTGTGGAAGATTAGATAGGAATGGGATTACAAAACAGCCAAATTCCAATACTAAACAGAAGGCAACAAATTTCACATGCAATCCCTCATTTGTCGTACAATATTAAACAATGCATGGTAGGTTCGTCGCATCATGCTTCGCATTCACGGGGCACCGTAAGTGTCTGCTTGTGATCAGTGCTCTCTTTTCTTTATTACGAAGAGGCAAACTCAGCTATGTCTATTACGATTCACTCTCCAACTCTCTTTTAAATTTTCATTTCGCTTGCAGCTAAAGATGTGTGCACAAATTAAATAATACTTGCTTGCTTTCTATAGCTACCAATGATATATAACCGAGCAAATAATTAAGAAGTTAATTAAAGGCTTGATACCATCAACAAGACCATGTACTAGCTAAGGCCAAACTAGTTAGATCAATTCATTAACATCCTATTTTTTATCATTCAGCTTAATCTAATGGTGGCTATATACACATCAAACTCTCCCATAAAGTTAAAACAAAAAACATCTCAAACAAAGACAGATATTAGTTTTGTTCTATTCTTCATTTTTGGGGGGGAAAGATAAAGAGCCAGCTGCCTGAGTGAGCTTGTGAGGTGTAAGAAAATGTAAGTGAAGTAGCCATGCAAAGTGAAGGATGGCTAAAGCAAACATGCACAGCATCTCTTACGTGTCGCTCCTTCACCACCCTTTTCTCTTATAAATACCAACAATCCCCAGTTGCTACTTCATGTCAAACAACAATCGAATTAACTTAAAAATCTCTCCAGCATGGCTAAGCCTTCCCTGCTCTCTCTTTCCATGAGCCTTCTCCTTCTCTTCCACGGCTGCCTAGCTCATCGCAATCAACGGCAGCCACAAAACGAGTGCCAAATTGATAGGCTCACTGCCATAGAACCCACCAACCGCGTTGAGTATGAAGCGGGCGTTGTTGAAACCTGGGACTCCAACAACCAGCAATTCCAGTGTGCTGGTGTTGCGGCGATTAGGTACACCATTCAGCAGAATGGCCTTCTCTTACCTTCCTTTTCCAACTCTCCTCAACTCGTATATATTGTTCAAGGTAAAGCCAAACATTGTCCTACAAAATTAATAATGACACATTATATGACCGTATTTGTGAATTGTATGTGATTTTTGTGTACATGCATGCAGGTGAGTGCCTTACGGGTGAAAGATTTCAATAGAATCTTGAGAGAGAAAATTTTTCTTAGAAAGTTTATCCAAATAAGATTTCACTAAGAAAAACAGAAAATCAGAGAGAATGAAAAGTTCCTTTCTTTTCCTTTTTTAAAGACTTGAAAACACTCTCTACATATTACATAGACATGCCCCTTTTTATATTTACAAGATCTAGTCATTTAGAGCCCTTAAGATATTTTCAGTTTTGGCGGGAAACTCTAACAAACTTGTAACAGCATAACAAACTCGCAATAGCTCTTATTTGTGGAAATTGGTATCTGGCTTATTTTTCTTTTGACGTGGCTGCTTTATTTTTCTTTTGACGTGGCAACAGCATTAGCTTCTCCCTTTCATCCCCTCTCAAGCACAACTATCTAGAGTAGACATTGAGCTTGGACCTCAGCATCTGAAATCGAGTAATAGGCAAAGCCTTGGTAAAGATATTAGCAGTTTGAGAAATAGAAGGCACATAGCGAATGTCCAAGTCACCAGCAAGGACTTTATCCTATACGAAATGTACATCAACCTTTATATGTTTTGTTCTACTGTGGAAGATAGGATTGGCTGCCAAAGATGTAGCACTTTGATTGTCACACCACATAATGGGAGGACAAGAAAGTGGAAGATGAAGTTCATTGAATAAGGACTGTAACCAGGTGATTTTGGCAGCAACTTGAGCTAGAGTTCTGTACTCAGACTCTGTGCTAGACCTAGCAACTACCCTTTGCTACTTGGAGCTCCAAGAAATCAAATTGCTAGCAAAGAATATGCAATAACCTCCATAGGATCTTCGGTCATCAGAATCACTGGCCCAATCAACATCTGTGAAAGCAACCAATTTATGAGTATCTCCTAGTGTGAGCAGCAAACCATGATTTATGGTCCCTTGCAAGTATCTGAAAAGCCTTTTACAGCGCTGTCAGTGAGTGGTTGAAGGAGCAGAGAGGAATTGACTTAATTTATTAACTCCAAATGAAATTTCTGGTCTTGTCAGGGTTATGTATTAAAGCGCTCCTATCACACTCTTGTATAAAGTAGCATCAACAAAGAACTTGTTATCTGTTTTTGTTAACTTTAGACCAGAACTCACTAGTGTAGGACATGGTGTTGCATCTGCCATATTGGTTTTTCTAAGTAAATCAGAGATGTATTTTGCTTGACAACGGTGTAAGCCATTGCTTAGTTTTGTAATTTTAATCCCAAGAAAGTATCGGAGTTCACCAAGCTCTTTTAGAGCAAACTCATTATGAAGCTTGTTGATAACTGATTGAATAAGCAAGGAGTCAGCTCCAGTGACTATTATGTCATCAACATAGACTAATAAAAGGAGAGGACTATTACCCTGAAACTGAACAAAAACAGAAGAGTCAGATTTAGTGTTAAAAAAACCTCATTTCAAGAGTGCTGCCTTAAGCTTTTCATACCAAGCTCTAGGAGCTTGTTTCAAACCATACAAGACCTTTTGAAGGTTACAAACTTGTGGAACCTGTCTAGTTATCACAAACCCTTCAGGCTAGGTCATATATAAGTTTCAGTAAGTTCCCCATTCAAAAAGGCATTGTTAACATCAATTTGCTTCAATGTCCACCTATTTGATATAGCCAAGCTAAACACTACTCGAATGGTGCTTGCCTTCGCAACTGGACTAAATGTTTCTGAGAAATCGACTCCTGTAGTTTCGTGATAGCCCTTAGCTACAAGTTTAGCTTTGTACTTGGAGATACTGCCATCAGGGTTCTTTTTTATTCTAAAAACCCATTTACTGCCAACAACTTTAAAACTAGACTGATAAGGAACTAATGTCCAGGTTTTATTATTGATTAGGGCCTGATATTCTTCTAGTATAGCTTTTTTCCAATGAAAAACTTGTAGTGCTTCTGCTATTGTACTTGGTATATCTTTTTCTGTCTTGGAAAGTAGTATTTTTGATTTAAAAATCCCATGTTTTGATCTTGTAACCATAGGATGGAGATTCTCAGTAATGAAATTTCTTGCATTATGTGTTATTTGTCGTGAGTGTATAGGTTGGCCTGGGTTTGGTAGGGCAGAAGATAGTGTGTGAGTTATTGTTGTAGTAACCAGTATCTACAACCGGTAATAATAAATATTTATATATGTATAAATATATGTATTTTATTTGTATGTGGGGGATATTTGATTTATATATTGTTATTAGTAGTGTTTGTATAGGTTAAGGTCATACTATTAACATTGGGTTTAATTGAAAGACTTTAGATTTATTTTAGGGACCAAATTGTTATACTTTGAAAATTTTGGGGGCAAATTCATAAATACCAAAAATTAGCCTCTTAGTATAAAAATACACTTTTGAACCCTAATTTACCATTTTTAGGTCGAGCTACCCATTTTAAGAGAGAGAAGAGAGAAATAGAGGGGAGAGAAAGAGGAGAAGAAGAAGAAAAAGAAGAAGAAATTGGAATTTTGAATTTCAAGAGGTATATCATACGTATTTCTTAATTTATTGGTATTAATTAAGTTAATTCCTTTAAGTTTTGATTTTTGAAAATATGTATAATTGAGGATTTGTTGTGTATTTCGTAAGATCATATGAGAATTGATGATGATCTATAAGATAGTTTGATAAATCATGATGAATTATGGAATTTCTGCTGGATAACCTCTTGATCTAGGAATTTTATAAATTGTTTTGATTCGATTCTGGTTTTGAATTTTGAGTATATGAAATTAAACATGTTAAGGATCATCTGAGACTTTGAATCGATTGAAAATTCTGGAAATTGAATTTATAGTGAATTTACCAAAATGACCCTGAAATTCTGGAAATTTCCTGTGTAAACAGTATAGTACAGTAAAAAATAATTTTTGTCCTACTGAATGATCTTCAAAAATTATGAATTTGTGGAATATGATAAGTTTATATGTCTAATATGATATACTCGGAATTGAGAATTTAGATCAATGTGGTTGAAGTGTTATGAATTTCTAAAGTGTATCAGCTCATTGTAGTATTTGATTAACAGATTTTTAAAGTTATGAAATAAAATAGTTTTAAAATACTTTTGGCAGTTATTTGGAAGCCAAATATTTATCATGGACTGAGATATGTGTCAAGAGTAATTATGTGGTAGTTTTATAATTTTTGAGTTAGTATATGATTTTATAAACTTGGGAGATTGAATACTGTTCAATAAGTATCTTGATCCTGTCAGGTTTGTAGTTTGAATTCGATGGTGTGTATGGAATGGATTGTGTAGGAATTTTGATATAATATTCATATATAAGAAGTATATATGAGTCAAGAATGATATATTCTGATTTCGGAGTAATTGGACATCATTTGATGTATTAGAAATTTTTGTTAAGTGTAAGTGGTCAGAATGACAGGTTTTGAGAAACCAAATATTTAGACCAATTTGATGTGATAAATGCATTGTGTATAATTTTGTAAGCTATTTAAAGTATTTTGTGTGAATTGTGAGGCTTATGAAAGGATTAATCTCCATTGATAGGTTAAGGAGATTTAAGCCTTGTAGCTGAAAGTGTTAAGAGGTAAGTATACTAGACTTACTACTGGAATCACAATAAACATAATAATTGTTTTGTATGATTTTGTAAATGGGGTTAAGAATATGTTTATGATATGTCAAAATATATTTTGATATGAAATGTGAATATATGTTTATGAATGTGAGCATTGACATTGAGCATGGACATACATGTGTTTTTGAAAGTGAGCTTTCCAAAATAAGATGCGTTTAACAAAGAAAGCTTTTGAAGTGTAATATGTCCATGAGAAATATTTTGTGATTTGAGGGTACTTGAACTCACTGTTAACTTAGTAGGCATTTTATGTGATTTGTGGAGCCTTTATGTGTGGCCTTTCCTTCGGGATTGGTATATATTATGTGTTCCGTATGTAGGGAGGATCCTATTGGTACCTAAAGGAAGTGTGAGTCATCACATTCGTGTGGTGGCGTATTGGTACACGTGAGAGGACTCACCGATGATCAGGGTGAGGGTTTGGCTTTTACCTTCGGGCATAAGCGTTATATATGTGTGATTTAAAGACCTCACTTGTACTATTCCTCTCATACGGTATGTCACCTACGAGTGACATTTGACTCATTATGTGATATGTGATATGTAAGTCCTACTAAGTAGTAGTCGAGTAATGGTATTCCTATTATGTGTTTTGAAAGAATGTGTAAGCGCTTACATGATATGTGATTTGATAAGATTATGATTTTGATTGATCACAGCATATCATACATATGCATTGTGTACATATATGTATTTGTATTTGATATATGAAAAACTAGTATGCTTACTGAGTTTTATACTCATTATAGTTTATGGTGATTTCAGGTAAATAAGGTGCATGTGTGCTTAGCGGATTTGGCAAGGCTTCTGCTGTTCCTTGGGTTCCCTAAGTTGTTAGGTTGCTAAGTGTTTCATTTGGGGACACGTGGGATAAAATATTTGATTTGTCCTTAGTGAATAAATACTTATGTATTATTTTATTGTGTGTGGTTGGATTTAGTTTAAGTTTCACCAAGTGTAGTAATGGATTGATTTTAAGTAAGAATTTGCAATGAATATATTCTGGGCTTCCGGTAATAAAGTTGCTACTGGTGACGTAGTAGAGTGTTAATCTCTGAGAAAACTCTGCGTATCTCCGGTTTACTAATTGTCCCAGTCATAATTCAATTACTATAATTATGAAAGAAATTAAAATGAATGTTTAAGTATTATTGAATGAATGTAAGTGACGTCGTGTGTCAGATCTTTTGGGTCTGGGGCGTGACAATTGTAGTTGGTGAATGAATGTTTTGAGATAAGGAAAATGATTGAGCATGATTTTCAGATGTGTTAGAGAAATCTTCTGCAGCAGAGGTTTGTGCTACAATAGAATGTATATCAATTTTTTTGAGACTTAAAGATTGCTGATGTCACGCCCCAGACCCAAAAGATCCGACACACAACATCACTTACATTCATTCACTGCATGTGCACTCATAAATAATATTACACAAAATTTTCAACTTTCATTCAACACAGAAATCCTTAGCAAGTTGCTAGTAAGTTCAACACTAAAATCAACCATAACCTAACATATAAATATAAACTTCTCTTGACAATATTTAAACATTCATTTCAATTTCTTTCAGAATTATAGCAATTGAATTATGACTGGGGCAATTATTAAACCGGAGATACGCAGAGTTTTCTCAGAGATTAACACTCTACTACGTCACCAGTAGCAACTTTGTTACCGGGAGCCCAGAATATATCCATTGCAAATTCTTACTTAAAATCATCCAATAACCACACTTTATAAAACTTAAACCAAATCCAATCCACACACAATGAAATAATACATAAGTATTTATTCAATAGGGACAAACCAAATATCCTATCCCACGTGTCCCCAAATGAAACACACAACAACCTAGCAACTTAAGGAACCCAAGGAACAGCAGAAGCCTTGCCAAATCCGCTAAGCACACATGCACCTTATTTACCTGAAATCACCATAAACTATAATGAGTATAAAACTCAGTAAGCATACTAGTTTTTCATATATCAAATACAAATACATATATGTACACAATGCATATGTATGATATGCTGTGATCAATCAAAATCATAATCTTATCAAATCACATATCATGTAAGCGCTTACACATTCTTTCAAAACACATAATAGGAATACTATCACTCAACTACTACTTAGTAGGACTTACATATCACATATCACATAATGAGCCAAATGTCACTCGTAGGTGACATACCGTATGAGAGGAATAGTACAAGTGAGGTCCTTAAATCACACATATATAACGCTTATGCCCGAAGGTAAAAGCCAAACCCTCACCCTGATCATCGGTGAGTCCTCTCACATGCACCAATACGCCACCACACGAATGTGATGACTCACTCTTCCTTTAGGTACCAATAGGATCCTCCCTACATACGGAACACATAACATATACCAATCCCAAAGGAAAGGCCACACATAAAGGCTCCACAAATCACATAAAATGCCTACTAAGTTAACAGTGAGTTCAAGTACCCTCAAAATACAAAATATTTCTTATGGACATATTACACTTCAAAAGCTTTCTTTATTAAACACATCTTATTTTGAAAGCTCACTTACAAAAATACATGTATGTCCATGCTCAATGTCAATGCTCACATTCAGAAACATATATTCACATTTCATATCAAAATATATTTTGACATATCTTAAACATATTCTTAACCCCATTTACAAAATCATACAAAACAATTATTATGTTTATTGTGATTCCAGTAGTAAGTCTAGTATACTTACCTCTTAACACTTTCAGCTACAAGGCTTAAATCTCCTTAACCTATCAATGGAGATTAATCCTTTCATAAGCCTCACAATTCACACAAAATACTTTAAATAGCTTACAAAATTATACACAATGCATTTATCACATCAAATTGGTTTAAATATTTGGTTTCTCAAAACCTGTTATTCTGACCACTTACACTTAATAAAAATTTCTAATACATCAAATGATGTCCAATTACTCCGAAATCAGAATATATCATTCTTGACTCATATATACTTCTTATATATGAATATTATATCAAAATTCCTACACAATCCATTCCATACACACCATCGAATCCAAACTACAAACCTGACAGGATCAAGATACTTACTGAACAGTATTCAATCTCCCAATTTTATAAAATCATATACTAACTCAAAAATTATAAAACTACCACATAATTACTCTTGACACATATCTAAGTCCATGATAAATATTTGGCTTCCAAATAACTGCCAAAAGTATTTTAAAACTATTTTATTTCATAACTTTAAAAATCTGTTAATCAAATACTACAATGAGCTGATACACTTTAGAAATTCATAACACTTCAACCACATTGATCCAAATTCTCAATTCTGAGTATATCATATTAGACATATAAAATTATCATATTCCACAAATTCGTAATTTTTAAAGATCATTCAGTAGGTCAAAAATTATTTTCCACTGTATCATACTGTTTACACAGGAAATTTCCAGAATTCCAGGGTCATTTTGGTAAATTCACTACAAATTCAATTTCTGAGATTTTCAGTCGATTCAAAGTCTCAGATGATCCTAAACATGTCTAATTTCATATACTCAAAATTCAAAACCAGAATCGAATCACAACAATTTATAAAATTCCTAAATCAAGAGGTTATCCAGCAGAATTTCCATAATTCATCATGATTTATCAAACTATCTTATAGATCATCATCAATTCTCATATGATCTTACGAAATACACAACAAATCCTCAATTATACATATTTTCAGAAATCAAAACTTAAAGGAATTAACTTAATGAATACCAATAAATTGAGAAATACGTATAATATACCTCTTGAAATTCAAAATTCAAAATTCCAATTTCTTCTTCTTTTTCTTCTTCTTCTCCTCTTTCTCTCTCCTCTATTTCTCTCTTCTCTCTCTTAAAATGGGTAGCTCGACCTAAAAATGGTAAATTAGGGTTTAAAAGTGTATTTTTATACTAAGAGGCTAATTTTTGGTATTTACGAATTTGCCCCCAAAACTTTCAAAGTATAACAATTTGGTCCCTAAAATAAATCTAAAGTCATACAAATAAACCCAATACTAATCGTATATCCTTAACCTATAAAAATATTACTAATAACAATATATAATTCAAGTATCACCAACATACAAATAAAATACGTATATTTATACATATATAAATACTTATTCTTACCAGTCGTGGATACTGGTTACTACAATTCTCCCTTCCTTATAAGAATTTCGTCCTCGAAATTCATAACTTAAGCAAATAGATGAGGATACTTAGATCTCATTTCCTCTTCTCGTTCCCAGGTTGCCTCTTCAACTGCATGGTTTCTCCATAAAACCTTTACCAAATCAATCTTCTTAGTACGAAGAATTTGCTCCTTATTGTCCAAAATCCTAATGGGCACTTCTTCATAAGTGAGATCATCCCTAAGTTGAAGTGGCTCATAGCTTAACACATGTGAAGAGTTTGAAACATATTTTCGCAACATGGACACATGGAACACATTATGAACTCCTGATAATGATGGAGGAAGGGCAAGTCTATAAGCCACATCACCTATCCTTTCAAGGATTTCAAATGGACCAATGAATCTTGGACTCAACTTTCCTTTCTTGCCAAATCTCATGACTCCTTTCATTGGAGCAACCTTAAGAAATACTTTTTCACCCACCTTAAATTCTAGATCTTTTCTTCTATTGTCTGCATAGCTTTTCTGTCTACTCTGAGCCACTTTCATTCTTTTTCTTATCTTCTCTATAACCTCACAAGTTTGCTGGACAATCTCTGGCCCTAAAATTTTTCTTTCTCCAACTTCATCCCAATGCACAGGAGATCTACATTTTCTTCCATACAAAGCTTCATATGGGGCCATACCAATAGTTGATTGATAACTATTGTTGTATGCAAACTCCACTAATGAAAAGTGTTTGTCCCAACTACCTTTAAGGTCTAACACACATGCTCTCAACATATCTTCTAGAATTTGAATGGTCTTTTCAGATTGACCATCAGTCTGTGGGTGGAATGCAGTACTGAAGTTCAACTTCGTGCCCATGGCATTATGTAGGCTCTTCCAAAATATTGAAGTAAATCGAGGATCTCTATCAGATACAATTGACACAGGTACTCCATGAAGCCTCACAATTTCATCAACATATAATTGGGCATACCTATCCATGGAATAAGTGGTGCATATTGGAATAAAATGTGCTGATTTTGTTAGCCTATCAATAATCACCCATATGGCATTGTAGCCCTTTTGTGTACTTGGCAACCCAACTACAAAATCCATGGCTATGTGCTCTCATTTCCATTCCGGTACCAATAAAGGTTTCAATAACCCAGATGGTCTCTGATGTTCTGCCTTAACTTGCTGACATGTCAAACATTGTTCTATAAATTTTGCAATCTCTCTTTTCATATTAACCCACCAATAAATAGCTCGTAGGTCTCGATACATCTTGGTACCTCCCGGATGGACAGTATATGGTGAACTATGAGCTTCAACCAAGATCTCATTTTTCAACTCATCATTATTAGGCACACAAAGTCTACCTTCAAAATGTAGAGCTCCATCATCAAAAATAGCAAAGTTAGGCCTTTTACCTAATGAAATTTCTTCCATAATTTTCTTCAGATGCAGATCATTACCTTGTGCTTCCTTAATTCTCTTAATTAGGGTAGGCTGAATGGACATACTTGCAACATAAGCCCTATCATTAGATCTTACCACTTCAATGCCAAGCTTTTCTAAATCCAACAAAATTTACTTTTGAGTAGTCAAAAGTGCTGCCATATGTCCTGAAGATTTTCTACTCAAAGCATCTGCTACAACATTAGCTTTTTCCGGATGGTAGTTAATCACACAGTCATAATCTTTAACTAGTTCCAACCATCGACGTTGCCTCATATTTAACTCCTTTTGAGTAAAGAAGTATTTAAGACTTTTGTGATCTGTGTAAATTTCACACCTTTCTCCATAAAGATAATGCCTCCAAATTTTCAGAGCAAAAACTACTGCAGCCAACTCCAAGTCATGAGTAGGGTAATTCTGCTCATAAGTCTTTAGTTGTCGTGAGGCATATGCCACTACCTTTCCATCCTGCATTAATACACACCCAAGCCCTTTCTTGGAAGCATCACTATAAATCACAAATCCAGCAGAAGCAGAAGGGATGGTTAGTATGGGAGCAGATACTAACCGATGCTTGAGTTCTTGAAAACTTTTCTCACATTCTTCTGACCACTGAAACTTGACATTCTTTCTTGTCAATTGAGTTAAAGGTGAAGCTATCTTAGAGAATCCTTCAACAAACCGTCTATAATATCTTGCCAGCCCAAGAAAACTTCGAATTTCCCCCACATTAGTTGGTCTGGACCAATTCACCACTGCTTCAATTTTGCTTGGATCCACTGAAATTCCCTTTGAGGAAACAACATGTCCCAAAAATACCATTCGATCTAGCCAGAATTCACATTTCTTGAATTTTACATAAAGCTGCTTCTCCCTTAACACTTGTAGGACTTTTCTTAAGTGTTCTTCATGTTCTCCCTTACTCTTAGAGTACACTAGGATGTCATCAATAAACACAATAACAAACCTATCCAAATAATCCTTGAATACTCTATTCATTAGATCCATAAAGGCAGCAGGTGCATTTGTCAACCCAAATGGCATAACAATAAACTCATAATGCCCATATCTGGTACGAAATGCAGTCTTTAGAATGTCTTCTTTCTTGATCTTCAATTGATGATAGCCAGAACGAAGATCAATTTTTGAGAATACACAAGCTCCTTGCAACTGATCGAATAAATCATCGATTCTTGGAAGTGGATATTTATTCTTTACAGTTACACGGTTCAACTCTCGATAGTCAATACATAATCTCATTGAACCATCTTTCTTCTTAACAAAAAGAACTGGAGCACCCCAAGGTGAAACACTCGGGCGAATAAACCCCTTCTCAAACAATTCATGTAGCTGTTCCTTCAACTCTTTAAGCTCTACTGGTGCCATACGATAAGGTGTTTTAGATATAGGACTGGTTCCTGGCAGAAGTTCTATCATGAATTCAATCTCTCGATCTGGTGGAACTCCAGGTAAATCTTCAGGGAATACATCTATAAACTCATTCACGCCTGGAACATCTTGGATTTTCATTTCTTCTTTCTTTGTATCCACTACAGTCGCTAAGAAATACTGACAACCCTTCTTAAGACTTTTCCAAGCTTGTAAAGCAGATATTACTTTTGGCAAAGAGCATAACTTAGAACCAATAAAACTAAACTCAGGCTCCCCGGGTGGTTGGAAAACAACTTCTTTCTCAAAGCATTTAACATTAGCATGGTACATAGACAACCAATCCATGCCAAATATAACATCAAAATCATACATATTCAAGATAATCAAATCTGCTTGTAGCACCTTATCTCCTATTTCAATTTTACATGATTTTACCACATTTGTAGCACACATCAAATCTCCTGAAGGAGTTGCAACACATAAATCTACACCCAAAGGTTCTGGCACAACCCCCATATTACTAACAAATGCATGTGACACAAATGAATGGGTAGAACCCGAATCAAAAAGAGCTAAACCATGCTGGCCAGATATGGAAATTGTACCTGTCACCACAGAAGGTGAATCATCTGCTTCTTTTCTGGTAAGAGCATAGACTCTTGCTTGAGCTTTCTGATCTTTCTTAAATCCTCCCTGATCATTCTTCATCTCTGGACAATCCTGAATAAAATGACCAATCTTTCTACACTTAAAACAAGCTCCACTTTTTCTGAAACACACCCCTCCATGTGGTCTCCCACATGTATCACATAATGGAAAATCCTTCTTTTCAATGTCATCATTCCTATGCCTCTTCTTTTCTTTCCACCTGTCAAACTTTTTCTGATTATTTTTAACCCAAGGTCTCTTTTCTGATCGATGATAACCCATATGTTTGGACTCAGATGGTGCTGCCAATTCTTCATCCCTTGCTAATATTTCAGCCCTTTGTAATACTGCACTGTAAGTCTGTAGATCAAGGACAGAGAGTAACCTTCTCACTTCTGGTTTAAGACCCATCTGAAACCTCTTGGCCTTACGTGCTTCTGTGTCTACTAAGTGGGGAGCAAACCTAGACAACTCCTCAAACTTCCTCTCATATTCTGTTACTGACATTTTGCCCTGAGTAAGGTGGATAAATTCTGCCTCTTTCTCATCTCTTAGGGACTGGGGAAAGTATTTTTCATTAAATACTTCCTTGAATCTTTCCCATGTTATCTTGTTCTTATCAATATTCAGTGTCCGCATGGTCATCTCCCACCAATGACTGGCTCCCTCTTTAAGCATGTAAGTGGCACAACTTACTTTATGTGAATCTGAACATTTGAGGAGGCTGAATATCTTTTCCAACTCACGGATCCACTCCTCAGCAACCAGCGGGTCTTTTGAGCCTTCAAATGATGGTGGTTGCAATTTTCTGAATTTCTCAATAACATGGAATTTATCATTATGGTCTGCTTTGGGTCGTTGTTGTTGAAACACATTATTCACTGCTTGAACAATATTTTGGATGGTAGCAGGGTTTTCTCCTGAAGTACTCTCATTCACAGTATCAGCACTTCTAGTAATTCTTGGATTAGGCCCCATCTTTTCAAAATCACAAAGATAAGTAAGTAAGATATCAAATAAATCAATATACATAAATGAGCACACATACAATCTTAAGGATTTGGCATCTGCTCGGCTCCCTTGACTCGACACTTAAAAGTCTACAGAATCATATCTTAGCTCTGATACCAATAAAAGCTGTCACGCCCCAGACCCAAAAGATCCGACACACGACATCACTTACATTCATTCACTGCATGTGCACTCATAAATAATATTACACAAAATTTTCAACTTTCATTCAACACAGAAATCTTTAGCAAGTTGCTAGTAAGTTCAACACTAAAATCAACCATAACCTAACATATAAATATAAACTTCTCTTGACAATATTTAAACATTCATTTCAATTTCTTTCAGAATTATAGCAATTGAATTATGACTGGGGCAATTATTAAACCGGAGATACGCAGAGTTTTCTCAGAGATTAACACTCTACTACGTCACCAGTAGCAACTTTGTTACCGGGAGCCCAGAATATATCCATTGCAAATTCTTACTTAAAATCATCCAATAACCACACTTTATAAAACTTAAACCAAATCCAATCCACACACAATGAAATAATACATAAGTATTTATTCAATAGGGACAAACCAAATATCCTATCCCACGTGTCCCCAAATGAAACACACAACAACCTAGCAACTTAAGGAACCCAAGGAACAGCAGAAGCCTTGCCAAATCCGCTAAGCACACATGCACCTTATTTACCTGAAATCACCATAAACTATAATGAGTATAAAACTCAGTAAGCATACTAGTTTTTCATATATCAAATACAAATACATATATGTACACAATGCATATGTATGATATGCTGTGATCAATCAAAATCATAATCTTATCAAATCACATATCATGTAAGCGCTTACACATTCTTTCAAAACACATAATAGGAATACCATCACTCAACTACTACTTAGTAGGACTTACATATCACATATCACATAATGAGCCAAATGTCACTCGTAGGTGACATACCGTATGAGAGGAATAGTACAAGTGAGGTCCTTAAATCACACATATATAACGCTTATGCCCGAAGGTAAAAGCCAAACCCTCACCCTGATCATCGGTGAGTCCTCTCACATGCACCAATACGCCACCACACGAATGTGATGACTCACTCTTCCTTTAGGTACCAATAGGATCCTCCCTACATACGGAACACATAACATATACCAATCCCAAAGGAAATGCCACACATAAAGGCTCCACAAATCACATAAAATGCCTACTAAGTTAACAGTGAGTTCAAGTACCCTCAAAATACAAAATATTTCTCATGGACATATTACACTTCAAAAGCTTTCTTTATTAAACACATCTTATTTTGAAAGCTCACTTACAAAAATACATGTATGTCCATGCTCAATGTCAATGCTCACATTCAGAAACATATATTCACATTTCATATCAAAATATACTTTGACATAACATAAACATATTCTTAACCCCATTTGCAAAATCATACAAAACAATTACTATGTTTATTGTGATTTCAGTAAAAAGTCTAGTATACTTACCTCTTAACACTTTCAGCTACAAGGCTTAAATCTCCTTAACCTATCAATGGAGATTAATCCTTTCATAAGCCTCACAATTCACACAAAATACTTTAAATAGCTTACAAAATTATACACAATGCATTTATCACATCAAATTGGTCTAAATATTTGGTTTCTCAAAACCTGTCATTCTGACCACTTACACTTAACAAAAATTTTTAATACATCAAATGATGTCCAATTACTCCGAAATCAGAATATATCATTCTTGACTCATATATACTTCTTATATATGAATATTATATCAAAATTCCTACACAATCCATTCCATACACACCATCGAATCCAAGCTACAAACCTGACAGGATCAAGATACTTACTGAACAGTATTCAATCTCCCAATTTTATAAAATCATATACTAACTCAAAAATTATAAAACTACCACATAATTACTCTTGACACATATCTCAGTCCATGATAAATATTTGGCTTCCAAATAACTGCCAAAAGTATTTTAAAACTATTTTATTTCATAACTTTAAAAATCTGTTAATCAAATACTACAATGAGCTGATACACTTTAGAAATTCATAACACTTCAACCACATTGATCCAAATTCTCAATTCTGAGTATATCATATTAGACATATAAAATTATCATATTCCACAAATTCGTAATTTTTAAAGATCATTCAGCAGGTCAAAAATTATTTTCCACTGTATCATACTGTTTACACAGGAAATTTCCAAAATTCTAGGGTCATTTTGGTAAATTCACTACAAATTCAATTTCCGAGATTTTCAGTCGATTCAAAGTCTCAGATGATCCTAAACATGTCTAATTTCATATACTCAAAATTCAAAACCAGAATCGAATCACAACAATTTATAAAATTCCTAGATCAAGAGGTTATCCAGCAGAATTTCCATAATTCATCATGATTTATCAAACTATCTTATAGATCATCATCAATTCTCATATGATCTTACGAAATACACAACAAATCCTCAATTATACATATTTTCAGAAATCAAAACTTAAAGGAATTAACTTAATTAATACCAATAAATTGAGAAATACGTATAATATACCTCTTGAAATTCAAAATTCAAAATTCCAATTTCTTCTTCTTTTTCTTCTTCTTCTCCTCTTTCTCTCTCCTCTATTTCTCTCTTCTCTCTCTTAAAATGGGTAGCTCGACCTAAAAATGGTAAATTAGGGTTTAAAATTGTATTTTTATACTAAGAGGCTAATTTTTGGTATTTACGAATTTACCCCCAAAACTTTCAAAGTATAACAATTTGGTCCCTAAAATAAATCTAAAGTCATACAAATAAACCCAATACTAATCGTATATCCTTAACCTATAAAAATATTACTAATAACAATATATAATTCAAGTATCACCAACATACAAATAAAATACGTATATTTATACATATATAAATACTTATTCTTACCAGTCGTGGATACTGGTTACTACAGCTGAGGATAGGATTAAGTAATATGATAAAAAGGAAGTGAAGACAATGTGTTTTCAGAAGTGTTAATGGAAAAGAATTCAAGTGCATGAATGATATATCTGAAAGAAAAGAAAAATCTTCTTCATTGAAAACAACATGTCTGGTAATATATGTTGTTCCTTTTGCATTTTAACACTTATATCCTTTATGTTGATGACTGTAGCCTAAAAAAACATACTTTTCAGTGTGAAAGTTCAACTTGTGTTTTGAATAAGGTCTAAGGAAGGGATAACTACAACAGCCAAAGACTTTCATAAAGCTGTAATCTGGTTTTTGTTTGAAAACTAATTCAAAGGGAGATATATGGTTTAAGACAGCAAGGGGCATTCTGTTAATAAGAAATACTGAGGTTGAGAAAGTCTCCCACCAATAATGAAGAGGTATATGACTTTGTGCTAGTAAAGTAAAGTCTGTTTCAACTAAGTGCCTATGTTTTCTTTCTACTTTTCCATTTTGATTATGTGTATAAGGACAAGATAGTCTATGGGATATGCTTGATTTATGTAAGTAATTGGTAAATGCTTTGAATTCACCACCACCATCTGACTATATCATCTTGATTTTCTTGTTAAGAAGTCTTTCTATGTGATTTTGGAAATGTTTGAATGTGGACAAGGCTTTTGATTTTTGTTTCAATGGATAAATCCAGGTGAATCGACTAAAGTCATCAACATAACTGATATAGTATATAAATCCATCACCAAAAAGTATGCTGTATGACCCCATACATCTGTGTGAATGATCTTTAATGGCTGTATTGTTTTAGTTTCAATTGATTTGAAGTGTAATTTGTGACTTTTTCCAAGTGAACATATTGTACAAAATGAGATTTTATTGTTTACAGAAGCTTGTATTTTACAAGTTTTCAAAATCTGCCTTAACACATTAATACTTGGGTGGCCAAATCTTCTGTGACAGACATCTGTTTGCTTCCGACTTATGCTAGACAAGAATGTTACATGGCTGATCTTTTTCAGTCTTAACATCTAGGACTGAATTATTTATTTTACAATCAGCAAATAAGGACACTAAAGGAAAATGACTCAATTCTGTATTTGTTCTAGCTGTATTTGCAGAAATACTTGTACTAGAATTAGGAAATAACTGATACAACCCATCCTTAGCAAGGCCTATGAGTAGAGCTCTCCCATTTACATCTTTAATCATACAATAGTTTTGGGTAAATTCAACGGTTAGTTTTGAATAAGAAGTAAGCTTAGATATACTAATCAAATTTTTTGTCATTTTTGGAACATGCAAGACATTTCTGAGTTTTAAAGTGTATGTTTGTGAGTTAGAGATTTTGAGTAAACAATCACCAACATGCAAGATTTTTAATTTGCAACCATTTCTTACAGAAATATTTTCTATACCTGTATACTTCCTGCCTATAGCTAAGTTATTGATATTATTAGTCACATGATTTGTTGCGCCACTGTCCAAATACTAGTTTAAATCATCCTCTTCTTCTTCAACTGGTTCATAAATGTAGGCTACTGGTTTACTCTCCCAAGGCTCATTATTAGCTTGTTATGCATGTGGTAATACTGGTACATAATCTTCTTTGAATCTATGCCAGCATTTCATGGCATTATGTCCTGGCTTGAGACAAATCTGACACATTATTTTTGTGATGTTTTTGCCTCTACCTTTACTAAACTGCCTTCCTTTACCTCTGCTTTGAACATTTTGAGAATTCTAATTCACTACATTGCTTAATCCCTTCATCATACCAGAAACAAGTTCATTGTAAAAACCAGATCTGAACTTTTATTTATTGCCAGCATTAGCCATATTTATTGTTATGTGACTACTGTTTGTCAACTCAATTCTTCCTTTTTGACTCAAAAGAATTGAATATATTTCTCCCAATGACAACTCCTCAGATCTTATTGACACAAATAATGCAACCAGATCATATTCAGATCCAAGACTTACAAGCAAGTATGAGATCAGATCTTGATCCATCACTGGTTTCCCTGTCATTGCTAGATTGTCAACCAAATTCTTGACTTTCATGAAGTAATCATTCATGGTAAGATTGCCTTTTCTGATTGTTTGAAGTTGTGATCTGAGTTGTGTTGGCCTTGCCAGTGACCGACTTCCAAACATTTGTTCTAGAAGTCTCCAAACTTCAAAAGAAGTTTTAAATTGTATCACTGAGCTAAGTACTGATTCAGTCATTGATGCAAATAACCAACTCAAAAGTAATGAGTCCTGCTTCTTCCACTACTGGTATAATGGATTCAGATTTTGCATAGGATTTGAACCTTCTTCAATTCGAGAAATAAGCAGAGTTGGACATTTCCTTTGTCCAATTAGCACATCTTCAAGATCATTTCCATGTGCGTAGGCTAAAACTTGAGACTTCTATAGTAGGAAGTTATTGCAGTCAAGTTTGATTGTATTGGAGAAGTTGAAATTGCTACTCGAACCTATTGACAGATTATTCATCTGTGAGTGTAGATTTGAATCATGTGATCTATCAGTATTTGATGAACCAATCATTGACTTTGATACCATAAAAGATTTCGATAGAATTTTGAGAGAGAAAAATTTTCTTAAAAAGTTTATCCAAACAAGATTTTACCTAGAAAAACAGAGAACTAGAGAGAATGAAAAGTTCATTTCTTTTCCTTTTTTAAAGACTTGAAAACACTCTCTACATATTACATAGACGTGCCCCCTTTTTATATTTACAAGATCTAATCATTTAGAGCCCTTAAGATATTTTCAGTTTTGGCGGGAAACTCTTAACAAACTTGTAACAGCTCTTATTTGTGGAAACTGGTATCTGACTTATTTTTCTTCTGACGTGGCAGCAGCAGTAGCTTCTTCCTTTCAACGGGGGCCTTGATTCCTGGTGTCCTGAAACTTACCGGGCATCTCAGGCTTCTCAGCAGGGCTAGATGGATCAGCACCAAAAGATTCGACACTTCCACACAGGCGATGTCATAGCATATCCCGCAAGAGTTGCTCACTGGTGTTACAACGAGGGCAGTACCGCCCGTTATTGTCGTTGCTCTTCTTGATGTCTCTAACAGTGACAACCAGCTCGATCAGAACCCAAGAGTAAGAAATTCATCAAGACTACTTAGAATAAGTAAACAAGCTCGTATTTTATTAGGATCCTGATAGAATTTCTTGGTGGGTTAAATTTAATTTGTATGTGTTTGACAGAAATTCCATTTGGCTGGTAACCCACGACCAGAGTTCCAGTGGCAGCAACAACAACAACTGACTCGTGCAGCGGGTGGCCAACAATGCAACAACATCTTCTACGGCTTCGACGCGCAGATCCTGGCCGAGGCTTTCAATGTTGATGAAAATCTAATAAGAAGGCTCCAAAACGAGAACGACAGAAGGGGAGCCATTGTCAGAGTAAGAGACCAGCTCCAGGTCATCAGGCAGCCGCGGATGCAGAGAGGACAGTCCGAGGAAAGCCAAGGCCAATACGGAGGAGGTGAAAATGGTTTTGAAGAGACTCTTTGCACATTGAAGCTTAGAGAAAACATTGGCAATCCTTCTTGTGATGACATCGGTCATTAGAGCCATGCCTGCGGAGGTCCTTGCCAATGCCTTCCAAATTTCGACGCAAGATGCAATGAGAATTAAGTTCAGCAATCAGCAGAGCACTCTCATTCGCGGAAGCCAATCTCCCTCTGAGCCGAGGGATGATGAGTAATTCTAATCTGTTTCCTCTCTCTACATAATGTTTTGTAAAGCGGCAAGTATGTAGCAATGTTTCTTTCTTCTTCATTTTTGTTTTTTTTTTGGGTTGTGTTAGGGCATGAATAAAAGGAGACCTTGGTTAGTCTGCTATATATGACTGCGAGAGAGAGTCTGTAGTACGTTGTTGACTACTACAACTACTGGTATGTGTATATTTTATGAGTTATGAGTAATTATAAAAATAATTAATAAAAGAAGGGATTATTGTTTTCAAATAATATTACTCTCCTTTTATTAACTCAAACTGAAGCTTGATAAGAAAGGCCTGTATCCCTTGTATACACTAACCCTAACCCACCAACCAAATAATTGAGTTTAATATACCTTTAATAGTTTGTTTGGTTGGAATTTTTTATTAGTTAATTTTTTTTTTTAATGTTAGAAGTTTTTTTTTAATTTTTTTGATAATATTTAATTATAATTAGAGAATAATTTTTGGAGATTAAAAAATTTTTTTTGCCTAAACTTGCAAAAAACTCAAATTTTATGTTTTTAGAAATAATTTTTAAATTTTTTTTAATATGCGTATAATGTCACATATACTCTAATAATATTTTTTTATTTTTATAGTGTACCCTTTAATAAAAATAAACTCTAATCAATTAACATATTTTTAATATTCTCTTAAAAATTATCATATCTCTATAACCATCATATTTTTATAAATAAAAAATTAAAATCTTTTATTGATTATTTTATTTTTTAAACAAAAAGAAGTATCATTTTATTTTTAATTATTGTATCAAGTATAATAATTTATATTAATTCGTTGATTACTATGTATTAATTTTACTTGATTATTGTATTTTAATAAATTAATTTTGAGAAAATACATGATAAATTTAAAATATATATAAAAAATATTAAATTGTTTAGAATTTGAATATAAATTTTATTAAGTATTTTTTGGTAATATAATAATAAATAAATACTTTTAATAATGTATAACCAAACACTCTAATATTTCAAAAAAAAAAAATTAATTGACAACCATACAATCAATAACTAATTTTTAAAAAATTTACTTTAAAAAATTTTATTTTTAAAATTTTTATTTAAAAAATTTAACTAAACAAACCCTGATACTCTAAATCATGCATCCCTAGTTTAACAAGTTGATAAACAAGAAAGACACATGATTAAATAATTAACATATAAGTATAATTAAATAAAATAAATATAATTTTAATAAATAAATACAAACTTAAATTTAGACAAATATAAATATAATTTTAAATAAATAATAAATTAATCATGCTAAACATAATAAAATAAAATTAGAAATAAAATAAAATCAAATCAAATCAAATTAGATAAAAAAAATTGGCTATTGTTGCAAAGACTATTCATTGTATCAATACTATTAAAATAGTAAAAAAAAAATTCATTTTTGAATTATTTGACTACAAATATTAAATTTTTTTAAAATTGGTTAAACTAGAAACTAGCCCCCAACAAATTGACTATTTACGAAAAATTCCTTTTTTTTTCCCTGAGCGTATGTTGCTCATGTGTTGTGCTCGATGCCCTCCTTTTCCGGTTTTTATTTTGTGCACATACTATTTACGCGCCATTCTTATATGACTTTTTCTTTATACAAACACGTCTTTGTGCTATTTGATATTCTTTTAAATGTTTTCTTAATTCTTTATTCTTTTTTAATTTTTTTTTTTAATATAAGCAAGGAAAATTCGAATTTAGATTCTCTTTTAAAGTGCATTGTTCAAATTTGTGGGTCTTCTTCTTTATCTTCGATAATTTTCACAAACATAATTTCTACTTTTAATAGCCTAAAAATTCTTTCACAAACTAATTCATCTTTTTCCAACTTATTGATTTGTAACGAAAAATATAGGATTTTGTCACTTTTGCAACTATTTTTTCATTTGGTAGGATTTTATTAACCTAAGCCCTTATTTGTTGAGGAAAAATTGATCAAATCGAAGTTGTTGATGTTGATATTGATCGATCATAAAAAAAAAAAATTGTGATTCATTTTAATTAAGCTTTCTTCTTATTAATCTGGAAGGTTTTCTTAGATATAGAAAATGATTCAGCTCCAAAGCTAAATTTCTTGAACGAACAATCGAAAAAGATTCTAGAACATATTAGGATTTAGGTATTGTTCCTCCGGTGATTGTAATACTAAGTACTTATTGACAAGCTATAATATGATTAGATTTATAAGTATCTCTTATAAAGTATAAGCAATTCTAAAGCCCAAACTTCCATTTCCCCTGTCCTTTGTCCCTCTTGTTTTGACTGTTCTCAATGGGTTATTGGATAATAAGTACATAATGTTGATTGGGATATCTATGTGCTTTATTATCAACTCGATAAATACAATTATATAAAAAAAATAGGTTATTTAAAAAGATCTCCAATTTATCCATTAAATATTATATTTTTTTTCCCAAATATTTTAGTTCAAATCCATATAGATTTGTTGTTTGTTTATTAGCTCTATATAATTCAAAAAAATATGAGTTTTCTCGAAGCTTCTTATTTATATATCTCATCAAAATATTTTATTCAATAATATTTGGAGTTGTATTTTAAGAAAACTATTACAAATAAATCCTAATTGATGACTCAGAAAATTAACCCTCGTCCCTTACTATCTCTTTATCTATTTTTCTTAATAAAAAATTTATCTCTACTATATAGTATATATGAATTTTTTATTTGCTTTTTTTTTAAAAAAAAAGTAAAAAACAAATTGTACCTCCACTTCATGTGAATATTCTGTTTGGTACTTGTGCTAAAGAAATTGCCGCTAATAATTCATTATCCGTCTATATAACAAGGCCAGGGTAGCCAATGTTAATATTACTTTTGTCTTTTTCCTTTACTAACCTACCCTCATTTCATATTTTACCAAATTAACACTTGGTGATATTACTAATGTATGTTCATGTCTGTTTGTTCAAGATGTATAGTAGAATAAAACCTTTTTTCATGTGTAAATTGAAATCGTAATTGCCTATACTAACAAAACTAAAGGGTCGCACATGGTCGGGGTTGGATTTCCTCCCTCCCTCGCAAGCAATATATATATATAAAACTAAAGGGTCACATTTCGAAAAAATAGAGGGGCGGCCGGCGGGGGTAAATTTGTCCAAGTACATAATTTCAAAAACAACTTTTTCGAAAATGGAGCCAGTTACTGACACCTCCAGTTAATAAGAAACAACCAAAAT
This sequence comes from Ailanthus altissimus, assembly GCA_946807835.1. Taxonomy (NCBI): domain Eukaryota; kingdom Viridiplantae; phylum Streptophyta; class Magnoliopsida; order Sapindales; family Simaroubaceae; genus Ailanthus; species Ailanthus altissimus. The sequence continues at coordinate 26,425,434 of OX327684.1, forward strand.
CAAACCAAATCTATCGGAAGAAAAGTCAGATCCCAGTCCCAGATGGTGAAAATGAAAGTTTAGGCTGTTCAAGCAAGCAAAAGAAATATGAAGAGCACTTACCAGCTGAGTCGACTCGTCGCTTTTCTTCTACTCGCTCTTTGCTTAGCAGCGACGGCCACAACAACGAGTCAAATCCGAAGGCCTGGATTTCTATACACAAGAACCCGAGGAAGATGCACTCCTCAGTAAGATCTCGAAATTTAAAATAACATGCTGATATATGGTGTTTGCGGTGGTATTTTAATTTTATTTTGGCAGGTTCTGGAGCAGCAGGAGAGAGGCGTGGCCAAGGATGGTCCCACAGACGTCGACGTTATCGAAGGTGTTCGGATCAAGGGTGTACGAACGGTACAGATCTGACCTGACGCTTTTAGAATCGACGACCAGGAACGACGACGAGAACGCGTTTGCAAGGTTAGTGAAGCAGGGGACCGCGGCCTTGCTTAACTCGTATGCGAGAGAGGGGTTTCCTTACTCCGCTTGGGAAGTGAAGACTTTGGTTATTCAAGCACTGGTATCAGAAGAAGCCGCTGCTTGTCAAGCCGACAAGTTGTCCGTTGCCAATCAGGCTTGTAACTAGAAATAGATATTGAAGCCCAGTGAAGTGAATGGTGGTTGTTGATTCTTGTTTTCGCTCAACATACGCCAACTTCTTGCTTTTCTACGAAGTTTAACTAACCCAATTGCCTATCCATTGCTATTTGCTAGTGAATCTTAATTTCTTTGTTTTTAGTCTTAGCTTATATTATTTTTCTCAAGTATATTTCAATGTAGTATCAATTTTTTTTTGTGAAATTTCATTATAGAAAACACCGTACCAACTTCAGAATATTGTTTTCTTCTCACCCCTTTTCAATTATAATTCGATATGTTGAAAAATATTTATGTACTAGGCATTGGCCATAACATTAACATATATGATTTTGAGAGGAAGAGGGAGAGTTTTGAATTCCTTTATCCTTGTGATAATTTTATGAGCACGAAATAAGCTTAAAATTTGAGCATACTCGGTTGTTTTACGAAGTTAATTTGCTTTTTCAATCAAACAATTTCAAGAAATATCTACATCATTTGTGAACTTTCTTTATATTTGAGCTACTTGTTTATTTTAAACATTTAAAATATAGGAAAATAACTCTAAACAGATTGTTCAATAATAAATAAATAAATGAACATGGAATAAGTTACAAATTTAGAGCTTTTAAAGATTTTTTTTTCTCTTTTTCTTTAATATATATGAAGGATATTATGTTTAAATGAAAATATATATGAAGAATTACAACTTGTACAATTGTATCTTTGGAAGTAAATTTTATCAGTTCAATAAAATATTAACAACATGTTTGAAATTTGGAGACGAGAACAAAATACAAAGCTCCGAACCCTAAATTTATTGGGCTCAATTACCCAACCCATTCAACATACCCATTGATACCAAAACCCTAAATTTGATGGGCCACGGTTCTGTGCATGTATACAAAAACCCTAGAGTCCCGTATGGTTGCAAGCAAATTTATAACCCCAACAAGTTTTAGGTCATTCCACTTCCTAACTCTTGACAAGAATAACCCGTATATAGTCAATGGCTGGTTCCGTAGTGGACTCTATTCTTTATGGTGGGTTGCATATATACGTATATAAATATAACAAAAGATTGTCTCGACACTAAGTTAAGCAGCCAAACGTCACGGACCAACTAAGCAGTTAAATATTATAGATTGAATGTTTGTCGTTGAATTAAAAAATTAATTTATTAAATAATATTATTTATTAACTCATATATATTTAAAATTTATCCAAATTTTATTTTAGGCGAGATGATGATATTCTTTTTCGTTCAATCAATGATGTTTTCATTATAGTCTAACCTAAATTCAAAAATTAACTTGATTTGTATTGGCTATATTTACTATTTATTAGAGACTAATTATTTACGTGATAATTTCTTTTTGACTCAATGTGGGATGTAATATTCTCTATCTCCCAATCACATGATGCCTATATCATAATTTAACCTAAATTTAATGATCAACCTAGTCCGTATTGTGTATTCGTGTTACTCATTACAAATACAAAGCCCTAAACCCTAAATTTGTTAGGGCCAATCACCCAACCCATTCAACATACCCCATTGATACCAAAATCATAAATTTGACAAAAATAACTCATTTGTCTCGAGACCAAGCTAAGAAGCCAAACGTCATAGGCCAACTAAGCAGCCAAATGTTATAGATTGAATATTTGTTATTGAATTAAAAGACTGATTTATTAAATAATATTATCTACTAACTCATATATATTTAAAATTTACTCAATTTTTATTTATTGTGAGATAATGACATTTTCTCTCGTTCAATCAGTGACGTTTTTGTCATAGTCTAACCTAAATTCAAAAATCAACCTGGTTTGTATTGTCTATATTTACTACTTATTAGACATTCACTATTTACATTATAGTCTCTATTAAGGCTCAATGTATGACGTAATATTATATATCTTCAAATCATATGATGCATTTGTCACAATTTAACCTAAATTTAATGACCAACCTGATCCATATTACTTATCCGTGTTACTCGTTACAAATTCATTATCCATGTGACAATATTTATTGGAGCTTGATATTGGATGTGATATTCGCCCTTATCTAACCACGTGACACCCTTGTCATAGTTTCATTCAAACTTGCAGGCCAACCTAGCTTATGTTGCTTATCCTTATTACTTATTAAGAACACATTATTTATGTGACAATTTTTATTAAAGCTTAAGAAATATTTTTAGGGCATACTTAGCCCGTATAGTATATTCACCCTATCTAATCATATGATGCGTCATTTAATATGGCATATAACATTCTTCTCTACTCAATTACACCTAATCAATTGTATGACACATTCGTCACAGGCTAGCTCAAATTTAAAGACCAACCTAATATGTATTTTATATCTCTGTTATTCATTAGGGACCCAACTATTTACGTGATAATCTATATTGGTGCTCGATGTGGGATGTAATATTTTCTCCCATTCAATTATATAACGCTCTCGTAATGGTTTAACACAAATTCAGGGACCAATTTGATCCGTATTATCCGTCTCTACTACTCATTAAAGACCTATTATCCACACAACTATCTCCATTGAGGGTTTAAGACATAAAAATTTTATAACTCATTTAATTTATATTATCTATTTCCACCGCTTTTAAAAATTAATGTGAATAAAAATTTAAATTTATTATAATACCACTTATCACAATTCAAATGATTACTATTGATTAAAAGACTAGTATATTAATTCAATTTTTATAGAGACATGAAACAAACCTTTGAATGCCCCAATAAATATCTCAGCCACCCCTCCGCTGGCATAAACTTATCCTCACGCCCAAACAAGCCTTAAACCTTTTCACAATCTGAGCCAGTGAGCCTACAGAGGGGCACGTTTAGTGAGTTCCCCATTGTTTGTTTCTCAAGAAATCTTTAGAGACTCCCCCTGTTTTAATCCTTCCGAACGGAAGGAAATAAAGATATTAATCTAATTATCCCGAGGGCATAATAAGCAGCCCCCAATTTATTGAGAAAATTTGTGTCTAAATAATGGCTAGTAGAAAGCTTGTTCGGGACTTGCTTCTCTCTAGACGGCAGTCCCATTTTCTTCAGCTAACGCCTCAACAGGTAATTTTAAATTTAAAGATATGAATTTCAATGATTTATGGTGAAAGTTTTGATTTATATTTTCTGGGATTGGTGTTGGTTGTGGGTTAGGGTTCAAGTACAAGACTGAGGTTGCTTTATGCAAATGGGTTTTCGAATAATCGTCAATTCAGTGTGTTTAACGAGTTCTCAAAGAAAATTAAAGGCGAAGCTGAAAGGTATTTGAGTTTCTAATTTTTTCCCAATTTGTGTCTCTGTATGTACTTGTGCTTGAAGAGAGATTTCTTTATTGGCTGTAAAATGTTGTTGTTGTTTTTTTTTTTTCTTTTTAAAGTTTATCTCCCTCAGTTTTAAGTGTTTGGGTTGCTGTTGATGACACAATGTGAGAAACAAACGTCAGTTAGAATATTGAGCTCAGGTTGCTCACTCTTTTGGGGAAATTGAGGAAATAAAATTTTGAAAATCTGAAAATACTACAACTTTTGAAGTTCTAAGCTCGGCATTAGATATTTTTTCTCAGCGTTATCTGTGGCTGGATGGATATTGTGTTGTATCCTTTTAGCTCCGTGCCTATGGTTTTTATTTATTTATTTTACTGAATAAGATTGTTAAGAACTAATTTTATATGTGTAAGGATATTCTGTTGAGGCTGATTTTACTTTGTCTGCTTGATTTTAGTGGTTTGCTTGCATTTGTGTTAGCTTTTAGGGCTTTCTTTATTTTTTGTTCTGTTTTGTGAATGGTTATTTGAATACTTGTTGTATGCTTGGATACAGAAACCCTGAATTTAAACAGACAGTGAAGGAGCTGAAGGAAAAAGCAGAGGAGCTAAAAGGGGTGAAACATGATCTAAAGGAAAGGTAATTTTGTATGTAGTTCCTAAATGCACAGCGGTTGTAGCTTTATTAGTTTATAGGCTGAGACATACTTTTGTATGTCAAGGGAGGGCCTGAGATGGTGAAATGGCGAATGCAGACCGAAGCAGACAACTGAGCAGCTTTACAAGCACGTGGATGGTGTGTGGACCGAGGCTGAATCTACAGTAAAAAAGGTATGGTAAATAATTTTACATTTTATGGGGTATGAATGCTTCTGTGGGAAGGATGCGGGCTTGACCTAGGATTGGAGTTGTCTAAATATTCATGAACTTTGCTTTCATTTCCATAGATTTGATCTCAAAGAGGGGATTGAGCGAATTTGCATTTAGATGTTAAGCGTTGGAGACTGGAATCCAAGTGTAACCCATGTGATACTAGTATAAACTGAGTTCCTTTTTCTTTTTGGCTGTTTTAGAGTCCAAATTACTGTTGTGTTATATTTTCAGCTAACAAGGAAAGTTTGTGATATAGGCAACAAACTTGTATTCCATACGCCCAGCATAAACATTGAGCTTTAATAGCTTGTGTTTGTCAGAAATATAGAGTTGTTCTATTGAAATTCTGTTAATCAGCAAAAGTTTAATATGTATAAAAATGTGCATTAATGGATCCGATAGCAATAGATGTTCTGTCAATGTAATATCAGCTCACATTAGAGGCATTGGGACTGAGTTTGAATCAATGGTTTGATTGATGATTAGATCTTCTGAGAAATTGAGTCAGGCAAACTAAGAAGGTTTGAGACCTAATGCAATTTGGCGTCAACACTCTCTCTCTCAGAGACACATACATACACATAAGGACATACATAACCTTGATCTGTTTGATACTTCGCACTGTAGAACACTTTTTCACAATTTACTCTCATGCTCTGGCTCCATTTGCATGATAGCTGGTAGATAACATTCTGTCCAAAGGAGCTGTGTTGAATTATAGTATTTTTCTTGGTTTTATGAGGAGTATGCATGCCCTTAGATTTGCTTTTTTCATTTGAATTAAAGTCATATTTCAATTGTAGGGGCAAGTTCTTGCTTAAAAGAAGTGTTAGGTGCTGCTTTGCTGGAGGCTTTTGTTTAATGTCAAAAGGAATTGAAATGATGCCAGTCTATTATGTTTTATAGGTTTCTGCCAACATGAAAGAAAAGATTTCAGCTGCCACAGAGGAGGTCCGCTTCCTTTTCAGATTGTCAGCTTGTCAGTAATGACTGATACACATCCCGATCTTGTGACTATAATATTTTTTTATTGTTGTGTGATTTAGGTTAAAGAATCTTTGATTGGAACCACAGACACTTCGACGAAACATGGTGATGATGTGAAAGATGAGTTCAAGGCTACATCTGGGGAAGAAAAGCACAAGCAGACGGAATCTAGTGATACTGCAGAAACATTTTATGGGAAATTTAAGTCAAGCATCTCTTCCCCAAAAGTTACATTGGCCTTCCAAAAATTGAAGGAGGCTAAAGTTGTTGACTTAGCGAAAAAGGGATATGATATTGTGAAGGAGGAATTAGGTGGTAGCTCGAGTAAGAGAAAGCATCTGGAATATACTCCTCCCCCCTCTTGGACAGGTGAAAAGAGTACAAGAACTGATCTAGTCGTTACGCCTTCAAAGCAGTCTCTGTGGAGTAAACTCAAGGAGAAGGTAGAGACACTCTCAGTGCCGTGTAATATGTCAAGATGTTCAATCCCATTTCTCATATTTCATGCCACTTTTCTGAAATGAATTATTTCTTACACCTAGATGCAAGATTATCCTGTATTCAAGCGCTTTGGTGGAATTAGTGATCCTGTTGTGACTAAGAGCCAAGAGGTATGCTCCAGTTGATGATCTTAACTTCAATCTGTCCAGTGTGATTGTTCACTGAACAGTGCTCCTTGTATTGGCACTAAATTTCAGATTGCAATTTATTGGCAAAAGTAGTTGACTTGCTCTGCTTACTATATTTTGTATGTGTCTGGATTGGGATTGCAGATTGCAGAGGATGTGCGGGAAAGATGGGAGACTAGCGATAACCCCATTGTTCACAAAATTCAGGAGTATGCTTTGCATCCTCAATCTTTTGCCTGCTGTTTCTGCTCATGATCTATAAAGTTGATAATACTTTTCAGATGATATATTATTTATTCTTCCTGTATTTGGCAGTATCAATGAGACAATCTTTCAAGAAACAGATGCTGCAGCATCAATCAAGGAAATACGGCATCGAGATCCGTATGATCATGTCTCCTTTGATGTTGGCTTATAGATTTATATGTCAGAGTTTAACAACCTTTTAATTTGTTTTTCTTTGCATGGAGTAGATCCTTCTCCTTACCGGATTTTGTGTCAGAAGTTCAGGAAGCAATCAGACCAGTCCTTAATGCTTACATGAAGGTGAGTTTGAGTTTCTTTATGAATTATGAAATGTATGTGGACTCGAGTCCTTATTTTTATTTTATGGTTATCTTGTTCAAGATATGTTTTTTGTTGTTATGTGAGGGGTATTGGAGGTTCATTTCATTTTTAGTGACAAAATTTAATTATCGACAGGGAGATGTTGAGGAATTGAAGAAGTATTGTAGCCCTGAAGTGATTGAACGTTGTAAAGCAGAGCATACTGCTTATCAGAGCCATGGAATATATTTTGATAACAAGGTATAGGAATTTTTTCTGAAGTTCTATCCTTTTTCATTCCAATTATAGTTGTGATAGTGAAGAGAAGAAGTCTAGCAATTGTCTTTATTTTTACTTTTAGAAATTTGTAGAAGCCCAAATTAATAGATTGGGCTATAGAGAGCTGGTTGGCAACTGTTTCTGATTTAAAGCACTGCCTTGTACCCACTCAATGAAATATCAATTTAATCCATAAATGTGGTAATGACAGTTCATTAGACTGTGAGCTCTTAAAGCATGCAAGCTTTAGGAAAGGAGTGGCCTTTTTAAGAGCTGAGTTTTTCAGATTGCAGTTAGTAGGAATTGGATTAAAATGCCACTTGGAAAAATATTGTATGGTCGGTGATGTCACTGATAATCTTTTTGGTGCAGATTCTGCATATATCTGAGGTGGAAGTTAGAGAGACTAAAATGATGGGAGCTTCTCCTATAATCATTGTAGCGGTATGCAAATATCTTTCATGGAGATTCATCTTAAAATTCTTAGTTTGAAAAAATATTTTGTACTCATGGCTGTTTTCTTGGAATTGTGACAGTTCCAAACACAACAAGTCTACTGTGTACGTGATAAACATGGTGCAATAACTGAAGGGGGAAAGGTAAATAAGAAATTAGTTTTTCTTCCTGGATGAGCACTTCCACCTCTATATGAATACCTATGATACTGATGTTACATAGAGGTGAATTCAACAATTTTGTATCCATAGCCCTTAGAGAGTGATGCTTCAGTGCTCATTGCATACTGTTTCAGCCTTATCGAATATTATTTCTTCTCTCTTGGCAGACCTCGTACAATTTGTTGCTGCAGCACACACAATAAAAAATAATGTGCATGTATGCAATGTCTTTTGTGCATTAGAGAGATTGAGAGAATTTTGTAAGAGACTCTTGCTTTTGAGTCATAATTTTACCATGCAAAGCTGGTGTATTGTCAAATGAATATTTTTCATGACTGTCTTAAAGATCAAATGAATTACCTCACACCCACATTGTTATCCTGGTCTTGAAATTTGCAGTGTATTTCTGTTCAATGCATTGACTTTTTTTTCTCTTAATTTTATTTTTATCTTTTGGCAATGTCAATTTTCAGGACACAATTCATACTGTATACTATGCATGGGCAATGCAGCAAGTGGATCCAGAAGAACTTGGGGAAGGGGTTCTCTACCCAATCTGGAAGTTGAGAGAGATGCAACAACTTGGTGTCCAAGCCCTCATCTGATTTCTGAAATTCCAAAAAACCATCTGATTGATGGTGGTTGTAAGATTGATTTCTTTCCGTCTTATTCCCGACACCTTGTCTTAGCTTCCCTGGGTTTTTGTTATTTTACAGTCAGGGAAAATTCCATTTTTAGGTAATGTTTTAAATTATTTGAATCAAATAAAGATGTTGGAAAGCATGCAAATTCATCCTTTCCTCAAGGAAGGATTTTTATTTTTATTTTATCTTATTTTGATGATTAATTTATCTGTTGTGGCTGAAACTCTCCTGGCATTTAAGCCTAATATTCTCGTGTTCCTTGGAAAGTTGTCATACATTTCACAAATGCAATCAATTTGTTATACCGAGTTAAGATTCAAAATCCATAGAGGAAATCAATTTAAACTTTGAACCCCCAGTCTCCTGAGAGGATGTCGGCCCTCGGCAACGTTCTTTGGTTTTCGGACTTGAACTAACGTGGATCCAACATAAGTTTAAGTTGGTGATTATTTGTTGTGGTTTTGGACATTAACATTTGGTGAAATGTCAAGGAAATAGTACTATTTAAAGGTCGTAAATTTTTATAAATACAATTATTTAGTTAATTTTTTATTATAAAAAAGATAACGAATAGATGAAATTATTATTATTATTAAGGAAATCGAAGACTAAATGGTGGATATAGTCTAATGTTCCTGTGGTGAGGCAGGGTACGAGGAAGGACTTCGCAGGCAAGGTATGATGTAAGGCTTCCTCAGGCAAGGTATGATGTAAGGAGGGGTTGCACATCATCCTTATGCTGCGAGGCAGGGTGTATGGCTTTGTGCAACCCCTCCTTAGGATGTGGTATCGATTTTTTTTTGGTTAAATTTTATTGATTTTTTATTATTTTTCAGTCATTTGTAATAAAATTTATTAATTTTCAATTTATATTATTTAAAAATTACTAATTTTAAGTAATTTTAAAGTGTGTTTTGAATTAAAATTTTAAATAACTTGTAAGAGAGATGTAAAAATGAAGAATTTGGTTAATAAAGTTTTTTTTATTTAAAAAAAGGGGGTTATTTTAAACATTCCCTTCATATTTTTATCGTGTGGATGGATTTATTTGTTGTGGTTATGATATTTTATTTGTAGTAGCTCTTATTTCCACCAACACTAGCTGCCACACCCACAGCCTACTCTTTACATATTGGAAGATGCTCTGCACTCGCCACCATGTAGCGAAGATAGGACTAAAAGGTACCCGAGTCTTGTGGATAATGCCTTGGCCTAAATATACAAAGAAACATAAAAGAGCCCTGAAAGCATCCTTCCTTAGTACCGATTATTATTAGTATCGATAGCAAAGAAGATCCTGCCTTTATATCCGCATAAAAAGAATATGTGATTGATTACCAGGCACCAACTACTGAAACCAAGAGGCGCCTGGTGCTTGCCTAATTGGCAACACCCCCAGAGGGGTTAGATTCCCCTCCCTTTTAAGTGTGTAGTGTAATGTAGTGTGTGTGAGTATTTTTTTTATAAAAAAAACTACTGAAACCAAGAGTAATTGGCGATTTGAAAAGATATTATAACACTGTTACTGTTAGAAATAGGGGTAAATTTCAAATAATATTTAAAGAAACGGGCTTAAAAAGACAAAAAATAAAAAAAAAAAGAAAGCCACCAGATGGTCCTTAAGTGGACTAAAATCAACGAATCATCCATATTGTAGAACGAATAGCGTAGGAAGTAAGCTTAGTGCATATTCACTCGCTCATATAGTTTTTATATTTCTAGCCTCAAACGCGTAGCGTCGGAACTAAGCTAGCCCAAATACTGGACCAAACGAAAACCGAATCAATCCATAAAAAAAAACACTCCACAAAGAATCTTTTTAACTTCCCATCATCCCATGTTATAAAGAAACGTTAAGCACTTCATGCAAAAGCAGAACACAGCAGAAAAATTCTCGCTCTTTCTCTCACTCCCACAGTACTTAGAACATTTTAATGTCTTTCTTGAATCTCCGGCTGCCGCCCGCCAAGAAGGGATGGAAGAGCTTCACTTTCAAATTACAGAGCAAACTGCGTAAGCTTTGCTATCGCAAGTCCAAAGCTATCAAGAAGAAACCCAAAAATTGCCTTCATTCTACTTCTTCTTCTGCAAAAGCTCTTATCAACCCATCTCCTTTTCGTGATCAACGTAAAAAACATCGTCTTCGTGCAGCTGCTTGCTTGTTCAAAAAGAAAGCAACTGCACCTGTGTACATCGACAGGCTCTTTAAAGATCTTACACCTGATGAGCTTGTAGTGAAAGATCCACCAAGTATAAAGAACGTGAAGATGATCCTGGGACAGGAAACTAGAGCGCCGGGGACGAGCTATAAGAAAGAAAAAACCGGAGGTAGCGTAGCAGATGATATGTGGGAATCGCTGGCATTAGCATCGCCCCAAATGAATGGGATAGACCAGAGAGCTGAGGAGTTCATTATAAGATTCCGGGCTGAAATGAAGCTCCAGGAGATGATTGCACGTCGGAATTTTTAGCAACTACCAAATGTTTGAACTTCAACAAACATTGATCGAGTGATCAGTTTAGTTCATTACTCTGTGTAACTTTTAAAATTCTGAATGATGTAAGGAGTGGGAGAGGGAGAGCAGATTCAATGATGTATATTGAGTATGTAGGGGAAATAATTGATCGAGTGATCAGTTTATAATTAGTATGTGAAAACATGGATGAACAAATTGTTTGAATGGTTATGCAACATACACATCATCTTTTTTGGATTTATTTTGAAGAGAATTGAAATAATGAGTTACGTAGCAGTGATATAGTGAGTTTTTGGATATGTGATAATATTTTATAAATTATAAAAAAATTATATTTATTAAATAGTGATATGTGACATTATTATTTATCGTATGGTGACTTTCGTAATTCATTAAATTAATTCTTTTATATTTGAGAATCTAATATATGCAATTCAACGCATCTGTTTTCTCAATTTAAGAAAGAATTTTTTTATTTTTTTTAATGTGTGCAACCTATCAATACTCAATCTGCTTTGATCGTGTTGCAGTTATCCGTTCATACGAGAGTTACTCAAATAGCCATTGCCGTTTATTTGAATGACTTGACGTTGTGGCATTCAGTAGCAACATTATATTATATCATATTAAGACAGTGAGATCAGGTTATTCTGATGGCTTCAACCAAACAAGTTGGCTAAACATCAGTTTCACTGATTTTTCGGTTTTGCTTTTATAAGTTATAAACAAAATTAACCTTCTGGTATTTGTCAAATCATATAATAAGCTTACATTAAGTGTGAGAAGAAAATGATATTCACAGCATACAAGAGATCTTCTTAAGAATAAGGTAATGATAAAGAGTTCAGACAAGAGCTCTCTATAAGTTAATGATATGAAGTGAGAGAGTTGAGCGCTTAACAACTTGACAAGACTCCAAAAAATCCCATGACATGGTGCACAACGAGTGGCATGTCCAACATTTAAGCACCCTCAGCAAAAATTTCTTCGTATGATAAAAATTCGATTTAAATTTGAAAACATTTGGAAATCTGAAAAAACTCAGATTTGAAAATTTTGGATTCTAATTTTTAAATTGTTTTTTTTCAGGTTTGAATTGGGTTTGGGTGTTTTTTGGACTTTGGAAAAATCCAACCCAAAACCTGGCTTTTTCTTGGTTAGAGTCTCGTTGTCTCTACTCTACAGACTATGATCAGCATTGTCTCTCTCAAGTCTATCTGCTCTCCCCTCAACTAAAACTCCTCTCATATCATCTCATCTAACGGGCACAATTTTTTTTTATAAATTATTTTTATCTGTATTCCATCAGCCGTTATTATCAATAGAACAGACTGAGATTATTCCTGATTTTTTTTAAACAGTAATTTTTCATCTTTCTATTGTTATTGTTTTGCAGGTTGAGGGACCTCAACTGCTCAAGCATGGGTTTAGTGATGCAATCACTAGAGGGGCATATTTTTTTAATTCCTTCGTGACTTATAGATTTTGAAAAAGGATTCACATACTTCACATTTGAAAAGGTCTCAAATTTACTCCTTCAAAATTATTGATAGAGATATTATCTTAAATATTTTTAAGATAAGTATTTTACAAAATAAGCAATAATATCTAATTATTAAAAAATCTCTTGTTAAATTTAACATGGAGAAGGGTAATTAAGCTTATTTCAAATGCATTGACCAAACACCAAGTATTCCATATCCAAATAACACTTATTTCGAGTCCAACATAAACTTGTATCCAAATAACCCTAAATTAAAAAAATCCTAATTTTCTTCTTCTCTATTTCTCTCCTTACACAAGCTCAACAATTTCAAATGAGGGCCCCATAATGTTACGACGTAGTCCCCACGTTGATGTAAAGCCGCTGAGACGTTATTCCCGATGAAGCTAGCAGAGAGGATCCATTTTGATATTTTTGTTGGGTATATTTATTTTAGACATTATTTAACCATAAATTAGAATATATATTGTTAAATATTTGTAAAATAAAATCATCAACAAGTAAAATAAAAATTAAAATATAAAAAAGGAGTAAGAAAAGATAGAACCTACATTAAGCGTAAAAAGACATGCCATAAAACATTGTCTTAAAGTCAAATAATCCTCGTTTTGTACGGGTAATGACGAATTTATATGACTCCGAGATTCAATTTTATACTCGCAACCACTCTCCTCAATGAGCACGGCCACCGAAAGATTATATCAAATTTTTATTATCAAAATTGCTTAAAAACACAATATGAAAAATATAATAAATTAAAATAATATATTCATAATATACTTTTAATTTTTCTTTTCATCTTCTTTACTTTCATTACTCATTAATAAAAGATTAGCCCCCTTTATATAGTAATAGGTAGTCTAAACAATAACTCAAAAATTAATAAGAATAATTTAAGATATAATAACTCTATATAATAAAAATATATAAATATTATAACTCCCATAATAACAATATTATTATAAATAAATATTTGTAACTATCTAATATGTAATATATATAAAACTGCCAAATAATAATAATATATAAATGTTATAATTCACACAATTAACCTAAATAGTTAATTAAAAATAATATAATTATAATATTTTATTTATGTAAATTATATTAATTTATAAAGTTTTTTAAAAAATTTCTAACCTTTTTTTTTTTAAATTTGTATATGTGATACTAATAATTAGATGTTTCGGTGTGTTTTATTGAGTATTCTAGTGAAATATTTATTGCGGTCCAAAAGTGGTTTTATTGAGTTTGTTTGGTCAATCCTTTTTCGGAAGATTGCAGCAGCATTAACAGGAATGGAAACACTTTCTTCAACAAAGCAACATGATATGGTTGATGTCAATCTGAAGTCTTCCAAGTTCCAACATAAATGCGTCGCAGTCACAACCAGAGTTAGGAGGATGTTCTTGCTGATAATAATATATGAACTTGAGCACTTCCTTTGCGAAATTTCCCCAAATGCTTCGGTGATCATTTCAGTGTCTGTAAAGTTCCATCTTACCATTTTGTAGCATCGGACTTTTGGGTTTTGTTTGTTTCTGTTATAAAGTGTTTAATGTGGAATTGTGGTAGTTAGGCTAGTCCTTGAAAATGGTCTCACTAAAGTTCCATCCTACCATTTTAATCTGGAATTAGGTTTTGCCTGTCAAGAGGTTTGCAATTTTTCATGTCCTTCAATGGCATCTCTATCTTGGGATTATTGTTGGAATTCTATACGGAGGAATTTGGATGAAGATCAAGAGAGTAAGATGATGATTAATCTCCTGGAGATCAATCTATTGATGCTTATAACTGATGGGAAAAATATTCGAAGGAGAATTCATAATTAATTAAATTAAATTTTTTTATTTTTCGTCCGGATGCACTTTTATAAAAAAATATCAAACAGTATAAAAAAAAATAACAACACAAAAATTTACGTAATTCGGTTCAAATTCAACTTACGTTCATGGATTATTAAAAACAAAATTTATTATGTAAAAATGATTATAATTACATAGACTTTTACTATTTACCTACCAAACCAAGCCTATACTACAAGAGAACACAAATTCAAGATTATAAGTGTTTTTCATTATCCTAATAATAGTTACACTATAAATTCTTAACTAGACTCAATAGATCACAAGATGAGAGAAATAAAAAAAAACCTTCATTTTTTTTATCACACTCTCACTTATTCTTTCTCTCTTCTGTTACTGGTAATTTTTAATGTCTTTATAGTATTTCTTCTCATTTTTAAATGAGCTTATTTATAAACTTTTATAATGCAAAAAAGTTTTTATCAATTTTGGTGCTACATGCACCAATTTATTTTTCTTTATGTTTAAGTGAAATAAATTGACTTAAGAACCTCTACACAAGTCAAATAAGTTGGTTCAACTATTATTTATGCATCAGTCAAATAAATAGCTCAACAACCTCTACATAAGTAAAATAGGTTGACTCAACCACCATTATTTATGCATAAATTAAATAAATTAACTTAACTTAACTACTCTTATATATAAGCCAAATAAATTGGCTCTACCTAAATATATATTTATCTTCAATACCAACAAATATATTAACTTTGTTTTTTTATAACCACAATCTTTAATAAGTAAAATTTTACTATTTCGACCCACTTACAAAGATTTTTATATCTTTTTTATCAAGATGTCAAACATTATTAACATTCTCAATGTAGAGAATTATGCTTCACTATAAAAGCATAGACACTTACAATTCAACAATTTTAAGAATTTTTTTTTCGACTCATATCAAATAATTGGCTCAACAACTTCTGCATAAGTTAAAATAAATTGGTTTAACCACTGTCACTTATGCACAAATAAAAAAAATTGACTTAACTATTCTTATACATAAG
Organism: Ailanthus altissimus; assembly: GCA_946807835.1. Lineage (NCBI taxonomy): Eukaryota > Viridiplantae > Streptophyta > Magnoliopsida > Sapindales > Simaroubaceae > Ailanthus > Ailanthus altissimus. Next base: position 26,440,781 of record OX327684.1, read on the forward strand.
TCAAATAAATTGACTCCATCTAGATACATTTTTGTTTCAAATACCAACAATAACGAGTATAGTGGGGCTGCATCTCTAACTGGATAATCTAAAATTCAATTTATTTAAATTTGTTCATACTATGTTGCGGATTTTGTTAGATTATGGAAATGTGAATTGATTTTGGGATTTTGTTCTTTTCGGTTTCTTTTTTTATTCTAAAATCTGAAATTATGAAAATGTTAGTTGATCATGGGAAATTGGGGATTTTGTTGGAAAGCTGAATCATCTTGCAAATTTTGATTCAATGAGAAAGTTTTGTTGAATAGAAAAGTTTTTTTTTCTGTAATTAAAATTATGTATTTTTTTTTAGTTTCATAATTTGATCCTGTGAGTAACAAATATATAATTCTATTTTTTCTTAATTATTATTATTTTAATAATAATTAAACAATGAATTTTATGATAATTAGAAAGTAAAATTTATTCATTATTTTAAAAAAATTATTTATTATATAAATATAATAATTTAAAGAATAAGAAGTTAATTTTTTTATTATTAACAAATCAAATTTTTATTGGAAAATAGTGCTTCTTGTTTACTATATAAGAATAAAATGATTATTTCATTATTTTTTATGTTTAAAAGGACAATTTAATCATTTTATGTTATATAACAGAAATTTTATTAACTCACACAAAATATTCACCGACGATTAGACTTTACTATATATTTCGTAAACCTAAATAATTTTACTAATATTAAACCATATCTAAAAAGTATCTATTAAAATATTCTATTACTAATAGAACGTCTTCCTTGACAAAATCAATCTTTAATGACAGTAGTACAAGCCAATTCGATCTAATAATTCAAATTTTTACACACTTTGATTTTGCAATCCAAACTCTTTAACATCAACAAACCCAACTTCTATTAAGCGAACCCTTTCCAAATTTTTTTTTTTTATAGGATTACATATACATATATATTGCAACTACACACCATTTGGAAAAGAAAAAATTTGAACTCAAATAAAAATATGAGACCTTGGGAGATTTTCATATGCTCAACCCCTTATTAATTTAGTGGTCTTTGTCTACAATTTTTCCATGCAAAAATTTGTAAGATAGATACACGATAAATCACTAAGGCGCGTCCGCATTAAGTTCGTTTCAAATTTTTTTTGGGTGTAAATATTTTACGACCTCTATAATTAATATGCATCTTTATTGTAATATTTGAATTTTATGATTTAGTTTTTCTCTTCATTTAATCACTGTAATTCTATTCTTGGGAAAAAGTCATAAATAGCCTTTATAATTTTTCATTATTTTTTTTAACCAATTTTAAATTGATTATTTTTTATTAACCAAAATCTTTAGTTATGAACAATTTTATCCTAAAATAAAAAATATAAACATCTTCTTCTTTCTTTCCACCGAATTAAAAATCATATTGATGGTCGAACATTTTTGAGTTGTTATTATGAAAATCGAGTATTATTGAATATATTTGTCATTTCAAATCAAGAAAATAGCAAAATCTTGTTAAGTTTTTCTAAATTTTTTTTAAAAATTTAATATTCATTAGAAATTAGATAAAAATTACATTTAAAGTTAAAAATAAGTGTTATTGATGAATTAAATGTGAAAAATTAGTTAAAATGGTGTAAAAGACGTTGAAATCCGGCCAAAAATATAAGTTTTAGTGTGTTTGGCGGAAACCAGAAGGCGACCGGTGCAGCTGCCATCAGGTTTCAGCATCTCGGGCCCGAGATGAGCATAATGCCCTGAGATGCTCACATTATACGCATCTCATTGCAGCATCACGGACAAGTCCACGATGCAGTACTGTTTTGATTAATTTTTTTAATTTTATTTTCTGTGTTTGTATATTTTTAAATATTTTTAATAATTTTCATTTTTTTTCAGGTCCTATAGAGTATAATGCAATTGTTATTTGTTTTGGAGAAAAGTAGGAGAGTTCTAGTGATGAGGAAGAAAGTTATGTTGATTATAGTAATTTTGGAATTTCGGTTCCGAAAGATATTAATTTTGAAGATCTTTTAAATGCAATATGTTATATCTTGGGAGTCGATAATGTGAACTATAAGGTGACTTTGAAAATTAAAATTGATGTAACGAGGTATAAGTTAAAACCTATTGAGATTAAAAACGACAGTGATGTTCGATTCTTTATTAGCGCAAACAGAAGATCATACTATCATTTATGTGTAATAGTGGATCCTAGAGTTCCCGTTTATGAAGATGATGTACAGTCCCTCAATTAAAACCTACCATCGATTCATACTCATTTTATGTCAGCTACCGGTAGCAACCAAGTGAGCCATACATCTCCATCAATTTCAGCAGTGGTCCCATCAAACATAATGAATGAGTATCACAATGTTTCTCATATACTGTTCAATGAAGACCCAGCTTATACACATTACGCTTGTGATGACAGTGAAAATGTTAGGGATATGAAAGGGGACTGTAATGATGTTAAAAATGTTGATAATTTAGAAGTGGATGATTTAGCAGAAGACAGACGTTGTCATATTTCAACAAGCTCCCTAAATGTTAAAGCTAGAAGAATAGATTTTTGTGAAGCTGAAAACCCATTTGCTTTTATGCCTTCAATACCACCATCAGACTTGGGCATATCGGATAAGATATCGATTAGTGGAATTGACGATGTATTTGTAGGAAAGTTGTTTGATAGCAATGACGAACTTCACCAAGCTATTAGTATTGTAACACTTAAAGGTAATTAGAGCTTTAAAGTCTTAAGGTCGACAAAAGATCATTTTGAGATAAAATGTGATGATGATAGATGCCGATGATGATTACATGCAATATCGACAGATGCAAGAAAATATTTCATTGTCCGCAGAATTGATTCAAGTCACGTGTGCCAATTAAATCAATTACGCAATGGTCATCGACAAGCAAAGTCTCGGATTATTGGCAAATTCATAAAAATTAAGTTTGCATCTGTGAGTCGACTTTATAGACCGAAGAAAATCCAAGTAGACATACGTGAGGAGTTTGGTGTGGACATAACTTACCCTACTGCTTGGCGATCTAAGGAACATACATTGATGTTGATACGTGGTACTCCAGAGGCTTCATATAAATTATTTCCTGCATACTGTCATATATTGGAACAACAGAACCCAAGTATAGTCACGCATTTGGAGATTGACGATTGCAAGCACTTCAAATATTTCTTCATAGCTCTTAGACCATATATTAGAGGGTTTCAGTCTTCCATCCGACCGGTTATTGCAGTTGATGGTACATTTTTAAAAAGTGCATACTTGGAAACAATGTTTGTGGCTGTTTGTAAGAATGAAAATAACCAAAAGTTTTCACTTGTATGGGGTATTGTTGAGTCTGAAAATGATGCTTTATGTACTTGGTTTATGGCAAAACTCCGATGAGTCATTGGTTATCTTGAAAGCCTTGTATTTATATCTGATCGATATGTTAGTATCGAGAAAGCCATTAGAGATGTATTTCCTAATGTATATCATGGGGTATGCATCCATTACTTGAAGTGTAATTTGGTAGCACGATATAAGATACCGTCGGAGACAACAAAAAGAGGGGGATATTTGGCTTCCTATTTTGTTGCTGCCAAGGTGTGTCGCGTAGTTGACTTTCAAAGGGAAATTAATAAGATGCAAGAAATAAAACCGGAGGCAACAAGATACTTGGAGGAGGAGGTTGGTATTTCAAAATGGGCTCGATCAATGGGAACATTCAAAAGATATGAAATCATGACTACCAACATTGCAGAGAGCATTAACACTGTTGCAAAGGAAGCATATGGCATGCGGTGACTGCCTTAATTGAGTGGATTAGAGAGTTAATATAAAGATGGTTTGTTGAGAGCGTGAGGCTACAGAAAATATGTCAAACTTTTTGACAAATTGGGCCCATGACAAGATTTGGAAGCACAATGATGATTCCACTTACATGACAGTGCATACAATAAATCAATCTTGCTTTGTCGTTAAGGACGAAAAAAGAAATAGAATAGTGGACATCCCGATGAAGTTATGTAGTTGTCGAAAGTTTGATCTGCGGTAGCTACCATGTGTTCATGCACTTGCAGTATGCAGGCAGGTCAGATTCCAGTACCAGACTTTTTGTTCGCAATATTACACGACTGAGTCTTTATTGCGTGCATACAGTGAACCAATAAATCTAGTTGGTAATCCATTAGATTGGATTATTCCAGAAGAGTTGAGAGCTGCTAACATTTAGCCTTCTATAGTACGCCGGCAATCAAGAAGACGTTAGAAGAATCGAATTCTATTGCAAGGTGAGGCTCCCACGAAGAATGTATGCAGCTGTTGTAAGCAACATGAACATAATTGAAAACCTTGTCGAAATTCAATTGTATTACATGGTAGTTGATGTGTTCTTTATGAGTTATATTTCTATTTTTAAGTCATGTAGTTATGAGCCTTATTTGATTAATCTTGCTTTGTCATTAAGGACGGAAAAAGAAATAGAATAGTGGACGTCCTGATGAAGTTATGTAGTTGTCGAAAGTTTGATCTGCGGTAGCTACCATGTGCTCATGCACTTACAGTATGCAAGCAGGTCAGATTTCAGTACCAGACTTTTTGTTCGCAATATTATACGACTGAGTCTTTATTGCGTGCATATAGTGAACCAATAAATCCGGTTGGTAATCCATTAGATTGAATTATTCCAGAAGAGTTGAGAGCTGTTGACATTCAGCCTCCTATAGTACGCCGGCAATTAGGAAGACGTTAGAAGAATCGAATTCTATTGCAAGGTGAGACTCTCACGAAAAATGTATGCAGCCGTTGTAAGCAGCATGAACATAATTGAAAATTTTGTCAAAACCCAATTGCATTACATGATAGTTGATGTATTCTTTATGAGTTATATTTCTATTTTTAAGTCATGTAGTTATGAGCCTTATTTGATTAGTTAATTGTACTTTGTTATCATTGTGTTTAATTGATACGTTTGTTATGTTTATTTTTTTTTTCAATTGTCGTTAATAATGCATGCATTGACTAAATATACATTTACTATAAAATATATATATAAAAAAAGAACTTTATAAACATACAAACATTTAATTTTTCTTTACTTTTTTTTTGCATCATAAATCAATCGCCATTTTTATCCTAAAAAATAACTCATGATCAGGACCAAAATTTAGGGAACGACACAACATTAAAAACTCTATAAACATACAAACATAAACCTCACAATTTTTACTATTCACTGTCTATTATGACACTCCCTTCTTTAATCCAATTACATGAAAAAATGGTTAAATCAGGTGTAATTTGTTGTTGCTCATAAAATCTACAAGCATCTAGGTAGTGGGGTAACAACGTAGATAATGACACGACATGATTCTCAATCACATCATCGGCAAATCCCTTAATGCTAGAATCGTATATCACTATTTACCGATGCAAGATGTCCACCTCAGCCGTAACCCAATGCTGTTGATTGTAGTTGACAGGAATATAAACTTACATAAAATTCAAATAAGTTTAAAAAATAGTACTACAAGTTATAAACAAAAATAACAACATTCACACAAAATATTATATTTTACCTTGTTAACCTCAATCCACATCCGTGCACTAAGTAAATCTTCTTTCGCGCCTTGGGCATATGCCATCACTTCATCACTCCATGCAATGCCAGAAATGTCATTTTTGTGTTCCTCATAAAGAAGTCTAAAAGTCTCCTAAAAATGTAAGGCCATCGAATAATCACTAAAGATTAAATAAAAAATATAATTAATTTAATTCAATATTCACAAAGAAGTACGAATCCATAGAAGTGAACAATTGTAGCAATACATTAGTGTAATAGTTTTGCCTAAGCTGGATCACCTTTAAATACTCATTAATATGATGCATTAACAAATAATTAAAATGAGATAAAATTATTGAATATATTTCAACACATATGATTACCGTCAAGTCAATGTGTAAATTTAAATAAATAAAATAAATTTTACTTACAAAATCATCCAATCAGTTGTGTAGCAATTCTCGAAACCATGCCGGGTAGCGTTAAGGTTAGGTAAGATGACTACATCTTCATCCTTATCCATCCACGCCTGAAACTCAACTAAGATGGCCGAGCCTATCTGCTGCAATGGATTCATGTCTGCTTGAGATTGTACTTCAATTTTAATTTTCTTCTTCTCATGTATCGTTTGTGGAAATTGATTTGTATATGGGGTGTGCAAATACTATGTAGGCCTATAAGGTCTCCCAAACTGACTTACTCTCTTATGCGGGGCATGTAAGATCTCAACACTTGCAGGATTGTCAATCAGTAGCTGGGGCAGTATGCCATGACTAGTAGCTGGGGTTTGAAAATTATATTGACAGCCTGCCGGTGTGTTCTCTCTAAATTAAAATATATATATATTAAAATAAATCAAACTGCAATTAAGGTAAAGGAAAATTATTGCGATTTTAAATTTATTTTTCTTATTATATTATGACTTTCGTTCTGTTGGAATGAGCATAACTTCCTAAAGTATATCATCATCTGCTGCATCTGCTGTGTAAGATCGGTCCGGAGTTGATCAACCATTGTAAAAATTTCATCTCTATCCTTGTCCATTCTCTGCAGAAGTGCAGCTTCAGTACGCTCAAATCTTTTAATCGTCTCCTCTCGCAGTTGCTCAATCTGATGTGTAATGCCATAGTCTGTAGATGCACTGTATTCAGACTACAAGAAACGTAACCATAGTTAATGACTTATTTAGAAATATATGAACATTTTTCTTTAATTAATCACGTAAATAAGTAATATACCGTTGCTCATGACACTAGTGCTGACATTTGTGAGTTTACCCATTCATATTTATCTCCCTCCACATCCATATCATCATCGTTAGGGTCGCTGAAATGGGCATAGGCCATCAAGCGCTTGCTCTTGCTCCCGCTGTAATCATACATATTTGGTAAATCTCTAACATAGCTTACGCTTGGAATGCCTACATGTCTAACCATTTGCACAACTGCTTCTTTCATTTTATGATCTTTTGGTACTAATTTACGATGTACCGAAAGAATCTATAAATATAAAATTAAGTTACGCTTAAAACAAAATAAAAGTTATAAACATATATTTTTCATTAATATCAACATATACCAAATCATTCCTTAATATTGTATTCTTAATGTCATCGAATTGTGGAGTCCCTCGAGTCGTCCAATTCAAAATACGAGGGAAGCGATCACTATAATGAATACTAAAAACCTCTCTGCACACTGAAATTGTCTCAAAAATTCAGACCTAATATAATTATTTTTTAAAAATAAGTTTGGCATATACAAAAATAAATAAATAGTTAAGATCAAAAAGTTAAATATAAAAAAATTATGACGTACCAGAAATGCATACGAAAATTCATACACGTTGTACCTCTCAAGCTTACTATGTGCAAATCATTTCTCATTTATTTCTTAAGTTTTTGAAATGTGGCTTTCTTAAGTGAGTTATAAAGTACGGTCTATGCAATATTGCCCTATGGATACTTATTAAACTCATCAAGGTCATCCACTAAACATAATAAAAAAATTTGAATCCTACTACGCTCATTGCATGGGTTGAAAATACGATGTACAAAATAAAATAAACTCAACTTTACTGCATCTTCATCATTTATATTCTTTAAATTCAGACGTCCATACCAATTATAAAAAAATATGCATTATCATTTTTTAACCCCTGAAAAATATGTATCCCATAATCGAGTGTTCAATTTTCTATTCAGCTGCTGGGCGGGAGGGTAATTTCGCATTTGTAGTCCGGTAATTAGTACAAAATTCTGCCGGCTAAATCAGATACATTTCCTCATTATGTAAAACCAAATCTCATCTTCTAAATTGGAGGTATGCACCTCACACAATAATAACTTGTGCACCAAAATACTAGAGAACGCCAAATCTGACATATCTAAGAAATGCCAATACACGTCTGCCTAAATAATATTTTTTGATTTTCTGTCAGTTTTTTTTATAATTTAGACTCCACATCTTCGCATGAGTCGTCACTGATGCACGAAAAAATATATGCTCTAGAAGTCTATATTTTTTTGATACGTTATCTTTCTTGTAATAATTAAGAAAATAAATAAAAGTAATAAATTAATATTAAAAAAATATAACAAGCGTACATATATTTTAAATAACATACAATATAATTTACCAAAAAAATATTCACAAAAAATTAATTTAACAGATGTAAAAGAGAAAGAAATTAATTACTAATATATTATAATAATTAATTATATATTAAAATAAAAATAATCATATAAATTATAATTACGAAAGGTATTCATTAAATAATAAATAATGTTACAAACCAAAATTAATGAGTCATTTAACCAACTTATTAATTAATTGCTTAATAGATCTATTCTAAATTAGATTTTATTTAATTTAAATAAAATTATATTTAATTTTAAAATTTTAAAATAGAATTTAATTTAAATAACATTAAATTTAATTTAAATTAAATAAAATAAAATTTTAAAAAATAAAAACATTATATTTTGCGCCATGTGGCGCAATAGTGCAGCATCGCGGACGCAAAGTCCACACTGCTGCACTGTGATGTGCCTTAAGGGCGCATCTCGGGAGCACACCGCTGGCCCGCGGTGCGCTCTTGAGATGCGCCCCTCGAGCCTGAGATTGGCTTTCAAAGCAATAACGGCCAGCTGCCGTTTCGACCGCCATCTGCATCGGTACATTACATCAAAAACTCTCATTTTTTGTCAATTTTCAACATTTCTTATACCAATCTAACTTAATTTTCACATATAATTCATTAATTTCACCTATTTTTAGTGTCAAATACGAATTTTAAATAATTTCTAAAAATATTTAAAATTTTCTAAAAATTTATCAAAAAATCATCTATTTTTTTATTTTAAGTGAAAAATATATTATATAAGCCTCAATCTATGTAATAATAACTTCAAAATTTTGTATCTAACGCAATTTGTGATACTTTAAATTTTTTGGTAATTTTTTATAAATAGTGTAAAAATAATTTAAATTTTTTATTTTAAAACAAAAGTGTCTATTAATAAAATTTTTTGTTAATAAAATATAATCAATTTAAATTTGATTAAAAAAAATAATAAAAAATTATAAAAATTATTTATGAAATTTTCCCGTAGATTTTCAATCACTATAATTAAAAAAAATTAATAAATTCTTTATGTAGATTTTCAATTAATATTATTAAAAAAAATTAAAAATAAAAAAAAGGTTAAAATTCGAACATCCGAACCTGTTGGCACTAATAAAGAAAATTCAGAGTGCCAACTCAAATTTCAAAAACTCAAAAAAAAAATCCAAATCTGAATATATATTGCACTCAAAAACCCAAAAAAATAAAATTCCGAATATGAATATAGATTGAGCAAAATCCGGATTTTGCTATCCCTATTTGATTCATATAAACAAACAAATACCGCATACATCTCTTCATTTGATACCATAAAAACTAACACATCCACATGACATGAAAATATTTGATACATGAATACAGAGTAGCATATATTAAACATATTGTCAGATTCAGTAACAAATTCTCCTCTAATTCATACTAGAACTAGCAAATCGAAAAATATGGTCGTAGTTATTCTACTACTAACATTATTTGAAGAGTATACAGAGACTTAACACTAGTTCAGACACCACAGTTCTATCAGATGTGTGATGTACTGCTGAACTTAGCATAGAAAGTTGGCACATGAAATTGCATTTATAGTATTAGCAGCCACCTAAGTCCGACTTGCAGAAATGCCAGCCTTGAAGCCATGGAAGACACGGAGATCCATAACTTTATGGCACATCTGAAGTTAGTGCAGAAAATCCTTCATGGGATCATCGTGATGTACTCTCTTCATCCTAAATGCTTCCATATCCTCTGGAGTGACCTGCAATTCATACAATAATGATGAGAAAAACCAGAGAGAGGCAATTGCAGTCCAGTGCTTCAATCACAAAACTACTTTGACTGCACGATTGAGTGAGATGCTCATACCTCATCATTCCATCTAACATTGTATTTGCGTTTTCTCTCATCTTTCTCCTCTCTCCTCCTTTGGTCCTCCTGTCCAACACAAGCATGTTCAGTAACTATGAATCACAAATAACAAACATCTAACACAGACATTATATGATTCCAACTGCAAATTGCAGAAACAGCTTGGACACTCAGCCTCAACTGAAGTCAACATGTTGATGGCATTATGTTCACTTAGAAGAAACAAAAGATTTGTTATATGATCCCATAATTCTCTCAATAAAAGCTAGACATTGGCTAAGCCACACTCTTTTCCCTTTTGAATAACTCGAGTCTTGCTATACCAAAAGTTATCTTGTAATATTGATGGAAATTCATGTACACTCGATACATCTTTCCCCTTCCGGAAAAGGAATGATAGTTACAGATAAATGAATAAATAACACCAGAGATTAGAATGAGCAAGAGAAACAAGACAACTAAAGGCTGGAAACCATATAATATACCTTCTTGAGTGATTCGGCAAGTAGTTTCTCATCCAGAACCAAATCATCTGGAACATCAGTTCCCCAAGTAACATGCCTTTTGTTCTCCACTGGTGCGTCCATCTCTGGTATAGGTTCAGAATAGAGTTACTAGATTAATAACATTAATACCAAGAAAGTAGATATGATATAAGAAAGTACATGATATAATAAAGAAAAAGTAGAAGAATCAAGCCAACTAAATAAAAAGTTTATACTATGACCACTCAAAAATCACTTTGAATAGAAGATAGCCTAACAAAGAAACCTCATTTTAGATGGACTTCTGATTAGCTTTAACCAATTAAAGCTACCATTTCAAAAGAAAATTTACTAGGGTGAAAAGATGAAAAGCAAGTTAGCAATTAACCTTCAGTGGCCTCTTTACGAGCAATATTGGCTTTCATAAGGTCTGTTGCAGCCTCTGCAGCCTCAATTCCAGCAGCACCAGTGCAATAGCTGTTCCGTATCACCTGCTTGCAGCACTTGTAACCCCACTGATGATCCTTCCACCATGAACCCCAGACGCTTGTGTGATTATTAATATATACATCTTCTTCATACTTGCTCCTGGGCAGTGCCATCTCCTGTGAATTCACAAGGTAGACCAATTAGATACTTTTTGAAGAGAATTCGAGCAAGATATAACAGAAATATTTTCAAGCTCTTTTGCAATGTTTCAAATGAAGCCTTTTATAATTCATTAACCAAACCGTTAATACTAGACCAGTCATGATCCTTCTGAGGAGAATTATCCATGTGTCCAGACAGAGCAATACCGGAGAACATTGTTTATCTATTGAATACAAAAGTGAATAATTTCATGTACTTATGAGAAACCTACAACTGTGAAAAAATAAAGCTAAAGCTTGACGTAGGCTTCGAAAGAACATAAGAGGAGCTTGTCAAGTAGGCAAAACAATGAAAATCAATTCCTCCCAATCACCAGACATTGAAAACATAAAATTATTTCTATTAAAAATAATCAACAAACACAGAGAACTTCCTTGTTGGCCTATGCTTTTTTGGCGACACCTAAAATCAGTCGCATCTATTCTTGATTCAGTAATGTATTGACCTGTTTTGCTAGGATTTCATTCAGCACAATTGAAAAACAAAAATAAATTCCACAAGGATTAAAGAAAAATCTCTGTGAAAGGTACTGGCTGACAACTGATTCTAATCTGATAGGTGTTCATGATTCAAGTATTATATGCAATATGCACAACAATTCAAGTAAAATAAAAAGAGCAACGTTTAAACCACACAAGGAAAAAATGTCAAACAAAATCGAAGTAATTAATACATTTTCATGGTACATCCAAAGATTGTTTACAATACCATACCCAAAAATCTAGTTACAATGCATAAATGGAAACCTTATAGAAATTATACCTGTCCCTTTATGATCCTGCCTGCACGATCATATTCAACTTCTCTTTCACTTTGTCCCAAAAGCAGCTCTCTCGGAAGTTCTTCCTCAGCAGCCGCGTTGCCATACTTCTCCATAATTGTGTCCTTCGTTCGGGACTTTAATTTCTCCTTTATAACCTTATAATTTTTATAAAGCAATTCAGCTTGGGAAGGAGCAGCTTGCATGTGAATATCTTGTCCCTTATCAAATGCTTCCCAAGCATGGATATTGAGATCCTTGAACTCCAAAGCTTGACCACTATTTCTGTATTGATTGTCTCCCTGTCGACAAAAAAAGAAGAAAAAAGAAGATGTGATCAATATATAATAAACCTTTGCAATTGAATGCAGCACTCATTTGAGTCCTTTAGTAAATATATTCTCCACAGCCACTTACTTCATAGAACTTATCATTTGGATCTGCATCTGGAAGCGGATCCTCGCGCATGGATCGAGTTTTGGGATCGTAGTGGGCAGAATTGACATCAAGATTTAGTAGATATTTTGCAGTATCTTCCCGGATACGCAAATTCCTGAGGGTAAGGATAATTTAGTAACTCAATCTTTACCATATTAAGAAACTAGAAACAATACCAAATTCATAGTATAGAAGTCCAACAAGTCGTACCACAGGGAAGCATTTTGAGCAAGTATTGATTTCAAAACGAGCAGACAAGCCTTTTTTATCCATTAATAAAAAATTGTTATTGAAGGACCCTTACCTTACAGTTCCTGTGCTCCCACCACCTGTTGTCCGCACACGCTTTTCAACCTTCGCAAAATCCATTTGTTTGCTCTCATCAACTTTGGCTTCATCTATTCTTAAATCATCATCATCATCATCTTCAGCATCACTGTCCCCACTCTCACCACTGTTATTATTCTTCTCCTCTAATTTCTTAAGCTGCTGTTCCTTCATGTATTTCCTTCGAGCTTCATCCCGCGCTTCATATCTCTCGACAATAAGGGCATAGCTTGATGTATCATAGCCATTCCATCGGTCTCGCTTTCCATCATAATCAAGCTCAAAGGTCTCAATTTTTTCATCGGGTGCAATGTGTTTATTTGTCCATTTTGCTCCCAATTTTCGAGGTCTTTCCATGCATGACTTTGCATCATGTGTCAATGCTCCACAGCTAATCCATAAAACCACATTGAAACATTAATTCATCATTTAAACAATGAAAAAAGAAATACAAATATTGGTTTCCATTAAAAAAATAGTAAAATGATACGCATACGCTAATGGAAAAAGTCATATGCATTGGATTGAAAAATGCTGTTAAAAAAAGGAATAAACTCATAAGTATTGTGCATAGATATCAATGGAGTGACCAGAAATTGGCAGGCCAAGGACGAGTTGTTTATGCATGTCAAAACTTACTATTTGAATTAAGGAAATTAAAGCTGAGCCACCCTTATATTCAAGTACTGATTATCTTGCTCGTACACAAAAGGAAAGAGTTTAAGACTCAAATAAAGAATGATCACGATTTTTCATTTAAATGATGTGGTTGACGCAGCAAGTTAAAACATTCTTCATTTACAAAGTGCTTTTCAATTTCTTCACCACCCCCCCCCCCCCCCCCAAAAAAAAAGATCTGCCCATTAGGAAACTGAAGCTGATGAATTGAGACAGAAATTATATTACTTACTTCATGCATGCCCCCTTGCGGTATTTTTCAGCTTGGAAAACTTTTGCACCTCTGTCATACCATGACTTAGTGTAATTTGGATCTGACTTCCACTTCCTTTGATGTTTTAAACTCTAATAAAACCAGAACAATTATTAATTAAGTAAATAGCTGTATCATTACAGCCCATGAAGGTCAAAAGAATGCAAAAAGGAGTATTTAACTTACAGGTTTCTCAGAATTGAGATACCATGGAGCAGATGACATATACTGAGGAATATGAGGATTGATTTCTTTTCCATCCTCATCGACTTCAGCTGGAGCAAGCCCAGCTTTACGTGCTTCTTCTAATTCAATTTGCTTCCTGTGATCCTCCCTTGATTTAAAAGCAACTGCAAGCCCACACCATATAAATTACATTAAACAAATAAACAGGAAAAATAAAAATAAAAAAGCACTCAAATTTATGCAAGTTTTCCCCCAAAAAAAAAAATTCACTATGAATACACAGCTAACATGTCCATGATCTTAACATGTAGATAGTTCCCCAATTACTTTCTCTTCTTATGACAATAAGATATCAATATAACAATCATAACATATTCTCGAAAGTGCAGGCACGTTTCTGAAGTCGACCAAAACCAATTTTGTTTCTTAATTCTAGTAATTGGCCATGCAATTAACCCTAACAAACAATCAAGTAAATCGATGAAAGTCATAAACTATCAACCGCCCTAAACGAATACCCGTAAGTTTCAAAGGTTTTCGCCGACACAAAACCAAATCTTGATGATTTTTAGAATTGGTAGATGGTGAAAGACGTATAGAATTAAAGAGAAAAATGAAAAATTAAGAAAGCTATAGATGGTGAGGAACACGTACCTGACGCTGTTGCCATGTTTGGTTGGGTTGACGCCGAAAGCGAGCTTTATGACTCCAAGAGTTAACAGATTTTGCGGTGAAAAAAAATCGAATTAAAAGAGAGAAACCCTAGAAAATTAGGAGAAGAGGGATCGAGGGACTGGGATACTTTAGCCTTAGCGGGTCAGGTGTTATTATGAGTCCACTTATTATCCTCCGTCCGCGTCAGGCGGTTAAGTACCATAAAATAAAGAAATAAGAATAAAATGTCAGGCCTTTGATTATAACTGTAAGGGTTATCCTGACACCTGGAGCCTGGACATCTGAATAAGTAAGGTGGGCGCCATCAGAAGCATGTTGCGTGTTCTTAGAAACACTCAAGTAGACTGGGTTAAGCTGGACCAACACCAAATTGGGCCGTTAAGGAATTCTTTTTGCCACAAGGACGTCCCACGCTACACAACCTCGTCGTGTGGGACATGATATTCTATTCGATGTTATTTTAAATATATATAAGTGGATAAAAAATATTATTTAATAAATTAAATTTTTAGATTCAACTGATGATAGTGTGTGACACCTTTGTAAAATCAAGCAATTGCTCAACCAAAAAAGACTGACGGTAAATATTTTTTTTTTTTACTGAAATAAAATTGTTGAATTAAAATTCTCTTTCTTCGTGTAAAGAAAACAAAAAATTGTAGAGTCAACACTATTGATATATATGCTCATAAACTTTTTATGGAAAGTATAATTGCGAAACAATCCCATACTTTCATAATTAATTCACGTCTTCATCACTTACTATGCTTTCATTTTTAAAGGAAAATAACTACAACCATGTATGAAAAAAATGTGTGTTAAGTACTTATCAGAAATGTTCTCAAAATTTTCAAAACGAATTACATAAGAGACATTGTTAATTGGGAGAGAGCAAAACATCACAATCAATTCAAAACTTTTCTGAGAAATGGGAAAAGAAAGGGACCATTTGGATAAACAAGAAGCATGCATGTGGATTTAATTAAAAACGTGCAAACTCTTTTTGCAAACCTTTAATCAAACTTTACAACACACATCATCATTATTATCATCATCATCATCATCATCATCGTAATCACAACAATAGCCACATTCAATGACTTCAAAAAATTATTTGTCTCCGTTGAAATCATGTCAAATTAATTTATTTGAGATAATTTGCATGACTTTTTTTATACATATAATATTATTATTCTTGTTGTCTATAAAGAAAATAATCTTTTAAAACGGTGTTTGTTTAAAGTAGTTCATAAAATTTAAAACCACGGAAAAAAAAGAAGAAGCCAAGTATTGTTTTTAAAAAAACTGAGAAGGTAATTATTTCAAAAGAAATTATAATTTACTTTGAAAATAATATTTTATGCTCTCAAAATTTATGGATTTTTATAAAAGAGCTAACTTTTTTTTTGGAGAAATAAAAAATAAGTTATCAAACGTACTAAGATAGGTGACCTCTTGGGAAGTCCTCGTGTTGCACTCCTAAAAACATTCAAAAAAAAAAGAAAAAAACGTAACCAATTAACCACTATAAATTTTTAATACTAAAGCTTAATTTTGCACGATCAAAATCTAAATTTTTTACTTTTATTTAAGAGATTATAATATTATAAAAAATAATAACTATGAATCTTAGAGATGAAATTCATACTTATCAAAAAAGGCACATAACGAGATTATCAAATTTATTAATGATTAGTAATTTGTTAAATTGTTTGTCTCTTTTTTGTTAAAAAAAAAAACTCAACGTCGTTAATAAAATGAATAATTATTTTCCGATATAAGAATAATTTTTTATTATAAATTAATATATCTCTTTTTAGAAAGAGATTTAAATTTAAATATTTTTTAATAAACTTATATTGTATTATTTTAATAATTTTTTACTTACATAGATATAGATATTATAATATCTTTGATATAATTAATATTTTTAAATTAAAAAATTTATTAAAAAAAAGTATTTTGTTGAATTGGAGAGATAAATCAAAGCACAGCAGCCTCAGTTGATGTATTTAATTATACTATAGTTAATAAAAAAGGGTGAACTGCAGGGTATTGGTTTTCCTAATTTAAGTGGGCTATTTTTATTCAATCACATCATTATCAAAATCCAAAGTTGATCATACTGTTGATTACAACAGGTTCCAGCTCGTACTTCAGGTATATAAATGTATTTGAATTATACCGAGTTTAAGTTTTGCTTGCTCATGGCACAAATCTTATTGGAAACGAAGAAAAGGAATTCATCTCCAATTCCCACAAAATGAATTATAAAACAAAAAAAGAGGAGGTTATTAATTAAAACTGACATTAATAATAATATATATGGTTCAAATTTCTGGTAGTTCTGAAGATGAATCCCCAGCTCTAGTGAAAAGATTGCACCAAAAGTCCATACCATCACAGAAATTTGAACTATAATCTACATTGACCGATGATGATAGCTCCATCTCCATTGTATTTGTAGGTAGTGGCCGGCGGCAATGGCTGAAAATTCATTATCATCAATGCTTGAATTATTATATTATTTTGTGCTTAATTTTTTATTCTTTTTTTTATTAATTATTTGATACTTAATAAATTATAATGGATTATAGGGATTTACATAAAATTTATCAAGTTCTTAAAAATTTTAATTTTAGTTGAAACAAGAGTTTACATATTGTAAAAGTCTAAAATCGACTCTAAGACGCAATTATACTTAAAAATAAAATTTTTTCGAATAAACAACAGTGCATCGTTCAATCTCTAATAGTGGAGCGGTAACACATCTTCGAGCTAACACCGTGGCGTTTAATGCCAACGCTGAGGCATTGAGCATATTGAAATTATCGTCGCAGCATTCATGTCACGCCCCAGACCCAAAAGATCCGACACATGACATCACTTACATTCATTCACTGCATGTGCACTCATAAATAATATTACACAAAATTTTCAACTTTCATTCAACACAGAAATCCTTAGCAAGTTGCTAGTAAGTTCAACACTAAAATCAACCATAACCTAACATATAAATATAAACTTCTCTTGACAATATTTAAACATTCATTTCAATTTCTTTCAGAATTATAGCAATTGAATTATGACTGGGACAATTATTAAACCGGAGATACGCAGAGTTTTCTCAGAGATTAACACTCTACTACGTCACCAGTAGCAACTTTGTTACCGGGAGCCCAGAATATATCCATTGTAAATTCTTACTTAAAATCATCCAATAACCACACTTTATAAAACTCAAACCAAATCCAATCCACACACAATGAAATAATACATAAGTATTTATTCAATAGGGACAAATCAAATATCATATCCCACGTGTCCCCAAATGAAACACTCGGTAACCTAGCAACTTAGGGAACCCAAGAAACAGCAGAAGCCTTGCCAAATCCGCTAAGCACACATGTACCTTATTTATCTGAAATCACCATAAACTATAATGAGTATAAAACTCAGTAAGCATACTAATTTTTCATATATCAAATACAAATACATATATGTATGATATGCTGTGATCAATCAAAATCATAATATTATCAAATCACATATCATGTAAGCGCTTACACATTCTTTCAAAACACATAATAGGAATACCATCACTCAACTACTACTTAGTAGGACTTACATATCACATATCACATAATGAGCCAAATATCACTCGTAGGTGACATACCGTATGAGAGGAATAGTACAAGTGAGGTCTTGAATAACATATATATAATGCTTATGCCCGAAGGTAAAAGCCAAACCCTCACCCTGATCATCGGTGAGTCCTCTCACATGCACCAATACGCCACCACACGAATGTGATGACTCACTCTTCCTTTAGGTACCAATAGGATCCTCCCTACATACGGAACACATAACATATACCAATCCCAAAGGAAATGCCACACATAAAGGCTCCACAATCACATAAAATGCCTACTAAGTTAACAGTGAGTTCAAGTACCCTCAAAATACAAAATATTTCTCATGGACATATTACACTTCAAAAGCTTTCTTTATTAAACACATCTTATTTTGAAAGCTCACTTACAAAAATACATGTATGTCCATGCTCAATGTCAATGCTCACATTCAGAAACATATATTCACATTTCATATCAAAATATACTTTGACATAACATAAACATATTCTTAACCCCATTTGCAAAATCATACAAAACAATTACTATGTTTATTGTGATTTCAGTAAAAAATCTAGTATACTTACCTCTTAACACTTTCAGCTACAAGGCTTAAATCTCCTTAACCTATCAATGGAGATTAATCATTTCATAAGCCTCACAATTCACACAAAATACTTTAAATAGCTTACAAAATTATACACAATGCATTTATCACATCAAATTGGTCTAAATATTTAGTTTCTCAAAACCTGTCATTCTGACCACTTACACTTAACAAAAATTTCTAATACATCAAATGATGTCCAATTACTCCAAAATCAGAATATACCATTCTTGACTCATATATACTTCTTATATATGAATATTATATCAAATTTCCTACACAATCCATTCCATACACACCATCGAATCCAAACTACAAACATGACAGGATCAAGATACTTACTGAACAGTATTCAATCTCTCAATTTTATAAAATCATATACTAACTCAAAAATTATAAAACTACCACATAATTACTCTTAACACATATCTAAGTCCATGATAAATATTTCACTTCCAAATCACTACCAAAAGTATTTTAAAACTATTTTATTCTATAACTTTAAAAATCTGTTAATCAAATATTGCAATGAGCTGATACACTTTAGAAATTCATAACACTTCAACCACATTGATCTAAATTCTCAATTCCGAGTATATCATATTAGACATATAAAATTATCATATTCCACAAATTCATAATTTTTGAAGATCATTCAGTAGGACAAAAATTATTTTTCACTGTACTATACTGTTTACACAGGAAATTTCCAGAATTTCAGGGTCATTTTGGTAAATTCACTATAAATTCAATTTCCAGAATTTTCAATCGATTCAAAGTCTCAGATGATCCTTAACATGTCTAATTTCATATACTCAAAATTCAAAACCATAATCGAATCACAACAATTTATAAAATTCTTAGATCAAGAGACTATCAAGCAGAAATTTCACAATTCATCATAATTTATCAAGCTATCTTATAGATCATCATCAATTCTCACAATATCATACGAAATACATATCAAATCCTCAATTATACATATTTTCAGAAATCAAAACTTAAAGAAATTAACTTAATTAACAACAATAAATTGATAATTAGTTGTGATATACCTCTAAAGATCCAAAATTCCAATTTCTTCTTCTTTTTCTTCTTCTTCTTCTTCTCTTTCTCTCTCCTCTATTTCTCTCTTCTCTCTCTTAAAATAGGTAGCTCGACCAAAATGAGAGAATTAGGGTTTTTAAAAGTGTATTTTTATACTAAGTGGCTAATTTTTAGTATTTACAAATTTACCCCTAAAACTTTCAAGGTATTACAATTTGGTCCCTAAAATAAATCTAAAGTCTTGCAATTAAACCCAATGCTAATTGTATGACTTTAACCTATACAAACACTACTAATAACAATATATAAATCAAGTATTGCTTACATACAAATAAAATACGTATATTTATACATATAAAAATATTTATTCTTACCGTTGTGGATACTGGTTACTACAATTCACGTGTCAAGTCCTCTTTTCTACTTTCGCATTCCTTCTCATATCAGGTTCCCATTTTTGACCCATTTACATCCATCCAATATGTCTTTAACTTCATCTCAACTCCTCACTGGTTTCCAACTCAAAATCAAATTAATCATTGATTTTGAATCATCAATTCCAACAAACTCCTCATTGATTCAAAATGTCACACCCTAAACTCAAAAGATCTGAAATATGACATAACTTACATGCATTCAATAATGTGCACTCATAATTAATATTGCAAAAAATTTAAAACTTGAATTCAACATAAGAATCCTTATCAAATTGTTAGTAAGTTTAATACAAAATCAACTCATGACCATACTTGGTGAAACATAAACCAAATACAACCACACCTAATAAAATAACACATAAGTATTTATTCAATAGGAATAAATCAAATATCTTAAACTATGTGTCCACAAATGAAACACTTAGCAACCTAGCAACTTAGGGAACCCAAGGGATAGCAGAAGCCTTGTCAAATTCGCTAAGCACAAATGTGCCTTATTTACCTAAAATCACCATAAATTATAATGAGTACAAAACTCAGTAAGCATACTAGTTTTTCATATATAAAAATATAAATACATATATGTACACAATGCATGTGTATGATATGCTGTGATAAATTAAAATCATAATATCACATGTCAAGTAAACGCTTATACATTCTTTCAAAATATACAATAGGAATACCATCACTCAACTACTATTTAGTAGGATTTTCATATCATATATCACATAATGAGATAAATGTCACTCGTAGATGACATACCGTATGAGAAGAATAGTATAAATGAGGTTTAAATTACACATATATAATGCTCATGCCCGAAGGTAAGTGCCAAACTCTTACCCTGATCATCGGTGAGTCCTCTCACATGCACCAATACGCCACCACATGAATGTGATGACTCAATCTTCCTTTAAGTACCAATAAGATCCCCCCTACTAACCTGACAGGATCAAGATATTTACTGAATAGTATTTAATATCCTAATTTTATAAAATCATATACTAACTCAAAAATTATAAAACTACTATAGAATTACTCTTAACACATATCTCAATTCATGATAAATATCTCACTTCAAAATCACTGCCAAAAGTATTTTAAAACTATTTTATTCTATAGCTTTAAAAATATGTTAATCAAATACTGCAATGAGCTGACACTCTTTAGAAAATCATAACAATTTAACTACATTGATCTAAATTCTCAACATTGAGTATATCATATTAGACATATAAATTTATCATATTCCATAAATTTGTAATTTTTGAAGATCATTCAGCAAATCAAAAATTATTTGTCACTGTATCATACTGTTAACACAAAAAAAATTCAGAATTTCATGGTTATTTTAGTAAATTCACTACAAATTCAATTTTTAGAATTTTCAATCGATTCAAAGTCTCAAATGATTATAGACATATCTAATTTCATATACTCAAAATTTAAAACTAGAATTGAAGCACAAAAATTTATAAAATTCTTAGATCAAAAGACTATCAAGTAAAAATTCTGCAATTCATCATGATTTATCAAGCTATCTACATAATCATCATCAATTCTCAATACATATTACAAAATTCACATCAAATCCCCAATTTTTCATTCGTCCAAAAATAAAAAATTAAAGGAATTAACTTAATTAATACTAATAAATTGAGAAATAGTTATGATATACCTCTTAAAACTCCAAATTCTAATTTCTTCTTCTTTTTCTCTCTCCTATATTTCTCTCTTTTCTCTCTCTAAAGGGGTAGCTCGACCCAAAAATGAGTAAATTAGGGTTTAAAATATATATTTTTATACTAAGAGGCTAACTTTTAGTATTTATAAATTAACCCTCCAAAAATTTCAAAGTATTACAATTTGATCCCTACAATAAATCTAAAGTCTTGCAAATAAACCCAATACTAATAGTATGTCCTTAATCTATACAAACAATACTAATAACAATACATAAATTAAGTATCATCCACATACAAATAAAATATGAATATTATACATATATATAAATATTTGTTTTTTTGGGTTTTGGATAAGTGGTTAGTAAACAAAATCTCTATGAAGCTTTAACTAAGATCCATCAACTTCAACGCTCTATCACTTAATGTTAACTATAGTTAAGTCTTTATCCAAACTTAACTCTTTTGGGGCTTGTCACCTTTATCTCCAAAAATATGAATGCATCTTTCCTTAGATGACCTTTGTACTATGATCTCCTATGTCGATCTTGACACCATCACAATACTTTTGTGGCATATCCATGCCAACAGCACCATTTTCATGCATTCTCTTTTGACCCCTATCACTATGAAACAAATCTCCAATGTTTCCCTTTGGTATGCATCCTTTTAACAACCACTGTTGAGCCACCTACAACATTGTGAGAAGTACATAAAGCCATTTGTGCTTTTCACCTCTCATTACTACTATAGATCGTTCTCTTACCTTCAGTATTCATTTTTCTGCTCTAAATGAATACCCTTCTTAATCTAGCACTTCTAAGAGTATCAAGTTGCTCTTAATTCTAGAAACATGCCTCACATCGTGTAACTCATTAATTTCTCTATCATGTATCTTCATCTTAATACTACCAATTTTCATAACTTTACAAGACATATCATTCCCCATTAGTATTTTTCTTCCCTTAATGAATCTATAATTGGTAAATGAGAATTTATTCGGACACACATGGTATCTACATCTAGAATAAATTATCCATTACTAGCATACTTCTCACTAAAAGTTAATGACTTTTCAATTCTTCTTCACAGATTATTGTAGCTCATTCATCCTTATTTGCCTTTCTTTCTAGGCAATCTATCTTCATGTACCCCATCATTATTACAAAAGTAGCACTTTCTGGTAAGGGTGGGCATTTTTGGATTTAGGTCAGGTTTGAAAATTTTTAACCCCTACCTGAACTTGATCGAGACGCTGAAAAGTGTTCGGGACACTTTTCAGGTTGGGACAGTTCCCAACCCGACCTTGGGTTGGGTCGGGAATTCTTGAATTTAATTTTTAAATTTAATTTAGATTTCAATTATGTTAAATGTTATTATTTCAAATTCAATTACATTAATGTTATTATTCTAAATTCAATATTGAATTTAAATTTGATTAATTTTGAAATCAATTTGTTTCAAATCCAATTATGCAAAATGTTGTAATTATAAATTCAATTTTAAGTTAAAATAAGTTAAATTTTATAATTTAAAATATTATTTTGACCCAAAATTACGTAAAACTATTATGGATCTGAATTACGATAAATGTTATTATATGAAATTAAATTACGTAAAATATTATAATTTAATTAATTTTAAAATCAATTCGTTCAAAATCTAATTATGTAAAATGTTGTAATTATAAATCTAATTTTGATTTGAAATACATTACATAATATAATTTAAAATATTATTTTAATTTCAATTACGTTAAATATTATAGATTTGAATTACGTTAAATGTTATGATTTGAATTTAAATTATATTACATGAATAAATGTTATAATTTGATTAATTTTGAAAT
The DNA here is from genome assembly GCA_946807835.1 of Ailanthus altissimus. Lineage (NCBI taxonomy): Eukaryota > Viridiplantae > Streptophyta > Magnoliopsida > Sapindales > Simaroubaceae > Ailanthus > Ailanthus altissimus. The sequence goes on from OX327684.1 coordinate 26,464,565, forward strand.
TGATTCGTTCCAAATTTAATTACATTAAATGTTGTAATTATAAATCTAATTTCAAGTTGAAATACATTAAATATTATAATTTAAAATATTATTTTGATTTCAATTATGTTAAATATTATGGATTTAAATTACGTTAAATGCTATTATTTGAAATTCAATTACATTAAGTGTTATAATTTGATTAATTTTGAAATTGATTCGTTCTCAAACCAATTCGTTAAATGTTGTAATTATAAGTCTAATTTTGAGTTGAAATACATTAAATATTATTAAATATTGTTTGATTTCAATTACATTAAATATTATAGATTTCAAGTTCAATTACTTTAAATATTATAATTTCAAATCTTTTTATTTATTTTAATTATGTTAAATGTTATTATTTCAAATTCAAATTTAAAATTAGTTATGTTTAATGTTATCATCCTAAATCTAACTTTGAATTTAATTAAAATTTTAAAAAAATCAAAAATTATAAAAAAAAGGTTGGGGTTGGAAAATTTCCGTTTGAGTTCGAAAATTTTTTGAACTCGACCCAACCCGTTCAAAATAGAATTTTCTGTCCCAAATGAGTTCTAAACCCATTCTTGTTCCCGTCTCGACCCGAAATTTTGGGACGAGTCAGGTTTGGAAATAATGCCCACCCCTACTTTCTGGATCTGTCTCATTGATTGTTCTTACCATCTCTCCTCTTGCAATTAAGCTAGTTGTACTACTAGATTCAGATCTTTTTTTCCAAGTCTTTAGAGTTTAATGAGGCTTTAACACATGTCACCGTTAAAGTCTCACTACTATACATTAATATGTCCATAAAGTGCTTATAACTTGGAAGCAGAGGACACAGAACAATTATCGCCTTATCCTCGTCCTCAATCTCGATAACTCTCATTTCAATATCAATGATAATCTAGTTAAAGGTATCTATATGATCTTTCATTGAACCTCCCTCAACCATAGACAATTGATATAATTTTTTTTAAAAAAATACAGACGATTCTTTAGGGATTTCATCATGTAGAGGGCTGTTTACGCTCAAAATATAACGCGGCTATCGCAGTATAGATTGAGGTGTCGATCCCACGAGGAAGCTCTTGGCAAAATAGGTTAGTGAAGTAAAATATTAAAGCAGTAGCAAAGGGTTAATTGATTTAAACGGATGAGATAGAATTGTCTATGAATTGAGAAAAATGTCTTATGATGATTTAAGCAAGGCTTTGAGAATCACAATTATGCTTTATAAATCTATTCTATACTTTGATTCGATATTTATAACTCAACTGAAAGTTTCACATCCCAAACAATCAATCGGAAGGTATGTAATATATAGCACATTTGATAACACATGTATTTGATTTAGTTAAACTCTTTGCAAACATTAACACACATCATGTTATTTATACAAGTTATCTAAGATCGACAATATATCATTTTGACAATATTGCAGTAAAAGATTAACTTGAATATCAAACATTTATTGCCCTTATATGTTATCCAAGATCGACAATATATCAAATTGACAATACTGCAGTAAAAGATTAACATATAAAACAATGTAACCAGTAACAATTATAAATCAACATGAATCACATAAGAAAAGCATGACTGAACATATATGAGATATGAGAATTATAACCTTTGGATTATAGAAAATAAAATAGATAAGAGTTTAATCAAAACCAAACTTACAACATTTATAGCTCTTGACACCGAATCAAAGCATGGAAGTAGATTTACTACACATAAAAGTTCATCTCTTAGCCTTGCTAGGAATTCTAGCCTAAATTACAATACATGTTAATGAGAATAAAAGAAGAGAGAATTCTCTATATAAAAATGTCCTAAGGGTCTCCTTATATAGGCAATGAATGGTCATATGTCATGGATGACATCAATCTTCAATAATTTTAAGCCAATAACTCGTGTATCCACTTGCAGCACGTTTTTGATAATGTAAATGATCAATTTAGCTTCTGCAGCCGACATGAAAGTTGTAGAATTTTGACTCTTCTTTCCATAGGAACTAATTTCATGCAAATTGGATGAGTATCCAATGAGATATGAGCAAAATTCCAAAGATACATCAGAATTCGGCCAACAACCATTTTACCCACTTGCAATGCGATTTGGTCCATGATAACGGCTGATTTGGACTTCACCATAAACATACGAGTTGTTGATAGTTAAGTCAGAAATTCACAGCTTCAAGAATTATACCAATTGAGTACGTATTTTGGGAGATACGGTCCAAATACATGAGTTGGGTCAAGCTGGGTAAGAGTTGTAGTCCGATTCTGTTGTATCTCAATTTTTGGCCCATAACATGTTGGATTTAGCTTTTCCACTATTCTTCAAATTTGTGTAAGATTGATTCATGTTGCACCAGGTTTAAGAATTTCTTCATTTCGATTTCTACATTGAGAGTTATGTCCAGTTTACCTAAACCTGTCCAAATAACATTCATTAATCACAATTTAAGGAGAACACTTTATTTCAAGCTAAAAATACAAAAAATACTAAAATTAGTGACATTAAATGGTGATTGAATCTCCTAACAACATGCATTTGTTGTGTGATATGGTGTGTGATGTGTATAGATGTGTATAATTTCAAAAATTAAATACGCAACGGAAGTATTCATACATATTAAACAATATGTAACATATTCAATCATGTATGATCATTCAAGTACATATATATATCTCATATATATATTTCATGCATGATATAAAATGAATAACAAATAAATAACCTACCCGGATATGAAGGTAGCTTTACAAATCTTCAAGAACTCCAAGCTTCAATTTTGTTGAGCTCACCTTGAAGTGTTCCCTTGCACAATTCTAGTTCATAACTAAATCCGGTGGGATTGTGAAGCTAGAATGGCAGCCTTGAATTTCCAGCAAATGATTGTTTTAACACTTAAAACAATTTATTCTTATGATTACTACCAAGAGATGAGAAGAATTGGATGTTTTTTATAGTTCTTTACAACTCTATATGTTGTAGTTTGGTAAGCCTTTGCATTTTCTCTCAACACTTTGAGAAAAACACTTAGGAAAAACTCTCAATTCTCTCTCCTTTCTCCTAGAACGAATTTCACTCTATCTTGCACACATTGAACTCTTTCAATTCTTTCTTAAATGCAAAGAATGATTTCTCTTAGTGCTCCACCACCACTTAACCATGTTTGCCATTATAAACAATAATCTATCATATTTTTCACTCACCAATTTGATTCAACCAATTGAATCAATTTCTAGAGAGTAAATGACATTTAATCAATGTTAAGTGGTTTTACCACTTCCTTAGTGCATCATTTAAGAATTACAAAGTGGTAAACTTTCCTTATTATTAATAACAAGTGCATTCTCCATTAGTAAATGGTGTTTGCCACTTATTCCAATTAATAATAATAATTTGATTAATATATAAAATATTAATAATTCAAAACTATTTTGATTATTTACATTTACCATATATGTATTTACCAAGTAAGGTAAATAGGTAAATACATGGTAAATAATTTATGGAGCAAGATTATGTCACTTGTCAATTTCTTATTGGTTAACAACTCTTGTAAACCAATAATGTGTTTTACCTTCAATTATTGACAAGTGAATAATAAAAGGAACCTAGAAACATTTTTCATTTTGCTGGAAATTGTTGGATTAATTATTCAATCCAATTCGCCGCCCCAGTGCACAACGAGTACACTTCATATTGTGAGACTCTCTAGGTCCATGCCCGATTTGTCATATGAAACTATTTCACATGTCCGTGAACAATATCCCACACACATGTTACAGATATTACAAAACGGCGCATTAGACCATACAAGTTGAGGTTATAACATATTCGTATAATCCTTCCATCATAAATATCCTAGAAGAGCGGAGATATAGATCAACACCGTCAAGTCTCCATGTGCTCAACCATAAACTTATCTCTAGATTTGTATTTCAATAAATAATATTTGTAAACACTTTCACGATATTATTTTCCCAAGAAATTCTTGGATGTCTGCTTATGGCCATAAGACTTTCTGAAATACAATCTTAGGGTTACATGATATTTTACTCACCCAATTGAGTTGATGGATCCCATATCTGTACACACCGGACTCCATGAGCATCGGATCATACCCAGCGACACCCAGCGGTCAGACCATGAAAGGTATCTAACATGTGTGGAACCAAAGTATGATGGATCACTCACAAGTCCACCGTGGCACTCAGGTCTAAGGACCACGAATACTACTCAACTCGAAAGATCCTCCATTGACGGCTTTATGGGATGTCTATTAGAGATCTTTGTGAGTCTGTTCAATATTCAGTCCTTACTGAATACTTGTATCTCTATACGAGTTTCCACTAAACTCATGGTCTGCTAAGACTAACCATCTGGACTATCTAGATATAGACATATACTGATCTATATATATATTAAAATCTTCACTAGCAGACCCGCATTAGTGAAGGTAGATCAAGAACATTAAATTTAAGAACATATTTGCATAACAACATTTCTTAGCACCATTTTCAACCCATTGCAACTATGTCATTATTAATATATTCTTAGGTCTTTGTCCCATTTCAGACAAGACTCTAACTCTTTAGATTTTACTAACTCTTAGTTCTTATCTAAACTCCTTTAGATCAGATCTGAACTCGTTCAGATCATACAATGTCTAAAACGTTACAAGCATCTTACCATATTTATAAATAAAATAATTAGTGATATATTGAAATCATAAATATATAAACATAAAGCAAATATTTATACATAAAAGGGATGGCACGTAAGCATAAATTCCAACAGCATTTTCATGTGTTCATCAAGGGCGTCAAGTTTCTTTCAAATACCTAACAGCGTCTTTTCTCCAGTCATCTCCCTAAAAAATTCACCGCTCAAGGATAATACTATAGTATTATGAGCCTTCTTTTGAATAGTTTTCTTATCTGCCTCAAATTTAAGTTTCATTGGTTTATTTTCTTCACTGGTTGTTGCTTGAGTATCCTCAAGGGCGGAATCTAACCCTTAACTACCAGTAGAACCATAACCTTAACTTTTCATAGATTGAAGTTATTCTGCCCATTGAACTTCTCAATCCCATGCTTGTGAGTTTTTATAGTTAATACTACTTAGGTATTTTTCTTAACCTAGGCTCTAATCTAATTTTTTTGTAGGGTTTATAGTGTGCACTCTAAAAAAAAACTTAGTGCCATGCGAAAGTCTTTCACTTACAAGTAATCAAGAATAATAAAGATCACACAACAATGAGATAAACAACCAAAGAAAGCACATAATCAATATATGTGATTTGACAAATCACCTACGTTCACAGTGAATTTTAGGATCTTAACTTCTTTTATTCATTTCTTTTGTATATAAAGAACCCTCACAAGAGATACAAGAATACTCAAATAACCCAGAGCTCTTAAAGATTTATATTCTACTATCTTGTACACTTAAAGCACTTAAGCGTGATCTAGCTCTTTATTCTCTCTCTTGTTAATGATTTATGCTTAATGAATTACAATAGGTTATAAGAGTTTATATAGTGTTTACCAAGTCCTTAGAAACTCTAAACTTAATTAGATTAAGAGTTCGCATATTGTAAGAGTCCAAAATAGACTCTATGACGCAATTCTACTGAACAACAAAGTTTTTTTTGAATAGGCAATGCTGCAGCATTTAATCTTCAATGTTGGGGTAGTAACGCATCTTCAAGGCAACACTGCGGTGTTTAGTGGCCAACACTGCGGCGTTGAGATCCCATCGCTACAATGTTCATACGTTAGGTCCATTCTTGTGCTATCGCGTTCCTTTTTCCATCAGGATTTTGTTTTCGATTATTTCTTGTCCATCCAATGCGTCTTGAACCTCATCTCAACTCCTCGTTAATTTTTAACTAAAATTTAAATTAATTCTTATTTTGAATCACCAATTATAATATCGTCTAAAAAGAAAATAGTGTTTTAAGATGATGTTTTTATGTTGTTTAATTAAAATAGTTTATAAAATAAAAAAAAACAAGGGAAAAAAAGTCAAGTATTGTTTTAAAAAAACTGAGAAATTAATTATTTCAAAATAAATTATAATTCACTTTGAAAACAATATTTTGTGCTTTCAAAATTTAAAAATTTTATAAAAAAAAAAAAGCTAACATTTTTTTTTCAAGAACGTAACCAATCAACCACTAGAAAGTTTTTAGTGTTAAAGCTTGATTTTGCAAGATCAAAATCCAGATTTTCTACTTTTAATTAAGAGGTTATAATGTTATAAAAATTGATAACTATGGATCTCGAAATTCATGTTTATAGAAAAGAGAGACCAAAATCTCTCTTAAATTAAATTTTCGTTTAAACAAATATAAATGCGTGATTGGTGATTAAAAAAAATTAAAAAATAGATTTTAATCACTCATCTTTAAGTGTTATTAAGTATTAGAAGATTTTTAAAAATTCAAATAAATTTAAGTTGAGAATCCTAATTAAAAAAAAAAAGACACATAGGGAGATTATGGGATTCAGATTTATGAATTATTAACCATATATATTTTAACTTGTTAGATCGGAGAGAGAAATTAAGGCGCAGCAGCACCAGTTGCTGTATTTTATTATATTATAGTTAATAAAAAAAACCTAAACTGCAGGGTATTGGTTTTCCTAATTTAAGTGGGCTATTTTAATTCAATCATATCATTATCAAAATCCAAGTATATAAATGTATTTGTATTGTACGAAGTTTAGGTTTTGCTTGCTCATGGCACAAATCTTATTGGAAACAAAGAAAAAGAAATTCATCTCCAATTCCCACAAAAAGAATTATAGAACAAAAAAGAGGAGGTTATTAATTAAAAATGACATTAATTATAATATATATGGTTCAAATTTCTGGTAGTTCTGAAGATGAATCCCCAGCTCTAGTGAAAAGATTGTACCAAAAGTCCATACTATCACAGAAATTTGAACTGTAATCAACATTGACTGATGATGATAGCTCCATCTCCATTGTGTTTGTAGGTAGTGGGTCGGCAGTAACTGTTGAAAAATCACTATCATCAATGCTTGAATTATCAGCCGACAATACTTCTGTCCAAAAATTCTCATCTATTTCAACAAAGTTGTCCGACGACGATGACACCATGTTTTTCATGTTAGTATTAGTACTAGTATTACTAATATTGCTGCTGTTATTATCAACCGACGAGGTGATGCTCACGGACGACATGTCGTCGCTCGAACACTCTTGTACTTGTGGGGATAGTACTGGCCTGTGGTGGTGATCAACTCTCTCGGATCTGAACACATGATTCACGGGTTCTTGTTCTTGCTGCTGCTTTTTGGTGGCGTCTTTATTACTATGGTGGTGGTGGTGGTGATGATGACGATGGTGATGATGGTGGTGGTGGTTTTGGTTTTGGTTATTTTGTTTGAGTCGCTTTTTCAAGTGGGTGTGCCAAACATTTTTTATTTCATTGTCCGTTCTTCCCGGTAACCTTGCTGCAATTGCCGACCATCTGAAATCATGAAAGCACATTAGGGTTTGAATTTTGCTGCAATAAATTATGCACCGTTCGACTTGCCAATCTTGTCGATATATATATATATATAAATAGCTAGGAAGGAAAAACGAGATATTTGTCAGTATATGAACATGTTGCATAAGGAATCTTTCAGAGTTTTTTTCATTTTTTTAAACTATTATATTAGCAGCCTAACCTGTTCTACTGCTATACCATTATTTTAGTTCCTTCAAAAATAGAAAAACAGACACCGCATATACGGATTATTCCAGTATTTTTTATCTTTGAAACGATTTTTCTGCTGATTCAACCAGCGATTCCGATCAAATTTCCAAGCTAGAGGTACTATATGGTGACCCTACAGACGAATGTCACTAATTGTTGAGAATCATCAGAATCTAGCTATTATCAGCAAATCACGTACCTGTTTCCGAGCATTTCATGTAGCTTGATGATAGTATCCTCTTCTTCTCTGGTCAAATTTCCCCGTTTGATGTCCGGCCTCAGGTAATTTGTCCACCGGAGCCTGCAACTCTTTCCACATCTTAACAAACCTGAGAAAGATCAAAGCCATATATTTAAGAACCAACCAAAATGTGTATCTTTCTCTTCCTCAGACTCGTATTTAACATTTAACATAACAAGCAAGAAATTAACCCCCAAGCTCTGAAATTCCCCGGAAGAGAAGTCACAAAAGTACATGAATCAAGTTAATTAATCACTACCACACTCATATCCCTGATTACAATCAAAATACTCCTAAGTTTGATACTCATTTCGAAAAAGAAAATTAAAGCAGCCAAAAGAATCAAGGCTTAATTTCCTTATTGATCAAGAAGCATATATCTGAGATTTATGTATGAGATTACCTGCTTGTTTAGGAAGCGCCCGCCAGTTTCCATGGCCATAGAGTTTAATGTAATCGATTAATATCTGATCTTCTTCAGGAGTCCAAGGACCTTTCTTCAACCCCATCTTCTCACAGCATGGAGCTCTCACCATTTTTAACTTGAGAAAAAGTTTTGTGATCTTTCAGCTCCGAACTGGAATTTCAAAGCACAATATAATGTAAGCTAACCAGGCCGTGAAGGTCTATATAAAGAGAATGCAAAAGCCACCAGGCCCAGTGTCCCGGGTACACAAAGTCTAAAGCATTGAAATTGTAAGAGGGAAAATTATAATAAAATTATAACACTCTGATCTTCAAAAGGGCACAAACATAATCGACCCCACATCACCTGCAATTTCAAGGAAATTATAAAATCTCTCGCGGGGTGTAGTGATGTGGTTTTTCCATACATGGTCAATCAACACGTGGGATGTGCTTAAATATGTCTTACGAGTACAAAGGGAGCTTTAATACTTTCAGGCAATTTTGGATTTATACATACATATTCAATCGCGACATCACGAAAATAAATACATTTTATTTGTTGAATTTTACTTGGTCAAAATCTGTCCACTATATATTATTTCATTATTTTATTGCAGGATAATTTTTTCTCAAAATACGTATTTCTTTTTCTTAGTTTTTTAACTCTTTAATTTCCTAAATGAAAAGGACAGCCTAAATTGAGTAGTAAATTGATCGTCAGACATTAATGGTGTTGATGTATTCAGGGTTATGTTCAAAGATGAAAAAAAAGAGGCTGCTACGGAATTCAATTCAAAGACCAAAAAAGGGCTGCCCGGAACTCAATCTGAAATTGGCTTTTTTGCCAATAACATCAACGAAATTGATGATGTATGAAATATTAAAGAGAGAGCTAGCTACCTGTTATGCTTATGCATACATAAGTGTTGTCTTTAAAACATTGATATTTCTGCCCAAATACTAATAACACATATTGATTGGAAATTTTGGTAGTATTTGAAGTATTTGGCTGTGTATAATGTTTATCAATGGGGATCAACGAAAGAGGCTAGTGGAGTGTGCCCGTGCGTAGGCCGAAAGAGATTTCTTTGCCAAATTTGCTAACAAGCAATCTGAAAATCATTCGAGATGAAATTAAATGCAATTGACTTGGATCATCGTCTCATTAAAGGTTAAACCAGTGACAACATATAATAGAGACATAGCTGATGATACAAGCTTAGACAAAACCAAAATTCTAGTTCGTAATTATAGTCTTTTATTATTTATGGTCCTTGATGTCATCTATTAGCTAGGCTTTATGTAGTTAAGTCTTCAATAATGCATCGAGAAAATATGATATGGTTTTGTTGAACAAATATAGATACATGGAATATACTAAAAACTACTCTCTTTTATGACCCGATGTGATTTCATTTACCTGTGTTGTGAGCTTATTTTAGCGAGTTCCTATATATCAACAATCATTCTTCAATCTTAATTCGGTTTTATAAAATAAAAAAATTAAAAAAAATCGAGAAAAGGCAACATACATAAATACATTCGTAGAATAAGAAATGCAAACGTATAAGATCACGGGCTAGTAGACATCCTCGAGTCCAAATATTGCTGCCTTCTTCACGAACTAAGTCTAAGATATATTTTGTAATCAATTAATTAATTTATGTCTAAGATTTCAAAGATCGTAGGATGAACATTCAGCTTAACTTTTACTGACTTATACAATCGTGTTTTAAACCGTATTACTTTACATAACTCTAAATTTTTAATGATGATTTAACTGATCGAGCTTGAGAGGAGAAAGTGCTACACTACACAATTTATTTTTATTTTTTTGGTCTACATAAATGAGGAAAGTTAATTACACGAAGGTTAGTCTAATTGAAATCTAATTAAAAAAAACAAGTAGGTTAACGTTTCCAACTTTTGATGTCAAGAAATTAGGTAAAAGTCGCATTGTTTGTCGCAACACGGTCGATGATCAATTGTGGGTGAAAAATAAAAATAGGTACTCCAATTTCCAAATTTGAGTAAAATATAATTTCAAGTTTGACTCTGTGTATATGCTCTGTTACATAAGATTAAACTAACTGTTATTAATATCATTGTAATACGAAAGGAATTATGGGTTCTTAGGTAAGCTTTTAAATTTGTTCTTGATAGGGTTTTCTATAAAATAAAATTGTGTTGCAACGAAATACATAAACACTTTTTTTTAAGAAGAAAAGAGAGAAGAGAACACTTAAAGTATGTTGTGGTATTAAGTCATACTTTTTAGTTTGACACTTTTATAATATCAATTAAGTTACAATTTTAATACATTTTTTGACTTTATGCATAACGGAAGACATAACTCATACTATAAGTAAAAATACATCCGATTAACACATCAATAAAAATAAGAAAACAAACCAATCAACAAGATACAAGATATATGTGGTTCGGCCAATAAATGTCTACGTCTACGGAGGATTTATGATCCAACTTCTACTATTGATATAGATCACTAGTTATCTTTTTATATCATCAATGATCTCACAATACTCATAGTATCTCTTATAGATCACCCTAGTATTTCTTATAAAAATCTTTAAATACCTACCCTTGATCACTATGAATTCTCTAAGACTTTTTAGTATCTCTTTATAAGAGATTTCTACAAGGAATACAATAATAGATCAAGCAATTAAACCAAAATGATTTATGATGTTTCTTTTGTTCACTCAAGAATCAAAAGAAAATACTCCCCAAAGGTTACACCCTAGTGCACCACGCATTTAGTGCCTACATAATTTTTCTATTCCCTCTTATAGTCTACATCTTGAAACTTTAGATGCTTATATTTCTTCTTGTATTAAAAATGCTTATATATTGAATAAAGCACTCTTAGAAACCATAAACCTAGTTGGAATAAGAGTCCACTAATTTTAAAAATCCAAAACTCCCTAAAAATCAAAAATTCGAAGTCGAATTGAACTTGTTCACGTCTAGCGCCGCAGCACTAGTAAGAAACCAATTCCAATGCCATGGCGTTGGCTGGCCAATGCTGCAGCGCTGGACTTTCTGCCTCCTGCATCGCGGCGCTGAGGCCTAGATAACACCCTCCGTTTTGCTTCCTCCTCGTGTGTCCTACACGTCATTGACTTTAATGTAACTCTCCTCTTTGTATTTTTCATAATTCTTATTTATATAAAATTGTTGAATCACTAATTTTTAACAAAGTATTTGCAGTTCTTATATAAAAATATTATTATGTAAAAATAATTTTTCTCCACACAAAATTATTGAATCATTAATTTTTAACAAAGTATTTACAGTTCTTATGTAAAAATATTATTATTTAGAATTTTCAAGCATGTTACCTCAACTTAGAATGTAATCACTGAAATTGTGGAAAAATGCTGGTTTTAATTAAGTAAAATTGTTTTCTTTTTAATTGTATAAGCACCTTTGAGGTTTGAATCTTTTTTTATATATTTAAATTCTATATCTATGCATCCAATTAGGATTTCAATTTACATAAACAAGAAAAAGGAGATTTAGGGTGTTTCATTTGTTCTTTAATTTTTTTTTCCTCATCTTTTTGCTTTTGATATATCTTAAGGTACATAATTGATATATCCATCCTCGATCTAGTCCCAATTAATTTATAATAAAGAGAAACTTTTGCTTGAATATGAAGGGATAAAGGAGAACAAAGAGACGCCATACATATTATTTAATTATCTCCTTTATTAATGTAATAGATTATGTAATCTCAATTTGGATTCTTTATACGAGTTAAATGTACTAAGGCCTACTTATTACGACTTAATTGACTTGTAGTTCCAATCCAGCCATCGTATCTAATTTTTGACTCTTTCTACTGTTATGCGCCTGTGTGCATTTCTTTTCTAACTTTGAGCTTTTGGCAAAAGTGCTTTGGTCCTACAACTAAAAAAGCAGTTTTGACAATATATCTTTTATCAACCCCTGACCTTACCGACACTATAGCACATATGGCTCCTCAAGGAAGATTTTCATGTTGTTTCTTTACTGCATTTTAGGAGTTCAGAATTTTTTTTTTGTCCGAGCTTACTTAAATCTTTGAAATTTTTACTCTTTTTTATGAACTACTAATCATATATATCTATATTTATTCATACAAAAGCTTCGATAGAAAGAGAATCTTAATCAGTTAATCTTCCTTGCGTGAATGCTGGCACAAAGGTTTTACTTTTTACAGGTCTCTCCCTCGTTATGAAATTCGACGTTGCCTAATAATGTTTCGTTTTTCAGGAAAATATGATATATGTGTCATGTCGCTACATTAATTTTGGCGACAAACTTTTTTGCGCATGCATCCGTAGCTTAGCTTAGTGTCACGCCCCAAATATTCTCAAGCAATTACTCGAGTATTTGGCGCGCGACAAGGCCACCAAGAGGGGTTTTGGCCCATGATGTGTTACATGGGTTGAAGCTTCTAGAAAGCCCAATAGATTTGGGTTAATGCCACAAGTGTGTGGTAGGTGGGGGAGTTTTCTAGAAAAAGCATATTCCATGAGATATTCTTTTGGTAGTTGGCATCTTTTGGAATATTCCTTAGCATATTCTCCTCTTTAGATTTGGACCATTGGATTAGAGTTAATCCTAGCCGTCCATTGTATATAGCTTTAGCTTTAAATAGGTGGAGTTCTCATTTGAGAATCCATCCTCCAAATTGTAGAAATACTCTTAACTTGTAAGTGTATAGCTTTGTAATCTCTCTTTAGTAATAAAATACGAGAGCATTCTCTCAAACACTTGGTGTGCTTCTTCTTCATCTATTTCTTTGGTTAATTGGGGTCTTGTAGGCTGCTTAGCACTAGTAAGTGTCTAAGGCCGCACGGTTTTGAGAAATCGGGTCGTGACAAGTGGTATCAGAGCGGGTTCAAAGAAGATGGTGAAGGAAGTTGCTGGAACATCGGGGATTACTCAAGGGAAGGGTAGAGACCCCAAAGCTAGGAGACATGGGAGTATTTGGCCAGAAAAGTTCGTTGATCCGAACCATGATCTAGGGGACATGGTTATGAAGCTCGGTGGTGCTGTGAGCAAGGCGACGGACCGCCTTGGGAAGTTGGAGGAGCAAGTCCAGAATGTCGAGGTAGGCCTCGATACTCAAGGAGATGAGCTGCGCTCCCTCATCGAAAGCTCCATTGACGAGCATGCTGTCAAGCAACGGGACTGGATCAAGGCTTTTCAGGAGAAGGTTTACAACACCATGGACAAAGTTCAAGCCCAAGTAGAAGAGCTACGAAAGGGGTTTGAAGGTGTCAAGGAGGATGTGGTGTTGTGCAAGCGAGCGGTCGCTAACGGCGTAGCTACTCAAACTGCGGTGGCTGCACCAAGGGTCGAGGCCCCTAAACCGAAGGAGTTTAGCGGCAGACGGGATGCCAAGGAGCTTGACAAATTCTTTTGGCAAATAGAGAGGTATTTCGGCGCTATGGGCGTGCGGGACGAACACAAGGTAAGTACCGCAACTTTATACCTTTCCGATCATGCAATTCTGTGGTGGCGTAGGAAAAGCGAGGAGATTCGCAAGGGTACCTGCACCATAGACACATGGGAAGAATTGCAACGGGAGTTAAAACGCCAATTCTATCCGGAGAATGTGGCGCATGACGCTCGCAAGCGGTTGAAGGAGTTGAAACAAACAAAGTCTATTGGGGAGTACGTAGAGGAGTACTCTTTGTTGATGTTGCAGATCCGCAACATGAGTGAGGAGGACTTGTTGTTCAATTTCCTGGACGGGTTACAATCCTGGGCAGCCAATGAGTTGAAGCGGCGTGGAGTGCAGAATATATCCGACGCCCTTACAATGGCGGAGACGCTCATGGATTACCGTAAGGGGGATTCAGAAAAGTCCAGAAATTCTAATCCCAATCACAGCAAGGGTGGGGAAGCCAAGGAGTTTCAGCCTCCGGAGAGCAAGGAGGAGAAAGGCAAACCGCCCAAGTGGAAGGAACAGAAACGCAACGGCCATAGAGGTAATGGTCCGAAGTCTAACTGTTTCCTTTGTGACGGGGATCATTGGGTGAAGGACTGTCCGAAGAAAAAGGCTTTCAATGCAATGTACGAGGCAAAATACGAGGGCGAACAGAGTCGTATGGGTTGTATGCAGCTGTTCAATTCCCTCAAAGCCAAGCGGCGCGCCGATGCGCCAACGGGGACGGCACTCATGTACATTGAAGCCTATGTCAATTGCATTAAGACTCAAGTGTTGGTTGATACGGGAGCTACGCACAACTTCATTAAGCGTGCGGAAGCGGAACGCTTGGGCCTTTATGTGGAGAAAGGAGAGGGATACCTCAAGTCCGTGAATGCAAGAGCTAAGCCGCTAGATGGGGCGATTCGTGGAGCTGAAATTCACATTGGCAAATGGCACGGTGAGGTAAACTTCTCGGTAGCACCTCTCGATGATTTTGATGTGGTGCTAGGTATGGAGTTCTTACGGCAGTACAATGTGGTGTTACTTCCTCAACACAACTATATGTGTATTTTGGAAGGAGGGCCTCGAATGATACCGACGGTAGACATGCCCAAGGGTGGGCGATCCAAGCCAAACGCCAAGGTCCTTTCCGCAATGCAACTAAGGGTAGATGCTGGGCGCAAAGGAGGGTTACATTCAGCCTCAATAACGGGGGTAGATGATGCGGCAAATGGGGGCAAGGATGAAATACCGAAGGTTGTTGCAGAAGTGCTCGGGGAGCACAATGGGGTCAAGCCTACTGTCATACCGGAAGAACCGCCTTCAAGAGATGTAATTGAGGGCAAGTTGGAGCTTGAGATTATGCTTCCAACTATGGGGTTGACACCTCCATCAGAGATGGGAGAGTTGCAGGGGCAGCTCGAGGAGTTGTTGGATGCGGGTGTCATCCAAAAGTCCAAGGTGTCACATGATGTGCAGTTTCAGCACAAGGAGTGGGTTGAAGACAAGCAACGGCGTGTCAAGCATAGTGCGGGGGACTTGGTGATGGAGACGATACTTCCACCACAACGCAAGTCAGCACGCCCACTTCACAAGGGCCTTGATCGTGGGGACGAGGGGCCAAGGTTGATTGCCAAGAGAGTTGGCAACGTCTCGCAAAAGGTGGAGTTACCTTCGAGACAGCAGCAGTGGCGACATCAGGTGCATTCCGCAAGCTGTTGGAAGCAGTACCGTGGAGGTACGGGAGATGCAGGATTTGAGCCACACAACCGGGAACCTTTGGGGATTTCCACACACCATGACAAAGGGGAGCAACTTAGGACGAGTCTTGAGTACTTTGTCGAGTGGAAAGGTTTGCCGGATGGGAGAGCACGCTTGGGACACGAGAGCGCACAGCCAGAGTTTGCAGAACGGGGTGCGCAAGTTCCAGCGAAGACGCGACGAGGGCGTCGCGTGAATTTGGTGGGGGAGAATGTCACGCCCCAAATATTCTCAAGCAATTACTCGAGTATTTGGCGCGCGACAAGGCCACCAAGAGGGGTTTTGGCCCATGATGTGTTACATGGGTTGAAGCTTCTAGAAGGCCCAATGGATTTGGGTTAATGCCACAAGTGTGTGGTAGGTGGGGGAGTTTTCTAGAAAAAGCATATTCCATGAGATATTCTTTTGGTAGTTGGCATCTTTTGGAATATTCCTTAGCATATTCTCCTCTTTAGATTTGGACCATTGGATTAGAGTTAATCCTAGCCGTCCATTGTATATAGCTTTAGCTTTAAATAGGTGGAGTTCTCATTTGAGAATCCATCCTCCAAATTGTAGAAATACTCTTAACTTGTAAGTGTATAGCTTTGTAATCTCTCTTTAGTAATAAAATACGAGAGCATTCTCTCAAACACTTGGTGTGCTTCTTCTTCATCTATTTCTTTGGTTAATTGGGGTCTTGTAGGCTGCTTAGCACTAGTAAGTGTCTAAGGCCGCACGGTTTTGAGAAATCGGGTCGTGACATTAGCCAGGATTTGATGCAAAGAAACGCTTGGTTGTTTCTACGTAAAAGCAACTCTCAATCTGAAACATTTAGATGTTGATTGGGATTGCGCATGGATATCGGATACTCACCCAAAAAAGGCAAAAAGTTGAATGGACGTCTGCACTGAAAAACTCGTGAACATTAATATGATATTAGAAACTTTGGTTTCCATGACAACAACTTTAGTTATACTTAATAAAATATAATAAAAAATTTATCCTTTAGTTTAAGTGTATTGGTTAGTGTGAGTTAATTTTAATTTTTTTAAATGTGTGAATATTTTAGAGATATTTTAAAATATATATAAATTTTTGTAAATTAATTAGATTGTTAAACATCAAAAGGATATAAGAGATTGTTGAATAAAAAATTCGTAAAGTACTAGAACACTAAGTGCACAAGAGAGAGTATTATTATGAGAGTGTTTGAGTATTGAATATGTAATAAAACAATCATAAATTTTTTGAAGAGTTTATTTATTATTGTATTTTTTATTTTTTATGAGAAATATTTATAATTTGATAGTTATTTATAAACTAAGTAATAAAAAAATTAGAATTCTGTGATCTAATGTAAATGTAAGTATTATTATCGAATTTCGTAAATTTATTGTATTTTGTATGTAATTATTGTCTCTATTTTATTTTGTATAATCTTTCTATTCTTATTTTATTTGTAAATAAAATCTTCTCCGTTCACTTAAAATTTTAAAATGCTAAATTATCACCAAAAAACAAAATTGGTGTGAGGGTGCATAAACAACCCCAAACGTAAACTTTAGGTAAAACTAACTCTATTTTTAGAAACATCAAAATCAAGTAACGTAATAAGAGGTAAAAATATTATGTTTGAATGGGAAGAGTCGTAGTAGAAGTTGGTACCAAAACCTTGTTGAAATTAGCTTATATGTCAATTTGAGCAAATCTCACATTAGTGAGAGATGGCATGAGGGTGACTTAGTTGGATTTATATAAGATAAGACTCTCTTTATTATTTGTTGTCCTTTTGAATAATTATCTTTTCCCTTTGTAGGATCTTTTTTATGAGAATCTCATAGTTCAAGAGTTTTACATTTAAACCCCTTAAGTTTGTAATAGTTTAATTTTCTCCTTCATTTTTGAACATTTGTAGTAATACCTTATTGTTTGAATAATTACAGTATTGATCATACTATTTAGATATATGCAGTTTGACCTAATAATTTAAAATTTTGTATTGTGACCCAAAAAACTTTATAACTTCTCTTTTAAAGATAGTGAATTTGTTCTAACGGCGCTCGAGGACGTAGGCAACATTACCGAACCTTGTCAAATTTGGTGTTCTTTCTATTTTGTATATTATGTTGGATGATTGGTTAGTTGTTGCCTTGTTGTGATACTATACTCTATTACTAGCATTATTAGTTATGTTTCGGTTATCTAAAAATTGTATTCCGTATAACAATTTATAATAGTGCTAATTATTGTGTGAATGCTTTTGGTGCAACAAATGGTATCAGAGCCAAGTTTAGGATAGTGAGTGGCTATTTTCTGTTGAGTACTTACTACTATTTTGGGTTGTGAATTTGGATTGCTAACTGTTGGATATAATTGTTTGGTAGAGCTTGGTTATTTACGATATTGTGTATGAAGCTTAATTGTGTGAGGTAGCTATGGCATCATCATCATCTACATCGATGAGGATAGTGACAGTGTCTAGTGCAAAAATGGATGTGAAAAAATTTAATGGTCGGAATAATTTTAACTTATGACAGAGTGAGGTGTTGGACGGATTGTATCAACAAGATTTAGATATAGTTATAAAAGAAACAAAACTAGAAGATATCAATGAGGCAGACTAAAACATGCTTAATATAAAAAGCTTGTGGGTTGATTCGTTCTTGTCTGTGTAGAGAGCAGAAGTATCCGTTCATTAAAGAAAAATTTGTCAGTGCATTGTGGAAGGCCCTGAAAAACAAATATATAAAGAAAAGCAATGAGAATCAACTGTATCTATTGAAGAGATTATTTTATTAATTGAGACCACGTACGAGTATCAGTTCTCATATTGATGAGTTTAATAAGTTAATTGCTGATTTATTAAATTTAGAGGAAACATTCAAAGATGAAATAAAGGATATGCTGTTGATTGGTTCTTTTCCAGATGAATTAGATCATTTATATATTACTCTCATCCATGGGAATGATAAATTGTCATTTGAAGAAGTTAGTTCTTCTTTGAAAAACTATGAAATCCATAGAAAGGATCAGAGAGAACATAGAGATGAGTCAATAGAAGCATTGGCAGTGATAGGGCATAGTCAGAGTCAAAAATTGAGAAAATCTAAATCGAGTGGTAGAATAAAAAAATATGAGTGTGCCTTTTGTCGAAAGAAATGGCATTGGAAGAAAGATTGTCCGAAGTTGAAAAGGACATGTTTGTTTCTAATGCATGTGTTGTTGAGAGCGTAAGTAATGATAATGTGTCAAATATTTTTTTAGGTAGTCATTCATCCACGTCTAGTTCTGAAGAGTGGATTATGGATTCGAGTTGTACTTATCATATTTGTCCACATCGAGAATGGTTTTTTAATTTTAAAGAGTTTAATGGTAGAGTTATGCATATGGACAATAATGATAGTTGTCATACTGTTAGGATATGTTTAATTCGATTGAGAAATAATAATGAATCAACTAGAGTTCTAACAGATGTTCGGTATACACAGAAGTTGAAGAAGAATCTCATATATTTGGGAGCATTAGAATCTAAATGTTGTACTGTGTCTATGCGAGATGGAATTCTAAGGGTCACTTCAAGTGCTCTTGTGACTTTGAAATGCATTAGGAGAAGCAACTTGTAGTACTATAATGGTAGTACAATGATTGGATCAGTGACCATGGTTTCTGATAATTATGCACATTCAAATATCACTAGATTGTGGCATATGCGATTAGGGTATACAGGTGAGAATGCCTTATTCAGTTTAGTGAAAAGAGACTTATTAAAAAGTGCAAATACCTGCAAGTTAGATTTTTATGAGCATTGTGTTCTGGAAAAATAGAAAGAGTGAAGTTTGACACCCCTATTCACAATACCGAGGGTATTATTGATTATGGTCACTTAAATATATAGGGACCTTCCCAGACTACATCTATGGGAGGTATGCGCTACTATGTTATTTTTGTTAATGCCTTTTTCAGAATAACTTGGGTGTACGTTTTGAAATTTAAAAATGATATACTTAGTGCTTTCCTTAAATGAAAAAAGATGGTTGAGACACCAACTGACAAAAGATCGGACATCTCAGAACAGATAATTATGGTGAGTATTGCATTGATCAGTTCTTGAAATTGTGTCAAGATGAGGGTATTGTACGTTATTTTACTATAAGAGGTACACCACAGTAGAATGAAGTAGCAAAACACATGAACCGGATATTGCTGTAAAAAGTTTGGTGTATATTATCCAATGCTGGATTAGGCAAGGAGTTTTGGGCTCAGGCTATGATTTATGCGTATTATCTCATTAATCGTCTACTATCAACTGCTATTGGTAATAGAACTCCAATGTAAGTTTGGTTTGAACAACCTGTTTTCTTATTATGATTCTTTACTTGTATTTGGGTCCACTGCATATTATCATGTGAAAAAAATTGAAGCTGGATTCCAGAGCTAATAAAGCAATTTTCTTGAAATTTTCTTCAGGAGTGAAATGATATCGTCTTGGTGTCTGAGTTTAATGAAGATTGTATCCAGTAGAGATGTAACATTTAATGAGTCTTTTATGTTGAAGAAATCAGAAATCAGACAACAACGAATAATACTCCGCAACAGGTAGAGCGTACTCAGAAGTATGTGGAGTTGGAAATAACTATATTAAACCCGGATAGATCTGTAGAGACATATAATGATACTCTTATAACAGAGAAAGTTTTGGGAGATGATGGAGAAGGTTCTAGTTTTAGGATATAATGGAGAAGGTTCTAGTTTTGGGAGATGATGAAGAAGGTTATAGTTTTGAGAGATGATGGAGAAGGTTTTACTC
This sequence comes from Ailanthus altissimus, assembly GCA_946807835.1. Taxonomy (NCBI): domain Eukaryota; kingdom Viridiplantae; phylum Streptophyta; class Magnoliopsida; order Sapindales; family Simaroubaceae; genus Ailanthus; species Ailanthus altissimus. The sequence continues at coordinate 26,484,963 of OX327684.1, forward strand.
AAGAATCTCAACAGCAATAAGAATCTATTGTAGTAAATAGGTCAAGATGTGAGATTCAGAGACCTGCTCGATTTATTGATATAGCGGCTTATGCACTTCCAGTTGTAGATGATGATGTTCTTTCCATTTATAGAGAGCCAGTCGGATATTCTGAAGTTGATCAATGAAAGACAGCTATGGAGGAAGAGATGCAGTAGGAGCTAGCTCAACTACCGAAGAGTGAAAAGATAATTGGATGCAATTAGGTATATGTAAAGAAAGATGAATTTCCTAGCAAGAATGACGTCCACTACAAGGTAAGGTTAGTGGCTAAAGGCTACGCATATAGGGAAGGAATTGATTACATGAGATTTTTTCTCTAATTGTGAAACTTTCTTCCATTAGAATTTTGTTGGCCTTGGTTGCTCAGTTAAATATGGAACTAGTTCAACTCGATGTAAAAACTTCATTTTTACATGGTGACTTGGAAGAGGAAATCTATATGACTCAGCCAGAAGGATTCAAAGTTGGTAGTAAGGAAAAATTAGTTTGCAAACTGAAAAGATCACTTTATGGTTTGAAACAATCATTGAGGCAGTGGTATAAGCGGTTTGATCGATTTATGATAGGTCAGAAGTACATAATAAACAAATTTGATTATTGTGTGTATTTTCAAAGGCCATATGATAGTTCTTTTTATTTATTTACTCTTATATTTCAATGATATGTTGATAGCTTCAACGAATGTCGAAGAAATTAAAAAATTGAAGACTCAGTTGAACTGAGAGTTTGAGATAAAGATTGGGGTAAAGTTAGAAAGATATTAGGCATGGAGATTAGTAGAGATAGAGAAGAAGGCAAAATTTATTTAACTCAGAGCAATATCTGAAGAATTACAATGTTTTGGCATTTTAAAAGAGTCAAAACCTGTAAGTACCCCACTTGCTCCTCATATAAAGATCAATACATCTTTATCTCATAGTTCAAATGAGAAACAAAAGTATATGTCTCGAGTTCTATATGCTAATGCAGTTGGTAGCCTGATGTATGCTATGGTATGTACGAGACTCGATATTTCACATACAGTTGGAGTAGTGAGCAAACATATGTATGATCCTGATAAAAGACATTGGCAGGCTGTAAAATGGATTCTACATTATTTACTAAAGACCATAGATGTTGGTTTAGTCTTTGAAAGAGATGATACATGTGACCCATGTGTTGTTGGTTATGTTGATTTTGATTATGCTAGTGATTTAGATAAACGTTGGTCGACAACTAGTTATGTGTTTACTCTTGCCAGAGCACCTGTGAATTGAAAGTCTACTTTACAATCTACAGTTACTTTGTCTACTACATAGGCAGAGTACGTGGCAGTTACAGAGACTGTGAAGGAAGTTATTTGGTTATAAGAATTGCTGAATAGGTTGGAAATTGATTAGAAGAATATTCATTTTTATTCTGACAGTCAAAGTGTTATTCATGTAGCGAAGAATTGAGTGTACCATATTCAAACGAAAAATATTGATTTTCGATATCATTTTGTGCTGGAGATCATTAGTGAAAAAAGAATCTTACTTTAAAATATTGAGACTGTCGAGAATCCCGAAGATATATTGACTAAGGTGGTGACAACGATCAAGTTCAGTCATTGTTTAGACTTGATCAATATAGTTTGAGTTTGATAACGCCATTGGGCGCAAATTTAGAGGCATTGCATTTGGATAGAGGATTTTAGAAAAAAGTAAAGTTTTGTAGAGGATTAACATATTTGCCAAGGTGGGAATTTGTTGAAATTGGATTATATGCCAATTTAAGCAAATACCACATTAGTGGGAGATAGTATAAGGGTGGCTTATTTGGGCTTATATAAAATATTGCCCTCTTTGTTATTTGTTGCCCTTTTGAATAATTCTCTTTTGCTCTATCAATTTGTAAGATTTTTTTATAAGAATTTTATATTTCAAAAGTTTTATATTTAAACTTTAAAATTTTTAATAGTTCAATTTTTTTTTTATATTTTTAGGCATTTGTAATAATACCCTATTATTTAGATAATTACAATATTAATCATACTATTTAAGTATTTACAGTTTGACCCAATAATTTAAAATTTGGTATTGTGATCCAAAAAATTTTGTAACTTTTTTTTGAAGATAGCAAATTTATTTCAATAACACCCAAAAGACGTAGGTAACATTATTAAATCTCGCTAAATTTGATGTTCTTTCTATTTTACATATTATATTAGATGATTGGTTAATCGATTGTCTTATTGTGGTATTATATTTTATTGTTAATATTATTAATTATGTTTTAATTATTCAAAAATTATATTCTGCATAACAATTAAAAATAATACTAATTATTATTTAAACGCTGTGAGCATAACAAACCTAAATGGAACGTGAACATAAAGAAATGAAATTACTCCAAATGTCAAATGTCAAAAATAAGTAAATATTTTAGCAGCAAGTTGTATGAAAACAATTTAACTATTGACTATAATTGTCAAGTATCTGCCTAATTTGTCATTCTCAATTGATTTCGTCTTACCATATTACATGAATCATGACGAAATGAGCCCTATTCCCTCACTTTCAAATTAACAATAGACAAATTTGCTGATTGCACGCCTGATGTCATTTCAATTGAACTTCTACGAGCATTATCTGAGTCGTGATCCTACCAACAAACATTGAATTAAAACACAAATTAATATACAAAAATTCGTGGAATTTAAGGGCCAAATGATGAACACCCTCTTTAACAAAAGGAAAAAAAACCCTCAAGAGTCTCATTATTATAACTTTTTTGTATACCTTTTCAAGGTAATATTATCCGAGGAAGGCCTGCCCTATAAAATTAGAAAATTACTCATAAAGAGAGAGTTTGCCACTTACCTTCCTGTATTGATTTAGTTAACTACTAAAAGATTATTTCAATATTTTTAAAATATCAAAAACCTTTCTGTTAAAAATATTAGAGAATTTTTTAGTAATTAGAGATTTTATCAAGAAGTAAATGGCAAACTCGCTTGTAAAGATTTTTCAATGCATATAATTTTCTATTTTGGAGTCCAATATTTTTCAAATTAAAAATGATAATTAAGCAATGTTTCAAAGTCAATGTGTAAAACAATGTAGTCCATCCCGTGGCTTTGTGCTTTGATTGTAATGTCAATGATTGTTACAAGCACTTAATAAACTAGAGGGAAGAGAGAAGTGCTTTTGAAGTCACAAAAGTCACTTCACTTGGGGTAGGCATGTATGAACACATACTCCACAATTCTACTGCTTTGAATAATATTCAGGTCAGTATCACAAAACAATTAAATGAAATTTTTCCATGTTTGTTTAACCACGAAATGATGGCAAAGTCAAATGGCTGACTACTCTTACCTAGCTAGACATACCAATTATCATGGTTTTGTGCCTATATTTTCCTTGTTTGCAATAGTCTTGTTAATTATCATTCACAATCAAAATCATCATCAAGAAGTTGTTGAATTGAATACGGCAAAATGGACAATTTGTTATCTCTAGTCTGGATGCTGCTGCATATCATATCTGGAGAAGTGGATCCCATTCTAACCCGAGGTTTTAATTTACTCTAATACAGAAAAAGTTTATATTAAAAAAAAAAAGTTACTAAAAATGACATGGAAAATGAAACAAATTGTAACTATATATTACAACATCTTATGAAATTCCCATGAATTTAAAATAGAAAAGCATCTAAGTTAACATTCAAAGATTCACATGTGAGAAGTATGGTTAGTCTAAAAAAATTGACAAGTTGCCATAAAAGTTAGGAAATTAGACAAATAATATTTGTTTGTGGATAAAGCAATCTAGAAAGGTCTAATATATCATTATATAAATCTAATGGTTCATTAATATAATGTGGGTGGGTATATGCTTTTTTTTTTTTCAACTTAGTTATGTGAGAATTTTTCTACTAAAGTCTATTGAGTAATGATATAAATTTTAAGTTGTAATTAAATTATATTTTAAATAATAATGTGTTAAGTAATAATTTAATAATAAAATTGTGTAAATTTTAAAATTATTTATTATACATAATAATTTATTAGTACATTATTATTTAAAATACAAATTTAAAATGTGTAGTAATATTTTTAAAAAATTTACTGTTCACGTGAAATAAAATTTTATGGTAAAAACAGAATAGCATCAACTTTACAAGGATTAAACACAGTCATTTTACTGTGGCTGAACTAAACTTGATCGTATCATACATGTTTAATATAATTTCGATTACAAAATTTAGACGGCAGCAGAAAAAGATTATACATAGTGGATTTGATGTAACCATCGTCTATCTCCTTATTCAATAAACAATTAGTTAATGTCTGCTTTGTTCGCTATATTTCCAACAACGAAGCAGCACAGCTAATTGAAAGCACCTTGGAATTTGGTTGCTGTGTGAATCGACTTTCCCACTCTTTCTTTTTAACTTTCGGGCCTATCTCCATTTTTTTTTTTCCACATAAATAAACAATAACTTGTATGTCATATTCATCTTTATCCCTAAAATTAATGAAGGAAGAATATATATATCAGATAGCAATGAAAGAGCACCAAGAGCAAGTGCATAAAAAAATCTTTTAATATTTACAGTTTCCAATTCTTATCTATTTCATACAACCGTCTTCTCAGGGGATTAAAAGGAATAAACAGCGTTTACTCCAATCATAAGCTTAATATTTTCATATCATTTGTGACAAGACTATTATCAAATGGTACATTTTCTGTAAGTAAACAACTTCAACAAGGTTTGCTTCTATAAGCACCAATTTCCCGCTCGACTATTGTTCATTCATGAACTGCTTTTGAATCATCCAGATCAGGCTCATTAATGCTCATTAGCGTGACCAATATCAGATCAGTGCCCAAACAGCATATGAATCAACAAAATGAAAAAATGGTTTAAATGGAAGTTACAATGACTACCTATCCTAATGTCTAAAAGGCCAAAACCACCTTAAAATTTTGTTGTCCTCAGATTAAGCAATAGAAATCTTTGTACCTTCACTTTGAATTGTGTTCTCTGAAACCAAAAACATTACCATGCAAAACGGGTTCCCGTTCCATCAAGAAAACGATCAGTATGCCACCCTTTGGCCTGCAGTTCAGACAGAAATGGGGTGAACACACCATTCATCTTCTCATAGGCACATTGCAACACAGTAAGACTGGGATCCTGGAAAGACTTCTGCATGCTTGCAGCATATGCTGCAACTAGCCAACCCCTCAATGCATCTTCACCAGACGCATTATGCTCTAATACCATATCAGTCCACTTATTTCCAGGACTCAAAATAAACTTCTCCTCGGCGAATAATTCTTTCAATTCATGAAGTTTTGAAGGCTTGACAACCTTGTGCATAGCCCTTCCTACCTTTACACTGCCAGCATCTTCTATAAGTCGTCCAGGAAAAAGATAATCTTCTTGATATCTTAGATCAGCAGGGCTTGATATTCTTCCAGTCTGAGTTGGGTCCCAATCAAAGAATCAGAGAGGTAAAGAGCAACTATGAACTTATGGAGTTGGGGATACAAAACAAACCTTCACAAAATCAGCTACAATCATTGCTGTCCTTTGTGGATTCAATGTATTGACAGGAGCAGCTCTCATTTCTTCAATGACACTATAAACGTGTATGACAGAAAGAAGTGGACCAACAACCAACTGCAAGAAGATAACCATAAGCACATAAATATGAAGAAAATGGCATTTCTCAATCATTGTTTTATCTTCCTCTTTCTTTCTTACATAAGAATTCTACTTGCAAGTCTGTCAAACTTATATCATGTGTAATAGGCTTTCTATAGCCTAAATGACTTTCCAGGATTTCAGAACCTAATCTACAATGCTTCATTACTTCTGTAAGTTTTTCAAAATAAATTACATTAATAATGTTCAGCATTCAACCTAAATAAAAAATTGTTCGTGCATATAGGATAATGATGTTCTCATTTCAGAGTTTGGTAATACTTAACAGCTACATTTCTTTAAGGAATTACCAAGAAATTAATCATTTCTCTCAACCAAATTTGATTTGAGAACCAAAAACCTGTATGTTAATGATCATTAGAGAGAATTATTTCAAAGAGTGGAAGAAATAGATTGACAGGCGAATAGCAAGTTTCTAAGCAGCTTAAGAAAAGCTCCACCGCACCTATTTGCTGAAATTGGATAGGAAATCAAAGGTGCCCTGATACTCATCCAAACACGTCAATATAAGATTTGTACAAGATTTCAAGAAACTAACCGAATTTTCCCATATAGACAATGCTTTATAATTATAACAGCTATTTTCCTCTTTAAGTAATGAGTTTCAATGTTCAGATCTGAAAATCACAAACTACATTTGTATGTAATCATTAAAATGGATAGAGTATCACATTGATAACATTTCAAACCCAATTCATTATCCTCGTTCTTGAATCACAGAATTATTAAGAACAAAAAAACAACATTAAAAAAATTGATTGCTTGAAATAATGCACATAAATGAGTGAATACCTTTCCTTGCATTGATGAACATATGGTAGATGCTAAATGAATTCCTGCTCCGATGCCAACTACATTAAAAAGAGTTGAGATAGCCTCCCCTTTTGCAAATAGGTCACTAAGATTCCCCTCTTTGGCAAATGAAGAATATATAGGTAATCTGGTTGCTCTAGCAGCAACCACTGCCATTCCCTATCAAATCCAAAAGATAAAGTAAGATTCAACAAATAATAGGTAATCTAGTTGCTCTAGTAGCAACCACTGCCATTCCTTATCAAACCCAAAAGATAAAGTAAGATTTAACACAGACATAAGAGAAGCAATATGTAAAACTGGAGGATAAAGAACAAATTCAGTAGCCGTGCACTTGAAAATGAGAAAGAAAACATGTCGACAACAGAACCCCTCTCATTTCATTTCTGATTTGATAGTGCAAATCATCATACTGATTCAACAAAAAACTTAAAATTTCGGGGGAAGAAAAAAATAGATGTGGCTCTTGGAAAAAAAAAATATTGAGGTAAGTTAGTACACCTTTGCAAAATTACCAAGTCCTGCCATTTCGAGAAAAAGATGTGGGCATAAAGGAGAAAGAACTTCCAAGCCAGTGCCGAAGTCATAGAGGACATCAGCTGCAGGTTGCAATGGTTTTCTAGTTAGACATCTTTATACAAGTCATTGATAACACAAGGCAAACTACATGCACACTAAGCATACAAAGTACAAACCAAAAATTCTCCAACGTTTAGGTTCCGAATCCATTCTTGCTCCCAGATTACTGCATATGAGCTTTCCTACATGCTGCATACCATCCTTCAATATCTGCTCATCAAACACAAAAACTACCGTCATGTTAATTAGCAGACGCAAATTATGACTAGACTATTCAGTAATTTAAGCGATGACCACTTGCCCAGCTCACTACAGTTGCCTGTGCAGGTGTGGGTCGCAAGCCTGCAGCAAATAGCAGTGACTGCAAAAGAGTAAGAATATAGAGAAACAACCCCCATATTACAGTTAGCACATGCCGAAATATTATAATTAACATGCACATAACAAAAAACACATTTTGTTGTAAATGCATTAACATTTACATTCTCTATAAAAAAAAAAAATTTAAAAAAGACCTGGGTAGACATCACGGATAATGTGGCACTGGTGAAGTGTTGCAGCGCGCGAAATTGAGTATATCTAAGATATCCCTCGTTCACACTGCACAAATATAAAACACTCAGAAGCTATAAAATAATCACCAAAAGAATCACTACTTAAAACAAGTAGAAAGCAAATATGTTACCTGTACGGATATCCTGAGGGGAAGAATTTTTTGAGGAATGATTCAACTATTCTACGGTACACTGGTCTCGAGTCATCAACCACCTTCATCTATAAAATAATATTCAAAATGAATTTTAACTTTTCTTTTTAAAAAAAAAATGGTATAAATACAAAAATGAGCAGTGAAAATTGAGAAGAAAAACTGACAGAGAGGTGGCCGTCCGGTTCAAACCGGTAGTGGCGAGAGACTGAATCGGAGGTTTCGAACCAGTAAACTGGGATATCTTTTACTGCGATGCTTTTATCCGGTTCCTTCTTCTTCTGCATCTTAATTTTTTCCTTGAAAACAACACAAACAATAAATGAATTAGTTGATTATAGTTTCAAATCGTGGATACTTCTGAGTGTGAAACTTATGTTATGCGCGCGTAAATGAATGACTAAATACCAGTAAGTTCATGGAGCGAGAGAACTGTAGGATAAGAGATATTGACCCACGCTGGCTCAGGCGGAGTTTTCGGAACGGAGAGGTTTGAACGAGATGATCAAATGTTATGATTATTTAAGCAAACCTGGTTACTGGGTCTTAGGGATTGACATAGCAGAAACAGCCCATTGGGCTTTGACTTTCTGTCTTAACGTTTCAATTCACTACCCTATTTGACAATACTGGAACATTTTAAAGTAATTATTGATTTAATCAAATTTCGAAAAATAGTAAGTAATAATATGTCGGGGATATAAAATAGAAAAAGTTAATTTTCTGTGTTTTGATAATTTTTATTTTTCAGAACATAGATTATTTCTTAGCCAAGTAATGTAATTTGAATTGTATGTATCACCAACTCGAGGAATCTTTAGAACAATCCCAAGCAGAAAATTAGGCGATTCCTGAATACCGAGTACACTTGAACACGAATTTAGTTCAAGCATCGCCATTCAAGCGAAACGTTTTCAAAAACCCAACTGGGCGCCTACACTTACCATAACGCAATACAACTTTCAGGCAAGATAATCTTCAGTGACATACCAAAGTACTAATTAGAGTTAAAGCTTCAGACACAATGTTCATGGAGCTCTGCTCTTGGAAAATATCAGAATGAGCTCTATTTTGTGATTACAATATATCAGTTTTATACAAGAGTTTTCTCCTCCTATCCTTCTCAATAAATCAGACATTTTATCAATGTCATATCAAGAACATATAATCTGCAAAAAGAACAACCATTCAAGCTTCCTATTTGCATAAGAGCAAAAAATCTCTTCAAAAGGTAATTTCAGGCATTGACAGGATTTAGAAACACAATTATCTGTATTAGGCTCCAGATCCTGCTTAGCTCTCACAAAAAGGTCAACCGGCAATGTTAGTTTCACATTGTCACATCAGGATCATCATCATAGTCAAAATCTTCACTAGAGTGTCTAAATCTTTTTGCATCTCTTGAAGCGCCTCTTCCCTTCTTCGGTTTTCCTCTGAAAACAATTTAGATACACATATATGTTCATCATGGCACCATAAAACTTTATCACCGTTATCATCTATTTTGACGAAGGTAGCATCATAATAATTTTGATAAGGGTAATATAGAAGTGTACTTACTGCCCATTCCCATAGATACCTCCACCCTTGGACCGACCGGGACCAAAGTCTGATCTCCCATCTACAGTAAACACAAAAGGAGAACAAACAGTAACAAAACTAAGTAAAAAAGTTGTCTATAGGTCTGCATTATGGCTCACCTTCTCGTCCAACAGCTTGCTCTTCAGCCTGAACACGGACACACAAAAGTTAGTTACATACCTACTGTTTGAAAAATCTGGAAACATGGATCAGAAAATGAAAAAAGAGTTAAGATCTGATAAATGCACTAGTTATGAAACTACTCTTCCTCACTAGTAAAGTGAATAAGATCTTCTATTATGAAGGCAGCCCTGGTTACATCTGTTTTATTGATTCAGTTAGCTGCAAAATAGTCTCCAAAATAAACTAAAATCTCAACATTTTGCTTTTTTATTTTAAAATGGAGAACTTGAAGTAAATGAATCACACAATTCATTGTATTAAGCATGGACAGAAAACTCTGATCATTAGTGTCAGATTTGACACACAAGCAGAACAAGAAGTGGAAGTATCATTATCGTAGAAGTTTAAAGTTCAAAATACACACAGCTCGCGAGGTGACTGAAGATAATGAGAAGAGCCGATCTTCAGGCTGGAACTTCCTTGACCGCTTCAAGCTGCATCCACAAATTTTGATAGTCAGATGATCTGACTAAAACTTTCAGTATCTGAAAGACAGTGACTTAATATATATTTTTCTATAAAATATTTTGATATCTTAGTCATCTTCTGCTTTGATCTAAACTTCAAAGAATTGAGATATCAAGGCACAAACAAAAAGTCATTAAAGTATGATAGTCTTCACAAAATTAACCAGAATTATGATTTCACAGATTCAATTAAGTAGAAGAAAATGAAAAGAAGTATATAATTGCCACTCCATACAGTGCAGTGTTCTTAGATGAAGATAAGAACCCTTCAAAACCTTTCAATACATTGCCGCATTGGCTCGGATCCTGTAAATAACTTGTCTCCATATCATAGACCTGCACTAGAAGAAAATTTGTCAGGCTCCAATGAGATGGGTTAAAGAAAAGAAATCAATTGCATAAAATAAAACTCTAAGACATAAAGAGCAACCTTCAAAAGATGTGTTAACATCGACACACCACACAGAGAGCATATATTATAGCAGATACACCGTAATGCAAGGACAAGATATTGCTATTAGAATAACTAGGTTATTTTTCCATTTCATCTTATGAATATTGTGCAAGTGTTTGGTCAAGCATCAGAGTTGAACACTTCAGGCAGAAGGTTTAACAATATAACCACATCCAAAACACCCACTTACCACCTGCTTCAATGAGACCAGCACCAAAAACCAACCTTGGTCAAGAAAACTCTTACTTCATTCATGATATCTATAAGCTAACAAATTTGGTATTCGAACACCCCACCCAACATTACCTTAGTTGATTTAAGACTTTAAAATGCACCGCTTTAGTTCTCAGTAGGGAGAAAGTCTTACATGGTACTGCTCCCAACCCGTCACCCACATGACCATCCAATGGTATCATACCAAATCGGTCAATCATGGTTGGGTATAGGGAATATGAGAGAAAATTTATAATAGGTGGTATAGTTTTATTGGATGGTCATATGAAAGCTGCCCCATGTAAGACTTTCTCCTCAGTAGGATCATAGTTTAGCATAGAGAAGGAAAAAATATATATATATATATATATATATATATAATAAAAATTATTCCTTGGCATCAAAGAGATAATAACCATAATTTTTCCCCAATAGTTGTATTGGTAACATTAAGGCAGAGCTCCACTTCAATTGACTAACAGAACCAAACACGTTCAAACAAGAAAGAGAACAATCGTGTACCTTTTACAATGTACCCAATTGAAGTAATTGAATAATATCAGTTTAAAACCAACACTAACAAATTAGAAACCCTAAAACCATAATACCCCGTACATTGAAAGCAAATTCGAACAACTCAAAACAAGTAGATGCATTGTGTTGAGTAAAAATACAAGAATCAGAAAAAGGGGAAATCACCTGCTTTTCAATATTGCGAAGCTCTTCATGAAGCTTGGCTCTCTTACTTAGAAGTGACGCCATTACTGCAGATGCGCTCGCTGAGGCTCGTTGCCCTGAAATATTTGAACCCAATGAATGAACGTATCAATAACATTTTTTTCCCCTTTCTTTTTACTGCAATGAAATCAGAAAGGGGTTATGCAACGAACGACTACCTTCGGGATCCATCATTCGCGGGAAATTTTTAATGATTAACGATCAAGGTTATTGAATCCTAAACCCTAATTAAGAATACGATTTTTTTTTTTTCGTTTTTGAAGAAAACCCTTTTATACGTTGTTCGTTAGTAATAAAGTTAGTAATAACGTTCCCCCACGAACTTTATTACTTTAAGACCGAGAAATGTAACGCAGTGAATCATCACGTGCCACGTCATTGAGAACGAGTGCACCATGGGCCTTTGAGCGGATTATTATCCAAGTTCTAACTTCTTAGGCCCATATATGTCAAGTAGTGATCATCAAAGGTAATCCAAAGTCAAAACCAAACGTTACTATTTCATATTAATTTTAGAGTTTTCTCTTGTAAATCAATAGAATTAATTATTATTTTTCACCTACAAGAATGACTTTTTCACCTACCTTGACCTTGTTTTTCATATGAATTTTTTCACAGATTAAAAATGTTTTTTTAATTAAAAAATTACTAAAAATTTTTTGAAGTGTTTAATTGTAAATTAAAAAATAGTTTATGGAATTTAAAATAAAAAAACTGTTTTATGTTCTAATTTTGAGTTTTTAAAAATAAAGGTGATAGAAATTTTTTAATGTGTTAAATTATTTAAAATACCCTTATTTATTCAAAACTTTTACTTAAATTCTTTTTACAACATAAACCTCAAAAAATCTATCTATTAAAGTAATTACATAATTTTCCTTAAAAATTGTGAATGACAATCAAATGAGTAATAGGTTTCAAGCTCTATATATAAAATAAACTCTATTTAAAAAGTCATACCAAACGGACCTAAATACATTTAAGATATCTAGTGGCTATAGATATAGATTAATGTTAATCATACTTCTTAACTAATGTTGAAGTTGAAGTTTGAATAGTCTCACCAAATTAAAAGATTAAAAAAAAAGTATATTGAAAATATTTTATTACAAAAATAAATATCACTTATACAAAATATGCCTCAAAATTAATTGATATTTCTCACACTAAAAAACTGAATGATATTTTTTAAATCTCTTATTTATAGTTTAGCAGGTTAACCCGAGTTTAAACAAGGAACACTCAATTTGGTGTTATAAATTCTTTAAAAAAAAGACTACTCAAATTAAATTGCAATTAACATAAAAAAAAAAAAAAAACTGATCATGTAGAATTGGCATTATCAAATTTCATCGGGCACGTTGAATGTTTTAAGAAAATATTTTGTAAATAGTCAATAATTTATTTGTAAATATACGAAATTTTGTCTTTATTAATTGCATAAAAAAGTAATATATTGTTACCCTAGGTATTTGTGCTAACATTGGTGGGTTTATTTATTTATATCAATCCTTATTTACATTTATATTATCATTGTTAGGATTTTTAAAATGAAGACAGACCCTTTGGCGTTTGCTCTTGCTTATTTTATAATTATATATATTTTGTGAGTCTTAACATAATTCAAGCTTTGAATGTTTAGATGTCTAACCATTTATAAATCTGTCTTCTTATTCTCATAATTTTTTGGTAATAATGTACTATGTATCACAAGAACTTACAAATTTATAATCAAGTTACGCGTAATATAAAATTTTATTTATATATTTATATCTTTTATTAATCTCAAAACATATCAAATTCCTTTTTAATATTGTTTTCTTTATATTTTTGAATTGTGAAGTCTCTTGATTTGTCAAATTCAAAATATGAGGAAAGTGATCACTAGAGTAAATATCGAAAACACCGCATACTGAAATTTTTTCGAAAATTCCAGCATAATATAATCATTTTTAAGTATAAGTTTGACTTATATAAAAATAAATAAATAATTAAAATCAAAATATTAAGTACGAGAATGTTATAATGTACTAAAAATACGTGCGAATATTTATACATGTTGTAAATCTCAACTTTACTCTATACAAATCTTTTTATATTTATTTTCTCAAGTTTCTAAAATATGCATTTTTTAAGTAAATTATAAAGCATGGTTTATATAGTATTGTTTCATGGATATTTATTAAACTCATCAAAGTTGTCTACTAAACATAATACAATATTTTAAATCTGACTACATTCATCGCGTGGGATCAAAATACGATGTACAAAATAAAGTAAACTCAACTTTATTGTATTTTCATCGTCTATCTCTATTACTTTCAAATGTTTGTACTAATTATCAAAAAATATATACGACAACTTTTTTACACCTAAAAAATACATATCATACAATTGAGTACCAATTTTCTCTTCAACTGTTAGATAGAAGGGTAATCTTACAAATTGAGTACCAATTTTCTCTTCAACTGTTAGATAGAAGGGTAATCTTACAATTTTAGTACGATGATCAATACAAATTTTTTCCGACTTAATTGAATACGTTTCTTCTTTATATAAAACCATATCTCATTATATAAATTAGAGGTATGATATCAGGCAATAATAACTCATGCACCAAAATATCGAAGAATGTCAAATTTAACACATATAAAAAAAATATCTTATATACGTGTACCTAAATAATGCCTTTTGATTCTCTATTAATTTATCCTTTGTAATTTTTAGACATCATATCTTCGAATAAATCATCATTGATCCACGAAACAATATATGTTATGGAAGTTTATATTTTTTCAATACATTCTTTTTTTTTATAAGAATTAACAAAATAAATAATATTAATATTATTAACAAATAATAAGTATATATATTAACTAACATACAATATTATTTTTCAAAAAAATTACAAATAATATTATTTCAACTCATATAAATCAAAAGAAAGGGAAATTATTAATCAACATATTATAATAATTAATTAAGTTAAATTTATTTAATATATAATTAATTACAAAATGTACTCATTAAATAATAATGTAACAACAAACTAAAATTATTATCACTCAATAACACATATACATATTATTATATTATCGAGTAAATTAATCAATTAAAAATAATAATATAGTTTTAAAAAATAAACATATAATATTAATCAACTTATTAATGAATTGATTGGTTAATATAATTAAAATTAATTTATTTACTTTAAATAAAAATTAAACATAATTAAAATAATTTTAAATTTTTTTAAAATTATAATTGTACCACGTAGTAGCCTATGAAGGCTCCAAGTAGTACAAAAGTGTAACATCGCGGACTTTATTGCAATGAAATGCATTCAATATGGCCTCGAAATTGTTGAGAAACTAGGCGACTTTAGTCGCAGCACTGAATGCGGTCTGGTTTCAACAAAATACACTTAACATTTAATTTTTAGTCAATTTTTAACGTTTCTCACACCATTTTAACATATTTTTTATATTCAATTCATCAATTTCTATCTATTTATACATTTAAATATAATTTCTAACTAATTTATAATAATATTTAAATTTTTTAAAAAAATTTAAAAATTTATTAAGAATCATCAATTTTCTTAATTTAAAATGATAAATATGTTGTGCAAAATTTAATATACGTAATGATAAATTTAAATTTTTTGATTTAATTATATTTTTTAATATTCAAAGTTTAATTCAGTAGAAAGAGTAGAAAATAGTATATTTTTTTATTTTAGAGTAAAAATATCATATTTTAAAATATTTGAATAATAAAAAATAATGAATTAAAAGTTAATTGGAAAAGAATAATTATAAAATATAAAAAAAAAGTAAGAAAACCAATACGCGGCGACTCGACAACGTTCACAAACACACGCTGTGCGTGTGACACACAGAGTGAGAGACGTCACGTGGGACCCTCTTAGGCGCACATGCAAAGTTCAAACTCCGGCATGCCCATGAAGCACGCAGTTGGTGGGTCCAGAGTCAGCCGACGGCCTAGATTTCGTTTGCAAATCCCCGTCAAAAAATACACAACTGTGAAGCGTTAATTTAATAATAAAAGTTCTAACTAGATTCGATGCGGTCCTACTTAGCGACAAAGAATTCCGAGTCAAACGTCGGCAAATTGATAAGAAAGAAAAAAAGAAGGCGTTAATACTACGCACCGCCCCATCCCCCACCCCCCACCCCTTTTCGTCAATTGTCATTTTTCAATCAAAGTGGCTCTCTCATCATTTTCGCTTTTCTTCAATCACGACACACATCACCCATTCGCCAAATTTACTTGCCACCCTTCATTATTCATTTATTATAAAAATATATATATATACATGTATCCGTTGGCCAATCGCCATATAGCAATTAGCATACGCTCCTCTCCTCACAAAAATTTTCGAATCTTTCCACCTTTACGATTTTGTTTTCTCTTTTATAACTTCAGAATATAAGAGAAAGGTAAGAAAAGCCGAGAGAATATTGAATTTCGTTTTTTTTTTTAATTTCTTTTTTTGCCACTCGTCAGCAACGCGGTTTATTTTTGCGTGTATTAAACTTGGGGGATTCCTCCCACAATTTCAGTCTGCACAAATAGATTTTGCTCTTCGTTCGTTCATAGAGGGTACTGATCTTCCCCTCTGCTTGCTGCCGCCATGTCTTTCAGAGGACTGAGTCGAGTAAGTATTCAGTAGTCGTTGATTTCATGTAAGTTTATTTGGTTGAAGTTATGGTTTTTCCCTAGCATATTGAGATTTACGTGTTTAGTTTGGTTTACTTCTTTGATTTGATCAACTCTTGGAGTTTGCATGAAAGAAATCTTATCGGATTATGGGTTCTTTTATTGCAAAAATAATGATTTAAAGCTGTCTTTTGATGAGGATGATCTGTAATAACAAAATCTTGGTTAAATGTTGGGGTGATGTTGGCTAAGAAGGCTGAGGAAAGAAGTAATCTGTTAGCACACCTTTTCTAGCTAAAATTGCTGTGCCTGTACCTTACCCAGTTGGGGAGGTCTTTTTAATATTGTGTTTCAGATAATGATAAACCCAGATTTTCTCCGCGGCCAAGCAGACTGTTTGTTCACTGATATAAGTCTTTAGTTGTTGGAATCTGATGCCTTGATCAGGTTTAGAACTACTGATCTTTGATACGATTCAGTAAGACAAGCAGATAGGAAAAAAATTCTGAATCCGGTAACATGCATGCGATGGATTTCATAACTTTTTCTAAATTGTAAAATCTCCTAATCATGGAACTAGTGAAACCACATGTTATCTTCTTTGATATATTCATCAAGCTTTACTAGAATTTGTTCAAGTTTCAACTATTCAATTTGCAAATCTTATTATGCATTTGGCTTTTGCTTTTCAGCCAAATGCCACTTCTGGCATGGGCGTCGCTGATTACAGCAAAAATGCATTCATGGAATTGCAAAGGAAGAAGGTTCACCGATATGTGATATTTAAGATTGATGAGAAGAAAAAGGAGGTTGTGGTTGAGAAGACTGGTAGCCCAGCTGAGAGCTATGACGATTTTAGTGCAGCTTTACCTGAGAATGATTGCCGATATGCTATATATGATTTCGACTTTGTGACTTCTGAGAATTGTCAGAAGAGCAAAATATTCTTCATTGCATGGTTAGTGTTTGCCTTCAATTCCATAACTTTCACCAACTTGATTGAAGTCATTACTTGTTGCTCAGAAAATACTCCTTGTGAAATGTAACAATGAACATTAGAAAAGTCCATTCACATGATTTTCCTTTTTAATTTCAATTAGAAAAGCAATGTCTATTCACTGCCTCCTTGACCTAATCTGTTGCTTTCCTCGCCATTATGTATAGACATGTCCTTTTTATTTTTTCTCCTACTGCAAGCATTATTCTTGCACTTAAGGCGCCAGTTTGTAGAACTTCTTAATTAAGATCTCATACTTAATTATTTATCTCTAATCAGGTCGCCTTCAACCTCTAGAATCCGTGCCAAGATGCTGTATGCCACATCTAAAGACAGGTTTAGAAGGGAGCTGGATGGTATTCACTATGAGATTCAGGCTACTGATCCTACAGAGATGGATCTTGAAGTGCTTAGAGAGCGTGCAAACTGAAGAGTTTGCAGTTCCGCTGTTTCTTCTTTCCTGGCAACCAATCTGCTTTTGGTTTGGCACCTATTGAACTTGTGCTCACTAAAGAGCTATCTGCAAATTTCACATGAGAAGAAGTACTATATGCATAAACTTTGAATAACTGGCATATGGGGAGACTGATTGGGCTGACATTATTATCTTGTGAAATTTGCTCCCTAATTTTTTACTGCTTTTCTGTTGAATATAAGTTTGTTGGTATTTGGAAATTCAGAATATATTATCATATAGAGTGATCTCGAATCATATTGTCTCTCTCTCTGCTTCCTGTTAACTTTATTGCTTGTAATCTTTTTATCCTTTTCCGCATATGTAGTCCCATGGAAACTTAAGAATTAGATGAAGCTATCAGCACATGGCAAGAAATAAAACTAGTGTTTGGTTCTTGGAGTCTTCAATTGCTTCAGAATGCAGAACTGGCAAAGAATTTGTAAAGACAAGTAATACAATCACAGACTAATCCGTATCGACAAAAATAATAATCTCTTCTTGTTATGTGCTGGCGTCTCTTGTGCTATATCTTTCGTCATGTTCTCTCCTGACATCTCCTCCAAAGATTTCTCTGTTGATTCAGGCACCAAGAAAGTGAACGTGATGCCAAAAGTTCACAATACCCAATTGCCGGTACCCTGCATCTTGCCTTTGCCTTATCCTAGTTCTGAGCCCGATACAGGAACCCAAGTGCAGTGAAGATGTTAGGTTATGACTATAAAATGCAATGTCAAGCAAGAATCAAGTGTTTCTTGTTCCGAGCACGTGAAACCCTACAAATTTATTGGACAGCATACCAAAAAGCATTGGATGGTTCCTCAGCGAGCCACTCAACTTTTGAGAGACTGCCTCTGCATCAACCTGAAAAACCTTAGACATCTCTGCTGCGATCTAAACTAATAACAACAGTGACTGACATTTTCATCATCATCATGATCAGGTTAATGTTGCTGGAACTGCTCCAAACATGAATATAAACATTCTACAACCATGATCTGTTTCTGGCATAGTGGAGCCTGTGGGTTCAGCTGCATTAGCTGGAACTTTGAATCTAAATTTTTAAGGACATTGATAAGAGTAACTGGAGAATAATGCTGACACAATAATTGAAGAAAACATTCTTATACTGGTCGAAATCCTCGTTGAAATTATTAGACAAGTGTGAGTTTAGGATTTATAAAGCGCAAGAGTCTAAGAAAACTGCAAATAGTAGCAGCATATTCCCTGCCTTTTTGCATTATATCACTCTGTTAGTCGGCGAATCCTTCAATTTATTCTACAGAAATTGTGTTGAGCTGCTTTTAAAGTTTAAAGATCCAAATAAATGCTTTTTCTGCCCCATGTTCAAAAGGCGTTACCTAAAAACCCATACAAATTCTAAGAAACCAGCATGAATTTTATTGAACTTATGCTAAAGCTGCCACAGGATGTAACATTGTGCAATTCTTATGCACTTTGGCAGAGAAGATGACAGGCATCACTGCCTCTCTCGTGTAACACTGCATGTATGTACGTAACTGGGCAGAACTTAGATAGGTATGATTATGATCAACTCAGGTCCTCATAGTCCAATAGTAGAAACTACTCAGCTGACAGCCCTGCAAGTGTAAATGGACAAATATTAGGCCCAATTCGACCCCACCAAATTTAAATATTTTTGTTCCCTTCCTAAAGCTTATAAAAAGAGGATGGAGCATAAGATGGAGCAGGTTTACAATTCGATTACTTTATTCTTACTTTTATATATATACACTTAGTTTACAGAAAGATTGAGAGTTTTTCCAAGTATGATGCATAACTTCTACTAAATAAATGTGGTTGAGTATAAATCAAGCTCAGAAAGTCAAGAAGTAACAAAAAGGTCCTGTAAAATTATCTCCATTTTCAGAAATCTTAGAAGCCAGGGTTGCACTGGACCAATTTTCTTTGGTCTTGTTCATCTGCTGACATTGTTCATACATTATTATATGTGTAATGAGATCTAAAATGCTGCAATTAAGCTACGACAGGTGGACCCTGATCCTTTTATTCATCAACTAGACTAGCTCCGTAGATAATAGATATTTCCAAAACCTAACCACTTGAATTCAAATCATCTCCAACGAAAACAATGATAATGATGCCGTAAAAGAATCTACAGAAGATAAGAAATACAAGAAGATGGATGCTGGAAAGGAAGCTATTTAAAAGCCATAGATGATAGATCATCAGATCATTGAATAAACAGACAGAACCAATCATATTACATTATATTCTTAGCATTGTCCAAGACAGACGTTCCTGGCTTTAGAGAACAGACAATGGTGAAAAAGAAAAGGAGAAATGAACATCAGATCTTCTCTGAAACAGTTAAAAAAAACACAAGGTTGTACAATATTATGCTAAAAAACTAGTCACTCGCTCTAAACAACTGGAACTGTTCTATTGTTATGAGTATCCATTTCTTGTCCTCCCTCATCCTGATTTTCACCTGACATCTCCTCCAAAGATTTCCCTTTTGATTCTGGTACCAAGAAAGTGAACAACATACCCAGGAAGTTAATCACACCCAACACAATGAGAGAATTCTTCACCCCAATACCAGGAGGATACCCTGCATCTGTCTTGGCCTTGTCCTTATTTTGAGCCAAATACAGGAACCCAAATGCACCCACCATAGCACCAAGTTTCCCGGATGCTGCTGATATCCCGTGGCAAGTAGACCTCAACCTTGCAGGGAAAATTTCAGCTGGCACCACAAATGTTGTAGCATTAGGTCCAAAATTCGCAAAGAAGAAGGTTAGCGAGTACATCACCACAAATCCAATTCTGTGGTCTTTATGAGTCCAGTGGTCATACGGAATGGCCAATGCGAACATAAATATTGTCATGAAGAAGAAGCCCATCAATTGGATAGCAAATCTTCCCATCTTGTCAATAAAAGCCACCGTGAACCAGTAGCCTGGGACAGTACTGCAAAGAGCAATTAGAGTTTGTGCCCTTGCAATTCTGTACACTTCTTCAATGGCATTCATAGTCTTTGCTGGAGGAATCCAACCAATTGCACTGAAGATATCCTTTTGGAACAGATTTTGACTGTAAAATGCAATGTCAAGCAAGAACCACGTGCTTGTTGTTCCGAGCAAGTGCAGTCCATGGCGACGGAGAAACTGTTTAGTAAACAAACCAAAAGCATTGGATTTATCCTGTTGCTGAACATTCTGCTCCTCTGCCTCAATGTCCACCTGCAAAACCTTCGACATATCTGATGCAGCCTGTTTCATGTTCTTGGCAACAAGGGCAGTGTAACGAGCAGTCTCTGGCATCTTCATCCTCCAGTAGTAGGTCATAGCAGCTGGAAGTGCTCCAACCATTAGAATAATACGCCAGACGTAATCAGCAGCGGGGACAGTTGAGCCAATTGGATCGGCCTCGTAAGCTGGAGCATCAAACCTAGCATTGAATGAAGAGGATACAATAATTGCAAATATACCACCTGCCAAAATTCCAAATCCCTGCATTGCAAATACAGCAGCGATGAAAGCACCACGAGTCTTCTTGTTAGCATATTCGGACATGATAGTGGCTGAAAGTGGGTAGTCACCACCGATGCCAAAGCCAAGCCAGAATCGGAAGAAGCAAAGAGTTGTCATGACACCTTTGGGGCTATGGCCAAAGGAAAGACCAGAGGCAACTGAGCATAACACCATACACATAAGAGTCATACCATAGACTTTCTTTCTGCCCAACTTATCACCAAGCCATCCAAAGAAAAGTTGTCCTGCTAGTGTTCCACAAAATGCTACACCATTAACAGCAGCTGATACATTGGGAGGCAATGTTCCAGGGTTCTTTGCACCGTCAACATGGTAGTATATGCGACCGAGCAATTTGGTCACAAGAGATATGCAAAATAAATCATATGCATCGGTGAAGAAGCCCATTCCAGCAATGATGATTGCGGTGAAATGATACCATTGTGTTTTGGCTACATCAAGCGCATTAAGCACCTGTATCTGTCCGTTGGCCATGGCTAGCTAGTGTAGAGAAACGATTTTCTCTCTCAGCCCTCTCTTTATCTGCAAAGACAGAATAACAGTGAGAACGTGCACAACCACCGAATCATTGGAAGATATTAAGATAAAAGGGTATTAGAATCTCGAATGAGTTCTCTTTGCTTATATTGACTCAATCAAGTTGAATAGTCTACATTTTTAGCAACGGAAGGTTGCTTAGTAGTTGCCCTTTTTTCCCAATTCTTAAACTATTAGAATATTTTTTTTAAAAAGTACAGAAAGGTAAAAGGAAGAAAAGAGTCGAAGTCATCTTTAACAAGTGCAGGGCCAGCAGGGATGAGTTCTTAAACCAAGAATAACTATGGACAACTGTATCAATAATAACTATATTATGGAAGAGCTTAGACTTTCACTATCAAAACAAAACTTTTCTTGAGCAAAAGGCACTTTGGTCCGCTTAAGAAAAATTGATAGGTACAACTGCTCCATTTTTTTTCTTTAGCTCTTTTGAAATTTAGAGGCCTATTAACTATAAAGAAGGAGACTTTCCAAAAAAAAATGCCTACAAAGAAAGAGAGAGATTTAAAAAAAGACAGAATTTTTTTTTTTACTTTTACTGCATCCTAGGACCGCAACCATTTTAACTAATATTAAGGGAAAAAAAGATCGGAAGTAAAAGGCAACAACCCCATGATTACAGGAAAATTATAAGAAAAGGACAAAAGAAGAAGCCCTGTAAAATCACATTCTTCCTTTTCTTATTTGGAATAAAATAATAATAATCTGATTCTCTCTCGAAGAGACGGCAAAATCTAAAAAGAAAAAACCAACCCCACATTAATTAATAACACACAGATACCAAAAAACTGAAGGTTACTAGAAACTCAACACACAAATTTATACTCTGATTAACTTTTGGAATACAAGAGCCCTCCATTTCAATGTGATAGACAGAGAACTAGGGAAGGGCCATCAACCGCAGTTAATAAATATCTAAAGAGTTAAGGTAAGAAATAGCGAGAACAAAACTTACACCATAAAAGATCAGTCTAATCTTGATAGAAGAAAAGCTTGTTAATTTTGATTTATTTTTTCACATACGATCAAGAATTACTGTATATGTATATGTATGTACCCGAGAACAAGAAAAACTAAACAGAGAAATATATAAATATACTAACAAGAAAGGGTTCAAATAATTTTATAGCGTGGATCGGAGAAAGAGCATTAAATGAGATGCAGTAGATGAGATCCAGTTATGGAATATTAATCGCAGGAAATAATCAAAATTCGACGTTCCTCATGGCGATTATTCCGGGAACAGCTTCACCCAGTAACAGTTTCCGTTTTTAACGAGAAGCTTACGATTTTGGAAATAATAATAAAATGAATACCCATCATTTGTACCGCACACTCCATAATCAGAATGGAAAATTAAAATTTTGTTAAAGGAAAATTGCAAACAAACAAGCAAAAAGCTTTACGTTAAATCGAAAAGCCTTTTCAGTTTGCATGCAAAATGAACAAGAGACAAAAAAAAAAAAAAAGAGAGAAAGTAAGTTGAGGATAAAACTGACCTGTTGTTTTTCTGTCTCTTTCTCGAGAAAAATCAGGAAAGAAAGAAAGTGGAAAAAAAAACAGAAAAAAGAGAGAAAACGGGAGGAGAATTTGGTTGTGTTTAGAGGGCCAAGTGAAGGTATTTATAAGCAACAGAGTGGCAAACAAACCAGCGTTACAGCAACGAACCCTCGAAAATATTCTACCGGTATATTCTTATTCCTTCTCCGCCGTTTTCGCGCCAACCCTACCGACTTCTTCTCTTTAACACCCTATTTGACGCTATTTCCTTTCTTATTTTGCCATGTAGCCTCCCTTTTTAATTTTTTTTTTACTGCTTATTTTAATGTTTTTTAATTTAATGAGTTGAAACTTTGAGTCAGCGAAATAGGTGTATAGGATGATTAATGTTAGGCATTTTAAGATATATTATAAATTATATTAAAAAAATATATGTTAAATAATTATTAAATAATAAAATAATAAAAATTTTAAAATAATTTATTAAATTATATTATAATTTAATAATTATTTGATACATTATGTTTTAAATATAATTTATGACAATTTAAAATGTTTAATATTACTTTTATGGTATATATTTTGGCAAAGTGAGTAAGTTTTTTCTTTATTTGTTAATTTTTTTGTTTGAATTATTAAATACATAAATAAATTATTACGAATTTCTACCAACCTTTTGCAACTTATCTCATGTATATTTTCTTATTTTTATAAGCACAAGTAAGGTGAATTTTATCTTAATACTATTGGAGGAAGTATAAGAAAATTTAATCACAAATTTAAAAAATATATATAATTTATTTTCAATTATGTTATGCTAAGTGAGTTTACATTGATATTCAAAAATAAATAAATAAAATTAAGTCTGTATGAGTAAATTTGTATAATTATTAAATGGTATAAAATAAAAATAAAAATAATTAAAATTTGAAATAGTCAAAAATGTCAATATCACCTGAGCTCAAAGTATCAGGTATGCTAAGTTTGACCCTGAATATACTCCCAGACCATAGAAACAATTTAACAAATATTTGACCTAAAAGAAAAGAAAATAAAAAAAACAATTTATTTTTCTTGAACTGAGATCCTGTCAATGTCATAATCATAATCCAAACTCATCTAAATTCAAAACCAAGATAATGGTACGTGTAGTTCTAGTAATTCTGATATTCACTTGTCATCCTTGTAGTTGTATAAAAATGGTAGCTGTCAAAATACTCGAGCTTGCATTTGCATAGTATCACTATCAATGGTATTTTCAGCACATGAAAAATGATGAAGATGAAACGATAACTAGTTTTGCTCAAAGGATAGTTATAGTGGTATTCCTATGCAAGTGCTCACAATGCGAAAGTAGCGACTTGAGAAAGTTTGTATCTAATTGTGTGCCGGATCCGTAAAGTCATTATAATAAATCATCGTAAACATTAATATCAAAAGTGTAATGATTTATAATAATTTATAGATTCCACATCAATTAAATATAAAATTAATTAATGATTAATAATTCCTTGAAGGTATTTAATTGTGTGCGAAATCCATAAAGTCACTAGAATAAATCATTGTAAATATTAATATTAAAAATATAATGATTTATAATAATTTATAAATCCCATATAAATTCTCTCCTCCCCCAATTTTTTTTTTAAAGAAAATTTTACCGGAGAGGATGTTACATGGAGAAGTCATAGTTCATGTAATGTCAAAGCTTGAATTGTTCCCCTGGCCCGTTCAAACTCTCAAACTGAAAGCATTTTTCATGATAAGTGCATCGAGTTGTCTTTAACTCCATTATTTGACGTGGCAGCCTTGGATTGGTTTTTTTTATCGTTGTCTTTCCATTCTAGTTTGTTAAGACAATTAAGAGTATTAATACCACCTGCTGTCTACAGTGCACGTTTCAACCCACCAAATACCAGTCATAAGATTTTTCCTTTCTTTTTATATATATAATCCAAGTATTAATTCATTTATTTGTGAGTCTTTGGGTTTTGATTTTTTTTTTCTTTTTTTAGTTCAAAATTAGTTTAAATATAAAGCCCTCGTATGAAAAAACAATTCAGGTCTATTATTTTTTTTAACAAAAATACTTTTAAAATATTAAAATTTTAGTGTATAGACTTTCTTAATTGAATAATAAGATATACACCTTTAAAACGAGGAGGTTTAGCAAAAATTAGACATAATTTTTCTTATTGGAAAAAAAAAATTAAGTACTTTATCCCGGTAAAATTTTTTAATTTGAAATGCTTAATCTATAGTAAGTCCACCTAGCTCGTATATTCATTCTAACAATAAGATAATTGAAATGCTTAATATAGATTAAATTCATCTATCTTATATAATTATTCTGATATAATAAAACACCCTCAACACATAAATTATGATTAGCTTATCACGATCAAATTGAGCTACCTAGAGTCCAATGAATCAACAAACCTAAGTTTTGACTATGTTTGTATTATTGGGAAGGAAATTAATTACACTTAATCGTGTGCTATACATGTGTATTATGCTGATAATAGAGGAAGTTGGTATTGAATTTAGAGCCTACTCTCGTATCAAAGTCAATTACGATTTCAATGAGCATCACTTAATTTTATAAAAACATTGGAATCGAAACTACGCATGTCAAGCATCGACATGGCATCAAATATTTATTTCACGTTGATAAGAACGTTTTTATTTTCATATTTTGAGGATAATATTTTCTACTCTTAATAGGAGTAGAATATTTCAATAGTGGAATATTCCCTGTAATGAAGTTTTATGTATTTTTTTTGTTGAAAGAATTATAAGTTCGAGCTTTCTTCAGTTAAAATATTTGTATAACGCCTCAATAATTGATCTAACCCTAACCCTAAAATATATTATGTATAACTTCGTTCAATGATATTACGATAATTTGTTTTAAAAAAAATTATTGATTAAATTTAGAAGTACCAGTTGATTACGGTACTCTGAAATTGAAAAAAACTTTATAAGAACCAGGCTGATATGCATATGTATAGCATACAATAATTATATGGGTCAGCTATATGTAGGAAAGGCATTTCTTATACGGTGGTTTAGTTAGGGATTAAAATATTTAAGGTGAAAGTGGACGCATTAAAATTAAGTTGTGGTTGCATGTTCCTCGACTAATTAATTATGTAATTTAGAAAATTTTAAATAACGGGTCATCATGAGAAGCAATTGTTGCCAAGAAGCACTTTTCATGGTTTTCAGTTGTATTCAAACAAATAGAAATTTGAGTCAAATTAGACACAAAGTTTCATTCGGGCTTGTGATAATGAGTTGGGAAAAAAGTTAGAAAATTAAGCCCCGAACCTTTTAAAACTATATTTGTAACCATCATGAATATACGCCCAAGATCGTTGCTTAATGGAGTATATTGTCTTCAACCAAAAGAAATAATCAATAATACTAATAATTCAGAAAATGGTTATGGGTGGAAATATATTAACTCAACATTTTAATATAATTTAATACTAAATTTTAATTTATTTATTTCATGCAATCTAGTAGTTGAAATCAAAAATTAAAATTTAGTACTGATTTATCAACTCTTTTTACTATTGAAGTTTTATTTCAAATTAATTTCGCTAGATTTATTTCAAATGGTGCTAATAAGTTTGATTAGAGATGTTAGTGTTAAAATAATAATAATAATACAAAGTGTACACTTTTTAACTTAGATAGTAAGGTGTGTATCCCTCCTATTTTTAAAGTGGGCGGATCAATTTTAACAAAAATCAAACTTAATTTTATTGTTAACAGAAATTAATAATATTTATAAAAAAAAGCATTTAGGGAAAAAATGATGGCTTGTGGCTTAGTCTGTTAGTGCTACGAAGGTGGCCTAATTGTAAAATGCAAACATATTGCAACTTTCCTCATGCCGCACTATGAAACTTGTAACCAAAAGTGCTTTTCTGAAAATAACTTTCTGGGGGGTACTCATGGAAGTCCAATCTCAAGGGCCATGGTTTAAAGTAGAGCTTCCTAGAGCTTTCTTCATCGTACATTAATTCTCCATCCTTCATCACTAACCCTATAGAGAAAAGCAGCTGCATTCTTTTATTTTCTCACCTTAGAAAAAAAAAAATCTATTCGTGATCATGGGACAGCAATGTGACTGCTTCTTCAAAACTCTTCAATGAATACAATACTAGTGATTAGTGAACCTCCACTAATGCATTTAGTGGGTAGCACGGTGAAAAAGCTTATGTATTATTCAATATAGGCGCCCGCCGGCCGGCTAACTCTCATAAACTGCAGAAGAAGAACTCATGCTCTCCAATTTTGGCAGAAGCAATTTAAGGAAAGCACTTCTTAGAAACTCTCCATGAAGAAATCACTTTGATTTTCTATCATGGCATGATCAATACATTAATTCATACGGTTGGTTAAATTTTGTGTAAAGTCTATGCAAATTGGCTTAATTTTGTTGTAGAAGAAAGCCAAATATTAATGCGTTTAGTTCATAATAAACCACGCACGATGGTTCAATGCTTCTCAGTCAAAAAATAAATAAAATAAAATAAAACACTGAATTAAAACTTTAAGAGTTGTGAATTGTCTGATCCTCAGGGCGTGCTCATAACATGAGACAGAGATCAACATGATCATAGATTCATTGTTGCTCAATAATCACCTGATATTTTTGTCTAAATGTCCCACTACAACTGTCAAATTGCCAAGAACTTGATCCCACTGTAGCTGGGTGCTTTTTCTTGGAATACTGTCACCACTCACATATATATATATATATATATATAATAGTTTGTGACACATAGGCAACTATCATCACATGAATTTTTTTTTTTTTCAATTCTTAAAAGCAACTGTCACTTGAGATTGAGATAGGACTAAATAAAGTGCATTTTGTGCTTTTCCATTTAACATTTATAATGTTTTTGACAAAAACCAAGCAGATTTTATTTGCCTTTTCATGTTAATTGCAACCCACTTTCTCATCCCATCCATCTTTCGTGTGTGGTTTTTTTTTTCTTTGCCGCAAATTCACATTTTAGTCCGACTGATAATGAATAGAAATTGACACTACGTGTTTGCTTGATGTACATAATTTATAGTAAAAATATGTCTTGCTCTTTTTTTTTTTTTTGGTTTCAAATGGATTGTTGTCGGGCGTGGGGCTGAATATAGTTTTGGCCATGTTATTTTGATGACATTGTAATACAAGGGAATGAAAATCTTAAACTTAATTTCTTTTTAAAATAATTTCCCACGTAAAATATTTTGTTGGTAATGCAATTCTTCATTGCTTGGTATTATAATTGTGTCAATCACTTATCATTCACCCCTACTTATGATTGATAATTGCAACCAATTTGTAATATATCATCGACCATGTCAGTAGATATCACAAACACAAAGGATTTTCATCCCACGGATCAATAATAATACTAAGAATGACGATGATGATAAATAATTAAAGCCTTTGTTAAAATTTAAGTAGCTTAAATGTATTTCTTGTTTGTTGAGGATATCATGTCATGCATTTCAATTTGATATCTCTATGGCATCAACTAAGTTACAATCTTGATACCCTATGCGCAGCGAAAAATCACAACTCACATTATAAGCAAGAACACATAAGATTAACACACCAATAAAGATAAAGAAAATAAACTAATCACAAGACATAAGATATACATGATTCGGCCCAAATTGCCTACGTCCACGGAGGATCCATGATCCAGCTTCTTCCCATTGAAATAGATCACAAAGTATCTTCTACATCATCAATGATCCCATAAGACCCTTTAGTATCTCCCATAGAGACCTTTAAGCATCTACCATTGATCATTATGACTCCCTAAGACCTCTTCGTATCTCCTCATAAGAGATTTTTACAAGAAACACAATAATAGTCCGAGCATCTAAGCCAAAGGATCTATGGTGTTTCTCTTTTATTCACTCAAAGAACTTAAAGAAGAAAACACCCCCCAAGGTTACACCCTAGTGCACCACGCACTTAATGCCTACCTAGCTCCTCTATTCTCTCTTATGGTTACATCTTGAAACCTTAGATGCTTAATCTTAAACAAGAATTTACAAGTGTTTATATAGGGTGTATTTCGTGCCTACAAACCCTATTCCTTGTTGGAGTAAGAGTCCACTTGTTTTGGAAGTCTAAAACTTCCCAAAACTTGAAATCCCGAACCAAAACGGACATTTCCACCCGTTTTGGCACCGCGGCGCTGCGGACCCAACGCTGCGGCGCTGTCCCTTCTCGCATCCAGCGCTGCGGTGCTGGTCTTCTGTGTTGAGCGCCGTGGTGCTGAAAGCTCCCCGCGATTTCCTTCTTCCTTTGCGTCTTTGAGTCCTGTTTCACTTCCCTTTTCATGTTCCACACGTCCTAGACTTCTCCATACATGTCCCACACGTCCTAGACTTCTCCATACATGTCCCACACGTTTTAGACTTCTTGTAACTCTCCACTTTGATATTTATCTCAATTCTTGTCCAACCAAGATTGTTGAATCACCAATTTTTCAACAAATCCCCTCCTTGATTCAAAATCTCTTCCCACGAAGGTAATCACTGTTACCCCTTATTGACCAATGCTCACTAGCATTGTCTATAAGTCAAGTCCCTGACTTAGCTAAGGCTCTTGCGATTACGGTCTCCAAAGATTCCTGAATGCTGATGTCTAGAATAGTTCAATGTTATGATCTTCTATGTCCCGAAGACTCCATGATCACAACCCTTAATGGTGGAAAACTCATTCTCGCCATTACTACTCTTCCCACACATTATCTTTATTGGTGTGTTAATCTTATGTGTTCTTGCTTATGATGTGAGTTATAATTTTTCGTTGCGCATAGAGTATCAAGGCTGTGGCTTAATTGATGCTATAGGGGTGTCAAATTGAAGTACATGACGTGATATCCTCAACATTAAATGGTAGAATTGTTGATTATAATTGTGGAGAGTTGAGTGGAGTTAGATATTGTCTATAAATTAAATGACAACCGAGAGAAAGTACGTGGGCCAATCACACAGATTTTAAAGTAGGCCTATATATTGGGCCACTATCAATGAGCCTTTTTAACAATTTTTTCATTTAGTAACTACTATTTAGGCCCTATAATACAGCTAATCACACCTTCCTTCTTGTAATAAAACGAAACACTTCTCGACAAATGGGGTTTAAAAAGACAATAGAGGGGTCCAACTAGCAACTATCTTTCCTTGTCTCTTTTTCTTATTCAAAGCCCTTAAATAAGTTAAATTAATGGGCACGAGCCTAGAAGTAATGAATGGTTGGAAAAATAAATTAAATTGTAAGCATACAATAAACAAACATTAATGAATTTTGGCTCATCCTTATAGGTATTAGAAAGATTAGAATTTGACAAATCTCAAAATTGGGATGCGTGTCGGCTCACAGAAACCCTGGGATTAAGAGCATTATTAGAGAACCATTATGAAGGTAATATCATACTATTGCATTCGCAATCTTGAGTGGAACCTGGGCTTTGAACTTGGGCGTACAAAGTTATATGGTCCAGAAAATGCAGATTTGCCCACTTCTAGAGCAAAACGTCAACGGAGCTTGGAACTCGAATTCGAATTAAATATTCTAATTGGAACATTTAATTTGCCTGAATTATGTTGATTAGATAGGATTAAAAGAGTTTTCTTTTACTTTTTTAAGAAGATAAGACGAACAGTCTATTATTAATACAAGTTATATAACCTTGAAGTTTAATAGCATACATAGCTGAGTTATGAGCTGAACCATTACTAGTTCTAGGAACAAAATACCCATTTAATTTGTAAATTTCTTTTATTTTCCATTGTGTTGTGGAATTCAGGAAAGAAGGTTTCTTTCTTTAAGTTGGCTGTGTCACAAAAGAGATCCACCACATTGTAATGCTCAATGATTATGTCGAGCGTCAAGCATTATGTTTAACAATATCGTCCAGCAAAATTATTGGATGTTTGCAAATGAACTGTTTGAACACTTATTATTCCCCTAAGTAACATAAGATTGTTTTTGTATTTTGTGAATTTTTTTTTTTTGGGAGTAATTTTTATTTTGTGATTTGAGTTTAAGTTGATTTCAATTTGCTATTAATTCTTCATTTATTAGAGAATGTGTTGAAAGAAAAAGTTGTTAGTTGTTATTAATGAAGTTGTTGGAATGGTATATCGGCTGGAAACTCAGCAGCCTAGCAAGTGGAGGCTGAGTAATATTCATCTCTGCATCTAACTTAACCGTGATATCATAACGCCACGTACTGTTTACCCATATTTTTTGTCTTAGAAATATTTATAATTCATAATAACTTAAGGACTGAACCAGCTTCACAAATATGAGTGTATCTAAGAATCAGCTTCCACTTTATTATCACAACTCCTTTTTGATTAAAAAAAGAATTAAAACCCTCCTAATTTTTGCTACTAAGAAAAAATTCAAATTTCAACTCTTATAGTGTTGGCATTACAATGAGTAACCGAATTGCCTTTTCTTTTTTTCTTTTTTTTTTTTAAAAGAGACTTGAAAGACTATTAAATCAAATTTTTATTCAAGAAACATTTCAAATTTGACTCTTAATAAATAAAAAACAAGAAATGAGTACATGCAAGCAGAACAATCAATATATATATAATGCTATATTTACATAATTACAAACTTTATATTTCAAATAATATAATATTTGATATATTAATTGTTGATTAATGTTGTATATCTACTATATTAATAAAAAGGTAAAAAGTATTTTTGTCCCACGAATTTGATTTAATTTTGAATTTTGTTCCACGAGTTTTAAAAAACTCAATTTTATCATAATTCGTTAATGAGATTCTATTATTTTTAACACTGGAGGGGCAAAAATACTACTTAACACAAAACTTCAAAATGACTTGACACAAATTGACAGTCATATTTAATGTGTTAGAAATGGTGCTAACGTACCATTTTAATGTTGTATAAATATTAATTATTTAATATTTATACAATAAGCATTTTGAATTAAATTATTAATATTTAATATATATGATGAGATGCTTATAATATTTTAGACATTGTATAATCTAAAAGAGTTTAGATATGGTCTTAAGGAGTTTAGATAAGTGTTAAGAGTTAGCTATGCTGAGGGTTATAATTACTAAGAGTTAGCACTGTCGAGAGTTAGTAGGTTATAAGAGTCAGTGAAATCTAAAAAATTATATTATTGTCTGTAATGGAACAAAAACGTGAGGATATACGAGTAATGACATAGTAGCAAATGGTTGCATATAGTGCTAAAAAATGTCATTGTGCAAGTATATTCTCGAACGTTATGTTCCTGATCTATTTTTACTAATGCAAGTCTGTTAGTGAAAACTTTATTTAATATAGATTAGTGTATGCTTATATCTGAATGGTCTAAATTGTTAGTTTTAGCAAATTATGAGTTTAGTGTAAGTTCTTATAGACATGCAGGTATTCAATAAGGATTGGGTACTGAACATGCTCAATCAGGACCTCCAACAGATAACCTATAAAGCCATTAATAGAGGGTCATCTCGAGTTGAGTAGTATTTATATTCCATTGACTTGAGCACTATGGTGGGTTTGTAAGTGATCTACTATACTTAAGTTCTACACATATTAGAGACCTTTCATGGTTTGACTGCTGGGTGTCACCGAGTATGGTCCGATGCTCATAGAGTCAAGTGTGTGTAGATTTGAGATTCGTCAACTCATCGGTGAGTTCTATATCATGATGCTTTAAGATTGTATTATAGAAAATCTTATGACCATAAGTAATATACCCGGAAAAGAGTTTTCTGCGGGAAGAATAATATCTTAAAAATATTTGTCGATATTGATTTATGTCTCTGCTCTTCCAGAATATATACGACGGAGGGATTATACGAATATGTATTAATCTCAACTTGTATGATTTAACACGCTATTTTATTATTTCTTTAACATGTGTGTAGGGTATCATTTATGAACTTATAGAAGAGTTTTATAAGATAAAACATGTGTAAATTTAGAGAATCTCACTATATAAAATATACTCATTGTATGGTAGGTAAGCACATTAAATTAAATGGTTCAATCTGAAAAAATCTTGAAAAATAAAATTATTTTAAAATCTCTCAAAAATCTGATAAAATTTAAGTATTAAATCAAAAATATTATCAAGTGAGACTTACTACTTCATTCTATTAATTAGTTACCATGTGTCATGGCATTGGTTTGTAATTGCATGATACGTGGTATATGAGTGACAATTCATTTGTCACAAGTTGAAAAAGAATTCAGCTAAATGAAATTTGTAGCAAGTGATGGCTATTAAAATGATTATTATATTTATTAAGGCTTGTCATGCTTTTTCTAGTAAACGGAGGCATCAAAATAAAAGGCATTCTGCCATTTTAACATTTAAGCAAGATGTGGTGTTAATTCCTTTACATTTGACCTTGCCATGCTTAATTAATAAGCATGAGGTGCCTTAACTATCTTTTGTTTAAATTAAAAATGGCCACCCATTTAGTTAATACTCGGCCAACACATTTAACACAAAACCACCATTCTTTTAAATAGCATGAAGTGGCAAATAGCATAGCCTTGTCATGCTTCATGTGTTCTGCCACTAAGAACAGTTTGATTTGACAATGATCGACAATCTTAAGCTATAAATAAGGGCTGTATTTTATTTGCATAACATAACAAGTAAAGTAAGGCCGAGAGTTATAAAAGAGAAGTAATTTTTATTGCTTCAACTAAATTTTTATTGATAAAAGGAGGTTATTATTTTAGTTCAAGGAATCTCATTTCGTTCGTCATTAGAATTGTATAAAAAACGCTTCAATTATGAGCTTATTTTATTTAATTAGTGTAATGAGATAAATTTTAATATTTCATTACAAATATTTTGTACGTGTAATGTGTAAAAGTTAAATTAAATATACATACTCACCTTACACACATCACACTTTTACATTAATATCAGATTGTATGATTGTGTACTGTTTGTACTTAATTGGAGTGTCCGTAGCGTAATTAGAATGCCTTGGGACTGTTAATTATACAATTCAAATGTTTAAAAAAAAAAAACTTAATCGAGACGCAACTGAAAGGGACGCCGCAATGGTGTCATTTGGTCTTGTGGTTTTGGGGTTGCGTAGGCTTTAGCGTTGCAACGTTAATAAGAGTGTCGCGGCGCTGGGGTTCCTCGACCTAATTGCCAATACACTGCAAAAAAAGATTTTCAATTAAAATTAGCAGAATTTGACTAATAAATTAGGATAAAATTAATTTTTTTTAAAATTTATTAAATTAAATTGAAAATTAAATTAATTCGTGGGATAAAAATTAAGAAATTAACTAGTATCTGATAAGTGACAGCCAGTGATTGATATAGATACTAATTATGTATCTTAACTTTATAAACTTAATACTATTGTATATATTGATATTGAGATTTTTAATTGAAAATTCACCGACTTAAAATGGCAATTTGGTGATATGGTTTTTGTATAAATTTGTATAATGTATTGCGAGAGAATTACAATTGAAATGATTAGCTTTGGGAGTTGGAATGCTTTTCTCTTTTTCTTGTTTATTTTATTTTTTTAAATAATTTTTTTTTACAGAGTTTTCAAACTCAAAATTTTTACGAAAGAATAATACACTAAACCTTTTGATCAGTAGTTTATTTAAATAAGTGTTTTCTTTTACTTTTTTTAATAGGGGGAAATTACAACTGATTAGAAGCACATGCAAAATGCGAAAAATATCATAAGAATGCCAAAAGGCTGATGTTTTACCTACTGACTACACAATAAGCTGAAAACCAAAGCCTCAGCACGCAATATTCCATTCATATTTACAACCATAATGGTGATTGAATACTTGATTCATAGGAAGAAAGCTTCACCTGTAACTGCAATATCACTTGAACTGAAAAGCAAATGCGAAGCACACTTAGTTTTTGAGATATATAGTTGAATCTTGAATGTTTTACTTTTTTGCCACTTTGTGTTGGTAATGGTAGTATTAGATACTCGAAATTTAGGCAATTTCTTGTTTGTTTTACACTAACCCAAAGTCATTGAAAATCTATGGTCGGCCAGATGGGATAAAGCTGATACAGCCAAACTCTAGAGACTAGAGTGTAACTTCAATACTTTAGAGAGCAATAATTGATGAGATAAACATAAGATAGTGCACATTTCATACACTTCTTTTCCAAACTTTACAAAGAACCAAATACAAGAAGAAAAGTTGTAAGAAACCCAAATAATCTAAACCCCACAATGACACCCCCAAAACTTAAAAAAGAAATGAGAAATAAACAAATAAACGGAATCTAGTGCTCAATGTTGACGCTTGCCTTACCAATTAGGGCAAGCACTTTCACATGAGCTCGGACTTTCACATGAGCTCATTAAGAGTTGCTCTAGGTAATCAGATCCTAGATCTTCGAGCACAACCACATTTTGTGACTGTGAATGCGACCCTACCTCATCATGATCACGAACACTATTCTTTTTACTTTTCTTAGTAGCTGACGAGGGTGATTTCTTTCTCATGGAGTGCCTTCGCTTTAAAGCCACAACAGGCGAGCACCCTTCTTCACATCGGTACTTCATTTGTTGAAGCGATTCCTTGACCATTTCTACAGGAAAATTGAGGGTGGCCAATGAACCTCGCACTGAAAATGCTGCTTGGTCATAAGCCAAAGCGGCTGCCTCAGCACTGTCAAATGTGCCAAGCCAAACCCTGACCCCGTTCCTCGTTGAGTCTCTTATTTCAGCCGCGTATTTCCCCCACGGCCTCTTTCTGACGCCTCTGTAGGACTTCTCTTTCTTAGATGACGATGATGGGGCTGACTCTTCAACTTTGGCACTTGAAGTGACTTCGTGATCTTCCTTGTTAACCGCCCCATCAACTGAGATGGACTCTGATGATTCTAATTTAGTCGTCGTCCCTTCGGCTAAAACATCAACTAGCAACATTTCTTCCGGGTCATTAATGTTAAAGGGAAGTGGATTATGGATAAAAAAAAACTCATCCCAACAAAATGAATCAACAGATGATGAACCAAAAGAAGATTCCGGCGACGGCGAGAATTCTGGTTTTGGGTTTTGAAAGTAAGAAGATTCCATCTTGGGGAAAAAATTTCAAAGTTGGAGAATTCAATTCAAAGTATGATCTTCGGTTTCCTATTTGGTAAGAAGTGGCAACTATGTGTTGATTTGTGTTACGATATCTAATTAAACCGACTTGTGGTAGCTTTATATATACCAAAAGAAAAGTGAGGATTTGAACGAGAGAGATGACTAAGAAAACAAAACAAACAAATGAAATAAAATAATGGTGGTCAGGGGTGAGGATAAAGCTAAAGAGGCTGAAAGGTTAGTTTATTGGCGAAGGTGGACGCTCTTACATATCTTTTTTTTTTTTTCTTGGGGTGCCTTTAATAATTTTATAATCTATGGGGATTAGTGAGTTGTTGTTGTTGTTTAATTTCAGGACCACCATTAATAGGAGATTTGGTTTACAAGATGCTTAAATTGGCACGTGACTTGATGACGTACGGCGGCGGAGTGGGCCCCAATGTAGCGTTGGATGATATCATGTTGATGATGTAATTTTTTTTTGTTTTTGGTGCGCACATTTCTGATCTTTTGCCTGTATTCTAGAGAATGGGTACCAAAATCTCCCTAACTGAGTAAAAATTTCACTATCTGATAAAACCGGTACTAAAGAAAATAATTTCAAATCAAATAAATACTTAATATTGTTAAGATAATAAATACAATTTCTCTAAAAGAAATTAATTTGAAACAAAATTAGAACAATTTAAAGAAAAATACAAGGCTTAAAATGCCTAAATAAATAATAATTTTATTTTTTTAAAAGGGATGTTATCATGAATAGTTATGAGATATAGTTTATTATTAATAAAATTTATTAATTTAAAAAATAAATTATAATGTTTAACTGTTAAAAAATTATTTCTTTAAAATTAATAAAATTACATAAAATGATCAAATTTCCATTGAAAACATATTCTACCCATATGTAACACTATTTTTTTAAAAAAAAATTAATAATATTTTTTTAATTAATAATATAATTACGATCATTTGGCCGATAGTTATAAGCAAAAATTAATATTCATTTTGATTATTAGTTAGTGATCATTTTTTGCCATCAGCAATCATTATTGACCGTTATAAAAATAATATTATTTATATAAAAAGATAAATATATTTAAATAGAATGATAAAAATATTTGAATATAAAATTAAAACTGTTTAAATAAAATAATATTAAAATAATAATATTATACTTTTGACAATATTTTTAAAAAATATATAATTTTGTTTTATGAGTGGATGGGAAAAGTGGTTTGTACTTTATAAAAAGAGATGAAAGCAGATGCAAAAGCAGTGGAGAAATATATGAATGGATGGGACACGTGGCACGAAATGAACGACAAAAGTTAGGATAAGGGGCACTTATTATCAAGTAAAATAAATTTTAAGGATCAGTAAAATGTACATTTGAAAGCGAAAGAAAGATAGAAACATGAGGAGAGAAATTAAAAGAAAAGAGAAGGGCGTCACTGCGTCAGTGTTAGATGGTAAGTAAATGGTCCAGATACATCTCACATTGGTGATGGTGCTCAAGTTCTAATTTGAAACCTTAGATCTATCTGATGGGTTGAATCTTTGAAAGTCCTCCAATCAATTAACCCTACGAACTTTCTTCTTATCAACTGGACTTCCAAGTCTTTATTCTTATTACCCACGTTCCACTTTAAATAACATCATCACCGATATATACATATATATATATATATTTATTTAATCTTAAATCTAAGCCCTTTTCTCCCTTATTCGGGAAGGGATTTCTCCGGTTGGAATAATTTTATCCCTTAGATTTAAGGGGTAGAAGTTAGACATTTGATAGTGTAAAAGTTTATTATTAGGTCTCATTAAATTCTCCGATGATTTATTAATGGTGTATTTTGACTATGTTCTTTAATGGAAATTTAGTTTTATTTCAAAAAAAAAATAAAAAAAATTTAGGCCCTTTTCGTTAAATGGTAAGGTTAAAAAAAAAAACTAATGTTACTTTCTTAAAATTGACCGGCATGAAGCGTATTTTTTCTTAGATATTTCTTATACATCAAAATTAACATATGTTCATTTAAAGAATTTTACCATTTATCTTTTTAATAGATTTTTAACTATAAAAAACTCTTTTAATATTTGATAATATAAAAAAATTTATATCTTTATAATTGTAATAATATAAATTAA
This sequence comes from Ailanthus altissimus, assembly GCA_946807835.1. Classification (NCBI taxonomy): domain Eukaryota; kingdom Viridiplantae; phylum Streptophyta; class Magnoliopsida; order Sapindales; family Simaroubaceae; genus Ailanthus; species Ailanthus altissimus. Next base: position 26,523,455 of record OX327684.1, read on the forward strand.
CCTTAGAGGAGTATAATAATATATTTATAATTAAAAAATTGACAATTATTTTATACAGTACCGAATAATAATAATAATAATATAATATGTAAATAGTAAAATTATTATTGTGTAATATAATTTTTATTAGTTAAATGATATTACGTAAATAATAAATTTACATTATGCTGTTTACAAGTATATTAATATTATTATTTATACCGCGTAAAAATATTTTTACTGTTTAATATTATATATACACAATTATTAATTTTTTAAATAAAAATATTTTTATATTTATTAAAATTAATTTATACTATTACAATTATAATAACAATACAAGTTTTAAATATTATCATATATTAAGAAAATTTTTAACGAGTAAGTGATATTTACCATTCATTTTATGTCGACATTTATAAATTGGCTAAGAAAGATTAAAAATCTTCAACATCACCAGCGTGTACAATAATTTTTTTTTTTGTTTTTTTGTTTTTCAAATACACCGTGAAAACTCGTAACATGAAAGCATCAACATTAAGAAAATAGTAAGGATTTGGTTGTCCGTGAGAAATTTTTACATGAACAGATGTGGATTGAAGAAGAATATTCGAATGAAGAAGCAATCACTGCAGTTTTGACTTCTGACGTACTCAAAAGCAAATTAATGATAACGTAATAGCTGCTTTGCTTTTTTGCTTGCCCTTCAGATTCATGGTACATGGTCACTTCTTTCTTTTCAGGTTTTCATTTTCTGAATATTTAATGGCCGACGTTTTTATTTATTTATTAGCCTCCACAAATGACTCGCTCCTGACCTAAATATATCCAAATCAAAGTCTCGCCACCGGTCTTCCGGCGCCGTCACCGGAATAAAGAGTCACCCCTCCTCTTATACCTTCTCGTCTTAGTGCAGTAACCACTAAATGAATAAGAACAAAGTTGTTAAAAGATGACGTTTTTATTTTCGTTTATAAATAAATAACAATTAGCATTGAATATGAAAATTTGAATGGTCTATTCAAGATTCAACATCATCAACTTGTAAGTAAACAATTATACAAGTTGATTGCCACAAGAGTAGTTACTAGATGAAGGGAGGATACTCATTAAATTATTATTTTCATTATAAATTTTATAACGTTACTTTAATCATCTAACTTAATAAATAAAAACAAATATATAATTATATAATAAAATGAGTTTTTTTGTTAAAACAAAGTTGAATAATTATATATATATTGAAACTTGTAGGATAAAAAGTAAATATTACACTAAATCTTATGGCATAAAGATGTCCTTGTCCATATAGATTTTGTAACTTTTGTATTATATCACTATGATTCTTTCTTATCTACTCGTTTTTCTAATTTGAGAAATGTGACGATATTGATCACTTATTGTTTTCCAAAAATGAACCATTTTTCTTTTCTGTTTTTTTTACTTTTTCCCCATCCCAACAAATAATTTCACCTTATGTTGAATTGATTTAACTCTTAGAAATCACATTTATGTCTGTAGAAATTACCTCATGTTTGTTTTGTCTCCTTTGTGAATTATTGTATAATACTTAAAAGTAAGTTTTTAACGTTATTAATGATGAGATTATTTATATTCATTAACTTTGATTTATTAATTTGATTCAACGATTTAAATTAATTTTAGTATTATACTGTAATTATAATCTTAATATGATAGGATATATGACCCCTTATTTTTATACGAGTATTAAAAAAGGCCGGCCAATTTAAGAATTGCATCACTTTCATCCAATATCATTAAATCAAGTTACTATTATCCTATACAAATGAGTTATGAATGTATAATTAAGTATATTTTTCTTTCACTTAAATAGTGAGATTCGAATATTTGTATTCATCATTTATGAGAGAGTAAATATAATTTAATCTAAGTAGTTCTTCCATTTGTGAGAGTAATGTCTAAAATAGATTACATGTAATTTTTTTTTTCTGATGGGATGAAATTTTTTGACCACTAAACACTAATTTAATTTTGTTCTTTATTTTTAATCAAACAAACTTAGATGATTATAGATGTAAAATTCATTTACAATTTTACAACCATTTGAACTATACCTAGAGAATAAATTATAGGAAAATTTAATTGAAATGAATCTCAATAATTTTTTTATTGTATAATATAGAGAATTGTTCTAGTAAGCTATGTAGCCTACTATTTATAAAGTTTAAGAATAAGTAGAACTCAATAGATTCTTATTATGTAATATGTAATCACTAAAAAATAATTTACATATTATTATTATCTTTAAAATATGAAAATTGTATATTTATTTTCTCTTTCAAGTTGGGATAAGAATATATAATCTTTATAAAGATAGCAGAGAGAATTAAGTTGTAAAAAGTGTTAAAGCATTATACTTGTGTTAATAGTATGAAAATTTACTATCAATCTTTATTTTTTTTTGTGAAGATTCGAGTTTAAATCTCTCTTTTTTTTCATTAACAAAATTGATTGGTTCAATTATGACGGTCCAATGGAATTTTATGGTTGGGCAACTTGTAAGTTGGTGATGTAAATGCCAAATAGATAATGGACAAAATGGGGCCATGGAATATCAACTGTTTTGGGCATGGTGCATGAACCCGGGTGCGTTAATTGAACATTCAACAAGGAGCTTGATCACGACCTTTACCCTCATAGAAATGAGACAAATAATAATAATAATAAAAAAATAAGTTGCAGTTTTTTAAACGTGCCTATTAAAATCATTCAAATTCTTACACTAACATTACTTAATATCGTGGAAGAAGACGAGTTCTATAAGCAATAGCTTTAGGTATTTGTGTTAATCTCCTTGAACTATATACTATATATTATACTCGTAGAGAGTTAGGCACAATACTAAGCTCTTTTGAATTTTAGTTTTATCTATATATTTAAACATTTGCTATCCTCGTGCCATTTATCTTTAATCGAGTAAATGCATGCACACTTTTACAAGCTTAGTTTAAGTTATCGGCAGCCCATATTGCTTTAATTTATGCATTTTTTGTGGCTATATTTCTTTCTTTCTTTTAAGGAATAATTTGTTCGATTGAAATGGTCAATTTTTCCTATTGTAACGTTCTAGATTAATTATGCAACAAAAAACTAATTATGACTTAATATAAAAATTAATCATCCATTCCAGATCAAATTATATATGGTTGTCTCACACATTATAGCTTAGTTACATACAAGTGTTGAGCAATATCTTGTTGTTTTTATCTTTTTATTTTTTCTCTTAAAGAAAATCTAATCCTTTATGTTATTGGTATTTTATTGTTTCTTTATGGAAGTGATTTGTTCTAGAAAAATTCGATAGACGTTTGAAAGTCATAGGAGATTGCGATCATTAAAAAAAAAAAACAAAACTGCCTATAATTAACAATCCTATTAGAATAATATTATATGATTTCTTAATTTGTAGGGACAACAAAATCTTGTGTGGTCATTGGCAAATGTCATTGCTAAAGCCTAGAAGAATTTTGACAATGGCCAAATGCATGCACATTCAAACAGTTATGATTGAAAAAGACTTTGCTTCGACCTTCAATTTTTTACTTTTATGCTTATATATTTATATATATACATAAGAGAGAACTTGCTAAGATGTCTCTTTTTTTATTCTTTAAATACCATGTTAATTTAATACTACTTTTTTTTTTGTTTTCTGTCGTAGCTTCTAAGGATATATAAAAAAATATCAAGGGAATGCGAAATCTAGTTTCTTCGAAGTTTCTGAAGATGGGTTGGTGCTAGTCTTGTTTGGTTGGGGGGCTGATATTCCGAAGGATTTGTTTTTGGATTTTATAATTACATTGAGCAATCAAAAAAGACCATAGAATAAAGCAACTCTTCACGAAAGGATGGAATGAAGAAATAGGACCTTAATTTTTGTCTAGTTTGAACAATGTCATTCAACATTAATGACATTCTTGTTGTAAATGAATATATGCAATATATTTAATAAGTTAAGGCGCAAAGTGTTGTCCTTCAAATTATTTCTATCTCTTCAAGAATAATTTTTGGGTGTAAAATGATTGAATGATAATATAATCTTTAAAATTTAATAATTAAAATTATAAATTACAAAAATGCACACTCAAATATAACTATAAAAAATAATAAAGATTTTTTTTTTTAATTTAGAGTGGGTAATGTGAGTTAGAGTAATTGCTAAAAAATCAAGGAAATGATATGTTTATTACACCTATGACAGGCCATTTATTTATAATGCAATAGTGATTGTTTATACAACCACCGATCTTTTTTCAATAGTAATTAAGACAATTATTCGTGATGGCTGTTTAACAGTCACTAATTGTTATTAACATTGTAGTCTTGATTATACAATGTTACAACGCTAAATTAATAATCGTCTACGTCACGGCGCTCATCTTGAGTGCTGCAATGTTTACATTCTAACTTCTTTAATTATTTTTAAATTGTATTGACGTTGTAATGTTAGATCTAATACCCAATTTAGATACTGATTTTTAAAATACTCTTGATATTCTAACAACTTTATTCTTTGGTATTGTAGTGTTGGCTCTCTATTTTACTTACCCAGTTTTTTTGTTGTTTAATAATTGATTGAATTTGAATTTAAATACAAACTAATTAAATTAATACCAAAAGTAAAAAATATTGTAAAATAAAAATAGGGTAACTCGTGTGCTTATTGTCACGGGTCAGACGTTTGTTATTGACCCAAAAGACTACCCTATTAGGTAATGTTGCATATCCACCATTATATATTTAAAACTCATCCAATTTTTATTCGATATGGGACGTGACATTCTCTCCCACCCAATCACGTGACGCTCTCATTACGGTCTGGCCCAAACTCAAGGATCAACTTGGTCTGTATTGCCCATCCCCCAGAGGATAGAGGACTCACTATTCACGTGACAATCTCTATTGGGGTTTAAGACACATAATTTTTAGGGTCTACTTAACTCGTATTGCCCATCCCCTAACGGCATAGGGGACCTACATCTCATGTGACAATCTTTATGGGGTGATTTTTGGGAGCCTATATATGAATGAGAATTTATGTCTGCTCTGATACCACTTGTCATGCCCCAGGTGTTTGTCATTGATCAAAAAGACTAGCCTGTTAAGTAATGTTGCATACCCACCCACATATGAATGAAAATTTAAATCTACTCTGATACTATTTATTACGAGTCAAACACTTAATATTAACCCAAAAAACTAACTTATTAAGTAATACTATATTTTTATTTTTATATATTTAAGATTTACTTAATTTTTATTCAATTTGAGATGCGAGGAGATCGGTGTCCCTCCCCGCGATACATTTGATTAAATAGCTTTCGAAACGAATTCTTGAATTGATCTTGACGTGACTCGTTTTCATGCGCGAGTTGTACATCTGATGTAAAGTAATATGTTTGTTTCAATTATGCAGTATGTGATGGTTATTAAAACACGTGGCAATGTGAACTAGTAATTGTAGGCGAATGCAACTGGAATAATTTTATCAATGAGTGTTGAAAGTAATTCGTTAATGAAGACTAGTAATTAAGTTTAGGAGTCCAAGTTTGAAGTAAACAAAATAAAACACAAAAAAAGAATTGAGTGGCTGAGAGAGCTACAGGACATTGGAATCTCCATCAACAAATGCATGCAAGTTTGTTGTTAACGTAGCCAAGAAACTGATATTGGAGCTCAAGCTGAGAAGAAGAGAAGTGAAGCCAACACAAAATCATGTACAAATGAGAAGGACAATAACCATAATATACATGCAAAACATGTGCATAAATTTTTTTTTTAACAGTTGCTGATGCTTTGTATGTACTATATTCTTTTCATCTCAAAACTAACATAACATCCAACGGCCAAATTTTCACCTACAAATAAATGTAAGATTACATCAGATGTAACTTAGCTGGACCCAATTTTCTATTTTAGATATGACTATAGACAATCTAGATTAAACTCAATATCTTATTATTTAGTAAATTATTTCTTTTAAAGCTGAATAACATGGAGATGTATTGAAAATTGATAGGCATGTTATATCTTGTATTTATAAGAGAAAACGTGAACTGTTAGTTTTTACGCATTTTTATTTGTTAATAAAAATGATGAATAAAATAAATACATATAGACCTACTTTTAGCTATACGTGAAAAAAAAAAAAAAAAAACCTTGAAAGGAAAATTAACAATTGAATTGGCTTTTTGAACCTTTGTTTTCTCTCTACACATTTTTGAATTTTCCATTCTATGGGCCAAGCTCTCGTTATCTTTTAAAACCCTTCAACATTGAAGCTCGGCCCAACTAATAATAAATATGACTGTAATTCCGAATAAGCCACTTATACTCGCACTCTCTAAAGAATCTCCCACTTTAGCAAATCTTTTGTGATCCTGATAATACTTGTTGCCAACAAAATTAAAATGGTAGGCGAATGGGTTTCATAATTAAAATGTCACACGCAGAGTACAGGAGCAAGAAAGTCGATAAAAATACATCGCATTATGCTAGAGCTAGATTGAGGACGACTAGAGCATGAAGTTGTTGGCTTTATAGCCTTAACTATAACGGGTTAATGACCGGGATCTAGATGGACCTAAGATGGGCCCAGGTTGGCTCCATGTACCCTATCAAGTGTCATAAAATCATGATGTTCTCCTTCTCTTTGGGCCGAAAGAGTTCTGCTTTCAGTCTCTACTCTCTATATCAATTCAATTCCACGTCACCTTTAACCCTCTTATTAAATCCCTGAAATCCAAATCTTTACACTTTATAGTACCAAATTGGCAGAATTATATATTACAGTTTTTCTTGCAGAAGAAGAGGCTTCTTTTTAGTAGTCACACATCTACTGTTTGATTGACGATATTATGATTTTTATCTTTCATTTATTGTAATTACTAATTTATTTAATAATTTTCAACATAAATAATTATATATTATTAAATTATTATATAAATGTCCTGATATCCTCGATATACTAAAATTATACTCCCATCAAAATTAGACCCTGCCCCATATTTGTTGGGTCTAAACTTTTAGATGGCACCTGTCGAGAAGACCAGCACTTTTGTTAAGGTCCAATTCGGGCTATATCAATTCATGCATCGGCCGATAAGTATTGACTAAAGCCAAGCCTTTGACAAAGTTGTCAATTTTTTTTGAAAAACTTTCGTATTTAATCTGAAAAAATAATAAAAATTTAATTTTGACCGAATTCAACTCACTCTCACTATATTAACTAAGACACAACTTTTATTCCCACTTTATCCTTATCCTTAAAATTAATTTTCTTTCAAACACCACTACTTCCTCACGGCATTTATTAATTTTTGTCTCAAAAATTTTCATAAAAATTATAGATCAACTACAAGAATAAAGATATTTTGAAGATAAAAGTTAAAATAATTTAACGTGGAGTTGAAAAAAAATAAAAAATAGACAAAAATTGGTGAATTTTTTCTTAAATTTAAATTTTTTTTATGATTTTGAATTATTTTTGTATTTAATTATCAAAAATATATAGATGTATTAGTAATATAAAACATAAGTTGAAAATGTATATAAAATGTTGAAAAAGCTCACAAATAGTAAAAAATAACAGATTCCGGCTATTTTTTTGTGAGACACACGCCAAGAATGTGTTTTATACGTCGGGTGTGTGAATCCACGCGCTCGGTGCATAGAAGCACACACCAAGTGCGTTGCCGTAGTGTGGGGCGCATGTTATGGCACGCTATAGGACGGGCACTGTGGTGCGCACCCCACGACGTGCCCTCATGGTTGGGCGGGCCTGCTAAGTGACGCTACGGCAAGGCGCCACATGGTAATTTTAAATTTTTTTATTTTTTAATTAATTTAAAATATATCTTTTATTTATTAATAATTATTTAATTTTAAATTATTTTATCAATATTATATATATTATTTTTTTAGTTGTAATTTTTACTCATTATTTAAATTATGTAATAATTGGTTATATGTTGATAATAATTTTTTTAAATATTGTATGCTAATAATTTTTTTAATTTTTTCAAGAAGAAAAATGTCTCAAAAAATTACGTAATTATCGAAAATAAATTTTACCGATAGACCGTACATGTTTACACGAAGTTATGAGTTATATAAAATATAAAAGACAAATTAATTTTGAGGCATGTCGAAATATTTAGAATCACATATTTTGATTATTTTTTGAATGTATCAGATATTCTATTTTCAGGTATTTTAGCACATGAAATTTTATTAAAACACGTATATATTAAAAATTTATATGAATAATTATGGTCCTATATAGGCAAAAAACATATTAAATTCTTCCGTCTAAAATTTTATTTGATTATTAGTTTAAAGATGGGGATTATCCCATTGTAAGTAGGTTAGGTGATAGACTATGACATAAATATTTTTTGGGGAAAAGTGAGTTGACTTATAAGGATTTGGATCCGTGGTTCATGAGCATTACATTTGACAATGATGTAGATGTAGTAAAAACGTGTTTATTTTATGTATTTTATAAATTGTTAATGTCATGTGATCAAAATAGAGCCATACAATATTTTGTACTTCGTCTTGTAAATAATATTTATGAGTTTAATGCCTATCCTTGGGGCACGATTGCATGGATTGTACTATATAATAGTTTATGCATGGATCCAATTAAAAGGTTAGTGAAGGTTAGAAAAGCGGGCGCTTTGGATAGGAAATCATACAACCTATACTCATTTAGTCAAGCATTCATAGTGAGTAATTCTATTTTTTTTCGATTCATTATCATATTAGGATATAGAAAAAAATTATTTTGTTGACATTGTAATTTTTTTTATTTATTATCATCTCAGTTGTGGATCTACGAGGCTATCCCGAGATGTGGGGAATTGTTTGTTTGCAGGAATGGAGACTATTTTTTGCGTCTTTTTAAATTGGTCTGGTATGAGCACCTCATTATACGAAAGCGTTGTAAACGCCTTCTTCGATGGTGTTAGGGTATACTTTTACATTCAACAAAAAAAAAATATAATTTTCATATAACTTTTATTATTTTTCCTAATAATGATTTATAAATTTAAAATATTATGAAGACTTTGGAGATTTAGAGGAAGTTGGTGCCCCACAACTATGAGAAGAGTGCGGACTATTGCGTGGCGACAAATTTGCCATTCCATCAGAAAAATAGGGAGAGAGTCTTAAATTGGAGAAAGTTGAGATTTTGGACACCTAATTCACTAATGATGTTCAGCCTGACTACAAATTTCAAGGCCCACTACTGACTGAATCAATAGTATAATAATATAAATTTTTTTCTTGAATTATAATTATTTATGTTATTGATGAGTATTAACTTATAAAAATTAATTATAACTACTTATGTATAGTTTGAGTCTGACGCGTCATCATTACAGTATCATATTTTGGAGAAGAGGATGGATGATCTTGAAACAAAGCTATTTACTAGGATTGATAAGGTTAACTAAGAGCTTTCCGTCAAGATTGATCGTGTTAACTCAGAGGTGATAAGTAGGATGGTCAAGGCCGAAAAAGATATCTTGCATAAGATATCTCTCTTGATGCAACAGTTTAAGTCAGCCAATATCTTTAAGGATACATGGTAGAGTATGGTACGTTTTAAACCTAAATTTTATTGGGTACAAAGTTTAACAAGTCAATATATTAACTAGTATTGTTTGGTTTTGTAGGGTACCAAATTCATGATTCTAACTTTCTAGCATTTGCTCCCGCCAGCGAGTCTCGGCATCAGCCTATAACAATGGATATATAACATGTAGCCAATAGCCTTACTAGTGTAAACATTATACCTGCCCCGTTGGGTTAAAATATGAGCAGGTATAGGTGCCTTCGTAAGACGGCAGCAGCCTGAGTCAGTCTATATACAATTTAGTTGAAAAAGCTCATGAAGAAAAAATTTGTAAAATTGTAAGTAGCACCTACAATTAAGGTAAACAGGTAACTGATTCCAATTGATTAGGCTAAATTTACTGAGATTCTAGATTGGATAAAAAATAATGACCTAACGTAGTGAGTTCGTTTGGACGGACTTGATCCCAACTGTACATGGTTTAATGAACTACTATAACACTGACTTGACGATTCAACGAAGACTTGTATTTATATATATATTTTTTGTGAGTTGTCTAATAGTATCGAAACTTATACATATTCTTTATTTTGCAGCATATAAATGAGTACTTAAAGGTTTTGCGTTTGCGCCAAAACACGTTTTCTGACATGTACTCATAGGATTACACAATTACAGATGCATATTTTTACGTGAATTATTTTGTTACTCGTCTATTTTTGCATATAACATTATTATACAACTGTATATATTAACTATTAGCAAGTTTAACGAGTATCTTATATTTGTCTTTAAGAGTACATTCGATAAATGTGGCGAACATCCTTTACCGTTAATCCTTCAGCTGATGACCAGTGGCTCAAACCGTTGTTGGCTTATGCACTTGGAACAAAACTCGAGTTATTTAGTGCTAAACCGTGGGCATTGATCAAAAAAGTATTTTTACGAACAGTAACAACTTTTATTGTGCATATAACAACATTAAATTTATAATAATATAATAATGGTGCTTCTAGGTATATATCTTTTTGAATATTAACCAGGAACATTGGTTTATAGCAGAATTTGACCTTGTTCAGATGACGATTGTTCTTTATGATTCCAGCGTGAACGACCACTTCGATGAAGTCATTATGAAAATTTTAGAGTCTCTGCGTGTTACAATGCCTTTTTACCTTTAAAAATGTAAATTTTATAGTTTGAGGGGCATACAAAACCCAAATTTATTTCCTTGGCTGGTGATTCGTTTGCGAGAAAATGTACCGCAATAAGAGGTCGGAAATGGGGATTGTGGCACCTTTGTCTATATGTATATTGAGCATCTTATATTAGGTTGACTATTTGATTCATTCTCTCATATTGGTACATTTTATAGATAAAAGATGACCGTTAATTTGTGGACCGTTACAGGATCTACTTCATAGATGTTTAATACTATATTTTTTATATGCATTTATGTCATATTATTTATTTTGATGTTTGCATATTGAGTGGATGTATGCATAGATAATATATAATTAGATAGAAATATGTTTTTTTAATATGGCAGGTTTGGAAACATTCATATAATAGGAGAGATTCTGGCAAAATTTTATGAAAATGTTAACATCAATACTAAGAACAAGTGTATTACAAAACAAGTAAGAATGTAATAAAAAGTATAAATGTTAGGATTTGTGTTTACGTGTCATCCCATTGTTGTATGAATATTTTATTTTATAATATTTATACAGTACATTACTTATTAAATCGCTAATTATAATTATGAAATAATTCAATACTTGTGACGTTATAAATATTATATAATTTAGGGTGCACGCATGAAATTTTGTGTTTATAATTTAAATATGTATATGTATCACATATGTATATGTATCACATATGTATATGTGTAGTAGTATGATAATGATTAATATGACATATATTTAGTTAATTAAAATTAAAAAATTCGCCTTCGGACAAATAAAAATTCTAACAAAAAATAATGATTAAATACAGAAATTTTCCAAACTTTTTTTGTCAGGTGGCAAATTGCAAACCAAATAAGTTAAAAGGGTTCCGCTGGCTTTCTAACATAGGGCGACTGCTGTTTGCCCATTTAGGCAGACTTAAGGAATCAGAAAATTAAATAAAACATTCGTCACTTGGATTAATATTATGGCAGTTCACTCTTAATCCCCGATAAGAGAACAAAAAAATTGTAGCAATAAGGCAACAAGGCCATGGAGCTTGGACAATCTTGTGATTCTTCTCTCCATTTGTGTTAATGGCTGCTACTTAAATTAAGTGATACGAGGAATTAGTGAATCCTCTGGAGCAAATATCATTTCCCCTGAATGTCAATACTGAATCCTACTCCTCGTTCATGCACGTATACTATTTTACCTTTTTCTGCCAAGTATAGAAATGAGATTTAAAGTATTGGGGCATTTAAACCACACAGAGTTCAAACAAAACATCTAACGTAACAGCTTATAAAAACTATGGAAGAAACAAAATTTTGTTTTGTCTCGAAGAAGTTTCCTGGCTAGAAGAAATTCTAACCGTCAGATATGACCTATTTATGTGATGTTTTTCATTTTTGTTTTAAATGTTTTTATGTACATGAGCCTATATATTAACATCATCCTCTTGTTGGGTGCCATATGTTTTGCCACCATATTTGAAACTAAATTACTAGTCATTCGAAATTGACGGCTCTTCAGTCTTCACGAACACAAACATGGAAACATCTCAAAGAGGCAAGAGCAGTGAGAAAAACGAGAAGGGAAGATTAGAGGTTCGATACCGGGGAGTTCGACGGCGGCCATGGGGCAAATTTGCAGCAGAAATACGTGACCCAACAAGGAACGGGGCACGCTTGTGGCTAGGCACTTTTAACACTGCTGAAGAGGCGGCTCGGGCATATGACAGAGCTGCCTTTGCTTTCCGCGGACATTTAGCCATTCTTAATTTCCCAAATGAGTATCAGTATCAAAGCCAAAGCAGCAGCAGCTCTTTGCCATCTTCGGAAACTTCATCTTCTTTTTCTGGTGCTGGGGGCAGAGGAGTTTCATCTGGAGAGAAAGAAGGTGAAGTTATAGAGTTAGAATATTTTGATAATAAGTTGTTGGAGGAGCTTCTGGGGGCATAGTGTCAGGATTGGCAAGGCAAAAACAACTGATTAAATCGGGAAAAATTCCTGGATGTGTTAGGGAAATCATGGATTTGATCTTCCTTAATTTGCAGGTGACTGAATATTTATTTTTATTCTTTGCAAATTTCGTCTTCTTGAATCATTCTGATCATTGTATAAATAAAAGTGTCATCACCATGATGGTGATAACTTTTCGAATTTATATTCAAAATGTGTTTCACTCAAGTTAATAATGAAGAATTTATCACACAATCGAGGTCAAATTGAATTTTCCACTACCCAGTTAGCATAAATTGATGTTCAATAATTTAATTTATGAATTTCACGTTCAGGAAATAAAATAGGCAAAATAGAATATTCTTCTTGAATAAAAGACCTTCCCTTTCCCAAGGGGAAAAGAACTTTAAGCAACAACTCCCAAATGATATGGACAATGAATCTATTGATGTTACTGTTCCGACAGAACGACTTATGATAATTCTGTTCCTATTATGGAAGTCAAGTCAACTCATCCTCATAGACCACTAATTTAAATTGTGTAGAACTTAATAAAGTAAATAAATATAGAAACCATATTTGACGAAGTACAAGGCTCTAATTGACTAAGCAACTCAGGTGATGCCAGCAAGATTTTTTATTCTCACCGAAGTTTTCATTCCTTCTTGGTCTTGTGCTCTTCAAAATTAAGAAGATCCTCTAACAATTGGTCATCCAAGTACTCAATTTCAAACACTTCTCTCCTTCCTTCAGTACCTCCTCTTTCCACATTCTGAAACATTGGAATAGAAGATGAAGATGACGACGACGACGATAATGATAATGATGACGACGAAGAAGTAGAAGAAGAAGAAGAACTGACCCCAGATGAAATATGCTCATCGGGGAAGTTGAGAACGGCCAAGGGGCCTCTCATTGCAAAGGCAGCTCTATCATAAGCTCTTGCAGCCTCTTCAGCTGTGTTGAAAGTTCCTAGCCACAAACGAGGAGCTCCACGACTTGTTGAATCGCGAATTTCTGCTGCAAATTTCCCCCATGGCCGCCTCCTTACACCTCTATAACGAACGCCCGTTTGTCCCTCTTCTTTGCCCTTCCTTCTATTGTGGTCCTCTTCCATTACTAGAGAATACGAGTAAATGTTTACTTCACTCTCATTCGTTTATATAGGATGGAAAATGTACTTTTACGTCGCGAAAATGGAAGTTGACTTTTAATGTAATTTAATGGATGGGAAAAATTTTCAACTCGCTAAAGAAACCCTATAGAGATTCTATTTTTTTTTTATTTAGGTTCCTAGTAAATAGTAATCTTGAAAATACATGTCATGAATGATGCTTGTATTTGTAGGGGACCGGTGGTTTTTGTGTATTGACATTTGCCCTTTTTTCTTGTTCTTTTTGAATTTATTATTTTTTTATGTAGGAATCAAATAGGTTTGAAGGATTATAGTGATGTCACATGGGTGACGACGGCTTTGTTTCTTGATCACGTTAACGAGATATATTCGATGGATTCTTATATATTGGTATATAATAAACATAAAACAAATCATCTTTTGGCTAAGCCTCAATGAGGTTGGTGGTGATGAGATCATGGGGCTACGTCTTCATATTTCATCATGTTTACGTTATTAATTCAAGTATTATTTGTTGATCAAATGGGTTCAATCATATAAAAATAACGAATCCACCAGGTTGAAGCGAGACCTAGAGAGAAAAAAATTATAATTAAGCTTGTATAAGTTATATTCCAAGGTGGTCTAATTGGTTTACTTTCCTTGTTCATTTGATAATAACTAAATCGAGTTGTTAAGTTGTGGTGAGGTCACATGGCTTACGCTTATAAATTGAATCATCATAATTATGCAATGAATCGCTTATGTCAGTTTGATGACTCTCTGGTTGCATTTCTCACGCTATTTTTCTACCAGGAAGTAGGAACGGATAGATTATTGCGTTTCATGAGGTTGGGTCCTAGTCTTCAAGTAATTGAAAACAGACTTGAAACAAAAGCATAGTTATTAGTTAACGAACTACCGAAAATCCGCAGAACAACTAACTAAAAAGAGTTATTAGATGACTCAATGTCTCAACTCATTAACTTTGACAAGGAGACAGGTGGAGTCATTCTCTAGTGCAAATATCAGTGTTATTCAAGTCGTGTTCGCATTTTGAAATGTGTGAGGCAAAATGCAGAGTGTTTAAACTTTAGACTATTGAGTATCTACAGATAAGTATATGCAGTAATGCAGAATATGAACACTAAATTGGCTGCTAATTATCGCATTAGTAACAGTAGAGAGCTACGATCAATGGTGGAGTAGAGGCAATTAAAAGGTTGTTACGGGAATCATATGATGGCCGTGAGAAGCAGCTTATATTATAAAATCCAGTGGTGGGGAGTGGGTACCATTATTGAAAATAACAACTCACATAAACAATGGTTAATGCGGATCCGATAGCAAATCATCTTGGTCCTACTCCTACGTCTACTTGGCCTGATAAAGCCGGCAACTTAAACATTTATTTACGTTAGTTTAGGGAAATAGAAAGGGTCAACACCCAGATCTAGCATATCTGTTATTATGGTAACAATGGTGGTCCTGCCAAGCTGTTGTGCTTTTGCCAACACGGTTTTTGTTTTTGCAGTGTGGGGGCTGATCATACGTGCCATAACTTCTCATACACCATGTAACTCATGTCAAGTCCCCCACTGAAGGCTGTCAAGAAAGTACAAAAGTTAACCATTTTAATTATGGCCAAGGCATCAACAAATCTAATTGCATCTCTAGCATCATATCTAGTGAGAAACCCATCATAATCACAATTTACTAATTGCTAAAAAAATCAGATGGCAAGAGCACATAGTCGTGCTATTGAGTGGGACATTTTTGTGCTATAGGCTTAACGAAGAGGTTAGAGAAACGTAGGGCAAAAAATATCTATATTGAAATTCAAACAAGTAATTTGAGGAGCCAATTCTAGTCTGTTTTCTAGGAACTAAAAACAGAGAAAGAAAATTTACCATACTAGAAAAATCGGCTGAAGTACACGAGTGGAAAGCGTAGAATTTCCTAAATATTTACAGGTTCCGCCAGGAATGTTGCGAGTTTTCTTGCATTTAATAATAACGATCGTCCTGTCATTTTTGAATGAATATTGTACTATGGTTCAAGAATTTATTTAGTATATTTTTCTTCTAAGACTCACTTGGGGATTTTAGATGGGATTCAGCTCCCAATCTATTGGCATAGGGTAATAACAACCCATGTAGGTTTATGTCTCTCCAACATAGCAACTCATTTGTCATGCAAGATCATTTACCAATACCAAGTTCCTTTATTTGAATTTTATTGAATTGATATAAATAAAGAATTTTACAAAAAATCGGTATCTGACATTGTAAGATTAAAAAACAAACATATCACCTACATGATAAAAGAATCATAATTACCAGTTCTGCATAATATCTGCTTGATAGGGTACTATCAGCTTACTGGACATCTTTAAGTTACCCAAACTCACATTACTTAGAATTACATATAGAACTGAAATAAGAATATATATCTAACATTAAGAACTTCAAGCACTGGTGAGAAAAAAAAAGCTAGCCTGAACATAGACTGTGACTTTACTTTTGGTATTTCAATTGAAACATCCCGAGCTTCTCTGCTTTGTGAAGACATCTTTAAGCAGACGGTAAAAATTATTAATGGCAATTCTAACTAATACATTGAGAACAAGGCAATGCAGCATAAGGTAGATCATTGTCTCTTTCAATGGTTATACAACTATAATCCACAATGTATACCCAAAACAGTTACATCTGACCAAGATTCATCCTACCTTCTCAAAGAATATTTTCTTCTATGCTGATTGATGGATGTGTACATCCTGAGGTATATACCAACTGCCAGACCACAAAAAACAAGTCCTGGTCCATGTTGGATTCTGTTATCACTGCAGAGAATAATTCAAGTGCAAGGAGTGATAAACCAGCAATGTCACATCAAAGTCCAAACATCAGAAGGACCCTCAATATGATGATGATATGGTTGTTTCCGCTTTTTGTTCAAATATAAGTGGTTTTGCTGAAAGTTCAAAATTGCCCAAAGAAAGTGGCAGAAACCAATCTCTGGCCAGAGCACAGATGGTGAATATAGATAACAGAATGCACTTTGCCACAGAAGAAAATTGCTCAATTATTAATTATATAATCAAATACAAATTTTATATATAGCACTGCTCTATTTATAAGATACACAATGCATCTCTCCAAATTGTTTGCTTTTGTTTATCCTTTCGACACGGCCATTGTATTAAGTTTGTCTCTTATAACGTTTTCGCCGGATTCCTTCTTGTCAACCATGGCTAGCTAATTGATAAGGAAATTTTTGTACTCAAAGGCGTTGTAGATGGGAGAATTTCGTGCATCAGTCAAAGCTTGCGCAGGCTTTATAATGCTATCTTTTTGCAGGATCTATGAAGAAAACGACGCTTGTCCTTGAATCCTCGGAATGGGTCACAGCTCTATGTTCTGCACTTTTGAGCTTGTTGTTACTGATAACCTGTGAATATGAATATGACCCAAAATCCAACGCAAATTGCCTCATTTAAGAAGACGCACTGACAAACACAAGCACGAACGCTCGATATTAATATAATACTTTCTGATTACAACTCGTAGCATAATGGATATACCTGCAATATATAGCCTAAGTTGACCGCAAATGCATTAGGGAGAGGCTGAACTCCAAACAATTCCCCATCCTTGAAGACCCGAACGCCACATATATCTCCTGAAGTAGAATCGTGCTGAGTTATGGTCAAAATGTCTAGGGAGTCCCAGGGTAAAGCTTGGATCCGGGAACGGGGGGGGTAATAATTCGCTGACAATAATGAAAACTTGGCTTAGTCTATCCCTGAAATAACCGGAATCAAGCCCCAGTCCTTCAGAAAACAGCTCCAAGGTGATTGAAAGCCAACTTCTTTGCTTCTAATGAACATGCCCCAACAACCTCACTGTCAAGTTTTCCTATACATATATTATCGTAATGCTTTAACAGATGCACATCAAATACTGAGAGCAATGGCATATAAGATAAATCATGCTTTAGACCTTAAATAAATAAAAAAATCGAAGCTAACAACACTAACCGGTATCGAATATTGACTGGACTTTTAAGGCAATGTTGTATGCATTTCTCTAAGGGAAATTTTCGTACTTAATTTAAACAAAAGAATTCTTTTTTTATTGCAGTTAAATAGTTAATGCTATATTAACTAATATTTTGTTTTTTTATATTTATTTTACCCCCTACTTATTTTTTCTCTTCTTGGCCAAGGTTTCCTCACAATTCTTAACACCCCTCACAACTCTCTCTCTCGATCAATATTAAAAAATTTTCCAATTTTTTTTTAAATTTGTAGGTCGGATACAAATTTAGTTGAAGATTTTTGTAAAAACAACAAATTGTGAAGTTGAAAAAATTAAAAATTGACAAAAATTAGTAAGTTTTTCTTCTAAATTTAATTATATGTGTTTTTTTGTTATTTTGTAATTATTAGAAATGTATAGTTATGGTGTTAATAATGTATAAAATAGGTTGAAAATGAGTATAAGAGTTTGAAAATGACACAAAAAAGTTAAAAATAATCAAATATATAATAAGAAAATTTTTGAATTTTTTCAGACCCTACGCATCATTAAGTGCCACCACGTGCTGTTGTGTTGTAACCACGCGCCAAGCTGTTGCGTACTCTGATGAGCGCAATAAGTTGCACACCTTGTTGCACAACTTGTCGCAAAACAAGGCTGCGCCCCAACACACGAACGAGCAATAAGCCCTTGCCGTGGCGCCACGTGGCAAAAGTGCATGGAGCGCATGCTGAGGTGCCACAATGCACACCTCACGACATGCCACAGCTTGCACTCCACGTGCGTCTGCCACCTGGCAATTTTTAAAATTTTTAATTAATTTAAAAATAAATTAAAATTGTTAGTAAATTCATTTATTTATTAATAATTATTTAATTTAATGTATTTAATTTTATAATTTTAAATTATTTTGTCATTATTATATATATATGTTATTTTTTAGTTGTAATAGTTGATAAGGTTAACTCAAAACTTTTCATTAAGATTGATCGTGTTGACTCAGAGATAATAAGTAAGGTGGTTAAGACAAAAAATGATATCTTGCATTAGATATCTCTTTTGATGCAACAGTTTAAGTTAGTCAAGATCTCTGAAGATGTAGGACAGAGTATATATTGAATATATAAATAAATATATACAAATATAAACTTAATATAAATAAATATATAAAATAAAAGAATTTTGACAATGCCACATGGCACGTTGCACGCGTAGCAAGTGAATAGGCATGCAACAAGGCGTTGAGGCGCGCCTTGTTGCTTGCTTTGTTACGCACTTGGGCACGAAACAAGGCGAGCCCCAACTCCTTCGTACACTGGGGCACAACCTTGTTGCGCAACAAGACGGGCAACAAGTCGAGTAACAAGGCGAGCCCCAACGCCTTCGTGCACTAGGGCGTGACCTTGTTGTACAACAAGTCGCACAACAAGTCTCGCAACATTTGCAACTTGTAGCAGCTTAGCGCGTGCACTCACGCACCTAGCGTGTGGTTGCAACACAGTGGAGCGTGGTGGCACTCGACGGAGCGTAGAGCCTGAAAAATGTCAGAATTTACCGTTTTTGTATTTTCGACAATTTTTGTGTCATTTTTAAACTCTTACACTCATTTTCAACCTATTTTATACAGTACTAACACTACAACTATACATTTCTAATAATTTCATACAAAAACAACACAAAAACACATACAACTAAATTTAAGATAAAAACTTATTAATTTTCGTCGATTTTTAATTTTTTCAACTCCATAATTTATTATTTTCTAAAAAATCTTTAGTAAAATTTTTAATCGATCCACAAGTTTAAGATAATTTTGAGAAACTTTTTAGTATTGGTCGAGAAAGAGAGTTGTGAGGAAGCCTTGACTAGGAGAGACAGTTATGAGAAAGTCTTG
Source organism: Ailanthus altissimus (assembly GCA_946807835.1). Taxonomy (NCBI): domain Eukaryota; kingdom Viridiplantae; phylum Streptophyta; class Magnoliopsida; order Sapindales; family Simaroubaceae; genus Ailanthus; species Ailanthus altissimus. The sequence continues at coordinate 26,543,243 of OX327684.1, forward strand.
GCCGAGAAGAGGAAAAATAAGTGAGGGATAAAATGAGAAAAAAATAATATATTTGGTTAATATAGCATTAACTTTTTGACTACGGTAAAAACAAACTTTTTGTTTAAAAATTTGGTTAAGTACGAAAATTTCCCTTTCTCTAAAGGGTGACAAGGATGTCTAAAGTTGTCACACCAAAAGTGTATCTCTTTTCGATGATAATATGCACTGCTTGTAAAGAACTTGCAACTATTACTTAGGGTCCTTAGAGTATAATCTTGCCTTGTCCTCTGCAGGCATCTCAAAGAACTCCTGGAAGACATTCTTGGTTTCATTTATTATTTTCTCTGGAACTCTTGGTTAATAACCCGTTTCTCAGTATTTATGTTAGCATTTTATGACATAAATGTTAGCAAGAAGGCTTAATGGCACAAGACCTAGTATGGTATTATTATTAGGACAAATCATCCTAATAAACCAAACAAAATGATTTAAAGAAATTTTAGAGAAGAAAGATGTTTGAACATGGAAACATCTAAACACTTGGCCAGCCTTCCTTATTTGTTGAATTGTCTTAGATTGATTATCAATGTTGTGAAAAATCAGGCTTACCATTAATCTCTCCATGAAATTAACCTTTTGCAGTGACTCTATTTTTTGGGTTCTATATGCTATAATACCATAATGACTTGGTATTTAACATCTTAAGAAATCTATGCATGTGCGGAAGACTTAACTTACAAATAACCAAGAAGATAAAAAATTAACACACCAATAAAGATAAAAAAAAAAAACCACAAAATATAAGATATACATGATTTGGTAAAACACCTACACATAGGGGATCCATGATCCAATTTTTTTTTATATTATTAGATCACTAAGTATCTCCTAAATCATCACAATCTTATAAACCTCTTAATATCTTTTATTGTAAACCTCTTAGTATTAATCTCTCAATGAGATTAACTTTTTGCACAAACTCTGTAGGGTTCTATATGCCCTAATACCAACATGACTTGATATTTAGCACTTTAAGAACCCTATGTATATGCAGAAGATTTAACTCACAAATAACCAATAACATAAAAGATTAACACACCAATAAAGATAAAAAAAATAAACCACAAGACATAAGATATACATGATTCGGTAAAATGCTTACGTTTATAAGGATTCATAATTTAACTTAATTTATTATTAGATCATTAAGTATCTCTTAAATCGCCAGAATCTTACAGACCTCTTAGTATCTCTCATTGTAGACTTCTAAGTATCTTCTAGATTATTATGATCTTATAGATCTCTTAGTATCTCCCATACCTTATAAGAGATTTAACCTAAAGAATATAAGAATAGCTCAAGCTCTCTCAAATAGATTAATTTGATGCTCTTTTTATATACACAAAAATAAAGACACATTCAGAGGTTACACCTTAGTACACCATACACTTAGTGCTTACTTAGCTCTTATATTATTTCTTATGTTTACATATTAATGCTTGAGTTATTTTAAGAGGTTACAAGAATTTATATAGTGTTTACATAGTCTCTAAAAATCATAAACTTAGTTGAAATAAGAGTCCATGCGTGTAAAAATCTGAAATCTCCTTAAAGAAGTCAAATCCGAGCAAAAAAGTAAGTTTTCAAAGTTACACCACTACAACAATTTTTGTTTTGCCACTGCAACATTGTTCTCACTGCTATAGTGCTTTTTGTCTGTCGCTACAGTGCTAGTGCAGCACGAACTAGCATTGCAGCATTGGGGTTTCTGTCTTCGGTGCCGTCGTGTTGAATAATCAGTGCTATGGTGCTTACACCTGGAGCTTGTCTCCTCGTAATTTCACACCCCTTATTGCTTTCAAATCTTCGTCTTGTTCTTTTATCGTACACCCATTGCATATTCAACTTCATAATGACTCTTCACTTGGTATTCATCTTAATTTATATTCATTCCTTTCAGTAAATGGTTGCTCAAAGAAACTACTGTAGAAAATTTTGAGATCACTTACATCTAGAAAACATGATATGAAAAGGCTAATTTTTAGGTTAACAAATCCTTTTCATAACAATAGTTAATTGCACATAGATTATATTTAAAAGAAAGAAACATAAATTGTTTCCTTTGCCTTGTAAATTCTATAGAATAGCAAGAAATTTCTAATCATAAGTTATTGAAAGCAACCATGTTTAATAAAATTCTTATCATCTTTTTTAACTTAAAAGACATTTATATCTGTAGGATCTTCTAAAATCATTTCTTTGAGATATACCAAAAGAAAGAGTAAAAAAGGGTGTAATGCTATATCCTTCTTGTATCAAAATAGGAAATCTTGGGACCTACTGGCCATTACACAGAGTGACCAAATGATCATTCCAATTCAATAGAATAAAGGAAGTCTGCTTTCACTCAAGGGGCTCTCATATTTCTTGCTTAACATGAAAGTCACTAACACCATCTTGTCCTGTTCACTCCAGCTCTCATCTGCTTGTCTATGCACATTCATAGAAGTATTCTTAATCTTATTCACACGTTTGAATCGCTTTATATTAAGCTTTCACTGAATTCATTAGTCAAACTCCTATCACCTGCATCTCTACTCCAGAAATTTTCATAGTTTTCTTTTGCGGTTGTTTGCTTATGGCACCAAACCACAAACTCTTCTATCACCTGGGGGATCAGGCTCTAGCACCCATCAAAAGCCAGGAAATGTTAGCAAATCAAGCTTCATTGTCTACTTCAGAATCTGCTTTCCCTATACTTGCCATTGCTGTTCTAAGCATCATAGGCACAGCCTTCTTGCTTGCTAGCTACTATTATTTTGTGAGCAAATGCTGCAATAACTGGCAGCAAATTAATCTGCTGAGACGATTTTCTGTCTTGAGAGCTAGTCAAAGCGAAGAACCTTTTATAGCCTTCTCCCCGACAATGTGGAATCGCGGCCTTGATGATTCTGTGATTCGTGATATCCCAACTTTCCAATTCAAAAGAGAAGGTGAAGAGAGAAGTATCTATGGTTGTGTGGTTTGTTTAAATGAATTTCAAGAACAAGATATGTTAAGAGTTCTTCCCAAATGCAGCCATGCATTCCACTTAGATTGTATTGATATCTGGCTTCAAAGCAATGCCAATTGCCCTCTTTGCAGAACAAGCATTTCAGGTACAACTCGATATCCAATTGATCAAATTATTGCACCAAGATCTTCACCTCAAGGCTCACAGCAATATGCTGATAGCCTCATGGGTGGTGATGACGATTTTGTGGTAATTGAATTGGGAGGAGAAGAAGAAGTTCTGTTCTCTCATAGGCAACAAGAAAGAGACAATTCAGCTGAAGCTTTTGAGCAGCATAGAAATCAGTCGCCGAGAAAGTTAGAGCAGAAGATTGGGATCTTGAAACCAAAGAAACGACAATATGTTTCAATCATGGGGGATGAGTGTATTGATGTAAGAGAGAAAGATGATCAGTTCTCTATCCAACCCATTAGGAGATCATTCTCATTGGACTCTGCAGCTGATCGACAACTTTACTTAACCGTTCAAGCAATTGTTCAACAAAATGAACATCATAGAGAGGTTATTACTAACGAGGAATGCAGTACCAGAGTCCGAAGTTCCTTCTTCCCATTTGGACAAGGCAGGGGATCAAGAAATGCATTTCTTCCTATTGAATTTGAGTTATAGTGTGAGGTTGTTTGACTCGAATTCTGCTTATTTAGCTTCATTTGATTGTTGCTTTGATTCTGAGTTGCTAGATTTTTAGGGTGCCAGTGAACAGTCACAAACCAAGAATCTGATCAGTGTAGAGTTATTTTGGTTTTATTTTTATTTTTTGTTTTTACATATGGAGAAAAGCTAAAAAGTTAAAACAATTGGGGTTCTTTCTAAATTGTATGAATGGGTATGGAATTATTGCTTAAAACACTATGGTTGGATAGGACTTCCTTTCTTCTAATTTTGAGTGTCGTCCTCTTCATGAATGAGAGTGATTGCTTTGCTCTCCTTTTACAAAGAGTTTCAGACCTGGAGAAAGAAGAAAGACCGGCCTGATAAAATGGGAACGAGAGCAGAGGGACCAAGCAATGAGTAATCATAAGTGAAAAAACGGAAAGTCTCCTTTGGAATGATCACCAATCTACTTTGTCTTATGGTTATTATTTTGAATTTAGTGGAGTGCAGAAGCCATGATTCTGCTCAAGTTCAAGCTTAATTATGACTGCAATGTTCTGTGTTTTTTGAACTAGAAGGAGCCACGTTTGTCTATTTGCTTAAATGCCGTAATATAAAAAGCAGAAGAATGGGATCCATTTTGCATATCACTTTCATCTATTAAACATAATTATATGCCTAAGGCCGGGTATCGACATTGATTTGTATTCTTAGCAGTATCAACTTTCCCATCTTTAGAGATTTGCCAAAACAAAGTAGTCATCTGAATGAGCTTTAAGCTCACTTGGGGCCTACTAAAATCCATCAAACAAGGTATTATGAAAAATGGAGAAAAGAATTCTTCATCCAGCAGGAGATCCCTAGGAAATAGTATGAACACGGTGCACTTGAGTTTATTGGCATTTCAATTTTACAAATGAAGAAATAACGGGAGAAAATCATAAAAAGAAAAAAAGAAAAAGGTGGCAATAGTATTACGTTCTAAATATTTTTAAGTAATTACTAGAACACTTGATGTGCGATAAGATCATCAAAAAGATATTTGGCTCATATTATGTTACATGGATTGAAGACCTAATTAAATTAGGTTAAGACCATATTTGTGTAGTAGGTGAAAAAGTATTTTAGAGATGACATATTCTATTGAATATTTTTGTGATAGGTGATATCTTTAAAATATTTCTTTGTACACTTTTAACTTTGATTGTGGACCGTTAGATTAAGTGAATCTTAACCGTCAATTATACATACCTTTTGCTATAAATAGATGAAACTCTTATTTGAACAAACCATCATTTAAACTTGTAATTCTCATGTGCTTCTTCTTCATATTTTTTTTTGAATAATTGGTCTTGTAGGCTGTTTAGCACTTGAAAAGTGTTTAAGGCCGTACGAGTTCAAGATAAATCCTTGACAAGTAGTATCAGAACGGGTTCAAAAAAGATAGTGAAGGACGTTGCTACATCATCCGGGATTATCGAAGAGAATAGTAGAGACCCGAAAGCTAGGAGACATGGGAGCATTCCACCTGAAAAGTCCATTGATCCGAACCATGAACTAGGGGACCTGGTTATGAAGGCTGATGGTGCTATGAGTAAGGCGGCGGATCACTATAGGGAGTTGGAATAGCAAGTCAAGAAGCTTGAGGTAGACCTCGATACTCAAGAGGATGAGCTGCGCTCCCTCATCGAAAGCTCCATCAACGAGCATGCTGACAAGCAACAAAATTGGACTAAAGCTCTTTAAGAGAAGGTCTACAAAACCATTAACAAAGTTCAAGCCTAAGTGAAAAAACTGCATAAAGAGTTTGAATCTGTCAAGGAGAACGTGGTGTTGTGCAAGCGAGCGGTCGCTAATGGGGCTGTCACTCAAGGTACGGTGGCTGCACCAAGGGTTAAAACTCCTAAACCGAATGAATTTAGCGGAAAACGAGATGCCAAAGAGCTTAACAACTTCTTTTGACAAATGGAGAGGTACTTCGACGATACGGGCATACGGGATGAACATAAGGTAAGTACCGCAACTTTATTCCTTTCCGATCATGTAATTCTGTGGTGGCATAGAAAAAGTGAGGAGATCTGCAAGGGTACCTGCACCATCAACACACGGAAAGAATTGCAACGAAAATTAAAGTGCCAATTCTATCCAGAGAACGTGGCGCATGCCGCTCGCAAGCGGTTAAAGGAGTTGAAACAAATAAAGTCTATAAGGGAGTACGTGGAGGAGTACTCTTTCTTAATGTTGAAAATTCGCAACATGAGTGTGGAGGACTTGTTGTTCAATTTCTTAGAGGGATTACAATCATGGGCAGCCAATAAATTGAAGCGGCATGGAGTGAAAAACATATTCAATTCCCTTACAATGGCGGAGACGCTTATGAATTACTGCCAAGGAGAATCGGGTAAGTCCAAGCATTCTATACCCAATCACAGTAAAGGTGGGGAAGCCAAGGAGTTTTGACATCCAAGAGAGCAAGGAGGAGAAATGCAAACCACCTAAGTGGAGGGAGCGGAAACGCGACGGCCATAGAGGCAATGGTCTAAAGACAAACTGTTTCCTTTGGGACGGGAATCATTGGGTGAAGGACTGTTTGAAGAATAAGGCTTTCAATACAATGTACAAGGCACAAGAAGAGGGCGAACAAAGTTGTATAGCATGCATACAGCTATTCAATTCCCTCAAAGTCAAGCAGGGTGCCAACAGGGATGACACTCATGTACATTGAAGCCAACATCAATTGCATAAAGACTCAAGTGCTGATTGATACGGGAGCTACAGACAACTTCATTAAACGTGCGGAAGCGGAGTGCTTGGACCTTTACGTAGAGAAAGGAGAAAGATACTTAAAGTCCGTGAATGCAAAAGCCAAGTCGCTGGATGAGGTGGTTTAAGGAGTCGAAATCCACTTAGGAAAATAGCACGGTGAAGTAAATTTCTCGGTAGCACCTCTCGATGATTTTGATGTGGTGCTAAGTATGGAGTTCTTACGGCAGTACAATGTGGTGCTACTCCTTCAACATAATTACATGTGTATTTTGGAGGGAGGACCTTGAATGATACAGATGGTAGACAGGCCCAAAGGTGGGCGATCCAAACCAAACGACAAGGTCATTTTCGCAATGCAATTAAAGGTACATACTAAGTGCAAAATAGGGATACATTCAACCACAATAAGGGGGACAGATGATGAGGCGAAGATGAAATATCAAAGGATGTTGCGGAAATGCTCGGGGAGCACAAATGGGTCAAGCCTAGTGTCTTATCGGAAGAACCGCCTTCAAGAGGAGAAATTGAGGGTGAGTTGAAGCTTGAGATTGCGCTTTCAACTATAGTGCTGACGCCACAATTGGTGTTAGTAGAGTTGCGGGAGAAACTTAAGGAAATGACGGGTGTAAATGTCATCCAACAATCCAATGCGTCATACAATGTGCATTTGTAGCACAAGAAGTGGGTCGAAGACAAGCGGCTGCGTATCAAGCATAGTGTGGAAGACTTGGTGATAGAGTCAATACTTCCACCATAACACAAGTCAACACGCTCACTTTATAAAGGCCTTAATCATGGGGACGAGGGGCCAATGTTAATTGCCAAGAGGGTTGGCGATGTCTCACACAAGGTGAAAATATCTTCGAGACAGCAGTAGCGACTACATTCGGTGCTTTCTGCAAGCTATTGGAAACATTGCCGTGAAGGTATGGAAGACGCGAAGCATGAGCCACAACCGGGAACCTTTAAGGATTTTCACATGTCATGACAAAGAGCAAAAACTTAGAACGAGCATTGAGTACTTTGTTGAGTGAAAAGAGTTACCTGATACGAAAGCATGATCGGGACACAAAAGCGCACAGTTAGAGTTTGAAGAACGGGGTGCGCAAATTCCAACGAAGACACGACAAGGGCGTCGCGTAAATTTGGTGGGGGAGAATATCAAGCCCCAAATGTTCTCAAGCAATTACTCGAACACTTGACGCACGACAAGACCACCAAGAGAGTATTTAACCCATAATATGTTACATGAGCTGAATTTTTTGGAAAATCCAATTAAATTGAGTTAAGACCATATTTGTGTAGTATATGAAAGAGTATTCTAAAAATGACATATTTCATTAGATATTTTTATAATAGATGACATCTTTAAAATATTCATTTGTACATTTTTTACTTTAATAATAAACTATTAGATTAAATGAATTATAACCATCCATTGTACATAATTTTTGTTATAAATAAATGAAACTCTTATTTAAGCAAACCATCTTCTAAACTTGTCATTCTCATAAATTTGTAATTTCTCTTTAGTATTGATATAAAAAAATATTCTCTTAAATACTTAATTTGCTTCTTCTTCATTTATTTTTTTTAAGTAACTGGTCTTCTAAACTACTTAACATTTAAAAAATATCTAAAATCGCACGAATTTAAAAAAAGTTTGCATAGTAGGCTAATCTTGCCAATATAAACACTAAACATCGTAAAGGAAATTCCAGGCAAAATGTAGAGTTTCATCATTATTCCCCACTCTCAATTATTTATGGATAGGCACTGCCTTCTGATCATTATCATTAACTGGGGTGACAATCAATACACTAATTTTGCTTGATAATAAGTGAGAAATAAAGTGAAAAATACAGTACAAACGGGACAAAGGAACTTTTCTCAGGGAGAGATCAAGTGCCATGTGAAATGCTGTGACCTCTAGGTCTGATTATTTGCACTAGCTTATCAAAACAATTAACTTACTTGAATGTTCCGTGGATGAGATTTGTCTGTACAGCATTTTCACATATCAAAATGCAGGCAACACAAACTATTGACTCCAACAAACATGATTTAGACGCATAATGCTTGATAATTTTTCAGCATTGTGATGCAATTGGGAATGCTACATATAAAAGCTTATTTTTAATTTGCTATCAATGTCTAATTTATCAAGCGGAATCCCAAGTTCTAAATAGAAGCATAGTGCCAAGAGCTAAGTAATTGATAATTGAAGTCACGTGTATCTAATGCTTCATAACTACCGTATTTATTGAACAATAAAATAAAATAAAATAATACCCTAATAACAATTAATTTTGAATGTAAAAAAAAAAATCCTTCAGTCCTGGCTATACATTCACAGAAATGTGAAAAAATAAAATTATGAAATAACCTTAAGAAACCTAGGAACAATAATGATAAATCATTAATAGTATCAGAATCCAGTACAGCACCACTAGCTGTACCCCTACAGAGACACGGATGAACATGACTAATCCGATTTCATTGAAGAGATTCACACAAAACAAAATAGTGTAATATCATCCTCGATACACAAGACCCTATAAAAAATAAATCCATTTGAGTTGTTTAAATGAGTGGGTGGACCATTATGAAATTTTTTGAAAGAGTGACAAGTGCCCCTCATCACTTCAATAATAAGTTGAAAAGAAATAGAGTGTACATGCCAGATGATGTAACAGAGTGGCTTGTAAAGGAACTCCACTACATTGTACTTGTTCGCTTCTGGTTGATGAAAGCATCAGCTTGTAAGTTTTGGCCAGAGAAATTAGTAGGAGGCAAGGGCAAGGCCTTTGTTGGAAGCTGATTTGTGGATGCACCACGGGCTTTATTCTTTAATTGTTCAAGAAGTTGGTGTGCTTCTTTAAGTTCATCCTGTGCACTCAGCCCATGGCTTTCCCAAGCGTCAATTACTCGCTGCTGGAACTCAATTGCAAGGGTGTAGCTGCAACAATCAAGAAAAACTGTAGATTAAATTTCTTATGCTGACTGCCAAAACAATAAGACAAAGCAATCTAGATTATCAATTTATTTCATTTAATATTATTGCTGCCACAAAGTATGAAACATGGAAACATGCAAACATGACAAGTTTTTGCAGATCTTAGCACATATGGCTTCATTAGAATGCCCAGGGTTAACAAAATGAAACAACTTTGCACAAGAAAGTCTACCATGTATTTGCATTCTTTGAAAACACTGAGCCGCACAACAAAATTATGCAAGGCTACACTTAACACTGTGGTGAGATGGCAGCACCACCTTTACGAAAGAGGGTTGGCGAAGTGAATTAAGGAGGTGTACAAGGACAAGAAGAACCTTATGCTACTAATGAGATCCCACTCTCACATAATGAATTCTTTCATTTAGCTTCAAAACCATTTCACAAATTAGTTTGACTCATTTTCTGAATGAAACTATTTAAAATATATCATCAAGGAAAAAAAACCTAGTTTTCATGTAAGGCATAAAACGAAGCATAACAAGTAAAACTCTTATGCTATCAAACCAATCAACACAAGCAAAAGCAAATAAGGATGCGAGATGTCTAGAAAAACAGGAAGTGTAAAACATAAGGTATTTATGTTCCAAATATTATGGCTTCCAATTTCTAAGGGCCTTGAGAAATGTGAAGCAAATACATTACTAGCCTAACAAAACTAGAGGGCAATAAATTTTTTCTTTTGGCCAATAAATAAAGTAATTTGAGTAACCAATAATATAAGGAAAACACCCTATGATGAGAATGAAACCAAAGACTGGGTGAGGCAATCTTACCTTCCCATGGCACTATAAGCATTTGCAAGATTTTGACATGCCTCAATTGAATCAGCATGATGGGGTCCAAGTGTGAGGTCCATAATGTCCTTCGAAACTGCAAACATCTGTGCTGCTGATTGAGGTCTATCAAGCTCCAAGTATGCAGCCCCCAAATTGTTGTAAATATAACCTACTCCATAATGCTTAGGACCAAAACTCTCTTTCAACCTCTCCGCTGCACTCTCTAAATAGGGAATTGCTTGAGGCACCTTACCTGTCAATAGGAGTAACCACCCTATTCTAGCAGAAACACTTCCTTCTGAGTGCTGCTCTTGTGGGAGTTTCTCAAGCAAAGCCAGGGTTCTCTTCAACAATGAAATTGCAGTCTCAAATTCATTCATAGCCTCATATTGCATAGATATCTCTGTGTATGCCTCGGCAACTTCCACTGGAGAAACAGTCTCTTTTTTATCTAGAATTCCACATGCAATCTCCAAACACCTCTTTGCATCTGCAAATTTTTCCTGATTACATAGTGCTTTTGCCATTGAAATAAAAATTAATGCTCGAGTCTCACTATCTTTCTCCGTCTGCTGAACAACACCCTTCAATGTATTAATAGCCTCCTCATACTTTCCCAATGCAATCTGCATATTTGCAGCTTCAATCTCTGCACGAAGCAACTCAGCATTAAGACCCCAGTTCTTTAAAACCTTCTGTGACAACTCATTCTGCTCCAATGCCTTCTGGTGCTCCTCCAACCCACTATATATAACCCCAAGGAGCCTCCTGTCATGTGCAACCTCTACAGAATTATTCCCTAATCCATTCTTATGAATCTCCAATGCCTTCAGACCATATGGCAAGGCCTCCTTAAAATTCAAAACTGCAACATAAGCTTCAGCTAAATCTCTATTTGCAACTCCTAATTCCTTACTATCTTTCTCCAACATCAGCTCTTTAATCTCCAATGACTTCTTAAGATGCTCCAAAGCCTCTTCTCTCCTTCCCATTGCCGTCTTCACATTAGCTATCTCAAGTTGCACAGCACACATAACCGGCTTAATATCTTCTACACTGCCTAAACCCTCTTCCTCTAACCTGCCCAATATCCTATTAGCTCTACTAAGATACCCCAAACTATCACTGAACCTTTTCAAGTTATAATTAGCAGAACCCATCAATTGTAAACACATAGCAACAAGTAAAGAAGGTCTATTATTGCCATCATCCTTATCAAGTACTTTCAAAGCTCTATTAGCAAAAGACAGAGTCGTTTGAGGGTCCTCACCTTGTTGGTCAAGTTTGAGACCAATTTTCAAAGAAGCCAAGCCAAGCTCGGTTTCATCAAAAGAAACCTCCATTCGTTTAAAAACTTGGAGCATTTCTTCAATGGTCTTTGCAGACTCAAAAGCATCCTCAAGATCAGATTTTTCTTTGATTTTTCTCTCTCTAGAAGACATCTGAGATGGGTTTTCAACCAGGGTGTTGATATTCTGAGGTGAATTTGTTTGATATTGGTGGGTTCTGAAGACCAAACCATGTGTTCTTGTGCAGGGTTTAAGTGGTGAAGGGGAGGAAGTGAGGTCAGAAACGTAATTTCCGGAGAGAAGAGGAGTTAACTTTTTGGGTTTCCGGCGAGTGAGGTGTGAGAGAAGTTGAATTGAAGCTCTTTTCATGGCGTAATCTAGGATATTCTTTTCGTTACTTGTGTAATTTTGTTAAACCCTAATAAAACCTTTCGGTACAAACACCACCTCTGATTTGTGTCTGTTGGGTGTTGATCACAAGGATGTAGTGAACGAAAACATTTAAAACGTTGTCATTCGAGTTTGGCACGGAAAAAACCTTGCATTTTGTAGATATATATAAATATGGGCCACTGGAGGGGAAATCAACAGGCCCAATTGATGGTGGAAAAGACCCGTGAGCCCAAATGGAGGGTAGAGTCCAAACCAACAGGTCCAATCAACGCCGTAGAGCTGGCAAATGACTCGACTCGACTGATGTATGCTGACCTGTAAATGGTGACATGGAATCATGGATGAACATGGACAGTGCAGAGTTGTATACGATATACCTAACAACCTCAACCTTCAACTTGTTTATTTCATGGATGAAGTGATCGAATGGTGATGATTTGTAATTGTACAGCGAGAGATCACGGCTGACAGCTGACAGCTTGAGCCACGAATTTTCTAACATTTACGTGGGCTTCTCATACAACTTGGTATTGTATTTAGCAGAAACAACCATTGTAACTGTATAGTATAGCACTTTCAGTTACTGTCTCATAGTTATCTGGTCTGGTAGATAACAAAGTTTCGAAGTCAAAGAATGATAATAAACTAGGTGTGAAACTTACTGAGGGAAGTTTTTAAGGAAACGGAAAGATGACAACGTGTCCTACAGTTCCGGTTCATCTAAGCATTGGCCAAACCAACCCACATCTCGATTTATAAAAGCAAACAGATTTCTTGAATAAGAATGAAATTTTTTAAATGCTTGTAATTGCTTTTACAGTTTTAGGACGCTAACAACGACTATCTTTGTAGTCTTGATCACCTTCCAAATGAGGCCTACACAGAATCAATCTATATACAACAAAGAATAGAGTTTCCCTCTTTTACATAACAAATATCAGAGTCCACCCAAGGAAACCCATTCACATCTTTATCAATCTGAAAGGAAGATCCTCTCAACGAGCTAAAGAAATAAACTAAAACCTTGGGGGCTCTGGATTCACAATGGGTGTATCAGGGGGTTTGCTATAAATATCATCAAAATGAAGATTAATATCTCCTCCAGCTTCAAGGTCATCCATATGTGCTGTACGGGATAATTTATGGGAATTCCTCCAGTCTAAGACTTCTTCTTGCTCCTGTGAGCTTCTCTCCGAAAAATTTTCATAGACATTAGTATGTGCATTGTATCTGTTGAAATCAGGAGGCTCCAGAAAACTTGAATGGGGCTGTGTATCTTGTGGGCCACCTCTATCCCACCAATGGCTTCTGGTAGGGTGTACAACGGTATTGAAATCATGATGCCGAAGTACACTTTCCTGGAAGAATGGAGCTGATGTTGAAGCCTCTAGATGAGATTGTGATCGATCCTGAAAGTGGTGACCCCAGTATTCTTCATTTCTAGCTTCATTTTGTGTGAAGTTTGATGGCATCCAATAACCACCATGATGTTGCTCAGCTGTTTCAAATGGTCTGGTAGGTATGTCTGTTGTACGAGTATGACCAGTTGTTGGTTGATTTCTTGAGGTATAATACCAATCAAGTAGATACGGGTGATTCTTTTGTTCTGCATCAATTAGCCACAAATAATCAAAGTGATTTCCAGTTCCAGGGGCACTGTAAGGCAATTCCCTTGATAAAATGCTGTTTCTGTCTCCATGTCCTCTCAAATTAGGGCTCCCACGCCACATTCTAGGAGGAGAATATGCATGTCCAGTTCCTTGTCCTTGTACCTTTTGCTCCCTGAAAGTTCTAAGGTTTACCAGGAACTGCTTTCCCTGAGCATTGGGCTCCCAAGAAGGATAGCTACTCTGGAAACTGCAGGCAAAATGGAATTATAAAGCATGACAATAAGCAAACAAAGGAATCCTGTCCATTCTATTTCAGCATTGCTGTATTCATACCTCAAGAATGATTTCTCCAGTTTCCCTTGAGAGCTCCTCTGGGTGTGAGGTGTGTGAAATGGAGAACCATAATTGCTATTGCCATGGTTTTGGAAATCAAAAGTGCTAAAACTGCCAAATAGAATTGCCAATAATTGTTCACCATTGAAATTCAATGCCTCTGAAACAAATGGTCCCAAAATTGTGAATTAAAAATAGCTGAACATGCTAACCTGCAAACATGACCAACACCTTCAACATCCACCGTATAATCTGCAATGAATTGTAAGATGTCATCCACCCGCTGCAAAGGTAAAAGAGAATGCCCAAGTTAGAATCAGTATTAATATTGTAGCATTACAAGTAATTGTAGCAACAAAATATTGAAAGATTGAATGAAAATGAACCTTTGGAACGACAAATAGCAGCAAGAATGGAGTGAGAAAAATCGAGGCCATCTCTTCAAGTAACATCATTCCAGTATACTGCATCATAGAGAAAAGAAATCACAATACCATGAACAAAAGAGGTTAAACAATTTCAATGTAAAAACAAAGACTTATGGTCTTCATGTTGTCAGAGTGAACATCAAAGTGTACACCTTTAATCCCTAAAAACAACACAATGCCCTAGAGACAGAACAATTGGCACACTGCACTTCCTAAAGTATTTGTTAGTAGAACACATGCAGAATGAGGATATAGGTGAGGCTGTGGTAGACAAGGCATCTGATAACAAGGCTGATATGCCTCGGCATGATAGAATATCAACGACTTCCACAATTTATGGTTTTAACTATGAGACAAGTAGATTCAAATCCAATTTCAGCCGTATATTCCTCTGATATGAGAATTTTATACTCCATGTAACTTGTAGTAAATTGACGCTGACATCATATTTTACGCAGTAGCGAAATTTCAATATCACTTTACAAAACCAAGTATTCATGAACCAATCATTAAATAAACCTAGACAATGAAAAGGGAAAGGGCTTAGCAGGAGGAAAGAAGCAGCAGCCAATACAGCCATTCCAGAAAAAACGTACAACTTGCCACTTTTTATATATTTATTTGTTTTCAAGTGATAAATTCATTTAGAGAAGCAGAAAAAAAAGAATCCAGTACAAGAGAAGTATAAGAAAGAGAACCAATATAAAATAAAATAAAAAAGAGAGATATAGAAACATTCAAACCTTTATATTCAATACACCTAGGACTTCATATAGGCAACTGGGACCATTTAAAATTATCAGGTGTTGTATATTATTAGGAAAAGTTTCAGAATTTTTCAGTTCAATCAGTCATGCTACTGATACTTTAGTAAAATTGAAGCTTCATAAGAATTACCTGAAAGAGTGTTTCAAACTCTATACGGACCCTCTCAGTATTTTCCTTACCACGCCATCTCTTTGGCATATAGTGTGTATGCTGCACCACCATAGACATTGCTCCTTCTGGATCAAGGACCAAGAGCTCATCTGTGACTGCAGCCCGACTAATGGCTGTTATGGTTCCAAAAACAGCAGCATACCAGAATAAGTTGCGACCAAATATCTACAAGGTTTAAACATAATGCCATTCAAACAGTGCAATTTGCAAAACAGCAACCGTTGCTATTGTCAAACATACATTGGATTTAGATGGTAAAAGTAAAAAAATATATTACATGGCCCTCGAGCAGAGATTCCTCCAGAAATGCAATGATGATGAGAATAGCAGCAAAGCCACCAGAGACAAAAGAAATAAACTTTGCTATAATAGAAATAATAGGTGACGGAAATTGCTTCAGGTAATCAGAAGCGTGCACTACACTGCTATTAATCCGGTGCTTGAACAAATGCTCAACCTGTAGGACAATATGAAAGAATTAATAAAAGTTAGTCTATGTGAAGTTTGCAACAAAGAGAGCATTTATTTGTTCCTGATATTTTGAAAATATGTGGCAGTAGTTTAAACCTTCACTTAAAACAAAGTTACCCAATCACTTGAGCAGTTGATATAAGCTTGTCTTACTTGTTTTACCACCAAAAAAAAAAATAGTTAACTTAATAAAGAGGAGGTGATACAGTAGTACCTCATTGAATTCCCTAAATATCCACTTTGACAAATTTGACCATCTTCGAGATGATGCTGTACTTGGATGATTATAAAATTGTTCAGCGTGCCTTAAGAAGAGATATACTAACATAAATATGACAAGAAATGGAGAGAGAATAAGCATTGCAAGCCCAACAACCATAAGCCTTTTCCTTAATGTTCTAGGATTAGAAATGAAGTCCCTCCTGACACAAAAGTTTCTGCAAAATGAATTGATTCTGGTGAGAAAATGATCATATACCTGAAAGCATAAAGGACAATTAAGATTCTTTCATGCATCCTAGAAGTGAAAAACAACATAGCTTTAAATAATCTTCCCATTTACCCCTCCCAAGATCTTTCTTTAGATAGGCTAGCACTGGATAATGGCCTCCCTTAGGAAATTATAATCCTATGAAAGCAGCATAGCAGTCAAGCTCTCAAGTATCAACACCAATGCATGCCACATCATACAAGAAAAATCACTACTAAACTAACTCATAGTGAAAAGAACCTTCAAGTAATGCCATTAATGTTTATGGTGATCCAAGTGAATGATTTGCTTCACTATGATATATAAGAGAAGAGAGATGAATTCATTGACCAAGAAAGCAACAAGTCTGTCAACACTCCTAAAATAAAGGGCCTGATAGATTCTTGTAGAGACTATAGAACTAACTAGAGGTGAAGACAATGAAAATATTAACTTAAGTTCAATGAGGGTATCATTTATCCTAAAACAAAAAGGGCATGAGACATTCTATAGTACATATTGAAATACTAATTACGGGTAGCCAAATAATAAATAAAGAGGAAGTATCAAATATGGTCAAATATTTGTATAAAATTCAACTTACCGATCAAACATGCTCTGCAGTATGCACCAATTTAAAGTCCATTCCAGGGTCTTGGTAAGTATTAGGCGATGTTCTACTCCATTTGAGGCCAATCCAACAGTTGGTCCAGCCCCGGGGAACCACAGAGAGATTGGAAAAGCAAGGACCCCTTTGTTCAGCATTCCAATCAAGTAGTTTTCCTTCCGCATCAGTCGCATCACCACATCATGAGTCAAAAGATCTTTAACCACACAGAGTTGCTGTGAAATTTGTAATTGAACAACTTTTTCAAGAATGGTTGCCCAGGGCATGGTTTGAATTTCACTGTCCGTAACATGAAGACTGCAAAAAAATAATAATAAGGCTCTTAGAGTTGATATTAAACAGCTAACAAACAAACAGATTTACATCAAAGCAACAACATTGCTTTAAAACATTTTTATGTAGATCAAGATCAAACTTACCTGTTGTAATAGAAGTGACGGATTCCTAGAGTATCCTTTAATTGCGCAAAAAATCTCAAAAAACAGAAGATCCAGTATATGGAAAATAACCCCAAATATCCGACAATAATAGCTTTAGAAAGTGTTAGAGGGGTTAATGGATGCTCATGAAGAGCTTCCTTAGCAAGATCACAGGGCTTGATTCCAGATTCAACTGCATCCATCCCACACTTGGCATTACGAAGACCATTCCAATCAACATATAGTAAGAAAAATGCTGAAAAACATATGGTGAAACCAAGGCTCAGAAGCTCAACTATCCATTTTATAATAATGCACCATAGTCCTTTTTCACAATAGTAGCTATAGAGCCTTTCAAAAAACAGATCCAGATCAGAAATTGGCGAACTCAAGCTTTCACCATTAAGTAACCCCGTTGGGCTCTCACTACCAGGACTTGGTACCCTTCCATATCCATAGTCAGACAACTCAATTTCAGGAGGCACATCATTAAGCAAGCCGGCTGCCAATGATGAATCACCACGCCATTTCCACTTCAGTACACTCAGAGGATTTGTAGCCTTTTGCCCACTGAACATCATTTATGAACACTGACAGTAGGCAAAAGCAACCAGTCCATTCCCCAAATGGTATAAATGATTGATATTAGTCCTGTCTGTAAGCATATATAAACCAAAAAAAAAAATTAATATATGCAGGAACAAAGTTGAAAAAAGAAAAGACAGTAAAAAGCAAACTCGAAACACAAATGCACCTTCACTAGAGGACAACAAAAATTAGAAGATGAGCATAGTACGACAAAAAAAAAATCCCAAAAGAACATGTTTAAATCATGCTAACTACTTTTTCTCTCAGTCAACGACTTATATTTAGAATCCTACAAATCAAAGTCGTTGAACTTAACGTTGCATGCCTCCCTCTATAGTTTTTTCTTTTCCATTTTTCTTCAATGTGATATACAGCTATAAGAACTTCAAATACCTTCCAAAACTTAAGAGCAGAGAGCTGTTAAAGACAGAAAGATAATCTTGATTGGTCTAATTGTTCCTCCCATAAGCTGTGAGTCTCGTGCACAAATAATCAATCATCACCCCACAACATCAAGCTTTATGTCTAATGCAGATGCACTATATTGATGAAGACCAAAGAATAAAAAAAGGATAAATACAATATCCAATAGATCCATATCTCCAGCCGCTACGCATTAAGACAAAATGTCATTGCCATCACTCGCTAGACATTTCTACATCTTGAGTATCTTATATCTATTAAACACAGTTAAAGTTCTATTGTGTATCATTTATCTTTTCCGAGTCCAACAATACAACAAGTACCTTTCCATTGCATGCAGAAACCCAATTGTAGAGTCCAACCACCACAACTTCAGAGCTGCAACAAAATTGTGCTCCTAATGTACTCTCCTGGAAATATACCAGCATGGGTTTTTAATCAATATCATTAACAAGACACATCAACAAGCATATACACCACAAGGGCGCTGCTGGAGAATTGCGTTTCCTTTCCAATATGAAGCCAGATATAGGATAGAATATAAGGTTGAAATCAAATAGACAGGTTAAACAAGGGTGTTCAGAGTTGCAGAAAACCAACCAAAATATTGTATGGTTATTTGGCGTGAAGGTCTTACTTGAAGAAAATGAGTTATCAGATGAAACAAAATAAGAAAAGTCCTTAAAAACTAGCAGAATTAAACTACGCCTCTATTATCCTACTATAACCACCATTCTGAAGTCCACAAGGCTTTATAGGAACAACCTGCACATCTTTTGGGATGACATCAAGGATCATTTCTTCGTAGAAGAAAAATTTTGCAGCTGGGAAACTGATCACAGATGATGCCTTAATACATTGTAATATTGCAATCAACAGCGTAGTGCATTAATCAGCATGTTAACACCTACAGTTTCTGATCTTAAAATGCTCCATTCCGTGAAAACCCCGTTGACCAATTTAATGGGCTGCACTGTGCAAATTTTTACACTAGCAGTAAGATCATACTTCATCAAAATACTAGAGAACAACTTGCCAAGTTATGATTTTAAATCAAATCATCCAATACTAAGGAATTTATTTAATGAAATTAGCTAAAGTCAGAGGTGCAAACTACAAATCTTCAGCCAAACCATAAACTGATTAACTACTTAAAAGCAAACTCCAGACCAAATTGATATCAAGTCGTTTCACTGACCAGTTTGGGGTGAACTATGCAATGCACATATCACACAGTCATAAACTCAAAGTTAATAAAGAAAATTCCAAATATTTGAAGCCGTTAACTAAAATATTTTGTGCCCACAAGAGTTACAAAAATTCATTCTAAGTTGAACTAATTTTTTTTTGGTATAAATATCAGAAGCAAACAACTTTACCCTGATCACACACTAGCTACAATCCAAAAACAAGAACAATCGCCACTATAATGAACTCCTCCGAGCTTAAAAACACACTTTGCTTAACAAAAAACTGCCTTTTGGTAAATTACAAGTCCCTAAATACCGAAATCAAATAAAATACAAATAAAACCATTCAAATTTCAAATGAACCGCAATACAGAAATTCAAATTAAAAAAAAATCGAATTACGGGGCGTCACGTGAAAAGTAAAAATACAGAAACAAACAAATGACGAAATTACCTGCAACCCACCAAATAAGAGCTTCGATAACGCAATAAAACAATCGAAAAAAAAAAAATTAGCGGTGCGGAGAAAATTTTGTCGTCCCAAACCAAAAGAACACGAAAGGAAGCGAATCAACCGATGAGTGGGCAAAAACAGAGGAGTTAAAGCAATTTAAGGTTTTTGATTGTATTGCAGAGACCTAGAGGGAGGTTGATACTTGGTTGCGTGAAAGAAAAAGGAATTTTTGTGAATTGTTTTATTGTTTGTACGAAGCTTTTGGAGTTTTGATTTCCAATTATTTAAATTAAAAAAAAAACTTTTTATTTTGTAGTGAATGGGGGGGAGTTTATTGAAGGAGACGTAACGCTGAGTAATACCTTGCTTTTTTCGGCTTAGTATATTTGTTAAAACTTAAAAAGCCTTTGTTGAGCAGAAGGAGGAGAACTTGTTAGGACTTCGGATACTTCAGTAAGAGGAATTTGCAAACCGACTGGAATTCGGGTTGCAAAAATGATGGGCCGGGCCTTTATAATTCAAAGTAGATCTCGATTGAGTAAATGAATGATGGTTAGGGTTTTGTATGGGTTTGGGCTGCACAATGACAGCCAGTTTAAATATATTCTAAATACACCCCGAGCATACGCTATTGCCAAGTCAAGTTTTTGTTCAGAGTTCATCGCGATTTTTGGAGGAGAACAAAAGGAGATGTATAAATTGAATAACATAGATTTTTATGTTGAAATCCTTGCCCATTTACTACTTTATTGAATAACATACCATTCATTTTCGGCAAGGACAGGACGAAGGAAAAATGCTTTAATCTATTAAAAAGTGAATGATTATCAAAAATTCAAAACTAAGCCAAACGGTTACTATAACTAAGCTTTTACATCAATAATGTTGCTACATTTCGCAATTGCTACGGACATTGTCAAAAAGAAAAAAAAAACTTATTATAAAAAGCACGAAGTAGAGTTATCAATAATTTGGAGTTAACTCAATTTAGTTTAACACCAAACTTTGGTTCAAATTTACATCAATTATATATTACACGCACCAAACTCAACCACAATTTAAAGTTTATTATTTTATAGAACCAAGTTTTAAATGAATTACGATATCTGTTACAAGGTCACTTAACTTAAACTTTAATTTGATATCAATAATTTAGAGAAAGCATTTAACTACATAATTCAGATTATATTCCAAATTTATTATATTTTAACTCAAGTAAGTGACTCGTAAGAAAGGAATTTTTTTATAAAATAAATAAATAAAGTCACTAGCAAGAAAAGTTTATGGACGATCAGCTTATAAGTTTGTAAATGTTGAGAAAATGTTAATAAGGTCAAAGTTAAAATGATCGGGGAGAAGCAACTGCGGCCGCTGTAGAATTAAAATAATCCGCTGTCCAAACAACACCCTAGGAAATCCGCGGGACGCAACGGATCTATTTGGCGGGAAGTCCTACGTGTCAATCATCCGCGAGCGCTCCAGCTCAGCATTCCCGCCAAAAAACCCTAATATACTAATACTTCCGATTTCCCTTGCCCATTCACCAACTCTACCCAGACACACAAACAGACGCCTCTCTCTCTATACAATGAGCTCCTCAAATTCTCAATCAATTTCCTTCAGATGCAAAAAGCCACTTCTCTCAAAATCCAAACCCGAAATGTCAAATCAATTAGCCTCCAAAACCCCGGAGAAGCAGCAGTCATCGCTCCCTCGGCGAGCCCGCAACAGCCGCGTCGCCCTCTCCCTCAAAGAGGTCCGAGTGGCCGCCCAATCCCGGCCCCAACAGAGTCTAACCGACCAGATCGAATCCGCTGGAGAGCAGATCCCCGCATTGCCGTCCGAAAAATCCCCGGCGAAGTCTGATCGTGAGTCCATCAAGTTGCCCGAAAAGTAAGTATATTTTGATTTTGTATCTACATGGATCTAATTATTATTACTTTTTTTTTAATTTGATCGAGTTTTTTTTTTAAAATGGTAGGTACAGGCAACTGGGAGAATTTTTTGATAGCTTGGATGGTGTGATCCGGTTATTGAAATTGAAGTGTTCGTCGCCTACTTTCACTAATATTTGCCCCAAAATTGAGTGTTTGACTGACAGGTACTTTTAGTTCTTTGAAAATGAAAATTGTCTTCCTTATGTTTCGTTGCTAAAAATTTCGAGTGGGAAAAAAGAACTTGATTGCAGTTTATTTAATTCACTAGATTTTCTTAGTATCCAAATACGTCTTATGTTTGTGATTTTGGATTGTGATAATTATAGGAGGTTCTCTTATGGTCACTTGGCCCAGATAAAGTTTATACTACCGGAAGCAATTGAGATTAGGAAAATGCTCACATATGATGAGAAGACTAGTTGTATGAAGCCTGATCTTCACATTACAATAAATGCTGATGCCATAGAATGTGATGTTAAGTGGAAATCTGGCAGCAAGAATTTGAATCTAAGAAAGGTTTTTCGTGCTCGGCTTGTGGATTATCTTAAAGATCATCCCCAGGTATGTGATAATTTTATCTTTTCTTTTTCCTCATTTAGTTCTTTTTCTGCATCTGATGATGTGTTTTGCAGAATTCATATTTGTGGTTTAGGCCTTTTGGTTGTGTTTTAATCAGCATTAGAAGCCATGACCAAGTTACTTTCAGCACTTTGTAGCAATAATTTTGAACTCAAATCATAATTCAGTTTTGACATTGCATCAAACATGTCTTATATGTTCTTTTCACTCCTTGACAGAATTGTAGCTTGTAAGGGCAAATCAAAATATTGACTGGAATGTGCAATGATGTTTTGAGCAACACGAATATTGGTTACTTGTTTTTCTCCTTTCATTAAAGATTCTTTAGTTAAAATTAAGTGCTTGTCTTATTGAAGTTCATTGTTTGTGGAATCATTTGCACTTGCTTTACTTGCACCGACCTGGTGTCCTGGAATCTGAACCATAATTCTTCTGTATACAGGACGATGAAATTCCAGAGGAAACATTGCCAGAACCTTTCAACAATTCAAAGTCAAATCTCCATTTAAATATGATTAAAAATCCCACCTCATTGACATCCAGTCGTTCATCAACTGATGCATCCTTGGAGCAGCAGCAAGCACCGCCAGCTACCAGCCCAAATTATAAGCTTCTAAATATAATCAAAGCCCCCAGCATATCAATGGTCACTGGAACATCAGCTTCTGTGTCTGATAATCAACAAACTATTGCAGCATCTCATTATGCTTTGCGAAGGCATTTCTCTCAGAAGCTTGTTAAAAGTGAAACAGAGAAGAATAAGGCTGAGAAAAAATCATCAAACATTTCTGATGAACCTTCTGTCATTTCTTCCTTGAGCAAGGAATCTAACTCTGCTGCTAGCTCTCCCATTAAATTATCATCCAAATCAACCAGCAGAGGAAAAAGTTTGGCGTATTGTATTTCTCCAACACGTTTCGCACCAATCTGTCTACCTGCTACTCCAGTCAAAGAAATTGAGCCCATGGAAAATAAAGATGGTTCTCCCTCAGAAGTTGCTAGCATGCAGTCAACTCCCGCAAAACTTATTTCAACTCCGACTAGGCTAATGACAGCCACACCTACTTTACTTCCACCAAAGAGATGCTATATGACTCCAGAAAATGTTTCTGCCAGTTCACCAAACAAGTTAACTAGGCGTCCACCTCGTAGCAGATCTTTGAAATTTGATACACCTGTGAAGAATGAGAAGGTTGAGCATGAGGTTGATGAGTTGAAAGACATATCAGATGATGATGAGATTCTCGACATTCTTCCCGAGAATCTTCTTCAGTCGGTGAGGCCCATTATGAATTCCCTGTTATTTCAGCCTTATCAGAGCATGTTCTATTTAGAACACTATACAGACTAGAAAAAAGAAAGTCCACTAACATATAAATATCATCTTGCCTTCCTGTTTTATTTCAACTGGAGACATACATTAACAGATTTACTGTTGTGGTTGATTGCTATACATCTGTGTCCATGTATCAAATGAATGGCATGTGGACAGCATCATCTTAACCTCATGTAGTTATTATGATTCATGATTTATTACGTAATCTGATTTTCATTTTCCTTTTGCAGATTAGAGAGAAAGAGAGGAAGTCTATGGAGGAGAGAGATCCAGCAATCTCGCAAGCTAAGCGACGGCGGCAAATGATTGCCTGCCTGCCTAAGCTCTTCAACATGATTCATTTCTTATTTCAGTCTATACAACGTTCAATTATTACAAAAGAGGAGCTTATTCACAAGATAATTTCCAGTCATCTTCTTATTGTTGATAGAAGTAAGTTTTAACATGAACGACATAGGCTCTCAGATACCTTGTTTCTAGCTATTCTAGAGGAGCTAATTCCTTCCAATATTTGTTTGCAGGAGAAGTTGAAGAGCAGATGAACTTGTTACTGGAATTAGTTCCAGATTGGATTTCTGAAAAGTTGACATCTTGTGGTGATTTGCTTGTCTGGTGAGCCTTGTTAATAGTTTATATTTCATATGATTGCATGATATTCTTTAATACCCTGACTTCCAGTGAATTTCTCTATAAAATATATTTTACTTTAGATAAGGTTGTGTAATTGTGTTATGATATGTTGTCTTTAGTAGAAGAATTGAAACATCTAATTGACAATGACATTTTTTGTCTTTTGCAGCATTAATAAAATGTCAAGTCCAGAATCCACAAGAGCACGGCTCGAAGAAGCAAAATGAACAGGCGATTGGCAATGGTATCAAATTAACTGTAAACGGCATATGGAGCAATGTTGTACAAGTTCTCCCTTGTGCTGCTTTTTGTAAATATTAATAGTTTACATTGTGTTCAATCTAATCTCCATAAAATAGTATATTTAGGCTGTGGACTTTATGTAGGATGTTTGTTAACTTCATAGCAAGATTATTAAAAACTTTGTTCTTATTTTCGTGCACCTTCACTTGTCTGTCAAAGAGGCTAAAACACTCGCCTCCCCAGAGATGATTGATTATGCATTGTTATATTCAGGAAGTTAGGAATGTAAGGTAGGAAAAGGAGGTTGAGATTAATTTGTATTTAGAAGTTGAGAAAACTCTGAATGACCTATGTTCCAGCCAATACCAGTGCTTTTATTTACGTAATGTTAGATTACTGAACTGTTGATGTAAGTGGCATTTGTCACACAGTTCCCATGGCGAACCGCTCATTTAATGGAAAACTGAACATAAAAACTGGCTATTTGTATGCTGGTGGTTTCATGAATAATGATTCTAGTGTTTGACGATCACAGGTATTGCGTGCGTTAAATTAGATCAGATCCAAATTGGTGGATATAACAGCATATGTGGGTTGAAAACACAATGTTGTATATCTTGTCTTGCTATTTATTGTGCCAAACCTTGTTACGAACATTTTTTTATTGCAAAGACTTATGAAACAAGCTTCATTTCATTGCTATTTCCTTGATATGAGACTTAGGATATAACTCACCATATCAATTTCAAAGTCGCAACAGTTTTCTCAAGGTATCTGTCTTTCAGCTGAACTTAATATGTGGTTCTTGGGTTCCTTCTGCTCGTCACCGGTCAGAAAAGATTGCTCTTTGTTCTTGATGGAAACTAGATCTCTATCTTTGCCCCATAACAGTGAGTACAGGCCAATGATAATTATGATTCCTCCCAGTATGCTGAATAGCAAAGAAAGAATCAGTCATCACAAAATGCAGTTATTTTATCATTATGAAAGTGTGACAAGAACTCAAAACTTTACCTGCCCGTGTACAGTTTTTCACCAACAACAAAATATGCTACAATTGCCACCATTACTGTTGCCAGGGGATTAAAAATGGTGACAAAGACTGGTCCTTTTCGTTCAGTGCACCACAGTTGAATGTAGATGGCTAAACCAGAACATACAGCTCCCTACTCACACATCACAAATTTCTTTAGAACAAGACAAGCCGTTAATTAATTAAATGGATAAATAAATTCTATGCTGTTGGTAAATCAACTTACGGAATATAAGATGCTCCAGAGATCAATGCTAGATGTAGTCGACCAAGCAGCTGAGTTATGCTGTACAATTACCGTGTAGACAGCTGATTGTGCTGCCCCCAAAGAGTTCATCCATGCTGTAAGTGACAGTTGTGCAGGATACTTCTTCAACGTATATGCCTACAAGGTTTCAAGTTTTGACAGTTCTTAATTTTCCTTTCTTTTTCACTTTTTTCTCTTCTGAGAAGAATTAAACCATTAATTCAGTGAACTAATATCACTTACTATATTGTGTCAGGATCATCCTAATATACTAAGTTGAAAATATTGTTGTGTGTACCATTTGCAAAGAGAGAGAGAGAGAGAAGGAGAGAGAAAGCTTGTTGAAGGGTTTAATACCTGCATAATGTAGGAAAGAGACCATAATATACAACTTGATACAGTCAAAAATGCACCTTTCAACCAGTTCTCATGAATAGGGTTAGTTCCAATGTGGATTGGAGCACCCTTCAAGTTAGGCATTGCAGGTCCTTTGTACAAAGCTATAATTAAGACCCCAACTAAAGATATTATTGTTCCCAGGATTTTGGCTATCCCACGAGGACTCCGAACATCAACTATCTCCAACCTACACGAAATTCATATAGAAAGTTGTTTGTGAAGTCTTTGCATTTAATCAAATAGATCAAGAGAGAATCATCATTTACTGTATGTCAATACTTTGATGCCCATACCTAAGGATGACTGCAATTATGAAAGTTATGGATGAGATAGTATTCAGTATTGCTGTGATGAAGGTTGGAGAGGTATATCTCATGCTTGCAAAATACAGGTTAAGGGTTGAGCTAACCCTGTTTTTATCAAGAAACAAAACTGTAAGTCTCTTCAGTTTATGGCATATACAAAATTTGCAGTTCCTTTTGCATTATATTGAAGAATGAGACTTGGCAGCCGTACCCTAGGAGAGAAAGCAAAAAGATCTCCAGAAAGAGAGCTAAGGTCAGCTTTGGCCTTTTCTTTCTGCAGGGACAAAATTTAAAACCAAAAAATTAGCAATTAAAAGCACTTTCTAACAATATAACGGTGTATTTGTCCTAAAACTGGATGCAGAAAGATAAGTCCTCTTATAATTTGGATACCCAATACTTTTGGGTCTGCAAGTCGCTGGAAATCATTATCCACGCAACCATTGTGTTGGCATACTCGGTGCAACGACCTAATATTTGTGTTGAGTGTGTGTGATTGTGTATTATATACCTTTCAAGGAAATAGGCAAAAGGAAACACGACTAAGCTGGCTACAACATGTCGATAAGTCACATAGACATGAGGATTCAAGCCTTGGTTGAAGGAGGCTTCTGTTATGAAATAAAGCATTGTTACACATATCTGAAGGAAAAACATGAGAAGGTGTGGCTTGAATCTCTTGATCAATTTGAAAGCACACAACTCAAATGCCATAGCTCTGTGCTGTGAGGTTGGACTTTTTGGCCTCTTTGCTAGTTTATAAATTCAACCATCTTAATGGATGCTGATAAAAAAGTTGTACCAGTTATGCTTGCATACAGTGAGCTTAATGTTCTTGATATGATTCCAATTTTCAAGCTAACAGTTGATTAATTGAATGTTTGAATGAAAAGAATTTTGCAGATAATGATTAAAAATTATGATGAGAATGATTTAAAGTTAAGTTAATGAGAAAGAGGTATGTGGTAAAGGTACGGAAACAAAAGAAGAAAAAACACATGGCATCGTTTGAATGTAGCGGCGATAGAAAGCCAGCAACAATTCTAGTATCTGGAACAGAACTCAGCTCGAGCAAACACTACAACAGCAGAAAGCCACCACTGCAGCGATAATTCTAGTAAGTCTGGTACTCTAACGTTCGATTCTTATTGCCCTAGTGCCAACACTTGTATATCAACGCCTTGACGTTCTGAAGCTAAACGCTGCAACATTAATGCTATCTGTCTTGATTCTAGAAGGACTCCTAAGTTATTTTAAACATCTCATCTTGTTTTAAATTGTATTATGGTTAACTTATGACGTATTAGGCTATATAAGTGCCTTACTTTTGGCTTGAAAATATATTACCAACACAAAACAATTAAAAGAGCAATTGTAATCTCTTCTATAGAAAGAAAAGTTCTTTGGGATTCTTTATAGAGAATTTTTTTGTGAGTTCTTGTTGATTTAATAAAAAAATAGAGATCTTGATCAGCTATGAACGTAGGCAATTATCGAACCACATAAATATTTGTATGTATTTGCTTCTTTTTGCTTTCTTAATTCTCCTTATATTTTCTTTGTTGCTGCAATCTAATACTTGGTGAAGCGTTTCCGTTGACAAACTGGTATTAGAGCTTGGTTTAGTAATTATGGTCACACACAAGTATGAAGTAGAGAAATTTAACAATGAGAAGGACTTTAATATATGAAAGGTTAAAGTTATGGCTTTGCTAGTTAGTGAAGGGTTAGATTCGACCCTTGAAGAGACTGCAACTCCTTTTAACAATTAGAAAAAGCCTGAGAGATCCAAATCTGAAGTAGATAGAGATGTCATTAAAAAGAATGTTCATAGTACAATCATTCTATCATTGAGTGATGAAGTATTGGGGAAAGCTACTGGAGAGAAGATAATTATTAGTTTTTAAAAAAAGCTCGATGATCTTTATATGATGAGGTCACTAGCAAATCGTCTGCATATAAAAAAAAAGTTTTATTTGTTGTCTATATCATAGGGATGCTAATTAAAGACCATATAGATGCCTTTAACAAAATCATTATCGATTTAAAAATAATCGATGTAAAGATTAAGGATAAGGATAAGACAATCATCTTGTTGAGTTTCCTACCTCATAATTATAAGCATTATATTGATACATTACTTTATGACAGAGAGAGTTTGACTATGACAAATGCCAAATTGTCATTACGCTCTAAGTAATTGAGGAAAAAAGTAGAGGCTAGCAATATAAAAGGACTAACTGCAAAAGGAAAGTTTAAGTAAAGAGAAGAAAACTCTAAAAAGGGCTCAAAATCGAAGTTAGTGGCCAAACTTAGAAAGTGCTATTGATGTAAGAAACAAAAACACTTTATAAATGATTGTTCGAAGAAGAAAGCAAAGATGAAGGACAAGAAGAATGAGAGAGATGCTGCAATAACGTATGAGAATAATTATGATAGTGCAGAGACCTTAATTGCTTCTTATGGAAAAGGTTCTAGTGAATGGATATTAGATTTGGTTGTACATTTCACATTTGTCTAAATAAGTCTTTATTTACTAATTTCAGCCCATTATTTAAGGTTAGCTTACCTGAATGAAAGAAACTCGAAAGATTTATATAATTAGAAAGTGTTTGGTGAGAATAAATTCCAACTACTAGAGTTTTATAAGCATTATGCTTCACAAAATACATAAAGTTAGGTTTAATATTGGAGAGTATAAAATAAATGGGACTTTTGATTATATACACTCAAATTTTTAAGAGCCAACACAAACAGTCACATGTGGTGGAACAAGATAATTTTCGACGTTCATAGATAACTATTTGAGAAAGTTGTGAATGTATGTGCTGAAGAGCAAAGAGCAAGTGTTTAAAATCTTGAAAACATAAAAAGTACTTATTAAAAATCAAACTGGCAAAAAAATCAAGAGACTAAAGACAGGCAATGGTCTAAAGTATTACAACAAAAGAGTTTGATAGTTTTTGTGCAAAATATAAGATCATAAGGCACAAAATTGTGCGATCAACACCATAATAAGATGGTCTGCCATAAAGGATGAATAGAACTTTACTTGAAAGAGTGAGATGCATGCTGACTAATGGTGGAGTGTCTAAGGCATTTTAAGAGGCTATAGTCATAACAGTCTACTTGATCAATAGAAGTTCCTCTTTAGTGATAGGCTTCAAGACTCTAGAAGATAAGTGGTCAAGCAGCCTTCCAAAGTATGATCACCTAAGGATTTTTTATTATCCTGCATTTGTATATGTGAATCAAGGTAAGCTAGAACTTAGAGCCTTGAAATAGATATTCATAGGGTATCTAGAAGGTGTGAAAGAATATAAGTTGTAGTGCATATAGTTGAAGCCACTAAGAAGTATTATTAGTAGAGACGTGACATTTGCTAAGACGACAATATTGAAAATCAAACAAGAAAAAGTGAAGAAAAAATCTATGTCTAAGGGAGTTTCAGCACCAAAAACAGTTAAGGTTAAAGTGGAGCTTGAGAGTAAATCAGAGATATCCCTAGATCAATACTTCAACAAGTCATCTCTTGAAGAAGTACAAAAAAAAATATGGGTTAGTTCTTTAAAATCCACTCAAAAACAAATTAAGACTCTAGAGATGAAACTCAAAAGTACTAACTAGGCAAAGATAGGTTAATAAGAATGACAAAATCACTAATAAGGTATGCTCAAGCAAATTTAATTGCTCACATCTTTAGTTCTACTTTCACTATTAAGTATGATAAGCTTAAAATGTATAAAGATGCTATAAATAGTGAGATCATCTCTTGAAGATATACAAAAGATATGGGTTAGTTCTTTAAAGTCCACCCAAAAATAAACTAGGATTCCAGAAATAAAACCCAAAGAGTACTAACTAGCCAAAAATAGGTTAAAGAGAATGACGAAACCACCAATAAGGTATACTCTAGTATATTTAATTGCTTATGCCTTTAGTTTTGCTTTCACTATTAAGTATGATAAGCCTAAAATGTATAAAGAGGCTATGAAGAGTGAGAATAATGAGAAATGACAGTAGACCATGGAGGATGAGATTAGTTCTCTCCTAAAGAACAATACTTGAGAATTAGTAGAAAGACCTAAGAATAAAAAAGTAATTAGATGTCAATGTGTATAAGAGTAAAAAGAGGATACAGGTGTAGAGCCTATAAATTTTAAGCTAAATTAGTGGCATAAGATTTCACTCAGCGTGAAGGGGTTGATTTTCACAAAATATTCTCACTTATAGTCAAGCACACATCTATTAAGATTTTATTAGTCATGCGTATAAACTTTAATTTACATTTAGAGTAAATGGATATAAAGATTGTTTTCCTACATAGAAAGCTTGAAGAGCAAATTTATATGTCACATTGTATGGGCTAAAGCAATCTCCAAAGAAGTGGTATAGGAGATTTAACGACTTCATGATGACTTACGGGTACAATAGACAAGTATGATAGGTGTGTGTACTTTAAAACCTTAAAGAATATATTGCATATGTATTTACTTCTATATATGGATGATATGAAAGAAATACAAAAGTTTAAAAAGTAGTTGAGTGACGACGAGTATAAGATGAAGAATTTGAGAGCAGCCAAGAGAATCTTGGGTATAGATATCGTCAAGAAAAGACTAGATGTCATTTTTTAGTCTCAACAGAGATGTATACTGAAGATACTAGAGATATTTAGTATGTCCAATGCTAAAATTGTCTCCACTCATTTGATCATACATTTCAAACTATCAACAACATAGTCACTAGAAACCAATAAGAGAAACTGCTGATGAATAAAGTACCATATACCAGCATTATTTGGAGCATCAAATATGTGATAGTTTACATAAGACCGGACATAGCTCAAGTCGTGAACGTTGTAAGTACATGGTAAATCTTAAAAAAGAATATTGGCTTGCAGTTAAATAGATATTGAGATATTTGAAGGAAACATTGGGATAAGGTTTAATGTATAAAAGGGTTAAAATAGATAATGAAATGTTAAAATGATATGTCGACTTAAATTATACTGGTGAAATCGACAAGAGAATGTTGTTAACTGAATATGTATTCACAGTGTTTTAGTTGTAGTGTATGCTAAAGGTCTATTCTATAGTATGTGACGGCATTATCAACCACAGAGGCAGAGTCTATAACTAACGGTGAAACTATTAAGGAGACCATGTAGTTAAAAGGAATCTGCATAAAAATGATGGTTATTGAAGACATGAACACTAAAGTGTATTATGTTAGCCAAAGTATCATACATCTAAACAAGTATCAAGTGTTTTATGAGATGTCAAAATACATTAATTTATGACTTCATTTTATCAAAGAATTGTACAAAGTAGTGAGATTAGTTTAATAAAAATTGCGTCGTTTGAAAATCCTACAAATATATTAATTAAGCTATTATCCTCAGTTAAATTTATCTTATATAAGGACTAACCAAAGTCACCACTATGTGAGAAAGAAGGTGACGCAAAAATGAAGAATCTCAAAAGTTTTTTGGATAATTTTGAATCGAAAAGGGGATTTATGAAAATAATAATTAAAAATTAAGAAAGGGATTTTAATTCATCGTAAATATAGATAATTGTTGAATCACATAAACTTTTGTGTATGTTTTCTTCTTTTATACTTTCTTAATTCTCTTTATATTTTCTTTGTTGTTATAATTTTATATTTGATAAAGTGTTTCCGTCAACATGTATACATAGAAAATTAGTTTGCAGTATTCATGCTACACTGGCGACATACTGACAAAGTTAACTAGAGCGGAACACATCTAAAAATATCACTGCAGCTTAAGCTTTATCAGCCACGAAACTTGCAGAACTGCACTAGTATGTCATACTACTTTAGTTAGTCTTGAAGTTCAAAAGCTTTATTTTTTCATTATTGAACGTGAATAGACTTTATATTTGTTGGAAATCAATAGTAGATGAGAGAATGATAAATGTAATTTAGCAATGAGCTTCTTTAACCATGATTGGGTCGGAGGCCACAATTACATCCGCCTAAATCATAAGCACTTTCCTCGTTAGTTTAATTT
This sequence comes from Ailanthus altissimus, assembly GCA_946807835.1. Lineage (NCBI taxonomy): Eukaryota > Viridiplantae > Streptophyta > Magnoliopsida > Sapindales > Simaroubaceae > Ailanthus > Ailanthus altissimus. Next base: position 26,575,833 of record OX327684.1, read on the forward strand.
TGTGTATAATTACAAAATCACTATTTCCCTTTTGTTCAATTCTGCAGAGAACTAGTTCCCTCTCTATTCTCTTTAAAGATATTTCTACATAGTGTACAGAGCACTTCTATTGTAACGGGAATATGAATTGTTCTTTCTTCCCACCATCCTTTATTGTCGACATTAACACTATATTGATGCTCTGAATCTTGTTTGAGATTGCTTTTGAAAAACTGAGATAATTACTCTTTTAGTCAGTGAATAAATTCACGGATGCCACTTTAGTGGGGGGGAGACTAGAGAGTGTCGAAAAGCATGCAAGAATCCAATTTGATTGACGTAAAAGCCAACATGATTGTCAAGTATATGATTATCTTGAGAATCAAATCGTATGATGATAATAAGGCAAAGCAACTAGGTAATAGCAGAACTTCGTTGCTTCCATTTGGATGGCATCAGAACATTTTTATGTCTAATAAATGGACTATTTTATGAGCCAAATTCCTGAAATGACCGCCTCCTTTTGTCTGGAATAAGTTTCTGGCCTACTGAGAATTGTCAGCTCAACTTCTGTCTCCTGCCCACGTCTCCTGATTATCACCAAAGAAAGGCATTTACTTAATGTAACTCTTAACTCATATTCAATCGCTGCTAAAAAACAGAATTGTAAAAATTCCAGCTAATGTTGCGAGTATTTTATGCAATTGCAGGCTCTTTTAAATAATTTTCTCGTCATAATGAATGATTTGTGTCACATAGTAACTATGTTGGCAATGGATTCCATTGCAATCATGTAGTAATTGTCTAGTAGGATGGTAAGGTCATTTTGCTACTAAATGCTCTAAGATGAACAAATATTTTATACTAACATAATAAAACTCTTGTAACTACGAAGCAGAATCCAATGAGGTCTTGGGAATTATCCCCCATATAAGAAGATACAGCAATTCATGCAACAATGTTACCAATACCAAGAGTAGAGAGAGAGGTGGGAGAAAGGATGAGGCAGAGAGAATTGGTAGAATTTTGAACACACCAACATCCATCTTTGGGCACCAATCACTGGGGTGGAGCTTCTCCCTTGTTAGCAAGGAACATACCAAAGGATTCACTTGAACAAAGGTACCTTAAGCTAAATTCAATCCGCACTCGTGATGAGATCTTCCCTGCTGAGGACGATGACTTCAACAACTTGTCTCAAAATCATGGACCAAAACATGAACCTGCCCCAACGCCAAGCCGTGGCAGTAGAGGATTCTTATCAAAGCTAATATCACCGAGGAAGGAGAAGGCTGCAGCTTTGGGTTCAAATTCTAAGAAAAAGAGATGGTTCCCTAGATGGGATCCTCCTCATAGATGGCCTCAAGGTTGGTGTTAGTTCAGTTTTCATGCATCGAAGAGACTAGGAGCTGGCTGGTGAGTGAAGGATCAGCAGATTGTGATGGTGATTCCATCAAAGAGGTTGATTTGGATATCAATCAAGTTGCAAAGATTGAAGATGATTGTTGTACTTAAGTCACTGAGAAGAAACTTGGACATACGATTAGCTAGTGATATATACGTAAATCCAGTACATTCAATTCAGGAACTCTACAAATCTTTTTCTTCTTTCCTGAAAGAAAGTGTGTTGATCTGATTATGGATACTTGAAGTCAATTCTTTTGCTCCATCAAATATTGAATTGGAATTTTGTTTTAGTTATTTGGTACGTAATAATGGCAATGCTTTCTATGCTGCTCCATACATGATACAGGAACTAACCTCAGAGAAAATCTTATCAATCTGGTTACCAGCCATTATGTTGAAGGTCCCAATCAAACAGATTTTAGACTGACCTCAAAATTTATAACTCCAAAATTACTAGTGTCATTAATAATAGTTCCAGTTTCATCGTTTTCTATTTTTTATTTTTTTATTTTTATAAATATATATAGATATTTGTTAAAAGAATATTAGAAATATTCTTACAAATTAAAATCTTGAAACTTCAAATTCAATTTCTTATTTTCATGTTTATTTTAGTTTTTGCGTTGATATTTATAAGGAAAACAATATTGAATGGGGTCCCAACTCCCAAGTGTTTGAGGCTTTGAGCCTACGGGTTATAAACTAATGTATCCTCGGCTCCGAAGCTCGTGGATCCTCAGAGGGCTCTGTTTCTCCTAGTCTTCTTTGGGGATACTAGTCCCTGGACAATACTAGAGGGCCTAAAACAGTCCACATTTAACGAATAAAATTTAACTGATGCCCTAGTTGATGATGTTTGTATTTTCCCTTGCCTGCATCACTGGGAGTCAGGTACTGGTTCCATGACATTAATGAACTAGTTTATTATCAATAAAATGATATGAGATATAACATTTTAAGCTGCTATTGTATATTGCCAGCCTCTAATCAATCTTTGAACTTCTTGCTTCTGAAATTAACGTTATTTGAGGAAATGACGAAGCTCATCTCAACCAAGTGCAATTTTCAATCCGTACCAGAATCTTATATAATATTACCACCAGAAAGTAGACCCCGGAAACTTCTGGTTCCTCTATGTGAAACCATTCCTGTAATTGACCTTGAAGGAGAAAACACTCGTGATCGAACAAAAAAAATTCATCAAATTCAAATTATGTAAGGCCAGTCAAGAATTGGATTTTTTTTTTTCAGGTTTGATTCATACACTTGCGCGCATTGCTTAGACTGGAAGTGTGAACAATCAGTTTACTCATCGTATAAGGAAATATATGCTTACATTACTGCTTATAATTTCCTGCAATGGTTGATAAATCACGGGGTTCATGAGAAGCTGACGCAAGATGTATTGTATGTGGCTAAGGAGTTTTTTGAGCTACCTGCTGAGGACAAGGCAAGCTTATATTCTTAAGGATCCCAAGCAAAGTTGTCGACTATACACAAGCATCGCCTATGCTAATGAAAAGGTACATTTCTGGAGAGATAATTTGAGACACCCTTGTCATCCTTTAGAGAAACACATGCAATTTTGGCCTGCAGGATATATGTATGCTCTCACTTGTCTCATGGTATTACAGTGATCAAATCGCTAGATTGTTAACATCAGGCAAAACTTTTCCTCTTTTACAGAGAGTTGATAGGAAATTATGCAGTAGAAGTGAGGATGCTGAGTTTGTGGCTTTCGGAACTAATTGGAGCAGGGTTAGGACTTGAATTGGGATATTTAGAGAATGACTTGAGCCTAGTGCAGTTGGTGACATTAAATCATTATCCTTCTTGCTCGGATCCAAGTTTAACGTTGGGATTGCTATAAACACAGTCACATTAACCTCATCACCATTCTTCTCCAAGGAGATGTAAACGGCTTCAAGGCTTGAAAAGGATGGGCCGTGCTCATTGTTGAGCCTCTCCCTAATGCGTTTACTGTTAACACAGGCCTTATGTTACAGGTGCACATACCTATTTCTCCTTTATTATTGCTTTTATCAAAAGTGCTTCTGTACTCTAGTGCCCTTCACATTCAGTGTCGTCCAAGTTGAGAAGTGTGAACAAGCAGGCTTGAAATGTGGACTCACATATTCTGTATAAAATGCAGATAAATTAGCCTACACCTAGGCCTTCTTCAAGGGAGCAATATTCCTTTTACCTTTCTCTGCAAGGTGCCATGTGAACTGACTAAGTACTCTTTGAATAACAGGAAAATTTACTTTTATCTTTATTCGAAGTTGAATATTATAACAGTTCCAAAATATAAATTACTACTCTGTCAAGTAATTCAAGGATTGAAAATTAATGTCTCAACTTTTCTATTGAATCCGAAGTTACCACCAAACATGTTTCTAATTGTCTTTTTAGCATACAAGCAAGAAATTACTTATCATCAATAATACCTTTCAAATTTCTCATTATCTTCCTTGCTTGATTCTCTAATCCTAATGACTTTGTCTTTGTGGGTGCAGATTATCAGCAATGGCAAGCTAAGGAGTGTTGAGCACAGGGTAGCAACAAACACAAGCCATTCTTGAACAACTGTTGCCAGTTTCATTCATCCTTCAAGTAACAGCCATACCGAACCTGCAAAAGCATTGGTTAACAACTGCAGTCCTCAAATTTACAGTGCTTTTATATACAAAGATTTTATAAGCACCTATATACCTGATACTCATTGCGGAATGCCCCCAATTGAGCGTTACAAGCTCCAACCGTAAGTTATGTTTGTGGTTAAAAAAATTGTCCATTCAGACCTATCATTGGTTCTATGTTTCATTCTTGGTGATCTGGTCCTCGTCTATTGCTTTTAAGATGAGAAGATATCTTCAGTCTCTGTAACATAAGTGCTGCAAACTGTAGATTACTTTCAGCCACCAGCAGCTAGTAGTCTTGTCGATGCTGATATATTCCTACCAATCATCAATATGTTTCATTTTATTGGATGGAAGTTGAAATTTGAAAAAAAGGTGAAGATTGAGGATGGATTTTTTTTTTAAAAAGAATTTATCAGATTACAAGGAGCTTGTTTTGTTTTATTCATCTATAACTATAAGTAGTATGTTGAATAACAAATGCCACTGACACACCACCTTATCTTTCGAGTGTTCAATATTGGATTAATTAATCACCTAATCTTACCAGAACGAAATCGTGGTTAGAAAGCACTTTGTACCTTCCATGGTGGGTAGGAATCACTTTTCAATTCAGCTGAAAGTTTATTCCTTAAAGCACATCACCATTGACGCAACCTCACTGACAATTGTTATCATTTGAGATCACATAATATTGCCGTGGTCAAGAACGTAACCTCATTGTTCTCATCTAACATTCCTGAAAGTTACGAGCAAAACCTTTTTAACGATAGTTACATTTTGGGGCTTAAAAAAAACTGTGTTTTCTTGCCAAACTACAGAAGAATATCCATTCTTACAGTGAATTTTTTCCGCAAATATTTACTGTGGAGAATGAAAACAACGACGTTAGAGCGACGGAAAGGGATGAACAGTAATTTATACTAAAGCCCTTTTTGATTTTCTAATGAAACTGAAAAACATTAAGCCGATTCTACTTTTCTTTCTTGACATGTTTATTGCTACGTCACTTATAAAATTCTATTCAATCAAACTAATCATGAATCTCACTTAAGTTACATTAAAATAATACATTAAAAGAGATTTTAATGCAGAATGTAAGAATGCTAATCATCATTAGATTCTATACCGTTAGATTTGTTGGGCCACCATGAGCTATTTAATTAGTGAACTGGGAAAGTTGAGAAATTAACATGAAACTTACAAAAACATGGCTGCGTATTGCTCTTTTTCTCTTCTGCATGTTAAACCGTATCTCCTTTTAACTTACTTTCGAAAGGGTAAAACTTAAAAGCCTAAAAGTTGCTACCCTTTGATTCTCAACTAAGATATGATATAATTTATTCTGATAATGACCACTAGTGTCACATAAACATCATACATATAACATTGGATTTCAAATGGGTCTTCCAATTTCACGCCCATCTATATTGACTTGGAGAAGATCAAACAATTACTCATTGCTGTGGAGACTAAGGAGTCACCTTCTCAGATTACATGTTAGTAAAAAGCTAAGCTACAAGATCTATATGGGATGATTTGGCTCCCAACCCACATTGAGAAAAAAAAAGTAGCAATATATAAAAAGAGAGAGAGAGAGGGAAAATACAAAATGATCTTTAAAGGTGGATATGGAATCTAGATTTGTAAAATCTTATGGGGAAAAAAAGCAAAATCGTCATTCATATGGTCACTTTATTAATTTGAACTATTTTCATGAATTACATAATACTTACCTCATATGGGGAATGAGACCATGTTAATGGATTTAATCAATAAGAGCTTGAAAAAAAATTCTGCAATTTTATGAGAGAATGGGAAGGAAAAAAGAAAGAAAGAAAGAGAAGATATGATTGTACTGTGCCTCGCTGTACTCTTGCTCCTACTCATTTCTTTCACTATTTTTTATACAGGAGCGAATGACTTATCATTTGCATCACTAACTTTGCATATTCATGCAGCAGCTTAGCTAGTTGACTTTATTCCTCTCAGCATCAAAAAGCCTTATTACCAGGCATTAATCCATTATTGAGATGAGTTACATGAGAAATTAACAGCCGTCCATAGCATTTATGGATACTTCTTTTTTAACATTAATTAAATTAACAAAAAGATAGGTTGAGATAGTGGTAAATCAATGGCATGATGGTATAATCATCTAGATAAGTTGGAAGTGGTTTGACCAAGAAGCACTTCTGGAACAGATAAATCTCCTCTCCTGTTGCTGTCAATTTTGAACCATGTTGTTCATAGTCAATTATTATACATGATCGGAAACCAGAGAGTAAATTCCTTACTTCCATGCTCTACAGTCTATACCAAAAGGTTATAATGAATGTATATACAAATGAATAAATCATGATTATGCCTACTTATACTGTCATTAAACTAGGTGAATTCCCTTAACTTACATCCGACAAATAGAATTTTTTTTTGGGAGTAAATAATCAATACTAGTAGGTGATTGTTCTTGATGATTGTTGATCATTTAATCATTTCACTGGTCTTTCTACTTTATTTTCCACCTTATTTTGTTTTGTTGTTCTTCATAACGAGTAAATTTAGCCTTGCCTCCCTCATTAATTAACCCTCTCAAATGCTAATATACAAAATACTTTTAAAAAATAAGGAAAAATGATTAGAAATCAATGACAATAATCGCATAAGATATCGTGCTGTAAAAACAAATCATGGGATTAAAAGAATGATGTTGAGTTGGTGCCCTGCAATAAACATTACTTAAATAAATATGTCATGCAAATGCTCCTCATCACAAAGATAAAATCTGAACCATCCAGATCAATTTGAGCACGACAAATGACAATCAATGCGCCATGGTTGGTCCAAGTGGCAAGAGAAGTTTGTGTGTTGAAAGTTTTTTTTCATATATTTGTTTACACTAAGAAGTAAGAATGAAGGGTTTTGGGGTACAGTATGAATGGGATAATGTTAATGGAGGGTGAAGGTGTCACAACTTTTTAGCAATAAAATGATTGTTGATAAAGGAAGGACATTGAAGATGGGTAAGTTCAAATGAATGAATGGGAAGATAAGAAGCAATATTCCTCAATTGTGAATCATTTTGTTGGCCATAAATTGACACTACTAGAAAGTGTACTCATAACCCCATTTTGTATATATATATATATATATATATATATATATATATTCCTTTGGTTAATAATTATACCTATAAATCTACAAATTGCCCATAAAACAACCAAAGTTTTACACTTGAAATCTTCAACAGTCATTCTTCAATTCATTTCTTTCTTTTAATGTTAAAAGAAAGAAGTTTTAACGAGCGCTAGGTGCGTAGGATAAGGAGGGTGAGTGAGAGAGAGAGAGTGATGGTGGTGGGTTAGGGTGTGCGTTCTGCCACTCCCCGCGCATGATAGAAAGCAAACGCTTTGTAATCTTTTGTCAAAAAAGCTAAAATGAACGGGGTCCGAAAATTGCTGCGGCCTGCGGTGTATAAAAGGCCAAGTAGTCTCAAACAAGAACAAAGACGTTGTTGTTTTGGCAACAAAAACATTCCTTTCAGGCAGTACCTGTTTCTCACTCTCAACTCAAGCTCAGCAAAAAAGCCGTCAAAGCTTCTCTTTACTCTTTCTCTCTAGAGGAAAAAAAAAAGCCTTCTTGCTTTTGTTTTTTTGGAAATGGCAATTTTGTAGCTTAACGCTTTGAAATTTCTGTTTTCGACTTTGTGAGAAATTTCATATTTAATTTATTAGTTTCTCGCAATTGATTCCTGTGACTTGATTGATCAATGTCGTCCGATATAAGCTAGAGTTTATCACTTGCTCTGTTTCTTAAAACAGTCAAGTTCTAATTTCATTTTTCCACTTCTGATGCCAAAAGACTCGTAACAGTTTCATGGCTAAATGCTCGAATTATAACATACCTAACAGTAGCAAAATCCCTGTTGCCGACTCTGTAACCTCGGGTTTTGTAAGTTGCTGAAAAGGAAAATTAAATTATAAACTTAGGGTTTGAAATCAACAGGTGGCTAAATCTGATTGGTCGAGGAGAGAAGAGAGGGATGGGTAGGGGCTGGCTGTTACTGGCGACGGTAGGGCCACCGATAAAGCCGCGGGCGGGTTTAAGAAGGAAGCAAGCGGGAAGAGGCTCGTACAGGGGAAGTTAGGGCTCCTCTCGCCAACGGGCTGAATTAAGAGGGGCAGGGGCGTTTTGCTTTTTGTTTGTTGTCGTTTCAAAGAAATTTAAAAAATTGACAGCTCCCGTGTGTGTTTTTGTTTTCACAAATTTGGTTGTTTTCATTGAGGAGGGAGGAGATGGGTACTACTGGTACTGTCGACTTGCATGGAATACTTAAAAGCCTCTGTTCCAATACGGCGTGGAATTACGCCGTTTTTTGGAAGCTCAAGCATCGCGCTCGCATGTAATTTTATTTACATCTTCTCGTGTCTCTTTGTGTTCGTCTTGTTTTGTTTGTTTGTTTTTATTTTATTTTATTTTAGTTTATTGGTTTTGTCCAAATCAACCAATTTTCTACATGATTACAGTAATTTAGTTGCTACATCAATGATCAGTTCAGATGAAAGTTAGTTAATAAGTTAGCAAGAGTCGTATTACTTGTGTATATTTGTTTGGTTGCTATAGCAATAAAATCCGCCATTAATTGGAGTAATTGACTTCTTTTTTATTTTTTTGTGGTTCAAATTATGATTAGTTGAGGAAATTTTTTGTTTGTTTCTTAGATGGTACTTGGAAATTAGATAGCTGTCTCAAAGGTTTAAACTTATATTAATTTTTGTTGTTGGATATTCAGTATGGTTTTTGTTCTGAGGTGTTGAACTCTTTGCAGGGTGTTGACTTGGGAAGATGGTTATTATGACAATTGCGGGCAACATGATTCTTTAGAGAATAAGTGCTCAAGCGAGACACTAGAAAACTTGCACAGTGGGAATTATTCGCGTGACCCCCTTGGATTGGCCGTGGCTAAAATGTCATATCATGTGTATTCTCTTGGGGAAGGGTACAACTCTATTATGAATATGCTATTTTTGTCTTCTAAAATATGCATATTGTTAATGCTATGGTTTGTTAGTTTGGAATTGGAGGTTTGGAAGAATTGGAATCAATTGGAATTGGAGATGCCAGTCACAAAAATTTTGTGGAGACTATGATCTCTAATTCCATCTGGTTCTAATTCTGAGGTTGAATTCCACTAAGAGTTCAATTGTTGAGACAACTGAAAATGCTTAGGTCCAATAAGTAGTGAACAATTCCATTTGCATTCATCCTTTGTTCCACAGGATTGTTGGACAAGTGGCAGTTACCGGAAAGCATCAGTGGATCTTTTCAGATCAGCACGTTACTAATCCTTGCTTGTCATTTGAGGTGTGCTACTTATTGTGCAATAGTATTCAAACAATTTTATTTCCTTTTTTTTTTTAACATTGAAATAGATAATTATCAATAGTTATTTGATTTTTTCCCCGCATCCATTCTTAAGTGTAATTTTCACTTTGGTGATTTTCAGTTCTGTGATGGGTGGCAAAGTCAGTTTTCATCTGGGATCAGGGTATGATTTCATTAATTTGCTTGTGTTTAAATTTATTTATTTATTTTTATTTGATGAACTAAAAGTAGATATCTCCTCATAATTAGTGACTACAATGCACCTATTTGAACATTTTGTGTTTTTGGCTTGTACCAGCAGTCACATTAGCCATATTCCAGAAAAGCTGCAGTTTTACCATGTTAATACTAGAAAGTACAAATTTTGATGTAATGGATTTGACTCTTTTAGTGATATATTGTGTCTGAGTCTACTTTCTTTTATCATGATTTGCTTTATTATTATATGGGATGAAAATTTGGCCTTGAGCTTTTTTCTTTTTGCTTTTTGGTCTATGAATCATGAGATCTGTAATCTCTCAATATTGATCTTTTTGGCCTAGCCTTCACATGTTAGTTCTTCAGTCGACCTTAATGACTTCTCTCTACTGATGGAATTTGCTCTCTTTCTAATGTCAACTTTACTAGATTAGTTCACCCTTTGTTTGACATTCATTAGGCTGGTAGTATTTTGAACTTCAAATGCTTCCTTGTAGATTAGCTTATTGAGATGTCTTCCTAATTTAAATATTCTTGTCCTGCTCTCTAGACCATTGCTGTTGTAGCTGTTGTTCCCCATGGAGTTGTACAGCTTGGCTCTTTGAATAAAGTAAGATCAGTTCCAGCTTCCTTTTCGATGCATTCTGTGTGTGTAGCTTTAGCTGTATGTCTATACATTTTTCTTTGGAGTTCCAGGGTGGATACCTGCAGGTGTCTTTTGATTTTATGTGTAACATAAAGATGTTTTAACCTTTGGATACTCTGAAATATAGTTTTATCTAATTAGGTCCATGAAATATCACCATGTTGATGGTTCAGTGATCTGTTTCATTTCTTTTGCTTGTAATTATTATCTCTATAATGTATAGGACATACTGGTTTTATTATTAATTCACTAAAAGTAATTGTTTGTTGGACATTTGGGAGGTTTGGGTTGTTTGTTATTAAGCTCCATTTTGTTAGACTGTTAATCTCCCAGTGGACTCTGTGTATGTTCCAGATACAAGAGAAATATTGTCCCAATGCTATGTTGAACCGTAGTGAAGAAATTGATTACTTAATCTACCTCTTGTTGACTTCTTAAACATAGAAAAGCTTCATTTTTAGTATTTTTCCTGTCCAGTTGCATGGCATATTAACGAGTCACATGCTTCAGGCCTTGTATTCTTTGTAAGCATCTTTTTGCAAAATACTTCTTGGTTTTTACAATATGTCATTGTTCATTTGTATATCTTCTGCTTATTGAGAAAATTGCAGAAAAAGGTGCTTAGTTTTGGCTTTGCTTGACTTATCTCCGAATATTGAGTATTTTCCGGGAGATGTTAAATTGTTTTAGTGGAGGTTTTTAGATTGATTATTTACTAGAACAAGGTGGATTACCTGTTATGCATGCTCTATGTTTACCTGCTATTTGTAATGTACTTATACTTAGGCCTATAAATATTTACTTATCTCTGTTTGTATATCTTTTCATCTGCTTGTTTATTTTTGTTGAGTGGAGCAGGTCATTGAAGATATGAAGCTGGTGACTCATATCAGAGATGTTTTTTCTGCCCTTAATGACTTTTCAGTTGGGCATCATTGTAGTCCTATACAGTGTAGTATGAAGAATACATTATCTGTGGTATATTTCTTTCCCTTAATCTATGCTTGTGTGTGTTTGTTCAAGTGTGTGTCTTGTGCACATGTACATTTGTATAGCATACCCTTAAGTATAGTGATGTAATTATTTTTCTCATTGATGCATAAGAACTTGAACCATGGCCAGTAATACTTTTATTTCTTTATTTTTTTAATTTTTCTCAGCCAGATTTGCCTACAAAAAGTTTAGCTTCAGAAATTATTCGGAATCCCTGGTGCAATTTAGCTGAAGTTGTGAACAAAGGAGTGGATTTTCAGTTGCCCATGTTCCCATATCTTGAGAAACAGAATGATGGTTCTATTGTTTACCCAGTGTCTGGAAGTCAGCTTGAAATGGGACCTGAAGTAGTTAATAAGTATGAAGGGATTCAATTATCCACACCAGGTAGTGATGGAAGTGGCAAATTACTTCAACTGAAATCAAATGTTACCAATTTACAGCATCAGAATCAAATGGAGATACCTTCTATTGGTGACGGGATGAGCAAAGGGGAGATTAGTGGTTGGGAGGATTTGGATGCTGTGCCAGAACAGAATTCTACTCCATTTTCAATCAATTCTGTTATTAATAGCATAAATTTATGTAGTGTTGCACTTCAAGCTGAAAAATTTGTAGTGGATCGTACATATTTTCCTTCAAACCTACTTGAGTCCATTCTTGGTGACAGAGTTAAGTTGGAATGCATAGAGTCTTATCAAAATGGGATGTCGCGCATACCTGAAATTTCAGACATGAAATTTCAAAAAGATCTGGAGAAGATGCAGAATCAAACCAAATTGAATCACTTGGACCCAACAGATACATCCTTAAAGTTCTCAGCTGGTTCTGAGCTGCATGAAGCATTAGGACCTGGTTTTCTTAAAAAAGGTGTTTATAATGATAGGGAACAAGAAATTACTGTAGATGGAAAAACATTTTTTATGCCAGAGGTGATGAGCAGTGGCCACTTGAGGTTTGACTCTGGCTCAGAGAATCTTCTCGAAGCAGTAGTAGCTAATGTTTGCCACAGTGGCAGTGATGTTAAAAGTGAGAGGTCATTCTGTAAATCAGTGCAGTCAATGTTGACAACTGAAAAGATGCCTGAGCCTTCTAGCCAAAGTAAGAATACTATTAATTCAGTAGGTTATTCTATCAACCAGTCATCTCTTGTAGAAGAGGACATAAAGCAGTGCTTGAACTCATCAGAGGTGTGTGGTGCAATGTCTTCCAAAGAGTTTTCATCAACTTGTCCAAGCTCCTGTAGCGAACAGTTGGACAGGGCTTCAGAGCCAGCTAAGAACAACAAAAAGAGGGCTAGACCTGGTGAAAATTGTAGGCCTAGGCCAAGGGACAGACAACTGATCCAAGATCGTATTAAGGAACTCAGGGAGCTTGTGCCCAATGGATCAAAGGTAACTTCCATTGGTCCATCTGAGTTTCTCTATTGCTATAACTACAATCCCTTTTCGTTGAAACTTTGTCATGATACGTACTGAAATTGTCAAGAAAATTATGCAGTGCAGTATTGATTCCTTGCTGGAGCGTACAATCAAGCACATGCTCTTTCTGCAAAGCATCACTAAGCACGCTGACAAGCTCAGTAAATGTGCCAAATCAAAGGTAAAAGACTCGGATATCAACTTCAAGAACGGTTGTTGCTTTGGATACTGTTTTTGGAAGTGGTTAGAGAATTAAGTTTGTTAATAGAGAAAATTAAAAAAGTGTTTTCTGATAGCAGAAAAAAGTTTTAGGAACAGGAAACCAAGGCTGCCCTTGCAGTGTCTTCAACTCTCTCCTGTGTGTTGATTAGATTCTATGGCCTATTATGAAGAACATATCAATCTTTTTCTTTTGGTGCATTCCACAATCTGCCTGATTCTGCTGAATTTGCAGATGCATCAAAAAGGTACCGGCATTCAAGGGTCCTCCAATTATGAACAGGGTTCAAGCTGGGCAGTGGAGGTGGGAAGCCATCTCAAAGTTTGTTCAATCATCGTAGAGAATCTAAACAAGAGTGGGCAGATGCTTGTAGAGGTATGCGTAGGTCATTTATGTACTTCTGCAGATTTATCGGTTTAGTAGAAGCACATGTCTTGCTAGACTTAAAAAGAATTAATTATATAATAAAGGAAAAAATCTCGACAAGAGATGAGGAAGATATACAACACTTCAAAAGACTAAGACCGTCATTGTTTACATGTTTCCTATAATATCGTGGTGTTAGAAGCATCCTGCTTGATCCATGCAGATGTTGTGTGAGGAATGCAGTCACTTTCTTGAGATAGCAGAGGCAATCAGGAGCTTGGGTCTAACAATCTTAAAAGGGGTTACAGAAGCGCATGGTGACAAGACGTGGATATGTTTTGTGGTTGAGGTAGATCCAAATTCTTCTAGATTAATTGTGCCATATGATTTCTGGATGAATTGTACACATTTCCAGTTTGATATTATATTCTCAATAGTGTATTTTCTGTATATAATAGCTATGCACTTTCGAACATTGATGCAGAAATGACCCTATGTAATTGGATGATAACTTGATTTCTCTGTCTGCACACCGAATTGAACTGCTGTTTGAAATTTTGTTTAATCTTGAAGTTTTAATAAATGCAGGGTCAAGACAACAGAATTATGCATAGAATGGATGTCCTGTGGTCACTTGTGCAAGTATTGCAATCCAAGACCTCCTGCAGCTAACAACAATGGCTGTTCAACTCTTGGAGACAACCATGTTGACTCCTTTGTAATATATAGCGAGATATTTTCAATTTGATTGTGGATTTGTTTGCAACTTAAACTAGAGAGAGACAGAGATAAGGAAATGAAACAATGTTACTTTAAAGATAATTTTTGTTTGCTTAGTGTGTGGAGATGTCATCTGCTTCCTTTTTCTAGTTTTTCCTGATAACATTTGGCCGGTCATTTGTTTGAAAAGTATGATAATTGTAATAATAGTGCCATAATAGTAATTCCATATCTGCCATTGTAGCAAACTTCTTTTATAGTTTTTCATTTGTTTATGGTTTTTATGGTTATCAAGCATTACATTAAAATGAATTGCGCATGAGTTACTTGAGATATACAGACTAAAATTAGCAGTTGACAGATGTTATTGTGATTTTCCAAATTTATTACAGTTTTCAAGCATGGCTCATCAAGAAATTGTGCAGTACCATAAATTTCATGTATTAATATTATTGCATAGGCTCATCCAAGCTTAAAGTGGGTGAGGGATGAGTTACCATCCAGTCCTTTGGATCTGAAATAGGCCATGTATTCAACAACATGAGTTCCCCTGTATATTGGTGGGTCGTCAAATAGAAGCTCCTTTATTGGCTCATACAGTTTAAATTTATTCTTTGTACTTGGATAGAATAAGCAGGCAACTGATACTCTGGGTCCAATTCGTCCAGCCAGCACCCGATGCTCAACACTTCTGAATTTGTCATTGGTGACGAGCTACACATATGGAGAAAAGGAAAAGGTAAATGAATATTTTATATATGTATTTTTGCGGTTTATGTGTGGAATTTGATGCCTTACCTGAATGAAATCGCCTATATTGATGACTAAAGCTCCCTGTACAAAGGGCACGTCGACCCAGTGATTTTGATGAAGAACTTGGAGGCCACCAATATGATCTTGCAGAAGTGCAGTCAGAAAAGATGGGTCCGAATGCTTGCTGGCTCCAAACGTCAAATCTGGCTCAGGACATGGCGGGTAGTAGTGGCACACCAAGGATTCAGTTTCCATGCATTCCGTGCTTGCAAGGTAATCACTGGAAAGCCCTAAAGCCTCTGATAATAGTGCAGATAGAATGTTTCTCAGTTTGATCACGTGTTTCGTGTATTTAGTTACTGCTTTTCTGCAAAACATCAATCAAATTATCAAAAGTTAGATACAATGTTCTCTGAAGAGTTAGCATGAAGTTTAGGCAGTGTTTTCTTTGGGCGGTAAATTGTTTACCTGCATATTTGAGGAAAAAGTTCAGGGTCCAGTTGACCATCCTGGAAATCAAATGCTATGGTATCCCACCAATTTGCTGCTCCTTTTGTCACAAGAAGATCTCCATTGCAGAAGAATCTCACTAGTTTCTTATAGTCGCAAGAATACATCTCCATCTTCAGCTCCTTGGGTTGCTCATGGAATCCTCTTACACCTTCTAGCATTTCATTCATAACACTGACTGGAATTCCATGGTTAGTCAGTTGAAAGAAGCCCCATGTTTCTGATGCTTCACGAATTTTATTTACTATCGCCATTCGTTGACAATCTTCAAAGCCTTCAAGATCTATAAATGGAACTTGAAAACAAATATCACTTGCATCCGTAGACTTTGACAGGTTTTCTAGGGGATGGATGAAAAATCTTGGAATCTTGGCCACACCAGAGTCCACTAGTCCCTTAACTCCAGCTTTGGTATCATCGAACTCTTTCACTTCTTTAGCTTTGTCATAGTTTGAGTCATCTTCATTAACAGATTTTTTAGCATTACAAATGACTTCCATCTCAGAAAATGATAGCTGATGATAGAGTGACCGAGTGATAGAGCTGTGGTTGATGGGCATTCAAGCATATATAAGAAGAGTAGAAAGATGCTTAGGCATTCAAGCATATATAACAAGAGTAGAAAGATGCTTATGCTCAATGAGCATGGCCACTCAAGCTCCAGAAAGAGTACGAAAAGATGCTACGTGGAATGAAAGAAATGGAAAATGAGATGCATTTGATTGTAAAATGTAAAAGTCTAAGACAGCTGAAGATGCCCACTTTGGACTCTCCAACCCTCAACGAGCTTGAGAGGTTACTAGTTAATTTTATAAGGAAAAAGGTAAATGTCAGCTCTTCAAATCGTTGGCTCCCTGATAATGTGTATTAGTATCTAGATTATATCACGTCTTATCCTAAAAAAAGTTGATTTTGCATTCGGGTTGATCTTGTTAGTTGTCAAGTGTCTAGTAGCATGGAAAAAGGAAATCAAAGGCCATCCTATCCAGCCCCAAATTTCTGAAAATCAAAACTGGACACAATAATTGAATTGACAGAACTGTTACATATCATCTTTTGCTTCATTTGATCCCACACCATACCCACCAGATCACGTCTCTGTTTAATTTAAGCACTCAGAAGTAAAATCAAAACCTCAAGTAAATAAATAGGTTATATAATATCTCCCTTGTAATTGTAATGATAATACATGAGAGCGCTATATATGTCAGAATTTCGTTAATGGAGTTTATGAATATCTAACTTGCTTTCCATCCGATACATCCTATCAACGATTTGTCTCATTAAGTGTTCAAACATCTTATCTTCTTTGCCATCTTTGAAACACCAGTCACTTGTAAATTATCCTTATCATCTTCTTTAGTTGCTTTTGTTCGTTCGAGTGTGTCAATTCGCTTAGCTTGATTTGTTATTGAAAGAAAAAGAAGCACTACTGACGAGAAAAATAACACGATAATATATAAGTTGTAGCTAATGAGGATAATATTTTATATTGGAGTTGGAGTGGTGGTGAATAGAAAGAAATTTCGCTTTTCCAGTCTCTTGCTTACGTTGTAATTACTGGTTTCCAAATAATAATGAATTAAAGGCAAAAAATAAAAACTGGCATGACTGAAATTTTAACTGAAATTTTATACTTCGAACTGCAGTATAAGAAAAGATTTCGCAACGAAATGAACTGCAGTATAAGAAAAGATTTCGCAACGAAATTCTTTAAATATAAAAGCCTTTCATCGTTGGTAACGCGTTTATGAGTACCTGCCTTTTTGGCTACTGGTATGTAGATCTATCTTAGTACGTCCAGGGTGCTTTTTAGTGGCAAGTCATGTTAAAACACCAAGCAGAAAAAAATAACATTTATATTGGGTTATAAAAAAAAGATTTATGTTTACATAAATTTCGAAACACTTATATTAAGACCATAAAGTAGAAAAGGTGGCTGCTCAATTCGCCCTCAACTTAAAGAACGTTAATGATTGCCAACTTGCTTTATTTTTTTTTTAATACATGGGAGTGGAATCAAAACCTAAAACTTAAAAGATGCACTATAAACTCTTAAACACAGGTCATTTTAGGCCAGTGCAATGATTGTCAATTTGTTATCGGCCAATTTATCCATCCCATCCCATCCCATCCCATCTCATCTTCCGAGTTGTTGCTTGTAGTTGTAGATGATTAAGACGACGTCGAAGCAATAATAAAGGCATTTCTCCTCTTTGGCTCTTTCCTTCACGATGAAGTTCATTCTTCCCGCGAAGACATTGGATTGGAATAACAGAGTAAATTTTCTATGTCGAGAAAATCTCTACGACGTCGTGTAA
The DNA here is from genome assembly GCA_946807835.1 of Ailanthus altissimus. Taxonomy (NCBI): domain Eukaryota; kingdom Viridiplantae; phylum Streptophyta; class Magnoliopsida; order Sapindales; family Simaroubaceae; genus Ailanthus; species Ailanthus altissimus. The sequence continues at coordinate 26,593,391 of OX327684.1, forward strand.
GTAATTTAATCCGGCCATCTTTTATACGTCCATGTCATAGCATCAGTTTCTAGCAGCCCCAAATAAAGCAAATGCTTGTCAAGTACGCGAGAATCATATCTAACTTCAGCAAAGTTTCAATCACCGAGCCTCTTCAAAACCCTACCTTATTCACTCAAATACTCACCATAGCTAACCAGTTAAAACAATGCTCCAGTCTAAAAGAAGTAGAATGCGTTTTTGCCACCATGGTCAAGATCAATGCGAACCAAGACTGTTTCCTCGGAAACCAATTTATATGCTCCTTACGACCACGTTTCACCGTACGGATACGAAATTTTAGCCTTTGCCCAGATGCAAGAACCCAATGCTTTTGTCTAGAATGCGCTTATTAGAGGATTTGTTCACCGTGGTCACCCACTCCAAGCTCTAGAATTTTATAAGCATATGTTGAGGGCTAAAGTTTTTCCCACAAGCTACACATTTTCGTCGTTGATAAAGGGATGCTCAATGTTGTCCGGTATTTATACTGTGGAAGCTGTGCATGGGCACAAAGTGGATTCAGTTGGCACGTGTTTGTGCAAACTGCTTTGATTGATTATTACTCAAATTCGAATTAATTTTCTGAATCAAGAAGAGCGTTTGATGAAATGCCTGAAAGAGATGTTTTTTTTTTCTTGATGCAGAGTATTGTTTCTGGTGCTGGTGATGAGCATCTGATGCGATGCTGATGATGTTAACAAGCACCGATAGTGATGATAGATTGATGAAGCCAATATGTGTTGATTAATTCTGTTTTGAAGTAGGCTTATTAAGTAAGCTTATAATGATGACGTGACAAGTTAGATAGGAATTTAATTTCAAGAGTTTGTTATTTTCCCGCCAAAAAACAAACGCTCTTTATCTTGTATTTTTCTTTTAACTATAAATACTCTTGTAATTATTTTTTATAATTAATGAAAAATTAAGCTAGAGATCTCAATTTCATTTGTTCACTTTCTCTCATATTTTCTTGCACTTTCCAAGTAACCAAACAAAAATTGCAATTTGTAACATGGTATCAAAACCATTAGCCAATGCTAATTCTTCAAATATGACTTTTGCAAGTATGAATCTAACCTCTACACAAATGTCTTCAAACACTTTCACTATTACCATGAAACTTGATTGATCTAATTTCGTAAATTTGGAGATCGTAAGTACTTACGATTATTAAAGCTAATAGACTTGAAAATTTAGTGAATGGAATCAATGTTTATCAAGATCAGTATGTCAGAACTACTGGATATTGTTCGATTACAAAATGTAGCTATTGTTGTTGTGAATCCAAATTTTGAATTATAGATGAGAAATGATCAGATCTTGTTAAGTTGACTATTCTCTACAATTCAAGATAGCATTCTAGGCCTTGTAATTGACTATAAATCCTCTCATGAGCTTTTGGGCATAGGCAATTTGGTTCAACTTCAAAAGTTGAAATTGTTCAACTTAAAATACAATTAGCATTGTTAAAGAAAACTCAAATATTTGTGTCTCACTATTTTTTTAAGCTAAAAAAAAAATTGTTGATGAATTGACAACTGCTAGTTACAAGATTGATGAGGATAACTTCATTACACACTTGATTACTAAAATTGGAGTTGGTTCAGATTATAATGTAGTATTAACACTTGATGAAGTTTACTCAATGTTATTGACTCAAAAAAGTAGGTTATCATTAAGTTCTTCAAACAAGACAAGCAATTAGTATGTTTTTAATGTCAATTATGCATAGAGAAGTGGTAGAAGATATGGTTTTAGCTCATGAGGCAAAGGAAATAGTGTTGTTAATGGTGTTGTTGGTAAAAATTATGGTGGTTTCTGTTGAAGTTAATGCTTATGTGTCGTTCAAATTATTATATGAATATTTAATTATTTAATATTTATACAATAAACATTTCAAATAAATCGTTAATAATTAATTATATGATACTAAACTTGTAACTTTTTAGATATTATAGATCTAAAAGAGCTTAGATCAGTGTTAAGAGTTAGCATTCTAAAGATTTAAGAACCTTATCTAAAATAAGGATAAATACCTAAGAATATATTAGTAATGATATAGTTGTAAGGAGTTGCAAATAATACTAAGAAATATCATTGTGTAATATGTTTTTGAAAATATCGTTCCTGATTGATGGTTGCCAACACGGATTGATTGGTATTCTTTTCAGATCAATATGTATCTATATCTTGTATAGACATGCAGGTATTCATTGAGGACTAAATACTGAACAAACTCACAAAGACCTCAAATAAACATCACATAGAGCCGTTATTGGAGGGTTTTCTTAAGTTGAGTAATATTTGTTGTTCTTTGACCTAAACGTCATAATGGGCTTGTGAGTAATCCACCATGCTTTGATTCTTTGCATGTCAGAAACCTTTCATAGTCTAACCTCTAAATGTCGTTGGGTAATCCAATGCTCATGGAGCCCAGTGTTCATAGATCTAGAATCTGTTAACTCATATGAGTGAATTATATATCCTGATACTTTGATATTGCATTTCAAAAAGTCTTATAACTATAAGCGAAAACCCTAAAAAAGAGTTTTCTGTAAGGTTAAACAATATCGCAAAAGATTTTTAAATATTATTTAGAAAAATACAAATCTAAAGATAAGTTATTGGTCAAACATATAAAGATTTGACAGTGATAATTTGTATCTCTACTCTTCTAGGATATAGGTGATTGAGAGATTATACGGATATGGTTGACCTCAGCTTGAATGATTCAACGTACCAATATTCATAATATTGGTGTAGGATATTGTTCACAAACTCATTGAAGAGTTTCGTAAGATAAACGAGTGTGAACTTAAAGTGTCTCACAATATAAAATGTACTCGCTGAGCACTAGGGGTGTGGATAGGGTTGAACGGTTTAATGTGAAAAAAATTCAAAAAGTATGATTTGTTTCAAAATCTCTTTGCAAAATAAAGAATAAAGTTTACAAATGTTACAAATATGTCCTTTTTTTCATAGAATATGAATTTTGATACATGGAATTTATACATGACCATTTGTGAGACAAATAACACATGCATGGAAAAGGCATATAACAAGAGTCCACCATGCAAAGAGTTTGCATATGTTGAGAGTGACACTTGTCAATCATGTATGAAAGAATAATAATTTTGAAAAAATTTCAATTAAATCCTTATTTTTGGCCATATATACAAGTAAAACTTGAAAGTGTTTCAAAATAGTCCTTATCTTTATTATTTAGAAGAAAAAGAAATATTGTTTAAGTGTTGAATAGGCCCAAATTCTTACCGAAGATTCAATAACAAGTTACTATTTTAGCACTTTAATTTTAATGGATTGTTGAAGTTTAGAATTATCAACGAATCACTTTTGTATAAGATCTGAGATTGAATCTTCACCGAAGTTCTTCAAAAATATAATTTTTATAATTTAAATTGTTAATTGATTTGATTCAGTGTGTGATTTATTAATTAATAGTATATAATTCTGTTGTACAATATATGTTAGACATGTATTTTTAAATTAATCAACATGTACACAATTGCTTGCATGTACCATTTAATCACAATAACAATTTTAATAATAATGAATACAATTTTGATTATGGATATGGTAGAGGAAATTTTGGTGAAAATAAAATAAGAAATCAAGGCCAACAAGGTGGTAGAAACATTTATGGTAGAGGCACTATAAAGCTTATTTTCCAAATTTGTGTGAAATAAGGGCACTCAATAGCCCAAGTGCTTTCATAGGTTCAACAACAGGTATATGCCAAAAGAAAAAGTTAAAAATGCTAGCGGTTATAATAATCAATTCCTTAGAAATCAAGGATCAAGTAGTTCAAAAAGCAAATTAATAAAGCTACTTATTAAGTAAAACATGCAGTATAAGAAGGACCGGCTAATCGAGGTTGGTACCTTAATTTTGGTGCAACTTATCACCTTATCTACAATGACTGCAATCTCAAAAACAAATACAACTATTTAGATATGGATTAGTTAATTATTGGTAATGGTCAGAAACTTAAGATAACTTAAAATTGGTGATTTATGTTTAAAATCTAAAACTGGAAATATGTTTCTGCTTAAAAATATATTGTGCGCCTACTATAATTAAAAATTTGTTTAGTGTGTCTAAACTGATCTAAGATAACCTTATTTTTATTGAATTTTATTCCAATTGTTATCTTGCGAGGACAAAAATATTGGAATCCTATTACTCCAAAAAGTGGTTGTTAAGGGATTATATAAGCAATCCATCTTCACATCCCAACACACGTGTAAATTTAAAAACATACATTGTTTATACATTATTATCTTTGTTTTCTCGACTTGTAAAATCAACAGGTCCACCATCATGTCACATAAATAAAAGTCAACTTAATGCTATTGATTTTAATTTGATTTGATTTAAAATTAAATTAAAATTGAATTGATCAATTTAAGCATTAGAAATTGACTTAAACTAAATCGATTCAATTTGATTTGATTTTTTTAATTTATTTTTAAATTTTTTAATTTAATTTAATTTAATTTATTTTTTATTTTAAATTAAATTAAATTAAATTTAATTTAATTTAATAAAATTAATCAATTCAAAATAAATAGAATCAATTAAGAATTGACCTCTAAATCGAATTGAATCAATAATAAATAAATCAATTCAGATCGGTTGAAATAATTTGATTTTTTTTTTGTTATCCACTCTTAATTTTTATAATTAAAAATAGAGGTGGGCACGGTTTAGTTCGGTCTGATTTTTTGTAAAATTAAACCGAATCGGTCCGGTTCGATTTTTTGAAAAAAAAAATCGAATTCGGTTTTTTTAATGAGAAAAATCGAATTTAGTTTTTTTAATGAGAAAAACCGAACCGATTTTTTTCAGTTCGGTCCGGTTCAATTTTTTTTATTTTAAATTATGATTTTTTTTAATTTTTGATCCGATTTTTTAGGTTTTTTTTTTTATTTTTTCAATTTTTTTTTAGTTTTTTTGGGTGAAAAAAAATCAAATCGATTTTTTTCAAAAAAAATTCAGACCGAGCCAACCGGTTCGGTTTGATTCGATTTTTCGATTCCCAATTTTTTTTGTCCACCCTTAATTAAAAATTCACACAAAATATACCATTTATATATCCAGTCTTAACTCTTTATAATCCTAGCCTTTTGTGCGAAACTTGTTTAAACAATAAAATAATGAGCTCATGCTTACTAATGGTAAAAATTAATACATGAATCTTACTTCCAACATTGGTTTCACCTCTATATTCTCATTATCAATGACACATATTTTTCTTTAAAATTTAGAATATGCATTAATAATGTGAAAAAGTATTACTTAGTTTATGCTTACCGAGTATAAGTCCATATTTAATATATTATATTATCTGTATGGCTTTTCGTTTCTATTACTTTAATTTAATGATAAACTAAAAAAAATCAACTTTAATCAAATTAATTAGTTAAATTAAAAAAGTATTTACTAAAGAAACCTACTATCTTTTTTTTTTTTGAAAAAAAAAAGTAAATTTCTATTTGAATACCCATGATAAGTAACATGCTAACATGTTATGAAGTAGCAGGCAAATCTTATTATCAATAAAAAGAAGTATAGTCAATTGATTTTTAACACACTGCTCTCATAAAAAAAAATCTCTAACCACCAACTCTTAAAAATTTTCTCTAAAAAAATCCACCTCTTTTGCTCTCTTCATCTCCATCAGAAATGGGGACTTTCGGTTTTCTCTCCAGTGAACAAACGTTTTGTTTCATTTTTGTCCTTTGATTTTTCTGTTTTTTCCTTGTATATCTAGGGTGGCTAGATCCATCCCAGCCGGATGATGGATTTTAATCTCCATTGCTCATGCTCTCTTTCGACAAGCATTTGTAGCCTACCGAGAATATGTCAGTCATCACCAAGCAAGCAGCCACTACCACTTGAGTGAGCACTGCTCTTCATCAACCACTGCCCGGCCCTTGATCCAATGGAACAATATCTCCCGGTGGCTTTCAAGCTTCTCCATTGCCACTTGCACAGAGCAACTCTATTGCCACCCCGAGCAAACAAGGGCCGACCACTTGTTAATCCTCAGTGATCCAACAACTTCCTATTTACTTTGTTTGGCGATCCAAGCTTAGATTTTTACCTAGTTTGATTATTGTTTTGCACTATTATTTGATGTTGACAATTGGTTGAGAACTTTAATGAGCTAATCTTTGAAAATATTGGTAGAAGTTATAAGTCATGTGGTGGGATTTTTTGTGCAAGATCTACTTATCGAAGTCAAATAATTTATTACTTTTTTAAGGGTTATTTTGTCCCTCTTTGTGAGGGTTATATCTTCCTCTTCGAAAAGGTTAGGTTCTTTTATTTTATGACTTATTTATTTAATAAGGATATAATTTGTTTCGTATGAATTCGAGCATATATCAATATATAAGTGTATTATTATGTCTTGATAATCTTCTAGTAGTAATATCAATGATGTTTCATCAATGATATAATATCGTTATATATATCATATAAAAAAGAATTATGGTAAAAATTTTCACCCTCTAATCTAATGAACAAAGATAGCCCTATTATTAATATTGAAATATTTTCTAGTACCATTAACTCTCACTTTACTCCCTTCTCTTCAAAGAAAAATTAGCCACTATCGTTTTTTACAAATCTACCAAAGAGAGTGATTTTTATGTGGATAATGATTCTGATTTTCTTTGTTTTCTTATTTACTTTTATTTTTACGTTGCTTAGAGTTTTAGTACCACTTAAATCTAAATCTAATATGGCCTTTTCCATCTAGATTTGGATTTGTGATGGGTTTTTGAGCTCCGTAACCCATGCTTTCCTCTAGAACTTACAAATTGTTATATACTAGCCAGTTGCCATCCGAGTAAGCAACCTCATCATAGCCTCGTTCGTGCAAAGCCTATTCCCGATTTGATTGGCCAATAACGTTGGTGGTTTTCAAGCTTCTCCATCGCCAACTAGAGCAAGCAACACCACTGCCACCTTGAGTAAACATATCACAACAACTCAACGGCCTAGCATACGTAATGGCCCAATAATTACCTGTTTGTAGTTGTTCGGTCTTTAAGTGTTATTTTGTTCTATAAAAAATGTTGGTGGTTGGTTAAAATTTAGTATTAGGCTATTTTTAAAATTATTGATAAAGAATCATAATTTGTATAACAGTATTTTTAAATTGTCCCTCTTTTGTGAAGGTAAATATTTCCTTTCTAAAAAAAGTTTACATTACCTCATACAAAAATCTATCTCCCAAATATAAATATAGTTAATTCTCTTTATTACAAGAATATAAGTTCAATTATACTTTAGTGTATTAATATAATATTATCTCAATAATTTTCTATTATAAAATAATCTCATCATTATAATATCAATGATATTTTATCAATAGTATAATATTATTATTTTTTTTTAAAAATAACTTCCACTTCTAAATTCTAATTCATCGCCCATTTCTAAAATGATTGTTGCAGTTGTTTGAAATAAAATCACCAAACTAGTCTTCCACAATCTTTCCGCAGTTCGACTGAATTGTGGAAGACTAATTTAAAGAACACAAAAATTAAAATATTTGTCAAATATTCGGCTTTACGTTGTTACAGTTTCTCGTTTGTTCTTTATTAATGTCTTTTTATTTTTGTTATCTATTAGGAAATAAATAAATAAAAAATTTAACACAATCATTTCAAGCAAATTTCGAATTATTTTAATTGATTTGGCACCGATAAGTATTTTTAAAAATATACGGCATTCATATTTTTTTAACAAAAAGAAAGAACGTATACGCTTGCTAAATATAAAAGTGAATTTTGGCCAGAGTCTGATAAAACATTAAGCAAAAAAGGCCAGGATGTTTAACAGAGCTTCGACAACCGAAAATCTGGCACATGTTTTGAGCTCAACAGTCTTCAATTACAAATTAACCTGAAAAGCCTTCGAAATGTGCTCAATCGATCAATACCAATGGAGGTAGAAATAATGCCAAACCAGAAAAAAAAAACAAAACAAAAAGAACGAGATTGAAGAAAGCGGAGAAGGATCAGATAGAGCTAATAACAAAAAAGCCATCATAACGGCGAATCAAACCAATAGGGAAACATATCATGATCATCATTCTCCTTCTCCTGCTTCTAAATTCGATCAAACTCGTTAAGTTTCATTAAAAAAAAAAAAACATATTTTAGGAGAACTATAGTAATTGAAAAATATGTGAAGAGAATGATCAGATAGAGCTAATACAAGGTCGATGCCATCATTCCGGCTATCAAACCAATAGGGAAACATATTATCATTCATCATCTCATTTCCTCATCAATACTTTTAGAAACAAAAGAAAATTCAGATTAAAGAATAAAAAGAAAGAACGATGAACAGAATCAATTTAGCTCTGCTAGGATTATGAACTAGCAGAGGAGTAGGACGAGCTCATTGCCAGAATTACTGTAATATTTTGGCTGCTGTGGCCTTGGACCCTAAACCCTAATTGGAGGTATTTATGGAGAAATCGGGTTAGTGAACGTTAAATGTTTAAGAAACCCTTTGCATTTGTATTAATATCAATAACCTCCTCTTAAGTTCTCATAATTCCACTAATGCCCCCTTTTCGCTAAGTTAAGGCTGTTTGATGATCTTGGATTTGCAGAGCCTTGAAAGTTGAAAACTAAATGTTTGGGAAAATTTCAAAAATAATCTTTTTATTTTTTTATTATTCTTTTTTAACCAAATATAATATGATTATACTTTATTAACCAAATAAATTACTTTTGGACAAGTATATCCTTTCACTGTTTATACAGTACCCGCTACAGTGTACAGTATTATCGCTACAGTGTTTAATTAAATTAAAATTAAATATTTTTTGTTTATTAAAATTATATTTTTTATTAGTTATTTATTTATTTTAATCATATTACTATAAAAATTACATAAATAATAAAATTATTTAATATAGTTAAAGTAAATTAAATAAATACACTAACTAATATAATTTCATAAATAAATAAAAATTTAATTATATTTTTTTACTAAATTAATAAATATTTATTATTAATAAATTATATATTTATTAATAAATTATATTTATTATTTATTAATAATAAATATAATTTTAGTAAAAAAATATAATTAAATTTTTATTTATTTATAAAATTATATTAGTTAGTGTATTTATTTAGTTTAATTTAACTACATTAAATAATTTTATTATTTATGTAAATTTTATAGAAATATGATTAAAATAAATAATTAATTAATATAAAAAATATAATTTTAATAAACAAAAAATATTTAATTTTGATTTAATTAATCACTGTAGCAAAAACACTGTACACTGTAGCGATGGCCACCATCGCATCTCGGGGCCATCTCGAGCCCTAGATGCGATGGCCACCATCGCATCTCGGGGCCATCTCGAGCCCGAGATGCGATGGCATGGTAGCCACCATCGCATCTCGAGGGCATCTCGGGGCCATCTCGGGCCCGAGATGCGATGGCTGAGATAGCCTTTGTGACACTTATATTTTTTTTATTTTTTTATTATTCATAAATAAATAATTATATTTATTAAATTTTATTATTGTATTTACTTATTAATAAATATAATTTTAATAAAAAATATAATTAAATTTTTATTTATTTATAAAATTATATTAGTTAGTGTATTTATTTAGTTTAATTTAACTACATTAAATTATTTTATTATTTATGTAAATTTTATAGAAATATGATTAAAATAAATAAATAACTAATATAAAAAAATATAATTTTAATAAACAAAAAATATTTAATTTTGATTTAATTAATCACTGTAGCAAAAACACTGTACACTGTAGCGATGGCCACCATCGCATCTCGGGGCCATCTCGAGCTCTAGATGCGATGGCATGGTAGCCACCATCGCATCTCGAGGGCATCTCGGGGCCATCTCGGGCCCGAGATGCGATGGTTGAGATAGCCTTTGTGACACTTATATTTTTTTATTTTTTTATTATTCATAAATAAATAATTATATTTATTAAATTTTATTATTGTATTTACTTATTAATAAATATAATTTTAATAAAAAATATAATTAAATTTTTATTTATTTATAAAATTATATTAGTTAGTGTATTTATTTAGTTTAATTTAACTACATTAAATTATTTTATTATTTATGTAAATTTTATAGAAATATGATTAAAATAAATAATTAATTAATATAAAAAAATATAATTTTAATAAACAAAAAATATTTAATTTTGATTTAATTAATCACTGTAGCAAAAACACTGTACACTGTAGCGATGGCCACCATCGCATCTCGGGGCCATCTCGAGCCCTAGATGCGATGGCCACCATCGCATCTCGGGGCCATCTCGAGCCCGAGATGCGATGGCATGGTAGCCACCATCGCATCTCGAGGGCATCTCGGGGCCATCTCGGGCCCGAGATGCGATGGCTGAGATAGCCTTTGTGACACTTATATTTTTTTTATTTTTTTATTATTCATAAATAAATAATTATATTTATTAAATTTTATTATTGTATTTACTTATTAATAAATATAATTTTAATAAAAAATATAATTAAATTTTTATTTATTTATAAAATTATATTAGTTAGTGTATTTATTTAGTTTAATTTAACTACATTAAATTATTTTATTATTTATGTAAATTTTATAGAAATATGATTAAAATAAATAAATAACTAATATAAAAAAATATAATTTTAATAAACAAAAAATATTTAATTTTGATTTAATTAATCACTGTAGCAAAAACACTGTACACTGTAGCGATGGCCACCATCGCATCTCGGGGCCATCTCGAGCCCTAGATGCGATGGCCACCATCGCATCTCGGGGCCATCTCGAGCCCTAGATGCGATGGCCACCATCGCATCTCGGGGCCATCTCGAGCCCGAGATGCGATGGCATGGTAGCCACCATCGCATCTCGAGGGCATCTCGGGGCCATCTCGGGCCCGAGATGCGATGGCTGAGATAGCCTTTGTGACACTTATATTTTTTTTATTTTTTTATTATTCATAAATAAATAATTATATTTATTAAATTTTATTATTGTATTTACTTATTAATAAATATAATTTTAATAAAAAATATAATTAAATTTTTATTTATTTATAAAATTATATTAGTTAGTGTATTTATTTAGTTTAATTTAACTACATTAAATTATTTTATTATTTATGTAAATTTTATAGAAATATGATTAAAATAAATAAATAATTAATATAAAAAAATATAATTTTAATAAACAAAAAATATTTAATTTTGATTTAATTAATCACTGTAGCAAAAACACTGTACACTGTAGCGATGGCCACCATCGCATCTCGGGGCCATCTCGAGCCCGAGATGCGATGGCATGGTAGCCACCATCGCATCTCGAGGGCATCTCGGGGCCATCTCGGGCCCGAGATGCGATGGCTGAGATAGCATTTGTGACACTTATATTTTTATTTATTTATTATTCATAAATAAATAATTATATTTATTAAATTTTATTATTGTATTTACTTATTAATAAATATAATTTTAATAAAAAATATAATTAAATTTTTATTTATTTATAAAATTATATTAGTTAGTGTATTTATTTAATTTAATTTAACTACATTAAATTATTTTATTATTTATGTAATTTTTATAGTAATATGATTAAAATAAATAAATAACTAATATAAAAAAATATAATTTTAATAAACAAAAAATATTTAATTTTGATTTAATTAAACACTGTAGCAATAATACGGTACACTGTAGCGGGTACTGTACAAACAGTAAAAGGGTATACTTGTCCAAAAGTAATTTATTTGGTTAATAAAGTATAACCATATTGCATTTGGTTAAAAAAAAATAATAAAAAAATAAAAGGGTTATTTCTGAAATTTTCCCTTTATGTTTTCCTTACTCTTTATTGTAATCCAAACAAAGCCCACTCTTTAAGAAGATTGAAAATGTCCGTAATACCCTTTAACTGCAACATAATCTCGATACTATACCGGCTTTCCTTACAATCCGCAATTCGGCTTCTCCCCGCCGCAACTTGTGCGATAATATGGCAGGTGCCACCTTTTCGCCAATGCTTTGACACTCACAAATCAAACATTTTGCACCAAATAGCTCATGTTTTCCTCTCTAACCCTAGAAAATATGGTTAATCAATCCGTGCAACGATTCTTTCACGGCATATGTAAGCACTTTTTCCATCTTTTTTTTTTAATAAAAAAAATTTCTCAAAACTTATTAGTCAGCTATATATGTTTATCGTAAATATAAATTAATTAGGGTTTACATGATAATGAAAATATGTCAAAACATTAGTGTTTTTATGAAGATGAAGGGAAGAATTGAAATTTGTCACCATTATCGTTTATTTTCTATCCGTCATGGCTCAGTTCTGTTTTAAATTTGATACTATTGAAATCTATGAATGATATGTTGAGTAATAATTAGCAATTCTATTGTCGGACTCCATTTTGAGCTATTTTGAATATGATTGATGAACGTTTACTTGGTTTCTTATTGCTCTTTACTAAGTGGGAGGCTCTTTGTTCATTATGAACTGGCTAATATATTAGCCATTGGATTAAAAAAATCCTTTTCTAGAACAAAAAAAGTCCAGCTGATGTAAAGATATTAGAAACTTGGAATCTGATGGGCTTGTGTTTGTTCATACAAAAAACAAAGATTTGCCTAGTTTTCACTTGTTTGCATTGCAGATTATGCAAAAAATGTGTTGAAAAGACAATAAACATATAGAAAGTTTGTGAATGGTGTTCTTTGGTGTCAATTGCGATGCACAAAAGCAGATGTGCTGAAAGAGGCAAAGGATGGACCCAAAGTTTCAGTAAAGCCTAAAGTGGTGAAGATGAGACAATCTCTCTGGACTTGATAAATACAGCTTTAGTGATGATGATGTCAATGGTACTAAATGGAGCCTAGAGCTTACTTGGCTCACGAAAGCTCTTGAACCTGCTTTGCAATTGTGTAGGTGGGCTCTGCCAACAGGTCTGTTTATTTTTGTCATTTAACCTATATCATCTCATGCTCTAGGATGATTACATGGGGAAGCTAAGTGCAAGTGTTTTAAGCATATCCGTCCTAATTAATTTATGTAATTGCTGAAGTTTATGTCCCACATTCATTTTTGGACCATGTAATTTGTATATCTTTTGTGTAGTAGAATTTGTATATCATCTTTCATCATTAATATGATAACATCCTAATTAGCCTCCAAGGGCAGGGTCTGGTGGTTGTTAGGCTTTTGTGCCATGTTGTCGATTCAGGTTCGATCCTGGGGGTAGTAAAGGGGTAAAAACACTTTGTGCTTTGGCACAACCCCTTACTTTAAAAAAAAAAAAGATAAAAAAAATGATAACATCCTAATTAGAACATCCTTGTATTCTTGACACCACTACTCCTGGAGTTCTTTGGCTTTCCTTGTGATCAATGTGGCTGAGTAGTATTCTAACATGCAGGAAATGGAACTAGCAACAGATCCCACCTACCAGTCGAACTGTTTCAGAGATCATTGCAAGCATTCAACGGAGTAAGATTGGAATCAAGGGTTGGAGCTTGAGTGATCTGACAGTTGGCCTATATCTTATTTATCTTCGTCAAGCATCAGCGAATTAGTTTGAGGATGTTAAGGGTGTCCAAATCACAGCAGAATCAATTGTAATTATTAATTCTTATTGTTGAGTACTTATTTGAACATTATGTAAAAGATGCTTAATTTTTCTTCACGAATTTAAGATTCACTTTCAGTTTTCACAACTTAGAATTCTCATCATGTAAATATTGTGTGACTTAGGTCCAAGATCTCATCTACCATGTTGAATTAGCAAAAGGCTATTAAAAAAATGATGTTTTCACTCTTGGAAGGAATAGCATGCTTTGAGAAAGCAACATTTTGAAATTTGAAAAGAATTCCAATGTGATGAGGCCTGGATATTATGTAGGAATTGATCCTCACAAGAGACTTGTTATTCTCAGAATCTGTGGTATGCATACTGTGTATGACCTAATCACAGACATTGTTTCTTCAAGCAATGAAGAAGTCACTTTTGAAGGCTACTCAACCCACTTTGGTACAGCAGAAGCTGCTTTGGTTTCTTAGTCATGAGATGGGAACCATAAGACAGTGCTTGGAGAACCACAAGGTCAGAAAGTTTGTTTTATCTAGTTTTGTATGTTGATTAAAAAAGAAGGAGATGTCTGTAATTATTTGTTTTAGTGGGACTAATTCATCTACAGGGATTTTAAGATTGAGGCTGGTGGGTCATTTGCTTGGTGGTGCTACAGATTATTTACTTGCAAAATTGCTTTCCAAAAGTTATTCAATGAGCTGGGATTTAGTCCTCACATCATTACTGCTGTTGGATATGCAACTCCACCTTGTGTCTCCAGAGAACTTGCTGAAAGTTGCTCAGATTTTGTGACTACTGTTGTAATGCAGGTTGGCATATGCATCTCATTCCCTATAAGTCATGTCTATTAGAAAGAAGTAAATTCTTTTGAAAACCCTATAGATATGTATATTACAAGTAATTCTCCAACTTAGGAGGTTTATCTTGCTTATATTTGCTCGCTTTTCTCATTCCCTCTCTTTCTTTTACGGACTGGATGATATCATACCTCGATTAAGCACAACTTCTATAGCAAGGCTAAGGAACGAAATTCTTCAAACTTATTGGCAAGTAGGTTGTTTCTTATTTGAGAGCTATATACCATCCTCACTGACATGCTGAAGAAAGTTATATACATGAAGTGAAAAGACATTCTTCTAGAATTCATACCAAGGAATCGATTTGTTACTCCAGAATGCAAGGACAAAGGAATAAAATTTTTATCAAGCCCTTTAATTTTAGGTATGTAGTAATAAATACTAGACCAAAGCTAGAGGAGATTGTAGGTAACTAATGGCCAATACCAAGGAGATGACTGCTTCCATTTAAATTTTTTGTCTCATCATGTGAGGGAACTGTTCACTTCTTGTTCCCATAAAGAACTGGTATTTTTGTTTTGAGTAATTTAATTTAATTTAATGCAGGTTTTCATTGATAGTTTCAACCTTTCCTTTTTTGGTTTTTGTATAGGATGAGTGTGGTTGAGAAGGAAGACTGGAAAATGTCATAGATTTGGTCACAAATACAAAGCAGGTGGTGACTTCAGTGCAAGATGTAGCCAGAAAACTTGCAGATTATGCAAACTTTAGGAGCAAGAAAGATTCTTCTGGTAAGCCATACTGCCCAACTCCCAAGCTTGCCAATTTTTTTTTGTTCTATATCTTTTATTTTGGTGATTCTGAATTTGTTTCTTATTTTGACAAGTGTCATAGCTATGGTGATATTATGTTATCAGTTAGGCATTTAGTTTTACAATGATCTTGGGAAGATTTTCCCTGGACATATGTAGTATTTGCTGGCTTGTTCTCCTCCCATGGTTTTTCCTTTTTAACTTGAGGACAGTTTTTGGTGATACAAGCTAGTCATACTCATGTTGGAGAAACTACATAATAGAACTATTTCTGCTTTTAGGAGCACATTTTCAGTTTAGATGCCATGCAAAAATGCTTTTAATCTTTCTGCTAAAAGCATTTCACAGTGCAGAAGGCATTCAGTCTTGGTACTCTGGAATAAGTATCAAATAGGTGTTAATTATTATTATTATAATTATTATTTCATATAGACGCTCTTATCAGAAAGGAATCATCTGCTTCTCTTGTGGTGTCTTCAACCTCAAACTCGGAGAAGGGGAATGCTGCTGTCACTAAGCAAGCAGGAAAGAGCTACCTCAACAATACCCGAGGAGCTATTTGTACTAGG
Source organism: Ailanthus altissimus (assembly GCA_946807835.1). NCBI lineage: Eukaryota > Viridiplantae > Streptophyta > Magnoliopsida > Sapindales > Simaroubaceae > Ailanthus > Ailanthus altissimus. Next base: position 26,609,260 of record OX327684.1, read on the forward strand.
GACTTTATAATATCTAAAGAGAAATATTGGCACTAATACCAGCAGCAGTGACAGCAGAGGTAGAGAATTTTTCAGTCTTTGGAAGGGACATCCTGGCAAACATTCCCGGAGAATAGTGCTCTCAAGCAACTTAATTTCAGACACAAATGTGAGCCATTTTTACGTTCTTAGAGATGTACTTAAAGGCTTGCCGGGATCCAATGATGAAGACATTTTCAAATAGTAAAAACAAATCCTCAACTTTTTTATTCAATGATTTTGTAAATTTTTATTGATAATCTTTTGAATCCATATCATTATCATCATAATTCAAAACATGTAAGTTAAAGTTATTTTCAATCATTACAAAATGTGCTGTCCAGTTGGAAACTGGCTGCTGAGGCTGTTCTTTTTATGTATCACTTCAAAACAGAGTAATTATACACAATGTTTATCTTATCTTTTGGGAGGCTGCCTTAAGCAGCTTCACCCTTTCTTTTTTTAATCTTCTATTAATGGAGGGCAGTCTTTTTACTCTTTTTAGCTTACGTAAAATGTGTGGAAAGTCTCTAGTAGGCTCTTAGGCCCTGGCTATGGAGTTTTGCTTGGCCTAAAAATAAAAATCAAGTGAAATAAATTTTATATGTTGTTATAGGTAAAAATTCTAACTTGTGAGCATTCCATTAATACCTGCAAATGATGATATCTCCCCCACCATTAGCTACCTACCTTAAAAAAAGAGTTATGGCTATGGATAAATTGGCGGTATTCCTCCATTGTCACACCTAGGCCGTCCTAGGGCTTTATAGCATCCAAGAAAAAGTAAAAACACACTCAGACGCGCATAACAAATGCTATAAAAGTGACAGCTTAGGTAATTGAAAAATGTTGCTCCATGGGATTTAATATTACCTTCATAAAGTTTAATCTAACTTCCACTTTTTGCAACTCAATCAGAAAATGGATGAATCACTATTATGCAAGTTTAAATCTTAATTTAGCCACGTGTGCTTTTCGAACTATTGTTAGTCTAAGATGGTTGTAGATATCATAAACCTGCTTCTCATGCAACAAATGCTTATACTTGGTATTTTGGAAGTAGTTCTCTTGTTGCTCGGAGCAAACATTTCTCATTTGAAGGAAGAAAAACGTGCCCAATTGTAAAGGCTCTTTTAATTGCTTGGGCTCTTTCTGTAATCATACATACATAATACATTATACATTACATATTACACATTACACATTCGTTGCTTGGGCTGGGCTGATTGTCGAAATCGGAAGTGCTATCATAACCTAATCTTTGTTCAGGTGGCTACGGGGTACGGGATTTTCTTTTTAGCAGACAAGCAATTGGTAACAACAAATTATTAAATTCTTTTCCTTTATTCTTTTTGTATCATAATTTTTCAAATGCTTATAAGTGGAAAGTGGCATGATTTAATTAGTATATAAACATGATCGATTTTATTATGTTTATCATTTACAATATAGAACCCGATATTTGATGGACTGCACTTTTGAAGGCATTGCCAACGCATTATGAATTTAAATAGGAAAGTATGTCTAATCTTTTTGCTAATCAAGAAAATAATTCTACAAATTTTTCCTTTTTCTTTTGTTCGAAAGAAAGTAATGTGCTTTTAAAGCTAAGTGCTAAAGTAATGACAGACAATTCATAAAATGTCTGGACCTGTGTATGCATATAAACAGGTTGGTGGGGGCTTCAAATTAATATTTCAGATGATGAGTCAAGGCTTGAATGAATTTTAATTAGTTATGAAGAAACTTTTTTTTTTTTTTAATTTAACCCTCAATATATTTAATACACGTTAAGACAAAGTTGTAGGGCCATATATCCTCACATTATTACGAGTTAAGTCCTTAAGTCAAAATTCTTGAAGCGAAGTTTTAACTTGCATTACTCCAAAGTTGTCTCCACCTGTGATCTGATTTCTTTTTTATGAAGTTTTTAAGTTTAAACCCTCTTACTTCACTAATTCTTTAACAAAGACAAAGCCATCTCTCTTACAATATATCTTCTTGAAATGACAATCCCAAATTGGCCTCACTGTTTCTGCTTAAAAGATTGAATATCTCCTAATCTTATGGTTTAGACTTTGAAAAATTGCCCCCTATTCAAAATACATTGCAAGATCAATAAAACCTTCATGAAAGAGTTCTATCATATAAAAATGATTAAAAGGACAAGATTTTTTTATAAACTCTTGAAAACGAAGCTTTCTTTTTATGTTTCTCAGTCATTAAGCAACGACATTTTCTTACCCATTTGTGTTGTCGGGACTGAAGTTGATCTTTGAACACCTATAGTAATCAGTAGCTAGTGAGTTGCATCAAAGAGCTTGTATTGTGTTATTAAAGAAATTGGAAAAACTCACTGATAGGGACTTAATCTATATTCATGGATTCTTGAAACAGATATACTGAGACATGTTTTCATCATTCTTTAGATGTTTCATCATCTTGGAGAGATGGGTCATATTACGAAACTAATAATTAATTATATTCTTTGATTTCTCAAGGAATTACATTATGTGATTAATTAAAGGAATGGATGATGATGATGATAAGCTTTCTTCTAGATTGAGAGAACAAATTAGAATAAATGGAATTATAAAAGAAAACACTAGATATCTGGTAATCATCCAAACACGTGCAATGGCCCCATATGTAACCTCAATGTCGGCTTGACTGGTCTTAGAGAAACACAGGCTAGCATCATTTTTCTAACTCCATCTAATTTGTCCTTTGTAGTCAATTAACTATAAGCTCATCCTTTTTCTTCATCAAATCTTTATAATTCACATAAGATTTCTTTCCTTGTAAGTTTTGTATTTGAGACTCTTAGCTGATTGTTAAAGATGTGTAATCTACATTCTAGACTCAGACTTAAGCCTAAGAATGCAGGAGATTATGGCTTGAAAATGGTTGTTTTCATTTCACGGTTCCTTTTAAGGCACAAAAGGATTACTACTTTTTTTTTTCTACCATTAATTAAACTGCACGAAACTTAAATCGGTACAAGGAGAATATACGTGAGAAAAGGGTTCTTTTTTTAACCTAAAAATCATTGGATATTTATTTATGGTTATTTACAAATGTGTCATATCTTGATTGGCGATGACAATTTTAATCTAAACCCATATAAAGAATGATGAATGAATGAAAGACAAAATTATTTGACCCTAGTCTTGTAAGTTTCTTAGTTATTTCATAATTTCTTCACTGACGTTTGGCTGTATCGGGTGCCAGCCCTAAAACAATCAAAAACTTGAAACTAACTATGACTCTTATTTTATCGTGTTGTATTAAGGGATTAAAGTACAAGTTCCGAGCTGGTGGTGACGTGGACAAATAGGCTCCGATGGGACCCACACGAGTAAAAAAAATAGTGCCACTCGTGCGGCATGGCGTCACTGGCGTGTCCTTCTATTGGGCACGTGCACCGCAATCCCGAGGAACAACAGTGGCTCTTGTTTGTTCTTTATATCTTGTTTTCTTCGAGAGTTGATTGAAGCTCTCTCCTCTCTCCTAAAGTCCTACGCCTAGCTAGCTAGCTATTTGATTTTGGTCTATACCGTAATTAATCAAAGTAGATTTTATTTTATAATACGTATTCTGATTCCTTTTACTGACAGAATGATTTTATGCAGTGTATAAAAATATGCAACGGCTCTGCAACAAAGAATAATTGAGAGCAATAGTTAATAAGATTATCTTCAAGGGTGTAAGAAACGATGTGTATATAATTGAAGATTCATTGGATATTACGCTACAATGAAATTGATGCACATAGGAAAGATCAAGCACGCTAAAGCCTATTCTTTCATCTTGGAAGAAAATTCTCGAGTATTAAACGTTTCCTTTTGTTTCATTTTCATATTCAAGAATAATATGAGCAATCTCAAATTTAGATGTAAAGCTAAAGAGTTATAAATGTTGTCTTCTTAGTTTTACATATGCCTCGCATTCTGAACAATTATTATCATAAATACGGATATGATGAGTGTTTGTAGAACGAAAATTTTTTGCTTACCTTTATAGTTTGAGAAATGTGCACGAGGTACGTTCTTAAACTAGTTTATAGTAAAAGTTATTGATAATTATATTTTATAAAATTGATCTAATAGATAAATTTATTCTAATTAAATATGAAATATTTATTTTTATTTTAAATTATTAATTTTTATCGTCAATTTAAATGATAGAAGAGTAAAAAAGTAATTTAACTATAAAAATAACAAACACGTTAACACGAGTTCAAAAATCAGATTATATAACATATGACATGCCATGTTAGAAACATGTGTCAAGCCCTGATTTATTGAAGGAAATCAAAATTTACATCCATTTTCATGCTACCATCGGTCACTAGTGGCTGCCGCCTTCATCAGCTGGGTGGCAGTCAGTGACTTGTGGCAATTCAACTCAAAATTGATATCATCAAACTTAAAATTTTATGATCTAGGTGATGATGGACTTTTTTTGTCAATGGAACACCTTTGAGGTGCCAAGAGAGGGAAAAAAAAATTGGTGGCCACCATAACACCACTGTCAAACAGCAATGTGGGGAAGATCACTGCCACCACAATTGGAGTCGCTAGCTGGCAATCTATCCAATGGTAATGACGATGAATCAAATGGTGGCAACGATGAACCAAATGGTGGGGTTGTTGTGTCTGCCACTCTTCTCTCAACTTTTAGCATCTCTACGATGCTTCATTGACAAAAAAAATCATACCATCATGTAAATTACAAAAATTTGAGTTCAATGATATCAATTTTGAATTGAATTATTATTAGTCACTGGCAGCCATTGGTTAAACCAGTGGTCGACTGCTTTTTTTTTTATTATTTATTTTATTTTATTTTAAAAATATAAACTAATTATATGATGGCACATGTCATTAGTAACTTATCATATTATAGCACATGTTATTTTATTAAAATTTATTTTTTAAATTACTTTAAATTAAATGAATATATGAGATTGTGCCACATGTTCAAAAACAATGAATGAATGAGATTACATCATGTGTCCAAAAGTTGAATCATCATACATTTAAATTAGATGGCAAACAATTAAGATAAATTGGTAGTTATATATTAAAACAAACTTACGAAAAAAATTAACGAATTGAGGCAAAAATAAGTATTTCAAATCTAATTGATATAAACTTGTCTATTAAATTAATTTTGTGAGATATAATTGTTGATAGCCCTAATAGTTATGTATAACAAGTTTGAGTGCTCGCAATTCGATTGTATTCACTTGAGTTTATGTGATCGAGTACAAAAGAATTCGAGTACCACACTTCAAAAGTATGTTGATTAAGTATTTTGTGTTCAATTGTTTTGGATTTTTTCAAATGGAGTGTCTTTAAAGAATGTAGAGATAAAAATTTATTCTTCATTACATTTTAGTAAAATTATGTTAGCTGAACAAATAAGAGTAAATTAATATATATATATATATATATATATATATATATATAACAAGTCTAAAATATGAACAATAAAAGGTCTCAAATATGAACAATAAAAGTTGAGTATGAAAATAAAATCTCGTTTTATTTTTAAATGTCTCAATGTAAAGTAGCGAGTGAGGTTGTGCTCTGAAGCTAGATATGACAAAAATGTATGATAGAGTCAAGTGAGATTTCTTAGAAACTGTGATGAAAAAATTAGGTTTTAGTGAGGTATGGGTGGAAAAGATCATGTAGTTGTATAACATCAATTACATATTCTTTCTCAATCAATGAGGAGGTGTATGGATCCCTTCAACCTTTCAGGGGCTTGAGACAAAGAGACCCATTGTTACCCTACCTTTTTCTCATATGTGCAGAAGGGTTATTTACACTACTTTACGGGGCAGAACATGAGGGGGCTTTTATAGACCTATGGATTGCTCTCACTTCCCTATATATATCTCATTTGTTCTTCGTTGATGATAGTATATTGTTCTGTAGATGATATATTCAAGATAGTGTAGCAATCAAACACATTCTAACATGTTATGATAAAGCTTTGGGTCAGCTTGTTAACTATGATAAATCAGTTATTGCTTTTAGCAGGGGAATGAGACAGAGTGCTAAGTATGAGATCATTAAGGTACTTAGAGTTCTAGAATAGGGTGTTGTGAGAAATACTTGGGATTACCACCAGTTGCAAGAAAAAATAAAAGGGAGTTATTTGAGTCGATTGTCTCTAAGATTAGGGAGAAGCTCCAAGGATGGAAAACTTTTTTCTTTAGAGGGTAAGAAAATACTCATTAAAGCGGTTGTTCGAGCCATACCAACGTATACCACGAATTGTTTTCAAACCCCTTTGTCAATTTGTAAGGAAATTTATAGGCTATATGCTACATTTTGGTGCAGTGACTCAAATTTAATTAAAAGAATATATTAGGCAACATGGGACAAGCTATGTCAACCAAAAAAGTGGGGAGGGTTAGGTTTTCATGACTTGGTTGCCTTTAATCAAGCAATGGTTGCTAAACATAACTGGAGAATTATCACGGAGTCAAACTCTCTCCTAACTAGGGTAATGAAAGGTAGGTATTTTGAAGGATCATCTTTACTAGATGTTAGAGTGGGTTGTAGGGACTCTTTTTTTTTTGGAAAAGCTTATTATGAAGTAGAGAAATATTAAAGTTGGGGACTTAATGGTGTATAGGATCGGGGTTATTCAATATGAGTTTATTGGAATAGATGGCTACCAAGACCAATCTCTTCAGACCTTAGTATGAAGCCTTCTTATAAGAGCAGGCTATTGTTGTTGATCTTTGCATACTAAATGGCGAATAGAATGACCTTTTGATTCAAGAATCTTTTAATACGAAAAAGTTAAGCTGATATTGAGATTACGGAAGCCTTTGCCAGGGAGAGACGATAAATTGTGTTGGCATTTTGATCAAAAGAAGTTTTATTCAATTCAAAGTCAGTATAGATTGATAATGGATCATAATAAGAAGGCTAACTCGTCCATGAATGATGTAATGGTATCTTGGTGGCAATCCCTTTGGAAGGAAAAATTTTCAAACAAAATGTAGATTTTTTTTTAGAAAGCCTACTTCAATTGGTTACCAATATTTCACACTCTCTGAAAACAAAAAATTAAGATTGATGATATCTGCCCTTCTTGTCATTGCACTGGAGACATAGTCTTGTATGTGTTGTGGCACTATAAGGTAGTAAAAAAATTCTAGAAATGGGTAACTAAGCTAGTGCATTTACCACAAGTTGAAGGATTGATAATTGATAACTTTGGGAATATAGCTTTCAGGGTACTACAGAAAGCTTTGATGGTTCAACTGAGATGGATTATTGCTAGTTGTTGGTGTGAGTGATTTTAAACCTAGAGTGCATGCATGTGGGTTTGTGTCTATCATTCAAATATAGCATATGTATCACATACATACACGCGCAACGGATGAGCGGAATACAAATTTCATAATGATAAACACAAATAAACTTTACATGTTATCTCATAAATGTAAAATAGTTCAAGATTGAGAAATAATACTTTGTCAAGCTTTTAGTATATTTTCAAACCAGAGTACCCGCCTTAAAGTAACCCATTCACAATTCTAGTTCCTTAACACGGTAGGCTTAAGGAAGCTAGAATAACAGCTTTTCTATCAAAAGATTCAACTCTTAAATCCTTATTTCTACCTTATAGTATGAGTGACCAAAAAATTAGAAGAGAAAAAGTGAAAGAGTTGTGTTTTTGTGCTCTCAACATTTGAGAGAATTTTCTAACACTTAGTAAAATTCACTACTCTCTCTTTCTTAACCACTTGCACGAATTTTTTATCATTAATTAAGCAACTAATTGCTATTTTATTTGTTTATTATTTTTTTTCATGGTGGCATTTGTTAATAGTAGGCATTAAGATGTTTCTTAATTATGAAAAAATATTTTCTCATTTGACCTAAATTAAGGCCAAGTTTATTTAAATGATTTAATCATATTAAATCATGGTAGAAACACATGCTAATTTAAATAATAAAAAAATTAATTGTTTAATTTTAATTTAAATAATAATATCATATATTATTATTATTATTATTATTTTATTCAATAAATATTTTAATAAATAAAATAATATTATTATTTGTCCAACAAATAAGGTCATTTTGGTAATTTCAAAATCAAACAATAATTGGCTCACATCTGCCATGTGTTAACATCTCATTGATCAACAACTAATTGTTAACTAATTAATGTACTTAACTCTTAAGTTTTGACACATGCACAAATGGAGAAAAATCGAAGTAATTGTTCGATCTGCTGGAATTTTTTGGATCGAACTATTCAATCCGGTACGCTATCCTAGTGTACAACGAGTACACTTCATATTACGGGACTCTTTAGATCCACTCCTAATTTGTTAAACAAAATTATTCTATAAGTTCGAAATCGATGCCCCACGCACACGTCACGGATATTACAAATCAGTGCAGTAGACCATACAAGTTGAGGTCATAGCGTATACGTATAATCCTTCCGCATATCATATCCTAGAAGAGCGGGAATATAGATCATTACCGTCAAATTCCTATATACTCATCCGTGAACTTATCCCCAGACACGTATCTTAATAAACAATATATGAAAATACTTTTGTAATATTGTTTAATTATGTGAAAAACTCTTTCTTGGGTTTATTGCTTATGACCATAAGACTTTATAAGATATAGTATCTGAGCATCTGGATATATATAACTCATCTATGTGAGCTGACAAATTTCATATCTGTACACACCGGACTCTATAAGCATCGGACCATACCCAGCGATCACACCGTGAAGGGTTTGTGACATGCGTGGAATTAAAGTATGATGGATCAGTTACAAAGCCATCGTGGATCTCAGGTCAAAGGACCACGTATACTATTCAACTTGAGAGAACCTTCCATTGATGGCTTCATGGAATATCTGTTAGAGTCTTCGTTGAGTCTGTTCAGTACTCAGTCTTTACTGAACAATTGCATGCTATACGAATTTCTAGTAAGCTCATGGTCAGCTAAGAACAACCATCTAGGTATAGTATACACTAGTCTATGTAAAAGAATTTCACTATCAGACCTACATTGGTGAATTAAAACCAAAAACATATAATTTGAGAATAGACTTACCTAATAACATATCTTAGCACCTATTATAACTCTTGCAACTATGTTATTACTGTTGGAGGATCTAAGGCACGTGGGTGTATGCATGTGCAATTGTGTCTATTGCCTAACACAGCGGAAACATATAAATTTTACAATAAATACAATAAATGCAATATATTAATCACATTAATATATATAAATATATTGTATTAGAGAACTCACCATAACGTGTAACGTTATACACGTATTTTTTCTGGAGTTCGCATGGAGACCAACTCTTGTACAGTTCTAGTCACCAACACGGTGGACTTGGTGAGCTAGAACAGCAGTTTGATATTCAGCCTGAGATTAACTCTTAATCCCCAAAATGGCCGAATAAGAATTTATATCCTTTTCTCTAAAAGGATAAGAAATGAAGAGTTTGAAGCAATTCATAATTACTCTAATTGAAAGCATAGGGAAAATGAAACATTTCCCTCATTTTTTTTCTTCTTCTTCTCTTCTTCCTCTCCTCCATTTCTTCTTTCTCTCGATCGAATTCGGCCAAATTCTTTTCTCTTTCTCTCTTTCTTTTTCTTTATATATATATAATATAATATAATATAATAAAAATATATAATAATAATATATAATATAATATAAAAAAAGATATTTTGATTATTTAACTATTAAATAATTAAATAAAAAAATGACCATTTTGCCCCTCATAAATAGTTACCAAGTTTACCCCCTAGTAGGTCCCACCAAATCTCACACTTGGGTAAACTCAACTGAGGGTCTACAATACGTTACGTGTCATTATACAATTAGTAAATAACAATTATTAACTAATTGTTGTATTTAACACTTAAATACAGACACGCATGCATTCCCGTGGTAATACTGAATATTGCTGGATTAAACAATTTAATTCGGCACGCTGCCCTAGTGTACAACGAGTACACTCCATATCGCGGGACTCCCTAGGTCCTACGCCCGATTCATCAAATAGAACTATTCCATGAGTCCGTTAGCTATGCCCCACGCACACGTCACGGATATATGAATCAGCGCGTTGAACCATACAAGTTGAGGTTACAACGCATATGTATAATTCTTCCGTCATGATATCCTGGATGTGCGGGGATATAGATTATCATCATCAAATCCCCTTGTGTTTATCCATGTCCTATCTTCAGACTTGTATCTCACTGAACAATATGCACAAACTCCTTTGCCATATTGTTCTACCTAGGCGGAACTCTTTCCCGGAATGATTGCTTATGGCCACAAGACTTTCTAAAATACAGTCTTAAAGCATCTGGATATCAAACTTCATATGAGAGTTGACGAATCTTATATCTATACGCACTAAACTCCATAAGCATCGGACTATACCCAGCGACACCCAGCAGTTACACTATGAAAGGTCTGTGATATACGTGGAATTAAAGTATGGTGGATCACTTACAAGCCCACCGTGGCACTCAGGTCAAAGGACCACGTATACTACTCAACTCGAGAGGACCCTCCGTTGATGACTTACATTGAATGTCTATCGGAGGCCCTCGTGAGTCTGTCTCATATCTAGTCCTAACTGGATACCTATATGTCAATACGAGCTCCAAGCTTACAGTCGGTTAGGAATGACCATCTATACCCGATAGGTATGACATATACTGATCTATATATAAAGGTATCTACCGACAAACTTGCATCGGCAGAAATAGATCAGGGACAATTATTCGAAAACATACTTGCGCAACTTGTATTTTTTAGTACCCGATTGCAACTTTTGTAACTATGCAATTATTAGCATATTCCCAGGTCTATGTCCCATTACAGAAAAGGCTCCAACTCTTGAATCTACTGAGTATTATAACCTGCTAACACTTAACTGTGCTAACATTTAACAATTATATAACTCAGGGTGGCTGACTATGAGCCCTTATTTAAACCCTTTAAATCTGATCCGAACTCCTTCAGATCTACAATGTTTGTAATGTTATATGCATAATACCATATAAATTGGTATTAGCGATTTAATGGGAATGTACACTTATATAAATATACAAGTATATATACATTCAGGGATGACACGTAAGCACCGACTCTAATAATTACTAATGTATTCTCAGGTCTTTATACCGTCACAGACAAGATTCTAATACTTAGATTTCACTGATTAATATAACATGCTAACCCTTTAGCATTTATAGTTTTCAGTGATGCTAACTCTTGGCATTGATCTAAACTTCTTTAGACTAAATCTAAACTCCTTCATATCATATAATGTCTATAACGTCACAAGCATTGAACCATTTAATAATAGTAATTAGCGATTTAATAAATAATATATTGATATAAATATTATAAAATAAAATATTTATATAATAATAGAATAGCACGTGAGCACAAATTTCAATAACTGAACCCTTTGCCGCAACAAGAATGCTGTGATTCATAAAGGAAGGCACCGAAAATCAACAGAACTAGTATGTTGGATGAACAATCTTCTGACCAAATTCAATGAGGCAAACAATAAAGACGTTAGGACAATGCAATTTACACCGATCGCCAGATGGATTCCACCAGCCGAAGATATGTGTAAAGTTAATTGTGATGCTGCTTGCAAGAAGACATGAAAGAGAGCCAGCACAAGGGCTGTTATCAGAATTTGGGAGAGTTATTGGCGGCAGTGGCAAAACCGGTAAAGTTCATAGACTCGGTAGAAATTCTGGAAGGCTTACCTTGTTTAGCAGGTCTTAAATTAGTTTTGAGAGCTGGGTTTCATCATATTATCTTAGAGAGCGACTCACTGTCAATTGTTAACTTAATTAGGGATGGAATAAGGCCGAAATTAGAAATAGACCATGTGCTAGTTGATATAAGGATATGTCTTACTTCCTTTGTTTCTTGGTCCTTTTACTTTGTTAGTAGGAAAGCTAATAGAGTGGCTCATGCTTTAGCTCAAATTACTTTTGAGTTTAAATGATACTGTAGTTTGGCTTTCCGACTTTTCAGATTGTATTTCAATCCTTGCAGCTAAGAGTTTGTTGTTTGAATGAAATTTCAGTTCAAAAAAAAAAAAAGTAAGTCTTCATTCGATGATCTAATTTCTATGATTCAAAGAATTTAATTCGTGTAAGAATGCATTAAATACCTTAAAAAAATTTATTTTGTGATATTTCGGAGAACAATCAATTGATTATGTGAAAAACTGAAGAATCTAATAAGTTATTTCATCTCAGAGTTATATTTGAATTGGTCCGTCCAAGTGCCATTGGTGATTCAAATTGAGTTCATGTGATAGAGCACTTGCTTGAGCGGAGAAGAATAAGGAATTAAAATAGGACCCTTCAAAAGTTTGTTGCTTAACATCTTGTATTCGTTTCGTTTGTCTTCAAATGAGAGGTCAGCAGATCTTTGGAAAATTTAACAGGAAAATTATATATATATATATATATATATATAATTAATTGCTTAGCATGTCCAAACAAAGTTATATTAGCTGGAATAATACGTGTTAATTGATAGATAACAAACTTAAAGCGTGAAGAATAAAACATTCAATTTAAAATAAAGTTTCACTTCTTGAAGATGTGTCTTCATACAAAGTAAGTCTTTCATTAACGATTAAATCTTTATGATTCAATAACATAATTTTATAAAAAGCGCATTTGAAGATTTTAAAAAGTAAAAAAGAATAGTTTTTCTTTTGTGATACTCGGAAAAAACATTCGGGTGATTGTCTGAAAAAGCTGAGGAACTAAGCAGAATTTAAATAAGAGTCATGGTCATGGCCAAATCTAGAGACAGCTATGCAATTTTGGGATGGGTGATAGGAGGGAGATGCAGTGAAGATGGAAGATGAATTGTTCAGGTAGGTCTAGTTTTGTAAAGAAATGTAATAAATTAAATTGAAAAGCCTCTTGGAACACCAAAAGGCTTGTCAAGACTCAGGAGGGAAGGATGCATGTATTTTAATTAAAAACAATGTCTATGCAAAATATTTATGTATAATGAGCTCCTTTTAAGATTAGTTGAACCCCCCCTCCTACATTATTGTCTAAAGGGGTGATTATTGCTAATTTAATAATGTCCATAAATTAATTTAAACACGCCGTCTTGTCTCCAAGAACATTCTTTCTTTACAAGATTAAGTGGCCAACAAGTACACATGAGCCATTTTCCAATGGTGGGATAATGGCTGCCATGCAAGAAATTTGAAGAACCCCCTGTTGATACGTCCGACTCTGTCGTCCAATTAATAGATTAGCCTCCTCATCACTCATGATTTTAAGCAAATGTTGCAATTTGGCCACTTTTAAATTGCCAGTTAAAATAATTGACCATATATAAAACAGTTTTGTATTCATTATAGGCACACTTTTAATTCTAAGTGGCCCATCAAATCGTTAATAGTTCATTCCATTTTTATTTTTTCAAACAAATTTTTGTATAATTTATTAAGTATTAATATAGAACCATTAATCGGAAGAACAAATAGCTAGAGATTGAATTTCAAAATCTTTTTAAAATTTTTTTTAGGGTTTTCTCTCTCTCTCTCTCTTTTTTTTTTTTGGAGGCCTTGGGAGGTGTTAAGTTGGGTTGTTATTATTAGGGTTGGATGTGGGGCCTAAGTGCACATTTGAGCAAGGTCTACATGTTGGTGCCTACCTGTGACAAAAGAAAGTGATTAATAATTATAAATAAGATTAATTTAAATAATAAAGCTGTATTGCTAGACAAGCCGTGACCTGCTGAACTTAAACTATTCAAAAAGAGTAAGAGATGAAAAATCCTGTGTGTGTCTTGTATTTATGCTTCCCTTAGTCAAGAGTTCTATCCCAGCGTCACTATCTTTTGTTTCATTCATTTTTGGAATATGCTTCTTCCCTTTACACTCTGATCATCCGTATTATAACATTATTAATAATCCCCATTGTCCAAAATCCACCATCAAATGTTAGACATTTAATTACAATATATTCTTTCTTAATCACCTAAATTAATGAATCAAGGCCAGGCATCTGATATGTGCATAAACTTCCCACACAACTTCACAACAAACAATCGTTTCGTAATCTAAGCCATTATATTTGCGGGTTAATGATCGATTTGCCAACGAAGTCTGGTCATAAATTACAATATTTTTCCTGTGCAAATGCAGGAAAAAGGGTGCAGTTCTAGTTTGTGCAAGCCGTTGCATCATATCTATGAATTGTTCATTGAATAAAAATTTGTCCGATTGGTATCAGAGATGATCAGGTCCCATAATCAGCTAACTTAAAACTAACTGGTCGTACTGAATCTGAACCAGCTTTGATTGGTATAATTAAGAAATGAATCAGGCGCATATCATGTGAAGATTTTCCAACTTGCTCGTGTTAAAAGTGTTCTTCACATGTAACATGTAACATGGGCATTCATAATTATGTAGTTGATTAAATCAAATTAATAATAGGTTTCCCTTATATCGTTTCATAACAAACTAACCATTACTGAAGAGAAAGTCTAGGTGTTATTTAATGATAATTGCACTCCAAGACAACCTAATGAAGTGAAATTCTCTGCAATACAGTGAGTTAATTACACACCTAGAACTTTTAATAAATAGTTCCTGAATTATTAAGTATATCCAAGCTCCATGAGGATTCTTTCAGAAACCAAGACATTAGAAAACGAAAGTAGAACATTAAGTTCTGTTACAACTCAAATGTTAATATTGTCACTTAAGTTACATCAATATCAGGTTTGGAGGGTGGAGTGATCTATGCGGAGAAGGGTCAAATTAGACCGACGATAGAATGTTCCTCAACTTCAAGGCTCAATTAACTGCATCTGACCCAGTCTCAAGTCTCGATTCTATTTAAATCAAATATATTACTTTTATCACTTAATTACAGTACCACTAAAAAAATTAACGTATTACGCAAAGCAAGGAACCCATATAATATAATATATATCAACAATTTCTTTTGGACCAACAGAGAAGCTGGGGCAATTAACCTAAACTCCTTTCAATCAAGAGTCATGAAGTGCACAATTATTATGAAAATTAATTGTCATCTTCAACCGAAAATCGTACAAGTTTCTTTTGGATTCATGATGTGGATTTCAACCTATACATTCATACGGGTAGAATTTGCTTTAAAAAAAATGTCGAATGATTTGATCCTCATTTATTATAATGCTAAATCTCTTGTTATGTTGTTCGCCCTAAGAAAGAGATTGAGATATGTGGTTTCCTTGTTACATTATATATTATGGATACAGCTGCAAGGCGCATCTAATAATTACTTTTTTCACCACTTTCACTTGTTTAATCCTCCCTTAGCATGATGAACGACTATATTTAGTTGCAGTTATCACTTATAAGAACTAATACACTTAAGAAATGAGCTATAAAAGATCCAATCATCACGCAAATAGAAATGGGTTCGGTTTATGCTATTTCTTTTGTCGTATAAGGATGTTAAATGGAATCTCATATGAGCGTATAAAAATTTAGGATGAAGGGTGGAAGAGGTTATATTAAGAAATAAATAATGAAATTTGTAGCCCATTAAGGGGACCAAATTTAATTAACAATTCATTATTATATGATCCACCTCCCTCTCCCTCTGGTGTTTATAAACTTGGTATGATGATGCTTGCACAACGCTGAGAAAGAGAGAGAGAGAAAAAAGAAATACCAAATCCCAAAAACAATATATCAAGATGGCAGGTTCTGGTTCTCCATGCGGAGCTTGCAAATTCTTGAGGAGAAAATGCGTTAAGGGTTGTGTTTTTGCACCTTATTTCTGCCATGAACAAGGTGCTACTCATTTTGCAGCCATTCACAAGGTCTTTGGTGCAAGCAATGTTTCAAAGCTGCTTGCTCACCTCCCTGTGAGTGATCGTTGCGAAGCGGCGGTCACAATCTCTTATGAGGCTCAAGCTAGGCTTCAAGATCCCATTTATGGCTGCGTTTCACATATTTTTGCTCTGCAACAGCAGGTTGGTAACCTTTTACTTTGCAATTTTTTATTGATGATTGAAACCCTAATTTATCAATAGTAAATTTAGTGATGCCTGTTTAACTTCCAAATCGTTGTAGGTTGTCAATCTACAGGCACAGCTTTCTTCACTCAAAGAACAAGCAGCTCAAAGCTTTATGAATGGCTCTGTCACAGCAAACCCTAATGATAAATACTATGGAAAGCTTCCTTCTCACCCTCAAGATATTCTCGGTTGGTTTCACCAAGAAAATTCAAATATGGGGACACAATTTAATCCAAATCTCCACAATCAAGCCGCATCAATTCCATACTATGAAAATGGACTCACGAACCCAAACACTTTGGGGAATTATGAAAATTCTGGCATTTCCGGAGAAGACGTCTCATTTGCAAGCTTTGGAGAGGCTTCTCACTCCATGGGTTTACTTGACATGCATACAGAAGCCAGGCAATGGCCTTTCCAAGACTCTGATGACCTTCAATCTGTGGCTTTTGGCTACCTTCAAAATTCATAAGAGAAGCTGCAGCACGAGAGACCTACAATTGGTGAAGACTTCACCACTTTGTCAATTTTGAATTGCTGCTGCATACATTGAGACATGCACTTTTGTTGCCGTAAATAAAACCTACGAACCCTAGAAATGTTCATAATTCAGAAACCTTAAAATAAATCCAGTTATTGTTTTCTTTGATCTAGCGGAACCTTCAATATTGGTACAATAGTAGTGTAATTTTCCATCAGAACTGGAGAAAATTTGGTTTTGTTTAAACTAATTTTCCTTGCTTATGAACCTAGTGAGGACCTAAAATTTTGACCTACTTAATATAGTTACCTAGTCCCCTTTATTTTGACAAATCTAACAAGTTGATTTGGAAATTATTTTTCTCCGTCTAGACATAGTGTGCGGATATCAGTCTCAAGTCCAAAGAATAAGATCTATTTAACTTATAACCCAATATTTAGTATTTAGCTTCATCTGAGTAATCTTAAAGCTCTCTTTTCAGCGAGTAAAAGGTGATGTTTATCCCTCTGTGCTTGAAAATGTAGGCTGCAATCTAATTGTTTGCTCTGAATATGAGCCTTTGTAGCATCAAGACTTCATGTCTAGTCCTGCACCTCTGCTTGTTGTCAATATCATAGCATATTACCTTCTTTTCTCTTACAAAGTTAAAATTTTCAGGTAACTTATTTAGAAGTACAATCACCAGAAGTTATGTGTCAAGTACAGATTAATTAGAAACATAAGAAAGTATCTCATTTTCATAAAGATATGTGATCCCAAGAAGACACATGAAGTCATTCTTTAATCTACCATTTGTTTGTTAGGGCACTATCTCGATTAGTTGTATAATTTCAGTGTCTTGTTTCCAAGGTTTTTGTCGATTGATGGTACTTGCAATCAGAATCTGAACGCACATATCCAAATAGAAAACTGCAGCTGATATTCCTATGCTCACATGGATATTATTGTTATCAAAAACTCTCTTTCATGTTAGTTTAAAAAGTTTATTACTTCGAGCTCAGAAAAAATATGACCAATGGTAATAACCATATGTTAAAGGTGAGATTGACTATCATATTTAAGACATGTTTGAATCTAGAAAGCTGCTTCTCTTTGAAGGTTTACTTGCTTCTATGGAAACTTGCACCTTTTTTTAAAAAAAAAAATCTTTTTCGTACGACTCCATCTTCCATAGAGAAACTTGGATTTCTTCTAATACAATTTTCACTACAAGGATAGTGGAGCTGAGTTCTTTTCATTGTAACCACTGCGCGCAATAGCTTTTAAGTATTCTACCAATGGATGAGGCTATATGCAGTGGCTTCAGCTGCATAAATGAAACTTGTATTAATTAGTTGCTGCAGAACTGAAAACATGGAAACTTCTAATCAAGCTTTTCTTTCGTTTGAACAAATTTCAGGTCTCTCAGTAAAAAATTTTATTGAGTTTCTTCTTCAGAAGATTGCGAGAAGTTTCAAAAAAAAGTTGACTGTCATCCACTTCTTTCCAATCATAGAAGATCATATGAAGCTTCAAGGGATTGATGAAATAGTAAGAACATCTTTGGTTGTCTCCTATGATATGGAACGCTTTCTGAAGAATGTAGTGTAAAGTGCATATTTCTAATCTCCATTATAAACGCTTTTGACAAAAAAAGCAATGACATTTTTTATCCATGCAATTGTTTAAAGAACTTCTTCAACGGTTGATGTGTGTATTTTAGTGGTGCTTCTGGATATTGAAGACTATCCTTATGGAAGTGGCAGCTTTTATTCTGTCTCATTAAACACTGGACAGCTAATATGTATGTTGGATTATTAATCGTGATTGGCTGACATTTAAGGTATCCACTAGCAGCTGCTTCAAATTAATTCTCTCTCGATTGCAATAATTGATTTACATACAAAATTGAAGGGACATTATTTTCGCTTGCTCATTAAGAACTTCCATATCAGTTATTAACAGATAGAATGATAGTTGAAGCCTAAATTCTTGTTCTTGATTATGTAGATCATCATAAGTATTTTAGCAATATTTACGTAGCATTAGATTATTAGTGTGCAAAGGCATATATAATTAACAGCATCAAGTACAAAGAAATTCAACAGATGATTTGGCTTAAACATTAAAAAAAGAATGACTGTGTTATTGCTTGCTTATTTTGGTGAAGAAAGCAGACAAAACTTGCATTAAAATTTTCTTTCCTGGTTTGTGTTCTTTTAGGCAGCCTGAAGGTATTGACTATACCAACTTCTCCGCATTCACAAAAGCCATATATGCCTTTTGCTTGCTATTTCTGAAACTTTACATGTATCAATACTTAATTAATCTTTTGCTTTATATTTATACTCTTTACCGTTGATCAACCAATTAGTCCTTTCCTTTCCCTTCACATGAGAGAACATAAGAAAAAGAATTTTTTAGCGCCGGTGCGGGATGGACCATCTTATATCTTTACTTACATGATTCCTGCAATTTTCTTAATTACTCAGAATCGGGGAAAACGACCACTTTTATCAAAAGATGAAAACATTTATCTAGAAATAACAGACTTCTGAGGTTGTCGCGTTGGAAAAACCTTAACCTTTTCTCATTTTCTTCTTCATTTTATTTATTATTATAATTTATGAAATTAAAGTATTAATTCGAGATAGTAATCAATTAAACATTTTATCCAGTAGACCCAAAACTAGCCTACGAAATCGAACTTCATTTTCATTAAGTCCTGTTCAGTCCAGCCCATGACTCTTAAACTAAATCACTATTCCTCCAGGCTTCGCCAGCAAATCATTGTCTAATTGGCTGTTCAATTTTTTTTTTTTTGAGTTTTCTCAAGTTTTCAAAATGGTTGGAAATAATTAATAAAATTACTCCTCTAAAGGCCAAGATTTTCGTCAACATTGGACACATGTACATACAAGCAGTGTATAAACTTTTTTTTTTCTTTACAATCAACTACACTTGAAAAATTAGACTGCACCAAAATTTTTTTTAAAAAAAAGGCCAAAAAGCTCAATGGTCATACCTCATTTTACAATATTTTGATACCAAAGCTGCAGTCCTCATCCTAAACTTGTAATTTATTATTATTTTCACATTAAAAGAAGGCAGTTACTTACTTGTAAAGACAAACCCATCTGTCTGATTCATCAGTAATCCCAGCAATCGAACGGATTTGATGGCACATGTATTCAAATTGAATAGCAAACTCCCATTTCTTAATATTCAAACCTCTCCATGCTTTTTCTTATTACTGGTCCAAGTCCAACAGTTTCTTCCATTTTTCTGTTTCCTTTGTATTTGTTTATTGCCTTAATTTTTTAATGTTTTATTATTTTATATTTTACATTTAATCAAAACGTCATCTATTCCACTCTCTGATCAATAATATTAATCTCTCTCAGTAAATATTGGAGTGTAGAAAAGTTTACTCAAAAGGAAAACAAAAATTGGGAAAAATGAGATGAATGCACCTTAAAAGTGATAAGAATTGGGAAGTGTTTGACTGTTCGTCACGATTCCGACAATGATAACATGCTATTCTTTCCTTTAAGGAAATGAAGAGACCATACTTATTCTCCTTTCAACTCTTTATTAGTTTGCACTAAAGTTGAGTTCTTTCTTTGTCTTCCTTTTTTTTTTGGTTCTCATTTCACTTTTTGCTCACAGCTTTTATTTTTCCCTTCAGCTCACACCCATCGGCTATTTCTTAATTAATGCTCTTTGGAATAATTACTTTTCCAAGTTCAATTAATGAAGGAATGAACGACTTAATTTAAAATCTTTGTGATTGTATAATGATCAAGACAACGTATGAAAGTGATTACTGCCGCTTGACTAAGATTATTTTTGTTATAATATTAGTTTTATATGCTACGGTCATGGGCTCGAAGATATTTGCCATTAGATTAATAGAATGTGGCTTCACTAAAATTGTTAATTGATCCCTTGCACGAACTTACTCTTTTTTTTCCTTAAGTTTTTCGTGTTTGTTTGTCCTAGATTCTATTTGGTGGTCCAAAATCACTTGAGAAAATAGTTTGAATAGCCATTGCAGAATGCAGCAAGGATGTATTGTGCTCGTTCACCGAAAGAATTGCAACATAATTTACTACTATTATGAACATTGTATATCACTGATCAAACTATTCGCAAAGTTAAAAAAACAAATTAATGAAATACTAATAATTTCATCTCTCGCTCCAGTCATTTATATGTTTTTTTTTTTTCATTTGAAATCTAAATCCTATCCTATTGATGACTTATGCCAATTCAATGTCTGGTCTACATGACCATTTAATTAAATTATCCATTGAGTCAGATTATTTGTGTAATTTGAATTTCAAACAGAATGATGGGTTTGTAATATGTGCGCTATCCTCGTTAAGCGATGCTTCTAAATAATTAATTATACCCACTTCAGGTGGAAATATATTTCGTATAAATGTAACCCTATCATTATAGGATTTGGAAAATTTAAAAAAAAATTAATGTGCTTAATTGGTTGATAAAAGTTTCCAAGGCTGCTAACTTATAATATATTCATTTTGCATCCAATCAAAGAAACACTTTGTTTGTATGAACGAGTACAAGCCTTTAGGATATTGGTATTAAAAGTAAGCAAGAGTACTTACATTAGGTGAACCTACTTGTTAGAATAAATTATACATAAACCCTAGACACAAGTGGGGTCTCTAAAATACTCAGATCAAGGGGACCTTTGCCTTTGATTTCAATGAAAACATTCACTTCATCCCATATCTCCGTTGAAGAGATGAGAATGCTCTAAGCAAAGTCACAATATCACTCAATCCCAAGTGACTTGCATTTGGATCTAGATTTGTTTGAAGAAGCTCCTCATGGACTTTGATACAATCATGTTAATGTCTGTGATTGTCTTTAATCAAGGGAAGATAAGGATAGTTGTTGGGGCTAATTTTCATGATTAAGGAAAAAGGAGAAAATTTCACCTGGGGATTCCCATTATATGTAATCAAGGGTATCATCTAGAACTTAGCTCTAAGCTGTACCTATCCTAGTTTAATAATACCCCAATTCCCATGTACCAGACGACACAAAGAGAGTTCAATTTTGTATGCATGCGTGTTATAATTGAATTTGATAGGCACGCAGAATTAAAAATCAATTTCGAGATGATCCACATTCCAAGGTCTTTCTTTTAAATTGTTCATGGAGTGGCTCTATTATTGCTGTTGAGCAAATTTTGAAGTATCTTTAACAACTCCAGCTAGCAGATTAATTGTGTCCATGGCAAATTCTTGTATATAAAAGATTATCTACTTAAAGAAAGTTAACAACCCTAGCTAGTAATTTATCCATAATAGCTGAGAAAGAGGGAGAAAGAAGATCATTTCCCAGTTGTTTAAATTGAACAAAAAGGAAAAGCCAATATTAGGCTTCATTATCAAGTTATACTAATTAAGTTTCTTCGATAGTACTCTCGGTATATACATCACTTTGGCATAGATCATCATCATCAGCATCAAATTCCATGAAGGAACATGGCGAATGATGACGATCATCATCATCAGTTCCTCATCATTCTAAGGGCAAGTGCTTGAAGCTCACCCAAGTCACCATTATAAGATCTCTTCTTGTTATTAGGATAACCTTGGAATGAAAACTCATCTCTGCTGTCTATTTCTTGCATTTTGATCCCATCGTTAATGTTGTGGTCGACTGATTCCAATGAGCTTTGTGGCGATATGGGATTCATGTAAGCTGGATAATTAATTGGAAACGATGGCACCCCCGATGTATTTCCTTGCCATTGATGGTTCTCTATGTTCCTTGAATCCATCATGTTTTGAGCTAGTTGAGCCTTCACTTGCATCAGTTGAGCTTGCAAGTACGCCACCTATAAAACAAGAACACAGCAAACAGTTAGAACAGCTAATATTTGCTTGTAAAAGTTAAAAGTTTGACATAAAAAAATTAATTGAAGAAATTATCTGAATATTAAGAAAATTAAATAAAAAAAAGCTCAAGACTTCTCACTGAAAGGTCAACAGCATGAGAAGTAGAAGCATGTGCTCTGTTGGCTCCTGATGATGAAAGGGTTTTTCAACCTCCATGCAGTAATGGAAATTTGGCAATTAATAGTTTGATTCGAGTAACTTGTAAGCATATATCTTCGTTTGTATTTCGTCAGGAACTACATAATATCTCATAAATGGATATTAAACAAAATGATCATGTTAAGTATATGGGCTTCAGATTCTCTGTAAGATTACAGTGCTTTTAGGAAGCAGCCAGAAGAAAATTTAAAAGGGTCTACTCAACATGAGAAATAAAACACAACTAACACTTAAGAAGTCACGGATGTAGCTGATGCTATGCAGAAAAATAAACTGAGACATTAAATCATCACCAGATATAGCAGCAGATTTAAAAGAAAAGGGAAAGAAAGAGAGAAGAAATTACTAACCTGCTGTTGCAAGGCAAAAATGTGAGCCACACAGCCATAAACAGGATCTCTAATCCTAGCTTGAGCTTCGTAGGCAATTGTAACAACAGCCTCACAACGATCAGCAACTGGGACATGCAACAACAGTTTTGACACATTACTTGCACCAAAAACTTTATGAATGGCAGCAAAACGTGCAGGGCCTTGTTCCGAGCAAAAGTAAGGTGCAAATATGCAATCCGACGCACATTTTCGCCGGAGAAACTTGCATGCACCGCAAGGAGAGCCACTGCCAGTCCCAGATGATGCCATAATATTGATAGAAAAAACAACAGAAGAGAAGAGAGACAGAGAGAATCTTAAAATGTTATTAGGCACACGAGCACACTAGGAAATGGTGCAAAACGAAGAGACTTTAAGGTAAGAAATGGTAGGGGAAGTGGGGTTTGACAAAAGGCTAAAGGAGACTTATAAGGGGTGTGAATGGGAGACATGAAGGGCTTTTGTGCAGGCTTTTAAGGGAACATCTATTAATGGTTTTATGCAATATGGGGGCTTGTATTTTAATGTCTTAGACCAACTTAAATGATTTAGAATACGGTTTTATTTGTTTATAGCCTGAGTTTGATTTTGGGGGTGTTAGTAAGCTAATCTTTATTTATTTTTTCCGCCGAACGCCGCACCTGGGAACTGCTGCTGTTTGTCGCTTTGTGAAAGCTAATAGTTAAATTTCTAATTTCTACTGCTTCTACTTCTCCACTGCCACCTGCCATTGAAGCCTACCGACAACCACTTAGTAAGTGAATTGGATGATCGGCACCTTGAAGATGTCGTTAGTTAGTCTATGACTAATATTTTAATCGATGTGGTGGATACAAGTTTAAATTATTAATCAGGAGAAAAATACAGGTTGCTTATCAGCTGCATCTTTCACTCTCTATAAGAAGCTGCAGAATTAATGGGCTTGATTCTGTTTAAACATTAGAAGGAAATTTAAAGATCACGAGTAAAATAAACGAATTAGTGATCAAATAGCTTTGAAGCTTGGTGAAGCAAAGGAGATACTGTCTGCTTTTGCTTTAACTTGTGGATCTCATTACAAGCAATTGGGATTAGGGGCCACTAGATGATCATAATGAAATAGTGATTCTGTGCCCAAAGTAAATTAAAGTTGGTGTGTTCGCGTGTTCTCTGTTGCCCTCGTGTATAATGCTCCATTTTCATCACATGAGACAAAAAAAAGGAAGCAACTTAAATGTGGAAAAAGGCTATTCTGAAGTGAGACCATCATTTACAAAAGGCCACCGCCTACAATCCAAAAATTGCTATTTCAACTTAACAGAGCCTTACCGTTGGTTTTTAGGGTCCATTGCATGAATAATGCTTTTCAAGGGTTAGCTAAAGAAGTAAATCTTCTTTTACCATTCTTCTGCATCTGCTACTGAGCTACCATTAGGCCATGGGATGATTTTAGTTGGCCTCTAAAGAAGTAATACTTCACATACCCTTTCACCCTTTTAGATAAGATAATACTAGGGCAAGTTCCTGATCAATTGGAGGTCTGCAACATGAAAATCTTATCTTATCTTACTTCAACATCGTTAACCTATTGAAATTGCAATAACGAAGAGAGATATCCAAAAACCCTTTTTTTTTTCTTTCTTTCCGAGATATTGTTTGATTGTACAATATTTTACAGAACTACAATGTTCCATTCACAGAATGAGTATGCAGATCCACGAGGAGAATTAAAAGCATTGTTATCTTTGCATCAGCACTCACATGAAATACAATCAATACACAAACACGAAGGAAGGCTTAAAGTTAAACTCAACCTCTCAACAAACAGAGCCACGTCCCCCCTCAAAGGCCAAAGCACATACAAAACGAAGTTGTATTGATCTTATTAAAAAATGAAGGAAAGGGCAAGCCTAAATAGGAACAGCATGAATAGGTTCGTCACCTTTAACAAAGGAGAATGGCTGTTTGCACCCATGTCACGGTTCTTGTCACATCTTAGCTGTGTCACTGCATTTCCATCACTTGTTACTTTCTCGCCAGTTCTCTGCCACCAAACCAAGTTTGTAGAGTTACCCTGCAAAAATTGAAAACCTTTTATTTTTTGCCATCCCAGCCATGACATAATCGGCATTCAATTTCAAGTCAATATGCAGCATCATCCATGCACATGGCAA
Source organism: Ailanthus altissimus (assembly GCA_946807835.1). Lineage (NCBI taxonomy): Eukaryota > Viridiplantae > Streptophyta > Magnoliopsida > Sapindales > Simaroubaceae > Ailanthus > Ailanthus altissimus. The sequence continues at coordinate 26,634,483 of OX327684.1, forward strand.
ACATGCAAACTGGCCAGTGGCCACAAGATCTATGAAATCAAAAGTCAAATTTTTTCCCCCCAGCATCATCATGCCCAATGGCAAACTTTATGGGCACAATTCCTTTTTATGTTGGTGAATATGTCTCTCCGAAAATGATGTTTAAAATCAAATGCATGCATGTTTCATTAAGATACTGCTCCAGATTTTTTCACTTCCGACGATAAATTCTTTCTTAAATACAGTTCCTTATTCATGTGTGCATACATACATCTTTATGGTTTAGATTAATTGTACGGAAATGATTAAAAAGATTTGGCCAGCAAGAAGTAGATTTATAATTGAACATTAACAAGAGGCAGAGGAGTCAAAAACCAAATCGGCCTGCAATCGAGCAGCACATATCTCCATAAATTACAACCTAAACTTTCGATTTGGGTATTCACATATACTACTTCAATCTCCCTTTCCCTATAATCTTTGATCAGATTGCACATACACTTAGGTATTCACATACGCAAGTGAGAAACTATCATCTTCATATTCGTTCTAGCTTCTCACTCTAAATTTTTTTTATGTGAATATGCCGAATATTTTATCCTCTAATTTCACCTATAATTTCTTCTGTGTCTCTTAAATTTCTTTCTTTTTTTTAATTACATAAATATAAATAAATCTCCTCCCTTTTTTAACTGAGTAAAATTCAAACTTCGAACCTCTTGTACCACTCTACAAATATTTACCAATAAAATCCACCAACACCAGCGTATTATCCCATAACTTCACAAATTATGTCTTCTCTTCTTTGTTTCATTATTCATTTTTTAGTTGTATGATTATTTAATAAATTTTCACCAGGTGTTAGATATTGGAAGTTGTCCGCATATATTATCCTAAGTTTAATGCAGTTTAAATGCAGAAAATTTAATTTATAGCAACTTATTGTATAGGCCATTTCCGAAAAAATAAAAAGAAGACAAAAACAACCTATTGTACGCGAAATAATATTTAAAGACATTTAGCTCGTGTATGCAATATAACCTTTAACTATAGGCCTGTGAATATGATACATACATGTGATGTATTAAGGTATCAGCTGAATTCATTATAATTGGACTATCAATCACCATGTATATAGCTTATAAGACATGTTAATTCATCTTTATTATGAAACAGCTCACACTTTTTCCGTGGATACTACTCTTTGCATGTTTCTTGAAACACCTGATGGACGAGGCACCATCAAAATATTATAAGCCACTAGCCATCGTCACATGCAAGGGACTACCAACAGTCTCAATTTGAATTTGCATAAATTTAGGATGGTAGAGTCGAATATAGCAGAATAAAGCTAGCATCCTTGCCAAAGCCAAAAATACAGAACCTCTTTTTATCCTCACACATTTACAAACATCATTTACATGGTCAAAAGTAGATGTTGAAAGATCTCAATGCGAACCCCAAAATGAGATCTTATCAGGAGTTCAAATTTCTCATGTAGTAATTAAAACATTCAAATATTTAGACATCACAGTAGTGAGCCTAATGACCTTTCCCCAAAACAGAGTTAACACCCAGTTACTTCTTTCATCTCTTGTGATGAAACCTCACCTTCAATAAGAACTGCATCTTAACCTGTTGAATATAAAACATTGTTAAAAACCACTTGAAGTTGTATTAGCCTCACATTTCATAATCATGCATGATAGCAGCATGTGTATGTCAATGAGCTTGTTGACGAGGCAAATGTATAATCATGTTTTGTATCAACTTGAAGAGTAATCAAATGAAAAGCTACATATCTCCATATAGAGAGCGAGAGAGAGAGAGAGAGACACACACATAGAGTATTTCTCAGGTGCAAATGTCCATAACTTTTTAAAGTACAAATGTCTTTTCTTTTAAACCAAAGTCCAACACTGGACTCCTTTTCAATGTCTGTTTTAACTAAAGTCCAGCACTGGACCTTAGTTAAAAAATGGATGTCTGCAACTTTTTGAAGCGTGGAATCTGCATAAGAGAAGCACTATATATATCTACTTCAGCATTATTGATCTCAATTTAGACATATACCAATTCCAAAGTTCATCAGCTAATTCAGCATTATTGTTTGAGTTGAATGGTCAGTCATGATAATTTTACAAAGCTACCACTTGTATCTTTCGGGATGAGCAAATTCACTACTTTTTGGAACTCAACTAATTTCAAGCTTCATTACACTTGCTATAGTGAAACCTTGTCATTAAGTTAATTCACAGTACAAAGAAAATTTTAAAGAAAGAATTATAATTATGCAAAAATTGTCAATATATCAACTTCAAAGATCGTCTGTGTGACTGTGCAACATTTGCTTCAACAGAAGTCTTGGGAATGCATATAAATGAATATGTAATATTGCATTCTGCAGCAGGACAAGATGTGTTGCTCTATTTTAATGTTAGACTTCTTGTACATGGCCATTCCATAAAGTTGTAGCCAAGTCAAAAACAGCAGAGCAAAAAGCATTTCTTCCACAAATGAATATGCAAAATTAAGCGAGCAAATTCAAATTCATACTTACTTTTGATAACTTTTTTCTGAAGAAAAAATTTGAATGAGCAACATTTAAGTACTTACTTGAGCAGTATTATAAACAATATACTCATTGTACATCAGCTCAGATGCCTTGACATTTGATGGCACTGGTTTTCCACAAGGAACAGTGATATCATCTCGCCATTTTACATAATCAGACTCCTGGGGTTTTTTCTTGCCAAGCCCTTTAGTAGAGTGCTTTCCTTCAGGAGGTTTTTCCATATACTGAATCGTGGAGGGGAAAGAAATTACTAGGCAAAAGAAATGGAATATTTGATGTATATGCATGTGTCCAAATTATTTTTCCTTCACATGCCAGAGTCGAAAGTAGGCAAATCTTTTAGCAAGGAAAGTGTCCAAAAATGCAAGGGAACATTACAGTTTTACATGCTAGTTAATAATTGTTCTAGGAACACTATTAAATGAGGATGTAAAGAAGTTCGACAAGTGCAAGCTTCATTAATCTGACACTTCAATTTGAAATACACAGATGCACATCAGCGCCAAATTGGAAGAAAATCTTAAAACTGAACAGATCTGGCACTTGCACAATTAACCAGAATCAAGCAGCCTACCAGCATTGAATACCAAGATAGACAAGCACAAGATTTAGAGCAGATGATATAGTCAATAGGATGTGAACTCACCTTCGCCTTCTTGAGTTCATAGACCTCCCCCAAGGCCACTTCACTGAGAAGCATTAAACCCACAGGACTTTTCTTATCAGTATAGCAATACTGAGCACTTTTGCTGACTAGGTCAGCAAAGTATACCCCCTTGCCAAACTGTTTTTCAAAAAGTACAAATTGTTAGTCTTAGAGAATAATAAGAGATATATCAAATGTGCTCTACATCAGTGTGTGTGTTGGTGTGCGCATACATATGCACGCACATGCACGCGCACACAGAGAGAGGGAGAGAAGAACCATATAGCCAGTTGCTGGTGCTTCAGGAGGGGCTATTCTCAGTCCTTGGCTAAGTATTCCCACAAAATTTGTCAACTGAGAACCTGAAGAGAAAAAAAGAAAAAAATTCACTCATTTCTAATCCCATTTATCAAGTTCATGATTGTACAACAACTTGGCAAACACCTCAAATTGCAACATTGTTGTGTAAAAATATAACCAAATGAACTTCACTGCAGGAAAATTTTCTTAGTTTTATGTAGATTAATTGCAACTTACCATGCCATAGAAGCATTCTATTCTTAAGCCTTTGTCGGTAAGGAGCAAATTTATCAAATTCCCCTTCCCTTTCAAGTGAAAAAATTTCTTCCAATTCGAGTGACCAATCCTACATACACCATAAACGGCTAGTGTTACTTCTTAAAAACATATTTACACATACAAACATACACAAGCACCTCCCCCAGCCCCCATTGCCATTCAATTTTCTAAAAGTTAACTCACCGTATGTGTGGGGGCATGAGTAGTACGGAGATACTTCTCGACCAATTGAAAATCTTCACTGTCACGAGGAAGTGGAGCAACATCACAATGGAGCTTCCTATATTTCTCATCAAGGGACTCATCACTATCAACATCAAAACCTACTAATCTTGAAGCTATTTCAATGTCCTGAAGAGCTTCTAGCATTTTCACCTACCAGGGAGGCACAAAAAGGAGACTGTTAGTCCTCAAACAAAAACTCTCTTGAGGCATAAGTAATACTGACCTGGATAGTTCAGTTACAGTATATATACTAATCAAATAGTTTTTAAAAAAAAAATGCAATAGTACATTTAACTCCAACTTCCTGACTTCTGTGCACAATGCATCCAAAGAACAGCAACATTTAAAAGGTTACATATTAGGCTAACAAAAGGCAGACTCAGAAACCAGAAGAAATTGAGACTTTAAATGTCCTTTCAAGGGAAATGTGTTTGGTTATAAAAAAATACAACTTAGTTGGGCATAAGGGTGAGGTTGAATGATGCGATTGAAAGGTAAAAGTAATCAGATATAGCTTGAAAATTTTAAAATGTCTAAAAAGATTTTATCTTTCCTTCATTGTTTATAACCAGCAACCTTTCACCCAGGCTCTAATCTGATCCAATGAATATCTAGGATTTCAAAATCAAATCAAATGAACCTAGAAGAAAAACACTCCCATAAAATAGTACAGTAACAAAAATGAAAATAGAACAAGAATAACACTACATGACTGATTGCTGATTACAGTCAAGAAGCTATCCATCATGCAATGACAATAATTATTTCACCTCTATCATTTTTCTTTTAGTAAAAATGCTTTAATTATCAAACCCCAGTGCAAAAACCTTTTACGATAAGTTGAAGAGATTGAAATATTTTCAAAACAAATCTAAGGGTTGAGTTCCCTTTTAATTTGAACTTAAAATGGTGACTTAAACTTTCATCCATTGATCTCATGCAATCCAATAGTGTAGATTCAATGTCAAAAGTAGCATTTATTATTGCCAACTCTACACCATTGGATTGCTTGAGATCAATGGCTAGAAATTTGTGTCACCATTTTAAGTTTAAAATTTAATTCAAGGGAACTCCCCTCTAAATCTAAAATATCATCTCCTTGGGAACAAACAATTTAAAGGACTGCTAGAGAAGAGAGGTTCAGACTACATGTATCAATCAGTTCTATATAACTTACAATAAAGTAGGGGCCCACTCACAATTTGATAGATAGCCAATTAAATGATTATAAAAATGAAAGAAGCAGGAAATTACGAAGTCAAAAAGGCATAGCAATTGAAAGGGTAAACGGGCAGCAAATTTAGTAAGGGCAATGAGGTGATACCACGAACAGAAGAGACTCGTATGAGAAATAACTGAATTTAAAAACACATAAATACCAAGGGAGTGTCCAAAATATCCATCTCTACCTTTGACTTAAAATCATCTTCATCCCGTATGACATGTGGATGAATAGAAGGGATCACAGTAAAAAATCTATTGCTAGCATCAATAACCAAGCTTTCTTTGACAGAAAAATCAAGCACGTCGTTATTTAATAAATTTTGTATCTCGGTCAATGCCTCAAAACCTGGAAAATGGCATCAACAAACAGCCACTAAGTTCTCTTTGCTAAAGCAATATAAATTAATTTTGTTGAGAACTAAAACTATTCAACATAACACCAAATAATAAAATTTTCAGGGCTAGATACCTTGTTGGATATTATTTTTACTCAGTTTTCCAAGAGGCATTTCTGACATGTTAATCTCAAACTCCATCATAGCAGCTCTGCAAAACTCAAATTTGTAATTTTGAAGACATAAATTATTCAAAATAACTTTAAACTAAAAAAGGAGAAAATATGAGTTTTTAAAACCTGTATGTTTCCACGTTAAAGAGAATCTTCATCAGTTCCACTACTGGAGGAGCAAGTTGGCTGTCTACATCAGACCCTTTATTCTTCGACACCTGTTTGTTAACTCCATAATCCTACAAATACCAGAAATAACAATATGGAACAAGTACCGGTACCAATACAAGAGTGTTCAAATAGAGAGAGAGAGAGAATGAACAGTACAATTTCCAATGGGAAGAATTTTCCAGGTTTCTTCCCGAAATTTTGTTTCTGCTCCCAAGCTTCCCACAGATTCCCAGTCTTCTCAAGGAACAAACGTTTGAATTCACAAATTGCATCTGATTTTGAAAACTCTTCCAGTTTGTTTCCACCAATCTTCTCATTACCCACTCGACCCCATTTACGAAACACATAACAGTCTGACCCTTTATCGTCTTGGATAATTTGCAAGATATAGTAACTTTACATAGCAGTCAGATAAAAGTTAGAATTCATTTGGAATAAAAAAAATTAGAAGAAAAAAGAACAGCAACATAGGAATTCAAACAGGCAAAGCAGCAGATGTCCAATGTGTGAGCCTTAAATGCAGGCATTAGACCGAAGTCAAAAGAGGAGTTACATAGGAAAAAATTTGTTTAGAACTGAGAGCTTAGTGCAATAAAGTAAATGCCAGAGTACACATACTTGCAAGTTTTAATATGACAATTTAGATTTTACAGCATTTAATGTTTCACCCCCGTGACTACGCGTACAAGTGCCATATATTACTTAAATCTAAATTTTTCAATTTATGTCCAAGATAGTTTTAAATAGACAATATATGTGAGCCTCCTGCAGTAGATATTCACCATTTTAACAACATTGATCAGTGTAATAACACTTAAGTGAATTATACGAGGCCTGAAATCATTTTTTCCGTAGAAAAGATTATCAAATGTAGAACCCATAACTGCAGTTTTATCAACCTTTTCTCACATGAGATTAATCCCAAGACCTCTTACATAACCACAACAGACTTTACAGCTAAACTAGCCAGTGCCTGCACATACTCACTGAAGAGTAATCCATCAAAGTAATTAAAGCAATTTGGTTAAATCAGAAAAAAATCAGTAGCCACCATCTAACAAAAGGTTAAAACATGAAAGGAGAAAGCATAAAATACGCCCACCTATTAACACCTGTTGATAGGTCAGACATGTTCAAAGTAGTGTTATAAACGCTTTTCCCATCCTCAAGAATGTGACCTGTATCTTGCAGACCAGAAGCTTCATGAACAGCACTACGCCCTTTAACTTTTATTGTAACTATGCTAGAAGTCTCACCAATTGCCTCAACTTTGTACAGATCAAATGGAAGCTTCTTTTGTCTTTTAAAACAGTCAACCAGGTAATCCTCCCTAACAATAGGTATTTTCATCCTCCTGCCAAATGAAAACATTCCCAGTCAACCAGGGATCAAGGAAAGAAGAAATATACTCATGAAGCAATTTGAAAATAAGCTTTACCTGGCCTTTCTCATCTCAGCATCTTCATCGTCCGGCACTGCTCCCAGAACTAAGCAGCTTGTATCTGCAGATTGATTTATTATGCAACAACTTACAAAACACATTTTGTTTTTTAAGTATACAGTAATAAGCCTACGTGTAAAAAGAAAAAAATCAGACTCAAAACTCCAATGAATGAGATACATACCCTTCTTGATCTTTGCATGAACCAGTCCACCTACTCCCTCAATTTTTCTCTTCCATTCTTCCTGCAGAGTAACCCCTCATGATATGAATTCAACCAAAACTTTTTTCATGATATTCCGAAACATCATTGATCAAACATTTTTAACAACAATTTAAGCATTGACATATAACAAAGGAAAATTATCACACCATGGATTCCTTTGGAAGTCTCGAAATAGAAACTTTCAGATCTCCCAAGCTTTCACCCTTTGAATATTGAGATGCGCTCTTGGCAGTTTGACTGGCAGTAGGGTTGTTGGATGACTGAGGCGGCAGGGCCCGAATAAGTTTCTTGCTCTTTTGTGATTTAAACCACTGGAACCAACAGAGTAAGACTGACTGTTAAAGTTTGCTTAAAATTAACATATCAAATCAATCTAAAAACGAATACCTTTTTAAGATATTCATTATTTGTTTCTTCTGGGACTTTCCACTTCCCTTTAAGACGTTCTGGTTCGCGAGTAGAATAAGAACACTTACTCCATGCCGACTGGTACCCATGGCACCGATAAATCCCTCCAGAATAACGAAGAGAGCCTGAACATATCGGGCAGCTACCAAGTGCTCCAAACATCATCCCATCGGCACTAAACAATAATTACAACAATGAAACCAGCATCAAATTTCAAAGTATGGAATGAATTTTAGGGATTAATGGTGGTGCCATAATGATAAAATATTATTGTAATCGATAATTCATTGATGAATACATAAAAATAAAATATAGGAAAATGAGATTAACAAGAAACCTTGATACTCGATGATTAATAAAAACAAGAATAAAACAAAAGGATTTCTGAAATTATATAAAAATAAAATGCATCCCCGATAAATTACCAACGGTCACGCAGGTCAAGTTCTGATCCTGTTGAATCTTGACCATTTGCTTCAAGCATTTCTCGCAACTCTGCTGTTGTCACATGTTTTTTAAGACCATCCTTTAGAGCCCATAGTTCTTTCGTCTGGGCCTCCAGTTTACTTTCCAAGTCAGAAGCATCATCACCCAGTGAGTTGTTAGAATTCCCAACAGATGCAGCCTTGCTTGTTGATACATCTCCTTCAGACTTAGCAACCTTTGACCTTTCATCACCCCTGACATTTTTTCGCTTTGTACCAGTTTTTGAAGTTGATTGCTGAGACAGCATTTCTTTGGCTTCTTGGACATCAGCTCTTTGGCCTGTGAGAACATGTAAAATGAGAAAGAGATCATATCAGTATTCACCACAGCATCAGAAAACAACCACCAACAGTAATATAATAAACTCCATACCGTCCTGAGTAGTAGAAGGAGCCTTCTTAACCAGAGCCAGAACAGCTCCCTGATCAGAAACTGAGAGGTTTCCCCATCCAGACAGTTTCTCCACTTGAATAGATGGAGACAATTCCAAGAAACACTTTGCATGGTGCCATGTTAATCCTTTAGCTCCTTGACCCTCAGGCTTGGATGATACACGAACCTAACAATATTATAGAAATCATCACGTGGCATTTCTGCATTACTAGCTACATTGATTTAAAGTGCCATCACAAATGTATATTGATTAAACATCCCACTAGTTGAATCAAGACATCAACATTAACTTCTGTGTGTTGATGTAAGTACTGAAACTGAAAAAAAAAAATTATATTACCCAATCAACTTGTGCTTGATGTAGTTAAGTATATAGAAATGGTTTATGAAACTGCCACTTCAAATATATGCAATTAATCCAGGTACAGAATTATTTCTTGAAAGTCAAACAAATTTTAAAAAAAAAATCACCTCTCCCTTCATAATCTTTTGGCTGCAGTGCCTGCAAGTAGCACGAGAAGTTTGAGAAACTTCAATGCCATATTCCATAGTAGTGACCGCCGATGTATTTGAGGGGCCACCACCCTCCACGTGTTTTCTAATCTTTTGCTGATCTTCCCATCGAAGTGATTCTATCCCCTCAACATCATCTAAGCTAAAAGCACAACAAAAAGCATAAAAGTTATTACTTGCATTTTTTATAAGGATCATTTATTGGAAATTACAATAGAAAAATGCAAGAATACTTACGATTTTATCTGATTTGTTTTCCTCAATACACAGCTAGCATGGTTCCACATCTAGTCCAGAAAAGAAATGCAAGTCAGCAAGGTACAAAAATCCATCATTAAATAAAGGTGTGCCAATTGATACACCTTTGACGAGAACCGCTATCTATTATAAAAAAAAAAAGACTATAATTTTAGTATGCAAACATAGAGTTTAACTCAGTTTCCGCATAACATTGAGGTTGACGTAAATAAGCAAATATATGATTTTCATGGCATCAAAATTACATATAATGAACACGCGACCAAAACATAAACTAAGTCTAAGAACTACAAACCAATTTGTCAGAAATTATTGGCTTACAAATTGAATTCATTTGTGACCTGCTTTACAATCATCAAAAACAACTTAAGATAAAAACATGACAACAAAAAGCGCTCTTGGAAGATAAATGACGAATAAAACCCAAAATAATAACAAAATTTAGTAAAAAAGATAAATAAAAAATAAAAGAGAGAGAGAGGGAGAGAGAACAGCGAAATGTGGAATAAGAGGAGGAAGGGAGGGGCAAAATGGGAAATTCCGGTGACATACAGGAATGAAGCCGTCAAAGTGGGAGGACTGGACCATTTTGCCGAGTCTGAGGACTTCTTTGTCAATGTTACTCTTGCAAGTTCGGCAAGATGATCGCGCTGACTTGGCGTACTCCACTTGCCATGGCTTTGGCGGGTTCGCCATTGTCTTCTTCTTTCTCTCTTGTATTCGGTTTTCGCTCTCGCTGTATATAGGTATGGGTCTAAGACTGTATTCGCCAGGGGACTCTTGCCGAATCTTTGAAAATGAAGAAGCGTCTCTGCTACGCTTTGCCTCTCTCTCTCTCGATTCTTTTTTGCTCTCTCCTCCTTTACTGTAAATATTTTTGTTTTTTTTTAACTTCAATGCCACTATCCGGCCTCTCACCGCCTTGCAAAATTGTTAACAGTAAGTTATATAATTAAATTTCGTATATTAAAATGAGATTTTTGTGTCCTTTAAATTGAATAAATAAATTTGAGAAAGATAATATTACCTCGTATCTAAATAAAACAATTACCAAGGAAACAAAAATATATACTATTATAAGCATTTGTTGGAGTATTTTATTGGTGATTTGAGCTTGTTTGGTAGAATAAAGAAAGAAATAGGTTATGGTTTTTGAAATTAATTCTTTTCCTTTTTACCAATATTTTCCGTTGCCACACAATCATTTATGGGAATATCATTGTCCAAGATTATGGTAAAATGTAATCAAAGAAAGTTGAAGATGTAAATATACATTTAAATCATGCAAGTATAGGGTAGATTTTTGGTTCCTTCTGTACGATAATTTTTTTTAGTGTGGGTAAGTTTCTCTCTTACGAGATGATAAATTTTTTTTATTTATAAAATGGTCGTTTTTGTTTTTACAAAAGAGTAATTCTCCATGTTCAAATGTAGTAATAATAATCTCTTTATAAATAATCTCTATTATAGAGTTGATATATTCTTTTTAATCAAAGAGTAGTAGGTTTGAACAAATTATAATGTATTTATTTTATTTTTGTGTAATATTTTAATAATATTTTAATTTTATATCAAAAATTGTAATATTACTAATTTAAACATTGATATTGTACTTAGAAAAAAATAATGCAAGTGCACGAGGAGATAATAAGCTTGGATTTGTATTTACTGTGTAAGTAATCCGATGTTGACTTGTCATTATGTTTACGACAGTGAAGAAAGTTCCAATGTCAACACTTGCTCTTACAATAATATAGCCCTCATCCCCAACCTGGCTTCTTCAGCAATTCAGTTTTGTATTTAAACTCACCGAGGATCAACTTCAATAGACACAAACCAGTTATTTAAAACTGATCATATCCATGATTTGATTAATTCAAATCTATTAATCTAATCTAATCTAATTGTCTTGGCGGCTTCAATTTTTTTTGTTTACATTATTATATGATGCCATGGCCAAACAATTGTATGAAACAAGCCAAAGCAGCTTGTCTGTCTCAGAGAACAGAAACAATATAACCATGGTTGTCTAATTCTCCAACAAACATTTAGCAACCTGAGTGTGTTTATTATAAACTGACAAAATATGTAGTTCTTTAGAACTGGAGTGGTATTGCAATTGATTAATATATTAACTCAACTATTCCAATCTTAACAATAAGAAAATGATCCCGATAAACAAATTATCTTTAATTATTCATTTTGGGACAATTACTGCAATGATCATCTATTCAAAAGAATCCACGCGACAAGGAAGAAGAAGCCTCGAACACAATTAAAGCACACATCACGTCTTATGAGATTTTAAAACACCTGCAGGAAAAATCCTCTGTATATGATCGTATCTAACTTCTTCAATGAAAATCATCCCTGGATTAGATGTGCACGATTTGATTCGAATAAATTTTTATTAAAATTAAATTGAATTAGATTTATTTATTTTTTTATAAATAAAAACTGAGAAAAAATTAAATTTAATATAGAAACTGAACTGAACTCAATCAATTTTTTTCCGATTTGATTCAATTTTACTTTTTAATTTTGAGGTCAATTTAAAAAAAAAATAAACATACGTGAAAATCAAACGTATGCCCTTAAACTTAAACATAACATTAGCTTACCAAGTAAGCTACAGCCGGCATTTGAAAGAACGTCTATCAATTTTATAATATTATATATATGTAAGTATTAATAATTAAAAAAACTTTAAACCCGTGACATGATAAATACAACTTGCTTATATATGTAAGTCCAGTCTGAACTGAATCTAATTTTTGAACCATGATACAATTCATTATATTATATTCAAATTTTCAAGTTTTGAAATAATAAAAATTAAAAAACTTAAAGCAAGTTGGATTTGAACCCGCGACACAACTCCTCCAACTTATCACTTTAATTTTTGAACCATAATACAATCCATTGTATTATATTCAAAATTTCAAAGATAGAATCCATTATATTAGTTTCAAATTTTCAGATATTAATAATTAAAAAACTTAAGCAAATTTAAGAGGCTGCAGTTAAATCACTTGATGTTTGCAGACGACTTATTCTTATTCTCACATGGCGATGAAAGGTTAGTGGGCCACTTTAAGCAAGTGCTTGATGATTTTTCAATGGTTTCAGGGCTACACCTTAACGCTAGTAAGAGCTTCATTTTCTTTGGGAATGTTCCTCAGCCTACCAAGGAGACAATTCTGCAGATCACTCAGTACAAACAAGGTGAGCTGCCTATTAAATACTTAGGTATTCCCCTAATTTCAGGTGGACTAAAGAAAGCCCACTGTCAGGAGCTTATTAATAGGATAACCTCTAGAATCTCAAGCTGGACTGTGAAATATTTGAGTTATGCAGGGCAGTTACAATTAATAAAATCTGTGATAATGAGTATGCATGTCTACTGGAGTTCTATGTTTATCATGCCTAAGTCAGTCACCAAAGAAATTGAAAACAAATGCCGTAATTTCTTATGGCATGGAAGTAACCAACAGGGAAAGAGAGGATTAGTGGGCTGGAATGAGGTGTGCAAAGGGAAAAAAGAAGAAGGCCTAGGCATTAAATCTATAAGCTTATGGAATTTAGCGGCAGTTACTAAGCATATCTGGGAGCTAGTTGCAGTGAAATCCTCCTTATGGGCGAAATGGGTAATTGATAACAAACTGCGGAGGCTAAGCTTTTGGGAAATCACAAAGCCAATGGACTGTAGCTGGACATGGAGGAAAATCCTTGGAATGAGAAGTCAGATAAAACAATTGTTCTCATATGAGCTGGGCAATGGCAAATCCTTTTATTTTTGGTGGGATCCATGGCTGGGTGGAGAGTCTATAGTTAATAAATTCCCCCATATTGACATTTTGGATGCGGATATTTCACAGGATGCTAAGGTTAATGATCTATGGCAGCATGGTCACTGGAACTTCTCGGATCCTTTGGATGAGTACACTGCTCAAGTATGGGATCACCTATGCAAAAAATTTTCAATTACTGAAAGAGAGGATAGAATTTCATGGTCAGCAAGCTCCAATGCAAAATTTACTATTGCGAGTACATGGAAGGGTCTCAAGATTAAGGAGGCTAAGGTGGGATGGTATCAACTGATATGGGGAATGCAACATATGCCTAAACACAGCTTCGTTACTTGGTTGGCATTGAAGAACAGATTGTCTACAAGGGACAGACTAAAAAAATGGGGGATTATTTCTTCAGATGAGTGCCCCCTTTGTGGTTGTGATAAGGAGACAATTCCACACTTATTTTTTCAATGCAGCTTTAGTAGTGAAATATGGCATAAAGTCCTTATAGCGTGTCAGCTCACCCAATGCCCGGACAGATGGCAACGAGTGATCTCCTATCTTTGTAGAAAATCCAATGGCAAGTCTATTCTCAACAAGATCAGACGAGTCTCATTTTGTGCTACAATCTATTTTATTTGGAGAGAGCGAAACCTGGTGGTCTTTAAACAGAAAACGCCTTCTACAAGTGATGTCTATCAAAACATTAAGGATGTTATCTGGATTAGATGTATAAGTGCTGTCAATGGCCAAGTGATAGATCACATTGCAACTGGGTGGTAAATGTACTAATAATTCTAAAAGTTGCAAGGTCTTAACTTGTTGCATTTAATTTTCTTATAATATTTGCTGAATTTAGCATTTATAAAATTCTTACTTACCAAAAAAAAAAAAAACTTAAGCAAATTGGATTCAAACCCGGCAACATGCATAGGTACAACTCCCCCACCTTACCACTTTAGCCAACATTAGTTCTTGAACATGTCTGCATTATATTATATTATATTATATTTAACTTTTAATATTATTACTTAAAAAACAAACAAATTAGATTTGAATCAAGAATCTGTAAAAAATTATAACCACTCTCTATCAACTGAACTACACATAATTTTGAATGAGAAAACAAATTACTTTCTTTTTTACTTAATTTTAAAATATTAATAATTAAAAAATAAAAAATTTCAGTTCGATTTTGATTAAATATAAAATTGGACCTCATTCAATTGATTTTTTAAAATTATTTTAATAATTAAAAAAAAACTAAATATCTTTTTTAATATAAGAATCAAAACAAATTAATTAAATTAATTCGGTTCAATTTTTTAATTTTCGATCTTTTTTATCTACCCTTAATCGTAGTGTTTATTTTTAACAAGTGGAATCTGCTACAAGATAACATTACAAGATAACATGTGAGCATTACTATTCAGGGGATGAGTTGGACACCAAAAATAATTATAAATGACAGAAAAAAAAAGAGCAGTTGGAAAATGCAAAATAAAAAGTTTTTAATCAATTCTGCTACATATCATGCTGATAATAGAAAGCTATTCAAATCATCATGGTAATCAATGATTGAATTGCCATGATGTTTGGTTAACAATTCGGATTAAATCAACTAATTTTTTTCAAGTGTTTTTTGTTTTTTTTTCCTTTGAAACAAATATATATATTTTAAGTTGAAAACATGTGAATTAGATAATTCATATGATCTATATGCATCAAGCTTTACTGCAATTCAACAAGGTGCATAAATTTGAGGGTTTAAGGTAAAGGAACCAGCTTGAAGCTGCAAAACCACTCATCCAAATTAGGCAGCCCAGCAAGCACCACTCATTTCGGCTCAACTTAGCAGAAAGCAGAAAATTCTTAATAAGCATGTGATCCTCTAAAAGTCTACCTGAAAAGACTCCGATAACAAACAATTATCAGCAATCTATCATTCTCTAACAATTTAACTGATATTTCCCTAAATCACATACTTTCACTAATAATGCTTACACAAGAAAGGTGATTTTAATCACTTTAGAATACCCTTAATCGCAAGAAACAGTGGTCCACAAACAAAAATAGCCTTAATCGCGCACGAAATTATTATTTATTTAATAAATTAATATTTAGATTTTTATTAAAATAAATTTAATTAATAATTTATAATAAATAATGTATTAATAATTAAATGAAATTTTTATAATTTAATAATATTTCATTACAAATAATTCATAATTTAATTATTTTATTCTTCTAATTTTATTACTTTAATTAATAAAATAAGTAACTACATCTTATATTATTTATTTATTTATTTAAATTAAAATAATATAAACCACTAAAAGAACAAAAAGAGAATTCTATTGCGCGAAATGGCCCATCCATTTATTTTTTTTAATAAAATAATTAAAAAAAAAAAAGAAGAGCGTCGGGACTATGTGTAGCGCGCCAAGAACCCGTGCTTTTCTTCCTTTTATTTTCAATGGGCGCTTCGCGCACGTATCACACACCACACAATCTAAAATTTAAGAAAATATTATTAATAAATTCTTCGGAGTAAAAGTCAACCACCGCAATTTTTGTATGTCAATCTTTAGAATACAAATTTCGAAATTATATATTTACATAATGTCAATTTTAAAATATTTAAAAATATATATAATAGCTTCAAATATTAGGTGAAAAGAAAAAATATAATTTAAGAGCATAATTATCTATTTTTTAATTTTTTATCTATAAAAAATTAACTTCTGTATTTGTGATTAAAAGATAAAAATTAATTAAAACAATGAGCCATTTAATAAAAAATTCCCAGTATACATTATATTATTAGAGTTTTGCAAAAATTCCGTAATCTTCTCAAAATCTAAAAATTTTTTTTTTTTTAATATTTATTAACTAGGGGAGACAACATAGATCACATTCATTTATTCAAATCAAATTCAACAAATAAAAATAAAAATAATTCAAATAATAAACGAATTAAATATGATTTTACAAATAATTAATCGAATCAAACTAAGATTTTGAACACATTAATTCATCAATTTATTACTGTTTATATTATTGAATTAGACAAATCCAAACAAAACGTGAAATTCCGTATAAGATTCAAATTTAAGAATTTACAATTTATTAAATTTGTGACAACTAAAATATAAAATATAAAAAAATATCGAATAATTAATAGAACATTTATTAATGTGCTTAAATGTATTTGATATCAATTGTATATTTTTTTAATAGAATATATATATATATCATGTATTACTAATAACTTATTTTTTATTTAAATTAATTTTCTCATCAAGTAAAAAATGAATTGAATTTAAGTCAAATTTAAGTATTCGCAGTAAATATGAATTAGACTTTAATGCATTAGACGAATCGACACGTCTAATTCACTCAGAAAATTAATTAAATATGAATTTAAATTTTGGATTTGAATACATACACGAATTAAATACAGATTTACTAAAAAAAATTTGTTATACCTTACCTAGATTCCACACAAATACGATTCATATGTCCGTTTTACCACCCCTACTCGTAACACCAATTCATCCAATATCATACTTCATATTTCCCAAGACCTTTATCAACCACATAAGATAACATTCATCTCTTGGAAGTTATTCTAATAAACAGAGCAGAACATCAGACTTGGTTAACAACAATGTTTAAATAGAATACAGATCATCATAAATTTGATCCATAAGAGACAGTTTGCAAGCATACTTCCATCCAAATTTTAGCTTTCATTCTGCTTGCTGCATCTTTCCGACCTTCATGCTTACTGCTTACACATCATAAATATGTTTGTTTTCATCTTCAAATTGAATATCTGAAAACAAGGAACAAGTGTATCACACTTGCACTGGAGGAGCCTGCATGAAGAGGTACTGCAGAAAAACATTTTTGTCATGGATTTATCCTAAAAGCATGAGAAATCTAATGTATAGTTGATTTACGATTTTGAGTCTCGACATGCATACCTCAAATGATTTTCCCGATTGTTCATATTCCAGCATGCTCAAAGCAACTTCACAGCTCTGAGAGACAATTGGCTCGGGATCCTTGGCAAATTCCTCAAGAAGTGCTACACTATGGTCATCTAGAAAAGAGCCCCAATGAAAAATGAATGAGATAATCCAACAAAGAAAATGGTCGATGTTTGACATAATGCACATGAATCTGAAGCACATACACAGGACATGATGCCCCACAAGAAGGCGAAAATAGTATAATTGCAAAGCATAAGTAATTAGAAAAAAGTGGAAAAAGTCCATCCCCCTAACATGAGTTTCATTCAAATAAGAAAATTCCAAAAATAATACAAGAAAACCCCAGAACCTTTCATCTCCAGTGATGTGTTTTTCATGTCAATAATCATAACCGTAGACACCCCATACAAGAAAAATGACATTATCTTTTCTGCATGACACTATTTTTGTGGTCAAACCTGGTTAGAGCTCCAGGAAACATTGCTTCAGGACCGCTAGAACTAACTAATTCTTTCAGTCAACCAACCTATCCTACCCAGGTTTCCAATGAATTATAAACTAGGGAGAAGGTATCAGTAAATTGGGCGGAAGGATCAAAATGAGAATACATCAGAATATAATAACTAGTACTACCAGCAATGGAACCAAGAGCTTCAGCTGCCTCATGTCTAACCATGGGGTGCTCGTTTGCATTTCTAAGCACATCGTAAAGTGCAGCTGTAGCAGCTTTGTTTTGCAATTGACCCAACACGTAAGCGACCTGCAAGTTACAGCAAAGTAGCAAACATAAACATCTGAAGGCAAGAAGATTTTGAGGAAGCAAAGCCATGTAAAGTCTTCAAGCAAGGCATTTTAAAAATCAAGGTACTCTAGTAAATCTTGACCACGAAACCAATAACCAGAACCATCTTCATGGACATGATAGTTCCAGCCAAATTCTAGGGGAAAAAAAAATAATACACCACTAACCTTTATGTAAAATTAATAGATATCTATCTTTACATCCCCTCAAAGGAGCTGTGACAGAAGCTTAAGTAGCATAAAAGATTACATTAAACTTCACAAACCTCATGCTTGAGCAGAGCACTTTTTGAGCCTAAAGAATCAATTATTGCAGAGACAGCTTCATCTCCTCCATGATTGCGAAGAGCAAAAAGAGCTGCATATCGTTCATACATGCCTTTTTCTTCATCCAGAAGAACTTCTCTTAACATCAGTTAACATCAGTCAGCAAAATGATTACTAAGCATGACAGCTAAAAGAATGTATCAATTCTTAGTAACAAAACAAACCTTAGCTCATCAACAGAAGAACAGGACGAAGCTGGTGCAGCTGGGTCAACTGACATAAAAGGTGATTTTTGTATGGTGGATGATCCACTGTGATCACTAGAAGCATTTAGTTCCTCAATTCGCTTGAGTGCTAGTTCACACGTTTCCCGAACCTCTTGAGCTGGATCTAAAACTAAACTATTCTTCAGCATAGGAATATTGCTTTCCAGAGCAATTGCACCAAGTGCCTCAGCTGCCTGCTTAATAACAATTTGAACAATATATTTAAAAATAACAATAATAATAATAACAATTTTTTTTCTTAAAAAAAAATGCAGTAGAAGACAAGGGGAGATATTAACTTACCTCATGGCGAACAATGGGATGCAAAGAAAAGTCGTTTAGAACTGCTTCCAGAGCGGGGATAGCTTCAGCATCTTGCATTTGACCCAAAGCAAATGCAGCTTCATGTGCCAACAAATTTGAAGAATCCTTTGTAGCTAAAAGGTAGGGGAAAAGAAAAGAACAACGATTCTTAGTGTAAATAAACAAATTGAAGAAACTTTGAAAGTGGATTGGTAATGATAGTCTGCAGTTGATATTAGGCAGCCAAATATCCCAATGGTAGTAAGCGGAAACATATTGAGGAAGAACATTAGATTAGAGAACTGAAATGCTCTATAACACCGATATCAAAGACCCAAATTATACACTCAACTAATGAATCTACTTCACTAAATGGGAATACGCCAATTTTTAAAGCCCCATGTGCATTAGCATAAATACTTGAAGGACTATGAGTTGTCACATCAATAAAAACCAGAGACTAGAAAGTTAACTGTGAAATTCTCATAGTTCGGTATATATACAGCTTGTACCTAATATGAGCATGCTGACAGGGAAGACTTTCTAATGCGGATTTATTAAGATGGCAGCGTCTCTAACAATCAAAACTTCATCTTCTTTTACAACTGAGAACTCAGTAACAAATTAAAATACAATTCAGGGTCACTATCATGTCTCATCAGCGAACAAACTAAAGCAACTTTGCATTAAAGCATAAAAACTAATTTCCAAATCAATGTGCAGTGTTAGCCAGCAATTCAGCATAAGCCCAGTTTTTAATTGACAATAATTAATTTATATTATCAATAAAATTCGAACCTTCCTAACTTTCACACATAAAAAACACGTTCTCTTCTGGTTTAAATCAACAAATAGATGATAAAAAAAATATAAGTCAATATTCAAAAATAAAATTGAAACATAAAAAAACAAAAATTTACGAACCACGAATGAGGGCGTCGCGAGGGCCAGGGCCTTTAAGGTTGCGGAGAGAGAAGAGGGCTCGGAAGCGCTCCGAAATAGATTGGATCGGGTCAAGAAGCCGCTCGCAGAGGAATTTCTCCATCTCGGGCGAGGCTTCAAAAGCGTTAGTCATGTTGTCGGTCGAACTCGATTCCATTAAGTTAACGATGCGGGGAAGACTCGGAGATGCCGATCAAGTATCAGCTATTCGCCTCCCCACTATAATTACCAGCTTAGGGTTTACGAGAGAATCAGATTCTCGACAAAGGCGGATATAAAACCCCTGCCTCTTATTTTTTTCCTCCTTCATTTGTTTAATTTACTTGTCCGTGTACCGTATTGCTTACCTCGAGGTAAGGCTGCAATATTGGCGCCTTCATTTATATTGTATATTGATTAAATATTGAGCTTTGATAACTAACTCAAACTTTATAAATTGATATCCTTTGTCTTTAAAAATAAAAATTGATTTCTTTTTTTTTTTAAGTAAAAATTTATATAAATATTAAATTCAGCATGTATTATAAAATAAAAATTTAATTAAAAAAAATAAGACAATACAACCTATAAACAATTAATTACATTTACCAATCAACTGTAATTTAGTCAATTTTTTAACTATTAATATCACTTATACATTTAATTCAAAAATTGATCTCCTTTAATTTTTTACCTTCAAAATCAATTAATAATCATGATCAGAGATAATTAAAATATTACTTTTGTTTTTTTTTTTAAAAAAAAGTGTTCTCAAATAATTCTTAATAACCAAAACAAATGTTTTATTTGAATGCACAATGCAATTTGAATTTATATAATTTAAAAACCAAAAGATACTGAATTGAATCCAGTTCAATAAAAGAGAAAACTTTTCCCAAATATTAATATCATGAATTTTATAGATAATCAAACGAATCTAATCATCGAAATTACAACACAATATCTTGAATTAGTGAAATATTTAACTGTACAATATGAATGTACAATTAATCATTAATTTTTTTTAAAAATATTAATCGTTTAAATAAAAATTGAAATATCTTATTTAAAGTGATCATTCATTTAGTAGATAATATATATTTTTATAATTAAAATAAAATATTTATTTAATTATTTTTTTAAAAATAATTAATAAATAATCACATCATTTAAAAATATATATATGTGTAAAATAATATTTAAAGTTTACAATATTACTATAAAGTTACACTTAATGTATCATTAATCAATAATTTTTATTTCAAATCAATATCATAATTATATAATAATTAATAATGAACTCATCATATACCTCCTCAATTATAACACATGATAATTCCAACCATATACATAATATTATTCTAAATTCAAAGAATACACATTGTAGTATTAACTTCTTTATAAAAAGACATTCATCAACTACTTTTTATAAAATATCAATGAATTAGAAGACATTAAAAAAATTAGAAGTTCTTTAAAATAAATATAAATCGTTTTTTAACAATTGAGTGATGCTTTTAAGTTTTCAGAGATAATTTTTTTTTCTTGCATGCTCAAAGCTTTTACAATATCTATCGAGACAAAAGATCGGAATCTAATTATTTAATAAAGCCAAAATACCACCAGATTGATCTCAAATAGCAATACCTTATCAATAAATCTTTTATCTCAATCACAAGCTGCCATTTATTTGTTTGACTCGAATTTGAGTTTATTTCAACTTAATTAGAAGTCTAAATATTTAGTCTTCCATTTTTTTTGTCTGAAAAAAAAAATATATATAAAATAAAATTGACGTCGGCTATAGGTCCCACAATAGGTTACATTCTGTTCAAGAGAGGGACCCACGGAAGTAATTAACGTCTTTGCATGTTTTTCAAATTTCACCCCCCTGTAACGCCATAGCATTTGATAAGATCTTCGGCTGGCTGGCTGGCCCTTTGCATATAAATTCTCCTGCGATTCTATCGCCATTTCTTTTTCCTCTTAACGAGCGGGCGTATTACTGCAAGCCAATTCCAGCTTCACTCCTAAGGTAAAATCTATTCGCTCAGTACTTTGTTTTTTCTTTCGAATCCGCTCCGAGATCTGAATTTACCCCCTGTTTTTTTTTTTTTTCCTCTCATCATTATTTTATTATTGTTCCGTATAAATTGATCTCAATTTTCGATCGATCAAATCGATAACGTGACTAATTTAGACCTAACCTCACCTTTCTTTTTGGCACTATATATATTTCTAATAATTTTGATTTCGTGATTTTTCAATTTGTTTTCATAAGATGAATGATCATTATCTTTTGGATAATTTGTGAATCTCATCTATAGAAAGGGCGATTTAGAATATCCGGAGGTCGAGTTCACCTTCTCAAGTAGCAGACACAGGCTGCGATCTTTGAGCCATGAATCCCAGAAGGTTAGTTCAATCAAAGTTCTATCACTTGCTTTATAATTTCTTTTTCTATAAAAATATATATGTAATAGATGGTGTTTAATGATCTTGTCAACATTCATAGTACGTCTATCTGATAGTGCGCTAGATGATGGTGAGATCTGTTTGTTGTTGTCTACAGGCACGAGGTTTTACAGTGAAATTATTGTGGACTAATCATCTGTTAAACCTTTTAATTAGAGATAGAAGCTTATCATCATTTATGTTGTTGATTCCATTCTTTCTTTTCAACTTAATGATATTTCAAGACCGACTCTGTTGGTCGATAGAACACTAGAAATATTCAAACAGAAAGGATTATTAAAAGAGTATTATGTTGTATAATCAACTGGTTTCTCTGATTTTTACTCCTATTTGATTATCAATGGTGTGGATCGTGAGTGGCCCCAAGGCTAGATCAAGTGAGTTCAATCAAATTAATGTTTCTCTAATCTTTTCTTAATTAGATTGCAGATTCTAATTGCCATCTGATATATTTTTAATGCCCTTTACGGATGATAAAGGTATGGGTTGGTTAACTGGTATTGTGCTTGGCCCCTTATATACTAGTTAGATTTATTTTTAGTTGTTCTTGACTCAACTTTAATCTGAATTTCTCTTCAGCTACTTTAGTTTGATTCCAAATATTCATATATGTCAAGTGCCCACGTTGGACAGCAGGCATAAGTGGGCATTTATGGGTGGGGAATACTGTGAGAGGCATTATTAGCATGTGGCAACTATGAAGGAACTTAGTTTCTCAACAGTTAGATGTCTTTGCTGTTAGTTGGCTATGAGTTTAGTTCATGGGATTCAAAGAAAGTGCATTTTATCTAGCCAAGTCATGGATCTGCTATCAAAACTGAATAACAACTTGGAGCTAAATGTCTGTTTCTGACTTATGGTGGGCAAGAGATTTGGAAGATTACAACTCTTATTTTTTATAAGTTTGCATTTCTTTTCTGATTTGAGCACTCAAACTTCGATAGTGTTTTTTATTTAATATTGTTCTTTCAAAGTTAAGTTACTGTCAGTTTGTACAAGATCTGGCAGTGGCTCTTGTCAATAAAACTCATTTTGTTTGTGACATATTATCTTGTCATTTTGGCACGCTGCTGAGTTTTCTTCATGTGCAGGGACTACCGTAATAATAAAGTCTCACTTTTTGATGGCATTGAGGAGGGTGGCATCAGAGCCTCCTCTTCTTACTCCCATGAAATTGACGAGCATGATAATGAAAGGGCAATGGATGGATTGCAAGATAGAGTCAATCTTCTGAAGAGAGTAAGTTATATCTTGTGTGTTAAACTAAGATGTAAGTGCAAGACTTGCATTTGTATCAACTCATAAGTATGCCAGAGCTCTCAGTATTTTCTCTTGATTCAGTTATCCTCTGTGTGACTCTTGATAAGTTGGATGGGATCATGTAAATGATAAGGATAAATTGGGGAGCTATTGTTTTGATTATTATTAGTATCTCAATGGGATAATTTTCATATTGTTCCTGAATTTCCTGTGGCTCTCTGTTGTCTCATCAAACCATTTGAAGGTTTCTGAACACCGGAAATTGCTAGCTTTATAATCTTGAAAATGTTGCCAACAAATTCTAATGTGTGTCATTCCAACAGCTGTCAGGTGATATACATGAGGAGGTGGAGACTCATAATCGCGTGTTGGACCGAATGGTATGCAGAACACAGTTGTTCTTTCTTCTTCATGATGTTATTTCTATTATTTAGTTGTTGTTACCTGTTTGACATGGTTTTCAGGGCAACGATATGGATTCTTCAAGAGGAGTCCTGTCAGGAACCATGGATAAGTTTAAAATGGTAGGTGAAAGAGATTTCCAACTTCCTTTTGGGATAACTGCTCTTGTATTTTTCTTTCCACTTTCTTCTTTCGGTCATATCCAATTTTGTAGCTGTAGTGATGAGTTTGATTTTGCCTTGTCAGGTTTTTGAGACCAAATCAAGCAGGAGAATGTTTACCCTGGTTGCATCATTTGTGGTCATTTTCCTAATTGTATACTATCTCACTAGGTGAATGATCTATAATGTTTTTGATACAGCTAGAAGCTCTACGTTAGAACTGGGATGACCCTTTTTACATGGTTACTGGAATTAACCTTACATACAGATTGTAAGGAATTCTGGTACAGTTGTATAAAGAGATTTTATTCAATGCAGTGAGTGTGAAATGTGCAGAATACATACGTTCGAATTTGTATTAACTACTTCGCTCGGTGTTTTTGCATTTCTGAGGCACCTACTCAAGCTGAGCCCGTTACCAACTTATTACTTGGTATGAACTGGTCGTGGTATGCATTGAGCAGCTTTGAGAAGCATGCAACACCAGCTAATGAGCCTTGTACTGTCTGTTAAGAAGGCTAATCTAGTTTCTACAATGTTTTGAGCACTTGATTCAAGCAGAAGGCATAAAAATTGGAATTTTATAAGTGCAATTTAAACTTTAACATACCCTATGTAATGGTCAAGGATGAAGATGAAACTAGTCTCGATGGTGCAGATCAAGGTGAGCGTTTCTCCTTATTTTGGTGAGGGCGTTCAGAAATACTCCTGTGCGCGTACATCAATAGCTGTTTGGTACTTTGCTTCTGTGAGCCGCCACAGTCAATATGTGTTTAAAGCCATACAAATATATATTTGCAATACTTCTAAAGCGTCTCTTCCAATGACCTGTTTCTTGATGTAAACTTTGCGGGTCAAATTTTTCACTCCCGAAACCCAAACTCGCAAAATCCGCATTCAGTTAAAAGCTTTCACTTGGCCTATCGGCAACAGTACACAGCCTATATAGCTGTTATATCGACGTGCAGCCAATAATGCGTCTTTCGGTGACCTTGGTTCTATAATGCATCCACGTGGCAGAATCTGAGTGTACAATTGCCATAGCCGACTATACAACTTCAGAGCTCTTCAAAAAATATAAATTTTGCACCAGCCGGGAATCGAACCCGGGTCTGTACCGTGGCAGGGTACTATTCTACCACTAGACCACTGGTGCTTGTTTTACTAGTGCTGGTGTTTTCTAAAATTATATAATAAAAGTAGTTGTACTGGAAATAAAGTTAAAAAGAGCAACGTTAATGTTAATAAAGAAGGATTTTTGAAGTACTTTTAGGATAAATAACGATAGTTTCTTTTCAGAAAAGTAACCAATGGGTGCATTTCAAAATGCAGTTTCAAGAAGTATAGTTTTCCCCAACGACATATGAGATGGTCTTCAAACTAAGCAATTTGCATTGGGTTGAAACGTGATATATTGGATAACATTACTTGTGAAATTACCATATGTCGATATAACAAAGATTGATTTTTCGTAGATTCTTCTAGCAAATCATAGAAATTACCTTCATGCATGCAGCTGATTTTTTGTTTTTTTTTTTATTTGTCCGTCTATGATAGATTCTGTGTATTAAGTAATTGACATTGTCTCTAGGAGACATCAGCCAAATATCAAAATACCAAAAAAAAAAAAAAAGAATGATAATTCAGTTTTCCTCTTGTTCGTATGACCACCAGTAGTATAAGGTAACAAGACGATATAAGTATCATTTAAATTTAATAATTAAGGCTCCTGAATGTGTTTCTCTAAGTCTGGACCGTCCCAGAAATTTCTATTTTCATGTTTCCTGTAAACATACTATCAAGAAATTAAATGTTCCTCGGCCTATTTATGCCTGTCACCATATATCATCAATAATGATTAATTATGTGCATGAATTAGTCTTATTTAGTCTGTTGTAGTCCAAACATGCACCGAGTCAATTGTTGTTTGGTTTGCTTAAATGATGATGAATCATTGTTACTTGCAGCATGATTCTTCCTTATTATTATTATTATTTGTATTGTTTTGTTTTGTGAAGCCACCAGGCTTCCCTGTATATATTAAAAATAGAAAGAAAAAAAAGGAAAAAAAAGAAAGTAAGTGCTTTAATTGGAGCTCAAGAGCCAAAATACGTCATTCAGAAGAAAGTTTTAATTTAAAGAAGTCTTGCTAATGTTTATAATGCAACTCAAGCAATAAAGATGCATATAATTAAGTTACCAATGATGGTAATTAATGGGTTCCTGTCACCTCATGCTTGTTGTATATCGTTTAATAGAGTATGTACACACCATCAATCATATTCATGCTATTCCATTGTCTCCACTGCCGTTTGTCAAATTTGTTTTGGATCTAAACAATCAATTAGATCGGTATTCTTGTCAGATAGCCAGCTAATCTTCTGGATTTTCTAAGCTGATGATAGGACGCTAATTGTAATTTTTGTCTTCAACTTTAGATCATAAATGTTAATGATTAAGAGTTAGTAATGTAGAAGTAAGGCAAATTACTAAATATGTGATAAAAGCCCTCTCAATTAACACTACAAACTGACTCTTTATTCCACTTGCTATGAAACTGAACTAGTTTCTTCATCGAGATAGAAACTTTTTTCTACCATGCTTGATTACGAACGCTAAATCTCTTCCAGAGAGTTATATTTATGGATGCAATGTTTGGTATCAACTAAATTTGTAGTCATGTATTCTCATTTCACTATTCTAAGAAATGCTCGTATTAACAAAATATGCATAATCTATTTCATCAAAAGGAGAGGGAAGGGAAACAAAAAAAAAGAACAACTAATTATGCACAATCCATGTGAAAACATAGTACCTCTTGCATGCAAAGATGAGTAAGCAGGAAATTCTGCCAATTCACAACACATAATTAATGCATGCAAGAAAGAAATTAAAGCTTACGAGGCGGCATACTCATAGCCATTCACATTCGCTCAATGATGTTCCATAGGATTTCTTGTTTTAGCTTCTTTATTAAGCTAAACCACATACATATCCAAAGTGAAACTTAGAGATAGCCCACCGCAATAGATAAGTTATACCTAACTAAAATGATTTGGTCAAAATTTTTTATTGCAATGATACAAAAGAGATCAAAGTTCAAGTAATATATAAGCCTAAAGAGTTAATATTTCACACAAAATGAATAGCAATAACAGTTTTCTTTCTCGAATATGAAGCGGGTGAGAGCTTCTATCTCCTTCACGCAATCAAGTGGACGTTTTCATATCATCAGAAAAGCAGTGTCTCAAACTGAACAACTAACAAAAAGAAAAGGAATCTAATATTATTTATGAAAAGGATTAGATTTTCTCCTAATTCATATTTCATCTAATCTTTTACTAACATCGTCTTAGTAGTTGATAGAAAATAAAAATGTAATAAGATACGCTTGTCAAAAGATCATTTAAGAATTAAGTAAAAAATTAGATAAGGAGAAGATCCTAACTCTTATAAAAATTCAACGAATGCTTTCAAAATAAAATCCAACTCTATTTTATTTCACAGATAGTATTATCATCTTCATGATGATAGATGTTAACAATGCATAAAAAATTAAGGCTGTCGATCGTATGATAATTGGGGTCAAACAAAAGAAAATAGTCAAGCGATTTTCAAGATGGAAATCAGTTAATAACGTAAATTATGATAGATACCGAGGTCTGCTTCACGATGTTAACTAGATTTGTCGCACAATTTCTTACTTCTGTGATTATTACTGGGGCGGCAATGAATAATGTAAAGGATGTCCCTTTGATGGGTTGGTCTTTTATCAGTTTTTTCTGCGTTGAATCTTCAATCAAGCAATTAGGGTTTCTACTAAAATAATAAAATTATTACAAAGAAATTAACAAGCTTGAAGATATAGATTTTAAGCCAACTGTACGCTCTACTTCTATTTGTTCAATGAAAACATCCTAACCGTTGCTATATTCTTTAGAATTATAGAAGGATTTAACTTCATCGAACAAGAAATGATATATAAAAAAATATATAGCTTAATATATCCAGCAAGTAGAGGGGAAAATATATTGTGGAGAAAACATATAACATAAGGATCTCACAAAACCCTAATGGAATTACAATATGATAGATGCAGGAAACATATAGTACCTTCAAATTCGACAATGATCTGGTCTTAGTTTCTTCCAGGAAATTGCAGTGGAAGCATATGGTCTGCCTCTTCTTCCTTGCGTTCTTGGAGTAGAATCGCCGTTATAATAACCATAGACCTAAACAATACACTTATTGATGCCAAAACAAAATATATATATATATACCAACTTAATTATTGAGATATATTAATTCCCACATAAGGAACATCGAATTACAAAAAGAATTCTCACAGCTGTACAATAAGACAAATATAACTTAGATATATAGAGAAAGCATCCACATATATCATGTAATAAAATATACTAGGGATCATGATGACCAAGTCGAAGCTCCAAATCTAGTTCATCTTCTTCAGTACTGACACCTTCTCTCTTTTCTTTATCATCAGTTGGTGCATGGGATGGACCAACTGTTAAGCTAAGATTCTCTCGCCAAACTTCATCACCAAATAGATTCAAATGCTGACTACTTTTCCCATACGAGTCATGAAGATCAATATGATGTGTGTGTTGGGATCTTTCATCCCATGTGGATGCTGGAAAAAAAGTTTGGTAATTTACATGTACCTCAGGAGCCGTAGCAAAATGATGAGTACTCGGGTAGCTTTGAGCCGACCCATAGGATCTAATTAAACTTGCATAA
Source organism: Ailanthus altissimus (assembly GCA_946807835.1). Classification (NCBI taxonomy): domain Eukaryota; kingdom Viridiplantae; phylum Streptophyta; class Magnoliopsida; order Sapindales; family Simaroubaceae; genus Ailanthus; species Ailanthus altissimus. Next base: position 26,663,521 of record OX327684.1, read on the forward strand.
CTCTCATCAACTTTGTCTGAAATCGAAGGAACTGAATTCGGCTTGTTCTTTGCTCTATCTTTCCTGTGAATATTCATGTGCCCGCCCAAGGCCTGTGCTGTAGTGAAACCTCTCTTGCAAAAAACACACTCGTAGGATCGGCCAGTGCCTAAATCGTCGTTGGCTTGCTCTGATCGATCAGTTTCTTCGCCTGAGCCTTTCGAATCTTCATGAGGGTTTGATTCCATATTGATAAAGAAACAAATTTCACTCTTAAAAAATTGAGAGGTTTAATTTGTTTGTAAGTAAGGTTTATAATGAAAAAGAGATAGGGTTAATATAGAGATGAGGAAGAGATGTGGTGGATGTGAAACGAGTAGAGACAAAGAGAAGGCATAGACATTGCCTATGGGCTATGGGCATGGGGAGCTCTCTTCTATGAAGATGTCTAATTTTGAAAGCTAAGAGAAAAGTCTTTAGATGTTTGCAAAGAAGGGATTTCTTTGTTGGCCGGCAGCTGTGTTATTGTAGTCTCGATAATTAGCAGACGGAAATTTAAAAAGTATATAAATTTTTAATCTTATAAACTTCTCTTGTTGCTTTCATCATCTATGGTTTTTCTTAACGGGGTCTTCAATTTTCAATTTGTGATATCCATTTCTTATAAAATATTTATGCGTATGATATCTATGTATGTATTGTGTATACATATATGTATTGTTATACATACATGTAGATTGTAGACGTATTTTACAATTACACTTGTTAAAACTTTTCAAATTTGGGCAATGATAATTCCTTCTTCTGTCAGCCGACCAGCTATAATCGCAGTTTGTTACGTACGTTACATATGGCTATGATGGGTGCTTTAATTTATATTAATTTCTACTCAATGCTTATTCATCCTTGCTATTGGAAATGGCAGCCTCAAGGTAGTCAAGTCAAATTAGATTTTCAACATAAATTACCCTAAATTAACATTGTTGTTGGAGTCAGTAATAAGCCAAAAACAGTAATATCAAACCTGTGCTTTTCTTTTGTCAAACATTTTATTGAATGGACATAGACTTCGCTACATTTTTTAAATTATTTTTTAAACTTTATATCATAAATTGATATATTAAATAATTATTGAGTGGTAAAATAATATAAATTTTAAAATTATTTATTATATCATTTAACTATCTAATAATTGTTTAACACATCATTTAAAAAATATAGTATTATTCATATAATATATATATATATACACACATATATGTTAGACTTTTGATCGACCATAAATTAGCGAGAAAGAGAAAAAAAAAGATCATGATTAATATACAAAATTTATATTAAATTAAAACACATCATAACATTATCTGCATTTGAAAAAAAATTATAAATTTTTTGTATCTACATTTACTAATGAAATGCTCAAATTTCAATATTAATTGCAATTGCCGCATGTTATTACTAGGCACTTGGAAGTTACACATATTAATTAATTGTTCACTAAGCCACAACACCACATACATTTTTAAGAACCAACTAATAATAATAATCATTAAAGGATGTACGTATAATTTTCATTAAAAAGAATAACCATAAGAATTATAGGGTGTGTTAGAAATAGGGTCTCCTTAATGCTTATTGATTTTTTTTAAAGAATAATGCTTATTGATTTGTGAGGAAAGATGATGGAACTTTCCTATATATTGAAATGTTATGACTAAGAAATAGTGGAATTTGTACCATATAATTGTCTTTTAACCAGAAGCTTTTTGGAATCAATTCAATAATAGGAAAATGTCATTTTGGTTTTGGTTTAATTGATACATATCAATTTATTTCTTTTTTTTTTTTTAAATATATACCACAGTAATCCGTATTGTTATAAATATTATGTTAAATAATTACTTTTTTTGCTGTATTTACTTTAATACTTTTGATGGGGCCATGTGAGAAGTGAAATGTATTTTCAAATCAATCCAAATATAAATAAAAAAACTAAATATCAAATAAAAACAGAGCAGATCAACCAGTTTGAAAGAAGCAGAAACCCAAACGAAAATAAGATTGAATTACACCAATGCCACATAAATGGCCCCAAAACAAAGAATGACTCAAATATGTTAACCCAGAAGCAAATCATTCCAATTTCATGCAATTAAACAAAACTCGTCCCCTATTTAACGAAACTTTCAACAACCACCTTATTTTTTTTTTTTAAATAATCCACATTCCCCAATAGCATCAATTTCTTAAATGCTTACCATATATATACCGACAAGCTATCTTCGATTTTTTATCACCTCATTCACAAAAGTCTTTAAATGTGTTTTTTTAATATTGAAACAAACTCAAAATTCTTGAAATAAGTTCAATTTCTTAATTTTCTTTTAGGTTCGATCCATCTTACAAAGAAAAAGAAATGTTTTTAGAGTTTTTATGTTGCATCTAATGCATTTCTATAAATACCTTTTTATCCTCAAAAACTAATTTTTAGGTGAACGATAAAGACTGACGTAGTATATATTAAAAAAATAAAAACTGAGTTAGTATATATTAATTAAATTATGAATAAATAAAAAATTTCCTTCAATAATATGTTCATGAAAACAACATCATCCATCTTCGTGTCATCATAATCAAAATCTTATATTGTATGGGTTACTTTTGATATTTAATTATGCTTTCAAGTTCTTATCACTATGTCCTATCAAAAATTTTTTTTTTTCTGGTGTTTTTAGTTTTTCATTTTTGAGCTTCATTCTTTAAAGTTATTTCGACTACAGGGGAATTGAAAATAAAATGGTGATAAGACAATCCAAAAGCTACCAACTCCACTTGCTTGATCAATTAAGCAAATGTTTCCTTACTTTTAATTTGATAAAAACAATAAACAAACGAGTATATAGTCTCTTATATAATATTCATAATTCAGCTTATAATTTCTCCTCTCTTGCACATATATATTTATATTCTGCAGGCCAAAATATTTTATTAAAGAGTAGGAATATGAGTAATACGTAGGTGTTTTGCGTGTAGAAACGAGTTTGCATGAAAATGCCAGCACTAAGACAGGAGCGACCAATGCATTTTTTATTCCATCGTTTTTATTTAATATTTAATATTCATTATGTTAACGTACCGCCTAGGAATTAAATCTTGGAGCTAAGAATCTTCAAAAAATGAATTTAGAAAAAGCTAAATTTGATCATATATCTAAATTGAACATTACTTGGAGACACATGTATTTTATAAGACTATATACATGTTAGTAAAATCATTTCTAAACCTCTGATGATCTAAATGTATTGGATAAAGATATAATAATCTTTCTGATGCGGGAGACAAAAGGGTTTGTAATGGTTCGACAAGAATGAGAAGACATAAACTATAAATCAATTTCATTGATGTAGGATTTTGTCCCTGTGTATGATGTATTTGAAAGCTTGAATATGTTTAACCGGTGATTATATTTTATAATGTAGAATTAGATTAATTAATGGTAATGGCATGTATTATTAGATGTTGAATTTGTCCAAGTCTTGCAAGCCAAGAAAATTATAAGAGGAAGAGGACATGGACAATATAGATATATAGCAAGAACGTCATGGACGACAACAACGTGAGTGCTGCAACTACTTCTAATTCTCAACTAATAAATCTTCCCTCTTTTAGCTTAATTGCCCCTCTTTCTATTGATGTATGCACCACTTGTTTTCTTGCTTTTGCAAATTAATTTGGTTTGTTAAAATTGATCAAGAGAAATTTGGAACTTTACAATCATTGGGAGTTTGTATATATATATATATATATATATATATATATATGTATGTATGTATAAGTCGAGAATTTTTTTATTCTGGTGTCTGCATACTTGTCAGTGGGTATCAACAGAACTTACATTCATTAAGTTCAAGCTAAATATCAATTGAAAGAAAGATAGAGAGATAGAGATTTCCTATTTCTTTATTTTAAAAATCTTTTACAATAGTTTCTTTCTTGCCAGCCAATGAGCACCTGCAGTGAAGGGGATTATTTCATTACTCGTAATTGGAATAATAATAGACAAGAGGTGAAAATGTAACGAATATAGACCTTTTTAATATATGAATTAATATTATAATCATCTACTCATTTGAATAAAATTTTATTTAACTGGTAGCACTTTTTCTATTAAAATTAATTTTTTTATAAACTTTGATAAAAAAAAGGAAAAATGTCATTTTAGTCTATAATTTTATAGATATATGTTAATTTAGTCCTCACTTATTCAATATGTACCATGTTAGTCCCTATAAAAACAAAAGTGATAATTGTTAAAAAACGAAAATGATAATAAAAAATTATTAAAAACATGCTTACATAGTCTAACATGATATTTATTTAAAAAAATGAGGACTAAGTTAAATTAAATATAAAAAAATAACAACTGATTACAAAAGATGCAATGAACATTAATCCTCAAAATATGTATGAAACTTAAGTATTTTCTTTTTTTTTCCCCTATTAAATTCGATGTTTACACTTTAAATTATAACATTCGCAAAATGTGATAATCAAATAATAACACTTAAGACATGAAGAAAAGAAATTTGAAAGTGGCTAGATATATATGATAATTGTTGGATTTGGTGATTCAACAATTTTGTATGGGCAAATTTTTGCCCAGAATATCAAAAAGGAGAGTTACATGAAGTTAAAGACGTGTAAGACTCACGAGAGAGAAGCGAAGCGGGACTTAGAAGCTCAAAAAGGGGCGAAGAAAATGGAGGCTGTTGTTCAAGCTGTGACGCCGGAGGCAGTAAGCCCAGTGTCGCAACGTTGGTCAACCAGCGCCGTGGTGCTAGAACGAGTTTCTTGCTGGTGCCACAACACCAAATGTGGGAATGTTTGATTCGGCTTCGAATTTATCTTTGAAGGAGGTTTTTGAATTCCTAAAACACGTAAACTTTTATTTCAAATAGGTTTAGAATTTTTAGGCACATTATAAACATTTGTAAACTCTTTAGATTGATCACCAAGCATTAAGAAATACTTTAAGAGAGAGAAAAACTAGGTAAACATTAATGTTTGTGGGCATTAGTGTGGAATTGCAGTTTAGGTGTTCATTATTCTTAAGAGAACAAATATACGCCATTCATAGATCTTATGAGAGTTCTTCATTATTATTTTTTTGTAAGTTTTCTAAAAGAGTTAATAAGAGATGATATAATCTTTGGATTCATCGTAAACGTAAGCAATTGGTCGAACCACCTATATTGATTGTGTTGTACTCGTTAATCTGCTTTGGTTATCTTATTTATTTGCTTGATATTTGATTATTTTGCTATGTAAGAATATTAAGGTTAGGATTGAACTTGTTTTAGGATTTTTTGCTTAGCCTAATCATAAAGAGAAATGCGTTTTTTTTCTTTCTAACAATAACAAATGATGAAAAATTGAATAAAACTAGTGTAACATTCAAATGTAATGTGAAATTATCTAATGAGATGAGAAAACTTCTCTTGACGAGAAAATCTCATATTCTTCTCTTAATGATCAGAAAATTTCATATTCAACGTTTTTATGTTGAATTTGACAAAAATAAAGAATCAAATTTGATGAGAAATTTCTGAAATGTGCAAGTAAAATAATAAAGTTTGAGAAAAACTTAAAAAAATAAGCAAGACATTATGCCCAAAGAGTAAGGAAGGTGAAAATGACTAGATATATACGACAATATATGATGAAAACCAAATAAAACTATTAACATTCAATGATACTGTAAAAATGTCATGAGATTAAAAAAAAATTACATTTAACATAAAAACATGGTATTTAATGGAAAGAAAATGTTATATTTATATGAAAATAAAATTTTATAAAAAAAAACATTAAATTTGACGATAATAGAACATGATAGCGTGAAAAAAAAAAGACTAAATCAAGATGAGATGAAAGAAAGGAATCAACAAAACTTGTAGCTACAAAATTCATTTACATTTTTTAAAAAGAATAAAAGAAAAAGTTCTACAACATTATCGGATGCTGATGGCGACCTTGTGTGATCATTTTGATTTAAACTCAGATATAAGAACAAACAAAGTTTTACATTTGTACAAAATGTTAGCTTTATCTTAAGGGGGCCTGCTATAATTTCACTGAACTGGTCATGTCTTCTGTTTTGAACAAATGTTTTGAAACCTATTATTAACATTAGTTATCAAGAGCAGGTTGCTTAATGTAATCACAAGGGAAAATTCTATAACTTGGGCGATAAAGAACAAAGAATTCCAAAATTAAGTAAATAAAATTGAAGTTTCGGTCATAGGGTCAAACTCAAATGGGTCCGAAACTTCTACTTACATTACATGGGGGGTTTACGTTGATGAGATTTTTTATTTTTGTATGAGAGGCCAAAGTTCCACAACCACCAAGGGCATACTTTATTCTTTTTGGATACTGTTCAGTCTTCACACTTTTACAGCGTTACATCTACTCTCGTTGTTCTTTCAGTATCAGTGTAAGAGTGTATGCATTTTCTTTACAGACCCTTGTGTTGTCCCAACAATTATATTATATGTGTACCGGCACCATGCTCTAAGAAAAGAAGAAAAAAGTTTCAATGTCCAAATTTGAGAAAAAGCAAATAAGCAATTGCTGCAATAGGACTTTGTGTGCGCGAAAACTGAAAAGAGAAGAAAGCAAAGCGGGAATGGGTAACTGTAGCTGTAGCTCAAGTCTGAAGATTATTACGTGTACCTTCTGCCTAGCTTTCCTTTAGGCTTTATCCCATGCTCTCTAGTCTCTCCTCTTTCGCAAAGACACTCTCACTTGTCACTTTTGCAGCTGAATCATCTGTTCTTTTCTTTTTTTTTTTACCGTCTTTGCTGACATCATTTTGACTCTTTCATTTTGCCTCCATCATTTTACAGTCCACTCATTCCTTTCCCTCATCTCTTTTATAGAATATACGCAGAGAAAGAGAGAGGGAGAAGTGTGTGTATGATACGTTTTTTAAAGTTATTATTGTTTTGTTTTTGCCCAGACCAAACTATATACGATCTGTTTCTTAATAAGGAAAGGGTCATGATGTTACTGGCACCGACATTTGTGGGGAACATGCAAAGTCTCATCTGATTAATTCAGATGTTGGGAAACACAATATCCCTGGACACACACCAATACATACATATATATATATATATATTTCAGTTTGGTTTCATTGGACAATGCAATGGCTACTGTTACTTCTACTAAAAGCAATTTCAATTCTCCATTCTGTAAATTAGACAATCTCATCTTTCAGACTCGGCTGCTGCCCGCATCAAATTAATGATAATGCACTTGCATTAAATATCCTCACCCTGGGCATGGCTTTCTATGTGTATTTTAATTTTTGTCCTTTTTTTTTTCTCTCATCAAATTCTTGAATAACAAATTCGAAGGTAACAAATGTACTTAATTACCTCTCCCATGCATGTGATCATAATGAGTTTTCCTTTTCTTTTTTAGTTGAGTTATAAACAATATTTTTGGTAATTGGAATTTAATTAGTTAAGTCCCCATGATTAAGAGTTAAAAAAAGAAGATGATTATGTTACTTATTTGTGATTTTCTAGTGATGTAAATTGCTTACTTATTAGAGCTTTCTTGATAGGATGGTTCCTCATATGTTGGTTATATTAATTCTCTGTCTCAATTCTCGATTTAATTGTGAATTAGGTCTTAAATCCTTGGGTTGCTCATCACCTTACATGAATATCTTCAAGGGTTGTGGATGTTATCAGAACCAGAGGATAATCAATATTGAATGCTATTACTAACCTAATTCAAGGTAACCTTTGTTTGGTTTGCTGGTAACAAGACATGGGATATTGTACATGTCTAATACTTCCATTGCATGTAGATATGAAAAAAATACAACATAACAATGTGTAATAAATATGCAGGTAACCTTGATACCATATCTAATTCAGAATTTGCTAGCTCTAATCGTTGTAGATATGCTAGGTCTTCAAGAAAAGCTCAATTTTTTTAATACAAAAAAATATATAAACTATATAGATGTAATGTAAATACAGATCAAAATTCAATACATGAAAGCATATATATTTTGGTAATTAATAATCGAGTTGCCGTTTTTTTTTATTATTATTATATTTGAGTGTGTACGCAACTGAATTAGAAAATTAAAGTATTCTAATCGAACAGTTAAAAGAAAAAAAAAAGAAATAGACAAGAAAAAACAAACGTCTTTTTCTATTTTTCATTCATTTCTTGGGGTTCATTTCATTTCTCAGAAAAGAGAGAAATTTTTTTTTTTAATTAAGTACTATGAGAATAACGTTATGATTTGCATTAATTTGCTAGAGAACTTCTACCATATATATATGATTAATCAGGATCACTCACTTGTCAAACCAAGAATAGTGATGGAGTGATATCTCAACAACTTCATCTTCATGTTACAGTTAACCTAATTAACAAGGACAGTCCCACCACACTAATCATAATCATAGCAGCTAATTAAACATTAAAAATTTAAAATGCAAGATTAAGCCGATGATAATCTCATTAAAAGCACATACATGAACCAAATTAACAAATAATAAGCACCATAATATTTTTTTTTTTAAAGAAAAAAAAAACTAATTAATGCCACCTGATGGAGCAAAGAGATAATCCTTCCAAACCGCAAGATGAATGTAGAACTAGAGTGGATCTTCCCAAACAACAGTCGGGTGTATGAGATTTAAAGCAAAGGAAAGGAAATTAAAGCTAAGAAAGAGAGAAGTTGAGGTTTTAATGTTGTTTCTTTACCATTTCCCTTAATATACTAGATTGAGCTTAGAAGAACAAGACAATATTGCCACAAAACTGGTCAGTTCAAAGCCAAATTTTGATTAATACCACATGGAGAATACTGGTGAAGCTGATTGCACCTAATAATACCCAAGTCGAAGCTCCAAATCTAAGACCTCTTTCGTGTCTTTTAATCCCATCTCTAAATCCAAGCTGATGAATTCCTCTTTCTTTTTAAGAACCTCAAGTTGACGTTTTTGTGCATAAACCTTCAATTCTCCAGCTCCAAATTCAGCTGTCATGTTCTTCCTCTTTGTTTTAGTACCTCCGCTTGGAGGAGTCAAGCCACCCTCTCGAGGACATTCCAGTGATCGTTTCTTTTCTTCATTTGTAAGAGCTGCGGATGATGAAGAGATAGAGTTGATACTAGGAGAAACCATGGATTTAGGCCTAGTGTAAGGGAGGAAGGAGATAGATGGAGTTGATGGAGGAGAACTAGGATTAGGGTTTCGATATTCAAGAATCGGTGAAGGTAAGAGTCTCAGCCTGGCTCTATCTCTTCTATGGACATTCATATGACCGCCAAGAGCTTGAGCAGACCTGAATTCTCTCTTGCAAAAGTTGCAGTTGTAGTTTTTTGGAGGCCATGTTAACAACCCACATGAACCATCACCTTGAGAACTCAATTTTTCACACTCCCACTTGTCTTTAACCTTGTTCTTGCTCATCATCAGATAGGTCCTCTCCATGCTATATACTTCCGGGTTTCAGTACTCCAACCTAGCCAAATAGTTTTTTTTTTTTAAAAAAAAAAAGAGAGAAAGAAGAAAGTATAAACCCAGCAGCTCAAAATTTAAGGAAAAACAAAATGCAGAGACAACTTAGAGAAAAAGAGAGAGAGATTGCTGTGAAAATTTGTTGATATGAGAATATTTACTTTGTATATATAAGGCATTAACCGATAACACCTAATTGGGATTTTGGTCAGACGAGAAGTGAAAAGTGGTAACAAGGATTGCTTCAAAGAGAAGCTGAAGCCTTAAAAGCTTAAGCTAGAAACTGAAATCTCAATATTCACCTGCGAATTTCTGATACTATTTCTGGGAATTGCTTCATGTAAATGTAGAAGCTTTAGTTGGGCAGGGATAAGTTCCTTTATTCCTAATCTAGTGGAAATCTTGCAGACGATCCTTACATCAATGAATGTTTCACATTTTATTTTTTTTCAAAAAAATAAGAAGCCTTTTTTGGTACTTCAAAAAAACAAAAGCCTTTTGAAATAGTTTTTCTTCTATTATAAAAGTAAATAATGCACTGAAAGAACGGCAAATAGAGCAACTTCTTTTATTCCATAGCAACGACACGTCGTCTCAACGTTTTATCTTTGGACATGGACGACCTCCCATCTCCAAATCTAACTGCGAACGACCCGTCGTTTTTCAGTTCTAGACGACATACCGTTGAATATTGGATCACCAACAGCAGCCTCATGCGAGGGGAGCCATTCTTCTCTTTTTCAGTCAATTACTTAATTTTTCGATCAAATAGCAATATTGACGAACATACTGAAAGGAATTTTAAGGTATTCCAATTACGGGGATGCATTAGAGAATGCCATGATAGTTTCAAGTACCGAAAGATTAGAGACCATAAATCCCCCAAACTCTGATAAGAAAGATCTAATTGTGTGAGCAAACAATACCTAATCTAATTTGTTTCCATCGTTTGCTTTTCTGGGGTTATGCCGTCTTGGTGGTTTCTCCAATTAGTGGACTGCCTGTATCAATCATAAAACGTTTTGTTATACTTAGACTAGTAGTATTAGAAATAGAAATAGTTTTATATTTATTTTATAGTCATTATACAGTCTTTCTCTAAATTAAACGTCCACAAGCATTTCTTTAAAATGTGAACCAACCACTCACTCAATACTAAAAAAAAATAAATTATTCATTCTAAATTATAATTTATATTAATTAATAAATATGCAATCCTTTATATCAAACATCTACTCTTTTTTTTTTTTTACAATATAGATGGCAATATAATTTTTTTTATAAATATTACAATTAAAATTTTACCCAAATCTATAGAGAGCAACGATCCCAGTTGATCCCGCCAAAAGGATGGTTAGACAACAACACAATTCAATTTACAAAAAGCTTTTATTTTAACTCGACAGTCACCAATCTAGATATATATGTTAATCCTAACCCCAAATAGAGTTACCCTAAGAAATGTATGACCGGAATTCGGTAGCTTCTATAAATTGTTCTATACAGACACAAAAATGAGTACAATAAAACACAACTATGGATGAAATCAAGAAATTGAGGATTATCAGATTATTATAACAATCTCATATGCACAACTTGCATAATTTCCCTGCAAAAAAGTAAATGATGATTACTACCATTGTAGTGTATCCAAGGCTCCTATCACTTGCCTTTAAATAGATGTTTTTCTGCAGCAAGATGCTTTGAAAATAATTGTTGTCCAGATGCTTTCATTCACTAAATTAAGTTATTAGTTCAAAAGAGACTTGCCTCACAGAATAAAGGGATGAGCGGATTTTTACTAAATGAGCATAAAACTAAGCAAATCAAACCTCACATTGAAGCCAGGGGTTTTGAATTACACTGTTCTTTCTGATAATCTTCTTCAGACGAAGGCATATGTAACCGGACGGGCAGCAGAAGGTGTGCACTTCAGTGCTCTCGCATCATTTTTTTCAGTGACTTTCCACACCTCTGATTGATCCCTTGATTTGACCAAGCACAATGCAGAAACAACTGCAGTTTTATCATTCAGTGATGGTAAAAGTAAAAGAGACAATGTGGGCTAGCCAGACTAACTCCATTCTGTTACTTTGAATATATTTGACATGTTACAATTTTGCACTACCAGTGCTTGTTAGTGACAAGGTTAAGGGAAAAAAAAAGAGAACATGGATGATAGCAAACTGCCAATACTAATCTATTTCGGCTACAATCAACTTTGATAGCAGTAACCTGACTAATTGATCTAGAGCATCCTGACAGAAACTGCCTATGATTTTGTATGAAAGCTATGTAACAAATCATTACTGAGGTGCCTATTCTAAAATGCCAATAGTCTCCCACTCAACAATATTAACATCTATGCTAGAAAAAAATATGCATAACAATCCAATTCCATCAGAAGTAGTCATCAAATGCCCCTTCTTTGTCACTGTTCATCTCAGATCCTGTAGAATGTAAACACCAAAACAAAGAGACATAATAAAGTTACCATCATCCACATACAATTGAACAAAAGTCAAACAACTTTGAAAAGAGACAGCAAAGGCAAAGGAGAATGTTGAGACGAAAATTAAATTCTATAAAGAGAAATTTCTTCCAAGTGAGTTTTTTTTTTTTAAGAAAAGAAGAGCTTTCTTACTTGTTTAAAGCCAAAACAGTCTACCATGTTAAAAGTTGCAGGAGAATCGAAGTGTGAAGTACATTTATGTAAAGAAAATGAGCTGACCTGTAACTTCTGTGGCTGACAGATCCTGAACTATGAGCTGGAGAGCTGGTTTGAATGAACGGAAATTATTAGAGGTTGGAGCTGGAGCTGGAAAAGTGAAATCGGAGTCAGTTGATGAAGCATCAGAGTTATCAGAAGTGCCAAACGAATCATCTCTAATAATGGGTACAGACGTTGAGGTTGATGAAGAACGTAAGATCATTTTCAGCTGTGAAAATTGCTCTGACATGCAATATAACAGCCTGAGATGCACTAGATCAGATCAAGTATTAGTCAAAAATCATACAGCCTTCACAACAAATCATGTTTAGAATTGAAACTAGTAATTAACACAAACCCAAACAAGTTTCACAAGGAGTTTCGTCAATGAAAGATAGATGTCTAAACAAGGATCGTTAAGAAGTATCTATATAGTAGATTATGTATGTCTCAGGATTACGGACATGGTTATTTACCCAGATTAAAGCTGAAGATCAATTTTTATTGGGTCAAGGGTGCACTGTTGCAAATTCTATATATTTCATATTAAAATTAAAAAGTTCAGAAAGAAAGAACTGTAAGGTTACAGCCAAAAGGATTCCGAGTACCTGTTCAAAGAGTCTTGAAGTTGATAAACTCTTCTTTCAGTTTCTTCCAATTTCTTGAGTCTTTTCGCACTCAATTCCTGGGCTTCAGAGCATTTCCTTTCAGAATTATCAGCTCTTTGTTTTTCTGCCTGCAACAAAGCCTGTATAATATAACAGGGTTAAGATTTATCAAGGCTAGATCCTTGAGCCCTGAACCCAGAGGATATAATAGACATCCAACTCCAATACTTAGCTGAGGAAAGGACACAACCAATCCAAATTGTTCATAATATGTGAATCCATAAATAAATCTTTAGTATTGTGCCAGTAATCACCTGTATCTTTACCTCTCACAATAGACAAATAATTCTAAGAGCAATATTTTAGTCTGCTAAAAAGTGACATGCTTTGATTAGGTGTAAATAAGAAACATGAAGTCGAGAAGACATAAGTGAAAGTGCAATAAAAAAGTGAAGCTGAACAGCAGAAGTACCACATGAAAATATAATATTTCTATGGTAAGGTTCTCATCTTTTTCTTTTCTGTCCTAACATTTATTGACAATAACTAAAACTCGATGTGAGAAGAATGATAGATCAGTTGTAGAGATATAAGTTATAACAGAGCATTACCTTCAACTTCTCCAATTCTGTAGTGAGGGTCTCAATCTTTTCAGCCTCTTGGGAAGGAATTGAGATTTTGTTGGTAATAGGGTGTGGTTCATTGGCTTTCTGTATATCATCACATTCCTTAACATGCAAATCATTTGTTTCATCTACTATGTACTCAACAGCTTGGGGAGAATGCTGCAATTCTGTTATCTGTTCTCCTTTTGCTTCTTCCATACCAGTCTGTAAACATGAATTTGGTTCATCTACTGCATCTTGCACAGCTTGGGGGTAATGCTGCAGTTCTGTTATCTCTTGTGCATTTGCTTCTTCCAGGCCAATCTGTAAACATGATTTTGACTTTATTTAGAGGCCTACATATCAAGGAGCATTGACGCTAAATGGATATTTTCTTCATAATTCAAGAGCTAAGGAAACTCATCACAACAGAAACAATAAAATGTGTCTGGCAGAAGTGCAGAACTATTTAAAGGTGTACATAGCCCCAAAATTCTAAAAAGAAAATTACTAATGTAAAATATTTGTTCAAGAGAATTATCACTGAAATACCAGGGGAAATTACTCTTTATAGGTAGCAGCACACAGCATGTGTATATCTGGAGTGGATTGGGGTGGGTGGGTGTGGAGAGACAGATGAACACCTTAATAGAAATATGAAACTACAACACTGGTCCTGATGGTGCTAACTGATGTGCTAAGATCTTTGACCACAGCTACTTCCCATGCTGTCTGTTGTCTATTTGGTATAAAAACTATCTCCATATTATCTAAATCCAACGAAAATATGTTCTCTACTATCTTCCAACTTCTTAGATAAAAATTTGTGCATTAAATTTCACTGCTGAGTACATAGTTCCCCTCTGCTACAAATAGTTCCCCTCTGCTACAAATAGCTCCCCTTTGCTACAAATAGTTCACCTCTGCTACAAGGTTCCTTCCTTCTATGAACATGTCTTCTACAAAAAGAAGCAAAGGAAATAACTATTCCCATCATTAATTTTAGTGCTGTTAGCTGGTCTTTACCTGGTATATTCCCCATCTACCTATCTACATGATGATTAGAGCGTTATTCAAGTAAACATTGCTCCACTAATAATAGTGAAGTCTCAATTTCAGCATGCCTCTTCATCAAGATTCAGCAAACTAGGAGGTATTATTAAGGATATACCAATTTTCAAACTGAAATAGTACAATTACCAAAAGCATCCCACATACTGGTCATTGCATATGTTTTTCCAAATTGTAAAGCAAGATCTTATCATTTAGTCTCGGAGTTTGATCCGTTTGTCTGTACATGTCAATACCAGGTGACATACAAAGATCATATCAATAATCACGCCCTTGCACCTTGCATGGATGTGAGTGACACCTCAGAAATATAGGGCATGAGCAAATTACCATGTCCAAACGCTCTACAACAGCATATCATATAGGCAACACAGAGTTGATAGCTTACACGCATATTTCCGGAGGCTGATTGGATAATATATGGATACAAAAAGAAAACTCATTGCCAACTCTTATCAAAGAAAGAGCAATTCAACAGCAGGAGTAAATTAATACCCACCATCTTTATTTTCCTAAGAGCTCTTTGCCTTGATATTCCTCTCCATTTGCTTTGTGTAAAAATTGATGCTTTTCTGAGCTTCGTGTAGTATGTAGAATCTCTATGACTGCGCCAACAAGTCTGCAAGCATTTCATTTTTAAGTAATCAAGTTTGGACAACAACAAAGATCCTTTAAGCTTTACATAATAAGCTGGGTCATAACCTGAATAGTAACTGAAGCCTTGGTGTGCTGTCTAATTCTGAGTTCACCACGAGCAGCCCTTGCCCGTAACAACGTCTGCAAGACAATTGCAGCAGCCTTGACACTGGAGTATGCTTTTCTGGCTACTAGCCTCCGTGAATTTGTTTGAATTTTAACAGCAGCTACTTGTCTCTTCTTGACCTTGTATTTTTGGTGTGCCAAAATTCCTACAGATTGTAAGAATAAGTTAACTTGGAAAGATATATAGAAGCTCCACTAGTATGACCAACAGATTGGGTCCATAAAATACAAAGGCAATATAAAAGAACATATAAAAATAATAAGATCTACTTCTTCAAATCCTTTGAATAATACACATCAGATCAGACATTTATCCCATGGTTTTTCCATAAATGATATTCTATCATGTAAAGAATTTCATACCTTGTGTTTTCATCTAAAACAATATTTATCCGTTACTAAAAGTCAAAGCAGCAACACTTTTTTTTTTCTTTTCCCCCATGACAACCCATGTTAAATTTGAATGACCGTAGTAATAACAGACACTACTAGACTTCACTTAGAAAACGAGGGAAAATTTTGAACGATAAAATTAGGTAAATTGTCAATAAACTAAATCTAATTTCCCAACATTCATATTGACTGGGTCAGACAGAAGCATACTATCAATGAATAGACATCACAAGTTCCTATCATCTCACCTCGACAAAAAGTTTGTAGTTGAACAGAAGCCTGAAGAACTGCAATGTAATCTCTTCGAGTAATACAAGTTCTAATTTGCTTTTGAATAACCACAGCTGAATGACCCAGTATTCGTATTCTCTTTGCATCTAACTCAGCCATCTGACCAGCTCTTAGGAAAACCTTCGTTTTCCCAATCTGCAACATCATTTATGCCCTTAGATTATATATCCATCTTCCACACAAGTACCTCAAAAATAAGTAGTCATAATTCTACCCATTTTGTGTCTCAATTATAGAACAAAACAGATGAAAATTTTCCTCAAGTACAATAATACATGTGTGAGTCCGATATCTTGTGCAGGTGAATATGTATACTAGGGTTTGAATCTCTTGTTCAGTCAAATAGGTATATTTGGGAACATGAAAGAGTCTGTGATTATCAAAATAGGAAAAAGAACAAAAGATATTCCAGTTCAGTTACTACCTGATACCCCGTAAGGCCTGCAGTGTTCAATATGCATTCACAGGCGTCTTTTTCTTCATAGCTGCTCAACAAATGTAAGCAATGAAAATATAATCACACAAGATCAACAAACTCTCCTTAGGAACTTGAAGTTGACAAAGAAAAAAGATCTTATTTGTTTAAAATAGGAGAACTACTTACTTCTGTTTCCTAATATCTGGCAACAGAATGCCAAATCGATCTAGAAATTCAGAAAAAGTCCTGTTTGTAGGGTAGCCAGCACATTTGACTCTAATGGCCTCCAGAACACCCTACATGGAGAACAATGAGAAGGAGATGTAGAGACAATCAATAACAAATGACAATAGCAAAACACAAACCAGTACTTACACCAGAACGCAGTTGTTGCATGACATTGTTTCTCTCTAATATGGCAGGTTTGAGTACATTGTTTGGCTTCACACATCTAATGTAGTGGGGATGTGTAGAATTCAGTGCATCCATCAACTGCTGCAGTTGTAGCTGCACTAATTAGGTCAGAACATCAGGTTTCACCTTTTTTAAGTAGCATGACCATTAGACTGTATGTGAGGTCTGATATTGCTAAACACATGCGTTACAACCACAATATACAAGATAATAGCAAAGAATATACCTTAAAACGAGAACCGATGGATGAAAACTTAGAGGACTTGGATGTCTCCTCAGAAAGTGGAGGAAAAAGGCCTGTCACAAAAGAACAGTTGGAAGCACTCAACAAATCCTGATGTTCTGGAACAACATAGTCTTTGTTTTTATCTAGAAAGTGATCAGACTGATATTGAACCTGAAAATAAGAGTACAACATAATATTACTAAAATGCATCAGCAACTTGTATCGCAAAATAGTAAGGGGCAAGGATCAATAGCCTCTTAACTTTGCACAATTTCATAAACCATTTTTACACCATTGGATTAAACCACTTCAATGGTTGAGATTAAATTTCACATGTAATTAGTGGCATATGTGAGATGCAATCTCTACCATATTGAAAATGGATTAATCCAATGGTATTAAAAAGGTGAAAGAAGTTGGGTAAAAAGTAAGAGCCCTTGATCCTTCCCCAACAGTAGATTATACAGCAACATACTGGGATGATAATTTACCTCTCCTGCATAATGGACAATGGTGAAATCTGAGCGAGCCAATTTTGGCTTTATGAAGCGCTTGTGATCTTTGAATGTCTGGTAAAGCTTTTGTGAAAATGTTTCATGACTTGACTTAGGGAACATACTGTGAAAAAAGAATTAGTCTCGAAATCAGCAAGTTAATTACAAGTTAAATATGACCTTACAGAAAAAGAGCACAAGATGGCCTTTCAACTTGATTCATTTTTTATCTTTAAATATGTAGTAGATAATTTTTGTGTGAGCATCTGGGCATGCAGATTGGTGGGATGAACTTGTGTCATCAAAGGCACAAATGGATGAAGACAATGCCCTCAACATTATCGTAAGGCAAAGATATTTTCTCATACCAAGCTTCATCAAGTAAAGCAATGATCCCTCCTGGTTTCTGCACAAACACTATATATTAGAAATCTGTATACATGAAATCTAATACAGCAGATCATTATCCAGATATATGAAATTAACAAAATGGCCATATGATAAAATAAACCAGGATACAGGGATATCAATGTGGTAATTAGTCATCATCCAGATATCTTTGGACAATTGCGAGGGTTTACATAAAACAATTCAAAGATTTATGAGATAGAACATGAACCCCACTAAATGGAATAACCCATTAGGAGCAGCAGTATCACTCAAGGAGTAAAGTTGCATACCAAATCCTCTAATTTTATTTGAACCCCAATTTAATGTTCAAAATGAACTCCGCATTATATATGTTCTAGTGCTGCTCTAGTAAGTAACTTCTTTAAAATGGAAATCTCCTCATAAAATACATGTAAAGATGGTGATGTTTTAACCTGTCCCCCTCAACACCAAAACAGAAAGCCAACAATCTTTCCTCCAAACTTGGATAGGGAAAAAAAAAGAGTCCACCATTTAAATGCTTGAACTCCTAGATTAGAGCAAAAAGATATGGTTTATAGGATGTTACACTCTTTTGTTGTAAAAATTTCATTCTGAGACTTTCAAATCTAACATACTGCGGATGCACAGAATGGAATTGGCACCCCCTCCGTGCAGCTTTCATACAGGTCGGCACCTGTTTTACCTTTAGACTAAGTCTTGATGGACTTGACCAAAAAAGAATGATGAGCAAATGGTCCACAACAGAGTAGGAGCAGATAAGCCCTGACAAGTTTCAATAAGATAAAGGGCACAAAACCTTCTCGATAAGATCTAGCACGTCTTGGTTATCAACAAATTTGATGTAGCTCCAATCAATTTCCTCTTCTGTGTATTCTTTTTGCTCCATCTTGAAAACATGCTGAATGAAGTAGCATTCAGATTATGGGTTGCAAAACTGAGTTAAATCTGATGTTGTCAAAAAATCACCAACCTCATACCTGGTTGAAATGCTGTTGTAGCTTTTCATTTGTGAAGTTAATACAAAACTGCTCAAAACTGTACAGAATAATATAGTCATCAAGTCAAAATACATGTGCTACTAAGATGTGGCTAAATGCAATAATAAATGTTACTTCACAATTATGGTCATGAATCTGTGTCTGTGTGAGTCTGCAGGGAGAGAAAACAAATTTATGCAAGCAAGAATTACCTGTTAGTTTTAAAGCTTTCAAAACCATAAATGTCAAGGATCCCAATCAAACATTTCGAATGAGGATCGTGCCCAATGGACACATTAATTTTATCAACCAACCTGGACATATAGATGAATGATGTAGATGTAAATGGATATTGTTGGAAGGCTCCCAAGCTTACAATGAGTTACAAAATCTGAAACAATGATCAAGAAGTCAACATTTACCAGTCAAACAAGCGGGAATATATTGTCTTGGCTAAGCCATCCCTGCTAACTGCTGCACCAAGTGGATCAAGACTTCTTGTAATAATTTCTTCTCGCGTGATCATCACACGTTTACAGAGTGCCTCTTCGAGTGCATGAGGATCACACCTTGATTGAGGATGAGGACATCTAATGTCATAACAAAAACACGTAAAGGAAGTACTAAATCACTACAGTATCAAGGTCACAGACAAACATGAGAAGCTCAGCTGTCATTTGAAGATGGAATTTTGATTCATCATCTTTCACAACTGATGAGTCTTCTTCCCCCTTAGCAAAATCAATATTTCCAAGATGAAGAATTGCAGCCACAACTCTGAAAATTGCATCCTAATAGACAGTGAGGAAGAGAATGAGGGGACAGAGAGATACACATTATTCCTAACTAGATTGCATATATATGTTTAGCACGCATTGGAGATATACATGTTGAAAACATAACTAAGGCCAAACCTGTTCTTTCAGACTTATTCCAATAATATCCATAGCTCTCCTAGTTGCAAGATAATCATGGGCATCATTTACACCAACCAGTTCATAGCAGTTGGATTGATTAAGATAGTGAAATGACTTGGGATTTCCCAGCTTATATCTCTCAATTTCCTGATAAGACTTAAAATCTATTAGCTGGAATGATGTGACTAAAATTTTATGAAACTTGCTCAAGAAATATGCAAGGTAACAGTTGAATATCAAGAAATGAAGCCTACCTGTGGTGGTGCGGCACAGAGAAGGTAAAAACAGTGATAGTTGCGTTCAGGATCTGAAATTTGGCAAACACGAGATCTCTCTAAAAGATAGGTTCTGATGGCTGCTCCTGATATCCTTCCATGCTTATCAAATTGAATCTCAACAAATTTTCCAAAACGACTGCACAAACATCAGTAGTCACAAACTGCAAGGAAATTTCGGAAAACTATATTTGACTATGTGACTAAGCAAAGATATACTCTATGCAGTCAATTCATCTCCCCTTATCATCAAGAATAAGTTCATAGTAGAAGTGGGAGACATGCAGTGTTCTATCTATTGCCAGTTTCATCTTCTTCAGTAAACTATGATGCCATGGAGCAAAAACTTGAAAGCATACAAGTAGAACATCTAAAACATGCAATGTCTGCAGATGTAAAACATGTTGCCTTTTGAGATCAAAATACAGATAATTAGGAAGACAACGAGAATGAGTTTACTAAATTTTGTGAACATCAAAACATGGAAATGGAAGAAGGAATCACTTTTTTATACCTGGAATTGTTATTTTTAACTGTTTTTGCATTGCCAAATGCTTCGAGAACCGGATTTGACTGCATCCACCAATTAGCACACAACTTTAGATGCGTCCAAGCTAAAAACTAAGTGAAGAAAACATATATGTGGAAATGAAGAGACAAATTCCATTTTCAATTTCACTAGGAATATCTTTTAAGAAAGAAAAGTAGTAAATTAAGGAGTTTAAAGCTGGCAACTATGTATTGAATACCATTCCAAGTTCCTATTGCAGAAATTGAGAAAGAAAGTAAAGACATTCAAAATCTAGAATGCATGATATGCTCTTAGTACTGTCAGTAAGTCCCTACTTTTAGAAAATGCAAATGCCCAAGGCATTGTGTTCTGCTGCACCTCAGAACTTAAGGGACAATCCAAATAATAATAACAGCTGCATGTGTATTTCCATGTCAAAATCTTACATGCATTTCCCTCTGTATTCATACTACAAGGTGACACCACACTCGATATTATTAGTTACCTCGTAGTCAATTTTATCCAAGTCAGAGATGTGAATACAACTTAGGGCAAAACCAAATAACAATTACACACATATAAGTTTATTTGCAATGTCAAACTCTGTCATGTGGCCACGCATGTCCATACTCCAAAGGAACATCACATTGAATATTATTAGTACCACACAGACAATTCTGCCCAAGTTAGAGCTACATGGATGGCTTGTGAGATCAGAATCTCCAAGCCTCGGATATTGACACTTTTAGCAGATTCTTGGCCTAAATGTGCAATCTGACAAAGACCTTGGGAAATTAATTAATTTAGTAAGAGATTGATTGTCGAGCTTACTTCTAAAACTTGTTGTTCAACAGTCCGCCCTTCAGCAGCAGTACGGCCACCTAAATATGCAAGGTATTGCATAAGCATTTTTGTGATCTCAGTCTTACCAGCCCCACTTTCACCACTGACCAGAATAGAATTGCTGCTTCCTTCATTAATCATTGCCCTGTTCAAAGTGAAGAACTTCAGAGGGATTGTTTCCATGATGCTTGGAACAATGTAAGGAGAAAAAAAAAAGTGGTTCCATGATCACCTATATGCAGCATCAGCAATGGAAAAAACATGGGGGTTCAGCCCTCCAAATGGTGCTCCGTTATATCGTTCCATTGTTTGAGTGTCATAAAAATGCGAGAGTGGTTGGAATGGATTGAGGGCAATCAGTATGTTTCCACTGTAGGTCTGCATGATATTCAAAATATCATAATCCAACCACTGAGAGTTATAGTAACTAATCATACAAGGGCATTCAAAACCAAAAGTAAATCCATCTCACATAAATTTCATTGAGTTCATATCTGGTCGCTAAATTGTGCAATACTCCAGGCTCATGCAAATATGATAGCTTAGTCATGTCATCAACTCCCCCCACAGGCGCTTCTGCATCCTTCGGATATATTTTTGCTAAATTCGTACTGACCTGGTAAAAAAGATATCATAAACAACGAATCAGATTTCATACTCAGTACAAAAACAAATTTGAGGGATTCTTTCACTCTGACATATAGAAATTGCAAAATTGAATTGATGCCACAGGTAGGAAGTATACCAAAGAGATTACAGAAACTATCCAAGAATTCAAATCATATAAATATCCAAAAGAGGAAAAAAGAAGAGGAAGGAGATTCAGAAAAAAGTGAAGAGATATGAAGGAAAACAAATTCTTAAGAAGCATTATCTTAAATCTGGCTGTGGGCAAGTACCCTTTGTTTTACCTCAAAATTCCATTTACTATATTGGTCTTCAATATAAAGTTTTCAGGGACATCATTCAAGCAGCACTACTCCTGCCCTTCCTCATAACTTCCCATCAACTAGCCAAAAGTACTAAAAGAAGAACATGCAATAGCCCAGTTACACCATAGTTGTAACTTATGGTCCCATGTACCATAGATTACTAAATCAATTTTCTAATAGCAAGTCTTAATAGTTTCTCCATCCCTTTTGCAAGTAAATGAATATTCAAATTGATTCAGGTGCCTCACAGATCAAGTTTGAATCCTACTGCCAACACGCAGAGTTCAATTATCTTAATGCATAAATCAGTCAAACCAGGCACCAACAAGATAAAATATAGAAGAAAACATTGGACTGAAAGACAGTTAAAGTAAAAACACATTTCAAGAGCCTGGTAATTTGGACCGACTATGATTCAGCATCACTATGAATTGTATTTACCATCTTCCCATCAGTAGTTTGAATCTCAGCTTCCGCTCCTTCAATGTGAATAACAGTTCCTTCGATAAAAGCTAATTCTGGATCTGCAACCCAGACATGAGAACCAACAACAATGTTTTCTCGAGTTTCCTGTTGAAGTTAAAGCACAACAAGAACTTACATGATTCAATTGACACGTTGAAAAATGACTGCTACTAGAAAACCAAAAAATGAATGCCAAATAGATACTTAAGTCCAGCACCATTAATGATTAAAAGATTTCCTACTTGAGCTCCTAACTATCAAAACCAAATACCCCATAGGCATTGTTCTAAAAGTACTAACAGTGCCATATGTTTATTAATACTTGGTTAAGGTTATGAGAACCAAAATGTCCAAAGTCATCATAACAAGGTTTTAGCTGCCAACTGCTATTTCCTGTGCAAGAAACATATATAGTCAAGAGGCAATAGTTTGCCACATCCCAAAAAATTCACCTACACAAATTACATTCCCATGTCTCAAGAAAATACAATTTTATTTAAAATTTTAGTACTTTAATTTACAAGCTCGCTAATTAAATTTCTCCTTCATCTTTGACACAATAATATGACTGTAAACCTAGCTGGGTTTGAATCAAATGATGGTAAGAAAATTTAGATAAGCATGAAGATACATAGTCACTAAAAAACAAATTACAACTTACCATTCTGATTCTCAATGAACGGCAATTAGATGAACCTCATCAGATTGAATTCAATCAACAGACATTCAGCTCTTGCACTGAATCAAGCATTAGTAAAGACAATTTAGACCTCCGATGCTACATCAAAATTACAAAAATCTATCACAAAAGTAACTGCAATGCCAGAATGTAGTTCTGCGAAATAAAATTCCTGGATAGTTAAATTATTTGACGGTGATTGAATGGAAAATAGAAAATCTTCGTAAGAGTGAAGATTTTATTTTGTTTTGTTTTTCTTTTCTTTTTTCTCTTTCTTCTTTGGAAGTTGTGTTCGTTTCGTTTGATTACAGGAGGTGACATCGATCGAACACCCTGTGTTTTCGCCATTTTTAGGAGATGCTTGTGGCTGTCTCTGCAAGGGGCGGTTTTGGCGGAAAATTAGCAGAAAAACAATTTATGCAGATATTTTTCTTAACTTACTTGTTCGGCAAGTAACGGCTTTTTATGAAAGTGTTTTTTATTTTTTAAAAAATTTTCAGGAAAAAAAAAAAGATTTATCGTCTATTTTTCTTTCAACGTCTTTATATAAGCTTAACGCGCAAGTCATAGCTTAAGAATTAAATAATCAAATCTATAACACGTTGTTAAAAACGTTGTTTTTCATTCATCATGTAATTTAAAAAATACAAAATTGTTTTGTTATTATTTTTCAAACACTATTTCCCTTTTTTTTTTTTAAATATAAAAAAAAAATTGTTCACAAAATACCAATTCTTAACTTCTATGCTCGAGTGAAACCTAAGAGCACAACTCATCAAATATTTGACTCAACATACTTTCTCCATTTTCTTTTTTTTTTTTTTAAACCATCAAAAATAATAGCAAACGATTTAAATTTGTTAGTATTTATAAAAATAAATTAATTTACATAAAGTATATAAAATAGAGAGAAATAACTAAAAAAATGAAAGATAAAAAAAATGGTACTAAGTAGATTTCTGTTTAAGCACTATAACACTTGAGGTAGAGATTTGAGTGCTACAATGCTCAGTTAAGCTCTTTGAATCTTCTTCTTTGAGCACCGTGTGTTGATTGTTGAGCCTCCAACGTTGAAATTTATTGATGTAATTTTTATAAAAATTATTTATCTCTTTTAATAAGTGTAATCTTTTTAAAAAGTATTGTGTTTTATTAGAGAAATATCTCATTTCTATAAATATTTTTGACACATTCCAATTGATTAAAAAAAATAATTCTTTTTTTTAATCAAATTATCTCTACTCATCAATTATTTTTAAAATTATTACTTATAGTTTAAAAAAATTATATTCAATGTGCACTTTTACATATTATAATTGTTATTGATCAACATTTTTAACAAAATTCCTCTAACATAAGTAATCAAATGTATTTAAATGCCAAATGTTTCGGTAATCAGACAATATTTTATGCAATGGATATTAAGTTATTAATATTTATACAGTATTCACCCAAATAAATATAAAACAAAAACAACTAAACATGACGATATGATATGTTCATCTTTTTTTTTTCTTAAAGAAAAAAGGTCATTTCGTTATAACGATGAATAGTATAAAATTTCAAGATTATTCAATGAATTATTACGGGTATTTATTTGTTTGGAATTTATAAATTTTCTTTAAGTTTTATATAATTCTAGATTTTTAGCAATAAAAACTATTTATTCTTTGATCAAATATTCAGCCAAATTTGGGGTGTGGGTACCAAAATTAATATAATTGATATTGGTTAGTTATAACACATAACCTGCTAAAAGCGTCTAAATGGATAATAATAAAAAATATTTAATATTCATTAAAAATTGAATAGATTCTAAATCGTAAGATAAATTTAATAGATGAGAGAATTTTAAGATAGAAGTTAGTTTTTTAAAAATAATTTCTCATTAACGAAAATAGTAAAATTAAATTTAAATTTAAATTTATGCTCTCTTTAATCAATATTTTAATTAAATTTATATGTGCATACTTTTATAAATTTTAAATTCATACCCTATAATTATTCATAAATTATTGAGGATCATTCATCATTAATTCACATACATGTTGACATTTACATTTATCATTTTTTATATATTATTAAAAAAAAACCTACTATTATGCTTGCCTTTACAAACATTCTTTCATATATAGCATCTTCTACTTTAAATAAATACTAATTTGAGCAACGATTTTTTTTAAATAATATAATACATTTTTATTATTTCAAGAAGTATATAAAAGTAAGATAATAATTAACGTAGAAATTTCATATCTAAAAATTTTAATGGCGCTGCATGAGAGAATGTTTTAACTAAAAAAACTATCACTTATAAAAAAATAACTAACAAACAATGTCACTTATAAAAAAAGAACCAACAAAAAAATTGAAATAAATAAAAAATTGAAAGGAGAAATAAGAAAGAAGAAAGGGAAAAAAAAAAACAAAAGAGGTATAAACATGATTTGATTTCGAGCAAGGCCGTGAGCTTGACAGTTGTACACGCAACTACAGGTCAGCAGTGGTGTACACAGCCACCAACTTGTGGCAGTAGACAGCTGAGGCCTGTAGCAACATGACTCGGCACAGGCCGTCGGCGGCACAATCAGCTGTTGTGTTCTTTTTTAGGTGGTGCTCTGTTCATCAATAATGAGTGACGAGCGGCAATCAAAGTTCACAAATCGGCAATGGGTAAAAGACTTGGGTGTGGGGCACAAGAGCAACAGGAATTATAGTTTCATTTGTTTTTCTAACTCAACCCCTTTTCAGGTTTTAGATAATTCGATTTAAGCTAAAATATTTATAATACTTTTCAAATAAGTCTTAAACATAATTTATATTTTAAATAGATGGATGTCATAATTTGAGCTTGCTTTCTCACAAAGGCCAATAATGTTTTAAATTTAATATTTTAACTAATTATTTAGGTGTACTTTTTTAAAAATATAATAGCTGGCACTTGCTTAGAATCGTACAATTGATAATTTAGATTCATTTTCTTAAACATAATTGATATTGGCTCAAATATGATAATTTGATTGATAAGTTTAAATTTTTTTAAATGAATAATTGAACTTGAATAACTGATTTTGTGCAGAATTTTGTAAGTACGAAATTAACATAATTGATATTGGCTAATTACAACACGCCACTTAACCAAAAGCGTTCAAGTTGGTAATAATAACAAAAAATTTAATATCCAATAAAGATTGAATAAATTGTAAATCGATAAATCCAAGAGATGAAAGGATTTTGAGAGAAAAGTTAGTTAGTTTTCTCTAAAATTCTCTTACTAATAAGAATAATAAAAATAAATTTTAAATTAAATTTATACTTTCTTTAATTGAAATTTGAATTAAATTTATGTATGTATACTTTAAAAATGATTTGAATTCATTCTCTAAAAACATGAGCAAATATTCATGAATTACCGAGGATTATTCATCATTAATTTGCGTACACATTGACCATTCATATTCATACATAAAATATTATAACTCCACTTGTTTTTATAAATACTTCTTCATTCACAACACCTTCTTTTTTTTTAAAGATAAATACTAAATTGAACATTGGAGTATCTCTTTATTGGATAAATACTAACTTGAGCATATTCTTTAAAACGACCTGCCCAATCCCACTTTGGTGTTAGGGTGAATTGTGACCTTAAACCGTTAGTTATATGCTTGATTTTCTAAAACTCACTAGATAAAAACAGTGAAAAATAAAAATACATACTTTTACATGACCTCACTATATGTCTCATAAATATACTAGTACATATAGATGCATGTTACAAGCATCACGTGCCTCAATAAGACTTCATAAATTCTGTAATATCTTGAGAGAAATTTTTTGAAAAAAAATGGGTGAGTCTAATGACTCCGTGAGTGATTAAAAAAATACCTATATACATTTTTATTGATAAAACTACACATTTATAAAAAGTACACCATATGAATAACATAAAAAAATATATGCGGTGAACAAACGTGGACATATGCTAATATTATAAGTTGATTTAAAACTTGTACTATGAAATAATTTTGAAACTATATATTTAATAATCATAAAACTTGTGCTGAAGTATTAATATATGGAACCTGTTGCTATATCTTTTCTTAACTGAGTATGGTAAGATATATAAGAGATTTGAAAATATTACATATTATATTTATACTAAAAACTACACTAAACTAGTACTTAAGTAGAAACTTTGTGTAGTAATCAGTATCCACAACCGGTAAGAATAAGTATTTATATATATGTATAAATATACGTATTTTATTTGTATGTGGGTGATACTGTTGTGTGATATGGTGTGTGATGTGTATAATTTCAAAAATTAAATACGCAACGGAAGTATTCATACATATTAAACAATATGTAACATATTCAATCATGTATGATCATTCAAGTACATATATATATCTCATATATATATTTCATGCATAATATAAAATGAATAACAAATTAATAACCTACCCGGATATGAAGGTAGCTTTACAAATCTTCAAGAACTCCAAGCTTCAATTTTGTTGAGCTCACCTTGAAGTGTTCCCTTGCACAATTCTAGTTCACAACTAAATCCGGTGGGATTGTGAAGCTAGAATGACAGCCTTGAATTTCCAGCAAATGATTGTTTTAACACTTAAAACAATTTGTCCTTATGATTACTACCAAGAGATGAGAAGAATTTGGTGTTTTCTATAGTTCTTTACAACTCTATATGTTGTAGCTTGGTAAGCCTTTGCATTTTCTCTCAACACTTTGAGAAAAACACTTAGGAAAAGCTCTCAATTCTCTCTCTTTTCTCCTAGAACGAATTTCACTCTCTCTTTCACATTGAACTCTTTCAATTCTTTCTTAAGTGCAAAGAATGATTTCTCTTAGTGCTCCACCACCACTTAACCATGTTTGCCATTACAAACATTAATCTATCATATTTTTCACTCACCAATTTGATTCAACCAATTGAATCAATTTCTAGAGAGTAAATGGCATTTAATCAATGTTAAGTGGTTTTACCACTTCCTTAGTGCATCATTTAAGAATTACAAAGTGGTAAACTTTCCTTATTATTAATAACAAGTGCATTCTCCATTAGTAAATGGTGTTTGCCACTTATTCCAATTAATAATAATAATTTGATTAATATATAAAATATTAATAATTCAAAACTATTTTGAATATTTACATTTACCATATATGTATTTACCAAGCAAGGTAAATAGGTAAATACATGGTAAATAATTTATGGAGCAAGATTATGTCACTTGTCAATTTTTTATTGGTTAACAACTCTTGTAAACCAATAATGTGTTTTACCTTCAATTATTGACAAGTGAATAATAAAAGGAACTTAGAAACATTTTTCATTTTGCTGAAAATTGTTGGATTAATTATTCAATCCAATTCGCCGCCCCAGTGCACAACGAGTACACTTCATATTGTGAGACTCTGTAGGTCCATGCCCGATTTGTCATATGAAACTATTTCACACGTCCGTGAACAATGTCCCACACACATGTTACAGATATTACAAAACGGCGCATTAGACCATACAAGTTGAGGTTATAACATATTCGTATAATCCTTCCATCATAAATATCCTAGAAGAGCGGAGATATAGATCAACACCGTCAAGTCTCCATGTGCTCAACCATAAACTTATCTCTAGATTTGTATTTCAATAAATAATATCCGTAAACACTTTCACGATATTATTTTTCCAAGAAATTCTTGGATGTCTGCTTATGGCCATAAGACTTTCTGAAATACAATCTTAGAGTTACATGATATTTTACTCACCCAATTGAGTTGATGGATCCCATATCTGTACACACCGAACTCCATGAGCATCGGACCATACCCAGCGACACCCAGCGGTCAGACCATGAAAGGTATCTGACATGTGTGGAACCAAAGTATGATGGATCACTCACAAGTCCACCGTGGCACTCAGGTCTAAGGACCACGAATACTACTCAACTCGAAAGATCCTCCATTGACGGCTTTATGGGATGTCTATTGGAGATCTTTGTGAGTATGTTCAATATTCAGTCCTTACTGAATACTTGTATCTCTATACGAGTTTCCACTAAACTCATGGTCTGCTAAGACTAACCATCTGGACTATCTAGATATAGACATACACTGATCTATATATATATATTAAGATCTTCACTAGCAGACCCGCATTAGTGAAGGTAGATCAGGAACATTAAATTTAAGAACATATTTGCATAACAACATTTCTTAGCACCATTTGCAACTCATTGCAACTATGTCATTTTTAATATATTCTTAGGTCTTTGTCCCATTTCAGACAAGGCTCTAACTCTTTAGATTTTACTAACTCTTAGTTCTGATCTAAACTCCTTTAGATCAGATCTGAACTCGTTCAGATCATACAATGTCTAAAACGTTACAAGCATCTTACCATATTTATAAATAAAATAATTAGTGATATATTGAAATCATAAATGTATAAACATAAAGCAAATATTTATACATAAAAGGGATGGCACGTAAGCACAAATCCCAACAGATACTTGATTTATATATTGTTATTAGTAGTGTTTGTATAGGTTAAGGTCATACTATTAGCATTAGGTTTAATTGCAAGACTTTAGATTTATTTTAGGGACCAAATTGTAATACTTTAAAAGCTTTGGGGGTAAATTCATAAATATCAAAAATTAGCCACTTAGTATAAAAATACACTTTTAAAACATTAATTCTCTCATTTTGGTCGAGTTACCTCTTTTAGAGAGAAAGAAGAGAGAAAAAGAGGGGAGAGAAAGAGAAGAAGGAGAAGAAAAAGAAGAAGAAATTGGAATTTTGGATTTTAAAAGGTATATCACAACTATTTCTCAATTTATTGGTATTAATTATGTTAATTTCTTTAAGTTTTGATTTCTAAAAATATGTATAATTAAGGATTTGATGTGTATTTCGTATGATATTTTGAGAATTGATGATGATCTATAAGATAGCTTGATAAATCATGATAGATTGTAAAATTTCTACTTGATAGTCTCTTGATCCAAGAATTTTATAAATTGTTGTGATTCGATTCTGATTTTGAATTTTGAGTATATGAAATTAGACATGTTTAGGATCATCTGAGACTTTGAATCGATTCAAAATTTTAGAAATTGAATTTTTGTGAATTTACCAAAATGACCCTGAAATTTTGAAAATTTCCTATATGAACAGTATGATACAGTGACAAACAATTTTTGTTCTACTGAATAATCTTCAAAAATTATGAATTTGTGAAATATGATAAGTTTATATGTCTAATATGATATACTCAGAATTGAGAATTTAAATCAATGTGGTTGAAGTGTTATGATTTTCTAAAGTGTATTAGCTCATTGTAGTATTTGATTAACAGATTTTTAAAGTTATAGAATAAAATAGTTTTAAAATACTTTTGGCAGTTATTTTGAAGTGAAATATTTATCACGGATTGGGATATGTGTCAAGAGTATTTCTGTGATATTTTTATAATTTTTGAATTAGTATATGATTTTATAAAATTAGGAGATTTAATACTGTTCAATAAGTATCTTGATCCTGTCAGATTAGTAGTTTGGATTCGATGGTGTGTATGGAATGGATTGTATAGGAATTTTGATATAATATTTATATATAAGAAGAATATATGAGTTAAAAATGATATATTCTGATTTTGGAGTAATTGGACATTATTTGATGTATTAGAAAATTTTGTTAAGTGTAAGTGGTCAGAATGACAGGTTTTGAGAAACTAAATATTTAGAAAATTTTGATGTGATAAATGCATTGTGTATAATTTTGTAAGTTATTTAAAGTATTTTGTGTGAATTGTGAGGCTTATGAAAGGATTGATCTCCATTGATAAGTTAAGGAGATTTAAGCCTTATAGCTGTAAGTACTAAGAGGTAAGTATACTAGACTTTTTACTGAAATCACAATAAACGTAGTAATTGTTTTATATGATTTTGTAAATGTGGTTAAGAATATGTTTATGTTATTTCAAAGTATATTTTGATATGAAATGTGAAGATATGTATTTATGAATGTGAGCATGGATATACATGACATACATGTGTTTTTGAAAGTGAGCTTTCAAAGTGAAATGTGTTTAACAAAGAAAGCTTTTGAAGTGTAATATGTCCATGAGAAATATTTTGTGTTTTGAGAATGCTTGAACTCACTATTGACTTAGTAAGCATCTTATGTGATTTGTGGAGCCTTTATGTGTGGCCTTTCCTTCGGGATTGGTATATGTTATGTGTTTCATATGTAGGGATGATCCTATTGGTACCTAAAGGAAGATTGAGTCATTACATTCGTGTGGTGGCGTATTAGTACATGTGAGATGACTCACCGATGATCAGGATAAGGGTTTGAATTTTACCTTTGGGCTTGAGCATTATATATGTGTAATTTAAACCTCACTTGTACTATTCCTCTCATACGGTATGTCACCTACGAGTGACATTTGACTCATTATGTGATATGTGATGTGTAAGTCCTACTAAGTAGTAGTTGAGTGATGGTATTCATGTAATATGTTTTGAAAGAATGTGTAAGCTCTTACATGACATGTGATTTGATAAGATTATGATTTTGATTTATCACAACATATTATACATATGCATTGTGTACATATATGTATTTGTATTTGATATATGAAAAACTAGTATGCTTACTGAGTTTTATACTCATTATAGTTTATGGTGATTTCAGGTAAATAAGGTACATGTGTGCTTAGCGGATTTGGCAAGGTTTCTGCTATTTCTTGGGTTCCCTAAGTTGTTAGGTTGCTGAGTGTTTCATTTGGGGACACGTGGGATATGATATTTGATTTGTCCCTATTGAATAAATACTTATGTATTATTTTATTGTGTGTGGATTAGATTTGGTTTAAGTTTCATAAGTGTGGTTATTGGATGATTTTAAGTAAGAATTTACAATGAATATATTCTGGGCTCCCGGTAACAAAGTTGCTACTGGTGACGTAGTAGAGTGTTAATCTCTGAGAAAACTCTGTGTATCTCCGGTTTAATAATTGTCCCAGTCATAATTCAATTGTTATAATTCTGAAAGAAATTGAAATGAATGTTCAAATATGTTCAATAGAAGATTATGTGTATATGTTAGATTATGAGTTGATTTTTAGTGTTGAACTTACTAGCAACTTACTAAGGATTCATATGTTGAATTAAAGTTCAAATTTTTGTGTAATATTATTTATGAGTGCACATTTTTGAATGAATGTAAATGATGTCGTGTGTCAGATCTTTTAGATCTGGGACGTGACACTTCGTCGTACCCGAAATACTCATCGGGTAGAGCGTTGGACGTACTCTTTTTTATCTTATCTCATAAACTTGTCTTACGCATGCATAGAGCAAACTGACTCTCAAAAAATAAACTGTTCATACACACGGCTCAAAACTTTTATGTATATATAAACGGGTTCTAAATGCTTGAATCTCATATCTCTATTTAAATAGGAAGATAAAATCTAGTGGTTTCAAAATCATTTCTTTTATATAACATATAAACTTATAGTGTTTCTTTATATCATATCTCATACTCTTTAAATTTCAAAGTACTTAAAAATCATTATTGATACATGAAAAATACTATTTCAAATATAATATTTTCTTAATTAATTACATATTTATTTAAATACTTCAATTCATCTCATTTTCATAAGATAAATAAAAAAATATATGTTTAAAAATAATTATAAAAAAATAGTTAAATATTTATTATCTCATACTTTTTATACTTTACACTTTAATCACATAAATTATTTAAGCATATTTTTACTACTATATACTACCATGGACCATAAAAATTTTAATTATAAAATCTCTACATTTAACAGAATACAAAATAAATTATAAACATAATTTATGTACATGCATTTATATTGATCATAATAATTTTTCACTAATGTAATCATGAGCATGTCAAAAGATATCCTAAAAACATAATTAGTTAATCCCAATATTTACTTATCTAGAATAAATTATAAATAAATAAAGACAATACTACAAAATTAAATAATAAAATTATTATATTAAAAACATAACATATGTATTTATATAATATTCACTCACCATTCACAATCTTAATTCTTATTTTTTTTGAATAGTACATATACACACCGATTTTATAAACTCTTTCTTAATTATTAATCACATATAAATACTTACATAATCCATTGCCAATAAAATATAAATAAATACATACATGCATACATACATACATAAATTTATAAATAACAATTCCATTACCAACATAATATAATACACATACATATATATATATATGCCAATTTTATAGTTTACAAAATATAATATACATACATGCATACACATAAATTTCATGGCTAATACAATGTAATATATACATGTATATGCACATACATACATACATGCATATATACATATTGTTGAAACTGGTGCTTACGTACTAATCTAAATTTATATGAATATTAATTATTTAATATTTATATAATAAAGATTTCGAACAAAATTGTTAATATTAAATATATATAGTAAGATGTTTGTAATATTTAGACATAATATGATCTGAAAGAGTTCAAATCGGATTTAAAAGAGTTTAAACTAGGGTTAAGAGTTAGCAACGCTGAAAGTTATAATTGTTAAAAATTAGTAGGTTATAAGAGTCAGTGAAATTTAAAGAGTTAAAGTCTTGTCTGAAATGGGATAAAGACTCGAGTGTATACTAGTAATGACAAAGTTGTAAAGGGTTGTAAATAGTGCTAAGAAATGTCATTGTGCAATTACGTTTTCAAACGTTATGTTCCTGATCTATTTTTATTGATGCGAGTTTATCAGTGGAAACCTTATTTAATATAAACTGATGTATGTTTATATTTGGATAGTTCAGATTATTAGTTTTAACAAACAATGTGCTTAATTTAAGCTTGTATAGGCATGCAGGTATTTAGTAAGAACTGGGTACTGAATAGGCTCAAGTATAATCTCCAATAGACATCCCATAAATCTGTCAATGAATGATCATTTTGAGTTGAGTAGTATCTGTAATCTCTTAACCTGAGCACCACAGTGAGCTAGTGAGTAATTCACTATACTTAAATTTCACATATATCAGAGACTTTTCATGATCTGATCGTTAAGTATGGTTCGATGCTCATGGAGTTAGGTGTGTAGATATAAGATCTGTCAACTCATATGTGTGAGTTGTATATCCAGATACTCCAAGATTGTGCTCCAAAAAATATTATAGCCATAAATAATTAGCCTGAAAAAAAAAAAATTCTCGTGTAAGAAATAATATCGTAAAAGTATTTGAGGATATTGTTTATTGGAATATGAATCTAAAAATAAGTTCTAGAGTTGAGCATATGGAGACTTTTGACTGTGATGACCTATATTTTCGCTTTTCCAAGATATAAATGACAGAAGAATTATATAAATATGTATAAACCTCAACTTGTATGGTTTAATATGTTGTTTTGTTATTTTGATAACATGTGTGGGGGGCAACGTTTATAGATTTACGAAAGAGTCCTGTAAGATAAGTAGGTGTGAATTCTCACTATATAAAGTGTACTCGTTGTGCACTAGAGTAGCGCACCAGATTGAATAGTTCAATTAAAAAAGTTTTCGAAAAATTAAAATTATTTAAGTGTCTCTCAAAGAGATCATAGGGTTTAAGTATTAAGCCCAAAATCTTGACAAGTGAGACTTGTCACTTTTATTTTTTTATTGTATGTTACATATTATACCATTAATTTGTTAAAGCATAAAATATAACAAAATTTTATTTACTTAATATATAATTTACAAATATTACAAAAATTATATATATAAAAATGAAACAAATAGTATGAAAAGTTTTAAAGCCAAAAGGCTATTCGACCAAATCTATATAAATTGGTGTTATTTTTTATTGGCTTAATTTTATATTAAATGTTAATAATTT
The DNA here is from genome assembly GCA_946807835.1 of Ailanthus altissimus. NCBI lineage: Eukaryota > Viridiplantae > Streptophyta > Magnoliopsida > Sapindales > Simaroubaceae > Ailanthus > Ailanthus altissimus. Next base: position 26,698,999 of record OX327684.1, read on the forward strand.
AGTCAATTGGAGGTTTTATCACGTGGTGACATGTAATAATTATGGCCAAATGAATTGTCACCATTTGAAAACAAACTTTCAGTCAAATGAAATCAAATTATTTTTTAACACGCTTAGAGTGTTAAGCAAAAAAATACAAATTAATAATTGCATAATTTTGATCAATAGAAATTATTTGTAAATATAGTTATTAATAATAAAATCTCTGCAGTATAAAGTAAGCATGACATGCTTATTTTTATTCATCATGCTTTGACAAAGTCATGAAATGACTTTTATTTATAAGTCTTCAAATTACATTTGGTATGTTTTTATTAGGCCATTCCTTTAACAAATGATAAATGGCTATTAGCTTTTGTATTTTTTGATCACACCATTATTTTATATGACTCATAATTTTTTTAAGTATGGCAATGCAAGATTTAAGCTTTGTCATGCTTCTTTTTCTTTAGCCACGGCTTTGAACATCATCGAATGATTTTAAGGCAACGGAGGCTATAAATAGCCTTGCTTGATTCATTTGTTTAAAAAAAATTAACAAGTTAAGGGTAAGAAAATTGAAGAAAAATAATAAGCAAAAAAGATTGCTAAATGTTCAAGAAATGTATGAAGTAAGAGTCGCTTCAAGTTAAATATTCTGTCGAGAATAGAAAGTTACCATTCTAACTTAAAGGATCCTACTGAATAGTAGACTATAATTACGTAAAGCACGTTTCGAGAGTGAATTCTATAATATCTCATTAGTGAAAATGGATGTTTGTTTATTTTATACTACATATTTATATATGTGATGTGTAAATTAAAAATTAAAAATATACACACTCACTCAATACACAACATACTTTCACATACATACCTGTATGCATACATCCATGCATACGTACATATATACATATCAATTATATAGCTAATAAAATATAATATACACACATATATATATATATACATAAAGACATATATACATACATACATACATACATATATATCTATTCCATGACTTATATACATATCTATTCAATGACTTATACACATACATACATACATATTTATTTCATTGCTAATACAATATAATATAGGGATAAGGATATTTTTGTCCCATAAATTTGACTTAATTCTCAATTTTATCTCACGAGTTTCAAAAAATTCAATTTTGTCATAGTCCGTTAGTCAGATTCCGTTAAATTGAACTGAAAATCTATTTTGATTGTATATTAACAAATTTGCTCTCAATTATTAAGTTAATTAGAAATAGTGACGTGAGTATATTATATAATGTACACTTGTCGATTATTAATAGGCTATTAAAAATAAAAAGACACGTGACACATTTTAATAGATTCAAAATTTAATATTCCTTAAAATTTTTATTTTATATTAAAAAATAATTAAAATAAATAAAACTGAACTACTAAAACCAGCAACTACCATCGTCAGCCACCACCATTTGTCAGATTTTGATAACGAAAATAGATAATATTTATGTCATTGGATTTTATTTTTTTATATCTATACAATGGTTGAATCATTTTTGTCAAAAAAAAAAAAAGAAGAAGGTGGCCAAAAAATAGATTGAAAATAGGAGGAGGGTGGCGGCCACTACGGGCCACCGTGAAACGGTGAGGCGGTGGATTGCACCGCTCTCACCGTTGGACAGATTGGCGACGGATCTATCTAACACCGTTTAATGATGAACGGCGGTGACTGTCACCTCTAACAGTATTTTTTTCACTTTTGGCACATCTACGTATTTCGTTGATAAAAAAAAAATCATACCACTACGTAAATCACAAAATTTTGAGTCAAATGATATCAATTTTGAGTCAAATCGCAATTGGTTACCAGCGATCGGTCAACTAATACGACGATGGTGGTGGTTGCTCTCTTTTTATTTATTTTATTTTATTATTTAAGTGACAAATCAGTGGTTGACAAGTGAATGTTTTGTGTCAGGTTATTTGAAAGTTTTGTGCAGAGTGACTATTCTACCTCTCTAATGTTAAAATTAACAGAGTCTAATTAACAGATTAAGACAAAATTAAAATTTTTAAAATTCATGAAATAAATTTAAAAATTAAATCAAACTTGTGGGATAAAAATATTCTTATCTCTATAATATACATACATACACATAATTTTTATGTTAATATAACGTATGTACATACATACATACATACATACATATAGATGTATATATATACGAATATATACACACACATACATACATACATACATGCATGCATGCAAATATATATACACATATATATACATACATACATACAAATATGTATGTATATATTTTTTACATCAACTAAAAATAAATATATTAAACAACTTTAAAAATAAAAATAAAATACTCACAGAATATAAAATAAAGTATAATAATATCCAAAATTCTCCCATTTTTTTTTCTTCTTCTTCTTTCTCTCTTTTCCTTCTTTCCGTCCAACGAGAACAAAACACAAAACTCCAAAATAAATTAAAAAATATATTTTCTTTTTATCCACACATTTTTTCTTACAAGGAACCCTAATATTTAAAAAAAATAATATATAAAAAACAATTTTATAGACCCCACGCATTTAATAAAAAAATATAATATAAATATAAAAAATCTTACTATTATATATATATATATATATCTACATAATAATTTTAAAGGCTTTAATATAACATATATTTATCATACAACATGTATCTATCATATTTAGTGTTTCTTTACCAAACTTTTTACTATTAATTATTAAAATTGATATTATGAAAATATCATTGATATGTGTATATATATATATTTAAAAAATATTACTATTAAAAATTATTGAAAACTTAATAATATTTGGATATTATATATATTTTTCAGATAAATACTATAATATTTTTAATTACAGAATAGCATTGCATTTTCATTATTTTGAAGAGTACCTAATAGTAATTGATGCGAAGATTCTATATCCGATAAATCGAAACTAATGGATGGGTTTTACAGTTTGACACCCGAATAACAAATTTATAAATAATTTCACGGGCGAGGACTAAAAATTTGTAAATTTGAACTTATTAACGGTGAATACATCAATAACAAGTGGGGTACAAATATATATTTTTTCTTTTTTGTTGGGGAAGGATGGTGCGATTATTATATGTCAATATATTACGATTGGGCTAATAATAATAATTTGTGCACTAGGCACAAATTTACTTGTAGCCAATTATAATAAAATTGAACGTTAATAGAAAAAAAAGTAACGTGATACTTCTTAAATTATTTCTCAAAATTAAATTTTAAATGAGATATTAAATAATTATAAAAAAAGATAATAAATAATTTTAAAATTTATAAAAATTAATTATCAAATAATTAATTAACACATTATTTAAAATTTAAAATATATAATATTATTAATAAAAAAATTTATTAATCAATCATAACAAAACTAATACAAAATTAGATTAAAAAAATTGACCATAAATAAAAAAAAATAGATAACAATTTAAAATAAATAAGAGATAGACGAAAAAATAAATTAAATATTTGTCATTGTATACCAAGTTACCAACATCGATTTCCTTTTGTTTGTATTTAGTTTGCGTGAGTGGAAAATGATATAACAGTCCTCTGGTGCCATTTCCTTTGAACTTAGTCTTAGATCACGGTCCAACGAGTTTTAAATTTTATAAATTACAAATAACTTTGAGCTTAACATTAAGGCACGAGATTTGTGTGTTCAATAAATAAATAAATAAAATAAAGTTCGAGTTGCGTTAAAAATAAATAAATAAAATTTTGGTCTAAGTAAAAAAAAAAAAAAAGAGAAAAAGATAATAAAAGTTGAGTAATTTTTATTCTAAAAAAAGAAAAGAAAAGAAAAGCTGGAGTACTTTTGTGAAGTATAAACGGCAGACGGAAATAAAACGACATCTCACCGAATCGTATCCGGACACGTAATCACTCTTAATCGGTTATTATTTTTTGGCTAAAACACTCTTAAAATGCATTGCTGATCACACTCCCCTGCCCTCTCTATCCCGTTAAGAGCCATCGTCACAAAACCACGCCACGTGTCCCAGACCTGCACTTTGGACTTTTAGATCAAAAGGTCGTTACTTTTCCCGTTTCTGGAAAGTATTGAAAGCAAAAGCTTGCGTAGCAAGACAGAGCCATACCAACTAAGCCGCATTTTTCTCTGTGGATAAATTGATGTAATCAGAGCACATTGATTCGCGAAGAGGGACGGAGATGCCGCCATCGTCGTCGAGGCACCAGCAATTAGCGGCAATTAACGAAACCCTAACCCTAATACCAGGCCTCCCAAACGACGTCGCATCACTGATTCTTTCATTTGTTCCTTACTCGCACCACTTGCGGCTCAAGTCCACGAGCAAATCATGGTGTCTCTTCTTCTCATCAGAAACCCTAATATTCAACCGCCTTAAATTCTCTTCCCAATCGCACCTCCTCTGCATATTTCCTCAAGATCCTTCCATTTCCTCTCCTTACCTCTTCGATGCGGCTAATCGCGCGTGGCGTCCACTCCCTCCCCTCCCTTGCAACCCCTCCACCTACAGCCTCTGTAACTTCACTTCAATCTCCCTCGGGTCGCACATCTACCTCCTTGGTGGGTCCCACTTCGACGCCCGCTCCTTCCCCCTCGACCGCCCGCTTCCTTCCGACTCGGCCTTCCGGTTCAATTTCGTCACGTTTTCGTGGGAGCGAATCGCGCCGATGATTTCGCCCCGTGGAAGCTTTGCTTGCGCTGCTGTGCGGAGCCTGAATCAGATAATCGTTGCCGGTGGTGGGTCCAGGCATAGCTTGTTCGCTGCGGCGGGTAGTAGGATAAGTTTGGTTGAGAGGTATGACGTGGCAAGAAACGAGTGGGTGCCGATGGATGGGTTACCGAGGTTTAGGGCGGGATGCGTGGGGTTTGTAGCGGAGGAAAGCGGTGAATTTTGGGTGATGGGCGGGTATGGAGGGTCGAGGACAGTCTCAGGAGTATTTCCCGTGGATGAGTATTGCAGAGATGCAGTGGTAATGGAAATGAAAAAGAACAATGATGTTAGTGGTGGCGGTGGTTGGGGGACATGGAGGGAGGTTGGTGATATGTGGGTAGAAGGCGAGAGAGTGCGGTTGGGGAAGATTGTGGTCGCGGAGGATGAAAATTTGGGAAGGCCTGAAGTTTTTATGCTTGACAAGTTTGATATCTTGAGGTAAATTCTATGTCCTTTTTCGTGTTTTAATTGTTTAGTTTACATTAATTGTTTAGTTTACATGAATATGGTAAATGGCTATAAGCCTATAACTTGACCTTGAAGTAAAGTTCACTTGTCTTTGTAGTACGTGCATTTGGTTTTAATTTGATTTGGCTGCTTAATTAAGCTTCCTTTAAAGTGGAATTTGATACTGAATGATAGGGAAGAATTAGAATACTGCATTTTAACGTGGAATTTTATATTGAATGATACGAAGAACTGATTAGAATACTGCCTTTAGTATCTAATAAGATTCTTTTATGCTTCGTGTTTTTAAGGTAAAAATTTGTGGTTGGCATAAAAAGCTTGTCTATGTACAGCTGTCTGGTAGGATTAGTGTTAAGGAAATTAAGAATCTTAATCAACTAGTAAACAACATAAAACAAGGCAGGGGTTAGGATTTAGGTGGTTGTGAAATTAAAGTCATATGCTAAATTTCTAAATGGGCATGTAACTAAATCTGCATTATTGTTTTTACTGGTTTTGTTTGCTTGAATGAATCAATTGCAGTTTATTTTCATCCCCCCATTTTTTGTTTATTTTGATTATAAGAGTAACAATTGGTTCCAGTGTCAATGAAGTTGTTTGCTTACTGAGAAATGAATCTGTTTCTGCATGATGATGCATGATGCATTGGACCTTTTTTCTTTGTGTGGGGTATGTGGGTTTGCTTTGGTTTGACTATTATGAACCTTTACATTGTTTTATATTCATTTGCCATTATGTTGTTTTGCATGTTCTATCATATGTGTGTTGGTTCTGCTCAGTCAAAGTAATTAGTTTGTTGATTAGAAAGCTCTGACTGGAATGGATTTGAAGCTTCATGCACCATTAGTATTGACAACTAATTTCTGAAAGTGCCTCTGTTCTGCTGTGAATTAGATTTGACCATGATTGGTCTATATGCTAACTATTCTTCCCATTCAATTTTGGGATTAACCAAAGCTGAGGAAGTTGGATTTTTTTTTTTTTTGAAATCGAAAATTTGTGGCTTAAGGTTACAACATCATTTGTGGTTTAGCATTTTATATTAGGAACTTCTTGATTTTAATTGTAAATAGAATTTGCGCGAAGAGATGTATTAGGATGCATTAAGATGAGCTCTACGGAAGAAGTTAAATACAATATTTTGGTGTTTTGAAATTTGGGCATCTTTGAGAAACTTTAACATTTATTAGCAATAATATACATCTCTTGTGTGTTCCTCTCCCTCACAACTGCCTTGGAATCTTCACAAAAGATGGTTAATTAAGTGTTTGGCATTTTTTATAGTTGAATTTTGAAAAAATATTCTATACCTTGGAATTTTAATGCTGAATTTTATATAAGGATTTGATATTTGTGGGATGCCAAAGTGACAGTTTAATTTGTGAGTTAAAAGTATGAAGATCTTTCTCCTGGTTATGTTTGGTCTGTTTAGCATTTATATTAGCATGACTCAGAATCCCAAATGTGGTTGATATAAAAGGATACATCTTGATGTATCTCTATTTGAAATGCGCGAGTATTTCAAATGGAATTGAGTGAAGACTGCCGAAGGTGAAATACTGTATTAACTTTTCTTGATTTGGTTTAGATATCAATAAAGTATGCATTTTCTGTGCTTTGATAAGTTAAGACCCTATCCTTTTAGGGACAATTACCTGAACCCTTAAGCTCCTCTGATGGTGTCACTTCACTGTGCTGCAAGACCTGAAGTTGTACATTTCTTTCGTATAGGACATTGAGCTTGTTGTGTCTAATGTTTTAGTATAATCAAAATTATGACATTAATTGAGCCTTGCTCTCTGAAGAAGTAAAAGAAAGGAGATGGAGATTTTTAGGGGAGATTGCATTTTATAACTTGTTCATGCTTTCTGTAATAAGCCCTGTGACTTATTTAAGCTAGCTGTAACTTCTATGCTTGTGATGTTCGGAGCAGTTTAATTTGTAACCTACTTTGTATTGTGCTGGTTCATTATGATGTTTATTTGAAGTTCTAGATGGGGATGGTCTGTGACATGTTTCATGTGTTGTATGCAGGTATGACATGGCTTCAAACCGCTGGCAAAAGGAGACTACTATACCAAAAAAATTTCCTTGCAAGAAATCACTGGGATTTGTTGGGTTGGATGAGGAGTTACATGTAATGACTATGTTGAAAGGATCAGATGTAACAGAAACACGAGGGTCACAACAGCAGAAAAGGGCAGGAAGTCTGTTCATCCAAATATACAATCCCAGGAAGAAGACATGGAGATGCATCGTCACAAAGCCACCATTTACTCGGCCATTGGATTTCAGTCATGCAGTTATGTGCACCGTGAGGCTGTAGACTTTTAACTTTCTCTTATGTTTAGTTCCATTGTTCTGCACCTAATTAATTTGATCAAGTTTATGTTGGTGCAAGTGGTTAGCAAATTAGCTACCGGTGTACAGATTAGATTGATAAGGATACAGGTATGTTGGCTGTCAAAGTATAGAGTCAGTTAGGGATTGGGTTGTGAATGCTGTATATTGTATCTGTTGTTGACTGTTTACCCAAAAACAGAATAAATATGGGCGTATATATATTATATTCAGTGTAAAAAAACTTTTTGCCTAGAGATAAAACAGCACTATATTAAAGGGCGGGAATTGATGCAAGCCCAGCCCAGCTGATGGGAATGAATGAGTGGTTGTGGTAACGCAGCTCTTCTTCTTTTCCTATATAAGTTGTTTTATGCGAGTTATTTCTATAAAACAAGTTATTAAAACTTAGAGGGGCTTGTTAAATTAAATTGTAATATTAAATCAAACAACCTCTTAAATTATCCGTAATATATAGAAATGTTGCCAACGTTTAACGTATTAATTTCCTATCCCGTTTGGAACGGGTCTTGTCTTGTTCAAATAAAATGTGCGTTTTATCTCATGCATTAGCATATAAGATTAAGATAGGACCTGCTCAATGTCTCCACAGAGTTGAATTCTTTTACAGAAAGCATGGTCGTGTAAAAGTTCAAACTCAAACTAACTGAAAACCGTGACTCAAATTTAGAAATATTCAAACCTTTATCTAGCTTCAAACTTAACCAACCCCCGATCGAAGCAAAATGCTACAAGAGACGCATATGCACATGATGCAGTACTAAGCCTTGGTCAATTTAAAAGGTTATTACTAATTAATCTGGCCACATTGATAAATAATCAGGACCCGACAACAACTTCCGTTGCACAAAGTTTAAGCTATGTAATATCTGAATTATGTATATAAGAATCATTTATCAGTTAAATTAGAGCCCCTTGTTGTAAACATTATTTACATATGTTTTAGCTGATGATGCTAAAAGTTGCTGTGACTAATGGTCGACGCGTTTAGTTTTGATGGAATTGGATGAGCCATAATTAAAAGACTACTTTCAAATTGGGATACTTAATGGGAACTTTGAACATCCGATTCCGAATTCCTCCTCGTGGCGCTTAACAACGTTGATTAGTAAAGATAAGAACAATACTACAATTCTACTAATGAGAGATTTTGACCATGCAGACAGAGAGAATTTATTAACCAAAAATTACTTAACGGTCTCATAAAGTTATATAAAGAACCTCGGTATGAAACTGAACTCCACCAAATTTGTCAAGGGGAAGGGATCAAACATAAGTCAACACGCCAAAATGTTAATATTAATATTGACCATTTAATTAAGAACTGATACAGCTACCCTAAATTTTTACAATATAATTACCAGCAGGGTCACAATTAGCTAATTTGAGGAGACACTGATATTCACATATACATTCTCTGTCAGCCCATAATTTAATTTATGCCAACATCAAAATTAATGTCCAATGGTTTGACATACTTATTACCAGTGCATGTGAGAGATGAAATCATGAACCAAGAGTGGGTCGATCGATTAACTCACTTTGAATCCCGTGTTTCACTTCATGACTCGTTCAATTTCTAACCTTTGCTCATTGGTCAATAGTCAAAGGCACTTTGGCACACAAATTGAAAATTGGAAAAATCCAAGTCCAACAATTGGGTGACTATATATATATATAGTATTCTATTTGCACTAAATTCCCCACCACACAATCTCCAAATTATTCAAGTTAATTTTTATCTTTGCTTTTTCGCTAGGCTTGTGCTTGTTCAACAAAATGAGACACCTCAACATTTTCCGAGTATTGATAACAGTGCTTTTGCTCATGATAAGCATGCAACGTAACCAGGCTTGCAGAATCCTAGACAAAGAAGAGGAAGAAAAATACTGGAAGCCCAAAGAATTAGTGTTACAGTCTCTGCAAAGAGGTCCCGTTCCTCGGCCGGGAAACGGATGCACCTACATCCCTGGGAGTGGTGGTTCGCCTTGCACCAACCAAAGGAAATTCGCCGGTCGTGCCATGCCACCTCCCCTTGTATATTCTGATCATATGATCCCATTTGGTGTGGCATCAGATCGTAAATAACAAAGCTTTTGGCAGCAGATATTGAGTAACAATATCATCACCAATCCAATCAACACTTTAAAACTGTGAAGTCATAATTAACCAACAAAATTTAGTTACTGTGAAATAATGGGAATATGCCCAATTAAAGGTCCTTTCCCCTTTTTATTGTTTATTCTTTTGTGAAGCATTTACCAGTACGTAGTCTTTGGTTTAACAGTGAATTAAACAGACTTAATATTGTTCTTTTCTTTTAATTACTTAGCTTCTGTGTACATTATGTACCTAAAGATACCTTATTTACAGTATCGTATTATATTGCTAATTGGTATGAGTATCCATTTGATAACACATATTTAGACTCCTCGAAAAGAAGTCGTTGTATTGGGGGCATGTATGTTTTGTTTCTCTTCTTTTTACTCCTCACAAAGACACAAATATCTTGTTTGTTTTGGTTATACAAAAATATTGCACTGTACGTAGGTTGACAAGAAATTGGAAACAGTAATTTCTGTGAGGTATCATCTCAATTCTCAGTTCCGAAAGATTTTAACTGGCCAAATATTTCATTTGTTTTCATCCTAGGTAAGTTAATTACAATTGTCATTAATTTGTTTAATTTATTTATTAATCTCCACAACACCATTTTCTATTTGCATGCACAAGTTCAGAGATTTTTACAAGAAATTAATTAGTGTGCAGTATATTATTATCTGAAAATATTGATAAATAGATTTATAACTTGTTTGATTGAACTTTTTAAATAAAATTTTTGAAAGTATTTTTTATTAAAGTAAAATTTTTAAGAAAAAGTCATTGATCGTTTGATAGTCAATTAAAAAAACTTACTTGAAATATTAGATTGTTTTGTTATTGTTAAAAATGCTTATTTGTTATTAAATTATTAAAAAGGAGACTTAATAAAATTTATATTCAAATTATAAATAATTCAATATTTTTTTTATATATAAGTTTAAATTTATTATGTATTTTCCATTCAAGTTCTTAAGACACAATAATTAAATAAAATTAATACATATTAATTAATAAATCAATAGAAATTATTATATTTAATACAAAAATTGAAAATAAAATAATATTTTTTAATTAAACAATAAAATAATCAATAAATTTTTTTGATAGATTGTTATAAAAATATAATGATTATAGATGTACAAAGAATTAAAAATATATTAATTGAATAGGATTTATTTTTATTAAATGTATATTATAAAAATAAAAAATATTATTAAAATATATATAATATTATATAAATATTAAAAAAGATATATTTTCAAAAACTTCAAATGTGAGGTTTTACAAATAAAGATAAAATAATTTTTTTAATTTTTAAAAATTCTTTTGTAATTATAACTAAATGCCGTAAATAACTTTGATATCTTTTTGATCGATAGAGATACCGAATTAATCATACACTTAAGCTGTTACTGTAATTAATGAATAACGATGTCTCTATGATTTTAATTAAGAAAACTATTGGTGTATAATATCAATGTTGCACGTAAAATAAAAATAAAATGCAGTCATTCGCGTTGATGCATATATATAAGTAAAAGTACCGCCATGTCTTAAGACATAATAATCTTCATCTAAGTTTTAACTTCTCTATCTAATCTTTTTATCGCGTCCTTTGGGTGTAGTTCTGATGATTGTCATTGTGCTCTGCGTCCTTAATCATTCAAATTTGAGTAAAAATACGGAGGAAAGATTGGTGTTTCGTAAGATGAGGAGAATTTGAATAAAAACATAAAATAAAATTTGTGTTTCGTTGGTGAGGATGTATTGTATTATGAAAGCAATATACTGATATAGCCTTCTTCTTCCCCTTCATCGTGCATAGCTTAATATAGCATCCAAGCACAAATTTAACTGTGAGATTTCTCATCTCAACAAAATTACCAAAGCCATATCGAAAGTTACCAAGCCAGGCCCAGCCAAGTCCTGGAATTTTCAGTTACAGTTACAGTTACAGAGAGGTCCTGTTCATCATCCTGGAGAAATCACCTTGTTGCACTAGAGAATTCATCAGCTACGATTAAAGAAGTTGCTTTTATATTATTGGATATATATTGAGTAAAAAGTATTTCCCCATACTCGTAGCACAATTAGTATGGGAATGCATATATAAGATAACAACGTGAAGCATGGAAATTTACTAACCAATAATAATTTTAGGGAGGGGGTGATCAGATCATCAAGAGAGTGAACAAAACCAGTTGTTTTGGGGGTCATAATTAAATTGTACTTGATCTTTTATTGATCGAAATTATACATGATCCAAATCAAGTTCATCAATTTTGCAAAACCCAGTTGGGACTCTGCAACATTTGTATCCCTTTCGAGAAATTGGCACAGACTTACTAATTCCAATATATTACATTTTCCAAAACTATAAGAGAAAATATTGGTCTTGTACCTATGCCGTCCCTCTCTTTCAATTTCTGATGAAGTAATAAAATTGGCTGCGAAGTCTTCCATTCGGTGATATTTTGCTAACTATATATTATATATTGTTTTACTTTTATGACATTACGAATCGTATTTAAATTTAATAATGATCGGATGCCTTTCTTAGTTTCCTTCAAATCCTCTTTTTTCTTTTCCTTTCTTTCTTTTTTTTTTTTTTTAACTTTGGGCCTTTTTCAGTACTTTCCAAGTTCGAAATAACATAGATACAGCTCTATGTTGTATGAAATGTTTTATTATCGAAATTTGACTAGATTTAGAAACCAAACATGAATCATCCTCCTCGACATGGCTTTTGTTTAAGAGATGGAAAAATATATATATATATATATATATATATATATATATATATGTATTGGCATGGTGCTCGTGACATTTTTAAAATCAGACAGAGATCTTGAGTCTTGACATGAACCTGTTTTATTGATAAGCTGACATTAAAGCGAAAAGTTCCACCTAACTAATTTAGCCTGCTTTCCATTGTTTTTCATCCACTTCTTTCCACAAAAATTAATTTTTCACATATACCACGTTGATCTTTTCCATATTAAGCGCGTCCTATTATATATCAGAAACGAAAGAGAAAGAAATTAAGTTGATATTGAAAGCCCATATGAAAACTTGTGAACTTACAACTACCTCAGATCACGCGAAACTTTTGAGAATAAAATTAATAGAATTAGTGCTTTAATAATTATGTTTGAGTATAAATTTGACATGAATATTTATAAAATTTTAATATACAAAGATCATATGAAAAAGAAACAAAATATAAAGTCAAAAGTATAAAGAAGTTTAAAAACATAAGGAAAATCTTAAAAGTCTGAACGCTCCAATATTGAAAGACAGAACGTCATTGTGTCAATTTCAAAGAGTTTGATACCTTAATATTACCTAAGAACACCGTGGTCTTGGGATAAGTCGCACCAATACCCCAGCATTAGTCAAGGAACGCTACAGCATTGAAATAGTGGCATTAATACCCCAACGTTGGATATTGAACGCACTAGCATTAGTTATTTGAGAACTTTTATTTTTTATTCAAATTAACTTTTTTGAGTGAATTTTAGACTCTCACATGTAAGGTCTCTTATTTTAAATAGATTTAAGATTTTTTAGACTTTTGTAAATACTATATAAACTTTTATAATCCCTTAAGATTCATTAAACATTAAGAAAGACTCTACAAAAATAAAAAGTTGGTAAAAACTAAATACTTTAATACATTATGATAAAATCATGTGGATGTCTTCGTTTTTGTAGAGCACCACATAAATCTTTTGAGAATTCTCTATATTATATTGTTTGATAATCTCTTAAGAGAGATCATGATAATTTATAATTCTTGTGTGAATTTTAATAAAAGAAGTTAAAAACTATTAATTCACCGTGGACATAAATATTGTATGAAATCAATTAATTTATTGTGCGTGTTCTTTTATAATCTTATTTTTACTCATGTAATTATTTGCTTGTGATTGAAAAGTTCCACAATAATTAAGTATTAATGAAGAAATTAGTGATGAAGTACATCATTTTTTCTTAGTGAGCTTCGATTGTACGAGGAAAAATTATTAATAATGATAATACTTAATCATGAAAAGTAATGAACTTTACCTCTCTCAGTGTGAAGAAAACTAAAACAATTCGGAAAAAAAAAAAAGCGAAATGAGAAACATGAAAAGAATATATGAAAAAAATATAAATAGAATGATGCAAGCTTATAACTAAAGAATCTATTAGACCCTCAAGAGAATCATTGATTTATCTATATATTTAATATTTAAAAAAGGTGAATGAATTTTAATATGCGTTGAATTAATATAAATTACATTGGTTCACAACCAAACTTTACGCACAGTGGCTGTTCCGAAGCCGATGGAAAGAAGAAATTTTGTTATCACATAGTCGAAGAATAGAAAAAATAAACTACAAGTGTTAAAGTTTGTCATCCAATTTTGGTGATCACATATGGCCTAACTTTAATTAAGAGCTCTGGTCTTGGTCTTGACCCCCGTTGTTACCACCAGTTGAAGCTGCACCAGTGTTCATGACCGCGTCGGGAAAGGGCGGAGGTGATCGTGCAACAGGGCCAGCGATGTTCATGCCATTGAGCGTGCAAGTGGCGGAGCCCTGACCAGGAATGTAAGTGCATGGATTGCCAGAGGGCGGCACTGTACCTCGTTGCAGGGACCGAAACGCAAGCCGCCCATCTTTCTTCAGCCATTGCTCCCCTTCTGATGGCCTTATGGCTGCTACAAGTTGTTGATGAGAAGCCAAGACAGTGGAGAAAATGAATAGGACGGCCATATATTTTTCCAGTGGCAGTAACCCATATCTTAAAAGAAATGAGCAAGGACGTTATCACTCTGTACTTTTTCTCTGTTATCTAAGGAGTTTTGAGAAAAACATTAGGGGGAAAATAGCTTATTTTTTAGAATATGACGAGGGTTGTTAATATATATAGTCATGGGGTTGGAGCTCTTAAGCTCATTATATATAGGGCTTGTTGTGGCCGGAGCTGGTGCTCAAATGGGTTTTACTAATATTTCTGAATTTGACTAAAAGCCGTGGATTTTGAAAGTTGAACCAACTGGAATAGATCAAACACACGGCAGCAAGTCTATTGGACCCGGAAACCGTCATATTTACGTTGATATTAATGCAAAAGATTTTGATTAATTTTATGTATAAATTTAACCTTTAATTCTGGCAGTGAAAGTTGAAACTTACACAAGGAAAGGAGTGCCAAGGAGCTATGCCCAAATTAGGTGACTTTTATTGCAGTATTCTAATAAATAACCGGGGAATGGCGTCACCTGGTCAAAAATCCGAATGAGACCAACCAATTTAACGTGTCATTACATCAATATTTTGATTAACTCGGTTCTTTTCAAAATTGTCCGTATATTACTATTGACTAAAAAGATTAATTTTTTTGAACGAATGAGTTTAAATTTATTTTTTTGTGGGAGTAATATTGAGTCTCATCTCAATTGAGTGGTTATTTCTAATTTTGAGTTTTATCTACTTAGGTCTTTCCTACAAGAATTAAATAATGGCTCGTTATGATTTCATTAGTGGTAGTTTTAATGATGACTCTCTAATATTTAAGTCAATTTTTTTTAGAAGAGTTTATATTTAAAATATTTTAGGTTAAGAAGATGACATTACCATTTTCTTGTTGTAGGTTTCCCTTTATATAGCATCGATCCCTTTATATAAATTTCAAGATTCGTGGACAGACACTCAAGTCATTACTCTCTTGATTGTTGGCAATGTCAGGTGGATTGTGTGGGGCACTTACCTTAGGTGTGTTGTGTACTAAAAGTCGTGATTACTTGCTTTATAAGGATGTGTTTTGACTCTTTTTCGAGGATTCTAGGGATTGCTTCCTGAATGAAAAAACTAATTTGAGAGAGTATGAACTGCTTTGGATGTTTGGGGGTTCCGAACAGGTGTAATCAATTTTTGGTAATTTCTCGTGACACAATTTTGTGATAATGAACCTGTTTTATTGATGAGCTAACAAATTAAAGCGAAAAGTTCCACCTAACTAATTTGGCCTGCTTTCCATTGTTTTTCATCCACTTCTTTCCAAAAAAAATTAATTTTTCACATATACCACTTTGATCTGTTTCCATATTACGGGCGTCCTATTGTACATCAGAAAGGAAAGAAAAAGAAATTAAGTTGATATTAAATTTGTGAATTTACAAGATGCTACCTCAGTTCACGTGAAATTTTTTAGAATAAATTTATTAAAATTGGTAATTTAATAATTATGTTTGAATATAAATATTAATAAATAATTAATAAAAAATTTAGTATGCAAATATCGTACAAAAAAAAGAATAAAACGTAAAGTCAAAAATAAAAAGGAACTTGAAAATATAAGGAGAGCTTTATAGATATAAACGCTCTAGTGTTGGAAGACAGAACGCTTATGCGTCGATTTCAAAGAGCCTCATGCCTCAACATTACCTAAAAACATCGCGGCATTGTGACAAAGTCTCACCAACACCCTAGCATTAGTTGAGGAACGCTACAGCGTTAGAATAGTCGCATTAATGCCTTAACATTGGATGCTGAACAGTTCAACATTGTTTATTTGAAAAAATTTATTTTTTGTTCAAATTAACTTTTTTGAATGAGTTTTGGACTTTCACATGCAAACACTCATATTTCAAATAGGTTTAGGACTTTTTAGGTTTTTGTAAACATTATATAAGTTTTTGTAATTTTTTAGAATTTGTTAAGCATTAAGAGAGACTCTAAGATAGAATAGAGCGTTAAGTAGAAATTAAGTGCTTAGGTGCATTAAGGTGGAACACCACATAAATCTATTAATAATTTTCTATATTATATTTTTTTGTAATCTCTTGAGAGAGATCGTTGTGATTTATAATTCTTGTATGAACTTTAATAAAAGAAGTTAAAATCACTTGATCTATCGTAGACATAAGTATTATATTAAACTACGTAATTAATTGTACGTGTTCTTTTATAATCTTGTTTTTATTTTTGCTCTTATTTATTTGTGATTGAAAACTTCCATAACAATTGAGTAATACTAAGACTAATCATTAAAAGAAGTTAAAACTAAAACTAATATCCTTCAACAAGAGCATTATGGTTGCAAGTTGTATATACATAATTTTTTCTTAGCGAGCTCCCATTGTACGAGGAAAATTATTAATAATGATAACATTTAATCATGAAAAGTAATAAAATTTACCTCTCTTGGTGAAAGTAATGAACTTTATCTCTCAGTGTGAAGAAAACTGTTGAGGGAGGAAACGTTCTTCTCTTTCTCGAGGTTATATTGAAGCGAAGAACTCAAAATTTAACCTAGAACCCTAACTTTATTGCGCAGCGAAATAACCTGTTAATCAAGTAAAATAGCAAGAATCCAAAGCAGAATATAAAATAGCACAACCTAATCTTATGTGGGTCGGTCAATTGCCTATGTCCACGGTGGATCTAAGGATCCTAACCTCTCTTATTAACTCCCTAGAGATATTATAAGGAAAACCCAATTAGAAGAACCCTCAAAAGGACCTAATATTTAGTGAACCATTATTCTACCACGAATAATGATCACCTAAACAACGGTTCCACCCTAGCGTACACAAGCACTTAGTGTCTACCCAATTCTTCCCCTTTCTTAGAGTCTTTCTTAATGCTTGGTCTCAACTAAAGGGTTTATAAGTGTTTATATAGGGTGTATTTTGTGCCTACTAACCCTATTCCTTGTTAGAGTAAGAGTCCACTTGTTTTGAAAGTTCAAAACTTTTCAAAACTCAAAATCTCGAAGAAAAATAGACTTCTGACGCGTCTGGCGTTGCGGCGATGGGCATTATCACACCCATCGCTATGACGCTGAAGACCCAGCGCTACTGGGGTACTGTCCTAGGTGCCGCGGCGCTCAGCCCTGGCAATGCCTATTGCGTTTTCTTTACTTCCTTCGCGTCTTTGAGTCCCGTTTTGCTTTTTCCTTCGTGTCCCACACGTTCTAAACTTCTTGTAACTCTTTTCCTTTAATATTCATTTTAATTTTTATTCAACTAAAATTATTAAATCACTAATTTTTCAACAAAAACTAAAATAATTCAAAAATAAAAAACCGAAATGGGAAACATGAAAAGAATATATAAAGAAAAATATAAATAGAATGATGCCAGCTTATAGCTAAAGAATCTATTAGACCCCAAGAGAATAATTGATTTATCTATATAATATTTTAAAAAAAGTGAATGAATTTCAATGTGTTGAATTAATATCAGCTACATTGGTTCACAACGAAAGTTTACACTATACAGTGGCTGTTACAAAGCCAATAGAAAGAAGAATTTTTTTTATCACAGAGTCAATAAATAGAAAAAATAAACTATTAGTGTTAAGATTTGTCGTCCAATTTTGGTGATTATACATGATCTAACTGTTGAAAATGTATTTTTCAATAAACACAAAATTTAATTTCTATTAACAACGTATAAGTATTAAGAATTTAGAATATATATTAAAATTTCCTTGAGATGGTTGAAATTTGGGTGCTTTAATTTGTTTCTCTATAATTGAAGAGAGAGAGAGAGAGAGAGAGAGAGAGAGAGAGAGAGAGAGAGAGAGAGAGAGAGAGAGAGAGAGAATTTTTTTTACCTTTTATTATGTGCAACAAAAATTATAAATTTAATGAGCTAGTCTTATAATATATAGGATGAGGGTAGAGATCTCATCTCAATAAAAAAATACTCATTTCATTGTGGATTATAAATATTATTTATAAATAGTCACACTTGTCCAAATAATATATTATATAAATAGGTGTACCAAAATGACTTATTAACAATATTGTGATTACTAACCAAAATAAGTATGACAAAAATGCTCTAAATAATTTAAAATCAGTCACGTAATAATCCAACTTTGTTTAACAATAAAAGAAATGATTATATCAATCCACTAAAAATAAGAATATTAAATGAAATATTTCAACAACCTCCAACTTGGACAACATAAGTCATTCAAATAAAATAAAGCATATATCCAAATTAATCTATATGTGACTACATCAAAAGATGTCAAATGTGAGCTTATCACTTAAAACATAATAATGTCCAAAATGTACCTATAAGCATCAAGTCACATAGGCACCAACAAGATGCTTTACATATAACAGAATACATATAAACACATGACATAATAATAGTATACAAGTGTGATATAAAAATAACATGACAAAGTGATCAATATATTCATTTCCATAAGTCCTTGTATCTCACTAGAATGAGACTAAGGAAAAATGTCTCTAAGACACTCATGCATCTTTCTATAATAAGACTACAACAAAATGCCTTTAAGAGGATCTACTTCCTTAAAACTAAAATGAGGTTAAATCACAAAATGAAGCACATTGAGACAGATCATAATAACTCAAATCACAATATCCTTACAACATAAAGCCATATCCATAAAATGCGCGTATAACAATATATATGACAAATCATCAACATAATATACATGCATAGTCACAAAAATGTGAACAATCACACAAGTCTATTACAGTTGCAACTGATTTACACAATTCAAAGCTCCCACTATCACATTACAATAAAAGACTCTATTAATCCCATATGAGTCACATGCTCACTAAAGACTTTAATAGCTAAACCTTTAGTTAGTGGGTCGACTAATATAAGCTCTGTAGGAATATGCACAATAATAACAAAAGATTGGGCAACTCTCTCTCTCACAAACAGATACTTAATATCATATACTTGGAGCGTGTGAAACTCTTAGCGTTACGAGAGAAAGTAATTGCTGCAGAATTATCACAATAAATCTTCAGCGGCTTCGATATGGATAACACAAAATTCGGCACTAAGAAAATTTTTTGCAACCAAATGGCATGGCATGTAGCCTCATAATATGCCATATACTCTGCCTCCATGGTTGAGGAAGCTGTAAGTGTCTGCTTGATACTTTTTTAGGAAACAGCTCCTCCAGCCATCATAAATATATAGCTAGAGGTGGTTTTCCTATCATCTAGACATCCCGTATAATTAGCATCAGAATATCTAACTAGGTTAAGAATATTGGATTACTGATATGTCAATATAAAATCTTTGGTGCCCTGTAAATATTTGAGCACCTTCTTTGCGACTCTCTACTGATTGATGCCCGGATCACTCAAGTATCTCCCAAGTACACCTATAGCATAAGCTATATCAGGACGTGTACAAACTTGAGCAAACAAAACTACCAATAACTGATGCATATAAGATTGTCTGCATATGAGTCATATCATTGTCACTCTGTGGACACTGAGATCTTGACAAAAGGTCACCTTTCACAATAGGTGTTTTCCCAAGAGTACATGACTGCATATTGAACTTGCTCAAAATGCGTTCAATATAGCTCTTTTGAAATAATCCAAGAACACCTTTAGATTTGTCATGAAGAATCTCAATCCATAAAATTTAATGGGCCCCTCCCAAATCCTTCATATTAAAATGACATGATAACATATGTTTTGTCTCAAATAAAAAATCAGTGTCATTAGCTGCAAGTAATATATCAACAACATAAAGAATAAAAAAAAACATAACTACTCCTACTGATCCTTATATATATACATTGATCTGCAACATTCTCCTGGAAACCACAAGAGGTTACAATCTCATTAAACTTCAAATACCATTGTCAGGATGTTTGTTTAAGCCCATAAATAGACTTCTTAAGCTTACATACCATGTGTTCTTTGCCAGCTTCAATAAATCCTTTAGGTTGCTCCATAAACACGTCTTCAGGCAAACTTCCATTAAGAAAAATCGTATTGACATCCATCTGATGTAGCTCTAAATCAAAATGAGTTACTAATGCTATAATAATCCGAAATGAGTCATTGGTAGAAACATGTGAGAATATTTCTTTATAATCAACACCTTCTCTCTGACTAAAGCCATTGGCTATAATTTTGGCCTTATACCTTTCTACCTGACCCTTTGCATCTCTTTTGGTTTTAAAAACCCATTTGCAATGATTGGCTTACATCATTCTGGAAAATCAACTAAATCCCAAACATCATTTTAACATATGGATACCATTTCATCAAGAATGGCATGTACCCAGGGTTACGCCCCAGACCCAAAAGATCTGACACACGACATAACTTACACTCATTCAATAATGTGCACTTATAATTAATATTGTATTAAATTTCAAACTTAAATTTAATATAGGAATCCTTAACAAGTTGCTAGTAAGTTCAATACAAAGTTTCACTCATGACCATACTTGGTGAAGCATAAAATAAATACAACCACACCTAATAAAATAATACACAATTATTTATTTAATAGAGACAAATCAAATATCTTAAACTACGTGTCCATAAATGAAACACTTAGCAACCTAACAACTTAGGGAACCCAATGGATAACAGAAGCTTTTCCAAATCCGCTAAGCACACATGTACCTTATTTACCTGAATTCACCATAAACTATAATGAGTATAAAACTCGGTAAAAAAACTAGTTTTTCATATATCAAAATACAAATATATATATATATACACACACAATGCAGATGTATGATATGCCGTGATAAATCAAAATCATAATCTTATCAAATTACATGTCTAGTAAGTGCTTACACATTCTTTTGAAACATATAATAAGAATAACATCACTCAACTACTACTTAGTAGGACTTTTATATCACATAATGAGCTAAATGTCACTCGTAAGTGATATACTGTATGAGAGAAATAGTACAAGTGATGTTTAAATTATGCATATATACTGCTCAAGCCCGAAGGTAAAAGCCAAACCCTCACCCTGATCATCGGTGAGTCCTCTCACATGCACCAATACGCCACCACACGAATGTGATGACTCAATCTTTCTTTAGGTACCAATAGGATCCTCCCTACATACGAAACACATAACATATACCAATTTCGAAGGAAAAATCCACATAAAGGCTTCACAAATTATATAAGGTGCCTACTAAGTAAATAATGAGTTCAAGCATCCTCAAAACACAAAACGTATCTCATAAACATTTTTCACTTCAAAAGCTTTCTTTGTTAAACACATTTCATTTTGAAAGCTCACTTTCATAAACACATGTATGTCCATGCTCAATGTCAATGCTTACATTCATAAACATATATCTTTTACATTTTATATCAAATATACTTTGGCATAACATAAATATATTTCTAAGCACATTTACAAAATTATACATAGACAATTACTATGCTTATTGTGATTTCAGTAAAAGTCTAGTATACTTACCTCTTAGTACTTTCGGCTACAAAGCTTAATTCTCCTTAACCTATCAATAGAGATTAATCCTTTCATAAGCCTCAACATTCAAACAAAAAACTTTGAATAGCTTACAAAATTACACATATTGCACTTATCACATCGAATTGGTTTAATTATTTGGTTTCTCAAAACTTGTTATTCTGACCACTTACACTTAACAAAATTTTCTTATACATCAAATGATGTCCAATTGCTCAAAAATCAGAAATATATCTTTATTAACTTATATATCCTCCTTATATATGAATATTATATCATAATTCCTACACAATCCATTTCATAAGCACCATCAAATCCAAACTATTATTTTGGAGGGATCAAGATATTTACTGAACAGTATTCAGTCTCCCAATTTTATAAAATTATATACTAACTCAAAAATTATAAAACTATCACAGAATTACTCTTGACATATATTCCAATCTATGATAAATATTTCACTTCAAAATCCCTGCCAAAAGTCTTTTAAAACTATTTTCTTCCATAGCTTTAAAAATCTGTTAATGAAATACTGCAATGAGCTGATTCGCTTTAGAAAATCATAACAATTTAACCACATTGATCTAAATTCTCAATTTTGAATATATTATATTAGACATATAAATTTATTATATTCTAAAAATTCATAATTTTTAAAGATCATTCAATAGATCAAAAATTATTTGTCACTGTAACATACTGTTAACACAGGAAATTTCTAGAATTTCAGGTCATTTTGGTAAATTCACTGCAAATTCAATTTCTGGAATTTTCAATCGATTTAAAGTCTCAAATGATTCTATACATGTCTACTTTCATAGTCTTAAAATTTAAAACCAGAATCGAATTACAACAATTTATAAAGTTTCTGTATCAAGAGACTATCAAGTAGAAATTAGCAACTGGCCCATTTGAACAATGGAATGGGCGATCGACCTTTTTTGTCCCTTCCCATCAAGTCAAAGGTCTTTTCTGGTGCTCTGCCTGAAAATACGATAATCTCAGTTCTCTGATAGCACGCAGCTAGTTTTCTGTAATTCATCATGATTTATCAAGATATCTACATAATCATCATCAATTCTCAATATATCTACATAATCATCATCAATTCTCAATATATCTTACAAAATTCACATTAAATCCCAAATTTTTCATTAGTCTAGCAATCAAAACTTAAAGGAATTAACTTAATTAACACCAATAAATTAAAAAAATAGTTATGATATACCTCTTAAAACTCTAAATTCCAATTTCTTCTTCTTCTTCTCTCTCTCTCTCCTCTATTTTTCTCTTTTCTCTTTCTAAAGGGGTGGCTCGACCCAAAAATGAGTAAATTAGAGTTTAAAATGTGTATTTTTATACTAAGAGGCTAACTTTTAGTATTTATAAATTAACCCCTAAAACTTTCAAAGTATTACAATTTGGTCCCTAAAATAAATCTAAAGTCTTGCAAATAAACCCAATATTAATAGTATGTACTTAATCTATACAAACAATACTAATAACAATATATAAATTAAGTATCATCCACATACAAATAAAATATGAATATTATACATATATATATATATATTTATTCTTTTCGGTGTTGGATAAGTGGTTACTACACTAATGATGAGGATTCAGAAATATTAATTGCCTCATCAAATGTAATAGGATCCGAGAACATATTAATGTCAAACTCATGTTCCTGCAGGTAAACCATATAGTCATAAGAAATTACAGGTCTCCTAATCCTATTAGATCTCCTCAATGGTATATCATCAGTATTATCCTCTACAGCCATGTCTAATGTATCACGATGAGAGTCTAACTGAGGAGAAACAATGTCATGATCAGCATATGGTAATCCCACTATAGAAGCTAAAGATAATGTGATAGACAAAACCACATGATCTTCTCTCAAGATAATATCACGAGGTTCAGAACTCCTAATATTACAGTCATCCTAAAAATAAATAGCGTGATCAGACCTAATCATTCTAGTAGTATATGAAGGACAGTAGAACTTAGAATCCCTTGAGCCTATGCAATAGCCAATAAAATGACCACTAACAGTTTTTAGATCAAGTTTCCTTGATTGCGGATTATAAGGTCTTACTTCTATTCCATAGCCCCAGATATGAAAATGATGCAAGCTAGGTTTCTTGCCTGACTATAATTCATAAGGAGATTTAAGCACTGACTTACTGGGTACTTGATTAAAAATGTAGGTTGCAGTTTTCAATGCTTCACCTAATAAAAAATCAGGTAAAATGAAGGTACTAAGCATACACCTCACCATATCTAGAAGAGTACGATTCTTGCATTTTGCAATCCCATTCTATTCAAGTGTCCTAGGCATAGTATATCGAGCAACTATGCCACATTCTTGGAGAAATCTAGCAAAATGACCCATGATTACGCCCAGTTTCATCATATTGCCAATAATACTCACCATTTCTATTAAATCTTACTGTCTTAATCTTCTTCCCTTCCTGAATTTCCACTATAGCCTTAAAAGCTTTAAAGGCATTCAAAGAATTAGATTTTTTTAAGTAAGAAGCTCAATACAAGAAAATTTATCTATAAAGGTGATAAAGTATCTATTACCTCATATAGCAGCTAGAGTAAATGGCCTATAAGTATCAGTATGTATTAACTCTAAAACCTCTTGACTTTTAATAGTTTTATCTCTCCTAGTTTTAGCAGTAATCTTATCTCTTACACAATCAATATAGGTGTTAAAATCAGAGAAGTTTAAGTTATGTAGAATATCATCTCTAATAAGCCTTTCTATCATCTGTCTCAAAATATGACCCAAACACTTATACCATAGCATAGAGGAATTGTTGTTCATTCTCTCACATTTTGAGCTAACAACATTCATAACATGAGCATTAGAATAATATTGACACACATCATAGGACAAATCAATCATATACAAGCCATCACATAGAGTGCCAGAACCAACAAGCATGGAATTTTAAAATAAAAGTACTTTTTTGTCATAAAAATGAAAAGTATAACCACATTTATCCAAGATAGATACATATATCAAGTTTCTCTTAAATGAGGGAATATAAACTGTATCTGATAAGTCAATAAAGTGGCCAGATGCCAAATGAAGTCTGACAACTCCTATGCATTCAACTATAACTTTCATTATATTGACCATGTTCACAATTAGCTCCCATTCATTGTGTTCCTTGCTGCTTTTGAATTCTTATAAGGAATTCATAATATTAATGGTCGCACCAGTATCCAACCATTAAGAATTAGAAGAAACTTCAATAAGGTTTGACTCATATATCATAAAGGCAAAAGAAATACATTTATCTTCTAACCATGCCTTGAATTTATAACAGTTCACTTTTTTATGCCCACGCTTGTGACAAAATAAACACTTTCCTTTGAATCCATATAAATTGGATCTAGAAGTAGTGGTGACATAAGATTATAGAGCATTCTTTCTAAATTTTGTTCTCTTAAAGAACTTACCAGTAACCATTGAGAGATTTTTGTTTATACTCCAACTGTTGTGAGTAACCATAATGGCAATATGAGAATGATCTTTCCTAAAGTTTCCTTCTTTTAGACTACATAGGTTGTCATTCATCAAGATTCTATTATTCATTTTGGGTGTTATAATTGCTTTTCAGATTAGTAAACTGAGGTGGAAGCGATTCAAGAATTCTATAAATAAGGAAATCATTTACTAATTGAACACTCATATCTCTCAACTTCTTATAATAGCCGGTTAATCTCAATATATGCTTTATGACCCTAAAAATGCCATCATATTATGTATAAGAGAACAACCTCGTGTATTTGGCCTTTTAAGCCTTATCAATTTTTTTTAAAACTTCTACCAACAACATCCAGAAAATCCTTGGCATACTCATAAGAAGGAAAGCTATTCCGAATGGATATATCAATGGTGTACTGCATTACATTAAGGCACACCTTATTAGAATGATCCCATGCCTCCCAATACCTTTTCTCAACAATAGTACTAACATCTGTGAGCATAATGGGACGAACATGTTGTGATATGGTGTGTGATGTGTTTAGATGCATATAATTTTAAAAATTAAATACGCAACAGAAGTATTCATACATGTTATACAATATATAACAAACTCAAGCATGTAGTCACATGTATGATCATTCAAACACATATATATCTCATATATATTTTCATGCATGATATAAATTGAATTGTAAATAAATAACCTACTCGGTTATGAAGGTAGCTTTACAATTCTTCAAGAACTCCAAACTTCAATTTGTTGAGCTCACCTTGAAGTGTTCTCTTGCACAATTCTAGTTCACAACTAAATCCGGTAGGATTGTGAAGCTAGAATGACAGCCTTGAATTTCCAGCAAATGATTGTTTTAACACTTAAAACAATTTGTCCTTATGAATGATTACTACCAAGAGATGAGAAGAATTAGGTGTTTTCTATAATTCTTTACAACTTTATATGTTGTACCTTGGTAAGCCTTTGCATTTTCTCTCAACACTTTGAGAAAAACACTTAGGAAAAGCTCTCAATTCTCTCTCCTTTCTCCTAGAACGAATTTCACTCGTTCTTGCACAAATTGAACTCTTTCAATTCTTTCTTAAGTGCAAAGAATGATTTCTCTTAGTGCTCCACCACCACTTAACCATGTTTGCCATTACAAACATTAATCTATCATATTTTTCACTCACCAATTTGATTCAACCAATTGAATTAATTTCTAGAGAGTAAATGGCATTTAATCAATATTAAGTGGTTTTACTACTTCCTTAGTGCATCATTTAAGAATTACTAAGTGGTCAACATTCCTTATTATTAATAACAAGTGCATTCTTCATTAGTAAATGGTGTTTGCCACTTATTCCAATTAATAATAATAATTTGATTAATACATAAAATATTAATAATTCAAAATTATTTTGAATATTTACATTTACCATATATGTATTTACCAAGTAAGGTAAATAGGTAAATACATGGTAAATTATTTATGGAGCAAGATTATGTCACTTGTCAATTTCTTATTGGTTAACAACTCTTGTAAACCAATAATGTGTTTTACCTTCAATTATTGACAAGTGAATAATAAAAGGAACCTTGAAACATTTTTCATTTTATTGGAAATTGTTGGATTAATTGTTCAATCCAATTCGCCGCCCCAGTGCACAACGAGTACACTTCATATTGTGAAACTCTCTAGGTCCATGCCCAATTTGTCATATGAAACTATTTCACACGTCCGTGAACAATGTCCCACACACATGTTACAGATATTACAAAACGGCGCATTAGACCATACAAGTTGAGGTTATAACATATTTATATAATCCTTCCATCATAAATATCCTAGAAGAGCGGAGATATAGATCAACACCGTCAAGTCTCCATGTGCTCAACCATAAACTTATCTCTAGATTTGTATTTCAATAAATAATATCCGTAAACACTTTTACGATATTATTTTTCCGAGAATAAAATTAATTCTTGGATATGTCTGCTTATGGCCATAAGCTTTTCTGAAATACATCCTTGGAGTTTCAGGATATTTTACTCACCCAATTGAGTTGATGGATTCCATATCTGTACACACCGGACTTCATGAGCATCGGATCATACCCAGCGACACCCAGCGGTCAGACCATAAAAGGTATCTGACATGTGTGGAACCAAAGTATGATGGATCACTCACAAGTCCACCGTGACACTCAGGTCTAAGGATCATAAATACTACTCAACTCGAAAGATCCTCCATCGACGGCTTTATGGGATGTCTATTGGAGATCTTTGTGAGTCTGTTCAATATTCAGTCCTTACTGAATACTTGTATTTCTATACGAGTTTCCACTAAACTCATAGTCTGCTAAGACTAACCATCTGGACTATCCAGATATAGACATACATTGATCTATATTTATTAAGGTCTTCACTAACAGACCCACATTAGTGAAGATAGATCAGGAACATTAAGTTTAAGAACATATTTACATAACAACATTTCTTAGCACCATTTGCAACTGATTGCAACTACGTCATTACTAATATATTCTTAGGTCTTTGTCCCATTTCAGACAAGGCTCTAACTCTTTAGATTTTGCTAACTCTTATAACCTGATAACTCTTATCAGTGCTATCTTTTAGCATTTATATATTTTAGCATTACTAATTCTTAGTTCTGATCTAAACTCCTTTAGATCAGATCTGAACTCTTTCAGATCATACAATGTCTAAAATGTTACAAGCATCTTACCATATTTGTATATAAAATAATTAGTAATATATTGAAATCATAATTGTATAAACATAAAGCAAATATTTATACACAAAATGGATGGCACGTAAGCACAAATCCCAACAGAACATTCCTTAATGCCAAGTCTTTGTCCATGAGTGACAAATAAACAATAATGGACTGACGCCAATCATCATAATTAGTCCCAGTCAAAGTCTTAATGGAGGCGAGTTGAATAGACGACAAAGCATCAATTGATAAAGAATCAATAATAATATCAGTAAGCATGTGAAACAAGTTCATGCAATCAATATAATTCCTGTGCTTTTCAAAATATCTCTCCATCAACAATAATATATATTGAAGCATATCAGAAAAATGGAAAACTCTAACCTTAGATAAAGCAAATTAGTTGCATATTAGACTAACAATGATCTGTCACCGACATGGCAACTAAGTCACTCAGTACTAAATATCAAACTAATCTCTTTACCAACCCAAGCATCCTATCAAGTAATGATTTACCGATAGGATAATACCATCACACGTATAGATCTTGATAAAAAAATATATATATAATTCACAATACAAAATTAAGCATTTACAAAAAAATAGGCATAACACTACAAAAGGCCTAAAAAATTATCATGATTGGTCCCAATCAAAGTCTTAATGGAGGCGAGTTGGATAGACGACAAAGTATCAACTGATAAAGAATAAAAAATAATATCAATAAGCATGTGAAACAAAATCATGCAATCAATATGATTCTTGTGCTCTTCAAAATATCTCTCCATCAATAATAATATATATTGGAGCATATAAAAAAAAATGAGAACTCCAACCTTAGATAAATCAAACTAGTTGAATACGAGACTAACAGTGATTTGTCACTGACAGGACAACTAGGTCACGCAGTATTAAATATTCAACTAATCTCTTTACCAACTCAAGCATCTTACCAAGTAATAATTTACCAATAGGGTAATACCATCACATGTATAAATCTCGGTAAAAAAAAAGTATAATTCATAATACAAAATTAAGTATTTTCCAAATGGGCATAAAACTACAAAAAGGCCTGAAAAATTTATCATGATTAACTCCACGACAAGTGAGTATGCAACTACTCTAAATTGTGGCATTTATAAAAAAATATGTTATGTAACTTTATCCCATAATGCTTAAAATAGTGGATAACTAAGGTTAGCAGGTCAAAATGCCAACAAAATCACAAAAATTAGACCAAACAATAATGTTGACAAGTCAAAATGCTAGCAAAATTCAAAAAGTTTGGCCAAGTATATTGTTAGTTGGTCGAAATGCCAACAAAACAAAAACTGTGAACTAAATTGAAAAATATCACAACAGTATAGGTTAATTTCTAATTACCAATAAATTTAGGTCCACAAAGTAATTATCAAAATATTTAGGGCAAAAATGTAATTACCCAAAAATATTTAGGTGAATTTGTAAAAACAAAGTATCTTTAAGCAAAAAATTCAACTAATACATACTTATTTCAATGTGCTCAAGAATAAGTAATCAAAAAAAAGTTTGAATTCAGTGTAAGAATCATGATATAAGAGTTATCTTAAGCATCTATTATTTCTTAAAGACTTGTGAAAATAAATTCAGCCATATTTTATTTTTTATCATGGACTAATGATTATCATCACAATCAAAACTTAACAACCTAAAAAAAAAAAATTACTGCACAAGACAACCAACCAATATAAGTAGTAAAATAAACAAAATAAAGTGTGTTTCCCACCCTCAAACTTAAATTAGACATTGTCCTCAATGTCTTAAAAAATAATTTGAAAGTAAGAGAAACTACCCTGGTAATTGAAGTTGCGGCAATGTAGCAGTATTGTCTATTGGTTGGACTACAATGTTCATTTGCTCCTAACGCTTACAATTGCTTGCGCTGCTTTCTTAAATGCTTGACTTTCTGATGTTATTCCTAAAAGAAACAAAGAAACTAACATAACTAAAACTGAAAATAAACTAATAAAAATAAAAAAAAATTCTTAGGTTGCCTCCCAATAAGTGCTTGATTTAACGTCATTGGCTTGACGGAGTTTTTTCAACTCTCATGGAGGATAAACGTTAATAGTAGAAGCATCTTTGTATGTGAGCTTATTGGGCTTCCGCTCCTTTGGTTTCCACATTCTTGCACTTAGACCTTGGGCAACAATTTATTCTTCTTTCTTGTGCTTATCTGAAAACACTTGAATCTTAGATCGGTGAAGTGTTTCTTTTGTGGCCTTTTCTTCTATCCTCTCATCGAACTGCTTCTTCTTCTTCTATGCCTTAACACATTCTTTTCAATGTGAGGGTTTAATATCTCTATGTCTTTAAATTCTTTAGTGTTTAGGTGCACCACATCAATGTTACAACAGTCTTCACCTTCAGCTGGTAACTTAATTTCCTTGAAGACTTTAAATGTTGCAGTGTCATCTTGTATCCTCATGGTCATCTCTAATTTTTGAACATCAATGATCGTATGTCCTGTGGCTAAGAAGGGTCTTCCAAGGATGATAGGGATCTTTTTGTCTTTTTCTATGTCTAGAACAATAAAATTGGTGAGGAAGATGAATTTATCCACCTTTACTAGCATGTCCTCAATAATTCCCTTCGGGTAGGCGAGATATCGATTAGCAAGTTGAAGTATGATATTGACCGGCTTTGCTTCTCTTAAACCTAGCTTGTTGTAGATGGAAAGGGGCATGAGATTAATGCTCGTTCCTAGATCGCATAGAGCTCTACCAAGATCATGATTGCCAATGGAGCACAGTATGGTAAATCTCCCGAGATCTTTGAGCTTAGGAGGTAGCTCTTTTGAAGAATAGCGCTACACTTTTCTGTCAATGCCACTATCTCATAATCCTCGAGTTTCGTCTTCTTGGCAAGGATGTTCTTCATGAACTTGACGTAATTAGGCATTTGTTCAAGCGCATCTGCAAAAGGGAGATTAATATGTAATTTCTTAAAAACATCTAGAAATTTAGAGAATTGCTTATCTAATCTCTTATTTTGCAGCCTCTATGAAAATGGTGGAGGAGGTGTGAATGACTGCCAAGGCTGTATCTGTACATTTTCTGCACGTGTATGCTATCCATATTTCTTTTCTATACTTTTAAGATCTCTTTACTGCAATTTTTCAGTTTCAGCACTCGTATTGCACCCCTGTAACCTTAGAGGAAAAGAAATATGTGGTCTATATGTTTGCACATTTTCTTATTGATCAACCCTCTCATTTTCCTTCATCTTTGGAAGTGGTGTTGGTAGTGTATCATTATGTAATATCTTACTACTTCGTAAGTTGATGGCTTGGCATTGCTCTATATTTCCTATTGGATTAACTTCAGTGTTACTTGGTAAAGTCCATTGAGGTCGATTTTTTAGTGCTGTAACAAGTTGCCCCATTTGAGTTTCTAGAGTTTTCAAAGATGTAGAATGATTTTGTAGAATAGCATCATTCGACTTCATGTACTGCATAAACATATCTTCCAATGATGCTTTCTTTTCCTGTGGAGGATGAAATTCGGGTAGGTTAGGTTTAAGTTGCTGCCCTTAGTTACCACCCCAAGAAACATTTGGATGATGTCTCCACCCCTGATTATAATAATTTGAATGTGGATTATTCTGCTGTCTATTATAGTTTCCCACATAGTTTGCTGACTCTATGCATTGCCCATTCATATGATTGTTACCATAGAAGTCACAAGTCGCATTTTGGGTCTTGATAGCATTCAGAGAATCAAACCTCTTAGTTAAAATGTTGATCTGCGCAGCCAATGCATTGAATGCATCAATCTCATAAACTCCAACAACCTTCCTTGGTGTAACTCTTTCTGCAAGTCATTGATAGCTATTAGATGCCATCTCTTTCAATAACTCATATGCTTCATCTGTGGACTTATTCATCAGAGCTCCTCCAGTAGCGGCATCGATAATTGTCCTTAAATAACCCATTAGTCTATTGTAGAAAGTCTGGACTAATAACTATTTCGGAACTCCATGATGGGGACACTTCCTCAACATGTCCTTGAATTATTCCCATGCCTCGTATAATGACTCACCTTCAATCTGCACAAATGAGGTGATGTCATTCCTCATTTTAGCTGTCTTTGCTGGTGGAAAAAACTTTGCTAAGAACTTCTGTGCTAGGTCATCCCACGTTGATATAGATCATGGTGGTAATGACATCAACCAACTCTTGGCCTTATCCCTAAATGAGAAAGGGAATAGTCGCAACCTGATGGCATCATCTGAAACCCCATTAAATTTGAATGTATCGCAAATCTCTAAGAAATTCACAATATGCATATTGGGATCATTATTGGGAGCTCCACTAAATTGCACAGACTCCTTAAGCATCTGAATAGTACTTGGTTTAATTTCAAAGTTGTTTGCATTAATAGTGGGGTGCCGAATACTAGACTGAATGCATTCTGTTGTAGGAACAACATAATCCCTCAACGATCTCTGCGGATTCATAGGCTCAAACATTGAATTGTTGATATTGTCGTGATTCTCTACCATGTTTTTATTTTGATGTTGTTTTCAACGAAGTCTCCGGAATGTTCTTTCAATCTCAAGATCAAAAGATGTTGAATCTTCACTCTTGGTTCTTCGCATGAATTGTCAAAACCAAAAAAAAAATACAATTGATAACTAGAACGGAAAAAGAACAATAACAATAATGAAACAAAATAAAATCTGAAGTAAAAGTAAAATAATATGGTATTAGTATCGATCTAAGTTTAATAGAATAGTCCCTGGCAACGACGCTAAAAACTTGATGTCTAATTTAATGACCTAGCGCAAGTGCACGCTTTTTGTACCAAGTAATATAGGACTCAGTCCAGATTATTGATCCCACAGAGATTATTGTTTCTATTTTCTTCAATAGAATACTAAAATTACTCTACTTTACCTTTATCCAAACTAGTTTCAGAGATAGAGTTTAACTAACTAAATTACTGCTATCGAATTGAACCTAATTAAAATATTGCGAGTACTTAGAGA
Source organism: Ailanthus altissimus (assembly GCA_946807835.1). Classification (NCBI taxonomy): domain Eukaryota; kingdom Viridiplantae; phylum Streptophyta; class Magnoliopsida; order Sapindales; family Simaroubaceae; genus Ailanthus; species Ailanthus altissimus. The sequence goes on from OX327684.1 coordinate 26,732,229, forward strand.
TATAATTCACTAATTTGATATGTAATCTACGGTATCAACGTATCCCCTAATAGTTCATTGAATCATTTAACCACTTAGTTATTCCTTTTTTATCAATTGATTAGCTAGACACTGATTCCATCATAAGCTTCTGTCGACAGTCGAATGATAATATCACACTTTAGCAATTACTTATATGTCTATGGTAATCTGAATAAGATGCAACTTATTAAGATTAAGTCTAATCAAACCATACATGCCACCTAAGTATATGTCTATCCTATATGGAACCCATAGATATTACCCTATGATCATGTATCAATCTACCATAGGCCAAACACATGATTCTTTTTGTCAAAGTTATCATGGTTCCTAAACAATCAAAATAGTGATCAAGTATAATGAAAGCATTAAGCATAGATAGATTGAATCAATTAAGGAATAAAATTTCATAACTAAGAGTTTAAAATAGTTAATTACATACTAGGTTCAAGAACATCTAACCCTAAATCAAAAGTATTTAGCTAATGTTCAAAATAAAAATATCAAAGCAAAAGTATAAAAATATCATGAACAAAATCATCTCTTAAACTAAGGAAGAAAATAACACAAGTGATGCCCTGAGTTATTCTTCTTCCTCTTGTCTTGATTGCCCAAAAGTTGATTCTTCAATCTTTAATAAATTCACATTGATCTCTTGGCTTGAATATGTATTTGTTGCTTGCATTTTTCTCCTTGTTAAATCTCTCTATTTTTGCCTTAAAATAGTATTTTTGTTGTTAAGAGAAACCTTATGCGCAAGGAGCTTCGAATCCCTCTCGAATAGGCGAGTTGAGAAGAGTATTTAAACATTTGCATGGGCACTGCGGCGCTGGGCATGAGTACCAGATCTGTCAACGCGTCGACGAGCATCGCGGTGCTGGGCGCTGAACGTCATGGCACTCACTCACTGATCTGAGTACTTTGGCGCTCAACCCTTGGCGCCACGGCGCCCAGCCACATACTGCGCTACTTTCATATTTTGAGCGTAACTTTATTCGTTTGACATCTGATTCACCTCTCGTTTGTTCTTATGTATCACATTTTCTGTTTTGCATTTATTTATGATTAGAAAATACAATTAAATAGTCAAATACTTATGATTTAAAGCAAAATATAAAAGTTAGGTATAAATTATACTAGTGCTTTTACGCCCCTATCACTAATCTCATGAGGAGGTGATTCTCAGTTAGTCATTTACTTCTGTGAAAACACAACTAACTCCCACTAGTGGGCTCCCATTGTGATTTTCAACACAGAAAAAATGATTTCGCTTTATAATGCAGACTTATAACTCTTATAACTGCATTTTATAAACTCACACATGTATAAATTAATTTTTAAACAATTTAAAAATCATTTTCAAAGTCACCAGTGTCAACACTGTAGTGCTAGAGGCAGTGCCTCTAATGCCGCGGTGCCAGCCCTCTGCGTTGTGGCGCTGGGGCCTGGAAACTTCACCACTGAACTAAATGTCTCAAAATAGTCTATACTAGGGGTTTATAAAAAAGCTTTTGCTACCAGCCTGGCCTTATATTTGGATATTGATCCATCTGGATGGAATTTGACTCTAAACACTTATTTATTGTTTACAACTTTTGGCTCTAAGTCAGCTGGTATTAAAGTCTAGGTCTGATTTTTCATAAGAGCATTAAACTCGTCCAACAAATCTCTCCTCCAATTGTTGTTAGATAATGCTTTCTTAATAGACTCTGGTTCAAGATCAACAACTGATATTTGATGTATATAGGCCATAGGCTTAAATATTAATGACTTAGACCTTGTTGTCATAGGGTGAATGGCCTTTATTTGCTGGATAGGGATTGAAGCTAGTAAGGAATGTTGGGATAGGGAGTTAGAGTGTACTGGTGAGGTTATAACATTGTGTGGTGGTGATGTGTTTATACTGTATTGTGTATTATGGGTAGTTTCTTGAGTAATGTGTAAATGTGAATGATGAAGATGTTGCTGTTGTGTGGCTAAGGTATCATTCTAAGCTTATGGTGAATCGATTTTAGCTGACAAGGTACCAAGTGAAAGAATGCTATATTTATTAATATAATTTGAGAATTTAGGAAAACAAAAGCTAGAACCACAGACTTGACACATGAACTAGTACTTTTGATCAAATATTAAAGATGGAAAAAATGACAATATAAGGAAAGAAAAATTCATCAAATGCTACATGTCTTATAATATAGACTTTTCTTGGTGGATGCATGCATTTATAACCTTTTTGTAGAGGATTATAACCATGAAGATATATTTATCTGTATAAAAATCACATTTATATTTATTATATGGTATGAGCAGAAGGAATGCAGCACAACCAAAAGGTTTCAGAAATGTATAATCAAGAATAGTTTAGAAAAGTTTAGGGAATAGTGATTGATATGCAATGACAAGAGTTGGAAGTCTATTAATCAAGTATGTTGTTATGTGAAAAGCTTCCCATTAAAATGAAATAGGCATTTTTGCTTGAACAAGCAAGGCTAAACCTGTTTCAATTATATGTTTATACTTCCTCTTTATAACCCCATTTTGGTAATGAACGTGAGGACATGTTATCATAGATTGAATGCCATTTTGTGTCAAATATTAAAAAAAAAACTCCTAAATTCTCCTCCCCAATAAGATTGAAGAGCTTTAATGGACAACTCAAATTACTTTTCAACTTGTCTTTGAAACTGGATAAAGACATTCAATGATTCTGACTTAACTTTTAATGGAAAGATCCAACTATATCTTGTATAGTTATCTACAAAATTGATGTAATATTTAAAACCATCCATGGATTCATGAGGAGCTAGTCCCCACAAATCATTATAGATAAATTCTAAAAGCTTCTTGGTTTTGATGGAAGTAGAAAAAAATTGTGTTTTGTGTAATTTGCCTAATTGACATGCATCACAAAAATCAAGCTTGTAATCTTTATTACAAGAATTGAAATTGGTACAAAGTTTGAACACAGATTTTAACACTAAGGGACTTGGATGTCCAAGTATTTTATGACAAATATTACAGTCAACAAGAAGCATATGAGGATTTTTACGAGATACAAGTAAAGATTTGTAACACTTTTTTTTGGACTCAAATCACTCTGACTTATGACATGTGGATTAGTGGCATCAAGCTGATCCTTATTTATATTACAATAAGATGCATTACTTGAAAATAAAGACAATATAAAACTTGGTTGACATGGCTGAAACAACTGAGAAAGATAGCTTGCTGATGTAACAGAAGATGATTTTGAACCAAATAGTAAAAGCTTATAGCCATTTCACAATTACACATTGTAGTAGAACACATCCTTCTTTCTTATCCTTTATTAAGCACAAGTTCAAATGAAATTCAATAAACACATTATTATCAGCCACGAGCTTAGAAACAATTATCAAATTTTTTGTTATAACTGGTACACAAAGTAAATTTCTAAGTTATAAAGTGTAATCAGGTTTAGTTTTAAGTTTAGCATTACTAATGATTATAATATCTAAGCCATCGCCATTACCAACTATCAGTTTGTCTATACCTGAATATTTAGCCTTGTTTTTGAGATTAGAATCATCATGAATTAAGTGGTGAGTGGCTCCTGAATCAAGATACCATCCTTTATATGCAAATCCTGCTTGAGCTTGCTGTGAAGTAATGAAAGCTACTCTATTTGTTGTGTTGTTACCATTACCAGAACCACAATTTCTATTGTTCTGATTGTCATTATTAGCTTTATATCCAGGCACTGGTCTAGGCACATACTTAGAATTGTACCTATAATAACACTTGACAGTAAAATGACCTTATTTTTCACAAATTTGACAAATTAACTTCATGTTCCTTCTACCAAAATATCCTATTCCACCAGTTTGCATTTGATTTCTACCTCTTCCATTTGTGATATTTCCTCTACCAACACCATTATTATTGTTGTTGTTTTAGTAATTTTCATTATTATAGCTGTTATTGCTGCTTCTGTTATTTCCAAAACTAAAGGCTTTCTTTTGACCTTTTAGAGCAATATTAGCACCAGCACAATATACTTGATTATTTGCCTTAGTAGAATTATTCTACAGTATCCTACTTTCTTGAGTCAATAGCATTGAATATGCTTCATTAAGACTTATTGCTTTAAGTCTACTTGTGATCAACATAACAACTGAGTTAAAATCAGACTTAACTTTAATACCAGAAACTAAATGTATAATAAAATTGTTGAGGGAGAAAACGCCATTCTCCCTCTCGAGGTTATGTTGAAGCGAAGAATCTCAAGTTCAACCTAGAACTCTAACTTCCTTGCATAGCAGAATAACCTGTTAATCAAGCAAAATAACAAGAATCCAAAGCAGAAAAAAAAGAGCACAACACAATCTTACGTGGTTCGGCCAATTGCCTACGTCTATTGTGGATCCAAGGATCCTAACCTCTCTTATTAACTCCCTAGAGATATTACAAGAAAAATCCAATTTGAAGAACTCTCAAAAGGACCTAATGTTTAATGAACCCTTGTTCTACCACGAATAATGTGTTGAAATTTATGCTTACGTACCATCCCATTTTGTATAAATATATAGTGATAGTATTTATACAATTATTATTTCTAATAAAATCGTTAATAATATTTATTATTAAATGGTAAAATGCTTGTAACGTTTCAGACATTGTATGATCTGAAGGAGTTTAGATTTAGTCTAAAAGAGTTTAAACCAGGGCTAAGAGTTAGCAACGCTAATAGTTATAAATACTAAGAGTTAGTGGTACTAAGAATTAGTAAGTTTATAAGAGTTAGCAAAATCTAAGGAGTTAGAGTCTTGTCTAAAATGGGACAATGACCTGAGAATATATTAGTAATGACATAGTTGCAAGGAGTTAAAAATGGTGCTAAGAAATGTCATTATGCAAGTATGTTCTCAAACATAATGTTCCTGATCTAATTTCATTGATGCGGGTCTATCGGTGGAACCCATTAATATAGATTAGTGTATGTCTATATCTGGATGGTCCAGATGGTTAGTCTTAGCAAATCATGAGCTTAATAGGAAGCTCGTATAGAGATGCAGGTATTCAGTAAGGATTGGATATTGAACAGACTCACGAAGACATCCAATAGACATCTCATAAAGTCGTCAATGGAAGGTCTTCCGAGTTGAGTAGTATTTGTGGTCCTTTGACCTGAGCGTCATGGTGGGCTTGTGAGTGATCCACCATACTTTGGTTCCATATATGTCAGAAACCTTTTATGGTCTGACCGCTGGATGTCACTGGGTATGGTCCGATGCTCATGGAGTCCGTGTGCGTAGATATGGGATCCGTCAGCTCATATGAGTGGGTTGTATATTCTGATGCTCCGAGATTGTATTTCAGAAAGTCTTGTGGCCGCAAGCATAAACCTCGGAAAAGATATTCCGAAGGAATAAACAATATCACAAAAGTGTTTGTGGATATTGTTTTGTGATATTGTTTAATGAAATATAAATTTGGAGATAAGTTCATAGTTGAGCAAATAAGAGATTTGACGGTGATGATCTATATCTCTGCTCTTCAAGGATATAAATGATGGAAGGATTATACGAATATGCAATAACCTCAACTTGCATGGTCTAACACGCTAATTTGTAATATCCGTAACGTGTGTGTGGGGCATCGTTCACGGACGTATGAAGGAGCTCCATATGACAAATTAGGTGTAGACCTAGAGAGTCTCATAATATGAAGTGTACTCGTTGCACACTGGGGTAGCGAATTGGATTGAATAGTTCGATCTAATAAATTTCAACAAAATAGAACGATTATTTCGGAATCCCTCGAGATATGCATTTGTCAAGACTTAATTGTTAAGTACATCATATAATTAGTTAACAAAAGTTGTTAACCAATAGGACAGTGACAAATGGCAAGATCTAAGCTCTTCATTTTATTTCATGATATATTAATAAAATAATACAAAAATAGTTTTTGATTTATTTTATTATATTAATTAAATAATCAAAATTAGTTTTTTGATTTATTTATTATATACTTTTAATGCACTAAATATTATTATATAATTTATTGCATTAATTTTGTTTAAATAAATTTAAATATTATGCCATTATGAATGGTGGAGGCCTTTATGTATTAATGTAATATTGTAGGCAATTAAATGAATTTTTATTCATTTGTTTCTAATAGTTGGCCGACAATTTCATAGCTAATGGGTGAAGCACTTTGATAATGTTTCATCAATTATGAAAGTGGTGGAATCTATTGATTATTTTATTGTAAAAGAAATTGAAACAAAAACAAAGGAAGGCATATTCATTCTTTGAAGAATGAATGATTCGGCCATGTTTTGGCTAATTGAGGGACCTAGGCTTATTAATAATAAAATTGAGTGAGAGACAAACTAAAATGATGGTGGGGAGAGCACTTGATTTTGCTTGACCATCATTTGAGAAAACAAGAATTGAATGAATTGAATTCATTCTTGCAAGAATAAGAATTCGACCAAGCAAGATGGAGAGAGAGAGAAAGATATTTTTTGTGTCAATTTTTCTTTCAAGGAGTTGAAAGAATACAAGGTGATGTTATTTTATAATTTTTTAAATTTCTACATGCTTAGAAAAATTGTAAATTACAATAGAGAAAAATGATTCTTGTTATGTTAGTAAGGAGTTATTAACAAGAACAAAATAAAACTTCATCTTCCTCTCCTCTTCCATGGATGGCTAGATAATGTTCATGTTTATGAAACAAGAATATGTATTCAAAGAAATTGAACACAAGTTGCTGAAAAATTCTAAAGCTACCATTCTAGCTCCTTAATCCCACCAAAAGTTATGGACTAGAATTGTTCAACATACACTTCAAGGTGAGCTCTTCACAAGGATTGGTGAAAGACTTAAAAATTTTGTAAAACTACCTTCATTAGGTGAGTATTTTACATTATGTTTTAGTACAATAATGTTCATCATATATATTTTGTATAATTGTTATACTTGTTTATATATATGATATATGTTGTTCATCATGTTTTCAAAATTATATAATTGTTATACTTATGCATAAATGTGATATATGTTGAAAATTTTAAAATGGGTGTATTATGTAACATGCTTCCGCTGCGCATATAGTAATTTTTAAAATTACGTATACACTCGTATAATCACACACTCGATGATACAACACCCAATACAATGATCACCCAAACGATGGCTTCACCCTAGCGCACACAAGCACTTAGTGTCTACCTAGTTCTTCCCTTATTTTAGAGTCTCTCTTAATACTTAATCTCAACTAAAGGGTTTACAAGTGTTTATATAGGGTGTATTTCATGCCTACCAACACTATTCTTTGTTGGAGTAAGAGTTCACTTATTTTGGAAGTCCAAAACTTCTCAAAACTAGAAATCCCGAAGAAAAATGAACTTCTGACGCGTCTGGTGCCGCGGCGCTCAGCTTTGTAGGCACCTTCCGCGTTTTCTTCGCTTCCTTCACGTCTTCGAGTCCCGTTTCGCTTCCTCCTTCGTGTCCCACATATCTTAAACTTCACCATACGTGTCCCACACATTCTAGACTTCTCGTGACTCTCCACTTTAGTATTCATCTCAATTTTTGTCTAACCATGATTGTTGAATCACCAATTTTTCAATAGAAATCCTCTTCGGTCAACACATATCCAGACATTATGGATTGTTCATCAACAATCTCTTTCATCTTAAAAAAATACTCAGACATTATGGATTGTTCTTCTTTAACATTGACAGTTTGAACTTTAGTTGCACAGTTTTAGCTTTTGACTGTGAGCCAAACTGCCTTTCATTAGCACTCCATAACTCTAAAGAAGATTTATTACCAATAACAAGCCCTAGGATGCTGTCATGTATCGCTGAAAAAAGCAAACTCAAAAGCAATTGATCTTGCCTGATTCATACCTCAAAATATGGATTCTTTGTTTTAGATAGCCTATGATCATCATTTCTTATATTCTGACTATCTTCTTCATGTACTAGGTACTGATCATGACATTTTGAATCTCCATTGATCAAGCTCTCAAGAAGATTTGCTCTAATGGCAGTAGACACCTATGACCTCTATACTATGTAATTAGATATGTCAACTTTGACAATAGAAGGAACAGAGTAAGTGTTATTATGAACGACATTGTTATTTGAAATGGTAGATCCAAGATTAAGAGAACTGGCGTCAGCCATATGTGGCTCTGATACCATACAAGAAAAGCATTAGCATTGGACCTCTTTTCTTTGTGTGGGGTATGTGGGTTTGCTTTGGTTTGACTATTATGAACCTTTACACTGTTTTATATTCATGTGCCATTATGTTGTTTTGCATGTTCTGTCATATGTGTGTTGGTTCTGCTCAGTCAAAGTAATTAGTTTGTTGATACTGGAATGGATTTGAAGCTTCATGCTTTGTTTGTATTGACAACTAATTTCTGAAAGTGCCTCTGTTGTGCTGTGAATTAGATTCGACCATGATTGGTCTATATGCTAACTAGTCTTCCCATTCAATTTTGGGATTAACCAAAGCTGAGGAAGTTGGATTTTTTTTTTTTTTTTGAAATCGAAAATTCGTGGCTTAAGGTTACAACATCATTTCTGGTTTAGCATTTTATATTAGGAACTTCTTGATTTTTATTGTAAATAGAATTTGCGCGAAGAGATGTATTAGGATACATTAAGATGAGCTCTACGGAAGAAGTTAAATACAATATTTTGGTGTTTTGAAATTTGGGCATCTTTAAGAAACTTCAACATTTATTAGCAATATACATCTCATGTGATCCTCTCCCAACGCAACTGCCTTGGAATCTTCACAAAAGATGGTTAATAAAGTGTTTGGCATTTTTTATAGTTGAATTTTGAAAAAATATTCTATACCTTGGAATCTTAATGCTGAATTTTATACGAGGATTTGATATTTGTGGGATGCCAAAGTGACAATTTAATTTGTGAGTTAAAAGTATGAAGATCTTTCTCCTGGTTATGTTTGATCTGTTTAGCATTTGTATTAGCATGACTCAAAATCCCAAATGCTGTTGATATAAAAGGATACATCTTGATGGTTATTATCTCTACTTGAAATGCGCGAGTATTTCAAATGGAATTGAGTGAAGACTGCTGAAGGTGAAATACTGTACTAACTTTTCTTGATTTGGTTTAGATATCAATAACATATGCATTTTCTGTGCTTTGACGAGTTAAGACCCTATCCTTTTAGGGACAATTACCTGAACCCTGGAGCTCCTCTGATGGGATCACTTCACTGTGCTGCAAGACCTGAAATTGTACATTTCTTCCGTATAGGACATTGAGCTTGTTGTGTCTAATTTTTTAGTATAATCAAAATTATGACATTAATTGAGCCTTGCTCTCTGAAGAAGTAAAAGAAAGGAAATGGAGATTTTTAGGGGAGATTGCATTTTATAACTTGTTCATGCTTTCTGTAATAAGCCCTGTGGTTTATTTAAGCTAGCTGTAACTTCTGTACTTGTGATGTTTGGAGCAGTTTAATTTGTAACTTACTTTGTATTGTACTGGTTCATGATGATGCAGGTATGACACGGCTTCAAACCGCTGGCAAAAGGAGAACACTATACCAAAAAATATTTCCTTGCAAGAAATCACCGGGATACGTTGGGTTGGATGAGGAGTTACATGTAATGACTATGTTGAAAGGATCAGATGTAGCAGAAACACGAGGGTCACAACAGGAGAAAAGGGCAGGAAGTCTGTTCATCCAAATATACCAACCATCCCTGGAAGAAGCATTGAGAGGCATCGTCACAAAGCCACCATTTGCTCAGCCATTGGATTTCAGTCATGCAGTTATGTGCACCGTGCGGGCTGTAGACTTTTAACATTCTCTTATATTTAGTTCCATTATTCTGTACCTAATTAATTTGATCATGTTTATGTTGGTACAAGTGGTTAGCAAATTAGCTACCGGTGTACAGATTAGACTGATAAGAATACAGGTATGTTGCCCGTCAAATTATAGAGTCAGTTAGGGATTGGGTTGTGAATGCTGTATATTGTATCTGTTGTTTACCCAAAAACAGAATAAATATGGGCGGGAATTGATGCAAGCCCAGCCCAGTTGATGGGAATGAGTGGTTGTAGTAACGCAGCTCTTCTTCTTTTCCTATAAAAGAAGTTGTTTTATGCGAGTTATTTCTATAAAACAAGTTATTAAAAGGGCTTGTCAAATTAATTGTAATATTAAATCAAACAACCTCTTAAATTAGGGAAAATTTCATAAATAATTCCTTTAATTTTTTATTATTCTTTTTTAATCAAATGTAATATGATTATACTTGATTAACCAAATAAATTATTTTTGGACAAATATATCCTTTCACTGTTTGTACAGTACCCGCTACAGTGTATAGTATTATTATTACAGTGATTAATTAAATTAAAATTAAATTAAATAAAATAAATACATTAACTAATATAATTTTTTATAAATAAATAAAAATTTAATTGTATTTTTTATTAAAATTATATTTATTAATAAGTAAATACAATAATAAAATTTAGATAAATATAATTATTTATTTATGAATAATAAAAAATAAATAAATATAAACGGTCACAAAGGCTATTTCAGCCATCACATCTCGGGTCCGAGATGGCCCCGAGATGCCCTCGAGATGCGATGGTGGTTATCGCTACAATGTATAGTATTTTTGCTACAGTGATTAATTAAATCAAAATTAAATATTTTTTGTTTATTAAAATTATATTTTTTTTATATTAGTTATTTATTTATTTTAATCATATTACTATAAAATTTACATAAATAATAAAATTATTTAATGTAGTTAAATTAAACTAAATAAATACACTAACTAATATAACTTTTATAAAAAAATAAAAATTTAATTGTATTTTTTATTAAAACTATATCTATTAATAAGTAAATAAAAAAATAAAATTTAAAATAAATAAATAAATAAATAAATAATAAAAAATAAATATAATTTTAATAAACAAAAAATATTTAATTTTGATTTAATTAATTACTGTAGCAATAATACTGTACACTGTAGCGATGGCCATCATCGCACCTCGGGACCATCTCAAGCTCGAGATGCGATGGCGAGATGGCCACCATCGCATCTCGATGGCATCTCGGGGCCATCTCGAGCTCGAGATGCGATGGTTGAGATAGCCTTTGTGACCGTTATATTTATTTATTTTTTTATTATTTATTTTATGAATAATTATATTCATTTAAATTTTATTATTTTATTAACTTATTAATAGACATAATTTTAATAAAAAATACAATTAAATTTTTATTTATTTATAAAAATTATATTAGTTAGTGTATTTATTTAGTTTAATTTAACTACATTAAATAATTTTATTATTTATGTAAATTTTATAGTAATATGATTAAAATAAATAAATAACTAATATAAAAAAAATATAATTTTAATAAACAAAAAATATTTAATTTTGATTTAATTAATCACTGTAGCAAAAATACTATACATTGTAGCGATAACCACCATCGCATCTCGAGGGCATCTCGGGGCCATCTCGGACCCGAGATGTGATGGCTGAAATAGCCTTTGTGACCGTTTATATTTATTTATTTTTTATTATTCATAAATAAATAATTATATTTATCTAAATTTTATTATTGTATTTACTTATTAATAAATATAATTTTAATAAAAAATACAATTAAATTTTTATTTATTTATAAAAATTATATTAGTTAGTGTATTTATTTAGTTTAATTTAATTTTGATTTAATTAATCACTGTAGTAATAATACTGTACACTGTAACGGGTACTGTACAAACAGTGAAATAGTATATTTGTCCAAAAATAATTTATTTGGTTAATAAAATATAACTATATTATATTTAGTTAATATATAGAAATTTTCCCCTTAAATTATCCGTAATATATAGAAATGTTGCCAAGGTTTCACGTATTAATTTCCTATCCCGTTTGGAACGGGTCTTGTCTTGTTCAAATAAAATGTGCGTTTTATCTCATGCATTAGCATATAAGATTAAGATAGGACCTGCTCAATGTCTCCACAGAGTTGAATTCTTTTACAGAAAGCATGGTCGTGTAAAAGTTCAGACTCAAACTAATTGAAAACCGTGACTCAAATTTAGAAATATTCAAACTTTTATCTCAGCTTCAAACTTAACCAACCCCCGATCGAAGCAAAATGCTACAAGAAACGCATATGCATATGATGCAGGACTAAGCCCCGGTCAATTTAAAAGGTTATTACTCATTAATCTGGCCACATTGATAAATAATCAGGACCCGACAACAACTTCCTTGACACAAAGTTTAAGCTATGTAATATCTGAACTATGTATATGAGAATCATTTATCAATTAAATTAGAGCCCCTTGTTGAAAACATTATTTACATATGTTTTAGCTGATGATGCTAAAGTTGCTGTAACTAATGGTCGACGTGTTTAGTTTTGATGGAATTGGATGAGCCATAATTAAAGGACTACTTTCAAATTGGGATACTTAATGGGAACTTTGAACATCCGATTCCGAATTCCTCCTCGTGGCGCTTAACAACGTTGATTAGTAAAGATAAGAACAATACTACAATTCTACTAATGAGGGATTTTGACCATGCAGACAGAGAGAATTTATTAACCAAAAATTACTTAATGGTCTCATAAAGAACCTCGGTATGAAACTGAACTCCACCAAATTTGTCAAGGGGAAGGGATCAAACATAAGTCAACACGCCAAAATGTTAATATTAATATTGACCATTTAATTAAGAACTGATACAGCTACCCTAAATTTTTACAATATAATTACCAGCAGGGTCACAATTAGCTAATTTGAGGAGACACTGATATTCACATATACATTCTCTCTCAGCCCATAATTTAATTTATGCCAACATCAAAATTAATGTCCAATGGTTTGACATACTTATTACCAGTGCATGTGAGAGATGAAATCATGAACCAAGAGTGGGTCGATCGATTAACTCACTTTGAATCCCGTGTTTCACTTCATGACTCGTTCAATTTCTAACCTTTGCTCATTGGTCAATAGTCAAAGGCACTTTGGCACACAAATTGAAAATTGGAAAAATCCAAGTCCAACAATTGGGTAACTGTATATATAGTATTCTATTTGCACTAAATTCCCCACCACACAATCTCCAAATTATTCAAGTTAATTTTTATCTTTGCTTTTTGGCTAGGCTTGTGCTTGTTCAACAAAATGAGGCACCTCAACATTTTCCGAGTATTGATAACAGTCCTTTTGCTCATGATAAGCATGCAACGTAACCAGGCTTGCAGAATCCTAGACAAAGAAGACGAAGAAAAATACTGGAAGCCCAAAGAATTAGTGTTACAGTCTCTGCAAAGAGGTCCTGTTCCTCGGCCGGGAAACGGATGCACCTACATCCCTGGGAGAGGTGGTCCGCCTTGCACCAGCCAAAGGAAATTCGCCGGTCGTGCCATGCCACCTCCCCTTGTATATTCTGAGCATATGATCCCATTTGGTGTGGCATCAGATCGTAAATAACAAAGCTTTTGGCAGCAGATATTGAGTAATAATATCATCACCAACACAATCAACTGTGAAGTCATAATTAACCAACAAAATTTAGTTACTGTGAAATAATGGGAATATGCCCAATTAAAGGTCCTTTCTCCGTTTTATTGTTTATTCTTTTGTGAAGCATTTACCAGTACGTAGTCTTTGGTTTAACAGTGAATAAAACAGACTTAATGTTGTTCTTTTCTTTTAATTACTTAGCTTCTGTGTACATTATGTACCTAAAGGTACCTTATTGACAGTATCGTATTATATTGCTAATTGGTATGAGTATCCATTTGATAACACATATTTAGACTCCTCGAAAAGAAGTCGTTGTATTGGGGGCATGTATGTTTTGTTTCTCTTCTTTTTACTCCTCACAAAGACACAAATATCTTGTTTGTTTTGGTTATACAAAAATATTGCACTGTACGTAGCAAGCATATATAGGTTGACAAGAAATTGGCAACAGTAATTTCTGTGATGTATCATCTGAATTCTCAGTACCGAAAGATTTTAACCGCTAAATATTTCATTTGTTTTCATCCTAGGTAAGGTAACTACAAAACACCATTTTCTATTTGCATGCACGAGTTTAGAGATTTTTACAGGAAATTAATTAGTGGGTCCTTTACAAGTTATTAAGTCCTGTCATGATCGCATCTCACACTCGCAGATAGGTGCAACAATAGAAAGTTCGATTCTGGGGTTGGCCCTCAATTTAGGAAGGCTGGCCAGTTCTGAAAATATTAGTAGTGTAGATTTAAGCTGTCATTTTAATTAATGAAAAACGATGTCTTGATGATTTTAATTCAGAAAACTATTGGTGTATAGTATTAATGTAGCACGTAATATTTGAACAAATTATTACAAGTTGCAAGTGTCGTCATTGTTTAGAATCCTCCGCCATTCTCCATTTTGAATATAATATTTCTCGTTTTTTCCGAGTCTAAATTTTGGAGCGGTTTATATGGTGCTAAATCCAATAAAGTGGTTATTAATGCATGCACGACCTCACGAGTATATACATGCCATTAATGTTATACATAGAGTTAATGTTATATGTTTTAAATATTATTTCAAATTTTTACTTTGAATAATCTTTAAAGTAATTATTAGATAATAAAATAAAATAATAAATTATTTTAAAAATTATACAATTTTATTATCCAATAATTACTTAATATATTAATTTAAAATAATAATAAATGCACAAGTTAAGTTCTTATTTTCTAAGAATTAATTGCTAACCAAAATTAAAGTTTTGACACACAAAATATGTGTGACACGCACACACTTTTTATTAAGAAAAGATCTCTTTGTATGATAACATGAGATATGAGCTTTATTAATTTGTAATATGATATCATTCCGATTATTATATAAGTTGATGTTATCTTTTTATTTATAATGTGTTTGTGAGGTTGTTTAATCTAGACATTTGTTAGTATGTAATGTGATATTATTCTAATTATTGTACAAGTTGATGTACCTTAAAAAAAATTATATTATCTTCATTTATTTATGCTACCTTTTTATTTATAACAAACTAAATTTAATGCGGCAAATAATTTGATGTATGGATATTTTATCGATCTATTACATCGCATGCTGTCGAGTTAGTCCTCTTTCTTAAGTCTCATAACTTCTACATAAATTTTACTTAACATACACTTTAAATCATCTTAATATAAGTATAATTGGCATCCACTAGAAAAAAAATTAAACACAAAGGAGCTTAATATATTAGGAAAGAAGTTAATAAGTTCTTAGATATTTACTTTCTCTAAAATTTCATGACCGAATATCCTCCTTTTTCTTTTTTCTTTTTAGTAATTGATTGCAGATGAAGAACTCAGCTTCAACCTCAAGAGGTACTCAGACATATATAACATGATTATTACAAAAAGAGTTCCTGAAGAATTCAAATACATTTAATAGTGTTGCCCATGCAGCATTTGGAATGATACATTATTGTAAATTTGAAATTGATATTAAACTCAGTGTTGCACATGCAGCAGCAGCATGCATGTCAATAAATTACAAACATACGTTCCGTCTTGCCAATGTACTTGACAACTGAATCAAATTTGGGATTCAATTATTTAAATCCCAGATTTCTTTTCTTATGACCAATTCATGTTCTTAAAATATTATCTCTTAGTACAATTGTCAAAGGTCATCAACACATGCATTGACAAATTAAAATACAAAAGAAAAAATTCAGTCATTCGCGTTGATGCATATATACAAGTACCGTCATGTCTGATCTTCACCCAATTTTTAACTTCTCTATCTAATATTTTTATTGCACCTTTGAGTGTAGTTCAGATGATTGTGATTGTGCTTTATATCTGTGGTCACCCGAATTTAAATAAAAATACAAGGTAAAACTTAAGATTCTTATGAAATTTTTTTTAATAAAAATATGAAGTAAAAATTTTATTTATTAAGTGAGGCTTCTCATTCCCAACAAAATTACCAAAGCCATATCAAAGTTACCAAGCCATGCCCAGCCGAGTGCTGGAATTTCCAGTTACAGTACAAAAAGGTTCTGTTCATCATCAAGGAGAAATCACTGGTTGCACCCACATCTCCAGGACCGGCGCTGCACCTTGCATAAACAATCGGAACTTGGCCGGCCAAGTAACGGCTTCTTCACGCTTCGGCGTGCCCATTAACACCATCGAAAAGTTAGCTGTTTACTCCCAATAATGGGACTAAATTAAAATGACCCAAATAGTGCAGTTGGCAAAGGCACAATAATGGTGAATAACGTAATATATATACAAAAAAGCATTAATTAAGATGTTGGTTCTTTCCTTTTTACCAGAACATCTAGTATGATATTTTTCGCTAATTCAAAAATTTTCCCGTCCACTAAAACTAGAGAATTCATCAGCTACGATTAAAGAAGTTGCTTTTAGATTATTGGATATATATTGAATAAAAAGTATTTCCCCATACTCGTAGCACAATTAGTATGGGAATGCATATATACGATAACAACGTGAAGCATGGAAATTTACTAACCAATAATAATTTTAGGGAGGGGGTGATCAGATCATCAAGAGAGTGAACAAAACCAGTTGTTTTGGGGGTCATAATTAAATTGTACTTGATCTTTTATTGATCGAAATTATACATGATCCAAATCAAGTTCATCAATTTTGCAAAACCCAGTTGGCACTCTGCAACATTTGTATCCCTTTTGAGAAATTGGCACAGACTTACTAATTCCAATATATTACATTTTCAAAAACTATAAGAGAAAATATTGGTCTTGTACCTATGCCGTCCCTCTCTTTCAATTTCTGATGAAGTAATAAAATTGGCTGCAAAGTCTTCCATTCGGTGATATTTTGCTAACTATATATTATATATTGTTTTACTTTTATGACATTACAAATCGTATTTAAATTTAATAATGATCGGATGCCTTTCTTAGTTTCCTTCAAATCCTCTTTTTTCTTTTCCTTTCTTTCTTTTTTTTTTTTTTTTGAACTTTGGGCCTTTTTCAATACTTTCCAAGTTCGAAATAACATAGATACAGCTCTATGTTGTATGAAATGTTTTATTATGCGAAATTTGACTAGATTTGGAAACCAAACATGAATCATCCTCCTCGACATGGCTTTTGTTTAAGAGATGGAAAAAAAAAATATATATATATATATATATATATATGTATTGGCATGGTGCTCGTGACATTTTTAAAATCAGACAGAGATCTTGAGTCTTGACATGAACCTGTTTTATTGATAAGCTGACATTAAAGCGAAAAGTTCCACCTAACTAATTTAGCCTGCTTTCCATTGTTTTTCATCCACTTCTTTCCACAAAAATTAATTTTTCACATATACCACATTGATCTTTTCCATATTAAGCGCGTCCTATTATATATCAGAAAAGAAAGAGAAAGAAATTAAGTTGATATTGAAAGCCCATATGAAAACTTGTGAACTTACAACTACCTCAGATCACGCGAAACTTTTGAGAATAAAATTAATGAAATTAGTGATTTAATAATTATGTTTGAGTATAAATTTGATATGAATATTTATAAAAATTTAATATACAAAGATCATATGAAAAAGAAATAAAATATAAAGTCAAAAGTATAGAGAAGTTTAGAAATATAAAAAAAGTCTTAAAAATCTGAACGCTCCAATATTGAAAGACAGAACGCCGTTGTGTCGATTCCAAAGAGTTTGATACCCTAATATTACCTAATAATATTACCTAAAAACACCATGGTCTTGGGCGCACCAATACCCCAGCATTAGTTAAGGAACGCTACAGCATTGAAATAGTGGCATTAATACTCCAACGTTGGATATTGAACGCACTAGCATTAGTTATTTGGGAATTTTTATTTTTTATTCAAATTAACTTTTTTGAATGAATTTTAGACTATCACATGTAAGATCTCTTATTCTAAATAGATTTAAGATTTTTTAGACTTTTGTAAATACTATATAAACTTTTGTAACCCCTTAAGATTCATTAAGCATTAAGAAAGACTCTACAAAAATAAAAAATTGGTAAAAACTAAATACTTTAATACATTATGATAAAATCATATGGGTGTCTTCGTTTTTGTGGAGCACCACATAAATCTTTTGAGAATTTTTTATATTATATTGTTTGATAATCTCTTGAGAGAGATCATGATAATTTATAATTCTTATGTGAATTTTAATAAAAGAAGTTAAAAACTATTAATTCACCATGGACATAAATATTGTACGAAATCAATTAATTTACTGTGTGTGTTTTTTTATAATCTTATTTTTACTCATGTAATTATTTGCTTGTGATTGAAAAGTTCCACAATAATTAAGTATTAATGAAGAAATTAGTGATGAAGTACATCATTTTTTTTTAGTGAACTTCGATTGTACGAGGAAAAATTATTAATAATGATAACACTTAATCATGAAAAGTAATGAATTTTATCTCTCTCGGTGAAAGTAATGAACTTTACCTCTCCCAGTGTGAAGAAAACTAAAACAATTCAAAAAAAAAAAAAGCGATATGAGAAACATGAAAAGAATATATGAAAAAAATATAAATAGAATGATGCAAGCTTATAGCTAAAGAATCTATTGGACCCCCAAGAGAATCATTGATTTATCTATATATTTAATATTTAAAAAAGGTGAATGAATTTTAATATGCGTTGAATTAATATCAATTACATTGGTTCACAACCAAACTTTACGCACAGTGGCTGTTCCGAAGCCAATGGAAAGAAGAAATTTTTTTATCACATAGTCGAAGAATAGAAAAAATAAACTACAAGTGTTAAAGTTTGTCATCCAATTTTGGTGATCACATATGGCCTAACTTTAATTAAGAGCTCTGGTCTTGGTCTTGACTCCCGTTGTTACCACCAGTTGAAGCTGCACCAGTGTTCACGACCGCGTCGGGAAAGGGCGGAGGTGATCGTGCAACAGGGCCAGCGATGTTCATGCCATTGAGCGTGCAAGTGGCGGAGCCCTGACCAGGAATGTAAGTGCATGGATTGCCAGAGGGTGGCACTGTACCTCGTTGCAGGGACCGAAACGCAAGCCGCCCATCTTTCTTCAGCCATTGCTCCCCTTCTGATGGCCTTATGGCTGCTACAAGTTGTTGATGAGAAGCCAAGACAGTGGAGAAAATGAATAGGACGGTCCATATATTTTTCCAGTGGCAGTAACCCATATCTTAAAAGAAATGAGCACGGACGTTATCACTCTGTACTTTTTCTCTGTTATCTAAGGAGTTTTGAGAAAAACATTAGGGGGAAAATAGCTTATTTTTTAGAATATGACGAGGGTTGTTAATATATATAGTCATGGGGTTGGAGCTCTTAAGCTCATTATATATAGGGCTTGTTGTGGCCGGAGCTGGTGCTCAAATGGGTTTTACTAATATTTCTGAATTTGACTAAAAGCCATGGATTTTGAAAGTTGAACCAACTGGAATAGATCAAACACACGGCAGCATGTCTATTGGACCCGGAAACCGTCATATTTACGTTGATATTAATGCAAAAGATGTTGATTAATTTTATGTATAAATTTAACCTTTAATTCTGGCAGTGAAAGTTGAAACTTACACAAGGAAAGGAGTGCCAAGGAGCTATGCCCAAATTAGGTGACTTTTATTGCAGTATTCTAATAAATAACCGGGGAATGGCGTCACCTGGTCAAAAATCCGAATGAGACCAACCAATTTAACGTGTCATTACATCAATATTTTGATTAACTCGGTTCTTTTCAAAATTGTCCGTATATTACTATTGACTAAAAAGATTAATTTTTTGAACGAATAAGTTTAAATTTATTTTTTGTGGGAGTAATATTGAGTCTCGTCTCAATTGAGTTGTGATCTCTAATTTTGAATTTTATCTACTTAGGTCTTTCTTATAAGAATTAAATATTGACTCGTTATGATCTCATTAGTGGTAGTTTTAATGATGACCCTCTAATATTTAAGTCAATTTTTTTAGAAGAGTTTATATTTAAAATATTTTAGGTTAAGAAGATGACATTACCATTTTTTTGTTGTAGGTTTCCTTTTATATAGCATCGATCCCTTTATATAAATTTCAAGATTCGTGGACGAACACTCAGGTCATTATTCTCTTGATTGTTGGCAATGTCGGGGTGATTGTGTGGGGCACTTACCTTAGGAGTGTTGTGTACTAAAAGTCGTGATTACTTGCTTTATAAAGATGTGTTTTGACTCTTTTTTGGGGATTCTAGGGATTGCTTCCTAAATGAAAAAACTAATTTGAGAGAGTATGAACTGCTTTGGATGTTTGGGGGTTCCGAACAAGTGTAATTAATTTTTGGTAATTTCTCGTGACACAACTTTGTGATAATGAACTATTTAGACTAGAATTTTCAAGGCCGAGTTAGGGTTTAGGTTTGGCACTCTCTTAAGGGGAGCTCAAGAACATAAGGGTATTGCTTGTACCAACTCGAGCGTCATTTAGTGATTTTGGGTCTGCCTTTTAAGAGTGGCCCAATTTCTTCCGGGCCGATAGGACTAGCCCTAAAGTTCGCAAAATTTTCAGGAGGAACAATTACATTATACAATATACATTAATTATAGTCTTTTACTAGTATTCCTTTATTTTTTATTCTTCAACAGTTGGACTTCTCATTTTTATTGGTTGATAAAGAGAATACACTTAATTTTGCCTAAACATCTAAAAAATAAGATAACTTAGAGATTTGTAGTAACAAATAAACGTAGACCAATTTATAAAAAAAAGTAATGTTACACATCTTAAATTTACATTTCAAATGAGTTATTAAGTAATTATTAAACGGATAATTTTTGTTATTTTTAAAATTATTCATTATACTATTTTTTTACATAATAATTACTTAATACCTTATTTAAAATTTAAGATAGCATTACTATGAAAACACTTTTATGAATAATAATGTACTCGAGGCTCAACGGCAGCATCTAGCCTGCTCAATTTCTAGGACCAAATTTCAAATTGCAGCCATCTTTACAGTCTCTTTCATTAGTTCATCAAGTCGCCGAAATACTACATAACTACGTTAGCTCAGTTCCTATCTGATTCATGGTGTTTAATGCAACTGAAAATTGAACACCATATCGAATTCATTCAACGCTTTAAAGTTTGATTACAGAAATGCAATGAAACACACTCGTCAATTTGTCAGCCTCAAGACCATCTTTTTCTACAAGGAGACACGGTATGCAGAATGCGCACCTCATAAACACAACTTAATTTACATTAATTTCACTTAGATAAGGCAGCAACTAGTTTCTCTTTTAATTGCTCAGCAGCACCACCTTGAGTCCGAATAGAAAATGTATGGATAACCTTGTCATCTGTTGTAGAAAAATTTGATTCTTGAGCTACAATTTGATGTTCACTGAATGTTTTCATGACTCTTGACACGGGGTGGGCCTCCAAAGGGCAGCTTACCCTCAGAACTGCATCCTCATTTCTAGGCTGAAAATCAATATCCGGCACAGGAATCTGCTTTTGCTTATTGTTTACCATCTCCTTCTCAGTTTCCAAAACCCTGATTTTCTTTTGGAGGTCAGTGATATAGGTTATGGCATCACCAAGCAGAGAGGCTTTGTCCATCTTAGAGATATTTGGCACTACAGCTCTTAAAGCATAGAATCGTTGGTTAAGCTTCTCACGCCTCTGTCGCTCGGCTTCTACATGATTCAAGGGCTCTTCTCTTCCATTGGCAGGCTTTCTCCCTCTCTTCCTAGGTTTGTTATCTGCCTGAGGTGAAGAGTCATCCTTCTGTTCCAGACCATACACCCTTGCTTGAGCATCAAAACCCCCAACAATCATTTGGTTCAGATGTGGAAAAAGTTTTGCTTCATTATCTTCAGATCGGCACCCATTAGAAGAATTTCCAAAAATCTGGTTGGTTCCTATTGCCTGTATTTCGTAAGAGTCTGAAGTGAATGTCAGATCATCTTCCACCTTTGGAGAAAAGTTAATGCTGATTGATCGTGATTTCGAGCCACCCAAACATAGTTCACGCCCAAAAATCTTTGGAAATGCTTTTGTTTGTACAGATGCTGATCCGCCAAATATAGTTTTGACCATCTCCACAACATTCTTTTCCTCGGGAATTAATTTGACTGAACCAAGCTCCACAACTCCAGACTTCAGAGGAACAAATACTGCTGTTTGGAAACCAGCCAACCTTGCTAGCAAGGATCTAGATTGATAATGATCTAAACAACTATTGCCTGAGGTCCAAATTGATCTACCAGACTTGTATGCCTGTCCAGGACCATATGCTGAATCACACCGAAAGCTAAAATACATTGAGGTAAGATAAAACATCTCTACCCCTGATACTCCATCTAACTTAGATGCATAATTATCTTCCTCCACCCCACCGAAACATGCATGCAACTTCTGAAGCACCCGCTTTTTCACCTCCTCTTTTCTCTCAACCACCCCCACTTTGTCATCCCCACTAGAAATCCCACCTCCAACTGCACCATCTTTTGGGTCACGACAACGGCCATCTCCCCAGATCAAGGCAGATCCACCAGATTTCAAGCTTGCGGCATGCCAGTAAATGGCATAGCTCCAAGTGGACACTTCAACAACCTGGCATAGCCCCTGTTGCACACCCAAATCACTGGGTGGTGAAACCAAATCTGCCAACACGTTGTTTGAAGCCAATGAGATCAAGTACTCGCAGCCTTCTGTACCCAACACTGAATCCACCATAGCCTTATCTTCTTCATTTACCCAAAATTTCTCACCCATCGTTCTCTCCACACTATTATTTCACACAAACCCCAAATTCCCAAACCAAATGATATAATAAATAACTACGTCCGCCAAACTCTCAAGTCTAAATTTGCATATATAGCTTTAACAAATCCCGGAAACTGAATCAAGCCTCTTGAAAGGAACCCTACAAGCCTTTCACAGACAAATCTATAGATTGAGTCACCAAAAACACAACTCCAATTCACTAAATTCTACAATTCCAGACACACCCATTTAGCAAATCACTAAAAAAATCTCCCAAAATATAGCTATCATATTAAATTAAGCTCTACCCATCTAACAAATATTTGAGACCATCTCATAAACTGTAATTATCAGTCTTTTCAAAAGCTACAGTTTTACCAAATGATTGAAGCTCAAAGCAAAAACAGAAGCTTACCTTAGACTTTGATCAATAAAGGTTGTAATCGAATTTCAGCTTTTAATATTCTGCCATTTCACCTGAGGACAACAAACAAACGGAAACTGAAAATTTTGAGTTGAGAGTTTTAGATCTGAATTTGATTTCATTACATAAATTTATTCGCAACTTGCGATTCTTTTTTGCTGGCAAGCGGTATCCACTTATTTTATTTATTTGTTTATTTTATTTGGCAATGAATTGCTGCCACGTCGCGCAGTCGCGTGGAAAATATGGGGGCCATAAGTGGTCTCACGTGAATTTAACGTTGACATTACACGAGGTTCTATGTTATTTTTGTGATAACTACTGTACAGTAAATATATGTTCAACCAACTTTGACAAAATTAAATAAATTGGCCAAAGCTAAAGTTATCTTATTTGGAATAAATTTCATAAAAATAATTGGTTTGTCTATTCCACATGTGAAATTTTTTTGTCAGTTTAATTAAAGTTAAATAATTAAAGTATTTTAATTGATTATGATTGGATCACTAAAACTAAAGATGACAAAATAATACCCTACAGCAGGCCGCCTTAAATAGAGTTGGGGATAAATTATTTTTTGTGAAAATAGATGAAAAAAATTATTTTTAAAATTATTAAGAAAATGAGGATAGAAAGCTTTCTCCCCCGTTCTTTGTTTTTTATGAATATTTTAAATATAATTTTTTAATATATATTTATATATTAAATAGTTTTAATAATATAATTTTATTAATAAAAATCTAAATTTTTTATTATTATAAATGACAAAAAAATTTATTTTTGAATTGTGCTATTATTAATTTTACTGAGAATATGAATCAATTAACATAAAAATCAATTATGCTAAGTAATAGAATATTATTTAAATTTTTATTTTTTTTATTTTTTGTTTTATCTGTTATTTATTTGAAAAATTATTTATTAATTATTATTCACATTATTAAAATATATTGTTATATTATTCTAATTTGTTAATTTGATACTTGTTTTAAATCATAATATAGATTAAAATTTTATATTGTTACTTTTTTTTTAATATAAATCAATATTTAACATTAATAAATAAAAAATGAGAAAATGGGGTAAGGATGAAAAAGTTATTTCCCATATTAGGATTTTCTATCCTCGCGCTATTAAAATTTGAAAAATGCATACAAATAATTCTTATTTTAAACTCATGTGTTTTTATAGCCACAAAATTAAAATGTAGTTTTTAATAGGCATAAAATTCAAATTCATGCCATCTTAGCCCTAAAGCATATTTTGCTTCTCTCTTACAATTTATTTTTTAAACTTACTCAAACATTATTTTGAAAAATCTGAACTTAAGAATAAGTAGATCTTAGTGTTTAGGCATTGGTATTTTAAAGATTGAAAGCTAAAAACATGAGTTAGAAAGTGAAAATTCAAAAATTTGATAAAAATAATAAAATCAAATATGAAGAAGAAAAAGAAACCCAAAATTTCCCGCGCTTTGTGCAAGGTGTAGGAAGCACAACCCCTCATCACACCTCGCGATTCTTTTTCTTCTTCATCCTCAATTTTAATCTTTTCTTTTGATTTATCGTATTTTCTCACCAACACATTTAATTTCTTTTCTATTTTATCATAATACAATACCATTATATTGCCACACTTATATTTTTATAAACTAAACAAAAAAAAAATCAAAATACATTGTAAAATAATACATTTTTAGTTATGTTATTAATAGGGGTAATTTTATCTATTTTATTATCTTCTTGATTAATAAAGATTAGGCAAATAATTTATTGTTATGAAAGATTATGACCTTTAAAATAGTAATCATTTACATAAATTTTTCTTAAATTTTTTTAGGAATGAGATGAAGAACGAAACTTAAAATAAAATAAAAAAGGTACGAGAAATACCTCTCCAACCCCACCCTCTTCCATTACCATCCTTAGCTAAAACTGATTGCCATGGTTTTTTTTTTTTTTTAATAAAAAATATAGATGGCAAATCATTTTCAAATTCATTTAAAGCTCAAAGCTTTAGTTAAATTGCAAATAAATGGGATTTTAAGGTTTTTCTTTTTTAATTATGTTCAATAAATGTGTGAAAGTTTTTTTGTATTTGCAAATATATAAAAATAGTTCTAAAGCCAATTATTAAATGTCGTATTTGTAAATATATAAAAATAATTCTGAAGCCAATTATTAAAACAATTAGTAATTAGAGCATTTATTTAAAAAAAAAAATTATTGTCATACTTGAAACTATATTTAGCATAATTAAAATGGATGATGTGAGGATGAGATGTTAGAATTTTATATTATTTTGTTAGAGAAAATTTTTGAACTATATATATAAAACTCTTTAAATCAATATACTTTTTGGGGAGACACAAGAATAAAGTTGTGTGGGCTTGAGCTTATAGCAAATAATATCATATTATACGATAGTGAATTATTATAAATAATATCAAAATTAGATTTACCTAGTGGTGTAGGCCAAATAACCCACAATCTGAGTTACAGATAGTGCACACGTGCCATACAATCTTTGGGGGTTTAGCCTACGTGGTTCAACCATGTGTCCTTAAGGGTCTTGCGCACACGAGATCGTATGTCCTTTATGATAGTTAGATTATAACAGTTGAAATTCAATATGCATGAGGTAATAAATAATAGGGCTAAAATGAATAAAGTGAGAGTGAAATGTTAGAATTTTACATGGTTTGGTTAGAGAAAATTTTAGGACTATATATTTATAGTCCATTCTTAATTGATATGAGATCTTTTGAGAAGATAAAAAAATAAAGCATATAAATACAGACTCAAAATAGATAATATTATATTGTATGAAAACGAATCATTATAAATCTAATTTTTAAAACTTTTATAAAAGAAGATAATTTATATGTACATATTAAACATATTTCTTTTATAAATTGTTAAGGATCAAATAAGTGGATGGGTACAGACCAATTCAATCTATTTCTAACCGAAACCGAATTAGCCTATGATTTTTGTTTTTGTTCTTCTTTGCGAAAGAATCGAAAATTTTGTTTGATTATGTAATAACAAATTTGAAGCGAAATGAGAATTAGTTATTATGGTTTTGGGCCACTTTGAGCCCTTTTAAGGTAAAAAATTGGACCTATTTTGACTTTTTTTAAAAGATTATTTGGGACATTTAGCCCTTTTTATAAGTCCTAGGACATTTAGGCCAAAATTTATGTGAATTTTTTTTAAATTATTGCCCATCAATTTTGGACCAAAATAATTAACTCATCGATTTTTACATACAACCAGTGCAAGCCATAATCAAAATTTTGAATTGTTAATCACATCTTATATAAAGAAAAAAAAAGAGAGAAGGAAAATACAAGTATTAAACAAAATTTATGAAAAAGCAATAGTTCATAAAAATTGTCATGTAATTATTATTTAAGAATAAAACATCAAATGACAAAATAGCTAGCTACACATTTTCAGTTTACAAAAGCAAAGAAATGAGGGGTTTTTTTTTTTCCTTTTTAAGAATTTCTTCAACTGATTAACTTTGCTTTATAAACACATTCTGAAAGAGAGCTCATATCTGTAAGTTCTTCAATAAGTTCTGCATAATCTCCTCACAACACAAACTAAAGTAGTAATTTATAATATACTTAAAGACAATTTATAAATTTAATTTTCATCCATTTGTAAGTTTTTATTCATTTGGATCTTTTTTCACCACTAAAACGATTATCTTTTCATATTCAAAAGACCATCCAACGACAATCTTTTCAACTTATATCAATAAAAAAAATAAAAGCTTGTAATTTTCTCTTTTAAAAAAAATTATCATAGAGAAAATAAATAGTTGTATAAGATGTTTCTTATAGAAAAAGTCATTTTCTTTTTTTTTATATTCTAATATATAGATTTTTTTGTGACTTAAGAGAGGGAAAATCGAATTTAAAACTTCCACTTTAGTAAAAAAAATATACTGCAAGCTCTTTAATACTGGACTATTTACGTAAGTGTTTCTCATATATAAACTTAAAATCGGTAGATATTAAAAAGTTAAATAGATTAAAAAAAATGTTGCTATGAAAAAATTGTAAAATTATGAAAAGTTTAACAAATACTTTGCAATTGCTCTATGACATTTCTCCATAATTAAATAGTATTCTCATTGATTATTTGATTGCTTGTTAAAAAAACAAAAAGATAAACTCGTGAAATCAAAACCTTTCAAACCAAAATTCACACGCCCAACAAAAAAAAATTACCCACAGGCAACAATTGATGGCGATCACTGATGATGAAATACTAACTCCAAGGACATAAAATAAAATAAAAATCCATCATACATCGAGCAAACCTTACAAATAATTGTACAAGAACCTTGATAAAATAGGAAAAACACAATGATTTTTTTATATATGAAAATTTAAAATAAAAAAAAAACCTTACAAAAAAAATGTACTAGATGGTTTTTACAAGCCAATGCTTGTATTGCCGGCTGGAGGCTGCCGGAGTGAGAGAGAAGAATGAATTTTAATATGATCAAAGGAGTGAGAGAGACATGAGAGGTCGAGTGAGAAGACTGAATTTTAGGGTTTTTTTTTTGTCCTTTTCAAGTATATATATTAATAACCAAACAGTTTTTTTAAGAGCAATAATCGGTCGGCTCGATTTAGACCGGTCCGATTTTTTCAATTTTCAAAATTTTCCCCACCTTTTAGCTCTAACATTGAGTCTTTTGTATGTAGCCAAATGGGTATTCACAAATTAGTAGTTCGTCCTATTAATCCTCCAAATCCCAAATAATTCAATTTTCTTCTATGAACTATTTTATGTCAAATTGATTAATTTAATAAAAAAAACTTTAAATAGTGAATGTGATTCAAAAAAGCAATCATAAGAATCTATTAATGACGTTTAAATTACTAAAATTTGAGGAATTAGGAATTAATTATATGCCTAATTGCATTGTATATAGTTCCTCTAGTCACATTTTTTAATTGAACCAAGGTCAAATTAAATTAATTTTATAAGAGATTTGCTACAAATCTAATATGTTTATTTTTCAAATGATTTATATTGTGAGTGTATTTATTCTAAATTTCAACCCAACCAAATGATTTGTCGTTTTCATACCAACTAATGTACAATGTATTTAAAGAAGGTAGAAAATATATTTTATATTATTAAAATAATAAATGAGTAATATTACACTTTTTTTATTTAGATGGTGAAATAGTAAATGAATAATCTTACAAATAATAAAATTATACCAGCCAATTAATTAATGCCAATTGGCTTATAATGTCGTTCAAAAACTGTAATCTTATTCTTAATAAACCGCTCATATACATGTGATCCATAGAACATTTGAAAAGAAGGAAATCAATATTTTCTTGCGCCAGCTAATTAATTAATAGAATGAACATCTTGCGATGCGATTTTTGCTATTAACCAAGCTATAGATCGTGCATGTAATTTACTCATTGAGTTAGAGGCATCTGAAATTAAGCTTTTAACTACGAGATGGATCGTTAGTTATTATTTAACAGTAAATTAATTGATCTTTGCAAGGCAGTTCTTATTTCTTTCCTTTCCTTCACCCGCCGGAGAAAAATAAAATAAAATGAACCGAGTGCTGGAGTTGAGAAAAATCACCCTTGATCGTTTTCCATTCTTTTTGACACATTTTGATCAGTAGTTTTGCTTCCAAGTTCCGACAAGAAGACACCAGTGGCTGCTCCTTGATTGCGCAACAAGCTATCTTTGACTGGTGTCTTCTTGTCCCAATAAGGACAAAATGTTGGGGCCGCCGCCTCGTGTCAACTAATGGAAAAGATTTACGTTTTTGTGTCAATTTCATAATATGCATGGGCATGGCCGTTGAAATATTGTATCTGCCTGGTCATCATTTATCAATATCTCAATCAAACCATCGACTGTCCATCGGCTGATTTGTGTGATTTTGATTTTTAGCGACAATTGATGGAAGTTTGACAATTCCTTGTCAAATTGCACATTTTAATTATGAAAAGAAAAGAGCTGGGATTCACTGTCGGGTATTCAACCTATTACTTGCAACGAAAGGAGAATAATATTTTTCTACGAAATTAACGAGCTCAACTTCTGTTTCTTCTTTATCTTTTTCCTTACCATAAAATCAAGGATCCAATTTCAATAGGATATAGATATAGATTTTTACTTTAACATTATCCATTTGTCAATTGATAAAGATAAAAAATCAAAGAGATTATAAAAACGTTTCTTTGCTTTTGAATATAATTTATATAATATAAAAGAAATGATTTTTTTTAATATTTAGATTAATAAAAATGTAATCAAGCTGAGAAGTGCCATGCATTGAACTTTCAGCTTGTTTCCAAATGCTGTAAATCCTTAATGAGTACGAAAACATTCTTTTTGAAATAGTTTGCTCTGTGCTCACCGCATGGCGTCTTCAGTTTTTGGAAGAGTTTGTATTCTCTTAGTGAAATTTATTCTAAGATTACTAGTTGTTGGAATGCTTATCATCAACTGTATTAATGATCCTTGATTGGGTTGTTGCTGTTTGGAGAAGATTTTGTTAATCTTGTGCTGAAATTGATGTTGGAAGTCCAGCATTATTCTTTGCTTAAGAGCAAAATATGGTATTGAGTTGCTCTTATCAGGTCAAAAGATTCACCTAAGAGCTAAAAGGGAAAAAGATACGTGTGGGTTACCATTCATGAATTGTGTGCAACGAAGAAAACTCGGTAAAGGAAAACAGCTTCTGAAAATCGTTCAATAAATGCTATGAAAGCTTTATTCAAGGGAACTCACTTGAGAACAAGTTAAATATATACATCTTGTTCTAAAAAAAAATGTTCTAATGGACTAAGTGACTGCTAATAAAAGTTACTTTATTGAACCACTAGACGGGAGAGAGAGCTTGATAGTGGCAGATCTCGTTCTAGTATCTACATGCAGCTCGCTTCTTTGAAAAGAAGAATGTTTCAAGGAAAATACTAGCTATTCGCTAGTAATAATGACATATATTATTAGTATTCTACTTTCAAAAAAATAAACAACATATATGATTCGCCTAAACAAAAAAAAAAGGAAAGAAAAAGGGTTTTTACACGGTCATTGGTCAACGTTTTCTGGCAAATCATATATAATCTTAAGGATATGCAGCTCCCTTGTTTTTGTATTTCATTATTGTCATTTGTTGTAAATAAATTTTATATTACTCCCGTTAAAGTAGAGTATATAAATAAATAATATCACTTAAGAAAATAATAAAAAATAAAAAAAAAATAAAAAAAGAGTACACAAAAATTTACGTGGTTTGATAATTTATCTACATTCATCGCAGATCAAGATCACTCACTCTTATTATTGAATTATAAGACACTTACAAAGAATGCCTTTTTACAAAAAAGACTTATACAAAAAAAACTCTCTCTTACAATTTAATAATTTTCTCTTATTAAAAATCATAAAAAAGGTTTAATTACTAAGATTTTTTTTATTATCACAAAGATGTGTTTACAAACCAATAAAGAGCATTTATATAGATTGTAAGATATCTTAAGTTAACCCTAAACGTGTGAGAGTCGTATTAGAAAGTTTTGAAACAAGTGAAAGACGAAATAGATAAGTATCAAAATAAAAAATTATTCTCACACTTAGCGTTGTGGTGTTGGGTGTTTCTCTCCTGGGCATCGCGGCCCTGGTCACCTGGTGCTGCGGCGCCCATTCTTGAACGCCGCGGTGTCCACGTCTAGCACCACCTTCTTTATTTTTTTTGTCTTCTTTCGCATTTGTCTTCGATTCTTATACACCTTATGTACTTGACTTATCCTTTAAATCATATCCTAATAATTTTCAATTAATCTTCTCGCCAATTCAATAAAAGCAGAACAATTTCCAGCCCCAATTCCATACATCTCTTTTTTTTTCAAGAGATTACTGGTTAATTAACATTGCGGATCAAAATAATTTTCTGTTTCGTTTATAGCATTTAACTGAAACCTATCAAAACATTTTTTGAGATATAAGAGTAATTGAACTACTTTTTAAGACGATTCTTTATTTTTATTCTTTCTAACTGGTCCACACGTTAAATCAAAATGAAATAGCCCTTATCCTATAACCACCTCCTGTTGTTTGATAAATTTCAAAAAGAGTGGTGACATTATTTTGCAAAAACACCCGTGACATAATTAATCATATTTAATGTTAATATTTTCAGATATTTTCTCATATAGCATCTGCATCGCACATGTTGATAGTGGTAGGATGTCAATCAAAGCCTTACAAAGGCTGAAGGTTCGAATTTTGGGGTCACTACTCAAGGTTCCAAGAACGTAGGCCATACCCCGTCAAATCAATGGTGGCAAAAGAGAGTATCCACTCAATAAAGAAACTTACTTCAACAAGATGGTCCATCATTCCCTTGTCCCCATTTGCATTTTCAATTTCAATGAATGGTAGAAAGGAACCCGCAGTTGAGGAGAAAAAATGGGAATTTTTTCGTTAAGGTTATCAGCTTAGTGGCTAAAGTCCTAGGTGCATACATTCGTGAATTTTAGAGAAAGCAAAACAATTGTTCA
The DNA here is from genome assembly GCA_946807835.1 of Ailanthus altissimus. NCBI lineage: Eukaryota > Viridiplantae > Streptophyta > Magnoliopsida > Sapindales > Simaroubaceae > Ailanthus > Ailanthus altissimus. The sequence goes on from OX327684.1 coordinate 26,764,074, forward strand.
ATTGATTAACCTTGTTAAATCTGGTCCGAGCTTGATTTTCTTCCTTCTTTTTCCCCTTCTTTTCTTCTAGGTTTATTAAAATTATAGGAGTGAAAATGGTTAAAAGCCAATTTCATTCAATCAAGAGAAAATACATGTTTCAGAAAAATAGGGGATAATTGACTGCAAACGCATAAAATGCTAAATATAAAAATGCAATTATGACTCTTAACTCTTCAGTCTTGCTCGCTTAGTTCAATTAAAGCACTAATATCACTATAGAATATTTAGCATCTGATCTATATTACTCATTCAACTCAAGCATAAAGCTGTCTTAAAAAAAGAAAAAAGAAATCCTTATTCTGCTGAGGTTCACCAAAAAAAATATATTGTAATTACAAAATTTTCTCAATAAGTAGGATTTGTTGTTAAATCGAGCAGAAAAAATATCTCTTTTAAGTATCACCATCTGGAGTAAATGGGGGATCGATTGAAAGCTATTAAATGGGCTTTTTGGTGTGGACTGGCCCATAGAAGCTTCTTCGCCCATCTACTCTAAATTTCCTTGGCAAAATGGAACACATGTTTCGAAGGGTGGACACAAGAAATGATCCCGTTCTTTCTTATTTTATGGGAGATCTGATCTGATTTTCAACTAAAATCAATAAATTTCAATGCTGACCTCTGGTCTCTCTAAACTATTCATTTTCAAATAACTACAATTCGTACGGGAAAACAGATTGCTACTTGCTACATGCTTTCTAGAATTAGAAGTTGATGCATAAGCTAGTTCGTCAACAGGCATGCAGCCTTATTATCCTTATCTGCCACGAAGATGTTCCCACAGCCATATTATCGAAAATTCTACAACCATCTACGGGCTTTAATAATCATTCTAATATTGTTTTCTAATGCATATTAGATTACCATTATTATTTCATTAATAATTGAAGAAATCAAATAAATTACTACCATTTTTATTCTAATAATTATGTCTTCTAATGCCAAAGAAATCAATTTGATTTACCAAGCAATTTAAAAGAAAAAGAAGAGCTAGTGAGAGAAAGCAAATGAGAATAAATTGACTAATGAGCTATGTATTACTGAGAAAGCATCAAATTAATGGGATATCTATCTATCTCTTAGATTGTGTAATTTTTTGCAAGAAGTTAGTGATGAGCTAAATCTTATCGAGCTACATCAATTTCAAAAGAGCCTTTTTTTTCTTTATATTTTCGTTAAGATTTCCTTATATAATTTATAGGTTTCCCTATATTAGAAGGAAAGCATAGATTTAGAGAGAGAAGGCTCACTTCAAATTCATGTAGCTCAATAGGCACTGTCGAATTAATCTATCTTATCACTTGTTTTTTTTTATAGATATTCTACAAACTATGGGGAGGGGGGATCGAACAGGTCAGGGGAGTGCGCTACAAGAGAGGGCTTGCCAAAATGCGGTCTATCTTATCACTTGTTTCTTGCACATGTTGTACAATCTATGATAAGATATCTATACATTTTATTCTTTCTTAGTGCTAGATAGCTCCATTAATCAAATTTTAATGAAATAATAAAATAATATGCATTAGAAGACATAATTAACTAGCTAGATTATTAAAACATTCGACTCTTTCTCAGTAACACATAATTAACTAGCAGACAATCTAATCACAGCAGATCGTTGCTTTCTATATATAATCACAACGGGTACGTATTAAAAGCATAGTGGTCTAAGATGACGAAAGCACGTGGCTGAGTTCAGCATCTTCCATGAATCGTGAAATATAATTGTTTATCTTTTGAACGAAATTGAAGTGCAGCCATATACCGTTCCTCCTATTCTTCCAAATTCTCTGGTATTAAAAGTAGAAAAGCCGAAATTGTCGAGGGGGACAAAGTCTAGTGTGTGATTAGAAAACTAATAAATCCCACTGAAATGAACTTTTTATATATGTAACTGCAAAAATTAGATTATCGGCTTCAAATTAAGATAAAAGAAAATGGGCTGCGTCTATTTTATTTGAACCAGTCGATTTCTCAGGTTAGGAGACTTTTCCTTTCTATATTGGAGTTTAGGTATTGACCAAAGCCAAACCCTAACAACTTATTTCGAAGATGAGAATAGTATATTGTTAGTGCGAAGTAGCGTGCTCCATTGTAAGTAAGATCGGAGTTCTTCATTCATGGGAACGTTCAAACCAATATAATATTTTGGATAAAAGAATTGTTATCAGATAAAATTTTGTTCAATTTTCCGCGACAAAGTGTTGCATTCATAGTTCTTTTTTTCTCATTTAGTAACTCTATGTAAAAAGAATTTATAGTCCAAAAATGCTAAACATCAACACTTACGAATTCTTAATTATATGTTAATAAATAATAATATTATGTTTACATTGCTAAGATACTTTTGATTTAACGTTTAATGTGTTTATTATTAATTTATGTTGTATAATTACTAAATCAATGTAAATTAAACAATTCAATAACTATTTAATAAATTGTAGTTGTTGATTGGTAACACGTGAAATATTAAATAAATATTTTAATTTTGTAAATATAATATTATTTATTAACAAATATTAATGCTATACTCTCAACTAATGTAATACAATAATTGTTTGAAAATTAGTGATTAAACAATTTTAGTTGAATAAGAATTAAGATGAATACTAAAGTGGAGAGTCACAAGAAGTCTAAGACATATGGGACTTAAAAGGAAAAGCAAAACGGAACTCGAAGAGGCAAAGGAAGCGAAAAAAATGAGAGAGGTGCCTACAGGAATGAGCCCTGCAGCACCTAGGACAGCACCCCAGCGCTGTGGCGTTGGGCACGATTTTGCCTAGTACCGCAGCGCCCAGAGATGAGCGTCGCGGCGCCCAGACACGTCAGGATGTCCGTTTTAGTTCAGAATTTCGAGTTTTGAGAAGTTTTGAACTTCCAAAACAAATGGACTCTTACTCCAACAAGGAATAGGGTTAGTATGCACGAAATATGTTGGAATTTGTGCTTACGTGCCATCCCATAATGTATAAATATATAGTGATTGTATTTATACAATTATTATTTCTAATAAAATCGTTAATATTATTTTATTAAATGGTAAGATACTTGTAACGTTTTAGACATTGTATGATCTGAAGGAGTTCGGATTTGGTCTAAAAGAGTTTAGACCAGGGCTAAGAGTTAGCAACGCTAATAGTTATAAACACTAAGAGTTAGTGGTACTAAGAGTTAGCAAAATCTAATGAGTTAGAGCCTTGTCTGAAATGGGACAATGACCTGAGAATATATTAGTAATGATATAGCTGCAATGAGTTGCAGATGGTGCTAAGAAATGTCATTATGCAAGTATGTTCTCAAACATAATGTTCCTGATCTAATTTCATCGATGCGGGTCTATCGGTGAAACCTATTAATATAGATTAGTGTATGTCTATATCTGGATGGTCCATATGTTTAGTCTTAGCAAACCATGAGCTTAGTAGGAAGCTCGTATAGAGATACAGGTATTCAGTAAGGACTGGATATTGAACAGACTCACGAAGACATCCAATAGACATCTCATAAAGCCGTCAATGGAAGGTCTTCCGAGTTGAGTAGTATTTGTGGTCCTTTGACCTGAGCGCCACGGTGGGCTTGTGAGTGATCCACCATACTTTGGTTCCACACATGTCAGAAACCTTTCATGGTCTGACCGCTGAGTGTCGCTGGGTATGGTCCGATGCTCATGGAGTTCGGTGTGCGTAGATATGGCATCCATCAGCTCATATGAGTGGGTTGTATATCCTAATGCTCTGAGATTGTATTTCAGAAAGTCTTGTGGCCGCAAGCATAAACCTCGGAAAAGATATTCCGAAGGAATAAACAATATCACAAAAGTGTTTGTGGATATTATTTTATGAAATATAAATCTGGAGATAAGTTCGTGGTTGAGCAAATAGAGATTTGCCGGTGATGATCTATATCTCTACTCTTCAAGGATATAAATGATGGAAGGATTATACGAATATATAATAACTTCAACTTGTATGGTCTAACATGCTAATTTGTAATATCCGTAACGTGTGTGTGGGACATTGTTCACGAACGTATGGAGGAGCTCTATATGACAAATTAGGTGTGGACCTAGAGAGTCTCACAATATGAAGTATACTCGTTGTGCACTGGGATAGCGGATTAGATTGAATAGTTCGATCCAATAAATTTCAACAAAAGAGAACGATTGTTTAGGGATCCCTCGGATTATACATTTGTCAAGACTTAATTGTTAAGTACATCACTTAATTAATTAACAAGGGTTGTTAAATAATAGAATATTGACAAATGACAAAATTTGTTCTATGATTTGATTTTATCTTTTTACCATTTAACCATGGTAGTAAAAATTAGTAAGGTAAAATGTAATTATTCAAAATTATTTTGAATAATTAAATCATATATTATTATTATATTATTAGATAATATTATAATATATATAGATCATGGCATTTTATTTTAATACAATGAGTGGCCTAGATGTTGGCCATTTAATTACCCATTATAATTAAAGTAATTATAATTGTTAGGTAAAGATTAATTTTGGTGGCCATTATTCTAATGTTTAGTTTAATTAATTCTAAATGGGAGACCAACAATAAAATTGGTGGAGCACTTCATTTTGTTTATTTTGTTTAATCAAAGTGTTGAATAAACAAAATGAATTTTGGCAAAACAATTGAATTTTTTTTTTCATTCATTCAATTTTGGGAGAAGAATTTGGCAATGGCAAGGAAGAGAGGTAAGTGAGAGTTCTTTGAGTTTTATTCTTTCAAGTGTTAAAAAATAAACAAACTTCTCTTCATCTCGTTTTATTCTTTCAAGTGTTGAAAAATAAACAAACTTCTCTTCATCTCCTTCTTTAATGGATGGCCAAAATGAATGATATGTAAATGGAGAAAAAGATAATTATTTTGCAAAGAATTGTTTAAAATAATTATCATGTAGAAATTGTTTCTAAGATTAATATATAAGAGTTGTATGTTAAAGATTTTTAATTAATACAAGAGTTGTATAGAAAATATTTACCATCTCCATTTAAGAAACAAAAATTGTATTCAAAAGAGTTTGAATACAAGTGCTGAAAATTTTAAACACTAAGCTACCATTTTAGCTCCTTAATCCCACCAAAAGTTATGGACTAGAATTGTTCAACATATACTTCAAGGTGAGCTCTTCACATGGATTATTGAAGAACTTAAAGAATTTGTAAAGCTACCTTCATTAGGTGAGTATTTTATATTATGTGTTATAATACAATATTGTTCATCATGTTTATATTTGTATAATTGTTATACTTGTTCATATATATGATATATGTTGTTCATTATGTTCATAATTGTATAATTGTTATACTTATGCATATATGTGATATATGTTGAATTTGTTAAAATGGGTGTATTTTGTAACATGCTTGCGCTGCGCATATAGTAATTTTTGAAATTACGCACACACTCGTATAATCACACACTCTATGATAAATACCCAACAAAATACACTATATATAAACACTTGTAAACCCTTTAGTTGAGATTAAGCATTAAGAGAGATTCTAAGAGAAAGAAAGAACTGAGTATACACAAAGTACTTGTGTGCGCTAGGGTGAAACTGTTATTTGGGTGATCATTGTTCGTAGTAGAATAAGGATTCACTAAACATTAGGTCATTTTGAGAGTTCTTCATTGAGTTTTTCTTGTAAAATCTCTAGAGAGTTAATAAGAGAGGCTAGGATAATTAGATCCATCGTGAATGTAGTTAATTAACCGAATCACATAAGATTGTGTTGTACTCTTTTATATTTTTCTTTGAATTTTTATTATTTTTATTTGATTAACAAATTATTTTGTTGTACAAAAAAAATTAAAATTTTAAATTAAATTTTAAATTTCTCATTTTAACATAAATTCAAGAAAGCAAAGAGCCTTCTCCTCCGTCAACAATAACTATATAACAATTAATAATTATTAATTAGTGACTGTCACTAATTAATTGAGATAACAAATTTATATCTCAAAGTCTAGCACTACTCTTATTGCCAACTAGCGACGTGAGAAAAAGTAACGCGGACGGGCGTGCTCCTTCTAACATTATAATATTTGGATTGCAGTTATGAACGTTCTTTACAATTACAATATAAGCCGCCGAATAAAACTATTCCACAAATTAAAAGCAAATCTTTATATGTCAGATCCACCCACAGCGCTATAAATTAGCATATCTCTTGCTGATGACAGGTTTTAAATATGTTTTTTTTTTTTGGCTAAAGTACATACTAATTTAAGAGTTCAAGATAACATATTATATATTTAACAAAGATCACGTCAATATTAGTACAGATGGTAATCTAATTCCAAGTTCAGCTGCACATGCATGCAAATATAACGATGAGATTGTTTTCATTATGTTTTAGGCTCGTATAGACGTTGTTTATTTATGTAGGCCAAGTCGGGAGAGTTAGTGACGTTACGTTGAAATATAGTTGTTATCCTACTTAGTGTTCTGATGGCTCGAAGGGGTATCATATATATACTGCATTGTAGTTCACCAGTAGTCGTACCAACAGTTTCAGCCAAAGAAATCAAATTGATTTATCAAGCAAGTTTAAAGAAAAAGAAGAGCTAGTGTGAGGAAGCAAAGGAGAAGAATTCTTCTCTCTCAGGTACCCATCTAATTTGGGATTATGGGGAACGTTAATTCAGTTTAAGTTTGGTCATACGTATGTATAAATATGTACGTACATATACATATGTACACAAACTTAGTGATTAAGTTAGTGAACAAAGCACTCCAAGTGGTATCATACTCTATTTATTATAAACATATGTGCTATACAATCTTAATGATTACGCTAGTGAACAAGCATTGCAAGGGATTATCAAATTCTATATATAGCTATTAACGAAGAGTCACATTGTTAATATTGGGGCTTAGTACTTAATATAATATATAAAAATAGTCCATTAATTGTTATTATTATTGTCTTTTTTTTTTGAAAAAATAGTCCATTAAAGTACAGTGAAGTATTGACCTAGCTGGTTTTCTTTTCTATTCTTTTGACAATCCAATGCAAACAGGCCATTCCAAAGGCAAAATATAGAGGCTTCATGGTGAAGTACTCCACAATGAAGCCTCTATATTTTGCTTTGATGAAGATACAAAATAAAATAAAGGCAATTCAATTTAAATTAGTAGCAGTTGGAATTCCATCTACCGAGATTTGGGATTGAAACTCCGAAAAACATGGACGTTATTATTAAAGAAGAGAAAAAAACTGATCTTGAAACTAGATCGTGCTAATTAACATGAACAGAAGAAAATTAGACAAGTGGAGAAAGCACCAATAATCTTTTGATTTCTAATAGAAAATTATCACCCCCATATATCTTGTATTATCATCAACTTTAACTTTTGTTCTTTCCTGATCATTCCAGATATCAAGTGATATTGATCAAACTTACACTGTATGAAACCCTAAGAATATACACACAAGAGTTAGGTAATTCACCAGTGCACAATATCTTTGGTTTTTTTTTCCCTTTACAAGATAACCGTATAGATTGTTTTCAAGGGTTTTCAGAGGAATTCAGAGACATCCTTCATACATAACGAAGGAACATCGATCAAGGAAAGTTTTCCGTCACATAAAACAGTAAACATCATTAAGAAACTCCGTATGGAATTGATTCCAGATGGAATTCCGTGGGAACGATCCTGCCAGAAGAATAAGCTGCATTCGAGAAGGCATGCACCATCATACATAGTAATATTTAATAAATAATACCGGAACAAGACAAATTATGAAACCTGACTCTAGCTAAAGGTTGGATGGAAATTGGGGGAGAAAGAAAAAATACCTGAAAGAATTCAGAAAGTTAAGAAAAGTGTCTTTTCTTCGATTGCATATGACCTAGCTCGATTTAGAAGAACTTAAACTAATTTCACTAAGAAAAGGAGCACTTTCTGATAAAGAAAAATACCATGTTGCACACAGTCAAATTGCAGATCTATAAAAATTCCAAGTGAACTGAGTAAGAAACAAAGAAGAAGGTTCAGCTGATCATAGTCCCACTTTATTGCAAATATTGTAACAGAAATTAGACATACACGTCACACTGACAGACCATTTAACACTGTTATACATCCAACCCAATTTCTGCGGAAAAACACGACAACTTCAAACTGCAAAAGAAAGATTATACAAACTGGAAACTAGACCACTCCCATTCTTTCATTCATACATACAAACACGTGTGAGATATATATATATATATTAACGGGGTAATTTCATACTGTGCTCAAGGGAATTGCACTACTGCTCGTACTTTCATTCTTTATGGCAATGCCCCCCAGCACTGCCTCCATTAATATAAGTGCATGGAGAAGCACCAACTGGTGGCACTGGGCTTTTCTGTAGTGGAACTGACACCAAACTGTCTTGCCGCGGCGGCATCTCTTCTTTTAAGTGCCTAAATGCAACAGCAATTTTGGTGGTAAAAATCAACAAGACAATAAACAGCATCACTATCAGAGGTTTTCCACTAAATTTCATTGTTTATGCTTATTTGTAGAGAGAAATGAAATTGTTGGTGATGTTCACCAAAAACCTAATCTTACTAGAGAAGTAATATTCTGCTCGAAACAAGAGTTCTCGGAGGAACTATGGCACTCTTTCTGTACTGTCTCTAGCTGCCTTAATTTATACACGAAGGAAAATATTTGTTACCTTCTAGAATATTTTTAAATGTTTAAATATTATATAAATAGGGAACCAACTCTAGCTGCTGTTTCATTTCCATTTGGAGAACTAACTCTAGTTGCTGTCTTTTCTATTATTTGAGGAGCTACCTCCAGTTGCTGTCTTTATTTCTGTGTGAGAAACTTCCTCTAGCTCCGCCCTATTTTTTATTGCGCTCGAACAATACCTTTACCTGCCTTGTTTACAGTCTTCTACAATACTTTTAAATGGTTCTTCGTTTTCTATCTCACCACTTGGGAGGCGAGTCTACATCAACACACAAACGCAGGTCTTAGTCCTGGTCTTGTAGATTCACCCAAACGAGTCTCTTACTCTCCTTATTTTGTATTAGCAAGTATAGCTCTTAGATGTCCTATTCATGGTAAAGGGGTTCATATTCAAACCGAGTTTTGTTTGTTTGCTGTTTTTTTTTTTTTTTAAACCCACCATTAGAGAGGGAGAGGTAAGAAATATTTATTTTTTCTCATTTGAGTTCGGAATTAATTTTAATGTTTAATAGGTGTAAATGTTTGACTATGTATGGCATTTTGTTTTTGGCAATATCTAAAGTTTGTTGTTTGTTCCTTTTAAAATATGAACATTTAAAGTTAATACTTTTTACATTTGTAAGGTTAGACGACTTTTCCCCTTAGAAATTGGCGTTAAGAGAAACGCTTACATAAACTAAAGTCAATTAACGACTTATTTAGAATATGCTAATTACCTAATCACTATAAAACAATTGATGTAGCAAGAGTGGCATGCTCTGTAGTACACTGATGATTAGTTCAGGAATAATCCCATATATTTTAAATTATTTGTTTTAAAAAAATCATCTTAAATGAAATGTCATTACTTATTAAATAGTGAAATAATGTAATTAATTTATTTTAAAAACATAAATATTTAATATTTAATAAATCATTTACATGCATATCACTTAAAACCAATATATATATATATAAGAATATTTGGAATATGCACTATTTATATAATAGAGACAATAGGAAACAAAGTTGTCTTGAGATTCTACTTGGAAAACTAATTTATAACTTAATTTATATATATATATATGTGTGTGTGTGTGTGTTCATGGCCTCTGAAATTGAGAAAAAAAAGTAAACAAGACGTGGACGCAGCGACGCGGTTGGTTTTCTTGCTAAAACAGAAACAGTATGTGGTTTGCAAGTTGGGAAGCCTGGCCTATATTTTATGTCTATGGAAACAATAAGTACTTTTCCTCACAAAATGATAATGGAAGGGAGTCCTTCTCGTATAATGTATGGATGAATAGGGAGATCTTGAGATGTAAAAGATGTAATTTTTCATGAGATGTAAAAGATAAATAAGAAATGGACTTTGCTTGACCCACTGGATGAATTTAAGCTATGAACTATAGTAGAAATAACTTTTAAGTTATTTCTACCAAAGAGGATATAATTTCTTAGATTGGATGTCTAAACATGTAATTTTTCATCATTAGTGTGTGGAGGTGACTAAAAAATAAAGGTTGCAATTATAGATGGTATAAATTAGTCTAAGGGGCTCAATATATTTTTAAACATAGTTTTATTATTTGGTTAACTATTAAAAATAGATTAGTTACAAGGGGCTGAATTATAAAATGGAATATGGCAACTTTAACAAATTGTCCACTTTGTGGTTGTTATAAAGAAATAGTACAACATCTTTTTTTTTTTTCAATGTAACTTCTCAACGGGTATATGAAAATAAATCATACTAGCTTGTTACTTTAACAAATATCCTTTGCCTTGGGAAGGGAAAATTGCTTGCTTTAGTAAAAAAAACTAGAGAGAAATCTATTCTCAATTCAGAGAGTTGTTATATGTGCCTTCATTTACTACATTTGGCGAAAACATAATCAAATAATTTTTTAACCAAAAAAAAATTCTTTCTGTTAATGATATCTTTCAGTGTATAAAAAATGTTGTGCGGTTTAGATACCTCATAAATGACTAATGTGTTGATGCCATTGTTAATGATATCTTTCAGTGTATAAAAAATGTTGTGCGGTTTAGATACCTCATAAATGACTAATGTGTTGATGCCATTGTTCAAAAGTGGTGAAATGTATTGTGTGAGGTCTTTTAGATTGTGATTCTTGTTTTGTTTAAGATCCTGATGTATCCTTTTATTTGATCAATAAATATTTCTTTAATTATAAAAAAAATGATAATAGCAGGTGCTATTTGAACCTATTTACAGATTCACTTAAACTCATTTTCTTTTTACATCTACTAATCTAATTTGAAAATCAAGTTTTTCTTTTACATACCCTCCCAAAATTCCGAAACTAGCCCTATTTAAACTTATGTTAACCTTTTTCTTTTCTATAAAAAAGAAAATATTAATCGAAAGAAAAATAATGCATCGTTATGCCTGCAAGAAATATCTTTGTTCTCTATCATTTGTCTCCATCGTCACAATTTGATAGTGTTGTGAAAGTTGAGTTATAGTCATTTAATAGTACTTAAGAGTAAATATGAGAAACGGATATCAACGGAATATAATAAATAAATTAAGAACGTTTTTCAGTCACGTTAGATTAAGAGGGCATTTGATTTTAATTCTGAGTTTTTAAAACAAGAAAGTTTTTTTTTTTTTTATAGAAGTAATTACATTTGCATGGAAAATAAAAGGCCATATTAGTTCACGATTGAAGTGAAAGTTGAAGAAGTAATTTTGTTAAGGTAATTTAGTATTAGAAAAATGTATTGAAATAATGGGTTTAATGAATGTGTTTGGCGGGTCCAAATAAATTTATCCAATAATAAGGCACAAAACAAAATTAGAGTAGTGTTAAGTTTACAAGGTGAGATATAAATACTATATTTTAATTAATGTGTCACCAATCTATTAAAGGTGTGTTATTAATTAATAATTATGATTTGTTAGATAATTATTAATTTTTTAATTTTATTAACATAGTAATTATGTAACACTAAAAAAGATTTGAGTAGTATTAAATTTATACAATTGATATACATATTTGTATCATAATTGATATGTCACTAATTAATAATTAACACTTATAAAATAATTGTTAATTTTTAATTAATATAATAATTATATAATATCAATTAATAATAAATACATCAAAATATATTAATTAGAATACAAAATATATATCTAACTTTATATATAAGCATAATATTATTGTAGACTGTCGAAAATATTCTTGCTAAAATGATACAAACAACGTGTGTGGACGGGCAGAAGGGGATATAATGAGAATATATTGCTTTCATACGAGTTGTTTATGTTTTGATAGCAAGGCACTAATAAATTTGTTTACTATTTATAAGGTTCGTAAGGTTTATAAAATTGTTTAATATTTCAAATAAAAATGGGTCGACTTCATTGCCATTGGTTAATATTTTCTCATGACACGTGTCTAATTTATGAACATACATCTCCCCTTTTGTATTTCATTATCGGTAGCGGTAATTGTTGTCCGAATATCATGCTACTTAGCTTTTGATTTTTCATTATACAAAATATCCAACTCCAGTACAAGTAGAATTTCAAAATCCAAATTTTATATACCATGTTTTCATATGATCAAAATAGTTTTTTTTTTTAAATTTATAAAACTGAAATATTTAAATATATCTTCAAATCATTGAACTGCATGTTGGGAAAATACTGTATTCTTACTGTTTTCTCGAGGGTAATTGATTTACGGGCTGGATTGATAACTATATTAATGGGTTTAATGAGATGTGGTGTGGGCTGGGTCTTAATTATTTCGTTGGGAAAATTAGATGAATGGAACAGAACAAATCAGGTTATTGATTTCATGGGAGAGTGATAACTGATATATTTTCCAACTAAAATCAATCAATCTGAAAAGTGATGGGACTCTGGTGTCTCTCAACTTTTAGCCATCGTTTTGAGTAACTACAAGTTGCACGAGAAAACAGAATGCAAGATGCGACACGTTTCCCAAATATACAGAAAGTCAATGCCTAAGGCCTAAGCAAGGTCGTCACCTTATCCTTGTCTGCCATCAACATACTTGTCTTCCTGTGTGAGCTTGTCACAATGCTCGGCATGCACAGCTCTTGATTTCTAATAGAACATTGATGAATGCTACTAATAATAATAAAAAAATAAAAACAAATATAATAAAGCTTGATCTATATTGAGTATGGATTTTGAAAAAAAATTAGTCTGTTCACTCGACGTTTTGCTAATGAGTTATTCTCTTCGAATAATAAACCTTATTTTGCACGGTCAAGTTCTCCAAAATTTACTTCCAATTTTTCCAGTGTATATAGCAACAAGAAATTTCCAACAAAAGCTTGATAGCACCAAGGGCTCTTCCCAAATTAAATTGTTCATTTAGCTTTTTACTAATGAGTTATCTATTATACATGTTTGTGGATTTCAACTGTCAATGCTTTCTATGGGATAGCCAGGTTCAATGCTATATAAGTTTTTGTTTATTAGAATTTTAAGTTTGGATCGTGAATTATTTGAGTTATGTGGGGCGATTATAATTAATAAAATCTGTCGTAATGAATATACATGTATATTAGTGTTTTATGTTCATTTTGCCTAAATCAGTCACCAAAAAAATTGAAAATAAATGCTATAATTTTTTATGGCATAGAAGCAACTAACAGAGGAAGAAAGAATTAGTGGGATGGAACGAAGTATGCAAAGGTAAAAAAGAAAGACTTGGCGTTAAATCTATAAACTTGTGGAATGTATCGACAGTTACTAAGCATATATGAGAACTGGTTGTTGTGAAATCCTCTTTATGGACAAAATGGGTAACCGATAACAAACTGCGGATGCTAAGTTTTTGGGGTATCACAAAACTAATGGATTGTAGCTGGACATGGAGAAAAATCCTTAGATTGAGAAGTCAGATAAAATATTTGTTCTCATATGATTTGGATAACGGCAAGTCTTTTTATTTTTGGTGGGATCCATGGCTGGGGGGAGAATCAATAGTTAATAAATTTTCCCGCATTGACATATTTGATGCAGATATTCCACGAGATGCAAAGGTTAATGCTCTATGGCAACATGGTCATTGGAACCTCCCTGATCCTTTGGACGAGTACACTGCTCAGGTATGAGATTATCTCTGCAAAAATTTTTAATTACTGAGAGAGATGATAATATTTCATAGACAGCAAGCTCCAATGCAAAGTTTTCTATTACGAGTACTTAGAGGTGTTTTAAGAATATTGAAGCTAAGGTGGGATGGTATAAACTGATATGGGGAATGCAACATATTCCTAAACACAGCTTCGTTACTTGGTTGGCTCTGAAAAACAGCTTATCTACCAAGAAGATACTCAAAAAATGAGAAATTATTCCATCAGATGATTGCCCCCCTTGTGATAGTAACAGAGAGATAATTCTAAACTTATTTTTCCAATGCAGCTTTTGTAATGAAATATGGCATAAAGTACTAAGGGCGTGTCAAATCAACCAATGCCCGGACAGATGACAACGAGTGGTCTCATTCCTTTGTAGAAAATCTAAAGGCAAATTTATTCTCAGCAAGATTAGAAGAGTATCGTTCTGTGCTACAATCTATTTTATTTGCAGAGAACGAAATGTGGTTGTCTTCCAACAAAAAACTCATTCTATTAGCGATGTCTATCAAAATATTAAGGATGTTGTTTGGATTAGATGTATCAGTGTTGTCAATGGCCAAGGGATAGATTGCATTGCAGCTGATTGGTAAATGTATCTAGACTTCTAAGAGATGTAATGTCTTAATTTTTCTCCTTTGATTATTCTCTTTGTAATACTTGCTGGATTTAGAATTTATATCAATTCTTTACTTATCAAAAAAAAAGTTTTTGTAATAGATTGCACACTTAATTAGTTTTATTAAATAATATAAAATTGATAATATTTGTTAATTTGTATGATTAATTATAATTATAAATATTAACAAGAGAAAAAAGTGGTGTTAGAACAAAAAATGATATTGAGCAGTAGCATCTCTCCCTTACATAACTTATGTGGTTGATAATCCTCTATTTTAAAGAAGGCCAAATTTTTTAGGACATTAGCTCTAACTAAATTGCATACGAATACATATTTTAAAAATCTTTTAACAGTAATTTCAAATTCCCTAGATAAGCAATCTAGTTAATGACCGTTAAGTAAAGTGCTATTTTTAGACGGGTGAAAATTAGATATAAAGAAAAATATTTTATACTTAAAAAGTACGACATGATGAAAAATGTGAAGACGGTTAGATATAGAATTCCAACACCTATAATTTTTATGTTCTGTTCCGTATCCCAAGAAGTAACATAATTAAGTACGTGACTTGACTTTGGTGTACTCATATTTTTGAAGTATGATAAAGCAGACACAACTAAATACTTTGAAGAGACTATAATTAGGTGGAGTTCTATAAAGACGCTCATAAGGTGACTTATTCTCTATAACAAGAGAAGGAACACGATTAATAGTAAAGACAACGGTCAAGGCAGCTTCTCTAAAAAAATGTTCAGGACGAGAGAAAGAGATAAACAGAGCATGAGTGGTGTCTAAATATGCCAGTGTTTACGTTCGGCTTTTCTATTTTGCTAAGATGTACCAGAATAAAACCTTTGATATATAGTATCATGTTCCTATAAAAGATTTAGAAATTCATAATCTCTATACTCTATGGCATTATCAATACAGAAAACCTTAATATGATATAAAAGTTGAGTTTTAATCATCTTAGTAAAATTTTGATAAATTTTAGTAAATTCTAATTGTTATTTTAGAACAAAAAATCAAATATATTAAGAGTAGTCATTGAAAGTACACTGTGAATAGGGTGAACGTGTACGTTTTTAATTTTAATTTATGATTTACATATCACATGCATAAATACGCAGTACAAAATAAATAAACATCTCAATACACTAATGACATATGAGAGAACTCACCATCGAAGCGTGCTTTGCGTATTTCTAGTTTAGAACTCGGTGGGATCCATCGAACTAGAACAGTAGTTTCCTAATTTCAGTAGGAATTTTAATAATTGAAGCAACTCTTGCTTCTCCTTTAATCTCACAGAATTTAAACTAAATAAATTTTCCTTTTATTTTTAGCCAAATGCCGCATAAAAATAATAACATTTATTATATATATTTTAATGACTAACACTTAGTCATTATAACATTCTGACAATATCTTGTAATTTATTTTGACTTACATTTTCACTTGATTTTTAATAAATAAATTGTCACGCCCTAAATTCAAAAGATTTGACACACGACATAACTTACACTCATTCAATAATGTGCACTCATAATTAATATTACATAAAATTTCAAACTTAAATTTAACATAGGAATCCTTAGCAAGTTACTAGTAAGTTTAAAACAAAGTTCCACTCATGACGATACTTGATGAAACATAAACCAAATATAACCACACCTAATAAAATAATACATAAGTATTTATTTAATAGAGACAAATCAAATATCTTAAACCACGTGTTCACAAATAAAATACTCATCAACCTAGCAACTTAGGGAACCCAAGAGACAGCAGAAGCCTTGTCAAATCCGCTAAGGACACATGTACTTTATTTACCTAAAATCACCATAAATTATAATGAGTATAAAACTCGGTAAGCATACTAATTTTTCATATATCAAAATAAATACATATATATATATACACAATGCATATGTATGATATGCTGTGATAAATCATAATCTTATCAAATCACATGTCAAGTAAAGGCTTACACATTTTTTCAAAACATATAATAGTAATACCATTACCCAACTATTATTTAGTAGGACTTTCATATCACATATCATATAATGAGTCAAATGTTACTCATAGGTAGGATATATCGTGATAAATCAAAATCATAATCTTATCAAATCACATGTCAAGTAGGCGCTTACACATTCTTTCAAAACATATAATAGGAATACCATCACTTAACTATTACTTAATAGGACTTTCATATCACATAATGAGCTAAATGTCACTCGTAGGTGACATACCATATGATGGGAATAACACAAGTGAGGTTTAAATTACACATATATAATGCTCATGCCCGAAGGTAAGAGCCAAACCCTCACCCTGATCATCGGTGAGTCCTCTCACATATACCAATACACCACCACACAAATGTGATGACTCACTCTTCCTTTAGGTACTAATAGGATCCTCTCTACATACGGAATATATAACATATACCAATTTTGAAGGAAAAGCCACACGTAAAGACTCCATAAATCACATAAGGTGCTTAGTAAGTAAATAGTGAGTTCATACATTCTTAAAACAAAAAACGTATCTTATGGACATTTTTCACTTCAAAAGCTTTCTTTGTTAAACACATTTTATTTTGAAAGCTCATTTTCATAAACACATATATGTTCATGCTCAATGTCAATGCTCATATTTATAAACATATGTATTTCACATTTCACATCAAATATACTTTAGCATAACATAAACATATTTCTAAGCACATTTACAAAAACATACATAAACAATTACTATGTTTATTGTGATTTCAGTAAAAGTCTAGTATACTTACCTCTTAGCACTTTCGGGTACAAAGCTTAATTCTCCTTAACCTATCAATGAAAATTAATCCTTTCATAAGCCTCACATTCACACAAAATACTTTAAATAGCTAACAAAATTATACATATTGCACTTATCACATCGAATTGGTCTAATTACTTGGTTTCTCAAAACCTGTCATTCTGGCCACTTACACTTAACCAAATTTTTTTATACATCAAATGATGTCCAATTACTCCAAAATCAGAATATATCATTTTTAACTCATATATCATTTTTAACTCATATATCATTCTTATATATGAATATTATATCATAATTCCTACATAATCCATTTCATAAACACCATCAAATTCAAACTATTATCTTGATAGGATCAAGATATTTACTGAACAATATCAATCTCCCAATTTTATAAAATCATATAATAACTTAAAAATCATAAAACTATCACAGAATTACTCTTGACACATATTTCAATCCATGATAAATATTTCACTTCAAAATCCCTGCCAAAAGTATTTTAAAACTATTTTATTCTATAGCTTTAAAAAGCTGTTAATCAAATAATGCAATGAGCGGATACAGTTTAGAAAATTATAACAATATAACCACATTTATCTAAATTCTCAATTTTGAATATATCATATAAGACATATAAATTTATCATATTCTAGAAATTCGTAATTTTTGAAGATCATTCAATAGATCAAAAATTATTTGTCACTGTATCATACTGTTAACATAGGAAATTGTTATAATTTTAGGGTTATTTTGGTAAATTCACTACAAAATCAATTTGTGGAATTTTCAATTGATTCAAAGTTTCAAATGATTTTAGACATGTCTAGTTTCATATTCTCAAAAGACAAAACCAGAATCGAAGCACAAAAATTTATAAAATTCCCGGAGGAAGAGACTATCAAGTAGAAATTCTGTAATTCATCATAATTTATCAAGTTATCTACATAATCATCATCAATTCTCAATATATCTTACAAAATTGACATCAAATCCCTAATTTTTTATTTTTCTAGAAATTAAAACTTAAAGGAATTAACTTAATTAACACCAAGAAATTAAGTAAGGGTTATAATATACCTCTTAAAGCTTAAATTCTAAATTTCTTCTTCTTTTTCTTCTTCCTCTTCTCTTTCTCTTCCCTCTATTTCTCTATTTTCTCACTCTAAAAGAGGTGGCTCGACCAAAATGAGTGAATTAGGGTTATAAATGTGTATTTTTTTATACTAAGAGGCTAATTTTTAGTATTTATGAATTAGCCCCTGAAACTTTCAAAGTATTACAATTTGGTCCATAAAATAAATCTAAAGTCTTGCAAATAAATTCAATACTAACAGTAGGTCCTTAATTTATACTAACAGTACTAATAACAATACATAAATTAAATATCACCCACATACAAATAAAATATAAATATTATATTTATATAAATATTTATTCTTATCGATTATAGATAAATGGTTACTACATAAATTAAAACCCTTTTATAAGTAAAATTGCTGCTTATACTTCTAATAAAAATACAATAGGTGGCCATTTACATAAAGCATGACTAAGCATACTTCATGCTTCAAAAAAAGAATTAGTGAAGTGCTATTGTGGTTGAATTGTAAAACAAATTAGTGATAAAAATTTGTTCAAATAGCATTTAAAAATAACAGCATATACTAACAATTTAACATGACAAATATAAAATAAAAGAATTAATAATAACCTGCCACCTTTTAATTAATGAAAAATTTGGTGGATAAGTGCATTTGAAGTGGTGGCGAATGTTGACTTTTGAATTGTAATAATTTGAATAAAATAAATTATTAAATATGCATTTTTTTAATTTATTTTAATTTTATTTGCTTTTGTCGAATTTCATTTTATTTCAAAATAAAAGATGCTACTAAATGTTTAATTCATTTTATCTTAATTAAAATTTATAATTATTAATACTTAATAATTAAAAAACTAATGAAATCTCGTCATGTGTCATGCCTTAATAAATTAATGACATGATATATGGTATCTAATAGAAAGGATAAAATAGCAAGTTTTACTTGTCGAGATTCCGGTCTTAACACTTAAACTCTATGATCTCTCCGAGAGACTTTAAAATAATTTTAATTTTTCGAGAACTTTTCAGATTGAATTATTTAATTCGGTACACTATCCGAGTATACAACTAGTACACTTCATATAGTGAGATTCTTTAGGTTCACACCTATTTTATCTTACAAAACTCTTCTGTAAGTCCATAAACGTTGCTCCACACACACATTATAGAAATAACAAAATAGCGTGTTGAACCATAAAAGTTGAGGTTAATACATATTCGTATAATTCCTCCGTCATTTATATCCTAGAAGAGCAGAGACATAGATCATCACCGTCAAGTCTCCATATGCTTAACCATAAAGTTATCTTCAGATTTGTATTTTCATAAACAATATCTGTAAACACTTTTACGATATTTTTTATCTCATGAAAAAACATTTTCTAAGGTTAATTACTTATGGTCATAAGACTTTCTGAAATACAATCTTAGAGCATTATGATATATAACTCATCCATATGAGCTGATGGATCCTATATCTACACACTAGACTCCATGAGCATCGAACTATACCTAGCGACATCTAGTGGTTAGACTATAAAAGGTATCTGACATGTGTAGAACCTAAGTATGATGGATCACTCATAAGCCCACCGTGTTGCTCAAGTCAATGGACCATGAATATTATTCAACTTGAAACGACCCTCTATTGACAACTTTATGTGATGTCTATTGGATATCTTAATTGAGCTCGTTCAGTATCCAGTCCTCACTGAATACCCGCATGCTTATACGAGCTTCCACTAAGCTCATAGTCAGTTAAGAACAACCATTTGTACCATACAGATATAGACATACACTGATCTATATAAAATAGATTCATCAATAGACCCGCAATGATGAAAATAGATTAGGAATATAGAGTTTGAGAACATACTTGTATAATGACATTTCCTAACACTTATTGAAACTATTTGCAATTATGTCATTATTAGTATATTTTCAAGTTTTTGTTCCATTTCAGATAATAATCTAACCATTTAGATCTGACTGACTCTTATAACCTGCTAACTCTTAATATTTATAATTCTAAGCATTGCTAACTCTTAGTCGTGGTCTAAACTCCTTTAGATTAGATATGAACTCATTTGGATCATATAATGTCTGAAATGGTACAAGCATCTTACCATATACATAATATTAATGATTTTATTCGAAATGCTTATTGTATAAATATTAAATAATTAATAATCATATAATATTAAAATGGCACGTAAGCACTAATTCCAATAACTCTCACTTACTCTAATGTCATTCATGATAATATCTAATACATATCATTTCTATGTGTTTCTCAAACACATTAAGAGTTATGCCTTTAGTTATTGGGTCTGTTATATTACTTATGAAATATATCCTAGACACTATTACATCTCTAATAACCATGAAATTTCTAATTATATGGTATTCAAAGTTAACATGATTGGAATTTTTGTGTGCCTTATGGCTTATTGGCTTGAGTAATTGCCTCGTTATTGTTACATTTAGTATGATAGGATTGATTAAGTTTTGAACTATTCTAAGCTTTACAACCAACTTATACATTAACAGTACTTCTTTTGCAAGCTTCTCAAGCTGCAATATAGAATTGCCTTCAAGGTAGAATTAGCCGTGGATATTTATATTGCACACTCAACGAACTACAGTACCGATGAGAAGAAATACAAAATCATCCGGACCAAACTAAAAGTCCAAGTCTGTGCATATTCTCACTTATAAGTTACTTTCTCTATGAGTTAAAAACTTATCTTATATACCTATCACATATTGAGATATGTTTCATGGCCAATTAATGATCATAACCTAGATCAGGCTGATACCGACTCGTAACACTTACAACCATCCAAATCTAGGTTTCGTACACAACATAAGCTATTTCTAGCTGATACATTTGATAAGTTAGACAATCTCACCATTTCATCTTCTCTCCGAAGACACTATCTCTTAAAAAGATGAATGTCATGTCTAAAAGGTACATTAACTATCTCACAGTAAATTAAGTTGTATTTTTTCAGGGTTTAGTCTATGTACGAAAATTAGGAGAGTTCCATCAGCTTTCTAACTCTATTTCTATAACACTTTATAGCTAGTATATAAGAAATCTTTCTTAAATCTATAATGGAGAAGTTCTTATTCAAATAACTCTTATTCGATAGACTTGCAACATATCAATGTTGTTTCTGACATTAAGTATGTGTCAACTATACAGAGAACTAGAAAGATAATTATACTCCCACTATCATTTCTAAATACACACGCTTTCTCTTCGTTTTAAATGAAACCAGACTCTCCGATTTCTTGTTAAAATGAAGAATCAAGTAAAGTACAATGGCCAACAAAATTCAGATTAACTTAAGCATGATTACTAATAAAAAAGGTTTCTTCATTTCTAATCCCAGATCTGTGAGTGTAACATTTTATCATCAGTTGAACTTAGAAGGTCTGTACCTTCATAAACTTTTAATTAGGGCTGGGCACAGTTCGGTCTAGTCCCATTTTTTATTGTGCAAAAACTGATTGAGTATTTGAAGGAGAAAAAAATTGAACCGAACCAATTCAATTTTTTTCAGCTCGGTTCGGTTTTTTCAGTTTTTTTGCTATTTTTTGAATTTTTTTTTATTTCAAAATTTGAAATTTTATTTACATAAAATGTAATATATTAGAATCATTTAAAAAAGATTAAGAATAACATTACCTTCTGTTATATATCAATCCAATTTGATTCCCCAAGTTAAAAATTAAAAAATGTTCGGACAAGTAATTTTGAACTCTTATTGTGCTCATTACTTGGTATATCAGAATGCCAAATTATGCATATGTGTCCTGTTTGCAACAGCACGTTACTCTCTGTTCTCGGATTCCCATCTTGAGCCCTAAAACCAAATCACGTTTTATTATGTGTTAAATTGACCATAAAATTAAAAAAATGGAGTCAAACCCAAAATTTAGATTTGCCTTCATTTGTTTTTGGCTCATTTTATTGGACGCCTAAAATTTCTTATATTTTTGTTTCCTTTGCTCAAATTCCCTTCCCCCCGGCCTGCCCGCCCAGCTGCCCCCACAAAAAAAAATGCAAGACTCTCTCATTTGACTATTTGATTTACTAAGCAAAAACAAATCAATGGGAACCAACTACCAACACATAAATACAAAAATTCAAGTATTCAACTCCTTTCTCCAAATTCAAAAACTCAAAATTTTTGAACTTGAATTACAGAAAACAAAAAAAAGATACTGACGGAGAAACAACAAACCGGTGAAGAAGAGTAGGTGGCGAAACGGTAAAGAGCGAACTGGCGAAGAAGAGTACGACAACCCACCACCAGCGAATGGACGACAACAAGGCAAGAAAAAGGCTGTCACTGTGTAACTTGTAACCGAATCGAAAAGAAGCAGCGCACTGGTGCAGAAGAGAAGACGGGGAAACGGCAAAGACCGGCAAAGAGTGGAACCGGCGAAGGTTGAACGGCAACTAGCAGACGGACGGCAACTAAGGGTTAGGGTAATCGAAAAAAAGCAGCGCACCGATGTAGAAGATGAGAAGAACAGATGGGCAAAGACTGAATTGGCGAAGAGTGAAATCGGTGAAGGTCCAGCGACGAGGAGCAGACGGACGACGGACGACGGATGAAGGTTAGGGTACCGTCTGTGTCTGTTACTGTGTAAGTAAGTGAAAGTGTGAAACGAGAATTTGATTTTAGTTTTTAGGGTTTTGAACTTTTGATTTTAATTTTAATTTTTTAAGTTTTTTAATTTATTTTTATTGAATTGAAAATAGGGTGAGATTATATGTGACAGAGTTCATTTGTTTGTGCTACAACTATCATTTATTTAATGTCACGTGTTATTTTTAGTTTAATTTATCAAAATATCCGATTTTTCGGTTCGGTTTTAGTAAAATTAAAACCGAACCGAAACCGAACCGGACCGATTAGTTTTTTAAAGAAAAAAACTGATTGAGTTATTTTTTTAAATAAAAACCGAACCAAACTGGTCAGTTCAGTCCGTCTAGTTCGATTTTTTGGTTTTTGGTTTTTAATGCCCACTCTTACTTTTAATAATTGTGAAGAAACCCATAAACTTTTAATAATTATAATTTAACTCCAAAACTTTTAATAATTATAAAAACAAAATCCCTAACATTTTATAAATTATTAATTGACAATTTGATAATTATAAATGGCCCCACAAATTTCAAAAATTTTAAAATTACCTCAAAAGTATAGAAAATAATGATTTGGCCTCAAAAAGTTTATAAATAAACCCTTCTTGTAAATCGGAGGACCAATTATAAAAATGGGACACCATGAGTTGATAGATCCGGCAAAGAGAAGTTGAACAGTATAGATGGTGAGAAGCCACTCGCTGAAAAACTACTAAGATCTGAGGTGGACGGCGGCGAACGATAGTTCTATTCAGAGGTGCGTGGGGTATCACGCCACAAACCCAAAAGATCTGATACATGACATAACTTACACTCATTCAATAAAATTTAAACATTCATTTTAATTTTCTTCAGAATTATAGCAATTGAATTATGACTGGGACAATTAGTAAACCGGAGATACGCAGAGTTTTCTCAAAGATTAACACTCTATTACGCACCAATAGTAACTTTGTTACCGGAAGCCCATAATATATTCATTACAAATTCTTATTTACAATCAATCCATAACCACACTTGGTGAAACTTAAACTAAATCCAACTACACACAATAAAATAATGCATAAGTATTTATTCAATATGGACAAATCAAATATCTTATCCCACGTGTCCTCAAATGAAACACTCAGCAACCTAGCAACTTAAGGAACCCAAGGAATAGCAGAAGCCTTGCCAAATCCGCTAAGCACACATGTACCTTATTTACCTGAAATCACCATAAACTATAATGAGTATAAAACTCAGTAAGCATACTAATTTTTCATATATCAAGATATAAATACATATATGTACACAATGCATGTGTATGATATACTGTGATAAATCAAAATCATAATCTTATCAAATCACATGTCAGGTAAGCGCTGCACATTCTTTCAAAATATATAATAGGAATACCATCACTCAACTACTACTTAGTAGGATTTACACATCACATATCACATAATGAGCCAAATGTCACTCGTAGGTGACATACCGTATGTGAGGAATAGTACAAGTAAGGTTTAAATTACACATATAATGCTCAAGCCCGAAGGTAAGAGCCAAACCCTCACCCTGATCATCGGTGAGTCCTCTCACATGCACCAATACGCCACCACACGAATGTGATGACTCAATCTTCCTTTAAGTACCAATAGGATCCTCCCTACATACGGAACACATAACATATACCAATCCCGAAGCAAAGGCCACACATAAAGGCTCCATAAATCACATAAGATGCCTACTAAGTCAACAGTGAGTTCAAGCATCCTCAAAACACAAAATATTTCTTATGGACATATTACACTTCAAAGCTTTCTTTGTTAAACACATTTCATTTTGAAAGCTATTACACTTCAAAGCTTTCTTTGTTAAACACATTTCATTTTGAAAGCTCACTTTCAAAAATACATGTATGTCCATGCTCAATGTCAATGCTCACATTCATAAACATATGTCTTTCACATTTCATATCAAATACACTTTGACATAACATAAATATATTTCTAAGCACATTTACAAAATCATACATAGATAATTACTATACTTATTGTGATTTCAGTAAAAAGTCTAGTATACTTACCTTTTAGCACTTTCGGGTACAAGGCTTAATTCTCCTTAACCTATCAATGGAGATTAATCCTTTCATGAGCCTCAAAATTCATATAAAACACTTTAAATAGCTTATAAAATTATACACAATGCATTTATCACATCAAATTGGTCTAAATACTTAGTTTCTCAAAACCTGTCATTCTAACCACTTACACTTAACAAATTTTTTTAATATATCAAATGATGTCCAATTACTCCAAAATCAGAATATATCATTCTTGACTAATATATCCTTCTTATATATGAATATTATATCAAAATTCCTACACAATCCATTCCATACATACCATCGAATTCAAACTACTAACCTGACAGGATTAAGATATTTACTGAATAGTATTCAATCTCCTAATTTTATAAAATCATATAATAACTTAAAAATCATAAAAATATCACAGAATTACTCTTGACAGATATTTCAATCCATGATAAATATTTCACTTCAAAATCCCTGCCAAAAGTATTTTAAAACTATTTTATTCTATAGCTTTAAAAAGCTGTTAATCAAATAATGCAATGAGCGGATACAGTTTAGAAAATTATAACAATATAACCACATTTATCTAAATTCTCAATTTTGAATATATCATATAAGACATATAAATTTATCATATTCTAGAAATTCGTAATTTTTGAAGATCATTCAATAGATCAAAAATTATTTGTCACTGTATTATACTGTTAACATAGGAAATTTCTATAATTTCAGGGTTATTTTGGTAAATTCACTACAAAATCAATTTGTGAAATTTTCAATCGATTCAAAGTTTCAAATGATTTTAGACATGTCTAGTTTCATATTCTCAAAAGACAAAACCAGAATCGAAGCACAAAAATTTATAAAATTCTTGGATCAATAGACTATCAAGCAGAAATTCTACAATTCATTATGATTTATCAAGTTATCTACATAGATCATCATCAATTCTCACAAGATCTTACGAAATACACATCAAATTCTCAATTATACATATTTTCAGAAATCAAAACTTAAAGGAATTAACTTAATTCACACCAATAAATTGAGAAATAATTGTGATATACCTCTTAAAATTCAAAATTTCAATTTATTCTTCTTCTTCTCTTTCTCTCCCTTCTATTTCTCTCTTCTCTCACTCTAAAAGAGGTAGCTCGACCAAAATGAGTGAATTAGGGTTTCAAAAGTGTATTTTTATACTAAGAGGTTAATTTTTGATATTTACGAATTTGCCCCAAAACTTTCAAAGTATTATAATTTGGTCTCTAAAATAAATCTAAAGTCTTGCAAATAAACCGAATACTAATAGTATGTCCTTAGCCTATACAAACACTACTAATAACAATACATAAATCAAGTATCACCCATATACAAATAAAATATGTATATAAATACTTATTCTTACCGATTATTGATACTGGTTACTACATGGGGAGCGTGCGGCGTCGAATCAATAAGATTTCGATGCCGTTGAAATCTCTGGTCGATTCTAAGTAGAATGGTTTAGGCGGTGCAAGTTAACTCGTCGAAAATTGGTCAAAATCCAAGGTAAATAGTAACAACGACAGAGAAGTTTGACCAATGCGTAGAGGCACATGCGGCAGAGGATCAACTTGATTTTGGTTGGACTCAACCAACCGGCAGTATCTAAACATCTTTGGTTTAGGCAGTGTCGATCACGATAAACTTTCGATGAATTTTTAAAATTTTTTTAACAAGTTCCCACTAAATAACAAGACAATAAAGAAACCAAAATTTAGACTTTGATACTATTTGAAAAATATAATAAATTGTATATTTACTGTAAAAAATAATATACAGAATTGCTTTTTTATAAACTTAACACATATATAATGACAGGACCCGACCCAAGCCCTCCTCGAAAATCGAGGCAGATCATGCGATGACATGTGATTAACATACTCTTTACTCATACACATGATACAATGAGGCTACCTGCCTCAACAAAAAGTATACACATGTGCTCCAATATACAAAACATATACAAATACACAGACTGAGATACTTATACAGCTATGCACGTTGGCCAACCTCAAAATGTGATGACTGTATCACACTGCACAATTCCTGTGACAACCTAGAAAAAAAAAGGAAAAACGGGAAAAATAAAGGTGAGCTTGTGGCTCAGTAAGTGGACATAATCTGAAAATATTATATACTTTATATGTATTGTACACGTATAAATCTGTATGATAAAATAATCATAAAACTGTATACTGAGTAATCAGTAAACTTGTACTGAAAGTATGAACTGTCATAAAATCTGTGCTAAAATTAAAATCATGACATAATACTGGGATCTGAAAATCTGAAAGCGCAAACTATCATAAAATCTATTATCAAGCTGAATATATGTAACATAGCTCTGGAAACATGTACTACATATATATACTGAAAACCACACCAAACTTGTACTCGGAGAAAATCTGACGGAGTAACTCACGCACAGGCAGAGCGGGAGATCTAAACTGGTCTAACCTGGCAGAATGTTACATCGCTCGGGCAGAGCAAACTAAACTGGTCTAACGCATGCGCAGAGCAACTACACTAAAGGGGGGGGTACGCATATGGTGGTTCAAAAACTACTATAATATAATATCATGACCATAATTATTCTAAAATAATTATTTCTGTACTTAATATAATTATAAACTGTACTATAATAAATTCTAAAATATTTCTGAATATATTAAATAGTATAAATATTTTTCTTTCTAAAATAAATCATAATTAAATCTAATAACGCGTAATTTAATCATAATCGACTGTATTAAAAATATATAAAATATATATAATTATCCACTCATTAAAGTGCGCTAATCCTGAGTTGGGTTTAGATTCTGAGATTTATCCACTATCAACACACCTCCTATATCATAAGGTGTAAAAATATATCATTAGTACCGATATATATTATAAATATTAAAATCTAAATATTCTAATATCGTAAAATTATTACCCACTAAATCACTGGGTATAAATTTAATTATTCAAACTAATTTTTTAAAATTTCATATTTTTCTTTTTTTTTCTTCTTTTTTTTTTCTTTCTCTTTTTCTTCCCCGCTTTCTTCCTTTCTCTTTCTTTTTCTTTTTCCTTTCTTTTCTTTTTCTTCTTTCTTTTCTCCTTCTCTCGGCTTTTTCTTCTTTCTTTTCTCCTTCTCTATTTTCACTTTTCTTCTCAATTTCAATTGCTTCTTTTCGACGAAGTAAACAAACAACATATATATATATATATGACGGCGCGCTTCATTTTTTTTCTATTTTCTCTTTTTTTTTTTCAATACCACTAACCAATATATAAATATTACACGTATATTACATATAAAGTAAGAGACTTAAAATAATAAAATGTGAAAAATATTTATATTAATAAAAATACCTATGATAAGAATATTAAAAAATATTAAAATAATTCTAAAATGATTGTAAAATATTCCTTTAAATACTAAATATGCTTTTATTTTAAAAATAACCAAATAACTCGATAGTTATAATTAATAAATAATGGTTGGACTATTTTCAACATATGAAAGAGATAGATGTGTGATTAGGGAAGCTATTAATGCCGATTGGTGATTAATTATACGCAGTCAGTCCCCTTGATTCGCAAAATTTTGACGAAGAAAGGCTTTTAATTAAGAAAGACATTCAGAATCATAAATTAAGATCAATATTTTGAATTAAGCAACAGACATTTTGCTTCAATGCAAAGTACATATCCTAAAACAGAAGCTACTCTTGAGAATTATAACTCACAGTCTCGAACAAAGTCCCACGTATCTTCTTCGTATAATATGACTACAAATATTATAGACCGACCGAAACCATAAAATTGATTAAACATATATAAACAATAACCATCCATAATCACTCACTCCTCTCCTCAATCCTCACTGGAAAGCCGCCTTTCATCTTGGCAGTTAAACGTCCAACAAATTCCGGCTCGAAATCCTCCTCCATCGCCGGCACCACCTTAAACCTCCGTAAAACCCCAGCCACCACCCTCTTCATCTGCAAGAACGCCATCTCCTTCCCTAAACAAATCCTCGGCCCCGCCTGAAACACCGGATACGTGTACGGATCCCTCCCCACAAAACTCCACTTGTGATCGTCCTCTATCTTCAGCCACCTTTCAGGCTTGAACTCTGGCCAATCACTTCCCCAAATACTCTCCATTCTCCCCATCGCGTACGGATGATACGCAGTTCGCGTTCCCTTCTTTACCACCGTCCCATCTGGCAAAACGTCGTCCTTCTCTGCAAACTTGCTGTCTACAGGTACCGGCGGATAGAGTCGCATGCTCTCACAGAGTGATGCATGGGTGAACACCATGTGTTTAATGTCTTCAAAAGCCGGGGCATCGGATTTTTCTTTGATTTCGTTCAAGATTTGTGTTTCTTCTTCTGGGTGTGAAGAGAGTAACCAGAAGAACCATGTCAAAGCTGCAGATGTGGTGTCACGGCCAGCAAGTGTAAAACTGATGACTATGTCTCTTACGAAGTTGTCATCATAATGCCCAGAACTCAAGAATCGCGAGAGAAGATCCATCGACTCATCCGATGGCTTTTCTTTAAGTTCTTGTTTCTTCTGTTTTATGATGTTGTGAGCAAATTCACGTACTTTGGATATTGCAACTTTGAGGCGTTTTTCTTTACCAACATTCAGAAGCCTTTTTATTTTCCAGAGTATATAAGAAGGCGCTTGAAATCTTTCGCTGCTTATCTCGACAGCATCATCAAACGCTCGTGCAAGCTCTGCTTCTGGCAAAGAGGGCAACAAGTATTCAGGATCGTACCCGAAAGCGATCTTGCATATATTATCAAAAGCAAATCTTTGAAGAATATCTTGAAAATCAAGCACGGTTTTGTTAGCAGCAGCAGTAGAGAGGATTGGTATGAGGCGATCAGAGAGTTCAGCTTCGACAACGGTTTCGACAAATTTACGGAGAGATTTGGTGTTGAATTCGTGGCTTGAAATTTGTCTTTGGAACTTCCAGTTATCGCCGTCAATATTGAAGATGCCATGGCCAAGAAAGTCATTGAGAACTGTTCGAAACAAGATGCCTTTTGGGTAGTTGTGGAAGTTAGTTTTGAGTATGTACTGAACATTGTCTGGGTTTGCGGTGTACACAATTACCCTGCCTGGTAATTGTCGCAAGACAATTGTTGCAGAGGGTGAGTTTTGGAGCAGAGAAGTTGTCCATTGTATGAGACGGCGTCGGTTTGCTAAAAATGCTAAAACAGAACCTACTAATGGGTAAGATTTTGGAAAATTATTATTAGCAGAGGGAGATGATGATGGTGATTCTTTACTTATGGTGTTTTTGTTGACGAGAAAGACGAAAATCAACGGGAGAAGGAAAAGCAGAAATGAGAGAAGGAGCTGAAGGAACATAGCTGATATCATTAAATTTTTTTCGTCCAAGGGAAACGCGTTTGCTATGAGTTGAAATAAAGTGGGCAGGTGCTAACACTATTTATAAGGTTTATAATTGCTGATTAGTCAATGTTTTCTTTCAAAAGAAGCTTCTTCACGTGTCTAATTCTTAAAGTTCATTGTCGTGTAACTTGTGATCGACTTTTAATTGGCTAAGTGGAAGGGACTAATTCTTTACAAGGTATGTGTGAACACAAGATAGAAATCAAGTCCATCTTGATTTTATGAGTGAAGGGGAAACGGACAGACCACTTTCAAATAACAATTGAACAGAGGCATTTCGTCTCTCTCTCAACTCTTGGTTTTGATGCGAATGACGACGATTTGTACTACAAAACAGAGTTATAGGTAGCTGCAACCTGTTTTCTAGAACTCAGTGCGTAAGCAAGGTCGTCACAACTCGCTAGAGTCTATACAACCGCTTAGTACTTTTCTGGAAACGGAAAAATATACCTACATTCCCCTAGTAATGTTCATTTAGACCCAACCTTTTTTTTATAAAAAAAATCTCTATTATCACAATCTTATGGTACGGGCTCCCATTTAACGTCGTGTGCAGCAATTATGTTCTTTTATTGATTATTTTGATCCTGTCCGTTGGTTTTATTTTTTTTTATAAAAAAATTAGAGTTTAATAATAAAGCTTTTCTCCTTCTTAATTCAACATTGTCATCGTCGACAATAATGTATTTTACTCTTTTTGTTAGAATCATAATTTTAATTTTTTGAAAAGTTTAATTTATTAATTTTGGGTTTAATTAATTTTTTTAAACAGAATTTAATTATATTTTTACACAAATAACATTTTTTATTTTAATTCAAGTATTATTTTTTTATTATATATATTGTGTCATATGTCATTAATACGTAACACTTAAAGAGTTTAGAAACAAACTTTTTAATTTTGAACTGTTTTCAAAGGGTATCAAAAAATATATATTGTTTTTGGTAAATAAATAAATTCATTGATAGAAAAATTTAATTCAGCTAATAGTACAAATGTTGGAATTCAAATGTACTAAATAGAACATTACACTCAGAACATTACAACTCGTTAAGAGATCTAGGAATTAAGATCACCACTTATCTGATCTATTATTGGTTATTTATAGCACCTAAACATCAAATTCAGATAATATTTTTAATATTTTAGAACACATCAATAATAGAGAAAATTTTATTTTAAAACACCACTTGATTACGTTCCCTCCAAATGAAATAGATTGAAGCACAAAAAAATTTTCCTGATCTTGTTAAAAAGAGATTTGCCTTGAGTTTTTCTGTAAAAAAAGAAGAGACCTCACACTACCAGTTGAGGGAGCGTCGGTTGATATTACAAGTCAAAAGGACATTGTGCCAAATATCATAAGAAAAAATGTATTGAAAAAATAGATGCTTGATTGTTTCACTATCTCTACCACAAAAGGGCACATAGTTGTAGGTATGAGCCCTTAATTTGTTAGTTTATCTCTGGTGGATAGGCTGTTTCTCAAGGCCAGCTAAGCAACAAAACTGTGTTAGGGATATGTTGAGACCTTCAAATTAATTTATACCATCCAATCTTAACAATTGAAGAATTAAAATACCTGTACGTACTCGGAATTGAGTAATTCCCATTCGAGCTTCCATTCCAGGTGATCTTATCATCTTTTGAAGAAATAGAGAAAGTTGTTCGGATGTAATTCCAAATATGATTTGTATAGTCATCCAAAGGATCAAGTAATCTCCATTGTCTACCCTGTCATAAATTTCAAACCTTGGCATCTCAAAGAATGTCTGCATCATTTATGTTCAATTGATAGAATTTATTGATTATTGACTCTCCATTCATCCACGTGTAGTAACTAGTATCCACGACTGGTAAGAATAAGTATTTATATATGTATAAATATACGTATTTTATTTGTATGTTGGTGATACTTGAATTATATATTGTTATTAGTAATATTTTTATAGGTTAAGGATATACGATTAGTATTGGGTTTATTTGTATGACTTTAGATTTATTTTAGGGACCAAATTGTTATACTTTAAAAGTTTTGGGGGCAAATTCGTAAATACTAAAAATTAGCCTCTTAGTATAAAAATACACTTTTGAACCATAATTTACCATTTTTAGGTCGAGCTACCCATTTTAAGAGAGAGAAGAGAGAAATAGAGGAGAGAGAAAGAGGAGAAAAAGAAGAAGAAATTGGAATTTTGAATTTCAAGAGGTATATCATACGTATTTCTCAATTTATTGGTATTAATTAAGTTAATTCCTTTAAGTTTTGATTTTTGAAAATATGTATAATTGAGGATTTGTTGTGTATTTTGTAAGATCATATGAGAATTGATGATGATCTATAAGATAGTTTGATAAATCATGATGAATTGTGGAATTTCTGCTGGATAACCTCTTGATATAGGAATTTTATAAATTGTTGTGATTCGATTCTGGTTTTGAATTTTGAGTATATGAAATTAGACATGTTAAGAATCATCTGAGACTTTGAATCGATTGAAAATTATGGAAATTGAATTTATAGTGAATTTACCAAAATGACCCTGAAATTCTGGAAATTTCCTGTATAAACAGTATAGTACAGTGAAAAATAATTTTTGTCCTACTGAATGATCTTCAAAAATTATGAATTTGTGGAATATGATAATTTTATATGTCTAATATGATATACTCGGAATTGAGAATTTAGATCAATGTGGTTGAAGTGTTATGAATTTCTAAAGTGTATCAGCTCATTGCAATATTTGATTAACAGATTTTTAAAGTTATAGAATAAAATAGTTTTAAAATACTTTTGGCAGTGATTTGGAAGTGAAATATTTATCATGGACTGAGATATGTGTTCAGAGTAATTATGTGGTAGTTTTATAATTTTTGAGTTAGTATATGATTTTATAAAATTAGGAGATTGAATACTGTTCAGTAAGTATCTTGATCCTGTCAGGTTTGTAGTTTGGATTCGATGGTGTGTATGGAATGGATTGTGTAGGAAATTTGATATAATATTCATATATAAGAAGTATATATGAGTCAAGAATGGTATATTCTGATTTTGGAGTAATTGGATATCATTTGATGTATTAGAAATTTTTGTTAAGTGTAAGTGGTCAGAATGACAGGTTTTGAGAAACCAAATATTTAGACCAATTTGATGTGATAAATGCATTGTGTATAATTTTGTAAGCTATTTAAAGTATTTTGTGTGAATTGTGAGGCTTATGAAAGGATTAATCTCCATTGATAGGTTAAGGAGATTTAAGCCTTGTAGCTGAAAGTGTTAAGAGGTAAGTATACTAGACTTTTTACTGAAATCACAATAAACGTAGTAATTGTTTTGTATGATTTTGTAAATGTGGTTAGAAATATGTTTATGTTATGTCAAAGTATATTTTGATATGAAATGTGAAGATATGTATTTATGAATGTGAGCATGGACATACATGACATACATGTGTTTTTGAAAGTGAGCTTTCAAAATAAGATATGTTTAACAAAGAAAGCTTTTGAAGTGTAATATGTCCATGAGAAATATTTTGTGTTTTGAGGGTACTTGAACTCACTGTTAACTTAGTAGGCATTTTATGTGATTTGTAGAGCCTTTATGTGTGGCCTTTCCTTCGGGATTGGTATATGTTATGTGTTCTGTATGTAGGGAGGATCCTATTGGTACCTAAAGGAAGTGTAAGTCATCACATTCGTGTGGTGGCGTATTGGTGCATGTGAGAGAACTCACCGATGATCAGGGTGAGGGTTTGGCTTTTACCTTCGGGTATGAGCATTATATATGTGTAATTTCAAGACCTCACTTGCACTATTCCTCTTATACGGTATGTCACCTACGAGTGACATTTGGCTCATTATGTGATATGTGATATGTAAGTCCTACTAAGTAGTAGTTGAGTGATGGTATTCCTATTATGTGTTTTGAAAGAATGTGTAAGCGCTTACATGATATGTGATTTGATAATATTATGATTTTGATTGATCACAGCATATCATACATATGCATTGTGTACATATATGTATTTGTATTTGATATATGAAAAATTAGTATGCTTACTGAGTTTTATACTCATTATAGTTTATGGTGATTTCAAGTAAATAAGGTGCATCTGTGCTTAGTGGATTTGGCAAGGCTTCTGCTGTTCCTTGGGTTCCCTAAGTTGCTAGGTTACCGAGTGTTTCATTTGGGGACACGTGGGATATGATATTTGATTTGTCCCTATTGAATAAATACTTATGTATTATTTCATTGTGTGTGGATTGGATTTGGTTTAAGTTTTATAAAGTGTGGTTATTGGATGATTTTAAGTAAGAATTTGCAATGGATATATTCTGAGCTCCCGGTAACAAAGTTGCTACTGGTGTTGTAGTAGAGTGTTAATCTCTGAGAAAACTCTGCGTATCTCCGGTTTAATAATTGTCCCAGTCATAATTCAATTGCTATAATTCTGAAAGAAATTGAAATGAATGTTTAAATATTGTCAAGAGAAGTTTATATTTATATGTTAGGTTATGGTTGATTTTAGTGTTGAACTTACTAGCAACTTGCTAAGGATTTCTGTGTTGAATGAAAGTTGAAAATTTTGTGTAATATTATTTATGAGTGCACATGCAGTGAATGAATGTAAGTGATGTCGTGTGTCGGATCTTTTGGGTCTGGGGCGTGACAGTTATTAGTGGTATTAGAGCTAAGATATGATTCTGTAGACTTTATGTGTCTAGTGAAGGGAACCCAGCCGATGCCAAATCCTTAAGATTGTATGTGTGCTTATTTATGTATATTGATTTATTTGATATCTTACTTACTTATCTTTGTGATTTTGAAAAGATGGGGCGTAATCCAAGAATTACTAGAAGTGCTGATACTGTGAATGAGAGTACTTCAGGAGAAAACCCTGCTACCATCCAAAATATTGTTCAAGCAGTGAATAATGTGCTTCAACAACAACGACCCAAAACAGACCATAATGATAAATTCCATGTTATTGAGCAATTCAGAAAATTGCAACCACCATCATTTGAAGGCTCAAAAGACCCGCTGGTTGCTGAGGAGTGGATCCGTGAGTTGGAAAAGATATTCAGCCTCCTCGAATGTTCAGATTCACATAAAGTAAGTTGTGCCACTTACATGCTTAAGGAGGGAGCCAGTCATTGGTGGGAGATGACCATGCAGACACTGAATATTGATAAGAATAAGATAACATGGGAAAGATTCAAGGAAGTATTTAATGAAAAATACTTTCCCCAGTCCCTAAGAGATGAGAAAGAGGCAGAATTTATCCACCTTACTCAGGGCAAAATGTCAGTAACAGAATATGAGAGAAAGTTTGAGGAGTTGTCTAGGTTTGCTCCCCACTTAGTAGACACGGAAGCACGTAAGGCCAAGAGGTTTCAGATGGGTCTTAAACCAGAAGTGAGAAGGTTACTCTCTGTCCTTGATCTACAGACTTACAGTGCAGTATTACAGAGGGCTGAAATATTAGCAAGGGATGAAGAATTGGCAACACCATCTGAGTCCAAACATATGGGTTATCATCGATCAGAAAAGAGACATTGGGTTAAAAATAATCAGAAAAAGTTTGACAGGTGAAAAGGAAAGAAAAGGCAGAGGAATGATGACATTGAAAAGAAGGATTTCTTATTATGCGATACATGTGGGAAACAACATGGAGGGGTGTGTTTTAGGAAGAGTGGAGCTTGTTTTAAGTGTGGAAAGACTGGTCATTTTATTCAGAATTGTCCAGAGATGAAGAATGATCAGGGAGGATTTAAAAAAGATCAGAAAGCTCAAGCAAGAGTCTATGCTCTTACCAGAAAAGAAGCAGATGATTCACCTTCTGTGGTGACAGGTACAATTTCCATATCTGGCCAGCATGGTTTAGCTCTTTTTGATTCAGGTTCTACCCATTCATTTGTGTCCCATGCATTTGTTAGTAATATGGGGGTTATGCCAGAACCTTTGGGTGTAGATTTATGTGTTGCAACTCCTTCTGGAGATTTGATGTGTGCTACAAATGTGGTAAAATCATGTAAAATTGAAATAGTAGATAAGGTGCTACAAGCAGATTTGATTATCTTGAATATGTATGATTTTGATGTTATATTTGGCATGGATTGCTTGTCTATGTACCATGCTAATGTTAAATGCTTTGAGAAAGAAGTTGTTTTCCAACCACCCGGGGAGCCTGAGTTTAGTTTTATTGGTTCTAAGTTATGCTCTTTGCCAAAAGTAATATCTGCTTTACAAGCTTGAAAAAGTCTTAAGAAGGGTTGTCAGTGTTTCTTAGCGACTGTAGTGGATACAAAGAAAGAAGAAATGAAAATCCAAGATGTTCCAGAGGTGAATGAGTTTATAGATGTATTCCCTGAAGATTTACCTGGAGTTCCACCAGATCGAGAGATTGAATTCACTATAGAACTTCTGCCAGGAACCAGTCCTATATCTAAAACACCTTATCGTATGGCACCAGTAGAGCTTAAAGAGTTGAAGGAACAGTTACATGAATTGCTTAAGAAGGGGTTTATTTGCCCGAGTGTTTCACCTTGGGGTGCTCCAGTTCTTTTTATTAAGAAGAAAGATGGTTCAATGAGATTATGTATTGACTATCGAGAGTTGAACCGTGTGACTGTAAAGAATAAATATCCACTTCCAAGAATCGATGATTTATTCGATCAATTGCAAGGAGCTTGTGTATTCTCAAAAATTGATCTTCGTTCTGGCTATCATCAATTGAAGATCAAGAAAGAAGACATTCCAAAGACTGCATTTCGTACCAGATATGGGCATTATGAGTTTATTGTTATGCCATTTGGGTTGACAAATGCACCTGCTGCCTTTATGGATCTAATGAATAGAGTATTCAAGGATTATTTGGATAGGTTTGTTATTGTGTTTATTGATGACATCCTAGTGTACTCTAAGAGCAAAGGAGAACATGGAGAACACTTAAGAAAAGTCCTACAAGTGTTAAGGGAGAAGCAGCTTTATGCAAAATTCAAGAAATGTGAATTATGGCTAGATCGAATGGTATTTTTGGGACATGTTGTTTCCTCAAAGGGAATTTCAGTGGATCCAAGCAAAATTGAAGCAGTGGTGAATTGGTCCAGACCAACTAATGTGGGGGAAATTCGAAGTTTTCTTGGGCTGGCAGGATATTATAGACGGTTTGTTGAAGGATTCTCTAAGATAGCTTCACCTTTAACTCAATTGACAAGAAAGAATGTCAAGTTTCAGTGGTCAGAAGAATGTGAGAAAAGTTTTCAAGAACTCAAGCATCGGTTAGTATCTGCTCCCATACTAACCATCCCTTATGCTTCTGCTGGATTTGTGATTTATAGTGATGCTTCCAAGAAAGAGCTTAGGTGTGTATTAATGCAGGATGGAAAGGTAGTGGCATATGCCTCACGACAACTAAAGACTTATGAGCAGAATTACCCTACTCATGACTTAGAGTTGGCTGCAGTAGTTTTTGCTCTGAAAATTTGGAGGCATTATCTTTATGGAGAAAGGTGTGAAATTTACACAGATCACAAAAGTCTTAAATACTTCTTTACTCAAAAGGAGTTAAATATGAGGCAACGTCGATGGTTGGAACTAGTCAAAGATTATGACTGTGTGATTAACTACCATTCGGGAAAAGCTAATGTTGTAGCAGATGCTTTGAGTAGAAAATCTTCAGGACATATGGCAGCACTTTTGACTACTCAAAAGCAAATTTTGTTGGATTTAGAAAAGCTTGGCATTGAAGTGGTAAGATCTAATGATAGGGCTTATGTTGCAAGTATGTCCATTCAGCCTACCCTAATTAAGAGAATTAAGGAAGCACAAGGTAATGATGTGCATCTGAAGAAAATTATGGAAGAAATTTCATTGGGTAAAAGGCCTAACTTTGCTATTTTTGATGATGGAGCTCTACATTTTGAAGGTAGACTTTGTGTGCCTAATAATGATGAGTTGAAAAATGAGATCTTGGTTTAAGCTCATAGTTCACCATATACTGTCCATCCGGGAGGTACCAAGATGTATCGAGACCTACGAGCTATTTATTGGTGGGTTAATATAAAAAGAGAGATTGCAAAATTTATAGAGCAATGTTTGACATGTCAGCAAGTTAAGGCAGAACATCAGAGACCATCTGGGTTATTGAAACCTTTATTGGTACCGGAATGGAAATGGGAGCACATAGCTATGGATTTTGTAGTTGGGTTGCCAAGTACACAAAAGGGCTACAATGTCATATGGGTGATTATTGATAGGCTAACAAAATCAGCACATTTTATTCCAATATGCACCACTTATTCCATGGATAGGTATGCCCAATTATATGTTGATGAAATTGTGAGGCTTCATGGAGTACCTGTGTCAATTGTATCTGATAGAGATCCCCGATTTACTTCAATATTTTGGAAGAGCCTACATAATGCCATGGGCACAAAGTTGAACTTCAGTACTGCATTCCACCCACAGACTGATGGTCAATCTGAAAGGACCATTCAAATTCTAGAAGATATGTTGAGGGCATGTGTGTTAGACTTTAAAGGTGGTTGGGACAAACACCTTTCATTAGTGGAGTTTGCATACAACAATAGTTATCAATCGACTATTGGTATGGCCCCATATGAAGCTTTGTATGGAAGAAAATGTAGATCTCCTGTGCATTGGGATGAAGTTGGAGAGAGAAAAATTTTAGGGCCAGAGATTGTCCAGCAAACTTGTGAGGTTATAGAGAAGATAAGAAAAAGAATGAAAGTGGCTCAGAGTAGACAGAAAAGCTATGCAGACAATAGAAGAAAAGATCTAGAATTTAAGGTGGGTGAAAAAGTATTTCTTAAGGTTGCTCCAATGAAAGGAGTCATGAGATTTGGCAAGAAAGGAAAGTTGAGTCCAAGATTCATTGGTCCATTTGAAATCCTTGAAAGGATAGGTGATGTGGCTTATAGACTTGCCCTTCCTCCATCATTATCAAGAGTTCATAATGTGTTCCATGTGTCCATGTTGCGAAAATATGTTTCAAACTCCTCACATGTGTTAAGCTATGAGCTACTTCAACTTAGGGATGATCTCACTTATGAAGAAGTGCCCATTAGGATTTTGGACAATAAGGAGCAAATTCTTCGTACTAAGAAGATTGATTTGGTAAAGGTTTTATAGAGAAACCATGCAGTTGAAGAGGCAACCTAGGAACGAGAAGAGGAAATGAGATCTAAGTATCCTCATCTATTTGCTTAAGTTATGAATTTCGAGGACGAAATTCTTATAAGGAGGGGAGAATTGTAGTAACCAATATCCACGACTGGTAAGAATAAGTATTTATATATGTATAAATATACGTATTTTATTTGTATGTTGGTGATACTTGAATTATATATTGTTATTAGTAATATTTTTATAGGTTAAGGATATACGATTAGTATTGGGTTTATTTGTATGACTTTAGATTTATTTTAGGGACCAAATTGTTATACTTTGAAAGTTTTGGGGGCAAATTTGTAAATACCAAAAATTAACCTCTTAGTATAAAAATATACTTTTGAACCATAATTTACCATTTTTAGGTCGAGCTACCCATTTTAAGAGAGAGAAGAGAGAAATAGAGGAGAGAGAAAGAGGAGAAAAAGAAGAAGAAATTGGAATTTTGAATTTCAAGAGGTATATCATACGTATTTTTTAATTTATTGGTATTAATTAAGTTAATTCCTTTAAGTTTTGATTTTTGAAAATATGTATAATTGAGGATTTGTTGTGTATTTCGTAAGATCATATGAGAATTGATGATGATCTATAAGATAGTTTGATAAATTATGATGAATTGTGGAATTTCTGTTGGATAACCTCTTGATCTAGGAATTTTATAAATTGTTGTGATTCGATTCTGGTTTTTAATTTTGAGTATATGAAATTAGACATGTTAAGGATCATCTGAGACTTTGAATCGATTGAAAATTATGGAAATTGAATTTATAGTGAATTTACCAAAATGACCCTGAAATTCTGGAAATTTCCTGTGTAAACAGTATAGTACAGTGAAAAATAATTTTTGTCCTACTGAATGATCTTCAAAAATTATGAATTTGTGGAATATGATAAGTTTATATGTCTAATATGATATACTCGGAATTGAGAATTTAGATCAATGTAGTTGAAGTGTTATGAATTTCTAAAGTGTATCAGCTCATTGCAATATTTGATTAACAGATTTTTAAAGTTATAGAATAAAATAGTTTTAAAATACTTTTGGCAGTGATTTGGAAGTGCAATATTTATCATGGACTGAGATATGTGTTGAGAGTAATTATGTGGTAGTTTTATAATTTTTGAGTTAGTATATGATTTTATAAAATTGGGAGATTGAATACTGTTCAGTAAGTATCTTGATCCTGTCAGGTTTGTAGTTTGGATTCGATGGTGTGTATGGAATGGATTGTGTAGGAAATTTGATATAATATTCATATATAAGAAGTATATATGAGTCAAGAATGGTATATTCTGATTTTGGAGTAATTGGACATCATTTGATGTATTAAATTTTTTTGTTAAGTGTAAGTGGTCAGAATGACAGGTTTTGAGAAACCAAATATTTAGACCAATTTGATGTGATAAATGCATTGTGTATAATTTTGTAAGCTATTTAAAGTATTTTGTGTGAATTGTGAGGCTTATGAAAGGATTAATCTCCATTGATAGGTTAAGGAGATTTAAGCCTTGTAGCTGAAAGTGTTAAGAGGTAAGTATACTAGACTTTTTACTGAAATTACAATAAACGTAGTAATTGTTTTGTATGATTTTGTAAATGTGGTTAGGAATATGTTTATGTTATGTCAAAGTATATTTTGATATGAAATGTGAAGATATGTATTTATGAATGTGAGCATGGACATACATGACATACATGTGTTTTTGAAAGTGAGCTTTCAAAATAAGATATGTTTAACAAAGAAAGCTTTTGAAGTGTAATATGTCCATGAGAAATATTTTGTGTTTTGAGGGTACTTGAACTCACTGTTAACTTAGTAGGCATTTTATGTGATTTGTGAAGCCTTTATGTGTGGCCTTTCCTTCGGGATTGGTATATGTTATGTGTTCCGTATGTAGGGAGGATCCTATTGGTACCTAAAGGAAGTGTGAGTCATCACATTCGTGTGGTGGCGTATTGGTGCATGTGAGAGGACTCACCGATGATCAGGGTGAGGGTTTGGCTTTTACCTTCGGGTATGAGCATTATATATGTGTAATTTCAAGACCTCACTTGCACTATTCCTCTCATACGGTATGTCACCTACGAGTGACATTTGGCTCATTATGTGATATGTGATATGTAAGTCCTACTAAGTAGTAGTTGAGTGATGGTATTCCTATTATGTGTTTTGAAAGAATGTGTAAGCGCTTACATGATATGTGATTTGATAATATTATGATTTTGATTGATCACAGCATATCATACATATGCATTGTGTACATATATGTATTTGTATTTGATATATGAAAAATTAGTATGCTTACTGAGTTTTATACTCATTATAGTTTATGGTGATTTCAAGTAAATAAGGTGCATCTGTGCTTAGTGGATTTGGCAAGGCTTCTGCTGTTCCTTGGGTTCCCTAAGTTGCTAGGTTACCGAGTGTTTCATTTGGGGACACGTGGGATATGATATTTGATTTGTCCCTATTGAATAAATACTTATGTATTATTTCATTGTGTGTGGATTGGATTTGGTTTAAGTTTTATAAAGTGTGGTTATTGGATGATTTTAAGTAAGAATTTGCAATGGATATATTCTGGGCTCCCGGTAACAAAGTTGCTACTGGTGACGTAGTAGAGTGTTAATCTCTGAGAAAACTCTGCGTATCTCCGGTTTAATAATTGTTCCAGTCATAATTCAATTGCTATAATTCTGAAAGAAATTGAAATGAATGTTTAAATATTGTCAAGAGAAGTTTATATTTATATGTTAGGTTATGGTTGATTTTAGTGTTGAACTTACTAGCAACTTGCTAAGGATTTCTGTGTTGAATGAAAGTTGAAAATTTTGTGTAATATTATTTATGAGTGCACATGCAGTGAATGAATGTAAGTGATGTCGTGTGTCGGATCTTTTGGGTCTGGAGCGTGACACCACGGATCCTACCAAAAAAGGAAAGACTTATCATTACCTAATTTATAATTAAGCAGCCTCTTGATTTAGCTCCTTAAGTCCAAAATCTTTCTCCATGTATCAAAATATATATTATAACAAATAAAATAAATATTTTATTCAAACTAATTGAACAATTTACTAAAGAGGAATGTTGTTAAATATTTTAAAACATTAGAAGAATGGAAGTTTAAATTAGTATTAGGCCATACTACAGAGCTATATATGTCTTATCTGTCACAACTTTTCTCCGAGAAACTATTGATTTTTGAATAAAACCTCAATATTTTCACCATAGACAGAAAATAATTAAAGCTTGAAACAGTTGCTTAGGAATGGGGGTACTCTTACTCTCTTTTTTTTTGTCCTCTTAAAAGGCCATTTAGTTATTGTTAGTGATATAAAAACCATTTAGTTGCATTCATTTATTTATAAATTTAATTTTTTAATTGAATGATTTTTTTTCTTTTTATGCCTTTCTATGGACTAGCGTTATATAATGTCTAACATCATTGGGCTTCAATTTTAGACGCAACTAGCAGTAAAGATACGAGGGCAAGAACTAAAATGAGCCCAAAGAAACAAGAAGGAGCAATTATTGATACGAGGCCTAAAATTGAAATAGACCTAAAGAGACGACTAGGAACTTGACCAGATTCGTACTGGTCTAGAACATATTTAACATTGCTTACCGTATTTGGGGTGTTCGTTAAGTTATGCCTTAATTTTCTTTCTCTAGGACAGGGTCAGGATATTATGTCTTCTTTGGGTCTTCCTTTTGCATCTGGACGAGCCCCTCGAATTCTTGCGTTATGTTATTCTCCGCCGCTTCTTGGTTGACTCAAGGCCAACTCAGATGGTTTGTCTGAAGGAAACGTGGGCCCTACTGCATGTGGTGGCATTTTTTGAGATTTTAAAGGAGAGTTCATGGGATTTCTGTTGTCCTTTCAAAGTTCACACTGTTTACTTTCCAA
This sequence comes from Ailanthus altissimus, assembly GCA_946807835.1. Taxonomy (NCBI): domain Eukaryota; kingdom Viridiplantae; phylum Streptophyta; class Magnoliopsida; order Sapindales; family Simaroubaceae; genus Ailanthus; species Ailanthus altissimus. The sequence goes on from OX327684.1 coordinate 26,807,813, forward strand.
AAATTATGACTGTCATTTATATAATTGAAATTGCCTTTGCCAGAGGATGGCATGATTTGATTTTGGAATTCAACTCAACGCTTGTAATTCACCTCATAGCTAATGGTTCTTTATCTCCGCTGCAGCAGCTTCAAACTGGCAGAATTGTCGGTCTCTCGTTGCTCAAATGTGGTTATGGTATTTGCATACTTGCCATGAGAATAATAGCGTGGTGGATTCATTAGCCAATTTAGGTTCGCCATGAGTTTATTTGGTGCATCTTGTGTTGGGCCTTGGGCTTATAAGGAGTTTGTATAGAATTTGGATATTTAATTTAAAAAATTAATTTATTAAAAAGAGTGATTATTTTATTTATAAATTTAAATATTAATTCATTTTTAATTAATATAAAATACGAACTTACTCAATAATCCTCCTCGAATGAACTATAGTTGATGAATGGTAATATCAACTCTTTTGTTCGACAATGAATCTATTCACATTTCAATTATAAAGTTTGACTTTGATACTATTTATTGGGGAACTAGAGCTTATAAAGACTTTACATAAGATTTAAGTATTCAATTCAAAAGATTAGTTTATTAGATAAAATGACTATTATATTTATAAACTTAAGTATCAATTATTTTCTACTCAATATAAAATACTAATTCACTCAACAACCTATCTAATTATCGTTTCTCTTACTCTTTTTTTATAGTATTTTTAATACCATATGGCTTTGGTTTGGTTAGGGTTTTAAGGGGTTTGGTTCTTTCATCCATTATTTTAACTTGTGTTTGCATTTTTTTATTTATTTAATTTAATTTTAGTTTTTTCCTGTCCCGATGGGGTTTGCATTAAAAAAAAAAGGAGGTATTTTACTAAATAGACTTTATTATTTACATAAGTTATTGTAGTTTAACTTTAGACTTTTAGTAGAAGCGATTAGTGTTAACTTAAAAAATATAATGGGTCATAACATCTTATGGCTGGTTCTATTAAATTAGAGCTATGAAAGTCTATTCTTCTACTAACGTAATTCTAACCAATTTCTAAATTCATAGGAGATGACCTATACATAGGGGAGGAAGGGAGTGCATGGTAAATTGAATTCTTTTAACTTATTTCATGTTAAAAAAAAAAAGCTACTCCTCATTTTTTTCAATTTATAGTACGTTTGAGAGTTTGAAGATCGAAGACAATAAAAAATATTACATGAATTTAAAGATAATAGAAAAATTATGCCCAATTTATTTACCTTAAATAAATGAAAAATTAAAGTAATTTTCTAACTAAATACATTAATTATGAGTAAGTTTTCACTATCTTTTATCTTTAATATTAATTTTTATCCCTAACAATAATAAGTTGACACGAGTGCTTAAAATTTTAATATCAAACACAATCTTGTAAGAAAGAACCATATCAATGGGTTTGTATAAAAATAAAGTCTTATAAGATATCAAATGGTGCTAATAATATTAAATTGATAATTGTTAAAGATATAAAGAAATCAAGATAATTGATTCTTACCATATATTTTTTTTATAATTAATATGTTATATTTAGTTTCTTTATATGTATTTATATTCTTTATTTATGTTAAGTTAAAGCTTATATAAAGGCCATCTATGTATCATTTGTAATACACAGAATTACAGCAACAATGTAATTCTTAAAGTTTTTTAATTTTTCTTTATTATTTCTGTTGTCTTTTTCTTTTCTTTTTGTCATTTCTCACATGGTATCAGAGCTACGTTACGATCATTCTTAGAGTCTTTTGATTCTTTTTAAGAGTTAGTTTTCATTGATTTTTTTTTAATCGTTTTTAATATAAAAACGCACTTGCACTCGCAACGGTTGATTTTCTAATTCCCTATCAAAGCGTTTGCAATCGCAGTGGTTGATCTTCTCAACGCACTTGCACTCGCAATGGTTGATTTCTTATTTTCTCTATCAACGCGTTTACAATCGCAATGGTTAATCTTCTCAACGTGCTTGTCACTATGACAATATTATCACTCTACGGCAATATTGCCTCTCTTCCACAAGGGTTGTCATTCGTCGATAACGGTTGTATCTCAACGTGCACCAAGACAATTAAGAATATTCATTTTCAAACTTAAACTTCTACCATCTTGAATTTCAGAGAGAATGTTAAAGATATAAAGAAATCAAGATAATTGATTCTTACCATATATATTTTATAATTAATATGTTATATTTAATTATTTTTATATGTATTTATGTTTCTTATTTATGTTAACGTAAAACCTATATAAAGGTCATCTATGTAACATTTCTAATATACAGAATTACAGCAATAATATAGTTCTTAAAGTTTTTTAATTTCTCTTTATTTTTATGCTATCTTTTTCTTTTCTTTTTGTCCTTTCTCACAATAATAAACTAAGATTTCATAAGCTTAACTTTTATTTTTTTCTTGAACGATATAATAAGTTGAGAACTAAAAATATTGTTAGTTATAACAAATTGTTATTTAAGGCAGTTAGCTCTTTTTTCACTTGGTGCTAAATATATATTTTGTCGAAGTTAAAGATTATTTCTATTTATAATAAACTAATATTTTAGAGTTTTACTTATTTCTTCCCAAGCGACAATGTAAAATCGTATATTAAAACCTAATTTAATACAGAGATATGATATTAAAGATAAATAAAACTAATATTTTAGAGTTTTACTTATTTCTTCTTAAGCGACAATGTAAAACCATATACTAAAACCTAATTTAATGTAGAGATATGATATTGTTTTCAACAATTTTTTTTTTTACTAAGGAGTGGGAATTTAAACTTGAAACCTCCACTTAAATGAAAGTAAATGTATTAACAAGTTTTTATCATTGGGTTATTAACACAAGCACTCATGTAGAACGACTTTTTAAAAATTTCACTTGTCATGTTAACACTTAGATTAAAATTGAAAGAATTGATAATTTTGTCTTTAAGTTTTTTTTAATTGCTCATTAAGTTTTTAAGTTTTTTGAAGTAACCAATTTAGTTTCTACTGTTGAAAAAATAATATTTGAACTGCACAGAGTAATAAGATAAATGTAACTAAATGTGAGATCATCTATTATGATTAGAAATATCAAATTATTTTATTACTCTTAAAAAGTATACTTTAGATGTTATTTTTTTAATCGTAGAAACTAAACCGAGTATTTTAAAAAACTTAGAAATTTAATGGGTAATTCAAGAAAAATATTGGAGGACTAAACTAATAAGTTTCTTTAAAATTGTAACTGTAAAACAATTAGTTTGAGGGTGCAGTTGAACAAAATGACGAGGGAAATATCATCACCCGCTTCAATATTGTACACAGAGAGCAATGAAAACTTGAGGGCAAGTACTGAGATCGGCCAAAAAAAATATTTCGGAACACTTGAACAGTGAACAATCTGGGAAGTTTAGAATTCTCGACTAGCTGATCTCAAAGGAAGATCGATCTAACAGAAGTAACAAAGAAACTGCGATCACAAATATGCACCTAGTCTTTCAAGAAAAAAGGAATATGCATTACCAGTTATATCACTTTCAAAGGAATATATATAGATATTATATTATATTATATTAGTAGAATATGAATTAGGTGATCTTTCACAGCCTCTCCAAAATTTCATTTAAATTATATGAACGAATTCATATATAAAAAAGAATCTAAGGTGTGAAATTGAGATATACATAATTGTTTAGTTATTATATAATAAAAAAATGATGTTATTTTTCAACCCGCTAATATCATATGACTCAAATTTACATGTGTAAGCTGAAAGTAATTTAAAACATAACTCAATGAGTAATAATTTGGAATTCACATGTAACTGGTCCTCTAATGAAAAATAAAAGAGAAAAAGAAAAGAAAAGAAAAGGCGTAATGCACTCACTACATTGGCGAGCCTCTGGCTTATAAAGGACGCCAACTTTTTCTTTGTTTTCAGTTTAGATAATGGGGGCAATAGACCCTTGAATCATGATCTAATCAGTCTTCCACTCTTTTCTTTGCAGTTGTTACTTTTCTTTTTTATTTTAAAATCAAAATGTATCAACTATATTTTCAATTATATTTTGTCATTTTCATTGAAGCCAAAAGATTTTGGTGGGCAGAAAGAAGAAAAAATTAGTATTACCGTCATGCAATGGAAACGAGAAATTAAGATTCGAATCGGAAAGTAATCTGAAGTGAGACTTGTAGATAATTGGTTCTGAAGTAATTTTCACTCAATAATAGAAATCATTGTTTGCAATCGAGCTTTCGTGACTGAATTTATTATTGGGTCGATCACTAGCTAGCTAGTTAGTGATAGTCGTTCACTCTGTATATAGCATACAGAAACCTTTATATGTAAATATAATAGCCCTTTCTTGTTATTTCAACAGAATGTAAGTATGTGCAATTAACTAGGGTTCACTTTTTTCGTGTATTTGCAAAGTGAAATGCATAGGCAGACAGGCTTATGTGATTGAAATTTCAAACGGAGTTGAGGGTTTCTTTTTCTTGATGAATGCCACATGTCTCAGTGCGATGTGATCGCACTTAGACGCCGCCATGCGCACTATTATCATTATCACAGCGCCGACGAGACTACGGAATCAGTGCATGAGCATATTATCGAAGATTCTACAACCATATAATATTAACCTTTCTAATTATATCTTCCAATGCATTATTCTTTTATTATGCACATTAAAAATTGACCAGTGGTGCTGTAAAGTAAAAAAGAACTGAGAAAGAATCAAATTTATGAGATATCTTTCCATCTTAGCTTGTACAAGATCTGCATGAACCCGAATTATCAGCTAGATTTATTTGATATTGCTCACCGAGGTAGCTCATTTGAAGTGAGCTCTTTCTTTTATTGCTTGTCCTCTCTTCGACTTATCAGCAGATTTAATTACAGAAATTTCTTTAATTAAATCACACACACACACACACACACACACACACACACACATACATACAGAACCATATATACATTAAGCGTAAAGCGCAGTTTCTTTATAATTGCAACCTTTTAATCTCGGCACAAAAAGAAAAACAAAAGTGGACTATCTTTTACTTGCACCAATATTTTTTGGTTATAAAACTTTTTCTTTGAATATTGGAGTTCATATAATGCAGACATACATATACACTAAAATAAATCTGCAACTTATTTCAAAATAACTATGAGAATGGCCTAATCATTATTAAACAACTAATGTAGAGTGGCATGTTATATTATACAATGATTAAGATATGTTAACAAAATCACTAACCTAAAACATAGATATGGTTATAATAAATAGTAAATTAACTTTTTATCGTCATGGGAATTTCATAAAGTTCAATTTATTTTATGAGTGTTAATCATTACAGATTTTCAACCTACCTATAAATAAGAGCAATTAAAATAATAAAAGTAAAGTAAAAAAAAAATTCACAAATTTTATAGTGATTCACCCTTAATTTAAATTATTTTTATGAATTATAAGAGATACAATACTTATTCTTATGCCATTTTTTTTTATATAAACACACAAGCACCTTCTTAATATTTATGTTTAGTAAAAAATAAATTAGGGTGAAATTTTTTAGGTTGATTGACGTGGTGTTTTTATGATAAATTAAGTTTCATATATTCAATACTAATTAACTTTATTGGTAAAAATATTAGGTAATATAAAAATTCTTAATTTAAATCAGGAAGGAGCTCGGTAGGATAATATTTAATTAAAAAAACATGGAAGCCCCGTAACCAAACTAGTTGGGAAGCTGCCTTGAGCTCCAACATAAAAGGTGCATATGAAATTTGCTAAAACAATAGTTTTAGCAAATTGTCGGGGTCCTGAATTTATTGGTATTTGGCAAGTGGCGAGCTTGTGAGAAAAAGAAAAAGCAATTTTCGGGTGTTGGTGCTATTGCTAAAATAATATTAGATAGCTTGGAAGTTGGAACGAATGTTATGTGAACTGCAATGATAAGTTGTCCTTAAAAAATAATAAATAAATAGTAAGGCACAAGATAAATTTTAATACAATAATAATGTTACACATTTCAAATTTGTATTTTAAATAATAATGTATTAAGTAATTATTAAGTGTAATGGGTAATTTTAAAATCTACACCATTTTATTATTCAATAATTATTTGACACATTATTATTTAAGATATAACTTAAAATTTGTAACATTATTCTTAATAAAAATAACAAATGTACTAAGACCGAAGAACTTTATTGACATAGCCTTTGAGCATAATTTGATTGGTTTTGAATATTCGCTTAGTCTGTGTGAATCTTTGAGTTTGAATAAAAATAAAAATTAAGTAATAATATTTTATAAATAAAATTTTTCATTCCATTGAAACTTTTTTTTTAAAAAAAAAAAAACTTCTGCGCATCTACTTTACAAAGCAAATCTCTTGCCGACGGCAGTTTGCTAATATGATTTGAACTAAAGACGGATCACTAATCACTATAACATATTAATAAATAAGACTTATAGTGCTGATTATCACTAATTAATACTAAGTTTCAATTGTAAGTATGCTAATTCCTAAACTTATACATTAGATCTCCCTTTAGTTGCCGAAATAATAATAATAACAACAACAACAGCAACAACAAAAAGATTGTTGCAAAATCTTAGTCTTTTTATTTAATTAAATATCAAGAGTTAGCAGGTTTAATTATGGTAATTAAGCCACCGTATTAATAATCTGCAGGAGTATCAGAATGCACTCTAAAGTTCACTGATCATTCACATGCAAGCCGGCCAGCTTTATATGTGAGAATTTATTCATGGACGGAACCAATTTGAGCAACAACCAACGGAAAGAAAAAAAAAAAGAGCGAAAGAGACTGCATGAGATGGGAAGTCTCTTATTATAAACATCTGTAATTTTGGGATGGCGATGAGTTAATTACTCAATCATTAGGATTGGTCGTACTTGCTTATAAACATAAAACTTAATCCTTTTAATTAAAGAAAAGATTTTGAAGGGTTATCAAAATTCTACATTAAGAGAAAGTTTTAGAATGCTTTCAAAGTATTTCTCTCTTCAATTGAATGCATATAATGTGTATAAATCAATTAATCATTAAAAATATTCATACCTATGATATGCATTCAATGAAAAGGGACTAATGCTCCAAAAGAGATTAATACTCCAAGAATATTCAAGACTATCCTACGCTTAGATAATTACCAATAAATATCATATTAGAATCTGTATAATAATATTTTATTAATTATTAATTAAAGAATGTGAACATAGATATAATTTAGTGATGACCGCATCTTTCAATTAATATTAAGGTCTGTGTTCAAATTTATTTCACAAAGTCAAAAAAAACATTGATTAAAGAACATTAATGAAGTGTTGTCCTGAACATTTCAACCAACCGTGTTGTAAATCTAACAACACAAGAGTCAATACTTCACAATAATACAATTCAAAAATTAAAGAACAAATGCACACATAACAAGTAAGATTTATAGTGACTCAACAACTGAATCGTAGCCTACATTCATTCGAGCTCAACAATAGAAGCTTCTCTGCACTATATCAAAACGTATTATAGCCCTAATACTATAAACCACTCTATCTTAATTACAAAAATTCTCTCTCTCAATTACAAAAATTGAAATAACTAGTACAAGAACTAAAAAATACAACACATGAAGAAGAAGAACCCTAGAATCAAAGAGAGAACAGAGTCAAAAACAGAAGAAGACTCTAGAGAATGAAAAGTGTGTTTAACCCTAAAAATAACAAAAATATATATACAACTCAAATTGCACCATTTCAACTAATTAGGTTAAACACATCATAAAATATTAATTAAGTCCCTCTAGTCTTTATATTTTACTTTAAAAACCACAGAACTTAGTCACACGAGGCAAACGGATTATAGTAGTGATATTACAAGTTAGATTATTCTCGAACTCTTAGATTGTAAGTCTTATATGGTGTTTGGTTTGAAAAATAGAAAGTTAAGAGAGAAAAAGGAAGAAGAAAATGAATGGAATAAAAAAATAAAAATGATTTTATTGTTTGGTTAAAATATGGAATCAACTATAGAAAAGGACCAACAATACTCTTTAGTTCTAAAATTTTATTTTAAATTTAATAAAATTTTAAATAAGAATATAATCTATATCTGAATATATTAATTTAATTGTAAAAAAAAAAATTCAAAGAAAATTTTCCATTATATATATATATGGAAACCCCATTTATTTGATATTAATACCAGCCGGAACTTCATGAGAAACATCCACCGATATAATACAAGAAGAGAGAAGGCTGCATTCAAGAAGATACCACTACATAGTGATATTTACATACAATAATATAACAAGACAAACTCTGAAACTTATCTCTAAAAGTTGAATGTAAATTGGAATGGAAAGGAAAGAAGATCTGAAAGATTCACAAAATTAAGAAAACTGATCTAGGGGATGTGGCTTTTGGTCTGAAATTCGTTGCTAGAACTTTTTCTGTTAACTATATCTAACGTAGTTTGACTTGTAAGCATTTAACTATGAATGGAAAAATTTTCCGGTAAAGAAATTAAATTACCATGTTGCACCCAGTCGTATTGCACTTACAAACATCCATAGTGAAACATGAAATAATATTAGGCAAGGAGGGCCTTAATTAATTAAGACAAACATTTAGCTGAATCGCCTCACTTATATTTACATGATACAACAGAAATTATACACACACGAGACACTAGTAATTTTACCTTCAACCAGATATCTAAGGGAGGACACTGATCTGAGCCTCCAAACAACAAGAGAAAGAAAAAAAAAACATACAGGAAACTAGATCACCCTTACTCGTCCGTTCATACTTATAACACAATAATAGACTGAATGTGGCGACAGAATCATGACATCATATATGCTTAAATCTTAAATTTATTAAGGGCATTATTGCACCACAACAGATGTACGTTGACGATCAGTCGATCACCTTTAATGGCAGTGCCCACCATGGCCGCCTCCATTGATATAAGTGCATGGAGAAGCACCAGGCGGTGGTACGGGACTTCTTTCTTGTGGATATGACACCGACCTATCACGACTCGGGGGCTTCTCTTCTTTTAAGGGCGCCCTAAATGAAACAATCGGCTTGTTGGTCACAACCAACAAGACTAAGAGCATCAGTGTCAGAGTTCTATATAGAGTTTTTCCTCTAAATTTCATCATTTTGTGGAGATGAATGGACTTGTTAGTGATTTTCACCAAAACCTAATCTTATGCATGTTTACGAAGAATTACTCTCTACTCTAGCGTGCCTTTTATAGACGGACACTCCACCTGGAATGCTACCAGTCACAAAAACAAAGCCTTTCAGGATATTTTTTAAATGTTTAATATTTATAGGAACATGTTTTCTAATTATTATATTTTTTATTCAAAACAAATGCTTTATTTTTTTTTTAATTTTCCGTTTATTACGTTGTCTGCAGTCACAATTAGTCATCCTTACAAAGCTACAATTGTTGCCGTGATGATCTTGAGAGTTTTCTGAGTATGATTTTTTTTATAGCAAATTTTGACTTAATGAGGAAAAATTAAATGAAAAGCTTAATCCTAATCTTCATCCTGAGAATTTTTACGCGTTCGAAATAGGTTAGATACATGCTTCACAAAGCTTGGATAGCTGAATAATTTGAGCATTATCATATATTATTCATTTGGAAAGCATTTTTAGCATTTTATCGTGAGTATGCAGCAACCCAAATGTTTAAGCAAACAAAGTAAAAAATAAAATAAAATAAACACTCAAATTCTTTCTCTCATTTTCCATTTTTCTTATACTCATAATTAACTTAATATAATTAAGATATTGTGCTTAGAATTAACTTAATACTGATCTTCAAAGAAAATATAATGTTTATGCATGATTTGTAATTTCACCTCTCTATCTTATTTCAAACATTTTAGGAGTCTTTGCTCTTTGATATTGTGTTTTTTTTAGGTTGATCCGTAAGAACATCCATATGTTTTTAATGTTCTCCAATTTTCTATACAAGAAGTCTACTTGTCCCGAAAATAACATCTCCAAAATTTTCCGAATGCTTTCCCATGTTCTTTCTTATAAACTATTTTTTTATTATAATTCTTTAAATTCATTCTTAAATTTTCTCCTTCTTTTCTATCATCTTCCCAGATCAGGCATATAAAAAATCAATCACAATATATATAGCACTGAAATTATTATCGTTTTTTGTTTTGAATTTTCTTAAGTGAATTTGATATAATAACATTATTAATTTGTTTGTGGTTGATTTCTTTCATATGGTTTTGGTAGATAAATAGAAAAAGAAATAGAAGCTTCAAGATAAATAGAAAGTTTGAAAGAGAGAATATGGGAAAGTACGTAATTGCAGAGATAATAAGAAAGAATATTTAATAAGATAATTATGCCTTCAAAAGAAAGTTAGGTGAATACTTTTTTGTAAGGCTGGCATGTGTGAGAATTGAATTCGGACTTTCGGGACAAATAAACTTACTAAAAAGTATTCAAACTTTCTATATAGAAAGTTAAATATCGTTATATAGCTACCTATAAATAAAGTTTAAAAACGTGAAAACGTTATTTTTTTTTTTTTTGAAATGGGTGTAAACGTTAATTTAGGTTTGAGAAGACTACTACTAGTATTTGCAAAGGCATATACGAACTATATCCTAATCATAGTGATTAACCAGAAAAATGGTAGCAATATGGGGTACTTTATTATCCAAAAGAAGAAAGGTCCTTTCCTGAAAGCAATGAGCGGAGGATGAATCTCCTCGAGTTCCGGCATGATGAATAGTTTATAGATTTAGATGCTTATAGGGTATCCATCACGTTCCCGTGGGCTCTTCCACGAATGCAATTGATTTTCAGTTAATTAAAATGCAAACCGTTAATTTCTCCAGCTAGCACCCACCCACAAATACAGGCGGACTGTCGGACGGCGCTCTACTATTTTCTAACGTTAAAGGGCGCACGTTCTCTAATTTTACCTTTCTCTGTAATTTACTTGAACCATTCCAACAAGTTGGAAATTGCGGTCACGTCCTCAGAATCAACTTTTCTTAATTTTTGTTTAACTCATAAATATTTCTGATTGTCAAGATTCAGTGAAGATGATGCTCAACAGCCAATAAGACAATTATGCATGTGCTTGCCGGCTGCTGCTTTCCATATTTAATTTGTTAGATGTATTAAAGTCGTAAAATAACCTAAGTTGGTGACAGTTGGTGAAGATATTGTACCTTTCCTAATTACAGAATCCGCCAATCCTGAGCATATGACATATGTATTTTTTTGGTGCTCTTCATTTGTTCTAATTAATTATAATCTATCATATCAGATTTCCTAAAAAAGAATTAAACATTAACTATTTAGTTACTTCATAGATGAAATTGGTATATTCTTTTTAAATTTCTCATTTTTTTAATTTAAAAAAAGATGTTATTGATATATTTGTATATGCAATATTTAACACAAAAGAATGACTAAGAGGATAGTAAATTTATTACTATAAATAAAAAACTTAAGGATTAAGGATTTGACCAGTACTAGCTAGACTTCTTGCTTCATATCTAGGATTTATTTTATAACACATTATTAGTAATTCATCTACTTGCTTGCTTACAGAATTTTTCAAAACTGATATGCATATTAAGCTTCATGACGAACCTTTCTTTCTTTCGTTGCTAGCTCGGTCTTTTTGTTTTGTTTTGTTTTTTTTTGTTTTTTTTTTGTTGAGTAAATTTCATGTTCGGTCCTTTAGTAGTAGGTTTATTATCATTAGAGTGGTGTTACTAACGCCATTTTATGTACTTATTTTTGTTAGAACGAAAATTCTTTACCTAAGCAAATACAAATTGGTAATTAGTTACAAATAAAACTGAATATTTTGAAAAAAAGGATATATGATTAACAATGTAGATATATGAAAAGAGGATCCAAATTGTTCTTTTTTATAACTCCACAATGATATTTATGATTATTTAATATTTTCTTAAATAACTGATGAATGATTTTTTATAACTCCCACAATTATGGTTTTTGTATTGTTTTATTTCTATTCTAGTTATGATTCTATTCTAGCCTAAACTTCTTTTTAGTCAAATTCTTTTTTTTTTTTGTGGATTAGTAAAATTGAAGCTTATTATTGGCAATTATTAGACAAGAATTAAAAAAATTAAAATTAAAATGTCAACATATATAATTATTAATATTGAACACGTGCTATAAGGTTTTTTAAAAGTTTGAAAACTCAAAGCAAAGAGAAGATTTTTATCCCCATTTCAAAGGAAAACAAAAAAAAAACAAAAGATTTTTATACTTCAGTTCTATTTGAAAAGAATATTAATTGAGGGTGTTAATAATAACACCACTCTTATTATTCTTTCCGGCAAATTTGATGAAAAGTAAAACTATTTTGTCTACGGACCTCCATCCCAAAATCCAAGCCTATATCTTATCTCCTTTAAAGAAAACGACTGGTCTATTTTTAATCAATGGTGAGGAGACTATGATACTAACTAGCTACATTTTCATTTCTCACTCACAAATTCATTTGATGGAATATGGAAGGGACACGCACGCAGTAATAAGTGCAACTTGTAAATTTCAGTGGTAGTTTCAACTTGTACACTTATCATTGCTCAGAATGAGATTATAAAATTGTATTATAAGTAGAGAATGAAGATTATTCATCAAAAATCAAGGAGAGGAAACATAATTTAAAATGACAAGGGTTGTTCATAACTAATGGATAAATTTTAATCAACAATTTAAAACACAAGACAATTAAATATATATATATATATTATAGAAATTTATATGTAGTCTCTTTCAATAATTTCTTACACCAATTAATTTTCGGGTTAGAAAACTCTTTCTTTGAATGTTTTGGAGTTCATAATTCCGATATACAGTTAAATTAAAACCAATCTATAACTTGTTTCAAAATAACTACGAGAATGGCCTAATCATTATTGAACAATTAATGTAGGATGACATGTTGTATTATGCAATGATTAAGACATATTAACAAAATTACCAACCTAAAACATGATACGGATATAGTATATAGTAAATTAATTTTTTATCATCATGAAATTATTATAAAGTTTAATTTGTTTTGTGAGTGCTAAATAATTTAATAGATAAACTTTTTTGAGGTAATAGAAAAGTTCTGAATTTAAATCTTACACGTACCGAAATGAACTAAAACTAGGAAGTAGTTTGGTAACATAATATTAACTACATTAAAAAAAAATTATTGATAAATAAACATGTAAATCTATTAAAAACAAATACGCATATTAGATGAAATAGTTCTTGTTAATAACAAATCGTTAGTTTGAGTAACTAAATAAAAGAAATAGACACTTCTCTTTATCTTAGCTCAATGGATTTTTATAAGTCTAAAATTCATATCTATAAATTGAAAGGTTTGAATGATTAACTCTACAATCAATTGTTAGAATCAATGAGTTTTTAAATCGTTCATTTGAAAAAAATTAAAAATCTTTTTATTAAATGATCATATTACTTTTTAAAAATTAAAATTCTTAATTAATAAAAAAAGAATATCACCATTTTTATTTAATAAAATACTAAAGTGAATGATTAACTCATTCCATATTAAAATTAATTACAAGAAATCTTTTAATAATACGTATTCCATTTCTCATGGAAGCCCCGCAACCAAACTAGTTGGAAGTTGCCTTGACCTTCTATCCGAAAAGGTACATAAGAAATTTGCAAACCTAATTTTTATATTTTATGGTCCTGGATTTATTGGTATTTGGCAAGTGGCGAGCTTGTGAGAGAAAAAAAAATCGGTGGTTGGTGCTATTGCTAATATAATATTAGATAGCTTGGAATTTGGAAACGATGTTATGCGAATTGCAATGACAGTTTCACTAGGATAATTGTCATTGACAAAAGTGTAGTAACGATGAAGATCTTACGTGACATCTACCCGCACTATCTTCGAAGCAAATCTCTTGCCGATGGCAGTTGTTTAATATGATTTGCACTAAAGTCGAATCACTAATCACTATGACGTATTATAAATAAGGCTCTTAGTGTTGATGATAACTAATTAATATATCAAGTTTCAACCGCACATGTATGCAGTATAATTGATAAATTTTCTTTATTCCAGTTCGTCAGAAATAAGTTTCATGTTTCAGTTACGAAGTTAGTGGCTAGTTATCAAATAGATGAGAATGGAAATTTTGATAACTCGGTAGCTCCATTTATACCAGATAAGCAAAAGACAGAAGGAGTAATATCAATTAATGTCTGCTTACATGATCAGCCATACTGTATCGATCGACAGGCTAAAATTTGTAAGTATATATGTACGAAATTAGATCTCTTCAAAGTTATACACTTTAATTTGACACTCTTATAACATCAATTAAGTTACAGCTTTAATATCTTTTTTATTTTATGCGTAACGAAAAATCATAATTCACAATATAAAAAAGAATATATAAGATTAACACACCAATAAAAATAAAAAAATAAACCAATTAACAAAATATAAGATATACGTGATTCGGCCCAAAATTACTTATGTCCACGGAGGATCATGATCCAGCTTTTTATTATTGAAATAAATCACTAAGTATTTTCTTACATCATCAATGATCCCACAAGATTCTCTTAGTATCTCCCATAGAGACCTCTAAGTATTTACCATTGATCACCATGACTCCCTAAGATTTCTTAGTATCTCCTTATAAGAGATTTTTATAAAGAATACAAAAATAACCAGATCATCTAAGTTAAAAGGATCTATGATGTTTCTTTTGTTCACTTAAGAATTAAAAGAAAACACTCCTAAAAGTTACACTCTAGTGCACCACGCACTTAGTGCTTACCTAACTTCTCTATTCTCTCTCATGGTTACATCTTGAAACTTTAGATGTTTTATCAGAACCTTGTGTTTAAAAGGGTTTATATAATGAATAAAACACTTTTAAAAACTCTAAACCTAATTAGAATAAGAATCCTTACATGTAGAAGTCCTAATTCCACTTAAAGAAATTAATTGAGTCAAAACAAGAAATATCATAAAGTTGCCACGTAAATAGTAACCGCGCGAACAGTATTGATGAATAGTACCACCTAAACAGTACCCGATGAACAATAACTACTGTGAACAGTACCCCCAGCGGAACAGTGTCGCCACATAAACAGTACTCGTTCTTTTTTTTTTGTTTTGCTCCTTCTTTGTATACTCAACTCGTACTTGACTTCATAATAACTCTACTTTTAATATTCATCTCAATTTTTACCTATACAAAATTGTTGAATCACCAATTTTTAACATATATATTCTTTTTTTTATCCAGTTTCTGAAGATATGCATCCTCTTTCTAGTAGAGAATTCCAGGATTTTGCAAGGATCAAGAGGATTTCAGGATTTCCTAAAGAAATTGCTTAATTCCAAACTTTGATAAAACAACAGGCTAATCCCAAATGAAACAACAGGCTAGCAGCAATGGGATACGAGGAAAACTAAATGTGTTCGTAACAGCAAATAAGATATTGAATAAATTTAAGAAATATCACGTGCGAAGAGATTAGATAAGTAATTATGCATTGTACACGATTAAAAATAGAAGAAGCTATATATGGTTTAAGCTATGAGTTTTTAAGAAGCAAATAAATTTTGTCAAGTCTGAAATAAAATGCGGAAACAAAAATTGCCCACAGCTGTGTTGTAGAGTGTAGACTTTTAAACAGACAAGAGAACAAGGTCAAAAGAAAGCCAGTGTTTACAGTAAGTATATGCCGCATCCAAATTATAACCTTATTGGTATGCTAAATATCTTTTTAACCTAACTTGTATCAAGTTTTACAAAATTCTGTACATACATGACACATCAATAGTTTACAAAGAAAATGGTCTGCATACTTTGGACAGACCTTAACGTTGAAACAGGTTAAGAGAAATGATAATTGAGTCATGTATACATAATAAACAGAAAAATCTGATTCTCAGTCTCACGGCACAACTGCATCTCTATATCTTTTGATTCTTATCCTAAAATGATTTATGTAAAACTCAAGGAACAGCTCGACACCTACTCCTAATCCCAGAAGGCGATCTAACAGAAGCAATATAGAAAAAGACGTCTCTTTCAAGGGAATATAATATAATATAATATATATATATATATATATATATATACGAATTAATGGAACTTCCGCAGCCTCTCTCAAATTTTTAAAAGCGTAGAACCAGCAGTAGTTGTTGGGATATAAGTGAGGTAAAGATAAAAAGCATAATCCACTGACCATGCTTATTGACGAGGCTCTGGCTATAAACGACACCAACTTTATCTCAATTCTCAGTTAAAATGTATAGCGGCAATAGATCACACTTGCAATCTATTCTTTGAAGGTTACTTTTTTTTTTTCTGATTTCTTTTTTGTTTTAAATTGGTGGGCAAAAAGAACAAAGGACAAGTATTATCAGTGTCATATAAATAAAAATGAGCTATTAAGATTTATGTAAAAATATTGATTGAAAATTATTGGGATATGATTTAGAGATCAAGTTAAGTGCGTAGAGTGCACAAAAATCGAAAATGAACTTAAAAGGAGATGGGGAAAAAAAAGAGTGCAAGGCACCAATGTCGCAGCGACTAAGAGCAGGCGTCGCAGCGCTCAAATCAAAACGTAAGCGTCGCGACAATGGACGCTAAACGCCACAGCGCTGGACGAGTGAACAATTTTTTAAAATTGAAGACATTCTTATTTTATCTCTCATTTGTTTCAAGACTCTCTAATACGACTCTCACACGTATAGAGTAAACCTATAACGTCCTAAAGCCTATATAAAAGCTTTTAATTGGCTTGTAAACATATATTAGTAATCATAGAAAAAAATTTTGTGATTCTTAATGAGAAAAAATCTCTAAATTATAAAAGAGAGTTGTTCTTTGTAATATTTCTCATAAAATGTATACTTTATAAATATTTTGTGATTCAATAATAATAATAAGTAATTTTGATCTACTCTTTCTCTTTTTAATTTTTTAATAATTTATTATATATTATTTACTTGAATGATATTATTTATTTATATATTTTCACTTCAACAACTTACATAAAAAATAAATATAAAAAAAAAGTTTTGAAAATACTTTTCACTCCATTAATAATAGGAATCTTTCTTCATCAATGAATGAGTTATATTGGGTCGATCACTAGCTATTAGTCAAATCTTAAAAGTCATTGACACTGTATACAATTTAAAAAGAAATCAGGATAAATAATATACTTTCTCGCTCTTTTGGCATATATATGTGCAATTAGGGTTTACGTTTTTGGTTTATCTGCCAAGTCAATAGGGTATTGGCAGATAGGCTTGTGATTTAAATTTTTTTTTTTGGTAAGTAAAAATTTATATAAATGCTAAATCTAGCAGGTATTACAAAGCAAACTCAATAAAAGAAAAAGAAAGACAGTACAACTCATAGAGGATAACTACCGTTACCACCCAGCTGCAAAGTGGTCAATCCCTTGGCCATTTACAGTACTTATACATTTAAGCCAAGTAACATCCTTAATCTTTTGGTAAACTTCGCTTGTAGAAGGAGTTTTCTGTTGGAAGACCTTCAGATTCCGTTCTCTCCAAATAAAGTAGATTGTAGCGCAGAACGATACTCTTCTGATCTTACTGAGGGTAGATTTGCCTTTAGATTTTCTGCAAAAGAAGGAGATTACTCGTTGCCATCTGTTCGGGCACTGATTGAGTTGGCACGCCCTTAGTACCTTGTGCCAAATTTCACTACAAAAGTTGCATTGGAAAAATAAGTGTGTGATTGTTTCCTTGTCATTACCACAAAGAGGGCAATCATCTGATGGAATAACCCCCCATTTTTTAAGTCTCTCTTTGGTAGATAATCTGTTTTTCAAAGCTAACCAAGCAATGAAGCTGTGACTAGGTATATGTTGTGTTCCCCATATCAGTTTACACCATCCCACCTTAGCCTCATTATTCTTAAGACATCTCCAAGTACTTGCAACAGAAAACTTTGCATTGGAACTAGCGGTGAATGAGATTCTATCTTCCCTTTCAAAAATTGAAACATTTTTGCGAAGATAGTCCCATACCTGAGAAGTGTACTCGTCCAACGGGTCAGGAAGGTTCCAATGACCATGCTGCCATAAGTCATTAACCTTAGCATCCCGAGGAATATCCGCATCGGAGATTTCCATGTGTGGAAATTTATTAACTACTGATTCTCCACCCAGCCATGGATCCCACCAAAATTGGAAGGACTTGCCGTTTCCCAATTCATAGGAGAACAATTGTTTTATCTGACTTCTCAACCCCAGAATCTTCCTCCAAGTCCAACTACCATCCATTGGCTTTGTGATACCCCAAAAGCTTAGCCTCCGCAGTTTGTTATCAGTTACCCATTTTGCCCACAATGAAGCTTTCACAGCAATCAGCTCCCAGATGTGTTTAGTGATTGCCGCTGAATTCCACAAGCTTATAGATTTAATGCCAAGGCCTCCTTCATTTTTACCTTTGCATACCTCATTCCAGCCCACTAAGCCTTTCTTCCCCTGCTGGTTACTTCCATGCCATAAGAACTTACGACATTTGCTTTCAATTTCTTTGGTGACTGATTTAGGCAGGATGAACATAGAACTCCAGAATACATGCATGCTAATAATGACTGATTTTATTAATTGCAACTGCCCCGCATAACTCAGATATTTCACAGTCCAGCTTGAGATTCTAGCAGATATCCTATTAATAAGCTCCTGACAGTGGACTCTCTTTAGTGCCCCAGAGATTAAGGGGATCCCTAAGTATTTGATAGGCAACGCACCTTGCTGGAACTTAGTCACTTGAAGGATTGTCTCCTTGGTAGGTTGAGGCACATTCCCAAAGAAGATGAAGCTCTTGCCAGCGTTTAGGTGCAGCCCAGAGACCATTGAGAAATCATCAAGCACTTGCTTAAAGTGGCCTACTGACCTGACATCCCCACTAGAGAACAATAATAAGTCATCTGCGAACATCAAGTGGTTTAGTTTCAGCCTGTTGCACCCCTTGTGATATATAAACTGGTTCTGAGGAATACAACATAAGCTCCTACTAAGATATTCCATGGCCACAACAAAAAGCAAAGGGGACATGGGATCCCCCTGCCTCAAACCTTTCTTCCCCGGAAAAAAGCCTTCTAATCTACCATTTACCATGACTGAGTACGTGCTTGTTCTGACACACTTCATGATGATGTTGATAAAGTGATAAGGGAAATTCAGCCCCATTAATACCTCTTCTAGGAAATCTCAGGATACCGAATCGTAGGCTTTGCGGAGATCAATTTTAAGAGCACACCTAGGGCTCCCGCTGTTGCGCTCATAACCCCTCATGAGCTCATGAGCTAGTAAAACATTATCTGATATCTGCCTGTTAGGAATAAATGCTGATTGACTAGAGCTAACCAGGTAGCTCACCACTCTTCTCAGTCTGCATGTTATTATTTTGGTGATGCATTTGTAGAGGACAGTACAACATGCAATTGGTCTATAGTCCCCCAAGCAATGAGGATTATGAACCTTAGGCACAAGGGTAATGGTCGTGGCATTTATGGGGTTGTAGAACTGACCTGAGGAGAAAAAATGTTGCACAGCTGCAGTAACCTCCTTTCCTATTATGTGCCAACATTTTTGAAAGAAGTAACTGTTATAACCATTCGGCCCTGGGGCTTTATCACCATTGATGCTGAAGATAGCACTTCTGACTTCTTGTTCTGTGACAGGGGCATTCAACATGTCTCTATCATCTTCCTTCAGTTTAAGGCCCGCGTCCATGATTCTCTTTTGTATGGACACCCTATAGGAGATGGGGGTACCCAACAAATCTTTGTAGTATCGGACAATGGCTTCTTTCACAACCTTGGGGTCTTCAACAATTTCCCCATTGGGGTTTTCAATTGTAATGATTCTATTCCGAGCTCTTCTCTGCTTAACTGACTTATGAAAGTAGCTGGTGTTTGAATCCCCCATTTGAATCCATCTGATTCTGGATTTTTGTCTGACAATGCTTTCTTCAGCATAAATAAGATTTCTTAAATGTTGATAAATGCTCATTTCCTCATCTTGAAGGGTTTGGTTGAATGGGTCATGGATCATACTACTCTGCAATGAGGCCAACATCAGTTTGTAGTCTTCAATCTTTTGCTGGATGTCCGAGAAAAAGACCTTGTTAAGCTCTTTTAGCTTGGGTTTTAAAAGCTTTAGTTTGAACCATACCCTGGCCATTGGGGAGCCTTGACAATCATGCTGCCACTCTCGCTCGACTGTGGGAAGAAAATCACTGTGAGTACACCAGGCGTTGAAGAACTTGAAAGGGACCTTCCCAATATATGATGCTCTCGAGATGGAGACCACGAGCGGAGAGTGATCTGAAATGCCCGCAGGGAGAACTTCACACTCAGAAAAATCCAATGCATCCAGCCAATTACCATTAACAAATGCCCAATCAATTTTTCTCCAAATTCGTTGTCCACCTATTTGATTGTTACACCAGGTGTAGCGACATCCATGGTTCTTTAACTCGAATAACTCTAGTCTCGATATCCAATTTTTGAACTGATCTACCATGTTATCATTAACCCATTGACCCCCAATTCTGTCATTGTTGCTGAGTACATTGTTGAAGTCTCCTTGGATTAACCACGGTGTAGTGCTGGGAGCCAAATCATCCCTAAGGTCCTTCCACAGGTTCTCTCTCTCCATAATAGCAGAGGCACCATAAACCAGAGTCCAGTAGAACATAATACCATCAATACTCACTCTACTATGCATGAATTGCTGGTGCTTTTGTAAGATCGTGACATTGCATCTAGCTGGATTAAAGGCGATCCATATTCTTCCCATATCTAGGCACTCAGAATTATTTTCTAGTTTCCACTCCCTTAGTGCCAACTTCTTCCAAATGGTATCTAGATTAGACAGTTTTACTTTTGTTTCTAGCAATCCCAAAATACATAATCGACAAGATTTAATCAGAGCCCGTACCTCTGATTGTTTGCAGGGGTCATGGAGACCCCGAATATTCCAGCTTGCGATCATTGTCCCCTATATGGGGATTTAGAGTTCCTCTTGGCACGTCGACCCTTCCCTATAATTCCCACATCATGTGTCAGAGTAATAGTCTTCCTTAGGTTGAATCTGTCAATTCCCTGGATTACCTCTGGTCCCCCGCTTCCGGGCATTTGTTTTGTTGCCTTATCTGTATGGCCATGCGCCTCATTCCCCTCTGTTGTCTGTGTCTCCCCTTCTGTTTTACTTAGGTTTAACTGTTTTGGTTCTAGCATTTCAGGGTGTCTAATAGGTACTTCAGTTTCACCTTGATTATTCTGAATCTTCTCTTTTGCTTTCCACACTTGTTTCGTCCCTGTTAAGCAGTCTTTCCCCTCATGACCAACCCTTTTGCAATTAGCGCACACGGAAGGCTTCCATTCATAAGTCACCTCCTGCCTAACCATATTACCTTCTTCGTCTTCTAAGGTAATCATGGAAGGGAAATCACCCTCCACATCCATATC
This sequence comes from Ailanthus altissimus, assembly GCA_946807835.1. Lineage (NCBI taxonomy): Eukaryota > Viridiplantae > Streptophyta > Magnoliopsida > Sapindales > Simaroubaceae > Ailanthus > Ailanthus altissimus. Next base: position 26,829,412 of record OX327684.1, read on the forward strand.
CACCAGGACCCTCGCAAATGCCAGCCTTGTTCTGTTTAAAGTACATTGATCGCTAAATTTAGGGGATCCCAGCGAGCTAGCGATACGACTCAACAGAGGGGGGCTCCAGAATTCCCACGGTAGTCCTGGGAATTGCACCCAAATAGGCAAAGTTCTGATACTGGCTACATCCATAACCATTCTGGGTTTCCAAGCTTTGAGGATCAAGGGACGTTTATCAAAGGTCAGTGGACCATCCTGGAGAGCTTTTTGTTGCCCATATTCATTTTCAAAGTTAAACAGAAACACCCCATCCTTAATGGAGTGAATCGAAACAAGGCCAAATTGCCTCCACCGACGCATTATAAAAGCTTGGAGAGGTTGAAATTGAGGACATAATCCATACACACACCCAATTAATGCATGTTGCCACCTTTTCTCTTCTTCTTTGAGTTCATTACTATTGAATTTCACAATTTTCTTACCGTTGGAAATTGTCGGGGGAACAAATTGTAGTTCACTGCCATGGCTTCGAGATCGGTTGTCAGCAAATAAAGATACCCAGGGCCTGTTGGACTGTACGCTCTTCCTGCCCTCGCAATCAGTAGCTGTAGCACCCGCGGGTACTGTAGCAGCAGCGGGCACTATAGCAGACACAGACACTGTAGCAGACGCGCCCATTATAGCAGCAGCAGCTGTCGTCGCACCGAAGCCCGACCCACGAACAGCCGGCGCCGGGACACTGTTGCCGACGGTCATCACCGCGGGACGCCCGTAGCTCCTGCAACTGGCCGCAATGTCATCCGTAGACCCTGGAGCCACAGGAGGAGCCCCGACGGACAGCCCAGAGGCCGCAGAGACCGGGGCCAAGGAGGCCAAGCCAGCCTCAGAACGACCGCCATTCACGAGCGTCGGGGCGGCCCATGTAGACGCTCCAATCGCAGGGGGGCCAGGAGCCATCGTACCAGCACTCCGGGAGCCGGCAGAGAACGACGCAACCCCCTGTGCAGAGACCATGACAGCACCTGTATGAGAACCGTCGGACCCGGCCGACGCACCTGCAGCAGCTCCACTGCACAGAGGGTCACCAGACCAGCCCGTAGGCAGCTCGGACATGGCTGCCTGAGCTTCCCCAAGCCCGGGAGCAGCATTCGGGGGAGCAGCCGCGAGGGACGCCGGCAGAGGAGCGGCAGCAGAAGGAGCGGAAGCAGATGGAGTAGCGGCAGGAGCAGTTGGAGCAGCAGCAAACTGGTTGCTGCCTTCATTCAATAGAACACTTGGCTGGGTAGAGCGATCCCGGACACAGCAAGCGGACGGAGACGGCGGCGTTTTGCTCGATTTTTTCTTCCCCATGGGATACGGCGTAGGTTAGCCCTGTGCGCCGAGAGAAAAACCCTATACGCCACGTCACCTTCGCACTATATCAACACTTCTTCAAATTTCAAAGGGAGTCGAGGGTTTTTTTTTTTTTAATGGTTTCCAACTCTCTCAGTGGGATGTGATCACATTCAGATGCATTGCAGCGCAAGCACTAATGTCGCAGTGCCAAGGAGACTATGAAACTGCGGACAATCATATTATCAAAGATTCTAAGACCATACTTAATGAACTTTCCCATTATGCCTTCTAATGCAAATTATTTTATATATTTTTCATTAAAAATTGAACAATCGAACTATAAAGTATAAAGAACTTGGAAAGAATCAAATTGATGTTATATCTCTCATTTTAGCTTGTACAAGATCAGCAAGAAAACTGATGAGCTAGATGTGTTTGATATTGCTTTCTGGCTAAGCCATCTTTTACTGAACTCTCTTTCTTCCCTTTTCCCTGTTTTCCACTCATCATTTAATTACACACAGCAGATTCCCTTAAATCACTGTTCCATGTATATAAATCACAAAATGGCTATGATGCATGACGAGATCATATATGTGGTTGCTGATTCAGCATATTTTGATACGATACTTCTTGATAATAGTTATCAGTTCGAACAAAGTTGAAAAGCAACCGCTAAACCATCAATTCTTTTTGTTGAAATTTTCACTTATAAATATTCAAAATTATAAAAAAATCATACATACAAATAAATATAACAATTAAATACACACAATACATAAGAATATACGTAATTCAGCAAATTATTTACATTTATAATAGATCTCTCAAGAGATTACAAAGAAGTTCCAATAAAACGAACTCTCAAAGAGTCTATGTAGTAGTCTCTTGTACATTTAGCATTTAAGTGCTACTTTAACTCTTTATTCAATAACTTCTTTGATGCTTCTTGATGCATACAATCCTAATAGCTTTACAAGAGTTTATATAAAATCTAAAATACCTCTAAAAATCATATATTTAATTGGAATAAGAGTGCATACATACAGGAGTTTAAAATTGACTCAAAAAAGGTAAGACGCTCTTAAAACGGTTAACCAGCGCCATGGCCCGCAGCCTGGGTCGTGGCGCACTGCCACTACCAGGTCAGGGCCGCGACCTGGCTTGCTTAGGTCTTCATTCAAATATAATAATATCTGCCTTCTTGTAAATCTTCCAATCCTTCAGTTTCTTCTATATTATCGGCATTTTCAAAACCATCGACATCTCCATCTGTCTGACTATTATAATGTATAAAAGTTAGGTATTCATTGAACATTACAAAAAAATAATGGTTAACTATAGTATTTGTGAGAAGCACAAAAGTTATTGGGGTCATGTAACTCACTTGGTTGCTATTACTTGTCGACATGAAGTGATTATAGCAGGGTGGTTGATTCTTAATGAGCGCCTGTGCACCCTCTTTACAAATGGGAGCTCTATGATATATTATTACACACGGAATACATAATGATCTTTTATTGATCCTATAAAGAACTGAACTTCATTATCATTTTCAATCTCAAATGGTATTAACTTAAACCTCATTGCAATCAATAAGATTTTTTTTTAAGATACTTTATATTTTATATTATCAACTCCAATTACACGACAAACGGTATTTAAAAGATCTTTATATTTCACATCCTTAAGAACTAAAATATCCATGTTTTCTGTATCTTATATATCTCTCATCACTATCATTAGAGCTCACTCACATTTTCTCGAAACATAAAATGAGTGACTTATACTCCATGGCATTTATAACAAAAAAAATTATTAAAAGATTATTTAAATTAGTAAAAAAAAAATTGAATCTGTAAAAGTGTGCAAAATCAAAAGAAATGTTGTCACAGGACATGCGATGCAAGTAGGTGTGTCGCACAGAAAAGAAAAATCATACAATAAACGCACCTTTTGCATATGCAGCAAGGCGCACGACAGTGGGTGTGCCTATTTCGCACGTCTTATTTTGCACGGGAGATGAGACACGTGATGTAATTTTGCATCCAAAACTTCATAAATTTTTGCAAATTTATAATTTTTTTTTCTCTCATTCACTCTATTTCTTTTCTAGAACTTCATCACATTATACTATGACTATATTTCAATACTCATATATTAATTTACAAAATAAACACAACTTCAAAACTACATTAGTAACTTTATAAATTATATATACGAAATAAATACATTATATGATAATAGAAATAATTGTATCTTTTTTATAATTTAAAAGTTGAAATCTAATTATTCTAAAAGTTGGAGTGTATTTTTTTATATATAGTTTTTTAAATATTGATATCATATCATTGATTTTTTTTTTATATTGACTTTTAGAAAGACAACTAATTTTTGTGCATTTATTTTAAAAATATTTATTTATCATTATGTTTTATCAAGAATGACAACTATATTCATTTTTTTTAAAATTAATTTTAACTAATAAAGATTAAACTATAACTTTATCGTTAAAAAAAATAATTAACTAAAAATATGATTCATTTTAAAAAAAATTCTCCATTATAAAAGCTCTCATTATTTTAATGGGCTGTATCTTTCAACTTATTCAATATCCTACTTTCCTAAGCTATCATAATACATCCTAATCATTTAATAGTATTGAAGCAGAAGCACATAAACAAGTAAAATTATCCAAACAATATATACAGAACAAGTAATTAAGGAATAAATAAAGAAAATGGTAGAGAGGAACACACAAAGAAATACATGGTTTGGTAACTTGCCTACGTCCACGGCGGATCAAGATCACACTCTTCTCTTATTATGAATCACAAGGCACTCACAAAATATGCCTTTTTACAAAAAAAGATCACAAAGAAAAAAAAATTCTTACACTCTAAGAATTTTCTCTCACAAAGAACCACAAAGATTATTGATGATGACTTAGATCTATTGAGTTATCACTAAGATGTGTTTACAAGCCAATTGAGAGCCTTTATATAGGTTTTAGGATGTCTTAGGTTTACCCTAAATATGTGAGAGTCATTTTAGGGAGTCCTGAAGTATGTAGGAGACGAAATAAGGAAGTTTCCTTATTTCGGGATATTGTTCACGTCTCTTGGCGCTGCGGCACTCATGTTCTGGACTGGTCGCTGCAGCACTCACGTTCTGGATTGATCGTCGCGGCACTCACGTTCTGGATTGGTCGCCGCGGCGCCCACACCTGGCCTATATTCCCTTTGTCTTTCGCATTCTTTCGCATCCGTCTTCGATCCGTGCACACCCTACGCACTTGGCTTGCTCTCCAAATCATATCCCGATGATTTTCAATCAATATTCTCATAAATCGCCTCATTGATTCAAAATCATCCACAAAGTAACTCGATCTCTCATTTTTGCATCTTCGGTCACCCTCACAAAGTAGTGACTCCAATTAAGTCCTTGCATAGGACGAACTTAACTGATGGCAGTGGCTTAGTCAACATATCAGCATGTTTTTTAGATGACGTTATCTTTGTTAGACTAACTTCACCACTTTGGATAATCTCTTGAATATAATAAAGCCTCACATCAATCTGTTTCGACCTCTCGTGGAACACTTAATCCTTGCTTAGGTGTATGGCACTCTGGCTGTCATAATATATATCGGTGTTCATATCTTCACTAGCCAATATCTCAATACATATGTCTTTTAACCACACAGCCTCCTTGATAGCTTCACCAATAGTTATGTACTCCGCCTCTGTGGTAGAGAGTGTAACCACATATTGTAGAAGTGATTCCAACACACACTACACCTAAATACTGTGAATACGTAGCCCGTTAATGATCTTGTCTTGTCTAGATCACCTGCATAATCTGAGTCTACATACCCTCTTATCATTTCAATGATGTCTTCATCCCACTTATATATCAACCCATGATTTGACGTCCCATTGAGATATCTCAGAATCCACTTTACTGCAAACCAGTGACCTTTACCCGGATTTGCCATATATCTACTCACCACACTCACAGCCTGTGCTATGTCTGGTATTGTGTAAACCATTGCATACATGATGCTCCCTACAACGCTTACATACGATACTTTACTTATTTGCAATTTCTCTTCTTCAGATGTCGGCGACTGTGCTGTTGAAAGTTTGAAATGTATAGCCAAATGAGTAGAGACAGCCTTTGGGTTGGACATAGCAAACTTCTCTAGAATTTTGATTATATATGGTTGTTGGGACAAGAAGATAACATCTCTTCTTTCCCTCACAAAATTCATACCCAAAATTCTCTTCGCTACTCCCAAATTCTTCATTTCAAACTCGCCACTTAACTGCTTTTTGAGCTTCTGTATTTATTCCATATTCTTGCATGCGATCAATATATCATCGACATATAGAAGCAAATACATCATCCCACAACTTATGTTCTTGAAGTACACGCATCTGTCATACTTGCTCCTACTAAAGCCACAAGTCATCATAAACTCATCAAATCACCTATACCACTGTTTAGGTGATTGCTTTAACCCGTATAATGACTTCTTTAGTAAACAAGCATGATTATCTTTTTCGGGCTTCTCGAACCCTTGCGGCTGTGCCATGTATATCATCTCTTCAAGTCCTTCATGTAGAAAAAGCTGTCTTTACATCCATATGCTCTAGATGTAAATTAAAGTTTGCGCACATGGCTAACAAACTCCTAATAGATATGTGCTTGACAACTGGAGAGAATATCTCATGAAAATCGACTCCCTCTTTCTGAGTAAAACCTTGTGCTACTAACCTAACCTTGAATCTTGTAGGCTCAATCCCCGGCATTCTCTCATTCACCTTATACACCCACTTGCACCCGACTAGCTTCTTTTGAGGTCTCTCTACCAACTTTCAGGTATTGTTCTTTCTGAGAGAACTAATTTCTTCTTCCATAACTTGCTGCTATTCTTTCTTGTTTTCACTCTTCATAGCCTCACCATATATCCTAGGCTCATCATACTCAAGAGTATAAACAGAATTAAGAGCATGAGCAACTAAATCTGCTTGTGCATACCTGACTGGTAGGTTAATCGTTGTCCTTAGCCTGTCTCTAGCTAATTAGTACTCTTCAAGTTCCATCTCAAGAGTCCTAGTCTTTTTTTGGGTGAACTTGGAGGAACTCGCCGGTGTTCTTGGTTCATCTTTAGGGATCTCTTAGTTGAAGTGTTGATCTGGGGGTAGATCAGATCCACTTTCAGGCTCCACTTCAACTTCTATTGACTCCGGTGCTGAGTCTTTCTTGGGCATAGGTTCTTATTTCTCATCTTCTTGGGAGGTTTTCAGCATCGTCATCTCATCGAACGTTACGTCATGGCTTATGATACTCCTTGGTGGTGTCAAGACTTTACACCACACCTTGTATCCTTTCACTCATTCGGGATATCCTATGAATACCCCTTGATAGCTCTAGGTTCCAACTTCCCCTCCTTAACATGTACAAAGGTAGGGCAACCAAATATTCTGAGGTGGTCATACTTCGAAGGATTGCAAGACCATTTCTCTTCTGACGTCTTGAAGTTAATTGCTGAGGAGGGACTTCTATTAATCAAGTAAGCTGCAGTCACTACAGCTTCTCCCTAGAATACTTTGGACATCTTCGCATTTGTAAGCATGCATCTAACCTTTTCAAGTAAGGTCCAATTTATTCTCTCAGCTACGTCATTCTGTTGTGGTGTTGATCTTACTGTTCTATACCTTACAATCCCATACTTGGTTTAAAACCCATCAAACTCTCTATTACAATATTCGAGGCCATTGTTAGTTCCCAACCTCTTCACCCTTTTACTAGTTTGATTCTCAACAAGAGGCTTTCAAGTTTTGAATACTTTAAACGCTTAATCCTTACTCTTCAACACATAGACCCATATCTTACTTGAATAGTCATCAATTAAACTGAGAAAATACCTGACACCACCACGAGTAGCTGTCTGAGCTAGTCCCCAAAGATTCGAGTGTATGTAGTCAAGAGTCGCCTTAGTCTTGTGCTCGCCGGTACTAAACCTCACCCTATGTTCTTTTCTAAGCACACAATGCTCATAAAACTCTAGGGGTTAGAATTTATTCTCACCAAACGCCTTTTGACTAAATAACTCCTTTAGGTTTCTCTCGCTTAGGTGTGCCAGTTTAAGGTGCTACAACTTAGTTTGCATACTCTCATCATCTACAAAGAATAGTGCAGACCCACTCACGACTTCACCTTTAAGCACATAAACACCTTTGTGCTTCTCTCATCTCATCACCACCATGAAACCCTTCAAAACTCTTAAAATTCCTCCGTTGATCTTGATGGAACACCCATTCTGGTCTAGAGTCCCTAGTGAGATCAGGTTCCTCTTCAAGTCAGGAACATACCTAACATCTGTCAATTCTCTCACTCGACTATCATGTAGCCTAAGCTTAACACTACCAATTTTCATCATCTGACATGTAACGTCATTACCCATTAAGACCTTACCACCACTAATGGGTTGAAAAATTATAAACCAAGACTTGTGTGGGCACATGTGAAAAGTGCAACCAGAATCAAGAACCCATTGTTCAGAGTTCTTACCATCAGTAGAGACAAATGTCTCTGCGCTGTCAAAGCTATCATCATAGGCAAGCGCAGCATCTGCTTTCTTCTTGTCTTGTGCTCTATTCTTAGGACAGTTCTTTATGAAGTGCCCCTCTTTCTTGCAGCAATAACACTTCCTATGAGTCTTAAACTTCGATCTTGAGCCATTTTTCTTCCCATCTCTATATGAGGGCGTTCCTCTTACAGATAAGCTTTCTGTATTGCCCTCAATTTGCTTCCCTAATAACTTTGAGTTTAATGATGATTTCACATCACTCATCGTTAAACTCTCTCTGTCATAGAGTAGCGTATCAACAAAACTCTCATAGCTCTTGGAGAGTAAACTCAGCAGGATAATTACTCTATCTTCATCTTCTATTTTGATGTTGATAGATTCAAGATCAAGGATGATCTTATTGAAGGCGTTTATATGATCTTTCATCGGCGTCCCTTTTTACATGGACACCTGATACAGCTTCTTTTTTTATATGCAATCTGTTGGCAAACGATTTTCTCATAGAAACAGAGTCAAGTTTCTTCCAAAGACCTATTGCCGTCGTCTCACCTGCTACTTTCCTTAGTACTTTATCGCTCAATAACAGAACGATTGTGCTATGAGCTTTTTATTGAATGTTCCTTCTTTTTGCTTCAACTTTAGATGACTCTGGCGTCTTCTCTTAATCACTAGATGGAGCTGCAGTCTCCTCTAATACCGAACTAAGCATTTGGCTCACCAACAACGCCTTAACCTTCATCTTACATAGGTTAAAGTCATTCGTACTGTTGAATTTCTCTACCTCATACTTAGGTGTGACCATGTCTACTTAGAACCAAGCTTTGATACCGGTTTATTGAAGCGGAAGCACACAAACAAGCAAAATCACCCAAGCAATATATGCAGAATAAATAATTAAGGAATAAATAGAGAAAAGGATAAAAGAAGAACACACAAAAAATTACATGGTTCGACAACTTGCCTACGTCCACAGTGGATCAAGATCACACTCTTCTCTTATTATGAATTATAAGGCACTCACAAAGTATACCTTTTACAAGAAAGATCACAAAGAAAATCTCTCTCTTGCACTCTAAGAATTTTCTCTCACAAAAAACTATAAAGATTATTGATGATCACTTAGATCTATTGAGTTATCACTAAGATGTGTTTACAAGTCAAATAAGAGCCTTTATATAGGCTTTGGAACGTATGAGAGTCGTTTTATGGAGTCATGAAGCAAGTGAGAGACGAAATAAGGAAGTTTTCTTATTTCGAGATACTGTTCACATCTCTAGCACCACGACATTGAGCTCTCACCGCTGCGACGCTGGCGCTCCCATTTGAGCGCCACGACACTCATCTCCTGGCACCGCAGCGCTCACGTTCTGGACTGGGCGCTGCGGCGCCCACCCCTAACTTATGTTCCTTTTATTTTTTACCTCGTTTCGCATTCGTGTTCGATCTGTGCACACCTTACACACTTAACTTATTTTTTAAATTATATTTTAATAATTTTTAATTAATATTCTTACAAATAATAATATTCTTTTTCAAAAATAATGAGTCGGAGGCTTTTCTTTTGCATTCCGGCATACGGATCTTAGACTCAATTACCAAATTAAGAATCTAACCTAATTTCCTCGAGTTCGCTAAAAGGATCGATTTACCTGCTATTAGGGTTTGCATCACGTGTGATGGCTGATGTACGCATGCAAATTAATTTTAATTAATTAAATCCAAACGTTAATTCTCCAGCTAGCACGCACTGAAACTCCATGATATATTGTCTGAGAAGAAAGCAAAAGGGTATTTTACGGCTCATTGTTTTCTCAGTCATGCGCCTCTTTCTACCGTAAAAGGCTCACATTATCTTGCTTAATTTAACTTTCTGTGCACTTTCCTTGACCCAGCAACTTGGAAATTGCATGGGCCAATATTCGCGGGTAGATGATATATATATATATATATATATACACTAACGGTGGTCTTAATTTGCTTTTATTAAATTTAATTTAAAAAAAGAGCACAATTAAGTATCGTCATCTGTCTGTTTTCCTGTTGGGCATGAGGACATTATGTTTGGTGCTTCTCCGATTAAATTGGACAATGATGAGGATTTCTCTTTAGCCCAACTTTGATCTTTTGGAAACCTGCTCTTTGAGGGCGACAATTATTACAATGTTTTTTCTTAAATGAAGGAAATTCGAACTTAAAATTTTTACGATGTATTGACTTAATAATATAATTAAATGATAATAAAAAAATTAAATTAAAACAAATAAAATTAATCATAAAAAAAAAAACAATTGAATGGTTCATTTAACACGTCTCATTGCGTGCTCGCGACAAAGTGTGTGAATCGATTCTAAAATTTTTTAGAGTTGAGTTTTTTTCTCGATTCATTATATTTTTTTTATATTTTTTTTTTTGACATTTTATTACATTACACTTCAATGCTCATTTATTTATAAAATAAACATAAAAAACTTTTAAACTTTCAAATTTTTAAGAGAGATGATTCACATATTTGGATGAGAGATAAAAAATAATTTAGGAACATAATTGTTCAACTATCTATTCCTTAGTTACAAAATATTAACTCATATATTTATGGTAAAAAAGAAATATTACCTACAAAATAATCTGGATGTTACATTTGTGGCTAAAACAACCCATATTTTTAATCAATATTATTTTTTTGCTATAAATATAAAAGTTAAATTTTTGTAGCCAAAATGAATAATTGAACAATTATGTCCGGAAATTATAATTTTTCTTTCACCCAAACATTCAAATCATCTCCTTTAAGAAATTGAAAGTTTAAAAATTTTTATATTTATTTTATAAATGAATGAATATCAAAATATAATGCGATGAAGTACAAAATAAATAAAGTGAATTAAAAAAAAAAGATGAATCGGAAAAAAAAAACTTAACTAAAAAAATTTGAAAATCAATTTGTACACCTTGTCATACGTGCGCAATGAGGCACACGAAATGGTTTATTTAATTAACTTTTGTTTTTTTTATAATTAATTTTATTTGTTATAATTTAGTGCTTCGTTTTATGTAGTTATTTTATTTATTTACTGATAACAGAAAAAAAATTATATTTCTCCTACTTTTTTAATTTTTAATAAAAATTTAAAAAAAAAAAAGCGATGGATGCTATCGCACCCTACGCATAAAAAAGCACTTCGCATGCACGCGCACCACCTCGCGCATGGTGTTGTTGTTGTTGTTTTTTTTAAATTATTTTATTAATTTAATTAAAATAAAAAATTAACAATCGAAAAGAATTAAATATAAGGCCATTTTGCGTGCCCTTTCTAGCTCGCGAAATGGCTCTTTGAATATTAAATGTTTTTAAAAAAAATAATTACTTATATAATTAATTAATTAATTTATTTATATATTTAAAAATAACAATTTAAGCATTTTATTATTTATTAATTTTATTTAAATAAAATATTATTAAACTATATAAAAATAAATTAAATAATTCATTTTGTTTATTTATTATTATTTTGTTAAATGGCCATTTTAATTTTTTAATTAAATAATTATTTCTTTTAATATTATAATACTTATTAAAATATAAATACTAAATAAATAAATAACTATAAAAATTAAAAATGAAAATCCATTCACGCAATCATTTCTCACATGCAATAAGTGATTTTTCTTTGTTTCACCAGTTTTCAAATTTTTTAATTTCTCAATAATTTTTAAATTTTCGCTTACATCCACTTTATTTTTATTTATAACTTTATTACAACACAATTTACCTATCTTTTACTTATTTTACTTACAATCTAATTATTTTTACAATTCAATTTTAAAGTATTTTTTGAAATTTTTTTAATGGAGAAAGAAAATATAAATTAAAAATATAATTGTCTAATTGTTTATTTATTTATAACTTAAAAATATGGCTTAAAAATATTGGCCATTTCTAAAAAAATTCCAGGACAAAATGCAGATAAACTTGTAATTTGATAAATTGATAGTGTCTTATGGCCCTATTTGTGTATTAAATACTGAAAATTTGATTTTTCTACTTATTTTATTTAATTTCATTAAATTCTTCATTTTATCGAGATCCAACAAAAAGGAAAAAAGTCAAGCCCATTTTAATCGTTTCTTTTGACGTACTTCAATTGGTAGCGTAATGAGTACTTTACCCATTGAACTTGTAGCTTTAGCGCAATGGGCTCAATTCGATCTGCTTAATTAGGAACCACGCCGAACGAAACTTTATATGGAAAACAAGTCAAGCCCATTGCTGGCTCAGACCTATTTGATAACTCTGCTTGATTAGCTCAATAATAATTTCCTGACAATATTAATAACGATGTCCACCACATGAACATATTTTCATTCTGCACCTTTTGATTTTTTACTCATGTCCCTAGTCCCCATGTTATTTATTATCTCTTACATTATAATCCTTTATGTTATCGTTGTTATGGTTGTTAAAGAGGTATTAACTACGATTATTAACAAATATAATAACATAGTTTTAGGAGATGAAATAAAGTATTAATGATATATGATTGAAGAAGATCAAGTTTCCATGCAGCGACATACAAAGGTCAAAGATTACAATGGCATGTGCACCAAGTTAGCATTCAAAGTGCAATTCACCAGTCCTCTATTGGCTGGATAATTTAAGATCAAAGATATAATTAGAAACAAGTGGTCGTCTGTTCTGTCTAATTCTGTTCTCAAGGTTACTTTAACTGTTGGCGAACTCAAATGAGATACACTAACAAGTCTTCCAGGGCTGGCATTCGATTTGCATAAGCAAAGGTTTGTTGTGCCAAGAGATTGCGCGAAGATTGTTGTATATATATAGTAGCTAGATATTGAATTCTGGCATGCCAAATAGCAGTGAATGGCGGGGGATGGTCTATTTTTACATATACTTACCAGTATGAGATTATTCGTCATAAATCAGGAAGAGGAAAACATAGTTACTCTGATAACTAAGGATAATATAAAAGTTTTATTGATAATAACTAATGCATCAACTTACTCTGATACACAACAAAACTTGTCTTTTATTTCGATCACTACATAGTTTTCTATATTATTAATATAGAACAAGCTAATCGACGCATGCTTTGACAGACAAAGAAAATAAATTATGCTCACTCACATTATTCATTAAACAGGATAGAACATAGAAGATCTCATTATCCAAATTATTCAGCCAACACGAGGAACTCGAATCACCGTCCCGGATTTGTTGACCCAAACCCAAACCCTATTGCATCTAAAATCCTTGGTCACCGGGGTTCCATCCAGTATAACAATTGCATTAACGTTAGGATTCTGTCTCTCAACCTTAGCAGCAGCAACCTCCCCGTTTTCACCAACCAGCTCTGGCCATGAATTCTTACCTGTAAATTAATTAATATGCAAAACCTTGTTCATAAATGAGTAGTGACATATATTAACTAATACAACCACCAAAAATGGTGTTAAAGCAAATTAACATGGTCTTGATTATACGTACCTGGACAAACAGATGCCATATTCTTCTATCAAAAAGTCTCTCTTTGATCTAATCAAATCAATGGATTGAGTTCCTGCCTGTGGGTTGATAGGGTTTATATAGATTCAACTTTCAAGTGGGTTTGATCTTCAAGTTTCAAGCAGTAAAGTCACAGCCGATATCTCTGAATGCTGACATTTGAATGTGGGGTGAGTTTGAATTTTAACATTGACTTTCCGCCGTTTGTGGATATAGATATTAGCTATCAGAAAGAAAATATGCAAAATATTGAAATCGACTATCAAAAAATCGAAGCGGTGGAAAACGACGTTGTCGTATTTGACTTCAAGCGGTTCGTTTTGGTTTTTTGCTCCGTTAGGTGTAGTTCAACCTTTTTTAGGTTTCATCATGTTCCCACCAGGAATGCAGAAATGGAAATTTTGGATTTTGCCCGTCTAATATTTGAAATTTGCTGAAAGTACTTTAAGAAGCATATGTATTTCAATTGATTCTCTTACTCCAATTGAAAGGAGCTCCATACTGCATGGTGGTTTTATTAAGTAAAATAGAGAATTTCTCTTTTAATATAATTTTGTTTAATTTTTCAAGAATTTTTTATATATTTTTTTATTACTTATACGTGGTCAAAATTTAAATTTTTTTTTTTAAAGGCAAGATTTTATTTTTAATTAATTTATTTTCTTATCAAACCATGGACTTCATGTTAACATAAAGAAAAAAATTTATATTAGGATAAAATTCTATAGAGATAGCCAAAGTAAAAAGTAAAAATTGTTTATAAAAGAAAAAACTTATCAAAATGTAAAGCTCTAAAACATTAAAAAAAGAGAGCATAATTTGAGATAATCTTAAATTTCTTTTAAGAAATTTAGGAATTGATACTTCTAGAAATAAAAAAAAGGGACTAGAATTCTTTCCTGATCTAATTTTCTTTCCTTTTTTTTTTTAAATTAACATGAAATTGGTAGGTGATAAAAACTAAATCTTGACTACACATAATTAATGTAAAAAATAAAAATAAAAAATAAAAATAATTTTTAAAAAATCTTAAGAAATTAGATAAAATTATATTACGAAAGGATTTTATTCAAAAAAAAACTCATTTTCTCAAGTCATTTATTTAATAGACCATTTCTAAAATATAAAAAAATATGAATGTAAAAAGTTTTTTAAGTAATGTAATTTGATTGAAAAGCCGTATGAATAGATACGAACCACATGTTCTATTCATCGAGGGATATCTATCAATGGACAGATTACTGTTCTTTCTTATTTGCATTAGCATTGCCAAGTGATTTTTCAATCTTATTTCGATTACCACACGAGAACTATCATTCAGTATATATATCTAGTTGATGGCCGAAACAATTTTGCACAGTAAGTTGGGTTCTCTTATAAACAGGTAAAATTTATACAGAGGTGATTAATTACATCAAGATCAACATCATGAATTTTCTTTTGGCGAATTAATTTATGAGTCCATTCCTCCAACTTTTTTATTATTATCTTCAGCTTCTACATATGGTACGTAAGAGATGAGGACGAAATGAATATTTACTTCTACCTAGACCAGCAATGATATTAAGATCTCATATATATTTTGCACTTACATTAGTATTCAAACCTGGTTTATTCGAATTTGACAAAGATGAGCACGGTTGAGTATATACAGTTTAATCATTTATTGTTTATTTATTAAGATGCTGTGTACAGGTATTACAAATTAAATTCTGATGATACAATCCGTATGACTTGTGTGTGTATATATATATGTCGTGTGATTAATTAGGAAATCTTCTGCAGGTAGCTGCAACATTAAATGTAATAAGCTAACCAATGCGGGGAGTATATTTGACAAATCCATGCTTATCAACCCAGACCCAGACCCTATCACAGCGGTAGTCCATTATCACCTTCGACCCTTCTTCAACAATGACAGCACCAACCTTTGGATTTTCTTTCATTATGATTTCAGCTGCCACTTCTCCATGTTTTCCTACCAGCTCCGGCCATGAGCTCTTGCCTGTTCCTAATGTTCAAAAGCGCATACACATACAAATCAATATGATCATCATGTGCTTTACGTTCAAATCTCATAAAAGAAAAACAAAAACAAAAAGTTGTCCTACTATTACGGAACAGAGAAATTGATGAAGAACTTACTGCAATCCATTTTCTCCTTTTGTGTCCGACTTAATATATCTCGTGCGTCTGAGGGCAAAAGGAAAGAGTACTTATATATAGAGAGAGAGAGAACGATGATAGAGATTGGAAAGAGGCCTGGAGTGTTTCTAAATGGACACGTTGAGTAGCTATAGGCTGCCACAACTGTTCAATCTCTGACGAGTTGCACCGAACGAGAGAAAGATTGGCTCACGTTCTTGCTGGCCGCATCATATGGGATGGGATTATCATATGAACATATATAGATTACATTTGACGGAAAGAAAATGAATGTGTCCTTGCCTTATTCTTTAATTTTCTAATTCTTTTGTGGGATTCTCCTTTTACTCTGCTGACTTTGATAATTTAATTTTTCCTCTTGTTTTATTCCTCCTTCCATTATTTATTGTTTTTTTTTATCAAGTAACAAATATTAATTAATAAAACTATCTAAATACAAGAGATCGTAAGACTATAACACGAGAGAACAAACACATTTTATGACTTACCACTTAGTTATAATATGATTTATGTTTTGGTCAGAGATGAGAGACAAACATTTAATCCACACTACATCTTTAATATATCAAAATACATCATTTGCGTTTGATAGTTTATGTTGGAACACCACCTTGTTACGCTCTTGCCATATTGAATAGATTGAAGCACAGAAAACGATTCTTCTGATTTTGCTAAGTAAGGATTTGCCTCTAGTTTTCTTGTAGAAGTAAGATACCTCTCTTCTTCAAGTGTCAAGTCGTCTGTTGATATGGCAAGCCAGCAGAACTTTATTCCATACACCTTCAGTAAAGCAACACTGAAAGAATAAGTGTGTCACCGTTTCGTTGACATTACCACAAAGTGGGCAGTTTGTGAAAATGTCGAGCCTTCATGTCACCAATCTCGCATTTGTAGATAGTCGGTTCTTCAATGCAAGTCAAGTGATAAAATTATGTTTAGGGGTATGTTATAGACCCCAAAAGAGCCTGTACCATCCTACCATAGTTTTTTTGTTTGTTAGGTGTCTTCATGCACTGGCAATTGAAAATCTCCCATTGAGGCACCCGTTTCAAATGATTATATCCTCTCTAGAGATAAAAATGGAGAAGTTAAGCTGTATATAATCCCAGGCTAGGGCAGTATATGCATCTAAAGGGTCAGGAAAGGTCTAAGTGCCATTGCGCCATAAGTCCCTAATTTTTGCGTCTCGTGGGATGTCAGAGTCACTAATATTGACTTGAGAGAATTTGTCGACAATAGATTCACTATTCAACCACGGATCACTTCAAAAAAAAAAACTTTGATCCATTGCCCAATTTATAACCAAACAACTTCTGTATGTGCCTTCGCAAGTCTAAGAGTTTTCGCTATATCCAGCTGCAATCTAATAGTTTTGTTATCCCCCAAAAGCTCAGTCTTCGAAGTTTATTTTCAGTCACCCATCTAACCCATCCATTATTTATTGTTTATATATCATTTAGTATATCTAAATATATGTCTATATTATATAATATATAACAAACAAACAAGCAAAGTAGCACTCACAATATTGACAAACAATAATAGTTATTCATTTATTTTTATTGAACAAATTAAGCTGAAAAGAATAATATAAAATTTGTCTTAATTATGTACGACCTTATTTGACCGTAAGGGTGGATTCAAAAATACTTGAATCGAATTCAATTAAATTAAGTGGTTTGATTTGATATTAAAATATAAAAATTAATCGATCAATTTTTTATTACGCTCTCAAATAAATTGGATTCGATTTTTAAATATTAGTCTTTAAAAATACCAAACCAAACCGAATAATATAAATAAATTTTATCCATCTTTTTCATGTAATTTATTTAATGAATTTTAATTTTAATAGTTATCTAATTTTTTTAATTCATAAACTTTTAACTAATTTAATACTTAAAAATTGATAATTACTTTATTTATTTGAATATATGTAAATTTTAATATTTTTAATTTATTTAATTCGTATGTTTTCAATTGATTCAATATTTAAAATTGATGGATATATTATTTGTTTGGATGAACTTTAATTTTTAATAATGTTTTAAATTTTGTTTAGTTTATAAACTTTTATTAATTTTATATTTAAAATTAACGTACACTTTTTTTATTATTTTTTGTATGAAATTTATTTCTTTCATATATAATTTTAGTCTTTTAAAAAATATTTAAAAGACCAAATTGAACCGAACCAGACTATATCTATAAGGCATGGTTCGATTTTCTTAAATAATTTAGTTCTAAAAATAAAAATTTTAAAATTTTTCAATACGATTCAATTTTAAAATATACCGAACCAAATTGTACCACACCCATGATAATAATAGGTGAACATCATGTCACATAACATTATATACCCAAAATACAAACTTTAAGTAACTTTCTGTCTGAGATAACATTTACTAAACAAAAAAATCATTCAAATATATTCAGCCAATGACAGGAGGTCGAACCACAATGCACAATCCCAATTCCATCGACCCAAACCCAAACCCTATCGCATCTGAAATTCTTGGTCACTGGAGTTCCATCTTGTACAAATGATGAGATTTACATTAAGGTTCTCTGTCTTTATCGTTGCAGCAGCAACAACCCCATTTTTACCAGCCACCTCAAGCCATGAACCCTTTCCCTATCAATTTCATATAAGAAATGTCACATATTCATATAACAACTATAATGGTGTTCAAACCAAAGAGGGTTTGAAAATTACCTGGACAAGCAAATGTCATTTCCTAGAAAATTTGCCGAGTTGACTTACTTTAATATTGTATAAGTTATTTTGACCGAGTCAAAATAACTTATACAATCATAACCAATTGTATTTTTTTTTATTTTACCTTTATACTAAATAAAATAAAAAAATAATTTTTTTCTTTTTTTTTCAATACATCACTGACACTCTTCCTCTCTCTTTCTTGTTCTCACTCTCACAGTTACTCTCACTATTAACGGTTAACTCTTTCACTCTCACGGTTAAGTCTCCCCTCTCACGGTTAACACTCAACAATTTCTTCATAGGAAAAAATTGGTAAGTGTATTTTATAAATTTAATCTTTTGTGATTTTTGTGCATTATAATTTATATTAATTAGAAATGTGTAGAGATATTAGTTAGAAATGTGTAGAAATGTGTAGATGTAGATGTAGTATAAGTTAAAAATGTGTGTAAATTGGGAACTTAGCCGAAAATGGTGGAATCCAGCTTTTTTGTGGTCAGACGTGCCAGCGCGTGCGTCTACGTGCTGCTGGTGGCGGGCGAGTAGACGCACGCGCTGGCTCGTCTGACCACAAAATCTCTAAAAAAATTTAAATTTTTTTTAATTAATTTATGTTGTTTATGTTTATTTATAATTTTTTAATTTAATAATTTAAATTGTTTAATTATTATGTAAATAAAATTTTTGTCTAGGTTGTTAGTTGTAATTAAATTAAATTTTGATTTAATTATTATATGTTATGTTGATTATTATTTTGTGAATATTAATAATTTTTTAATTTTTTCAGGAAGAAGAATGTCACAAAAGAATACGTAATTGTCGAAAAATATTTCTACCGAGCGAACGTACATTCTTACTCGAAGTTATAGGTTATACGAAATATAAAAAACAAATTGACTTTGAGTTAGGTAGAAATATTTAGAACCACATGTTTTGGTAGTTTATTGGATGTATCAGATATTCCATTCTCAAGTATTTTAGCACATGAGATTTTATTAAGACATGTGCATACCAAAAATTTATATGAAGAATTATGGTTCTATATAGGTAAAAGACGTATTAGATTCTCTCATCAAGATTTTTATTTTATTACTGGTTTGAGGATGAGGGATTATCATGTAGTAAGTGGGTTAGGTGATAGACTATGTCATAAATATTTTTCGGGTAGAAGTCAAACTTTTACACAACAAAGCTACAAATACAATCCTAAGGATTTGGCATCTGCTCGGTTCCCTTGACTCGACACTTAAAAGTCTACAGAATCATATCTTAGCTCTGATACCAATAAAAGCTGTCACGCCCCAGACCCAAAAGATCTGACACACGACATCACTTACATTCATTCACTGCATGTGCACTCATAAATAATATTACACAAAATTTTAAACTTTCATTCAACACAGAAATCCTTAGCAAGTTGCTAGTAAGTTCAACACTAAAATCAACCATAACCTAACATATAAATATAAACTTCTCTTGATAATATTTAAACATTCATTTCAATTTCTTTCAGAATTATAGCAATTGAATTATGACTGGGACAATTATTAAACCGGAGATACGCAGAGTTTTCTCAGAGATTAACACTCTACTACGTCACCAGTAGCAACTTTGTTACCGGGAGCCCAGAATATATCCATTGCAAATTCTTAGTTAAAATCATCCAATAACCACACTTTATAAAACTTAAACCAAATCCAATCCACACACAATGAAATAATACATAAGTATTTATTCAATAGGGACAAACCAAATATCCTATCCCACATGTCCCCAAATGAAACACACAACAACCTAGCAACTTAGGGAACCCAAGGAACAGCAGAAGCCTTGCCAAATCCGCTAAGCACACATGTACCTTATTTACCTGAAATCACCATAAACTATAATGAGTATAAAACTCAGTAAGCATACTAATTTTTCATATATCAAATACAAATACATATATGTACACAATGCATATGTATGATATGCTGTGATCAATCAAAATCATAATCTTATCAAATCACATATCATGTAAGCGCTTACACATTCTTTCAAAACACATAATAGGAATACCATTACTCGACTACTACTTAGTAGGACTTACATATCACATATCACATAATGAGCCAAATGTCACTCGTAGGTGACATACCGTATGAGAGGAATAGTACAAGTGAGGTCTTTAAATCACACATATATAACGCTTATACCCGAAGGTAAAAGCCAAACCCTCACCCTGATCATCGGTGAGTCCTCTCACGTGTACCAATACGCCACCACACGAATGTGATGACTCACACTTCCTTTAGGTACCAATAGGATCCTCCCTACATACGGAACACATAACATATACCAATCCCGAAGGAAAGGCCACACATAAAGGCTCCACAAATCACATAAAATGCCTACTAAGTTAACAGTGAGTTCAAGTACCCTCAAATCACAAAATATTTCTCATGGACATATTACACTTCAAAAGCTTTCTTTGTTAAATGCATCTTATTTTGGAAAGCTCACTTTCAAAAACACATGTATGTCCATGCTCAATGTCAATGCTCACATTCATAAACATATATTCACATTTCATATCAAAATATACTTTGATATATCATAAACATATTCTTAACCCCATTTACAAAATCATACAAAACAATTATTATGTTTATTGTGATTTCAGTAGTAAGTCTAGTATACTTACCTCTTAACACTTTCAGCTACAAAGCTTAAATCTCCTTAACCTATCAATGGAGATTAATCCTTTCATAAGCCTCACAATTCACACAAAATACTTTAAATAGCTTACAAAATTATACACAATGCATTTATCATATCAAATTAGTCTAAATATTTGGTTTCTCAAAATCTGTCATTCTGACCACTTACACTTAACAAAAATTTCTAATACATCAAATGATGTCCAATTACTCCAAAATCAGAATATACCATTCTTGACTCATATATCCTTCTTATATATGAATATTATATCAAATTTCCTACACAATCCATTCCATACACACCATCGAATCCAAACTACAAACCTGACAGGATCAAGATACTTACTGAACAGTATTCAATCTCCCAATTTTATAAAATCATATACTAACTAAAAAATTATAAAACTACCACATAATTACTCTTAACACATATCTCAGTCCATGATAAATATTTCACTTCCAAATCACTGTCAAAAGTATTTTAAAACTATTTTATTCTATAACTTTAAAAATCTGTTAATCAAATATTGCAATGCGCTGATACACTTTAGAAATTCATAACACTTCAACCACATTGATCTAAATTCTCAATTCCGAGTATATCATATTAGACATATAAAATTATCATATTCCACAAATTCATAATTTTTAAAGATCATTCAGCAGGTCAAAAATTATTTTCCACTGTATCATACTGTTTACACAGGAAATTTCCAGAATTCCAGGGTCATTTTGGTAAATTCACTACAAATTCAATTTCCGAGATTTTCAGTCGATTCAAAGTCTCAGATGATCCTAAACATATCTAATTTCATATACTCAAAATTCAAAACCAAAATCGAATCACAACAATTTATAAAATTCCTAGATCAAGAGGTTATCCAGCAGAAATTTCATAATTCATCATGATTTATCAAACTATCTTATAGATCATCATCAATTCTCA
This sequence comes from Ailanthus altissimus, assembly GCA_946807835.1. Classification (NCBI taxonomy): domain Eukaryota; kingdom Viridiplantae; phylum Streptophyta; class Magnoliopsida; order Sapindales; family Simaroubaceae; genus Ailanthus; species Ailanthus altissimus. The sequence continues at coordinate 26,851,381 of OX327684.1, forward strand.
CAACATCAAACGAAATACACATCAAATCCTTAATTATACATATTTCCAGAAATCAAAACTTAAAGAAATTAACTTAATTAATACCAATAAATTGATAATTAGTTGTGATATACCTCTAAAGATCCAAAATTCCAATTTCTTCTTCTTTTTCTTCTTCTTCTTCTCTTTCTCTCTCCTTTATTTCTCTCTTCTCTCTCTAAAAATGGGTAGCTCGACAAAAATGAGAGAATTAGGGTTTTTAAAAGTGTATTTTTATACTAAGTGGTTAATTTTTGGTATTTACGAATTCACCCCCAAAACTTTCAAAGTATAATAATTTGGTCCCTAAAATAATTCCAAAGTCTTGCAAATAAACCCAATACTAATAGTATATCCTTAACCTATAAAAACACTACTAATAACAATATATAAATCAAGGATCACCCACATACAAATAAAATACGTATATTTATATATATAAATATACATATTCTTACCGGTTATGGATACTGGTTACTACAATTCTCCCCTCCTTATAAGAATTTCGTCCTCGAAATTCATAACTTAAGCACATAGATGAGGATACTTAGATCTCATTTCTTCTTCTCATTCTCAATTTTCCTTTTCAACTGTATAGTTTATTCATAAAACATTTACAAAGCAATCTTCCTTGTATATAGAATTTGCTCATTGTGGTCCAAAATCCTAATAAATACTCATTCATATGTTAGATTATCTCTAAATTGGCTCATAGCTGAGTATACGAGAGGAGTACGAAACATATATCCATAAAATAAACATATGACACACATTATGGACTTATAAAATTATACACACATATTTTTATTCTTTTTTTTTTCTATTCGTTCAATATTTAATGGGTATCTATACACTTCACCTTTCATTCATTAAAGAATAACATAGATGTAGAATACCCATACTAATCTCTTACATAAAATTCTTAACTCCTTTAAAAATTTTAATCCCTTCAACATATACTCATACGTCATAATATCATTCACTACCTTGATATCATTCAAAAAAAAAATGTAGTATTTCTACGCAACTAAGTTGTCATTCAAATCAGAATATTGAAAGCATTATCTTAAACGATCAAAAATCAACTTCAATAAAAGACCTTTAGTTCAACTGATTCTTAAACTATAGATCTTAACATTATATCTCTTACTTTAACTCTTAAAAAAAATAGTCCACCTTATTAGACATCATTTTCTCATTGAGATTGACATGTCTGCTTTTTCTAATATGCTCGATTTCAAATAGAAAAGATTCTACTAGCACAATTACTGCGATGGCAAATATGATTCTTTTAACTATTCCTTTAACGTCATCCACGTAAAAGGAAAGGACAAAACGATTATTGATTTTCTTTCATAAAACTCTATAAATAGCCTAAACCTCATAATCACTTTTCTAGCAATAAATAAAACCAACCTTCTTACCATCTTCATAATGAATCCCATTATCATAACTCCTCCTGTTCCTTTTTCTCCACCACAATTTTCAGACCTAATCAAAACCAGAACACTCCATTCCCGTGCCAAAGAATTCATCAGACACTACGCCATCTTAGCAGTCCAAGAACACGGCCTCACGGTTCTTGGTGGCCCTTTGTTCAACTTAGAATACCCTTTCTTTCACCTGCACTCTTTTTTCCCATTTTCCCAATGGTCCAAACCTGTCCTTTACTTGTTATGGTACCTGTTGGATCTGTATACAATCGCCATGGAATTTCCATTACTTAGAACTCTCCAAAAATTAGAAAAATGTGATGAAGATCATCCAGCCCTGATATTTCTCCAATGGTTTTACCCAAAGACATGGTGGATAACTAAATTTCAATACATGATTGCAAACAACACAAATGCTGCAATCCCCAGACAACATCTTTGGTCTGTCTTACTTCTCCAACGAAAGGGTATGATTGTTTCAGATCATGAAATCCATTATTACCCCACTGTCAAGGATTACCTCACTTTTACCCTTTCACTAAAGGGATCAATTAAGCTCTGGCCTGAAGAAGTAATTCAGCAAAAGAGAGAACTTGAAAGAATTCTTGCTCAGGAAAATCAAATAATTCCTCCGTCTGTTTGGATCTCCCCAGAAGATGCTGCACCTTGGGAACAAGTTGAAGCTGACTTTACAGAAGACCTGAATTTTGCCAATATACTCAAATTCCAACAAAGACAAAAATATCATCTTTCACATCTCAGAAATACAGATTACTCTACTCATCATCACCATATCCCAAACATGACTTATTATGCCAGGTACAGACAAGCAATGGATAACCTTCACCAATGGCCTCAGCTAACTGTCCCGACAGAACCTACCCAATCTCAGCCAGTTGTCCCTACAGAACCTACTCAATCTCAGCCAGCTGTCCCGACAGAACTTGACCAACACCAACCCAATCTTGACTTATCCCTCTTTCAAGACTCCCAACCTTATCCAACCGACACCCAAATCCAAGAGGAAGCCAGCACATCCCTCATCCAGACCAGCTCACCTGGAGAAGATCAAGATATGGTAGACCCACATTCCACTCTGCCAGAGCCCTCATTCAATGTATGGGAACAACAACTTCATAAGTTCCTCTCTCACGGATACGACACAGATGAAAGCGACCAAGGAGACTCATTTTGACCTACATTGCTGTTTCTATTTTCACAGAAACTAGATCCGTGTTGCTCTATCACATCAAAGAGAGACTGATTACTGCTTTATCTTTATGTCAAGTATGCTTTATCTTTCTTCATATCTGCTTTTAATCTATCGGCCAAAAATTAATGTTAAGACCACAAAATCTTTGTAATTAATAAAGTTAATTTGGCCTCATGTCCAAAGTCCAATTGTTAGCTCAAAAAGTCTTCAAGTCATTGATGTATTGTCGACCATTAGTGCCAAAATGGCTAAGTCCCTAAATCCATGAAATAGGCCTTTATTGACTTTTCTTAATTATCTTACCTAACTTATCACACTTCCGACACAATGTTTATCATACTTACATATCAACATATATTTATTCAAGATTTTGCGACCTATTGTCCCTTATAAAATGATAAAGTAAAACTCATTCTTTTTTTTTTTTTTACCTCACAAGAATCGAGAAAAATATATACTTGAACATACTTACACATATGCTCCACAGCTATTATCAATTTGTTTCTCTATAAATACATTATTATTGCATCCTTATACAAACTCAAAAATATTCAAAGATTAGGGTGAGCATAACAATGGAGGAAACCTCAGCTCGTCGATTCACAAAAATTTGTGTCTTTTGTGGATCCAACATTGGGAATACTGAAGAGTTTACAAAAGTTGCAGAAAATCTTGGTAAGGTATTAGCTGAGCGAAATATACATTTAGTATATGGAGGAGGTAACCGAGGGTTAATGGGGTCTGTGGCAAAAGCTGCACACAATAAAGGTAGTCGAGTTTTGGGTATCATTCCAAAACCTCTAGCTATTGAAAATGTTGTAGGAAAAACAATTGGGGATGAGTTACAAGTCTCATCTATGCACGAGCGAATGGCTCAAATGCTTAGGCATGCAGATGCTTTCATAGCTCTACCAGGAGGTTTCGGGACCTTGGAGGAAATTTTTCAAATTGTCTCATGGGCACAATTACAAATCCACCAAAAACCCATTGGTTTGTTAAATGTTAATGGCTTTTACGACGGGTTGATATCTTTTCTTGACTATGCAGCGGGAACACAATTCATCCCACTTCTAGCACGACGGATTCTTATTTCAGCTCCAACTGTTGATCAACTAATTGATCAATTACAGTCTTTTATTCCTCTGTCTAATCCAACATTGCATCAGTTAGATTGGTCTACTCATGACAGTCAGAAGAAGCGCAAAATAGACTTAAATCTCACTCCGTAGCCTCTACTGTATTTTTGTTGCTGCTATTGTTGTTGTTTTTCTTTTCAATAAAAGTTGTTTCAATTAATGTCTTCAATACTCTACTTCTCTATATTTTGTCATTTAGAAAATTATCTCAATTTGCTCTATCACATGCAAATTATCATTATAAGATATTCAACACCACTCTTACTAAGCATATTAGTCATAACTTAAAAGAAAATCTAAATAGTAACATTAAGATCCACAAGGTACCATTATCCACAACAACAACAATTTTAGCAGCTCTTGGATACTGTGTCATCTTCACAAAATCATACAAAATTTAAGGAATATGTCAAACTTTTACACAACAAAGCTACAAATACAATCCTAAGGATTTGGCATCTGCTCGGTTCCCTTGACTCGACACTTAAAAGTCTACAGAATCATATCTTAGCTCTGATACCAATAAAAGCTGTCACGCCCCAGACCCAAAAGATCTGACACACGACATCACTTACATTCATTCACTGCATGTGCACTCATAAATAATATTACACAAAATTTTAAACTTTCATTCAACACAGAAATCCTTAGCAAGTTGCTAGTAAGTTCAACACTAAAATCAACCATAACCTAACATATAAATATAAACTTCTCTTGATAATATTTAAACATTCATTTCAATTTCTTTCAGAATTATAGCAATTGAATTATGACTGGGACAATTATTAAACCGGAGATACGCAGAGTTTTCTCAGAGATTAACACTCTACTACGTCACCAGTAGCAACTTTGTTACCGGGAGCCCAGAATATATCCATTGCAAATTCTTAGTTAAAATCATCCAATAACCACACTTTATAAAACTTAAACCAAATCCAATCCACACACAATGAAATAATACATAAGTATTTATTCAATAGGGACAAACCAAATATCCTATCCCACGTGTCCCCAAATGAAACACACAACAACCTAGCAACTTAGGGAACCCAAGGAACAGCAGAAGCCTTGCCAAATCCGCTAAGCACACATGTACCTTATTTACCTGAAATCACCATAAACTATAATGAGTATAAAACTCAGTAAGCATACTAATTTTTCATATATCAAATACAAATACATATATGTACACAATGCATATGTATGATATGCTGTGATCAATCAAAATCATAATCTTATCAAATCACATATCATGTAAGCGCTTACACATTCTTTCAAAACACATAATAGGAATACCATTACTCGACTACTACTTAGTAGGACTTACATATCACATATCACATAATGAGCCAAATGTCACTCGTAGGTGACATACCGTATGAGAGGAATAGTACAAGTGAGGTCTTTAAATCACACATATATAACGCTTATGCCCGAAGGTAAAAGCCAAACCCTCACCCTGATCATCGGTGAGTCCTCTCACGTGTACCAATACGCCACCACACGAATGTGATGACTCACACTTCCTTTAGGTACCAATAGGATCCTCCCTACATACGGAACACATAACATATACCAATCCCGAAGGAAAGGCCACACATAAAGGCTCCACAAATCACATAAAATGCCTACTAAGTTAACAGTGAGTTCAAGTACCCTCAAATCACAAAATATTTCTCATGGACATATTACACTTCAAAAGCTTTCTTTGTTAAATGCATCTTATTTTGGAAAGCTCACTTTCAAAAACACATGTATGTCCATGCTCAATGTCAATGCTCACATTCATAAACATATATTCACATTTCATATCAAAATATACTTTGATATATCATAAACATATTCTTAACCCCATTTACAAAATCATACAAAACAATTATTATGTTTATTGTGATTTCAGTAGTAAGTCTAGTATACTTACCTCTTAACACTTTCAGCTACAAAGCTTAAATCTCCTTAACCTATCAATGGAGATTAATCCTTTCATAAGCCTCACAATTCACACAAAATACTTTAAATAGCTTACAAAATTATACACAATGCATTTATCATATCAAATTAGTCTAAATATTTGGTTTCTCAAAATCTGTCATTCTGACCACTTACACTTAACAAAAATTTCTAATACATCAAATGATGTCCAATTACTCCAAAATCAGAATATACCATTCTTGACTCATATATCCTTCTTATATATGAATATTATATCAAATTTCCTACACAATCCATTCCATACACACCATCGAATCCAAACTACAAACCTGACAGGATCAAGATACTTACTGAACAGTATTCAATCTCCCAATTTTATAAAATCATATACTAACTAAAAAATTATAAAACTACCACATAATTACTCTTAACACATATCTCAGTCCATGATAAATATTTCACTTCCAAATCACTGTCAAAAGTATTTTAAAACTATTTTATTCTATAACTTTAAAAATCTGTTAATCAAATATTGCAATGCGCTGATACACTTTAGAAATTCATAACACTTCAACCACATTGATCTAAATTCTCAATTCCGAGTATATCATATTAGACATATAAAATTATCATATTCCACAAATTCATAATTTTTAAAGATCATTCAGCAGGTCAAAAATTATTTTCCACTGTATCATACTGTTTACACAGGAAATTTCCAGAATTCCAGGGTCATTTTGGTAAATTCACTACAAATTCAATTTCCGAGATTTTCAGTCGATTCAAAGTCTCAGATGATCCTAAACATATCTAATTTCATATACTCAAAATTCAAAACCAAAATCGAATCACAACAATTTATAAAATTCCTAGATCAAGAGGTTATCCAGCAGAAATTTCATAATTCATCATGATTTATCAAACTATCTTATAGATCATCATCAATTCTCACAACATCAAACGAAATACACATCAAATCCTTAATTATACATATTTCCAGAAATCAAAACTTAAAGAAATTAACTTAATTAATACCAATAAATTGATAATTAGTTGTGATATACCTCTAAAGATCCAAAATTCCAATTTCTTCTTCTTTTTCTTCTTCTTCTTCTCTTTCTCTCTCCTTTATTTCTCTCTTCTCTCTCTAAAAATGGGTAGCTCGACAAAAATGAGAGAATTAGGGTTTTTAAAAGTGTATTTTTATACTAAGTGGTTAATTTTTGGTATTTACGAATTCACCCCCAAAACCTTCAAAGTATAATAATTTGGTCCCTAAAATAATTCCAAAGTCTTGCAAATAAACCCAATACTAATAGTATATCCTTAACCTATAAAAACACTACTAATAACAATATATAAATCAAGGATCACCCACATACAAATAAAATACGTATATTTATATATATAAATATACATATTCTTACCGGTTATGGATACTGGTTACTACAGTAGATGTCCTCTTCGATGGTGTTAGGGTATGCTTTTATGTTCAACAAAAAATATATATAACTTCCTTATAATTTGTGTTATATTTTCTAAGAATGATTAATAAATATAAAATATTATAAATGCTTTGGAGATTCATAGGATGTTAGTACCCCGCAAATATGAGAAGACTGCAGACTATTGCGCGACGGTAAACTTTTGCATTCCATTGAGAAAATGGGGAGAGAGTCTTAAGTTGGAGACAGTTGATATCCCGGACACCTAATTCACCGATAATCTGCAGCATCTCCATGAATTTGAAGCCCCGCCAGCGACTGAATCAATAGTGTAATAATTTAATTTTTTCCCCTTAAATTATCTTATGCTTATGTTAATGATTAGTATTAACTTGTGAAAATTGATTATAATAACTTATGTATAGTTTCAATCCGGCACGTCAACATCATAGTATCAAATCCTGGAGAAAAGGATGAATGATCTTGAAACAAGGATATTTACCAGGATTGATAAGGGTAACGTAGAGCTTTCGGCCAAGATTGATAAGGCTGAAGAAAATATCTTACATCAAATATCTTACATCAAATATCTCTCTTGATGCAACAGCTTAAACCAGCTAGATCTCTGAGGATGTAAGATAGAGTATGGTACATTTTAAACCTAAAATATATTTATTGGATACAAAGGTTAACAAGTCAATACATTAACTGGTATTGTTTTGTTTTGTGGGGTACCAAATTCATGGTTGTTGACTTTAAGACATTTGCTTCTGTCAGCGAGTCTCACCATCAGTTATTTGCTCCTGTTGCTGATAACCCTACAAGTTTAAAACGTATACCTGCTCCATTGGGTGAAAATATAAGTAGGTATGGGCGTCTTCGCAAGAAGGCAGCAGCTCAAGTCAGTCCATATACTAATCCGTTAAAATAGCCTGTGAAGAAGAAACTTGTAGAATTGCAAGTAGGACCTACTATTGACATAAACGGGCAGTTGATTCCTATTGATTAGAGTAAATATGCAGAGCTTCTGGATTGGATAAAAAACAATGACCCAACACAACAGGTTCATTTGCACAGACTCGATCCAAATAACACATGGTTTAATGAGATACTACAAAATTGGATTGACGATTCGGTGATGACTTATTTTTACTTTTTTTTGTTTTGTGAATTGTCTAATAATATCAAAACTTATACATATTCTGTGTTTTGCAGCACATAAATGAATATTTGAAGGTTTTGTGTTTGTGTTAAAGAATATTTTCTGACATGTACTTACAGGATTGTACAACTACAGATGCATATTTCTATGTAAGCTATTATATTACTCGTTTATTATGCATATTAACTATTCGAGTTACTATTATCGACTTTAACGAGTATCTTTTATTTATGTTTAGGAGTACATTTGACAAATGTAGCAAATGTCCTTCACTGCCAATCCTCCAGACAACAACGACTGGTTTGAAATGTTGTTGACTTATGCACTCAGAACAAAGACCGAGTTACTTGGCGCTAAACCGTGGGCAATGGTCATAAGGTACTTTTTAAGAATAATAATGACTTTTTACTGTGCATGTAACAATATTAAGTTAGAAATAATACCATAATTATTTTTGTAGGTATATATTCCACTAAATATCAATCAAGAACATTGAATTGTAGCGCAACTCGACCTTACTTGGTTTGCAATTGTTCTTTATGATTCCAGCGTGAACGGCCATTCAGATGAGTCCATCATGAAATTTATAGAGCCTCTGTGTGTTGCAATGCCTTTATACCTTCAAAAGTGTAGATTTTATAGTTTGAGGGGCATACAAAGCCCAAATTTGTTCCCTTGGCCGGTGACTCGTATCCGGAAGAATGTGCCGCAACAAGAGGTCAGGAGCGGGGACTGTGGCATCTTCGTCTATATCTATATTGAATATCTTATGTTAGGTCGGTCATTTGACTCGTTTCCTAACATTGGTACCTTTTATAGACAGAAGATGACCGTTAATTTGTGGACCGCAGCTTCATAGATATTTTGTACTATAATATTTTTACATGCATTGATTTACGTGTATAATTGATATATTATAATTGTTTGTGGGTGTTGATTTAGGTGTATGTATGTGAAAGTAATTTTGCAGTTTGATAGAAGTGTATTTATTCAATATAGCATATTTGGGATCGTTCATATTATAAAGGAGATTCTGTCAAAATTTTGTGAAAATTAACAACATTAATACTAAAGACAAGTGCATTAAACTAAAATAAGTAAGTATATAATACAAAGTACAAGTGCAGGAATAAAATAAGTGAATTACAAAATAAGTGCATTACAAAATAATTGAATTATAGAAGTGATGAACCTCGACTCTCATACATAATTAAGCCTCATGGTATAGCTCTTTCCTATTTGTTTTCAGATCCGTTTGAAACAAAAAAATTTAAATATTAGCCTTATATTATACATAATTAAATATCAATAAAGTAAATGTTTATAAATGAATATACATCACCTGCTCTATAAAGGTACAGGGTTTCGACATATTTTTCGGTTATGTTCATGTTGTCTATAACGACTACATATATTCTTTGATGGTTCCTCTCCTTGAGATAGAATCGATTCATCCGACATCTGCCTGACTGACGACGTGCTATCGGAGACTGAATGTCTATATTTTTCAAATACTCTGGGACTATTCAATCTGACACTTGACCAACCGGAAGTATTGGCTCGCTATAGGTACGAAATAAAGTCTCAGATGTGTAATAAGTCAAACAAAGACTCTCGTGCGATAATCTAATGTATTTGTATGCGGGGAGTGCATGGGAACAAGGCAGTTGCCGATAATTAATCTTCCAATAGCTGCGTGTTCTTTCGCCAATGTCTACTATCCATTGTACTCCACCATCCATAATTACAAATCGTAAATCATCAACAGGAGAAATGGTCATTCAACTTACGTCATCGTTATATTTCATGACTTTATGATGTGCCAAGTTCGTCAAGACATTGGTCATATTTGTGCTGTCAATCGTTTATGGTAAAACTACAATTGCGTTAGCTCCTGCATCCACTCTATTAAATTAGTCACCGGAATCTTTCTTGCTTTTTTTGCAATTGCACTAATGCTCTCAGCGATATTAGTAGTCATAATGTCGTACCTTCTGAAAGCACCAGATGATCGTGCCCATCTCACCGTACCAACATCTTCCTCCAAATACTTCATTACGTCAGGTCTCATTTGTCTCATATTGTTTAATTGGTATTAAAAATCATGGACACGATAAGCTTTGCCAGCAGTGAAGTAGATAGATAGGTATACCCCTTTTTTAGACTTATTTGATGGTAACTTATATTTTGTCATCAAATTTTCTTTCAAATGATATATGCAGAACCCATAATATGCATGAGGAAACACACCCCGTATAGTCCTCTCAATACTGACATGTCAATCAGATATAAAAATAAAATTTTGATGATCTACAATAACTCCTCGCAGTTTAACTATAAACTACTCCCAAGAAGTATCATTTTTTGAGTCAGCAATTCCCCAAACCAATGGATAAATTTGATTGTTTCCATTTTTATAAACGGCCACAAACATTGTAGTAAGATAGGAACCTTTCAAAAATGTTTCGTCCACTGCAATCACCGGTCGAATTAATGAATTAAAACATTTGATGCAAGGTCCTAACGCCATAAAAAAATACTTGAATTGATTATCCGCGTCAGTTTCCAAATGAGTATCCGTACCCGAGTTATTTTGTTGTAACACATAGTTGTATGCAGGAAGCAATCTAAACGAATCCTCAAGAGTACCTCTCATCAATCTTAATGCACGCTCCCTAGCGCACCAAGCATTAGTATACGTTATCTGAATACCGAATTGTTCACGTATGTTTGCTTAAATGTCTTTCGGCTTATAGTTTCTATTGACCGATGTAAACTTATTTTTTATTACTTTAGCAATAATTCGGCTCTTAACTTGCTGGTGACCATCTCGTAATTGACTCAAAATATAAGTGTGCTCTATATCTACTAGCTTAATAATAAAAAAAATGTCGCCCTTTTATCGACACTGCTCGTAATCTTCACTTGCAGCTGTCATCATCGCATTTCAACTCGAAACGATCTTTGGTGGATTTGTAAACTCTAAAGCTCCAATACAAAATTTTTTTTTTCGATACATTCAAGTCAAATTGTAGTATTTCAAGCTGAAACTAAAATGAATTTTCTACTTTAACCCTTTCTTCTCTATCATAACCCTTCTCCTCCTCCTCCTCCTCCTCCTCATCATCATCATCTTCCTCATCATCATCACCAGTATCATCATTTACATCCTCATTCTCTTCATAATCATCATCATCATCATTTCTACCATCATCATCAACCTCATAACCATGATCATCATCTTCACCAATATCATAGCCAAGATCAACATCAACATCTCTATATATTTGACTATGGTCATATGTGTAGCCTCGTTGTTCGTTGAGCATCGAAGAAGAATAATGATAATCCTCTGGAAAATTTGGAATATATACAGGAGTTATCGTTGAGAATTGCTTAGCATAGCCTTCTTTTTGCTTTATTGATGCTTTTACATTACTTTCAAATCCTCGAGCATCTACTGTTACACAAAGTGGTGTAGTCATATTATTCTGTAAGCTCAACCACAATATTGCATCATCATCATTTTCAAGTGGAATGAGTCTTAACTTTATGGTACTTGAAGGAACCTCAAATTTCAGAGTTACTTTATAATGCACCTGATCAACTCTTAAAATATGACAAATTCTTCTCAACAACGCTTTATATCTAATATTTTTCGGAACAACAATATGCATATTTTGATATCCAATGTATCTTTCAAAACCATCGCTACAGCTCTCTCATCTTCCCCCAAAACATATAATAGTTGAAATTTGTGACATAATCAACGCCACTTGAAAAAAATACAACATAATTTTAATTTAATTATATATAATTAAATTAAAAATAAAATTGAATATATAACTATTTATATATATAATATATTTTTATTTTATATATATATATAATAAATAAATATATTTGGTGATGATGTTACACTGTTGCGGTGGTGCGCATGAGCACCTTTTGCAACCGGTGCTTATGATTGTTGTGTATGAGCACCTTGTTGTGACTGGTGCGCGCACAAAGTGGCGGCCAACAACAATTACATGTGCAGCCACGCGCAGACGTACACCAATCAACGGCCAATAACAACTACATATACAGCCACGCGCAGCCATAACAACACGTCTAAATAATCGAGTTTAATCATCTATTCATTACTTTTCATACATTACATTTATTTCAATAAATATAAATAATACTATTAATTAAAATAAACAAAAACTTACTAATTTTTAACTTCAACTATTCGTCTTAAGTCTGAATCTTTGAATCGTCGCAGAAAGATGAAAAATTCAGATTGATCTTCAAAATTAGCAACAGATCTAAGATTTTAAGTTTTACAAGTGGTTTTGAAAATAAAACGAGAGATGATATTGTGAGGGGTAATAAAAGAAAAATATATATATTTAGAGTTGGAATCGTTTATATATTTAAATAAAATAAAATAAAATAAAAAAATATTTGCTTTAAGCGCATGCATTAAGCGCGCGCCCAAAGTAAAGCCTTGTTGGGCGTATGCCTTAGGCGCGCGTCAAATGCATGCAGCTCAAGTAAAGTATTGTTGGGCGCATACCTTAAGCGCACGCCCAATACATACGCTCAAGCCTTTTTATTTTTTTAAATAAAATTTTATTTTTAATTTATATTTAATTATTTATAAGTAATATTTAATTAATATATAACTATTTATTTTATTTTTAAATTTATTTATTAAAAAAATTAAATTTGGTGCTTGCTGGGCTCGAGCACAGCAAGTATTTTTTTTTTGTTTTTATTATTATTATTATTATACATAATATTTTTTATAATTATTTAAAAATTTATGTTCTTAAATAATTTATATAAAATAAAATAAAAAAATAAATAATAATAAAATTTTATTAAAATTATAATAAATATTATGTATATTTAATTAATATAATTTAAAATATTTAACTTCAATTAAAATAAAATTTTATATTAAATTAATGAAACGAATTTTCCTTTCTTCTATCCAGAACGTACAAGACCGTCTCTCCCTTCGGTGTAATCAACAAACCTTGAGCGAGTTTTTGCTTGTGTCTGATGTCATCCAAGTAGCCGACAATGTTGACATCGAATTTTTTCCACCAGCTTGCGTATATAAATTTTTATTCATCGAATTATCTTTGAAATTATGTAACAATTTGAGATTCAAATCTTGCTAATGATATCAATTTGAACCTCCCACTGCAACTTCTTTCTGAATGATTTCATCAGCTGCCACTTCTCCTTTTATTCCCACCACATCCGGCCATGACCCTGCTGCCGTTCCTGTTCCTAATACTAACTCATAAAAACCATACAATCGTATCTATAGCATAAACATAGGCACATCCATATATAAATTAAGACCAACATCTTATTACCAGTTCTACTGAACAACAGGCTATATATACATATATAAATTAAGATCTTTTGACCCTGCTTTTCCCAAATGAACAACACCCTGGTAAAACTACTTGAGGATGGCCGCTTGATCCCGATTGAAACAACAGGCTTAGCAGGAAAATTAAAGGCGTTTGAAACAGCAAATAAGATTTAAATGAATTAAGAAATATCTCACCTGTGAGGAGGTTAGATAAGTAATTGTGCATTGTAAACGATTGGGAAAAAGTAAAACAAAAGATGCATATGTATACATGATAGGTTGCCAATGTGCTAAATATCATTTTAACCTAAAAAACTTGTATCAATTACAAAATCCTATGCATACATGACAGGTTGCTAGTTTACAAAGAAAATGGTGTGCATACTTTGGGACAGACCTTAACATTGAAATAGGTAAAGATAAATGAAAATGGCATCATGTATAAATAATAAATAGAAAAATCTGATTCCCACTCTCACGGCACAACTGTATCTCTGTGTCTCTTGATTGTTACCCTAATATGACTTTTATAAAACTCAGGGAAAAGCTCGACATCTACTCCTCCCAATTGTCTGTATTTCTTGCAGCTGATGAACTATTTGTTGAAAAAATGGTAGCCCCTCGTTCCCAGTCTGGAGAAGGTTAAAAGTATGCTCGAGAAAATTATAATTATCCTCAAGGGCTTCTAACCTGTCATTAAGATCTGAAATTTCATTTTCAAGAGCAACCAAATCAATTTTTCTACAATTGGAGACTGTTTGCCCACTTGCCAGCAAATTGTTTTCTTCACTAACAACGTGATCTTCATCAATTGAAGCGTTCAGTCCTTGAGCAGGAAGGCTCCCATGAGATACAGGTAAATCTTTTTCAAATGACAAACCATTCTCTTCCACGTGACAACTTATTGAGCTCCCTTCCATATCTGGAAACTGTTCCTGATTGTGCACTCTGTCTGCTGCTTCTTCAATATATCCAACATTAGACATGTCATTTACAGTTCCATTATGAGCAAATGTTTGAAGTTTCTTCTCCAAGCTTTTCAAATGTTTCGAAATGTATAATATTTCATCTTCAAATTCTGACAATGAAGATATTTCAACATCAGGTTTATCGATGCCTTTAGCAGACTCAGAGTACATTGAGTTGGAAGGAACACTGTAATCATCTTTAATATGGCCAGAACTCCCATTTTCTACATTCACATTTTCCTTTTTTGAATCATAACCCTCATCAGGTATGGTCCCCATCACAGATTCATCCAGATACTTCAACCTATAGAATTCTAGTTCTGCTTCTAAATCTTGTACTTCCTTCTCCTTTTCAGCCTGGAGATCATTAGCTTTCTCCAGTGCCTCCATATCATATTCTGCTTGTTCTTCCATCATTCTTAAGTACTGTAGAGCATCCATGTGGAGTGCTGCCTTCTCCTCTTGCAACCTTGTAATCATGGCCATTGCCTCATTTGCAGCAACTGCTGCAGCACTTCTTTCTTCATCTAACTCCTTAAACAAAGCATTCATGCATTTACGATCATATTCAACCTGCCGCTTTAACCTATCAATAGTGCTTTCACCTTCAATTTCGCTAACAGTGCTTCCATCTAAAGAATCAAGACCAACTGGCTCAGTTTTCTCTACTGGGAGAGACTTCTGAAGATTGTGAATACTGTTAGAGCTAAAATCATTAGTTACCTGGGATACATCACCAGTACCTTGCACATTGCTACTCCTGTTACTAATTGATCCATGAATGCCTTGAGCAGAAGAATTTTGTGTCGGCAAGAAGTTCAAATCTTCACTAACTCTATCAAGTTCCTTATCTGTAGGTTGTTCTGCGACAGCTGATGCTTCTCTTCCCCAACCACTGACAGACAACTTAATGACATCACATGGATCATTGTAAGTCTGGTCTACAGAAGCAGGGGCATTTAGAACCTGATCCTTTTGTTCACCTGCTCCAGTTGTATTCAGCAACTTCAATATTTCCTCATGGTGGTTGATGGTAGCATTTTTGGTGTCCATTGTTGCAGTAACATTGGCTGCTAATAATGATTACAGTTAGGAGAATAATTTATATAAAACAAGAAGCACACAGACACACAAAGAAAGAAAGAGAGAAAACTCACGCTTATCCGATGATGCCCCAACGGGAGCTTTCAAATAATCAAATGGAGGATCCATATCAACTAGAGATATAGGCTCAGCTGGTGCAGAGGGATTGACACTCTGAGAGATTGGTGAAACTCCTCCAAGAAGGTCCATAGTGTTTGGCCGAGAAATGTCATCTAGGGAAATAAACTCAGGCAGCGGAAGATGGTTCTTCTGATTTGGTTGCTGCCAATTAAGCTCAAGAAAACCAGGCCAACTGGAAACATCAGGAGTCAAACATTTTGCACCTTGGGGTTTTCTGATGTCATCCTTTTCTGCAGTTATATCTCGAACTATATTACTACCATAATCATCATCAGAAAATGGGAACTCCGACTCAGAATCAGAATTGATTTTCAACTCACTGTAATCTAGATAAGATATGAGATCAGAACCCTGTTTTCCAATATGACTAGTTGTTACTGCTGACCCAGACAATTTATACCTTAGTTTCTTCAGGCCATCCCGATGGTTATGTAATGAAGGAATATTAGATTTAGTAACCCTGCTTGCAGGTGATTTTAGCTGGAATTGTCTTTGCAACTTTGGTTTTGACTTTGAAGGCTTATTGCAACATGAACACCATCTCCTGCTTGGAGAATCACAACCGACAAAATCAAACCCCAATTTACCCACAACTAGTCTGTGCATATCTGAGTTGGACTTACTTTTTGTGGAGAATGATGAGAGACAATCATTGCACATACCACGGCCATCAGCAAGCTTACCATGGATATGACAAGAAATTAAAGAAGATATTTCTGATTTATGATTGCTGCAAAGCAAATTCCAATAAAATTCAGGTTTTTCATTTCCCAACACATGATCAAGCCTGGAGCAAAAAATGCAAGGTATTTGCAAATCGCAATAACGTGCAAATTTTGTCAACAGGAATGAGAAGACAGCATCAATGAGCAGCAAAAAAATCAAGAACCATTCACAAGCAGTAGTTGTAAGAATTGCCACTATCCCTTGGACATGCCTCTCGGCTTTGACAAACAAAATCCCTTCCACAGCCATTGCCACCACAATCACTCTAGACGACCATAAGTTTTTGACTTGGACAAATTAAAAAATGTTTTAATCGATTGAAAAAGTACATACTCCGGTCCTCCGAGTACAAGCTTGAGAATCCCATCCCCAATTAAATGCTGTAAAGCCGCTAGAATTTGAGGCAGAAAACATGCACATGATTCAGTAACTGGGAAAGTTAAGAAGAAAAATAAAATAGAAGTATATCATGCGTTTACACAACAGAAATGACTAAAGAATATCAGACATACCCAGTTTTCAACATCATGCTAGACTCAACTCACTACGGATAAAAACAGATAAAACCAAAATTAAAGAATTAACGGATTCAATTCGGACAAATGAAAAACAAGAAGAAAAAAAAACCATATGGATTTTTTTTTGCTAAATAGAAACTTTATCAAAAGATACAGAATAAGAGAGAAATCCAAGCATCGAAATTGCTAATGAAAATAAAGCCAAAAGCAATTAAGATCAATTAACAAAATGATATATCGACAGTTATGAGTAAAATCAGAAACAAAAATTCAAGCAACACCCAACTGTGAGATATAATGCCAAAATCAATTAAGAATTTGCCAACAAATGGAAATGGACGTCCTAACCCATTAAAGTGACAAACCAAACTCAGATTCAATGCAGCGACACACATACAACATCCGTAATCCAAACCAAAACAACCCATTTGTCCAGAAACAGTCAACAAAAACTACAAATAAAAACATTCGCCAAGTAACATAAAACATACGTACAAGTACAATCCAGGCGTTAAAACTTACAATTCGTAATGTAATAAATGAAATTGCGTACCTGGGCCTGGGATTTTGTGGTTGATCAATGGTGATAATGAAACCTGAAAGGATGAAATGGAAAAACAGAAAACGAAAGTAGAATGATGAGAAGTTGCTTGTCCGGGAAATGACAGGCCGTTGAAACCAACTGTTTTGATTTGTTTGGTTGGCAATTAAAGGAAAGCTTTTGTTACGTACTTTTCTGGTTGACCAAAATAGTGGGACTAATTTGTCAATTGTGATAAGGCGGGTGGCATCCCTTTTAAGTTAAAATCATTCTTTTTCTTGTTGCTACATCAACCTCTTATTTTAATTCTTTAGATCTAAGTATCTAACTATTTCACTTATCTGTCCACATACGTTTTTTCAAATATTAGATTCTGTCTTTCAATTGGATTGCATTACCTATTCTCATCTCACAAATCTCATGGATGAGGCTAAGCCACTCATAATATAATGAATGAAATTTTTTACATATTATAATCTAAAGTCTATTTACATGACCACTTAATCATGTAACGTGTGTAATTATGTATCATAAGGCTAATGATACAAATCCATGTAAATTATCCAAATCACGTTTACATTAATTAAAAAATTAGGAGATGGTAATTAATTAAAATCATCGTACTTTTTTAATAAAAAAAAGTATTTGGGCTTGAATTCATGTTGCAACTATTGAACTTGGGCCACATTCCTTCTTAATTATAGAAATTCAGCCAGATAAGTAATATTCCAACTGCTCTACTAAGCAAATTTTTTTAAAAGAAATTCAAATATAATATTATAAAGTAAGTTTATTTATATAAATCAAATAATTATTGGGACGGTTTGTAGGGATTAAATAGGACTTTTATAGTCCGTTAGAACATATTTCTCCAAATATCGAAGATACAACGATATCTCAAATAGGACTTATCCCTATTAAGATTATCTACCCCTATTATAGACGGAGAGATTCGACCTTCACAAAGAAGAGATTTAACCTTATAAATAAGGACATCTATCTCATGCAATAGGATTATTACACAAAACTTTACCTCACATAAGAGAGAGAGATTACAAAAATACCCATACACTAATAATTATTACACACATCAAGCTTTAATTTATCCATTAACCACCCTAACACACAAACAAATACATCGTAAAAGATAAATCCGTAACGAAGTTGGCAATGGAGCTTTTTGTGATGATAAAAAAAAAAGGAGATAGAGGCAGAAAACCAAGGTGGTAGGAGTAGGAATGGCATGGTAGTGGGTCGTTGGAAGCTGGCAACGGCCCAACATTGTCAATGGCTCAGATTGTCTTCCATAGCGGATGCAGCCTAGTTACATGGCCGTTGGAGGAGTAACAGTAAAGAAGCACACATTTTGGCTGCTCCCAGTTAGAGCCAATAAAAGGGAAGCCACATTCCAACACGGTGGTCAACGGCTTCGAACGTTCCAACACCCTAGGTTTGCTCCACTAAGTAACTGGTCTTACTTAAATGATTGAGTCATTATATAATATTGAAATTAAAATTTTAGTATAGTACTAAAATTAATTTTAAGGGCAAATGATATTTTTGTTCCACGAGTTTGACTTAATTCTCAAATTTATCTCACGAGTTTCAGAAAACTCAATTTTGTCTTAGCCTATTAATAAAATTTTGTTAATTTTAATATTGAAGCGGTAAAATAGTCACTCTACACAAAACTTTAAAATGGGCTGACACAAACATCCACGTGTCAACCATTGATTAGTCACTTAAATAATAAAATAAAATAAATAAAAAGAGAGTAGCCGCTACCGTCATTAGTAGCTGACCGACGTCGGTGACTAATTGTAATTAGACTAAAAATTGATATCATTGGACTCAAAATTTTGTGATCTACACAATGATAGGATTTTTTTTTGTTAATAGAGTATCGTAAATGTGCCAAAAGTAAAAAAATAAATATTGTGGGAGGCGGCAATCACCGCACGCTGCCGCCATCCCGTTAGACAGCGAACGATGGTGGCTGCTATCAACCACCATAGACCGGCGGTCAAGCGTCGAACGGGGGGAGGGGGTGGCTTACACCACCCACACCATTGGACAGATCTGTCGCCGATTTGTCCATTAGTGGGGGCAGTGTACGCCATAGCTTCGCCATTCGATGCTCAATCGGCGGTGAGGGGTGTTGATGCCATCACCCCACTGTTAGACAATGGCGCATAATGGCCGCTATCCTCCCCTTATTTTTAATATATTTTTTTGTCACCTTTTTTTTTTTTATAAAAATAATTCTACCATTGTGTAGATATAAAAAATAAAATTCAATGACGTAAATTTTGTCTATTTTCATTACTTGAATCCTGCAACTGATGGTGGCCAGCGACGGCAGTGGCTAATTTTGGTGGTTTAGTTTTATTTATTTTAATTATTTTTTAATTATAAAATAATTTTTTAATGAATATTAAATTTTAAATCTATTAAAACGTGCTACGTATTTTTTTATTTTTAATAATTTATTAATGACGGTTATGTGTACATTGTATAATGTACTCACATCATTATTTTTAATTAACATAATAATTGAGGACAAATTTATCAATGTACTATTAAAAGAGATTTTTAGTCAAATTTAATGAAATCTCATTAACGCACTACGACAAAATTGAATTTTTTAAAATTCGTAGAATAAAATTAAAAATTAAGTCAAACTCGTGAGATAAAAATATCGTTTTTCTTAATTTTAATCTTTGAATCAAAACAAGGAACTAAATCTGACAAATATAAATAATCCTAACGATAATCTTAAATGGTGTGTCATTCATGAATTATTTTATAATATTCAAAAGATTTTAATGATATTCATAGCAAGATTATTTATGTTCATTAGAATAATAGTTAAACATAACTATTTTTAATTCTTTAATTTGGCCTAACAATCTAAATTATTTTTAGTATTATACTAATTTTTATTTATTTATAAATTTCAGTCTTTTTGATACAGAGGATCCCTTAAGAAAGGGCAACTGTAGAGTATACTTGATTGGGTAATTTTCTTTTAAAACTTAAAAAATGATTAACTCATTTTATGCCTTAAGAGAGACTTTTAGAGAACTACCGGATGAGGATTTAGAAGCTCATGGGATAAGAAAAATTAGAGATTTTATTTTCTTTCTCCAGATGCTCTCTTACAAAAGGAATTAGTGGCCTTATATAGTCTGGGACTCCGAATACAGACAAAGAAACTGGCTTTTGACATGGCACGCAGACCGCCATACAAGAAAAATAACTTTAAAAAAAGAACAAATTTTTGCTTAATAACGAAAACGCGTAAAGGAAACAAAATGTTTGGGCCATGTGATAATTGTGAGCACAAAGGCTCTATTTTTTAGGATTGGTTTTATCACGTGGCTTAGGTCATAAAACTTGATCAACTGGACCCACTAGGGCTTCCGTCATCATTGAACTGTTTCCAGGCACGCTTGGCTAGTCTGCTTTCATATTCTTCCATGAACTCTTCCAGGAGTTTGATGTCGTCATTGCTTTCATCATGAATTTTGGCTTTTTGTGGGGCTAACTCACGGGATAACAGTCTTATTTCTTGTTGGGCTTGTGACTCTGTTAGTGGGGGTTGAGCATCTTAGTACAGGGAGAGGAATAAGTCTGGTGGTCCTGCAAGGGTAGGTGGGGCATCATACATCTTAGTGTCTGTCTCATTGGGTTCTGATGGGATGATTATGGGAGGAGAGTTTTCGTGATCAATTCTGGCTCGACAGTACTGGTAGTACTATTGGGTGTAGCGTTGGTGTTGTCACTCTGTCTGTGTTTGTGGATGTTGGATGCTTGTTAGAGTATGTATGAGAAGTCTTCGTCTGTGGTTTCCCAAGGGGCACAGTCTTCAGGGTCTATCCATACAACTGGTTGGATGATCTGATTTTTTTTCTGCAAGAACTCTTTCTAATTCTCTCATTTCTGCTCTGTGGTTATCCCGAAACAGATGCATGGGGTATGAAAACATAAAGTAGTCCTCAACGATAGGATATTAATGCACCTCATGATCAGAAATAATCATTCCCTTACGTTGGAAGAGAAGGATGATATGAAATATTCTGGGTGGCATTCTTGATTGACTGTGCTGATGTATTAGCCTTTTGAACTTGACTAGCCATTGTTCAAGGAGGAAAAACCATTGTAAGAATGTGATTGCATCATGGCTAGACGAGACTGTTTCGATCCATTTTTTCATCTTCAGGACAGGGAATTCCATTGCAATGGTGTCTGAATCCAACAGGTACCATAATAGGTAAAGAACATTTTTGGACCAGGCTTCGAAAGGGGTAACGGTGAATAGGTAGAAGAATGGGTAGGTTAGGTTGAATAGTGGGGTGCCTAGTGTCACGCCCTAAATGTTCTCAAGCAATTCATCGAACATTTAGTGCTCGCCAAGATCTCTCAAAGACTACTTGGGCCATTGGAGCATTCATAGAGCACACCTTCTAGAGGGCCCACTTGAGTTTGTGGTATTCATGGGCCAAGCCCACTTGTAATTAGTAGTTAGTAGAGTATTCTAGAATAAGGATATTTCTTGGAATATTACCCATTTGTAAGTAGTAAGTGGTAGAGAATTCTAGAATAGGAATATTCTAGGAATATTTGTAAGTAGTAGGTGGCTTTTATTTTAAACCGTTAAATTCTTTTAATCTTAGCCATCCATTGTACATAGCTTTTGCTATAAATATGTGAGCTCTCATTTGGAGTAAGACACCTCTTAGCTTGTAATTCTCTTTGTTATCAATATAAGAGCATTTCATCAAACACCTTGTGTTCTTCTTCTTCATCTCTTTCTTAGTTTGTTGGATTTTTGGCTGCTTAGCATTAGCAAGTGTCTAAGGCCGCACGGGTTGAAGAATTAAGTCCGTGACACTAGGGTGCCCCATCCGTTTTCTTCAACAGCTTGGATGACATACTGTCTTATGAGTTCAATAGGGTTTGACCTGATAGTTCTGGTCCTAATTCTTTCTTCAAATTCTGGAGGGGCAAACGGGACTGGTGGATGGATGATGAAAGGTTTTAGAGGAGCAGCTAGGGAGGAGGCAGAGGACGAGGAGGCTACCATCAGGAGGATGGTGGAATAGGATTTGCATTTTGGCCTTTTGATCGTGTGTTTGGTAGTGATGTGGTTAGTGAGCGGGTTATCGGTATTTATAGGGTTGCGGGAGAGGAAGTCTGCCACTGTGTTGTCTATGACTTTGATGTGTTTGACTTCAAATAAGAAATTAGAGAACCACTGTTGCCACCTTAGCAGTTGCTGGTTTGGAATGCATTTCTGTTTGAACTTCAGCATGTGAGAAAATGTCGACATGTCCAGTTCGACCATGAATTTGTGTCCAATCAAGTGAAATTCAAAATTTTTAATTGTCCATTTTACTGCCAATATTTCTTTAAAAGTGTTGTGGTAGTGGAGTTCTAAGTCTGAAAAGGCCCTACTTTTGTACCCGTAAATTTGTCTTTTTCCATTGGTTTCTTCTAGGAGGATGGCCCCCAATGGTAGTCACTTGCATCTGTCTGTAGGATTCTCTTTCCATGTGATGGAATCTGTAAGGGCAGCAGATCTGTTGCTTTTTCTTTGAGCAATTTTATAGTTGACGTCTGTTATTGTTGCCACTGTGGAGGATTCTTTTTTAGCATGTGAAACAGGGGCTTCGTAATCTGTGAGAGGTGCTGTATAAAATTCGACATATAATTTACAATGCCGAGAAATTATTGGATTTGGGTTTTTGTCAGGTTGTCGTCAGGGAATCTGGCCAGCCATTCTGCAATGTGGGGTTGGAGTTCGTATTGTCCATTCTTTATTCGCATCCCTAAGAAATCTATTTCTTCAAGACCTGCGTGGTACTTGGTGAGTGAGATCATGATGCCATTTTCTTATAGAATGCTGCCAAATCTCAAAAGAAGATCAGGTGTTCATCAACATTTTTCGAGAAAAACAGAATATCATCTATATAGATGAGGGCCTGGTCTTGGATTGGTTTAAAGATTTTCATCATCATTTTCTGGAAAAGGGATGTGGCAGTCTTTAGACCGAAAGATAGGATGGTCCATTAGTAGTGGTGGTGGGGTGTGCAGAATTCTGTTTTGTGTTGGTCATCAGGGTGGACCTTTAATTGCCAGAATCCCATTTTTAAGTCAAATTTTGAAAACACCTTTGCCTGTGCAATCCTTGAGAATAGCGTCTGCTTATTGGGCAGAGGGAACTTGTCATCTTGCAGAAAAGAGTTTAGAGGTTGATAGTTAATGACCAATCTTAATTTTCCCCTAATTTGCTCGCTGTGTTTGTTGACGTAGAAGGCTTGACAAGCCCACTGTGAGGAAGTGGGTTCAATAAGTCCCTCTTGTAACAATTGTGTGAGTTCTGCGTTGGCTATGTTAACATGGTCTGGTGGCATGCCCGGGTAGCTAGCTTTGGTTAGGTTGATATGCTCGTTCATATGGAAAGGTAGTCGGACAAAATATTCTTGGTTTTTCCACAATAGGTGAGGACATTTGAGGAGGAATTCAGAGTGACTGTTTGATGCAGAGTGATTTTTGATTTGTTCAAAGATAGCATTGAGAGGGAAGATGGAAAAATAGTTTGGGATGGTTGACCGTGGTAAAAAATGGGCTTTGAACTTTAATCCATTAGGCTTGGTAAAAATTTTCTTTTCTAAGAATTTTTGGATCAAATCAAAGCCTATGATCAGGTCTTTTTCTAGGAGGTCCGAGCCTAATAGTTTATGGCGAATTTTGAGGTTTGGAAAGAACTGTAGATAAATTATCTTACTGATCATAGATACAGTAAATAATTCATCATTGACTACTCGGAAGGTTTGGTAATAGGGTTTCCAATAGGACTCGAGGAGGATGATTGGGTTGAGGATTGAAGCAGCAGCGCTAGTGTCAAGTAGTCCAATAACTTTGATTGACTTACTGTATTTGGATGGGTATAGCTGGAGTTCTAGCATCGGGACGGATATTGTGTGTAGTGGCTTAGATGGCATGGGTGACTGTGATGGCTCTATTTGAATTTTTAGTGACTCTGAGATAGAGCTTGAGGTCGATTCTGATTCGGATTCTGAGTAACAAGGATTGTGTCACTGTCCTCACAGCTTTGTTCGAACAAAAGAGATTCCAGGTCTGAATTGATAGGTTCGTCTTTTGCAATGGCACTGATGGCCGACAACATCTTTTTTCTTTTGTCTTTCTCGGGACATTGTTTTGCAAAATGTCCTTTTTGCTCACAAATAAAGCACCAATTCCTTTTTCTCGAAAAGGCTGATTTTCTTCAAAAAATATCTCTTCTTGGACCTGAGTGGCCGGGAGAATGGTTGTCGGATTTTGAACTTTCGGTGATGATGCTTTTTCTGAGTTCTGCAAGAGTATTCTTTTCCTGGACATTTAATCTGCAGATCACGTCGTTCACAAGCCTTTTGGATTCTTTTGCCCGTAAGATCAAAATCTTTAAAGAATTTATGGTGTGCACATAACTTATCTAGAGTTGATAAGACTGCCTGTTGGATCATTCCTATGGAGGAATTCTGCAGATTTTTGTTCTTTGAATCAAAGAGTCTTAGAGCCTCTTATCCCAATGGTTCCGGGACTGAATTAAGATAGGCTTGTTTCATATTAGGGTCATCAATTCCCAGAATGTAATATCTGGCTGTAGCTTTTTTGAAATGTAATTCAAGATCTTTTTGTTTATATGAGCAACATTTCATCTTAAAGAATTCTTCGCGAGCTTTGTCTGTTATCTGGCCTTCTTCTCCGACAAATTCATTAAATAAAATGCCAATGAATTGTTCGATTGAATCATTTTGTTGTAGCATGCGCTGTCTATATTCTCCCAAATGGAGGTACCAATATTTTAGTATTCCTTGAAATCGAGCAATGGCCTTTTGTATGACTTCATGGATGGTAACTCCAGCCTTTTGTTGCTCGGCTAAGCACTATGCTTGAACTCGAAAATGCGATCAACCCACTGATGAGGGCTGACGTCATCAAGAGTTAGTTAGTATTTTTTGTGTTGTCTGGTCGCGATGATTGGGTTCGTCTTCGCAGGGGAGTTTCTGCCTCGTCCATGGAGGAGTCTGATTCATGAACTTCTGTTTGTGGCCTTGATGCCTGTGGGTCTGAGGGTGTGGTGTTCATGTATTAGGGTGGAATCATGGAGGTCGTTGACCATGATGTTGACTTAGAGATGGATTCAGGTTCTGAGGTTGTTTGTGGTGTTGGTGTCTTGGCGAGGGTGAATAATTGACTCCTGGTGGCTGAAGAAAAAATGGATGTCATAGGGTTCGGGTTCCGATAAAATTCTGGGGGTGGGGTTGGTAAGATTTTAAAGATGGGTTATGTGATTATGTCCGGGGTTGAGTCCGTGAATGTAGTGGATGGCTCAGAGGCATGCTTTTTCTTTTTGTCCTTCTTTTTTGGGATAAGTGTAGAGCTGTCACCAAAGATGGAATGAGGCTTGGTACATGGTAGAGGTTGTGATGCCTTGGGCAGGATGTCTACTGGTCGTCATGGCTGGAAGATGTCTTGTTCAAGGCTTTGTAGTTGGGTTTTCAAATGATTGATTTTCTTTTCCTGCTCTTAGAAGGAGAGACTGTGTTGAACCAGATCTAGCACATGTTCGTGCAGCATTTTAATCTCAAGTTTGAGTTTGTCTATCAACATCTGGTGGGTCATGAAGCCATTGTCAATTTTGGCTTCTATCATTGTCTGTGATTCTTCAATTCTTTTAAGAGCATTATTCTAGGCTACAACATTCTGTGACTGCCAGTTAAGAACTGCATCCGTAGGATTTGTCTGTTCAAAATTACCGTCTGCTCGTGTTCTCTTCAGGGTTGTGTTGGGGGGTTAAGGGAGGAAAGTCTGCAGGTAAGAATATACATATTTATGGAATGAGGTTTAAGGGATTTGAGAATTGAGGTTTCGATTTGCATGTTGGTGGTTGTATGCTCTTTTTGTGTGGTTTACAATTTGAAAAAGGGTTGTGATGTGGGGCAGAGTATGTGACATAATAATCAAATTTTTCAGACGGCTATCCTAGGAGCCCAATACGTGGATCGCCATTATAATATCTTTTCTCGAGGGTACACTAGGAGTGTTGCTTTTTCTTTTTCTGTCTTTGTCTTTTGGCAAAGTTCTCATCGTCCGATCTGTCGTCTTGACATGACTGACAGTTGCAAAAGGGTCCCAGTGGCCATGGCCATCCTCTGTCTTGAATTGGTAAATGGGTTTCCCTTGTCCTGAAAAAGAGACAATGAGGACTATTTCTTGTGGGTGGTTGACCGAATTAAATGTGAACTGGGTTGGAAAGGGTGGGGATGAAGGACCCGGTTTCTCAAAACAAATCTTAGTTTGTCCGTCCTGTCTTTGGAAAAAATTGTGATTTGTGGTTTGTAGTGGTTTGGGTGGCTAGGATTATTTGTGATCTTGCTCGTACTTGGTTATCCGTGTGTCTGGAAGGAGCTTAACCAGTTCTTCATTGGATAGTTGTCTTGGCACACAGGTGCATGTTGGTACTTTGTTGGATTCTACAGAGAACAGGATGGCATCTTGACTGATGTGGGGTGTTCCAAAGTCCAGGGCATGATTTTGGACTCAGTAGACCATTTGGTAGTGAAGTGTGGCGGAATATGTGTTTCCTTCTGGTACTGCCCCCGTAATGTAGATCTATGCTTTTAGGGTTGAAAATAAGTTAGGATCTGTAAGGGGCATGCAAAAGTTGGGGTACAGAGTAACTAATATTGTGCTGGCATTTAATGTAGTTTGCATCGTGCCGATGCAAGCATCTTTGTACCTGGAGAATCGTTCATCAAGCAAAGCGATACGGGCAACAATTTCAAGCTCTTTTCGACCATGGAGGGTCAAGGCAAATCGAACAACACCAAAGTACATATGAGTGTAGCCTTGTTTTAACTAGTGAGGGAGAATGTCCTCAGGGAACCTAAGGGTTACTACTTGTTCTTCGGTTGAGGCAGGGAGAAGGTGTTGGTCAAATTTTGTTGCTTGTACATATTCTTTGGTTTTGATTCAGTTTAGTGTTATCAACTGTTTGAGAGAAGTAGAAATGAATTTTTGGGGCTTGAGAAAAACATGGTAGGGGTTGATTATAGGGAGGTCAACCACGGGTACTTTGCTTTCTTCTGGTAAGTAAGTGATTTCATACAGATGGTTCATTCTTGAAGAATCGGTGGATCGAAGGGAAGGAGAGTGAATAAGTGTAGTTGGAGAAGGGGAGAGGGCTGGGAGAGGGATGAATGACTCGGATGACGAGGGATCCATAATGGTAAAGGATGGTTGTTCTCTTTAGTCACATCAGATATTAAAGCATAAATGAGTTGAGTTGACACCCTGAAGACTTACTTAAATATACAACCTGGAAAAGTAAATGGGTCTAAGGCCAGTAGAATAGTCTAACTAGTTATGAGATATGTCCTGACACCCCGCTATTCAACCTGGCTCTGATATCAGTAGAGGAGTCTAACTAGTTATTAAATATGCCTTGGCACAACATCTTGAGCGGCCATTCGCCTTGGCGGGATTTTCGTTGCCTAGCCTTTTACATAACGTAGTGACAACTCCTAAACAGGATCTGGAACTGAAAATGAAAATAACTCTTTTTTTTTTAATTTCAGTCTTTCTGATACAGAGGATCCCTTAAGAAATGACAACTGTAGAGCATACTTAACTGAGTAAGTTTCTTTTAAAATTTAGAAAATGATCAACTCATTTTATGCCTTAAGAGAGACTTTTAAAGAACTACCGGATGAGGATTTAGAAACTTATGGGATAAGGAAAATTAGAGATTTTATTTTTTTCTCCAAATGCTCTCTTACAAAAGGAATGAGTGGCCTTATATAGCTTGGGACTCCGAATACAGACAAAGAAACTAACTTTTAACGTGGCACGCAGACCACCATACAAGGAAAATAACTTTAAAAAAAGAACAAACTTTTGCTTAATAACGGACACGCGTAAAGGAAACAAAATATTTGAGCCACGTGATAATTATGAGTACAAAGGCTCTATTTTTTAGGACTGATTTTATCACGTGGCTTAGGTCATAAAGCTTAATCAGCTGGACTCACTAGGGCTTCCGTCATTATTGAACTGTTTCCAAGCATGCTTGACCAGTCTGCTTTCATATTCTTCCATGAACTTTTTTAGGAGTTTGATGTCGTCATTGCTTTCATCATAAATTTTGGCTTCTTGTGGGGCTAACTCACGGGATAACAGTCTTGCTTCTTGTTGGGCTTGTGCTCAGAATCCGAATCAGAATCGACCTTAAGCTTTGTCTCGGAGTCAATAAAAATCCAAACAGAGCCATCACAGTCACCCATACCATCCAAGCCATTACACACAATATCCGTCCCGATGCTAAAACTCCAGCTATACCCATCCAAATACAGTAAGCCAATCAAAGTAATTAGACTACTTGACACTGGCGCTGCTGCTTCAATCCTCAATCCAATCATCCTCCCCGAGTCTTATTGGAAACTCTATCACCAAACATTCCGAGCAGCCAATGATGAATTATTTACTGTATCTATGATCAGTAAGATAATTTATCTACAGTTCCTCCCCAAACTTCAAAATTCGCCATAAACTATTAGGCTTGGACCTTCCAAAAAAAGACCTGATCATAGACTTTGATTTAATCTAAAAATTCTTTGAAAAAAAAGTTTTTACGATCAAAAAGGCCAAAACACCCCAAAATCTACATCTCGGAAAAAATTTCCAATCTTCTTTTCATTTGTCTCAAGTGTAAACACACATGAAGATTTTAATGCGATCATTCGCAGTAAGTTATAAGAATTGTTAGATGTTAGATGTTATGCAGCATTTGGTAGTAAGGACCTGAAGATAGAAGGGGTTAAGGATGTTATATCCGTTGCTTCTGGTAAAGGTGGTGTTGGCAAATCCACCACTGCTGGTACTTCTTTTTCATTTTCATTTCTTTTTCCTTTTTCAATTTACTTGCAAGGGTGATGGCTTGAGTTAATCTTGTTGAATTTGAGTCTGAATTTTGCAGTTAATTTGGCCGTTGCACTAGCTAAAAAATGCCAATTAAAGATCGGTTTGCTTGATGCGGATGTCTATGGACCTTCCCTCCCGATCATGATGAAGATCAATCAGAAGCCAGAGGTAACTAAAGGTAATGTAGTGTTTCTTCGAATCTAATTGTTTCCAGTTTCTTCGAATCTAATTGTTTCCAGTTTCTGTCAAATTGTAGCAGATCGTCAAGGTTGTATGACTAATAACTTAACGCATCATGTTGTCATTGATCTTCCTAACCTCATTACGGGAATTAATGATGAATATACTGCCCTTGACGTTCCTCTACGTGTAGTTGCTACTGAATCTCCATTGACGATTTGATGGGCTTCTTGGCGTACACGATTTCTTATAAATCAATGAAAATTCCTTGTTTCTTCTTTTGGCTAAGGGTCTTTGCATTGGTTATCTCGGTCCTCCAAATTTATCTAAATTTCATTTTGGCGATGTCGAGGTGTCCTAGGTTGGTTGTTGTAATGTTCAATGATTTGGATTTGGCAAGAAGGATGCTTAAATTAATATCTTAACTTGAAATGATTTTCTAGTTTTACTGGGACCTCTTTTTCGATGCAATGGATTTTGTTTAGTGGAATTTGTGATAAGGCAGAAATTTCAGTTATGTGAGATCTTATATAACCGGTTGGGTTTTTCAGAATCAAATTTCTTTTATGGGTATTTCATAAGCTTTCCATTTCTTTTGTTTAGAGAAAAGTGAAAATGGAGGTCAGCCACTTGAAAGTCATCGAGTGAAGTCAACTTCTTGTTGGCTTTTTTACATATTTAGGTTTACATATTTGAGTTGAATTTTTATTTTGGGACTTAATTATCTCGTATGCTTTCCATTAATCTCACTATATATACTCAATTATCCTTGGAAGTAGGAACCTAGTTTGCAAACTGCGAAATGAAATTTTAGGCAGAAGCTTCAATTACAATACACTTATAATTTTTTACATTTATCACATAAACAATTTACAACTTCATTGGCTTTGATGGTCCTGGAAAGAATATATACATTTGCAACTTGATTGACTTTGATGGTCCTGGAAACTTGATCGGAATAAGAATGTTATAGAAAAATTTATCAACGCATCTTTTTGCACAATCCTCTCGAGTTGGAAGCTGACGCGTTTTATTAAGATTTAGTAAGAGTGAGCCAACTTTATCTGCCGAAGGAAAATACTAGAAAATAAAATAGCATTTGAATCATTAATAAATATGAAAATTTTTTATTATTACTCGTTAGAAATTCAGTTTTGACTCTTCAATGTGATATTATTTAGACATTAACCTTAGTTTTAACTTTAATTTTATTTGTTAAAAATTTTACGCTCTTTAATACTTTTTAAATTAATATTTAGTATTCTAAAACTCTAAACGCGTGTAAAAATTTTGTCCACAAATAAAATATAAATAAAAAATATTCAAATTCACAATAAAAATAAACAATCAATCTTATAAGTCACAAAATATATTTGATTCAATAATAAATTTTTACATATAAATTATAGGATTATAACTTTTTTATTATTCAATTTACAAAGAATTCTCAAATTATAAATATATCAAGATCATAAACATTTTAAGCAATCAATATTATCTTGAACACTCAACATTCAAATACTCTCATAGCATCTTGTCACGTACTCAACATTTTAGAACTGCTTAAATTCTCTATTCGACATTCTCTTATATATATATTTTTTATGCTTGACAATTTAAAGAATTTATAAATGTTTATATAAGTTTTTAGAAATTTTAATTTTTTTTATGAAATAAGATTTCGCATGTTATAAGAATTTAAAATTTAACTTTTTGAGATGTAATATTATTATAAATAAAATATTTAAAAAAATAAAAATATTTAAAAAAAATAGTGTCTAAGCATCATGTATGCTCAAGTCTTGGCATTTAAGCACCAAAGTAACTTGACCTTAACTCTTCACGTACTTTAAACCTCTTTTAACTTTTGATCTTTTATTTTTAAATATTTTTTATTTATCTAACACATTTTTAATCTCATTTTAATTTTTTATTAATATATAACTCAAAATCAAAATTAAATTTGATATTAAATCATCAAATTCTAAGAATATTGTAAATAATCATAGGTTTATGGCGTAAGGTTTTATCAATTCTAAAATTCATCGAAAAAATATTTTCTTTTAAAAGGGTTGAAAAATATAATAAATTCATGCTCTATTGCTAAATCGAAAAGAAAATTCACATGAAAAAGCCGTGCTGAATCTTCCTTAAAAAAAAAAAAACAATCAAACAAACAAATCAAAACAAGAAAGAGTAACTGTAACCATTAGCCATACCCAT
This sequence comes from Ailanthus altissimus, assembly GCA_946807835.1. Classification (NCBI taxonomy): domain Eukaryota; kingdom Viridiplantae; phylum Streptophyta; class Magnoliopsida; order Sapindales; family Simaroubaceae; genus Ailanthus; species Ailanthus altissimus. The sequence continues at coordinate 26,883,465 of OX327684.1, forward strand.
AGCCATAGCCATAGGCAAGTGAAGGAAAGAAAAGATTCGAGAAACTAAACACTTTGAAGGTTGAAAGTTTCAGGTCTTCAACTTGACCCCTTTTTTTTCTGAAAAAAATTATTTATTTAATTCCTCTCAGTCTGTTCTCTCTATCCGTAATTCGCCTCTGCGCTGCAACCCTCAAACTCAATCAAACTCTCACTCTTATTCTCTAAAATCCGAATGCATCACTATACAATAACTCTTAAAAGTCCCCTCTTCCTCTTATCATGCCCCTCCTCCCCACTCAACCATCACCCGAAACCCCAGGCTAACACTAACCACCCTCCCGATTTTCCCGCCAATTCCCCTAAAAACCATACCTATGTCTATCTTCTACTGCAGCGGAACAGGTGTCTCCGCGGCGCCCAACCACGCCTCCAGTCCCCGTAACGGCACCCTAGACGACAGGAAGTTGAGAAGCACCGGAGTTAAGAATAACGATGTTGCCACTCTGGGTAATCTCTGCGTCGATATCGTTCTCAATGTTCCCCAATTGCCGCCCCCTTCTCGCGAGGCCCGCAAAGCCTTTATGGACCAGTTGGCCTCCTCTCCCCCAGATAAGGTCCTTCTTCTTCTTCTTCTTTTTTTGTTTGTTTATGTAATCCAATAATACTGGTTCATAGAATTTTTTCATGTTTCATTAACTGAATTTCACTATTGCATTTTCCATTTCTTTTCTTTTTCTTGAATTTGTGTATTGGGGATACGCAAAATCAGATTTTATTTTTTAATGTCCAAAATGCTTTCTGAAAATGCACTTAGAAGTACTTATCTAGAAAACAAAATATTTCTAAAGATGCATTTAGTTGTATCTATTTTAGCCAAACATTGCAAAATCAACACAAAAAAAATGTCTTTTTTCTTTTTTTGGTTATTAGCTATTTGACAGTGCTCTTCAGTGTCTTAGCCACCCAAATGCGCTTAATTAAACCAGGTGCTGATGTTGGTGTATTGATTGTTGTACGGTTTTGAACACAGAAATAGTGGGAAGCTGCTGGAAACTGCAATGTAGCTATAGCTGCTGCAAGACTGGGACTTTGTTGTGCAGCTATTGGTCATGTAGGTAACGAAATGTACAGAAGTTCCTATTAGATGTGCTTCATGACGAGGGAGTTGGTACAGTTGGCATGAGTGAAGATACTGACATTGTTGACAGTGCTAGTGCTGCATTCAAAACCCATTTATGCTGGGTTCTGGTTTACCCTTTGCTGAGACACGGCTTTTGCAGGTGAAATTCTCACGTATTTATTGTCATCATTGTTTGTATTTTCTTATTATGTCTCAATCATTAAGATTGGTGAGAAGTGATCCGTGTCTACTTGTCATGCATTATCAGTTGAGCTGATTTTAGTAAGGAGCCTGCATTCAGTTGGATGCACAAACTATCTGATGAAGTAAAGATGGGCATTAAACAGTCAGATCCTATTCTGTGATGGTTATGGCTTTAATGAACTCACCCCCAGTCTAATAGCATCAGCCCTGGAGTATGCTGCTGAAGTTGGGACGTCGATATTTTTTGATCCTGGACCACGTGGAAAGAGTATGTCTCATGGAACACCTGAAGAACAGAGAGCTTCAGGCTGTTTGTTGAGAATGAGTGATGTTCTGCTCTAACATCTGATGAGGTTTGACTTCAACTCCTCTTAGCATTAGAAGATCAACTTCTATTTATATTATTTTATTTTATTTTATTTTATTTTATTTTTATCTACTTTTTTGGGAGGAAGGACATCATCTTCATTATTGTCTTGTTTTCTTGGTCTTTGTTCGATTTCTTTTTCTGCTCTGCTTGTTGAAAGCCTTCTGTGCACTGCATTTCATTGTGGTTTTATATTGCACTGCAATGCACTTTAGAGCAATGTTAATCGCCTTAATCTGCATTCCAGTTCTTTTGTTCTATGGTTTAGGAATGTACCCATCTCAGTGATCTCTTCTTTCTCAATCATTTGTCTCTAGGAGGCATTTTTCTTTGTCGTCTTCTTCTTCTTCTTTGTCCTCTTGTATTTCATCTTGTCACCCTGGCTGCCGCAACCTCCCTTTCATATGCTTCCTCCCGTCTCTTCCTCCTGCTGTAAACAAAAGACAGGGGATAATGCATTGATGGTGTCTACAGCCACGAGTCATAGAGTGGAAATGGATTGCCCTGACCCAATCCATGTCAGAATATTTATATTAATGCCATTATTTGTATCTACATTCTATTTATATCCTAAATAATTACTAAGATATCAGGGATTTCTTTTTCATTTAGCTCTGCATCTTTTCATGGCCCCATCATCTCTGTCTTCTTCTTTCTCTCTCCACCCTATCAAAACTGACAATTTGTGTTGGAAGACCTCCTTTAATGTTGCTGTGACACTGTCCTTCCTGCCAATCTCATAGCCAAACTCCGGAGTCTCGTAGAATTATCATCCTCATTATCTTCTTGAAATGAAAGTTTTGTTTTCCTTTGTGGCAGTTATATTATCAGCACAAGCATGGTCTTTCACTGACGTGTTTGACAACATTGTCTGGTATCGTGGAATGCGGTGTATATATATCTCTTCAAAATTCTTTGACAGATCTTTTCTATGAGAGATTCATCTCTTTCTTCTCTCTCTGTGCTTCATGCCTCTAATTGCCAAAGAGTTTCTTGCCTGTTGCTAGTCTGATTTCTTTTATTACTTATCAGGCTGAATCATTGCCCGGCATAAGAAACCCACTAATAGCAGGGCAGGAGTTACTCAGGAAGGGGCTGCACACAAAGTGGGTTATCGTTAAACTGGGTTCCAAGGGTTCAATTTTAGTTACAAAGTCAAGTATATCATGTGCACCTGCATTCAAGGTATGATTTATAGCAAGTTCTCTTGCAGTGCGGCATGAATTCTCCTCAGACTTGTTTGAAACTAGGATGCTATTGTCAACTACTAGATGAGTGCTTAAAGTAATTGTGGCACGTTTTAATGTTTTCTCATGAATAACGTATATCATGTGCTTATTCTTATAATATGGTGGACCTTCCATGACGAATTTGGGCTTGAAAATTCCAAGATATAAAATAAACCTAGCATTTACTCTCCTTTCTCTTCTGTTCTCTTCATGATATCTAGTCGGAAAGTAATCTTATGAGAATCTATTTTCTAGTCTGTCTTCTGTGAAAATATACTTTTAACCTCTCACTCGAGTTTAATTGACTTAACCTTTTTGGGTTCTCATGCATTCTTATATGTACAACAAGATATTGATTCATATTTGAATCATGAGCAGGTGAATGTGACTGATACTGTCGGATGTGGAGATAGCTTTGTGGCTGCTGTTGCATTTGGTTTTGTACACAATCTGCCTACAGTTAACACATTAACAATTGCAAATGCAGTGGGTGCTGCAACTGTTATGGGTTGTGGTGCCGGTAGGAATGTGGCAACATTGGAGAAAGTAATAGAACTTATACAGGCATCCAATCTCAACGAGGATGAAGCATTTTGGAATGAACTTCTTGATCAAAATGTATACACTTAGAAAATTACAATTCTTTCAAGAAGTGGCATAAATGGAAGCAATGGGCGCATGAACCATGTGGATCTACCAAAGGTGACTTCTGAGTTGCTGCCTAAGCTTAATTATGCTTGGTTAGAGGGAAAAGTGCCATCTTGACAGGCAGTGAGGAGGAATAGATTTCCAGGGACTAATTTGAAGTTATAGGAACTAATTCATTTTTATTGGTTCTACTGAGTTTGATTGCACTGGTAATTATACTGCCGTGAAAGGAAGCCAGATTTTGGGACAATTAATGCAGAACTGGGTTCCTTTTTTATTCCCCTGAACCAGAAGCATACATACATGGGCATGGCGATGGCTTTTGTGGCAACATCTTATTGGCTATTGGAATGCCTTTACTTTTGATTTGGGTTCCTCGAAGTTTTAATCGTACTTATAAATCTTTGTATAGATCAATAGATGTTCTATTTTTTGCACAACGCTTGGCATGAATGCTAATCATTATAGGACGAAGTACTAGAATTTTGGTTTGATGCTGTTAGCATAATTTGTTATTACTGAATGGATGCAAATAACAATTTTGCTTCTGTTTATAGTTTCTTTGAAATTTTACGTTTACAGAATTTTGTGACTGGAATGTATTCTTCAATTATTTTAAATCATTCCAGACAATATTGGTTAAAAAGCAAATCTATATTTAGTTCACATTAAATAAAAATAATAATTAAAAAGAAAAAAAAAAAGAAGAAAAGAATGTCACTGTATGGATGAGGATCCATGAACGATGAAGAGATAACTCTGTTTCTTGTCCAATAATACTCATAATTCGACTTTGATGAAAAAAATTATGTATTAGTATTACTGATTATCTCATGTCTGGTGATCCACCTCACCTGTTGTGTGTGGGTTTGGTAAGTGATTCATAAGGTCCAGGCGAAGCCACATAATGATAATTAAATTAGCTAAATCTGAATCTCTCCCACTTTACAAGTAATTATCACCCACTTTCTAAGTAATCATCACCCGTCTAAAAGCCTCATAATTAAATAACTTTACACTAATCATTATTAATTATGTAAAATTATTACAATATTACTAGTCTACTGTATGTACCAAATAATAATACAAGCTCACTTATATTAATGAAAGGATAAGAATAAAATAATAAATAAAATAGATAATGTGATAATAAAATTAATCAATTTTATCATGACACCTTAGATAAATATAAGTGAGTTTGTATAATTTAATATGTATATATAATGTTGACTCAAAATAATAGTTTTTTTTTTATTAATGAGTTCTAAATTGATTTGTTGTAAAAATTAAAACTTTAGACTTTGACTGTGTAGGTTAAGATTGCGAGTTTGCTTGGGTTTCTGGTTTTTACAAATACAATAAAAGTTATCGTTAAGACTTCGTCGGTGGTGATTTCGGTGAAAACTCTTTGATGCTTAAGTTAAGTATTTGTTTGAGAGTGTTAAGAGAAGAAGAATATTGAGATAGATTCAATATGAATGTAAAAAGTTCAGAATAAAACTCATTTTGAGTTGTTTCTCCTTTTTATATAGCATCGGGCTTTTAAAAATATTGTGAGCTTGATATTTATATTCATCAGATTTGAAACTATTTTAAGTTATCCTCTAAATATTTGGTGTGATTTGGGGGATAATTTTTCAAAATCAGATGATTTTCTCTTAAAATGTTGTTGATTGTCTTTCTTAAGGGCTTGCCTTATTTGAGTCGTTTTATATTTTCATATTAAGTTTATGCAAACTATTTAGCATTTGCAAATTGTGTGACCTGTGCGACCTTAGGAGTATTTGCATACAAGCAATTCAATACACTTACTACGCAAATATCCTTGTGGTGCTTGTACCATTCCGGTTTGAAGTCTTTAGAGTGCGTTATTAAGTATTGGGCTACTTAACTTTGAATGACTTAAGTAGGACCTGATCTGGTCAGATTATCTAAGTGATTCCTTTGGGCGGTTGCCCCTTGGATTAGGTTTTCGAACCTGCCCATTTATATGAAATATGTCGTAAGGTTGAAATTTAAGCTCTTGGAGATTGGGCTTTTGGAGATTTTAAAAAGTAACATATAATATTATTCACATTATTATCTATATAATTAAGATTTGTTTTATTTTATCTATAATAATTATTAATCATAAACTTGATTTGAGTTCAATTAAAACTTAAATAAGAGAAAGTTTATGTTTTCAAATTTCAATAATGATCAAACTATATATATAGTGTGCATGGGAGTTAAAATATTTAAATTAGTTAAAAGGATTAAATTTTATATTATGAAAAGTTAAATTATTAAAGTTAAAAACTGACAAAGATCAAAATTTAAAGTTCTTATTTTTAACGAATTAAAATTGAAATTATATATTTATTAATTTCAAACTTTTGTTTGCAGGTCTCGGAGTTCATGACCTCTTGGACCTAAATATAGTTCCACCTTTATGGAGTAACAATTATTCATTTGAAAGGTAGCCGAGTCTTTTCCTATAATCTATTCATGTAAGGTAGTGATCATTAATTAGACAATCAGCCCAAATCAAATAGATGAATGACGATTTTTATACAATTACAACCCTAACAGGTGATAAAATGATAGAAGAGAATTTGATATAAATTGTAAATAAATAATGTTATTCATCTTAAATTGTATTTTAAAAAATAATCTATCAAATAATTATTAGTCAGTAAAATAATATAATGAGTGATTTTAAAATTTATACTATTTTATTACTTAATAATTATTTAATATATTATTTTTTAAGAATATAATTTGAGATATAATTTAATGATATTATCATAAATATTTTTAACCTTTGGCTTAATAGCATCGATATCCTCAACTTTAAAAAATAGGTAATAATGCCTAATTGTTAAAAAATATTATGTTAGTATTAACAGAATTACATGAAATAACTAAATTGCCCTTATAAATTCAAAAATAATAAAATGACATTGCATAATAAACGAGAAACACAATTTCTCATAAAAAAAATTCAAAATTCAATAATAAATTAATAATATCTTTTTTATTTCTTAATTTTTTAATTAATAATATAATTATTATATTAATTTATTGAATGATCGCTGTAATAGCAGTCATAAATGCTGCATGCATTTTGGCCCCCTATAACTGCAGCAATAACGATCTTTTGTGGCTACTACAATAACAGCTATTTTTGGCAGCGTGCAGCGGCCATTTGTGACCGCTACAATTGCGACCAGTTTTGGCTATGTGCAACGACCACAAATGCTGCAACGACAGCTATTTTTAGCCATTGGTATTTTTTATTTTTTAAAGATAATTTTTTATTATTTATTATTTAATTACAAGGATAGAAAAGTGTTTGGTAAGGGATAAGGTTTGTTTGGACAAAATAATAATGAAATAATAATTTTATCATTTTTTTGACATTACTATATATTTACCAAATATAAGGGTATCAATGCTATTACGCTAAAACTCAATAGTATTTATGATAATATTCTATAATTTATGATATGTAATACTAATTGTTATAAATATATGTGGTTGTGATTTTCAAGTTTCCTTGTATGGAAATATTGTGATTTTCAAGGTATAATTATTATGATTTTTAAAAAAATTTAAAAAAAAATTGATGAGTATTTGATAAACGCCTAACTGTAAAAAAAGATAATATTTATCAAATAATTCAATCATAATGTTCTAAAAATATAATATAAAAAAACACATTTTTAAAAAAAAAGTCTAAAATGGCAAAGCGTTAGTCGGTTTACGTGATTACATCCCATGCATATATAAAATTAAATGCTATAAAGAGGGAGTGAACACGATGTTAATCTTATCTAAAACCATTTGCATTACCAAGTCGCCTTAATTGACTTAATTTCTTCTTTTTAAGAATGTGAATGCAGCTCGATTAAGAAAAAATGCATACAACTTCTGAACCCTGTTATGTTGATCTGGTCAAAATTATATATTTCATGGGAAATATCCATTGAAATTTACAAAGTCAAAATCTAAGTTGAGTTGTCCTTACTAATTACACACAAATAGAACTTTATATATGGCAGCCTGTTGATTTCTTTTTCTCTTTTGTGTGTATGCAGAATATGCAGACGCTCGAAACTTATTTTATTATTAAACAATGTGCGGGACATAGATTTTTTTTAAAAAAAAAAAAATTTGGTTAACCTAATTGTTAAGTCTTTCATTCATATTTTATATTGTTATCGCATGTGTGATCCTAATTTTTTACCTGCTATATCAAAAGTCTTCACAAAGATAAAAACTAATTATGATGTCTTGAGCAAGTCAAATTCCAAGCTTTTACCGGGAGAATCGAGGTGCAGACCTGAAGCAGGCACAATAATATTTATCTGAATTGATAAAATGAACTGTCAATGTGTATTACAACTGCTTCCAGATCGTTTTCCAGGAGGATGGAAAATGTTATCTTTGCTTTGCATGCAAAAGTTGAAGACGCAACAAAAAATAAATAAATAAAAGGGTGAGCTCAGTTTTCGGAAATGGCTAAACAGAGTACTGTTTGTGATCACATTCACATTCAACCAAATATCTATGTTCCCAAGTTGAAAATGCAATATCAATTCAATATATATATAAATGATACTAACAATGATAGTAATAGTAAGTGAGGTCATTTTGTTTTGATGTCAATAGCTAGCATCTTGAATACGTATAAACATACTTTCCAAATTTTATGTTAAATGAACTCGAAATCTTGTTTAATTTTACTATATGCAACAGCTGCAAGAAACTTTTTGGCTCATGTTGTAATTAATTATCTATTCATATTGACAACATAATCGTCCTGATACATATCAATATCATCCTCGCGTCTAACTACTTGCTCCTACTCTAGAATCCCATTCATTGAACAAATTTGAAAAGCTTCAATTATTGGGGGTTAATGACTACTATTCAAATAGGTTTCAAGTTTGAACTAGAATTCTCTCCATCTAAACTTTCACTTGAATAAATGCAAGCATCAAATTGGAAGTTAAGGGAAAAAATAATAAAATATTAACCATATATGGTTCTTGATTGACACTATACTATTTTTTTTTAAAAAAAAAAACTAATTGAAAAACTCAGATCAAGAAAGAATTCTAATTCTTCAAATTTTGTGTCAATGATTTTTAAATTTTTTATTATATATTCAAGTTCAAGTTTTAATTAACTATCAATTAAAGTCTTGTAAGTAGATTTCCAATGTTTCAATTTTTGTGTAGAACACTTCACTTCAAATTTTGTGTTGAATATCTAATTAAGGATATAAATCTATATAACAAGTAGTAAACCAAAATCCATTCTTTTTAACAAAAGTGGTTGCTTTTGAACAAGTCATAGATATATGTACTCCTAGTGAAGACATGGGTAACAACAAGAACTATCTAAGTATAGGGACCCGCCCAAATACTATGTGTGTAACTTAGAAAGGGGCTAAATTATCTGGCTTGTAATCATAACAAACCTAACCATATACAAGAACTTCACTGCTAGCTAGAAACAAAAACAAAATAGATGACTATTCAAAATCGACAGGTACGGTTCCTTTTATAGAAGTGCTTTCTCTCTATTATTTCTCTATTATACAATAGGTCTCCACCCACAAAAAAAAAAGAATTAGAGTTGCAGACGACACCTTTTAGAGAAGAACATGCTTGAAATGTGGAAACAGAACGCTATTCGAAAAGGTGCCTTGACTTTTAGGCTTATTTTTATAGTGTAATCACTTTAACTTGCATATATGTCTCGATTCCATTTGCTTTTATGTTTAATCAATCGTTGAAGATTTATCATAATTGATGTATGTGGAAAGAAGTAATATGAAGGACACTTTATTCTGGCAGAATTGTTAGACAACATAGGGGGCCCCTTAAAGCCGATTTCGACTCGAAAATTTTCCATCTGTGCAAGTTCTTTCGCTTCAGATAATTATATAGATTTCTGGGCCAAGCAAGCTTTGGCTGTATTTTGTGAGTATGTCGCTTTGCATATTCTTTCAAACTTTTATTGATGTTGAATCCTATGGTGGAAATTCATAGTGACTAGTGTTCACGGGACTGTGATAATATTATATACATAGTACTGTTCGATTCTTAGCTGGATCTCATGATTGTCTTATAACTTGGACTAGCTTTGCTATCTTATCTAATCTAACACATCCCCATCCATTCTAATTGTGCATTGAACCACTTGAACTTGATTGATACCTGTATGCGCATGTGTCAATGTGAATTATTTGATGTTGCTTCTAATAATATACAAAGGCGCAACTGACATATATATATATATATATATATATTAGTTGAGACTGAAAGTCATGATCGGTATGAATATTTACAGATTCTATATACCTAATGCATTGGATATTAGCTAGCTATCCCCTGTTAGCATCCCAAGTGACCGTCAATTACGCAACGACGGCAACTTTTGATTTGATATTCTTGAGTAAACTTCACTGAGCATCTTGCTAATTGATGATCCTATTATAGGCTTGTTTGTCTTTGATGATATTTTTTTGACACATTTTAAGCATGGTCTTTAAATTTTTTAACAAATTTCAAGCATTGTCTTTATTTAATAATCAAAATGACAGAAGAGGTTGGTGATATTTTACCCTAGCTAGCTAGTTGTTACTTTCACATGGTGTGCATGCATGGAGAATCATCATAAACTCCAACAATGAACATGTTCACGTTTACAGTGGGCTATCTAGTACTGGATAAACAGTAAATTTTAATCATCATTATGTTTTGACCATGTATAGAACACTGTACATCTGCAAATAGGCAAAGCTATAGGAACCATCATACACGTTTCTCTTTGGAACTGTTCAGATTCCAGACTCATGTCAATTATTTTCCCTCTCAGGAATCTCATGCGGCCAGTACTAGAAGTAGGTAATAAGCATTATTATTCAGCCAAATGCCGGACAACTTAAATTATTAAATGAAATTGATGAAAATGGATCTATAGAAAATGAGGATTGTTTGCAATTGCTTAAATTTACTTCTGAGTGCTCAATATACATGAATTAATTGATAGACTGTTTCTTTGTGAAATTTCAAGCTGTCGGTGGAAACATATATATAAGTGATTTGATGTCACTTCATATAGACTAACTTTACCACCATAGATAATTCAAATTATTGCTATTCTGAGACCTTAATTATTACTTAATTTATTTTGTTTTTAATGTATTGTTTGCTCTACAATATCTTCATAGTCATACAGGCTCTTTCAGTCTACATAAAAATACTCCAAGACTTACCAAGAGCAAGAACTGATCGGAAATGACAAAAATTAAAAAAGCGTTCATAATTTAACATAAACCTGAAATCCGGACAAGATTTACAAATTATGAGTAGCATATATAGTGGCTTTTTGTTACATTTTTTATTTATTTATTACATCTCCCTTTTCTCTTTATATATGTTTCTTGTATTTGTAGCTAGCTTTGACAGACCAATCTTTGTTAAGCTTGCGATTTAAGTTTGGCATCTGTCACACCATAGCTGCATTTGCCCTTGACCATGTTAGTTGATGGAGGTTTTCCAATTCCCACATTCCCTTTACCTCAGTGGCAAGCAAAAGACATATACTTTACTTGAGAGATGAGATTAAACATAGGGTCATATACATAGATATCCTTGTAAACTATATAATGTTGAAGATTAGCCGTATTAATTAATATTTAAGGCCTTGGATTTGAGCTTCAACTATAACAATTTACGTCTATCATCATCTCCGGATGTGAACTAAATGACCTAGTTTTTGAAGAATTTTTTTGACTTAATTATGATCGATTAACAAATTTTTATTACATAATTAAACATGTTTCTTTCATAATATATATGTTTCATTAACATCTAATCAAGCTTGTTGGTAATTAATAATAATTAAGAGAATTGACAGTTGACCCACTAGGTTACTAAAATTTTTAAGTAATCAATTATATTCTTTTTGTTACTATTTTTATGTTGAAAAAATTTCCAATTACCTTCCTACAATAATTAATTTGGGTATTTTAAAAACTTAGAAACCTTATGAATAATTCAAAAAAAATAAGGACTAAATTGTCAATTTTCCAAATAATTATACAGCTGTTACCTGCCTGAATTAATTCTTAATTGGATATGGTCAAACATGAGTATACATACAAGAGCTTCTAAATAGGATTAATTCGAAAGAGAAGTGTTGAAGATAAAACTTTGCTTCCAAATTTCAAAAGCCAAAAGCAGCTATTTAGGTTGACCTCACTATCACTTAACAGAATATGGACACTTTTTTCTCTTGGAGATATAATTATAATTATGTTGGAGAGAAAGTCATAAACTTATTCAACCGAAAAAAACAATTTATATTTGGATTGTTAATGGAAACATCTGCTATATTTAAATCAACTACATATCCGCTATAATGTGAAAGGTATGTTAGGGGTAGTGTAGAAAGTGGACTCCAAGTCATGTGACCCAATTACAAAGCATCTCTCCTCTTGAATCCTACGTATATAAATGACCCCATGAAAAAGAAATAATGCATGGCCAAATCAAATCTAGCCCTATGCCCTCTCCATCTTCTTAATTTCCTTTTTTTCTCTCTTTCTATCTCTACATCTTTCTCCTTCCCTGATATACATGAACAGTTGAGGGGAATGTTGTCTGGTTCGAGATCATTCATACTCCGTAAGCGATCGAATCTCATTTTACTTGTGCATGAATGATTTCGGACCAGGCTTCATTCCCCCCAACTCGGTTTAATTGTTATATATTCAGGATCGAAGATATGTATGATCCGGCCTATATATCATCGTTTGCAGAATCATTTTCGACTAATACTGGATAATTTGACGCAAGCAAGACGTAGAAAATAAGCCTCAATGTCTCAGTTCCAGGAGCTATGGCAGCAAAATTCAGGTGGGTAAGTTTTTCAATCCTTCATTTACTTAGTTCTACATTTCTTTTTTTCTTCCTTCTCTTTGGATAATCTGTCGTCTCAAGAGTCGTGTTAATGTGAACATCTGACTATAAAAACTGGTCTGCCTTCACCTTTTTGGTTTGTTTATGTTTTAGGGATTTGGAAAGTTGATTTTGCTGGGGGACTTTGCTTGTTGAGACTAACCAAGCTATCACTTTTTATTTGTTTTCTTCTTTTCTTTCGTATGTGATGGGGAGATATAAAAAATGAGCCTTGAATTTTCCTCTTTCTTCTTCCTCGTCAGGATCAGGATTCTTCATAACAATTCCTTTGTCTTAGCCAAACTATAATCTACTAGGTGGGTCAGATATTAAATTTATGTGGGTCAACCCCTCGTGAAAGAACTAAATCTACCTTGTGCGTCAGATTTTACATGTGAAGCTCATAATTTCAGGTGGGTCATATTTGCCTTGAGGATAGATGTTATCATATGTTGAATCTTACCTGTAATTCTCCATGCTGCTAGATAAGATTTCTGATGATGCAACATATATATGCAGAAATTCATACGCTTAAGAGTGAAGAATATAAATATGTACGCTCTCTAATTTTTATGTATAATAAACATGACATGACTCGTGGGCACAATATCAGTGATCATTATGGTGTTGTATATAGTAAGGTTGAAAAATTGGAACCAAAGTACTTGGTTCCGGGATTTGATAGGACGTGGAAGCATAGAGATCGGAAACTTTAAAAAGAAAAAGAAACAAATAAAACAAAACAAACTATTGAAAGGAGGAAAAAAAGAGGGGATTGTTGGCAATCAATAAAAGACCTTTTGTCTGGTGTTATATGTTCCCGGTGTAATTGCGATGACTTTTCCATGCATCATGGAGGGCTAGTTGCTAAGTGTCTAGGGTTAGGGTCGCCAAACCTAGTAGCTGGTATTATGAAATTAGATTCATTCACTTTCTGTAACCTGTTCTTTCTTTCTTGTCTTGACGATGATTATATTGTTATCTTGTATTCGTGTCCTTCAAATTTCACTCTTCATGCCAATCAACCTTGCAAAAGAAATGGAAATAAATCACATAATTGTATATTGAGATTACTCAAAACTCGCTCTAATAGATAAATTAAATGAGTTACAAAAGATAAGTTCTTTGTGCACAAATTATATTTTCCTTCTATTATTAATACATTTTGGAATCGGAAACACATAATTACACCATGATTACTTCGTCGTGAGTGTTGCACAAACAAACTAACTAGTCTTATTTAAGAAAGAAAAATGCAATTAGCTTAACATAATTCCCCCGACAGAGTACTTTTCAAATTCAACATACCCTTTATTTTAGCTCCAATTTTTTTGTAATTTAATTGAAAGTTTAATTCTTGTGTTTATTAAATTATTTATTAAGATCTTATTTTTTACAAAAAATATCTCAATTAGTCCTTATATTTAAAAAGATTCCATCAAGTACTTTGTTTTTTCTTTTATCATTTTACTCTCGTTGATATTATGTGATATATATTAATATAATAATTCTTAATGATAATTAAAAAAATAAAATTAAATAATGAGTACTAATTTTAGATTAATATATTATGTGGAGATTAAGATTACAAATTGAAGTAATTAAGATGACAAATTAAAATTATGAAACTACCATCTATGCAATACCACCATTCTACCATACAACTAATTACCAAATTATCATCTCAATAATACTACTAGTTACACCCAATTATCATTCCAACAATACCACCAATCACCAAACTATTATCTAACAATAAACATCTATCTATCTATATATATATATATATTCTTTGTCCCATATAAGTGGTGGAAAAGAAAGGAGGGGGAAGGATGAAATAGAGCAGTGGCGCAGTATGAACAAAAGTAAAAAAAAATTATTGAGCCATGGTTGCGTCTCTATGTGCTTTCACATTATTTCAAATTTTTGATAGAAAATAATATTTTTTGCCATAAGAAAGAATCGAACTGGATTGTTAAAAAAAAAAAAATTCAAACTGCATAGTAAAATTTAATTTTAATTTTAAAAAATATCATTTTAATCTCTAATTTAATTAATAAAATCAACTTAGTCCTATTTTTTAAATTTATATTACGTTAGTTCTCGTCATTATAAATATTATATTAAATAGTTACTTTTTTATTATAATATCCTTAATGTAACAAATGAATCTCTAAATAAAAAAATAAAATAAAATAATTTTTATTTCTACACCAATTTTTATTTTTTATTTCTCCCCTTTCCCTTTCTCCTTCCCCCACCCCACTAAAAAATTCAAAACCAGCCCTCTTTTTCATTTCTCTCTTTCTTCTTATCTTTCTCATCTCTTTCTTTATTATAGAACTCCACAAACAAATCTTGACACTAACAATAAACTGCTCTTAGCTCTACCAATAAATTTCATATTTTTAATATTTTTTATTTTTACTTTTGATTTCTTTATTTGGAATAATATTTTTTATTTTCTATTTATTATTTATTACTTTGCTTTTTAATATCTTCTAAGTGTTTAGGCTTTTAAAAATTATTATTTATGAGAATCTTTCTTATTTTTAAAAATTGGGAGAAAGAGAGTTTCTTCTAGTGATGCAGAAGCATAGTTACATTGTAGAGTTTGAGTATGTCCACGATCACAAAGCTGGCAAGATTGATGTTGAATTGAATGGAAGGCTGAATAAATGTGGTGTTATCAGTCCCCGTTTTGATATTAGCGTCAAAGAGATTGAAAGTTGAACTGCTAGATTTCTTCCCTCAAGACAGTTTGGATACATTGTGCTAACAACTTCTGTTGGCATTATGGACCACGAAGAGGCCAAAAGGAAGAATGTTGGTGGTGAACTGCTTGGTTTCTTTTACTAAGTGGAGATTATATTGAAAATGGAACTTGATTTTTGAGTTTTTGAAGTACTTTTGGAAGAACTTATTTACAATTGGCTTATTTTCCTATTTTGATTGATTTAGTTGTGCATTTTAATGCAAATAGTGTTATTTTTCCTTGATAGTTGAAAGACAAATTCTATGTTGTGTTAACACATTTATCGATTATTAATTGATTTTTTTCAAAAAAAAAAAATGAGAGAAAGGGATTAAGAAAAAAGAGAGATAGGAATTATGCTTGTTCATTAAAATTTTATATTTATATATATAGTAAAATTTTATTTTATTTTATTTTGATCCAATGAAAAAATGTCATTTTAAAATAACGATATACTTAAACGAACAATATTTCTATTTTAAATTTTAAATTAAAATACGTACATATTTAAAAGTACTTTTTTATCTTCAAAAAATAATTTTTACATAAATACGTTATAACAACAGGGACTAACTTAATATATATTAAAAAATAGAGACTAAGTTAATATATACCAATTAAACTAGGGATTAAAATGGTATTTTTTTCATTTATTTATTTTATCTTAATGGGATTTACAAATGAGCAAGGAAAAATACACTAAAACACATATACATGTTTAAGTTCCGAGAGTGAAATGATACCTGTAAGATCATCCTCGAAGTCATTAGATTAGTCAAAAGGGGGAAACAAATACAGAGCAGGCATGAGTATTTATGATGAGGTAGCCTAATAAAAGTAAAAAAGTCAATTTCCAAAGTGAATCACTTACCATAAAAGTAATAGAAGAATGAATTATTATCAATATTATTGTAATACTTTTTGACTCCCTGCCAATTATGGATATCCACAGAAAGAACACAACAACAGATTAAATGTACAAGTAAATCCATTAAAGGCGTTGCTATACTGTAAATGAATGTTGTTTTAGTATTAGCTGCATGATAATTGATTTATGAAACTGTAATATTTTCTCTCAATCATCTAGACTAGGCTCATGATTAGCACGTGTAGCTATAAATATTTTCCCAATTCAAGAGGTTGGCTATATATGGGTCCAACTGATAAATTCGCAAGGATAATTTGTCACATATTGTAGACACAGAGATCACAGAAACAAGAGGGTCCTGTTATAAAGTTAAAGGCTGGAACTTGGAAGGTATCCAAGGCAACACAAGATATATTCTCCTTGTTTATGAATCTTTCACGCCTTCATTCGATTGGCTGTATCTTGTAGGTTGTAGCTACGCTAGGTATCCTCAAATTCCGATTCTTAATTTGTAGCATATTGTAATAAATACTTTGATTTGGATCCGCATTCCATCGACCTCTTTTTGTTACGCAAATTTCATCTAAGTTTGTTTCCCGAAAGATGCAAATTCTTTCAGCACTTCCAACACTTTGTCAAGAAGAAAGTGCATGCGTGCATATATAGAGTGAAATGGTTATAAGATTCAATAGCACTTCAACTCCCTTCTCCTTAGAGTAGATCTTTTCATCATCAAACAGAAGAAATTTGGCATTTCTGAAGTGCTTAGCCTCAAATTCAATGGTCTATTACCATTTACCATGCCTGTTGCACCTCAAATTAAGGTCACTGATATGCTAAACAGTAAATGCCAATTGATGCATTGCTTCATTCAAGGATTTATATTGCACCTGGTTCAATATATTAAAGACGGATATTTTAATAGAAAGTTGTGATTGACGTGTATCCAACCTGCAGCTCGGAGAATGGAGCAAAAATCGTCATTTTATTATTCATTGATAATTGAGGAATTAGCTTTTGCATCGACAGCCGTTCTCCTATTTCGTAACTCCCCCAAAACACATTAAAGCGAAAAGAAAGATATATGAATAAGACACATTTTGAATCTAATAATTATGTTCTTCTACAATCAAATTTACCATGCCGAATACTAACTATTTCAGTATCGTGAGCAGTGTCAATAAAACATCATCCATGAAAAACACCTGTAAATATTGCTGCTAAGCAACAACCCTTCACAATTTCTTCTTTTTCTTACAAAAAAAAAATTAAATGAATTCCAAATAAACTTATTAATTAAAGATTCATCATGTGAATTTTACTGTTTGCTCTTGGACAGAGAATGACGGAAGCAAACCCTGATCACACACCTCTTTGAAGCATCAATTACGATAATCCGTTGGCTCCAACCATCTTTCCCTCTCCCCCCCATTTCGCAAAGCATATTTAATAGCATGCTAAATGTTGCCGAATTAGGCAGCATATATATCTTGATCCACCATCTGAATGAGCAAATTTTTAGCCTCCTCACAATCACTAAAAAATTATTCTTTTATTGTTTGTAATAGCAGCAAAAAGATTTGGGCGATTTTTTTCTTTTAATCCTTGAGGTCATTATTATTTTTAACTTAGATAAAAAGATCATTTAAATGACCTTTAACGATGTAAATTTATTGGATAGTATGAAGTCATAAAAAATTAAGTGATTTTTTTTTTTCATTTTTGAAGGAAGATGACACTTTATTTTGAAAATTGAAGATATAAAATTATTCTTAAAATTCTTTTGCAATAACTGTTTTTTTTAAAATAAAAATTATAAGAATTTTTAATCTAAATGAAAAAAAAAACATTTTTTATGACTTCTAATAACATTGAATTTCTTTAATATTGTGAAATCCTCTACAATTTTTTTTTATATAAAATAAGATTGAAGAAAATATTTTATCAATAGTGGTTGACATCAATTAATTTTCTTCTCAATAATGTTCAGCATCAATTAATTTTCTTTTTTTAAAGTATTTTTATCTAAAATTATAAGACTTAAAATAATAGAAATTTAGGAAAAGGACATTTGATTCCTAAAGATTGAAGAAAGAAACATGTAGATCCTAAAGTTCTCGGTCAATATTAGTCAATGTTATGTCAACTTCGGTCAACAATCACTAATAAACATCGATCAATGATTAGTCAACACCGATTAAAGTTAATAGGGAGCATAACGATGATTTAACCAGTTTTAATAGATTTTCAATAAAATTTATGGATTCCATTATTTGATAGGAGTGTAAATAAAAATTTTAAAATTTTAGAAATTTGCACCTCCTTTTTTTCTTCAAATTTAAAGGTATATATGTCCTTTTCGTAAAAACATTTTTACTCTTAGTAATATAAAATTATGTAAACAAAATTAGTTTTGACTTTTAATGACTAGTTAAATAAATAATGTTTTTAAAAAAAATATCAATTTATAATCCGCGAACTAATAGCCATAAAAGATAATAAAATATGCAATTCAATTCCACAATATTTCCCCTTTCTAATTTTTTTTTTAAAAAAATTAACTTGAATTGATTTGTACAATATATAGAGTTAAATATTAGATTATGTCCTAATTATGTCTTAATAATCAGATAAATAAATAACATTAAAATTTAATAATAAAAATACATCTCACATGTTTATTTGGTTACTCGATGGACGTACTAAATTAAATATATAAATGGTCTTCTCCCCACTCATTAAAGTTATTGAAAAGTTATAAAGTTATATTATCTTATAATTAAATGAGATAATAAATGAGAATATTAAAGAGTACAGGAAACTTAAGAGATACTTTTATTAATACTTCTAAAATGTTTAAAAGACACTTCTATTAATATTTTTGAGAATGTTAAATGGCACTTTCATAAATGATTTTGGGAAGCTCAAGATATATTTCTATTAATTAATGCTTATATTCATTTATGGTTTATATAAAGATAACTCTGGTAAAAAATTGATAACAAAAAAATTCATCATTGAAATTTTTTCTCAAATTAAAGATAATTTCATATAAAATAATTCACATAAAAAGTTCTGTAAATTAACAAGTGGATAAAAAGTGAAAGGAGAGAAATCAATTTATAAGAATGAACAATTTTTTCGCATCAAATATAACTCAAAATAATTTTGTGAGATTTATTTTATTCTAAGATCCTAATTTATAATATATATATATATTCATGCATATACTTAAGTTTAAAGTATTACATTCAATTGCAATTACAAATATAAGTTTTAACAATAAAGAGAACAAACCTTATCAATCAAAATATGCATCCTATTTCAAGACTTTTTGTTTAAAACTTGTAATAGAATTAAGAGCGTAAAAGGTCATGTACTACAGTAACAAATGAATCAATAAACATCACATAATGCAAAGATGCTCAATTCACAAAGTCAATGCGAATCCATAACAAGATGATCTTTTATCATTTCATCATGAAACAAATTTAATGGAGGGCGAACCCACCTGTGATTTAGGAACAAATAAAAAGATTAAAATGCAGCAACAAAAAGCATATCAAAATGGTTGTTGTTTACGCTAAAGAGTAAAGTAGCAGAACAAACTAACTACTTCACACAGTCTGAGCTGCATCAATAAACAGTATCCATGAACAGCAGTTGTAAATAGTACCTATACAAACAGTTTCTAATTTGAATGAGGTGGTCCTAATTAGCTTACCAGCTTATGATTCGACCCTTACTCTTGGCTCTTGGACAAGGAATGATTGAAGCAAATTCAAACATAGGTGATAATTTTCATCCTTGGCTAGTAGCTCTTCTAATATGAAACATGTAGTTGCATCTGGGACAAGATTTCTCTTTGCCAATTTGCAAAGAAGTTCAATTATTTTTTACTCAGAAGAGTATTATTCGTGACTATATCTGCCGCACAACCGTTTTCCTCCATATCTAATAAGAAATCACTTGTCTTCTCCAATTGTCCTTCTTTACAAAATCCACTGATAATGATATTATTAGTCACAACATTGGCACCAAGCCATATCGAGGTAACTTGTTAAATAACTCCAAAGCACTTTTCAGCTTTCCTGTTTTACACAAACCACTGATGAGGCAGTTGAAGATTTCAATTTTGAGTTCGAACTTGCAGTCTTCTCAAATAAGAAATAATTCCATTACTTCGGAGACACGAGCATTCTTGCAGAGGCCATTAATAAAAGCACTATACGACCACGAATCTGGGGCAACACTATTAAGTCGCATCTCATAAAATAATTTTTGCGCATCTCCAACTTTGTGTCACAAACTTTTTGAGAACTGTGAGATCTTAGACGCGTAGCGCACTAAGCAGTCGAGAAAATCACACAAAAAATAGAAGAAACACGCACACAAACTGTTTGAAAAAATACTCTTTATATTGCTAAAGAGAAACACAAGCTATGAGATATTCTGTACTAGTGAAGATGTCTCCATTTTATACTACTAGCTCTACACAATTAACGGCTAAGATCTAAGATGTTATACAACGATTTAACAGTATACATATAAGATTGAAAAATATACTTTGAAATATTCCCCCTGCCAAATAGGGGTTTACGTTCCTAACAAGTTGCGGGCCAAGGCCGTTTCTCCAACCCAAACAACAAGTCTTCTAAAAGCTCCAGTCCACGTAGCACTTTATGGTCCAAGTAGCCTCCAGCAGGCCTAGTCGCGCATTAAGTACTCAAAGAAATACTTGAGAGCACTTGGGGGGTGACATTCTTCCCTACCAAATTCACACGACGCCCTTGTCGCATCTTCACTAGAACTTGTGCACCTTGTTCTCGAACTGTCACAGTGCATTCTCGGGTTCGCAGCTTATTTCGCTATAGAACAATCCTTTTCACTTGATGAAATATTCATGACTTGGACGACAGTTTTTCTTTCGTATTGTTCTCACATTAAGGATAAGTTCAGCCTCCTTGTCATAAGATGTGGAAACTCCTAATGGTGCCTTGGCTTGTAGCCCACGCTTCGTGTCCTCCGCATCACCATGGTATGGCTTTAGGCAGCTTGCGTGAAACATCGAATGTAGCCGAAGTCTCGAAGGTAACTCCCCATTGTACGAGACATTACCAACCCTCTTGGCAATAGGAAATGACCTCTTATATTTTCAAACAAGACCCTTATGAAGTAGGTGCGTAGATTTGTGCTGCGTTGGAAGAATTTTCACTATCACTAAGTCCCATACACTATACTCAACATGTCTTCACTTGCCATCAGCCTATTTCTTCATCCGTTTTGTCGCCTTGTCCAAACACGCCCGTGCTTTGTCTGATTGTTCCTGCCAGGATTTTGCAGTTTTGTAAGCTGCGAGACTTCTTCCTATATCGTTGGATACGAGCGTGTGCAGCGTGAGAGGTTACTAGTCAGTAGCTAGCTCAAATGGGCTTTAGTTCATCAATTCACTCCTCTGTAAGTTGTATGAGAACTATGCCACATCTAGTAACTTGACTCAATTCTACTGATTTGCGCTTACAAAGTGCTACAAGTATAGCTCTAGTAATTCATTCACCCTCTCGGTCTGCCCATCCGTTTGTGTGTGAAAACTAGTAGAAAATGTGAAGCTCCAATCCCATGAGATTGAACAACCCTATCCAGAATCTTCTCATAAACCTCGTGTCGTGATCGCCAACTATCACCCTCGATAACCCTAAGTACTTAACTATGTGCTTAAAGAAAAGTCTTGCTGTCTCTTCTGCACTATACTCTTTGGGCGCAAGTATGAAAGTAGCATACTTGAAAAATTGATCTACCACCACAATGATAGTCCCACACCCCCCAGACTTTGATAAGGCTATGATAAAATCCATAGAGATGCTCTCCCAAGGTCTCTCCGGTATAGGCAATGGCTCAAGTAGCCCTGCGAGACTTCGCTGCTCAATCTTGTCTTGTTGGCACAAGAGACAAGTCTTGACAAACTATTCTATCTCTTCTCGTATATGTGGCCAATAGTATACCGTCTCCAATAGGGCGCGTGTACGCCGCTGTCCTGGATGTCTTGTCCATTTCATATCATGACACTCATTAATGAGGTTATGTCGTAAGTTTTTCTACTTTGGCATATATACTCGGTGGCCCTTGGTGTAAAGAAGCTCATCTTCTACCTAAAATTGTCGAGTCTTTCCCTTATGTGCTTGAGCGGAGAGCTGTGTGGTTACGATATCATGCTTTATTCTTTCCTAAAATAGGCTAAGTAAGTCTTTTCCAGCTTGCTCATAGTCGCTAACTCGGCTTTCCAATCATTAACTTGCCTCCCAATCCACTATGGCATGAATCTTCGTCCTATCCATCATTAACTTGCCGTCTTTGATCTTGTAACCTAAAAATTCTACCTCTGGCTTGGCAAATGAGCACTTATCCTTTTTCACATACAGCTCATTCTCGCGAAGCACCTTCAATACAGACAGCAAATGTTCCACGTGCTCTTCGAGAGTGTTGCTGTAGATAACGATGTCATCTAAGTGATGATGAATTTGTCGAGGAAGGGTTAGAATATGTTGTTCATCAATGTGCAGAAGGTGGCTAGTGTGTTTGTGAGGCCAAACGGCATGGCAAGAAACTCAAAGGCCTTATAACGCATCACACATGTAGTTTTCGGTTTATCTCCCTCGATTATCCGCACTTGATGCTAACCTGATCGCAAGTCCAGCTTCAAGAAGTACTTCGCCTGCCCCAATTGATCAAACAAGTCAGCAATTAAAAGAATAGGATACCTATTTTTTATGGTGACCTTGTTCAGCGCCCAGTAGTCTATACATAGCTACAATGATCCGTCATGCTTGAGCTGAAAAGCACAGGCGCATCGTTGGCGCCTTGGATGGCTGGATGAATCTCGCATCCAACAACTCCTTAAGTTGCTTTCACAATTCTGCTAACTATGGTGGAGACATTCAGTAGGGCGCTTTGGCTGGAGGCTTAGTCTCTGGCTCCAACTCAATCTCGTAATCAATCGCCCTTCTTAGTAGTAATTCTATGGTAACGCTGCTGGTATCACGTTCTGGTGCTACTTGAGCACTTTCGTGATTTCTGTTAACAACTCTTTTTCGCCCCCGTTCACCTTATCATTTACCTCCTATATAGTGGCGAGGTATGTCTCTTTTCCCCGCTTTGCTCATTTCTTCAGTTGGATGGTGGAAATGAGAGTGGTGTGAGCATTCGGCTTAGATTGCCCACCTTCTGGCTAATCTATTGTTGGCACCATGCATGGTCCTTCCTCTAGGATACATACGTAGTTATGTCAGGGAAGTGAAACCACATTAAACTGCCGCAAGAAATTCATACAAATAACAGCGTCAAAATCATTGAGAGGTGCTACTGAAAAGTTTATCTTACAATTCCATTTTTTTAAGCGCATTTCGACTCCACGAATAACCCCGTCCAATGGCTAGATTGGAACGTTCACAGTCTTGAGGTAGTCAATCCCCATCTTCACCTTAAGGCCAAAGTGCACTGCTTCTGCATGCTTAATGAAGTTGTGAGTAGCTCCAGTATCCACTAGTACTTGAGTCTTCTTCTCGTTAATGTAGGCTTCAACGTACATCAGTACCTTTTTCATTGGTGTGCAAGCTGCCCGTTTGGTATTGAATAGCTGCAAACATCCTAATTGTCCATGTTCACCTATTTGTTGAGTCTCCAACATCGTGTTGATAGCATTCTTCTTCGAACAATCCTTTACCCAATAATCCTCATTGCAAAGGAAACAGCTAGATCTCGGCTTTCTCCGGCCGTTGCACTTCTGCTCTCTTCCTATGGGTGGTTTACCTTTTCCCTCCTTATCTTGCGGAGGGTGAAACTCCCTAACTCCCTCACCTTTGTTATGATTGGGCTTTGAATTTTTGAACTTTCCCGCATCACCCTTGCGGTAATCTGTGAGTGTTTCTGCCAATGTAAGGGCATCGAATATATTCTGCACTCCATGCCACTTCAACTCATTAAACGCCCATATTTGTAATCCGTCAAAGAAATTGAATAGCAAGTCTTCTTCACTCATGTTGGGGATCTGCAGCATTAATAGAAAGTACTCCTCTATGTACTTGCTAATAGAGTTGGTCTGTCTCAACTTTTTTAGACACTTCCTAGCGTTATGCATTATATTCTCCAGATAGAATTAACACTTTAGCTCCTATTGTAACTCTATCCAGGTGTTGATGGTGCAGGTACCCTTGCGAATCCCTTTGCTCTTCCTACGCCACCGCAGAATTGCATGGTCAAAGAGATATAGGGTTGCGGTGTTTACCTTATCCTCATCCCGTACGCCTAAGGTGTCAAAATATCTCTCCATCTGCCAGAAATAATTGTCGAGCTCCTTGGCGTTCCACTTACTGCTGAACTCCTTGGGCTTAGGAGCATCGACCCTCGGTGCAGTCACTGTAACTTGAGCGGTGCCAGACCCGTTCGCCACTGCCTGCTTGCACAACACCATATCCTCATTGACAATCTCAAACTCTCGACGCAGCACCTCGACTTGGGTTTGAATCTTATCCATCGTGGTGTGGACCATCTCTTAAAAAGCCTTGATCTAGTCTCGTTGCTTATCCGTGTAAGCCTCGATGGATATGTCGATAAGGGAGCGCAGCTCGTCTCCCTGAGTGTCAAGGCCCACCTCGAGCTTCTCCAGCTCTCCAAGGCGATCTGCTGCCTTTTCGACAGTGCCACTGAATGCTTTCACCATGCTCCCCACATCCTAGCCTGGATCCACTGACTTGTCGTGATGGACACTGCTGTGCCTCTTAGCTTTAGGGTCCCAACCCTTCTCTTCAGTCAAATCCAACGGCGTGGCTTCTTTCCCCATCTTCTTTGAATCCGCTCTGATATCAAATGTTACGGACTTTTTTAGAACCGTGCGGCCTTAGGCGTGTAGCGCACTAAACAGCAGAGAAAATCACACAAAGAAAAGAAGAAACACCCACACAAGCTATTTGAGAAAATACTCTTTATATTACTAAAGAGAAACACAAGTTATGAGATGCTTTGTACAAGTAAGAGTGTTCCCCTTTTATACTACTAGTTTTATACAATTAACAGCTAGGATCTAAGATACTATACAACGATCTAACGGTGTACATATAAGATGAAAAAATATATTATAGAATATTTCCCCTACCAAATAGGGGTTTACGTCCCTAATAAATCGCGACCAAGCCCGTTTCTTTAATCCAAACAACGAATTTTCTAAAAACTCCGATCCACGTAGTGTCATATGATCCAAATAATTTCTAACAAAATTAATTACACATTAAATATTTGAGAAAATGCTTGTAACTTCATCTATCATTTCTTATTGTATGTAATAACATCCGGCCTAAATCCCTCAAATATCATTTCTTTATAAGAGTGATAGCTTCTTCTATCTTCCCATTCTTGCAGTACCCTTTGATCAAGATATTGTAGCTAAAAATATCAGATATACAGCCATTACTTATCATGGATTCAGATAATCCCTTTGCATCATTAATTCTCGCCACCAAGCAATAACCATCCATCAATATGTTATAAGTAATTATATCGTGATTCACATAGAAGCATAACTTCCAACAATCCATTTCGTTTCCTTCATCTTTCCTGCTTCACAAAGCTTATTCCTCAGAGCAGTAAATGTCCCTACATTAGACCCCACATCGTGATCCACCATCTGAATAAGCAATTTCTTTGCCTCCTCCAAGTAACCAGCACGATAAAGGCAATGAATTAGAGAATTATAAACAACTTTATTCGAGCTGATACCTCTGTCCTTCATATCACAAAATAATATCTTGGCGCTGTCTACTAACCCATCTGTACAAACAGCAGCAATCAAACTACTATAACAACTATCAGGCTTACAAATAACACCAGACTCATCATTTCTTCAAGTAGTTTAAGAGCAACAGTCGTATTGCCTGTTTGATAAAATCCATTAATCAATGTCTTATATGTAACATCATCAGGGCACAAACCTCGATCCACCATCTCAATAAACAAATCTTTTGCCTCCTCCAAGTTCTCCGCCCAACAAAAACATTGATTTAGGGTATCATAACAAATCACATTTGGGTTAATCCCTTACCTTTCAGTTCCAAAAACATTTCCTTCGCCTTGTTCACCAAACCATTTTTACAGAGACAACCAATAATACTATTGTATGTCACAATTTCAGGCTGACAAATAATACTAGATTCACTATTGGCATTAACCATTTTTTCATGTAATTTAAGAGCAGCGCTTGTATTCCTTTTTCGACACATTTTATCATTTGTGTTGTACGTAATCACATCAAGCGGCACATTTTATTATTTCTTCAATTGAAATATAATTTGAAGTATATATAATATTTTAAATAATAAAAAATATATACAATAAAATACAACTTAAAAAAAAATTAATTTTATATTAATTTTTTTGTTACAAGATTATGAATAAATCTGAACGGTGTTGCTTTGCAAAATGAAGAATCAATGATTATGTTGAAAAAAAAACTATAAATATTAAATAGTGAAAGCATTTTAGAAATAATTAAGGTTTATTTATAATATGGTAATTTTTTATGGTGTGTATTATTGATTAGTGTGTAATGTGTTATTACATCGAGTGAAAATAATATTTTTATCTTAAAATTTGGCTTAATACTTAATTTTGTCCTTCTTGTTTTGAATTACTCAAATTTATCCCTTTTTGTTAGTCCAATTATCATTAAATCATACTGTTAAAAGACAAAATCGTAATTTAATAAGAAAATATTCATACAATGTGATACATATCAAATGATTATAAATTATTAAATTAATAAAACTCTACTGTGCGACATTACCATCGCAACAAACATTTGGCAGTGGCTCGCTCAACCACCAGATTTTAATGATAAAAATAATTCCACAATGGTGTGATCATTTTTTATCTAAAAAAAATATCAAAATGCACAAATATGCAATGGGATTGAATGGGAGGCGGCGGTCATCGGCGATGTACATCACTACCATCCTATTTAACATGCACCATCGTTCTCATGGAGAAAAGCGACGGCCATCAATAATGCACGTCAAACGAAGCAACGATGACATGCACCATCCACACCATTGGATAGATCGTCAATAGTGCCGGCAGTGCACGTCTGATAAAGACATATTTGTTATATATTTTCTCATTCTTTTATTTTGATATTTTATTATTTTATAAGAATAAATAACTATTTATGTGCATTGTCGCTCTGTTTGACGTGCATCATCGGTGGCCGCCGCCTCTCATGACTCTCATTGCATATTTGGCCGTCTTTTAGTATTTTTTTTTTTTTGTTAAAAATGATCCTATAATTATGTAGATCACAAAAAATAAAGTATAATAATATAAATTTTGATCATTTTTATTGTTGAAATTTGGTGGTCGGCAGTGGTAGGCCAATGTCGGATGTTTGTGTTAATAGAGAGTTCTGTTTTTTTAATAAGTTATTTTTAAAATTAAAATTAAAAATTATTATTAAAATTAAACATATCTAAATGTATCACATGTCTAATTTTTTTTATCAATAGTCAATTATTTATTGACACGTAAAAATAGTATTAACAATTAAATTATTTTTTTGATGATGTGTTAGTTACTTTAAACATTAGGAGCGAAATAAATATTGTACTGAAATAATTACATTTTTATTAAATTTAATGATAATTGAAAATTTAAAATAAGATGAATAAAATTGAATAAAAAGTCAAATTTAAACAACAAAGATATCATTTTTCCTTGTACCAAATATGAGGTGGAATTATCAACAACAAGCTAGTAATTGATGCATTAGCTTGGGTCGAACCCAATATAATTAATTTGGTCCAATTCTAGCTCAAAGCATTATCTTAATTTAGAAATTAAACCTCAATAAATAAATACTTTATATTATTATAAATTGTTTTATTGTTTTATTGTGGCATTATTTAGGGTAAAAGAATTTGTCTTGAAACTTCGGAAACTTAATTATCATTTTGCCTGTAAGAACAATAAATTTATTGAATGCTAAAAGAAAAAAAAAAATACAATCATCTATTTGGTATAATCTTCTTGTCAAAAGAATGAAGATATACGACATTACAACCTATTAAATAAGGCAATAAATATATGCCTCAAATCAAGTACGAGAGATTAAATAAGGCATATTGGATGGCGAAATATTAAAATATAACTTGAGAAATGTCATATTATTCTTTTTTAATTAATAATAAAACTAACCTTAGTAATCAATAAATGAAATATGTAGTAATATTTTAATTATTTACTTAAATACTTGTGTTAGTAGTTGACTCGGTAATTAATAAGCATCATCTTATCAACATAAAAAAAAAAGTGATTCACTTACGTTAAAAGAAACAATATGATAGAATGCAATAGACAAGTCAATCAAGTGCTTACATGTGTCACTGTCATTTCCAAACAAATACAACGATTAACATGCAGATACAAAAGCATAGCAATGGATTAACAAGTCTGTTTCTCATCTTCACATCATCATCAAAGCCAACGAGAAAAAAATTCTCTCTCTAGAGATATTTCTGAGACATGCAGAAAGGTAAAGCCTCGAAGACAAAAAAACTTACGTTGATTCATTTTGTAATGGAAGTTGTGATAATTTCCATAATGTCTGAAATATCTTTATTCAGAAAATATCAGCAAACCCAGATTCACACAGATCCTGGTAGCGTCCTCGTTAGGGTTGTTCATGGCAGCAGCGATGCATTACCGTATACGAAAGCTAAGGGATCAAAAAATCATTCCACGTCGAAAGTTAAATGACTCAGGTCGTGTTCACAAGCTTGAATGGTTCTCTCATTATGTAGGTAAATATTTTTTTTATAAAATTATTGATCTCAATTTTTTATTTAGATCTTTCATTTTATAGCATTTCATTTTTTATTTTTTATACAAACAGCAAGGCAAATGGGATTTACAGATAGGAGAGAATGTCCACAGCTCTGCAAGTTATCTGCGGAATACATAAGAAAATCTGAAGGGTGTGAGGAGGATATATATATACATTTTTCTCTAATGAGCCTGGGGCTGATTCCCTTTTCATCAAGCTTGTTGAGGAGTTTGAGAGATGCATTCTTAGCTATTTTGCATTCCATTGGAGCCATGCTGATCTTATGCTTAATCAGGTTATCAATATTAATTAAGATCAGAAATGTTCGATTATGTGCTTTACGTTTTCGTATTATTAAAATCTTTCTGATGATATAATAACTTCAGGTGTTGAATTCTGATGCTGAGCCAAAACGGAAGCTCAAGCACATAGTCATGGCAGCAACAAGGTAAAATGTCTGGAAATACGTTGCAATAAAAAAAATTGGAAATTAAAAAAGAAAAAATTGAGAAAATAAAATATAGCCATTTTCAAAGGTGAAGCAGAAGCACAATGTAGGGAGGATAGAGATAGAGAGACATACGAGGATAGCAGATTTTTATCCACGACCAAACATACATATCAATGACAATGATGCAATCACGCAAGGACCCATGTGTTTAACCTTTCTCGTTTAAAATTAATCAGCTTAAATTTTTCGGCTCGTTTAATACCAAGTTCAATCAGAAGTTTCAAAGATACAGAGAAGGAACATTGACTGTCAGTATCAAAAAATTTAATGAGCCAGAAAACATTATACAATTATATATCTTCATTTGAATGCTAACTCATGTTTACTAGGCAACCAATGATCTTCTTACTAAACAAAAAACAACACAATAACATGGACAAAAAACATCAAGGAAAGTATATCAAATGACCATAAACAAAATGTTCGATTCTCTTTAGCTTGGCCATTTTATTATGCATGTTCGCAACAATTAGTTTGATCATTAATAGACAATTGAAAGCAATCAGAATTGCGGGAAATCAACCAAGTGAACTACAATGGAACCAGAAATGTTGATTTTGTTAATTGGGATTAAACACTAACCAAGTCATATCCCGTTACAATTAAAATTCTCTCTGTTTTCCGTTTGTAGGGAGCAAAGATTTGAGAGGGTGACAAAAAATCTGAAGGTGGCAAGAGTATTCACTACATTAGTGGAGGAAATGAAAGCAATGGGAATTGCAGCGAATGATGACTCTCAATGTACAGAGGTGATGGCTCCCGTGGCCCTCAGCAACAGAAGTCCAGTTCTGCTTTTCATGGGTGGTGGAATGGGAGCAGGCAAGAGCACTGTCCTCAAAGATATTCTCAAAGAGTGAGCTCCATTCATGCTTAATCTCTTCATTTTCATTAATATAATAAAAAAATCCAGGGGCACAAAATTAGAGCTTGCATTTTCACTGTATCCTCAACAATCAAAAAGTAAGATCAAACTTTCTAGAGTATGGTCTTGTCCATGAATAAGCTTGCGTCATTCCCACTTTTTTTTTCTTTTTTTTTATTTTTATTTCTATAAAACTCCATTCCTCTATTCCTCTTCTCAGTAGCTGTTTCTTCTAAGAAGCAGTGAAAATGATAAGTATAAACAATTTTCCAAAATATGAAAGGGGAACCTAAACAGTAGAGGTCTAATATTGATTGTTTTGGGTAAAATATGAACAGACCATTTTGGGCAGGAGCGGCAGGGAATGCAGTGGTGATTGAAGCAGATGCCTTCAAAGAAACAGATGTTATCTACAGAGCTCTCAGCTCCGGAGGCCATGTTGACATACTTCAAACTGCTGAATTGGTGAGATTTTGAAACTCTCTTTCCCTATGAACATTCAAGCAGATGCACCCTACAGTTTAGTCATATCAAAGTCAACACTGTTAGAACTTCTTTTCATCAGCTATTTGATGCAAACAAAACAAAACAATAGAAACAAATATCTTTCTACATGAAGTCAATACTCATGGGCATGCTGTGCCCCTAGTTTCACAGTATGGCGACTATAATTTCATCAATTAAAGAGTTGCTATCCCAGATCTGAGTGGTACTGCCTTCATTATCTGTAATTGGTTTATCACTTAAATTATTACATTTTCTAAAAGATTTTGTTAAATATCCACAGCATTAAATGGGGTAACTAAAAAATATACTAGGTAATGAACATTATATGGAGAGTTCAATAAACACCAGGCAGCAAATATCCCATTTGAAAACAGGGGGCTGAGTTGCAAGGTATTTGCTGACCAAAATATTGATGTTACCTCTCATAACTATTTCATTAATCTCGCCTGTTTAGATTAATATAGAGCACTAAAGGGGTTGATTTTTTTTCTATTCAGAGGGTAAAAGATTGTCTGCCCTTCATTTGTTGTTCCCCTTGCCTGCTCATGTTTGTATGCTATTCTCTACTTTCCCATATTTATTACAACAAATTTTCTAAGCACTTCAAAATATGTCTTTTATAAATTAACTCTTTCTTGAAAAGAAAAGATAGATTCACACAAGTAAAATTGGTAAAATTGCCTCCAACGACACCCTAACTTCAAAAAAAAAGAACGGTTCTTTCTCATTACTATTCTTCCCCTTCTTCAAGAAACAAAATTTAATAAGGCAAAAGTCAACCAAAATTTAATAATGCAAAAGTCAAAAAAAAATTTATGCCCTGGTAGATTCTTAAAAGACCATCTCTCCAACAACCAACTGAACAAAATAAATTTGTTAGGAAACTACAGTAAAGGCTCAATGACCAAAACTGGGAGACACTCTGGCCTGAAATCTTGATATCACAACATCCACTGTATAAGTTAACTTGCTTCAGCATGCA
The DNA here is from genome assembly GCA_946807835.1 of Ailanthus altissimus. Classification (NCBI taxonomy): domain Eukaryota; kingdom Viridiplantae; phylum Streptophyta; class Magnoliopsida; order Sapindales; family Simaroubaceae; genus Ailanthus; species Ailanthus altissimus. Next base: position 26,915,318 of record OX327684.1, read on the forward strand.
CTTGGACACCAAAAAAAAAATTTTTAAAAAAAGGTGAAGCCAGAATAGCCACATTCGGCTGCATATCAAAAACCAGAGATTTTAGATGCCAAGTTTCAGGAAAGATATACCTGGCATGGCGTCCCATCAGTGCTTTTGCTGCCTCAAATTGAGAGAAGCCTTCCCGGTTCTCTCAGAGTTATTCATTTGAGGTCATTTCTTCTGTAATTCTCTGCTCAAGGACCTCACAACTGCCGGAGCTCTTTGAAAGATCTGCTGCCACATATACAAACAGCTCCTCTCTCAATCATCCAATAGTCGTAGCCATAACATTCCAAATCAGTTATTAAGATTTCTTTCCTCTTTCCTAGTCATGTGATAAAGAGCATGAATAATTTACAAATAATTAAGTTGTAGTTCACATACTGCACTGAACTGAACCTGATAAAATTTGTAAAACAGTTAATTAGTTTGAATCAACAACAATTATTCAAACAGGTGCACCAATCATCAACAGATGCCGCATCGTCCCTCCTAGTAACAGCACTTAATGAAGGGCGGGATGTGATCATGGACGGTACACTCTCGTGGGTACCATTTGTTGTGCAGACAATAACAATGGCCAGAAATGTCCACCGCCATTGTTATCGCATGGGAGTTGGTTATAAGGTGGCTGAAGATGGGAGGGTAATTGAGAACTACTGGGATCGGGTTGATGAAAGAGAAAAGGTACCAGGAGGCAAAACAAGAAGACCATACAGGATAGAACTAGTTGGGGTTGTTTGTGATGCTTACTTAGCTGCTATTAGAGGTATTAGGTATGTTGCCAGGCACCGCACTTAGTTGATATTACCTTTTCAATTTTTAACTTGGTAACCTCTATTAAAAAATAACAATAATTTAGTAGCAAGAGAAAAGCTTTGCTCTGCTAAGATACTCATGAATCACAATTTGCACTTTGATAACTACAGGAGAGCTATAATGTGCAGAAGAGCTGTAAGGATAAAGTCACAGTTGAAATCCCACAAGAGATTTGCAAATGCATTTTTAACATATTGCAACCTAGTTGACAATGCCAGGCTATATAGCACCAATGCTTTAGAAGGCCCGCCTAAGGTACACCTTCTCTTCCTCTTCTTACTTCATCCTGCTTTTCTCTGGCTTCCCTAGGCTCTTGATCAGTTGGTCTAAAGTCACAGAGAATGCCGTACTTCCCTCCAAAGTTCAACTGGAATTCAGGATTAAGAAGTGATGCCTATATAATTGCAAATTTTTGTTTAATTTAACTCTGCGTCTCTGCCCAAGTAACTAGGATGAAGTTTTGATTAATTTAATAATAATTAAAAAAAATTGATACAGAGAAATCCCTCAACCTTTTTATATCTTCACCCAGTTCCAAACTGACTGTTGCTAGACCATAAAACCTTGGTAGTCAGGAAACTCATGGGATATATTTATCCCTGGCAAGTGGCCCTAAGGGGTTTTGAACCTCTAATCTCTTGGTTGAGCCAAGGGTCTTTTACCACTCAATCCATCCCCTTGGGGCAGAAGTTTAGATTTAATTTAGGTAAGCCAAGTTACTATCATTTATGACTAGACTTGTAATGCAAAGGTTCCACCAAGCAGTAGTTCAATTTTGTTTTGAGAATATGATTACTGAAAAAATATTGGTTGTGAAGTTGATAGGATGGAAAGACAAAGACGAGACTTTGCTGGTTGATCCAGATGAGATAGACTGTTTGAAGATATTAGGAAAATTGAACGAGGATGCTGAGTCCATATATGAACTTTACAAGCATCCCAACCCAGCTTGCGAAACTGGATCAGTCTGGAAAGATATTGTGTTATCGCCTTCAAGGTTAACCATTCAACAGGAGCTGAAGCATTCAATCCAGAAAGTTGAAAGATCAAAATGGTATACTGATAATGCAGGACAGATGGAGTTGTAACCTTCTTAAGATGCATGGCCAGCAAAGAGAGACTGAAGAAGATAGAGTTTTTTACCATATTTGTAACCAAGGAATATTTACGAGTTGTATCAAGATTGTGGTGCTTATTTGTAAGATTACTTCTACTCAGCAAAGCTCAGTCCAGATCACAAAAGTCAAAATACAGAGACTACTATTGATAATTGTGTTTCTAGATGTAATAAAAGAAGAGCATACAGAAACAATCTGGGCAGTAAATCTGAACAATAGAATCAAACAGAACCTACACTAATAATTGAAGACTTCAATTTCTCCTGGCTTTATTAATTATTTCACTAACTTTTGTATCTGCAGGCATCTGTATGCTAAGACTTCACTGGGTTGTGATTCACATACAACAATTTAGTCTTCCAGTCATCCACCTTCTATCAATGAGAAACAATCAACCCCAAAAACTTAAGCTAATAGGAAATGGCCAAATATATGGCCTAATTAAATGATTTCCCACGTAAATGCAAACACACATGGATCCTGAAAGAATAAAAACAGACAAAATGTAGTTTGCTTTGTGTTATATTCAATTTATAGAATAAGGAGATTTGAATACATGACCTCTTAATTGACCTAGTTTTAATATTATGATGAGTTACCAGCAACCTCAAAAACTTAAACTAACCAAATGTAAACAGTAGTATTTATGCTCTAGCCCCCGTTACAAAGTGAACAAAAAGTAGTATTCAAGAATCATCCTTTAATATCGTTCCTTTCAAGCTCTAATCTGATAGAATTAAATAACCAAAATTATCAACAATTTTACCAAAAGACAATAGTGACCTGCTTGACCCATGTCTAACAGTTCTTAACTCGGACCATTATGCATACATTAGAGAAAAATATGAGTTATAGTATCTCAGCCTTGAGACCAGAATTATTCTAGTAGAATCAAGGGATCCCCATTATCAAGGATTGACATAATCAAACAACATATTCAGTCATTACTCTGACTGATATATACCAATAGACTAGGGTTGTGGGAACAGAGTTCAGTTCACCAAGATGCAAACAAAAATCAAGTTTAACAGTGGCATCAATAATTCTAGCACCAACTTTCCCTTATCGTTACCATAAGTATCTCCGGGTCAGCTAACTCTTCTGGTAGGGCAGCTCGGCTTGCAGCTCTTGCATCTCTTGTAGCTAGGGCAGCTCAGTCAGGTAGCTGGCACTCCTTAGCTAAAGAAAAGCAAGGATCAGATTGTCAACTCCTACCTCTGAACCTCTTGTTGGTCAACCTCCCTCCAGCATTCGCTGATGACCAACTCCGCCATCCTACCCAATGAATCATTAAAATTCATTTTCAATAGAATCTTTTGTATTCACGGGTTCCTTCATTTCCATTGCTTCTTGATTAATGGTTAGTTCTGAATTCTCCAACGGAGTCCTAAATGAAATTTTTTCTTAAGTCAAATTTCTCAGTTTTTATTGGCTTGAGGCTCTTGATCTTTTTGTTCTATGAGTGGATTCATCTAATTATGGATGAATTATTATTAATGCTTTATTACATTGTTTTTCAGGAGATGACTCATAGACCTTACATAATGGAATCTTATATCATTGATGTGGTTATCGAGGATTTCACATGTGATTTTTTTAGCCCAATCTGGGTCTGCTGTTTACAATCTGTCCTACTATTCCACTTAGGGGTGGGCAAAAAACCGAAAAATCGAACTGGACCCGAAAAACCAAACCGAATTGGTCGGTTCGGTTCGGTTTTTCTCTTGGTCGGTTCGGTTTTCGGTTTTCGGTTCGGAAGGCCGAACCGAGAACCGAACCGAAAAACCGAATTTAAAAAAAAATTAAAAAATTAAAAAAAAAATTAAAAAAATTGAAAAACCGAACCGAACCGAACCGACCCAAACCGAACCGAACCGAACAAAAAATAAGCCTAAATTAAATTTATTTTACCCAAACCGAACCGAAAAATCAAAAACCGAACCGAACCGAACCGGTTCGGTTCGGTTCGGTTTTTGATTTTTCGGTTCGGTTTTCGGTTTTATTTTTCAAAAACCGACCGGCTCGGTTCGGTTTTCGGTTCACACTAAAAACCGAACCGAACCGGATTTGCCCACCCCTAATTCCACTGGTGGGAGACTTGCATGAGTAACTAGATGCTCTAGACTTATAGCTATGATCTTCCTCCGCCGGGGACCGCAATTCATGGATTCCCAACTGAACCATTGACTTTGACCTAGAATCAACAATTCAACCTTCCACTTGGTAAATTTCACCGAAAACTATAGGAAAAATAGACCTAATGCACTTTTAATGGCAAAAATCCACGTTTGAGATTCATTTACTTAGTTTTCATTTAAATTGGTTTTAATTAGTTTAGTGATTGAATTTGATGGAATCACTTTGAAGAGAGAGAGTATTTGAATTAACTTTGGATAAATATTATCCAGGCATTTCAAGGAAAAAAATGTGGATATAGTTGAATGGTAAAATTCCTCTTTGCCAAGAAGAAGACACAGATTTGATTCCTGATATCTACCCAGGGAAAATTTGACTGTGATAGTATAGTAGTTCTATCTTTCTACCCCAACAGAAAAAGAAAAGTGTTAATTAATTATTAGTTAACAAAATCAAACCTTTTTTTTTTTGTCAAAAAAGAAAAAAAATGTTCCGGAGACGGGATTTGAACCCGTGACCTCAAGGTTATGAGCCTTGCAAGCTACCAAACTGCTCTACCTTTCGGAATACACCAGAAGAGAATTGTTCTCTACTTTCCTCAATCTTCACTTTACGCCACGCTGACTGCCCTTTCGTCATAAGGCGTGGAATTAGATCAAAGGGAATCTCCATAGGAACTAGTCCCTCATATTTCATCATAGGAGATCGAGACAGAGCCCCAAGGCTATGGAGAAAGATGTAGATCAATCGCCCTAGATAGAGAACTACATAGAGAGTCTCTACAAGTCTATATCTATGTATTCTTTAATTTTGTTCCCCTATAAGATCAATATCACAACTAATGAGGTCTGCAAGTTTCACAACTAAGTCAGACTTGATGAGATAGTTTACGATAGAGATAGATATTTAACAACATTCTTAAAAAATATAAGATATCGGTAGTTGTCATACCCAAGCAATAATATTCTAGAAGGAAATGCACCTAAGGTCAAATATTTTGAGCTGGCTTTCGTGGAAATTTCAGACTTTCTTTTTTATGCTGCCATTACATAAAAACATAAACTTTGAGGCTCAATAGCTATATTTAACAGCCAAAAAATGCCAATATAGATGCTGCCTTGGAAGCAAATTAACAACAAATCCAGTCTAAATAAATTTCATAACAGTTACAACAAGTCACAATAATCTCTCAAAATTCTTAATAAGACAAAGGCTATTACAAAACCAATTATCATGTAAACATTTATTATGATGTAATCAAGCCCAACAAAATTACATCAGTTCAATGGTTAACTTTACATTTCCAGTCCTAAGATATATGCGTGATACCCCACCTACTACAACCTGGGCAAAGGGGCAGCATTGGACTTTACCATAGAACCATACAATTGGTAAGCAACACGTGCTCTTGCATATTATTTTTCTACTCTTACACTTTTCATACTGCATCTTTTCCAAAAAAAATTTCTTTGCCCCTGTGTAGTCAAATGGTAGAACTTATGATAGAGACAAGTCAATTTTTTACTCTTGAAATATTGAATTTCAAGAGCCAGAGTTTTTTTTCATGTTCACGAACAAAAATCACCAGTAACATAAACTGTCATTAATCCTTACCAGTCCAAGGTCAGATAACAGAAAATTGGTAAAATCTCACCAGCTTCCTGTTTAATGTTTGAAGCTATAAAGTAAAATTAAAACATATTGAGAGCGAGTGAAAAAAGACCAATACAGAGAAACCAAACATAGATACAAGAAAAATGAATGGTAGATGATTGGCATGAAAGGAATGATTAATGACTCTGTTTTCCTGAAAGGAGATCAAGGTGCACTCAACAGTCCAAAAATCAATGGCTTACAACATGCAAGGAAGACCAGCCATGGACACATAACGCAACCACCAAATTTGGCAAGATGGCATCCCTCAAGTTATGCACTTATTTGCATGAGGAACAGTTCTTCTTGAAGTTACACTAGGAGTAAAAATAAAGTCTAATGTGAAGGGAATCCCAGGAGTACCTACACGTCTAGCTATCAGAAAAGTTGGTTTAAAATTGGCAACTACTCTCACGTATTCAGGAGTCATAGTTGAGAATACAAAAAGTGATCATCTTTCTTAAAGGCATTTCAAGTTTTCCAAAAAAATAAAGTTAATGGAAACAAGGAAGGGGAAGCAAATAACAAACACAGAAGGCAAGGGGAGTACCCTGCTTAAATAATTATCTGAGAAATATCATACAGCTAACAAGAACTGAAACTTTTCTCCAGGAAATTACGGAAAAATTTAGCATCGACACAAATGCTAAAGAAAATGTAGGAGACAGTAAAGAGGCTTAAAGAAAGAATTTACTAGATCTTTGCAAAATGGAAAACTAAGGCATCCAGCTCTGTCTATACACTATAGTCAGATATTCAACTGAACATAAACATTTTATGTGGTCTCACTCCATTTACATTCTTTTAGCAATCCTTTTTCCTCATAACTCACCAACTATATTGTTTCATCCTCTTCTGCAGCTACAAAACCCATCTTGACCGACTCTTGTACATTCTTAAGGTTGATGCATTTTCAATATTTTGATAATGAAATCAAGCCTGACCTATCTTGTGTCTAATCACTACACATCTCCACTGGCTCATTTCACATACACTGATTTGAGAAAATGTTTCTGGACAGCCATGCACTTTTCAACAGAGCAGGGATGGTGTTGAAGCCATCTTATAACATTTTACCTCCAGTTTTATTTGTTTCCAGCTATAGGACTCAGAAAACATTTTGTGCAGCCTTATACTTCTTCAAGTCAATGCCTCTTCAATCTTTTCCATACCACAGATCCATAAATGTTGTATTTAATGTCTATATATTATATATGAATTCACATGAACGGCAATTCTTTTGAGTTGCAAAATACATGCAATCACCAAAGGTTCCCCATAAGGTCTCTACCAATCATTTGCCCTAGACTTCATTTCTCAAAAACCATTTTGCAAATCTATAAAGACTACATGTGAAAATTGTCAAGACAAAACTATGTCTGAATACTAAACAAAAGGTTTCACCAATGCACGATAGTAATCGTGCCTTGATAATTTAATTCATTTCAAGCAATGTGAAAGTGTATAATGCAGTAGGCCTCTTAGCAAAATTTGTATAACATCCATTTTTAACGTTCACAGTTTCATCTTCATTAATCAGTGGCATGATATTGATGGTATCCTAACCAGTTGGCCAAGGTGTTCTTATAATCTAAACAATACGCATTTACTCAATCACGGCATTCAAATCTAGGAAATATCTCTTTGCTAATGACTCCAAAACCAGCCAGATTGTCATAAATATCAAGCACAGCACAACTTCTAGAATCTCAGGCAAATTTCCTTTTTTCTATGTATGTTTGACCAACTCTTCACAATAACCAAAAAGGCATCAAAAAATGCATCGCAACAACGGAGTCTGAATGAATCCTTTTTTGTCATCCATCAGTATGTAGGACTAATTCCTGGGAATAATAGGCAAACATGTAATTATTTACCACCTCCATTCACATTATTGGAGGATTATCTCCCCTTGATTCTTCCATTTAAATCACGTAAAATATTTTAGGTGCAAAAATAAATATTCCTTCCATTTATAACAAACTTAACTAATGATCCAAGAAATGTTTCTAGTGAGCATAGATTACAAATCAGTTTAAAAACGTGTAATTAAACGGCCATTCAGAATTTGCTCAGAGCTCTATCAAGTTGTATGGCACGAATGTATCGTAGCATGGTAAATCAGCTTTTACTGGTTCTAAGAATGAAATTGCCTAACTACTAAACAAAAGGTATTTTGTTGGTTATCCGCAGTCAATGAGGATATTAAAGATGTAATAAATGTAAAAAAGTTACCATTATTATCTAAATTACTTAATTTAATGCTACTTGAACAAAATTACAAAGAAGGGATGCCAGTGATAAATACCAAATTAATGCTACAATGTAAAAGAATAATCAGACAAAAGCTCCAAATGTTTTCTCTAAAATCCATGAGCAGTAAACAAGAATGCATAACAAAGATTATCATTGTCTAAGCATACATCCTGTCCCAATTCAAGGGAGCCTTATGCTAAGTAAAACCTTGATACCTTATTGGAAAGACAATGAATGAAAACTAAGGGTTAAATGGTAAAACTCCTCCTATCAATTATAAACTGCAAACAACACAAACTTTCCCAGTAATTATTGAGAGTTTCTGCCTGCTTTCTGCATCTGGATCTCAGTTTCCTAATAACAATGAGTCAGACGTGCAAAAGTAACAGATGGGGAAATGCTATTAACTTTCATATAGAAAATGCTTCTGATAGCCATTTCAATTACCAAGTAATTTATGAATGTCAGCAATACCAACATGTGCTGTAACCCCCCAAAAGCTTTAGAAGACAATTTGTTGCACCTAGAGCGTGATCTGATAATACTTTTAACATGTAGCAACCCTGAAAACACCACGGCTAACCCAGCAGAACTACTACCAACATCCCATTTTTGTAGTTTAGCGCCGCCTGTTTATTCATTGAATAACTAAACAATTCAAAAGATAAAGCTGTTAAGGTATCCACTTACCCGTTATTTTGAACATGTTTCAAATCCCTGATCATGATTCGCATATCTTAGCCAGGTCATGCTATAACAATGGCCAGAGCTGTTATGGATCAACATAAACATGTCAGCATTCCATATTTGAAGGATCCCCAGGCCAACTAAATTCATGCCTAAGGTTATATTTGACAAATTTCTGCAGTGATTCAACAAACACCAGCCACGTCCACAACAAACCCTCAATAGTTATTGGTAAGCACAGATTGAGAGATTCCTCCACCTGTGCTCACCTTTTAGTTCTATCGATCTTCATCTAGCTAACAAATTACCAATCTGTACTATCCACCTACACTAGTTTTTTCTTTTCGCCAAAATCTTCTACTTTCAACTAAATGAAAGGCAAACCAACAATAGTACACTAAAATCTGAGTAGCATGAAAGGAATACGTAACTTTTCCTTAAAAAATGATGTAACTATCTCCCAAAATAGACAATCTTACATTGTATCTAAAAGTATTTTTACATAATAAGATATGCATTCAACAAAGCAGAAATAAATTTCGAAGTCTTAAGGATGCAACTAATATACAGAAAGGTCATCCAAGGATGCAATAAACTTTTAACTACCTCCAAGCATTTTTTTTATTAAGCTAATCGAGAAAGCTGTTGCTTTATGAACTGATAGTTGTATAACGACTTGCTACTTGATTTTATTTGATTCCTTTATGAACTGATAGTTGTATAATGAGTTGCTACTTGATTTTATTTGATTCCTTTTCTACTTACTAGACTGTACGTCTGTTCATCTTCTTTCTAGTTTCAGTCAAAACAAAATATTTCCCTTAACACAACAATTAAGTGATTATCATTAATATCTAAAACAGTGACGATTTCTAAGTAAATGTTGGTGTTTTGATTCTAGAATACCACAAGTAAATTAAATCACCGCAAGCTAATAATCTTAGACCAAAAACATTCAATAATACTACACATTTCAAATTTTGATCACAAATAATATATCAATTAACTATAATTAATTTTTAAAATTATTTATTATATTATTTTTTTCATCTAACACTTCGTTTTAGATTTAAAATTTGAAAGGTGATTTGAAAAATATAGCATTACATAAGCATAAACAAAAATCACAAAAATTAATACCATGTTTTAGTAAATTAATAAACATTTTATTATAGAAACTCATTAAGTCTTAAATAGATTAAGGAAAATGGAGAACATCACATCAAAGTAGAGACCATATGCAATAACCATGGAGGTGAAGTGGAGTGAATCGAAAGAATAAACATGCGGTGAATTGTTGTCTGTTCATCTACACTACTCACTAACCAATATTCTCGGAACATATTTTACTTGCTTCAGCAAAAGAAAAGGTTTTAATAAGCAACGTATTTCAGCTTGCTTTCATGTTATCTCATAGTTTTTTTTTTTTTTAAAGTGGAAATTAATAAATACCTTCGTAATCAAAAAATGGAGTCCTTTCTGTTCAAACCGGACTCTGAGCAACTCTTGCAAGTAAGCTCACATTGTGAGGGATGGATTGAGTTGAAATATGAAACCAAGCTCGCTTCAAGCTCCAATTACGCAACCATATTTTGCCTGAGAGAGAAACCCTCATCCGCTCACACGATTACTCCACTGCCTCTGCGCTTTATTTTTTTGCGCCATGTATTGAGAAACCTAACCCTAATTTTCTTGAATGGCTTTCATAGTCGTGAGAATGTATGGACAGTTGAAATTGAATGAGAATGTAAAAATGATAAAAGAAGATTCATCAGGCTTAATTCTTCTCATAATCCATTCAACTGAACAGTAAACATTACAACTAAAACTGTTTTAAATCCCTAGGAAAAATTTAAACTAAAGAAAAAAAAATAAAATCAAAAAACCAAAAATAAAACAAAGAAAGATCCGATGTCATATTTTTCATGGGCATACATGGACCCAAATACACCCACAAAGATCAAGCAAATATACAAAACTACCCCTACAAACACTACCATTTCTCCCTTTTATCCATCACTTCCTTCCTCTCTTGGCAGTAGCCTTCTTCGCCGGTGACTTTACGCTCTTAGGCTTTACGCTCTTAGCCGGAGCCTTCTTGGGAGCTGCAGCCTTCTTTGGAGCCGGCTTGGTGGCCGCCGCCCTTTTCCCTGGAGAAGTCCTCGTAGATGTTCTAGCGGCCTTAGCAGGCGGCTTAGCCTTCGGCTTGGGAGCAGCCTTAGGCTTGGAAGCGGGAGCAGCAGCTTTAGGCTTGGCTGCAGGCTTGGTCTTAGCAGGAGCAGCTTTAGTCTTTGAAGCAACCGCCTTAGTCTTGGCAGCCGGCTTTGCCTTCGGTTTAGCAGCAGGCTTAGCCTTAGCAGGAGCTTTAGCAGCCGGCTTAGTAGTCTTTCCTGCCTTAGATTTAGACGCCGCCTTAGGCTTGGGTTTAGCGGCAGCAACAGAAACTGTCTTCTTCTTCTTAGCCGGAGAAGCAGAAGCAGAGGAAGCTGGCTTAGGAGCCGGAACTCTAGCCGGTGGCAGCTTGAACGAGCCTTTAACCTTGACGAGTTTTCCAGAAGCCGCAAGCTTCTTCAAATGAAACAGTAAAAGCTTCTTAAAGTTCGGTGGCAACTGTTTCTGCTTCTCCTCAATAAACTTCGTAATCGCATACTGACTCGAGCCAGTTTTCTCCTTCAAAGAAACAATCGCATCCTTGACCATCTGCAATCAAACAATAAATCAGATCTAAAATAATAACAAAAGAGACAATGAAAAATTCAAATAACAAATAGTAATAATACCTCTTCATAAGGAGGGTGAGTAGGAGGATTTCTGGGTTTTCTGGCAGTAGGAGCTTTCTTGGCTTTCGGTTCCTTGGGGGTCTTGGTCTTGGAGGATTTAGCTGCCGGTTTGTCCTCGGCTGGTTCATTGGTTACCGGTTCAGAGCCGGTCTCAACGGCGACGATAGGCTCTTCAGTGGCCATATGAATTGGGTTTCTTAATCGAAAGCTAGCTAGAAAGATAAGAGAAGTATTGGACGGGTGGTGGACTGGCAATCCCGTTTGTGTGAGAAGAAACGAAGGAAACGGAGCGATTTAAATAGTCAAGTGTGAGAGTGACGGTATCCAAAAGCTCAATGCTGATTGGTCGAAAGGACTAAGACACGGATCACTTCCTTTGTCAAGTTTAAATGTGGACCCTTGGATAACACGGGATCTACGGTTGAAAATAGGGGATATGAATGCAAATGGTTATAGGGGTTGTGGGATGAATGGGGTGTTTTGGCTAGTTTAGGTGTGCTTTTAGGCTCGATTAATATCGGAATAACTTGAGCTGCAGTTGATGGATTTTAATGAAATTTATTTCATCTGAAAGGTTATTATTTAAGCTTTCCAATGATTATTTTCTCGTGCCCTGAAGCTAAGTAAATTAGGAGAAATTCAATTTTGAAGCAGCAATGGTCAAAACTAGGGTTTACTTTGATGTTATTGAGGTTCTGATGAATTTAGGAGAATGCTTGAAACCCATTCCAAATTTTTTTGTTCCTTGTGGTAATAGCTTAACAAAGGAATCCATTGGTCCAAGAATTACAAAAATCCGATAAGATTTGAATAGTAAACTATGAGCATAAATGTTGTTGAAGTTGAACATGTTTTGGTTAAAGCTTACCACGTGTTCTAATTCTTTCATGTTTGATATGCATCTCCTTTACAAAAACATAACCATGCAAGTATAATTCAATATTAATCTTACATTATGCATACACAAGATAACTCGATTAACAACAAATATAAAATATGAAGATATGTATATATATTTTTATTTACAATTCATTTCATTGGTTTCAATAAAAACTATGTTCTTTATATATGGCAATTTGCTTTGTCACATAGTGTCACTAGAATATATCTACATTCTTGCATCATATTTATTATATACAACTCGTTCTAATATCAAAATTAACGGCCACAAAATCAAAATCTATCCTACCATCGAGTGTATTTCTCTCGCTCACAAAATTTTTATGTTAAAATGCATGGTAATATATCATTTGTGAACTCTTTTGCACTATCTATGAACTTGTTATGTACAAGCAAGACAAGAAAGCAATAGACTTACTTTAGATGCGACTTCCTTATATATTAAATTCTTCTAATCAATCAAAATGATATCAGATTATTGTTTAAGCATGAGATATATATAGTCTGCGATGCCTACATACACGGCAATAGGCAATAACATAGCAAATTAGCAACTCTTTTGATATGTTCCTTTGTGTATTCCATAACTAGCTTTCTAAAACCACTACCATCATTCAAGAGATCATAGCTAATTTGTTGATGTGAATATGGCTAAGATCTATGGGTTTTTTCTTTTTTATCTAGAGCACCAATATGCACACTTCTGGGGCTTGTAAATCTAACAATTCGATGTTAACTTATCGGGTATTCAATTTTGCCATGCGACGCCTAAATGTCATCTATGAAGTATGAACCAACTATAATCAAATTAAACGAGGATTGGTATGAAAAATCTTGAATTCCAATTAATGTAATTCAACTACAAAAATAAAAGCTAATTATTTGTTGAACTTGCATCTCTCAATGCCATCAATATATCGTGTCACAAATTTGGAAAGCATATTCATAAAAAAGCAATAAATGGAAGGTACAAGAATTATTGAAAGTCTTTTTCCGATAAGGAATCAGGAATGTATAGCCAGCTCTTACACCATATCTTTTATGAGGCTACCGAAAGAAAAATCAATACCAAACCTAAAGACAATTGCAGAAAATGTTTTAAGTTAGGATAGCTGGAGTTTCCTAGTATTTTTGTTGAAGCACCTTGACATTAAAGGCAACAAAACAAATTAACAACTGTACAAATTGTTTAATTTCACCATTTTGCTGGTTACAAACATACAAATCTCCATGTTATATGACAAGAATACAATGTGAAAACTTGTAAATCGTACTTTGAAAGCTCATAGGGATGATTGACAGATGAAAGTTTTACAAATCGTGTTCTTCTTTAGTTAATTCCTTTCCTTCTCGTTTGACAAAATTATTTAGTTTGGCGTATAGTTGGTTTTCTCTGCGTCCGAAATTTTTACATTTTCTTGAAGGTACATGATGTGTTATTAACTTTCTCGACGCTCCCGAGTCTCCATGATTGCATGTAATTGTGACTCTTGAGTCCCTTGGCTATTTCGTTTGTCAAAATTAGCGTGTGGAAATGGAACATGTTACATGTCTAATGTCCGACGAATTACTTTGACATTCTTCTATGCCGTTTGATTGTTTTGTTAATTGTTTCAACGATTTAGCATTTGTTCAACCTATGTTTAAAAATATCTACTAGATGCACAAATATGAATGACATTTCTTCATCTGGATGTACATAAACATTTGAAAATCAACATGTTTTTGTTTTACATAATAAAAGAAAATACTGACGTGCAATGCAGAAAAATGCATATTACTAAAACTAGGCAGTAATGATACTAAAAACGATTCATATTTGCTTTAATACTAATATGGAATCTTTGTTTAATAATTTAATCTTTTAGGTCAAGTTACTATATTAACATAGTATTAAAGAAAGGTACTAACTGCAAGAAGAAGATGATAATCACAAAAGAAGGTGACCATTGTATACTGTAATGGTGGTAGCCATTAGAGGCAGTGCATTGCTAATCATGGTTCGATGGAGGCGGTGGCGATGATGCTCAGCGTGGTGGTGGCGACCATGAAATGGCAGTTATATAATGATGGATGATGGTTGGGGGAGAAAAAGTCCAACTCTTTCATAAATTTCGTATTCAATGAATAATAACTCTTTATCCTATGATTGACTCCTCGGTAATTTCATGATTAACCCTTTTATTAATTCATGATTAACACCTCATTAATTCTATGACTAGCTCTATTCATCCACTCCATGATTAAGGGGCATGATCCTTAATTTTAAAGGTGAAGATTCCTTTTAAGAGTTGCGGTTGATCTCAAAATTTACGAGAACACATATGATTTTATTTAGTAAATAATATGTCACATCTCACTTTTTTTTTAAAAAAATTTGATGATATTATATCACTGATAAAGCATTATTGATATTACATTAGAAGATCACTGATATTACAATTAAAAGATTATCGAAACATAATAATACACTTATACAATGACGTATACTTGAACCCCTACTCTTATAAAGAATAGAAACAACTAAACCCCATATTAGGGGATTATCCTTAAGACAAGGGACCACAACCCCTTTTGAGGAAGAAGAATCTTACATTTATAACAAAAAAACGACTCAAAAAACCACTACCACACATACTAACCCTCCGCTAACAACTACAAAACAACTCAACCAACCACCAACATCATTTTTGTAGAGTAAAAATAAACTCAAACAAAGGAAAGAAATTCAAGTTTGGATTACTAAGCAATAACAGCCAGGAAGGACCATTAGGAGTTGTTGAATTACGGGAGTTGTAATGGTTTGCTTGCTTGGAATGTCATCAACGTTGCTTGCTCAGAATAGCGTTAGAGAAGTAAGAGCCAGCAGGATCATTGGTACACCGAGATTGTTGGTCTACCAAATCAAGAGTAGGCAAATGCAAGCAACGATGAAGTTGCTTGCTTAATGATGCGATATTTCTATATTTTATAATTAAACGCAAGTATACGATATCATAACAAGTAATAAAGGAACTTAATAAGTCAGATGTCGAACCCACGAGGATAATTTTTACATTTTAACCGAGTACTAAAATTATATCTTTCTAATAATTATTTAGAAAAATAAAAATCTAAGAATGAATGTAGAAAATATGAAAGCAAAAACACAATGCAAAGAGAATTAGGTGATAGCAATATAGAAAAAACCTAGAATTAATATTTTCTCTCAATATGCTTTCTAATGATTAATCTCTAATATTTAACTCTCTTAATTTTTGTTATTGATCAAGACACTAATGTATTCACAAGTCTCTTTCAAGGTCATGCAAGTATACCTTAATTTACCAAATACTTATATCCCTATGGTACTTGTAATAAATTAAGATTCATTAAGATTAAGTCTTATTGATCATACATGCCAATTAGGTATATTCATATCCTAATTTGAAACTTGCATATGCAACATTAAATGTTACTCTACAATCATGTATTAAATTACCTAGGTCTAAATATAATAATTCTTCTTCCGACTTTATAAAAAATATTACCAATTCATTCACCATATATTGGCCAGATATATTGAAGCATTAAAAACAAGTAATTTGAATAACAAAAAATTAACTTTAGTTAAATATTAGAAAGATATGGCAATTACGCGCACATATTGAGTTCAAGTATTAACCCTAGAAAGAAAATTTAGTTCATGGTTACAAGAGACCAGCAGCAAAAATAATACGAAATCATAATACAATCAATAGCAAACCGATATAGATGTCAAATTGCTCTTAATTGTGCTACTTAAGAAACTCTTGATGCTAAAAAACACTTTGAATCTCTATCTCTATGGCTGCTTCAATTAAGCTCCAATTGCTCTCTAAGACTTGTGTTGTATATTCTTGAAGTTCTTGGATGTGGCTGGGGACGAGTAGCCTTTATAGGGATTGATTTGAGAGTGAAAACCTTAATTCTTGTCGGATTAAGAATCGCACTACTGCTGGAGCGCTATGTTGCTATCGTTGAAGCGTTGCATGTAAAAGGCCTCATCTATATAGCGGCGAAGGTCTGGCCCTAGAGCGCTAGTCTATCACTGGCACGATGGCGAGCTAGCGCTGGAGTGATAAACTGCGATTTAAACAGGTCATTTTTTTCTATTTTCTTATTTTGATCATTGTTCTAACGTTGGGGCGACAGATCCATATTTTAAAAAATTTATATTTTAGTCCTTATTTTTCTTCTTTTGCATCCATACTTTAAATTTCGTTCAAGTTCTTATAAATAAATAATAATATATATAAATAATTATTTATTCTCATAAAATAATAAAATATTAAAATAAAAATATAAAAAAATATGTGATAAATATACCCTTATCACTTAAGGGACGACTAACGGAGATAGTGATTTATGTGGTAAGAACATGGACAGGCAAAAAAAAAAAAAACAAAATCATAATCCAAAAGAGATGGAAACATGCCACCCAAAAATCAAATCTAGGATCCAAAGATTTTAAGGCAAATTAACTAAAAGAAAGTAGAAACAAAGAAACTAAAGAAAAAATCTCTACTTTTCACCGGAGAATGGAATGGAGATCACTCTCTCCTGCAAAAAAATAAAGGGAGCGAACAGTAATATTAGGCTTTCTTAAGAGAAAGTGGATAGAGTTTTTTTTTAATGAGAGAGAAAACCACACATCACATCTCACTTTATTTAAAAAATATATTTTCAGATAATTTTTTCTTAAATGTAAATGTAATATGTTAAGAGTCATCACAAATTAAAAAAATTTACTTACTAAACTATATTACTAAAGCAAGCTTGTCTGAATAAAAGATATGGTCATGATTCATGAATTATAAAAAAATTTATAAACAAGTAATTTTCTGCGTTAAAAGAGAAAAAGCAATACATATCATCCACGATATATTTCAATATTGTGCTACGTATAATTTTGATTGAATCCTATGTGCCTTTGAGAAATTTTTGATTGTATATTTAGATTTTTTTCTTCTAACGTTTGGAACTCTCTTGACCTTCTTTTTCCAAGCCATTAGTCTAGAAGCTAGATGTGCAATTGTTTTCTTCGTTTCTCCGTGGAATTTAGAATAAGGAAATCGCCTTATCCAAACACGCTTTTTTTTTTTATGAGAAGTTTGATTATCATTAAGACTAATTCAGGAGGTGGAGGCTATTTTAAAAAGAGATAAAGAATATTTTTATCTCTTTAATTTGGCTCATTATTTAATTTAATTTTTTTATTTTAAATATTTAAATTTATTTTTTTCATTAGTCAATTGTCGTTAAATTTAATTAAAATACAATTATTTCGATATAATATTTATTTTACCTTAATGATTATGGGCATGTACTGTGATGTTTAATTTTTATCTCTCTAATTTAGTTCATTATCCAATTTTATCTCTCTTATTTTAAATTACTCAAATTTACCCCTCTCCATTAATCAGTTGCTGTTAAGTTTAACAAAAATACAATTATTTTGGTATAATATATGTTTTATTCTTAATGGTTATAAGCATGTGCTGTGATGTTTAAAGTGACTAACACATCATCAAAAAAATAATTTAAGTGTTCACATGTCAATAAATAATTGGTTATTGATTAAAAAATGAATACGTGACATATTTGGATAGGTTCAATTTTAATAATAATTTTTAAATTTATTTTTAAATATAAATTATTTAAAAAAAACAGACCCTCTATTGGCACAAACATCCAGTGGTGGCGGGCCACCTTTGGCCATCAGACTTTGGCGATACAAACAATCAAAATTTATATCATTGAACTCTATTTTTAGTGATCTACACAATAGTGAGATATTTTTGACAAAAAAAGACTAGAAGACGGCCAAAATATATAATGAAAGTCATAGGAGGTGGCGCCCGCTAACAATGCACGTCACTATTTCTTCAATTGACTTGCATCGCCATGGCTGCCGCCCTCCTCCATGGGAATGGCGGTGCACATCACCATACCTTCGTTTAACGTGCACCACCGGCGGTCGCCGCCTCCCATGGCTCTCATTACGTATTTGACTATCTCCTAATCTTTTTTGTCAAAAATGATTCCATTATTATATAGATCATAAAAAATAGAGTCTAATAATATAAATTTTGATCATTTTTTAATCAAAGTCCAATAATCGACAATGGTAGGCCACCGCTAAATGTCTGCTGCAATGGTGGTGATCTACAGTAGAGTTTTAATTATTTATTTAATAATTTATAATCATTTGACACGTGTTACATTATATGAATTTTTCTTATTAAGTTACGATTTTGTCATTCAACAATAAGATCTAACGGTAATTGGACTAACAGAAAGGGACAAATTTGAATAATTTAAAATAAAAGAGACAAAATTAAAAAAACAAGCCAAATTCGATGGATAAAGATGTCTTTATCCCTTTAAAAAAAATAATAATAATATACTTTTCAACTTCAATTTTAATATATTTTTGTTTTAAGTGTTATGTTAAATATTTATTAAATAAAATAATTTTTATAATTTTTAAAATTACTCATTATACTATTTTATTATTTTATTATTATTAAAAAAAATTCGTATCTAACCCTTCTTTTAATATATTTTTTTAACCACACATTAAATTAATAATTTTTTGTAGCCAAAAGACTTGTAAGTGGAAGATTTTGCCCCTCACTCATATTTTCTCATAATTTAGATAACTCTTCCACACAAAAATACTCAAAACTAAAAAAAGAATACACTCATTTCATTTTAAAGATTTTGATCAAATGAGATATTATGTAATAAAATTAAAAAATAAGTTTTTTGTGATAGATGTATTAAAAATAAGTACATACATTTAAAAACAAGTAGATATGGTAGAAAATGGTGTAGAATGAGTGAAAAAAAATTAAAATTTGAGGGTGATAGATGCAATGGAGAACACTGAAGCATGCCACAATGCGCATTGCTTGATTTGGATGACTATCATAAGCGGTGCCCCAGTGGCATTTTCATTAATTTTTTGCACTTTCCAAACAATATTTTTTAGCGATTTTTTCACCCATTTTCTTACAAAATCTACCCATAATATACTATATAACAATAATCTATTCAATTTAGTTACATCTATCATAACGAAACTCATATATCAAAAAATTTAAACAACTTACCAAGTATTTTATCATATTTTCTTGTTCAAAAATGAAAATTTGAGAGAGAGAATGAGAAAAATATAGTTGAGCGGTATAGGCATCCTATTTTAAGTCTTTTAACTATAAAAGATTATTGATTTAGTATGTGGCTAGAAAATAAAAATGAATTAAAAGATAGGCTAGATACAAAATTTCTCATTATTATTTGACACAAATATTACTTAAAAAATTTATCACTACTCTTTTAAAAAAATTAAATAAAATTGTCAAAACAAACATAATTTATTAATATTTATGAAATTATAAGTTTAAAAATCCCTTTGACCAAATTTAACGTTCAACTATCTTTTCCTAATCGAATTTTCAAAATGGTTGTTATTGACCAAAACAAAGATGATCTAATAATTAAATTATCATATATATAATATCAAATCATAACTTTAAATTATTTTACTTTATTTCTCTTTATTGATAAGAAAAAATGTTATTTTGATCATTAGTTTAATTGATATATACCAATTTAGTCCCTATTTTTTTAATATATACCATATTAGTTATTGTTGTTACAATGTGTCGCATAAAAGTTACTCTTCAAGGGTAAAAGAGTACTTATAATGTGTCTGTTCTTCACAAGACAAGCTCTCATAAAAATTTAGAGTGAACAACTTGTGAACATCCACTACACATAAAACATAATGAGCCAAATATTCAATCTTTCATTGATCTTTTTTCAACTCATATTCTTCTCCAACTAGCCATGATAACTCTTGCAACAAATCAAGAGCTATCAATATTGGTAGCTGCCTTAAGCCAAAGACATCAAAATCATACTTTAAGCCCTCATGAATCTTTTAAGGTTAAATTTTGAAGATTTATGGAATTAAAAATTGACACCATAAAAGAATCAAGTATGAAAAAGAAACCTACCAACACAACATGTCGACGGAATCACATATGCCTGTTCCTCACGTAGGCCTCCTTACAAGATTTAAACTTCATGTTATGTGTATTTTCAAAGCACAAAATTATGCGAAAGCATACGCTATTGTAACAAGTAATAAAGGAACTTGTAAAGTCGAATATCAAACCCACATGTATAAATATTATTTTCAACCAATACTAAAATTGTATCTTTCAAGAAATTATCCAGAAAATCAAATCTTCAAATTGAAAATATTTAAATAAACTAAATAAAATGCATAAAATAAATAACACAACTTAAATAACTCAAGAAGATAGCAATATAGAGAAAGCCTATGATTGATTACTCTCATTCAATATATTTTCTAAACATTAATTCTTTAATATTAATATCCATAAATTCTTATTATTGGTCAAGACACTAATGTATTCACAAGTCTCTCTCAAAATCAAGTATATCTCAATTTACCAAATACCTATATCTCTATGGTAATTGCAATAAATAAATATTCATTAAGAATAAATCTTATTGACCATACATATCAATTAAGTATATCTCCATCCTAAGTTGGATCTTGTAAATTTTTCGACAATCATGTATCAAATTATCGAGGTTTTAATACAATAATACTTCTCTCGAGTTTATCAAAGTATTTTCAATTTAATTACAATATTGGTCAGATATTATGAAACAATAAAAATAAATAATTTGAATAATAAAGAATTGAATTCAAATAAATATTAAAAAGATCCAACAATTAAGCATACATATTAACTTCAAGTAATAACCTTAGAAAAAAAATTAGTTCATGATAACAAGAGAATTATGGCTAAAAAATAAAATAAACATGATACAACTAAAAGCAAATCAATATAGACGTCAATTTACAATTGGTTGATACGCCAAAGATTTGTCAATAATCACTTGTTTCTCTTGAAATTTTGTCTCTAAGTTGTTCTAATCATGTTCTAATTGCACTTTTGGAGCCTTGAGTTGTGTATCTTTATAAGGTTGAAACAAGTGGCTTTATATAGTAGTTTGATTAGAGTTTTTGAAATCCTTTTCAAACTAGGAAATGATAGACCGTTGTAGTGAAAGGCTTCTATGTTGTTTCGCTGCAGCAAAATATGTCTAGCGTTGCAGTGATTTTAGCAGCTAATTTAGGATGTTTCCTTTAATCAAGTTGCTGCAACTAAATGTCTTTTATCGCTGCAGCGACTTAGTGCTGGGGCGAAATCTTCATTCTTGCTACAACGAATTTTTGTTGGAGCGGAACTTACTTCACCATTGAGGTGATTTTGTCAACAGCTGATTCTTTTGCAATTTGGTCCCTAGTTTTGCTCTTTGTTCCCAAAATTTGTGGTTTTACTTTAATTTCTTCAAATTTCATCTATTTTGGTCCGAGCCCAGTAAATAAATAATAAAGTCCATAAATAGCAATTTTTTCTCAATTTAACAAAACTCTAAGTAAAATGTGGATAAAATATATGACAAATAAGCCCTTAACACTTCCTATAATCACTTTTCAGCCCATTAAGCAAAATAACTTTTGAATTCTAATTATAATCCTATCTAGATATTCTATTTGCAATGGAAGGATTACTCACTAGTGTATTTTTTAAACATCTAATCTGATATTCTTTCATCCTTTTAGGCTTATGAGATTTCAGGATGTGCACTTCTTAGGAGCCATTGTGTGATATCCCACATCACTCGGGCAAGTGAAGGCAAAGTTCCTTCTAAGGACAACAGAAATAAGCCAAATTAATATCGATGCATTTTAGGGGCATGATGAACCACACTAACCCGAACAAAACCCATCGTTGTAATGGCATATAGCTAATAAGTGTGAAAAAATATTAGTGCTTGGGGTTGTTTATTACATTTGGTATTAAAGTTAAAGCCTGACTGGAGGTGTTGTAAACACTTATCCACAACTAGAAAGAATAAATATTTATACATATATAATATTCATATTTTATTTGTATGTGGGTGATATTTGATTTATGTATTGTTATTAGTATTGTTTGTATAGATTAAGAATCTACTATTAGGATTGGGTTTATTTGTAAGACTTTAGATTTATTTTAGGGACCAAATTATAATACTTTGAAAATTTTAGGGGTTAATTTATAAATACTAAAAGTTAGCCTCTTAGTATAAAAATACACATTGTAAACCCTAATTTACTCATTTTTGGTCGAGCCGCCTCTTTTAGAGTGAGAAATGAGAGAAAGAGATGGGAGAGAAAGAGAAGATGAAGAAGAAAAAGAAGAAGAAATTTAGAATTTTAAACTTTAAGAGGTATATTATAATCCTTTCTTAATTTCTTGGTGTTAATTAAGCTAATTCCTTTAAGTTTTGATTTCTGTAAATATGTATAATTGAGGACTTGATGTGGATTTTGTAAGGTATATTGAGAATTAATGATGATTATGTAAATAACTTGATAAATCATGATGAATTTATAAAATTTCTATTTGATAGTCTCTTGATCCGAGAATTTTATAAATTATTGTACTTTAATTCTGGTTTTGGATTTTGAGAATATGAAATTATATATGTCTAAAATTATTTGAGACTTTGAATCGATTGAAAATTTCAGAAATTGAATTTTTAGTGAATTTACAAAGATAACCCTAAAATTCTAAAAATTTCCTATGTTAACAATATGCTGAAGTGGTGAACAATTTTCAGTCTACTATATGATCTTGCAAAATTACAAAGTTTTGGAATATCATTATTTTATATGTCTACTATGATATATTCAAAATTAAGAATTTATATCAATGTGATCAAATTGTTATAATTTTCTAAAGTGTATCAGCTCACTCTATTATTTGATAAACAGATTTTTAAAGTTATGGAATAAAATGGTTCTAAAATACTTTTGGCAGGAATTTTGAAGTAAAACATTTTTCATGGATTGAGATATATGTTAAGAGTGGTTCTATGATATTTTTATAATTTTTGAGTTAGTATATAATTTTATAAAATTAGGAGACTGAATACTGTTCAATAAATATCTTGATCCTGTTAGGATAATAGTTTGGATTTAATGGTGTTTATAAAATGGATTGTGTAGGAATTATAGTATAATATTTATATATAAAAAGGATATATGAGTAAAGAATGATATATTTTAATTTTGGGGTAATTTGACATCATTTGATGTATAAAATTTTTTTGTTAAGTGTAAGTAGTCAGAATGACAGATTTTAAGAAACTAAGTCATTAGACCAATTCGATGTGTTAAGTGAAATATATGTAATTTTGTAAGGTACTTAAAGTGTTTTGTGTGAATGGTGAGACTTATGAAAGGATTAATCTCCATTGATGGGTTAAAGAGAATTAAACCTTGTAATCGAAGTGTTAAGAGGTAAGTATACTAGACTTTTACTAAAATCACAATAAACATAGTAATTGTTTATGCATGAATTTGTAAATGTCCCTTATAATATGTTTATGTTATGTCAATGTATATTTTGATATGAAATGTGAAAGACTTGTGTTTATGAATGTGAGCATGGACATACATGACATATATATGTTTTTAAAAGTGAGCTTTCAAAATCAAATGTATTTAACAAAGAAAGCTTTTGAAGTGAAAAATGTCCATGAGATCAGTTTTATGTTTTAAGGATGCTTGACCTCACTATTTACTTAGTAGGCACCTTATGTGATTTGTGGAGCCTTTATGTATGGCCTTTCCTTCGGGATTAGTATATGTTATGTGTTCTGTATGTAGGGAGGATCCTATTGGTACCTAAAGGAAGAGTAAGTCATCACATTCGTGTTGTGGCGTATTGGTGCATGTGAGAGGACTCATCGATGATCAGGGTGAGGGTTTGGCTCTTACCTTTGGGCATGAGCGTTATATATGTGTAATTTAAACCTCACTTGTGCTATTTCTCTCATATGGTATGTCATCGACGGATGACATTTGGCTTATTATGTGATATGTGTTATGGAAGTCCTACTAAGTAGTAGTTGGATGATGGTATTCATACTATATATTTTAAAGAATGTGTAAGCGCTTACTTGATATGTAATTTGATAAAATTATGATTCTAATTTATCACGGCATATCATACATATACATTATGTATATATATATATATATTGATATATGAAAAACTAGTATACTTACTGAGTTTTATACTCATTATAGTTTATGGTGATTTCAAGTAAATAAGGTACATGTGTGCTTAGCGAATTTGGCAAGACTTCTGCTGTCCCTTGGGTTCCCTAAGTTTCTAGGTTGCTAAGTGTTTCATTTGTAGACACATAGTTTAAGATATTTAATTTGTCCCTATTGAATAAATACTTATTTGTTATTTTATTAGGTGTGATTGTATTTGGTTTATGTTTCACCAAGTATGGTCATAGGTTGATTTTGTATTGAACTTACTAGCAACTTGATAAGGATTCCTATGTTGAATTCAGGTTTGAAATTTTATGCAATATTAATTATGAGTGCACATTATTAAATAAGTGTAAGTATGTCATGTTTTATATCTTTTGGGTCTGGGACGTGACATGAGGTGTGTGGATGTTGCTCCCAATGAAGACGTTGGTTCCCCAAGTGATGGTGATTATGATATCTATATTGCTCGAGTAAGTAAATGCAAAGTGTCTTATAAGGACAGTGAAAATAAGTCAAGTTAATATCGACGCATTTTTTAGGTGTAATGGACCATATGAACTCGGATAAAACTCACCATTGTAATGGCCTACAACGACTAAGTGTGGGACAATATCGGTGCTTGGGGCTGTCTGTACACATTGCTTTACCATAATAATTTTTACTCCCTCGATGAAAATTCAAGTTATGATAACTTGACACCATAATACTACTATATATTACATTAGCATGAAGAGATTTTGCCAATGAATAATTTCAACTTCTTGATAAAAAATACTAAGAAACTATTCAAAGCTTGCCTAATGTTGGATTTCTATAAAGAAAAATAATCTTTTAAATGATTTCAGCTTTTATTTTAAAATTATTCCTTAAACGATAATAAAAATGAACTATCAACTCTACATTTACCTCTATTACTAATATTAATAGTGAAAGTACGTTGTGCATCGGGTGAACGTGTATATTTTAATTTTTTATATTTTATTTTACACATCACATGCATAAATACGCAGTGAAAAATAAACAAATATCCCACTACGCTAATGAGATATTAGAGAACTCACCCTCAAAACGTGCTTTGCTTAGTTTTAGTTTAGAATTCGGTGGAATCATTCGAGCTAGAACTGTAACTTCTTATTCTCGCCAGAATAATCTACTTAAAGCAACACTTGCTTCTTTTAAACCTCAGCCCTTTACTATTTGTACTTACATTTTTCATGTTCTTGAAATGAAGTAAGGATGGCTATTTATAGTCATCACCATCTCACATTCGACCAATAAAAAATCAACATTTGTTGGCCTTTATAAGCATAACAAGGCTCAATTATATCCTTGTCATGCTTAGCAAAATGGTGAATTAAAAGTAAAAATAAAATGGTTGAATGTGACTTCAATTAGTGGCCAAATTCCTTTAAAATGTTGCCACTTCATGCTTATTCTAAGCATGACAAAGCCATGCCTAACGCCACATCTTGGTTCTATTTACTTTGGCTAAAAATTGTCTTATATGAAAAATAATTCATTTAATCAAATTTTGCATCTCATGCAATTAATAAATTATATAATAATTTATTAGTTATAAAGCTTTCAATTGGTTAATTTATTAACATGACAAATCAATAATTTCATAAGCTATAAAATGTTGCCAAGCAAATGATGAAATTGAATTTAGCTTTTAAAATGTTTTATAAGAAAAATATCATTGACAATTCTTTGTTAATTTAAAATATTAATATTTAATAAATTGAACTAATAGAAATATGTCATTTGCTATGTCATACTAAATTAATGGTATAATATGTGACATTCATTAAAAATGTTAAAGTGGTAAGTCTCACTTGTCGAGATTCCAAGCTTAACACTTAAACTTTATGATCTCTCCGAGAGACCTTGAAATAATTTTAATTTTTTATGAACTTCTTAATTTGAACTATTCAATCTAGTGCGTTACCCTAGTGCACAACGAGTATACTTCATATAGTGAGACTCCCTAGGTTCACACCCTTTCATCTTATAGAACTCTTTCGCAAATCCATAAGCTTTGCCCCACACACATGTTATAGAAATAATAAAATAGCGTGATAAACCATACAAGTTGAGGTTAATACATATTCTTATAATTCATTCATCATTTATACCTTAGAAGAGTGGGTACATAGATCATCACCGTCAAGTCTCCACATGCTCAGCACTAAAACTTATCTCGAGATTCGTATTCTGATAAACGATATCTGTAAACACTTTTGCGATATTTTTTCTTACACGAGAAATATTTTTTTCAGGTGTATTATTTATAACCATAAGACTTTCTGAAATACAACATTGGAACATCTGGATATACTAATCACATATATGAGTTAACGGATCTTATATCTACACAAAGCGGACTCCATAAGCATCGGACCATACCTAACGACACATAGCTGTCAAACTATAAAATGTCTCTAACATGTATAAAATATAAGTATGGTGGATCACTCACAAGTCTACTGTAGTGCTCAGGTTAAAGGACTATGAATACTACTCAACTTGCAAAGATCCTCTATTGACATATTTATGAGATATCTATTGGAGATCCTAATGAGTCTATTCAGTATCCAGTCCTCACTGAATACCTGTATGCCTATACGAGTTTCTATTAAACCCATGGTTTGCTAAAATTAATCATCTGGACCATTCAGATATAGACATACACCGATATATATATATATATATATAAAGTTCCCACTAACAGACTCACATTAGTGAAAAATAGATCACGAACATAACATTTGAAAACAAACTTACACAATAATATTTCTTAACACTATTTACAACCCTTTACAACTATGTCATTACTAGTATACCATCGGGTCTTTAACCCATTTCAGACAAGGCTCTAACTCTTTATATTTTACTGACTCTTATAATTTACTAACTCTTAACAATGCTAACTCTTAACATATATAACTCTCAACAGTGCAACTAACTCTTAATGTCGGACTAAATTCCTTTGAAGCAAATCTGAACTCTTTCATATCATACAATGTCTGAAGTGTTACAAGCATATTGCTATATATATATATATTTAATATTAATAATTTTATTCAAAATATTTATGGTATAAATATTAAAAAATTAATATTCATACAATATTATAATGACACATAAGCACCAGTTCTAACAACTCCCACTTACTTTAGTACCATTCACAATGATATCTAATATCTATCTTCTCCATGTGTTTCTCAAACACATTTGGAGTTAAGGCTTTAGTTAGTGGGTCTGCTATATTATTCAAAGAATATATCCTAGATACTATTACATTTCCAATAGTCAAGAGCTTTCCAGTTATATGGTATTCAAAGTCTATATAATCAGAATTTTGATGGGCCTTATGGATTTTTGGCTTGAGCAATTATTCTATTATTGGAGATGTAATAGTATCTAGGATATATTCCATGAATTATATAGTGAACCTGCTAATTAAAGCCTTGACTCTTAATGTGTTTGAGAAATACATAAAGACAATAGGTATTAGATATCATAGTGAATGGCACTAAAGCAAATAAGAGTTATTGGAACATGTGTTTACATGCCATTCCAAATTATAAAAATATGAATTGTTTAATATGTATACAATAAGCATTTCGAATAAAATCGTTAATATTAAATAAAATGGTAAGATGCTTATAACACTTTAGACATTGTATGATTTAAAGGAGTTTAGATATGGTTCAAAGGAGTTTGGACCAGCGCTAAAAGTTAGCTACACTGAGAGTTATAATTGCTAAGAGTTAGCAGGTTTTGAGAGTCAGTGAAATCTAAAGAGTTGGAGCATTGTCTGAAATGGGACAAAGACCCAAGGGTATACTAGCAATGACATAATTGCAAAGGGTTGTAAATAGTGCTAAGAAATGTCATTGTGCAAGTATGTTTTCAAATGTTATGTTCGTGATCTATTTTCCACTAATGCGGGTCTGTCAGTGGAAACTTTATTTATATATATATATATATATATATATATATATATCGGTGTATGTTTATAACTGAATGGTCCAGATGGTTAATCTTAGCAAATCATAGATTTAATAAAAGCTCGTATAGGCATACAGGTATTCAGTGAGGACTGGGTATTGAATAGGCTAATTAGGATCTCTAATAGATTTCCCATAAATCCATCAATGGAGGATCTTTTCGAGTTGAGTAGTACTCGTGGTCCCTTGACCTGAGCACCACAGTGGACTTGTGAGTGATCTATCATACTTAGGTTTCACATATGTTAAAGACCTTTCATGGTCTGACAGCTGGGTGTCGTTAGGTATGGTCGATGCTCATGGAGTTCAGTGTATATAGATATAGGATCTGTCTACTTATATGGGTGAGTACTATATCTAGATGCTCCAATATTATATTCTAGAAAGTCTTATAGCCATAAGCAATACACTCAAAAAAAATATTTTCCATGTTAGAAATAATATCACAAAAGTGTTTGCGGATATTGTTTATCTGAATACGAATCTGGAGATAAGTTCTAGTGTTCAGCTTATGGAGACTTGACGGTGATGATTTATATCTTCGCTCTTCCAGGATATAAATGATGAAGAGATTATACGAATATGTATTAACCTTAACTTATATAGTTTAACACGTTATTTTGTTATTTTCATAATATGTGTATGAGGCAACGTTTATAGACTTATGAAAGAGTTTTGTAAAGTAAAACGGGTGTAAACCTAGGGAGTCTCACTATATGAAGTGTACTCGTTGTGCATCGGGATAGCGTACCAGATTGAATAGTTTAATTTAGAAAATTCTTGAAAAATTAGAATTATTTTAAGGTCTTTCAGGGAGATCAAAAGGTTTAAGTGTTAAGCCCCGGATCTCGACAAATGAAACTTACTACTTTACTTTTCTATTAAATATCACATATCATGCCATTAATTTATTAGAACATAACACGTGACATAATTTTATTGACCTATTTAATTATTAAGTGTTAATGTATTAATTAGCTAAATTAATCAAATTACAAAAGTTACCATTTGAAATTATGAATTCGGTCAAAAGTAAATGAACCAATTAGTGGCTTGTTTCCATTGGCCAAATGAATAGCTTATATTAAAATTATACAAGTGCTACTAAAGGCTTTTTATAGCCAAAGTTCATTTTTGGCAACAATACAATTCGGCAATTCATTTGATATATAGCAATAGGTGGCAACAATTTATAAGCTTATGAAATAATTGATTTGCCATGCTTTTCCTAAACATGTGCTGCCAACATTTCAATAAGCCTTCAAACATGATTTGTCATGCTTTTCTTTATGTAGCTGCTGGCGGTAATTGACAAAGCTAATGGCCATTAATTTAGCTTTTATTCCACCATTTCATCTTTAGCACCTTGCCACCAATTAGCTTGTAATTAGTTGAATGGGCGGTAAAGGAAGCTATAAATAAAAGTGTGCTAATATTTTAGGGCGCGTGCATGTGACGTATGTTTACTACATTAATATTTACCCATCTCATATATAAATTAGTACAACGGAAGTGGAAATCTTTATTTTTTAGTACAACAAACACATTAAAATTTAAGTTTTATTATTGTAATGAAATTAAGGATCGAGAATTACCTGTCAAGTCTTTAAAAATTACCGAATCGAAATCCACTATGAAGTGCACTCATTGATAATTCTAGGATTCAACTGGGGTGGACTTGGATCACTAGAATAGTAGCTTCAATTTCCAACAATGGTATTTAACTCTTAAACACCAATAGTAATTAATTCTTAATTATCTTGGTTAACTCTTAATTAATAACTTAAACTCTTTAAACTTAGCATTATAGTTAAACACTTTAACCATTAGTTCAACTCTTTGAACATTGTGATGAAGGCAATGAAATGGTTTTGTTTGTGTTTAACTCTTAAACATAAATAGTGATTAACTCTTAATCACTTTGGTTAATTTTTAACCATTTGTTTAACTCTTTAAACATTGTGATCAAGGTAATAAAATGATTTTGTTTATTCAACTCTTGAATAGCAAAACATAAACTCCAAGCTTAATCATCTATGGCTAACTTTTGAAGGATGAAGATGATGAATAGTATTCCAACAATTGAAACACAAAAAGCTCTCATCTCACTCTCTTATTGTCAAACTAGGGTTTAAGAAATTGAAAACACATTTCACATTTTATCAATTTTTTACTTCTCATTCTCAACAACACAAGAACCCACCAAATATGTAAGCCCATCCCTTAGCCATTTTCATGTCTCAAAATAATATAAACTATTTATATTATTTTACAATAATTAAGACATATGTTATAGCTTTTGTTAACTAAAATAATGCAAAGTAAAACAAAAACAATTTTTGTTCTTATGATATGCAAAACACTTTTGCATATCTTGCTAACTCATCAACCATGGCCGGCCATACTTAAAAATTGAAGCAATTTGGCTTCAATTTATTTTACAATAATTTCCCTCTATTTAGTAAAACAAACCATGTCTCATCATGCCATGCTTTCCATGCCAACATGTTTACTCATTTGTTTATTCAAATCATAAATAAATAAATGAAACATGTAATAATTTTAATATAATAAGGCCATTTTATATTCAAATAATGTAAACTCCTTTACATTATTTAATTTCAAATAATTTACACAACACATTTTAAAATTAGTAATATAAATTTGTTTGACTTAAAAATATATTAATAATAATTATAAAAATTATTATTTATTTAAAACATTTTTTAATAAATAAATGACTTTGTTTATCTCACAAGCAAGGTCATTTTGGTAATTACAAAGTCAAACAATAAATTACCTACAATGTGCCACGTGTCATTATTTCATTGGTCAACAACTATTGTTAACCAATTAATGCACTTAACTCTTAAGTCTTGACACGTGTACATCTTGAGAGAAACTGAAACAAATATCTCGGTTTGCTGAAATTTATTGGATTAAACTATTCAACTCAGTACGCTGCTCGAGTGCACAACGAGTATACTTCATATTGTGGGATTCCGAGAAAAACTGAAACAAATATCTTGGTTTGCTGAAATTTACTGGATTAAACTATTCAATTTAGTACGCTGCCCGAGTGCATAACGAGTACACTTCATATTGTGGGACTTCCTAGGTCCATGCCCGATTTGTCAAATGGAACTGTTTTATGAGTCCGTGATCAATGCCCTATACACATATCACGGATATTACAAATTAGTGCGTTAGACCATGCAAGCTGAGGTCATAACATATTCATATATTTCTTCCATCACCTATATCCTGGATAAGCGGAGACATAGATCACCACCTCCAAATCTTCACATGCTCATCCGTGAACCTATCTCCAGATTTGTATCTCGATAAAAAATATACGCAAACACCTTTACAATATTATTTAACCCTTCAAAAAAATCTTTTTCTAGGTTTATGTTTATAGCCATAAGGCTTTCCAAAATACAATTTTGGAGCATCATGATATACCACTCACCTATGCAAGCTGACAAATCCCATATCTACACACACCGAACTCCATGAGCATCAGATTATACCCAGCAACACGTAGCTGTCATACCATAAAAGGTCTCTGACATACGTGGAACCAAAGCATGGTGGATCACTCATAAGCCCACTGTGGTGCTCAGGTCAAAGGATCACGAATGCTACTCAACTCGAGATGACTCACAATTGATAACTTCATAAGATGTCTAATGGGATCCTCATGAGTCTATTCAGTATTTAGTTCTTACTGAATACCTGTATGCTTATATGAGCTTCTGATAAACTCACGGTCAGCTAAGAACAACCATCTGTACCATACAAATATAGCATACACTGATCTATATAAAGAAATTCACTGATAGACCTGCACCGATGAAAATAGATCAGAAATATAGTATTAGAGAACATACTTGTATAATGACATTTTCTAGCACATATTGCAACTATGTCATTATTGGTATGCTATCAGGTCTTTGTCCCGTTACAGACAAGACTCTAAATCTTTAGATATTGTTGACTCTCATAGCCTGCTAACTCTTAGCAGTGCTAACTCTTAGCATTTACAACTCTCAGTGTTGCTAACTTTTATCCCTGGTTTAAACTTTTTTAGGCCAAATCTGAACTCTTTCGAATCATACAATATCTGTAGCGTAACAAGTATTATACCATTTATTATAATATTAATGATTATATTTAAAATGTATATTGTATAAATATTAACAATTAATATTCATAAAATATTAGAATAACACGTAAGCATCAACTCCAACAATAAAAAATTTGTCTATTTTCTTTTGCAAAGTAAGAAAATTGAAAGAAAAATACGTATCTTGTAACTGAGAGAAACTTTGAAGCAAGAGTTGCTTCAATAAAAATATTCTGCTAAGAATATGAAGCTACCGTTCTACCTCGAAGGATTCCACTGAGTCCTAGACTAAAACTACGCAAATCACGCTTTAAAGGTGAGTTCTTTAATATCTCATTAGCATAATGAGATGTTTATTTATTTTTCGATGTAAGTATTTATGCATATGATGTGTAAATTCAAAAAATTAAAAAATGTACATGCTTACCCTATGCACTTTCAAATTGGTATCCGAGCACATGATTGTATGTTGTTTGTAAATTTAATTAGAGTGTCCGTAGCGTAATTAAGATATCCTGGGCTGCCAATTATACAATTTAAATGTCAAAAAACGTATAATCAGGATGCAGTGGAATGGACGCCACGACGGTGTCACTTTGCACCATGGTGCTGAAGTTGTCTAGGCTCCAGCGCCATAGCATTGGTAAGGAGCGTCGTGGGGTTCCCAGACTACAGCGCTAGGGTTTTTAGGCCCTAGCACTGCAGTAGTGAAGGTGTGGCACTGCGGTACTGGAGACAATATCTTTAGCGCAATACTAGTAGGCCAGCATCGTACTGGTAACAGAATTTTCAGTGCCACAGTGCTGGGTGGTGACCTAGCGCCATAGTGCTCGATGGTGATTCAGCACCATGGGCCAGGGTGGGGACTCTAGCACTATAGCATTGTGAAGGTAGAAATTGCAATATCGAAGGTTGAGCCTTCAGCATAGCAGTACCAAAAACCTATAAAAAGTTATAATTACGCTAAATTACTCTAATTGGTTATTTTTAAATTATTTAAAAATATTTATTGTTTATTTATTATGCAATTTATAAATTGTTTATAATTATTGCAATATAAACTGTGGCCCATTTTTATGTGCTGATAACCATAATGTGAGCCTTACTAGTGAGGGTTAGTTATGCTTGCACAAAATAAATGTGTGATTTAGAATCACGTCCTCATGAGTTGTAGACAAAAATATAAATCTCTCTCAATCAGATTGAAAGTGTTTCATTATGAGATAATGTTACACGGTGATCTGTCTTGTTAATATGGTGTTAGACAAGTCATTTTAGTCTTTTTCTAATATTGCTAAAGTGTGATGGATTTGGTCGGTGTGATTTAAACTATGCCGGTTAAACATGAGATGAGGCAGATATATGCGAAGGTACTACTCAATGTCGCTAAAGCGTGATGGTAGTATCAATAACATATACTTGATCATTGATAAGTTAATTTAGAGTACACTTATCTAATATTGCTAAAGCGTAAGGATAAAGTGTATTTAGGATCAGTTGTAAGAGTTACATGAGATGTAATTGACAAGAGTTGTTTACCTTTTGAGTTTACAAAGACCAATATTACTAAAGCATGAGGCTTGAATAAAATGCCAATGAGATCCACTTTTCGTTGTACAGTTTAAAAAGTTTTAAACTGTTGTTCTCCAATTTGAGAGATTTTAGAGATTATGTAACGCAGTAGAAGGGCGTCTTTAGATTGAAAAATATATAAAAGTTATACCCATTATTTAAAGCGATATTAATTAACGATTATAAATGTTCTGCTATACATCTCCTAGGTATCTTATAAAGATAAGATCAGGATAAGCAACCTATTAATATACTTGATTAAGCACACTAATTATAGGGTAGTAACAAATATTTAGACTTGTCATTGAATCTAAAAATAGTTTTAGATTCATAGAAACTTGAATATATTTATGATCAATAAATAATTGGAGGTGTTCTGATAATATCTCTTTGAAAAAAGATTAAATTTATCAAAAAGGGATTAATGTTGATTTAAGAGTTAAATTACATATCCTAACCGCAATGTTTAAATAATTTTTAGTAGAAGCATGTGTACATGAGATGTGCAAGTTGTATTATGCTCCACCTAAAAAAGTTATATCTAAACTACATATAGAGAACAGTAACAGTGGAAATTGTATCCACTCTGATGAGGTTTAATAAATAGTAATCGTTACTATTTAATATATCTTACCTTAGGAAGGATAGACCCTTTAGATATCTGTTTACCAATTATAGACGTTTCATTAACATGTGATGTTAAGCAGTACAAGGATATCAGATACTGCCTGTCATTCTCATATCTGTAACGTGTTGTATGATTTAAGAAATGCTAAAAAGCTATAGAATGAGAAGTACAGCTTCACATAGGAAATGGAGATTCCTTAGACGTGGTGGCCGTTATGACTTTTAAGTCATTTTTTCATTTTAGCAAAAGCATTATGTTGTATAATTGATATTTTGCCAAACATTATTAAGCAAATCATATCACTCATTGTATTAAACAGAGAGGGTTATCATGGATACATTAAGAATAGTTTCTTATGTAAATATGATAATGATAATGTTTTGCTAACTGAATGTTTGTTAATGAATGACCATTATAACTTAATTACAGCAGGATATATCTAGGTGGACAAAATAAATAATGGTTTGGAAACTTTGAATAATAATGAATTGTGGGACATAAGATTAGGTCATATAATCGTGAGACAACTATCTCATTTGGTTAAGAATAACTAGATACTTGATCTGACTATGAATCTATGGTCGTTTATGAATGTTAAATTCGAGAAAAAAATGGCCAAATATTTATGTCAATATTAGATACTCACCTACTGATTTGTTGAAACTTGTACGTAGTGATATATATGCTTCAATGAACCATACTATCATTGGGTGAATTTTGATACTTCATCGTGATTTATCACGGCACAAATATATGTTTCTAGTAAACACAGTACGAAAACCTTTGAAATATTTAATGAATTTCGACTAGAAGAAAAGAAATAAAGCTTTATGTATATTCAATGCATTTAATTAAATCGAGGCAATTTATACATGAACAATAAATTCATAAATTATTATAAGAAGAATATTGTAGTAACCAGTATCCATAACCGGTAAGAATATGTATATTTATATATATAAATATACGTATTTTATTTGTATGTGGGTGATCCTTAATTTATATATTGTTATTAGTAGTGTTTTTATAGGTTAAGGATATACTATTAGTATTGGGTTTATTTGCAAGACTTTGGAATTATTTTAGGGACCAAATTGTTATACTTTGAAAGTTTTGGGGGGTGAATTCGTAAATACCAAAAATTAACCACTTAGTATAAAAATACACTTTTAAAAACCCTAATTCTCTCATTTTGGTCGAGCTACCCATTTTTAGAGAGAGAAGAGAGAAATAAAGGAGAGAGAAAGAGAAGAAGAAGAAGAAAAAGAAGAAGAAAATGAGAATTTTGGATCTTTAGAGGTATATCACAACTAATTATCAATTTATTGGTGTTAATTAAGTTAATTTCTTTAAGTTTTGATTTCTGGAAATATGTATAATTAAGGATTTGATGTGTATTTCGTTTGATGTTGTGAGAATTGATGATGATCTATAAGATAGTTTGATAAATCATGATGAATTATGGAATTTCTGCTGGATAACCTCTTGATCTAGGAATTTTATAAATTGTTGTGATTCGATTCTGGTTTTGAATTTTGAGTATATGAAATTAGACATGTTTAGGATCATCTGAGACTTTGAATCGACTGAAAATCTCAGAAATTGAATTTGTAGTGAATTTACTAAAATGACCCTGGAATTCTGGAAATTTCCTGTGTAAACAGTATGATACAGTGGAAAATAATTTTTGACCTGCTGAATGATCTTTAAAAATTATGAATTTGTGGAATATGATAATTTTATATGTCTAATATGATATACTCGGAATTGAGAATTTGGATCAATGTGGTTGAAGTGTTATGAATTTCTAAAGTGTATCAGCTCATTGTAGTATTTGATTAACAGATTTTTAAAGTTATGAAATAAAATAGTTTTAAAATACTTTTGGCAGTTATTTGGAAGCCAAATATTTATCATGGACTGAGATATGTGTCAAGAGTAATTATGTGGTAGTTTTATAATTTTTGAGTTAGTATATGATTTTATAAAATTGGGAGATTGAATACTGTTCAGTAAGTATCTTGATCCTGTCAGGTTTGTAGTTTGGATTCGATGGTGTGTATGGAATGGATTGTGTAGGAATTTTGATATAATATTCATATATAAGAAGTATATATGAGTCAAGAATGATATATTCTGATTTCGGAGTAATTGGACATCATTTGATGTATTAGAAATTTTTGTTAAGTGTAAGTGGTCAGAATGACAGGTTTTGAGAAACCAAATATTTAGACCAATTTGATGTGATAAATGCATTGTGTATAATTTTGTAAGCTATTTAAAGTATTTTGTGTGAATTGTGAGGCTTATGAAAGGATTGATCTCCATTGATAGGTTAAGGAGATTTAAGCCTTGTAGCTGTAAGTGCTAAGAGGTAAGTATACTAGACTTACTACTGGAATCACAATAAACATAATAATTGTTTTGTATGATTTTGTAAATGGGGTTAAGAATATGTTTATGATATGTCAAAGTATATTTTGATATGAAATGTGAATATATGTTTATGAATGTGAGCATTGACATTGAGCATGGACATACATGTGTTTTTGAAAGTGAGCTTTCCAAAATAAGATGCGTTTAACAAAGAAAGCTTTTGAAGTGTAATATGTCCATGAGAAATATTTTGTGATTTGAGGGTACTTGAGCTCACTGTTAACTTAGTAGGCATTTTATGTGATTTGTGGAGCCTTTATGTGTGGCCTTTCCTTCGGGATTGGTATATGTTATGTGTTCCGTATGTAGGGAGGATCCTATTGGTACCTAAAGGAAGTGTGAGTCATCACATTCGTGTGGTGGCGTATTGGTACATGTGAGAGGACTCACCGATGATCAGGGTGGGGGTTTGGCTTTTACCTTCGGGTATAAGCGTTATATATGTGTGATTTAAAGACCTCACTTGTACTATTCCTCTCATACGGTATGTCACCTACGAGTGACATTTGGCTCATTATGTGATATGTGATATGTAAGTCCTACTAAGTAGTAGTTGAGTGATGGTATTCCTATTATGTGTTTTGAAAGAATGTGTAAGCGCTTACATGATATGTGATTTGATAAGATTATGATTTTGATTGATCACAGCATATCATACATATGCATTGTGTACATATATGTATTTGTATTTGATATATGAAAAATTAGTATGCTTACTGAGTTTTATACTCATTATAGTTTATGGTGATTTCAGGTAAATAAGGTACATGTGTGCTTAGCGGATTTGGCAAGGCTTCTGCTGTTCCTTGGGTTTCCTAAGTTGCTAGGTTGTTGTGTGTTTCATTTGGGGACACGTGGGATAGGATATTTGGTTTGTCCCTATTGAATAAATACTTATGTATTATTTCATTGTGTGTGGATTGGATTTGGTTTAAGTTTTATAAAGTGTGGTTATTGGATGATTTTAAGTAAGAATTTGCAATGGATATATTCTGGGCTCCCGGTAACAAAGTTGCTACTGGTGACGTAGTAGAGTGTTAATCTCTGAGAAAACTCTGCGTATCTCCGGTTTAATAATTGTCCCAGTCATAATTCAATTGCTATAATTCTGAAAGAAATTGAAATGAATGTTTAAATATTGTCAAGAGAAGTTTATACTTATATGTTAGGTTAAGGTTGATTTTAGTGTTGAACTTACTAGCAACTTGCTAAGGATTTCTGTGTTGAATGAAAGTTGAAAATTTTGTGTAATATTATTTATGAGTGCACATGCAGTGAATGAATGTAAGTGATGTCGTGTGTCGGATCTTTTGGGTCTGGGGCGTGACAGCTTTTAGTGGTATCAGAGCTAAGATATGATTCTGTAGACTTTTAAGTGTCGAGTCAAGGGAACCGAGCAGATGCCAAATCCTTAGGATTGTATTTGTAGCTTTGTTGTGTAAAAGTTTGACATATTCCTTAAATTTTGTATGATTTTGTGAAGATGACACATTATCCAAGAGCTGCTAAGATTGTTGTTGTTGTGGATAATGGTACCTTGTGGATCTTAATGTTACTATTTAGATTTTTTTTTAAGTTATGACTAATATGCTTAGTAAGAGTGATGTTGAATATCTTATAATGATAATTTGCATGTCATTGAGTAAATTGAGATAATTTTCTCAATGACAAAATATAGAGAAGTAGAGTATTGAAGACATCAATTGAAACAACTTTTATTGAAAAGGAAAACAACAACAATAGCAGCAACAAAAATACAGTAGAGGCTACGGAGTGAGATTTAAGTCTATTTTACGCTTCTTCTGACTGTCATGAGTAGACCAATCTAACTGATGCAATGTTGGATTAGACAGAGGAATAAAAGACTGTAATTGATCAATTAGTTGATCAACAGTTGGAGCTGAAATAAGAATCCGTCGTGCTAGAAGTGGGATGAATTGTATTCCCGCTGCATAGTCAAGAAAAGATATCAACCCGTCGTAAAAACCATTAACATTTAACAAACCAATGGGTTTTTGGTGGATTTGTAATTGTGCCCATGAGACAATTTGAAAAATTTCCTCCAAGGTCCCGAAACCTCCTGGTAGAGCTATGAAAGCATCCGCATGCCTAAGCATTTGAGCCATTCGCTCGTGCATAGATGAGACTTGTAACTCATCCCCAATTATTTTTCCTACAACATTTTCAATAGCTAGAGGTTTTAGAATGATACCCAAAACTCGACTACCTTTATTGTGTGCAGCTTTTGCCACAGACCCCATTAACCCTCGGTTACCTCCTCCATATACTAAATGTATATTTCGCTCAGCTAATACCTTATCAAGATTTTCTGCAACTTTTGTAAACTCTTCAGTATTCCCAGGGTTGGATCCACAAAAGACACAAATTTTTGTGAATCGACGAGCTGAGGTTTCCTCCATTGTTATGCTCACCCTAATCTTTGAATATTTTTGAGTTTGTATAAGGATGCAATAATAATGTATTTATAGAGAAACAAATTGATAATAGCTGTGGAGCATATGTGTAAGTATGTTCAAGTATATATTTTTCTCGATTCTTGTGAGGTAAAAAAAAAAAAAAGAGTTTTATTTTATCATTTTATAAGGGACAATAGGTCGCAAAATCTTGAATAAATATATGTTGATATGTAGGTGTGATAAAAATTGTGTCAGAAGCGTGATAAGTTAGGTAAGATAATTAAGAAAAGTCAATAAAGGCCTATTTCATGGATTTAGGGACTTAGCCGTTTTGGCACTAATG
Source organism: Ailanthus altissimus (assembly GCA_946807835.1). Classification (NCBI taxonomy): domain Eukaryota; kingdom Viridiplantae; phylum Streptophyta; class Magnoliopsida; order Sapindales; family Simaroubaceae; genus Ailanthus; species Ailanthus altissimus. The sequence goes on from OX327684.1 coordinate 26,955,413, forward strand.
GCCGACAATGCATCAATGACTTGAAGACTTTTTGAGCTAACAATTGGACTTTGGACATGAGGCCAAATTAACTTTATTAATTACAAAGATTTTTGTGATCTTAACATTGATTTTTGGATAGATTAAAAGAAGATATCAAGAAAGATAAAGCACACTTGACATAAAGATAAAGCAGTAGTCAGTCTCTCTTTGATGTGATAGAGCAACACGGATTTAGTTTCTGTGAAAATAGAAACAGCAATGTAGGTCAAAATGAGTCTTCTTGGTCGCTTTCATCTGTGTCGTATCCGTGAGAGAGGAACTTATGGAGTTGTTGTTCCCATACATTGAATGAGGGCTCTGACTGAGTGGAATGTGGGTCTACCATATCTTGATCTTCTGCAGGTAAGCTGGTCTGGATGAGGGATGTGCTAGCTTCCTCTTGTATTTGGGTGTCGGTTGGATAAGGTTGGGAGTCTTGATAGAGGGATAAGTCAAGATTGGGTTGGTGTTGGTCAGGTTCTGTTGGGACAACTAGCTGAGATTAGGTAGGTTCTGTCGGGACAGATGGCTGAGGCCATTGGTGAAGGTTATCCATTTCTTGTCTGTATCTGGCATAATAAGCCATGTTTGGGATATGGTGATGGTGGGTTGAGTAATTTGTATTTCTATGATGTGAAAGATGATGTTTTTGTCTTTATTGAAATTTGAGTATATTGGCAAAATTCAGTTCTTCTGCAAAGTCATCTTCAATCTGTTCCCAAGGTACAGCATCTTCTGGGGAGATCCAAACAGACGGAGGAATTATCTGATTTTTCTGAGCAAGAATTCTTTCAAGTTCTCTCTTTTGCTGGATTACTTCTTCAGGCCAGAGCTTAATTAATCCCTTTAGTGAAAGGGTAAAGGTGAGGTAATCCTTGACAGTGGGGTAATAATGGATTTCATGATCTGAAACAATCATACCCTTTCGTTGGAGAAGTAAAACAGACCAAAGATGTTGTCTAGGGACTACAGCATTTGTGTTGTTTGCAATCATGTGTTGAAATTTAGTTATCCACCATGTCTCTGGGTAAAACCATTGGAGAAAAATCAGGGCTGGATGATCTTCATCACATTTTTCTATTTTTTGGACGGTTCTAAGTAATGGGAATTCCATGGCGATTGTATACAGATCCAATAGGTACCATAACAAGTAAATGACAGATTTGGACCATTGGGAAAATGGGAAAAAATAGTACAGGTGAAAGAAAGGGTATTCCAAGTTGAACGAAGGGCCACCAAGAACTGTGAGGCTGTGTTCTTGAACTGCCAAGATGGCGTAGTGTCTGATGAATTCTTTAGCACGGGAATGGAGTGTTCTGGTTCTTTTTAGGTCTGGAAATTGTGGTGGAGAAAAAGGAACATGAGGAGTTATGATAATGGGATTCATTATGAAGATGGTAAGAGAGTTGGTTTTCTTTATTACTAGAAAAGTGATTATGAGGTTTAGGCTATTTATAGAGTTTTGTGAAAGAAAATCAATAATCGTTTTGTCCTTTTCTTTTATGTGGATGACGTTAAAGGAATAGTTAAAAAACCATAATTGTCATCGCAGTAATTGTGCTAGTAGAATCTTTTCTGTTTGAAACTGAGCATATTAGAAAGAAGAAAAAAAGCAGACATGTCAATCTCAATGAGAAAATGATGTCCAATAAGGTGGACTATTTTTTTTAAGAGTTAAAGTAAGAGATATAATGTTGAGATCTATAGTTTAAGAATCAATTGAACTAAAGGTCTTTTTATTGAAGTTGATTTTTGATCGTTTAAGATAATGCTTTCAATATTCTGATTTGAATGACAACTTAGTTGTGTAGAAATACTACATTTTTTTTTTGAATGATATCAAGGTAGTGAATGATATTATGACGTATGAGTATATGTTGAAGGGATTAAAATTTTTAAAGGAGTTAAGAATTTTATGTAAGAGATTAGTATGGGTATTCTACATCTATGTTATTCTTTAATGAATGAAAGGTGAAGTGTATAGATACCCATTAAATATTGAACGAATGGGAAAAAAAAAAGAATAAAAATATGTGTGTATAATTTTATAAGTCCATAATGTGTGTCATATGTTTATTTTATGGATATATGTTTCGTACTCCTCTCGTATACTCAGCTATGAGCCAACTTAGAGATAATCTAACATATGAATGAGTATTTATTAGGATTTTGGACCACAATGAGCAAATCCTATATACAAGGAAGATTGCTTTGTAAATGTTTTATGAATAAACTATACAGTTGAAAAGGAAAATTGAGAATGAGAAGAAGAAATGAGATCTAAGTATCCTCATCTATGTGCTTAAGTTATGAATTTCGAGGACGAAATTCTTATAAGGAGGGGAGAATTGTAGTAACCAGTATCCATAACCGGTAAGAATATGTATATTTATATATATAAATATACGTATTTTATTTGTATGTGGGTGATCCTTAATTTATATATTGTTATTAGTAGTGTTTTTATAGGTTAAGGATATACTATTAGTATTGGGTTTATTTGCAAGACTTTGGAATTATTTTAGGGACCAAATTGTTATACTTTGAAAGTTTTGGGGGTGAATTCGTAAATACCAAAAATTAACCACTTAGTATAAAAATACACTTTTAAAAACCCTAATTCTCTCATTTTGGTCGAGCTACCCATTTTTAGAGAGAGAAGAGAGAAATAAAGGAGAGAGAAAGAGAAGAAGAAGAAGAAAAAGAAGAAGAAAATGAGAATTTTGGATCTTTAGAGGTATATCACAACTAATTATCAATTTATTGGTGTTAATTAAGTTAATTTCTTTAAGTTTTGATTTCTGGAAATATGTATAATTAAGGATTTGATGTGTATTTCGTTTGATGTTGTGAGAATTGATGATGATCTATAAGATAGTTTGATAAATCATGATGAATTATGGAATTTCTGCTGGATAACCTCTTGATCTAGGAATTTTATAAATTGTTGTGATTCGATTCTGGTTTTGAATTTTGAGTATATGAAATTAGACATGTTTAGGATCATCTGAGACTTTGAATCGACTGAAAATCTCAGAAATTGAATTTGTAGTGAATTTACTAAAATGACCCTGGAATTCTGGAAATTTCCTGTGTAAACAGTATGATACAGTGGAAAATAATTTTTGACCTGCTGAATGATCTTTAAAAATTATGAATTTGTGGAATATGATAATTTTATATGTCTAATATGATATACTCGGAATTGAGAATTTGGATCAATGTGGTTGAAGTGTTATGAATTTCTAAAGTGTATCAGCTCATTGTAGTATTTGATTAACAGATTTTTAAAGTTATGAAATAAAATAGTTTTAAAATACTTTTGGCAGTTATTTGGAAGCCAAATATTTATCATGGACTGAGATATGTGTCAAGAGTAATTATGTGGTAGTTTTATAATTTTTGAGTTAGTATATGATTTTATAAAATTGGGAGATTGAATACTGTTCAGTAAGTATCTTGATCCTGTCAGGTTTGTAGTTTGGATTCGATGGTGTGTATGGAATGGATTGTGTAGGAATTTTGATATAATATTCATATATAAGAAGTATATATGAGTCAAGAATGATATATTCTGATTTCGGAGTAATTGGACATCATTTGATGTATTAGAAATTTTTGTTAAGTGTAAGTGGTCAGAATGACAGGTTTTGAGAAACCAAATATTTAGACCAATTTGATGTGATAAATGCATTGTGTATAATTTTGTAAGCTATTTAAAGTATTTTGTGTGAATTGTGAGGCTTATGAAAGGATTGATCTCCATTGATAGGTTAAGGAGATTTAAGCCTTGTAGCTGTAAGTGCTAAGAGGTAAGTATACTAGACTTACTACTGGAATCACAATAAACATAATAATTGTTTTGTATGATTTTGTAAATGGGGTTAAGAATATGTTTATGATATGTCAAAGTATATTTTGATATGAAATGTGAATATATGTTTATGAATGTGAGCATTGACATTGAGCATGGACATACATGTGTTTTTGAAAGTGAGCTTTCCAAAATAAGATGCGTTTAACAAAGAAAGCTTTTGAAGTGTAATATGTCCATGAGAAATATTTTGTGATTTGAGGGTACTTGAGCTCACTGTTAACTTAGTAGGCATTTTATGTGATTTGTGGAGCCTTTATGTGTGGCCTTTCCTTCGGGATTGGTATATGTTATGTGTTCCGTATGTAGGGAGGATCCTATTGGTACCTAAAGGAAGTGTGAGTCATCACATTCGTGTGGTGGCGTATTGGTACATGTGAGAGGACTCACCGATGATCAGGGTGGGGGTTTGGCTTTTACCTTCGGGTATAAGCGTTATATATGTGTGATTTAAAGACCTCACTTGTACTATTCCTCTCATACGGTATGTCACCTACGAGTGACATTTGGCTCATTATGTGATATGTGATATGTAAGTCCTACTAAGTAGTAGTTGAGTGATGGTATTCCTATTATGTGTTTTGAAAGAATGTGTAAGCGCTTACATGATATGTGATTTGATAAGATTATGATTTTGATTGATCACAGCATATCATACATATGCATTGTGTACATATATGTATTTGTATTTGATATATGAAAAATTAGTATGCTTACTGAGTTTTATACTCATTATAGTTTATGGTGATTTCAGGTAAATAAGGTACATGTGTGCTTAGCGGATTTGGCAAGGCTTCTGCTGTTCCTTGGGTTTCCTAAGTTGCTAGGTTGTTGTGTGTTTCATTTGGGGACACGTGGGATAGGATATTTGGTTTGTCCCTATTGAATAAATACTTATGTATTATTTCATTGTGTGTGGATTGGATTTGGTTTAAGTTTTATAAAGTGTGGTTATTGGATGATTTTAAGTAAGAATTTGCAATGGATATATTCTGGGCTCCCGGTAACAAAGTTGCTACTGGTGACGTAGTAGAGTGTTAATCTCTGAGAAAACTCTGCGTATCTCCGGTTTAATAATTGTCCCAGTCATAATTCAATTGCTATAATTCTGAAAGAAATTGAAATGAATGTTTAAATATTGTCAAGAGAAGTTTATACTTATATGTTAGGTTAAGGTTGATTTTAGTGTTGAACTTACTAGCAACTTGCTAAGGATTTCTGTGTTGAATGAAAGTTGAAAATTTTGTGTAATATTATTTATGAGTGCACATGCAGTGAATGAATGTAAGTGATGTCGTGTGTCGGATCTTTTGGGTCTGGGGCGTGACAAATATGATTCTCACTCAATATAGTTCTCAAGATATTCCTGTCACGCCCCAGACCCAAAAGATCTGATACATGATATAATTTACATTCATTCAATAAAGTGCACTCATAAATAGTATTACACAAAAATTCAAACTTTAATTCAACATAGGAATCCTTAGTAAGTTGCTAATAAGTTCAACACTAAAAATTAACTCATAATCTAACATATACACACAATCTTCTACTGAACATATTTGAACATTCATTTCAATTTCTTTCAGAATTATAGCAATTGAATTATGACTGGGACAATTATTAAACCGAAGATACGCAGAGTTTTCTCAGAGATTAACACTCTACTACGTCACCAGTAGCAACTTTGTTACTGGAAGCCCAGAATATATTCATTGCAAATTCTTACTTAAAATCAATCCATAACCACACTTGGTGAAACTTAAACTAAATCCAACCACACACAATACAATAATACATAAAGTATTTATTGAATAGGGACAAGTCAAATATCTTATCCCACGTGTCCCCAAATGAAACACACAACAACCTAGCAACTTAGGGAACTTAAGGAACAGCAGAAGCCTTGCCAAATCCGCTAAGCATACATGTACCTTATTTACCTGAAATCACCATAAACTATAATGAGTATAAAACTCAGTAAGCATACTTATTTTTCATATATCAAATACAAATACATATATGTACACAATACATATGTATGATATGTTGTGATCAATCAAAATCATAATCTTATCAAATCACATGTCATGTAAGCGCTTACACATTCTTTCAAAACATATAATAGGAATACCATCACTCAACTACTACTTAATAGGACTTACATATCACATATCACATAATGAGCCAAATGTCACTCGTAGGTAACATACCGTATGAGAGGAATAGTACAAGTGATATTTTTAAATCACATATATATAATGCTTATACCCGAAGGTAAAAACCAAACACTCACCCTGATCATCGGTGAGTCCTCTCACATGCACCAATACGCCACCACACGAATGTGATGACTCACTCTTCCTTTAGGTACCAATAAGATCCTCCCTACATACGGAACACATAACATATACCAATCCCGAAGGAAAGGCCACATATAAAGGCTCCACAAATCACATAAAATGCTTACTAAGTTAACAGTGAGTTCAAGTACCCTCAAAGCACAAAATATTTCTCATGGACATATTACACTTCAAAAGCTTTCTTTGTTAAACACATTTCATTTTGAAAGCTCACTTTCAAAAACACATATATGTCATGTATGTCCATGCTCATATTCATAAATACATATCTTCACATTTCATATCAAAATATACTTTGATATAACATAAACATATTCCTAACCCCATTTATAAAATCATACAAAACAATTACTATGTTTATTGTGATTTCAGTAAAAAGTCTAGTATACTTACCTCTTAGCACTTACAGCTACAAGGCTTAAATCTCCTTAACCTATCAATGGAGATCAATCCTTTCATAAGCCTCACAATTCACACAAAATACTTTAAATAGCTTACAAAACTATACACAATGCATTTATCACATCAAATTGGTCTAAATACTTAGTTTCTCAAAACCTGTCATTCTGATCACTTACTCTTAACAAAATTTCTAATACATTAAATGATGTCTAATTACTCCAAAATAAGAATATATAATTCTTGACTCATATATGCTTCCTATGTATAAATATTATAAAAACATTCCTACACAATCCATTCCATACACACCATCGAATCCAAACTATTAACCTGATAGGATCAAGATACTTATTGAATAGTATTCAATCTCATAATTTTATAAAATCATATACTAACTCAAAAATTATAAAACTACCACAGAAATACTCTTGACATATATCCTAATCCATAATAAATATTTCACTTCAAAATAACAGTCAAAAGTATTTTAAAACTATTTTATTCTATAGCTTTAAAAATCTGTTAATCAAATACTGTAATGAGCTGACACTCTTTAAAAAATTATCATAAAAATTTAACCACATTGATCTAAATTCTCAATTCTAAGTATATCATATTAGACATATAAAATTATCATATTTCATAAATTTGTAATTTTTAAAGATCATTCAGCAGATTAAAAATTATTTGTCACTATATCATACTGTTAACACAGACAATTTCTAGAATTTTAGGATCATTTTGATAAATTCACTACAAATTCAATTTCTGAAATTTTCAATCGATTCAAAGTCTCAAATGATTCTAGACATGTCTAATTTCATATACTCAAAATTCAAAACCAGAATTAAAGCACAACAATTTATAAAATTTTCAGAGCAAGAGATTATCAAGAAGAAATTCTGTAATTTTTCATGATTTATCAAACTATCTACATAAATCATCATCAATTATCATAATATCTTACAAAATTCACATCAAATTCTCAATTATACATATTTTCAAAAATAAAAACTTAAAGGAATTAACTAAATTAACACCAAAAAATTAAGAAAGAGTTATAATATACCTCTTAAAGCTGAAATTCTAACTTTCTTCTTCTTTTTCTTCTTCTTCTCTTTCTCTCCCCTTTTTTTCTCTCTTTTTTCTCACTCTAAAAGAGGCAACTTGACCAAAATGAGTGAATTAGGATTTCAAATATGTATTTTTATACTAAGAGGCTAATTTTTAGTATTTATAAATTAGCCCAAAAAACTTTCAAAGTATTATAATTTGGTCCCTAAAATAAATCTAAAGTCTTGCAAATAAACCCAATACTAATGATAGGTCCTTAATCTATACAAGCACTATTAATAACAATACATAAATCAAGTATCACTCACATACAAATAAAATATGTATATATATATATATAAATATTTATTCTTACCGGTTGTGGATAAGTGGTTACTACAATACGTGGTCTTTTGATCTTAGTGCCACGGTGGACTTGTAAGTGATCCACCATACTTTGGTTTCACGCATGTCACAGACCTTTCATGGTGTGACTTCTGGGTATAGTCCGATGCTTATGGAGTCTGGTCTGTACAGATATGGGATCCGTTAGCTCTCATAGGGGAGTAGTATGTCTAGATGCTTTGCAATTATATTTCAAAAAATCTCGTGGTCACAAGTACTAACCCGAAAAAAGGTGTTTCCCAAATGGTTGAACAATATAAAAAAAACGTTTACGTATATTGTTCTTGAAAATATAAATCTAAAGATAAATTCATGGATGAGCATACAAAGATTTGATAGTGCTGATCTGTATCCCCATACATCTTGGATATAGATGACGAAAGGATTATACGTATGTATTGTGACATTAGCTTATATGGTTTAACGCGCTGATTTATAATATTTGTGACGTGTATGTGGGGTAAGGGTAGGCACGGTCCGGTTCGGTCCGATTTTTTTGATAAATAAAATCGAAATTGATTTTTTTAATAGGAAAAACCGAACCAGACTGAACTAGTTTTTTTCGGTTTGATTTTTTCAATTTTCTCGATTTTTTATTTTATTTATTTTAAATTATGGATTTTTTTTATTTTTTCAGTTTTTTTTTGGGAAAAACCGAACTGGAACCGAATCGGACCGGTCGGTTTTTTCCCAAAAAAACCAAACCAATTTTTTGTTAAAAAAAATGGACTGAACCGAACCAGCTGGTTCGGTTTTTTAGTTTCCAATTTTTTTGCCCACCCTTAACGTAGGGCATCAATCACAGACTCATGGAACAGTTTCATTTGACAAATCGGGTATGGACCTAGGGAGTCCTATAATATGAAGTGAGCTCATTATGCATTGGGGCAGCGTATTGGATTAAATAGTTTAATCCAATAAATTCCAGTAAACTGGGATATTTGTTTTAATTTCCCTCAAGATGTACACGTGTTAAGATTTAAGAGTTAAGTACATTAATTAGTTAACTATAGTTATTGACTAATGGAATGATAACACGTGGCACATTGTATGCCATTTATTGTTTGGATTTGTAATTACCAAAATGACTTGTAAGACGAGTAAAGTCATTTATTTATTCAAAAATGTTTTGAATAAATAAACATAAACATATTATATTATTTTAAAGTCAAACAATTATTATAATGAGATTACATATCACATGTCATAATTTTGTTAATATGATTAAAATAAAATTAAACATGTAAAAATAGCCTAAACCTATTTGAATATTGTAAATTGTTTATAATTAAATAATATAAAAGAGTTTATATTATTTAAATATAAAGACATCATATGGTGGGGCATGATACTTTTGACTAATGAGGAAAAAATAAATAAAAATAAAAAGTGTATCATTTTGCCAAAATACATGGCCGACATTATAATTCTATAAAAGCAAAAGGTGTTTTGCTTAGTCAACAAAAAATTTTTTGCACATGGTTTTTAATTAGTTTTATATTTGAAAAAATATGTAAGCATAGATTATGGTAATTGTTACCATGCATGATAGGTCATTGTGTTGTTGACAAATTGAAGCAAAAAATTGATAAAAGATAAAAAGTGTTTTTATTTTTAGAAGTGGAAGATTTGGCCACTTGATAATGAGTGAGGAAGAGAGCAATTTTGGCAATTGTTTGAGAATTGTTCATCTTTTCCATGGATGAGAGAGAAAGTATTTTATAAGAGTTGTAAAAAATCTTTATCTCTTTCATTTTCTTGATGATTGGCCGACCATGGCAATAAAGAGAAAAGAGAAAATGTTTCTCCATTGTTTTTATTTGCAAGGCTAAATAAAAGAGAAAAAGGGAAATTTGTTCTTACAAAAGTTGTTCAAAACAAATTTCTAGTTTTTGAAATAAATGTGATTAGTTAAAGTGTTAAACTAATTATCCTAAGTTTAAAGAGTTAACTAAGGTGATTAAGAGTTAATCACTATGGTGTTTAAGAGTTAAACACCATTGCTAAAAATTGAAACTGTTATTCTAACGATCTAAGCCCACCCTAGTGAGAGCCTAAAATTGTCAATAAGTGTGTTTCATGGTGGACTCCGGTTTGATAGTTTCCAAATGCTTGATAGGTGATATTCTAAATAATTAGTATTAATTTGGTTAATATGTTTTATATTTTGTTCATTAATGTAATAAATAATATTTATCGTGTTCATTTTTAAGAAATTAGATTTCTAACTTCCGTTATGAATATTTATGTTTGAGATACATAAATGATGTATGTATATTGTATTTGATGCGTGTGTGTATATATATATATTAAAATGGACACGTGTACTATATGCACACACCCAATATGTTTAGATTGTGAACCGGTACTCCAACATGAATCATACCGACCAAATCTCTCACATTGTAGCAATATTGAGAAAAAATTGATGTGACTCATCTAATACCGTATTGACAAAATAGATCACCGTATAACATTATCTCATAATGAAACACTTTCAATCTGATTAAGAGAGATTTTATACTTTTGTCCGTAACTCATGAAGACGTGATTCTAAATCACATATTTGTTTTGCGTAATCACAACTAACCTCCACTAGTAGGGCTTCTATTATGATTATCAACACAAACAAATTAACCATAGTTTATATTGCAATAATTATAAACAATTTATAAATTACATAAAATAAAGAATAAATATCTTTAAATAATTTAAAAATAACTAATCAGAGTAATTTGATATAATTACAACTTTTCTTAGGTTCCCGGTACTGCAATACTAAAGGCTCAACCTTTGGTGTCATAGTTCCAATCTTTATAGTGCTGCGGTGCTAGGGTCCCCACCCTGGTGCTGCGGCGTTGGAGCCTAGATAGCCCCAGCATCGCGGTGCAGAATGACATTGCCACGGCGTCTCTTTCGTTGTATCCTGATTACATATTTTTTAACATTTGAATTACATAATCGATAGTGTCGGGACATCATAATTACGCTAGGACACTCTGATTAAGTTCACAAATAGCACATAATCATGCGCTCTGATACTAATTTGAAAGTGCTTTGTACATCGGGTAGCGTGTAAATTTTAATTTAATTTTATTTTATTTTACACATCACATGTATAAATACGCAACGAAAAATAAACAAATATTCCATTACGCTAATGAGATATTAAAAAATTTACCCTTGAAACGTGCTTTGCGCAGTTCTAGTCTAGGACTCAATGGAATCCTTCGAGCTAGAATAATAACTTCTTATTCTTGTCGGAATAATCTACTTAAAGCTATACTTACTTCCTTTAAACTCTCAGTTCTTTATTATTTGTACTTACATTTTTCATGTTCTTGAAATGAAGTGAGGATGGCTATTTATAGCCATCACCATCTCACATTCAACCAATTAAAAATTAACATTTGTTGGCTATTTATAAGTATGACAAGGCTCGATTATATCCTTATCATGCTTAGCGAAATGGTGAATCAAAAGTAAAAGTAAAGTGGTTGAATAAGGCTTTGAAGGTCAAATTCCTTTAAAATGATGCTACTTCATGCTTATTCTAAGCATGACAAAGCCATGCCTAACACTACCTCTTGGTTCCATTTATTTTTGGCCGAAAATTGTTCCATATGAAAAATAATTCATTTAGTAAAAATTTGCATCTCATGCAATTAATAAATTATATAATAAGCCATTAGTTATAAAGCTTCCAATTAGTTAATATATTAACATGACAAATCAATAGTTTTATAAGCTATAAAACATTGCCACCTCTTGCTCTATTATCTAAGCAAATGGCGAAATTGAATTTGATTTTTCAAATGTTTTATAAACAAAATATCATAGACGGATAGCTCTCACTTTCAATATTATAAATGTTATAATGCACGATGATACTCTAATCCAGACCGATGGGTATAATGACAGTGAATGTAGGATTAGGATTTTCAATCCCTATAATGAGGGTTGTGATTGGGTCAAAGTTGAAAATTAACTAAAAGACGTTTGAAGTTTATGAAGGATGGTAGAAACAGCTTTTAAGAAGAATTTGAGTTAGTAGAGTTAGAAAATAAGCATTTATTAAGGGATAATAAACGGGTTCTTGCTCTTTTTAGAGAAAAAATTGAATTTGATGGAATTCTAATAAGTTTGAGGTTTATTGATATTGAAATCAATAGTTTGGTAGATGCTTGTGCAAGTGTTTATTGAAATGTTTGAAGAGATTCTTTAGATGTTGTTTAAAGAAAGCTGATGGAAGCTAAATTGACAGTTAGAATTAGAAAAAAGAAAAAGAAAAAATTCTCACTCCTCGTATGGCTCTATTTGACATTCATCATTTGTTACAATAAAGATATTAAGCAATAAAATAATAATTATTTAACAAAATAATTATAACACCAGGACTAAAGTAGTATATATTAAAAAAGTAATTACTAAATCAGTATATATCAATTAAATCAGGGACCAAAATGATATTTTTTTTATTAATAATGTAAAATCTAACAAATAAAAAAAATAAAAAAAATGCCAAGTTATTGTGATAAGAGTACATGAATTCATCCGCCATATTTGTGTTGAAACTTGAAATCATTAGTTAACTTCAGAATATATATGGACACTATATATGATCTACATTCTCGATCATTTAATTTCTTCTTTTCTTTTTTCTTCGGAGCCATTAACCAGAAATTGTCATTATTCGTAATAATGTTCAGACGAACAAACAAGGAATTATTTGATAAAAAGTAAAGCTTATTTTCTTGTAACATTTTATAACTTTGCTCTCCTCTTTTCTTCTTATATATATACGAATGCTCAACTACGTAATGGCGTTGGGTTTAAGTTTCTTCATTTACGTTAAAAAATAAATAATTATTTATTTATTTATATAAAGGCTAGATTAATTCCTCTATTTATATATATATATATATATATTAAAAAAAATAAGTTGGTTCCAATTAGGATATAGGGTTACAAATAATCTTATATAAGAAATGTATTGTATCTAGAGTGTGAACCACCTGTGGTTTTGGATTTAAAGTTTTTATTTACATATAAAATAGATTAATCCTTTTTTATTTATTTATATGAAGAATAAATAATTTAGTTTATATTATTGGGGTATAGAGAGTGTGAATTACAGATTGTGTTATATAAAAATGTGAGTTACGAATAGAGAGCTTTAAGTGCTAATTATATATTATGCAAATGCAATGCATGTTGTTATCCGAATAATAGGGCATGAGTTAGCTTGGCGAGCAATCCCCTGACATAATTACTTTGGAAAGATTTTCAATTGCAATTATTGGGTTTGCTTCTAATTCAAAATAATTATTTTGAATAATTTGATATTGCCATATTTTATCTTAAACAATTTCGATTATCTGATGATTCATGTTTGGATCAAACCACTGTTTGGGCTGGAGCCGAATTCGTTTCAAAGATAAAAAGGTGAAGTGAAATAAAAGACAGTGGGCCCATTGCGGGTCAAAAAATTAGATCAAAATCGACCATCCAGATTTTGACCCGCAATCGATTTTTTCGGGCGAGATCACTCCAAAATCCGAACCCGTAACCATCTTCCCTGACGGGCAGCGTATATATTCGTAACTCTCTATCCAAAACCCTAAGCCACGGACACACCCGCACAACCGCGAATTACCTTTTTGGTTCTTGGTATCTGATATCTCCAGTCTTTAACCATGGTAATCTAAATCTAACGCCGAGCTTTAATTCACTCTAAACACTCTCGCTGCCGAGAATTTTCATTTCATTTCCTTTCCTTCATTTTCTTTTTCTTTTTTTCTCGGGAACCAAACATATGTGACTTTTACTGATGTTTGTTTGTTTGTGTGTATAGGCGGATGTGGAAGCCGATGTCGCTGCTCCGGGACAGCCAAAGAAGAGAACGTTCAAGAAGTTCAGCTTCAGAGGTGTCGATTTGGACTCTCTGTTGGACATGTCCACTGATGAGCTCGTTAAGCTCTTTCAGGCCCGTGCTCGCAGAAGGTCTCTATCAATTTTCTCTCGCTCTTTTCCTCTTTTTTTTTTTTTGGGTTCTTCTAAAAAATATTTTATTGATATTATTTTGATTAAGAATAATGTTGTGCCGATTTTGGTGGTGATAGGTTCCAGAGAGGGTTGAAGAGGAAGCCAATGGCTTTGATCAAGAAATTGCGCAAGGCGGTAAGTCATAAATACAATGTTCAGGTCGCATAACTAAATGTTTACTATATACTGAACTGTTGGCAACTCATAAAATCCTTTTTTTCACTATATTTAGCTCATTCATAGAGCAGAAATGGAATTATGCTTTAGTTTTTAATATTTAATGTATAGAGGAACGTTGTTTACATTCAAGAGGCGGAACTGATAGCTGAATGGGTTAAGATTATAAAGACTACTAAATAACGTATAATAGGAAGGAATAAATTTCAGTTATCAGCTATGATGGTGACCTAAGTGGTAGTTGATAAGTGATTGTCAGGTGAGACTGAAGGCTAACTGGCACAGTGAAATTTAGAATGGTCTTGTTGTTAGAAATTAATTTATTCATATCAGTATACCCTAGTGCTGTGATGAAGAAGTGTATGGTTGTTTGCTTCCCCCTTTGTGAGTTTATGAATTTCCTAGATAAAGAGGAAATCAGAAAGCATTATTACTCTCTGTTCCTTTTTTTCTAGTTCATCGTAGGGTAATGATGCCTTTTAGTGAATCATTATAATTTTAATGAACAATTTTACCCCAGAGGTACTGTGAATATTTCTCTATTTTAGTTTGTCATGGTTCTGCATTTCCTATTGTCTTAATTCTGATTTAGGAACTTCTGATAGTGCATTCCTTCATTTATTTATATGAATCAATCAGCATCTTTGCAACATGTACTTTTTTAGATTTTCCAGTTTTTCTTTGGTTATGTAGTTTTTATTTCATTTTTTCGGGAGCTACTGTGCTACACTTTGCACTTTGAGGATATGTTGCCACATGAAAACAGAACTTTGAAAAGCTAATTGTTATAATCATATAGATCTAGTGAAAGGCATAGTATGTGCAGCACTTGTTCTCTTTGTGTAAGATTTTCAGAAGAGTATGGGAAACTCATGTTTATGTTGCAATAATTTTCTTTTGTTTGTCTTCTAGGTGTTACTCTGACATGCTAAAAATTCTTAGTCCCTTAAAATTGTTTGTGCTTGTTTTTATGTACCCTCAAATAAGTGGTGTAATTTCGTATCCTATATTTTTCTAAGTTTTCAAGCTTAATCTTGATCATATTTAGAAGCATCTGTGCTGACTGCTGATGATTATGACATTCAGGCAATTGTTTTTATTATTTCATGAGAAATGATGTTTTTTTCTTAATTATTGTGTCACAAAGAAGTGCTAACCTCGCAAACTTGTCAATGCCTTGTTAATATTTTCTTTGCGATTTCTGGCTGTTTGTTTGATAGTTGCATAGTATTGTAATGTGTTATTTCTATTATGGGAATTCACTGTCTTCTATCTATTTTTGCTTCAGTTTCTGTTGAATTCTTTTCATTTTAATGGCTTGAGAATTTATTTTTTATTTTTGACTTAAAACAGAAACGGGAGGCGCCACCTGGTGAGAAGCCTGAACCAGTTAGGACCCACCTTCGCAACATGATCATAGTACCTGAAATGATTGGAAGTATAATTGGAGTTTATAATGGCAAGACTTTTAATCAAGTGGAAATTAAACCTGAAATGATTGGGCATTATCTAGCCGAGTTCTCAATCTCGTACAAGCCAGTCAAGCATGGAAGACCAGGTATTGGTGCTACCCACTCTTCTAGGTTCATTCCTCTGAAGTGAAAGATTTTGCACTTGCCCTCGTGGGATGGCATTGTGCTGAAAACAAAATTTGAATCTGTTTTTGCTTTACTTTATTCTGCTCTTGAAAACAATAGTTATGCATGTTTAGTAAAATAGTCATGAATGATGAAATTCTGTTGGGACTGCATTATTTTAGGCGTTTCAAGACACGAGGTTTTTATATTTTATATACCAATTTTTCTTGGAGCTTGTAGTGAGGTTTTGTTAGTCACTATAATTTAATTTGCCTTACCTGCAAAACTCCCATTAGCATTGCAACTCAGTGACAGTGGCAATCATTCCGTATTCAACCATCCAAATAATAGTCATTTTTTCCTTGCATGATTATTGTAAGTATCTCCACTCCACATCTAAAAATGATACGAAACGACTTAAAACTAAGATAAAAACGAAACTTCGCTCAAAAAATCTCAGCGAGATCTTTTAAACTTTAATTGATTTAATTTTTGTAAAGGGTTTGTAATTTATCTAATTTATTATAAATTGAAATCCTCAATATAATTAACTGTGTTTAAGATAATTGACATTTCATTCGGTGAGATGATGACTTCTATTATCCAGTCCCTGACACGAAATAATATATTTTGTGAAGGTCCTAAACCTGGAAACACTGATGATAATGAATGGTCCAAGTCCTTGGGAACAAAAGAATTGAAATTAAGCAGATGAGATGGAATGTGTATTATCCATATATCCAGCTCTGTCCATTGTTTTGAGTTTGAAATCCAATTTACGGATCCCATCTTTGGGGAGGAAAAAAAAATCTCTCTCACAAGTCACGAGCACAGGAAACTTCATTTCCAGCAAATTTACGGTCTGTCCATCGAGTATTATTAGAACTCGATGATTGCTGGATTCTCACCGAGTATTTTGTTTAATACTTGTTGACGGTGACATGATGTTAAAGACTTTGGCACCTTTTAATTAGATGATGGTGTTGTTAATAATAGAAACCTTGTACATTTTATCCTCTAATTCATAATTGCCATCACTTATGGCAATAATGTAATTTCCTGTGTAGATTTATTAAGTGCCAGATATTATGACTTTAAACCACTTATATTCGTACACTTGTTAATGTTAATTGCTATAACCAGATTGGTAAAACAATTTCGGAGCCCAAGTGCGTACCTAGTATTATCACTATAATAATAGTAAAAAATGAGGAAGGAAATAAAAATCCAGGGAAGAAGCAAAGTCATTAACAAATTGAAAATGCCTATGTTTGGGAAGCATTCGTTGTTAGATAAAAGATTAAGAAAGGCTACTTGCCAAGGATCTAACTTCAAGAATTCTGGTATTCTTCGTGGTTATGATGTAGCCCTTAGATGCGGTTCCCTGATTGGGCAATTCCATTCCACAACTAACAAAGATTGTTAGCTGGTCTGTTCATGGCTAATCATACTTATTACTGAAGGTTACCACATTAATAATTGTTACTTTGAAACATTAGTCTAACCTCATTCAACCCATGACTATTTTAACCACCATACCACATGTTCGACCTTTTTTTGGGTGAAAAAAGTTGTGTTACATTAATATAAATCAATCTCATGACTCATGGCAACCAAGATATATTGTATCAACCTAAGAAACTACCCATTAAATCAATAAGTATCCCAATAATGCATATTTCAATCTCATGTTTAATTTGTTGATGAACTGTTGTGAGTCAACGAAGAAAGTCTTCGGCTTAAGCCGCATTAAATGAGAGCGCAAGTCTTGTTAGTGAGAGAAAAATTGAGATTGGAGTCATTGGACCCATGATTGAATATGATTATCTACGGAGAACGAATATCATAGCAATATGCCAAATCATGATTGCAGATTGCCCTAGTTGGTCACCCACATGCCTTGTTGCAATGGAAGAGGAAAGACACAATACAAGGATAAGAAAACTGGATCAAAATTTTAAGCTGAAAAATGATAAAATACAACACCCTGAAAATTCATTCCTAACTCATTTTTCTTAATCAATACCGAGACTGCTGTTGGACAACACATCGATTCCTAATTATCCAGAAAGGTCTAAGGAGACACAATTGAAGTATCGACATTCCAGTCTTTGTTATCAGTGTGAGAATAATTTTAATTGACTTTAAACACGTTCGTTTGCTTTGACAGATCAATCGTGACCTTCACACGAAGAAATTTCAACCACCTTTTGAATTTCTACCAAACTCCATAGCATCACTTGTATAACACTAGTTCTGCTCTGCACCACTGAAAGTAGAATCAACCTAATCATCAACTATTGTTCTTATGTAATAAAATTCCAAACTCAAAAGACAAAATTCTAAACCTGTTACCACGCTCTGGCACCATTCCATTCACTTCAATGAAACTCTCCAACGTTAAAGCATTGATTGCCATAAAACATGAACAAGTTCTTACAATTTGAAACCCCAATCCAACATTTTTCTTTGGCCCGGCACAAGGCTTCACGCCTGCAGCAGGATTGTAAAAGCCTTGAAAAGCCAACTCTCCAAAGCCAAACAAACTTCTTGAAATATGTCCCCATGATTGAAGCTGAAACCATGCAAAATATTTACAGGGGCAATTCAAGCCAAACATAAATAACATTACATCCAAGGGCTTGAAGTGATCTTGATGTAGCTTTCCATGAAGTTTATGTGGTTGCAGATTGTGATGGTAATCTCGGGTGGTTATGCTCGCCTTCATAGGTAACAATAAGCATGGATGGATCTTCCAAGCACCTCTCCACATGCTTCCTTGCAGGACAACCTCTCATGCTGCTACATTTGTAGTATCCCCTGCACAAGTTCAAAAGAGACTTCTAAGTCACATCATATTCCTTCAAATTCCAAATAAAAATGCACACTCCCTTGAACAGTTAGCCAATATGCCTGAAAGTGCACCTAAAAGCTAACTTATAACCAGACACCACCATGACAAATTTCCACACTTGACCCAAACGGTTACCCATATTATTAAAAGGCACTAATCAATTCAGTAAAAACAGTGAAAGCACCTAAAACCATTCAAATAGGTACTGCTTGAAATCTAACCCTATAATGATTCAAGGGTAACAACTTGCAGAAAAGTTATTGCATAACCACTCAAAAAGCATCAATGGTTTACCCAAATGTACCAACCGCATAGGGTCTTCCCAGTTCCCACCCATAACATTGCCTGTAAGTGTGCCTAAACACAGAAGTAAAAAGTCCTCATTTTATGTACAGCAGGACTTCCGATAGAAACAAAAAGCTAATGTCTTTTATCAATTAATAATCACCACAGCGATTTTTTCTGTTTCAAAATAGAAGTTCCTATATTCACATCAAACCATAGAACAACTCAAAGCAGCAAACTCAAAGAACCATAAGACAGAATTATGAAGAATCTGCATTTCATTACTTGCAATTAAATGTCAAAGAGAGTTGTACCATACCTAGGGTGAGGAGAGCCCTTAATTGGCTTCTGGCCATACTTCCTCCACGAATAATCATCAGGAGGAATATCTGCAAGCTTGTTGCTGATAGCAGGTACCTTGATGGACCTCTTCACCCTATGCTTCCTGTCAAGGAGCAACCAGTTAAGCAAAAAGTAAGAAATAATAAGAGAAAAATGGATATAATGAAAAGGGAAATAGGCTAACCTTTTCTTTGAGCAGTGGCATCTACCACTGCTTCCACATTTCACACCCCCATCTTCCCCCCTTGCAGAACACTTCCTCTTGTGCTGTGAACTCTGATCTGAAGAACGTGGTGCCCCAATCAAATGGAAAGCATTTCCATCCAACTTAGCCACACTCCCATCCATACTCAACGAAGAAATGAAGGACCTGGTGGATGATATAGTAGGTGTGCAGCTAGAGCTATCAAAGTTCAGGTTAACACCACTATTGCTCTTTCTAAACAACATTTCAGCTTGAAGCTTCATTTGCTGCTGCTGCTGCTGTTGATGCTGGAGTTGTATCCTTTGTTGTAGCTGTTGTTGTTGCTGGAGGAAATGATAGTGTGATGAAGGTGTTTGCTGAGCAAGTTGCAGATGGTTTTTCCCATTTGGAATCAATTCCAAAGATTGGTTCCCCAGAGACAAGGAACTTTTAGCAAGCGATCCCATCTCTTGAATTGGGTTTTCATGGAAACTAGATTGGAGAAATTGAAGATTCTTGGATGGATTTTCTGTCCTATGTTGATGATTATCTAAGAAAAGGGACTGGTTAACAGGGTTTGTTAACTTCTTGAGCTTTCTTACTCGTGCATGACCTAAACCAGTGTTGAGAAGAGAAACAACTTTTTTGAACCTAAAAACAGCTTCTCCAGTTTCTACCATTAAATTCCTATACTGGACCTGATCTTGGGGTTGAGACAACAGACTTAGAACTCTGTGACAGCTTTCAACAGCTGCCTTGTTAGCTTCTTCAACCTCTTCCATGTTTAACCCCACAAAGAAAAAACCTAATCCCCCAAAACCAAAAAAGCCAACCAAAACAGAGCATAAATACTCCAAAGATCTCAAATTTCACAGTAAAAAACAAAAAAAAAAAATGAAAACCCCAGAAAGTCAAATTTCCACTTTTAGATAAACCGAGGACGCACAAAGGGTTCTCCCATCAAAATTTCAAGAAATTCAAGCTTCTCAAAACACTTAAATTGTCAAATGAACACAAAACCAGAGGATTACATTCAACTGAGTCCATGATAAGGATTTCCAACAGATATAGATATTGCAACAAAGAAATCAACAAACGCTATAGTTAAAAAGAAATATAATAATAAAAAAAGCACCAAAGAACAGACCTTTGTTGGACTTGGTGCTGTCAAACCCTAGATTCTTCGATCTCCATGGCTTTTAAGATTGAAAGGTGTGAAAGAGAAGACTTCGCTTCGCTTGAGAATTCACACCCCCATTTCATTTTTTAGTTATTTTATTAATAATATATTATTAGTGCTACAGAAATTTTCTACAGAGTGAAGTGTAAAAAAGAAATGGTCACCAAAGACATTTAAATAAGGGTAATGATATAAAATAATAATAAAAATAAGGGGTAATGAAGCAGGAGAAAGAGCACAGTAGACTCAGAGAAATGAAACTGCCGTCTCTGTCACAGATTTGAGATTGGGTCCCACGTCAAAGACATTGTGTTTTTATTTTATTTAATTATTTATTTATTTTGCTGCTTTTTCTGTGTCATGCTTCTGGTTTCTCCTCTCCTACGGGTTATTAACACTTTTACCCCCTGAGGTTGGTATAAATTACACTTTAATGTAATGTTAGTTTTATTATACTGTCTTCCTTCTATTTAATTAAAAAAAATAAAAATACTCTTACAATTTTATTATATAAATAATTAAAAGATTTAAAAAAAATGAGAATATTTTTATTTCTTAATTAAATATAAAGAGTAATAATATAATTAAAACTAAAACTGTAATTAAAATGTAACTTATACCAACTTCAAGGGATGACAGTGCTAATATCCCTTTATCAGACTACCATTTTAGCTTCAGTTTTACTACTTACAGATATGCTCTTTGTTTTCTTATGTATTATTGTTGTATTTGCTGTCTCTTTGTCTTTTACTCTCAACTTAAAATAGCTTTTACTCACTTACCTTGTAATGCTTTTCTCATTGTGACTAATAATTTATTATGATTACTTCTCTCTCTCTCTCTCTCTCTCTCTCCGTCTCTGCTTTATTATTTTTTTCTTGTTTTACATGATACTAAAAGCAGTTTTGATTTCTTTTCTATTTGCTATTTACTGTTACTTCTCTTTTTCTATGAATGATATGCTTCCTTTGTATTTATAATATCATCCACTAAAATGGAAATTTGTTTTAAGCCTCCTCTAACACAAGCATCTCAAAATTACATATTGATTTATTTAAGATATATGGCACTATCATATAGTATATGAGCTCAATTACTGCTTATGTTATTTTGAACCTATTAAGTTTTTTCCCCCTTATAATATTATAAAGGAATCTTATCTAGGGTTAAGCTTTCTTCTTCTTTTTTTTTGGGTTTTTTACACACGCAGCTCCATTTTCAAAACTCTAACTTGAAGCTAATTTACCAAACATAACAACCTTAAATTCTACACAAGTCATAGTTCTTAAAAATTAAGACAGATAGATGAAAGATTAAGTGGAAAAGGATAGGAATTATCAAAGACTTTAACGGAAAGTTTTGACTCTTCTGAAACAAGAAAAACAAAGCACAATTGGCAAGGCCAAAGACTAAACCCGAAGGGCCAGCCAGCCACTGCCCATTGTGACTGTTTCCTTTTGAACTATTTTCTTCTATCTCTTATCTATCTTCTGTTTCAATGCGGCTTTGGCTCATTAAAATGTCCGCCATTGTAGGACCCACTCCCGGCTCTCTTTGACAAAAAGAAAAAGGGCAATACTCCCCCTCCCTCTCTGATCTCTATAGCCGTTGCGAAGAGTGTCCAACTGCAATACGCCACGTGTAAATAGGAGAGTCCTTGAAGTCCGACACGTACTCCAATGTGTGACTGCCGAACCCCGCATATTTGCTATCTTGCGCCGGAGGAACAGTGTTAGGTCGGTGATTGATAGGGTGTGGGTCCACCCAAGTCCAGTGCCGTTGACTTTTATATCATAAACTCTTAAACTAGTCTTCGTCTCTATCTCCTTCTCTCTCTTAATCATGTATGTTTAACAAATCCATGTAAATTGAGTATATTTTGTATTAAGCCTAAAGCGAAGGAGCAAATCGTTCTTTGCCAGCATTAGCTCCAAAACAAACACGTTGGCATATATAAAAAGTACCCCCTTAATTCTTTCTCAATTATACTGTAAGCAAAATATTTACACATTTTCGTCGCTAACAAGCAACTCAAAGGCCTTTTGCTTTTCCTCTGTATTCGGGCTTTACGTGGCCGGGTTGCTAACGTTCAATACTTTTTTCAAATTATAAATCAAAACTCTCCTCAATTCAATATGAAGAAAATTTCAATGGAAAGATATTACGAATTGAAGTCGCCAACACTCCCCCCACCCCCACTCAATATAAGATGGTTAAAATCTGAAAGATTGACAAATTTCACGTTATCATGATACATACACACACACACACATGTGTGTGTTGGTTTCTTAATCGTCCACTAATCACATTCTCAAATCTAAGATTTTGCATTGAATCAGCAAAAACAAAATGCTTTTGACGTCCAATCTTCGTGGTTTAGAAAGTTGATTATTCTTGATAATTTTGAGCATGTGCTTTGACCTTTACAGTTCACACGCAATGGAGTTTTTCATATGTGAGGGGTATTTTGTTTGTTATTTTAGATTTTAAAAGACCATTTGTATACCCGAATGCTATAAAATATCAACCTTTTTACATCAACAATTAACAACATTATGCAAGCAATCTTCAGTAGCAACACTTTTCCTTCTCTTTCGAATGGAAAGACTTGTAATCACGTCAGCTACTGTATCAACGTGCAGATTGAGCGGATTAATCGCAATTATTTAGCCTGAAAGAAAATATTAAACTTGTAACTTGAATTATATGCAACTTGATGTTGGAAATAAACAAAGATAACTGTGGCTCGGATGAAATACAAATTCATAAATCCTCGTTAGTTACTACACGGCATTTAACGGCCTTACTATTCACATGGAGAAAGAGAAAAAAGGCAAATGGAGAGTGAAAGGCATAAAAGAAGGAATCAAAGCGTATAATCATAAGCAACAAAAGTGGAAATTAAAGCAATACAGCAGGGTTTTCCCAAGGATTATTCACTCACTAATGCAAGAAGTTCCATTTTACAAATGTTTTTAAATCTGAGATATCTATGTAAAGTGCAGCCCATGAAAGCAGGCTCTTGTATCATCTTCATCTGTTTCATAAATATATAAATAAATTCAGAAACCCTATTTCTACCCTATTATGAGTAGTACTGTTTGCGTGATGCAAATTTCACCTTTTCACGCTCACACGCTCAATTTATGTAACATAAATGCCAAATGGCATCAAAGCTTGCTATCTTTTTTCACTTTCAAGAACCAACAGATATATTGTGTAACAAGTTATTGTTGTTAATTTTTTCTCTTGTAATCTAGGAATCCTGGAGCTTTCTTTGTTTGTTTTGCTAATTATTATTAGCATTCCTGGAGCCACATGTTATAAGAGACTAGTGTTTGATTATGATATTGAGGCTGGAGCTTTCCTGGTATCTGCACCATCTCTGAAAATACATTCGTCGATAAAGAAACAAATGCAGTCTTTGTCTTGGTTGAATCCCATCAAAGACATTCTGTACATCTGTCCCTTTAATCGGAGAATATTTTCCAGCACCTTTTTTTCTTTTTAAGTTTCTTTTTAAACAAATAATATTATGCTTAGAAGGAGGCAAAGAGGGTAGAATTTCACAGGCTTTTTGACAAATGTGACTTTACACTTTACCTTTTCAGTGGGGTTTAATTGCTAAAGCATAAAAAGTAAAGTGGTTTGCATTGGGATCCGAGGACTGAGGGCATGCATTAGCATTACATAATTGAGGTACGGCCATGATTAGACTAAATTTCTTAAAAATTATCCTTGCATTTAGGGCTCTTCACAGTTCACATCCAATTTGCTTTTCATTAGATCAACTGTATCGGAAAGATTACGAGCAACCAGCAACCGGCTACAAGCATGTCTCCCACTAAAAGAATAAAATTCTGAGTGCCAGCTGTTGTGAGAAAGGATAAAAAAAAGAAAAGAAAAGAAAGATTAGCATATGAAGTGGATTATCCTCTTTATAGTGAGATAAAAATGTTACAGGAAATGAACAATTTTTTAGTATTTTAATTTTGATTTGAACTTCAAATCGAAACATTATGCACCAAAATAGCGCATTGCTTTTGAGGCAGAGTCGAAGATTTTAGTTTTACGGACCCTGTGTTCATGCCTTTGCTAGGCATAGTTTTGTTGGAATCATAGCCATATTTAGCCTGAAGCTTTTTTTGTCTTTGGACCTATAATGAGAATAGTCAATAAACAGGCTAGACAAGACTGAGGACATATTCGCGTATCTAAGTTGCAGCTATTTGCTTTGAGAAACAGCGATTGTCCTGAAGCAGACGTATTAGAGTCATTTTCAAGTTTTAATTCTTTAACCGTTTGTGACGCAGCTATTCACCTAATAAATAAGGTCCATTTATATTTGTTCTACAATAAAAAGCGAACTTCCCAAAAAAATTCCCGCAGAATAATAACAGTAATGGACTGGTCACGCAGGCAGAACCGTTATGTAGGGAAATGGGTGACATGCAAGACAGCATCATATATTAAACCTGACAGTCTCATCCATCAAGCACGAAGGAAATAATTCACCACCCACAGCCACAGCCTAGGTTGCAAATATAAGTAAAATTTAGAAAAAAGATTCAACGGTCCCGACTTTTAAATTGACTCTCAGCATAACTGCTGACATGCTATCCTTCTGCAGAAAGAAAAAATACACATACATACAAACAATATGCGTATCTGAACAACCTTGCAGACAGTTCACAGTAACTGATGGTCAATAATGGCATCACCGTTCGCCAGGAATACGTTCCCTTTTCAGCTCAAGGGCATGAATGCTTTTCCAGCTTTACCCAGTTCCCTTTGCCGGATAGCAGTGCATAACAATTAACAATCCTATACAATAACGCAATTCTCCTTATCATGAGTAACATCCTAATCACACCATTTAAACATGTCAGCTATGGCGTATAGGGACACACTGTGACCTTGCAATTTATTTCACAGAAGAAAAGAAGATAAAATGCACAAGTCCATAATCAATATTAAACCATTGCCAGAAAAATTAAAAAGATTGACAGAGAGACATGGGCTAAAAGGAACATTTTGTAGATATTCCCTCGAAATTCTTGGTAATCAGAAAATTTTCAGCAGACTTTAGTTGGCAATGAAGCTACAAAAATTCTTTCGAATCAACCAAGAGACCTATAAGATTCAGTGAAGACATATCATTCCATCTAGTACCCAACAAAGTCACTGCTTCCTTCCCCTTCCTTTCTTTGCTGGCTGTGCTTCTGTTTGCTCCTTCCCTGTAACTTCGGACAGGTCCACTACATAAGAAAGAGGTAGACTAACAGATTAGAACAACTTGATCAGATCAAGATCCAAAACTGATATCATCATGCAATGACAGACTGATAAATTCTAAAGATTGGTCCTGAGAAACACTGGTTTGCAGTGATTGAAACATCATGCATATTAGTACCATTTCAGAGCATTAGAGTACACTAGAAGTGCAATTATGCAGACATTTCATGCAAATAAATCAATCAATAGGTTTTACTTCATTAGCTCATCTTTAAATATTTTTGGGAACAATCCAATTCAAAACAGATTTGTGTCCCTTATGACAACTAGAGATAAAAAGAATTCTAGTTCCAAAAATGTTAAAATGCAACCCAAGGAGAAAAGAAAGTAGAGAAAGATGATACCATTAGGGCCCCGGGCCATCAAAGCAAAAAATATGTTGTTCAATTTCTCCATCTTCTTAGCATCCTGTGCTTGGTCTGTCTTAAACTTGAGACACTGGCAAGAAGAGAAACAAAGAACTGTAAGAACTTTGGATCCATGCACGGATAATTAACTACTTGAGTAAAAACACAATTTCTGCATACATGCATGACTTTGTCCTATTGCCAAGATAAGTAAACCCTAGTAAATAACAAACAGGTGGGGAATATTAACATCCTATAAGCTAAGGCCCTTATTACTAGTGTAAGCAAGGAGAAGGATTAGCTCTCAGATTTGCAAGCCAAAACAATTAGAAGTAACAAAATCTATTTATGATCATGTGATGTCCAACACAGCAAAAGGAAAATTAAATATATGATAATATGAACCTACAGCATACACATGTGATCACCCAATTACCACCTCACTCAGTTGAAGGCAATGGCAATCATGCAAACTTCTTTCAATGCCTAATGTCATGGGTTGGGCGCTTGCCATTGACCCAAAAGACTAACCTGTTAGGTAATGCTGCATACCTACCCATATATACCCAAGACCTACCCAATTTCTATTCGATGTGGGACGTGACATTCTCCCCCACCCAATCACGTGACGCACTCGTCATGGTGTGGCCCAAACTCAAGGACCAACCTAGTCCGTATTGCCCATCCCCTCGAGGATAAGGGACCCACTCTATTGGGGCTCAAGACACAGGATTTTTAGGGCCTACTTGGCCCGTATTGCCCATCCCCTAGCAGCATAGGGGACCCACATCCCATGTGACAATCTCTATTGGGGCAATTTTGGAGGCCCACATACGAATGAGAATTTGAGTCTGCTCTGATACCACTTGTCACGGGCTGGGCGCTTGCCATTAACCCAAAAGACTAACCTGTTAGGTAATGCTGCATACCCACCCATATATACCCAAGACCTACCCAATTTCTATTCGATGTGGGATGTGACACTAAGGTCTACTCTAATTTCTTGCCACCAACTTTGCCTCAAAAAAGAAATTTGCATATTCTTAACTACTGTAACAAAGCCAGGTTGGATATTTTATTTTGTGGAAAAAAAGTCGTGCAGCTGCTCATCAATAAAGGGTCCTCCAATCAATTCAAACCTTGAGAAACTTAATTATGTCATAAGCACAGCCAATAATTCATTTTATATTCTAAAACGGTCAAAGGAGAGCGCCATCATAAAATAAATCAACATTTTGTCACAAATCAAGGAAACCAAACAAAAGTTCAGATGAATATGTTATGCATTGCTCTTAACTATGACCACTTAAGACAAACATTAATCTGCAACTGTTAATAAACAGCAAGTGAACTTCCTTTTTGTAACATCAGTACTATCAGGTACACAGAAAGCAAAAGAGAAGATACTCAGAATTGAAAAGGGAGCCAAAACATTTGAACTATAAAAGAGAATGTTCTCTTCTGCTGGAAACCCCTTAAAACCAGAAAACTATCCAACCAAAAGGAAAATATTGAATCTTGGTTTCATACATAGAAATCCCAGCTTTGCCACCCAAAAGCATAACTATTATGATAAACTACACTTGTTGCCACATTAATAATAATACTTGATCATCCACAAGAATATTAAAGAACTAATTAACAAGAATTATTTTCAGTGATGATTGCAGCATGATTAGCATGAGGAAATGGCATTAAGATCTCAAGGATATTAAATTAAACACGTGCGAAGGTTCATAAAACCATCACTTTACTGCAATCCTAAAGAGAAATTGTTATCCGAAAGAAGAAAATTCCAAGACAAAAAACTTTCAGCTTACAGTGCAATGCAGCTCTTTCCAATCGATGCTGACATGAAATTCCTGTAATAAGTTGCTTACCAAATTACTTCTCCTACATTGACTTCTATCCAACTAAACCTATGGACAAACCTCACAACTAACTCAAATTCTGTTTTACTCAGTGAGTTCAATTTCATGAAACTACGGAAAAGAGAAGAGATATATGCTATTACAATCCCTCATCTACAGTAAACTAACACAAAGCTCAGCAAAGAAGACGCTATTTCTTCTAACCTTTTATCAGATTATACCCGAACAAATACTTGCAAAACCCTAACCGAGATGCCACCAAGCCAGGCATCTTAGCATAACATAGAGAAAAAGATCCCCATTAACTTAGCAAATCCTGGTCTTTACTAATGAGCAAAAGCACGATAGGTGCCACTGGTTGCAAAATATAGAGGCAATAAAGGATAGAGTTATTTCCCTGAATCTATAATTCAGAAAAGCACTTCCACCTTTTTTTTTTCAATTCGACATAATTTTATTCCATTAACACCCAATCCAAAATTTGACAACCAAATATAAGCACAAAATTCAGCAAACTCAGACTCAAAACCTCAAAATTCATTGGACATTAAGTCACAAGTCAATCTACATTGAAGCACCAAACGTAAAGCCAAAAAATATAAGCAGTAAATCATTCAAAGAGAAATATAACAAGGAGTGAATGTAATTCATGCCTCTTTGTTATCAGTGACTTTGAGAACCAATTTACCATCGCAATGCCGATACTTCATGCAATACCTCGTCTGCGTCCCAAATTTGATCCAACAAACCAACGAAATAAAAAAATCAGTACAGTTGAAATTTTTTAATAAGTAAAAGAAAACAAAGCATTAAATTTCAGAATCATATTTCTCCATACTTTTCCTAGCATTCCTCTAATCGGTAGTCAAACAGAAGGTGCAAGCAATTAAACAAATAGACAAAAGATAAAAGGAAAAGGTAACGTACAGATTGGGGATCGGCTTTGTACAACTGCACAGATCGCTCAACGAACTCGTCCCATGATGTTATGTAAACCATTGTTGCGTCGCAAGAAATCGAGAGAGGAACTGATCCAAGAATTAAATCAGAAATGCAATCGTCTTTCACGCCACAAGAGTAGCGGAGAACTTTTTTTTTTTTAATTTATTATTATTATTTGGAGGTTTTAGGGATTGTGTTGTTGTGTTCACAATTTACACGAGTAATTAAAAAATTTCCCGGTCGTTTTTATATGCCAATAGGATTTTGCCATGTGAGTTTAGTAAATGTTGGGCCGACGCTGACTTTTCCTATTTTCCAATCGAATCCAGCCGCGTCAGCAAACAACCGGGCGGGTTTAACCTTGCAACTATACACTATACTTTCGTTTCGTACGAGACGGAGAGTCCAAATCTTTTTAAAATTAGAAGACGGGTTTCTGGTTTCTGTCCAAATGTCTTTTTCTCACCATCCGTCTTCGTTCTCCATTGACATGGTTTTTCAATGTATGAACTCAAAAGCTTCCAATCATTAATCTTCTCTGCAAAAGAAAAGTCAAAAGCGAAGAATTTTTTTTTTTTTTTACAAAAAATCAATTTACCAGTAATGGACGTCTTCTGTATCCTCTCTCTCGATTACTACTCTCACCCCGACTCCAACCTCGGTAATTTATTGTCCTTTTTTTCCCTTTTAAACAAGAGAATTCTCTTTCGAAGATACTCATGTGAGAATTTTTTTTTGTTGTTGTTATTGCTGGTTGAATTTAGGTGTAAGTAGTTTGGTGGGTAGGACGTTGGCTACGTGGTATTCTAGTATATTGATTGCGTCCCTGTGGAAATGGAATGGGAAGAAGCAGATTACTTATAGAAAAATGGCGCAGAGCATCTTTGGTTCGTGTTATTCTCTTGCAGATTTAATTTAAATTGAGGTTTAATTTGGTTGCTTATTTTGGTATAGGGCTCAGTCTGCCAGAGTTCACGATCTGCTCGTTGCTGTTTTTTTTTTTTTTTTTTAAGGAGGAATTATAATATTTATCATTATTTTTGCACCACCTAAGAGGGAGGGGGGTCGAACTCATGGGGATGTGAGACCTTGGGGAGCTCAGCCAAATTGTAAGACCTTGGGGGGCTCAGCCAACTTGGCTGAGCCCCCATGCTCTGATCTGCTCGTTGCTGTTAAAAATGTCAATTTGTGTAAATTGTAATCCCTATTTTCGGGTTTCATACTGATATATGTGATTATTAATGAAATAAAAAAAACTAGTAAGAGAAAACAATTGTCACGTAATTTTTTTTTTTCCTAGAAAAATAACATTCAAATAATAATTAGCATTGTTTTATTTTATTAAATATAATTTTTAAATAATCAAAATACAATCAATAATAATAAAAAAAAAATATAATACCATAACAAGGTAGCCAATTAACTAATAATTTAATACAATATGTAAAATAAAAAGAACACTAAATTTAATGAGGTTCGGTAATATTATTTATATTTTTAGCGCTGCTAGAATAAATTTATTATTTTAAAAAAAAATTATAAAATTTTTAAACTATGGTACAAATTTTAAATTTTTGGACCAAATTGTAAATACTTAAATAATAAGGTGAATATTATAATTATCTAAACAATAGGGTATTACTATAAATACTCAAAAAAAAAATTAAACTCTTACAAACTTTGGGAACTTAAAAGTAAAACCCTTCAACTATAAGATTCTCATAAAAATATTCTACATATTAAGAGGGAAAAAGAAAATTATTCAAAAGTACAACAAATAACAAAGAAGACTTTATCTTATGTAAGCTCAACCAAGACACTCCATGTCATCTCCTACTAATGTAGGATTTGCTCAAATTTGCATATAAGCTAATTTCAACAAATCTCTACATTAGCGAATATGTCAATCCTTCACAAAGCTTTGTTTTTTCCTCCAAAATCTCCTATCCAAATGCAACATCTCCAAATTTGTGCCCAATGGCGCTGTCAAACAGGAACTATATTGATCAAGTCCACAATGACTGAACTTGATTACTATCACCACCTTAGTCAATATATCTGCAGAATTCTCGACAGTCACAATCTTCTGAAGTAAGATTATTCCTTCACTAATGATCTTCCGTACAAAATAATACCGAACATCAATATGCTTAATTCTAGCATGGTATACTGGATTCTTCGTTACATGAATAACACTTTGATTGTCAGAATAAATAAGAATCTTCTTCTAAAAAATTTGCAACTTATTCAGCAATCCTCATAACTAAATAATTTCCTCACAGCCTCTGTAACTACTATGTACTCTGCTTCTGTAGTAGACAAAGTAATTGTAGACTGTAAAGTAACTTCTAACTCACATATACTTTTGCAAGAGTAAACACATAATTGATTGTTGATCGGCGTTTATTCAAATCACCAGTATAATCAAAATTAACATAACCAATAAAACATTGGTCACATGTATCATCTCTCTTAAAGACTAAGCTAACATCTACGGTCTTTAGTAAATACCGTAGAATTCATTTTATAGCCTGCCAATATCTTTTACTAGGATCATGCATATATCTCTCTACTACTCTAACTATACGTGAAATGTCAGGTCTTATATATCGGGTCTCGTACACACCATAGCATACATCAGGCTAACAATTGTATTAGCATATAGAATTCGAGACATATGCTCTTGTTCCTCATTTGAACTATGAGATAAAGATGCACTAATGTTCATATGAAGAGCAAGTAGGGTACTTACAGGTTTTGACTCGTAATACCTTTTTTAGATATTGTTTCTGAGTTAAATAAATTTTGCCTCGTTCTCTGTCTCTACTAATCTCCATGCCTAGTATCTTTCTAACTTCACTCAAATCTTTCATCTCAAATTCTCGGTTCAACTGAGTCTTTAATTTTTTTAATTTCTTTGACAATCGTTGAAGCTATCACTATGTCATCGACATACAAGAGTAGATAAATGAAAGAACTATCATGTAGCCTTCGAAAATACACACAATAATCAAATTTATTTCTTGTGTACCTCTGACCCATTATAAACCGATCAACCCGTTTATACCACTACCTCAATGATTGTTTCAAACCAGAAAGTGATCTTTTCAGTTTGGAAACTACATTTTCTTACTAGTAACTTTGAATCCTTCTGGCTGAGTCATATAGATTTCCTCTTCTAAATCACCATGTAAAAATACAGTTTTTACGTCGAGTTGAACTAGTTCTATATTAAACTGAGCTACTAAAGCCAACAAAATTCTAATGGAAGAATATTTTTACAACTTGAGCAAATAACTCATTATAGTCAACTCTTTTCCTCTGTGCGTAACCTTTAGCCACCAACATTGCCTTGTAGCGCACGTCATTCTTATCAAAAAATCCATCTTTCTTTGTATATACCTATTTGCACCTAATTGCCTTCTCACCATTCGGTAGTTAAGTTAGCTCCCAAGTTTCATCTTTCTAAAGAGACTGCATCTCTTCCTTTATAGTTGTCTTTCACTAATCAACTTCAAAATATCCGACTGCCTCTTGATAAGTGGAAGGAACATCATCATTTACAATTAGAAGTGTATAAACCACTATATCAACAAATCGAGCAGGTCTCAAAATCTCACGTTTTGGCATATTTACTACAGTAGATTCTTGTTGCTATTAAGGTTCCTGAGTAGAACCTTCTTCATCATCTCCCAAAGCCTCCTCTGTCATAGGAGTACCATTATCTGTCTCTAAATATCTAACTGGGTGCAATATAGTTATTTTCAATTCTACCTGAGTACGATCCACCTGTTGCGGAGTACTATTTATTGTTGTCTGATTTCTACAATATCTTTTCACTCTTGAAGAAAATCCCAAGAAAATTACTTTCTTGGGTCTAGAATCTAGCTTCGATTCTTTCACATGATAATATACAGTAGAACCAAATACATGTAAAGAATCATAATCAGAAACAAGTTGTCCAGCCAAACCTCTAATGGGGTTCTATCACCAATAGCAGCTGACGATGGATGATTAATAAAAAACACGCATAGATCACAACTTAATCCAGCATTTGACGATGTATACTGAACTTTCTCCAGCAATGTCCGATTTATGCGTTCTGCTACCCTATTCTATTATGGTGTATCTCTTACAGTAAAATAACGTACAATACCCTCATCTTGACATAATTTCAAGAACTGAACACTGCAATACTCACCACCATTATTTGTTCTAAGATGCCTGATCTTTCTGCCAGTTTGTATTTCAACCATATTTTTTCATTTAAGGAAAGCATTAAGTATATCTCTTTAGATTTCAAAACATACGCCTAAGTTCTTCTAGAAAAGTCATTAACAAAAATAACATAGTAGCGCATACCTCTCAAAGATGTAGTCTGAGAAGGTTCCCACACATCTGAGTGAACATAATTAAGAATACCTTCGAAATTATGAATAATGGTGCCAAACTTTATTTTCTTCTGCTTTCTCAGAACACAATGCTCATAAAAAGTCTAGCTTGCAGCTCTTCGTACATTTTAATAAGCCTTGTTTCACTAAATTGAGTAATACTTTCTCATCTGTATGCCCCAACCTTATATGCCACAATCTAGTCATCTCTAAATTTGCATCATTATCAGAAATAGTGGTTGTTGATCTAATAACTATACTATCATTATAATAATACAAGTTATTCCTTTTAGTGTCTTTCAAAGTCACAAGAGCGCCTAAAGTGATCCTTAAAATTCTATCTCGTATAGATACAGTACAGCTTTTAGATTCCAATGCTCCTAAAGAGATGAGATTCTTCTTCAAATTTGGTATATACTGAACATCTGTTAGAACTCTAGTTGATCCATCATCTTTTTTCAATTGAATTGAACCTATCCCAGCAGTATGGTAACTATTATTATTGCTCATATACACAACTCCACCATTAAGCTCTTTAAAATTAAATAATCATTTTCGATGTGGATACATATGATAAGTATAATTCGAATTCATAATCCACTAGTCAAAATCAGATGTGGATGAATGACCACCTAGATAAAAATCTGACAAACTATTATCACTTTCGCTTTCAACAACATATACATAAAAAACAGACATGTTTTTTTTCTTTCTTTTTCAACTTCATACAATCTTTCTTCCAATACTCTTTCTTCTGACAAAAAGTACACTCGTCTTTTCTTACTCTATCCCTCGACTTAGATTGTTTTTCTTTTTTCTTAATTTTCTGCTCTGACTACGCTCTCTCACTTTTAATGCTTCTATTAACTCATCTCTATATTCTCTCTAATCCTTTCTATAAATTTCATAATTTGTTAAAGAAAAACAAACTTGTTCAAACGATAGTTTATCCTTTCCGGTGATGAGTGTATAATTCATTTGGAAGAGAACCAATTAATAACATAGCCTTTATTTCATTTTTGAAGGTTTTCTCTAAATTTAATAAATTAGCAATTAACTTATTAAACTCATCAATATGAGAATTGATACTCGTACCTGGTCTCAACTGAAGACGAAACAATCTCTTCAACAAGTACAATCTATTCTCATTGCTTTTCTTCATATATTTATTCTCCAGGGCTTTCCACAATACCTTGGCTGAGTTCTCTATGATGAATGGATATTTTTACTCTCTATACATATATGAATGAATCAAGCCACAAGCTTTTATATTAAGCCTATTCTAGTATGTCTCCTTAATATCTTCTAGTTTTGTTTCTTCCCGAACTATATCCAAATCTTGTTGACACAATCCTATTAGGGTCGGTGCTTATATGCCATCCTTAAATATACATATACTTGTGTATTTATACAAGTTTACATTCCCATTAAATCGCTAATACCCAATTTATATGGTATTATGTATGTAACGTTACAGATATTGTAGATTTGAAAGAGTTTGGATTAGATCTAAAGAGTTTAGATAAGGGCTCATAGTTAGCCACGCTGAGAGATATAATTGCTAAATGTTAGCACAACTAAGTGTTAGTTGGTTATAATACTCAGCAGATCCAAGAGTTGGAGCCTTGTCTATAATGGGACATAGACCTGGGAATATACTAGTAACTGTATAGTTGCAAGAGTTGCAATCGGGTGCCAAGAAATGTAGGTTGCGCAAGTATGTTCTCGAATAATAGTCCATGATCTATTTCTGTCGATGCAGGTCTGTCGGCAGATACTTTATATATAGATCAGCATATGTCGTACCTATCGGGTATAGACGGTCGTTCCTAACCGACTGTGAGCTTGGAGCTCGTATTGACATATGGGTATCCAGTTAGGACTGGATATAGGATAGACTCACGAGGGCTTCCGATAGACATTTAATGTAAGCCGTCAATAGAGGGTCTTCTCGAGTTGAGTAGTATACATAGTCCTTTGACCTGAGTGTCACGGTGAGCTTGTAAGTGATCTACCATACTTTGGTTCCACACATATCACAAACCTTTCATGGTGTGACCGCTGGGTATGGTTCGATGCTTATGGAGTCTAGTGCGTACAGATATAGGATCCGTCAACTCCCATATAGAGTTTGATATCCAGATGCTTCGAGACTGTATCTCAGAAAGTCTTGTGGCCACAAGCAATCATCCCGAGAAAGAGTTTCGTCAGGGTGGAACAATATGGCAAATGAGTTTGCGCATATTGTTCATTAAGATACAAGTCTGGAGATAAGACATGGATGAGCAATGGAGATTTGACGGTAATAACCTATATCTCCGCACATCCAGGATATCATGACGAAATGACTATACATATACGTTGTAACCTCAGCTTGTATGGTTTAACGCGCTGATTTGTATATCTGTGACGTGTGCGTGGGCCATTGCTCACAGACTCATAGAATAGTTTCATTTGACGAATTGGGCGTAGAACCTAGGGAGTCCTGCGATATGGAGTGTACTCGTTGTGCACTGGGGCAGCGTGCCGAATTAAATTGTTTAATCCAACAATATTCAGCGATTCTACGAGAATGCGTGCGTGTCTGTATTTAAGTGTTAAATACAATAATTAGTTAATAATTGTTATTTACTAATTGTATAAGGACACGTAGCGTATTGTGGACCCCCAGTTGAGTTTATCTAAGTGTGAAATTTGGTGGGACCCACTAAAGGATAAACTTGGTAATTATTCATAAGGGGCAAAATGGTCATGGCACACTATAATTATTTAATTGTTAAATAATCATTCTCTTTCTCTCCTTTTTATATTATATAATATATATTATTATATTATATATATATATAAAGCAAAAGCAAAAAGAAAGAGAGGGAAGAAGAAGGCCATTCGGCCGAGAGAGGGAAAAGAGAG
Source organism: Ailanthus altissimus (assembly GCA_946807835.1). NCBI lineage: Eukaryota > Viridiplantae > Streptophyta > Magnoliopsida > Sapindales > Simaroubaceae > Ailanthus > Ailanthus altissimus. The sequence goes on from OX327684.1 coordinate 26,991,931, forward strand.
AAATGGAGAAGAAAGAAAAGAGAAAGAAGAAAAGAAAAAAGAAAAAAAAAAGGAAGAAAGAAAAATGAAATTGGAGTAATTAATGAATTGCTCCAATGAATTGGGATAATTAATGAATTGCTCTAAATTTTTCATTTCTTATCCTTTTGGAGAAAAGGATGTAAATTCACTCCTGACCATTTTGGGGATTAAGAGTTAATCTCAGGCTGAATATAGAGCTGTTGTTCTAGCTCACCAAGCCCACCGAATTGGTAACTAGAACTGCATGCGAGTTGGTCTCCATGCGAATTTCAGGATATACACGTGTACAATGTTACACGTTTGGTAAGTTCTCTAACATTATTAATATATTAATGTGATTAATATATTTATTTATTGTGTTTATTACAAAATTTATATTTCCGCCGCGTTAGGTAATAGACACAAGTGCACATGCATACACTTACGTGCCTAGATCTGACTGCGCCAACAAATCCATCAAACACCTCACTCTGTCATAAGCTAAAATTATTCCAGCCATCAAATTTTTTCACATCTATTTTTGCATTAGACACTATCACTGTCTTCATCGATGTAGATGATGATTATGCCATAGCTGCCTCACACAAATGAGCTCGATACACAATATCACAAAATGACTAAGCTCCACCAAATAATTATATCCAACAACTAACAATCTAAATTCAATAACCCAGAATAGTAGCAAGTGCTAAACTTGGGGCTCTGATACCACTTATTATGTCAAGAAGCGTTCAAATAACAATTAGTATTGTTACCAATTGTTATGTGGAATACAATTTTGGGATAACCGAAACACAACTAATAATGCTAACAATTGGAATAACACCACAATGAGGCAGCCAACCAACCAATCATCCAATACAATATGCAAAATATAAAGAACACTAAATTTAATAAGGTTTGGTAATGTTACCTATATTATTGGGCGCCGTTGGAACAAATTCACTATCTTCGAAGAGAAGTTACAAAGTTTTTGGGCCACAATACAATTCTTAAACTTTTGAGTCAAGCTGCAAATACCTAAATAGTAGGATCAATACTATAATTACTCAAACAATAGGGTATTATTATAAATGGTTAAAAATAAAGAAAAAATTGAACTCTTACAAACTTCAAGAGCTTAAAAGTAAAACCTTTAAACTATAGGGTTATCATAAATAGATCATACAAATTAAAAGAGGAGAAGAAAATTATTTAAAAGTACAACAAATAACAAAGAGGACCTTATTTATATAAGCCTAACAAAGCCACCCTATACCATCTCTCACCAATATGGGATTTGCTCAAATTGGCATATAAGCTAATTTGAACAGTTGTTTCTTTTTAAGCATGGTGTTGTATAGTAATGCAGTGTATTTCTTTTATCTCTTTTTTTTTATGGTTAATGGGGAGATAAAGTGTTCCCTCAAGCTAACAAGGGGTCTTTTCTAAGGGGATGCCTTATCTTCATATTTGTTTATATTGTGTGCAGAGGGTTTTTCTCATTTCTACTCAAAGAGTAGAGTGTTGGAAATATTTGTGGGATCAAGTGCAGTCAAAATAGTCTACGAATCTCTCATATTTTTTGTGTGGATTATAGTCTTTACTTTACCAGCATTAAGCTACGTGATTGTGAAGCACTTAAGCGACTATTGAACTTATATAAAAAATCGATAATAAATTTCAACCTTAAATTGAACTTACAGCTCACAGAATAGATTAAATCTCTCATTGGGGTTACTATAGTTAGTCAGCGTGATAGATACCTAGGATTGTTTGGCTATGTAGGAAAAAGTTAAAAAAAAAATAATTTTTTGGGTAGATACATGACAATGTCTGGAACCATCTTAAAAGGTAGAAATCTAAATTATTTTCTATAGAGGGGAGAGAAATATTTCTCAAAGCAGTGATATAGTCAATTCCTACCTATTCCATGAACTTATTTCAATAGCCTAAGGCTTTAATCAAAGCACTTCATAGCTTAAATGCTTAGTTTTTGTGGGCAAGCAGTGCCGAAGAGAAAGTAGTTCATGTAGTTAGTCTGACCTATGTTGCCATTAAAATGAAAGGGAAATCTAGAGAGATTTAATTAGGCTTTGTTGGCAAAACAATGTTGGAGAGTAATTCAGAATTTGGACACTTTGATTGTGCAAATCCTTAAAAATTGCTATTACCCTAACTTTAATTTTTTAACAACGAAAAAAAAACTTCTGCTTTTTTCCTTTAGTTTAGCTTACTCTGGGGAAGGGAGATTATCAATATTGGTTCCAGATAAAGAATGGTCAATGCCCTAGAGTATTAGTTTACTACGACAGGTTGTGCCCAGGCCCTATAATTTAGGCCACTGTTCCCTCATGAACTTGTTGAGACTACTATGGTGAGTGAGCCATAAACAGAAATGAGAGGTTGGGACCATCAGTTGCTACGACAAAGTTTCACTAGAGAAAAAATAGCTGCCATTGTCAGTATTCATCTGGCTTAAGTTAGGAACATTGACAAATTAATCTAGCATTATGAAAAGAATGGCAAGTACACGATAAAATCTAGGTATTAGGTTACAACGAGTCAAGACCTAACTTCTTCCTTAGCTCGTAATTCTAGTAAGAGGTGTTGGTGAAAATTTTTATGGAATTTAAACTTGCTAAGTAAGATAAAAGTCTGGCCCTTACAAGAGTAGCTACCAACCTTTGCAAGCCTTAAAAGATATAGAATGCAAGTTGATGAAATTTTTCCACTTTATTATATATCTCGTGAAACCATGGCACATGCCCTTTAGTTCTGTAAGTTATTTGAAGGAAATTCTACAGTGCTGGTCTTACGCTATAGTCTAACTTGGACTTGCCTCAATCTCATTCTTTAACTTAGATCTACTCTAGGCATCAAAGCTGAAAATGCAGGACCTTAAACAATGGGTGACACTTCTAGAATATAGAGGTTTATTTTCAAATATAAGATTGTCAAAGTAATAATTGACTCGATGAAAACAGGGTCGATCCACATAGAAGTGGAATTAAAATTACAAATTATAAATACTCCAAAGACAACTAAAGTAATATAAGACGTTTGTAAATAATAATTCAAATAACCAATTAAAATTAATGTTAAGGTTAGGGGTTCCACTCTTGATATGTGAAATAAGAATATCTTCAACTCTTTTTATAACTTAATTAGAATCTTTACACAAAGAATGTTCCAATCGAAAGATATAACAATTAAGGTTCATTATCATTTATATATTAACTTATGTTTATTTCATATAATTATTATATACCAAATCTTATAAATGGGTTTAAGTATTTATTATGTCAATCTTTATTTTTGTCTATAATTGTTGACCTGAAAAAATAGTTTCCTGGATCAATGAGCCTTAAATTTGTTATGAGGGGGAATCGAACCTGGGCCTCGTCTCGACTGGAGCAATTAGTATGGACTTGGGCTTCCTGTTTTTCGCGAGCTGTGGGGGACCTGCAAAGAATACACGAACATAAGCTCAAAGGTGGCCTTGTCGGGATGGGTTTCGGCGAAGACGCTCTGATACTTAAGTTAGAAAAGAGGGGGTTCTTTCTCTTAAAAATGACAAAACAAGAGTAAGATATCCTGCCTAGGACATGGAGAATACTCCTTTCCTTTTTCTTCTTTTGTGTATTTTTTGAGATTTTTTCATCATCCTCTCCATGCCTTCCTCTTTCCCTTTTTATAGTGATGATCTTTTAGGGACTTTTTGGGCTTTCCTCTGTAGTATTTTTGTCTTGCACCAAATATTTCTTGCTGCATTATGACACACGCCAAATATCTTCTGCAGATTTTCTGACCTCGTTCTTATCGCACGTCAGATTTTCTTTCTGATGTGTTTAGCATATTCCTCGAATTTGCCTTTGCTGTCGGTTTTAGTTCAAGTGAGGCTTATTTCAGTCAACTCGGGTCAGATCTTGAACGGGCCTCCCTTACTGGTTTGACGTTGATGAGGGATTCTTAAGAGTGAAGTTGTGGAATGTAGTCAATACCTGCTCAGCCATAGTCGCATTTGGGTCAGCAAAGGCCAGGTTTTGTCGCTTGCCGACTAGATCCCTTGAGGCCGAACTAATTTTCTATCGTTTGTCGGGTTTAGGCCCATTGGCCATTGCTCATGAGCCTGTCTTTGGATTAGACTCGCTGTGCAAGTTTTGGAGAATCTTTTGAAAGGGGAGTGGCCTTTTTGAAGGAAACATCTGGCTGGGCTTCCAAGGGTTAGCCTTGGTTGAATTCAGGGCTCGCGGGCCCAAAGGTAAAAGGGGTGGGGGAGGGGGGTGTTTAGGGGGGAATAACAAAAAATCATGATTTTCACTTTATAAGAAATGGTATTTACGCCAAATCTTATAAGTGGTTTCAAAAATTCATTTTATCAATTATAAAGATTGTCTATAATAAATCAAGATACACCACTGTGTAAGAAAGAATATCAATATTAAAAAATAAAAATAAAATAAATACATTATATATAAATTTGCTTAACTTAAAAATTGAACATTAAATTCTAAAATAAGAGTTTAAATATATCTTATTACCTTACCAAGTGTTTCCTATTAGCAAAACGAAAATTACTTGGACATAATAAAATTGAAGGAAAGAGGTAGAAAAAAAGATAACATGAACTTTAGAATAGTAAATGAAAGAAATAATGCTATGAAGAGATAATATAAAAGACAAGTGTTTTGAACTAAAATTTAACTTTTTAATTACATTCTATGGGTATAAACAGGCCACCTATTTATAAAAAAATATAGATAATATAAAACAAATGAGGAGGAAACCACTTGGATGATAAAAGTCAATGAGAGAGGTAACTAATTTGCACTGATTATCATTAATGCACCCATTTGATTATCTAATTTGAAATTGATGTAGTCTGAATTAACTTCCACTCTAAAAATAAAGGTTGTATATAAGTCTTTTATCTTTTTAAATTGATTTTTATCACGCATATTAGATACGTATTTCTCTAGTTATTAGCCAAATACTAAAAACTGTTCAGACTAGACCTATATTGCAGATTAGTTCTCTTCTAAGTCATTTTTCTCTCTCCAAATGCTCGAATTATAAATTCTTTGTGAAATCAAATGTTTTAGGCCACTAATTTAGCTCTTTATAGGATAAAGAATCATTCAAATTGGATTCTTAGGTAGAAAGTTATGCTCATTTTACTGAATATATCACAAAATAATTAAAAGCTAATTAGGTGTAATATTGTAAACGTGCTTAAGTTACAAAGGTTAATGACATTAGTAATGCAAAATAATAATGTAAAACCCTTATTAAATGTGTAATTTCAAGTGTTTATCAATGGGTAACTATACTTTGGCAAGTGTGGTTTCAAAGGAATAAATTCACACATAATGGAGTGCTCTTGAAGGATGTTGATGTTCTCGGTTGGGTAGCATCTTATGTGGAGAACTTTCAACGATCATATGCTGGCCAGTTTTCTAAGCCCTCAAGAATGTTAGTTTCGTGGCAACCACCACCAATTAATGTCTTTAAACTCAACACAGATGCAACTAGCAATCTAGTTCAAGGATTTGTTGGTTTGGGAGTTGTAATGAAGGACCAAGCTAATGCAATCAAGGCTGCTGTAGCAATGTACATAAACTCTTGTGTTTCTGTTGTTGTGGCATAATTACTGGCAGCTATAAGGGGCTTTAAAACTGGCTCTCTAATTTTAGGTAGCACAAGTCATTTTGTAGATAGATTTTAAAGAGATAGTTCAAATAGTACAATCGCAAAATGAGTCAATCTTTAAGCTTGGAATAGTGGTGAAGGAATTCAACGAGCTGCTGAATACATTTACCTCTTATCAGATTGTTCACACAATGAAAGAAGCTAATGAGTTAGCAAATGGTCTTGCTGAAATAAGTCTTAGGATACCACATGAATTAGTTTGGGATATAAAGGTCCTAATCTCTCTTCATTCTATTGTATTGACTAAAGACCATTTTGTCGATTGAGTTTAATGAAAGCAACCCTCTTTGTCTTAAAAAAATGAGCATTTTTTATTTTTTGTAATTAAATAAGAATAACATAAGATTTTTAACTAATAAAATATACATGCATTGAAATAGGATGAAATAATAATTTTGTGCTGTCAAATAAATTTTATTAAAAAACATTAACTAATTGAGATTATTCAGACTTTTTTTAAACTAAAAAAAAATGTTTTAAAAATTTTACTTTAAAAGATCTACCATTAAAAGTTTAAATTAAAAAGACATTTTAAGTAGCATGTTATTTGCACATCATATGATGTGTGATACGTACGTGTGCAACGTGCTAGAAATTGCGTCGTAACTGTCTTATTTCAATGGTTAAACGGTGTCGTCTCTTCCCGAACGCCTTTTGTAGTTTTTTTCCAGCGGCGAAGTTTAAACCTCTCACGCTCGCTCTCACTTCCCCAGCATTTACATGTCGACGCACAAAAAAAATTAATTCGGATCTTCAAATTAGGGTTTCTATTTACTTCTCTACAGCTCACAGATTCCCAATTCACCCAATGTCTTCACAATCCCCGCCTCACTACGGTTCCCTCCCTTCCACCTCCTCCCCGACCTCCGTTCCCTCCACCACCGCGTTCCTCTCACGCGCCAGAGCCACCACCCAGTCCGTGTTCTCCACGCGCCGCCCATGGTCCCAACTCTTCAACATCCACTTTCTCGCCCGCCCGTACTCCTTCGGTGAAGCCACCGTCCGCTTGAAGCGAAACTTCTCCTACTTCCGAGTCAATTACGCCTTGATCGCCCTCGTCATCCTCTTCCTCAGCCTCCTGTGGCACCCGGTTGCGATGATCGTGTTCTTAATTGTCTTCGTCGCCTGGTTCTTCCTTTACTTCTTTCGCGACGGGCCTTTGGTGATACTGAACCGCCAAGTGGATGACCGTGTCGTTTTGGGCGTTCTAGGCGTCGTCACCATTGTTGCGCTCGTTTTGACTGGGGTATGGTTGAACGTATTGATTTCGCTCTTGATTGGGGCTCTTCTGGTGTGCTTACACGCTGCCTTTAGAGGAACTGAAGATTTGTATTACGATGAAGGAGAGGTTGCTGATGGTGGGCTGTTTTCTGTTGTGGGAAGCCCCACCAGAACTGGCTACACCCGCGTTTAGGTAGCATTTTTCATTTTCTTAATAATTTTTTTATATATTTCCTTTTCAGTATTTGTGTTGTAAATTACAATGTCATATAGTTTCTTTTTTCTTTCTAATTGATGATTATTGAGATGTTATAGTTGATTCAAGTGTGGAGTTCATAGCCGATGAAATTGTTTTTATTTGGAGTGAGGCAGTTTCTGTTTGTGGATTTCAATACAAATGCACGAATTATTGCTTTTAAGTGTTTGCTGGACTTCTCTTTAAAATTTTATTCCGTTATCTGGCAGAAAATTCTCATTGAAGAAAAATGTGCATTATCAATCTGCTCTTTTTGATGCCATGCCATTGTCTGAGCTATGGCTTTTCATCATTTTCATTCCTTGGTTTTACAGTTACTAGTTGTGATTCCTTGGTTTTTCATTCTATGAAACTCACTTTCAGCTTTTATAGTTAAGCCATATCTAGTGATCTTTGAACTTCATCATCTGTGTATCCCTAAGATTTGGTCATTAAATTAGACGGAGCTAAATTATGGTGATATTAGTAAAACTATTCATTTTTAGATTATGGATATGACTGTTCTGTGCCTGTCTGATCCCAATTCACTTGTTACGGTCTATAATTGGATAATCCGGATGATCAGAAGGCCATTTGTTTAGACATTTTATGTGGAGATAAAGTGAGAATCGTCTCTAGGGCAGCGGAAAAGACTATCCTTCAAAAAGTCTGTTTGTTAAGCCATATCTAGTGATCTTCGAACTTCATTATCTGTGTATCCCTAAGATTTGGTCATTAAATTAGACGGAGCTAAATTATGGTGATGTTAGTAAAACTAGTCATTTTTAGATTATGGGTATGACTGCTCTGTACCTGTCTGATCCCAATTCACTTGTTATGGTCTATAATTGGATAATCCAGATGATCAGAAGGCCATTTGTCGAGACATTTCATGTGGAGATAAAGTGAGAATCGTTTCTAGGGCAGCGGAAAAAACTATCCTTCAAAAAGTCTGTTTGTTAAGTCATATCTAGTGATCTTCGAACTTCATTATCTGTTTATCCCTAAGATTATGGTGATGGTAGTAAAACTAGTCATATTTAGATTATGGATATGACTACTCTTTGCCTGTTTGTTTAGACAGGTATGGTCTATAATTGGATAATCCAGATGATCAGAAGGCCATTTGTTTAGACATTTCATGTGGAGATAAAGTGAGAATCGTCTCTATGGCAGCAGAAAAAACTATCCTTCAAAAAGTCTGTTTGTGGGGATTGAGAAAGAAGTGTATTAGAAGAAGGCTTTTGGCCCCTGTTAGGTAAAGTCATTGACTTCATAAAAATAAGAAGAGTGGCATCTGAAAAGCAAGAATTATTGATTTCATTTTCCATGTAAAGTCCAGTGCCTTTTAGCCTTAAGACCTAATATCTAGATCTGATATCTACTTGTGGATCCCTTCTCGAATACTCTTTAGAGGTGCCATGTTATCATGCTTTATTGTGTGCACCTATTGGTTTAGTAACTGATTGTTCTAAAATCTGAATGATGATGGTTCTTGTTGTTCTTGTATCATACTCTAGTTGTGAAATTTGGCTATTTAGGTTTAAAAGCATCTTGTTCCTGGATGATCATGGAATACAGTTCAGCTGATCTCTATTTATTTCTGTTTGGACAAGGCAGCTTTACATACTTTGAATTGAAGTAAGCCTTTGAGCACTTTTTTGTAAACAGGAATGATTGGGATACTGCTCTGCAACATACATGTAAAATTGACCATCATAGAAGTAGCATCCTTTATAAGCGCCTAAAGGAAACAATTAACTCGTACAATGTGATTCTACAGCAGATTGGGGTTCACAATGTGGTTACCAATCTGGATAATTTTTGCAGATTATTTGAATGGGATAATCTGATTGCTCCTTTTCAGATATACAACTATCAAAAGAAATATTTATAGATTTCCAGTTAAACTGTACGATATGGATAATTATGTATATTATACATGACCGTATCGTTGTAAAATTTTTGAACTCCAGCATTTTAAACACCATGGGTTTCTCGGATCCTTGCTTCTGCCGTTTTGTTACTTGCATGGAACAAGAATAGGAGGGGTTGTTGCCTTTTTCTATTCGACAACCATTAAGTTGGAGGATGGGAACATTCAAAGAAAAAAAAAAGTTGGAGGATGGGAGAAATTGTTATATATTAATTGCACATAATACTGAATCCATAATTTTACGTAAAAGCTTAAAACAAATCTCTGTTCGGAAAACGTTGTTTACACTCGTGGAATAATTAAGTATTCTGGATTTGAAGAAATAGTAGACTATTATTCATTACCTTCTTGTTTACTCGTTTCTCTTTTATTCCATATTACTTCCTTGAGGCGATAGGAGTAATTTTGGCTTTCTTTACTCTTTTCTTCACTCCCGGTATCCCATTTTCTTACACCAAAGAATGTGTTGAGTTTGGAAATTTTATTATCGGCCTTTAATTTTTAGTGATAATTTTCGTTATTAGTTCTGCCGAAAGGAAATCAAGACCTTTGCTTCTTCTAAGTTACTCGATGTGTGAGTCAATCAAGACTGGTGCTGTGTATAGAACAATTTCATTAATCAAGTGAACAAAGATAAATTAGAAGACTCAGACGACATATAAGTCTGGCTGAAACTAATTCAGCCATCTCATCCCCTGAACCTCAATCCTCTCAAATCTTGGAGTGGGCATTTATGCTTCTTTCAACTATATTATGATGCAAAGTAATTCTATGTAGTGGCGATTATAATGTACATGTAGCTACCATTTGACCAACATTGAGTAACATGCGGCAGAAAATTGAGTATGTAAAAAATTATTTTGTATAGAACAACATATCTTTACTATCATTGCAAATTTGCAATAGCCAAATGGCAACAGTCCACACCAAGCTACAAAAGGTGTAAGCTATTATATCACCAAGAACGAAGAGGAAGTTTGATAGTTGATCCCGAATCCTCCTTCATTACCAGAGCTTGACTGCAGTTTGCAATATGGTAACTGCAATTATTGCAAAGGAAGCAAGTCATGTATGTAACCATTCTCATAATATACAAGCTAGATCATGAAGCCGCACTTTATCGCCGATGAGATGCAAAGAATAATGTGATTATTGAACTTGTGGAGGGTATAACATTATTGAAGGTCCTGGACCTTCCGAGCATATGTGAGCACCATCACAAAATCTTTTGCTGAGGAACCAATAGTTGCCGATACTCGTTCTGATGTTGATGCTGTTTGCAGCCACAAATCAACTAAATTATACAGCTGCAAGGTTGGGATCACTGGTTGTCCCATGCATTTAATCTCAACCTGCAAAAACATCAAATAAAAGATTCACCAAGATGTTAAACTGATAAAATGACCTTTCTGCAGCAACATTCATCAGAAACATAAACTATGTTACAACACTTCCATTTATCCTCAGTGGTTTGTGTCAACATCACAACATTATGAGTGGAACATTTTCCACAACAGAAAATGCATCATGATATGAGGTCATAATAAAAGGCTTTTTCCAAAGATTCAAATCAGTTGTTGCTTCAAAGAGAAGCACGGTTTATTCAGAGATGTGTCAGAACTTTCGAGAATGTCTTCTCTACTTGTTTTTGGCAATATGATATCCATTCAAAAAGACCGTGGGAGTCCACATAATGTCTTTCTTGGTTCTTCAAACAGTAAGTCAACATTTAGTTACTTCAAACAGGAAGGAATCACCAAGGTAATATGACTTACTCAAATATATGAAAGCAGAGAAATGTTTATGCCATATTTGAGTTGACTCTTAAGGTTGATGTGAAATACTGAAATGATACAGGTAACTTTTCTCTGATTAAGTTTTGGCTTTACTGAGAATCCAGAGACAAATTCACTTACCTCAGACGCACTATTGAGATCTAGTTTCATCATCAAGTACTTCTGGATAAAAGACACAGGTATATTTCCATCCCTGTCACAGAAAAAAAAAATTGGTACATTAATTTTTTCTGCAATCAAAGCATTCTTTTCTCAAAGAATTCTTCCACTTAACAGTGCTGCTTACAGAACAATAACAGTGCATTCTAGTTAAATTCATGTACTGTGCCATATTTTAAGCATCAGGAGTATTATCATTTGCTTATGAACCTTGTCAGAAACATCGTCACTGTGCCACATGGCTGACCTGATATAGGAACTTCTATGGGAGCACATTGAAACAGTTGAAATGTCCACTGCATGAGGACCTATCTAAGTTCAAAAGCTTGACATAGATTCAGCTACTGGTGACAGACCGCATCATTAAAAGATTAATGTAATCTAATTAAGAGGCTTTGTGCTCGAGAGAGGAATTTTTGAATTATAGATTCTCAACATTTACATCCATTCAAGACATATACTTAAACAGCCCCCAGGGGCGTAGTTTGGTGGTGGTTAGGCTTTTGTGCTATGTTGCCACCCAAGTTCGACCCTGGGGAAATAAGGGGGTAAAAATTTTTTTGTGCTTGCACACCTCCCTTAACTTTTTAAGAAAAAGAAAAAAAATGACATATACTTAAACAGATCAAGATACACTTTTGGAGTAGCCTAGTAGTTCAGGAGACGAATTGAATGGTATTCCACTTCTTCAGGCTTTGAACTTGAAACGATCCAGCTCATATTATGTGACTGCAGAGAAACCATGCTCGTCTATCAGGATTTGTAATGGTATCCAAATAAACTACTGGAATCTCATTAGTTGTTCAGCACTGTGGAAACTTCACAACAATTGAGAATAAAAATCATTACATCGGACCAATTTCAAATTATCTCCTCTACATTTTATTTAACCACCTAAAGGTTCTGCTTAAGAAGGCTTTTCAAGTGACCTTAGGTTGGCAGGAAATAGGGAATTCGTGCCACTTAAGGCATCATCGGTTCCTACTTTGTAAAGTATGAAAAGATATCCATTGGAACATCAGTGGGGAAGGGTGCTGGATTAACAACAGAAGAAAGCTGAAGGCAGTTGAACACAAGGCTGCAATAACTTGATGGATAACTAGGCCAACCCTGCACCAGATTAAAATAACAGGGAGGAAATGGACAGCTCTGAGGTGTGAAACTAATTTTTTTATGATACTAAGGGTCCATAAAAACATATCCTTAGCACACAAAAGGAAACTACTTTGCATGTAGTATGGCTCAAGGATTTGTCAGATTATCAAAAGTATGGATCCTTGAAAATTTTCATCGACAACTCATGCTCGTGTTTTAATTTAGTAAAAATATATATGTATATAAATATTATCCTTTAAGATTAAAAGCTAGTTGAGGAACTTGAATTGTTAAGAATGAAGTTATTCAGAAAACAACTGTGTTGCACCTATAAGCATTCAACAAATTGTAAAAGGAACTCACTTTATTCGTAAGTAACTCGAAGAGATTTGTGGCAATGGTGAACTTCCTCTGCTGAAAACATCAAAACATGGTCAGTAAGATGAACACAAGTCAAAGAAATTTTAAGCAAATTCTTTATCAATGAACAAATTTCCAAGTTTTAAACAAAAATTGATTCGTACTGATCTTCTGAAGCTAGTAAAGAGAACCAAATTGGACCATTTCTTCTTTCATGCTTCGCACCACCAGCATCCAACACAGCTTGGGGTGAAAGATTTGAGTCTCCAAAAGCAGAAGCTGTTTTTCTACGAATTCTTCGCAACCTTTTAGGATTAATTGTTTCTGAAGTGGTAGCATCTGGGCTATTGTTTTTGTCCACAGCTTTGGATTTGCATTTTTCTTCCTTATTTTTGGTTTTATGCACTTGAGCTTCATTATCAGGGACAGTTGTAGGTTCTGCTTTCGCATCAGATCCTTGTGAATTAGACTTGAGGGACCTGGTTCTACTTGCAACTTCCACCAAAAAATTTAAAGGTTTCCAAAGATCTGATTTTCCTTCACATTGTTCAGCGTCATTCGTGGACTCTTTGCTGGATATGGGTTGGCCAGGCTGAGCAGAGGAAGAACTCTGCACCTGTTACATTTGGAGCATGAAAGATATTGCTGTCAGAGAAAGCCACAGACTCATTATGCAAACAGGAAACAACAGAATCATACTGTATGCTGTAAGCATACAAGTCACTCGAAGTACAAAAAAAAACATGCGGTCTTTTACCTGCTTTACATTCTGAGATAGCTTATTTAGAGTTTCTGGTGAGCTTGCCCCATCCTGATGATCATCTGTAGAGCCTTCCTCCTTTTTAGGGAGTCTATCAATAGAAAGACTGGAGCCTCGTAAAGTAGCAGCCTTTCTTGCTGCAGCATTTGTTCTTCTCCTTGTCATAGTAGTCTGCGCTGATACCCTGGGAGCACTGACCACCAATGATGAGAGTGACCTTTCCTTTCTTCTAACTGGTATTGTAACTGAGGGCACAGCCTCAGGTGCCTTCACCTTTCTTCTTCTGAGAGGAAAGATCTTGGCCCTCACATCTTGCAAAGTATGGTCTGGCCTGATTAAAGCATCAATGGGTGTACAATGAGACACGGGCTTAAACAAAAAAACAAAGCTTTAAGCAAATGTCTGGTTCATCTACACCAATTCAAGAGTATGTGTGAACAAACACAACTTCATTGTTGCTATAAGAAGAAACGTAGAGAAATTTTAAGAGTCAAAGCCAAATGCAGTTTATGGTAGTGATAATTCAGTCATGCAACTCAAATTGAACCCCCTTCCTTCCCCCTCCATACCAACACAAAGACACATCCAGTGGTTCTATGAGAGGAACTCTCAACATCATCAACAGTATAAGCTCAAGGAAAACCAATAGCACTAACAACATTGACATATGATCCATACCATAAAAACAGATCTCTGGCACCTTCTCAACAGGATAATGAGTGAATCAATAATAAAAAAGCAGCCATTTCTCTCCATCAGAAATACTAAATTTTCATAACAACCAAGCAAATCAATATAAAGTATTTTATTGCATGTTTATAGAAATTCATGCTGTGCAAGAATAAGAGAGAGAGAGAGATGGATTGGCAGCAGAGTAATAGCCAACTGGCAAGAAGATCTTACCTCAATTTCTCCAGAGGAACACAACCCAAATCGATGTTGCATACTGGACAGCATTCTAATTCCTCATCTTGAATTTTGTCATAAATGCACTTCCTGCAAACTGCAGAAAGTTCCAAAACAAATCTTTTAGAAATTTGTAACACTCACCAGATTTAAAGAAAACCAGGAGAAAAATAAGATACATCAAACAGATGTCTATAAAGGGGAACAAGCTGCCAAATATCATGTAACTGAAACACAGACTGGAATGTACATGTAATTATTTACTTGTACGCATTCACTTGCCATAAACACACAACGCCTATTAGTGATTACTCTTGTAAGATCAAACCACCATAAAGTTTGACTGCAATCATCGGTCATGTAGTTGAAGCTCACAATAGCTACGTACTCCTTAGAACCTCGACCGAAATTCAGGCTTTTGAGCTAAGCAGACGGCGAAACATCGCATGAAAAAAAATTTAAAATCACAAAGTAATATGTTACATTTAGATTTCGTCCCCAAACGCCGAACATTTTTACCGCTAGACCAGTAGTTGAATGTCCTTTCTCCAACTCCAAGCATACCAATGAAAGAGAACACACAGTTGAATAATAGTCAAACAAAACGAAACCCAGATGAAAATTTACCGGAAATAAACCAGAACCCAGATTGTAAGAAATGAGAAACGCCACGAAAACGCACCAGATAAGCAAAATTCAGATAATTTGACAGGAGAATATAGAAAATTCTGAAACAAAGCAGTTAAGAGAATTGATTAAGAAGCAAATTAGAAAGACTTACACGTATGGAGACACTCAGATATGGTGGTAGCATCTCTCAAGAGCTGATTACATATAGGACAAGTCATGCATGCCGCAATCGTCTCTCTCTTTACTTTCACAACCAGATTGTTCGCCATCTCTCTCAACGCGTATTGGCAAACTGCACGTCGATTATTTTCCAGAACACGCACATCACCACGTTATCTCAAATACACACATAAGATATATAGCACAACAAAGATTGATTTACGTTCACATTCACTTTGACCAGCATTAAACTCACAACAAGCTATCAACAACAACCACGAAGAAAACAAGAACCATAACAGCAACAAAAGCAATGCAGCAGCTGTCACATGAAGAAGAATGATAAAAAGATTATGTGTGAACAAGAGAGGCGTATTAATAGTATACCTGGTGATCTAAAGAAGTTTGTGATATTATGAAGCGGTGAAGGTATGGGATTGCGGAAAATTGACGTGGGATTTTGGTGGGGATTTGGACAAAACTAAGTTAATGGACGATCTGAATCGAGGGTGAGAGAGAGAAAGAGACTTTCTTCGTCGAAGGAGGAACGCATGAAGCAAGAGTTTCTTTGTTTTTATATGAGTTACTGTACTCCATATATATTTTATAAATAAATTAATTAATTCTTGGCAAAATTAATTCCTTAAATAAATAGTTTTAAGACAAGTTCAACAGCTAAACAGAGATGGGAGCTGAGGATATAATGCGCTGTGGGTTCAGCTGCGCACTAGGAACCGTGTCTGTGACGGCGCGTTTTGCGGAGAGGTGTTCATGTGTGCGCCGGTGCAAGTTATTTTAGATTACTAGTTGTAGATAGTGAAGCGTGGGCGTGCAATTTGGTAATTGCCTATATTACAATAAAATACTGAAATTAGAACTACAAGAACTGGACCTGGACTCGTTCCTTTTATTTTTCTTTCTTTCTTAAATAAAATCAGTTTCTTTTCAGAAAAATCTATTAATAAAATTAATTAGCCTCTGTATTTTATTCAGTTGGGCACACTTCCACCTAATAATATATAATAAATACAAATTAAATTACAAATATTTTAGGAGTAGAGGGTGCTAGCTCAATTAATAGCTCCTTTTGTGATGCTCATCCAAATCAGAAGTTCAATTTCACATATTGACAGTTTATAAGTGCGTGTGTTGTAACACTCAAAAAAAAAAATTACAAATATTTTAGCACAAATTATTTGATTTACGATGACTCTGAATTTTTATTAAATTTGTTATCCTTTCTTTTTCACTTATCACACCTCCACCGTATTTCAACTCATATACTTAAAATTTAATTTCTATACATATTAATTATATATTTTTATACTTTTTTCTTTTATCCCTTTTTATAAAAATTAAAACCGAAAGGTTTCATTTCTATATATATATATATATATATATATACACGAACATTTAAGATTTTTTATTGCATATTAATAAAAATTTATCATTAATGTCAAACATTTTTTTTATTTAAAGTTGGGTAAGGATAAAGAACTTAATTTACTGAGTATCAATTAATTTACTTGGTATATTCTTTTAAATAAAATTAAGAAATTTAAAATTTTGGAATATATACAAATTTTATGGTACGAATGTTATTTATTCTGTCTAGTAATGAGGTCCGCTTTCTAACCAAATCAATCAACTTGGTTGTCATGTTATAATTTGTAAAATTAACGGGAGAGAATCTGCATGTACTCTACTATGTACCAAAGCTAAAGCGAAGGCAAATTGTATAAAGGAGAAAGTAGCTTCTCTCTTTAGAGTCTGGAGTCTAGAGTCTAGACTGACTCTCTCCTTTGGGCAAATGGCAAATTATTCTTAGTCGGTTAAGTAACCGACAAGCAGATGCCTCATTTCTTTCAGTTCCCACTAGGACAATACTTGGTTGGGCCGCCTTGGCTGTCTGAAAAACGTTGGAAGATTGTGACAAGTCAAAAAAGTTGTACCGAACTTTGCCAGGTGGGCTCCTTTTAGGTTGGTGCTTTAGTGTTTCATACGCTAATACTGTTTCTTCTAAAAGCACTTCGTATGTAAGTGCTTCCTATTAAAACACGACTGAAAAATTAAACCTTGGTGAGTCCGATAAAAATATTATATATGATATAAATTGTGAGACCATCCTTATTCAGATCCAAGCTATTTCAATAGCCCCCGCACCACATGCAATCATTTTGATCAAAATGAAATGCGAATCAACAAAAATTCTGAAACAGTATAAACAAGTATAGCACCAATTGATGGACGCGTGCTTCAGACAATGAGAGTGAGACAAGCTTATAATTTCATAAAAACCAAAAACAAGGGTCCCAGCAGTCCACCACTCTGAACAATTTTATCACCAAATGTGGTATTATACATCATGAATCAAGCCCTATCATACACAACAATTTGATATTTCTTTGCTTTTAGCTGTACCTAAGGGCAGAGACAAGTCACCTACCCGCACAAAGGAATGTCAACATTATCATAATCCCACCAACTTTTGTTCCAATCTCAATGAACGTTAGGATCTGTCAACTGATCTTATCTTAAACATGATTATATATACAGCTTGCTATAGTTCACCTGATATTGGCCCTTGAATTCATTACAAGATTGTATATCTTCATAGTTCATGCTTCCCCAACTAATTTTACCAAACTTTATCTTGAATCTCCTTCGACATTGCATGATTCTATATGTATCAAGATCCAACAAGACCTTTGTGCCGAGCATAGAAGATTATTATTGAGAAAAGTGAGGCACAAACTATACCCGTGATGATGACCACCTAAAGTTCAAAAATTTAAGAGAGTAAAAATTGATTCAAGCATTATATGACATATCAAGACCTTCTCAGCGGTTAAGACTTTCAGTATTATACATACCCATTTAAATACATATCCATGGTCGCTCTTCCATGTATAGGGGATGTTCATGCCAAATATTGCAGCCACCAACGAATACACAGACAAACAAACAGTCCCAGAACTTAGGAAAAGCTCTAACTGGAACACATGATAAATATCTATTGTCAAGTAACATCAAAGCAAACAACTAAGGAAGCATTAGAACTAGAGCAGAAATATTGAACATCAGCAGAGAAAAGGATTTTGATCAGATTCAAAAAATTCATTACCTGAATCAGCTGGTTTCGATGATTATCGAGCTGCAACAAGAAATAAATTAAACATCAAAATACTTGTTGTGTGTCCAAATACCAGGTAAGGGAGTTCAATTGCAGCGGAGGGATTTTATATTTAGCAGAACATCCAAATTCACTGGTTGAAATGATAGGAAAATGAGTGAAGTCCTCAAATTATCAAAAACCTTCTTCTGCAATATTATCATCTGAATACATCAATATCTTAATATTGATGGCCCAGCTCACCTGAATATTAATGTAATCCTCCGTGTCATCAATATATTCTCGCAGCTGGTGAGAAAAGATCGATTAGCATAGTATCGGCCATCCAACATCATAGAGCAATGGAATATTAGATTTTGCTTTCCAAAAACTAGTAGCTCTCCACATTATTCCAGATGATCCAGAGAATAATTCCCCTACTCCAATAGTTAGTAGGCTAATAATAAGAAGAGAAGTTTGTGTGTGCAGTGCTTACCGTGGTCAATTTGTTCAAAGTGCCATCAATTTGCATAAAGTAAGCCTGAAAAAGTAAATTCAGAATCCAACTTAAAAGTTCAGTTCGTTAAACAAGACCTATGACAATTGGATGACAGTATAACCTCAAGCAACATTTCAAGTTCCTCAACATCATTCTCCTCTTGAGTTGTCGCTCCACTCGCCCTACTTGTTCTGGATATTTTCGAACCAATAGTGGGAGAGTTAACAAACCAATTGGGAGCACCAGAACCACTAACAGGTGAAGATGCCGAAGCCAACTTCCTTGACAAATAAAGGTCTGCCATATCATCATCATCATCCAGAAGTTGTTCAAGTTCATCCCTAACCTGGAATGACAATGTTTTGAAAACTATAACTCCAAATCTGAGGGCATAGCATTTATTTGAATATAGTTCTTACTGGCTTTAACCTGTCAATTTTTACAATAAGTCTTCCCATATATATAACAGACTTATAAATTGAGAAGGTAAATTTCGAAACCAGAAAATTCATATAATGAAGTTTATTCCGGGGGCTGCATTCCATACTTTTGGTGTTTCTTGTCAGCATTACTTTAACAACAGATGTTGACAGCAATATTACTTCTGCTAATAAACAGCATATATGCTCTATGTTTACTCCTTTCTAGGGTACAAAGAGCTCTTAATATAGTTATATAAAAACCTTTTTCCAGCGTTACAGGACTCCCTAAAGACATTCCATCTTGAAGACAAATTCTTCAGTTTGTGATCTTTGTCACTGTCTCTTGATTGTAGTCCATATGTTTATCAAGTAACAGTTACTGTACTCCAATATATTTTTGCAAAGGGTTCTATTCTCTCACTAAATCCCATTTCCATTACGTTTATCTTAATCTGCTTTCTCACTAGAATATCATTCTTCATTTATGTTAATGTTATGTTGCTCTTTTACTCTTTTTGATATTTTAAGTTGCGAGAAAGTTGATTAAAAATCACTAGGATATAATTTGGAGAACAAGTCAAGTGTGTTGGGTACGCAAGGATCAAAGACGGACGCGAAAGGAGGCAAAAATGCAAGCCGAGGCACCCAGGCAGGATGTCCTAGCACCACAGCGCCCAATGCAAGGAAAAGAGTTTTCCAATTTTGTTTCATCTCCCACTTACTTTAGGACTCCCTAAAACGACTCCCACACATTTAGGGTTAACCTAAGTCGTCTTAAAGCCTATATAAATGCTCTCTATTGGCTTGTAAACATATCTTAATGACATGTTAGTGGTATCTTTGTGATCTTAGTGATTAAACAAAAATCTTGGCGATCTGTGTGATCCTTAGTGAGAGAAACTCCTTATTTACAAGAGAGAGTATTTTTCTTTGTGACTCTTTCTTGTAACAGGCATACTTTGTGAGTTCCTTGAGATTTAATAATAAGAGAGTGTGATATTGATTTGCCGTGGACTTAGGAAAGTTGCCGAATCATGTAAATTCTGTGTGTTACTTTTTCTACCTTTCTCTCTTTAGATTCTAAATTGTTTGTTTATGCATAATATTACTTGGGATTTTTTGCTTGTTTGAGTGCTTCCGCTTCAACAAACTGGTATCAGAACTTGAATTTTAAGCAGACATGGCCACACCCAAGTATGAGGTAGAGAAATGCAACGGGACGAATGACTTCAATCTGTGAAAGATGAAGGTTAAGGCATTGTTGGTGAGTCAACGGTTAGGCTCGGCATTAGAGGAGACTGCAGCTCCATCTAATGAAAAAGAGATGATGCCAGAGTCATCTAAGGCTGAAGCAAAAATAAGGGATATTCAAGAAAGAGCTCAGAGTACAATCGTTTTATTATTAAGCGATAAAGTATTGAAGGAGGTAGCAGGTGAGACGACAACGATTGGTCTTTGAAAGAAGCTTGACTCCCTTTATATGAGAAAATTGTTGGCCAACAGATTGCATATAAATAAATAAGAAGCTGTATCAGTTGTTCATGTCAGAGAGAACGCTGATGAAAGATAATGTAGATGCCTTTAACAAGATCATTCTTGATCTTGAGTCCATCAACACCAAGATAGAAGATGAAGATAGAACAATTATCCTACTGAGTTTACTTTCCAAGAGTTATGAGAGCGTTATTGATACACTTCTCTATGGCAGAGAAAGTTTAATGATGAACGATGTGAAATCATCATTAAACTCAAAGCTATTAGGAAAGCAAGAAAGTCTATTTGTAAGAGGAAGGCCCTCATATAGAGATGATAGAAAAAAATGGCTTCATGTCGAAGTCTAGAACTCTTAAGAAGTGCTATTGCTACAAGAAAGAAGGACACTTAAAAAAGAACTGTCCAGTGAAGAAAGCGAATGTTGCGCTTGCCTATAATGATAGCTATAATAGCACAGAGACTCTAGTTACAACTAATGGTAAGAATACTGAACAATGGGTTCTTGATTCTGGTTGTACATTTCACATATGCTTACACAAGTCTTGATTTATAAATTTTCAGCCCATTAGTAGTGGTAAGGTGTTAATGGGTAATGATATTGCTTGTCAAATGATGAAAATTGGTAATATTAAACTTAATCTATATGATGGGCGAGTGAGAGAGTTGACAGAAGTTAGGTATATTCCTGATATCAAGAGGAACTTAATCACACTAGGGACTTTAGACCAGAATGGGTGTTCCATCAGGATTAACTGAGGGATTTTGAGAATATTGAAGGGTTTCATAGTGGTAATGAGAGGAAAAAAGCACGAAGGTGTTTATATGCTTAAGGGTAAAGTTGTAAGTAGTTCTGCATTATTTTTTTGTAGATGATGAGAATACGCAAACTAAGTTATGGCATCTTAGAGTGGCACACCTAGGCAAAAGAAATCTGAAAGAGTTATTTAGTCAAAAGGAGTCTGATTAGGATAAGTTCCAACCATTAGAGTTTTGTGAATATTGTGTTCTTGGAAAAGCACATAGAGTGAGGTTTAGTACCAGTGAGCACAAGACTAAAGACTCTTGACTGTATACACTCGAACTTTTGGGGACCAACTCAGACAACTACTCATAGTGGTGCTAGGTATTTTTTCAGTTTGATTGATGATTATTTAAAGAAGCTGTGGGTCTATGTGTCGAAGAGAAATGATAAAGTGTTTGATATGTTCAGGACTTAGAAGGCTATTGTTGAGAATCAGACTGGCAAAATAATGATGAGGCTAAAAACTGATAATGGTTTCAAGTTTTGCAATAGAAAGTTTGATAGGTTTTGTGCCAAGCATGAGATTGCAAGGCATAAAACAGTGAGATCAACACCACAATAGAATGACATAGTTGAGAAGATGAATAAGACCTTACTTGAAAGGCTTAGATGCATACTTACCAATGCAAAGATGTTCAAAGCATTTTAGGGAGAAACTGTAGCGATTGCAGCTTATTTGATCAATAGAAGTTCCTCCTCAACAATTGACTTCAAGACGCCAGAAAAGAAATGGCATGACAACCCTTCTAAGTATGACCACCTTAGAATTTTTTATTGTCCTGCCTTTATCTATGTTAAAGAGGGGAAATTGAAACCTAGAGCTATCAAATAGGTATTCATAGAGTATCCCGAAGAAATGAAATAATATAAGGTGTGGTGTAATGATTTGACACCACCGAGGAGTATCATAAGCCATGAGGTGATGTTCGATGAGATAACTATGTTGAAAGCCTCACAAGAAGATGAAAATGAAGAACTTGTGCTCAAGGAAGACTCAACACCCGAGTCAATAGAAGTTGAAGTAAAGCCTGAGAATAAATCTGATATGCCCCTCGATCAGCACTTCAACAATGAGATCCTTGAAGATGAACCAAGAACATCGGCTAGTTCCTTCAAGTCCATCCAAAGAAAGATTATGACTCTTGATATGGAACTTGAAGAGTACCAGTTAGCCAGAGATAGGCTAAAAAGAATGATTAACCCACCAATCAGATATGCACAAGCAAATTTAGTTGTTCATGCTTTTAATTCAGCTTAGACTCTTAAATTTGATAAGCCTAGAGTATATGGTGAGACTATGAAGAGTGAGAATAAGAAAGAATGGCAGCAGGTCATAGAAAAATAGATTAGTTATCTTAAGAAGAATAATACCTAGAAGTTGGTGGAGAGACCCTAAAAAAAAACTAGTTGGGTACGAGTAAGTGTATAAAGTGAAAGATGGGATACCAAGGATAAGGCCTACGAGATTCAATGCTAGGTTAGTTGCACAAGGTTTGCTAAGAGAGGGGGAGTAAACTTTCATGAAATATTCTCTCTAGTTGTCAAGCAAACATCCATTAAGATTTTGTTAGATGTGTGTAAACATTGATTTACATCTAGAGCAGATGGATATAAAGATAACTTTTCTACATTGAGAGCTTGAAGAAACGATTTACATAGCACAGCCACAAGGGATTGTAGAGCTCGAAAAAGAAGATCATACTTGTTTGCTGAAGAAGTCATTATATGGGTTAAAACAATCATCTAAACAATGGTATAAGAGATTTGATGAATTTATGATGGCTTGTGATTTTAGTAGGAGCAAGTATGATGGATGCGCGTACTTTAAGAATTTAAGTTGTGGGATAATGTATTTATTTCTATACGTCGATGATATGTTGATCGTATATAAGAACATGAAAGAGATACAGAAACTCAAGAAGCAGTTGAGTGACGAGTTTGAGATGAAGGATTTGGGAGCAGTGAAGATGATATTGGGTATGGATATTATGAGGGAAAGAAGAGATGTTATCTTCTTGTCTCAACAACGATATATACTCAAGATCATAGAAAAGTTTGGTATGTCCAATTCAAAGACCGTCTCTACTTCTTTGGCCACGCATTTCAAAATTTTAGTAGAACAATCGTTGACATCCGAAGAAGAGAAACTGCAAATGAGTAAAGTACCGTATGCAAGTGCTGTGAGGAGTATCATGTATGCAATAGTTTACACAAGACCAGATATAGCACAAGCTGTGAGTGTGGTGAGTGGATACATAACGAATCCGAGTAAGGATCACTAGTTTACAGTGAAGTGGATTTTGAGATATCTCAAAGGGACATTAAATCACGGATTAATGTATAAAAGGGATGAGGACAGCAGTGTAATAATAAGAGGATATATAAACTTAGATTATGCAGGTGATCTAGACAACAGAAGATTGTTAACGGGTTATGTTTTCACAGTGTTTGGGTGTAGTATGTGTTGGAGATTAGCTCTAAAATATGTGATTACACTATCTACTACAGAGGCAAAGTACATAGCTATTAGAGAAGTTATTAAAGAGGCCATGTGGTTGAAAGGCATATACACTGAGGTAATGACTACTAAAAATGTGAACATCGATGTGTATTGTGACAGTTAGAGTGCCATACACCTAAGCAAGTATCAAGTGTTTCACGAGAGGTTTAAACACATTGATGTGTGACTCCATTACATTTGAGAGAATTTTCAAAGTTGTGAAGTTAGTCTAACAAAGATAACGTCGTTTGAAAACCCTGTTGATATGTTGACTAAGCCACTGACATTGGTTAAGTTCATCCTATGCAAGGAATAATCAGAGTCACTACTTTGTAAAGGTGACCGAAGATGCGAAGATGAGAAAGATACTTTGTGAAATGATTTTGAATCAAGGAGGGGATTTGTGAGAAAGTTGATTAAAAATCATCGGAATATGATCTGGAGAGCAAGTCAAGTGTATTGGGTACGTGAGAATCGAAAATGGATGCAAAAGGAGGCAAAAAACGCAAGCCGCAGTGCTTAGGCGGGATGTCCCAGCGTCGCGATGCCCAGTGTGAGGAAAAGAGTTTCCTAATTTTGTTTTGTTTTCCACTTGCTTCAGGACTCCCTAAAATGATTTTCATACGTTTAGGGTTAACTTAAATCGTCCTAAAGCCTATATAAAAGTCTTTATTGACTTGTAAACATATCTTAATAATATTTTAGTAATATCTTTATGATCTGAGTAATTAAACACAAATTTTGGTAATCTTTAGTGAGAAAAATCTCTTGTTTGTAAGAGAGAGTTTTTTTTTTATAAATCTTTCTTATAAAATACATACTTTGTAAGTATTTTGATATTTAATAATAAAAAAATATAATATTAATTTATTATTGACATAAATAAATTTTTAAACCATGTATATTTTGTATATTATTTTTTTATATTTTTTTCTCTTTAAATTTTTAATTATTTATTTTTATATAATATTATTTAAAAAAAAATTATTTAATTGTTTTCCTTCAACATAAGTGGAGTGTGAGAGGATGGAACTATGAAATAGAACTTAAATGCTCAAGCAAGGGTGACTGATTTGCAGCAAAATGCAATGGAATGAACTGGTTCATGAGCTGGATTAGAATGAGCTGTTGCACTGATTTGTAACTGATTGAAGTAAATAGTGGAATCTGTTCTGTGATCCACTCCAATTAGTTCCCTTAAACATGTCAGATTTTATGTGTCTGGTTTTTTACTTTTTCTCCACTTTCAATTACTGAGTGTCGCACTGAGTCCCGTGAACAACTTCACTTTGGTCACAAGTTTAATTAAATTAAGAGTTGGATGTATATATATTATTTTATCTAAACCCACAACATCAAAGTAGTGGCCCTAGTGGGGGAAAGAGAGCAGACTGACAGCAGTGCCGAGTCCTTACTATAAAAAGGGATAAGGGAAAAAGCCTTTGCACACTGTTGTCCATAGAGAAATATGATTTTTTTGACAAAATCATTAGACTATAATACGCTAAGACCCCATCTCAAAGAAAGGTACAGTATTTTACTGATATGATCTAAACAAGAATGTACAAGGTTAAGTTTTTCTTTTACATATATTCACTTACTGGGAAATTGGCATGAGACTTTACATATTGTAACATTTTGAAAAATTCCCCACAGACCCAAAAACCAGTTGCAGGAGAGATGGCCAAGACATTACATTATTTATATAATACCAAAACCATACTATAGTGACTGGACATTCTATTAATGCAAATAATATTCTGGTGATGTAAGCAAAACAATAATTAACAAAGAAGCATAGAAAGAAAGGAAATCAATCCCTAAAAGATTGAACAGCTCTGTCCAATGCAAAAGTTACAAATGCCATCTAAGTAGGATTGATCATACCTTCTGAACCCGATTTGTTAATCTAGTCATTGCACTTTTCAGTTTACGCACCCGGTCCAAATTACGACTGCTAATCTGCAGGAAATTGTGATTGACTTTTAGCAAATAAAATAAGGACACAACCCAAACCCTACCACAAGTTGTGAAGTTTATTCATTACGAGTAAAGGTAACTGCAACCCAGGCTAAAAACTAGAAACAACCAAAGGTTAACTAGCAACTTAATCTTCCAAAGTTCCAACTGATCTGCTAAAGCCAGCAGCTTTGCCAGAATTCATCTAATCTAGTTTCAGGCAAAGATCATGAAATCAACAATATTAATCAATCCAACTATTAGATAAACAAAAGACAGTTCCTTGAAAGGCTATTACCTTGGAGGTCAACTCATCTAGAGCAGGATAAGTATCGGTCTCCAATTCTCTTGTACGCGCATCAAGAAAACTACAGATGGCTTCTAGAGCAACTTCTAATGCACGAAATTCAAATGGAAATTCTACATTGCATAAGACAGACAACCAAAAAAAGAAAAAACAATTTTATACCAAAAACTTCATAATATGGCAACAAGAAAAGCGAAAATTTTCTTCTTAAGACCGTAGATTATCAAACTAACAATACTGAAAATCATTGAATTAGAAATACCATTTTGTTCACCAGTGTCAACATCATTTCGCAACCCAGGGTGTTCTTCTTCTTCCCTTTGGCCTTGGCTAATGGGATTATCCGGGGCCAATCTTCTATGAAGTTGCTCTATAATTGGAATCACATCATCATCCTGTGGATCTCTAAGCAACACCTACCCAAAAACAAAATTCTCTTTTGCCTCAAAAACAGACTTCAGTTCTACCAAACCACTGTTATCCTAACAACTCCTGAAATACCAAAATAAAAATTAAATTGATAAAAATTTAAGATTCAAAGTTCATTAACAGTTGAATTACCTCCTCTGCTGTAATGATTGCTTTGATATGCTGCAACAAACCCAAAAAGAAAACAAAATCAGCCGATAAAGCACTTCCAAATAAAAGTACAAAACACTACTCCGTATAAATATAATCCCCCGTTCTTGCCAAAAGGAAAAAAAAAAGTCACCTCCAAATTGATTACAATAACTTTTTCTCTACCAAGAATGGTGGAAGGATAAGATAACATAGGATCAAGAATCCGAAGATCTCTAGCATGAATCTGAACTCGCCGCATAATAACGTACTTATCAACATCAAGTATCGTGCTCTGTCCTTTGCTGTCCAGCAGAATCCAGCTCGTGGAAACGGCAGTTTTCTTCTTTAACGAAGATTGATCCACCACCGGAACCATAAACCCATCTCGGTTCATTTTCAAGAATTCGATTTCAGCTGGCATCCAATCCACGAGCATCAAGTAAAGAAGAAAGTGCCCTTTGCATTAGCACTTAGCATGCAGCATAATAGGGAGAGTTGCGTTACGGTTATGTGTGAATCGATGGGAGTTTAAAGTTTAAGAGAAAATGGTTAGAAATGGACAAGAGAGAGGTGGTGGGGTGGAGGAAAGTGGTAGAAGTAAAATGAGAAGATATTTGCATGGCTTTTTAGTGGTAGATAGTGGAGTGTTGCCGTTTAAGTTTAAAACGGAGGGGACAAGGCCAAGCCAACGGGTTTTCGATTTGGAGTTTATTTGGCGCGTGTCGTTCTCATTACTGGTTTATTGAATGCAGCAAATATATATATAATATTAAATAATTATTTTGCTGTGAAATATTACGATGAGTAATTTTAAATTTTGTATAATTTATTATTAGTAATTTTTTAATATTTAATTTAAATTTTAAAGTATAATTTAAAAAAATAATATTACTCATATTATATTCAAATACTGTACAACTGCTCTATAAGTTAGAGCAATACTATACAATTGCACAGTATTATATTTTTTGTCTTCGTACAAAATTGAAGTTTTTTATGTTTTTCCCTTCGTGTAACAATTCAAAGTGTTCAATTAGATATATTTTTAAATTTTAGATTTATAAATTTTACCAACCGGAGCTTTAAGAGTTTAAATAATTGACAAGTAATGTTAGATATTTTAAATTATATTTTGAAAAGTAATATATTAAATAAATATTATATGTAATTAATAATTTTAAAATTTATATTATTTTATTATTTAATGTTTATTTAAGATATTAATTTGTGATATATAATTGAATATGCCTAACATTATTGTAAACTGATTATTGTAGTGTCTGCTTGCAATAATTAATGGGTTAAAATAAAAATAGATGCGTAATGATTCGGTTTAGTATTTTTTTTTGAATTAAATTGTATTGAAAAATTAAAAAATTTATTTTTAAAATTTAATCATACCATATCATGTATAAAAATTAAATTGTATTTAATTAATTCAATTTAATTCGGTTCGGTTTGGTCTCATAAATATTTTTAAAAAAATTAAAATTATATACATGAAAGATAAATTATATACAAATAAAATAATAAAAAAAAGTGTACGTCAATTTTAAATATAAAAATAATAAAAATTTATGAATTAAATAAAATTTAAAAATAATAAAAATTAAAATTCATCTAAACAAATAAAGTGTATCAATTTTAAACACCGAATTAATAAAAAGTTTTTGAACTAAATAAGTTTAAAAAATTAAAAATTTAAATTTATCTAATTAAAGAAAGTGATCATCGACTTTTAAACATCAAATTAGTTAAAGTTTATAAATTAAACAAGTTAAAAAAATTTATTAAAATTAAAATTTATTAAATAAATTATATTAAAAAATGTGTAAATTTTATTTATATCCTTTGGTTCAATATTTTCGATGATCGAAATTGAAAACTTGAATCAAACCGAATTCATTTAAAAATTGAAATAAAAAAAAATTAATTAATTTTTATATTCTAATATCAAATCCAACTATCTAATTTAATTAAATTAAATTCAATAATTTTTTATACAAATCCTTTTAATTATGTGAACTTGGGTGCATTGTCTCTATCAAATTTAAAGTGCATGAATAAAATACGAAATTCAAATATCTATCTCACATTCCATATTAAAACTGTTTGAGCGGACAAGTACCAGTGATAAGTAATTTTTTTTAAAAAAATTATCAATATGTAATATCATTAAATAAAATTATTAATATTACATCCATTTTTCTTAATTTCACTACTACTTTAGGAAATTGGCAGGTGCTGATCCACCGTCCACCTTCCAATTCCATTACGTTAAAAAAAAATAGAACCAATATATTTCTATATGCATGCCACATCCATAGAATTAGAATAATCATAGGTTAATAACGTTTCGCCCACACTAAATTTAGGAATTATTTATCGTTCACTTGCCCATAAAAGCTAATTGTTTTATTATGATGGCCTCCATATGCTTTAATTTTTTTTTTCTAAATTAATATTGTAACACTCTAGGATTAGAATTAGATATCTTGTATTTGCACTCTATACAATTTTATTTTTTAGAACGTGAATTAGATACACAAATTTAAAAACAACACAACAATATATTATCTACATTCTTATTTTACATAATTGGGTTACGTTATATATATCTCGCATTGTAAGATGAATGTATGCACATTATAAGATCATACAATGACTTTGTTTTTGCAACATGAGCTATGTGCAAATAAACATTAAATTGCATGGTCACACACAGAAAGCTATAATTTATGTGCATAACAAAAAAAAAAAAAGTTTAATATGAAAATAGATTCATGATACCCAAGTAAAAAAAAAAATGTTTATATTCTTTTTTTTTTATAGAAAAAGATGAAATATTACTGCACTAAAGCTGGAAAATGGTCCAGCTAAACCATCTTACAAGCATTTTGAAAGACTAATTTGGCCAGCCTATGAGCTTCAACATTACATGATCTTGGAATATAAAAAATACAATTCCTGACATTCTAATTGAGGAGTTAGTTAATATCCTTGATTAGCCATCTGATTTCTTTTAAAGGATTTCAAAGATCCTTTAACCAACTCAACAACATTTCTTGCATCCGAGACAATACAAACAGGGAGTAAGTTTAGCTGAGTTGTTGTCTACAGGCCAAAGAGAATAGCTTATGCTTCAGCAACTTCAACATCACTAGCAAAGCTACACACATTAGTTGCCATGGCCACTATCTCTCCATTTCTTGATTTTATCAGGATACCCAGCCCAGCTTTCTTTCCCTTCAGATTTGTTGCTGTATCAGAGAACATTTTAAACCCATCTATCCTATGCTCTGCCATAGCAATCTGTTGCTCCAAACTTATTCCACCAGAAACCCACCTAGGCTGAAGATCTGTAGCTATATGATTGGAGTTCAAGTAAGCTTCAATTCTAGCAATTAACTGATGGTGGTTCACTTGAATTCCTTTAATAAGCTTTGTGTTTCTTGCTTGCCAGTTAGCCCATAAAACCATTGACAGAACCTCAATCTCCTTAATACTAGCTATGTTTTTTACATGATGGAAAAAAAGACCATAGGTCCATATGGCTAGTCCTGTTTATCAGCTCTACAAAGCTAGTGTTTTCCCACATAACTTTATTATCTTTACATTTCACTAGAGCATGGAAACAAGATTCTGGATACCTGGAACATCTTTGATATAACTGGCTAGAAATAATCTTCCTTCCTGATAAAGCAGCTGCTGTTGGGAGCAAATCAGAGAGAGCCCTCCAAAGAAAAATCCTTACCTTTTGAAAAATAGAAAGGCCCCAAATAAATTTCCATTGCTTATCATTATATGCAGAGGCACCTAGAACTGAATAGGATTTTGTCTGGAGTGCTACAAAATAGCCACTCTTTACTGAATAGACTCTACGTTTGTCATGATTCCTAATGATTATTGTTATATTTGCTGCTATTTAAATTTAAAATAAAACTAAAAATGCAAGTATTTAGGAGTCAAGGATGCTGTGCATTCTTTTAAGATTAGTTTTGAATTTAAAACTTTTGAATTTAAGTTAGTTTGTTATCTATGGAGGATTATGTGCTGATTTAGTAATTCATTTGCTTACTTTTTTTTGTATAAATTTTCAGAATGAAATGATAATGAATCAAACTTCCTATACTTTTGTTTCATTACTCCATATACACGTTAAATCCAAAACCAACAAAATTGGTATCAAAGCTTCCTTTTCTTGAGGGACCTGTGAAATGTGTGAGTGAATTCAGTGAGGAACCATTAACAAAAACTTAGAACCTTTCTACTGAAATCCAAGCATGTCAAGAAATGGCTATTTGGCTTCACCTTCAGTTTTTACAGGAGAAAACTATCAAATATGGGCTGTGAAAATAGAGGCTTACCTGCAAGCTTGTGATTTATGGGACCTAATAGAAATTGATCTAAAGGATCCAACCTTAGCTCAAATTAGGAACAACAGAGAAGAAAGGAAAAGAAAATTCAAAGCCAAGACCTGCATTCACTCTGCAGTTTCAGATGTAATATTTATAAAAATAATGGCTTATGAAACAACAAAAGATGCATGGGACCTATTGAAGCAAGAGTACCATGGTAATGATAGAACAAAGCAGCTGCAAGTTCTCAATCTTAGAAGTGAATTTGAAGTTCAAAAAATGAAAGAGATAGAAGGGATTAAGGATTACACTGACAAACTCTAAACTGTAGTTAACAAATTAGGGGAAGAACTTCCTAATACAAGAGTGGTAGAAAAGATTCTGGTAACCTTGCCAGAAAGATTTGAATAAAAAATCTCTTCACTTGAAGAATCCAGAGACCTGTCAAAGATAACCTTGGCTGAACTCATAAATGTATTGTAAGCTCAAGAGTAAATGAGAGCCTACAGAAAAGAGGAAACTGTTGAGGGGGCATTTCAAGTGAAGGAACCTGATCAAACTCAAGGAGGTTACAAATGAAAGAAACAATGGAGTAAGAAGAACTACAAGAAAAGAGCAACCAGCAGCAACAAAGGCAATAATGCTAAATACCCTCTATGTTCACATTGTAAGAAAACCTCTCATTTACAAAAGTACTACTGGTTTAGACCTGATATCCAATACAGGGCATGTAAACAAATGGGACGTATGGAGAAAGTACGCAAGAACAAACAACATGAAGAACTTCAAGCTCAAACAGAGGATCAAAATTAGGAGGAGCAACTTTTTGTTGCATCTTGTTTTTCAAGTAGCAGTACATATGATGGGTGGCTTATTGACAGTGGCTGCACAAATCACATGTCTTTCGATGCATCTCTATTCAAAGAAGTAAACAAGTCAGAAGTGTCTAGAGTTAGAATTGGAAATAGTCAGTACCTTGAGGTGAAAGGTAAAGGAATAGTTTCAATAAAAGGCTCAGCAGGTATTAAATTAATTTTTGATGTTTTACTTGTATAAAAAATTGATAAAAACTTGCTGAGTGTGGGATAATTGCTTGAGAAATGATATTCTATTGTGTTTAAAGATAGAAAGTGTGTGATTACTGACCCAAATAGAGTTATGCTATTTTCTATAAAAATAAACAACAAAAGCTTCAGTTTGTGTTGAAAAAAAAGATGAGTTCAGTGCATATACATGTACATTGGACAAAGCAGAATTATAGCACAAAAGGTTGGGGCCTTTTCATCACTCTGCATTACAATATATACAGAAAAAATAGCTGGTTAAAGGAAAGACTTTCACTAGAGAATGAGTAATAGTATGTGGAGTTTGTCAACTTGGAAAATAAGCCAGATTACTATTTTCAAACAACAAAAGCATGGAGAGCAACAAAAAAGCTTCACCTAATTCACACTGACGTGTGTGGACCTATGAGAACTCCATCATTAAGTGGTAACAGGTACTTTATGATTCTTATAAATGACTTTAGCAGAATGTGTTAGGTTTATTTTCTCAAACAAAAGTCTGAGGTTGCTAGTGTGTTTTAAAATTTCAAACCATGGATTGAAAATCAAAGTGGCTGCAATATTAAAGTGATCAGGTCAGACAATAGAACTGAGTACACTGCTGATAAGTTTAACAAGTTTTGTGAAGTTGCAGGAATTGAACATCAGCTCATTACAACCTATACTCCTCAGCAAAATGGAGTTAGTGAGAGGAAAAACAAGACCATAATGGAGATGGCTAGATGTTTGCTTTTTAAAAAGAAAATGCCAAAAAAATTCTGGGCTGAGCCTATAAATACTTCTGTATTCTTACTAAATAGGTTACCAACCAAAGCTTTAAAAAGAAAAACACCTTTTGAAGCTTGGTATGGTTTTAAACCTTCTATTAACAATTTAAAATTTTTTGACTGCTTATGTTTTACCCTTGTTCCAACAGTAAAAAGAGAGAAGCTAGATCAAAAGGCAAAATATGGGATCTTGCTTGGTTATAGCAATCTCACCAAGGGTTACAAAATTTAACAGCCCTTAATAGGATGAATCATTGTGAGGAGAGATGTCAAATTTGATGATAATAAAAAATGGAACTAGGACAAAGAAGAACCAGATCAAGATAAAGCTATGATCAAAAGTTTAGAACTGCAGATTGATGAAACAATTGATGATGAACTAGAAAGAAGCACCAGACCATTGGCTGACATTTACCAAAGATGCAATTTGGCAGTGATTGAGCCTATAAGCTATAATAAAGCTGTTGAAGATCCAAAATGGATTGCAGCAATGAAGGAGGAGATTATGATGATAAAGAAGAATCAGACCTGGAAACTAGTAGACAAACCTTTGCATAAGAAGGCTATTGGTGTGAAATGGGTTTATAGAACCAAACTCAATGCTGATGGTTTTGTAAACAAACACAAGGCTAGATTAGTGGTTAATGGGTATGCTCAATTGTATGGTGTGGACTTCTCAGAGACATTTGTACCAGTAGCAAGACTTGACACTATTAGATTGTTGTTAGCTCTTGCAGCACAAAAACAATGGAAGATCTATCATCTTTATATGAAATCTGGCTTCCTAAACGACCAGTTAAAGGAGAAGATTTTTATTGAGCAACCTGAAGGGTTTGTTACTAATCCAGAAAAGGTATATTTGTTGAAGAAAGCCTTATATGGATTAAGCCAAGCTCTAAGAGCCTGGTACAGGAGGATTGATGAATATTTGCAAAGCATAGGCTTCAACAAAAGCCTAAGTGAATCAACTTTGTATATCAAAGTTGCTAATGATGATTTGGTAATTGTTTCACTTTATATTGATGATTTACTAGTAACCAGCAGCAATGCAGATATAGTGAAGCAATTTAAAATGCAAATGTTTGATGTTTTTGAGATTCAGACATATAAGAAATGGCATTTTTTTTTCTAAGAATGGAGATTCAACAGTCGCAGTAAGGAATCTTTGTTGGACAACAAAAATATGCCAAAGAAGTGCTAAAGAAATTCAATATGGAAGAATGCAAGGCTGTCAATACTCATTTGGACCAAAATGAAAAGTTCAGCAAAGATAATGGAGCTGAGAAGGTTGGTGAAGGTTTATACCGAAGCATTATAAGTTGCTTGATGTATTTATCAGCAACAAAACCTGATATAATATTTTCTGTAAGCTTATTGTCTAGATATATGCATTGTGCAAGTGAATTGCATTTTAAGGCAGTAAAGAGGGTGCTCAGGTATGTAAAAGGAACTTTAGAACTTAGATTGATGCTTAAGAAAGGACATGAGTTGAAATTGTATGGTTATACTGATAGTGACTGGGTAAGTTCATCCGATGATATGAGGAGCACTTCAGGTTACTTGTTCAACTTAAGTTCAGGATATTTTTGTTGGAATTCAAAAAAGCAAGATATGGTAGCTCAGTCTACTACAGAAGTAGAGTATATTGCTACTGCAACTGCAATATGTCAAGCTCTATGGTTAAGGAAGTTGTTAACAAATTTAAAGGTAGCTCAAGATAGTGCAACTACAATTTTTGTGGATAATCAAGCTACAATTGCAATATCTAACAATTTAGTGTTCTATGGCAAGACAAAGCATTTCAATATTAAATATTTCTTTGATAGATATGTTCAAAACAATAATAAAGTTAAATTAATGCATTGCAAGACTGAAGATCAGTTGGCTAACATCTTAATAAAGTAACTGTTAAAATCAAAATTTGAGGTGCTAAGGAAGAAGATTGATGTTTACAGCAAATTCAGCAAGAATGAGTGATGATTATTGCTACATTTGCTGTCATTTGAATTTAAAATAAAAACTAGAAATGCAAGTATTTAGACGTCAAGGATGTTGTGCATTCTTTTAGGATTAGTTTTGAATTTAAAACTTTTGAATTTAAGTTAGTTTGTTATCTATAGAGAATTATGTATTAATTTAGTGGTTCATTTGCTTACTTTTTCTGTATAAATTTTCAGAATCAAATGATAATGAATCAGACTTCTCATACTTTTGTTTCACTACTCTATATACACGTTAAATCCAAAACCAACAATTCTAGCATATAGTATCAGCAATCTTTAATGCTGATAGTGAAATCCTAAGAAGTTCTTGAGCATCATCTTCTATGAAAATTTGTTTAACAAACTCTTTCTGCCATTTATTATCATCATTAAGCAAACACTTAACTTTGCTGTAACTTAGGACAGTCTGGATTAAGATTGATCTTATTACAGAAACCCTTAGTAGCCAGTTGTCATTGTAAATTTTCACTTGTTATCCATCCTGGTCATCTGATTCCCCTTTTTAGTAGAATTCTCCATTATAAGATGCTTATCTAAACATAAGAAGGTTTGAGCCCGAGCATTGCCTCTATAAAACTACAGTTTTGATAATACCTAACTTTTAGGATTTGAGCCACTAAAGAGTTTTATGTTGAATCACTCTCTACCCTTGTTTTGCCTGTAAAGCCTGATTAAAACACCAAAAATCTCTGAACCTAATTATTCCATTTCTTTTCCCCTGGCACAGTTTAGCCTACCTTGCCTAATGAATTTTCCTATGACCCTCGTCCAAATATCCCTACTAGAATCTAGTTAAAATTTCTGGTCAAAATTTACTGAATCCCCTTACACAGGCTATCAAGAAACTTAAAAACACTCATAACATATTGCTACGTCCCACATCGAATAAAAATTGGGCGGATCTTGGGTATATAAGGATGGGTATGCAGCATTACATAACAGGCTAGTCTTTTGGGTCAATGGAAAGCGCCCAGCACAAGTGATATTAAAACAGACCCAAATTCTCATTTATATATGGGCCCCTAAAATTGCCTCAAGAAAAATTATCACATAGGATATAGGTCCCCTATGCCACCAGGGGATGGGCAATACCGGCCAATTAGGTTCTAAAAATCTTGTGTCTTGAGCCCCAATAGAGATTGTCATATGGTAGTGAGTCCCCTAGCCTGGGGGGATAAGCAATACTAGTCAGGTCGGTCCTTGAGTTTACGCCACACCGTGACGAGAGCGTCATGTAATTGGGTAAGGGAGAATGTCACGTTTCACAACGAATAAAAATTGGGTGGATCTTAAGTATATAAGGGTGAGTATGCAGCATTACCTAACAGGCTAATCTTTTGGGTCAATGACAAGTACCCAACCGAAAATAATATATAGGGATAGTTTATCCCACAACTTTTATTAGAATTTCTTTCCCTCCATTAGAGAATAACCTGTCATTCCAACAATATGCCTTATTTTGCACTTTAATTTTTATATCATTTAAAGCCTCATTCTTATTTCTGTCTATCGTTGATAGGAGGCTTAAATATTTCTTATGGATGGAGACTTCTTTGAACTGTAACACTTCCTGAATTACAAAAATCTGGGCTTTGCTAACATTTGGACTAAATAGAATTGATGATTTTTTTATGCTAAACACTTATTCTGAAGCACAGTTATAGCAATCAAAAACCCTCTTCAAAGTCTTACTTTTCTTCACATTTTCCTCCATGAACACTAGATTATCATTCGCAAATAGCAAATGAGTCACTGATAGGTTGGCTTTGAATTTAATTCCAATAAGCTTTCTTGATTGTTCAGCTTTTTTAAGTAAAGTAGAAAAAGTCTTAGTTTTAATAATGAATAGGTATGAAGACAAGGGGCATCTGTGTTTTAAACCTCTCTTAGCTTTAAAATTTTCTCTAATGTCTCCATTTATTTTGACAAAAAAAGAGACAGTAGAAATATATCTATAAATTAGTTCTATTCACTTGTTTTCAAAACCCAACCTCTCTATACAAACTTCTAAAAATCCTCATTCTATTTTATCATAAACTTTACTTATGTCTAACTTTAGGGCAGCACAACTTTTTTTCCTTTTTTCTAATTTTTAATCTTGCTCATAACCCACTACAATGTTATCACTTATCAATCTCCTTAGGATGAAAGCACCTTGGTTATTTGATACTATGCTATCAAGGCGCTTTTTAAGCCTATTTGCCACAGTCTTTGCATTGAATCGATATATTACATTGCATAGGCTTATAAGCCTAAAGTCAGTTAGGGATGGGGAATCTTTGTCTTTGAAATCAACAATCAAGGTTTAGCTTAAATAGGAGAGGTTACCTTCATGGTTCAGAATCTGAAGGCACATTTAAACTGTTCTTTCCCCATCTAGCTCCCAATTTTTATGGTAAAAAATGGCAGGCGGACCATCTGGGCCCGGGGCCTTTGAAGGAATGGTTTGCCACACAGCTTGTATAACTTGTCCTCTTGTAAAAGGTTTCCTTAGCTCAACATTCATCTCTTGGGAAACTCTAGCTTCAATACCTTGCAAGGTATCCCTTTTTTGGTTCTCATTTAGGTTTAAATAGAAAAATATCTCTTTGAAATATTTGCACAATATTTACTCTATGTCCTCGTCAGAATCCTTCCAGATACCCTGCTCATCTAATAACCCTTTTATCTCATTTCGCCTTTTCCTACTACTAGTATGGGCATTAAAAAATTTGGTATTTTTATCCTCTTTCTTTTAGCCACGAAACTCTAGATCTTTGCCACCAATACACCTCCTTCTCTAGCAGTACTTCATCAATCTGATTTTTTAGTTCCCAAATTTTGTTATTTGAATCATACGGGTGGTTGTCTTTGAAGCAATTGTTTAGCTCTTTTGTGAGAAGTTCATACTATTTTATTTTACCTCTTAACTCTTTCTTGCTCCACTGCATAAAGGCACTGCTTGTATTCATAACACAATTATTAAAACTTGCAATTAGATCTTGACTTTCCCAATCCAAGCCTTGCAACTAATAATCTCGTTGCATCTGTCATATCCACTCCAAAAATTCTCATAATGAAATCTTTGGGTCTTTATCATTTTCTTTACTGCTACTCCTACATTCTTTCATGCTTCCAGAAGACTTGGTTTATGATTCGATACTGTTGTTGCAATGTGGCTGACCTGATATCTAAGGAACAACATACTAGACTTTTGATCACACAAAAATCTATCTAACCTCTCTTCAATTAAATGAGGCCCGTATCTCTCGTTGGACCAGGTATAAGGAAACTCTTTCCATCCCATATATTCAAGATTGCATCATTTGATTGACTCACAGAAATCTTCCATTACCTTTAAACTTCTCGGATTTCCCCCCCACTTTCTCTGTCGATGAAGTAATTTCATTAAAATCACCTACACAAAGCCATAAGGCTAAGTTCAACTTAGCTAATCTTCTTAATAGCTCCCAAGTGTGATGTTTTTTAGCACCTTCAGGCATACCATAAATTCCATTGAACCTCCATTGTCTTGAATCCCTTACTGTTATTAAAGCATTCATATGATAGCGGCTATAAGATAATATTTGAAGATCAACCCCTTCCTTCCACATCAATGCAACCCCTAATGTAAAGCTAGTTTTGTTAACTGCCAAACAATTTTTAAACTTTAACTTATAACCCACTTCTCTCATCCAGCTTTCGACAATTTTGTTTCACAAAGGACTATAATTTCTGGTTTATATTCCTTGAGGAATTTTGTAAAGTGCTCGGAACGTTTGAGAATTCTCCAAACCTCGAACATTCCAGTATAGGTACTTCATATTTGTTAGCGGGGCTGGGTTTCAGCCATGACTGTTAAGTCTAAGATCATCTGCTTCCTTTCGTTATCATTTTCCAACACAGCTTCTAGTTCTTGTAACCTTTGGGACTCAACAACCCTCCATTTTTTAACCACATGACTCTCATAGCCCCAAACATTATTTTCTTTTCATTTGCCTAAAACTCAAAGTGCTTTAACTCTAGTAAACTTTCCAATACAGTTCCCATTTTCATCCGCATCAATTTTCTCAACTGCTTAACTTTGCTCCCCAACGCCCATATCATACTCCTATGCATGCATATTACAAGCACATTGTAGATTTGGACCCAGAAAGAGGTAAACTAAAATTGAGTCTTGTGTACCTCACTTATTCCTTCTACTTCAGCTAAAACTATTAACGCCCTGTCAAAATGCCATGGTTCACCCTCAACCACCCTTCTTTTATCCTCCTCAGACTGAAACAGACACAAGAATATGTTGTTCCCTAGACTTTTAATGCTTATTTATTCCACCGATTTTTAAATTTGAAACATAGTGGACTTAAAAAGCATCTGTGTTTTTGGCTTTATTGGATAAGACCTTACACAATAGACTAACCACATTCATTACTTCACCTCGTGCCTAATCTTTCTCCGTTACTTCAACCACTTCTCTCTCTTCCTTTGATATCTTTAATGCTCCACACAGTTTTATAGGTTTTTAGATATCCATTTCCCTACAACTCTATATATATTTCTCGCTAATAATTTATGTGTATCAATTTGCTTTTAAGCAATTTAAAACACACACAATACTTTAATGGAAAATTTTTGTATTTAACCACTATTTGAAGGGAGAATTTTTTTGACCCAAGTCAAATTTTTTAATTTTCATTAACTAAATGTTGTATATGCTGACCATTTTGCCTTTAATTATAATTTTATTATTTTTTCTCTATTTTTCCTTTTTGATATAAATTAACTAAAAATTTAATTTAAGAAATAAATAATTTAAAAATAAATTTATTTTTTAAACAATTAATTTTTTAATTAACTATTAAAAAAAATCAAGCCTAGGCTTTGCTTTTTTTTTTTTAAATTTTTTATTTTATTGTTAAGTTGTTTTTAAATTTTTATTTTTAATTTATTTCTAAATTAATTATTTTTAATTAATTTATAAAAAATAAAAATTAATTAATTAATTTAAACAATTATTTTATTTTATTTAATTAAAATATTATTTTTTAATTAATTTAATAAAAAATATATTTTATCAATTATTTTATTTTTAATTTATTAAAAAAAAAAGCAAAGCTTGGCTTTCCTTTTTTTTGTTTTTTAATTTTTAATTTTATTTTAAATTTGTTTTAAAATTTTATTTTTAATTTACGTTTAAATTAATAATTTTTAATTAATATATTAAAAAAAGAAAAATTAACTTATTTATTTAATTAAAATATTATTTTTTAATCAATTTAATAAAAAAGAAAAAAATATTATTTTTAATTTATTTTTTTACTAATTATTTTATTTTTAAATAAAATTTATTTTTTAATTTATTAAAAAACAAAAAATTAAAGCAAAGCCTCTGCTTGCTGCTGGCCTATTTGTTGCACGCCTCCGCATAAGCCTCATGTCAATATTTTTTAATTTATATATATTTATAAATATATATATTTTATTTTATTTTAAGTTTAATTTATTTTGTATTTAAATTATTAATAAAATAATTAATAAAAATAAATTATTTTTTACAATTTAAATTTTTTGATACAATTATTTATATAATATATTTTTTAAATTTTTTATTAAAATGTTATTTTTTAATTAATATTTTAATTAAATTAAAAATATTAATTAATTTTTTGATGTGTGCAGTGGGTGCAACAATGCACCCCGAGCATGTGCCCTATGCACACACACATGCAGCCCGTACATATTTTTTTATTAATTATTTTATTTTTTAATAAAAAGAAAAATTTTAAATTATTAATTTATTTATTTAAAATAAAATAGAAAAAATTCATTAAAATAATTAATAAAATAACTCTAAATTTAATTAAAATCGGTGATAATTATAAATAATACCAATGAATAATGATAAATGATAAAATTCTATATTAAAAAAAAAGAATCATCAAGTAAAGCGGGCATCAGCCCATAAAGAC
This sequence comes from Ailanthus altissimus, assembly GCA_946807835.1. Lineage (NCBI taxonomy): Eukaryota > Viridiplantae > Streptophyta > Magnoliopsida > Sapindales > Simaroubaceae > Ailanthus > Ailanthus altissimus. Next base: position 27,032,696 of record OX327684.1, read on the forward strand.
ACAAAACCCATTCTGTAAAACTTAAGATACGGGCTCCGTAAGTTGGCCCAGTTAGGTCTATCACAAAAACAATCTCATGCGCCCCCACTTACTTTCGGAATAGCTCCCTGATCCCTGGGCATACCAGTCCACAGCTTGATTTGATTTTGAATTCTTGATGCCCACCTTATCTGGGCATTGCCAATTACCATAAACCAAATAGAACCCGGATTCTATATCATCGAACCAAAAGGTTCCAAAAATAATAAAATAAAAAGGAAATAGTTCATACTAATCAACTAAATATAATAAACGTCAACCTCTAACTACAAATTTTGTTCATTAACTTTATTTGTAACGCCCCGGTATTTTATTTGGGAGATTTGCTCTCGCTTATTATTTTTTTGTTTGACCGATACTCACCCAATTGATTTATAAGTTAGGTCCTAATTGTGTCACCGAAATCGATACATCTAACTAAATGCTGAGAGCAGAACAGTCCTTATAAAATTACCAGTTTACTTTTATTTTTGTCTTCCTTCTTTTTGGAAACTAATTACCAGTTTAGTTTATGTTAGGTTTGCAACCACTGCCCTACTAGGGTCACATTGAGTCGCCCTACTTCAAAACACAACACTTGTTATTCAGAAATGTTATCATCAGTGTAATCATTAGTAATGTATCCACAGCAAGACCTGAAATCAAGCCGTTTGATTTACCGCACTTCAATACAATTAAACATGATTTTAACAATCTTGAATCGCGTTTGACCAGAAGACTATCAACATCTTTTAATTTCATGTATAAATCGACGGCGGAAAACCCCTCATCTTCATCATGTACCACATATTAATCCTCGCCATTCTCGCGTCGCAAATCTCAACGCGAAAGCCAAAGTATATAAATCCCAAACCAGAATTTTATTAAAACTTTAAATAAAAATGTACTGAATAGACCAAAAGAAAATTCCAACTCCCTCCTCACAGACCCGAGCATGGAACAACAAACTTTCTCTCGTTTATTTGTTTCTCTCTAAAACAAAATCTTTTTCTTTCAAAAAAAAAAATGCAAAGCAACGAGAAGAGGAAAACCGAAACCCTAATATAATCATTCCTTACAATGCCTTGCGATTCAAACTTCGATTATCGAGATTCAAAATCTGTGAGATGTGCTTTCTCGAGAACGATTGAGAAGAAAAAAAAATAACAATATCTTGGATAGAGTGAAGATTTAGTTTCGTTTTTTTTTTTTTTAAATAAATAGAGATTGTTATTGATGAAGCAAGTTCAGCAAGTTCATCGATGGCAGAGGATTCTGATCCTCTCTTTGCTCTCTGTTTCTGTGATCGCTCCAGTCATTTTCGTCTCCAACAGGCTCAACATATTCACTTCAATCGGTAAGCTTCCTTACGCATATGTATATACGTATTTATTTTGTATGTATGTGTTTATGAATGCATGAAAGGTATATTGTGTATATACGTATTTATACATATGCATGTGATCGAAGTAAGCTTTAGTGATGGCGGAGATTTGGTGATCGTAGATATGGAAGTTCTTTTATGTGTTTTTTATTGTATGTTGATGATTTGAATAAGGAATATGTTTTCCGATAATCGAATTTGCAGTCCACCGATTTGTTATATACTTCCTGTAATGTGCACATGCATCTCATTTTCTTTTTATTGATTGATCTTGTTTTTGTGCATTGGTGAATTTGTTATGGCAGGAAGAAGGGAGTTTATTGAGGACTTATCTACTACTGTATGAATCTTTTTTCTCCAAATCTCAGTTTTATACTTCTGCTTCTTATGTCCTGTTTCATTGATGGCAAAGAATGAGTAGGAAAGAACATGAAATTTATACTTTATTTATTTATCTGTTTGTTGTTATTTTGGTCTCAGAAGAATAACAAACCTTGCTTTAAGTAATTAAAATTCAATCCTTCTCCCCATCCTATTGTTTTCACAGCAACAAATGGAGTGTAACTGTTGTTTCTTTGTTGACAAGTGGGGGTAAATTTTGTTTGTTTGGTGCAGAAATTTAGGGCAGAAAATATAAGACTTAGCGCGATTGAGCAGGTAGCCTGAGATTAATTGGTTTATTATGATTTTACTTTTAGATTTTAATTTTTTTTTGCTAATTATATGTGTGGAACTCAATATGTGTTGTGGTTTAGGAAGCTGGTGAAGGTGTGAAAGAGCCAAAACTAGTTGTATACAAAGACAAGGATTTTGGTTCTGTAGTTAGTTACAGCACATCTACTGTCAGCAATTCCAAGCAATCTCAAAATGCTGGATACACTGTTCACCTTTTGGAAAATAATGGTTGGTATCATTGGGAGCATGTATTTGTCCTTTAATTTTAATGTTTTCTTACTTTGTGGATAGTAAACCTAACTTTAGGTTGCATCTATTACGTTCAGGAACAAAAGAGGAAACTGAAAGAGAAAATAAGCAAATCAAGAAAGAAACATCCTCGGCATCTCCTGAAAAGGTAAGCGTGTGGATGAAAATCCTATTATCATCTTAAAGGAGGTTGTTAGTTGGAATTCTGTCTAGATAGTTGTGGTAGTTCCTGATTTGAAGCTGACAGGAAAGGCTGATATTTACATGTCTTAAAGAGTTAACAGCTTTGACAGTATTGGTATTTTATATTCAAATGGTATGATTATCATATCACATGTTGCAGTTTGCTTTTTTTTACAATTTGGTCTTGGTTGCAGGAGCAAACCAATCCAAGAGCTCTTCAACGTGATCAGAATGTATGGACTTCATTGTCAAGAGTTTCTGATGAAAAGGTAAAGGAGATGAAAGATCAAGTGATTAGAGCCAAAGCATACTTGAATTTTGCACCATCAGGCAGTAATTCTCACTTGGTAAAAGAGTTGAAACTGAGAATTAAAGAGGTGGAACGAGCAGTGGGTGATGCCACCAAAGATTCGGATTTATCAAAGAGGTACAACGATCACTCAGTCTCTTTCCATCAAGCAATTAAGTCTTGGATATGGTGTTTATTTAGAAAAAAAATGAAAGATAATTCTTTTGTACTTGATAGCAAATGTGAGATGTTTGTATATCTGTCAAAAGTTTAATTCAAGTGAGCAATTTTTTAAATTCAAATAGACTTTACACAATTAAATAAATATGAGATCTGAAGACCTTGAATTTGTAGTGCTTTACGGAAAATGAAGACTATGGAATCTACCTTGTACAAAGCCAGTCGTGTTTACCCAGACTGCCCAGCCATGGCCACTAAGCTCCGTGCTATGGCTTACAATGCTGAAGAACAAGTACGGTCGCAGAAGAATCAGGCTACATATCTTGTTCAGCTTGCTGCTAGAACTACCCCAAAAGGCCTTCACTGCCTATCTATGCAGCTGACAGCTGAATACTTTGCCCTGAAGCCTGAAGAGAGGCGGTTCCCTAAGCAACAAAAGTTTCATAATCCAGATCTCTACCACTATGCTGTTTTCTCTGACAATGTTTTGGCTTGTGCAGTGGTTGTTAACTCCACAATCTCTTCTGCAAAGGTAAAATGCCTCTACTTTTCTGGTATTAGATATTTTGTTTCTTATACCCCATTCATCACTATTTTGTGGATTAATTAGATTTTTTAATGATGCTACTCTCGCCTTATGACTAGTGTCCTAATTAATAATGACAAGAATTACTTCCAAATTAAGGGAAATTGGAAAAGTTATAACATAACTTTTATTAGTATTAGTACGTTATGCTGGATTGTTGCTGATGCACCTCCTTAAATATTTTTTCCGTGTCTATAGTTTGTATCTAATACACTTCTGTCATTGCTCCTTTATCTGTGATGAATCAGATGCTGCTGGATTTGTCATTATACGACTCAAAAATTTGTACTTGGTGCAAGAAAAGCTGATGATTACTATTACTTTCCTATTTGTAGGAACCGGAGAAAATTGTCTTTCATGTGGTGTCTGATTCCCTGAACTTCCCAGCAATCTCCATGTGGTTCTTACTTAATCCTCCTGGCAAAGCTACCATCGAGGTCCAGAGCATGGACAACTTCAAATGGTTGTCCACCAAGTATATTGCAACATTGAAGAAGCAAAATTCTCATTACCCAAGATATACTTCTGCCCTGAACCATCTTCGGTTTTATCTGCCAGATGTATTCTCTGCACTGGATAAGGTTCTACTCTTTGATCATGATGTGGTGGTGCAGAGTGATCTAGGCAGACTTTGGAGTACCAATATGAAAGGTAAAGTAAATGGAGCAGTAGAGACTTGTAAGGGAGGTGAAGCTTCTTTCCGTCGGATGGATATGTTTATCAACTTCTCAGATCCATTGGTTGCGAAGAGGTTTGATGTCAAGGCTTGCACATGGGCATTTGGGATGAATTTGTTTAACCTGCAAGAGTGGAGGAAACGAAATCTAACCACAATTTACCATAAATACTTGCAGTTGGTACGTGAATGCATGCACTCTTGTTTGAATTTGCATTTTTCTTGCATTTGTAATTGTTGGTGGAAATATTTTCATCTCTTAGTACAAGACATTCTGGTATAGTATCCATTATTCTTAGTAAGTATTTTTGTATTTATGTTTCTTGTGGTATTGATTCTCCAACTAGATGATTTATTTTGGTATCTCCTGGAATAATTTACTCTCTTTCCTCTGTCACTGCTTAGGATTTTGTTCTCTTAGAATGGTACTTCTCTGGAGATGGATGAGGTGTTAATTGTACTACATTGTTTTTGTGTGTATAATACAATGTTGTGTATAAGTGATTTCTCTTTGAAATCTCTTTCATCTTGTATTAAGGAACTTGTGCCTCATTCAGTTTTCTACTGCTAGCATAATTTACATTATAAAGAGATGAAAGAAGATGGGATGATGTCGTGGCACAGTAATTGGGTTATGTTGAATTGTCGTTTGCCAGGGATGTTCGTAATGATCTTGAAGGCTTTTTGGTAACACAGATATGAATACCGTACTATAATTGTCTGTAGATGGTTTATGAGAATGGTCATTCAATCAGGGCTTGCATAAAATATTAACTAGTTTAACATTAATGCATCTGTGTTTTTTAGTAGATAAGGAAAGGTGATCAGTGCCTTGCATACAGTTGGCATCTGTGTTATATTGACATTATCCTATACATCCATCAATGTACTATTGCATTCATCTTTGTTCTAGAGAGGAATCTTGCCATGCAACAAATATCCTAATCCTTTTACTGGCAATTGGTTGCAGGGATATAAGAGGCCATTGTGGAATGCTGGAAGCTTGCCTTTGGGTTGGATCACTTTCTATAACCATACAGTGGCTTTGGACAGAAGATGGCATGTACTTGGATTAGGTTATGATTCGGGTGTTGGTCACCGTGATATTGAGCGAGCGGCAGTGATACACTACGATGGAGTCATGAAACCATGGTTGGAGATTGGAGTCCCAAAATATAAGGGATATTGGAGCAAATTTTTAAAATATGATAATCCTTTCTTGCAACGATGCAACATCCACGAATAGTACAACATGACAGCTGGTATTAAGCGATCCACACCACATTATTTGTTACTTGTTCTTGAAATTCCATCATGTTTACTTGATTCTTTAATGATATCATGTAAATTTTTATCCAATTTTTCTGAAAATTTCCGGCCGTATTCTTCTAGGAGCTGAATCAATTTATAGCAAATTAGTATTTACACGAGTGTAACAAGGGTCTTCGGGATGTTACAGTGATGGTAGATGTTTGTATATAATTCATTTCACATTATTCCACTAGTCTGAAATAGTACTGAAAAGACGACAATTTTTATTTTTTTCATCATTTCTACTGCTTCCGTTGCTTGCGTACAAGTCTAAGTCTGTAATTGATTTAAGGGTTTTTCGTATTATTTTTTCTCAATAGATGTACGAGGATTACTGATGGTGGGTCAAGTAGTGTATAGACATTTTTTTTTTCCGTGCAAGCACGTTTGATTGCCTTTAGATGTGTGCTCTTTTTTACTTTTAAAAATCAAGCAACATCCTTACAAATCAAAAGTGGAGCAGTCCTTGCTCTGAAAGAAATCTAGTCTTGTTATACTTCTTTCTAAGAGGAGATGGGCGGCGTCTTATTTATTTAAAGCGAGCTCTAATGGATTTGCATTCAGAGATTTTAGCTCTATATTTTCATGTTAAAAATGAACTTTATGTTGGTTACTGGATTAGCGACTGATTCATGATTAGAAATTTTTTTTTTTAAATTATAATTCTGAAAATGTTAATTATCAGTGAAATAAAATGAAAATATATTCAAGCGAATATGACGTGTTTTTTTTCCCCGTCGAATAATACGTTTAATTTCTGTAGTAAGACGTGTTTAATTTCTATAGTGTGAGCATTTGTAGAAGTTCCGAGTGAACTCAGAGTATGGTTCCCAGCCCAGCCGTGTTGACTTGCGTCCTGCAACCTCGTTGGAGTTCTATTGGGTTGGGAGCGGATGATGTAGGTGACACGTGTAATTAAGTGGTTGGGCTTGTGCGGATAGAGGATATCAAAATGTGAGGTTACCTGTCTATCCGTTTCCAGTGCTGTCCACTTTGGACCCCATAATATTAAACTCTGTAAACACAATTCATAAGTAAATGAACTGAACTGATACCCTGACTACAACAATTTTGTGCCGATTTTTCATCTTCCAATTTTTGAAGAAAAAATGGCCACCATCACTGCCAGCGCCGCTACATCATCAATCACTCGCTCTGCTCTTGTACACAAGCCGTCTGCCGGGGCTCCATCATCCCCTGTTCTCGGTAAGATTTTTTATTTTTAAGTCCTATCAAAATTGTGATAGGGATGAAGTTAGCGTGAATGCCTTGCCTGGTCACTACAAATATCATGTTTATGTTTATTAGTATTTCAAATTCAATTTAATTCTTAATTTCAACAGCTATTCGCTTATTACATTACTATTAATTGTCATAGAGACTATCACACTTGAAGAGCAGGGTAGAAGAAGATTAGCAACTATTTGAATTTTAGTTAAATTCCATTCTCATTTCATTGATAAGCTTATTGCATCATTGCATGCTACTCTCATGGCAAAATTCAGGAAGGTTCATGAGAAATTAAATAATACTTTTATGATTTAAGAATGTCAAAACATCATAAGTTTGTTTCTTCTAAATTTCAAATGTGGATATGGGTTACAGGATTGCCAGCAATGGCAATAAAGGGGAAAGTGAGATGTTCCGTTGAGGAAAAGCCTTCAAAGCAGGAAAGCAACTCAAGCATGGGAATGAGCGCATCACTGCTAGCAGCAGCCTGTGCAGCAACAATGTCGAGCCCAGCCATGGCTCTGGTTGATGAGAGAATGAGCACTGAAGGAACAGGGCTTCCATTTGGCTTGAGCAACAACCTTCTTGGTTGGATACTTTTAGGTGTTTTTAGTCTTGTCTGGGCACTCTACTTTACTTACACTACCACTCTTGAGGAAGATGAGGAATCCGGATTGTCCCTTTAAAAGCCAAACCCCATCATTGTATAACTGTAAGGAGTTTGGCCATATCTCTGTTTCGTAGTAAAAACTTCCCTTCTGTGACTTCCATTAATTTGTGTATTTGTTTCTTGATTGTCGTTTCCTTTCTCTAAATGTTATGTTCCTTTTCTTTTGATGGTTTATCTGATCATGGTGGATTGGAGGAGAGGATGGTGATTAATATTCATTTTCAAACTTTATCAATGTATTATAACTGATCATGAATATGAATAATGGACTGTTGATCAAAAAAGCAAAATAGTTCTGATTTGGGTCACCATCCATCTCCTAATGCAAACATAATTATAAATTTATAATGACCACCTTAGGTATTACTTCTATATGGTATTTGATCATAAACATTCACGATGTTAGTAATGGATAAATCAAGCAAGAGAAAAAGCTAGTGATTTTGGAACCATTGATTGAATGATGGATGAGGGTAAGAGCTTATTTATCCCAGTTGTCTTCTAGTACTTAATGTTTATAGTCTAAATTTGTCCTTGGGCATGAAAATGTCTTGCACTTTTTTTTTTTTTGAAAAAAAAATTGAATCATGATATTAAAATTGACGGACACAGCGCAAATAAAAAATCTTGCTATATGTGATTGGGTCGTAGTAGGCAAAGACAACACTGATATTGAACCCATGTGACCCTTCACGATGACTATAGTTGGGTACGTATTTAAGAAAGATCTAATGGGTTTCGATAATTAAACAACTCCAGCAGTTGCATATATGTGCTGTCAATTCGCCAGGGTTAATATTGTTAAAGGTTAGAAAATTAGGTTTAGCACAAAATTTTTTAAAAAATGAGTCTTTCGCTTTAATACCTCTTTATTAGTAGAAGCGTATATTTAAAAATAAATATAAAAAAAAATTGATATAAGAATCAGATTAATCAAGAACATAACATAACAATTTTATATGATTCTATAAAATTTTACATCCACAATAAATTAAAGAATTCTAATTTCTCTTTAATTCTTTTAAATATTACAAAAAAAATAAAATAAAAATATTCTTTAAAGAATTTATTTGGCATGTTTTCATTCATACGAGAATAATAAATGTCTATAATAATTTCATTTTAATGTATACAAACACTTAATGTTTATTTATTTTTTTTAATTTTTTTTAAAATCTCTCTTTTAATGTTTGATTAATTTTAAAAACTTTACAAAAATTTATATAAGTATTGAATCATCATTTTCAACAAATAAATATGGTGCTAGAGATTTTTGCACTAGTTACAGTGATAACTCAGCAGCAATTAGGAAGGTTTTTCAAATTGTTTTCATACTGTTCATTAATGCCATTGAAGTCTTATTTTGTTTTGCTGGGTGAGCAAAAGAAATGATTGCACATCGACTTTTCTTTTAAGTGAAAAAGGGGTGCCATTATGGAACTGAACAAACTCACATGTCTTCTCTTTTCAAAGCAGTTTCAGTGTGATGAAGCATATATATATATATATATATATATATATATATATATATAAAAGTAATAGTTTGGCCATAAATACTCATGTATGAGCTTATTTTGCTTGAATAATGACAATAGATCTTAACTGCACATTATTGCTAATGAATATATCGTAGAATCTTCCAAACTCAAATAAATTTTTGCCTATCACAGAATTAGTGGAAGCAGAATGAGTACAATATACGTGCGACAACAAATATGTGTAAAATACCTCAGAATAATTTTTGGCAGTAAAACGACACGATTTGCTTATTATACATAGTTACAAAAATGTAATAAAATATCTCAGTATTACATTTACATGAGCCCGCCCCATATGCTCTATATAGATAGCATTAGCAGGCCATCATATTTCTCTCATCGTCAGACAAACGACTTTGTCTGAGTTAGCGGGCAAGTAAGAAAAAGATGGCAACTTCTCTTGCAACTCCAAAGCTCATCAACACTTTGTACAAAAACAAAAGTCATCATCTCCCAGCAGTTTCAGTGCCGCCCTCTTCTCACATCCTTTCAAGTACCCTAACCGCAGCCTCAGGCCACTCTCTCTCACACACAATCATTGCCGCCGCTTTGCGATTCCAGCTGAGTCCACTCGCGACTATGACTTCGACCTATTCAACATTGGAGGCGGCGGTGGTGGCCTCCATACCTCCCGTTTCGCCGCCAATTTCGGTGCTTCTGTTGCCGTCTGTGAGCAAACCAATATGCAATTGATTCTGATGCTGCATGTCATTTGCCCACCAAGCAAAATGAAATGGCTATAATTGGTGGCGGTACATGGACTTGGAGATTGCTAGCGTCTTAAATGTTATTTTTTGGAAAAACAACCTTTTTTAAGTGGTTTTGATGAAGAGGTGAGCACCGATCAATCAAGTATTTAAAAATACTAAATATTTAATTAATTATTATACAGGATCACTGTTGAAGTTGAATGTTTTTCAGAGTTGTAATTCAATTTAAATTTTATAGACTCAATTAAAAAGTTATAGTGAGAATAAAATTCAATCTCCTAACTTGTAAGATTTGAATTTGAATAAATTGTTTTAATTTAAATATAATTTGCATTTATCTTTTTATGAAACTCATGTATATATTAGCAATTAAATGAATAAATAATTATTTCTTCTTATTCCTTTCATAAAAAAAAACTTAATCAATTATTCATTACTTTATTGTCAAGTCTTTGTACCTACTCCATAATATTAACATGGTATCAAGCTTTCTTGATCTCAAGAGCTGTGATCTTGTGTGAAGTAAGGCTAACCTCCATCAAACAACACTTGACAAGCAATTACAATAAACAAAAAAACTAATCAATGGCTTCAAGTAATTTTACTGCACCCACTCCACCGCCATTTTCATGGAAAAACTTTTCAATTTAAGCAGCCAAAATAAAAGCCTATTGAAGAGCTTTTGATCTATAGAAAATAGTTGATACTGATAGAGAACTACCCCTATTAGCACCAAATTCTACTATTGCACAGATGAAGCAATATAGTGAAGAGAATTCAAAAAATTTTAAAACACTTTTTACAACTCATGCTTCTGTGGCAGGTACTATCTTCACTAGAATCATGACATGTGAGTCTGCTAAACAAGCCTGGGACAAGTTGAAAGAAGAATTCTGGGGTAGTGACATAACAAGGCAGATTCAAGTATTGAGTTTGTGGAAAGCCTTTGAAATCCTGAGAATACATGAGAGTGAAACAATTCAAGAGTACTCAGATAAGTTCATAAAGATTGTAAATTAACTTAGATTGCTTTGGGAAGAATTGACAAATAAGAGAATTGTTCAAAAGGTGCTGGTTAGTGTGCCTGAGAGATTTGATGCTAAAATCAAATCCTTAGAAGACTCAAAAGACCTCACAAGGATGAGTTTAATAGTATTAATAAATTCTCTAAAGGCAATAGAGCAAATGAGGGCTATTAGATAAGAGGATGTTTCAAAACAAGCTTTTTATGCAACACAAAATTTTAAACCAGCCAGCAGTCATTTAAGAGGAGGCAAGCTAACTGGTGAGAAGTCTGGAAAGGATAAAAATGAGACTGAGGATTACAAGGGCAGTGGAAGAAAAGCAAAATATCATCCATGCCCTCACTGCAAAAATAAGAGTCACTCAAAAAGTTTATGCTAGTACAAACTGGGAATACAATATAGAAAATGCAATCAACTGGGTCATATAGCTAAGGTTTGCAAAAACAAAATCAAACCTCAACCACTGCTAGCACAAACTACTGAAGATCATGAAATTTCAACTGAGAACCTATTTATTGTTACCAAGAACTCTACTGATAATATCAAGTGCTTATGGTTAGTTAACAGTGGCTGCTCCAATCACATGACACCAAATGTAGATATGTTCCAGGAATTAAACAGAAGTTAGACATCAAAAGTGAAGATTGAGAATGGTGCTTGGTTAGATGTCAAGAGAAAAAGGTACAATAACTATCAAAACTTTGTCAAGTACAAAATCTATTGTTGATGTTTTATTTATGCATGAACTCAGTCGAAGTTTATTGAGTGAAGGATAGTTAATGAGTAGAAACTATAATCTGAATTTCCAAAATAGTAGATGCACCATTATTAATCCTTATGGGAGTGAGCTTATGATTGTACTTATGAAAGATAAAGTTTTTCCATTGAATTGGAAAGAAATTGATTTGTGTTATACTAGCAGTGTTGAACTGGAAAGAAATTGATTTGTGTTATACCAGCAGTGTTGATGAATCAACCTTATAGTATAAAAGGTTGGGTCATTTTAGTTATTATACATTATAGAAAATGAATGATAAGAAGACTGTGAGAGATTTACCTGTAATCAATCAAAGTGAGCATATACGTGATGTTTGTCAATATGGAAAGCAAGCCAAATTACCATTCAAAAATGGTACTTAAAGAGCCTCTGACAAACTACAACTCATACACTCAGATGTATGTGGCCCTATGAGCATTCCTTCCTTCAATGGCAGTAAATACTTATTGCTTTTTATTGATGACTTTTCTAGGTACTGCTGGGTGTATTTTCTGAAGAAAAAATTAGAAGTACATGGAGAATTCAAGAAATTCAAGGCAATGGTAAAAAATCAAACTAACAATTCTGTTAAGGTGCTTAAAACTGACAATGAAACTGAAATATGCTCAACTAAGTTCAGAACCTTCTGTGAACAAGCAGGATTGAGGCATCAATTGACTGTTCCTTATAGTTCTCAGCAAAATGAAGTAAGTGAGTGAAAAAATAGAACAGTAATGGAGATGTCTAGGTGTCTGATGTTTGAGAACAAGCTACCCAAGAGGTTCTGGGCAGAAGCAGTGAATACATCAGTTTATTTGTTAAACTTGCTGCCCACAACAACACTAAATTGGAAGACTCCTCATGAATTTTGGTATGAATGAAACCCTTTACGCAACATCTTAGAGTCTTTGGATGCATTTTCTATACACAAGTTCCAGAAGAAAAAAGGGGTAAGTTGGATCAAAAATTAACTGTTGGAGTTTTCATTGGTACAGTAACATTTCTAAGGGATATAGAGTATTCAACTTGAAAACTTATAAAGTAATTGTTGGAAGAAACATCAGGTTTGATGAATTATCATATTGGAACTGGAAAAAAGGCATTAGTGTTCAAGGATAAAAAAAATAATCTGATGAAAAACCACAAGACCTAGAAACAACTAACTCTGACAGTGATATTATTGTGAAGTTCCTATCAGAGGGACTAGGTCACTTGTAGAGTTATATGAGAGTTGCAATCTTGCAACACTAGATCCTAGAACTTATGAGGAAGCTGCAAGAAAATAAGAGTTAAGAGTTACTATACAAAATGAGATTATAATAATAGAAAGAAATGAAATCTAGAAGCTTGTTGATACACCTTGCAATAAGAAAATCATAAGGGTTAAGTGGATTTTCAAAACTAAACTAAATGTTGATATTTCTATAAATAAACTGAAGGCCAGGTTAATAGTAAAAAGGTATGCACAATAAGCTAGAATCGATTATGCTGATAAATTTGCTCCTCTAGTAAGGCATGGCACAATCAGACTTTTAGTTGCACTTGTAGCTAAGTTAGGCTGGAAAATTTATCATATGGATATTAAATCAGCTTTCTTGAATGGCATACTAAAGGAAGACATTTATGTTGATAAACCAGAAGGATTCAAGATACAAGGAAATAAAAGCAAGGTGTACAAGCTTCACAAAGCCCTATATGAACTCAATCAAGCTCTTAGGGCCCGGTACAGCAGAATTGACAGTTATCTATTGAAGAATGGATTTCAGAAAAGTATAAACGAAGCAATCTTGTATGTACTAAAACCTAAAAATGAAGTTGAACTGATTGTCTCAATCTCTGTAGATGATCTACCAGTGACAGAAGAAGGTGCAAGGGCAGTACAAGAATTTAAGCTGAAAATGGAGAGTGAATTTGACATGTCAGACCTAGGATTGGTGAGTTACTTCCTTGGGATAGAGATAACTCAAACCAATAGAGACATTTTTATTGCTCAAGAAAAGTATGCAGAAGAAATGCTTAGAAAATTTCACTTGAGCAAGGCAAAACTAGTGGTCACCCATTTATTACTAAATAAAAAACTTAGCAAGGATGATAACGAATACATTGTTGATGCTTCAACCTATAGAAGCATCATTTGCATTATACATGTGTACAACAAGACCAGATGTGATGTATGCAGTAAGTCTTCTCTTTAGGTTCATGCAATCACCAAGCAAAAAGCATCTTGAAGCTACAAAGAGGGTGTTGAGGTACATTAGAGGAACTACTGACTATGGTCTATGATTTATCAAGGAAGAAAGTGATAAATTGTAGGGTTATAATGATAATGATTGGGCTGGAAGTATAGATGATTCCAAGAGTACTTCAGGCTATGTTTTTTTTCTTTTGGAAATGGTGTTTTCACTTGGAATTCAAAAAAAAAAAGAAGTTGTAGCTCAGTCCTCAACAAAAGCAGAATACATCTCTACTGCAAATGCTGCAAACCAAGCTATTTGGTTTAGAAAAGTGTTATATGATCTTGGACAGCAAAAACAAGATGACATTGTTATATGGGTAGATAACAAGTCAGCTATAGTCATCTCAAATAACCCTATTTATCATGGTAGAACTAAGCATATAAATATAAAATATCATGCCATAAGAGAGGCTGAAAAAACAGGAGAGATTAATCTTGTTCATTGTAATTCGTAATAACAAATTGCAGATATCTTGACTAAAGCTCTTCTTATAGCACAGTTTGAGTACTTAAAGGAAAAATTTATAGTTCAGAAGAAAATTATCAAAGAGAAGTGTTGAAGTTTGATAATTTTTCAGAGTTTTAATTCAGTTTGAATTTTATGGACTTAATCAAAAAGTTGTAATAAGAATAAAATTCAATCTCCTAGCTTGTAGGATTTGAATTTAAATAAGTTGTGTTTAGTTTGAATATGATTTGCATTTATCTTCTTATGAAACTCATGTACATATTCAGCAACTGAATGAATAAATAATCACTTCTTCTTATTCCTTTCATAGAAAAACGTTTAGCCAATTATCCATTGCTTTACTGTCAAGTCTCTGTACTTACTCTAGAATATTAACACTCAGAGAGATTATACTTCTACAAATAAGAGATTTTACTACATAACAGATGTCCTTAAGAGGAATTCAGTTTCCTACATAGGAGTTGCATTTCACTATCCTAAAGCGATTAAGAAAAAAACAAACAAAAAGTCCTACATTAGTTAGAAATGAAGACGATCATGAGTTTATAAGGAGTTAATCATATCTCCATTGGAATAAAGCCTTTTGGGTAGAGCCTAAGATTAAAACCATGAGAGCTTAAGTCTGAAATAGATAATATCATATCAATATAGAGATATGTGTGGTTTATTGAATTTTTGACAGTGGTATCAGAGCCATGCCCCAAAGTTGTCATATGGTGAAAATCCTTGGTGCCAAACGAGAAAGTGGTGAGCCAGTGCATGCCCCTAACTTGTGATGGATCCGTGTTGTGCTCTATAGACAGGTGTTGTTATGCTTTAAGCTTCACGTAAGGCGTGTGCAGCTAACGCCATGATACGAAATTGACCTAATAGAGTGAGCTCTCAATAGTAGGTAGTACACTGGTGCTCTATGTAAGGCGTGAATGGTTAACGTAGTGAAAATGAGTAGTAGATTGTTGGAGGAGCAGATAAAATATCATTTAAGGAGAGGCTGAAAATGGAGAGAATTATGAGTTTATAAGGAGTTAACCATATCTCTATTAGAATGACGCCTCTTGAGTAGAGCTCAATAACAAAATCATGAGAGTCTAGTCTTAAAATGGACAATATCATATCGTATGGAGATATGTCTTGGGACTATATCATATTATGTAAATATATATAGTTCGTTGAACTCCTAACAAAAATATCATTAGACGGTTCATTATCTCTACGTTTCATTATCTCTCATAACAAATAAAGGAATAGCAGAGGGCTTTTACTCGTGTTATGTTTGCAATCGGACACAGCCTTAGTACCAAAGTTCAGAATAATATCTTTCTCGATCCCATGATCTGTCAATAATATAGAGAATTATGTTAAAATGTGTTTTTTAAGGGCACATGATAATCTTGATATTGAAAGATGTAAAAAGAGCTATATGTGTCTGTATAATACTACTGCTTCTTTTTAAAGCAATTGTGATTTTTCTAATTTGAAAGGCGAACCATAAATGAGTTATGAAATTCGAAATGCATGTAATGAGAACTTCTGCTACATTTTGCAGGACTTGGGATTGGAGTACGTGGGGGTTAAAATGTCCAAGAATGGAGCAATAAAGATCGTACTCATACTTCTATTAAAATTTTCTATTTCTCTAATGTGATTCTTTTATTAGCTTATGTAGATTTTCTCTTCATTATCTCCTCAAGTTGATGAATACTCCCGTGCTTCATTTCTTTTAATTTAAGCTGTTAGAGATGTTACAGATAAATTAAATTTGACTCATGTTGCCTTGATGGAGGGAGGGGCTCTAAGCTCTAGCAAAAACTATGTTTCGGGATGAGCCAACAAAACATGATTATAGGTAATTTAATAACCTTATGATCAAAGTTTTAAGTCATTATAGACAATGAGAATTATATGTATTCTTTTTTAAATTATCAGTACACTGCTTGATATATTATGGATTACATCGCACGTCAATTCTCCAGTCTGATTCCTACTAGTTCTGACTCCAAAAAAAAAACTTAAAATGTAGCTAGTTTAGTCCATTTAAAACAAATGAATGGGATCTTGGTAACTTCTTCTCAAAATATACACTCTTGTATATGATAGTGACCAGAATGTCTTTGGTGTTAACAAATTTTTTATGACAATTTCTTTTGAGTTACCTTTTTGACCTACCTTTTTCGTTTTTTTTTTGTTTGTTTGTGTGTAGAGTTGTCCCATCAGCAATTTTTTGCCAACCGCCCTGTCAGACAAGTTGGTCTTTCAGAAGAAGAGTAGGTATTATATATCTGGCTTGACTGCAATTAGCTAGTCTCTCTCTGTGACTAACTTTTCAAGAAATTCTATAAGGTTTTAAGTTAACAAAATTTTCAAAACAGCCACAACCATCCTCACACCCCCTTTGAGTGAATAGCCTCAGGCCTGAGCAGTTCAAAGCAAATATGGATGCAGCACTGAACACATAATTGAAAGGGCATGAATATGAGTAATCATCAGAGATCACAGAGGATAACTGATGGCTTCTGCAACCTTTCCAAGACCTTTAACAGGAGATGTCGAATTCAAGAAGTTAGGCTACCTTGTCAAGTATCTAGCTAGCATCAGATATGGGTGTTACTTCAGTCATTATGGAATTGGATTGCAAGAATGTTATTTCAATGAATGAACAAAGGCCACCTGAAGATTAGAGATGGGATAGTTGATCTCTGAGATACAAGGCTATGCGTGTAAGGCAAGCAAAGTGGCGTTTAACTCTATCCCCGAGAACTTGTAATTCTGTTGCACACCAACTAGCCAAAATGGCGTTGTGAGTTAAGTGTCATAGACTTTTTCTTGTGGAACACTATTGTGCCTCTTAATTTTGGGGTCTCTTTTTTTTATTTGTCAAATCGATGATCTAGTCATTTTTTTCACCATCTTCTTTAAATTCGTTGTGATACCGCTTATCACAAAATTTTCTTGAACCTGTACGATCTTAAACACTTTTTAAGTGTTAAAAAACCTACAAGATTAATTATTCAAAGAAAAAAAATAAAGAAGAAATACATTAAGTATTTGAGAGAATATTATCTTATATTAATGATAAAGAAAAATTACAAAACTATAAAAGAACTACAAGTATTAAAGATTACAATTCTTAGACGATGATTTGTTCAAATAAGAGCTCTATCTATTTATAGTTAAAACTATGTACATTAGACAGTTAGGATTCACTTGATCTAACGGTTCATATCGAAAGTAAAAAATATATAAAAGAATATTTCAAATATGCTAACTACCACAAAAATATCTAATGAAATATGTCATCTCTAAAATACTCTCTCACTTACCATACAAAAATAGACTCAACTCAACTCAATTGAGCATTTTAAAAAATCCAACTCATGTAACACTTCATGAGCCAAATATCTTCTAAAAAGTTTTATTGCACGCCAAATATCTTTTCTTTTTTTTTGTAATCTCTTTTATTTTAACGAAATTCATTTTTTTTTAAAAAAATAGATAATTCTCCATCAAAGGAAAAAAAAATAAAATTAATCTAATAGAAAGTATAATAAGTTTTTTTATTAGAAATACTAAATTTTTTATTAAAAAATTTAATTTACTTAAAGGATTAAGTAGATTCATCCTTATTTTTTATTTCTATGCACACTATTTAATTCATTTAAATTATTATATTCAAAATAACATTAATGAAGGCACTCTTTTAACCCTAAATAGATAAGTTCATGCATATCAATAACAACTCTCTTAATTATTTTAATTTATATTATCTTTATTTATTTATTTTACTTTTACATTTACAATAAATTTGTAATTTTTGTGATTAAAGGGCAAAAAAAAAACTAAGCCCAAAAAGAAATTAAAAGGCAGTGTAAATTCACATGTCAAAAATCTTTGGGGTGGGAAAAAGACTAAAAAAATTACAAAACTGGATATATTCGAAATCATTCTAATTTATTTTTTTCTGTGCAAAAAGTAATTGTTTGAGTTTTCTTTGGGTTGAATGAATTAGTTCTCGAAATTTTTTGAATAAAAGGTAATAATATATTTTTTAAGTTATATTTTAAATTTTGAATTCGAGTGAAAAAATAGTATAATACATTATTTTAAAAATTATAAAAACTAATAATTTAATAATTAGTTGCACGTTATTTAAAATTGAAATTTTAAAATCAAAATTTAGGATGGTAACATTATTTTGTTGAATAAAATAGTAATCGGAATTGAAATTGAAGCGAGAGTTAAATTTGTAATTTTGTATATTTTACTTTACAGATAGACACGTGATATAATTGTTGGGGCACACGAAGTCCTCCAATGAAATTGCTTGTAGTGTACCACAGTATGTAAATGAATTTCTCCTCTAATCTACGGTTTAGTAGTCTAATACAAATTAGCGATTAGGGTTTTCACGAGGGAACTTTACTTTTTAACGTAATTAACTTAAGTACGTGTAATTGTCAAAGGAAAATCGTCTTAACAGTTTCTGGATT
This sequence comes from Ailanthus altissimus, assembly GCA_946807835.1. Taxonomy (NCBI): domain Eukaryota; kingdom Viridiplantae; phylum Streptophyta; class Magnoliopsida; order Sapindales; family Simaroubaceae; genus Ailanthus; species Ailanthus altissimus. Next base: position 27,051,369 of record OX327684.1, read on the forward strand.
TCAATTCAGGATCTAATTTTTCTATATTTGGAGAATTTTTATTCTTTTGATGCTTTATAAGAGTAATTTTAGTGATGAAAAAACGCAGAAAATTTGCTTCGTTGAACGCACACAATTTTATACATCATCTTGTATTTGCTTGAGAAAGGGTTTTTTTTTTCTTTTTCTGGCATTGTTTTGTGTGTAACAGAGCTACCATTCGCGTAATTCTCAGTTTCGTCATTTAAGACAAGGTGGAGATGTTTTATCTCAGCAAAATTGAGCACACATTGCGTTTGCCTCCTCATCTTCTTAGCCTTCCTCTCGATGAAGCTTTTAAAACAGAGTTGGAAAATATTTTCTTAGATAAGGTTTGTGCATTTTCTTTCTTTACTTCTAAGTTTATAAACTGATGAACTTAATTTAATATAAAGTAACAATGTGTGTGATCAAAGGTAATTGCGAACTTGGGTCTTTGCATCTCTATCTATGATATCAGCGAAATTGACGGTGGCTTTATCTATCCAGGCGAAGGGGCTTCAACGTATACGGTATATATCCAAGCCGCAATATATCCTTTTCTGCATTTGTATTTATGTATTTGTAGCTTCAAATCACTTTCTAGCATTTGCATAAGCTTTCAGATTATATAACATTTGTCACTTGGAATAACAATGTCCTAGTTATCCTTTGCATAGTCATGTTCGGTTTATTTATAACTTCTCATCACAAATGGGTTTAGAGTTTGTAATTTAATTGTTAATTTTGCCAGAAATGACTGAATATTCACTTTTGCTTGACTTGAGTTTTTAGTGGTTGGGAATGTAAATGTCAAACGTAGCTTATGAACGAGGCTTTGGTGTTTTACAGGGATTTTTAATTGATTCTGTTTTCTTTGAACTTTTTTCTGTTAGCATTCTGGGTTTTTTAATTTTACAATTAATTAAGTTGATCTGGTAGCTTGGTGATTCTGTGATATTTCCACAATGTACTATGAGTCATTGCATGAAATTGCAGTGTAAAAGACAATGCCAACTCCAGAGTCTGATGACAAGCTTGTTTTGTTCATCAATCAGGTAAAGTTTAGACTGATCGTGTTTCGTCCTTTTGTGGGAGAGATTATTACTGCCAAACTTAAAGAGTCTGATGCCAATGGTTTGCGCTGTATGTCTAGCCACTACCTCACTGTTTTTATGAATCTGATTTAGTCAAGTATATATGCAACTAGTTTATTTATCTTTTCCTTCTTCTTTGTCCTTTATTTCTTTAGTTTTTTTAAAAAAAAATTGAAAAGAAAATGTCAATCTGATTTCATCTTCTAGAAATATTTTTCTATTTCACTTAGCAAGCATTGTATTATATACATGGATCTGTTCATATTGCTGTCTTTGGAGCTGGAGGGGAAATTTAATCTTTTGATTTACTTGATGAACTGGAGATCATTTCATGCATATGCTGGTTGTAATTGGTTCCAAAGCTTAGGGCTCAATTCATGTTCTCGATTTGGATCCTTATCAACTTCCCTGGATGACATGAGCACTTTATGTTTGTCTGCCCAGTATAACTTTTATTACTTAAGAAGGCCTGGCTGGTTCATCCAAACTCTTATTTTTGAGATTCTTGACCACTAGTTAATGTCTGATATGAAATTTTGTTCTGGTTCTATTGAGAAGTAGCTTCTACTAGTACTAGGCAACTCAATATGGTATCGATTATCCAAGTCATCTGCAATAATTTTCTCTACCTCCCCTTTCTTTGGAGAGCTAGCTCTTTCATGCTAAACTGCAGGCCCTTATGCATTTCCTATTGCCTCTATAACTAAAAAACTCTTGTTGTTGTTGCACCTTCCACTTGAATCATATACTTTTGCAGGTGTATTTGTTCATGTCCCTTAAGATTTAGTCAATGATAAAAAAAGTTTAGGTGCTGATATTATGAAGCTCAGAATTTTATTAATCACAATGGCATGTATGCAGTGCCTGGTTGATTTCCTAGACGGGTTATGCAACTGATAATGCTGCACCAAACATATCCATCTTCTTTTTGGTGTAAGAGTTATGCGTTAGGTCCAGTGATAGGTTGTCAGTGCTCAAGACTGAAAATCACTTAAAAGTTCTCTACAGATTTGTTAGTTACAAAATTTATTGCAAATTACAGAGTGGTTTGGCAGACATGACTTGTTTTTCCTTACATAATTATTATGTGATCAGTCCATTTGTCCTTCTTTTGATTTAGTACCAGAGATCTGCATTTTAATATAAACTATATTTCTCCCCTTTGTTAAGTTACTAAGTTTGAATTCACTGTGTTATCTCAATTCTATAATTGGCAGTGTCCCTTGGATTTTTTTATGACATATACGTACCTGCTCATCTATTGCCAAGTCCATCCCATTCTGAGCCTGACCCTTGTAAAAGGTGTGCATCCCTTCATGGTTTATTCTACTTTCAGATAACTGCGATTAACGTAATGTGGACATTGCCATTATCTTCATTATTTTTTCTGCTGTTTTCTATACATCCTCTCTTAATACCTGTTTGTGACAGTAATGCATCTTCATGGTATGGTTATGACTACAGGTACAATGTCAGATGGATTTGGGATTATGATTCTAGTACATATATTATTGATGGGCTAGATGAGGTTCATGTTTTTTGTGCTATTTGTACATATATCCTTGAACTTCTAGGGTGCACACATGTATGCTGACTTTAGATTTATGTATGCCAGATTAAGTTTCAAGTTTTGAGTATTAAATATCCTCCAATTCCAGTTGAGCAAGCAGAAGGATCAAAGCCATTTGCCCCAATGGTGATTACTGTAAGTACATGCTTCAAACTTCTGTTGTATATCTTGGTGGATCATTATCCTGATCCTTATTTATCTTTGAATGCTTTAGAATGCAGAGGCTAACTGACAGAAACCACAATTTAGTCGTGTAGCCATTCTTTGTAAGTGTCATTTTCACTCGGAAAACATATGTCTGACCATAAAGTAGCTTAATCATTGTCATGAGGTTGGATGTTGAAGTATTTGAACTGACTGTGGTGATGGGAGTAAACATCAGTTGACACCCATGCTCTCTTTGTTCTTAGAATTGCACTGTGCTAACATATGGTCAGGCATGGGTGTAGATGTAATATGCTATACTTTTTCACTTTTAGTGAACGTGATAATATCAGGGGTGGTGTTGTATTTTCTTTTAGTTATGATTAAGAAGCCATAAAGAAACATTTAATGTATGCATGAATAAATATGGGATGATATTTATTTGTAACAGAAGTTTTCAGTTAATGACTAGTTAAGAAGACCATTCTCCCCCTCCCCACACACCAAAAGAGAAAAAAACAGAAGGGAAAGAAACTGCATATAGCCTATAGGTATATATGCATGTTTACTTGTCTGGTTTGGCTTGCAAACAATACTGTGTTTTTTTTCTTTTCTAAACTGATCATGATATATATTTTTTTGAAACTGATCATGATATATAGACTGCTAATCTTGAGATTGTGCTCATAGAAAGCTTGTTACAGTTACTCTTAGACTTGTAATAGCATTATTGTATGTAATGATTTAAAATTCATCAAGAAGGATATAATAAAATTTGATAACTTATATCCTATGAGTTCCCTTACTAGGATGTTTATATCCTACTATTCCATACTACCAAGGTTGTAGGGTACAGCAGTAGTCCCCAATTTAGAATTCAGTAACATAGAAAGCTCAACAGAGTTATGGGTATCAAAAACTAGAAAGAAAAAAAATAATAATATTGTTAAAGGTTTAGGTTTTGAATGTATTGCATATGGTCATATGGTCTATCACCAGACTTTGAAATGCTTTTGTAAGATTAGTTATGATAAATTGCATTTGGTTGTCGTTGAAGTGTAATTATTATGTGATGTTGGCAGGGATCACTTGATCAAGATGGTCTCGGTCCAATTTCATGGTGGTAGGACGTTGAGAAGGTTTTGTAACAATTGGAGGCACCTTCAGATTATGAACCGGTTCTATGAACAAGGAGAAAAGCAATCTTAATGTATCCGTAAAGCTTGGGCTTGGATGAGTAAATTTTGCTTTTCCACGAGAAGAAAGTAGAAATATTGTGATTAGGGACTGGACTTCATTGGTGGAGAAACAGAGTGCACTAAATTATAGAAAGTTGGGAAGTTTTCTTTTCTTTGTATAGAGGTTTTGGTTTTTATCTTGAAATATAAAACATTAATATTGGACTATTTCTTGATGCACCACATTTGACTATTTCGAACCATGCCACTTCAATGTTAATGTATATTCGCAGACATGTTTAAATTAGAAATTTGAGAAAGATTATTACCATCTAAATCTAACGGTAGATAATGTTGACAAAGGGGGCTTGATGCAAATGCTCATGGGACCCAGCACATGAATGTTGAAGGTATATATATACATGATAATTGCTATATTAATCAGCAAAACTTCATCGTCATCGACAATACCAGGAGATAAAACACCACCACCAACAACATATAAGAGCACAAAGTCAAAAACATTTTCATTTTTTGAGAAAATGGCAACTTCAGTCACTACTCCAAGGCTCACAACAGCCTTCTACAAGCGGTTGCCAATTTCAGTCCCGCTCTCTTCTCACTCCCTTTCTCTACCAAAAACCCTAACTCCACTTTCTCGCAATCGCCGCTCGCTCTTCCACTTTCAGCGCCACCACCAGCATCCTCTTCAACGCCGCCACTTCGCGGTTCGTGCCGAGTCCGATAATGGAGCCGAGCTGGCTAGCCACTACGACTTCGACCTCTTCACTATTGGCGCCGGTAGTGGCGGCGTCCGCGCCTCCCGCTTCGCTTCCAATTTTGGCGCTTCTGTCGCTGTCTGTGAGCTTCCTTTTTCCACCATTTCTTCTGAGACCACCGGCGGCGTCGGCGGCACGTAAGTTGCTAAAACTACTGAAATGTAATAGGGCGATAGAAAATATTTACTGAATTATTATTCAGCTTGTGAATGATTTTTCCATAGGTTTTTTTTTTCTCCTATTAACACAGGTGTGTTCTTCGTGGATGTGTGCCAAAGAAACTGCTTGTATATTCATCAAAATTTTCTCACGAATTCGAGGAGAGTAATGGTTTTGGATGGAAATATGACACAGAACCACAACATGATTGGAGCACCTTGATTGCTAATAAAAATGCTGAATTGCAGCGCCTTACTGGTATCTATAAGAATATACTCAATAACACCGGGGTCACCTTAATTGAAGGTCGTGGAAAGGTGGGATTATATATTTGTCTCGGTTAATTATAGTTTATTTTATTTATTTCTGCTATTGGTCAGTTGAAGGCTTTGTTTCGATGAAGAGTTCATTTATTTTCTCCACTTTCTAAATTTTGTGCCGTCTGCATTTGTGCAATGATATTTTTGTAAAATTTTCAATTGTGTCAATGAAATCTATGTAGATTGTCGACCCACACACTGTTGATGTGGATGGAAAGCTCTATACTGCTAGGCACATACTGATTTCGGTTGGGGGCCGTCCCTTTATTCCTGATATTCCCGGTAGTGAATATGCAATAGATTCTGATGCTGCACTTGATTTGCCCTCGAAGCCTGAGAAAATTGCAATTGTTGGTGGAGGATACATTGCCTTGGAGTTTGCCGGCATCTTCAATGGTCTAAAAAGTGATGTCCATGTATTTATTCGGCAGAAAAAAGTTTTAAGGGGTTTTGATGAAGAGGTGAGGATACGGCGATTCTAGATGCTTAGTTTACACAACTCTTTACTCTGACTAGAGTTTGTCTGCAATTAATTCTTTGCAGGTAAGAGATTTTGTAGCAGAACAGATGTCTCTAAGAGGAATTGAGTTTCACACAGAGGAGTCACCTCAGGCTATCTTAAAGTCGACAGATGGTTCACTATCTCTGAAAACTAACAAAGGAACAGTTGAAGGTTTCTCTCACATTATGTTTGCAACTGGACGCAGGCCTAATACAAAGGTTCGGAATGTCTCTTTTCATGGGTGGTGTTTCATTATACTACAAGCATCCTTCGCTCCAGTTGGCTAAATAAGTTAGTGCATCTAGTCATGGTTGTGAAAATCAGTTATGAAGTGGATGAAATGTGAATTTTTGCTGCATTGCAGAATTTAGGATTGGAGACAGTGGGTGTTAAAACAAACAAGAATGGAGCTATCGAGGTTTGTAGCCTTGCTGCTTTAGTACCTTTCGCTGTTCTTTCTGTCTTTGCCTGTTGTGGAACTATATTTTCTGTTCATTTTTGCCTCAGGTTGATGAATACTCCCGTACATCAGTTCCTTCCATATGGGCAGTTGGGGATGTTACAGATAGAGTGAATTTGACTCCAGTTGCTTTGATGGAGGGAGGGGCCCTAGCAAAAACTTTGTTTAATGATGAACCAACAAAACCTAATTATAGGTAACACAAAATCTCGTACTCAAGTGATTGACAAGTCTTAAGATATAACTGATAATAGGAGATGCTTACATAATTCTCTATGTGCCCTCTATTAATTTCTACTTATAACTAATTTATTTTTTTTAAGAGAATTATTTTGTTATCCAGCCAAAGCTATGCTTCAATTTTACATTTATGTCAGCTGTATGGATTACCACTCTATGCACTGTTTGATTGGTTAACTTATGAATGTCGTTTACTGGCTCTTTTTTGGAATTTAGAAACCATTTACTTACATTACTGACGAATTTTATTTTCCTTTTAAATTCAATATCTTGATTAGTAGTATAAGAATGCTTGCACAGTTTGAAGGTTCAATAGTGTTTAATACCGTTCTCTCTGTTTCTTTTTTTTTTGTTTTAATTTTTTGGGACTAGAGCTGTGCCATCTGCTGTCTTCTCACAACCACCCATTGGACAAGTTGGTCTTTATGAAGAGCAGGTGACATAGATTATTCAATTGGCATTCTGCAACTGTTGCAATGAGTTTCTTGTGATTAATTTTTCAAGAAAATGACAGGCTATAGAAGAATATGGTGATATTGATGTCTTCACAGCGAACTTCAGGCCTTTAAAAGCTACTCTCTCAGGGCTTCCAGACCGGGTCTTTATGAAACTTATTGTATGCGCAAAGACAAATAAAGTTCTTGGTTTGCACATGTGTGGAGAAGATGCACCTGAAATTGTGCAGGTTTCTATCCTCCCCAATTGTTCTTTTTCATAAAAAAATTATGAACTGAAATATACATTCAAAAATGCCAATTTTGCTTTTTAAACCAGCCTTCCCTGCAGCTCCTGGGGAAATATTTATCTTTCTCTAACAATGTATACTTTTTTGAATCTCAATAATGTTTTTCCAAAGCATAAACACCTAGCGCGCTGTTGGACATGACTTACACAAGGATCAAGGGCCTTTGTGTCAGAGCTACCGTGTAGAAAATATTAGGATGATAGATGGTATTAATACATGATTTTTTATGCACTATTAAGAACTGTTTATCTGGTGAGTCTTGGAAGTCAAAATCTTGCAAGTCATTGGACAAATATAATGTTGGTAAACCTAATTTAGACATGTTCTTTCGTGTTTGTTCTTATTTGTTTAAGGCCCTCAAATAGTAGTCCATAGCTTGAAAGCATGCATGCAAATTGGCATCTTGCACTTTTTTCTGCTGAGTTAGTAGCACCAGTTAAAGAGGGGAAAAAATTCTGTATAATAGAGTTTCCTAAATACTATATAGATAGATAGATAGATAATGTTTGGGTTTTTTGTATGAACTACTAGTCATGTTGTATGCTTGTTGAATTTTCAGGGATTTGCAGTTGCTGTGAAAGCTGGCTTGACCAAGGCAGACTTTGATGCCACAGTGGGTATTCACCCAACGGCAGCAGAAGAGTTTGTCACAATGAGGACTCCTACACGGAAGATTAGAAAGAACCCTCCATCTGAGGTTTGTCAAGGACTGAAGCTTTACTGTTTTGAATTTTTTACTGTAAAAACTTTAGTTTATAGTAGTCCTTTATACCAAAAGTATCCAATCATCTAGTACCTAAACAACAGAAGCTTATTAGCACTTTTTTTTCCTTTTCCATTTATCTATTTTAATAACAAAAATCATTTATCACCAGGTCTGCATTTCTCCCCTAGCTACTGCAAGTATGTTCTGGAGTTATGTATTGACAAGCCTTGTTTCATAAGAATATGATTAATTGATGGACATTTTCTTAATATTCTTTTAATATTTCAAATTTGTGTGCTTCATGTCCTCATTATCTGCAATGATCTTGTAAACTTCTTTGCTGTTTTGTAAGATAATGATCTTGTTAACTTCTTTGCTGTTTTGTAGACTGAATATTATACTAATTAAATTCGTTCCAGGGAATGATTGGTCCTGAGGTTAAAGCTGCGGCGGGGGTTTAGAAAGAGTAGAATCAATCAATCGGCTGCACAGAATAGGCCTCTTAAGGTGTGAAATTGTTTGATGCTATTGTTCTTATGATTTATATCCAAAATATGTTTGTTTCACTTTCTTTTTTTAATCATTAAAAGAAAAGAAGAGGGAGAGAATAAGATAAAATATTGAGATTGAGACTCAAGATAATCATAGGACAATCCTAGACATTGCTCTACTCTTGGCCAAATGGTTGACCTATATCTATTAACAAAGAGAGTTTTACATCCACCATAATTGACGACAAACAGAGGTAGTTCTCGTAACTGAGCGTCTTTCAGAGCGCATAAATTAGTAACACAATATTCTTACTTGGCCGAGATGGGCCCGCGCTTGAAATATTGGAACTTTGTTTGGTCAAATTGATTAAATTTAACTGGTCCTTTGGACATAAAAGGAGGAAAATATCTTATTATGCAACATCATACTTTGTTTATATTCCCAAAAATACAATTCTTCCCATTTACTGAACAGGTGGATTCCCGCTAAAACATTTTGTAAAGTTGTTGATAGAGAGTCACGACCTACCGCAGAATTTTACTTCTTTGGACGTGTGAATACCGAGGATGGTTGTTGGGGCCATTGATGAGCACAAGCAAATAAAAATGTTTTCTGGACCTTTGATTCTATAATTTTGTACTGACTAGTGACATTTTGCACTTTCTGCATGAGAATGAGCAGAAATAGCATTCAGCAAGCCATGAGAAAGCCAGATTGTATCGCTTCACGCATTTGTAATTGATTGATTGTCCTTTCCTTTTGTCACGTCCCAAATATTCTTAAGCAATTACTCGAGTATTTGGCGCGCGACAGGACCACTAAGGGAGGACTTAGTCCATTTTGGGTTAAATGGGCTAGAGCTTCTAGAAACACGGTTTCGAGAAATTGGGTCGTGACTCTTTGTACGCCATAATTGAATACTCGTTAGCGGATGCGTAAATAACAAAGGGTTTTAATACATCACAGCTACTTTAGGGGGGAGCTTAATTATTTTAACCAAACTCTTTTATTTCTTATTATTCTAGTTAAGGTAAGAATCGTTTGAAGAAAAATATGCTTCTATAATCACAACACGTTAGCAGAGAAGTATTTTTGAGGGAGTTTAATTCTTTTAGCCAAAATATTATTATTTTTTTATTATTTTAGTCAAAGTAAGAATTGTTTGAACAAAAATACTTCTATAATAACAAGCGTAAGTAAAGCTTATTAAAGTAAAATGAAACAAAATAATTATAATATATAATAAAAAATTTAGAATATATATTTTTTAAAAAGTATAAAAATTAAAAATTAAGAAAGAAAAAAAAAAAGCCCTTGCACGGATGATAGATAGCATCCATGCAAGGCCGCACAAATGTCGAGGGTCCTTGCGTGGGCTGCTTTTTCTTAAAAAAACTTTTATATAGACTAATATTTTTTTTAAGCATCATAATTTTCTATATTTTATATTTTCATTTTACTTAAAATGAACATTAAGGAATCAAGTCAAAATTGTCGAACTAAAACCACAAAATATAACAATAATTTTAAATTACATGAATTTGGAAATAAATTTTCTTTTTAGCAAAAATAAATAGTCTATTGTTGAAATTAATTAAAAGTTATAGTGTTTTTTATTTAAAACAAAATTATAATAAACTATTTTTAAAAAATTATTCATGGAAATTTTTAAAAATATAATCAACAATGTAAAAAAAAGAAAGGTTTGATAAAAATGAATAGAAAAGATTGAGAAATTATCTTGCACACTAAATGATTAACAGAATGTTTAGTGTTTTGTCGAACAAGGCTTTGGTGCTCAACAAAAACATTGTTCAAGTGTTTGTCAAGCACCAAAACTATTTTAATTGTAAAATATTTTTTAAAAATAAAAAAATACAAAGCAAAAAAAAAAATTAAGAAACAAGAAAAAGAAATGCAAGGGCTCTCAACAGCATCCAGAAAAAGGGCGCTCCCTCCTTTCTTTTTTTTTTTCAATTTTTATCTTAATATAAAAAAAATTAAAAAGCAAAAGTCTAAAATAAAATTTTTAAAGAAATGGGGCCTCGCATGGGTGCCTGACAGCGGCAGTGCAGTACCATGCAAGGGCCAATGCAGGGGCGCGCACAGTAGCACCGATGCAAGGGTTTTTTTTTTTAAAAAAAATTGTATGCATTATATTTTTTTTTCATTTTATTTAAAATAGAACCTATGTGTACTATGGAGATATTTTTATCAAATTTTTTATTAAAAAATAAAAAAATTAGAATAAAATAATTAAAGATATTATCATCAATATCTTAGAGGTAGGATCTCTATTTAATAATGTTTTTAAATTTAAAAAATTAATATTAATATCTTTTTTTTTTTGTAAAATATATATGAATGTCTAATCATTAATTTTTACCAACAAAATTAATAGATTTAAAAATAATCAAGTTTTTTTACACTTTAAAATTTATAAAAAATAATATAACAAAATAAAAAATAGAATAAATATTTTGACCGGTTGGAGCGGCGACTAAATGGTCGCTTAGTCCAGCCACTAAATGGCTATCTCATTCAGGCGACCAAAATGGCCGCTCAAACCTATAGCCTTATGGTTGATAAAATTTTCTTTTTATTTTCTAATTTATGTTTTAAATATTTTAAACTTTGTGTTTATTTTTTATTATATTATAAATATTTTATTTTTATTATATATAAGTTAAACTCTTAAAATTCGTATAATTATCATATCATTTAAGTATCGTTTTACATGTAAAGAGTAAAATAATTTTTATATTAATTGATATTAAATTTATTAATTTTAATTAAATATTTTTAACAGTTAAGTATTTGTACATATTTTATAAAAATAATTAAGTATTAAAATTAATTTTTTAAATTTATAAATATTATTATAATTAAAATATATTTTAAAGAGATTGGTGATAATTTTTTAAATAATTAAACCCTTTTAAGAATAAAAATCTAATAAAAAATTTATTCTCGCTTGGCAGTCATGGTATCAAATCAGTCAAGAAAGATGGGCAGTTGTACTTGTGGTCGAAAAAGAACATTCCGAATTTCGAAGTGACGACCCGAATGCTCTGTCAAGTCATTGATGCAATTCTTTGATGTCTGAAGACAAAGTAAATTTATGTTCAAAGTTTTGACAATGTAGAGAGTCAGAGATCCGGAATTCGCAACCAATATATTATTTTGATCGAGAGAGGTATCTTGGACATGTATTACAATTCAGAAATCCTAGACCATTTTTTTACCCCAAAAGGAGAGAGAAAGGGGAAGAGTCAGAATCTAGGCTCAATAAAGTCTTTAATTCCCCTGATGTCATTTTCAGGGCACTAAGCAAAATCAATTGAACCATATTAACCTCCCTAATAAATAAATTTCATACTTTCTAATCTTACCTTCAAATATTTCTTCCCAGACGACCAAATGTCAAGCTCAAAGATAATTTCCTCCAAAGCTGAAGATCAATAGTTTTTGTTTACTATGTAGTAGGGCTACTTTTTACTCTGTGTGTGACACTATTGTAGTAATTTTTTCACCGAAAGAGTTAGGGGTGAATAAATTTGATTTAATTTTTAGTTCACATCAAAAATTGAATCAAATCGATTAATGTTTTAAAAATAAAATTAAAAAATAATGAATCGAATCGGTTTTATTTTTGATTTAACTCAAATAAATTTAATTTAAATTTATTTTTTGTTCGGTTCAATTTGATTCAATTTATTTTATTTAATTTTTTAATTTTTTAAAAACTCAATTTTTTCGTTCTGTTTTCAATTTAAAAGGTCAAATTGAGCATTGAATCGAATTTTTTATTTTTTAAATTAAAAAATTAAGAACCAAACTAATCAAAAAAAAAATTAAACTAAATCAATTCAATTCAATTTTTTTGAATCTAATTCAACTAATTTTTTGCTCTACCCTAAAAAGGGCTAGTCCTCTTTTTTCCCACTTTTTTTGCTCTACCCTAAAAGGGCTAGTCCTCTTTTTTCCCACTTTTTCACATCTTATCGACAAGTAAAAAGGGAAAGTAGGTGATATAAAACTGAAATTTGACATGTAAAGTTTTTGGCAACACAGAAAAGGAAATGGGAATTAAAAGCAGACAATAGGTTGGCTAAAGAACATCGGAAAAATGTTGAGAGAAGGGAGCAATCCCAGGCAGTTAACACAGGGATTAGGACTTAATTGACACGAGTTTTCAACATTCAACTATGAGAATGAGTGGGCCACCTAAGCATCATCAACAATTGCAACAATAAAATACTCATTATATTAACCATTCAATAAAATAGTTTTATCACTGTGGACACTGAAACCAATTCATTGTTCGGTTTCCTCGTTATTTATTTGAAGTAACAGCCATAGTAATTTCGAACCGACTAGCATGCAATGCAAGACATTGGCCACCCACAATTCCTGCAGTCTAACGAATTTGAGAAAGGTTGTCAAATTCATGTTGCCGCCAGATCAAATACAGAGAACGGGTCTTGAGAAACCCTAAATCTAAACTGTAACAAATGATTAGAGGAAAAATAATTTTCCCTCAAAACATTTTTGAACATGTTAATATATCGCACAAAAGTGCGCACACTTCAGTTGGGGAAATATTAAAAGTGAGTATGCAATAAAAGTCATGTGATCATCGTAGGAACCAAAGAGAAAGTTAAGGAAAGTGTCTTGACAATGTTTATCAGGTTTATTCAAATATTCTTTAGAAAAGTAATTTCAATTTAAAGAAATATCTACGTATATATCATCGGTCAAAAACGACTGCACTGTGTCCATTACAGTCGATATATACTGTTCAGTAATACTTCTACAATACGATATACAGCTTTTCACAAGTTGTGACTTGTGAGGTGATAGAAATAGAAATTAGAATTAGCCCGAAATTAACAAATTAAACAACCCTTTTTGTAATTAATCATGTGAGTTAGGTCAGTTTTATTAATCATCCATTCATAATACTATTCAACTTAGACGTAAATCAGACATTTTATTTTCATGGAAAACGAAAGATATTGGTTAAGTGAAGACTGTAGACTAACTTCACAAAAGAAAAAAATTTCAATTGTTACGTTTCAGATCATTAGAAGATGTTACAACATTATCACTAAATATCTCAAAGAAATCAGTAGAAACGATCGATATAACATTCTGTTGGTAGAAAAGTTTAGTGTTTAAGAAATTTAAAAAAAAAAAGAATTAGAAGAAAAGATAGGGTTTGTAAAAAATAAATTTTACAGAATTCTCAAATATGACTTGTTATAATATATAAGAACTTACCTCTATATAAAATAATAGATTGAAAGTTCTACAATCTAACTCTAAATTAACATTTTACATCAAACAGCTAACATTTAACACCTTCCTTATTTAAATATATATTTTGACACAAAATAAAATATTAATTTTAAAAGCTCTAAATGGACATGGATCAATTTTGGACTCTTAAGTGATGAACCCAAATATTTTTAAATTAAAATGAAATTTATTTTTCAACACCTCCCTTTAAACTTGACTTTGACGGATCAAGTAAAGCTACAAAGATTTCGTACATGAGATGAAGATATCAATAGCTTGATGTTGAAACTTGGCATATATCAGTTGTAGCTCCTTCTTGGCCATTCTATCTAAGAAAATAATGCCTATTATCAATGAAACAATGCAATTATTGACTTGTTATCAACATAAATCTCTTAGCCTTCTCTCATGATATATGAAACTTCGTCAAAAGGTTCCTAAGCCAAATTGCATGACAAATACATGAAATTGCAGCAACATACTCCGTTTTACACATTAAGAGTGTAACAATTAGTTGCTTCTTCGAACTCAAAGTGAAAACAATATCCTCCATGAAGAAAACAAACCATGTGGTGCTCTTTCTTTCATCCAAGTCATTAGCCAAATCATTATCATTATGCCTAACAATCTTTAAATTGTGAGAGGGTGAATAAATAATCCAAAGTCAAGATAACCTTTAATGTAGTGAATGATTCTCTTGGCAACCTTTATGTGAGTGCTTAAGAGTGATTCTATAAAACGCCTAACAAGTCTGACTTCAAAGAGAACATCAGGCATTGTGCATGTTAAATGCCGCAAGCTTCCAATCAGGAACATTAACTTTTCCTTCTCTTTACTTTGACAACTTGATCCCATATTCTATGGGCATGCTCACTTGTTTACATTCTCTATATTGAACCTTTTAAATACTTCTCTTGTATACCCTTATTGGGAGATGGAAATTCCTCCACTCTATTGCTTCACTTCAATGCCAAGATAGTATGACATGAGTCCAATATCTATCATCTCAAATTCTTTAGTCGTTGTTCGCTTGAATTCTTCAAACATAATTAGATTATTTCTTATAAAAATCAAACCATCCATGGACAAGCAAACAAGAAACTTATCTCAAGTTTCATTCACCTTTATAAAGGCATGTTCATTTGGACATTTTAAAAAATTATTATCATGAAAGTATTTATCTATTCTACTATATTATGTCCTTGGTACTTGTTTCAAATCATATAAGGCTTTTTTCAATTCTAAAACTTTATTTTCATGTTCTTTCACCTCATAACCCAAAGGTTGTTCAATGAACACCTTTTCTTCAAGGTATCCATTCAATAAGGCGGGTTTTATATCCATTTGATAGATATTTTTATTTATTTTGAGCAAACAAAGAGGTTATTAATTTTATAATTCCAAGCAAGCAACGGGAGTGAATATCTCTTCGTAGTCAATGCTAGCCCTTTGCTTATAGCCTTTGGTAACTAATCTTGCATTAAATCATTCAACTTCTCTTTTAGCCTTCTTCTTCACCTTGTACACCTATTTGACTCCAATAGTCTTTTGCTCTTTTGAAAGAGTTGCTAACTCTTATGTTTCATTCTTCACAATTACTTTGATTTCTTCATCTATTGCATCTTTTCACCTTTTATCCTTTACTGCTTCTTTAAAATTTATTAGTTTACTATCTGTAAAAAGACAAAAAAACGGTGTTAGATTATTTTGATTTTTTGACACTTTATAAATTTCTTACAAGCTCTAGACACATGGTGTTCTTAGACTTGAGTTTGGGCTTGTCATGCCTTCATCCATACTTGTTGATGGTGAAAGTGGTGAAGTGGTGAGTTTGAGATTCTTCACTTACTTGATGTTCATCTTTATCAAAGAAATGAAAAAAGTCATAATTTTCTTCTGGGGAATTCTAACTTCATGTGCCTTCTTCCTTAAGTTCAACACTTCTACTAATCACCATCTTTCCATTACTAGAATTATACAATTTATAGCCTTTTGAGCTTGAGTCATAGCCAACAAAAATAAATTTCTCACTATTGTCATCAAGTTTGGACTTGGTTCAACTTGTGGGCATAGGCAATACTCTCAAACACCTTCAAATTAAAGACAATAGGTTTTCTCTTACTCCATACTTCTTGAGGCGTTTTCTTCCACATACTTTTGGTAGGAGAATGGTTAATCAAATTTACAGCACAATCAACAACCTCGGCTTAAAATTATTTAGGCATTTTATTATTTTTTATTTCAACCACTCCATCTTGTTGGGGGACCTAGGAACTGTTAGAGGGCGACAAAATCACTATTTTTACAAAATTCATTAAATTCTTTTGAAGTAAATTTTTCACCTCTACTAGATGTCATGGCTTTAATATAGTGTCCACTTTCTTCTTCAATAAGTGCTTTAAATTTCATAAGGGCATTATTGCCTCTAATTTATTTTAAAAAAAATACACCCAAGTCTTTCTACTGAAATCATCAATAAATAAAATAAAATAATTATTTTTTTCAAAAGAACTTGGATGAATTAGACCACAAACATCAGTGTGAACAAGTTTAAGTGGCTTACTTGCTCTTGATTTTGATTCTTTTAGAAAAAACTTTCTAAATTATTCTTCATCTAAGCATCTTTTACACAATTGATTCAGGTGATTAATAAAAGGCAATCATCTCACCATTTATTTATTAGACAATAATTTAAGGTTATCAAAATTAAGGTGCCAAAATTTTAAATGTCATAGCCAAGATGGATTTATAAAGCATGCCTTTAGGCATCACTACAAGAAATTTGATGTTTTGCCACAACAGATTTCATGGTTAAAACTATAGTTTTCGTGGCAATTGTCATCACCTAGAGTACGTGGCAGATTGTATTTAACCACGAAATATAAAATTCATGACTAAAAATAATTAGATATAAAATTATTTCGTGCCTAAATATTATTTCATACTTGATTCTCTCCATTATTGGAGATAAAATATTTGTTGCAAAAATAGTGACTAAATTATTTTTGTGGCTAAAGATATTCTTTTAACCACAAAAACTTTGTAGTTAAAGATGATACATATAGCCACAAAATTATACATGGCTAAAAATTGCTATTTAACCACAAAATATTCATGGTTATACAATAGTTTTTAGACACAAAATATTGGGTTGTGGCTAAATATGTTATTTAGCCATGAAATTTGTATCCATGGCTAAATCTTCTATTATTGGCCAAAAAAATATTTTGTTGCTAGATACAATAATTGGCCATAAAATATTTCGTTATTAAATATGTTACCATTTATCACAAATATATTTGTTGCAAAATATTTTTTAGCTACAAAATGCTTTATTGCATAATTATAATATTTTATGATTAAATATATTTAACCACAAAATTATTTTATTAAATATTATAGTTATTACATTTTAAACTTCTATATTTATTTTACAGTTTGAATTAAATTCTTATATTACTGTGAATATATATAGCTTTTACAGAGATAATTTAATAATAATACATATTATAATTATTTAAGAGTACATGAGAAAATAATAATAATTAAGATGTAAATTGGTTCAAAAATTGTAGTAAAGAATAATTTAAGTACAAGCAAAAAATAAAGATAGAGACAATCATGACTAATGTGATATTGAAGATTGCTCCAATGATAAAAGCATATCATCCAAAAAAAAAATTTATATTGATAACCGTTTCGAATTATTTAAGCTAGGTAGATAAATGATCAATTGTACTTTATTGTGATTGCACATGGTCTTTTGCAGCTTTGTATTTATTGCTTCTAACTCACTATATAATACTAACTCGTTATAGCTAGATGTCCATTGTAGATCTGATTGCCTCTTAACTCTAAGTCTATAGTAGCAAACATTTATTTTTCAAACACCTCTGGAGATAAATGTTCACCACTAAGTTGTTCACATTTTTTATTCTTCAATATTTTACTGCTAAAGTTGCACCACCTTCTCATATAAATAATAAAATTCAAACATAAACAAAGTAATAATACTTCATCACATTAATAAATCAATAAATTAAAAATAATTATGTCAAACTTGTAAACTTAATAACAAAATCACTTACATATTGTGATTGTGCCTTAAAATTCACTCATCCTTTATTAGCCCTATAATAATAGCCAAAAATAATTTTGGAAAGCTTTGTACTTTACTACTCTTAGTTTACGTTTAAACCAAACATTTAGAACATAAGAAAAATATGTGAAATGTTGTTAAGATATAAAAATAAAAAGATTATTTTACGTTAGGGTTCTTCTCACGATGAGTAACAAATGATTTAGACCCACCACGTTGATTATATTGGAGTTTCTTCCTATTTTTGTATTTTTTTTATATCTTACTTGAAAAGATAAAAAGTAAATTTAGTATATATAATATAAATATAAATTATAATATTCCATAAATGTAAAAAATAAAATTAAACTACCAAAATTTCAACATCTCCCCTATATTTTATATATAAACACTTTGTAATACATAAAAAATAAATACTCCATAATATTCACGACACATAAAAATGATATCAAATTCTTATATCCCATCAATAAAATGTGAACTTTAACAATAAAACCTACACACCATCAGCAATACGAAGCTTTTCCTTCTTTAAAGTAGTTAATTAAAATATTAACATATTTAAAAAAAATTAATAATTAATATTTGATACTAAAGAATATGAATGTGAATGTGCTAATTACAACCATAATGAATCCTATATCTTTTAACACTAAGGGGTAAGGCCCTATCTCATTTGAGAATACACTTTTTATATCTCAATTAAAATAACTAAATTAATTAATTTTTTTAGTTGGTCTATTTATATCAATAAACAATTTTCTCAACCAAAACAACTATCAATATAGTGATAAATTTTATATAAATATTAAATAGTTGGTCTAATTCTTTTTTGCGTCGTAACTAACTAAATTATTAAATTAAATTAGTCTGCTCCTAAAGTAGTAACCAGCAACCAAATTTGGTCAGAGCTAAATAACACATCCAAAGTAGTGCATAATAATCAAACAGTAAGCAAAGATGCATTAATTAGATGCAAATATATAATACATGGTCGAATGATCCGTTGACATATCAGCCTCAAATCTGAACTTAAAAAAATTATACATTGGAATCAAATTCATGGAAAATAAAACGGCCGAAACAAAATCAAATAATTAAATGAGACTCATAATAAAACTCGTATGAACTAAAAATTGCCACTATAGCAGTCTATTTTTGGCTAGCTATAATAGATAAGTATATGATTGCCGCAAAATAAAGCAATGTGAGAGAACTGAATGACTCTGCAAGCATAAACTATTAAAAAAATTAGAATATAAATATAAACAAATAAATCTGCCAGTAACTACAACAAAAACAGATTCTTTTTTTCAAAATTGAATCTTATTAACACAACATACCTACGAATCATAGAGAGAGATTCTAATGAATGAACGTAGAATCTTAATTGATAAAATTTTCACATAGAAACTGGTATATATATAGAGAGAGAGAGAGTGTGTCCCAAATCTACGAATCCTAGAGAGAGAGATTTGAAATCTCGAAGTTTATTATTTTATGTTGGGAAATTCTCCATTTTGACTGAAAATTTGGAATAGAATTTTATTTTGACCTCTGTCAAAATTTTTACAATATATTAACTAATGATTAAATAGTATACTTATTTTGTCCCTTTTTTATTTGTTCTTTTAAAATTCAAAAACTCTGTACACTCTCTTCTTCAAATACTTGGCCATCCCTAAAATTTTGTTTTAAATTTATAAACAGTTTCAAATATTATATTTTTTAAAGATTTGAACTAAAATAATTAATTGTAGACTTAAAAAAATTAAAAATAAATAAAAATTGATGAGTTTTTATTCTAAATTTAATTTTATTATATTTTTTTACTTGTTTTGTATATAATCATTAAAAATATATAGATATAGCATTAGTAAAATGTAAAATGAGTGTAAATAATTAAAAATAATAAAAAAGACCGAAAATAGCGAATTTTGACCGTTGTTACGATTCACAAATCGGTGTGTGCGCACCAGCACAGTGACCCACACTCGGAGCGCATGATTGGACTTGTCAAGCTGATGTACGCCCTGTAGCGCAGAGGGCACACTATTTCCACGTGGTGCCATGTGGTATTTTTTTTTAATCAATATTTTTTTCTTTATTTTTTTCTTTATATTAAGTTTTATTTATTTATTTATCAATTTTTTTATTTTATTTTGTTTATATATTTATATTCAATGTTTTGTATTGTTTTTAATTATTATATATATACTAAACTAATAATTATTATTTTTTGTTTATTTTTCAAGTGCTGTTGATATTATCATGATGTAAATTTCGACTATTATATACTTCGGAGGAAGATGAGAGAGTTCTAATGATGATTTTGAAATATACATTAGATATCAAAATATCTACATAGTAATTCCAAAAAAATTAAATATGAAGTGTTGTTGAGAAGAGTTTATCATCTTTTGGGAGTTGATCAAGTGCAGTATAAAGTGACTCTGAAGTTCGAGATTCCTTTAAATACTATAAAGTTTAAACCTATTCCACTTGTAAATGATAACGATGTGATATTGTGGTTAAGCCTACAAACAAATATTGCTACACCTCTATGTGTTACAGTGGATGCTTGAACTCCTGAATATAAAAATAAAGTAAAAGCACCCATGGAGTAGAAATAAGGTTACGCTAATCAATTCAAGTTTGCAACTCATGTGTGTGTTCCAAATCCCTAAAGGATTATCATTATTCTTCTCAATGTTCAATGAATAACCAGCTTACACATATTATAATAGTTAGATATATATATATATATAGGTGTTGGTATTGATCTTGGCTATGATATTTGTCACGCCCCAAACTCAAAAGATTTGAAACATGACATAACTTACACTCATTCAATAATGTGCACTCATAATTAATATTGCATAAAATTTCAAACTTGAATTCAACATAGGAATCTTTATAAGTTGCTAGTAAGTTTAATGTAAAATCAACCCATGACCATACTTGGTGAAACATAAACCAAATACAATCATACCTAATAAAATAACACATAAGTATTTATTCAGTATGGACAAATCAAATATCTTAAACTATGTGTCCACAAATGAAACACTTAGTAACCTAGCAACTTAGAGAACCCAAGGGATAGCAGAAGTCTTGCCAAATCCGCTAAGTACACATGTACCTTATTTACCTGAAATCACCATAAACTATAATGAGTATAAAACTCAATAAGTATACTAGTTTTTCATATATCAAATTACAAATACATATATGTACACAATGCATGTGTATGATATGCTGTGATAAATCAAAATCATAATCTTATCAAATCACGTATCAAGTAAGCGCTTACACATTCTTTCAAAATAAATAATAGGAATACCATCACTCAACTACTACTTAGTAGGACTTTCATATCACATATCACATAATGAGCCAAATGTCACTCGTATGTGACATATCGTATGAGGGGAATAGTACAAGTTAGGTTTAAATTACACATATATAATACCCATGCCCGAAGGTAAGAGCCAACCCCTCACCCTGATCATCGGTGAGTCCTCTCACATGCACCAATATGCCATCACACGAATGTGATGACTCACTCTTCCTTTAGGTACTAATAGGATCCTCCCTACATACGGAACACATAACATATACCAATCCCGAAGGAAAGGCCACACATAAAAGCTCCACAAATCACATAAGATGCCTACTATGTCAACAGTGAGTTCAAGTATCTTCAAAACATAAAATGTTTCTCATGAACATATTACACTTCAAAAGCTTTCTTTGTTAACCACATTTCATTTTGAAAGCTCACTTTCAAAAATACATATATGTCATGTATGTCCATGCTCGCATTCATAAACACGTGTCTTTCACATTTCATATCAAAATATACTTTGACATAACATAAACATATTCCTAAGCACATTTACAAAAATCATACATAACAATTACTATGTTTATTGTGATTTCAGTAAAAGTCTAGTATATTTACCTCTTAACACTTTCGGCTACAAGGCTTAATTCTCCTTAACCTATCAATGGAGATTAATCCTTTCATAAGTCTCAACATTCACACAAAACACTTTAAATAGCTTACAAAACTATACATATTGCACTTATCACATTGAATTGGTCTAATTACTTAGTTTCTCAAAACTTGTCATTCTGACCACTTACACTTAACAAAATTTTATTATACATCAAATGATGTCCAATTGCTCCAAAATTAGAATATATCTTCCTTAACTCATATATCCTCCTTATGTATGAATATTATATCATAATTCTTCCACAATCCATTTCATAAACACTATCAAATCCAAACTATTATTTTGGCGGGATCAAGATATTTACTGAACAGTATTCAGTCTAACAATTTTATAAAATCATATACTAACTCAAAAATTATAAAACTACTACAAAATTACTCTTGACACATATTTAAACCCATGATAAATATTTCACTTCAAAATCCCTGCCAAAAGTATTTTAAAACTATTTTATTTCATAACTTTAAAAATCTATTAATCAAATACTGAAATGAGCTAATACGATTTTGAAAACTCATAACAATTTAACCACATTGATCTAAATTCCTAATTTTAAATATATCATATTAGACATATTAATTTATCATATTTCAGAAATTTGTAATTTTTTAAGATCATTCAGCAGATCAAAAATTATTTGTCATTGTATCATACTGTTAACACAGGAAATTTCTAGAATTTCATGGTCATTTTAGCAAATTCACTACAAATTTAATTTTTAGAATTTTTAATCGATTAAAAGTCTCAAATGATTCTAGACATGTCTAATTGCATATACTCAAAATTCAAAACCAGAATCGAAGCACAACAATTTATAAATTTCCTGGATCAAGAGACTATCAAGTAGAAATTATGCAATTCATCATGATTTATCAAGCTATCTACATAAATCATCATCAATTCTCACAATATCTTACAAATTACACATCAAATCCTCAATTATACATATTTCAGAAATCAAAACTTAAATGAATTTACTAAATTAACACCAAGAAATTTAGAATGGGTTATAATATACCTCTTAAAGCTTAAATTCTAACTTTCTTCTTCTTCTTCTTCTCTTTCTCTCCCCTTTCTTTCTCTCTTTTCTCACTCTAAAAGAGGTGGCTCGATCAAATGACTGAATTAGAGTTACAAATGTATATTTTTATACTAAGAGGCTAACTTTTAATATTTACAAATTAACCCCCAAAACTTTCAAAGTATTACAATTTGGTCCCTAAAATAAATCTAAAGTCTTGCAAATAAACTCAATATTAATAATATGTCCTTAATCTATACAAACAATACTAATAATAATATATAAATTAAGTATCATCCACATATAAATAAAATATGAATATTATACATATATATAAATATTTATTCTTTTCGGTGTTGGATAAGTAGTTACTATAATATTGGTCATAATATTAGTAATGATGCTGAAAATGACGAAGGTTATGAAAATGATGATCGTGGTTATGATGTTGGATATAAGAATGGTAATGATGATCGAAATGATGATGATGATGTTAATTATGGAGATCAAAGTGTATCATGTCCCTGATTTTCAACACCAATTGAATAAGATACGAGAAATGAGATCTGATGTAACTAAGTACTTAGAGGAGGATGTTGGTACGATAATATGGGCTCGATCAGCTGGTGCTTTCAAAAGGTACGACGTCATGACTATTAATATTGTAGAAACCATTAATGAAGTTGTAAAAGAAGTAAGAAAATTTTTTGTGACCAATTTAGTAGAGTGGATACGGGAGCTAACGCAACTATAGTTATACCATAGACAGTTGGTTGCACAAAATATGACGACCGTCTTAACGAATTGGTTAAATCACAAAGTCATGAAATATATTGGTGACGTAAGTTAAATAATAGTTTGCCCTGTTTATTTCTCATGATTTATGGTCAGAGGCAGTGGCAAAGACGGGATAGTAGACATTTCTAATAGAACATGTAGCTGTCAGAAGTTTGACTATCGGCGACTGGCTTGTCCCCATGCACTCATCGTATACAGATACATAAGATTATCGTACGAGAGTCTTTGTTCGACTTATTACACATTTGAGACTTTATTTTGTACCTTATAGCGAGTCAGTACTTCTAATTGGCCATCCGTCGAATTGGATTGTCTCAGAAATTTAAAAAATATGTACATCCAGCCTCTGATAGCACGTCATTAAACAGGCAATCTTAGGACGTATCGAATTCCATCTCAAAAGAAGGAACCATCGAAGAAGATTTATAAAACTACCTTATTTATATTTTAATTTTAATTTCACTATAATATATAGCTTTTTTTTTTTCGTATGAGTGTGAGATGGAGTAAATGACTGGATTCTGAGGCACGATTTTGTAAAAAGATTTTATTTTATAAAAGATTATTATATATCATTTTCTAATTATACTACTTTGTATTAGAGTATTAAGATTCGTAACTTTTGTAACGCACTTATTTTGTAATGTATTTATACTTTTTATTATGTTGGTGTTGAAAATATTCAATTTTAGATCAATTATGAAAATATCTATATAGGTGTCAAAATTGTAAATTACGGGAATGGAATGTTTGATATTTTAATGAAATTTTGACAAAATATCCCCTATTATATGAACATTCTCAAACCTACATATTTAAAAAATACACTTCTATATAATTATATATATCATCTCATCTCTACATACATCCACCCAACAGGCAGACATCAAAATAATAATATGACACAAATGCACATATAAAAAAAATATATTACACATCTATGAAGTAAAATATATTACATAAGATTATCGTACGAGAGTTTTTGTTCGACTTATTACACATTTGAAACTTTATTTTGTACTTATAGCGAGTCAGTACTTCTAGTTGGCCATCCGTCGGATTGGATTGTCTCAGAAATTTGAAAAATATGTACATCCAACCTCTGATAGCACGTCATTAGGCAAGCAATCTTAGGACGTATCGAATTCCATCGAAAAAGATTTATAAAACTACCTTATTTATATTTTAATTTTAATTTCACTGTAATATATAGCTTTTTTTGTTTCGAATGAGTGTGAGATAGAGGAAATGACCTGGATTTCAAGGCACAATTTTGTATAAAGATTTCATTGTATGAAGGATTATTATATATCATTTTCTAATTATACTACTTTGCATTAGAGTGTTGAGATTCGTAACTTTTGTAACGCACTTATTTTGTAATGCACTTATACTTTTTATTATGTTGGTGTTAAAAATATTCAATTTTAGATAAATTATAAAAATATCTATATAAATGTCAAAATTGTAAATTACGTGAATGGGATGTTTGATATTTTAACGAAATTTTGACAAAATCTCTCATATTATATAAACGTTCTCAAACTTACATATTTGAAAAATACACTTATATACAATTATATATATCATCCCTACATACATCCACCCAACACGCAGACATCAAAATAATAACATGACACAAATGCACATATAAAAAAACAATATTACACATCTATAAAGTAAATACTGTTGTGGTCCACAAATCAATGGTCGTCTTTTATCTATAAAAAGCACTAATCGAAGGGAATAACTCAAATGGTCAACCTAACATAAGATACTCAATAAACATACCGACAAATACGCCACAATCTTCGCTCACGATTGTCTATTGAGATATGTTATCCTTCAAACGAATGACTGGCCAAGAAAACATATCTGAATTCTGTATTCCCTTTAAACTATAAAAATCCACATTTACAAAGATAAAATGGCATGACAACACTTAGAGGTTCCGTAAATTTTTGAATGGCATCATCGGAGTGACCGTTCATGTTGGAATTATACAACGTAATCTTCCTCTAAACAAGGTCGACCTTTACTACAAACTAATGTTCTTGATTGATATTCAATAGAATATATACCTACAAAAACTATTATTATATTTAATAACAATAAAAAAGTTATTAATTCCACTACCTTATTGACCGATGCCCGCGATTTAGCACCAAGTAAATCAGTCTTTATTCCAAGTACATATGACAACAATAGTTCGATCCATTGGCCGTTAGAGCTTGCATTGGGGGTGAAAGATATTTGACACATTTGTTTAATGTATTCCTAAATATATATATGACTTTAAACTCATTAATAGTTAACCAACGGTATTATAATGTAGTATACACAATAAATGGATAAAAAATACTCATTTAAATATATGCATCTACAGTTGTGCAACCTGTGAGTACACGTTGAGAAACATCCTCTGCCGTATACACATAACTCTTAAGTACTCATTTATATGCTGCAAAACCATGATAAAATGTATATAAGTTTTGATACTGTTAAAAAACTCACAACAAAAAAAATATAAAAAAAAGTCCTCACTGCATCATCAAGCAAGTGAAACAATAGCTCTTTAAACTATATGCTGCTAGCATTGAGTCCATGTAAAGTAACAAGCTGCGTTGGGTCATTTTTATTTATCCAATCCATAATGTCTCTAAATTTTTCTTGATGAATAAAAATTAGTTGCTCGTTTATGTCAACTGTAGCTTTTACTTCCAATTCCACAAATTTCTTTTTTATGAGTTTTTTGAACGAATTAGTATAAGGATTGCATTAGGCTTATGCCTTCCTGTAATGGCTCCCATACCTGCTCATATTTTGAGCTAATGCAGCAAGTATAATTTTTACACTTACAAGGTTCTTAATTATATGTTGTATATCCATTAGCATAGGCTAATGTTTAGACTCATTCGCAGGAGTGTAAGCCTGAAAGTCAGTGGCCATGAATTCGATGCCCTAAAACCAAACAACATCAACTAATGTATTGACTTGTTAAACTTTGTGCCTAATAAAATATAAGTTCAAAATGTACCATAGTCTGTCCTACATCCTTAGAGATACTAGATGACTTCATGTGCTGCATTATAAGAGATATATATAATGCAAGATCTCTTCTTTATCCTTATCCATCCTACTCATTACCTCTGTTGAATCTTTGAGCCAATACAATCAATCTTTGTAGAAAGCTCTAAGCTAATCTTATCAATCTTGTTAAACATCTCTGCTTGAAAATCATCAATCCTTTTCTCTAGGATATGATACTGCGATAATGATGTGCTGGGCTCAAATTATACATAAGTAATTAAAATCAATCTTCACAATGTAATACTCATCAATAACATATAGTAGTGAGTGAATTCAAGAAAAAAGATTAAATTATTATACTATTGATTTAGTCATTGACGGGGCTTGAAATTCGTACTCAGGCTGAACATCTATATCAACCTGACGATAAATAAATTGGGTGTTCGAAAGCTCAATTTTCTTCAACTTTAGAGTCCCTCCCCATTTTCCTAATAGGTTGCACAATTTTACCGTCACATGACAATCCGCATTCTTCTTATATTTATGTGGTACCATCCTATGTCTTCCAAAGCCTACACAAAATTTTGGATTTATTAATCACTAATAGAAAAAACAATAAAATTTATAGGAAAATTATATATATATATTTTTCGTTGATGGTAAAAACATACTCCAATACCATTGAAGAGAACATTTGCGACGTCTTCGTATAATATAGTGCTCGTACTAGACTAATTTAGAAGACGTGAATTATGGTCACCATCCTTGTACTCAAACATCTCTTTACATCTTGAGATCGCCTTGTAGATTCATACCTGAGATAATAAAGAAAAAATTAACAATCTCAAAAAATAACAACATTATTCTCTTATTTTATGTAAAATAAAAATAATAATTTTTTTCTACATCTCAATATGATAATGAATCAAAAAGAAAAGAATTACTCACTAAGAATGTTTGACCAAATACGTATAGGTTGTATATTTCCCTATCCAGAGCATTGACTTTTCTGACATTTATTAACTTTTTAATTATAGTATAGTTTAAGCATAGTCCATATAATCGTGCCCCAATGATATGCATTAAACTCATCAAAATCATCTACGAGGCGAAGCACAAAATATTATATGAATCTATTCTGATTACATGACATCAAAAATTTATAAAATACTTAAAATAGACACATTTTCACTGCATCTATATCATTGTTAAATGTAACGCTATTGAACTACATATCTAAATCCTAGTAGGTCAAGTCATTTCTACCCTTAAAGTATTTATGTCAAAGTCTACTATCCAACCTACTTACTAGCGGATAATCCTTCATCCTCAAATCAGTAATCAAATAAAACTCTAGACGAAAAAATCTAATACGCCTATTGCCTAAATAAAATCACAATTCTTTATGTAAATTTTTTGTATATACGCATCTTAATAAAACTTTGTATACTAAAATAACTGAGAATGGAATATCATGTACATCCAAAAAAATTATCAAAACACATGGTTCTAAATATTTTAATCTACCTTAAAGTAAATTTTTCTTTTTTTTATAGCTCATAACTTCGACTAAGCAGATATAGTTGATCGGTAAAATTATTTTTGACAATTATATAGTCCTTTGAGACATTCTCCTTCCTAAAAGAAAAATATTAGCATATAAACAATTATTAAATAATTCAAATAATTACTAAAAATTAAAAAAATTATTAAAACTTTTTCATCTAATAATATAATAATGATTAAAAAAATTAAAATAATGACTAAATTTAGTCACAATTTTAATATTTTTTAATAAAAAAATTAAATAAATTAAATATAAAAAATAGCTCCATCGCATAGCGCCACATGTGAGTGGGCATGACGCATGCTATAGCACGCGTCACATTAATGCGGTGCGTGGCTTCACAGACAATCGTGAAAAATGGCCAAAATTTGTCATTTTCAACTCTTTTGTCATTTTGAGCTACTTATACTTATTTTTAATCTATTTTACACTTTACTAATACTGTATTTATACATTTTTAAGTAGTATATACAAAAATAACTTAAAAACACAACAAAATTGGTGCGTGGCTTCACAGACAATCGTGAAAAATGACCAGAATTTGTCATTTTCAACTCTTTTGTCATTTTGAGCTACTTATACTTATTTTTAATCTATTTTACACTTTAATAATACTATATCTATATATTTTTAAGTAGTATATACAAAAATAACTTAAAAACACAACAAAATTAGTGCGTGGCTTCACAGACAATCGTGAAAAATGGCCAGAATTTGTCATTTTCAACTCTTTTGTCATTTTAAGCTACTTATACTTATTTTTAATCTATTTTACACTTTACTAACACTACATTTATACATTTTTAAGTAGTATATACAAAAATAACTTAAAAATACAACAAAATTAAATTTAGAATAAAAATTTATTAATTATCGCTTATTTTTTTATTTTTTTCAACTATACAATTAATTATTTTAATTTAAATCTTTAAAATATACAATATTTAAAGCTAATCTACAGATTTAGAATAAAATCTTTGAATGGTCGATAGTTGAGAGAAGAGAGAGTTTGGAGGGTTTGCGAGATTTTGAAAAAAAATATATAAAAGGGGCAAAATAGATATTATGATTTCTTTGTAGTTAATATATTTTACAATAAATTTTACCGTGTCAAAAAGTTCTTTACTTTAAATACCCGGTCAAAAACGCCAATTTCCCTTTTATGTTTAGCGATGTACCTTAAAAGAGAAGGAGAAGAGAGACGCTTATTAGTTGGGAGTAATCGAAATTTCCGTAGGTTGTGCTTTGTGTTTTGCTTTCGGTGTTGTCAGAAAGCAAAAATACAAATATATATATATATATATAAAAAACAAAATGACGGCAATTTGTGAAAGAAGGGAGGGGGGGCTTTTATTTGTGAAAAAATCTTAAGCGTTGCTGATTTGAATTTTTGTGGGTTAATCGGCCAGCTTTTTAGTTGGACATTAAAAGAAATAGCTTTTTGTGGGCTAATGTGTTCTGTAAACATTTCTGAAATTAAAAAAAAAATTCAAATAACATTTTTAAGAGAATGGTATTTCTTGACAAAAATAATATTTCTTTTTATTTTAAGCACAAAAAAAAAATTTATTAATAAAAATTGACAAATAAAATAATATGAGTAGGGATAAATTTATCTAATTTTTAATAAAGTAGATTTTAGCCTTTTTTAAGTCTAGATTTATGAGTTGTGCCTCAACAAATATTATTGTTGTATGTCCAATAAATTTTTAATTGTAAATATCAATACATTATCGTAATATTTTAAAACAATTTGAGATAAGTTAATGAAATACTATTTTACAAAAATATTTTTCATTAGTTATTTTTTTTCATATATCATAAATTAGTTGTAAGATATTTTATTTGAGTAAATTTAACTATGCCCTAATTATTTATATTTTTAATTCAAATTTTAACATCTAATTATTACATTTTCAAATATAATTACATTTTAAATTCTAACTATTACGTAAATTTCCTATTACAATTACTATTATGGGTGGATGCAAAAAGTCGTAAATTAGAAAAATATTGAACCAAACAATTAAGTGGACCTCAAATCAAATTCAACTAAATTTATAAGATTATAATTCTAATTGCATATAGGTATGGACAAAAAATTAGATACCAAGAAAATAAAATCGAAACCAAATTGAATCATCCAATTAAATGTACATTGAATTGTGCTCACCCTCAATTACAATTAAAGTTATAATTTTAATTATAATTCCAATCACGTGTAATAACATGCAATTATAATTATAATTTTAATTCTGATTATATTTTAATTATTACATATTAATTCTAATTTCAGATCTAATTACAATTACTTTTTCAATTCTAATTATATTTGTAATTATTATTCACACTTCAATTTTAATTATTATATTTTCAATTGCAATTACAATTGCGATTACAATTCTAAATGCAACTACTTGCAATTACAATTATAATTGCAATATCAATTTAATTATATTTTTAATTATTATATTTTTAATTTAATTTTAATTCCAATTATTATATTTCTAATTACAATTACGATTTCAATTCTAACTTCAATTACATACAATTCTATTTTCAATTCCAATTATGTTTATAAATATTTTATTTCTATTCAAAATTTAATTCTTATGATTACATTTTTTAATTACAATAACGATTTCAATTCTAACTCAAATTACATATAATTACATTTACAATTCTATTTATAATTATTCCATTTCTAATATAAATTTTAATTATAATAATTACAATTTCAATTATAAATACAATTTTAATTCCAATTTCAAATTATACTTATTACATTTTAAATTTAAATTATTATAAATATTATAATTCTAATTAAAATTACATACAATTAAATTACAATTGCAATTATAATTATAATTATATTTATGATTTTAAAATTGCTAATTTAAAAAATATTTGCAGTTAACGTATTATTTACACAATTTTCGTGGTTAAATGTAAATGGGACATTTAGTCACGAATATTTTATGGCTAATAGTTGGGCGGGAAGTACAAATCTTTGTTGAAAAATTTATTAGCCATGAATTAAAGTTTGTGGTTAAATATTACTAATTTTGGTCACGAAACAATATTTCGTAGCTAAAGATTACTACTTTTAACTGCAAATTAAACTTTTGTAGTTAAATATTACTACTTTTAGCTGTAAACTAAAAATTCGTAGCTAAAAATCACTATATTTAACCATAGAGTAGACTATGTTTAGTCACGAAATAAGAATTTGTGGCTATACATATCTACTTTTGGCCATGAACTAAATTTTCATAGCCAAAAGACATTATATTTAGTCACGATGTAAATTTTCATGCCCATATGTCACTATGTTTAGCCACAAAATGAAATTTCATGGCTAATGCTTATTACATTTAGTCACGAAAATTAAGTTCATGGTTGAATGTAATACATTTATCCACAAACTAAAGCTTTGTGGCTAAATTACATTACATGTAACCACAATTGTTCATAGCTATAAGTGACTTCTTTTAATCATGAAATATTTGTGGCTACACTTATGGCTAATTTTTTAGCATGAATCTAAATGTTTTGGTGATAAACAATTAGTCATAAATAAAAAAATATCATGGTTAAATGTATCTTTTAGCCACGTAAAATTTGTGGCTAAATCGTTGTTTAATATCTTGGTTTCTTTAGCTAAAAAATTTAATTTTGTAGCTAAATTTTATTATAGGTCACAAAATTTTGTTTGTTGCTAAAACCCAAACTTTTTATATTGCATTTTGCAAGATTGTTTTGAATATTCAACAAAAATATTTATTTTTAATTATTGGCACGTTGGTTATTAAAATATTTTTACCATTTTTTATTGAAAGACTATTATTTTTCATGTGAATATATAACATTTTTCTAAGAGTTGGCCTATACTTAAAATATTCATCAAGCTCCATAAACATATTTTTACTCTCGCGCATATTATTGCTAACTTCGGTGTCAAGATACCAATTACTCTTTTCTCCATCATGTTCTCCTCTATATGCCAACAATAAAATGGACTCATGTCATTTTTATATTTTCTACAAATTTTGATTTTTTTTTAACATTATTAGTAATTTTGCAATTTGAAGCATAATACTCAAATTTTTTGCAATTGTAACATTAATATGAGAAAGGTCATACATTTGTCATGAGTTATTTCCTCTTCTGTCTATTCTTATAAGAAATGACTTGTGTGTTTATTCTTCTCTATTTATTCTTTAAAATCTCATTTTCTTAGATTTTTACTATGACCTCTTCTACAGCTTCTCTCATTATTGGTGCATTCATCTTTCTCTTTTAAATTAAGCATTTTTTAAAGAATTTACTTATTCTTCTTTTTTCATATTTACTTCTCTCCATAGGCTTCTTAAGATCCCATAAGTTTTTCAATACTCGTGTTCTCTAAATCTTTAGATTCTTCAATAACTATAACAATATACTCATCTTTTAGATTTAAAGAGCGGATAATTTTTTTCACTACACATGTATCATCCACACTTTTACATTTCCTTTTAATTTGGTTAACTATTGCCAAAACTCTAAAAAAATATTCAAAAATAATTTTTGAATCTTTCATATGTAAAGATTCAAACTCACCTCTTAAAGTTTGAACACATACATTCTTCACTTTCTCCACTCATTTCTAAGAAGTATGAAGTTACCCCCATGCTTCTCTAGCAATTGTTGCATTGGCAACCTTCTCAAAACCACCATTATCTAAGGTTTGATAGATGATGTGAGAGTTTTCTTGTCTCTTTCTCTTACTTTCTTCAAAATTTTCTTTTGTGCTTGAGAAAGAGATGCCGCATCTTGTGGCTCCTCATAAACCTTTCTCTACAATCTCTCAAGCATTTTGAAAACTTAACAAAGCCTTCATCTTAATGCTCTAAATATCGTAGTTAAGCTTGTTAAGTATGGGGTTGGAAGGAACCATCTCAATTTCTATTTTTATTCAAGTGAGATTCTTATAGCTGTGATGCCACTTTATTGCAAGAGAAGTTTAGGGTTTAGGAAATTTTTGGTAGATAGTGAATTGAAAAAGAAGAGAGGATTTATAGAAAATAACTCTTATTGAATTCTCAAATATGGCTTGTTACAAAATAAAAGAACTCACCTATATATAGTGGTTTATGGAGAGTCTTAAAATTGAGTAAATCTTGAGAATATATAAACTAATGATAAACTTTTGACTTGTCACAAATAATATATAGGTAGTGGGTCTCTAATTAATAGCGGAATAGACAATATGGGTCAAATTGACTCTTGAGTTTTAAATAAAAATAAATGTCATATTTCACATCGAATAAAATTTAGTGAATCTTGAAAATAAAATGAGTTAATAACAAACATCAAACCTATGACATATAATACATCCATATTTAAAATGACGAAGTTTGAATTTTTGGTACACACACTAACATAAAATTTTAAATAATTAATTTTACAAAAATCTTAAATAATTATTAAATCTTTGATTATGATTAAGCCTTAATACTATTAGGAAACACTCCCGTCAACGAAAATCCTAAATAATTATTAATTCTTTTATTATGATTAAGCTTTAATGCTATAAGGAACCACTCACGTCCTAAATCTTGAGAATGTATTGTCCAATTACAAGCATCCCGCCTGTGATATAAATAGTACATCCACATTTCAAACAACGTTTGAATTTATATTGCCCACACTAACGTAAAATTTTCAAGAGTTGATATTACAAAAATTAATTCTTTTATTATGATAAGCCTTAATATTATAAGGAAATACTAACGTCATAAACCAATATGTATAAATTTTATTGTTTTCAATTTTCATGTCTTTCTCTCTTTTCTCAAACACCCTTCTTCTTCTTATTCTTCGTTTTGAGTAAATTGGTTTCTTGTAATTTATCATTTCACAACTGATTCCATAATATTATGAGGCCAACCCAACGCTATAATATTACCTTTTATCAAAACTCAAAGGTCTTCAAAACTTTTAAATCCTCCAAATCATTACTCCTTGCTAACACTAAAATTTGTGATTTTTAATTGTTGCTATCAAACTTCACAAGATTTAAAATGAGAAGTTACTTTGCCAATTGAGAAAGAATTCATTTGATTACTTAGATTTGAAGTGTGTGCTTGAATTGAGTTCAAAAAGCTTGTCATATCTTTGATACCAAAAAACAAATTTGAAGATTTGTTAAGAAAATATTTTTTTTTAAAAAAGTATTTAGACTTTTCAAGAAACAGATTCAAACTCTGAACAAAGATAATAAACCTTTCAAGAGAAAGGAAATCACTATGGTTGCATACGCAGGAGCACCGACGATGAGAAATGCACCAATCCCCCGGGTACTCCTATGGCCGATCTGTCACCCAACCTACTTAAGGCTTGACCCCGTCCTGTTTGAAGAATGACCCTTATGGCACAACTTACTTAGTTATTCTTGCAGTTCCACTACAGATAATGAATCTGGATAGTATGGATCTCAGTTTAATTGTTCTCCGCTACTCCTTTTTCTTATGCATATCGTGGGTAGTTAATCTAGCTACTTATTAATTGAGAAAAACCTCTCCTCTCTGTCCGCGGAGAATCTCAATGAGCGAAAGCCTTGATTGAAATAATGCCAATCGCAGGTTATTCATTTAGTTGATAACTTGCAATTCTGTGCTATTCGCTATTTACGGAGAGAAATTACAGCAGAAGTTAGTAGAAGCAAAAGGCAAGCGGATGATTTTGGCGGAAAATTAGAATAGTCTCGAACAAACTGACTGAATAAATCTTTAACCTCTCAGCCAAGCCATATTAACACTCTTTTCTTCAGTAGCCATGTCATTATCTGGCTCATTAAAGAAACATATATATCTAAGTATTTTATGAATTGTAACTTAATTTCTAAGAAAGTTATAAATAAAAAAACCGAGAAATTAATTCAGCCAAACAAACAAGAGGAAAGATTTTGAGAGAAAACTAAATGAGGGAAATTTTGTTATTTTACCTCAGCTATTTATAGAGAGCTCTAGCTAGTATGTGTAAGTAGATTAATTTTGACCGACTAACTAATTCTATTAATAGTTTAATTATTAATCCACGTCGTATGGTTCTGCCTCTCTTCTGCTGCCACTTAGTCATCTGAATCATCTTCATATTGCTGCTGTGGCTGCTGTGGCTGCTGAGTCATGTTTTCAGTCGCGAACTCGGGAATCTTGAATATAACATTGTGAGAGTTTTGGTGTATATTCTTCCTCTACATATATACAATAAGTAATTTCTGTTCACGTACATGACATTAAGTTCAAAATCTTCAAGGGATCAAATCAATCTACTAGATTCTCCTTATCATTGTGACACACAGATCTTTGCTGGCAATTGCCACGAATGAAAAAAAAAAACTCGTAATGGCAATCGATAATATGTTAGTATTTCTTTCGTTCAGATTCAACAGCCACGAGTCCAAATTAGAGCAGTCAAGGAATAAGATTAGATAGATGAAGCAGCTGCAATCCCTCTCTTGAAAATTTCTCGAGTTCTGTATATTCCCATTAAATTATTCATACACTACAAAATATTACATTTTTACACTGGTTGAATATCTACTGAGCTATAAATTAATGCTCAGAAGCAAGGCCTAATTGCATGAGGTGGTGGTGAATATCTGGAGGGTGATCGTAGAGTTTAGGCCTTTCTGGCTGCACCCAGCGCCCGTCTTTGCTCCTGACCATTCCCTTGTTCTCATCCTGCCTCCAGTGTGGTGGAACCAAGTAATCATCTTTCAAAAAATCAGAGGCTTTATTCACCAATGCAGGGTCTCTTCCACTAGCCAGCACAAATCTATGCCCTTTCCCATGGTAACTGCATTAATAGCATAAAGAAAAATTGTCAGAGTTATATTGACGATTTGGTTTGCGTCATATTTGATCACATGAACATTGGACCTCTTTCAGATCGGCCCCAGCCTATTCAAGTTGTATAAATTTATTAATTTGAACTTGAGATTGTGACTTCCTAATATATAAGGTGTGGTCTACTTGAAGACTTTTAAGAGTTTTGGAGAGCAAAAGCTAAAAGTAAAATAGCCACTTCCAAGAGTAAAATACTTTTTAAATTAAGTTTCGCACTATCAAATTGCTCATGGGATTATTGCACTGCAATTTTATATTGTAATGCAACCAGTTATCACAATCATAATTACTATCCATAGGAACTTTATGCAATAATTTAATATCAAAAGTTAGGCCATAAACAAGTCGGACATGGGGGACATGGTCGCAACGTATTTCATATTATAATGGTTTTCCAGCTAAGTGATCCAACCTTCGATACAAAAGATTGTCGTATACTCTACATGGCACTGGCAGTGTGGGTGGCACATAAAATCAACTACAATGGCAATATATTGCACGAGATGCCCTGGTGAAATGACCCCGTAGTTATTAATTATTCTTGGGAACCTATCTTATAAATCTATGTAACGCCAATTTTCTCTCATTGGATGGTGAAAAGAGGATTCAAATTCTGATAAGACGAAATTTTAAGTGGTCCTAAATTATATATAATAACCAAACAATTAAATGAATTCAACTGTGGAACAAGAACATAATTAATTAATTAACCAAGAGTAAGAAAATACTAACCCATCGAGCAAATGCAAGAGAGCTTCCAAATTATGTGCACAAGTAGGATGAGCCGTCGGTTTCAAGAACGGAGAATTCTTGTGATCCAAGGCCAACTCAACCCCAACGTGCGAGTAACTCCAAGGAAACCCCTCAGCCATTTTCATCAAGACCGGCGAAACATTCTCATTTAAGAAAAATCCCGGCGACTTTGGCACAACATCGTGCAAATTGATCACCCTTAACACCTTCAATTCCAGAGATTCAATCCTCTCTTTGAACCTCACGTTGCCAACCCGAGGACCCGAAAACGAAAACACACTAACAGGCACAGCCCGACTGTCTCGCAGCACATTGATGCCAGTTTCAACGATGTCGTATGCACTTAATATTGCTAAAGCACTGCCAAGACTGTGGCCTGTGATAGTTATGCTCACTTCTTCGTCGTAATAGAGCTCTAATAATCTTTTAACTTCTGTTACGATTTGTTCTCGAGCAGAAAACTTACAGAAGCGGCACGTTACATCTTTGCCCGTATAGAGATCTAAGAATCCGGATTCGACTTTCACTGTCGGATCCGGACAAGGGATTTTGTTGTTAGAGATGGGCTTGAGAAAATCCATCAAGTCAGCAATCCATTCTAGGCGCGTCACCGTGCCTCTCCATGCAATCGTGATATCTCGACGGCCTAAGCGCTTGGTCGTTTCGTCGTTTGAAACGGCGACGTATCCCATCCAGTTGGCGTTCTTGCTCCACATTTTTGGCCACCGAGATTTTTTAAAGAAATTCGGGAGATTAATATTCGAGGTTGCGTAGAGGTACCGCGAGACATCGTAACCATGATGGGTCATTTCTAAAGAGCTGAAAAACTGACGATGCATGAATCTGCAGCTTCCACAGTAGTTCGAAAATGGGTCGAAGTCAAAAGCATCGTAGCAAGCTTGTGCCATTTCTCCGTACCGGATCAATTCGGATCGTAGAAGTTGGTCCATCGGGTCAAGCATGCCCACCCAGTCATCTTGGCCGTGGATTTCTCGCCATACATCAGCTAGCTTTCTCTCTGGTTCTAGCTTATTAGTTGTAAAGCTTTCTTCTCGTTGTTGCTGATCCTGTCTTTCGAGCTCAGTGATGATTGAGGATAAAGACTCGTTTGTTTTGGACAAGACCCTAGATATGGTAGGGGTAGCTGGTATTGTTGAAAACTTTAGGGTTTTTGAGTGACCAAATTGATATTTTTGTTCTGAAATTGAAACGGGGAAGCATCTTTCAGGTCGCAGAAAGTCATTTACTTGGTTTTGCTTGAGGGAAAGGATCTTGTTAGATGGAGAAAAGGTTGCCATTGAAGGTTTGTGAAAGCTTGGTCAAAGTGGTAAGGTGGTGAAAGAGGAGTACCTGGGTGAGTTTTATCGGGAGAGGAAATAATTATCGAGTTTGGTCGAATAATATTTATAATCTCAATGTTATCGTCATATTATATAATTTTTACATACATTACCAATGAAATTTTAAGTGCATGTGATTCACGTGGGTTGCTCATTCTCTTGGTTTCGGGAAAGTTCGTGTGCGACAACTACTACGAAGACCAAGACTAAATGTGATCGGTTACACGAGAAAGAGTTTCTAGTTAGTTTTTGAAGTGTAATGTAATTTTACTTTAACAATCCAAAAAGATAAATGAACAATAGTGTTGCACGGCTTAAAGGTAAATTAATTGGTAAAAAGGGCGAGAAGGTCCGACACTAAAGAGCATTTCGGTGGTGTGGCAGTTGCACTTTGTCTCTATCACTTCCTTGAATGAACCCAAAAGTGTGCATTTTGGGATAATTATATTTATTAAATATTATTTTAAATTAATATATCAATTAGTTATTGTAGGATAAAATAATATAATTTTTAAAAATATTTTATTATTTAATAATTATTTAGTATATTATTTAAAATAAAATTTAAAAAGTATAATATTATTTTTTATCAAAATTTAATTGAAAAGAGACAACCCTAACACTTATTGAGTGTTGTACAATATTTAAAAAAAAATATATCGAAGCTTTAGATTTAAACTCGTATGATTTTATTCATGAGCTTCACGCAAGCGTCTTTCACCTAAAATGCGTCTTATCAATTAAGGTGTAGGTCACCTCTTATATACTCGGTGTAGATTACCTCTTATAAACTCAATATCTCTCTCGTGTCTTAGTGATGTGACATTTTTACCTAAGGTGTTACATACACTCCTCTTAGGGCTCAACATCCTCACTAAGATTTGCCCAACCACTACTCTACTATGCACTGAGAGTGGCTCTGATATCATCTATCATGACCCAACTCAGACTTGACAAGATATTATTCGTTTTAGGCCTAAGCTTGCACGATTTTGTTCATGGCCTTCACACAAGCGTCTGTCACCCAAAATGAGTCTTGCCAATTAAGGTGTAAGTCATTTTTTATAAACTTAATATCTCTCACGTGTCTTAGCGATGTGACATTTGCCTAAGGTGTTACATACACCCCTATTAGGGGTTTAGTGTCATCGCTGAGGTTTGCCCAACCACCACTTTACTAACCTGGCAAGATATTGTTTGCTTTAGGCCTGAGCTCGGATAATTTTGTTCATGGACTTCACGCAATGGTCATTTACCAAAAATGTGTCTTGCCAATCAAGGTGTAAGTCACCTTTTATAAACCCAACATCCCTTACTTGTCTTAGCGATGTGACATTTGCCCATTAGAGGTTTAGTGTCCTCGCTGAGATTTGCCCAACTACTACTCTACTATGCATTGAGAGTGATTCTGATATCATTTGTTATGACTTAACTCAGACTTGACAAGATATTATCTGTTTTGGGTCTAAACATGCACGGTTTTGTTCTTGAACTTCACGCAAGCGTCCTTCACAAAAAATACTTCTTATCATTTAAGGTATGGGTCACCCTTTATAAATTTAATATCTCTCCCGTATCTTAACAATGTAAAATTTGCTTAAAATGTTATATAATGCTGATGATCGGCCCTTGTAGACAGTTCCCAATTGAAATAGAAACCAAGCACCGCCTACGGGAAAGTATGT
Source organism: Ailanthus altissimus (assembly GCA_946807835.1). Lineage (NCBI taxonomy): Eukaryota > Viridiplantae > Streptophyta > Magnoliopsida > Sapindales > Simaroubaceae > Ailanthus > Ailanthus altissimus. The sequence continues at coordinate 27,091,263 of OX327684.1, forward strand.
TTCGGCGGCATCACATCGCAAGAGAAGCACCCTTTTTTTAAGGGTTTAGTAAGGCTACTTGCTTGACATCTTTTATTTTTATTTCTTTTACTTGATTATAGTTATTTTTTAGGGTTTTGAAAGAATAATACAGCTTTGAGATCCCTGAGTACAATTGTTAACTATATATTGTTGTTTGTACGTATCACTATATAGATTATATTGCCGCCTGAATTTCTAATTAATTAAGGTTAATCAAACCATGCATTTTGTCTCATTTGTGCATACGATCTCCTTCGTTACAACGTAAAAACAGTAAAAACTTTTACCAACTATTATTATATTATTCGAATTCGGGAAATTTCGTGCGTGTGTGACAACTCTTACCAGAATGCATGCGTATATTAGTACAATCTATAGCAAGAATAAGATTGTCTATCTAGTATCAAAATATAATGTAATTTTGCATGAGACCCCAAGAAATTAATTGAAAAAATGTTAGGATTTCAGATATAAATTAATCGGTGAAAGCTCTTAAATTCATTTGGCATAATATTGGAAGTGCAATATCAGAGCTCTGTTTCTTCCTTCTGCATTCTTTGAATTTCTGATAATATATATATATATGCCCGATCTCGTCTTTGGTCATCTACAAAAATTCTAATTACAACACGCCAACCCTACAGCCATTTACTGACTTAAAGAAAAAGGTCTTTCACAATCAGCTTTTACCGTTTCTACATTTTTCCAGCCATCATCACTAGAAAGTAGTGAAGAAAGATCAGGCCACGTAGAAAGGCCTTTGTTGCACCGGGACCGATCACCAACTGGGAAATGTCTCCGCCATGCACATTGCAAGAAACCTCTTTTTAATTAGACACGCACCGGTAGGCCTACTTCTTTCACACCTTTGTTATTATAATTCCTCGTGTTTAATTTGATTGTATACATTGTTTTTTTATGGGGGTTTTGAAATAACAGTACAGCTATGAGATCACGATTCTCTGATTAAATTTTAAATTTTGCTACCTTTTGTCTCTTTGTACTACATAAGCTTCCGGCCTCTTTCTTTTGAATTGTAAAAATAATTATAAATTGGCAGCCTAACTTTTTAAACCCGCTAGCACTTTCCACATGCCCAAAATCAATAATTAAAATTACACAAGATGGCCTCCAAACTACTTAGCTAGCTCATTCAATTTGAAATCTGAATCTATATGGGTGATCATGAAAGTATTTCATTCTGAAATCATAACTATCACATGGGACGTACATCAAATACACCTAATATATATCCTTATTGCGGTGAAGAAACAGATAACGATGCAATTGCTAGGGTGGATAATCCCATTTAAAATCAGCTACAGGATCTTATTAACTAGATTTTGTTCACATGAATTCATAAATTAGCTTTAGTATTAGCATTAAAATATTACTTTTCCCCCCTGCCAAACGGAGATGGAGTCGGTTAATATATATCTTATAGCTCGACTGTTTGACCACTTAGTGTTACGATATTTATATTGGTGTCACATGCATGATATGACTTTTCTCGATTTTGTCTATATATATTTCAACCATTAGGTTTCGTATTTCTTTAAATATGATTATCAATACTGACGTAGTAAAGCATATTTGAGTCAATTTAAATTAAAGTTTATTTTTCTTAACAAATTGTACACTTGTCCGATGGTATCAATTTAATTTTTTTTATAAATAAATTAGATTTTTATGAGAAAATTACTCTTATCCAGAGACGTAACCAAAAAAAAATTTCGTTGGGTTAATCTTTTTTTTTTTTTCAAAACCACTCCATAAGTTTTTATGATAAAAAAATGAATTTATTCGTAAAAAAATTATGCTTTATATGGAAAAATATAGTAAGCCTTGTAATATGATATATGTATAATATAAAAATAAAAAATATAACACACTATTCAAAGTTGTGTTTAATAATATCTCAAAGTATATACTCGTCTACTATTGATTTTAAGTCAATAAATTAATTAAATTAGCTAAAACTAATTCACTATAAAACACACATGTATAAAGTATATGACTAACGAAACCATTGACAATACTTAAATAATTTTTTTTTTTAAAGTCGTCATTTGAAGTATGAATAAATTTCTTGTCCAAAAAATTAAAGAAATATACATATAAGTTTATTCTATCCTATTAAAGTAAAATATGTAAATTAATAATTATGTTATTAAATGTCGTTTCACATATGAAATATAAATTATCCATGAGAAATTAATTTAAGAAGAATTTCGAGTAAAATATAAAATTTTGGGTGCTTAAATAAAATATACACGATTTTATATTTTTATTAATTTTTTTGGAGGAATTCAACTGGGTTAGTCTTTGCTCTTACTTTCTTAGGTTTTTTTATATTATCACTTAAAAAAAAGTATTCATTATCTATTTTAAAAGAGTTTTTAAAGGGAAAAAAGTAGTATTATAAAAATCACTTGTTTTAAAAATGATAATGAATAGTTTAAAAAATATTAAGAAAACTTTATATAAAAAAAAAAAAATTAAGGAGAGTGTGTTGCAGAAATGAGAGAGACCGAGAGAGAAAAAAGAGAAGCAGAAATGAGAGAGACCGAGAGAGAAAAAAAGAGAAATAAGGGGTCCATTGATATATAAGCATGTATTATAAAACGGGCTTCTACAACATGCATGCAAGTCCAGAAGAGCACATGATATAAGACCGAAAATTAGTTGCCATGTAAATAAAATTGAAAAGCATAAATTAATTGGATCCATTCGATTTTCATCGACAGACAACCGAATCGACAACTGCTAATTTATTCTAAACAAAATCAATAACCAATCTATTTCAACCCAAACCGATTCAAACCATCGATTTTGATTTTGGATCTATTTGGTCAAATTTTGTGGGATTTAACTTTAATAAAATGTGAGGAATCCAATACTTCGTCAAACTGAGAATGGAAAAATGGTAAAACTCCGTCGTGTCATATTTTATGAATGAGTTCTAATTTTAAATAGTTAAAAATTAAAAATGTTGTATTTACAAGTTAATAGTCCAATTATAATGTTGATAGCTGGTACCGTGTGCCAGCTACATAATTATTGGCACATGGTGCCAGCAATGATGGACAGCTATTTTTTGACTGTCCACCGTACTAAAGTTTCTTTATAAATAGAAGAGTTTAATCATTTATTTTTTAATTTAAATTAGAGAAATTTTTAAAAAATTTGAGAGAATTTTTGAGTGATTTAAGAGAATTGGGTATATTAGGATTTTGGATTGTAAGGTTAAAATATTACAATATTTGTATTCTCCATTTCTAATAGTAAAAGATTCTTCTGTCTTCGCCCATGGATGTAGGCTAAAAGCCGAACCACGTAATTTTGTGTTTGTCTTATTTTTATTTTCATTATTTTTCTCAATTTCGCTTTAGCTGCGACCCTGCATCACCCCTCAATTTCCTAACAAGTGATATCAGAGCTAGGGGTGGGCAAATCCGGTTCGGTTCGGTTTTTAGTGTGAACCGAAAACCGAACCGAGCCGGTCGGTTTTTGAAAAATAAAACCGAAAAACCAAAAACCGAACCGAACCGAACCGGTTCGGTTTTTGGTTTTTCGGTTCGGTTTGGGTAAAATAAATTTAATTTAGGCTTATTTTTTGTTCGGTTCGGTTCGGTTTGGGTCGGTTCGGTTCGGTTTTTCAATTTTTTTTAATTTTTTTAAATTTTTTATTTTTTTTTTAAATTCGGTTTTTTCGGTTTTTAAAATAAAAAATCGAAAACCGAACCGACCAATTCGGTTCGGTTTTTCGGGTCCGGTTCGGTTTTTCGGTTTTTTGCCCACCCTTAATCAAAGCTTTTGGTTGAAGTAGGTCACTATTCACATATATGGTTACTATTTATGTATACAGTCAATGTTCATACGTACGAGTACTATTCACATGAAACAGTGGGAGCCGATCTTAACAGAAAGCAGTTCGTGGTGAAAAGCAATGGCGGTAAAATACGAAGTTGAGAAGTTCAATGGAAGTAATTTTACATTATGAAAAATGAAAATAAATGCGATTTTAAGGAAAAACAAGTGCTTAGAAGCAATTGATGAAAGGCCCGCTGGTATCACTGATGATATCAAGTGGAATGAGATTTGACAGTAATGCAGTTGCTGATCTGCATCTAGCACTTGCTGATAATGTGTTATCCAGTGTGGTGGAAAAAAAGACAGCAAAAGAGATCTGAGATACTCTCATAAAATTGTATGAGGCCAAATCTTTGCACAATAAGATCTTCTTAAAAAAGGAGATTGTATACTTTTTGAATGGCAGAATCCACTTAAGTGACAGAGCACATCAACACGTTAAATACTCTATTTTCTCAACTCACTTCCTTGGGGCATAAAATAGAGACAGGTGAACGTGCAGAGATTTTACTTCAAAGCCTACTAAATTCGTATGATCAACTCATCATCAATTTGACGAATAATATCCTAACGGACTTCTTAGTCTTCAATGATGTTACAGCTACTGTGCTGGGAGAAGAACGAAGACGAAAAAATAAAGAAGACAAACAGGAATGTTCGTAGCAAGCAAAAGCTTTGACAATGATGAGAAATAGATCAACAGAACGTTGCCCCAGTGGGAGTCAAAATTATGGTTGACCAAAATCGAGAAGTAAGAAGAACGTCAAGTGCTACCATTGTGGCAAGAAAGGCCATCTGAAGAAGGATTGTTGGGGATTGAAGAAAAGTGCAGAGGACAAACCGCAAGGAAATATTGCAAGCACCTCAGATGATGGTGAAATTTTATACAGTGAGGCAGCAACAGTTGTTGAAAGCAGAAAATGGTTCTCTGATATATGGCTCATAGATTCTGGAGCTACATGGCACATGACCTCTAAGAGAGAACGGTTCCATTAATATGAACCTACCTCTGGAGGATCTGTATATATGAGGAATGATCATGCTTTAAAAATCGCTGGAATAGGATCCATCAAGATGAAGATGTATGATGGTACTGTTCGTATTATCCAGGAGGTACGACATGTGAAAGGCCTCAAGAAGAATCTTTTGTCATTGGGGCAATTAGATAACACTGGGTGTAAGATCCAAATTGAAAATAGGACAATGAAAATTCTCAAAGGCGCGCTTGTAGTAATGAAGGCAGAAAAGGTTGCTGCAAATTTGTACGTGCTTAATGGAGAAACACTGCAGGAAAGAGATGCATCTGTTGTATCAACTAGTTCAGTAGAAAAGTCAACGATAATGTGGCATCGTAAATTAGGCCATATGTCGGAACGAGGTTTGAAGATTCTCTCTGATCAAAATTTACTTCCTGGGCTCAAATCGATTCATTTACCTTTTTGTGAGCACTGTGTCACAAGTAAGCAGCACAGATTAAAGTTCAGCATATCCAGTTCTAGAAGTAAAGAAATTATAGAATTGATCCACTCTGATGTTTGGTAAGCACCGGTGATGTCCTTAGGAGGAGCGAGATATTTTGTATCATTCATAGATGATTACTCTATGAGATGTTGGGTGTATCCAATCAAGAAGAAGTCATATGTGTTTGAAGCTTTCAGAATATTCAGAGCGCGGGTAGAACTTGAATCAGAAAAGAAAATCAAGTGTTTAAGGACAGATAATGGAGGAGAATATACTGGTGAGGATTTTATTGCATTATGTCAACAAGAAGGCATCGAGCGGCAATTCAGCATAGCTTACACGTACGCCTCAGCAGAATGGAGTAGCAGAGCGGATGAACAGAACCTTGTTGGAGAGAACAAGAGCTATGTTGAGAACTGTAGGTTTAGCCAATACATTTTGGGCTAAAGCAATCAAAACCATTTGTTATGTGGTAAATCGATCACCATCAACAGTAATCGAGTTGAAGACACCGATGGAGATGTGGATTGGAAAACTAGTTGATTATTCTCACATTCATACATTTGGAAGTTCTGTGTACGTGATGTATAATCCCCAAGAAACAACGAAGTTGGATCCAAAATTCAAAAAATGCCTTTTCTTGGGATATACTAATGGAGTCAATGGGTATCGCCTATGAGATCCCACTACCCACAAGGTCGTCATCAGTAGAGATGTGATATTTGCAAAAGATAAACTGCAAATGAATGATAAAGATGATAGCACAGTGAAGGAAAATTCAGAGACTACAACGGTACAAATGAAAAATAATCAAGTACAAGAAGATTCAGATTCTTCTGAAGCAGCACCAGAGCATGAAGAACAAGAACCAGTAAAGTCTGAGGCTACAGATGATCGTCGATCAACTCGTGAGAGACGACCACCATCATGGCACTTGAAGTATGTCATAGAGGCTCATGTTGCATACTGTCTTCAAACAGAGGATGGAGAACCAACAACTTTCCAGAAGGCTTCTAAAAGTCAAGATGTTTCTCTATGGATAAGAACAAAACATGGGAGTTGGTTGTATTACCACGTGGAAGAAAAGCCATTGGTAACAAATGGATCTACAAGATCAAACGGGATGGCAATGACTAAGTGGAGTGGTATCGTGCGAGATTAGTGGTGAAAGGTTATGCCCAAAAAGAAGGTATTGACTTTAATGAGATATTTTTCCCTGTGGTTCGACTCACAATAGTCAGAATAGTTTTGGCAATGTGTGCTACATTTGACTTACATCTAGAGTAGATAGATGTGAAGACAGCTTTTCTTTATGGAGAACTTGAAGAAGAAATTTATATGCTCCAACCAAAAGGCTTTAAAGAAGAAGGAAAAGAGAACTTGGTTTGCAGGTTTAACAAATCTCTGTACGGTCTCAAACAGGCGCCGAGGTGTTGGTACAAGAGATTTGATTCCTATATCATAAGCCTTGGATACAACAGACTTAGTTCAGACCATTGTACATACTACAAAAGGTTTGAAGATGATAATGATTTCATTATTTTACTGTTGTACGTGGATGACATGTTGGTGGCAGGCCCCAACAAAGATCGAGTCCAAGAATTGAAGGCACAGTTGGCTAGAGAATTTGATATGAAGGACTTAGGACCAACAAACAAGATTCTATGGATGCAAATTCACCGAGACAGAAATAATATAAATATTTGGCTTTTTCAGAAGAGTTACTTAAAGAAAATCTTGTGGCGCTTCAACATGCAAAATTGTAAGCCAATTAGTACCCTACTCCCTGTTAATTTCAAGTTATCCTCTAAGATGTGTCCTAGCAAAAAAGTAGAGAGGAAGGAGATGTCTCGAGTACTGTATGCATCAGCAGTGAGAAGTTTAATGTTCACTATGATTTGTACCAGATTAGACATTGCACAAGCAGTGTGAGCAGTTAGTAGATACATGGCGAATCCTGGTAGAGAGCATTGGGGTTGTGTCAGGAGGATCCTTAGATACATTAAGGGTACCTCAGATGTTGCTTTATGTTACGGAGGATCAGATTTTATTGTTAAGGGCTATGTGGATTCAGGTTTTGCAGGAGACCTTGATAAAAGAAAATCCACTACTGGCTATGTGTTTAAACTTGCAGAATGAGCTGTAAGCTGGGTTTCAAAACTGCAAACTGTTGTGGCATTATCTACTATAGAAGCAGAATATATGGCAACTACACAAGCTTGTAAGGAAGCAATTTGGATACAAAGATTACTGGAGGAGCTCGGGCACAAGCAAGAGAAAGTTGAATTGTTTTGTGACAGTTAGAGTGCCTTACACATTGAGAGGAATTCAGCTTTTCATTCAAGAACGAAGCACATAGGTGTTCAATATCACTTTATTCGTGTAGTGGTAGAAGATGGAAGTGTGAATATGAAAAAAATTCATACAGATGAGAACTTAGCAGATGTATTAACCAAGCCCACCAATACCAACAAGTTTGTATGGTGCAGATCCTTACATGGCCTAACAGACACGTAGGCAACATAACTTTGGCGAAGAACAAAGAATGGTGTGGAGACTTGATTGATTCTTAATCAAATCTCCAAGTGAGAGAAATGCTGGTAGCTGGCACCGCTACATAATTGCTGGCATACGGTGCCAACAATGTGCCAGCAATGGTGGACAGTCATTTCTTGGCTGTCCACCATGCTAAACTCTCTATAAATGGGAGAGTTTAGCAATTTATTTTCCAATGCAAATTAGAGAGAATTTCAAAAGTTTTAAGAGAGTTTTCTGAGTGATTTGAAAGAATTTAATGTATTGGAATTTTGGGTTGTAAGGTTAAAACACTATAATACTTGTATTCTCCATTTTTAATAGTAAAAGATTCTTCTGTCTTCGTCCGTGGACGTAGGCTAAAAGCCGAATCACGTAATCTTGTGTTTGTCTTATTTTTAATTTCATTATTTTTCTTAATTACACTTTAGCAGCAACCCTACATCACCCATCAATTTTTTAACAAATAAAAGGGTTGATAATATATTTATCTCTACTTTAATGGATGTTATAAGTTTAATTTCTCTTTTTTTATGTAAAAAAAAAAGAGATTTTAATTATTTTAGTTAAATCTATTTACTTTTTATTATTTTAATAACAATTAATTAATAACAAACAAATATTATTTCTCTATCCAACAAACTAACTCTAAAATAAAATAGATTAAACAAAATTTTATACATGTAAAACAAAACAAAACTAAAAGAAAAAAAATCAGTTGTTTACAATAAACTTATAACTTAAATTCAAACTAAAATAAGATAAGTTTCTAATAATTTATTCTTTTAGATTTTATAACTTATTATTTAATTATGGGTCTTCGAATAGTGTTTATTGGAATAATATATAGATGCAAAATACTATTTAAGTGTAATATAGTCTATAAAGATTAATGAGTTTCAATTGTGTGAGTTTTATAATTAAATAGAACGGAAAATATCAGTTTTGTACAAGTCCAAGCCATGCTTAACAGAGGCTCAACAAATCTAATATGGCATTATTTTTTAATATTCTTTTTCTACTAGCTGTCGGAAATTTCTTAAATTGTACTTCTAAATCAGAATATATTTTGCAAAGAAGGTTATTTAACTTTCCCTCTTTTTGAAAAAAAAGTTATTGATGACTTTTATCGAATGCAGTGCTTGACGCTGGCCAATAATTATCGAGCATAATTGTCCTACGCGTGCCAAATTGTAGAGCAAGCAATGGAGTATTTCACTTTTGACAATTTTTGTCAAGCACTGAGCACATTTGCAAATAATCGAGTAAGCATTGAGGAATTATGCTCAACAATTTTTGAAAATTCTTTTTAGTTAATTAATTATTTAAGATAAAAAATTTATTTGATCGAAGTTTAATTTTTTAAATTTTATTAATTTATTTTTTTATAAATTATTTAATTAATTAAGCTTTTAATTTTTATAAATAAATTAAAAAGTAAAAATTTAAAAATAATTTAAAAATAAAAAATAAAAAAAAGCAAAACCTTGGGCGCATATGTGAGACGCGAGCCCCACGCATGCGCCCAATACAACGAAGTCAAGTTTGAGTGCATGCCTGCGCCCCAAGTTTATTTTTTTTTTTAAATTTTAAAAAATTAAAAATTTAATTACAAAATAAAATAAAATAATTAATAAAAAATAAATTTAAAATAAAATTTGTAACTTTTTTTGTAAATTTATGAAAAAATTATATTTTAATTAAATAATATAAATTATTTAATTAAATAATTTTTTATTTTTTATAAATTAATTAAAATAAATTTGCTTGGGGAGGTTGGGCATATGCCTTGTAGGCATGCGCTCAAAGTTTTTTTATTAAATAAAATAAATTAAATACTTTAATTAATTATTATTTTTATATTATATTAATTTAAAATAAAATATTAAATTTTGTTTGGCTTGCGCCTAATATATGCGCCCAATATTTTTTTTAATTTAATAAATTAATTATTATTTTAATACATTAATTAAAAAATAAAAATAAAAATAAAAAATATATTTTTTAAAATATATTTAAAATAAAAAAAAAGATATCAAACTTTACTTGTGGCATGCGTGGGGCGCGCGCCTAACGTATGCGCCTAATATTTTTGTTTACTTTAATAAAATAAGTTAAATATTTTAATTAATTAATTAATTAATTATTTTTTTAAATACATTAATTAAAAAATATAAATTAAAAATAAAACTTTTAAAATAAATTTAAAATAAAATGCCAAGCTTTGCTTGGCGCATACGTGGGGCGCACACCTAACGCATGCTCCCAATACTTTTTTTAATTAAACAAAATAAATAAATTAATTATCTTTTTTTAATACATTAATTAAAAATAATAATTTAAATATAAATTAAAAATAAAAAAGCAAAGTTTGGCAAAAGCCAAGCTTTGCTGGTTGCATGCGTTGGGGGCGCGCCTCACGTATGCACCCAATTTTTTTTTTTAATTTAATAAAATAAATTAAATGTTTCAATTAATTAATTAATTGTTTCTTTTTTTGCAATACATTAATTAAAAAATAATTAATTTAAAATAAAACCAAGCTTTGCTGGGTGCGCACTTAACGCATGCGCCCAAAATTTTTTATTTTTTTAATTAATAAAATAAATTAAGTATTTTAATTAATTTTTAATTTTTTTATTTTTTTAATGCATTAATTAAAAAATAATTAATTCAAATATAAAGTAAAAATAAATTTAAAATAAATAAATAAAACAAGCAAAGTTTGATCCCCCAAACAACTTCGTTGCGTTGGGCGCATGCGTGGGGTGCGTGCCTCACGCACCCGCCCAACACTTTACTATTTTTAAGTTATTTTTAAAATTTTACTTTTTAACTTATTTTTAATTAATTTATAAAAAAATAAAAACTTAATAATTTATAAAAAAAGAAAAAAAAATGATTAAATGTTTTTTATTAAAATTAAGGGTAAAATGGTCAATGTGACATATATATGGTTAATAAAATTTAAAAAATTTTGACTTCGATTGTATACTAAATAATTGGTCAACTACGAAAATTTTCCACAATTTTTTGTCAAGCATAATGCATGCTACTCGTAAAAGTGTCAAGCACAATTTCCTTCCGCTTGCCAAATAGTCGAGCAAGCATCGACGAACGATGCTCAAAAAATTTTGTTGAGCATCAAACAATGCGCTCGATAAAAATATCGAGTAACACATTCAGAATATAAGAGTTTATTCTTAAGTACAAGATTGTCGAAATAGTAAATAATTCGGTGAGAATGGAATAGATCCACATAAAAGTGGAATTAAAATTACAAACTATAAATACTTTAAATAAAAATAAGTAATATAAGATGTTTATAAATAATAATTCAATTAATCAATTAAAATAAATGCTAAGGTTTGGGGGATCTGCTATTGTCATATAAAATAAGAATATATTCAACTTTTTTTATAACTCAATTGTAATCATCACACAAAGGGGGGTCCAATCGAAAAATATAATAATTAAGATTCATCATCATTTATGTAATAACCAGTATCCACGACTGGTAAGAATAAGTATTTATATATGTATAAATATACGTATTTTATTTGTATGTTGGTGATACTTGATTTATATATTGTTATTAGTAGTGTTTGTATAGGTTAAGGTGATACTATTAGCATTGGGTTTAATTGCAAGACTTTAGATTTATTTTAGGGACCAAATTGTAATACTTTAAAAGTTTTGGGGATAAATTCGTAAATACCAAAAATTAGCCACTTAGTATAAAAATACACTTTTAAAACCCTAATTCTCTCATTTTGGTCGAGCTACCTCTTTTAGAGAGAGAGAAGAGAGAAAAGAGGGGAGAGAAAGAGAAGAAGGAGAAGAAGAAATTAGAATTTTGGATTTTAAGAGGTATATCACAACTATTTCTCAATTTATTGGTGTTAATTATGTTAATTTCTTTAAGTTTTGATTTCTGGAAATATGTATAATTGAGGATTTGATGTGTATTTCGTATGATATTTTGAGAATTGATGATGATCTATAAGATAGTTTGTTAAATCATGATGGATTGTAGAATTTCTGCTTGATAGTCTATTGATCCAAGAATTTTATAAATTGTTGTGATTCGATTCTGGTTTTGAATTTTGAGTAAATGAAATTAGACATGTTTAGTATCATCTGAGACTTTGAATCGATTCAAAATTCCAGAAATTGAATTTTTTGTGAATTTACCAAAATGACCCTGAAATTTTAGAAATTTCCTATGTGAACAGTATAATACAGTGACGAACAATGTTTGTCCTACTGAATGATCTTCAAAAATTACGAATTTGTGGAATATGATAAGTTTATATGTCTAATATGATATACTCAGAATTGAGAATTTAGATCAATGTGTTTGAAATGTTATGATTTTCTAAAGTATATCCGCTCATTACAGTATTTGATTAACAGATTTTTAAAGCTATGGAATAAAATAGTTTTAAAATATTTTTGGCAGTGATTTGGAAGAGAAATATTTATCATGGACTGAGATATGTGTTAAGAGTAATTATGTGGTAGTTTTATAATTTTTGAGTTAGTATATGATTTTATAAAATTGGGGGATTGAATACTATTCAGTAAGTATCTTGATCCTGTCAGGTTTGTAGTTTGGATTCGATGGTGTGTATGGAATGGATTGTGTAGGAATTTTGATATAATATTCATATATAAGAAGTATATATGAGTCAAGAATGATATATTCTGATTTCGGAGTAATTGGACATCATTTGATGTATTAGAAAATTTTGTTAAGTGTAAGTGGTCAAAATGACAGGTTTTGAGAAATCAAGTATTTAGACCAATTTGATGTGATAAATGCATTGTGTATAATTTTGTAAGCTATTTAAAGTATTTTGTGTGAATTGTGAGGCTTATGAAATGTTTAATCTCCATTGATAGGTTAAGGAGATTTAAGTCTTGTAACTGAAAGTGTTAAGAGGTAAGTATACTAGACTTTTTACTGAAATCACAATAAACATAATAATTGTTTTGTATGATTTTGCAAATGGGGTTAAGAATATGTTTATGTTATGTCAAAGTATATTTTGATATGAAATGTGAATATATGTTTTTGAATGTGAGCATTGACATTAAGCATGGACATACATGTGTTTTTGTAAGTGAGCTTTCAAAATAAGATGTGTTTAATAAAGAAAGCTTTTGAAGTGTAATATGTCCATGAGAAATATTTTGTATTTTGAGGGTACTTGAACTCACTGTTAACTTAGTAGGCATTTTATGTGATTTGTGGAGCCTTTATGTGTGGCCTTTCCTTTGGGATTGGTATATGTTATGTGTTCCGTATGTAGGGAGGATCCTATTGGTACCTAAAGGAAGAGTGAGTCATCACATTCGTGTGGTGGTGTATTGGTGCATGTGAGAGGACTCACCGATGATCAGGGTGAGGGTTTGGCTTTTACCTTCGGGCATAAGCATTATATATGTGTTATTCAAGACCTCACTTGTACTATTCCTCTCATACGGTATGTCACCTACGAGTGACATTTGGCTCATTATGTGATATGTGATATGTAAGTCCTACTAAGTAGTAGTTGAGTGATGGTATTCCTATTATGTGTTTTGAAAGAATGTGTAAGCGCTTACATGATATGTGATTTGATAAGATTATGATTTTGATTGATCACAGCATATCATACACATGCATTGTGTACATATATGTATTTGTATTTGATATATGAAAAACTAGTATGCTTACTGAGTTTTATACTCATTATAGTTTATGGTGATTTCAGGTAAATAAGGTACATGTGTGCATAGCGGATTTGGCAAGGCTTCTGCTGTTCCTTGGGTTCCCTAAGTTGTTAGGTTGCTAAGTGTTTTATTTGGGGACACGTGGGATAAGATATTTGATTTGTTCCTAGTGAATAAATACCTATGTATTATTTTATTGTGTGGTTAGATTTAGTTTAAGTTTCACCAAGTGTAGTAATGGATTGATTTTAAGTAAGAATTTGCAATGAATATATTCTGGGCTTCCGGTAACAAAGTTGCTACTGGTGACGTAGTAGAGTGTTAATCTCTGAGAAAACTCTGCGTATCTCCGGTTTACTAACTGTCCCAGTCATAATTCAATTGCTATAATTCTAAAAGAAATTAAAATAAATGTTTAAGTATTATTGAATGAATGTAAGTGATGTCGTGTGTCAGATCTTTTGGGTCTGGGGCGTGACAATTTACATATTAACTTGTATTTATTTCTTTTAATTGTTATACACCAAATTTTGTAAATGGATTTAAGTATTTATTATGTCAATCTTGTATTTGTTCATAATAAATCAACACTCACACTTTATAAAAAAATGTATCTACGTCAAATATTTTAAATGGTTTCAAGAATTTATTGTGTCAACTATAAAAATTGTCTATAATAAATTAAAATATATCACTTTACAAGAAATGGTATCAATATTGCAAATGAAATAAATACATCGTATATAAATTTGTATAACTTAAAAATGAAACATTAAATTTATGAATAAAAGTTAAGTATATCTTATTACCTTACCAAGAGTTTTAGTCATTCACTTTGACAAAAAAAAAATTACTTTGACGTAATAAAATCATAAGAAAAAAAATGAAATAAAATATAACACGACTTTAGAATAGTAAACAAAAGAAATAACATTACAAATAGATAATACAAAAGACAAATATTTTGAACTAAAATTTAACTCTCTAATTATATGCTTTGGGTATAAACATACCACCTATTTATAAAAAAATATGAATAAATCAAAACAAATGAAGAGAGAATCACTTTGATAATAAAAAGTCAAGAATGGTGACAACTAATTTGTATTAAATATCATTAATATACCCACTTAATTATCCAATTTATAGTTGATATGGTCCGAATTAGTTTCCATTCAAAAAATAAAAGTTGTAGATAAGTCTCTTATCTTTTCAAATTGAGTTGTCCCATATGTATTAAATATGTATTTATCTAGTTATGAGCAAAATAGTAATAACTATTTGATCTGGACCTATACTGCATATCAGTTCTATTCTATGCTATTTTTTACCCTTTAAATGCTCAAATTCTAATTTTTTTTTAAATATAATATTTTATCCCATTGATTCAATTCTTTACATAATCAAGAATTACTCCAATTGAAATTCTAGGTAGAAAGTTATGCTCATTTTATTAAACTTATCACAAAACAGTTAAAAACTAATTAGGTACAATATTGTAAACATGCTTAAATTATGAAGATTAATGATATTAGTAATAAAAAATAATGATGTAAAATTCTCATTAAATGTGTAATTTTAAGTGTTCATCATCGAACACCATTAAGTGTCGCTTGCTAAATGATCAAGCAAATATCTAAGATTTGTGCTTGACAGTTTTCCAACCTTATCTTTCTTTTTTTCTTTAAACACTTTCACGCATTGTTATTTACATCTCTCAAATATATCATAAACAATTCCAACAACAAAAATGTATATGATAAGTTTCTATTAAGTGAAAAAAATAGTCATATGTTATATTTTCAAATTTTATGTATTTTAGCCTAACCTCAAGTTCTATTTCGCCAATATCAAATTATGCTACCAAATTTGTTAACTTTCAAATTCGCATAATATAAGATTGTTGTATTTTTGTGGTTTGAATTTAATCAAATGGGTAATTTGTATTGATTTTAATTTATTAGAAAATGTGTTTAGGGAGAGTTGATAAAGATGGTTATTAATGAAAGTTGCTAGGGCTATGGAGACATTTTTATTCTCGCAGCCCATTTCTATTAAAATAATGACAAATAGAGGAGCTTAACTAAAACAATTAAATCCTTAAGATTGAAGCTTTGTATGCATTTGTAAAAGTTAATCAAAGTTAGTAATTTACAAATGTTGACTGAAAAAACTAGTTTCTTAGATCAACAGTTTTAAATTTATTTTTTGAAAAAAAAAAACTAGGCCTTCACTATTGGATGGTGTTAGAATGGGCTTCGTTTGATAAATTTGACTCCTTTTAAACATAAACAAGCAAGGCCAAATCTTATACGTGGTTATTTAAATAGGACCCTTCAATCCTTAAGTCAACAAATGCAATATAGTTGAAAGAATAAGAAAGCTTAAGAGTATTTGTGCAGGAAGAATTTCATTACATTTATTCGTTATGACTTTACATTTTTATAGTTGATCTTTATTATTTCATTCTAATAAATTCGAGTGAGAAATCTAGGCTTCATTTTTATCTTATTTGTGGTGGCTCGAGGTTAATGAGATTGATTATTATCTTAAGATTTATGAAACTTTTCTTGTTTAATAATGATTGACGAGGATCCTGCAAGATTCAAATGCAAGCTTATAAGCTCTTTAAGGTCTAGTGTGTTTGGGAAGTTATGAATGACCTCCTCAAAATTTATATCTTAGTACCAAACAAATTTTCGTTCAAGTTCCATACGATCTTTTTACTTATGATCCATGTATGGTTGGTTTGGGCCAATTTTAGCTTTAATTCACTTTTTGGGTCAAAGCTCTATACTTAAAAGTGCAGGTTAGCACACCTTTAAGTCTTAGCCCACTTAAATTAGTTTTTAATCTTGAGTTGAGCCCTTGGGAAAGGGGGACAACACAAAAAAATATATATATTTTGAATCGTGATTATAGAGGGAAAACCTTGAGGATATATATCTTCTCTATTATTGTGATTACAATTTTTCAATGGTTCTTATATAAATTACATATATCCTACATCCCTTGCCCTTTCACCATTGAAAGGCAAATTTTAATATCTTTCATAATGAATAAATTTATATGCAATTCGAATGATGAATTTAAAAAAATAGTAACAAACTGCAAGACACTCGCAATTGGCTTAAGTACCTTAAAAACTTGTGGAATTTTTTTGTAAATAGTCAAAAATTTAGGCCACTTAATTAATTTAGCTATAGTTTAAAATTTTTAACTTATTTAGCCAAACATAATAAATTTGGACAAAAATATTTTTTTACTATTTTAATAGTATCCTGCTACAGTACATTTTGTTTATATAAAATTAAAAATTTTATTTGTTTATTAAAATTATGTTTATTTTGTCTATTTATACTATTTGTTAAATATTTAATCATATTAATACAAAATTTAAATAAATATTAATGATTTAATGTAGTTAAATTTAAATAAATAATATAAACTCAAGTTTAAATAAATGTAAATATAATATTTAATAAATAATAAAAATAAATTGTATTATACATAAAAATATATATTAAAACTAAATAAAATATTTATTTATTTATAAAATAAATAACGAATGATTTAATTTATTTATAAATTAAATAAATATAATAAAAATAATAAAATATATTTTTATCTGAGGGCGATAAGTTTTATCGCACCTATATTTAAGCGTGATAAGTTTTTATCGCCCCTTAATGTGGGTGCGATATTTTTTTGCCTTAATATTTTATAATTTTATTTATTATATATGATATGATTAATTTATATTATTCATAAATAAATTAGATATATTTATTAAAATTTGTATTTATTTTATTTAATTATTAATAAATATAATTTTAATAAAAAATACAAATTAAGCTTGTATTTGTTTATGAAAATTAATTTTTTAATTATCATTTATTTAGTTTAATTTAACTATATTAAATAATTATATTATTTATGTAAAATTTATAGTAATATGATTAAAATAAATAAATAAATATAATTTTAATAAAAAAAATTAATTTTGAATAAAAATTATTGTAGCAAGATATTATTTACTGTAACAAAATTATTCATCATAGTAGATATTATTTACTTTAATGGTGCTATTTTAATAGTAAAATGATATTTTTGTTTGTTCATTAAATCTTAAAAATGAAATAAGTGGCTAAATTAATTATGTGTTATAAAAATTTAGGTATTTACAACAATTTCTCAAAACCTGTTTAGTTTGTAAAATATTTTAATGGATCTTGTTCATTAGTTATTATGGATTTTTTTAAAAATAGAAATAAGAATAATATAGTACTTAACCCTTCAATTATAAAATCTGTCTTTTTTACCGTAACTTATCATTAAAATCTACATGGCAGCATTTAACCTTTTCCAATTTCAGGGCTATTAACTGTGACGAGAGTTTCGAGGTCAAAATGACCGCACGCTGAAGAAACATTTGCTCATCAGTTATATGGCGGGGCAGCTTCTAAGTATTTTATAAAATTATTGGTTGTTGCATCCCTGGATATAGATGAGCGTAAAAAAGTTTTGAGATTCTTCTGTCTCGTAAAAGACGAATCTTTAGCCCTCCAGTCAAATCTATATCATCAAAGTTGAAGCTTTTGATGGGTTAAGTTCACCAAATGCCTCCGTCGTCCCAAAATATTACATAATTTCTATTTCTCTATCTCTTTCCCTGTTTTTTTTTTCATTTCGCTTTATATATATATATAAATTAATAAGGTTATATATCTCAAATTTAAAATAAAATATTAAATAATATTAAATATAAAATAATATAATTTTTTAAATTATTCATTATATTATTTTTTCATCTAATAATTACTTAACACTTTATTTTAAAATTTAAAATTTGATATATAATTTAAAAAGTATAGTATTACTCTATATATATAAAAAAAAAATTGATTTAATAACTTACGTAGCTCATCATATAACGAGTAACACTATCACAATGGACTATTTAACTCATTATATAATAAGCATTATTATCACGTAACATTATAATTTACAGTTTCTACATAATTTATAATACGTTATAAAATTATGTAATGTGTTAAATGCTCACCATATGATGAGTTACGTAATCTATTAAATCATTATATATATATAATTCTAATAAGTTACGTAACTCATCATATGATAAATATCTAGACACGTGATAAGATTTTGTAACACGTCATAAATTATACAAAAATTATTGATGAACTAGACAGTGTCATGTAACAGTGTTATTCATCGTATAGTGAGCTATATAGTCTATTATATCACATATATATATATATAATCTAGTATACTACGTAGTTCACCATATTGTGATCAATATTGAGAAATGTGATTGTTTAGTAAACTCATAACTTTTTATAATTTTTGTATAATTTATAATATGTTACAAAATTCTATCACATATCTAAAAATTCACCGTATAACAAATTACGTAACCCATTATATTATTCATATATATATATATTATTATTCATATATATATATATATATATAAAAGATGTGCGATTGAATGTTAAAATGATGTTGTTGGGTTCCGGATCGGGTTCTAAGAGAGCCCGTTTATTGGCGGGCTACTCGGAGACTTTAATTTCTCTTTTATGTGTTCCAACCATTGGCGGTTGCATTCCTTTATTGTTTGATTTGTTGGGAAATTGAGGGGTGATGCAGGGTCGCAGCTAAAGTGAAATTGAGAAAAATAATGAAAATAAAATAAGACAAAGACAAGTTTACGTGGTTCGGCTTTTAGCCTACGTCCACGGGCGAAGACAGAAGAATCTCTTACTATTAGAAATGGAGAATACAAGTATTGTAGTGTTTTAGTCTTACAACCCAAAACCCCAATACACCCAATTCTCTCAAATCACTCAAAAACTCTCTCAAAGCTTTAGAAACTCTCTCTAAATTGCAATGAAAATGAATTGCTAAACTCTCCCATTTATAGGGAGAGTTTAGCATGGTGGACAGCCAAGAATTGGCTGTCCACCTTGCTGGAAAATTGCTGGCACCGTGTGCCAGCAATTGTGTAGCTGGCACACGGTGCCAGCTACCAGCATTTCTCCCACTTGGAGATTTGATTGAGAATCAATCAATTCTCCACACCATTCTTTCTTCTTCGCCAATGCCATGTTGCCTACGTGTCTGCTAGGCCATGCAAGGATCTACACCATACAAACTTGTTGGTATTGATGAGCTTGGTCATCACATCTGCAAGGTTATCATCTATATGAATTTTTTTCATATCCACACTTCCATCTTCTACCACTTCACGAACAAAGTGATATTGAACACCTATGTGCTTCGTTCTTAAATGAAAAGCTGGATTCCTTGCAATGTGCAAGGCACTCTGACTGTCACAAAACAATTCAACTTTCTCTTGCTTGTGCCCGAGCTCCTCCAGTAATCTTTGTATCCAAATTGCTTCCTTGCAAGCTTGTGTAGCTGCCATGTATTCTGCTTCTGTAGTAGATAATGCCACAACAGTTTGCAGTTTCGAAACCCAGCTTACAGCTCCTTCTGCAAGTTTAAACACATAGCCAGTAGTGGATTTTCTTTTATCAAGATCTCCTGCAAAATCTGAATCCACATAGCCCTTAACAATAAAATCTGATCCTCCGTAACATAAAGCAACATCTGAGGTACCCTTAATGTATCTAAGGATCCTCCTGACACAACCCCAATGCTCTCTACCAGGATTCGCCATGTATCTACTAACTGCTCCCACTGCTTGTGCAATGTCTGGTCTGGTACAAATCATAGCGAACATTAAACTTCCCACTGCTGATGCATACGGTACTCGAGACATCTCATTCCTCTCTGCTTCTTTGCTAGGACACATCTTAGAGGATAACTTGAAATTAACAGGGAGTGGGGTACTAATTGGCTTACAATCTTGCATGTTGAAGCGCCACAAGATTTTCTTTAAGTAGTTCTTCTGAGAAAGCCAAATCTTCCTGTTATTTCTGTCTCGGTGAATTTGCATCCCTAGAATCTTGTTTGCTGGTCCCAAGTCCTTCATATCAAATTCCCTAGCCAACTGTGCCTTTAATTCTTGGACTCGATCTTTGTTGGGGCCTGCCACCAACATGTCATCCACGTACAACAGTAAAATAATGAAATCATTATCATCTTCAAACTTTTTGTAGTATGTACAATGGTCTGAACTAAGTCTGTTGTATCCAAGGCTGATGATATAGGAATCAAATCTCTTGTACCAACACCTCGGCGCCTGTTTGAGACCGTACAGAGATTTGTTCAACCTGCAAACCAAGTTCTCTTTTCCTTCTTCTTTAAAACCTTCTGGTTGGAGCATATAAATTTCTTCTTCAAGTTCTCCATGAAGAAAAGCTGTCTTCACATCTAGCTGTTCTAGATGTAAGTCAAATGTAGCACACATTGCCAAGACTATTCTGACTGTCGTGAGTTGAACCACAGGGGAAAATATCTCATTAAAGTCAATACCTTCTTTCTGAGCATAACCTTTCACCACCAATCTCGCACGATACCGCTCTACTTGGTCATTGCCATCCCGTTTGATCTTGTAGACCCATTTGTTTCCAATGGCTTTTCTTCCACGTGGCAGTGCAACCAGCTCCCATGTTTTGTTCTTATGCAAAGCTTCAATCTCTTCTTGCATTGTTGTCATCCATAGAGAAACTTCTTGACTTTTAAAAGCCTCCTGGAAAGTTGTTGGCTCTCCATCCTCTGTTAGAAGGCAGTATGCAACATGAGCCTCCATGACATACTCCGAGTGCCACGCTGGTGGTCGTCTCTCACGAGTTGATCGACGATCATCTGTAGCCTCAGACTCTGCTGGTTCTTGTTCTTCGTGCCCTGGTGCTGCTTCAGGAGAATCTGAATCTTCTTATACTTGATTATTTTCCATTTGTACCATTGTAGTATCTGAATTTTCCTTCACTGTGCTATCATCTTTATCATTCCTTTGCAGTTTATCTTCTGCAAATATCACATCTCTGCTGATGACGACCTTGTGGGTAATGGGATCCCACAGGCGATACCCCTTGACTCCATCAGCATATCCCAAGAAAAGGCATTTTCTGGATTTTGGATCCAGCTTCGTTGTTTCTTGGGGATTATACATCACGTACACAGGACTTCCAAATGTATGAAGGTGAGAATAATCAACTGGCTTTCCAGTCCACATCTCCATCGGTGTCTTCAACTCGATTGCTGTTGATGGTGACCGATTTACCACATAACAGGCGGTTTTGACTGCTTCTGCCCAAAATGTCTTGGCTAAACCTGCAGTTCTCAACATAGCTCTTGTTCTCTCCAACAAGGTTCTGTTCATCCGCTCTGCTACTCCATTCTGCTGAGGCGTGTAAGCTGTGCTGAATTGCCGCTTGATGCCTTCTTGTTGACAGAATGCAATAAAATCCTCACCAGTATATTCTCCTCCATTATCTGTCCTTAAACACTTGATCTTCTTTTCTGATTCAAGTTCTACACGCGCTCTGAATATTTTGAAAGCTTCAAACACATATGACTTCTTCTTGATTGGATACACCCAACATCTCCTGGAGTAATCATCTATGAATGACACAAAATATCTCGCTCCTCCTAAGGACATCATCGGTGCTTGCCAAACATCAGAGTGGATCAATTCTAGAATTTCTTTACTTCTAGAACTGGATGTGCTGAACTTTAATCTGTGCTGCTTACTTGTGACACAGTGCTCACAGAAAGGTAAATGAACCGATTTGAGCCCAGGAAGTAAATTTTGATCAGATAGAATCTTCAAACCTCGTTCTGACATATGGCCCAGTTTGCGATGCCACATTATCGTTGACTCTTCTGCTGAACTAGTTGATGCAACAGATGCATCTCCTTCCTGCAGTGTTTCTCCATTAAGCATGTACAAATTTGCAGCAACCTTTTCTGCCTTCATTACTACAAGCACGCCTTTGAGAATTTTCATTATCCCATTTTCAATTTGGGTCTTACACCCAGTGTTATCTAATTGTCCCAATGACAAAAGATTCTTCTTGAGGCCTTTCACATGTCGCACCTCCTGGATAATACGAACAGTACCATCGTACATCTTCATCTTGATGGATCCTACTCCAGTAATTTCTAAAGCATGATCGTCCCCCATATATACAGATCCTCCAGAGATAGGTTCATATTGATGGAACCATTCTCTTTTAGAGGTCATGTGCCATGTAGCTCCAGAATCCATGAGCCATACATCAGAGAACCGTTTTCTGCTTTCAACAACTGTTGCTGCCTCGCTGTATAAAATTTCACCATCATCTGAGGTGCTTGCAATATTCCCTTGCGGTTTTTCCTCTACACTTTTCTTCAATCCCCAACAATCCTTCTTCAGATGGCCTTTCTTGCCACAATGGTAGCACTTGACGTTCTTCTTACTTCTGGATTTTGGTCTACCATGATTTTGACTCCCATTGGGGCCACGTTCTGTTGATCTACCTCTCATCATTGTCAAAGCTTCTGCTTGCTGCGAACATTCCTGTTTGTCTTCTTTATTTTTCCGTCTTCGTTCTTCTCCCAGTACAGCAGCTGTAACATCATCGAAGACTAAGAAGTCCGATAGGATATTATTCGTCAAGTTGATGATGAGTTGATCATACGAATCTGGTAGGCTTTGAAGTAGAATCTCTGCACGTTCACCTGCCTCTATTTTATGCCCCAAGGAAGTGAGTTGGGAAAATAGAGTATTTAATGTGTTGATGTGCTCCGTCACTGAAGTGGATTCTGTCATTCGAAAAGTGTACAATCTCCTTTTTAAGAAGATCTTGTTGTGCAGAGATTTAGCCTCATACAATTTAATGAGAGTATCCCAGATCTCTTTTGCTGTCTTCTTTTCCGCTACACTAGATAGCACGTTATCAGCAAGTGCTAGATGCAAATCAGCAACTGCATTACCGTCAATCTCATTCCACTTGATATCATCAGTGATACCAGCGGGCCTTTCATCAATCGCTTCTAAGCACTTATTTTTTCTTAAAATCGCCTTTATTTTCATTTTTCACAATGTAAAATTACCTCCATTGAACTTCTCAACTTCGTATTTTGCCGCAATTGCTTTTCATCACGAACTACTTCTGCTAGGATCGGCTCCCACTGTTTCATGTGAATAGTAATCGTACGTATGAACAGTAACTGTATACGTAAATAGTGACCTCCTTCAACCAGAAGCTCTGATACCACTTGTTGGGAAATTGAGGGGTGATGCAGGGTCACAGCTAAAGCGAAATTGAGAAAAATAATGAAAATAAAATAAGACAAAGACAAGTTTACGTGGTTCGGCTTTTAGCCTACGTCCACGGGCGAAGACAGAAGAATCTCTTACTATTAGAAATGGAGAATACAAGTATTGTAGTGTTTTAGTCTTACAACCCAAAATCCCAATACACTTAATTCTCTCAAATCACTCAAAAACTCTCTCAAAGCTTTAGAAACTCTCTCTAAATTGCAATGAAAATGAATTGCTAAACTCTCCCATTTATAGGGAGAGTTTAGCATGGTGGACAGCCAAGAATTGGCTGTCCACCTTGCTGGAAAATTGCTGGCACCGTGTGCCAGCAATTGTGTAGCTGGCACACGGTGCCAGCTACCAGCATGATTAAAAGCCTGAGCCCGAGCCTCTCATTTTACTAACACAATTCCCTTTTTTTCCAAGAAAAAAAATGTCTTGTTTCATTATGTTTTAAGTTTCTTCTTTTTTTCCCTCTTTTCTTTTTATTTTTATGGAGTTATTTTAATTGTCAAGTTTGTTCGTGATTATATTAGATGGGGCATTTTGGTGCTAAATTTGGAGTTGAATTATTGAGTTGCGTGAAAAAACAAGATTGTGAATAAAATTTGAGTTCATTTTGAGGAATTTAACAGATTACAGAACACGAGAGAGTTTGTGTTATGAATTAAAAGAAAAAAAATAATTATTCAACATCCGAATGAAATGGCTAGATTTTTTTTTTTAAAATGTATTCAAAATCTAAGCAAATATTCAAGCTTGAGTTCATTTTGAGTGACAATTTGATATTATAGTAAAATTTGATGTGAAAAAAAGACATTGCATAAATTTTCAACTATTTAAAAGTTCAAATTTGATGACATGCTTTGATTAATGACACTTCTGTTAAAAGAAATAGTAATTACTAATAAATAAGAGTCTGTTAGAATATTTTACAAACTAGAGGGATTTTAAAGCATTTAGGTCAAGCTTTAAGAGTCCTGCACTCCTTTACCGTCAAAAACATTAAAGTTGCTTTCTGGAAAAAAAAAAAAGAAGAAAATTCTTCAAAAAAGAAAATTAAAGTTGCAAAAATAGACTACACGGGCACCCTCCACAGGACTGAGGGACCAGAAGATTGTGGAGACGTGTTATTTAAGAGAAAGCCTTGGGCCCGTTCTTTCCCCACTGACAGATAAATCATGGAATTATTTCATTTGTAATTGTAGAGCAATCTAATAGAAAACGGAAAAATTGGTTGATATAAACAAATTCTTATTGGGCTGGACCAAGAAATGCACGAGAGGAAATTTGCAGTATCAACAGTTCATTCCTCAGGAACCTGCATGCATTATAGCATTTTTATTTTATTTTACAGGCATTCTGTCGTGTTTGTTGAATGAAGCACAAATCATCATGCCAACAGTTACGTATATATCGTCTTGGTTCATAGGAGGAAAAAGTACTTTTCAGTTTATAAATTTCTACAGGGTTTTGCTCTGCTTTTGAGCTGAAAGTTGAGAAAAATATTGTCTTGTTCGTAGCCCAAATAATCGGGCCTCATTTTAATAGTCTTAGGCACGAGGCAACGAGAATCGTGAACGTTAGTGTTTAAATAATATATTGCAGACTGTTAATGTATACGTGGACTGAAACCTCTTCGATTCGACGTCTCTTCAAAATTTTTTATTTTAAATAAAAATAAACCCTCTTCGATACGCATCTGCAATCACCAAATCCACCGCTACCTTCTGTTCTCGAGTTACGATATTCGCGCTAGCTTGTCTTTTGACTGGACGGTCACATTGGAGCGACAATTAATTTTGGTTTCTTTTCTATTCTATCTTTTTTTTTTTTCTCTCTTTTGTGTTTTTTAGCCAACGGGTATTTCCAATAATCGAGATCTTACAAGATTCTTGGGAATTTTTTTTTTTTTAAAAGAACTAAAACAAAGGCGTAGGGGAATGAGCGAGCTGCGAGCCTGAGCCAAAATTCTTGATAACCGGTAAAATAGTGTAAGGAGGCGATATAGCAGAGGATGAAGTTGATACCATTATTAAATTGGAAATTACCATTTCCTTTTTTTTTTCTTACGTTTTCATTTTTGTAAGAGAAAAACACATCTTTTTTTAAATAGATTAAAAACACATTTTTTAAATATATTTATTCTCCTACATAATTAAATTATAATTTTATATTTAATTTTAATAAAACTTTTAAAAATGAGTTTTTTTTTATTTTTTTAATTTTCTCTTTTAGTATGTTTTAATTTTAATATTTTAATAAATAAATTCCTATCTTTTAGTATATTTTTAAATGTTTTAATAATTGTTTTACAAATCTAAAAATATATTTTATTAAATATTATTTTATAAAACATAAATAGTTAAAAAAAACATAATTAATATTTAATTTAAATAAATAAAATATTAAAAATTTATGTTTGATAAAAATACATTATAAGTATAAATTTGTTTATAAATTAATTTAAAAAATAATGAAAATAATATTATAATATTTATATAAATAATATTTTATATTTACTCTAATTATTAAACTATTAAAAGTTATGTATTATATGTTTAATATAATATTTAAATTATTTTTTAATTTTAGATCTCATTTGTCACGGATAAAATAATAAAAAAATAATTAAAAGAATCTTTCTCAATTCTCATAACAGAGGAGTAATGAATTAATATAAAAAATCAGAACGATGATAGATGATAAATATATGAGAAACAACAGGGGGGAAAATGATAATTACCCTTATTAAATTTGACACAAAATCATCGTAGTCGCGGAGGTAACATATAACATGTGCGTCTTTAATGAAAAAGCTGGATTTTGTTGACTAGAAATTATTAATAATTGTTTACCGTGACGTTTTTTTTTTCTCCTTTTTCTCACCTAATTTTGCCCGGCTAAGTTGAAACCAATGATCTCTCATCTCGCTGGCCATTTCTCAATTCTCAAATTCACTGTACCTTCGGTGACAAGTCCATGTGGGTCTCTACTTTACTACATTTGTATTGCATGTTTAATACATCGCTGCGTAATTTGCTAACGACGTTTGTGGGTGCATAAAGTTTAATAAGACATTTAAAATGATTTTTTTTCTCTTTTTTTAATTAAATTTTTTATTATAAGTTCAAAAGCTCTTTTGTTTTTGGTCTACTTTAATTCTTCTATTTGTTCACGTTAGATTTACGAATGAAATTGGTCAATGGAGACGTAGATAATTGAAAAAAAAAAAAAATTAGGTTGAGACTCTTATGTAGAAAATCCAAATCATATATTATAATACATAAAGCTTGATGATTAAAAATTTGTTGAAACGCCGGCTGGGTGGGGCTGGGGGCACTTGTCTGTCGCCCGGCTTCTCTTTAACTTGCCTTCTGGGACATGCCTGCCCGAGTTCTGTATTTATTTGGTTTTGTTTATTATTTTTTTATTTTGTTGATATATGACAATCGAGTTGAACGGTAACACATTATTACAACTCCCGGAGATATTAAATAATTTCGAGTCTGAATTCTTCAATTATTCTTGTTTCTCATTAAGCTTCAGCTGAAACCTATTTAAAACTTGGTATTTATTTTGCTGAAATTTATTTGCGATTGGGATGGAAATAAGAACAGTAGAAAGAATTCATTAAAAGTTAAAATATATAATACAAAGAATAATATTCTAAATTTTTTATATAAAATTAATTATTAAACACACAAAGCAGATTTCAATAGAACAGCGGCTCCTTAACTAAAAAGTGGTTTTATTGCCGGCAATGCATTAAATTTTAACGTCTACTTTGTGTGCGTTGACGTCTTAATTAATGCCATATTTATTTATTGAAAGCGTATAAATAGTTGTTTTGTTTTGTTTTATATGTATACATATTGTTTTGGATGGGTTAGCATTTGTGGATAAACTATTCTTTTACCAGAGAAGGAAATAATTATTTCTGAAATGTTGCAATAAATTATGACGAGGCACGCATTCAACCATGATTGTCATAAACAATTAATGTCCCACATCGTTACACATTATAAGTTGCAATTCTAATTATTCAAATGGTCCTTTCTTTACCAATTAAGCAACGTAACATACCACAATCAGTCGCTTTTATGATTATAATCGCATTTCTTTATCTATTACCTAAAAATCTATTAAAATAGTATAAGTAAATTCTTGTGTTTTTTTTTTTTTTTGTTAAAGAAAAAGTTGCTATGAGATCATATAATGAAACGATAAATACTGTGATGGTTCCTTATTATTAAAGAAGATTGATTAATTTCACCAATTAATGTATCTATAGATTATGAGCATCGAACAAATCCGGATATATGACATTTTTATCTTAATTTAATTATTGGGGTTTAAATTATAATTCGTTTGGTCCCATAATAATTATAAAGTAGAATCGAAGAACCCGGGCAGATAAAAACAGTAACTTTTGAGAGTCGGAATTCGGAAAACTTGGCGGGGAGGCAAGGATACGTAGTAAGAAATTTGAAAACAAATAAAAAAGAAGAGCATCAACTCACGTGTCATCACCCGCCATAGCGAGGGCCAAAACAGTAATAGGACAACAAACAAGCGACGCTCCTCCCTCTTTTCTTCTTTCCTAATGTTTTTCACCTTCAAAATAAGCGCGCGAAAACATGCCCCATCTCCCGCGCCTCCGCCACCACCAAACCCTCTGGACTCTTCCCTTTATTTCCCTCTCCTCACACACTCTCCAACACTTCTCTCTCCCTTGCCATCACACTCTAATCTAATTCACAATGAACCGTCAGCACCACCAGCCCCACATCTCTCCAGCCTCAGCCGATAATTCATCGTTCGATTTCAACCTCCGCCCCGCAAAACGACGCGGTAGTTACAACTGCGGCAGCTGTGGCCTCCCCAAAAAAGGCCACGTATGCAACGTCACCACTCCGACCGCTACAACGTCAGCAACCTCCACTCCCTCTGCTACGCGGACACCTTCCGCTTCCTCCGCTGCCATTTCCGCTCCAACTTCTCTCTCCGCCAACCGCCCGCCGCGTCATCAGCATTACTCCCACCTCCGCCGAGCTCTGTCCTTTGATAACATCGATCTCAGTTCTGAGTCTCCGGAACTGGATTTAGAGTCTGAGGAAGCAGTGGATCCGGATCCGGTAGTGTCTGGCGGGCTACCGGCGGGGATTCTGTGGGAGGTGCTGAGAAGGCTGCCTCCGGTGGGGCTGTTGGCGGCGGCGAAGGTGTGTAAAGGATGGAGGGAGACGGCGAGAAGGCTATGGAGGGCAGCGGAGGAGTTACGGCTTAGGGTTCCTGTGAGGGCTCAGCTCGGGTTTGTTGGATCCGTTCTGCAGAAGTGTTCCGGCCTTGTTAGGCTCTCTCTTAGAATGGAAAGGTTAGGGTTTTGGGCTACTTCTCTCTGCGTATCAGATCTAGGGTTTTATCAAATGAATCGGTTGATGCTGGATAAATATTACGACTGGATGATCATAACAAGATAATTAAAAATTAAGATTAAATGTGATATGATCTATAAAGAGATGTGCACAGAACTGTTTGATCTACAAACATCAGCAGACGATGCACTACGACGAAAAAAATTGAAATCAATGCTGTGAAATTTTGCAAAGACTGATTCTTCAATATAACGAGGATTCGAAGCTTTCAAGATCTTCATTAATTTTAAAGAGAAAAAGTGTTTCACTATGCCCGATCAAAGAATCAAACGTGATATTATCTAACAGTGTTGGAAGGACTGGGGTGCTCTAGGTCCTTTTTTAAAAAAATTATTTATCTTTTAAATTCTGAATTTGATTTTTCAATTTGTGTTGCAGTGATGTAGATGCAACGATGCTAGCATGCATTGCGTTTTCTTGCCCTTATCTGGAGTCTATGGAAATCTACACATCTGGTACTGCAGTAAATCGGATCACTGGGTATGCTACATTTCATCTTTCGCGTAGTGCAATATTTACCTGGTTATTATCCTTGTGTTATCCTTGTGGAGTCTGTTAATGATAGTTTATGGTTCTTTATTGTAGTCAACCCTGAACCATGTCAATTGGAAATGGTTTGTGATTGGACTGATTGGATCATCTCATATTTAGGCATCCAACGTTTTGATAACTGGAATCAACAAGCCCCGATCTATTTTACTTCTATCGAAATAAGTAGTAGATTGAGTTCTTTATGAGGGAAGCACATTACAACAATTTATGACGTCTTTCCTCTTGATCTATGTCCATGTGTATTTCCTATTGTAGTTTATAGTTGTAAAGTGTCCACAATGTCAGATGTGAAGATGTAATGCTTTTGATGATCACTTTTCACTCCCTCTCTCTTTCTTTTTTTTCTCCAACTGTTGGGTGATTCCTTCTTGATCCTCTGAATTTATGAACTTTTTATCCTCTAATATTCAATTAGTAATGACTTATATGATGCCATAATGCCCATTACCTTGTTGAATTATGCAAGTCTTTGGGGAATTATAGTTGAATTTAGTTAATATTTGGTTTCTCTTCTAAAGGTGCAGATAATCTGTATTGCCTGACACTAGTTGGCTAGTGCTGTATTTGATTTAAGGGTCTGTTTGTTGTTTCTGTATGTAGAGATGAATTGGGTCGTTTTGTTGCTGATAAAAGATGTCTTACAAGTCTTAAGATGGAAGGGTGTTCTAATTTAGGAGGTTTTGTCCTCTGCTCATCAAGTCTTTCTACACTCTGGCTTTCAGATCTTTACTCCCACTCCAAGATGGTAATCATTCTTGTTCTTTCATCTTGTGATTGAGAATTTAGGCGAATTATTTTTTTTCTTTTTTTTACATCAGTTATCCTTTATACAGGTTTTTAACTGTCCAAATTTGAAAGAGATTTCTCTGGAATTCTCTCGCCAAGAAAATGATACTACTGATCTTACTGCCATGGCTGATGGATTGGGAAGGAATTGTCCAAGGTTGCAAAACATACACATTGCTTCATTTCGACTGTCTCATGCTGTTGTGCTAGCCCTTACAGCTGTGGGCTTAAGGTCTGTCAAGTGTATTGAAAGTTGATCAATATTATTGCATTACTTTGTGTCAAGTGTTCTTCATGTTTGTGTTATGATAAATTATTTTGACCTTGCATTGTTTGAACAATGGATGGTTGTTGATTTTAATGTTCCATCATTCAGGGGGCTACGTATGCTTTCACTTGTACTTGGATCTGAAATTACTGATGCGTCTGTTGCTGCCATTGCTTCAACCTATATGAAGTTAGAATTGCTTGACCTAAGTGGGTAGGTTTTAGTTGAATTTCAGCTTTCCTCGTTAAAAATGATTGCTTTCTTTGTGTTAATGTATTCTTGTGGATTATGTATCTGACACTTTGCTTCAATGACAGATCAAGCATCAGTGACAGTGGCATTGGAATGATCTGCAATGTGTTCCCTAATACTTTGACAAGGCTCCTTCTTGCTCTTTGTCCTAATATTACTTCAAGTAATCTTCAAGTCCTGGTTCTAATTTATGGCATTGTTTAGTTATGTATTATATAATGTTTTATGCTCATTAACCTGCTATTTGGACCTTTCAGGTGGAATTCAATTTGTCACGGCCCAACTACCTCTTCTTGAACTGATGGACTGTGGAATGTCCATATGTGATCCCAATTCTCAAAATTCAGACTCTGATGAAACCAGTGACTTAGAGTTGAAGAAAGCCTTCAACAACAAACTACATCTTATGTACCAGAAGCTGATAATTAAACATTGCCGCTTGAAAAAACTAAGCTTGTGGGGTTGCTCTGGCTTAGATGTGAGATACCTGTACCATGTTCATATTTTATTGATCTGTATCTTCTTCCTCTTGTGCTTCTTATTTTGTAAATTTAAATGCAGGCTCTGTGTCTGAATTGTCCAGAGCTGAATGATCTGAATTTAAATTCATGTAGAAACTTACGTCCAGGTAGATATCTGGCAGACATTCAATTTCTTATCTATTGATCTGCTTGAATGCTCAACTCAATTGTGCTAACCAAGCACAACTTTGTTAACATATGCAGAAACATTGCTACTTCAATGCCCCAAATTAGAAAGTGTGCATGCATCAGGCTGTCAAGAGTTATTGATTGGGACCATTGAGAGCCAGGTAAATGTTTTATATTTGAGGCTTAATTTCATTTATTCTTCTACTGTTGGCTGGCTTAGATTTTCAATCAGGACATCCAAAAATATGATTGTGCATTGTTAGTTTTATTATATCAAAACATTAGATGGAAAAATATGAAAACCTGGTACAATTGGCAATATTTTAACACAATGACGTGTTTTGTTGTTGAGAAACCTAACAAATCAAAGTGGGTACATGGCTTACTTATCTAGAAGTTTGGACAGCAGAGCATCTAATTATCTATAAGACAAATCTTATAGCAGATAACCTGATTAACCTTGTGCTGGTGATTAATATTCCATTTAACAGAAATCTTTTTTTTCTGCTTCATGGAAAGGT
Organism: Ailanthus altissimus; assembly: GCA_946807835.1. Classification (NCBI taxonomy): domain Eukaryota; kingdom Viridiplantae; phylum Streptophyta; class Magnoliopsida; order Sapindales; family Simaroubaceae; genus Ailanthus; species Ailanthus altissimus. The sequence continues at coordinate 27,123,572 of OX327684.1, forward strand.
TTAAAAAGAATATGAGCTTATAAGATATTTGAGAATTGGATACATAAGTTTCATACCAAATGATATGTTAACAACTACTTGTGACATCATAGGATGTGAACAGTAAATTTGGTCTTGTTCTAGATGGGAAGCAGTTTTTAGGGAATGCACTGTTTTTATCCATGATAGTTAGATTATTGTTCAGATAGAGTGTTAATCAGAATTACTATGAAAAATCTTATCCTAAGATGGAAAAATTTCACTCTAAACTTCCAACATGCATTTGCAAGTTATTTGATAAGTCATTGTTGGCCATAAATAGATCTTTTAACAAAATTTCATGTTTTTTTTTCAGAAAATTGTATATTTCATGATCAACTTTCAAGTTATCAATGAAAACTCAAATAGTAGTTTAGTTTTTTTTGCTTTTAGAGGTTGTGTTAAAGTCCACAGTTTTCTCCTATAAAAAATTCTTACTCTGTACTTCTGAACTTTTCCAGGTCAACAATAACTTTTCTGCTTTGGAAAACCAATATGCATACAAACGTTCAGCTGATGGCTCCAAAAGAATTCGGGTGCCACATTCTTTGTGTCAGGTAAATTTGGAAAAAGAAAAATTCTGTCAATAATTCTCAGCACATTTGATAGGTCCCAAAAAAAAAGAACTTTAGGTGTTTTGGACTGCACTTAGGAAGTTGGTTGCTATGGCATCTAATTAGTTACATAAAGTAAAGAGTCATTTGTCTATAAATGTTATGTACTACAACATATCAATTTGACAAATTGTGAAAAACTATTCCTAATGCTTCATGTAAAGTCATTTTGCAATGTCATTTGTCTGTAAATTTCATGTACTATAACATATCAATTTTACAAATTATGAAAAACTATTCCTAATGCTTCAAAATGAATGCACAATTGATATCAGATATTTGTTGTTCTCAGCTGTCTGATGATGATATGAAGCGGCAGAAGGCTGAGAGACGGCAATGTAATGTTGTGGTGGACTGATCCTAAATGTCTTCTGTTTCTGGACACCATTCTTTTTCATGTACACATGGTGAAAATTCCTGTTAGTTTATTTGTATTTCCAAGGCTGTGGCCTTTGGATCCTAATGGCTGTACCTGTTTAAAAATTGATGGTTAGGGGCAGCTGCCTTGTAAAATCTCATTTTCTTCCCCAACACGATTCAGATGTTTTAGCTTCAAAGTAGTACACTACAGATCATTCTGTGGGAAGAACTCTGGATGACCAGCTCGTGTCTGGTCTCTAGACTTCTATCAGCTGTTCGTCTTTCGAAAATAATATATATATATATATATATATATTTTTTTTTTCTTATCGTTGTCCCTGATGTTTTATGATATCTGCATGATATTATGATAAAATAAAAACGGTTTTCATGTGGAAACGTTTCTGTAACTCGGTTCATTGTAGTTTTTGCGGTAAAAATAGCGTCGTTTTACTAGAAAAAGAGATTATTTCTTAAAAGGGATTTTAAAAGCCTAGCATAAAACCTTGCAGTGCTAGGGCTTTTTGTGGATTAGGACGACGCATGTGACTTGCGTGAATTATATTTTCATGTGCTATGGATTGTTTTTGAATTGTGCGGTCTTAAATGTGTTGTGTGTTAGTAGTTTAAAAAATTAAATAAAAAAAAGAAGAAACGAGTACATTAAGTATTTGTAGGAATATTTTTTATATTATTGAAAAGAAAATAAAGTTATGAAATAAATTATATAAGTGAGGGTCTTTTTTTTATATAAAAATAGTCTTATACAATCAACGGCTGAAATTTAAATGATCTAATATTGTATATACAAAATAAAATAATATTTTTTTAAATATTTTTAGATGTTATCATATATTTTTTGGAATATTCTTTTTTTAATTAAGGTTAACAACTTTAATAAGTAGCGGGCTTGATCCGGTTCTTTATTTATATTAGCGGGTCTTTTAGAAACTTTGGCTCGCGACTAATTTTAACAGCTCATATAACTTCTAGGAGGCTTTGTCGCATGTCAAGTGTTCGAGGAAATGCGTGAGAACACTTGGGACGAGACATTCTTCCCGACTAAATTCACACGACGCTCTCGTCGCATCTTCACTGGAAATTGCACACCTCGTTTATTAATTTGCCGCTGTGAGCTCTCGTATTTTCAGTGTGCCTCAATATCGGGTACCTTTTTTTACTTGACAAAATACTCACGCCATGGAGGTTGATCTTTCCCCTGCATTGTTCGTCTATTGCGGATGAGCTTCGTTCCTTTGTTAACCCATGTGAAAATCCCCAAAGGTCCTTTGTTGTGTGGCTTAAATTCTGCACCTCTTGTACCTCCACGGTTCTGCTTTTAATAGTTTGCGGAATGCACTTGATGTAGCCATTGACGCTGTCTCGAAGGTAGCCCCACCTTGTACAAGACATTGCCAACTCTCTTAGCAATAATCCTTGGCCTCTCGTCCCCACGATCAAGGCCCTTATGAAGTGGGCGTGTTAACTTGCGTTGTGGTGGAAGTATCGTCTCCATCACCTAGTCTCTCGCACCATACTTGACATGTCGCCGCTTGTCTTCGACCTACTTTTTGTACTGCAAATGCACATTATGTGACGCCTTGGATTTTTGGATGACACCTGCATCCAACAACTCCTCAAGCTGCCCCTGCAACTTTTCTATCTCCAATGGAGGCGTCTGCACCATAGTTGGAAGCGCGATCTCCAGCTCCAACTTTTTTTCATGCTCGGTATCACCTTGATGTGGCTGCACCTTTGGTAAGTCAGTTGGCACGATCCTTTTGTGCTCCTCGAGCACTTCCACAACCCTTGTTGGTAGCTTGGCTTCGCCCCTTGTTGCCTTATCATCTATCCCTTTCACTGTAGCTTGATGTACTTCTTCTTTGTGCCCAGCAACTCTTATTAGTTAAATGGCAGAAAAGATTTTAATGTTGGCTTTCGGCTGAGATTGCCCACCCTTGGGCTTATCTACTGTCCGTATCATGTAAGGCTCTCATTGCATGATGCACACATAGTTGTGTCGAGAAAGCGACACCACGTCGTATTGCCTCAAGAACTCCATACCTAACACCACATCAAAATCATCAAGAGGTGTTACAGAGAAATTTACCTCGCCGCACCATTTACCCAGGTGGATATCGACCCCTCGAACCACCCCATCCAGTGGCTTGGCTGCAACGTTTAGTGATTTGAGGAACCCGTCCTCTTTCTCCACATAAAGTCCCAAGCGCTTTGCCTCCGCACGCTTAATGAAGTTGTGCGTCGCTCCCGTATCTACCAGCACTTGAGTTTTTATGCAGTTGATGTAGGCTTCAACATACATAAGTGCCTTTCCCGTTGGCGCGCTGGTACGCCGCTTGGCTTTCATTGTGTTGAGCAGCTGCAAACACCCCATTTGACCCTACTCGTAAGCCTCATGCGCCGTAACCATTGCGTTGATAGCTTTCTTCTTAGGGCAGTCCTTGACCCAGTGATCCCCATCGCAAAAGAATCAGCTTGTCTTCGGTCCATTCGCTCTATGGCCATTGTGCTTCTGTTTTTCCCATTTAGGCGGCTTATTTCTCTCCTCCTCATCCTCCGGAGGTTGAAATTCCTTGATGTCCCCACCTTTACTGTGATTGGGTCTCGAATGCTTGAACTTTTCCGAATCACCCTTGCAGTAATCCATGAGCATTTCTGCCAATGTTAAAGCGTCAAATATTTTGGTCACCCCGCGCCGCTTCAACTTGTTAGACGCTCATATCTGCAACCCATCTAGAAAATTAAACAGCAAGTCCTCCTCGCTCATGTTGGGAATCTGGAGCATTAACAGGGAGTACTCCTTTACGTACTCGCTGATGGACTTGGTCTGCTTCAATTCCTTTAACCGCTTTCGAGCATCGTGTGCCACATTCTCCGGATAGAACTGGCGCTTCAGCTCCCGCTGCAATTCTGCCCAGGTGATGATTGTGCAGATAATCTTGCGTATCTCTTCGCTTTTCCTGCGCCACCATAGAATTGCATGGTTGGAAAGATATAAGGTCGCGGTATCTTGTCTTCGTCCCGCACACCCATGGCGTCGAAGTATGTTTCCATCTGCCAAAAGTAGTTATCCATCTCCTTGGCGTTCCGCTTACCGCTAAACTCCTTCGGTTTAGGAACCTCAACTATTGGCGCCCTTTGAGCAGCAACAGACCCATTTGCCACTGCTCGCTTGCACAACATTACGTCCTCTTTGACAGCGTCAAACCCTCTATGCAGCTCCTCCACTTGGGCTTGAACTTTGTCAAAGGTGGCGTATACCTTATCCTGGAAAGTCTTGATCTAGTCACACTGTCGATCAGCGAATCTCTCGATGGATGTGTCGATGAGGGAGCGCAGCTTGTCCCCTTGAGTGTCGAGTCCTGCCTCGATCTTGTCTACTTGCTGCTCCAACTCCCCAAGACGATCCGTCGCCTTTCCCACAGCGTCATCGAGCATTTTCACCATGGTCCCGAACTCATGGCCTGGATCGACAGACTTGTCACGAGGTCCACTGCCGTGCCTCTTAGCTTTGGGATTCCGACCCCTCTCTTCAGTCAACTCTGATGGTACACCGTCTTTCTCCATCTTTAAACCTGCTCTGATACCAACTGTCACGAATTATTTTTGAATCGTGCGGCCTTAGACGCGTTGCGTGCTAAGCAGCCGAGAAAATCACACAAAGAGAAGAAAAACAAGCACACCAAGTATTCGCACGAATGCTCTCTTATATTGCTGAAGGGAAAACAAAACTATGGGATAAATTATGCAAGTGAGGGTCTCCCCTTTATATAATAGCAGCCCTATATAATCGACGGCTGAGATCTAAATGATCTAACGGTGTATATATAAGATGGAATAATATTCATTAGAATATTCTTATATGTCATCACATATTCTTTTGAATATTCATTTTCTAATTAAAATTAACAACCTTAATAAGTCGCGGACTTGACCTGGTTCTTCACCTATGTCAGCGGGTCTTCTAGAAGTTTCGGCCTGCGACCTATTTCAGCAGCTCATATAGCCTCTAAGAGGCTTTATTGCGCGCCAAATGTTCGAGAAAATATTTGAGAACACTTGGAGCATGACACACGAAACTCCTAACAATCTTTCCGCGATCAAATAAGGCAATTAATTCCAAGATGTGTTATCCGCTTCCTTACGTATGTGTTATGTTCTACCCAATTCTTAGCGAAAGTAAGGACGACAATGAGACAGGCTGAGGAGGTATTTCTCATACTTTAACCTATTTTTTTATTTTAAGTTAAAATATTTAATAGAGCGGGGATTTTCATATAAAAAATATTTTTTTTATTTTTATTATTATTAATATTAAATATTATTTTATATTTATAAATTTTAACCATGTAAATTAATTTGTATCATTATTAAAAAAAATTAAACTAACAAATTAGAAGAATATAAAAATATTTTTTAATAATTTAAATAATAATTTTTTAAATAAATCATAAAAATAATATTTTAGTGTGTATATCATTAATTTTTTGTTAATATCTTTATATTCTCATCAAAATTAATAAATGTCCAACTCAAAAATTAAAATATTTTTGTTGTTTAAAAAAATAAAATTTTTTATTAATAAAAATATATTCTAAGTAAATATAAAATAATAAATTATTTAATGTAAAAATATATATTACAAATTATATTTAATAATTTAAGAAAAATGAGACAAAGAGGTTTAATCTTATTTTCGTCCTATTATTAATTTAAAAAATAATTTTTTTAATCATTCATTCTAATTTTACCAAAATTATTCTATCTCGTCATTTAGAGTAGGACACAGATCACATTTTGCCATCTTTAATCCAAAGAACACGCTTGTCCTTCAAGTGACTAAGACACACGTGTCTTTATTTAACAAATAATCGCAGGGCTAGCCTCTGTTTTTACCATAGTGGATTTTGGCTAGGCTTATTTATTTATTTATTTAAATATGCTTATTAATAAATACAATACAAACGTTTTCTTAAAAAAAATAAAAATACAATACAAACTCCTTCATTGAGCGTCTTTTGTATTTAGCATTTGCTCTCGTCCCGTGTTCTGTTCGGTTTGCTGCAAAATTGTTCACCGTTTGTGCTCTTTCTCCGTGTGGTGGATTTGAAATGGAGGTCTCTTCCTTTTCGACAACCCCGAGAGCTTATCTCATTACTCCCTCAGCAGGTTTCATATGATCACTTTCAATTGTTAATACACGCTACAAGATTTAACTTTTTCTTTTTTTCTTTATAACAAATTCGCAATTGCGTTTTAAAAGCGTGTTGTTCCATGATTAATATTCGGTCAATTTCATTGGAAACTGAAATATTCTTTAGAAATTGCACAGATGTTAGTGCGATATCAATATCATTTCTTTTCTCTTTTTTTTTTTTCTTAGAGTAAAGTTTTGTTTTTATAAGGTCCAAGTATACTAATTAGGATTTTGATTTTTTTTAAAGGGTTTTCTGCTTATATTTGCTCTAAAAGTGACATATTTTGTCTTCTGTTTCATTTTTAATTGCTCCCCTTTTTCTTTTTCATGGTTATTTGTATTTGGTATTGCTCTGATTTATTTATTTCTGTTTTCATTTCATTTGTTCATCTTGTTATCTCTCTATCTTTTAAGGAAAAAAAAGGAAAAATTGTTGTGTCTCCAATAAAAATGTTTGTTAATTTGCAGAGTCATCACTTCTTAAAAGACTTAAACTTCCTTCATGGCATCATGTTTTTGTGCCCATTTCATGGAGCAGAAGAAATGGACAACCTTTGCTCTGTAAAACTGAATCTTTTGTTCCGAACAAAAACTCTCTCAAGGTGGAGCTTTTATCGACAATGATGGAAATCTGAATGTTCGTGTTCCACGTTATGTCTTTTTATTTTGATTAATTTTGTTATTTATCAGGTCTTATGCAGTCAACAGAGAGAAACTCCTGTTGTAGAGGCCAGGTATGGTATGCAAAGCATCTTTACCTTTGAATTTGGATAATGAACTTGTGATAAATGTGATTGCCTAATTTCTTATGTTGGATGAGTGTTTTCTGCAGTTCAAAGCAAGTTACATGTACTGTATTTGTTGTTGCAGTGTTGAACTCTATTTAACATTGGAATAGATAGTGAGAGATAATGTAGAAAATTTTGATGATCTCATTTTTCATGAACAATGAACACTCAATTATGTTGGTAACCAGAAAATCTCTTACTGACACTTTTGGCTTGTGGATTTGACATCATATGTTTCAAACTGGGTGTTCTAAGGATTTGACACAGAAAGTTTTCTGTATGCCCCCGATGAAGGAAGTAGTATTTGCAAAGCAATATGCTATATATCTATCTTGTGACTTTAGTGTTTTTCATGTCAATCAAACTTCTCGGAATTTTGTAAGGGGCCCTTTCTTTTGGCTGATTGTACATTTCGTTTTCCGATTGGTTCTAGCTAATCATCTTGACACGTTTACACAGATATATATAATTTTTCCATGACACTATGTATAGTCTATTCATCTGTAGAGATATACTTGTATATGTTTACTTTATAATTAAATGTTGATTCTTTTCCCTTAAAGGAGTATGGATGAGGTTTATGATGCTTTGGCTGAACGTCTTCTTCCTACATCAGCAGTAGCATCAAATACCAATGCAAAGTGAGTTCAAGTGGCTTGAATTAAACAAAAATTTGATATTGCTATCTTATGTCACTGGTGGTTTCCATATGATAATTTTTTTTTATATTCAAGTTTCTCAACAAAAAATAGTACTATCTCAATGGTTAAGAGTTATTTTACCTTTACGTTCATCCATTGTCTTATGGAGTTGGGATTATTGTGAAAACTGTTCGGTCTTTTGCTCTTCATTTTCAATTACGCTGCTCTGCAAATGAAATTGTCTATCTTAATAACCATGCAGGCATATAGTGGGTTTGGCTGGCCCTCCTGGTGCTGGAAAGAGCACTCTAGCATCTGAAATAGTGCAACGTATAAACAAGATATGGCCTCAAAAAGCTTGTTCATTTGATTCTCAGGTTAAGCCTCCGGATGTTGCTACTGTTCTTTCTATGGATGGGTTCCATCTATATCGTTCCCAGCTAGATGCAATGGAGGTTAAGCTTCCTTTGTGTTTATTTATTTAGTGTTATCATCACCTATGGACATGTAATTCTGACTTGTGTATCTGATTTTAGAATCCAAAGGAAGCACATGCAAGAAGGGGAGGTGAGGGTCCCAATACTTTGTATTTAGAAACTTAAAACTTTTTGGAAACTTACGGAGTTACAGTTTGTATCCTTCCCTTGGTGATTCAGCTCCCTGGACTTTCCATCCCTCACTACTACTCGATTGTCTGAAGAAGCTGAGGAATCAGGTTAGAAGTGAATATGTTGATAGCTTGGCAATAATTGAATTCCTGGAATGGGGCTAGAGAAAGAAAAAAATATGTAAATGTCTAGCATATGCAATGATGTTAGCATGAGCATTGTGTTTTGCTTACCAATATATTTCTCAGGGATCGGTCTATGCACCTTCTTTTGATCATGGTGTTGGAGATCCAGTTGAAGATGACATCTTTGTAAGCATCCAGTAAGTACATAATGGCTTTTACAGCTAATTTTGTTTGAAATTTAGTGGTTTACAAAAAAATTTTATGCTGATAATAAATGCTGTATTCGGGAGAGACAAAAACTCTTCTTAGTGCTTAGAATGATACCATGTCCCATTGGCAACCATCTTCAAGTTGAAGCATCCTGGTATTATCAGGGATAGTCAAGTAATGTCCAACGAGCTAAAGAAGGCAAAATTAGCAGAGACCTTACTAGAATCATCATTGTTATGTCACTTTGAGACACATTATTTTCGAAACTAAAGTTTCTTCTGATCAGGAAACAAAGTTTATTATGACAAGTTTGGTTATAAAACTTATGAATTATCAACTGCAAAGAGTAAAAATAGAAATAATGCTGGATAATTTTGAATAAATTCGGAGGATGTGAAATGCCTACCGGGGTTTCATTTCATAGTTATCCTCTGTATACGGTTTCCCTTCTATTAGTTTTTTTTATAATCATTTTGTTTCTTTTCAATGTTGAAAGGATTGGTATTGTGAAATCATGTGTTGCAGCCTACAGGTGGAATCATTTTTTGATGATGTATCAATGAATCCTCTTTTCTTACTTTTTGCAGACATAAAGTTGTTGTAGTAGAAGGAAATTATCTGTTGTTAGATGAAGGGGTTTGGAAGGATGTATCATCTATCTTTGATGAGAAGTGGTAAGGGTTAACTCATTCTCATGTTCTTGTTATCTTACAGATGTATTGAGGCCAGAAATCTTCTGTTTGCAAATATTCGTTGTTTTATGCAATAGTAAGTATTTGGTTAGTTTTTTGTGACACAGTGTACTAATAGTTGTCTCATTTTTCTGTGGACCAACCGGCCTTTTCCGTAAATGTAGTATTAAGGGCACTGTTTCATAGGAAAATTCATGCCTCCAGTTGGTTTATAATGTTACCGCTAGTTTGAATTACAACCACTTTTCTGTGAGATTAGTCATCAAATCAGATGTCAAGGAACAATGAATCATTATTCTTTTATGTTGTATTTTTTGGGTGTGTAATATTCTGTATTTCTTCATCATTTGAGGTTCATCGATGTTGACCTTGACAAAGCCATGCAACGAGTTTTGAAGAGACATATTTCAACAGGTATGTGCTCTTCTTTTGGTTTTAACCATTTATCCCTTGATAGAGAAACTGAAATAAATGACGAGTTGATATATATATATATTTTTTTAATTTTATCACAGGGAAGCCCCCTGATGTTGCTAAATGGCGGGTAAGCTTTTATTTGCTGCAGATTGGTTCTGAGATTCATCGATCTTCCAATCGTATTCTACATAATTACATCTGACACTTGTTATTCCCGCAGATAGAGTATAATGATCGGCCCAATGCAGAACTTATTATGAAGTCAAAGAAAAATGCAGATTTAGTGATCAAGTCCATTGATTTTTGATGAATCTGGCAATTTAACGGTATATATTATTGGATGCAATAATGGATTACTGCAACTGGTCGTTTTATTAGAAAAACTGGTTTCAATGTTCGGTCTATTTAAGACATTTGAAATGTAAATACCACCAAAAACCCTTTACTTCCCAGGATTGGTGTATGCCTTTGACACTTCTTTTTTAATCTAATAACACGCTAATGGAAATGGAAGTAAATAGGTATTTACTAAGCATATAATTATTGAAGAAGATGAACACAAATTTAAATGTCTTAAGTGTTTCATTAAATAATTGTGGAGTAAAACAAATTTAATTTTAAAAATTGAGTTATAAAAAACGCTTTTTCTTTTCGCTTATAAAAATCCATTTTACCTGTTGCACTTTAAAAAGCACAAAAAATCTAATGTAACCTTAGTCTGCCCTGTTGTGATTTAGAACCCTCCACTCCTCTTCCATGTAATCTTTTTCTGGTTTTCAAAATTCTTAGAGAGGTGTAGAATAAGGTTATTTGATGGTAAAACCAAATTAAGGCTAATGTTCCCAGTAATTTTCAAGGATTAGCTGTTCGTATCAACACAAGTGCTTTTAGCAGCACTGGAGGCAAAGCAATCAAGCAAGGCCGAGCTAGTTTCCTAGAAGAAAACGATATCAAGTGTAACAACTATTTTAGCTGAGTGAGAGACAAAAAATGATAGCGACTGTCAAAATAAAATGCTAGTTTAAGCCTCTTCTGTATTTGCATCTCATATTGGAAACACCTAATTAGCGTACATAATCATATGTAGTCAATCCTCTGTGTCTCCATATCTTTAGTATGTAATCAAGGTTCGGATCAATACCAGATATGTTCATGTTAATCCTCTCTGTAAAGCCAATATTATTGGATCTTTTTCCAGCATTTCTCTTTGTTTTAGAATACCTTTCTTTTCTCTTTTCCAAAGAATATATATAGATAAATTGACGATTTCCATTATTGGAAATGCATCAAAATCTGGTAGATCCAAGATGTGTGTGTGTGTGTGATATTAGAGCGCAATAAAACTGATACTGTTGTAAGCCCATGTTGATGATATATTAGAGCAATAATTATTACAAAATGCCAGCAAACCATGCACCAAGACCATCACAAAATTCCAATCCTTTAATGCAATCACACAAGGGACCACAGTCGCTGGTCAAATGTATAAATGTTTACGTGATAGCTTCATTCACGCATAGACACACTCGTTTTCGTTGCTTCCACTAGTTTCTATTTTTGTCATCCAATTAAAGTATGGCCAATTTCATTAGCATGGAGACAGCAATCTCTTTCGTAAGTCGTAACTCTGATAATATGAATCAACTAACCTAAACAAATGGGCATGAGTAAATGCTCCATCAACGTGCACATGATCTTGCTCCCTTCTTCAACAAGATCATGAAACATTTCTAATTAATTCGGAGTCCTTATCCACAAAAAATAAAGATCATAAAAATAAATTATTTATGTTACTATAGAGAAATGCATGAGAGAAAGAATCCCATAAAGAAAATTGATTAAAGAATTGCAGGACGAAAAGTATACACAATAACTACTACAAAAAAAGGTCCATTATTATGATTATTGATAAGCAAGCCATTTAACACTAAACAAAGCAACTATAAATATAACCAAGTCGTTGGAACATAAGAGTTATTATTGTTTGTCCACAATAATAAATACTCATCAAGTATCTCAACATTTAAATTATATATCAAGCCAATTAATATTACACAAACACTGTAACGTGCATCCTGCTCAATCCATCTGAGCGCTTCTATCGTTGTTTTGGGTGTCTACACAACAACTAGCTAGCATCCACGAGATCAAAGGAGCAGGCTGTAACACTCACTACGTACTTAGCTTCTGTTCTTGCATTTCTCCACGGCTCTTGGAGCTGAAATTCAATAATTAAGAGCATTATTTTGCTATGTATCAGAATTAGGAATTAGGAATTACAATAAAACTGATCAGAAGCATCCTTTTAAGGAGCATATATAAAAGTGTGTTACCCTTAAACTTTGTGCTTAGCTTATCGGAAAATTAACAAAAGGGGTTTACTTTTCTTATTCTAAAGAGCAGATTTACTTCTTCCAATCAAAACTTTTGTTAAAAGATACTTACCAAGTCCAATAGCTTCAGTGCCTTTCATTATACGCAATCGCTTGCATGATTCAACAAACATCCTGATTAAAATAAAATTAAGGAAGGTATGAGCACTCAATATACTATTGGGGATGCCAGAATTTGCGAGATTAATTAGTTTTATGTTTTGAAATTTAAGATTGAAGAAAAAGAAGTTACCCCCATGGGACATCGCCAACAAGCATCCAGTCACCATCCTTGTCTTCATATGTAGGAACATAGTCAGAGCCATTCAAAAGATCCATAAGCTTGCTCTCATTCATGAAATCCTTCATTCCTTGGGATCCACAATTGCCTTCAATATTGAAGATTAGCACATCAAAGAAGTGTCATAACAATGAAAAGAAGAGAAAATTAGTAGTATTTGATTCATATAAACACTTTGTTATTTATGTTTATTATATGTATAAAGAAGGGATTTTATAAACATACCAATAGTGAAGGAACTGAACATCTTGCCTAAGGCATCAGAGAGCTCCTGATAACTCTTGTACATCCTCAAGTCCACTTTGCGGAGGTAAGGGGCACCGTCCATGCTAACCTTCACAAAGGCGGCGGTATTGCCGCTGTCTTCGGGGCTTGTCTTTTGGCCGGCTAACATGTTCTTTCTGAATGATCGGACTGGTGGCCAACCTATAACTTGTGCCCTGAAATTCCATTCCATAAAGCATTTTAACTTTATTTTTCAACGTTCAACTACAAATTAGAGGATTTTTCTTGACGGGGCTGGAAACTATTAAGAAAGCAAGTTGTACGTGTTCTTAAAAATTAATTCGAAATTTATGGAAATCTCAGATTTACTTATGGCTCATTGCCCTATTTTTGCTATGGAGTAAAATCTGTCAGTATATGATTTCAGTATTTGATAGCTACTAACCGGTGGATAAGTTTTACTAGATTTTGTAATTTGAACAGTTTTATGCAGCTTACATGATAAAATTTTGATGAACTTGAATGAACTTCAAAAAAGAAAAGATAGAATGATAAATTGTTAGCTAATTAACAGATAAAGATCAATATCAAATGCATCCTTTGCTAACTTAAGAAATCATCTTATGTGTACATCATACTCTTGAAAACGAAAAACAACTAAAACAAAATATAATTATGACATAATTAAAAATACATGGAAGATGGACATAATTAAGACGAAGGCTTGTGTTTTTCTCTTTCCTTTTCTTTTTTGTTTTTCTGGTTGGCATTGATATCAATTTTTCATCTTATTATAACTTTTTTATTTCACTATCACTCCAAGATCTAAAAGTACTTTTGTGAGCCCAAGCTTCATAACAAATGGGTGATAACTGATAACATACGTACAAACTTCTCTCTCTAATTTACAAAGACACAGATAAAGCTTTGCTTAACCTAACCCTAATTCATCATGTCATAATTATAAGGAGCATGCTCCCTTAAAAATACAACATTAAAAAAAAATAAAAATACTCAATTCCCAAGAGAGCCATAAAAACAAAAACAATTAATGACTTACTTAGCCGGCGGTTTGGCTGGATCAGTGGCGCAAGGAAGAAGATTCTTCTCCTTCTGCAAGCTGTTCACCTTCTCATTCCGATCTATATCAGTACTCTCCTTAGACGAAAGATTCAGCTTCAAATCCACAGTCTCAGAGAACCCTCTCTTCCTTGCTCCCTCTAATTCACTTCCTCCGTTTCCAGGCAACCCTAGCCTCAGCTCAGTCTCCTCAAAACGCAGCTTCTCCTTCTCCCCCACCTCGACGCCAATCTTCGCCATCTTTAGCCCTACTTCCATGAATCTCCACCTCTTTTTCTCTCTCTATAGAACCCACTTTTGCTTTCTCTAATTTTTGTACTCTGTACTAGTTTTTGGTTTGTGGTGGTCTTTTGTTTGTATGAATTGGTGATAGAAATGATGACAGTATGTAATATTAAGCTTTGTTTTTGTAAGATAATAGTAGTAGTAGAAATAACAGGGACGTTGCGGAAGAGGTGTGTGTTTGCCTGTTTGGCCTTGGGCGGGTATTAATATACGGATAGATGTATTGTCCTTTTCGAGCTCAGTTACTGGGATTTTGACACGTGGAAGCGTGTGTGGACTAGATTATACTACCTTCCCAGGATAAGTGACGACACGGTGATGTTAGCATCCTATTATTGCTTGTGGAGTGTGTTAGAGAGAGAAAGTGGAACTCTCGCCAATTTTAACTATGGCTTCGCTTGTTGGCCCACCTTTTTTTTTAAAAAGAAAAATAAAAATTTATTGCCTTTTGTTAAATCTGTTATCACAAATAGAGGAAAAAATTAGGTATTTCAATCATCAAGCAAGAAAAAAAAAACTTTATCATTTCATTTCACCTTTCAATCATCTATGAGAAAAAATAATTGAGAAAATATGCATGAAGTTTGTCCGGCTTTGACTTGATGATGATAACCTGACACAACAATTATATTGGCATATATAGAAAGAGCTTATGGTCAGATCTTACCTCCAGCAAGAACTGAAATTTCTGCATTTCGGCATTGGTTGGATTATCTGTGTGAACACTAGATTTATAATCTTCAGAAAGGGACTTCATAAATCATAATCATAATCATGCACATGATCAGAGGACTACAAGTCCATATATAACCGAACATAACATATCTCGATCTGGCAAGTTCCGAAACTCGAGAGAGAAGTAAAAAAAAAGTTAACCATTGACGTAGAGGCTTGAGAAAAAGATTTAACTACGAGTTTCCGGTGGATGTGAGTCATTTGAGAACCTATCGATTCCAAAAGAAACTTCTTTTCGCTTTTTGATCTTTTGGATGGATTCGGTATAACCTTTCATCTATGCTAGAAGCTTTTGTCCATCAACACAACTCTCATCTGTTTCTAGTAATAATGTGTTACAAATCAACCAATCCATAATGGGTGATACTTTATGGGAAAGATGTTAATATCACAAGAATCTACGACTGATCCATGATTAGCTCGATGGTTGTCTTTTCCTTTTTCAGACGATTAAGGGTTTATGAGTTATCTTTTTAGCTTATGCGTCTAAGTACCAATGGTCCCTGCTGACTGCAACAAATCCAGTAAACAAATATTCCAAATTCAAGGCCCTGTCAACCCTATTAAGTACGAATGTGATAATTTCATGTTATGTGGGACAAAGTTATATCACTAAATAAACATGCATTAACTCTCAACTCCGCAGTTTTATTAATCCGTAAACCCAAAATATGTAACAATTTTTTAAATTCAGGTAGTTGCATTCATATTTTCTAAACCTAATGCCATAGAATTAAATTATATTTCTTGTATCTTCGTGGCGTATGCACCACCGAAGTGCTTATGAAAACATGCTCAAAAGTTTATTATGTTGGTGTTGTGCCCATTAGACATTATTAGTTGCCTGCCAAAAAGAATTGTGGGAGCAAAAGGAGAAAGAGGTGCATTTCCTTGACAAGCACACTTAACTTTCTGTGACTAGTGACTAGGGCATGCACAAAACTATATGTGGTGTTGGTATGTGCTATGTTGTTCTATATTTGCATGCATATATGGAGGCCACGTTCTCCATCCGCAAATTGCACCAACACAACCAGATCAGAAATAAAGATTCTAAAACTGGTCATATTATTTGTTTCATAAATCGGCCTTAATGATTATGAAGATACCCATTGAATCATTGAACACGTTTACACTAAATCAAGAAGGAGAGGGTTCTGGTTTTTGATCATCATCATCATCTTCTTCCTCTTATAGATGATCATCACTCTTCTTCTGCTTTCTCTCGGTGCTGGTTGGTTTAAAAAGTGGGACCCAAGTGTAAGAAAAAGCATGTGCTCAGATTCATGGAGGAGGGAGAGAGAAGCGGGGGTCCCATGGAAGTGGCCATGTGAAATTGTAGGCTCATGGCTGTGTCGCCTATGTCTCAAACCCTATCCCATGTGCGCCGCTGCAGGGCATCCCACTGACCCACACACCTTTTTATTTTTCAGTTTTATAATTTTATTTATTACAACGCCACCATCATCTTAAATCTTAGAATCACAGAGGCTTAGGGATCTTCTCCAGTGAAGATCTACAGTTTCAGTTCTAAGATCACTTTGTGTTATGTTTTGACACTTGGTAGCCCTACAAAGGAATCAAGAGTAGGTCTCATGAGCATTCACATATATATTAATGTAAGTTTGTAACCATGTAAATAAACTGAAGGAAATTATGTGCATGATAATCATTATAAACCAATGATTAATTTTCCTTTATTTCTTTTTCCTTTTTATTGGATTAGAATTAGAATTCAATGATTATTGATCTAGAGATAAGTCATTGGGCGGTGGTGATTTAAAAAATATGGGTCGAATGGTGTTGAGAGAGTAGGGTCAGAAGAACCCAGAACAGAAGATGGCCAAAAACATTATTTTATGGCAGATTCTTGGTGCCTTAAACCTTCTATGCTGGAAATTCGATGCCGTTTTCGAGCACAAGTCTTATTTCGATGCTGTAAGAGCGGATCCTAATATCATTAAATTTCTCTAGCAGTATTGAATTTGTGCTTTTTCTACTGTTCCTTGATCGAGATCTTATTATAATTATATGACTAGCACTTCAGTGTTGGCCAACAATTCTTAACCGATGCAACCCTTTACATGAACTCTTTCAGACGCAACCTCGTTAAGCATACCAAAATCCAAAATTACAAGGTCTTTTGGCTGGAACAGTCTTCTTGACTCTCTTTCTAGCTACACAATTCTTGTTGTTGTTATTATTATTATTATTATTAAAGAATTACAACATCATTTTCAATAAGATCATTGAAAATGAATATATATATATAATGCATATAGTTAAATTCAAGAACTTTAATTTATGTCATGCATCAATTAAATCAAAACATCTTAACCACATTCATGTTTTATTAATAATTAAATCATTCATTAGGTTTTCTCTTCATGATGAATTTAGCGAAAATAAATTAACAGCGAGATTTTTATTTTTATTTTGTCGATAAAAATAGGCATGCTGAAACTACAAACCTAACTTTACACCAAAATGGTCATGCCATGAATATAGCTAATAGTAATTTCATATTTCTAGGCACAAGTGTTAAAGTATGCCATTGTTGCTTCGATTGAGGGGACAAAAAATGGGTTATTAATAGAGGTAGGCAACGGTTGAACTAAGAAATCAATTGAATCGAATTAGAGAATTTTAGTTTGGTTCGGTTTAGTTTCATGATAAGAACTAATCAGTTTTACTTTGATAGAATCGAATAATTTGTTCAATTTTTTATTTAGTTTAGGTTGAACTAAAACCCAAATTTAGAATTGAAAAAATAAAATAAAATAAAATGCAGCGTTTTGGTTAACACTAAAACACTGTGTTTTGGCACAAAAGAAAATTCAAAACACTAGCGTTGCCAATGTAGCACTACGACACCAACCTAAGCAGTAGCTTTTACAATTAAAATTGAATTTTGCACAATTAAATTTTAATTGATTATTTCACAATTGAATCATAATTTCATTTTACTTAATTGAATTATTTGATCTATCACATGAATATCAATTAATTCAAATTAAATACTTGTACAATTGAATTATTTAATTTATTCATGAATATAAATTAATTGAAATTGAATCTTGCAAAATTGAATTTTAATTGATTATTTTATAATTGAATTATAATTTAAAATAAGAACAGCTGCCGTTTAAGTTAACAGAAGAATGGCAAAATAGTAACTCAATAGAAAGATTAATACGCAAGATGTCCCATTATAGTCACGTGTCAAATAATCATTGGTTGCTAATAAAAGACAAAAATAAAAGAACATGTGGCACAATGTAATAGGTTTAGCTAATTAATATTTATTTTAAATATTTTATATTAAATTTATAATAATAAAAAATATTAAATATTAATAATAAAAAATGTATTCACCCTCTCTATATCACCCAATCCATTCTCTCTCTCTTCAATTTCTTGGTCACCACCTCGCTGCCATTGCTTTTCTTCTTCTCCTCTTTGGAAAGAAAAAATATTGTAAAATTTTTAAATTTGGCTCCCCTTCCTTAGACCTTATTGATCACTCACTTTCTACTTCAATTTTTTTTGAAAAATTTAGATTCCCTCAAATTTTCATCACAATCAAAATAATATAGATCATGATCATTCTTTGATAATGTAACAAATTAAAGTAAAGTAGTGAAATAAAAAAATGATCTAGATCATGAATGAAAAAACCACTCAAAAAAAATTCACGAAGAAGAATTAATGAAAAAAAGCCACTAATGTTTGTGAGTGGAATGTGAGTTGATTGGCTAAATGGAGAATAAATAAAGGACCAAAATCAAAAGGTCAATCAAGAAATTAAAGCCAAAAAAGAATCAATCAAAAGCTAATAACTCATAATTAATGGACGATCAAGACCTCCAATGATGTTGAGTTCAAATACATTAATGAGAACCATGTGAGCTTGGATTAATACAAAAACAAAAAATACCAAAAAAGATTAAATTTCTCTTTCTAAAATTTGGAGGGATTTAGAGTGAGAGAAAATAATATAAAAGAGATTAAGGGACTTAACTCTTATTATTTTATTTTTTAAAAATTTATTTTATTTTATTTTATTAGTTTTTGAACCATTGATAAAAAGTGATTTTGTTGAATTCATAAGAGTTCCATTGATGAAAGTAATTTTTTTAATAGCGAGCTGATCTGAAGCACTTATCATCATCAATCTCGATCTAATTTGTGATATGTTTGCAAAAAAAAAAAATTAATTTGGGGGTGATTTTGAGAGATTTAAGAAGAGGAAGTAAAAGGTCTGTTTTTATAATTAATGTGGTGAATCTAAAATTTAGATTAAAGAAGAAGATGAAGACAGAGAATAAGATTTTCTTCTTCATTTTTTTTAATTATCGAAGATAAAATTTATAATATTAATTAATTTATAATATAAATTAAATAATAATTTTTAATGATATGTCTTTTTTATCAATAACAATCATTAATTAACATGTGAACATGACAATGTCACGAACTTTTCTCACATTTAAGGCATGACAACAAGCAGGGTCAAACAGTCAATGATTTATACATAGATTATGGTAAGGGCAAAAATATCATTGTATAGCATAATGAATTTTTTTATCAAATTTAACGACAGTAACTTATTAGAGAGGGATAAAATTAGATAATTTAAAATAAGATGGACAAATTTGTGTAATGAACTAAATTGCAGGGACAAAATTATCTTTATCCCTTATAATTTTATTTTAATCAATTGAAATATTTGATTTGTGACATGAATATCAATTAATTCAAATTGAATCCTTGTACAATTGAAATTTAATATTGTAAAATTGAATTTTAATTGATTATGAAATAATTGAATTATAATTTTATTTTACTCAATTGAATTATTTAATTTATCAGATGAATATCAATTAATTCAAATTAAATCATTATACAATTGATTTATAATTATAATTTAGTCAATTAAATTATTTAATTTATACCATGTATATAAATTAATTGTTGAATCCTAGTACAGTTGAAATTGAATCTTGCAATTGAATTTTAATTGATTATTTGACAATTAAACTGTAATTTCATTTTACTCAATGAATTATTTGATTTATCATATGAATATTAATTAATAGAAATTAAAAATTAAATCTTGCATAATTAAATTTTAATTTTAATTAATTAAAGTGCAACATTAAACTTTAATTTTAATTTATTTAATTCAATAATTTTATCATGAATATAAACTAATTAAAAAATAATTAATTTAATACAAAATAAAAAATTATAAATATATGTAATTATACAAAATCCCACATTTAATTGGTGTAAAGGTGTAAATATTAAAAAAAAAACCATTAAAATATTAAAATATAAATTAATTTTATGTCTAAAATATTAAAAAATTACCATTATCCTCAAGATAACTATCTATTTGACAAATTTAGTTTAAAATTCAAGAAGTCCAAACTCAAAACTTAGTCTAAATTTTATAAATAAAAAAAGAAAAATCAGCCTGAGCCCATTATCAAAACAAATTGTGAACCAAAAATTGAACAAAACATAACTGGTTTGATTTTGGTTCAGTTGGTTTATGATAAAGGAACTAATCGATTTTAAAATCTATTGGTTCGAGTTTCAAATCAAATTAAACCGATATTGAGAATTGTTCACCTCTAATTATTAAATTTTGATATAATAAAATACCATTACAAGTTAAGTTCAATATTAGTTCTTATTGTGCACCTAAAGAGCTTGTTAAAATAACAACTCTTTTATTTATACGCATTCTTTAACTTGATAGTTAGGGTTCGAATTCTCTCTCCTCTTAATTTGTAATAAGTTAAAAATAAAAAAATTAGTCCTTGAGCGGAAGATAAGACCTATGCAAAAATGAAAATTGTGTGGCGATGCTTGTGGCCACGGCCACCAGTTCCACATTTTCTTGGCTTCTTCCCATTAGCTTCGTGACGATGAAAAGTTCGTCTGATCATGGCATTAATCCCCGATGATCAGCGGCAGAGATTAAAGTGACAGTGGCTGAAACGCTGGCAATGTTGGGTGATCAAATGGGCCTCGTGTTGTTGGATATCTTGTCTCACTTTTGCGCAACAAAATGGGCTAGGAGTTCAGACAGTGGCCGAAACACACCACCTATACGGAACATTTACTGTGATTTAAGTTCAGAAATCGGGGCCCAGTACTTGCAATTATCAGTATTCTTAGCAAGGGGGCCATAGTTGACATAATTGGTGCCCATTTCTACGTATGTGCCTTGAAAGATTCAATACACCATTATTATGATCGTATTGCTTGGCTTTCATTTTACTATTTCAGTAAACTGTCGTTATACATATGGCCATTTTGACATTATGAACCTCAACTCGCTTGCATAACCAAATTATTAAGGTGAATGCAATAGCAGGTATTTTGGCATGTTAATGATTGTGAATTTAAAATTATATAATGTTATACAGTTTTAAATGTTGAATTCTTTTTTGTTTGAATAAAGATATTGATATTAAGAATATAAATGCGAGGATGTGCATATCCTTTATAATAAATATTGAGATTTGTGCTTATAGGTTATTTCATTATGTATAAATAGTTAATTATAATATTTATAAAATTATTATTTTTAATTAAATTATTAATATTATTAATTATTAAATAATAAGATATTTGTTACGTTTCAGACATGATATAATTTGAAGGAGTTCAAATCTGGTCTAATAGAGTTTAGATTAGTGTTAAGAATTAGCAATGGTAATAGTTATAAGTAATAAGAGTTAGTTGTGCTATCAGTTATCTGGTTGTAAGAGTTAGCGAAAGATAAGATAATAACCTGAAAATATATTAGTAATGACATAACTGTAAAGAGTTACAAATGGTGATAAGAAATGTTATTATGCAAGTATGTTCTCAAACATTATATTCCTGATCTAATTTCATCGATGCGGGTCTATCGCTGAAACCTATTAATATAGATTAGTGTATGTCTATATCTGGATGGTTTAAATGGTTAGTCTTAGTAAATCATGAGCTTAATGGAAGCTCGTATGAAAATATAGGTATTTAGTGAGAATTGGATACTGAACAGACTTACGAGGACCTCCAATAGACATCTCATAAAGTCGTCAATGGAAGATTTTTCGAGTTGAGTAGTATTTGTGGTCTTTTGACCTGAACGCCACAGTGAGCTTATGAGTGATCCACCATGCTTTGATTCCACACATGTCAGAAACCTTTCATGATCTGACCGCTAGCTGTCACTAGGTATGGTTTAATGCTTATGGAGTTCGGTGTGTATAGATATGGGATCCGTCAGCTCATATGTTGTATATCCTAATGCTCCGATATTGTATTTCAAAAAATCTTGTGGTCATAAGCATAAACCTTGAAAAATATATTACAAAAGGATAAATAATATCACAAAAGTATTTTGCGGATATTGTTTATGAAAATTTAAATCTAGAAATAAGTTCATGATTGAGTAAATACAAATTTGACGGTAATGATCTATATCTCTGCGCTTCCAAGATATAAATGACAGAGGGATTATACGAATATGCTATAACCTTAACTTGTATGGTCTAACGCACTGTTTTGTAATATCCATAACATGTATGTATGGCATCATTTATAGACGTATAAAGGAGCTCCATATGACAAACTAGGCGTGGACTTAGAGAGTTTCACAATATAAAATATACTCGTTGCGCACTAGGGTAGCAGACTGGATTGAATAATTCGAACTAATAAATTCTAGCAAAATCGAATAAATATTTCGGGATCCCTCGTGATGTGTATTTATCAAGATTTAATTGTTAAGTACATCATTTAATTAGTTAACAAGAGTTGTTAATTAATAGGATATTGACAAGTGGCATAATTTGGTCCATTAATTATCTTTACCTTAAATTTATTATTTAACTTTGGTAGTAAAAATAAATAAGGTAAAAGTAATTGTTCAAAATTATTTTGAATAATTAAATTATATTTTATTGAATAATATTACAATATATTATTTATGGTAATGGATCATATGTTGGCTATTTAAAATATTTAAATAATTTAAATGTTAGGTATTTAAATATTTGTTGGTCATTATATTAAATAAATTATTTATTAATTAAAAAGATGTACCAACTATTAATTGTAATGGAGCACTTTGTTAATGGGCCATCAATTGTTTCCATTATATATGATAATGGTAAGTGCATTATGATGATGATGTTGAAAAAGCAAAATGAATTCATTCATTTTGGCTATGCAATATTCGGTCAAGTGCATGAAAAGAGAGAGAAGTGTGTTTTTATTTTTCAAAGAGTTGAGAAAACAAATGAATTCTCTCTTCTTCTTTACTTATGGAGGTCAATCATGCATCAAAGAAAATAGAGAAATAAAAATTAGTTTTGCACAAGAATTATTCAAAATATTTTTTTATAAAAATTGTTTCTAAGTTTTTATGCAAGAGTTGCATAAACGCATTAATCATCTCTATTTTTTTGGAAACAATATTTGTATTCAAAGAATTTGAATATATATTGCTAAAAATTTTAAATTAAACATATTATTCTAATTTCATAATACCACCAAATTATTATGGATTAAAATTGTTCAAAAATACACTTTAAGGTGAGCTCTTCACTTAAATAATTGGAGAGCTTGAAGATTTTGTAAAGTTACCTTTATTAGGTAAGTATTCTTTACATGCTATTTTAGCACAATTGTTCATCACATATAAATTTTGTATAATAGTTATACTTATACATATATGTGTTTAATTTGTTAAATTGAGTGTATTTTATTAATATGCTTCTGCTGTGTGCGATAAATTTTTAAAATTATATATACACTCGTATATCACACACTCAACTCAACAATAAATTTAATTAAGTTTGAAACTGAGTCGATTTAAGTTACATCTAAAAAAGAATACATAGCAAGCTTAGCTAGTTTATGAGCTACCTTATTCCTAGTTGTGTGGTGTAAAAACAACTTTATGAGTCGGCAATGTGCCTAAGTAATTAAGAATAATTTTGAGGAATAGCTTACTTTTGATAAAATATCGTTAACAACTGAAGTCGAATCTAACTCAATCTCGATATTGGTATAGCCAAAAGTCACTGCTTGCATTAAGCCACATTGAATTGCTAGTGCCTCTACAATCGGGACAAAGAATAAGTATGAGAGTGTCATGACACCGGAAAAAATAACTCTACCAGCACTATCTCTACACACAAAGTCAAAGCCAGACTTATTTGCACACCTATTGAAAGCAACATCTGAATTGAGTTTGAAAGAACCTGCCATTAGGGGATGCAAGGAGGTAACTGACGCAGAGGAGGGATATGATTCCATCTGGTTCTGTTTGAACTCGATAAAATAATCCCGTGACCAAGCAAATATTGTATCAGCATCGATCGTCTGCATGTTATGTAGTTGTTGGTTTCTAGAATACCATATATGCCAAAGCACAACCAACAACAACTCCAAATCTGCAATAGAAAGTTGAGACATACAAGAAAGAAAAAGATCTTGTACCAACATTCTAGGATTGCATGAAATATTTCCTATGATGTCGTAGTTTTTTCGAACTATCGTCGATATAGAACAGAACCAAAGGGCATGCACCGTGGTCTCACCACGTTTACCATAGATAAGACAAGTATCCTCCTCATACATATGATGTCTCCGTAAGTTAATTGCTATGGGGAGCCAATTATGAGTCGGCTTTCAAGCAAAAATCTTGATCTTTGATGATAATGAGAGCTTCCATATTCTGCTCCACTAATCCTGGATCGCCATACGACTAGAATAACTAGCATGGTCCTGCAAAAAATTTTCAATCCAGTAACCACGCTTCACCGAATATTGACCATGTTGATCACAGTGCCAAATAAGTGAATCTCGAGTAATATTGTTGTGTGTTGTAAAGGGTATGCTTAGAATGTATTGCTTCTCTTCTGTATTAAAACTTGCTCTGATTAGAGCATGATTCCAACCTCCCGAATCTGTCTTTAAGTCAGCAACAATAGTATGCTCTAACAAGAGATGTGGATATGAGGGCTTGAAGGAACGGGAGCCAATGATAATGGTATATTGAAATGGTAGTACCGTCACCCACCTTCTAAAGGAATCCCATGACCACAAGTTCCCTGTCCGAAATGATACTCCGCCATAGAAAAGATGCTCAGGATATCAAATTTTCTTGAAAAAAAAGAGTTAGCAAAGTATAGGCTTTTGATCACACTAGCCATCAAAGATTTCGGGTGCTAAATAATACACCAACTCGCCAGCATAGCTTTGTTGAAAATGAAAAGATCTTGAAAGCCAACTCCTCCAACTTTTTTGTTGAGGCACACAACTTCTCATTTACAGTAGTGAATTTTTCTCTTCATGTCGTTTCCTCCCTATTAATATCATGCACTGAGACGATGAAGCTCATTGAAAGAGACGACGGTAGACAAAAAAGGTTCATAGCACATGCGAGGGTGGACTTGATAATTGCTTTCAACAAAACTTCATAGCATAAATGGTGCAATTTTAAAATTATTTTGAAGCTATATAATGGGAATAATTTTAAATTTGTATTTTGTAATGTGAGAATCCCCCTTTTGAAGAACTATTATATATATTAAAGAAAAAACAATTTAATATGAAGACTTACTGCATTAACTTTTACCCATCCTGTAAAGAGGAATAGTTACAATACTTTAGTAGGTTTTAAATTTATATATATAAAGAGAGGAAAGAGTTTTCGGTACTCTTTAAAATATTTCTCCCTTTTAATTTTTAATAATTAATTGATTAATACACATGACACACTTTCAATTAAAAAAAAAATACTTAGAGAATATTATAAATTTTCTGTGAGCCGAGAAATATTTTAATAGCATATATTACTTCTTTTTAACCCCTAAAATCTGTTTAGATACTTATTTGGCATCATATATCTACGAATGTTGCCAAGAACTCTTGATCTCCATCTTCATCATTTATAGGGTCGGATCATACAGAATTATGTATTTCATTTGGAATTAAATTTAAAGAACCAAAGAATTTAAAGGTATATGATTCCTACTTTCTTCACCCATGAATGATCGATGCATATGCATGGCATGGACATTGGTGGCACTTCGACAATAACCTAATATCACAGGGTGTGTTTGATTATCTTTACTTTTGGAAGAGCACAGACAGGAGAAACAAGGAAATGAATGTGGGGGCCTGCCTATACATTTTTCTTTCTCCATTGATCGATCATCGATCCCACAAAAATAAAGTCCAAAATTTGAGCTTTCTCATCACGTGTGGTTTGAGTCCCACATCTCAATATCAGAGCATTTAATACGTCACACGTGTATTTAGACTCAGTTCAGTGATATGTTGCTTATGCTCCATCCCCTCCCTTCATACATATCATTTCTCTTCTCTAGCATTGCTCGGTGGTACCTTATCTTGTCCCTTATTATAAGGTTTGATTGAAAGTGAAAGGTATTTGTTAAGTTGAACATATATATCAAAGAAAAAAAAAGATTGAGTGTATATAGCAAAATTATTGCGATCGATTTTAATTGCTTTTTAAATAATATTAAAATCACAAATTAACTAAGTACTTTCACATGATAATATCGCTTACTATAACATTAATAATATTGCCTACTATATCATTTTTTTAATAAAAAAATCCATCACCATAAAAAGAAAGCTTCAAATGAAAGAGAACAGCTGAATTTTATGGGGTGAGGTCTAAATTGGTGGCAAGGAGGTGGGGAATTGGCACAGGACACTAAAAATATCAATGCCATTAACCCATTTTAGTTGGGGGAAAAGGTGTGTGGACCCTTGTGTTGTGGCCCTTGCGTGATAAGTGAGTTGTGTTCACAGAATTAAGAATGCCCTGCTGCGATTTTATTACAAAGAAGTTGCCTCAATGTGACATCTTAATTTGTCCATTGCTCCTCTTTTTCGCATGCCACATCTATGAGTTCTATTTGCATGTGATGATAGGGTGCGTGGACATGTTTTAGTTTTTTGATGAACGGGGGCTAACTCTTGTTGGGTTTTGGTGCATAAGCACAGGCTAACAAAGCTACCCCAATCTTTTCAAAATTATGGCTGGTTTTTCTTTTTTTTTTATAAGTAAAAATTTATATAAATACTAAATTTAACAGGTATTACAGCGTAAATTCAATAAAAGAAAAAGAAAGACAATACAACTCATAGAGGTTAATTACAGTTACCACCCAACTGCAAAGTGGTCAATCCCTTGATCATTTACAGTACTTATACATCTAAGCCAAGTAACGTCCTTAATCTTTTGATAGACTTCGCTTGTAGAATGAGTTTTCTATTGGAAGACCTTCAAATTTCGTTCTCTCCAAATAAAGTAGATTGTAGCGCAGAACGATACTCTTCTGATCTTACTGAGAGTAGATTTGCCTTTAGATTTTTTGCAAATGAAGGAGATTACTCGTTGCCATCTGTTCGGGCACTGATTGAGTTGGCACGCCCTTAGTACCTTGTGCCAAATTTCACTACAAAAGTTGCATTGAAAAAATAAGTGTGTGATTGTTTCCTTGTCATTACCACAAAGAGGGCAATCATCTGATGGAATAACCCCTCATTTTTTAAGTCTCTCTCTGGTAGATAATATGTTTTTCAAAGCTAACCAAATAATGAAGCTGTGTCTAGGTATATATTGTGTTCCCCATATCAGTTTACACCATCCCACCTTAGCCTCATTATTCTTAAGACATCTCCAAGTACTTGCAATAGAAAACTTTGCATTGGAACTTGCGGTGAATGAGATTTTATCTTCTCTTTCAAAAATTGAAACATTTTTGCGGAGATAGTCCCATACCTGAGAAGTGTACTCATCCAATGAGTCAGGAAGGTTCCAATGATCATGCTGCCATAGTTCATTAACCTTAGCGTCCTGAGGAATATCCGCATCGAAGATTTCTATGTGTGGGAATTTATTAACTATTGATTCTCCACCCAGCCATGGATCCCACCAAAATTGGAAGGACTTATCGTTTCCCAATTCATAGGAGAACAATTGTTTTATCTGACTTCTCAACCCCAGAATCTTCCTCCAAGTCCAACTACCATCCATTGGCTTTGTGATACCCCAAAAGCTTAGCCTTCGCAGTTTGTTATCAGTTACCCATTTTGCCCACAATGAAGCTTTCACAACAACCAGCTCCCAGATGTGTTTAGTGATTGCCGCTGAATTCCACAAGCTTATAGATTTAATGCCAAGACCTCCTTCATTTTTACCTTTGCATACTCATTCCAGCCCACTAAACCTCTCTTCCCCTGCTGGTTACTTTCATGCCATAAGAAATTACGACATTTGCTTTCGATTTCTTTGGTGACTGATTTAGGCAGGGTGAACATAGAACTCCAATATACATGCATGCTCATTATGACTGATTTTATTAATTGCAACCGCCCCGCATAACTCAGATATTTCACAGTCCAGCTTGAGATTCTAGCAGATATCCTATTAATAAGCTCCTGACAGTGGACTCTCTTCAGTCTCCCAGAGATTAAGGGGATCCCTAAGTATTTGATAGGCAACGCACCTTGCTGAAACTTAGTCACTTGAAGGATTGTCTCCTTGGTAGGTTGAGGCATATTCCCAAAGAAGATGAAGCTCTTGCCAGCGTTTAGGTGCAGCCCTGAGACCATTGAGAAATCATCAAGCACTTGCTTAAAGTGGCCTACTGACCTGACATCCCCACTAGAGAACAATAATAAGTCATCTGCGAACATCAAGTGGTTTAGTTTCAGCCTGTTGCACCCTTTGTGATATATAAACTGGTTCTGAGGGATACAACTTAAGCTCCTACTAAGGTATTCCATGGCCACAACAAAAAATAAAGGGGACATGGGAGCCCCCTGCCTCAATCCTTTCTTTCTCGAAAAAAAGCCTTCTAATCTGTCATTTACTATAACTGAGTACGTGCTTGTTCTGACACACTTCATGATGATGTTGATAAAGTGATAAGGGAAATTCAGCCCCATCAATACCGCTGGCTTTTCATGATTACTGTTTCTTTTTTTGGCCGAAGTTGCTTAAAATATTACTTCAATTTCCATTTATGTGAAGAGTGTAGTGAACCCTTGAAACGACATGCAGGTTATTTCAATATTGGAGTTGTCTTGATTCCTGTCTTGTGATTTTCATGACAGATCACTCTGATCTTATTCCTTTGCTAACGCTTGCACTAAACCTAAACTTGAAAGATTAGACGCAGAATCGAAGTAGTTGCAGAAAATCTGTCTTTAAATAACTTGGCAAATCCCATATCAAATTAATAAACTCGTCACTTTTCATCATAATAAACAAGAAATATACTAATTAATTCAAGTGATCATGCCAATTTTATTAGCATTATCCTCATCTACATGTTTAATGCACATATATGTGACATTTTATATGTTATTTTGATTTTATTTTTCATTTTGCAGTCAACTGCATTATTCCATTTTCCACCAAGTCAGGCATACATGCACCAGTTCATTAAACGGGGTAATATATTGTTAACCTAAAGATCTTCGTCTGCAGTTGCCATAAAAGGTTGAACGTACTTGTTATATATTCAGACTAAAGGGGAAAAAAACACAAACATATGATAATTGTAAATCATGCACCATTTGGCATTTTCTAACCCTCTTTTGAGATATTTTCTAAATTTAGTTAGTTCATATGGTAATTGTGCATATCACGAGTCAAAACGTATGTTAGGTTCAGTTGCATGGCCATTAGCCAGTAGTTGAAGATCTTATCATCTCAATGCTTGCCCACCGGCCACGTCAAGAGAAATTAGTTTTTAGCAGGCTAATTAATAATGTCAAGGCCAAAACCACAAATATTTGTGGAGGAAAATCGAAGATATGTAACAATCACATTGCACCTGTCGCACTTTTAATACGAGAGCTTATCATTTGCTACAAATTATTCCCTTCCTTTTCAATCGGTTGAAATTCTACATTAATGATATGAAATTATATATATCAGCATTAATAACTCTGTCATCTGAGATTCTAATTGTGCACCACAATTCTGTGAACCAGATCAATCAGCAACGACTCGACAGTTACTTAACACAGATTTGTTTTAAAAGATTCAACTAACCAAAAGATTTTAACATAAAATAATGCTTAAAACCTCTTATGCATGTTAGCATTAATTGTTGTGCCAAAGCTTCTTAAGGAAATTGGAAACAGATTCATTGAACATAAAATTAATTTAGCATCTTCCCCATGCTTCTATAGGAATAAAATGCAGAAATTAAAGCATTCTCAGTTATTCGGCGTTCATTTTATACAACTTTAATATATTTGACGTAACAATAATGAATCTGACTTTAATAGTAGTATTTAACAGAAGAGTAATACTACATTTTATTAAAAATTATTTGAAAGTGTTTATTTTAAATTAATGATCTAAGTAATAAGTGTAATTTTTAAAATTAATATTATTTTATTTTATTTTATTATTTAATAATTATTTAACATATTATTTTATAATAAAAAATTAACATAACGTTTAAAATTTGACTACTTTTGAATCTTCCATTATCTTTTACTAGGGTCAACTTCCACATGTCATGCAGTATGCATCCATAAGCTAATCAATTTAAAAGACGGTCCTACTAATTTCAACCCACATGGCCATGCCATGCCAATGAACGACATCCACGTGGGACCCGTGAGTCACATGGGCTGTCCTCATCATTCCCCCTGATCCAACGGTCAAGATTTTCATCTCAACACCCATCCTACCAAGAACGGATCCCAGCCGTCCATTCCTGGTCCACAATATTCAATACCATCGGCCGTGTTTGTCCCTCCTCTGTCTCCTTCATGAAGAGCACCAAACTACACGGTGCCCCTCATATGACAGGCATCGATATCTGTTACTGTCCAAAATATGAACGGATTTCCCCACGCGCTATCCCGATCACATGTTAAAGTTCAGCATTGAGAGATCTGTGAGTTGAGTTGACAGACGCATGGGTCATGGCTTAGTTGGGAACGCGTGAAAGGGAAGGCGTGTGGGGTTGTTTTTTTGGCATCAATGAATTTCATGCACGAAGAGAATAAGTCGCCTAGATAGTGTCCCTGACTGATCATCCCTATAAAATTCTTTGTGCATCACATCTTTCTCATCAACACACAGTTTCCAAACTCATTGAATATACAAGTACATTCCCAAGAGAAAACTTGTGTTGTTTCTTCTCCTTATTCAGGAACCTTACGCTAATTGATTTGTATCAAGTGGGTTGAAGATTTGTGGTATAGAAATGGAGAGATTGGTGAATTATGAGAATGATCTGAATTTGAAGGCAACTGAGCTAAGATTAGGGTTGCCCGGAAGCGATGAGCCTGAGAAAAAGTCAGGTCCTAGGAGCAATAAGAGAGCTTCACCAGAGATTTCTCAAGAATCTAAGAGCAATTCTTGGGTGTCCAATGCCGGAAATGACGATGAAGACAGTGCTCCTCCCGCCAAGTAAGTAGTCTTTTATCTTAACAAAACGACAGACTAACAGTAGTTACAGATTAGATTTCAATCTGAATTTCATGTGTAATTAACTTGCTCGTATATGATATGACAGGGCGCAAATCGTGGGTTGGCCTCCAATTCGATCTTATCGCAAGAACACTTTGCAACCAAAGAAAAATGAGACTGAGTGCGGAGGAATGTACGTCAAAGTTAGCATGGATGGAGCTCCTCTTCTAAGGAAGATAGATCTCAAGGTTTACAACTGCTACCCGGAGCTTCTTAAGGCCTTAGAAAATATGTTCAAGTTAACATTCGGTAAGCATCACGTTCTTGTTTGATCGTTTCTTTTTCTAAAATGATGATTATAATTGTTAGACGGTGGTTCTGATTATCTTGGTTTTGCATATTAATTTTCAGGTCAATACTCAGAGAGGGAAGGCTACAATGGATCTGATTATGCCCCAACATATGAGGACAAAGATGGTGACTGGATGCTTGTTGGAGATGTTCCATGGGAGTATGTTCTCAATCACAATTTTTTTCCTCCTAATTTATATTGCTTCTTTTTCAATAATGTTCACCTAGCTAATCAAATTTCATTCTTCTTTATTGCAGTATGTTTATTTCCTCCTGCAAGAGACTAAGAATCATGAGAGGATCAGAAGCTAGAGGCTTGGCCTGTGTATGAAACCCACCAAGTTAGACATGCGCATGAATGTTCTTTCGATGGCTTCTCCAAGATCAGCTTGATTGACCTGTGAGACATTCAAACAGAAAAAGACACTGCTAGCTCAACGTTCGAAGATCCAGTTCATGCATTTTATTTTAATTTCTTTCTTTCACGGATGGCTTTTTTGTTAGCCTCGTTGCTTTCATCAACTAATATCCCTTCAAAATCAATATAGCCTAAATAAAAAATGACCAAAAATGAAAAAAAAAAAAAGAGTATATACATACTTGAGATCCAAATTGTACAGAGCAAAATGTTTCAGTTTTCCCATTATTTGGATATGTATCAATAATATTTACACGAACAAAGGACAAATTGCGACATTTTTTGGGTCAAATTATATGTAATTTGTTGATTAAATAGTAGAAAAAAGAATATATAGATGCTATTGTTTGTTCGACCACGTTTCTGTGTTATTCTTTTTGTTATATTGTAAAGATTTTGGAAAAGCTGATTAGCATGGAATTGATATCAAACCTAGCATCTAATATCCATATTGATTAACCTCCCTAATTATACTACCACCGCAAGTTTTTAAACCTATGATATACATAATTGAGTAAATGGCAATACTCCATTAAGATCGTGAAACTGGATTCGAACTACATTAATAATTGTTGTATTCAACACTCTCCAAAACTCAAAACAAGATTCAGATAATGAGATCTCCCATTCGCAGATCTATGTTGTTTGTTTCTTATGAAATTAAAACAAACTACTAGCATAAATAATATTTGCCCAAATTCAAGCTAACTTTTCTTAGAAAATCGCTACTGATCTGATCAGATTTGACTACGATCCTTTTTGGAATGGCAGAATCGGGCAGTTATTGAAAATTTTAAATTAAATTTACTTAAGGAAACACGATCCCTCGGGAAAAATTTGTTGACTCCCCCAAAACTAAAGCAATCTACTAGACTATTCCAAATCCAGAGGAATTTAATTAATTCAGTAACTTGGAAAGGTTGTTCCTTTCGGTATAAAGTAGAAACCCTAAATGCATATTTGGCCTTTTTATAATTATTCCTTTTCGTACAAGTTTTCTGGATATTTTTAAAATAAATGTATATTAAACAAAACACTATTTGTTATTATATAAATGACGTTGTCTCTAATATATAATAGATTTTTTTCTTAATTTTATGAATGTATTCTCATATCATTCTCAGTATTAATTAGATCGGTGTTATTATTTTCAAAGGCACCAGGTTAGTTATTACTTAAAATTTGGTGGAAATTAAGTCTCACTTATAGATGCCAACTATTCCTATGGCCTAGTGGTTATATCGACATCTTGATTGTCGAGGTATTAGGTTCGAATTAGGCTGAAGCCCCTTTAAGTTTGAATCGGCGGGATAAAAATCCTCTCTCTAAATCGAAGTGTTAGGTTTGAATTGGGCTAAAGATCTTCAATTGTTTAAAAAGGTTATCTATTTACTTCTAATTATAGAAGTTTATTTATCTCAAGAGTTGACATTGTACTTATTTATAATATCTTAATATTAAAATTATTTATTTTCTTTCAGGGTTGATATTATATTTATTTATAACATTGTAATTATAAAATTTAAGATATATAATACATGTATTCTTAAGAAAATTTCTCAACTATGGATAGATGTTGTCTGCGACAAGTTTGTTTCTTTTGGTGGTTAAAAAAAATAGAAGTTTTTATTTCAAAAAAAAATCAACTGTTTAATTTTTGTAAGACAGTATTTCTCTAAATTTTTTTTTCGTAAACTGTCAATTAGCTCTTCATTTTTTTTATAAAAAAAATAAGTTATTTACACCCTCTTGATACTATTTTGACCAATGAGAATAATGGGCTATATTTAAAAATCAATAGAGTGATAATTACAAAAAATAAAATAAAACATAAAACAAATGGAGGAAACTAGCAATTTTCCTTTCTGTACTGATCATTTTTTAAGCAAGCAAAAGTTACATCAACAAACTTATACATTATATGCCTTCGAAATTAACCAAAATGACAACAGTAGATGGAAAGAGTTGTGCCAAAGCTGTGTTTTGTTGATTCATGAAAAGCTAAAATTGCTTGGACGGGCGTGTGACCTTGTTCCCTAACTATCTGATTGAAATTCAGGATTTGTCTTCAATATATATATATATATATATTGCAAAACGTCTTCAATATCTTTTTAGAGGAGGTTAAATGTTATTCTCTGCTGATATCTCGCATAGACCTTGAAAGCAACATGCCAGAATCTAGCTACAATTATAACTTACAAGTTTGATTCAATGGAAAATAATTCACGAATGTTTAGAAATAGTGACTTACTTTCAACATTAATGGCTGAAAAGAAACAGGAAAATTAAAGAAGACGAAAAAAAATCAGTTATATAGTTGGAATAATGTGTTGGTTCTTAATATATATCTAATATCTTGGCATGTTAGATGTTTATGGACTGCATGTCATATCCCTGCAAAGAAGACGAGCACATGTGATCTAGGAAAGGGCAAATGCCGTTTGTGTTTAGTTAATCAGATGAAAAGCCATCTACTAATTTGAGACATTTTTTTATTCAGATTTATATAGACAAAGTCAATGTCAGCGAGTATGCATCAGGGTAGTTTTATTCTCCGAAAGAAGCACATATTTATAGACAGAGACCATGAGCAATTGTTCCTAAAAGCAAAGGCAAGTCATCAAAAAGAAAAAATCTCAATGGAATGCCTAAAATAGATACACTTGGATAGTTTGAGAATTGAGATGCGACTAAATTCTAAAAGAGTAAATAAATCAATCAAAATAAGCCACTTTTTGCAAAAGCAAATATAAGTGATAATAAAAGTAAATACAAGTTAGCATTTGAGATAAAGGATAAGGACATTTTTATTTTTGGAGTTTGGGTTAATATTTAATTTTATCTCATGGGTTTTAACGAGGTTAATTTTGTCTCAATTTATTAATTTATTATCATTTGTTTTAATGATAAAAGGATAAAATCAAATTCAACACAAAAATTTAAAATGAGTTGACAAAATGAAAAATAAATTGACATACAAAAGGTCAATCCCACCTGTTAATCACAAATTGGCCATTCATTTTATATTTAAAAAAAGACACGTGGCCATCTAATAAGACTAAATTTTAATATTTATTTTTTAAGTATTTTAAATATTTATGTTTAAGAAATAATTAATTTAAAAATAAAAAAACTTCTACCACCGTTGTTAGTGAGTGATCAGTGCCAGCATCCTCTAAGAATGATGACAATTATAAAAATGACCAAATGTATATCATTAGACTCAATTTGTAATGATTTACATAATAATAAGATCATTTTAAAATAACCATAATGAGACTAAACATAATAAAGAGGGCGGCAACCATTATTGCCTAATTATCAAATGATGGGATGATGACTTGCATCACCACCATTATTGGATAGATCGAACACTTATTTGTCTAATGGTGGTATCGGTGCAAGTTGCTTCTCCTATCATTTGACATTGGGGCGGTGGTATCACCCTCTTTTCATCATGTTTGACTTTTTTTTAATCTTTTTTTTGGTAAAAAATGATTCACTATTGTGTAATTAAAAAAATAAAATTTAACAACATAAATTTTGATGATTTTCACGACTACCACATGCAAAATAAAATAAAAAATTATTTTATTTAATCCAATAATTTAATATAAATTATTTTATTTAATTCAATAATTTAATATAAATTATTTTATTTAATTAAATTATATTAAATAAATGAATAAAATTACACCTCGCATTTTATAATTAATTAGAATAATGATAGAACAAAGTAAGAACAAAATTAATTTTAATTTTTATATTAATTAAAATTAATAAATTTTCATAAACCAATGTGGTTGACATGTAAGCATAACATCACAAATTACATGTCAAATTACATCTCATTCAATAATCTATGTCCGCCCATGAAGAGCAAAAATGTCATTACATAATGAAATGAGTTCTTTTTTAAAAAAAAAATTAACGACAACATACTGACAAATTGAAACAAAATTGACTCATTGAACAAAATTAGGTATTAACTCATCAGAAATAAAATTGTTGGAATCCCTTGAGATAATGTGGGTCAAAATCAGTCTTATGCCTTTCTCAAGCCTGTAGGCCAGGCCAGCATTACAAGAGAAAACAGACGAATTCCATTCCAACTTGCAAACAGAGGCATAAAATGGGGAACATTCAAGTTAATCTAACAAATAATATGGTTACCTTTCCAAAAAAAAAAACATATAATATGGTTTGGATTGGTCATAGTCCCTTCTCTATATGGACCTGGGCCCATTCCCATTTCCAAGAATTAGGCTCACAAGTTGCCAAACTCGAGTTTAGAATAGCAATGGGTTCTCTCGAATTCATCCCTTCAAATAGCTTTATTCCCAGATGATCACACTAGATTAACTTTAGGCAGTGACAGTGAAAAAAACACATGATTATTAATTTACGCTATGAGAGAGAAGTGATAAAAATTAAATTCATTTTCTTTTTGAGTCTATATTAGTGTGCATATTCAGAAAAAAAAATTGATAAAAATATGATGATTTTACAATATACAAAGTTCCATTTGTTTTCTTGTAATATATGTTAAGAGATGAAACTGGAGAATTCATAAATATAAGAAAAAAGTAGTTTTACTTCTCCACTAGACATATAAACTGAGAGTATTTTACTTATCTGCTCACTTACATATTCAAAAATACAATTAATTTTTCAACTCCGCATCTCTAAATCCTAATAAAACATGCATCGAAAAAGCAAAAACGAGTATATGCACAAACAGAAAAGAGCAGATATTTCCTCCTGTGAATTCCTTAAATTGCCATGTACACAGAGAACAAGGCCCAGACCATGCTTTGGATCCATACCCAGCTTGTCCAATATCATATATCCCGTGGGCTCAGATACGACCACTACATAGTACATACGACATGCAATTAAATTAAGAAAAAGGTAATAACTGTAATAAATAATGGAAACAAAAGTTATTTGAAAAGGTTCAAAAGCTCGAATGAAAAAAACAACTTATAATTTGCAAATGTGGTAATTGTCACACTACAAACTATACAAGCAAAACCCTGTTGACAATCGAGAAATCATTCCATGCAGAGACGTCATTTCTGAGCTAGGAAATTACTTGGCTGAAAACATCACTGGATGAGCTATCAGAAGGGCATGATGTCATCAGCAGACATAAAACTTACACGTGTCCTAGTGTCGTCGTCGCGAAGAGAGCCCATCCTAGTATCCAGTATAGCCAGCTGGGACTTAACCCAGGGTGGATTGTACCTGCCTTCTACCCACAATGCTTCTCCGGTATCCTTGTGCTTGAAATCTGGATATTTGGGGTTTTTCTGTAATCAATGAAAATAATTTATCAATATTCATAAATAAAGTTTACAAGAACAAACTGCAGCTTAAAACCCAATTTGAAGAATGCATGTAATACTTGCAACCTTTAATCCAGTCAGTTTACATTCATTTATGACTATGAATGTATTAAATCATTGGTAAGCTAGTATTAAATTGGGCTATTATCTACTGCAACCACAAACGTAAATTCTTGTTCAGGTACCCAGACTTAAAAGTGTTGGAAAGGTTGATCTTGAAACCTTAATGCATTAACAAGCTGATCAATGCAGCACTATCTTTATCTTCTCTTCATTCAACACTTTTAAGAGTTATATACAGGTGCACATCCTACTCAGAAATATTGGAACACCATGTATTCTAGTCAGTAACATTTAAAACTAATATTTACCAGAATCCCAACTTATTCCTTCACTAAAGTTAAATTTGAAGAGCATATGCCATATGACAATAACAAATCATGAATTCACAGACATATTTCCAGTTCATGAAGCAACCAAAAAAGGTACCTTGTTCTTCCTGTTATCCCACCACTCAACTGGATTAGCAAAAAAGGCTTGCCATTGCTCTTCGATGGTACCCATATTATTTCCAGCATGTCTTTTACCTGCAAGGAAATTGCATGGAACCAACATCCTGATCTACCCAAAACTAACTAAATTTTTGTAAAGATATGATTTACCTGCTGTCATAAAGTTAGATTCATGATCATAGGAGGTCATCGATGGGGAGCTCCTCTCAACAAAATTCAGTTCCTGTACAACTATCTGAAAAAGATTAAAAACAATCATAATCCATTCTGACTAGCTAATGCACAAAATAATTGACACGTTGATTTTATAGACAAAACCTTATAATAGGTTTGCTGTTTTCCTTCATCACTCTCAACCACATCTGAAACCAGCCGACCAGAGACATGTATTTGGTGGCCTTTTTCTACATGCTGAGATGCAATTTGTGCTAGCTCATCCCAAAAAGTCAAATTAATCCTGGAAAACATCAATTCTTATTCCTGAATGAGCCTAAAGATAAGGTATATATATAAAACATTAAAGCAGATATTCACAGTACAGGAGAACTGACAAATACATATAGCAAATCACTCGTACACCTGAATAAGTGTTATATTACTTATAAAACATGCCGGCCATTGAGGTGGCATGAGAGAGAAGAAGAGAGAAATAGTATCTGATTGTCTTTAAAGCAAAATGTTAACTAGTCTGTGTAAGAGTTGTTCAAAGATTTGAATTGGTTGCCATCCTCCATTTTCTCTTTCAACTGATATAACAGAATGTTTCTTCCTCTTTTTTCCCTTTTCAAGTTTAAGCTGTGGTCATGCTATTACCTTTGAACTCTTGCTTATTATGTAATATAGATAAAAGTAAGAACATCCTGAACTTGCAACCTTTTGTACTCGGTGGGATTATTTTTCTTAATGAAGGTAAATTGCAGAACATCAAAACCTCTTGTATCATCCTTTTTGCTTATTCTTTTCTTGGTTTTCTTCCTGAGTCACTAGATTTTAAGAAAACAGAGTCAAAGCCTCTCTAGCTCTTCTTTGTACATTTAAACAAAATTTATTTCTATCAATTTTCTTTTCCTTCAACTCCTCAGCAACAGAATGTGTTCATGTCATTCATTTTAATATTAGGAAAGTTCATCTTTCCTATTTAGTCCCACACCAACAAGAAACTTCAAGTTCAATCGAACTTGGTGAAAAAAATTCTCACAGTTTTGGCAGAATGAACCTGCAACTTATGTCACTTGCAGAATGCTTTTAACCTCACAAAATATATCCAATTTCTTTATGAAAATTTATTCATAGTTTAATCCATCTAATTCCAATCAATTTCGAATGATAATCCCAGCAAGATTACAACTAACGAATGAATTAACTCGTCAGAACATAATTATCTACACTCTATAAGTCAATATACCAGCTAGTGTCGGTGGCAGATTTTCTGACGGCCAGACGGGTCCAGGCGAGAACTTTACCCGACGGGAGCTGCTTGAATTCGACCGGAGTCCCAACGACGCCAATGAGGTGCACGGTGTTAGTGAGCTCCTTCCTCCATGGGATCTCCTGCGGTTTGGGATAAGGCGCTTGACTGTACTGATGGTCTTTGTAATCAATTGAGCATTTCAATCTCAATTTCAAGGGCTGCGGGTGACCAAACCAAGATTGTTTGTTTAAAGGGTTTTGGGTAGGGGATAGAGAGATTATTTGAGAGTTCGTTAGATTTTTCCTTGGAATGGAAAAGGCGAGATTCCTTGTTGTTGATACAAGTGTTTGCTCTAATGTCATTGCTCTTTCGTCTCTTAATCTTATCTTCTCTTCTCTGTGTTTTTCTTTGCTGTATGCGCGCCCAGCTGCAAATGGTCAAGGGTTAGCGACTTTTTCTCAAGCCCTGGTACAG
The DNA here is from genome assembly GCA_946807835.1 of Ailanthus altissimus. Taxonomy (NCBI): domain Eukaryota; kingdom Viridiplantae; phylum Streptophyta; class Magnoliopsida; order Sapindales; family Simaroubaceae; genus Ailanthus; species Ailanthus altissimus. Next base: position 27,163,270 of record OX327684.1, read on the forward strand.
GATGCCGACATATGTAGCAAGAGGTGTTAGCCAAAATATCTTGTGCAGGCAGGCCACCACAAACCCAAGTGGGAGAATAATTGGATTTGGGTCAGTTCTTGGCTAGGGTTTGGGCTTTAACGAGTCTATCAAGTTATGGAAATACACTTTTTTTTTTTTATGAATATGGAAATATACTTGATTGCTTATACATATACGAAATTTTTATTACTTTTAATTGATAATTAATCCATATTATTTTTTTTAAAAAAAAAACAATTTGATTATAATTCTTTTATAAAATATATAATCGCATTTTCTTTTCTATTTTCTTTCATGCACATTTTAGGTAAATAAAGAAGATAAATAACCTTAGGGGTACCAAAGTTTACTTGAGTTGAGGCTTGGGACACAGAGTTTGAAATTTGGAAAACGGCCCATATTAGATAAAGCCCAAATCTAAAATGTCAAAATGAGCCGCTAATAGACTGCGCACGTTGCGCAGTACGCAGCTTGCGAATTTCTTCCCAGGGTTATGGTCTGAGTACCAAATCTGTGGCCTCACTGTTTGCTGAGCTTTGAAATTTGAAGTACTCGAAAATGCTAGCTCGTCTCGCGGCCAAGCGTCTTCTCGAGATCCGTCAAGCTTTCCGTCCCCAGGTTCACCTCTCAATTATCTCCCTTTTATTTTCTACTCATATAATCATCTTCTTCGATCTAATTTCTTTAGTCCTTTTTTCACCAAATTTGCTATGCAGGCATCTCGATCCTTCTCCACTGCCTTGAACTATGTGAGTTCGTAAGAATAAATTCCTTGATCGTTATGTAAATGGTTTAGTCCTGTGATTTTTATTGAATGCTTTTTTTCTTTTTCTTTTTCTTTTTTTGTGAAGCACATTGATGGTCCAGATAACAATCCGGACCTTCCATGGGAGTTCACTGATGCGAACAAAGAGAAGGTGGGTGAAAACGTTATTAAATGTTCAAACTGTATGGATTTAGATTGTGAAGACGGATGTTATTAATATTTCCTTAAAGTTACTTTCATTCCATTACGTTCCACAAAGAATTGTATGTGACCTTTGTGTTCATATGTGCATTGATTGAACGGGGTTTTCCTGAGTTGTAGATTGAAAGGCTTTTGATGTTCCACATCAGTTTTCTCATTATTTTTTTATATGATATTTTGGGACCGAGCAAAGTTAATTTATACTTGGTCAAGCAGGGGAAAATGTATACAGGAAACTCACTCAAAACGGGAAATTAGGTTTTGCGGGTTTTCTTTTTAAAAAGATAAAAATTTGGGTCAATGGTTATATGTTTAATGCACTTTTTCCCAACTAATAAATGCTAGAACAACTAGGTGTAAGGCTCTTATAAAGATGGATGGCTTCCATAGAACAGGATCTTAGTGGAGTCTATTACTGCTGATTAGTTTGTTTTCCATACAACATTGTACGTCTTTAATTTTTCTAAGTTTGAACCCATTTTCGTCTAGAGTGTTAGCACTTTGTTCCTGGAGGTGAAAACAAGCAGAGACAGGTAAAATATTGGGGGATTGTCAAGATTTGCTTGGTTTACTATGGACTAGCTCATGCCAAGAAAAATTTACTCATCTGTGCCATACCCGAGAACTGGTAATTGTATGAAAATAGACAATTTTGGGAATATGCTTGCTGCAGCAATTCCCCTACCTCGGGGGGAAAACAAGGAAAAGAAGATATATTCATTGCCTAGAGTTGTACAGTTCATCGAACTATGTTCATAGTTTATTGTTTTATACAAAGACTGCAGCCTTTGAATTGGCACTGGCTGGTTCTAAAGTCTAGAATTGCAATTCAGTAGAATGAATATGTTAGTATGTTTGAAAAAGGCTTTCCACATTAGCTGAATCCTAAAATTCAGAATTGTGCTTTCTCTTTTTTTTGGTTATCTTGGGTTGTTTTGCTGTGGCAAAGGTTGATGTTTGTCAGAATTGGAACTTGAGCTCTGATGTAACAACCGATTATGAAGCCTACCAACTGCTAAGCTTTAGTTATGAAGCCTACCCACTGTTAAGCTTTAGTTATGTTCACTATGAACTTCATACTTGTTTTTTTTTCTTATTTTGGCTTGGTATATATTTCTTAAATATCTATTAGTATTGGACCTGTGACCTGTTCTTGTACCATGCTCTTCTCGAAAGAGCATATGCCATGATAACTGTAGGTGAATTTGCTGTTGTTGTCTTCTAAGTTGATAAAATGTTTAATGACTTTTGATAGACATGCATATTGCACTGTAGATCAAAACTTGAAAAGCAGGGCTTTATTCTTAATTTCTATTTAATAACAACTCACTTTAACGTTATGCTTTAGTTATCTAGAGTAAAATCACACCAGTTTTGTCACTAATGGACCAAGTGGCTTGAGGTGTGCTGTACTGGACACCGTGTGCAAATGTTGCAAGCCCAACCACACGCCACCTATATTAGGGACCAAACCTCTCCCTCACTTGTAAGCTCTTGTTTTTTGTATCAGTTTTCATCAAACTCTTCAAATCTTCTAGGCTTCTGCCCTGGGAGGGGGAAGAGCAGTATAGGAGTCACACTCTAATACAATCATAAGTTATTTTCCTTTACTTGTATGTTATCTCATTGGAAACTAGTTTTAAGCTGATGGGGATTGTAAATAAACAATTTATTGTGCAAAATAAACTGATTGTTTAGCCTTGTACATCTTATTGGGAAAAAATCAATCATTATAAAAAGCTCTAAGTCTTGTTGTTTAACCTCTGGTGCTGTAAATAAAACTTATTGCATTCTTCAGCTTGACTTTAACAGTTAATGCATTTATTATATATCTTGAGCTCCATACAAGGCTTTACCTGTACTTTGGATACTTACCTGTACTTTGCGTATCCAAAGTTTAGTTGATATTACTTAAAAGCATGTGACAACTTTTTTTAATGTTCTTAGTTCTACCCCATGCATGTATAGGCTAAGGAGATGTTATCTCATTATCCATCCAATTACAAGCAATCTGCAGTTATTCCTCTGCTAGATCTTGCACAGCAGCAGCATGGAGGGTGGCTCCCTGTTTCGGCAATGAATGCGGTATGTGGGATTAAAAAGAACGGAAGTCTTTGTATCTTATTTTTATGAGTATACACATATAAAATGTTAAGGTAGTGCAAAACCTGCCCTCATGAGTCATGACATATTTTGGTGTCAAGCATAATGCTAAACTTCTTCACGTAAATAGATTATAAAACTACATATAAATGAAGGTCGACTGTCACTGACATTTAACAGAACATTGTGCTCTTTTTTCTCTACTTGGAATTTTAGATGCTTGTCAAGTTACATGAAATATTGTTTAAATCAATTTTTGTTGTTATTTTCATCAATAATCCATCTCAATTTTATAATACATCCTTTTTGGAACTACAACCAAAACCATAGGTTGCTGGCAACGTGAATGCTAATTCTTGAAACTTTTATGAGGATGAGAAGTTAGCCACTCAGTGCGATATTAGTACCCCAGAAAACCACTAATAATTCATGTTTTTCCAGGACCTTTTAGTTTTATTTCCTCTTGGGGCTAATATCAAACTATGAATATTAGCATGTGATCCACTTGAGAATAAGGTGATTGTGCTGGAAACTTTCGGAAGTAGAAAGAGTAAAAAGATGAATATAGAAACAATAAGAAAACCTTAATCTTGAATTCATGTCTAAACCTGATATTCTAATCTAAGAATCATAAATAACATAGATTTGAGATTTGTGTATTCTAATCTAAGAATCATAAACAGAGCATAAATTTATTTCCTTAAAGATTTAGATCTATGATCTGGACTGGTTGGCTTAAGTTTTGATTCGAGTTTTTGGTTCAAACACTTGATTGTATAATTTTCACATTCATCTCATCAGTACATAAAGCTTCCTCTCTGTCCAATTATTTTGGAGGGTTGTTGTGTAGATCTGTTAATCTATTTTAACATGTCTGGACATTTTGGTAATTAATTTGTGTAATCTCATCTGGCATCACCTAAATATTTGTATCGAGCAATATGAAATTTAAGTGGTTGATATACATGCTTGGAGGTGTTTTCCCATTTTCCTGATGATATTGCCTCTTACTAGATTTTTCATACGATGTGAATGACTTTTGACTAAATATGTATAATGATTGATGGTACAGGTAGCTAAGATTATAGAAGTTGCACCTATCCGTGTATACGAGGTTGCAACATTCTATTCAATGTTCAACAGAACAAATGTGAGAAAATATCTTATCATATATCCTTTACATCAGCCAATTTTCAATTGTACATGTTGCAGCTCACTTGCACGGATGTATCGAATTGGTTTTCAGGTGGGCAAGTACCACTTACTGGTTTGTGGCACAACACCTTGTATGATACGCGGCTCACGAGAAATTGAGGATGCCTTACTGAAACACTTGGGAGTGAAGCGCAATGGTGGGTTTTATGTAGTTCTTTTTATCTCTCTTTTCAAAAGCAATGCTTTGCATCTCACCTCACTAAAGCCTGTGATTGAATTTTGGAATCTGCAATGGATGTGAACACTGAGCTAATATTTTTTGTCATGTGCAGAAGTAACAAAGGATGGCTTGTTCTCTGTTGGAGAAATGGAATGCATGGTAAGTCTTTACCCACTAATTGATCTAGAACCGCTTATTTTCACTAGTTTTAGCACTATTCTTGCCTGGACACTGCTGGCAAGCTTAATTAAAGTGTGACAACTCAAAGCTATTTGTTCTTGCTGTAATGCTATTTACATGAAACCTTGGTCATTTCATAATTGTATTAAAACAAGAGGCAAAATATACCTCTGCGCATTTAAATTTGTTTTATTTTAGTGCATGCCTGACAGTTGTTTTTCTGCAGGGATGCTGTGTAAATGCCCCTATGATTACAGTGGCTGATTACTCCAATGGATCCGAAGGATATACTTACAATTATTATGTGGGTTCATGATAATCTCTTCGATTCTGATTGCCAAACTATTGTGTATTTGACTTAAGTAATCAGATATGTTAGAATCTTCTGATGATCTTTTATGTGAATGCAGGAAGATGTCACTCCAAAACGAGTCGTTGAGATAGTTGAGATGCTAAGAAGGGGGGAGAAGCTGCCGGTAAGGAAATTAGGTGTACATTCTTGGGTATGATGCTTGCTATGTTATTTAATTTATTTTTTCTGTATTTCAGCCTGGCACCCAAAATCCGAAACGCATTAAGTGTGGACCAGAAGGAGGGAATACAACTTTGCTAAGTGAACCAAAACCTCCTCCGTGCCGGGATCTTGATTCGTGCTAAAGTTTGGTAAATGTTGTCTCCAATAATGCAAAGCTTGGATGCTTCAGGCTTGTCTAGGTGCATGCTGTTCTTTGAATTGGTTAAACACAACATTTTTCTTATACCTGCCAGTTTGGCTTCTGGTGGATGTTCAATTAATATAACTTCCATCTTATATCAAGTTATGAGATAGTTAAGTTACTTTCATGTGCTGCCACTGAAACACACCATTGTGTTCGTAATGATGAAAGGAAAGGAATTTTCTTTCTTGTAGCTGCCTTACGCTTCTATGTAGTCAAACTGCTAAAATAATGTGGATCAGCTTATTTCCCAACAATTTGTCAAACAGAATTTTGAGCAATGAAATGATTTCCATTGCCGATCATTCTGTGAATAGAATTCTAACATAACTTAATGGAGCTTCCATCTAAGCAGAAACTGAAAATGATCTATTGCGTTGACAATTGAGGATGTTTTAACTTTGCTTCAGGGGATGGCGGTGTTCAATCAAAAGAAAGGAATGATGAGCAGCAGTGAAAAGTGTAATTACGGAACTCAGATTTTACAGCGCATCGAGGTTAGTCTTGCATTAGGATGAACATATTGGGGATTTGAGAAGTATGGAGTTTCATATTTAAACATAGAATAAGGCGTTCGACTTCTCAGGATGGTAAGTTATGAATCTCTTCCAACATGATTTATCCTCATACTCGATGTCCAAATTACTTGTCGGGGGATTCCGTGCAGTTACCGTGCTTATAATTTAAAAATCAGAATGGCTCGTAACGAAATTAATTTGAAACCACACCCAGCCCACCCAACAGCGTCCGCCATCGCCTATTTCTCTCCAATGATTTACCCTCCAATAATTATTCAGGAAGAATGAAAAAGAAGTCAAATTACTTTTTGAAACACAGCCCACGCCTCCCAAACAAAGTAAGCACTATCATTTTATGTTGGACTGCAACAGCCAGCATTTTCAAACAACCAACCCTTATCCATTCTACCTCTTCATTCCATTTCCTCTATAAATACACTAATACATATTTTATATACTTATCTCTCCCTTTTATAGGTCCCACGATCCACTAACAAAAACTAGAGCTCCCACTACAAAAGCGCTTCCATCATTTTCCACTACCCCCACCATTGATGCAAAAAAGCAGAGCATATCAAGTGAGCTTTGACAATTCCCCTCCTTTACTTGAACTTGGCAAGACATAGAGGGCCTGCCCGTATTTTTGTAGGCATTGACATCAAACCCTGTTTGACAAAAGCTTTAAAGAAAAGGCTAATAAAGCAAGAACTATGGCATCTGACTTTGATTGCAATTTGAAAGCTGAGCGAACAACTTGTTTTTGTGGGGCTAGAACGGGACAAATACTCTGGGACCCTCGACAAGTTAGTCAGCTTTGGATGGGACCATGGGAAGAGTACACTTTTTCTAAAGTCTAGGAAGGAGGATTGGTCTCAGGCTTCACAAGATTAGAAGCATCCGGTGGTTGTGAATGGTAAATTGCCGTCGCCAGTGAGATGGGCATTATGCAAAGGGCCTTTGATTGCAGGAACTGCATGGCTGCTCCAACATTTTCTTCCATGAGCTTAGCTACCTGTCGTTCTGTGCCGTCATTTGACCATTTCTCCCAGGCTGGTTGGTTTCTTCCACCTTCACCAGATTCATCCTGAAAATACAAAGAGAAAGCTTGAAGGATTAATCTTACATAGGAATTGGGATAAGAAATATAAATTATCATGTATATATTATCTTTATTTAATACCTCAACTGATGATAGTGGGATGTCTGTTACTAGTGGAGCTACAGCACCAGCTCCGCCCAATCTACTCATGCTCAAAACCTGTCGATTTGATTGATAAAATATTAATAAGAGTAATAAAAAAATGGAACAAGGAAAAAGGCCAATGGTGTTCACATTTGTCCAATTTTCTAGTGTATGGAGCACAAATTTCTAAAACAAGTGGACTAGTTTCCCCACTGTCGCATTATATAAGGCACGATTCACCCTTGAAAGAACCCAACTTCATAATGTGACACACAACAAAGGTATTCAATTCACAATAATTGAACCTATTCGGTAATAAACATAATTGTGATGATCATCATAAATGGCTCCTTGAAATAAAACTTTAAACAAAAGATTGCCAAAATGTATTAAGCAGAACATGTGGCAATAATATAATATAACTGATGTGAAACACAACCATAAAAGGAGAGGGGAAAATCATAACCATCAAAATAAACTTGTTTGGATCAGATGGAAGTCTGACTCTCTAAATGTGGCACATTGCAAAATAAAACAACTATATAGATGAAAACAAAATAAAATGCACTAGGCATAATATTAGTCTAACAGTCTACAAGTCTAAAACTATGGTATACAAGATCTTTCTTGAATAGTACATTGAAACAATAAGGATTTGTTATGAACTACAAAACCCACAATGAAAACAGCATTACTTATACCTTAACTTGGAGCCTCAGAAACTTGACATAGTCCACAATTTCATCAAGCATAGCTGCTCGATCAGTCTATATAAATCAAAAGGATATGTCAGCATTGAATGTAATAAACACCAATTTATTGAGATGAGGCTTCTTGGCTGCTCAATCAGTCTATATAAATCAAAAACATATGTCAGCATTGAATGTCATAAACACTGATTTGTTGGGATGAGGTTGCTTGCGAGGTTAACCACAAGAAAACTCATTTTCTGGCAGGGTAAACAATAATGATCAATTCAACAATTGAAAATTGAATTCAGATGATATCCAACATTTATACAGACCATAGTCAATTAATATTAACATTTCCTTATTAATTGCTCGTCTATTACCTCATGATAAACACCTAAATCCAACAAAATGAGCATTTGATTCTATATAAAAGGCAAGCAAATTGACTTGGGAGAAGTAATAAAACTCCAAAATGGAATAGAAAACAAGCCTCAACAAACAGCTTGCATTTCCATTATTTATCAAGCAAATATGTGCAATCTAATTGAAATTTATGCATTAGATAATATTAACGTCAGTTCTTGGACACAGCTAACCAATTTTTATAAAAAAGCAAAGATCCCTAACCAGTTGTTAGAAGGACACAACAGCATAAAAGCGCACTTCTAAGGGTAAATTAGACAATTTGTAAAATAGCTTAGGGTTAGCTACATGCACTCTTGACCAATGTGAACAACTTTATATTGCTAACAAATCAAGTGTGAACAGTCAAATAACTGGTTTGAGCTTCAACATTATCATCTGACGCCTAAAACTTTTCTGATATATTGATTAATAGAAACCTAAGGTATAGGTCTGAGGATAGTGTAGTGAAAGACCCACTTTAATGTTATAGCATAAAGTTCATAAACTTCTTTACTTTTTTCAGGGTACATTGATTTCTTTCTGCAGGGAAACAGTTCCCAAAACTTTAGGAAGAGTGAGACTCTTTGCAAATGAATAATGAAATCACCTAAAGGAGGTACGCTTACCTTGTTGACACTAGGAACCAGTTCCTGCAGAGCCCTGATCCTTTCTGCTATTCTTTCTCTTCTCAGCTGAATCAGAAAGAGAAATTATTGGTGAATATTAACGTACAAAGGGAAAAGGTAAAACTAGTCTGGAAGGGTGAAGATAAGACAAGTTCCAAAGTGCTAATATTACAAATGAGATTTTACAAAATCATGACCAACAAATTTATCCTCCAACATGACACCATCCAATCAAGCACCCTTTTTATTATAAATCTCAAGGAACAAACATTGCTGCATCAATTCAGAGTTAGAACATGTATTATTTCAACAAAAAATCTACAGGCATGTTTCAATCCAATAAAGATCAAATCCTTAGCATTGATCATGAACAAATGCATGTGCACACATGTGGCACCAAGGAAAAAGCCTATTGAAGGTCACAGAAGTGATTGAATCATATAACTATATATTCAACATAACGTAGATGATCTTGGAGGTAACAAACACATGACAGGTAAGATCATTTAGAAACATTGGTTCCAGTCAGAAAACTGCATAATCACATATATCAGTTCATATTGACCCATCATTTTAGAAACCAATTCAAGTGTACAATTTATTTTTCATGGCAAGGCATTAATCTATTGAAGCCTATTCCTATCCCCATGGTTATGGGTTCAACTATTTCATAGTATCAGAAACCAACAGCCACATCAATGTTTTGCAAGTAGTTAGCAGTAGTCTTTTAGGTACATTATAGTAGGACTTACCCGTTCAGCAATGCTGTGAGGATCTGTTGCCTGTCCTCTCCTAGCTCGGACCCTAGGGCGCACTGCTGGAGGCTGTGGAGCGGCAGGAACAGGTGCAGAAAGTGGTTGGCCATGAAAAACCTGCAAAAGAATGGTAATTAACAACAATAGCACCAATTTGCAAGAAAGTAAGAGTGCAACAACAAGATGCAGCTTTTAGAGTATCACATCACCAGCTATAGAATTATAACTATAATCTCATCAATATAATTTGGTAAGCATAAAAAATTGATGAAGTAACAGCTAAGAATAATATTAGCTTGTGGAATCAAAAACTTGTCATAAAGGAGAGTTCATAATGCTGGAATGTAACTCACACAATTCATACAGCTTCTCTCCTCACCAAAATGAGATAAAGGACTTAAGAACCTTCAATCCCGCCAAAGTATAATTCTGCAATTGACCCTTTTGGCATATAGTGGGAAAGCACTTGAAAACCTCAAAGAAAGTTCTGATCCATTTATGGACTCTAATATTTCATTTAGTGAGAATTTTTCAGTCTGAATACACTAAATTTATACATATTTTGACTATTATTGTTAAGAAGCAAGACACAACATAGATTGTCATTTCCCCAGGCAATTAAAATGCCTAACTACTGAGAGATAAAAATATCAACTTAAAATCACCCTGATTTCCTCATAAACATTTACATCACAATTTGAGAATTCTAAGTCTTGCAACTAAAAGTTCCGTGTTACTGCTACTAAGAACCAAGAAAACAAACAGGGTAAGAAACCTTTTTTTTTTTTTTGTTTTATGATTCTTCTGTCCCAATTATTTACAATTTCTTGGTTCTATTGTTTTTGTTGTAAGATAGTAAACTTGGAATCCCACAACAGTAACCTCCAAGATGGAGCCCAGCAAAGTTCTAGCTGTCTTTCTCTCTCTTCCTTCCTCGTCTCAGCTACCAAACAAAACATGATTAAAAATCTGGAAAAAAAAAATCAAACAAACAAACAATTGTACTTCCACTAATCTTCTCAGATAGCAAGATGGTTGTTCCCAAGATTTAAACAATGCCCCAAAGAAAATAAGAAATTAATAACGTGAAAGCAAATTAATACTGTATACAACCCGAGTATAAATACACATCAAAAAGAAAATTCATTCTTCTTTGAAAAAAGAAAACCTCATCTTACATTTTTTACAGTAGAAGTTCTGCCATCAACGAGTTCTTCATGAAACCGCTTTCCGCTTCCAGAAGCTTCCTCGGGCTTTAAAAACCCTCCTCCTTTGCCTTGCTCCAAGCTCAACCCTAATGGAAAGACCTGTCCATGATACCCACCGCTTACTCCGCCTCCAAGCGCCGAGATTGGGCCGGAACCGTCGCAGGAGCTGAGCTGCAGCATCATCGGCGAGCCTGTAGCAGCCGTTCCAGCCAAGCCGCCGTCGTTTCCCGTCAAGCCGGAGTCGGCAGAAGCAAAATTAGGAATTCCGAGGATTTGTTCGAGGAAATCGTCGGAAGAGGCTTCGTTGGGATTGTTCGCCATGACTATGATTTTGACTCGGCTGAGTCGTCGATAAGTTATGTCAGCGAATTATAAGAGCTACTACATGCAAAAATGTTGGGGAAAGGAATTGATTTTTCTATCAAAGTTTCGATTTTGCTTAACTTCACTTGCTTTTTTTTTTTTTTTTCTTTTTCTTTTGGTTTCTCTACCGGTAAGTAAGTACAAAGAGCGGAGAGACAAAGGGCCGCGAAAAGGAAATGGCTTTATCCTTCTTAAAAACGTTGTACTTTTTCTAAAAGGGTCTGTCTTTTATGAATATTACGTATCTACCCATATTTCTGCTTTCTTTAGCTTTAGTTGCTTGTAACGGCGTCGGTTTTTATACTGGTTGCTTTACCCACCAACGACCACGCCAGTTGCACTTGCACGTAGCCAGTATCTTAGATTTTTTTTACTTTTATTTTTTTTTTCTTTTATGTCTTCTGACACTATTTCATACGTTTTGAAAGTGATTTGACTATTAAGATAAAATTCATATTTGTAATTTAACTAAAAATTATAATAGTGATATTAAATTTTGACAATAAAAAAAATCATAGACATTCGTCTGTAAAATGAATTTATCAGTAAAAATAAAAAAGAGTTAGTTGTTATAAATAAATAATAAAAATTAAAAATTAAAGATAACTCGAATATTAAAAGTTCTTTTGAAAATATTAAACACTTTTAGAAATATAAAAAATATAAATGAATTATAGAGAGTTATACACAAATTTATAGGCAACGAGTGAAATTCATTGACCTCTCACCGTCTCGTTGTCTTATAATTTTATTATTTGTTATATTTTATATTGTTAAAAATAAATTTAATACAATAAAATAAAATTTTAAATAAAATAAATATAACATTATAATATATAATAATAGTGAATGTGTTCAAATATTATTTTATTAAAAAATTTGTTAATAAAATTTAATAGAATAAAACTTAGTCGAAGGAAAATATAATATATTATACATTTGTAATTGATATAATTATTCTTTTAAGAGAATGTGCTTCTCCTAATTAAAGCTCCTTCTCATAATAACATCTATCAATTTGTTGAATTGGCGCTTATCAATCTTGTATACCAATCTTGCAAAATAATTTTTCAAAAGTAGATGTTGACAGAGATATGAGTGAATATATTTGTAAAATTGTCAATGGAGTGTACTATTTAACATCAATCTTCTGCCTTTATTAAGATTTTTGAATAAATATTTTTAATTTTATCTTTTTTTAATGTATTTGCCTATAACTTGAACAATATAAAAAATATTGTCTTCATATATTATAGTTGAAATATATGTCTTAGATGGTGGATTGCATGTACTCTGAATGTAATGAATGATATATCGCACTCATATTCATTCTCTATTATTTCATGTAGTACATTAATCTCATAGTGATTAGGGAATGTGACAACAAAAATTTATTTTGTAGATTGTCATGAGATTGTTGTAAAGTAAAAATATATATCATTCACGTGCAAGTTTTATAAATATCAAATAAGTACTCAGTATTTACATAATCCGCATTCCAATGACACCAAGTTAGTGCATAACTAAATCTCGCCAAAAATACTTACTGCAAAAATCATGTTTGATATAATGCATTAAACTAGATAACAAAGTACCAATTGTATATAGATATATTATTTTTGGATCAAGTATTTTTCTATCATCTTTCTTGTGCTAAAATTATATTAAGAAACCGAACAAGTATATAAGTACTTAATAGATGGTTTTATCTATATTAGATTTTCACAAAATCTTTTTAATATGAGTAGATTGATGGATAAATTTTTTATTTAATTTGTATTTGATCTGTAGGCTCAGACAATATTTAGTATTCCCTATAAAGAGTTAGAGGCCTCAAGATAATAGCCACACCGGTTAGGGAATCAATTTTTTCTAAGAGTGTATTTCAAGGATATGTTATTAGATTGGGTAATAATGAGATAGCAACGAAGTTAATCCCTTTTGATATTTATGACTTTTAACACTAGATTTGAAATTGATTGGTTAGCTAATTACCATTCTACAATAAACTATTGTTTAAAATATTTAACATTTATAAAATTAGAGAAGTCTTTTATTTCAAATTCTTTTTTTAAGTGTTATACAATCTTTAATAGCTCTTCGAGAGTCCCGATCAGATTCGTATTATCCACATATACAACTATAATGGCAAACTTAGATTATGACTTCTTTATAAATACATACAAGCACATTGTATCATTCCTTTATCAAGTATTCATCTAAATAGTTGTAACACATGTGCTTGCATTATTTTATTCCATACAAAGATTGTTATAACTTGATTGAATACAAATTATGATTACATGCTTCAAGCATGTCAAATTCTTCAGATATTTTCATATAAATATTTATGTCAACCGTATAGGAAAGCTGACACTACATTCATAATATGCATATTGAACTTTTTATGAGACTACCAATCTTAATAAAAATTAAAATGCAATTGTTTCCATCACATGGTAATAAGTTTAATTATAATTAATATTAGATTTTTGCAAAAAACTTTGATTAACGAGTCTTACTTTGTATTTGGTTACCTTCTTGTTTTTATTATGTTTTCGTACAAAAAAAAAATCATATATCAAGTTTGACATCTTCAAATGTCTAGACTACAGATTCAAATATTTCATACTTTGATATAAAAGTCAATTATATTTGAATTGCCTTTTTTATTATAGCCAATCATACATTTATTTATATCTATCAACAGTTTAAGGCTCGAAATCATTATTCATAATTTCAGTGACTATTATAATTAAGACCATATTATCAACAATTATTCATTATGTTTTCACATTTCTCATGTATAATTTGTACGCTTTTCATTATTTTAGAATATTTGTGCCTCTTATGGGCTAATGTTTATTCAAGGATTTTATCTTTTCAATGACTTGTGTCTTTTCGAGAACTTATGTATCTTCAAAAACTTATGTCTTTTCGAGAATTTATGTGTTTTTAGAAATTTATGTTTCTTCAGGGACTGTTAACTCTTCTGATGTTAGTAATTTAAAGAATATGAATTTATTGCATCGAGCATCATTTTCAATGAGATCCTAATTTTTCACTTTTTTCTTTTGCGGAATAATATCTTTTTTGAACAAAGTGGTCTACCATGTTTATGGCGTACAACAGACAATTTATTTGTTACCTTTTGATTATATTATTTTATAGGAACAATCACTCGGACTGATATATTAGTAGTTAGTATATATAATTTGGATACTTTTAATACATCTATAAATGCATCTAGTAGTTTATTTATAATTTTTTTAAAATGAATAATCTTTCACACTATATTTTTATATTAATTTGTGTGATGATCCAAATAAAACATGATAGTTATTTTATAAGAAAGTTTGTGCCTTAATTCATAAGACATTTCTCATTCCCTTAATGGTGGAAATATTATATCATAAAAAATGACAATTCGTAAATCATGCGTTAAATATATCATTCATCAAGGGTTCAAGATATCTTATATTTAATGATGAGTTAAAGCTAATATAAATCATTAAACGATGTTGAGGTCCTATATTAATGCATAGTAAAGGCGATAAAATCATTTAATTAAAGATTGTACTAATCCATTTTGTATGTGAGCATGCGGTACAATAGTAACTATGTTGATTCCCACTTATAAAAATAATCAAATATTTTAGATATAAACATACCAACATTCACACATGTGATTTTAATAGGGTAGTCTAAGAATTATACCTTTAATCTAATGATTTGTGCTAGTAATCTATAGAGCGCAATATTTCAAGTAGACAGTAAACATACATATAATTACTATGTAGATGCGTCAATTAAAATCATAAAATAGCGAAAAATATTCACTTGGTGAATGAATGGGTCCATAAATATCTCATTGAATCTTTTGTGAAAAAAAAAATTAAAGATTCTAAACCAATTTTGAAAGTGGATGGTCAAACTACAAGTTGGGTTTGTGAAAAGTGGTACAAGTATTTTCATTTGACAACAAAATCTTTAAATTATTTAATGGATATTCATGATAATTTTTAATGATAATATGCATTATATTTGATATTGGATGCCCAAAGCGATCATGTCATAATACAAACATTTTTGAATCATTTAACTTCTAATTCATTATTGTGTAGCTTTCAATTGAATTTATAATTACATAATACAAATTAGATGACAAGGCAGTAAGCTTCTCAAGTATGCATTTGTTATATGAGGTGTTGGAATTAATGCATAAATATTATACGCTATTCTTACTCAAAGTCTTAATGTGATATTTATTTTGGTGGATATTTTTAAAATTGAATTTCTTCTGGATATGTCTATATGTAAAGTTTCATTTATAGATAATTTTGTTCCACTTGCTAACAATATCATTGCTCTTCCGAAACCTTCAATTAGATTTGTGGGACTTGATATAGTATTCATTTTTCCTTCAATATTTGTTATTTTAAATGATAATATGTGTAATTGCATTGTCAGTTAAGCAGACATCTAACTTTTTCAAAATGGACAATTCATTTCTAAAAGTCATTCCTTAGATAAAATAAACGTTTATAATAGATATCAAAATGATACATTACAAAAGTTTCATATAAAAAAAAAAGCCTAACACGAAATATATTAACAAAAGTTTAATGATTAGTATAACTTTTTTTTCATCCCTAAATAAATCAAAGACATCTATATAAGTAAGATTTGCAGAATCTTGAGTCATTAATAAAATTTGTCTCCATTATTTCCTTTTTACTTTGATAGATATCTCATATTGTACTATAACAATAACAAGTATCTTTATGATACTCAGGGTTTTTATTATTTACACCATTGTCTTTGCTTCAATGTTTTTATCCCCTTTTAGTGTTATTCTATTTTTGCTATTTATAATCACTATAAAGGTGATAATCGTGCCTTCTCTCTTCTTTACGACCGTACCTAACATTTGTTATAGGTATTTGCATTCACTCATAAGAATGACTAAGAACTAATTAGACGCGATTCATGATTTATCAATAAGAACTTATTATTTTGTTCAGCAAGTATAAAATGAGATTAATTGTTATCATTTTTAAATCGACATTCTTGATATTGTTGTTGCAAAATTATGGTAGAGACATAAAATATAGATAATATTTTCTCTAACACGTCTTATTCTATAACTTTTTTATCACATAGTTTCAACTGTGAGTTGATTATAAATAAAACAGAGTTGTATTTAACAACAGTTTGATTCATCCACTTATTTTTTTCTATTAGGAGAAATACATCTTTTTGATAATTATATATTTTTTTTTAGTTTTTCACATAAGATTTACAGGTCCTCTAGCCTTAAATATTGAGCTTTCAAGCTTTCATATAAGTGATAATGGAGGAAAATCATAACTCTCGACTTATCACGAAATAACACATTTTTTTTTCAATTTTTTTTTTTCCAAAACCATTTGCTTGGAGGTTCATTTTGGCATTCAATATTCATAATAGATAATTTTTTACATATATCACGTGTATGAATTTGTAAATTTGTTAAAGACTTTTTTAAGGATTTCTGGATACGAAATGAAGGAATTAAAATTAGTATGATGAAATATAAATATTATTCAACAAATTTATAATGTAAAATGCAAATATCAAAAGCAATGTTTAAGAAATATGACTTTTCATATACATAAAATAATAATAGATAAGAGACACAACAATTCATATATTAATAATAACAATAAGGTATAACCTTTTATCTATTGATAATAATGATGAGACATAACTTTTTATATTTCGATAGCGATGATGACACATGACATTCTATATGAATAAATAATTAAAGTAAAAAAAAAATTAAAAATCTTTAAATAGATTTTAAGATTCTAATATAGAATTTTAAGTTTTGAATTAATAATATCAATTGTTATAATTTTAAGTTATAATTTATTAATTTCTTCTGCAAACTTCAAGTTGCAAATACAATATTTTAAAATTTAAATAATAGATATAATATTTAATAAATACAAACACAAGATAACCAATATAAAATATTTATCCTTATTTTCTAATGTGAATGATCTAAATAATTGACAACTACATAATATACTCATAAAGATTCTATTATATAATAATATAAATATAATATAAATAATAGTTGAATATAAATTAAATACAAAATAATGAACATAAAATAAAATAAGTTAATAACTTAACATAAAAGTTAAGAACTGAACTTATTTTTAAATCATATTGATAATATGCCATAAATAAATAATAAATAACAAAAATTAAAAAAATACCTCGAATGTTGAAAGATCTCTATAAAGTATTATAACACCTATAAGAATATTAAAATAAAATAAAAAATTATATACATATTTATAGACGACTAGAGGAATCTACTTACCTTCACTGGGTGGACATAATCCAATTCAGTTCAATTTTCTCCAAACCGATTTGGACCGATCTGATTCAATTTTTTTTTTAAAAAAATTAAATTAATTTTTTTATAGTTGAAAATTGAATCGGATCGAACCAGTTTTTTTCGCTTCAATTTTAGAAATTAAAGATTTTTTTTAAATTTTTTAAATTTAAAAAGGATTATGTGTGGTGTATGTTAATATTTGTAATTATTCAATAAATAAATGCCACGTGGTAAATAAATATTATTTTTTTAAAAAAAATAATTTTTTCAATTCAATTTTTATTTAAAAAAAACGTAAGCAGACTTGAACCGTATCGACCATTTTTTCTTAAATAAAAACTGAACAAATTTTTGTTATAAAAAAAATAAAACCAAACTTAAGTGGACCGGCCAATTTTTTTAAAATAAAAATTGAACAATAATTCAATTCAACTTTTTTATTTTTGATTTAATTTGCCTACCTTGCTCCACCGGTTGACTTCCTTATAACGTTTGCAGTTTAGTAGTGTTATGTAATTTTAACATAGATCTGATCATTCAGGTGCAACTTGCAAGGAGATCTGATGGCTTCCACTTGAGCCAACCCCAAGTGTATATCCATTTTGGGCCTGAAGGAAAGTTGGACTGAAATCTGGTCCTTGTTGAAATCCCACTCTGGATTTGGATCAGGCCTTATAAATATTGTCTCGTTTGCGCAATATTTTGATTAATTAAAGTCATACAATTATACGTTACATAATGTATGTTTTAACACAAGATCCGCAAGTACTGAGGACCGAGAATGATATCATCTGTTTTGGACGAAAGCACAAGAGCCATCAGCCATCTAACATGATAGAATGAGTTCGGTTTCGACGCCAAAATAGACTCGTTCGTCTTTGGTTCCGAGTTGTTACCATAATTTTGTCATTTATACACCAACCATCCGGGGTATTAACACTGCCACCCCTGATATTTGCAGATATAACATTATCATGGCATCTTTAGTTCTAATAACACTACTATCTCCTATAGAAGTTTCCGTTATAACACCATTAGCTTGAGAAGCATACTTTTGTCATTACAAGAGCCGTGGTAGTAGTTGATATCTTCTATATGCATCACGTGTCTGGGTTTTTTCACAACTATTATTTCATCGAAAAAGAACAATGACGACTTTTTTCCCAAAATAAAAATAAAATTTCTGCAACTTTAATCTTTTCTATTTATGCCCACCTTTAGTCTCTTCGTGATTCTTCTTAAATTCGCCCATTTTTTGTGCAAGGCAAAACAAAAATTACCTCAAATACCAAATTATTAATAGGTCTTGTGTTTCAATTTCAGGTAACAAGCGAAGAATTACATTTTTATTCATTCCAAGTTGCAATAACAAGTTTGTACATATAAATTGATCTAATTTCGATGTAATATAAAATTGAAAAAAGAGAGAGAGAGAGAGAGAGAGAGAGAGAGAGAAAGAATAAAAATCTAATGGGAAAAAAGCCGACGGAAGAAATTGTGGTCAGAAAAATAAGAAATTGATTGTAGCTTTTTGTTTGTCTTAAACCCAAGCGAAAAAAAAAAATGCATATGAAGCAACAACACCGACAACAAAATCTGAATGCAATTCAACGTGTCAATGGACACCATCTTGTTTCAGTGCCAACTCTCCTACCCAAGGACTCGCCTAAAGAATAAGCTGGCATTTGTGTTATAAGATAAGTTAGAAAATTTTGTATTTCATATTTTATGTACATTATGTCCCTACGATATATGAAAAATATATTACATAAAAAATACAATTATAATTATAATAGGAAAAAAATATCGTAACAGGAATATTATAATTTTATAATAACATAAATAATTTTTTTTAACATACTAATAACATTCTCCTTCTTTCTTAAATTTAAAATGGCTGAATCTCGAATTTGCAAAATTTGTGAAACAAAGTCTAAAATAATTAATTGTAGAAAAAATTAATCGAAGACACGGAGAAAGACATAAATAATTGAATAAGTAAATAAAATATGCCTCTAGTAACACACGTGACAAACTAATGCTATAAAAGAAATGCAATCATCATTAGAGGGTTATATTGTTGTAGAAGAATGACAAATACAAAAAGACGACCATTGCAAGCGTAAAAAGCATTTAAAAGGACAACAAATATAAGTATAAGTGCGTTAAGAGAAATTTTAAAAAATATATATATATATAATGCTAATGTTGTCGCCATGTGTCTTTGGTTGGTTATTATCCTCTTGTTTCCCTCGAAATAGTTCGTTCACCTTTTGGTCTCAAGCAAAACTCTAAAGAGACCGAAATAAAAACAAGATAAAATGTAAAATGGATGGTTGTGAATTTAGCGGCAACTCTCGCGATGATTATGGCTATGTTTGACATTTTCAATGGCCTAATGATATTGTTGATGGTGGAAACAAGTTAGTATGCGCCTAAAGAATTTAAAGGTGGTTTCAATTTGTCGATTGATGATGGCAGCCAACGACAACATGATGGTTGGGGAGCGGCAAAAATGGTGGGCTGGTGGCAACAATAGCAGTAATTGGGGAGCGCTAGAGTGTGTGAAATATAGAGATTTCGAAAATTCAATATGGATTAGTGCACCATATTTAGATAATTTGGAATTTATATATATTTTATACTTTGAAATATAATTACAAATGATGATGTTTTATATATGTATTATGTCTATAGTTTGTATAGGAAATACATTATATGAGAAATACGAGTAAATATTAGAAATATCTTAATTGTGATATTAGTATAAATAATAAATCTTATATAATGATAACGTATGTGTCTAGATGACGGGGGTTAAGTAATTTATATAATTAACCATAAAATTTCGACCGACCCTTGTTCTTTTAGATTAAAAACCAACCAATCAAGTATGGTAATCAACTCAAAAAGCTGCACGCAGGTTTAAGGGCATTTTAGTCCTTTAGCCCGAAGTTAACGGTCAGTAAGCAAAAGCAACAAACGGTAATGGGTAAAAGTGTTATTAAAGGAAAAGATGCCACCATAGTGTTATATGTTCCAACTTTAGGGGCTAAGAGTGTTAAATTGCTAAAACCCCTAACAAACCCTATTTCCACATCCACTTGACCGCTCATGACGATTAAATAATTTGGATTTCTTTGCCTAAAATGGCCAATGAACGATACAGGCCAAACAATCCATCGTGGCAGTACCTAAATGCCCGTTATTTTTTTTTCTTTCTGTAGTACCAGTACTTAAATCCTTTCCAGTAATTTCTGTCAAAAAAAAACTTTTCCAGTATTTCGATAAAATAAAAAACCCTCTCCAGTCTTGCGTGGCTGGCTAGTCGCTTACTTAAATTAAACCCACATCACCCTCTTCATGAAGCAGCCGAATCTTTTCGTAAATACTGTCTAATGGCTGCTCTGAAATCAACGACTAGCTTTGTCTCTCTCAAGAAGCCGCACACCAATTCTCTCACTCGACTTCCCTTTAACAAATCTACTCTTTCAACGAAAAGATTCACTCCCATGGCTTCTCTCACCGCTTCTCCCACCGTTGGCCTATCTGAAACATTTACCCGATTGAGAAAACAAGGCAAAGTGAGCTCTTCTTCTCTGCCTCTTTAATATATTAGCTGACTTTCTTTTTTCTTTTGTATCTCTTAATTGGTTATTGGTTGTTTATAATGGGTGGTTATTTAAAGATACGATTTTGGTTTTGGGGTTGTATGGATGTGCCTTGGGTACGTTGACTTAGGGAGTTTGGTTGAATTGGTGTGAAATGAAGAGAAGTATGTTTGGAATTTCTGTTCGATATTATTTGGCAGCTTTACTCTCCTTTATGTTCTTAGTTTTAATATTCTAAAGCTTCCCCGTATTGATTATTATTGGTCGATGACACATTATATATGTTAAAAAGATGACTTTGATGAGTCAGAAAAAAAGCTAACGCGTGGGGTGAAAATTATGTCATGTTTTGTGTTTGTCTTGTGGCTCATGAACGATGTTGGGCTCGTTGAAATGGTTAAACACAATTTGCTTAACTTTCTCTGCTTGAGGACGGTACTTTTTTTCTTTTGAAGCTTTCATTATCATTGATAAAATCAAAGATATTACAGGTATACTGCTATATAAGCAGAGAATTACCGGGATAATGCAATACATTTTTACTAATGGACACCCGGACCTGAAGCTCTTCATAAGAAAGAGACACATTAACTCCATAATGGGGGATCATCCCTATAATCAGGGATAACTGCCTGTCTTGTTAAGGACAGGGAATTCACTCACAAAGAGGGGACAGACCACCCTCATTCTAAAATGAAGTATAGCATCATTCTAAATAGAATGTATCTTTACATATTATCCTTGACCTCTCATATGTGATTTTCATTGGATATCCTATCATTATGGTTGGGTAGTGTTGTGTGCAGTGACAAATTACAGGTTCATAAATTTATTAGTGTATGTATTGATGTGAATGAGGCCAATTTTCTGTGGACTTTGATTTTCTTGTGTCTTGCTTGGCAACTAAGTTTATGCATTACCAACTATTGTTAAATTTAAAGAAAGACTAACTATGATGGAACTTCAAGGGACTATTAGAATGTTAATATTTAATCTGTAATTGTTCCTTACTGAAACGCCATGCTATGAAGTATAGGTTCTCTACAAATTTTTGAAACCATTACTGCTATGCTTTAAAAAGATTTTAGAAATTCAAAGTGCTGTTTTTCTTCTCTTTTTAATTTTTTTTTCAATCTTATTGAAATGATTATATCCTTTAATGCAACTCATATATCACTTCTTACTATTGAAATAGGTATCTTATCTGATTGATTCAGAATATTATTACTTTTGACCTTGTTTCTTTTGTGATGACACATCTGTGGTCACAAAAGGATCAGGGTTTTGATTTCTGTGACCTTCTAACATTACATTGATAATAATGACTCTGTGTGAAGGTGGCCCTTATTCCGTACATCACAGCTGGTGATCCTGACCTATCTACCACTGCAGAAGCATTGAAGTTGCTTGATTGCTGTGGATCAGACATAATTGAACTGGGTGTTCCATATTCTGATCCTTTAGCAGATGGTCCAGTGATCCAGGTTCTATAACAGTATTGTTATTTGTTTTTTTTTTCAAAAATTTGTTTTAATTCTGTTGTTAACAAGTATTTTTTAGGCTGCGGCAACACGATCTTTGGCGAGAGGGACCAACTTCAATGCAATTCTTGCTATGTTAAAGGAGGTAGGATTGTGTGCTATGTTACTGCTTATTACGTACACCACATTAGTGTATTGACTGTCAGAACTTCGTCAAATGTTGTTAAAGCATCCTATTTTGAATCATTTGCATAACTGCATTGGGGTAAACTAGTTGTTTAACTGGTGGGTTTTGGGAAATGTTTATTCTTGTATTTGCTTCATGTGTTATTGCACATGAAGATTGACACTTTGCTTACCATGTTCGCTTCCTGGTTGATTTACCTTCTCTCTTCAGTAACTTTGTTTACCATGTTTGCTTCTTGGTTGATTTACCCTCTCTCGTAAGGTACTTTGTTTCACAAAGTGAACAAATTAGGCATTTTTATTCATATTAAGTTCCATTCTGATCACTTAAAAGACATTACAATTTCATAGCAAGAATACATGCTTCACCTAAGAACTATGTTAAACTATTTATTTATTTTTCTGTCTTTAATCGTATAGATGTACGGATGCATGAAGGTATTAGTGATTGCTTACGTGATTGGTGTATAATGTTTCTGTCGGTAACTCTATTCTGTAATTACTTCTTGTGTTCTGAGCCAAAATGTCTCATAATATGTTCACTGTTGGCTGGACAGGTGGTTCCTCAAATATCTTGTCCGATTGCTTTATTTACATATTATAACCCGATTCTTAAGCGTGGAGTTGAAAATTTTATGTCCACTGTAAGAGACGCTGGCATACATGGTAATTTATATGTTATATTTTGCATCATTTTTTAGATTTCAATTGTGATGTTAGCAGATCTAATTTAATTTAAACAATAGAGTGAGGGAAAGGTTTAACTACCCAAATTTAGTCATGAACCTATAATGTGATAACCACTGCAACTCTATAGACATAGAATCCTTTCTTGTTCAATAGGAAAATACTGCCCATGTAATGGCCTCGTAAAGATATTTTGGAAACAGAATAATACAGTTTATTTGAGTTGCTGTGATATATCTTATGTCTGTGACATCTAACTGAAATTGTTATTGATTATTTGTGAATAATATTGGTTATAATATCTATTCCCCTGTCCATACATTAATAGGGGAACTTGATAACTTTAAAAAATATTTTAAACTGTTAATGTTTCATAAAATTTTGAATACTTGCATTGCTAATTATTTTATTTATCATGTATTTGGGTTTCCCTATTTCTTCTAGCCATATTGTTATTATTTAGGTTCTATAGAGATCTCTGTTATTAGGTGAGTAGCAAAATAAAGGTGGGGGTAATTTCTTGGGCCATGATTAGGTTGTTAACCATTTCTAGCATAATGCAAAATGGTCTTTCTTCCCAGTAGCAGTGGACTTCTCTAACTTGTATGCTAGTTCTTGGATTATATTTTATTATAGCAAAAGGAGATTGGGAAACAATCATGTTTTTGCTATTAAATTAACGGCAATAATGAGAAGCAAAGATGCTATATGCAGTTTGCACTCTCAAGGCTATGCTTATTGGTGAAATGCACTTCTTTTTTTCTTTTAAGAAAATATATTTCTAATCATTATATTTTTCCCCATGTTTTTTTTTTCCGATTTGTTTAATGGGATTACATCCTGCTCTTGTATACAGGGCTTGTGGTTCCAGATGTCCCTCTAGAGGAGACTGAATTTTTAAGAAAGGAAGCCATCAAAAATAACATTGAGCTGGTATGTCTCCATTTCATAAATATTCCTTTTGCATTTGAGTTATTAGAGAAGCATTTCAAGCATGTATTTTCTTATTGGCTGTATACTGCTTAGTATATGGCTGAACTCACTATTCTTAAACTGTGAATATAAAACCGTGGTATGCAGCATTGAGGTCGCCTTCTTTCTGGAGGGAGGATGATGTTTTTGATTAAGATGGTTGCAAATTATGTCCATAACTTAATTGGGTGGTTCATATTTGTCAATCAAGCTGACTTGTTGGTGGAGTATTTATCTGAGGATGGGCTGATGCTTCCTGTGTTGGAGCATGAGACATTTTTCTTTCAATTCCAAGCTGGTTCAGTTACCTGGTATAATGATAGTCAGAGCCAAATTTTCAATCAATGTCTTTCAGTATGGATTGCTGGAGGCAAAATTGTGAAGTAAAATGAACTGTCTCATAAATAATCACATCATTAGATTTCTATCTCATGTTACATTTTTAAACCTGTTTTAGTGGCTGAGCTATATTTGTTACCTTTTCCTCATAAATGCATAGTTTATTGAATATATTTGCTCTGATGGTGTGGTTAAGGTACTGCTTACAACTCCCACCACTCCAAGAGATCGAATGAAAGCCATTGTTGAAGCGTCAGAGGGATTTACCTATCTTGTAAGAAGACCCCATTTTTATTGTTCAAATTCTTAACCTTTTTTTTTTCTTTTCATTTTCATGGTATGTTGAATTCTACTTCAAAAGAACAAGAAATTGTGTCAATATTTTAACTTTCTTTTTCATATGTTATAGGTAAGCTCAATTGGAGTTACTGGGGCCCGTGCATCTATTAGTGACCGAGTTCAAACTCTTATAAAGGAAATTAAAGAGGTTTGTCCTTGCGACTAGAATTTTGCTATTAGTTATTATGTCTTGCACAACCGTTTACTAAAGGACTCCGAGTAGTCCCAATGGTATATATCTGCAAATATTATCCAAAGCCTTTATTTATGTCTTAGCAAGCATAAAATTGTTTTTCTCATGAAAAACTCTCTTCTCTGTCCAGAGATCTTATATTAGTCCAGATTTCATTTCATCAGGTACTAAAACATTATATTCATTTAATCAGTGTGCTTCATGATCAAAAAATTTTCCTCATCCAAGCATGAATCTTCCATCCATTATTGCCAAGTTTATTTTGATACACATTCCAGCTGTATGATTTAAACATGTTTGCACTGCTCTGTTAGGGCACTGGTAAATTATACACCTTAAACCAAAACGTACTTAGATTGATAAAAGAAATTGGGTTGTGTAAGATATGAATTATATTTTTATTGTTACTGTGACAGGCAACGAGTAAACCAGTCGCAGTTGGCTTTGGCATATCGAAACCCGAACACGTGCAACAAGTAGGTCTTCTGTCCTAAACCTGAATGCCTATTTGTTGTATTGTTTTTGCTTCCATTTACGTGTATTCATTACTGAATATTGATGCAGTTAGCTGCATGGGGAGCTGATGGTGTGATCGTTGGGAGTGCTATGGTGAAGCTACTGGGTGAGGCAAAATCTCCCGAGGAAGGTTTGAAAGAGCTGGAAAATTTCACAAAATCCTTGAAATCCGCACTGCCATGAGAACGACTTTGTGGGATCAAATCAAGATCTCGACTGCTGTTTTGAACACTAGAATATGTTGTGTGTTTTGTATTGATAATAACCCCTCTATTATACAATTGTTTTTTTTTTTTTTTTTGAAAGAGACTTTATTATACATTGATATCAAATAAAGTTAAAGTTTCCATGATTATGATTTATGACTTCCATTTTTACCTATGCTCAAGCAATGAGTTTGTGAGTTGATGTACGTTTCATTTTTTCCGAAAAAAACAATTAAATTTTTTTTTTTGGGTTTTATTTTGTCATTTTTTCAACATCACGAGTGACTCGTCATTTTGAAATGACACGTCTTTTAACTATTTTCTCCCTTTTCTCTATTTTTCTTTCAATTGATTTTAGTTCCTTTATCGTCTCTCTTAAAAAAAAAAAAAAAATTTTGAATGGCAGCACCACAGCGACGGCATCGTGGTTGCTTGAAACTCGTATCGCAGCACTAGCGCCGGAGGTCATCCTGTGACTCCCCACAACGGCCATATAGCCAATGATCGCCCTCGATTTTCGTTGTGGTTGCCTTTTCTAGATTTTGTTTTATTTTATTTTAGGTCCAAATCCTCTCCTTGATTGTGAAGAACGCTTGATGACGTGTTTAATTTAATTGGCAATGTATTATGTAAATATGAGATGGAAAACTAATTGGGGGATATTGAAAAGAATTATTACTTCTTCATTGGGTCCAAGTCCCATTTTGGTTCGTGTTTGGTTTTCCTTTCCGTGGAATTTCTAGGTTTTAAATAGTTTTTTTTTTTTTTGAATCGTCTTGATTCGTAAAGACTAAAGAACAGGGTTGATAGGTTTAGTGTGGTTGGTGTGTATATTTTGTGAAGGAGATGATAGACAAATTGAAATTTTAGAGTTTAATTGAATTTTCTTATTTAATTTAGATGTCAATTAATTTTATTGTTAAATTAGTAAAAATACACTCTAAAATGCAATCATGAGAATGAATTTAAATCTCCAGTTTTGGAGTTTAATTGTTTTATTTATATATTTTTTAAAAATTTAGAGTGATAAACATATTATTCTACCATACATCAAAATCAACAATTAAGCTCCAAAGGAGCTATATTTATTTTGGAGAATTATCAATAATATATTTATTTTTTATTAGAATATCGGTAATATCTCAATCTAAATTTAAATTTAATATATTAGAAATATCTTAATTTTTTGTTTAAATTATTAGTAGTTAACACTGTGTACCAACAATTATGTTATAGTGGACAGTCATTTCTTAACTGTCTATCATGTTAAACTCTCCCATTTATAAGGAGAGTTTAGCAATTCATTATTATAATGCAAATTAGAGAGAGTTTCAAAAGTATTGAAAGAGTTTTTGAGTGATTTGAGAGAATTGAGTATATTGGAGTTTTGAGTTGTAAGATTAAAACACTACAATACTTGTATTCTCTATTTCTAATAGTAAGAGATTCTTCTGTCTTCACCCGTGGACGTAGACTAAAAGCCGAACCACGTAAACTCTTGTGTTTGGTCTTATTTTTATTTTTATTATTTTTCTCAATTTCGCTTTAGCTGTGACCCTGCATCACCCCTTAATTTTCTAACAAGTGGTATCAGAGTAGGGATGGCAAAAAAATCCGCAAACCCGCAAACCCGCTAAAACCCGCCCGCATTGGGAAGGATTTGGTAAGGCTTGAAGCGGGTTTGGTACGGGTTTGGTATTTAAAATTAAAACCCGCAACGGATTTGGTACGGGTATGGTTTTAGTGAAAAATCCGCGGATACCCGCAACGGGTATCCGCACATACTACATTTAAAAAAATATATAAAATATAAAAATATAAATTGATTATTTTGCATTTTTTTTATCTCACATCAAAAAATCTACATTTTATTTGACATTGCTCATACCATTAAATATAAATAAATAAAATTAGTTCAAAGGAACTAATGATTGTAATTGAAATTAAAAATAAAATTATAGCATTTAGCATAATTGAAATTGAATTTAAAATATTTAATATTTAGCGTAATTGAAATTAAATTTAGAATTATAACATTTAACGTAATTAAAATTGAAATTGTAATTGTAATTAGAATTAAATATTTAACACAATTGAAATTGGAAATAAAATTGGATTTAGAATGATAACATTTAATGTAATTGAAATTGAAATTGGATTTGAAATTATAATATTTAATGTAAATAAAATTAGAATTAAAATTGAAATTAAAATATTTAACATAATTGAAATTGGATTTAAAATTATAATATTTAACTATCGAAATTGAAATTATAATTATAACAATTTAATGTAATTAAAATTAAATTTTGATTTAGAGTTATGATATTTAACGTAACTGAAATCAAAATTGGAATAAGAATTATAATATTTAACATAATTGATATCAAAATTATAATTATAATTATAACATTAACGTAATTGAAATCAAAATTGGATTTGAAGTTATAATATGTAACGTAATTGAAATCAAAATTAGGTTTAAAATTATAATATTTAACGTAATTGAAATCGAAATTTGATTTAAAATTATGACATTTAACGTAATTGAAATCAAAATTGGAATAAGAATTATCATATTTAACATAATTGATATTAAAATTATAATTATAGCATTAACGTAATTGAAATCGAAATTGGATTTGGAGTTATAATATGTAACGTAATTGAAATCGAAATTGGATTTAAAATTATGACATTTAACGTAATTAAAATTAAAATTGGAATAAGAATTATAATATTTAACATAATTGATATCAAAATTATAATTATAACATTAATGTAATTAAAATTAAAATTAAATTTGAAGTTATAATATGTAACGTAATTGAAATCGAAATTAGTTTGGAATTATAACATTTAACGTAATTGAAATCGAAATTGAATTTAAAATTATGACATTTAACGTAATTGAAATCAAAATTGGAATAAGAATTATAATATTTAACATAATTGATATCAAAATTAAAATTAAAATTATAATATTAACGTAATTGAAATCGAAATTGGATTTAGAGTTATAATATGTAACGTAATTGAAATCGAAATTAGATTTAGAATTATAATATTTAACGTAATTGAAATCGAAATTAGATTTAAAATTATGACATTTAATGTAATTGAAATTAAAATTGGAATAAGAATTATAATATTTAACATAATTGATATCAAAATTATAATTATAACATTAACGTAATTGAAATTAAAATTAGATTTGGAGTTATAATATGTAACGTAATTGAAATCGAAATTAGTTTAGAATTATAACATTTAACGTAATTGAAATCGAAATTTGATTTAGAGTTATGATATTTAACGTAATTGAAATCAAAATTGGAATAAGAATTATAATATTTAACATAATTGATATCAAAATTATAATTATAATTATAACATTAACGTAATTGAAATCGAAATTGGATTTGGAGTTATAATATGTAACGTAATTGAAATTAAAATTAGGTTTAAAATTATAATATTTAACGTAATTGACATCGAAATTGGATTTAAAATTATGACATTTAACGTAATTGAAATCAAAATTGGAATAAGAATTGTCATATTTAACATAATTGATATTAAAATTATAACATTAACGTAATTGAAATCGAAATTGGATTTGGAGTTATAATATGTAACATAATTGAAATCGAAATTGGATTTAAAATTATTACATTTAACGTAATTGAAATTAAAATTGGAATAAGAATTATAATATTTAACATAATTGATATCAAAATTATAATTATAACATTAACGTAATTGAAATTAAAATTAAATTTGGAGTTATAATATGTAACGTAATTAAAATCGAAATTAGTTTGGAATTATAACATTTAACGTAATTGAAATCGAAATTGAATTTAAAATTATGACATTTAACTTAATTGAAATCAAAATTGGAATAAGAATTATAATATTTAACATAATTGATATCAAAATTAAAATTAAAATTATAATATTAACGTAATTGAAATCGAAATTGGATTTGGAATTATAATATGTAACGTAATTGAAATCGAAATTAGATTTAGAATTATAATATTTAACGTAATTGAAATCGAAATTGGATTTAAAATTATGACATTTAACGTAATTGAAATTAAAATTGGAATAAGAATTATAATATTTAACATAATTGATATCAAAATTATAATTATAACATTAACGTAATTAAAATTAAAATTAGATTTGGAGTTATAATATGTAACGTAATTGAAATCGAAATTAGTTTGAAATTATAACATTTAACGTAATTGAAATCGAAATTTAATTTAAAGTTATGATATTTAACGTAATTAAAATCAAAATTGGAATAAGAATTATAATATTTAACATAATTGATATCAAAATTAAAATTAAAATTATAATATTAACGTAATTGAAATCGAAATTGGATTTGGAATTATAATATGTAACGTAATTGAAATCGAAATTAGATTTAGAATTATAATATTTAACGTAATTGAAATCGAAATTGGATTTAAAATTATGACATTTAACGTAATTGAAATTAAAATTGGAATAAGAATTATAATATTTAACATAATTGATATCAAAATTATAATTATAACATTAACGTAATTAAAATTAAAATTAGATTTGGAGTTATAATATGTAACGTAATTGAAATCGAAATTAGTTTAGAATTATAACATTTAACGTAATTGAAATCGAAATTTGATTTAGAGTTATGATATTTAACGTAATTGAAATCAAAATTGGAATAAGAATTATAATATTTAACATAATTGATATCAAAATTATAATTATAATTATAACATTAACGTAATTGAAATCGAAATTGGATTTGGAGTTATAATATGTAACGTAATTGAAATTAAAATTAGGTTTAAAATTATAATATTTAACGTAATTGACATCGAAATTGGATTTAAAATTATGACATTTAACGTAATTGAAATCAAAATTGGAATAAGAATTGTCATATTTAACATAATTGATATTAAAATTATAACATTAACGTAATTGAAATCGAAATTGGATTTGGAGTTATAATATGTAACATAATTGAAATCGAAATTGGATTTAAAATTATTACATTTAACGTAATTGAAATTAAAATTGGAATAAGAATTATAATATTTAACATAATTGATATCAAAATTATAATTATAACATTAACGTAATTGAAATTAAAATTAAATTTGGAGTTATAATATGTAACGTAATTAAAATCGAAATTAGTTTGGAATTATAACATTTAACGTAATTGAAATCGAAATTGAATTTAAAATTATGACATTTAACTTAATTGAAATCAAAATTGGAATAAGAATTATAATATTTAACATAATTGATATCAAAATTAAAATTAAAATTATAATATTAACGTAATTGAAATCGAAATTGGATTTGGAATTATAATATGTAACGTAATTGAAATCGAAATTAGATTTAGAATTATAATATTTAACGTAATTGAAATCGAAATTGGATTTAAAATTATGACATTTAACGTAATTGAAATTAAAATTGGAATAAGAATTATAATATTTAACATAATTGATATCAAAATTATAATTATAACATTAACGTAATTAAAATTAAAATTAGATTTGGAGTTATAATATGTAACGTAATTGAAATCGAAATTAGTTTGAAATTATAACATTTAACGTAATTGAAATCGAAATTTAATTTAAAGTTATGATATTTAACGTAATTAAAATCAAAATTGGAATAAAATTTATAATATTTAACATAATTGATATCAAAATTAAAATTAAAATTATAATATTAACGTAATTGAAATCAAAATTGGATTTGGAGTTATAAATTTTAATATGTAACGTAATTGAAATCGAAATTAGATTTGGAATTAAAATATTTAACATAATTAAAATAAAAATATTTAACGTAATTAAAATTATAACATTTATCGTAATTAAAATCGAGATTAGATTTGAAATTATAACATTTAATTTAATTAAAATTAAAATTGAAATTAAAATTATAACATTTAATGTAAATAAAATTGAAAATATAATTGATATTATTTTAATTGCTATAATTAAAAAAAATTAATTAAATTAATATTATTATTTTATTTTTTTATTATATTAATTCAAAATCCGCTTAAAATCCGCGGATAACCCGTTGCGGGTTTGGTAATAGGTACAAACCCGCAAGTGCGGGTTTGGTAACGGTACTCCAAACCCGCAACGGGTTTGGGAAGGATATGGTATTTCATTTTGTAAGCGGATATGGATATGGTATTAGAGGTATCCGTCCCAAACCCGCCCGCTGCCATCCCTATATCAGAGCTTCTGGTTGAAGGCGGTCATTATTTATGTATACAGTTACTATTTATACGTACGGGATACTGTTCATACGTATAGGTACTATTCACGTGAAACAATGGGAGCCGATCATAGCAGAAAGCAGTCCATGATGAAAAGCAATGGCGGTAAAATACGAAGTTGAGAAGTTCAATGGAGCTAATTTTACATTGTAAAAAATGAAAATAAAAGCAATTTTAAGGAAAAATAAGTGCTTAGAAGCAATTGATGAAAGGCCCACTGGTATCACTGATGATATCAAGTGGAATGAGATTGACAGCAATGCAGTTGCTGATCTGCATCTAGCACTTGCTGATAACGTGCTATCCAGTGTGGCGAAAAAGAAGACAGCAAAAGAGATTCGGGATACTCTCATAAAATTGTATGAAGCCAAATCTTTGCACAACAAGATCTTCTTAAAAAGGAGATTGTATACTCTTCGAATGGCAGAATCCACTTCAGTGACAAAACACATCAACACGTTAAATACTTTATTTCCCCAACTCACTTCTTTGGGACATAAAATAGAGGCAGGTGAACATGCAGAGATTTTGCTTCAAAGCCTACCAGATTCGTATGATCAACTCATCATCAACTTGACGAAAATATCTTAACGGACTTCTTAGTCTTCGATGATGTTACAGCTGCTGTACTGGGAGAAGAACGAAGACGAAAAAATAAAGAAGACAAACAGGAATGTTCGCAGCAAGCGGAAGCTTTGACAATGATGAGAGGTAGATCAACAGAACGTGGCTCCAGTGGGAGTCAAAATCATGGTAGACCAATATCAAGAAGTAAGAAGAACGTCAAGTGCTACTATTATGGCAAAAAATGCCATCTGAAGAAGGATTGCTGGGGATTAAAGAAAAGTGCAGAGGGCAAACCGCAAGGGAATATTGCAAGCACTTCAGATGATGGTGAAATTTTATACAGCGAGATAGCAATAGTTGTTGAAAGCAGAAAACGGTTCTCTGATGTATGGCTCATGGATTCTGGAGCTACATTGCACATGACCTCTAAGAGAGAATGGTTCCATCAATATGAACCTACTTCTGGAGGATCTGTATATATAGGGAACGATCATGCTTTAGAAATCGCTGGAATAAGATCCATCAAGATGAAGATGTACGATGGTACTGTTCGTATTATCCAGGAGGTGCAACATATGAAAGGCCTCAAGAAGAATTTTTTGTCATTGGGACAATTAGATAACACTGGGTGTAAGACCCAAATTAAAAATGGGATAATGAAAATTCTCAAAGGCGCGCTTGTAGTAATGAAGGCAGAAAAGGTTGTTGCAAATTTGTATATGCTTAATGGAGAAACACTGCAGGAAGGAGATGCATCTGTTGCATCAACTAGTTCAGCAGAAGAGTCAACGATAATGTGGCATCGCAAACTGAGCCATATATCGGAACGAGGTTTGAAGATTCTCTCTGATCAAAATTTACTTCCTGGGCTTAAATCGGTTCATTTACCTTTCTGTGAGCACTGTGTCACAAGTAAGCAGCATGGATTAAAGTTCAGCACATCCAATTCTAGAAGTAAAGAAATTCTAGAATTGATTCACTCTAATATTTGGCAAGCACCGGTGATGTCCTTAGGAGGAGCGAGATATTTTGTATCATTCATAGATGATTACTACATGAGATGTTGGGTGTATCCAATCAAAAAGAAGTCATATGTGTTTGAAGCTTTCAGAATATTCAGAGCGCGGTAGAACTTGAATCAGAAAAGAAGATCAAGTGTTTAAGGACAGATAATAAGGGAGAATATACTAGTGAAGATTTTATTGCATTCTGTCAACAAGAAGGCATCAAGCGGCAATTCAGCACAGCTTACACGCCTCAGCAGAATGGAGTGGCAGATCAGATGAACAGAACTTTGTTGGAGAGAACAAGAGCTATGTTGAGACCTGTAGGTTTAGCCAAAGCATTTTGGGCAGAAGCAGTCAAAACCGTGTGTTATGTGGTAAATCGGTCACCATCAACAGCAATCGAGTTGAAGACACTGATAGAGATGTGGACTGGGAAACTAGTTGATTATTCTTGCCTTCATACATTTGGAAGTCCTATATACGTGATGTATAATCCTAAAAAAATAACAAAGCTGGATCCAAAATCCAGAAAATGTCTTTTCTTGGGATATGCTGATGGAGTCAAGGGGTATCGCCTGTGGGATCCCACTACCCACAAGGTCGTCATCAGCAGAGATGTGATATTTGCAAAAGATAAACTGCAAAGGAATGATAAAGATGATAGCACAGTGAAGGAAAATCCAGATACTACAATGGTACAAATAGAAAATAATTAAGTACAAGAAGATTCAGATTCTTCTGAAGCAGCACCAGAGCATGAAGAACAAGAACCAGTAGATTCTAATGCTACAGATGATCATCGATCAACTCGTGAGAGACAACCACCATCATGGCACTCGGAGTATGTCATGGAGGCTCATGTTGCATACTGCCTTTTAACAGAGGATGGAGAGCCAACAACTTTCCAGGAGGCTTCTAAAAGTCAAGATGTTTCTCTATGGATGACAGCAATGCAAGAAGAAATAAAAGTCTTGCATAAAAATAAAACATGGGAGTTGGTTGCACTACCACGAGGAAGAAAAGCCATTGGTAACAAATGGGTCTACAAGATCAAACGGGATGGCAATGACCAAGTAGAGCGGTATCGTGCGAGATTGGTGGTGAAAGGTTATGCTCAGAAAGAGGGTATTGACTTTAATGAGATATTTTTCCCTGTGGTTCGATTCACGATAATCAGAATAGTCCTGACAATGTGTGCTATATTTGACTTACATCTAGAGCAGCTAGATGTGAAGATAGCTTTTCTTCATGGAGAACTTGAAGAAGAAATTTATATGCTCCAACCAGAAGGTTTTAAAAAAGAAGGAAAAGAGAACTTGGTTTACAAGTTGAACAAATCTCTGTACGGTCTCAAACAAGCGCCGAGGTGTTGGTACAAGAGATTTGATTCCTATATCATCAGCTTTGGATACAACAGACTTAGTTCAGATCATTGTACATACTACAAAAGGTTTGAAGATGATAATGATTTCATTATTTTACTGTTGTACATGGATGACATGTTGGTAGCAGGCCTCAACAAAGATCGAGTCCAAGAATTGAAGGCACAGTTGGCTAGGGAATTTGATATGAAGGACTTGGGACCAGCAAACAAGATTCTAGGGATGCAAATTCACCGAGACAAAAATAATAGGAAGATTTGGCTTTCTCAGAAGAACTACTTAAAGAAAATCTTGTGGCGTTTCAACATGCAAGATTGTAAGCCAATTAGTACCCTACTCCCTGTTAATTTCAAGTTATCCTCTAAGATGTGTCCTAGCAAAGAAGCAGAGAGGAAAGAGATGTCTCAAGTACCGTATGCATCAGCAGTGGGAAGTTTAATGTTCACTATGATTTGTACCAGACCAGACATTGCACAAGTAGTGGGAGCAGTTAGTAGATACATGACGAATCCTGGTAGAGAGCATTGGGGTTGTGTCAGGAGGATCCTTAGATACATTAAGGGTACCTCAGATGTTGCTTTATGTTACGGAGGATCAGATTTTATTGTTAAGGGCTATGTGGATTCAGATTTTGCAAGAGATCTTGATAAAAGAAAATCCACTACTGGTTATGTGTTTAAACTTGTAAGAGGAGCTGTAAGCTGGGTTTTGAAACTGCAAACTGTTGTGGCATTATCTACTACGGAAGCATAATACATGACAGCTACACAAGCTTGCAAGGAAGCAATTTGGATACAAAGATTACTAGAAGAGCTCGGGCATAAGTAAGAGAAAGTTGAATTGTTTTGTGACAGTCAAAGTGCCTTACACATTGCAAGGAATCCAGCTTTTCATTGAAGAACGAAACACATAGATGTTCAATATCACTTTATTCATGAAGTGGTAGAAGATAGAAGTATGGATATGAAAAAAATTTATACAGATAATAACCTAGTAAATATGTTGACCAAGCTCATCAATACCAACAAGTTTGTATGGTGTAGATCCTTGCATGGCCTAACAGACACGTAGGCAACATGACTTTGGCGAAGAAGAAAGAATGGTGTGGAGGCTTGATTGATTCTCAATCAAATCTCCAAGTGAAAGAATTGTTGGTAACTGGCACCGTGTGCCAGCTATATAATTACTAGCATAAGGTGCCAGCAATTATGTCATGGTGGACAACCATTTCTTGGGTGTCTACCATGCTAAATGGGAGAGTTTAGCAATTCATTTCTATAATGCAAATTATAGAGAGTTTCAAAAGTTTTGAGAGAGTTTTTGAGTGATTTGAGAGAATTGGGTATATTGGGGTTTTGGATTGTAAGGCTAAAACACTATAATATTTATATTCTCCATTTATAATAATAAGAGATTTTTTTGTCTTCTCCCGTAAACGTAGATTAAAAACCGAACCACATAAATTTTTATATTTAATCTTATTTTTAATTTTATTATTTTTTTCAATTTTACTTTAACTATTACCCTACAACACCCCTCAATTTCTTAACATAAACATCAATATAACACAACATTATAACATATAGTTTTATCATTTTTATTTAATATTATTTTGTATTGATTATTTTTTAATAACAAATCTCACAACCACCAATCCTCAATCATCAACACTACCACAGACCATTCTCCGCCCTTTGATTTCTGTCGACCGTTGACGCATAACACCATTTTTTTTTTTTTGAAGGGGGGGATTACAACATATATTCTTTTTTCTGCACCACCTGAGGGGGGAGGGGGGATTCGAACCCAGGTGGGGATGTGAGACTTGGAGGTGCTCAGCCAACTAGGCTGAGCCCTCATGCGACGCATAACACCATTAAAGTTGCTCTTTTAAAAATTAGCTACCACTCAAAAAAATATATTTATACTAAGATTTTAATAAATAAAATGATATTTATATGGCACTTTTGAGTTTTAGCTATATTATTTTATATTCAATAAATAAAAAAAAACGATATTTGCAAGTTAATTTCGTTACAGACAAAATAGAAATATCATTACATTACACTTGTAAATTTTAGTTAAGAGTAAAATAATCTTTTAATGTAGTTAATATAATCAAACCTAAAGACAAATACCATTTTAAAGTCATTATGTTTAAGCAGAATACAAGGATATTTGTAGTTAACATAATCAAATCTAAAGACAATTCTCATTTTAAAGGTTTTACTTATGCAAATACAAAGAAATTAGTAGTCAGCAAAATCAATCAAGAATATTGCTGATTCTTTTGACAAAATATAAAAATATTAGTGATAATATCTCTTCTTATTCTGCTTTGTAATTAAAAAATGGGGAATTTTTGGTTTGCTTCCCCAACTTTTTTCTACTTTGCAACCTCACTCAAACAATGAAATAATTGGCAGCAAATACCTTATGTGTTATCTGTCATTTGGATTAGGGATAATAAAATTATTCATAAATTTATCTTTATTAAAAAAAATTTGGTATTAATTTAATATACAAAATTAAAACTTACAAAAAATTTAAAACAGATATGAATATAATAAAAAATTATTAAAAAAAAAAACGTTGCTATTACATGCCTAGTGTACTTAGTATGCGTGCTAAGAGTGTATGTTGCGTGCTTAATATGAACTCCTAACATATATACTAAGTGTTAGGTGCACAACGTTGTGTGCTTAACATGTATTCTTAGTACGCGTGTTAAGTGTTAGGCGCGCAACATTACGTTATTAGTGTACACTTTTATCATGTGTGCTAATGAGTGGTAGACACACAAGTTGCGCACTTTTAACATTTTCTCTTATCATGCATGCCAAGTTGTTTATGTTTAGTGTGTGCTCCTAGTACGCGTACTAAGCACTAGGCGTCTAATGTTACGCATTTAGTGTGTACTTCTAACATGCGTGTTAAGCGTTAGGCGTATAATATTACGAGTTTAGTATACACTCCTAACATTCGTATTAAGTACGTTTTTAGTGTTCACTTTTAATATATATAATTAAAAATCCAAAAATAATTTGTTGTGAAGTTAATAATGGGCACATACCCACTAAAATAAATTTGATATTAAAATTTTAAATTTACAACGATTTTAAAAATTTTAATATTTTATTTTTAAAATAAATAAATTTAAAAATATCTATCCCAAATTTAGCTTATTATTTTTTCCAATTTGGATCTTTAACCGAAAGTGAAAAAATGCCCTCCATGGTTTCTGCAGAGGTCATAATATTTCGGCAGTCATCCCCAGAAATAGAACAGAATATTGAGCAACCTCCTTTTGGGTTGTTCCTAATCCCTGGTAAGTACAACAAAAAGGTTGGGGATTGTAACTATACTCGTTATCTTTTACATTTTTCCAATCATATTTGTGAAAATTTTATCATCCAATAACGCATACTTGAAAGTTGAAATAACAATAAAAAGCGTAATTTTTGAAATAACAACTATTAAATATACTATTGATTTTAGGAAAATTTTCAAAAATAACCACTAATTTTATAAGGTATTCTTTTTTATCCACACATAAAATCTCTAATCTTTTATAATTAAAAATAAATAAATTTAAACAGTTTTGCTTCCAACTCTAAATATATTAGATTTTCTCCTCTTCCTCATCTAAGTGTATATACATATATATATATATATATGTATATTTAAAAAATGAGTAAATTTAATAAAAATAAATAAAAATAAGGTTGAAAAAAAGAGAAAGACCGACGAAAATACTATTTTTCAACATTATAAGCAACGGGGATGCGCCTATGATGTGCACTTACTATGCACTAACCACACGTGCTAAGCATTTGCACCAAGTACAAAAGCACGCTTGTCAAAATGTGAGCATTGCTTGTTTAATCATTGAGTTCTTATATTTTATATTGAGTTACATAATTACAAAATTTATTATATGGGTGGTAAATTAAAAAAAAACACTTTTTTTTTATAAATTTATCACAGCCTCAAACATACACTTTGTTAATAATCGAACTTGCAAATTAATAATATTGCGAAGTTAAAACTATTATTATTAATTTCAAATTTAAAAACAACTCATTATTGTGTTCCAAGTGAAATTAGATTCAATACCTCTTGTACACTTCCTTTGTAAGAATATAATTGTGATTTACCAAATTGAGAGAATATTACCGTCTAGATCAAATTAAAACAAATATTTAATTTAAAAAAATTTATGTTTAAGGACACTGTTTAACACATTTATGACTACTTTCAAATAAAAATTATGCCAGTTTAATGTATAAAAGAATGTTTTGATTTTTCATTAGGTTGCAAGTGAAAAAGAATAATAAGTGTTGAAGTAAAAATAATCAGTAATAAACTCAAAGTATATAATGCAATCTAAGCAAATAAGAAATTTAAAGAGAGAAGATAGAATAACAACATATAAAATTTTGGTGGTTCGACAATTTACTTATATTTAAGTCGGATTAAGATCACACTCTCTTATTATTGAATTATAAAACACTCACAAAAATATATATTTTATAAGAAAGAACTTACTAACTCTTATAAATTGAGGGTTTCTCTCACTAAAAATTACAAATAGTATTATGATCATAAAGATGTATTTACAAGTCAATTGAGAATCTTTATATAAACTTTAGGACGATATATGTTAACCTGAATGTGTGCGAGTTATTTTAGAGAACCTTAAATAAGTGAAAGTCAAAACAAAACAATTCAAAACAGAAAATAATTTTCTCTCACTGATGTCGTAGTACCCACTTCTTGGCATTACGACACTAGGTGATTGTGCTCGGTGCTAAGCTCCTAGCATTGAGGTGCCCACTCATTGTCTGGGGCATCATTGTGCTCATGTTTAGATATTATCTTCGAACTTTTGCCTTTATCTTCGTCCGTCTTTAACTGTTGTATATTCAACATACTTGGTTTACTTTTTAAATTATTTTTTTATAATTTTTAATCAATTTTTTTTAAAAAAACATACTATTCTTTTAATGATTTTTTAAAAATAAGATTTAGTTAGTTTACAGTTAGATGTTTGAAAAAATAAGATGTTTGCGAATATTTTGTAAGAAATTTGATATCTTCCATTTCTTTATCCAATGATTTACACGGATAAAATCCTCGAGCACAGAGAAAATATCCAGAATAGATAAAATTAAATTAGCAATGAATAAATAGGTAATAACCATGCGTGATAAATTGCGGATCAAATTTGAGATCATATCATCGGCGACTCGGTGAGGGGATATTAACACTGTCACCCCTAAAATTTATATAAATTATATTTTTGATGGTGACTTTATTTTAATAATATTTTTCATCCCTTTTACTTAATCTCAAAGATGAAAATATCTTCAGATTATATTTATTTAATTATATAAATAATTAAATTTATTTTAAAGTATAAGAGTATTTTTATATTTCAAATTAAATAAAGAGAGAAATAATATAATTAAAATTAAAGTTACCGTTAAAATATATTTTATATAAAATTTAGGGGGTAACAGTGTTAATATCCTCTCGGTGAGAGCCGCCGATTTACAAAGTCGTGTCATCGGACAGCTCAGGTATCTAAAACTTGACAATTTGTCCGAAAAGCCTGTTAATGTGGATCCCACGTCACACTTGTCCTTTCCTGGTATTTTCCTATTATTTTACTATCCAATTTACAGAGTCGTACTCGCAGTCTCGCACCCAACAAAAATATCCGTCCCCGCAATCAACAAACCCCACCCCCCCCTTCCCAACTTACAATCAAAAACTGCCACGCTCCTACAACGCAACCCCAGAATCAATACTTGCATACGTGTCATAATCGTAGCAGGTGTTTGCGTGGACGTAGAACCATGGAATAATTCCCTCGTGGTTCTACACAAAACAAAACCAGGAGACGGAGGAATAGAAAATGGAGGTACTGGGACAAACAAAACAAAAGTTTCGCGGAGAAAGGGGTTTGTTTCGAAAATAAATAAATAAACACAAAAAATTCAGTGAAAGATACGATGAATAGTGTGTTCTCAGTCGATGATTTCTCCGATTCTTTTTTGTCGTCGCCATCTACGTCTACAGCTCCGACTCGGGCTCCGTTTCATGGGTTGCCGATGAACCGGAGCCAATCGGATTGGGAGTTTGAGAAATTTCTTGAAGAAGTAACAGTTTCTGCTGGCGCGATTTCATCGTCGTCGGTTAGCGATGATACAATTCCTGCCGTAGTTTGCCCTTCCTCTTTCTCGGAGTTGTCGGTGTCAAGAGCGGAAGAAGATGATGTGGTGGAGATCAAAAAGTCTAATCTCGATCAAGCTCTTGATCCACCGTTGAATCCGTATTCATCGGCTCCGTTTGATTCTGATGAGTACCGAGCTTATCTCAAGAGCAAACTGGATCTCGCATGCGCCGCTGTTGCTCTCAGGGTACACACGGAGATCAATACTTTAGTTGGTATATAAATATAAAATAAATAAATAAATAGATAAAATAAAGTTTGTGTTTGCAGGGGTCGCCTGTGAAGCCAGAAGATAAATCTTCCTTAACCGAGAATCTTGCACAGGCAGCTAAGCCTTCTGAGTTGGGATCTCAAGCTCCTGGTAATCTTGAGTGTAAAAGCTTTTATATTTTGTCGTATGATTGATTAGCTGTAATTCCCTCAATACAGAATTTGTAGCTGATATGTTTGGTCTGCTGTAGGAATTCTTTAAGTTGTGAATGTTCTTACACTTTCATTTGTTTCCTTGTTTTCCTGTTTATGTGCATTTTGAATTTTATCTTTTCTGTCTTCTCCACGACCAAGAATATTGTGCCAGGTTCAGCACCTACGAGTTTATTTCAGTATCTCCATTATAGCAAGTCACTCTTGCTACCAGCATTCAGGCTTTATTGAGTTAAAATGACTTTAATTTTTCTTATTTGGTATATTTATATTCTGATGTTGCTCAGTGTGTCAAGTTCATTTGCAGTTTGAAATTAGAAAGTTCATGCTGTGAACTATTGAATGCTTTGTAATCATTGCATCTTGAAGATTGTTACCCCTAAGATGTACTGATATAGACCTTAGTTCTCATGCAATAATTGGTGGAATCACTGGGCAATTTTTGAGTCATTACTAATACTCAATGATGCTTTATGACCTAATGGGTGGAACATTTTTGCATCTTTAGTTCAAGAGAGATGTTTCCTATCAATGAATTATCCAGAAAAACATTTTTGCTTTTCATGCACTGCTTGTAGTAGCATCACATTTGCATAATCTTCAGAAGTTATAAACAGCCATTGATTTGATGTTGCTTGGTCCAGTCTATGTTGTCATTATTATAACATAGTCTGTCACATCTGATTTTAAGTGAATGTAAGTACTGCTTACGATATAGTAGTGGCATGACAAAAGGCTGATGGTAAACCACTTGGTACAGCAGTCTTACCCGCTATTCAGAGAAAATCAGGGGTACAAGTCAGGCAATCAACAAGTGGGTCATCAAGAGAAGATTCAGATGATGACGAGCTTGAAGGGGACACAGAAACCATGGAGGGTTTGGATCCATCAGATGAAAAACGTGCAAGAAGGTATTAATAATTTCCTACATGTCTCATGTTTTCATTGGATGTGAGTGGGTATCAGGACCATTAGTGCCTTTAATTTGATTTCGATTATGTGTTTGTTTCTAGAGCACTTAGACAATTCACTTTGAGTACAGGGAAGTCTGCTGGTAGGAA
This sequence comes from Ailanthus altissimus, assembly GCA_946807835.1. Taxonomy (NCBI): domain Eukaryota; kingdom Viridiplantae; phylum Streptophyta; class Magnoliopsida; order Sapindales; family Simaroubaceae; genus Ailanthus; species Ailanthus altissimus. The sequence continues at coordinate 27,206,306 of OX327684.1, forward strand.
GTTTTCTCCTTTCCCCTTCTAAAATTAGTTTCTCTTTGTTTGCAATAGTTGGCGGAATCAATATGATTGTACTTGTTTTCTCCTTCGTTCTTTTTTAATTGATGAACAAGTATGATTCCTTGATGACAACCGAACATATGTTCTTGATCGCAAGTGCTTGGCTTGGAAATTCTTGTTTTTCATAATAAAATGATCTCAATATATGGCTTTTCCTCCCCTCTTTTTCTGGTTGTCTCGGGGGTGTTAATGTTTGATTTTGTATATTGATGTATTTGTTGCTAATATTCGATTCGTGAATAGAATGTTTATCTTACTTGCCTATGAATTAATAAGTTTGTCATACGTGCCATTTTGAACTTGTTGATAAGCTTAAAGAAAAATCACTTTGTTGATTGATACATGGATGGTGATTCAGGATGCTGTCAAATCGAGAGTCTGCTAGACGCTCTAGGAGAAGAAAACAAGCACAGCTGAGTGAATTAGAAACACAGGTTTTTGCATCATGTTCTGTTTTTACACCTTGATGCACACTCCTTATGTATTGATCTTTCTTGATAAAATGTATTTAGTGATGTGAATGATTTCATGCAGGCTGGTCAATTAAGAGTTGAACATTCTTCGTTACTAAAAGGTCTGACTGACGTGAACCAGAAATACGATGAAGCTGCTGTCAACAACAGAATATTGAAGGCTGATATTGAGACATTAAGAACAAAGGTAAGCTACTGCTATATTCGGTGGATGATGAATATTGTCATCAATGTTTACTTGAGTTTGAAATATATGAAATTGTGATACTTTAAGGCCACCAAGCTGGTGAATGTGCATCCATATCAAATCTGGAAAACTGTGGAATTTGTTCAAGGAAAACTTAAATCTCAGAGCAGATCCTGTACATACAGTTAAGAATCGTCTAAATGCTTTTTACATGGTTGAATAACACCATTTCACAAACTTCTTTAATAAATTGATCATCAATAAAATTATAAGACTGATTATAGATCCCATGAAAACTAATTGGACTCTTTTCAAATGCTACTTTAAAGCGGCATAATGGATGCATTTCTGTGGAATATGCTAAAATGCTTCCTGTGTGGTCCTGTTTAGCAATGTCAATTGGCTGGTTTTGAATAGTGAGCATTTTATGCTAGTGAAATTGATTGAACCAGCATCATTGGCATGATGGCAAAATTAAGCATATGCATTGGTTTAATTTGTTTGGTTATCCAAGAATGAGAAAGGGTATGTTTGTTTCCGTATACAGTTAATACACCATATTGTGTGTATATGTGCATCATTTAGAAGGGTCTTGTTTGCTGACTGCAAAATCAGCTAGTGATGCAAAGTCAACAAGTATATATTCGTCATCCACCATATGTTTGTTGTTTGTTACTATAATTATGCTTGTCTACTACACAAAATGGATACTGACGGGTTTTTTTCATGGTTTTGATTTCAAAGTCCACTTTGCTTTGTGGTTGCCTTGTTGACTTAGTGCCCAGGCAGCTGCTACAAAGTGGTTGATACAAGTGTGAAACACACGTGCATCTTGTGCTCAGAGGTGCAGCAATTAGTCATAGTCGTAGTATTTTATTCCTTGCCATGAATGACTATTCATATGTTGATGCTATGCTCATATGGGCCAAAGTTATATATATTTATACAAATTTTTTAGGTGAAAATGGCTGAAGAATCAGTTAAGCGAGTGACTGGGCTGAACCCCCTCCTTTTAGCCAGGTCCAATGTACCAAGTGTTGGATTGCCATTGGTTAGCAGTCCTATGGATGCATCTACAAGTGCTGCTGTTCCAATGCAACCAAATTCGAACCAATTCTTTCACCAACCAGTTCCAAGTATTAGTGCTACCACCCCAAATCACCATAGATTGGATTGTGGTCTCCCAAGTAATAACGACTGTGGTGGGAAAAACATGACAGGAACAACCCCCTCGAATCACCACAGAACGGACTGTGGTTTCCCTAGTAATACCCAGCTTTCTGCTGCGGGAAGTCGTCAAATTGACAATGGAGGGAAAAACATGAAAGAAACATCTACCTCGCAGCATGCAGTTAGCTTAGAGCATGTGCAGCAGCAGGTAGGCCATAGAGTCAATCCATCACCAGCCATGCCAGGCTGGGACGCTGGACTTCCTCATGCAGGTGCAAAGAATTACAAGCAGAAGTAGATTTTATTGTGTTCTTCATCCGTGTCTATCGGATTCAATTACATGGTACAATTGGTTTAAATTTATTAATGAACTGTCTTGAACTGCATCTTTCTTTTATGAAAAGAAAAAAAAAAAAAAGATTCCAAATGGTCTTCTCACCCTATTAAGAGAAATACAGCCATTGTAGCTTGGAATTCTGGAAGCCAATACAGCAACAAAATCCTTCAATTGGCTTTGCCAATTCTGGTGAATCAACATCTAAGACACCTTATGATCATAATTAGTTTTTGATCGTGGCATTTAACAATCGTGTTCACAACAATTCTCTTTCCACGTTAGAAGCTCTTAACAAGACTTTTTTTTTCTTTCGCTATATCGTTCAGTCTTTTCCGATGAAAAATTGTGTATGCAAGGTGTAAAATTTTAGTGAATCATATAGTATTCATCACTTATGAACACGGAATATGGGTGCATGACTAAAATTTGAGGTACAATTAAGTTTTATCCAGTGGTCTTGATCCCTTTTATTTATTTGTTTAGTAAATTCATTACAAACAGGAAAGCCGGAAAAAACTGATCAATCAGAAAGATAAGGAACATAGAGCACTCAATAAATACATGGAAGCGGAGGATACATAGGAAAATCTATTACATTAATAATACATGTGATTATATTACAGCTAAAACCTACTAGTGAATCTTTTTGCAACTTAAAATCAAATTACGAACCGAGTCAAATTTATCAAATTCACTACTGCTGAATTTTGGTGCCACATTGTAGTCCAGACTGAACTTTGCTTTGAAAGTGGGCTTCCAGCCTGCAATATTTTCATTCATTGAAGTTAAAATAAGGAGAGAGCGAAAGTGAAAGACAAACACAATTAAATAGATCAATATACCTGGTTGCACATTTATAATAAATGGTATCGGGTGAATTATAGGTGCGGGCATTGGCACACATCCTCTTGACGTCCGCAATAAACATCTCAAGTGTTACATAATATTGCTCTGACTCCACCCTTTTGGACATTGTCCTTAGATCTGCAGTACAAGTGATATCCTAATATTAACTCATCACATTAATCCATTAACTCATCACATTAAAGACTTTTCAGAGATAACTAGCTTTACAATTGGAAAACGTTCGGAGGTAACTTTGCAATCAGCAATCTTTTAAAAGATAATGTATAGAAAAAAAAATAGAAAAACTATATAATCTTCCAAAACTGTTAAAAGAGATTATGGTGCAGAGAACATGGTTAACATAAGACTTCTTACCCATGGGATCTTTGATGATGTCATAGTAATCAGGGACATCACGGGCATCAACGGGGTCCTTGAATGGCCAAGCATCAACATGGTCATGCATAGACTGAAGGAAAAATCTATTTGGTAAGAATCAAACCAGGACAAGGAAAATGATATGCTAACACAGGTCAATGAAGAGATTATAGGAAGACTACACAATGTAAAGAAGTGAGGACAGTGAGTGCGCAAGCATGTGGTTCTTGAGCGAAAGGATCATAGGCTAATGTGTCAGATAAGAAATATATCCCACAAATATGATCATTAATTTTCTGTCTTGGGGAAATTTTGAATTGGTTAAAGTCAGATTTGAAGGCCATTAGCAATTTCTTTGCAACACAGCAAGATCATGCTTTTCTGTTAGCCTAATATTACCCTTTGACATAAGTTAGTTGCAATTTGATGTTGAACTATTCATGAACTTACCTTTAGAAGTGAGCGCATGAATGCCGTTAGATGCTTCTGATTTGATGTACTGTCAGTAGAAGCAGTTAAAGTTCTAAACCGTGAATGGCCCCACTGATCAGGAGTCCATCCGGCTTCACCTGTCACCAAATTCACCACAAACTCATGTTAATAATCCAAAATTTCATCAAACATGCTGCATAGGCAAAGAGAAACTCAATTAGAAACTGATACCGCACAATGATTACTATTTGTATATAATGTACTTACTGCTCTGGAGCTCATCACACACCACTAAAACGTGATTGCAACACACCTAGAATTATGTCTTTTGAGTCAAATTACACATCCAATCCCAAGATACCTTACAAGGATATAAGCAAAACAATGAAAACGCATTTCGCCCCTTTTTGCAAGATGTTAAATCAATCATGAGATGGCATTCTCTTATTTAGTTTTCTTACATTGGAAATTATAACAATTTTTAAAGCAGGAGGCACAATTGCAATACATGGGTACTAATATGCAGATCTGTTTAGTTCCCTATCTAAAAACATATACTGAAAACTTATCTATACATTGCACATGCAGTTGAGTTGAGAAAATGATTTGTGGACCCGAATTTATGGAAATAAATGATTGATATAGTTAACACAGCATAAATAATTCATGCATGTAAACTACAGGTGAAATATTATCTAATTTAGTTATATTACACTACCAAATATAATCGAGCAAACAATGATTCAATAAAACCAAATATTTGCAAGATGTCAAAGAACTTACGCAAGCCAGGAATATCCTCGACTTTGATGTTTTTTTTGGGAATACCAGCTTCTTTCTGAATAAAATAAGTTCCCAGTCAGTTTTAAATACAAAACATCTATACAGTATTTGCATACAACTCTTAATAATCTTAGGAAAAAGAGAACAAATGAACAGTAGACAAGACTGTTGTATCATCTATAAAAATAACAGAATATTCTCAAAGTCATGCTGTATACAGCACAAGATGTGGCATTCCATACTCCGACATCCAGTTTAAACTAAACTTTTCAAGGTGCCTGCAGACCATACTAATATAGCTTTAAGTGAAAATTTTTAGGGATTCTTTAAGAAATGCTGTACTATGGTTTTTACGTGAATTGTATACTAAAAAAAATGTGAATCATCACCCAAACTGTGTAGCATGAACTAAGCAGAAAACCAAGGTGCTTTTACAAATGACAATGCTGCAGACCTTCTGAAAATCAATCCCAGGATAAACAATGTGACAATTGGAGAGCTCCCTTATCTTCTCATCAATTGCCTATCATTATGAAAACAACAAAAGGTAAGATTGTAATAAAACTTCACTATAATGAGCTCAAAAAAGGGCAAAGGATTTTTTCTGAAATCTTAGAATGGAAGTGGACTAGTGAGTGTGATGTCTTTCTGAAGGTCATCTGCTTGTCCAGCAAAATTCATTTTGGAACAAGAAGGCAACATCTTAGACGAAGATATTGCTCTCTGGATCCTTTGATTTCTCGTATAAGTCACTCTTTCAGAGGCATAAATTGAGAAAAGTTTATCACAAAAACTATTTGAGCAAGAGTTCCTTTTGTCTTACCTGCCTTTGACGTCGAATCATAGTTGATAAATCAGTGTATGGAAGCTTTAGATCAATTTTGCATTCCATAAGAATTCCCCCATCATAATCTTTGATATACCTGGCATGACAATGGAATTCTTAGAGACGTTCTAAGAGCAGATAAAATGAGAAGAAGTTAAATGAGATAATATAGCTAAAAGGTTCATTTATTGCAGCTCCAGCAAAGCATTATAAGCTTAAAGCCTCAAACTTTCTTGCTTCTCCGTTTGCGTAATCTTTCTTTAGTTCAATAAAAAAGAAAGAATATAAAATAATACTCTTCTTTTGTAGCACATCCATGAACTCATCATAAACACAAGCCAAGATAGTCTAGATACGAGAATAAAACTTAGAAGAGTCCAATATTGGAATTAGATATTAACATACCCTTGCCATCGATCTTTTTCCAAGTAAATCTCTTTGGTAAAGCCCTGCTTATCACTAGATCTTATTAGTTTTTAAAACTGCTCAAAAAAGGGTAATGCATCAAAGAAAATGAACTGAAAGATAGTGACAAAATTGTTCCAAAAAAAACAAAACCCAATATTAATCCAGAATTTCTACATCCAGGAAACTACCAATAAATTTATACTTATAATAGCCATTAGCCACTCAAAAGTTGCACAGCACACAAAATTTGCAGAAGATAATCATATCATGATTTCCTAGAGTTTAAAACACACAAAAAAAAGACATATTATGCCACAGTCAATTTACAAGCAATTATACTAAATCAAGTTACAGAAACTCTGAACTAGACAACCATATGAAAAAACAGATAAACAGACCTGCTTAATAAAATAACCAACAGCATTGTTGTCAGCATATGTTAGAAAATGTGTGAGCCCATCAACATCACGGGCATGCTGTTTTAAGTGGTTCATTAGTCTGGTACCATAACCTTTCACTTGTTCATCGGCTGTGATTGCACAAAAAGCTATCTCCCCAAACTTTTGGCTGCCACATTCCAGAACTTGGGTATTAATAAAGTGGGAGAAAGAGGTATCATATAAATGAAATTATGATGACAATCAATGACTATGCACTATAGCCAGTAAATATACTGACAACAAAAAGGTTAATTAAAGAAACAGATTTTCCAAGTCCAGTTATTTAAGGTCATTTGAAGATAGAAATGGCCTTACTGGGAAAATTTAAAAGATTTAGCAACTCCGTAACTCAAAATTTACACCAAGGCCAAATTATTGACTGATCTTATATTACATGCATGGTTTTAAAGCATTCACAAGGCTAAAGAGCTAGCTTTGCTTTCACTTGAGAAAGTTTAGGAAGATACTCAAGGTTGAGTAAACATACATCATGAGGAGACAAGACTTTGAATACAAAACCTGACATATGGCCGATATGTGATGCCACCAACGACCAGATTACGCCTGATAACCATAACTGATTTGTGGCTTCTGTAAATCCCATATAAAAGGTACAGTGAATGCCAGATAGTATATGAGGAAAAAATGACAACAATGATATTACAGTACCAGAGAAGCAGTTCAACAGAAAGCAGCACCACCATTTTAACTTTAAGCTCAGGTCATGCATAAAACAATATGAATCTAGAACTCATTTAGCAACGTATGGATGTTGGAGCCAACAGATAAATTACTCTTAAATGAGTTTTGCACTCATATTTTGACCCCTCTAGGTGCAATGTATATTAGATGCAACTGAATGCATAAAATCAGGAGACAAAGTCCAGAGGATTTCATTGTGGTAATTTTGGTGAATGGCTTTAGCAAAAGGAGTTAGACCTTCCACAGTTCCAAATATATGGCTGGTGGGCATGGAAATAACTGCTTTCTGTATGCACAGATCTGTGAGCTAGTTTATAAACGTAAAATGTGTATTATTGTGGAGATTTTACTTTCATGTACGCTATAATTAACTATTTAAATCCACAAATCATATTTCTTATGTTGTAAGCCGTTTTCACCTTTGTTGTCAGGCTTAAGAAAAGAGAAAAAACTGAACGTCTTAATGGTATTACCTATCCATCAAAAGACGGACAATGTACTCCTTGGGCATGTTAGGTAGTTGCCTTGCAAATATATTCTTCAATCCTATCAACCTGGGAAACACAGACAAATTCATGCATAAACTCCATATGAGACACAATTATTTTCATGCATCAAAAAAATTCCCAAAACCTACTGTCTCTTTGGATATTTGTTAGAATCCAATGAACATGACCTATATAATAACAGACTTCAGATCACATGACTTTGCAGACATGACTTTGCAGAGAGAAAAATAAGATGTGAATATGAATGTTGGAAGAAAAGAGAAATACCAAACCATATGCTCGTCAATACCATCATTCGCAAGGCACACAAACTTTAGCCTTCCTGCTTCCTCCTGAAAATTTTCAACTACATAATTAGATATTTCCCCACAACTAAAACAACCATAGCCAAAAATTCTAGCTTTCTTTGAAACCAAAAAAAAAAAAAAAGCGGGGTGACGAAAACTAAATTGCAAAACTGTACCTCTCTCTTCAAGCTCTCCTCTCTTGCAATATAAGCTCCACTGGCTTGAATATTCTCTGTAAATATCTTCACTGCGTCTTCTTTAGTCCCAATTGCCGTGGCCGAGCTGCCAGGCCCAGCAGTGGAGCCGACCACACCACTGCCCGTGGCACCCCCCTCCTTCCCGCCATCGGAATTCTCAATCTTAACCGTTGAATTCTCCATTTTTATCTTCGTGTTTCTCGCCGAGCCAACGGAAATATTATTCTCAAGACGAGCCGCGGTGAAAGTACGCATAGAGGAGTCATTGTTGTCAAACTCGTCCTCATCGTCGTCAACCACGGCGTCATCAGAATCGTCAGCGTCGGAGTCGGCGCCGCGGGCTGAGATGCTCTCAAGGTCATCATTCGAGGTCAACGCACCGTCGCGGGTGTCGGCGGAGAACGAGGGAGGGAATGCGGGAGGCGCGAGTTCCTCAGATGCACCTGCTGAGGCTGTTGCTCCGAGCTTGCGTTTGTGAATGGATGACGTGGCGGAGGCAGAGGCGGAGTGGGACGGCGACGGGGTTTGTGAGCTGCGGGAGCGATTCGGTGCGTTTAGGTGAGAGGAGTGTGTATCCATGGTGGATATTCTATCTACGCTAATTATGGATTTGGTTTGATGAGTAGGGTTCTTCAGAACATTTGAGGGTTTATTTCGCTGTGGAATCGGGATTCACGACTACGACCACTTAGCCGTTAGGGAGGACTGATAGTGAACGCTATTTCGTAAATCCCTGCCTTTTCTTGTTCCCCCAACGGTGACGTTTTGCTATATCTAATGCAAATTAAACAAAATTGTCATCTCATTTCAAAAACTAGTAAATAACAGTAAAACTTTTTTCTCTTTTTTTTTTTATCCTCTTTTATTCTACTTATCGTACCCTACTTTTAATCCAAATCCAGCCAGCACCTCAAATCCCTTCAACCAGCGAAACTAATAAAAAAAACCATAAATTTTCAAATTTTCGAGGACGAAAGCATACAAAATGCTTATTAAACCGTGACGTTTTGTAATTTAATTCTTACTAAACTGTTACATTTAAAGGTGGGCAAATCAAGACCGAGACGAGTTGGGGAGGATTCCAATTAGCCCGTGTCCCATGAAGACACCAAAATTTGTCTTGAACAAGATAAATTTCGGGACGGAATTTGTCCTAATCTAAACCAAGACGGACCGGGATAAAATTTAACAAAATACAATTTCTCGAAACAACTGTAACTAAGTTTTGTTGCAAACCTGTACACTCAAATTCAAGTTAAACTCATTAAAATGAAACAACTTCAAGTAACGTCATCTAGATAAAGCAAATGGCAGGTAATAAATTATAATATATAAAACACAATGCTTAATACTAGTGTTGGCAAAATGCGATTCATTTGGAGAGAGTAATTGAGTAAATATTTTTAAAAAATTTAAAATTGAGTTGAGTAAAAATTACTCGAATTATTCAGATAAAATTATAAATCTTCAATTCAACCCAAATACTCAATATATATATATATATATATATAATTTACTCGATTAAAATATTATTTATCTTTATTTTTCCTCCTATTTCAATTTTTTAACGCTCAATAATTACAATAAAAAATTATTTTTGTAAAATTCCGTAAAGCGTTTCTTTTATTTTTTTATATTCACTTTTGGTGTTTGTTTTTAATTTCATCCTCGTCTTTTCTCTTTAACAAGTAACGTTGTAACGAACTCTCGTCTCTTTTTTTCTCTACATTAATAATTATTAAAGATTAAGAAAAATAAAAAAAATAATACATATTTTTTTTTTGGGTGTGTGTATATATACGTGGGTTGTATATTGATTTTGATAATTAGATAATTTTAAGTTTCAAGTTTTGATATTTTTTGACTGAAAATTATACAACTTTCTGTTCTGATTGCAATGGACGTTGTAGGCTTTGTAGCCAGAAAATTTTCAAAAGGAGCAATGATTTTGCTTTCGTTTTTCGTAGTAATTGTTCACTAACTGTCACAATACAAAGCTTTAAAAGCAATATTTATGGGTTTGTCGAATTTTGCCTTTGTTTAATGCTTTGTACACTACCACCAATTAAAATTAGGATTAGAATTAGACTCTTTAAGTAGATTAAAAAAAAAAAAACTAAAAGTTGTGCTCTTGGAAGTAAATTCATGGTTGATTAAAAATTCGTAATAATAATTGCCCATTACTCTTATATTAGCTTTATCGGTATTCAAATTCATCAACTGAAAAGAGACATTAAAACAAACAAAGATCGATTGACAAGACTTGCAACAAAGAGAAAAAGGAGGGCGGCAAAAAAGATCACTTAGCGTGGCTGTTTAATCTTTTAATGTCGGTTGATTAAAAAGATAAGCTTGTTGTTGTGTTTCTGATTTTCAAATGTGCACACACTTTTTCTTTAATCTGTGTGCTTTGGCTTCTGTTGGGAGTTTGAAATTTAAAAATAAATAAAATTTATCGTTGATGGAGATATGATATGATACTGGGATTGATGAGCTTAAAGATTCTAAAAACTCATGGCATCATTTTTTAAGCGAAAGTTTCACATCTTGCGCTTTACCTTTTTAGTTATTAGCAACTGACAATACTTGCTTCAATAACTATGGATGTAATTTGTAAATCATTTGAATATCTTAAATGTCACGGTTAAAATATGCAAAGCTCAGTTGATTATGAGATTGAAAATCACATAAGCAATAATATATTCTTAACAAGTAAACAATGATCCTGAACAGAAAAAAAAAAAACGGAGATAATGACTGCTCACATAATCATTATGGAAAGCAAGTATCAGAAGAAAGGATTCCACGGTGTCGGCAGCAGAAAGACGGTGACACACTTGAGTCTTGAACAGTTGAACTTGTCTTGTTGATCGAGAAAGCGAAGAAGCTGAACTACTAAAGAACTGAAGAAAAGAAAAGAAAAAAAAAAAGCAAAAACCAAAAAACAATGGAGGTCTTTTAATTTTTCTTTACCCAAGTTAAAACGTCTTTCTTTTTTAAAAAATGATTTGATTTGGGATATTTTTCGATCGAATCAGGTCTTATTCCGAATAAAATGAGAAATTCGAGACGCAATTTTCTCATCCCAACCTTGTTCTGATTGTCTGACCTGTCTTGTCATATCTTAAAATTTATGAGATAAGATGGGACGGAATCGAATTTTTTACCCACTCTTAATTACATCATACAAAATTAATTTATATTGTCAAGATAGAATTTTTATTAACCACTTTGTCCCCCTCTCTTTTTTTTTTTTTTTTGATTCTATTAGGAACATCCGTTAACCTTATTTCATATTTTTATAGTTTTCATAATATGATTATGCTTGTTCCCATTATATATTTTACTAAATTCCATGTTCAATTGCAAAGGTTAAACATATATAATTTTATAAAATATGTCTTTGGCTAAGTGTCATATTCCACATAAAAAGAAATTGTGTAGATAGCAAGTATTTAGTTGATTAGATTTTAAAATCAATAACAAGCGTACTTGGGCTATAAAACAATCAATTAAGATTACCTGAACAGTTGGTGTTAGAAAACTTTATAATGAAAAGGACAGGAACAATATAGAATTTTAACAACAATCGGTAATAATTGAGTCAACAATAAAAATTGCAATGAATCCAATGAGTTATATAAATCTTTACATTAGTATAATATTATTCATTTTAAATTTAAGCTTATGTAATTTTATTTTTAAACTCTATTCAAAAAGTCTCATATTAATAAAGATATAATTCACTCTTTATATACTTATGATTCTCCTAATTTTTTATCAGTGTGAAACTTTTGTTCGCCTCTTTAACAATGTTCTCATTGAACAAATGACCACATAGCCTCTCTTTAAACGATATCACATCTATCTATCTTCCACATAAGAAGATATCACTCTCAATATTCTGCTACTCATCTTCACTATGTTACTTCCACAAGCCTTACGTGAAGTACTAAATACTACTTACTTTGAGAGCTCGCTTTACTACTTATCTTAAGTACCGGAATATTATCTACTTTGAGAGCCTGCTCTACTACTCATTTTTACTGTGTTGCTTCCAGACACCTTATGCCAAGTACTAGAGTATTGCCTACTTTGAGAGTCTGCTTTACTACTCATCTTCAATACTTTGCTGCCATACGTCTTATATGAAGTATCAGAGTATTGCTTACTTTGAGAGCCTGCTCTATCGAGACAACTTTTTATCACTGCACTAGCTGGCACGTCTTACGTGAAGCATAAAACACATCATTGCCTGTCCATAGAGTTTAACCACGAATCTCATCGCAAACCATGACTTATTAGGCTCACCACTTTCTCGTTCAACATCAAAGATTTCATCCACATGGCTAACTTTAGGGTATGGCTCTATTACTCATCTTCACTGTATTGCTTCCATACGCCTTATATGAAGTACCAGAATACTGCCTATGTTGAGAGCCCGCTCTTACGTGAAGTACCAAAATATTGTCTACTTTGAGAGCTTGCTCTATCAAACCAACTTCTCATCACTACGTTGGTTGACACGCCTTACATAAAGCCCAGATCACACCACCGCCTATCCATAGAGCTTAACTATGAATCTCATCACAAGCCAACTAGGGCTTATTAGGCTCATCATCTTCTCGTTCGGTAAGATTTCATCCACATAGCTAACTTCGGAGTATGGCTTTACTACTCATCTTTATTGTCTTGCTTCCAAACGCCTTATGTGAAATATCTGAGTATTGCCTACTTTGAGAGTCGGCTCTCTACTACTCATTTTCATAGTGTTGCTTCCATATGTCTGACGTGAAGTATCGGAGTATTGCCTACTTTGAGAGCCCGCTCTACTACTCATCTTCACTACATTGCTTCCACACGCCTTATGTGAAGCACCAGAGCACTGTCTACTTTGAGAGCCTGCTCTATTAGGTCAATTCCTCATCTTTGCGTTTGCTGATACGCCTTACGTGAAGCTTGGAACACACTACCGCTTGTCCATAGAGCTTAACTATAGATCTTATCATAAGCAAACCATGGCTTACTAGGCTGACCACTTTTTTATTCGACGACGAGGATTTCATCCATATAGCTAGCTCTTGGGCATGACTCTGATACTATTTATAGGGAGCTCAACGAACCACACATATCTCTATATTAGTATGATGTTATTCACTTTGAACCTAAACCCTTATAGTTTTATTTTTAAGCTCTACCCAAAAATTTTTATACCAATAAAGATATAATTCATTTTTTGTATACTTATTATTTTTCTATTTATTATTAATATAAAATTTTTGTTTGCTTCATTAGTGGAAACAATGCATAAACAGCAACAATAGAACCAACAATAGTAGCAGGAACTAGTACGACAATAACAATACGTAATTTTAAGAGCAATGGATGAACCCAAAAAAAAAATAGAAGTGCAAAAACATCAAAAGTAGAACTAGCAATAGTCGAACAATTACAACAATAGTAGTAAGAACTAGCACAACAATAAAAAAATTAAGTATGCAGAATTAAACTTTCCTAAAAACTAAATTTCGCCACTGAAAGGGTATAATCCAGATGCAACATATGAAATTTTAGAATGTTAAATGCAGTAACAATATACAAAAATACATAATTCTAATACCAACACAACAACAGTTGAACAGCAACAAAAACAGTAAAAAAACAGCAACGGTAGGAACTAGCAGCAGTAGAAGGAACTAGCACAGTAGGAACTAGTAGCAACAATAATACAGAATTTTAACAGCAATATAACAGTTGAACCAGCAAACGAAACAGTGCAGAAACAACAATAATAGTGTAGCTTCAACCTAGCTCTGATACCAGTTTATTGCGGATATCAAGCCATGCACTTCAATTGGACACCCTAATGGCATCAACTAAGCCACAACCTTGATACCCCATTTTACTCTATGTGCAGCGAAAAACTATAACTCACACCATAAGCAAGAACACATAAGATTAACACACTAATAAAGACAAAGAAAACAAACAAATCAACAAGATACAAGATATACGTGGTTCAGCCCAAAATTGCCTAAGCTCACGAATGATCCATGATCCAGCTTCTTACTATTGAAATAGATCATTAAGTATCTTCTTACATCATCAATGATCCCACAAGACCCTTTAGAATCTCCTATAGAGACCTCTAAGCATCTACCCTTGATCACCATGACTCCCTAAAACCTCTTAGTATCTTCTCATAAGATATTTTTACAAGGAACACAAGAATAGCCCGAGCATCTAAGCCAAAAGGATCTATGGTGTTTCTCTTTTATTCACTCAAAGAACCTAAAGAAGAAAACACCTCCAAAGGTTACACCCTAGTGCACCACGCACTTACTGCCTACCTAGCTCCTCTATTCTCTCTTATGGTTACATCTTGAAACCTTAGATGCTTAATCTTAAACAAGGGTTTACAAGTGTTTATATAGGGTATATTTCGTGCCTACTAACCATATTCCTTGTTGAAGTAAGAGTCCACTTGTTTTGAAAGTCCAAAATGGACTTTTCCACGCGTTCTAGCGCAGCGGCACTCGTCCCTAGGCTCCGCGGCGCTGGCCCTTCTCGCACCCATCACCGCAACGCTGGTCTTCTGTGTTGAGTGCTATGGCGCTCAACCCTGGGCGTCGCAGAGCTGGTCAGCTCCTTGCGATTTCTTCGTTTCCTTCGCGTCTTCAAGTCCGGTTTCACTTTTCCCTTCGTGTCCTACACATCCTAGACTTCTCCATACGTGTCCCACACATTCTAGACTTCTTGTGACTCTCCACTTTGGTATTCATCTCAATTCTTGTCCAACCAAGATTGTTGAATCGCCAATTTTTCAACAAATCCCCTCATTGATTCAAAATCTCTCTCCATGAAGCTAATCACCGTTACCCCTCATTGACCAATGCTCATTAGCATGGTCTATAAGTCAAGTCCCCGACTTAACTAAAGCTCCTGCGACTACGGTCTCCAAAGATTCCTGAATGTTGATGTCTAGAGTAGTACAATGTTGTGATCTTCTATGTCCCGAAGACACCATAACCACAACCCTTAATGATGAAAACACATTCTCGCCATTTTTCTAATTTTTGGAGGGTTCTAAGTAATGGGAATTCCATGGCGATTGTATACAGATCCAACAGGTACCATAACAAGTAAAGGACAGGTTTGGACCATTGGGAAAATGGGAAAAAAGAGTGCAGGTGAAAGAAAGGGTATTCTAAGTTGAACAAAGGGCCACCAAGAACTGTGAGGCCGTGTTCTTGGACTGCTAAGATGGCGTAGTGTCTGATGAATTCTTTGGCACGGGAATGGAGTGTTCTGGTTTTGATTAGGTCTGGAAATTATGATGGAGAAAAAGGAACAGGAGGAGTTATGATAATGGGATTCATTATGAAGATGGTAAGAAGGTTGGTTTTATTTATTGCTAGAAAAGTGATTATGAAGTTTAGGCTATTTATAGAGTTTTATGAAAGAAAATCAATAATCGTTTTGTCCTTTCCTTTTACGTGGATGATGTTAAAGGAATAGTTAAAAGAATCATATTTGCCATCGCAGTAATTGTGCTAGTAGAATCTTTTCTATTTGAAATCGAGCATATTAGAAAAAGCAGACATGTCAATCTCAATGAGAAAATGATGTCCAATAAGGTGGACTATTTTTTTTTAAGAGTTAAATTAAGAGATATAATGTTAAGATCTATAGTTTAAGAATCAGTTGAACTAAAGGTCTTTTTATTGAAGTTGATTTTTGATCGTTTAAGATAATGCTTTCAATATTCTGATTTGAATGACAACTTAGTTGCGTAGAAGTACAACATTTTTTTTTTTAATGATATCAAGGTAGTGAATGATATTATGACGTATGAGTATATGTTGAAGGGATTAAAATTTTTAAAGGAGTTAAGAATTTTATGTAAGAGATTAGTATGGGTATTCTACATCTATGTTATTCTTTAATGAATGAAAGGTGAAGTGTATAGATACCCATTAAATATTGAACGAATGGGAAAAAAAAAAGAATAAAAATATGTGTGTATAATTTTATAAGTCCATAATGTGTGTCATATGTTTATTTTATGGATATATGTTTCGTACTCCTCTCGTATACTCAGCTATGAGCCAACTTAGAGATAATCTAACATATGAATGAGTATTTATTAGGATTTTGGACCACAATGAGAAAATCCTATATACAAGGAAGATTGCTTTGTAAATGTTTTATGAATAAACTATACAGTTGAAAAGGAAAATTGAGAATGAGAAGAAGAAATGAGATCTAAGTATCCTCATCTATGTGCTTAAGTTATGAATTTCGAGGACGAAATTCTTATAAGGAGGGGAGAATTGTAGTAACCAGTATCCATAACCGGTAAGAATATGTATATTTATATATATAAATATACGTATTTTATTTGTATGTGGGTGATCCTTGATTTATATATTGTTATTAGTAGTGTTTTTATAGGTTAAGGATATACTATTAGTATTGGGTTTATTTGCAAGACTTTGGAATTATTTTAGGGACCAAATTGTTATACTTTGAAAGTTTTGGGGGTGAATTCGTAAATACCAAAAATTAACCACTTAGTATAAAAATACACTTTTAAAAACCCTAATTCTCTCATTTTTGTCGAGCTACCCATTTTTAGAGAGAGAAGAGAGAAATAAAGGAGAGAGAAAGAGAAGAAGAAGAAATTGGAATTTTGGATCTTTAGAGGTATATCACAACTAATTATCAATTTATTGGTGTTAATTAAGTTAATTTCTTTAAGTTTTGATTTCTGGAAATATGTATAATTAAGGATTTGATGTGTATTTCGTTTGATGTTGTGAGAATTGATGATGATCTATAAGATAGTTTGATAAATCATGATGAATTATGAAATTTCTGCTGGATAACCTCTTGATCTAGGAATTTTATAAATTGTTGTGATTCGATTCTGGTTTTTAATTTTGAGTATATGAAATTAGACATGTTTAGGATCATCTGAGACTTTGAATCGACTGAAAATCTCGAAAATTGAATTTGTAGTGAATTTACCAAAATGACCCTGGAATTCTGGAAATTTCCTGTGTAAACAGTATGATACAGTGGAAAATAATTTTTGACCTGCTGAATGATCTTTAAAAATTATGAATTTGTGGAATATGATAATTTTATATGTCTAATATGATATACTCAGAATTGAGAATTTGAATCAATGTGGTTGAAGTGTTATGAATTTCTAAAGTGTATCAGCTCATTGTAGTATTTGATTAACAGATTTTTAAAGTTATGAAATAAAATAGTTTTAAAATACTTTTGGCAGTTATTTGGAAGCCAAATATTTATCATGGACTGAGATATGTGTCAAGAGTAATTATGTGATATTTTTATAATTTTTGAGTTAGTATATGATTTTATAAAATTGGGAGATTGAATACTGTTCAGTAAGTATCTTGATCCTGTCAGGTTTGTAGTTTGGATTCGATGGTGTGTATGGAATGGATTGTGTAGGAATTTTGATATAATATTCATATATAAGAAGTATATATGAGTCAAGAATGATATATTCTGATTTCGGAGTAATTGGACATCATTTGATGTATTAGAAATTTTTGTTAAGTGTAAGTGGTCAGAATGACAGGTTTTGAGAAACCAAATATTTAGACCAATTTGATGTGATAAATGCATTGTGTATAATTTTGTAAGCTATTTAAAGTATTTTGTGTGAATTGTGAGGCTTATGAAAGGATTAATCTCCATTGATAGGTTAAGGAGATTTAAGCCTTGTAGCTGAAAGTGTTAAGAGGTAAGTATACTAGACTTACTACTGGAATCACAATAAACATAATAATTGTTTTGTATGATTTTGTAAATGGGGTTAAGAATATGTTTATGATATGTCAAAGTATATTTTGATATGAAATGTGAATATATGTTTATGAATGTGAGCATTGACATTGAGCATGGACATACATGTGTTTTTTTTGAAAGTGAGCTTTCCAAAATAAGATGCGTTTAACAAAGAAAGCTTTTGAAGTGTAATATGTCCATGAGAAATATTTTGTGATTTGAGGGTACTTGAACTCACTGTTAACTTAGTAGGCATTTTATGTGATTTGTGGAGCCTTTATGTGTGGCCTTTCCTTCGGGATTGGTATATGTTATGTGTTCCGTATGTAGGGAGGATCCTATTGGTACCTAAAGGAAGTGTGAGTCATCACATTCGTGTGGTGGCGTATAGGTACATGTGAGAGGACTCACCGATGATCAGGGTGAGGGTTTGGCTTTTACCTTCGGGCATAAGCGTTATATATGTGTGATTTAAAGACCTCACTTGTACTATTCCTCTCATACGGTATGTCACCTACGAGTGACATTTGGCTCATTATGTGATATGTGATATGTAAGTCCTACTAAGTAGTAGTTGAGTAATGGTATTCATATTATGTGTTTTGAAAGAATGTGTAAGCGCTTACATGATATGTGATTTGATAAGATTATGATTTTGATTTATCACAGCATATCATACATATGCATTGTGTACATATATGTATTTGTATTTGATATATGAAAAATTAGTATGCTTACTGAGTTTTATACTCATTATAGTTTATGGTGATTTCAGGTAAATAAGGTACATGTGTGCTTAGCGGATTTGGCAAGGCTTCTGCTGTTCCTTGGGTTCCCTAAGTTGCTAGGTTGTTGTGTGTTTCATTTGGGGACACGTGGGATATGATATTTGGTTTGTCCCTATTGAATAAATACTTATGTATTATTTCATTGTGTGTGGATTGGATTTGGTTTAAGTTTTATAAAGTGTGGTTATTTGATGATTTTAAGTAAGAATTTGCAATGGATATATTCTGGGCTCCCGGTAACAAAGTTGCTACTGGTGACGTAGTAGAGTGTTAATCTCTGAGAAAACTCTGCGTATCTCCGGTTTAATAATTGTCCCAGTCATAATTCAATTGCTATAATTCTGAAAGAAATTGAAATGAAAGTTGAAAATTTTGTGTAATATTATTTATGAGTGCACATGCAGTGAATGAATGTAAGTGATGTCGTGTGTCGGATCTTTTGGGTCTGGGGCGTGACACATACCTAGTCCCTCCCTTGTCTTTTCACTATGTAGTCTTAATCTTATTCTACCAATCCCCTATGACTTACCATAAGCCATATTACTCCAATTTGTAAATAACGATTCTCCATGACTCATATGAAAACACTACCCTAGATCCAAAAAAATAGTTCATTCATCAGACACTGATTTCTCCAGAAGCTCTCATGCAATCAAGGTCTTTGCCTAGTCATCCAATAGACTTGCAAATCCACATTCCTTTTATCTTTGTCTTCCTCTTAGGATTA
The DNA here is from genome assembly GCA_946807835.1 of Ailanthus altissimus. NCBI lineage: Eukaryota > Viridiplantae > Streptophyta > Magnoliopsida > Sapindales > Simaroubaceae > Ailanthus > Ailanthus altissimus. Next base: position 27,225,678 of record OX327684.1, read on the forward strand.
TCCCTTTGAGCGCCCTCGATACCTTTTGGATCTGCCATTCAATCTTGATTGTTCTTCTTTTGCCATCTTTATTTTGTGTCCAATCTGAATGATTCTTCTAACTAGGATCTAGATGACGCCATCTTCTTAGTAGTCTTCTTTTTAAGAGTAAGCCTTACTCAAAAATAAAAACTCCCCAGTAAGGCCATTATATTTTCCTCTTTTAGATAATTATCTTTCCTATTGTTCTTCTCTTATATTTGTGAGTCCCTATGGTTGACAACTTTTGCTCTGCAATCTGACACTGCTGCCTATGCTCTGCAATCTGGACTTCAACCCATGCTTTGATATCAGTTTGGACTTCAAATCAAGTTATGATATCAATTTGTACTTCACCCTAAGCTTTAATACCAGTTTGTAGCTTCAACCTACCTCTGATACCAGTTTGTTACCGATATCAAGCCATGCACTTCAATTGGACACCCCAATGGCATCAACTAAGCCACAACCTTGATACCCCATTTTACTCTATGCGCAGCGAAAAATCATAACTCACACCATAAGTAAGAACACATAAGATTAACACACCAATAAATACAAAGAACACAAACCAATCACCAAGACACAAGATATACGTGGTTCGGCCCAAAATTGCCTAAGTCCACGAAGGATCATGATCCAGCTTCTTACTATTGAAATAGATCACTAAGTATCTTCTTACATTATCAATGATCCCACAAGACCCCTTAGTATCTCCCATAGAGACCTCTAAGCATCTACCCTTGATTACCATGACTCCCTAAGACCTCTTAGTATCTCCTTATAAGATATTTTTACAAGGAACACAAGAATAGCCCGAGCATCTAAGTCAAAAGGATTTATGGTGTTTCTATTTTATTCACTCAAAGAACCTGAAGAAGAAAACACCCCTAAAGGTTACACCCTAGTGCACCACGTACTTAGTGCCTACCTAACTCCTCTATTCTCTCTTATGGTTACATCTTGAAACTTTAGATGCTTAATCTTAAACAAGGGTTTACAAGTGTTTTATATAGGGTGTATTTCGTGCCTACTAACCCTATTCCATGTTGGAGTAAGAGTTCACTTGTTTTGAAAGTCCAAAACTTCCCAAAACTTGAAATTACAAACCAAAACGGACTTTTTCACGCGTTCTGGCTTCGTGGCGCTGGTAACCCAGCGCTGTGGCGCTGGTAACCCAGCGCTGTGGCGCTAGTCTTTTGTGTTAAGTGCCGTAGCACTTAGCCCTAGGAGCTGCAGCGCTGGTCAACTCTTCGCGATTTCTTCGTTTCCTTCGCGTCTTTGAGTCCCGTTTCACTTTTTCCTTTGTGTCCCATACATCCTAGACTTCTCTATACGTGTCCCACACATCCTAAACTTCTTCATACGTGTCCCGCATGTTCTAGACTTATTGTGAATCTCTACTTTGGTATTCATCTCAATTCTTGTCTAACCAAGATTGTTGAATCACCAATTTTTCAACAAATAGGAACTACTAACTGAAAAACAAGTACATCCGCAATAGTAAGAACTAGCACAACAACAATATCAAATCTAGGCATGGATAAAATCCGGATGTAACACAAGGAAAGGAATGCGGGCTGACTTCCCCACCCTGCAATATATATGAACAATATTAAATCAAGGCATGGATATAATCGAGATGCAACACAAGGTAAGGAATGTAGTCTGGCTTCCCCACTCCATGAGATTCATAGGTGTACACACCCAGTTAACTAGTTTGTGGATCAAATTTTCCAAATAAGTTTGGGCTCGCTTGCTCTTGTGCGTGTGGAGTTCTTTCGGCTTAGCTTATTACCACCATAAAAAGATGTTTTGCTATATAAATATTTTAAACCCACTATATCTATCTTACGTAGAATAAACATTAGTGGATATGAAGATGATGTTGTTGAATATCTCTATTTTATGGGTTATTTGTAATAGAAGATAGACAAAAATAAAAAATAATAAAATAAAATAAAAAATTAAGGGTAAGAGTCAATTTAATTGTGATTTTCATATCAAATTATGGGTATAGACATCATATTTGCCTTTCAAAAACTAATGATTTTTATTATTAAAATTTTAAATTTATATTTAAGTGTAACTTTATTATTTACAAGCAGTTATTAATTTTAACATAAAAATAACTAACAGTTGGAAGTGACGACATTTTTTCCTAAAAAAAGATATTAGTGTTTGTTTTTAAAATTTGTGGGTATTATTAATATTTAATTTTATTTAAGGGTATTACTAATAATTAGGGAGGCAAAAAATTTCGGACTTAAAAAAACTCAAAATCTGATTTGAAAAAGTCCGATTTTTTTTTAGATCTGGGTCTAATATTTTTGAAAAATTTGGATTCGAATTTTTGTAGAAATCTGAAAACACAAATTTGGATTTCATTTATTTAGTTTAATTTTTTTAAAGTCTTAAATTAATTCATAAAGCTCTTAATCTTTAATATATATATATAAATCTAATAATTATTTTACAAAATAAATATCTCAAAAGTTTAAATTTTACCTAAAATTTTAGAAAAAAATGAAATTTTTTAAGAAAATAAATCAAATTCAGGCTTAAATCTGGATTTTAAAAAATCCAAAAAAAAACTAGGGTTTTGAGTTCATTAAAAAAACTAAATTTTAATTTGGATTGAGCAAAATCCGAATCCATATCTGAATTTGACCGCCTTATGATAACATCTCTTGATTTTGTTGAATGCACAGGACCTTGTTTTAATTTTATGAATGCCAATTGTTATATGTATAAGAGTTTTGATATACTCAATTCCAACTTTGTTGTTCAAATCAAATCCAACACCAACATTAGCAAAACAGCCATTATTTTAAATTCCAACTACCATATTAACACATTTTAATCAAAATGACTACAATAAATAATCCACTTTTTCAGTTCCAAATTAAATTAACACATTTATCTAAATATTTAGAAAATTGCAAAATAAAACTATTTTTTTTAGATTTCAATCCAAATTCAATTCCAGGTCCAATACAATACATAAACTCCAATTTTAGATATCCAAAAATGCTTTACTTGAAGCTCACGGAAGGCCTATAGTACTTACTCCCCAGGCCTTGGTTCACTCTATTGGGAAGACCCCGTATTAAAAGGAGTATCTTTAAAATTTGTCCATGGTCCTCAGCCGATAATTGATTATCAAAATTCTTTCTTAAATCTCTAATGAGCGGATAATCTCCTATCTTCAACTCATAATTACTACAAACTCTTTTTGAGAGAATTAGATGCGTTTCTTGTAGATAAAAAAAAAAAACCATTGCTACTCATATGGATTAGCAGTTTGAACTTATCACAACAAAATCTCATACCAATATTTTTGAAAAAAAATGATATTTTGTATATCTAAATGCCTCCCATATATGTTTCCCTGAATAATTCCAACTGACAGGGTCATCTTATATATGATAAGATCTAGAACTCACATCTTTAAGTAAGATGTAATTAACGTTCGAAAAAATAAATAAAAAGTCAAATTAAAACAAACAAACAGTTTAAATAATTAAAATCAAATAAATTATGAAAAATAATATTATTATTTATTTAGTCATTTTTAATCTAATAAATTGTTTGATCAAATTAATAAACAATATAAATATTAATTATTTAATTAATATTGCCTACTACTTAATTATTTCTTAGCAAATAATAATTAATTAAATAAATAATTTATTTAAATAATATTTTAAAATAAATTATTGGTAATTTAATTAATTATTTATTAAAATAAAATAATAATTAATTAGTTAATTAAAATAATAAATAATTTTAAAAAATCCACATATCAAACGCATGCCAGGCATGCCCATTGGGCGCTTTGTGCGTTGCTCAGTGCTCATGCACACATTTCACGTGGCGCGCAAAATGTTTTGCATGGTAAACAATACATCGTTTTAGTATATTTTAAATATATTCACAATCTATCCATATTTCACCTATTTCACTTACAATCTAATTATTTTTACTTATTTTCAACACAAAATATCAATTTATCTTAAATCTAAATAAATACTAATTATTAGTCATTTTTCAAATTTGAAATCAATCACCCATGTAAGAAGACACCGATCTACAAAATGTCACCTCCGAAATTATCAATCTACATAATATCAATTTGATAATGTTTTTCAGAGAGAAGGTTTGATAGGTTCGAATGAGAGGATTTTGGTGGAGAGGAAAAATTTAGTTAGGGATGTAATTATTTAATTTTTAAATTCTTTAATTATAAAAGATTAACTTTTATATTTAGGGTTGAAAAGAATAATGACTTGAATTTTGGGTTATTTTTAAAAAAAAATTCTAAAAAAAAAGAAGAAAAAATATAATTAAAAAAAAGAGTTTAAAACTATAATTACTTTGTTATTTTTTGGAATCTTTTAGACAGTTATTTTTTAATGGTCTGTAAATAATGATTAATATTAATGCTTAATTTTACAATTAATGAGTATAGGACATATTTGATAGTTTTGATAATATTCTTAAAATCAATGCAATCGAGATCAATGGTGGCATTCTATTTAGTGTTTCATATGTAGAAAAAAAAAACTAACTATTTGTTTTGTTTATACAAAAAGTCACTAGTGCCTGCAAAACCCTAGTCCTTGTAGGTCATGACCTAAACACTTTTTTTTTAATTATTATAAAAACTATCAGTCTTAAAACCCTTAACCCTATGGTAAATATATATGAATGTGCTAAGCAATTTCAATTTATAACCTACAAATTTTCTTTATGGAAAATAAATATCAATCTAAAATAGATTTGAAGTATGAATATGCTAAGTAAATACATAACTATAAGTAGTTTATGACCTATGAATTCACATATGGGAAGTGAGTAATTTCAAGGCACAATTTAAAAAATATATATATTTATCAATTTGAAACCCCTAACACTATGCCAAGTATACACATAACTGCCAAATAATTACGGGTCATGTACAACAATGTTTATTATATAATCTAATTATCAATCTAAAACAAATTTGAAATAGTAGTAACAAGCAATTTCAGGTCATGAACTAAATGTTTTTTGAAAACTAATTTTCTATCTACAACAAATTTGAAATATGAATATGTTAGATAGACATTTAACTGCAAGTAATTTTATGTCATGATAGGTTTTGCTTATAGAAACTAAGCAATATCAAGTTACAAGATACAAATTTTATTTGAAAAAATTATTTATCTATAAGAAACAATTTGAAGTAGCAATAACAAGCAGCATCAAATCACAACTTATGAATTTTTTTTAGGAAAACTAATTATTAAGCGCAAATATGTTTGAAGTATGAATATGCCATAAATATATATATATATATATATAACTACAAACAATTTCAAGTCATGACTTAATTTTTTTTTTAATTGAAATTGATTATCAATCTAAAAAGTTTTGAAGTAGCAGTAACAAGAAAATTTAGGTTAAGACCTACGGATTTTTAAAAAAAATTATTTATCAATTTAAAATAGATTTAAAGTAGTAATAACAAGTAAACATTAGAAATTGATGACTATTTGTCTTGTATTTGCAAATTGACATTAGTACCTAAAAACCCCTAATAGTATACTAAGTATACACGTAACTTCAAGTAATTTTAGACCTATAAATTTTATTTATAAAAATTAATTATCAATCTAAAAAGATTTGAAGTAGCAGTAACAAGCAAATTCAGGTTAAGACTTATAGATTTCTTTTAGAAAAATTATTTATCAATTTAAATTAGATTTAAAGTAGTAATAACAAATAAACATTAAAAATTGATGACTATTTATTTTATCTTTGTAAATTGACACTAGTACCTAAAAACCCCTAACAGTATACTAAATATACATGTAACTTCAAGTAATTTTAGATCTATAAATTTTATTTACAAAAATTAATTATCAATAAAAAAAATTTGAAGTAGCAATAACAAGCAAATTCAGGTTAGACCTACAGATTTCTTTTAGAAAAATTATTTATTAATTTAAAATAGATTAGTAGTAATAACAAATAAACATAAAAAAATTGATGACTATTTGTCTTATTTTTACAAATTGACACTAGTACTTAAAAACCCCTAATAGTATACTAAGTATACAGTCACTTCAAGTAATTTTAGACTTGTAAATTTTATTTATAAAAATTAATTATCAATCTGAAATAAATTTGACGTAATAATAACAAATAGATATTCTCTCTCACTCAATAAATAAATCTGTACCCAATAAAGTTTACTTTAAACAACTACAAATGGTATCTCTATTTTCTTGTTTGTATTTTTTATTATTGCATAATTATTAATGCTAGCTTTTCTAATTACATGGATCAATACATTAAAAGTGTTATAATATAGATATACTATGACCCTATCTTTTTTTTTTCGGTAAATTCAATTCAAGTGAGGTTTATTGTCAATATTAGTTTCAAACTTCTAATTTATGTCTGGACAAAATAGATAAATTGATTAAGAAGTTAAATATGTTGAAGTATAATTATATTTCATTAGTAAATATGCATCTAAACAAATCAAAATTATATTGGTAAAATTTTTCATATTTTTTACCATATATATAAGATAATGATATAGTAAGTGATGTATTTTATAATGTAGTGAACAACATTATCATATGATATGTTGGGTTAATTCACAACTTTAACACTATTTATAATATATTACAAAATCATGCTACATATCCAATAGATCATCATATAATGATTACGTTGCTCATTAAAATAAAACTCTTTCTATATAGCAAAGGAAGCTAATATATATTAAAACTTTGATATGGTTCAATATTACCTTTGCTACTGGCGGTGTTAGGAATAGATCTTAAGAAATAATAATCACCATTAGTTAGTTCCTTAAACTTAAATGCTTGTTTGGATTACTTGCCATGGATATTGACAAAGAGAAAAGGTTTATTAAGAAATGATCTTCTTAGATTTCTTGGAAAGAAAGATTCAAATGGTATGTTATAATTTGTTTTTAAGCTGTTGTTTTCTTGAAAAGATGGTTTTCGGTGAGCTGGGTTCTAAAAACTTTTTGAATTGATTTTAAAATTATAAAAAACTTCTAAATCTTGAACTAAGAGAGCTTTTGGAGGATGTGATAAAATTTCTTGAATGATTTTCTTTTTAGCTATAAAAATAAATTCTCGTACTCGTAATCTTTTATGTAGTGAATAGAGTTAGATGTCAATGATGGTACTTTTTGATTGGGAGCATTTGAGTTTTTTATTAAAAAGCAAAAATCCAACACCCTTATTCTTTATCCTCTATACTAGTTCTTTCAATCTAAGAACATTTATATGATCGAAAAAATTATTTCTAAGATTTTTAACGATGCCTCCCAATAATAATTTCCAACTTCTAGCCTTGTATCCACAAGTCTGATAATAAGATAACACTTCTCTCCATCAATGTGAAACACATAAAACTATTCCTTCCTCAAATCATGCATCTTTGTATTTCATAAAATGAGGGCCACATTTAAAATGATTTATCTATTGAGATTGAAGTTTGAGAAGCTCCGTATTAAGTGCTTATGTTAACATATGCAAAACTTTTATTTTACAAAAAAATATAATTGTTTTTTATTACAATTAAGAAATAACCCATTATCCTTAGCCAAGTTTGTGAATTGCCACATCTTTTTATATTGAATGGCATAACGGTATAGATGGAAGAAGTTATCGAAGTTATAAATATTACAATGTTTTTTGGTATTTTCATTTGACCGTTAAAGTTATGAAGGCCACTATAGAATTTGTGCTCAAAGTCATCCAAACACGAATAAAAAAGTTAGGGTTAATACTTTCTGAATGAGACGATTGAAAATAAAATTTTTAAAATAAGAATCCAAAAGAATAGCTTTAGTCTTTGAACAGCCAACACACCTTTTTTTTTATATTTTTAAAGAACTTTAACTCGTAATTTTTATTATGTATATTTCGCACAAACTAGTGGAATATGAACCTTAGCCTCAAATATGGAGATATGGTTATAAAATTCTTACAAACCACTACCGCCTGAAGGTTAGCTTCGATATGTAGAAATAATGTAGGCATTGTGTTTTTTTTGAACTTTAGACAATATTTTGTGATAATGGAAATTGTGATTTCGTTTAATTATATAGTTTAAATTGATTTGATTTAGTTATTTGTTTAAATTTAGTAATTATCTTTCTAGATATTTTTAGTTAGTTTCCTAATTTTTTAGATTTATCTTTTTTTTTATAATTCTAAAATATTATAAACTTTATAAAATTCAAATTTGATCAATGTGAAGATCATGCGATATCTTTTTTTCAATGTAAAACTCTTTATAGTACCAAACATCTCTCAGGTAAATTTTTTTTTGTCACCACCTTACGCCTGCCCCTCATTTCCCATTTTATAATTTCATCTCTTTTATTTTGGTTAGTTGCTGCTTCCTTTATCCATTATTCTCATCCTTCCCTTCTCTATTATGTCCACAAAAAATAACTAAATTGTACAAGAATCTAACCACCCCTTATCGTCATCAACAAATCTCTTAAATTTATATCTATCAACTATCTATCAAAATTACAAATGGAAGCTTTTTTAATTGGTCATGATCTACTCAAATTTATTAATGGATCTCATTCTTCTCCTCCTCCCACCACCACCATCAATAATATTGTCACACCTAATAATAGGTATATTTTATACATATTATTTAGACTTTTGTAGAATTAGCATTTGTATAATGACCTATTAAAAAAATAAATAAATAAAAGGTAGATAAAGTTTGCTATACCTCTAGCTTGGAAAAAAAATTGAAAAACAAATTAAACAAAGAAAGTTGTGAAATGAGTTAGGGGGTCTTTGAGAAGATTAATGAAAGGTAGGAATGATCCGATAACAATAATGTATTTTTATGGTGTGAATTAAACCGAATTTTATTTATTTTATCTAACTTTTACTTTAGTCATATATTACAAGCTTAATAAAGACTTATTTAATCTTTGATTATGTGTGTATCTATATTAGTAGACGCTGGTATAAAAAGCAAGCATATAAAATATGAATAAAAATTATTTTTAAGACAAATTTATTGCATCTTTGTGTATATAAACTTTTTCGAGTGCAAATGTCTAATAAAAATAACTAACACACTAAGTGAATTACATATAGAATAAAGTTAGTGCATGAATTGACATTCTAATTTTTATGGTATTTGAAGTTTTCACGAGTTATAGACTATATGCAATCTTTGAGACATATTATAAACACCAACTAACCTATCTTTTTGTTTTTCAAGTTTTTAAGTTTTAGTTTTTTTCTCTTTATTTAATGACAAACAAATTATAAGTTTGAGAGAGTTTGATAGGCGTATTTTATACATATTATTTATGCTTCCGTAAACTTAACATTTGTTTATTTTAAGTATGAATATTAGGCTTTTATGTGTTTTATTGTTATTTTATAAGTTTAAAATTAACAGAGTTATTTGTGATAAAAATACAAAAAAAAATAAGGAAAAATATCAAATCTGCTACATTAGATTATTATAGTAATTTTGCTACAATACCAGCGTCGCAGCATTGAGATCTTAGGTTGTAAGGTGTTGCAAGCACTACAACATGTGAACAGTTCTTTTTGAACAGTGATCGCGCTTGGCACAAAAAAGAGAAATTTTAGTCTGACTTATATTTGATGTTTTATCATAATTTAAAGATTAAAAAAACATTTAAATAAAAAATTAAAAAGCTTAATTAAAAAATTAATAGGAGATAAGAAGAATGAGCATAAGAGAAAATAATTTTTAAAAAGAAAGCAACTTTTGGTGGATCGAGAAGATTAGAAGATTGTAGATTGCAGTAAATTTAATTTTATCTTTTCAACTCTTTATCTTTGTATGTTTTTTTTTATGATTTTTATGATTTTTTTCTTAATAAGTTATAGAATTCTGTATTTCATCATGACCTAAATTTTTATACATATGGTTACAACTTTAAACTTGATATGTAATTGCATTCAAGTTCTTTTCTTATTTTTATGAACTTAATAATATAATTGTTCAATTATTTTGTGTTTAATATTTTCTAATTATTTGATCACTAAATTATATTGATTATGGAACTTTAATGAAATTGATGAAGGACTTTTGTGTTGACTTTGAATAATTTGATATATGATCATAATGTAGCAGATATGAAATGCAGCTATGAGTTTTATATGAGATAGACATATACTCATATGGCATATATGATAATAATAAACTAGTTCTTAATGAAACTTATTATCATTTCATTGTCATATATATATAAGTAATTGTTAGGATAAGAGATAATCACTTGACCATTAACAGAAACTTGTTATGATATTAGAGATCTAACTAACAATTCATATTGAGAGATTAACTTAAAAAAATATTAATTAGTTCAAGTAAAGTATCAAATGATAGTTGTAATCTTAAATTTTATCTATTATTAATGATTCACTTTTATTATATTTGATTTTATTTATTTAATTTCACTTAACTATCTTTTAATTCATCATTCGTCTGAATAAAAATAAGAATACATAATTTTAGTACTTAGTATAATAATAACAATTCATAGAAATGATACTCTACTCTTCACTCTATTATTTGTATACAATAACGTGCACTTGCAATGTAGTGTAACGGAATTCCTAACATTTTTATTAAAAATTAAAAATAAAAAATAGTTAAAGACTAATTTATTATTTTTTCAATAAAATTAATGAAAACCACTGTTTAATAAAAGGATAAATAAAATTTTAAAAAAAATTGGAAATTTGCATTTTTTTAAGTTAACTGAATCCATTAAAGAAAAGCAACTAGGATACTATAACAGGGACTTTTCATCAATCGATCAGAGAAATTATGAGACCTAAAGATAAATTGCACACTAATGCCCGACTCCTACCCCTTATAACAAAGTGGGTAATAACCCCAATTGGAAACTAATTTTTCCAAACAAAGGAGAAAGATAACCCTTAAAACATGGAGGAAAAAAAAAAACTTCTCCCGTAGGAAAGAAAAATACAAACACTGCCACAAACAAACATAACAACATGTGTCTGCAATAGTATCTAAAAACAATCAACAAATCTCAAATTAAAGCCAACACCAAATAAATCCCATCTTGCACAGTTGGCTAGCTGAGGGTTTGGTGCTATCAGAAAAGTATCCCCTTTTGCCAAAAATAGGCAATGGCTGCAAACTTTACGGCGGAGAAGAGCGGCGACTGGGTTAAGGGACTTGTCGATTGTGGATGGCTGGTCTCCAGCAAGACTTCGATAAAGTCCGGCGAGATAACGACTAAGGTCGGTAAGCTCTGCACAAATCTACAAGGGTGTCTCGCTCTGCAATTTGACGGATCCATGTGCGAGCTGGGCCAGCGTGAGCTGAGAAAGGCCAGTCGGACAATGAGAGCTAATGGATGCTCGCCGAGAAGACAAGAGGGTGGATGAAACTGCTAAAAACTAAGAAAAAATCAATACCAATCAAAGCCCTATCTAAGTAAAGCTTCGTCTAGCAAAACTAAAATAAATAAAAGAAGGCTAAAAGGGAAACCTAACCTAAGAGAGGAGGGAGAAAACGGTGAGAGGTATCCATCAAATAGGAGCAAAAATACCCTTTTTCAGTAGATATCAAGCGGCGGTGTGAATAAAAAAGCAACTAGAAGCTACAACTTGTTCTTGTGCCTTACTTTTGGGCAATTTTGCATATCTTTTTAAAATCTTATAAATTTAGATATCTTTTTTCTACACTAGGGTTGAGTTCTTCCTTTCCATCCATCATGGGCTCTCTATTCAAGAAAAAGAGAACATCATATGAGGTGTTGAGGACTAATCCACGACATTCAAATTCAGTAAAATACACATTTTTTTATAAAAAAAAAAAATCAACGAATCGAATTATAATTAGCTAAAAAAGTAGTAGTTATACTTACAAATAATGTCAGTTGGCAATCTTCTAAATTTTCAAGATTGGCATTTGTTGAAGGCTCGTTCAAATCAAATAGAGAGAGAGAATTCAATCATAAAGCATATGAAGAAGCCTAGGTAATGGGCTGAATACATTGGGTACATTACATCAAATTAATAGATTCCTTTACAAGACCCAAATAATTACAAAAGAAGAATTTTTTTTTAAAGAGAGAGATAAAGAGATAGAGGCAAACAAGCTGATAATGGACCCCAAAGGAAATTCTCAATATAATTTTGAGCTATCAAGAGAAAAACCTTTCACTTTTATTTTCATTCCTTTTTTTTGTTCCTCCATTGAAATGACATCATATATCTTTGCCTTACAGTCAATCGTGTACAGAGAAACTGAAACCAAAAAGCTAATAGGCGTTTGAAATAATCAAATCAACGATTACATTGAATAATAGAAATCCCGTAAATTCTACAGTTACATCAACTATAAGAGCCGTTGGGCTTGGGCCAATCATAAACTTATCCTTTGCCTTCTCATAGTTCTGGAACGGTCGGTGTATAGAGAACCGAAAAAGAATTGATTGGCGGGCTTCATAAATAAAATGTAAGCTCGCCCAAGAAGTTTCCCGGTGCCTAGGTACAGGTGCCATTTCCTTAGTCTGTTCTCGGCCTATTTGAGCTTCCCCTATGACCATTGTACAGAGGCAAAAGCCCTCGTGAACCATGTTTCCTTCTCCCATAACACCGCCAATAAAGTACAAAAATTGCGACCATAAAACCAATCGGAACTGCCCATCTGTCTCGAGCATAGAGGAAAAAGAAAGAAAATTTGATAAATAAACATTATGCACCGAGGATGTTATCACAGTTTTCCGAGTATTTGTGCTGATTAATGCTATATTTTTACTCCCTTATCTTCTAGTAAAGATAATTCTAGAGATCTAATTATGAAAACATTTAATTTGCCTACAAATTGATTTGTTGAAATAGAATTCATACCTGTCCAAATCAAGAACTGGGCTGTAGACAAGTTTTTCCCATGTGCCAACAATTAAGTGCCAAATTGGGTTGTAATAAAGAGACTCTGCCGACCAAAACATCCTCGTGTATGTTTCTAAGAAGATAAAGAGTATCCATGCTCCCATTTCAATCAAAATAAACTTCAAAATAAACCGGCCCACCACCACCATGACAAGGGAGAAGGCCACCAACCAATTGAAGAGCCTCTGGTTGTAATCCTTGATAAATAGAGACCGAGACTTCCCCAACATCTATAATATTTATATGGTAATCTTAGAATTCAGTCAACATATAGAAAAAGTAAACAATATAATAGTAGTAATAATAATACAACTTCAACAAAATAACAAAAGAAATGAGTATCTCATATTTAAGTGGCTACTTCTAAAAGTGTGATATTATTTCAATTACATCATCATTTTAAGCCACAATTACACCATACTTCTTATGTCTCCACGTTAATTAGTTTTTTAGTGAAACTCCACCTTAGAGGATGCAAATGCAAAAATGAAACAAGAGGGCTCTATTTAATGCCTCTCAGAAAGCCCACAAACAGGAATGCTAAATCATATAAAATTCCAAACCTTTATCATGCGTTGCTCATAGTTTGCTTTTGAAGGCCCAACGCATTCCTGTTCAAAACTTTGGTTGCACTGCAGGAAGCCTGCATTAAATTTGGCCATCGAAGGAAGTCTGAGAACTTGAAGGTTGTCCATCCTGTCCTCACATTTAGTATATATTGCCTCGCAAACCTTTGAAGATTGATATTCATTTGCCATAATGACATTCTTATATGCCTGCATAAAGTTTCCAGGGTAAAAAAATGTAGGAGAAATAGAATATTCTTAAAATGTTCCCCTATAAATCACAAGGAAACTGGTGCCTGCTAAAAATAGATAATGAGGATTTTACAGCCTCCAGCCCCAGTTGCTGTTACTATGTATGACATATGACCACATGCCACACATCCAATAACACAGTAATAAACTGACTTTAATGTGTTCTCTTAAAGCAAGAAAATTTCCAACTTTAATAAACTGGCAATTTTCAAGCAAGAAAATTTCCAACTTCCTGTATCAACTAGTAGATCAGCTGTTCTACGACCTGAGAGCTCAGATTCAGCATTTCTCCAACAAAATAACAGGAGAGTTGAAAACATTTAACTCAATAAACATGCTATAAATGGAAACCGATGTCATACATACACAAATAGTTCATCTCGAAAAGTTGCTAATTCAAGTACCCCAATAATTGCACAAGTTTGCAAATCCATTTGTTCATTGCATAAAAACTATAATAACCTATATCTCACTACATATAAATAGAAATATAAATCTTCAGATATAAAAGATAAAAGTTGTTAGTCATTGTCAACCAATACCTCCATTATATCTTCATCCAGTTGCATGACAGACTTCTTTGCATGGTGACGACCGAAATGTTCATCTTCGAAAACATCCATTGCTTCTTTTCTAGACCTTTCATGTGCATCTTGCAAAGATTGTTCAGAAAGAGGTAAGCTTAATTTCTCCATCCTTCCATTATACAGCTTCAAGCATCGGTCAAGAATACCCTTATTAAAAACCTCCACAAGAGAGCCTGTTGATGGGATCTCTCCTTTGTTCAAGGCTTCAAGTATCTGAAAGTCAAAAAAATGTAAATGAATACAGCCAAATCAATGTGGATTAATAAAGCAAATGAATGCAGCCAACTACAACTCGTTATAAAGGCAACTGCAATGACATGATGGCATATTATATCAGCGAGAAATTAAAACAGAAGAGTCCAGTCAAAGACATCAGATACCCAGTCTTGTGTCGGGCAAAGGGACATGAATACCATCTGTGATGATTCATGCACTATCAGAGATATCAAAGACAACCAGTGGGCTTCATAGAAACTGTAATAGAAGTTTGAAAAAGAATGTTGTACATTGCTAATTGATGTAGGTTTAAAACAAACTCAATTTCCAATAAGCCAACTCAAATCATCATTAAGTTTCATGTCTAATCCACCTAACTGCCACAGATATGATAAGCAAGTGAAGAAGTATAAAAACTCTCAAACCATAAATGATTTGAAACCATAATAACCCAGGAGTAAGTAAAGATACCTGTTCCAGGAAAACAATGAATTCCTTTCCATTTAGAAATTTTCCCTGCACCATTTTTGGGCGAGTGACACTGGCAACAAGCTCTTTCAATTGCTCCCTTTTTTCCACATATACTGGGTCAAGTTCTTCATCTTTCATGTCACAAAGCTTTGTTCGCATCAGATGAGGCTGTAAGTTTAAAATCATCAGGCCATTAGATCATCCAAGGCAATGGAAACCATTTATCTAACCTGAATCTGAATCTGCAGCAAAAGTAAAGCATTTATATGCCAAAAAATAACCTGAATCTGCAGCAAACATATAAACAAGAAATGTATGCATTTCATGAACCCATATGTGCATGTGTGTATGTGTGAACTTCAATCATACACCGGTTTGCATCTCACAACAGTTCGAAAGCACGTGGATTCTTAACTTAAGGTACTGGCAGTCCGCTCAGAGCATGAAATCTAGCCAACTGACCATCCAGTACATGCTTTCTGGCTATGACAAACAGTGATTTTAAACAAACCATAAAACATGCTTAAAGCAAATTACATCAATGCTCCATCTGTTTTGTGGAAAGTGACTTCCTATTACATAATATTTTTGACAAAAGGAATTTCAGGTTAAGCCATCTATTTTTAATTGTTCGGATGGGATATTGAGTGGTATTTTTGACTAAACAACAGATCCAGCAACATCATATTGTTCAATAATACACAGATATGGATATTTTTTGGCCCATCATCCCATTCCCAAAAAAATTGAATTATCAGATTGCAATTATTCTCTGATGGTGTCGAAGAAGCATTAGCTTCAGCCATCAACAAGGGAATAACTGAAACTCAATATTCTCCTTTTAAATTCTTTTGGCCAAAAGATTCATATCCATGGCAAATCACCCACAATTTTCTCAAGATAAAGCAAAATAAAATTGGTGGGAGGGGAAGACAATAAAGAAGTCTTCAATCATCTATGAGATATGAAGCCACCATTATGGATACCCGGGCAACCCAACACATTCCCAAAATATTTAAAATTATAGCATATGTAACCTAATCATCCAACATGCTCTGGAAACTTTCCTTTCATTATTTTCCAGGAAATTAAAACTGAGAGAATGCAGTCAAACATAAGTGATATACCCATAGATCCTATACCCATGTCTTGTCAATTCCAACAAGCTTACTTCACACATATCAAGCGTCCAAGAAAAAAATATATGGAAAGAGATGAGGAATGGGAAGGCTTGAGAGATTATTGAATATGCAAATTATAAATCCATACTTGTGGTAAGCTAAAGGCTGTGCTGTTATCACCCATTATAGCTAACGAATCTCGAATCTGGTTAACCTGATAAAGTTACAAACGAGGGAAATTATGACCACAAAAGGTAGTATTTTGTTGAAAAATAGAAAATTTTAAGTCCATGTAAGAAGTACCAGATCGATATTTTTGTTCCCTGCAGTTATATTGAAAAGTTTCCGTCACATGTTGCTATTAAGAGCAGTACACAAAACGTAAATGAAAAATATCTCTTTGATGCATGCACACAGGGAAAAAGAACTAACCATTATCATTAGGGACACGTTGGAGAGCTTCATGCACCATTTCTTGCACAGATTTCCCTTCTGATCATCACCAAAGATAATGTTAGACAACTCATTCTTGATAACACAAGATGACGTATACACCACAGCATGAGATTGCCAGCTTAGAATACATCCTGAATCCAAAATGTATCTTCTTTTTACAGGATTTTTGCTGGAAGCTTGGAGAAAGGGTAAAGAGAGCAAAAGAAAAGTCCAGCTGGTATATGAATCAATGAATAGATTAATGCAAAATATAAAAAGAAGGAAAAAAAAAAAATTGGAGCAGATATTACATAACATTTCACTGGTATGAATAGTTTGATCACCACTGAAACAGAAGCAGCTATCTTAAACCTGACTCCAAGAACTCATAACTGCAGGAAGACATCTATTAACTTACGCAAAAAATCACGCTGGATAAGCCACACAAGCTTTGCTGGCTCAAAAGCAACATCTTTTCCCTACAAATATCCAGCCAATGAAATGCATATCAATAACAAAACAATTGATAACAAGAAAATAAACAAAATATTTTCACTCAAGTGGCTTGTAATACCTTCACTCTACTCCCCGCAGAAATATTGGTAAACCAAACAATTGAACCAGTTAGTGACGTAATATCAATAGCGCTCCACAAATTAATGAATCCACATAAGCTGATTCAATTAAGTAGCATATTGAATTCAGGACAAAGCAAGAAGTGTAGACCTTCCATAGAATTCTTCAGCAAGCTCAACAGCAAACGACAACCGTGATATATCAGCTTCACGTATCTAATACACAAACAGACAAACATAATATATCACTAGAAAATCAATTGAATTGAGGCATCTGCCAACTGGGAGCTCAAAGATAATTGTCCTCACAATTCAGCATATAAAATATGACCTCAGATTATGACTTTAAGCATTAAAAATCAGAGGTGACTGACCCAAGACCAGCAGAACGATATTTAGAGTTCTGTCACAATTAGTTCGGTTAAACAAAAACAAGTTAATCCTCTCATATTTGATTAGGTCTCCATGCCTTACCTCCAAACTACAGAGACAACTCAGAATCTGAAGGAGCTTTTGATTTTTCATTTTTTTTTCCTTTTGACTGATAGACTTACCAAAGGATATTAACAGCTTTTATATCCAGTTCAGATCTTCAAGTATGTCTTTATTAATACAAATTAAAAATGAAAAAAGTAGTAAGGTGGTTCAGGAAAGAAATTAATTAGTATTAATATGTGATATGTATATGGAACAAGCGTCTCATTATATATCGTGAGTAAAACTGAATACATATTCTGTATTATTAAGGTCATACACCAACTCATGTTGAAAGCCCACTTTGGTTAATTAAAGAAGAGAAACAACAGTCTAGGAGGAATATAAATATATATAAGGAAAAAAAAAACAAGAAAAAGGTAGAAAGCAATTAAGTATTGCACCTATAATGGCCAAAGGCCTCCCAAAAGCAGCTATGCTCACAAAAATGAGAAGTAAAACATTGCCAACAGTATACAATTAACCATGATAAGGTACTCTATTGGATTCTACTCATTCTAGAATCTAGATAGATGACTTACCCCCGTAGGTTTTTGAACTCTTTGTCGGCCTCCATCATTTGAGACAAAAAGTACTGTATTCATGACTAAGAACATAATTTCACTCAACATCATATTATGTTCATTATTTATAAGAGAGAGAGGCTGCACAAGTTTTTCCATATCTAATGGTGGAGTTAATCATTAAAGCAAAACTAAAGTCTATCCTCTGTCCAGCTACACAAAAATCCTAGAAGGTTATAATATAACACCAATCAACTTAAGTCTGAAGAGTCCAATAATTATATTTGATAGCATTTTAAAACCCAGTATATACCCTTCAAAATTCTCCTCACACCTATGTTTTGTCACTAATTACTAATATCTTAATTTCTGTCTTAAAAATTTTCTGCTTTAAACATACCAAAAATCTATTTCTTTGAACTTTTCAAATCAAAAACAGATCAAAGCATGAGCATTTTCCAGGCAGAGTAACTAACCGTCTCAGGCAGGTTATAAATTAGTACAGAACTCATTACAGTTGCCAGCGCAAAAATCCTGCAACAGTGGGCAAAGTATATAAATATTTATAACCACCAAAGACAAGTTCATGATTGCATAAGCCCAAAAAAAGTGCGTGATTACATGAGAACTTGGAATTTACCGGTCATCATACACATTTGACTTCCCAACACTTTCAAACCCTTCAGTATCAAGGTAGAATACAGAGGTTTTTGAACCATCAATATCCATCTCCACCGGGGCGCCCCAAACCCAAATCCCTGAAGGAAACAAAGAGATATTATAAATTTATCTAACCAAACAGTTTGCACACTGTTATGAGATCACGGCTACATTACCTTTTGTTTTTGTGTCACGCATGTGTCCAACCCCAAAACCTGAGAGGATCATTGTTTCAGATGTCATAAAATTGAATCCATTTCAAAACGAAAAACATTGATCGTAAAAGCAACTGCACAAAAAATTAAGAGTATATACTAGTAAAGCCACCTTCATAACAAGAAAGAGAAAGGAGCTGATTCAGCAGAAAAGATTTGCCAGAGCGGTATGGACCAATTACCTGAATTGCATTATACAATTGTCAAGATACAGTCAAAAAAGGAGAAAAGGAAGACAAATAGTTTACTCACATCATAACCCAATCATAAATACAAATTTGATGTGCACACAAGTGTACAACATATTCCTCATAGCAGTCAAGCCAAGTGAACATTTTGTGCAACATGTTACACTCACAACCATCATACAATTTGATAAAGCTATGTCACCTAATAACAGTACCTTCTGAATATATGGATTATCATTAAAACCGAGAAGAATGTTTGTCAAACTCATATTCTCAAATTCAAATAGCTTAAGAAGTTTCTAAAAACTCCTAGTTTTTTCAGGTCTAACCTTCTAAGAGGAATATGATATCATCTACACAAAAGGCACTTGCTTTGAAATACCATTAAACTATTGACATCAGCTACATCTAAATATTCAGTAATCCTTGCCAATTGCAACTCATATTTACAACTCTTTCTAAACTAGCATCTTTCAGTTAACAATGAAACATTTTGAAACTTCTACTTCCTTCTAAATATTTGACCCATGTTTCATCTGCATTCCAGACAACTAATGCATTAACAACAAACTAGCATCAGAAACCAACATAAGTGAAAATGGTCAATTATCTAGTTAGAATCTAAATATATGTTGCAGAGAGTCCAATAAACAAGGAAAATTTTCAGAATGTATAGGAGATAATAACTTCATCTCAAAACTGCCACCTAAATTAACTAACCAAAATGTATAAAACTTTCAAAAGAAATTCAAAAAAAAAAATCTACTAATTTTTCTACTATTAGATATAACGAAAATAGCATACATCAAAACTATTTGCCAGTGAAAGTAAATAAAATAAATTGCAACTACTAGATTCTCAAGAAGATGCATCTCTGGCTTACAGCAACAGCAGCAATTGGGGTTGTTATTCTTCTGATGGTTTCAAGCCCTTCCCTTGAAAGACGAAGTTTTGTGTGACCAGGATCAGGTTCCACAATAGGAAACCTATATGAGAAAAATCAATCAAGCCTTAGATGAGATAAAATTAATTATCAGCTTATTATTGGACAACAAGGAAATGATTTGATAGCTACTAATTCCAGTAAAGGCAAGTATGTTCAATCTGTCTCTTCCATTCATTTGCCAGGAATGGGAGTGCAAGAATCAAATAGCATCCAAAAGATGAAATATATAGTTCCATTTGATTAAAATGAAATTTGAAGTTTTCTACAGAATGCCAAAAGTTTACTAAGCTCTCTTTTCTTTTACTCAAATGGTTCTGGCAAGTGTACAGGGAATTTCATTTTCTTTGAAAGCAAGGAATTCTCCACTTCATTACTGTTATGCTAATTAAGCAAGGCCTATGGACCAAATATTTGGCTATTGGAATTACCATCCAAGCTCTTAAATGCATTATTTGTTTATAGTCACTCTCACCCCATCAAAACTATGAAGCAGGAAACTTGTAATTGCATTCTTTACCTCCATTATACTGGAAGAATGGACTAACCACAGTAAATTCAGAGAAATGCAGCCATAAGATGTAGCCAGCCTCAAGTACATGTTCATAATCTTGCACCTAAAACCCACTCATACTGAGCACATATCAAACCAGCTTCTCTGAGGTAGGGGCTGACAAGAACCAAACCTCAGCACAATGACAATATAGATGAGGTACAACTGGACATCCTTATTAATAGAAGATGAGAAACATTTTTGGCACTAACCACAAGTTGGTTGGTAGATTCAAACAGCAATAATTGCTTCAAATACCCAAAATGAACAAAGTACTTCACTTCAAAGATGCATAGAATGGGTACTACCACTCATTGAAATATAAATCCTTGGTACTGTTTACCATACGACCACAACAATCATTTGTTTCTTTGTACACTAATAACCATACTTGCTAATAAATCAAGTTTTGCTACAGTTACATACAACTAGCCTGCAGAAGTTCATCATTGCTAAATAGTCAACATTTCAACTTTTATGTCATTCTCTTCTTATTACCTCATATTTGTCATATTTTGACCTAGCATTCCAACTGATCCAAATTGCCACTCTATGCTAGGTTTTTGCTAAGCTACTCTATAAGCAATCCTAATGGTTCATTCAAAGTCGAGAGATTTTGGTAAAACAGAGGAATCAGCTTGATTGATCAAAGATGGTTACTCTAATACACAAATAGATTAAGTTGATACTTCAAACCTCTTAATACAAGTTAAATCTTTTCCACAATTACACGTAAGCTGCAGAATCTTAGTGATCATGCGTTCCATTACCAACATTCAGAGAAGGAAAAAAATAAAAATAATATCAATGAAAATTATTCAATAACACCCCATGCACAAGATCATTAGAAGCCGCCAGCTTTACGTTAAATAAACCATAATGTACCAACTAGATCACAGAAACATATCAACTACAGGTCAAAAAATGTTCACCTTAGACAACAACAAAGTACAAAAGACCACATTTAATTCTCCAAAACGAACTAACCCATAAGTAAAAAAAAAATTAGCCTCATATTTACTTCTCCAAAACGAACCGACCCATAAGTAAACCAAAAATTAGCCTTAAATTCCAAAAGTAACCACACAAAAAATGCAAATTATGAAAGTATTAACTAAAATCAAACTTACGCTTGGTGAAAATTATCAATTGACAGTGCTCGAAATGCAAAAAGACAAAGAAGAAGCGAGAAAACCAGACAACGACTCGAAATTCCCATGACTGAAAAACGACGCAGTCCAGAGAATGTCATTTCGCAAATGTGGTAAAGCCAGGGGCTGGTATATGTAACTGTGTGGGTAAAGCAATCATGAGAAATGAAACGAAACAAAAGCGGGATTTGAAGACAAGTTAAACGGAAAAGAACGGGATCTTAAGAATTGCGAGAGTTGGTGTACGTTAAGGATCATGCATCCGCAAAGCTTGACTTTCGCATCTACAGAGTAAAGAACAGCCAACGGGTTTGCTGCGAAAAATAGACGATTCGGACCCGAGAGAGTTTAGACTTGAGAGAAATGAGGATTTGGCATGAATTTACAGCAAGGTCCGAAATTTGGAGTCAAACGTGTGAAGAGAGTATGGGTAGTATTGGAAGTTAACGGACATTACGTTTCGCTTTCAGGGGAGGAAACGTTACAGCGTGTACGTGTTAAGTTTTTATTGGTCAATTTACGGTATTCTAAATTCTGATGTACTCGGGAGATTTTGATTTTGGAACTTTGAACCGGAGGAATCGTTTTCAAGATTGCGTCGGAAACTTGATAGTAGGCCTCGAGCCCAAGCAAGAGCTCAAACTCAAAGCCAGCTCTTTTGAATTTACTTTAAAAGGCGAATCTAAATGCATCCGCACCGTATATCTTAATGCATCCACCTTCTGATGAATGGGCTGCACCTCATTCAGTAATGGGGTATAAAAGAGAAGTTATTTTAGCATTAGCCTATTCACGTCGCACTTAAGATTTGTTGCAAGTTTAGTTTAACTGTGAAGATATTTACCCCCCGAATAACACCCCGTTAATATAATATCAGATATTTGTAATTACAAAATCACTAAAATAGATAAAAATATATAGATGAGTGCTTTCGCTCTTCAAGTCGAGCAAACAAGCCATCTATGGTGGTTGTAAAGTAGATCCCACAAGAAGACAAGAACATATTGTTTCTTGCAATGAAAAACTGTAACTATGTTGGAGTTATAGAATTCGTTCTTTATCTTTAAGAAACTTAAAGAAAAATCCCAAGTCTAAAATACAGTATTTTTCAATACTGGTAGAAGTTAAGAGTACCCATCACTGAAATTTGCCACTTGTTAAATGGATATATTCTTCACCCGTTTCAAAAATTGTTTTTCGTTGACAAGAGGCTAATTATTTGTGGCTTTTTCTTGGAATTTTCTAGTTATTTTTCATGAAGCCTTCGTTTTTCTGACTGTATACGCTTCCACCAGTACCGGAGAAATAAAAATAAAATATTGGGAAGCGTAGCATTTTTCAACCAAAATATGATTTGCGTTTTTCAATCATTTATAACCAAAATATGCAAAAACCTGAGTTTTACTTTTAAAGTAGTCATCGAAGGAAAAGTATGATTCCGAGAAACATCCAATGTCAAAATCACTAAAACAGATTATAAGAGCATATTCAAGACTTCACACAAATCGAAATTTGACGAACGTGCTGTGGGGTATATTATTCTAGCGCTCCTCTGTAAATTTCACTGAGATTGGATTGGAGTATTTGAAAACCAGAACACAATTATCTTCTGAACATATAGAAGATATCTTGGGTGTTAAATCTCCAAAAAAAAATTGACAACAAAAAGCTCAATACTACAACATTATTGAGTGTAGACAATTCAAGAGTAATATATAGGCTTAATGAGTATATCCGCTGCCCTTAATTTCACAAGCAGATCTCTGTGAAAGAACTGCTCTCTCGCCAAGATTCTTACCTGCCTAATATAGTTGTCAAAACTCACAACTCCTTGTTGAAGTGCCTTGTCTAAAGCATATATCACATCCTCTATAGCCTCATTTGCAGCACGGCTGTCAAGCACAATTTTTGATTCATCATCAATGGCTTCAAATGCATCTTCTATTTCATCCCCTACTATAACTCCAATTGCTTTTGGATCGTTATTAACTTTCAACCAATTCATAAGCACATCAGCTTGCTCTGCCAAATCCATTGCTCTATCTTTCAACTTCTTTTGTTCATGCTCTAGCTCAGATACTATATTGCTGATGAAACCACCTCTCCTTTTCATTTCAACTTGCAATACTGATAGCTCCTCTATTTCTTGAGCAGTCTGGGCCTGCAACGCCGCCATGTCGTAGTGAAGCATGCCCGAAAGGCGGTCTAGAGCCTCCCTTTTTGAGACAAGGGAAGGGTGAGTGAAGCTAGACTCAAGTGAATAATAGAAAGCATGATCATGAGAAAATATTTTGACAAGGTTATGCACAAGGTCAGATAAATTGCATCCAGGATATGACCAAGTTTGGAGATAAGGGGAAGTAATGGCGCCGCATGGACTAACAAAAGGATGATTTTGACGAAGTGGGTTCATGGAATTTGAGGATACAAAGACCATAGGCGCCATTGAAGGATAGTTTTCATGAAGCCAAATGGTGAAGTGAATGGCAGGCGTGGAATTGGAGATATGCATATAACCACTTGCAATTAGAAGGTTGACAGCGGTGCCATCGTTGTGAATGAATGCATCATTTGAAAGGTTGAAATTGGGATAGTTTTGAAGAAGTGAATGGAGATGTTTTCGGATGAGCCATTTTTGGTTAGGGTCTGCATAGGAAAGTGCAAAAGGAGTTGTGCACGAAAGCGCGGTGTCAATGAATTGGATTGAAGAAGATGGTGCCATTGGTACGGGGTGAAAATGCTAAGAATAGCAGAAGTGAGCTATATCTTGCGGAATTTTTTTTTTTTTTGAAACAGATATCTTGCGGATTGAACACGTATCAACTAGGTAAGTGAAAGGGATTTATATTTAATCCAATATAGAAAGACTTTTCAGGTTGAAGTCAATCTCGAAAAAGTTTAAAATTAAGTTTTAGTTGAAAGGAAGTTTTTTTTGGCCGAGAGTAAGTTTCCTAGTTCCTGCAGCTTCTCCGTTTTTATAATTTATGTACCAATCAATATGACTTGGTAACCATTAACAGACTTTCCAATTAAACCAAAAGCGAGTAAAGGTTTTCGTTAATAGAACGCTATGTATTTGACCAAGTCTCTTGTGATTTGACCTCGACTAGACATAATCAAGGAGATCGATATCAAACTCAGAGACTTCTTATTAACAGCTGCTATTTGGAATGTTGTTGATATCAGAAATTTACCTTTGGGCTTAAGTTCTACAGATTTAAAAGAAGTCAGTTTTTAAGAGATCAGTTAGATGTTTTGTTGTGAGACAATTTTTTTTAGAGTCTACCATTTTTTACTGAATAACTTACTTCGAAAATAAATTTATGATAATAGTCATTAGACCAAATTTTGGTAAAATTAGGTAATGAAAAATTTGTTCAAATTCAAAGGACTTGATCAATAATCTAGAATATTAAATTTATGATAATAGTCATCAGACTAAATTTTGGTAGGATTAGATAACGAAAAATTTGTTCAGATTCAAAGGACTTGATCAATAATCTGAAGTACTTACTCAATAGAACAAGTCAGGATATGGTCAAAATCACTATTTATATACTAACCATATCAGTTTATTTCAATGCCTGTATGATTAACATAAAAACTAGGTCAGAATAGACACCAAGTCAATTATTTGCTGAACAAATTAATCAGGTACAACTAGTGAAACCACCAGAAAACCAGTTCTTTAGGAAGACCTAGGACCTCGACCAAGTTGAACAAAGAAGAGACTACCAAAAAACTGACCCGAGCAGATCGAACTTAATCTCACACTTAACCAAATCCATCAGCAAAGACAGACATAAGAAATATACTAAGAATATGATTAATGTATGTCAGAAAGATACATGGCGTGTAACAAATGCATATTAAAAGAAGATCAACAAAATGATATTTGACGTGTGACAAGAGCACGGCAGAAGCAGAGTTAAAAGCATGTCAAGGAATATACTAGAAATATACTCAAAAAGTCTTCTGAAAATCAATACTCTAAAAGAGAGAGAATGAGACAGAAGTAAGGGGTGATGTCCAAAAACAAAAGAATTAGACACAAAAAGAAAGGAGAGTTTTTTCTTTTATTTTTCGACATTTTCACTTAACTTTTTCACCAGTCTTCCTCCATAATTTTTTTTTTTTATATTTAAGCATCAGAGAGTCTTCGCCAAAATTTATTCACAATAACTTCATTTGTCTTTTGCAAATTTTGTCGTAGCCGGCGAAAAAGAGAAGATTCAGACTTTTACAAGTAAGTCCAACTAAGACGAAATTTTAAGTATTAATTCTCGTTAACAAATAAATTCAAAATTTGTTAATTTAAAATTTTATTTTTTCAGATCAGCAATTGTAAATAAATTTCATTTGCAATTTAAAGTAGATTTGCTAATATTATTAAGTTTACATTCGTTTCAATGAAATTCTTTTAACGAGCCTGTGTTTAATTGTTGGGTGTGAGATGGCTAATTTGTGAATTATGACCGTATATTATCTACTTGGTTGAGTGAATAGACAAAAAGATTATCTATTATTGTGTCCCATTCCATAGCAGACTAACTTTGCTATAAAATTTTTA
This sequence comes from Ailanthus altissimus, assembly GCA_946807835.1. NCBI lineage: Eukaryota > Viridiplantae > Streptophyta > Magnoliopsida > Sapindales > Simaroubaceae > Ailanthus > Ailanthus altissimus. Next base: position 27,252,177 of record OX327684.1, read on the forward strand.
TCCATTATTAAATTCTTTCTATTGCTAATTTTGTTATTAAGTTGAGTAGCACAAATGTGCTACATTTATTAGGATCTTAGTTTTGTAGGTCAAATTTCATACTAATTTACAATGAATTTCATAAGGTGAAACTTTTTTTTTGCCGTTATGTCCTGAAAACAAACTTAGGGGTCATGGTCATTATTGAGGATATCACGTCATGTACTTCAATTTGATACTTCTATGGCATCAACTAAGCCACAACCTTGATATCCCTTTTTACTCTATTCGCAGCGAAAAATCATAACTCACACCATAAGTAAGAATACATAAGATTAACACACCAATAAAAATAAAGAAAACAAACCAATCACAAGACACAAGATATACATGGTTCGGCCCAAATTGCTTACGTCCACGGAGGATCCATGATCCAGCTTCTTACTATTGAAATAGATCACAAAGTATCTTCTTACATCATCAATTATCCCACAAGACTCCTTAATATCTCCCATAGAGACCTCTAAGTATTTACCCTTGATCACCATGACTCCCTAAGACCTCTTTGTATCTCCTCATAAGAGATTTTTATAAAGAACACAATAATAGCCCGAGCATCTAAGCCAAAAGGATTTATAGTGTTTCTCTTTTATTCACTCAAAGAACCTAAAGAAGAAAACACCTTCCAAGGTTACACTCTAGTGCACCACGCACTTAGTGCCTACTTAGCTCCTCTATTCTCTCTTATGGTTACATCTTGAAACCTTAAATTAATCTAAAACAAGAGTTTACAAGTGTTTATATAGGGTGTATTTCGTGCCTACAAACTCTATTCCTTATTGGAGTAAGAGTCCACTTGTTTTGGAAGTCCAAAACTTCTCAAAACTTGAAATCCCGAATTAAAACGGACTTTTTCACGCGTTCTAGCGCTGTGGCGCTCGTCCCTAGGCGCTGCGGCACTGGCCCTTCTCGCATCCAGCGCTGCAGCATTGGTTTTCTGTGTTGAGCGCCGCGGCGCTCATCCCTGGGCGCTGCGACACTGGTTAGCTCCCCGCGATTTCTTCCTTTCCTTCACGTCTTTGAGTCCCGTTTCACTTTCCCTTTCGTGTCTCACACGTCTCAAACTTCTCCATACGTATCCCACACGTTCTTGACTTCTTGTGACTCTTCACGTTGATATTCATCTCAATTTTTATCCAACTAAAATTATTAAATCACCAATTTTTTAACAATCATCAATATTATAAATATTGTTTATTTAGATACAACTTAATGCATTACTTCAAACAACAATATAACCATAAAATCATAAAGTGCGTTGAACAAGAAATGCTTCGAATCACAAAACATAACATTTCATTGCAAAACAAAGTGTGATTGAACTTTGCATACGAACTCAAACAACATTAGATAAATTCATTCCAAACCCATCATTCATCTCTTATCAGCATTTTATTTCAAAGAAACAAATAGTGAGAATAACATGGATAGCCAGATTTCATCATTATATTTCAATATACATAAAGTGAAAATCAAAGAAAAAGACATATTTTGTCAAAACAACGAAATTCTCAAGTCTTACCAGTCAGAGCAACTAAGTTGGTTGAATGATGGCAAGTCCCAGGTAACGTAACCCAAAAAATGTGTTTTGAATTGCAAATTAATCAACTTTGGGGATTACTTTCAGTTTTTTTCAACTTTTTAATTTCTTTGAAAAAATCTTTAGCACAACTAGAGAATATCAAGTTTTGAATTTGGATTTAATTTTTTTTTTTAAATCTGAAATTTGAGTTTAGTTTAGGTTTACATATGAGTTGAGCCGGGTTGGATATGGGTTGAACTCATTTTTTATATTTTTTATTTTTTTTAAAGTTTTTTCATTGTTTGATAAAATTTAAATTTTTGAGATATTTATTTTATAAAATAATTGTTAGATTGTATAATTTGTATTCATAATTTAATATATTTCAATTATCTTGTTTTATTTTTTTAGATTGAAGTTTACTTTTAAGATATTTATCTTGTAAAATAATTGTTAAATTCATATAAATTAAAGATTAAAAATTAATTTATAATTTAAAAAATAATAAATTAAATGTAAATCCTAACTGAGTTTATTGGTTTTCACAAAAACTCAAATTCGAATTAAAAAAAAAAGATTCAAATTCGGATAAAAACTTAAATTATTTTTAACTAAGTTATGAATCTAAACTAAATTGAAATCCGAACTTTTTAAAATTTGAATCAAGAGTCAAATTGTCATTCTTAAGAACAACTCTCCTTTCAAATTGTAAGAAGTTTATTTGAAGACACTATAAAAATACTTTCCCTTCAAAATGCAAGAAGACTCTACAAAATCTATGGCCAATTTTAGACTCTTCGTTTTATATTCAATAATTTTTTTCCTTCCAAAACTATTATCGACTTTAATTTAATTTAGTGGTATCAATAATTGTCAAGCACATGGCTCTATGTATATTTTTTATTTTAATTTAAATTTAATGGGTAAAATTCCAGTATTGCCTAAAAGACATTTACTAACAAATTAGGGGTCTCATGATGACTTATTAAAAAAAAATGGAGGTGGGTTTACGTTTATTAATGCTTATGAAGAAGGGACAAACACTTATGGAAGTAAAACGAAATTAACCACCCCAAAAAAAAAAAAAAATAATATATATATATATATTAGCTTAGTCATTGTGGGTTGTTACCTTGGTGGACTGGACGCACATCAAATATAATAAAAACCAACCACCTGCATTGATTAATATAAAAGAATCCCTCTAAGAGATCCACCCTTTCTATTTCTCAAGACACCCACTTCAATACAGGAAAAGATACGACCTTATCCAGAGTTGGGGTGTAATCGGCCTAACCTGTCCCATGGTGCCCAAAAAATAAAACTATTTATGAATCTTAACCAGAACATCTATCAGCCTCCACCAGGCCCAAAAGCAGAGTACTTGAGTTTTGAGGTCCCCTTCTATAGGCCCAAAGAAACAATTTTCATTTGGGTCCCTCGAGAAATATACCAATTACTCAAGAGCATTTTTAATTGTTTGTCCCTTCAAATTAAAGGGTACAAAAAAAAAAAGGGCTCAACTATAAAATGTAAAAGAAAAAGGGAGAAAGAATGGATGATAGATACAAAAGTAGGTTAATTGTAGGTGAGAGAGATGGAAGGGTTTGGTACTTCAAACATGTTTCAGTCCGACTTTGCCCAACAAAGCAAAATAACCCCCGTCTTCTTCTTTCCTTGTTATGAATCTTATGATTGTTATTATAACTTGGCTCTCTCTTTTGTTGAGAGTAGAGGCATCTCTTTTGGAGTTTAGCGTGTTACTTAGGGTTTCTCCTTACCTTTCTCGGGCACATGTACTTTATTGCAAGGGACCAATTGCTTTAGCCACTCCTTTTCCCCTTATTATTTCACATTTTCAAAATAACGTGAAAAACAAGTTCTAACGTACATCTTCACTGTGCCATTATAATAAATATAGTTTCTGTAGCATATTGATGCTTAAAATAACTCAAAATGTTAAAATTTGATCCGGGTAGGTGTATATTTGGAGCCATTGCTATTTGCCACCATGGAAGTAGTCGCATTCCTGTAATCAGATTTATGTCATTGCAGTAATGGCAAAGAATATATTATGCCTTGGAATTTAGATAAAAATAAGGGAAAATAACATACGGGCCTCTAAATTTTGATCAAATTTTTTTGTAAACTCTTGTCACACAAAGAATTTCATTTTTTTTAAAAAAAATTAACAACAAAAAAAAGTAAAATTATCTTTTAATTATTAATTGGGCAAAATTATAAATAGTATTATTAAATCTCTTACCTAAAATAAAGAATAAAAACACACACATTTAATTTAACTTGAAGATAAAATATTTAGTTAAAAGTCAAACATCTTAACTATAAGATTGTAAGTACTTTGTTGATGCTAAATTATTTATTATCATGTATTAAATACAACAACATTAATAATATTAAATTAAATTTAAAAAATTTAAAAAAAAATAGGTGACTACCGATCACTGATGATCGCCACTACCCCGACTAACAGCCAGCCATCGACGATTATGATTGACGATGAATAAACTCATAATTTACATATTCAGATTCTAAATTTCAAGTTTTACACGATAGTACAATTATTTTTTTTAACAGAGCATCGAAAAGAGGGCAAAAAAAAATAATAAAGTGGTGACTATTATATATTCGCTACTAAATAGCAGTGAGTAAAGATGCATCACCACTACCATTACAATCGTTAGCCAACGATCTAGTTGATGAAGTGGCGGTATGTCTTCACTCGTTGTCATTTGTTGATAGAGATATAGTGGCCAGTGGTTGTTCAAATTATTGTATTGAAAATATAAAAAATAGATAAACTTAATGTTAATAAAGTACTTGTAGTCTAATAAATAAGGTCTTTGAATTTTAATCTAAGGTCTTAACTTCGAATCCCATTGAATATGTATTTTTTTTCTTATATTTTTAGACTTCAAATTTAAAATAAGTATAAATACTTTTTACGAGTTAATTTAAAATAAGTATAACAATTCTAATATAGAGACATAATAATATTTTTTACTTCTTTTGAATTTGAAAGGATAAATAAGTATAATGATTTTAATATAAGAATATGACAATATTTTTTATGAGTTAGTAAAAAATAAGCACAACTTCTCTAATATAAAGATATATCAATATTTTTTTAAAATTTAATCATTTAACTATTAAAAGATATAGAGTTAAAGATCTTGACTTCAAATTTCACTAAATGTATTTTTTTTTCTTTATTTTTAAATTTTAATGATAAAATAGATATAACAATTTTAATTCAGAATCATAACGTTACTTTTTATAAATCGTTTGACAAAGGTCTGCCACACCCTCTTAAAGTAGATTTATAAGAGAATTTATCCAAAACTTCGTATTTGTGCGTCCCTTTTCCTAAAAATAATAGAGAGAGTTTGAACGTCACGTCATCGTCTAAATTTTAGTGTAAGTTGGTGGTCCAAGAATATGGACAGAAAATGCATTCAAGGCACAAGGGGTCTATGATAATGGATCATCAGACATTAAATGAAATTCTCGTGTCCTTAGCACCGGCAGAAAACGCACAATAAAATTTCTCTGTCACGAACAGAAATGGCTTCGAAACTCACAATTCACGAGGAAGAGGAATCCTCTTTCTCTTCCCTTCTTCGTCCTCTTCCTTTTCTCCTGCTTTCTTTTTGGTACCCACTTAATTAACTTTGATGTTGCAAAATGCAAGGCCTGGTCCTGCTGCCACTGGGTCAGTTTCAGGTCCCCATTTGGGTTTTGATCATACAAGCTCAATAATAAAGCAAAACATTAAGCTATTGAAATTGTAATGCAATGAGATATGTCATGTGCATATCAATACCAGTTAACTTCAAATATTTTTATAATGTTCACCGATTGATTGGGTTGTTTATACATTCAAGAGGGCCATTAATAAGTTAACAAGTACAATATTTCTCTGTTTTGGACTGACCAAATTTTTTAACTTTGAAAAATTTCACTCGAATTCGCACAATTGGATTTGGACGAGTGCCTCTAGGACTAACTTTAACAACGGTAACTCAAAGAAAAAGGCACCGCACTAGCATTATGACTTCTGCAATTGGCGTACTATGGCTTTTGCTTTAAAAATTCATATCGAGCAACCCACTAAAGGAAAAGCTGACAACTTTAGAAATTCTTCATTTTTACCACATGTTCAATATCAATTTTCTGCATTAGGGTACGCTCAACTTCAGTTTATGGAACATGTGATTAAACATAGAAATCAACTTATTATTATAAGTTATGGGTATGCTCACACATTTTGAGGATGAAAACAGAGTAGACAGATTCCTTTTGTCTGAAGTGAAGCGCCGGATGAAATGAACCACCAAGATTCTTTTCACGATTTGTGAAATCTAAGCCTAGGTGTTTATTAGGAGTTAAGGACAGTATTACTATTAGGATACTGATTGATTTTAGATTAAGCATCGGATATTGGCTTTGCACTTGCTATTAAAATGTTTGAAACTTTGTTATAATCTAAGATAAAATAACAAAAGATATAGCAATGCGGATTACTTGAACTGCTATTAACCAAGTTGTAGTTCTTCATTTACAGATGAGGGTTCTAATTCAATCACCAACCCAGAACAATGGAAATTTGTACTTTTGGTTTGGGGAAATAACCAAAAGCTCTATTTGTTTATAAGAGATAACTCGGTTAATAGCAGAACTTCATCATTTTTATTATTGTGAAAGGTATAAGAACTTCATCATTATCTACGAGTATCCTGGTTAATATAAAATCTAGTGGCATAAATGTTATTATCTTGTATTAAGATCTGGTTTAATGAAAGATGCATACAATGGGTAATTATTTTGAAGATGAGCCTTTCTTATAGCCAGGTTACAGATAAGCTTAGAGGAAATTGAGATCAACTGCTTCAAATCTTAAAAATTCAGACAATCTGAAGATATATCTTGTGTTGATTTCAATTGTATATACTTTAAAACGAACAAGTAAAACCCAAATCTTAAAATAAGTTCAAAGTTTTTTAAAGGGAAGATGCTGAAATGTAAAGAAAGGTTCAAAAACGCAATGAGACTAAAATAAGAAAGTCATGCGAATCAAGCGGACTTCTTGGTTTGTCCAATTTGTAATTCACAAGCAACCCACTATTCCATGGACAAGCTAACGAATTCAAGAAATGAAATTCAAAACAAAAAAAACAAAAGAAAAGAAAAGAGATAAATAAAGTCGGTGGTAGGTTGCTTTCAGAAAGTAATACATTAATGTCAAGATTTGGACAAAAACTTAATCTAATTTAATGGCAAAAAAGATAAGGACCCTACCAAAGCCTTATTATAATCAGTCTCTCGACCCTACTCGAAAAGAAACTTTTATGTATTCAGAGAAATGGATAGCAGGAGCTATCAGGTTTAATATAAAAGTTGGTACAATATCACTAAATTTTACAAAACGCAATCATTGTTCTGTTCTGTGTGTTGGAATATACAAAAATAATAATAAAAAATAACTGCTGAGAGCTGCAGCTGCTTGCTTTATGCAATTTCCAAGATACTGTGTGGACCTGATCAGGATGAGGCGCAAAATGACAGGACTTTTTGCACGTTAGCATAATGTATAGGGTAGAACAAGTGCGTACGCAGGGAGAGCAGGATAAGAACAAACACTAATTTTCTTATTTTGTTTTCGCCGGCTAAGAGCAACGGCACTCTCTATGTGAGTAGGTGTGAATTTCCATTTGTTTATTTTTTTCTTAAAAAAATGGATGGGTGTACATTTGATCTAAGTTCAATCCAGGGTTGAGAAGACGCCATCATTGTTTCGTTGGAAACAATTATGTTACTTTCGGTGCAGAGCAGAAACGAGTTTAGATGTTAAATAAATTGTAATATAAATTTCGGAGGTGCATTAGGCATGTGCTAAATTTCGTGATAAACACAAGTCTTGGTAAAGCCGAGATATGTTGCTTGAGATTGAAGTAATACTATAAAGGCAAGCCAGGGAAAATTCGAGTCGCTGCATTTTGCAGTTAGCACAATTGACTTTGCCTGTGTTGCAAGTAAAACACCTCAAAATCCGTCCTCTAGTCATCGGTGCCAAATTTCCACCAAAAAAGATTTGATAAAACACGCTAAACTTCGGAGATTTAAAGTCATTTCAACTATAATACTATTGTGTCAGGAATAGAACTAGGCTTTAATGCCTCTTTTAAATATCAAAGGCCCCTTAATTTTTTTGCGATTTTGTGCGACCAGGATAAAGTACCAAAGCCACCTTCAGGGATCCAGGAGACAAGGTTAATTGCTACAGACTTCCATTGGTGATTACGAATATACCAATGAATTTAAGGTGCAATACACACGCGAATTCATTGCATCCATTTGGTGTAATTGTAAAGATGCAACACCATCAATGTTAGTGAAATTCAAGCGTTTAGTTGTGAAACAAAAGTGGAACGAGTTATATCCCATTAAATATATACACAGCAAGTAACAGCAAACTAATCACCACTCAGCAGTTTTACTAGCTACATATATTACAGTTCATTCATGATGATTTATAATACCACCAGCATATTTGGTGTGAAACAATCATCCGAAAAGCAGCAAAAACACTCGTCTAGCAAATTTACTGGCTGTAAAACAACTAGACAGACTGTTATTCTTCAACACAAGGATCAAGATCCACAGACACTCTCTAGTACTAATCTAGCAATCCTTTCACACACATATCTGGCAACACTTATTCTAATTGGCGACTGGGCACAGGGCATTCATCTGAAAACCATGGCACATGACAAAGAACATGAGATGAACAGCTCCGACATTAAAAATTGATTTCCCCTCGTACCCACCTCACGCTGCTCCAGATTGCACGAGTCTCTTTTCTCTCCATCATCAAATTCTGCTCACCTACATGTTTTAAAGAAAAATTGAATATAAAATCAACAAAACTGATGCTTTAGCACAATTCTATTTGAAAATGAGAACAGATAAGAAATGGGGAATTTTACCTTTTTCCTATCTACTTTCTTTGATTCCACACTCTTGGCTTCGGGTATCTCACACTGCAGAAGGTGAAAATAAAGAAAAAAACACACTCTAACAAAATTAATTCAAAGGAAACAAAATAAAGAGAGAATTATTCTTTCCGATAAGAATTCTCAAATGCGCCACAATAGACGAAAATAGGATGATAATCCATGAAAACCAGATTATGAGCTATCGTTATATGAATCTTATTGATATTAGTAAACAGAGTTTGTAAAACTTCGGTTTATGAGCTATCGTTATATGAATCTTATTGATATTAGTAAACATCAGACCACCCTTACATAAAAACCAGAAGGGGATTAGGGATTATACGGTTATACCATATTTGCTTCTTAGATGGTAAAAAAGAGTTCAAAGAAAATTGAAAAAAAAAAAAAGGTCCAAAATTTCATGGTTCATGGTCTTCAATGACTGAAGCCAAACCAGTTACAACCCGAACTCCAATCTGTAAACTCTTGGGCTTAATTTCGAGCACCTTCCGATCTTTCACCACCTCCACTTTCTTTTCTTCCTCAGAGCTCTCCGACAAAACAAACACGGCCTCGCCATCGCCCAACTCAGTCTCATCCACCGAGTTGTTGTACTGCCCTCGACTCAGCTGAAACGCGCTGCCGGATCGGCTAAGAGGTTGACTCTTCTCAGTTTTCGAATCGGACACGTTTGACTCAGATGAGGTCGCTCGCGGGTGAGGAGTGAGCCACTTAGCCGTGATATATTCGGCTTTTCTCCAGGGCGGAACGTGCATTCCTTTCTTCTTAAGGCTCTGTTTGGCTGCCTCTGATACAATGGCGATGATCTTCTGAAGACGGTCGGCTTTTCCGACGAAAATGTAAGGCAGCGTTTGAAGGATCGATTTGTACGTCTTGGTTGACCGAGCGATTTCAAATTCCGATCTAAAGTCTATGTCGATTATCAATCGTTCGCCTTGAATTATCACATCAACGTATTCGTACTCACCTGTTCATTAGAAAATATTAACAAATTTGCAAAAATTCAAGATAGAATTTCCTTTCTAGGAATCTTATATTGGCACATAAAGAAGAGAGAGAAAGTACCGGCGGGATAAGAGGGGGATTTATCCCAGCGAGATTTACAGATAGAAGAGTCATATCCGAGAGCCAATAATCCATCAGTCGCAATCTTCCTGCAATTATCGTCTTTACGTTTACAGATCTTGTTCTTCTCTACAACCTTCGCCGTATCCGCTAGCAAATTCCTCTCGCTGACACTCGCGCAAGGCACCAAACTCTGTTTTCACAAAACAGAAAAACATTCATTTTTTAAATTTCTTTTTCCCTTTCAAAACACAAACGAAGACAGCACAACAAAAAAAGAGATTCATTTATTTTGGACCTTGAGAATTTCACAGGCTTCAGCAGAGGAAGAGATGTTAGAGTCACCAAAATAAGAGTCCAGTTCATCTTCAGAGCTATCATTACAGTTACCATTGAAGCAGTTGCGGCCACACTTGATGGCACCGGATTGCTTCTCGTTGTTCTCCTCGATGAAGTTCTGGACCATCTTCGCCAAGCAGACCGAGCTTGGCTCGAACTCAGCCAAGCCGCCGTTGGAGCCGTCCTTGTTGAAATGCAGCGGCTCCTCGATGGCGCCGACCTTTTCCGCGGCAGAATTTCTCAAGAACTGGCGCTCGAAAAGCCGCTTGAGTCGCGACTTCACTACCGGCTTTACTGGCTCGAACCGACTCGGTTCTTCCAGCGAGTGAGAATCAATTGGCTGGATCTTCATAGGGAAAGGCATCAACAATCACAGTTGATCTACACAACTATACCTGATTGTGGAAGATGATCAAACCCTCTCCATTTCAGAAAACTAATCTCTTTTTTTTAAGCTAACAAACTATTAGTTCATTTCCAAACCAAAATTACACAATTGAAACAAAATCTCTGAAACTCCTAAAACTATTGTTCTGAATTCTTCGCCTTGGCTCCCAAAATATGAAAACGAAGAAATGTAAATATAGGCTTGAAAGAAAACAAAAAGATCAGTTGAAATTTAGTAAACCAAAAAAGGTGAGGCTTCTACTACTTTTACACATCCATCGAAATAATCAATCAATCTCTCTTTTTTCTAATGAGATCAGCGAACCGAATCCACACAGAATTCCAGGATTTCTTCAAAAACCTAAGCGTTTACCAAAATTCCACAGAAGCTTAACCTAAAATAGCACCTTTTATCTACGATTATTATATAATATTTGCCTCTGATTTTCGAGACACAGCATGGAATAACTTCGAAAGTCTGCTAAGTAAAGTCGCTTTTGCTTAGGGTTTCCAAATACGGTTAAAGTTAGCGATATACGCGACGACACGAGAACGTGACGTTTTCCCTTTGGCAATCTAAACAACCATCGGTCGCCAAAACCTCCATTTTTTAGGCGATTTTTCGCCGGTAACAGGACGGGGATAATGAATGAGACTTAGGAGTAAGAGAAAGTGAACAGTTGAAGGAAAAATGAAAATGAGGGCTTCGTTTGTGTGGGGTTTTGGCTTTTGTGACGGGACGATAAGGAGAGCGGAGTAGATAGTATGGCCTTTATATGGGAAACGGTGAGTCTGCTGACTATGTCTAATGTAAGCATATAATCTGTTGTGTTGGGGTCGTGTCGAGGGATGAACCGGGTTTCTGTCGAGGTTTTTGTCACACGATGCCACGTTATGGAGTGGTGACGATAAGGGCCAAATTTATATTTCCATAAATACCCTGAACTGTGTCATGAAGTACGTGATAGGGTACTTAATCTCCCTCGTGATACCGGGGCTTTCAAAACCGCATAACAATCGTGGCATGGGCAGATTCGACAATCTAAACTTTTTATTTTTTTGATTGACAAAACTTGACGCTTAAATTTAGCTTGTCAAGACCATTTGACCGAAGTACCCTCATCAGGATTCAGGATAGAGGTAAGGACCCAACCGAGTCAATAACTTGACTAAGAGACAAATGGACAAAAAGGTTAGTACAGTCATTTACTGTGTTCAAACTTCCAAGTTAAATGGTCTCTGTTTTGGGTGATTTCAGTTGGTGTGTTTGACGAAAGTACCCATATTGACTCCCAATTTAAGCTATTAGCAAGAGTCAAACATGTTGCAAAATCAACACTTAAACTAAAAAATATAAATAATATACAAATTAATTACAAGAATATAGTAAAAATTAACATCAAGAATTAAAATTGTTCGGTTTTAAAATAAAATTTATATTTATTAAGCTTAAAATAAAGATAAATTTATTATCAAGATGAACATTATAATTTAAGAGTAATTTTTTTATTCATACAATCTACAAATTATAAGAAAATAATAAGATTACACATAATATTCAAAAACTCTAAGAATAAGAACGAGAGAGAAAGCTTGAAGACCTAATCTAGAAAATTCTCAAACTAAAAAATGAAAATACACCTTTTGGGGTTAAACAAACATGTATATATATACTGGAGTAAAATGACATTGTTCTATATTGCTCCCAAAAACAACGCGTTTTACTTTCATTTTTAGTCACATTTCAATCTAGCCCTTGGTAATTTTTTTTATTCACTTTAGAACCACAATTCTTTCAACATTCTTTATGTTGGTTACAATAGTGAATATCTATTCAACTTAATAATGAATTCTTTCTTTGTTCATCTTAGCTCACTTACTTGATGAATATATATTAATTTTTCATATGAAGCAAGTCCAAACTGTATCTAAACTTGTTTATTGGTAATACCTTTTGTACTTATGTCTGCTGAATTTTTCTCGGTTGGAATTTTCTTAAGCTGAATCTACCATTTGAGCATCAAATTTAGAATAAAGTGATACGTCACCTCAACATGTTTGGTTCTCTCGTGAAATACTAGATTTTTACTGAGGTTACTGTACTTTGATTATCTGTAAACACAATAACATGTTCTATTAGTAAACCAATCTCATTTAACAAGTTTTGTAACCAAATACTCTCTTTTACCGCCTTAGTAACAACCACATATTTAGCTTCAGTGCTGAATAAAGCAACCAAAGATTGCAATTGAGCTTTCCAATTGATGCAATTCCCAAATAGTGTAAACATATAAGCTGTAGTTGATCTCCTTTGTCTCTATCACCTGTAAAATCAGAGTCAACATAGCCAAAAAGATTTAAACCAGTCTCATATTTTCAATATACTAATCGATGCTCCCTTGTACCATTTAGGTACCTCAGCAGCCATTTTATCCCTGTCCAGTGTTCCTGTAGTAACCACTTATCCACAATTGAAAAGAATAAATATTTGTACTTGTATAATATTTATATTTTATTTGTATGTGGATGATATTTGATTTATTTATTGTTATTTGTAGTGTTTGTATAGATTAAGGACCTACTATTAGTATTAGGTTTATTTGCAAGACTTCAAATTTATTTTAGGGACCAAATTATAATACTTTAAAAGTTTTGGGGGTTAATTTATAAATACTAAAAGTTAGCCTCTTAGTATAAAAATACACATTTTAAACCTTAATTTACTCATTTTTTAGTCGAGCCACCCCTTAGAGAGAGAAAAAGAGGGGAGAGAAAGAGAAGAAGAAGAAGAAGAAGAAGAAAAAAAAAAAAAGAAGAAGAAATTAGAATTTTAGATTTTAAGAGGTATATTATAACTATTTCTCAATTTATTAGTGTTAATTAAGTTAGTTCTTTTAAGTTTTGATTTCTGGACAAATTAAAATTTAGGGATTTGATGTGAATTTTGTAAGATATATTAATAATTGATGAGTATTATGCAGATAACTTGATAAATCATGATGAATTGCAGAATTTCTGCTTGATAGTCTCTTGATCTAAAAATTTTATGAATTATTGTGCTTTGATTATGGTTTTAAATTTTGAGTATATAAAATTAGACATGTCTAGAATCATTTGAGACTTTGAATCAATTGAAAATTTCAGAAATTAAATTTTTAGTGAATTTACCAAAATGACCTTAAAATTCTAAAAAATTTCTGTGTTAACAGTATTATATAGTGACAAATAATTTTTGATCTACTGAATGAACTTAAAAAATTACAAATTTCTGGAATATGATAAGTTTATATGTGTAATATGATATATTTGAAATTAAGAATTTAGATTAATGTGATAAAATTGTTATGATTTTTCAAAGCGTATCAGCTCATTGCAGTATTTGATTACAAGATTTTTAAAGTTATGGAATAAAATAGTTTTAAAATACGTTTAGCAGGGATTTTGAAGTGAAATATTTATCATGGATTAAAATATGTGTCAAGAGTAATTTTGTGGTAGTTTTATAATTTTTGAGTTAGTATATAATTTTATAAAATTAGAAGACTCAATACTGTTCAGTAAATATCTTGATCCCTCCAGAATAATAGTTTGGATTTAATAGTGTTTATAAAATGGATTGTATAGGAATTTGTTGGAGCTGGTGCTCACGTGCCATTCCAATATTGTATGAATATTAATTGTTAATATTTATACAATAAACATTTCGAATAAAGATTGTTAATATCATATTAATATGGTATAATGCTTGTAACATTACAGACATTGTTTGATCTGAAAGAGTTCAGATCTGGTCTAAAGGAGTTTAGATCAGAACTAATAGTTAGCAAAGCTGAGAGTTATAAATGCTAAAAGTTAGCACTGTTAAGAGTTAGCAGGTTATAAGAATCAGCGAGGTCTAAAGAGTTAGAACCTTGTCTATAATGGGACAAAGACCTGAGAGTATACTTGTAATGATATAGTTGCAAAGAGTTGCAATAGGAGTTAAGAAATATCATTATGTAAGTATGTCTCAAACATAATGTTCCTGATCTATAATCACTAATGTGGGTCTATCGGTGATTCACTTTATATAGATTAGTGTATGTTTATATCTGACTGGTTCAGATGGTTGTTCTTAGCTGACCATGAGCTTAGAGCTTGTATAGGCATGCGGGTATCCAGTCAAGACTGGATACTGAACAGACTTATGAGGACCCCAATAGATATCCTATGACACCGTCAAAGGAAGGTCCTCTCGAGTTGAGTAGTATTCGTGGTCCTTTGACCTGAGCGCCACGGTGGTCTTGTGAGTGATCCATCATGCTTTGGTTCCACATATGTCAGAGACCTTTCATGGTCTGACCGCTATGTGTCGCTGGGTATGGTCCGATGCTCATGGAGTCCGGTGTGCGTAGATACGGGATCCGTCAGCTTACGTAGGTAAGTTGTATATCCGATGCTCCGAGATTGTATTTCATAAAGTCTTGTGGCCACAAGCATAAACCCGGGAAAAGAGTTTCCCATAGGGTTAAACAATATAGCAAAAGTGTTTGCGTATATTGTTTATCGAGATACGAATCTGGAGATAAGATTATGGATGAGCAAATAGGGATTTGACGGTGCTGATCTATATCCCTGCACATCCAGGATATAAATGATGGAAGGATTATACGTATACGTTATGACCTCAACTTGTATGGTCTGACACGCTGATTTGTAATATTCGTAACGTGTGCGTGGGGCATCGATTACGGATTAATGGAACAGTTCCATTTGACAAATCGGGTGTAGACCTAGTGAGTCCCAATATGAAATGTACTCTTTGAGCACTTGGGCAGTGTACCGTATTGAATTGTTCAATACAGTATAATTCAGCAGTTACTAAGGTTACGTTAACTAAAGTATGTGGTTAAATTGGTGGGACCCACTTTAGGTTAACTTGGTAACCGAGTAAGGATATAATAGTAATTTCACTTTATGATTATTTAATTGTTAAATAATTAAAATAAATATTTATTTATTTAATTGTTAAATAAATTAATTTAACATAACTAAGGTTAAAAGTTAACCAAGTGGTTAAGTTAAGTTAACCTTACTTAAAGGTTAAGTAAAGGTTAACCTAACCATGGTTAAGTTAGTTAACTATGGTTAAATTAATTAAATATTTATTAACTTAAAGGTTAAGTTAAAATAATCTAACTAAGGTTAAATGTTAACTAAGGTTAGGTTAAGCCAAATGAAATGCAAATGAAATTCAAATTAGTTTGGAATTAATTCATTTGTATATAAAGTGAAATGAAATTGAAAATCATTAATGTTTTAGATTTTAGGTTTTGCATTTTGGGAGCCAATTCAATTTGAGAAATTGAAATTGTTTGTTTTGTGTTTTAAGTGTTAGAACAACAAAACAAATTGAATTAATGGTTACTAAATGTAATAACTAAAAACAAGATTTGTTTTATTTATTCAAGAGTTGAATAAAAGGAAAAACAAATTTAATTAAGTTAAATGGTTTAACTTTGTAAAATATTTAAGAGTTAAACACATATGCTGGATTAAGATGCTGCCATTCTAGACAATCAAACCCACCCTTGTTGATTGCTAGAATTGATCAAAGATTCATTTCATGGTGGACTTCAAAGAAAATTAATCCAAAGGCTTCATTGGTGATTTTCTCAATCTCGAATTTCAGATTAATCAAATGTTATTTTCTGTGTTCATTGTACATAATCTTCCGCTGTGCACATGTATGTATGAGATATGTATATTGTTTGTATGATGAACACAACCCACATGCAAGAACCCTAAGTAAATCCCCCCCCCCCCCCCCCCCCCCCCCCATAACCCAACAGAATTATGATATAATATTTATACATAAAGAGGATATATGAGTTAAGAAAGATATATTTTGATTTTAGACCAACTGGACATCATTTGATGTAGTCGAAAATTTTGTTAAGTGTAAGTGATTAGAATGACAAGTTTTGAGAAACCAAGTAATTAGACCAATTCGATATAATAAGTGCAATATGTGTAATTTTGTAAGCTATTTAAAGTGTCTTGTGTGAATGTTGAGGCTTATGAAAGGATTAATCTCCATTGATAGGTTAAGGAGAATTAAGTCTTGTAGTCGAAAGTGCTAAGAAGTAAGTATACTAGACTTTTATTGAAATCACAATAAGCATAGTAATTTTCTATGTATGATTTTGTAAATGTGCTTAGAAATATGTTTATGTTATGCCAAAGTATATTTGATATGAAATGTGAAAGTATATATTTATAAATATAAGCATTGACATTGAGCACAGACATATATGTGTTTATGAAAGCGAGCTTTCAAAATAAAATGTGTTTAACAAAGAAAGCTTTTGAAGTGAAAAATGTCCATGAGATATGTTTTATTTTTTGAGGATACTTAAACTCACTATTTACTTAGTAGGCATCTTATGTGATTTGTGGAGCCTTTATATGTGGCCTTTCCTTCAGGATTGGTATATGTTATGTGTTCCGTATGTAGGGAGGATCCTATTGATACCTAAAGGAAGATTGAGTCATCACATTCGGGTGGTGGCGTATTAGTGCATGTGAGAGGACTCACCAATGATCAGGGTGAGGGTTTGGCTCTTACCTTCGGGTATGAACATTATATATGTGTAATTTAAACCTCACTTGTACTATTCCTTTCATACAATATGTCACCTACGAGTGACATTTGGCTCATTATGTGATATGTGATATGAAAGTCCTACTAAGTTGTAGTTGAGTGATGATATTCCTATTATATATTTTGAAAGAATGTGTAAACGCTTACCTAACATGTGATTTGATAAGTTTATGATTTTGATTTATCACAGAATATCATACACATGCATTGTGTACATATATGTATTTGTATTTTGATATATGAAAAACTAGTATGCTTACTGAGTTTCATACTCATTATAGTTTATGATGATTTCAGGTAAATAAGGTATATGTGTGTTTAGCGAATTTGACAAGGCTTCTGCTGTCCCTTGGGTTCCCTAAGTTGCTAGGTTGCTAAGTGTTTCATTTGTGGACACATAGGTTAAGATATTTGATTTGTCCTTATTGAATAAATACTTATGTGTTATTTTATTAGGTGTGGTTATATTTGATTTATGTTTTACCAAGTATGGTCATGTATTGATTTTGCATTAAACTTACTAACAACTTGATAAGGATTCCTATGTTGAATTCAAGTTTGAAATTTTATGCAATATTAATTATGAGTGCCATTATTGAATGAGTGTAAGTTATGTCATGTTTCAGATCTTTTGGGTCTAGGGCGTGACAGTTCCTTTCCAAGATTAGACATATACCTGTTTAAAACACTTATTGAAAAAGTAAGGTCAGGTCTGCTACATATCATAGCATACATAATAGAACCAACTATATTTGAATATGGTATTTTAGACATTTCATCATTTTCAACTTTTGTAACAGGACATTGATCTTTAAAAAATTTAAAATGAGCAGTTTGAGGTATATTAGCGGATTTTGAATCATTCATGGCAAATCTAATTAGCATTTTTCTTATATATTATTTTTGAGACAGTATTAACTTATTTTTGGACCTTATTCTGAAAATATATATTCCTAATATTTTCTTAGATTCCCCTAGATCTTTCATGTCAAATTCTCCTTAAAGAAGAATTTTTAATTTTTTGATTTCATGTTTACTAGAACCAATCAATAATATGTCATCAACATATAATAAAAGAGAGATTTATGATTCACTGCATAAATTTTTAAAATCAAAATAAGAATCATAACTACTTCTTTTAAAACTAAATTCAATTATAAAAGGTATCAATCTTTTTACATCATTGTCTAAGGGACTGTTTAAGTCCATAAAGTGACTTTTTCAAAAGACAAATCAAGTCATCTTTACTTTTATCCTCAAAGCTCTCATGTTGTTTCATATAAATTGTCTTTTCAAGATCACTATGTAAAAATGCAGTTTTTACATCTAACTGTTCAAGTTCCTAATTAAAATATGCAATCAAAGATTAAATATTTCTAATTGTTGTATACTTCACAACATGAGTAAAATTTCAATAAAATCAATTCCCTCTTTTTGAGAGAACCCTATAGCAACTAATCTTTCTTTAAATTTGATAGGGTTAAAGAGGAGTTAATCCATCTTTAATCTTGAAAATTCATTTGTTGTTTACTACCTTTTTATTTTTGGGTTTCTGTACTAATGTCCAGGTGTTATTCTTTTGTAAGGACTTAAGTTTTTCAATCATGGCATTTTTCTATTCTTTAGCATATTTACCATTGATGGCCTCAGTATAGTTTAATGATTCTGATTCATCAATTTCTTGTGCAGACAATAAAGCAAAAACGGTTAAATTATATGAAGAAAATTTAAAAGGTAACTTTACCTCATTTTTTACTCTGTCTCTGGCAAGTTTGTAACTTTCCAATGATTGTTCAGGGTCATTAATTTGATTTTCTTCATCTGTCTATTCTATTTCATGTTTTGTATCAGCATTATTTGATGAATTTTAGCCATCTTGTCTATTTAGTTCAAGTGGCATCACCTCAATTTGAAGTTTCTCTGAAGTTGAACTCGGAGTATTCTATTGCTGACTTGTAATGCCTGCACTTTCTTTATTCTTTTTCAAACAAGGCATATCAAGTTCATTAAAAGTAACATCCCTGCTAATTATGACTTTGATACCACTAACTTCTTTATTTTATAGCCTATAACCCTTCACACCTTCAAGGTAATCAAAAAATACACATTTAATTGACCTAGGTTCACCCTCATGATGTGCATATGCAACACACCCAAATGTTTTCAGATTGGAATAGTTAATAGTTCTACCAGTCCATATTTCTTCAGAGACTTTAAAATTTATACTACTTGCAGGGCTTTTGTTAATCAAATAACAAGCTATAGTAACAACCTCTCTAAAAAAATGTTTAGATAGTCCAGAACTAATTAATAGGCACCTAACCTTTTCTAATAGTGTCTTATTCATTCTTTCAATTACTCAATTCTGTTGAAGTGTGAAAGTTACAGTTCTATATCTTAATATGCCATGTAATTTACAGAAGTTATCAAATTCTTGATTACAGAATTCAATTCCATTGTCTGTTCTTAATACTTAAATCTTCTTATTTGTTTGATTTTCAACAAGTATTTTTCACTGTTTGAATTTATTAAAAGTTTCATTTTTAGCTTTTAACAAATAAATCCAAGCTTTTCTAGAGAAATCATCAATTAGAGAAAGGAAATACCTGTTTCCACAATGAGTAGGTGTATTAGTAGGTCCCCACAAATCAGCATGCACATAGTCCAATAATTTTTTAGACTTATGTATTCTAATTTTAAAACTAAATTCTATGTTGTTTTCCCATAACACAAAATTCATTGAAATCAAGCTTACTTATTTTTTCAGTATCTATTAGATCTTTTTTATTCAATTTTAAAAGACTTTGGACATTAATATGTCCTAATCTTCTATGCCATACTTTAGAATTATCTAAGACTGAACTAATTATAATGGTAGCAACATTAGTATTAGTGTGACCCATCAAGATGTATAAACCTTTCTCTTTCACACCATTCATAATCACCAAGGCTTCTTTCATTATTTTTAAATTTTCATTTTCAGCTTTCTATATATACCCATTATCATCAAGAGTTCCAAGTGATATTAATTTTTTTTTTAAGGTTTGGGACAAATCTAACATCAATCAAAGTCCTATTCAAACCATTATGCAATTTCAAGGAAATATTCTCAATTCCTAATACCTGCATGCTTGGTTATTACCCACAAGAACTCTACTACCATCAAATTCTTTGAACTCTTTAAACTATTCTTTCTTGGGACACATATGATATAAATACCTTGAGTCTAATACCCATTCATTCAAAGTTTCATCAATAGATACAGTCAAAGCTCTGAGTTTTCATAATCATTTCTAGCTATAGCAATACAACTGTTTTCTTCTTCATTAATTTTTCTTTTATTTTCTTAAGTCTCTTATAGTAGTTTCTTCTAAAATGACCCTCTTTACCACGGTAATAGCATTTCCTAGAACCTGTTCTATATTTAAACCTTGATTTATTTCTATTTTCATTCTTATTAGTGTCTTTCTTTTCACTTTTACTTCTAATATACAAAGAATTACCATTTCTATAGATTAATTTTTTTGATCTTAACTCTAAGTCTCTGGCCCTTAAGGCTTTAATACAATCATTAAGAGTTAATGTCTTTCTACCGTATTTTATAGCAGTCTTAACATCTTTGTACATATGAGGTAACGAGTTTAGCAATATTACATCCATCAAGAGTTAACTCTAAGTCTCTGACCCTTAAGGCTTTAATACAGTCATCAAGAGTTAATGTCTCTCTACCGTATTTTATAGCAGTCTTAACATCTTTGTACATATGAGGTAACGAGTTTAGCAATATTACAGCCTCATTTTCATCTCTTATCTTTTCTCCAGCATTTGTAAAGTCAAGACACAGTTTCTTGAAATCACCTAGATTTTCTTCTAATGTCTTATTACTATCCATTTTATACCTAAATAGTCTTTCTTTCATATAAATTTTACTAGAAAAAGACTTAGTAAGATAAAGAGATTAGAGTTTTACCCAGAGGCCAGCTACGACTGTTGCTTCATTTACTTGACGAAGAACATTGTCGGCAAAATTCAGAATCATCTTGCTAAACGCCAACTCATTCATTTTTATTCTTTGATTAGCGGTCAATGTTGATCAAAGCATTTCTGGATCAGCAAGAGCTTGAGAAAATTTTTGTTGTGTAAGAAGAGCCTTTAACTTCTTTTGCTATAAACTAAAATCTCAACTTCCATCGAATCTGTCAATCACAAATCTTGTAGAACTCATTGTGATTGTACAAAAATTTCAAGAAATTTCTATTTTCCCCAAATCCTAGCCTATGATCGAGAAACCCTAATCCTAAAAAAAAAAATAACTTAGCTCTGATACCATTGTTGCAAAATCAACTTAGGCTAGAAAATACAAACAATATACAAACCAACTACAAGATTACAGTAGAGATCAACACCAAAAATTTAAGTGGTTCGGTTTCAAAATAAAACCTATATCCACTGAGCTCAGAACAGAGATAAATTCACTATTAAGATGAACATTACAACCTAAGAGTGATTTCTCACTCATACAATCTACAGATTACAAGGAAATAATAAGGTTACACATAATGGCCAAAAATCCTAAGAATAAGAACAATAGAGAAAGCTTAAAGACCTAATCCAGAAAACTCTCAAACCAGAAAATGAGAATACACCTTTTAGGGTTAAACAAACATGTATATTTATACTGAAGTAAAAAGACATTGTTCTATATTGCTCCCAAAAATGACGCGTTTCACTTCCGCTTTTAACCATATTTCAACCAAGTTCTTGGTAATTTTTCTCATTCACTTTGGAACCACAATTCTTCCAATAAAATAACGTGCCTATAAAGTAAATGGACATTGGGCAAGATTGTCAATCCAAGCACTAACTTCTAAGGTACAAGCAAATGTTATATTTTATGGACATAATTACTAATTTACCCTAGTAGCAGAATTGCTTATGAGTTGAATTATAGAACATTGGGGTTTAAAAGTAAATATGGAAACATACTAACAAAATGTTTTTTCTGACCACTTTCAGTCTCTTTTTTTTTACCCCACAGCCCCAGGTAGATTTATTTCTCTCGTAGTTGATTGTATTGACCTGTGTCTTTTAGAGGCTAGTCATCAAGCATTAGAGGCTCTTTTTAAACCGGATGAGATATATAAGGTATTGTTCTAGATGGATCCATCCAAAGCTTTAGGTAAAGATGGTATGCCTGCATTGTTTTATCAAAAGTATTGGGATGTCATTGGTCTTGATGTTGTTGCATGGTGTTCGGAGTTTCTGAATGGTGACTGTTCTCTCTTATCAATCAACGAAACTCTTGTCACTCTTATCCCTAAAAGTGATGACCCTAAATATTCCTCTCAATTTCAACCCATTAACTTGTGTAATGTGTTGTACAAGATCATTTAAAGGTTATGACTAATAGGTTACGTGGTGTCTTGTGAGATATCATTTCAAAATCTCACAATGCCTTTGTTTTTAGGAGTCTCATTACTGACATTATAATTATAGGGTTTGAATGTCTTTATCATATTAAGCATCAAAAGCATAGCTCTAATGGGCATCTAGCACTCAAGTTAGACATAACGAAGGCCTATGATCAGGTGGAGTAGTATTACTTTGAAGTGGTAATGCGAAAGATTGGCTTTCCCAAGAGATAGTGCTCTATGGTTCTACATTGTGTATCGTCAGTCTCCTATTCACTTCTCATTAATGGTAAGCAATTTGGAATAATCATATCAACTAAAAGACTGCATCAGGGACCCCTTATCATTTTACTTATTCATAATTTGTGTTGAAGGTCTTTCGTCATTATTTAGAAAAGCTAAAGCACACAAAAAGTTTATAGGATTTTAGTATGACCGAAATAGGCCCGTCATTAGTCATTTATTCTTCGCAGATGATAGCTTGATTTTCTCCTGGGCATCTATGTCAGATTGTAATTTCATTTATGCCACTCTAGAGTAGTATTCTAGGGCGTCTGGCCAAATAGTGAATTATTCTAAGTCAACGATGTGTTTTAGGCTGACTGTATCTGATGAGCTTTGTAGTATGGTTGTTAATGCTCTAGATGTTCAATAGGTTAGTTGTCACATCAAGTATCTTGGTTTACCACATGTATCAGGTAGAAGCAAAAAGGATTGTTTACATTCATCAAAGATAAAATATGGCAGAAGCTTCAAGGGTGGCAAGCACAACCTTTTTCTTCAGCAGGGCGTGAAGTGCTTATCAAGGCGATGATCCAATCCACTCTTGCTTATTCAATGAATATTTTCTACCTACCTGCATCATATATTCATGAGATTCACAGGTTATATGCTCAATTTTGGTGGGGCGGTAATGATGAACAGAGAAAGATGCACTTGTGTTCATGAGAGGCCTTGTGTGATCACAAAAATGATGGTAGATTAGGGTTTCACAATTTATTTCTTTTTAAAGAAAGCTATGTTGGCCAAGCAGAGTTGGAGAATCCTAACCCATCATAATTCTTTAATGGTGAGGGTTTTTCGAAATCTTTACTTTCAGGATGGTTCTTTCTTACAAGCTAGATTAAAATTTGCTTCGTCATATCTTTGGAAGAGTATAATATGGGGAAGGAAAATTATTCTTCATGGCTATCGGTGGATAGTAGGTAATGGGGAAACTATCTCAGTATATCATGATCCATGGCTACCTCGACCCCTTTTCTTTTGACTTTTATATCCTCACAAGTTGTCTAAACATGCTCGGGTTTCCTCTTTTATTGCCCCTTCAGGTAATTGGATATAGACCTAGTTCGGCGTTCTTTTTTAGTTGAAGAGGCCAATGAGATTCTTAGCATTCACTTTCGCCGACAAATTTTTTCTACAACAAGATATGATAACTTAGCATTTTGAAAAGTATGGCCATTATTCTATTAAAAGATGATTTTGGCTATCTGTTAGATTATAAGATGTGAGTACAGATTAAAATAGGGTGTATACATGGGGTTTAAGTGTTCATAATCAATATACACGCATCAAATATGCAACGGAAGTCTTAAAACTATCATATGAACACATTTTATGCATTTAATCAAAATTAAAATAATGATTGAGAAACCTCACCTTTGAAGCCTTTGGAGTAATTTTATGAGAATCCACCCGAAGTAATTACTGTTGGCAATTCTAGTGATCAATATAGTAGGCTTGATCAGCTAGACAATAGCTTAAAATTCAACTTTGGTTTAACTCTTTAAACCAACTTGATTAACAATTAATCAAACCTTAACTCTTAAGCTATTCAAATAAATACAAAGCAATTGATATTTTTTTTCTAATTCAACATTTGAACAAGAAAAATTATCCTATCAATTATTTGTATTATGTTCGGCCACTTAAAGAAATGGGGGAGGTGATTTTGTTCTTTGTTTCCTTTGCTTTTAATTTTAAAAATAAAAACAAAAACTTTCTTTTTAAAAAATGTTTCTCTCTCTTGACCACACACACATATATCATATATATATATATATATATATATATATATACCTTTTGATTATTTTAATATTTATTTTTTAACCTTAGTTAAGTTTTAACCAAACTAAAGTTAAAACTAATCCTAGGTTAGTTAGCAAACTTAACCCTTAAGTTTAGTTAGATATTTAAGTTAATCTAACCCTAATTAACTTCTAACTTAGATTAAGTTTAGGATTATTTAATAATTAAATAATCTAAATATCCAATTAACTTAATCTAATGGTTAACAATTAACCATTGTTAAGTTAATAATTTACTTAACAATTAAACAAATTATTTTGATTATTTATTTAACAATTAAGAAATATTACCCTTAAACTCTCATTTAATTGAAAGTGAATCCCACCAAACTCTTGAGATAAATTATCTGAATGTTTATTATGCACCTTTAAACTCTCATTTAATTGAAAGTGAATCCCACCAAACTCTTGAGATAAATTATCTGAATGTTTATTATGCACCACGTGTCACCATTTAGTTGGTCAATAATAATGTTATCCAATTAAGATATATTTAACACTTAAGTACAGACACTCGCATATCCTAAAAGTTTTTTAAACAAATATTCAATTCTATTAGATTTCACTGGATTAAACTATTCAAACCGGCACGCTGCCCCAGTGCATAATAAGTACACTTCATATTACTAGAATCCCTAGGTCTACACTCGATTCGTCAAATAAAATTATTTCATAAGTTCATGATCGATGCTCCATGTATACGTCATGGATATTACAAATTAACGTGTAAAACCATACAAGTTGAGGTCAGAATGCATACGTATAATCCTTCTGTCCATTACACCCTAGATGAGTGGAGATGTGGATCAACATTGTTAAATCCCCATGTGCTCATTCAATCTTGTCTTCAGACTCGTATCTCGATGAACAATATAAACAAACACTTTTGTTATATTATCCGACCTTATGGAAAACTCTTTTCTCATGTATATTGCTCACAATCGTAAGATTTTCTGAGAAATAATCTCGAAGCATCGGATATACAACCTACTTATGTGAGCTGAGGGATCTCGTATTTACGCACACTGAACTCTCTGAGAATCGAACCATAACCATATCTAACGACACGTAGCGGTCAGACTATGAAAGGTCTCTGACATCCATAGAACCAAAGTGTAGTGGATCACCCACAAGTCCACTGTGGTGCTTAGGTCAAAGGATCATACATACTATTCAACTCAAGAAGACCTACCATTGACGGTTTCATAGGATATCTATTGGGCTCCTCGTGAGTTTACCTAATATTCAGTCATGACTAGATACTGGTATGTCTATATGAGCTCTCGTCTTATGGTCAGCTAAGAATAACCATCTGTACCCTACAGATATAAACATACACTGATCTATATGAAAATGATTCATTGATAGACCTGCATTAGTGAAAATATATTAGGAACGCAGTGTTTAAGAACACACTTGCATAATAATATTTCCTAGCTCCCATTGTAACTCCTTACAATTATATCATTACTAGTGCATCATCAGGTCTTTGTCTCATTATAGACAATGTTCTAACTCCTTAGATCTCGCTGAGTCTTATAACCTGCTAACTCTTAACAATATTAACTGTTAGCATTTATAACCCTCAGTTTTGCTAACCTTTAGCACCAATTTAAACTACTTTAGACCAGATCTGAACCCTTTCAAATCATACAATATTCGTAATATGACAAACATCATTACCATTTAATAAAAAATATTAGCGATTTAATAAAATATAAATTGTATAAATAATATCAAATAAATATTTATACAAATAAAGATGACACATAAGCGCATACTCCAATATAAGGTTTAGCAGGTTGTTCATATAACTCTCTATTACAATTGTGGTGGCAGAAACTTTGAAAACTTGATATCCCTCCAAAAAATTAAAAACTTTGTCTAGCAAGCTTCTCATGAATGGTTACCAACAATGCTTAACCTCCAACGCCATTATCTGCTTGTTGATAATACCTGTCCACGATGCATAGAGACATTGGAAAGCACATTTCATGCCTTGTGGTCTTGCAAATGCCTGAAATGAGCATGATGGGATTGTGATTTTATGTCTACTATTTTGGTTCCTATGCAGATTCCAGTGACAGAATTCTTTATTCTTTGTATGTAAGATCTTAGTGCATCAGATTTGGAGCTACTGTGTGTGTTCATGTGGAGATCGTGGTTTGTTAGAAACCTGCATGTTCATTGCATGGGTATGAGCGTAGATATTGCTTCAATCCTTTCTTGGTCTCGTCATTTTTTTATGGAGTTTCATGAGGCGAGAAAGAAGCAAGCTTCTGTGCCTCCTGTTGATCGAGCAGTTCCTTGGAAAACCCCCTTCAGGTTATCACATAAAGCTCAATACTAATGCTTCATTGCACTCAAGTTCTGGTATCACTAGGTTGGGGTATATTGCCCGTAATTCTGTTAGGCAAGTGGTTGCAGCCGGAGCCCAAAAATTGGATTGTTTACGGCAGGTTTCTTATGCTGAAGCAATAGGAATCCTCTATATCTAAATCGGCTCTGTGATTTGAGCTATCTAGATATAAAATCTAATTCTCGACAGATTATCAATGCAGTACTCTCTTAACTTACAGAGCAGGATATTTTTCGGTTATTTGACATATTTTAACTCCTTCCATTTCTTCTTTTTGCTTAAAGAGTCTAACAAGGTGGTACATAGTATTGCTAAATTTGCTTTATCTATGCAATCTAATATTTATTGGATGTGAATGTCCCAAGCTTATTAGAATACTGTGTTGCAGAGGACTATCCTCACTCTGAATTATTATTTTAATGGAATTACAATTTCCTTAAAAAAAAGCGAATGAGTAGTGATTTGTTCCTTTTGGGGTCCACGAGCCATGGCCGTTGAGAGTAGGGTACTATACTGTTTTTTAATGCTGCGTTGCGGGACCCATCACTATAATGCAGTGGGAGAGGGGGATAATTTGGGAAAGAAAAGGATATTTTCTTCTGTCACGAAATCGGTTGATGAACGTCGTTTAGTAAAGGCACGCGGCGTGATTTTTCGACAAAGACGTTATATCGTTTGGGGGTGATGCGATGTGAACACGCGTCCGGAGATATGAATGTCGAGGCCGTTGGATAACTTGAGTGGACCACCAAAGGACGAAGCACCTCCTTCGTAGTTCGTCCTTTGTTTCGCGATATGGACTGTTAACCCACATCGGTCTTCCTTTGCTTTTTTTTTTTTTTTTCTTTCTTGTTTTTACTTAGATTTTGATTTCATCTTGACCAAATTTATACTTTTACTTCCTTTAGTTTTCGGTTAAAAAAAATTACCCTCTCGATATGATGGGAATTACTGTAACCAATAGATGCTTGAAGCAAATTCTAGAGACTCCAATTAACAAATAGAAAATCCTTCAAAAATAGAATGACGTTTATAAAAGTGATGCCCTAAATTCAACTAAAAATATTCCGAATATTTTAGATTTATTTGACTTCGTTAGGATTTTGGACGGCGACGAGAACACTAAAGTGCTATTATATTGATATATACTAATTATTGTATTGGGAAATTAATGAAAATTAATTTTTATTGTAGCACAATACGATCCAATTTATATAAATTTAGAGAAAAATATATATTCTTTATATCGGTTTTTTTTAGAAGGGACTCAAATCATAACTCTCAATTCAAAAATAATTCACTCACCACCTTAAGTGAATAATCATTAAGCTCGCAAATTTAAAATACTAGTTTATAATATATATATATATATATATATATATATATATATATATAGGTAAAGATGTGGAGTCTCTAGACTAATGACCAGTCAGTCAATAATAAAAATTAAGTGAAATTAATGACATATATTTATATTTGTTATCAACCAGTTTATTTTTCTTCCCTCTCATTCTTATTACTTTCTCTCTCATTAACGTTATCTTCTTCAACTTAAGATCGCTAAAATGTACTGTAAAACTTTTTTATTATTGAATCATTTGTTTAAACAAGTACCTCTTCTCTTTATTTCTTAACTAGTCTTCTCTTAAATATAAAATTTTGAGAAAAAAGAAAATTATTTCTCGCCATAAAATTTTGCAGATGAATCAGAATTTTGATATTTAATCGTGTTTTTAAAATTTATTTTTCTAACTCTTTGGTATACAAAGATAATCAATGAATAAAGATGTCAAACACCGTTTATTTATTGAAAGGGCACAACGTTTGATTTTAAAAGTAAATATATATCCATTAATTTAATATATCATATTTTGTATGGTCATTTATAATGAGCATTAACTCGTTTTGCTAGTAATTCCAATGGGAAATTGAGGTCGTGGTCTCGTAACATTGAAGATTAATAATAATAATAATAATAATGTCGATGATGTTGGGTACAATTTTCGATCTAAGAAAGTTAGACCATAAATTAGGTTGAGAGAAATGAATAAAAAGCCTTAAAGATGGGCATCTCGTTGCCAAAGATCAAGTTGGATTTAGAGTTTCATTCTGGTGGTAATAAATTTGAAAATAAATGGAGAGCAGACTGAACACCAAGTTAGAGCAAGCTTGAGCTGCAGATTAAGTGGACTGAGAGAACTTGAGGAGCACAAAGGAAACGAGGTCAATGGTTGGCATTGGTGAAGTGGCCAATGACCATTCTCCAACGCTCAAGTCAGGTAGCTATTATATGGAGAGCGTTCTTTAGGGTTTATTTGTCCTTGAGAAAGTGTAGAAAATTTTAGAGAGAATAAAGAAGGTTTCTCTTATTAGAAAGTTGTTCAAAATTTGAATTGTTCAGTTCTGCTTACCACTTTTTACTTTTAGAGATAAAATTTGAGTTTGAAGGGTGTCAACTTAGAGATTTCCCTTTAAAGGTAATATGTGGTCGACTATTATTGAAGAACTGTCTATATCACGATAGGTATTTGGAGAATTTCACTTGGAGGAGTAAGGAGGTCATTTAACCTTTACTAATATTTGGAGTACTGTGATTATTAGTAATTGATCACTTTATTGAGTTATCAGCATGAGTTGGTGAGATCTAAGAAGCATTGAAAGGTCATCTGATTGTCACTTTAAGCTTAACAGATTTTATGCTGAGTTGCTCATCTATCACATACATATTATGTTTATTGTGTCAACAATATTAGTTGGATACAAAGTTTTGATGCTAACTGACATTATGTTCTCTTATTGACTTATTGAAGATTATCTTATTCAATTTTATCCTTAGGTCAGATAATTAGGTGACATAGTGCTTAGGTGCTCCTCTAGCGGGTCTTGTTAATGATGTGATGAGACTTAAGATGTGTTGGACTTAACATGTAAGCCTATTGGTAGGCCAATGAGAACGTGGCAGATGTTCAGGTCCTATGACATATTCTATGACACCGGTATTAAGTAGTGACATGTTCTAACACGAGTCCAACTAGATGAACTTCTTGGACCAAATTTTATAAATGTTTAAGTGTTTCAGCTCGAGCTTAATTTTATTGACGTAATTTATTTTGAGTTGGATTGCTCAGGAAGTAGGCTGGACCTAAATACCAAAATAAGTTTAATGTTGGACTAGACTAAGTATTACCAATTTTTATCCCTAATAAATAATAATAAAAATGATTAACAAGGGGGAAGAAATAGAAGTCAAGAGATAAAATTAACATCTCGGAGAGGGAGAATGGAAGAACGAGAGAGAAAAAAAAAATTATACTCCATCCTATTAATCGCTGATAGACAAATCTAAAAATTAAAAAATAATGTAAAATGTTGGGTAAAATTAAAAGGCAATGTAGAGAGGGTTTAAGAGTACGTAAAACTGATTAAATAAACTCTATAGAAGTAGAAGACGCCTAAAATGAAAATAAAAGCTCAGTGTTCACTCAGAAAATGTTTTTTTCCGAAAATAAAAAAACAAATAATACAATCGTTTTTTTTTAAAGAATTTTTATAAATAAAAATAAAGAAGGCTTGCTTTTTTATTAAAAAAAAAGAAAGATTGTCGAGCATGAACCTTTTTGTAACTTTTGGAACATGGGCATCTCATTAGCTAATGCTTTGAGTTTGTCATGATTTGCCCTTTTTTTTATTTATAACTTTTTATTTTATCCGAGAAGTAAAAAGCTGCAAAACTTGAAGAATGCCTGGGGTGGGGGGTGACTCTACTCTGTTGTATGATTAGAAATACCGATGACACATTCCCATAAAGCGATCCTTCCAGTCTCTCTCTTTAACAGTTCCTTTACAGATTCACCCTGCTTGGAGTTAAAAGCTTCCCCAGATGTTCCATTTTGCACGTAGATCAATCATTAACTATTTCACATAATCACTCGGTGGAGATATAAGCTCAGATGTTGTGGGGGTAGTAACAGTTACGAAGGGTAATAAAGCTTATGTACAGAGACGTAAATATACTCTCAATGAATTTCATTACCGAATATTTGAGATAAAACAGCAAGAATATAGGGTTTTTGTATTTTATTTTTTGGGTTCTCTTTTATAATTTCTCTCGGCACTACTTTTTCTGGTAGTGGACATGCTAAGGCCGCGTTTGCCAAACAAAATGAACACGATATAACGATACTGTCATCTCATTTCTCATTTTCTAAATTCCATCTTCGGTCCAAAAAATTGAAATGCTGTTGGCAAAGCAAACACGACCTAAGGTGCTGCGGATATCCAGACATAAAAAATAAATAAATAAAAATAAATGGTGTTGGTAGGACATGGGCCGGATGTTTTCTAGCAAGTGAGAGAATAACACAAGTACTGGGCCCCAATAATTATGTCTGCCCAAAAATTACAAACGTGTAACTATTTCCCTTCTTCAAATCCATCTGTTGACACCATCCCTCGCATGATGAAGAAAGAGAACAAGTTTTCAGGGACATAACATTTCACACATATTCTTATTCTGTCGTTAAGTTGGCTCTTTTGTCTTAAAAATAATTTGGTAATTTTCATCTTCGGGGGTAATAATTGCAGTTTTTCATGCTTTCATAAATAACGACATATAGTTTGTCATTTGTATTTATATTTATATATTTGAGATATAAAATTTATATATTTCGATATTTGTTATATTTATTATTAATTAATATTTTAATATCTAATAATTATTAATTAATAACACATTAATTAAAATATAAATTTTATATTATAAATATAACACTACTCTTAAATAAATTTTAACTACTTGTGAAACACTTATAATATGTCAACAATTTAAATTTCAGTATTATAATAATAAGTGTTACTAGTTCTAATGTTTATACATTGAATTTGAGTCGAATTTAAAATTATTTTTATTGATATAAAAGACTATTTAGTTTTAACACTTTAATTTGCTAAAATTGATTATTTACTATAATAAACTACTGTAATGAATTGACATGGATACATGTGTATATATATATATATATATATATGTTGACCAAAAAAATAATTTTTTGAATTAATGAGTTTTAAATAATTATTAACTAATAACACATTAATTAAAATATAAATTTTATATTATAAATATAACACTACTCTTAAAAAAATTCTAACTACTTGTAAAACACCTATAATATGTCAACAATTTGAATTTGAATTATTATAATAATAGGTGTTACCAGTTCTAATGTTTATGTGTTGAATTTGAGTCAGATTAAAATTATTTTTATTGATATAAAAGATTATTTGATTTTATCACTTTAATTTGCTAAATTTGATTCTTTACTATAATAAACTACTGTAATGAGTTGACATGAATATGTGTGTATATATATATATATTGACGAAAAAAATAATTTTTTGGACTAATGAATTTTAAAATTGTATTGTTGCGAGAATTAATACATTGAGCTTCGTCTTATTAGGCTTGAAGGTTAAAATTTGAATATTTTTCTCTGCTAACGATGGTAAAACATCTGTAAAACATTATAAATTGTCATTAAGATCTCGTTGAAGTGAATTTCGGTAAATACTTTCTAATACTTAAATCAGAAAGATTGTTTTAATAGAATTTTAAGGGATCAACAAGAGAATTTTGAAAAGAGAAAAATTGAATGCAAATAATTTTTTATCCAGAATCTATAATTCATTACTAAAAACTAAGTCATTTTCTTAATGTTATTGTTTTCTCACTTATTTATAGCATTGGTTTTTAATGAGTACTCATTATATTTATTTTCGCCGATGTTGTAGTTGAGTTTGATAAGTTTTGCTAGTTTTGGATTATCTTAATCTCTTGGCGTGATTTGATGGATTATTTTCTAAATATATTATAATTATTCTCTTCTTTATAAATATGTTTCATTTATAACACCAGTTTCCTCTTTAAATTTATTTTTATAATAAGCCTGATTACTTATTTGTTCGGTCCGATAGTGATCTAATTAATTCTTTTGCTGTCACAATAGTTCGGCATCTCTTATCGAGCTGGTCTCTATACTTCATTCTCGCTCATTAAGTCTTGTTTCAATCCCTGTTGGGGTATTTAGTCAAAATAAATAAGTTATTCGGCATGTGGTTGGCCTGGTACTCGTACCGAGTCAATTTTTTTGACCTAATCCTCTTGGTCATGTGGGAATTTATAATCTTAGTTGGCTCTGCAGGGAGGATAAATGGGTGATATACAAGTGTCTTGAACTGAACCTGGTTTAAGTGACCAAACAAGTTCTTTTTTATAGGATATAGAAACTCATTTGATACCAATATAATTAATTATACCCTCCCTTGAAAAATGAAATTAAGTTATAGAAATGGTTGTCATTTGTTATGAGTAATGTTAAATATTTTAAAATTTTATTTTAAAAGTGATATGTCAAATAAATATTGGGTGTAATAAATAATTTTAAAATTTATATTATATTACTACTTAATATTTGTTTAATATATTATTTTTAAAATATAATTTAAGATAAAATTTTAGGATACTTAATATTGCTCAAATTTTAAAAAAATTTATTGGTTTTTCTTAAAATATTAATTTAAGCAAATTAAAAAAAGATTGCAATATCGAGGAGAGATTTCTCATAATTTTTTTATAAATATGTACCGTAATCTACAAGGGGCGGGGGTTGAATGATTTTTGCTTGGTATTTGTGGTAGGTAGATGAGGTGTCAAATCTTCGAGGGGCCCAAGAGAATTTTTACCATATATTCCGAGCCAAGGCCTCCACAAGCATTGGATTGGGTGGGTGCAAATTTCAACGTTGACAGAGTTGCAGGGCCAAATGAATAGAATTGGAATTGACGATGTTAAGAAATGTCTAAAAATAGTTTATTTTTCAAAATAAAAATTTAATTTAATCACAAAATAAATTTATAAACTTTATTAATTATACATACGATTTTTGTTGTACTATTTTATTATTAAAATATTTTTGTATATCTCTCATAAATTATTTATAATTTTGATCAAAATATACATTGAAATTAATTAAAATAAGTAGTTTAAAATAAAATAAACTAAAAATTGATAAATTTAATTAAAAATTATTAAAAAACTACAAAAAAATAAAATCCAACAAAAAAATTAGAGAAAAAAGTTGAGGTCGACAAGACCTTGCACCTAACTCATAGTCAACTTGGACAACACCTCGTGCGTTAGGTGTTGTGCAAGTTGGGGTCTTGCGTCATACCTTGCGCACGGGGTGTTGTGCAAGACCTTAACTCGTGCAATGCCCCACATGTGAGGCATGGTGCGAAGCCCTTCCTCACATCTCATGCGAGGTGCAAAAAATTCTGATATTGTCTATTATTTTTGTTTTTAATTTTATTATTTTTCATACTTTTTTTTATATTAATATACAAAATTAATTATTTTTAATATATAGCGTATTTTTTAAAATTTATTTAGATAATAACAATTTTTTTTTATTTTGTGGCTTAAACTACAGATAATTTTTAAATTAAATTATTCATAAAAATAATTTCATCTATTTATTAATTTATTAGTTAATAAAAATTTATCAAATAATTTTTAACTATAAAAATTTAAAACATTTTAGAAGTAGTTAAACAAAACCCATATGTTAGTTAGGACGCCCACTGCCCACTGCCCACTGCCCATACTTTTAATTCTGTAGACCATCATAGCAATTACCCATTGACTCGTTCTAATTTTAAGCAAAATTGTGTGTGAGAACAATATCTTGTTAATCCAGACCCAGTCTAAGTATTAAGTACAGTACTTTTTGGTGTTCAACTTAGTCATCTTATCTTTTTTGCTTTGCTTGGATACGTTTCCATTTCCACTTGTCACACTCTCTAGTGGCCTTGTCTCTGTTTTTATTCTTATTTTCCTCTGATTTTACTCAAGAGTTTATATCATCTCAAAACCCCCAAAAAAAAAAAAAAAAAAGCACTTCAAAAATGTGTTTTGACAACAGTTATTAGTTGTTAATATTTTTTTTACCATTTCATTTGCTTTTATGATCGAGGAGAGTTTTATATGTTTTAAGATGATAGTGATTCTCCATTAAAAAAAAACTATTTTCCTTAATTTTAATAAATATTTTATTTATTTTAACCAAGTATTGAAATAATATTGAAAGGTTCTTAGAAAGTCACGGTCTGACATGTCGTTTTCATCATTATCAACCCACCAGTTTCAATTTCAAGCCCCTGGTTTTACATTTACATATCTGTTGGCTGTAATAGTCAAATTTCACACCTTTCTATTAAAGACTTATAAATATTTATTTACTGCTAGAAAAAGAAATGGCGAGTATAAACCTGAATTCTTTTGTTTTTTGTAATAGTCTTGTTTTGAATGTATCGACCTAAAAGAAGCTTAGGCTATAGGTACAATAAAAATTGAGTTAACCTCTAAATAAATTTTTAAAAAAAAAACTCTTCGTCTATTATTACTATTTTATAAACTTTATTATAGCTCCTTTGAATTTGATTATGAATAGGTAGTCAAGTCAGTCAGATTAGTTTACCACCAGGCCATGTTTACTCCATTAACATCGCACACTGTATGACACCCAAGCTAAAATGTCGACACTTGACAAGCCACTCAATGACACCACTACGTGTTGTCCATAGAGTGCTTTAGGAGCCAAGCCCCATCAATTGCTGTATGGTAGAAGCCTAATATGCGACAGTTTTTGTGACCCCGCGTGAATAAAACCCTTTTTCTCAGATTTAATTATAAAATAATTTATGTGTTTGTAAAATAATATTAATATTTAAACTTTTAATAAAATATATATGAATGTCCGCAGTTAAAAATATTTTGTTAAAGTCTGTCAAATGAGTAAATTACTGTTTTTAATATATATTTTAAATTTTGTATCTTAATAAAAGTCGTTAAATAATAATAATAATAATAATAAACTCTTAAAAAATTCCAAAATAACAATAAAATTTAAAAAATTGAAAAACAAAAAATTCTGAATTTTTTATTATTGTTATTATTAAAAAATAAAAAATAACGTTTTTAAAAAGACAAAAAATATAAAAAAAGTGTTCTACCGATGGCCAGATCAGGCCATGGCAGCCACCAGCCATGGTAGATCAAGCAATGGCTGCGGCCTAATTTGGCCTGGTCAGATCAGGCCGATTTTTTTTTTAATATAATCTTTTTAAAAGAAATTGATAATTTTAAAGGTGAAATAATTTTATAAAATTGTAAATATTAGACAATGATATGTGATTATGTGG
This sequence comes from Ailanthus altissimus, assembly GCA_946807835.1. Taxonomy (NCBI): domain Eukaryota; kingdom Viridiplantae; phylum Streptophyta; class Magnoliopsida; order Sapindales; family Simaroubaceae; genus Ailanthus; species Ailanthus altissimus. Next base: position 27,288,321 of record OX327684.1, read on the forward strand.
CCTGTTAAATCAATTCTTTCTATATATATATATATATATGTAAATTAATAATTTTTACTTTTAATATAATTTTTTTCTTCTCTGTGTGTACTTTTTTTGCTAGTTGGAAGAATACCATAATTCTTGACGCGTATGTATGCACTGATAGCAACAAAGTGAGGAGAATAGGAGCCCCCTCCGCGTACCCACCTTTTATTAAGATATAAGAATGTAGATGCGGGGTCGTAGGTTAACTTTTTTGTCTAGATTTTATTATTTTTGAAGTTAAATCAGTAGATTGTTACAAAGATTGTGGTGCTGGTGGAGGAGAAAAAAGCTAAAGAACACGATGACGACCGACGACTGATGACTATGGTCCCAATCCCATCCTAGCGTAGGCAGCCAGGTCCATCTCCTTTGAATTTTGGTTACTGGATTGGATTCTTCTGGTTAATGTTAATTTTTTTTTTCCATAACAGCATTAGTAAGACTTGCCTATTCTTAAATAGTCAATTTACTATCTTTTGTGAAGGCTCTGGTATTTTCGAATTTTATACTCTTTTCATCCAATGGCCCCTGCCTTGGCTTGATTGCATTGGTTTTTCATAGATTCGGTCTCCATGAAGTGATATCATGTGGTAGGATCAAGCTTTAATATCTGATAATTTCCTGAATCCTGACCCACATTGCATGTAAAATTTAAATGACGGGGTCCAATTCTATCAACTAGGCTCAATTATGCAGAAGCAAACGTCAACTTGTTCTTGGATCTATATTCATACTATTTTTTCTCTTTCGATGCGTCTACTCATCAATAGCTTCAACACAGAAGAAACTGTTTGATGACATATTTTTGGTTTTCAAATAGTCAGCTGCTGTCCGCCGTGGTTTTCATTTTAAATAATGCAGGAGACCTGTTCCATGGTGTTGATGGATCCGCAATTGTTTTTAAGTGAGAAATACACTTACTAGTAAATCTTACAATAACATTTTAGACTCAAAAAAGTATTGGCAAAATCTTCATCCCCAAACCAGATGGTCGAATCTTGAGTGGCATAATATCCATAACACCGACATGCTTTACAGAAACTTGCTGGAAGCTGGCCCTATCTAACACGCAAGCATATAATAAAGGAAATTTTTTAAAAATAACCTTAGTAATTTTATAAATATTTTTTATTAGTCATTTTTTAATTATCTATTCTCTATTAATTAAATAAATTGTAAATAGATATTTTTGTCATCATAGCATAATATAGTATTAAACAAAATATGTAAATGTTAAATCTAATAAATTTAAATTTGATTGAAAAAAAATTTATCTTTAAAAATATAATTTAATATTCAAAATTCGAATATTGATAAAATTTGGAAGAGAAACAAAATTGAATAAAAGCAAAATGAGATGACAAAAAAAAAATTGAAACAAGTTACATCGCAAGTCCGCAATTATTAATTGAGATAGCCAACAAATTGTTGGTCATCTCAGCCAACAATCACGATTATTAACTGATACAACATACAAATTGTTGGTCATCTCAGTTAACAATTACAAACCCGCAACTATTATCACAATGTAATTCATTTTAATTTTTTAATTTTATTTTTAAGTTATTTTTTTTTCATTCAACTTCATTTTTTTTTCAAACTTCACAATTATTTAAATTTTAAATATTGAACCGAATTCTTAGAGATAGTTAACTCAACTCAAGTTGAAATTTGTTAAATTTAGCGTTTTAAATTTTGTTTAATATTATATTATATATATGAAGGTAAATATGTTCGTTTACAATTTTTTTTAATTAATAAAAAATTAAGTAATTAAAAAGTGATTAATAAAAAATATTTGTATAATTATAGAGTTATGATTGAAAATTTCCATATAATAAATAGGTCCTGCCAGTTAAGCATGTCTAAGGGAAATTAAACGAGCTGGAAAATTGATTATCAAGTGATTAACAACAAAATGTTGTATTAAAATTCAGAAAACTTACAATTGTTTTTCCCACTCAAAAGCTTACAATTATTTCTCCCACTCAACACTCCAATGGTTTGTACCATGCTGATGTTGAAAAAGAATAACTCCTGACAGCCTGATTACTTATACCCTGCCAAAACATTAATGACTTCCTAACCTAAAATGCCTGAACACACACCCCTAGCAGTGTATTATGCTTCAGGGAACATTAATAACTTGAATGGATTGCAGCATATCAGAGACAACAATGACAAGGTCACCAGACTTGATCATCCTTCTTGCTTTAAGCAAGGAGAAAGTTCTGTTGATGTTGCTGTCCATATCATCAGAGAAGCCAAGACAGAAAGGCATCAAGCCCCATTGTAGGTTCAAGCGCCTCCGCAAAGAGGGTGTTGGAGTATATGCAAAGATTGGGCAGTCAGGTCGACTACGGGACAGAAGAGATGCCATGTGTCCAGTTTTTGCGTAAACAAAAAGTGCAGCTGCTCTCAATTTGTTGGCTGAAAGTTGAAAACACTTGTTACACACAGAAGCAAGGGAAAACATTCATGTAATGTAACTGACAGTGTACAACACATCATTACAAGCAAGTAGCAGCATAAAGGATCACAAAATTTGCATCATATAATTCAGGACATCAGAATATCATATAGACTAGAAGTAAAACCAAGTCAGCAGTCATAAAATCGGGTGCATATATGAAAGTTGTCTGGGCTACCAAACTACAGCACTGGTTTGACTTATCGTAAAACTAACATTGATGTTAAAAGTTTGACTACTTTTGCACTTTGCTACTTTTACTAATTTGTCATAAACCTACATATATATCCAGATTAAACTCCACCAGTTGTCCTACGGTTAAAGCAACACCAATAAGTAGATTTAATATGGTATATGAAATCAAATAAAAGTCATATGTATTTAACAATTAAAGGAAGATGAAACTAGACGCCATGCCAGGCTTAATGAGATTTTAGGTAGCCGTAAACCATGTATAAAGGTGAAGCATAATTTCTCATACTTTAGTTGAGTCTCTCTTTTTTGCATACCATATATAACTTATAACCACAAAGGATCGACGTATTCACATTTTATGAGGTGTTTGTTTGTTGGCTATTTAGTGTTCACTAGTGCCGAAAATTTTAACCAAATGTAAAATTCTTGCTGAGTTTAATAGCTTAGAGGTTTCTTTTGCTTCCTATCTCAAAAAAGGAGTGACAATGAGGGCTCACCCATTTTTGCAGCTGCATTGCATATCTCCCCTGGAATACTGTTGGACACTGAAGAAGATACAACTGGAGGTTCCAAAGTAGAATGGTGCTCATCCTCCCTCCACCACTTCTCAATTCTTAAACCAACTCTCCTGAGCACAGCTAATGCCTTCTCAGGGTACTGTCCCACGGCGGATTCACCAGAAAGCATTAAAGTGTCTGCTTGCTGCCTAACTGCTTCAGAAACATCAGCAACCTCAGCTCTAGTTGGTCCAGGATTTCAATTATGGATTCAAGAAGCTGGAAGCAACAATAGCGGGCTTATTGAACTGCCTGCAGAGCTGAACAATCTTTTCTTGAACTGAAGGGACCTGTTCCAATGGTATCTGGGCACCCAGATCGCCCCTGGCCACCATAGCTCCATCTGATGCTAGAATGATGTCATCCAAGTTTTTTAGAGAGTCAATACTCTCTATCTTCGCAATGATGGCAGCATTTCTGCAGTTTTAGATCAAGATGCACATCAAAATTACAAAGAAATCTTCTGGCCTCAGCTGCTATGGACATAAACAAGACTAATGAAACAGGGAAAAATGATGATAAAACAATCAGACTATGGATTTTTTATTAGCAGCATTTCTAAATTTCATACAGATTCTCACCATAGAGGCCTCTTTTTTCCTCCTTTTCTTTGGACTAAGATTCTTGCCATGGAGTTGAATGAAAAATTATCATGTTATTGATTGTAATTCAAAGATGATAACACACGATGTCAAGAAGAGAGATGGAAAAAAGCAAAAAAAATCCCAGAACAGGTGCATTACATAAAAGAAAGTAATCACATTACATACACCAATGAAGATAGGGATTAGTATTATACACCAGGCTTAATCATAAACTTGAGAATTATGAGTATTATATGCTGCATACCATGAAAAGATTAATGGTGAGGAGATAGCAAAGATTTGAGTAAACTTGGGACAGGGAGAGCAGAGGAAAGTCAATGTACATTAATTGATAAGGATGAGGACAAATGTGAGAAGAATATAGTTTGATCATTTAGATTTTATCAAATTAATGCCAAACTTTCACAAGTACCAACAACATAATTGAATATATGCTGCAAAGAGACAAAGTAAGAATAAGCCAAGCAAAAAAATTGATGAAATGTATATAATATTTTGTATATATTTATGGTCAAATATTATAGAATAGAAAATAGATTAATAACTTTATAAATAGGATTAATTGACTTTTTAAATAGGTTACATAGTTTTTTATATTTTTCTTTTTTTTGAGTTAAACATTGAACTTGTTCCTGTTCTACAGCATGATCCTTCCATCGAAGATTCTTTCTCTTTGGTTCGTGATAGTCTTCGTTCCTTTTGATCCTGCAAGTGCTGACAGTGATACTGCTTCTGAAGCTTTTGAGGTTCTCGTTAACTCACTTTCTGCTTCAAATTCCTCTCCTATTGAAGTCCTATCACCTGCTAACCAATTTTCAATTGCTGTTCGTAAAGGTATACGTTCCACTCGCAATTTTCATCCTATGTACAACTTTCTTAGTTATTATCGATTATTTTTTTCATATTATGCCTTTGTGTCTACTTTATTTCTGTTTCTGTTCCTAAAACACTTCGTGAGACTCTTTCACACCCTGGCTGGCGTCTAGCAATAGTTGAGAAAATGGCTACTTTGCATACTAATGGTGTATGAGAATTGGTTCGGTTACTATCAGGACACTTCGCAATTAGTTATTGATGGGTGTACACTGTCAAGGTTGAACCTAATGATCAGGTGGACAGATTGAAAGCTCAATTGGTTGCAAAAGGGTACGCTCAGACTTATGGGCAAGATTATTATGAGACTTTCTCTTCTGTGGCTAAAATGTTATCAGTTTGGTTGTTATTGTCAATGGCCTTTACACCAACTCGATATTAAAAATGCATTTTCTCATGGTGAGATTTAGGAAGAAATATATATGGAGCAACCATTTGGATTTGTTGCTCCGTGGGAGTCTGATTTAGTGTGTAAACTTTGTCGCTCCTTGTATGATTTGACACAATCTCCTCATGCCTGATTTGACCGTTTTAGTATTGTTATCTAAGAGTTTGGCATGATTCGAATTGAGTCAGATCATTCTGTTTTCTGTCAACATACACCACAGGGTCAATGCATATATCTGGTAATCTACGTTGATGATATTGTTATTACAATAGATGATCTAGAGGGTATTAAGCAATTAAAGAATCACTTATTTCTACATTTTTAGACTAAAAAATTGAAATTATTCAGATATTTTCTTGGTATAAAGGTTACTCAATCTAAGTTTGGAATTGTTATCACTCAAAGAAAATATGCGCTGGATATTCTAAAAGAAACAAAAATGTCAGACGGTAGATCTATAGATTTTCCTATAAATCCTAATATTAAACTCTTACCTGGACAAAAGAAGTCTCTTGCAAATCCTGAGAGATATCGAAGACTAGTTGGTAAGCTTAATTATCTCACCATCACACGGATTGATATTTTTTTTTCGGTCAGTGTTATCAGTCAATTTTTACAGTCTCCATGTGATAGTCATTGGGATGCAGTTATCCGAATCTTATAGTATATTAAAGGTGTACCAGGAAAAAGTTTACTATATGAGAATAAGGGTCATACACAGGGAATCAGATATTCAGATGCTAATTCGACAGGTTCTCTATCAGATAGACGTTCTACTACTAGGTATTGTGTTCTTATTAGAGGAAACATTGTATCATAGAAAAGTAAGAAGCAAGAAGTTGTTGCTAGGTTAACCGTAAAAACAGAATATCGTGCCATGACCTTAGCAACATGTGAGTTTATATGGTTGAAACAATTGATCTAAGAATTGAAATTTGTAGACATATCACAAATAAAGTTACTTTGTGATAATCAAGTTGCACTTCACATTTCATCAAACCCGATATTTCATAAAAAAACTAAGCATATAGAAATTGATTGTCATGTTATTCGAGAGAAGACTTTATCTGACTATATTTTCACAAGTCATGTTTGCTCAAACGACTAGTTAACAGACATTTTCACTAAATCTCTCAGGAGTCCTCAAATTAATTTTATTTGAAACAAACTTGACGCATATGATTTATATGCTCCAGTTTAAGGGAAAGTTTTGAAATGTATATAATATTTTATATATATTTATGATCAATATTATAAAATAGGATATAGATTGATAACCTTTCAAATAGGACATATAACTTCACTTATATAATGATATATTTTTCTTATTATCAATACACAAGAATTCTTCTTTCTTTATTTCTTTCACATAAGTAAAGACTAACACTTTGTTCAGACGAACCACATTAGACATGGAATGCTTTCTTGAGTTTAACTGGATTATTGCAGCTCTCAAATTCTTAAGCCAAGAAAAGAGTTTAATGGTGTAGTAATTACATAACTAGAACACTAGTAAAATATAAGGCCTACCTTGTTGGAGACCGTACGGTAATGTAACTCTTTAGATGTTTAATTACTTCAACCGACTTGACAAAAGATACTGCAATGAAATGCCCTCTTCCCAAAGTCAATATCTAGCCAGTCCTAAAAGAAATTTAAGTCTGAGTACAATGTGAAAAAAGGGTATTGTAATCATGATTAAGATGTACAGCCCTCGTCAGTATAAGGCCTTTGCTTGTTATGAATACACCAATTCCAAATTCAAATAAAAAATAAAAAAATTTATATAAGCAGATGTCCAGTTCATTTTGCCACCACAGCTTAAAAGTGAATATCCAAATAAGGTCAATTATAATTCACAAACAACCATAAGAGTACAGGCACAGAAATGAAAAAGAACATCTAATGAAAAACTTAAATTTATATCAACTAAATAAACTATGAAATTTTCAAATAAAGGAACGTTAATAAGGCCTTGACTAGACAATTCGCTTAACAACAAACAATGTTGTTTTAAAGGAATTTATTTAGTACTAATTTTAAAAAAGGGGAAAATACAAATGATTAATAGGACATATGGAGGGAGACAAAAAGAAAGAAGACATTAACAATGTTAGAATCCATTTGCATTTTCCATTAAAACGACAGATCTCATCATGTCGAACCTTAACTGAACCCCATCCCAAACCTCACATTCATCAGAAACGGAATCATTGAATGAGGAATAATATTTCTTTATGATGAATTCTAAAACATTGATTTCTATGATGATCCCAAAAACAGGACCATTCAAAAATCCACTAGTTTACACTAGATTGAGGATGAGATAATCTAGCACAGATTTATTGAAGTTCTTTTTGGTAAGTAGCTTCAACATTAATTTAAAAAATTGATTCAAATGGCATGGGGTTATCCTATGGGCACACAAGCAAACCAATCAACCTTAGAGGAAATTGTTGGTAGCATGGCATTACGCTCTTGAACCAGACTCCCATTCCTCCAAAAAGTAAGATTAGCACGAGGCAGTAACAATCCAGGATCTGTACAGCAGCAGATGACATCTGGACCAATCTTCTCAGTCACTACAAATCTCACCATTCCTCCATCAACAAGGAGTTCATCACCCATCTTCACATCTGTCATGCCCAATCCCACAATTGAAAAAATTAAATACAAATAAGTTATATATTCTTCTTTCAAACGTAAAACTGTAAACGATAAAATAAGAGGTTTTATCATGTAGCTAAGAATTAGAAATAAAAAATCATTGAGCTTCGTATACTAACATGGAAATGTATGATCACAAAAATGAAAGCTGGCAAAACATAAACATCAAATATTAATAGCAGCCAACAAATAACATAATCAGTATTTGAAAATTGTACCTTCAGCAAAACCATCGTGGTTGATGGAAATTGTACGTTCAGGGCAATTTGAACCAAAAGACCGTACAGTGAAGATCCAGATTTCACCATCCTGCACATTTTACCATCATAACCAACCGATTATTGCTGGCTCCAAATAAGATCAGATAATAAAAAAATAAAATAAAAAAGAGTTGCCGCCTAAATCCGCCAATAATTTTAGGCTCGCCAAATTTGAAAGTATGATCTAGTCTGCATCTATGAAAATTTAATCATGCAAACTGAGCTATACGAGCTAGGGTCGCGTGTTCAAGACACGACCGAATGCTACTTAAGCTTTTAACAAGAATTGAAAGCTGCAACTATTATTATAAAAGTACATTACCTCTGCCTTAGCTGACATGGCTCCACCAAGATCTCCCATGTGAATTTCACTCCCTTGAGTGTCCATCATAATGGCAACGGCAAAACCTTTCTCTTCGTTCAGCCTCGTCACGCGCTCGATCACTTTTCAGTGCCACTCGCGGGTGCCGTGGCACATGTTGATCCGCGCCACATTCATTCCTCCCAAGGCCAAGGCCTCTAATTCGTCGAAGCCACAAGTCCTTGGCCCGTTCGTGCAAACAATCTTAGTCCTGCGCGTGGTCCTTAACCCATTCTCCTTCAGCACCGCCTCCGTCACCTTGTCCACCTTAATTGCCTCCGCAGTTTTAACTGCCGAACCGGAAGGTTCGGCACGAACGTCGGCGTTTTTGGTTCATCGGGGATTAATGCTTTAGACAGAACGGCTGAGATTGGTTTGACCAATGGTGATTGACGTGACAAGTGAAGGCGGCGTCTTGAGAAGGGTAATTCGGAGAATGCATGTGATTGTGAGAAAAGTATGGAGAATGAGAAGCGGGGGCGGAGGGATTGCGAAGTGATTGACGGCGTCATTGTCGCCGCCGTGAGTGATTACGATTTAGCAGAGGGTTTAAGGGGGGTTTAGACAGGTTAGACTACCTGGCGTTGACAAATATGCGTCTCAGGCTCAGCAGGTCCTTATTGGGTCAAATTTCAAAACTCAAAAGATAACAACAATGGGCCAAGAAACTTATCGGGCTCCATCTACTTTGAAAATGGGCTACCTCCTCAACAATCTACTCCTGTCCGTTTCCAAAATTTATTTATTTTCTGTAGTATAAATTAGTTTGATTAATAAAATAAAAATATTAATTCGAACTGAAGATTTTGCATTCAGAAATCATTAACTTAAAAATTTTAATTTAGTAAATATTGATTTGAAGCGATACTTTTAAACTCACAGAAGATTCAAGATTGAAATTTTTATTTTTAATGACAAACTGTCCTAATTTTACATACATTTCGATGTAAATTTCCAAAATGTTATATAGGTAAGAGTAATTTTTTAGTATTTCAAATTTCTTTCCGCGAGTAAATGTAAATCAAAGAACAAGTTAAGCTCTTGCATTCATTCAATAACTGTCTTGAAAATCTTGTGGTCAGACTCAGAGAGTGGTTTAGCTGTTTGCTATTGGGCCACGTGTCGAGTGTGCCCAGCTTGAACCTCGCTGTCAAAGTTTCAACTGCCATTTGAAAGATGAAAAAGCAAAAAGGGTTAAAAATGGCAAGTGAAATGAGAGTGTGAAAATTTTGAAATCCAAAATTTTTGGTATTTCCCACCTAAATTAAACCGCCCTTCAAGTTTTGCCCTCGTTTAAAACTTTGAAGCCTACCGCCCAATAATAAAAGCCCAAATCTAAATCCACTGCCCACTATTCTCAATCTCTCAAACACGTCTCTTCTTCGACTTTCTAGATTCTCAGGTCTCTCTCTCTCTCTTCCCGTTTCTTGCTGATCTAGATCTTGCTTTATTTTTTTTTTTTCGATTTTGAATGTGGGTTTCGTTAGGGCTTTAGAGAATTTCGAGATCTCTCTGCTTGTCTTAGATTATTCGTTCAATTTTGCCTTTCTTTCGTTTTTAAAGAAAATTTAAGTAGATCTAGGTTTCTTTCTAGTCAATCATTTGATTAAGATTTGTTTTTTTTCCCGCTAATCTACGGTCAATTTCTAAATAAGTAATCCACTGATTTCAAGTCACAGCGTCAAACCATTATGTGTTAACTTACGACAGTTTTTAATTAATTAATTTGCAATTTCTTTAAGGGTTTCTTCTTTTGCTTCAATCTAGTTAATTTTCTAATAGAATTTGAGCAGGTGAAGGATGGCGGGAAAAGGAGGGAAGGGACTTTTGGCGGCAAAAACCACGGCAGCTAACAAGGAAAAGGACAAGGACAAGGACAAGAAGAGACCGGTTTCCCGGTCATCCCGCGCCGGTATCCAGGTATTCCCTTGTTAACCTTTACTGTGTTTTCTTTATTCTTATTCTTTTCGTTCTCATAAAGTTTTGCTATAAAGTTGTGAAGTAAGTCGGTATCGCATGATGTTTTATTTACCTTGAGAAATTGCTTAATATGTGAAATAGAATGTACCAGGATAAGTGGATAACATATGTTGGTGAAAATTTTAGACTCCAGCTCCCCTATGGGTTCTCGTAGATTGGTCTAGTTTAGTCGCAATGGATCTCTTTTTATAAAATTGTTCTATTTGCCTACCTTCCTGTTAAGTGATGTTTTCTTGATCTTAGTTGAAGTTTTGTTGTACTTAAGCTTGAAGTTTGATGCAATTTAATTCTAGGAAAAAACTGCAAAAATAGCATGAAGTTTCATGGATCTGCGAATGTTTATGCACATTTGTCTTGTTGTATTAGTTTAAGACTTGGGAGTTACCACCATCTTAAGTTGTTCAAACAGGATTGTAGTAAAACAAATTTGTGAGCATTGTTTGTCAACTGTTGGGTGTAAGGAGCTTGTGTTGACGAAGGTCGGTGAATAGCTATTATTGTGTCAGATGTCTTAGAAGTTATATCACTTCATTCACTCATAGTTTTTTAATAGAAGTATGGTTACTGAAAGTCACTGGAAGAACCATAGTGGTAGTAGTTTAATTGTTCATTTATTTAATATGTGATGATTGCTTGTTGAAGATATTGATGCCTCTTCTAGAAATCTCTCTAGTTCTCACAGCTGTTTTTTTTTTTCTTTTCATGAGTTCAGTTTCCTGTTGGTCGAATTCATCGCCAACTCAAGTCAAGAATTTCTACGCATGGTCGAGTTGGAGCCACTGCTGCTGTTTACTTGGCTTCAATACTTGAATATCTGACTGCTGAAGTCCTTGAACTGGCTGGGAATGCAAGTAAGGATTTGAAAGTGAAGAGAATTACTCCAAGGCATCTGCAGCTTGCTATTAGAGGAGATGAGGAGCTTGACACTCTGATCAAGGGAACCATTGCTGGAGGTGGTGTGATCCCTCACATTCACAAGTCACTTATCAACAAAACTACCAAAGATTGAGTTCTTTGGTGGGTCTGTATTGTTGATCAGGGAAGAACTTATCTTTCTATGTTACTGTTTCTAGTTTGGGAGATCTAGACTTGGTTTGTGTCACTAGTAGCATTTGTCTAGAATATCTTGGTTAGTACATATGGCTTAACTTTAGGTTTGTTCCTGGGACTAATATCTTTGTTCAGTGTAGGAATGTTGTTTTTTGTTATGTTCTAACAGTAGGTTGTTTCTTATACTTCCTATCTCTGGTTCTCGTGTATGCTTTCTTCTTCTATATGCTTCCCATAATGATTATGTGAGCTGCCATTATCTCTGTTTTTTATTTTTATTGTTTTTCTGTTCAGGACCATTGTTTATTTGTTAAGAATATATCATTGCTTATGTGGTGCTTGTTAATTGCCTTGAAAAGATGTTATCATGCAGTATAACCTTTTGCTTAGCCCTTGGCATTAAATTTGTTCCTATTCTTTTTTTGTAATCAACTGAGCTTTGCATATTTTAATTGTGACATTTTAGATTTAGGTTCTATATATTGTAATTTATTACCTGCCATTTGCTTCATCTAGATGACCTTACCTAAAGTTATTTCAATTCAACGAGTTTAACTTGAACTTGAGTGCACGGGTTTGCAACAAAACCTAAGTTACATTTGTTTCGGGAAGCTGCATTTTGCTGACTTTCAATAGAGGGGCTGAATTTCCGGATAGGTTAAACAGAGTTGGAAAAATGATAGAGAAATTTCAGACTTGCTTTTTGACATATACTTGGATCAACAGAGCTAGGGACCATAACTGCTTGGGTTTCCCATAACTAATTTCGAGTTAAGAAAAATATAAATAATGTTATATGTTTCAATTTTAACTTTGTTTTTTAAGTAATAATATGTTAAAGTAATTATTAAGTATAAAAGATAATTTTAAATTTTATATTATTTCAGTATTTAATAGTTATTTAGGGATGGTAGTAGATTGGGTTTGGGATAGATATTTTTAAATTTGTATTTGTATTTATTTAAAAAATAAAATACTAAATTTTTTATAAGTTTGTTGTGGGTTTAGAATTTTATTATTAAATTTGTTTTAGTAGATTTGTATTTATTATTAAACTTGTAATGAGTTATTTGTGGATTTGAAGCAAGTTTTAAAATAATATTAAAAAAAAAATTATTTTTACATATGCAATTTACAAAGTTATGTTATAATTTTATTTTAACTTACTTTTTTTTTAATTAAATGTACAATATTCATTGATATTACTTTAGTATTAGTATAAATAGTTTTATTAATTTTGTTTTAAGATGTTGAGGTTTTGTTTAGCAAATAGAGATATTTAAATTAAATATTAATGTCTAGTTGTTTAGTATTTTTTTATTAATATGGAATCAATATAATGTTGATTTTATTTAATTAAATTATAATAATATAAGTTTGTGTTTGAAAATCCATATTTTTATAAATACAAAATTTGCCCATGAATGTAATTGGAGTCGATTCTTAAAATAACACAGAATTTTGATCAAAAGGAATGTGACTCAGGTTTGACACGATGATGAATGATACGGGCTTTTATTTTATTTATTTATTTATAATTTTCTTTTTTTGAGATTTTAATCTCTTATTTTTAATTGAAATTAGGATTTTGTTTTTAAAATTGAGTTAATCTAAAATTCTAAGAATTTTTTTATACATGTATTATATTAGACATGTAGTTAAGATTAATTAAATATATATTTACTAAGTTGAAAATTTAAATCAAAAAGAAAATCCTCATCCAATTGATTGGGTTTAGTTGGGTGGAAGTCCATTAGTGAGCAGGTAGGGAACTAACTGAAACACGTGGCCTACTGATTACTGTGGCTGAGAGATCAGAGAAGTCATTAGCATTTGTATTTTCTGCCAAATTTGACTAGAAATAGATACCCCAAAAATTTAACAATTCTAGGCATTTGTGGTTGTGGCGCAACATTTAAAGGTTTGCGGTATATTTTACTATTCAATTTTATAAATGAGTTTAATTCCTAATGAAGAAAGTTTTAAAACAATACAGTAAATTATACGTTGTAAGATGGTCAATGTTATTGTAAGTATCATTTAAAGAATTAGTGGCATTTGATAAATAAATAATAATATAAAAAAATTATTTAGTAAATTAATTGCTGGGAAGAGGCAATAACATGTGGGGTATGATGGCATGATAGGAAAAAAATAAATAAATAAAAAATTAAGTGAAATGACTCTATTTTATTGACTAAGTGGTCGATAGATTGTAGAATATAAAGAAGTAATAGTTGTTTCATTATAGTAATTTGTTAAGTCAAAAAAGAGAAGTGAATAGAATTGAGAAGAGAAAAAAGAAAGGAAAAAAAGAAAGAAAAAATTAGTCGAGAGAAAAGTGGGAAAGAAAAATAAATAAAAAATTACAAGTAATGAGGATGGGTAGTTAAATTTAAATTTAAATTTAATGATTTAATGGATAATAATTTTATGATGTTAGAATATTTATATTTTAATATTTATAATACGTATTAATATTGATAATATATTTTTATATTTTATGATATAGAAGGTGTGCTGATTGTAGGTAGATTTTAATATTTAAACTCAGTTTAAGATTAACGCATTTTTGTGAGTGAATAATTATATATATTTTTTATATAACACTTTATTATTTAATTACACGTTATTAGATTTATTTATGATTTATTTTAGATAGATAAATATTTATATTATTTAGTATATTTATAAATATTTTTAGAATTTATTATAATATAATTTATGATTACATTCAGTATAGAAATATTTATTTTACAATAATTATACTTTTATAGTATTATATAGTAGTAGTTTTTGAATCAGCATATGTGTACCTTCTCTTTTAGTGTAGTTACTTTGCGCATTTATTAGATTAGTTTAGTTTACTTTGCCTGAGCAATGCAACATTTTGTCGGGTTATCCTTTGTTTTGCTTGTGTGTGAGTTATTCTGTTAGGTTGGACCAGTTTTTTCTCGAATACAAATTTGGTGTGATTTTTAATATATATGTATTACATGTTCCTAGAACTATGTTATATATATTCAGTTTGATAATAAATTTTATGATAGTTTATGTTTTTAAATTTTCAGATCCCCAGTATTATGTTATGATTTTAATTTTAGTATAAATTTTATGACAACTCATACTTTCAATACAAATTTATTAACTACTCACTATATAATTTTATGATTATTTTATTTTATAGATATATATATATATATAATACATATAAAGTATATAATATTTTTTAATTATGTATGCTCATTGAGCCATAAGTTCATTTTTTTATTTTATTTTTTTTATTTTTCTCATATTGTCATAAGAATTCGTGTAATGTGATATAGTTTTCATATATTGAGATTGGTTCATGACACGCATAGTTGCATGAGTGTCTTAGTATGTGTATTTGTATATCTTTATGTATATTAGAGTACACGTGTACACTTTTGTTGAGGTAGGTAGTCTCGTTGTATCAAATGTATAAGTAAATAGTATGTTAGTCCCATGTCATTGCAGGATCCGCTTCAATTCTTGAGGAGAGCTGGGGTTGGGGCTTGTCAGTTTGGTATTAAAGCATGATTCTAGATTCTGTAGACTAATGCATGATACATGCATATTAAAGATGTCATTAAAAATTTGTTGTATTTTATAAATTTTCTTTATGCGTTCAAGTGATTGACCTTGCACGAAACTTATGGTTGAACTAGGAGCTCCTTCAATACCAGATAGAAGGGAGAAATTTATTAGAGAGGAATTAGTTGAGTCAGTTCCCCTTATACTCATACCTAAAATTCAGCTTAATCCTATTATAGAGGAGATACACTCTCAGCCAGTATTACAATCTGTGATACAACCTACATAAAGATAGGTTGATGGACTTATCTTAGAACAATCTATAGATAAGTTAGTTCAGTTAGTTATAGTTGCAATGGAGAGATAACACAATAGAGCGTGTTCGTAGTTTAAGGGCAGAAAATTTTTTAGGCATTATAGAGCCAGTTAATGTAAAGTCATGGCTGACCAGAGTAGAATAGATTTTGATGTTATGAAATGTACTGATGATGAGAGGGTATTCTTTGTTATATTTTTACTTGAGGGTGGGGTATACTTGTTACGCCCCAGACCCAAAGATCTAACACACAACATCACTTACATTCATTCAATAATGTGCACTCATAAATAATATTACATAAAATTTTAAACTTTAATTCAACATAAGAGTTTTTAGCAAGTTGCTAATAAGTTCAACACTAAAATCAACCCATAACTTAACATATAAACATAAACTTCTATTTACAATATTTAAACTTTCATTTCAATTTCTTTCAGAATTATAGCAATTGAATTAGACTGGAACAATTAGTAAATTAGAGATACGCAGAGTTTTTTTAGAGATTAAGACTCTACTAGGTCATTAGTAACAACTTTGTTACTGGAAGCCCATAGTATATTCATTGTAAATTCTTATTTAAAATTAACTAATAACCACACTTGATGAAACTTAAACTAAATCCAATCACACATAATAAAATAATATATAAGTATTTATTCAGTAGGGACAAATTAAATATTTTATCCCACGTGTCCCTAAATGAAATACTCAGCAACTTATGAAACCTAAAGAACAACAGAAGTCTTGCCAAATCCGCTAAGCATACATGTATCTTATTTACTTGAAATCACTATAAACTATAATGAGTATAAAACTCAGTAAGCATACTAGTTTTTCATATATCAAATACAAATACATATATGTACACAATGCATGTGTATGATATGCCGTGATAAATCAAAATCATAATCTTATCAAATTACATGTTAGGTAAGCGCTTACATATTCTTTCAAAACATATAATAGGAGTACCATCACTCAACTACTACTTAGTAGGACTTCCATATCACATATCACATAATGAGTCAAATGTCACTCGCAGATGACATACCGTATGAGAGGAATAGTACAAGTGAGGTTTTAAATTACACATATATAATGCTCATGCCCGAAGGTAAAAGCCAAACCCTCACCTTGATCATTGGCGAGTCCTCTCATATGCACCAATACGCCACCATATGAATGTGATGGTTCACTCTTCTTTTAGGCACCAATAAGATCATCCGTACATATGGAACACATAACATATATCAATCCCGAAGGAAAGGCCACACATGACGGCTCCACAAATTACATAAAATTCCTATTAAGTTAACAGTGAGTTCAAGTATCCTCAAAACACAAAATGTTTCTCATTGACATATTACATTTCAAAAGCTCTTTTTGTTAAACATATTTCATTTTGAAAGCTTACTTTCAAAAATATATATGTCATTTATGTCCATGCTCACATTTCATATCAAAATATACTTTGACATAACATAAACATATTCCTAATCACATTTACAAAATCATACATAACAGTTACTATATTTATTGTGATTTCAGTAAAAAGTCTAGTATACTTACCTTTTAGTACTTTCGGCTACAAGGTTTAATTCTCCTTAACCTGTCAATAGAGATTAATCTTTTTATAAGCCTCAACATTCATAAAACACTTTAAATAGCTTATAAAATTACACATATTACACTTATCACATTGAATTGGTCTAATTACTTGGTTTCTCAAAACTTATCATTTTGACCACTTACATTTAATAAAATTTTCTTATACTTCAAATTATGTCTAATTACTTCAAAATCAGAATATATCATTCTTAACTTATATATCCTTATTATATATGAATATTATATCATAATTCCTATACAATCCATTCTATAAACACCATCAAATTCAAACTATTAACCTGACAGAATCAAGATATTTACTGAACAGTATTCAATTTCTCAATTTTATAAAATCATATACTAACTTAAAAATTATAAAACTATCACAGAATTACTCTTAACACATATCTCAATACATGATAAATATTTCACTTCAAAATCACTGCCAAAAGTATTTTAAAACTATTTTATTCTATAACTTTAAAAATCTGTTAATCAAATACTGCAATGAGATGACACTATTTAGAAAATCATAACAATTTAACCACATTGATCTAAATTATCAATTCTGAGTATATCATATTAGACATATAAAATTATCATATTCCATAAATTTGTAATTTTTAAAGATCATTCAATAGATCAAAAATTGTTTGTCTCTGTATTATACTGTTAACACAGAAAATTTTCAGAATTTCAGGGTCATTTTGGTAAATCTACTACAAATTCAATTTCTGAAATTTTCAATCGATTCAAAGTCTCAAATGATTCTAAACATGTCTAATTTCATATACTCAAAATGAAAAACCAAAATCGAATCAAAGTAATTTATAAAATTCTTAGATCAAGAGACTATCAAGTAGAAATTTTACAAATTATCATGATTTATCAAGTTATCTACATAGATTATCATTAATTCTCACAATATCTTACGAAATACACATCAAATCCTAAATTGTACATATTTTCAAAAATCAAAACTTAAAGCAATTAACTAATTTAACACCAAGAAACTAAGAAAGGGTTATAATTGTTGGCGACGGATCTAGTATACGTGGGTGTATGCATGTGCTATTGTGTTTATTACCTAACGCAACCGAAATATATAAATTTTGTAATAAACAGAATAAATAAATATATTAATCACATTAATATATTTTTAGGTTAGAGAACTCACCTCAATGTGTAACGTTATACACGTATTGTTTTTCAGAGTTCGCATGGAGACCAACTCGCGGGCAGTTCTAGTCACTAACATAGCGGGCTTGGTGAGCTAGAACAACAGCCCTTTACGCAACACTGAGTTTAACTCTTAAACACTAAAATGATCAGTGTATATTTTTATCATTTTCTCCAAAAAGATAAAAAATGAAGAATTTGAAGCAATCCTCTATTACTTCAATTGGAAGTATAAAAAAAAATGAAACAATTTTATTTTTTCTCTTTTTTTTCTTCTTTTTCTTTCTTCTTCTTCTTTCTCTATTTTCTTTTCTCTTCTCATTCGGCCAAAATGGCCTAGAAGCACACACACCACACACTTTTTAATTTGATTCTCTTTTTTCTTTATATATATATATATTAATAATATAATATATAATAATAATATAAAAATAGTAATAAGTGCAACTATTTGGCACCCAAATATAATATTAATGTATATAAAATATCTAATAATAAATTATTATATAAAAAAATAATATAATATAAAAATATATTATATAATATAAAAAGAGAGATATTTTGATTATTTAACAATTAAATAATCAAAGTAAGAAATGATTATTTTGCCCTTTATAAATAGTTACCAAGTTTATCCCCTAGTGGGTCCTACTAAATTCTATACTTGGGTAAACTCAATTGAGAGTCCACAATACGCTACGTGTCATAATATAATTAGTAAATAATAATTATTAATTAATTATTGTATTTAACACTTAAATACAGACACGCACACATTTTTGTGGTAATGCTGAATATTGCTAGATTAAATAATTTAATCTGGCACACTGCTCCAGTGCATAACGAGTACACTCCATATCCGAGACTCCTTAGGTCCTACGCCCGATTTGTCAAATGGAACTATTCTATGAGTCCGTGAGCAATGCCCCACGCACACGTCACGGATATACAAATCAGCGTGTTGAACCATGCAAGTTGAGATTACAACGCATACGTATAGTCCTTCCATCATGATGTCTCGGATGTGCGGGGATATAGATTATCACCGTCAAATCCCCAATGCTCATCCATGTCCTATCTCTAGACTTGTATCTCATTGAACAATATGCGCAAACTCTTTTACCATATTGTTCCACCCTGACAGAACTCTTTTCCAGGATGATTGCTTGTGGCTACAAGACTTTTCGAGATACAGTCTCAAAACATCTGGATATTTAACTCCATATAGGAGCTGACAGATCCCATATTTGTACGCACCAGACTCTATAAGCATTGGACCATACCTAGCGACATCGAGCGGTTACACCATGAAAGGTCTGTGACATGCGTGGAACCAAAGTATGATGGGTCATTTACAAGCCCACCGTGGCACTGAGGTCAAAGGACCACGTATACTACTCAACTCGAGAGGACCCTTCATTGACGGCTTACATTGAATGTCTATCGGAGGCCTTCGTAAGTCTGTCTCATATCCAGTCTTAACTAGATACCCATATGTCAATACGTCAATACGAGCTCCAAGCTCACGATAAGTTAAGAACGACTATCTATACCCTATAGGTACCACACATGCTGATCTATATATAATGGTATCCACCGATAGACTCGCATCGGCAGAAATAGATCAAGGACAATTATTCAAGAACATACTTGCGCAATATGCATTTCTTGGCACCCGATTGCAACTCTTGCAATTATGTAGTTATTAGTATATTCCCAGGTCTATGTTCCATTACAGACAAGGTTCCAAACTCTTGAATCTGCTGAGTATTATAACCAGCTAACACTTAGTTGTGCTAACATTTAGCAATTATATATCTCAGTGTGGCTGACTATGAGCCCTTATCTAAACTTTTTAGATCTGATCTGAACTCCTTCAGATATACAATGTCTGTAACGTTATATGCATAATACCATATAAATGGGTATTAACGATTTAATGAGAATGTACACTTGCAAAAATTCATAAGTATATGTACATTCAGGGATGGTACGTAAGCACCGACCCTAACAATAATATACCTCTTAAAGTTTAAATTCTAACTTTCTTCTTATTCTTTTTTTTCTTCTTCTTCTCTTTCTCTCCCATTTCTTTCTCTATTTTCTCACTCTAAAAGAGGTAGCTCGACCAAAATGAGTGAATTAGAGTTTCAAATGTGTATTTTTATACTAAGAGGCTAATTTCTAATATTTACAAATTAGCCCTCAAAACTTTCAAAGTATTATAATTTGGTCCCTAAAATAAATCTAAAGTCTTGCAAATAAACCCAATACTAATAGTATTTCCTTATCCTATACAAACACTATTAATAACAATACATAAATCAAGTATCACCCACATATAAATAAAATATGTATATTTATATATATAAATACATATTCTTACCGGTTGTGGATACTAGTTATTATAATTCTCCCCTCCTTATAAAAAATTTCATCCTCGAAATTCATAACTTAAGCAAATAGATGAGGATACTTAAATATCATTTCCTCTTTTCGTTCCTAGGTTGCCTCTTCAACTGCATGGTTTCTCTATAAAACCTTTACCAAATCAATATTCTTAATACGAAGAATTTGCTCTTTATTGTCCAAAATTCTAATGGGCACTTCTTTATAGGTGAGATCATTTCTAAGTTGAAGTGACTCATAGCTTAGTATATAAAAGGAGCACAAAACATATATCCGAAAAATAAACACATGGCATACATTATGAACTTATAAAATTTATACACATATTTTTATTCTTTTCACCCGTTCGTTCAATATTTAATGGGCATCTATACACTTCACCTTTTATTCATTAAAAAATGACACAGATATAAAATACACATACTAATCTCTTAAATAAAATTCTTAACTCTTTTGAAAATTTTAATCCTTTCAATGTTTACTCATATGTTATAATATCATTCTCAAAATGAAAATAATTTAGCATTTCTACGCAACTAAGTTGTCATTCAAATCAGAATGTTGAAGGCATTATCTTAAATGATCAAAAATCAACTTCAATAAAAGGACCTTTAGTTCAATTGATTCTTAAACCATAGATCTCAGCATTATATCTCTTATTCTCAGCATTATATCTCTTATTCTCAGCATTATATCTCTTACTTTAACTCTTTAAAAATAGTCCATCTTATTAGATATCATTTTTTCATTGAGATTGACATGGCTATTTTTTTTTCTTTTCTACTATTCTCAAATTCAAACAAAAAAGATTCCATTAGCACAATTATTACGATGGCAAAGATAATTTTTCTAACTATTCCTTTAACGCCATCCACGTAAAAAAAAAAGACAAAACGATTGCTAATTTTCTTTCACGAAACCTATAAATAGCTTAAACCTCACAACCATTTTTCTAGCAATAAAGAAAACCAACCCTTTTACCGTCTTCATGATGAATCCCATTATCATAACTCCTCATGTTCCTTTTACTCCACCACAATTTTCACACCTAATCAGAACCAGAAAACTCAATTCTCGTGACAAAGAATTCATCAGACATTACGCCATCTTGGCAATCTAAGATCATGGCCTTACAGTTCTTAGTTGCCCTTTGTTTAACTTGGAATATCCTTTCTTTCACCTGCACTCTTTTTTCCCATTTTTCCAATGGTCTAAACCTGTCATTTACTTGTTATGGTACTTGTTGGATCTGTATACAATCGCCATGGAATTTTCATTACTTAGAACCCTTCAAGAATTAGAAAAATGTGATGAAGATCATCCAGTCTTGGTTTTTCTCTAATGGTTTTACCCAAAGACATGGTGGATAACTAAATTTTAACACATGATTGCAAAAAACACAAATGCTGCAGTCCCCAAACAACATCTTTGGTCTGTCTTACTTCTCCAACGAAAGGGTATGATTGTTCAGATTATAAAATTCATTATTACCCCAATGTTAAGGATTACTTCACCTTTCCTCTTTCACTAAAAGGATTAATTAAGCTTTGACCTGAAGAAGTAATCTAGCAAAAGAGAGAACTTGAAAGAATTCTTGCCCAGGAAAACCAGATAATTCCTTTGTCTGTTTGAATCTCCCCAAAAGATGTTGCACCTTAGGAACAAGTTAAAGATGACTTTGCAGAAGAACTGAATTTTGCCAATTTACACAAATCCCGACAAAGAAAAAAATATCATCTTTCACATCATAGAAATACAGATTACTCTACCCACCATCACCATACCCTAAACATGACTTATTATGCCAGATACAGAGAAGAAATGGATAACCTTCTGTAGTAACCAGTATCCACGACTGGTAAGAATAAGTATTTATATATGTATAAATATACGTATTTTATTTGTATGTTGGTGATACTTGAATTATATATTGTTATTAGTAATATTTTTATAGGTTAAGGATATACGATTAGTATTGGGTTTATTTGTATGACTTTAGATTTATTTTAGGGACCAAATTGTTATACTTTGAAAGTTTTGGGGGCAAATTCGTAAATACCAAAAATTAGCCTCTTAGTATAAAAATACACTTTTAAACCCTAATTTACCATTTTTAGGTCGAGCTACCCATTTTAAGAGAGAGAAGAGAGAAATAGAGGAGAGAGAAAGAGGAGAAGAAGAAGAAATTGGAAATTTGAATTTCAAGAGGTATATCATACGTATTTCTCAATTTATTGGTATTAATTAAGTTAATTCCTTTAAGTTTTGATTTCTGAAAATATGTATAATTGAGGATTTGTTGTGTATTTCGTAAGATCATATGAGAATTGATGATGATCTATAAGATAGTTTGATAAATCATGATGAATTATGGAATTTCTGCTGGATAACCTCTTGATCTAGGAATTTTATAAATTTTTGTGATTCGATTCTGGTTTTTAATTTTGAGTATATGAAATTAGACATGTTTAGGATCATCTGAGACTTTGAATCGACTGAAAATCTCGGAAATTGAATTTTTAGTGAATTTACCAAAATGACCCTGGAATTCTGGAAATTTCCTGTGTAAACAGTATGATACAGTGGAAAATAATTTTTGACCTGCTGAATGATCTTTAAAAATTACGAATTTGTGGAATATGATAATTTTATATGTCTAATATGATATACTCGGAATTGAGAATTTGGATCAATGTGGTTGAAGTGTTATGAATTTCTAAAGTGTATCAGCTCATTGTAGTATTTGATTAACAGATTTTTAAAGTTATAGAATAAAATAGTTTTAAAATACTTTTGGCAGTGATTTAGAAGTGAAATATTTATCATGGACTGAGATATGTGTTAAGAGTAATTATGTGGTAGTTTTATAATTTTTGAGTTAGTATATGATTTTATAAAATTGGGAGATTGAATACTGTTCAGTAAGTATCTTGATCCTGTCAGGTTTGTAGTTTGGATTCGATGGTGTGTATGGAATGGATTGTGTAGGAAATTTGATATAATGTTCATATATAAGAAGGATATATGAGTCAAGAATGGTATATTCTGATTTTGGAGTAATTGGACATCATTTGATGTATTAGAAATTTTTGTTAAGTGTAAGTGGTCAGAATGACAGGTTTTGAGAAACCAAATATTTAGACCAATTTGATGTGATAAATGCATTGTGTATAATTTTGTAAGCTATTTAAAGTATTTTGTGTGAATTGTGAGGCTTATGAAAGGATTAATCTCCATTGATAGGTTAAGGAGATTTAAGCCTTGTAGCTGAAAGTGTTAAGAGGTAAGTATACTAGACTTACTACTGGAATCACAATAAACATAATAATTGTTTTGTATGATTTTGTAAATGGGGTTAAGAATATGTTTATGTTATGTCAAAGTATACTTTGATATGAAATGTGAATATATGTTTATGAATGTGAGCATTGACATTGAGCATGGACATACATGTGTTTTTGAAAGTGAGCTTTCCAAAATAAGATGCGTTTAACAAAGAAAGCTTTTGAAGTGTAATATGTCAATGAGAAATATTTTGTGATTTGAGGGTACTTGAACTCACTGTTAACTTAGTAGGCATTTTATGTGATTTGTGGAGCCTTTATGTGTGGCCTTTCCTTCGGGATTGGTATATGTTATGTGTTCCGTATGTAGGGAGGATCCTATTGGTACCTAAAGGAAGTGTGAGTCATCACATTCGTGTGGTGGCGTATTGGTACATGTGAGAGGACTCACCAATGATCAGGGTGAGGGTTTGGCTTTTACCTTCGGGTATAAGCGTTATATATGTGTGATTTAAAGACCTCACTTGTACTATTCCTCTCATACGGTATGTCACCTACGAGTGACATTTGGCTCATTATGTGATATGTGATATGTAAGTCCTACTAAGTAGTAGTCGAGTAATGGTATTCCTATTATGTGTTTTGAAAGAATGTGTAAGCGCTTACATGATATGTGATTTGATAAGATTATGATTTTGATTGATCACAGCATATCATACATATGCATTGTGTACATATATGTATTTGTATTTGATGTATGAAAAACTAATATGCTTACTGAGTTTTATACTCATTATAGTTTATGGTGATTTCAGGTAAATAAGGTGCATGTGTGCTTAGCGGATTTGGCAAGGCTTCTGCTGTTCCTTGGGTTCCCTAAGTTGCTAGGTTATTGTGTGTTTCATTTGGGGACACGTGGGATAGGATATTTGGTTTGTCCCTATTGAATAAATACTTATGTATTATTTCATTGTGTGTGGATTGGATTTGGTTTAAGTTTTATAAAGTGTGGTTATTGGATGATTTTAAGTAAGAATTTGCAATGGATATATTCTGGGCTCCCGGTAACAAAGTTGCTACTGGTGACGTAGTAGAGTGTTAATCTCTGAGAAAACTCTGCGTATCTCCGGTTTAATAATTGTCCCAGTCATAATTCAATTGCTATAATTCTGAAAGAAATTGAAATGAATGTTTAAATATTGTCAAGAGAAGTTTATATTTATATGTTAGGTTATGGTTGATTTTAGTGTTGAACTTACTAGCAACTTGCTAAGGATTTCTGTGTTGAATGAAAGTTGAAAATTTTGTGTAATATTATTTATGAGTGCACATGCAGTGAATGAATGTAAGTGATGTCGTGTGTCGGATCTTTTGGGTCTGGGGCGTGACACCTTCACTAATGGCCTCAGGCAGCTGTCTCGACAGAACCTACCAAATCTCAGCTAGATGTCCCGACAGAACCTAACCAACACTAACCCAATCTTGACTTATCCCTCTTTCAAGACTCCTAACCCTATCCAATTGACACCCAAATCCAAGAGGAAGCCAACACATCCCTCATCCAGACCAGCTCACCTACAGAAGATCAAGATATAGTAGATGATAAGGCGTAATTGTATAAACTATTTTATCTTCCTAAACTTGATATTTGTTCAATTTATCTCAATAATTTGGCTATTTATGCATATTAATGTTGTTTTATAGGTTTAAGCATTATCGGAGCAAAAATACCGGAAAACGAACGCAAATGGGAGCATTAGAGATAAAAATACAAATGGAGGTACTGTTTGCTACAGTGTCATTGTTGCTACAGTGACACTGTTTTTGCTACAGTGTAGAGCCACAACATTGGATTTCAGCGCCACGGCGCCAATTGCAGAAATTGAGCGCCGCGGCATTGAATCTCAATGCCGCGGCACTGGGACCTGGACAACAAAAGTTGACAGGATGCTGAAAATCAAGAAACCCAAAAGCAACCCTAAGTGCGCTCTAATTCCGTGCTCTTACCTATATATTTGCTCAAAACTTACATGTTGAGAGGGGACTCCAGCTAGGACAGCAGCTGGAAACACAAAAGAAACACTTAACTTCTAAGTTTGGAGAAATCAAAGAGGAGGAAAGCAAGCTTCAACTTCAAAGACATTTGACAGGGATGTCTTCTTTGCTTTGATTCTTTACTTGTTGTAAGATGTTTAGTTTGTATGTATTAATGGAATTAGCTTCAAGATTGTGTAGTTTAATGATGAGCTAATTTCATTAATCTAGGATTACATCCTTGAACTCATTATGTGATTGATTTTAGCTCTCTCTTTTATGGTATTAATTCAGCTTTTGATATATTCATTGTGCTTGTGCTTAATGCTATTTAATTACTTGGCCAATAGTTAAATTGATTTAGAAATGCTTAAATAAACTTGACAAAGGCATTTAAGTATTCAGTCTTAAGTATATTGATGCATGATCATAGTGTAGTACACTTGAGTTTCATATGAGATAGACATATACTCATAAGGCATGTATGGCTCATAAAACTTGTGCTTAATGAATTTTGTTCAATTTATTTATCATAGACATATAGATATTTGATTGGATAGAATATATTCGCTTAACCTGCAAAAGAGGCTTGTGATGTGTTGAGTGTTTTGGTCAATATATTAAGTTGAGAACCAATAGACATCAAAGAGATTCTGCTGAATTTATTTGCATAATGGGGGATAGTTTGTAATCCTAGGATTTCTCATATTGAATTTAACTTGTTGGTAATTTAGTTTATCACTTAGCATAATTAAGTTGTTCTTTTACTTGAGTAGTTTAATCTCATACATTAAATCATTTTCTGGATAATAGTAGAAAGACACTATTTCAGTACTTAAAATAGAAAAGATAAATCATTCTCTGTGGGATCGACACTTTTCTCATCATATATTACTTGTTGCGACAACGTGCACTTGCGCTAATTTGTGTTATAGAAAACACACAACAGTAGACCCACCTTCCACTTAGCCAAAGCCTTCATTTAATGTATAGGAACAACAACTCCATAAGTTCTTCTCTCACGGATACGACACAGATGAAAGTGACCAGGGAGACTTATTTTGAACCATATTGCTTTTTCTATTTTTCACAGAAACCAGATCCGTGCCGCTCTATCACATCAAAGAGAGACTGACTACTCTAGACACCACTATTGCTTTCCAAATCCAAATGAATTTCTTCTAAACCTGGAGAACTTTTCACAGCCTAGTGTATTAGGTGACCATATGGTAGAGACACGCAAAGCCTAGTCATTCAAGTAAAAACAAGGTCATAATTGGTTAGTTGGTGGATCAAGTAATAATAGAGCATTTGGAGGAGAGATATTCCATATAGGGTATTCCGGTAGACAACGGTATGGTCAGAGCCCTATGCTATCAGGAGGACAGAGACAGAGTTCTAGTAAGAGTTTTGTGCCTCTATCTGTTGGAAGCAACTAGGGAGTTAGAGGTCTCAGAGTAGTAACTAGTTAAGTGGTAGTGCTAGCGTTAGCATAAGAATGTACCTTCAGTGTTCCATTTGTGGCAGGTGTCATGAGGGATATTGTCTGAGAGGTTTTAAAGGTTGCTACCATTGTAGGCAAATTGGACATTTGAGGAGAGATTGCCATATTCTTTGAAGTAGCAGTTTAGTATAGGGTACAACTTCTCAGAATTTTTAAGGTGGCTGTGAAAATATTCAGAGACATGGAGTATCTCAAACATGAGAGTCTATCTCTAGTACATGTGTACAACTTAGAGCCTTAGGAGCTAGTAGAGACTCACAAATGGGTTAGCTAGGTCGATCTCGTAACCAGATGCGTGTATTTACTGACTCATAAGATGCATAAGTTACCTCAGATGACTATTTTTGGCCGAGAGGCTTACATTTTAATTGATCAAGGCTCTACGTATTCTTTTATTTCCCGTATTCTTACTGTGTATGCAGATAAAGTGTTAAAACCTTTAGATTGTAGTTTAGTGGTAGCCACACCGGTTGGAGAATCATTATTAGCTGAGAATGTATTTCAGGGTTGTGTTATCAAAGTAGGTAGTAGTGATATGGTAGCAAATTTAATTCCTTTTGACATATATGATTTTGATGCAATACTTGGGATGGACTGGTTAGCTAATCACCATGCTACTGTAGATTCGAAAGGATATTATATTCAAAAACATTGAGAGCTTGATATTATTTTTTGTAGAGAGCGACGAGTTCTTCCATTCTGTGTTATATCTGCTATGACAGCTAAACGGTTGCTCAAAAAATAATGTTCAGCCTATTTGGTATATGTTATTGATACCAGAGTCAATGGGGCTAAATTAGAAGATATTTTGGTGGTCAGAGATTTTTCAAATGTATTTCCTGAAGACTTTTCAGGCTTACCACTAGATAGAGAGATTGATTTTGCTATTGATTTGGTTTCAGGCACAACTTCTATCTCCAAAGCACCATACAGAGTGACCCTCTCAGAGTTGAAAGAATTGAAGACTCAATTATAAGAATTGATAGATAAGAGTTTCATCAGACCTAGTGTATTACTATAGGGAGCACCGGTATTGTTTGTTAAAAAGAAAGATGGAACTTTGAGGCTATACATTGATTATCGGGAGCTAAATAAAGTCACTATATGCAACAAGTATCCACTCTCTCACATTGATGATTTATTTGACCAGTTACAGGGTGCAAAAATTTTCTCAAAGATCGATCTATGATCAGGGTATCAACAATTAAAGATCAGAGATATTGATATAGCTAAGACTGCCTTTAGAACTTAGATATGAGCATTATGAGTTTTTAGTAATGCCATTTGGGTTGAATAATGCTCAAGCTGCATTTATGGACCTTATGAATAGGGTATTTCGTCCCTATCTTGATCGATTTGTTATAGTATTTATTGATAATATTCTTATATATTCATGGAGTATAGATGAGCATGCAGAGCATTTGAAGATAGTGTTACAGATTTTGAGGAATAAACAGTTATATGCTAAGATCAGCAAATGTTAGTTCTGACTAGATAAAGTTACATTTCTAGGTTATGTGATCTCAGCAAATGAAATTTATGTGGATCCTCAAAAATTTGAAGCTGTGGTAAATTAGGAGAGACCAGTTAGTGTGATAGAAATTAGAAGTTTTCTCGATCTAACAGGTTATTATCAAAGATTTGTTAAGGACTTCTCTAATATTGCTGCACCGCTTACAAAGTTAACCAGAAAAAATGTAAAGTTTGTGTGGACTGATGAATGTGAACGTAGTTTTCAAGAACTTAAAAAGAGATTGACTTCAACTCCTGTTCTCACTCTTCCATCTGGCATCGAATGATTTATAATTTATAGTGATGCTTCTAGACATAGATTATGTTTTGTATTGATGTAGCATGGTAAAGTGATAGCTTATGCTTATGAGCAGCTTAAGAAACATGAGTTGAATTATTCAACCCCTGATTTAGAATTGACAGCAGTAATATCCGCCTTGAAGATTTGGAGACATTATTTATATAGTGTCACATGTTAAGTCTTCACTAATCACAAAAGTTTAAAGTATTTATTCACACAGAAAGATTTGAATCTGAGACGACGAAGATGGTTAGAGCTAATAAAAAATTATGACTGTACGATTGACTATCATCTAAGTAAGGCAAATGTGGTAGCAGATGCACTCAGTAGGAAGTCTTTTAGAGTTATAGCTTATTTGAAGGTGACCTATTTTCCATTGTTAGTTGAATTAAGATCTATAGAGGTTGAATTGTCTATATTTGGAGTCCTTCAAGCACAGTTTCAAGTAAGGCTTATATTGATTGATCAGATTCGAGAGATGTAAGATCAAGATGCTAATTTAGTTAAACTTAAGCAATAAGTAAGGAATGAAATGCAAACTGATTTAACTTTGAAAGCTAATGGGACGTTAGTTATGGGTAACAGACTTTATGTTCCAAATAACTCAGAGTTAAAGAAATAGATTTTAGAACAAGCTCACAGCTCAGCTTATGTTATGCATCCTAGCATCACTAAAATGTATCGTACTCTGAGAGAATATTACTGGTGCTAAGGTATGAAAAGAGAGATTGCAGAGTTTGTATTTCACTGTCTGATTTATTAGCATGTTAAGGCAGAAAATCAGAGGTTAGCGGTATTATCTCAACCACTTCCAGTTCCTAAATGGAAGTGGGAACATATCACCATAGACTTTGGTGTTGGGCTTCCATGTACTCGGAGTGGTCATAATAGTATTTGGGTGATTGTTGATCGACTCACAAAGTCTACTCATTTTCTACCTTATAAGGTTTCATACTCATTAGATAGGCTGGCTCATTTGTATGTGAGTGAGATTGTAAGGTTACATAGAGCTCAAGTGTCTATCATATCAGATAGAGACCCTCGATTCACTTCTAAATTCTTGTATAGCTTACAGAAGGCCTTATGTACTAAGTTAAACTTTAGTACATTTTTTCATCTCCAAACAGATGGACAGTCAAAAAGAACTATAAAGATATTAGAAGATATGCTCAGAGCCAGTATGTTGCAGTTTAAAAGTAATTAGAATGATTATTTATCATTGATAGAGTTTCCATATAATAATAGTTATAAGTCTAACATTCAAATAGCACTATATAAGGCTTTATATGGAAGAAAATACAAAACTTTAGTTTGCTGGGATGAGGTTGGAGAAAGGAAATTGTTGGGTCCAGAGATTATCCAGGCCACTAGTGAGAAGATCAGTATTATCAGAGATAAACTTAATGCAGCTCAAGATAAACAGATGAGTTATGCAAATAAACACTATAGATAGCTTGAGTTTGCAGTAGGAGACAATGTCTTTTTACGGATCTCACCATAGAAGGGTGTGCTTCATTTTTTAGAAACAAAAAAATTAAGTCCTCAATATATTGGGCTATATGAGATTCTAAAGAGGTTTGATATAGTTGTATACTGCTTAGCATTATCGTTTGAGTTGTCACGCATTCATGATGTGTTTCATGTTTCTATGTTGTAAAAGTATATACCTGACCCTTCTCATATTCTAGTTACACAGTCAGTTCAGCTGAGGGCAGACTTGACCTATGACAAGAAACTTGTTCAGATAGTAGACTATCGTCAACAAATACTACGTAATAAGACTATTTCGTTAGTTAAAGTCCTATGGAGGAATCATGCAGTAGAAGATGCTACATGGGAACAAGAGGATCAGATGAGAGTTCAGTATCCTCATTTGTGTTAGACAAATAAATGAATTTCGAGGACGAAATTCTTATAAGAACGGAGGAATCGTAATACATGTGGCTTTTAGATGCATTATTTAAAGGATCAGTGGCATTTGATGAATAAATAATAATATAAAGAAATTTTTTGGTAAATGAATTGATGGGATGAGGCAATAACACGTGGGGTATGATGGCATGGTAGGGGAAAAAGAAATAAATAAAAAAATAAGTGAAATGGCTTTATTTTATTGGCTAAGTGGGCGGTGGAATGTAATATATAAAGAAGCAATGATTTGCTTCCCTTTAGTAATTTTTTAAGTCGAGAAAGAGAAGCGAACAGATTTGAAAAAAGAAAGGAGAAGAAAAAAATAAACAAAAAAATAGCCAAGAGAGAAATAGGAAAGGAAAATAAATAAAAAATTATAGGTAATGAGATTGGGTAATTAGATTTAAATCCAGTGATTCAGCGGGTAACAATTCTATAATGTTAGAATATTTATATTTCAATATTTATAATACGTATTAGTACTAATAATAATTTTTACATCTTATGATATAAGAGGTGTGTCAATAGCTGATAGATCTCAGAATCCAGACTCAGCTTTGGATTAGCCTATTTTGTGAGTGGATAATTATATATATTGTATATATTTTTAATATATGATTTTATGATTTAATTATACGTTATAAGATTTATTCATAATTTATTTTAAATAGATAAATATTTATACTATTTAGTATATTCATAAATATTTTTAGAATTTATTATAGTATAGTTTATGATTATATTCAGTATAGAAATTTTTATTTTAGAATAATATAATAGTAGTTTTTGAACCACCATATGTGTACCCTCCCCTTTAATGTAGTTGCTCTGCGCATGCGTTAAACTAGTTTAGTTTATTCTGCCTGAGCGATACAACATTCCACCAAGTTAGACCAGCTCAAATCTCTTGCTTTACGTATGCATGAGTTATTCCGTCAGATTAGACCAATTTTTTTTCCGAGTACAAGTTTGGTGTGATTTTTAATATATATGTAGTACATGTTTCCAGAGTTATGTTACATATATTCAACTTGATAATAGATTTTATGATAGTTTACGTTTTTACATTTTTAAATCCCCAATATTATGTTATGATTTTAGTTTTAGCACAGATTTTATGACAGCTCATACTTTCAGTACAAGTTTATTGACCACTCAGTATATAGTTTCATGATTATTTTATTTTATAAATTTATACGTGTACAATACATATAAAGTATATAATATTTTCTAAGTATGTCCACTCACTATTTTCACAGGAATTCGTGCAGTGTGATACAGTCTTTATATTTTGAGGTTGACTCACAACACGCGTAATTGTATGTGTCGAAGTCTGTATATTTGTATATCTTTATCTATATTAGAGTACACGAGTACACTTTTATTGAGACAAGTAGTCTCGTTGTATCAAATGTATAAGTAAAGAGTATATAGTCCCATGTCATCGCAGGATTCGCCACAATTCTTGAGGAGGGCTAGTTGAGTCTTATCAATTATTTTCTAATTCTCTCTCTTAATTTGACAAATCACCAAATGCCAATCCAAAATACTATTTAAAAGAAGACTAATGCTACCTTCTTCATTAGATAATTAAAAATCAAATATGTATTTTTTAAATTGATGATATTTTGATGTTTCTTATTCTCTTACAAGCTCTAAAAGCATTTTCTTACAGATCCGCAATTGATCTGTTCAATGACATTGCTCCCCGTTTCATAATCGGCAGCAACTATCCTACTGTTGTTGATCGCCAATATAGTGACAGAGCTAATTTTTTTAATTTTTAATTAAATTATTAAAAATAAATATTAAAATTGAATCCTATAAAAATGTGTTACGTGTATTCTTTATTTTTTACTTTTATTATTAGTCAATTAGAGATTGACTCGTATTTTATTCTATCATTCTACTTTAAATTTTATGTTGAGTTTCGATTTTACTTTTCTAATGTCAAAGTAAACAAAAATTGACTAACAAATTATAACACAACAATCCATTTTCAAAATTTTAAGACAAAATTGAACATTAACCTAAACTCGTGAAATAAAAATATCCTTATTCCTTTTACAAACCATAATTTCTAAGTTAAAAACTAACCCAGTCTAACAGATTATTTTTCTCAAATACAATTTTCTACAAATAAATTTGTATCTAGGGTTTTAATTACAAGTACATATAACAAAACTTGG
Organism: Ailanthus altissimus; assembly: GCA_946807835.1. Lineage (NCBI taxonomy): Eukaryota > Viridiplantae > Streptophyta > Magnoliopsida > Sapindales > Simaroubaceae > Ailanthus > Ailanthus altissimus. Next base: position 27,321,559 of record OX327684.1, read on the forward strand.
TCGGGTTTTCGATTTCTGCAAGGAGAATTATCACTTTCCTCCCTTGAGGTTTCATAAAATGTCAAATAGAAAAGAATGTTTGTTCAAGTTTCCTCCCCTAACTTTGACAACTGACCAATTTAATAGTTCTTAACCCTTGAAAATAAAGAAAATTACTATAAAACCATTTGATTCACCTCGTTTGGCTACCGAGTCTATAACTACTAATCTAGGCATTTTTTTAACTTATATTTTAGTGCACAACATATGAAAAAGATAATTTATGACCTATTTTAGTCTGACCATATTAAAAAACTTACAATGCAACCATTTGAGATATTTTTGTTGGGTATTATATATTAAAGTGGGTCTACATATATCAATTAATTGTATATTATTGGCTATCTATTTTATTGCCCATTAAAAGTAATCAAATAAAGTTTATTTATTATTGAACTTTTAGGGCATCACATATGGCATGAGCTTTAATGTGTAGAGACCCAGTTATTTTATTTTATTTTATGATGAACCAAAATAAAATAAAATACTATAAATAATAGGTTGAGATCCCCAGTTTAAACCCTAACGTATTATTCATTCACATCACATTAATGAGTAACGACAGTTTTTCTCTCATAAAGAAAAGGTTTAAACGTAAAAGGCATCAACCTTAATTTTTCTGCGTTTCCATGGATTCAGGTACGCTTACGATTTTATTCTTCTTGATGATTTAACACGAGATCCTGGCTATGGTGATTCTTTCACCAATTAAAAATTTTTATCCAACAAGTGGTATCAAAACTTCCTCGTGCTGAATCATTAAGAGATAAAACTTCTAATACTAAATTTAGAAAATTGAATTGTGTATATAATGATATTATATATATATAATTCTTTTGTGTATGAGGTAATGCGGCATATGTGCATTGATTGCTTTAAGTTTAATTTTGAGAGGGGTATGTAGTATATTTACATGTGTTTGACACTCGTGAATGTATATTTACAACAAAAAAAAAAAAAGTTTTCAATAAAGACATTTTCAATAAAGAAAACAAAGGGTACCGAATTAATTGTATACATATGCTGAATTCTTTATGCATATATTTATATATATCCATTAAGTGCATTGTAAAATGTTGACAACATTAAAACCAAAAAAAAAAAAAGATGGATTCAAACATGATCTTTTCTTGATCTCAATGCATTAGTTCTATTTGCATTCATCACAGTATATAAATCGGTTTGAATTTGATTGCATATGCGTTAATTCAAACATACAGTATATTATTATTTTTATGATCATCATTCGGCGCAATCAATGCATGGTTATTTTTTTTTAATTTACGGATTTAATAAAATAAATAAATAAATAAAAGAGAAAAGAAGTTAAATTTTATTTAAAGTTAAATTAATAATATCAATTTTGATAAAAAAAATTTTAATTGTGGTGTACGTCAGATAGTTAGTGTTCACAAATTTTGAGAGTTTATCAAGTTAAATTTATATGACCCATAAAGATTTTATCGAGCCCAAATTTTATATACCCAATATATTGGTCAAATTAAGTGAGTTAGGATGGACATTAGCCTATTTTGGGTTTAGTTTATTGGATAAAATTTAGGGTATGGGTAATTCTGAAAGGTTAGGCTTGACCTGATCCAACCACTTTGGTCCCTACTCATTTCGGTCCCGTCCTAGTTTTGACATTATTTGACTATTGACTTTTGACTTTTGACTTTGACTTTGACCATTTTTTTTCTTTCCTTTTCGTACAAACTAATATTCAGTATTTTAAAATAAATTAAATTGAATTAGAATGCCACCAAAGTGACCTCTTTTATACAGATTTATTTATTTTAAAATATATGAATGTTATTAAAGAAAATAAATAATTGTGTTTAAATTTATGCGAAAAATAATCGGCCCAAAGGAAGATTATTTTTTGACCAAATAATAAACACATGTGACAGTAAATATGTGATAAACTTTGACACTTTCTATGCATATAATATGTCGGTCCAAAGAAAGGCGTATTATTGGCAGGATCTATTATCAATGTTTATTGTCTAAGTTTTTTTTAGAGTATCGTTTACAAATTGTTATTTCTGTCCAAAAACTAAATAGTAATGTTGTATTTGGTATCTTACAATAGCTCAATTTATTATATCTTATGCCATGTGTTTATATGAATGCATGATTAAATGACATTGTTATTAATTGTGAGTTTTTTGTTTGTTCTATACAGTAAATGCTTCTTCTATATCGCCAACTTGAACAACATTCCAGTGCTTAACGGCACTAACTTCAGGAAATGGAAGGAGCACATTATCATTGTGCTTGGGTGTATGGATCTAGACTATGCAATCCGGATGGAAGAACCTCTCGCCTCTACTGATGGCAGTACTGCTGAACAAAGGGCACTTTATGAAAAATGGAAGCATTCTAACCGCATGAATCTGATGATCATAAAGCACTCTATTTCAGATACCATCAGGGGCGCAGTGCCTGAGGAAGAAAATGCTAAAAATTTTCTGAGCCAAATAGCAGACCGATTCGTTGGTAATGAAAAGGTCGAAACAAGCACCATTTTGTCTAAACTTGTTTCAATGCGGTATAAAGGCAAAGGAAATATAAGGGAGTACATTATGGAAATGTCTAATCTTGTTACAAGATTAAAGGCACTAAAGTTAGAGTTGTCTAATGATATTCTCGTGCACTTGGTCTTGATCTCTCTTCTTGTACAATACAGTCCTTTTAAGATAAGTTATAATACTCAAAAAGAGAAATGGACTCTTAATGAGCTCATTACTCAATATGTGCAAAAGGATGAGAGATTGAAATAAGAAAAGATAGAGAGTGCTCATTCAGCAACTTCTTCCAATGACAATGCTGCCAACAAGAAAAGGAAATGGAATAATAAAGGAAAAAGAGCTGCAGACATTGGAACTTCACAGCCTAAGGTGCAAAAGAAACAGAATACTGAAATCTCTTGTTACTTTTGCAAGAAAGTTGGACATTTGAAGAAGGATTGTTCCAAGTATGCAAAATGGCTTGACAAAAAGGGTAAACTTCTCAACTTTGTTTGTTCATAAGTTAATTTGGCTTTAGTACCAAGTCACACTTGGTGAATAGATACGGGTGCAACTACTCACATGAGTGTGACTATGCAGGGTTATCTAAGGAGCCGACCGCCAACTGATGTTGAAAGATTCATCTATGTGGGTGATGGCAACAAGGCTCCTATTGAGGCAATTGGATTATTTAGATTACTATTAGAATTTGATTATTATTTGGATTTACATGAGACATTTTATGTACAGTCATTTAGACGAAATTTAGTTTCTATTTTTTATTTGGACAAATTCGATTACTCTTGTTCTTTTGGAAATAGAGAGTTTAATCTTTTTCAGAATTCAAATATTATTGATACCGGTTCTTTAGTTGATAATTTATATCAATTAGATCTTCATACTTCACAAATTAATGAAACCTTGCATGTAAGCAATTATGGTATAAAGTGCAAATTAATTAATGAGAATTCTTATATGTTATGGCATAAGCGTTTAGGACATATTTCTAAACAAAGAATTCAAAGGCTTGTGTCAGAAGGAATTCTAAATTCCCTTGATTTTTCAGATTTTAAAATATGTATTGAATGCATTAAGGGAAAACAAACAAATATTAGAAAAGTTGGTGGCAACAGGAGTTCAAACGTCTTGGAATTAATTTATACTGATATTTGTGGTCAATTTCCTACGGTTTCTTGAAATGATCAACAATATTTTATTACTTTCATAGACGATTATTCTCGTTATGGATATCTATACTTGATTCATGAGAAGTCTCACTCATTGGATGTTTTTAAAGCCTATAAAGCTGAAGTTAAAAATCAGCTTGGCAAGAAAATTAAAGCCGTCAAATCTGACCGTGGTGGTGAATTCTACGGTAGATATAATGGATCAAGTGAACAACGTCCAGGCCCTTTTGTAAGATATTTGCAAGAATGTGGCATCGTTCCTTAATACACCATATCGGGGATTCTATGTCACGCCCCAGACCCAAAAGATCTGACACACGACATCACTTACATTCATTCAATAATACTTAAACATTCATTTTAATTTCTTTCAGAATTATAGCAATTGAATTATGACTGGGACAATTAGTAAATCAGAGATACGCAGAATTTTCTCAGAGATTAACACTCTACTACGTCACCAGTAGCAACTTTGTTACCAGAAGCCCAGAATATATTCATTGCAAATTCTTACTTAAAATCAATCCATTACTACACTTGGTGAAACTTAAACTAAATCCAACCACACACAATAAAATAATACATAAGTATTTATTGAATAGGGACAAATCAAATATCTTATCCCACGTGTCCCCAAATGAAACACTTAGCAACCTAACAACTTAGGGAACTGAAGGAACAGCAGAAGCCTTGCCAAGTCTGCTAAGCACACATGTACCTTATTTACCTGAAATCACCATAAACTATACTGAGTACAAAACTCAGTAAGCATACTAGTTTTTCATATATCAAATACATATACGTACACAATGCATATGTATGATATGCTGTGATCAATCAAAATCATAATCTTATCAAATCACATATCATGTAAGCGCTTACACATTCTTTCAAAACATATAATAGGAATACTATCACTCAACTACTACTTAGTAGGACTTACATATCACATATCACATAATGAGCCAAATGTCACTCGTAGGTGACATACCGTATGAGAGGAATAGTACAAGTGAGGTTTTTAAATTACACATATATAATGCTCATGCTCGAAGGTAAAAGACAAACCCTCACCCTGATCATCGGTGAGTCCTCTCACATGCACCAATACGCCACCACACGAATGTGATGACTCACTCTTCCTTTAGGTACCAATAGGATCCTCCCTACATACAGAACACATAACATATACCAATCCCGAAGGAAAGGCCACACATAAAGGCTCCACAAATCACATAAAATGCCTACTAAGTCAACAACGAGTTCAAGTACCCTCAAAATATAAAATATTTCTCATGGACATATTACACTTCAAAAGCTCTCTTTGTTAAACACATTTCACTATGAAAGCTCACTTTCAAAAACACATGTATGTCATGTATGTCCATGCTCACATTCATAAATACATATCTTCACATTTCATATCAAAGTATACTTTGACATAACATAAACATATTCCTAACCACATTTACAAAATCATACAAAACAATTACTACGTTTATTGTGATTTCAGTAAAAAGTCTAGTATACTTACCTCTTAACACTTTCAGCTATAAGACTTAAATCTCTTTAACCTATCAATGGAGATTAATCCTTTCATAAGCCTCACAATTCACACAAAATACTTTAAATAGCTTACAAAATTATACACAATGCATTTATCACATCAAATTGGTCTAAATACTTGGTTTCTCAAAACCTGTTATTCTGACCACTTACACTTAACAAAATTTTCTAATACATCAAATGATGTCCAATTACTCCAAAATTAGAATATGTTATTCTTGACTCATATATCCTTCTTATATATGGATATTATATCAAAATTTCTACACAATCCATTTCATACATACCATCGAATCCAAACTACTAACCTGATATTACTGAACAGTATTCAATCTCCCAATTTTATAAAATCATATACTAACTCAAAAATTATAAAACTATCACATAATTACTCTTCACACATATCTCAGTCCATGATAAATATTTCACTTCCAAATCACTGCCAAAAGTATTTTAAAACTATTTTATTTCATAGCTTTAAAAATCTGTTAATCAAATACTGCAATGAGCTGATACACTTTAGAAAATCATAACACTTCAACCACATTGATCTAAATTCTCAATTCCGAGTATATCATATTAGACATATAAAATTATCATATTCCACAAATTAGTAATTTTTGAAGATCATTCAGTAGGACAAAAATTATTTTCCACTTATCATACTGTTCACATAGAAAATTTCTAGAATTTCAGGGTCATTTTGGTAAATTCACAAAAAATTTAATTTCTGGAATTTTGAATCGATTCAAAGTCTCAGATGATCCTAAACATGTCTAATTTCATATACTCAAAATTCAAAATCAGAATCGAATCACAACCATTTATAAAATTCTTGGATCAAGAGACTATTAAGCAGAAATTCTACAATCCATCATAATTTATCAAACTATCTTATAGATCATCATCAATTCTCAAAATATCATACGAAATACACATCAAATCCTCAATTATACATATTTCTAGAAATCAAAACTTAAAGAAATTAACATAATTAACTGATAAGGGCAAATTTGTCATATATTTTCTCATGTTTTTATTATTGATATTTTATGATTTTATGAGAATAGATGGCTATTTATGTGCATTATTGTTATTTATAGGGACTTGAATGAAATTTAAAGAATGTAAAAGGAGCGAAAACAGGGACTAAAATGTAAAGTTTTCAAAGTATGTGTCCATCGCCCCAGCGCCACAAGGATTTTCGCCCCAGCTCTGAAATAGTGATCGAAATAAGAAAAACGACCTGCTTAAGTCGCGTATAGCGCCCCACCGCCATACAGTCACCGCCCCAGCGACGAGATAGCGCCCCAGCGCCAAGATCCTACCGTTCCAGCGGTAATAGCTTTTTCACGCGTCGCCCTAGCGACAGATGCATAGCGCGCCAGCGGTAGTGCGAGTCCTAGTCCGACGAGAATTGAGATTTTCAAGCTCATATCAATCCCTATATAAAGCCACTCGTTCCCAACCTTCAAGAATCAATCCAAGACGACCCAAGAGCACCAAGAATACAGAGCACGAGTCTTGGAGAGCAATAGGAGCTTAATTGAAGCAACTTTAGAGAGAGATACAAGACGTTCTTCGGCATCAAGAGTTCCTAGGCAGCGCAATTAAGAGCAATTCGACGTCTATATCGGTTTGCGATTGATTGTATCATGTTTTATTTTTATTATTTTTACTGCTGTTCTCTTGTAGCCATGAGCTAACTTATTTTCTAGGGTTAATATTTGAACTCAATATGTGCGCTTAACTTGCCATATCTTTTTAGTATTTAATAAACTTAGTCATTTATTATTTAAATTACTTGTGTTTAATGCTTCAATATATCTGGCCAATTTATGGTGAATGAATTGGTAATATTATTGATAAACTCGGAAGAGGAATCATAATATTTAGACCTAGGTAATTTGATGCATGATTGTAGAGTAACATTCAATGTTGCATATGCAAGTTTCAACTTAGGATAGGAATATACTTAATTGGCATGTATGATCAATAAGACCTAATCTTAATGAATCTTAATTTATTACAAGTACCATAGGAATATAGGTATTTGGTAAATTAGGGTATACTTGCATGACCTTGGAAGAGGCTTGTGAATACATTAGTGTCTTGATCAATAATAAAGACTAAGTGAGTTAAATATTAGAGGATTAATCATTAGAAACATATTGAGGGATAATATTAATCCTAGGTTTTCTCTACATTGCTATCTTTAAATCTCATTGCATTGTGTTTTTGCTTTTATATTTCTTACATTCATTCTTAGATTTTTATTTTTCTGAATAATTATTAGGAAGATATAATTTTAGTAATTGGTTAAAAAGAAAGAATTATTCCTGTGGGTTCGACATCCGACTTATTTAGTCTCTTTATTACTTGCATACGATAGTGTATACTTGCACTTAATTTATGATATAGAATTATCGCATCATTAACGCCAATAAATTGAGAAATAATTGTGATATACCTCTTAAAATCTAAAATTCCAATTTCTTTTTCTTTTTCTTCTCCTTCTTCTCCTTCTTCTCTTTCTCTCCCCTCTTTTTCTCTCTTCTCTCTCTCTCTAAAAGAGGTAGCTCGACCAAAATGAGAGAATTAGGATTTTAAAAGTGTATTTTTATACTAAATGACTAATTTTTAGTATTTATGAATTTACCCCCAAAACTTTCAAAGTATTATAATTTGGTCCCTAAAATAAATCTAAAGTCTTGCAATTAAACCCAATGCTAATAGTATCACCTTAACCTATACAAACACTACTAATAACAATATATAAATCAAGTATCACCAACATATAAATAAAATACGTATATTTATACATATATAAATACTTATTCTTACCAGTCGTGGATACTGGTTACTACATTCCAAGTCAAAATGGTGTAGCTAAAAGACGAAATTGAACCCTAAAGGATATGGTTAGAATTATGATAAATCATTCTTCTTTACCAGAATCTCTATGGGGTGAAGCCTTAAAGACTGCAGTATAAATCCTTAATTGAGTTCTAAGTAAAGCAGTAGCTAAAACCCCATATGAGTTATGGACTGGAAAGAAGCTTAGTATTAGGCATTTGCATGTCTGGGGTTGTCCAGCTGAGGCTAGGCCATACAAGCCTAATGAAAGAAAGTTGGACTCAAAAACAGTAAGCTGCTACTTTGTTGGATACTCAGAGAGATCGAGGGGTTTCAAGTTTTATGATCCCTCGAGCAGATCTTTTTTTGAGACAGGGAATGCTAAGTTCATTGAGGATGTCGAATATAGTGGGAGTCCTAAACTCAGGAACATTGTCTTTGAAGAGGAATATGTAACTATTCCTAATATTGCAATTGATAATGACAAGATAATTGCACATGTCATTATGCTGGATGCAAATACAAATAATCAAAATGTTCCTGAGATACCTCCCGCTAATATTGAAGAACCCGCTCTTACTTATGTAGAGGAGCAACAACAACAACCTCAATTGAAAGTGCCATTAAGGAGATCCACTCAGGAGAGGAGATCAGCAATTTCGAATGATTATGTCGTGTATCTCAAAGAACATGAGTTTGATATAGGACTGGAAGATGATCCGATAACTTTCAGTCAAGTCAAACAAAGTGTGAACTCCCAAAAATGGATAGATGCCATGAAAGATGAGATAGAATTAATGCAAGATAATGACGTTTGGGATTTTGTTAAATTGCCTAAAGGAACGAAACCAATTGGTTGTAAATGAATTTTCAAAACCAAACGGGATTCGAAAGGCAATGTCGAAAGATATAAGGCACGTCTAGTTGTAAAAGGTTTCACTCAAAAGGAAGGCATTGATTATAAGAAGACTTTCTCTTCGGTTTCATCGAAAGACTCTCCATGTTTCAAAACCATGATGGGGACAGGCATTAAGTAATTCTTTATACCTTTCTCAACATTGGTAAAGGGTCTCTCCTGGTTTTTGGGCAAAAGTGGTGATTTGTCTTTTGAAAGAATTTGTTCTATGGGAGGGAAAAAACTTTTTCAGGAATTGTTGTTGCATCTCGTCCCATAAAGAAATGGATCCTGGCCTAAGGTTTTGTAGCCATGTTTTAGCTTTATCTTTTAAAGAAAAAGGGAAAAGCTTAAGTCGAATTGTGTTCATGCTACAATTTTGATCATTATACGTGTTACACACTTCTTCAAATTCTCTTAGATGTAGATAAGGGTTCTCTGCATCTAAGCCATGAAAAGTGGGTAAAAGTTGGATAATGCCTGGCTTAAAATTAAAATGCATTGCATCCGGTGGAAAAATTAAGCAAGATGGTGCACCGGTTCGTGTAGGGTTCATATAGTCTCTAAGTGTCCTAGGTCGGTTATGGTCATTATGTTGGGACTGATTGTCCCCTGGGTCTATGAGTCCCTCAATTTGATTTTCACTCATGGTGTTACTTGGTGAAGAATAAGAAGATGAAGGAGAATCTAACAAATTATCAAAGGAAGTTTTGAAATTACCTTTTACTAAACGATGAGAATTAGGATCTCGAAACCAACCGCTCATAAAAAGAAACAAAACAAAATACAATAACAATAATACAAATAAAATATTAAACACAGGTAAATAAAATAAAATATTACACACAAGTAAATAAAATATGTAAAACTAAAAGCAAAATAAAGATAAATAATTAGAAGTTAGATTATATAATAAAAAGTTAATAAATAAATAGTAGGAGGCTTAGCCTTCCATTAAAATAAAAAGCGAAAATAAAAGGCGAATAATAAATAAAGTAAAGTACGTTAGGAGGCTCGGCCTTCCATGAAAATTAAAAAAAAAACTAAAATAAAAAGTAAAAAATAATAAATAAACGAAATGAAGAGTAGGAGGCTCAGCCTTCTGCGAAAATAAAAACAGAATAATAATAAAGTACGTTAGGAGGCTCGGCCTTCCATGAAAAAAAAAAATAAAAAAAAAAAAATGAATAATAAATAACGAGTAGGAGGCTCAACCTTCCATGAAAATAAAATAAACAAACAAACAATAACAAAACAAAATATTAACGTTACCTCCCCGGCAACGGCGCCAAAAACTTGACACGTCCAGAATATAGAAGTTATTCCCAAGTGCAGGATTGTCGAAGTAATAAATAACTCGATGAGAACGGGGTCGATCCACAGGGAAGTAGAATTAAAATTACAAATTATAAACACTTTAAAGATAATTAATGCAGTATAAGATGTTTGTAAATATTATTTCAATTAACCAATTCAAATAAAAAGCTAAGGTTACGGGGATTCACTCTTGGCATAAGAAGTAAGAATATATTTAACTTTTTATTTTTTTATAACTCAATTGGAATCCTCACACAAAGGAGGTTCCAACCGGAAAATATAGCAATTAAAGTTCATTATCATTTATATATTGATTAGTATTTATTTCTTTCAATTATTATACACCAAATCTTATAAATGGGTTCAAGTATTTATTATGCCAATCTTTATATTTGTCTACAATAAATTAAGACTCCCACTTTACAAGAAAGGTTATATAAACCAAATCTTGTAAATGGTTTCAATAATTTATTGTGCCAAGTATTAAGTTTGTCAATAATAAATCAAGAATCACCACTTTAGAAGAAATGGTATTAATTCTACAAACAAAATAAATACATCATATATAAATTTACATAACTTAAAAATGAAGCATTAAATTCATGAATAAATATTAAACATATCTTATTACCTTGCCAAGAGCTTCACCCTTTCACCTTAGCTTAAACAAAATTATTTGGACATAATAAAACTAAATGAAAAGAAAAGAAAAGAAATGGAAGAAGAAATAACATGACTTAATAGTAAACAAGAGAAATAATAGTACAAGGAAATGGATACAAAGGAAAAGTATTTTGAACTAAATTCTAACTTTCTAATTACATTCTTTAGGCATAAACAAGCCACCTATTTATATAAAAACATGGATAAATCGAGACAAATTTGGAGGGAACCACTTGGTTGATGAAAGTCAAGAATGGTGGCAAAATAATTTACATTCATTATCACTTGGGCACCCACTTGATTATCCAATTTGGAATTGATGTGATCCGAATTAGCTGTCACTCAAAACATAAAAGTTGTAGATAAGTCTCTTATCTTTCCAAATTGAGTGATCTCATACGTATTAGATACGTATTTCTATAGTTATGGGCCAAATACTGATAACTGTTCAAACTGGGCCTGTACTGCAGATCAATTCTGTTCTAGGCCAATTTTCACCCTCTAAACACTCGAATTTCCAATGCTTTGTGAAATACAATATGTTAGCCCATTGAGTCAGCTCTGCACAGGATTAAGAATCACCTAAATTGGATCTTTAAGTAGAAAGTTATGCCCATTTTACCGAACCTGCCATAAAACAGTTATAAGATAATTAAGTACAATATTGTAAACATACTTAAGTTAAGAAAATTAAATACACTAGTAATACAAAACAATCATGTAAAACTCTTATTAAATGTGTAATTTCAAGTGTTCATCAATGAGCATGTGGCTCGTATGGGTGTGATTCATCCTGATGATATGCTTCTATAATGAGAGTTTGTTTATTGATGTTCAATTACAGTTGACATGATTTCTGATCAAACTAAAGTATTACTCTTTGTTTATTTATTAAAAACTCTGAAATGAAGTTATATTCTTTCAATTGCAGTTTTGCATAAAGTTTTAAAAGTATATTGTTAAACTCTTATGAGTTATAAAGTAGGACCAGTTGAAAATAAGCATATTAAGGGATCACGTTACATGAAATTTTCATGCTACACATCCATGCTTGATCTATGTCATTGATTATATTGATGTATGTGACCATTGATAGGTCTAGTTACAAGAAAGATAACAAAAATCGCTTTGATTCTATATTAATATAATTGATGGACCAGATTGTTAAGAGGTGTCTTTTATTAAGATAGTAAATATTGAGCTCATAAAGTTATTTGGTAATGTACAATTGTAAAGTGACATATGTGGCCCAAGTGAAAAATTGTTGGGTATTATATATTAAAGTGGGCCTACATATATCAATTAATTATACATTATTGGCTATCTATTTTATTGCTTATTAAAAGTGATCAAATAAAATTTATTTATTATTAGACTTTTAGGACATCACATATGTCATAGGCTTTAATGTGTAGAGACTCAATTATTTTATTTTATGATAGACCAAAATAAAATAAAATACTATAAATAATAGGTTGAAATCCCTAATTTAAATCTTAACGTATTATTCATTCACATCCTATCAGTGAGTGACGGTAATTTTTCTCTCATAAAGAAAATGTTTAGACGTAGAAGGCATCAACTCTAATTTTTCTGCGTCTCCATAAATTTAAGTACGCTTCCAATTTTATTCTTCTTAATGATTTAACATGAGATCCTAACTATGATAATTCTTTCACCGATTAAAAATTTTTATCCAACAATTTTAATATTATATGAGATAAAGATTTAAAAGCTTTAAAATAAAACTTTAACTTGAAGCTGATTTTGTCAACCTTCATAGTTCGTTGAATTTGTAATCATTGTCAATATTATTATTTTGTTGACTAATTAATACAAAAACCCATGGATCATGATAATTAAGGTTGTCATTGTATAAACCTAAATTACAAATATATGTCTAGATTGATAACACACTTCATGATGCCATCAAGTTATACACATGCAAATGGAATAAATGTTGAATGCAAAGATTATTTTGTCCTCTCCATTTATTTAAAAAAAAAATATTATAAACTTTCTATCGATAAACCAAGCTCAAGAACAAACGCTAAGGTTAAAAGAGAAAGATATATTTCATTAAAATAAACGTTGAAACAAAATACCTTTGGCTTGTTTCTCTTTAATTTTTATTTTAAACCTTTTAAATTTTATCTAAAATAATATTTAAAAAAACTTTTTATCTTATATGATTTGCATTGTAAATTTTTTAACAGTCGGATTAAAATAAATCATAATTTTTTTTTCGTGGTATTTTGTGCAACAAAATATAAGCTAAAAAAGTACCTGCATTAGTAGTTGTAAACTTGGTAACAAAACAAGGTTAATCAAAGAGCATCTTGCTAATTTTTTTTTTTTCATTTTCAGAAGTCAACCAATGGTTAAATTATTCGTGTCAAAACCAGGGGAGAAAACTGATATTTTTAATAAACATTCCATGTACCTGAAATTTTCTGAAACCTCAGAAGAAGAAAGTGATAATAGCCCTTTCTAAAATCTCAAAAATCAGATCAGACACAAGCTTTCTGATAATATCCTGATGATATGTATTATGAGAGCAATGCATGTTGACAGGTGGAACTAATATACATGCACAATATATGGCTGCAATTCTCTAATAATGCAAGAAGGCGGCTGATATCATTAGGCCACAAAAAAAGTAATAAAAAACTCCACTTTGTTGATCTCATAAAAAATAGAATTGCTTGTAGGCGTAGAGCTAATATAAAAAGGCATCTTTGAGTAAAAGGAGGAATGTCTATGTGCGGAAAATTACAAACAAACTTAGTATCTCCGCCATGAGTCTGGCTTAAGATGCTCTTCATGTACACTTTGTTTTTACTTATCGCGTTTCCATCACTTACAACTAGTTGTTTATTTCACTTTTTGTAAACTTTTAAATATTTCTACTTCTCTCATATGGAAGCCAAGCTACTTGCTCTAAACGGCAGCCCCTCCACGGCGCTGGTTCGCCAGAGGCAGCATATGCATAAGCCTAGATGTGCTCGTGTTGTTGCTGTGCTCATAAGGCCAATGGAGAACGTAGCAACAGATATGATCAATATTGCAAAACCAGTGGAAAGCAAAGTTGAGAATATTGCACAAAAGACAGTTTACAATGATAACTGGTTTGATGGAATGGCCATTAACCATTTATCTAAGTGTGTCCAAGCAGCAACAGGTTTATCTCATTGAACATGAGATCATTCATTATTTCTAGTCTCTACTTTCTAATATTTTTAGCTCTTGCAAAGAAAAATAAAAATGGTATATATATGTACATGCAGGAATAAGAAACAACAAGAGTGGTTACGAGGGGATGGTGGAGGCGACTAGGGCAGTTTTACGAAACTTTGATCCTGTCCAACAACGCGAACTTGTTATTCAAGCTCTGGAGAAAGCCTTTCCAAGGCCAATCCTGACCATGGCAAGCTCATTTTCTTCTTCTTGTTAACTGCTCTCTTTGTTATTCTTTCAATATTAGGAGACTAGAAAAAATGATTCGTAATCAGAAACTCAATGCATGGTGGTCCTCTTAATCATTACACGGCACCTCATGAAAACAAAGCTGCGACATTTTTTACCTAAAAATCAATCAATTGTAATCAGAATATCTACATCATCATTCAGGCATATTGATGTAATATTAATCTTGTAAATAAAAAAATTACTGCGACTATAGAGAAAAGAATTACCCTTAAACGTGAAGCACGATTGCCGTTTTGTCGTGCATGGATCGATGTCTGCTAGGTTCACTTTGGAACTCCCCTCTCATATTTCGTATTATGTTTTGATTTGTTAAAATATTGATATAGTATTGATATAATGTTGTGGCGATGAAAACCAGATACGGATGACGCTACCACGATCTAAATTCGCAAGAGAATTTTTTGCCGTCTTCACCACTATATTTTTTGCTTGGCTAGTTGGGCCGTGCGAGGTGAGAATAAATAAATATTAATCGATTTTACATTATACTACTAACTATTTGTTACAAATTGAGCCGAACATCATGGCAACACCGATACCCTAAAAGCAGAAGAAGAAATTATGTGTAATTTGTCCAGTCTTATTTGGACGAGAGTATTTTTAGGATATTCCGGCCAGGTGATTGATGCAGAAAGCTGATTAACTAAGAAAACTTTTAGCCTTGCTAGAATTCTCAGGATTATTAGCCTGCAGGTTTTGTACTTACAGGGTTAACACTTACAAAGAGATCATGATGATTATGATTATGTGACGATTATTGAGGTTCTATTATTGAGAATTTTTAAAACACAATGCACATGCGCACACAGTTACCATTGTTTCAGTGAATTTATGAAGTTGATCTAACAGGAAACGTCTTGTTATCTTGTGCTACCAGGTGAGGGAATCAGAGCTTAATGGCAGTACAGAAAAGAATGTAGTCCACATTAAAAAGTGCAGGTAAGCCGACAGTCTCTTGAATTCAATATTCATATTAACCCGAACACGGGGTCCACAAACCACTTCAATACAATACACTTTTGTGCCTCTAAGTAATCTGCTCCAATGATTTTGCTATTGCTGGACTCGAGTCTTCTTCATTGCTATCATTGCAGTCATCATCATCTCATCATTTGTCAATATTGGAATGATCATTTATTTTTTCGTCATTCTTAGATCATACATGAACATTGCTATTCTTCAACATTGTTTCTAAAATTTTGCAGGTTCCTGGAGGAGAGTAATTGTGTGGGGATGTGCGCCAATCTATGTAAGATGCCGTCTCAAACCTTTATCAGGGACTCCCTGGGAATGCCAGTCAACATGATCCCCAGTAAGTGTTACATATGCAGCAAGTAATTAGTTATTTAACCATAATTGCTTTTGCATACTTCTTCTGAGAGAAAGAAAAACCTAGGACTATTTGGAAATTAAGGAACAAAACATGCACTTACACTTCATTTTCCTGCAACAAAATAGAAACTTATTGGAAAAGAATGGTTAATTACTCAGAAGTTCTACAATGTCTCCACTAATAAGGACATTAAAATGGAACAGTTGTCAATAGATCAAACACAGTGAATTTCCTCTTAAAGTAAATCTACTATAGAAGACCAAATTAGAGAATAGCAAAAGTGAATAAATCATACTTCAAAGTGTAATAGTACCTGCACTAGAATGTGGAGGCTCCGCTCATAATGTCAGTGAAGGGCCCATGTACACCACTGAGGGTGCAAAACTGCAAGTAGACCAATCTAATCAAAGGTGAGAATTCTAGCATACGATTTAATACCAAAAAAAATGTATATTTGAAAAAAAAAAGTGATACCTGAATTCTTGAGATTAAATTACCCCAAATCATATGATTAGAGCAATGTACTCCCTCACGTAATTGAAGACAAATTAATTCTTTTGCTTCCCATGAAGCCAATCATCTTGCGAAACCTGATCTGTGTATGATACCAACATAAACACATTAATTCCTTTTACTTAAAGCCTTCAAGTTCAGAGGCATTTACATTCCCACGTGCCAATCATTTGTCAAGAAGTTAGAGCCGTGTATCAACTTTCTATTGCTAGTTGAATAGCAACTTCGATAAATTAAAAATGAAGCTCATCTATCAGAACAGTTTAGATAAGATAACTGTAAGCTTGCAATTTGATTTGCAGATTTTGATGATATGAGCTGTGAGATGATATTTGGTCAGGAACCTCCAGCACCATCTGATGATCCGGCATTCAGGCAACCATGCTACAAACTATGTAATTATTTACGTACAACCCTTCAATTCCATCTGAATATTTATATCTCTTTATTACTCTCCTCTATACCACACTATAACACGTTAATAGAATTTCACAGTATATTATCCCACTTGGCATGCTGATAGGCCAATAGGAGGATCAAAACAAGCAGCTTATGTAGAATACAATTTCTGACTCGCATTATTATTTTATACCTATGCAGGTAAAGAAAGCCGAAAGCATACCGTGAGGTGCTCCATTTGATACAGACTGTGGAAAGGATGATATTTTTGGATTAAGGTCCTCCAATCCTGACAACCAATGCACAGGTTTGATTAGATGTTTTAGAATTGTGATCTGAAAGCCCTTCCATGTTTCTAGATGGAGACTCTAAAGTCCAGGGGAATGTGTCCAGAACGCAACAATGCAAAAAAATTTATACCAAGGAAACAAAAGCATTAACATATTTTGAAGACTATGAAAACAGCCATAACAATTACTCATAGTTAGCTAAACTAATTGTGAACGGACTCTAAAATGCATTTTCCTTGAAGAATTTTCATATTGGTCAGTGAAATTTAAAGCTTGTTGAAACAGGAAATATAAAAACTATCAACAAAGTCATAACTTCACAGTAATTCGATTCCTGTGCTTGATTTTAAAGATGTTAAAATGCCCATTATAAAAGGGTAACAGTTGAACTGTCTTGATTTTTGATTGGGATACAAAAATTGATCTTTTAAGTTTAAAGAAGATAAATGATGTATGCTTAGATCATGGATAGACACAGTGTGTTTAGATAACACTGGTTAATCATGATGACAGCTAGAAGAAACTTCAGTATGCTTCAGATTCGACAATCCGAAACAATGATAAAGTCAATTATATACACAGCTAGAGGGCAAGTTTATGATGATTACTTGATATTGGGGTTGTATTAGTGATTTGAACAGGACAATCAAACAGAAAGTTAAAATGTTAACAATGGACACAACTATCCGAACGATGAGAAATTATCAAAAATAAAAGAATCTAGGTTTCTTTGCAATATTTGGCGAGTCTTAGTTACAGTAATAGCAGAGCCAATTAGATGGGTTGCTAAGAATGAGGTTTTGACGGAGGCGTTATTAGTAATGTACGGTTAAAGGCGAGCAAGGTGGACCACGAATGTCTCCCACATTGTGTGTGCAGACAAATTACTAAGCTATTGATTTCCTTGCTGTCATTTCTGTTTCATTGAGAGAGAGAGTGAGTGAGCTGACTCACTTTCACCCGTTAAAAATTTCAATTATGAAAGTGGGTAGCCTTCATCATAACTTGTTGAAGGGTTTTCTGTTTGGTGTTCAAATGCAAGAGACAATCTATATTTGGGGGTTTAGTATAAACAATTTACTATTTTTCATTCCATTTCCAAGACCGCGTTTGAAATTCAATATCAATCAACATAATCACCTAACAATACTATTAAACTCTAGAGGATCGTTTGTTCCCAAAAAAGAAAAAACTGAGAAATATTAATGCAAAGATAATAAAATAAAATCACAACAAATTAAAAGGAAAACATAAAAAATGCTTGAAGAAGGAGAACATACAGAGGAGAGGACAACGAGAATTTTTTATTTTTCCAATTCCTCTCTATTAGTCTTTAATATGATAAAAAAAATATATTAGCACGTTAATTTTTATTTCTCTAAATTTAAGAAAATGATAATATCCCACAAGCAATATTAATCTTTAAAAAGAATTCTATCCCTAAAATCTTGTGAGAAATCTTACTTAAGAAAATAACAGTGAATTTCAATCCTAAAATGATTATATAATTAAACTTGGTAATGCCTATAAAAAATAGCTAAACAATGAAGAAAGATATTTCAATAAATCCAAAAATCTCTCCTATTTAGATGTAGCATTCTTCTGTTTCTTCTTATCTAATTTATTTTTTCAATAATGGTGGCAATCTCTTATACTTTTATTATAAAAATATTATTAATAGTGTTATATGAGCAAACTTATCAAACTCAATAAAATAGATGTATGCTCATCTTAAGTTGAACTATTATAATTTTTGTGTCTTGTTGTGTTTTTATATTTTTTTGTTAACCTTATTCTCATTCTTAACACCCAACAAATTCGACTCATTAACTTTAAAATCGCCTAAAATTTGAAGTTAATAGTTTGTTGTTGTATATGGAAAATTATACAAAAATTCATGGAAAATAATAATTTGAACAATTGATTTTGTTGTTGAATAATGTCGAGTTCAATCACCTTTGTTGCTTGAATTTTTTTTAAAAAAAAAATACTAAGGAGTATTAAATTGGTATTTTAAAGAGAAATTCAAGCCAAAGAATGGAAAAGGTGTCATTTCATACTAACCAAAAAACACAAACAACAAAAATGTCGAAATTTAGTTGCCATCACTACCACCTTTCACTACTTAGTTCGTCATCGCTTTTCAAATTTTAAAACTTGCTAAAACTTCAATAACAACAGTAGCCACTAAATTGAAGCACACATTAGCAGTAATTGTCCAAAATCATCGCTAGTCGATAGTCCCTATCACGCCTCAAATCTAAAAGATCCGACACACGACATAACTTATATTCATTCAATAATGAGCACATATACAATCTTAATGTTTCTAGTATATTCCTAAATTCTTGTTTACGGTTTGGTCTCATATTTAAAATATAAACATAAACATTTATTGACAATATTTAAACATTCATTTCAATTTTTTAGAATTATAACAATTGAATTATGACTGAGGTAATTAGTAAACCGGAGATACACAAAGTTTTCTCATAGATTAACACTCTACTACGTCACC
Organism: Ailanthus altissimus; assembly: GCA_946807835.1. NCBI lineage: Eukaryota > Viridiplantae > Streptophyta > Magnoliopsida > Sapindales > Simaroubaceae > Ailanthus > Ailanthus altissimus. The sequence continues at coordinate 27,341,134 of OX327684.1, forward strand.
AGTCGTAACTTTGTTACCGAAAGCCCAGAATATATTCATTGTAAATTCTTACTTAAAATCAACCCATAACCACACTTAATAAATAATACATAAGTATTTATTTAATATGAACAAATTAAATATCTTAACCCATGTGTCCCCAAATGAAATACTCAGCAACCTAGCAACTTATGGAGGCCAAGGAACAGCAGAAGCCTTGCCAAATTCGCTAAGCACACATATACTTTATTTACCTGAAATCACCATAAACTGTAATGAGTATAAAACTCAGTAAACATACTAGTTTTTTATATATCAAATACAAATACATATATGTACACAATGCATGTGTATGATATGCTGTGATAAATCAAAATCATAATCTTATCAAATCACACGTCAAGTAAGCGTTTACATATTCTTTCAAAACATATAATAGGAATATCATCACTCAACTGCTACTTAGTAGGACTTCCATATCACATATCACATAATGAGCTAAATGGCACTCGTAGGTGACATACCGTATGAGAGGAATAATACAAGTGAGGTTTTAAATTACATATATATAATGCTCATGCCCGAAGGTAAAAGCTAAACCCTCACCCTAATCATCGGTGAGTCCTCTCACATGCACCAATACGCCACCACACGAATGTGATGACTCACTCTTCGTTTAAGTACCAATAAGATCCTCCCTACATAGAAAACACATAACATATACCAATCTCGAAGGAAATGACACACATAACTGCTCCACAAATCACATAAAATGCCTATTAAGTCAACAGTGAGTTCAAGCATCCTCAAAACACAAAATGTTTCTCATGGACATATTACACTTCAAAAACTCTCTTTATTAAACACATTTCATTTTAAAAGCTCACTTTCAAAAACATATATATATATATATCATTTATGTCCATGCTCACATTCATAAACACAAGTCTTTTACATTTCATATCAAAATATACTTTGACATAACATAAACATATTCCTAACCATATTTACAAAATCATACATAATAGTTATTATGTTTATTGTGATTTTAGTAAAAAGTCTAGTATACTTACCACTTAGCACTTTTGGCTACAATGCTTAATTTTCCTTAACCTGTCAATGGAGATTAATCCTTTTATAAGCCTCAACATTCACACAAAACACTTTAAATAGTTTACAAAACTACACATATTGCACTTATCACATCAAATTGGTCTAATTACTTGGTTTCTCAAAACTTGTCATTTCGACCACTTACACTTAATAAAAAAATTTTATACATCAAATGATATTCAATTACTCCAAAATTAGAATATATCATTCTTGAGTCATATATCTTTCTTATATATGAATATTATATCATAATTCCTACACAATCCCTTCCATAAACATCATCGAATCCAAACTACTAACCTGATAAGATCAAGATATTTACTTAATAGTATTCAATCTCCTAATTTTATAAAATCATATACTAACTCAAAAATTATAAAACTACCACAGAATTACTCTTGACATATATCTCAATCCATGATAAATATTTTACTTCAAAATCACTTCCAAAAGTATTTTAAAACTATTTTATTCCATAGCTTTAAAAATCTGTTAATCAAATACTGCAATGAGCTGATACACTTTAGAAAATTATAACAATTTAACCACATTGATCTAAATTTTTAATTCTGAGTATATCATATTAGATATTTAAACTTATCATATTTCATAAATTCGTAGTTTTTGAAGATCATTCAGCAGATCAAAAATTATTTGTCACTGTATCATACTGTTAATACAGAAAATTTTTAGAATTTCAGAGTCATTTTGGTAAATTCACTACAAATTCAATTTCTGAAATTTTCAATCGATTCAAAGTTCAAATGATTCTAGACATGTCTAATTTTATATACTCAAAATTCAAACCAGAATCAAAGCACAATAATTTATAAAATTTTTGGATCAAGAGACTGTCAAGAAGAAATTTTACAATTCATCATGATTTATCAAGCTATCTACATAAATCATCATCAATTCTCGCAATATCTTACAAAATTCACATCAAATCCTCAATTGTACATATTTTCAGAAATCAAAACTTAAAGGAATTAACTTAATTAACACCAATAAATTGAGTAATAGTTATGATATACCTCTTAAAATATAAAATTCTAATTTCTTCTTCTTCTTCTCTTTCTCTCCCCTTTATTTCTCTCTTTTCTCTCTCTAAAGGGGTGGCTCGACCTAAAAATAAGTAAATTAGAGTTTAAAATGTGTATTTTTATACTAAGAGGCTAACTTTTAGTATTTATAAATTAACCCCTAAAACTTTCAAAGTATTACAATTTTGTCCTTAAAATAAATCTAAAGTCTTGCAAATAAACTCAATACTAATAGTATGTCCTTAACCTATACAAACACTACTAATAAAAATACATAACTTAAGTATCATCCATATACAAATAAAATATAAATATTATACAAGTACAAATATTTATTCTTTTCAATGTTGGATAAATAGTTACTACAGTCCCCTTGTGGCAACCAATGGAAGATGGAAGGATGGGAAGAAAGTCAAATATTATTAATGATTCAGTCCCCTCATGGCAAGTGGCAATGGTTAGAAGTTGGGTAGAAGAAGAAGGCTACATGGCGCAAAAATAAAAAGATGAAACCAGGGCATTATCTGACCTTTATCACTTAACTCCTTCCTAGTCTTAGGAAATTTATTTTTGGCCAGTATATTTTCAACACATTGCAAAATATCCTCATTTGGCTTTTCTCATTCAGCCCCTTTCTAGCTTTGAGAAATTTAATTTTGGTTAACATATTTTTATTATTTTACAAATAAGCTCCTAATAGAATGTTGGCCATCTACAAATTTGAGGAGCTGAAGTCGAGAACCAAAGGGCTAAGAAGGCAATGTAAGCCTTCACCTAAAGGCCGAGGTTATGTAAGCCCTCGAACACTATAGTAATTTAAGCCCTCGATCAAAGACAAGGCCATGTAAGCCCTCGAACATTGAGGCTGACCATGAAAATTGACTAAGCTAAATCGACCAAGGTCTGACTGACTCGAGGACTCAAGTTGATAGCGATCCAATTCAAACCAACCTAAGTATATGAGAACACTTTCTAGAAAGCTTATTGAACACTAAAAAGCACTAGATAATACTCTAAACTAATCTCTTCATAATTTTTAATGCATAATATAATCATACTCAAACTCTCTCACCTAGACCATGCGGCGACAAATTTTTCTTCCAAGAATCTTGATACCCCAATAATGGGTAACTTGGAGTAAAAAAGCTTAGCAGTACAAGGTAAGTCCTCTATGACCCTCTCAATTGATCAAATAGTTAAAAGGTATAAGGTAATACCTTTACGAACCCTTTGGTTATAAAAGCTGAGAGGTATGAGGTAAGATATTTATGACTCTTTTGGTTAGAAGTGCCGAAGGGTATAGGACAAGACTTCTATAATCCCCTAGGTTAATAAGAGAACTGAAGGGTAGAGGAAGGCTCATACGACATTGGTTAATCAGAGAACCAAAGGGTAAAGGGTAAAAACCCTACAACCCCTTCAGTTGAAAGAATAATTAAAAAGAATATAGAGCATGACCCTTACTCCCCCTTAGTCGCATAGAAAACTGAGAGGATACAATAAGAGGTCTCTAACAACATTTTTGATTAAATGTCTGAAGAACTAAGAAAATACGAGGTAAGACCCTAACAGCCCCATTGGTTAAATATGAAAGGTGTCCATTTCAAACACCAGTTTCATCACTGGCGCTATGATGCAAACCATAAAGAACCACGTCATATAGACCTAAAGGCACACAACTACTACTCTGCTTCTGCTGAGAACCTGTTATTTTAATCCCAAGAGCTATATCAAGACACCAACCCTAAGAACTACTACAATGTTTCTAGTATCAATAAGTTAATATTAAAAATAGAGAAATTTTTATTCTTTTTGGATTTAAGAAAGTGATAATATCTTAAAAGCAACCCTAATCCTAAAATGAAATCCCATCACAAAAATCTCTGGATAAATCCTAGTTAAGAAATTAATGATGAATTTCAATACTAAAAATGACTCTACAATTAAGCCCAAGAATGCTTATAAAAGAAGGAGGCTAAATAATAAAGAAACGCATCTCAATAGATCCAAACAAATATCTCATCTCTAGATGTAACATTCTTTTGTTTTTTCTCTAATTTATTTATTTATTTGTAATTATGGCAATCTCTTATACTTCCATTCTAAAAATATTATTAATAGTGCTATATAAGTGAACTCATTAAATTCGGTAAAGTAGACGTAGGCTCATCTTGAATTGAACCACTATAAATTATACAACCTATGTTTTTTATGCTTTTTTTTTTATTAATTTCAACGTTGTTCTTAATAATCAACAAATTTAACTCATTAACTTCGAAATTGTCCAAATTTCAAGGTTAACAATTTTAATATTTTTCTCTTTCTTCCACTTATTTTGCACGACATTGAATTTTTTTTTCTAAAAAGATGTTAATCTAAAAATATAAATGATGAATTTATTTATTGTATTTTTCATGAGGACAAAACTTATAAATTATAGCTATAAATCGTAAAAGCTATGAATTTATTGCTTGAAGTTTAATTCAATAGTAGTACCATTTATACAAACTAGTGATTCATAATATTTGATGTGGTATAACATGATTGGAAGGATAAATATAAAGAAATTAAATAGATAATTTGATAATAATTTAATTATGACATATTAAGTACTATGAGTTTGTATAATTTAATTTGTACATAAAATATTGATAATATTATGCTTACATAATAGGAATACAAATTTCATATTTTAATTAGTGTGGCATTTGATGTGCCAATTATTAATTGGTATTATATAATTATTATATTAGTAAAAAGTAAAAAGTTAATAATTACTTGACAAGTAGTAGTCATCGATTGGTATCACATATATAAATTTTGTATTCTAATTATATAAATATACTCTTTTAATGGGCAACGGAGTTCATTACTCAATGAAGTTCAATACATTGTTGAATACTTTTTACCACTGTTTATCACTATTAAACCAGTACCAATGTATTATAAAATACTGACACATATTTAGAAGTTCACCAAATAATAAACTTTATGACCTACTAGTTCAATTATATTAGATAAAGGGAATTTAACTCGGATGAGATCAAGAATCCTTTAAAAGATATCCTTATAAGGTGTCACGGACTGATTTCTTGAACTCGCGCAGCCTTAAACACTCTTCAAGTATTAAGCAGCCTATAAGACCCAATTAACCAAAAAAAGAGATGAAGAAGAAGCACACCAAGTGTTTAAGAGAATGTTCTCGTATTTTATTACTAAAGAGAGAATTACAAAGCTATAGAATTACAAGCTTAGAGTATTTCTACAATTTTAGAGGATTTGGAGGATGGTTGCTCAAATGAGAGCTCCATCTATTTATAGCTAAAGCTATATACAATGGACAATTAGGATTTACTCTAATCCAATGGTCCACATCTAAAGTAGAGAATATCTTAAAGAATATTCTAAAGATGTCAACTACCACAATAATATCCTAAAGAATATATCATTTCTAGAATATTCTCCCACTTACTCTACACCTATTACACATAAGTGGCATTAACCCAAATTAATTGAGTCTTCTAGAAGCTCTAACTCATTTAACATACAATGAGCTAAATACCTTTTTGGTGGTCTTATCATGCGTCAAATGTTCAAGTCATTATTTAAGAATATTTGAGACATGACAAAAGGTATGATAAGCCAAAAATGGGGGCTGAATAGTATCAGGCGCCTCGGGAATTAAGGATAACGAGGTCCAAAATGTTTTCAACTTAAAGGCATTACTATAACCACTCCGCCTATTGCTAGATTACACCCTCTTTTGAGAAATGGCGAGCAGTCTTCGATTGCAGAAACAAAGGCGCGGATTTATAATAAATCCCATAACCCAGGACAACATTTTTGTGCTGAGTCAATTACAAAACATTTGAGTTATGGGCTTTCCTGACCCAATAATAATTTCGTCACACAAGATTCGCACAGCCTCACCATCTACTCGACGATTCGATTGGCAGATTCATTTCCAATTATATCAAATTTTCTTTTAACATCAACATTTTGGATAGAAAATCCAAAGTTCCAGTTACATTATTAGCAAAAAGAAGATAAAGAATAAGGGGGAAAAAAAAGGAAAAAAAGAAACTGTATGGGGCCGGTGTCCGGACGTTTGGAAAGAAATAGTGATTGTGATGAAACTTTATATAGAAGTCAAAACCAGGAACCCGTCCATCATTGAAAGAAATAAAAAACTGGATATTGGCTTAACCTTTGTTTCTATAGAAGCGCGCTACACCTCAAAAACCAATGGCATTTGAACTCTAAACAACTAATTCGTAGCTACAAAAACAGGAGACAGCAACAAGGAAGACGATGACAATCGATTGCGGCAGGGGTGGGAGTCGGACAAAGATTAAACAACTCGCTTCTTATTGCATCAGTTTTCAATTTTTCATATGCCCCGTTAAAAGAGTAATAATAATAAAAAGAAGCTCTTAAATATAAGAAAATTCAACAGCGATGGCATGTGCAAATGTCAGTGCAGCATTACATCTTTTAATAGGTACATAGGTCAGCTTGTGCCCTTTTGGAATAACATGGACCCCAACTTGCTCTCTTGTTTGAGAAGTTCTTGGTTTCAGCTTCTTTCACTTTTAAAGGTTCGTACTTGGGGAGTAGAGCAATGAAGTAATGGCGTGGACAAAAGGAGGCAGCCAACATTGAAATTGGTGGAGGTGAGCAAAGTGTCACGGACTGTTTTCGAGACCGTGCGGCCTTAGACGCGTTGCGTGCTAAGCAGCCTAGAAAACCACACAAAGAGAAGAGAAAATAAGCACACCAAGTGTTTGCACGAATGCTCTCTATATTGCTGAAGAGAAAACAAGCTATGAGATAAAAAATACAAGTGAGGGTCTCCCCCTTTTATAGTTGCAGCCCTATACAATCAATGGCTGAGATCTATTTGATCTAACGGTGCATATACAAGATGGGATAATATTCCTTGGAATATTCCTAGATGCTCTCCTACCTCTTATGGGAGTCTAACTAGGGTTAACTTCCTTAATAAGTTGCGGGCCAAGCCCGGTTCTCCATCCTAACCATCGGGCCTTCTAGAAGCTCCGGTCCACGTAGCGCTCCATGGTCCAAGAGGCCTCCAGCAGGCCTAGTCGCGCACCAAGTGCTTGAGGAAATGCTTGAGAGCACTTGGGGCGTGACATTCTCCCCCACCAAATTCACGCGACGCCCTCGTCGCGTCCTTGCTGGAACTCGCGCACCTTGTTCTCAAACTGCCACAGTGCGGTCTCGGGTTCCCAGCTTGCTTCGCTGTCGGGCAATCCTTTCCACTTGACGAGATACTCACGACTTGGACGGCAGTTCTTCTTCCGCACTGTCCTCACATCAAGGATAAGTTCAGCCTCCTTGTCGTAAGATGTGGAAACTCCCAATGGTGCCCTGGTTTGTGGCCCACGTTCCGTGTCTTCCGCATCACCATGGTATGGCTTTAGGCAGCTTGCGTGAAACACCGGATGTAGCCGAAGTCTCGAAGGCAGCTCCACCTTGTACGAGACATTGCCAATCCTCTTGACAATAGGAAATGGCCCCTCATACTTTCGAACAAGACCCTTGTGAAGTGGGCGTGTAGACTTGTGCTGCGTCGGAAGAATTTTCACCATCACTAAATCCCCCACGCTGTACTCAACATGTCTTCGCTTACCGTCAGCCCATTTCTTCATCCGTTTCGTCGCCTTGTCCAGACACACTCGCGCCTTGTCCGATTGTTCCTGCCAGGACTTCGCAGCTTTGCAGGCTGCTGGACTCTTCCCAGTATCGCTGAACACGAGTGCATGCGGCGTGAGAGGCTGCTGGCCAGTAGCTAACTCGAATGGACTCTGGTTCGTCGATTCACTCCTCTGCAAGTTATACGAGAACTGTGCCACATCGAGTAACTTGACCCAATCCTGCTGATTTGTGCCCACAAAGTGCCGCAAATACAGCTCCAGTAATGCGTTCACCCTCTCGGTCTGCCCATCCGTTTGTGGGTGAAAGCTGGTGGAAAAGCGAAGTTCCGATCCCATGAGATTGAACAATCCAGTCCAGAATCTCCCCGTAAACCTCGTATCACGATCGCTGACTATCACTCTCGGCAACCCCCAGTACTTGACGACGTGCTTGAAGAAAAGTTTGGTTGTCTCTTCCGCATTACACTCTTTGGGTGCTGGTATGAAAGTCGCATACTTGGAAAACCGATCTACCACCACAATGATAGTTCCACACCCCTCGGACTTCGGTAAGGCTACAATGAAATCCATAGAGATGCTTTCCCAAGGTCTCTCCAGTATGGGCAGTGGCTCCAGTAGCCCTGCGGGACTCCGCTGCTCAATTTTGTCCTGTTGGCACACAAGACAAGTTTTGACAAACTGTTCTATCTCCTCCCGCATGTGTGGCCAGTTGTAAACTGTCTCTAATAGGGCGCGTGTGCGCCGCTGGCCTGGATGTCCTGCCCATTTTGTATCGTGACACTCCTTAATGAGGTTACGCCGCAGGTTCTCCCACTTTGGCACATAAACCCGGCGTCCCTTGGTGTAGAGAAGCCCATCTTCTACCCAAAATCGCTGAGTCTTTCCCTCTTGTGCTTGAGTGGCGAGCTGTGTGGCTGCGGGATCATGTTTCATTCCCTCATAAAATAGGCCGAGCAAATCACCTTCCAGTTTGCTGATAGCTGCTAACTCGGCCTTCCGGCTTAAGGCGTCCGCCACCACGTTCACCTTTCCCGGTTTGTACTCGAGCTCATAATCGAACTCCGCCAGAAAGTCCTGCCACCTAGCTTGCTTCGGGCTGAGTTTCTTCTGACTTTGGAAGTAACTCGTTGCTATGTTGTCCGTCATCACTACGAACCTTGCCCCAAGCAGATAATGTCGCCAAGTGCGCAGACAATGGATGACCCCCGTCATCTCCTTTTCCTGCACCGTATAGCGCCTCTCCGTCTCATTGAGCTTCCGGCTCTCATATGCGATCGGATGGTCCTGCTGCATTAATACGCCACCAATAGCAAAATCAGATGCATCAGTATGTACCTCATACGGTAACAGGTGATTCGGTAATGCTAAGACTGGTTCCTCGATCACTGCTGCCTTTAGTCGATCAAAAGCCCCTTGGCACTCCTTACTCCACTCCCACGCCTTAGTCTTCTTTAGCAGGTCGGTAAGGGGTGCTGCAGTGGTGGAGTAGCTCTTGATAAACCTGCGATAATAGTTAACCAACCCAAGGAAAGACCGCAGCTCGGTAACTTTCGTGGGTGCCTCCCAGTCCACAATGGCGCGAATCTTCGCCCTGTCCATCATCAACCTGCCCTCTTTGATCTTGTGACCCAAAAAGTCCACCTCCGGCTTGGCAAATGAGCACTTCTCCCTTTTCACATACAGCTCATTCTCGCGGAGCACCTTCAAGACAGATTTCAAGTGTTCCACGTGCTCTTCGAGAGTGTTGCTGTAGATGACGATGTCGTCTAAGTACACGACGACGAACTTGTCAAGAAAGGGCTGGAGTATGTTGTTCATCAGTGTGCAGAAAGTGGCTGGCGCGTTGGTGAGGCCAAACGGCATGACCAGAAACTCAAAGGCCCCATAACGCGTCACACAGGTGGTTTTTGGCTCGTCGCCCTCGGCTATCCGCACCTGATGGTAACCTGACCGCAAATCCAGCTTCGAGAAATACTTTGCCTGCCCCAACTGATCAAACAAGTCAGCAATTAAAGGAATGGGATACCTATTTTTGACAGTGACCTTGTTCAGCGCTCGGTAGTCTATGCATAACCGCAATGATCCGTCGTGCTTGCGCTGGAAAAGCACGGGCGCGCCGTAAGGCGCCTTCGATGGCTGGATAAACCCTGCATCCAGCAACTCCTTGAGCTGCTTCCGCAACTCTGCTAGTTCTGGTGGAGACATTCTGTAGGGGGCCTTGGCTGGAGGTTTCGCCCCTGGTTCCAGCTCAATCTCGTGATCAATTGCCCGTCTTGGTGGTAATTTCTGTGGTAGCGCTGCTGGCATCACGTCCTGGTGCTGCTTGAGCACTTTCGTGATCTCTGCTGGCAGCTCCTCTTCGCCCCCGTACGCCTCATCATCTGCCTCCCATATTGTGGCGAGGTATGTCTCTTCTCCCCGCTTAGCTCCTTTCTTCAGTTGCATGGCGGACAGGAGAGTAGTGTGGGCGTTGGGCTCGGATTGCCCACCTGTCGGCTTGTTTACTGTCGGCACCATGCATGGTCCCCCCTCCAAGATGCATACATAGTTGTGTCGGGGAAGTGGCACCACATTAAACTGCCGCAGAAAATCCATACCAAGAACAGCATCAAAGTCATCGAGAGGGGCTACCGAAAAGTTTACCTTACCGCTCCATTTTCCGAGGCTCATTTCAACTCCACGAATGACCCCGTCCAGTGGCTTGATTGCGGCGTTCACAGTCTTGAGGTAGCCAATCCCCTTCTCCACCTTGAGGCCCAAGCGTACTGCTTCCGCATACTTCATAAAGTTGTGCGTAGCTCCAGTATCTACAAGTGCTTGCGTCCTCCTCCCGTTAATGTAGGCTTCAACGTACATCAGCGCCTTTCCTGCTGGCGCGCGGGCTGCCCGCTTGGCATTGAGGGCATTGAGTAACTGGAGACATGCCAATTGTCCCTGTTCACCCGCTTGCTGAGTCTCCAACATTGCGTTGATAGCCTTCTTCTTTGGACAGTCCTTCACCCAATGATCCCCGTCGCAAAGGAAGCAGCTAGATCTCGGCTTTCTCCCGCCGTTGCGCTTCTGCTCTCTCCCTGTGGGCGGTTTACCTTTCCCCTCCTTATCCTGCGGAGGATGAGACTCCCTGGTTCCCCCACCTTTGCTGTAATTGGGCTTCGAATTCTTGGACTTCCCCGCATCACCCTTGCGGTAATCAGTGAGCGTTTCCGCCAATGTGAGGGCGTCGGATATGTTCTGCACTCCACGCCGCCTCAGCTCATTGGACGCCTATGTCTGTAACCCATCAAGGAAGTTGAACAGCAAGTCTTCTTCACTCATATTGGGGATCTGCAGCATCAGCAGAGAGTACTCCTCAACGTACTCGCCAATCGACTTGTTCTGTCTCAACTCCTTTAGACGCTTTCTAGCGTCGTGCGCCACATTCTCCGGATAGAATTGGCGTTTCAGCTCCTGCTGCAACTCTGTCCAGGTATTGATGGTGCAGGTACCCTTGCGAATCTCCTCGCTCTTCCTACGCCACCACAGAATTGCATGATCAGAGAGATATAGGGTCGCGGTGTTTACCTTATCCTCGTCCCGTACGCCTAGGGCGTCGAAGTATCTCTCCATCTGCCAGAAGTAATTGTCGAGCTCCTTGGCGTTCCGCTTCCCGCTGAACTCCTTGGGCTTAGGAGCATCGACTCTCGGTGTAGACACCGTCACTTGAGCGGCGACAGACCCATTCGCCATCGCCCGCTTGCACAGCACCACTCTCGGTGTAGACACCGTCACTTGAGCGGCGACAGACCCATTCGCCATCGCCCGCTTGCACAGCACCACATCCTCTTTGACAGATTCGAGCCCGCGGTGTAGCTCCCCTACTTGGGCCTGAATACTGTCCATTGTGGTGAGGACGCTCTCCTGAAAAGCTTTAATCCAGTCCCGCTGCTTATCGACGTAAGCCTCGATGGATGTGCTGATGAGGGTGCGCAGCTCGTCTCCTTGAGCGTCGAGGCCTCCCTCGATCTTCTCTACTTGCTGCTCCAGCTCTCCAAGGCGATCTGCTGCCTTCCCGACAGCGCCGCTGAGTGCTCTCACCATACCCCCCACATCCTGACCTGGATCTGCTGATTTCTCGCGAGACGCCGCGCCGTGCTTCTTAGCTTTGGGGTTCCGACCCCTCTCTTCAGCCAAATCTGATGGTGCGCCGTCTTTCTCCATCTCTGAACTGAACCTGCTCTGATACCAACTGTCACGGACTGTTTTCGAGACCGTGCGGCCTTAGACGCGTTGCGTGCTAAGCAGCCTAGAAAACCACACAAAGAGAAGAGAAAATAAGCACACCAAGTGTTTGCACGAATGCTCTCTATATTGCTGAAGAGAAAACAAGCTATGAGATAAAAAATACAAGTGAGGGTCTCCCCCTTTTATAGTTGCAGCCCTATACAATCAATGGCTGAGATCTATTTGATCTAACGGTGCATATACAAGATGGGATAATATTCCTTGGAATATTCCTAGATGCTCTCCTACCTCTTATGGGAGTCTAACTAGGATTAACTTCCTTAATAAGTTGCGGGCCAAGCCCGGTTCTCCATCCTAACCATCGGGCCTTCTAGAAGCTCCGGTCCACGTAGCGCTCCATGGTCCAAGAGGCCTCCAGCAGGCCTAGTCGCGCACCAAGTGCTTGAGGAAATGCTTGAGAGCACTTGGGGCGTGACAAAAGGCAAACATATCAATACCTGCGAGAGGAAGGGAAAACTAGGCCTGAAATAAGTGGCAAGAGGGGCCAACCATGTGGGCATATGGGCCACAAGGCCTATAATTTAAAAAGTTAAATGGGAAGTGGAAATGGTAAAATCAAGGCCCACATCTGAACAAGGGGAGCAGGGACTAGGGAGCTTGCTGTATGCTTATTAGTTATAGGTGGCATCTTTTCTTCTCTACAACCCCACCACAGTTGAACCTTTCCCTTCGCTGAATGATTATCTACTTTCTCGACAAAAGCTTGCAAATATAACATGATGTAAAAGAACAATTATATAAACCTAGTGGCTCTACGCTAAATGTCAATTATTGAGGGTGAAACGAAACTTCGTTATCCATCGTGTGTACGTGTGTGTGAATATAAATATTAACCACCCAATCCACAAACCGTACCCAAAAACGACTTTATTTGATATTGTAGGGCATAATTTACATCAAATGATAAAAAAATATGTATTACTTAAAGTTTATTTGATTGGATTTTTTAAATAAAATTTTTAAAAAATTATTAATTAATTTTTTTTGAAATATCAGATCATTTGATTAGATATTATTAAAAGTGTTTATCTTTAATAAATTAATAAAAAAGACACTTAATAAATATTAAATAAATTTATTTATTTAAATTTTAAATAAATAAAAATATAACTAAATTTATCATATATTTCATTAAATTTAATCTCTTAAAACATAAGAATTTAAATAAAAATAATACCTAACAATTAATAAGTCAAATAAATTATTGTGTTTGATATAAAATTTAAAAATAAAATAAAATAGTATTTACTAATGACAAAATATTTTTAGTAAAACATCTTGTAGAAATATGATAATTGTAGAGATATAAAGTTAAGATGGCTTTTAAAAATGAGAGAAATATAAAGAAATATATATTTCATTGTATGTAAGAATTATACAATGGGAGTATAGGCTTTACTTTATTACAAAATAAAAAAATAACAATGTACATGAAAAGAAATGTTAAAAGCATACTAGTTAAATAGAGTTTATTTTTATTAAGGTTACATTATAGAATTAAGATAATATTATAAAGGTATATGTGATATTATAAAGGTATGTGTGATATTATACAAATATTTAAAAAAAAGCTCAAAAAGTTATATTTTTAAAAATCTAAATTTTAAACTTTTACAAGTAGAGATAAAATAAATTTTTTAATTTTCAAAATCTTTTTTCAATTACAATCAAACATTATCAAAAATGTTAAAAGGGGCTTTTCATATTAAAAAGTTTTTCTGGACAGTAAAAAAGCCCAATCAAATAGGCACTTCGGGTTCATTTGGTTGAGTTTTTGAAATTAGATTTTTTTTAAATAAAATTTTTAAGAAAAAAATCATAAATCATTTAGTCGCCAATTAAAATTTTTTTTCAAGTGGTTGATCGATTGATTATATATTGTAAAAGTATTTATCTATTGTTAAATTATCAAAAGTGATATTTAATAAAGATTATATTCAAATTCTATATAGTTCAGTCTTTTTTACATAAAACAAAGTTTACAATTTAATCTTTAAAATTTACGAACATATTTTTATACACAATACAAAAGTGATTTGTGCTAAAGTTTAATTGTTTGATCATTGTAAAATAATGGCCAGAATAATTAAAACTCTAAATGTCAATAAATATAAATTTACTAGAATTCAAGTAAATTTAATACATAACAATCAACTAATTAAATAAATTATTATATTTGATATAAAAATAAAATAAAATGCTAGTATCTATGACAAAAACAAATTGGTAGATATATAAATATGATAGTTGCAAAAATATAGAAATGTGGAGACTTTTAACAAAACCTTAAAAATATATTAGTTGAATAGAGTTTGTTTTTATTAAGAGAATGTTATGTAATTAAGAAAATATTATTAGGGTATATGTATCAATAAACAAATATATAAAGGAAAAAAAACTAAAAAAATTATATTCTTAAAAATATAAATTTTGAGCATTTGTAAGTAGAGACAAAATAATTTTTTTAATCTCAAAAATTTATTCTTTAATTATAACCAAACATCATAAAAAAAAATAAAAAGATCTTTTAACATTAAAAAAACTCATTTGGTCAATAAATAAATCCAACCAAATGGGTGTTAGATTAATTATCAAAAACTCTACTTTTATGTATGACTAAACGATCTATTATTTTAAAAAAAATTATTTATTTTTTTTCTTAAAAACTCTATTTCTAAAGACTTTACGTTATAAAACTTTATTTAAAAAATTCAACCAAATAAAACTTTAGACTTACTATCAAAAACTCTATTCAACAAGTAATAATTGATTAGAATAACACACTGTGATAGCATAAATGATATATCCTAGACAAAAATCAATGTGACATACAAAGCATAAATTCCCTAAAGTCTAAGTTTGAAAGCAAAAAACCTACCAAATTTTTCTCTAAACTAAAAAAATAGCGCTAGCTGCCCCTCTCCCCTTTCTCTAGAGAGGGGGCTAAAATGCCCCATCTAGTAGTGGTTTTTACTTTTTTTAGTTTATTTTCTATCTTTCCACTCTCTTTCTTCTCTTCTCTCCATTTATTCTTTTCTTTATTTTTCTTTAATCTTCTCCTTTGTTATTGCTTTTCTAGTTTCCACCGACCTATCCTGTCGAGTATTGTGGCTAGCCTATGCCTTTAGTAACGGATCCTCTGTTTGACCAAACGGTTCGGTCAATGACTAGCCTCGCCAACACCTACCAAGCTTGCCGCACCTCTGGCCATACTGAGTGCCAATTTCACTGACCCATCCGTTGACCGCAGTTCATCAACATCTATCATTAATGCCGATTTGAGTAGTTTTTTCTCTTATGTGAGGATAAGTTTTCCTATGTCTTTAACAAGGTTAGTAGTATTAATCTCTATTTGGGGTCGTCCTCATTATGGAATTTTTTTACTTCTATGTGATGGTAAAATTTCTCCATGTCCTTAATGCGGATAATAGTATTAATCCTTAGTTAGGATCGTCCCCATTATGGGATTTGTGTATTCTCTCTAGGGGAGATTAGTAGGTTCTGGTAAGTCTAAATATACCTATTTTATTCATGTGTAACATCTCAATAATCTTTTTATTTTTATATTAATTTATTAAATGATATTACATTTAAACAAAAAAAAAAAACTTGAAAGCGAAATCCTAAGCAAGTGGTCACATGACCAGAATCAGGATCCATGTGTTATGCTAAAGACTGGATTAAGAAAAATAATGGTTGTTATAATTGAAAATGAGAATCAAAGAATAAAATCTAATTACCTTGAGTAAATCGATCAGTTAAATTACATTTATATTGGTAAGTGATTGAGGGTTATGAACTTTTCTCAGTATGGTTTTTTATGTCACGTCTCATATTGAATAAAAATTAGATAGATATTTTGTATACAAGGGTAGGTATGCAGTATTACCTAATAAGATAATCTTTTTAGCCAATGACAAACATCTGGCTCGTGATAAGTGGTATTAGAGTAGACCTAAATTTTTATTCGTATGTAGACCCCTAAAATTGCTCCAATAAAAATTGTCACGTAAAATACGAATCCCTCATGCCACCAGAAGAATGGGCAATACGGGCAAATGAATCCTAAAAATCTTGTGTCTTGAGCCTCAATAAAAATTGTTACGTAGATAGTGGGTCCACTAACCCAAATAGATGAGCAATACTAATCAGGTTGGTCATTGAGTTTGGGGCCACACCATGATGAGAGCATCACGTAACTGGGTGAAAAAAAATATCATATCTTATATCGAATAAAAATTAGGTGAATCTTAAATATATAAAAATAGATATGCAATCTTACCTAACAGGCTAATTTTTTAAATTAATAACAAAAACGTGACCCGTGACATTTAGCAACAATGTTAATATTGACAATAAAATTATTATCCCAAAAAAGTAATGTCCTATTCTAAAGTAAATTCTTTTGAGTCTTTCTCCCGCACCCAAAGTTCTAGGTAGAACAAAACAAGGGAACCATTAATTGATTCAGAAGTGATGACTGCAAATGGCTTTTTGAAGAACAAATGTATCTTTCTTACTGCCCTATGTTTTTGCAAGTTTTTCAGGCATGATAGTGTGGTGTAGTTGAGAAATTTTCTTCAAAGTCATATATGCTCAAGCATTCGAAAGAAAGGCAATGATGATTAAATTGGGTTCTAAATGGCATGTAATGGAGAAGTACATCATCAGATATTGTGGTATTTGACCAGATTTTTGTGAAATATGAAAACAAAAAAGTTCACAGAGAAATTTCGTCGGGAAGGAGTGAAGAGAACTTAATATTAACAATAAACAGGACAATATTGTAATGTAATGATAGATTCTGAAAATGGTAGTTCCAATAAAAGCCAAAATTTCTGGAAAGAATAATTAGGACTTGGACTCCAATATTATCAGACAAGTTAAAATCGAAATTGACTACGTTACAGATCTACAAGGTTATGTACGCTTTAATTTCAAAAGCGTGTTACACATTTTAGGTTGAACTTACTTTTTTTTTATGTTGGAAATATTTCTGCAACATGGCCAAGCACGTTAAAATCAAATGCACCGTGCGAATTCTTTAAGGTCTTGGTCTAACCTGACAGTTGACATAAGAAAGAAGAGAGACGCACGGCTCTTAAACCGGGACACAACTATTTATAGAAGAATTGCTGGTATATTACGTCATTTCCAGTGTTAGGTCAATTACAACTGAAATCTCTTCAGGATGACCAACCACCAACGGGGTAGCAAGATTATAGGAACTAAAAACACCCTAATAGTAATAGCAGTTGAAATGCAATGATCAACCATAGACAAAACTCAGGAAAAACGACAATTACTTCCTTTGTGGCTTCCCTTAATGTTTATTTACTCTTTAATAATTTCAAAAACGATCAAAATCTTCTTAAAATTTTTTTTGTTATTTTTTAAATGTTTACATAATTTTATTTTTATTAATATATGATTTGACAATTAATTTTATAAATTTACTCTTATTAATATATGGTTTAATAATTTTACTTTAAAAAATTTAAGAACAAAATAAAAAATAGAGCTTACAAGGATTGAACCCATGACACCTCTAAAATAAAAGTAATAAAACTTCAATAAAACTTCAATACTTGACTAAATTTATAATTAATAAATATTTTATAAAGACTAATATATATACTCAATAAATAATTAAATGAATTATTAGTTATAAGTTGATAAGATATTGATACTCAAACTCATAAATAATAATAAATATAAAAGTATTTTAAATAACGTTTAATTCAAGTAAACTTACAAAAATAATAGTTTTTTTAGAAACCCATTATAAACTTCTTTTAATTTTTCTAATTATTCTTAAATTAATTGAAACGAAATAAAAAGGTATTAATAATTAAATTAATTATAAAAAATATTTTTCCAACAAAAGTACAAAAAAATTATTTTTCATATTTAGTCATCAATTATCATTTTTTACCTGTGATATAACATAAAAAATTTATTAGCAATTGTAATAATTAAACTCATTTGAGAGTATTTAAGAATTTATCATTATTTGTAGTAATTTATTTTAATTTAAAAATTGATAAAAATAAATTTTGTTATGCATATTTTAATTGAATTTATTGTCTATTAAAATATTTTACATTTATTATTAATTTTTATTTTTTGTTCTAAAATTTATTTAGTTTATGATTTATAATTAATCTAATTTTTATATAGGGTATATATATCAATCTTCATAAAATTTTCATTGATCATAAATTTGGTTAAATGGTGAAATTCATAACCATTTTTTTTAGGTCAAGGTTTAAATCCCTTCAAACTCAATTTTTTTATTTTGTTCTCAAATTTTTATGAGTAAAATTGTCAAATTTTATATTATTAAAGATAAAATTATAAAATTATGTAAAGTGTTAAAAGATAACAAAATATTTCAGTATTTTGTTTAAAAATCTTTAAAGGTAAAATTATCAATTTTTTATTTTGTTCTTAATTTTTAGACGAGACGATAAAATTGTCTACTTTTATTTTATTCTCAAATTTTTAAGAGTAAGATATATATTATTAAAAATAAAATTAAATAAAATATTAAAAAATAATAAAATATTTTTCACGATAAAAAGTTTTGCTCGTTTTTTAAATGATTATGATAAATAGTCATTAAATGAAACCATAGGAAGCATCGGTCTCATGTACAAAACTATGTACCAAACTCTCTTTAATGCTAAAAAACAATTCCCTCTTTTTCTCACTTTGTGAATATTAAATATCAAACGTGATTTGATAAAATACTCGAAAAAGCTCACACATGCACTTGAACAACAGTCATTTTCAAATATCGTCTAATACATTATGGCTCCTTTTTACATCTTCAAAAGGTGAACGTTAGATATGCCCGGATTTCAGGTGAAACAAAGATCAACCACTTCTCGAATTTCTTAAACAGAGAAAGGGCGTCAAACTTAATTAAAGAAAAAAAAAAAAGAAAACTAATAAAACACAAAGCAAGCAACCAAGAAAGCTTGTGAAAATAATTTAACAGCCTTTTTTTTCTTGTCCCTCAATTTTAGAATATCAACTTTCTACGAGGCAACGCCGGTACTGGATTACATTTCCCGGAATAGGCAGCAAGATCACAGATGGTTTCGCCGATCAAATCTTTAAAAATTAGCCGTTCGATGTCAAGGACTGCCTCGGACATCTCAATTGGGCAATCCCCGTTAATTGCATCCCCGGCAAGATCCCTTTTTAGCACACCACAAATGACGTTAATCAAGTCCTCGGATGTATCCCTCTCTCGGATTTTCTGAAATTCGGACCAAATTTCTTGCAATGAAGCCAGCCCAAAATTGGAGCTTGTATAAGAAACCACTTTCCATGGTGGCAACTGCCACCTCCGATTGAGAATTTCATTGATCGTATTAAAAATAAGCTTTCTCCGGAGTCTTGAGACCTTGGAGATGTCTTTTCCCTTGAGATATTGTTGCTTCTCTAATAATAAAAACACATCTGAATCTTCTGGTAGATAATTTGATGCTCGGAAAATATCAGAAATGTAGGCGAAATCACAATCATCATCCTCCGTTTTTGATTCAACAGATGATATTCCAGGGCTCCAAATATCATCTTCCAGCTCGATTTGTAAGTCTGCTATTTACACCCAAAAAACACACGAGTCAGCTAGTGATCAGAAGTCCAAACAAAACAAACAACAGTTAAAAATGTCTAAACCAATTGTAGAGCCCACCGTTGATTGAATGCTAAACAATGCCCAACTAATGTAAGTAACAAAATAAGCTGTCTGTAAGTTGTTAGTCTCGTTAAAGTGGTGGGTCATTGTTAACAAACCAAAGGCAGCGTAAATAATGCCTTACTTTACTGTTACTGATGGCTTCTATACGACACCAGTCAGTCAAGGTCAGCTAAAATATTCCCTTTCATGTAAGCTAAACTAACTGCTGGCGCTAGATTTTTCTCGCATCAGGTAATTTTGCAGACAGTGGTGACGTTTCAGTCCACTTTCCTATATAAGTCCATCATCGATTACTGTTACAATTCATTCATTTACTTTTCACAGCAAAATCCAGCGTCGTTGTTCTTATTCATCCGACGTTGGGTACGATCAAGAATCAATGCCACGTTATAATTTGTACTGCCAACAACTTTTAGATTTTCAATAAAATCAGACGGTCAGTGTTCCTGCGTTTACTCTGAAACTGACTTCGGCATGTACCCGAGTAAATTAATTGACCGATAAAATCTCCATCAAAACCTAATTAACCAAAATTCCTTCAAATTTATTAGACCCAGCGTCCAATTTAGCCTAGCAGTGGTAGGCCAGTTGAGTAAGTAGAAAGAGGACCACTATCAATTACTAACAAGGCTAGCGTAATAGAAATAAAAAGTGAAAAACAGGTCTACAGAAGAATCAAAGACGTCGCCATACTCAAATGCAAATCTAGCGAATCAAAATCTAAACAGTGGCAGGCGGTCCAAAGTATCGTACCTTTCAAATCAATGCTACGTTTCATAACAGGAGAAGGAGACGACTCCTCCTCCTTGTAAAACGACGAGTCAAGCACCGAGACCGGACTCGGTTGCAACTCACTCGCAGTTATCTCCGCTATACTGTGTAGTAGCTTATCACACCTCTCCAATAAGCTCCTCCCCTCCTTGTAATCCTCCGCTTTCCATCTCTATAACACATTAATTAATTAATTAAATTTACTAAACAAAATGCTTAACACTAAATAAAATGAAATTAAAGTAAATAAAATGAAATTAAATTAAATAAAGAAGAAAATTTCGTATACCTCAGTATCAGTTTGCGAAGAAGTGCTTATACTGTCAGAAATTGTGGATGCTTCATCCTCTGCTGGAGTGAAAACTTTATCGTGCCTTTGACAAATCTCAGCCGTTGGTTTCCTCAATCTGGGAGATCTATTCGTGGTCTGGTCTGAACCAATCCTTCTCACATTACTCCTTGGAGAAATTCTCCTATGCTCCGTAGTCTCATTATTCACTTTCCTTTGCGTATCGACGCTCAACGGTCTTCTCCTACTTGGACTCTTAACACTAGTCTCACTCCTGGTCGGTGAGATCGAATTTCGTCCTCTGCGAGGGCTGCTTGGGTTACGTACATTGCGATCAATCTCCGGCCTGTCACGTCTCGGACTCACCGCTGGCGACATCTCACCGGAGAAATTCAAATTACGACGAGGTCCGGTTCTCGATCTAAAACTTGAAGCACTGAAGTCGTTTGCAACCCTTCCTAGCCGATTAATTGTTCCCGGCTTCATGACGACGATTGGCGATTCATCGTAGATGAAGTTCCTTAGATTTGTTGCTTGGCTTGAGGGTTTCTTGGGATGCAAAAGGCCTTTGAGTTGCAAAGCTTCAAGGATTTGCTTAAGGGTTTCGAGATCTTTTGATGGCTCATCGATTCCTCGCATTTTAAGCCGCTTCTCAATCTCCCCGTATATAGAAACACTCTGTTTTTGCTCGGGGAAAAAATCGGCCGAGTCGTAGAAGCTCTTTTTTTGTACCATGCCTCTCTGCGGTGCTTTAGCTGGTTCACCTCTTACATTTCGTACAGGGAACTGTCTCAGATCTGCTTGTCTCACATTCACCATTCGTTCTTCAAAAGCTCCATTGTTTTGATTTTGTCTAGCATTGATCTGTGAATTGGAAGGTTGTGATTGTTTTATCTGAAAATTAATTCCATCAATGAATCGGTACTGATCCTTGGAGACTCTAGACTCCGAAGCGGATCTTCGTAACTCAGCTTTTTTGGCCGGTTCAGGATCCGAATTGGGCAATGGTTCGAGTCCCATGAGCCTCGCGATTACACTCGTTGACCGTCGCTCCTTCTCGATATCTTCCCCGGTTGCTTCCTCCGTGTCCTCGCACCGGTTTGCCGATAAAAACGGCGCGTTTGTGCGGATCTCTCTTGGTTTGAGGCTTCCTTTGGCATCAACAATTGCTCTGCTGTCAAGAGAAAGCCTCGGAGCTTCTTTGCAGAACTTCCATGACGACTTTGCACCTTCCTTGAATTCGAAAACCGGAAGTGGAAGAGACAGCTTGCTTGTAGTCTCCGACGGGGTTGCAGGCTCCGGCGCCGGTGTCGGAGACCGTAGCTCTGATACCGGAGATTGCTTGAAGCGGTCCGGTGACGGTATTGATCTTCCTTGCTGCAGCTGATTTGGCTTTTCTAGTTCTCTGGAAATTGCTGGAGAACCAATACTCTTCTCCGATTCAAGTGTAGAATCAATGGCCTGGATTAAGTTCCAAAAGAAAAATGTTCAGTGAAAGTAGAATAAGCAGCCAAACAGCAATATACGTAAAAACAGAGATAATGTTATACTGACGGGAGTTGGAGGGAGGCGTTTGGTGGAGTAGAGACGTTTTCCTGTGAGGATGTGGTGGCGGTCGAAGATCTGAAGGAAACCAGACATGCAACCCATTTGCTTCTTAATCTGTTTCTCCAGATTCTGCTCCTGTACTAATCCAGTCGTCATTTTCTCCGATTACTTAGTTCTCAATTAATCAATCTTCCCTTAACTCTTTTCCTTTTTTCTTCCTCTGAAAATATCACTTCTCCCTCAGTCTACAATCTCCATATTTACATTCCTTTTCTCTCTCTGTGTTTTGTGTCTCTGTAACTTTGCCTCTGTCTACGTCTCCCGCTTTTCTGGTCTTTTAAAGGGTAGGCGAAGTTGAGGCTGAGGGCAGGGGGCCAGACAAAAGGACAGGACTTGCCCTTTTCTTCTTAAAAAATTCAGATAAGTCTGGGCAGAGTTTCGGCCCTGTAGTAATTGGATTTTCGGTCCTCCACCAAGGGCGGGCTTCAGTTTTAGATTATTAGTTCTACATTTTCGGCCCTTGCTCAATACTGTAGCTCCGTGGGTACTGCTTTCAACGTGTCATATCCTCGCTTCCTTGATTTTCGCAAGTTTGAACGTTGACCAACTTTGACCCCTCTTTTCCTAAACTACCCTGCTCATTTTCCCATCTTGTATTCTTAATACTTCTAATAACGATTAACGACACACTCCTCTCCTCTGTATGTATGTAGGAGTGTGTGACACTCGAATCCAATGACTTCACGGAATCTTGAATTTTGTTCTTTAAAGAGAAATAATGTATCAACAGCAACGATCCGTTAACTTATTGGTTTAAATAATAATATAATTATATATCTAACTTTCTATATAAATAAAACTCGTGTACTTGTATTGGTTATGTATATCCTTGATTAGTTCTAATTAGCACAGAATGGATTTTGAGGCCAACCGAGCTTCGCATGAGGCAGACCGATCACTGCTGGCTTCCATTGATGATCAGGTGGGGCGTGCATATGAACCAATTTAAGGCCGCCAGCAGGGCGAGGAAGAGAGGCCATAATAACACACATCACGAGAGTAGTTGATAGCTGAGACTCGGATTGTAATAATGTCGAGAGAAAACAAATATATACATGTATCTCTTTTTGAGAAGAGATATATCATAGATCCGGTAAATGGGAGCCCGTGAGCAACGGAAAATAACCCACCTCAACGCTTTTGCCCATCTCTCTCATTTCTCAAAGATTGTGTTGCAGCCACTTGGCATTCCAAAAACTGACTTCATATTCACCTCTTTCACCGGCTCCATCGCCAAAACTGGGCGATGGTAGTTTGGGAATTGGAACTTAGCCACGGCCTCCCAGCGTTTGCACACGTGGCGACAATTCTGGAGTTACAGGGATAGCCACGGCCGATGACAACTTTTTAAAAAAATAATAATAATCAAGGACCAGCAGCAGTGGACCCTTTTACGTAATATGTTATGCCACATCAGATCAGATCGAATTAGTTATTGTCAGCAATGCACCAAAACATCCCAATCACGTCCTTCGCAGCTTGACCATATAATTACTCTTCTCATGATCAGTACTCGACTTCTTTTTCTTATTATTTTTTCCCTTAAGAATTTGGATGTCGATGCCTCATTCTTGCACTTAGTATAACTATACTTTCGAAGAGTCGGAAGAATTTTTCGATTATTTTAATTGTATATAAGGCGTTCTGAATTCTGAACATCTTTTGTAGCTTGTTTGAAGGGAGGTCCGATATTATAATTTTAAAAAATGAATAAATATATTAATATATGTATATCTGAATCCCGTGAGCTTTGATATGAAATTACAGGGTGTATGCTCAGAAAGGCCGGTCTTAATGATTCTCATAATCCTATTAATGTACCAAATGATTGATTCACTTATCCAATGCGGATCTCAAAGATCTGTCTTCTCAGACTTTCACTGAATGAAAAAAGCATTAAAGAGTCATCGAGGTCAGGATTCTAGCTTCTTACGTATACGTTGAGTTACAGCCAAATATTATACCATACGTATATTCGAAAGAAAAAAAAAAGACAGAAGTTAACGAATTAATCAAAAAACTTTAAACGGCGCGATCCCCTTCTTTTAATTGGCTGTGACGTCGACCTTGAGTTGGAGCTACTATCTTTTTGGATTAAATTAAATTTATTTAGAAAAAAAAATTAAATTATCTTATTTAAGTAGAATTAGGATATTTTCAAATTAATAATTTCTTTACAAAATTTATTTTATTAAAAATATGTTCAAATTGTACCAGAGCTAATAATATAAGTCTAACAAAAAATTAGATATTACTCCCTATATAAAAAGTTAGAAAATCAATAAAAAAAAAACTATAGAAGAGAAATGATGTAAAGAGTACTACAAAAAAAATAGTTAGAGTAATATTATATTTTATATTAAAAAATTATTATTGATTATTCTCTAATTTGTTGATGTAGCCTAAATTAAGATGAATCGCTTTAAATTTATTGTATTTTTTATGTGATTTATTATTCTTTGTATGATTTATTATTTTTGGTATTTGATATATTTTTATTATATTTTTTAAACAAACTATAAGAGCTAAATACTAATAAATGGTATCACACGAAAGTTGAGTTAATATCAAAGTCAAGTCAAAAGTAAAAAGTCGAAGAGAAGCCAAAAAGAGACAAAATTGAAGATCTTGATTATATTAGAGATAACGTATATCTAGAGGGGAAAGAATGCAAGGACATTTTAAGTAAAGAAAATCAAGTTTAAATATAAATAATTATAATTATCCATCTTGTTTTAGGCATTATTCATTTATCCCTTAATGTTTCATATTCTAAAGGCCGATCAATTGTAATTGTATATTTAACCAATATTAAAGCTCGAAATGCTAAGTTTTTCATCCTCAATTTGAGGACCCAAGTTATAAAATCCAAGCACTTTTAGTGCAAAATTAGCAATCTTGGGTATTCGTTTTAGTAAAAAGTTAGAATCTATAGAATGATCACTTGATTTAAGGTACCTCATTGTCAAGTTGCCAACAGTCAATATCGGAAAAGCACGGGAAATTAGACGTGTATGCCTATTAAGAGATACCCTGTGTTTTTTGTTTCAATTTCATTGGATGCTCCATTTGTTTTCTCCTTTCCAATAATAAAAAACGCTTCTTAAATTTGATGGAGACTTATTATCGCCCTGAATGTGATGTAACCAATACTTCTTTTGCGAATGTACAAGAAATAATGTAGTCCAAGAATTGAATTTGATCAACCCTGTGTTGTAATTAGGAAAAGAAACAGAAACTTAACCACTATATATAATTGCAGCTAGAAGCTAATAGTGAGCTTAAATTTTATCCACTGCGATGGAGGAAAATCTGAATCTTGTATTGGAAAATCAGTTTCCTGATAACCAAACAGATCCAATATTGAGTCCTCGTTATAACTGCATTGTACGACGTGGCCTTATGATAGGTGGGTTCCTCCAATATTTGCAATCTTTCTAACTTTGGAGTCAGGCTGCCACCCATGTGGATTGTCTCTAGGCAAAAAAAAAAAATTCCAGAGCTTTCTGGTTAGCGCCATGTGAGCCTATTTCTTTTTGTGTACAAATACATGCCAAGCTTGCTTGCTAGCTAGCTAGCTATATAGCTATTATTTCATATCTTATGGACCGAACATCTCTATCATATGTCTTGTCTATGCTCTAATGTTGATAATCATATTTCATCCCAGGCAAAAGAAAAAGATAAAAATTAAAAAGCCTGCAGATGCAGATTGCAGAACCTTTCTTTACCCTTTATTTCTCTCTTTTCATTTAAGCCACGTGCATTTCAGATCTTACACACTTTAATTAGCTTTTCATAAATACAATTTTCACTCACACCCATCTGAATCTGACCACTAACTGTAAAAGAAATATGAGAATTTGTAATGACCTGATAAGTCTCCATTCCGATATGTAATTAGTGAAACTTACACATTGTGGACCAGTTTCTCCTCAGGTTCCCATGTCCTGGTAACATGAATTTGGCGAGATTGCACAGTTTTCATTCTGGTACTCGCATATTCTATCGACCGACCCCTCTTCTTCTGCGCATATTCCTTCATTTTCTATTGGGTTAAAACTGTATTTCACATTCTCCCTATAGAGCCTCTGATGTATAAAAATCCATAAGGCAGTGCTTTTAATTTTATAAAGCCGCCCTACATGCTTCCTCTAAATTACTGCTCGGACCTCGTCCCATCTAATGTAGGGTAATATTTGTTTTTTCATATTTAGTCTTGAAGCAAGATGTAGATTATATTAATACCGAAAAATAATCATGTGTATTTGGGGCAGGTCAGAAAATGGCAAGTCGCTGGCTAGATGCTAGATACTAGATAGGATGAATTAATATTCAAAAGTTGTGCGTCAAGTGAAATGTGCAGTGCAGATAATTTTCATTAGAAAAAGTGCTCCCCATATGCAGAGAGAAGCACTTCCCATATACTTTAAGCTCAAAAAGAGTTGATTGGACTAAATGGATATGGGAATGCTAAATCAATGATGAAGATGAGAGATGGGATTCTGATTCCACTCTATGGGGTTTAGCAGTTGGACCACTTTGAAGACTACCAACTCTATACCCCATCCACATGGTACATCATATACATTTTGTGTTGTGTCATGTGAAGATCACAACCCCCTCGCTCTCAATAATTTCACCTCCAAATTTTGCCGCTTCACAATTTCATTTTCAGGATCTTGTATTTATGTGAACTGTGGCCGGATCAGTTTGTAAGGAATAATATTGTAGAGGAAAATTGGCATTAGAATTTCCCTCTCCACTCTCTGCAAAGGGTCAAAGTTTTATCATTTAAGGAATATTTCTTACACTCGTCGTGTTGTTTCTTTTTAGCTAATTTATTGGAAAGCAAAAAGAAAAAGGAGAAGTTGCCCGAGGGATAAGACGTCTGATAAAATTAGAGTTGCTTTATCTTTTTGAACAAACATCGAAGATGCAAAAAAAGGTCATACATTATTATAGTTGTAAAAACCCTGTATTTTTCACTTAGGATTTTGAAAAGATTAATGTTATGAATTATGCTGTTGATTCGCGTATATATGCATGTGAAGGAGTAATTGGCAAATCTTCCAGGTAGTATATGGAAGGCCAATGCTAAGAAAATTAATTAGACTGATGTGTTCAGATTCGGATTCAGGCTCCGCTACGTCAGTTGATTAGCTTATAGGCTTGCTAAGATGGATTGATGAAGTGTCAGGCTCTGGCTGAAACAAGAGTCAAGATTTCATAATTATCTAAACAATGAGTGCGTATCACAGGAAGCCAAGGGAATGAGCCATGCACATGACTTACACATACCTGCGTGCTTTTGAATTTGCGACCGATATTTTTAAATTTGTATTTATATTTGTTTAAAATATAAAATATTAAATTTGTTGATTTAAAAGAATAATTTTTTTTTTTTAGGGAATGAGTTTTAAATTTATTTGATTATAAGAATTAAAATTTTAAATCTTATTCGTTTGGGCTGAAATTATAAGTTTATTGAATTTTTTAGTTGTTGTGATATTTGAAAACACAACAGAAACTATCTTTAAGACTTCGTTAGAAGTAATTTTGGTGAAAGACTCTTCAATATTCAAGTCATGTGTTTGTTTGAGAAAAAAAAATTGAGAGAAAATATAAAAATTATGAGACAAAAGTAGTAGATTCATTATGGAACCTGTTTTATGCCGTTTTACTCTCTTTATATATAATTATTTTTTTAAATAATATTTTAGGTTTTTGTGTTTATCTTCATCAAATTTATAGTTATTTTGGATAATCTTTTGATATTTTAGCGTAATTTAAGGATATCTTTTAAAATAGCATGATTCTTTATTTTAAATAATGTTGATTGCCTCTTAAATAGACTTGTCTTATTTGGGTGGCTTTATATTTTCTTTTTAAATCGCTGAGTGCTGCTCGATTTTTATAATGTGTGAACTTGTGTGGTTTTTGGAAGTTTTTGTATGAAGATGATTTGATATATTTGTCGTGTCGGTCTCCTTATGGATTATTGTACTGGCTGACTTAGAGTTTGCTATGTTGTTGAGTACCTGGACTAAGCTGTTTTAGAGAGCGTGGATGGGGCTTGAGCTAATCAGTCTTAATCTTATTAATTGGTTTGAGCGGCCAAGTAGATTTTGTGCCTTTGATCTTTGTTCTTTTAACGATACTTGAGCAACCTGCCTTTTATCTGGCCCCCTAGTACTTTGGGTCATTGGGTCAACCCCTCGTTAGGTCTTCTTTTAGGCTATATGAGTTTCTAAGAGTTGGGTCTTTGGAGATTTCTATGAAAATATTTTTTTTTAAATTCATTACAAGTTCAAAAATTTTAATATCAAATTCACTTTAATATGTATATACTCATTATAAATTATGCAATGGGTTATCCACAAAATGTAAACATGTTTGATAATAAATACATAGCGCTTAACATGCGTGTTAAGAGCAAACGTTAAAAGTACACAATATTGTGCGCTTAGCGTTTAATACACGTACTAAGAGCACACACTAAGCGCACAGCGCTTAGCACGTGTACTAGGAGCGTTGCACGCTTAATGCTTAACATGTGTGTTAAGAGCATGTGCAAAGTAGACAGTACTACTCACCTAGCGTGCAATGTACACTCTTAACACACATACTAAACACGTTAAACATATAATATGCAATATACAATATATTACTTTTTTCTCTTTAAAATTAATTTTTTTTTAAATGTAATACTTGTTGTGAATATATGTGAATTTTTATCGAATTCGTATTCATCTTAAATTTATTATGAATTTTAATTTTATATATTAAATTATTTCAAACCTTATTAAAAATTTTATAATACAAATAAATTTTAACAAATTTACGAATAATTTTACTATCCTTAATTACGACGCTAAAACTGAAAAAAAAAATCATATTCAGTCATATGCTCCTCGTAAAAGAAGTGTTGTTAAGAAATATGCATATCCAAAATTTAACAACATCAGCGCGATTTAATTCGAGTCAATTAAAACCTGTAAATATTATGTCCGTCTCATTCATGTTGCACTGCACATGGATCTTCCACGCGGAGGAGGTAGCTTGAAATGGGACGCAAGTAATTGAAAAAAATAAAATGAGATTTATCAGCCACGTGAGTCTCACGTCGCGAGATAATCATTCTCCTCTCAAAAAGGGCAAAGAATGGAAGGCATTGAACCAGTGGCATGGAGATAACAAGAGTAACCGCAGTGAGAAACTAAGCCCGTGGGGCACGTGCTGAACTGATAGGTTCATTCTCCTTGGACATTAACATTGGATTAATTACGGATTGTTTAAAGTTTTAATCACGCTTCAAAGACAAAGGGAACAAAGTGACGATGCTTAAACTTAACGGCCTTTTAGATTTCTGCAGGTTTATTATTTATTGAAATTGGAGCAAGTACAGTTTTGTTTCACTTTCCAACTTTAACTTTTGCTTGGGGAAGCGTAGCCGAGCTGCCAAAAGTAGTGGGCTATTTCATCGAAGCAATGCCCACTGCACATGGCTTATGTTATGTCAAGTTCAACTCTTCTTCATCGAACAAATCAAAGAATATGGTAGTGCATTGATATTTAAATTCCTACTCATTATAATTTAATATCTCTGGTACATTAATATACTAATTATGCATTAAAAATTTATTAGCAATTATTTAGCTTACTACGACAATTACACTTGTGTGGCGACGCAATGCATTTTAGGATTTTAATTATGTTTATTGTTTTATTAGCTTCCCATGTGCGGCGTTGCATATAAATTATAGGATTAGGACTAAGACTAGGGGGCACAGTTGTATAGTTTTGTGTGGTACGAGAATTGGAGAACACATGAAATGGGCAACTACTAAATTATAAATCTTAATAAAAATGCCTGGGTTTAGATTATTATTAACTTAATTGTTTTTCTAATTTTTTTTTCACTTGTGGAATAAATAGGCGAAATTATAGGTCCTGAATATTCTACTAATAGTACTGCGGTTTTGCATTTATTATTTTAATTCGAATGTGATCTAGCTAGTTCCTAGTTGTCAATAACGGCGGAGGGAAAATTCTGTGGATCCATTTTGCATTATCGGGAGAATTTAATTGATTTTTTTAAATTGTATTAATTATATTATAATGTTGATATTATATTTTTTATATTATAATTAAATTATTATTATTATTATAAACAGACTATGTAATTGGTGTTTTCGATAATAATACGTATAATTTTAAACATATCTTATATGAATTATAAGACTCTTATAAAATAAGATAAATAAATCAACAATTTTAACATCTGTTAAATTTTAAACCTTTAATCTTAGTTAAAAAAATGTATTGAGCTTGTTGTCAAAATAAACTTTTGCATGTGGAAAAAATTTAATTAATTAAGGCCACTTAATTTATTAATAATTACACTGACAAGCCCTTCAAGTGTGAGAAAATTTAATTAATTAAGATCACTTAATTTATTAAAAATTACAGCAACAAACCCTCGAGTATACTAGGGTAAATTACGATGATAAAGATGATGTTTCACGTGTTTAATAAGATTTATATAAGTTTAGTGTTTTGTATTTGATTAAAACTTTTTATTGGCCTTTTACCATCTTAAAGTCTAATTTATTTGATGAATTTTGTCTTAGTAAAGGTACTACTTGCTAATTATTTTTCATGTTTGATGAGGAATTTTTCAATTTTTTTTTAACGAAAAATGATTCTAAGAGTTCAAAAATGTCTTATTAAATTTAAGTTTTTCTGTTAATCTCAGTTATATAGTTTTTCTGAGTTAAGTTTCTCTAAAGTAGGTATCTGCCTAAAAATTCATATGCTCTATTTTTACTTAGTGCAACTTTATTTATATCCACTCATGACCCATAAATTAAATTCATAAAATAATTTATGATCTCTATGTCTTAACTTATTTGACATATTTATATATATATATATATATTTATGGGATTAGATTTGAGACGGTGTAGATTTTTATACAACATAATTTTATGAAAAAATAAATAGATTTGAGACAGTGGGCTCAAATCAATCAATTGCATAATAATTGGGCCTCTATAATGAATTCTTCTAGTTCTTGAAAATGTATTCAATTTGAGCTAAATCTTTAGCCCAATCCATGAAAAGTCTTTTAGAGGCCTACATTAGTTGAAAAGCCCGAGTACATTCCCATGGTTTTGCAGGCAAAAAAAGGGGCAAATGCATGAAACAGCAGAGCAACGGCAATTCCCACTGCTCCCAAATTAAAGCAAGAAAACCAGTAAAAAGCTTAAACAGATACGGACATATCACAAACTTCAGTGCTCATTCCACATAATGATCCATTTGGATGACTTGGGGGCCG
This sequence comes from Ailanthus altissimus, assembly GCA_946807835.1. Lineage (NCBI taxonomy): Eukaryota > Viridiplantae > Streptophyta > Magnoliopsida > Sapindales > Simaroubaceae > Ailanthus > Ailanthus altissimus. Next base: position 27,372,953 of record OX327684.1, read on the forward strand.
AGAGCGACATCTCCATTTTGTATTATGTGATTGTGATATTCATATTATTGATAATTCCAATTTGCATCCATTGTAATCCATAAAGTGCTCAACATTTTGGACACTTACGTAAATCATTGTAAAAACGCATCCATCCTATTATGTCATGTTAGAGATAATTTCGGCACTCGGCCCCGCTTAGGTCCCAGGTCACGCTGAATTATAATCTAGCTTAGGAGTTTTATGCAAAGTTTTTTTTTTAAAAAAAATAAAATTTATTTTGACTTACAGAGGAATTTACTCCATATAATAAATACACAAGAAAAATTAAAACCAGTAATCTCTTTAAACATCGCGGGGGAAAAAAGCTAATAAAAACACAATTAGAAGACCAAAAAATAGTTACCAATCAAACAAGTAGAATAAAATTACTAGTAGTGACGGGTGGAGTCCAATCCGGGAAAAATGCTTGGTTATTTTTTTCTTCATTTGCATTAATGGCATCCATGGACCAAATATTTTTACATAGTTTTTAATATTGAATTTGATTGAATGGGCCTCTCCTCTACATGAATCTTGTAGTTGTAGATCACCTTCTCTCCCATGCTTTTTGATGTCCATTGCCCAAATTTGTCCAGAACGAAAACGTGGTTGGATACGTAAATGGTCCATAATAGCTGGTGAAGACAAGACTCTTGCATGATAATACCAAACTTGAAACGGGTTTAAGTTGCTTTCAATGGTGCTAATCTTTAGATTTAGACTTTTTTTTTTTAATAATTAACTGGGAAAACATACAAGCCTTCTGTCTAAAGATGCGGCCATGATCACAACAAAGCTGTGTTTTCGTCTCTCACTTCCAGGTCTGTCCCACTCTACTTTTCTCCTTTTAGGTGATTTTATTGATGTATTAATGTTTTCAAATTCAAAAATCCATACGGGTCGCTTTAATTTTTGTTTTTATATCAGTGGATAATTTTTATAATTTATCATCTTATGATAGGTAAATTCTGGGCATGTGTCTACCCTGCAAGTCTAAAGATTTTTTTTTGTGCGTTCAATTTTATTAGCCGAAATCTGGGCAAAATCAATTTGGAGTAGATTTCAAGCTTGTATCTTTTTGGTTCTTTAGCTGATTCTGTCCTTCTGGTTGATAAGCTTTGTCAAGGAATCTGCTTTCACGGGATTCTTTTGGATTTGATGTAGAATGTTTTTGTTTGCTTGGATTTTATCTTCTTTTCATACAATGGTATGTATCACTAAAATACAGTTATTTAGCCTGTTAATTCTTTGTATTGCTGATTTCTCTGTTAATGGTTTTGTCACTTGCTGTCACTTTCTAGTTCTAAAAGGCATACAAAAAAAAAAATGAAAACTACTTCTAACTCTTGAAAGATAGTTGATTTCTTTGATAGAACATCTGAGGTTTGAAAACTGAAATCTTTTGAGCACTTTTGAAATCAAAATTCTAAATTTGTTGATCTGTTCTGGCAAAGAGGAACTATTACAATATTAATGTGTGGATTGTTTGGATGGACTTTTATTTTTGGACCATAGATCTGTTGCTTTTATTTGAACTAACAAACTGCAATAATTAAGGATGATAAAGGTTTCTGAATTATTCTTTTGGGTTTTGATATTTGTTTACTTATGTTGGGATATTTCAGGTCTAAGGTTGAGCCTGAAAGATGAAGTTCAGAAATGCGAATTCAGTGGAAGTAATCAGAAGAGAACATGATCCACGTGGCTCATGGTTTCCTGGGAATATAGTTTCAGCTGTTGGCAGTGATTATGTTGTTAAGTACAAATTCCTTATGGACAATGAAGGAGAGCCAGTCCTGGAGAAGGTTAGTGGTGGGGATGTTAGGCCTCTGCCTTTGCATGAGACGGGGAAAAGATGGAAGGTTGGTGATATAGCTGAGGTGTTTGATAATCATTGTTGGAGGGTAGGCAAGGTTGCAAAGGTGCTCCAGAGGAACTGGTTTGTCATTAGGCTGTTTGGGTCCATCCAGCTTAAAGAATTTCATGAATCTCATATAAGAATTCAGAAGTCTTGGCATAATAACAAGTGGTCAGTAATTGGGAAGGTAAAGACATGTTGTAATCTTTGTTGTTCAACATGGTGTCAGGTCTGGCATAACTAGTTCCTTATGTGCATCACTATGTTCCCTGTATTAGCATTTTCAAATCTATTTGTGCACCACTGACTAATTGAAAGACTTGATATTAGTTCTTATGAAAATCATATGACATCACACCTTCCCTCGAGTTTGTGCAAATAGTTCATCTGTATAATTCCATTCTGTTATTAATATTTTAGTATGTTGCAGTTAGAAATGATTAAGACAACCTGAGTACTTTATTATCGTTGGCAATCTCCACATGCGATGGTAGTTATTGGCATTTTAGGTCTCTTGGATGTGCTAGAATCCAACAATCTTATTTTTGAACCATATGAAGATGTAATTCTATGCCTATCATGATATTATTTTTCATCAAATTCATAATAATCTGCATATTTCTTTTTCTTATTTTACTTTATCATACCCTTTTTCGATGACTGCCAATTTTCATATCACCTTTAACTACTATCTTTTGCAATTATCATGCATTCGCCAGCTGCTGAGATGTAAAGTCAACTGAGGGTTATGGTATTATACATAATGATGTTTACACAACAGGACCTGCTTTTGGGGTTAGATAAATGAACTTTTAACTTCTGAGCAGATTAAAGAGAAGCATAGTATTAAATTCTTTTTATCAAGTTAATCATGCTGATTTGTGGACCTATTGTTGTTTGACAATGTATCCCTTTGTTTTCAGGTTGCTCCAGATAAACAGTTTTCCACAGTAAATGATTCTAACTTAAAACAAAAGTATGGACTGGAAACCCATAAGGATGGGCACGGAGATTCTAAGATGTATCTCCCAGTTCAAACCATAAAAAGGAGCCATGCTGACTTTTGCGAAACAAACTCCAAGAATCTGCTTGTTGCTGGATTCCACAAGAAAAGAAATACAAGTACTTTTATGGCAGGAGGTAATGGATTTCCTTTGTCTAAACAGATAGTTGATGTTTCTTATCAAGGAGTAAGACCAGATGACAAATACAAGGGGGTGTCTCCTGAGTGGGATCATACTTCTTTTACACCTCGATGGTCTAATGAGGATAGCAAGCAATGCTCTGTTGCTAGTTGTAGTTCTAATGATTTTGCTTACTGTCCTGGAGAAAATGTTCAAAACTTGGTAGAAAATGAATCTAACAGTTCTGATGCTGAGTCATCATTTCCTGCTTTGTCTGGAAAAAAAGGTATTTCGCCATCTCCCAAACACAAACTAGAAGTTGGCATCCATGAATTAGAGCTTCGTGCATATAAGTCAACCGTGCAGGCATTGCATGCTTCAGGTCCATTAAGTTGGGAACAGGAGTCTCTCTTAACAAATCTTCGGCTCTCGCTGAACATTTCAGATGAAGAACATCTACTCCTGCTGAGACACCTATTATCTGCCTAAGTTGTGTAATTTTCTTTTCTTGTTTCCTAGGTCATAGCCCAAGACAATTCTCTCAAAGTAAAGCAGTAGCAATATTGGAATTGGCACGATGTACTCCAGTTGATTTTAGAAGCAAGTTCACTTATAGTTTTGCGACCTTTTGCCAGTGACAGAAATCCCCCTCTTGTAAATGTACAGTGACCAAATGATTTTCTAATTCCTGTATTTCTAGATTAGTTTAAATGTACAAAGAAGATTTTCTCTTTCTTCATCAATCGATGCAGCAATACCTTGTCAGTTTAATGTTGCAGTAGTCGATCCCTTATGTGGCTCGTTCCTTTTTCATGTTGCAGAAAGTTTGATCCGGGTGCCAATTTATTTGAATCAATAAACCATTTGTTATTTAACTTGCTATCGTTAATCCTATTTTTCTCTAGATGTTGCTTGGCTAACCCTCACTTTTCTTTTAATTACTCAAGTGATGCAAAATAAGCCTGAATTCAGATAAAATGGATCCAAAGCAGATAATATATTTCAGAATTTTTGTGATGATACACTGTTATTTTCCTTACTTTTTGCCGACAATATGGAGGCGATACAAGGGCAGAACCACAATCACTTAAACAAAAAAGGAAAAAATAAGATGCAGTTTCAGTTCTCTTTGCACTTTCCCCATAGATAAAAAGTAAGACAATATCCAGCCAGTTTCTCTACAAACAATTCACTTGATAAGTCTGTCAGTCACCCAATTATGGAGCTGATATGTCAGCTTGATCTGTTTAGAACTCAGTTTCAGCAGTGGACATAATTGATTTACAACATTTATCTGAACAAGATAAATGTACATAACATATGAGCAACCTAAAAATTTTGGTATTGCACAGGGTAAGAAACCATTCAACAATTTGGTGTAACACGTTAACACGTTCAATGTGGAATATATTTTGAAGCCTTGTGGAACAAATAGCAACAAATGTTAGACTGCTTCAAGTCAGAGTATCATGCATCTGCAACCTCGTGCATCCTGGGGCCCTTCAAACCATCGATCCCATACAGGGTTTATAGGGCCATTTGTTCTGTAATTGAAATAAATTGACCAACAAGCATCAGAGATGTAATCAACTTGTATTAAGACATACAAAGTAAAGATATAGGTTACAGAAATTACACTGAGAGTAGTGGATCAGGTCTGGCTTCTATGAATTGCAGCAATCTAGACAGTAAAAAAAAAAAAAAGATATTAGTTCCAATCAATCTCTTACATATACTTTATGAGATTAATTGTTATGTTTTGCTATGCACACCATGAAATCAATAAGCCAACAACTGGGAGGCCCTTAGTTATTGGTCACTAAGAGCAAACCAAATAGAGAAATCCCAGTCTCCTCCACTATATCCAAGTAATATAGTATTGGCTAAAAAAGCACTTAGTAATCTCCTTTCTCAGCTTAATTCAAAGAACTTACTCTTCACATATTGTTGAGACGTTCTCAGTTTGATCAAGTTCTTCCAATTCTGTCTGTATAAATTCATGAAAATAATATAATTAGATAAAATGGATCAGGGAAGCATTATAAGTGCAATTTATGTCCCAGATGACCAAAACTTTCAGCTGATCGTGAAATACAGATGGACTTTAGCTTTTTTCTTCTTATGAGAAATTCCAAAGAATAAGTCTGTAAACAGCAAAGTACCTTATCAACTAGTAAACTGAAAGTAACATGCAGGAAAGTAATCAAAGAAAACAAAAGCACGGATGGACTTTTGCTTTTTTCTTCTTATGAGAAATTCCAAAGCACATGTATCATGTATGAGTAGCATCTTATGCATGGATACGTAAACAATAGTGAGCTCAGAATGTCACATGCAAACTTTTTTTCTTTTTTTGTTGGTAAGAAAACAAAAGATAATTTTCTGCGATAAGAAACAAATATATCGCAAAAAGATAAAAAGTATGAAAAAATGTGAAGCTTTTAAATAAATGTAACACCTATTAATCTTGATTGGTAATCCATAATACAGAAATCTTGTGGTATCAGTGCTTTGGAGTATCAAATAAACTACACCATTAGTGATTTAGGATATGTATATAGAACTACTTGAGCTCTTAGTAGTTATTTCCCATCCTCTGACTTGATCAGGCACTTTGCAGTGACATTGTTCACAGAAGACGAACGATAATTTTGCACTCAAGACGTATTCCAAAAATTTAGTTGATTCAGCAAGTCAAACCTAATTATTTAGTGGTCTTATCTCATGTTACAAGATCTAGGTTGGTGACTGAAGACCATTGCAGGTTGCATGCCTTGTGAAGTTAGTCGGAAAAGCAATTATTAACCTCTTGGCAACATCTTTGAGGAGTCTACAAACTAATCTAAGATGGTTTTATGGGGAAGAAAGATCGACATTCCAACCTTTGAGGAGCCATAAGAGGAACGTCCTAATGCTTTCTTATATGTAATTTTGAGTACCAATCAGCATCATTGATGCAACATCTTGGTGGATTAAACAGGTTTAAGCAATATAGTTTCATATAGAAAACAGCTGGAAATTGGATCAACATCAAAGAAAACAGAAATTCCAATACAAGTACCAGAACAACGCATGAAGATTAGCTTGATGACAAGTCTATTATCCTTTCTTCAGTTTTATCTTTGAATTACTTTTCACTAATAAAAGCATAACGCCAGTGAAGATATTTCAGATCCTCTCCCATAAAAAAAAAGGTTCATTACAACAAGCTCATCAAGCAAATGAAAATTTATCTGCCTCATCACTTGGCTTAACTCACCTATAAACTAAAAACTGAAATTAGTGAATTGTCTGGAATCCTTATTTAGAGCTATGGGCATACCAAGCCCACACAATGTCCACTGACATGGAGAGCCAAATCAACCTCCCACAAGAAAGTCTACAAAATTTTGCTACTTTCTGGAGGTTACAAACAGCATGAAGAAAAGGGAAAATGAAGGATTCTAAGCATTTTAAAGCAAAAGGATTCTTTTTCCCTCGTTATTATCAATATTTTCAGCCATTCATGTGGACGAATGAACATCAAAAGGGAAAAGTCAGTCTAGGGAAAATTATACAAAAAGTCTTGTCCTTCTAAAACAATTTTTTTTTTTCTTTTTACTTTCAGTCCTTCACAAAGTCGTCAACTTTATGCAGAGCTATAGACTGAATATATCAACCCAGAAAAATCTGAACCGAAAACGAAATGCTATTATTTATTTTTAATCCAAAACCTTACCACTGATTTTCTCGATTACAAGAGATAATGCAACTAAATTTCTATAAAAATTAAAACCAAATGCATAATTTAGTTTTATCCACAACTTCTAACCTAAAATAGAGCTGAACCAACTGAAAACAACACAATTTTTTTTAATCTTCAGCTAGTTAAAAAAAAAAATAACTAACCTCTAAAAATTTGAATTCCTGCTCAACACGTTTCAGTTCGGCTAGTATCCGATGCTTTCCTGTCGTATCAGTTCCTCCTGCGGCAGCTCCTCTCGAACCCGCCAGCTGTTCATCCACCGACGACGCCGTTTCACCATCCATTATTATTATTATTATTGCCAACTAACTAACAACAACTGTCCTCAGCCTCGTTCATTCATTCAAAAACGTAGCTACTGCAATAGCATCATGCCACTGCATTCAAAAACAACACAGAATCTTCAGATCTGACTCAACCCACAGTCCGTACGAAGTTTTTGATTATTTCTTCTGTCCGCCTAAACACACTATTACGACTTTTCTCCCTCAAAAGCTGTTTTTCTTTTCTCTTAAGAGAGAGAGAAAAAAAAAGGCAAAAAGAAAAACAGATAGAACGAATTTGTACATTTTTAAAACTTTTATTTGCTTTTTTTTTTTTGTCGGCCTTTCATAAATAAATGTTTCGGTATCAGAAGCCTAATCTTTGACTCGTCAAATTATCATTACGGCGTTATGTGAAATTCGAATTGGCTTCACTTTGTGCTTTGGGTTATAACGAACAGAAGACCAAGGTAAAAAAGAAAATGTAGATCCCACGTTGGTTAAGTATGAAATTAACTGTTAATTTATTAATTTTTAGACACTCTTATTTTATAAGGCTAAGTATGAAATTAATTGTTAATTTATTAATTTTTAGACACTCTTATTTTATAAGTTGATTTTTAAGTGTAAATTCTATCTAAGAGTTTATAATATTTGGTATCAGAATCAGTCCTACGCAAGCGTTCACGTTGTAAAAAGGGCGATTTGAAAAGGTTAAAATGAGCTGCCTAGAGTGGTTCGTCGTGGACATCAGTGTCAAAAACGTGGTGGTATGTTAGGATCTCACATTAATTAAGTATGAGATTAACTGGTAATTTATTAACCCTTAGACACTCTTTCCTTATAAATCAATTTTTAGAGGTGAGTTCTACTCAAGTGTTCATAACATATTATCACATACGTTATTACCTGCTAACAAATAAATCACTTGGCCAATTTAAAAATTATCTTTTAAACCTGTGGTTTTTATGAGTTACGGAGCGGATTTCGATCAAACTTTGTGTACCTATGGTATTTTTTTAAAAATAATTTTAATAATTTTACAAGTTACAATTTAATATTTTAAAAAAGATAAAAATATTTTTACTCTAATATTTTAAGTTTAAATATAATTTTAATTAAATTTAAAATACTCAATTTTATTATAATTCATTATTTTTTATTATTTATTTAGATGAAAATTTTATTTTTTAATATTCATTTACCATTTTACTTTCATTATTAACAAACTTACAAAAACATGAGAATTTGTGTTAATAAATATGTGTTATTATATAATTGGTTATATTTTAAAAATAAATAAATAAAATAAAAAAATGGCGGTTGTCATTTTCTAATGACGAGGATAGTAAAAAAAATTAAATTTTACATCATTAAATTTTATTTTATTTTTATCTACACAATAATAGAGTTATTTTTGATAAAAAAGACCAGACGATGACAAAAAATTTGATCATTTTTTATCGTCAGAGTGTCGTCAGAGAATAGCAATCAGGCGATCGTCATTTTTTGACGATAGTGGTTGTTTTGAATTTCTTTTTTATATATAATTTAATTTATTTTAAAAATTATTTAGTAAAAATATAAACTAATTAAATAATGATACGGGTCTAAAAATAACTAATGATATTATGACACATATTTTTTTATTAAGATTATCTTTTAAAAATTATATTAAATTAAATTAATAAATAAAGTTACGTCGCGTCTTCAAAAGATAATAAATTAATAAAATTATATCATATATATAAAATATAATTTATTTTTATAATTAAATTATTATTTTACCCTTCCACCATTAAAATTAACTTCAACAAAAATAATATGGGGGCTCAGTCAAATTAGCTGAGTCCCTTAAGGTCTTACATTCTCACCTGAATTTGACCCCTCATTTCCCTTCAAATAGTATAAAAATATTAATAAATATTATAATTTCCTCTTAAAAAAAAAACTTCAACAAAAGTTAACCGAGAAAGTTAAAATCGGATATTTAAAATTTAATTAAAAAAAGTTATCAATTAGGTCTATTTTTTATGATAAAATTGTCTTACCCCTTTCAAAAAAGTTTGGCTTTTGGACTTTGTTGGTTTTATTAATTTACTTTGGCAAGCAAGTTATAGTAAGAAGAAAAAGCACTTTTACTACCAGCCAAAAATTCAAAAGGTGTATTGTTTATAAAGTTTCGACATCGGGGTCTACATCAACTATTATCTTTTCTCATTTATATGAAAAAATTCTATGGGGGTAGAAAGACTTTTCGGGGCGGCCACCAAGAATATGCTGTTTTTTTTCAGCTAACGGGGGTTTCTTGATCTTGACAGGTCCTCCAATTTCATTGGCAAAGTGCGTTTCCCTGCTGTCTTTTTTGTGCTTGCCCATTGATATATTCTATGTCCACACTCTATTTTCTTTCTTTTTTTTTTTTAGAATTTGTCTGCGTTAGCAATCAATAGCGCGAATATCATTCTGGTCAATAAGCATCTTCCAAATTTCATTATATTTGTTCAGAAGATAAAGCCTTATTCATTTCAATGGTATTTTATAGTTTTTTAATTTAAAAAATTTTTTGGAAGGAAGATATAATATGTTATTTAAGCAGCTTAGGGCTTACAAGCAAGCTGTAACGATCCCACTACTGATTGGAACAGAAAAAGAGCATCTATAAAGGCTGCTGTCCAACTGATCATTTATCAATTGAAGGCAGAAAAGCCATCCATAATCAATAATAATGAGAAAAGCCAAAGTGAAACAGTTCAGTTCTTATTGGAAGTAGATGAGTTCATCAAATGCATTTAAACCAATGCACCCAATGAAAATCCCCCTTATGTTTGAAGAAAAAAAAAATATGTTACAAATAAATAATATAAAAGATAAAAATACAAATACAAATACAAATTAAAGATAATTCAAGTATTAAAATATTTATAAAAGAATATTAGAATATTTCTAAAAAATATTGGAAAGCATATTTTTATTATAAAAAGGTTACACATATTTATAATTAAGAGGAACTTGTAAGAGAGTAAAATCAACCGCTTCACAATACTCTTTCTTAAATTCAATCATTTTTCTTGTATTTTGTATTATTAAGAAAAAAATTATTTTGACAAAAGCTTAAGCAAAAATAAATATAATTTTATAATATACAGTAGTAATAAACATATTCAATATTATCTCATTAAAAATCTTGTCAATAAAATCTAGTGATATAAAACTTGATAAAAAAAGAGTACATCGTGTATTTGTAATTGATGTAATTATTCTTTTGAAAGAATACGCTCTCCCTAATTAAATACTCTCTCTCAAAGTAACATCTATTAATTTGACAAATTATTAAGCCATCACATATTAATCTTATAAATAATTTTTTCAAAAGTTATTATTGGCAGAGATTTAATGAACAAATCTACAAAAATGTTGTTGGAGCATATATGTGTAACATCAATCTTCTTACTTTATTGCAATTTATAAATGTAGAAGATTTTTAGAGAAATATATTTGATTTTATTTTCTTTAAAGTATCTGCTTCTAACTTGAACAATATAAATAACATTATATTCATATATTATAGTTGAAATATTTGTTGTAGAAGATAGATTGTATGTACTATGGTATGTACTATAGATGTGATGAATGATATATCTTAATTATATGCATTTACTCTTTACTTCATGTATTTTAAGAATCTTATAGTGATTAGAGGAGGTGGCAATAAAAATTTACTTTGTAGATCGTCAGGATATTATTGTATTGTTGTAAGTAAAAACATATCTAATTTGTGAGCGAGCTTTATAAAAATTAGATAAGTACCAAACGTTTATATAACTAACTAAACCTGAATTTTTTTATAAGTTTATTGGAATAAAATAGTCCAAAAATCTATAATTCCACAAATGTAACAAAATATTTGTTTGACATCATTTTGATGATGTCGAGTTGGTGCAAAACTAAATATTGCCAATAAGCTTACTACAAAAACTATGTTATGTTTAGTGCATTGAACTGGATATAATAAAGTACCAAATGTATTGAGATATGATACTTTTAAACTAAGTATTTTCTCGTTGTCTTTCACGAAATGATTTCTTTTTTGGATTAAGAGACTGAACAACCATAGGGACACTTATCGAATGAGCTTTATCTATATTGAATATTTTTAGAATTTTTTCAATATCGGTAAATTGATGGATAAAGATTTTGTTTGATTTATGATCAATTTGCAAGCTGAAACAATATGTAGTCTTTCTCAAATCTCTCATTTTAAATTCTTCTTTTAAGTATTTTACAATATTCAGAAGTTCTTAAGGAGTCCTAATCAGATTCATGTCATCTGCATATACAACCAAAATGGTAAACCTAGATCTTGACTTCTTTATAAATACACATGGATGTATTGGGTCATTAATATATCATTCTTTTATCAAGTATTCACTTAGGCAGTTGTTGTGAGGATACGCACCTAGTTATCCTGATAAGTCGGGATATACCGGTTCCAGTGGGCCATCACTGGTCTAGGTCTCCCAAGTGGCCTCCATTCACTCAAAGCATACCCCCAAAGAATCAAACCCGGGTGGGTTATACCACCTCAAGATGCCTAACGAATCAGCCCTCTGTAATACTGCACTGTAAGTCTATAGATCAAGGACAAAGAGTAACCTTCTTACTTCTGGTTTAAGACCCATCTGAAACCTCTTGGCCTTACGTGCTTCTGTGTCTACTAAGTGGGGAGCAAACCTAGACAACTCCTCAAACTTCCTCTCATATTCTGTTACTGACATTTTGCCCTGAGTAAGGTGGATAAATTCTGCCTCTTTCTCATCTCTTAGGGACTGGGGAAAGTATTTTTCATTAAATACTTCCTTGAATCTTTCCCATGTTATTTTGTTCTTATCAATATTCAGTGTCCGCATGGTCATCTCCCACCAATGACTGGCTCCCTCCTTAAGCATGTAAGTGGCACAACTTACTTGATGTGAATCTGAACATTCGAGGAGGCTGAATATCTTTTCCAACTCACGGATCCACTCCTCAGCAACCAGCGGGTCTTTTGAGCCTTCAAATGATGGTGGTTGCAATTTTCTGAATTTCTCAATAACATGGAATTTATCATTATGGTCTGCTTTGGGTCGTTGTTGTTGAAGCACATTATTCACTGCTTGAACAATATTTTGGATGGTAGCAGGGTTTTCTCCTGAAGTACTCTCATTCACAGTATCAGCACTTCTAGTAATTCTTGGATTACGCCCCATCTTTTTAAAATCACAAAGATAAGTAAGTAAGATATCAAATAAATCAATATACATAAATAAGCACACATACAATCTTAAGGATTTGGCATCGGCTGGGTTCCCTTCACTAGACACATAAAGTCTACAGAATCATATCTTAGCTCTGATACCACTAAAAGCTGTCACGCCCCAGACCCAAAAGATCCGACACACGACATCACTTACATTCATTCACTGCATGTGCACTCATAAATAATATTACACAAAATTTTCAACTTTCATTCAACACAGAAATCCTTAGCAAGTTGCTAGTAAGTTCAACACTAAAATCAACCATAACCTAACATATAAATATAAACTTCTCTTGACAATATTTAAACATTCATTTCAATTTCTTTCAGAATTATAGCAATTGAATTATGACTGGGACAATTATTAAACCGGAGATACGCAGAGTTTTCTCAGAGATTAACACTCTACTACGTCACCAGTAGCAACTTTGTTACCGGGAGCCCAGAATATATCCATTGCAAATTCTTACTTAAAATCATCCAATAACCACACTTTATAAAACTTAAACCAAATCCAATCCACACACAATGAAATAATACATAAGTATTTATTCAATAGGGACAAACTAAATATCCTATCTCACGTGTCCCCAAATGAAACACACAACAACCTAGCAACTTAGGGAACCCAAGGAACAGCAGAAGCCTTGCCAAATCCGCTAAGCACACATGCACCTTATTTACCTGAAATCACCATAAACTATAATGAGTATAAAACTCAGTAAGCATACTAATTTTTCATATATCAAATACAAATACATATATGTACACAATGCATATGTATGATATGCTGTGATCAATCAAAATCATAATCTTATCAAATCACATATCATGTAAGCGCTTACACATTCTTTCAAAACACATAATAGGAATACCATTACTCGACTATTACTTAGTAGGACTTACATATCACATATCACATAATGAGTCAAATGTCACTCGTAGGTGACATACCGTATGAGAGGAATAGTACAAGTGAGGTCTTTAAATCACACATATATAACGCTTATGCCCGAAGGTAAAAGCCAAACCCTCACCCTGATCATCGGTGAGTCCTCTCACATGCACCAATACGCCACCACACGAATGTGATGACTCACTCTTCCTTTAGGTACCAATAGGATCCTCCCTACATACGGAACACATAACATATACCAATCCCAAAGGAAATGCCACACATAAAGGCTCCACAATCACATAAAATGCCTACTAAGTTAACAGTGAGTTCAAGTACCCTCAAAATACAAAATATTTCTCATGGACATATTACACTTCAAAAGCTTTCTTTATTAAACACATCTTATTTTGAAAGCTCACTTACAAAAACACATGTATGTCCATGCTCAATGTCAATGCTCACATTCAGAAACATATATTCACATTTCATATCAAAATATACTTTGACATAACATAAACATATTCTTAACCCCATTTGCAAAATCATACAAAACAATTACTATGTTTATTGTGATTTCAGTAAAAAGTCTAGTATACTTACCTCTTAACACTTTCAGCTACAAGGCTTAAATCTCCTTAACCTATCAATGGAGATTAATCCTTTCATAAGCCTCAAAATTCACACAAAATACTTTAAATAGCTTACAAAATTATACACAATGCATTTATCACATCAAATTGGTCTAAATATTTGGTTTCTCAAAACCTGTCATTCTGACCACTTACACTTAACAAAAATTTCTAATACATCAAATGATGTCCAATTACTTCGAAATCAGAATATATCATTCTTGACTCATATATACTTCTTATATATGAATATTATATCAAAATTCCTACACAATCCATTCCATACACACCATCGAATCCAAACTACAAACCTGACAGGATCAAGATACTTACTGAACAGTATTCAATCTCCCAATTTTATAAAATCATATACTAACTCAAAAATTATAAAACTACCACATAATTACTCTTGACACATATCTCAGTCCATGATAAATATTTGGCTTCCAAATAACTGCCAAAAATATTTTAAAACTATTTTATTTCATAACTTTAAAAATCTGTTAATCAAATACTACAATGAGCTGATACACTTTAGAAATTCATAACACTTCAACCACATTGATCCAAATTCTCAATTCCGAGTATATCATATTAGACATATAAAATTATCATATTCCACAAATTCGTAATTTTTAAAGATCATTCAGCAGGTCAAAAATTATTTTCCACTGTATCATACTGTTTACACAGGAAATTTCCAGAATTCCAGGGTCATTTTGGTAAATTCACTAAAAATTCAATTTCCGAGATTTTCAGTCGATTCAAAGTCTCAGATGATCCTAAACATGTCTAATTTCATATACTCAAAATTAAAAACCAGAATCGAATCACAACAATTTATAAAATTCCTAGATCAAAAGGTTATCCAACAGAAATTCCATAATTCATCATGATTTATCAAACTATCTTATAGATCATCATCAATTCTCATATGATCTTACGAAATACACAACAAATCCTCAATTATACATATTTTCAGAAATCAAAACTTAAAGAAATTAACTTAATTAATACCAATAAATTGAGAAATACGTATGATATACCTCTTGAAATTCAAATTTCCAATTTCTTCTTCTTCTCCTCTTTCTCTCTCCTCTATTTCTCTCTTCTCTCTCTTAAAATGGGTAGCTCGACCTAAAAATGGTGAATTAGGGTTTAAAAGTGTATTTTTATACTAAGAGGCTAATTTTTGATATTTACGAATTTGCCCCCAAACTTTCAAAGTATAACAATTTGGTCCCTAAAATAAATCTAAAGTCATACAAATAAACCCAATACTAATCGTATATCCTTAACCTATAAAAATATTACTAATAACAATATATAATTCAAGTATCACTAACATACAAATAAAATACGTATATTTATACATATATAAATACTTATTCTTACCAGTCGTGGATACTGGTTACTACAGGTATAACCCACCCGGGTTCGATTCTTTGAGGGTGTTCGTTTGTGTGAATGGAGGCCACTGTGAGGCCTGGACCAGTGATGGCCCACTGGGACCGGTATGTCCTGGCTTGTCAGACTAAAGGGTGCGTATCCTCACAGTTGTACCACATGCACCCAAATTATTTGAGTCCATATAAAAATCTTTATTGCTTGATTGAATACAAGTTATGATTACATGCTTTAAACATATTTAATCCTTCAATGATTTTTATATAAATATATATGTCAAGTGACCTATATAGGTAGGTTGTCATTACATCCATAAGAAGCATATCAAGCATTTATGAGACTGCAAAACTTATTATAAATCAAAATGAAATTATGTTAATCATAGGAAAATAAGTTTCATCATAATCAATATTAGGCATTTGTGAGAAATCTTGAGTAATGACTCTTACTTTATATCTGGCGACCTCGTTGTTTTTGTACAAATATCCATTTATGTCCTATGAGTTTGACATCTTTAAGTCTCCAAACTATAAGTCTAAATACTTCATACTTGATAAGAGAGATCAATTATACTTGATTTGCTTCTTTTTATTGAAGCTAATTATGTATTTCTCTGCATCCACCAATAGTTTGTGGCCCAAAATTATTATTCATAATTTCAATAACTACTACAAATAAAAATACATTGTTAATAATTATTTCACCACGTTTTTCACATTTCTAACGTGTAAGCATAATTTGTACCATTTTTCTCATTTTAATTTTTGTGTGTCTCTTATGGGGCTAATGTCTCTTTCGATACATCTATCTCTTCAGAGATTATTAAATCTTCTAATATTAGTAATTTAAAAAATATAAATTTATTAGCTTGAGCATTATTTTCAACAAGATCTTGGTTTCTCACTTTCTTCCGTTAAACAATATCTTTTGAACTAAGTGATCTACCACGTTTATAGCATGTAATACATAATTCATTTTCTACCTTTAAATTAGATTGTTCTATAGGAATAATCATCCGAGATAGTGTATTGGCAACTGATATATGACTTAGTTACTTTTGATACATCTGTAAATTTATTTTCGTTTATAATTATTTGAAGTTAAGCAATCATTCGTACCTCATTTTTACATTAATTTGTGCGAGGATCCAATAAAATGTGATGGTAATTTTTTAAGAAAGTTTATGCCTTACTTCAAGCGACATTTTTTATTTCTCCTAATGATGGAATATTATCTCATCAAAGTTTATGCCTTTAATTAATAGTAAGTTAAAACCAACATAAATCTCCAAGTGACATTGAGGTTTCTATCTTAGTTTGTTGTGGGGTGGTATAGATACATACACAGCATAACCAAAGGTACACAGATAAGATATATCAATAATGACGTACAAGTTATAATAGAGAATACTAATTATATGTAATGGATTTAAAATAAATTAATTTACAATATGCAAAATAATGTGACTTTATACAAAAGTTGGTAATTGTGTGCACATCAATAAAGTAAATGCAATTACCTAGAGTCATTTAATTAAGGATTATACTAATCTATTTTGTATGTGAACATGTGGCACAAGATGTTCTACATTGATTACTATTAATGTACAATAGTCATCAAATATTTTATATGTAAAATCACAAGTATTATCTAAATGTATGGTTTTAATATAGTAGTTCAAAAATTATGCCTCCAATTTAATAATTTATACTAATAATTTAGTGAATGCTATATTTTGTGTAAATAGTAAATAAACATGTGACCACTGTATAGATGCATCAATAAAAATTATAAAATAGTGTAAATATCCACTTAGTGGATGAATTGGTCCATAAATATCTCTTAGGATCCTTTATAAAAATGACGGAGATTCTAAACTAATCTTAGAAGGGGATGATCTAACTATAAATCGTCTTGTGACCAAGTGGTATAAATATTCTCATTAGGCAACAAAATCTTTAAGTTCTTTAATGGATGTTCATGAGAATTTTTCATGATCCTACACATTATTGTTGATATTGGATAAACAAGATGGGTATACCATAATATAAACATTTTTGGATTACTGAACTTCTAATTCATTATTGCATATCTTTTAATTTAATTTATAACTATATAATGCATACTAGATTATAAGGTAGGAAACTTTTCAAGTATGCACTTCTTGTTTGAGTTGTTGGAAGTAATACATAGATATTTTATATTATTCTCACTCAAAGTCTTCATATGATATCCAGTAAATATCTTTAAAACTAAGCATATTTCTTCTGAATCTACCTGAGTATAAAACTTCACTTATATATAATTTTGTTCAACTTGCTAACAAGATCCCCGCTTTTTTGAAGTCTTTAATCAGATTTATAGGTAGAAGTAGTGTAGTAACCAGTATCCACGACTGGTAAGAATAAGTATTTATATATGTATAAATATATGTATTTTATTTATATGTTGGTGATACTTGAATTATATATTGTTATTAGTAATATTTTATAGGTTAAGGATATACGATTAATATTGGGTTTATTTGTATGACTTTAGATTTATTTTAGGGACCAAATTGTTATACTTTGAAAGTTTTTGGGGTAAATTTGTAAATACCAAAAATTAGCCTCTTAGTATAAAAATACACTTTTAAACCCTAATTTACCATTTTTAGGTCGAGCTACCCATTTTAAGAGAGAGAAGAGAGAAATAGAGGAGAGAGAAAGAGGAGAAGAAGAAGAAAAAGAAGAAGAAATTGGAATTTTGAATTTCAAGAGGTATATCATACGTATTTCTCAATTTATTGGTATTAATTAAGTTAATTCCTTTAAGTTTTGATTTCTGAAAATATGTATAATTGAGGATTTGTTGTGTATTTCGTAAGATCATATGAGAATTGATGATGATCTATAAGATAGTTTGATAAATCATGATGAATTATGGAATTTCTGCTGGATAACCTCTTGATCTAGGAATTTTATAAATTGTTGTGATTCGATTCTGGTTTTGAATTTTGAGTATATGAAATTAGACATGTTAAGGATCATCTGAGACTTTGAATCGATTGAAAATTCTGGAAATTGAATTTATAGTGAATTTACCAAAATGACCCTGAAATTCTGGAAATTTCCTGTGTAAACAGTATAGTACAGTGAAAAATAATTTTTTTCCTACTGAATGATCTTCAAAAATTATGAATTTGTGGAATATGATAATTTTATATGTCTAATATGATATACTTGGAATTGAGAATTTAGATCAATGTGGTTGAAGTGTTATGAATTTCTAAAGTGTATCAGCTCATTGCAATATTTGATTAACAGATTTTTAAAGTTATAGAATAAAATAGTTTTAAAATACTGTTGGCAGTGATTTGGAAGTGAAATATTTATCATGGACTGAGATATGTGTTAAGAGTAATTATGTGATAGTTTTATAATTTTTGAGTTAGTATATGATTTTATAAAATTGAGAGATTGAATACTGTTCAGTAAGTATCTTGATCCTGTCAGGTTTGTAGTTTGGATTCGATGGTGTGTATGGAATGGATTGTGTAAGAAATTTGATTTAATATTCATATATAAGAAGGATATATGAGTCAAAAATGGTATATTCTGATTTTGGAGTAATTGGACATCATTTGATGTATTAGAAAATTTTGTTAAGTGTAAGTGGTCAGAATGACAAGTTTTGAGAAATCAAGTATTTAGACCAATTTAATGTGATAAATGCATTGTGTATAATTTTGTAAGCTATTTAAGTATTTGTGTGAATTGTGAGGCTTATGAAAGGATTGATCTCCATTGATAGGTTAAGGAGATTTAAGCCTTGTAGCTGTAAGTGCTAAGAGGTAAGTATACTAGACTTTTTACTGAAATCACAATAAACATAGTAATTGTTTTGTATGATTTTGCAAATGGGGTTAAGAATATGTTTATGTTATGTCAAAGTATATTTTGATATGAAATGTGAATATATGTTTCTGAATGTGAGCATTGACATTGAGCATGGACATACATGTGTTTTTGTAAGTGAGCTTTCAAAATAAGATGTGTTTAATAAAGAAAGCTTTTGAAGTGTAATATGTCAATGAGAAATATTTTGTATTTTGAGGGTACTTGAACTCACTGTTAACTTAGTAGGCATTTTATGTGATTTGTGGATCCTTTATGTGTGGCATTTCCTTTGGGATTGGTATATGTTATGTGTTCCGTATGTAGGGAGGATCCTATTGGTACCTAAAGGAAGAGTAAGTCATCACATTCATGTGGTGGCGTATTGGTGCATGTGAGAGGACTCACCGATGATCAGGGTGAGGGTTTGGCTTTTACCTTCGGGCATAAGCATTATATATGTGTTATTCAAGACCTCACTTGTACTATTCCTCTCATACGGTATGTCACCTACGAGTGACATTTGGCTCATTATGTGATATATGATATGTAAGTCCTACTAAGTAGTAGTTGAGTGATGGTATTCCTATTATGTGTTTTGAAAGAATGTGTAAACGCTTACATGATATGTGATTTGATAAGATTATGATTTTGATTGATCACAGCATATCATACATATGCATTGTGTACATATATGTATTTGTATTTGATATATGAAAAACTAATATGCTTACTGAGTTTTATACTCATTATAGTTTATGGTGATTTCAGGTAAATAAGGTGCATGTGTGCTTAGCGGATTTGGCAAGGCTTCTGCTGTTCCTTGGGTTCCCTAAGTTGCTAGGTTGTTGTGTGTTTCATTTGGGGACACGTGGGATAGGATATTTGGTTTGTCCCTATTGAATAAATACTTATGTATTATTTCATTGTGTGTGGCTGGATTTGATTTAAGTTTTCAAAGTGTGGTTACTAGTTGATTTCAAGTAAGAATTTACAATGAATATATTCTGGGCTTCCGGTAACAAAGTTGCTACTGGTGACGTAGTAGAGTGTTAATCTCTGAGAAAACTTTGCGTATCTCCGGTTTACTAATTGTCCCAGTCATAATTCAATTGCTATAATTCTGAAAGAAATTAAAATAAATGCTTAAGTATTATTGAATGAATGTAAGTGATGTCGTGTGTCAGATTTTTTGGGTCTGGGGCGTGACAAGTAGTAAGTACATGACCCACCAAAATCTAGCTCAAGCATGCCATCGTGCTTGAGCCAACATGGCACGAAACTATGTTGTGCCATGTTCGCCCAAGCTTAACTGCTTGGGCCGGCAGCTAGCATAATCCATAGGCATAACACAAAGCCGTGTTGTGCTGGCATGGTAAGCCCATTGGTCCATGCCATGGGATCATTTTTATTTTTTTTAAATAAAATAAAAAATCAGGTGGTAGGCAATAGCAAAAAATAAAAAAAAAAGCGACAACCATTGATCAAACAGTCATTTAGAGGGTGCCTATAAAATGGCACCCATGTTGGGCACCCCTCTAAATTCTCACAAATATCTCAATTCTCTCTCAGCTAAACTTAAATCTCTCCCAATTATTTCAACTCCCTTTAAAAGTTATAATATCTCAATTTTTTATTTTCATTTATCCAATTACAAATTCTCAACATACTTACATTTTTATTATCAATACAATATCCCAATGCTCCAAATGAATTAAAAAAAAAATTCAATGCCATTATCACAGATTTCTAATAGTTAATATACTTCCACAATTAAAAATATTAGAAGTATTAAAAAATTAATAGAGATCAAACATTAGATATTTGAAATTATTTCACGCTAGAGAATTGTGCAAATACAATTTTTAAAAAAATTGAAGAAAAAATATCTATAAGTTTGATAGTAAAACTTTATATGCCAAAATAGCTCACGACACCGAGCATTTAAATTGATATGCCAAAGGCATGATCACAGGAAAATAGTTCAAATGAGCCATTTTGGATTCAGTTATAGTTACCAGCACATGCGTACTGAGTTAGATAGATATATTGCAGCTAGTGAACAACTTCTTGTTATGAATGATGCTTACGTGCCATTCAAATTGCTGTATAAATGCTTACTTATTTAATATTTATACAATGAACATTTCTTTTATTTGTCAATTGTTATTATTATTATTAATATGATAAGAAGCTTGTAACTTTTTGAACATTGTAGATTTAAAAGAGTTTAAATCTGATATAAAAGAGTTTAGGTCAATACTAAGAGTTACCGAAATTGTATATGACAAATGTCACATATGCAAAGTGCTTGCATGGACATTGTTAAGTGATATTTGTCACTTATTCATGACCTTGCATGGTCAAACATGAATTCATGATGGACATATGTCTACATGTGAAGTCTTTGTAATATAAAACAAATGAAATAGTTTTCATTTGTTACAGAATTTGAATTAAAAGTGTAAAATTTGAGCAAGAGAGTTGAGAGAAAATAGAACTTTGAAAAAAGTTACATTTTGGTCAATAAACACATTTTCTAAGCATTTGATGCTATAACTAGTTCAAGAGTTGAATTTGTTTTTATTCTTGTATGAAATAGATATCAAGGGCTACCATTCTAGCTACTTTAATCATACCAAATATTTGAGTTTAGAATTGTTCAAGGGAGGACTTCATTGTGAGCTCAAAGGCTTTAAAGTTTAATAATATTCACCAAATCGTCTACAACGGTATGTATACGATTCTTATACTATTTTTGTTCAGTATTAATATGTATATGTTGCATGATTACAAATTATTCCGCTGAGTAATGTATGTTGGACATGTATTTTAAATTTTTTTAACATGTACACAATCACATGCATGCACCTTATAATATGTTAACACCTTTCTCATTAGCCGAAGATGAAAGGTTAGAGAAATTTATGAAAAGGTACGTTCAACTCAACTGGGGGTCGTATTCTAAAAACTATTATTAAAAATGATATTTTTATTGTATATCATCAAACTAAACAAAAATTAATTGTTGAAATCTCACAAGTGAAAAGAGTGTTTGTTGTTACTCCTGATAGTTGGACGAGTGCTAATGATTTGGGATATATTTGTGTTTACATTGCATTATATTGATAATTACTAGTTTTTACAAAAAAGAATTATAATTTTTCATGAATTGGAACATTTATACACAAATAATGTTATTTTTAATTCTTTAATGAATATTTTTAAAGAATTTCAAATTGTTGACAAACTTATTAGTATTACTTTTGATATTTCAAGTGCAAATATTACTGCTATAGATTTATTTTCAATTCAATTAACACATGTGTATAATACATGTTTTTTTTTCAATTGAGATATTTTTGTCATATTCTTAATTTAATTGTTTAAGATGGTTTCAATATAATTAATTCTTTTTAAAAAAAAATTAGAGAAGCAATTAAATATATTGCTTTATACCCTTTAAGATGACAAGAATTTAAAACTGTGTTGAATAATTATGGATTAGACAGTAGAAGGTTCAAACTTGACGAGAAAAAACTCATTGAAATGCTGCAGATATAATGGTAAATCTTATGCGAGTTTTAGTGATTATATAACGTATTATTAGAGTGATAAATAAAAGAATATATACCAAGTAATGATGATTAAAAAATTATATTTTACTATATAATTATTTTGGAAGTATTTAATGTGTCACGTTAGCATGTTCATGTGCGTATCAGTCTGAACTGGTCGGCCATATTAAAAAATAATTTATTTATTTATTATTTATTAATTTAGTTTTATAATTTTTAAAAATTGTTTAAAAAAGGTTTAGGGGGTAAAATGACTTTATTACCCTCGAATCTATTAATTTCAACAAAAGATTTCTAACAGTGAGACATTTGTGCATATTTTGCCAAATGTTTGAATAGTCACTTTTTCAAATTCATGGATATTTCTGTAATTAGGTCTTACCTTAGAGGTATTCTTGATAATAACCCTATATATATATTATTAGTTATGTTTTTGTTAAGTATAGAGATAATCCTTTTTTTTTAATATTTTGCATTATTATGGAGATTAAAATTTAAAAATATTAGAGAAAAATTCACATGTTAGTTATTTATGCAACCATAATAGATCCCAAAAATATTGGTCTAGTGTAAAAGTTTTAATTTATAGGATCTCAGAAAATTTAACTATAGACTTTCTTATGATTTTGACCAAATTTATAATTTTATCATACAATTATTTACTTTTTTATGAAAATAAATTTGGATAAGTTATAGCTATAAAAAAAAAAAAATGAGCAATTTGTTTATGATCAGACTGCTTAAACTATTTTATTAAAATGTTGGTTTTAGTTTTAATATTTTTATTGGTTTTGAATTGAAAAAAAATATATTGATACTAATTACTCTTCTATGTTGAGTACACAACATCAAAGAGAATTTAATATTTTATCATAGTAGAAATCAGATGAAAGGGTTTATCTCGTATTATTCATTATGACTCAAGATCTACTAACAACTTCAGTGTCCATTGTAGCATCGGAATCTGCTTTTAGTATAGAGAGCAATTATTTGACAAAAAGCAATCAAGATTGGCATAAAAATCTTTGAAGGTTTTAGTGTGTGTAAAAGATTAAGAACACGCAGAGGACTGAAAATAAAATTGAAAAGAAGACATGATAATTTTTTTTAGCATTTTGAGATTTGATATGTCATACACGTGTAGGACAACGTGTATGTTTGGTGGCAAAAAAAAAAAAGAGAGATAAACGGTGCCACCTTTATACAAATATATATATATATTTGTATGTTTGCTTCATTTGAAGCTTACGAGGAGAAGAAGTAAAAGCTGGAAGAGAAAAGAAAGAAGAAGAAAAGGAAGGAAAAAGAAAGAGAGAAAAGAAAGAAAAAGAGAAAAGAGAAGGAAAAAAGAAAAACCGAGGAAAGAAAAAGGAAAAATAATTCGAAGAAGAAATAAATGAGGAATTTTAAGAAATTAGTTTGGGTGGTTAGAATTATATTCAGTGTTTCAACGGGTAACAGTTTTACGATGCTAGAATATTTATATTTCAATATTTATAATATATATCAATACTAATCATGTATTTTTATACCCTATGATATAAGAGGTGTGCCGATAGCGGGTAGATCTCAGAATCCAGACCCAACTTAGGATTAGCGCACTTTTATGAGTGGATAGCTATATATATATTATATATTTTTAATACAACAATTATAATTTAATTACACGTTATTAGATTTAGCCATTATTTATTTTAGACAGATAAATATTTATGTTAATTAGTACATTCAGAAATATTTTTAGAATTTATTATAGTATAGTTTATGATTACATTCATTATAGAAATATTTATTTTAAAATAATTGTGCTTTCATGATATTATATAGTAGTAGTTTTTAAACCACCATATGTGTACCCTCTATTTTAGTATAGTTGCTCTGCGCATGCGTTAGACCAGTTTAGTTTGTTCTGCCCGAGCGATGTAATATTCTGTCGGGTTAGACTAGCTCAGATCCCCCGCTCTGCCTGTGCGTGAGTTTTTCTGTCAAGTTAGACCAGTTTTTCCTCGGGTACAAGTTTGGTGTGGTTTTCAGTATATATGTAGTATATGTTTACAGAGTTATGTTACATTTATTCAGTTTGATAATAGATTTTATGATAGTTTATACTTTCAGATTTTCAGATCCCCAGTATTATATCATGATTTTAGTTTTAGCACAGATTTTATGACAGCTCATACTTTCAGTATAAGTTTATTAATTACTCAGTATACAGTTTTATGATTATTTTATCTTACAGATTTATACGTGTACAATACATATAAAGTATATAATATTTTCAGATTATATCCACTCATTGAGTTACAAGCTCACCATTTTTTCTATTTTTTCTAGGTTGTCACAGGAATTCATGCAGTGTGATACAATCATCACATTTTGAGGTTGGTCCATGACACGTATAGCTGCATAAGTATCTCAGTTTGTATATTTATATATCTTTTTGTATATTGGAGTACACGTGTACAGCTTTTGTTGAGGCATGTAGCCTCAATGTACTATATGTATGAGTAAAGAGTATGTTAATCCCACGTCATCGCAGGATCTGCCTAGATTTTCAAGGAGGGCTCGAGTCGGGTCGGGTCCTGTCATGATCATTAGAATTTAGAAATAAAATTTTTTAATTCAAGTGTTGAATTTGCAAATGATAAATAGTTTAATAGGTGCCAACCTAGTTGGGATATATTGTAACTATAGTTATGCAAATTTGACTATTTATTTTTATATTTATATCCAATAACTAATAATTTCAGATTTGAAATAATATTAATAAATTTTTAACTTTAAAGAATTGCAATTTTAATTATAAATTTATGATTAAAATACAATTTCAAATTTTCAATCTAATATAATATAAATTGTTATTACAGTTATTAATTTTAATTGTTATTACAATATTTGTAAGAAAAAATAATTATAATATTTAAAAAATTATTAAAATATCTAAGCAACATTAAATATTTTAAAAAATAAAATTTTAAAAAAAGTCATGGCTCATTATGGGCTCATGCCGGCATGGCATGCTGGGTTGCAGATTGCGGCCAGCATGATACGGCTCTTTAGGTCATGCCTAAACGGCACGACACTGTAGAGTAGGCAGCATGATCCATTTTGCCACCTCTATCTACTAGACTGATATAATATTAAATTTTTGTTCAATCATTATGAATTTTGAGAAATATTTATTATTTCGAATGATAGTGTGTGTAGTTGCATTGAAAACAAAATAGGTATCCTCAACTTTAATCTCCAAAATGGACAATTCATCTCTAAAAATTATTTTTTATATTAAATAAAAGTTTATAGTAGACATCAAGATGATACATTGCAAAAAGTTATATTTCATACAAAAAAAGACATAATATAGAGATATTAATTAAAGTTTAATGATTGCAGTCTCTTTTTTATCCTCAAAGAAATAAAAAACATCTAGATGAATAACATCTACAGGATTTGATTTATCAATAAGATTTATCTCCGCATTATTTTTCTTTGTCTTAATAGATGTCTCATAAAGTTTGACTAAATACTTTGGGGTACGACGTGTACATAATCAATGTCCTTTGCACCACATTGATAACAAGTATTTTCATAATACTTAGTGATTTATTTTTTATATCATTGTCTTTATCTTAGTGTTTCTCTGTTATTTTAATATTCTTCTTGGTATTTATAGCTACCATGGGGGTGATAATCGCGCCCTTTTTTGTTGTTGCTAAGACTACGTTTAATGTTGTTGTAAGTATTTGCATTTACTTTTGGGAATGAATGAGAATCAGTTGGATGTAATTGGTGATTTTTCATTAGAACTCATTATTTTATTTAGCAAGCAGAATGTATGAGATTATTTATGAATAATTTTAAAAATATTTGTTTGCGATACTATTGTTGCATAATAATATTAGATGCATAAAAAATAGAGAATGCCTTCTCTAATATATCTTATTTCGTAAGTTTTTCATAATACAATTTTAGCTGTGGGATGATTCTAAATAAAGCAGAATTGTATTTAGCAACAGATCTAAAATATCGCAATTTCATATTCATACACTCATGTCTTGCTCTTGGGAGGAACACATCATACATTTATTTTATATTTTCATAGAGAATCTGCAGGTCCTCTACCATTAAATTTTGAGCTTTCAAGATCACATGTAGGTGATAATAGAGAAAAATTATAGCTCTTAATTTGTCTTGCAAATATACATTTTTTTCTTTTTCATTATTTTTTCTAAACATTGGCTTGGAGGTGTATTTTGGTAGTTAGTATTGATAATAAATAAATAAAAATTTTTGAGACATCAAGTGTAAGGATTTACAGATTTTTCAAAGATAGAAGATAGAAGCATAAGTTCATTTTGGTCATGGTACGACATAACCTTTCATATTAATAATAGTTAAAATAAAAGAAAATTAAAATTTATAATTTTGATATAGAATTCCAATTTCTCAAATCTAATTTAAACTATAATATAGAACTTCAAATTTTGAATTAATGAGATCAATTATTCAAATTTTAGGTTCAAATTTATTTATTTGTTTTGCAAATTTTAGGTTATACATACATTATATAAATTTAACGGAATAAATAATAGATATAATATTAAATATTATAAATGTAAACACAAGGTAGCTAATACAAAATATTTATTCTTATTTTTTAATGTGAAAGATTTAAATAAATGATAATCACAAAGTATACTCATAAGAATTATAACATATAATAATATAAACATAATATAAAAAATAATTAAATATAAATAAAACACATAAAATAAAATAAGTCAAGAACTTAACATAAAAATAAAAAATTTAACTTACTAATAAATTGTACTAATAATGTGTTATAATAAAATAATATAAAAATTAAAAAAAAATAAGTATTAAAACACTTCTAAAAAATATTAAAACACCTTTTAAAAATATTGAAAAGTATGTTCTCATTATTGAAAGCTTATACATAATTATAAGCGGGAGGAACCGGTAGGGAGTTGAATCCAATGCCTCACCCCCACCTCCTCACAATAAAAAAGATATAAAAAGTGTTAACAAGAGGGGAGCAAACAAACACTTGAGGAACAGTTAGTCAGCAGCACACCTTTAATACGTTGCCTCATAAACAAATTATCAAGCCATTTGAACTTCACCTTTTGCCCCAACAGGGGGAAACTCTTCAGCTCCGTAAGTTGAATTGATCCTGGACTCATACTTCTCCCCATCTCCCCACAATGCATAAGCCTCTTCCCCATGAATTGCATCATCTCCAGTTTGCAATTCTTCATCAGCCAGTCTAAGTGGAATTACCAACCTAATCAACAAACATATCACGCTAGTAGTGAAAATATTAACACATATCACAAACACAATTCCTAGCAACTGGATCCCCATTTGCTTGAATCCTGCTGTGGTGCGCCCGCTTTCGAGACCATAGGCAAGGCCTATGTAATGTTGCCAATCATCTACCAAATAGAATATACGATTGAGTTTTGGGTTGGCGAAAAAGCCGGTGAGTATCCCGCCTAGGCTGCCGGCAACAGCATGAGTGTGAAAGACAGCCATGGTGTCATCAACTTGCTTTAGCAGCCAAATTTTCTTGTGAAGAACCATCATTGTGTACCATGGAATGCTACCAGACACCATCCCCATTAAGATGGCTGCCCAGCCTTGCACCACTCCTGTTCAGTTATAACTTGATTATGAAATTATCATCATCTTCTACATAATGAGCTGAACAGATCTCAGTTAATGTTAAATTTATTCCACCTATGTGATGTAACATGTACTATCTTCAAATGTTTTGTTCATTGCCTACAAACTTCTGGTGTCATGAGCCTATGATTAAACTCAGAAAATATATGTATATATATATTTCCAATTTTAACCACTAGAAAAAGGTAAAACATTAGTTCATTTAAGAGCAAATGCAAGAACGTTCTGGTACCTGCAGCGGGGGTGATGCAGACCAAGCCAGTGATCATGCCCTGGGTGGCTCCAATAACAGAGGGCTTTCCAAAGAAAAGAATGTCAAGGATGAGCCAGGTAAGCAAGCTGGTGGCCGTGCAGACGTGGGTGTTAAGGACGGCCAGAGATGCATCAGTGCTGACTGTGTA
This sequence comes from Ailanthus altissimus, assembly GCA_946807835.1. Lineage (NCBI taxonomy): Eukaryota > Viridiplantae > Streptophyta > Magnoliopsida > Sapindales > Simaroubaceae > Ailanthus > Ailanthus altissimus. The sequence goes on from OX327684.1 coordinate 27,401,757, forward strand.
AGGATCACCACCGTTGAATCCAGTCCATCCCATCCAAAGTAGACCTGCTCCTGCCAACATCAACAATATGTTGTTTGGTGGGAACCTTTCCCTGTCCTTGGTCGCCCTTGGACCCACCTGCACCATTAATCAATTATTCAGCTGTTTTTATCTTTTCAAGTCAGTTGTCTTAATATTTGTTTTAAAATTCGTCCTGAACTTCTAAATTCAGATTAATATAGTGCTTTTACCCAGTAAGCTGCTGTGAATCCAGCTACACCAGAAGATAAATGAATGACGTATCCTCCTGAATAATCAATAATTCCCATCTTAGCCAGCCAACCATCAGGGCACCATATACTATATGCACCTATAGTGTAAGAAAATGTAAGCCAAAGTGGCACAAATAACATCCATGCATGAAAATTCATTCTCCCAAGCAGGGCTCCAGCTATCAAGATCAATGTAATAGCTGCAAAAACAAACTGGAAGTAAACCATTGTTGCATTAGGCAAGTAGCCCGCGAAGGCCCGATCCAGGAGAAACTTTTGGTCCAAAGAAATATCGGGTCTTCCTAAGAAATTAATGAACTTTTTCCCAAATGCCATCTGGTAGCCCCATCCAACCCAACAGACCAGCACGGCTGCGAAAGCGTAAAAGGCCATGAAGGCGGAGTTCACTGCCCATTTCTTTTTCACTATGCTGCCGTAGAGGATGACCAGGCCCGGAACACTTTGCATGCCCACAAGGGTTGCGGCCGTGAGCTGCCATGCATTGTCACCTTTGTTCATCCATCCTGGGCTCGCCTCATCAGGCTGAAGGTTCTCCGGTAGCTCCATTTGAGTTGGGCTTTTCCTGAAGTTCTTGGGGTGGAAAGTAACGACGATGCTTCAATGGGAGGAAGTTGGTGGCTGGTCCAAATATATAGCAGGGCTTTATGGGCGACATAACTTGTATAGAATGGAAACAAGCTGGCATATTTTATGAAATTAATAGTTCGCCATTAGTTTATATCATTTTGAATAAGTTGATTTTGTCATTTTGGGGGTTAAATGTAACGTGGAGATTCAAGTATGGAATAAGGTTCATGTAGGCCTTAAGGAAAGAGGCTAACATATTGAGATGTCCGTTTCTTTATCGGCGGAGAATCCAACAGTTACATCTCCGAGCACTGGAAATCCCGTCAAGAGTTTGTTGGAAATTCTTAGTGTTTGCGATTGATACTTACAAAGGAGCTTGCGATTGGAAGCCAAGTCATTTTTGGCATATAAAGTTATAGAGGTTTGGCCTCACCTAAACTCAGTGAGCTATCGTATGGTCATGAGTTGTTGAATCGGGAACCATTAGCTTAGTTGAAGAACATGATTGGTGAAGCCTGATGATGCAAAATCAATCTCGTTCTTTAAAATGAAGAAAACTTCAGGAACGTGAAGACAAAAATGATGCAAGAATGGGAAATCCTAAGTAAATAGTGTCCAGATGGAAAGTGGGAATGTTTATTATCTTTTAAGCTGATATTAGGTTTTGGAAACTTGTACAAGTTGATTAAAGATGAAGATACGTTGACATAACTCATGCAAGTTGTGCACATGATGTATTGAACTGTTGCTCTCCAAATTCTGATTTAGCAAACCTTAGTCTGCCAACTGTAGAAGATTTTAATTGCCAGATGGTTAGAAATTGTCAGAGTTTCATGAGGAATACATGCAGTAATTCAGCTTAACCCATTGCTGATAGGTTAACTACATCCTAGACGATATGAATTTGCTTCTTTTTATTTTTTTTTTTTGAAGATTAAGACAAAAATTTACCCCCACATCAACTTGGTGAAAATTGAAATTTACATTTTTAGCTACTGGTTGCTACATTACAACAAATTCACTTAACCAATCTGTCTTAATTCTTATGACAAATAAAATAAGAGCGAAACAAGTCTTAATTTTAGTATCTTGCAGAAATAGTTAAAACTACTGTTCCCATTACCACGATATAACTTTTGTAACACTTCAATTAAGCCTAACTTATCAAGTTACTCTTAGCGTCAAATTACCATAACTTTCATTTCAGAAACCCTAATTAATTTCTCATTTTACTCCTAAATTCTTGAGGGAAAACCACATAACATTGTCCTATGTTTTCAGGCTGTACCATAATAGGCCTATATTTAGAGTCCTAAAAACATAAAAATGTAATATAAATGTCATTATATTTATAAAAAAAAAATCAAAGAATGACTTAAATGTGATAAAAAAAACATAGTTAGGTGGGACATTTTTTTGTGTGACTAATATCAAAATTTTGTATTTAAATATCTTTCAATAAACAAAAACAATGATAATAAAAAAAGGTAAATGTATCTAGAAAATATAGTTTTAGAATACCGGAGCAAAAAGTTGAAAGAGAGATTGCAAAATGAAACATGTTGTGAGATATTAGTCTTAGTATTAATTCATCTTAGTAATTAGTTATACTCTAATATTAATTTGATAGAATTTTTTTGTCGTGCACTCTAATAAATTTTAAACATATGCGAAAGTTTCAATTATAAGCAGAGACAATCACATAATCAAGTTATATGATTCAGTAACAAACACCTACGTTCAGAGTAGATTACAACATCCTAACCTTTTTTTTATTAAGTTTACAAATAATAAGATCACAAAGATCTCTTTTAAGAGATTATCAAGAAATTCAAACAATAAAGAGCTCTTAAAGGAATCTATTAGTGCTTCTTTCATTCACTCAAAACTCAAATACTACCTATGGACTCTCTGGCACACTTAACGTTCAAATGCCCTTTATCTTTTTTTTTTTTTTTTTACTTGGAGTCTTTCTTAACGCTTAATGAATTTTAAGAAGTTACAAGACTTTATAGTACTTATGAAGTCCCTAAAAACCTTAATCCTAATTGGAGTAAGAGTTCTTACGCATGGGAATCCAAAACTCACTCAAAGAAATTAATTCGAGCTAAAAATAAATTTTTTCGAACACACAACACTGCAGCATTCTACAATCAACTCCGAGGATGTAAATGCAATTTTAGGCCAACACCACAACATTCAGTAACCAACCTTGGGCGGTGGTTCCACGCTGCGGTATTCTAATGACAAAGTTAGGGTATTAGGCTTCTTAAAATCTTCGTTGGGGTGTTCTGTCATCAAATACTGTGGTGTTTAGACCTAGATTTGTGTTTTTACATCCCTCCTTACTTTTGAATTTTTGTATTGCTCATTTTTTATACGTTCATCACGTGTTTGACTTGTAATGACTACTCATTAATATTTAACAAAAAATTATTCTTAAATATAATTTTTAATCATTTAACAAAATATATAGATAAAAAGAACTTCAAAATTCAAAATATATATGATTATATGATTTTTTTTTAGCTTACTGCGTGGTGAGGCTATTAAGATATCTAAATTCTACATGGTATAAGGAGAGCCTTTTTGATAGCAGGAATAATATATAACACTTTGAGTATCAATTTTGATATTTAATGTATTTAAAATTAACTAATTATGTTTTTGGGCATGATCGTATAGTTGTAAATGCAATTTGTATCTACAACACTAAGTTTGAATAAAAATAAGAGCCAGTGAATGGGATTTCCATTCTCATATCACCTTTAAAAAAATAATCAACAAATAAGATCCCTAATCTAATAAAGCAAACCCCAAGTAAAATGATAAGATCCCTCGAGAGTCTTGTGATCTCTCAACCAAACTCTAATTGGAAGTTAAAATGAGAAGGGAAATTTTCACAAACCGCCATAATTTTAGGACAATTAATTTAATCATCTATAAAATTTCTAATATTTTAGCAAAGACTTAATTAATGGATAAAAATACCCTTTCATTATTATAATAATACCCGATACAGTAACATTATTTTATTTTGTTTTGTTTTATTTTTTTAACTAATTTATTTATAATTTTATTTTATGCTCGAGCTATTATACATCGACGGCTTTAATACTGCATAAAACTTCGTTATGAATGAAAATCAAAAGAAAGAGAGAGTAGCACGTCAACAAAAGCAACAAGTATAACCAGTTAATAATGATTGGCTTGAATTGTCATACCAAGTATGACCAACTTTTTTTTTATTATATATGACATAATTAATTTGTATCATTTATTTAAAATTATATAAATATAATAAATTATTAGCAGGTTCCATGGCCTAGCAAATGGCTAGTAAGTAGCTTTCTTCTAATATCTCCTTTCCCGTTGGTTAGTTAGTTTAAGATATTACTTCTATCTCAATCTTGTCTTGTGGCAACCCAGATAGTTTCCTTTAGCTAGTGGAGGCTTCCTTTGAAGAAGAAGCTTGATTTCAAAGGAAGCTTTATGAGCTAGGGGAGGAAGGGTTAAGACTAGTTACTTAGTTGTCTAAAACCTCTCCCTTACAAGTTGGTAGTAGCCTTGACTTCAGATAAGTTGACAATTTAGCTCTATTAGCTTGACTCATTTTGACAGTTATTACAATTCAGGTAGCTCGACTTGCCATGCGATAATTATAAATCTAGATTCTATTATAATTGATGCCTTTTCGTTTGAAAGAGATAAATATAATTTTAATAAAAATAAAATTTTAAGTTCAAATAAATATAAATATAATTTTAAATAAATAATTTAAAGTAATTGTATTATACATAATAAAATAAATATTAAAAAATAAACAAAAAATTTATTTATTTATAAATATAAATAAAATTATAAATAATGTAGTTAAAATAAACTAAATAAATAATATAATTAAAAAATAAATATAATTTTAAGAAACAAATATAAACTTAAATTTAAACAAATATAAATATAATATTCAATAAATAATATAAACTAATTGTATTATACGTTATAAAATAAATATTATAAATAATAAACAAATAAAATATCAATGATTTATTATGAATAATAATAATAAAAATAATATAATTTTCAATCGCACCCAATACAGGCACAATATTTTTTTATTGCACCCCATATTGGGCTTAATTGCACATTCAAAAGGCCTTAAGTTGCTGGTCTTAGCCAGATTAAGTCGTACCTGTGGTTGCTGGATTGATCGCTGCTGCAGTGGCCTTGGTTGACTGCTACGGCAAGTGGCCTGATTTGGCTTGCTCTTGTCAAATTAGGCTGGCCGGCCATAATTCTTTAAAAAATAATTTTCTTTAATTTTTTAATTTTAAAAATTATTTTAAAAGATTTTGGAGTATTTTGCCAAAATTTTTAGTATTAATGTCACTTCTTCAAACTCGTAAATATTTCTATAATTAGGCTTACCTTAGGGGTATTCTTGATAATAGTCCTATATATAATATTAGTTACATTTTTATTAAATATAGAGATAATTTTTTTTTTTTAACGTTTGCATTGTTATGGAGATTAAATTCTAAAATTATTAGAGGACAATTCACATGTTATTTATTTGTGCAATCATAATAGATTCTATAATCAATTGGTATAGTGTAAAAATTTTAATTTATGGGTTTTAGAAAATTTAACTCTGGACTTTTTTATGATTTTGACCAAATTTACATTTTTATTACATAATTATTTATTTTTTAATAAAAATAAATTTAGATCAGCTATAGCTATAGAAGAAACAAATGAGTAGTTTGTTTATGATTAGATTGCTTGGACTATTTTGTTAAAAGGTAAAAGAAAAGTTGGTTCTAGTTTCGATATTTTTACTACTTTTGAATTGAAAAAAAATTATTGATACCAACTACTCTTCAATGTTGAGTATACAACATCAAAGAGAATTTACTATTTTATCATGGTGGAGAGGACATGATATTAAACAAAAGCGATCAAGATTGATATCAGAAACTTTAGAGATTTTAATATGTATAAACGATTGGGAACACATAGAGGACTGAAAGCAAAATTGGCAAGAAAACGTGATAAGTTTTTTTCAAAATTTTGAAATTTGATCATTAAATTTTAAAAATAAAAACTTGTAATTCAAGGTTTGAATTTGCAAATGATAGATAGTTTAATAGGTGTCAACCTAGTTAGGATATATTATAATTATAATAGTACAAATTTGACCATTTATTTTTATATTTGTATCCAATAACTAATCATTTCAGATTTGAAATAATATAAAAAAAATTATCTTTAATGGAATTACAATTTCAATTATGAATTTATGATTATAACATAATTTCAAATTTTTAATCTAATATAATATTAATTATTATTACAATATTTATAACTGTTATTAAAATATTTGTAAGAAAAATAATTATAAATATTAAAAAATTATTAAAATAACTATACAATATAAATATTTTTAAAAAAATAGTTACGGCCCATCACATGCTTGTGCTAGCATAGTACGTTGGGCTGTAAATCGTGACCCAGCATGGCACAACTCTTTGGGTTGTACCTGAACGGCACGACACTGTAGCGTAGGTGGTACGACCCATTTGTCACCTTTATCTACAGGACTTGGTATAGTATTGACCTTTTCTTCAATCATTGTGAATTTTGAGAATATTTATTATTTCAAAAGATAATGGCATTGGAAACCAAATAGGCATCCCTAATTTTTCTCTCTAAATTAGATAATTCATCTCTAAAAGTCATTGCTTATTTTAAATAAAAGTTCATGATAGACATCAAGATATATTGCCAAATGTTACATTTGTTGAGTGTGTTATTTCTACGGGGACATGCATGCGAATAGTGTTTATTGAATTACAAAATTTGCATGTCTCATACACAATGCGTAATAGGATGAAAATCTAATTTCTTAATGCAACAAACACATACTGAAATTTAAGTTTTTATTACACTAATGAGATTAAAAATCACCTTTGAAGCCTTTAGAAATTTTTTCAAACTTGAGCTCACTTTGAAGTACTATTCTTGGCAATTCTAGATTTCAACTTGGTGGACTTGAAATATTAGAATAGTAACTTTTATTTTTCTTTGCAGGATTTTTTAAAACAATTCTTACTTTGACTTTTTTAATTTTGGGTGAGAAAATAAGACTTGGAAGAAAAGAGCAACACTTGCTCTTTCTTCTCTATAAAAAAGAGGTCATTCCTTTCTTTTGCAAAAGATTATGAACAAATTTTTTTTATCCACTTTATTACATCTCTTGATTTAAGCTTTTTATACGAAGGATAAAAGTTAAAAACTATTTTTGTCTTATTTCTCTTCTATTGGATGAACATTTTTTCAAATCTTTAACCAAAATATCTCTTAAGTTTTTTTATTATTTTTAAGTCATCAAAAATACATTTGTCACCATCTTAACAATATATTCTTTTTCATAAACAAAGCTTATCTAATAAGCTTCATTAAGATAATAAGACTATTGTAAAAGAGACAAGTGTTAAAGGACTTATTCAAAACTTGTCCAATAAGCTTTAATAAAATAATTAAGTCCATAAATAGTGTCTAACACTTATCAGCATCTTACACCAATGCTTAACTATTAAGTATTCTTAAAATAATTAAGTACATGACAAGTATCCAACCCTCGTTCAAGTACTATACCAAACCTTATTTTTTAAGGCTTAGTGATCCATCAAATTTTAACAATTAGAATTTGACACGTATTCAATTTGAGAGGTCTTAAAATCGAGCTTCTCTATTTAGATTGAACTCTTTGATAGAATGCGCTATATTCTCGAAAGGTCCCAATAAAAATCCTGCTCACCTATAATCGCTTCTTGATCGAACTTTTCGATCGAGGATGCCACATCTCGAGAATTCTCAAAATCAAACACATCTGCAATCTCCTCTGTAGTAACCACTTATCCAAAACCTATAAGAATAAGTATTTATATATATATATAATATTTATATTTTATTTATATATGGGTGATACTTGATTTATATATTGTTATTAGTATTGTTTGTATAGATTAAGAACCTACTGTTAGTATTGGGTTTATTTGTAAAACTTTAGATTTATTTTAGGACCAAATTGTAATTCTTTAAAAGTTTTAGGAGTTAATTCGTAAATATTAAAAATTAACCTCTTAATATAAAAATACACATTTTAAACCATAATTTACTCATTTTTTGTCAAGTCACCCCTTTTAGAGAGAGAAAAGAGAGAAATAGAGGGGAGAGAAAGAGAAGAAGAAGAAAAAGAAGAAGAAATTGAAATTTGAGTTTTAAGAAGTATATCATAACTCTTTTTCAATTTGTTGGTGTTAATTAAGTTAATTTTCTTAAGTTTTAATTTTTAAAAATATGCAAAATTGAGGATTTGATGAAGATTTTATAAGATATATTCAGAATTGAGGATGATTATATAGACAACTTGATGAATCATGACGAATTTGCAGAATTTCTACTTGATAGTATCTTGATCCGAGAATTTTGTAAATTTTTGTACTTTAATTTTAGTTTTGTTTTTTGAGAATATAAAACTAGACATGCTTATAATCATTTGAGACTTTGAATCGATTGACAATTCTACAAATTGATTGTTTAGTAAATTTACAAAAATGACCTTAAAATTTTAGAAATTTTCTGTGTTAACAGTATGCTAAAGTGACAAATAATTTTTGGTCTGCTAATTAATCTTTAAAAATTACGAATTTATGGAATATAATAAATTGATTTGTCTAATATGATATATTCAAAATTAAGCATTTAGATCAATGTGATAAAATTGTTATGATTTTATAAAATGTAAATGCTCACTGTACTGTTTGATCAATAGATTTTTAAAGCTATGAAATAAAATAGTTTTAAAATACTTTTGGCAGAGATTTTGAAGTAAAACATTTATCATGGATTGATATATGTGTCAAGAGTAATTCTATGATATTTTATAATTTTTGAGTTAATATATGATTTTATAAAATTGAGAGACTGAATACTGTTCAGTAAATATCTTGATCCTGTCAGGATAACAGTTTAGATTTGATGATGTTTATGAAATGGATTGTATAGGAATTATAATATAATATTTATATATAAGAAGGATATATGAGTCAAGAATTATATATTCTGATTTTAGAGTAATTGGACATCTTTTGATGTATAAGAAAATTTTATTAAGTGTAAGTGATCAGAATGACAGGTTTTGAGAAATTAAGTAATTAGACCAATTCGATGTGATAAGTGCAATATGTGTAATTTTGTAAGCTATTTAAAGTATTTTGTGTGAATGGTGAGACTTATGAAAGGATTAATCTACATTGATAGGTTAAGGAGAATTAAGCCTTGTACTCGAAAGTGTTAAAAGGTAAGTATACTAGACTTTTACTGAAATCACAATAAACATAGTAATTGTCTATGTATGATTTTGTAAATGTGCTTAGAAATATATTTTTGTTATGTCAAAGTATATTTTGATATGAAATGTGAAAGACATATGTTTATGAATGTGAGCATTGACATTAAGCATGAGCATATATGACATACATGTGTTTATGAAAGTGAGCGTTTCAAAATAAAATGTGTTTAACAAAGAAAACTTTTGAAGTGGCATATGCCCATGAGAAACGTTTTGTATTTTGAGGATGCTTGAACTCACTATTTACTTAGTAGGCATCTTATGTGATTTGTGGAGCCTTTATGTGTGGCATTTCCTTCAGGATTAGTATATGTTATGTGTTCCGTATGTAAGGAGGATCCTATTGGTACCTAAAGGAAAAGTGAGTCATTATATTCGTGTGGTGGCGTATTGGTGCATGTGAGAGAACTTACCGATGATCAATGTGAGGGTTTGACTCTTACCTTCAGGCATAAACGTTATATATGTGTAATTTAAACCTCACTTGTGCTATTTCTCTCATACGGTATGTCATCGACGGGTGACATTTGGCTCATTATGTGATATGTGATATGAAAGTCTTACTAAGTAGTAGTTGGATGATGGTATTCTTACTATATATTTTGAAAGAATGTGTAAGCGCTTACTTGACATATGATTTGATAAGATTATAATTTTGATTTATCACGACATATCATGCACATGCATTGTATATATACATATATATGTATGTATTTATATTTTGATATATGAAAAACTAGCATGCTTACTGAGTTTTATACTCATTATAGTTTATGGTGATTTCAGGTAAATAAGGTACATGTGTGCTTAGTGGATTTGACAAGGCTTCTGTTATCCCTTGGGTTCCTTAAGTTGCTAGGTTGTTAAGTATTTTATTCGTGGACATGTAGTTTAATATATTTGATTTGTTCCTATTGAATAAATACTTATATATTATTTTATCAAGTGTGGTTGTATTTGGTTTATGTTTTACGTTTTATCAAGTATGGTAATGGGATGATTTTTGTGTTGAACTTACAAGCAACTTGCTAAGGATTCTTATGTTGAATTCAAGTTTGAAATTTTATGCAATATTAATTATGAGTGCACATTATTGAATGAGTGTAAGTCATGTCACGTGTAAGATTTTTTGGGTCTTGGTCGTGACATCTTTGGATCGAACTCTTTGAACGAGGGTGTTACCTTAATACTCAACGAATACACTTCCTATTGTGAGACTCTCTAGGTCCATGCTCAATTTTTCATATAGAACTCTTCTATACATCCGTGAACGATGTCCTACACACACATTACGGATATTACAAAGCAGGGCGTTAAACCATATAAGTTGAGGTTAAAACATATACATATAATTATTTTGTCACCTATATTCTTGGAAGCGCAGAGACATTGATCTCCACAATCAAATCTCTATTTGCTCGACCATGAATTTATTGTTAGATACAGTGTTTTGGTTTAAAACCGTATTGTTCATTAATACATATACTGTCGGGTGTTATGTGCTTGTGTGTACTGTACTACGGGTAAATATGTGCATTTTAAATAATTTAAACATAACATATTATGCATCGAAATTAATACACATTAAAATAATTTTATTAAAATAATGAGATTATGGGACTTACACTTAAAGTATACTTTTAACAATTTTCGTTGGATACCTAAAAGGCTTCCATAAACTAAAATAATAATTTTTTTTTAAAAAATATTTAAAACAATTTTTATTTCAATCTCTTGATTTGAAATTGATATTAAAGTTAACACTTAACCTTTAAAACGAACAATTCATACATGCCATTTGTTTCTCTCGACTTCTATATATATATATATATATATATATATATATATAGATAAACTTGCCTATATTTCAACCAATAAAATAAAAATAATTTGACGTGCTCCTCTATGACTCAACAAAGAAATTGCTAAGTCATGTATCAATTTCATAATGGTAAATTGATAAAAAGATTAGTAGTATAGATCGCTACCTCATACTGCAATTTGAATTGAATCAAATTCAATTCATATTGCTTCTATTGCTTTAGGCAAATAGAGATGCAACACATTTACATTACTTTTTGATTTAGCCATTCATAAATCAACACATTTCCTTTACATTTTGATTCAACCATTCACAAATTAACATATTTCTTTTACATTTTGATCCAATGAATACAAGACAAATGAGAATACATTATATTAAATGAATCAAATTTATTTAATATATAAATGTCAATAATAAATTAAAATAGTAATTATTTTATTTACTTATTTATTAATATCAAATTTAGTATTAATATATATTATTAGTATAATTTAATATATATATTAGGTAGATAAAAATTTCCAATCTCACTTGGTACAATATTAAATTTAACATTTAAATTTTAACTACTCTCCGAGAGATTCTGAAATAAATAAATGGTCGATTAATTTAATTTAAATAAAATAATAATAATTATTTTTAAATAGTAGTTATATCCACAAATATCAAATTTAGTACCCATACAAATTATTAGTACAATTTGAAGTATACACTAGATAGATTAAAATATTAAGTCTCACTTGATACAATTTTAGGTTTAAAATTTAAATTTTAACTACTTTCCGAAAGACCCTGAAATAAATAAATGACCGATTGATTTAATTTAAATAAAATAATTATTATTTCATTTAAATAGTAGCCATATTCACTAATGCCAAATTTAGTACCCATACAAATTATTGGCACAATTTAAAACATATACTAGGTAGATTAAAATGTTAAGTCTCACTTGACACAATCTTAAGTTTAACATTTAAACCATAACTACTCCCCGAGAAACTCTGAAATAAATTTATATTTTTTAAAAACTTTCAGACTAAATAATTCGATCTGGTGCGCTACCCACGTGCTCAACGTGTACACTTCATATAGTGAGACTCCCTAGGCTCACACCCATTTTGTCTCATGGAGCATTTCTATAAGTCTATAACTGATGTCCCACATACACACGTTATGGATAATACAAAATAGCGAGTTAAACCATACAAGTTGAGGTTAATCTATATTCGTATAATACTTCCGTCATTAATATCCTAAAAGAATGGAGACATAGATCAACACCGCCAAGTCCCATATTGCTCAACTATAAACTTATCTCTTTTTATTCGTATTCTAATAAACAATCTACGCAAATTTCTTTGCGATATTATTTACACCACGAGAAACTCTTTCCTGGGTTAAATGTTTATGGCCACAAGACTTCTTGAAATACAATCTTAGAGCATCTAGATACTCAACTCACCTATATGAGTTGACAGATCCCATACCTATACATACCAGACTCCATAAGCATCGGACCATACCTAGTGACACCCAGTGGTTAGACCATGAAAGGTCTCTGACATATGTGGAACCTACCTAAGTATGATGGATCATTCACAAGCCTACCGTGGTACTTAGGTCTAGGGACCACGAATACTACTCAACTCGAGAAGATCCTCTATTGACAGATTTATAGGATATCTATTAGAGGTCTTCATTGAGTCTTGTTCAGTATCTAGTCCTCACTGAATACCTGTATATCTATACGAGCTTCAATTAAGCTCACGGTCTGCTAAGATTAACAATCTGAAAAATTCAAATATAGATATACACTAATCTATTTAATCAATTCCACTCGACAAACCTTGCATCAATAGAAATAGACCAGGAACAAATAATTTGAGAATATACTTGCAAAATGACATTTTCTAACAACTCTTGCAACTATTTGTGTCGCGTCCCAAACCCAAAAGATCCGACACACGACATAACTTACATTCATTCAATAATGAACACACATACAATCTTAATGTTTCTAGTATATTCCTAAATTCTTATTTACGGGTTGGTCTCATGTTTAAAAATATAAACATAAATATTTATTGACAATATTTAAAAATTCATTTCAATTTTTTAGAATTATAACAATTGAATTATGATTGGGGCAATTAGTAAATCGGAGATACATAGAGTTTTCTTAGAGATTAACACTCTACTACGTCAAAGTAGCAACTTTGTTACCGGAAGCCCAAAATATATTCATTGTAAATTCTTACTTAAAATTAACCCATAACCATATTTGGGGAAACTTAAACCAAATACAACCACACACAATAAAATAATACATAAGTATTTATTCAAAAGGGACAAATAAAATATCTTAACCCACGTGTCCCCAAATGAAAGACTCAGCAACCTAACAACTTAGAGAACCCGAGGAACAGCAGAGGCCTTGCCAAATCCACTAAGTACACATGTACCTTATTTACCTGAAATCACCATAAACTATAATGAGTATAAAACCCAGTAAGCATACTAATTTTTCATATATCAAATTTCAAATACATATATGTATACAATGCATGTGTATGATATACTGTGATAAATCAAAATTCATAATCTTATCAAATCACATGTCAGGTAAGCGCTTGCATATTCTTTCAAAACATATAATAGGAATACTATCACTCAACTACTACTTAGTAGGACTTGCATATCACATATCACATAATGAGCCAAATGTCACTCGTAGGTGACATACCGTATGAGAGAAATAGTACAAGTGAGGTTTAAATTATACATATATAATGCTCATGCCCGAAGGTAAGAGCCAAACCCTTACCCTGATCATTGTGAGTCCTCTCACATGCACCAATACACCACCACACGAATGTGATGACTCAATCTTCCTTTAGGTACCAATAGGACCCTCCCTATATACGGAACACATAACATATACCAATCCCGAAGGAAATGCCACACATAAAGGCTCCACAAATCACATAAAGTGCCTACTAAGTAAATAGTGAGTTTAAGCATCCTCAAAACACAAAACGTTTCTCATAGACATATGCCACTTCAAAAGTTTTCTTTGTTAAACACATTTCATTTTGAAACGCTCACTTTCATAAACACATGTATGTCATATATGCTCATGCTCAATGTCAATGCTCACATTCATAAACAAATGTCTTTCACATTTCATATCAAAATATATTTGGCATAACAAAAACATATTTCTAAGCACATTTACAAAATCATACATAGACAATTACTATGTTTATTGTGATTTCAGTAAAAGTCTAATATACTTACCTCTTAGCACTTTCGGGTATAAGGTTTAATTCTCCTTAACTTATCAATAGAGATTAATCCTTTCATAAGCATCATAATTCACACAAAACACTTTAAATAGCTTATAAAATTATACATATTGCACTTATCACATCAAATTGATCTAATTACTTGGTTTCTCAAAACCTGTCATTCTGACCACTTACACTTAACAAAATTTTCTTATACATCAAATGATGTCCAATTACTCCAAAATCAGAATATATAATTCTTGACTCATATATCCTTATTATGTATGAATATTATATTATAATTCCTACACAATCTATTCCATAAACACCATCAAATCTAAACTATTATCCTGACAGGATCAAGATATTTATTGAATAGTATTCAATCTCCCAATTTTATAAAATCATATACTAACTTAAAAATTATAAAAATACTACAGAAATACTCTTGACACATATCTCAATCCATTATAAATATTGTACTTCAAAATCACTGCCAAATGTATTTTAAAACTATTTTATTCTATATCTTTAAAAATCTGTTAATCAAATACTGCAATGAGCTGACACTCTTTAGTAAATCATAACAATTTAACCACATTGATCTAAATTCTCAATTCTGAATATATCATATTAGACATATAAAATTATTATATTCTATAAATTCGTAATTTTTGAAGATCATTAAGTAGATCAAAAATTATTTGTTACTGTATTATACTGTTAACATAGAAAATTTCCAGAATTTCAAGGTTATTTTGGTAAATTCACCACAAATTCAATTTCTAAAATTTTCAATTGATTCAAAGTCTCAAATGATTCTAAACATGTCTAATTTCATATACGCAAAATTCAAAGCCAGAATCAAATCACAACAATTTATAAAATTCCTGGATCAAGATACTATCAAGTAGAAATTCTGCAATTCATCATGATTTATCAAGCTATCTACATAAATCATCATCAATTCTCACAATATCTTATGAAATACACATCAAATCCTCAATTGTACATATTTTCAAAAATCAAAACTTAAATAAATTAACTAATTTAACACCAAGAAACTAAGAAAGAATTATAATATACCTCTTAAAGCTTAAATTTCAACTTTCTTTTTCTTCTTCTTCCTCTCTTTCTCTCCCCTTTCTTTCTCTCTTTTCTCACTCTAAAAGAGGTAGTTTGATCAAAATGAGTGAATTAGGGTTTCAAAAGTATATTTTTATACTAAGAGGCTAATTTTTAGTATTTATAAATTTGCCCCCAAAACTTTCAAAGTATTAAAATTTGGTCCCTAAAATAAATCTAAAGTCTTGCAAATAAACCCAGTACTAATAGTATGTCCTTAACCTATATAAACACTATTAATAACAATACATAAATCAAGTATCACCCACATACAAATAAAATATGTATATTTATATATATATAAATACTTATTCTTACCGATTGTGGATACTGGTTACTATAATTTGCAACTATGTTATTGTTAGTATATTTTCAGGTCTTTGTCCTATTTCAAATAAGGTTCTAACTCTTTAGACCTGATCTAAACTCCTTTAGATCAATATAATGTCCGAAATGTTACAAGCATCTTATCTAGTAAAAATAATTAGCGATTTAATGAAATATTTATTTATTGCATAAATATGAAATAACAATATTTATATAAAATTGGGATGGCACATGAGCACAAATTCCAACATATACATGCATATCATACAATATATATGCAGCGGAAGGTAGAAATCTAATTTCATAAAACAATGAATACAATAAATTTTGCATTTCATTACATTAATGAAATTAAAGCATATTAATCATATTAATATTAGGATTAAGAATAATTACCTCGCAAACCTTTGGAATGGTTTAAGCTAGAGTACCGCTCGAAATGAATTTGTTGGCAATTCTAAAACTCAATGGGGTGGACTTGAATCGCTAGAATAATAACTTTATTTTCTAACACTGGTTTAACTTTTAAATCTTAAGATTAACTCTTAATCTCTAGTTTAATACTTAAACTATAATCTATATGTTTTATACTTGTCCAAATCTTGAACTAGAAAATAAATAGTCCAAAATAGAAGAAGAAGAAGGAGAGTTTTTAATTTCAACATTTGAAATAAAACTAAAGAAACAATTTCCTTTCAATTCTTTCCCAAGTGCTGGCCATCCATTTCAAAAACAACAACTTAACTTATTTGTTTCAATTCACTTTATATAGGCATTTGACTTAATATTTTATTAATAAAATAACTCATATAAATGATCAACTCTTAATCATGGTTACTTTATTAATAACTTAACAATTAAGTTATAAAATATCTTAGCCCTTAACTAAATTTTAGTTAACTTATTAATCTAAGTTAGATTAAATTTAACTTAACAATTAAGTAAAGTTAATATATTATTAACGTAACTATATGGTTAATAATTAATTATAATTAAATATTATTTAATAATTAAATAATTAATTAAGTAAAATTACCA
This sequence comes from Ailanthus altissimus, assembly GCA_946807835.1. Classification (NCBI taxonomy): domain Eukaryota; kingdom Viridiplantae; phylum Streptophyta; class Magnoliopsida; order Sapindales; family Simaroubaceae; genus Ailanthus; species Ailanthus altissimus. Next base: position 27,418,614 of record OX327684.1, read on the forward strand.
TTGAGCCTTCACTTGGTTACCGAGTTATCACAAAATAGATCCCACATAATCACACAATTGAATAAACTTAATCGAAGGCTCACTATACACTGCATGTCAAAATTTAATTAGTCAACAATAATTATTAACAAATTAGTACTTAACACTCAAGTTTTGACACGCGTGCACCCCGAGAGTTTTTAAAACAAATATTCGGTTATGCTGAAATTTATTGGATTGAATAATTCAATCCGATACGCTGCCCCAGTGCACAATGAGTACACTTCATATTGCGTATGATTCTCTAGGCCCACGTCCAATTCATCAAATGGAACTATTCTATGAGTCTGTGATCGATGCCCAACACACACGTCATGAATATTACAAATCAACGTGTTGGACTATATAAACTAAGGTCATAGTGTATACATATAATCCTTCCGTCACCTATATCCTAGAAAAGCGGGGATATAGATCAACACCATCAAATCCTCATATGCTCATCCGTGAACTTATCTCGAGATTTGTATTTCTTAAAATAATATTCGCAAACTCATTTACGATATTGTTTAACCCTACAGAAAACTTTTTTCTAGGGTTATATATACTTGTGACCACAAGATTTTCTGAAATACAATCTTAGAGCATTTAGATATACAACTCCTCTATGGGAGTTGACGGATCCTATATCTATGCATATCGGACTCCATAAGCATCGGATCATACCCAATCAACACGTAGCGGTCAGACCATGAGAGGTCTTTAACATCCGTGGAACCAAAGTATGATAGATCACTCATAAGTCCACCATGGCCTTCAGGTTAAATGACAACGTATACTACTCAACTTGAGAGAACTCACCATTGATGGCTTCATAAGATGTCTATTTGGATGCTCGTGAGCTTGTTCAGTATCTAGTCCTAACTGAATACTCGCAACCTATACGAGCTCTAAGCTCATGGTCAGTTAAGAACAACCATCTGTACCTTACAGATATAGACATACACTGATTTATATAAAAAGGATTCATCAACAGACCTGCATCAGTGAAAATAGATCAGGAATACAGTGTTTGAGAACATACTTGCATAATGACATTTTCTAGCACCTATTGCAACTCTTTGCAACTATGTCATTACTAATATACCCCCAGATCTTTGTCTTGTTTCAGACAAAGTTCTAACTCCTTAGATATGGTTGACTCTTATAACATGCTAACTCTTAGCAATGCTAACTGTTAGCATTTATAACTCCTAGCATTACTAACTTTTAGTCATGGTCTAAACTCCTTTAAATCAGATCTGAACTCCTTTAGATTATACAATATTTATAATGTTATAAGGATTGTACAATATACGTATTTAATACTAACGATTATATTTGAAATATTTATTATATAAATATTAACAATTAATATTCATACAATATTAGAATGGAACATAAGCACCAACTCCAACAAAGATCTCCAGATTCATATGTCTGTAAACTATATTCGCAAACACTTTTACGATATTATTTATTCCATGAAAAACTCTTTTTTGGGTTTACTGCTTATAATCATAAGATTTTTTAAAATACAATCTCAAAACATCAAGATATACAACTCAATCATATGAGCTGACAAATCTCATATTTACACGCACCAGATTCTATGAGCATCGGACTATACCTAGTGACACACAGTAGTCAAACTATAAAAGGTCTCTGACATCTGTGGAACCAAAGTATGGTAGATTACTCATAAGCCCACTGTGACACTCAGGTCAAAAGTGACAGGACCCGACCCAAGCCCTCCTCAAGAATCGAGGAGGATCCTGCGATGACATATGACTAACATACTCTTTACTCATACATATGGTATAATGAGGCTACCTGCCTCAACAAAAAGTATACACATGTACTCCAATATACAAAAACATATACAAATACACCGACTGAGACACTCATGTAACTATGCACATTGGCCAACCTCAAAATGTGATGACTGTATCACATTGCACAAATTCCTGTGACAACCTGGTAAAAAATAGGAAAAAGGGTGAGCTTATGGCTCAGTGAGTGGACATAATCTAAAAATATCATATACTTTATATGTATTGTATACGTATAAATCTGTAAGATCAAATCATCATGAAATTGTATACTGAGTAGTTAATAAACTTGTACTGAAAGTATGAGCTATCATAAAATCTGTGTTAAAACTAAAAGTATAACATCATACTGGGATCTGAAAATCTGAAAGCGCAAACTATCATAAAATTTATTATCAAGACGAATATATGTAACATAGCTCTGAAAATATGTACTACATATATACTGAAAACCACACCAAACTTGTACCCGGGGAAAATCTAATCTAACCTGACGGAGTAACTCACGCACTGGCAGAGCGGGAGATCTAAGCTGGTCTAACCCGGTGGAATGCTGCATCGCTCGGGCAGAGCAAACTAAACTGGTCTAACGCATGCGCAGAGCAACTACACTAAAGGGGAGGGTACGCATGTGGTGGTTCAAAAACTACTACTATATAATATCATGAAAGCATAATTGTTCTAAAATAAATATTTCTGTACTGAACATAATCATAAATTATACTATAATAAATTCTAAAGCATTTTTGAATATATTAAATAGTATAAATATTTATCTGTCTAAAATAAATCATAATTAAACCTGATAAGACGTAATTTAATCATAAACGGCTGTATTAAAAATATATAAAATATATATATAGTTATCCACTCACTATGTGCGCTAATCCTGAGCTGAGTCTGGATTCTGAGATCTACTCGCTATCGGCACACCTCCTATATCATAGGGTGTAAAAATACATCATTAGTACCGATATATATTATAAATATTAAAAAATAAATATTTTAATATCGTAAAACTATTACCCGCTAAACCACTGGGTATAAATCTGACTACCCAAACTAATTTTCCTGAAATTTCCTATTTATTTTTTTCTTCTCTTTTTTTTTTCTTTTTCTTTTTCTTTCTCTTTCTCTTTCTCTTCTCGGTTTCTTTCCTTTCTCCCTTTCTCTTCTCTTTTTTTTCTCCTTTCTTTTCTTCTTCTTTTCTTTTTCTCTTTTCTTTCTTTTCTCTCTTTTCTCCTTCTCTCGGCTTCTCCTCTTTCTTTCTTTCTCTGTTTCAACTTTCTTCTTCTTAACCCAAAAAAACAAACAATATGCTTAATATACATACGGCGGCCACCGCTTCAACTTTTTCTCTCTCTCTCTTTTCTTTTTTTTTCTTTTTTTTTTTAAATTCTACCACCAAGCTTTATATATATATATATATATACTACACGTGTATTACAAAAAGACCATGAATACTACTCAACTCAAGAAGATCTGTCATTGATGGCTTCATGAGATGTCTATATTGGAATTGATATTTATGTGTCATTCCAATATTATATGAATACTAATTGTTTAATATTTATACAATAAGTATTTTAAATAAAATTGTTAATATTAAAAATATATGGTAAGATGCTTGTAACATTTAAACATTGTATGATTTGAAGAAATTCAGATCTGATTTAAAGAAATTTAGACCAAGACTAAGTGTTAGCAGTACTGAGAGTTATAAATGTTAAAAGTTAACAGGTTATAAGAGTCAGCCAGATCTAAGGAGTTAGATCCTTTTCTGAAATGGGATAAAGACCTGAGGGTATGTTAGTAATAACATAGTTGTAAAGTGTTGCAATAAGTGCTAAGAAATGTCATTATACAAGTATGTTCTCAAATTCTATGTTCCTGATCTATTTTCATTAATGCGGGTCTGTCGATAAATCTTTTTTATATAGATTAGTGTATGTCTATATCTATACGGTACAAATGGTTATTTTTATCTGACCATGAGCTTAGTAAAAGCTTGTATAAGTATGCAGGTATTCAGTGAGGACTGAGTACTGAATAGGCTCAATTAGGACCTCCAATAGACATCCTATAAAGCCATCAATTGAGAGTCCTTTCGAGTTGAGTAGTATTTGTGGTCCCTTAACCTGAGAACTATGGCGGGCTTGTGAGTGATTCACCATACTTAGACTCCACACATGTATAGTTTAATATATTATTTTTTTATTTTCATAATTTATGTATGGGGCATCGTTTATGAACTTACGAAAGAGTTCCGTAGCACGAAACAAGTGTGAACCTAGGGAGTCTCACTATCTAAAGTGTAGTAACCAGTATCCACGACTGGTAAGAATAAGTATTTATATATGTATAAATATACGTACTTTATTTGTATGTTGGTGATACTTGATTTATATATTGTTATTAGTAGTGTTTGTATAGGTTAAGGTGATACTATTAGCATTGGGTTTAATTGCAAGACTTTAGATTTATTTTAGGGACCAAATTGTAATACTTTGAAAGTTTTGGGGGTAAATTCGTAAATACCAAATATTAGCCACTTAGTATAAAAATACACTTTTAAAACCCTAATTCTCTCATTTTGATCGAGCTACCTCTTTTATAGAGAGAGAAGAGAGAAAAGAGGGGAGAGAAAAGAGGGGAGAGAAAGAGAAGAAGGAGAAGAAAAAGAAGAAGAAATTGGAATTTTGGATGTTAAGAGGTATATCATACCTATTTCTCAATTTATTGGTATTAATTAAGTTAATTCCTTTAAGTTTTGATTTATGGAAATATGTATAATTGAGGATTTGTTGTGTATTTCGTAAGATCTTATGAGAATTGATGATGATCTATAAGATAGTTTGATAAATCATGATGAATTGTGAAATTTCTGCTGGATAGCCTCTTGATCTAGGAATTTTATAAATTGTTGTGATTCGATTCTGGTTTTGAATTTTGAGTATATGAAATTAGACATGTTTAGTATCATCTGAGACTTTGAATCGATTCAAAATTCCAGAAATTGAATTTGTTGTGAATTTACCAAAATGACCCTGAAATTCTGGAAATTTCCTATGTGAACAGTATAATACAGTGACGAACAATGTTTGTCCTACTGAATGATCTTCAAAAATTACGAATTTGTGGAATATGATAAGTTTATATGTCTAATATGATATACTCGGAATTGAGAATTTAGATCAATGTGGTTGAAATGTTATGATTTTCTAAAGTATATCCGCTCATTACAGTATTTGATTAACAGATTTTTAAAGCTATGGAATAAAATAGTTTTAAAATATTTTTGGCAGTGATTTGGAAGAGAAATATTTATCATGGACTGAGATATGTGTTAAGAGTAATTATGTGATAATTTTATAATTTTTGAGTTAGTATATAATTTTATAAAATTGGGAGATTGAATACTGTTCAGTAAGTATCTTGATCTTGTCAGGTTAGTAGTTTGGATTCGATGGTATGTATGGAATGGATTGTGTAGGAATTTTGATATAATATTCATATATAAGAAGTATATATGAGTCAAGAATGATATATTCTGATTTTGGAGTAATTGGACATCATTTGATCTATTAGAAAATTTTGTTAAGTGTAAGTGATCAGAATGACAGGTTTTGAGAAACCAAGTATTTAGACCAATTTGATGTGATAAATGCATTGTGTATAATTTTGTAAGCTATTTAAAGTATTTTGTGTGAATTGTGAGGCTTATGAAAGGATTAATCTCTATTGATAGGTTAAGGAGATTTAAGCCTTGTAGCTGAAAGTGTTAAGAGGTAAGTATACTAGACTTTTTACTGAAATCACAATAAACATAATAATTGTTTTGTATGATTTTGCAAATGGGGTTAAGAATATGTTTATGTTATGTCAAAGTATATTTTGATATAAAATGTGAATATATGTTTATGAATTTGAGCATTGACATTGAGCATGGATATACATGTATTTTTGAAAATGAGCTTTCAAAATAAGATGCGTTTAATAAAGAAAGCTTTTGAAGTGTAATATGTCCATGAGAAATATTTTGTGTTTTGAGGGTACTTGAACTCACTGTTAACTTAGTAGGCATTTTATGTGATTTGTGGAGCCTTTATGCGTGGCCTTTCCTTCGGGATTGGTATATGTTATATGTTCTGTATGTAGGGAGGATCCTATTGGTACCTAAAGGAAGTGTGAGTCATCACATTCGTGTGGTGGCGTATTGGTGCATATGAGAGGACTCACCGATGATCAGGGTGAGGGTTTGGCTTTTACCTTCGGGCATAAGCATTATATGTGTGTAATTTCAAGACCTCACTTGTACTATTCCTCTCATACGGTATGTCACCTACGAGTGACATTTGGCTCATTATGTGATATGTGATATGTAAGTCCTACTAAGTAGTAGTTGAGTGATGGTATTCCTATTATGTGTTTTGAAAGAATGTGTAAGCGCTTACATGATATGTGATTTGATAAGATTATGATTTTGATTGATCACAGCATATCATACACAAGCATTGTGTACATATATGTATTTGTATTTGATATATGAAAAACTAGTATGCTTACTGAGTTTTATACTCATTATAGTTTATGGTGATTTCAGGTAAATAAGGTACATGTGTGCATAGCGGATTTGGCAAGGCTTCTGCTGTTCCTTGGGTTCCCTAAGTTGTTAGGTTGCTAAGTGTTTTATTTGGGGACACGTGGGATAAGATATTTGATTTGTCCCTAGTGAATAAATACCTATGTATTATTTTATTGTGATGTTGGATTTAGTTTAAGTTTCACCAAGTGTAGTAATGGATTGATTTTAAGTAAGAATTTGCAATGAATATATTCTGGGCTTCCGGTAACAAAGTTGCTACTGGTGACGTAGTAGAGTGTTAATCTCTGAGAAAACTCTGCGTATCTCCGGTTTACTAATTGTCCCAGTCATAATTCAATTGCTATAATTCTGAAAGAAATTAAAATAAATGTTTAAGTATTATTGAATGAATGTAAGTGATGTCGTGTGTCAGATCTTTTGGGTCTGGGGCGTGACATAAAGTATACTTGTTGTGCATTGGGGTAGTGCACCAGATTAAATAATTTAATTTAAGAAGTTCTAAAAAAATCAAAATTATTTTAGGGTCTCTGAGAAAGATCATAAAGTTTAAGTATTAAGCTCAAGATCTCGACAAATGGAACTTGCCACTTTAATTTTTTTATTAGATGTCACATATCATGTTATTAATTTGTTAGAGTATGATACATAGTATAATTTCATTGACTTAATATTTAATGTGCAAATATTATAAAATTAAATAAAGTGTAAATGAAATAAATTGTAAAATGTTTACAATTAAAGTATGAAATAAATGGCATGCTATTTCGGCCAATTAGCAATAACTGTAAATGATAATAATATGTTGGCCATATTTCATTTAAAGTAAACAAATGTTTACTTACTTTTTTATATTGGAAAAATATATTCGACCAAAACAATTGGTGGCATAATTTTATCCGACCAAGATATACTAAGTAAGTGGTGGCACTTTGTTAACATGTTAACAAAGTAATATAGCCACTCATCTTTTTTTAGTTTAACCATCGAATTACTTGCTAGGCAACAAGCAATTCATAGCATGAAGCGGCAGCATATTTAAGCATTGTCATACTTGAATTGTACTGTCGACTAATTGGATTATTATTAGCAGAAGGTAAGGTTGCTTTGGCTATAAATAATAAAGTCAATTTCAATTGATAGTTACATATGTTTAAGCCAAATATATGTAAGCAAAGTGTGAGTAAATTAGAAAGGTTTGAGAGATGTTGGAAGCAATAGTTGCTTGAGTATAAACTATTCTGACGAGAATATGAAGTTATTGTTCTATCTTGAAGGATTTCATTGAGTCTTTGATTAGAACTGCGCAAAGCACGCTTCAAGGATGAGTTATCTAATCTCTCATTAGTATAATTGGATGTTTGTTTATTTTTCATTGTGTATTTATGCATGTGATGTATAAATTAAAAATTAAAAATATACATGCTCACCTAATACACAGCGTACTTTCAGTTTATTAGAGATTCTTGTGAGTCTATTCAGTATCTAGTTTTAACTGAATACCTGCATGCCTATACGAGCTTCCATTAAGCTTATAATCTGCTAAGACTAACCATCTAGACCATCCAGATATAGACATACACTAATCCATATAAAAAAGTTTCACCGATAGACCCGCATCGGTAAAGATAGATAATGAACATAATATTTGATAACTTACTTCCATAAATGGCAATTTCTAACACCATTTACAACTATATCATTATTAATATATTCTCAGGTCTTTATCCTATTTCAGACAATGCTCGAACTATTTAAATTTCGCTAACTCTTATAACGTGATAACTATTAGCACATATAACTCTTAGCGCTGCTAACTCTGAGCATTTTATCTAAACTCCTTTAGACCAAATCGAAACTCCTTTAGATTATACAATATCTGAAACGTTACAAGCATCTTATCATTTAATAACTATAATTAGTGATTTAATGAAATATCGTTTGTATAAATATTACAAAATAAATATTCATACAAAATGGGATGGTACGTAAGCACAAATTCTAACGATATTTCATACAAAAAAGATCTAATATAGAGATGTTAATTAAAGCTTAATGATTGCGTTCCCTTCTTTATCCTTAAATAAATTAGAGATATCTAGATGAATAACATTTGCAGGATCTAAATCATCAATAAGGTTAGTCTTTGCATTCTTTCCTTTTTTTTTTAATAGATGCCCATAAGTTTAACTAGATACTTTGGAGGCATGACATGTACATGATTGACGTCTTTTGCACCATATTGATAACAAGTATTTTTTATAATACTTAGGGGTATTTATTTTTTACACCATTGTCTTTGTGTTCGTGTTTTTGCCTTACTTTAATATTCTTTTATTCTTTGTATTTATGGCCACCATAAAGGTAATAACCGTGCCCTATCCCTAATCCAAGACTACATCCAATGTTGTTATTAATATTTGCATTTGCTTTTGAAAATGGCCGTGAACTAGTTGAATGTAATTTGTGATTTTTCAATCAAAACTCATTATTTTGTTCAGAAAGTAGAATATACGAGATTAATTATGAATATTTTTTAAATTGTTGTTTGCGATACTATTGTTGCAAAATAATATTAGAAGCCTAAAAAATAGAGAATATATTCTTTAATATATCTTATTCTGTAACTTTTTCACCATATAATTTCAGCATGTGAGATGATTTTAAATAAAATAAAATTGTATTTTGCAATAGAACTAAAATATTACAATCTCAGATTTATCCACTCATGTCTTGCTCTTAGAGAAATACATCTTTTTTATGATTATACTTTTCTTTTAGATTTTTTCAAAGAATTTGAAGGTTATTTACTATCAAATTTTGAGCTTTTAAGCTCCCATATAAGTAATAATAAAGGAAAATTATAGCTCCTAACTTTTTTTACAAAGATATATTTTTTATTTTTCAATTATCTTTTCTAAACTATTGGCTTGGAGGTGTATTTTAGCTACCAATACTCATGATAGGTATTTTTTTTTCAAAGACATCAAATGCAAAGATTTATAAATTTTTCAGAGATATTTAAAATGGTTTTTGGATATAGAAGAAGGAAATTAAAATGAGTAAGTTGAAATATAAATATTATTCAACAAATTTATAATATAAAATATAAATATCAAAATTAATGTTTAAGAGACATGACTTTCTAATTGGAAGAGATGATAGAAACAAAAACTCGTTTTGGTTATAGTACTAAGAAATAGAATCCTATACATAAAATAATTATAAAAGTTAAATTTTTTTATGTATTAATAGTAATGAGGAGACATAGCCTTCCATATTAATAAGTAATTAAAATAAAGAAATAAAATTTAAAATTTTGATATAGAATTCTAATTTCTAAGTTCTAATTTAGACTATAATATACAACTTCAAGTTATGAATTAATGAGATCAATTATTAAAACTTCAAATTCTAATTTATTTATTTGTTTTGTAAACTTCAAGTTATAGATACAATATTCAAATTTAAAGGAATAAATAATAGATATCATATTAATATTATAAATTTAAACATGAGATAATTGATATAATATATTTATCCATATTTTCTAATGTTAAAGATTCAAATAAATGACAATCACAAAGCATAATTATAAGGATTATAACATACAATAATATAACATGATATAAATAATAATTAAATATAAATAAAACAAATAAAATAAAAAACATAAAATAAAATAAAATAGAATTAAACTTACCAACAAATCATACTAATAGTGTATTATAAATAAATAATATAAAAAATAAAATTAAAGATAACTTAAATATTAAAACACTTCTAAATAATATTAAAAGACCTTTTAAAAATATTAAAAAGTATGTTCTCATTATTGAGAGCTTATACATAATTATAAGCGGAGGAACCGGAAGGGAGTGGAATCCAACGCTTCACCCCCCACCTCCTCGTAATAAAAAAGATATAAAAAGTGTTAACAAGAGAGGAACAAACAAACACTTAAGAGGAACAGCCAGTCAATAGCACACCCTTAATACGTTGCCTCCTTGTAAACAAATTATCAAGCCATTTGAACTTCACCTTTTGCCCCAGCAGGAGGAAACTCTTCAGCTCCGTACGTTGAATTGATCCTGGACTCGTACTTCTCCCCATCTCCCCACAATGCATAAGCTTCTTCCCCATGAATTGCATCATCTCCAGTTTGCAATTCTTCATCAGTCAGTCTAAGTGGAATTACCAACCTAATCAACAAACATATCACGCTAGTAGTGAAAATATTAACACATATCACAAACACAATTCCTAGCAACTGGATCCCCATTTGCTTGAATCCTGCTGAGGTGCGCCCGCTTTCGAGACCATAGGCAAGGCCTATGTAATGTTCCCAATCATCTACCAAATAGAATATACGATTGAGTTTTGGGTTGGCGAAAAAGCCGGTGAGTATCCCGCCTAGGCTGCCGGCAACAGCATGAGTGTGAAAGACAGCCATGGTATCATCCACTTGCTTTAGCAGCCAAATTTTCTTGTGAAGAACCATCATTGTGTACCATGGAATGCTACCAGACATCATCCCCATTAAGATGGCTGCCCAGCCTTGCACCACTCCTGTTTAGTTATAACTTGATTATGAAATTATCATCATCTTCTACATAATGAGCTGAACAGATCTCAGTTAATGTTAAATTTATTCCACCTATGTGATGTAACATGTACTATCTTCAAATGTTTAGTTCATTGCCTACAAACTTCTGGTGTCATGAGCCTATGATTAAACTCAGAAAATATATGTATATATATATTTCCAATTTTAACCACTAGAAAAAGGTAAAACTTTAGTTCATTTAAGAGCAAATGCAAGAACGTTCTGGTACCTGCAGCGGGGGTGATGCAGACCAAGCCAGTGATCATGCCCTGGGTGGCTCCAATAACAGAGGGCTTTCCAAAGAAAAGAATGTCAAGGATGAGCCAGGTAAGCAAGCTGGTGGCCGTGCAGACGTGAGTGTTAAGGACGGCCAGAGATGCATCAGTGCTGACTGTGTAAGGATCACCACCGTTGAATCCAGTCCATCCCATCCAAAGTAGACCTGCTCCTGCCAACATCAACAATATGTTGTTTGGTGGGAACCTTTCCCTGTCCTTGGTCGCCCTTGGACCCACCTGCACCATTAATCAATTATTCAGCTGTTTTTATCTTTTCAAGTCAGTTGTCTTAATATTTGTTTTAAAATTCGTCCTGAACTTCTAAATTCAGATTAATATAGTGCTTTTACCCAGTAAGCTGCTGTGAATCCAGCTACACCAGAAGATAAATGAATGACGTATCCTCCTGAATAATCAATAATTCCCATCTTAGCCAGCCAACCATCAGGGCACCATATACTATATGCACCTATAGTGTAAGAAAATGTAAGCCAAAGTGGCACAAATAACATCCATGCATGAAAATTCATTCTCCCAAGCAGGGCTCCAGCTATCAAGATCAATGTAATAGCTGCAAAAACAAACTGGAAGTAAACCATTGTTGCATTAGGCAAGTAGCCCGCGAAAGCCCGATCCAGGAGAAACTTTTGGTCCAAAGAAACATCGGGTCTTCCTAAGAAATTAATGAACTTTTTCCCAAATGCCATCTGGTAGCCCCATCCAACCCAGCAGACCAGCACGGCTGCGAAAGCGTAAAAGGCCATGAAGGCGGAGTTCACTGCCCATTTCTTTTTCACTATGCTGCCGTAGAGGATGACCAGGCCCGGAACACTTTGCATGCCCACAAGGGTTGCGGCCGTGAGCTGCCATGCATTGTCACCTTTGTTCATCCATCCTGGGCTCGCCTCATCAGGCTGAAGGTTCTCCGGTAGCTCCATTTGAGTTGGGCTTTTCCTGAAGTTCTTGGGGGGCAAAGTAACGACGATGCTTCAATGGGAGGAAGTTGGTGGTTGGTGCAAATATATAGCAGGGCTTTATGGGCGACATGCTGTAACTTGCCTAGATTATGTCATTTTCTTGTAAATTAGTTGTATAGAATGGAAACAAGCTGGCATATTTTATGAAATTAATAGTTCTCCATTAGTTTATATCATTTTGAATAAGTTGATTTTGTCATTTTGGGGGTTAAAGTGTAACGTGGAGATTCAAGTATGGAATAAGGTGCATGTAGGTCTTAAGGAAAGAGGCTAACATATTGAGATGTCCGTTTCTTTATCGGCGGAGAATCCAACAGTTACATCTCCGAGCACTGGAAATCCCGTCAAGATTTTGTTGGAAATTCTTAGTGTTTGTGATTGATACTTACAAAGGAGCTTGCGATTGGAAGCCAAGTCATTTTTGGCATATAAAATTATATGGGTTTGGCCTCGTCTGAACTCAGTGAGCTATCGTATGGTCATGAGTTGTTGAATCGGGAACCATTAGCTTAGTTGAAGAACATGATTGGTGAAGCCTGATGATGCAAAATCAATCTCGTTCTTTAAAATGAAGAAAACTTCAGGAACGTGAAGACAAAAATGATGCAAGAATGGGAAATCCTAAGTAAATAGTGTCCAGATGGAAAGTGGGAATGTTTATTATCTTTTAAGCTGATATTAGGTTTTGGAAACTTGTACAAGTTGATTAAAGATGAAGATACGTTGACATAACTCATGCAAGTCTGTGCACATGATGTATTGAACTGTTGCTCTCCAAATTCTGATTTAGCAAACCTTAGTCTGCCAACTGTAGAAGATTTTAATTGCCAGATGGTTAGAAATTGTCAGAGTTTCATGAGGAATACATGCAGTAATTCAGCTTAACCCATTGCTGATAGGTTAACTACATCCTAGACGATATGAATTTGCTTCTTTTTATTTTTTTTTTTTGAAGATTAAGACAAAAATTTACCCCCACATCAACTTGGTGAAAATTGAAATTTACATTTTTAGCTACTGGTTGCTACATTACAACAAATTCACTTAACCAATCTGTCTTAATTCTTATGACAAATAAAATAAGAGCGAAACGAGTCTTAATTTTAGTATCTTGCAGAAATAGTTAAAGCTACTGTTCCCATTACCACGATATAACTTTTGTAACACTTCAATTAAGCCTAACTTATCAAGTTACTCTTAGCGTCAAATTACCATAACTTTCATTTCAGAAACCCTAATTAATTTCTCATTTTACTCCTAAATTCTTGAGGGAAAACCACATAACATTGTCTTATGTTTTCAGGCTGTATCATAATAGGCATATGTTTAGAGTCCCAAATATATAAAAATGTAATATAAATGTCATTATATTTATAAAAAAAAAAATATCAAAGAATGACCATATTGTGGTTCAAAAACATAGTTAGGTGGGACTTTTTTTTTTTACGAATATCAAAATTTTGTATTTAAATCTCTTTCAATAAATAAAAATAATGATAATAAAAAAAACATAGATGTATCTAGAAAATATAATTTTAGAATACATGAGCAAAAAGTTGAAAGAGAAATTGAAAAATGAAACATGTTGTGAGAGATTAGTCTTAACACTAATCTCTCTTAACGATTAGTTATACTCTAATACTAATTCGATGGAGAATTTTTGTCGTGCATTTTAATAAATTTTAAATACATGTGAAAGCTTCAATTATAAGCAAAGACAGTCATATAGTCAAATTACGTGGTTCGTCAACAAACACTTACGTTCAGGGTGAATTACAACATCGTAACATTTCTTATAAAGTTTACAAATAATAAGATCACAGAGATTTTTTTTAAGAGATTATAAAAAAATTCAAATAATAAAGAGTTTTTCAAAAAATTTATTAGTGTTTTTTTTGTTTATTGAGAACCTCAAATATTATTTATGGACTCACTGGCACACTTAACGTTCAAATGCTCTTTAACTTTTTATTTTTTCTCTTAGAGTTTATCTTAATACTTAATGAATTTTAAGATGTTACAAGAGTTTATAATATTTATGAAGTCTCTAAAAATTCTAAACCTAATTAGAGTAATAGTATATACGTGTGGGAGTCCAAGACCCACTCAAAAAAGTTAATTCGAACTGAAAACATAATTTCTTGAACAAACAGCGCTACAACATTCTACATTCTACTTTGAAGAGGTAAATGCAACTTTAAGTTAACACTGCAACGTTCAATAGCCAACATTGGGCCAATGATTTCACGCTACAATGTTCTAATAACAAAGCTGGGGAGTAGGCTTTTTGAAATCTTCGCTAAGGCGTTCTGTCATTTAACACTGTAGTGTTTAAATTTGGTATATTCTCACTTATATTCTCATGCCCATTTTTACTTTCAACTCTTCGTATTGTTCATTCTTCGTACATTATTTATTTATTTAATTTATGGTGATTTTTTATTAATTTTTAACTTAAAATTATATTTAAAATTAAATATAATTTTAAATCACCATTTTCAACCAAACATATAAATAAAAAGAAGTTCAAAATTTAAAATGATACGTGATTATATGATTTTTTTCCGCTTATTGCATGGTCAGGCTATTAAAATATATAAATTCTATATGGTACGAGGAAAGATTTTTTAATAGCAGGAATAATATATAACACTTTCAGTATCAGTTGTTATATTTAATGTATTTAAAATTAACCAATTATGTTTTAGGCATTGACCTTTTAGTTGTAAATGCAATTTGTATTTACAACACTAAGTTAGAATAAAAATATGAGCCAGTGAATGGGTTTTCCATTCTTATATAACCTTTAAAAAAATAATCAACAAATAAGATCCCTAACCTGACAAAGCAAACCTCTAAGTAAAATGATAAGATCTCTAAACCAAACTCTAATTGATAATTAAAATGAGAAGGAAATTTTTTTTTGTAAATAGCCATAATTTTGGGATATTTACTTAATTTAGTCATCTATAAATTTTATAATTACTACAAACTTTATGAAGCGACAAAAATTACATTTCATTATTTCAATAGTATCTGTTACAGTAAATAATATTCGATATAGTAACTTTTTAAAAAAAATTTATTTTATTTTATTTTATAACTAATTTATTTATAATTTTATTTTAGATCGAACTATTATGCAACAACAGCTTTGATATTGCATAAAACGTCATTATCAACGAAAATCAAAAGAAAGAGAGAACAACACTTCAGCAAAAGTAATAAGTATAACCAGTTAATAATTACTGGCTCGAATTATCGTGTCAAGTACAACTAGCCTTTTATTTTATTATATATGACATAATTAATTTATATCACTTATATAAAATTATAAAATTATAATAACTTGTTAGTAGGTTTGCAAGTTTTTAGTAAGTAGCTTTCTTCTAATACCTCATTCCCTGTCGATCAGTCAGTTTAAGATACTACTTTTATTTCAATCTTGTCTTGCAGCTAGGTTCGACTAAACCAACCTAGTTAGCTTCCTTTAGCTAGTGAAGGTTTCCTTTTGAAGAAGAAGCTTTAAGAGATAAGGGAGGAAGGGTTAAGACTATTTACTTAGTCATCTAAAACCTCTCCCTTATGAGTTGGTAGCAGCATTGTCTTCGAAAAGTAAGTAATTTAGCTCTATTAGCTCGGTTTAATCTGGCAGCTCTTGTAATTCCAATAGCTCGGCTCGATCTGGTAGCTTTTGCAATTCTAATAGCTCAGTTTGTCTTGTGATAGTTATAAATCAAGATCTTATTATAGTTTTTGTCTTTTTGTTTGAAAGATATAAATATAATTTTAATAAAAAATTAAAAATTTGTGTTTAAACAGACATAAATATAATTTTAAATAAATAATTTAAAGTAATAATACCATACATAATAAAATAAATATTAAAAATAAATATTTTATTTATTTATAAATAAATAAAAATAAAATTGTAAATAATGTAGTTAAATTAAATTGAATAAATAATATAATTACAAATAAATATAATTTTAATAAACAAATATAAACTTAAAATTTTAAAAAATATAAATAAAATATTTATTAAATAATATAAAGTAATTATATTATACGTTACAACATAAATATTATAAATAATGAACAAGAAAATAAAATATTTATAATAAATAATAATATATAAAATAAAATAAAATAATTATAAATAAAAAAATAAAATAACAAACAAAAAATAATAATAGGGACCCGATATATTTTTATCGCACCCACATTGACGGCACAATACTCAATGTGGGTGCAATATCATTTTATTGTGCCACCAATATTAGTGCAATATTTTTTTATTGCACTCTCTATGTTTGCGTGCTATTTTTTTATTGTACCATTTGTGTGAGCTCACCGATGTGGGCATGATATTTTTTTATCGCGAAATTTTTTATAAATAATCATAATTTTGGAACACTTAACTAATTTAACTATCAATAAAATTTTTTTAATCAAGGAATTCATAAATAGAGAAAATACTCTTACGCTATTTTAACAGTACCCGCAACAATAAATAATATATGCTACAGTAACTTTTTTAATTCAAAATTTAAATTTATTTGTTTTATTAAAATTATATTTATTTTATATTTTCTATTTAAATATATAATATAATTATTTAATTTTGTTAAATTAAATAAAATAAATAATATAATTAAAAAAATATTTTTTGTAAACAAATACAAACTTAATTTGTATTTGTATTTATTTATTAAAATTATATTTATGTTATTTATTAATAATTAAATAAAATAAATAAAATTTTAAATAAATAATATAAATTAATTATATTATTCATAATAATAAAATAAAAGAATAAGTACTGATGAACCTCTTTAATTTGACACAAGTACTTAAAACACCTAATTATTTTTAAAAATACTTTAAAAATCCTCATTCGTTAGTTCCCTCTATTAATTTTGACAAAAAAAAGGGTAACATAGTATTTAATATACATGCTATAAAATTTTACGGGTCAATGTCATTGGTTTATATTTAAATAAAATAAAATAAATAATAATTTAAAAACCTGTCATCATCATCAAAAAACGATTGATAATAATTAATTATATTGTGACACGTATCTTTTTATTAAATAACACGTATTTATTAATAAATAAATTTATTTTAAATTATTATTAATTATTTAATTTAAATATAAATTAATAACATATTAATACGTGTCTAAAATAATTAATTATTTTGTGATACATATCATTTTATAAAATGACATATGTTAATGCATATGCTACAATAAAGAGTAAAATAATAATTTTTATCGAAGGATATAATTCTGTTAAAATTAATTTTAAAAAATAACAGATCTCTAAAATATTTAAAAAAATAAAAGAGTGTTTTAAATAATTAAATCAAAATCCATGCTACTTATCCCTCGAATAAAGTTAGTTATGGCTCACATAAAATTATATTTTCTATTTTGTTTGTTTGTGATTGTGTGTAGGGTGTTTGTGATTGTGTGATTGCATTGACCACGCAAAACTCCAAATCATGTGTGTGGTTACAGTCGTACTTCAATACACACAACACGAACATTTTGTCTCTTTTCAACTCACTTCGTCTGTAATCGGTAAACCCTATTTTCTGCAACTTAACTCTCTTATCACTATTAAGCAATTAACAAGTAGGAACCCATAAGAACCGTTAAATTTGCTATTTTTTTGCGAAGTGGGTATTTAGTTTGTCTCCAAATTGCAAAAATCAAGTAAAAACCTAAACTTTTCCCTTGTGGTATTTCTTAGTTTTGTCAATCCATGGCCTCTTCAATGCTTAATGGGGCTGAAAATCTCACTAGAGGCATAACTCCAAAGGGGTTAGGCTTTTTGGGCTCAGATTTGCACGGGAAGCATATTCCCAAACTGAGTTTAATCTCAAAGCCAAGAACAATTAAATCCGTTAATTGCAGTTTGTCAGCTTCAAGGCCAGCTTCACAGCCAAGATTCATTCAACACAAAAAGGAGGCATTTTGGTTTTACAGATTTCTCTCAATTGTGTATGACCATGTGATAAACCCCGGACATTGGACCGAGAACATGAGAGATGATGCCCTCGAGCCTGCTGATCTCAGTGACAGGAACATGATTGTGGTTGATGTTGGTGGTGGCACTGGCTTTACCACTCTTGGTATTGTTAAACATGTGGATGCCAAGAATGTTACAATTCTTGATCAGTCACCACACCAGCTTGCTAAGGCTAAGCAGAAGGAGCCGTTGAAGGATTGCAAGATTATTGAGGGTGATGCCGAGGATCTGCCGTTTCCTACTGATTATGCAGATAGATACGTTTCTGCTGGGAGGTATACTTGAATTATTTTAGTTGGTGAATTCTTTACCTGAAATGTGTAAATTTTACCTCCTGTTTTGTCTTTCCATCCAAAATTTCATATTATGGTAATTTTTATTGTTCAGAAGTTGGGACCATGGTCTTTGATTATGCTGGATAGTGTAATTGGCATTTATGTTAATTTTCTGGTTGTTCTAGAGCTAGTGTGTGCTTTTAAATACTAAATATGCATTGCCCCTAAAAAAAATATTATTTACATTTCTTTCAAAATTACTACTCAACACTCATCTCTTGATGTGTGTGTTTAATATATTTGGAATCAAATAAGTATATATACATCTGTTTGTGCATGCTAGATTTCTGGCGCCATTTATGTTAAGATTTGCTTACTTTGAATTTAAAGAAAGCAAGAAAAAGTGGGAGCAACATTGTTTGTAGTGTGTCTAATGGTGATTATATGATTTTATGTTCTCAGTATCGAATACTGGCCAGATCCTCAACGTGGCATCAAGGAAGCATACAGGGTCTTGAAACTTGGAGGAAAGGCCTGTTTAATTGGTCCTGTGTATCCAACATTTTGGTTGTCTCGCTTTTTTGCTGATGTTTGGATGTTATTCCCAAAAGAGGAAGAATACATTGAGTGGTTCAAGAAGGCTGGATTCAAGG
This sequence comes from Ailanthus altissimus, assembly GCA_946807835.1. Classification (NCBI taxonomy): domain Eukaryota; kingdom Viridiplantae; phylum Streptophyta; class Magnoliopsida; order Sapindales; family Simaroubaceae; genus Ailanthus; species Ailanthus altissimus. Next base: position 27,437,894 of record OX327684.1, read on the forward strand.
ATGTCCAACTAAAAAGGATTGGACCCAAATGGTATCGTGGTGTTCGCAGGCATGGTTTGATCATGGGATGTTCTGTGACAGGTGTTAAACCTGCATCTGGGGACTCTCCATTGCAGGTATGTATTTTTGAATTCTTAATGCATTTGGTTAAATCTGTATTCTATTGCTTTTTGTTAACCTGAATCTGTGCGTTTATGTCTGTCTCCTTTTTATGACTGGTTGAATACATCAAAGGGATTAGAAAAAGTTAACTTGATTGTCTGCTCGGTGAAAAAGGAAAAAAGAAAAAACCACTGCAAGTTCACTTTAAAGTTGATAACCTCCTTCTGGTCCGTGATATTATCATAAAACCTTATGAGAATGTGGTCTTCATGCCTTTTCCCATGACATTTATGAATAATTCTACCTTAGTCAATCTGAATCTTTTTGCTTCCCTACTTTTTAGTCAATAACTCATTACAAGATCATTTTTTTGTTTCATTAAAGTTCAATTACCACATAGATGTGCTTAATATATTTTCTTGGAATTCTTAATTTTCTGTAAATTAGAAAGTTAAGTTAGTACTTAAATCACAAATCTAGAGACAGCAATAGGATACTTCATTTGTCTAAGAAAGCTTGGACGAAAGAACAATTAAAGAAAGTCAACTATTATAGTAGTGCAATCATTATTGATTATAAACATCTCTGTTATGACCAGCAATATGCAGTAGCATAGTTCATAGTTGTAAAAGACACTGATTACTGATGAAACAAAGACAACTTAAAAGTTCTATGTCTCTGTAATTGCTTTTAGAATTCAAAACTCTTACATAGTTGGTGTGATGTCCTCCCTTCTGGTTCATTGGTATGAAATTCTTTAATTCTTTCTTTCTTTTTTGAACAAACACCAACTTGATATCTCGCAACTGTCCAAGCAGCAAGTAGAAGAATTCTACTCATTTACATATACTGTCAGAGTTAAAATCCTAACATGAGCAAATATAGAGAGAATTTATATCTAATATAGTTGGAAGATTCTTTTGTCCTTAAATGGACTCAAGCTTCTTTATATGCTGCTGAAAGGAGGAAAGGATTTGCCTTCTGACTCAAAATTTGTCTGGAATAAAGTCCTTGCTCTATAAACATGCTTGTCAAAAGACCATGTTTATAATTATTGCTTTGGATTTGAATTGTGACTAGATTTCTACGTGCTCAATATATTAGATCTAATGCTAATGCATGTCTTGCTCAGAAATGTAGCACCTTCCTATTACTATCCTGTGTTCATTTATAAATCTTTGTCTTCTCGTTGCAGCTTGGTCCAAAGACAGAAGATGTATCCAAGCCTGTAAATCCATTTGTTTTCCTATTGCGATTTCTGTTAGGTGCCTTGGCTGCAACGTACTATGTGCTGGTTCCTATATACATGTGGCTCAAAGATCAAATTGTACCCAAAGGCCAACCAATCTGAGAGAGCTGGCACACACTTCTTATTTGCAGATGTTTCTTTTGCTCCATATCAATAAACTTGCGAGCGTGTGTTGTATTTTGGAGTCTTAAGAAGAATCAAAGCAGGGCATGTAAATTATTTCTTAGATGATGCATCAGGCATGCCACAATGGGCGTCTAATTGTCCTTCATCTTTTAAAGGTTCCACAAGCCGCAGTGTAACAATGTATTTTTGAAATTTCACATATGGCTGCTTGCATATGTATTTACTCGCATAAAGTCAATGCCTGTAGGGATCGTACTATGAAAACATTTGATTAGGCACTCCAGATTACCTTTAACTGCTTCTGTTATTATGCATTTATACACGTAGTTTTTAAGGTTAGAAAAAGGCATTTTGTGTTGAATTTTTCCTGATAAGGAGCTTTATTTTTCTAGTAAAATTTCATTAAAAAAGACGCTCATTTAGATATTTGTACATTAGAAAGTCAATTTGAGTCGAAGATATTAACCCTCTGAAAGGCATGAAAGACCTACTACAATAAATTATGGGTATCTAAATCCGTTTATTATATTCCTAGTTTACTTTTAAGCAACGAGAGTTTATAAATACTAAACAGGCAATTTAATTCGAACCGCAGAAATATGAAACAAATTGAAAGGTGTACATTATAATAGAAAAAAGCACGATCTTAATCTCATATGGCACAACCTTCTTGTTCTGCCCAAAGATTCAAAATCTTTAAGGTAAGGTGCATAAACTGTTTTCAGATGAGTTTAATCAGAACGCATCCTTCATCTCCATGACCATAACCCACTAAGCCGACCAAGTTCCAGTCCATAACTAGTCCCTGTAGGAAACCAGGCCCTTCTGCCCAGACGGTGAGCTTGATCTGGACCCCCAGGGAGATTCAGAAGATGCTCTATCACTATTTTTTGGTGGTGAACCCTTGGGAGATTTAGATTGAGAAGACCTAAAGCTCCCGGATCTGGACCTGGACCTGTATCTCTGTTTGGCAGGAGAGCACTCTTCATCAATTTTGGGACCTAGACGAGATCTTAACCCCTCACTAATGGGAGGACGCTCATCTCTTGGACTAGGACTACGTTCTGGACTCCGGCTCTGGCAACGATCCCTGTAACGGCCACGATAACCATCAGGACTTCGAGAAATGCTCCTGCTCCTTCGCCGTTGGTATCTATGAAAAAGGTGAAATAAAGATTAGTTGCTTCTGTTATGCAGTGCATGGTTTTGCATACTTGGTCTTTGACAAAAGAAATGATGATATCATAGCGCTACCTAGAAATTGCACATTGGGGTTTTTTTTGGAACCACAACAGAGAATTCTACCAAAAAGTAAATAATTTAATGACAAGGTGCACGCTGCATGCATGAATTCACACAGTTCATCATATTATACCTTGCATAGACATATCAAACTAAAAAGTGGTTCATATGTGTTACGCTTCCACAAGTCTTGCAGTAAGCAATTCTTTCTAGAACTCTTTTCATGTGTGTTCAACATTACTAGTAACAAATGAAATTGTCTAATATTGAAAGATATCATTGCACTTTAATATATAAAATGATTGTTGTAGGAATCCAATCAATACACAACCAAAAAACGAGCATTTAAAACTCTATACACAAAAATCACCAAAACTGAGCAACTACCACAAGTCCACCAGCTCACTGGTTTAGCTTTTCCTGGCAAATAAGACTACAGGTACTGTTTTTGATAGATAGCATAACAAAAATACAATGTAGTACATTAGAAATTCTGTGGGAAAGAAATAGACTCTTAACATGTTAACTTTCTGTATCATATGCATCACACAAACAATCAAAGAAAAGGGAGAGAACCTCGGGGGGCTCCAGGCCCTCGGCGGGCTTCTGTAACGTCTATGTGGAGAGCGCTCAGAGTAACCTCTGTGACTTGAATATCTTCACAAAATACAACAATCAATTAAGTTTCACAACAAAAAAATGGAATAACCTTAGAGACAATGCTGCAGTTAGAGCAATTATATCAAACTGTGATTACCTATCTCGGGGCCTTTCATGAATACTTCGTCCACCATATCCATAGGATCTGCCAGGTGAACGCTCTGGAGTACGGTATCGACGTGCAAAAGAGTAGCGTTCGGTGAAGCCTCGGCCTTTTCTAATGCGTTTAGGAGTACCATCTGGAGATGGGCTTCGAGACATTCCCCGGCCACGGTTAGAAGCAGAAGGTTCAGAAACTCTGTGGGTAGGACTCTGATCATCCAACTTCTTGGAAGGATTTATACCATCATTCCCAAGGGTCCTTTTGGGACTCGTGCTAGGGCTACTCCTAGATCTGTTGTTTGACCTTCTTTTGGGGCTAGGACTCATGCTCCTGTCAGTTATATAGTCATAGAAACTTTATTAAAACAATTACAGAAAACATATGAAAAAAATTAACATTACAACGTCAATATATTCAAGTAGAGAAGGAATCAAAGAGCAGAACCTGGATTGGCTCGAGTCATCAGAATAGGGATCACGATCAGAAGTTTTTTCAGATTTTCCTTCAGTTCCATGCCCATTGTTTTGAAGCTTATCATTCTTCAAAGATAATTCACCTTCTTCATGTGGCGAGTTGTCCTCGGTTGTCTTTAGATCACGATTCCCCTGCTGTCCTATGACAGTTCCTTTTCCTAAACGAGGGGTCAGGGATTTCTTTCCCACATCTGCAGGGTCAAAGTCAGCAACGAGTTAGTATCAAAGAGTCTAATTGTTGATGTAAATCAATTAACATGGTGTAGACTAACTAGCAAACAACCACAATACAGACTCAGTACTCTACTTAATTTATGAAAAAATAACAAAGGCTATAACTGAAAGAACAAGCAGATTAATGTGCAAATTCTGTGGCACTTCAAAATGCATTAAATTACCAGTTCTATGAGCTGTGCCACGATGACCAACTTTTTCATCGCCAGAGCTGCTGCTTCCGCTAATACGCTCACTCTCGGCATCACTTGAACTCTCCGAACTCCTACAAACAGAGGCAATATCAAAAAATATAACAAAAAAAAATGAGGGGCAGAAAATATTATCTGAACTTGAACCAAATATAATCCAGACATTTTAGATCTGCGCCTCCTCAATCGTTTATCACACTGATTTCTCCTCTTCTGCCTTTGCCAATCCTTCTTTTTCCTCCCACGTTCTCGCTTATCTTTTTTTACTGATTTCCTCTTCCGACGCCTTCTATCACCGGAGGAACTTGATTCGGTTGGTGAGGATTCTGAATCTGAATATGAATCAGATTCTGAAGAGTAAGAGTCCGAATCAGACTCAGAGCTGTCTGACTCAGATGAAGAGTATCTCCTCTTCCTTTTCTTTCTTCTTTCCTTTAAGGACTTTTTGTGCCTTCTTGAGGCTTCCCCATCAGAACTTTCCTCTGAAGAAGAAACATGACTTGATTTTTTCTTTTTAGCTGAGAGAAAAAACATACATGAATTTGAAACAAGAAAGGATGTACTCTTCAATTAAGATCTAAGAGCATAAGGATATCCTTGCATTACCAACTAAGACTCGTGTAGAATTACCTTTCTCTTTGCTATCCTGAATTTTACTTTCAGAAACTTCACCGCAATCTACAATTTTTACGAGCCGGGCAGGTTTACTATCAGCAGTTCCCACCTGCTCTATTCTCTTAATAACATCCAACCCCTTCACAACCTTTCCGAAAACAACATGTTTCCTGCCATATGATCTATCAATGAGAATCCAATAGACTAATAACAGATAAAGCTTCATTCTCATATGATTTTGAGCTTTTGAAGATCATAGCAGAAAAAACAAGAGGAGGAAGGTCAGGTATTATGGTTAAAAATGTAACATATGCAAAATACAAGCATAACAATTAACAAGTAAAGATAAATACCCATCAAGATGGGGTTGCCGCTTGAATGTTATAAAGAACTGAGATCCATTTGTGTTAGCACCACTATTTGCCATGGAGAGAATACCAGGTCCATCGTGCTCCAGTTTAAAATTCTCATCTGTAAAGGAAATGTAAACCTTTTTGATTGACCAAGAATAAAATCAAGCATGCATGCACATTAATTTTCATGCAGAGAATACCTACCAGCAAATTTCCCTCCATAGATACTTTCTCCACCGGTGCCTGCAAACCAATTAAAGGTTGTTCCTTACAAGTCTAGGCATAAATATAGAAGTCAAACAAAGAACATGAATTCAAGAAGGAATCTTTATCCTCATTAAAAATGTTGGATCAAAAGAGCATACCATTTCCCATGGAAAAGTCACCACCCTGTAGGCGCCAGAAAATTTGAGAATAAATAATGATCAAATTATTTGACTATATATATATATATATATATATATAAATATGCATTATCAAATAAATAATTAAGTCACACCCGACCAAAACCCGCCTTAAAAGAAAATACAAAGAACAGAAGAAGCCACCCTTTCACTCATTCGACAACATTTTTCCACTCCAGAGTTATTTAACCCATATTTTGAAAATAAGAATATAATTCTAATCTCTTAATAGATAGCTCAAGCCAAAAATGTAGAGGGATGGGCATAATTACAAACATTCCTTGATAATAAAAATGGTACATAAGGGGCGAAACACATACCTGTGCCATAAATCCCTTAATTATTCGATGAAACGTTGTTCCTTTGTAGTGCAGAGGTTTACTGGTAGACTTTCCAATGCCCTTCTCACCTACAATGGATCAACGGAAAACGCATCAAAGTCTACCACAATACTGTACACAACCAAACACGGTGTTTTTGCACACACTAGCTAGTGGCAAAAGTGGAGTTCATTCAACTCTATACTAATGAAGGCAAAGGATTTTCCATGTGAATAAAACCAAAAAATAAAAGAAATTATCATAAAGATTTGTTTACAAAAATCTTAATAATAGATTTGTTCGGCAGTGATTCTTGACACCACTGCTAAATGTGACATCTGTACACCAAAATGATATAAGGGCATCTGAAAATAACAAAGATTTCTTTTCACTTTATTTGGTGTTAAGGTGCTCCACTTTACAAAACACCAGCTTAGTAGTCATCCACATCATTAGAAGATGTAATTCATTAATCGCTAGAGTACAAGCTTCAAGAGAATAAACTGGTCCTCGTTAGGGTAAAAATAGCATGTTGCACAAATATATTCCACACACATGGATGAATAGCTTCACCTCAAGTCATTTTTGGGGTTGAGTAATCAACTTAATAAATCAGCTTTGGTTTGGGGTTCTGAATCAGGGATTTGTCTTGGACTTGGCGTGGGCCTTCTTAGTTTTTGTTTTGAGTTTCCCCTTTTCTTTTTCCTTTTTATATGGCTTGTCCATTCCCATATTAAATCAATTTTTCCATATTTAAAATTTGTATACAGTTTCTATTCAAAAAAAGAAAAAGAAAAAGAAAAAGAATAGCTTGATCCTATAAGATGATAGCGAAATGCATAAAGAATGCAGTCTGTGCTCTCATTTCAAGTAAAGCATATCATATCTATAAAGACCAGCAGCAACAAACATTTCATTTTAATATAAAACAATCTAGCAACCAGATGGAGACTAAAAGCACAAAAAAAAAAACAAATTACATGATCTTCCATATTCACTATCATTGCAACTCTTCAACCCACAAATATAAAGAGCTAAATGAAAGAGAGACAATATATTAATTGGGCAGCATTCCAAACAAAATGACAAAAAGCACCCCCTTGTGCAATTTCACAACACATTGGCATTATTGATTTTGGCCACTGCATGACATGCTATGAGAACTAAAGATTTCTGTGGAATCAACAGTAAGTAATTCACATTATCAGTAAAAAGTGTCTTATTAAAAGAAAAATAATAATAAAATACCTGTACAGAGTGCCCGGAAATTCTCTGCAGTCTTGGGAACAACATCAGCATAAAGCTACCCATCCCAAAAGAGAATTATTAACATATAGATTAACATCAAACTGAAATATACTATTCCCTTCCAACAAAAAGGCTGAAAAAAGAAAAAGTAAAGTGATAAAATAGCAATATGGAATTTGGATATGAATTACCTCAATAACAATTTTCTCCACAGGATCCCCATTGATGGATACATCTAAGAAAACACGAGGGTTCTTTTTATTACTCATATCTCCTCACTCCAAAATGCTGAAATGAAAATACATGGTTAGCATATATCTTCTCATTGCATAAATAAATGTTATCCAATTAAAAATATATGCATAAGTTTGATCTTTTATGCAGTATACATATCCATTCTATGTAGCACAGTCACAAAAAGTTACAAGAATATATTTATTCTTGGAATATTACTTGTAATAATAAATCAAGTTTAATTAATTTGAAATGAATATTAAGGACGTGGTAACTTCTGAATTATCAACATTTCTCCATCACCTGCATATTGCCACCAAGTATGATTATCTTCAAGAAGAAGGAAAAACTAGAGATTGAAGTGGTCAAATGGATTCTTCTATTAGCATATGTAGGTCATTTAACTGAGAGCAAAACTGAGGCAGGAAACCTTGTTCTGTAAACAGAGCTCAAGGCCTTGCATATTCATGAACAGAAAATGAAACACAAATTCTTTATATGGCTATAAAAAACTATTAACACTTACTAGGATGCAGTTGAGACTAGTGTTGTAGAAAGTATAGTCGAGCAAAAACATTTTCTTTAAGCACCTGATGTTTTCTCACATTGAAAAAGAAAAAATCTTGTCTGGCCAAACAATACAAAATAGGACAATAATATGTTATCAATTTTAAAGCTTTCTGAACAGCCGGCAAAGCTCCAAAAGCACCCTTATCTTCAGCAAATTGTAACAGACTCCGCAAAACCCTAAACCCTACTTTTTCATTCAAGCTCTATTTCAGTACAATTAGCCTCATTCACATCAAATTCATCGAACTTTCATAAATGCAATCCGTTATTACAGTTTCTAAACAATGGTAAATGAATCGCAGAACTTAAAAGTTAAACTGTAGAAATTTAAAACAAGCTGACTAGAGAACCTAAGCAAAGAAGAGTGCCGAGCGTACCTTGACAAATCCGAAAATCCGACTGGATCAACTCAGATTATAACTCGGGAACAAAAAAGCCGGCGAAAATCATAGGTGTCGAAGTGCTTGGCTTGGTTTTAAGAGAAGAGAGGCTTTACCTAGCATTCGCTGTTCTTGTGAGCTGAGAAGGAATCTCCTAGATTGCGAGGCACAGTTTTTAGAGTATATCTACGTGGTTGATGGCTTGCTTTTGCTCCACGTGTGATCCTTAGGTTCTCTTTTTTCCTGCTGAATTGGCATTATTAAGCTGTGGGCCCGCCATAGTGGACCCCATACTTCACCGGAAAATTTTCATAAATATGCGTTATATTTTATTATTAGTTTTTTTTAACCAACTTTTAAATTATTATTTTTTTAATCAAATATTTTAAAATATGATAATTTTATCCTAAAATTAAAATTACATTATTTTCTTACTCTCTCCACCGAACTAAATTTTAAACATATAAAAATTTAGTTAAATAAAAAATTTTAAAATTGCCATTGCATTGATCGGGTCTTACACAACATATTTATTACTTCAAATCAATAAAATTATCAATTCTTGATAAGTTTTTAAAAAATTTTAAATTTTTTTAATATTATTATAAATTAGTTAGAATTTATATTTAAAGTTAAAAATATATAAAATTAATGAATTATATGTGAAAAATGAGTTAAAATAGTATAGAAACGTTGAAAATTGACACAAAACAAATAGAAATTTGGGGTACGTTTTGCTGAAACCAGACGGTGGCCCGCGACCGCTTGGTTTCTCTTCAATTTCGAGGCCATCTCAGACTCGCACTACAGGCCTGCAGTGCTCTCCCAAAATGCACCCTTGAGCACATCTCATAATAGCATCACGGACTTTGAGTCTGCAATATTACATTGTTGCGCCACATAGCTCATTTATACGCTGCCATATGGCACAATTATAAATTTTTTTAATTTTTTTAAATTAAGTCTAGTTTTATTTAAAGTAAATAAATTAAATTTAATTCTATTAAATAATTAATTAATTAATAAGTTTATTAATATTATATGTTCATTTTTGAAACTATATTGTTATTTGTTAAATGATTAATTTACCCAATAATAAAATTTGTATATGTGTTATTAAGTAATAATAATTTTAATTTTTTGTAACATTATTTATTTAATGAGTACCTTTTGTAATTAATTATATATTAAAAAATTTAATTTAATTAATTATTATAATATGTTGATTAATATATTAGTGATTAATTTTCATTTTTTTTATGTCTATTGAATTAATATTATTTGTGAATTTTTTTAAATAATATTATATATTAGTTAATATGTATGCTTAATAATATTAATTTATTAATTTTTTTAATTGTTATAGGAAAAATAACGTATCGAAAAAATATAGATTTTCAGAGTATATATTTTTTCGTGCATCAGTAACGACTTATTCGAAGATATGAAGTCTAAAATCTATAAAAGAAAAACTAACAGAGAATCAAAAGGCAATATTTAGGCAGACGTGTATGAGGCAATTTTTTAGATATGTCAGATTCAATCTTCTCCAGTATTTTAGTGTACGAGTTATTATTGGTTGAGGTGTATACCTCCAATTTACACGATGAGATGTAGTTTTACAAGGGAAGAAACACATCCGATTTAGCCGACAGAAGTTTGTACTTATTATCGAATTAGAAATGCTAGATTACCCTCCCGCCCAGCAGCTGAAGAGAAAATTGAACACTCGATTGTGGAATATATATTTTTCAAGGGTAAAAAAATTGTCGTACATATTTCTTGATTATTGATACAAACGTTTGAAACTAACAAAGATGTACGATGAAGATGCAGTAAAGTTAAATTTATTGTATTTTGTGCATCGTGTTTTGATACCACGCGATAAATGTAGTGGATTCAAAATTTTGTACTATGTTTAGTGAACGATCTTGATGTGTTTAATAAGTATCCATGAGGTAATGTTTTATGGACCGTACTTTATAACTCACTTATGAATGCCACATTCTAAAAACTTAAAAAAATAAATACGAAAGAATTTGCATAGAGTAAGTTTGATAATTACAACATATATAAATTTTTGCACGCATTTTTGGTGCTTCATAATTTTCTTATACTTAAATATTTTGATCTTATTTTTTTTTATAAGCCAAACTTATATTTTAAAAATGATTATATTAGGTATAGATTTTTGAGGCAATTCTAGTGTGCGGTAAGATTTTTGATATTCACTCCAATGATTGCTTCCCTCATATTTTGAATTAGATGGCTCGAGAGACTCCACAGTTTGATGATGTTAAAAATACAATATTAAGGAAGAATTTGATATGTTTTGAGATTAATGAAAAATATAAGTATATAAATTTTATTTTGTATTACGTGTAACTTAATTTTAAATTTATTGACTCTTTCGAAATATCGTAAATTAGTACCAAAAGATTATGAAAATAAGGAGGCAGTCGTGCAAATGGTTAAACATTTAAGTGTTTCAAGCGGGAGTTATGCTGGGGACTTACCAAATATGTATGATTATGAAATGAGTAAGAGCAAGTGCCCAGATGGCCTATGTCCATTCCAACGACCCTAATGATGATGATATGGATGTGGATGTGGATGTGGATGGGGATGGATATGAATGAGCAAACTCACAAATGTCAGCATTAGTGCATGGAGCAACGATATATTACTTATTTATGCGATTAACTAAAGAGAAATTTTTATATATTTATAAATAAGTCATTGACTATGGTTATGTTTTTTATAATCTGAACATATTGCATCTGCAGACCACAACGTTACACATTGGATTGAGCAACTACAAGAGGAGATGATTAAGAGATTTGATCGTACTGAAGCTGCATTGCTGCAAAAAATAAAAAATGACAGAGATGAATTTTTTACAAAGGTTGATTAGCTCCGGACCAATTTTACACAGCAAATACAACAGATAACGATGTACTTTAGGCAATCATGCTCCTTCCAACCCAGAGAAAGCTAGAGTATGGTGAGCAAAATAAATTTAAAATCTTAGTATTTTAATTGTAGTTTGACATATTTTAATATATATATATATTTTAGTTTTGAGAGAAAACACCGACAAGCTGTCAATACGCTTTTGACCCTAGCTACTAATCATGACATACAGCCCCAGCCATTGATTGACAATCTTATAAATGTTGAGATCTTACCCACTCTGCATAAGGGTGTGAGTTAGTATAGGAGACCGCATAGGCCTGCATGGTATTTGCACACTCTATAAATAAATCACTTTCCACAAAAGATACATGAGAAGAAGAAAATTAAAATTCAAGTAGAATCTCAAGTAAACATGAATCCATTGCAGTAGTTAAACTCAACCATCTTAATTAAGTTCTAGCCCTGGTTGGATAAGGATGAGGGTGTAGTCATCTTATCTGGCCTTGAAGCTAAGCCCGACATGATTTCAGAAATTACTAGACAACTGGTTGAATGACTTTGCAAGTAAAATTAATTTGAATTTACACATTTATTAACGGTAATCATATGTGTTAAAATATATTAAATAATTTATAATTTTAGTTGTCTGCTAACGCGACATATTAATAAGTATCTGAAGGTGGTCCGACTTAGGCAAAACTATTACATTAATGCATTGCCACAATTATCCACTACTGCAGACTCATACTTCTTTATAAGTGTTGAATTAAATTAAATTTATTTTCTTATGTGCACTTTATTAATTTCTCGTTTGTTGTAATTTTATGAGACTTTTAGACTCTTCTATGAGTAACACAAAAATGACATTTTTACTGTTACGCCCGAGACCCAAAAGATCTGACACACGACATCACTTACATTCATTCAATGTATGTGCACTCATAAATAATATTACACAAAATTTCAATCTTTAATCTAACGTAAGAATCCTTAGCAAGTTGCTAATAAGTTCAACACTAAAATCAACATATAATCTAACATAAAAACATAAACTTCTATTGACAATATTTAAACATTCATTTCAATTTCTTTTAGAATTATAACAATTGAATTATGACTGGAACAATTAGTAAACCGAAGATACGTAGAGTTTTCTTAGAGATTAACACTCTACTACGTCACCAGTAGCAACTTTGTTACCGAAAGCCCAGAATATATTCATTGCAAATTCTTACTTAAAATTATCTAATAACCACACTTGATGAAACTTAAACCAAATCCAACCATATGCAATAAAATAATACATAAGTATTTATTCAATAGGGACAAATCAAATATCATATCCCACGTGTCCCCAAATGAAACACTTAGCAACCTAACAATTTAGGGAACCCAAGGAATAGCAGAAGCCTTGTCAAATCCGTTAAGCACACATGTACCTTATTTACCTGAAATCACCATAAACTATAATGAGTATAAAACTCAGTAAGCATACTTGTTTTTCATATATCAAATATAAATACATATATATACACAATACATGTGTATGATATGCTGTTATAAATCAAAATCATAATCTTATCAAATCACATGTCATGTAAGCGTTTACATATTCTTTCAAAACATATAATAAGAATACCATCACTCAACTACTACTTAGTAGGTTTTACATATCACATATTACATAATGAGCCAAATGTCACTCGTAGGTGACATACCGTATGAGAGGAATAATACAAGTGAGGTTTTTAAATTACATATATATAATACTCATGCCCGAAGGTAAAAGACAAACCCTCACCCTGATCATCGGTGAGTTCTCTCACATGCACCAATACACCACCACACAAATGTGATGACTCACTCTTCCTTTCGATACCAATAGGATCCTCCCTACATACGGAACACATAACATATACCAATCCCAAATGAAAGGCCACACATAAAGGCTCCACAAATCATATAAAATGCCTACCAAGTTAACAGTGAGTTTAAGCATCCTTAAAATACAAAATATTTCTCATGGACATATTACACTTCAAACGCTCTCTTTGTTAAACACATTTCACTTTGAAAGCTCACTTTCAAAAACACATATATGTCATGTATGTCCATGCTTACATTCATAAATACATATCTTCACATTTCATATCAAAATATACTTTGACATAACATAAACATATTCCTAACCACATTTACAAAATCATACAAAATAATTACTATGTTTATTGTGATTTCAGTAAAAAGTCTAGTATACTTACCTTTTAACACTTTCAGCTACATGGCTTAAATCTCCTTAACCTATCAATGAAAATTAATCATTTTATAAGCCTCACAATTCGCACAAAATACTTTAAATAGCTTACAAAATTATACACAATGCATTTATCACATCAAATTGATCTAAATACTTGATTTCTCAAAACCTGTCATTCTGACCACTTACATTTAACAAAATTTTTTAATACATCAAATGATGTCCAATTACTCAAAAATCAGAATATATCATTCTTGACTCATATATCCTTCTTATATATGAATATTATATCAAAATTTCTACAAAATTCATTCCATACACACCATCGAATCCAAACTACTAACCTAATAGGATCAAGATATTTACTGAACAGTATTCAATCTTCTAATTTTATAAAATCATATACTAACTTAAAAATTATAAAACTATCACAGAGTTACTCTTAACACATATCGCAATCCATGATAAATATTGCACTTCAAAATCACTGCCAAAAGTATTTGAAAACTATTTTATTCTATAACTTTAAAATCTGTTAATCAAATACTACAATGAGCTGATATACTTTAAAATTATAACAATTTAACCACATTGATCTAAATTCTTAATTCTAAGTATATCATATTAGACATATAAAATTATCAAATTCCATAAATTCATAATTTTTTAAGATCATTCAACAGGCCAAAAATTGTTTGCCACTGTATTATACTGTTCACACAAGAAATTTTCAGAATTTCAGGGTCATTTTGGTAAATTCACAACAAATTCAATTTATGGAATTTTCAATCGATTCAAAGTCTCAAATGATTCTAAACATGTCTAATTTCATATACTCAAAATTTAAAACCAGAATCGAATCACAACAATTTATAAAATTCCTGGATCAAGAGACTATCAAGCAGAAATTCTACAATTCATCATGATTTATCAAGTTATCTACATAAATCATCATTAATTCTCACAAGATTTTACGAAATACACATCAAATCCTCAATTATACATATTTCTAAAAATTAAAACTTAAAGGAACTAACTTAATTAACACCAATAAATTGAGAAATAGTTGTGATATACCTCTTAAAATCCAAAATTTCAATTTCTTCTTCTTTTTCTTCTTCTTCTTCTTTTTCTTCTTCTTCTTCTCTTTCTCTCCCCTCTATTTCTCTCTTCTCTCTCTCTAAAAGGATAGCTCGACCCAAAAATGAGTAAATTAGGGTTTCAAAAGTGTATTTTTATACTAAGAGGCTAATTTTTGATATTTACAAATTTGCCCCTAAAACTTTTAAAGTATTACAATTTGGTCCCTAAAATAAATCTAAAGTCTTGCAAATAAACTCAATACTAATAGTATGTCCTTAACCTATACAAACACTACTAATAACAATATATAATTCAAGTATCAACCACATACAAATAAAATATGTATATTTATATATATATATATAAATACATATTCTTACCAGTTGTGGATACTGGTTACTACATTTACCATTGCATAGAGTGATGATGTGTTGTTATATACTCACGGTGTGAAAAAAGATTTACTCGATGCATGGATGTGGATTGAGGTTAATAAGGTAAAATATAATATTTGTTAAAAGAATTATTTTTTTATAATTATAATACTATTTATGAGATTAATTAATTTTATGTAGGTTTATATTCATGTCAACTACAATCAACAGCATTGGGTTACAGCTGAGGTAGATATCTTGCATCGGTAAATAGTGATCTACGATTTTAGCATCAAGAGATATGTCGATGGCGTGATTGAGAATTATGTTGCACTATTATCTACGTTGTTACCCCTACTACCTAGATGTTTGTAGATTTTATGAGCAACGAAAAATTACACCTAACTTAACCTATTTTTGTGTAGTTAGGTTAAAGAAGGGTGTTTCACAACAAATATTGAATAGTGAGGATTGTGGGGTTTATATTTATATATTTATATATTTTTTAATGTTGTGTTATCCCCTAGAATTTGGTTCTAATCACGGATAATTGTTTAGAACAAAAATGGTGATTGATTTATGAAAATGTGGCAAAAAAAGTAAAGGAAAATTAAATGTTTGTATATTTTTAAAGTTTTTTTAAAATATATTTTATATATTTAATGGCCTTTAACAAAAGTAGTAAATGTATCATTAGTCAATACATGCATTTTTAACGACAATTGAGAAAAAAGAAATAAAACAAACTAGTCAATTAAATACAATGATAATAAAGTACAATTAACTAGTCAAATAAAGATAATAGTAACAAAGTACAAATAGAAATATAAATCACAAAGGACATATCAACTATTATGTAATGCAATTGGATTTCGACAAGATTGTCGATTATGTCCATGCTACTTACAGCGGCTACATACATTCTTTGTAGGTGCCTCACCTTGCGATGGAATTCGATTCTTCCAATGTCTTCCTGATTGCCGATCTCTATAGGAGGCTAGATGTCAGCAGCTCTCAGCTCCTTTAGAACAATCAAATCTGACAGATGACCAACCAAATTTACTGGATCACTGTATGCACGCAATAAAGACTCAGTCGTGTAATATCGCTAACAAAAACTCTATAGCAATCTAGTCTGCCTGCGTACTGTAAGTGCATGGGTACACGGTAGCTACCGCATATTAAACTTTCGGTAACTATGTGACTTCATCGGGATGTCCATTATTCCATTTCTATTTTCATCTTTAACGACAAAGTGAGGATGATCTACTGCTTGCACTGTTATGCAAGTGGACTCATCATTGTGCTTCCAAACTTTCTCATAAGCTCAATTTGTCAAAACGTTTGGCATATTTTCTGCAGTCACACATCTCTCAATAAACCATCTTTGCATTAACTCTCGAATCCACTTAACTAAAGCAGTCACTTTTATGCCACATTCTTTATTTGCAACAACATTAATGCTCTCTACAATGTTGGTGGTCATAATGTTATATCTTCTGAATGCTCCTATTGATGGAGCCCATTGTGAAAAACTAACTTCTTTCTCCAAGTATCTTGTTGCCTCCAGTTTTATTTCTCGCATCTTCTTAATTTCTCTTTGAAAGTCAACTAGGCGATACGCCTTAGTAGCAACAAAATAAGAAGCCAAATATCCTCCTTTTTTTTTTGTCTCCGACAATATCTTATATTATGCGACCAAATTACCCTTCAAGTGATATATGCATACCTTATAATATACATTAGAAAATACCTCTTTAATGACCTTCTCAATACTAGCATGTCAATCAAATATAAATATAAGGTTATCAAGATCACAAATAACTCATCGGAGTTTTGCCATAAACTACGTCCATGAAGTATCATTTTCTGAGTCAGCAATACCCCATACAAGTGAAAAAATTTGGTTGTTTCCATCCTTACAAACAGCCACAAACATTATTCTCAAGTACTTATTTTTCAAAAATGTTCCATCATCTGCAATAACCAGTCAGATGGAAGACTGGAACTTTCTAATACATGGTTCAAGCATCATGAAGAAATATTTGAAGTGATTGCAATCATTAATCTCCAAATACGTGATTGTACTTGGATTCTGTTGTTCCAACGTATGGTAGTATACAAGAAGTAATTTATATGGAACCTCTAGAGAACCACATATCAACCTCCATGTATGCTCTTTACATCACCAAGCAGTAGGGTAAGTTATATCCACACCAAACTCCTCATGTATATCTGCTTGGATTTTCTTCGGTCTATAAAGTTGACTCACAAATGCAAACTTATTTTTTTTATGAATTTGCCAATAATTCAAGACTTTACTTATCGATGACTACCACGCAATCGATCTAATTGGCATACGCGATCTGAATCAATTCTGTGCACAATGAAATGCTTTCTTGCATTTATCGACACCGCATGTAATTGCCATCGGCATCTATCATCATTATATTTTACCTCAAAATGATCTGTTATCAACCTTGAGACTTTAAAACTCCAATTACCCTTAAGTGCTAGCATACCAATAACCTGATAAAGTTCATCTTTGTTATTAAACAACTTTCCTACAAACACATCGCCAATTCCACTACTCGATATCTTATCCGATATGCTCAAGTCTAATGGTAGTATTGGAGGTATAAACACAAAGGGGTTTTCAGCTTCACAAAAATCTACTCTTTTAGCTTCAACATTTAGGGAGCTCGTTGAAACATAATAACGTCCGCCTTCTGATAAGTCATCTCCTTCTATATTATCAACATTTCTAACATTATCATAATCATCTTCCACATCTCCAACATTTCTAACATCATCACAGTCCCATTCCACATACTCAACATTTCCAATGTCATCATAATCGTAGTGTGTATAAGCTGGGTATTCATTGAACGATATAGTGAAAATATTGTGATACTCATTCATTGTGTTTGAGGGAACCACTGTTGAAATTGATGAGGATGTATAGCTCACTTGGTTGCTACTACTAGTTGACATAAAATGACTATGAATCGATGGTAGGTTTTGGTTAGGGGCCTGTATATCATCTTCATAAACGGGAGCTCTAGGATCCACTGTTTCACATAAAGGACAATATGATTTTCTGTTGGCGCTAAAAAAGAATCGAACATCACTGTCATTTCTAATCTCAATAGGTTTTAACTTATACCTTGTTGCATCAATTTTGATTTTTAAAGTCACTTTATAGTTCCCATTGTCGACTCCCAATGTATAACATACTATATTCAAAAGATCTTCAAGTTTAATATATTTTGAAATTGAAATCGCAAAATTACTATAATCAACATAACTCTCTTCCCCCATCACTAGAACTATCTCATTTTCCTCCAAAATAAATTATAATTATATCATACTCTATAAGACCTAAAAAGAAAAAATATTATTAAAAATAAACCCCAAAAAAATTCAAAAAAAATTGAAAAAACCTTGCGATATTGCAATATCAAAAAATAAAATAAACATAGAGAATATTAATGAAAAAAAGACATTTAAAATAATTTTTAAAAATAATAAAAAATTATTGTGGCGCAACGTGGCAACATATGATAGCACCACGTGGCGCAAAAATAGTGCAGATCACGGACTAAAAGTCCGTGATGCCGCAACAAGATTTTAGAAACCAGAAGGTGGTGGGTTGTCGCACCGGCCGCCATTTGATTTCAGCCAAACATACTAAAAAATCATATTTTTAGTCGAATTTCAACGTTTTTTGTACCATTTTAACTCATTTTTTTACGTTTAATTTATCAATAACACATATTTCTAACTTAAAATGCAAATTTTAACTAATTTCTAACAAATAATAAAATTTCTAAAAAGTTTAGAAAAACTTACAATTCTTAATTTGATGTGACAAATATGTTGGGCAACACTCGATCTACGTAATGACAACTTCAAAAATTTTCGTCCAACAACATGATTCTTAGTTCGGTAGAAAGGCAGGAGAGAAAATTTAAGTTTTTCATTTGGGGTATAAATGTTCTATTATGATATGTTTGACTAATAAAAAATGATGAATTAAAAATTAGTTAAAAAATAATTATAAAATTTAAGGGCTATTTATAAAATTTTCCTACTTTATCGCACTCTGTGACTTAACCGTGTTCATAATAGCTGGGAAATTTTCACAAATAGCTATTTGTTTGGGGTAAAATTTTAATTTAGTTAATTATAAGATCTTTTAATTTTTACAGTCAGTAAATTGATAAAAAAATACTATATCTTATATATGAATCTCACAATTTCAAATTACAAATATAAATTTGATAATATTTTTTAAAAAAATATTTGAAATTTTGAGAATTTGAATTCATTCATTCAATAATAATATATCACATTATTATAAGAAATGTGAGATTGATATATCTTTTTTAAAATAGTAATTTTGTTTTATGTTATTTTTTATTAATTTATTAAAGATGTATATATATATTTAAATCAAAATTTTTTTTTGAAAAAAAATATAGTGTCTAAAATGAATGCATTGTGTAGTTTGATTATATACTACTTAAGAAATGAAGGGAAAAAGAAAAATCATAAAAAAATTATGCCACATAAGTAGCCTATTTGTCACGTCCTAGACTTAAAAGATTTGAAACATGATATAACTTACATTCATTCAATAATGTGCACTCATAATTATATATTGCATAAAATTTTAAATTTGAATTCAACATAAGAATCCTTATCAAGTTACTAGTAAGTTTAATACAAAATCAACCAATGACCATACTTGGTAAAACATAAACCAAATACAACCACACCTAATAAAATAACACATAAGTATTTATTCAATAGGAAAAAATCAAATATCTTAAACTATGTGTCCACAAATGAAACACTTAGCAACCTAGCAACTTAGAAAACCCAAGGGACAACAGAAACCTTGCCAAATCCGCTAAGCACACATGTACCTTATTTACCTGAAATCACCATAAACTATAATGAGTATAAAACTCAGTAAGCATACTAATTTTTTATATATCAAAATACAAATACAAATATATATATATATATATATATATATATACACACACACACACACACATACATAATGCATATGTATGATATGCAGTGATAAATTAGAATCATAATCTTATCAAATCACATGTTGAGTAAGTGTTTACACATTCTTTCAAAACATATAATAGGAATACCATTACTCAACTACTCATAGTTGGACTTTCATATCACATATCACATAATGAGCCAAATGTCACTCGTAGGTGACATACCGTATGAGAGGAATAGTACAAGTGAGGTTTAAATTACACATATATAATGCTCATACTTGAAGGTAAGAGTCAAACCCTTACCCTGATCATTGGTGAGTCCTTTCACATGTACCAATCCGCCACCACACGAATGTGATGACTCACTCTTCCTTTAGGTACCAATAGGATCCTCCATACATACGGAACACATAACATATACCAATCCCAAAGAAAATATCACACATAAAAGCTCTACAAATCACATAAGATGCCTACTAAGTCAATAATGAGTTCAAGCATCCTCAAAACACAAAATGTTTCTCATGGAATTATTACATTTCAAAAGCTTTCTTTGTTAAACACATTTCATTTTGAAAGCTCACTTTCAAAAATACATATATGTTATGTATGTCCATGCTCACATTCATAAACACATGTCTTTCACATTTTATATCAAAATATACTTTGACATAATATAAATATATTACAAGGGACATTCACAAATTCATGCGTAAACAATTACTATGTTTATTGTAATTTCAGTGAAAGTCTAGTATACTTACCTCTTAGCACTTTCGGTTACAAGGCTTAATTCTCTTTAACCTATTAATGGAGATTAATCCTTTTATAAGCCTCATAATTCACACAAAACACTTTAAATAGCTTACAAAATTATACATATTGCACTTATCACATCAAATTGATCTAATTACTTGGTTTCTCAAAACCTGTTATTCTGACCACTTACACTTAACAAAGTTTTCTTATATATCAAATGATGTCCAATTACTCCAAAATCAGAATATATAATTCTTGACTCATATATCCTTATTATGTATGAATATTATATTATAATTCCTACACAATCTATTCCATAAACACCATCAAATTCAAACTATTATCCTGATAGGATCAAGATATTTACTGAACAGTATTTAGTCTCCCAATTTTATAAAATCATATTCTAACTAAAACATTATAAAACTATAAAAAAAAATTACTCTTAACACATATCTCAATCCATGAGAAATGTTTTACTTCAAAATCCCTGCCAAAAGTAGTTTAGAACCATTTTATTCCATAGCTTTAAAAAGTCTGTTTATCAAATAGTACAGTGAGCCGATACACTTTAGAAAATCATAACAATGTGATCACATTGATATAAATTCTCAATTTTGAATATATCATAGTAGACATGTAAAATAATCATATTACAAAACTTCGTAATTTTTGAAGATCATATAGTAAACCAAAAAGGTTCACTACTTCAACATACTGTTAACACAGGAAAATTTCAGAATTTCAAGGTCATCTTTGTAAATTCACTAAAAATTCGATTTTTAGAATTTTCAATCGATTCAAAGTCTCAAATGATTTTAGACATGTCTAATTTTATATTCTCAAAATTCAAAATCAGAATCAAATTACAATAATTTATAAAATTCTCGAATTAAGAGATTATCAAATAAAAATTCTATAAATTCATCATAATTTATCAAGTTATCTACATAATCATCATCAATTCTCAATATACCTTACAAAATTCACATCGAGTCCTCAATTGTACATATTTACAGAAATCAAAACCTAAAGGAATTAACTTAATTAACACCAAGAAACTAAGAAAAGATTATAATATACCTCTTAAAGTTTAAAATTTCAAATTTCTTCTTCTTTTTCTTCTTCCTCTTCTCTTTCTCTCCTTTCTCACTTCAAAAGAGGTGGCTCAGCCAAAAATAAGTAAATTAGGGTTTAAAATATGTATTTTTATACCAAGAGGCTAACTTTTAGTATTTATAAATTAACCCCAAAAACTTTCAAAGTATTACAATTTAGTCCCTAAATAAATCTAAAGTCTTGTAAATAAACCCAATCCTAATAGTAGGTTCTTAATCTATATAAATAATATTAATAACAATACATAAATCAAGTATCACTCACATACAAATAAAATATAAATATTATATATGTATAAATATTTATTTTTTTCGGTTATGGGTAAGTAGTTACTACACTATTATTGCACCAATAATTGATGTGATAAGAATTTATCGTGCCTCAATTTATTGGTGCGACAAACCTATCGCTCCAATAAACTGAATTATTGTTTTTATTTATAATTTTGTATATAGGTACTATAGAGACTGAGCCACTTCTAATATTTTTTCAGGGAAGGTGAGAGAGTTTCAGTAATAGTCAAGAAATATATGTTAGGTACCATAGCAATGTTATGTTAGTTCCTACAAATATGACTTATCAACAACTTTGTTGCATTATATTGTAGAATTTGAGTTAATTATAATCGGTAAAGTATCACTATGAGAATTTCAGTGCTCACAATAAGAATGAATTATATATCATTAGTAGTCCAAAATGATCAAACTGTGCAGTTTTTATTGAGGATTAATAGAAGAGGTCTAGTATTATTATGTATTAATGTAGATCTTAAACCCTCTACTAATGATGAGATTACACAAGCTCTTGTAAAAAACTAACAAACTTATCATAATCACATTTATATCTACGATCGATAGTAACTGTGTTAGTAGTATATCCTTAACAATACAAAATGTTATATTTCCAACCAACACTAGCAACCATGGTAGTAGCATATTCTGATAATACTAAATATTATGTTTCTAACCAATAACATACGCGACTACTTTTTTTTTCCAATGAAATACAATGATGACTTAACTCATACTTATTATAACAGTCAAATAGATGAGGATACTTATGACAATGGTAATGTTAATAACAATCGAGAGGTATATTGTTATATGACGTAGAAGAGGTCAGTAAATGCCATTTTTCAAATGATGATGAAGAAAGGGTTTGTGATTTATGTCCAACACAATTGGATGAACAAAATAATATTGTTGAACCATAAAATCCAATTTAGTTTCTCCATCTAATATCACATTCTAACTTCAATACATCAGATGGGGTATCGTGCTCAAGAATGGAGGAAGTTGTTATTGAAAAGTTGTTTCCTAGCAAGAATGCAATATACAATTCACTAAGCTAACTTACGTTGAAGGATAATTAAAGCTTAAAAGTTAACAGGTCCACTAAAGATCAGTTTAAGGTAAAATGTGATAATAAAAGGTGCAAGTGGCTAGTTTATGTCGTGTCCATAAATGCTTGCAAATATTTCATCAAGCGAATAATATATAAGTAGCACATATATTAGTTAAACCGATTTTATGATGACCATCATCAAGGCAAGATTTGAATTATTGCTAAAATGATAAAAAATAAATTCGCAAATGTCAATAGACTTTATAAACTAAAAGAGATCCAAACCGATGCACGAGAGGAGTATAGAGTAAATTTAACATTCATGATGGCTTATTGAGCCAAAGAGCATATACCAAGGTTGATAGCTGGTACTTTGAAGAATTCATTCAGACTACTTCCGATATATTACTATATAGTAAAAAATGATAATTCTAACAATATGATACATTTGAAGACAAATGATAGTGGACATTACTTATACTTTTTTATGGCATTAGATCCTTATATTTAGGGTTTTCACTCTTCCATCAGATTGGTGATTGCAATGGACGATACTTTCTTGAAAGGCCCTTATCTTAGTTTTATATTTGTTGCAATTTAAAAAAAAAATTAGATTTATTCATTAGCATGAGGCATTGTTGATTATAAAAATGATGCATCTTAAGAATGAATATGAAGAAATTACAAGGTATTATTTGTGATGTCAATGATATGGTCTTTATATTATATCGACATACTGGAATTTAGAAGGTTATTTATAAAGTATTTCATAATGCTTACCATGGGGTGTATATCTATCACCTGAAGGGAATATGATCATGAAATATAAAGTTTTAATAAGAAAAAAGAAGTAAGACAGATTTCAAGCGGCATATTTTCTTACTGCAAAGACATATTGACTGTTTGATTTTCAAAACTAAATGAATAACATATGAGATATGAATATTGAGATAGTAAAGTATTTGCAGGAGAAGGTTGGTTGCACCAAGTAGGCTAGATCAATAGGTGTATTTAAGAAGTAAAATATTATGACCACTAATATTACAAAAAGTATCAATAGAGTGGCAAAGCAAACATGTTCCTTACCCTTAACTTCACTAGTTGAATAAATATAAGAGTTAAAATAAAATTGATTTTTAATAAAAGAGAGGCAAAAATATGATAACTCACTTGATCACATGGGTAAAACATAAGGCTTGGAAGCACAAAAATCGATCTATAAGAATGTTAGTTCATTTAGTTGATAACTCCACGTTTATTGTGAAGGATGACAGTAGGAATGAGATAGTCGACATAGCTACAAAGACATGCAATTGTAAGAAGTTAGATTTTTGCAAATTTTCATATGTCTATGCAATTGCCGTGTGCAGAAATGCCAAGTTACAATTTTAGGATCTTTGTTCTGTTTATTAAACGGTTGAAAATTTATTCACTATATATGGCATTTTAGTAAATCCTATTAGCCATTCGTCGAATTGAATTATTCTAGATGAGGTGAAAAATATTCAAATACAACCTCTAATTATATGTAGACAATATGGTAGATGTAGAGACAAACATATACCATCTCAATGGGAGAAACCATCAAAAAATGTGTATAGATAATGCGAACAATACAGACATAATCAGCAGACATGTCAAAACCTTATCAAATTACTGAGCAGATAATGTTGTTATAGTTTTCTTGGTTTGGTTTTTTATATATATTTTGATGATTATTATATTCTATTATATTTGGATGATTGTCATTTTTTGGTTTGGATATGTCAAAATCTGTATTTTGATAATTATTGTACAATAATAGAATGTAAGCAATTATATTTTTTCACTAATACATAAATGCCAATGATTTATTGTAATTAATTACACTATAAATCAATAATCATTTTATTCTTAAAAAATGATTTACTCCAAGACATAAAGTCAAATGTATAATCTAACACCAAATACTCTATAAACTTATAAAGAAAAAATCCCACAATCATTATTCTGAACTATTTATTAATGTACTCCTTCCTTTAAGCGCACGAATCTATATGACGACAAATTTGAAGTCACATCACTCATCATGACGAAAAATTGAGTATGATGAAGATATATGGCATCATTATGCACACAACTACTAAATGACCCTTAAAAACTTCATCAGCATAATCTCTTGTGCTAGAGTCGTATATTGTCTTGACTCGTCAATCTAGAAGATGAACCTCAATTGTAGTCCACTGTTCACCTTGATAATTGACCCGAAGATGCACCTAAAATCTAATATAAACATACATATCTTATCAACATTGATCTACCGCTTACCATTATAGAATTGCTTTTTATTCCCACTTGCATATTGTAGTAAATTAGAGTCTCAAATGATGGACAATAAATCATGACGGTACTCTGTAGAAATTAAAAACAAAAAAAAAAGACTCATGAAATCAATCAAATTTCAATAAAATGTATCATAAAAAGTTAATAATATTATAAAATACTTACATGTAATCACATTCATGTTCATTTCATTAATAAGTATATTCACAATGTGCGTTAACATAATCTGGGGACAATTGAAAAAAAGTAAAATGTTATTTCTTTTTCTTTTAGGATAGTATCATGATACTCCTGAGGTATGACTTAATATCAGTAATATTTACTAATTTAAAAAATAAGCACTAATATCCAACCGTTAGAGAATTTTTTATTAAAATTAATTGTCAAAATAGTAATATCATCATTTCATTATTGTTTTATCTAAACAACCCTTATTTCATATCCAAACACCCTTATTATTGCATACAAACATATTTATTTTCTTATTTGAACAAGGTTATCTTTGTATCCAAATACTTAATTTTTTAAAAATAAAATAAAATTAAAAGAAAAATAATACACAAAAGCCGTCGTTTCCAGCGGTCATAATGGTCATTGGTAACCAGTGGCCATAATGGTCGCTGGAACCGATGGCTATTTAGCCACCAGTTTTATTACTTTTTATTGGCCACCAATTTTATTACTTTTTATTAATTTACTTGTTTTTAAACTATTAATATTATTAATTCAAAAAATAAAAGAACAAGTATTATTAATTTATTATTAAAAAATTAATTTTTTTAAACAAATAATGCTCTGGTAGAATATATTTCAAATAATAATTTAGTCATTTCACGTTATTTTGTTAATTCTAACGAAATATTTTCAAATGGTTTGACATTATTGTTTATTTTTTAAATTAGTGAATTTTACTAATATTAAACGATACCTCATAAATATTTATTATAATATCCCTTTTCTTTTTATTAATATGTGAAAGTTTACAACTCTATTTTCAACTTTCTTTTAACAATTTTAAGATGATGGTACTTTTTGCTTTCAAAATATTGATAAAATTAGCCATACGTGATAATAACAAAATGATAAAACGACTTTTTTTTAACACTATCGATACATTATAGTGCAACCTAATATGAGTGTTACAAAGAGATTAATCTACTTCTAAAGATTTGAACGACAAAATGTTTTATTTCATATTTTCATTATAAAAGTCTGAACAGCTAGCTCTGTTAGTACACGTGAAGGATAACGACCCAAGCACTGATCTGGTTTACTTGATGATTTGATAATTTTATTATATATACAT
This sequence comes from Ailanthus altissimus, assembly GCA_946807835.1. Lineage (NCBI taxonomy): Eukaryota > Viridiplantae > Streptophyta > Magnoliopsida > Sapindales > Simaroubaceae > Ailanthus > Ailanthus altissimus. The sequence continues at coordinate 27,464,908 of OX327684.1, forward strand.
AAATATTGAAGGGCTGAATTGAATTACCAGTTATAACTTGTAACAAGGGGAATTATTTTATCGCCGGTCTTCGTTTCACTTGCATCATATAAGGCAAATGATACTGCAAATTTCAGTCAGTGATATAAATTCAATATCTCAACTCTTGACCGGATACTAAATAACATTGATACATTCCAAAGTTTGCAAATCATTTTCTTTTTCTATATATATTTATATACGATCTACAGGGACAAGCTAATAATTCAAAGAGAAAAAGTTGACGGAGAAATTCCACACTACGTACCCCCTTACGTTACTAGCTAGTCAGGTATCAGCAATCAGCTTCCTATTTTCAACGGGGCCTTTTTTTTTCCGTTCTTCTGTGATTTAGGATCCCCGTTATTTCCATTTTAGTCTCAGAAATAAATTTAAAAGAAGGAAGTATTTGAACAACGAAGCCAAGGACGGAAACTCGAATAATTCTCATTTAAGCATGAAAAGTCATGGCCCAGTTGACTATTAAAATGAGAATTGACTACTGAGAGCCATGCAGACAAAGACAAAAACAAATATAAAATTTTCGCAATTCCAGGATTACAGCGTAAGCGTTGGTTTAAGACTACATCTTTCTAGAAATTCAGCCTTTGAATGGAATTGAATTCCTCATCGTGCAAGCGTGTCTGACTATTTCAATTTGAATAAATATTTTTATCAACCTAAAATCTTTTTATATATAACATTAGATTTAGTAGCAAGAGCCACCACCAACCACAATCCATCTTCATATATATCCTCTCTATTGTCTTCTTCTCTCTCGGTGAAAAAAAATAAAATTTTCGCATTTTCTGTGTCTTTCTGCTAATTGCAATCAGCTTTGAATACATATCAAAACCAACACATATGGCTGATGCATTGACAGAAGAACAGATTGCTCAGTTCCAGGAAGCGTTTTGTATGATTGACAAAGACTGTGATGGTGAGTTCTGAATTCTGCAATCAAAACTATATATCAATAATCATTTGGGGTTTTGTATTTGTATATGTCTTTTTCTGAATTTTTTGTTTTTGGTTTCATGTGTGTGTGCAGGTTTAATCACGGTGGAAGAACTTGCAAAAGTGATCCAATCACTGGATGGACGTCCTACAAAAGAAGAAGTCCGAAACATGATTAGCGGAATTGATTTTGACGGAAATGGGACTATAGATTTTGAAGAGTTTTTGAAGGCCGTGGGAAGAAAGACGAAGGTAACCTGGATTTGTCATTCCATTTTCTTCTATTGCGTACACATTCTTGATTTATGTTCTTTGTTTGTCTCGAGGCTAAAGATGCAAATTATATTTTCTCAGGAAAATGTTGCTGAGGAGCTAAAAGAAGCTTTTACAGTATTTGACAGGGATCAAGATGGATTTATATCAGCAACTGAGGTGAATGAATATATCTATATATAAACACCTACATTATTCAATTTCAAACTTTTTCATTTTCAGGTTTAATAACTTGCTTTAACTTGAACGACTCGGCTTCACTATTATTGACGATCGAAATTTCTTGTGACGTCGTTACCAATCTTTGACTTGGAAAATGTTTCATATTACTTGGGTGACTTTGCGCGATCGATCCTATTTTTTCTGATAGCCTTAACTAATCTAACTAGCTTGTTAACAAACTTCACTCTTGGTGTGGCAGCTGAGAAATGTGATGATGAACTTGGGGGAAAGAATAAGCGATGAAGAAGCAGAACAGATGATCAGAGAGGCTGATTTTGATGGTGATGGTCTTGTCAGCTACGAGGAGTTTGCCAGCATGATGATGGCTTTCTGATAATATTCCATGTAAAACTTCCTTCTTTTTTCGCAGTGCTATTCTTGTAATCTCTTTTATATAAACTTGTAGCCTAGTTGCATATCGAGATATAAAAATCTCTTTTTTATGAATAATATTCCAATTTGACTTTCAAATAGACACATATCACACATTGTTGAAGGCTCAAAGCCTCAAACTATTGTGTTCACATTAATTAGAGCAAAATAAGTAGATGTTTACATGTTCCACTGTTCTTGGTGTATCATACCTTCATGTTCTAGTAAAATTACAAATTTATAGAGTCGGATAAAAAGGCTTAAATTGCATAATATTCTAATTAAAGTTTAGATAATTTTGCAATGGTAGGTAATAATAATACCCAACTAATTAAGAGAGACAAATAGTAGATATAAATATACCTAGCAGATAGATGGATAGATATAAAATTCTTAAATTTTCGTCTATTAGTCGAGATTTTCAACTCTTAAAAGTTATTAATTTCCAACTCTTGAGAATTATATTGTTATTTATCGAGTAAAATCCATCTTAAGATGCCTGTAAAGGTAATTAATTTCTTTTTATAAGAATAAACTAATATTTTGTCAAGTTTGAAACTAGTTGAGCTTTTTTATCAGGGTACAAAACAAGTTTAAGATGTGACGATAACTTAATTGCAATTTGTTTTTAACATATTATAAATTTCGACCCGCTCAATAAAGTGTTTTTTATTTAATACAATAAACTAATGAAATGACTAAACAAACCCGTTTTTTAGTTTTTTGGGAGAAAAAAACTCGATTTTAAGTTTGAATGTTTACTATGTTAGTAAAAATTGCCTTGTTAGCAGTTCTTTTTTTTGAAATGTTCGATAATAATTTTTATTTTAAATTCATATTTTTTATAATTATAAAATTAAAATATAATATTTAATAATCACAAAGTTTAAATTCAGACCATTTTACTTTCGATGTATATTTTACCTTTCTCCTACAGTAGGTTATTCAAAACTTTCTTACAAAAATAAATACTCCCACATTGCAAGGAAGGGCGCGACCCCCTTTTGAGTTTTGTCTTATTTTTTGTCCCTGATTTTTTCTTCAATTTATCGCATTTTTTTACCAACACTTTATTTCTTTTTCGATTCATCACAATACATCAAAACTTAGACAATGACAATCATTTGTTTTTGTTAATTTTGTAGCTTAAACAACAAATTTTTTTAGTGATATTATTAATAAAGACAATTTTGTTAATATATTATCTTCTTGATTAATAAAAATTATTCAAATAATTTTTTTATAATAATATTTTCCTTCTTCTTATTGTTCTTTCTTTGGGAGGGGCGTGGGGTTGTAAACATTAGAAATGGCATTGGGCACTTAGGTAGAGGTAGGAAAAATTTCTCATATCCCACCATGTTTTTCTTTTGACCTTATCTCCAATCACATGTCTTTAACGAGAAGAAGATGAAAAATTCTCATGTGGGAATAAGTTCTCCATCCTATCCCATATCATTATTTTTTGTTTAAATTAAATATTAACTTATACTAACAAATTCAACAATATAAAAATTAAACCAACTATAAAAGTTATTATTAATATGTTATTATATTATTATAAATCAATATAATAGGTATGTTCTTCCATGTGGATCAACCTTAATCCTAAAAAGGAGGGGGTCTTTATCCCTAAAATTAGAGAATTATATTCTTAATTATAGAATTAATGAGAGAGTTATTATCCTTTAATTATGGAATTGACGGGGAGTTATTATCCTTTAATTAATTCTGATTAAAGAGTTATTATCCTTTAATTAATTCTGATTAAGAAGTTATTATTCCTTAATTATGGAATGTATAGGGGAATTAATGAGAATTATTGCATATTTAGAGGACTCTATTAACAATACCTATAAAAAAGAGCACTCAATAATGAAGAAGGACATCCCAAATAGATCAAATGCAACCACTTTCTCTCTACCTTAGTCTTAACATGCTTTTCTTTTACTATTTTTTTTGTAATGGCCATGATGCCTTATACTGTTGTTGTAAAATTATTATTCTATAGTGTATATGAGTTAGCCCATAAAGCTTGATAAAATAGACATAAGCTCAAATTGAGCTGAACCACTTTATATTTGGTATCCTTCTTCTTTCTTTTATCTTTATTTTATTAATCTTAATATATGATTTTTCAACAAAATATAAATTTAACTTGTGGGCTTTGGAATTGCTCAGATTTTCGAGTCAATAGTTTGGTGATGTCTGTGGGGAGCATGTGAACACTCACCAAGCCTGAGTGCTTAAACCCTCATTAAAGCCGAGCACGTTAGCACTCATCGAGGCCTACCACTCCATCTGAAGAGCAAAATAATAAAACACCCGAGCCCAATTGTAAGCAAAATAGAAGGCCTTATATGGAGGGTCCCGAGCCCTTTCCATAAGATGAAATTTAAGACTTGAAAGGAAGTTTACAGAGACCTAAATACTAACAGAAGTAAATATTGTGGCTTCTAGAGTAATTAGCAAAATAGAAGGCCTTATATGTGTTAGCATCTAATCGGTTCAAACTTCTGAAGTGAAATAATGCATTTTTAATCTTTTCGAACCTACCAGGACTTTATCATTTCAGTCATTCCTCTTTCTACTAATTATTATGAAAGCTATAATATTTACTCTTATTAGCATTTATTTCCCTAAAAACTTCCTTTTGTAGTTTGGTCTCCAACATAGTACATTTAACTACTTCATTGAATTTTAATTATCATTTCAAAATCTCTAACTTGATTCTAAATTAATGAGCATCCTAACACATCTTTCTTTGCCTCTTTGCATTAGCTTAATTTATTAGTCACACTAATCAAGCCATAACAAAACTTGAATTTGGTCAAAGGAAGTGCCTTCGTTATCATATCATCTAGATTAACAAAAGTATGAATCTTAACCAAATTAACTACTCATTTAGCAATTTGATCCTGGATGAAGTATACCTTGATGTTAATGTGTTTTGTCCTCTTTATGAAATACTTGGTTTTTGTTCAAGTGTATTGCACTTTGACTATTACAAAACATATCCACTACATAGTCATCAATTGCTAAGTTTACAATTAAGCCCTTTATCAAGATGTTTCCTTAATTGCTTTAGCAACCACCATATATTATACTTCTGTTGTTGACAACGAAATCATAGAAGCTACAACACAACTTTTTAGCTCACACAACATACATTTATTGTGAATAAATAATTTATCAAAGACCTTATTCTGTCCATATCATTAACATTATCAACATCCACAAACCTTTTAAGAGATTTGATTTCTTCTTCCATTGCCTGCTTCTAATTATCACTGTCACTACTCCTTATTATTTTTGCATATGACTTGGGTTTCCTCAATGTTTATTTCATCTACAACATTAAGCGTATATGTGATAAGGTCAGTATACCCAAGCCTCTCAGGAGGCTTTATTATCCTCCTCAATTTGTCCCTCATTAAGTAATACTTTTTCAATTGCTTTTCCAAAGACTTTTGTTGACTGATGGAGAGTGATCATGAGTTATCTGCTTTATGAGTTGGGATTTTGGTGAAGTGGGCTGTGAGTTCAAATCTGAATCATAACGTTCAAAATTCAAGGTACCCTTTCTTAGATGCTCTACCTCAAACTCAACCACTTTCTTAACTTATTACTATTACTTCCTGATACTTCCTCAATGTTACTAACTTCCTTCAATAGTAAAGCTTTATTGAAGGTTACATCCCCACTGTTCATCACTATAGATGGATTCAATTCAATCCACCAAACTTTGTAATCCTTAACTCTTTATTAGGTGTTCTTGGTTCCAATTGCTTTTAGTTTTAACTTTTCTTGTTTGACATGAACAAACGCCCCCTTAACTGCTCTTGGTCCAACTTTTCTTGTTTGATATGAACAAAGGCAAGTGAACCAAATATCCCAAGTATTTATACTTAGAAGTGTATCCAGACCATTTCTTCTTTAGTGTTTTAAAATCTATTATGAGAAAGGACTTCTATTTATAAGGTAAATTGTTGTCATCGTAGCTCTTATTCAAAACTTCTTAGGTAAATTAACATTTGACAGTGTACACCTCACCTTTTTTAGAATGGTCTTATTGAAGTTTCCCTTACTGCCTTGTACCTATAGATCTATACTTGACACAAAATGAATCAAACTCAAAGTTGCAAAACTCTAAACTATTATTTGTTCAAAGCCTTTTAACTCTTTTCCCGGTTTGATTCTCCACTAGTGCTTTTAAAAATTTGAAAGCATTAAATACTTGGTTTTTTTACTCTTTAATACATGCACTCAAAGCTTCCTTAAGAAATCATCAATGAGGGTTAAAAACTATCTTACTCAACCCAGAGAGAGTAGCCCCCAAAGATCAGAATGTATATACTTTAGAGTCAACTTTGTAGTGTGTTCTCATATGCTGAATTTCACCTGTGGGCTTTTTCCAACACACAATGCTCACAAAACTCTAAATTCTATAATTTGTCATTTCTAAACACTCCATAATCTTTTCAATTCTTTAAGTCCATTTTCACCCAAATGTGCCAGTTTCATATGCCATATTTTAGACTTATCAATGTTACTGTTCACTGATCAATAATTGATCCCTCAATAGTACTTCCATTCAAGATGTAGAGACTACTAGCCTTGGTCTCATTCATCAACATAAATGACCCTTTGACCACTTTCAAGTTTCTATTTTCTACCTTGAAAGTACAACCACTGTTTTAGTTCTCTTAAACAAATCAAATTCCTCTTTAAATCTAGAATGTATCTCACATCCCTCAACTCTCTAATTATTCGATCATAACTTTTCATTCTTATAGTCCTAATACCAGTAATCTTACATGTTGAATTATTTCCCATTAATATTTTTCCTTTGCTTACAGTATGATAATTCCGAAATAATTTTAAGTTAGGACTCATGTAAAATGTGCATCTTGAATATAGGATCCACTTACCTCCAAACATATTCTAATGCAATCAATGTGACAATACTATCATAGCCAACATCCGAGGTTACTGTTACATCCCTTCTTGATCTTTTGACTTCATCTTGGTCTTTTTTTTAGATAATCCCTTTTAAAGCGCTATTTTTTCTTACAAAAGTAGCATTTCTTCCCTTTAACTTTGGACTCCAATATGTTGGCATTCTTTCCATTTGATTCTCTCTTCTCAAGCCTTTCTCTCGTTGACAAGCCTTCATTATTGTAATCTTTGGCATCAAACTTCTTTGCTAATTATTTTACATTATTCATGGTTAAAGATTCTCTTCCATATAAGAGAGCATCCGTAAAATACTTATAACTTGGAAGTAATGAACTAAGCAGGATATGACTTTATCTTCATCCCTAATCTTTTATATGAATGGTTTCAAGATTAATAATAATCTTATTGAAACCATTAATATGATCTTTAAAAGAGCCCATTCCCTCATATTGAACTAGTAGAGTTTTTTCTTTAGATGAAACCCGTTGACTAAAGATTTGATCATATATAGGGAATCCAATTTCTTCTATAGGCTAATTACAATCTTTTCAATGGCCACCTCTGTTAAGACTTAATCACTAAGACTGAGGACAATGACACTTATAGCTTTCCTCATTATCTCTGCACGATCACCATCTGCCTTTGAAGATTTTGGTTTCTTGCCATCTAGGTCAGATACAACTTCTTCAATTGTAAATTCGAGCCTTTGACTAACCAAAAGTGACTTCATTTTAATTTTTTTTGAATTAAAATAATTCTCCTTATTAAACTTCTCAATAACAAATTTATGGGTAGATATTAGGTTCATAATCTCGCTTTGATACCAATTATTAGAATTATCAAACCTAATCTAAAGCTTAGCACATAATTGAATTAAGAAACAATAAACTAAGAAAGAAAACAATCAAGAATATATAGATCAATTATGTGGTTCGATAGAAATTACATCCACAGGCCAACATAAGAAAGATTGATGCTATTATTTAATCAATATCAAAGAGTTACTTATACAAGCTTTATAAACCTTCAAGAATCAAAAGAAATGAAGAATTACAAAGACTACATTAAATTTTCCAAATTCGGATATTTATAAGCCAAAATTGCAAGCTTCAACCTAAAACTCTAACAAACTTAACTAACTTTTGTCACATGTCAGTATCTAATTGGCTCAAACTCTCTAAGTAAAACAATATATTTGTAGTCATTTTGGACCTATAATCTTTTCTCTATCTCTTAATTACTCTAAAATCTACATCACTTACTTCAGTTAGCATTTTAGTTTTTAAAACTTCTTTTGTTATACAATTTAGTCTCTAATACAATACATCTAACTCGTCATTAATTTTTAATCAATATTTTATATATATGATTAGTGGGAATCTTAAACTTATCCTCAATTCATTGACTATTTTTTTCATGCCTCTATCTAATTTCACATATATCTCCCCAACCCCACCCCATCGGAGACATATCTACACAAAACATTTTGACTTTTTTAAAAAATGGCCAAAATAAAAATTCAGCTCATTTAAATATTAAACGTGTTTATAGAATGACTAACATTTCAAAAATGAAAATTATTTGTTATAAATAACAGCAACAAACCACTAGAGTTGTCAGTTTTAGAACTTTATGTTCATTTACGTTTGAAATACATGGATAATGCATTTTATTAAATTAATTATTGTGAAAAATATATTTTAAAATTTTGTGTATGCACCAGCTCATATTTTAACTCTTTGGGAGTTCGAAAAAATTGTCTAGTAGTAAAATTAAATTCTATGCAAGTATTAGTTTCTCCGTTTTTTTTACACGAATAAAGGAAATAAAAAAAAAGGAAGAAAGAAAAAAGAAAATAATAATAAATTAAAAAAGGCGCGAAGCTAAGATAGTGATAGTGCCATCGCGTAGATTACTATTTGGCCTTGGCTGTTGGCGCCGTCCTCTGATTAAACGACAGAAGACTCCTCAATCTCTCAAAGGGAGAAAATAATAGACACGGCAGCAACAAATTCCACTATGAAGGAATACTCAGCCGCATCAATAGCTATCAAATTCGACGAACCAATCCCCTTACTGGTGGGGGCCCGATTCCCGCAGGCCCACACGACGATCCATCAATCGGCGTTTATCTTCTGGCCTTCAGGAGCCCCCATTCTGTTGGGAAAGATCACAAAATACTACACAGCGGAAATAATTCTTTCTCCCACTTTGTGTTATTAAAATGGGCAATATGTCACCAATGTAAGCACAACAATATTACCACAAACATTAACCATCAATCAATCACAATGAACACCAAATTTTTACGTAAAAAACCCAATTAAGAAAAAACCACGGGACCGTAGTTCGATATCAACACTTTTACTATACAATAATAAAAGGATTACAACAATGTTCTCTCTAGAATCACCACTAGAGGCTCACCACAACATCAAGAACATTAATCTTGGCTCAACAATAATAAATCTAACAAATTCTCCTTAAATGTAAATTTGCTAGATAATGCTAAATCAGAGGCTAAATCGAAAATCAAATCCGATAGAATTGTAGAGCAAGATGTTGGGAACTCACCTTCAAAATTTAAGCAAAATCGGAGCTCAAATTGACATCCAATCATCAAAGAGAAAACTAAAACCCTAAGTTTTATTTTTCTCCTTCTCTCTCGTTCTTCTCTGTTTTCTGCTTCTACTTTTGCCTCAACCTTCTGTCTTCTCTTCAAAACAAAACACGGAATTTGTATTTCAATTAGTGTGCACTTATAACAAATTTCAGTTAACTCTTTTCATAATTAATTACATAAAAGCCCCTGAACCCACATGATGTGGATCTCACCAATAAATTTCCCCCTCCACGTCATGTGAAAGGATCCACTAGACCCGCTTTCCCTTTACAAACTTGAAGCTTCTCCTTGGACAATGACTTAGTCATCATATCCGATCCATTCTCACTTGTATGTATCTTTTCAAGTTGTAACAATTTTGATTCTAATACGTCACGTACCCAATGATACCTAACATCAATGTGCTTGGATCTTGAGTGGAATATTGGGTTCTTTGCCAAATGAATGGCACTCTGACTGTCACAGTAAACTATGTAGCTCTTTTGCTTCACACTCAACTCTTGTAGGAACTTATTCATCCACAAGGTTTCCTTGCAGGCTTCAGTAACTGCAATATATTTAGCCTCTGTGGTAGACAAAGCAACACATTTCTGAAGTCTGGATTGCTATGACACAGCTCCCCCTACAAAGTAATCAGGTATCCTGATGTAGACTTTCTAGAATCCACATCTCCTACCATGTCTGCATCTGTGTACCCATACAACACAGATTTATCACCACCAAAACACAAACATGTCTTAGAGATGCCTCTAAGGTATCTAAAAATCCACTTCACTGCTGTCCAATGCTCTTTGCCAGGATTAGAGAGAAACCGACTAACAACACCAACTGCATGAGTAATATCTGGCTTAGTACAAATCATAACATACATCAAACTACCAACAGCTGATGCATAAGGCACTGCACCAATTTCTACCTTTTCTTTCTCACTTGTAGGACATTGCTTGGAACTAAGCTTGAAGTGACCTACAAATGGTGAACTAACTAGTTTTGCCTTACTCATGTTGAATCTTTCAAGAACCCTTTCAATGTAGTTTTCTTGAGATAACCATAACTTTCCATTTTTCCTATCACGGGAGATCTTCATGCCAAGGATTTGTTTAGCCTGTCCTAAATCCTTCATAGCAAATGACTTACTGAGTTCTCTCTTCAATCCTTCAATTTTACTACTATCATGGCCAATAATTAACATATCATCTACATAAAGCAAGAGAATAATGAAATCATTATCTGCAAACCTCTTCATAAAAACACAGTGGTCTGATGTAGTTCTGCTGAAATTATGATTTTCCATGAAAAAATTAAATTTCTTGTACCACTGTTTCGGTGCCTGTTTCAGCCCATACAAGCTTTTTTTCAACTTGCACATTAAATCTTCCTTGCCTTTGACTCTGAATCCCTCAGGTTGCTCCATGTAGATTTCCTCCTCCAAATCACCATCAAGGAAAGTTGTATTTACATCAAGCTGCTCAATCTCCAAGTTTAAACTTGCTACTAAATCAAGGACAACTCGGATAGAAGACATCTTCACTACAGGAGAAAAAATTTCTTCAAAATCAATTCCTTTCTTCTGACCAAACCCTTTCACAACCAACCTAGCCTTGTACCTTAGTTGTAAGTTGTTTTCAGTCTTCAGCCTGTAAACCCATTTGTTCTTCAAAGCTCTCTTACCTTTAGGCAGTTTTGCTACTCCTCTTGTATAGCTTTAAACCACTCATTCTTGTGCTGGTGAGATATAACTTCCTGAAAGTTTTCAGGTTCTCCCCCGTCTGTAAGCATCACATACTCATGTGGTGGATATTTAAAGGAGTGGTAGCGCTCTCTCATAGATCTTCTTAATTGAGGCTCAACAGGTGGATCAAATGATTCTGTAGGTGCTTGCTTAACCTGTTCTGCTAGACCATCATTATCAACTCTATTATTAAAATCTTCTTGTGCATCTTCCCCATAATCATCATAAACTACAGGTGGAAGAACTGATCTGAAAGTATCAGGAATAGGAATTTCATCACATTCTTGAGGCTTTTCATCTTTCTCTACCCCATCAACTATCTGATCTTCAAGAAATGTAACATCTCTGGTTTTGATGATTTTAACTCACTGAATCCCATAATTTGTACCCAAAGTCTTCATGTGTATAACCCAAAAAGATACACTCCCTAACCTTATTGTCAAGCTTCGACCTTTCATCTTTTGGAATGTGAACAATTGCTCTGCAACCAAACACTCTTAAGTGCTTATATGAAACATCTTTCCTGGTCCAAACTCTTTTAGGTACATCATCATCCAAATGAGCTGAAGGAGAAAGGTTAATTAAATCAACTGTAGTATGCATTGCTTCACCCCAAAAGTATTTAGGTAGCTTTGCATCAGATAGCATACACTTGATTCTTTCTTGAATCGTTCTGTTCATTCTCTCTGCCACACCATTTTGCTGAAGAGTTTTTGGCACGGTCTTCTCAGTCTGATACCATAGGATCTACAATACTACTTAAATGGTCCTCTGTACTCACCACCATTGTCCACCCTTACACATTTCAACTGTCTCCCTGTCCCTCTCTCAACCTTAACATGAAAATCTTTAAAAACATCAAGTACCTGGTCTTTAGATTTTAGAGCAAAAATCCATACTTTTCTAGAACAGTCATCAATAAAAGTTACAAAGTAAAGTGCACCTCCACGTGTTCTAGTTTGTATGGTACATACATCAGTGTGTATCAAATCAAGTAAGTTTGCTCTTCTAGATGGATAAAAATTACGAAATGCAACTCTATGTGCCTTTCCTGCTAAACAATGATCACAAGGTTTAAGAGACTTACCTACCTGCCAAGCTGGGTAGAAAATTCTTATTGATTAGAACTTGAAGCCCTTTCTCACTTATGTGGCCAAGTTTTTTATGCCACAACTCAATGTCAAATTCTTTTGCTGCTATATTGATATCTTCTTTTATGAACTTAGCTTCCATAACATAGAGAGTGTTTACCTTCCTTCATTTGGCTAGAATTATAGAACCTTTGGTGAGCTTCCATTTACCTTCACTAAAGCAGTTGCAATAACCATTATCATCAAGCTTGTCTGTGGAGATCAAATTCAGACGCATTTCTAGAACATGTCTGACATCCTTAAGTAGTAATCTGCTACCAACACTGGACTCTAAGTAAATATCTCCTATGCCCACAATCTTGGATGCACCATCATTTCCCATCCTGACATAGCCAAAATCACCAATAGTGTAGGATGTAAAGAAATCACAATTTGAAGTAACATGAAAAGAAGCACCCGAATCAATTACCCAATCACTTGTATGACATGTGAGATTTATGAAGTTCCCATCATAAACAATAGTCATATCCCCATCAGCAACTACTGTATTGCTTACTTGTTCATTTTTCTGTGATTCACCTCTTTCCATAGCCTGTTCCCTTTTTCATATTCTACACTCTCTCTTTATATGCCCAATTTTGTTGCAATGGTAACACTTGACATTTTTCCGTTGAGACTTGGATCTTTCTCTGTAGTTGTTATTACCAGAACTTCTACTTTGGCTTCTTCCACGTCTTTCATGCTTTTCTGTAACAAGTGTTTCTGTCTCAGGAGAACTCATACCTGCATTCTTTCTTCTGGCTTCTTCATTTTGCATTCTATCCATAACCATTTCCATGGTTAGCTTCCCATTTGGCACTAAATTATTTACTAACACCACCAATGTTTCCCAACTATTCGGTAAAGAACTAATCAATAACAATGCTTGTAATTCATCATCTAGTGAAATATTCATAGTTGTCAACTGGTTCACTAGGCCTTGAAACTTACTGGTGTGCTCATCTATACTGCGTCATTCCTTGTATTTTAGATTCACAAGCCTCTTCATTAAATTGGCTTTATTTTGTGGTGTAGGCTGCTCATAAATGGATTCTAATTTTCTCCATATAACATCAGCCTTAGTCTCTTTTGCCACATGGTGAAATACACTTTGATCTATCCATTGCCTAATGGTGCCAACACATTTTCTATGTAATTGGATCTACTCTTTATCACTCATTTTCTCAGGTTTTACAATATCCCCTTCAATGGGTTCATGTAGGTCTTTTACAAAAAGTAAATCCTCCATTCTGGACTTCCATATATCATAATTCTATACCTTCAATTTAATCATGCATGTAGAATTTTCATCCATTTTAATTAATATAAATTAAGCACTGCACAACCTGGCTAGCTTTGATACCACTTTGTTGGGAAAGATCACAAAATACTACACAGCAGAAATAATTTTTTCTCCCACTTTGTGTTATTAAAATGGGCAATATGTCACCAATGTAAGCACAACAATATTACCACAAATATTAACCATCAATCAATCACAATGAACACCAAATTTTTACGTAAAAAACTCAATTCGAAAAAAATCACGAGACCGTAGTCCGATATCAACACTTTTACTATGCAATAATAATGGGATTACAACAATGTTCTCTCTAAAATCACCACTAGAGGCTCACCACAACATCAAGAACATTAATCTTGGCTCAACAATAATAAATCTAACAAATTCTTCTTAAATATAAATTTGCTAGATAATACTAAATCAGAGGCTAAATCAAAAATCAAATCCAATAGAATTATAAAATAAAATGTTGAAAACTCAACTTCAAAATTTAAGCAAAATCAAAGCTCAAATTAACATAAAATCATTAAAAAAAAATTAAAACCTTTTTATTTTTGTCTTTCTCCCTCAATTCTTCTCTATTTTCTGCTTTTACTTTTACCTCAACTTTCTGTCTTCTCTTCGAGATAAAACATGAAATTTATATTTAATTAGTGTACACTTATAACAAATTTCAGCCAACTCTTTTCATTTTCATAATTAATTACATAAAAACCCCTGAACCCACGCGAATCCCACCAACAAATTCCTGGGCCGTTGCATACAAATCCTGCGAGTCCAAGATACTCTCGCAGTGCGAACACGGCACCAGGATCGGGTGCGCTGTGAGGGCCTCCAACAAGTGCAAGCCCCCCTGGTGGCGGAACCTGATTGGTCAAAAACCCTCGGACTTTAAAGAGAGAGAAGAATGCGAAGTGCGTGGGATGGAAGCGTTCTTGGCTGTTGCCAAGGAGAAGTGCGTGGGTTTTGCTAAAGAGAAGTTGTCCAAGCCGTTTGGGAACGCGAGAATTGCGGGGAGAGTGGGCACCAGAGAGGTAGAGAAGCTCCTTTGCTTGGCGTCGTTGCCGGATAGGAGTACGTGGCGGGATTGGATTGGAGTGCAGCGGTTGACTTCACGGCTTTTGGGTGAGTGTGGATTATGGATGACGAATTATAGGGCGAGTGAGTTGATTGGCTCAGATGACAATTACGAGCGCTTCTTGAACTATTTCTGAGGTATGATTTATTAATCTCGATCATCTTTATGTGAAGATAGATTGTTAGATATGGATGATAGAGCTTAGTGAGTTAATGAATTATCGGTTAACCAAATTTTGATTGATCAAATTCTTTGTGACCAGCAATTGGTAGTCTCTCATTTTGGTCTGCACATTGATTATATTCTTTCTTATACCAGTGTTTCTGTGCTGTTTATTTATTTTTTATGCGAAGCATGTTAATCTTTCTTGGGTAGGGATTATAGATTTTATTGAATTATTTATAGATCCACTGGAATTTGAATTATCTAATCTTATCGAGTAGTTATTAGTATTAGTAGACGAGTGATTAATGCACATTTTAGTTGTTCGATGGCATCTGCTTGTGGTCTGCACATCATTATGCCAGTGTTTCTGTGCTGTCTTAATGTTTTCCCTTGAAACTGATTCTCCAAAATTGTGGTTTTTGTTTGCAGTTCTTGGTTTTATTTTTTGTACAATTGACAATGTTCTTCCTTTTGGAATTATGAGAGAATATTAACAGGGCAATTGACTTATACACCTTGAAATCCTAGGAATTTGTTTTGCATGACGACATGCTACCATCTTTGTGAAGTGACTGATGCTCCAAGACCCTTCATATTCCTAGATCACACTCAACCTGTATTTAACACTCTTGTGCTTTATGTATTTATATTGATATTGTTCCAATTGTTAAATATTATTTTTGATGAGTGTTACTGCTCATGGTTATCAGTATATTCCTTTATTTATCAAAAGGTATTATGAGTAATAATCCTTCACCAAGGTCCAAGCCCATTCTACAAGCAACACAACCACCAGCATGCTAATATCCCCTGCCATCTTCACTTGCCCAAACTGCCAATTGAAGAACCTCTGCCCGATAACTCATGAATGTTGGCTACCATAGCCATCCTAGTAGCACTAGTTTTCTATAACTTTTAATGAATCTTATTACCAGCACCACACACCACCATAGTTCTCACCCCTGACAGCACTATCTTGCTCATCTTCACCAGTCTACTCATCACTGTTGGCTCAATCTTCAGTATCATTATTGTGTCATGACTATCTTGTATTGATTTGTTTTCCCTCTCACAGTTTATCATCTTTAAGAAGTTCTACCAATTGATTTAGGAATACATCATTATATATTTCTGTTTCAACAGTTATGTGTAAAACTGTTTTTGTTTTAGTTACTTGTTTTTTCTTCTAAGGTCTTTTCGTTCGAATGAATCTTCTTTATTCTCTTACTATAATTTTGATGACATCTTCATTTCTACTAGTGCCCTTAGAGTAATGCTATATTTAAATAGTTGAGATAAAAAATTTATATCTCAATTGATGTGATATTTGATGTGTTCATCGATTTGTATAATATAATAATCATACTAATAAGAAGTAAAAAGTGAATAACTACTTAATAAGTGGTATTCACCAATTGGTGACAAGTCAGTTGGAATACAAACAGTACGTGTAGCATTACTTGTGTTTTTATTATTTTCCCCACTTAGTTTTTCTTTTTTTTTTCTAGAACTAACATGTCATTACTTCTGTAATGGGGTTGATATTGGAAATGCCATTTGCCAGTAGTTGTTTATTACACGTATTTTTTTATTATTATTTAGAATTAGCAAAATAGATTTATGTAGTCAAATCATCTGCTGGATAGTGGCTCTGTTTGGGTTGGAAGAGCGTGTTAGTGGCTATGAACCTAAATAGTAAATACTGGCCCTGAGAGCCTTGGGACAATAGTTTGATATTTCTTGAGCAGAAGACTTGAGAACTGACTTTGTAGTAGCTGTGGATCTAATGTATGGTAAGGTTCATGTTTGATAACTTCTTTCTCGAACTGAAAGCCATGGTTTTATTGCATTAAGTCAAAATTTTGGCATACAGAACTTTTTATTTAGGTTGGGCAGTTGCCTTTTTCTTCTTTATTGGGGGATGGACTGGGGGCAATCGGCATGGTAAAATGCAGTGCCTGAATAGAGATCATCTCTTGTTGCATTTCCTTTTGTAGAATCGAGATTATCTTTTTTTGGAGGTTGAACCAACAACTCTATGGGCTATGCTGTGAGTTGGGCCTAACTGACTTAAATTGGCTTTACTAATTACCAAACGAAGTTTGGGCTTAAGTTATCACCCAACAAAACGATTTACTACGATTTGAAGCGGGTGGGCTTGGGCTGCGTTTGAGCTACATGAGATCAGCTACCGTAGCTTTCGTGTCGGACACTATCTAAAAGTTGATACCTAAAGCTTTATTTTTATGTTGTACATTTTTATGTAATGTTTGTCTTTTGATGCTTTTAACTGCTCAAAAAGTATTTAAATTCTGCTCTTTCAGGCTAAAACATAAATTACATATTGATAAGGTTATCTATATAATATCTAAAGGGATTAGGGTATAATTTTTAGTTATACTCAGCGACGTAAACTTTTTTTTTTTTTAATATATAGCGTCTCTAAACTATTTGCTTTTATCGTGATCATAGCTGTAGCTGAGGTTGGATATCTAGGGTGAATTTGGAAATGATCTTGTAGAAAGTGCTTTGGTGAAAAAGGTTTATATGTAACTCCTCACAAGCGATTTCGAAAGCACATATAAGGTGTATTTAAAGGAAAAAAATTTTCGAAGTGTTTTTCCGATCTGAAAGAGGCTTTTGTTTTACTTCAATACAAGGTGTACAAAAGAGAGTTTTTGAGATTAGCAAATTACTGGAATGCCAAGTTAATTTGGGCTTGGATCACTCTACGTTGGGCTTACAATAACCCGTATAGCCTATGTTGTCCACAAAACGTCACATAGGGTCCGGATCGATCAGTCAGGATCGCTTTTGTTTGATTAGTAGAATGGAGTGGTTTGTGTGCTCTGACAATGATCTTGATTTAAATCCTGATCACGAGTTGCAAATTGCCAAAAGATTTTCTGATTGGGATTAGTGTCGTGTTCCAAAATGTCAACATCTCTTGTCAATATCTAGAGCTTCTTTAGCCCTCAATCCTGACTTTTTTGTAGATAAAAAGTACGCATTATTGGAAAAATTATATCAAGAAAATTCAACACAATATAACGTGCTGGCGGGGATTTCATGCTTGACTAGAAATCTCACTTTGCTTTGTTCTTTGTCGCGTTTATTTTTATTCTTGGTGTTGTCATGGCATTTCTTTTTTCATTTTTCTTGGTCAAACGATACAGCCATTAAATTCCGAGCAAGAAACAATACCTTCAGATTTCATCCAACCTTTAAAAAATTAGATATTAAAAGTAAACTCAGACGCAAGTCATCAATTTAGTAGGCTATGGAAGTTGCTAGGAAGTTGCAGTAACAGCTACTGAATGAATTTCATTTCTCTAAAGTATGTAGGCAGCTTTGTTCAATTGATCAGAATTAAAGCTGTCTTAGTCAGCTATTCCCGAGGTTCACGTGGATGACAACAATAGCCGAAAGTAAAATATGAAAAAAAGAAAGAAAAAGAGATGACCGAGGTTTCCAGGAAACTGTCCAATTGACAGATTGGAGTAGAAAAGAAAATTGGAATACAACATTGAATGTTGTTGTGGTTGTTTCTTGTAGTTAGGTGAAACAACCGGCAACCTCCTTAAGTATGTTACAGTTTGGAGAACGATTGGCGAGTTCAAATTTCAAACTAAGACCTGGGGTGTCTTTATTTCGTGTAGCTTTGGTTGTTTACCCTTGTGTTTTTGCTTTAATTTTTATCAGACTTTTTTGAACTCTTGACATAAGCTTGGGTTTCCTGGGACGTAAAGTAGGGAAGAAAAATAACTTTTATTCTTTCATTGATCTTGTTTAGCATTCTTTTTTAACAATTCTGTGGAGGGAAGCAAGTACGGAGAAAAGAAAGAGCAAAAAGAAGGATAACTTCTCCTGAGCCCTGACTAGTTAAACAAAAATGTGAGTTTTGGAATTACAAATTAATTTTCTTTTTAAAAAAAACACATACAACCTACATTGTGGATACTGCGAAGTATGTTGTCACCCTTTCTCACCACCTTGTATCAACAAACGGATTAATATGAATTACATTTGCATTTTTTTAAAAAAAACAATGCGGTTAGATAATTCTTTGTACAAAGGTTTGTTGCATAAAAAATAAAAAATTGTAATAGTAATTTGTTATTAAAAAAAAAAACTATAATCATATAGATGTTCGTGTATATCGCAGTGATGTATGCAATTGAATTTAGTATTACTAGTAAAGCTGAACTTGTCCCAGCGAAGGAAGTTTCCATGGCAAGTTTGCGCCTAGATGTGAAACTAAAATACTCTTTTATGTTATAATAGTTGTACAAGTTAGAGGAAAAGAATACGAAACACTTAGCTTACGCTGTTCTTATTCGCTTGTCGCTTGGCACTAGTCTTTTAAGTTTTTAAGTTTTTAATTCGTTTCGAATTGATTATATTCATGCTAAAATTTCTCCGCTTATGACTTAAAAATAGATTAAATATTTGAGTGCTTGTTTCATAAAAGTAGAAACACAACACAATTTGGCCAGAAATTCCTCACAGTACACACGTGTCAGACAAAAAATTTCACTTTTTTTTTTAATTAATTAATAAAATTTTATTTGCTATCTTGGGCGGCCAGGCGGCAGAGACGGAGTCAACACGATAAAAACCAATACATATAGGGACAAAATAAGGGTCCGGATACGCCACGACCATTTTTCAAATAAAATTATATTGTTCACCGACTCATTCATCCGATATTTATTATGAACCTTGCTCCAGGGTAACGATAGTAGACATTTTTATGTGTAGTGTCCGAATCAATATCACGAGGAAATTTCCTAAATCCATTTGAATGCCAAAACTTGCTTAGTTGACGGCGTAATTTAATTACCGTGATTCCTTAAGAGTTGACTTAAAAACCAAAAACTTAATTCAGATTATTGTTTCTATTCGACATAATTAGAAATTAAATTGATATTCAGAAAATATAACTCTTTTGTTTTATTATGTCAATATATAAGGATACATATTGAGAAAATTTTACTTGATGAATTTATAGTGATTAGAAGTAGAGAGTTAGCAACTTTCAATGATTACCAAGAGTATAACAGTATAGTGTTTAATAGACTTCTCTTTATGACAAAAGGAGAAAAATAATTCTACGAATAATGATTTGATTTAGGACCACAACTCTACAAGAAATTTTTATATATTAAATTAATTATTTTATCATCAATCATAGTTTAACTCTCTACACATAATAAGCTCATACTTAATAAATATTTTTAAATAGATACTTAATAATCATATTATTAATCATAGTTTAACTAATATCGAGTCTCTACATATAAAAGATAGTTTAAATAGATTATTTAAATTGATCCTTATTTTAAAATAGCTTATAATATTTAATTATTATTAATATGTAAACCCATATAAGAAATAATAAAACTTAACAATCTTTCACTTAGGCTACATTTCATTTAGAAACAATTGTATATTATAAATTTTAATATGCACAGTAAATGTTATCTTATCTTGAAACATCTCTTTAAATATAATTTGGTCTATTAACTATATCAATATAGAATCAAAGCGACTTCCGTTACATATATTCATAACTAGACCCATTAATGATCACTATACCAATATAATCAATGACATAGATTAAATATAAATGTGTAACATAGAAATTACATAAAATGTGATCTTAAACATGCTTATTTTTAACTGGTCCCATTTTATAATTGTAACAAGTTAAACCATATACTTTCTAAACTTTATACAAATTCACAATAAAAAGTGCAACTTTATTTTAAAGTTTTAATAAATAACCATCAAACTTTTTATTTTATAAAAGATAAAATATAAGTGTATATTAAAAAATGAACATTAGATAACGAACTCTTACTATTTATGTATATCATTAAATAATACAACATCTATATAAGCAATATGTTCATAGAACACCTTGAGTGGTAATCCTTTGGTGAATGGATCCATAATCATGAAGTTTGTACCAATATGTTCTATCGACACTTATTAAATATGAACTCTTTTTTGAACAACTAGAAATTTGATGTCTATGTGTTTAGATTTCGATAAACTTATGTTGTTATGGGAATATAACACATCAAGTTTATTATTACAATAAATTTTCAATGCTCTTTCAATACCATTGACAACTTATAGCCCTGTGATAAAGTTTCACAATCATATCCTATAGTTTGGTGTTTTAAAACAAGTTATAAAGTCAACCCGTATAATAAAAAAAAGCTATGAGCGTCTACTTAATATTCTTCCAAGAATAGCTCTCTGGGCCAAAGTGTATATATAGTATGATGTGAATCTTTTACTATCTAGGTATTCAAATTGATGGGTTAAAATAAGAAATAAGGACTAATGAGATAGAAATAATGAATCGAAAAATAGAGTTCAGCAGGGGCAGCAATAATTGTGGAATCTTCTATTGGTACATGGACAACTTTGTAGATCGATAGGCTTATCAACTTCATTATAAAGGACGATGCTACAACATTGAGCCCGTTGCTGGAGAAGAAAATCAATATATATGTTATGTAGCTTACCCCTTAGACCTTTTTGAATAAAATTAGAGTCAGAATACCTTTTGATTTTTAATTTATCTCATCCCTTATATACGAGCATGTAGTCTTTTGTTCTATGTAAATATCATATAATCTATTTGGCTGCTTTCTAGTAATCCATCACAGGGTTACTTAAATATCTACCTAGCATTCTAACAATATATGTAATATGCCTACATACTTGAGCATGTATGAGATTCCTCATAAGAAAATTTATACATCTCTTTTTGTTCAATCTCATTTTTTAGGCATTGATTGAGAGTGAACTTATCACCCTTAGCAATGGGCATATTTTTTATAGCACAATCCTTTATGCCAAACCTGTTAAGCACTTAATAGTTATTTTGTGATAACCTAACAATATCTTGAGTGCACTCTCGATGTATCTGTATTCCTAATATAAAAAATACATCCCAAAGATTTTTCATCTCAAAATCCCTTGATAAAAATATTTGATTTTATGTAATAAGCCTATATCACTACTTTCCAATAATATGTCATCGACATACAAAATCAAGAAGATAAACTTACTAACACTGAACTTTGATATTTACATTCATCAACTGTATTTTCCTCAAAGCCAAATGAGGTAACTACTTGATGAAACTTGTGATACCATTAACAAGTGTTGAGATTTGTGCTTATGTGCCATCTCAATTTTATATGAATATTGTCATCATATTTATGCAATAAATAAATATTTCATTAAATCGATAATTATTTTTTAATCAAGTAAGATGCTTGTAATATTTTGGACATTATATTGATCTAAAGGAGTTTAGATCAGGTTTAAAGAGTTAGAACCTTATTTGAAATGGAACAAAGACCTGAGAATATACTTATAATGATATAGTTGTAAGAGTTGCTAGGAAATGTCATTGTGCAAGTATGTTTTTGAATTATATGTTCCTGATCTATTTACACCGATGTAGGATTTGTCGAGTGGAATCGATTTATGTAGATTAGTGTATGTATATATATGGTTAATTCAAATGGTTAATCTTAGTAAACCATGAGCTTAGTAAAAGCTCGTATATATATATATACATGTATTTAGTAAGGATTGAATACTGAATAGAATCAATAAAGACCTCCAATAGATATCCTATAAATCTGTTAGTGAAGGGTCTTCTCGAGTTGAGTAGTATTCGTGGTCCCTTGACCTGAGCACCATGGTGGGCTTGTGAGTGATCCACCATATTTAGGTTACACACATGTCAGAGACTTTTCATGGTCTGACTATTGCGTGTCACTGAGTATGGTCCGATGCTCATGGAGTTCGGTGAGTGTATATATGGGATCCGTTAGCTCATATGAGTGAATTAAATATCCAGATGCTCTAAAGTTGTATTCTAGGAAGTCTTATGGCCATAGGCATTTAACCCGAGAAAGAGTTTACTGTGGTATAAATAATATCGCAAAGAAGTTTGTGCATATTGTTTATTAGAATACAAATCAATGAGATAAGTTTACGGTTGAGCAATAAGGGACTTGGCGGTGCTGATCCATGTCTCCGCTCTTCCAGGATATTAATGACAGAGGGATTATATGAGTATGAATTAACCTCAACTTGTATGGTTTAATTCACCATTTTGTATTATCCATAATGTGTGGGGGGGGCGCATTGGTTATGGACTTACAGAAATATTTCGCGAGACAAAATGGATGTGAACTTAGGGAGTCTCACTATATGAAATATGCGCGTTGAGCACATGGGTAGCGCACCGAATCGAAATATTCAATCTGAAAAGTTTTTCAAAAAATATTTATTTATTTTAGGGTCTCTCGGGGAATAGCTAAGGTTTAAGTGTTAAACCTAAAATTGTGTCAAATGAGATTTGACACTTTTATCTATCTAATGTATGTCTCAAATTGTGCTAATAATTTGTATGAGTATTAGATCAGGCATTGGTGTATATAGCTATCATTTAAAAAAAATATTATTATTTATTTAAATTATGTTAATTGACTATTTATTTATTTTAAGGTTTCTCGGGGAGATCATAAGATTTAAGTGTTAAATTCGAAATCTCGACAAATGAAACTTACCATTTTTATCTTTCTATTTGTTACCACATATTATATCATTAATTTGTTGAAACATTACACGTAGCATAATTTTGTTAATTCAATTATTAAATGTTAATAATTATAATTGACTAAAGGATAGTTGTTATTTTGCTTATAAAATTTTGTAAACCAAAATTTATTTCTGTCAAATGTAATTCGACCAATTTATACCACCAAATACTTTAGTTTAACCAAGAGGTGAGCTTTTTATATTGTCATGCTTAATATATAAAGCATGTGTTGGCTTCTTTTTAATTGACTTTGAAAAGCAAAAAAAGCCATTAGCCTTTGTCACATTTTGCCAACATGTTAAACATGCCACCTTTTCATTTGTTTTAAACATGAGGTGCACTTAGAATTGAAGAATGAATTGCACATAATGCTTATAAAATTTTGCTACTGAAAAGTTTTTAATTGGCAATAGTGGCAGTCATTTAGGCTATATATATAAGGTAACTCTATTTGCTTTAAAATGGCAAGGCAAGTAAAAGGAAAAATATAGTTTATTCGAGAGAAATAAAAGTGAAGCAAGAGTTGTTTCAAGTGTTTTATATTATGAAAAAGAAAGTTATTATTCTAACTTGTGGAAGCTCACTACGTTTCTAACTAGAATTGTTCAAAATATACTTCGAAGGCGAGTCTCCTAATGTCATTAGTGTAATGAAATTATTTTAATGTGTATTAATTCTACTGCGTTGTATGTGAGACATATAATATTTAAAATTATTTAAAATGCACGCATTTACTCGTAGCACGGTGCACACGCACACAACACCCAACAACAAGATATTTGCTTAAGATCGTAAATGGACTTCTATAATTTGCAGACCATATTCTTTAGATTTTCAGACACAAATTTTTTTTTGTTGCACCATATATATTGTTTCCTCAATATCACCATTAAAAAAAAAATACTTAAACTTTATAAAAAAAAAAACACTTAAAAAACACTATATATATTGTTTTCTCAATATTAGTATCGGACCATACCTAGCGACACTCAATGGTCAGACCACAAAAGATCTTTGACATGTGTGAAACTTAAGTATGGTGAATCACTTACAAGCCTACTATGGTGCTCAGGTATAGGGACCACGAATACTACTCAACTCGAGAAGACCCTCAATTGACAGATTTATGAGATATCTATTAGAGGTCTTTATTGAGTCTTGTTTAGTATTCAGTCCTTACTGAATACCTGTATATCTATACGAGCTTTCACTAAGCTTATGGTCTACTAAGATTAACCATCTAGATAATCCAGATATAGATATACACTGATCTACATTAATCGATTCTACTCAACGAACCCTACATTGGTGAAAATAGATCAGGAACTTATAATTCGAGAATAAAAAAATTTGTGTATATCTGATCTATTTGACCCCCAAAGAAATAAAAAATTACGATCTGACCTTGAAATACTGAAAAGTTTGTAAACAGACCCCTAACTGAAAATAGTGAACTTCAGGTGGCGTGTCCGGCTTACTCTGACCTTTGATTGACATAAACTCGGTGTCGTTTGAACGGCCGGTGAATAGAGATTCTTTTGATCTGGGCGGTGTCGATCACGTCGCCGTAGAATGACCGAGATCTGAAGTGAAAGTGACCAGCGACAGTGGCGTTCTGGTAGCACGTCTGACGATTTCAGACCTCGAATTGGTGCATCGTCAACGGCGTTGAAACGGCCGGTGACTGAGGATTATTTTGGTGTGGGTGGTGTCGGTCACATCGTCGTAGAACGACCGGGATCTGAAGTGACAGTGGCCGGCGACAGTGCTATTCTGGCGGTGCGTCTGGCGGTTTCCGGCCTCACATTGAATTTGAATATTTTTGTTATTCAAAAGTTGGAAAAAAAATCAAATTCATTGCTTAAGTGTTAAGCATTAGATAAGCGTTAATCTAAATATTTTAAGTGTTAAATCGGTACTGGATTATAAGCTGCTATTTTAAACAATCAAACCCACCTCAGTTGATTGCTAGAATTATCAACAAGTTCATTCCTCGTGGACTCCAAACAGATTTTAATCTAAAGACTTCAACAATGATATATTCTTAATTTGTATTAATTTAATTAATATGTATATAATTGTGTTCATTGTTTAATTTTAGACTTCCTATGTGTATGTAGCCTAATGAACACATACTACATGCATATACCTATGAATTAATCGACACTCAGATTCAATAAAAGAGGTATGCGTATCTAATTTATAAAGATTATCAATCAAATGACTAGTAGCAAAAATATTTGAATTTTGATAAAGACTAAATTTATTATTTTTGAATGAACAAAAATATTTAGATTTGTCTAAACTAGAAACAAAAATTAAATTTCTTCTAAATAATGGTACATAATAAGTTTCATCTAAATCTAAATCTAAATAATAATTGGTCTTTAATTGTAATCTAAATAATCCTATAACTTCTATAAAAGCTGCTTTGTTGTTTCTCACATAAATAAAATCTTTGAACATCAATTATGTAATACCTGTTTTTATGGGATAGAAAAAGAAAATGAAATATAAATATAATAAAATATTTTTTTAGGAGAAAATTATTCAAGTTTTATTTAAACTTAAGGATAAGAAGATGAGATAAATTTTAAAATTTTAAAGCGTGTAATATTTGAGGATACGTTTGCAAAACAAATGAGGATAACTAATAATAAAAAGAGACGTGTGTGTATGAAGAAATAAAAGGAAGACGTGTGTGAGAGAAAACTAGAAAAATAAGTATTTAGAGTGATTATTGAAGGAAGGCAATTAAGAGTTAAAGAAATTTGAGACATAAATTTTGGAGATAATGGGAAGTCTCGTGATAAGAATAAATTTACATAACGCTAGTTTTTATTAAAGGTTAGTTTTTAAATTAATATATCAAAATTGTGAGTGGAATATTACATTAAGTCTATTTTCGATATAATTATAACTTTTTTTTAAGGTGAAGTTTTATCTTTTCGGTTTATTGAAACTTCATCATTTTATTTATTTATGAAAATGTTAAATGTGAAAAAAAAATTAAATGAAGAATTATAGAATTAGTTTTGTTGCTTTGAGAGGTTTTATTATTATTCATCTTCAATAACAAGATATGGATTTCATTTGAACTAGACATAAAGACAAAATATTCTTTTTAGAAGTCGAAGAATCGTATGAGTATGTCGTGTTGGCAATTTTGCCTTGAGTGGATGCAGAATTTTTTTTTTTGTTTTGGAAGCAAATTAAAGATAAATTTATAATAATCAATGTCCATAGCGGCTATAATGGTAGACGCAATAATACCTTAGAACTTAAGTTAAAAAAAAAAAACAAAGTTTTTGGGATACAATCATCTGTATATCTTTATTAAAATAAATATATAGATTATGTATTTAAAGAAAAAAATATATATTATTAATTTTTTTTCGTGTTTGTGAAGAATAAATACCAATCTTAAATCCAATATTAGATGAAATAATTACAGTTATTGTTATTTGAAAAGAATTACTTTTAGTTTCAACTAGTACTATATTAGTCAAAGAATAATTTGATATTATTCTTATCATTATTTTTAGTTTACGTAAATATATATATATATTTATTAAAGCCTTATCTTCATAAACAGTATTATATTTAATCTGATCATACATTTTCTTTTATAAGTTGTAGTACTCTTGGTTTTGAAATCAGATAAAAATTCTATTTAAACTATAATTCTTCGGGAAGTATAGACAGTTTTTTTTTTTAAAATAAAAAAAGGAAGAAAAGTTTAATAAAAATTAAAATTTATTTTACCATCACGTGAAAGCAATCAATATATATATATATATATAATAGTTTCTTACATGGGTTAAAAATTAAAATAGAATTTATTTCCTTATATGCAAACGCAATTGTCTGTTTAAGTTTTAGGTTATTGAAATTGAATTAATAGAATTTTGTTGTTTTTCTTAAAGATTTATAACGTGATTACTAAGAAATGTGGCACCTATTTTTTTTATTTATTATTTTAAATATTTTTTTATATGCTAAGGTTTTTTTTATTTAAATATTTTCTTTTCAACAACATTATTTAGATTATTTTTGCATTTTCTTTTCTTCATTTTTGTGTGCATATCATATACATATTTTGTATCTTAAAAAAAAAAGAAGAAAACAAATTTATTAGTATGAAATAGAGTTCTTTTAGTAATGAATTAATCAAGAAATTATATTTTAAAGTAAGTGATTTTAGTCACCTAGTATGTATCCATCTTTATTCAGTTTCAGATTCAAATATAGATTCTTAAGACCCGTTCGGACAAATACAGAGGTTTTGGGCCTTGTGTTTAAATACTTAACTCTTTAGGGGCATAGCTTTACATATTTATGTACGACTAGTTAATATTTTTACTCTACCTATGCGATGTAATGCTGCCAAATATATGACTAGTTTAATCCTTTTGCTCTGCCTGTGTGTTAATAGTTACACCAGGTGTATGACCAGTTATTTTTCTTGAGTACTTATTTGGTGTCTATTTCAGCTACCAGTATAATATTTAAATTAGAAGTTCAACCAAGTTATTTTACAAAAAGATGAAAATTTTACATGTTTTTCTCATATGCAAAATATTTTGTTAAATATTACATATGAATTTAGTAAATCCTAAACGAGTTTTTCTTTTATGATAAATTGTTATAGTTAACATAGTATAATGCAAAAAATATATTTGAATATATATACATATATATATATATATATATGTATCCATTCACGGAGTTTTATGTTCACCCTATATTTCTTAAATTTTTCTCCTTCCAGGTTATTGCGTTTCAGTCAGAGCATGTTAGATTTTATATGGTCGGCCACGCAGTATTACAAAAGACTTTTCTTTTTTTATTTCTCTTATTAGAACATAGTAGAGACATTTAGTATTTATGGTTATTGATGATAATTTCATGTTCTTAATTTCTTTATCACTATTAGAATATTTTCCTATTATATGTAATCTTTTTTTTTTTTGGATTTTATGATTTGAATAAATTTTGGTACGTTGGGTTACTCAAGTTAATAGTGGTAAGAGTTAAGATCCTGCCTAACCACAAGAAAGGTTGGGTCATTTCAAATTGGCAATCGAATCCTTAAACAACTTTGTATAGACACATTTACGTGAGTAGTTACATCTTTATCTACCTATCAAATGTGTTTGGGTATAAAAACTAAATTAACTTTAGAACAAGTTGAGAAGTGTGCCTTTCTTGACATGCCATTTGGTGTATTTGGGACAGTCCTTCTTCGTATGACCAACCTTTTAGCAAAAAAAATAAATAATGACCACATCTTATTTCTTTTGTGCCTTATTATGTGAAGTTTTCATTGTAACTTCCTTTCCTTTATTTATTTTCCTTTTCTTATTAATAACCTTATTCTGAGATGTATTTACTATATGAGTACTTTCAATATTTTTTTTGCTTTAATCTTTCTTTTTCTTGCACATAATATAAAATAAGCTCATTTAAAAATTAATTTATTCTTTTGGGTGTAGTAACTCCACCTTAAATTGACTGTATTATACAGGAAGAGAGATCAGAATCAGATATACGAGCAAGTAATCAGTTAGCTCTAATTTTAGTGTCTTTAGTTTAAAAGTGAGATTAGACATCTTCAGGATGTACTTCTTACATTTCATTTTGATAAATGTAGTTTACCCTTATTATTTTAGTTTCTTAGACTTAACATTTTTTAATTCTAAACGTGATAATTAGGCTTTTATGTGTTTAATTATTATTTTGTAAGTTTAAAGCTAATGAGGCTACTAGGATTAGAAATCCGAGGAAAATAAGATGAAAATATCAAGTGTGGGATCAAAGCTCAACAATGCAGCCCCAAAAGTAAAACTATGGTGTTATAACGACCAAACGAAGCAAGTTTGGGAAAAAACTCAAGACTGTAGTGCTAAGAATTAGTGCTGTAGCACTCGTTAGGTAAAAAGTTAGGGCCATGATTGTTGAAATTTGTGCTTACGTGCCATCTCTTTATGTATGAATATTTATTTAATATTTATACTAGTATTATCATTTCATTAAATTGCTAATTATATTTTGTATATGGTAAGATGCTTGTAATATTTCAAACATTGTATGATCTAAAAGAGTTCAGATCTGGTCTAAAAGAGTCTAGATTAATGTTAATAATTAGTAACACTGAGAATTATAAATGCTAAGAGTTAGCACTAATAAGAGTTATCAGGTTATAAGAGTGAACGATATCTAAAGAGTTAGAACTTTGTCTAAAATGGGATAAAGATCTAAGAATATATTAGTAATAATGTAGTTGCAAAAAGTTACAAATAATGTTAGGAAATATCATTATGCAAATATGTTCTCAAATATTATGTTCCTAATCTATCTTCACTAATACTGGTCTGTCAGTGAATACCTTAATAAATAGATAGATCGTTGTATGTCTATATCTGAATGGTTCAGATGCTTAGTCTTAACAAACTATGAGTTTAGTGGAAGCTCATATAGAGATACAAGTATTCAATAAGGACTGAATACTGAACAGACTCACAAAGAACTCCAATAAACATCCCATAAAGTTTTCAATGTAGGGTATTTTAAGTCGAGTAGTATTCATGGTCTTTTGATCTGAGTGCCAATGTGGGCTTGTGAGTGATCCACCATATTTTGGTTCCACACATGTCAGAAACCTTTCATGGTCTGACCGTTAGGTGTCGCTAGGTATGGTCCGATGCTCATGGAGTCTGATATACATAGATATAGAATCTATCAGCCCATTTGGGTGAGTAATATATCATAATGCTCTAAGATTGTAATTTAGGAAGTCTTTTGGCCATAAGCAATAATTCTCGAGAAAAAAGTTTAACCATAGGAATAAATAATATCACAAAAGTGTTTGCGAATATTATTTATTGAAGTACAATTCTAGAGATAAGCTTACGGTTGGGCATATAGAGATTTGACGGTGTTGATCTATATCTCCACTCTATCAGATATAAATGATGGAGGGATTATACGAATATGTTATAACCTAAATTTATACAGTCTAACACGCCGCTTTGTAATATCCATAACGTATGTGTAGAGCATCGTTCACGGATGTATGAAGGAGTTCTATATGACAATTTTGGGTATGGACCTGGAGAGTCTCATAATGTGAAATGTACTCGTTTGTGCACTGGGGTAGTATTATAGATTGAATTGTTCCATCTTAGAAATTTCACCAAATCAAAAATATATTTCAGAGTTCCTCGAGTTATACACTTGTCTAAACTTAAATGTTAAGTATATTATTTAATTAGTTAGCAAGAATTATTAACTAATTAAATGTTGACAAGTGACACAAATTTGTTCCATAAATTGTTTCACCATGAATTCACTCATTAACTATGTTAGTAAAATCAAATAAGGTAAAAATAAATTATTCAAATAATTTTTAAATAATTAAATAAATATTATTTAAATAGATAATAATATTTATTTAGTTATTTATTATTTTGGTTTAGGTGGGAGACATATACCAAATTAGGTATAATTTTCATAAAATATTATTTTTCAATTTTTTGATCAATTAATCAATTTTAGGAGCACTTATGAAGTGCTTAACACACCTAAACATTATTTTGAATAATTGATTAACAAAGGGTGAAGCAAAAAAAATCGTACAAGTAGAGAGAGCATTGAAGAGACTTTAGTTTTTGAGAGTTTTTCTTTGAATAAAGGGTTGTGAGAAAAACTAGAGAGAGAAAAATAAGAGGACAAAAGCCTTGTTGCTAGAAATTCAATTGCTGCTAATTTAACTTCACAATCCCATCTGATTATTGTGAACTTTTCTTTGAATAATAGTACACTTCAATATGAGCTCAAAATTGGAGGTAGGAAGAATTCAGAATTAAAATCTTCACCGAAGGTCATTAAATGTATGTTTCTATAATTTTAAGTTATTAATGATTTAAGTTATATGTGTATATGTTGATTATATGCTTAGTTTCGCAGCAAAATTTATGTATATGATATATGTATTTAATTTTTTCAATATGTACACAATTATATGCATACACCTTAAAACACATTAATAGTGATGCCCAAGGTTGAGGTTGTGATGATGGAGTGTTATCGAGCCAGCACCGTAGTGCTGGAAAGCAAGGTCGAGATGTTGGACATTGGAATTTAAGCCCTAAGTTGACTTAAACTCAAAATTTTATCCTACATTAAAAAAAAAACTTATAAATAGAAGATTAAAAGCCAAATTCGAGAAGAGCAATCGAGAGAGTATATTTTTGAGTCATTTAAGAGTGAAAACACCACAAAAAAAAAGTGTAAAGAAGGAAATTAAATATTTGTGCGGAGTTATCTTAATAGTTTTTCTCTCTTCTTTCTCTACTTTTCTTTTATTTTTTTATTTTTTTGATAAGGATGTCGGACTCTTATATTTGGTTTTTCTTTATTTTATCATGAACTATTTTTTTTTCTAAAATTATAATTTGAATTCAATATGTAGTTTGAATTGATTTATTTTCTCTTAATTTATGAAATCAATATCGAATTGTTCATTATATTATATACTTAATGCTTCTACTTAATTCCTAATTAGATTGGTTAAGGATATTTTAATAAATTTGAAAAAGGAAATTTTGTGTTTAGTCTTGAATTAAATGATGTATGATCAATGTATATAACTTTTAGTTTCATATGAAATAGAAATATGCTTACATGACATATATGACCGTTTAGAAAATCCGTGCTTAATGAATCTTGTTTTAGTATGATTATCATAGAAATACAAATAATTGATTAGGTGATATATTTTTACTTGACCATTGAAAGAAGCTTGTGAAGACATTATATTACTTGGTTAATAATTTATATTGATTAATTAAATTAACAGAAATTAATTAGATTCAAGTGAAGTATTAATAGAAAATTGCAACCCTAGGCTTTTTTTATATTGGTGAATTGGAATTTATTTTCATTATTTTGTCTTTATTTTCTTTGTTTATTTGATTTAGATTTTATTTTTTTAATTATTTGAATAAAAATAAAAAGATACAATTTTAGTAAGTAACATAAAATTCACAACACCTTTTCCTTTATGTTTCATCGAAACAAAGTTAGCTAGTAACATATTTGTTTTAGCTTTTTTTATTTATTTTTAGCAAAATAATTTTAATTTACTTAAGGAATGTCTTAGTATTTTCCTTCTCAGACATAACTTCCCTAAAGGTTTCCAAAACGATACATTTCATGATCATAAGATACAATTGTTTAGAATGATCTCATTCTTTAAATCCCTTTTATCCTCAATAGAACTTAAATTAGTGAGAAAAGAAAATCGTTCTTGTTACGCTCCAGATTCAAAAAATCTAACACACGACATCACTTACATTCATTCAATAATATGCACTCATAAATAATATTATATATTAATTTCAAATTTTAATTCAATATAGGAATCCTTAGCAAGTTGCTAGTAAGTTTAACACTAAAATCAACCCATAACCTAACATATAAACATAAACTTCTATTGACAATATTTAAACATTCGTTTCAATTTCTTTCAGAATCATAACAATTGAATTATGATTGGGATAATTAGTAAACTGGAGATACGCAAAGTTTTTTTAGAGATTAATACTCTACTACGTCACCAGTAGCAACTTTGTTACTGGAAGCCTAGAATATATTCATTGTAAATTCTTACTTAAAATTAACCAATGACCATACTTAGTGAAACTTAAACCAAATACAACCACACACAATAAAATAATACATAAGTATTTATTCAATAGGGATAAATCAAATATCTTATCCTATGTGTCCTCAAATGAAACACTCAGCAACCTAGCAACTTAGGGAACCCAAGAAACAGCAGAAGCCTTGCCAAATCCGCTAAGCACACATGTACCTTATTTACCTGAAATTACCATAAACTATAATGAGTATAAAACTCAGTAAGCATACTAGTTTTTCATATATTAAATACAAATATATATATATATATACACAATGCATATGTATGATATGCTGTGATAAATCAAAATCATAATCTTATCAAATCACATGTCATGTAAGCGCTTACACATTCTTTCAAAACATATAATAGGAATATCATCACTCAACTATTACTTAGTAGGCATACTAGTTTTTTCATATATTAAATACAAATACATATATGTACACAATGCATATGTATGATATGTTGTGATAAATCAAAACTATAATTTTATCAAATCACATGTCATGTAAGCGCTTACACATTCTTTCAAAACATATAACAGGAATACCATCACTTAACTACTACTTAGTAGGACTTACATATCACATATCACATAATGAGCCAAATGTTACTCATAGGTGACATACAGTATGGGAGGAATAGTACAAGTGAGGTTTTTAAATTACACATATATAATGCTTATACCCGAAGGTAAAAGCCAAACCCTCACCTTGATCATCGGTGAGTCCTCTCACATGCATCAATACGCCACCACACGAATGTGATGACTCACTCTTCCTTTAGGTACCAATAAGATCCTCCCTACATACGGAACACATAACATATACCAATCCTGAAGGAAATGCCATACATAAAGGCTCTACAAATCACATAAAATGTCTACTAAGTTAACAGTGAATTCAAACATCCTCAAAATACAAAATATTTCTCATGGATATATTACACTTCAAAAGCTCTCTTTGTTGAACACATTTCACTTTGAAAGCTCACTTTCAAAAACACATATATGTCATGTATGTCTATACTCACATTCATAAACACATGTTTTCACATTTTATATCAAAATATATTTTGACATAACATAAACATATTCCTAACCACATTTACAAAATCATACATAACAATTACTATGTTTATTGTGATTTCAATAAAAAGTCTAGTATACTTACCTCTTAGCACTTTCAGCTACAAGCTTAAATCTCCTTAACCTATCAATGGAGATTAATCATTTCATGAGCCTCAACATTCATACAAAACACTTTAAATAGCTTACAAAATTACACATATTGTACTTATCACATCGAATTGGTCTAATTACTTGGTTTTTCAAAACTTGTCATTCTGACCACTTACACTTAACAAAATTTTCTTATACATCAAATGATGTCCAATTACTCCAAAATCAGAATATATTATCCTTGACTCATATATCATTCTTATATATGAATATTATATTATAATTTCTACACAATTCATTCCATAAACACCATCGAATCCAAACTACTAACTTGACATGATCAAGATATTTACTGAACAGTATTCAATCTCTCAATTTTATAAAATCATATATTAACTCAAAAATTATAAAACTATCACAGAATTACTCTTAACACATATCTCAATTCATGATAAATATTTCACTTCAAAATCACTGCCAAAAGTATTTTAAAACTATTTATTCTATAACTTTAAAAATATGTTAATCAAATACTGCAATGAGCTGACACTCTTTAGAAAATCATAACAATTTAACCACATTGATCTAAATTCTTAATTTTGAGTATATCATATTAGACATATAAACTTATCATATTCCATAAATTCATAATTTTTGAAGATCATGCAGCAGATCAAAAATTATTTGTCTTTGTATCATACTGTTAACATAGAAAATTTCTAGAATTTTAGGGTCATTTTGGTAAATTCACTACAAATTCAATTTCTGGAATTTTCAATTGATTCAAAGTCTCAAATGATTATAAACACGTCTAATTTCATATACTCAAAATTAAAAACCAGAATCAAATCACAACAATTTATAAAATTTCTGGATCAAGTAGAAATTCTGCAATTCATCATAATTTATTAAGCTATCTACATAGATCATCATCAATTCTCACAATATCTTACAAAATACACATCAAATTCTCAATTGTACATATTTTTAGAAATCAAAACTTAAAGGAATTAACTAATTTAACACCAAAAAATTAAGAAAGGGTTATAATATACCTCTTAATGCTTAAATTCTAACTTTTTTTTTTTCTTCTTCTCTTTCTCTCCCCTTTCTTTCTCTCTTTTCTTACTCTAAAAGAGGTAGCTCGACCAAAATGAGTGAATTAGGGTTTCAAATGTGTATTTTTATACTAAGAGGCTAATTTTTAGTATTTATGAATTAGCCCCTAAAACTTTTAAAGTATTATAATTTGGTCCCTAAAATAAATCTAAAGTCTTGCAAATAAATCCAATACTAATAGTATGTCCTTAACCTATACAAACATTACTAATAACAATACATAAATCAAGTATCACCTACATACAAATAAAATATGTATATTTATATATATATATATATAAATAAATACATATTCTTACCAGTTGTGGATACTAATTACTACAGTTCTATCTAAAGTGCAAGGTCAAGATCCATGCAACTAAGAACGATCATAATGTTCTTTTCAATTCTTAAAGTTTGTGTTATTAAGCAAAATGATGAAAATTATATTTGTAGTTATAGAAGAAGTAGAAGTAAAAATTAAACAAAAAGGATACAATAAGATAACAAGTACACAATTAATAATTATGTCATGACTTAAAGCATATACACATGACATAAGTAAACATATAAAGGTAGACCCCATCACAATACTCAGTACAACATTAATATTTAGTATGTGGTCAGAAATATCAATTGTAAATAGTACTCTCAATGCAATAATCAAATATTAATAATAAATCATACCAATAATAAACTTTTATTTGGACTGACTTATTGTATGCATAGAAAACTTGATAATTATCACACATGCATTACTACAAATATGCTTATTGTTTGGCCAAAAAATAATTTTTCTTTGGGCCGATTATTTTTCACATAGATAATAAACATATTTATTTTTAATATCCCAAAATAAATAGATTTACCCAATAGAGGTTACTTTGGTAACATTTATTTTAATCAATTTATTTTAAAATATAAGACAAGTAGTGTAAAGAAAAATAACAAAAATTTTCCAAATAGATTTTTGTTTTAGTTTTTTTTATGCACTAGAGTGGTGTTGTGGTGCCAAAGTTGCTAGGGTTACAGTGCTGTGGCATTATTAATGATCCAAAATAGGGTCAATCTTAGGTCAATGATAATCAAGTTGAATTTCGAGCCGAATCTTCATGAACTGGGCTTGGTCAACTTAATTCTTTCAAAAAAACTAAAACCTTAAAAATTAGGTAAAATTAACTTACTATCCCAATGTTGCAACACTGTCCATGTAACGTTGTGGCATCTAGCCATTGCCTAGTCTCATACTATAGTGCTTGACTATTGCCAAGTCTTGTGCTACAATGCCTGGTTGTTGCCAAGCCTGGCGCTGTGGTGCTTGACCACTGTCTGAGTGGCGCTATAGTGCCATGAAGTGGCGCTGCATCACCGCGTGCACATTTGAAATTTTTAGATTTGTTGAAGAGTGTGAAAAATACAAAATTGAAGTTAAATTTTGATGTTTCATCCTTAATTCCTTTATTAATGACCTTTAATCAAATTTGAACTCTCAAATCACGATAAAATCATAAACCTAATATTTTTTCTCAACAAAATCATGTAAGATTCACAAGATTCATATATATAATATCTTTGCCCTAATAAGCTATATACAAAAGGATATTCAAATATAAATATATGCACGAACAATCCTAATAATTTAAAATGATTTTTATTCTGATATCACTTATTAGTAATTATAAATCAGAATTGATACTCTATAATACAATTCTTTTGATCCATCATATTAAATTATTAAGATACATGTTGACAAACTTTACATGAGGAATTCATAGTGATTAAAACGCGAGGGTCAATAGCTTTCAATGAAAACAAAAAATATAACAGTCTTCTATAATTAAATCTGTGTAACTTTTAATGAAGTTTTCTCTCTATAATAAAAAGAAGAAAAGAACTCTACAAATAATAATTTAGTTTGGGATCATAACCCTATAAAAAAATTTTATATACTAAGTTAACTATTATCTCGTTAATAATAATTGAACTAATATACTAAGTTAACTATCGTTTCATCAATCATAATTGAATTAATATTAAATAAATTATTTAAATTAATTTTTATTTTAAAATAATATATAATTATTATTAATATATAAATTTATAAAAAAAATAATAAAATCTAACCATTTCGTCGGTATCTCGACTAGAAAAGCAATACATTGAATAAAGATGATGTATGATTTTACATTATATTCCAGGAATCACACAAGGGCAATTTCCATTAGGAAAAGCACAAGTGCCTTGTGGGTGGGTGTGGGCGCCCCGGGGGGGCGGCGGTGGAAGTAACTAGCTAGTTCAAGTACCAGGAAATTACCTTGTTGACAATTTCCTTTCGCCGACTCGGACAATTAATGATAAGTTTGGACAAACTATTGCCTGGAAATCTAAGGGCTTCGTAATAATTTTATGGGCGGAATATTCAATGTTTTCGGTCACATCTCTTTAAAAATTTCACAAATATTGGTTCACTTTTATGGCGTCATATATCTCAACTTGTTACTTTATAAATTGGGAAGTAAGGTATAATGCATGAAAGAAATTCATTCCTGCAGCTGATTAGGAAAATCCCATATCGTGTTCTTGGGCTGGGCAACTCATAGCTCCTAATCACCAACTTTATTCAGCAAAGAAACCATGTCTGACTCTAAAATCCCACATTATGATTGTAGCACATTGCTCTTCAATATCACCACCAGCACCCTCACGAAAGCTCAAAAGCGATGGCGTCTTGCTTACTGGACAATATATTCTTTCCGGGCCATGCTCTCTCTTGTATCCAAAAGTCGGCTTCATTCTGCTGATATCCTGAAAACTCGTTCTTATCTCGCGCTCGATATTGAACCAAGCAGTTCTCATTATGAGAGAAATAAATTTGTTTCCATCTCTATTGATCCTAATATTGACAGAGAAAGACTAACCAAAATGGTGAAGGACAAAGATTTGAATGCTCTCCACCTTCTTGGAGGAGTTGAAGACGTGGCCACCGCTCTTGGGACAAATCCTGAATATGGAATCAACGGCAATGAGGAAGATCTTACTAACAGGTCTGAACTCTTTGGTACTAACACTTATCACAAGCCACCTCCTAAAGGGATTTTATTCTTTGTGGTGGATGCTTTTAAAGACACCACCATTCTTATCCTTCTTGTATGTGCCGCCCTGTCGCTTAGTTTCGGGATCAAAGAACACGGGGCAGAAGAAGGTTGGTATGAAGGTGGAAGCATCTTTGTAGCTGTCTTTCTTGTTGTTGTTGTGTCTGCTCTGAGTAACTTCAGACAAGAAAGGCAATTTGATAAGCTCTCAAAGATAAGTAAGAATATCAAAGTTGAAGTTATTAGAGGTGGCCGGCGCCAACAGATATCCATATTTGATCTTGTAGTTGGAGATGTCGTCTTCTTGAAAATGGGAGACCAAATTCCAGCTGATGGGTTGTTCTTGGAAGGACATTCTTTGCAAATAGACGAGTCAAGCATGACCGGGGAGAGTGACCATGTCGAAGTAGATTCAACAAACAATCCATTCCTGTTCTCTGGTTCGAAGGTAGTGGATGGCTATGCTCAAATGCTCGTGGTATCGGTGGGGATGAACACTGCATGGGGTGAAATGATGAGCTCCATATCCAGTGACTCCAATGAAAGAACTCCATTACAAGCTCGGCTAGACAAACTAACCTCTTCTATCGGAAAGGTAGGCCTTGCAGTGGCTTTTCTTGTTCTTATAGTTCTGTTAGTTCGTTATTTCACTGGGAACATAAAAGAAGAAAATGGGATTGAAAAATATAATGGTAGCCAATCAGATGTAGAAGATATTTTCAATGCTGTTGTAAGTATTGTTGCGGCTGCAGTCACCATCGTGGTTGTGGCAATTCCAGAAGGTTTGCCGTTGGCTGTTACTCTTACGCTTGCTTATTCCATGAAGAGAATGATGGCTGATCAGGCAATGGTAAGGAAACTTTCGGCTTGTGAAACGATGGGCTCAGCCACAGTTATTTGTACAGATAAAACAGGCACCTTGACATTAAATCAGATGAAAGTGACCAAGTATTGGCTTGGCCAAGAATCCATTATAGAAGAATTTTACAACGAAATTGCCTCTAATATTCGTGAATTTTTCCATCAAGGAGTTGGTTTGAACACAACTGGTGGTGTCTGCAAACCAAACCCAGGATCATCAGTACCTGAATTTTCTGGCAGTCCAACCGAAAAGGCTATTCTCTCTTGGGCTGTTCTGGAATTGAGTATGGACATGGAGAAAGTGAAGCAAAGATACACCATTCTCCATGTTGAAACTTTCAACTCCGAGAAGAAACGAAGTGGGGTTTTGATTAGGAAAAAATCTGACAACACAATTCATGTACACTGGAAAGGAGCTGCTGAGATGATTCTAGCTATGTGTTCTCATTATTATGAGAGGAGTGGGATCGAAAAGTCCATGGATGAAGATGAAAGAAAAAAAATGGAAAATATAATCCATGGAATGGCAGCCAGTAGCCTTAGATGCATTGCTTTTGCTCACAAAAGAATTTCAGAAGAAGAAATAGAACACAACATTAATGATAGAAGGACCCTCCGAAGTCTGAAGGAAGATGGCTTAACCTTGCTAGGAATAGTTGGTATCAAAGATCCATGTCGACCAGGGGTCAAGAAAGCAGTGGAAATCTGCCAGTCAGCAGGAGTGCATATCAAAATGATCACCGGAGACAACGTTTTCACGGCGAAAGCCATAGCCACAGAATGTGGAATACTAAAGTTTGGTGAGCAGGAGGAGAAAGGAGAGGTGGTGGAAGGGGAAGAATTCCGCAACTATACAGATGAAGAGAGATTGCTGAAGGTTGACAAGATCCGCGTGATGGCAAGATCGTCTCCGTTTGACAAGCTTCTAATGGTCCAGTGCTTGAAAAAGAAAGGTCATGTTGTTGCAGTCACTGGGGATGGCACAAATGATGCACCAGCACTAAAAGAAGCTGATGTAGGACTTTCAATGGGCATTCAAGGAACCGAGGTCGCCAAGGAAAGCTCAGATATCGTCATATTGGATGATAACTTTACTTCTGTGGCCACCGTTCTAAGGTGGGGACGATGCGTTTATAACAACATCCAAAAATTCATTCAATTTCAGCTAACTGTTAATGTTGCAGCTCTGGTTATCAACTTTATTGCAGCTGTTTCGGCAGGTGAGGTCCCTTTAACAACAGTTCAATTGTTGTGGGTGAACCTCATCATGGACACACTAGGAGCTTTGGCTCTTGCTACAGACAGGCCAACTGATGAGCTAATGAAAAACCCCCCTGTTGGTCGTACTGAACCGCTTATAACAAACATTATGTGGAGGAATCTTCTATCTCAAGCTCTGTACCAGATAACAATCCTACTGGTCTTACAATTTGAAGGTGAATCCCTCTTCAATGTGAGTCCTGAAGTAAATGATACAATAATTTTCAACACTTTTGTTCTCTGCCAAGTTCTCAATGAATTCAACGCAAGGAAGTTGGAGAAGCAGAATGTATTTCAAGGCATTCACAAGAACAGATTGTTTCTTGGAATTGTGGGAATAACTGTAGTTCTTCAGGTTGTGATGGTGGAGTTCCTAAAGAAGTTTGCGGATACAGAGAAGTTGAATTGGAAGCAATGGTTAGCTTGTATTGTTATGGCAGCCTTCACATGGCCAATTGGTTGGCTTGTGAAGTTCATACCTGTTACAGAAAGACCATTATTCAGTTATCTCAAGAGGTCAAAATTCTTATTCACTAAGATTAAGCAGGCTATTCAACACAAACAAGCCTCTTCCTCCCGGCTCTGAACAGCTTTCAGGTAATGGTAACCGGTAAGGTCCTGAATCAACAAGAGCTTACTCGAGCAGACTTGCATCCCTGAGTAGCTAAGGAGAGAGCATATCTTTCCTTTTGATATAATAACCGCGAAATATAAGCTCTATCGTTAGCCACTTGAGAACGAAACTCTTCCCGTTGCATGCCTTAATCAATTCAGAAACTTGCTTGTGAGGCTCAAAATAAAGTGTGCCCAGTCCAACAATATTCAAGTGTTTTCGCGATAAGAGTACAGCTTTTCTTCCGCTGTCAAGAGGAAATCGTATGGGAAAAATAGTGGCACAGGAAAAAAGGAGTTCTTGTTTTCACACTCTGCATCATGTACAAAACATGCTTCCAGGAATCGTGACATCTCAAACGATTGTTGCTGTTAACGGCTTAAAATCAGTATTCTTGTATTTCTTGTAACAAGTGGTGGAGTTTTCCAGTGTGTAAAACCTCTGTTAATAAAGAGGATAACTTACAAACTATTGTGACGGATGAAGTTGCTCATACTATGTTCCATGTTTTTACCCTTTTAACACCACTAACATTTCCTTTTATAAATTTCGATTCTCATTTGCCTTTTGCTTCCGTTGCATTTTTTGTTTGTTTGTTTGCTCTGTTTTTTTGTTGGAAAAGATTAAAAAATTCTAACCTAAACTATTACACAACAATCAGAAGACCCAACTATATTTGGAACTCAAGAACAGAAAATGTAGAAACAGAAGAAAATCACAAGAGAGAATCATTGTCGTTCGATTTTAGATTAAAACCTACATTTACTCAGAGATATGATGTAGTAACCAGTATCCATAACCGGTAAAAATATGTATATTTATATATATATAAATATACGTATTTTATTTGTATGTGGGTGATCCTTGATTTATATATTGTTATTAGTAGTGTTTTTATAGGTTAAGGATATACTATTAGTATTGGGTTTATTTGCAAGACTTTGGAATTATTTTAGGGACCAAATTGTTATACTTTGAAAGTTTTGGGGGCAAATTTGTAAATACCAAAAATTAGCCACTTAGTATAAAAATACACTTTTAAAACCCTAATTCTCTCATTTAGGTCGAGCTACCCATTTTAAGAGAGAGAAGAGAGAAATAGAGGAGAGAGAAAGAGGAGAAGAAGAAGAAAAAGAAGAAGAAATTGGAATTTTGAATTTCAAGAGGTATATCATACGTATTTCTCAATTTATTGGTATTAATTAAGTTAATTCCTTTAAGTTTTGATTTCTGAAAATATGTATAATTGAGGATTTGTTGTGTATTTCGTAAGATCATATGAGAATTGATGATGATCTATAAGATAGTTTGATAAATCATAATGAATTATGGAATTTCTGCTGGATAACCTCTTAATCTAGAAATTTTATAAATTGTTGTGATTTGATTCTGGTTTTGAATTTTGAGTATGTGAAATTAGACATGTTAAGGATCATCTGAGACTTTGAATCGATTGAAAATTCTGGAAATTGAATTTGTAGTGAATTTACCAAAATGACCCTGGAATTCTGGAAATTTCCTGTGTAAACAGTATGATACAGTGGAAAATAATTTTTGACCTGCTGAATGATCTTTAAAAATTACGAATTTGTGGAATATGATAATTTTATATGTCTAATATGATATACTCGGAATTGAGAATTTGGATCAATGTGGTTGAAGTGTTATGAATTTCTAAATTGTATCAGCTCATTGTAGTATTTGATTAACAGATTTTTAAAGTTATGAAATAAAATAGTTTTAAAATACTTTTGGCAGTTATTTGGAAGCCAAATATTT
Source organism: Ailanthus altissimus (assembly GCA_946807835.1). Taxonomy (NCBI): domain Eukaryota; kingdom Viridiplantae; phylum Streptophyta; class Magnoliopsida; order Sapindales; family Simaroubaceae; genus Ailanthus; species Ailanthus altissimus. Next base: position 27,507,967 of record OX327684.1, read on the forward strand.
ATCATGGACTGAGATATGTGTCAAGAGTAATTATGTGATAGTTTTATAATTTTTGAGTTAGTATATGATTTTATAAAATTGGGAGATTGAATACTGTTCAGTAAGTATCTTGATCCTGTCGGGTTTGTAGTTTGGATTCGATGGTGTGTATGGAATGGATTGTGTAGGAATTTTGATATAATATTCATATATAAGAAGTATATATGAGTCAAGAATGATATATTCTGATTTCGGAGTAATTGGACATCATTTGATGTATTAGAAAATTTTGTTAAGTGTAAGTGGTCAGAATGACAGGTTTTGAGAAACCAAATATTTAGACCAATTTGATGTGATAAATGCATTGTGTATAATTTTGTAAGCTATTTAAAGTATTTTGTGTGAATTGTGAGGCTTATGAAAGGATTAATCTCCATTGATAGGTTAAGGAGATTTAAGCCTTGTAGCTGAAAGTGTTAAGAGGTAAGTATACTAGACTTTTTACTGAAATCACAATAAACATAGTAATTGTTTTGTATGATTTTGCAAATGGGGTTAAGAATATGTTTATGTTATGTCAAAGTATATTTTGATATGAAATGTGAATATATGTTTCTGAATGTGAGCATTGACATTGAGCATGGACATACATGTGTTTTTGAAAGTGAGCTTTCCAAAATAAGATGCGTTTAACAAAGAAAGCTTTTGAAGTATAATATGTCCATGAGAAATATTTTGTGATTTGAGGGTACTTGAACTCACTGTTAACTTAGTAGGCATTTTATGTGATTTGTGGAGCCTTTATGTGTGGCTTTTCCTTCGGGATTGGTATATGTTATGTGTTCCGTATGTAGGGAGGATCCTATTGGTACCTAAAGGAAGTGTGAGTCATCACATTCGTGTGGTGGCGTATTGGTACATGTGAGAGGACTCACCGATGATCAGGGTGAGGGTTTGGCTTTTACCTTCGGGCATAAGCGTTATATATGTGTGATTTAAAGACCTCACTTGTACTATTCCTCTCATACGGTATGTCACCTACGAGTGACATTTGGCTCATTATGTGATATGTGATATGTAAGTCCTACTAAGTAGTAGTCGAGTAATGGTATTCCTATTATGTGTTTTGAAAGAATGTGTAAACGCTTACATGATATGTGATTTGATAAGATTATGATTTTGATTGATCACAGCATATCATACATATGCATTGTGTACATATATGTATTTGTATTTGATATATGAAAAACTAGTATGCTTACTGAGTTGTATACTCATTATAGTTTATGGTGATTTCAGGTAAATAAGGTACATGTGTGCTTAGCGGATTTGGCAAGGCTTCTGTTGTTCCTTGGGTTCCCTAAGTTGTTAGGTTGCTAAGTGTTTTATTTGGGGACACGTGGGATAAAATATTTGATTTGTCCCTGTTGAATAAATACTTATGTATTATTTTATTGTGTGTGGTTGGATTTAGTTTAAGTTTCACCAAGTGTAGTAATGGATTGATTTTAAGTAAGAATTTGCAATGAATATATTCTGGGCTTCCGGTAACAAAGTTGCTACTGGTGACGTAGTAGAGTGTTAATCTCTGAGAAAACTCTGCGTATCTCCGGTTTAGTAATTGTCCCAGTCATAATTCAATTGTTATAATTCTGAAAGAAATTGAAATGAATGTATAAATATGGTCAAGAGAAGTTTATATTTATATGTTAAGTTATGGGTTGATTTTAGTGTTGAACTTACTAGCAACTTGCTAAGGATTTCTGTGTTGAAGGAAAGTTAAAAATTTTGTGTAATATTATTTATGAGTGCACATGCAGTGAATGAATGTAAGTGATGTCGTGTGTCGGATCTTTTGGGTCTGGGGCGTGACATATGAAGCGTAATATGACCGCAGTTTTTAGAAAATTTGTTTATTTGTATAGATAAATGGGCCAAATTTATTACTTAGTGGCTGCGTATGGAAGGTTTTGGAACGAGAATATTTATTAAAATATTTGGTGATATCTTAAAATATTTATTAGTATATTTTTTCATCTTCATTTTACAATTGTATAAGTCGACAATTGTAAAGAACTAGTACTATAATAAAGGAGACCTTTAATTGTGTAAAATCATCTTAACTTGTATATTTTTTTAGTCATAATAAATAAATTTGTTTTCAAATATTTGGTGTGCATGTTTTCTTATTTTTTTGTTGTGTCTACAGGCTGCTTAACATTAAAAATGTCTAAGACTATACAATTTTAAAAAGATCTATAATATTTGGTATTAGAGAGGATTTAAAGAAGAATGGCGAAGGACACAATAATTTCTTTAGAGATGATTGACGATCGGAGTAAAGATCCCAAAGAATAGACAAAAAAAAAGTCTAGCACTTGTGATAAGTCTGTTGATCTTGACAATGATGTGAGGACTATGGTGAAAAGGCTTGGTGTCATTGTGGGAAAGGTGACAAATTGCATAAGGGAGTTGGAACTGATAATGGAGAAACTTAGAGGGAACCTTGAGCCTCAAGAGGACAATATGCGATTCCTCATCAACACATCTATTGAGAATTATATCGAGAAACAACAAGATTGGGTAAAGACTTTTTATTAGATGATTTATTCTTTTATGGCCAAGTTGTAGGCCTAAGTAAATGAGTTACGCAAAAATTTGGAAAGTACCAAGAAGGATACGATCTTGTGCAAGTGAGTAGTAATGAATAAAACTGTTGTCACTTAAGTTATGGTTGTTGCATTAAGAGTTAAAGCTTCTAAACTAAAAAAGTTTAGTGGCAAGAGAGACACTAAGGAGCATTATAAGTTTTTCTAACAGATGGAGAAATACTTTGTTACCATAAGCGTTTGAGATAAAAATAAGGTAAACACCATTATTTGTAACTCTTTGACCACACATTTTTGTGGTGGTGTGATAAGTAAGAGCAAAGAGATTTGCAAACATCAACACCTAAGTTGAATTACAAAGGGAGTTGAAGTGCAAATTCTTCAAGAAAATGTGACACATGATGGCCAAAAATGATAAAATGAGTTAAAGCAAACCAAGCCATAATCGAGTAAGTGTAATTAAAATTGGTTAATTTATTTTTTTATATTTCCTAAGCAATTTTTATTATTTTCTAAATAAGTTGAATTCAATTCTTTTTTGTCTTTTCTTTATTTTGACCATAATTAGTTTATTTTATCATAATAATTTGAGTACTTTATTTTACTTATTTTAAGATAATTTTATTTTAAATAATATTATACTTATATAGTTAGATTATAAAATTTATATTCTAACTAACGTAGTATCTAATGTTTTCATTATTGATTGATATTTAAAAAAATCATATTAATAATAAATAAAAAATTCAATAATTACAGTCACTGATCAATATTACATTAATTTAAATATAAATTTTATATTTCAATTATATGTTACAATACTCTTTTTTTGTTAATCAATCAAAAAAAAAATATTATTAAAAAACAACAGGGTACAACAGAAATCTCAAGCAAACAAGAATCACAATTCTAAAACCCTACAAAATAAAACACCTCACCACCTTTGAACAATGGTATCAACACCTTGACCATTTATGGCTCCTAAACATTTACTCCACACAGCATCATTTATACATAGAAAGACAGCATTGGTTGAAGGTTGTTTTTGGTGAAAGACAACTTGATTGCGTTCCCTCCAAATATAATAAATAGAAACACAAAGAGCAACTCTTTGAACCCTACTAAAGATAATTTCCCTCTAGTTTTCCTGTTAAAACAAGCAATTTCCCTTCTCCAATGCAATGGACATCTATTAAAGTTATAAGCAAGTAAGACTTGTTTCCATATACCCTTAGAGAAGCTACACTGAAAAAGTAAATGTTGCACTATTTTTTTATCACAACCACAAAGCTAGCAATTAGTTGAAGTTTAAATATTCTATTTTATTATTCTCCCTAGTAGCTAATCTGTTTTTAATAGCTAGCCAAATGATAAAATTATACCCCGGGATGTGTTAAGCACCTCAAACTAGTTTATACCATCCACTTTTAGAACCCTTATCTTTTAGATGCCACCAAGTACTAGCTATAGAAAATTGCTTATTTGAGCAACCAGTCTAACATATCCTATCCTTTTTGGTAGGTATAACACAAAGATTATTTCAGATATAGTTCCAAGCCTAGTCAGTGAGTACATCCAAAGGGTCAAGAAAAATTCATTTCCCATTCCTCCAAAAAGCTTTGACTTTTACATTTCATGGTATGTTAGTCGCTCTAATATTCACTTAAGGGAATTTGTCATTCAAGGACTCCTCATTTATCCATAAATCATACCAGAAGGAGAAAGATGAGCCATTTCCCAATTCATATTTAAAAAGTTTCTTTACTTGGTTATGTTGTTTAAGAATTTTCTCCATGCTCAGTTACAATCCATTGGTTTTGTGATGCTCCAAAAAATTAAGCCTACAAAGTTTGTTCTCTATCACCCATCTTACCCATAAGGAAGATTTAAGAGAAAGTAATTCCCAAATGTGTTTAATAATAGCTACTTGGTTCCAGATATACACATGTTTTATGCCAAGACCTCATTCTTTTTTGTCTTTACAAAAATCCTTTCACACTACTAAACCTCCTCTTTTTTACAAGTCGTGACTATGCCAAAGAAATTTCCAACATAGACATTCCACTTGCTTAATAACCAATTTTAGAAGAATAAAGATAGAGCACTGATAAGGCGTAATTGTATAAACTATTTTATCTTCCTAACTTGATATTTGTTCAATTTATCTCAATAATTGGGCTATTTATGCATGTTAATGTTGTTTTATAGGTTGAAGCATTATCGGAGCAAAAATACCGGAAAACGGACGTAAATCGGAGCATTAGAGATAAAAATACAAATGATGCACTGTTGCTACAGTAACACTGTTGCTACAGTACACTGCTACAGTACTGTTGCTACAGTGCAGCGCCGCAGCACTGGATTTCAGCGCCGCGGCGCCGGGACCTGAACAACAAAATGTGACAGGTTCCTGAAAATTAGGAAACCCAAAAGTAACCCAAAATGCGCCCTAATTCCGTGCTCTTACCTATTTATTTGCTCAAAACTTACATTTTGAGGGAGACTCCAGCTGGGACAGCAGTTGGAAACACAAAGAAACACCTAACTTCTAAGTTTGAAGAAATCAAAGAGGAGGGAAGCAAGCTTCAACAACAAAGACATTTGACAGGGACGTCTTCTTTTCTTTGATTCTTTACTTGTTGTAAGATGTTTAGTTTACATGTATTGATAGAATTAGCTTTAAGATTGTGTAGTTTAATGATGAGCTAATTTCATTAATCTAGGATTACATCCTTGAACTCATTTGTGATGGATTTTAGCTCTCTCTTTTATGGTATTAATTCAGCTTTTGATATATTCATTGTGCTTGTGCTTAATGCTATTTGATTACTTGGCTAGTAGTTAAATTGATCTAGAAATGCTTAAATAAACTTGACAAAGGCATTTAGGTATTTAGTCTTAAGTATATTGATGCATGATCATAGTGTAGTACACTTGAGTTTCATATGAGATAGACATATACTCATAAGGCATGTATGGCTCATAAAACTTGTGCTTAATGAATTTTGTTCAATTTATTTATCATAGACATATAGATATTTGATTGGATGGAATAGATTCACTTGACCTGCAAAAGAGGCTTGTGATGTATTGAGTGTTTTGTTCAATATATCAAGTTGAGAACCAATAGACCTAAAAGAGATTCTGCTGAATTTATTTGCATAATGGGGGATAGTTTGTAATCCTAGGATTTCTCATATTGAATATAATTTGTTGGTAATTTAGTTTATCACTTAGCATAATTAAGTTGTTCTTTTACTTGAGTAGTTTAATCTCATACATTAAATCATTTTCTGGATAATAGTAGAAAGACACCATTTCAGTACTTAAACTAGAAAACATAAATCATTCTCTGTGGGATCGACACTTTTCTCATCATATATTACTTGTTGCGACAACGTGCACTTGCGCTAATTTGTGTTATAGAAAACACACAACAAGCACCAGTAGACATGCATATTTGACAGAACAACATTGATTAATTACAACCGCCTAGCATAATTAAGGTACTTTACTGTCCAATTGGAGATTTTTAAGGTCATCTTACTAATCAATACTTCACGATATTCTTTCTTAAATCTTCCAGAGATTAAGGGAATGCCTAAATATCTGGTCGGTAAAACACTATTTTGAAACTGATTAAGCTGCAAGGTAGCTTCCTTAATACAATTAGAAATATTATCAAAGAAGATAGAGCTCTTATTCATGTTAAGTTGTAATCCATAAACCATGTAAAATTCATCTAGGATGCTTTTGAATTAACCAATAGAACCAACAACACCACAAGAGAATATGAATAAATCATCAACAAATATCAAATGGTTCAACTTCATTTTTCTACATCCTTTATGAAACAAAAATTGGTCATTAGGAATATAATTCAAGCTCCTACTTAAGTACTCCATAGCTAGAACAAACAACAAAAAGAACATAAGATCCCTTTGTCTAAAACCTTTCTTCCCTAGAAAGAAACTCTCTAGGCTGCCATTTACCACGACAGAAAACATACTTGATCGAACATAACACATGATTAGATGGATGAAAGAGTAAAAAAAGTTGAGCTCTATTAGCATTTCTTCTAGGTAATCCCAAGACATCGAATCATAGGCTTTATACAAGTCAATTTTGAGAGCATACCTTGGCGCACCATGAGTCCTATCATCACCCCTTACCAATTCATGGGTCAAGAGAATATTGTCTGCTATTTTCCTATGAGGGATAAAGGCTAATTGGCTAGGGTTGATTAAGTAGTCCATAACCTTCATCAATCTTGAAGATATTATTTTAATGATACATTTGTATAAGAAAATACAGCAAGCTATTGGTCTATAATCTCCAAGCCCATAGGGGTTAGGAACTTTAGGAATTATAGTAATTGCAGTAACATTAATGGGATTATAAAATCGGTCTGTTGAGAAGAAGTGTTACACCGCTTCAATTACTTCTCTGCCAATAATACTCCAGCTCTTTTGGAAGAAGAAATTATTGTATCCATTAGGTCTTGAGGCTTTGTCTCCATTGATGCTAAATATTGCTTCCTTGACTTCTTGATCAGTAACAGGGGCGCAAAGCATGGCTTTATCATCCTCTTTTAGCTTTGGGCCTGTATTTATGACTATTTTTTAATGGAAATTTTGGTACCCTTAGTTGTACCCAACAAGTTCTTGTAATAAGTTACAATAGTTGATGTGATAATTCTATATCTTATAATTAAGCGCAAGTATACACTATCATAATAAGTAATAAAGGGACTTAATAAGTCGAATGCATTTTAACCAAGTACTAAAATTATATCATTTTAATAATTATTTAGAAAAATAAAAATCTAAGAATGAATGTAGAAAATATAAAAGCAAAAACACAACGCAAAGAGAATTAGGTGATAACAATATAGAGAAAACTTAGGATTAATACTATCCCTCAATATGCTTTCTAATGATTAATATCTAATATTTAACTCCCTTAGTCTTTGTTATTGATCAAGACACTAATGTATTCACAAGCCTCTTCCAAGGTCATGTAAGTATACTTTAATTTACTAAATACCTATATTCCTATAGTACTTGTAATAAATTAAGATTCTTTAAAATTAAGTCTTATTGATCATACATGCCAATTAGGTATATTCCTATCCTAAATTGAAACTTGCATATGCAACATTGAATGTTACTCTATAATCATGCATCAAAGTACCTAGGTCTAAATATTATGATTTCTCTTCCGAGTTTATCAACAATATTACCAACTCATTCACCATATATTGGACAGATATATTGAAGCATTAAGATCAAGTAATTTAAATAACAAATGACTAAGTTTATTAAATATTAAAAATATATGGCAATTAAGTACTCATATTAAGTTCAAGTATTAACCCTAGAAGGAAAATTAGTTCATGGCTACAAGAGAACAGCAATAAAAATAATAATAAATTATGATACAATAAATGGCAAACCAATATAGACGTTGAATTTGTCTTGATTGTGCTGCCTAAAATACTCTTAATGCCAAAGAATGCTTTAAATATCTCTCTAAAATTACTTCAATTAAACTTCTATTACTCTCTAACACTTGTGCTCTGTATTCTTGGTGTTCTTGAATTGCTCTTGGATTTTCTAGGTTGATTTTTAAAGGCTGGGGGCAAGTGACCTTTTATAAGAATTGATATGAGCTTTAAAATCTCAATTCTTGTAGGATTAAGACTTGCACTACCGCTGGGGCGCTACACTGTTATCGCTGGGGCACTGTATGTAAAAGGCCTCACTGCTGGAGTGGTGGAGTGATGGCGTTGACCTATCACTGGAGTGATGACGGTCTGGCGTTGAGGCGCCAGTCGCGACTTAATTAGGTCGTCTTTTTTTATTTTCTTATTTCAATCACTGTTTCAGCGTTGGGGCGACAGATCCATACTTTAAAAAGTTTCATTCAAGTCCCTATAAATAATAATAATGCACATAAATAGCCATCCATTCTCAGAAAATAATAAAATATCAAAATAAAAATATGAAAAAATATATAACAAATATACCCTTATTAATAGCATTTTTGGCTGCTTTAGGATCTTGAATATAAAAACCATTCTGATCTCTAATAGTAAAATTTTATTCCTAGTATGTCTCTGTTTTACCATATTATAAAAGTACCCAGAATTTGAGTCCCCAAGCTAGATCCAACGGATTCTAGATTTCTGTTTAATCAAACTTTCTTATATCAAGATGAGTTTTCTAAGATGCTAATATACACACCATTCCTCTTCTTGTAAAAATTAAATATAAGGATCTCCTACCAATCTATTTTGCAAAGACTCCAAAACTAACTTCTAGTTTGCAATCTTCTACGAGACATCAGAGAAGTGTTCTTTGTTGAGATTCTATAGTTCACACTTAAGGATTTTAAGCTTGGACAAGATTCTTGACATAGGATAGCCAGAAACCTTTCTCTGCCAAACTCATTCAACGATCCCAAGAAACTCAGAGTGAGAGCATCAAACATTAAAAAACTTAAAAGAGTAAAAGTACCAAGCATTAAAAAACTTGAAAGGGATATAATTCCTAGGAGGAGCCTGCCTAATGGTCACTATAAGAGAAGAGTGGTTAGAGACCCTTGTTGTCAATGCTTTATTTTCAGAGAACTCCTATATAATAAACCAAGTCCCATTAATAAACACCCAATCAATTTTTTTGCCAAATTCTCTGATCTCCCATCTGGTTGTTACACCAAGTGAATTTATAGCCACAATTTTTTAATTTAAGCTACTCTAATTTTGAGATCCAGTCCTTGAACAAATCCACCATACTATCATTGATCCATTGACCACTAATTTTGTCGTTAGCATAAAGGATATTATTGAAATCCCCTTGTAATAACCTAGGAGTATGCTTATCTGCCATACCATGTTAAGATCTCACCATAGAAGCTCTTTATCTTTAGCAGAAGAAGCACTATAGACAATCGTCCAATAAAACTCCATGTCATCAATCTTCACTTTACAATGCTTAACTAAAACCATTACATTACACCTAGTTGGATTAAAGACAACTCATATTCTTTCCATGTCTATACATTCTGAATTATTCTCCATCTTCCATTCCCTTAGAGTTAACTTAGCCCAAATCTTGACAATATTTTCTTTCTTAACATTTCTTTCTAGTAGTCTCAGAAGACACAATATTTTCTTCTTAATCAGAGCTCTCACCTTTGATTGTTTACAGGAGTTATAGAGATAGCTGGATATCATTTTCCCCTGACAGGGGATCTTGATTTTCCCGTAGCTCGATGGCCTTCTCCAATAATTTCTACCTCATAAGTTAGTGATATAAACTTTCTCAAATTGAATCTTTCCATTGCCTAGCTTGATCTCAAGTTTATTTCTGGTTCTTTATAGGATAATGGTACCTCAAATGTAAAGGCAATTGTTTCTTTGTCCTTCTTTTTTGTTACAGTTGTCCATTTCTATTCCAGGATTTATGGTGCCTCTGCCGACACATCTTCATTATGGGTCTTTGAGGATACTTTTTGTTGGTTAGCTAGTGCATCATTCCTCAATTGGTTTTTCACTCGTCAAACTTGCTTGATCTTCTTGCAGCATCTTCCCTAATAACCAAATTCTTTGCATTTGGAGCACATAGTCAGTTTCTATTCATAAACTACCTTCTATACCAATGTCTTCCCCATTTTATCCTTTAAATACAACTCAAATGAAAATTCACCTTTTACATCCATTTCTATGAGAACTCTGGCATAACCCAATTTTGTTATATTTAATGTGCATTGGTCACAAAAATTTGGTGTACCCAATGAGCTAGAAATTCATAAACTACCTTCTGTACCAATGTATTCCCCATTTCATCCTTTAAATATAACTTAGATGAAAATTCACCTTATACATCCATTTTTATGAGAACTCTGGCATAACCCAATTTTGTTCTATTTAATGTGCATTGGTCACAAAACTTTGGTGTACCCAAAGAGCTAGAAATTCTACTCAACATATCAGAACTCCAAAACTCCCATGGCAATCCATGGAACTGAATCCAAATAGGCATAGAGCAAATACTAGTTACATCCATAATCATCTTAGGTTTCCAAATTTTAACAATTAATGGTCATTTATCAAAGGTAATTAGCCTATTTGTAATAGCCTTTCTTTGTCATTTTATTCTCGTATGGAATACTAGACAATATCATTACCTTATTGTTTAGATGATTATCCTACATGGCCTCCTGTTTGAGACCAGCATTGCTACAAAATTAGCTTTGTTATTCATCTGACTGCAAAGTGCAACCAATTATCTTGAGAAAATAACTCATAGAGCTAGAGTAACCAAACGCACCCTAATTATAACCACTGCATGCCTGGCACTGCATTATTGACAGAGGGAATTATCGATCTAGGTAAAGTCAAGTGGGACTTTTCCATGTATGTCTTTATCAATTCAGAAACAAAAACGTGTCTATTCTACTAGGCTTGAAATAAGGTGTGCCACGATATTATCTGATGTGAATCGCGTATTTAACTATTTATATAGTAAGCTTTTTCTTCTCCTAGTGTTGATATTTATTAATTCACAGCATCAAAACTTTTAAATATTATAATATTTTGTAAAAGAACCCATGTAATCTATATTTGTTTTAAGTATAGCATCAATATTGAACATTATCTTCGAAGTGAATTAATATAGCAAAGAATTCGCAATTCATTATTGAAATTGCATCATTTAGAGTGTTCTTATTCATTATTGATTGGGGCAAATAGTTCAAAGCTTTGTCTAATATTTGTGTTGATATCAATCTAAAAAGTTGTATAATAGGCCTAAGTGGGTAATTTGTTGCCCAAATAAGTTATTTGTTATTATAAAAAATTTTATTTTATTAAGATTCTTATCTTTTTAAGATTATGTTTAAAGTAAGATTTTACAATCTAGATAAATGATTTTTTTATTATTATTATTGTAAAGGATTCATTCGTTCAACAAATAATACAATTATAGCTTTTCATCTTTTTTATTTTTTTTATTCTTATTATTCAACTCAGGATATACATCCTTACTTATTAATTTCACAGCCTTACTGTTGAACTTTGTCTATTCTTCTCCAAAAAGCACTTAAGCTCTATGGTTCGCTTGTTATCCCACAGTTCAGATTTAGTTGCAACTTGCTCATCGACAACCAGATTGAGCCTAGCCTTGTTTGGTAATCCTTAGTCTCAGTTCCCTCAAATTTGACACGTCACATTAGTCTAACAGGACATTGGACATACATGGATCCTTTCATTTAATTTTCAATGTGAACAGTTTGTAAATACATGCTTATTTAGGTGCCAAAATTGCAATCACTACCCTGTGCCTATGGAACAACACCGATGTAGCAAGAGTCTGTCCAACTACATTCTGCAAACTAAGAAAAAACTAGAGCAAATCATTGGTGTGTCACACAGAAATAAAGCAATCACTTTCAATCTTTTTGCAATGAAAAACAAAAGGAAAAAGATAAGATGAGAAAGAATCATATTTGATGAGAAGCCACTTATACTGCAGCTGGAATTGTTAGAATCAGTTGCAAGCTAGTTTTGGCTCCAAAATCAGTTTTGAAAAGCTGTTAAGAGTTAGTTAAAAGAGTTGTGTGTCACATGCTAACTAAACTTAAGTGGTCACGTGGGGAGCACACGACAGGTTGTTAAGTCTGTTATAAAGCCCAGAACTCCAGCAGATTGAAGCTGATTGATACCCGATATTCAGAGCCAATTTTTGAGAGATACATTGAGAGTTAGAGAGAGAGTTGAAAGAGAAACTTGTTCTCTAATGTGTAATCTTTGTATCTGTTCTTGGATCTTGATTGAATAAAGTCTTTTGAGTGTGATCTTCCCGTAGGGTAGGGCTCAGTCTCGAACCATGTAATTCTGTGTTTCTTTGATTCATTTCTGAACTTATTGTTTCCTTTGATTAGAATCTCTGATTGTGAATCGATTGCTTGGAATCTTGATTGGTTTGTAACTTGATCTTGGGGTCGAAGCATAACAATATTCTACGGGCCTTATGCATTCTCCAGGGCAAGCTAAATAAGATAGCATTTCGTAGACTTGTTTTGGGAGAATATCAAGGACAATAAACTTCCAGCCACCCATCCTCGGTATATATGCTTTGGTGATTATCATCTCAAGTATATATAGGAAATGTCATTGAATGTACATTGGCGAGTTGACCAATGCGACTATAGAAGAAAATCAGAAAGAACATATGAGATCACAAGTTGGCATTCTGTCTTTTTGCTAATCTTAAAGGCGGTCCAGCTGGTACAGTTCAGCCAGTCAAAAAAGCTAGCCCCCAATATGAATGATAAACCTGCAATATCACTTAAATCTGCAGCACTAAGTGTGTTAAGATTTATATTGCTATCATGAAAACATGTTTTGCTGGTTTTATGCTTGGGGTGTCCATTGTTTCATCAACTGTTTATGGCGATCATATCCATATGGGAAGCTTTAAGCTTATGTATGGTACTTGTTATTGACATCCAAGTTCCAATTGGTTCAACTATTCATGTTTCTTTGCTTTTTAGTCTGAATGATCGATGTAATTAGGCATTATTACCTATTTATTTATATGTGGATATTTCACCCAGAGATAGAAGTATAATTTTTGAAAAATTAATGGGATAAAAGGTGTTATAACTCAATATGGAAGAAATATCACCCCCATTCTCCAGGGGTACCAGTGCAACAATATTGGGATTTGGGTGTTTCCGTATTAGGTTTGAAGCCAACTTGCCAAATGTTGGACCCATACAAACTAATACTTGGGCTGCGGTTCAGCCATATGACTCTGAGATGAGCTAGCCGCAGCTTTCATGACGGTATTTGAAACGTAATACCTAAAGTTTTAGTTTATATATTATGTTGACTACTGATGCTTTTTTTTAAAATGAAATTTCATAAACTGCTCCAAAATATTTCAATTCTGCTGTTTCAAGACTAAAAGAAAAATTACTTACTGAGAGGTTCAAAAATACTTGCTTTTGTCGTGATCATAAACGTAGCTGAGATTGGATTTTTAGAGTGAATTCGGAATTGTCCTAGTAAGACGTTGTGATGGAAAATTTTAAAAGCGACTTGGCAAGCACATAACAAGTGTGTTCTATAAGAACATTTCAAATGTTTTGCTGGTTTTAAAAGAGGCCTTGTCTACTAAAGTAGAATGTTATAAAAAAGTAAAAAAGAGTGGCTTAAAGGACATGCATTTAGTATTATGTTTTTAAACTAAAATTTATAAGTAGTATATTCAATGTTTTTAAAAATAAATTTAATTTTTTTATTGGATATTTTAAAATTCGAACATGCATTTAGTAGTATGTTTTTAATTTTTAACAAGAAATTTAAAAGTGAATACTATCAAAATGTGTTTTGATAGAATTTTCTTAACAATTATTTTTCAATAAATGAAATTATCCGTAGCATAAAATATTCAATTCTTCATTTAAATTTAATAATTAATTGGGTAGAAAATAAAATAAACATGAAATATTTATTTAGGATTCTTTAAACAAATAATTTTTGTTATTTTTCACTTTTCTTAAAAAAAATCTTCTCATTTTTTACAAATATTAATAAGTCATCTTCTAAAAAACACCTTACAGGTATAATTCGTTTAATTAATTGTATTAGAAGTCATATACAATATAATCTACCACCTCTCCATTTAATTAGTTAGATATTTAATTATTTGACCAAAATTTGTCATCAGTAAAACATTAGAACGTGGTGGCTCCATGTGTAGAAATCAGACTTTTTGCGGTTTCTCATTCTTGTTGTCACGTTTGCTTCATTCTTGCTCTTAATTGACATTGGGAGAGAAGGAATCTGATTAGGATCTCCGATTTTAAGAATTGTTAAAATTTTGGTGATTTAATAATTTTATTAAAGAATATTAAAATAAGAAAGTTATAAGATGAAAAAGACATATAAGATATAAAGAGGGAAGAGAAATAAAATTTGGAGACCTGAAAGAAGGTGAGAAAGGCAAGGACCAGTAGTCCAGGCAGCAACGCTGTAGTATTAGGACTGCAACAACACGGTGCTAGAAACTAGTGAGCACAGGTGCCAGTGCTGCAGAGCCAAATGTGGGAAAGTCTATTTTGGCTTTTTTTTTTTTTTTTTTAATTTTGAAAAGTTTTAAACTTTTAAAAAAATCTTTCAAAATATGTGGACTCTTATTAGGATTAGAGTTAGTAGGCATGCAATAATCTTTATATAAACCCTTAGTTTGAGAATCAAATATTAATAGAGACTTTAAGAGAGAAAAGAATTAAGTAAACAATTAATAATTGTGTGCGTTAGAGTGTAACGTTGTTTGGGTGTTCATTGTTCGTGGGAGAGTAATGGTATACTAAACATTAGATCATTTTGAGAGTTCTTCATTGTGTTTTCTTGTAAATTCTCTAAGAAGTTAATAAGAGAGGTTAAGATCATTGAATTTACCATGAACTTAGTCAATTGGCCGAACCACATAAATAATTGTGTCGTGCTTTTTTTTATCTATTTTATATTTCTATCATTTTTATTTGATATCTTGATTATTTTACTACACAAAAAAGTTAAAATTCAAGATTAAATTTAATTAAGATTCTTCATTTAAATCTAATTTCACAAAGAGAAGAATGATTCTTCCAACAAGAATGAAATGCAAGCCCTTTATTACTAAGCCATTTAAGTAAGTGAAGAAATGACACTGCAAACTTTTTTAACGAAGGAATGTCATTGCAAGCCTTTCTTCTTTTTTTTTTTTATATTTTTAATATCCCTTCAATATTGAAACATATACATTCAAGCCATTAGCAAAAAACTTCAACTTTAGGTTTCATCCCACCTTTAAATAAAAAAAAAAATTTGGTGATCGAAGTAACCCAAAAGCAATTCATCAAATAAATAATTGTTATAAGGAAGCTTCAAGGAAATTGCAATGATAACTACTGAATGAAATATTCATTTTCTGAAGCATGAGTTTTCCTCAACTGATGAATATTAAAGCTATGGCTTAAGTCTATAGTCATATTTTCTAGTGAAGACAATTCGCTTGTTTTAAATTGAGACTTAATATCTATACTTGATAGTAATCCTCAAAGACACTCAAAAACGATTATCTTGTCAAAAATATTAAAATAGATTTGAGTTCACATTTTAAAATGAGCCAACCGTCTTATTAATTTACCATTCAACCCAAAAGTTTAAACTGATAAGTGAAGGCCCAATATTAGTATTAAAGACAAGTCTCTAACAGTTTCCCTCACGTGAAACGTGGATTCGAGTAGGTCTGAATCAAGTGAATCCCCCATCTCCAAGAAACCAAGAAAGCCAATAAACTAGAAATTAACTGAAAATAAAGATATAAATGCTCGAACTTAAGATCTTGGCTCTGATACCATATTAGTTTATCATTCAACCCAAAAACTTAAGCTGATAGGTGAAGGTCCAATATTAATATTAAAGACAAGTCTCTAACAATCTACTTATTAGAAATCTCAACTTAAGATAACATTACTATTTTATGTTGATGTCTACAAACTCCTAGGAATAGTTCAAATGAATATTTTGTTGTTGTGGTCGTTTGTCGTAGTACTTACTTAGCTAGGTAGAAGTGATGACCAGCTTTAACAAAATATTACAGTTAGAGGACGATTGGCTGGTGAAAGTTTCCAAACTAAGACCTTGAACCGAGTGTCTTTGTAATTTTCTTCATCTCTCGTGTGACAAAAAGTAGCTTTTTGGTTCTTTCTGTTTTCTCGTATTTGTAATTCTCACGCTTTTCGCCCTTCCTAATCCTATAACTTTTGGTTTCCTTGGATCAAAGTGAAATACGAGGATAACTAGCTTTATTCTTTATCTTTTATCATTCCTTTTCTTCTTTAGAGCATTCTTCGACCTTTGGGGGTCATGTCAGGTTGTTTTATAACAAATTCTTAGTTAGATTTTAGTGACATGATGGGATAATTAAGTTGTTTCCAAATAAGACTCTTTCTTGTGAGAAAATTTTGGTTATTGAATATTTATTAATAGTGTATTGTTTATTTGCATTAAATTTTTGTTACGTGTCTCTCAATTAAATATGGAAAAAAAATTAATACACGTATAATTTATGAATCTAATAAAAAGGCCATAACACTCCAGAAGCACCCATATACCGAAAGAGAAATTATTATTTAAAATTGAAAAGACATGCCAACGTCGCCAAATTGTGGATAATGACGAGCAAATTGTAGCAATTAAGTCACCAAGTCTATTAACAAACCGATTAATATGAATTAGTTCGCTTTCTTGTTTTGCTATCAAACATGGTATTGAAATTTATCTATGAGAGAAACGCTATCCTATAGTTGACTTTAAGATCATTTGGTATTTTCCCTGCATGTTTATGTAGCGTTGATGTATTACCACTAACGTTAAACTTTTGCCATCAAAGGAAGCTACACTGCAATTTCGCGCCAAGATGTGAAACTTAAAAAACTCGCGTCATAGATTAAACACACTTGCCATTTTATATGAATGAAATTGAGTAGCTTTATGCTGTTCTTATTTTGTTGGCAGCACTCCTTAGTTTCCAAAGACGATGTCAATATATCATCATGTCACAAAGCATGCGTTCTATACATACGTTCCATTAATCTTTCGCTTTAAACTACTTATAAGGCATGAAGCATACATAGCTTCAAGATTTGTGTGTTTACTTCATAATACAAAACATAACACAAATTTTCCAAGAGCACATCAACTCAGTCAGACAAACATTTAACAATTTCTTTTCATATTTTCTTCTGCTGTCTTGAGCTCACTGTGAAGCAAGTCCGGACAGGCGCAATTACGGAGAATATAGACAGAAAAAGTGTCCGTATGCGCTATGCAATTTTTGACCGTCGGGTTATGTGATTCTCCGACTCATTACGTACCAGAATCCCGATATTACTGTGAAGTGTGAACCTTGTTCAAGGATAACGATAACAAACCTTAAGCGTAATATTGTCTACCATTTAATAGCAATTGTTCACATGTTCTTAAACTATGAAATCTCCCACCTCCATTCGATCTCAAACTTGCTGAATAATTTGATGTAATAGTTCCTCGACGCTTTTCACATTCGTGTATCATCTTCAAGGGGTATATGAATTCAGATAGTAAACATTACCCAGAAATCTTGATAACCAGACGAGCAATTCACTGAATCAGGATGAAACAAAATAAGGAAATTACGGATGATGTACATTTTTAGATTCTTGCTATGTGAATAAGAGCACCTGTGGCCTTACAGCAACTATCCGAAAAAAGTATTTCAAATTAAACGCACACACATTCACCTTTTCCGTTCATATTGTTGGGACAAGGAGTAGAAATTTTTTTTTACCTTGTTGCCCATTTCCTTCCGTTATCTTGTGCTTCAATCTATAATGTCATATCTTATATCGAATACAAATTGAATTCTGAGAATATAGAGATGACGCATTTCTAACGGTCTAATCTTTTAAATCATAAGTACAGCTCATGAGTGGTATACATGAGTGTAGGTCCTCAAAAATTAATGGAAATGGATATTAAGAATCAAGTAGACTCTAAAAATTAACCACGTAAAATGTGGATTGTCAAGAATAATGAGATAGAAATACCCTTGAGTTTGAAAGAGATTATCATGTGAAATGTAAATTCCTCAAAAATAGAGATGGGCAACACAAACCAACCTGACCCATGGATCTTACATGGCTTTTTTATAATCCTGAAGGCCGCTTATTCAACCGCCTTTTTCTATAAATTAGACAGTAAACTATGAAAGACAGTGCATCCTCTCCCAGCTAGCTGATTCAGAATTCCTTGGTTCTGTTCCTGACTTTATATTGGGAACTCTGGCCAACTTCTAACAGTTTCTATTCTCTAGCTTTTTCATCAAGAAACCATGTCTGATGCCAAGTCCCCGCGTTATGATTGTAGCACATTGCCCTTAAATATCACCACCAGCACCCTCACCAAAGCTCAAAAGCGATGGCGCCTTGCCTACTGGACAATCTATTCTTTCCGTGATATGCTTTCTCTTATATGCAAAAGTCGGCTTCACGCTGCTAATATCCTGAAAACTCATTCTTACATTGCCCAGGATATTGAACCAAGCACTTCTCATTATGAGGCAGAGAAATTCGTTTCCAACTCCATTTGTCCTGATGTTGATGGAACGAGACTCACTGAAATGGTGAAGAGCAAAGATTTGAATGCTCTATTAAAATTACAACACCAAATTAAATTAAATTAATTACAATATCAAGCCTAAGATTAAGCTCAAATATTTACAAGCCCAATTCTTGAAGTTTCTAGATTAGGTAAGATATTTTAAGTTAATAATTAAAGAGATAAGTATTATAAACTTGTGTGGTTAATAAATTTTTACATTATTTTATTTGTGTGGTTTTGGTTTGTTGAAACTAAGTATAAATACTCCCCTTCCTCATTTAGTTTTGCAAGCAAGCAAGTTAAGAATAAAGAGTTGATCAAGTATTTGATCAATTGTTGAGAGTTTAGAGTGTTAGAGAGTTGAGCAAATAATAAGCTCAACAAAGAGTGTGTGAGAGTTGAATTGTGAGTGTTGTGTTGTAAGTGAGAAAGAGTGAGAGTTTCTAAATTTTGTGTTGTAAGTTTTGTGTTTGTTGTATTAATAAAAGTGTTCCATTTGTGCTCTATTATTCTCTACAATTGGTATCAGAGCGGGACTGTCTGGGACTGCTCAAGTTGTAGGATTTCTAAGAATTCTGAGTATGCTCTGTGGTTGCAGCTTTGACTGATCTTCCACATCAGAAAAGACTTCTAGAAATTGTGAGTGAGTGAGCTTCTGTGTGTCGTGAGTAGTCTGTGACTCTGCAAGTTTGTTGACAAAACTTGTTTGGTATTACTGAGGTACTACCAACACGATGGGTGACCTTCAAGTGGTTGGAGGAATCAAGAAGCTTAACAACCAAAATTACAATACATGGGTGACGTTGATGGAGTCTTACCTTCAAGGCTAAGATCTTTGGGAGGTCGTTGGCGGGAATGAAGTGAAGCAGCCAGCAGACGAAGCCACTTTAAAGAAGTGGAAGGTAAAAACTGGTAAGGTTATGTTCGCCATTAAGACCACAGTTGAAGAAGAAATGTTAGAGCACATAAAGAAGGCCAAGACGCCAAATGAAGCATGGGACACTTTCGCATCACTCTTTTCAAAGAAAAACAATATGCGACTACAACTTCTAGAAAATGAACTGTTGTCAATTACACAACGCAACATGACGATCAACCAATACTTCACAAAGGTAAAGTCCTTGTGTCGTGAAATATCTGAGTTAGATCCTGCCGCTGCTATTGCTGAAACTAGGATGAAAAGAATTATCATCCATGGTTTGAGACCCGAGTATAGAAGTTTTGTTACTGCTGTACAAGACTGGCCAACCCAACCATCTCTCATTGAATTTGAAAATTTGCTTGCTGATCAAGAAGCGATTACTAAGCAAATAGGCGGTGTCTCTTTAAAAGGCGATGAAGAAGCACTTTACATTGACAAAAGGAAAGGTCGATTTAAACGACGTGCTGGTGGAGGATCTAAAAGAGATGATGATAAGATAAAGAGTTATCACCAAGAAGGTAGCTCACAGACAGGGGGAGTATGGAGGGCTCGCGGCAATGGTAGTCAGTCCAACCAAAAGAAAAAGTTTGAAGGAAAATGCTACAATTGTGGAAAAATAGGACACATGGCAAAAGATTGTTGGTCTAAGAAAAGGTTTGCTGAGGGTAATGCTGCCACATCAAACTTAGAAAGAAAAAGTGAGGATGAGTGGGATGCTGAAGCGTCTGTCGCTATAGAGGAAGAAGACCTATCACTCTCAGTGATAATACCTGGACGGATTGACTATAAAAATGATTGGATCGTTGACTCAGGATGTTCAAATCATATGACTGGTGACGAAGAAAAGCTGCAAGATATGACAAAGTACAAAGGAAGTCGCGTGGTAGTGACAGCCAACAACTCAAGATTGCCTATAGCTCACATCGGTAACACAGTCTTTGCACCTCGTTACAGTCCTAATAATGTAACACTTCAAGATGTCTATCATGTCCCCGGCATGAAAAAGAATCTATTGTCAGTATCACAGTTAACATCTTCTGGACACTATGTCTTGTTCGGTCCACAAGATGTTAAGGTGTACCAAGATTTAAAAATCACAGGAACACCAACAATGGAAGGACGACGACTAGAGTCAGTCTATGTACTATCAGCAGAGTCAACTTATGTAGACAAGACTCGAAAAAATGAGACAGTAGATTTGTGGCATGCACGATTGGGACATGTAAGTTATCATAAGCTGAAAGTGATGATGAACAAGGCAATGCTTAAGGGTCTACCTCAACTTGATGTGAGAGTGGATACAGTATGTGCGGGATGTCAGTATGGCAAGGCATATCAACTACCATATGAGGAGTCAAAGTTTAGAGCTAAGGAGCCATTGGAGTTGGTTCACTCTGATGTGTTTGGACCTGTCAAGCAGCCATCAATTAGTGGTATGCGGTACTTGGTGACATTTATTGATGACTTCTCGAGGTATGTATGGGTTTTCTTTATGAAGGAAAAATCAGATACTTTTTTTAAGTTCAAGGAATTTAAAAAAACAACTGAAGGAGAAGTCGGAAAGAAGATTCATTGTCTCCGTACAGATAATGAAGGAGAATATACCTCTGATGAGTTCTCACAATATCTTCGAGAAAATAAGATACGACATCAGTTCACATGTGCCAACATGCCACAACAAAATGGTGTTGCGGAAAGGAAGAATCGGCATCTTGCAGAGATTTATAGAAGTATGTTGCACGCAAAAAATGTACCAGGAAGATTTTGGGCCGAAAGAATGAAGACTGCAGCCCACGTGATTAATAGGCTTCCTCAACCAAGGTTAGGGTTTATATCACCATTTGAGAAGTTGTGGGATATGAAACCTACAGTGAGTCATTTTCGAGTATTTGGTTGTATATGCTATGTGTTTGTGCCAAATCACCTGAGAAACAAATTTGACAAAAAGGCAATCAGGTGTATCTTTGTTGGATATGATAACCAGTGCAAAGGATAGAAATGTTGTGACCCTACTAGTGGACGGTGCTACACATCAAGGAATGTGGTGTTTGATGAAGCATCTTCATGGTGGTCGCCACAAAAAGAGGAGCTTTCAGATTTAAAAGAAATAGAAGAACGACTACAACAAAAGATAGATGAGCAAATTGCTGAAATCCGACCGAGCCAAGAAGACCTTGATAATGGAAGCAGTGATGACAACACTGAGCAAGAGACAACTCAAAGTCCTTGGCAAACTGGCATTTATCAACAACCAACAACGGAGACCAAATATAAAGGAGCAGAACCTGCAACCCCTCAATCTCATCCTCGAAGGTCAATAAGAATACGAAAGCCTAATCCCAAATATGCTAATACAGCTATGGCGAAAGAGGAAAATGTTAAGGAGCCTGAGACTTTTGAAGAAGCATCACAAAGCTCTGAATGGATTAAAGCTATGGAAGAAGAAATCATAGCGTTGGAGCAAAATCAAACTTGGGATTTAGTGCCAAAACCAAAGGATGTGAAACCTATATCTTGTAAGTGGGTGTATAAGATCAAAAGACGTCCTGATGGATCGGTGGAGAGGTATAAAGCTCGGTTGGTAGCTCGAGGATTTTCTCAACAGTATGGACTAGACTATGATGAAACGTTTAGTCCAGTAGCCAAGATCACCACAGTACGAGTTCTACTTGCATTGGCAGCTAGCAAAGGATGGATATTATGGCAAATGGACGTAAAGAATGCTTTTCTACATGGAGAGTTAGATCGAGAGATCTACATGATTCAACCAATTGGATTTGAAAGCAAATTTCATCCTGATTATGTGTGTAAATTGAGAAAGGCATTGTATGGATTAAAGCAAGCTCTAAGGGCGTGGTATGGTAAAATTGGAGAATTTCTAACACATGGTGGTTACTCTGTAGCATCAGCTGATTCGAGCTTATTCGTCAAAGCTAATGGAAAGAAACTTGCAATTGTGGTGGTATATGTGGATGACTTAATTATCACTGGAGATGATGAAGAAGAGATTCATCGAACAAGAGAGAATTTGGCAGTTCGTTTCCAGATGAAAGAGCTTGGACAACTTAAACATTTCCTTGGGCTTAAAGTCACTCGGACAGTAGAAGGGATTTTTCTAGGACAACAAAAATATGCCAAAGATTTATTGCAGAAGTTTGGGATGCTAGAGTGCAAGCCTATCTCAACACCGCTAGAAGCTAATGCCAAGTTATGCGGTTATGAAGGAAAGGATTTAGAAGACGAAACTATGTATCGACAACTGGTAGGAAGTCTCATCTATTTAACATTGACTCGACCAGACATTTCTTATGCAGTTGGAGTAATAAGTCGATACATGCAAAATCCTAAGAAACCTCACTTAGAAGCAGCTCGACGAATATTGAGATATGTGAGAGGCACAATTGACTATGGTCTCTTCTATAAGAAAGACCAAGATCGTAAAATAGTTGGCTATTGTGATGCTGACTATGCTGGAGATCATGACACACGACGTTCAACCACTGGGTATTTTTTTCAAGATTGGTTCAGGAACAGTCTCTTGGTGCAGTAAAAGGCAACCAACTGTATCATTGTCAACTACTGAAGCTGAGTACAGAGCAGCAGCAATGGCAGCTCAAGAAAGTACATGGTTGATGCAATTGATGGAGGATTTACATCAGCCAAGAGATTATAAAGTGTTAATATATTGTGATAATCGATCAGCAATTTGTTTGGCAGAAAATCCAGTTTTTCATGCAAGAACAAAGCATGTGGAGGTGCATTATCACTTTATCCGGGAGAAAGTTCTGCAAGAAGAAATTAAGTTGCTGTATGTTAAGATTGAAGATCAAGTGGCTGATTTGTTGACAAAAGGCTTGGGTGTTGATAAGTTTGAAAAGTTTCGAAGACAACTCAACATGGTTAGAAGAATAGAAGTTGGTGTTGAGGGGGAGTGTTAAAATTACAACACCAAATTAAATTAAATTAATTACAACATCAAGCCCAAGATTAAGCCCAAATATTTACAAGCCCAATTCTTGAAGTTTCTAGATTAGGTAAGATATTTTAAGTTAATAATTAAAGAGATAAGTATTATAAACTTGTGTGGTTAATAAATTTTTACATTATTTTATTTGTGTGGTTTTGGTTTGTTGAAACTAAGTATAAATACTCCCCTCCCTCATTTAGTTTTGCAAGCAAGCAAGTTAAGAATAAAGAGTTGATCAAGTATTTGATCAATTGTTGAGAGTTTAGAGTGTTAGAGAGTTGAGCAAATAATAAGCTCAACAAAGAGTGTGTGAGAGTTGAATTGTGAGTGTTGTGTTGTAAGTGAGAAAGAGTGAGAGTTTCTAAATTTTGTGTTGTAAGTTTTGTGTTTGTTGTATTAATAAAAGTATTCCATTTGTGCTCTATTATTCTCTACATGCTCTACGCATTCTTGGAGGAATTCAAGTTGTGGCCTCCGCTCTTGGGACAAATCCTGAATGTGGAATCAACAGCAATGATGAAGATGTTAGGAAGAGGTGCCAACTGTTTGGTACTAACACTTATCATAGGCCACCTCCTAAAGGGTTTATATACTTTGTGGTTGACCCTGTTAAAGACACCACCATCCTTATCCTTCTGGTATGCGCTGCCTTGTCTCTTAGTTTTGGGATCAAAGAACATGGGATAGAAAAAGGCTGGTACGAAGGCGGAAGTATCTTTGTCGTTGTCTTCCTTGTTGTTGTAGTCTCTGCTTTGAGTAACTTCAGACAAGAAAGGCAATTCGACAAGCTCTCAAAAATAAGTGACAACATCAAAGTTGGAAGTTGTTAGAGATTCCCGACGCCAACAAATCTCCATATTTGACCTTCCAGTTGGAGATGTTGTCTTCTCGAAAATTGGAGATCAAGTTCCAGCTGATGGGTTGTTCTTGGAAGGACATGCTTTGCGAGTAGACGAGTCAAACATGACCGGCGAGAGTGACCATGTCGAAGTAGATTCAACAAATAATCCATTCTTGTTCTCAGGTTCTAAAGTTGCAGATGGCTATGCTCAAATGCTCGTGGTGTCGGTGGGGATGAACACTGCCTGGGGTGAAATGATGAGCTCCATATCCAGTGATTCCAAGGAAAGAACTCCATTACAAGCTCGACTTGACAAACTAACCTCCTCTATTGGAAAGGTAGGCCTCGCAGTGGCTTTCCTGGTTCTTGTTGTCCTATTGGCTCGCTACTTCACTGGGAATACGAAAGATGAAAATGGAAATAAGAAGTATAACAGTAGCAAGACAGACATAGATGATGTTTTCAATGCTGTTGTAAGTGTTGTTGCGGTTGCAGTCACCATCGTGGTTGTGGCAATCCCAGAAGGTTTACCATTGGCGGTTACTCTTACACTTGCTTATTCCATGGAGAGGATGATGGCCGATCACGCAATGGTAAGGGAACTTTCGGCTTGTGAGACGATGGGCTCAGCCACAATTATTTGTACAGACAAAACAGGCACTTTGACATTGAACCAGATGAAAGTCACCAAGTTTTGGTGTTGGAAAATTGGTGATACAAATCTTGGTTGAATAAGAATTTGAGATGAATATCAAAGTAAAGAGTTACAAGAAGTCTAGAATGTGTGGGATACGTATGGAGAAGTCTAAGACGTGTGGAATATAAAAGGAAAAGCGAAATAGGACTCAAAAACGTGAAGAAAGCAAAACAACGTGGGATAGGCGCTGACAGGGCTGAGCGCTATGGCGCACAGGGACGAGTGTTGCAATGCCAGACGCGTCAAAAGCTTTTTTTTCATCCGAATTTTGAGTTTTGAGAAGTTTTAGACTTCCAAAACAAGTGAACTCTTACTCCAACAAGGAATAGAGTTAGTAGGCACGAAACACACTATATAAACACTTGTAAAATCTTGATTTTAGATTAAGCATTAAGAGAGACTCTAAGAGAGGGAAAGAACTGGATAGACACTAAGTGCTTGTGTGCGCTAGGGTGGAGCCGTTGTTTGGGTAATCATTGTTCGTGGTAGAGCAAGGGTTCACTAAACGTTTAGGTCATTTTGAGGGTTCTTCATATTGGGTTTTCCTTGTAATATCTCTAGGGAGTTAATAAGAGAAGTTAGGATCCTTGGATCTACCGTAGACGTAGGCAATTGGCCGAACCACGTAAGATTGTGTTGTGCTATTTTATTTTCTGCTTTGGATTCTTACTATTTTGCTTGATTAACAGGTTATTCCACTGCGCAAGAAGGTTAGGGTTCTAGGTTGAACTTGAGGTTTTTCGCTCCAACATAACCTCGAGAGGGAGAATGGCGTTTTCTCCCTCAACAAACTGGTATCAGAGCTAGAGGTTCGATAATACACACCTGGGGTATTTAAACCATGGCTATAATCAAGCAAGAAATAGAGAAGTTCAATGGGATGAATGACTTCAATCTTTGGAGGAAGAAGGTTAGGGCTCTACTAATGAAGGAAGGGCTAGACTCAGCTTTGGAGGAAGCCAGCTCCTCAACTAGTGATGAGATGACAACCCCAAAGTCCGGGCATAAAGATTGGGATACGATTCAGAAAAAGGCTCACAGTACCTTATTCTTGGAGTTGAGCGACGAAGTATTAAAGGAAGTTGGTGATGAAGAAACCGCTTTGGGACCATAGAAGAGACTCGAGGCATTGTACATGAAGAAGTCTCTTGCAAATAGACTTCTTATGAAAAAGAAATTACATCAGCAGGCAAAGCACGAGGGAACTTCATTGAGAGCTCACATTGACGAGTTCAACAAGATTGTCATAAGTCTTGAGCAACTAGGCATCAAGACCGAGGATGAAGACAAAACCATTATCCTGTTAAGTTCATTGCCAAAGAGCTATGAGAGCTTTGTGGATACACTGTTGTATGGAAAAGAGTCTTTAACGATGAATGACATCAAGGCATCTTTGAACTCAAAAGAATTAACAAAGAGATCTAAGTCTGAGAGTGGAGCAGCATTGCTTGCACAAGTAAGAAAGGGCAACCAATCAAGGAGGAGATCCAATAAGTGTTTCATTTGTAATAAGGAAGGGCACTTTGTGAAGGATTGTTCGAAATTAAAAGGCCAAGGAGGGTGGGCTGCAATCGGTACTAAGAAAGATACCGAAGTTGTAGATATATTGGTAGCCTTAAGGAAAAAGTACGCTGGCAAATGGATACTAGATTCGGGGTGCAGTATCCATATATGTCCCGACAGATCGATGTTTACCAACTATAAAGCCAAGAGAGGTAAAGCTCTAATAGGGAATAACATAACTTGTGAGATCATGGAGTTGGTGACATAAGGCTGAGGATACAAGGTGGAGAAACTAGGGACTTATATGATGTAAGGCATGTTTCTAAAGTGAGGAGGAACTTGATATCCCTAGGCAAGCTCGATAAGGAAGAGTATTCGGTTAGAGCGAAAAAATGAAAACTAAGGGTAGAGAAAGGACCTATAAGGTTTGAGGGTGAGAAGCACAATGAGGGGCTTTATATGCTTACTGGGATGGCCATGAGTGGCCCAACGCGGGGCGTTGGGGTAATATAAACTACTATGCAACATCCAATGACAGGATCCGACCTGAGCCCTCCTCGAGAATCGAGGCAGGTCCTGCGATGACATGTGACTAACATACTCTTTACTCATACATATTATATAATGAGGCTACTTACCTCAACAAAAAGTGTACACATGTGATCCAATATACAAAACATATACAAATACACAGACTGAGACACTTATGCAGCTATGCACGTTGGCCAACCTCAAAATATGATGATTGTATCACATTGCACCAATTCTTGTGAGAACCTGAAAAAAATAGAAAAAATAGAAAAAAAGGTGAGCTTGTGGCTCAGTGAGTGGACATAATCTAAAAATATCATATACTTTATATGTATTGTACACGTATAAATTTGTACGATAAAATAATCATGAAACTGTATACTGATTAGTCAATAAACTTGTATTTAAAGTATGAGCCGTCATAAAATCTGTGGTAAAATTGAAATCATAACATAATACTGGGATCTGAAAACCTGAAAGTGCAGTTTATCATAAGATCTATTATCAAGCTGAATATATGTAACATAGCTCTGAAAACATATACTACATATATACTGAACACCACACCAAATTTGTACCCGGAGAAAAATTTGGTCTATCCTGGCGGAGTAACTCACGCACAGGCAGAGCAGAGGATCTAAGCTGGTTTAACGCATGCGCAGAGCAACTACACTAAAGGGGAGGGTACGCATATGGTGGTTCAAAAACTACTACAATATAATATCATGACCATAATTATTCTGAAATAATTATTTCTGTACTGAACATAATTATAAACTGTACTATAATAAATTCTAAAACATTTCTGAACATACTAAATAGTATAAATATTTTTCTGTCTAAAATAAATCATAACTAAATCTGATAACGCGTAATTTAATCATAATTTACTGTATTAAAAACATATAAAATATATATAGTTATCCACTCACAAAAGTGCGCTAATCCTGAGCTGGGTCTGGATTATGAGATCTACCCGCTTTCGGTACACCTCCTATATCATAGGGTATAAAAATACATCATTAATATCGATATGTATTATAAATATTAAAATATAAATATTCTAATATCATAAAACTATTACCCGCTAAACCACTAGGTATAAATCTAACTACCCAAACTCATTTTTTTAAATTTTCTATTTATTTTTTCTTTTCTCTTTTTTTTTTCTTCTTTTTCTTTTTCTTTTTCTTTTTCTTTCTCTTTCTCTTTTTCTTTCTCCTTCCCTTTCTTCCCGGTTTCTTCCTTTCCCTTTCTTTTTCTTTTTCCTTTCTTTCTTTTCTCTCTTTTCCCTTCCGATTTTTGCTTCTTCTTCTCTTGTTTCTATTTGCTTCTTTTCAAATGAAGCAAAACAAAACAGCATGTATATATATATGACGGCACCGCTTCATTCTTTCTTTCTTTTCTTTTTTTTTTTATTGCTACTAACCAATATACATCAACTGACACATGTATTACATCCAAACCGTGCTCACCGAGGTGATGAAGGTCGGAACGGAGTGCAACGCATCCATACCCTATGCAAGGTGCACGAATGCCTTTGAAGACCGAAGTCACTAGCCCGGGGAAAATTAAGTCTTGGTGAAGATTTAACTGGACTCAACTCTAGGTGATAGAGTATTGATGTGGATCAAATCCTGAAGCCTTCTTATTCAGAAGATTTTGAATCAAAGAAGGGTTTGTTGGAAAATTGGTGATTCAACAAATCTTGGTTGGACAAGAATTGAGATGAATACCAAAGTGAAGAGTTACAAGAAGTCTAGAATGTGTGGGACACGTATGGAGAAGTTTAAGATGTGTAGGATACGAAGTGAAAAGCGAAACGAGACTCAAAGACGTGAAGGAAGCAAGAAAACGCAAGATAGGCACTGCTATGGCTGAACGCCGCAGCGCCCAGGACAGCAATCCAGAGCCGCAGCGCTGAGTCCCCAGCGCCACGGTGATGGGCGCGATAATGCCCAGCGCCGCGGCGCCTGACACATCAGAAGTTCGTTTTTCATCTGGATTTCGAGTTTTGGGAAGTTTTAGACTTCCAAAATAAGTGGACTCTTACTCCAATAAGAAATAAGGTTAGTAGGCACGAAACACACCCTATATAAATACTTGTAAACCCTTGATTTTAAATTAAGTATTAAGAGAGACTCTAAGAGAGGGGAAGAACTGGCTAAACACTAAGTGCTTGTGTGCGCTAGGGTGGAGTCGTTGTTTGGGTGATCATTGTTCGTGGTAGAGTAAGGGTTCACTAAACGTTTAGGTTATTTTGAGGGTTCTTCAGATTAGGTTTTCCTTGTAATATCTCTATGGAGTTAATAAGAGAGGTTAGGATCCTTAAATCCACCGTGGACGTAAGCAATTAGCCGAATCACGTAAGATTGTGTTGTGCTCTTTTGTTTTCTGCTTTGGATTCTTGTTATTTTGCTTGATTAACAGGTTATTCCGCTACGCAAGGAGGTTAGAATTATAAGTTGAACTTGAAGTTCTTTGCTTCAACATAAACTCGAGAGGAAGAAGGGCGTTTCCTCCCTCAACATTTGGCTTGGCCAAGAATCCACTAAAAAAGAATCTGCAATTGCCTCAGATATTGGTGAACTCTTCCACCAAGGAGTTGGGTTGAACACAACTGGCAGCATCTCCAAACCAAAATCAGGATCATCAGTACCTGAATTTTCTGGTAGTCCAACTGAAAAAGCTATTCTCTATTAGGCTGTTATGGAATTGGTTATGGACTTGGAGAAAGTGAAGCAAAGCTACATCATTCTTCAGGTTGAAACCTTCAACTCTGAGAAAAAACGAAGTGGGGTTTTGATTAGGAAAAAATCTGATAACACAATTCATGTACACTGGAAAGGAGCTGCCGAGATTATTCTAGCTATGTGTTCTCATTATTATGAGAGTAATGGGATCACCAAGTCAATGGATGAAGATGAAAGAAGCAAAATGGAAACCATAATCCATGGCATGGCAGCCAGTAGCCTTCGATGCATTGCTTTTGCTCACGGACAAATTTCAAACGAAGAAATGGAGTACAACCATGAGGGCAAGACCCACCAAAGGCTGAAAGAAGACGGCTTAACCCTGTTGGGAATAGTAGGCCTCAAAGATCCAAGTCGACCGGGGGCAAGGAGAGCAGTGGAACTTTGCAGATCAGCTGGAGTGAATATCAGAATGATCACCGGAGATAATATTTTCACAGCGAAAGCTATAGCCACAGAATGCGGAATACTACAGCTGGATCACCAAGTGGAAAAGGAGGAGGTGGTAGAAGGCATAGAATTTCGCAACTATACCGACGAGGAGAGACTTTAGAAGGTCGATAAGATCCGAGTGATGGCAAGATCCTCTCCGTTTGACAAGCTCCTAATGGTGAAGTGCTTGAAACAGAAAGGTCATGTTGTTGCGGTCACCGAAGATGGCACAAACGATGGTCCAGCACTAAAGGAAGCTGATATAGGACTTTCAATGGGCGTTCAAGGCACTGAGGTGGCTAAGGAAAGCTCGGATATCGTCATATTGGACGACAACTTCACTTCTGTTGCCACTGTTCTAAGGTGGGGACGATGTGTTTACAACAACATCCAAAAATTCATTCAATTTCAGCTAACTATTAATGTTGCAGCTCTAGTGATCAACTTTATTGCGGCTGTTTCTGCTGGGGAGGTTCCTTTAACAGCAGTTCAACTGTTGTGGGTGAACCTCATCATGGACACACTAGGAGCTCTGACTCTTGCTACAGACAGGCCAACTGATGAACTTATGAAAAGCTCCCCTGTGGGTCGTACTGAACCACTTATTACAAACATTATGTGGAGGAATCTTCTATCGCAAGCTCTATACCAGATAGCAATTCTATTGATCTTACAATTTAAAGGCGAATCCTTGTTCAATGTGAGTCCTAAAGTAAACGATACAATGATTTTCAACACTTTTGTTCTCTGCCAAGTTTTAATGAGTTCAATGCAAGGAAGTTGGAGAAGCAGAATGTATTTAAAGACATTCACAAGAACAGATTTTTTCTCGGAATCGTGGGAATAACGATAGTTCTTCAGGTTGTCATGGTGGAGTTCCTGAAGAAATTTGCTGATACAGAGAGGTTGAATTGGAAGCAATGGGTAATCTGTATTGTAATAGCAGCAGCCTCCACATGGCCAATTGGTTGGCTTGTGAAGTTCATACCTGTTACAGAAAAACCATTATTCAGTTATCTCGAGTTCAAGATTTATATGTGCAAGAATTAAGAAGGCTATCTACAGTGAACAAGTCTCTCCCTCCAGACTTGGAACAACAAAAGGGAAATGTTAAAGGTCCTGGATTTATAAGGGCATATACTTGGGCAGAATTGTGTCCCTGAGTGGCTCAGGATAGAGCATATCTTTCTTTTTGATAAGTGAAAAGAGAGATTTAAGTTCTAACCTGAGGTACTAAAGAGATGGAACTTTTCCCATTTATGCCTTTATCAATTCAGAAACTTGCCTATGAGGCTCAAAATAAGGTGCGAGGATTGCTTAAGTGAATCATGTATTATACAGTAAAGATTTTCTTCTGCATAGGTGCCAGTCCAACAATATGGGTGTTTTCATGTACTGCCTCCTCTGCTGCCAAGAATCAAGATGAAATCACATGGAAAAATAGTGGCATAGAAAAAAGTATAATTCCTGTTAGAAATTTGCATCATGTATAAAACAAGCAACGAGGTGGTGAGATCTCAAAAGATTGCTGTTGTGAAACTATTTGAAATTAGTATTCTTGTGATAATCTTGTAACAAGATGTCGGATTTCCAATTTGTGTAAATCCACTATGCATAACGAGGATGACCTTTGTATAACTATTGCGACCTTAATGGAGTTGCTCAGAAATTAGTATGATGAAATTTTACCGGAACAACGAGGGCATTTCCTTACAGATTCTGACCTCGCTTGTTTGACCGCCTCCATTGAATTTTCTGTTTCGGGATAATCTGATTTGTAAAAGAGGCTAGAGGTTTACAAATTCGGCAGTGGTCAGATTGTCCCAATTATACAGTTATACTAGCTTACAGTCCCAGCCAGATAGGCCCTTTACTGACTAAATACCAAACACAATTTTCAATTTTCATCATACTAAGGCTCCAATAATTCGGTTTAATATTTTAATATCTATAGATGAAGAAACATACAGAGATGATTCAAAAAATAACTAAATAAAAGAATGTAATATAAGTGAGAAAAATTGTAACTTTGAAGATAAAAAATTTAACATGCACAATGTGACAAATAAGCAAATCCTTTCAAGCATAAGCATGTATGAAATGGAACAAATGGACAGGGTAAAATGGGAAAAATACCTCAGAGTTAGAGCAACAAATTTCCTCTGCCCGCAAATTCAACAGATCAATCTGACAACTTCCTGAGCAGATTTTCGTGGCAAACAAACACGGCCTAATTTTAATTGATTATACGACTGACACTCTGTCAAGGTTCTTGACAGAGTCAGAAAGAGAGTCAGTCAGCAGTTCAAGTAAAATCAAGAATAGAAGAGGAATCATCAATCATCGTTCCTAGAAAAAAAAAAGGAAAATTTTGATTAGTGCCTATTTATGTTTTTGAAGACAATTTTCTGTTTTCAAAAACCAAAAATATTAGAAAAAAAATCGTCCGAAAATAAATTTTTGAAAGTAAAAATTTTTTTTTTAAAAAAGAAAGTAAAAATTATTATTTTGTGCTAAAAATAAACAAAAAAAATTAATTTCAAAATATAATTAAACTTCTGAAAAAAAAAACAATTTCTTATATTTGTTACTTTTTTTGGAAATGAAATTTACAAAAATAAGTTGTCCGTCCATTCTTAAAACAACGCTAAATGCCCCGATGGCATAGTCCGAGAGATTTTCCGAATTATGTCTTGTGCAAAAAATTATTTCAAAGTTTATTTTTAATTAATTTTAAAAAATATCATACTCCAAAGTTTGTCTTTTTTTTTTAATAATCAAATAAACCCCTCTATACTCTAAACTAAGGAGTAATAGTATGATTATAAATTTGGGATTCTCAGTAACAAATGATAGTTATCAATAATTCCAACTATATAAATATAACACTATTCATAAACTAATATACCATAAAATTAAATTTCGAGTTTGTATTTGGACTTAAGATTGTAATAGGGATGGAAGACATTGCAAACATTGTATAATACCTATTCATGTCGAGCCTTTAGACACTTGTTCTCTCGTAGGATTCATCAAAACATTTTCAGAAACTTTTTTTTTTTTTCTTCTTTTAAGGTTTGCTGCTCATGACCAACACATTCTTTTTTTACAAAGGTAAATAAATAAAATTACTTAATTTGCTGTTTTAGAGAGTCTTAAGAACACCGTGGGTTGTGGTTTAGGTTGAATATGATTCTAATTTGCAAATGTGATTATTTTAATGAATAGAAAATGTTGAATTGAAGTGGGATGAACAAATCCCGACATTGTTGGGGTTGTGTTTCTGATTGTAGCATGTTTCAAGAAACTGCAATCAATCAGCTGAAAATGAAAGATGATACTAACAAATGTCTATCATGACTTGCTTTACGTATTCTAATCAAAGCCTTCTTCTGTTCAAAAGAACAAATCTTCTTACGTGATTTACATCTTTTTCTTATCCTCGGCCAATTTTTCCCCCTACTTCCTTCCGCCATATAGACTTACTACCTTGCCTTTAACATTTTTTTTAAAAGAAAGGACAATTAATTTTCATCTATGTATAATGAAAATATAATGATATAGATTTAGTTTTTAATAATATGAATGACTCCGTGTGTATAATTTATAAATATTGAGGTGGTGCCATTATATTAATGCCAAACACAATTTTCAAAGAAATAAATGATACAAAATGTAGATGAAGATCATGTTTTGTCAAGGATTACACGCTTGATGGAGCTATCACACTTTGTACTCGTTTGGAAAGAACAAATGAAATTAGAAAAATAGAAAGTAACAAATGTAATTTTTTTGAAATGAGAGGATTGTCTAAACATAGGAGAAGAGGTAACGAGGAAGAGTAATTAATCATAGACAAAGTTAACAAGTCCAATTGTGTGGGGGTGTGTTTAGACAAATGGTGGCTAGATTGAAATATTGCCATAATATTTTTCAAAAGCTGCGCTGATATATAACCTAGCCCAACCATCAGTTGGATCCGTAGATATATCAACATCGACATTGTTTATTTTAAGTAATTTTAATTTTTTAGAAAAAAATATATTTTTTATTTTTGATTTTATAAATATATACTAATTTAATTTTTATTTTTTTAATATATATTATGTTAGTTCTTATAGAAACTTTTTAATAATTTTTTATTAATTTTTCGTCTCTAAATAATTACTGTTTTTATTTCTGCAGAGACTAATATGACATATATTAAAAAAATAAGGATTAAATTAATATATATTTATAAAATTAAAAATAAAAATTATATATTTTTTAATTTTCTTATTTGTTCATCTATCTAATAGTCAATTTATATTAAATAGTTTATATATGCTATTTGTTGCAATTATATTTTAATAATTAATAAAATTAACAGTCCACATTATCGTTAAACTTTTAGAAATTTTACTTGAAAAGTTATATTTCCTTTTGGGTTTTTTTTTTTTTTTTGTCTTATATAAATTTACAAAAGTGAAATGAGTTAAAAATTATAGAAGTAATGGATCAAAATTTTTCTCCATGTAACTGATCCTTAACCTAAGATCAATTATATTGATCCTATTTTATTTGGTGAAAACATAATAGTGAAAAGAGAAGAAGGGTAAATCAATTATTGTACTAGAAGTTATATTCGTATATGTGTGCTTTTATTGTTATTTGAAAGTACAACGATAAAAATGTTTGATAAATTCAAACTCTCACCTCACAATTAGGTATTTTAAAAAATAAAAAGTATTGTCATGCTTATATTTTACGGCTAGTACTTTCACTCCACAATAATTTAACTTTAAAGCTACGACATTTCTCTATTAAATTGACCTTAAATTTAGAATTCAAATGAGATCTATCATAAAATTCATTTTGTTAAAATTTATATATATTATTAGGATCCAACTTATACTTTTGTTAGTGTCATAACAAAAACTTAATTTTTTTTTTCTTATTCTTGCAACTTCCTTAGCATTTTATGAGCTAATTATTAACTTGTTTATGGGACATATCGTAATCTAACATTCTAACTGCAGTCTTTTTAACTCGTTACGACATGTTAGCAATGCCAATGCCACTAAAAATTAGTGAAGCATCTTAGAAAGGAAAAATTGATAGATTAATGTTACAAATTTTTATATTATATAAATCCATTATATTTATACAACAATGAGAGGCATTTGACGGTTGCGTAACGTGTATTTAAATTAATAAAATTATATTAAGGGTAAAAGTTGATAACACTCGATTCAATTCAGTATTCAAACTCGGACTACTTTCTGAGCAACTCGATCCAAAATGAACTACTTTAGTGGGACTGAGCTCGGGTCCAAATACTTAAACTTTTATAATTTGATCAAAAAATTTCATCTAGCAAGACTTATATTAGAACACGTGTCACTACTTAATATTAGTGTCAGAGGATACCTCATAAGAGCTTAAGTATTTGCCACGTCATCATGGACCCACCAACGGGAATACACGTCAGCACCGCATATATCTCGCCATGTTACCCGCAAGCCCGCTAGAGGAGCATCCGAATGCCACATCATCCAAGCAACAAACCTAAAGATAAGACTTAATAAGAGAATCCCCAATAAGCCAAAAACCCAGTGCCACATAGTATGTACCAAGACTTTGTCTTTTGATGACACTATTGACACTACTGACATAATGAGCAGAAAATGTCTAGGGTAGTTGGGTAGCTCAACATAAAACTAGATGAGCTCAAGAGAAAATAGTCAGACGACCCTCTTAAGCTCTTAAGTAGTTAGCCACATCACCCTTGAAGACAAATCTCTAGGCCGAGTTAAGCATTGAAAGGTGGTAAGAGATAACTAATAATTTTGAATTTTGAAGAACTCTTTAGAAAGAGAAAACTCTCATCCTTCTCTCTAGAATTTTTCACACCTTCTATAGGACAAGTAAACCTTAGGGAATGTTCTTCACAAAACAGTCACCTAAGTTGAGCATTGGAGGCCCATTGGTAGCCACCCCGCCAGTGCCAACCACTGACCACGTTTTCTTTGTGCTCCTTAAGTCCCCTCGGGACAACCAACTTTCATTTGGCATTCAGCCTACTATCCACTCAGACTTAGACTCTGCACTACTAAAATAAAGCTTCAACTCGACCCTTGGTGATAAAAGGCCCAACAAACTCGGACTTTCTAACACATCCCTTATACTAGTTTAAGGTTAGGCCTTCCTAGGTTGAAAATCAGACCCTAACAAATTAATATACAGATAAACAACTATAGCTACTAAATGATTTTTGATTAATTGTTCAGATTTGATTGTCACAGTTATAATTGCTATCTTTTCAAACTATATTATAGAGAATTGTCAATTATACTCTTATTATTGAAACTTTTACTATTTTTTCTCATGATTTTTCAGTAAGTATCAATCTCCACCTTTTAATTAGTACTATTTTTCTATATAAAAATAACCAATAATGGTACTTACTGAAAAATTAAAAAAATAAAAATACCAAACAACATAGGTAATTATCACATTCCCTCATACTATTAACAATATTTGAATTATTCTTACTGTTAGAATTTTTGTGATTCTAAATTATGATAAATTTAATTTTGAGTTGGAGACTAAAAAAGAATAGACACGTGATCAAGGACGCAATAGTCAAACAAAAAAGGTACAAAATAAAAAGTTAAATGCAAGAAGTAGCATGGAAATATATGTAAGGACACTCCCAAATGTGAACACCACAGCATTAACTGCTCAACGTTGCGACACCAATTCTAGAAAGCCCAATATTGCAATGATGACTTTGGAATGCCACGACGTTAGCTCGAAGTCGCATTAGCGCTGCAGCAATAGAGCTTGAGGCTGCAATATTACCTATTCAAAAAAAATTCTATTTTAATTTTAACTGTGTGTGTAAGTCAATTTTGAACTTTCTAAACACATAAACTCTTATTCTAACTAGGTTTATAGTTTATAGGGTCAATATTAATATTATATAAACCCTTATAACTCTTTAAAATTAATTAAACATTAAAGTATCAACAAAAGAGAGAATAGAAAGCTTAAGTTACACTTAATGTTTTAAGTGTACAAGATAATGTGGTATAAATTCTTAGAAGCTCTTGGTATTTGAGTATTCCCTGTATCTCTTGTATCAGTTCTTTGTGTACAAAAAAATAGAATTAAAAAAATTAAGATTTTTAAATTTATCATAAACGTAAGCAATTATTGTCAAACTTTGTATATTGATTATGTTCTTTTTTTTTATGTGTGATTGATTATCTCATTGATTTTATAATTTTTATTATTTAATTCCTTACGAGTAAAAAGACTTCTATAAAGTGTTAAGGGTTTCTTAAATTGCACACCATTCCATAAAGGTTAGTTAATAGAAAGAAATAAATTCATTAATTCAACATCTTGTGAAAAATTAAACTTCATCAATCATTAAAGTTAATTGACATTTCAATCGAAAATGTCTAAGCCCTCTAGTGAGGAACTTGGCGGTGTGGCATTGGTACGTCCACAGTAAACTTGGGGGAAAAGGAAAATTAAGTACTGGCAGAGGGAAATTGGCAATATAACAAGAG
Source organism: Ailanthus altissimus (assembly GCA_946807835.1). Lineage (NCBI taxonomy): Eukaryota > Viridiplantae > Streptophyta > Magnoliopsida > Sapindales > Simaroubaceae > Ailanthus > Ailanthus altissimus. The sequence continues at coordinate 27,545,958 of OX327684.1, forward strand.
GATAGAACATGAAACAAAATAGCACAGAAAAAGGGCAGTTGGGCACATGGAGAATCTGCCCACAGATGGCAGGTAACAGACCCTCATCGAGGAAATCTCTTTGTGGCTGACGAAGGAAAAGTGAAAACTCCCACAAAAAGAGTTGGGAGAATTGAATGACTTGTGCCTTTTTTGATTCGATTTGGCGGAAACATAACTATATGTAGCTCAAAGAAATTATAATAGGTGAGTGGATTCGGTTGCCCAATTAAGCTTCCAAACAAGAAGAGGTGTCGCCTTCCAATTTCATCTATACGGAATCAAGATTTATGCGCCATCTTCCGAAATAGTTCATTACCGCATCCCATTTTCTTTTTTATAGAGAATTTAAAAAAAAAAACAGGTAAAGTGATGGTTTTAGGATCTGAAATTAGTCTGTTTTAGGTATAGGCTTATTTTCTTGACCAACTGTCATGAATTATATACCTGTAAACTTTGATTTTCACTGAATTTTATTGATCTTCATGTGAATGCATACATGTATTAAACACTTGTACATAAAAGCAAATCATAGATTCAATTTCTATATTTTTGAATCATTAATATATGGGAATATATTGCTTTTGATAGCGGAGAACCCCATAAAAAGATTTATGTAACTTCTTGGAGTTCTCTGAGAATGAGCTTTATTTTACAGTTATAAGCTAGATGAATTATAAAGCCAAGCGATGCCAACAAAAGTAATATTTGTAAAGAAAATGGGAAAAGTAATTCATGCAAGCAAACATTAAAGCGATTTCTGCTTGCTCAATTACCCGAATCTATAATCTCTTAGCTCCACTAATAACATGCGGAAAAAGGGAACAAGATTTGAAAGACAATTCATATTTATTTGATTTTCTACTATTAATTAGTTTCTCAATATGTTCACGGGCACTTTATAAGCTAATGAATAAAGAAAATTATCCTGAGACTTTTTAACTAAAATCACAAATATAGCTACGAGTTTAAATTAATATTATTGTAAGCATTTAAGATTCAAGTGCTTTTTCTTTTCCATTTTCTCTTTTTATTAATTTTATATTCGTATACGATAGATGCCATGATATTAAATAATTCATCATCAAGATATTAAATGATTCATCTTCAAAACCAATATGTTAAATTGAATATAAAACTATGATTCATGACTAATGAAAACTGTTTTAAAAAATACAAAAGAAGTTAAAAAAAAAATGTAAAAGCTCTATGCATGAGGGACGAGATGGGATCTTAAAAGCACCAACCAGGTTTAAACGGGAGGAATTCTGTCACCGAAAACCCTAACAGTGATATCTTGCCACTGTCAAGATTAAGATTCCCCAGCATAATTCGACATGAAAAAGCAAATAATAATGTTGACGCGACTGTTGTTTTCATATATTTGTCCATAAATTTTGCAAGGCTCAAGACTCTAATTTATGACTTAAAAAGAAGGTGGTCTTCATTATGTGTGTGTGGATTCATGTGAACCAATTAGAAGATGTGGTCATGCTATACAGAGGGAACAAACCTATTGGAAAAGCAAAGTCATGATCTAAAATTTGAAGAGTCAAAATCTTTAAAAGTAAGAAACGTACCCAAAAAAATTCAGTATAACAAAACAGACGAAAAAGAAGTAAACAAGTAAATACAACAAAAACCCACATGAGAATTAAGACCATGAAAGTAAAGAGTAGAAAGGCATGACTGATTGAACAAACTAAGACCATGAAAGAAAAGAGCTAAAGAATGACTAATTGAACTAAAACAAACTTACTGAAAATGAATTTTAAGGAATGGTTAAAGGCAGGTCACAGAACGAGAAAGAGAAAGCTGAAAAAAGGAAGAGGGCATAAATGATTAGGGGAAGTTTTCGTGATCCCATCAAAAGGTGAAGCTACCACATGATCCGATCTATCCTTTACAGTGAAGGAAGTTTAGATCATGCTGGCAGCTTCAACTGCTGGTGGTTCACGATAATGATATGTTAACAAGCTCATCCTCAAAGAGAGAGAGAGAGAGAGAGAGATTTATGTGCTGTTGAGGGATGATGAAGAAGAGGAGAGGAGAGGGATATAAATAGAGGCAATTGTGTGTTAATTATGTTGGAGATTAATTTGGTTATAATTAAACGGGACTGAAAAGTCTAATTAAGAGAATAATAAACAATAATGAAACAGATGGCAGTGGTCCAAAGCAAAGACAAATTGAATATTATTATGCCCACACTTCACCACCATGCAGAGACAAAGCTAGTGAGAAGTTCCAAAATTTACATTGAGCCATTATCAACTTTAGGCGGGTCTTAACGTAACCGTATAAAAAATTAAAGAAAAAAAAACCTTTATGTTTCTTCTCTCTGTCCATTTATGTAAACATCATCGATTAACCTAAAAAAAGAATGCTGATAAATATGTGCAATTTATGGGACCATTTTCATGGTTTCTTAGATTATGCAAAAGGAAAACGAGCATCTCATGACCTAACAATGTCATACGACTCTTTAATCTCATCGTATATTGGTTATGACTTACATGCATGCATGATGTTTGATGATCAGTATATATAAATAAATATATATATATATATATAAAATAATAATGGATTACGTAATTCACCATATAAAGTTCTTATCATATGATGAATTTTGTGGCATGTTACAAAATTTTGTAAAATATTATAAGTTGTGTAAAAATTATAAAAAATTATAAATTTATTATACAATGATATGTAATCATATTTTTTTTTAATTCACAATATATTTTTATTTTTTTCCACTACCCCCCAGATGAGAATGTGAGTCTTGGAGGAGCTCAACCAACTAGACTAAACCCTCATACTCGTGATATGTAACAATGTTAGTGATATGTAACAATGTTACTTACTGTATTACATAACTTACTTGATCATTTACTCATCACACAGCGAGCTCCTAAATATAACAGTATTCTATAACATATATTATAAATTGTATAAAAATTATTAAAAAAATATATATTTAATAATATGTGACAGTGTTACTCATTATATGAGTTACATAACTTACTAAATCAATTTTATAAATATATAAAAAATAATAATTTAATAAACTACATAATTTATTATAAAATAAATAACAATACTATATAATATTATCTAATTAATTTATACTTTTTGTATAATTTATTATACAATATAGAGTCTAACCAAGTATCTAAAACTTATCATATACTAAATTACATAGTTTATTAAACCTAACCTCATGTATATGAACATCTTCTTCATTCGTTTATTCTTGGGATATATATCATTCATTTATTTGCCCTATCAACATGTTCCTGCATCTAATCGGTGTCAGCTGCTTATTAAAAGTTGAACTCTTTATAGAGACAATACAATGGATTAAGTAACATTTGGGACTTGGGAGTCCCATCAAGTAAAGTAAACAATCTAATATTTGTATTCTGGTAAAGCTTTTTTGTGCTGTGATTTTGACATTCCGTTTCTTTCATTTTGTTTTGTTCCCTTTGGTAGGTTTGGGCATGGAACCAATAGGTGCATGCAGAGTCATCGCCATATCAAATATATCAAAAAGTAGAAAACATAAACATTCTAAAGAAAAAGTTCCTAACACTTAGGCTTGAAAATGGGATATTGATTGAATATGATTAACAACTTCATATTGCTATTAAATAATAGAATATTCTTATATCTAAATAAATAAATAAATTGCTTTTTACATTTTCCCACATTTTATTAGTTATAATTTGCTGACTTGGAAATGCAAATGGAACTTGATTAGTTCATTTGTTAGCTGGCCATTGACTCCCAAAATCATTAAGATTCCATTGGTTGTAGAGGACCTTTCATGGGCTCCATCTGATTCCACTTTTCCTTTGCTTTTTTTTTCCCTGGAATTCTATTCTCTTATCAGCCGTTAAGGGTTCTTTCATCAACTAAAAAACTTCATTATATTACTGTTTTAAAGTAAAAGTAACTGCCGCTCACTTTGGTAATGTAAGTGTACTCCTCTTTCATTAAAATAAATTTGTTAATTACAATGAAAATTAAATCCTCGCTCTAATTTATATAGAGAAGAAGCAAATTATTTTATATTCAAGGAAAATTAATTTTCACGGAAAAAGAGTTCTTGTATGGCGCGGCTTCACCACTCCTAATCTCTATTTTTATCTCATTTTTTATTAACATGAGCTTGGTACTTGACAAAAAACAAAAATAATTATAAAATAAATCTTTATCATATACTTAACAAATACAAAACATTTATCAAAAGATTAGATGAAGAGATTATACTAATTCGTTGCAATTATATTAGTTTCTACTTCTAAATCAATCACATCTCTATTTTGATATTTTGTATCTATCATATTTTTATTAACACTATATAAAATAAAATAAAACCAAAAAAAAAGACGCGATTGTTTAAAAACAACAAACAAACTTGATGGGAATATTCAATAAAGCATGTCATTTATAAATATATTTTAAAATCAAATAATTATAGTATTTTTTTGAAACATATTAATGTAATATCATTGATAAGATTAATAATATTATATCGTAAGACTTCTTATATAACATCAAAAAATTACCTGCAATAGATAGTTATATTATGATTCATCCTTATCTACAAATTGAAAAAATACAAACAAACCTTATAGTGGAGATCACTACCCTATTAGAGCCTTCTACTAGTACAGGGAGTCTTATGTATACCTGATGCACAACATTTTATTAATCACTCAATCAATCAATTTATAACATAAATTAATATATAATCAGTAAAAAATCGAAAATATAGCGTACATAAAATTTGCTGTCCACACTGTGGAAAGATTTATTTAGTTTTTGTAGGGCCTTGGACAGATGAAGGGACAATAAACGCTCATTTTTAGAAACTATATATTTTCTGTTAACACCATACAGTAACAGAAAGCAAGCTGTTATGCCTTATTATTGTTTTGATCAAATAAGTCATCATGATAAACAATGTATAATGTACTGCTTCCTAACACTACAAATCTACTAAACAGTGAGCGACAAGCTGATCTAACTTCTTCATACAAGCTAATATATAGAAAATACTGACATTTTCCTTGTAGGTCAATCATAGTACTCGTCACATGCCAATCAAGTTTTATCTTACATTCAGAATTTTCATGACACAAATCATACCCCATAAAGAAGGGGAAATGGTAAAAAATGTCAGGAGTATATATGTAGAAATGATTCTTGACTTCTTTACGAAGTTTGAATCGACTAAACAATTACAAGAATGAAACTTTTCTGAGACTAAAAGACCAAAAACATGTGTATCCCATTGAGGCTTTAAGCTATGCTATTGCATATGTGATAGCTGATACACTTTGAGTTACTTTGGCTCCTCTTCCACGCTTATCTTTAACTAATAAAGTGGATCAGAAGGCATGCTAAAGTAAAGAAAATGCTGTTTCATGGGTGATATATATTAAAATACAAAAAGAAAAAAAACAAATTAAAAACAAAAATAAAGAAAGGCATACATAGAAGGAAGGAAAAAGAAAAGGTTAGAAGGGGAAGGGCATGCGTGACATGACAATCCAAAAACAAAGCAGAGAATATACTTACAGAGATCTTATACCTTTCTTAAATTACGGTCTCTTTTGGACGGATAAGTGAAATTTTATTGGTCCCCAAAATAGGAAGAAGTGAGGCTGTCAGAGCATGACCTAGTAAGGGTTAGTTCTTTCTTTGTTACTCTTTTATCCCTAACCAAAGCTAGATCATGCTGGCAGCTTCACTTTTTCCCTTGTAGACTTCCCTCACTCACAATCAAAATTTTATAAAAGATCTAATAATCATCACTAGGGACTAGGACTGGATGAGAAGAAAGAATCATCATCACGGCGCAGATGTTTCCAGAATCAGCACAAGGACAGGATAAAGAATATGATCTCTTTGAAGCAGAAAATTGAAAATTGCAGATACATGTGTATATCATAGACATGATGTGTACACTACAGATAATGATAGGAAAGCAGTTAAATCATAGAAATAAGAAATTAAAAAAAGAAAAAGAAAAAACCAGAAAGCATCTCAAGCAAACTTTGTCTGTAATGGTAATCAGAATTTAGATTATGTTACTTGGATTCCTGCAGAACGTCATGGAAGTGAAAAAAGAAAAGATGTTGATAATAGTTGCCATTTTTAGAAATGAATATATAAGTTAAACAGAATGTTCTTTGTCGTAATCAAGCTACGGATCTAAAAATAGAAACCAGAGAAGAAATCAAAGTGAAATTGGTACTAGGTTTGAAAACGAAATTGCATGAAACAAGAGAAGAAATCATAGCGAAGATGAAGATGAATCAACATGACCTAAAAGATGAAAGAAACAAAATTGCAAGAAACTGCACCTGAAAGGCAACAAATCACATATTTAAAATCATCATAAAGAAAGTAGAAAAGAAAGAAAGATCTATTATCAGCCAACCAAGAAGAAACCCTAGTAACTTGAGATGATGACAATGTTGGAATACCACCTCAATATTAGAATCATTTATAATGGTTTTAAGATAGACGTTGAGGAGCAACATAAAGACATAACCCACCTCGCGAAACAGTGAATTAAAGAAAGCATCATGTGGACAGCTAAGAAAGAGAGAATAGCTGTAACATGAGGCTATAAAAACAGATGTATTATAACGAGTTTTAGGGTTCACAGGTGGTAGAAATATAGGGCGGCATGAATAAAGAGTGGTGGCTCTGAGCTCTCTCTGCTACACGGCCACGGTAGTAAGCATAGCTTTACTGTAGAGGATCATAGGTAGTAGGGGGTCGTTCGTAAACACATTTCAAATGAGTTACTATTACTCCTCAGGGGGCAGATGGGCACTGCTCCTGCAATTATTGGCTTGAAAAAACATTTAGACTTTCAATGCATTTTTTTTGGACTATTTGGCTTGTCATGTTTAACAGTGTTCATTTTCTCAACTTTGTTCAAATTCAGTTGTCAATTCATATTGCTGGTGTTTTTATTGCTAGTTCCCGTCCATCGAGAAAGACTGAAACCAAGCCAAGCATCTCGCAATAACTTTGAAAGTCACAGGCATAATCATGGTGGTTAGATTTGTGTAAAAGCAAACCAAGCAAACTAATCACGCAGTTACTTCCCATCCATCGAGAAAGACTTAAACCAAGCAAAGCATCTCGCTACAACTTTGAAAGTCACAGGCATAATCATGGTGGTTTAAGCAAACTTTTCAGCTAAAATCATGCAGTTAAGGCCACCCCATGATAACTAGTTGTATACAAAAATCAATGGCGTGACCAGTATTTGTAATTGCAAGGACTTACAGCTGTGACGCTGAAGTTATACAGGCTAGCTAGGAAAGCACGAGATAGAGCGAGGACAAGACTTAATGGTTATCTATTTAGAGTTGACAATGAGACAATCAGAGCTCTATTTTCCTTTCCTTGGACCTTGGCATGCATCACCCACTCTTACTGGATTATATTTAATAGTCTATGCACTGAATCTCTAGGCTAATAGACCGGAAGCATGTTTATGGCTGCCATAAAAAAAATTAGGGTTTTTTTTGTCGGGAAACGATATTTATACTCTTTCCATATTTTTGCATCTTTGTTTTTGTCATGGTATAAAAAATTTTATTATACCCACAATTCAGAAACAAGGAGTGATAATATTATGACAAGTCAAATTGAAATGACCTTTCTTTATCTAGTATACTTTAAAAAAGAAAAAAAAAAGATCTAGATCTAGTTGATGTCTAATGAAAATAAAAAAAGATGGAACGGCCAGAATTCAAGTACCCTGGTTAATAAGGTGCATCCATAAACATAATTCAAAATTCAAACGGGTGGTCAAACTCAAATCTAAAGGCTAAGTAATAAGAGCTAGTTAGGGCATACCTGCAGGGCTGCAACTGCAACGGCCGATGAATTTCCAGACAGAGGGTCGAGCTTTGTATATAATGAAACCCTTGTTTGACCTCTCTCCTTTTTATCAGTCTGTCTTTTTCCCTTGGTTATATATAAATGTATTATAAGAAATGCGAAGGAATAGGCCGACGAGTGTAGACGCTACTCTCTAGCGTGGTCCTATCACCTATGGTTATATTTACTTCTCTTGATATGCTAAATTTACATCTAGTGGATGCACAAAAGTAGTAACTAGTTAGCGTTAGTCCCCCTGAAAGGCAGAGAGATTCAGATTCAGAATATTGGCTTCACAAGTCTGGGGATTGTCGACTTTGACTTGGCGTGTGTGTGGTGAGAGAGAGTTCAAGATCCCAATCATCTTGTTCTATCAAAGGACTACTCCATGCTAGCACTTACAAATGAAATTTCTCATTTCTCCACAGAATTTGTATCCAAAACTTTATATACTAGCCGGCCCAAAAAGTATTTAGTAGGCTTTTCATTTTATGATTTTGGGGCTGATTATGTATGATAGTTTGTTTAAAAGTATTTACATGATAAAAAGTTGAGTTATATTATATTTTTTTTTTATAAAATTAGATTTTATATAAAATTTTACAATATATAAATAAGTTTGATTTTTTATTATTTGTATAATCATTAACAATTCAATACATATTATATATAAGTTCTTTAACTTTTCTTTTTTTTTTTTCCATTCAACATAAAAATTTGTGTCCTTATTTATTAAAAAAATTTTCCACAGCTTTGATATTAAGCTTTGCTTGTCTTTTTATGAAAAGAACCCAAGCTACGCTACACGTCTATTGTACTCCTACCTAGATTTAGCAATAGACCTTGCTTGTTAGCAAAATTTTTAGTCTCGGCTTCTTTCAATTCTAAGGCGACCTCTATCTAGCCAGACATAGAGCATACATGGCCCCAAAATTTATTTCGCGAACATCTTTTTGGCATACCCAATGGGACCTATTCTTGTATACCGATAACAACTAAACAGATAGTAAAGAACAAAATCGGAACAAACTCTGCTAAAGGCTCCATGGCTAACCCTCCATTTACAAATCAAAAACCCAGTTGATTCTGATCAAGACAAGACGAGTTTGGCCCATGCCAAAGAAGATCTGCTGAATCAATAGCTAGAAGAAATTCACCGCAATACTCTTTTATATCCAAAGCCGTTTTCTACAGTCGACGTCTAAAGGTTGGTTGCCCAGATCGCTCAGGAAAACTAGTAGCTCAGCACAATGCTGACGAATCAGATGGTCGCAGTTTTTCAACCACTAATTGAGGATAATCAAAGTATAAGTCGAAGTATTTTAAAAAAATCTTGAGGTTGATGAGACAGAACCAAACCGAACTGACAGTTCTCCTCCAAGGTCACCCAAACCCTGAGTTACAAAAGCCTCGTCGACAATAGTATCACCACGCCGACCTACAATATAGTTTGGACAATATCCTTAGACGACCTAAGAGGGTTAAGTCTTTAAATTCTCAAGTTCATCAGAATCAGTCGGGGCAAATTTTTAGTTACGACCAGGCTGGTAACATGATCAATTTTGGGAGATTGCATCAGTCCATTCCCCAAAACCAAGAGCAAGTCGGCCAAACTCAATCTAGGTATATTCAATTTAGGTCTGTAAACCTTGTGTGACCTGTAAAAAATTCCAAGCGACTTGAAAAAGATCGCAATATATTGGCCGAAGCATTACAAAACATGGGGGTTGATTTGAGGCATATAGCACGTCCTTCTTATAGGAAGTCTTACCCCTACAACATTAACGTACTTTTTCTTTTTTCAAAAGGATACAAGAAGCTCAAATTCTTTTTGTTTTCGGGCGAAGAGAATATCACCACCTTCGAACATATCTCCAGGTTCACAGTACAATGCAGTGAAGCTAGTTCGTCTCCTTTTTGAAAGCTGAGACTGTTCGACAACTTTTTGACCAAGACGGCTTTCACATAGTACATCAATCTGGTGCCTAAGTCGATTGTCAGTTGGGAGCAAATGGAGGATAAGTTCCATGCCGAATTCTACAAGCCACCCCTAGAGGTAACTTTGGCCGACCTGGCCAGGATCACCTAAATTTCAAGCGAATCAATTTCCAAATATATTAGTCAATTCAGAAAGCTTCGAACACATTGCCAAACACAAATTTTTTAAGCCGACTCAGTCTCAATGGTGGTCAGGGGTATGTTCTTCGCCATAAGAGAGCACTTCGAAGGACACCGATTTAGGTATTTGTATGAATTAGGCCATTAGGATAACCTATTATGGAAATGTATTAAGGGAAATAGACCAGACCAGTATAAGATGTCTTCCAAATGGATGTATTACAAGAATCAGCTAGAGGTTGCTGCAATCCAGGCCAATTCAAAAAGTGATTTGGACGATTTAGATTTGGATGAAAAAGTTTGTCTGGTTGAAGTGGTGAATGGAAGGCCGTATAAGTGCCTAGTACTGAAAAAAGCAACCCCTAATAGAGACAAGAAGAAGTTCAGCAAGAACACTCAGATCATCAAGGAGTACTCGTTCGATCTGCAAAAAACCGATCAAATTTTTGATTGGCTCTTAAAGGATAAGCAAATAAAGTTGTTGAAGGCTACATCATTCCTCTAGTCAACCAACGTGTAGGAAAGGATTACTATAAGTGGCACAATTCTTGGCGACATAGTACAAACAATTATATTATATTTAAGAACGAGATTTAGCGGTTGATCAACGAAGGCCGCCTTCTCTTCAGTTCTAAAAGAAAAACTCCTCTTATAGAGACCGACCCATTCCCAGCAGAAAAAGTTAATGTTGTTATTCCCTCTATACAAAGTAAGTTATTGGGTGAAGGGTCGTCAATAAGAGCCTAAACCCTAGAAAAGCCAAGAAATAAATATTCAAATGGGCAATTCTGCTTCAGAAATAACTAAAAAAGAGTTAATCATAATAGAGTTAAGTTTGAATGACTAGCTGATCTCCAAGAGAGCTTGTCTGGTTTGCCCTCAGTGCCAAATCACCTTTGAAAAAGTTCAGGATGATTTTAAAGGATCAAATTTCTACCAGCCCATAAAGACTTCTTAGCCTAGTGCCTGAAGTGTACTAATTTTCTAGGGTGTGTTCATGTAGTGCATGTTCATTACACTAACATTTACACATCTCATACATAAATTAAGCGCAACGGAAACGGAAATCTCTATTTTCTAATGCAACAAACACATAAAAAGTTTAAGTTTCATTACTTATAAAATTAAGCATCGAGAATCACCTATCAAGTCTTTGAAAATTACTGAACCGAAGTCCACCATGAAGCGCCCTTATTGGCAATTCTAGGATCCAACTAGGTAAGCTTGGATCGCTAAAATAACAGCTCCAATTTCAACAATAAGTTTAACTCTTAAACATAATGGTGATTAACTCTTAATTACCTTGGTTAACTCTTAACTAATAGCTTAAACTCTTTAAGCTTGGGATTATAATTAAATAGTTTAACCATTTGTTTAACTCTTTAAATATTGTGATCAAGGCAATGAAATAGTTTTATTTGTGTTTAACTCTTAAATACAAATAACGATTAACTCTTAATCACCTTGGTTAACTTTTAACTATTTTTTTAAATCCTTAAACATTATGATCAAAGAAATGTAATAATTTTATTTATTCAACTCTTAAATTACAAAACATAAGCTTCAAGCTTGATCATCCATGACTAGCTTTATTGGAGGATGAAGATGATGAACAGTATTTCAACAATTGAAAACACAAAAGCTCTCATTACCAAATCATCATCATTTGCCAATGAAACACTTTGCATTATAAAGTAATTTCTTCACACAATTTTGGAGACATATTGCCCCCACCAAGAATGGTTCACCATGCTTCCACCATTTATCCATTTTTGCTTTTCTTTAATCAAATTAAATAAGATAAAACATATGCACTGTGAGGTAGTGAACCAAAATGGCTATTGAAATAAAACAATTTTATTTTATTATACAAGCTATAATTTTTCTCCTTTTGCAGTCTTTACATGGTCCCACCATGTTTCAAAGACCATGTTTTCTTTTAAAATGTAAAAATTAAGACAAAACAATTTTTTGTCAAGTTTTACAAGCAATGCCCGAATGATTGTAAAACATATGAAACAATTCCATTTGTTATCACTTTTTCCACTTTATTAGTCAAAGACACCATGCCCCACAATACATGTATTTGTGTCTTTCTTTTTATTTGTTTATTAATAAATAAATATGAGTCATCCATTAATATAATGTTTGTTTGACTTAATAAAATTAAATAAATCAAAAAAACAAATTTGTTTATTTAATATAGATTGTTTGTCCAACAAATAAGGGTATTTTAGTAATTTTAAAGTCAAATAATAAATGGCCTACAATGTGCCACATGTGATCATCCCACTGGTCAACAACTATTGTTAACCAATTAATATACTTAACTCTTAAGTCTTGACATGTGTACATCCTGATGGAACTTGAAACAAATATCCCGATTTGCTGAAATTTACTGAATTAAACTATTTAATCAAATACGTTGTCTCAGTACACAACGAGTACACTTCATATAGTGGGACTCTCTAGGTCACACCTAATTTGTCATATGAAACTGTTTCATAAGTCTGTAATCGATACCTCACGCAAACGTCACGGATATTACAAATTAGCGTGTTAGACCATACAAGCTAATGTCATAATATATTCGTATAATCCTTCTGTCACCTATATCTTGGATGAGCAGAGACATAGATCACCACCGTCAAATCTCCATGTGCTCATCTGTGAACTTATTTCCAGATTTGTAACTCGATAAACAATATACGTAAACACCTTTACAATATTGTTCAACCCCACGAAAAACTCTTTTTTTGGGTTTATGTTTATAGCCACAAGACTTTTTAAAATATAATCTTGGAGCATCAAAATATACAACTCACTTATACGAGCCGACATATCCCATATCTATGCAACTAAACTCTATGAACATTAGACCATACTCAACAACACGTAGTGGTCAGACCATGAAAGGTCTCTGACATACGTGGAACCAAAGCATGGTGAATCACTCACAAGCCCATCGTGGTGCTCAAATCAAAGAATCACGAATACTACTCAACTCGATAGACTCGTCGTTAACGGCTTCATAGGATGTCTATTGGGGTCCTCGTGAGTCTATTCAGTACTCAGTCCTTACTGAATACCTGTATGCTTATATGAGCTTTCAGTAAACTCGCAGTTAGCTAAAAACAAACATATGTACTATACAGATATAGCACACACTGATTTATATAAAAGAGATTCACTGATAGACCCGCACCGATGAAAATAGATCAGAAATATTATATTTGAGAACATATTTGTATAATGAAATTTCTTAGCACTATTGTAATTCTTTGTAACTATGTCATTACTGGTATGCCCTCAGGTGTTTGTCTCGTTACAGACAATGCTCTAACTCCTTAGATATCGCTAAGTCTCATAACCTACTAACTTTTAGCATTTATAACTCCTATGTTGCTAACTTTTAGCCCTTGTTTAAACTCTTTTAAGCCATATCTAAACTCTTTCAGGTCATACAATGTCTGTAGCGTTACAAGGATGGTGCCATATTTTATAAATTAACGATTTAATATAAAATATTTATTACATAAATATTAACAATTAATATTCATATAATATTGGAATAACACGTAAGCACCAACTCCAGCAGGGCTAACACGGTCGGCCAGTGAGAGGTTAACATTCCAAGATAGAACATATTTAATCGATTAGGATATCGGGTTTATCCAAATGCAAAGCCTACAAAAACTCAGAAGAGAAGAATGTAGAGACTTGAGCAGCTAAAACGTCTTATGCATACCATTCAGAATATGGGCGATGGCCAAGAAATTAAGGAGAACTTGCCTAAGATTGATAGCCTCAACAAAAAGCTCTATGGAAATAGAACGACAAAGTTCATACAATCATCCAGACCGATTAACAGGGGTGACAAATCTCAGAAGAAAGTCTGATTACCAGTGAATAGGAACAAGACAAACGAAGGCCCACTCGCATAAGGTAAATAGGGTGATCTAAACGATCGAGCTGAGCATAAATCTCAGGGTGATTAGGTTAACTATAAGGCATCATCAAAGGAAAGCACCCCAAAAGAAGCTGTCAATATATGATTGAGGTATGCGGTACCATAAGTGATAAACCCTCAGATCGACTATGAAGTAGAGGAAGTACACCCCACTAGAGTTGAATAACCAAAAATTCTCAACACAGCCAATTTCGAGAGATTAATTTGAAAAAAAAACGAGCCTAGGCCGATTTACATCAAGTACACACGTAGATCCAAATTGAAATGCCCATTTAAGGCTGCTAAAATTGTAAGTTATGGGGCATGTCTACCAATTCATCTTGGGCAATTTTATACAAATTAAGATAATTAGATGACTGTAATAGGCAATTTCAAAGTAAATGATGAGATTTCCATGTGTGATTTGTTTACCTCTATAAGGGTTTATGGGCGATTTTCAACCTAAAACACCCATAAAACTTTAATATGGGCAACCAAGGTGACCATAACTGGTATCCATCAAGTTGTTCCTAATAGACGATTTTAGGAAATAAAGGGATAGTGGGCGATTATCAGAGAACAAATTATCATGGGCAAGTTGATTGAAGGCTTGTAGTCTGGGCGACCGATAAAATGATACAAGACAACTTTAGGCGGGCAATTTTGAGATAGTAAAGCCAGTGGTTCAACAGGACAACCATAGAGGCTTTACATAGGGCGATTTGAAGTGTGTTGACTTGTCCCAGGCAATTTTGAAGTGCCAGGTTAGCAACAGGTGATCTTGGCAGATTGAGTGTTGTAAGTCTTGACAAAAATTATCTTTTTGACTGGCTTATAAGGCATTATTGACGCCAGCCCAAAAAATACTTAGTGGACTTTTTGATTTTATGATTTTAAGCCCAATTATGTATGATAGTTTGTTTATGAATATTTACATAATAGGAAGTTGAATTATATTAGGATTTTTTTTCCTATAAAATTAAATTTTATATAGGATTTTACATTTTACAAATAGCCTTGATTTCTCATTATTTGTATAATATCAATAATTCAATACACATTTTACACAAGGTTTTTAACTTTTATCTTTTCTCTTTTTTATTAATCATTCAACTCATAACTTTACGTCCTTACTTGTTGAAAAATTCTTAAAATCCTGTTGTTGAGCTTCATTTATCCTCTGAGAAAAACTCAAGATCCGCAACACGCTTGCTGTACTACAGCTTAGGTTTAGCAATAAACCTCGTTTGTTGACAAAATCCTTAATCTCGACTTTTCTCGATTTTGAGACGACCTCTGTCTAACCAAACACAAAACATACACAAACCTGAAATTTATTTTGCGAATACTATAATAGCAATGCTTCAGTGGATCTTCATCTTCATTTTCATTGCTGCATGTAACTCAAGAGACCATAACCGAAAACTTGATGCACTTGCAGGTCGGTAATATTAGAAATTAGTTATTTGATTTGTCTCATTGGCATTCACATATTTGTAACTGAGAAGAAATGGAACTATGGAAATATTTACTCTCTTCTTCAATTTTTCCTTTTCAGTATAGATTCATTATGATATACGACAACTAAATTAATCAACTATATAACTGGTACAACAAAATAAGTGTAGATGAAGTTTCGCACACATTTGTGTCCTTTTCCCCGTCTCCAAGTTAATAGCTCTCGGAAAACAGATTCTTCAATAGCTCTCTTTGCGTCTCATGCTGAGACTGGAGTATTGAATAAATATTGCCAAATAGAAAGCATAAGAAAGTTGGATGTTGCTAACTTCAAGAGGCTAAATCCGACTAAGCTCTTGCTGATGAAGCACGTCATCATGGAATTTATTCCTAACGTATGAAGCCGGTTCTGAGTCTCTAGATCTGCTCTTTGGATTTGGGTTTATAGTGTCAAACCGATTGCATTGTGGCTCTTAGGAGGGGCTCCAACAATAATCAGCGGCAAGAATAAACATGAGAAATCTTTGATATTAAACTTAATTGTAACTGTCACCAGTAATCTCCACATGAACAGACACCATCTGCAAAATGATGAAATCTGTTGGCATCCCTCACAATTAGTTCCCGTCCAGAGAACTTGGACACTAGCTTGCAGAAAGTATGGCAATCAACACAGACACGAAGGTTCTTTGTAATGCGAATAAGAGTTCCCTCTGGAGACTTAAGCAGGGCATATGCAATGGCTAGTCTTTCACTATGGCCATATAGCATCTGAACCTTCTCTTCTTCCTCTACATTGTGCAAAACAAGTTTGGTCTGAGGCACATAGCCTCCTTCTGTCTCCAATTTCCCAGTAATTTGGGCCAGTTTTTGGTATATCTCAGCAGACTCTGGATGAGACTTGTCTCTTGCAATGAAAGTATGAAGTTTATTTCCAATCTCAATCCAACTACATCCTGGATCTTTCTTCAATCCACTTCCCCTCATTCTCATTCTCACTTGTTCAACATCTTTCCATCTTCCATTGGCAGCAAAGACATTAGAAACAAGCACATAGTTTCCTGGATTAGTTGGATCCAGTTCTAATAGTTTCTGCGCCGCAATTTCTCCTATTTCTTTGTTATAGTGAACACGGCAAGCTCCAAGAAGAGCACACCAAACTTCAGTGGTTGGCTCAGTCTGCATACTTTTCACAAATTGGTATGCCTCTTCCAATCGATTTGCACGGCCAAGGAGATCAACAAGGCAGGCATAATGATCTGGCCATGGCTCCAACTGATATTCGCATCTCATAATTTCAAGAAATCTTTTACCTTCATTGATCAGTCCAGAATGGCTGCATGCATAAAGAAGTGCCAAAAAGGTTACATGATCAGGAACTAGGTGTTCCTCCTCCATATTATAGAATAAATCAATGGCAGCTCTGCCATGGCCATGTAGTCCATTTGCATTGATCATGCTAGTCCAGAGGAATATATCTTTATTTTGAACACAACTAAATACCTTATATGCAGTATCTAGGGCTCCGCATTGTGCATACATGTCTACTAGAGAGCTTGCAATAGATCCCTCTAAATTGAAGCCCTTCCGCATGATAAAACCATGAATTTCCTTCCCCTTCAAAACAGATAAACTAGCAGCAGCAGAGAGTACACTCACTAATGTTATAGAGTCCAATTGAACATTAGTTTCATTCATTAGGTAGAAGAGTTCTAGAGCTTCATTTGAAAGCCCGTTATGGACATAAGAAGACATCATGCTTGTCCAAGAGACAACATTCTTAAATTCAATGGGCTCAAACATCTTTCTTGCATAGTCAATGTTTCCACACCGTCCGTATACATCAACAATTGCATTTTGCATCACAAGATCAGATAAACCTTTTCTAGTGATGTAACCGTGTATTTCTTTCACTTGAGACATGCATTTCAATCCCCTACAAGCCATTAAGATGCTTCCTATCATCATAATATCTGCATCCATCCCTTCCATCTGAACTTTCCTGAACAATGCTAAGGCTTTTACATGACAATTGTTCTGAGCATAACCAGATATAATTGTCGTCCAAGAAATTAAATCCCTTTTGGGCATCTGATCAAAAGCGCGACCCATATAGCTGACATAACTACATTTTGCGTACATATCTATAAGTGTATTTCCAACCTGAAAATCAGAAACAAATCCGTGTTTGATTGCATAAGCATGTAACTCCATTCCATTCAATAAATCACCCAATCGCCCACAGGCCGAAAGAGCACTTATTATAGAAACTTGGTCATGTTTTTGACCAGCACGTTGCAAACTACGGAAGAATTGCATAGCTTCACCACACAGATCATTTTGCACAAAACCAGTGAGCATGGAGTTCCATGACACACTATCCTTGTTCTCCAACTGATACAACACTCGTGCAGCCTGGGTCATTTTACCACATCTAGCATACATAGCAATTAAAGCATTTGCCACATAAACCTCAAGGTTCTGGCTTGATTTTATTATAGCTGCATGAATCTCCTTACCCAGATTTTCAAACATAGAATCCCCGCAGGCATGAAGAGCGGCAACAGAAGTATAAGCATTTGTAGCAAGACCGGCCCTTTGCATGTCTCTAAAAAGTGCTACTGCCTCTAAGGACTGCCCATTTGCAGAATATGCTGAAATTATAGAATTCCATAAGACAACATCCTCTTTTTCACTCATTCTCTCGAATAATTGCCTTGCTTTACGAAGATCATAGCACTTTGCATACATGGCAACTAGTGAATTGACGACAAAAGCAATAGAATCAAAGCCACATTTAGTGACTAAACCATGAATTTCAGCTCCACAATTAAGATCTTTAAGCATGCCAGAAGCTTTAATAACGCATGGAAAAGTATAAGCATCAGGAGAAGTACCCAAAACCCGCATTTCTCTATAAGTTTCAAGAGCACCTAAAGGCTCCCCATTTGAGATATAAGCGCCCAAAATAGCATTCCATGTAAAAATGGTTCTTTGAGGCATTCTATCAAATAGTTTCTCCGCGTCAAATAGAGAACCGCATTTCCCGTACATAAATACAAGTTTAGTTTCCAAAAAAGAAGATTCATATACATCAAGAGATTTTATCAAATGGGCATGAATTTGTTTGCCTTGTGACAGCGCTTTGTTGCTTGCACAAAGATCAAGTACTGGTCCATAAGCCTCATCTGGAGAAATTGCATGTATATTATGGTCTGTGAACAGATTGCTTAGAGATCGAAACGCGTCTTTGAGGTCGCCGTTCTTATAGAACTCTCTACGAGAAGGCGTGTCGATGGGTTTTTGAGGAAATTTGGGGATGTTGAGAGGTGGGTTTATATGGGTTTTGAGTAAGACAGGGTGGTATACTGTTGAAGTTGAAGAGGTGCTGAGACAACAGTATGAGAAGGAAGTTGCCATTACAGAGTACGTGCATGAGAACCGATGGCGGTGGGTAATATAAGAGCTTAGATACATGGGCTACTTAGAAAGGTGGAATCGTTACTAATGAGGAGGGCATTTTTCCATTTTTCCATTTTTCCGTTGGATAAAGAATGTAAAATTCAAGTGCCTATAGAAAGAGGGAAAGACAAAATGCTGGAGATGGCACGAGAAAGATTATTGATATATAAATACAAGGACTTAGAAATGTAAATACAAAACCTTACGGATATCTTGAAAATTATCAGCTTCCCTTGTAATCATCCACGTCCTTTCTTAAACGGCAGCCTGAGAGCAACTTAGGTATTTTCCAACACAAATGGCTGTGTATAGTTATTATTATTACTTTTTACGTCTATAGTTTAACTTCAGGAAAATGAACCAAACCGGGGCTCATGGCCTCGTTGGATGCTGAAACTCAAAAAAGTAGTGCGAGTCCAACAGGCTTTAATTAGTTTATTTAGTCTAGATTGCCTAACTGTGCTAGAACAAATCCCTCATCCACCATGAAAAAGCTCATAACAATATCGCCATTGCATCTCCTAGCGGAGTCAGGTGCATAAACACAGATGATTTCACAAAAGGGGGCTTCAATTGCCCAAAGTACACTATGTAAAAAGAATTTTAGCCAAACTTGTCAATACATAACAGATCATTTCTCCTATTGCCGACTCATGTCATATATTTTCCCTATACAACTTCACAAACCGTTAGTAACTTCATCTATTTACATCGGACCAAAAAAAGGCTGATGTCTTCATGCAAATTTGGAAACATTCTCATCAGTCACCCAGAATACAACAAAACGTGACCATCAATTTTACCTTCTCAACCAGCAGATCGAACCACGAGGCATACACACCGTGGTAGGCCTCATAATTGTCAGAATTTTCAACAGTTAAAAGAATCTTTGACAAGTTTCATCTTCCTTAACCTTTTTGTCCTGACTGTATCAATCCCAGGCCAGCCCAGCTGTCTTGGTTTTCCTTTTCCACGTGTTATGAATACACAACTGATCCTTCCCCAATGAGCCAGGACACTCGAAACCCATATTAGGTTTTGATAAAGACAGAATAGCTGCCTTTTCTTGTTCTCACCCCAGATTAAATGATGATGCTTTCAGACTCTCTTCTGGTAATGTCCAAGAGACCAAATGCCCAGCAGAATCCCCACTTAGTAATTGCTTAAGGTCACATGTGAGGTGAAGGGCAGTAACTGGATGCTTGTGAAACTTCAAAACTTTGTTGAGGACCAGCCTGTACTCCGGGACCTTATCACTCAAATTTAACGCGGCTGTACCATTGCTACTCAACTTACTTTGGGAATGCGCACTCTCTTTCTCAGAGTAGTGGACCATTTTCCACACTTTGACAGCTCCACTCTGGTGACCTGTTGCATACCAATTTGTTTCCAGCCAATCGGAAAATGTACAACTTGTAACAGAGAGAATAGAATCAGATGGCAGTTGAGATGTGTTAATTACT
Source organism: Ailanthus altissimus (assembly GCA_946807835.1). Lineage (NCBI taxonomy): Eukaryota > Viridiplantae > Streptophyta > Magnoliopsida > Sapindales > Simaroubaceae > Ailanthus > Ailanthus altissimus. The sequence goes on from OX327684.1 coordinate 27,566,343, forward strand.
GCAAGACAATCCCCATTAACGCTCCAAATTGCAAGCAAAATTCCAGCAGCTGTCACAATTTCCCCAGTCAAGTCATTCACAAAAATTGCTGAAACCGGTGCAGGGAACTCAGGAAGTTGCCTAACAAAAGCGAGGGAGCTAAGGTCCCAAATAATAACAGTGCAGTCATCTGATCCACTCACAATAAGCATGTAAGGCTGGCTAACACAAACACACGTAACTGTGGCTGTATGGGCACAAAGTGTCTTCTCCAATTGCAGTCGTCTTGATAAACGGGGCCCAACCTTGCTGATTCTCCAGACACAAACTAATCCATCATCAGCACCAGTTACCAAAGTTTGACCATCATGACTGACACCAGCACACTGAATCTGGTGGCCCCCATGAAGATTCTCATGAGTTGAGAGTAGCCTATCTTGATCATAGCTCATAAATCTCAAGCTACTATCTGGAAAACCCCAAGCAACATATTTGGCATATGTTCTGGGTTTAAGCAAATTATTTGTCCCTGCCACAAGAACTTTATCATGGAAAGTAACAATCTGACTTATGGAAGATAAGCTCTTTCGTATGCCATGAGGAACGAGATGAGCAGAATGCTTAAGAGGATGAAGAGGAAGCTTTCTATCATTCCGCCTTTTCACATGGGGTTTAAGGAAAAGTTGTTTGGGTGTTTGGCCAAAATGGTTAATCTGTGCTAGAATGGAGGCTTTCATTGCAGGATCTGTAACCGAATCTATGTCCACACTCCCCTCATATGTGTAATGATAGAAGACATTTACAGCTTCTTCAGCCGCCTGCAAATTATAAATGGAATTTATCAAATTATGAACAAAAGAAAAAGGAAAACTTAAGTTCAAAGTAATGCTATGACATACAAGAGTATTAATATATGAGCTGAGTGGAGAGTTCAATCTCACATGATATAGAAGTCTTGAAGTTCTCAACCGAAAATAAATAAATATATAAATTAGTAGGGAATTGATGAAGCAAAATATAAAGAAAAAAGTTGCTTTGGAAAACGGAGAATCAGCATGCATAAAAATTATATGCCAATTCTTCATAATAATGTCTATTTTAATTTCCAATGAGAGACAACCAAGGAAAAATAGGTTGTTCAACAGTTTAGGGTTGGTAAGTGCAGCTAGAGTTGAATCATAATTTTCTTTCCTACAATTTCTCAAAATTCAAATGAAGCACATGAACATGAAACTGAGAGATCTTCCACTAGGAAGTAAAATTAATGACTTTAAAATAAGACCTGATAAAGTTTAGAAAAAATAAATATACACTTCAAAGCCTTTGAAAAAGAGCTACTAGTAATTTTTAACTTATTTAAAACAAAACTAAGGGTAGGATAGGTCAGAATCTGCTTATTGATGACAACTTTTCACCAAATAGAAGTTATTACAAGAGAATCCTGAAACCCACCTTCCCTCTCTGTTTATAACCAAAGATAAGGTCTATCCAATGATGCAGATTTTCTGAAACATAATCAGATTCCAGTGCTTCCCTATGCTTCCTGATGAACTCTCTAACACTGCCTTTGGCCCAAGGAGGTAGGATTACATCACCAACCTGAAAAAAGATCCCACATGTGATTACAATGTTCTGTAGGTTCTATCTGATGTCTATGCAACAAATTCTTTGTATGATACATCATCAAACAAGGAACTGAAATTAGTCAACAATACTGCAAAATTTAATCAAGAACAAACCTTCTCCCCTGATTGTTTCACTCCCAAGTCAAGATTGAACATATTTTCCAAAAACTCAGGCATATAGAAGAATTCTGGAATCAATTCCTTCACATCAGATGTGTTGCCTTTTCCAGATGCACTAAACCAAGTATCTCTAACACTATTAAAAAGACGGTCAGCATGATCGAACTGACCACCCTGAAGCTTCTGATTCTCAGCACTGAATGGTGGCAGACGAAGAAGATAAAAAAGGACAATTCCAGCGCTAGAATAATGAGAACCATAATGAAATTTTGGGACCTCTGGATCATCCCAACTCTCGTATCTGAAATTGAAAAAAGAAAAATCATTATATGAAAAGAAAGGGAAACATTGTTTCAGACATAATTAAATATAAATTAGAAACTTTCTATTATTGGATACCACACTTGGGAGCTGGGAAGATAACATTTAGAATATACGTATATACTACATGTGAAGAAACAATGATAGTAAGATCACTATCGCTGACCTTTTCTTAAATTCATCTTCTCCCTCTGGTGTCTGACAACCCATTGGTTTGTCAAGTTTACGGAATGTTTTTGGATCTGAGAAGTCAAGAATTTCACTTTCATAATCTGCAAGAACCCAAGGAAACACTGGATATTGAGTGAGGTCACTGTATCCACGTCCTGCTAAGGTGTTGAGATGCATGAGGTACTGGAAATTGCTAATTTCTCCATTTTGCCATCTTTTGGAGAAGGACTTGGCCATTAGTTTAAAAAGACGGCTTCCCTCACTGCTTTCCTGTTTAGTCGCTCCTGAAATGGTTGTGTCCAACCTGCAAGAGAGAGAATCATAAAGTAAATGATCTTACAAATCCAAAGAGAAGACAGCAGAAAAGCAACCAAAACATGTTAGCCCCAAAGGATAAGTATGCAAAAAATATACATGAGAAGACCACTGTGCAAAATGATATGACGAGGCAAGAAATTCCTTTCAAAAACAATAAGAGTAACAGGAGGAATAATGGCTTAGCAAAAATGCATATTCACCCTTATTAGACGAAAATAATGCCTCAACCCATGGAAAAAGTGCCACATACACATTGGAATTACATATTTAGATGAAAAAGATGCATCAATGCACAGAGACATACACCTTCTTTTGCAAAACACATGGTGCTACATAATGGAAGATGTTTCTAAAATATACCACTTAATGTGATGGGGCATAACATTGGGAAGATCAATGACTGAACAGAGCAACAGGCTGAAGATCATATCCATGGAAAAAATCAAATAAAAAACAAAGGAGTATCCTAAAAGAATATTTAAAGGGGATCCATTAACAAGCAACAGGAAGTACTCATACATGCTGTTCCTTGGAAGATTCATGGCAACCAGATTTTTGAACACTTCTTCCCTCTCTTTTTTGTGGAACACAAGCAGATCATTACATCCATCCATGCTAAATATTTCAATAGCAACAGGTCGCAGCTGGTAATCACACTTCAAAATCTCATGAACACTGTCAAGTTTCCACATACGCCATGGATGAGGCAAATTGCCCCTACTGCACACTTTCTCCTTTCCCCAGGCACCACCATTGTAGGCCCATGCCCTTCCCCCAACCCATGTCTTTGCTGTTGTGCACCAAGATGAAGTAGACTTGGACTGGAAATCCATACTGCCAGTAACATCCTTCTTTACACCCAAAGCCTGATCAATAACAGAGAGTTCATCTTCGCATTCCTTTTCACAAATGCACCCAGAGTCATCAATGTAGAAGTTCTCAATTACATACAAAGAAAGTTCCCCTATCAGAAATATACCATCATGTTTGTCAAGCCCTACAACCCTTTCACAGTTATATCTGAATCGTATTTTTTCAAGAGGTTCAAGATAAGGTCTTACTAAATGTTCACCATTATCAAGCAGCTCCTTCTCTGATCTATCCTCAGTACCTTGGATTTCATCAATTTTGGCAGACGACGATTGCCTTGGAGATCCTACATCAGATTTTTCCCATACACTCTCTGATATTGGAACAGACACTGCACTAGACTTGCCACCAAAGTCAAGTGCCGAATGAAGACTTGCTTCATTGATACTGCTAGCTCTGTCATCATTCCACCAATTCCTAGCAGAAGCTGTATCTTTGACATCATCTGATTCTTTCAAAAATGATCCATCATACAGCTCGCCATCAACAGACTCCTGCTTGGCACTGCCAGTCAAATTGTGAAAGAACAATTCAGAATCAGTATCAGATGCGTCAGAACCACCTTGATCTTTTCCCTTGGCTGGATCTGCTTCTAATAAATCCAAATTCCCATCAATAACATTTTGGATGCTATCAATTCTCAATTTGCAGCGCTCAAGCTTTTTGCGCATCCTGTATGGACCTTCAATGGGACAAAGCTGCCACTCAGGATCTTCTGTCACTGCAGGTCTACGCATCGGAAATATTCCCCGCTCATGTACAAGCTGTTGGAGATGTGTTTGCCACTCACTTTCAGCATGGAGAACCCATCCATACTTATCTTGACGGACAACTCTTAACTCAGTAGACATTTCATCACGAACCAATTCTAGTGCATATCTACGTTCATTTACCTGTTCCCAGTGCCTCAAATCTAATTTTGAAACTTCTTTGGATTTTCTCCCCATTTCCCTCTTGCGACGGCCCTCCATGCCTTTTATCCTCACTCCAGGAAATTTTGCTGATCCGGCAATATATTGAACCCACATAATGGCAGCACACTGCTCCAACACTTTATTGACTATCTGTTCAGAGTTCTGAAGCCACTCAAGGAAAGAAAATACACTACCAAGCAATAATTGGTCAAAACCACCATGTAATACATCCAGGTGTTGCACTTGATTTGGTTTTGAGACAAGCAAGTCTTCTATTGCAGCCCTACGATGCACCAGCAAATACTTGACTAAATCGATTGCCATGTTCTGTACATTTGTCCTTTGATCACGGAGAAGGGTTATTAAATTTACACAAAGACAGCAATTTAAATCAGTATCAAGATTGCTGGGACAGAATATTATACGTCTGTGAGCAATCAATAACTGTAAAACTGTATAGATATCAACTCCCGAATCTTCTTGTGAAGAGCTTGAGGGTACCTTCCTTTTAGGTTCGATAAGCAAACCCAAGCTTGAGAGGAGATCCTCTTCTCCAATGGTGGCTAAGAATGATGGAAGGAAACAATACAATATCATTCTATTTGTATTTTTCAAAATTGAATGTATATACACATCAAGTTGCTTGCTTCCTCTACCAATAGATAAGAGACCCTTTCCTCCAGGAGATGCTTCTTCAATTCGCCCATCTTTGTTGGCCAATTGTAACATTGATAACAAGAACTCCAATGTTTTTAGTGCACCAGGTGGATGAGAAAAGGCACCCATATATATGCGATCCACTATCATCCAACAGAATGCATCTAAGTTTGAGGACCATCGGCTTTTATCTAGCTTTTTCTCATCTTCCTCGTCATCACGCAACAGACGTCTTTCAAGGAAGTTCATTAGCCTACTAAGGCACAAGCCCTGGAAAACTAACACAGATTCAGCATCAATGTACAAAGGAACCATCTCCAGCACGCTCTCCACAACCTGTGCTCCTTTCACCTGCTCAGTCATTAAACCAGAAAGAACCTCTGCCATAAAATCTAACACAGATGTTGCTCCAGCAGAACAAGGACCACTACCATAGCCAGCATCATCTACTTCAAGGAGAATCCTTGGACTAACTGCAAAAAATGTATTTGCTGCGGATACTCCTTGAGAACTAGACTTCAAGTCTGAAGATGGATCAAATTCATTAGCAGATACTGAAGATTCCATGGAAGGAGTAGCCACTAGGGGCGTTTTAGATTCACTCTGATTTGAACTTAGCAAAGATGTCAATGCAACAACTGGAGACACAGCAGTAGGAGGAGTTCTAGAATTAGATTTCTCAGATAAAAAGGGAGAATCGAACAAATTATAAGGTGTGGAACTCTGGGAATCTGTAAGTTGAATGGGATCCATAGCACCTTTAATATTGCGAGAGCTGAAATCATTGGAGCTCAAAGAGGCAGAGAGCTGATCAACATTATCATCATCTAAGCTATGAACAGCCTGGATTTCTTCTTGCACTGATTTAGTTGACTCTTCCTGGGGAATATCAACCTTGATCTGTGGTTTATCATCCGCAATATAATTTTGGGCTGTAGGCATATCCTCAGAACTAGTACTTACCTGCCCTTTGGGGAAGCTTCCAACACTAATAGAGGTTTTGACAGACTGCTCCTGTTCTCGAGGCAAGCTAGAGAATGTATTTTGAGAACTACCGATGTCATCACTATCATTAATATTCTTTTCTTCTGTCTTTCCAGATAGTTCTTTAGCCATTTTCACAGCATAGGCAGCCCTGAATGAGTCAGAACCCAAAATCATGTAAAAAAATTAGGTCACATGGATTAAAAAAATTCCAGAATATACACACACACATGAAACTCTCTGAAGAGAAGCACAAATTAATTAGTTTCTAAACACAAACCTAATGCAAGAAAAATAGAGGTCAACACAGCTTTCAAGAAATTCTGGCCGTCTGCAGACAGCAGAGAAAGGGGGACACATCTTTGCCAGGTCAACCATGAATCTCAGGACTGAGGTTGCAGCAGCAGGAGCAGATGCCTCCCCACCCATTAAACGTGCTGCATATGTCTTATGCATCAGAGCTTCACCCTGAAGCTCTCCAGCCATGTCAATGTTTTCCTCCACAAGTTCTGCCACAAGGCCAGCACCAACCTGGGAAAGATTTCCAGTTTGGTGGGCAAGCATTGACTGAACACTCAACCTATCAAAAGTGGATTTTTCCATAGCAATCACAGATTCCAGAAGTTCTACAAATTTTAACTCCATGTAACTTCCATCACTTGGCATAAGAGCATGAAAGTCTAGCATGCGAACTTCAGGTAGTCTTGGATAAACAGGCTTACCAAATATCAGACAGAACAAAATATAATAAATATCTGGGGAATCATAGAAACTTGGCAGTACTCTCATCAGACCTTGATAACCTCCACTAGTGCGAAACCTCAGGGCAAAGGTGGGTGAAGAAGCAAGACAGACACCAAGTAGAGTCATGATCCATCTCATACTTGTAGGATGAACAGATTCATCAAGAAAATATGTTATCAATTTGGATGACACAATCTTATGCCACTGCTCCAGCAACTCTTCTGATTTTATGGTTACTTGAAGATCGATGAGCATCTCCAAGAGCATATTCCTCACAATTACATGTTTCCCCATTGACTCTCGCACTATCAGACGTTGTGGCTTCAGTTCAGGTGGATCAAATGTCATTATCACAAATCTAACTACATGTTCTAGTTCAGAGACCAGAAAACCATCTTCTAAGATGACACCAAGCAGTACAACCAATTTCTCCAAAACAGGAACTTCAACATCACCTCGCTGTAGAGTCACTAGTAGGTGTTGAACAAGATTAATTCGGCGCAGAACTGTAAGGTTATGATTCCTGTACCAGTGCATGGAGACTAGATGCTCAAGAAAGCCCAGCAGTGAAATTTGAATTGAAACTGAGGCAGTAACCCACAATGTCCAGTCCAACAAGACATGTTCAACCATATCTGCATTTGACAGGACAATGCAATTTGAAGTCTCAACAGGCATATCAGCATTTTCAAGCTCAGAAAGATGACTAAATGAATCTTTTTGAACAGAAAAGTCATCCATATCTCCATGAGATCCAACTGAAGAAATTTCATCACGAAAGTTTGACAAATTGAGATCCTCAAAGCTAGTTTCTGGAGTACTTGTAGCAGGTGATAAAGCATGCCGAGTGACTTCTAGCTTCTTAGGTTCAGAAAATGAAGCTTCACATGCAGCAATCTGGAAAAAGATCTCAAGACATTGCATGTCAAATATTGACATTCTACGATGCAGAAAGAGAGATAGCAAATGGTAACCCCTGGATGTTTGCATGTCTCTCACATTCTGAGGGTTTTGATGAAGTGCAGAAGCAAGTAAAGTCAAGGCCATGTGAAGCATATCTCTGGTTTCAGCGGCCTCAACAAGAGCAAGCACAGCAGGCACCCCACCAATAGGACGGATGGTGTCACCAATTAAGCATTGCCTACAAACATAGATGTCCCCATGTAGGCGTCCAAAACGCGGTATACCTACAAAACGAACAAGAAGAAATAGACAATTATATAAATGAGAAAACATAATTTAACAATAGTTCTCACAAGAATCAGAATCCACTATCTACACAATTTTTAAATGTCAAAGAAAGTGATGTGTACCCCCTATAGGAGAAGCAGCAGCTGACATAGGATCAACCAGATTGAGCATGGAAAATGTCCCGGATGCCTGAATAGCCTCTGTACATGTACCATCAAATGCAAATATAAGTTTCTTCCCAGTGAGCTGCAATGAGAGGTTTCCTAGTCTCTCCAAATCCCAAACAATTCCACTACCATCTGCCTTAGTATCCCCCAGCTTGCTGGCAGTTTCAAGTTTCTGTGTATTAGAAGCCAAACTCATTTCAGCATCTAATGAATCTAGGATGGCCAAACTACCACCACCACAAGCTTGGTTAGGGACAAAACGGAGAAGATCTGAGTCTTGGAAGAGTCCTCTGTATCCTCTACCAAGTATGTACATGAAACAAATACAACCTGACGTAAGCACCTCCTCGAAAAGATAGCAAGAGCGGAGTTTCCACGCCAAATTACTAACCCTAGCACATTTAACTGGAGTCCCTATGGTTACCTGTAAAGGCTTTCCAAAAGGAGAAGGAGAATATCCTAGTTTCCCAGTGTGTCTAAGCTTTCCATCAAGATACACATAAGCAACACTAGCTTGGAAAAGACCAGCAAGAGCATTGGGTTTACTATGAACAACAGCAAGGTGATGCCACCTGCCTTCCTCCAGATCAAATCCTGAAAATGACAAGGAGCAAGAGTTGCTGGTTGAAAGGGTTAAAACACCATCCTCCTGGAGAAAAAGTTCTGCGTAGTACGCATTTTCATTATTCGCTACACCAACAGAAAATATCCGGAGCATATGCCGCTCAGATTGCTGCCCACTAGAGCCACTTCTTCTTGTAGAACTTCCAACTTTATGAGGTTCCAATTCCTTTGCTTGTGATTTAAACAAATTTCGAAACTGAAACCAACAAACAAAGGAATAACCAGCAGCAGGAGGCCAAGATCTTTCCCCAAGAGACACCTGAATAGAAGCATGTCCAATCTTGCTCATGTCCATCTCTGCAAATGGTGCTAGAGAAACACCATCTGAGGCCATATCTTCCATAAGAATTAATCTCTCCATCATTTCCACAACAATATGTCCTGAATTCATCAGTCTCATTTGCACAACATACCTAAAAAGCATTCGGAGTTCTGATGCAGACAACCTATCCCAAAAATTACAATTTCATTCCATAATAAATGAGAAGCTAAAGAAAATGATTAATAATTAAAGCAGAAGCTGCAATCACGGGAAATGGAATTCCTACCTATAAGCCCCAAGAACTTCCACAATCTTTAAAGCATAAGAAAGTAGTGGAGATGACCCCAAGAGGAAGGGGTGAATTATCTCCAATAAAAGTTCCACACAACCTAGATAGATGAGGAAAAAAACAAATCATAAGAAACCTAGTCACCAAATATAGAAAAGCATACAAAAGCTCAGGGAAATTAATTTCATACCTACAGAGGTGAGATTTTCCTGATTGAAAGGGCCAGCACAAGCTAGCTTATTTATGAGGTTAAGAACTTCTAACTGCACCTTCGGAGTAAAATGCAACAGTGAACGGATTAGAACTTTGACAGCACCAGGGTTGTACACTCGTTCCTTATCAGGATTAACTAAACCAGAAGGTGTAGTTAACAGAAAACAAGATGGCTCACTTTCAACAAGATCAGATGATATGTCATTCTCTGATGTCGAGAAAGGTGGAAGAACAATTTCAAGAGCAAGTTCCAACAATAACTGTATGACTTGTTTTTCGCAATCAACACATAACAAGCCAGATTCACATAGGAGATCATAAAAAGTTTGGGATGATATGATAGAATGCAACTTCATCCTATTAACCGTGTTACCAGAGACTCCAACCGTCATCAGGCGCAATAAATATGTAAACTCCTTGATATAAACCACCAAATAAGATTCATCTGTGTCTCCAACATCACCTTGAAAACTGTGAAGCATGGTTAGTAGAAGAGAAAACCCGGTGAATTCACCAAAAACCATTTGAGCTGAATTATTAACTCCCAATATGCACCATAATGCTCCCATTGTGTCACATTTGGCATCACTTTGAAGCCTGTACTGATTTCCAGAAATGCTTGTAACCATTCCACTTTTTAGAACTTCAACAAGTGCACCTAATTCATCTGGATGAACCTGGTAAAAGAGACAATTGAATAAGACAATTACAAAAGCATCTCCTTTTATATAGGCATGACATCATGCATAAATGCAATTGTTCTCTACAATAAACAACCAAAAATTATGGTTGCGGTTGCGGTTGCTTACTAAGACGAACATATATTAAAAGAACATTATACAGAGCAAAGACAGAATTCTTTAGCTGAGCTCTTCCATATTTAAAATAAGAGGAAAATGTGATTAATCACATACCTGTGAGACATCTTCCGTGATCAAACATGATAATATTCTGAGGACACCAGGACGATGAATATTACACACCAAAAATGGAAGAACAGTAGTGACACCATTGGCTGATCGAAATGATGCTTGATTAGCTTCAGCTTTCTTCACCAAGGAGACCAAACAATCCCATGCAACAGCAATTGTACTCTGAACTTCAAAAATAGGAAATTTCTCTGAACCAGATTCTAAAAGCTTGGGTGAAGAAATAATAGCATCCTTACTGTCCAAGTGCTTCTTGAAGCTGTTTGAACTGGATTTTCTCTCCAACTGAGTAGGGTTACCACTTTGTTGGTCTGAACCTGAAAGAAACTTGTGCTCCTTCAAATCATCTAGCAGAACTTCCAGTACACCAACTTCCCGAAGGACTTTCTTGTACTTTTGATCAAAGGATAAGAGTTTTACAAAGAAAGAAAGTATTGTCTGCTTTAACTCTGATGTTATGGGTTGCTGTAACAAGCAACAAAGAGACAGCAGTTCTTGCTCAGGAACACAATTCAAAACTGTCACAGCATATTCAAGAATTTTCAAGATTATCTCTTGCAATGATGGAGGAAAACCATCCATATTTAGGATAAAAAGTGGAACTGTCCGTAATTGCTGACACAACTTATAGTTTTCAATGTGACTCGAGAATATTTTAAACATTCTATTTAATACTTCTGCCTGAAGTTCTCTGCTTTCTGCCTTGAGAAGAATGTCTTGCAACATTTGTACTGCTTCAAGGTCCTTCACTTTACTGTTCCCTTGTTCACAAGCTTCATCACCAAATCGATCAGCTGATGGTGTTCGACTTCTGCTATGGCCACTACCCTTGGAATGAAGAGATTTGGATCCCTTGCCTCCAGAAGATCCTGTAGATTCAGTTGGACCAATTTGAGCCAGATTAACAAGAACATCAAGCAACCTAGACAATGTGGGAGAAAGATGCTGCTGTGAAGGGTCCTCCTTTCCCATGAAATCCCGGCTCCCTATCTCATGCACTGCATGAGAACCATCTGAAACATTATCCTTATCAGAAGGAGAGTCAGAATGGATAAACTCAATGGGCTGATTTAGTGGCATGGAGGAGACAACTAAAGCAAACTGAACAAGGAACTGATAACCATGGGCATTATGTATATCCTCTCTGAGCTTGACACCACCAGCCTCTACAAGCCAAAATTGTATAACATCAGTAATAACACAAGATAGTTAACAACCTAAAGCTGTAAGAAAAGAAAATCCCACAAAGACTATTTAGAAGAAAAACTCTTTTTATTCCAAGAACACACAACGGTTACTCCTCTTAATCACTAATTATTCTTAAACTGCCCAAATTAGGAAAAAGTATGAGCCAATTACCAGGTCTATATGACAATTCCACACATTCAAGTAACAAGTCCACAATGCCCATGGTGTAGGCAGAATCACCACAATCTGGATTGAAATCTTTAACAGCCATTAAAAGAACTTTTATCTGCATATAGGAACAGTATTCAGCAGTGAGACACTTCGTAAGGATGAATGATAGGTTGTAAACAAGTCAACAAACATAACCAAGAAATTTAATCAACAAATGAAAGAAAAAAATATATTGGAGACAGTTTCCAAAACTCCTTAATATGAAAAATAAATAAACCTGTCAGAATTCTTTAACATGACTAGCATAAGATCTTCTGATGCAAACTACCCACAGATAGACTCAAACTTAATCATCATAATAGACAATCCTGCCCCTACAATCATTAGGCAGGATCTTCAAAAGCCACAGAGTGAGCCTATCACTTTAGATTCTGTATAATATTAGTTTCCAACAACTGTTTGCTAGGGCAAGCGAATGCTCATCAGACATGCTTCTAAGTATTTATGTAATTGCATACCAGATGATGTTTGCGTATGTATTTCGCTGTGCTTCCATTGTCATTAACCAAAAGAAGACCCAGTATCTGGAGAACAACCAAAAATTAAAAGAATTCAACTATTAGGCCCAAAAGCCTATGTCTGACTTTACTATTTTTCATAAAGAATAAATCATTTACCACAAACTATATAGCATAATACATATATAATACAGTCACCTGCATTGCATGTCTATGAAGCTGTATGGTGTGCAATGGAACAAGACCTTCCTTATAACGAGAGTAGACAGTTAAAGAACCATTAGCAACTGTCTGAAACAGCAACTGAAGTGAATCGTCCTCGATTAAACTCTGTGCTGCTGAAGGATGGCTTGCCAATGCTTTCATAATATGGACGACACTGCCCTCCACCTGCATGCATAGAGATATTTATAAGTAAATTCAAGGGTATGGTTTTTGTAAATTGTAATCTTAACTGCTGAATTATACAAACACCCGCAGTTGACAGCACAGTTAAAGATTAGTGAGCAAAGTCCATACTTATGATAAAAGAATTAGCACCTTAGGAACACATAAATAGATTACTCAGAAAGATGCCAGCAAGTTAAGGTCTTGTGTTAGTACGATTATACAATGGCTACTTTACACCAGCCTATTCATAAGTCAGAAAAACAAATTTAAATTTTCTAGTCATAAAAAAAGCTCAACAACTTTATAATGCAAATAACATTGGAAGATCTCATGCAGCATGGCACTAGAAACTAGGACTCTATGAGTAACCCAGAAGTAAAATTTGAGCTCAGAAAGCAGGCAAGGAAGTGATTTTAGTTATGGAACCTTTCGGGTAACTGAAGTTAGACATTAGACCTTCTTTACATTCTCTAAAAATATTATACTTTTTCTCCTATATGATCAAAAATAATATAATTATATTGTCAACTTATTAGAAGAAACATACGTTAACACATGTAATAATTTGTAATATTGAGTTGAGGCACCATGCTGAACCACCTTCAGGGGAAACTGGGGAGACCAAATCCAAGGTTTTTTAGTGAAATATCTATCAGCAGACTGCTGAACCTAGGAAGACAGTAGACCTAGTGCTAAGAAGCTACCCATCAGAAAGCACCATTCAACAATCCGAAGCAATTTAAGATAATGAGACTTTGAGATGTAAAAATCAAAACTGTACATTAATTCAAGATATTGAGATACATCTCATTTTTTATTCGGGCACCAATAGTCTGTCATCTTCATTGCATAAAACTATGGCAAGATGCAACAGCTTATAGAACCTTGCTTCTTTAAAATAAAAGAACACACCTTGTTTCAGAATTATTGCAGCTCTAATAGATAAACCGCCAATGCTTTACAAGAGCCATAAACAAATGAGCATAAGAATTATTTTTTTAAGACAACACAAAGATAACATATGTATGTGAATAGACAAGATGCATGTTACCAATAAGGTTGAAAGCCACCAAGCTGTATATTGTGGGAAATAACAATCAATCAATCCCGAGAAAATATTTTTCCAACTATAGATTTACATTTTGCATAAAATTCTTTAGGGTGAATGAAATTAATTAAAAGGGCATGCAATCAAGGGTACCTCAAGCCCGCGGGCTTGCCCAACATCACCAACAGTGTCTTTTTCAGCTAGCGACGACTTTCCAAACTCAGTAGCCTGTTGCCTTTTATCAGCTTCATTGGGACTCAAAAGGGCATTGAGAACACGTATGAGACAGCACAATATCCCAGAATCAAGAAGAGACTGTTTATCAATGGGCTGTAAATGATTATAATAATCAGAAAATCATATCTCGCATATGAATAAAACATCAACAAAATACATGTATGCTTAGTCATGTGTATATCTATTTGTAGTTCTTTATATTTGGCGATAACAATCCCACAAATTGTGCATAGATAACCGCAAAGGCAATATAATTCTGTTGTTGAGAAGTCAATGCATATCATCACCACAATTAATTTGAAGATGATAGTACTGACTACAATCTAACAGAACAACAAATAGCAAGAATATTTTGAAGTAGAATAATAAATGGTACACGACACTTGTCTTGAAATAGAACCCCACAAAGAAAAATCATAAGGCGGTAAAGATTATGAAAACATACCCCTGATACAAGAACCTCCACGGCGGTTAACAAATTTGAACCAGGAGTCATGCCATCCTGTAGATAAGTATACATGAATATAACTTCAAACAATTAACCATTTGAGGAAGAAAAAGAAGATGGGGAGAGGTGGGGTAAAAGGACAAGATTCAACATCCTTACCTTGGTGACCTCTGAAAAAAATCTTAAAACTCTTGCTACGTCCAAAGATCTTGTTTTGCTGCTTATTTTCAACTTCTCAATATCGGTAACAAATGCTCTTCCCACAACAAAAGAGAAGATATGTGTTTCAACTAACCTGTGATTTATCAAAGCTGAAGGTTGGTCAGTGTGCTCATGATTAGAGAATGTACAGAGAGTGAAAAATGTGCCAACTAGTATCATTGCATTGAAGGAGGCAAGATTAATATTCCATAGAGAAGTACAAAAGTCAGTAATTCTGTCCGACTTGGAGTAAGCATAGAGCAGTTGGACATACTATGAGTTTTGTAACTATGATCCTACACAATATTTTGTATAAGAATCACAGAATAGATAAAATAAAATCTCCAAATAATGGAAGAAACATTGTGAAGGACAGCAACTAATAAATAATTGGGAGAAACATTAAGAAGAACAACTGTAGAAAATATTCAAGTTCCAATGGACTAAACAAATGCTGATTTATCTGAAAGAGTAAATAATTTAATGAGGGTACAAAAATGTCTGTCTAAGGGAGCATGTTAGAAATGGAAAAATTGCTCTTACATGGTAACTAATTGAGCTACATTAGCGTGCTGCTTTATTAATCTACAAAAAGCATCTACAGTCAGATTCAAGGTAGCTTCTTTCTCCTGTATGCACAATGAGAGAGACATTAGTACTCATGATTAAACAATATCAGCAATGTCTAGTTTCATCCCAAGTACAAGAACCTTTTCCGAGCTAGATGATCGGAACTCTTCCCAAAATCTCTTGAAGTCCAATTCCAATTCATATTTGTCTCTGCTATCACAGGAAAAAAGACCAGGAGGAAAATAAGGGAAGAAAAGTAAAACGAGTGTACAGACATAAAAACATTTAAGTTTTCAAATAAAAGTAATGACCAGAAGATAAAATTAAATCAATATCCCAAGAATAGGTCATTTATACCTTAAATAATTCAGCCAAGTAAAGCAATTTATTAGATTCTGCGTCATCAGAAATGCTACAGCATAAACATTACATGCAGATTAAAGATTCAAGCATTCATAGAGGGCATACTGGGATAATTGATGACCACGAGTACTACAGCATTTCTCACTTTTTTCTCTGACAAACAGGAGGCAAAAGATGGAGTGTAAACTGGGATAAGCAAAAGATATGCCTATCCAGGGACATGCCCTATTGAATTGTTTTTCAAGACCCATGACGCGTTCGGAGAAGGATTCCTATACCAGTCCAGAGATGGGGCATAGATAAAAATCCCTCCTCCATATAACTTGGTCCATTTTCCCTTTAACAACATTTTTAGATTTTCAATAACTAGGTAATTGTTCTTGTCAAAAGAATATTCTAGTGCATTTTTCATAGATTGGTCTTGAATACAAATTTGGGCATGTTCATATGTTAGAAGAGATGTTTTTCTTTTTATTTTTTCTTGTGGGTTTGCTAAATAATTTGAAATTAGTATATGATGTAGGTTTGCCTTATTTTGCCAGTTATCAATTCATATATGCACCTCTCCGTATCTAAAGTAGTATGTAAACTTATCAAATGCTATTAGAAGAATATGTTTTTTAGTTTGTTGATATTTATATTAAACTACATTCTTTTATTCTCTTGATATTATGGATGTGATAGTTCAAAGGGTTTTATGCTCAAGGTAATTTTTATGTGCAGCACAATGCAAGATGCTGCACTTTGGGCCACACCCATTTGCATTTCAACAATATAAAACTGAGATATTCAGCAATTAAGTATGCAAAAGTAGAGTATATTAAATTGGAAATTTAATGGTTTTTTCTCCTCTTATCTCTTCAGCAAGCAAAAATAGACGAATCGTTTTGGGGAGAAAAATGGTAGTAGAGCTGGGCAGAAGCAGGTTGCAATAAGGAATCCATTAGGGCGGATTTCCCATCCTTACACTGCCTTTCAGGCCAGGGAATGGAGCTGAGATGGAATCTCACAAGAGAGAGGAACGAGGAAGGATGGCATTTCATTCCCCATCAACTGTTATCATTAGTTGTTGTTTCTGCCTTGACCCATGAAGAAGTTATTATGAGATACTGTCAAACACTGTTATGCATGTTTGGATTAAAAAAGTTATGGGCTCGTGTGCCTTTTCTTCCTGGACATTCCTAACTACAAGACAAAAACCTTAAGGTTTCTAATTCTCACAACAAGCCTGCATTGTCATAGCAACTCACCGTTCAAGGCCCCTTTTGACCAAAGGTTAAAACATGATGCAAAACACTTATCTCCCATGAGAGTCCATATGGTAACAACCAGATTCATGTAATAGATGTCGAAACTTTTTAAGTATAAAACTCTTTTTTTTCTGTAACGTGAATCATTATTGTTCTTAATTAAATCACTATATCACAAGCAGTGAAATCCTTCTGCCAGAGTTCTGAACTACTAAAGCCATCCCTGAATTTGAAATATCTCACAGTTAAATCATTTATATAAAGGACTAACCAGACCATTTAACAAATCTACTCACTGAATTAACAAACTATAAGTTAACTATCCTCCCAACTATAACAAGACAGGAAGGTTGAAATCATTATTCAAACTTCCAGTGCCATACCTTGCAAAATTATGGATCTGATACGTCTAACTATGGATACATTTTAAAATTATGGATGTCAATAGAGAACTCAACACAGCCTTTGGATCCCATATAAAAAACACGACACAAAACTCACTTACTATCGAGTAATATCTCAGACCACTAATATTTATCATAAATCCAGCTGTTGTTTAATTTTCCGTAACCTCAAGTATGTCATCTGATTTCCTGTTACTCTGATACAGTCATCACTAAACTAAACAAAGCATCATTTTAAGTGTAGCTATTGGCCTCATTTTACTCATGAATAAAATACATTTACATGATTAGTTTGAGCTAGGACCTAACTCAACTCCCAACCCCCTCATTTACCATTAGAGCTAAACCCAAAAGGCCACAAAGACATTCACAGAAAATCAGCCCTGCAAGATCCTTAATCAATAACTACAAGGCCTTAGCATCATGTAAGTGAAGTAATCTTACTCTTATCTTCTTTCTGTATGTCACTAATGCATCTGAGCGCCCTAATTCTTATAATACTGATCTTGCAAACATGTTTCTAAACTTCCCACTTCTTACTAATTTAAGATCATTAGCCCTTCATATACAACAAAGTTCTAAAACCTTTTAAAAAAAAAACCATTTACCTATAATCTAGTTCAATAGGAGTTTTCCAGTTCATTAGTTTCCAAGCTTGTTTAAACATTTATTAAACACTAAAACACAACCAAAAATCTAAATGTAAACCCAGTTAATTTCACACACAAATCAATTTTCTTTATTAAAAAAAAAAAGGCAAATGTACTACTAAGCAATAACAGAAATGAATGATTTAATCAAAGAATAAAAAAGAACCTTGAAGGAGATGGAACGAAGTCTTGGAGACTGGAGGCATAGTAATCGCGATCAGAGGGAGAAGAAGAAGAAGGAGCAGTGGCTGAAGTAGTAGCACTAGTCGAATGAGATTGAGCTAAACCGACCTTTTCCTTTATGTCCTTAAGCAATGATGTCCATTTCATCGTTTTCCCCCTCGGTGATAAGCTTCTTATCTCATCCGACGATTATCCCAATTCCACACACCAAAACTCTCTATTTGCCAGATCCCAACCTTCTAGATAGAACCAATCTAGAAGGATCTCATCCCAACCTCGATTCTCCTAATCTACGTCACAGTCACCCCACAAAAATTCCTCAGCCAAAAAATACTTAACACTAACCAAATATAAAATTTAATAATATATATACTGCTAGAAATGTACACGAAAAAACGATCGGAGTCGGCAATAAGCAAGATCTAGAAACTTATTTTTGTTTTTTCTTCGCGGTTGATCTGTGTTTGTAATTTTTTTAATTTTTCCCCCTCGAACGGATTTATTTTAATTTTTGAAATTTTATCTTAATGGAGGTCTTTTTGGAGCCCTAGAAAAGAGGAGAACTAACGCGCTGCAACGCGACTTCGGTTGAGAAAGGAAGGGGAAAATGATTATGAAGAGAACGCAGCAAAATCTGTTTTTTTTTTTCTCTCTATTTCTTTTTTTTTTTTTTCTCTGCTGTTTTTGGACGGCCTCTCCGCGCCTTGTTTCTCGCTCTATATCTTTCTAATTTTCTCTCTCTCCGTCTCTCTTTCAAAAGAATATCTCGCCTTAATTTCTCTCTCTATAAAACCCCCCTTGTTCACGCTGGTCTTGGCCACGTCAGCGTAAGATCCACTGCGTCTAGGCATTCCACGTGGCACCTGGAGATTGACGGGCAAGACGTGATTGCCTCTCTCGCTGTGAGAGAGTGAACTCCTTAAATTGAACAAGAAGAAACCGTTTTAGCCGGTCTTAAAGACTCTATTTTTTTTTTTTTTAACAAGGTGTGTTGTGTCTCATTAGCATTTTTTGTTTGGAAATTTTTTGAAAATGGTCTATATTTTAGATAATTATCTTTTAGTCACAAATTGATAATCTAATTTTTATTAATTAAAAAATTTAATATTAGACAATTTTACTCTAATTAATATTTTTTCTCTTAACAAACAAAATTAGTCTAATTTTTATAAAAATACTCTTAAAATTAGCCTAATATATGAATATAATAATTTTTTATGATAAATGTGTAAAAATAATTAGATTACAAAAAAAATTACATAAATATAAGTAAATTGTGTTAAAAATTGGTAAAAACTATTCAACATAAATTAAAATTGATTGAAATCATCGTAAATATAAAAAAAATTGTGACAGCAGCACGGTATTACACCTGCAATGTGCAACTAGTGAGAATCAGGGGTAAGATGCACCCACATGATTATAATTTAATAAATAATTAAAATAATAAAATTTTAATTATTTATTAAACAAAAAAGTATGAATTAAATAATAAAATATTATTTAAATAAATAAATAATAATTTATTGCACACGAATGTAGTTGTGCGATGCAACTACTTAGAAATTCACTAATTTTTTTTAGATTTTGTGATTTTTTTTAATTCAACATATATTTTTTTAATTTTATTACATCATTCTTCAATGTTCATATATACAAAATAAATATAAACACTTTATAACTACATTGATTTTGAAATTAATTTTTAAAATACCAACTGATTTTTGTGCATTTATTTTCAAATATTTTATTTATCATTATATTTTATCAAAAAAGATAATTGTGTCAGTTTATCATAATTTCAAAATTAGACTTTTAGTTTGTAGTTAAAAATATAATTATCTAAAAATATGGATCATTTTCAAAAAAAAATATTTTCTTTTAAGTGTTGCGAGTCTTAGGGCTCGTTTGGTTGTCAATTAATCGTTTAGTTATAGAGTTTAAAAAAAAAATCATTAATCGTTTAGTTGTCAATTAAAAAAATTATTTTAAAGTATTAGTGTGTTTAGTTATACATTGTTGAAAATACTTATCTATTATTAAATTATTAAAAATGATACTTAATAAAATTTATATTTAATATTTTTTATATATAAAATTAAATTTATTATGTATTTTTTCAAAATCAATTTTTTAAAACACAATAATCAAGTACAATTAATACATAGTAATTAACGAATTAATATAAATTATTATACTTGGTACAATAATTGAAAATAAAATGATACTTTTTTTATTTAAAAAATAAAATAATCAATAAAAGATTTTGGTTGATTTTTATAAAAATATTATAATTATAGAGATATAGAGAATTAGAGATGCGATGATTTTTAAAATAATATTAAAAATATGTTATTTGAATAGGATTTTTTTTATTAAGAGTACATTATAGAAATAAGAAAATATTATTATAATATATGTAATATTATACACATATTTTAAAATTTTAAAATATTGAGTTTTTGCAATTAAAGGTAAAATAGTTTTTTTAATTTCTAAAAAAATTTCTCTAATTGTAACTAAATGTTATCAACAAAAATTTAAAAAAAGTTTTTAACATTAAAAAATTCATCTAACCAATAAAAAAGTTCAACCAAATAAGTATTTATTATTATTTTTTATTTAAAAAAAAGTTACTTGCTTCTCTAAAATTAAATAAATAAACAATATTACTTGTTTCAGCATTTAAACAGTTCATGTCACATTTGCCTTTTTTTTTAATGATAAAAACATGTCTAAGTAGATTTTATAGAAGAGTAATACTATATTTCTTAAATATTATTTTAAATTTTAAATAAAAATAAAAATTAATTATTTCTCAACAACTGCATGCAAATTACTATCCAAAAATAATTCATTTTCTTTAATCAAATAAAAAATATACCGTAAATAATTTCTTAACAAGGTCAATGTTGAAGCCAAGATCATCCGGTGAGACCTCCAGAAGTATATTAGGTGAATTGGAATCTGACAATAGACCTAATTAGGATGTGAGGAAGTTGAAGTAATCGCTCCGTCAGAGGAAGAGGCAATGGAGCATGTTAAGTATAAATAAAGAAAGTCGTCAATATACTAATACTAGTACACCACAAATTGCTTTTTCTTAATTTTTACTGACGTAAATAGAGAGAAAGTTAGGTGAGAACTTTGAACGAGTCGTGTAAATCGGGAGCTGTCAATTTAATCACAATTTCAATGCCTCGATACGAGATAGTGCCAAATACCCCAACCCAATTTCAATTTTACGTCATTTTCATGCTCTCTTTTTTAATAAAAAAAATCGTAAATAACTAATTTTTTTAGAGTTGTTTTATAATTTAGTTAATTTTAAACTTTTTTAATTTTTATAGCTAAAAATATTATAAATAGATATAAATATCCTTAAATACATTTTTTTTCCTGAACTCCTTTTTTTTTTGTCTCTTAACTCTATTTCTTCTCTACTTCAACGGCTTAGACGGCAATGCAATAATCGGCAACAATTGTTTGAATGGCGACCTAAGTGTTAGCAAAATAAGATAAGTTTGAATATAATTATAGCATGTATTTTATGTTGTAGTATTTGTAAATAGTGTTCGACGGAAAGCAAGCTGGAAATTAGTCGGCATGAGAGACTTCTTTCCAATAAAATTCGATCAGCTTAATACCACAAGCGCGACGGTCACGCAGTCCGCGCATGGAGCCCCTGACCCTAGTATTGGTAATTTTCTTATTTTGACAATAATAATTTATTTAATTAATTATTTTAATATATTCTTCATTTGTCAGTATATATTTATTATAGAATGTTTATGATTTGTAATTAAGAATTTATAATTATTAATTATTAAATTGTTTGTTAATAATTAACTATGAATAATTTTATTGCTATTAATTTTGAATCGTATACGTTAATTTTTATTTGTTTCTAAATATAATTTTATTTAATTTATCTTTAAATTTATTTTGTTTGTTAATTATCGTATACAATTTATTCTTTTATTTATCTCTACACGTTGTAGTTAGAAATTCATATTTATTTATATGTTGATTATATGAATTATTCTATTGATTTTAATTATTAATTATTTTATTTTATTTTAATTATATAATACTATTTAATATATTTCCAGAATATTAATTTTATTATTTATTAACAATAATAATGTTTATTTATGTTAGATAGTTTTATTATGTAATTTAGTTGTATTTTATATTATTGTTATTGGAGTAATGTTAAGCATTTCAAATTGTATCTCAAAAAGTGATGTATCAAATAATCATTAAATGTAATAAATAATTTTGAATTTTACACTATATCACCACCTAATGGTTGCTTGACATATCACTTTTTATGATATAATTTAAAATGTCTAGTATTACTTTTATTATTATGTTGCATCTTTAATTACACTTTTTTTTTTACAGTAATAACGTAGTTTTTAAAAGATTAAAAATTACAATTCAAGATCATTTTTCTGCAACAATTTCGTGTTATTCAACGATATAATCATTGGATCTTATAGAAGGAAAGTCGATAAAATGTCATAGATAAATATTTATAGCCTCTTGTATTAGTCATTTCTTGAATATGCAAAGAATAAATTATTTTCAGGCATTTTGGTTCATCATTTGATATTCAATAAAGTGGAAACTTATGGTCTTGATGATGAATTATGATACCTAATGAACAATAGGCGCATATATTTTAGTCAACAAGAGTTTGCGCTAGTATTCAACTTAAAATTAAGATAATATCCATCAATGAATCAATTGTTCAAAAAATTGAGTCATTGTTTACGGAGATGACACTTACTAAAAATAGATGTAACATTGGGAGAGTTGATGGTTTGTTTACAGAGTATGATTTTGAGGAAATGAATGACGAAGATTTAGTAAAATTATCATTGATATGTTTTATTCATCATGAAATAATTCAAAAAATATTTATAGGGCTATATTTCTTGTGAGGCCACTTGCAATTCTTTGAGAAATGTATTGAAGAAAAAGTCTAAAAAATACAAAGTTTAAAAAACAAAAAAAAATCTAAACCATAAGGGATAGAATATATAATTTACAAGGATCTTCTTATGTCTCTAGGTATATAATTAATTTTACATTAATTAATCTTAGATTTTTAATATCATTGTTTAAAATATATTATGAAAAAATTGATTACATGTATGAATATATGAAGCGATCCCATTGCCTTAGATTATATATGCTCGAGAAACTCAATTTATTGGCCCTTGTTTGCTAAAGTTAAGTTCTAAAAAGAATGTAACACAAACTAAACTATAGGTAAATATCTTAAATCACAACATTGTAAGTTATTTTGATAAAAATTGAATTTGTTGAACAATAATAAAATACTAACAATAGTTATTTGAGATTTCAAATGCCCATTTAGTTAATTTCTTCACAAGATCATAAAATAGAAAGCAAAGTTTATACCGGCATTGATGTAATTTATGAGATCAATCAAAAGTTATGATTGACACCTTGATGAGAAAGTGATGAGAAAAATGCAGACATTGTCCATGATGACATTTACCAATATGAGAATGACCCTATAATGGAGTATGACAGTATTATCAATATGTAACAGAGGCATATAGAGAAGATATGCATTATTTGGTATAAAATATCTTTATTGACATAAATTAAACCAAATATTTGCTTAACATTTATTTTTCTAGTTTAACTAGACACAATATGAATAACATACAATGGCATAAATTAAACTAAATGACACTATAATGGAGTACGGTGTCATAATCGATACGTACTTGAGACATATAGAGATCAAGTACGTTATTTGGTATACGATATATTTATTGACATAGATTGAAATAAATGTTTGCTTAAAATTTATTTTTTAATTTAATTAGGCATAATTTGAATAATACACAATAAAATCCACATACCCAAATGATTGTTACGGTAAAAAGATTGAAGATTTGCATAACAAGGTTACATCGATGAGAAAATAGATGCAAATGGCACATGCTTAGTTGTGAGAAATACATATAAAAAGGATAAGGAAGAGTTAATATAAGAAACTAGATTGATTATGCGATATTTTACATTCAACATGGGCAAGTATGAAAATAAGGCAAATTGAGAATGTTTAATTTATGTTTTTTATATGGAACTTGTTTTTCTAAATATATGCATATATATTGTTTAGATTCCAACTAGTACAAATTGGGTCAGTTATATTAATTCTCCTAAGAGTTAGAGGGAGATTGACTATCAACCAAACAATAATTTATAATAAGAAGTTGTTGTTGGACATGTTAGTGTGTGGGTATTATTTGAAGCACTTAAGAGGGCAAGTAAGTTCGGATGAAAATATAGACCAATGTGAGTAATGTATATACCTTTTACAAATCCTCTTCATAACATATTAAAGAGAATAAAAAACAATTAATGGTCAAGCATGTATGTTATGAGATAAAAATTAATGTGGATTTGATGCGCCTAATTGATGTAACACTCCAAACAATATATATGGAGTGATTTTGTGTGAGGGAAGTAGACGAGTAAATCTGCTTAGTATTGATATTAACTGCACATGACTTTAAACACTCTTACAATATTAGTTAAACAAAATTGTGAGTATTCATAATTAAACTTTAATTACCTTTTTTATAGTGGGACAATGATAATTTAATGTTACATTCTTATATTACAAAACATTAATTAATATCTAAGATTGATTCATCTCATTCAATACAAAGATCCCAAACATTACCACAAATATGTATAATAACAAATTCATATTTTCTTTTTATTATTAGTCATTACCTCAACTAAATGACTTGTGTTTTATGATACTGTTGACTTTTGCAATATTCATTTTATTGAAATTTAATTATTTACAATAGTTTTTTTTTAGATTTTTATATAGAGTGTGTCAATGATTTATTGTCCATTAGTTGGGACCTCGATCTACTTCGATATGCAACCGAGGACAATGGGCACTTTTATGCTAGTAAGTAATGGATCGAAGTTGATGACGTATGTGTGTTTTTATTCATTTACACATTTTTATACTATTTGACAATAAATATGTACTTTTAGGTGTATCTTATGGTCAATTACCACGATGAGTATTACGTTGCATATAAGGTGAATTTTCTTAGTCGACAGGTCACTATTTTGAGTATCAAATGTTAGGTCGTACATTTGACTTTGGACTTAAGAGTGGATCATTTTTTAGGCAAAGTAATAAACTACACTAAATCATTGGCATTTTTGTATTAGTAAAATATATATAATTACTTAATTTTAATTATACGTGTTTATGATATTATGGGTTTTTTTTTATTGCTACACTTGTAAGTTTGAAAATATCCAAAATATAAGAGATATATTGCCGAAATTATGAAAAAAAAATAGCCTTTTATAACAATCATCAAAATACATCAAATATCTATAACAATCATTATTAAGATATTACTAAGTTAAAGTATATCAAAAAAAAAATTCTCAATCGTGTAATAGAAATAACAAATATCTTAATACTATAACCTGACATGTCTATATACGGCAATGGCATGGACACATGATAATTGATGAAAGTAAAACTTCCTACAACTATATGTCTTTATGGCTATGTCAACTATTTCATTACTATTGTCATCCTTTACAACAAACTCAAAGTTGTTAATTGGATGAATAACATTTTCATAAAATAATCTTTGTGCTTCCATACCTTATGGTTTACTCATGTAGTCAAGTAAGTTGTAAAATTTTTTGTGGCCTTTCTTCTACTATAAAACAAATTTTGCATTAATTTTTGTATATATTTAACTAATGTAGTTATAGATAAGGAATATGCTTACTCTGCCACAGTATTAATATTATCTACAATGTTAGTGGTCATGATATCATACATTCTAAAAGCGCTCACTGATCTGACCCATTTGGTACAACCAACTTCCTTCTTCAAATACTTAACTATTATAGATTTCATGCATTGCATGTTATTCATTTGGTTTTAAAAGAAGATAACCCATATGCCTTTGCAATAATAAAATATGCCACTACGAATTTGTCTTTTATTTTTTTTTAAGCTTCCATTTCATGATCATATTTTTTTGTAAGTGATAAATATACACCTCATAGTAGCAATTGAAAAATACTTTATAGATAGTATTCTCAATGCTAGCATATTGACTTTATACAAAAACTATATCATTGATATCACAAATAACATTTCATAATTTTTTCATGAACTATTCACAAGATGCATCATTTTCAAAATCAACGACTTCCTATGCCAATAGATAAATATGGTTATTTTTATCTTTACAAACTGCAGCAAACATAGAATCGGGATAAGGGTCTTTTAAAAAAGTATCGTTTATAACAATCACTAGTTTGATGGAAGAGTAAAACTCATAAATACAAAGACCCAATGCCATAAAAAAAAACAAGAAGTGTTTACTAGCAACCGTCTTAAATAAGTCATACTGTATAGGTTCTCATTTTTTACCACATAGCAATATGTAAGAAGTAGTCTGAATGAATCCTTAAGAGTACCAATTATCAACCTCAGTGCATGCTATTTAGCTTGATAAGTCATTATATATATTAAATTCACACCATATTCCTTAAGTACACTGACTTAGATCTCCTTTGGTATATTAAAATTAAAAAATATTTTTTTTATTATTTCAGCAATAATTCAACTATTGACTTGACGATAACCATTACGCAATCGATTAAACCGACTTGTGTGCTCCTTATTGATTATTTGCACGATGAAATATTTATAAGCATTTGTTAACATGGCACAAATTTGTCACTTGCACCTTTCATCGTCACATTTTTCTCAAACCGATCTTCGGTGAACTTATAAACTTTAAAGCTCCAATTAACCTTTAATGCAAGTTGACTAATAATATCGTACATTGCATTCTTGCTATGTAACAACTTGCCAATGACAACTTCCCTCATTCTTAAGCATGATATTTCATCTAATATATCAAGTTAAAAAGTGGTATCAAAGAGAGAAATTGAAATGTGTTATGTAGTTCAACAATGTTGTCTTGGTTATTTAAGAGGGTTTGACATAAATCACAAACTGCTTCTCCATCGTCACTTGAAAAGTATCATTCACTGCTCTCTTTAATATCATTCAACCCATCAGCTTCTCTATTATCATTTGCATTACCACCATCATAAACAACCTCATCTATCTGGTTGTCATAATGAACATGAATTTGGTCATCATCATATCTCATAAGAAAAAAAAAATAGTTGTTGCATGCAATGTTTGTTAGAAACATAGCATCCAGTACTGCCAAGGTTATGCTACTAATATAATTACTATTACTTACAAACATAAAGTGATTATGACAAATTTGTTGGTTCTTTACAGGAGCGTGTGCAATCTCATCATTAATAGAGTGTCTAAGATTCACATTAATATATAATGGTACCGAACCTCTTCTATTAATCCTCAATAAGAATTACACATCTTGATTTGTTTAAATTGTAAAAGGTATATCATTTATTCTCATTGTGGGCATTAAAATTTGTATTACGACACTACACTAATCATAATTAACTCCAATTATATAACAAATAGTATTATAAAAGTTTTTAATAATTCACGTTAGTAGAAACCACCATAACAATGCTTTGGTATCAAACATATTTTTCTTGACTATTACTGAAGCTCTCTTATTTTATCCCAAAACATACAAAATATGGTCAGACTCTATAATACTTATATAAAAAAGAAATAAATGGAAACATAAAAAAATTTCAAAAATAATAAATTGATAATTTGACATGATAGGCTTATTGTGCCAATTTGCCTAGCGTAATAGGTTTATTGCGCCAAATTGCCTGTGCAATAAGTTCATTGCACCAGCTCATGCAGTGTAATTTTTTATGATTTTTTTTGACTTCATAAGCAATAATGTATCAATTTAATCAAATATTACACAATGCTTTCATTTTAGACACTGTATTAATATATACAAAATAAAATTTATCTAAATATATATATCTTCAAAAAATTTAGATAAATATAAAAAAAAATAAAAAAAAATTACGATACAAAGAAAGACATAACAACATAACATTTTATGTAAAAATGTGATATATTTCTATTAAATGATTGAATTCAATTTCTCTGAGTCTCAAGTATGTGTGTGTATTTTTTTTTTTTAATATTAAGAGATTAAATAGTATGCGTATGTGTTTCAATTTCTTTAAAATAATGATATTTTTATTCATTTATTAAATATTTGACTATAAAAGATAAAAAAAAAAATTGTACAATTAACTAAATTATAAAATAACCTCAAAAAATTGACTATTTACAAAAAAAATTCCCTTTCTCTTCTGCGCAAAGCATTGAGCAAAGTCAAATACCAACAAATGTATATGTATAGGTGGAGGAATAACAGAATCAGATGTAAATTCAATGGCAATTAAGTTGATATGATACGCTGGCGGCAATGATGTTAATAAATTATATATGCAGAAATTTCGTTTTGGTGATAATTGCTTTTAATGTCCCTGTTATCTCCCTGCCGACCGCAACATGTTTTTTTAAATTAGATCAATGCTGAATGCTTTCAGTATGTCTATTTATTTTATAAATATGTTATTTTTTGTATCATAAGGGGGTAAGGTTAAATATTTTAAAAAATAATATATTAAATAAATATTTAATGTAACAAATAATTTTTAAATTTATATTATTTTATTATTTAATATTTATTTAACACATTATTTTTTAAAATATAATTTATAAAAATAATTTAAAATACTTAACATTACTCGTGAAATATTTATGTAAATAGTCTCCCGGTAAGAGGGTGGATAATATATTTATTTTTATTTCTATAGAAATTAAATTTTTTTTTTTCTTATACTTATAAAAATAATAATGATAATGTGGCAAATGAGATTTAATAATATGTAGGATGGTTTGCATGTAGGAGGCCATGACTGAAGCACAACAATCTCCGAAGATATTAAATTGCGATTCCCCGGCAGTCCCGTGATATTGTCTTAATTAGCTAAAACTACTTGATTGCTTTACACTGATTGCTGGTGTTCCTCTCGCCTCTCACTTCCATTCAGAAACGGTGTATGAGAAAGCACACGAACAGAATGTGAGGTTTAGCTTTTGATATAAAATGTCTTTTTGCCAAAACGGACAGAGACAGACAAACCAACATTTGATTGATACATTATATGAAATTAAATAATTAAAAGTTTATTAAAACTCTTAATTATTTTATGCTTCACACAAATATTTCGTGTTACTTATCGGTTAAAAATAGTTATGATAGAAATAAAGATATTTTTATTTTTTTAATTTAATTCGTTATTTAATTTTATTTCTCTTATTTTAAATTATTTAAATTTATTCATTTTTATTAGTTTAGTTACCGTTAAATTTTACTGTTAAAAAATAAAATTGTAATTTAATAAAAAAAAATCATATATTGTAACACGTGTCAAATAATTATAAATTATTAAATAAATAAATAAAACTTTATTGTGAACTATCATTATCGCAGCAGACATTTGGCGGTGACTTGCCACTACTAGCCATCAGACTCTAACAATAAAAATGATTAAAATTTATATCATTAGACTCTAATTTTCATGATATATACAATAATGAGATCATTTTTGACAAAAATACCAGAATACGGTTAAATACACAATTGGAGTTATGAGAGGCGGTAGCCATCGGCAATGAGCCCACTGCGCCGTTCTCGTGGAGAAGGGCTGTGGCCACGGCGGTACACATCACCGCCACTTTGTTTATTGTGCATCACCGGTGGCCATTGCTTCCTATGACTCTCATTGCGTATTTGACCGCCTTCGAGTATTTTTTTTAAATGATCTCATTATTATGTAAATCACGAAAAATATTAATGATATAAATTTTGAACATTTTTATTGACACGTGAACACTTAAATTATTTTTTGACAATGTGTTAGCTGCTTTAAACATCACAACATGTGTCCCGTAATAATTAAGGATAAAATAGATATTGTATTTAAATAATTACATTTCTGTCAAATTTAATAGTAACCGTTAAAGGAGGGAGACAAATCTGAGTAATTTAAAATAAGAGGGACACAATTGGGTAACAAACTAAATTTAAGAGACAAAAATACCCTTATCTTTTATGATAATTATATAAGAGTTTTTAAAGTAATTATATAATAGTATGTTTTGTTACATGAAATTAAAACTAAGCCCTACTTAAATAAGTTTTACCAATAAAATTGACCAAATGATTTAAATTTTTTTAATTCAATTTTATGTTTTCTCCGACCAATGCTTATGTGCTATGTTAATTTGTATAATAATAAAAAAACTATAAATCTAGTGTTACTCATTTGATAGTTACACGTAACAATTTTGTAATTTGAGATTATTTAATCACACTTATTAATATATTTATTGTCAGTCACCTCCTAATGGTTTATTGGAGGTCTTTGGTTTAATTTCAATAAAATTCTCCAAATATTATTGCAGCATATTTTAGTTTGTCTTAAACTTCAAAATGTAGGTTATACAAATATTTGTGAGTTATGCCACAACATATTTATCTTAATTAGTTGATAAAAAATATTATCTAAATTAAATTCACCAAAAATCTAACATAAAAAAGGTGAGTTATTCCTTAGATACAACGGAGCCCAAAATCTTGAATGAAAAATTCGATTGGTTACATTAAAGAAAATAATTAATTCTCTACAACTCTTTAAGAAAAAACAAATTTACGAAAGGCAAGTCAATACTTAGGTGGTGTTTGATTATGAATAAAGCTAAATGATTAAATTTGAATGGTCTAATTGTTATTTTTTGTTTAACATATAAATAAAAAAGATTAATTTAGCTATCTCTTAAAAAATAAAAAAACAATTACAAACTAACACTTTGGACTTTTAATGTTAAATATATATAATTAAAATAATATTTAATTATACAAATTAATATTAAAAAATATTAATATAAATATTATTATAGTTGTTTATGATATATACTTTTTTTAAGTAGTAAGTATATTAAAAAGTACATTAATTATGAAGTTGATCGACACAATAAATACAGATTTTTATATAATTGATATTTAAAAGAACAATAATACTACACATTTTAAATTTTGATTCTAAATTTAGATCTTAAATAATATGCCAACTAATTATTGGATGTTTAAATTTTTATAATTTTTAAAATTATTCATTATATCATTTTTCTACTTAATAATAACTTGATATTTTATTTAAAATTTAAATTTTGAGATATTATTTAAAAAAGTGTAGCATTATTTTTAAAAGAAGGGTAAATAAATGAATTTTATGTAAAAAGGAATGTAATATGTAAATTAGATAAAAGTATTTTAAAAAATATATTATTCCCGTTTTTCTACATTCAGTTAAAAAATAAAAAAATCTATTAAACTAAAATTAATATAATTTTTTTGTTAAATTATAAAACAAATAACTTAAATAACTGATTAAATTAAATCATATTCCAATATTAAGCCTCCTCTTAGGGTCCTACGGATGAGTCATGAGATTACACTAAGGCTGGTCGACTCCCACAAAATTAGAAGAAGTCCACAATTAAAAAGAGGGCAGATATTTGAGGTGAGTCCCACCACAATAGAAAGCGCGTGAAAGTGGTCCCATCTTTTGAATGTTCAAACGTGAGAACTCCACCAGGCCTATGCCTTTTTCCCATTTGCACACTTTTTGAGTTTTGAATTGAATGTTTCCTTTTATTATCGCTAATAATTAATATATTTCCTTTTCTCTAAATAAATTAATTCTCCATTTGATGATGGCTTAGTCGGTTCAAATTTTGAACTTCATTATCTTTCTTTGAATTCTCGCAATCTTCCTTTTAACGGCGCCATGCACCTTCACGCAACCTTTATTTTATTTTTATATTTTTTTCAGGCTACTTGCTCCAATTCCATTTTTGTGGTGATTTGTTATCATTAGAAGTACAGACTGCTGGTTTTCTTTTCCGAAACGATAAGCATTCCTTGGTTTATTAATGGGAAATTTAAGGATAGTTGGCTGGTTTTTAATTTGGCACTTGCAGGCGTGACAAAAGTTCTTGTAATTCGATGACGAATCATGCGTGAATTGAATATGGGTCAACCATTGACTTGGTGTAACCATTGACCTCGACAAACGGAAACATATCTAATATATGGATGAGGATTGATGATAATTCAAGAACCAATGAAACAGTATTCAGCCCAATATTTAAAAGCAAGTTTAGAGTTAGTACTTTGTTTGATTTTGTTAGCTGCCAAATTACATATGCCCCACTTGAAAGTCTAATTTGTTGATTGTTCTGTCAGATTGAAAATGTATAGATATATATAGTTAAAATTTGTGTTTATGTGGTATTTTAATTTTGTATAAATATTATATTTTTATATTTATGTAATAAATAAATATTTTATTAAATTGTTAATTATTTTTATTGAAGTAAGATGTTTATAACATTTCGAATATTATATTGATCTGAAAGAATTTAGATTAAGTTTAAAAAGTTAGAAGATTGTCTGAAATGAAATAAAGATTTGAAAATATATTTAC
Organism: Ailanthus altissimus; assembly: GCA_946807835.1. Lineage (NCBI taxonomy): Eukaryota > Viridiplantae > Streptophyta > Magnoliopsida > Sapindales > Simaroubaceae > Ailanthus > Ailanthus altissimus. Next base: position 27,598,934 of record OX327684.1, read on the forward strand.
AATGATATAATTACAAATAGATGCAAGCGTTGTTAAGAAATATCATTGTATAAATATGTTCTCAAATTAAATGTTTCTGGTCTATTTTCAACGATGCATGGTTTATCGAATGAAACTGATTAATATAAATCAGTGTACGTCTATATCTGAATAGTCAAGGTTAATCTTAGTAAACTATGAGCTTAATAGAAGTTCATGTAGATATACATGTATTTAGTAATGACCGGATACTAAACTAGACTCAATGAAGACCTCTAATAGATTTTTCATAAATTCGTCAGTGGATGGTCTTTTCGAGTTGAGTAGTATTCGTGGTCTCTAGACCTGAGTACCACCGCGGGCTCATAAGTGATCCACCATACTTAGATTTCACACATGTCAGAGACCTTTCATGGTCTGATCGCTGGGTATGGTCCGATGCTTATGGAGTCCGGTGTGTGTAGATATGAGATCCATTAGCTCATATGGGTGAGTTAAATATCTAAATGCTCTAAGGTTGTATTCTAGGAAGTTATATGGATAAACATTTAACCCGAGAAAGAGTTCTGTAGAGTAAATAATATTACAAAGGAATTTGCGTATATTATTTATTGGAATACGAATCAAAAGAGATAAATTTATGGTTGAGTAATAGAGGACTTGACACTATTGATCTATGTCTCCACTCTTCCAGGATATTAATGATAGGGGGATTATACGAATATGGATTAACCTCAATTTGTATGGTTTAACTTGTCATTTTGTATTATCCATAACGTGTGGGGGAGGCATCGGTTATAGACTTACGAAAATGTTTCGTGAGACAAAATGGGTGTGAACCTAGTGAGTCTCATTATATGAAGTGTACGCGTTGAGCAAGTGGGTAGTGCACTGAATTAAATTATTCGATCTGAAAAGTCTTCGAAAAATATAAATTTATTTTAGAGTCTTTCGGGTAGTTAAGGTTTAAGTGTTAAACCTAAAATGGTGTCAAGTGAAACTTGACACTTTTATCTACCTAATATATGTTTCAAATTATGCTAATTATTTGTATGAGTACTAAATTTGGCATTAGTAGATATAACTATCATTTAAATAAAATAATAATTATTTTATTTAAATTAATTTATTCGATAATTTATTTATTTTAAGATTTTTTGAGGAATTTTTAAAGTTTAAGCGTTAAATTTAAAATTGTTTCAAGTGGGACTTAATACTTTTATTTACTTAATGTATGTTTTAAATTATGTCAATAATTTGTATGGATACTAATTTGAATATTGATAAATAAAATTATTAAAAATATAATAATTATTTTTTTATTTTTTATAATTCAAAAATATGTAAGATATCAAATAAATTTATTTATTTAATTTATTATATTTTAATAATTTGTCCACTAAATTAAATAATTGAAAATTGAATCAAAATTCAATTTCTTGGCAGTAAGTGGTGGCAACAGAATATATTCAAATGCCATCAATTTGCTAGTTTTATAGCTACGTTATTAACAAAGTTAAAAATGATTTCTCATGCTTGGCCATCAGTTGCAAATTCACGTGATGATTTTTGTGATAGCGATGGCTATAAATAGCCAAGAGCATTTCTTTTGTAAGACACAGAAAAAAAATGCTTTTAAAATTTATAAATTAAGTGTTAGGTCTTAGAAACAAATATAATAAAAATAAATAGTTGTTTTAAATATTTTAAAATAAAAAATTACTATTTTAGCTTAAAGAAATCTATTATATTTTCAACTAGAATTATTTAAAATACGCTTAGAGCGAATTTTTTAATCTCATTAGTATAATAAGATTATTTTAATGTATGTATATTTATATTTTCGCTACGTTTCATGTGAGATATGTAATTTTTTAATTATTTAAAATATATACATTCACTCGATACACAGCGCACACAAGCACACAACACCAACAAAAATTGGTATTAGAGCGCTGTATTGTGTGCTTATATTTAGAGTGTATGTGGCGTAATTTAATTACGCCGCTTACTCCAAATAATTTTTTTTTGAGTTTAAAAATAAATAGTTTCTTTTTGGTAATTTATAATTGTTATAAATGTGATAAATATTGTGGACAATTTGTTTGTGCTGGCAACCACAATGGGAGTCTTACTAATGGGGGTTAGTTGTGTTTGCATAATATAAATATGTGATTAAGAATCACGGCCTCATGAGATGGAGATAGAATTAAGTAATCTCTCTTAATCAAATTTAATTGTGTACCATTATGAGATAATTTTATACGTTGATCCGTCTTGTCAATATGATATTAGTCAGGTCATATTGGTCTTTTTTAATATTGCTAATGCGTGAGAATTTTGGTCGGTATGATTTTAACTATGCCGGTTACACATGAGGTGAGACAAATATATGCAAACATATTACTCAATATTGCTAAAGCGCGAGGGTAGTATCAATAATATATATTTGATTATTGATAAGTTAATCTGAAATACACTTATTCAATATTGCTAAAGAGTGAGGATAAGGTGTATTTAGGATTAGTGATAAGAGTTGCATAAAATACAACTGACAAAAGTTGTCTATCTTTTAGATTTTACAATGGCCAATATTGCTAAAGTGCAAGACCTGAGTAAAATGTCAAATAGATCTACTTCTTGTTGTATAATTAAAAAAGTTTAAATTTGTTGTTTTCCCTTTTAAGAGATTTAGGGGATTATGTAAAATAGTGAAAGAGTGTTTTAAATTTAAAAAATGTATAATTTGATTATATCATTAATCTAAAATGAAAATTAGTGATTGAAATATTTATTTTTCGCTAACATGTCTTATTTTCTCTTGTGAAGATAAAATGACTTTATCTAATCCGTTGGCACACATATTAGATGCAAACCAACTTAAAGGCATAAAAAACTATAGAGATTGGTAAATGAATCTGAGAATTGTTCTCGATTCTAAAAAACTTGGATATGTGATAGATCAGCGTATGCCCATAGGAATTTCTGATGAAGCCATCCCAGAAGAGAGGGTAACTTATTAGAAATGGCTGGATGATGATTTAAAAGTTAAATCTTACGTCATTGCCTCTACATTTACAGTTTTACGTAGAGAGCATGCTCATAGGGTGATGCTTTTAGCATCGACCGTCTTCAGGTTTAGGCATATAGGGTTGCTAAATCAATTTTTTAGTGTAGACTTTCTAAGGTTAGTCCAGTCAGTCCCTATGTCCTTGATATGATTTTTATAATCGAGAGGTTGGAGACAATGGACATTACACTGAACAAAAATTTGGGGAATAGTTTGATTCTCTAGTCGCTTCCAGGGTCTTTCAGATAGTTCATAATGAATTTTAATATGTAAGGAATGACCCCGTCTTATGTTGAACTTCATAATGTGTTGAAGACAGCAGAATAGGGCATGAACAAAGTAGGATCGTTCTTCTTTGTTCAGGGGTGCTTCATTTTCTGTTCATAGGGCTTTTGGTAAGCCTAAAGAAAATAAGAAAAAGAATATAAGGCAAGAACCCATGATTGGTCTTCAAAGGTGACCAATATCCAAACTACAGAAGAAAGATAAAGAAAAATATTTTCATTGTGGTAAGGAATGACACTGGAAGAGAAATTGTCAGAGATACCTTACCTTAATAAAGAAGAATCCATTAGATATATGTTTAACTATTATTGACATTTCTTTAGCATATGATGCTAATTCTAATTGGGTACTGCTTCTCTTTCTCACATCTGCAATATGTTGTAAGGTCTAAGGAAAGTTAGACTGTTGCAGCCGAGAGAGATTTAGTTTCGTGTTAGAAATTGAGATTTCCTTCAGGTTAAGGGTGTGGGACATTTTGATTTACATCTCTCATGTAATAGAACTATAGTGTTGTATAACTGTCTTTTTATACCATGTATTTTAAGACAAATAGTATCAATTCCTGTACTTGATAGTGAGGGTTATCATATGTATATACGAAATTGTTCTTTATGTTTTATGATATGCATAATGTTTTGATAGCTGATTGTCAGTTAATTAATGGTCATTATATTTTAAATGCAACACAAAATGTCATGAATGTACAGGTAAACAAAGCAATTAGTTCAGGAACTTTGAATGAAACAGAATTATGGCATATGAGATTAGGTTATATAAGTGTTAGAAATCTATCATGTCTGGTTAAGAATAGTCGAATACCTGATTTAACCATAAAACCTTATCCAGTTTGTGAATCATATATTCAAGAAAAGATGACAAAATCTTTTTTTATTAGTGTTGGACACCGTGCCACTGGTTTATTGGAACATATACATAGTGATGTATGTGGTCCAATAAATCACGCTGCTATGGGTGGATTTCAATACTTTATAACCTTCATCAATGATTTGTCACGATATGGTTATGTGTTTATTATGAGACACAAGTCTGAAATTTTTGAAAAGTTCAAGGAATTTAGACTTAAAGTAGAGAAACAAACCAGTATGTATATCAAATGCCTTTGATCAGATCGAGGTAGTGAATACATTTGGGGCTATGGTATTTCGGAGATGAGGAATCAGACTTTATTAGATATGATCTGATCGATGATGAGTTTCACCGATCTCCCTTAATGTCTTTGGGGCTATGCTCTACATACTGTTACTCATGTATTAAATAGAGTTCTGTCTAAAGTCGCTCATTCCTCTCCCTATGAGATATGAACTGGAAGGAATCCAAGTCTTAAATTTTTTAAATTTTGGGTTGTCCTGCTTATATAAAAGTTACACAATATGATAAACTTACACCTATGGGGTACAAGTATCGGTTCATTGGTTATCCTATGAACTCAATGAGATACCAGTTTTATGCTCACGAGGAACGAAATGTGTTCGTTGCTCGGAAAGCCACTTTTCTAAAGAAATAATTTCTCATGGATCGTGAGAATTGTAAGAAGATTGATCTTAATAAAATCAATCAGAATAAATCACAGATGGAACCACAGACTTAATCAAGCAAATTACCTTTTACACACCCTCTACGTAGGTCACAAAGGATATCGAGGCAACATAAAAGGTATGGTATAATATCTGAAGGTACCTCTAAGGTTTTCTTAGTGCAAGAAAATGATCATTTGACCTACAGAGAGGTAATATTGAATATTGATTGGGGAAAATGACAGGATGCCATAAAATTTGAGATTGACTCTTACATCAAAATCAAGTTTGAAACTTGGTTCAGCTTCTTGAAGGAATAGTTCCTGTCGGTTGTAAATGGGTTTACAAGTGAAAGCGAGGGCCCGGTGAAAAAGTAGAGACCTTCAAGACTCATCTGGTAGCAAAAGGTTATACTCAACGATCAGGGATCAATTTTGTGGAAACATTTGCACCAGTTGCGATGCTTAAGTTAATAAGAATTTTATTGGCAATTGCTGCGTACTATTATTGGTGCTGTGTGGGTTTTTACCGTGCTACGGGCGAATATGTGCATTTTAAACAATTTAAAATATTACATGTCTCAACTGCAATGTAGCAAAAATATAATATACATTAGAATAATCTCATCACACTAATAAAATTATGGAACTCACCATCGAAGCGTGCTTTGAACAATTCTAATTGAGAAAGTGGTGGACTTTCTCAAGTTAGAATAGTAACTTTCCTTTTTAAAATTATTTGAAGTAACTCTTATTTCTAATATATTACTGTCTCTCGAATATAAGGTTAACTCTTAACCTTTCATAAACAAATAACAAATCATTTTTAATTGTATTTCTTTATCTCGACTACCATGTATGTATATATAGGCATTGTTGTATTTCATTTAGCAAATTAAAAGTGGCTTGATAGCCATTTGGCCAAGTATGGCAATTTAATTTAACAAATTAAATTGTCTTGTCATGCTGCAATTTCTTTAGTCATTTTGGTGGCTAAATTTAGAAGCAATTAGTGGTAATGTTTTACACTATCTTTTGTTTAATAAATCAAGGTCCAATGAAAAAATGTTTAGTGTACAATATTTAATCTAAAATAATATATAATAATGTCAAACATATTTTGAGAACCAATTTCATGAATCAAATGAAACATGTCATTTTTAAAATTTAATTTAATCTAATTTTTTATTTTTATTTTATTTTATAATTTTATCTATTAATATTTAAATTAGTACTCATATAAATTATTAGTACAATTTGAGATATACAGTAGGTAGATAAAAATGTCAAGTCTCACTTGGTACAATTTTGGGTTTAACACTTAAACCTTAACTACTCCCGGAGATACCCTGAAATAAATATATATTTTCTAAAAACTTTTCGAATTGAACAATTCAATCCAGTGCACTACCCATGTGCTCAACGAGTACATTTCATATAATAAGACTCTCTTGGTCCATACTCATTTTGCCTCACGAAATATTTTCGTAAGTTCATAACTGATGCCTCACACACACATGTTATGGATAATACAAAATAACGAGTTAAACCATATAAGTTAAGGTTAATCCATATTCATACAATCCCTCCATCATTAATATCTTAGAAGAGTGGAGACATAGATCAATAGCATCAAGTCCCCTATTACTCAACCATAAACTTATATCTTTTGATTCGTATTCCAATAAATAATATACACAAATTCCTTTGCAATATTATTTACTCTACAAGAAACTCTTTCTCGGGTAAAATAGTTATGGCAATAAGACTTTATAAAATACAACGTTAAAGCATCTGGATATTTAACTCACCCATATAAGTTAACGGATCCCATATATACACTTATCGGACTCTATAAGCATCGAACCATATCCAGCGACACGAAGTGGTCAAACCATGAAAGGTCTCTGAAATGTGTGTAACCTAAATATAGTGGATCACTCACAAGCCCATCGCGGTGCTCAGGTCAAAAGACTATGAATATTACTCAACTCGAGAAGACCTTTCACTGACGAATATATGAGATATCTATTGGAGGTCTTTATTGAGTCTAATTCAGTATTCAGTCCTTATTAAATACATGTATATCTATACGAGCTTCCACTAAGCTCATGGTTTACTAAGATTAACTATTTGAACTATCCAGATAAAGACATACATTAATCTATATTAATTATTTACATTCAATAAACCTTGCATCAATGGAAATAGACCAAGATATTTAATTTGAGAATATATTTACACAATAATATTTCTTAACAACTCTTACAACTATTTACAACTATGTCATTGTAAGTATATTCTCATATATTTGTCATATTTCAAACAAGGTTCTAACTCTTTAGATCTGATCTAAACTCCTCCAGATCAATACAATGTCTGAAATGTTATAAGAATCTTATTTTAATACAAATAATTAGCGATTTAATAAAATATTTATTTATTACATAAGTGTGAAAATACAATATTCATACACAATTGGGATGACACATGAGTATAAATCTCAATAACTATTACTTTGAAATTTGGCAGATGGATGTAAAGACAGTGTTTCTGAATGGATATCTCGAGAAAGAGATATTCATGGAACAACCTAAAAGTTTTGCATCCAGCCTTTCTTCTAGTTTTGTATGCAAATTAAAGAAGTCTATTTATAGACGTAAGCAAGCTTCTCGAAGCTAGATTCTTCATTTTGATGAGGTAATCATAGGGTCTGGTTTCATAAAAAAATGAAGTATATGTATATAAAAAGGTCAGTGGAAGCATGATTGTTTTCTTAATTCTTTATGTAGATGACATACTAATCATTGAAAATGATATCGGTATGTTACAGTCAGTAAATAGTTACCTAAATAAGAATTTCTTCATGAAAGATTTAGGAGAGACTTTCTATATATTAGGTATAAAGCTTTATAGAGATAAAGCTAAAAGGTTGATAGGACTCTCTCAATCTTCGTACATTAACAGTGTCTTAAAAAGGTATAGTTTTAGTAATTATAAGACAGTTAATGTACCTTTTAGACATGACATTTATCTTTCAAAGAAGATGTTTCCTCGTAAAGAAGATGAAATGGTTAGAATGTCTAACATTCCTTATGCATCAACTGTTGGAAGTTTGATGTATGCCATGATATGTACGAGACTTGATATTAGTATGGGTGTAAGTGTTACGAGCCGGTATCAGTTTGATTCAGGTGATAGCTATTAGATGACAGTCAAATATATTCTTAAATACTTTAAGAGTACAAAGGACAAGTTTTTCATATATGGAGAAAATGACTTACAGGTAAAATGATACACTGACTTAGACTTTTAGTCTGATCTGGATGATAGAAAGTCTACATCTGGATATATGTTTATTCTCAATGGTGCCGCCATAAGTTGAAAGAGTGTCAAACAAGGATCCAACTGATTCTACCACAGAGGCAGAATACATTGTAACTTCAAAATCAGCAAAAGAAGCAGTGTGGATAAAGAAGTTTGTCGCAGAACTTGATATAGTCCCAAGTTTCGTAGATTCTATCCCTTTATATTGCCATAACAACGAGGCCATTGCACAGGCGAAAGAGTCAAGGGCACACCAGAGATCTAAACACGTAGAGAAAAAATATCACATTATTAAAAAGATCTTGGCTCGAGGAGATGTTGTATTTTATAGAGTTAATTATGTAGATAATATAGCGGACCTACTCACTAAGGCTTTAACTCCAAATGTGTTTGAGAAATACGTAGAGTCGTTAGGTATAAGATACCATTACGAATGACACTAGAGCAAATGAGAGTTGTTGGAATTTGTACTCATGTGCCATCCCAATTTTGTATGAATATTGTATTTTCATACTTATGTAATAAATAAATATTTTATTAAATCGCTAATTATTTTTATTAAGGTAAGATGCTTGTAATATTTCAGACATTGTATTAATCTGAAGGAGTTTAGATCTGGTTTAAAGAGTTATAACCTTATCTAAAATGGGATAAAGACTTGAGAATATACTTACAATGACATAATTATAAATAGTTGCAAGCGTTGCTAAGAAATATCATTGTGTAAATATGTTCTCAAATTAAATATCCCTGATTAATATAAATTAGTGTATAACTATATCTAGATAGTTTAGATGGTTAATCTTAGCAAACCATAAGTTTAGTGGAAGCTCGTATAGATATACATGTATTTAGTAAGGACTGGATACTGAACTAGACTCAATAAAGACATTCAATAAATTTTTCATAAATTCGTCAGTGGAGAGTCTTCTCGAGTTGAGTAGTATTCGTGGTCTCTAAACCTAAGCACCATAGTGTACTTATGAGTGATCCACTATACTTATGACAGGACTCGACTCGAGCCCTCCTCGAGAATCAAAGCGAATCCTGCGATAACGTAGGACTAACATACTCTTTACTCATACATATGATACAATGAGGCTACATGCCTCAACAAAAAGTGTACATATTTACTCCAATATACAAATACACAGACTGAGACACTTATACAGTTATGTGTGTCATTGGCCAACCTCAAAATGTGATGACTGTATCACACTGTACAAATTCCTGTGACAATCTAAAAAAAATAGGAAAAATAGAAAAAAAGGTGAGCTTGTGGCTCAGTGAGTGGACATAATCTGAAAATATTATATACTTTATATATAATATATATGTATAAATCTGTAAGATAAAATAATCATGAAACTGTATACTGAGTAGTCAATAAACTTGTACTGAAAGTATGAGCTGTTATAAAATCTATGTTAAAGCTAAAATTATAACATAATATTGGAAATCTGAAAGTCTGAAAGCTAAACTATCATAAAATCTATTATCAAACTGAATATATGTAACATAGCTCTAGAAACATATAAATTGAAAACTACACCAAACTTGTACTCGAAAAAAAATTGGTCTAACCTGGCGGAGTAACTCATGCACAGGTAGAGTAGGGGATCTGAACTGGTCTAACCTGACAAAATGCTGTATCGCTTGAGTAGAGCAAACTAAACTGGTCTAACGTATGCGTAGAGCAACTACACTAAAGGGGAGAGTACGCATACGGTAGTTCAAAAACTACTACTATATAATATTATGAAAGCATAATTGTTCTAAAATAAACATTTCTATACTGAACGTAATCATAAATTATACTATAATAAATTTTAAAACGTTTCTGAATATACTAAATAGTATAAATATTTATCTGTCTAAAATAAATTATGACTATATCTGATAACGCGTAATTTAATCATAAATGACTATATTAAAAATATATAAAATATATATAGTTATCCACTCACAAAAGTGCATTAATCATGAGATATGTTTGGATTCTGAGATCTACCCGCTATCGGCACACCTCTTATATTATAGGGTGTAAAAGTACATCATTACCGATATGTATTATAAATATTAAAATAAATATTATAATATTGTAAAACTATTATCCGTTAAATCACTGGGTTTTAACTATCCAAACTAATTTCCTAAAATTTTCTTTTTTTTCTAAATTCTTTTTGAATTCTTTTTTTTTCTTTCTTTCGACTTTTCTTTTCTCTTTTTTTTTCCTCTTTTCTCTTCCGGTTTCTGCTTCTTCTTTTCTCTTTTTTTTTTCTTTTGTTTTCTTTCCCTCAGTTTTTCTTCTTCTTTCTCTGTTTCAACTTTGCTTCCTTTCTTCTCAGTTTCTATTGCTTCTTCTTAGACGAAGCAAAAACAAAACAAACATACTTTATAAATAACAACGACTGCTTGCTCTTTTTTTTTCTGCCACCAATCAATTTAAGCATACACGTGTATTACACTTAAGTTCTACACATATTAAAGACCTTTCATAGTCTGATCGTCGGGTGTCGCTAGGTATGATCTGATACTTATGTAGTTCGGTGTGTGTAGATATGAGATTCATCAACTCATATGGGTGAGTTAAATATCTGGATGCTTTAATGTTATATTATAGGAAGTCTTATGGTCATAAGCATTTAACTCGAGAAAGAGTTTCCTGTGGAATAAATAATATTACAAATAAATTTGCGTATATTATTTATTAGAATACGAATAAAAAAAGATAAGTTTATGGTTGAGTAATAGGAGACTTGACGCTGTTGATCTATATCTCCACTCTTCTAGGATATTAATGATGGAGGGATTGTACGAATATGGATTAACCTCAACTTGTATAGTTTAACTCACCATTTTGTATTTTCTATAACATGTGTGTGGGGGGTATCAGTTATGAACTTACAAAAATGTTTCGTGAGACAAAATGGATGTGAACGTAGGGAGTCTCATTATATGAAGTGTATGCGTTGATCACGTGAGTAGCGCTTCGGATCAAATTGGTCGATCTGAAAAGTTTTTAAAAAATATGAACTTATTTTAAGGTCTCTCGTGAAGTAATTAAGGTTTAAGTGTTAAACCGAAAATTGTGTCAAGTGATACTTGACACTTTTATCTACCTAGTATATGTTTTAAATTGTGCCAATAATTTGTATGGGTACTAAATTTGACATTGGTAGATATAACTATCATTTAAATAAAATAATTATTATTTCTTTTAAATTAATTTATTTAACAATTTATTTATTTCAGGGTCTCTTGGAGAGTAGTTAAGGTTTAAGTGTTAAACCTAAAATTATTTCAAGTAAAACTTGACACTTTTATCTACTTAATGTATATTTCAAATTTTGCTAATAATATGTATGAATACTAATTTAAGTATTAATAGATAAAATTATTAAAAATATAATAATTATTTTTAATATTTTTTAATTCAACAATATATAACATATCAAATAAATTTATTTATTTAATTTATTATATTTTAATAATTTGTCATTTGAAGGAATAAATTCATTTGGCTAAGTAATTAGAAATAGAATCAAAATTGATTCAATTTCTTGACAGTCAGTGGTGGTAAAGGAATATGTTCTAATGTCACCAATTTGCTAGTTATATAGCCAAGAAATTTCTTGATAATAAATGGTGGCAAAGGAATATTATTTAAAATACGTTTTGAGGGTGAATTTTTTAATCTCATTAGTGTAATGAGATTTTTTTAATGTGTGTATATTTATATTTTTATTACGTTGCATATGAGACATGCCATTTTTAAATTATTTAAAATTCACACATTCACTCGATGTACGGTACATACAAGCATACAACACCAATACATATATATAAAATTTGGCGGGTAAAGTAACTCATTATATGGTGAGTTTTTAAACATGTGATAGGATTCTGTAACAAATTATAAATTGTGCATAAATTATAAAAAGTTGTGAATTTACTAGATAGTGGTACATGGTAGTGCTGCTCACCATATGGTGGGCTGCGTAGTCTACTAAATCGTATACATAATATTAATCTCTCGTAGCGATTAATCTTTACCCTAATATCAATTTGATGAGATTTTTTTAGCGTGCACTCTAAATAAATTTCATACACGTGTAAAAGACTTAACTCACAAATAATTAAGAACGTTAAATATTAATATAATAATAAATATAAAGAAAACAAATAACAAGATATAAGATATACGTGGTTCGGCACAACACTTACGCCTATGGTGAATTTATAATCCAACTTCTTTTATTAACGTTCACAAAATAACTTATAAATCTATAAGTATCTCTTAGATCACATAGGTCTTACAGATTTTTTAGTATCTCCCAATCATCTTGATATGACAATAATAGATTTTATTCAAATAATACAAAAATAGCCCGAGCTCTTTCAAATAATTTATTACAACTCCTACCACGCTCAATACTCAAGTCATCTAATAGTTATACCCTGGTGCACTAAATACTTAGTGACTACCTTACATTAAAAATTTGATTTTCAATGCCTAGAAAAAAGGAATAAAGTGTGGTCGAGAATGTTAGAGTAGCAAAAGCCACTCATGAATTTTTTTAGGTTGTGAGACACATTCAAATTCACTATAAGCCTCCAAAATGCCAATAAAGAAAATACTCTTATATTATCTCTTATATTTATATATTTTATGCTTAAATAATTCTAAATAATTACAAGAGTTTATATAATATTTACAAAAATTTAAGAAATAACCTATTTTGAATAAAAATCATTGCGTGTATAAATCTAAATTTCATTTAAAAAAGTTAAAGTAAGTCAAAATAAGAAATACCCGTAAATTGTCATGTGAATAGAACCTCATGTGAGCATTACCCCGTGTGAGTAGTGCCTTACTTTTGGCTTTTCATATTTTTTTCTTACTCGTTCATCTAATGTGTCATTGACCTTGTGATAATTCTATTAATTTTTAATTCAAAATTACACTCAAATACAATTTTAAATCATAAATTTCAACAATTTCTAAAATTTTACATTAAAGATTACCCACCAAAGGAGCTAAGCTTTTGTTTATTACCCTAATTTCAGCTAGTAAATAAACATTAATTAGCCGTTATTTTTTCTTTCTCAACTTTGCCCAAAAAAGAAAAGAAAAGAAAAGAAATTAGTACAAGTTAAAACCTTGCCCACAGCTATGCGACTTAGTAAGATTCCAACAATGTGTCTGGTGATACGATAGAAACGTTTAGAATAAAGATGAAAAAAATTAAAGAAATTAAATCGGTTGATTTGGTTTTGTTCTCTCAAAATAGCCGGTTGATTTTTTTAAAGAAAAGACTAAATGGTCTAATTTGGTTATGCTCAAAATTTTTATAAACATAGAATACAACCGAAAAAAAATTAGTTTTTATATTTTTTTAAAATAAAATAACACGTGTCAGTTTTTTTTTGGGCAAAATAAAATGTTATTATGAGCTCGGTTGCACCACAATACCATATATATACTTTGACAATGTAACCTCCCATTCACTCGTTCATCTCACTTCTTAATTCTCTCCTCAGTGTCTCACTGTCTCCCTCTATTCTAGGCGAGTCGGTGTCCGTCTCACTCATCGGCCAGACAAGCAATTCGGTCGGAACATGCTGCCCCACAGCCAAGCCCCACGCACGCCACAGCCGTAGCAACGGCCCCAAGCCCCACTGCTTGTAGCCCACGTATCCTCTCTTTGTGTCGCTAAACACCGGCCGTCCAACAGTCATTAATTCCATGTTCTTTTGTATTCTCATCAACTTCCTATAAATTATATAAACTCATTAATGTGCTTTGGCTTTCATGTTCTCTGCAACTGATTATGCTTTTTGTTTTATTTGGGGGATAAAAAATAAATTGCTTCGCATTCCTCTAATTAAACGCATATGCATGCAATATGATTCCACGAGAGTGATATATACACGTTGTTTTGGCATTGCTTATTTGCTAGAGACTTTGATTGCATCGGCCACCGGCTACGAATGTGATATTTTACTAACCCTCACTAACTTGTTCTCCTTTATGTTCACTTTAATAAAACTATTCTCTGTGGGCGTGTAATTTTTTTTTAAAAAAAAGCCTATATAATTTTCAGCCCAAAATAACTCGGAATTCAAAATGTATAAAAACAAAATCCCCACAATCAACCCAAAAGGCTCAAAATGAAAAAAAAAAAACAAAAACTGACTGAATAAAAAAAGACTAGTTCGGTTGCATGCTATGAATTTGGTTATTTTGGTTTTTTAATATGTAAGAAGCAAATAACAATAGGTTGGTTTGTTAGAATTTCTTAAGGTGATTTAACATGCTTAATAATAAGTAAAAGTATTTAAATTAAATGTAAAATTAAATGAATTAAAAAATATTTCTTGCCATGGATTTTTATTGTCCATCTCGTAACATTAAAATTGTAGAATTAAAAAATGTAAATTTTTTTTAAAAAAAAAAATAATTTGATCAATGTGAGTAATCAATTTCAGAACATTATTTATAAAAAAGATTATATTAAAGTTCAAGTAATAAATTGATTGTAATTTACAACATTTCTCAACTCCAAACGAGTGTTGTGAAATCAATTATTAAAGTATGGGTCTTTTTGCATTAATGGTTACAACAATACAATGGGCTAAATGAAAATAATCAAGTCATTTTCAACCTCTAGCTCCGTCTTTTTAACTTGGTTGCAGACCCACTATCTGTCTTTGACTTGTTTCTGTATTTTGACTATATCTCTTTTATTTTAGCTCTAATTTCAACGTTTTAAATTATAAAATGCTAATAATGTAATTTTCTAATGATTTCTAATGTTATTGTACTTCATATAATGTCAAAATAATGTGTTTTGATCAACACATAATTTGATCATAACTTTTAAAATTTTCAGATTGTATATCATTCAAAGCAGAGGCAACTACAACTTTGATACCAATAATTAGAAGTTTTTAAGATGATCTAATATGCTTAATAACAAGTAAAAATATTTAGATCGAATGTGAAATTAAATTAATTAAAGACATATCTCATGCCATTGATTCTTCACGATTTGAAAGTATGGTTAAGCTCTTCTAAACCTTGTCAATTTTCACTGATGATATATGTGTAATTTGAATAAAATTGGACGATTTAAAAACCTAACCAAGTGTTCTATTTATAAGCATTTCTCAATAAAAAAATGCCACTTTAATATAGGTGTGTTGTTTTACACCTAATGAACATTATCTTTAAATAATAAAGGATAGTGAAAATTAGTGGAATGATAAAGATATGAGACATCTTATGTTTATACCTAATATTAGGTATTACATCGTAATATACCTAACATGGTTAGTTTTGGCCAAAATCATACAGAATTGATCTATGCCTACTCTTAATACAAAATATGACAAAAAAAAATCAATTTCATGGGTTTACCAAGTTGTAATATTGTTAGATGTGTACATTTATACTCCTAATATATTTTTTTTACCTACAAACTTAATCTCTTATGGAGGTGTGTGACAATTGAAAAGTAGAATTCTTCATTAGATATAGTAATAGCAACTTCTAATTTCTATTGTGGTTTTACTATTTGTTTATCTATGTTTCATTTCAATAAATATGTTTCAATATTTGTTGGTTGTTTTAATTTATTATTTATTTTAAATCTCATATTTTTTTATGTTGTACAATTCATATCTAGTTTTGAAGTAAGTACTTTACTAGTTTTGCTCATTCTTAAAACTGTTAATTTTATTTTTATATTATGTATCTGCTCTATAACAAAAAAGAATTTAAATCCATAAAAAATTCGCTCTATTATGATAGTTAATTGTTTGTGTTGTAATTTCCTATGATTTACTTAGTATAATCTTGATAGAAGG
This sequence comes from Ailanthus altissimus, assembly GCA_946807835.1. Classification (NCBI taxonomy): domain Eukaryota; kingdom Viridiplantae; phylum Streptophyta; class Magnoliopsida; order Sapindales; family Simaroubaceae; genus Ailanthus; species Ailanthus altissimus. The sequence goes on from OX327684.1 coordinate 27,615,001, forward strand.
AGTTCAAAGTGCTCAAAGTATGTCCTTGAATATATGTAATACACAAAAATATTGTGCATCAAAAAGATTAAATCAATATGATAATAATAAAAATGAGTAGTTATAATTAAAAATATATCTATTTTTTTAATTAATTTATTTTATTAATGAAAATTTTCTTTTGTTAAAAAAAAAACACTCATCGCAGGACAACTTGATTGCATAGCCATCGAAAGGCATTATTCTGTCATGACTGACAAGTTCATTGCTTTGCCAATACACTATTTAGAAATTGGTCGTAAGCTAATCTCACCTGTCTCCGAAACAATTTCAAAGAAAACATGTCAATTATAATGGCATGTTCTGTGTGTCATTTTGTGGCAGTTGTTGGATTGAAGAATCATATAATATAATAAATATTTATATTTATATCCTAACGTATTTAGTTATTTGTTTGGAACAGCCGGATGTAAAGGTGCTGCAATGTGTTTAATTCCCTGTCAAAACTGAACTTACAAAACAAGCATGCAAGCAATGTTTAATTTATAAATTAGGGGAAAAAAAAAAGAGTATCATGGATAACTCCCTTCATGTTAGATTCAGCTGGAGAAGAAAAGTAAATACAGTGCAGCTATGAAAAATACAGAGAAAATTAAACAGCTTGCTTATTTGCCAGGACCATATAAACTAAACGAAGGCTCAAAGAATTTTTGGCGTTTAAAATTAAAGCTAAACTCTACCGTAAGCTGCGGATGTGCTGAACAGACGACGGATGTATAGTACTTGAAGTGCGCTTGCTCCGGCCAGCAAGAAATATTCTGAGAGCGTATAAAAAACAACACGATTCCTGGTGCTCTCATTTGCTACAATGTCATTAAGCAACAGCAAAAGGCGAGGAATCATTAAGCGGGTAAATTCGTAAAATTCTATTCTCAAATAGCAAATATGTCTTATCTGATTCGGAAGTCCTGTTTCAGTTTCCAAAAGAAATCTCGGAAGGAGCAAGAGGGTCAGTGAGCAACTTACTATATCGATGTCGAGACTCGCGAGCTTTAAGATATTTTTGCTCTGCACTGACAGATTCCAACGCCTCTCTCAGCTCAGCGATCTTAATATAAATAGGGTCCAAATGTTCTGCACAATTTTAAACAATAATGAAAATAAAAAAGAAACCCGGGATAATATGAAGTCATGAAGAAGGACTGAATCTATATATTGTATCTTAATGAACTAACCATCTTTAGCCAGGTCATGCTCGTTTGGTATGTGGCCGACGTGAATGTAGAAAGATACTTCTTCCGGAGTTGAAACAGGATTGTAAAAGCAGAATTGGTACGATCCGCTTCTGGGAGCCTTGAACTCAAACTTGTCCCCTGATGTTCCCTTCAGAGAATGCACGACGCCACCACGTGGACATGTCACCTGCAGCGTAATCTTAAGAAAATTAATTTAAGGGTATGCTATTACTGTGCTTTTTACTTATTTCGAAAGCACATCAGTGTGTGTATATATAAATCAGTTGATGTGTTGATCATAAACAAACCTGATCTGTTGTATTGATATTCAGGATTGTAAGAGAAACCGTTATAAAGCATTCACTAATCTCACATTTCATATCCAAAGCAAGGAAAAGAAAACTTACGGCCAAAATAAAGACAACAGAAAATTTGTAGCGCAAAAATATAACAAAAAGGTCACTCAGAATAAAGAAAGCTTACAGTGAAATCAATCCCAGGATGATCGGAGTTCCAGAAAAGGTCATGATCTATGACAACAAAATTTCCAGTAATAGTATCACCCTCGAATAGAACGTCCTCAAATACACATTCTAAATCAGTTACTGTTATCGAAAGAGTAGATACATGGCGAATAAAGCTAAGAATAAATCCTAAGATTAGACAAACTTCCGCAGACCGACGTCTCATAGTTGTTTCAGTCGAATTTAGCTGCAGTTTTTTTTTATTCTCTAATTTTGATGGTGTATTGATTGCTGATAGATCTTCTCTTATGAGTGAGACAGAGTCTGCGAAGTAAGAAATAATGAAGGCAGAAAGTTCGGTAAATCTAGTCTTGTAGTTTGTTATTTCCCTCCAGGTTGGTCGGTGAATACTGGATACGGACGTCCATATAGCACAGTTCATGGACCTTTTTTTTATAACTTTTTTATCAATCCAAGTGTGTGTGAAAATCTACGCTGAGTTGCTTGGTTGAAATATTTTTCTGCTTTTTTAGCTTAAATCACCTATGATGTAGATTTTTATAAAATACAAATTCTCTTGTTACGCTAAAAAAATATAGTGTGGTCATATTTTCATTTTATAATAAAAAAATTAAGATATTCTAGTAAATGCATACTGAGAAATTAAATATTAAAATTTAATTTATTATATTTCTCATAAAATATTTTCTCTCAAAACAATTTTGTAACATTCTACTTCTTATTCATATTTCGCAAAACATAGATGCATCTGGGCTATGGACTACCAATTGGGCTTAAATTTATCATCGTTCGGGCCAGAGTTGGAAATCTTGGCGCGTCAAAGTTGATTTAGATTCGTAACCGCCTCGCTCTCACACCACGCGCTATTTAAAATCGCCCTCACACCACTCGGCTGTTCAAGAATCAAGAGCCCGTTGCTCATGTCCCTACGCAACTGCTAAACTAGAAATGGAAGAGTCTCTGGATATTCGAAGCTTCGAATTCGATCAGCTTCCTTCAGCGATACAATTCGTTTCTGAGATTGAGTCCAAGAACGTTCCCGCTGTAATTTCATCAAATCTCAAAATTAATTTCATCATCCCTTTAGTTATCGAGAATATCCAATCGAATGAATTAATCTCACCTATTCTTAATTACAGGTGTTTAAAGGATGCGTCAAGAACTGGAAAGCATTCTCCAGCTGGAATCCCACTAAAGGCGGCCTCGACTATTTACAGGTTTTTATTTCATCACTAACGTCCTATAATAACTGAATAAACTGAACAACTAGACACTAATCTTATCTGTTTACTTGAATTTTGATGGGCATTTCCTTTTGGGAGTTCTTTTGTTGCTTTCATGAGTTTATCTGAAAACATTTTTCGACATTAGGTGGATTCTTGAATGTGGTAAATAACTTAGTAGTGGCTATATAAAGGTTGGAATTATACTATTTTTCTTCTTCTTGTGTTTGATTTTCTTCTACATTTGTAGAAATTAATTTTTAAGTTAAGTTGTTGATATTATTGAAGCTTGAACTATGCATTTGCTATATTGTTTATTAATGGAAATTAAATTTTAGGAACGGCTGGGAACATCTATTGTGGAGGCTATGCTATCAAGAACTGCACCAGCCTTTTATGGTGACATTAGAAGCCATGAGAGAGTGAGTCCACAGGACTTTGCAACTTTTGTTGTATGTATGGAGCTTTGAGATGCCCTTTTTCTTGGACGACATTAATAATTAGATTCATTTATTCCATTTCTCATTTCTGTTGTAGGTTCCGCTACCATTTTCTACCTTTATTAGTTTGTGTAAGCGACATAAGCGACACGTGGATGATGGTTGTGATGAGGATGTTAAACTAGAAAGATGTCAGCAAGTAGAAACCACCACAGCTTCATCCTGTTTGCTTTTGGGAGATGTTGCTCCTCGACAACTTTATTTAGCTCAGGTTGCTATTCAAGTGCTTTATGATACTTTATTTTTCTCTTGTTGTTGCTCTACATATATATGTTTTTTTTTTCCTGTTCAATGCTGTTGGGGCCATGATTACCTATTGTTATAGTGTTATAGCTTTATGTATTTGTTTAGTGGTAATGATGTTGGGATTTTGGAATGAGTCTTGTAATTCAGGTGCCGATTATGAATTCCGAAAATGAAGAGAGAGTTCAACTGGAAACTCTGAAGGAAGACATAGAAATGGTCAATATATTTCTTTCTGTAGCTCTCTTTTGTTTTCTTTATATCTCTACGAGTGTTTAGATCTTTTTTTCGGATTTATTTTATTCTTTTTGCTGTTGCTTAATCTGCACAGCCTGCATTTTTGGAGACAAAAATACTAGCTGCGATCAATCTATGGATGAACATTGCTCAATCTAAATCAAGCACTCACTATGATCCACACCATAACCTACTATGTATTGTTGCTGGCTGCAAACAAGGTGAAGTAGGTTTGAACCTTGGGCCTCCATGATGATCGTCTTGTATTATTAGTCTTTCTCTAATGATTCATTGGATGACTTTTTGGTTGTTAGCGTATCTCACGTTATTGTATTTGGCATCTCTCCTTGTACTCCCTCTACCTAATATGGTTCTGGGTTTGGATTTTTTTATAGTGGTAAATGCTTGAGAGCTAGAATGTGATTCTGACTAGTTATACCAGAACCAGGTTTCTATTTTTTTGACCCTTTTTATTTTCTCTCTTTGCAGTTGTTTTATGGCCTCCTTCTGCAAGTCCCATGCTATACCCAATGCCTATATATGGCGAGGCCTCAAACCATAGGTATTCTGCTTTATGTATCAGTATTAGGAATCAGCTTTGACCTTTTCTCTGTCCTATAGGAATATGAAAATATACTTAGTATGAATTCTTGCCATATTGATTTGTTTAATCTTCTTATTTTCACTATCTTCTGGCAGTTCTATTGCTCTAGAAAATCCTGATTTTTCAATTTATCCAAGAGCGGAGCGCTCCAGGGAGTACTCTCAGAAGGTTATTCTTCATGCAGGTGATGCAATTTTTATTCCCGAAGGCTGGTAAGATTGAACTCTCATTTTATTGACAACGTTACTTTGTTAGTATATATATATATATATAATGTTTTCATGCACCATTCTCTATCAAATTATATTCTTATTTATATGGTGTAATTTCGTATTTTTCGTTTATTTGATCTTTGGTATTAAAGACAACAGATTAGTATTCTTCAGTGACAACTTTGATGTGTGTATTCATGTTTGCTGGATGCTAAGGAAAAGAATGTCATTGACTTGGATTTGCATCATTGGATTTAGGGCAATAATGAACTGCACTTAAATACGTTGGTCAGCTCAATCATACAATCCTGTCATTTCATTTAATCATAAGCCTCTTGTCTGGTGAAAATTGTGTATCTTTATGTTTTTTTCTCATCTAAATCATGTTTCTTTTAAACCGAAGCTTTATTATTTGTTTTTCAAAAGTTTCCGATCCTGCAACTATTGTATATGGATAAGAAAACCATACCAATTCATTGTACATATATATTCTCTCTCTATAAGTTGACCTTTTCTTTTGTTCCTTTTTTGGAGAATCATAAAGACCTATACCAAACACACAAAGCATGTACTCTGAATATATCTAACCAGATTGTATGGTTTAAATCATATGGTGCACTGCTTTCTAATGCACTGGAGTTAAGGTATATCATTAATTTAATTGTTTAACTAGCCATGTTTTATTTTGTTGTGTCGATTATCTGTATATTCTCACCAGCTGGCATGCTTGGAACTTTTTTGGCACAAGTCACTGGTTCCTTAATGTCGCTCTCTGTTATTTTGTTAATTGATAAAATATTTACTTGTTATAGTTGTAGTCTTTCTACTTACTCAACCTTGTTCCTAGTCAACCATCAGGTTGGTTGATTGTTGTTCTATTGGTTGCAGGTTTCACCAAGTAGATAGTGATGATTTAACCATTGCTGTTAACTTTTGGTGGCGGTCCAATACAATGTCTAGCTTGTCGGAACACATGGATGCGTATTATTTGCGCAGAATACTAAGAAGGTACTTGTTTACATCCTTTCCAAACATTTTCAGGGTTTTGCTTCCTCCATTTTTTAAATTTTTTTTCTAAAGAAGGAAAAATAATTTAGTCGAGAATTACTAATATAGTAAGCTAATGTGAAATCTTTTTTCACTATTGTGTTTACCTTTGCTCATCAATCGACTTTGGCTATTAAAGATTGACGGACAGAGAAATGGTATGTATATCGCTTAGATGTGTCTTTTTTTGTAGTTAATGTTTATGATTGTAGTTGTTGATAATTTTGGCTTGAGAGTACCTTCATTGTGCTATTTTGCGTGCTTTATGTACTAGCATTTGCATGTTTGATGATTTTCATCAAAATTGTACCTTTTGAAATTGTAGCATTTTTCATTTATGTCATCTCTTCATGTTTTTTTTTTTTGCTTTGTTCAATGATGTAGGAGTTCATTCTGATGAGGAAGAGTTTCCAAAATTAAAATTTTCTATGCAAGCTCACGGATTTTTTGGCAGATGTAAAAGTAATTGTGGTCTTGCATTTTGTCTCCAATCTCTATTGAAAATTTGCATCAGCTGATAATAACTCATCGTACAAGATTTTGGAATTTTCTTGCAATTTGTCTCTACATTTTGGTTAAGTTCTGAGTAGTACCAGCAAGGAGTCAATATATATTCCGTATAGTTGTTGATGAAATAATACAACATTACATTGTTGTCTGTCACTTTCCCCTTTTTCCCTTCCTGTTCTTTCTCTTTTCAATTATATACATATTTTTCTTTTTTCAAAGTATTGTAAGGGATATCTATATTTTAATCTTAGGACAGAATCTAGTTCTGGATAAAGTTTCTTCTGCTCATACAGAGAGACTAAAGAGGCAAGCATGTGATAACTGTTCTAATGGAGAACCAGGTCAGTTTCCAATAAGCATGGTGAATATCATATACGAAATTACCTGCCCATCTTTATGGTAGTGGCATTTTATGGTGACTGAACTTGATAATTTTTCAACAGATTCTCCTGAGTGTGGTTTGGAAGGAAAGGAATCACAGCAGAAGATTCTGTTACATGAATTGGGTCCCTGTCCTCTCCAGGCTCTTCATCAACTTGTTTCTTTGGTCCATGACTCTGTTAATATTGCTGATTTAAGTCAACATGTGCAGTCCACTTCAATGTCTAACTCTGAGCTAAATGTTGAAGATCAGTGCAAAAATATCATGACGAGTGAGATGTTTTGCTTGGAAGATGATCCAATTGCTAAAATTCTGTGGACCCTTGAACCACATGTTCTTCAGGAAGTCTGTCTTGCTATGGCAGTGAGTTTGAACTTTCCTAGCTTACACTTTCAATTGTGGCAGCATTTTCTGTTAAAACTAGACTGAACTTACTATAGTCTTATGTATATTGCTCATTATTATTATGCATAAATGAGAGTAATCTTAAATCTTTGTGGCATCTCTTAGTCATATTGTTCCTAGATCAATATATAAGAAAAAATTGGCTAAACAAGTCTTCTGATGCCCTAATAGTTCATAATGGCAAACTAAGTATTAGTGGGAAGTGAGTGATCTTAATTGTTGACGATAGGGTTGGGTTAGGTTAAGAATTTTCAATTTATTGGTTGTTGAATGCAGATATTATTAACAATTTACATAGCTTCTTCTATTTTTACAGTTTGATTATATCTCTCCCATCCTTTCACATTATATTATTCTTTTCAGTATATCTCTCCCATCTTTTCACATTATATTATTCTTTTCAGCACAACTTCCCAAGAACTTTGGAGGCTCTAATACTGCATTTACTTTCACCAGTGGGAGCAGAAGTCCTTACACGTAAGTTTGAGGAGATGGATCAACAGACCTCTGAAGAAGATAGGTGTTTATTTCATGGACTTCTTATTTTTGTTAAATTGCTTGTAATAAGAGTATATTTGCCTTTATTTATTCATTTTTTTATGATTGCAGAAAGAAATTCTATCAGGTCTTTTATGGTGCGTTTGATGACCAATTTGCTGCAATGGATGCAATCTTGAATGGAAAAGAGTCATTTGCACTTCAGGTAATCCTATGGTCTTGTTGGATTATGACTCCTTAACTCAGTAATGATATATTTTGATGTTATTTAGATGTGTTGTACCATCGTGAATCTAGATATTTTTGTAGAAAGTTGATGTCTACCTTGGAGGCGGAGGGGAGCAAATAAGGGTATTGTTTATTTTTTTCATTCAACAAGTAATAAAAAAATGGTATCCTATGTTTATATTACCCTTCAATATCCTGGTAACCATGCTCATCCTATCACTTCTTTTTGCTCAAAGTATCACTTCAAAAGACTATGAAATTGATCTCAACTGATATTTTCTTGCAAATCCTTGATTTCAAACTTTCATCTAAAACTGAGGTGTTGTCATTTTTATCATGCAGTGATTTCAATTTGTTAAGGACTGTTTAGGATATTTAACTGGTGAGGTGCACCTGTGAGATCAATGTCTATTGCTATCATGATGATATATGGGATAAGGAAAGGATATCATCATCTAAGCTTTTATAGGCCTATAATATCAGAGTTCTAGTCAAAAGCTAGCCTGGTGATTCAGGCGGGGTTACTTTTACTTTTAACATGATATTCTACCCAAAAACTTATACTCTGACATAGTAGATGTCTAATAGGAATATAATATATGCTATGCAATACACATTTTGCTTCATTTTTACTTGCCTGTCATATTAATTCATTATCTGTGCAGCAGACATGTCAGAAGGTGCTATCATAAGATAATAAAACTAATTATTTTATCATGATAACATAGCATAATGAATTATTGGCATGACATTTCCACATAAGGTGCAATATCAGAAGATACAATTTTTATGTGGAAATGGATGGTTGGAGGTGCCATATCCATGGGATTGGTAGCTTCTCATATTGGCTTCCATGATTTTCACATTTTCAGTTCTGCTAGATTATTTTGTGTTATATTTTCTTGAAATTATGTGCTCAATTTGGCTCATTTGGATCCTGGATAAGTATTCGATCTAGTTCAACTTGTAGAACATTGGTTTTCACCTAATACCCATCTTTTGTAATGTTTTCTCTAACCGACTTTGCCATCATGCTCATCATTATGTCATTACTTTCATTATCATTGTCATCATCTCCATAGTCAGCATGTACAGGGATTTACTTCAGCGTTTGTTCAAAGTCAGTATGAGTATGAGCATCAATGTGTGCAGACCTTTAAAAATGTGCTGAGCACATCCATGAAAAAATAACACTTATTCTGAAGTCTCAGAATTTGGATGCAATGTGATTGTTCCAAATATTAAATATCTTGATGAGCAAATACTTTGGTTTTGAATGTTAATATCATATTTACTAAACTCTGTTACAGGCATTCAAGACTGTCTTGGATAAATTCGTGGGAGTAAAACTTTAATTTGCCAAAGCTCATGAACTAGACGAGATAACTAGTGACTCAAACTTATTTAAAGAAATTGGTCCAGCCAGCAATCTCCAGATGGTAAGTTGATGCCAAAGTCATCGCAGAGACTTTCTGTCACAATCAGTTATTACATGCGAGTCATCCACAATTTTGTAAGAAAAGAATCATATGGCCTTTGACTGGTGCTGCATATATCAGCTTTGTGCATGGTATCTGATGTATATTGTTTGACTTGAAATGGCACTCAATTGAATTGCTTTAACTCCTACATAATTCAAATTCTGAACCTTTTGTTTTTGTTCTCTTGTTTGAGATGCAATGCCATCTTTCAAAACTTTTGAGCTAAGCTAGCACATTAGAACGATAAGTTCATTATTCTCTTCGTTAATAGCACTTGATTTTTGGTCAGTCGGGAAAGGGGAGGAAGTGGGTAGCATGAAACCTTGAGAAAGTAGTATGATGCAATCAGAATAAAGCAATGTTCCAAAAATGTCACCACCAAGACAAATCAGTGGATGAGTCTACTGGAGTGCCTACTAATGGTGATGAATTTGGGACCTTCTCCACTCACAGATAAAGTTATAATGATTGCTAATCTCGTTAGTTACATCTCTATTTATTATTCTTTATTCACTTTGTATGGCTACTAATTTTTTGAAACTTGTGAAGAAAGAAACCACCGAAAAGTATTGCATACAATGCAATGTTCGTTAAAGGCATTAAGAGGTACATTATACTGAACCCATAATACTTTAGTTAACTAAAAAAGAAAAGAAAAGAAAAGATCTCTATTTTATCTCAATAATTATACTCAAGAAGGTTGTGGAAAGAAGTGTTATATGGGGATTTGCAGAAGAAGGGGAAAAGAGGAAAAGCAGAGAAAAGAAGGGCTAGGTAATTATTAAGATTGGAAGGAAGAAAAAGAATCAAAAGTTAGGCTTGTTGGGATGAGATTCTCTGCTGGAAGAATTCATATGAAAGTTTGTTGAGAGAGGAAAGAACAAGAGGGAATAGAACTGAGAAGCTTTTTGTTTGTCTGGTTGTGCACCTGAGAGAGAAAAAAAGAGGCCGTCTTTTTTACTAGGCAAAATGGCATGTATTGTACCTTAACCTTGCTACTTACATATCCTTTCTAAAAGCTTGGATATACCATAAATCCCACCTCCCCCTTCCTTTCATTAATCCCTAGGCTTTCCTCTCTCTTATTTGCTGAATATACTAAGCTTGAACTTGTGGTGACCAAAAGATAGGGCCCCTTTCCTTTTTATCTGGTCAACAAGTTCATGCTAGTTTCATTAACCACATTTTAAGTCATCCAGAAATTAACACAAACCCTACCAGAACTGTAGACAAGGCAATTTGAAATTGAAGTATGCTAATACATTTGTTATTAACGCCTTTATGGGGCTTCTCTGTTGGATCACTGATGCAGATTAATACAGAGATCCAATGGTCAAGATGGATCAATTCGTGGGTCAGGCAGAGAAAGGAAAGCAAAGCAAAGCACTTACCAAATTATTTCTTTGAATGTTGATGGTGATGCAGATTATTAAGTAGCATAATAAAGGCTGTGTGACATGGGGACATGCACAGAAATTGATAAAGGGTAATGAAGAAAAAGAAGAATGAGAATTATAAATTAAAGTTGCAAACTTTTAGAGTTTCAATTATGCATGAAGCATCTCTTTCATAACCGTTGACATTTTTTTTTCTTTTCTTTTCTCCTACGATCCGGACCACTATCACACCCGCACAAATACACATAAACCATCAACTTAGTAAACCCTTTTTACTCACGCTTACAGCAGGATTTACAGCTCTGCTCTCTCTACTATCCCTCCTCTTCAGAAAAGGCTACACTGCATTTCCTTGAAATTATCCAACTCTTTTCTTAGTATCTCAAAAGAAAGTTAGTGGAAAAAGAATTTCTCGGAAATTGATTACATCTATCCTCCTCTGAAATTTGATATGAGGAGAAAAAGCTGATTTATCAAAGTAACTTACTTATCACTTTGGTTCTCCTTTTGCAGTAAATGCTCAAATGGGCAAGTTTACTAAGAGTTTCCTCTATTAACATAACTCATTTCTTGTTCTAATTCATATTATTGTTGTTATTCCTGGCGGTCCGAATGATTTTGGGAGATAATTATCGTTTTGTTTTCTTTGCTTTTAAGCTGTGAAAATTTTTATACTACTTTTTCCTCCCAATTTGTGTCTGTATTATGCGCTCTACTCAAGATGCAAGCCTGCAAGGCAAACATTAATCTTACCTACCTTAGAGTTCCACCTTAGACGAAGACACAGGGCTCACTCATTTTTTTGAGTAAAACATAGAACGTAAACTTATTATTTTAAGATATAAATTTAGTACAAGAACGTTAAAAAGAGATATGTCATAGCTATGAACAAAACTAGAAAGCTATCTGAAACTTACCCTCTTAACGAGCACGTAAAACTGTAAAAAGGAGACCATTTTATGGTGGAAAATGAGTGTCATTCTACCGTTTATAAATTCATAAATACATTTTATATCATGTGATCACAGTAATGTTTAAAATAACATGTACCTCGAAATCTTGTAATGATTTTGGATGTTTACATCTAGGTTTCAACACATGATAATGAAATGAAATGGGCTATCGTTATCAACTAGGTTAGTTAAAAGGGCAGACTTGTCAATCCAAAGAGTTCAAGGTATGGCCCTCCGACCGACATGCTTACATCATGATTTCGTACTAGCTAGTTATCTTCTCCATATGCTATTGCTATTCAGGAATTTACTTATTTCCCTTAATTTTCTGTTTTTTTTTTTTTTGTTGATCTACTTTCAAGCCCATAAATCTTCTCCGGTCATGCATAGTATTGTGTAGGGTCATCAATATTCAATCATCATCTTGTGAAGAGACTGCATGCTCATGATCACATGTATGGTTCGTGAATTTTCTTTGTCTTTGATTCTTTTTCCCCTTCACCGGCCACAATATTTGGATTAAAAACTTGCAAGTTGCATATAGCTCGATAATGGGGAACGGGGAAATAATTTACATATGACTACCATGTGCATGGCCACCCCATGCATACTTGTTCATGTTAAATATATAGACAATAAGTAATATTAAGTATTCTAAAATTTTACTCAAATTGTATATTAAAAATGATGTGTCATGTAAATATTGAATATAATAAATAATTTTAAAATTTATATTATTTTATTATTTAATATTTCTTTGATACATTATTTTTAAGATAAAATTTTAAGATGACTAATATATTCATACACAAATATATATTATGCATCATGTATGTAATGTGACCGATTCCAAGTCAGCAACTAGCTTCTTGTAAATAATTATAGTTTAGAGGATTAATTATAGTAATGCCTAACATTACTCATAGACAATATATACTATGCATCATGTATGTGATGTGACCGATTCCAAGTCAGCAACCAGCTTCACGTAAATAATTATAGTTTAGAGGATTAATTATAGTAGATTTCTCGGGAAGTTACATTTTCCACTTCATTAGGAATGATAGAGATTATTGGAGAAAGTCTAAGGCATAGAGAGAAAGAGAGAGAGATATATGATATAAAGTAACCTTAGAAATGGACAGCTTACCAATAGGTCTAACTCTGAAATATAATTCATTCCCAACAGTCTTCTTATAAAGTCTAATAAATTTTCTCGTTGTTTCATTCTTAATCTTTGCCTCTTTACATCATTATTAACTCTTTATTCGACCTAGAACAAATTTCCAAAACTACTTATGGTAAGGCTTGACTGAGGGCACAACATTTATTGAAAATCTGTGAATCGTATCTAATTTGGCCGATGCTTGATACCTTCATTCAAATCCTTGATAGCATGTGATTATCCAAGTGACCTCTATTCAAACTAACAGAGAAAAAAAACTTAAGGAAGAAAAAAGGTCGTGAAGATTTGGTCAATCTTTTTGAAATAATAAAGATGTTGTATTACAGTGCGTAGAGTAGAGGGAATAAGAGAAAGTAGTGGGTTTTGAAGCAGCTCAATTTTATAGGTTGTCCCAAGAAGAAATGCTTTTGTTCATGATAATGGTAAGCATAGGGCAATGGACCATTCGTCCTTTACTCCACTTTCGCATATTCTCTAGAGGATTCAAGTTCATAGCCTTTTTCTTGGACATAACAAGAAAGAATTAAGTCTATACTTAATAGTCAAGACGCTACAATTTTCATTTTCATGATAATGAAGCAAAAGGAAAAAGTGACCAAGTTAAGAAGAACAAAAAGAAAAAAACAAAATTTACTCAAGATAGATATCTTTTCAAAATCTATTGCAAATTTTCATTACCTATTCCGTTTAAAAGATTATAATAGAGGATATAGCTGTCATGATAAAGATGGGACATAGTAATAATACTTAAAAAGAGAACCCGTGAGTTATATCCATGTGACATTCTTCCCGGCCGCAACAAAAGTACAAGAATGCCACTGCTTCCACTTAGTCCAGGAAAAAAGGAAAATGCAACTTCATTTTCGTAGGAGATCCTTCACAAAAAAGTTACAAATCTAAATTACCACTTAAACAGGATCTAATAAATATAGCATATGAGACCAAATTTTAAGAAAATGCAGCAAACCCTTAATGCAAAACAACTAAGCATTTAACTTTAAAACACAAAAAGCAAAAATTGTTGTAATGAAGCTGAATCATACAAGATGAGCCAGGTTGACAGTGTACTTGTAATGTCACTTAAGATAAAGATGCTTGAAATTACTGTTGTAATATTTTCTTTCCGTATCCATCCTTTGCTTTTGGTTCTTCAACAATCACCCCATGTCTCCGAGGCAGCTGGCTCAGCAAATCCAAAACCTTGGGGTTTCAACAGCGAGTGGCTTCTCTCATATGCTTGGAACTCTAAGCCTGTAGTGTAAGTTAGCACATTCCTAAGATTTACGCTAACATTAGCACCTCCGTTCACATTTTCATTACCGTTACCATCTCCAGTTAGACCCAGAAAGTCCCTTGTCAGGCGGTCACTCTTTTGCCACGTGGAAAGATTTCCCGACGTGAAATCCAAGTAGGTATTGGGTGAGATGTGATTCACCGAATCAATCTGAGTCAGCTCTCCCATGTTGAGTTGAGTCATGTGACCCATTGACTGGGCTTGCTGTGCAGCAGTTGCGCTACCAACAGTTGCAGCCTTTTGGAGGAGTGCAGTGGCTGACAGGTGGGGAGCTAACGTGGCAGCGTTTAAGCTGCGCTGTGTGCTCACGTGAAGGCTTTGGAAAGGTGAGATTGTCAAGGGCTTGTGGGTGGTGGTTGTTGTAGTTGTAGATTGTGGGTCTTGAAAGTATTGAGAGGAAGAGAGAGGTGGGATTTGAAAATGGTCAGTTTCAGACTTGATATGAATTGGGTTTTGAGGATTATTATTAGGGTTAGGGTTTTGAGGGGAGTTCCATGGAGTGAGGGCAATGGCGGTTGAAAAAGGGAAGAGAGAAGATGGCTGGGTTTGAAAGGAAAGATGGAGAGTTTGTGCATTTGGGTTTGTGGTGGCAAGTTGGTTTGCTGACAGTCTTGCACTTTCTTCTGCTAATGCATCACAGAATGCCCTGTGGGTTATGAAGCTATCCTTCCTGCGATTTTGGCATGCACAGTAAATTAATTTTCAGAAAGAAAACAGGATAAAATACAAATGCTTGATTAAGAAATTAAAGTCTATGGTTAATTATTTATTTAGAATTTGTTGTTTTCTTTAGAACGTCGACTTGAAGAAAATTAACGAGTACAATGCAGCTTTGTTTTCAAGCAGGAAAACCAAACTTTTAATGTGTGGGAAAGAATTAAGAATGATTTAATTATCTAGCTAGCTATGAGATAATAAGGAAGAAACTTATAGGATTGGGAAAAAAGAGAGAAGCTTTTCCATTAATTTGAGAATCTCTTGTGAACCTTTTTTTTTTTCTTTTCGAAAATTTCAGTTTGCGGAACTCGAAAAATGGAAAACATATTACAAACCATGCATGTGATTTTTCGTATGAACGAAAAAAATTTAATGATATTAATTATTGTCTCTTAGCTTTTCTCTTTCTGGGGTTCAAATAAAGAAAAAAAAAGGTGACAGTAATTAAGCCCATGCATGCGGATATTGGATAGGTCCTACAAAGTCATAAAGCTTACAACACAAAGCGAAATTATCTTCGATGGTCAAATTTAGGATAGAGAGTGGAGAGAGATGCATGACATTTGATTGATGTTTATGCATGCAAATTGGGCATGGATGTAAGGGCTCAAAATTTCAAGAAAATGGTAAATTTCGATGAGAGATAAATAAGTCTTTAGAAAATAGTGCTCATGCATGTAACAAAGATATGCAATTGAAGAAAAGCCACATATCTATGTACTCATGGTGGGTAAAAGAAATCAGAATATCAGATTTTCTTGCAGATTTATCTACTTTCCTCATGATTATGAAGTTCAGAGTTTCAGTGTTCTGCAAGTTAATAATGGCATGCTTCATGAAAAAATTATCACGGGTTTTCTCTCAAACCATGAAAACCCAAAGGCAAATTAAGTTTCTTTCAACTTTTTTGTTGGACAACAACGGATCTCCATCATTGTTTTCTGAGACTGCAGTCACTCCATTACAATATATCAAAAGAGGGAAAACCACGATTAAAGTAAACTAAACCCTAGCATGAAAACGCATATTATTAAATACAATCTTCTAATAACAATTAAATTTGAAGATACCCTGTTCACATTTTCATGCTTGTGAGCACAGAAAAAATGGCACTTCTTCAAAAACTCAGAACTTCCAGGGAAAAAAAGATGTGATGCATAAAATCGAAGTTCTGATATTGAATCAAAGGCAACAAAAATACGACATAAACAAAAGATTATGTTGATTATTCAGATTTCAGAGATATAGCTTTCAGTTTCTCTTGCTATGTGGCCAGTAAACAGACACTTGTACTATTAATGGTGTCCACGTCCATCCATCCTGCCACTGTATTTAAAGTCCCAGATATATTATTCCATGCACTATTAGCCACTCTTGTGCAATAGCAATCACAAACCAACAAGACAGACTGAAACAAGAACAAAGACCTTGCTAGAGACACGAGACTTCCCAGTTCTGTAACAAAGAACAATATTCTCCAAGGTCATGAATAATAGCTTAAGCAAATTAAGAAACATCAGAACTAGTAAAAGGAAGTGGAAGACAGGGACTTTGAGATAGAACAGGAAGGAGAGCCCACACAAAAGAAACATTTCAATTTGAATAAAAATAAATACCTGGAGAAAAGGGTTCCACAGTCACATCTATATTCTCTTGTCCCACAGGTTTTAGTATGAGCCTTCCAATCCGATTGAACAGCATAGATCTTTGAACATTTCTCACACTTCCATTTCTTCTCCCCATGTTTTCTGCAATAGTGTTTCTTGATACCTGTAAGATCACCTAGAGCCCTTGAAGGATGATGATGAACACAAGAGGTCTCAGGACAAACATATGCTCTCTTTTTTATTTCTTTGTTGTTTCTTTGCTTCAGCTTCCATGGAAGATTGTGGCCTCTCCTGTGAAGTTGAAGGTTCTGGTCTCTTTGAAACCCTTTGTTACAGATCTCACACACAAATCTGTTGGTAGCCAATAGGGTCTTGGGAGATAATGCAATCACTTCAGCATCGGGGTCTGCAAAAAACAAAAAAACTCGTGTACACAGTAAGAGCGAAACTAAACCTAAGAAAAGTCTACAAATAAAAACTTGAATCTCAATGATCCTTATAACCTGGATTTCCGGGGAGGCTTCTCTTCTTCTTGACCTTCTGTGGCTGCTGAGGAGAAATTGCAGAGACCACAGGATTTAAGCCGCCAAAGTCTTTAATTCTAGCGCCAGAACAAACACTAGCTTCCTCAGACAAAGAATTTGAATTGGACATAGCTGCAGGATACATGTCTGAAGAAAAAGAAAACTCCAACAAAGAAAAACAAGAAAAATCCACTTCACTATGATCTTTTTTTTTGTTGATAAATTATTCTTCTATCACTTTATCTTTTGTTCAAATAGAGTCCTCTTTGCACCTTTGAAGAAACAACAAGAGAAGAGAGAAGACCAAGAAGGACCAGCTCAGAAGTAGAGAGAATCCCAGTTTTGGACACAACTAAAACGCAGCTTTGTTGATGAACAGGTGGCAGTGACATATGGAAACAGAAGGGCATCATTCATTGGATTGCAATAGAAAAAAAAAAAAAGATCTCGTGAAGAGATGCTGCTGCAGCTAATGGGTTATTCTCTAAGTCGCTATCTAGCCATGGATTGCTTGTCTGAGCAACTCTGCAAAACAATTTAGATATATCTCTTTCCAAGTACCCCTCTCTTCTCTTAAAACTCTCCCATGCAATTATCAGATCATGGAAAGAACAGACAATAAGATGGTTTTTTCTTTAAAACCCTCTCCACTATCCGATAACCCTCTTGTTTCTATCTATTTATGTGTATAAAAAAAGATATATATATATATATATATATATATAGAGAGAGAGAGAGAGAGAGAGAGAGAGAGACACACACACACACACACACACAGCAAATGAAGGGAAAGGGAAAATTTCAGTGGTCGAGTGTTATAGCTAATAGAGTACAAGAGGTGATGATTATAGTGGGCAGACTAAGAAGGAAGTGGCAAAGTAATAATTAAAAAAATAAAAATCCGAAAATAATTAATTACTGGTGAAATAAAAGGCTAAGAATTCTGAAAAGTAGAGAGAGAAAAGGAAAGATTAGGAAGAATCAACCCACAATTGATTCAGCAATTCTTTTTTCATTTATTAATATTTTAATAGGTTTTATTTTATTTTATTTCTTTATTTCTTTTGGAGTATGACGTTGGCACTTTCCATCTTTTCCTTTGTTCCTGTTATAAAACACCCGAACCCTAAAAGGGCCTTGATTTGAATGGAATGATCATATTAAAAGGAGGGATTGCTTACCAAAGGCAAAGGATCATTTAGAAAAATGAGAGGCTTAAAAAGTTTGGTAGAGTGGCAAAGGCAAAGAGAGATAGATAGAGCTTCTTAACCTTTTCAAATACCCCACAACTAAAATGATTGATATATTGATTGTCTCTTTATGATCAGTTAGTCTAAACCATATACATTAACATCATAAAATATTTCATTATGTATATATTTTTTCAATGACTCCTTTATTGTCCCCTCCCCATTCCACATACTAAAATATCATTTACATCTAATGAATTTCAGATTACATATCGATTCAATAATGTCCTACTTTAAAATTGTATTCTCCTAACCTTATACTCATCAATAAACAAGATTGTCTGATCTCTTTGTGATGATCACATGCTTTTTTCCCTATACTTTTCCTATATGAATTATTGCAGACTTTGTGGATTCATAAGCAATTCTTGTTTTTCATTATTTTCCTCGGGATTTTTCTCTCTTCTCTGTCTTTCTTTCTTTTGTAATTATTCTCTCACATCCTTGTGCATAGTTAAAGTGCTCAAGCAAACCCCACCAAGTGGAATTTGGAAGGCCTCTTCTTTTTCCCCTTCTTTAACTTTTTTTTATTCCAACCCCAACTCTAAAGCCACGAAGAGATATCAAACTTGACCATTTTATCCTCTTTATTTATCCATATTAACTTGAATTAGTTGAACTTCTGCAACACTGGTGACTAGAATCGTAATTGCGGCTTGAAAATATAAGGGTTTCCTTCTCTCTAGAGGGCATGCGTGGCCTAAACACTACACGCAGCTCTTTTTATCCTAACGGCTACTCAGATGTGGCACAAGGCAGCTTCCATGCATACGAGCCAATGTAAGAGATATATAGGACCCATTTTACCTTGTGATCAACTTTTGCTAAAATATATATAGCCAATGCAATGTTGCTCTTAAAAATCCTTTGGAATCCTATGTGTGTCTTTTGATCTCAATCTTTTGAATCAGTTGGGCTTTTGAGTAAGAGATTCATGTTCCTTTGCTTTTGGGATAAGATGAGATTTATGCTTCATTGATTCACCTTTTAAGGAAAAAAAGAAGCCATGCTGTTGCTTTGGTGTATATTCATATGGGCTCAAATAATTAAGAAAAACGTCAACCAGCCTCTTCATATTACCCCGGTTCATTGCAAAACAGAAGTACCTAATCTTGCCCTAACCAGTGGTTTATTTAGAGAACTCCCGCCGGCCGCCACCAATGACGACATTGACTAATAGCCATCGCAATTTGATTGCGATTTTACTTACAATTAGTCACTTGAAAAACTGGAATCATCTACAAGAAGGCATTTAAATGGAGACCAACTTTTTGTCTTTTCGTGGAGCAAATCTTAAGGAGTCCATCTTTATAGAGAGGTCAATGTTCTATTAGTCTAAGAAATACAATATTTTTTGGAAGTTTGGTGCAAATACCTGTAAATAAACAATAATAATAATAATAATAATATGATTACTATTAATAGACTAATTAGTAACATATCTCAACTTGTTAGGCCAGATGTCACTTTCGAAATAGTGGTTTAAGAGAAAAAAAGAAGAGAGATAAATTTTGCATGTTAATAAAATCTTAATAAGGAAGAAATATTTTCACTTTTCCAAGTAACAAAAGCGCTCATTTCAAGTTATGATGATAGCCATCTGATTTCAGTCTGTTAAGTTAACTTGGTAAATATTTTGATCTTTGTTCTGTGTTGTGCATGCAGTAAGAAGCAACCAGTGAAGCATATCGATGAATGAGAAAGAACAGCAACCTCGGGGGCCCATACTTTGTTCACGGGTTTTTACTATTACCAGATTCTCTCATGCAGTTTTTGTTTTTTTATTATCCTTCAGGTGCACCAAAAAGGGGATTATTGCACCGTTGCCCCAATATTCTATTTCTATTTAACCCATTAAAAATTTAAACACAACCAATACATATGAAGTGAAGCTCAAGAGGCTTTAGTTCATCAGTCATTTCATATTCATTCTTTATGTGGGATAATTTTTTTTTTTTCTCAAAATGTCACTTTAATTTAAAAGAGTAATGGCAGAATACTGATGAAAGATCATTATCATTTATTAGACGATAAATACATGGAATTTCATTTCTTAATCCAATGAGGGTTGGGCCTACGTTTTGGGCTCAATACCATCCCGAAAGCCCTTCTAATCTAAAATTAATTATTATTTCTATATTCTACATAAAAAAAAGTTATAATTTTTTATATATATAATTCATTATTATTTTGTTTGAAAGAATAAAATTAATCATTATTTTTTTTTGAAAGAATAAAATTAATTATTATTCATATTTGTTGTGAGGTGAGAAACCATTCAATTTTTTATAAATAAAAAACGGCCTCAGCACTGTACACGTTGATGTAGTAGTTGATGCAACAAATCAATACCCAATTTAAGCGTAATTCAAGTCAAATACCAAGAACCATAAAGCATGCATATTGATTTGCTTACAATACTAAACAGTGATTTATTTAAATAAGTAACACTAAGACTAATTAAAACTTTTTTTTTTCTAATGCGTAATAAGAAATTTTATATATTAAGTATGTAAAGATCTTGTTGTCAGTCCTGATTTTTCGGTCAATATTTCCTCGCGTTCATAATTTTGTTGCTCTCATCTCAATTTTTTTAATTTTTTTTTTTTATAGTTTTAAGTGTTTTTTTCCCTTAAAAAATGAGACACTTCACTTTTAAAAATCAAGAAATAAAAATATATCAAAACTACAATAAAGAGAGAGAGAGAGGAGATTAAATAAATAAAAAAAATTATCTGGTCAATTTATTTGTTCAGCTGAAACGAAAATGAGTTTAGATAAGTTAAGAAAAAAGAACAATAAGTCAGCAAAAATAAAAATAACGTGTTTTGATATTTAAAATAAAGCTCTGAAAAGTTTAAAAAAGACACATGTTCTAATCCCCTTAAAAGATTAGAAAAGAGATGAAGAAATGTTAGATAATGAGAGTATCGGATCCAAAATAATTTACTTTTTCTGAGCATTTGCGATTGTAGCCTATGCTTGTAATGCATCTTACCTCAATTAAAATGAAAGGTTTTCAAGTTTTTTTTGTGCTTTTAAAATATATATATCCCCATTTTTGGCTTATTACAGAAAAACGGGATATAAATAGATCCGATCCTCCCATATGAACGAGACGAGCCCCGAGAAAACTTTTACCATCCAATGGTTCGGGGTAATTAATTTTTATTTTTAAAATAGTACCTTTCTGAATAATCTAGAAAATCTGAAAGACGGTGCGTCTAACTAAGAGTTAATTGAAAAACATTTCATGCAAAAATTTGCCTTAATACAAACTTGTCAAATAAATTGACGTAACAAGATATAACTAGATGAGTATTATTATTATTATATCTTCTACTTTATTTAATACTATAATTTATTTATTTCACTCGTTTAATAATATATGTCTACTAATTTGTGAGAATGAATTTGTATCCATATTTTATAAGAGTAATACTATTCTAACTAAGGGTCAGGCCTATAATATTATCAACAATGAAGGAATACCATCGGGATGATATGTCCATTTTGTGTTTTTTACTTGTCCTTCTTCTTCCTTATGGTTCAAGACAAAATTTGCTGCGCTCTGACAAAAATATCCTCTAGAACTAAAACCGTCTTCACTTCTCGTTTCACACACACACACATATATATATATATATATCGTTATGATTTGTGTTTATATGTTATTTTAAATTATATAAATATTATATTTTTATATTTTAAATAATAAATAAATATTTTATTAAATTATTAATTATTTTATTAAATTATTAATTATTTTATTAAGATAAGATGTTTAAAATATTTTGAATATTGTATTGATTTGAAAGAATTTAGATCAAGTTTAAAGAGTTAGAATATTGTTTGAAATCTGAAAATATATTAATAATGATATAGTTGTAAAAAGTTACAAGCGTTATTAAGAAATGTCATTGTACAAGTATGTTTTCGAATTATAAGTTTTCTGATTTATTTCACCGATGCAAGGTTTATCGAGTAAAATTAATTTATGTAGATTAGTGTATGTCTATATTTGAATAATTTAAATAGTTAATTTTAATAAACTATGAGTTTAGTAGAAGCTTGTATAGATATACATGCATTTAATAAGAATTGGATACTGAACAGACTTAATGAAAACCTCTAATAGATATCCCATAAATTCGTCAGTGGATGATCTTCTCAAGTTAAATAGTATTTATGATCCTTTGACTTGAGTACCACGGTGGGCTTATGAGTGATCTACCATACTTAAGTTCTACACATGTCAGAGACCTTTTATTGTCTGACCATTGCGTGTTGTTGGATATGGTTCGATGCTTATAGAGTTCAGTGAGTGTATATATGGGATCTGCCAACTCATATGAGTGAGTTAAATATCCAAATGCTCTAAGATTAGTCTTATAGCCATAAACATTAATTTCAGGAAAGAGTTTTCAGTAATATAAACAATATTGTAAAAGAATTCGTGGATACTGTTTATCGGAATACTAATTGAGGAGACGAGTTTATAGTTGTGCAATAGGAGACTTGGCAGTATTAATCTATGTTTCCGTTTTTTCAGAATATTAATGACGGAAGAATTGTACGAATATAGATTAACCTCGACTTGTCTGGTTTAACTTGTAATTTTATATTATCCATAAAGGGGAGCATCGATTATGGACTTACAGAAATATTCCGTGAGACAAAATGGGTGAGCCTAGGAAATCTCACTATATAAAGTCTACGCGTTGAGTACGCGGGTAACGCATCAGATCGAATTGTTCGATTTGGGAAGTTTTCAGAATATATGAATTTATTTTAGAATCTCTCGAAGAGTAACTAAAATTTAACTGTTAAATCTAAAATTATGACAAGTGAAATTTGACATTTTTATCTACTTAGTGTATATTTTAATTTGTGCCAATAATTTACATAGTTACTAAATTAGATATTAGTGGATGTAACTACTATTTAAATGAAATAATAATTATTTTATTTAAATTAAATTAATCAATCATTTATTTATTTTAAGGTCTCTTAAGTAATAATTAAGATTTAAATATTAAATTTAAAATTGTGTTAAGTTAGATTTAACATTTTTATATATTCAATATATGTCTCAAATTGTGTTAATAATTTGTACGATATTAAATTAAATATTAATAAATATAATAATAAAATAATATTGTTTCTTTATATATATATATATTGTTCAACCTTTAATTAAATCTACCGATTTTGAATTTTAGTTTATCAATTCATTGCTTGTTTTAATGCTATTTGTTTATCTAAGAGATAAAGGCTATATGTTTTTATTTGATTGGCAAAAAAAAAAAAAACTTTTAAATCAAAAGCAAAATTTGCTTTTCGCGGAATTTGAATAACCATAGTGTGATTTTATATTATAGCATTAACAAAAGATAATGACGTGTTCATTTTCTAATGATTGAATGTGTTGAAAATTGCAATTTGTTCTTAATTCATTGGACAAAAACAAATAAACTCTTTTTAATTGAATTAAATTTAATTAAAAATAGAAAGAGGTGGTAACGTTTTTGCCATTAATTATTTCAATATTTTGCCACCCATGTTAGAGCATTGAGAATGCCTTGTCATGTTTCAACACTTGGCATATTTAAATTATATAATAGGTTAGTAGTGAGGCAAAATTTGCCTAAAAATTAGCCAAATTATTTTGTTTTTTAGAGAGTGAATTATGAATTCAATAGAAATGAAAATGAATTGAGATGATCGAATGCAATTAAATACTTTTAATTTTAGAGATATAAATAAATTAGAAGTAAGAGTTGTTTTAAATAATTTCGAAATAGAAAGTTATTATTTTAGTTTGAGGAAGCTCACCGCGTTTCTAATTAAAATTGTTCAAGATACGTTTATAAGATAAATTTGCTAATCTCATTAGTATAATGAAATTATTTAATATGTATTAATTTTATTGTATTGTATATGTGATATGTTATTATTAAATTATTTAATTATGTACACATTCACCCGTTGCACTACGTACATGCACACAATACCAATATCTATATAACTTAGTGGGTTACTTCTCTTCATATATATAAATAATTTAGTGGATTACGTAGTTCACCATATGATAAACTCTTAAATATATGATAAGATTATGTAGTATATTGTAAATTGTACAAAAATGATAAAAAATCATAAATTTACTAAATGGTAATATGTGATAGTATTGCTTACTATAAATACGTAACCCACTAGATTTAGATCATTTATATTATCATCTTCTTTATTGGAGATGAAGCTAAAGACAGAACAAAGGGATATACAGAGGATTGTGATACATGTGCATGATTGATCATGATTGCTACAAACACATGAATATTTGTATTTCCCGCCAAATGTAAAAGTTAGTTAAGAGTTTGTTACACAGATGGCTTAATCCTAGCCATTGAATTTTAGTATAAATATTTGAACAAAATGTCATTTGTATTCATTCAGAAAATATCAATAACAGATTACAATTTCAATCACGTATTTTCCTTATCTCTATAATTTTTTCCAAACATTTTCTTTACAACCAAACAACCAAATCGCAAACCTTAACTTGGTATCAGAGCCAATTTTAGCATGGTAAATCTAACTGTTCTATCAATACAACAACAAACACTCAATACTTTTGCATTTTCTACAATGATTAAACTCGATCGAATGAATTATCTTTTTTAGAAATCGCAGACACGGATCATCATATATGGTCACGAATTAGATGGATTCATTGATCGATTTGTTCAAGCTCTACCTCAGTTTCTACATAGCAATAATTTAAGCCGATTGACTAATTCACCTGAAGTAATTCAGAATCCAAAATATACATATTGGAATAGATAAGACCAAATACTTCTCAACTAGATTCGAGCCTCCATTATTGAATCTGTGCTAAGCTTAGTTCTTGGATGCAAAACCTTACTGGAATTGTAGAGAGATGTTTAGTGACAGTTTGGTAATCAATCCAAAGCCATGGCCATGACAATTAAAGCACAACTTTCACATGCTTCAAAAGGTGAGTTGAGCGTAAGTGATTACTTTATAAAAGTGAAGAAATTAGCTGATAGTCTTGCTGTAGCTGGTAGTCTAGTGACAAAAGAAGAATTGATAATACATGTTTTGAATGGTTTAGATAAGAGTTATGATATTGTTATACTACATGTACAAAGTAAACTTGGTGAGATTAAGTACAATGAAGTAATGTCTCTGCTACTGATCTAAGAAAGTAAGATGTAACAGAGATCTAATTCCATGAGAATTGAAGAAAATTATGCACAGAATAATTGTAATCAAAAGAAGTCTATTGTAGTGAATGGAAGAGGAACGAACAGTGGTGTCTTTGGTAACTATGGTAAAGGTTTTGATAACTTAGGAAACTTTGGTAGAGATTTCTTTAGAGGATGTTTCATTCAGTTTTGTAGAAGAGGTTCTAGTAGTAATCAGTAGGAAAATTTTCATAAGAGAGGAACAAATTTCTTTAATGGCAGCACAAGAAATTCCACTGGTGATAGTAGAGGTTTTAATAAACCAATTTGTCAAATCTGCTTCAAATTTGGATACACTGCTTCAAAATTTTATCACAGGTTTAACAAAATTATGTGCCACAAACTCAAAACTATAACAGACAATTTCAAAGTAATTGATACAGTCAGAACAATGGAGGAGCAGGCATCTCAAGTAACAATAGAGGAAACTTTACTTTCAATCAGCAGCAGTAAAAGTTAGCTTTCATGGAATCCAAAAGGGGTTGCAGATCAAGGCTAGTACCTTGATTGTAGTGCCACCCATCATGTCACCAATGATCCAAAAAAGTTTACACAGAAAAAAGATTATGAAGGTAAGGATCAACTTTTAATAGGTGATGGTAAAGGTCTAACAATTTCTTACATT
Organism: Ailanthus altissimus; assembly: GCA_946807835.1. NCBI lineage: Eukaryota > Viridiplantae > Streptophyta > Magnoliopsida > Sapindales > Simaroubaceae > Ailanthus > Ailanthus altissimus. The sequence goes on from OX327684.1 coordinate 27,641,094, forward strand.
GGCACTGGTATACTAAATAATGCTGTTGGAAAGTATATTATCTTGAGTAACATGATTTGTGTTCTCAATATTACAAAAAATTTATTAGTGTTTCAAAACTAACACTTGATAATTGTTTAAATGTTGAATTTGTTGGTCAATCATGCTTTATAAAGGATATGAAGACAGGTCTGGTGATGCTGGAAGGATATACTGAAAAATGATTGTATAAGCTATCACTCCTACAACCATTTACCATATATAAAACCAAGAGTACTGCTCAATCAAATAAACCTTTTTCCATGTTATCAATGCTGTATACTAATAGTTTGAATCATTTTTATAGTCGTAAGATGCAAGATTTTACTGTAAAAATTGCCTTTATGTGTAGCAATAATAATGTAAGCATTGATGTCTTACACAGGAGACTGGGACATCCTGATAACTCCACTTTATGCCATATAATAAAGACTTGTAAAGAGTTTCAGACTATAAATAAAAGATCTTTGTCCAGTTTTTGTATTGCTTGCCAATATGGAAAGGTGCGCCAACTTTATTTTTCTGTCACAGAAACAAAAATAAAAATGTCACTTTAATTACTCTATACTGATGTATGGGGTCCAACTCCATTTTGCTCAAGAGAAGGCTATAGGTATTACATCATATTTGTTGATGATTTCACTGGTACACTTGGATATTTTCTTTAAAAATCAAGTCAGTGTTTAGATACCATCAAACACTTTAAAAAATAAGTTGAAAACCATATTAACAGAAAGAGTAAAACACTTCAATCTGACAAGAGGGGAGAGTTCAAAACCTTTGTACCTTTCCTTTAAGAGCATTGTATTGGTTTTAGACATCCTTATCCTTATACTCATTATCAGAATGGTACAGTAGAGAGGAAACATAGACATGTTGTCGAGATAGGTCTAATCATGCTTGCAAAGGCCAAAATGAGTCTCAAATTCTAGTTTGATGCCTTCCACGCTATTGTATATTTAATAAACAGGTTACCTAGCCCAGTTCTTGACCATATATCAGCCTTTGAAAGACTTTATCAATACAAACCTGATTATAACTTTCTTAAGTGTTTTGGATGTGCTTGTTTTCTAAACTTGAAGCCTTTTAACAAAACAAGTTAAACTTTCACACAACTAAATGTATTTTTTTTTTGTTATAACCCACTTCATAAATGTTATAAATGCTTAACCAATACTGAGAGATGAGACCATATATCCATTTTCCATTAATCTTGATTTTACATCAAATGATTCATCAATAAATACAGATAATCCTATCACATCTTCTTATACTTTACCTTTCCTCTCATCAGTGATAGCAACTTCCACAATGATCAACATATCTCTTCCCAGCAACATATGACCTTTTCAGAGTCTATGTTCCATAATCAAACTTAATAGATATACACTCAGACCCAACCATTCCCTAAATAGTACCTACATCACCAGAAAACACACTAATTCCACTGAATCACCTTACAAACATTATCACAATCCATAACCTAAACACAGTACCTTCAATCCATCCTATGGTTACAAGGTCCAAAGCTGGAGTCTTTAAACCAAAATTATATCAAGTCACTAAGCAGGAATTAGAACTAATCAATGTAAAAGCAGCATTGTAAGATTATAAATGGAAGAAAGCTATGAATGAAGAGTATGATGACTTGATTAAGAACTATACTTGGGAGTTAGTTCCTAAATCTGCTAGACAAAAGATAATTGGTAGCAAATGGGTGTTTAAGATTAAATATCACCTAAATGGCACAATATCAAAGTATAAAGCTATGTTAGTGACCAAAGGTTTTCACCAAATAGTAGGTGTTGATTATTTTGACACCTATAGTCCAGTTGTAAAGGCTGCAACAATTAGAGCAATACTTAGCCTTACTGTTATAAGACAATGGAGTATTAGATAGGTTGATATTATTAATGCTTGTGGGTGTTGTGTATGTGTGCACCGTGTTACGGGTAAATATGTGTATTTTAAATAATTTAAATATTATGTCTCACATATATCGCAGTAAAATTAGTATATATTAAAATAATCTCGTTACACTAATGAGATTAGGGGACTCATCTTCAAAGCGTGTTTTAAACAATTTTAGTTGGGGACGTGGTGGGCTTTCACAAGCTAGAATAATAACTTTATTTTTCAGAATATAAAATATTTAAAGCAACTCTTACTTCACTTTTATTTCTCTAGGATAAACTATATATATATATATTTGTTTCTTTCTCACTTGTCCTAATGAAATGAAGAAAGGCTTGCAATTTATATCATTTGCTTGCTGCTCATTGCCTAATTAAAATCAAGTCAATGTTTAAATTAAGCGAGCATGACAAGGTTTATTTTCTTTACACTTCACGCTTTGCATATGCTTGGTGACAAAATTTAAAATGGGCTATCGAAATGAGAACATAATTGGTGATACCACACTTTATCAATCTATTGGTGAATATGCCACGTCTTGGAATTGCAAATTGATTACGCCACCACTTATTGCAGCAAATTGAATCGATTCATTTTCAATTGCTTTAGCCAATTAAAAAACAACAAATGGCAAAGCTTTAACTCATTGCCACGTTCTTCTTCATTTTCATTTGCAATTGTATTACTTTTAATTCAATTTCAATTGCTTTAGCCAATTAAAAGATGCCACCAAATGCTTGCATTTAGAAATGACGGAAATGGTTTTGGTTTTAAAATCTTATAAACAAAATATCAATTACACCTCTTTAACTGATTTAATTATTAAACTAATAAAATTTATGCCATATGTCATAGACAAATTAATGACATAATATGTGGTATCCAATAAATAAAATAAAATGGCAAGTCTCGCTTGCTTAGATCTTAAACTTAATATTTAAACCTTAAGATCCCTTGAGAGACTTTTAAATAAATTTATATTTTTTAAAAACTTTTCGGATCGAACAATTCGATTCGGTGCGTTACCCATGTGCTCAACGCGTACACTTCATATAATGAGACTCCTTAGGATCACACCTATTTTGTCTCACGAAATATTTATGTAAGTTCATAACCGATGCCCCCTACACATGTTATAGATAATACAAAATAACGAGTTAAATCATACAAGTTGAGGTTAATTCATATTCGTACAATCCCTCCATCATTAATGTCCAAGAAGAGTGGAGACATAAATCAACACTATCAAGTCTTCTATTACTCAACCATAAACTTATCTCTTTTGATTCATATTCTAATAAATAATATATGCAAAGTCTTTTGCAATATTATTTACTCCACATGAAACTTTTTCTCGAGTTAAATGCTTATGGCCATAGGACTTCTTAGAATACAATTTTAAAGCATCTAGATATTTAACTTACCTATATGAGCTGACTCCATAAGCATTGGACCATACCTAGTGACATCTAGCTGTCAGACTATGAAAGATCTCTGACATGTGTGGAACTTAAGTATGGTGGATTACTCATAAGCCCACTGTGGTGCTTAGGTCTAGGGACCACGAATACTACTCAACTCAAGAAGACCCTTCACTGACAGATTTATGGGATATCTATTGGAGGTTTTTATTAAGTCTGTTCAGTATTCAGTCCTTATTAAATACATGTATATAAGCTTCCACTAAACTCATAGTTTACTAAGATTAATCATCTGGACTATTCAGATATAGACATACATTGATCATCAGTTCTACTTGATAGACCCTGTATAAGTGAAAATAGATCAGAAAAATTTAATTTGATAACATATTTACACAATGATATTTTCTAACAACACTTGCAACTATTTATAATTATGTCATTGTAAGTATATTCTCAGGTCTTTGTCACATTTTAGACAAGGTTCTAACTTTTTAGACCTGATCTAAACTCATTCAGATTAATATAATGTCCGAAATATTACAAGCATCTTACCTAATAAAAAATAATTAGCGATTTAATGAAATATTTATTTATTGCATAAATATAAAATAAAAATATTCATATAAAATTGAGATTGCACAGAGCACAAATTCCAACAATGATTTCCTAAATGGGATACTTACAGAAGAAGTATTTATGGAGCAACTAGAGGGATTTGTTAACCAAGACAAACAACATTATGTATGTAACCTGCATAAAACTCTCTATGACTTGAAACATGGCCCTAGGGCTTGGTTTTGAGAGATTAATGCAGTCATCGATGAGCTGAGGATTTCAGAGTTTCAAGTCTGATACCTCTTTGTTCCTTAGGCATACAAAAGGGTCAATTATTTTTGTCGTGATATATGTTGATAACATTCTAATTACAGGATCTAACGAAGCTTATATTTTAGAATTGGTGCAACAGTTAAATAATACTTTTGCCTTAAAGGACCTAGGAAATCTTAACTACTTATTGGGTATAGAAGTGTCAAAAATAGAATTAGGATTGATGCCGTCACAAAAAGTATATTCAATATCTAGTAGTTAAAGCTAATATGCATCACAACAAACCTTATAACACACTAATGAGTGTTGATCATAAACTCGCTAAAACAAATTGTGATCAATTCCAAGATCCCATATTATATAGAAGTATAGTGGGAGCCTTACAATACCTCACTTTAACAAAACTGGAATTAGCTTATTTAATGAATATGTTAAGCCAATTCATGTCTTAGCCTACTGTTAACCATTAGGCAACATGTAAACGAATTCTGAGGTATTTGCAATCTACAAGGGATCATGGACTGTATTTTAACTCACATGGAAGTCTTTCTTTAACAGGGTTCTCGAATGCAGATTGGGGTTGCGATTTAGATGATCGAAAATCTGTCACAAGGTATTGTGTTTATCAAAGCACCAACCTAATAGCATGGTCTTCAAAGAAACAACATGTAGTTGCATGCTCAAGAACATAATCAGAATATCAAGCATTTGCTCAGGCAACCACTAAAGTCATCTGAATATAATCTCTCTTAACTAAACTACAGATCAACTTAATTTTCAAACCTGTCATCTAGTGTGATAATTTTAGTGCAACTACTCTTGCTGTCAATCCCATTTATCATGCTCGCACCAAACAAATCGACATCAATATCCATTTCATACGAGAAAAAATTGAAACAAAAATCTTGCAAGTTGGACACATTGTAGGCAAAGATCAAGTGGCAGATTTTTTGACCAAATCTTTGTCCTATGATTTTTTTCTCTTATTTTCAAACCAAACTCAATGTTTATCTTCAAACCTTGAGTTTGCAAGGGATATTAGAGATGAAGCTAAAGATGGATTAGAGGGATATACAAAGGATTATGATACGTGTGCATGATTGATCATAGTTGCTACAAACACTGGAATATTTGTATTTCCCACCAAATGTAAAAGTTAGTTAAGAGTTTGTTACACAGATTGCTTAATCCTAGCCATTGAATTTTAGTATAATTATTTGAACAAAATGTCATTTGTATTCATTCAGAAAATATCAATAACAGATTACAGTTTCAGTCACATATTTTCCTTCTCTATATAATTTTTTCCAAACATTTTCTTTACAACCAAATCACAAACTTTAACTTTCTTAATAGTTTATTAACTATATATTTGGGAAATTAATTATGTATGACAAAGGTAGCGATGCATTTTCTATACACTGGACACCAAGTTTCATGAAGCTTAGATCATAAGCAAAATATAGAATCAAAAAATAAATACAATAAATCTTGTCAAAGGATGATTACAACAAACAAACATGCAAATAACAAGTACCATTGATTACAAGTTAAAGCTAGTTGTTCAATGTATTTGCAAAGAATTTCAAAATTACAACTTTGGAACTCTGCGGAGCGTGAAAATGACGACTGAGAGGCAAATAACTACAGTGACATAAAAGAATCTACATCTTTTGATTAAAGACAAGTTATCATTGAGGCTTTTATCATCTTGAACTGCTTCCAAAGATTGATAGTAACATATCAATACTACAATGAACTAATTGTTTATAATTAGTTCGGTGCTGGTGAGTTGAAAAAAGTTTACCACTCGAAAGCTGATGAAGTTGAAAATGACCAATGAGAACCAAGCCATCTAGAGGAAAAAAATCTACATAGTAAACAATGGAGCATCATGTCGTTTGTCATGAACATGTTGTATCAATTCTCAGAAAAGAATGAAAAGACAGCATGAAAATATAATTGTATTGGACCGACCAAATAACTACCAATGATTCTCGAATCCAGTTGAACAAGTAATTGTGTGGTTCCAGGAAAAGGCAGCTACATCTTTGTCCATTTCAACAGCTTCACGACAATCTACACTCATTTGAGGCCAAAAGAAAATTTCAAGAGGCAGCAGAAGCAATCGTTGAGTTAGCGCATATAATCCATGATTCATATAACAGTGGATTTCAAGGTGTGAAAAAAAAAAACAAGAACCTTGAGACAAATCATGACAGGGACTACCACAAAATCTTCCAGGCACTGCTTCAACCTAACCAAGATAGAGAAACGATCAACAGAAAAGCATGAAAATGTTGAGATTGGGACAAGAAAATAGAACACGGGGTTAGAAAAACCAGCAACAAGATATTTTCCACTGATACACTGCTTTGTAATTCTTCTGGCCTGTCAGTAACAAGAAATCATGGTGAAAAATCATTGGCTAATGGCATTTCAAGGAACCCAAATACACAAAAGGAGATGCAAACAAATGGCTATGCAAAAGCCTCCTACCAAAAGGAAATGGTCATCGAGGCAACGAGCTGATCATGCGACAAGTAGATTACTACACAAGAAAAACCATCCAGCTGCTACTTAGGACTTGAACCCAGATAACCAAAACGATCAGCCAATACATTCACATCTTCATTTTCACCTCCTTCATTACCTGGCATATCTAATTCTTCTTCAAACCTCTCATTTAACAGCTCTTCCCAAAATCCCTCATCAAGTTTTCGATCACCACTCCCTGAAGGCACCATCTCTTCTCGTTTCTCCTCTTGCTCCCTTCTTGTTCTTCCATATCCTTGCATTTCCAATGCAAGTGCTTCCAGCTCTGACATTCCAAACCCGTAATCACCGTATTCTAAAGGTTCAGCCTTAATGGGGTTCATTCCTTCACCACTATGGCTTGATTCGCTGCCGCCAGCTCCGCTAGGCCCTTGATCAATTGGCCTTCTTCTCTTCTTAGTCGTGGCTTCCTCTAGCTCCTTTCTTTTTTCTTTTTGTTGCGCTAGCTGCTGTAGGAAGGCGGGGTTTTGCATTGCTCTAGCCAAAAAAGACATCATTTGTTGCTGTTTCTTTTCTGTGCCTTGTAGCCTTTGTTCCATGGCTTGAAGATAGGCTCTCGTATTCTGCTGCTGTTGTCTAAGCTTCACTAATTCCATCATTAACACTTGTTTGTCACGCACCAGACGCTCAATTTCTCCATCTAACCCAAACCGGCCCACTTCAACACAAGGACCAAGAGCTTGGGGTGGAGGGAAAGGCTGAGATGGAGCCTTTCTTCTTTTAATGTTCTTTAAATGATGCCTCTGGCCCCTAAGAAATCCTTCATTGGCAAATTCCCATTTATCTGGATCAATCTTTCTAAAACCCTGCAGCAAAAAACAATTTACATTTAGCGTAAATCTGTAAATCCATTCAGTTCATTTTGGATGTGCAAAGGCAGTAATCCATTTAAAGTTACGGACTAGAGTGACTGTTAATAATTTGTTATTGGTCAGTGAAACAAAATAAAAAATTGAGATTCATATAGTAGATGCAAGCAGAAATTAAAAAATTCATGCTGAATATTGTACTCCTGACTTTTGCAGCAAATAAAAAATTGAGCAAGTCCCACTTCCAGAAACAACTATTGAAATTAAAATTTAGAACACTGATGCCACAGTGCAACTTGTTACAAAGAAGACAAGGAGTAATAATATTGAAACGCTTAGTGAACATTCTACCGATTCAAAAATAAAATAAAATTTATTGTCATGTGAGTTTCTAGAATCTCTAAGAACTATCTTTTTATCATTAATTATTCAACCAAAACAGCGGGGCATTAGCCATTAGACAGTCCAATAAGCGCACAGATGTTTGACATATCAAGAACCAATCAGAAACCACCACTTATTTACGCTAAAACCAGCACACTGATTGGAGATGAATAATACAAATCAGCTTTTCGGTTTTTTTATTCCCTTGCGCCAAAAGAAGGAAAAAGAAAGAAAAAGGAAAATAAATTACTCAAAGCAAATGTGAAATTTAAACACGAAATTTAGCGATAAAATTTGAGGACATAGAAAATCAAATGAATGGATTATCAGTTGAGGGGTTTGAGGAGAGGACTTACGTAAGTATTGAGCTGTCTGACAAAACTGGAGAAATTATTGTGCTTAAAGTATCTAGGAAGAAGACCAGTTGAAAAGGCATGATAGTCCCAAACAACAAAGCTACCGCCTCCTCTGCTCCAAGAAACTACGTGATTGGTGTTTGGATCATCAACCATCTCATACGTCTTGGTCAGGAATGGCGGAGGTCCAGTGTCGTGTAAGCCCTCCATCGGTTGGGGCAGTGGCATCGCTGGCCGCTGATTGTCATCGCCGGACTGCGACGAACTCAAACTCGAAGACTCTTCTTTTACCATGTAATACGGATTCATGGTGCTAATTACCAATTAGAAGATCTAAAGGAAGCTCGTTGAATTGGGAGGAGAACAAAGAAGAATTTTTTTGCAGATGACCTAACGTCGAAAGAGATGAAATGGGTTTCTGTTGAAACGAAGAAAAAGAGAGAAAAAATGAGACTACTTACCATACACTACTCCTAAATACGGAAAAACAAAACAGAGGACTGATACCAGAGTTTATAACTGTGGGTGGGCACAATCAATAGGTTAATCATATGATAAATACATGGAGATTTAAACTGGTGATCGTTATGACAAAAGGAAAAGAAAATAAAAAGACAAGAGTGAAACTTCTTTTTTCTTTTTTCTTTTTTGGCACACAGCTCCTAGCTCTGTTTTTATGAAAAGTCGTTTTTGCCGTTACAATGTTGGTAAGTCGATCGCGCATATGCGAATGAAGCTGCGGAAGTTGAATTAATCCGGCTTAAAATTTAAATAGACTTCAAAAATCGGTTAATTAAAATAATGGTTTTAGAAAGTTCTAGATCAACAATGAGTTTTTTTAATAATTTTTTATTTTAGATATTTCTTTCTTCATTTGGCAATTGAGAGAGTGGTCCTTCGGAAAGTTCTGGAACTTAAACTGGCTGAACGATGGCATGGTGGTGACATGGGATGCGATGGAGCTTAGCAAATATTAAACTATTGGTATCGGTTGACTTTAAAGTTTTTTTTAAAGTAACAATCTAGTTTTTTTTAAAAATATATAAATACACTCTTATTTATTAAATATTTTTATTAAATTAAATAATTATTATTATAATTACTAAAATATCTTTTTAAATATAATTTTTTTTTGTATTTAAATAAAATTCGTACAATTATATACGTAGCATAAGTTGATCATTGATTAAATTTTGACTATTGATTGTTATTAATTATTATTGTCAGAGTTGATTGCGATTGGTTAATCGTTAATCGGAGTTAATTAATTAATAATCGATACCGAACCTATTGATCATGAATCTATTGAATTTTAAATTTTTTTATATGCACAAAATGTAAGATTATTTTTATCAATAAAGTGTCATAAAATTTAATATTAATGAGAAAAAAATAATTATCTTATTATTTTTTTTAATTTTAGTACTCTTTTAATGTTTTATTAATAAAAATAATTTTATCATCGTGGATCATAAATTTAAAATCTGATAATGTGCACGATGCATCTACCTGCACGGAAAATCTCTCCTCTCTCTCTAAACCATCGTTGGAGAGACAAGTATGTGCAGAAGGTTACTCTCTTCTTTTTCCTTCATTTTTCTTTATCTCTCATTGTTCCTTTCTTCATTTTCTCTACTTCCCACACTGCCTCCTCTGTTTTTCACTTAGACAGAGTTGGCCATGTAAACTGGTTTTTGAGTATTGCCTTTCTCAAGCGATAAATGCACAAACATCTTTGAGTATAACAAAAACAAGGTCGTTGGCTATTGATTAATTTGTGGGATGGATACAGAGAAATTAATAAAATTTTGCAGTGCTTTTACTATATCATTGGAAGAAAACGAAGTTTTTAAGATTGATGGGGAGGAGAAAGCCTATGGTGAAGAATTAAATGATGGAAATTTATTAAACATCCATGTGTCAGGTATGGAAACTAGTAGAACATCTACAAATTGAGAGTTTAGGGAATAATAAATTCTTGTGTCAGTTCCACTCGATTGAAGGCAAAAGAAATATAGTAGATGGGAAACGATGGCATTTCGATAGGGCATTAATTGTGCTCACAGAAATGGAAGGATTAGAGGAAATAAGGAAAACGCCTTTCAAGTTTACTTATTTCTAGCATCAGATACACAATATCCCTATTATGTGTATGCAGAGGAGGATTGTTAGAAGTTTGAGCAGCAAGTTGGGTGAGGTTGAAGAGATTACGGCTGATGCCTAAGGTAGTTGTATAGGCAAATTTGCTAAAGTTAAAATCAGAATCGACATCACTAAATCGTTGAAACACTTTATTAAAGTGGGTTTAGAAGGCTCGGGTAATGAAGCGATTATGCCTATCTAGTATGAAAAACTTTCTGATTTCTGCTATGTTTATGGCAGAGTTGGTTATAACTTCAAGGAGTGTGAGGAAAAAACAAGAGGAAAAACCATGAAGAGGGAGAGACAAGTACTCAGGCCAAGGAAGGGGATCTGGAGTTTGGGCCATGAATGAGAGCAGGAAATCTGTTCGACTTATATAGACCAAACAGAGCCAAAGATAAACCAACCAAATAGACACCCCTAGATGTTATTGCTAGCAACCCATAACAACCACCAAAACACCAAACTAGATGCATAAAAATGCCCTAACAACTTGTACTCCATTGAACCTAGAAACAGTATCACAAACATAGTTAACCCCAATCAACAAAATAACTCAAGTACCCAGGGGCTGAATCAAAGCGAGTTAGAGGATCCACAAGACCTGTAAATGGGTCACATGAGCATTAATGAAGTAAAAGAAGATGCTCCTATAGACCTAGATCTATGGGTAAATAGCAATCCAAAAATAGATGGCTATCACAGCAGTCAAAAAGATCACGAGGGAAATGATAACCTAGTAGAGGTGGAGGGAAAAAATGATATAATGGGAAGTGTAAAGGAAGCAGGAAAAGTATTGGCGGGTTCCGAGGGATTCCAAATTCTTAGTGTCGAAGTTGATCAAGTTTTTGAGATAGGCTAGGAAAATGACAAAGAAAATCAAGCCCAAGGAAATGGAAATAAAGTCTGTAAAAAAGGCCCAGTTAAGAAAATTAATAAGAAGTGGGAGCAAATAGCAAGAAGGCCAGTTACAAAAAATAAGCCCATAGATATTCTGGGTAAATAGAAGGATAGAGAGGATGTATTTCAAGGCCCACAAATAATTTTAGATAGAAACAGAAGCTCTTTCAAAATTCAACGGCTAGCATCACCGTGTGGGAATAGTGCTGTTATTGGATATCTCTGCAATAATAAAGTTTCATCAACGGAAGCTGATTTCTAGTCTCGCTGGCATTAATGAGGCTGTCTAGCTAAAATGTCCAATGTTTGGAGAATCCTCAAACATTCCAAACCCTATCAAAAATCCTCAAAGAAAGCAAACCAAGTATTGTTTTCCTAAGTGAAACAAAGCTCAAGGACAACCAGATGAGAAAAGTGAGCAGTAAGCTGGAGTGTGAATACTATTTGGCCATAGGCAGACCTGGGTTGGTTGAAGGAATGGCTTTAATGTGGACGAACGAGGTGAATCTCCATGTGATCTCTTACAACATAAGTCATGTAGACTCGATAGTTGTGGATAGTTACAGTTTTGCTTGACATTTCACTGGGATATACGAAATGTCCGAGAATGAACAAAAGCAGCACACATGGGAACTAATTAGAAGGCTAGCACAAATGAATGATGCTCTATGGATTTATGAGGGAAATCTTGTCCCAAAATGAAAAAATTGGTGGTAATCCGAGATGTCCAAAAGTAATTGAGAGCTTTAAAGCTGCTATAAGAGATTACAAGTTGGAGGATAATGAATGGTGTGGCTTTCCTTTTACGTGGTCAAATAAACGGTATAGACCAAATCTTATAAAGGAAAGACTAGATAGGTTCCTTTGTAATCAAGCTTGGGCAGACAAGTTTCCTAGATTTCAAGTTAGTAGCTTAGCTATCACAGGTTCTGACCATAGGCTTATTATGTTTAAAATTTTGAAGTGCAATATGTCTTACGGGAGAGCAAATAGTGTAGGGTTAAATTTTATTATAAGGATTTTTGTATTGGGATTTGTGCTCATGTGCCATCTTAATTTTATATGAATATTGTATTTTTATACTTGTGCAATAAATAAATATTTCGTTAAATCGTTAATTATTTTTTATAAGATAAGATACTTGTAATATTTGGGACATGATATTGATCTGAAGGAGTTTAGATCAGGTCTAAAAAGTTATAACTTTATTTAAAATAGGATAAAGACCTGAGAATATACTAACAATGACATAGTTTCAAAGAGTTGCAAGTGTTGTTAGGAAATGTTATTGTATAAATATGTTCTCAAATTATATATTCTTGATCTATTTCTACCAACGTATGGTCTATCAAGTGGAATTGATTAATATAGATCAGTGTATGTCTATATCTAGATAGTCCATACGGTTAATCTTAGTAGACTATGAGCTTAATAGAAGCTCGTATAGATATATAGGTATTCAGTAAGGACTAGATAGTGAACAAGACTCAATGAAGACCTCTAATAGATATCCCATAAAACTGTCAATAAAGGGTCTTCTCAAGTTGAGTAGTATTCACGGTCTTTTGACCTGAGCACTATACTAAGCTGTGAGTGATCCATTATACTTAGATTCCACACATGTCAGAGACCTTTTAATGGTCTAACCGTTAGGTGTCACTAGGTATAATCCAATGCTTATGGAGTGTGTGTAGACATGGGATCCATCAGCTGTTATGAGTGAGTTATATATCCAGATACTCTAAAGTTATATTCTAAGAAGTCTTATAGCCATAAGCATTAAACCCGAGAAAGAGTTTTCCGTGGTATAAACAATATCGCAAAGGAGTTTGTGAATATTGTTTATCGGAATATGAATTGAAGAGATAAGTTTATGGTTGAGCAATAGAGGACTTGACAGTGTTAATTTATGTCTCCGTTCTTCCAAGATATATATGACAGAAGGATTATAGGAATATAGATTAGCCTCAACTTGTATGGTTACTCGTCATTTTGCATTATCCATAGCATGTGTATGGGACATCAGTTATGAACTTACAAAAATGTTCCGTGAGACAAAATGAGTGTGAACCTAGGGAGTCTCACTATATGAAGTATACTCGTTGAACACGTGGTAGCGCACCAGATTGAATTGTTTGATCTGGAAAGTTTTTAGAATCTGTGAATTTATTTTAAAGTCTCTCAAGGAGTAGCTAAGGTATAAGTGTTAAACCTAAGATTGTGTTAAGTGAGATTTGACACTTTTATCTACCTAGTGTATGCTTTAAATTGTACCAATAATTTGTGTGAGTACTAAATTTGACATTAGTGGATATAGCTATCATTTAAATGAGATAATTGTTATTTTATTTAAATTAATTCATTCGACCATTTATTTATTTCAGAGTCGAGTCTCTCATGGAGTAATTAAAGTTTAAGTGTTAAATCTAAAATTGTGTCAAGTGAGAGTTGACATTTTTATCTACCTAGTGTATATTTTAAATTGTACTAATAATTTGTATGAGTACAAAATTTGACATTAGTGGATATAGCTATCATTTAAATGAAATAATTGTTATTTTTATTTAAATTAATTCATTCGATCACTTATTTATTTTAGAGTCTCTCAGGAAATAGTTAAGGTTTAAGTATTAAATCTAAGATTGTGTCAAGTGAAACTTAATACTTTTATCTATCTAGTATATACCTCAAATTGTACTAATAATTTATATAAATACTAAATTAGATATTAATAAATATACTATGAAACAATTGTTGTTTCATAGCATATAAAATTAGGCCAAGTTTAACAAGAATAAAGCTTTTATAATAAATAATTCGACCATTTTGTATATTAAATTGAATTGTTTCATTTACACCATTTGCTATTACCATATGTTCATTTTTGATTGCCTATTCACAATTCAAAATAAATTAAATGAATTTGATTTATGTTAAAAGCAGGAGGTGGCTTGATTTCATTATTTTGCCATATTGCAAGCCATTAATTACCTCTTTAATTTAGCTGTCGAGACAAGCACCATATTCAACAAATGTTGATAAGTTGCTGCTGGCATTAGTTGAGCATTGTCATGCTTCATTAAGTGGCAGCTAAGAGCAATTCAATTGGTTAAAGTAGGTGGCAATTTCACTATATAAATGACCGAGAAATATGAATTAAAGTGAGTGAATTCAATTGAGTCGAGTAATAAATTTGAAATACTTTTAAAAGGTTAAGTATTAATCAAAAAATTAAAAGCAATTTAAGTAAAGTAATTTATATTTGAGAGATAGAATTGAAGCAAGAGTTGCTTCAACCATTTTAAAACAAAGCTACTATTTTAGCTTGAGGAAACCCACCATGCTCTCAATTAAAATTGTTTAAAGTATGATTCAAGGGTGAGTCTCATAATCTCTGAGAGAATGGAATACTGTTGGAGCTGTTGCTTATGTGCTATTATAATATTATATTAATATTAATTGTTTAATATTTTATGAATATCAATTGTTTAATATATATATAATAAATATTTTAAATAAAATCATTAATATTAAATATATATGGTACAATACTTGTAAGATTACAAACATTGTATAATTTGAAAGAGTTCATATCTGGTCTACAGAAATTTAGATCAGGGCTAAGAGTTAGTAATTGCTAAGAATTAGCAGGTTATAAAAGTCAGCAAAATCTAAAGAGTTAGAGTTTTATTTGTAATGGGACAAAGACCTGAGAGTATACTAGTAATGACATAGTTACAAAGAGTTGCAATAGGTGCTAGGAAATGACATTGTACAAGTATATTCTAAAACACTGTGTTCCTTATCTATGTTCATCAATGCAGGTCTATTCGTGAATCACTATTATGTAGATAAATATATGTCTATATCTGCATGGTACAAATATTTGTTCTTAGCTGTCCATGAGCTTAATGGAAGCCCGCATAGACATGCAGGTATTCAGTTAGGACTGGATACTGAGCAGACTCAGGAGGACCATATTAGATATCCTATGAAACCGTCAATGATAGGTCCTCTCAAGTTGAGTAGTATTTGTGGTCCTTTAACCTGAGTGCCACGATAAGCTTATAGGTGATCCATCAACTTTGGTTCCACGTATATCAGATATCTTTCATGGTCTAATCGCTACATATAGCTGAGAATGGTCCGATGCTCATAGATTCTAGTGTGCGTAAATATGATCCGTCAGCTCACATATATAAGATATATGTTCAGATGCTTCGAAATTGTATTTTATAAAGTCTTGTGGCCACAAAAGTGTTTGCGAATAATTTTTTTTAGATATGATTCTGGAGATAAATTTATGGATGAGCTTATAGGGATTTGACGGTGCTAATCTATATCCTTACACATCTAAAGTATAAATGATGAAATGATTATATGTATGCATTCTGACCTCAACTTTCATGGTACAAATATTTGTTCTTAGCTGTCCATGAGCTTAATGGAAGCCCGCATAGACATGCAGGTATTCAGTTAGGACTGGATACTGAGCAGACTCAGGAGGACCATATTAGATATCCTATGAAACCGTCAATGATAGGTCCTCTCAAGTTGAGTAGTATTTGTGGTCCTTTAACCTGAGTGCCACGATAAGCTTATAGGTGATCCATCAACTTTGGTTCCACGTATATCAGATATCTTTCATGGTCTGATCGCTACATATAGCTGAGAATGGTCCGATGCTCATAGATTCTAGTGTGCGTAAATATGATCCGTCAGCTCACATATATAAGATATATGTTCAGATGCTTCGAAATTGTATTTTATAAAGTCTTGTGGCCACAAAAGTGTTTGCGAATAATTTTTTTTAGATATGATTCTGGAGATAAGTTTATGGATGAGCTTATAGGGATTTGACGGTGCTAATCTATATCCTTACACATCTAAAGTATAAATGATGAAATGATTATATGTATGCATTCTGACCTCAACTTGTATGGTCTAATATGCTGATTTATAATATTCGTGATATGTACGTGGGGCATCGATTATGGACTCATGGAATAATTTCATTTGACAAATCGAGCATGGACCTAGAGAGTCCCGCAATATAAAACGTACTCATTGTGCACTAAGGCAGTGTATTGGAGTGAATAGTTTAATTCAGTAAAATCCAACAAATTATTATGTTAAATTAACTAAAGTACATGGTTAAGGTAAGACTTACTTTGGGTTAATTTGGTAACCTAACATAATTGTAATTTCACTTAATTGATTATTTAATTATTAAATAATCAAGATTTTATTATTTAATTATTAAATAAAATTTAACTTAACCTAAGTTAATTGTTAACTTTAGAGCTAGGTTAAAATTAAGATATATTATTATATTTAATTATTAAATAAATTTTAACTTAATTTTAGTTAATTATTAACTCTAGAGTTAGGTTAAAGTGAAATTAAGTCTATTTGAAATGCAAATGAATTTGAAATTAAATACATTTATATATATATTTTAAATGAAATAAAATTCCTAAGTTTTACAATTTGAAATAGCCAGCCAAAATTTTGGGAGAAAGAGAGAAAAGAAATTGTTTCCTAGTTTTTACTTTAAGTGTTGAAATTAATTCATTTTAGTCAACTTTCAATTTAGGCTATTTATTGTAATAACAAAAATGATTTATTTTTAATTGTTCAAGTGTTGATTAAAGGTAAAAATAAATTATTTTCATTAGATTAAGAGTTAATCTAAAGGTTTTAAGTGTTAAACTGGTGCTAAATTATAGGTTGTTATTCTAGGCAATCAAACACACTTCTATTAATTGTTAAAATTGACGGCAAGTTCATTTCATGCGGACTCCAAATAAAATTTAATCCAAAAGCTTCAAAGATAATATTCTTAATATTTGTATTAATTTGATTAATATGTATAATTTGTGTTCATTGTTTAATTTTTTGCTTCCGCTGTATATATATATATATATATATATATGTATGTGATGGGTATATTTGGATATTGGACACATACACCACATGCATGCACCCATGATTTTATCATCACCCAATAAGTACTAAAGAACTTGGTGGAAGAAAAATGAAGATTAGGCTGCTAACAAATGAACTGGACAAGTGTATGCAGCAACACGATCAATTTGATTAACAAACGAGAGTTAAAGAAATAGAATGTCAGATTGATAAGTTGCTCCAAGATGAAGAGACCTACTGAAGACAAAGATCAAGAATCGCATGGCTCAAAGATAGGGATAGAAATATGAAGTTTTACCATGCTAAGGCTAGAAGTAGAAGAAGAAAAAACATAATAAATTACATATTTAATGAAGATTAGATCTAGGTGGATAGTGAAGCAAAGGTGGAAGAAACTGTTTGCAATTACTTCAAGGCTTTCTTCCAATCAACAAATCCTTATAAGAATGACAAAGCAGCTACTTAGCAAGGGATAGAACCTAGAGTGACTCAGGAGATGAATATTGAGCTTTGCATACCATTTTACATAGAATAAATAATAAAGGCAATTTGGCAAACCAACCATTCTAAAGCCTCAGGACCTGATGAAATGCCTACCAATTTTTACCACAAGCATTGGTGCATGGTTGCGAAAAGCACAATCCAGGTCTGCTTAAAAATCCTGGACAATCAAGGTAATCTTAATTTCCTCAATCACACATTAATTGTCTTGATTCCAAAAACAAAAAAGTCCTCAATCCCCCCACAATTCATACCTATTAGTTTATATAATGTACCTTATAAATTTATAGCTAAAGTCATTCCTAATAAGCTGAAAAAAGTTCTTGACTGTATTATATCACTAAATAAAAGTGCATTCATTTCAGGAAGGCTTATTAGTGATAATATCATAGTGGGATATGAATGTTTACATAAAATTAGAAACAAAAAGATGGGCTAACAGGGATATGCAACACTCAAATTAGACATAAGCAAGGCATATAATAAGCTAGAATGGGTTTTTCTTAAAGTAATGCTTAAATTAGAGTTTGATGCCGGTGGGTGATAGGGGCATAAAAGCACTAGTAGGATTTGTATTTAACTTTTGTATTTTACTCTAAATCATAAGTATTTGACTATTTAATTATGTTTTCTAATCATAAACAGATGCACGACAGAAAATGTGATGCATAGGAATAAATGGAAGGTAAATCGAACGTCAAATGAAGAAGTTACGCTCAAAATACGAAAGTAGTGCAGCAGCAGGTGGTTGGGCGCCGCAGTGCTCATCGACGTCTTGACAGACCTATGCTCGTGCCCAGCGCTGTGGCGCCCATGCGGATGTTTAAATACCCTTCTAAACTCGCCTATTGAAGGGGGATTCGAAACTCTTTGCGCCTAGGGTTTCTCTTGGCAACAAAAACACTATTTTGAGGCAAAAATAGGGAGATTTAGTAAAGAAAAAAATGCAAGCAGCGAATACACAATCAAACCAAGAGATCAAGATAAATTGTATTGAAGATTGAAGAATCAACTCTTGGGCAATCAAGACAAGAGGAAGAAGAAAAACTCAAGGCATCACTTGTGTTATTTTCTTTCTTAGTTTTAAGTGATGATTTTGATCATGATATTTTTATACTTTTGCTTTGATAATCTTGTTTTGAACATGAGCTAAATTCTTTTGATCTAAGGTTAGACGTTATTGAACTTAGTATGTAATTGATTCTTTTAAACTCTTCGTTATGAACTTTTATCCCTTAATTGATTCAATCTATCTCTGCTTAATGCTTTCATTATACTTGATCACTATTTTGATTGTTTAGGAACCATGATAACTTTGACGAAAGGAATCATATGTTTAGCCTACGGTAGATTGATACATGATCATAGGGTAATGTATATGAGTTCCACTAGGATAGACATATACCTAGGTGGCATATATGGTTTGATTAGACTTAATCTTAATGAGTTGCATCTTATTCGGATTACCATAGATATATAGATAAATGTTAGAGTGTGATATTATCATTCGACTATCGACAGAAGCTTATGATGAAATCAGTGTCTAGCCAATCAATTGATAAAAAGGGAATAACTAAGGGGTTAAAGGATTCAGTGAACTATTAGGGGATACGTCGATACCCTAGATTACCTATCAATTTAATGAATTCTATTTTTAAGTATTTGCAATATTTTAATTAGGTTCAATTCGATAGCAATAATTTAGTTAGTTAAACTCCATCCTTGAAGCTAGTCTGGATAAAGGTAAAGTAGAGTAATTTTAGTATTCGATTGAAGAAAATAAAAGCAATAGTCTTTGTGGGATCAATAATCTAGACTTAGTCTTATATTACTTAATACAAAAAGCGTGCACTTGCGCTAGGTCATTAAAATAGACATCAGTGGGTTGATCTAATTTCTATATGCATTACTAACCCTTCTTTTTCCGTCAAAATAAATGGAAAACCAAGTGGCTTTTTTTAGGGCAAGCTGGGGATTAAGACAAGGCTGCCTCTTGTCCTCATATTTGTTTATTATTGGGGCTGAAGTGCTTTCATCCTTCTTGAAGCAAGCTGAACTTACAAGGAAACTTAGAGGGGTCAGGTTCAATGCTTCGTTGGCTGTCTCCCACTTATTGTTTGTTGATGATAGCTTGACGTGCATCAATACTACATAACAAAAGTGTAGAACCCTCAAAGGCATTGTTAATTGTTATAACAATGCTTTAGGTTAGACTTTCAATTTGGATAAGTCATCTATTCTGCTCAACCTAACATGAGAAGAACACAAACCTTAGCCATAAAAGCTATTTTATAGCTTGAAAAATCTTATATACATGAAAGTGTTGGAGCTAGTGCTTATGTATCATTCCAATATTATATGAAAATTAATTGTTTAATATTTATATAATAAATATTTCAAATAAAAATTATTAATTTTATTATTAAATGGTATTATACTTGTAACATTACAAACGTTATATGATTTGAAAGAGTTCAGATCTAGTCTAAAGAGTTTAGACTAGGGCTAAAAATTAGCAACGCTGAAAGTTATAGGTGCTAAGAGTTAGCACTACTAAAAGTTAGCAAGTTATAAGAGTTAGCAAAATTTTAAGAGTTAGAAGCCTTGTCTGAAATGAGACAATGACCTGAGAATACACTAATAATGACATAGTTGCAAAGAGTTACAATAAGTGCTAAGAAATATCATTATGCAAGTATGTTCTCAAACACTGTGTTTCTGATCTATATTTACCGATGTAGGTTTATCGTTGAATCACTACTATATAGATTAGTGTATGTCAATATCTGCATGGTATAGATAGTTATTCTTAGTTGACAATGAGCTTAGTGGAAGCTCGTATAGACATGCGGATATTCAGTCAAGACTGGATATTGAGCAGACTCACGAGGACCCTAATAAACATTCTATGAAATCGTCAATGGTAGGTTCTCTCGAGTTGGATAGTATTTGTGACTCTTTGACCTGAGCACTATAGTGGGCTTGTGGGTGATCCATCATACTTTGGTTCTACGTATGTCAGAGACCTTTTTGTAAGGTTGTGTAAGGGCTCATCAACTCTTTGGTCCACCAGTTAGATGACACTTCAGAGCCACCAATGCACCCACACAACCAGCTCAGGTTACCTGCGCTTCCAATAAATCAAACCCCTGCTCCCATCTCCATAAAGGCCTTATAAGCCAGCCTGATGGGTACAAGGACGAACTTCTAAAGGCCTATAAGGCCTTCATGGAGATGAGGGTAGGGGTTCGATTCCTTGAGGGCACAGGTAATTTGAGCTGGTTGTGTGAGTGCGTCGATGGCTCTGAGATGTTATCCAGCCGGTGGACTAAGGAGTTGATGGGCCTCACATAGCCTTAAAAAAATGCCGACCTTTTTGTCAGGCTGTGTGGAGTGCACTAACCCTTTAGTCCAACCAGCACCGAGATCACCATCCCCTAGTGCCTTTCGAGTACGATAGTGGTACCCATCAGGCTAGCTAGCCTGATGGGTACAAGGACGAACCTCTAAAGGCCTTTTTGTCAGACTATGTAGGGCCCACCAAATCTTTGGTTTACCGGCTGGATGACACTTCAGAGCCATCGACGGACCCACACAACCAATTCAGGTTACCTGGCCTGTAGTACCCAATATCCACAACCGGTAAGAATAAGTATTTATATATATATACGTATTTTATTTATATGTGGGTGATACTTGATTTATATATTGTTATTATTAGTGTTCGTATAGGTTAAGGACATACTATTAGCATTGGGTTTATTTACAAGACTTTAAATTTATTTTAGGGACCAAATTGTAATACTTTGAAAGTTTTAGGGGCAAATTCGTAAATATAAAAAATTAGCCTCTTAGTATAAAAATACACCTTTGAAACCCTAATTCTCTCATTTTGGTCGAGCTATCCCTTTTAGAGTGAGAAAAGAGAGAAAGAAATGGGAGAGAAAAAGAAGAAGAAGAAAAAAAAAAAGAAGAAGAAATTAGAAATTTGAATTTTAAGAGGTATATCACAACTATTTCTCAATTTATTGGTGTTAATTAAGTTAATTCATTTAATTTTTGATTTCTTGAAATATGTATAATTGAGTATTTGATGTGTATTTCGTAAGATATTGTGAAAATTGATGATGATTTATGTAGAGAGCTTAATAAATTATGATGAATTGCAGAATTTCTATTTGATAGTCTCTTGATCCAGAAATTTAATAAATTGTTGTAATTCGATTCTGGTATTAAATTTTGAGTATATTGAATTAGACATGTTAGGATTATCTGAGACTTTGAATCGATTGAAAATTCAAGAAATTGAATTTATAGTGAATTTACCAAAATGACCCTGAAATTTTGAAAATTTCCTATGTGAACAGTATGATACAATGGCAAACAATTTTTGGCCTACTGAATGATCTTTAAAAATTACAAATTTGTGTAATATGATAATTGTATATGTCTAATAGGATATACTCAAAATTGAGAAGTTAGATCAATGTGGTTAAATTGTTATGATTTTCTAAAGAGTGTTAGCTTATTGCAGTATTTGATTAATAAATTTTTAAAGTTATGGAATAAAATAGTTTTAAAATACTTTTGGCAGTGATTTTGAAGTAAAATATTTATCATGGATTTAGGTATGTGTTAAGAGTAATTATGTGATATTTTTATAATTTTTGAGTTAGTATATGATTTTATAAAATTGAAAGATTGAATACTATTCAATAAGTATCTTGATCCTGTCAGGTTAGTAGTTTGGATTCGATGATGTGTATGGAATGGATTGTGTAGGAATTTTGATATAATATTCATATATAAGAAGGATATATGAGTCAAGAATAATATATTTTGATTTTGGAGTAATTGGACATCATTTGATGTATTAGAAAATTTTGTTAAGTGTAAGTATTCAGAATAACAGGTTTTGAGAAACCAAGTATTTAGACCAATTTGATGTGATAAATGCATTGTGTATAATTTTGTAAGCTATTTAAAATATTTTGTGTGAATTTTGAGAGTTATGAAATGATTAATCTCCATTGATAGGTTAAGGAGATTTAAGTTTTATACCTGAAAGTGCTAAGAGGTAAGTATACTAGACTTTTTACTGAAATTACAATAAACATAGTAATTGTTTTGTATGATTTTGTAAATAGGGTTAAAAATATGTTTATATTATGCCAAAGTGTATTTGATATGAAATGTGAAAGACATATGTTTATGAATGTGTGCATTGACATTGAGCATGGACATACATGTGTTTTTGAAAGTGAGCTTTCAAAATGAAACGTGTTTAACAAAGAAAGCTTTGAAGTGTAATATGTCCATGAGAAATATTTTGTATTTTGAGGATGCTTGAACTCACTATTGACTTAGTAAGCATCTTATGTGATTTGTGGAGCCTTTATGTGTGGCCTTTCCTTCGGGATTGGTATATGTTATGTGTTCCGTATGTAGGGAGGATTCTATTGGTACCTAAAGGAAGATTGAGTCATCACATTCGTGTGGTGGCGTATTGGTACATGTGAGAGGACTCACCGATGATCAGGGTGAGGGTTTAGCTCTTACCTTCGGGCTTGAGCATTATATATGTGTAATTTAAACCTCACTTGTACTATTTCTCTCATACGGTATGTCACCTATGAGTGACATTTGGCTCATTATGTGATATGTGATGTGTAAGTCCTACTAAGTAGTAGTTGAGTGATGGTATTCCTGTAATATGTTTTGAAAGAATGTGTAAGTGCTTACATGATATGTGATTTAATAAGATTATAATTTTGATTGATCACAACATATCATACATATGCATTGCGTACATGTATGTATTTGTATTTGATATATGAAAAACAAGTATGCTTACTGAGTTTTATACTCATTATAGTTTATGGTGATTTCAGGTAAATAAGGTACATGTGTGCTTAGCGGATTTGGCAAGGCTTCTGCTGTTCCTTGGGTTCCCTAAGTTGTTAGGTTGCTAAGTGTTTCATTTGGGGACACGTGGGATAAGATATTTGATTTGTCCCTATTGAATAAATACTTATGTATTATTTTATTGTGTGTGGTTGGATTTAGTTTAAGTTTCACCAAGTGTGGTAATGGATTGATTTTAAGTAAGAATTTGTAATGAATATATTCTGAGCTTCCGGTAACAAAGTTGCTATTGGTGATATAGTAGAGTGTTAATCTCTGAGAAAACTCTGCGTATCTCCAGTTTACTAATTGTCCCAGTCATAATTCAATTGCTATAATTTTGAAAGAAATTAAAATGAATGTGCTTAAAAATATTATTGAATGAATGTAAATGATACCGTGTGTCAGATCTTTTGGGTCTGGGGCGTGACATGGCCAGCTCGATGGGTACTACCCTCATACTCAAAAGGCACTAAAAGATGAGATCCCAGATTCGAGGGGGGGAGGTTCGTGCATGAGTGGACTATGTGGGTGCGTCAGTGCCTAACTAGTAGTGACTAGTGAAGGATGGTGATCCTGGTGTTGGTTGGACAAAAGGATTAGTGGGCCCCATATAGCCTGATACTCATGGAGTCTGGTGTGAATAGATACAAGATTTGTCAACTCACATAGGTGAGTTGTATATCTAATGTTTCGAGATTGTATCTCAGAAAGACTTATGACCATAAGCAATAAATCCAAAAAAATGAGTTTCTATAAGGTTGAACAATATAGTTAAAGGGTTTGCGTATATTGTTCATCGAGATATAAATCTAGAGATAAGTTCATGGATGAGCTTATAGAGATTTAACGGTGCAAATCTATATCCTCGCACATCCAAGGTACATTTGATGGAAGGATTATACGTATACGCAATGACCTTAAATTGTATGGTCTAACGCGCTGATTTGTAATATCCATGACGTGTGCGTGAGACATTATTCATAAACTCATTAAATAGTTCTATTTGACAAATTGGGCATGGACTCAGGGAGTCCTGCAATATAAAGTGTACTTGTTGTGCACTGGGGCAACGTACTGGAGTGAATAGTTCAATCTAGTAAAATTCAACAAATTTACTATAGTTAAATTAACTAAAGTATATGGTCAAGATGAGACTCATTTTAGATTAATTTGATAACCTAGTAAGAACATAATAGTAATTTCACATAATTGATTATTTAATTATTAAATAAAGTTTAACTTAACTTTAGTTAAGAGTTAACCTTAGAGTTAAGTTAAAATTAAGATATTTGATTATTTAATTATTAAGTAAAATTTAACTTAACCTTAGTTAAGAATTAATTTTAGAGTTAGGTTAAAATTAAGATATTATTTTATTTTATTATTAAATAAGTTTATCTTAACCTTGATTAAGAATTAACCTTAGGTTTAAGTTAAAAATTAAGATATTTTATTATAATTAATAATTAAATATTATTTAACTTAACCTAAGTTAATTATTAATTAGAGTTAAGTTAGTTAAATATCTAAATTAACTTAAGGATTAAGTTAAGACTCGCCTAACTATAATTAAGGTGAAGTTAGTTTAAATGAAATGCATTTTATATATAAAGCGAAATAAAATAAAATTTGGCTAAGTAGCTGGCCATTTTGGAGGAAAAGAGAAGAATTGAAATTATTTTTTTAATTTTGAGATTCAAAGTGTTGATCTTGACAAATCTTCTTCTCTATTAAGGCTTTTTATTGTAATATCATAAGGGTTTGTTCTATTTGTTCAAGTGTTAAACAAGATTAAAAACAAACTATATTTAAGTTAAAAAGTTTAGCTTAATCTAATGGTTTAAGTGTTAAATCGGTGCTAGATTATAGGTTGTTATTCTAGACAATCAAACCCACCTCAATTGATTGCTAGAATTCACAATGAGTTTATTTCATGTGAACTCTAAACAAATTTTAATTCGAAGGCTTTAAAGGTGATATATTCTCAATTTGTAATAATTTGATTAATATATATATATATATGTAATTATGTTCAGTGTTTAATTTTAAACTTTCGCTGTGTACGTATATGTACAAAATATATATATTTGCATGATGAATACATAAATCACATACATACACTCATGATTTTATCAACACCTGACAGAAAGATATTTAGGACTTCATTCCATTGTAGGAGAAACAAGAAATCTTTTTCTAATGAAATTAATATCAAGCTTTCAAATAATACTGAGGCATAGAATGAGAAGCTCTTCTCTAGTTGTGGTAAGGAAATCCTAATCAAAGTAGTGAGGCAAGCACTGCCTACTTATGCCATAAGCATCTTTAAGCTTCCAAATGGCTTCTTCCTCTAGCTAGCCCAATGCACTTTCCTCTTCCCTTCCTCAAACGAGCCCCACAAGAATCTAGCTAGAATGCTTTGGAGGAATGGGGATCTTAGGTTCAGGGACCTCAAATGCTTCAACCAAGCCCTTCTAACAAAGCAATAGTGAGGATATTACAGTCTCCTGATTCTCTGATTTCCAAAATTCTAAAAACTAGATATTTCCCAAATACTCACTTTTTGGAGGCAAGGATAGGATCAAATCCCTCCTATGTTTGGAGGAGTATTTTTTGGAGTAGCAACTTTCTCAAAAAAAGGAATCAGATAACTTGTAGGTAATAGGAGCAGCGTACAGGTCTATCATAACAATGGACTCCCAGAGGGCACAACCCTTAAGCCAATTTCCCCCTAACTCTACTTGATGACAGCTTGGTTGAGTTACTGATAGATTACAATAACAGCTAGAATAGGGCTCTCATTGAACAATCTTTTATCGAGGAAGATGGTGATATTATTCTTAAAATACCTTTACCCCAAGCAATGACTAAGGATCGATGCTGACATTATGATAAAAGAGATGTATACTCAGTCAAGAGTGGCTATTATATAGCCTTAGACAGTTATGCTTCTCTAGAACCTGAATCTTCCTCAGACTACAGCAAGCTTTGGAAGCTAGTACGGAACTATTCCTCAGGAGGTTAAGATCTTTGTTTGGAGAGCCATTTCTGAACTGCTGGCCACTGCAGTAACCCTTACAGGTAGAAAAATGATCACTGACCTCATTTGCCAAAGATATAGAAAGGATCCTGAGACCAGCTTCAATGCCTTAATTAAATGTAAAGCAAATAAAGCTTTTATGGCAAGGCACTCAATTTGCAGAGTTGGTTAAAGGATGCAATAATATGGATACTTGGATGTTTGTCAATCATATCATATCTGTTGTCTCTAGTGCTGAACTAGTAAAGCTCTTAATGCTAATATGGACTAATTGGCAAAAGCAAGGAACAGTTTGTTGATGGAAGGAAAGCACTGCAACTCAATCTTGCTCGTTGTTAAAGCTGAGGCCTACCTGGACTCTTGTCAGCAAAGTCATGTGAAGTAATTTTCCTAGACCGTCCTAACAAAAAACTTAGTAAACCACACTAGTGAAGGGAGGGCTGGTCTTAAGTCTGGATATCTTATCTTTGTTGATGCTGCCACAAACAGTTGCAAAAACATTACAGGCCTTGGTGTGTGTATTAAAGGCTGCAATGGTCAGGTATGTCAGCAGCTGGCACCGTGTGTCGGTTGCAAATTTGCAATTGTGGACAGCCTTATTAAGGTTATCCACTTGCTCAACTCTCCCTATAAAAGGGAGAGTTTAGCAATTTTGTTATATAGACAATTTTGAGAGATTTTAGAAATTTGAGAGAATTTGGTGTATTGGAATTTTGGGTTGTAAGGTTAAAATACTACAATACTTGTATTCTCTATTTTAATAGTAAGAGATTCTTCTGTCTTCACCCGTGGATGTAGGCTAAAAGTCGAACCACATAAACTTTTGTATTTTGGTTTATTTTTATTATTTTTTTTAATTTCGCTTTAACTGCGACCATGCATCACCCTTCAATTTTCTAACAAGGTAATAGCCATGACAACTAAAATTAGTCCTTTTTAGGGTGATGTTGAGGCTACAGCAATTATGTATGTATTATAGGTGACTTTGGAACTGCATTTGTCTCTTGTATCAGTCTGTTCAGATGCTCAAAATATGGTTGATCTAGTTAATGTTTCTTTGATTTCCCTAAAGGAGATTAGGTAGGTGATTGCCGATATCTAAACTCTTTTGAAGCTGCATCTTTTAAATAGCTTACAATATATTTCTAAATCTTGTAATACCACAGCTCACAACTTAGCAAAATTTGCTATCAACAACGTTTGTTATGGACTCTGGCTGGACTCGTTTCCAGTCCAATTTGTTGCTTAATTCTATTTGCCCTTTTTTTAAAATAAAAAAAAACTCCTTTTTTTGAAAATGAAAATAACTCCTTGATTTGCTTATAATCAGAAAATTTTACGGTCAAAGAATTTAAAGCTTTTCGCCTTTGCTTGGTTGGTAGGGTGTAAGAAATTTACCGTAAAGGTATATAATTGAGAAAAATAAATAAAAGAAAAAAGTTTTCTGATACCGAGATTACAAACTCGTTTTATTGTTTTTGCTTTGTTTCGCTTTGAAGACAAGCGTGTTAAATATATAACAAAATTAAAATAATTGATTTTTATTATATATATTTTATAATTAATAGGTTATATTTAATTTCTTTATATGTATTTATGTTCCTTATTTATATTAACCTAAAACATATATAAATGTTATTTATGTAGCATTTGTAATACACAATATTATAATAACAATGTAGTCTTTTAAGTTTTACAGTTTCTCATTATTATTTTTGTTATCTTTTTCTTTTATATTTTATTTTTTCTCACATGATATTAGAGTTAAGTTACGATCATTATCAGAGCCTAATATAAATTTTCTCAACGCACTTGCATTCGCAACGGTTGATTTTCTGTCTCCTTATCAATGCGTTTGCAATCGCAGTGGTTGATCTTTTCAACGCACTTGCACTTGCAACGGTTGATTTCTTATTTTCTCTATCAACGCGTTTGCAATTACAATGGTTGATTTTCTCGACGTACTTGTTACTCCGACAACATTGTCACTCTACGATAACTTTGCCTCTCTTTCACAAGGGTTGTCTCTCTCCAACAAGGGTTATCATTCACCGACAACGGTTGTATCTTAAAAGTACTATTACAATTAAGAATATTCCTTTTCAAATTCAAGTTTCTACTATCTTAAATTTAAGGAGGGATGTTAAATATATAAAAAAATTAAGATAATTAATTCTTACTATATATATTTTATAAATAATAAGTTATATTTAATTTTTTTATATATATTTATGTTCTTTATTTATATTAACCTAAAACTTATATAAAAATTATCTATGTAATATTTATAATACATAATATTATAATAATAATAATATAATCTTTTAAATTTTATAATTTTTTTATAATTTTTTTATATTTGATCTTTTCTCACAAAGCGGATGAACAAGTTAAATGATCTCCTTCGTATGAATAAAAAGCACAAAAATAAGTTGTAAATAAAGATTTATTCATTCATTATTAAAGCCATAAGCTGAAGGGTGAAACGTGGCACGTGCAAGCGATGCCACATGGGACTCGTAGCTTATGAGAATGCAGCAAGCGGTAGATGTTGGAGAAACAAAATGGACATCCTCTATTGGCGACGGTGGGTGCGATATCGCAGTCCACAAATTGCAATTATTTAAATCCGGAACAAAATTATTTTATTAGCTTCATATAAATTATATATATATATATAAAGTGAACAGGAAACAAAATATCAAGCAAAGCCATAGACAGTCTCGCTCTCGGTCGTTGTTGTCATCAAAAGGAACAACCACATCCTTTTAAGAACTTGAGAATATGAACATATTGTTATTATCCACACAATGAAAACCTTCTACAACCTTCGCGAAGGCACAAAAATTAAATGGAATAAAATAATTTGTCTGAAATTATTGCGGATTCATTTTTGTGTCTACATATGAACAAACCAGTGTAATTGAGCAAGGCATGTGTGAGTAAATAACTTCAATTGGCAAAAACAATATCTCTATTTAATTAATTCTATTAAAGTTAGTCACAGAATGTAAAATCTATATCTCCTAAATCATATTCCTAACTAATTAACAGCAGCATGCATGCAATGCAGGTCGTTTAATTTTTTTTTTCTTGGTTTCCTTTTTGTGTTTTATGTTGGCTATTTCTTATGTTATTTTTTATAAACTGAAGATTCTGTTCACGATTTAAATTTTAAGGAGATAATTATGTACGTTAAAATTTATGTTCCAATGATTTGGAGCCAGCTAATACAAAATCTATGTATTCTGCCAGACAAAACTAGTAGATAACAAACAGTTGACCAGTTTAGGTCTTTGAGGTTTGAATCCGAGGTTTGGCTTCGAGTCAGGGCCAAAATGGTCCACGCTATGCGCCTTTCTTTGTACTTACAAACTTCAGGGCATGTTTTGATCGGTCAACAATGCTCGGCGTGCATGTAATTCGTAAACGTGTCACTTTGCCAAACTATGTATACGCCCAAATTAATTTTGGTTAAAAGAAAGAAAAAATAATAACACAGATAAGATCAAATCCGAGAGATTGAGCTCAGAATTAAATCGTAAAATATGACCAACAATTTTAGGTCTTTTCTTTGCTATTATACTACTACTTTTTAATCTGCCCGATTCTCTCTAATAAACGATGCAAAGGTACTACAGAAGGCACGCATGGCAATATACCAAAACAAAAAAAATAAATAAACAAAAAAAAAGTATGCATCTTTTAAGTACTTGACTTTCAATATTCTACACGAAGTACAAATGGATGACTTACATTAGTGTGACGTAAAAAAATAATTATAAAGATTTCCAGCAACTTTAGCAAAATGAACGAACTGCAAGAGCGGGCGAGACCACAGTGAATATGAATTATTGGAACCATAATAAAGAATTAATAAAAACGAAGCTTTTCCTTTCTGTTCAATTATTTAATGTGGAACCTTCTAGGTGTATAAAATATCCGTACCCCAACTTCCGATGCAAGTTGGCAATCCACCGTCCGTTATCTGAATA
The DNA here is from genome assembly GCA_946807835.1 of Ailanthus altissimus. NCBI lineage: Eukaryota > Viridiplantae > Streptophyta > Magnoliopsida > Sapindales > Simaroubaceae > Ailanthus > Ailanthus altissimus. The sequence continues at coordinate 27,671,796 of OX327684.1, forward strand.
TATTGGGAGCTATTGGACTCTCTTCCAAAATTTACCCTTTTTTCAACCCAAAAAAAAAAAATTCCAAAACCTAGTGCTTAGTGCTTACTCTTCAGAAGTAATAGAGATGATAAACAATAGACCGAACGTAATGAAACTGAAAAACGTAGCTTTTAACTGCCATGCCATAGCCATATTGCCATCTTTATAGTTTTTTGTTTTTAATTTTTTTGTTCTGTCTTTGTCTTCACCACAATAATCTCTATAAACTCCGTATTGTATTCGTTTGAGACAAACCCAAAGAGAACTCGTATAATCAACCAATCAAACCCAAAACAGAAAGCCCGTTAAAACAGCCCGCCGAAATTTGATTTGGGCTTGTTAGGCCGTGAGCACCATCCCCAGTCGCATGTATGCATTCCGTGCCAGAATGACTCCTCTTTTTACTTTTTGCTCATATGACTAGAGGTTAACTACGTAATACTTATTAGAAAGTGTCAATTTGAGAATTAGATTATATGCATGGTAAATGGTTCTTTTTTATAATCAAATTGCAATATTTTTACAGCAAACTAATTATGACATAAAAGAAATTATATTTAATAGCGTAAAATGTGAAATTATAAGACTCACGTGTACTATCAATGCCGCAATGTCAAATAAATATTGTTTGTTGATTTTAGAATATGAGAGTCTACGAGTTAAATATATATTTTTTAAAAATAATAATTTTTTTTAAAGATTAGATTAAAATAATTCCCCTTAACATGTATTAAATTTTAAAAGTCTTTAACTTAAAATTTCAAACTCAATCAATATCAATTACAACAATCATAATCAATAATAATATTATAGTGGTTTAGATGAATATAAACCTACATTCACTCCGCTGAGTATAATAAGCTTAATCAAATGTACTAATAAATTGTGTTTTATTGCAAGAGTATAAAGAATTGAAGCAGTTGCAGTTTTTTTTTTCTTTTTTTATTTTAGTGCATAAATGCGGCTTTTTTAAGATTGCGGCTTTTCTAAGATTACAATTTATTCAAAAAATCTCTCCCCTCAAAAGGTGATTTATAAGGTTTACACAAGGTAGAAGGTATGTCATTTTTTTTATTATTTAGTTCTTTTTTTTTTATAAGTTTCTCCATATTAAACTGTAATTTTTTTTTTAAATTATGATATATTTTTACTTTTTTGTTTATGACTCATCTCAATATTATAAAATTGTAATTTGTATAAAAAAATTTATAATTTCGATATTCTTAAAAATAAGTTCACATTGAGCCTTCTATCAATATGAATTTCTCCTACCATGCATTTAAAGGATTTTAGTGGTCACCATCTATTAAAATAGATTATCGAAGATATTTGTTGATACCAAATATTTGAAGGGCAAAGACAGTAGACGTGTCTTTAGGACACACCTTTAGATCATATCGAGGTTTTTTAATAATAGTGAGCTAGAGCCTTAGACACTGCAAACACCTTTTTATAAGGTTGAGCATTGAGCCAAAATCCCAATAAACAGTATCAATCAATTTTATTTTTACTTTTTTTTTTATAAAAGAAATAGATCTTATCTACATACAAATAAATATATATTAGTCAATCTGTATACTTCAAATACAGACGTGGAATTGATATTACAAGCTTTATATTATGTAAAATATACAAATAAATACAAATGGCTGGGATATATCAATTTAATTTTTTTATTTAAAATTTTGTTACAAATTTTTAGTCATTAAATTAATATTAGTTAATAATTAAAATTAAAGTTAAAATATAATGCTAACTCATAAACTCTTTATTATTAAATGAGCAATATCATATTTACTTAATTTAAATACAAGATTTGTCTTGAATGATATATTTATTATTAATTGGTATTATATAATTATTATATTTATAAAAAATAAAAAATTAATAATTATTTGATAAATAATAGTTATTAATTAATAAAATATTAGTTAAGATATAAATTTTATATTTCAACTATATTTATATAAACAATCGAGTAGCGAATTATATTATTAAAAAACGATTAACTACAACTTGACAATACCCTAATAACATAAAAAAAGACTTGGGCAAAACAAAATAGTGGCTCTAATAAAAAAAGAGTAATGTTATATATTTTAAATTATATTTTAAAAGTGATGTGTTAAATAAATATTAAATTATAAAATAATATAAATTTTAAAATTATTTATTATATTAAATATTTATTTAATATATCACTTTTAAGATACAATTAAAAATATAAATTTGAGATATTTAATATTATTTAATAAAAAATATCAAAAAAACAACTCAGAACATGATTATCCGTACTAAATCCATTTACATTACTCAAGCACCTAATTGTCACTACATTCTTAATACTTTGGAACACAGCATTAGCGTTTGGACAAATGTAACACTGCTCTTATTAAATTGCATAAAATTAATAATTTAAAATTTATGTAAAAATTCAAGTTAAGAAACTTCACCCAAAATTAAATATTGCTGATGATCGTTAATACTTTTTTCTTATTTGCGTCTAATGCGTTTTATAGCATCCATGAACCCACGGATGAAGAAGGCCCCTCACCTACCACCAGCCAATTTCGCATCATTGTTTTTAAACCCCCTTTTTTTATTTGAAAGAATCTTAATTATCTTGTGATTACGGAAACAACGGATAGTCCATTCTCCATAGTTCGTTACATGAGATTTAAGCTAAAAACAAGTTTTGCTGACGTGGCAGATCAAAGTGCCAGCGACAAATACAATCTGCAAACAGTATATAAAATCTACAGAGAGAGAGAGAGAGAGAGGGGGGGAGAAAGGAATCGAGAAAGAGAGAGCGCGCGCATTCCGTTCTTTACCGGCAACGTTCTTATATCAATTTCTAGCGTGTAAAATGAAAAAGTAAGAAAATTATACAAGAAAAATGAAGAGTCATTTATTCCATTCAAATCTGTCCGTTTTAGGGTTTATTATCATTACGATTATTGCGTATGCAATGATGCGTTCAAGCGGAGAATCGTCCAAGTGTTTGACGGTGTACAAAGAAGGCGGTGCACCAGCGGTGTTTCAATCCCCGAAATGCCCTCGGTGGAAGCTCTCAGATTACAATTCGCCTCCCCGTACGACGAGTCGTTGCCAGTCGGCGATGCTTCAGGGCCGAAGAAAATCTCAGGAGGATCGCACTCTCTGCGCTCTCGATCTTCACATTCCGTTTCCTGGTTATACAATCTTTCTCTAGATCTGCATATGCTTACTTATTGATACATATATGAATGTACTGATTGTGAATTTAAATCAGGTTTTTATTTATTTATTTATTTAATTTACAATTTAATGAGATGATAAATGTGGGTGTACGATTGTTAATGAAACTTGGTGTTGTGTTTAATGGACAAACGTTTAGATAGAACGTTTTAAGAAGATTGATAAGTAATCTAGCTATTAATGCTGAAGCAAAGTAAGTATCACTTACAAAAATATTTGGAAAAGCTATCAATACATATATTTTTTCTTCATTAGAAAAATCTCTAACCTTTGACCAGTAGAAAGGTAGCTCCAAAAGCTCTTAGGTGATGTCATTGAAGTACTTTTAAGATAAGAAAGGGGGTTCAGTCATAAAGGCCCTTGGATAAACCAAGAGGTGGGGCTTCAAATCTTCTTGGGCCACCTACCAATGATATTTATATCCTACGAGTTTCCTGACTACCGAGATTCTAAGGTTCAGTAGTAGTCCCCAATTTCTAACTCAGTGAACATCGAAAGGTTGAGGAGGTTTTAGGTCTCAAAAAATATATATATGTATATATATTTCGAGGAGAGTAATTTTTTTGATGAGCTATTTTATTTCTTCTTCCACCTGAAATGATGGTTTGTTTGCTCAAAGTAATTTGTTCCTCTCCTTTGACAAACAAAGCAATATGTGCCAAGGAAAATTGTATAAGCTTCGGCCTTTAAAATTGCAATTTGAAGTGTCCTTATCTAAACAAAGAAAAAAAAAATATTAGGGTTATGTTGTTCTTTTACTTGCACTGATTTTCAATTCCAAGGTACAATGCTGCCACGTCATGAGGAAATGGGCTTGTTGTACCGATTGGTTTGTTGAATGTAGAAGTTCAGATATGATGTCAATCTATTGTCAATTTCATACAAATGGTTGCTGAATTGTATAAAATTTGATATTGAAGCAGCTAGCAGAGGGCTTAAGGAGGTCACGGTTGGAATTGTGGCAGTATTTGATGGCCACAATGGTGATGAAGCTAGTGAAATGGCTTCAAAGCTTTTACTGGAGTATTTTGCTTTGCATACATATTTTCTCTTGGATGCAACATATTCTGTCATATTGAAGAAATCCACAGGAAGGTTTCCAAACAAGGGAGAACATGATATTGTTTTCCAAGTGCTTAATTGGGATGAAAAACTTGGTCGGCATGAGTTGAAATTTGAAAGGTGCTTTCTTTTGGCATTGTGGTTTGATTGTTACTTTCATTACATGCTTTACAAATGTGGATATGATTTTTCAATTTCAATGGATGTTGTTGTGTCCTCTTATCTTTTGTTTTTATTTTTCTATGTTAGTGGCAGTATATATTACTTGTGAAATGCTTTTACAGGTTTAAGTTCTCATTGCCTGTGAATTTTGATGATTCTTTCCACTTGGAAATTTTGAAGGAAGCACTGTTAAGGGCGATTCACGACATTGATGCAGCATTCTCTAAGGCAAGTTTAAAGTGATGTTTCTTAAATTTCTGGTACTGCATTTCTTTTTCTTGTGCTGACATTCATTCTGATTGCCATGAAGGAAGCATCTAGAAAGAATCTGGCTGCAGGTACTACAGCCACAGTTGTGCTGCTAGCAGATGGCCAAATTTTAGTTGCCAACATTGGAGATTCAAAAGCTCTTCTTTGCTCTGAAAAATTTCAGTCCCCTGCAGAGGTTAAATGTAAGAAAAATATTGATTATAATAGTCTTGACATTTTGCTTGTTGTATCGTGCAAATTTCCTACCTGGTTAGGTTGTATGATTCATAGCAGTACAATTATATTTGGGATATTGATTGAAACATAAGAAGGTAATTCACTTTGTGGTGCTTGTGATTATAGCTACTTTATTAAGGTTATACAGGAAGCAAAGAGATAAAAGTGCTGTTTCAAGATCAAGAGATTATAATTACTTTAAATCCACAACATCCAATGGACATGCACATTTTACTGTCAAGGAATTGACTAAAGATCATCATCCAGATAGAGAAGATGAAAGGTTTCGAGTGGAAGCTGCTGGTGGTTATGTTCTTCAGTGGGGTGGTGTGTCACGAGTAAATGGTCAGCTAGCTGTTTCCCGAGCTATTGGTGATTTGTCTTATAAAAGGTGAGGTTCACAACCATTGAGAAGTATGTGCGTTTGGTCCTTCAAAGGACCATTATGACTTCAATTCTAGGCATGCTAGTATTCTCTTTTTAATGTCCTAGTTGGATCCGCTGATACATTTATAATTTGAGAATTCTTATAATTTTTTCTTTAAGTTATCATCAGTTATGGTGTTATATCCGTGCCGGAGGTGACAGATTGGCAATCTCTGACTGCCAATGATAGCTATCTGGTAGCTGCATCTGATGGTGTGTTTGAAAAGCTGAGTTTGCAAGATGTTTGTGATGTATTGTGGGAAGTACACACACATGGTAGTGCTGGATCAGAACTCTCTTCTTCATGCTCATACTCATTAGCTGATTGCTTAGTGAACACTGCCTTCCAAAAGGGCAGCATGGACAATATGGCAGCTGTTTTGGTTCCTCTAGGGTCGACTTATGTTTCTCAAAACCTGCCGAGGGAAAGGTGTATTGAAGAGGGGGACATAGATCGCCCTAGAAAAGGGCTACAGAAATTCATTTCTAAACAGTCAGGTAAGTGGCTCTGCTGGTCATTTTCTGGTAGATAGTATGTTGCATGGATATGGACAAAGAAAATTAGTTTGTTCATGTTGAATGATTTGCTGGCTGTACAATCATGTTTATATCTTCATTCTGATGATTTTCTACCTGCTAATCAACTGATTTGGTTTGTGTCAACATGATCAGGTAATATTGACCTATTACAACTGAAACACGCTCATCCGATTACATCAAACTTTGACAGGTTATTGGTAAGGCTGAAAGTGAAAGTTTTTCCATTTTTTTTTTCTTGATGTATACCTTGATGTTAATTCTTTTTTCAATTATATTTGTTCCGTAATCTTGTTAAATGTTTCATGAAGAAATTTGTTATTACTTGAGGTATTCTTTAGGTGCCAAGATATGTATTTAGGTTAATTCATTCCTTTGCTCTGCAACACTACATTGTTTATGTGAATGGTACCCGAGTAATATGAGGACTATTTATTTATTTTGATGTCTTAACGAAATAACTGATGGTGGTTAAAGAAAGAGAAGACCAGAGAGCTTTAATTTAATTTGCAAGCTGGCTTTTTTGTATGTGGCACTTTTTCCTTCTTTCTATCAAGGGAATCCGTTTTCTGCTTTTGTTAGTTTCAGTTATACTGCTTTATCCCACAGAATCAAGGTTCCCTCTCGTTTTGAATCTAATTATTGAGTGATTAATTTCATGTTCTTTTAACCCGTGTAGTTATTTGCAATTTTTTATTACCTGAGAGTCTGGTAGATTTTACATACGTTTTACTTTGTGACCATCAAGAAACCCTGATCAACTAACTGCATGAGATCATTCAATTTCGTTGTTCTCTGGTCCAGCAATTTTAGCAGTTGAGACTAAATTATCTTAACATAATAATGTTGGCTGCTTTTATCCCTTTAGGTTGAAGGAAAACTTGGCAGTATTGGCTGTTTCTATTTATCTGAAAAGCTTAATGATGATGTGCAAAGCACATTGGGGGCTCAGAAGGATGACCCTGAAGATTGTGTGTATGACTTATTGCAGACTCTACCTGACACCCCTGACCACCACCGTTATGGTAAGTGAAGTTACTCTTGCAGATATTGGTACATGTACAGGTTCACGTGTGTGTGTCCAAGTTTCTCCATAACTTGTTTTGAACGGCTGTTCTTTATTTTTTCTCTTTATATTTTCCTTTGGTTTTGAAGTGGTCTTCTTTTTAAGAATGCTAGTCAATTGGTCATACTACAACATTTATTAGCTGTGTATTAATAGAAAGCCGTTTCCTTTCTCCTTACTTTCTATAGGTGGACTTCTAAATACATATAATGACAAGAATATGTGCTTGCACTTTGGGATGACGATAGATGGAACTAAAGATCAATGCATTAACCCTGAAGGTTTTGCTAGTGTCCTTGGTTTACTTGAATCTATACCCTTCCAGGATGTTGGTTCAGATTATGGATCAAATGAGTATGCGATGCCTGACTTGAGGTATATCAGTTCCTTAGTTCTTTTGTCCTCAACAAACCTTCACTGATTGCTATCAAATAGTTCAAGCTTGCTAGTACTACAAGAAAGAATGAAAGAAGCTGCACGTCTACTTACCTGCATGGAATGCAAAAAAATTTGCACAAATATAGATCTAACCTTACATGCATATGGCATACCATAAACTTATCCTGATGCGTCTATTTACCTTCGTGGAATGCAAAAGAATTTGCACAAATGTAGATCTAACTTTAGGTGTATACAGCATATCATAAAACTTATCCTGATAGCCTTAGTGAATGCTCAAAGTAGCACTCATTAATTATATCATGCTGCTAGTGGATGGGTTACCAGGTTATTTAACTTTTGCTAAATTTTGCTGCTCATATAAAGTACATAACGTTGATCCATTCTTTTTCTGTTTTTTGTCCAAACAAGCCTCTTAGATACGTGGTACTTCTTGATTATTAGGTATGTATTAAAGAAAAGGTTTGGTCGTGGATCATATGGTGAAGTATGGCTGGCCTTTCACTGGACTTGTCATAAAAGCAACAATGCTTCAAGCTGGAGTGAAATAACTAAAAACGTCTCAAAGAATACCACTCGTGAAGACTGGTGTATCGGAAATTCATGTAATAGCTCATATACTCAGGATTTCCCTGATGGTTCTTTTCGTGATGGCTTGTTCATTTTAAAGCGTATAATGGTAAGCTTTTTGATTGATAGATTTTATTTTTAAGGTTTTAATTTATTATCTTTATTAATTTTTTCCCAAGAATTTTATATGCAATGAGTTTATATTGAATACTTTATCATTGTTTCCAAGTTCCAGCTTTCTTTTATTTTTGTTGGATCAAAGTTAAAAAACTTCATTGAAATATTAAATTTTTGCTGTGATACATGATACAACTCTATTGATTATTGAACCTTCACTTTCAAGTTATTTCTTAAAACCTTGGTCATTCCATACATACTTGTGGCACCATATGTGTTGTACTGTCATAATCAGTACTTGTGGCACCGATGTGTTGTAGTGTCATAATTAGTATTAACTTGCTGTGGGTTCTAGTAATACATGGATCGTATCCTGGTATATATTTTTCTTACTTGCTCCTGTGTCTTTATTTTAAAGGTAATTATATACCAACTTGGACTTGGATTAAACAATATTTAGACTTGCATATATTTCTTTCATGTTTTTTAGTACATTAAGCATCCAGACCATGAGATATTGCAAGAAATAATAAGATAGTTTCAAAGTGTTTATGGAATGTATTTAAAAGCATGATTTGTGTTAACACACAACTTACAATGCTTATATCCATTTTTTTGGAAAATTTGGGATTACTGTCATGAGATTGTTCCATTTCCGATAAATTTTGAGGCGAACTTTTCATAAGAAAAAATTGGCTTATTTTGTAGTCATTATTGGCTTATTTCAATATTTTCCTTTTCCCTCAAAATGACGGGTTCAGCAATTTTATTTTTTCAGTAATTCTATTATTTCTTCATATGTCTGACTGTTCATCTGAAAGTCCGGATACATCTTGTTTGAAAAATGTTGCCTTTCTGGATTTTCATGAAACTTTCAGTGTTTTTTTTAAGGCACTTTATATTAATAGGATGATTATCATAAACAGGTAGAGAGAGGGGCTACTGTTTACTTAAGTGGTCTGCGAGAGAAGTATTTCGGTGAAGTCTTCTTAAATGCCTCTACGTCTTTTGGAGGTTTTCAATTATCTGCAACACCAAACACTTTCTTGAAAGAATCACGATCCTATTCTGATGACCTGTTGGACACTGATGAATCGGTTTTCCATGACTCGGGAAACAGCTGGAGTTTTGAAACCAATTTTGCTAGAAAATCTAGGTTTCAGAGAGCTTCATTTGAGGAAGGTTTGAAACATATTGCGAGATATGTAGAATCTTTTGAATCTCGATCTAATGAAATATGGCTTGTATTCCATCATGAAGGCATATCCTTGTCAAAACTTATGTATTCTGTGGAAGAAGCAGAAAGTAGTCTTGGTGAAGAAAGGGCTGAAGAAGTAAAACGAGTTCAGGTATTGCGTCCATCAAAATGGTGGCATTGGTTGAAGACAACAGAAGCAGGACAAGAGGAAATGCGGAATCTTATATGGCAATTAGTATGTATGCATTACCAATTTCAGCTTACATTTTACACTGAGAAACTCTAACAGTAGCTTCTCTTATATTTCAATTTTCAAATTGGATTCTTGCATGAACTATTGCTTTGCTAGGTGGTTGGAATGGCTTATATTTATAGATTTCGAATTCTATTGACAATGAATCTTTTTTAGCAACTGGATTTTGTGCTTGGAAGATTTGAGTACTCGTTTTGTGTTATCATTAGAATTTGGGATAAGTCATGGTCAATTAAGGAAGTTTCCCCTGAAAGATTGGATTTTTGGCCTTGAAATCCAGTAAGGTCATGGGTATAAAATTATGCTAGGTAGTCTAGCACTCTTGGATATGTTCTCATCCTCAGTTCAACTAAGTGAATAATGCTTGTAATTGCCGTTTCAAAATTAATTCATTTCAAGTTTCTATCCAGAGTAAGTTGATTTGCAATGTTTTCATTGCAGATGGTTGAGGTATTTTTGAGTTCTTATGATTAGTCATTAAAAATACATTATTACATTTTATCTATTCTGGCAATGAGCTTCATCTTGGTAAAGAGGTTTTGATCTCGCTTGGAATGCAAAGCATGATTCCCCTATTCTTATAGGACTTATTCACTCATTTATATACTTGATATATTTTCTTCTTCCTTTTCACAGTTGATGGCACTTAAGTCTTGTCATGACCGCAATATCACCCACAGGGATATCAAACCTGGTAAAGACATCAGTGTATTAGTACTTATTAGCAAGAATTAGTTGTTTTATGGATTATGCTAACTCAGAATGCTTTTCTATCTCTTATCGGTAGAGAACATGGTGATATGCTTTGAAGATCGTGATACTGGTAGATGTCTGAAAGGACCTCCAAGTAAAGACAAGAATTTTACTACCAGAATGTATGTTTGAATCACATGCAATTTGTTTACTTGAAGTATGATAAGATGTGATTGGTTACAGAATAATGAGCAGATACCTCAGGGAGGGGCCTTTCAACTACCTCCTTCATGAGTCCTCCTTCTGCTCTCTTCTGTCCTTGTACAGAGCCCTAGCTTTCATGAACTGACAACAATTGGCTTTTTTCTTTCTTTTCTTTTTTATTTCTTATATACTGCTGCTTTACATTATTTAGTTTTAGTCTCCTTCTATACTGATGATTGTCCAGTGACTTTTTGATTCATAACTTCTTTAATAACATTTTACTGCTAGTGCTTTGCTTGTCATTTCATTGTTTTAACTAATCAGTGAACCACCCTTGACAATCTGGTTCTTCCCCCTCCTTTTTTGTTTATTTATTTTTCTTTCTGAAGTTTGGGGGAGGAAAGAAAATAGAGATAAAACATTTATATGTGTTTATTTATGGTAGTGAACTTCAATTGATACGTTCTTCATTAATTGTTTAGGCGCATTATTGACTTTGGCAGCGCAATAGATGAGTTCACGGTGAAGCATTTATATGGCTCAACTGGACCTTCAAAGTATCCCATTTCTCCATGAGAGTGTTTTCTGTTCTTTACTAGCCTTGTTTCTAGATCATAGTAAGCATTCTTTTGGATATCTTACTTTTGGTTTTGCTAGAGCTGAACAAACTTTGGAATATACTCCTCCTGAAGCTTTTCTGAATGCTACATGGTATCAAGGGCCGACAAGCACAAATTTAAAGTATGTTGTGTTCTTACCTAATTAATATAGAATTTCAGCTTGCTTGCCCTATCTTCAGGAATATATGCTTTTGTTTTTCTACTTACTATAGTTGTCAACCTTCATTTGGTAAATTAAATGCTTCCATCTATATATTATGGAATAATGTATTGCCATTACATTGTTTGACAGGTATGATATGTGGAGTGTCGGTGTTGTGATCTTAGAGCTGATCTTAGGATCACCAAATGTTTTTCAGACGAGTGATTTAACACGTGCTCTTCTAGATCACCATCTCAATGGCTGGAATGATAGCTTAAAAGAGCTTGCCTACAAGTAAGTCTTGTTCTTCGAAAGAATTTAACCTTCAACTTTCAAATTGTTCAATGTGTTTTCCTTTTTTTCTTTCCCTTAATTTTAAAATTTTCATTATGTGTATCTCACCTAATATCTTTCATAATTTTCATGACCTATGATTAATAGTTTAACATCATAATGTACAAGCTTATGTAATTGACTTGTCTTTCTTAAGTATGAGAAACTCTTGTCAGCTTCCAGTCATGAAAATATTTTAACAGATATTTCGAGCAAACTCCTATATTATGAAACATTAGTACTATATAGCCCAACATTCTCTCTCCTTGGTTTGGCCTCAGTCAAGAGTCTGAAGTAAAAGTATTAAATTGTCCATCCTACCATACAAAGGGGGAGGAGGGATGGGCAGCGATATATTGTGACATTTTACCCGATCTCCTTGGTCAAATATGCATTTTGATTCTTATTATGTTATGTATCCAGTACTTTATTTTAATATAAGTTTCTTGTTTCCTGTCAAAAAAAATATCTCCACTACTTCTATGCCATATCATAAGGGCTCCATGGGAAGATTTTTAGTAGCTCTTGTGGTGAAAAGCCACTGATAATCCTTGCTCTGTACTAATTGTTTAAGTTTGTTTAATTTATGTTAGCATATAAAGAAGATCAAAATTGTGTCTCTCTTTTCTTTTCTTTTCTTTTATCATTGAGAAATTGATATATTTTTTTATTTGATCAAGGGTGATCTTTTGCATGTTCAGAGGATGAAATCTGATGTTTATGGTTTTGTCTGTGTTTTGTGGTGGCAGACTTAGATCTTTCATGGAATTTTGTATCTTAATCCCTGGTGTTTCCTCGAAACTTAAGCGTACTACAAACCAAGTAAGTTTACCTTTGTTTGCCGCCAAAAGTGCTCCTGGGTTTGTGTGTGCATTCAACAAATTATTGGTTACTTATTTGTGGAATTCTTTTGCCCTCTTCTTTCTTTCCTATATCTACTTATATGTTAGTTATATAATAACCATCGTTTTATTATAGTGCATAGGTGAATGGCTCTTGATTGCTGATGTGGATCCATATCTCTAATTTTGAATTAAAAAATTTTGGCATTACCACTCCCCTCTAAAATCAGCTTTTAGTTATAGTTTAGAATTTACAGTATGTAATAAGGGACGGTGCTTAGAGAGCCCTTTTCCAAGCATATCATTGTCATTCAGATATATACTAATTAAATTTCATTTTCTGGGATCTAGGCTGGACTTTCCCCTGCTTCATGGAAATGCTCTGAAGAGTTTTTTTCTCTACAAATAAAGAATAGAGATCCCCTCAAACTAGGGTAAATTATGATGTCATGCTGCAGTATGCAGTGTGTAAAAGAAAATTCAGTGTTTGTGTTTCTCTGCAGTACTGTTTCTTTTTTTCATTGTACTCTTGTTTTCACCATGTTTGTAGGTTTCCTAATGTTTGGGCAATGCGATTAGTGCGCCAGTTATTGCTCTGGGACCCTGTAAGTTTCGGATGCTGCAACTCGATAATATTATTGCTAAGCATTTAAGACTTCAATTTATTATCATTTCTGTAAATTGTTTTCATAGAGATATAACTATTTTCTTGGATTTTTACCTATTGTTATTTTTTGACAATCTCAAACATTTTTTTAAATCAAGTTGTTTGTTGTCTTAGCCTTCAGCATTCATATGATTCTTAAAATTTCAGCTTTCTGAGAAGTAATTAATGTGGTAAAAATTAGCTTCTAAGAATGATCATGTGTTTCAAGCTGGAAAATATTGCTTTGTGTTGAACAGCAAATGAAAGCCATTTTGCTCTTTATTGTGTTATCTAATCCTGATTTTAATGATTTTAATGAATGGATTCTGAATTACCTGGTGTTTTCATATCAATGGAAGGTAGTAATGGATGCTCTTTGGTTCAATTGGTAAAACCTCTTGGAATGGTACAAAGATGTTTGGGGTTCTAATGCTACTCACACTAGGTTGGGGAGAGGTTTAGTGTTCATTTATGTCATATTTAAAACAGATTTGAAAAATAACTAAACAAAAGGCAGCATTTGGAATAAACTGAATATATTTTTTTCATTAGGTAATATTATGCATACAAAATCAGGATAGTAAAAGTTTAATCCAACTCGCGTGGAATCATTTTTTTTATTCTTTTATTGGGGGGATAGAAAACACATTAGAAATTTATTGAAAAATTAAAGAGAAAAGGATTACAGAAGTGAGCCAGAGGTCCACATAAGTAACACCCCCCCTTCTGAGTTTATGTCGAGTTTGACATCACTTATGGATAGGAACTACAGAGCTACCACATCAGTTATGGAATAATAAAGTGAACAGTGAGAAGTTCGATTTGTACTTGTCTGTGAAGCCACAAAAACAAAAGGCAAAGAAGAAGATTGAGTCATCCACTAAGTGGCCAAGAAACAGGTTTCCTCTTGTTGAATTGTTGTCAAATTCTTCTACAGTTAAGAGACACAGAAATTGGCAGCTGAGCCAAAGACGGCCTTTGAACTTGGAAATATATTAAAACTTGATCTACATATGATGGCAAAAGAGAATGCAAACTTTGTGGGCAGTTAAATCTCTTCCTCGTGAATGCTTTCGGCCTTATCGGTTCTAGAGTATTGTTAGTTGGTGTTTTAACTTAGACATATGATATAATTTCATGCATCAGTTGTTGCGCATTAGAAATTATATTGCAGGAATTTTTCAATTACCATTTGTGTTTTAGATTTTTGTTTCAAATGTGCTGTCAAATTATCGTTACAAGTCAATCTGAAGCATTTAACTTGTAGGACGACAGATTGAGTGTTGATGAAGCTCTGCAGCATCCTTATTTCCAACCATCCATAGAGTGAGTTGGTGGAAATACAAATTTATTTCATTTAACAAGATTTCTGAACATAAAAGGTACATTGTTCTCCACTGTCACGTTGAAATGATTAGACATGCAATACATATCATTGGTAAATCTAGATTCTAATTACAATGATGCAGATTTTATAATTCTCTCTTTTTTGATTGCAAATCAATTATCAATATTTGCATATGCTTCAGTTTGAATATACGTGTACCTTTCCCCCCTTAAATCGTGGTCCTGCCTGTTTTTCAGGAAGTCTTGCAAGTTTTATAGAATTACAATCTTTTAGTTACATGGTAGGATTAAACAAAAAGTAAAATTCAAGATAATGATACTAAATTTCATCAAGCTACATAATCTGAAGCAGCTAATACAAAAAGAATGTGATTCACAGAAGCGGCAGCTAGTGCATCATCAAGGGAAGCCGCTGAATTAACTGATGCAGTCGTATACACCAAGGTGAAGGTATTGGCATTCTACCAGTTCAAGATACCTATTTAATGTCAGATGCCCAGACTTTTATAAATTACAAATATCTGTCAATAGCTTCAAATGGTACCTTCTAGAGCTTTCTTCACTGACTTAGTGACTTGTCTTGCACAAATCCCACAAATTTTGTCTAATCCATTATTAGATGTCCAGGGAGCTTTCAGTAGCAATCTCAAGTCAATGCTCTAATGCTCTTCTGTGTAATGAGTTCCATAGTTGCAGGGAAGCTGGAGGTAAGAATTTCCATGCGCACCTAGAGATATCATTTCATACTTGATCTGATTATGCATATGGCATATATATGCACAATGATGTACAGGTTAGATTTTTCTCAAAACTGAATGTCAGGCATTATTTAGATAGATGCTGAATCGGTTTGCTGTCACTTAATAGGTACCATGGGGAGTTCAGGTGGAGAACTGGGGTTTAAGTTCCATGATAAGATTGGAAGAGCCTGAGGTCAGCACCTTCCCAGGGCATTTGATGCATCTGTCTCCCAAAGAATTGACCAGTGCACTCATTTATATCAGCACCTTCTCTTGTACTTCTGGAACACTACCTTAGTTGGAATTAAGTATTGAAGCAGATGCTATGGAGACTTCTTGAGACAAGGAGAAGAAGAGAAGAAAGCATTAATAGCAACAAAAGATCCTAGGCCATATACTTGTAGTGAATTTCCTCATTTGCCTAGCCATTTTATTCTTTTCTTATCTCTTCTTTTCCCCCATCTCTCACCTTTCCTTTATTCTGTGCGAAGAAATAAAAGAGAAGGAAACTAAATAAGGAACGACCAAAATGTGGCCCTTCTGTGGGGATTGCAAATGGTTTTGTCCCAATATTCCACTTTGGCCTACTCCACTAAAGTTCACGGCACTGATGCAAATTAATTCAAGCGAATTATACTGGTATAATTAGACAATATAATTAAGCTAGCTAAAAGCATCAAGTCTTAAAAAAAATTCTTATCAAGTCTCATAACCTGTCTGTTTAGCGGGGTTAGATATAGGTGTTACGTATATCCCGAGTCATAACCAGCTACTTGTATCTTGATTCGTTGGTGATGTGTACTAAAAGCATTTTTTCTCATCCTGCTACTGTCCTTTTAGTGCAGATTGGTTCGCAGATTATAGCATTATACCAAGAAAAATGATCTCAAGATTTCACTTGTCACTTGAAAGCAAAATAATTACGATGCCATTAACTTTTGCAGTTTTCTTAGCTTGCGAATTTTCCTTATTTAAAAAAAAGTGTTCTTATTATCTGCATCTAGAACCTTTATTTTCTTTTAAGGCGTATGTTGTGTGCAAGTTAATAATTATAGTATGGGCTGTTTGTTTGTAAAACATTTTTTCAAAAAAAATAAAATAAAACATTTTGTTCAATATAGGATTCATTAGCTTTTTATTAAATTTGTTAACCTTTTGTTTAGTATGGGATTCATCGGCTTTGATAAAAATTCTTCCCAGTAAGGCTATTATATGATATCTGTGCCCAAGCAATTGCCAGCATGTATTAAATGAGAGTTCACTTAAAAAGCCATTTCTTGATTATGGTGAAGATGCAGTCATGTAACATATCATGGTCAAATTTCAAATTTGATGTTCGTGATTTAATTGAGCATAAGAATAAAGTATATGGACTGCTTAAAAATACAATCTCAACAAAAGAATCTTAGCTCCATCTCAATTACGGCCAAAGTTGTTTTAGTATAGTAGTAAGTTGTGAATGTGGATGCTTCAAATGATGTCAGATATTGCTCGTTTTGAGTGTTCAAATATCAGAAAGAAAATGCAGGTCTTTTACAATTTTCGGAAGAACCTATCTCAAGGAAATTAAAATGACTGATAGGTTGTCCGTACTGCCTTTATCATATGCAGTGTTCACTATAAATTCGGCGGACGAGGATGATGATCCATGGATTTCACATGAATCCCATGACAATAATAGATCACGAACATCATTTGCTGACAGACTTTCAAATATACCATCAGATGCAACCATCAAATACCTATCATTAGCAGTTATCGGCAACCAACCTGTTAACTCGGGCACAGCTATAACACCATACCTGAAACACAATGAACAAAAGTTTTGAATGGGAGAAGCACCCTCCATGTCTTTAATCATGGCGTTTACAAGCTAATCATAATTGTTATTTTGTAATGTAAAAGAAGGTTGGCACAAACACGAGATCCAGAGGCCAGAATTGCCATTAAACATGGTAAAAGGTTGGGAAACTTACCAACTTCCACTTGCTTCGATAATGAATCCAAAAGTTAGAAAGCTCACCTTTTCAGATAAACGTCGCCAATAGAGCGTGACATGGCCAGTATACCATTAACTCGAGGCACACCCCAAACAATAACTGAGCCACCAGCTGCTTCAATTCGAGCTCTTTCATCATCTCTATCTAGGTGATGATCTCTTGTCAATTCTACGGCCGAAAGCACTGCTGCCAAATTACCAATAACATTTCGTAAGCAGCTTATTTGGGGAAAATGAATGTAATAAATGGAGTTGTTGAGTTCAAGTGTGTGTAGGGGCACTATTTTACATGGTTATGCAGAAGAGAAAAGCAAGAAACTTTAAAACCTTCAGCCTCGTGACCAGACAGAAACTTATTAGAAAAGAGGAAGGCTTTTGAATCACCAACATTGGCAACTAAAATTTGCCCATCTAAGATTAAAACAATGGTGGCCGTGGACCCAGAAAAAATATTCTTCTCAAGAGCCTCCTGAAAATATGGAATGAGCCACATGAAAAAGTTAAAAAAGAGCAGAAACTACCACAGCAAAATCAAGAGATTTGAGCAAACTACTAACCTGAGTAAATTTGGCGTCGAGATCATGGATTGTACTCAACAATGCTTCTTTCAAAACTTCCGGCAGCAAAGATTTAGTCTCGGCCATAATTAAGTCCCCATTTTTTTGCACCAAAAGTTTGTACATCTTGAATACATAGTGCAAGTAAAAATAATTGGAAAGAAGATTTGAAGCCATCTCACTTGCTTCCGTCCCGCCATGACCATCAAAAACAGCCGCAATACCAAGCCTCACTTTGTTGAGCCCATCTTTGCCTGCACCAATAGATTCAGTTGAATCCTATTGTTTCAGTAGATAACAATAGGCTGCCAGCATCTTGTGATTTTCATTTGAAATTCAGTGCTCAGAAAGAAAGATCTATTCTTGGATAACAGTAATTTTCATTGGTGTCAATCATCAGTGCTTTAAGCTTTTCATCTGATCCGGCTTGTCTTATCTCCAAATACAAAAGAATTTTGAAGGACACTCTTAACAGCAAAATATGTTATCCATACGTTTGTGAAAATTACTCAACCAACTTGACAGGTATATATATAGCATGTACTTCTTTAACTATTAAAACTAATTAATCTAGCAAAACCATTCTAATAAATCAAAGACACAATATACGTAACCCATAAAGCAAACGAGGATTAGGGAGAGAGAACGAGAAACAACCAAGAAACGGTATCTTCGTGTCAAGATCGCATGATATACGATCCTCTTGGTATTGTCGAAGTCCCTGAAGCTGCGCAAACTGACACTCAACAGTCCCATTATGAAGAAGAGATGCAGCAGAGAGATCCCACTCGGTACACTCATCGGAGTCTAATACAGCAGGAGCACCGCCTTCATCATAAACCATCATACATGATACAGATATCCCATTTGAAGATGAAGATGCCACTACACAAACGAGTAGTACAAGTACAAGCAAGACTGACGCAGTCTCAAATCTGTTCATTCTGGCCCTGGGCGATCAGAGTATTTCGATTTCCTTGTGGAATACAACTATACAAGTATCCCAACTTATGAAAAATGATACGGAATGGATGAGAATTTCCTTCTGTTCAGAGGAAAAAACTCCCTTTAATTTGATTTTCTACTGCTTTCGTGTGTGTAAAGTATCTTGAAAGTGATGGCGGAGGCTGATTTAGTTGTTTTCTTAGCAGCGCTGTTAATTTTAAGAGTTGTTTTTCACATTAGATTACAGAACTATCAGCAGAACAACCCATCCCTTCCTGATTTTACTCCTTTTAAGTTTTGCGGACATGTGTGGAAGAACGTTGTGCATACTCGGCGCTGAAACTCAAGTGCAAATTTCTACTGACATCTCCTAATCAGCATTTTAATGCAGTATAAAGGTAAGTGATCTTTGGACAATATTATCAATATCTTTAATTATCAAAATCCAAAGTGTTAAATTACAGAAAAAAAAATTGAATAATGTAGAGGGGACAAAAATGAGATTGATTTTACATTTTTCGGTGATTAAACAACTTTTTTTTTCTTCTTTATGTTAACTTTTTCATCTTATAGTTCTGTTCTACATTTTACAGTTCATGACTGTGTACACGGCTATGAAGCTCCAGCATTTCTTGATCGTTTGGATCAACTGAGAGAGCTGCTCGACAATCTCGCAGAGCCCCCATGACATCGCCAATATGCTCGTGAAATGCAGCTCGCAAGTGGAGAAGGTGAAGATCTGCTTTGAATGCAATTGCCCTTGATAGTTCAGCAATTGCTTCCTTCTCCTTGTGGCTGTCCATTAAAACTGTTTCAACCAAAACCGTCAGCTCAATTACATATATGCATCAGAATATAGCAGGGGTTGGAAGGAAAATAAAACAGACCTGCAGCTCGATACCGATATGGGTACACCCGGAGAGGATCTAATCGAGTGACCATCTCCAGATCTTCCCTTGTGCGTTCACGATCACAGTATTCAGATCTCTTCTCGTAAGCAGATGCATTGTTTCGAGCTTTGTCAATCAGTTTGGTCATTTCCCCATATGCAGCTGCTTTATCATTCTTCAGAAAATGAACCCGAGCAAGGCCTTGGTGGGCACGGGTGTGCCGGATCTTTAATGCGTTAATATAGCAATCAGCAGCTAAGTCCAACTTTTCATGGTCAACATAAACACTTCCCAGATTATTCAGTGCCTGGCAATTCAAAATTCAAAATTTCGGCAAACAATTAGAAAATGGCATCCAGAAACTTTTTACTCATTAAGCATGTAACATTATGCAACTACTTAAAACATTAAATCTGACAAGTCAGCCATTTCTACTCCAATTATCTTAGGGAAAAGGATAAAATAAACCACTAATCACAAGAGTAACAAATGGAAAATGTTGCAACTAATTAACTCCTGAACTATATGCTCCACTCACTTTCAATTTTCTACTAAAAAGAACAAACTACGGCAGCCTTTGCATCAAAGCACACCATATCATGGCACGAGCAATGGCCAGTAGAAATGAGTGATTTTCACACTTTCACTTTTGAGCCAATGGATTGATTTTCATATCACCAGCACACACTGAGACATGAGTAAGTATCTCAATTTATGGAGTACTTAATCTGGCAACCAGACCAGGAATTTCGATCATCACCAAATTTGGCCGTCCGGATTTTATAATACTTTGGACAGACATTTAGACCAACAATATATACTCTATGCTCGGCAGGGCATTATAACCAGTTTTCCAAGTAGAGGCAATATGCTTTTGTATCAAATCTTCAATCAGCAGATGCAAATAATCTCAATCAAGTGCTTCAGTGTTTCTATCACCTAAATTTAATAGTAGAAACCATAGCTTTTACAACCCCAAGTGGTCAAATGTTCTTAAACCCACACATATGGTGTTAAATTCATGACAGTTAGCCAGCATCATAACTTTCAAATGTTGTTTTAATGCTGAGCCATAGCAATACATGCATGGAATAATTTCATTCCTTCATGAATAGACAATCCGCATCCCTCATCCACTCTTCTGAGTTCTTTTTCTTCTTCTTTTTTTTATTCTAAAGAAGAAGAAAAAAAAAAATATAAATTAGAGTCCTACTTGAGGTTACACCGAATCTCAGTACTTTGCTCGTGAGGGATGGATGCTGAACTCATTGGCTTAGAGAGCACCCTGGCGGTTATGCTTAAGTTGAGTAGTTAGTGAGGAAGGCTGATGAACTAAAGAGCTTAGAGGATTCCTTAGGTTCATGTTTAAGATCAGTATAAGGGAATGCTTGAAAGGATAAAAACACCATGGAGAACCTATATCTAGCCTTAAACTGTTCAAGAACAAAGAAAAGCATATTTTTCCTTTAAAACTAAATATAAAAGGAAAAGAGCTCCAATGGAGAATGCATAATTGGCAGATGGACTATAGCAACTGACACGAAGGAAAAATTTAACAAAACTGAAGGGACAAACCATACCTGACCTTTGCGCAGCCTGTCTGAGGGGCACTTCAAGGCATCTTCTAGCAGTGAAACAACAGTTGAAGAACAAGATGAATCTTGGCTAGAGTCAGCCAATGCATAGGCTTTCAGGAAGAAGGCTTCAAACGATCTCTTAATTTGGATAGACTCTTCTGCTTTTCTAAGCCCTTCATCGCAATGACCCGTATCATATAATATCCATCCTTCATAAACCAGACGTTCATGATCACTGGATGCATGTTGGCGAGCTAACAGTAAACTTCGCATGGCTGCCTCAGGACAAATTAACCTGATCAAGAATAGAAGTGATGTATGGCTCACCTTTACATTCATAATCATAACACCATTTAAAGTTCTGAACATACATAATATGAACATGGAGCTTTAGTCAGGAACAAGAATCAGAAATTAATCACTGGGAAACTTAGAATATTCTGGAAATTTTCATTTATTTTTCCATTTTCTAATTATTTCACATATATTCAAAATTACTTGAACAGTTGGCTAATTTACTCGTAAATGATGTTTCAGATAAGCGTAAATGTAATAAATAACGGCTATAGGTTACTATTTTTCACCAAAAAAAAAAAAATCAGATATAGATCATCCCTTTTGTGAAAATTAAGAAATAGAAGTACATGACACACCTAAGGAGAAGTAGAGACTGCCTGAAGTATAATACACCTTTAGGAGCATCAGATTCAAGCATCTGGTAGATTACAGAGAGTGACCCAATATCATCAACAGAAGACCACCGATCATACAATTGCAGCCAGCAATCAGCTGTAGTCCAATTCTCGACATGCTCACGCACAAGAGTACGGAGTTGGGATGCTGCCACCCGTCCCTCAAACATCCTATAATCTGAAGAGAGTGTGAGAATTGCCTGAACATCACAAATGGCAGATTGGTAATCCTCAAGAGCCAAATAAAAACAAAATCGGAGCTCCAAGCATTCTAATGCAAGTTTAAACCCAAGGACACGATTAATTTCTGCAAGTGCAGCTTCCGCATTCTGTTTCGTCATTAAGGAGGCAGCCCGATACATGTAGGGATAAGTAAGAGTTGGATCCAGCTCAGTTGCTTTCTGAAGATCTTCCCACCTCTTATCACCTTCACAGTATAATGATCTCTCCTGATACATCCATCCCAGTGGAGCAAGAGAGGAAATCACAGAGCTGAGCTTCTCATAAGACCAAAGTTTATGACCCTTAACATAACCCAATCTAGCCAAACCCGCAATGGAATACGTGTGCCCTGCATTTACAGCTGCCTCAAATAGACGTTCAGCTTCCTCATACTCTTTCCTTGATAGCCTCACACATCCCAACTGATGAAATGCCAGAAGTCTCTGTCGATCAGTTTCAGTGGACTCCATCAACCGTTCCAGAAAACAAATAGTTTTATCTGATTGAGGATCAAGGTGCATAGAAACTTCACTTAATAAACAGTACAGTGAATATGAGGCCTGCCCAACCATAATTGATCTGTGTTGTTTATCAGCATGGGTAAATATTTCCACCACCCGATTGTCATTCAAACAGTCAGGTAGTTCACGTAAAAAAACTTGCAAACATGATGCAGCAAGAACAGGGGAGTTCTCTTCAATAGCATATCCCATGAGTTCCAAAGCATCCTCTCTAGAGGCAACCAAAGATGCAAGTTTCCTACCACATGCATCTTTGAGCCTTTCGCAGCAAAACTTGTTAGCAAATATCAATATTTCCAACAAAAGATTTGGAGGGACTTCATTCAAACTGCCGGTCAAACTGAACTCACTTATTATTCTCATACCTGAAGGAGAGATATTGTTTTCAGATAAATCTATATTTTCACAAAGTGATTCCATAAAACACCCATTAAGCATAGAATAAAAAGGAGCTGAAAGGGCAGCAATCTTCTGCCTATCACACACTATTTTCTCCTCACCAATCCTAAATACAGCATGTCCCAAAATCTGGTTCCCATTCATAGAAACAGTCTCATGAGAACCCACATTTATGTCAGTTTGAAGCCGAGAGGCAATATCTATTGGTCCAAACTCTTGAGCACATTTGTCACAATTGGCAAGCAGGTCAGCAATAAGCTCTTCTCCTTGCTTCTCATATTTTAACCACGCCCCAAACACAAGCTTTTCATAAACACTGCTAGCCTTTTGCCAAGCTTTGCGAAGACTTCGCCGCATCAGTTTGGCTTCTCCAAGACCCCTAAAGACCTGAAATTGTAATAAATAGAGATTCGACCTCTCTTGAGCAGGACACGATTCGAGTTCTTCATGAATTTGAGCTAAAACTTCTACGTAATCAACTGGTTTGTAAAATGGCAGTATTGGTGGATCAGGCACCTTGATAAAAGACTCTCTACAATATTTTATCCCCACAACAAGATGAAAAGAAAGTGTCTCAATCTACCGAACATGAAAATCAAAATACCATAGTTATTGAAATTAAGTAAAAAATTAGAAGGTCGTTACTTACATTGAAGAAGAAGAAAAAGAAGTAGAGTGTTGCGAAGATAATTTTGAGAGCTTTCCTCGTTCAACTTGGAGCCAAGACTGAGGATTAAAGGCATTAACCTGTGATTCTTTACAAGAATCAGAGGGGGGGAAAGTCCTCATGGGACATAAGAGACGAAACAACTCCCAGATCTCCACAATAGCCAGATGGGTTTTCCTGTCCAAAATTCAACTAGAAATTAATAGAATAACAAAGAACGCACAAAAACAAGAATAGTTCCTTCTTATCAGAAATCACCAACCTTAGCTGACAAATCTTCAACCTAACTAAGCAACAAAATGATTGAGCTGGATATAAACAATTAAGAGAATCAATCACAACACCACCTTAGAATTTATCTACCCAAAATAATTTAACAGAAAAAAGAAGGTTCTTTTCTCAGTAAAAGTTGAAACTTTGTTTTGCAATCACAGTCAAACAAATGGTATGAATCCTAATTTTTATTTTACAAAAATTGAAGAACTATAACCAAAACATGCTCTAATATAGAGCTAGAATGGAACCAGAAACGACCAAACACCCACCAATAGTTACACAAGATCTTCACCAAAAAGGCGACCAAACCAAACCCACATTTTATTTCTAGCAATACTCTCACAAATAAAGACAGAATGACCTAACAAAAATTCAGACTACAAATAGAAAGAGAAGCCAGTTTCAGTTGCTGGGTCTGAATTAACTGAATCAAATCTGATAGAGCTGCAGAGAGATCAAAGTGAAGGAATCTAAAGGGAAAAATTTTGAATTCCCACTTTTTTCGTTTTGGCTTTTGCTTGGTAAAAGGAAAAGGGTTTTTTTTATTATTTTTTTCGTTGTCAATTTCCTTCCGTTGGCCGTTGGAGACAAGAAAGATTGTATCGTAGCACTGTTTGTTGGAAGTGCAAAAGTGATTAAATAAAGAATAATACTAGAAATCTAAATTAAATTTTAAATTGTATTAAGAAAAATATGTTAAATAATTATTAAATAATAAAATAATAATTTTAAATTTTATATTATTTTATAATTTAATATATTATTTTTTAAAATATAATTAAAATAAGTAACATTTCTTTTAAATAAAAATTTACCTACATTTAATATTTGTTACACTCGAGTGTTTAAATATTTGAATAAATATTTTTTTATACGTGCATCTCTCTAATTTATATGTTAAGATATTTAATTTATTTATATTTTTTGGTAGAATTTATTTTTAAGTGTGTATCAACATTAAAAGATATTAGTACCAAAAATGATTAGTTAAAACAATGGTCGTTTTAGGGAAAAATTAATGTTTAAGAGTTGTCTGCTTTTTTTTAGTTTAAAAAAAATGTTTAAGAGTTGTATTGTTAGCGATAAATATCAATAATTGTTTTTTCATAATAGGGTTTTTGAATTTTAGTAGATTGAATTATGACAAATAAGAATTTACAATAAAAAAAAAAGTATGTAATTTTTTTTTAATTATAATTTAAAAATGATGTATTAAATAAATATTTAGTATAATAAATCATTTTTAAGTTAATATTATTTTATTATTTAATATTTATTTAACATGTTATTTTTAAAATACATTTTAACATTACTCGTGAAAAAAAATAATAAATAGAGTGAGTTGCATGGACTTTGCTGAGAGTCTTATATAATAATAAATAGATAAAGAGGTTTTGCATTTTAGTTTTACAATAGTTAGTGTGTGCGATGATTAAGATAATCAAAAGTATCAACGATGAAAACATTTGAGGGGTCCACTACTAATAAATTGCAGGGGAGTGGACCCCATGGTAGCAAATAGCTTCTAACTCCAGGGGCAAAAGATACCAACCATAATCAAATGGAAATGGAGCCATTTTGATTTGAACCCTTTTTACACAAATGTGGAATCTGGGTTTGGTCAAAAAGTTTCTGACATTCTTCTGGGTCATGTTGAGGTAACTCATTAGTAATTGGATTTTGTTGCCCCAAAGTAGAGGCAGTGCGTGCCCTCTGCTCTGGAAATAAAATAAAATAAAATAAAATAAAGAAGGGACTGGGGAGGATGAAATCAATTAATTGTGAAGGTGTGAGCAACTGCATATAAAACTTTCCCAACGAGATTAACAATTAACAGCAGCAAATGCCAAGTGCCGATGTTTTCGCCTTTAAATTCTCGTGGATAAATGACTAAAATGTCCATTTGAATGTCGGGTTCGTGTTTCGATTTTTCATGGATTTTTTTATGGACAACTTTGGGCTTTCAGCCTTCAGAGATCACTGTTCAGACTCCCACCCACCCCGTTGGTCTACTGGTACTGGAACTGGATACGTTGGGGACAGTCCAAAAACTTTTGTTGCTTTTATTTCCTCCTCTCATCACTACTTTTCTCCAAACTCTTCATATTCACCTTCAACCCTCTTCACTTGGAGTAACACATTTAAAACTATTTGAGATATTACAGTTGTTTTCATTAAGAAACCTAATATATTAAAAATACATATTATCTTATCTACTACGTCTCATACAAACTTCATTTAAATATAGAGGAAAAAAAAAAACATTTGAACTTGTGATTTTTTTTAAAAAGAGAGATTAAAGATTCTTATCAACACCCTTATCAAATAATAGTATTAGTTTATTTTAACCAAAAAAAAATAACATTTGAATCTCTAAAATTTTTAAAAAAATATATATATACAAATTATTTTTTAATTATTGCAATGTATAAAGGCCGGCAAGCTCCACTAATAGTCATGCTGGTTCCTCCAAATAGGCGACTCTTTTAATGGAACAAGGCCCCTTGACATAGACCTGGGCCCATAAAGGCATAAGCCTATTTCTAGTAGGATTTGGATTTATTACAAGGGCCAGAAAGCTAAAGCGTGGGTCCAAGGTCCACGTCATCGCATTCCCAGACAAAATAATCTACGCCACAAATTCAGCAAAGTTTCTCTATGGAATTCGATTTTGGATGTCATTTTAGAGCAAAGCTCTCGTATGAATGAATTGATACACGAAGTCATAAAAGTCGTCTCCAATACTTCTCTTCGAATTGATTTACTTCAATAACATTGCCACATAGATGGCTGTGACCCATACACATCTAATGTTGGGATCAAACTGTAGTGCACGTAATTAAGAAATTATTATCAGTATACTATAATAACGGTTGAAGAAACACGGCAAATCCTGAGAACAGTTGGTGGTTTCCACTTAGGATTCATTGCTTTTTCTTAATCGAACCATATGCCAGCAAGATTTCCAAATACTAGTATAAAAGTATAGTGGTTGATTTGACCAACTGTTTAGGGTATAATATGGACCACGTAGGCCAGCTCGCGGATTTGCTAGCTTAGATTTTTGCTACATCTGCATGATCCATAATTTATTTGGTATAATGTCCATGCATTGACAAGGGTTGGCAATTTGCAAATGTCGCCACATTTGTCATCCTCGAAATAACAATAGCATATTACTTTTTGAACAAATTTGGCCAAATCATCCATCAGATGCAGTTCTGCATAAACCGTGAATCCTAAAGGAAACATTCTCGCTTCTACACCCTTACTGGTTTAGACAGTTTAAATGACCAGTAAAAAAACTGATTCTGGTGACGACACTCTTCTTCTTCCATCTTTATGATCATGTACTTAATTGCACATTAGAAAGAAATACAACTTGAAGAATCTTGTCTTGAACTTCTTTCTCATATTATTCAAAAAGTAATTGCCCCAACTGAAACAACAGACTACACCTTTATGTCACAAAGACACAAACCTTCAAAGGAAGACTACACACTTGCATTCTTTATACACGCCAGCCTGGTTAGCTTGGATAAGTATCAGCTCCAAGCAAGTTGTCATCCAGTAAATCCATCCTCTATATTCAGTTTTCCAGGACATCTGCAAACAACAATCATAAATCCTTCATTTTCAGTAGGCTGATTGATAGACTGTCCATGCCAATCCCAATACATCCAGAGGATTGATAAAATGAATTCACTACTTGCTGCCATTTGACATCTGAGACGTAAGCCATGCCGCAAGCTCCATGGTCATGGTTCACAATTACCGGAGACAAACTCAGTTCTCTAGTACAAGTTTTAACAAACCAGATGAAGAAGTGCATGTGTATGAAAGATGACAGATCAAACAAAGAAACATAACATTCATCCAACAGAAGTACAACTCTAAAACTGCACTTCTCATTTATTCATCGTAAGTGTAATTTAAGCAAAAATTGACCCTCACCTATACATATTTCAGAGTTCACCAACAGTAATAAGTAAACAATATGGAAGGTGACTTCTGTAGCCGGTAGGTTTTCAACTTCGGTAATCAGCATACAAGAGCATATTTACTTCTCATTAGTGTAGAGGCAGGTATCTATGAGCATATTATGAAAGTTGACCAGCAATTTTTTAATTCTTATTCATTGTATTAAGAGGGAACATAATATGTTAGATGGACTTAAAGTGAAACAAGGCACACAGCAAGATCAATCTGTCACCTTTGTTATTGAGATCAGCTGAAAGCTTGGAAACTTTTGCAATATTCTCAGCCGAATCACATCCCATAGATGTGTGAGATGGCCTGGTTTGGGCAGTAGTGCAAACATCACTCGGGTTCAACGGCTCATTGTGATCTCCCACCCAACGGTTTAAGTAGATGTCCAAACCAGCAGAAGGCATTGATATGTTTCTCTTGTTCTTAAACCTTCACCTAACAGGGATATGAGATACATATAGGAAAGCAAAACAGTTGTTCATAAGTTTATAAGGTTTTCATAAAGAGACTATCAGTAATTTAAGATACCTATCTTTCCGCTTCTCAAGGTACCTCTGCACTGATGCTTTTCTGCTGGTAAGGCCATCTAGTAGTAACCAACAAAGTAACAGAAGTAATGAGGTGAGATCAAAGAAAGATAAAGCAGAGTGAAGAGAACTAAAAGCCTATAAAAGCTTTTTTCATATTTCCAAGCACTTAAAATTAATTACACAAAAAAAGGCTTCTTGGTTAGAAGCGGCAGGATGGATTAGAAGCAGAACAAAACTAAACTAGTAGTTGCTGACACAGAAATAACATTATACAGGAAAAAAAATGCACAAAGAGAAAATAAGACAGATGTCTGTACAAATGCAGTGATGAGCCATTAGAAAGCAAAGTGTATCAACTCTGACATTGACATTATCAAGGACACAAACAGCTATGATCATCAGTAAGAATAATGAAGATAAAGAAACCTTAATAAGACTAAGTAAAAACTAATGAAACTTTTGTGGCCAAGGGTTGCCATTTTTTTCATTGATAAGAAAGGGTAGCCAAAAACAATTACATTCACTATCTTGAATCAAGAATCAAAAACACAAAAATATAAGGATACCAACAACCTATAAAGAGGTGCAGAAAACTGCTGCACTAGTATCGTGTAATCACCATAAACCTATCAATAAACAAGAAGATTTTCTGGATCACTCGTAGAAGCATTTACCAAGGCTGTCTTCGTGATAAATGTTGCTTTCTTCCCGGGGAAGCTGACAGTTTTCTGCCACTTTCACTGCAAGGAAAACCAATCACGTTAACAAAAGATTATCCTGCTACAATAGCCATAACATCAAATAATCCTATAGTTTCCGTGGAGAATTACAAGTCCTGTAAGTGTCTCAAATCAAGGCATGGGTTCTATATAAATCTGTCAGTAAACAAAGATTATTGAAACCCTGACACTGCCCAAAAATTTACCTGTTTGCAAAGTTGGGGGGGTCACCATGGGAGAACTTGGGCCTACATTGACACTTGTAGCCTGCAAATGGCACGGAACAGACCGAAGTCCTGTTGTTCCATCTACTGGAGCTCTCTGAGGCAGTGGGATTGGGCTTGCAGCGAGCTGCAGTATTGCTCTTGCCTGAAATCCACCATCTAATGACATTATAAGGCTAGTTCATTATGGCATATACTGCATGGTTTTCATAAGAAAAAGAAGTCTCTATCACCTTATCACCTGGCACATCATCATAAACATTCACTTTTCCACAGTAAAAGATCGTCATCTGTGCTACTGGCTCAGTTGCCGTAACTGTAGTTCTGGACATTTTAAAAACATTTTTAGTGTTGAAACTTCAATAATTAGTCATTAGTTACCCCTCAAAAGACATTTCCATGATGCTTCCATATTAGTACCAAACACTCTTGCACAAGTGCAATTTGATCCAAGTTGCCGACTTTTCACCACAGCTTATATAAGAAAGTTATTATCTCTACAAAAGTTCTTTGAAGCCAAGAACCAGAAAAAAGTGCCTTGTAGCCAAGATTTAATACGAGAAACCTACAAGTTTGCTCCTATTAAAAATGAGTCAAGTAATAACAGGATCTGAAAGCATGAGGACTTTGATAAGGAGAAAATTTTCATGAATCTAACCTGTAACGATTTCTAGATACCTTAATGAGCATCTTCTCTGAGAATGGCTATAATAGCATTGTAATAAAATATGACCTACAAACTATACAAACTATTGAAATTTGTTCTGGTTCACACAAATGATAAGATTTATAACCAGATGAACGTTTAATAGTGCACCTGTCATTCATTTCTGTAATGTAGCTTTGATAAGGACAAGAACTAAGTAGACCATCCTCGTACTTGATAAGCACAAAACTCCCACAATCATCTAGTGATTGGACACCATCCATATTGACCCAGAATGGTGATTATGATCGTGCCATTTCTAATTTCAATCATGCGTAATCATAAGCACAAACACACTCAATTACTAAGATAGATAACATGTGAGCATGTTTTCACGCACATAAACAGGCATGTGCGCACACTCAAATTCGCATTTACCAGCCACCATCAGCACAAACTTCACCAACATTCTCATAAACTCCACATTGAGTCTTAACAAATAAATATTAACTAAACCCGTAAAGGAGAGCATTAAAAATCTCACATGGACAGAGCCAACTTAAATCTCCAATTCCAATCAAGGTATATTTAAAAATGTTAAGCACAAACCTCGGAGAAACGGCATCATTGTCGGTGACAAGTCGGCCCGAAGAATCACCAGAAAAATCAGGCTTCGGGGCATCCTGACGCCGGCAGGGAGCCGATTCATACGTTCCCTTAACTGAAACAACCGAATTTGAAGAGACCTACGAGAAATTATTAATTTAATAAATCAAGAAACATCCAGGCGCACTACTTGATAAGCCTTAATTAAAAAAATCGATAATCATAAAGACCTACTCAACTTGATAATTATTTAATAAAGTAAATGAGCAAAGTCGTTGATGAAATGATAAGATAATTAAAAGTAACGGCAGAGAAAAGGTGAAGCTCACACTATAGAGTTTCTTTCGTGCCTCTGTGGCCTCCGAATCCGTCGTCGTTTCGAGTAGCGTCTTGAGAGAGATCACTTGCTGGATCGCCTGCGATTTGTTCCACGATGGCCTCCTCATGCCTGCACAAAAAGTTCACACAAACAAAAAAAAATGGAAAAAAAGAAAAAGAAATGAGTAGACAACTCAGTGGCACTATCATTACACATACATGAATGTGAATTCAGAGGAGAAAAGAGACCTTTATCTTTGAGGTATCGGCGGCAATCTTCGCGAGTGAGCTGGGAAATGTCATCTTCAGTGAGTTGGTGGAGAGGTTTGTCAAGAAGTGACCGGGAAGCCGTCTCTCCCGATGACATGGTCTCGAATTCCGGTCCACAATGACTTGAAAAGACGGATCGATGAATTTTTGGGTTCAGCACTTTCCAGTAACTCCTCCAGTTACCATTTCCGTCATTATAGCTAGCCTTTGGGGCTTTTCCTGTATTGACGGGCGAGTGCGGGGCGAGTGAGAGTGCGTGATTTTTGAGTTGTTAGGTTGCTGGCGTCTCAGCTTTTGTTTTAGGCTTTTCTTTTTCTCATTTAAAAAAAAAATGAATAAAATTGTGTGGCATGCAACCCCAAGACGCCACGCGGTTACCATCCCCCGTGGTAAGGAGCCAACAACTGCACGAGCTATTTTAAAAAATATATATAATCTGATACTTATTATTTTATTTAATAACTAAACATTATTTAAAAAACATTATTTAATAATCTGCCTAAGGGGAGCAGCAGAGGACCATTTTTAATATCGGTGTTGGTTTTTCATTTCATTTTTTTTTTTTTTGAAAAAGTTTTTATTTTTGGTTTTTCATTTCATTTAAGCAGTAGGTGTGAGTGGAGAAACCAGCGAGGGTAAGGTGGGCTAAGCCTACAGGGGTCTGATCATGTGGAGACCAATAATTCGTGGTACGGAACGATAAGCATCGGGCCCCACAATTGTCATGGTAAGATCCCTCTACTGCCACGTGTCTGCCAGTCTTCTCAGCAAATGAGAGGACCACATTCCAACTTTTGATGTTTTACCTTTTCTAGGGCACCTAGGCTAGTAGAGATTGGCCCACTTATCCTCTAGTGAGAGAGCAAGGACCACATCAGCCATTACAGCGTAACGTAATGGTGACTTCCTTCGCGGCTTTAAGTCGGTTCTTACTTTTTACATCCCACCCCCCATGATATAAAAATGCTAAGAAAATTATAAACTTGATTATTCATAATTAATTACGACCACAAAAGCATAAACGAAATGTCTTTAACAACCGAAACACACAATTGTTGACAATTTTTGTTCAAAATAAAGGACACGCATCCACGCTTGACCCCTGTGTGTTACGGAGGAATCGATTTGTAGCTACGTTGGGGCACTTTCTTAAAGCTGGCCAGAACAAGATCAAAATACAGTGGAAACTGGGCAAAAGCGAAGAGAGTTACTGGCAAGCACGTGACTGCGTAAACCGGCAATGCAGCAAATCTCAGCTTATCTTTAAGAACAAAGAAATGCCCAGCACAAAAGGATAATAGCATAGAAGCAATGGACACGAACAGCGAAGTCAAGCCAAACAAGAGCTTTCTGGGCAAATCTTTACCGAAATCTCGTTCTTGGTATCGAGACGTTAGTATTGACAAGAACATGACCACGGCGGTGACAGAGAAGCAGAGAGCAACGAGGGATGAGATAGCGAACAAGTTGAATGCTGGCTGGTTTTCGAGGGTTGGCGTTCCGCTTTCTTCCCTGACGCCACCTGGCACGGTGGTTGACGTGGCGAAGGTAACTGTAGCAATGAGTGCAGCCACGACGGAGCATGACTCCGACGTGCTCTTTAGCCATTCGCCACCGGCTTTGACAAGCACTTCGTGTGTTTTGGTGAAGACATCTCTTGGGGTCTCGTTCTGCTTGTTGTAACGAACAAAGTGGAATGGCATTGAGTTTTTAACAAACTGCATTTTACATCACATTCGGTATATAATGAATTAGAACCTACATTTAAACACAATTGACCCTGCCCCTCTATTCTATTTTATTTAAAATCTAATAATAATTGAAAGTTTTGCTCTAAGTTGTGTGCTCAAGCATACCTCGTACCACCTGATTTCCCACTGCATTTGTAAAGCGGCGCCTGGAATGAGCCAAGGCTTATGGTCTCCTAGAGTTGCAGCGAGGTGCAATGCACCGTTTCCTTTACAGTCCACTTTACGGAACACACTTTCTTTTCTGATTTTTCTTTTGAGTAAGAACCGATACACATCGGGTTGCCTATTCTCCACTGTCAATAGCACTATATTCTTTTTCTCTGAATTCATGTCATGGATTGCCACGGGAAAGCGGTCTAAAATTTTCTCCACTATTTCAATGATTCCATTCTTCGCCGCAATTAAAATAGGTGTCTCCTTCTTCGCCATCTTCGGGCTACTACTCACTTTTACCCATACACACAAGAAAAAAATGAATAATACAACATGCGTGCATTAATATTTGCCCATAACATTTTATATAGTTTCAGATAATTAGACGAGTGAATTATATGTTACCTCCTTTATTGTTGCCCTCAGCATTTGTTTCATTATTTTGGCCGTGTCGGTTGGTATATAGGAATTTTGAAGAGGTAGCATTGCCTACATCACCAAAAGGATCCGGTATTGTTTCGTCTTCTGCTTGAGAGCACACTCGTTGGGGTTCTACTCCACCTTCATTCCGGTACATAGAGGCGCGTTTTAGAATTTCATCCAATATCTGAACTGACCATGTGTGTTTCTGTTTCTTCTCGCGTATCTTCTTTATCTTGTTTGATCCTTATTACAGTAAATTTTTTTAACGTTATGAATTAGTAAGTTTGACATGTTTTCTGGATAATGGATAGGCACGGACACAAAGCAAAAGATGTAAGAAACAGCGGCTTACCAAAACCGAGTATAACTAGCGTTGCCTTGGATAATAGCTTCACAAATTCAAAGCAGATCTCATAATTGGGAGGAAATAATTGATGACCCTGATCTGCATTATGCATTGATTGTTTTCTAGTGAAACAAAACAAAAAAAAAGTACTAAGAATTCCAACATTTCAGTCAAGGAACTTAAAAATAGGATCCCAAAAATTTTAATTGAAAAGCGTTATTCATAAGTTAAAAGTAATCAGTGTGTCTGCAACAGATGTTACAAGCTCCTTTATGCGGGAGTTGCAATCAAAACGGATATGTATGAAGATATATAGTTTCAGATCAGCCATTTTACAAGATTCACGTTGGAAGAAATAATTTATTTGTGTTAATAGAATTGATAACTCTGGATGTTGTCCTTAATTAAATATCCATCCATTAGGAATTAGTTTATATCATCCAATTTATAATAATTAATTATCCAAAATCCGTGTTTATTTGGGTTAGATATTTTGTTTTGTAAGGAATCAAATTCCAATGATGGCTGTTTGAAGAATGGCTTTCATACTATCTGTTGACAGAAGAGGATTCACGCACCTGAGGGTCCAGATACGGGGATAACTCCAGGGTCCTCTGCGTCTCTTAGCTGTTCTTCTTTCTCTGTACTTCCGCTATTTGTTACTGGAAACGGGGAAAACTGTGTTACCGCACATTAAAAAAATAAACCAAATTAAGCAATACTTTGATCATTGTATATGATGATAGGATACTATCAAATGAAAGTCTTACATACCTACTTTAACTACATTATTTAACAGTATAATGTGTAGAGAATAATAGAGCACAAATGGAACACTTTTATTAATACAAAACTTACAACACAAAATTTAGGAACTCTCACTCTTTCTCATTTACAACATAACACTCACAACTCAACTCCCACACACTCTTTGTTGAGCTTATTATTTGCTCAACTCTCTAACACTCTAAACTCTCAACAATTGATCAAATTCTTTGATCAACTCTTTATTCTTAACTTGCTTGCTTGCAAAACTAAATGAGGGATGGGGGTATTTATACTTAGTTTCAACAAACTAAAACCACATAAATAAAATAATGTAAAAATTTATTAACCACACAAGTTTATAATACTTATCTCCTTAATTATTAACTTAAAATATCTTACCTAATCTAGAAACTTCAAGAATTGGGCTTGTAAATATTTGGGCTTAATCTTGGGCTTGATGTTATAATTAATTTAATTTAATTTGGTGTTGTAATTTTAACACTCCCCCTCAACACCAACTTCCATTCTTCTAACCATGTTGAGTTGTCTTCGAAACTTTTCAAACTTATCAACACCCAAGCCTTTTGTGAACAAATTAGCTACTTGATCTTCGGTCTTAACATACAACAACTCAATTTCTTCTTGCAGAACTTTCTCCCGGATGAAGTGATAATGCACCTCCACATGCTTTGTTCCTGCATGAAAAACTGAATTTTCTGCCAAACAAATTGCTGACCGATTATCACAATATATTGACACTTTATAATCTCTTGGCTGATATAAATCCTCCATCAATTGCATCAACCATGTACTTTCTTGAGCTGCCATTGCGGCTGCTCTGTACTCAGCTTCAGTAGTTGACAATGATACAGTCGGTTGCCTTTTGCTGCACCAAGAGACTGTTCCTGAACCAATCTTGAAAAAATACCCAGTGGTCGAACGTCGTGTGTCATGATCTCCAGCATAGTCAGCATCACAATAGCCAACTATTTTACAATCTTGATCTTTCTTATAGAAGAGACCATAGTCCATTGTGCTTCTCACATATCTCAATATTCGTCGAGCTGCTTCTAAGTGAGGTTTCTTAGGATTTTGTATGTATCGACTTATTACTCCAACTGCATAAGAAATGTCTGGTCGAGTCAATGTCAAATAGATGAGACTTCCTACCAGTTATCGATACATAGTTCCATCTTCTAAATCCTTTCCTTCATGACCGCACAACTTGGCATTGGCTTCTAGCGGTGTTGAGATAGGCTTGCACTCTAGCATCCCAAACTTCTGCAACAAATCTTTGGCATATTTTTGTTGTCCTAGAAAAATCCCTTCTGCTGTCCGAGTAACTTCGAGCCCAAGGAAATGCTTAAGTTGTCCAAGCTCTTTCATCTGGAAGCGAACCGCCAAATTCTCTCTTGTTTGACGAATTTCTTCTTCATCATCTCCAGTGATAATTAAGTCATCCACATATACCAGCACAATTGCAAGTTTCTTTCCATTAGCTTTGACGAACAGGCTAGAATCAGCTGGTGCTACAGAGTAACCACCATGTGTTAGAAATTCTCCAATTTTACCATACCACGCCCTTGGAGCTTGCTTTAATCCATACAATGCCTTTCTCAATTTACACACATAATCAGGATGAAATTTGCTTTCAAATCCAATTGGTTGAATCATATAGATCTCCCGATCTAACTCTCCATGTAGAAAAGCATTCTTTACGTCCATTTGCCACAATATCCAACCTTTACTAGCTGCCAATACAAGTAGAACTCGTACTGTGGTGATCTTGGCTACTGGACTAAACGTTTCATCATAGTCTAGTCCATACTGTTGAGAAAAACCTCGAGCTACCAACCGAGCTTTATACCTCTCCATCGATCCATCAGGACGTCTTTTGATCTTATACACCCACTTACAAGATATAGGTTTCACATCCTTTGGCTTTGGCACTAAATCCCAAGTTTGATTTTGCTCCAACGCTATAATTTCTTCTTCCATAGCTTTAATCCATTCAGAGTTCTGTGATGCTTCTTCAAAAGTCTCAGGTTCCTTAAAATTTTCCTCTTTCGCCATAGCCGCATTAGCATATTTGGGATTAGGCTTTCGTATTCTTATTGACCTTCGAGGATGAGACTGAGGAGTTGCAGCTTCTGCTCCTTCATATTTGGCCTCCGTTGTTGGTTGTTGATAGATGCCAGTTTGCCAAGGACTTTGAGTTGTCTCTTGCTCGGTGTTGTCATCACTGCTTCCATTATCAAGGTCTTCTTGGCTCGGTCGGATTTCAGCAATTTGATCATCTATCTTTTGTTGTAGTCGTTCTTCTATTTCTTTTGAATCTGGAAGCTCCTCTTTTTGTGGCGACCACCATGAAGATGCTTCATCAAACACCACATTTCTTGATGTGTAGCACCGCCCACTAGTAGGGTTACAACATTTCCATCCTTTGCGCTGGTTATCATATCCAACAAAGATACATCTAATTGCCTTTTTGTCGAATTTATTCTCTCAAGTGATTTGGCACAAACACATAGCATATACTACCAAATACTCGAAAATGACTCACTGTAGGTTTCATATCCCACAACTTCTCAAAGGGTGATATGAACCCTAACTTTGGTTGAGGAAGCCTATTAATCACGTGGGCTGCAGTCTTCATTCCTTCGGCCCAAAATCTTCCTGGTACATTTTTTGCGTGCAACATACTTCTACAAATCTCTGCAAGATGCTGATTCTTCCTTTCTGCAACACCATTTTGTTGTGGCGTGTTGGCACATGTGAACTGATGTCGTATCTTATTTTCTCGAAGATATTGTGAGAACTCATTAGAGGTATATTCTCCTCCATTATCTGTGCGGAGACAATGAATCTTCTTTCCAACTTCTCCTTCAGTTGTTTCTTTAAATTCCTTGAACTTCAAAAAAGTATCTGATTTTTCCTTAATAAAGAAAACCCATACATACCTCGAGAAGTCATCAATAAATGTCACCATGTACCGCATACCACTAATTGATGGCTACTTGACAAGTCCAAACACATCAGAGTGAACCAACTCCAATGGCTCCTTAGCTCTAAACTTTGACTCTTCATATGGTAGTTGATGTGCCTTGCCGTACTGACATCCCGCACACACTGTATCCACTCTCACATCAAGTTAAGGTAGACCCTTAAGCATTGCCTTGCTCATCATCACTTTTAGCTTATGATAACTTATATGTCCCAATCGTGCATGCCACAAATCTACTGTCTCATTCTTTCGAGTCTTGTCTACATAAGCTGACTCTGCTGATAGTACATAAACTGACTCTAGTCGTCTTCCTTCCATTGTTAGTGTTCCCATGATTTTTAAATCTTGGTACACCTTAACATCTTGTAGACCGAACAAGACATAGTGTCCAGAAGATGTTAACTGTGATACTGACAATAGATTCTTTTTCATGCCGAGGACATGATAGACATCTTGAAGTATTACCTTGTTAGGACTGTAACGAGGTGCAAGGACTGTGTTACCGATGTGAGCTATAGGCAATCTTGAGTTCTTGGCTGTCACCACCACGCGACTTCCTTTGTACTTAGTCGTATCTTGCAGCTTTTCTTCGTCACCAGTCATATGATTTGAACATCCTGAGTCGACGATCCAATAATTTTTATAGTTAATCCGTCCAGGCATTATCACTGAGAGTGATAGGTCTTCTTCCTCTATAGCGACAGACGCTTCAGCATCCCACTCATCTTCACTTTTTCTTTCTGAGTTTAATGTGGCAGCATTACCCTCAGCAGACCTTTTCTTAGACCAACAATCTTTTGCCATGTGTCCTATTTTTCCACAATTGTAGCATTTTCCTTCAAACTTTTTCTTTTGGTTGGACTGACTACCATTGCCGCGAGCCCTCCATACTCCCTCTGTTTGTGAGCTACCTTCTTGATGATAACTCTTTATCTTGTCATCATCTCTTTTAGATCCTCCACCAACACGTCGTTTAAATCGACCTTTTTTTTTGTCGATGTAGAATGCTTCTTCATCGCCTTTTAAAGAGACTCCACCCATTTGCTTGACAATCGCTTCTTGATCAGCAAGCAAATTTTTAAATTCAATGAGAGATGGTTGGGTTGGCCAGCCTTGTACAGCAGTAACAAAACTTCTATACTCGGGCCTCAAACCATGGATGATAATTCTTTTCATCCTAGTTTCAGCAATGGCAGCGGCAGGATCTAACTCAGATATTTCACGGCACAAGGACTTTACCTTTGTGAAGTATTGGTTGATCGTCATGTTGCGTTGTGCAATTGACAACAGTTCATTCTCTAGAAGCTGTAGTCGCATGTTGTTTTTCTTTGAGAAGAGTGATGCAAAACTGTCTCATGCTTCATTTGGCGTCTTAGCCTTCTTTATGTGCTCTAACAGTTCTTCTTCAACTGTGGTCTTAATGGCGAACATAGCCTTACCAGTTTTTACCTTCCACTTCTTTAAAGTGGCTTCGTCTGTTAGCTGCTTCACTTCATTCCCGCCAACGACCTCCCAAAGATCTTGGCCTTGAAGGTAAGACTCCATCAACGTCGCCCATGTATTGTAATTTTGGTTGTTGAGCTTCTTGATTCCTCCAACGACTTGAAGGTCACCCATCGTGTTGGCAGTACCTCAGAAACAAGTTTTATTAACAAATTTGCAGAGTCACAGACTACTCACGAAACACAGAAGCTCACTCACTCACAATTTCTAAAAATCCTTTCTGATGTGGAAGATCAGTCAAAGCTGCAACCACAGAGCATACTCAGAATTCTTAGAAATCCTACAACTTGAGCAGTCCCAGACAGTCCCGCTCTGATACCAATTGTAGAGAATAATAGAGCACAAATGGAACACTTTTATTAATACAAAACTTACAACACAAAATTTAGAAACTCTCACTCTTTCTCATTTACAACATAACACTCACAACTCAACTCCCACACACTCTTTGTTGAGCTTATTATTTGCTCAACTCTCTAACACTCTAAACTCTCAACAATTGATCAAATTCTTTGATCAACTCTTTATTCTTAACTTGCTTGCTTGCAAAACTAAATGAGGAAGGGGGGTATTTATACTTAGTTTCAACAAACCAAAACCACACAAATAAAATAATGTAAAAATTTATTAACCACACAAGTTTATAATACTTATCTCCTTAATTATTAACTTAAAATATCTTACCTAATCTAGAAACTTCAAGAATTGGGCTTGTAAATATTTGGGCTTAATCTTGGGCTTGATGTTGTAATTAATTTAATTTAATTTGGTGTTGTAATTTTAACATAATAAAGTCAATGCATGTTTCGTAGTTGGCCGGATATTCGGTTTTCCTTTTATCCGTTTCTAACAGAGGATCATAATCAGATGTCTCCACAAGCTTGTCAACAAATATGCCTTCCAAATAGATAAAGAATAATTAGTAACAACAAACACATCCTCTAATGAAAGGAAAAGAAAATAGGCGGTAAGTGGATGAAAGGAAACATTTCATTAAAGAGGATACTTGGAGAATTTTTTTAGAATTGCCAAATGTTGAGAGAGGAAACGTCTTTTTCTCTCTTGAGGTTATGTTGAAGTAAAGAATTTCAAGTTCAACCTACAATCTAACCTCTTTGCATAGCAGAATAATTTGATAATCAAACAAAATATTAAGAATCTAAAGTAGAATATGAAAGAGTACAATACAATCGTACGTGGTTCGGTCAATTGTCTACATCCACGGTGGATCCAAGGATCTAACCTCTCTTATTAACTATTTAGAGATTTTACAAAGAAAATTTAATTTGAAGAACTTTTAAAAATACCTAATGTTTAGTGAACCCTTACTCTACCACGAGTAATGATCACTTAAACAACGGTTCCACCTTAGCGCACATA
Source organism: Ailanthus altissimus (assembly GCA_946807835.1). Classification (NCBI taxonomy): domain Eukaryota; kingdom Viridiplantae; phylum Streptophyta; class Magnoliopsida; order Sapindales; family Simaroubaceae; genus Ailanthus; species Ailanthus altissimus. The sequence continues at coordinate 27,712,273 of OX327684.1, forward strand.
AGCACTTAGTATCTACCCAATTCTTCCCCTCTCTTAGAGTTTCCCTTAATGTTTGATCTGAAATAAAGGGTTTACAAGTGTTTATATAAGGTGTATTTCGTGCCTATTAACCCTATTTTTTATTAGAGTAAGAGTCTACTTGTTTTGGAAGTCCAAAACTTCCCAAAACTCGAAATCCGAATAAAAAACAGACTCTCTATCGCGTCTGGCGTGTAGCAGCGCTCAGCCCTGGTGGCGCCTATGCTTATTTTCTTAGCTTCCTTACATCTTCGAGTCCCATTTCGCTTCCCCCTTCATATCCCACACGTCCTAGACTTCTCCATACGTGTCCCACATGTTCTAAACTTTTTGTGACTCTCCACTTTGGTATTCATCTTAATTCTTGTCCAACCAAAATTGTTGAACCACCAATTTTCCAACAAACCTTTCCTTGCTTCAAAATCTTCCAAACAAGAAGGCTTCTTGATCCGATTCACCTCAATACTCTATCACCTAGAGTTGAGTCTAGTTAAGTCTCTATCAAGATTTAACTTTTTCAGGGTTAGTGACTTTGGTCTCTAAAGGCATTCTTGCACCTTGCATAGGGTATGGATGCGTTGCACTTTTTTTTTACCCTCATCACCTCGGTGAGCACGGTTTGGATGTCGCCTAATGGTCTACATTACCCCAACACCCCGCATTGGGCCACTCATGGTCATCCCAGTAAACACATAGAGCCTCTCATTGTGCTTCTCACCCTAAAACCTTATAAGTCTTTTCTCTACCCTTAGTTTTTCTTTTTCTGCTCTAACTGAATACCCTTCCTCATCAAGCTTGTCTAGGGATATCAAGTTCCTCCTCAATTTAGGAACATGCCTCACACCATGTAAGTCCCTAGTTTCTCTACATTACATCCTCAGTTTTATGTCACCAACTCCCATGATCTCACAAGTCATGTCATTCTCCATTAAAGCTTTACCTCTCTTGACTTTGTAGTTGGTAAACATTGATCTGTCGGGACACATATGGACGCTGCACCCTGAATCTAGTATCCATTTGCCAGCATACTTTCACCTTGAGGTTACCAATGTGTCTACAACTTTGGTATCTTCATCAGTACCGATAGCAACCCACCCTCCTTAGCCTTTTGAGTTCGGACAATTCTTCATAAAGTGTCATTCCTTATTACAAAAGAAACACTTTTTGGATCTCCTCTTTGATTGGTTGCTCTTCTTTCCTAGTGCAAGCAATATTGCTTTATTCTCGGACTCATATCTCTTTGTCAATTCTTTTGAGTTCAATGATGCCTTGACGTCATTCATCGTTAAAGACTCTTTACCATACAGCAACGTATCCATAAAGCTCTCATAGCTCTTTGGCAACGAACTTAACAAGATAATGGCCTTGTCTTCATCCTCAATCTTAATGCCTAGTTGCTCAAGACTTATGATGATCTTGTTGAACTCGTCAATATGAGCTCTCAATAAAGTTCCATCGTGCATTGTTAGCTGATGTGGTTTCTTTATTTATCACAAGAAGTCTATTTGCAAAAGACTTCTTCATGTACAATGTCTCAAGTCTCTTTTATAGCCCCAGAGCGATTTTTTTATCACCAACTTCCCTTAATACTTCGTCGCCCAACACCAAGAATAAAGTGTTGTGAGTCATTTTCTTAATCCTGTCCCAATCTTTTTGCCCGGACTTTGAGGTTGCCATCTCATTGCTAATTAAGAAGCTAGCTTCTTCCAAAGCTGACTCTAGCCATTCCTTCACTAATAAAGCCCTAACCTTCTTCCTTTAAAGATTGAAGTCATTCATCCCATTGAACTTGTCTATTTCTTACTTGATTACAGTCATGGTTTAAATACCTTAAGTGTGTATTATCCAACCTTTAGCTCTGATACCAGTTTGTTGAGGGAGAAAACGTCATTCTCCCTTTTGAGGTTATGTTGAAGCGAAGAACCTCAAGTTCAACGTAGAACCCTAACCTCCTTGCGCAATGGAATAACCTGTTAATCAAGCAAAATACTAAGAATCCAAAACAGAATATGAAATAATACGACACAATTTTACGTGATTCGGCCAATTACCTACGTCCACGGTGGATCTAAGAATCCTAACTTCTCTTATTAACTCCCTATATATTTTACAAGAAAAACCCAATTTGAAGAGCCCTCAAAATGACCTAATGTTTAGTGAACCCTTGTTCTACCACGAGCAATGATCACCCAAACGACGGTTCTACCATAGCGCACACAAGCATTTAGTCTTTACCCAATTCTTCCATTTTTTTAGAGTCTCTTTTAATACTTAATCTGAAATAAATAGTTTACAAGTGTTTATATAGGGTGTATTTCGTGCCTACTAACCCTATTCTTTATTGGAGTAAGAGTCTACTTATTTTGGAAGTCCAAAACTTCCCAAAACTCAAAATTCGGATAAAAAAACGAACTCCCTGTTGCGTTTGGCACTGCGGCACTTATCCCTGGGTGCCACGGCGCTCACCATGTCGCACCCACCACTGCGGCGCTGGGCTTTTGTGTTGGGCGCCGCGACGCTTAGCCATGGTGGCGCCTATGCTCATTTTTTTTGCTTCCTTTGCGTCTTCGAGTTTCATTTCGTTTCCCCTTTTATGTCCTACACGTCCTAGACTTCTCCATACGTGTCTCATACATTCTAAACTTCTTATGACTCTCCACTTTGATATTCATCTCAATTCTTATTTAACAAAATTGTTAAATCACTAAAATTGTTAAATCACTAATTTTTCAACACTAAATAATCTATTATTTTTATTTTTGTAATATTTAAAATTCTTTTTAATAGTTACCGGAGAACCTCTTGTCAGATACTTAGCAGAGCTCTTACAGGAAATTTGTTACATTTCCGAAAAACACAAACTTAAGTTTTAAGTATACACTGGTTAGTGGTTAACCACTAATTGTACACAAGTGCAAGCGAAATTGGTAAGACATGATAGTTAAAAAGCAAATGAAATTAAAGAAAATCGATGACCATAGTCTACTTAAATCTAATACTTACAATGATATATGATTTGGACCCAACGTCCGAGGTGGCTGCCGCTTCTGAAGGCGGAAGGCTTGCTGGCCAAGAGATGGAGAGGGGATAATCCTTATTCGTTCACATAGTTAACAAGATTTTCATAGAGATGAATTATTTGAAAAGCCAAATCTGTTCAAAACACCACAATCAAAATACAGACATGATTGAGTAGTTGAGGTAAATAGACATTTGCAAGTTATAAAAGCTAAATTTGAGTTACACAATATTGTTTAGCTGTGGTATACATTAAATTTGCATTTTAAAATGTATGTAGACGTTTCGCATTGGAGAAAGACTCTACATTAAAATACTAACCAAAATGGTCGCCAGAAATGGTACAGTGAAGAATGGTCTCGCCATCATTCCTTCTACAATCAGCATAGTCAAGACCAGACGAGACACGGAAACGATGGAGGCAAAAGAAAGCATCTTTATGGCCATGAAGAGCAGCCAAGAAAAATGGTGTCTCACCGTCACGGTTACGAGCGCCAATCAACGTTTTATCCACATCAGCAATGCAATTGCACATTCTCGCCCTCCCCAGCGCGGCCGCCAAATGCAGAGGTGTGTTCCCTCGCTCATCCTCAAGTTTCAAAACGTCTCTCCCGTCGCCTTCTGCAATTATCTTCACGAGCTGTCTGACAACTTCTTCTGTGCCATCGGAAACAGCTATGTGTAACGCTGTTGCCCCTGATCCAGTGATTCTTTTCTTGCGAATTCTTTGTTCTTTCTCGTATATGCCAATGACTTTATCCCATTGGCCTCTCATTGCACTCTCGAACAAATCTATTTCACCAGTATCACTATCCATTGTTTACAAGCTCTTCCTTCTCTTACCGGCAATTATATATCAGAATATTTAGTTTTCACCTCGGTTCGGGCTGTCTATATATACGGTCAATTTTAGCAACTGAGTTTTATTTTGTTCTTCAAATCTTAGTTACTGTAAGACTGGCAAAGATGTAAAATTAATTAAAAATAGAAAGGAGGTAGGTGTTGATAAAAGATAACAAAGAAATGTTTATTCCATTTGGCTAAAGTAGTTTTGATATAAACTCAAAACATGCTGCATCCTTCCGGAAAAATAAAAGATGAACGGACGATATTTTTTTCTTATTTTCAGTACATTATTCATGATTACTATTATATAGGGATGAGCAAAAAATTAAAAAATTAAATCGAATTCAAAAAATTAAACTGAATTTTTTTCTTAATCAATTCGGTTTTTAATTTTTAATATAAAAAATTAAAAAATTCAGTCGAATTGAGAACCGAATTAAAAAATTAAATTTTAAAAAATAAAAAAAAAACATTTTGAAGAACCGAACCAAATAAAAAATAAACTTAAATTAAATTCATTTAAACTAAATTTAAAAAATTAAAAATCGAATCAAAAAATTAAAAATCAAACTGAAAAATTAAAAATTAAATTTATAAACTGATCTGCTTTGATTCAATTCGCTATAAGCTTGATTCAATTTTTAATTTTATTTTTTAAAATTTGATCAACTCAATTCAATTTTCGATGTAACCGAATCGGGTTTACCCACTTTTATTACCGTACAAAGCAACAAAACAATCACAGTTTAATATGCTGGACTCAATTTAAATTTAGACCGAAAAAAAAAATCATGACCACTACCATACAAAGTAAAGCCCCAAAGAGTTGCCACTCACAAACGAAAAAGGTAATATTGCAACTATTTCCCAAGATTTGTGGTATGGGCCCAATAAACCTGGACCTTAAGCCAGGAGTGTTTCTCAACGTGCATCCCATGATGAATCTTATTCCAAGTCTTTCGAACTATTGTTTAAGCTTTATCTTTTCACGCAAATAGATACAACTCTAACCTCACTTTACTTTCTTTTAAAAAAGAAAGCAATTATACCTTATTTACTTCAACTATAAGAAACAGTACAACACGATTGCCTTTACCTCTTCCACGCTTAATCATTGTTCTTTTCTTTTTTTCTGTTATGGTCGTATTAATTTTGGAGAAATTTACTTAATGTTATAATTCTTTTATGTGGTGGCACAATCCTCCTCCAGTGGTTTCAAAGTGTTTGTCTCATACACTAATGGGTTTTTTTGTTATATTGTATATTATTGTTTGTGTCAAAATTTGGTAAGCCTATTGGTTCATGAATCTGGTCGTCTATTGAAACAAGTGAAAATTTATTTGTTGATGAAAAATAACAACTTTTAAGATTGTCAAAGCTCAGGGTAATAAGTGAAGAACTACTTAGAAAGTGTAACTTGGCTTAATTAGGTTGAAAAAAATTATAATGTCATGTTTAGACCCATTAGAGGTGTAGAATTGAGTTACGAAGAGTTTAAAAACATATTTTTTAGGATAAAGAGAATTTAGTTTTATAGAATAGTCGGAGGAGTGGTGCAAATCAAAACTAAAGTTAAAATACTGTCTAAAAGTGATTGTATAATTCAAAATTTAGTAGAGTTCATCCAAATTGAGCTCACAATTTAATATTGGTATAGAGAAAGGGTTTTTAAAATTATTAACTTAATAGAAACTAGGTTAAGGTTTGAATTAGGCTTATGTTTGTATCAATTTTGTAGTTTTTAAATTAAACACAATCTAACAAATGACTAATAAGAAAATGCAATATAAAGATAATCTATAAATAAATTTACATAATTTGGCATAAAAGCTTACATCCACAGATGGACTCATTATCAAAATTTATATGTTATAAGACATAAATTATAATAAAAATAATAACACTCATAAGTTAAGATCTTATATGTTATTCCCATCTTTAAACTCGTGAAGGCCATTTGATTGTACATTGATGAACGTTTTCTTCATAAGAATAAAGGGTGATTTTTTATGATTTATAAAATGATAAAATGTTGTTAAGTAAATTGTAGAGAAAACTCCAATATGAAAATAAAGAGGAAGATAGCTTTTCAAGAGATGAGAATAAGATGAATATGAAAAAGTGAAGGAGTAATGCTAAGCATCCCAAATTGTCTTGCAAAAAGTGATGTGTCAAACAATCATTGAGTGGTAAAATAGTATAAATTTTAAAATCATCTATTACACCAAATGGTTACTTGACACATAACTTTTTGAGACGCCTAACATTACTCAAAAGAGTAATGAATAAACTTATCCTTTTTTTATTAAGTGAGACATATATAGGAGATTAGTTAAAGCTCATAAGGACATTTGGAGACATTTTAATAAAGAGAAGAGTAAAATGTCTTTAGGGTTAATTAGATGTCATGCTTAAAGAGTGAAAATATTCATTTTGTATTAAGGAGTATCATACTTAGATGATATCATTTATCCAGAAAGTGATTTTGACACGCGTCATATAAGGAGTAGATATTGGTGGTAGCGTGGTGTATCTAGTGTCACTTTGGCAATTCTATGTTAATTTATCCCTTATATAGATAAAGCAGTATAACATGGTACTTTAGGATTAGTTTTTTTATTAATTGCCTATGTGATTTTATTATTAATGAAGTGTTGAGGTGGATGACATGAAACAACCCGCCCCATCCCATAATTTTTTTTATAAAATTTAGGCTTGATCTCGACTATTATCTTATAGACATTTTTATAATCTCTCTACAGTTGAAATTTTACCAAAATTTTGGTAGAGTTTTCCTTATTTTTCAGACATTTCAAAACATGCAACTTAAATATAAACACTTTTATAAAATTTAACACAAACATCTATTCTTCTAACTTCCATTTCTCATCCACCACACATAACCAATATCATCAAATTAAAATACATCTATAAATCATTCATCAGCATATTCTAAGTATCTAAAATAATGTTAGCAATATTATAGTATCAAATGTCTAAAATAGTAAAATACATATCTAAAGTTTAAAGGTCTAATACAATAAATTTTTATAGGCTCAAAAAGACAAAAAGAGCCTATAAATCCCACATGACTTACAAATTAACTTAAAGCACCACCATGAGACCTATCTCAATTAGTCATTAAGTTAAAAAATTCTACAATCTCCCGAGAAAAAAAAGTGGGGGGGTAAGTTTTCAAACACCTAACGAGTGGAATAACTTAAAATAAATGAAAAACATAATAATAATAATATACTTTTATATTATCTTAACAAGTGTAATATAAATATTCTAAAACTTTATGAGAATCATCAAATTCTCTTTTGTTCGTACTAAATATGAAAGTTTGCAAATTCTAACAAGATTTTGTAAATATTTTTCATAATTAGTTCATATATAACGTCATAAAATTTAAATACTTTTTTCAAAATTTTACACTAAATTAGTACTCATGAAAAATCTCATCATATTCAGAATACTCTTCGGATAAAGCATTAGACATATACATAACACACCAATTATATTCTCGTTTTACGCACACGTAAAGCAAAACATCTAAAGAACAAGATGTCTTAATACATGGTTCTAAATATAAATGTGTCCCAAAGACCTTAATTTCATTTATAAATCTAAATAGAGAGGGTATGCTTAATGGTTTAAAAACCAATTTTATTACATAAATATAACTCGTAGAGTGTTATTATCTCATACTTTATACTTTAATCTTATAAATCATTAAAAAATATTTCTACAGATATGGATGATCTATAATATCACTTACAATTATTTGAGGAGTTAAACGATAATTTTGAATAATTTTTTTCATAATATAAAATAAATAATTGAATTATATATGGTATAGTCCAAGAAAATTAGTTAACTAAGTGAAACAAAATATTTATCTTAAAAAATATATTCATTATGCTTCCATGAACTTTATAAAATAATGTATAGTAAATGAAATATTTTATGTAAGAATAAACTATATACGTATATACAAAATATACATCTCACTCATAAAAGTGATGTCGCTAATGAAAATACGTTTTCAGGACACGTAACATATATAAACTCTCATAAATAAGAGAAAATACACAATCATTCACTTGAGCGAAAATTAATATTCAAATTAATATTTTTAAATAAAAATCTATTAAATAAAATGGTATTACGATGAGTTATGTATATACCAACTCGAGAAAAAAATATGGGCTTTACAATTCGAGATTCAAGTCGTTCCATCTATCTCTTATGTATCATAAAATGAAAAAAAACAATTAGACTAATTATATAATAAAATTTAAAATTAAACTTAAATTAAAGGATTGTGATTTTTCAAAACCCAAATCCCTCTCTTTTTCATGAAATCCAACACCTCAACACACACACACACACACATATATATATATATATATGTGGTTAATTTTTTTTAATAAATAAATCTTACTCCAAAATTTCTAACATACTCTTTTACACTAAATTCTTCTCTCTAAAACTTTAAATACTTAAATTTTTCTTTAATTAAAAAGATTTCAACATTTTAATGCTCCAAATCATGCTTAAAACATTGCTAAAAGTTATAATATCTCAAAAACCATACTTAAATAAGCCAAAAGAAAAGAAAACTTAAATAGGAAATGGCAGCTTACCAGTCTCTCTCTCCGCAGCAGCACCCTTTCTCTTTTCTATTCTTTTTTTTAATTATTTTTTTATTCTATTGATGACTTAAAAAGAGGCGAGATTGATTTGTGGGTTTTAGTTTGAACAGGCCAACTAAAGTAATAAATAGGTTTTGGGCTTAACTTTTTTTTTTTATAAAAAAAACATAACTCATTTCAATTTTGAATCGATATCAAAGAATAAGTTATAAATTTTATAAATTTTTTTTATTTTTTATAATTTTAGTGTTATAATTAATATACTTAGGATGATATTCTTATAAGCACTATCATGACACTATGTCATATTAGACTTATTATTAAACTAAACCCATGCTAAGAGTCAGTGAAAAAAATAGCCGATTAATGAAGATGCAACATAATTTAATACACCTCTTATCTGTTTAGCAAGTGTTATTCACCCACAATCGATATACTTGCTTATCTTGTAATTGTAATTATGCAAAATCAGACTTAAGCACGTGTTAATATTAACACCGTTGAACAAGTGAAGAATTTAAGAGTAAAAATTTTTGACAATTGGAGAAATCCTTCAAAGGCGGCTAAGTATTTGTTGGATAAGGGCTGAAAGGCGTTTTCGAATTTAAAAGGTTGTGGATGACAATAAGAAAATGAAATAGAAAGGCAACTGATCATCCAAGATATATAGCATGCGCCCAATAAACTTGGAGGTTATTTTCTTTTTTTTTTAATTTTGACGATGGAGCTTAAGCCATGCATCAGGCATCTTCCCAACGTGTATCTCATGATGAATCTTTTTATCTCCTTCAAAAAAGAAAGCAGTCACAGTATTTACTTTAGAGACATTGCCATTCTTCTCCGAATTATTTTTACTTATCATTTACATTTTAATTTTTTTTTTATTTCTAACGAAGAAAATGCATTTTTAAAGGTATAGTCTTCATTTTAATAATTATCTTATATTTTTTAATTTAATAATATACTTTAAAGACATGTTACTTTTGGTGCATTGTAAATTTTTATTATCTTTTTATTTTAGTACACATTTAACTTTTAGTATATATTTTAGTAAATATATTTCAACTTTTAGTATTTTAAGAAAAATTTAAGAAATAAAAAAATTGTTATTATTAAAATTTGAAACCTAAATACTCGCATATTAAAAAGAAAAAAGAAATTCTAAACCAACTATATTATTTAGTACTTTTATTCAGCATTATTATATAAAACAATTAAACCAATAATTTAAGACATGAATATTGAAACTCACAAATTTTAAACAAATTATGAGTACAGATTCAAATATGTAATATTTAATAAAAATAATCCATAGCTAAAGAGCTTATAAAATTCTCATAAATTTGTTAATATATTACATGAATTAAAAATTATGCTAAAAATTAAAAAATACATACTAAATTATTACTCGCAAAATTAGCTGATCATACATCTCATAGCACTACATTACATAAATATAAAAATAAATCTCGTTGGCCGTAAAAGCCTGCACAGAATTGTGCCCTAAAAGACTAAGCATTTAAACACAAAACATAAAGCTTTTATGTGTATCTAAATAGGTTCCAAAGAGATATATATATATCTAAATCTGAAGCTGAATAAAAAAGAGTGCAAATTAAATGATTTGAAAACTACTCAATTTAAATATAACTTCGTTGAGTTTGTTTAAAATCATATTACTAAAATAATTTCGTCCCAAACTATAATATTTAAGCTCTAAGCAAAATGCAAAATATGTAAATAAAATGCAAAAAGAAAATGTTTTGGAATGCAAAAATAATCTAAGTCAACGCTGCGTGAAAGTCATTTAATGAACAAATTTTAAATTTACATATAAATGAAATGATTAGAGTTGAAAAAAGTGCGTAGACTTTTATTTATTTTAGAGTAATATTAGTTATTTTATATTATATTATAAATTATATTTAAAAAATGATGTATTAAATAATTATTAAGTGAGTGTAATAAATAATTTTAAAATTTATAATATCTTATTATTTAATAATTAATTAACACATTAATTTTTTTTATAATTTAAAATATTTAATATTATTTTTTATTTTAATATAAAAATATTTAAAATAGCAACCAAATTGGGACAAATTCATTAAAAGTAAACATGCTTTGTTGTATGAGATGGGGATAAAGGATTGATGAACCCTTAGTTTGGATAGAATGTTTTAAATATTTCATGATTTTAAAACTATCTAAAAAATCTCATTTATTAGTAAGTATAATTTTTTTTGACAAATAATTTCTTTAAAAATATATAGTTACAATTTTGCCTTTGATGCTGTAAACGTTAGTTGTAATTGGCTTTTAATCTTCTTCTTTTTTCTATTTTTTTCTTCTTTATTTTATTTTTTTTTGAAAAAAAATTCTTTTTTTGGGTCTTCTTTCCATTTCTTTCTTCTTCTTCCTCTTTCCATATTTTTTTCTTTAAAAAATCGTTTATTTTCTTTTTCTTTCCAATTTTTTTTAAAATAATGAAGAAATGACATTTTCTTTTTTCCTTTTAATTTATATTCGTTATTAAAAATTAAAAAGAATAATTAACAATTAAGTATAACTCAATTATTTCAATGAGTTTTCCTCCTCTTTATCACATTTTCTAAGAAGCTAAACAACAACCTATAACTCCTATCAAATTGGCACTCCAACAACCACCATCTTCAATCTTCCCTTACTTTATTTTTTTCTCTTTGATCCTCTTCATTTTCTTCTCATCCAATAACACTACCAATGCTCAAAAATCTGTTCAACGTATCCTCTTCATCTATGTCGAACCCGTATTCTTTTTTTTATTACATAATCTTCAAAAATTATTGCATCAACCCACAAAAAAGAAAAAAAAATTGAGCCAAAATAAAAATAAAACCAAACAACTAAATGTCTAATACCAAAACTACCCTCTACGTCCTTCTATTACACAATTTTTAAAAATAATTGCATGAAAATTCCACAAGAAATAAAAAAGAAATAGAACCAAAATCTCATAAAACTAAATAATTAATGCCTAATGCCAAAATTATCTATATTTCTTTTTATTACATAATCTCCAAAAACCATTGCATGAAAAATCCCACACACACCTAAAAAGACCCTACAATTTAACCCATTCCCTTTCCCCAAATTAGAATCTAATTTCACATATTCTCCAACAATCATCAAATTCACTTTCAATCTGATTTTTTTCTTTTGAAAAAAAACTCCCACCATCTTTTCTTCTTCTTCTTCTTCTTCCCCCTATTTATTTTTTGGAAAAATTGAAAAAGATCAGTGTTGAAGAAAAAGGAAAAAGAAGAAAAATAAAATAAAAAAAATACACAAATACTGTGTCTATCTATTCAATCGTATTATCATTGACATATAAGCATTCATCAGTAAGTAGAGAAACTTTTTCGTTCTTTACAGTTGTTGCAGTTGTTGCAGTTGTCATCTTCTTTCATATTATGGTTACTTTGCTGCTTTTCTCGCTTTAGCATTTAACAATTCCTTTTTATGTGGCCTAGTTTTTCATAATGATAGCAAAAAAATATTTTGTCTCGAGATTTTGATCTCCATATAGACTTGTCATTATGACTTCTTTCTTCTCAACTTTTGCTTCTCCCCCTATTTTTAGTAACAAATGCCTGTGATTCTCCAACACGTGTCTTATTCTGCTTTTAAAATGAAATCAATGCTGTAGAGACAACTTCAAGCTCAATGATATCTTTTCAATAGATGAGAGTTGTAATGAGATGATCATACAACGCAAGAAGTGTTTCCATCAAAAGTACAACTTTCTTTTTATTTATAAACTTCACATTGAACTTTGATAATTGTGAGATCATATTATTGAAGTTGCTCAAATGATGTAACATATCAGTATTCTTAGGCATTAGCATATGGTATAACTCTATCTATAAGTGAAATTTGTTGGACCAATTTTTTTACATGTATAGCTTCTCCAAAGTCTCACAGGTTTTTGTGGCTGTTTTACAATCTTTAGACTCAATATTTTGTAAAATGCTATTTGAGAGATTTAAAAGAATTGTACTAGCTACAATCTCATCCATATCATCATATTATTCATCAACAATTTTATCAGACTTTTATCTTTGCCTAATAAAATTTTGTGAATGTTTTTTTGGATGAGAAGATCTTTCATTCTCTTTGCCAAAGTGAAAAATTGTTTCTGCCAATAAACTTCTCGATTTCAGTTTTCTATCCAGCCATCTCAGATGCTACAGTAACCGTGTGCTACAGTGCTATACATTAGCTACAGTATTTTACTACTATGATACACGACAGCTACAATACCTGTTACAGTATCGCTAATTTTTTAGTAAGAAATTTTTAACTTACTCTGATACTAGTTATTGGGATGAGAGTGTGCACAGCGAAAAAAATTAAGATGAAGATGAAAGAGAAAAAAATAAATAACACCAAAAATTTTTAACGTAAAAAATTCGTAAAGGAAAAAATTACGAGGTGATAGTATACTACCAACACAAAAATCCTCCACTATAAAAAAATAGGTACACAATATTTCTCTCAAGTTTATGTAAAAACTTGAAAAATATTCTCTTACTAAAATTTTCTCTGCAAGTATTTTTTTTTTATAAGAATATAAAATAATACTCTTTTTTCTCTCACTTCTTTTCTTTTTATTTCTTACTCTCAGTGTGTTTTTTCTCACACTATCATATCTCTCTCTCTTTCTCTCATGTTGCCTCTCATACAAAAATGCAATAAGCTCTTGAAAGGTTACCTATGTATATATAGGTGAGTTGAGAGAAAATTTTCTATCTTAGAAAGTCAAAAAATATAGGCTATATTAATTTAATTTTGGTTGCACCACTTTTTTCTTGTAAAAAAATGTGGCCACCAAAATTTCTCTTTATTACAATGTTAGGTGCCAAAATTTGATTTTTCAAGAAGCGTAGATTTTAACAATTCTTCTTTGTCAAAATATTGTACTGCAAAAGTTTGAGTTGAAAATGATTTCTCATCACTATGCACTTCGTTATGCCGGCAAGTCCAGTGCCAATGACAGTAACAGGCACCGAGAAGTTGAACAAGTCGGAAGAGAGGATATGAGGATCAAGTTCTGTGCTTGTAATTCTGTTAACAACGGGGTTTAACCCTTTATTGTTGAGAATTGAATGGAAACTTGAGGGTCTTTGGCGTATCCAAGTGCTAGAGCAAACGCCGTTCATCCTCCTTGACTGTGACCCGTAAGAGCTAGCAGGCTTAGGTTTACTTTTAACATTTCTGAGAGCTTTGATTGGAGGACTGTGGATAACCAGTTTGTTAATTCTGTTGCGTTCGCTTCTTTGTTTTCGCTCGGTGGCAAACATGTATATAACTTTAAGATCCAAAATCATATAAATATCATTAGAAATATATAGATGACCCTGGATTTTGGCTGTCCCGCCAACGAGTAAAATTTATTGAATATGGGAATAATTGTAAGACCTTCCAATCAGCGCGAAACTATAATTTAAATTTTTAGAATAAATTATAAAGATCGGTAAACTTTAATATAATTAACGATAGTAAAATAAGTTATGATATAATTATTTAACATGCTTTAAGTAAATATAGATAAAAAAATTAGTATGATTAAAAACGAATCGAATTTGTATTACTCGTTTATTAATTATGTCGAATACATGTTTAAAAACTACGATTCGTAATTCGTTTAAATCGCGTTTAATAAACGAATTGTATTCATGTCTATTCATGTTTATGCGTGTGTCTATTCATTTAAGTCACGTTTAATTAAATTATAAAATAAAATAAAATTAAAAATATATATATAATTAAAAATCAAAGCCCTAGTGTATCTAAACTCTGAAGACTCTTCTCCTTCCATTTTATTGGATGAATTTTTTTTTTTTTATTATGCTACAATAATTTTATTAGTAGATGTATTAAATACTTGATTTTTTAATATAATTTAAAATTTATTAATCATGATTTAAACGTGTTATAAATGAATCGAATCGTGTGCAATCGGATAAACGAATTAAATTTGATCCATTTATTCAAACATGTCTAATTGTGTTGTGTTGTGTAATTTATTTTTTAAGTAAATCGAATATATATTTAAGTGTCTAATTCGTTTAGTAAATGAATACAATAAAATTTTATTAATACCTTATATTGATACGACACGACACAAATACAATTTATCTACACTCTTAAATATAATCTTAAGGATTGATGATGATGTATAAAATTTTAATTTTTTTTAAAATAATTAATCAATCGTAGTTAACTTTTCACTAAGAAAATAATAATAATATTAAACAATAAATATGTATTGTTATTTTTATAAAAATAAATTTATATTTAAAATTAATAAATTTAAAGCAAAAAGTACAAAGAATAAGATCCATAAAGATTAAAGTTATTATAATAAGATATTAAAAATTAACTAATATATAAATAAAATTATTAAAATATATAAAAGAGTCTAATTTATTTATTGGAGAATTTTTTTTCTTGACATTTGAGTTAGGAAGAAGAATTTGACATAAATTGAAGAGAAATAAAATTTTACTGGTGTTCCATAATTGTGAATCTATTTATATGAGTTAAATTTTAAAAAAATTTCACGTAGGAAAAAGATTACAAGTATAAAATTTTTTTATATTAAAGAAAATATATATAGATAAGATTATTTATAAATATAAAATTATTTTTTATTAAGATAAGATAATAGAGTTGAAAAAATATATAATATGATTCCTTGTAAATTAAAAAGTATTTTTTTTACTAAAAAAGGACTTTAGAGTGGAAAAAGATAAGATGTTGTTTGAATAGTAAATAATATATTAAACAAATGAGTCTTTAATACTAACAAATACCACTTTCTTAAAGTGACAATTTAACCTATTAAATATAAAATTTTTGAAAGAAATGTGAAAGGTGCAAAAATAGGTGCTTTTATACTAAATTATATATATATATATATAATATAATACAAACTTAAGGAGTTATATTAGGGCCTGGGCCATGACTCCATTAGGCCCTATAATAGGTCTTCCTATGCTTTCAATGTGTTGGACCAAAGTTAAGTTGAATGAACCACTTTAAAATTTTTTTAAATAATTAGAATTCACAAACATTTTAAAATCACAATTGATATTAGGTCATCTTGAAGTTTTTCGATGAAAATTCTTTGATATTTAAATTAGTAAAAATTAAAAGAAAAGTTAAAAATGTTATAATGAATGTAAGGAAGTGTTTAAAAAAATGTGTGGGTTTTAGGTAAAAAAAGGTGTTGATTTCTTAAAATAAGAAATCTAAAGAAAGAAAATAAAGTGAGTTTTTAGAGTGTTTAATACCTAACCCCTATTCTAATCCTTCAACCTCCTTTTGTTATATGTACCTTCACTATTTTCTAACCTATTTAAATTTAAATTATACTTAAAATTAAAGCCTATGAGATTTTTTAAGAATAGAGCTAATTGGTGGTGCATGTGATTGTAAGGATTGAACTAATAAGAGTCCAACTCTAAGATCTTTGAGAGTGCTAATAAAGTTTTTAGTCTTTAGTGTGAACATATGTAGGTCTCGAGAGGAGCATTGTGTGTTCGGCTTGGTCAATATTTTATCACCGAGGAGTGTTTAGTGGTATCAAGATTTCTAAGGCTGGGGAGCATAGGTGAAACTTGAGGACGTCCTTTTATAAACTATCAAGGCCCTCCTTTGGCGATGGGTCAGGGACTAAGAAGTATGCATGATGAGCTTGACTATAGGCCTCAAGCAAGGAACTCTTGAGACATTTGAGCTACAGGCCAAACTGAGCCGTTTGAAAAATTGGTTTTGGGCCAAAATTTCAAGGGGAACAAGATGAAGTATAAATATATATATATATATATATATGTAAATATGGAAGTGAAATGGATGTTTACGGGTACCTGAGGAGCAATTCATGGGAAGCTATGTGTTGAAAGAGCTGAGAATAGCTGTTTTTTTTTTTAAGGAAGTGCCATGAAGGAACAAGATGACGTTAAAAGTTCTTTGTTCTTTTGGACTAACGATAAACAATGGCTTTGGAGGTGAAGAACTACTTGACGTATTTAACTGCGATGGTTGTTGGGTTATAAGTTCCTTTTACAAACACTGGAAGCGTAGCTGTAGCCATAACAGGCTTGACCTCCGCCGCTGCTGCCATTATGATCTAATAAAACTTTGCGTGTGTGAGTATGTGTATTGCACAATGTTGAATGTGAAATTTTTAAGGGTAATTGGGCGAATACGTCCGAAGTGTTGCAGTGGATGATCGTTGCACGGTATAGAGCAATTAGCAAGATGGAGATGAAGAAAAACTCGAGTGCTCATTAATCAGGCAGCCTCGTTGATAATGCTTTTTAATTATCAAACTAGCGTCTGATGGACAGTTAACCCACTCCAGTTCAATCTCTATGCATATTTCATAGTTATACTCCAGAAAAAATATTCTATTCACAGTGGGACCATTGTGGCTATAAGGTATTACGAGTAGGAATGGGAATTTGATTTGGATTCCAAAAAATTCATAACTTAAAAAGTTTCGAGTTTTTATTTGGATTCAATTTTCCTTTTTTAAAAATTTGAATTTGGGTTAGATTTAGGTTTTTGCAAAAATTTAAAATCTAACTATGATCTAAATTTTATTTATTTATTTTTAAAAAATTAAATTAATTTTTAAATTTCATAATATTTTATATATATGAATTTGATAATTATTTTATAAAATAAATATTTTTAAAATTTAAATTTAATCTAAACATTTAAAAATCGGGCTTAAACTTAAATTCTACTAGAGTTTAAACCCGAATCTCTTCCGACTAAAATAAACTCAGACAAAATCTAAAATTTGAGTTTATTAACAAAATCTAAATCCCAATTCTATTTCGTCATCCCTAATCAGGGAGAATCTGTGCTGTCTAACAGCTATAACCAACGTGGTTTACTTTTAATAGACATCCAAAAAAGAAGAACGTGTGCTGGAAAATCCACTCAGCATTCGAAGAGTAAAAGGATCCAGAAGCCCATTTAAGTGGCCTGAGAAGTCAAACCCGGGTCTAGTAGCATTTCAGTTGAGGCTAGAAGCCCATCGGGCTTGAAGACAAGGCATAATTTGTCTTTCAAATTAATGAATTAAGGGACTAAAGAAATAATCCAGGTCAATCATAAGATAAAATCTTTTTTGTTGTTAACACAAATTTTTTTAGCTAAAAAAAAAATTTAATAGAACATGTTTCTTTACGCAATGTAGTTATACAAGTGGAAAAACAAAATTAATAGAGTATGATTACAAGCTCTCGAAAGAAATGGCAAGTAACAAATAGAACATGCTTGAACTTGCAAGGAACGGGAGCATTCGCCCAAGAATATCCCACTATACATTATTCCTATATTCGCATTTACTAGAATCACTCCACATAACACGCAGACCGGGTGCTTCTAGCCCCTTCCTTCGCAACAAAGTTAAGTAGATGCGGAGTGCAGACCAAGTCCGATGCCTCTAGAATTTCCAGAATTTTCCACGTCACACCAAAAGTTAAACTAGCCACGTCAGCTTATCGTGTAACTGCCATTAAACAAAGCGAACACGCGACGCGTCACGAAATTTCTAATACTACCGTCTTATACCCAACGTTCCCTCTCCCATTTTGGCAACTGAAAATCAAACGAACCCTAAACCCTCCGCGTGCTCGAGAAAAAGCTTTCTTCTATCCAAACAAAAGCTCAAGTAATTAGCAAGATGTG
This sequence comes from Ailanthus altissimus, assembly GCA_946807835.1. Lineage (NCBI taxonomy): Eukaryota > Viridiplantae > Streptophyta > Magnoliopsida > Sapindales > Simaroubaceae > Ailanthus > Ailanthus altissimus. The sequence goes on from OX327684.1 coordinate 27,730,563, forward strand.
GGCCCAGGCTTCCCCCAAGAATGACGTGGAGGCCGGAACAAGGCCGTTGTATCCGATGATGTTAGAGAGGCCGGAGCTTCGGTGGGCGTTCATTCGGAAAATCTATTCCATCGTAGCCATCCAATTGCTGGCGACAATTGCGGTGGGGGCGACCGTCGTTTCGGTGCGTCCGGTTGCCCACTTCTTTGTGAGTACTGGTGCTGGGTTGGCACTCTATATTGTGCTAATCATCACGCCTTTCATTGGTATGTTTTTGTTTTGAGATACGATGATTTTTGCGTGTCTTTTTTTCTTTAAATTTTTGTGTGGTGAATGATATTGTTTCGTGAAATTTGTTTATTTATTTATTTTTTATTTCAGTGTTGTGTCCGTTGTACTACTATTATCGGAAGCATCCAGTGAATTATCTTTTACTCGGGGTTTTTACCATCTCTCTTGCTTTTGCGATTGGATTGACATGTGCATTTACCAAAGGTAAGACTATTTATAGATATTTTCATGTTTTTTCGCGGAATTTTATTATTAAATTTTAATCGACCGTTTAATTTATAATTCTAAGATTATAGGAAAAAAAATGTCTAGAAGAATTTCCCTTTATGGTCGTCACATATTATTGACTTAGTCATGGAGAAATGTAGTTGATTCTTGGACTTTCTTTTTATTTGTTGATTGAAGTGCAATTCCTTGTAGAAGAAGGGGGAAAAGGGGGGGAACAAAAGGAGTCGGGTTGATACAATCATGGAGATTCCAAATCACATTGCTATGAATAACTTCCATGAATAGAACTTTCATGATACCGGTGACAATGGTTTGATATAAGAGAGTTATGGATGTTGTAATTTGCTATTAAGTAGTTCGACGTTTGGTTATATTTTTGGAGGTTGTTTATAACTGGATAATCTTAGATGCCTTCAGACGAAGGGCAAGAGGAGGGTAGGGAATAATTGATTAAGATGCAAGGGAGAGGGGGCAAGGAAGTTTTTGATACTGATATTGCTCTTGGATTTGAAACTCCTTGCATTCATTCCAGTAGTTGTTTTTCAGGAGCTTCTTAAAACATTCTGCTGTGTCTAAGAATGTGTTAATAATGCAAATGCTATCATCTTTAGAGAAATTTTGATTCAAGAAGATAGGCAGATAGTGGGGATTCAAATTCTCACAGTTATGAAAGTAGCCTATTTAATTGATTAATTTTTGCTAGTGATGGTAGCAGCAACTTTCTGCTTACTGCATGTTAACACCCTGTTTACTCTCACATTAGTTTATGAATTTATAGTTTACTTCTTGCATTCACCCACTGTTACACTTAAGAAATATGCTGAAAATTGTGTTATTTTTTTGGCATCAGGGAAGGTTATTCTGGAATCTGTGATTTTGACGAGTGTGGTGGTTGTGGCACTCACTCTGTACACGTTTTGGGCTGCAAAGAGAGGCTATGACTTCAACTTCCTTGGGCCTTTCTTGTTTGGTGCTATGCTTGTTCTACTGGTTTTTGCTTTCATTCAGGTATTGCAATCCATCTTCATGCATCTTCTTAACATTTTTTTTTTATAATTAAAATCATTTTACAATTTGTTGCATTGTTATGTATTCCTTATGGGGGGGTTGAACTATTTCCGTTTGCAGATTCTATTTCCATTGGGTAAGATCTCTGTGATGATCTATGGCTGTTTGGCATCAATCATTTTCTGTGGGTACATCATATATGACACTGACAACTTGATCAAGCGTTATTCTTATGATGAATATATATGGGCGGCAGTTGCTTTATACCTGGACATCATTAATCTTTTCCTCTCGCTGCTTACTGTCTTCAGAGCTGCAGACAATTAAAGAAAATAAATGTATTGTTACTATGTCCACCACTTCTTCCGGATCGAAGAGATTCTTGTCAATTACTCAAAAGTGTTGTCTTTTTCCCACATAAACTGTTTTAAGTGTTAATATGCTGTAAAAATATTGTATTCGGTTGTTACAATCATGAATGATTGATTCAATAGGAGATTTTGTTTGTTGTAAGCTATTGTGTATCTGCTTTCATTTTTCATGTATACTTTTATATTCTTCTTACAATTTGATTTTGCAAATTTTGGTGGCACCATGGTCGTTATCCAAAATTTTTGAAAAATTTTTAGAAATAATTTTAAAATTTTAAAAATATATTATTTTAGTCATATTTAAATTTAATATTTTGTAATAATTAAAAATATAAAATTCGAACTCTTAAATCTTTAAACAAAAAATATATTTAATATTGGTTGTCATCTCGCTACAATTTTTTAAAATGATAATACCACGCATACAAATTACTACTAATATAAAAAATATATATTTAATTAATGTGTTATTATTTGGTACTGTAACGATCAAGTAGTTAACTTTTATATCATTATAATGTTATCAACATATATTAAATTTAAATATAAATTTTATATTTTAACTATGCAATCGTATTATTTTACTCATTAATTAAATAATTTATCTATTATAAGTTTGTATAAATAATTTGAATATGTAATAATATTCTTCTTATAATTTATCAATTCTTTACCTGTTACATTTCAATGATTGGCTAGTTAATAAATTAACTTTTTGCCCTCGTCTCTGTAATTTCATCTTGGATATGATGGCTTCCAATTCCTTTTTTTTTTTTTTGCTTGCTTTTTTGATCTGCTCCATGTAACAGAGGAGCATCCGCTCACTAATCGAGTTAGAGACCTGGTTTTGAGAAAGTTATGTGCTCATGCTTAAAGTAGGAGAAGAGAAGATACATACGAATTTACAATGCAGTGGTTAAGGATGTACCCAAGCGGAACGAGACACGCATAAAAATAGGTAATGGAATACTAGCTTAACATCGACCCAAAGTTTGAACAGCAAGCCTATCTGCAGAGGGAAACAAATAAACAGCTAATTTGTCTCGCATTGCCAGTTTAATGTCTTTGCTTTCCCTTGGCAACAATGGCAAGAAGTCTTGAAACTCCTCGACTCCAGAGATCATACTCTCTCTGGTTCCTGCACTCAAATTCAACAACACCTCGTGCCTCTGTCTTTAATCCAAAGTAGCGACGCTGCTCTCCACTGTCAAACAAGTGTCTCCCGGGCCATGCTGGCATGTCTTTGCACACTTCCAATACTACATCTGCAATTCAATAATTCAACATGCCCAGGTTGTGAAAAGCATTTTCACCTCTAATTCTCTTTAAATTATACAATTGTGGTTATTTGGCTTGCATTACAAGAGGTGAATTGAAAGGACAACTTACTTTTCTTCTTTTTGGTGATAGTCCCTGCAACATGTTTGCTCTTCATCTTCAGAATCACCTGCACAACCAATATAAGATTGTAGGTAGCATGAATAATAATGTAGGATAGGTAACATTTCTTACACAAAACAAAGGCTACCTGTCCTGTCTTGTTGATATAAACCGAGACAATCTTCCAATGAAGGTCGCCTGTGCAATCACAGATATCCAACTCATATGATTAGTCATTGTATTACTCTAACTGAACTACTTCATCAAAAGAAAGTGATGATGAATCACCTTTGCGGGTTCGCTTGAGAAGTTCAGCACCCTTGGCGAGGAGCTCTTGGCTACAAGCACTTACAAAATCATCTCCATGGCCGAGTTCTCCACTGTAATTGTGATTAAGATGTGGTTTATTGTCTTTACCGCCAGTAGTCCCTCCAGTCCCTCTCTCAGTTGGTAATACCGCCGCAATATTCAGCACTTCTTTCATTGCCCTTGCCTTTAAGGTGGCTGCTCCACGTAGAGCTGAAAAAAAGAATCAATTCACCATATTAAAAGATCGATATTTGCAGATGTATTACCTATGATCATCAAGGAGCTCGAATTATACTATTACAGACAGTCCTACAAGCTTATGCATTCTAAATAAAGTGCACTACAGATCAGACAATTTATTGGGAAAAAAATGTACGTGAACTGTTTTCTGTCAATGTTAAAATATCCTACCAGTAGCTGCTGCCGCTGTAAGAGTGACAATGTCATCATGTGAACGGACATTCACAGCAGATCTGATAACCGAAGCAAGATGATCTCGCTCAGCTCCCATAGTTTCTGCAGCCTCAACACATTGTGCAGCCACCAGCGTTGCTGCTGATGCCACAGCCGTATCTGTCTTTGCAGATTGCTCGTTCTTTCTTGAGGACAAGGACGCTGCAGTGGCCGCAGCAATAGCTGCTACGGCAGCTGCTACTGCAGCAACTGAAATGGCAGCGTGGAGCTGGGCATTGTGAGCTCTAGTTTCCTCTTTCTTCTTCTCTTTTCTGTCCTTCAACCATCTCCCAACTGTCTTGGGTCGCCCACTGGGAGTGCTACAGCCATTGCCAGCGCTAGAACGGTTGTTGGCGAACAGGGGTTGTATGCTGTTGTGGCAACGGAAATACTGCACGAATTACATACGGATTAAAGACACATTGTTATGATATACACTAAGGATGTACTTTTGAGTTTTGAATTCTAATGTCTTGTGGAAATGGAAATTTTGAGATTACACATTCTTAAGCCAGTATCAACCATCAACATTATATGTGAATCATGTTTTAAAGGTTATAATATTAATGTGCCATATATCAGGAAATTATGCAATTCTGGTGAGAGATGAAGTTATATACCGCTACTAAACCCTCCCAAAGATTTCACTTTCCTCCCTATAAGAACCAAGTACTGCCAAATAGTTCACTAATGTAGTTTCTATGCTGATTTACATTCTAGTTAAGGAGGGTAAAACAACAGATTGTTTACGTAAGATGAGAGGTCATGATTCTACAGCCTGCAGGGTAAGTCACATTGCTTCAATGACCAAAGATACATAACAAGACCCTTGCCAGCTTCAATATATATTAGCCCCTTTACCCAATTTTACAAACCACTATTCACTCCCAGTTAGACTTGCGTGCAAATAGGACAATACAGGTAAGCCGGTAAGGTAAGATCTATTACACTCCGCTTCAGCTCAATTTGTGCTGAAATACAGCTAGCTAGCTATCTGTTTAGTCAAATACGGTACGTAATTGGTCAAAGCCAAAACCAAGTTGGACAAACTGGCTGCCTAGTGTGATTTTTATCTTTCTTTTTCGTGTATTGTGAACTTTTTCTCACGTACTGAAGGAAAATCAGGCTTTGTTGACGAGACACCTTAAATAATCTTAAGCAAAGATAAAAGGTTTTATTGGAAGAAGACAAAAGCCACATTCTGTATTTCCTGGCCAGTATCATACTGTTTACTAAAGTACTGTTCAATACAAATACTACTGCTAACAGAAGATGGGTGGGGCAGAGATAAACAGACAAAGCTGAGATATTGGTCTCTTTGCTGTCTTCAATGTTCAAAGAAAAATGAGTATAAAAATATTGATATTGTCCCTCGGAAAAATGTAAAACAAACCTTAACGACGTCGTCGAACTCTTCAGAGGGAGAAACCGGAGGGCTGTCCGTTTCTGTCAACGAGCCAGCATTCAAAGGCCCGCTGCTGTGAGAGAGCCTCCCTGATGTTAATGGCGATACCTCCTGCATATGAAGAACATGAAACAACAACCAAAACATACATTTAACTCACTACTTTTACTTATAAACTATATATATATAAGCTGATAAAATATGATAGATCATATGGAGCACTCACGGACTGAGACATAATGCGTTCGAGAACAAGCTGAGAGGTAGCGGAAGAAGCAAATGAGAACTGATTATTGACAGACGCAGCAGCAGCAAGCTCCTCAGTTTCGGCAGTGATATCTTCTGGGATAGAAGTGGTGGTGCAAGAAGAATTGCTAGCTGATGACTTGGGAGCCTGCATATTGCAAGGAGGATGAGAGAGGGCTTTGGATACTTCAAGAGCTGAAACACTCCATGATCTTGACAAGAACTCCATTGGCCCTCTTGGGCTTTCAGGCAACTGAGTTCCAGAGAGAGAGACTGGCCTTGGTCTTGGAGAAGTAATTGTTTCTTCCATTATTTGTTTGAACTGTTAAAGGCAAAAGTGTAATGCTTATGCTAAGTGGGTTCTTAGAATTTTAGTGAGGGGTTGATGGGTTCTATATAAAGAAGGGTTTGTTTTGGCTCCTTTTGGAAGGTCTGGTCAATAGTGACTAAAGTAGATCAGATTATGGTCAATAGCATGTGATCATGTACCTTTTCTGTTGACACGTGGCATTACTCGAGGGGCCCCACCTTTTTTCAGAGGTTTTATAAATTAACTTTCTTTAGATAGGTTTCATTTTGTTTGTATTTTGCAGGCTCTATGGTTTAGCAGTGTGTTAATTAAGACTTTAACATTTGTGAAGAAAGCATTACGTTGATATTAATTAGTTGACTGCAAAGATAGACCTTCAACTGCTTTGTGTTATATTTCTTTACCCAGATAAAGAATAAAAAAAGTTGCCCTTTGTTCTTCTTTGGAATCACTAATTTCTTGCTTCATTTTCATGATTCTCATGCCAATTACAAGAGAACAGCTTTAGTGCTTTTTCTTTTTTCTTTTTTATTAAAAAAAAAGTTGTTATTATTGGTCTTTAAGCATATGAGCAGACCCATATGCTCATTTGAAAGCACTGTAAAAAAGGAATAAAGATTTCACTTCTGAAAAACATCTCACACTTCCTTTACAAATAGCTGCCTATAATTCACGTCTGGCTGCTAATATCAAATCAAATGGTTGCTCAACTATTAAATTGGGATCAACCATAAACAAGAAAATGTTGAATATTGGCGATGGAACAACAGCTTTAAAATTATTTCATTTCTATAGTTTGACATAAAACAAAAGAAATGATCTTGTTGTAACATGTCTAATGTCTTGGCAACGTCCATGGCCGACATGTCTATTGATGATGACAGATTTAAGCAGAAGCAATTTGCTACTACAGTTTTGGACACAAAGCTGCTCGTTGAATGGAGACCTAGCTAAGCCAAAAGAAGACACAGCACCTAGAGCGTGCCTGGATACGTCATCATCTCTTTTTTGATCTCATCTTCCCTCCCTTAGTCCATTTGCAAAGACTTGTTGTGCGTCTTTTTTATTTTCTTTTTATTTTTTTTCCTGACCCAAAGTTGAAAGCTCACAGCTGAATAGAAACGAAGGGAAACAGAACAGCTTTCCCTTTTTGTACTCTTTTGTTTTCTTAGATGAGTGATGACATGACAAGACTGCTTAAAGAGAGACCCTTTATTCCCCCTTGCCTCTTTTTTTTCTCAAAATCTACCATCTCATTATCACCTTTCATTTTCCCGGCTGCGCTGCTAACATTCTTCTTCTATATGGCCTCCTCCCCTCCCTCCTTTCAAATTTGATTTTGGTATTTGTTCAGTCATGAATTTTATTTATGGAGATGAGAATTCTTAGAATGAAAGTGATGTGTCTTAAGCAAGAGACATTCCTTTTTCAAGTTGGATGTTCGAAGCTCTCGGACACGCCCAGCCCCACATTACACCTCTGGATTATACACACTAAATTACCTGTGTGCTTTGCTTCCATCAATTTCGGATGGTGTATTAATTGTTTGATTCAAATTTTTCTTCTTTTTTTTAAAAAAAAATACCATTTGTATCATGACATTATCAGGAATTCTTCACTGAAAGTCTGGAATAAGAAAAAAGAGTAGCATGAATCTCATACACGACCAATATCATTACCTCCGTAGAGGAAATTTTTCTTTCTTTCTATATTTTTTTCTTTGTATTCCAATTATCTCAAATCTCAGGAACAATGAAAAAACTTGTTAATTTAAAAGGAGACACAGAGTAAGAATGCAGGTGAAAGGACCCACGCTAACAAGGTATTTGTTGGTTTCCTTTTGGCATGGTGTGTTATATTGAGAATGAGAGGGACACCACCCACCAAGTCCAAGATGACAAACAGTGATATATCTTGGCAATGCTATAATCCAGCCCATGCAGGGATTGGCCCCTACTGAGCAAAGAACAGCGATTAATCAAGCACTTCTTCAGCATTACAAGCTCCAATCAGCAGATAATTGATATTCCTGTTTGCCCTCTGCATATACAACTGTAAACACCATTCAAATTTAACACATAAAGCCATTTTCCTCGAGAAATTACCATTCATTCTTTAGGTCTATTGCTGCTTCACCCGAAACTAGAGATAGCTTTTCACTGGCACGCAACAAATTTGTTTTCGCTCATTTACCCAACGTAAATGATCAAATGAATAAAAGTTTTTCTAAGAGTTCATTGCTGAGTACTCTTCTAATGGTCAGAACAGTATCAAGATCGTGTGATTTTTACTGGCCAGTCTTACACATTCATGTAATGGTATGCTTAGATGAAAAAGATTGGCGAAGAGTGGTTACAGTTTCTTTTAGCACCCAGTAATCGTTTTGAGTTGAAGAGAATCTCTACCCATACGAGGGAAGCAAGATCATTAGCTCTAAACTATGCAGACTTCATCAACCCCATTAACACAAGCCCAAAAGCACCAGCAAGCGTTATAAAAAACCCTGCCCTCAACACTGCACAAGCAGCCTTTGGCTAATAGTAAGCCATGTTAACACAATTGCAAGATGCAGTTTCCCTGTTTCTGTAGCCAAATTCTGCAGATCGCGTGCTTTAATTTTCTCTATACAACAAAGATACATGGCCAACCTGATTTTTTTTGAGGCAAATGAGTGAACTGTTAGAATAATTTAAGGTGATTTAAATATATTTGGAACAATTTAAAAATATATAGATTCATGTGAAATTTAAAAAACGAATTAAATATATTTTTTATTATTGAAGTTATTTTTTAATAATTTAAAAAAATAATTAAGTTCTTCTAAATTTTTGCAATTTTTATTAATGGTATTATGTGTCTTGAATAAGATTAAATAATTTACGAACTTAATTAAATATTTTATTTATAAGTATTTTTTATTAAAAATGTTACTTTATATTTATGAATATTGGTTAGTTGTTTTACACTTAATTTATATTATTTTTAAATAATAAAAAATAAAAAAATTAATAAAATTAATAAAAAAATATTAATCATAATATATTTATACTTAATATTAGATATTACACTTACTACACTTAACATGAAGCAAATAGAAATAAGTTCATTTGTAATCAATTGAAAATGCGGGAGCACCAGTTAGTTTGAGTCTGTTTCGTAACGAGTTAACGATGAGGCACTCACTCCAGTGAGTTGGATCCAGATTTGGTATACCGCAACAAAATCAATGACCAATCAAGCTTTGCTAGGGTAATGTACGAAGCGTGTTTGATTAGTATGACACTAGCAAAGCCAAACAGCTGTAGACTCGTTACTGCACATTTGCATTAAAGAATATTATTAAGTGTAAAAGCCTTTTTTTTCTTCCTTAAATTTAAGTTGTTGGTTGACATGAACAAAGTATAGAGGTTGAGAAAAAAAAGAGAAGAAATCTGGTCTTATGGAAGTTGAGCAAAAAGAAGAAAGTGTGAAAAAGAAAAGAGGTGGCCTTGTGAAGGTAGTGAGACGAGTCCTATTTAATATAATATAAGTATATACGGTGCATGTCTTTTGGTTGGTGAATGCTCATTGGACTTTGTTTTAGGAGGGGAGGTTAACTCGAAGTGAGAAGAAAATTTTGAAGTAAATCAAAATTGAGTCATCTGAGTTGTGAGAAAATTACGTATTTAAATAAATTACAGTATTTATTATACCTTTTTTATATAGCGTAAAGTTATTATATTGATTCATTTATATTTTAGTAGAATTCTTTTTCAAGTAGTATAGGCAGTTATGAAAAGAGGAAGCTTAATAAAAATTAAAGAGATTTTTTTTTTTCTTTCAAAAAGAAAAATGATTCTGACACATTGTTTGAATCTGACCATTTCTTATATTAACTATTTATTCATTAAAGTTGTTACTTTAATTTTTCTTGAAGAGTTATTATTAAAGTTTTAGATGAAATTATTTTCATAGTATAATATTGGATGGATTATTTATGAAGTTTTTTTTTATTTATTTATTGGTTTTCACTTAGAATGTATCATCATCTTTTTAGTTATAGCTTCACATATAAGTTTTAGGGACCCATTCAAATATACACGAAGATTTTGGAAGTGTGTTTAAATGTCTAATCTTTTAGAAGTATAACTCTACACAGTTTTTGTTGGATGTGTATTTTTAATTATTAGCATAGATTTTAATTTACTAGCTCAGTAATTATTAACATATAAATGAGAGTTTTTTAAAGATTTTTATTTATATAAATAAATAAATAATTTATAAAATTATCAGCTATTTAGATAAAAGAAAATTTTATAAGATTTTCAATTACATAATATATATATATATTTTACATATTTCAACTGTAAAATTAGTGCATCCTAAAATAATTTTTCTATGTTATATGTTATGTTAGTATAGTTAATTAAGTATAAAATAAAAAAATATTTTAGTAAAGAAATTTCTTTCATTTGTTAAATACTTGTTTAGAGACATTTGGATTCATTTTATTAGGATATTTTATATTATTTATTTTCTTGTTACAAGTTAGATATTTTTTTTGCCATATTTTGTTAAAAATTTTAAGATTAAATAAAATATTAATAAGTTTTTTTTTAAAAAAAAATTACAATATATTTTATTTTTTGCATCATTTGAAGAGCGGGAGAATTCAAATTCAAGTGAAAATGTAAATTTTAGAGAAATTCAACCAATTAAGCCGAATCCTCATGCTCAATAAGTTAATTTTATTAAAGTTAGTAATAATCAAAGTTACAAGCCTTCTTAATTTTAGAAGACATTGGATCGAGTCGTTTCATTAAGATTGATCATAGTATTTAAATAATTTAATAAATATGATAGAGTATGTGGGGATCAACAAATAAATATTGAGCTTCATTTGCCAAGCACTTAAAAACCAATTATGAACCCTGTTTCTCCATGAAAATCCTACTTTTAATGTAGTCATCTTCTGATTGAAGCCTAGCGTAAAAATGCAACTTAAAAATTTACAACTTCACGAGAACAGGAACTTAATAGAATAATGGTACAAGCGTAAAAATTACCCGCACTTCAAAGAAAACAGCAGTACCTTTTTTTAGAAGGCATCAGGAAATTAAAACTAGTTAATAGAAGCATTTTAAAGATGATAACAATGATTAAGTGGATCTGGTTCAAAAATTCCTATTCCAAAAAAAATGCCTTCGCCAAAGCTTTCTTAATATTCAAAACCATAATCTTGTGTAACTAACTAAGGTCCTCCTCACAACAATGATGCAACTAGGGAGAAATGACAAAATTGAAGAGTAAATGAGAATAAACAAGGACAATAATTTAATGTTAAATATGTGATTGAAAGATACTAAGCAATGGGGTCACATAATAGGTATTGAAGAAGCTTTTACCAAGAACTGCAGGCATACATCAAATAGAAATCTGGGGAGCTGTTTATCTATTAGATTGTAAACCACCACCACCGTAGTACTGCTTTGTAGTTATGCATGAAAAATCTGCAAAAGTCATCCCATCCTTCAATCTCAATGAAAGTGGTGGAATCAATTTCTGAATTTCTTCAGTCAATTTATTAGCATTTTCCTTATCAGGATGATTTTCATCATCAGCAACTCCAGAACCCTGATCAGCTAAGTTCCAGTTCTCCATTGGATAATCTGAAATTGAGAAGGTCTTGTTCCACGCTGGTTGCAAAAACACAACAAAAGTTTCTCTGCTTAAATTTTCCAACTTTGCGGGTCTAGATACACAATGAAGAGTTGAGCGAAGCTTCCCTTTGGATAAGATATCAGCTGATTCTCCAACCTGAATAATAAAACTTTCAGAAGAGGACTTAACCATTCGGACCTTACTTTTGTCAGGATCAACAATTTGTAAATAAGTATACCCACTTGGGGCAGGGCATTCTTGATCACAAGTTAATGCATATTGATCTTTGCCAGAATTTTCTGGTAAATAAGATGAAGACATGAACAAGGGATCTGTTAATACAGTGAAGACACCGTAATCATAATGCCACTGCTGCCACAGATCTGAAAGGGTTCCACAAAATCCAACTTCATTACCATTTCTGTCCAGATTAGTGCAATCCATCTGTTTCTGCTCACTCCTTATGTGGTGTTCCTTGGCCCCTTTCGAATTAGCCCATCTTTTGGAGGATCGCCCTTTTCTCCCAGCTTTTAGAACAATGCTATCTAGAGTTGAATGATAATGTATAAGGCGCCCTTTTGCCGTGCATGACTCCAATAAACTCTGTTCCAGCTCGTGACCTCCAATAGCCCTATCACATATTCGTGCAAGACAGAGCCCTAGCTCCATCATGCAAAATCCAAGCTCTTTGAACATATGGCCAAGATTCTTAAATTCATCATCTGGTAATAGTCTCGCCCCATCAGCATCATGATGGTCTTGATTTAAGCTCACAAGGCTATCCACTTTACAACTAACTTTACTTTGAGTCGATTCCAAACTTTGTTCATATCTAAGTTGCATTGCAAAAGATGAGACATTTCTATCTGGATTCTTCAAAGGCACATCGGTACCCAAGTTGTGCTCCTAATTTTTTTTTAAATAAGGTAAGAGCAACAAGTTATAAGAAGAGTAAGAGTCCTATCTTTTAAAAAAGAGCAAAACTGAAGTCCATTCAAGGAAAGAAAATGTCTTTCATCATAAAATAAACCAACAAGACTTGAATAAAATTAAATAAACCAACAACACTTGTATAAAATCAACTTCGATAATGCAATACAATACACAGGCATGTTCAGGCTCAGCTAGAAATTTCTTCAAACATTTGGTGAGTTAAAGAAAATGGGTTACCTTGAGAATGCGTTTGCGGTCATCTGGGTTGAGAAGGGCGAGCTTGCGAGCCAGAGGGAGGAGCTTTCGCCGAAGAATAGAAACGTCGGGGACAGCAGTGACTGAGAGAAGACCCGGGCCTCTCGGGCCAAGAGCTTCCATTATACTTGTCCTTATTGTTTCTAGCCTTCCTACTTCCTCTGTTGATAATGAAATGGTATCTGTGTCTGACGATAGAAGCTTCAGATCCGAATAATGGAGCTCGTAGAGTTCTAGGAATTTTATTTCCGCCATGTCTCTCTTCTCTTCTTCCACCAGACAAAAAACGATTTCCTTCCAGCGTAAACGCAAGTCCACATCGACCAAAAATATTATAAAAGAAAAAAGAAAATAAAAATTCATTCCCCAGCTCTTTTTCGTAAGATAAACAAATGCAGTAAATAAAAATATTATGCCATATTTTCTAATAATCGAATTAAAAATTTGAAATTATATCGCATTCAATATTCACCCTTGATGATTAGATTATTCATTAACTTTTAGTTGGAAATTCTTTTTTTGTTATGCTAAAATGACTATATATCTCAAGCTCTACCGAATTCTTCTCTCTTGTTTCTCAGACCATATATCAAATGAGTACCAAAATGATCGATTGTATTTGACAGGGCTCTGTTTGATTGATATATAGAAAGTAAAGACAAATGATATTGAAGAAAAATTTCCATCTACAGCCTCTTAAAAATCGTGCATTTTCAGGCACATGCTCTAAACGAGAATTAGGACATTCCATTGTGCACATCGTTAGTCTATGCTCTCTTCAGTGATCAAGAGTGAAGACTCGGCATGACAGTAAAAACAAACTCACAAAATATATACAAGTGACAGCATTGCATTCACAAGATACAAGCATGCCAGCTAGACTGCAGTTTCTTTGAAGCTCTTAGCCAACCAAATAGCAGTTTCCCTGGGTGAAACCTTCTCCGGCCCAAATGGCTTTAACAGTACTGCTAGCTCTTCAAATCTCTCTTGTTGCAAAAGCCGCGCACTGAACTCGAGCAACCCTTCCAATGCCTCAGCTCGTTGTTGGTATGACGAGGTGTCAAACCGACGGTGCTGTAACTCAAAAGATGAGCGACCAGAAACACCAGTTGTTGGGTTGTCCTCCAAGTTACCACTTCCAATTTCCACAATTCCATGGCTTTTATCAATGAAATTTTGCCTGGTAGACGTTTTCTCCACAACTTGTACTGTACACTTGTCCTTTGTGATTGAGCAATCAACACTGTCGCATGGAGAAGAGCAATGTGCAGATGTTTTGGGGATGGGAAAGAAGCGGTCTTCAGAAGAGGCCAGGGGAAATTCAGCAATCTTGTCAATTCGTGGAGCATTGACAGAAACATCTGGAGATTTCATGCTACAAACATTTGCTCTATGTGGGCTTTCTACTGATCTGGTTCTTGTGGTCAAAGGAAGAGATGTTCTGCGTGCGGGATGGGTAGATTTGCCTACTAGAGCATGTGAAACTGGCAGCTGCAACATAAACATAAATTTAGCAGCATATACTGAAACTGAAAGAAATCGTCACTCTTAAGAAACTAGGTAACCATCTAATTCAAAGATTATTTTGGCCCTTCCTTGAAGAATATTCAAGGACAAAATAGAATCGTAATTCATAAGATAACATCCAATTAAAATCGCCATAAGCTTAATCCCATCTTAGACAAAACCAATGGAGTTCAGGGTTTAAAAACCTCATAACAAAAAGAGGCATTGCTGCTTGAGGAATCAATAGTGTTTGACATCCAAGGAAGATGAAACCAACAGATGTGGTATACAGGAGGAAGGGTGACAAAAGAGGGAGAAGAAATCAAACACGACCCTCTTGCAGAGAAGGAAAAGCCATGTACAGGTAAAAACTACTAACCATGTAGATTTTCATGAGATCAAAATAGCTAATGCAGGGTCTTCAACCTCTATTTTCATCAAGCATAAACTGAACAAGGAATCAAAAACAGAAACTTACAGAATCACATTTTGAACCAATATGAGAAATCTTTGATGGTGTCATCTGACTTCTCGGAGTAGCAGATGCTTTAGCTGATGTCAGCCTAGGTGTTTTACTAGCATTGCAGAGCTTTGTGGCTGTTGGCTTCTCAATACCACTCTCTCCATGGTCAACACCAACAGCTAATTCTCTAAACTTTTTATTCAAATAACTTCCTATTTCCTGTCTTTGTGTTGAAGGCAGGGAGTCTTGTTCACTTTCAGATACACTAGGATTTAATGCCCTGTCATTGCTGAATGAGTGCCTCTTTTCTCTGTTAGTGTTTATGGAAATAGCTTCTGGCTCCATGAATCTAGTTTTCTTTATGAAGTTGGAATCTGACCACTGTAATGGGAATGTATTCCTTCTAGGGCCACTCAATTTTAGATGAATCCTGAGGACATAAGGTTGAAGATGTGGGTGACTAAGCAACTCCGCAGCCTGACATAACAAAAGTACAATTTACTCCAGTATGGTGCATTAATCCAAATAAACATTGTCCAAACAGATATATTTAACATAAAATTTTATATCAACTAGCTATCACAACCAAACAGTTCAACTTAACAATTTCACTGATACCCAACACAACAGGATTTATGAAGAATTCACTTTCCAAGCTGAACATGTAATTTAACAAACTGCTTTAGTCTTAAACATAGATGTAATACAAAACTATTACTTACACTTTTTAGTAAACAAAACTATCAAATTAAGAAGAAAAAAAAAGGTGGGCGTGAGAAAACATACACTAGGTCTAAGTTCTGGATTCTTCCGCAGCATGCTTTTAACAAGCCCTCGACTGAAAAACAATAGAAGGGAAGAAAAAGAATACAGATTAGGGAAAAACCGTATGTGAAGAACATTCCAGATAATCTCTGAAATATTCTCAAGATTCATTCACAAAAACCAGACATTGCAGTATGCATGAAGAGGGAGTAACTAACAATGCACCAGAGTACACAGTTGGAAGAGGAGCCACTATAGACTTATTTATTTTATTGATCAGAGTCTGCATGTCCTGCTCACATAATAAAATAGAACACCAAAGTAAGTCCATATTGTTTGACAAGATTCAATCTGTGTCATATGATGATTTTCATCAGCCATAGGCTGCCAGAAGCATTAATGAATTGATGATGACTAAAAATATGGGTAAGAACTCCAATGTACTCTAAAGATCAGCAACTTACAAAAGCTTTAAAAGCAGGCTTTTGGGCACTCATTTCATAAATGCAGCATCCTGAAAAACATAGTAAGTAAACATATGAACCAAAAAGAAAAGGGAAAATAAATGAAGGATTATTGTGTTACAACAATGATGTAGTTTACCTAGAGACCAAATATCAGACTTGGAACCATAAGGTATATCAGCAAGAAGTTCAGGACACATGTAACTGGGAGTTCCCACAACCTGGATTCAGAGCAGAGACTTCATTATAATGAAACCAAGCAGATGGTGAACATCAAAATCAAATCCATTTCAGAAATGCTACTTACAGAAGAAGCGAGATCGTCAGAAGTTAATATTTTAGCAAGGCCGAAATCACCTGCATCCAATCATATATATTGAAGCAGCTTAAAATTTTTAAATATAAAGATCTAGAGATGATGGCATAAGCGACTGTCAGATACTCTAACATAGTCAGTCAGGAAACAGTAGAACAGATTGATAAATTACCTAGACGTATGTCCTGATCTCTTGTCAAAAATATATTTGAGCACTATATCAAATTTCAGAAACACCATCAAAGCAAAACGGCTTGTGAGTTACATATAACAACCAACCAACATTTATAGCAACTGCACCCATATATATCACTTACCTTAACATCACGATGAAGAATATGATTGGCATGCAAGTAATCAAGTGCCATAAGGAGTTGAACTAGCCACTTGCAGAGTTTCTGAAGATGAAGCAGAAAGTAAAATTAATTACCATAACTGGCCCAATATTCTTGATAGCAAATTAACAAACGAAGAGAGCAAAACTTGGCTGCAAAAGTAATAACCTCTTCCGGGAAATGAACACCATGGGCCTTTTTTATGGCCTCCCCCCTGTAAAATAAGAAAGCATTGTTCAAAGATCAAAAGGCAGACAGCAAGCACAAGTCATACCCGATCAGAAAGTAGATAAGAAATATAACTCACATGTCTCCCCCCTCACAGTAACCTATAATAATGCAAACATAGCAACCCTGACCAAGAAGACACCAGACTGTCAATTGGACAACCAAAATAGTGAATACAAATTCCTCATAATTCACGAGTCATATTGAACAGATTGAAACACAGTTAAAAAAACAGTTCACTGCATGATAATTGAAATCCATGGCAAGAACAGACAAAAGGTAGATCTTTAGCAATGCACAACATGGATAGAAGATTGCGGATACCTGTTATCAAAAAGAAATTAATAGATCTAAGTGAGAATTATTGCTTACCTTTTCTACCCAGGAATCTTTGTACTCCACTATAAATGGATTCCGTACTTTAGAAATAAGCTCCACCTGCAATACAAGGAAGCACGGCAGCATGTCAAAAATCAAAATCATAATATGAAATACACATATCATGGTCTATAGACCAAAACACACTTGTAAAAAAATGTCCCTAAGAATTCTGCTTGCTTTGTTTTCAAAATGAAGAGAAAACACACTAGAAGCACTTACCTCCTGATGGGCAGATCTGCGTGCTCTATCAGTCTGACGAGCAAGCCGAATATTTTTCAAGACATACCTAGAAATGAGTATAAAAACATAAATAAGACATCACTAGTAATCACATAAATATAGCAAGAACCAATAATTTCATACTGCAAAGTTACATCAAACACTACCAAGTTTTCAAGCATTCTTACTTCTTCCTTTCGTGTCTATGCCTCACGAGAAGAGCCGAGCCAAAAGACCCTTTTCCTATCTGCTCTAGAATTTCATACTGCTCCATTGTAAATTTTAGCACACGCGTTCGTAGGAATCAGTTTCTCACTTTCAGTCTAGCAAGTATCGACACTACTACATAAGTGAAAACAGAAATTGACAGCTTGATACATGTACAAACAAAATTCAGTTGCCCATAAGGAAAAAAATGAGCATATCTATCAACGAAATTGAATTGATCAGTTATGAAGCATCCAGTTCTATCAAAAACCCAGAACTAAAAACTTTGTTACAGAAACTAAGTAAAACCCAGAACTAAAAACCTTGTTACAGAAACTAAGTAATAACAACAATTCACTATTCTGAGGAAATGAAGCAAATTATTGGTACTTTACAACGCAATGTATCAAAGTTAGGGCTTAGTGAGCTTTCTTAAGAATAGGATCAAAAAACCAACTTCGTCTCCAACAAAACAACAGTGAAATGTATAAAAAAGGTGAATAATTAAACAAAGAGAGAATGATTAGTGTTTATTGTAGCGCTGATTAAGCAGTTGTTTGTCTGTCTAATCACTAATTAAACGAAGTGGCCATCATTATGCATCCATGACACACAACCGACTTGTGGGCAAAACAGACTAAAACCCATATAATTTAGTCAAATAACAGGAAAGACAGAAAATATAAATAAAAAAAAAAGAGAGAGAGAGAGAGAGAGAATTCCCAGCAAATTCAAAACGGAAAAAGAAAACGTAGAGAAGAAAGTATACCTGGAATTAGAAAGCTGTAGGGTGAAGCAAGAAGGTAATCGGCAAAGAGAAAGAAAATAAGATACTGTGCTATTACTGTATGAATTTGAATTTGACGACATGCAGATGCCGGGGAGAAAAATGGGATTAGGAGGATATATAATTTAATAATATTTTAATGTTGGTGTTGTTATTATCATAATGCGCAATGGCATGAGAGCGGCAAAAAGTATCCTGGCCTGGAGAAAGAATTTTAAAATTCAAAAAAAAAAGCGTGTGGAAAGAGAGAGAAAGGTTAAGTGGCGCTTTCATTAAATAATCTTCTGGAGATTCTCGAAAGCGATGGCCCTGCACGTCCGATCTGGTCTTTCAAGTCGGTGTGAGGTGAGCCATGAGCCTTCGCTTTCATGCAACGCGCACGCGCTATACTTTTTGACTCCTCCGCTCTCTCGCAGTCGCCGACATTCTTTAAACGACCTAGTTTAAGGCAGTGCATGAGCAAAATGTTTCCTTTAAATGAATATTGAAATGATTGACTTTCCTTCCGAATACGATACCATATTTGCCACTTTTTTTTATTTTATGTGATTTTTTTTCATTTTATTTATTTTAATTAAATAATAAAAGCCGGAAACACGAGCTTAAATATTTAATAATGAAATAGTTTGCCCATAAATTAGAATTTTCGTGAAGAATTATATGATGTATAAGATTTTAATGACCAATACTCATGATTCGATTAAATTTATAATTAATTAAAAAATTTATTAATATTATTTTTTTAATAAAAAAAATTAAAATTAAATAATTTGTATTTTGATAGAAATTAAAAAATTAAAAATATCTCTTCATATCAAATATTTATTTAATTTTAATTTTTGTGAAATAAAAAAAAATTACATTAAATTTGTCTAAACCCGATAATATTTATAAATGACTTGTTTAAATCTTCTGATAATATCTAAAACAGTTAAGTTTGAATCTCCATTTTTCATATAAAATAATAATAATAATAATAAAAGATTGATGGTTTTTTCGATGATCAAACTTGTGATTTATTTTTATGAGATTTTTAAAGTGGGTTTGATATAGTTTTTTCATATAAAATTTATGTTGGTAGGATTTTTACAAATATATATATTTTTTTAAAAAAATTAATCGTTTTGTTATCACAAGTAACTTTTTAAATTGTTTTATGAAATGTTAAAATGAAGGTATTTTATATAATTCAATATTTTTAAAAAAATTCTAGCCCTTTTACTCTCAGTAACTCAAAATTAATTATTAAGACAAAATTTCAATTTCAAATGCGTTTTTCTTTTATTTGTAATTAAAAGTTTAATGAACAATTAAGTTAAGCCTTTGACATTAGAAAATTACTTTTAATTCGTAAGAATATCATACCATGTAAGTCCTTGAAATTCAAGTCATCGCTAATGTCTCTTTTCAAATCAGAGTAAATTTTCTTTTTTTCATATATTTATTACGAAAGCAAATCGGATTCTTTACAAGACTATAATTCGATTTGTTATAATCAATATTTATAAATGAATAATCTTATACATATCAATTTATATATCAAATAATGATGTGTCAAATAATTATTTAATAAATAAAATAATATAATAAATAATTTTAAATTTATATTATTTTACTAATAAATAATTACTTAACACATTATTATTTATGATATAACTTAAAATATGTAATATTATTTATTTATAAACTACACTATTAAAATTTTATTTGTAATTGTATCTTTTATATATAATTTAGAGGGTTACGTAATTCACATATATTAAATAATATTATCACAATATTTAAATTTATAATTTTACATGATTTATAACATATTACATAATCTTAACACATGTTTAAGAGTTCACCGTAACAGTAAATTATGTAATCTATTAATATATATATATAAATTTCTATTAAAATGATTAGATTTAAAATGAAAAAAAAAAAAACGCTGTGAAAGCTTGACAAGAGTTTTTTTTTTTTTAAGGAGAGGCTAATTTTAATCGGGCTTGGATTCAAAGGCAATTTTGGCTATGGATCATTAATGTAAACCTCGAGCTCGCTCGTTTTACCTTCAAGACTTAGGCTATGGACCATCATATGACACAAAGTCAAGAAGAGTCTGGGCTCAAACCACGAACATCATCACCAGTTTGAAAAGTGAAAACTGGATTTTCAAACAAACACGATTTGATCTATTAAAACCCCAGTTTTATTTCACCAGCTCGAAGCTTGACACTTTTAATTCATCTCTGTTACCTGATACTTACTTTGTTTTAATCTCATATTTTTTTTTTGGTAAGTTAAGAAAATAATAATGATGAAAGTATTGATCCCAACTTTTAAAGTGATGTTAGTTAAATTTGTAGTTCTCATGAGAACAGCTTTTGGACCAATTATTGAGTTTCAGCCAAGATAACTATTTAATAATGTTTAATAGGCTTGCAGCACGTGCTTGAGCTTTCAGAATATTGCACCAATCAAATAACGGAGAACATGTACGTAAACATTTACAATAGAATAGAATTATAGTGATACAATTTTACAAGAGTTTATATTTATTTTATCAAATTTTAATTTATTTTTAATATATTATTAAATAATAATTATCACAGCATAAATACAAGAAGGCAGTGCCACCACAAATAACATTTATACAATAATCTTTTTTATAATCATAATGAATTTATGGGTTGTCATAACCTTAAGGCATTATAATAAAATTTTAGCATAAGGGAGGATTTGAAATTAAACTTCAAAGAGAAAAGAAAGTTAAAAAAAATAAAAAGATAAAAGAAATCTCCCTTTAAAAGTTCATATAAAAAAATTATGAAAAAAAGTATCGTGTTTTGTCATCAAGTTCTCATTTATAAACGTTGATAAACTTTGAGATTAAATCATTGTAAAATTAGAGTTAACTATTCATTTTCTATTATAATTATATTAAAAGATTATAGAGAAATTTATTATTAAAAATCTCAAAATTTTGAGAATCGCAAAGTTAAAAGTAATTAAAATCTTCAAAATAATTGATTTATGCTCAAAGTCTTCGATTGATAACAAATAAATAATTTCTCGTCCACTTAAAGAAGGATCTCATTAGAAGTACTCGCGCAATTAGCTTGATCAATATTGATTGCCAAGAACACCCCATCTTATAATAAGAAACTCTAAAGTATGAAAGTTATGTTCATGTTTCAAAATCATTTCATACAATTTAAAAGTTTTTTAATAGTATTTGGTCGAAATTTTTTATGATCTTATGTGCGATTGGACTAGTCGTTATTAATCAACAAAAATTGAGATATTTGGATTAGGGTTTTTGAATGAAAGAAATTTCTTGGAAATATTCCAAAAAAAAAAATCAATTATAATTGGAGTTTTATGTTGAACATAAACCGTTTTGGAGACATTGTCAAATTTCATTTCTACTCCATCATATACTTTTTTTTTTTTGGTTTATCATTGAGACGTAACTCTTCAATGGTAGTTAATGAAAATAATTTCTTTGAGAAAGTAAAATTAAAGAACAATAAGAAATCGATATAGAGAGAAAAAAAAAAATTTTGAGAGAGAGGAATCAGAGAAAATAAAGGATCCATGTTAATGGGAGTATTTGACAGTCATAAATAAATCAAGGAGAATTAATGTGGACCTAAATGGGGTCTATTAAGAACTTTAAATCATTGTAAATTTTTTAATAATATTATAATTAAAAAAGGTATGATGAGATCAAAAGTGGGGTTCGAATGGTAATAGTCTAAATGTTACATATTGGGCCTACAGGGGAGCCCATAAGAATTTCACACAAGTCAATGGTATTACTTGATCGTACGGTCTCTACAGAGGCCCATAGAATTCAGAATTTCAAATACACAAGTCGTGATTCAATGATTGCAGAACCGTGAATAAGTTGACGCACGCTTAATAAAAGTACCAATTCCTTGAAAAAATTTCAAGTCCTCAACGTAGAAGCGTGAGCAAAAAAAAAAAAAAGAGATTGCAATAAAGCAATCTTAATACTTGAGAGAACAGCAAAGACGTGCGATAATTATCGTCTTAAAAGGTAAATGATTATCTCATTTTCTAAACAATTACCTATTCATGGGTCTACGACCATATGCATGTTTAGTTAAGTTTTTTTTTAAGAGTTATTTTATTAGTGAAAGGAATTTTTTTAATGTAAATTTTTTTTTATGATATTTAATTTATTTAAAAAAAATTATTTTACCTCTATTTACAAAATTCAAATTTTGAACATTTACGAATAAATTTTTTTGAGTTTGTTTTTTATTTATATATCAATACTTATACCCTACTAATATATTTGTAATTTTATAACATACCTTTAATAAATAAAAATTATATTCAATTAATGTATTTTTAAGATTGCATTAAAAACCATCATATTTTTATATATTTGTAATCATTATATCTCTACAAGATTCCACCATTTTTTTGGGTAATAAATACTAGTATTTTATTTTATTTTTAATTTTTATACTAAACACAATAATTTATTTAATTTGTTGATTGTTATAAATATTAATTTTTATTGAATTATTATAAATTTATATTTATTTATATATTGAGTTTCTAACTATTATTTTATAATGATAGCAAACTAAATTTTAGTATGAATTATTTTTGTGTTGTTTATAAAAATACTTTAGTAAATTTTAAAGATTAAACTTTAAATTTTATTTTATGTAAAATAGATTGAATTGTGTAAAATTTTAATATAAGTTTTGTTAAGTGTTTTTTATTTATAAATTAATAATAAATAAATATTTTTAATAATATGTTATTAAATAATATACTACTAAAAACAATAATTGACAATTAAATAATTAATTATTTTTTTACAAAAAAAATCAACTTTAAAAAACTTTAATTCTAAAAATTTTATTTAAAAAATTCACGGAAAACGAAACCAACTAAGAAATGTGGTCTTATTTCTTCGATATAAAAGATTCTTCTTTCGTCGTAGTCCACGCTATGTTGGTTATTGGCTAAACTTTCAAAGCAATTATATTGAAGAAATAAGACCACATTTGACATTTGCTAGTGCTTATTTTAAAGGAAATAGTGTGGACTACCGACTACATTTTACAAAGTCCATCAAATATCTCTCTGCCCCCTAAATGCCCACATCCTTATTTTATTTCATTATTACTCTTTTTATCTTTCTTTTTGTGCCTATCAAATTCCAGCAACTATTTCCTTCAGAGACATATCATCACCACAAGTGTAGTAAATGAAGTTATAATAAATCTCAAAGTTTGATCAAGAAATCTGAAGTAATGTTATTATTTGAATTCTCAGAAGTTTTATGTTTCTATTTCATAGTATGTTGGCTTCTTGATATAAGTTCAAACTAGGGTGAAGCTCATTGACAAACTTGGATCCTCGTATGTCTCATTTTGTGAATATAATATTTAAGCTAGGTTATAAGACAATGCTCCGAAGAATGAAAGGAGGCATTAGAGAGGGAGAGGGAAAAGCATCAATGTAGACAACTTGGACATGTTCTTACATTTCAAGATTTATCGTTTTCATTTCCATACAGGATAATCCATCAATAAGTGGCACATGATCTCGTTTTCAAGTCTTCATAAATTTGTTTCCACAAGCCACCTTAGGCCACAGGAGAAATCTAGCCACTAGTTGCATTTGTTTGTTGAATTTTGATTATTGTTTTCCCGGAGTGCAAACCCTCCATTGCCAATTTGCAGATAAACCCATGAGTTCATTGAATTAGTGTGCACCTGCCCGGGATTCTCTCTCGAGAAGTGATAATCAATCATACATTGGAGGTAGGGTCACCGCGAATCGCTTTAAAGATATGTACATTGTTAATAAAGTTAGGCATGGGTTGATGAAATTAGTGGAATTGATGCCCAGCCCTCTAGATTTCCACAAAGCGAGTTTTCACGTTAATTTTGGACCACAAGTACATTCCCACTGAAACAACTTTGTAAACAAAATATACCTAGTGATGCCATATAGCTCACAAATTGGTGGGTCAACTGGAATATAACGTGGAAAAGAGATCGTATTAAGACTTAGAAAAGGCTGATCATGAAGAGGGGAATGTATGAGAAAAATTAGTTGATTAAGTAAAAAGGTTTCAGGACAAGGACAAGAAAGGAGGTATCCAGGTTATAAAATTGTCACTGCAGCAGTGGCCTTTCTACTGCCACAATGGCAACCTGTTTCTTCGTGCTGTTACATTTCTTATCTCATTTGTACCTTCAATGCATATCTCATATTCATTGACTTGGCTCTAACTATTTTCTAAAATGATCTTTAATCATCCTTTTACAGTATCCTTTTAATTAGCAAGCATGCTAAAAAGAATATGGGTGAAGGAGATGGATGCTAGTTGATAGTACACTTTATGTGACGGGAAGAAAAAGCATTTGGGAAGAGAGGACCATCACCATGTGAAATAGAATGATTGTAAAAGAAGTGCTTGTTTCTTTCACTTTTGTCATATCTCAATCCCTTTCTGCAACTATGCGTTTGTTTCCCTTTTGTAGATGTGCTGCAATTGCTTTCATTCTTTATCTGTATATATGTTTTTTATCAGTATAATGAACTTTTTGGTACGAATATGAAAGTTAGCAACCATATATGTCTTTGATCTAGCCAAGGGCAGTTGTTTCCAAGTTTTCAAATATATTTTAAATGGAATGAGTTATGTTATATATGTTGTTTACTTGTTTGAACTTCATGCTGCATATATGCTGTAATATTGTGTTTTTTTTTCCAGTGAAAATACATGTCAACAAATCAAGGCGCATGCGAGGATTGATATATATCTTCAAAAGAATATATATTCCATCATTAAATGTATATTCTTCGCAAGTTGAAACATATATGCACGCACATCAGGTTGAGAGAGATGAACAGAGCCTAACACGACCTCCCTTTAATTATAATCGAAGCAAAACACTACACTGCTAATAATTCGAATCATCCCACTAATAGTTTGTCTGGAAGTGTGTGTTCTAAAGTTTGGTACCCTTAATTTTTAAAGATATTATCATCAATATCTTTGAAGTATAATTTAATTATAATAATATTTACAAATTTAAAAAAAATCCATATTAATGCTCAATTTTTTGTCAAAATAAGTACGGATGCCCAATCTTCATTAATTTGTCATTAAAATTAATAAATTCAAAAATAATAATGCCTTTTCATACTTTAAACATTTAAAATTCACAACAAATAACAATATAATATATTATAAATAGTTTTAAGCGGTAGCAATTGGACCCAAAAAATAGTGCCCTTTTCTCTCGGTGCCAGTTAGCATTTATGCTAACTTATGCCATCTTCTATGAGAATGAGAAAGGCCAGAAAATCATCCTTTGTTGCTGTCGTTTACGATTGGTGACTAACCTTGATAATGCTGCTTTTAACCGACAATTTCTTAAGCTCTATTGGAAGAAGATACTTCAATGGATGAAGCAGGGGAAAGTGACCCCATGAAGCCCACTGAGGAGATCCTGAACACCGATTATTCATGGTCTTTTTCTCTTCCAGCAACCTTGGCACATGGCATTGCTCAGGATGCTGGGGGCTGACGTTCACATGGCTGTGACTATCTCATCCCCATCCGCGAGCCAGCTTTTGGGTTCGGTGAAGGTAACCCTGTGATGACCGCAGTATATACTGCTGTCGCCATCGCCATAGCCAGTGACTCTTCTACACGGGGTAAAGTTGGAATTTTATCTCGGGATGGCTTTCTTGTTGTGCCGAAGGATCCAGCTCCAGCCACATCTGTTCATAGGTAGTGTGCGTCTACAATGCAATCCTTAGGAGAGAAAAATTTCCCTAACCGTGGGCTTCACTGTTCTTTGGTAATCAGAATAGGAGCTTTGGGAGTGAATTGTAATTTGTCCCCCTCACAATTTGCAATGGTAAGAAAATTGTTAAATTTCAGTCCGATGAATTGATTGATGAAGAAAAAAAGATGGTAACATGCATTAATTAGTTATTTTTATGGCTTATCCCTAAGATTTCAACAATTACAAGCTTTTGTATTAAACCGTTGAAAATAATTTGGCTTAGTTTCAATCCATGCTATTAAAAATGGGTTGTTTTTGTTCAATTTTGAGAATGAAATTGGGCAATGGAGGGCGCCTGAGGACAGACCCTTAAATTTTGATAAAAGACCCTTAATTTTCAAGATATGGAACTCAGATGACTATAGATGTAGCCAGCATTAGATCCGTGCCAATTTGGGTGCAACTCCCAGTGTTGCCTTGAAAATTTTGGAGTTCCTCACTTCTGAGTCACATTGCTAGCTCGCTGGGTACTCTCAAATACTGTGACCAATATACTATGAACAAAACAAGATTGGCATATGTATGAGTGTTGGTGGAGATGGATGTGAAGGGTGATTTCCCTTCTATGATCACTTTAAAAGATGAAAAGGGCAATGTGGTTTTGCAAAAGGTGAGTTATGAACGGAAGTCCATTATTTATTCAAAATACAAAAATTTTGGCCACGAGGGTAACATCTGTAGAGTATGGAATAAACATGTGTGGAAAGTGAAAGGTATAGACCAGAATAACCAATGAGGAAACGATGTTCCTAAGACCTATTATGAAAATCATGAACAGATTGCCCATACTGAGGGTCGGCCAAGAATGGATAAATATAGGCCTGAGGAAAACGAGGAGCATGATTATATAGCTATGGAACATGAACTAGAAATTAAAAACTCAAATAAGGTTCATACAGTAGGTAGTTTCAACATAAGGAAGATTATTGCTATGAAGCATGAGGTGGAAATTATCGGAGAGAGCCAGAGTGCTATAAGGATTTCTAAATCCCCGGTTAGGAGGCAATGATTTCAAGTTAGAACTTTCAGGGTCTACATGACCCCTATAAACAATCAGAGGTGAGAGTTCTGATTAAATTGCGACATTTATGTATTTTAGTATTATTAGAAACAAGAGTAAAATTAGCTAATATTGACACTGTCTAGAGAAAACTAGAGCTAAGGGGATGGAAGTTGAAAAATAATTTAGACTGCTTAGATACGGGAAGAATTTAGATTGCCTATAACCCAACCAGATGCAATATGGTGGTTTTGAAAAAGCATTGGCAATTTATTCATTGTCGAGTTATTTCTGATGACATATAGTTTTAATGGACTTTTGTGTATGGGGCTTCTTCTGTTACTGATAAGGTGAGTCTATGAAGGTCTCTCTGTGACGGTTTAGCCCTCAACTCTTCACCTTGATTGATCCAAGGGACTTTAATAATTTCTTAACAACAATGACAGAATTAGTGGCCAATGAGTAAGTGATAATATGATAGATCCGTTTAAAGAGTGCATTTCCAAGCTTAAGACGTTTGAGCTAAAAAATTATGGATGTAGATACATGTGGTGTAATAATCAAATATGAGATCATTGAATTTGGAGAAAAATTAATGGGGATTTCGTTAATGGAAGATGGTTGAACATGTTGGAGTCTTTGGAGTGTGAAGTTTTACTAGCTAGTATTTCTGATCACCCTTCTCTTGTGGTCTCTATTTCTAGGTCGTGCCATAATGGTAGTGTTCCTTTTAAGCTTTTCAATGCTTTGTGCTCTCATCTTGATTTTCTCAACACAGTTCAACGTGTTTGGTAGAATGATCTTTATGGTTCACTGATGTTTAGAGTTTGATCCAAACTCAAGTCTTTAAAGCTCAAGATGAAACAAATTAACAAAGTCTTCTTCTCGGATGCTTCTTAAAAGATTAAAGATTGTAAAAAATTATTGTATTCCCTGCAGAATGAATTGGTGCTTGATCCATTCAATAAAGTTCTTCAAAAAATGGAAATATGTATTTATCAACATTTTAAGAAGCTTATTTTTGCCAAGGAAAGTATTATCAGAAAAAAATCTAAAATTCGTTAGGTCCAACTGGAGGATTCAAACACTAGATGCTTTCATAATTCGGTGAAATAAAGAAGAGTCAGAAATAAAATCACTTCGATTGAAGATCGACATGGGAATATCATTCATGACTCTGAGGTTATAAAAAATACCATAGTCAACTATTATAAAAGCTTTGCTGGGGACTAACATATCCTTCAGGGAGTGCATTCAAAAGAGCATCATAGACGCTAACCCTAAACGGAAGATAAAAGATAGAGTAATGCTAAATGCTCTCGTCATTAGCCTTAAAGTTAAGAATGCTATGTTCAACATCAATGGGGATAAAGCCCCAGGCCTAAATGGATATAACAGTTTTTTTTAAAAAAAATGTTGGCACATTGTTGGTGCATTGTTGGCAAAGAGGTAACTGAACTTGTGCAGCACTTCTTCTCTATAGGTCAGCTTTTTAAATCTATTAATGCCACTGCCATCATCCTTGTCCCTAAACTCCCTAACCCACATGGTTTAGGTGACTATATACCAATTGCATGTTGTGTTGTCTTGTATAAGTGCATTACCAAAATAATCACTTGCAGATTGAGAAAAATGGTCGACTATTTGGTTAATCCTAGTCAATCTACTTTTATTCATAATAGGAAGATAATAGATAATGTTTTATTGGCCCACGAATTGGTGAAGGGTTATGACCGAAATAGTGGAGTGTCACTTTTCTCAATTTGTAAGAAATTATTTTGGTGATGCACTTATAGAGGATAGATGGTGATTTTTTAGTTCTTTACTAGGTTTGTAATGGTTTGTTCGAGAATATTTGACTTTGTATGTTGGTTTTAGCAAAAATATCATTTGTTTACCTACTAAAGAAAAAAATAGTAAAAGTTAAAAAAAATACGACCGATTGTAAAATCTTTTAATTTTACTTTTCTAATTTATTTTTAAAGATTTTAAAATTTTTATTATTTTATAAATTTTATTTTATAATTCTATTTAAAAGTCAAAATTTTAAGATTTATATAAGTGTCATGTCATTTCAATTTCGTTTAACGTGTAAATGATAAAATGATCTTTTGATATTGATCGACATGTAATTTATTTAATTTAATGTAATATTCCTAATGTTTGGGCATCGTTTCTATTTTGACAAAAAATTAGATATTAATGTCAATTTTTTAAATTTATAAGTATTATTATAATTAAGTCATACCTTAATGGTATTAATGATAATATCCTTAATTTTTTATGCAAGTTTTGTCATATGTTTATTCTTAATTTTATGTTAGTTTATGTTTAATTTTTTATTTATAAATTTATTTATTTATTTTGGTTTAGGAATAAATAAATTAGAGTTGTAAGAATTAAGGAGGAAATTAACTATTTTCCATTTTCCAATGAACTCCAAAAAGCCAATCTTGGTGTTTAAAGAAAGCTAATAGAAAACCCGGTGTTTAAGGAAAGCTAATAGAAAACCCTCCAACTTTTGTGTTGAAGATTTTATAAAAAACGACCATCTTAAAAAAGAAAATTGAGCATAAAGTAAGAGGTCGAAAACTACCTATTTTAGAATCTTTTTTGGGAAATAAGAAAGAGAAAAGGCATTATGGAGTTATTATAAAAAATTGAGTGTAGAGAGAGAGAGGATGACGACCATAGTATTGTGAAAAGAAATTTTCTCGCCATTGGAGAAGAAATCAATGCATGAAAAAAAGAAGATATGGAGGGAGGCTGAATCGGAGTTTGTTAATGTTGAAATTCTTAATTTACCTACAGTTTCCTTCTTGACTCTTTCATATTTTCTTTGTATAATTTTCATCATGAATTCTAAAATTATTATAGTTTGTTTTAATTTTATTATGAGCTAATTTCTATTTGCTAAGGATACGGTGTAGCCTCTGACAATTTTAAATCTTATTTTCATGTGATCATAATTTTTATCATTTCTTTTGAGTATATATCATTGAGTTTAATATCTTCAATTATCTAACTAATAGTTGAATGATTCGTTGTGCATGTTAATTTAAGAGATGATGCATGTAATTTAACTCCGAATGATATGTGCCAACGTGATTTGTGCGACTTTTATATGAAATATTATTAATCTTAATGTTCTCAAATATTTTTAAATTCGCATAAGCATATTGCGGATTATTGTATGTTGGGTAATTTTAATTCTATTTGAAAGAGGGTTTTAAATAAATTAGAATGTTTTGTGGTCAAATAGAATAATAAATTGATTAATTGCATGGTTAGGATTTGGGATTGAATTGGTTAGGTGAGTTAGAAGTCTTGGTGTTTTTTTATTGGATGAAATCTTTTTATTTTTAAGTGTTTGGTCAATTTTTGTTAATTTTCAATTAATTTAGAATTGGAACAGTTTTAATAGTTAATAGGTAAATAATTCTCGTGGGTTCATTAATATTGTTTTTTTATCACTGTATTATTACGAATTTTTAAAGTACATTTTCATGCATCAATATAGATATGAAATGATATATAAAGTACTTTCTCATAAAAAAAATAAACATTCCTAAACACACTCTAAATCGTATACTTTTACTGTCAATTAACCCGCGTCAGTTTTCAACATTCCAAGATTACGCTACCCAACCCTTTGGTTGTCTTGATCTTTACACTTAAATAGTACCTGCCGAATCATCATAATGATCATGTTACAAATCATAGTTACCTAAAAGAATTAACAGCAGGATTCAACATTCGATCACACAAAATTTTGTGTGTAATATAGTATCTGACTGTTGCAAGAACAGTTTCAAATGTTTTTTCTTATTAAAAAACAAGTGACAAATAATCATGGACCTTCATCGCCTAGATTGTTTGGAATTGTGCTTTTGTGCCATTATGGCATCATACTGAACAACCCTTGACCTACAATCAGGGAGATGACGTTTTGCAACTTCAATTCCATGCCGACTTTCATGGTTTCACCTTCTATATGTCTATCACATTTCAACCCTTTTCCCTACATGATATCATTTGCTAAGGATGACAATCAGAACCATACATTATTTCTCTCTTTAGATATTCAACCTCTGTGCATCCACTCACTACATACTCCATTTCCATTGTTCTTTTCGCGACTCTTTCTAATTCCCGACAATAAATTTATGGGGACCATTTTGCACATGACCTGCTAGCTCAACTATGGCGCAGTTGGGTCATCTAAATAGTGCAAATGCCCCATTAACAACAGAACTTGAACCATAATTCACGTTGAATAAATAAATCATCAGAGTTTTAGGCAGATATTGGTCAATAAAGACGCACATCTCCCGGAGCCACCGAAGTCGTGCACCAAAAAGATGATTCTCAAGCTCTCATCACTTACCTTTTAGAAATGGAGAACTCATTGATGGTGCTTTCCTATTGCAACCAAATTTCTGGAAAGTCAACCAATAATGCAAGATAAAGAGATGTACTGTAAGTCAATAATATCGTATCTTTTAAAGCAAAATTGATGATCCCACTAGATTCTATCAATCAATGGGCTTTCCATATCAGTTGCATTGTAGTTAAAACAACTTTCTTGTAAATTTGCTTAAATGGTTGCAAGCCGCATAAATTGACAGGCCACTAATTAATGGATGTTGTGTATCAAATAACAGTTGATTTTTAAAAAAATTTTATTATTAATATTGTAATTATTAATTCTTATTAATGACACATCGATAATTAAGGATGGTGAAATTTAAATTTAGATTCAAATTTTGCACAACCTAAATTCAATCGGGCCGAATCTGAGTTTATATCTGGATTAAGTTAGATTTGGGTTGAATTTGAATTTGGATAAAAATTTAAACTTTTCTATACTAAATTATGAATCTCGACTGGGTTGAATTTTAAATTTTTTAGATCCAACTACAAATTAGCTAATATACAAACTTTCTAATAGTAGCATTATTCAATGGAAAATACCAAAGTCCCTAGCGATTAACTGAAGTAATAAAGGAACATGAATAAATCTTTACATTGTGCGAGGGATTGTTAACCCTGAATCAAGGAAATGCAGCAGCCAACTTTTCATTTTCAAGCGAGATTATTAAGGTCCTCTAGGTCCTAACCCAACGCTTTCTATTGACCAGCCGCCATCCACTAGTAGTTATAATTTACTGACCATACAAAATCATTGGTGTTTCTTCTTCTATTCGATTTAAAAAATAAACATTGTTTTTAAAATAAAAAAATAAGCTACAAGATATTTTTCGCATACAAAGTTAACTTGGGTCACTTGATCTCGCCTGAAAATCACAACTGCTATACATGATTAGCGTTGCAAACTGATTCCACTGTTGACTTGTTTTTATATCACAACTCTCTAGTTAACTTGGGTCACTTGATCTCGTGCATTTCTTTGTTAACCCACGTAAGAAAATTCCTGCATGCAAATCCTTCAAATTCAATCATCCTAGTTCCTACTTCATTTTTAATGGAGATTTTCAAACACGTTTGCTTCTTATGAAAAAAAGAAAAAGAAAAAGAAAGAGTTTAATCATCATATATGGCATATAAGAGAGCATAATAAAAATGTGCTACACATAATGAAAAAGCATTCCTTTACTCAGAGAACATTGAAAATATTTGAAAATACAGAAAGCGATATGGGCGGTAGCATTATGCATGCAAGTGTTAGGTCTTTTACGACTTGAAGCTCGAATGGTCATGTTGAGCGGTTCATAAGATAATACAAATAGGTAAATATTTTACAACCAAACAACTACAAATACATATTGGCCTCCGCCTTCCAAAGGTGAAATTTTTTTTCCCAATAAGATCGGCTTGAACGTAAAAGGAAAAGGTACGTGAAAAATATATATTAAATTTAGATCGATATCGGGTTCTCTTAGTGGGATATTGTATCTACCCACTAGAGTGCAAAATGATTTAGCTAGATTCTTTTAACATTTTTGCTGTGGGAAGTTAGATTTCTTGCATCTTTTTGTTACGCTAGATGTGGTCAAATTTATAATGACTAAGGTAAACAGAGTCTCGGTTCTTCTCCCCAATCATGATTCATGAACCATCCACACGCCCCACCAAGAAAATAATGAATGAAAAAGGAAAACTGATAGATGGAAGAAACCCCACCAAATTTGGAGAGCAATATATTAATAAAAATTGTTGCTTTAACTCCATCTATGCCATGTCAGTGACCGGAGTATATCAATTATGTATTGGTGTGGCAATGAGGAAGAGTATTGCAAGCAATTACTGGTTTTGCGTGCAAGCAAGCTCTACAAGAATTTTAGTTATCCTCTTTGTTTAATTTGTTATCGGATTGCATGATATACATAAAAAATCTAATGGGCCAGTTGGGATTACTTCCAGCATTTCTCGAACACCTTCGGAAAAATCTTCTGATTATAACTTTATTATAAGAAATTAATAGATCTTATAAATAAGTAATTTGTGAATTATGAGTTCTAATTAATTTAGTTGATAAAACTTCTGTCAAGATTGTAGAAAAATTTAATATTCGTGTAATAAGAAACCTCTTCATAATTAGGGCATGAGTGATTTTATCATAATGGGTCACTTCTTATTTTCTCATAGACATGCAGCTTATAGATTCTCAAAAATCTGTATGCTTCAACTTCAAGTTTAATATGACAAATTATAAACTAATTTGTCGCATACTCCCTCATTCTAAAACTAATGGTGACCACAGATTCCTCATTTGTACCAGGAAACTTATTTACTGGGAAATTGGCTTAGCTTTTTCCAAGTGGGACAAAACTTTGATGGGGTGCCTTATTTCAGTCATTCAGTGTATCAGGAGATGCGTGTGAACAGAATATAACAACGGCATAGCTAGTCTTTTTATTGTAAATGATCTAGCTCTCTAATTAACACCACTGCCAGTCAGGTATTTGGATTTTCTCGTAATTATTGACAGAAATAGATCAAGATACCATTTATGCGTCAGAGCCACTCTATACCTTTATTGTTTAATATTGCTAGTCGACCATTTTTAATCATTTGTTATCTATTAATTAAAAGAATTCAGAGAGACAAATAGAATTTTTCCCAAGACTTTTGCCTCTTCAATTTGACCGTGTGAAAAGAACATCTAAGCTAATTATTCTCTCGTCATTCTCTATGATCAAGACTATCCACCTGAATAATTCATGCATCGTCGTCTATACAAGGAAAAGACAAAAATGCCTCAAAATGATCATGTCAAGAACTTAAATTCAAAAAGGTGATTGAGTCATTTTATGGTATATATAATGATTATCATTTATTATAGCAATGAAGAGAAGTGTCTCGTGATGTTAATTCTAGTTGTCTTGATTTGTCTTATGGGAAAGAGCCCTCCTCCCCGTGAATCTGTCACCAACACAAAATATTGTTTTCTAATCATTCCAACACTTACCAATATATCGCGTTAATTCCCTCTTGGAAGTTTAAATTCCAAATTAATTATCTTGAAAATAAATTCCACTTGTTACTTGGCATTACTAATAGTAGTTTACTATGTCTTTCGGTGGGCGGTAGCTTTAATAATTGTCCATTTATTTATATTAACATTGGATCGATGTACTGTTACTAGTTATTAGTGTATGATTGGTATGGGCAATTCAGCCTTGTCAGAAGAGTCGAGGCTCAGTACTGAATACTAAATAGGGAATAGTGAGGTTAGTTCCATCATAATTTAACACGTGTCTTCTCTTACATTGTGCTTTAGGAAAGAGCTCGCATCTTCCTTATATAGAGGTTTTACAAGTCAACATTCACGATAATGGTGATTTAGAGACGTCAAATTAGGCCATTAAAAAGCAAAACAATTCTCATTTTGTAAATGTAAGTAAGCGTTTCAAGTTTGACCCCCAAGTTCTCTTATTGACATCAGAGAATACATATGCAGAGAAAAGATAACAGATTGAAATTGAGACTGAGATTGAGATTGCAAGTTCCACATCTTGAAGGTCAACTGGATCTATTATTTAGTCAAAGAAAGGAGGAGATAAAGTTTTGTAATTAAAACGAATTTTCAAATTTGTTGAGTTATTTTAAAAAAATATGGATTTTAGAAAAGTGTTCTTGATTATACTTTAAAACCTTTTATCAAACACATTCGTAATTTAGGCCAATGGAATTTTTTGTTGTTGTAAAATCATAAATATCTTTTAGAATAACAGAAGTTCTATTTAGTTCTTATAATTAATTAAAAAACAATTATTATTTGATTTTTAATACTAAGGATCACTTTTTGTAAATGATTTTTAAACAAAAAACTTATACTTTTATTGTATAGGCAATATTGTTTTTACTCCGAAATATAAATAAAAATTGAATAAACCATATTATGCTTTTATTATTAGTATCTTTTATTTTATCAGGAAATTCTAAAATTTTTGTTACAATATTAGGTTGTAATTATATTTTTCCTTTATCTATTATTAATCTTAAAAATATTATTTTTTGTTTAAATAATTTTACTTTCTTTTTAAAAATTATTATTCTATTTTACTTAAAACAGTCTAATATTTTATTAATATTCAGTGTATGCATGAATTTATTCTGACTATATACAAGAATATCATTAATATAAATTATACAAAAATTTGAAAATGGCTTAAGTACTCTATCCATCAACTTTTTAAATTTGTTGAATTATTCTCAAAAACATAGATTTTACAAAAGCATTCCTTGGTATTAAAAGTTAAGGAAGGATTGTTTTTAATTAATTATAAGAACTAAATAAAACCTAAGTTGTTCTTAAAAATATTTATAATTTTACAAAAAAAAGATTTTTCGTTGGCCTAATTTGTTGAATATGTTTTTGATTAAAGACTTTAAGGCGTGATCAGAAATTTTTTTATAAAGTTCATATTTTTGAAAATAATTCAATAGGTTTGAAAGGCTGTTCATATTTTTGGCAAAGTTTTGTAATTAAAACAGCCTTTCAAATCTATTGAGTTATTCTAAAAAATATATATTTTACAAAAACTTCTTTGATCACGCCTTAAAGCCTTTCATCAAACATATATTCGACAAATTAGGCCAACGAAAAATCTCTTTTTGTAAAATTATAAATATTTTTAAGAACAACCGAGGTTTTACTTAGTTCTTATAAATAATTAAAAATAATCATTTTTTGAGTAAGTTTTCTTTTAAGCGTTGAAGTAGAAAAGATAAAAAAGACTCAAAATAACTTACATGCACAATTAAATAATATCAAAAAAATAATAAGTAAATCTTTTTTACTTTACTCAATTTTTATTCATATTTCGGGATAAAAGAAGTCTTACATATATAGTGAAAATATAAGTAAAAAATTATTTACAAAAGGCGATCTTTAATATTAAAAGACAAAGAATAATTATTTTTAATTAATTATAAAAACTAAGTAAAACCTCGGTTGCTTATACTAGTTCACTGACAATTTTTTGTTCGCTACCATTAATAAAAAGTTGTTATTCTCTAAGGATATTTGCTATTAAAACACAGGCTAATAATAATTAAAGAGTTATGCAAAGAGAAAAATTTGCTTAGTATTGCATAATAAATGCATTAAATTTGACTTTTAAAAAAAAAAATTTCTAGCCACTCTTTTTGTACAAAAACACAGAAATTATTAGTCCAAATTTTAACAATAATACGAACACACCCAGGCTGCCTAAAATTTTTCAAAATTGAATGTTGACATCATATATTCAGCTAATCGCAAATGCTTTTGCTTTCTCTTCCCGTGGAAAGTTTTCTTATGTTATCGTATTCTCTTACTGCATATATAATAGTTTGTAGTCAACTCTTATAAGAATGTATTGTAAAAATCTCATGATTCAATATTGTAGTAATTGATTTGACAGTTATGTTACGAATAGTATCTTGCCAATTTGGGTGTTGATCAATCATACAAAAGCCCTCCGACTCATTCTAACTTCTGTCTAATCTGTGATAATCTCCATGCGTTACTAAAACGAATTGAGCTAATTAAAGAGATTAGAAGCGATTATCCGTTTTCAGAATGAATTTATTGACCTAAAACTATTGAACTGCAATTCCTGCGAGTAAAAAGTTTGAATATTTTGCGCAGAAATAGAAGTTTACAATTTTAATTTAAAGAATGGTTTTGCCGAAAGTTGATCCTAACTGTTGATTGTTGACCCAATACAAAATGCATTTCATAAAATACCTACGTACGTTGTTAGGCACCGTTAGGTTTGAAACTAAAATATCAACATAGAATCGGATCAAGCAGAGTTTTTTTTTTTTTTTCATTTTCCATTAATTAGACATAATTGTAAAATCTCATAAATAGACCCACTACTACCAGAAATTAACTGTCAATTGATCTCTCACAAGTCAAAAACCAACTATCATCTTTTACGTGTCAAGCTGACGGTCAACTTGATAAATTACCCAATGAGAGAGAGGCAGGTGGCACACTTTCATGCCACGATGACCGTAGAGCATACGTGAGCTTCCAGGATTTTGCCTCTTCTTGATAGGAAGAAAACAGGAGGAGGAACGAGGTGGGTGAGAAGGGGTTAAGGGACATGGCAGGCCAGGTAAGATTTAAGAGATAAAAGATTTTGAAACCCAAGTTCACAATCATATCGAAATTGTGTGTCTCCCTTTAATATTTAATTCTATTCCATATATTCATGCGGGTCCCTTCCCCCACTGAAACTGAAAAGATCCCTTCACCATCTCCCCCGTCTATAAAGCCATCGTCACCCTCCTCACTCTTTCACTCACTGCACAACCTATATCTCTTCCTCTATTCTCTCTCTTTCTCTCGCTATCATCTCCACCTCCAAATTCAGCACAAGCACTTCTGTAACACAGTCCACATCACTACATTTAGCTATAAGCCTGGCTCTATGTTTCTTCCATAACAAAGCACAGCCTTACAAGTTTAGTACAGCAACAATTATATTGTCTAAATTTTGGGCTTATTAGCCGTGTTTTCAACTTTCATGGGTAACGCAGACTACGTATACCCATCTAAAGAAAATATGGAATGCCCACATCGCGTTGCGGTTCCGCCCCCGCAACCATTTTTCAAGTCGCTGAAGTATAATCTTAAGGAAACTTTATTCCCTGATGATCCACTTCGGCAGTTCAAGAACCAGTCAGCCTCTAGGAAATTTATATTAGGCCTTCAGTACGTCTTCCCCATTCTTGAATGGGCTCCTCGTTACAGTTTCCAGTTCTTAAAAGCTGACCTTATCGCTGGGATCACTATTGCTAGCCTAGCAATCCCTCAAGGGATAAGTTACGCGAAGCTGGCTAACCTGCCACCAATTCTTGGCCTATGTACGTGAGAGCTGGCTAGAAATTAGAGAACACTTCATAACTGAGTTAACTAATACTGGTTTAATATTAATAGGGTTCTTATTTTTTGTTTGGTTTTTGCAGATTCAAGCTTTGTTCCGCCATTAATTTACGCCATGATGGGGAGTTCAAAAGATTTGGCAGTGGGAACAGTAGCCGTTGCCTCGCTTCTGATAGCTTCTATGTTGGGGAGTGAAGTTAATGCTAATGAGAACCCTAAGCTTTATCTTCACCTTGCTTTCACGGCAACATTCTTTGCCGGAGTTTTTCAAGCTTCCTTGGGATTGTTGAGGTTAGTAAGTATAGCGTTGCAGTAGATAAGTAGAGGTTTAGATTAACTAGTTTTTTAATATATGGTCTTCTATTTAAGTTGGAAATTCTTACTTACTAATTTTGAGTTTTAAAAAAATATTGAACTTGAAGACACGTCATTTTAGTTAAATAAGCTCCTAAGTGACAGAAAAAGGTTTACGGGAAACGTTTTGTATATGTTCCATCTCTGCTGTAATTCTTTGTCTTTTGCTAAATTGTCTTGAAATATATGCAGTGTTTTATACGGATATAATTAATAGTAATTATCGAATCTACAGACTGCGATTGATCCATCGTTTTCATCGCGTAAGAAAGAGTCGATTAAGGATATTTATATATACACACGCACACACAAGCTAAAGTCAAAAATTGAACATGCTATCTTATTATATACTAAAATAATATTGTCTGGCAAATCATATGGATCGAATTTCTGATCATGATGATCATAAAATGGTACTGGGTTAACTGTGTTAATGCTGCAATTGCAGGCTAGGGTTTATCGTGGACTTTCTATCACATGCAGCGATAGTAGGATTCATGGGTGGAGCAGCAACAGTAGTATGCCTGCAACAGCTTAGAGGAATACTTGGGCTTGAACACTTCACCCATGCCACTGATATTATGTCTGTCATGCATTCCGTCTTCACTCAAACACATGAGGTAGCTAATTATTAACCTTATTTATCCATTTGCTCCAAAATGTAACCTTATTATATTAGTCAAAGCACTTTCAATTGTTCTTTATTATTCACGGGCGTCGTTCGATCCACTGGGTATAACCTTATTTATCCATTTGCTCCAAAATGTAACCTTATTATATTAGTCAAAGCACTTTCAATTGTTCTTTATTATTCACGGGCGTCGTTCGATCCACTGGGTATTAAAAAAATATTCGTCCTTGTCGTGTGCTTACAATCTTTGGCTTTGCAAATCACCTTAACGGATGGATATATATTACTCGGTTTTTAAGGTTTTTGATGTGTTCGTGACGGTTTGGATGTTAATTAATTAAATTAACTTGAACAAGTAGAAAACCAATTTTCAGTTACTGCAGTAAAATATATTCTAATGTTTGTTCGATTCGTCGGGGAAAAAATAAGAAAAAGATTACTGCATGCCCATGAATTAAGACGTTGAACAAAGAAAAAGAAAAAGAAAACATACCTATTTATGGTAATTCTATAAAAGCTATAGCAAGTAATAGGTTATTATAATTTCTATGTCCTCTCTTTTGATCAATTTTGTTTATCCGTTAATCTTATCTAACGCTGATCTGTGATTATTGCAGTGGAGATGGGAAAGTGGTGTACTGGGTTGTTGTTTCCTCTTCTTCCTCCTCATTACCAAATACTTCGTAAGTAAATCGTATTAAGGAATGGCTATAATTTTATTTTTTGAGTAATTGGGCGTGGTTGTCAATTTACCATCATCAGCTCATGAAATTAATTAATTGTTGTGGGATGTTTGACTACTCTGTAGAGCAAGAAAAAGCCCAAGTTCTTTTGGGTATCAGCAATGGCACCATTGACGTCAGTTATTTTGGGAAGCCTTCTCGTTTATCTCACCCATGCTGAGCAACGCGGTGTTCAAGTGGTAATATCTCATTCTCATCTCTCCGTCTTTGGAAATCAAAATCCTCGTTGTCTATATTATAAAATTGAACAACCGTGACTGGTGACACAACTCACACAAACAGTCCAATCAGAACCTGCCAGGACCACCACTCACCACCAAGCAATGTACTAGGACCAGGCCAATTATGTCCCGTCTCACATGTGATTTGGGCCTTGTCTCGGCTTGGCCGAAGTGTTCGGTAAAGTTAGCCGGGCCTCATCAATAATAGAATCTCATCTATCATGTATCCGGTGGTGTGTAGGTGTACTGTACCCAATTCTGATGGAATTGATTGGACGGCTCTGATTGTGGACTGTTTTTTCATCTTTTACATTTTTGACTGGGGTCATTGTTTTGTGAATGGTGAAGAGGTCTGATACGTGCTGTAAATTTAAACAGATAGGATACTTGCAGAAAGGACTGAATCCAACGTCTGTCACGGATCTGGTGTTTGTATCGCCTTATCTCAAAACGGCTATAAAAACTGGGATCATCACTGGCGTCATTGCTATGGCAGTAAGCATCGTTATCCAGTCCTTTTCTAATGCTGCATCACAAACACTCTCTTTTGTTTTCTAATATATTGTTATACAATCAAACAAACTCAAAATAATAATTCAATTGTATCTCGGTTTTCTCAATTATTGTGTATTAAATGTTGATCCTCATCCTATTGAAGATACCCTCGGATTTACTCATTTAAATAATAAAAGTAATATACATTATAAACAATTACTAATGAGCTTATTTTATCATTAATAATTAAAAAAAACAATGGATAACTTGATGAACTTGAATTAGAGAAACATCAATTCTATATATATGTTCACTTTAGATTCTAATTACATCTTGCAAGAGTGAAATTTCTTTTGTTTTTATTAAAAACGAGTTTATATATGTTGCGATAATTTTAATGCTATGAAGTAATACTTCGATCTTTGAATATTGACGAGAAAAACCAATTAATAATATGATGGGTTGTAGGAAGGGATAGCTGTTGGCAGAAGTTTTGCCTTGTTCAAGAATTACCACATTGATGGGAACAAAGAGATGATTGCTTTCGGAATGATGAACATAGCCGGTTCTTGCACTTCTTGTTATCTCACAACAGGTATAAAAATTCAATTACCCGTCTGTTCTACCCGTGTAATCAATTCAATTACAAATGTTACGTGTCAAATTCAGCATATGTTTATGTCAGAAACTATCGCTAATAATTTATCGTATTGACGGGAAATTTCAGGGCCATTTTCGAGGTCAGCTGTGAACTTCAATGCGGGATGCAAGACGGCAGTGTCAAACATTGTCATGGCAATGGCAGTGATGATCACATTGCTTTTCCTGATCCCATTGTTCCATTACACGCCTCTTGTGGTGTTGTCGGCGATTATTATGGCAGCAATGCTCGGCCTCATCGACTATGAAGCAGCCATCCACCTCTTTAAAGTTGATAAATTTGACTTCATAGTGTGCATGGGTGCATATGTTGGTGTGGTTTTTGGCAATATCGAGATTGGCTTAGTCATTGCGGTATAAGCTCTCTGCTCCCCCGCAAGCACAAACATAAGTAGAACACTTTTTATTATTTTGTTATTAAACTTTTGAAAATTAACACCAATTTGGTCGTGTAAAATTGCAGATTGCAATTTCTATACTGCGGGTACTTTTGTTCGTGGCAAGACCAAGGACATTGGTTCTGGGTAACATTCCAAATTCCAATGTATACAGAAATATTGAGCAATATCCAAATGCAGACAACGTCCCTGGGGTTCTCGTACTCAAGATTGATGCTCCTATTTACTTTGCAAATGCAAGCTACTTAAGAGAAAGGTACTACTTCATTCCTGAATAAGATCAATAAGAGAATTAATGT
Source organism: Ailanthus altissimus (assembly GCA_946807835.1). Classification (NCBI taxonomy): domain Eukaryota; kingdom Viridiplantae; phylum Streptophyta; class Magnoliopsida; order Sapindales; family Simaroubaceae; genus Ailanthus; species Ailanthus altissimus. The sequence goes on from OX327684.1 coordinate 27,773,028, forward strand.
TACATGCCATATTATGCATGCATATTCCGTAATATTTATGACCAGTACTGCTGACTCTTGTTCTTGATAATAGGATAGCGAGATGGATTGATGATGAGGAAGACAGGTTGAAATCTTCTGAGGAGTCCAGCTTACAGTACATTGTATTGGATATGAGCGGTAAGCTATGAATGTAGACATCTTCCTTACTGAAATCTTGCATTCGTTACTCTGAAAAATTATGAAATTCCAACTTCGATCCTTACTTGTAGTGTTTATTTAATTTACAGCTGTTGGTAACATTGACACTAGTGGAATAAGCATGCTAGAGGAGGTTAAGAAAATTCTTGATAGAAGGGCGCTCAAGGTATACACTTTCTTTCTTTCTGTTCTTTTCTTTTTTCTCTATTGATTTTGAACAATTCAGCTAATGTCATTAATTAAAATAGAAAACAAATGGCGTTTATTCTATTTAATTAAGACTTTTTCATCTACATAGCTTGTATTGGCAAATCCTGGAGCCGAGGTGATGAAGAAGCTTGACAAGTCCAAGTTCATTGAAAAGATGGGCCAGGAATGGATATACCTGACAGTAGGAGATGCTGTGGCTGCATGCAGTTACATGCTTTATACATGCAAACCGGACCCTGTCCAAGAAGAATCAGAGCCATGGAACAATGTCTAATTAAATATCAAATTAAAGCTCCCAAATCAGTTGATTATTATTTTCTTCTTTTCGAATTCTAGGTCAACTATGTACTTGTAGCACGTGTAATGTATTTACCAATTGGGATGCAACACAAAATATACGTGCATCCGAATTGTTTCAAGTTACGTTGAGGTTGATGCTCCAATTAGAGTTGGGGGTATTTTTTCCCTGGAAAAATATATAAGTTGTATAATAATGTAATTGAAATCAAATATATGCAATAGAAAAGCGTTTCGGACTTCTTATGCGAATGCTCCTGAACCCTGGAATATTGGACCATTGATGAATACTTTTCTGGGTCAAGATAAGCCGAATATCGAAAGAAAAAAATTATATTGCAAAAAGCTTTACATAATAATTTCGATTAAGAATAGTTGAAGAACTATGAGAGTTTACCAGTTATGTAACTTATTACAAAGTGAGTATTTAAATATAAAATAAAACTTTATAGTACATTATAAATTATATAAAAATTATAAATTAATTAAACAGTATTATGTGATAATGTTACTCATTATATAATTATAAAAATTATAACTAATAAAATGATGCCATATAAGAATATTATTTATCATATAATAAATTACACAATTCATTAAATTATATATATATATAATTATTAAAACACTTGCTTGAGATTTGGATGCTTTACAGGTTTGCAACAATTCACGATTATTTGAATTATGGAGATCGCTCAATTTGGTAATTTAAGAATTTTTTTCCTTCTAATTCATTTACAAGAAACACATAATATATTGACAGATTTGCGCCTCTCTTAAATTTAGACCGTCTTTTGATTTAACTATATACCATTTAATCACTAACAAATTGTGTCTCGGGAATTATTTCACATGCGTTGAGGTCGATGCTCCAATTAGATTGTTGAAAATTAGTTTATATGTTAGTTGGGTTAATTTTATATTAGTGGGAAATAGTATGTGGTAATTTGATTAGGTTTATATAAAATAATATTTTTTTTGATATTAAGTCTATTTTTAAAATAATTCTTTTCTCTTTTTTTATTTGTAGGATATTTTTATGAGAACCTTATAGTTTAAGAGTTTTGCATTTAAGTTCTTGAAAATTATAAGATTTTAATTTTTTCTTTTATTTTTGAGTATGTGTAGTAATACCCTATTATTTGAGTAATTACAGTATTGACCATATTATTTGAGTATTTGTAATTTGACTCAATAGTTTAAAAATTTGTATTGTGGCCCAAAAATATTGTAATTTTTCTTGAAGATAGTAGATTTGTTCTAGCGGCGCCTGAGGACGTAAGTAACATTACCAAACCTCGTTAAACTTGGTGTTCTTTCCTTTTTGCATATTGTATTGGATGGTTGGTTGCCTCGTTGTGGTATTGCTAGCATTATTGATTATTCGCATAACAATTGGTAATAATGCTAATTGTTGTTTGAACGCTTCTTGACGCAACAAGTGGTATCAGAGCTCTAGGTTTAGGATGGTGAGTGGTTATTTTCTATTGAACACTTACTACTATTCTGGGTTGGTGAATTTTGGATTACTAGTTGTTGAATATAATTATTTGGTGGAGCTTGGTTATTTGTGACATTGTGTATCGAGCTCATTTGTACGAGGTAGCTATGGCATCATCATCTACATCAATGAGGACAGTGACATTGTCTAGTGCAAAAATAGATGTGAAAAAATTTGATGGCTGAAATAATTTTGGCTTATGGCAGAATGAGGTGTTGGACAGATTGTGTCAACAAGACTTGGATATAGATCTAAAAGAAACAAAACCAGAAAATATCAAGGAAACAAACTGGAACAAGCTTAATATAAAAGCTTGTAGGTTGATTCGTTCTTGTCTGTGTAGAAGCAGAAATATCCGTTCATCAGAGAAAAGTCTGCTAATGCATTGTGGAAAGCCCTGAAGAATAAATATATGAAGAAAAATAATGAGAACCAACTGTATCTATTGAAGAGATTGTTTCATCTTCAGTTGAGACAAGGTATGAGTATCAGTTCTCATATTGTGAATTTAATAAGTTAATTGTTAATTTATTAAATTTAGAGGAAACCTTCAAAGATGAAATAAATGTTATGCTATAGATTGGTTCTCTTCCGGATAAATTAGATCATTTATGTATTACTCTTATCCATGGAAAGGATAAATTGTCATTTGAAATGGTTTGTTCTTCTTTGACAAACTATGAAATCCGTAAAAAGGATCAAAGAGAACATAGAAATGAGTCAGTAGAAACATTGACAGTGAAAGGGCATAGCCAGAGTAAAAAACCAGGAAAAAGGAAAAAATATAAGTCAATGGGTAGAGTAGGAAAAGATGAGCGTGCCTTTTGTCGGAAGAAAGGGCATTGGAAGAAAGATTATTTGAAGATGAAAAAGAAAGAAAAAGATATGTCTGTTTCTTATGCATGTGTTGTTAAGAGCGTAAGTGATGATAGTTTGTCAGATTTTTGTTTAAGTGGTCATTCATCCACGTCTCGTTCTAACAAATGGATTATGGATTCGGGTTGTACTTATCATATGTGTCCACATCGGGAATGATTCTTTAATTTTAAAGAGCTTAATGGTAGAGTTGTGTATATGGGCAATAATGATAGTTGTCATACTGCTGGGATAGGTTTAATCCGGTTGAAAAATGATGATGGATGATAAGTGTAAATTATATCTATTATTTTCACTCTCTTAACTTAATTAATTGCTCATTTTAATAAGAATATTAGGTTTTTTATATGTTTAATTGCTATTTTACAGGTTTGGAGTCAATGGAGTAATTGTGGATGAAAATCTAAGAAAAACAAGACAAAACATAAAATGTTACAGTATCGCTACAGTGCCCTTAAAACAGTAACGCGTGAACAGTGTTCTGTGAACAGTATCCGCGCTACAGTGCTGTCACCCCAGTGATGAACAGTGATAGCGCAGCGGTGAACAGTGCAATTTTCCTAATCCTAAAAGAAATACAACTCCAAGACTCCAATCAATCCCTATATAAAAGCCACTCGTTTTAGACCTTAAAGACACATAACTTAGAGCTCTTTAAGTCACAACATATTGAAGAAGAACAATTTTTAAAGAGAGAAGTAAGGGCAATTCAAGGAAGCAAGAAATTATTGGCGAATCTTTGGCGTATCAACCAACTGTGAATTGACATCTATATTGGTTTGCTTTTGGTTATATCATATTTTTTTTTCAGCCATAATTCTCTTGTTATCATGAGCTAAATTTATTTTCTAAGGTTATTACTTGAACTCAATATGTGAGCTTAATTGTTGGATCTTTTTAATATTTATTTGAACTCAATTCTTCATTATTTATTCTTAATGCTTCATTATATCTGATCAATATTGTGATTGCTTTAGTAATACTTTGATAAACTCAAAAGAGGCATCATTGTATTTAGACCTAGATAATTTGATGCATGATTGTAGAGTAACATTTAATGTTGTATATGCAAGTTTCGAATTAGGATAGGAATATACATAATTGGCATGTATGGTCAATAAGACTTATTCTTAATGAATCTTTATTTATTACAAGTACCATAGAAATATAGATATTTGGTAAATTAAGATATATTTGCATGACCTTGGAAGAGGCTTGTGAATACATTAGTGTCTTGACTAATAATAAGAATTGAGAGATATAAATATTAAAAGAATTAATCTTTAGAAACTATATTGAAGGATAGTAATTAACCATAGGCTTTCTCTATATTGCTATTTTCTTATTTTATTTAAGTTGTATCATTTATTTTCTGCACTTTTATTTTATTCAAATTTATTGCAAAATTAAGATTTTATTTTTCTGAATAATTATAAGAAAGATATAATTTTAGTACTTGGTAAAAAATAAAAATTATCTCTGTGGGTTCGACATCTGACTTTATAAGTCCCTTTATTACTTGTTACGATAGCGTATACTTGTGCTTAATTATAAGATATTGAAATATCGCATCAATGGATCAACTAGAATTCTGATAGAAGTTCGGTATATACGGAAGTTGAGGAAGAATATCATCTATTTAAGAGCCTTAGAATCTAAAGGCTGTACTGTATTTATACGAGATGAAATTCTGAGGGTCACTTCAAGCGCTCTTGTGACATTGAAATGCACTAGGAGAAATAACTTGTATTACTATAACGGTAGTATAGTGATTGGATCAGCGGCCATAGTTTTGATAATGATGCATATTCAGAGATCACTAGATTATGACATATGTGATTGGGGCATGCAAGTGAGAAAACCTTATTCAGTTTAGTGAACAGAGGCTTATTGAAAGGTGCGAAGACTTGCAAGCTAGACTTTTGTGAGCATTCTGTTCTAGGAAAACAGAAGAGAGTGAAGTTTGGCACCGCTATTCATAATACCGAGGGTATTCTTGATTATGCTCACTCAGATGTATGGGGACCTTCTCAGACTATATCTATGAGAGGTTTACGCTTCTATGTTATTTTTGTTGATGACTTTTTCAGAAGAACTTGAGTGTACATTTTGAAATCTAAAGATGATGTACTTAGTGCTTTCCTTAAATGGAAAAAGATGGTTGAGACAGAAGCAGGCAGGAAAACTAGGCATCTCAGAACAGAGAATGGTGGTGAGTATTGCAGTGATCAGTTCTTGAAATTGTGTCAAGATGAGGGTATTGTACGTCATTTTACTGTGAGAGGTACACCGCAGTAGAATGAGGTAGCAAAATGCATGAACTGTACATTGCTGGAGAAAGTTTGGTGTATGTTATCCAATGCGGGATTGGATAAAGAGTTTTAGGCTAAGGCTGTGATTTATGCGAGTCATCTCATTAATCATCTATTGTCAGCTGCTATTGGTGATAGAACCTCATTGGAGTTTGGTCTAAAAAACTTGTTTTTGATTATGAGTCTTTACATATATTTGGTTCAATTGCATATTATTATGTGAATGAATCGAAGCTAGATTCTAGAGCCAAGAAAGCAATGTTCTTGGGATTTTCTTTAAGAGTGAAAGGATATCGTCTTTGGTGTCCGAGTTTGAGAAAGATTGTATCCAGTAGAGATGTAACATTTGATGAGTCTTCTATGTTGAAGAAATCAGAAAACCAGACAATAATGAATAGTACTTCGCAACAGGTGGAGTGTACTCAGCAGCAGGTGGAGTTGGAAACAACTACATTGAACCCGGTTAGATCTATAGAGACATATAATGGTACTCTATGACAAATGTGGTTTTTGGAGATGATGGAGAAGGTTCTACTCATGAACCTCAGTAGCAATAAGAAACTATTGCAGTAAATAAGCCAAGACGTGAGATTCGGATATTTGCTCGATTTATTGATATTGTGGCCTATGCACTTCCAGTTGTAAATGATGATGCTCCTTCCACTTATAAAAAAGCAATCAGCTATTCTGAAATTGATCAGTGGAAGACAGCTATGGAGGAAGAGATGCAATCTCTTCAAAAGAATGAAACTTGGGAGCTAGCTCAACTACCAAAGGGTAAGAAGGCAATTGGGTGCAAATGGGTATACACAAAGAAAGATGGATTTTTTGACAAGAAAGATGTCTGCTACAAGGCAATGTTGGTGGCTAAAGGTTATGCACAGAGGGAAGGAATTGACTACAATGAGGTATTTTCTCCAATTGTGAAACATTCTTCCATTAGAATTTTATTGGCCTTGGTAGCTCAGTTAAATATTGAACTAGTTCAACTCGATGTAAAAACTGCATTTTTACATAGTGACTTGGAAGAGAAAATCTATATGACTCAGCCAAAGGGATTCAAAGTTGCTGGTAAAGAAAAATTGGTTTGCAAACTGAAAAGATCGCTTTATGGTTTGAAACAATCACTAAGGCAGTGGTATAAGCGATTTGATCGGTTTATGATGGGTTAGAGGTATATAAGAAGAAAATTTGATCATTATGTGTATTTTCAGAGGTTACGTGATGGTTCTTTCATTTATCTACTTTTATATATCGATGACATGTTGATAGCTTCAACGAATGTCGAAGAAATTAAAAAATTGAAGATTCAGTTGAACCGAGAGTTTGAGATGAAAAGTTTGGGTGAAGCTAGAAAGATACTAGGCATAGAGATTAACAGGGATAGAGAAGGAGGCAAAATTTATTTGACTCAGCAGCAATATCTAAAGAAGGTATTACAGCGTTTTGGCATTTAGAGGAGTTAAAACTTGTAAGTGCCTCATTTGCTCCTCATATGAAGATCAGTACATCTTTATCTTCTAGTTCAGATGAAGAACGAGAATATATGTCTCGAGTTCCATTTGCTAATGCAGTTAGTAGCCTGATGTATGTTATGGCGTGTACAAGACCTGATATTTCACATACAGTTAGAGTAGTTAGCAGATATATGCATGATCCTGGTAAAGGACATTGGCAGGCTGTGAAATGGATTTTACCGTATTTACTGAAGACCGTAGATGTTGGCTTAGTCTTTGAGAAAGATGATACATGTGATCAATGTGTTATCGGTTATGTTGATTCTAATTATGCTAGTGATTTGGATAAACATCGATCAACAACCGGTTATGTGTTTACTCTTACGAGAGCACTTGTGAGTTGAAAGTCTACTTTACAGTCTAAAGTTGCTTTGTTTACTACAAAGGCAGAGTACATAGTAGTTACAGAGGTTGTGAAGGAAGCTATTTGGTTACAGGGATTGCTGGATGAGTTGAGAATTGGTCAGAAGAAGATTCATGTTTATTCTGACAGTCAAAGTGCTATTCATTTAGTAAAGAATCCAGTATACCATGTTCGAATGAAACATATTGATGTTTAGTATCATTTTGTATGGGAGATCATTAGTGAATGAAGAATCTCACTTCAAAAGATTGGGACTGCCTGACAGGACCCGACCTGAGCCCTCCTTGAGAATCTAGACGGATCCTGCGATGACGTGGGACTAACATACTCTTTATTCATACATATGATACAATAAGGCTATCTGCCTCAACAAAAGGTGTACACGTGTACTCCAATATACAAAAAACATATACAAATATATAGACTAAGACACTTATGCAGCTATGTGTGTCACGAGCCAACCTCAAAATGTGATGACTGTATCACACTGCACGAATTTCTATTACAACCTGGGAAAAATAAGAAAAATAGAAAAAAAAAGGGCGAGCTTGTGGCTCAGTGAGTGGACATAAATCTGAAAATATTATATACTTTATATGTATTACACACGTATAAATCTGTAAGATAAAATAATCATAAAACTGTATACGGAGTAATCAATAAACTTATACTGAAAGTATAAGCTATCATAAAATCTGTGCTAAAACTAAAATCATGACATAATACTGAGGATTTGAAAATCTGAAAGCGCAAACTATCATAAAATTTATTATCAACCTAAATATATGTAACATAGCTCTGGAAATATATACTACATATATACTGAAAACCACACCAAACTTGTACCCGAAAAAAATCTGGTCTAACTTGGTAGAGTAACTCACGCACAGGCAGAGCGGGGCATCTGAGCTGGTCTAACCCGGCGGAATGTTACATCGCTCGGGCAGAGCAAACTAAATTGATCTAACGTATGCGCAGAGCAACTACACTAAAGGGGAGGGTACGCATATGGTGGTTCAAAAACTACTACTATATAATATCATGAAAGCATAATTGTTTTAGAATCAATATTTTTGTACTGAATGTAATCATAAATTATACTATAATAAATTTTAAAATATTTTTGAATATATTAAATAATCTAAATATTTATCTGTCTAAAATAAATCATAACTAAATCTGATAACGCGTAATTTAATCATAAATGGTTGTATGAAAAATATATAAAATATGTATAGTTATCCACTCACAAAAGTGCGCTAATCTTGAGCTAGGTCTAGATTCTGAGATCTACTCGCTATCGGCACACCTCCTATATCATAGGGTGTAAAAATATATTATTAGTACTGATATGAATTATAAATATTAAAATATAAATATTCTAATATCGTAAAACTATTACCCATTGAAATACTAGGTATAAATCTAACTACCCAACTAATTTTCTAAATTTTTTTTTTCTTTTTTTCCTTTCTTTTCTCCTTCTCTCAGCTTCCTCTTTTTTTATTTATTTATTTCGGTTTTGCTTCTTATTCTCAATGAAGCAAAAACCAAACTATTAAATATATATATATACGGTGGCCACCGCTTCATTTCTTTTATCTTTTCTTTTCTTTTCATTTTTTGTTTTTAAATTTTCCCACCAAGCAATATATATATCACACACGTGTATTACACTGCCAAGAATCCCGCAGATATATTGACTAAAGTGGTGACAACGATCAAGTTCAATCATTGTTTGGACTTGATCAATATAGTTCGAGTTTGATAACGTATTGGGCTCAAATTTAGAGGCGCTGCATTTGGATAGAGAATTTTTTGAAAAAAATGAAGCTTTGTGGAGGATTAACATATTCGCTAAGGTGAAGATTTATTAAAAATTGGCTTATATGCCAATTGAGCTAATCCCACATTGGTGGGAGATGACATGAGAGTGGTTTGGTTAGGCCTATATAAGATAAGGTCTTCCTTGATATTAAGTGTACCTTTGAAATAATTTTTTCCTCCCCTTCTATTTGTAGAATCTTTTTATGAGAACTTCATAGTTAAAGAGTTTTGCATTTAAGCCCCTAAAAATTGTAAGATTTTAATTTTTTTTTCTTTATTTTTGGGCATTTGTAGTAATACCCTATTATTTGGGTAATTACAGTATTAGCTCTACTATTTAGATATTTATAGTTTGACCCAATAATTTAAGAATTTATATTGCGGCCCAAAAATTTTGTAATTTTTCTTGAAGATAATGGATTTATTCTAGCGACACCCGAAGACGTAGGTAACATTACCGAACTTTGTTAAACTTGGTGTTCTTTTCTTTTTGCATATTGTGTTGGATGGTTGGTTGCCTCATTGTGGTATTGCTAGCATTATTGATTGTCCGTATAACAATTGGTAATAATGTTAATTGTTGTTTGAACGCTTCTTGGCGTAACATAGATTTGGGGGTATTTTTTCCCTGGGAAAAATATACAAGTTGCATAATAATGTAATTGATATCAAATATATGCAATGAAAAAGCATTTTCGACTTCTTATGAGAATGCTTCTGGCTCTTGGAATATTGGACCACTAATGAATACGTTTTTGGGTTAGCTAATTCGGTTCTGAATGATATTTTTTTTAATATTGGCCGAATATCGAAAGTAAAAATGATGTTGCAAATACTTTACATAACAATTTCAATTAAGAAACATTGGAGTACTAGAGTTTTTATATATGATTTGATTAGGTGGGCTGCGTCACCCACCATTTAGTGGGCAATGAAGCACTATTTTAACAGTGTTGCACAATATTAAATAGTGCTCCATCTCCCACTTATCAATTCTTTTTTTTATATATATATCTTTATATATATATATATATTGGATATTAGGTAATTCAACAATCTTATTTAGATAAGAATTATGAAGAATATCAAAGAGGAGAGTTAAAAGAAATTTTGTGGGACACGTATGAAGAAGTCTATGATGTGTGGGACACGAATAAAGAAGTGAAATAGGACTCGAAGACGGGAAAGGAGGTGAGAAAGATGAGGACCGGTAGTCCAAGCAGCAATGCTGCGACGCTGAAAACCTATATGTACAATGCCACAACACTGGCCACTCAGTGCCGCGACGCCAAAGAGGAAAAAGTCCATTTTAACTTCAGACTTCTGAGTTTTTGACTTTTAAAATATGTAGACTCTTATTCCAATTAGGATTAGAGTTAGTAAGTACGAAATAACTCCTATATAAACCTTTGTAAATTCTTTAGTTTAAAAAATCAAACATTAAGAGAGACTTTAAGATAGGAAAAAACTAGATAGACACTAAGTGCTTCTGTGCACTAAAATGCAACAATTGTTTGGGTGTTCATTATTTATGAGAGAATAAGGGTATACTAAAAATTAGACTATTTTAAGTGTTATTCATTATTTTTTTTAACAACATTATTTAGAGAGTTAATAAGAGGCGTAAATCAGTCAATATATTATGTGCAATATATTAATCGTTAGCAAATTGTGTCTCGAGATTTTTTTTATAAAAATAATTGTGAGAATAGCTTGACATTCTATTAATATAACTTCAAATTAATTATTTTCTTAAGAAATCATAAAAAAAAATTGAATAACAAGGTTAAGAAGGTAATAAGTTTTTCATTCTTACTTTATAGTTTTACTTATGGGAAATGTTCAAAAATAACCACTTTTAAAAAGTTGTAAATTTTTATAATAAAAAATTATTTGACAAATTTTTATTAGCTAAAAATACAATAAATTGACGAAATTACTGTTATAAATAATATAACTCAAAAAATATTTGTAGTTTGAGCCACAAAATTAACAAAAAAATATTATTATCTAAATAGATTTGAAAAAATACTCTATAAATTAAGAACAAATAATTTTGTGTATCAATGTATAAAAAAAATAATAAATAATGAAAAGTAATAAAATCAAGAACAAAAATGATGGACAAAACCAAAATTTCTCACACCTCGTGCGAGGAGGGGCCATGCACGACGCCTCGCGTGTGGGGCATGGCGTGAGTTGGGGCCTTACTCTATGCCTCGCCTGCAAGGCGTGGCACGAGACCTCAACTTGCACAATGCCGCGCAAGCAAAGTGCGAGGAGAGCCTCGAGCCACGCCTTGTGCGTAGGGCATGGCGCAAGTTGGGGCCTTGCGCATGAGGTATGGCATGAGTTGGCTGCGAGGCCTTATCGACCTCAACCTTTTTCTATGATTTTTTTGTCCAATTTTATTTTTTTTTCCACTATTTTTTTAGTCATTTTCAATCAAATTTACTAATTTTCAATCTATTCTACTCCAAATTACTTATTTTAACTAATTTTAAAGTATGTTTTAAATCAAAATTTCAAATAATTTGTGGGAGAGAGATGCAAAAATACTTCAAGAGTATAATAGTACAAAAATTAGGTGTATAACTAATAAAGTTCATAAATTTATTTTGTGACTAAATTAAAATTTTGTTTTAAAAAAGTGGCTATTTATGGACATTGTCCTTTACTCATAGACAGATCCTATAATTTAAAAAATATCGAGAATTTTTGTGATAACAATTTTTAACAATTTTTTTTTAAAATTTGAAACAAATTCAATAATTCATGGAGGATTTAGTTGAAAATAGCTTCTCACTAATAACAATTTAGGGAGAATTAATCATTAATAAAATAAAGTAAATTATGCTCATTTTTTATAAAAAAAAAATTGTAACGTTTAGTCCTTCCGAAAAAAAGGGTAAAATACTCCATGTCACAAGCCAAATTACATGTTAATTACTCAAAATATTAGAATGTTAAATAATGTTGTCAATACGCCTAAATATTTTTAAAATCACCCAAATTTTATTTGATATGAGACGTAACATTCTCTCATACTCAATTATGTGATGCTCTTGTTAATGCCTGATTCAAACTCATGGGTTAACCTGGTTCATAGTGCCAGTATCGCTACTCATAGAAAGTCACTATTTATATGCTCGTATTGCCTATCTCTACTGCTCATGAGGAATCCACTACTCATGTGGCAAACTCGTCTATATATTCTAAATAATTATTTAATATGAGAGATGACATTCTTCTCGCTACTCATAGGGAATCATTATTCACATGATCGTATTGCTTATCTCTGCTGCTCATGAGGAATCCACTACTCATGTGGCAAACTTGTTTATATATTCTAAATAATTATTTGATATGAGACATGACATTTTTCTCACTACTCATAAGGAATCCACTACTCACGTTGCAATCCTGACTATATATTTTAAAGAATTATTTGATATAAGTTGTGACATTCTGAAAGTGTGACATATTACTAAGGTGCATACATGTGCCATGTGTTTATTACATTACAATTTATGCATCTCATATATATATATTGCGCAGCGAAACTGAAAATTTAATTTACTAATGCAACAAACAAATTTAAATTTAAGTCTTTCATTACATTAATAAAATTAAGATTAAGAAATCACATTGTAATCATTTAGAATATTTGAAATTAGAATCCACCTTGAAGTATATTCCTTGACAATTTTAGGGCCTAACTTGAATGGGCTTGAATCTTTAAAATAACAGCTCTAATTTTCAATAATAGTGTTTTAACTCTTAAATATTAATTTTAATTAAACACTTTAATCTAGTTTAAACTCTTTAAACTTAAATTATTAATTAAATACTTTAACTAATTATATTTATTTTAAATAAATAAGATTGTTCTTATTCATTCAACTCTTAAACAAATTAAAATAATCTCACCATTACTTTTATGACCGATCACTTAAAAAAGAAGATAAAGAAGAAGAAGTGCTCTTAAAACACCACTTGCAAAAGGGCTCTCTCTCTCTCACTCTTCACCTACAATTGCACAATCAAAATTGAAAAAAAAAAAACAATAATTTCTTTTGTCTCCAACATTTGACAAATAAAAACCAAAAGCTCTCCTTTTCTTTTATTTTGCCAAACCAACAATGACCTTTTCAAAATGAAACAACACTTTCATTTATAAAAGCCAAATTTTCCTCATTTCATTTTTCAACACACGCCCCCACCGCCATTCTATAAGCCATGCCTTAACCATTCACTCTTATTTCCATATATTTAGTATTTGTTTAATTTAATGAAATAAAATAATTTAAAATTATTTTTAATTATTATATAGACTTTCTTTATCTTACAAATAAGATTAATTTTATAATTTCAAAATTAAACAATGAATGGTTTATATTATGTCACTTGTCATTATTCTATTGGTCAATAATTTTTATTAATTAATTAATTGATGTACTTAATATTTAAGTTTTGATAAGTGCACAATCTAAGAAATTTTGAAACAAATATTCGGTTTGTTGAAATTTTTTGAATCAAACTATTCAATCCAATCTTTTTCCTTAGTGCACAATAGATACACTTCATATTGTGAGACTCTCGAAATTCACACTCGATTTGTCAAATGGAAACTTTTTCATAGTTCATGAATAATGCCCCACGCACACATTACGGATATTACAAAATAACGCGTTAAATCATACAAACTGAAATCATAGCATATTTGTATAATTCTTCTGTCACCTATATCATAGAATAGTAGAGACATAAATTATCACTATTAAATCTCTATTTGCTCATCCATGAACTTATCTTCGAATTCATATTTTCATAAATAATATCTACAAATACTTTTGCGATATTATTTAACCCTACAAAAAACTCTTTTTTGAGGTTTATGTTTGTGGCCACAAGACTTCTTAAAATATAATATCAAAGTATCAAAATATACAACTCACCAATATGAGCTGACAGATCCTATATCTACACATATCAGACTCCATGAGCATCAAACCATACCTAACAACATGCAGCTGTCAAACCATAAAACATCTTTGACATCTGTAGAACCAAAGTATGGTGGATCACTCACAAGCCCACCGTGATGCTCAGGTCAAAGAACCATAAATACTATTCAACTCGAGAAGACATTTCATTGATGACTTTTTGGGGTATCTATTGTAGGTCTTTATGAATTTGTTCAGTACCTAGTCCTTACTAAATACCTGATGTCTATACGAGTTTCCATTAAACTCATAGTTTGCTAACACTAACCATCTGGACCATCCAAATATAGACATACATTAATCTATATAAAAAAGTTTTACTGACAGACCTGCACCGGTAAAGATAAATTAGGAACATAGCATTTGAAAATATACTACATAAAGACATTTCTTAACACCATTTGTAACTATGTCATTATTAATGTATGCTCAGGTCTTTATTCTATTTCAGATAAGACTCTAACTTCTTGAATTCTGCTAACTCTTATAACGTGCTAACTCTTAGCACTTATAACTCGTAGTACTGATCAAAACTCTTTTAGACCATATCTAAACTCTTTTAGATCATATAATGTCTGAAACGTTATAAGCATCTTACCATTTATTTTAATATTAACGATTTTATTCAAAATATTTATTATACAAATATTAAACAATTAATATTCATACAATATTAAAATGACATGTAAGCATTATCTCTAGTACATTTTTTTCTTACCGAATCACATAATGCCTTATCATTATTTGACTCAGGTCAACTTGATTCATATTGTTTATTTTCACTATTTATAAGAAACCCAATATCCATGGGGTAATCTCTAATAGGCTCAAGACACAAGATTTTAGTTACATTCAAATAAAAATTTATGTCTACTCTGATATTATTTATTAAAAGTCAAACACTTGCTATGGACTTAAAAAACTAATCTATTAAGTAATACTATTTACCCACTCATATATTCTTAAGACTCATATAATTTTTATTTAATATAAAATATGACATTAATCAATCTTTTTTTTTAATACCTAAGTTAGTCCTTGCAATTAGAATTATTAGGTTAAATTTTTACTTTTTTGTCTTTATAAAATACTGTGTTACACATATAGACTTTTCACATACTATTTTATAATTAAAATATATTAATGTGATTCATCATTCACAATTTTTAAAATAAAATGATTATTAAAAAATTAATTATATTAATTATTTATAATTATCATATTATCTAATATTACTCTATAAACTTTATTTGATATTACTTAATCAATAATAATTAGAAGGATGATAGAATATTATTTACTTAATTAGGAAGAGAATGGACTATTATTATTTCTATATTTATTAATATTTATATATTATTTCTCACTCTCTCTCATTAAAATTTTGTCATCGGTAAAAATGGTAAAATTTAAATTAAATTTTTTTCTTTGAATCCAAAACTCAAGTTTTAATTAGATTTTTCGGGCTAGCCAAATCTAGCTTTAAATTCAGGTTAGATTTAGGTAATTTGAATTTAAACTCGAGTATTTTTAAAAAATTTAAAATTAAATTTAAACTGTTAAAATATTTATTTTATAAAACAATTATTAGATTAAATTAAATTTCGTTAACGTCGTCGTTTACCGATCTCCTCCACACCAACCAGGCCCATCGTCTTTTCACCTTTATGAGCAACTGAGCATCAAATTCCTCTACTAGCACACAGAATAATTACGCAGCAGCACCTACATTACTGCAAAACTTCCCCAGTAACCAAACGGCGAAAGATTCACCTCCCGTTACATGGCTCCTCCGAAGAAATCGAAATCCAAGAAAAACAAAAAGGTTTCGAAGAAGCTGAAGAAGAGCAAAAGTGCTAGTGTAGTTCCCAAAGACCCCAAATCGAGTGATTCCGATTGGTGGGACACTTTCTGGGCCAAGAACTCTTCAGCTCCAGGTTCTTGATTTCTCTAGTTTACTCATTCTTTTGCACAATAGCTTCATATTTGTCACTCTCTGCATAATGGGTGTTTTAATAGTGTTGAAGAGTTATCACTATTTTTCAGTTTAACTCTTTTAAACTAGCTAAAAAAATAATCTTTTTTGTAATTTGTTGTGGTAAGTAATTACTGATTTTAGAACGAAAATGGGAGTTGATTTAATTTCCGCAAAGTTTTCATCTTGTTGGTTACAAAATACGTAGGCTGAAAATTCAGAGTTAAAAAGGAGAAAAAAACATAATAATAATTATAATAAAGAGAAATGTAAAAGATGGGAGATTGTGTATAGTGAAAGAACGACTGATTAGCCCTAGAGTAGAAAGAATCAATTTTGCACCGAGGAAAAATGTAAAATGAAAGAGTTTATTTGAATATGAAGCTTTCAGTTGAAATGCTTCATGTTTGTTTTTCCAATGTGCAGTGTCAGTGATCCTCACATGGGAACTGAAATGGCCGCTTTTCAATTACATTGCTGTAACTTGAACTCACAGGTGATATGGTACCCTCCAACGAGGAAGGAGCATTCAAGTATTTCTTTAGGGTTTCGAAGAAGACTTTTGAATACATATGTTCTCTTGTGAGGGAAGATCTTGTGTCAAGGCCACCATCTGGGCTCATCAACATTGAGGGGAGACTCCTTAGTGTTGAGAAACAAGTTGCAATTGCCCTAAGAAGGTTAGCATCTGGTGAGTCCCAAGTTTCCGTTGGAGCTGCATTTGGTGTTGGCCAGTCCACAGTTTCTCAGGTGACTTGGAGATTTATTGAAGCATTGGAAGAACGTGCCAGGCACCATCTCAAGTGGCCTGATTCTAATAGAATGGAGGATATCAAGGCCAACTTTGAAGAATTGTCTGGGTTGCCAAATTGTTGTGGAGCAGTTGATGCAACACACGTTATCATGACACTTCCAGCTGTGCAGACCTCAGATGATTGGTGTGACCAAGAGAATAATTACAGTATGCTCGTGCAGGGAATTGTTGACCATGAGATGAGATTTATCGATATTGTGACGGGTTGGCCTGGTGGCATGTCTGTGTCTAGACTGTTGAAGTTTACAGGTTTTTTTAAACTTTGCGAGGCTGGCCAGCGTTTGAATGGAAATGTAAGAACTTTATCTGAAAAAGTGGAGTTAAGAGAGTATATAGTTGGTGGGGTTGGGTACCCTCTTCTTCCATGGCTTATAACTCCCTATGAAGATAATGGCCTTTTGGCTTCCATTTCTACTTTCAACTCTATGCATGAAGCTGCAAGGTCACTTGCTGTGAAGGCATTCTTGCAGTTGAAAGGTGGTTGGAGAATCCTTAACAAGGTAATGTGGAGACCTGATAAGAGGAAACTGCCAAGTATTATCTTGGTATGTTGTTTACTCCACAACATTATAATTGATAATGGAGATCAGTTGCATCCTGATGTTGCTTTGTCGTGTCATCATGACTCAGGTTATGGAGAGCAGTGCTGTAAGCAGGTTGATCCTATTGGGAGAACCATGAGGGAGAACCTAGACAAACACTTGCATTTATAATCAAGAGAAAGCTGTGGCTAAGTAGTCAATTATTTCATCTTAGATCCAGAGCTTGTATTCAGTGGTTATCATATTACTGTTCTGGTCTGAGCTATTTTTGACTGAGCCAATCTTATCTTATCATATAAAGCTCTAATGTACATTGTCGAGAAAAGGGTTATTCTGATAAATACATCGGGAGCTTGACCTTTGTGAATTATATTAGGAATTTAGCAATGATATCGTATGCGCAGGTGGTAATGGTTCCATTTCCTGCAAATTCTCATTTCAAATTTTGTTTTACTTGTTCTTCAAAAAAGAAAAAAAAAAGATATAATGGTTTGCTCGACTATTATAAGAAGCTGAAAGCAGACAGAATCGTCTCCACGGTGTTAGATGACCATAAAACTTCTGGGGCCTTTCTAACGAACTTACCTGTGACTTGGATAAATTTGTGAAGTTTTTTTTGTCAATTCTGTGCATGAACAGTATGTGCTAAACCGGATTTAATATCTTCTGAAATATACATGTGAAGGAAGAATGATGGAAAGAAAGACAGCTTAAACCAATTTTCCCGGCCGGTAAGCTCAGGCGTTGCTCAATTTCAGTACTCGATTGCCCAAGTTCAAACTTCCCCACTTTTATCCGTAACGAAGCGCTGAATACCATAAGAAAGAAGCTAAATACTCGGACTTCATGCACCCGAAAGAGAATAAAATAAAAAAAGACACCGTCAAAGTAGTATCCAAGTTACGGAGGGTTCTGTTGCTATAGTAAGTACAAGAGGAACGGCAAATCAGTGAGGGTGTGATCCTGAATACTGATGTTAACGACTTGAAGAATTTCAAAAATGTTGGTTAATTCATTCTCCACATCCCAAGCTGCACGAACTTGTTAAGAGGATTTAAGACGGACAAAATCCAAGGGAGACGGTAGCAATAACCAGAAGCTTTAGCAAATTAGCTGTCCATCTAAGACCCAAAGTATTCTGATAGAAACCCAGGTAAGCGAGGAGATTGGGAAGAAAAGAAGCTCAATAACCGTTGCTTCTTTTGGGTACAAAAAGCCTGACATGTACAGCAGAATCTCTAAACTATGTGAATAAGATAAAACACAAAGTTACAAAAATATTAAGCTCTAAAACATCACTAGGAATGGAAATTTATTGACAAAGCAACTAATGTCTCAACACTTGAACCTAAGCTAGTTATGTGCCGATGCAAAGTAGTTGACTCAATCTCCCTTGGTAGGAGGACGCACACACGCACAGAAATGTGCTTTCTTCCGCTTCTGGCTGGTTCTTGTCCCCCCGTAAATATAGTCCCGCAGGAGCACTCTTGTTTTTCTCTCTGTGATTCTGGTTCTTCCCCTACTTTCCTTTTCATCATCAAGTTTAAGCAACAGAAACTGTAATTTCTGCACCTCCAACTGCAACCGCCCAATTTTTTCTGATCCTCTTCGTGCCTGCTCTGAAACTCTTCGCCTCCTAACACTGCCACTATCATCTGATTCTACTGAAGATTTTCCATCCGAGGACAAGTAAACATCTTCAGCATTTGCCATCAATTTACGATTGACATCAAGCAGCTTTGCGATGGCCTCTTCAGCTTCTTCCAGCTGCTCCTTAACAGTGTCGTATTCAATTCCTTTTCCCCTTATGTCCTTCTCTGAAATCTCCACATTCCTCATTAAATCTTGCACAGTGATTTGAAGGTTTGTCAATTTTTGTACATCAGAATCAAGTCTTTCAAGAAGTTTCCTCTTGCTTCCTTCTTTTTGAGACTCAGAAAATCTCTTGGAGATCTCTAATTTGTCCACCCCCAGTTCCTTCTCAACCAATGATTCTATTGTGGGATTTTTGTTCTTCTGTTGTCTCACTGATTTGATCTGACAGTGGCTGGTGGGTGCAGTTGCCAACTTCGGACCCTTCCCAACTTTCAGATCAATGCTGCCACTCTGGTCAGTGGTTTCCCATAACTCCAGCATCTGATCATCAGCCTCCATAGTTCCCCTCCTACTCATCCCATAGGATGAACACTCAGATACTTGATCAAGCATTATGTCTTTCGTCATTACTTCATTATCCTCTTCAGAGATCTCGGGGGATGGTTTCTGTATTTTGAGACTGTCAATAAGACCGTCTTTGTGTCCCTCCTGTTCATGTTTTTGACTAAGACGCTTGCTTGTTCGACCACTTCCTTGACGTGAGTTGCTCCTACATTTTAACTCCTCAATCTGTTTCATTGCAACTTCTAGTTTGGAATTGGCATTTAAGGTTTCCAGCATTGCAAGACTTTCCTTCTCTATCACTGCCTTCTCAATAGCTTTAATTCTGATTTGCAAATCCTCCAAGTCTGGAAAACCATCCAGCACGGCAGCAATTTGATCTTCACTTGTTTGTTGACAGCTTTCAGCCTGCAGGTGACTGACCAAATCAGCATCCTGGAAAAATTGGAATACAAGATATGAATAATGGATGATATCCAAAACGAAAGCTATACTAACTGGAGCATAGTTGAAAAATTAAAAATTTCTTCTTACAGGGTAGACACCCTATATCTGTCTTGTAAGATCCAAACTAGAAGCGGCTTACCTTTTTAACAGAGTTATGACATGAAATATTATAATATATTTTGGTGATAAATGTGATGATGAGGCCTTGATTTAAGTAAAACATAAGTAAAAGCCAATTTTCAATACAAGTGCTAGGCAACAACTGCAAAGAATCTCTTTAGGCTTATCGAAATTCATGAACGACAGAAACAAACAAATTCAACCAAAATTGCTGAATGAAATGGACAAATTGTTGCGGGAAGACCAAGTCAGCAAGGTGCACAGAACTGAAGGAGTTAAGAGAAGGATATATATGTTCCAAAGAAAAGATTTATCCAAAAAAAGAAAAGACAACAAACAATGGCTTAAATAGAGTAGGTGAGTAGAGATATCAATTAAAAGTTTAAACTAAGATTTAAGAACAGCCAAGGTTAGAAATGAAAAGGACAAAAATTTGGGGCAGCATTACTGATGTTGCCAATACATGAAACCCCAGTACGGATAAGGCAATTTGTCGAATGTAACCTTTAATTCTATTCTGAGGTAATTTCATTTCAGTAGAAAAGCAAAATCATAGTGGAATAAATAGACATTACCTTTGCTTCTTCCTTGTCTGCTTTATGATTAAGAGTATGATTCTCCAGAGATCTTACACATTCCCTAAAAAAAATGAAAGCAGGGATAGATGCAGCAAACTGAGCTTTTAGTCCTCCATTTTCATCCTCCAGCTCACTAACCCTTTCTTTCAACTGGTCAATCTCCACATCTTTGGAATTATTTTTGTCTTCAAGATTCTCACATGCTATGGCAAGCTCACGAGTCTTTTCTCCGAGCAATACTTCACTGATGGAGGAGATTTGCTGTTCATTAAAGAAGCTCGCAGCCTGGGTCTCCCATAGTTCAGCCTCATTTCGTCGCATTTCCAGTTCATTATTCAAACTTTCCTCCTTACTTTTAGCTTCTTCCAGTTCCTTGCGCAATTTTCCCAGTTCAGACTCCAACTTCATATATGCCTCATAAAAGCATCTGGTCTCCTTAATCTGACAATCATAGTCTTCACAGAGTTTCAATATCTGCTTCTGTTGATCTTCTCGTATCGCATTAACCCCATCATACTTGCACTTCATATCTTCTACTATTTTATGCAATTCTGTTTTCTCATTCTGTAATGTACTCAGCATCTGTTCTGCTACAGAAAGCTCATTTTCCTTCTGAGTCAACATATCTTTTCTGTTTGCAATTTCACAATTTAACTGATCAGCAACACATCTAACTGAAATGAGTTCGTTCTCCGACTTCAATAATGATTGCTTGAGAAGTAAATTTTCCATTTGTACGTCTTCTAATTTCCAATCCATCAGCCTTACCTTCTCCTCAAGGTCATTATTGATATAACAAAGTTTCTCCCAGTTTTCACTAAGCTGAATTATCTCAGATAATTTTTCAGAGATAATAACCTTGAAAATCTGGGAAAGGTTACCTTGAGATACTATTTCATCAAACATTGCACAGTTATCATCTTCTAAGATATGTTTGTCTTCTTGCAAGTCCATTACTGACTTCATCAAGGATTTTTTCTCATCAAGCACCTTGCAATTCTGCTCTTGCAAACTCTGGTGTGCCCCTTGCAAGTCCAAGAGTAGTCTGTGCATGTTCTGTATTTCGGTCTTCAAAACCTCCTCTTTTTGGTCTCCCTCCTCTGCTTTGAATTTCAATTCTTCATTGATCTCTGTAAGTTTTCGGAACTCCCTTTCCAAAACCAAGAACTGCTCAGACTGGATCCTAAACTCTTCATCACGGGTGTTCCTCTCTGATGCGAGATTTTCTGCTTCCAGTTTCAATTGACCAAGCAGGGCAACAAGAACTGAATTCCCAATGACCAACCGCTGATTTTCATCCAGGGCCTTCAAAAGAGAGATTTGCATCTGTTTAAGTTTGCGCATTATAAGCTTAAGAAGTGTCTGGTCTTGCTCAGTCTTAGCTTCAAGCCCGTGGTGTGAATCAATTTCAAGAGTTTCTAAAACCTGATGAAGCCCCACTCTCAGTGATTTGATTTGGTCAACCAACGACTTCACCTCCTCCTGCTGTTCAATATATTCATGTTCCAGTTTACTGATCAGTTTCTCCGACAATTCGGATGCCTGAAGGAGTTCCTGGCACTCAAAAAGAAGGGAAAAGTTCTTCTCTTTCAGTTCTTGTATGCATTTCTGCAAGATGAAAATCTCAATCTGAGCATCCACAGCCTTGTCTACTTCCTCTTCATATGCTTTCTCCCTGCACTGACCTACTTCTTGTAGAAAAGAAATCTGCGATGCCATACCAGCCAATTGAGTTTCACTCAACTGGACAACACTAGCATGTTCTTGCTTTTCAGCATCTAAGGAAAGCTGTAGCTCTTCTACTTTTCGAAGTGTAGATTCTTTCTCTTTCTCCAGGCCCATGTATCTCTCTTCTAATCCTGCATATCTTTTCTCCAAATCCTCCAGTCCTTTCCGAACAACATCCAACTTAGAAACTAAGCTTTCTTTCTCAGTGATCAGACTGGAATTCTCATTATCAAGCAAGAGGCATGAATCTTCTAAGCTCTTGGAATTGACCCTCAAACCCTTGAGTTCAGCATTAGCATCAAAGAGGGAATTTTCCAGAAAGTTGTTCTTCTCCGCAAGTTTCTCTAAATTATCGGTTGCATCCTGTAACTGAGAAATCAGCGTGTCCTTCTCAGCAACCAGAGTAGATTTCTCTTTCAAGAGATTTTGGCAGGCTTCCTCCAGAGTCTTCACCTTCTCTCTAACCCCTTCTAACTCAACATTCAAATCTGAGAGAGAATTCTCTAGAAGGGCATTTTTCTCAAGAAGTTTCTCCATGATTTCCAGCTTCTCCAAAAGAGCTACCTTTTCATTTCTGTCTCTCTCACAGACCTCTTTTAGCTTTGAGTTCTCATCCTGCAATTCCTTCACAGACAACACAAAGTTCTCTGGATTTAAGCTGACTGATTCCACCTGCTCCACCATAGCCTGGTGCTTCTTGTTAAGTTGGTTTAGTTCCTCTTTCAGACAGTAAATTTCTTGCTGGAGTGCATTTCTTTGGTCCACTCGAAATTCAACTTCCGCTTCAAGTTTCCCTATTGTTTCCCTCAAACTTAAAATCTCGTCTTGCAAATTTTGTATTGACACAGCTGAAGAAAAATTGAGTTCAGTCAGGCTTTTGTTCTCATCCTTTACCTTCTCCACTTCTTCTTGCAGACACTGATTACAAGTCTCCATGTCCTTGAGATTTTGAGCCCTATTCTGAAGCTCTACAGCCAGAGATCTCAGTTCTTCCTGAGACTGAGAGTGCAGATGTTGCAGAGTCTGGAAAGCAGTTTCAGCTTCCATGAATCGCAAGCGCTCTTCTTGTATGCAAGTCCAAAGTCTCCCCAACTCCTTTTGCTTCTCTGTTAGTTCTTGAGTTTGACTCCCCATTTTCTGTACCATGGACTCCAAGTCAGAATGCAGAGTCTGATTTGATCTCTCTAATAAAAGACACTTTTCTTCAGCATCCTTTAGTTTTTCCACCCCATTGTCTAACTCAGATTTCAGCCTTTGGGCCTCCTCTTCGGCACATGCAAGTTTATGCTCCAGAAAAGAAATTGTCTCGAGGCACTGCTGATACTGAAGAGCCAAAGCTTCCTTCTCTTCAGTCAGTCTGGCAAGGGCTTGCTTCAGGCTTTCAGCTTCACTTTCAGCCTTATTAGCCAGCTCGTTAATCCTTTTGGCATTTTCCTCAGCTTGAAGTAATTTATCCTCCAGATCTGATATCATCTTCAAACATTCTTCATATTTAACAGCAGCAGCTTCCTTTTCAGCTTCTATCCTAACAAGGTCTTGCTTTAAGGTTTGAGATTCAATTTCAGCTTTTCTCGCTCGATCACTAAGTTCTCCAAAATCAGTTTCAGTATGAGAAATATTTTTTTCCATAGCAGATATTTTATCCAAGCACTGCTGGTATTGTAGAAGATTAGCTTCCCTTTCGGCCTCTAGTTTGGCGAGGGCTTCCTTCCAAGTTTGAACGTCAGTTTCAGCTTTTCTGGCTTGTTCACAAAGTCCCTTTGAATCCTCTCTTGCACGAGAGACTTCTGACTCTAAATTAGATAATCTGTCCAGACTCTGTTGATACTGAACTAGGCCAGCTTCCTTTTCAGCTTCCAATTTGGCAAGAGCATTCTTTAAGGTTAAAATTTCCACCTCAGCTTTTGCCATCCTTTCAGACTCAGATGGGACCCGAGCCTTCAGGTCATGACTTCCATTGTTTTGACCTCGTTCTCTCTCCTCTGAATCATGAAAATTGAGGCCTTTTCTAGCTCGCCCTTCTCCGAACTTTGCATTATTTACTGCTTCTCTGGACCCAAACAAATCATTAAACTGTTTCGAACCCCTTCTGCTAGTTACCGAATCGGATTCGTCAGTAAATGCTCCATTTGTTTTCAGAGCATGTAAATGAGATGAGGAGACTCCCAGAGAATCATTTTGCAACTCATCAGGATAAAAAATTGCACGTGTTGGGGCCAACTCAGGTGTACGGGGTTCAGCTTCAGTTGCAGAACCTGCAGGAGAATCATCAGCCAGAACAAATGGAATTTGGTTGGGAAATGCTTCTGCCATTGTCCGATGAGCCTGGCGGAGTGCTCCGGTTGCATGATCATATCTTCCAGCCAATGCACGATATGCTCTGTAAAACTCTTCAACCAATTTCATAAGCTCAGGCCGTTTCTTATAGTACATTTCTGCCCTTCGTGCAAAAGAATCTGCATCTTCTTCAATAAGCTTGATCATTTGCTTGACTTTGGCATCCATATCTGTTCCAGCAGCAGAAAAATGTTTATAGCAAATCACAAACATAGATTCTTGACCAATTAGAAAAGGGAAAAGATCACAACTTTATAGACAACCAAGATTTTAAAGTGAAACCAGAAACATTAATGTGAGTACAAGTTTAACAAGAAAGGTAGGATTATTACAATAATGAATTCAAATTCCACAATCCTGGTATAATTGCTTCTTTTAGACAATACCACTTTACTGTCATGCAAACTGGAACCTTTTTAACTATTATATTTACATTGATAAGTTTGTGCTCATACACAAACCTATTAACTAATGATTTGCCATGAAAGACAATAAGATATTTAATTTTCAAGCCAGAACTAATTTAACTCCTGTTTCTCTTTCTGAAACTCATTACATATTTCCATTATTTAGCTTTAAAATGGTGAATTTGTGGACACCGTTGTCAAGTTTGTTTAATTTAATAATTACTTCTTTTAATTTGTATAAAGGTCGAGAATTATCTGTTTCCTATCTTCTTCTTTTCCACATTCAACCAGGAATGCTCATTTCAAATGTCACGTTCGATGCTTCAGTGAGATGGATTTTGGAATGATCAATTTCTATCATTAAAGTCTAATGCCAGATGAGACATCCTCTGTGTTTTTCAAGAGCATTCAGAAATTAACAGCTTCTGAGTTTCCTATTATCTCATTCATAGCCTTCTATAAAATACCAATAACTTCCAATATGAGAATCTGCAGCAGGCATCCATCTCAAAATAAATGCAAATTAGACCAAACAAAGCAATACCTGTCAGATTTTCCTGAAGCCATTTGGAATTTTTGGGACTTATGTGGCCGTCCCACCACCAAGGATTCATGTGTCTGGAATCTGCGTGTGCCATCTTCGCCATGATTCCCAACCAAGTCTAATTCTGATCAAATAAAAGTTTGACCCTTGACGCAGATGTATGTGATTATGAACCAGCCAACTGGATTCTGAAAGACAAAAAAAAAAAGCCTCCTATCTCTTACTCCTTGTACCTAGTCGCCAATATCGGCAAGCAAAATATCATAATTCAGTTTCTAGATGATAAAAAATACCTAATTATAATGGGATCAAGATTCTGAGGGACATGAGAAAAATCAGTCAATTACCTGATAAAAAATACTCCAAGTCCAATTATCATGTGCTACAGAAACCAACGCATAACCTTATAATCTGTACAGATAACCTGATCAAAGATAGAGAATCAAATCAAAACATGAAAGTTTCAAAAAAAAAAATAATAAGAAAATTAAAGACAGAGAAATTGATCGATGAAGAAAAGGTTCACATGCTTCAGTAAATTTACAGACTCACGATCTGCTTAATTAGAAGGAGACAAAAAAATAATAGAATCAACTGCCTGATCAACAATACATCCATTAAATAAACAAAACAGCTTCAATTATACAATTTCATAAATTAAAGTATAAAACTCAAACAACAACAAACTGAAATTAGAAAATAAAAGAATAAAAATCAGCAAGATGATCAACCTATAAAGAAGCCAAAAAAAAAACACAGTTCCATGCACTGCTTTACATCACCACGGAATTTCAAACAAGAACCAGAAATGTTTAGAGTCAGGGAGCTTACTTAGAGAAATCAGAACTGCGGGTTTATGATTTCAGTACGAAGCTACGATAAAACAAGTAACAACAGCTTCGGCTGCTTTTGCTTTTTCTCTCACCCCATAGTCTTTGTTTTTTCTCTCTCTTTCTCTCTCTGTGCTTTGCTTGCTTTTTGTGCTGTCTTTGTACTGTGCAGAGAACACAAAACTGTCAAAGAGAGGAAAAAGAAAACAAAGGAAAAATGTGGACAGAGGACAAAAAAAAACCAATAATAAAAACAAAACAGTGAAACTTCTCTATATTTAATATTTAATTGGTATCATAATACTGCTCTTTACTATTATTAATTTAAAATTGGATTAAAGAGAAAAAAATTTGGTTATGTTTGATTGAACGGAAATGACTATGTTGTCCTTTTGTTTCGGATTTCAAAAATGTTTTACTTTGGTTTTTCCACTTCCACTTTCTAGTAAGGGGCCTAACGCCTAACTGCTTGGTTTCTGCATGTTTATGCTGCCAAAGTTTTTAATCGATTCTCGTTGCCAACTTCGATCTTATGATTAATCTATTACAAAATCATGCTTAGAAAACGATTTAGAAAAACCTAATTAAAATGAGAACTTCAAAGATTAACGAGGGTAATTTGGGAATTACATCAAATAGATACAGGTAGAGTATAAGATACTGTGCTGTGCACGTGAGAGTTTACAACAAAGATCTACCACATTTATCAAGGGAAATTTCTTCTTTCTGTTGCCTCAACATAAACCTTTAAAAGGCCACGTGATTAGAACACGATCAGATGATTTTCAACCATCGGATTTGAAGAACGCTCCCTGGTTGCGTCTTAGCGGGCAGTATTTACATGATATCACACGCTCCAGAAATTTTCCTGTGACCAGGTATTTGGGCAAACAATTAATTGCCGCAGAAAATGCAGCCCTAAAAACAAAATCTCTGTAGTGGCCGTTGGCGAGTGGCTTTAGTCAGAGAAGGTGAGCGTTCAAAAGGCCATGCTTGTATTGTCGTGATTTTCGAACAGGGGAAAGGGTATTTCTGTAATTGAAGTAGAACGAATCTTTATAGCGTGGAGATATGACACGGTGTCACACTTTTGAAAAAAGTGAGCGATTTGGGCGGTGGCCGAGGACGGTCGTCATTCGGCACCCCGACTAAAGAAATTCCTCGCTGTGCAATAAGGACCATGTGTATTTTTGTCAATATGTAATCTAAGCTTCTTTTTTCGGATTATTTTATTTTATATTGTTCTTTTACTTTTTTTTTTTTTTGAAATCCAAGTTAAATTTGTTGTTTGCTTCGCATAATTGATGATCAAATAATTGGTTTGATTTATGAACGAGCAATCCATTTCTTCATGTGAAAACAACGTTGTTAAGGTTAGAAATTTAACGCTAATCAGTAATGCGAATGCCGAAAACCGTAATTGAAATTTAATTCATGAAAATTACTAATTTAATAATATTTTAGATTAGACTTTTTAGGGTTGATATTTCTCAGGAAAAATCAAATAAAATAATAAAGATGTTTAGTTGCAAGACATGTATGTTGGTCTAATTTTCAGGGGAAATCAAGAATTAAAAAAAAAAAAATTGGGTATGGATAAGGGGAATGTTGGACGGCGAAGATAGTTCAATCATTAAACATTAGCTTGGGTGTCTGGGAAGGGCGCCCCACCTGAAATGATGTGCAATTATTGTTGCATATGGGTGGCTTGGCTATTCTTTTTAAAGAAAACAAAAAAGCTGACTATTTACCCCACTTGATTAATTTAAAACCTAATTTAGTGATGAGAAAATTCAACTTCTATGAGATTGCGAAACTTTTTATAAACGGAAGTCCACTTAAACCTAACCATAGGAAATAATTATTGTTCATTGTTGATGTAAGAAGTGGATCAATAATCGGCACTTGGTAGAGGCATGTAAATAAATATGTTTTGGGCTTTGCCTAAGTTAATTAAATCCCTTTTTAAAAATTCCGAACCCAGTACTTTTTGAGTGATTTTATTAGGATCTGTGTCGGTGATTTGATTCCGTTACAGGGATGTAAGCTTAGCCTTTTTGTTTTGTGCAAGGAGAGATGAATCAATCAGTTTAATGCTCTCAAGGTATAATTATATGGAGAGTCTTTGTACGTGGATTTTGATCACTGATAATAGCAAAATTGAAGATTGAATAATGGTTGAGATGGCTTGGAATTTTGGATGGATTTGGTGGCATAACTAGAAAAAATCAAAATCAAATTAATTGACAAAGTTTGGCCCCAACCGCCTCCACCCAGATAAGGCCACAAAGTTGGATGCTTAATTTGGTTGTTGAATTAATAAAAGGTTTTGAGACTTTTGCAATTTTGCTTTGCTACATCTAAATATTAAATGTAGGATAAGGTGACATGTTCATGCTTTGGAGTCGTTTCGTATTGGTCTATCTTCCTTCCAAGTTAACCAAACGACATCGCTTGGAACTTTTAACAATACAAACCGCTTTCATTTCAGGTTAGTCTTGGTTCAGAAGCATTGGGGACATATTTGTTAATGTTTACTTAATTTTCGTTACAAAGTATTTTTACGGAAAATAAATTTTGAAAATAATGCATGGATATTAAGCTCATATGCGCACGCGCGGGACTCTATTGAGAAGATCGGATATATATAACATAAAGAAGCACGACGGACGCACTTTACAAAAGAGGTTGCAGCATCTGTTGCTTGTAACTTAAATGAGAAGTTTAAATTTAATCAAGGCAAAGCAAGGCTGAGGAGAAAGATTGACGGGCTCAACTCAAGCACAAATTTTGTGGCAGTACTGCGGGGCGGTCTTTACCTCAAGAGGTCATTATGTCACTGAATAGGTTTTTCTTTTATCATTGATGAAAGCAATTTAATTTTAGCCACGTCTTAAAGGCCGCCGAATTGAAAAAAGTTTTTGTATCAGCTGTGCTAAACTGCTAATGCGCTTGGTTTTTTGTTACAAGGCGAGGTGGGTCTGATCGGATGGAACTGGAAGTAAATGTTCAATAATATTACTTTATTAATACGGTTAACTTATTCTTTATTTCTCATACTTAATTATGTGGACGACAGAGACCGGAATAGTTAGAAGAAATTACAGTAATGGAAGAACAAGAATCAGTAGAGATTCTGATAAAAACAAATTTGTTTGTTTATGGAGCTTCTAGGAGACTCTGTAAGACAAATATAGGGATGTCGAAAGACAGTAATCCAAGCACTCACCTAACAACACAACCAACCAGGACCACCCCCAAATTACTTGCGATCTGTTCCTACTTCCTCGCATGTAAAGCTGTGAAAGAGAAATACTGATGGGCCCTATAAGTAATATCTGTTCAACAGGGTGACATACATACAAGATCAAAATGTTCAAATTGGGATTAATGGTGTAGCCAGCAAATGCACATGATCTAGAGATTCATTAAAGCTCGTATCTGATAATTGTTATTATGTTGTTAGGGAAAGAGTGAACAAGTGTGAAGATGAACCCTACTTGGGCCACCGCCAATTGCCAACGACCCTACTTCCCAACTGCCACTTCCATGTGATACTGATGTTTGTGGCTTTTTGTCAGTCGCAAGCTCTTTATGGGCTGATGGGTAAAGCCCTTACCTTCATAATTTCTTCATTGCTCGTCTTTTTTGTTATCGTTCTTTATGAAAATGGGAAAGCACTATCATCTACCACATTTTGCGATGGATTCCCAATTCTACGTATGCGTATAAAGATGGAAGAAACTTTCCGTACTCGGCTCATTTGACCCAAATGAATTATGGTTGATATGGAGCATATGGACTGGCTTTAGCATATTTTGATGTCTTCCTGATGTCTTTCAAAGCAAAGATTCGTATCACTGATTTTCCATGATTTTGTCGGAATTAGAAAGATTTGAGAAACAAATTTTTAAGATTGATTTCTCATCACAACTGTAGATGAGATTAATTTAGAGAAGTTCTATCAGTTTTCATAAGCCTATAAGAGATTTTCGACGAAGTTAGAAGGGTTTTTGTTAAAGGATAATAATATTAGCATTAATCTCTCTTAATGATTAGCCTTA
This sequence comes from Ailanthus altissimus, assembly GCA_946807835.1. Lineage (NCBI taxonomy): Eukaryota > Viridiplantae > Streptophyta > Magnoliopsida > Sapindales > Simaroubaceae > Ailanthus > Ailanthus altissimus. The sequence goes on from OX327684.1 coordinate 27,803,661, forward strand.
ATTTTAATATTTAATTGTTGTGTAAACGTTCAATCATAAACAAATAAGAGAGCAAGAATAAGAATAATATCACAAAAGAATACATATAATCAATTACGTGATTTGACATAATACCTATTTCTACGATGAATTAATAGATTTTAACTTTATTTATTAAAATTCACAAAAGAACTATATATTACGACGATCTATCTAAAGAGATTTATTAATTACGACGATTTATCTAAAGAGATTTATCAATGTATACAATATAAATAACTCTAAAAGGATCTATTTGATACTTCTCTTGTTCACACAAGTACAAGAATACTTATTATGGTTCCGTCTCAATGTATTCAAGCAATTAGTGCCTACCTAACTCTCTATTCTTTTTTGAAGTTTCTTTTAATGTTTAATGAATCTTAGCTGAGTTATAAAAGTTTATATAATATTTACAAAAGTCTAAGAAATCCTAAACTTATTTAGAATAAGAGTTTTTACGTGTCAAAGCTCAAAACCCATTCAAATAAAGTCAATTTCAACTATAATCAAAATTTTTTTCAAACAAGCAATGCTGGGGCGTTAATGCAACTTTTTCAATGTTGGGGCATTGGTGCAACCTTGTCATAACATTGCGACGTTCTCAAACTTTGCTATGGCATTGGTCTCTCTAGAATTGATGCGGAGGCATTCTATATTTCAACGCTAGAGCATTCAGACTTGTATGTCCCTCATTGTGTTTTCAAGTCTCTTATTGCTTTTGACTCTACAATTTGTTAATTTCTTGTACTACTTTCGCGTATTAAATTTTTTATTGACTCTTTATTTGGTATTCATCTCAAATTCATATTCAAAAATAATTGTTGAATCACTAATTCTAACAGTTTCAATTCATAATAGTTAAATATAGAAAATTTTTATTATTTCAATAAATTCTCTCAATTTTTTTTATTATTTTAACTAAAAAAGGTTACAAGGACAATCCCCACAAATCCCAACAACTTCCTTTATAATAAACAAATTGTATTAAGCTATTTATCAAACTCACTCTAAAATAAAGTAAATCAACCAAAAGATTTTTTGTGTTTATAAAACAAGGCAAACCCATAAAAATTAGTTGTCTATGAAATTTATAGATTGAATATTTGAGAAAAATAAGATAAGTTTCTTTTTATTTATTTCACTTTAAAGTTTATAATTTATTCTTTGATCATACATCTTTTTATAGTATTATTTGTATTGAACTTGGAATTTGGGAGATCTTAGGCTACAAGTTGAATTAGTTTTTTTTTTTGAGTAATGATTGGGACTTTTGAATCGTTGGGTTGAGATTGTTACTTTTGATGAATACTGGGCTCATAAAAGTTTGCTACAATTATAAATAAAGTTAGGCTGCATCAAAGATTTTTTTCAACAATAATTCTTTAATACTTAAGTCAGTAATGGATCTGTATGAAAAAACAGGTAAGAAAAAAAAAAGCTATGAAAAGAGAGGTTTAGTGTTTGTTGCGCAGATGTGGCGTCTAAGATTGTAATTTGTTTAAAAAGAGAGTTTGTGTTCAAAAATCGATCTAAAAGTCTCTCTCTTGATTGTTTAGTCTTTTTTTTATAGGCTTTTCGATATTAAGTTATAGAATTTTATTATAATAAAGACATATCTTTACATTCTAATTTTAGAGTCGCCCAGAAATTATAGGAGTAGAATCTATACCGAAAATCTTAGGACTTCGAGATTCTTGGGGATAAGGACAGTTTAAGTCCTCGGTTAGTATATATCTTCCCCTATTCTACCTTTGAAGGCTATAATGGTTAACCTGTCTTAGAAAAAGTTATCTAGGATATCAATTAACATCAGGGACTTTTGGGACTGAAGACAATCCCTTTTTTAGTATTAGGCCTTCTTTGAAAGGGGGCTTGAGCCTAGAATTCCCATGTGATAGGCCTTCTTGTGGGCCGTAAGCGAAGTATTCCCATAATATTCGAGTTTAGGGTCCGTAAGCTACATTGGGTCTTCTGAGAATTGGGCTAAGACCAAAATCTAGGGGAGAACAAAGGTTCTTCAGTTTTCAATTTTGAGTCGACATTGAAAAATTTATTAATAGTCCTTAGTTTAAGGATTTATCATCGGACCAGTTGCTTTTTTAGGGTTTGTGCTTACGAGTCATTCCTATTTGTATGAATATTTATTTTGTAATATTTATACAATAAATATTTTATTAAATCACTAATAACCTTTATTAAATGGTAATAAAGCTTGTAACATTATAGACATTGTATTATCTGAAGGAGTTCAGATTTGGTTTAAAGTAGTTTAGACCTGGGCTAAGAGTTACCAAAGCTGAGAGTTATAAATGCTAAGAGTTAGCACTACTAAGAGCTAGCAAGTTATAAGAGTCAGCGAGATCTAAAAAGTTAGAACCTTATCTATAATGCGACAAAGACTTGAGAATCTACATGTAATGACATAGTTGTAAAGAGTTACAATAGATGCTACGAAATGTCATTATGTAAGTATGTTCACAATTATAGTGTTCTTAATCTATGTTCACCAATATGGGTTTATCGGTGAATCACTATTTAGGATTTTGTATGATTTGACGCGCTGATTTGTAATATTTGTGATGTGTACGTGGGGTATCGATCACAGACTTATGGAATAGTTTACTTGATGAATCGAGCGTGGACCTAAGGAGTTCTGCAATATGAAGTGTATTCATTGTACATTGGGGTAGCGTACTGGATTAAATTGTTCAATCTAATAATTTTCAATATAACCGAATATTTATTTCAAGAACTTCGAGATGCTCGCGTGTCGGTACTTAAGTGTTAAGTATAGTAATTAGCTAATAATTGTTGTTGAGTAATTTAATAGTGACACGTAGCACATAGTGAGTCTTCAGTTAAATTAACTCAAGTATTGGGTATGGTGGAACCCATGTTGAGTTAATTAAAAGTTTAAGGGTTATTTTCCTAAATCAATTATTTAAGTATTAAATAATCTAAATATTTGTTATCACTTAAGAGTTAAGTGATTAGTTAATTTGATTAGAGTTAATTGTTAGATCATAGTTAAATTAATAAAGCAAATATTTTATTGAGTACTCAATTGTTAAATAAAATTAAATTTTATTTAGCAATTAATTAAGTTAAAGTAAATGTTGCTAAAGGAAAATTAAATGAAACCTTGAGGATTTGAATAAAAATTTTCTTGTCAAAAGTGTGAATCAAACCCATGTTTGAAGATCACTTGGAATTTTGACTAAGCTTAGCTTCGCGGCTGGCCATCCTTTTTTGTCCAATTATTGGACACTTGATTGGCTTATTTGATAAGCCAAAGTCTTTTAATAATAATATTTTTGTCAAATGTAAAGATATTTTCTCATTATTATTATTATTAATAATAATATAATATATATATATATATATGTATATTCATTTGATAAATATATAAGGGAGGAGGTATGGTCGGCCATAATGAAGGAGAGCCTTTTGGAATTCATTTTGTGGTTTTGAAACAAATAATAAAATAGCTCAAGTATGAATTTTTAGCAATGGAGGAATAAAGGAAATGAAAAAGGGTTTTTCATTTCCCTTTGAAACCATTTTGGAAGTGTTAGGTTATGAAAACAAAGTTGCTGTTCTAATGACCTAAGCTCACCGCGTTAGGTCCTAAAATTGCCAACAAGTCTACTTCGGGCAGTACTCTACAATAAACCCATTCCAAAGGCTTGACAGGTGATATCTCTCAATTCTATATTAATATAGTTTAATTTTATTCATTGGTGTAACTAAATAAAATTTATCTTATTCATTTTTAGGAAATTAGGTTTTTAACTTTCCTTGCGAATAGTTATGTATGAGATGCATAAATGATGTGTATATATATATATATATATATTGTATTTGATGTGTATATATATAAATTTTAAAATAGACACGTGTACCACATGCACACACTCAATAGGTTTAGGTTACGAATCAGGATAAATCGGCACCAAAATATTTAGTTCTTAGTGACCCTCGTGGGATCTTGGACCAACGTAAGATTCTCGATCTGTCACTTTTTAGACAAGCTTTGATTTGTACTTTGCAATGAGATGTAGAATACAGTACCCTAATTCTTTCCTTTGTCAAAATACAGTACTTAGTGGGTCAGCATTCCTACCTTGACTAGAATCAAAGTTTTACACCAAAAAAGCCAAGGAGAAATGAGTTTCTCACGTGGCTATTTTGTTGGCACTTTGACCGGAATCAAAGCTTTACACCAAAAAAGCCAAGGAGAAATGAGTTTCTCACATGGCTGTTTTGTTGGTAGTTCTAAGTGTCCAAAGAACCTTAGGTAATTCATTGACCTATGCCCTTTTATTTTTTGGGAAATTTTTTTTTTAATAGCTTCTTTATGAGCTTATTGAAAGACTCTACTTGTCCATTAATCTTCGGATGTACTGGGGAGACAAATTGAAGTTATATACCGAATTGATCATAGAAGCACATAAAACTCTTTGTCGACAATTTAGTGTTTCTGGAAAAAGATAAGAAAGGAAAGAAAGTTATGAAAAGAGAGGTTTCATGTTTGTTGCGCAAATGCAACTTCTAGGATTATAATTTTTTCAAAAAATGAAGTATTTGTTTGAAAGTCGATCTAAAGTTTATTTCTTGATTGTTTAGCATTTTCTTATAGGCTTTTTCATATTAGATTGTAGAATTATATTAGAATTAAGACATATCCTTACTTTCTTATTTTGAACTTATCTCAAGATTATAAGAGTATGATTTATACTAAAAGTCTTAAGACTTTAAACTTCTTAGGGATAAAGATAGTTCGAGTCCTCAGTTGTTATATATCTTTTCTTACTTTGCATTTGAAGGCTTTAGTAGTCGGCTTGGCTTATAACAGGTTGTCGAGGATATTAGCTAACACCAAAGACTTTTGGGATTGAGGATCATGGATCCAAGATATTCATTTGTTTAGTATTAGGCCTTATTCGATAGTGGGCTTGAGTATAGGGTGCTCGTGTAATGGGCAATGTAATCCACAGACCCTGAACTTAGACATCCTAAGAACACTTTGCTTGAGGCCCACAAGAAGGCCCATCACATGGGCTTTATAGGCTCAAGCTTACTATTGAAGAAGTCCAATACTAAACAAGGGAATGTCCTCGATCTTAAAAGTTTTTTATGTCAACTAATATTATCGATAATTTGTTTAAAGATGGGCCAACCACTACAAACTTCATAGGTAGATTAGGGGAAGATACATACTAATTGATAGCTTAAACATACCTTATCCCCAAGAATCTCGAAGTCTCAAGATTTTCGATATAAATCCTACTCCTATAACCTCGAGAGGAGTCCAAAATAAGAAAGTAAAGATATGTCTTAATTCAAATAGAATTCTATAGCATAATATCAAAGAGCCAACAAAAATTAGGCTAAACAATTAAAAGAGATACGTTTGGATCGACTTTCAAACACAAACTTTCTTTTTTTGTATAAATTATAAGCCTGAAAGCCTCATTTGTGCAACAAATACTAAATTTCTCTTTTTACACCTTTCTTTCTTTCTTTATATTTTTCTATAAAATCATTACTAATTTAAGTATTGAATGGTCATCACTAAAAAAATTCTAGTGTGGTCTAACTTTATTTATAATTGCACGAGACATCTAGAAGACCAGTACATTAAGAGTGACCATCTCAACCCAACCCTTCAAAAGACTCAGCCGTTGTTCCTAAAAAAATAAATTTAACTCATGAGCTTAGGTTTTTAAAATTTCATATTCAACAATTTAAATAATTTAATATGCAAAATATTATGTACATGTAATATAATATATTAGGCTTGACTGAGTTATGATTTTGTGAGTTTTATTGTTAAAATAATTAAAAAAAATAGTTTCTCACAAGTGTAGATTGCGCTTGTCTATGCTCAACAAAATTTGTCGCATGTTATCAACACAAAAAAAATGTATTATTTAAGTACGTTTGTCTAATATGTCGATAAAAAGCACCATAATGGTGGCTCGCTATATTTTCAATAAGCATAAAAAAAATTTTAAAAAGCATAAAATAATTTTAAAAATTCCTGAGTAGGCACTATTGAGCACACTAGATTCTCAATCCTTTCTTTTGATCTCTAAATATCTCCCAACATTATCATTTACATCTCTCAAATATATCATAAATAATTTCAACAAACAAAAAAATAAAAAAAGTACATTATAACTTTGTATTAAGTAAAAGAAAATGTGCATTGTAACTTCAAGGAAGTCATAATCTCAAGTTTTATTTATCTCATCAAAATAAAAATATGCTCCAAAATTCGCCAAAATTTCAAATTCGCGTGATCTAGGATTGTTATTGTATTTAGTGGTTTGAATTTAATTAAATTGATAATTTTTATTTAATTAGGAACGTGTTTATAGAGAGTTGAGAAAGAGAGTTATAAATGAAGTTATTAGGGCTGTGAAGGCATTTTGTCCTCATAAACACATTCTTTGTCTAAAATAATAAGAAATCAAAATGATTGACTAAAACAATCAAAACTCCTTTTTAACTATTATAAATTAAAACTCAATTTAAAAACTATTCAAGTTCATTTAATGTTCAATCAAACAATAGGAGAGGTTATTTAAACTCATCAACATCAAGATATTGTCATATTCATCTTTACCAACTTTCTACATGATTTAATATACAAATCCAGGTTAAATTTTTTAAGTAAAATTTTTAAAAATAGAATTATAAGAGTAAATTTTTTTTTAAAAAATCATTAATTATTTGATTATTAATTAAATTTTTTAAAAAATATTAAATTATTTGATTATAAATGATTAAAAGTACTTATATGTTATTAAATTATTAAAAAGGACATTTAATAAAGCATATATCTAAAATTTAAACAAATTATCTTTTTTATATAAGTTTAAATTTATCCTATATTTCCTCAAATTCAATATCTTAAAATAGAATAATCTAAATAAAATTAAAACATAACAATTAATGAATCAAATAAATAATTGCGTTTGGTATAAAAATTAAATAAAAACAAATAAAATAAAATAATACTTACTAATTAAAAAAAATTGGCAGAGAGTCTTGTAAAGATATGGGTGTTGTAAAGATATCGAGATATGATGACTTTAAGAAAAAATAAAAATGTTAGTTGAATAGAATTTATTTATTTATTAAGAGTACACAATAAAATTAAAAAATTATTATTAAGAGATATGTGATATTGCACAAATATAAAAAAGAAGCTAAAAAAATTTTACTCCCATAAATTCAAATTTCAGATTTTTGTAAATACGGACAAAATAATTTTTTTAATCCTTAAAAATTCTTTTTCAATTGTAAACGAATATTATTAAAAATTTTATATTAAATTTTTTTTTTAGTTAATAGAAATCAACGCAAATACATTGAGGTACATTAGGTGGCACTCTAAATTCGTTTAGAATCCAATTCCAGCCCATCTAAAATTGTGAAAGTCCTTATGCCAACAAAATCAAGCCCAACCCATTAAGGCCCAAAAATTTGGATGATTATGCGACAGACATGAATATATTGCCAGGTAAGCCCTACGTCAGACGCTAATCCATCTAGTCAAACTCAAAGCATTCACGTTAATTGACCAACCCCCCTGTACTACGATCATATGCTTATCAGCATTTCCGTATCGTCACCCAGTCTTCTCTTTACTGAAAGAGCTCAATCGGGAATACACCATGTCGTTGATGGCATCAATTCTCCGTCGAAAATCCAATAGCAATTCCCTTCTTATCCAATTACGATTATTCAGTGTTTCAGCTTCTCATAACAAGCCCAACCAACAACAGCAACAACGAATAGAAAAGATTTTAATAGCAAACAGAGGCGAAATCGCTTGCAGAATTATGAGAACCGCGAAGCGATTGGGGATTCGAACCGTGGCCATTTACAGCGACGCTGACAAGGACTCGCTGCATGTGAAATCCGCGGACGAAGCCATTCATATCGGTCCACCTCCGGCTCGGCTGAGTTATCTTAAAGGTTCGTCCATTGTTGAAGCCGCGATTCGAGCTGGTGCTCAGGTACTCTGCTCTATCACTCTCTGTACACGTTTTATTGATTAATTAATCAAATGATATCAGTATTCGCTTCATTTATTTATTGATTAAAATTTCCAAGTGCTTATGTGCTAAGGAAAGCAATTGAATTTACTTTCTGGAGGCGTATGTACTTGATAATTGCTTTCTCACAAAGCGGTTTATTTGAAAGCACTTTCTGTCAGACCTATACCTAATGTATCCTTATTGTGTTCTGATTTCATTTTCCTTGTAATTGTGTAATGATAGCTCCTCTAGCTCATTTTACAGCATGTGAAATGAATGGCGCCAATTGACATCGTGTGTGTTGTGTTAGTTAGTTCTTTGCTGCTCCTCATGTGAAAGTTGAATGATTTTGCTTGTTATTTTTGGGACATGCCTTTCAGAGGGGATAACTTGTTTTGATAAATAGGCTATCCACCCTGGTTGTGGTTTCTTGTCTGAAAGTGCCAGTTTTGCCCAACTTTGTGAAGATAAGGGGCTTACTTTTATTGGCCCCCCGGTGTCTGCCATCCGGGACATGGGTGACAAGAGGTGCATATTATTATTTTTAATTTTTAATGAATTCTCTGGTTATTTATATGATTATTTAATTGATTGTGTTATATTCATCTACCAGCGCATCAAAGAGAATAATGGGTGCAGCAGGAGTGCCACTTGTGCCCGGGTATCATGGTGATCAACAAGATATTGATTTTATGAAATCAGAAGCAGATAAAATTGGGTATCCTATCTTAATAAAGCCAACTCATGGAGGTGGAGGAAAGGTATGTTATTATCAATATGTTCCTTTAATAGTTATTCTAAACACAATAATCTATTTGATGTTGGCTCAGCGTCACTGGCCAATGGTAGTTTTATAAATATACTCCTTTTAGATATTTTTAGTGTTACAACTTATGATTGGAACGGATATTGCTATCTTTTGAGTGTACATTGGCCCCTCTTCGACAGATTAGGTGGTGGAATTATTAGAAGCATCTTAAGAAAATGCTATTAAATTTTATAAAGAGGACCAAATAGACCTCTTTTTATTATGCAGGATATTAGTTCTATCAGATAAGGTTCTCACTGTTTGCAGATTTTAGGGGATGAGAGTTGTGCAAAGTCCAAATGAATTCGCTGACGCTTTCTTGGGAGCACAACGCGAGGCTGCCGCTTCCTTTGGCATAAACACAATTTTGTTAGAGAAATATATTACTAAACCAAGGCACATAGAAGTCCAGGTATTTGTTAGTTGGCATTTCTACCAAGTTATAAAGTATCTGATCATTTAATTTTTTCAAAATTGAGCCTCGTGCTGTTTTATCTCACTTATTTGGACAACTTCATGCCTGATAATTTTTAGGAAAAATAAGCTGCATCCTCTGATTTTGATTGTCGATTAGATTTTTCATATCTATTAATTGGATGTTTTGTTCAATTTTGTAGATATTTGGGGACAAGTATGGCAATGTGCTGCATTTATATGAAAGGGATTGCAGTGTGCAGAGAAGACACCAAAAGATTATTGAAGAAGCTCCAGCTGTAATAATCACTTTCTATGTTTTAGGTTTAGGCATTCCCTTGTACATCAACAACAGTTGTAACTAAATTTCCATTCATGCAGCCAAATGTTACCAATGACTTCCGCTCCCTCTTGGGCCAAGCTGCTGTATCTGCAGCTAAGGTAACATTATTTTAATATTCAATCTGTTGATCAGTATGATGGTCCTACTCAGTTTGCAAACAATATAACCAATATACAACGGCAATGAATCACTCGTTATAGAATCAACTAAAGATTATTTCCATGATTTCCATTTTGTAGATGATTTATGTCTCATCTCTTATGGGTGATAATACTAATATCTTCTCCTTCTTTGATATTTAAAGGCAGTTAGTTATCACAATGCTGGCACTGTAGAGTTCATAGTCGACACTGTATCAGATCAATTTTATTTTATGGAAATGAACACCCGTCTTCAGGTATGCTGATTGCTCTTCCTCCTTGTTATTTGTTGACAAGCTTGACATAATACTTATTCGTAGAATTTGTAGGTTGAGCATCCTGTGACTGAGATGATAGTCGGTCAAGATCTTGTTGAGTGGCAAATCCGTGTTGCAAATGGAGAACCTCTTCCTCTGAGTCAATCAGAGGTGCCGTTATTAGGTGAACTTTCTCTCCCTGCTAAAGAGCTGTAGAAGACTTCATACCAGCATGCCCTGTTTCAACGTCCAATCTTCTAGGAAATCTGAAATATGATTCTTTATTTGTTTTGATTCTGATTCCTGACTAACTTATTTCCTTGGTAAATCGATGATTTTGGGACTCTGGGTCCTGAGACGTGTTTCTTAGGCATCTCTTATTTTGTTACTTCTAGAATGAACTGTTATATTGACAGCATTTTGGCCATTTATTATTTTGACAGGCCATGCTTTTGAAGCCCGAATATATGCTGAAAATGTTCCTAAAGGATTTCTTCCTGCAACTGGAGTTCTTCATCATTACCGTCCTGTTCCAGTCTCTTCAGCAGGTGAAGGTTTCTTACTGAGCCAAGTCACTTTTTATATCATGAAAACAAACTCCTCATCCCCATTTTTGAAAAACAGTGTCCTAAGTTGCTTTTTCCTGGTTCACTGTTTGGTATATCAGACAAACCTAGCCATCTTTCATTTTACGCCTCACGGCTAGTCTCTTAAGTCATTTCTGTTCTGCATTTGAAAATAGCATGTGACATGAGATGATTGTAACACCCAATTTCCCACACTCTTGTTTTGTTGAATTAAGCAAACCACAACTTCTAAATGCTGTTGATTTCTTTTCACTTTGAGCTACTTGTGTCATTTTTCTTACATCAAGTTTATACCATTGGGCAGTTCGAGTTGAGACTGGAGTTGGACAAGGGGACACTGTTAGCATGCATTATGATCCAATGATTGCAAAACTTGTAGTATGGGGTGAAAGCCGTGCTGCAGCACTAGTCAAACTCAAGAATCGCTTGTTAAACTTTCAGGTACTTGTTGGATTTATGTCTTCAGCTGCATTGCGGAAGGGTTCTTTTCGTTTGCTGTGACATTCCCGTTTAAGAGCTCAGCTCAAGTTTAAATTTTGCTATACTACAATGATGGATCTTCATTAGATATTTTGACTACTATGGATCATACTTGACGGCCTGGTTCTAAATATAGAAATCCCCTAAGTGCATTTACTTCTCCAAGGAAAAAGTTAGTTTATTTTCTTGAAGATAATTAATGGTCAGATTGCTGGATGGTTCTGCATGTTTAAATATTTGCCTTTAAAACTTTATTTCAGTGGATGTTTAAATGCCGGCGAAAATTTGAATTTTTTTTCCTTTACTTTTTCTTTATGCATCCTGTGGTGTATATGCATATACAACCAACTGTTCATAAGCCATAGATCATATTTTATAACCAACATCTTGTGGATGTTTGTTAGTTTTTATTTGGTCAATGATGGTACCATTTTGTTGTCAGGTTGCAGGTGTGCCGACTAATATAAATTTTCTGCAAAAACTTGCTAATCATTGGGCATTTGGAAGTGGAAATGTGGAAACCCATTTTATTGAGCAACATAAAGCTGACCTATTTGTTGATCCTAGTGAACCAGTATCAGCCAAGGAAGCAATCAGTGCTGCAAGACTTAGTGCAATCCTGGTGGCTGCATGTGTTTGCGAAAAGGAACATTCTACTCTAAAGGAAAGTCTCCCTGGTAAGTCGAAGATCTCTGCCTCATCTTGGGATCTATGTTAGTTGTTCCAGAAGATCCTCTTAGTAGCTAAATTTGGCAATGTGTCCAGGGAGCCATAACTTTCTGTCCACATGGTATGCTCATCCTCCTTTCAGAGTCCATCATCGTGCTAGGCGCGTTGTGGAATTTGACTGGGAGAATGAATATGATAGCAGTGGCTTGAAGCTTTTAACACTTACAGTCACCTACCAAGCAGATGGGAGCTATCTGATTGAGGTGATTACCTCCTTTGAGTGGATTGATGGTGTTGGTGGCCTGTTCTTAAAGCTATCATGTTTAAGAGTTCATTTATCTCTCTCATTCTCCTCTTTTGGTTTGCACATAGTAGAATTGATTCTTTATTCAATAAAAGTATTTTTGTCCATGCATATACAGATGGGAGAAGATGGTTCACATGGTTCAGAAGTCAAAGCAACATATGTAGGCGAGCATGAATTTAAAATTGAATTTGATGGTGTGAGCATGGATCTAAGTTTAGCTGTTTATACCAAGGTAAATGCCTTCCTCGTCAAGCATAATAGTTAAGAGTGTATGTTGATGATTTGTAGCATTCTTCAGGAAATCTAGTTTCTTGATTGCTTGTCCATATAGCATTTTGGTGCATCCAATTAAGATTATTAATTGTTGTTCACTATTAACATTTTTTATGCCCACTAACCTGATTTAAACATATTATGCCCTTATCTGATCCTCATATGGCATTGCTGAGACAGAGAGCAGAGAATCTCAGTATTCTCTAACTCTCAGTGAGATATTTTTGTTTTAGGCCTGTCTCTCTCCAGTATTGAATTGAGATTCTTTAATTTGGTGTTGCAGGATCAGACTAAGCACATTCATGCATGGTATGGGTCGCATCACCATCATTTTAGACAAAAGTTGGGGCTGAAGTTGTCTGATGAAGATGAAACCCAACATAAGACCAGTTATGAGACTGCAACTGGCCCTCCTGGGTCTGTGGTAGCACCAATGGCTGGTTTAGTGGTCAAGGTTCTTGCAAAGGATGGAATTAAGGTTGAGGAAGGTCAACCAATTTTAGTCTTAGAAGCAATGAAGATGGAGGTCTGTATCTTTTTCCTTCCATTTCTGTTTTATTTCTTGACCCTTAAGCTGTGATACAATTCTTCTTGTATATTTTCAATAGCATGTAGTGAAGGCACCATCTTCTGGGATTGTGCATGGGCTTCAAGTAACAGCTGGTCAACAAGTATCAGATGGTAGCGTTCTCTTCAGGGTTCAAGGTTAGTCATTTCTATCTCAACTCAAATTTAGTAAAGATTTAGCTTTAGCGCGATGGTATTACCTGTCCCCACATCAATGTGAGCCGTGCATATATAGTTAGCAGAACATGGTTTCATTTGCATTGTTTCTACATGGTGATCTAATGCAGAGCTTGGTATTTCATGCATTTGCCTCCACACATTGAATTTGAGTTTAGACCTTCAGCTCATTTGCTTGTTTGTGGTACAAGATTATATTTTAAGACAAACCATTAACTTGAAATATCACAAAATATATGCTCTTTATGAAAAGATTCTAGATAATGACAGGTTTACACTCAACAGAAGCGAGGAATAGCCTAATAGGTGTCCTGTTATAATGGGGCCAGTGTATAAGATATAATCACTAATGATGTTTATGAAGTAATTATTAATTTTTATTTGTAATTCTTTCAAGCAATGATTTTTAATTGTGCAGATTATAATTATATTTTAATCTATAATTACATATTTAACTGCACACAGGTTGAAGTGGACCAGTTCTTGGCCAGGATGGAGTAGAATCTGTTTGGGTTTCCTTCTCATGAGAAAATCTTGCCCAAGAATAACAAGACCTCACGTGCTTATCAACAAATAAGGAAGTTGAGTGCACTGAGACTACCTCTGTTGTAAGAAAACTAATTCAGATAAGTGCCTCACCATGTGTTTGCTTGACAACATTATGGAAGGCAGGGCAATCTTACCATATTCAAGATGTAACAGCAAAATCTGTTGTAAAACTGTATTCGATCTGCTAATAATAATTTCCAGTTCTCTCTAACCCGCCTTAACCACTGGAAATCGTTATGGAAAGCATCCGATCGAGAATGCTTCTAGAGAAATCTGACTTTGTAGCATTCTGTACGCAGGTCGATTTGTCTACATTGAATTTTATTCTCCCTCTAATTGTGGGAAGCCTGTCTCACGCAATGATTGCGGGCCATGCTCAATTTATTCAGATCATCGTGGTTACTGATCCCCTTCTTTTAAGTCAATAACTCTCGCTGAGTATATTTTTGCCAAATGTTTCTCTGCGAGTCCTCCATATTGTTACACGCTTGCGTGGATTAAAAATGAGATTATGCTTATTAAACGATGGTATGACGGCAACATGAGTTAGGAATTTGACTTATTTACTGAGCATTAAATTCATAGCTCTTCTGGATTACAGCTCGTGGGGACCACAAAAGTAACATCAACCATCTTTTGTTCTCCCAAAAAACAATGAAATCTGAAGTAACCCGTGAGCTGCTGCTATTGGTGTGTGCTCAAGCAAGCACATTACGGAGAATGACAGGAATATTCAAAGTGAAAATTCTGCAAGAAAATTGCGGACTTGGTTGGCAGAAAGGGAAGTGAATGGCGTCTAATTTTTAAAAAAAAAATTTATTATAGCATTATTCTGATGCGGCTGCATAAACTAATCATCTTGAGTGATTTTCTTAATCATTTTTCCGTGCTTGTGATAAGATTGCAAGTTGCCAGTTGTAAGTTGTGATGTCTCATTAAGCTTAGACCCAATACTTGTCTATATGTATTATTATGCATCCTCAATGTCTAATGAATTCTTCAAACAGTGGGACATACATACATCACTCCCTTTCGAGTCAATGACATAAAAAGGAAAAGTCATTGGGTTAGAATTTTTTTTTTTTGCGTTTGTATATTTTCTTCTTTATTTTAAAATATATTATCTTTTCAAGAGTTGGTAAAGATTAATATTATTATAATACGTGGAAGAGGATCTACGGATGGGGTTATCTTCAGAATGACAGACTGTTCTTTTGGCAGGGAATATGATTTTTCATTTTGAATGTTGAAGAGGCCTATAGCAATTAGCACGTTTATCATTGGTGCATGCAAATGCATCTTCATCTTTGGTGACTACGAAGAATCAACTAATGTAATAATTCGAAAAACAGTAACATTCCAAACATTCACCACGTGATGCACTGAACTGATTCTCCATTTTGTTCAAACAAAAATATACATTGATACAAATACAATCATAGAATCGTTGGCTTTTCTGGCTCTTAAAAGCCGTTAAGCAACAGTACTCGGTTGAAAGTCTAAGAGAAAAACAATCTAAAGCACCCTTAGGTACGCTGTAGAGTTACATAAGCTTCTGCTGGCCTTTACAAATCCCCTGAAGATCCGTAAAGAGATTTTATGTATGTAATCTCCTTAACTCGTGAATGCACTGATATTGACCAATTCCTTCTTCTCCATGCAAAAATAATGGCTTGAAGGATGTTCATTAATTCAGTTGGAAATTAAAATATCATTATCAAATGCATCTGTCTCATACTAATTCAGTACACTTCTTATTTTCTACCTCCTATTCTATGGTAAGTTAACAAGTTTATATCATAATTTTGATATAACAAAATCCAAAGGGAAACTCATTCAATGAACGTAATCCTTATAAATCTTTCGATGATTTGAGTTTACAGTTTTGGGTATTTATATATCTATCTGTCGAATTGATATCATGATGCTTTCTGTAAACAGCAAATAAGTTTTTTTTTTTAAAATTTCATTTTACATAAAACCCACTGATGACAATGTAATTTGCATTTCCCTTATATATAATGATCCAATGAAGATTTAAGATTACCGTACCCAATATAGTAGTCACGAATTAATGATGTCTAAAGTTTTTATTGAAAAATTAGTGATTTAACAATTTTGGTTGAATAAGAATTGAGATGAATATCAAAATGGAGAGTTATAAAAAGTCTAGAACGTATGAAACACGTATGAAGAAATTCAGGATGTGTGGGACACGAATAGGGAAGTGAAACGGGACTTGAAGACGCGAAGGAAACAAAAAAATCGTAGGAGAAGCTGCCAGCGCTGCGGCGCCCAGGGCTAAGCGCTGCAGCGCCCAACACAAAAGACCAGCGCTGCGGCGATGGGCGCAAGAAGGGCCAGCGCCGCAACGCCCAAAGATGAGCGTCGCAGCGCCCAGACACGTCAAGATGTCCGTTTTAGTTCGGGATTTGGAGTTTTGGAAAGTTTTGAACTTCCAAAACAAGTGGACTATTACTCCAACAAAGAATAAAGTTAGTAGGCACGACATAAACCCTATATAAACACTTGTAAACCCTTGTTTAAGATTAAGCATCTAAGATTTCAAGATGTAACCATAAGAGAGAATAAAAAAACTAGGTAGGCACTAAATGCATAGTACACTAGAGTGTAACCTTTTGGGGAGTTTTTTTTTCTTTAGGTTTTTTGAGTGAATAAAAGAGAAACATCATAGATCCTTTTGGCTTAGATGCTCGGGCTATTCTTGTGTTCCTTGTAAAAATCTCTTATGAGGAGATACTAAAAGGTCTTAGAGAGTTATCGTGATCAAGGGTAGATACTTAAAGATCTCTATAGGAGATACTAAGGGGTCTTGTGAGATTATTAATGATGTAAGAAGATCCTTAGTGATCTATTTCAATAGTAAGAAGCTAGATCATAAATCTTCCGTAGACGTAAATAATTTTAAGCCGAACCACGTAT
Organism: Ailanthus altissimus; assembly: GCA_946807835.1. Taxonomy (NCBI): domain Eukaryota; kingdom Viridiplantae; phylum Streptophyta; class Magnoliopsida; order Sapindales; family Simaroubaceae; genus Ailanthus; species Ailanthus altissimus. The sequence continues at coordinate 27,820,247 of OX327684.1, forward strand.
ATCTTGTGTCTTGTTGATTGATTTATTTTCTTTATTTTTATTAGTGTGTTAATTTTATGTATTTTTTTTATAATATCAAATTATATTTTTTCGCTGCACATAAAATAAAAGAAGTATTAAAATTGTGATTTAATTAATACTATAACAATATCAAATTAAAATGTATAGCGTGATATCTACAATAATTTCGTTAACAAATAGAACTTAATTCTACAATAGATATTTTTACGAGAACCTAAAAAATAAATTTTTGTACAAAAAGAAGAGTAGTCTAATCAATTAAAGAGGAACCAAATTTTAAAATACCGGTAAATTCGTTAAAAAGGGACAGGTAAGGTAAATAAGGTTAATGTATCCAAAAGATATTTCAGTAATTTTTTATTTTTATTTTTCTCATTTCTTTCTTATTATCACTATTATTATTATTTATAAATTGTCTCTACTTTCTTCCAATTGGTTAATCTTTTTCATTCTTAGTTCTCGTCCACAAAACCCTACTTTTTCTTCTCGAATCTGTGATTCTATCTTACGGTTTATACCTCTCTCTCTATCAGTTCTTTTGTGTGTTTTTCCCCTGTTTCTCGGTCTCTTTAATTTAATTAAGGTTTTCTTTTTTTGGCTTCGTTTAAAGTTTTATTCTAGTTTTGATTCTGGGTATTGGGTATCCGTGCGTACCCTACAAGTGTCGCGCATTTTTCAAGGTTTTGATGCTCTGATAATTTATGGGTTTTGAGCTCCAAGTTTGTGGGGATTGGCTCAGTTTTTGACTATGTAAACGCTTTTTATGAAAAAAATCAAAAGGTTTTGATTTTGAAGTCTTTAATTGTGAACTGGGAAAGAAAAAACGAAACCTTTTAAGTTAAACATAAGCGTTTTGCTTCTTTTTTTTTCTTCTGGCTGGGTATCTTTTTTTTTTTAAAAAAAAAAATATTGCCTAACAAGCGGCGTTTTGCCATTTGGAACTCTGTTTCTTAAATCAAACTACTCAATAAATGGAATCAAGCGGCGGTGAGGAAGCTGAAGGTGCTGCCAAAAAAGAGAAACCTGATAACAATGAAGGAGATATGGCCTTGCTTGGAAAGGTGACAGATGGGAAGAGTCCTAGCAACAGGGACATGTACTTGATGTTCAGCTGGAGAAGCACTTGAGCAGAGTTTGGTCGAGGGACAGAGAAGTGATTCCTCGGAAAAATGAAGAGTGGGAAATCGATTTGTCTAAACTAGATATAAGGCATGAAATAGCTCGTGGAACTTATGGGACCGTGTACCGTGGTGTATATGATGGCCAAGATGTTGCAGGTAATTTTGCATTAGTCAATCTGAAATTTGAATCATTCTAATGACATGTGACTCTTTTGCATTTTTAACTATTTGCTTTGCTTTTCTGGTTGTGAAGTGTTCTCTCTTTTCTTGACTTAAGACTGAATTGTTTACTTGAATTCTGTACTAATCATATACTAGCTTAAAGACACATTCGGAAACACAAAATATATCTATTGAATAGTTGCTTAGAGGATACTATTGCTACTGACGAGAACCTCTGAATGCAACTGCATTTTAATCTTACTTCCCTGTACATATGCGGAGGCAGATAAGTGTATCTCCTATTGAACATACTTTATGGTTCAGAAATTTAATGCTTGAATTTCCTCCCTGAAATTTTCTCAAATGTTATTCTCCTGCCGTTTGGTTAGTTTAGGTTCAGAACTACTATCTTTTCCTACTACAACCTGTTTCTATTTCCACTACATCATCATTGGTAGAAACACCTCACTTGGATACCCTGTCTTTATAACTGATGGGAATTGGTCCGGATTCCAGTGAAATTAGTTATGATGAGTGTTTATCAGATAATATAGTCATTATCTTTATTTCTTAAAACTATCTAGAATGATTTTGTTATAAAACCGCCTCATTTTAGGATCTTCATCAATCTCCTTGTCTCGCCTTATCCATCTCAATACAATTTCTAGATAACTTTCTCTATTTGGTACACTTAAGGTATTTCCCAACTTTAAATTTTTTGATACATTATTTATGTTCTTCTATACTCCGTTTTCCATTTTATGTCCAGTTCCACAAATCACTGAGCTTTATTCATACCGTTCATAGATTATATAAGCCCTAGAGATTTACCAAGGTAGCAGCTCTCACCAAGTGAACATTTCACCTCTGTATGATTGGTGATTTGGTTTAATGATTCTGCTGTGGTACTTTCATGGTTGGTGGAATGGATGCCAATCATCTCACACTTCAATGATGAATGTTTGCACTAGACATCAGATAACATAAAATCAGAATTCCATTCAAGTTCCTAATGGTAGCTCCATTAAGTTTCAAATAATTAGTTTCTAACGTCAAGTAACCATGTTTCTGTCATACCGATGTCCCAACTGCCATTTCTGTTCCTGATATTGCAGTGAAGATATTGGATTGGGGGGAGGACGGAATGGTCACATCTGCTGAAGCTGCTGCTATCCGGGCATCATTTCGGCAAGAGGTGGCTGTTTGGCAAAAGCTTGACCATCCAAATGTTACAAAGGTAAAAGTTAATATATTATGTGGATGTGCTAGTCGTTTTTTCATTAGATCATCACATTCGACTATAATGTTGTCCTGCAATTGTGTCTGACATTATTAGCAGTAAATTTAGAGTTTGTAAGAGAGAAAGACTTATTGGAGATTCAGTCTGTGAATGATCTTCTTTTGGTAAGGATAAGATGACTTGGCCAGTTAATATTCATTCTACTATAATGACTTTGCCTGACTTAATTTTCTTATCTTCCATTTGTTTTAAAGTCGTCTTATGATTGACATTAGTTGGACTATCATCTTGTATTTGTTTGGAATTTTCGTGTTCTAATGGTCTGATACAGTTTATAGGAGCTTCAATGGGAACAACCAATCTTAAGATTCCTTCCAAAAGTGATACGAGTGACTACCATAATTCTCTTCCTTCCAGGGCTTGTTCTGTTGTTGTTGAGTACCTTCCAGGTGGGACTTTGAAGAAATTTTTAATCAGGAATAGGAGGAAAAAACTTGCCTTTAAGGTTGTGATTCAGCTTGCTCTGGACCTTTCTAGAGGGTAAGTGTAGATGTTAATCACGTCAGTCTTTTTAAAGCTTGCTTAGGAAATATAATCTATTTAATGTCTTTTGTTGTTCTACTTTTGTAGATTGTGCTATCTTCACTCGAAAAAGATTGTGCATCGCGACGTTAAGACAGAAAATATGTTGCTAGATGCTAACAGAACTTTGAAAATTGCTGATTTTGGTGTTGCTCGAGTTGAAGCTCAGAATCCAAGGGACATGACGGGGGAAACTGGAACTCTTGGGTACATGGCCCCTGAGGTACCCACTTTGAACTTTATAACTGTTATTACAATGACCTTTTTGGTAGGCTTGAATCATAAGTTTCTCACTTCGATGTTTAACTGAATCTGGTGCTCCTTTTTCCAGCCATGCCTGTGAGTTTACCATGCTGTAGAATCCATATATGAAATCTTAACAGAATTAATTTGTGTAGGTGCTAGATGGGAAGCCTTATAATAGGAAATGTGATGTCTACAGCTTTGGTATATGCTTATGGGAAACCTACTGCTGCGACATGCCTTACCCTGATCTTAGTTTCACTGACGTTTCATCTGCAGTTGTGCGACAGGTTCGTCTATTAGTAGCACACAAATCAGCTTCTCAAGCCTAAAGCACTTGAATCTACGCATTATTTTTAATTTTTAACTAGTCTGACCTTTTTAATGGATCTTTAGACAGTCTCTTTATATATAATTAGTCTATTCAAATTTAAACTTACAATATTTAACTCCATAAAACCTCGTTGGCATTAGTTATATATGTGTAACTTAAAGTACTTATTATCTTCAGCGTAAATGAATTGCTCACAAATCGTTCGTTTCTCGTCTAATTGCTTACTTTATAGAGAAAATCCAACTGAATCTCACCTGTTTCCAATTCTAATACATGATAACAAATTTTAACTGGTTTTGACAGAATTTACGACCAGATATCCCCAGATGTTGCCCGAATTCATTGGCAAGCATCATGAGAAAATGTTGGGATGCAAATCTGGATAAACGCCCTGACATGGAAGAGGTAGTGAGGTTGCTGGAAGCAGTGGATACAAGCAAGGGAGGTGGAATGATTCCTGAAGATCAAGCACGCGGCTGTCTATGTTTCATCCCAAAACGTGGCCCATGATTTTTCTGATTCCCCATTTTATCATACATGTGTGCAGGTGAATGAAGCCAGTAAGCAGCTTACTGCTGGACTGGAAATGGGTCTACGAATACCAAGTTCATGTATTTCGAAAGACTGATAAGCTGCGGTCTCATATGACGAAATCCTGTTCATTTTGAGTGTGATGAAGCTTTACATTCTATTTGTGTAATTATTTTCCGTGGCGTGAAATTCTGGATTGTTGATTTCAAAGTTTGTGTTATTGCATTAGGTAGAACATTCGAGATATTTCTACCATGTGCGTTTGTCCCCACTTTTCAGAAAAACAAATCTTGCAAGTGCAAATCTAAATGTTCCACTGGAGACCCAAAAGCTGAGTGATCTACGACTTCTCTTTTCCAAGATATAGGCATTTTGGATTTTGATAGTGGAATTTAATATGTTGCTGTTGTACAGCTAGCTGCTGCTGCTGCTATTGGGTGAAAAATGTATTCCAATATGCTTTTGCCGCCAATTTGGTTTTGGATACATTATGGGGAACAGATTCGGATTCGATTTTATCTCCATTTGGCTTCTTCTGGATATCACCTCTGCTGTTAGTGTTAGATACGACATGACGCTGGGATAAAATTTTAAGTTTGTGTTGACCGGAAAATCTTATTTCTTTTTTATTAATGAATTTTGAATTTGTTTAACAGAGAACGAATAGTCTTTGGATCCTTTCTTTTATAATTAATCTTTATCATTTAATTCTAAAAATCGAGTGGGGTATTAAGTTATCTTCCCCTCAATTGTTAGTGTGCTCCGAGTAATTAGATCGGAGCCAATTCTAATATTTTAACCACTTATTTTATAGAAGAGATGTTTTGACCTAATATTATAATTATCAGAATCTTATTAAATAGAGATGACCAAATTGCGAAACCAATTTATTCATAGTTTCGAGGTCATTCTTACTCAAAGAGAAATAAGTTATTAATTTTGTTGATGAATTTTTACCTCGAACAGCTTTTAAGAAATGGACAATTTATAAGGAGATGACATGGACCTCGCTTGGGCTAACTTACGCCCATTTTTGGACTAATTTTCAAGAAGAGAGGACTCGAGCCTGGGCTGATTTCCAAAGGAAACATTTTGAATTGGTTTCATTGAATTTTAATTAAAAAAATCAATTACCTCCAATTTCATTTAGAAGAAGGAAAAGGTTTAATTAGTTCATGTTCATAGCCTCGGCCGGGTTAAGTTTAATAAATTAAAAACTCCTGGGAGGAGTTCAGTGATAATACTTCAAAGTTGTGGGGTAAATTTTGAAAATACTTTGTCCCTATAATTGGAACCGGCGTGGGGCGTGGGGACAAAACAGAACAGTGATCCAGTTGTCGAGTTCAGTGAGCAACTGGCTCATCCAACCCCAACAAAACTCTTCCGGTCTCACCGGAACAGAAATTTACATTAGATGGGACACGGCAGCGCCGAAACGACGTCGTCGTCGTCATTAATGAAGGATTTTCTACGGCAAAAATCTGGTGGCTACGCCGTGATCGACGGCGGACTTGCCACGGAGCTCGAACGACAAGGCGCTGATCTCAATGACCCTTTGTGGAGCGCCACGTGCCTCCTCTCTTCCCCTCACCTCATTCGCAAGGCAATCACCCCCCCCGCCCCCCCTCTCTCTCTCTCTCTCTCTATTAATAGTAATAGTAATGTGATTATATTAGATACCGTTAATTAATTTTGAATTTCGTATTTACTTGATTAATATGTATTTATGTTTAGATATTTAAAATTCTGTAGAAATTATTTTCATGTAATCTCCATGCAGAGTAAATTTGTCATGATTTCATATTTCGAATCTATTTACTCGTGAATACTTCAGTGTACCTGGTGGTAACTTAATAACACATATGTAATGTTGACAAAGGTTTATATATATAATTATGTACTGAGTTGATAAAACTGGAGCAGGTACACCTTGATTACCTTGAAGCTGGTGCAGATATTATAATCTCAGCATCATATCAGGTCTTTACAATTTTCTCTAATATCAGTTTTGCTAATTGTTTTTCTTCCCGCAAACTAACTCCTGGGTTTACCTGCATGCGGATAGGCTACTATTCAGGGGTTCGGGGCAAAAGGTTTCTCTACGGAGGAAAGTGAAACTCTTCTTAGAAGAAGTGTCGAAATTGCATGTGAGGCACGGGATGTGTATTATGAGAGATGCAATGAATGTGCCTGTGACAGTGTTGGAGATTATAGGATTCTAAAGCATCGCCCAATTTTAGTTGCAGCATCTGTTGGCAGCTATGGGGCATACTTGGCTGATGGATCTGAATACAGGTGAGTCAAGCCTCTTTGCCAAGTACAGCTATGTGACTGAACTCTATTAATAGAAAGTTTAGTAATATGTGCTTTTTGTGTTGATGTTGCCTCCTAATAACAGTGGAGACTATGGTGATGGAGTCACACTGGAAACCCTGAAAGATTTTCATCGTAGAAGGCTTCAGGTCCTAGCGGAATCTGGTCCTGACCTAATAGCATTTGAAACAATTCCAAATAAGCTAGAAGCTGAGGTATTGGCCAAATGCTTTCTAGACATTAAAGGAGAATTTTTTTTTTTCCTTTTAAAAAGTTAATTTATGATTGTGTTGGATGAGCTAGTTTCCTATCAGTATCACTGAATATCTTCATTCATGAATGAGTGAAAAAGAGTTTAAATTTGTTCAGTGAAGTGCCTAGTTATTGGTGCTATTTTAATTTTTTTTTGTTAAAGATGGAAGTATTTGTAGATGACATTGTTTATCTTAGTCAGTAAACAGCCTCACTCTATGCATGGTCAGAGATTTCTTTAAATCTTCAATACAGTGTTTAATTTATTGGCTTTTGTGAAAACTCAAGTTTCTGATTGAGTCAGAGCTTCAACTGAGTAACAAGGGAGTAAAGGGCCTTCAGGTTAGAACAATGATTGATGATGTAATTTTGGTAACAACTTTTTTTTTTCAGGCTTATGCTGAGCTCTTAGAGGAAGAAGACATAAAAGTTCCTGCTTGGTTCTCTTTCAACTCAAAGGATGGAGTCAATGTGGTTAGCGGTGATTCTATTATTGAATGTGCCTCAGTTGCTGAAACATGCAAAAGAGTTGTTGCTGTAGGAATCAACTGCACACCTCCTAGATTTATTAGTGGGCTGATTTTAGCTACTAAGAAGGTAGGATTATTTTGCTTCTATTTTTCTGTTAATAATAATAAACAACGCACTTGAGTTGCTATTTGGTTAGTCTATTTTGTTCTCAATGTTTTCAAGTAATTGTTGGCCTATATGCTGTTTATTTGCTGCCCAACTTGTGTCAAATAGATAAAAAAATCAGAACATGTTGTTAGAATAAATTAATCACTCTGCAATTTATTTCTTATTCATCAGTTGGATGGTGTCATGCTAACAATATGAGCTCTTGCTTGAATGAAGAAGTAAGATCATCGAGTTGCGTTGTTTTGTTCTATTACACAGAATGGTTGCAGTAAACCTTAGCTTAATTTCCTTACTTCATGGTGAATTATTTTAGTAATCGAGACTTTAGGCTTATGAAACTGAAATCAAAGAATACATGGTGAAGCTTGAGATGCTATGTGTGAGTGCAACACATGCTAAATTATTTCATTGCTTCGTTCCCACAACTACTGTAACACTGCATTCTGACAACAGAAGTAGCTCTATTTCTCCAATTTATTCAAGTGTTATTGTAAACATGCTTTTGATTACAAATAGTCAAAACAGTTACACATTTGTCATTTTTTATCCTATATATTTATTTCTAAGGTATATGTTACAGTTCATTTTATCCTTTGAAGGGGCTTACATTATTGCAAAGTTGTATTGCACTCCCACTCTGCTTTACAGAGCTAATTTTCATGATTGATTTGTTCAGGTGACCACGAAACCAATACTTATATATCCCAATAGTGGCGAGTTTTATGATGCTGGTCGAAAGGAGTGGGTGGTAAGTTTTCTTTTGATCTGAACATACATGCATGCAAAACTGGTAAAAGAGTTAAAATTATTGGGATGGGCTGACAGCTTAGGTTTACCTGTCTAATCCTTCCTATCAGGTGTGATTTGTTCATTGTATTGAACATTTCATTCTAGTTGGGGCTGGACAGATGCTGCAGTTTCTGCTGAGTATGTAAGTGAAAATGATGAGCAACCATATTATAAAGATTTCGACCAACGGGTTGTCTAACCTGATGCTAAAATGTATTCATCTTTTTGTGAAACATGGACTATGAGCATCTTTCTCAATGGAATGAACTGCCACAGCTAACGTTATAGTCTATTTTAATGGGTATAAATGCCTGGTTAATGTAAAAACTTTTCCCTTGTTTCTATTGCAGCAAAATACCGGGGTTTCTGATGAAGATTTTGTCTCATATGTAAGCAAATGGTGTGAGATTGGGGCTTCCCTTGTGGGAGGTTGTTGCAGAACCACACCACATACTATCAAAGCCATATACAGGACTCTTTGCAATAGATCTCCTGGTGCACCCCTGCAGTAATCACATTACTCATGGATAAAGTGAATTATAAATCCAACCTAGATCCGGAAATAGCTTCAAATATCTAACTTCCTTTTTTCCCCATGCATGTGATGGGGAAATGTGAGCCTGACCTGAACTGGTGCACAAGTCCAAGTTGAATTTCCAATGTAGAGGATGAACTCACTAGCGGTTGACTCAGTGGCAGATGTGTCATGTTTATATAGTACGTAGACTATCAACGACCCTTTATATCCATGTGCATCTAAGGCAATCCAACGTTTGGTTTAAATGAAGAGGTTGCATTTGCCTCTTTGTTGTTGATTTCGTGATCAGTTAGACAGAATTTTGTTCTTTCACATTAAACAGAATCAGTTGCAGGTTATTTGATCTATGGAATGGCTTCATTAATTCAAAGGGTGATTATAGATATTTTTTGTTGAATAGCAATGCTTCTGATAACATTTCTGCATTTAGTTGAAAATGACCATAAAATCAGAATGAAGAATAATCAAACCATGGCAACTGTCAATTTTGAGTCATTGATGCTAATCTGCTCTGAAGATGTTGCTCCTCATCCTTGGTTTAAGCACAGTGTTTGAGCCTATAATATGTGAAAAAACCACTGGATAATATTGAATATCAAAATGCACATCATCTCACATCATTTTGTTAACATTGAAAATCGGATTAGTAACTTGATCCAAAAGAGTCGTATCAATGCGGGAGCTGAAAGCAAAAAAATACACTGGAAAACAACATTCCTTAACATGGGTCCTGTTATCAGCCTACCTAATCCGCCTGAAAATTCATACGGGGAACAATAAGTCATTGGTGTCTCATGTCTGGTGTCTCATTTTCTGATCATCCATCCATCCATCCATCAAGAACACGCGTAACTCACTCAACTCATTCACAAGAACAATGAATTACAGGCTTCCAACCATTTTTTGCATTACAAGGTTCTACATCATAAGGCTACTGCATGAATTAACAAGGGAACATGGCTACAAGCATTATATTATGTGTCAAACCCAGAATAAACACCACTTTCTCTTAACAACCTCTTCTCTTCTTCAACATAATTTTTCCCCCTACTAGCCTGACCAAGCTCTCTTTTTCTCTTTTCCTTCTGGGAGAAAGAAAGATTCTTCTTATCTTTCTCTTTCTCAGTTTGCAAATTTGCCAGCTCTGATCCATCCGGCACTGCAGCCCTCATTTTCTGTTGTTCTTCAGAGGATTCTTCAAGCTTTGTAGCTTGACGATGTTCTCTGCCAGTAGACCAAGTCCAATCTGGCTTTACATCGTCTTTTGGTGGAGGCACCTTTAAAACAGATAGTCCGCCTTTATAGCCATGACGCTTTAATGCTTCAAAGTCCATAGCAGCACTCTTTTTTCTACCAGAATTAACTGTAGACGTGGGAAAAAAGGTAAAATATGAAGAGCTTGAGAAATAGAAATGTTCGTGAACAAGGTAGCAAGAAAAAACAGCTACAGTCCCACAGCAGCACTGATCTTGTTCCTAGAACCTTCTTCATCCATGCTCCATTACAAGATTTAACTTTATCTTATGTGTTAGTACTCAACAATAATTCTCTCTAAAGAACTTCTAAATTCTAAAATATTTATTTCTAGTATAAATACAACTTTATGAAGGCAGTCCCAAGCCATCTAAAAGTGATACTTGGGAATTGGAAGAGTTTCAAATTTTGTACCAGGAAACCCATTCATTCACGTACAAAATTTATTATTGATGCAGCTAATTCCGTGTCGACTCTCAATACTTATCAGGGGAGGCCAGTTCCATTTTCTCTACTTTAGGACCGGCCACAAAAAAAGGGACACTATTCTCTAGTAAAGAGTCTGCCACAGTATGAAGGACTAATCAAATATTGGAGCAAGTAATAAATCACCAATCTTTACGTACTTAGGGATTGCGGTAAATTCAAATGGTCTTCATTAACTAACAAACACTACATTTATATCTTATCATTTCAAGCACATCAATGATTTGATTTGGATGCACAGTATAAAAACATGAAACCACAGGCAAAATAACATATATTTATGAACCTACAAGTTTATTATGAAGACTAATTAGATAAGATTTTTGAAGAAGAACCTGTTTTTTGCTTTCGTTTGCCGATAGTGTCGTCAGCTTCGGCATCCGAGTCTGAAGATGACGATGAATCATCACCTTTATCACTCCACGAAAACGCCCTCTTCATGTCATATATATGGTCACTTTGAAGCAAACACTAAATTAAACAGCAGAATTAGTGGCTAGACTAGATTTAGACAATAACCTTCGATTTGATTCTTCGGAGTCTTTTCTGTTCACCGCGCCGATACACGGAACAGGGTTAGGTTTTTGCAATTGCAGAGCCATGACCAAACCGAAAAAGACATTATCGCAGAAGATTTTTCAGCCCTAATTTTCGACCAAACGACGCCGTGGTCTTTTCTTAAAACTGAACTTAGCCCTTATTTTGTATTAAACGACGCCGTTAGACTTTTTTTCAAAAAAAAAAATTGGACTAACGAAAAATTCGGGTAGAACGACATCGTTTCGTACACAAGTAAAAAAATAACAAACAAAATCCACAAAACTGAACTGGAAGGGTTTCAGACTCCAATATTTTGTCGAGTGTGTGCGCGCGGTGAGTTCGTGTAGTGGCGGCCTGCGGTTCAGCTTACAACAGGTGCACACTTGTCTTCGCATCTCCTCTAAATCTCGATAACAGATTATTCATGCTTGCAGTTTGTTTTTCCCTCTAAATAGACTGCATGGTTAATATCATGAATTTTTTAGATTTGCTAATTTATACCCATTTGTTACATGCTGTTCTTAGAACGCATTACTGAATTTTCAGAATTAAGCTTTATTGTATTAGGCATAGTTGATTGTGCTGTGCGGTACTCACTTGGTACGTTTAGCTCCTTTTTTCTTTTTCATTTTTAATAGCATTTCTGATTTAAAGTTCGAGCAGTTTTTGTAACTCTATCTTGAGCTGAAGTACGCAACTGTCCTTCTTACTCTCTCTCCTCTCAATTTTCGTTCCCGTTGAATCAATTCAACTATGTGGTTAATTTTCAGAATTTCTATTTTTTTTTTTGAGACATTAGTGTTTATATTATATTATATGTTAGGTTTGAGTGCTGTCAGCAAACCTGGTTAAAGTAAAATAATCTTATGTTTAATTTATTACTTCTTGTTCATACAACTTTCTGCTTTTTGCTCTATAAACTTCTGTTTACCTTAAGAACAGTTCCAGTTTGTAATAGGAAAATGAAATTGGATTTGCATTGACTGGGAATGGTGTTTTGATCTCTTCTCATTTAAGATTATTTGCAGCTGATTTTTGGAATTGGTGGCTTTGTTCAAATTGGCTATGGTTGAGTTAAGAATGGCTCAGGATTTTTGTTGTAGTTATATATGTTTACTTGTATACTTAGTGGTTCCAATTCTCTAACATAGAGTCGCCATATTAAGGTAATCCCAGGTTCTTGATAATGGAGATCACAGCCGATGGTGGAGACAGCTCTCTTATTCTGATCAAACAAGGAGCTGAAGCTGTAAGTCTGGATATCACTGGCACATCTAAGATTCTGTTTGGGAATCTGCAAAAGAATTGGGTTTGAGTTCTTACATGCTGGATAGGTTATACATACAAGTGAAAATAATTGGCCGGTTCCTTTTCAGTAGCCCATGCAGCAGCAATAAGTGTCATTTGATGTGCTGTATTTTGTTTAACCTTTCTGATACTCATATTCTCTTTCAGAGAGTCTTTGAATCAACATTTGTGGGAAGGAGGTCTATTGTCAAGGAACGCTTCTCAAAGAAGTATAGGCATCCAATTTTGGATTCAAAACTCACTCTCAAGCGCCTGAATGCAGTCAGTTCTTTAGATGATCTGCCCTTTGTTATTTTTGTGTGCACATAGTTTAAATTTTTAAATACTTTGCCTACTTGTCTGACTTCTTTATTAATTTAAATCTCGGAGCAGGAGGCTAGGTGCATGACAAAAGCACGACGGCTAGGAGTTTCAACTCCGGTGCTGTATGCTGTCGATCCTATGACCCATATGCTAACATTTGAGTATGTGGAGGGTCCATCTGTTAAAGATATATTCCTTGAATTTGGGTTGCATGGTGTTGTAGAAGAGCGGTTGGATGACATTGCTATACAAATTGGTGATGCAATTGGTAAATTGCATGATGGTGGTCTTATTCATGGCGACTTGACCACATCAAACATGTTAATCCGAAGTGGTAGTCATCAGCTGGTCAGTAAATTTTTTTAACATGTTTTCTCTATCCGTTGTAATAATATTGGGAAGATGGTTCATCAACACAAGTATATTCTGTCAGGTCCTGATTGACTTTGGTTTGAGCTTCACATCAACCCTTCCAGAAGATAAAGCTGTTGACTTATACGTACTTGAGCGAGCCTTGCTTTCAATGCATTCTTCATGTGGTAATGTGGTAAGCTGGTTTAGCGTCAGTTTTATTCCATTCCAGTGTAAACTCTTCCCTGCTTCTTCCTGAAAGACAGTAGATTAAGAGTTTTGTGAACTTTTAGAATAAAGAACTTCTAAATATATGTAAACTCTGCAATGTTCTTTTCTTTTTTCATATTCGTAATTGATTTTTGGAAATGAACATGTGGAGAATACTTGATGAGGTTTTGTAAAGAGGAGTTGATATTTGGAAACTTAGCATGACAAAAGCAAAAAATACATCAGATGTTCTAATTGCCTCTTTTTTTTTTCTTTTTTCTTTGTATGTGTTTGAAAATGAGATATAGCTTTTCAAATTGGTGCCAAGACAAGCACATAAAATACAAATCAGATCCATAACTTTGTTAAGTGTGTTTGTAGATGGATAAGATACTTGCTGCCTACAGGAAGTCCTCAAAACAGTGGTCATCGACATTTAACAAGCTAGCTCAAGGTGCAATTCTTTCTCCAACTAATTTTATGTTTTCTTGTTCTATTTATAATTTTGTTCACTTTTCTATATTTATGTCATTTATTTATTTTTCTTATTGTGGCCTAATTTAATTACAGTGCGACAAAGGGGCCGAAAGCGTACCATGGTTGGATGAGCCTTCTTCAAATATTTACTGTGGTTGCATGAAGAGATGCTTATTGGACTAGTAATTGTTGGGTTCTGTTCATTACTAATTCGCATTTATATGACTATGTGCACTCTACAAACCATCGTCAGCTGGTTGTGTATATGATTCCAAAGTAGCTTTCAGCTAACAAATCAAATTAGCTTTGAGAGTTTCTTTTTATTTGCTTGTTCAGCAGTGCTACAACTGTAGCTTTGGTTCCAATTTATAGACCCCAAATGTGGTCAGCAATCTTAATTTCTGATGTACCATATGTATTCTGACCATATCCCCTCGTGCTTTGGCTTGGGTATTATTTTGAGGAAGCACCCAAAATCTAAAGCTGCTTGAGATAACCCTGACTCAAACAGACTGTTCTGTTGGAGTTAGTTTCGCAATAACTGGTATCTCCTCTTGTTTAGGTTTTGCAGCAAGATATTGCTAACTCATAATGTTTGTACTTCAGTCACTGTATCTTTTGTTCTATGTAAACAGATTTAAGTTTTATCTGTCTTCCTATTCCATTAACTTCGCACCTTTAATCAAATTGGTTTATTGGAATTACAAAAACGAGTATCGCTATTGCTCTTCGTCGTGGAAGTAAATATAGTTAAGGAATCTATGGCTGGGCGTTCAGTATCGTTGATTGTCGACAGGGACTGCTTGCCCTATTCTCTGCAGGGTGTCACGGGTGTGGGCTCTGCTTCATGCTTGCCTGCTTTACATTTGGTTTCACGGTCGCATGCAGAAAAAGAGTTGGTCCCCGTTTTCAATCCCTGTTTACAGTATCCATTTCTACCATCTTCTTCAACTTTTGGTGCAAGTGAAGAGACGTGACATACTAAAAATGGTAGTTGCCCATTGAAACTGCGAATGGAATAGAGGTTAGGAAGCTTAAGAAAAAGCATTTACTTCTTTCAAATTCCTTAAATAATATTTTTTTCCATAACAGCAGCAATTTGCATTAGGACTCCAATTCACTCGTCCGTTACTATAAAGCTTATTAATGTGATAAGAAATTGGAAATTTTGCTATTACTTGAACACCTAGGTGTTGGAAGGGAGATAGCTGGATCTAGGCAATTGTGTTCCTTCCAAATGGCATGATGCAACTGTCCATAGGTCATGTCAAAATTCATTTTACTCGGTAAGTAGCTTGTGTGCCATCGGTTCGAATTCAACTGGCACCATGTTGGCTCGGTCTCTAAACGCTTTAAAACTAAAAATAACGTGCCATCCTAAGCAACTCGAACATAAAGGCTAAAATAACTAATGGGAGGAAAATGGAGCAATGTATTTTTGTTTCCAATATTTTCATAATAGTTTTGAAGTTTTCTGATCTCTGATTTATCAACAAATTAGAAATGCTACCGTGTTTGCTCAATATTTAATAAGTAATAACAAAAATTTTTAAATATATATATATATATTATGGTTATAGGTGTAGTTTAATGGTTACCGAGTACTTTTAAATTTAAATCCTCCCTTCTAAATAAAAAAAAAAGAAACACCGTAAAAGAATGTATCCATGATCATATGTAGTTATTACTATCCGGTGGATTGTCGGAAACTAAATGAAACAAAAAGACGTGGTTTTGTTTTACTGAAAGGGATAATTTTAGAATTTAATACAGTTTTTATTTTTTAATTATATATATATATATATATATATATTCATGGCCGTCAAATCAATTCTCATACAACTCTGGTGGATCATTCACTGTAGATTAAAGCCACTTTTAATTATATGATATTTTGTTTATTAATTACTCTAAATTTTATGTTTTAAAAAAAATTACTTCAGATTCTTACATTTTTATGTAAAAATCATTTCTTTTACGAATATGTTTATTGATCGTACTAAATACAAATACAATATCACAAGCTTTAACAATGTTAATGATCAATTCTATAATAAATACTGTTTTTTCTTATTAACTCTTTTGAATAATTTAATTTTTTTCTTCTTGACGATAAGGAGTTAAAAGATCTATTACTTAATTTCTGTTTTAAAAATAAATAATTTAGTATCCAATTGTATAAAGATAAGCATTTGATTTATGAATAAGGGATATTGTGTGGGTATTTTACGGGACGTAAATTATCAACAGTCCTTCTAAACATATTGAAAATTCGTCTTAGAATTGCCCCGTGGACTGAAATACTTATTTATTTTGCAAGATTATGATTATATCTAAAAGATACTGCTTCCTAAAATGAAGCAGCAATCTGTTTTTTAAAATGAAGAAGCAATGATTATGTGAACGGTGTGCTGAAAAAAAAAATATAAATGTCGTTGGAGTTTATTTATAATATTTTAAATTTTTTAGTAAAATATTAATAAATAAGATGATATTAAAAAAAAAATTGAGATGAAAATATCACCATCCAAAAAAAAAAAGTAATTGGATAACATCGTGGAAGGGTACGTTTGAGCAGAGGCGGGGCACGGCCCAAACGTTTTGCTGGCGAAAGGGCATTAAGACAGGATCCAAAAGTAATCCCATGTTGAATTTGATTTTAGTTTCCGTACAACGATCGATTTTGATTATGGAGTGGTAGGTCCAACGCTCCAAGTCCAATCCAACGGCCAACGGCCAACGGCAACGGCAACTCGTCTTTTAAAATATTTTAATTTAAAAATCAGCCATTTCAAAAATCAAAAGCATAATTTGTTTTCTTCATCAACACTAATCAGTCTATCGGTCAATCTGGCTTGGCTTCTCCATGGACCAATCACTCCTAAACACGCACGTCAAACTGTTGGCATTCGATCTACTCTCTCTTACGCCAACACCAGACCCAGCCATTCTTTCTCGTTCAGGGAAGCTCCTCTCACGTGCCGAAATCGTGGGTACAATCACCTCACGTGACCACAAACTCGGCAAATTCATGAAATTCGCCATCGACGACAGCACGGGGTGCGTCCAGTGCGTCCTCTGGCTTAACCACCTTAGGTCTCCGTATTTCTCTCGCCGTGACCCGGCAAGTGTTCGGGTAATTGCCAACGTGGCGACCGACTTTGCCGCGAGGATTAAAGTTGGTGCGGTGGCTAGAGTGCGAGGAAGGATTGGTAGTTATAGAGGTGACGTGCAGATTACGGTATCTGATGTTGTGATTGAGAAAGACCCCAACATGGAGCTCTTGCATTGGCTGGATTGTCTGAGACTGGCGCGTAAGTGTTATGATGTTGCTGTGACTAACAAATCCAAATAAGTGATTGCTTTATGAACTGTTGAATTTCGTTTTTATGGGTTAAATTCTTAATCAGCTTATTTGGCCCTATCAAATAGATCAAGCAAAACCATTGTTAATGAATCAAATAGATCAAGCAAACATATGTGATTATTTGAAAAACAGACATATAGATAGAGAAAGGATCTAGTAGGCTAACATAGCTTATAGCTTATATGGATTGTAATGTAATACTATTTAGTTAATTTATAATTTTTATACATTCACGATATATTATATAATTTTATCACATATCCAAATGTTGACATATAGAGTCCATTAAATTATTTTTTTATGCATATATATGCATGTCTTTAGATATTATATTATTTAACATGAAAAGAAATTTTATTATTGATCATTTTGAGCACTTAGATATTTACCTGTATCATTGTGCTTCATTTGGTTAGTTGGTTTTAGAAACTTTTTCAATTTGTTTGTTATTTTATAAAGAGTACAATAAATTACACATATTTTTATATTGATATAATATTATTTATTTTGAGTTTAAATCTTTATGGTTTTGTTTTTGAATTTTATCCTAAAGGTCTCATACTAATAGAGATACGATTCACTTTTTATATACTCATGATCTTTTTTATTTTTTGTTAATTTGGGACTTTGTTTGTTTCTTATCCCCTCGAACAAAGGGCCACACCATTCTACATGGTTTGAACCTCTCTTCAAACGATATCTTATCTATTTATCTTTCACACAAAAAGACTTCACTCTCTTGAGTCTGCTACTCATCTTTACTACATTGGGCCACACGCCTCACATGAGGCACTAGAATATTGCCTGCCTCGAGAGCTCGCTCTATTAGGTCAACTCCACATCATTGCGTTGAGAAAACATACCTTACGTGAAGCCCAAAGTACACCATCACCCGTTCATAGAACTCAACCACAGTTCCCATTGTAAGCAAACCAAGGGCTTACTAGGCTCACCACCTTTTCGTTTGGCACCGATGATTTTTTTTTTGTGGATAATTTCAAGGACACCATTGCTTGTCCATAGAGCTCAATCATGGTTCTCATCGCAAGCAAACCGGGGACTTATCAAGCTCACTACCTTCTCGTTAGGCACTGAACCACGGTTCCCATCACAAGCAAACGGGAGAATTATCAGGCTCACTACCTTCTCATTCGTCACTGAGAATTTTCTCCTTATGGATAATTTTCAGGCATGCTTTGATACCACTTATAAAGACAAATGAACCACACATATCTCCACATTGATATGATATTGTCCACTTTGAGTTTAGACTCTCATGGCTTTAATCTTGGACTCTACCTAAAATGTCTCATACCAATAGAGATATGGTTCATTCTTTATATACCCATGATCTTTCAAATTTCTTGTCAATGTGAGACTTTATTTGCTTCATTGACGGTCTTTCCTTTGAACAAAAAATCACACCATTCTACGTGGTTTGAACCTCCTCTCAAACGATATCTCATCCATCTATCTTCCACACAGGAAGACCTTGCTCCCATCAATCTGTAATTCATTTTCACTGCGTTGAAATGGCACGTCTTACGTGAAGCACCAAAGTACTGCACTGTCTACCTTGAGAACCCACTCTATCAACTTTGTTTACTTCTTTAACGGTCCTCCCTTCGAACAAAAGACCATACCATTCTACGTGATTTGAGTCTTCCCTCAAACGATATCTCATCTATCTATCTTCCACACAATAAGACTTTGCCCCCATCAGTCTTTTATTCATCTTCACTGCATTGAAGCGGCACGCTTTACGTGAAGCACAAGAGTACTGCATTGCCTACCTCGAGAGCCCACTTTATCAAGTCAACTCCACATTATTGCGTTGAGAGAACGCGTTTATGTAAAAGCTCCAGAGCACACCACTGCTTACCTATAGAGCTTAACCACAGATCCCATTACAAGCAAACATGGCTTTATTAAGCTCACCACCTTCTCGTTTGGCATCAAGGATTTCTTCTATATAACTAATTTTGGGGCATAACTGTGATACCACTTGTAAGGAGCACAATGAATTACACATATCTCCACATTAGCATGATATTGGCCACTCTAATAATTTCATTTGTTGTGCTGTTAAGAAATATTTGCAAAGTCTAACTGCCATGTGTTTTATTACTTGATAACATGAATTGTGATTATTTGGTTCTTATTTCCATAATGGTATAGAAGTCACTTTCGTATATTTCAAGATGGGTATTCTACAATCAGTTGTAACTAATCAGTGGTAACTATGATATATTATTAAATATCACAAGTAAATATTTGAGGAGCCACTTTGGTGAAATGGACAGAAACCCAACTTCGTAATTTCCATTTCGATTGTTATAATTTTGAGTTACTTGCTCTGAATGAATGGGCTGGCCGAGGGCAGAAAGGAGTCTAATTAGAGCTAAGATAAGATGACTGTTTATTATTAGTGGAGGCTGGAAATGACATTGGGCATGTTTTGGCCACTAACATACAAGTTTTGAGCTATATGTTGAATTTTGACAATGTGCAAAACTAAAGCAAGTTACTACAAGTTAGCTAGTGATACTGATTGCAACAAATTGAGTTCAGTAGACTTAGGCATTTGAGATATTCTTTATTGTTGAATATACATTTATGTTAAGTTAGGTAATGATGTTGTCACGACACAGTAACAGTAGAACTGATCCTTTATTTCTGATTCAAATCTCTATTTTACATTTAGAGAATTAGGAATTTAGCAGTACATTGTGCTGAATGCTCATTTATAGCAACCACTTATCTGATTGAGCTGTGAATCAAACCATTTATTAGGAGGTTTCATTGCTATGTTGGTGGGTAGAAATTAAAGATGTTCACTATATTTGGGGCTTGTTAATGATGGAGATGGGTGAGACAAATTATGCCTAGACATTTAGGCTAAAATAATTATTGTGAATGTTTGAAACAACCTTCTTCTATTAGTGAACTAAATGTGCTCTTACTGGCATTAAATCAGTTCATTGTGGTTGTGGAAGCTACATTCCATTAATTATTCTTACTAATAGCTTACCAAGAAAATGTTCTGATAGGACACAACAGACTTGATCCTTACTACCATTACTCAATTTGGATTGATTCTTAAATTCCCAAATTATTTCCTGAAGATCTTTCTGAGGAGAATCTGAGAGAGTCAGCAAAGTCTTTGCTAGCTTGCAGCTTTATTACTTTTGTAAAAGATATGGGTCCATAAGGCATTGCATATGGAAAGGGATGTTTGAAAACTCATTTGCCCTTTTCTTTTAACACGGTATTAATCTAGATTATACATCCGATATGATTTGTTATTTGATATCTACAGAAGTGGTTTTGATCCACTAAGTAGCACTAGTAGATTATCTTTCACATGAAGAGACATATCTATCCGGATGATATGCACTAGTAGATTTGCCTTTTTCTGTTGTTTCTTTTTCATTTTGAAGATCTGGGTTTTTCTACGATCAGTGTAGTAAGTATATAGTTTAAATATTATTGTCCAGTTTATTTTGCCTATTTGTAGATATTCTTTGTCATTACTTGTAATGGGATGCTTGTTCTGGATACAAATTAAGACTGCATTTGATTAAAGTAGTATTATTGTAAACGGGTTACGACTTGGGATCAGCAGATGTTAAATGAGTATTTCTACCACTCTGTTAAAATATGAGAATAAAGTTATGCCTCAAATGGGATCGGGAATAAAATTATTACATAAACATTCAGCTATCTTTAATTGGTAGGTGAATTAGTTGAACAAGACACGACTTGTTCAATTCCAAAACATTCTAAATAAACATGGTTGGCACATTCATAATGCTCATAATCAAGCCAGATGGAACAAGGTTGGCTTGGCTGTTATAGATCAAATTAAGATGATATAATAAATATTAAATATATGGATATTAGATGGACCTCGTGATTTGATGGGCAACACGAAGGGTGATGAAGCCTATGAAAACAAATTAATAATTAATAAAAGGCAAGAAAGAAAGAAAGACTGTGGCAAGATCTTTCCCAGGTCAATGAAAGCAGCAAGCAAAGGACCCCCCTTTTTTTTTGGTGAAGTGAAACCACTCGATACTCATAATCTTCTAGCGCCAAAGTGAAAAGCTTCACGTCATCAAACATGAACCAAGTCTATTTCCTTCGCTTTCCTTTGTGGGTGTTTGTGTACGAGAACCATGCATTATTCTTGTAACTTGAACTGGAAATGGGTCCATTATTGCTACTTATCTCTTGTCTAATCGAAGGACGTATCATCTTATTTTCTCCGTGTGGACTCCTACAGATTTTGATGAAGGCGTCTATAATGATGATGACAGTAAATGTAGAGAACTAGGGCTCTGTGTCTTATTAGATTAAGGGCAAAACTTAAAAGCTACATTCATCGGACGCTTTAGGAACGATCGATAACGTTCAAATTTGAGGCTTTCTATTTTTTGGGCTATTTTTGTTAGGGCATTAGTACCATAGCTTCCACTTCCAGGATTTGTTTATTATAAAAAAGGATAAAAAAAATGAATGGCCATTGTGCATTGGGCTCCACGATCATGATGTGTCCTTCCTAGAGCATTGTCACAGTATGATAAAAGTAATTTTGACCGTTTGATAATTGATATGCCTATTTTTGGATAACAAATTGGGAATCCGGATAAACATAATTGCTTCGCAAAATACAAAACTCTTTCTTTTTCTTTTTTCCAGTTGAAAAAAGAAAATGAACAGAGAAGAAACCGGTTGTAATTTATAAAAATGAAACCCGGCCCCCTCATTAAAAAAAACACACACACACACACACACACAGAAACTAAGAAACCCAAAATTGAGACTGGCAACGAAGACAAAGAGGGCAGGGCAGAGCAGTCCAGGTTGGTGTTTAAAAGCTGAAAAAGCAAAAGAATCAGAATGAAAAATTTAAATTCTCTCCCAGAAGAAGATACTTTGCCCAAAGCACAAATTAAAGATCATCCTTTGACTGCCTCGTTTGTCTATCTACTAAAATTGCTCATTTAATTTGAAACATGGGGCAAAGTATTTATGGTAAATACATTAACCTTACCCCTTACTAAAAGTTGTCCAATCTTTTCTTTTTTAAAAAAAAAAATCATAATTTACATCAATATGGCATTAAAGCAATATTATGTTCATAGTTTAAATTTTCTGTAACTTTTGTATTATTATGTTCATAGCAAAATAGCTCCAAAAGATGTGGGTGGTGGACCATAAAATGCATTGATGATGCAACAAAATTGGACAGGCCAATATTCTTAAGTTTTTTTGGACACGTGAAGGGTTATATCAAGTGAGAGATGGGATGCTATTGCTAGCTAGCTTTTATGTAATACAAAATGTTAGAATTATAATTGGTTTTACAATTTCTTGATTGGCTTGGATCCATTTTTGTGAATAATTTGACGGTTGATATGATGCACCACATCCCACGTGGCAAATGATTGAGGACAATTCATAAGGTACAAGATTACAAGTCGCGTACGAAGAATAACAAATTCATCGTATCTTTTATTGACCTGGCGATGAATAACTTAATTGATATTATAATGGTTAGGCACAAGCATTTGTTATTATATGGGTAATATAGAATTTTAAATTTAGGTATTATTTTTATAAGGATTATTTTATTTATTTTTATTAATTAATTATTAAAATTATATATATTTTATTTTTATTTAAAAAACTTTAAAATTTGAAATTTAATTATTTAACCTAATTTTATTAAATTAAATTTAACTAAACTTAAATAGCAATTAAATAAATAAATAAATTTATCAAAAGATAATAATTTAGGGTATAGACTCATCTTCTAATATTTTATTAGATTTATTAATCATTTAATTTATCCTTTAATACGAATTGATTGATTAAACTCTAATCTCATTACAAGTCTTTGTTGATGGTCGAGTGACTATAGTACGCATTATAATAATCACTTATATGTCTATGGTAATCAAATTAAAATGTAATTCATTAAGAATATATTTAAATAATACCATACATGTCATATAGGTATATGTCTATCTTACATAGAACTCACAGTTATTACCCTTTGATCATGCATCAAATTATCATATGCTAAACGCATGAATTTTTTTGTCAAGTTTATCGTAGTTCTTCAATCATTCATAATATTGACCAGATATAATAAAGATATTAATATTAAAATAGAATGAATCAATTATATATATTAAATTCATAAATTAAGAAATAATAAAATTTAACTACATATTAGATTTAATAGTCTACCCTATAAATTGAGCTGAGGGTGCTAATCGAATTGGCTAGCCCCTCCTTTAATGCTCACCAAATTCAAAGTTCTATCCCGCATGTTGCGGGATGGGGAGGAGTGTATGTGTTGTAGGGTGTGTGTGTGTGTGTTATACACTTAAAAAAATAGTCTAGCCCTATAAATAAAAACTTAAATCGTAGTGAAATAAAAAATTTAGAGCTTATTAAGAATAACATCATGAAAATTATAAAATATTATAAAAATAAAAAGTTGAAGAAATAAAACTATTTTTTCTATAATCTTCAATTTTCTATTCTTTTTTATCCTCCAAAAACTGTTCTTTCTCTCTCATCTTCTTTTTTCTCTTGGTTTCGAATAATTAAACTTTTTGATATTTTATTTATATATTTTATGTCTTTAAATTATGATAAAACATCAAATACAAATTAGATTATGATTACTATTTATGAGATATTGTTCACACAACTGTTACAATTATTGTTTACGGCGTAACTATTCACGTAATTGGGGGAGGGAGCACTGTAGCATAATATTATAGAAATTTGATATTTTTGACTTATTTTTATTAGATTTTCATCCTTATTTACTCCATTAACTCCAAATATATAAAATAAAATAAAAATACATAAAAAAGTCAAATAATCTAAATTTTAACAAATAAATATTAAATTTGAAAGATAAAAATATTAAACCTAATTAATCTTATCAAACCCATTTGTGTATGTTGTGTTGTCTATCCTTATTGAATACCGTCTTTGATAGAAAATTAGAGTTTTATCAATGAGAGCCACTTGTTAAAATGTATGATAGTTAAAATGTATGATAGTTTTTTAAAGTTAAAAGAGAATCATTCTCCTGCTTGTTACATGAACATGATAACCATTGCATTTACTAATTGGACTTATTGCCCTTTTATTTTTATTTTTTGTTTATCAAATATTGTTATTTATAAAAATGCAGGGTTTTTTTCAATTAATCAGATGTGGGGATATGCTAGCGAGAGTTTGACCCTTTTCAAATTGTCTATTTATTTCATAACTTTTTTATTACTTAAAACACTATAAAACCACACAATGTAAAAAATTATTCATTATATGATAAATAATATTACTCAATAAATTATTTTTATTGATATGGTTGAAGGAATCTATTCCTCTTGTGAAAACATTAGATTTAACGCCAAGCTTTAATTGAGATCAATATTTCACTCTAATTTCTTTTTAATTGCAAAAGAATATAATTGACAAGTAAATATAATATCAATAATATATAAAAAGAAAAATCAGATCATTCAAAAATATAATACAACTAATTTACGTGGTTCAGTAAAAGCTTACATCTACAGTGAATAAATGAATCATAACCTATCTTATTAATTTTTATAGAAATTATGAAAAAAAAACAAATAAAGAACTCTCAAAATAATTTATATGTGGCATACTTTCGTTCTTTCAAGAACAATAAACGCTCAATAATAGTTGCACCCTAATGCACATAAACACTTAATGTCTATCTAATTCTTTAAACTCTCTTCGAGTCTCTCCTTTAATGCTTAATAAATCTATAATGGTTTATAAGAGTTTATAGAGTGAGTAAAACATCCTTAAAAATCTCATACCTAGTTAGAATAAAAGTCCATATATGTAAGAATCTGAAACCTACTCAAATAAGTCGAAAAAAATGAGAAACAACTCATCGGCATGCCATGGCATCAACAAGCCATAGTGCCGCAACCTGACTTCCTTTTAGCCATAGCCTTAAACTCCGAATTGCTTCTTACGAGCGTTCTAAGCCATTCTTCTCCTTTATGCGCATTCTAAGCCCTTTCTTATTTCCAGTTCTCTGTTTTGCTCATTTTTTGTACACACATCGTATACTTGACTTCATGATGACTCTTTATTAGGTTCCATCTTAATTAATGCCCATCATGATTATTAAATCACTATTTCTAACATACTATTTATTTATTCAAAATCTCTCCATAAAAAGACCTCTAGATTATATCCACACCAATGTTAAGCTGATTCTAGTTAAGTCATTGCTAAAACTTAATTCATTATGGGTTTGTGATGTTGCTCTCCCAATGGTATAAGTGCTCCTTACATAAGGTATGAATGTAAAGCATTCCTTTTTTACCCTTATCACTTCGTGAGTTTATTTTAGATGTCACCTTATGGTTTGTATTACCCTAACACACTTAGTCACCCCTTTAAGTACTCAAATGCCTCTTTTGTGCTTCTCACCTTCCATCCTTATAAATCATTTTACTATCATTAGTTTTCTCTTTTTTCGCTCTAACTGAATACCCTTCTTTATCGAACTTTCCTAAGGATATCAAATTTCTCCTAAGTTTAAGAGCGTGCCTTATATTATATAAGTCCCTAGATTTTCCACCTTACATCCTCAACCTTATGTCATTAAGCCTCACGACCTCACAAGTCATGTCATTTCCCATAAGAGTTTTACCCCTAACAGTTTTATAGTTAGTGAACAATGATCTATCAAGACACATATGGACACTATATCCAGAATCTAGTATTCGTTTACCAGTGTATTTTTCATCCAAAGATATTAAAGAATCTACAACTTCAATGTCATCTTCATAACTCACTATTGCAGCACTTCTACCCCATTCCTTTTGCTTTAGAATAATCTCTCACAAAGTGTCATTCTTTGTTACAAAGGAAACACTACTTGGATCACCTCTTATGTTGGTTGTTCTTTTTTTTCCTTTCATAACCAAAGTTGTTGTATTGTCATTTTCAGATATCTTCCCTAATTCTTTTGAATTCAATGATGTCTTTACATCATTTATTGTAAGAGTCTCTTTACTATACAATAGCGTATCCATAAAAGTTCTCATAACTTAATGGTAATGAACTTAATAGGATGATGGTCTTCTATTCATCATCCATCTTAATGCTTCGAGTTTTAAGACTTATGATGATTTTATCGAAAGCATCAATATGGTCTCTTAATAAAGAACCGTCCGACATAGACAGCTGGTGCAACTTCTTCTTCACATGTTGATAATTCGCTGAAGATTTTCTCATGTATAAGTTGTCGAGTTTCTTTCATATACCCAATGTTGTCTTTTCTTCATCTACCTCACTTAATACTTCGTCACTGAACACTAGTATTATGGTACTCTTAGCTCTCTTTTGAATTGTATCCTAATTTATCTTCTCATATTTCAAAGGTTTATTCTCTTCGTTAGTAAATGATTAAGTTTCCTCCAAGGTTGAGTCTAACCCTTTCTTGACTAGTAGAGCCTTAAACATTTTTCTTTCATAGGTTGAAATCATTCATTTCATTAAATTTCTCTATATCTTACTTGATAGTTGCCATGGTTTAAATGCTACCTAAGTGTCGGGGATCTAATATATGTGGGTGTATGTATGTGCAATTATATCTATTGCCTAAAATACGTATCATATACATATTAAATGCGGCGGAAGCGTATAAACATGCAATAAACACAATAAATAAATATATTAATCATATTAATATATTAAAATGCTTGAGAATTCACTTCAACATACAACGTTATACATATATTTTCTCGGAGTCCGCATGGAGACCAACTCGTGGGTAGTTTTAGTCACCAACTCGGTGGGCTTGGTGAAATGGAGAATTTGAAGCAATCCACCATTACTTCAATTGGAACTATAGAGAAAAATGAAATAATTTCATTTTTTTCAATTCCCTTCTTCTTTTTTTCTTCTCCATTTATTCTTTCTTTCTCTCGGCCAAATTGCAACACACACCAAAATTACAAATTTCACACACTTCTCATTATATATATATATATATACAATAAAATAATATATTATATAATATAAATAATAATAAAATATATTATAATAGGTGACAACTATATGTCACCATATAATATAATAATATTATATATTAAAATAATAAGATATTTTAATTATTTAATAATTAAATAATCAAAGTGTGAAATGATCATTTTACCCCTCATAAATAGTTATTAAGTCTACCCCTTAGTGGGTCTCACAAAATCCGCACTTAGGTAAACTCAACCGAGGGTCCACAATGCGCCACGTGTCATTACACAATTAGTAAATAATAAATATTGACTGATTATTGTATTTAACACTTAAATACAGACACGCACGGATTCTCGTGGTAGTGCTGAATATTGCTGGATTAAACACTTTAATCGGACACGTGCCCCAGTGCACAACGAGTATACTCTATATCGTGGGACTTCTTAAGTCCTACGCCCAATTAGTCAAATGGAACTATTCCATGAGTCTGTGAGCAATGCCCCATGCACACGTCACAGATATACAAATCAACGCGTTGAACCATATAAGTTGAGGTTACAACGCTTACGTATAGTTCTTTCGTCATTATATCCTGGATGTGCGGGGATATAAATTATCACCGTCAAATCCCCTAGTGCTCATCCATGTCTTATCTTCAGACTTGTATCTCACAGAACAATATGTGCAAACTCTTTTTCCATATTGTTCCACCCTGGTGGAACTTTTTCACATGATTAATACTTGTGGCCACAAGACTTTCTGAGATATAGTCTCGAAGCATCTGAATATCATGCTCCCTACGCGAGCTGACGAATCTCATATTTGTACACATTGAACTCCATAAGCATCGGACTATACCCAGCGACACCCAACGGTCACACCATGAAAGGTCTGTGACATGCATAGAACCAAAGTATGATGGATCACTTACAAGCCTACCATAGCACTCAAGTCAAAGGATCATGTATACTACTCAACTCGAGAGGACTCTCCGTTGACGCTTACATAGGGTGTCTATCAGAGGCCCTTATGAGTCTGTTCTATATCCAGTCCTAATTGGATACCCATATGTCAATATGAGCTCCAAGCTCACGATCGACTAGGAACAACTATTTATACCCTATAGGTACGACATATGCTGATCTATATATAAAGGTATCCACCGACAAACCCGCATCGGCAGAAATAGATCAGGGACTATAATTTGAGAACATATTTGCGTAACTAGCATTTTCTGACACCCGACTACAACTCTTGTAACTATGCAGTTACTGGTATATTCCTAGGTCTATGTCTCATTACAAACAATGCTCAAACTCTTGAACTGATGAGTATTATAGCCAGCTAACACTTAACTGTGCTAATATTTAGTATTTATATCTCTCAACGTAGCTAACTATAAGCCCTTATCTAAACCCCTTTAGATCTGATCTGAACACCTTCAAATCGTACAATGTCTGTAATATTACATTGCATGGTACCATATTAATAGGTATTAACGATTTAATGAGAATGTACACTTGTATAAATATACAAATATATGTACATTCGGGGATGACACGTAAACACTGACCCTAACACTAAGTATATTATCGAACCAAGATCTGATACCAGTTTGTTGAAAAGAATCTCCTCATCTCGTAGAAAAATTAGGTTTAGCACCACTCTCTAGTTGAGATCAACCTTTCTCCATAATACTCTTTTGATTACTGAAGCGTATAATTGGCAAGCAAATATAATATCAAGAATATAAAAAAAAAACCCAGATTAATTAAAAATACAGTATAACCAATTTAGGTAATTCAACAAAGGCCTACATCCACGATGGATTAAGGGATTTTAGCCTCTCTTATTAACTCTTCTAGAGATCACGAGGAAAAACAAATAAAAAACTCTCAAATGAATCTATATATGGCGTACATTCGTTCTTCTAAAAATAATAAACGCTCAACAATAGTTGCATCTTAATGCACACAAGCACTTAGATTTACTTAGTTCTTTAATATCACTTAAAGTCTCTCCTTTAATGATTAATAAGTCTATAAGGATTTACAATGGTTTATATAATGAATAAAACATTCTTAGAAATTCTAAATCTAGTTGAATAAAAGTTCGTGCGTGTAAGAATCTGAAACCTACTCAAATAAGTCGAAAAAAAATTTATCAAAATGGGAAATAACTCATTGTGGCGTTGTAGCACCATTGTATCAAAGCCACGGCACCACGTCTGGCCAAAGTTAGGTCGCAGCACCTAACTACTACCTTTTGTAGGGCTATGGCCTGGCTTCCTCTTGGCCACGACCTCAAGCTCTGGATTACTTGTTATGCCTGTTTAAAACTCTTTTTTGCTCCTTATGCGCATTTCAAGCTCCTCTTTATTTTTAGTTCTCCAATTTTTTTTTTATACAATTATTATGTGTTTAATTTTATGATAATTTTTATTAATATTCATATCAATTTATATCCATACATAATTATTAAATTATCACTTCTAATATATATATCCCAACAATTAAATTCGTACAAACTCATTGTACTAATGAAAAACAAATGTGGATCGATCGAAGGAAATCTAGAAAGTTCAATAGCTCTAGTGGTTCACTGTTAAGTTTATTAGTTTCATTTTAAAATACTATTCCTAAGTCATCATCGTATGAAACGCAAACAAAGGCAGTTTGTAAGATAGCTATAAAGAACAAATCATATTACCAACCACCAACATTTGAAGCTCACGATAAATGATTATTCATCAACATATATTTTGATTGATAGACATCAATCATGAACCAAATGGAAAAGCTCTAAGACCATTTCCATATAAAATCGGGTGATAGCCACGTTGATTAATTTTTGAAAAGCAAAGATTTTCTCTCTTTGACAGCCTATAAACGGGGCCAAATGGGCTACAATGATAATATCGGAAGCTTCACTATTTACATTTACAGTAATAATTTAAAAAAGAGTTCCTCGTATTAAAAAAAATTCAATTAAACAAGCACTTGTAAGCATTTATTGGGAGATTCTCATTTCCCATTTAAGATAAGAAACCGAGGGTTTGCTCTGAAGTTTTTCGCCGTCGATTTCTAATTTACTATTAGTTTAATCCATTAAATACTTAAACAACTTGATTGCAAAGAGCCTTGAAATATGAAAAAAAAAATTATATTTAAAACTTAGCTTAGGGAACCGGACACAGTCTCCCACGAGGCATGTGTATTAAGATAAATCAATTAAGAAATCAAGCAGCCTGAAAATGGATAGCTTAAACCAAGAAATTTACTTTGTTTTAACTATGGTTTTGTTATAAATTAAGCAGCTTATTTGATTGTTACTCGAAACCCTAGGAGATGGCGTGGGCGGTGGGTGAGCTTAGCTAGAATTGGGGGACCTTCAATGCCCTAAGCAAGATCCTACATCTATGTAAATAAGTTTATTTTTTAACTTTTTACCCAGGATGGTGATCCCCTAAGCACAAAATTACATTAACCCACAAGAGTTAATTTGATATTTTTATTAATGTACAACCCAAGATTGTGCGATTGCTTTGTTTCTCCTAGACATAGGTATAGATTGAGTCAAAAAAGGCTCAAAATGGGATTGCAGGCTAACATATTGACTGCTAAAAAGCAACAAAAATGAATGTTTTGAGGAGATACATTGCTTCTAAAGTTAGAACATGCAAAATTAAACAAATTGAAATCTTTCAAACCCCAACAATGCACTTAACATTTGATTGGAGAATCTGTTTCTCATCATACAAAAATTCTCTTTATGAGAACCCTATGAACCCATAGATATCTCAAAGCCCGAAAATCCACGTTAAAAAGAACAGTCTTGACATATAGAAAAAGAAGAGCAAAATCAAACATTTTTTTTTATAGAAAAAGAAGAGCAAACTCAAACATTTTTTTTTAAAAAAAAGAGAGAGATGAGATGAGATATCCTTACCACATTGCTCATCGGCCCTACGAATGTGCAAATATACCTACACAAGTTTCTTAGAACAATGGGTTAAAAATAGAAAACAAATAATGCATTTTAACTTTGATATTAATTTTTTTCTTCAAGGAAGATATCTGAAAGACAGGGAAACAAGCTCGCCAATAGAAGTTCTCTCTTCCTTTAAATTTTCTTTGTTGTTTAACTGCTCTTTTTTATTAATAGAAGACCAAATGGACTGATGGGGTATTGATTGGGTACAGGATCAAACCTAACTTTGCTGACCATGGACAGACCTTAACCAGAGAAACAAACAACTTTGGAGAGAGACTGATAGAGAGAATCCCCCCCACTTATTAGAGAGAGAGAGAAAATGGATCCGGGCAGAGAGTTGGGTGTGGGTGGGTGAGCAATATATGAAATGAGATAGCCATTGCCATTTGCCCATCAATTTCATTTAACCCCTTGAGCTTTGTATTGGGTCATTGCCATTGGCCTTGAATTTTGGGGTAAAAAAGCCTCAAGAGACAGAGAGAGAGCTCTCTTATAAGCTCTCTCCTGCACTTTATTCTCTTCAAATTCGATATTTGGCTCTGTTCCCAGAACGAGGTTTATTTTGGTTATAAGACTAAACACATCTCGCTCTTTCCTTTTTCTTTTAAGTGAATGTGTCCTACATTGTCTTGTTCTAAACTCGGAATCTCATAGTCTTACTTCCACGCATCAGTTGTTTGTTTTTGCTTTCTTCACTTTGTTTCCGTTTCAATTCCCTTGTTTCTCCTCTGGGGTCTGGACTGAACGAAACAAACACTCAGTGAAACACAACAAAAGAAAAACCAACCAACCCCAACTGGGTACTTTGGATTTTACCTCTCAGAATAAGTATATAATGCCCAGAAACTGGAATTTTCATTGGTTCCCTTAACTGTTTTCTCGTCATTACATAAACCAAACAAATAGAATACTCGTTTTATTTCTCTCATTTTTCTCTTGCAAATCAGTAAGACCTTCAAGCCATTGAACCATTCTTTCTTCCACTTATTCAAGTTCTCTATTAAGAAAAAAATCAAACCCAGAAGTTGAAGTAAAAAAAGGAGAAGAAAATGAAAAAACAACCTTGAAGGTTGTTTTGCTTATATATTTTGGTTTCATTCTTTACTTCACATTTCCTTTCAAGGAAAATCCAGCTGAAATACCAGTAGTTTGCTGGGTAAATTAAGACTACAAAATTATAAATCAGGATAGCTATATGAAGTTGTGAAACAATGAGTTATGGGAGCTCCAAGAAAAGCAAGGTTTGTGTTGATAAATGCCAGAGCTTTTCTGATTTATGTTTGCATTTTTTTTCCGAGATTGCTGATGGTGTTTGCTCTCATTTTGAAGCTTTCATGGCCCAAAACACTGGTCAAGAAGTGGTTTAATATCAAGAACAAAGCCGAGGAATTTCAAGCAGATGATGTCGTTTATGAGGGTGATTAATTATCTATTTTTCTCCCAATTTGCAAGGTTTAGTTGAAAATTTGGGTTCTGGGATTGCAAAATTTTGGCTTTCAAATCATTGGAAAAATAAAAAGGGATCTTTCTTCAACTGTTAATCTACTGGTTTTGGCTTCTTCTAGAGCCTGGGAACTTGCATTATTCTACTTCTACATCACTGTTTGCTTTGTACTAAAATTGTTTCTGATTGTTAATGGGAGGGGCTATTTCTGCGGCTACAATTTTGCCGCTCAAGATCTGTTATTTGTTTTCTTCCCATTCTGAAATTCAATTAATTGTTTTTATCAAAAAAAAATTTTTGTTCTTTATGGTGTTTGAATATGCGAGATTGATGGATACACACAGCTTTAACCACTTTATGATCTTTCTTTTTCAGGTTGTGATGAAGATTGGAGAAGCAACTTCTCTGAGAGAGAGGCATGCACTATCAAGAAAAGCAGAGCAGGTTCAGTATCAGACACTAACCCACTATAGCTTTGGACCACAACAAATAAGATAAATGCTTACTAAAATCTATTTTGCTGCACAAAGTTTTAAAATTTGGACCCAATATATTTCCAAATTAATTCTTATTTCTTAACTCGGGTGTACAGAGAGATCGAGCCGGAGGAACTCTGATCGACTTCGGCGAGGAAAGATTGACCTCGATGCCTCACAAGTTACGGATGTGCATAACTATAGGTATGCAGCATATGTTCTAGTCTTATACTCTTGAATAGATTTATATCACTAAAGTAACCGATTCTTAGTTTTTCTGTTTACTGCTCTTGTGTGTTCAGGATTTTTGTAGCTACATGGAATGTGGCTGGAAAAGCCCCTCCAAATTATTTGAATCTTGAAGATTGGCTTCATACCTCACCTCCTGCCGACATCTATGTTCTAGGGTATGCCCAATTAATCAGATTTTTCTTATGTCTCATTTGTTTGAATTATGTTAGTTTATGTAACAGAAGAACTTAATGATCCTTTTGGCATTCAGGTTTCAGGAAATTGTTCCTTTAAATGCTGGTAACGTTTTGGGCACCGAAAACAATGGTCCCGCCAGAAAATGGCTAGCTCTTATTAGGAAGACTCTGAATAGTCTTCCTGACACTAGTGGTGGTTGTCATACCCCTTCTCCAATCCCTGATCCAATAGTTGAATTAGATGCAGACTTTGAAGGCTCAACAAGACAGAAAACCTCGTCATTCTTTCAGCGACGATCCTTCCAGTCTTTGAGTCGCAGCATGAGGATGGATAATGACATGACAGTGCCACAACCCCAACTAGACAGACGGTTTAGTGTCTGCGATCGTGTTATCTTTGGACACAGGCCCAGTGATTGTGACCCCAATTACAGATGGGGTTCCTCTGATGATGAGAATGGTCCTGGGGACTCACCAATTACCACACAATACTCGCCAATAACTTATAGCGGATCCTTTTCCACAGAGGATAGAGATAGATCATCCAGCCACTCAAGATACTGTTTGGTTGCCAGTAAACAGATGGTTGGAATTTTTCTTACTGTATGGGTGAAGAGTGATTTAAGAGACCATGTTCACAACATGAAAGTGTCATGTGTAGGCAGAGGATTGATGGGTTATCTTGGAAACAAGGTACATTTTTGCTTGTGGAACTTTTCTTCAAATTGATAGTGAAATTTGTGATGGACTTAAAAGGAAAATACCATTCTTATTCTCTTGTGTTTTCCAGGGTTCAATTGCAATTAGCATGTCGTTGCACCAAACAAGCTTTTGCTTTATATGTAGTCATTTAACCTCAGGGCAGAAGGAAGGAGATGAGCTCCGAAGAAACTCTGATGTTATGGAGATCCTCAGAAAGACAAGGTTTCCTAGGGTTCATGGCATAGGGGATGAGAACTCCCCTCAAACAATTCTTGAGCATGAGTAAGGCCTTCATTCACTTAATTTCGATTATATTCTCTCGTTTCCTTGTTCTTTATTGACAATAATTGTTATGCCTATTACTTCAGCAGCCTTTTCCTTTTATTGCTCAAAATTCTAAGTTTGTGGTCATCTTGGTGCAGTCGAATTATATGGCTTGGTGATTTAAATTATCGGATTGCCCTGTCTTACCGTACTGCAAAGGCTCTTGTTGAAATGCGCAACTGGGGGGCTCTGTTAGAGAATGACCAGGCATGTTCACTACCCTCTTATAAGTGATTCTGTCTGTCTTCTTAATGTATCATCAGATTTTGTCTTAACCTATATCGAGAACGGCTCATTCTGAAGATTTGATGGTCTTTTACCTTACAGCTTCGCATAGAGCAAAGACGAGGGCGTGTCTTTAATGGATGGAATGAGGGGAGGATATATTTCCCTCCAACATACAAGTATTCAAATAATTCAGATAGATATGCAGGGGATGATAGGCACCCAAAGGAGAAACGAAGAACGCCTGCATGGTAATTTTTTTTTGTAAAATTGTTATTGAACTTGCATAATGTATACTACATGCTTATGGGACTTAAAAAAAATACCTATAACGCAAACAAGTAATTGTGCTTTTCTTTTTGTAGGTGTGATCGGATATTGTGGTTTGGAAGAGGTCTCTATCAGTTATCTTATGTTCGTGGTGAGTCAAGGTTCTCAGATCATAGACCAGTTTATAGCATATTTTTAGCCGAGGTCGAGTCTATAAATCGTAGCCGTATCAAGAAAAGCATGAGTTGTTCCAGTGCCAGAATCGAGGTTGAAGAACTATTACCACAGTCACATGGATATACCAATCTCAATTTCTACTGAGATGAATATCTTGTTGAGTAACATTCAGTATATTCTATTCTACTCAAAGCAACAGTAACTGAAGCAGGAGTATATGCTCCATTGTGTAAGTTAACAATACATGAAAATGACATTAATCAACATATTTTTTGTTGTTAGCTTGTTAAGTTTGATTTTTCATGAACAAACAGATCTCATTCATGTTAATACAAAATCAATTGAAGATTGCAATTTGGTCAAGAGTTTCAGCTCTGCTTTGTCTCCTCAACAAGTCAGGTAATTTTCTTTTTCTACATTTTAAATGATTTTAAAATCACTGGAAGAATTTTTTTTTTAAAAAAAAAACCAAGAAAAAAAAAATAGAAGAGCTCTTTTTAGTTATGATTAAGAAGACATTGTTGATGAGTACTTGCAATATACATAATTATAACTTTCAAGCATTAAAAGACGGATTGTTCGCATGCCTTGTACTGGTTACTTGTTGACCAACTGTATGGCCTCATTGCTATTGGAAAATGTTGGCAAGTTGAATTTAGCTTCCATATAGAATATGTACTGTGCATACTTTTATGAAGTGTTACTGTAAATCACGTTCTGTTCCATATTAAAGTTTTCAGTTGGAAGATCCCTTGCTTGTTCTTATTCTCATCTGTTGTTTGGTCCCCCATTTTGCAGGTTGGATCAGCTCCAAAGGAACTGTCTTGATGGCAATAGAGATTCTCTATTGCCAACAATCCAAAAGAAGGTTGGTCCTTCACTTCTTTCCTTTTCTCTGTTTGCCTGTTGTTCTTATTACCCAAATCCTTTTGTCTAATTCTCTCCATATCTCTCCCTTATAGCAGGAGGTACATATTGTGATCTATTGTCCGTAAATGCAAATTCGACAAGTTTGCAATGCATATATTTTTCTTTGCCAAGTCTTGATTGGCAAATATAGCAGCCCCAACCAGAACCAAGTTTTTGGGATTTTAGTAAACAGGTAAAAATTGATAGTGTATCAATTTGCTCTTCTTATTTTATTTCTGCAAGTCTTCACCAGTTGACATGGCTAGAGCATTTATTAATGGCTGTTAATAGTTTTGTGTTTGCACTTAAAAGTAGGCATTGATGCCATGTTAGTTGTGTGAAGACTTATAATTCAAGTTGTTGGTTTTTAATGCATAGCTTATTTCTCCATTTATCTTGGTAAAGACGTTGGTTGTTTGACAAATGTCTTCTCTCTGCTTTTCAGGAAACTTCACCGGTCCTGAAAGGTCAAGGACCTTGATCACAAACTTACTATTGTTTTTTCGTAAATAGGAATAAAGATAAATAAAGAAAAGTAACATAGCAAAAGAAGATAGGAGAGTCAAGGTACTCAAGTCTCTGTATTACTATAATTATTATTTTCAGCTTGGTAGTATTCTAAGAAAATGAAAGATTAGTATTAGATGTGATGGATACTCATTGCTGATGAAAAAGAAGAACAACTTCTGAATGATCTGAAGCTTCTTTTTCTGTTTACTGCTAATGATTTTACTGAAAAAATAAAAAGCAAGCCCGCTGATTCTCACCGTTCTAATTTTTATTTGTAATAAATTATCCGCGCTCTTGAAAGTTCAAAGAAAAAGTAAGGGTAGATCATAGATGAACATGATAGCTTGCTCTCTCTTTAGGGATGTCAGTTGCCAGACAGTTACCAGTTAGTCATTGTACATGTTTCATTTTTCTTTTTTCTTTTGGGATCTTTATCACACTTGTGCTTCATCAGGGCGCCAAACCTTTCCTAATGACATGGTTTTTTTTTTCTTCTTTTCTTTGGTTTAAAAGACAATGCTGCCCCCAACAAAAACATGTAGCCCCCGTAATGTAATTACTCAGCAGCATAAAAGCAAAATTCCCTTCGGTTTCTGGTTGCTAACAAGGGTTTTTTTTTCTGTAAAATTGGGGATGGATTCGGGAATTGGAAGTTTGAAACAGTGGTACTTCGGTAGCTCCAGCTGCTCTGCTAGCCACGTATATTGTACAGTTGGGTTTTAACTTTTAACTTGTTGAGTGTTGACCGACCCTACTGTGGGGAGGGGAACTGTCAGAAGTCAGAACCAAGAAATTTATGACCGTGATGTGCAAAGCAATTACTTTTACTACTTTCCAAAAACACTCTAGTACGGTGTGCTTTCAGAAACAAGGTGCAAAGCAATTATAACGCTCTCCTTAGTGACACCACTGTGCGATTGGTGTATATGCTGCCCATGACTTTCCATTCAAAATATTAAAAACTGATAAAATTTACGTGCAATTGATATGCCAAAATTCAACAAAAGTATATTGAAAACAATTAGGACAACAAAAGCAAACGCCAAAAAATCCGATGATAAGATAATATCAGATTTATCAGATGCGGTGGAAGAAAAAAATACTCGAGGCAATTGAATTTTTATTAATACCAAGGACTGAGAAGGGTGAAATTTGAAAAAGGGTTGAAATTAAAATTTTAAAAACCCCGAACTGAAAACAACGCGCGCATAAAAGAAAACGGCTTTTGTTCCCAAAGACAAGTCACCGTCTCTCCTTCTCTCACACTTTGCTGGTTTTCTGTGCCCACATCCTCGTCCACATGCCGCGTTGCCCTTTTCTTTCCCACCCGCCAATGGAGGCGCGTGTATTATACAAACTAGGACTGCTAAAGACAAAGATTCTGTTTTGACACGGGTTGTAAGAAATCGTGTGGGGCTGGGATAGTTGGAGAAGAAAGCGGGGCCCAATGGGACAAACACTTTAGCCGAACATGTTCTGCCATGTGGCAACTGAAGCCCCCACTGAGTTTGTCTATCTGGAAATATAAGGACATTAGATTAATATTCTAATGTAAAATTTCTAGATTCTCTGCCCAATTTCTTTTCT
The DNA here is from genome assembly GCA_946807835.1 of Ailanthus altissimus. Lineage (NCBI taxonomy): Eukaryota > Viridiplantae > Streptophyta > Magnoliopsida > Sapindales > Simaroubaceae > Ailanthus > Ailanthus altissimus. Next base: position 27,858,406 of record OX327684.1, read on the forward strand.
TGCTATATATGAATGATATTTCTATATCTTCATTTCTTTTCAAAGATTTTTTTTTTGTTTTAATTACATCTATTATATTATATTAGATTACACGACTATATTATAATTAAATTATATAATTTGAACTTTCTTAAAATAACATGTACATTTTTTAAATATACTCCATTTGAACTGTACTCTACTTAAATTATATTATTGAATATTGAAAACAATATTTTTATATCTTCTTTCTTTTCAATTTTTTTTTAAATTACATCTATTATGTTATAATATTAATATTACGTTAGACTATACTATATATATTATACAATCTAGATTTTTTTCATAAACACCATGTACATCTTTAAATTACACTGTACTCGCCTAAATTATACTATTAGAAATTACAATTATTATGAGTAACACGTACAAATTTAAACACATCCCTCAAAATTAGAAGGCTCTCAAATTGTACCCACATAAACTATGCTACTGAAAATTACAAATATCAAGAGCAACACATACAAATTTGAACACATCCACCTAAACTATGCTATTGAGAATTACAATCATCAGGAGCATCATGTATAAATTTGAGCACATCTCCCCAGAATTAGAAGGCTCTTAAACTATACCTACCTAAACTATGCTACTAGGAATTACAATCATCACGAGTAATGCGTACAATTTTGAGCACATTTTCTCAAAATTAAAAGACTCTCACAAAACAAGATGAATAAATTTATTCCCTGACAACTACTTACAAATTTGAGCACATCCCCCCAAAACTAGAAGGCTCTCAAATTGTACCCATATAAACTATACTACTGGGAATTACAAGACGAGAGGACAAAATTAATTGCCTAACAATCGCTTACAAATTTGAGCACATCCCTCCAGAACTAAAAGGCCCCCAAACTATACCCACTTAAACTATGCTATTGAAGATTACAATAATCATGAGCAATAGGTATAAATTTGAATATATTTTTCCAGAATTAGAAGGCTCCCACAAGATGACATCCCCCCCGAAACTAGAAGGCTCCCAAACTGTACCCACCTAAACTATGCTACAAAGAATTACAAGATAAGAGGAATAAATCAATTGCTTGATAGTCGCTTACAAATTTGAGCACATCCCCTCATAACTAAAAGGCTCCTAAACTATATCTACCTAAACTATGCTATTGAAAATTACAATCATTAGGAATAACATATATAAATTTGAGTACATCTTCCTAGAATTAAAAAGCTCCCACAAAATAAAATGAATAAATCAATTGCTTAACAATTGTCAGGGCTCGAACCCCTGATCTTGGTCAGAGAAGTGCATAATACTTATCGCGGGAGCAAAACCAGACATACTTTTCAAAGATATTTCATTATTTATGTTAGACTATACTTTTTTTATCCTTCTCTCACATTATCTCTATCGATTGTTTATGTATATCTTCTTCTTCTTTAAAAGAAATAAAAAAATGTTTTGTGTATATGCTTGTGGCACGTTAGCTTATCAAAATGATAAGTTGTTTGCTTATAAAGAAGATATGCAGATTAGCACTTTAAATACTTTGGAACAACGTGCATGGCACGTACGAGATATGATTAGCATATGGGACTAATTAAGAGAAGAAAAATAATATGTCCACAGAAAATTGTTCCCAACTAAGCTTCAAATGTCTTTATAATTATCAAGATCTTGCATGATATTTGGATTTAGTTGACCTTTTATTATTTAAATACGATTAAAGAAATAATTTATTTGTCAATAATATATATGTTTGTAAAGCAATAATGAATGGTATCATATACACGCGGGGGGTGATGGGTTGCCTAGAATTTTGAGATTCAATCTTTGAGATTTATACTCTACAAGAGATATTAGTCGCTTTCAAGAGCCACAACTTTGCTCTTTCTTAGTTGTATTGGCCCCCCTTCTCAGCTGTTTTTTTTGCTTATGCATGAATAATATATGAAGTAACTCTACGGATTTGGTATCATGTTGCTATCAAAAACCAAGCAATAATTGCATTTGAGTGTTTGTCCACCTTTAAGTGCTGTGCACTTTTCTAGTTTTATGTTATGTCTGTCGGACGTCTCTCTAATTATTTTTCTTTTTTTTTTATATGAAAATTTTATAATTTAGGTAGAGTGACGACAAAAAATAATGTTATAATATATAATGATTCATCAACCTATTGCCGGTTTTTATAAGACACAAATGGAAGGAGTTATCTTAGAAGTTACAAGGGTTTATGCACAAAGAATGAGCAAGGCCTTATGGGTTGTATCCGAATACATGAAAAGATATGTTTTTATGTCAACAACAGAAACCCAAGTTTATGGAATTGTTGATCTTATATCGGTTGAATAAAAAATAGCAGTAATTTCACACAAATGCACAATTTAAGATTTTATGTTCTTAACGATTTCGATTGTATAATTTAATACTTTATAATCTACATAAGATGTATGTAAAAAATGTAAAATAATATTTTTAATAATTTAATTGTATAATCTAAATATCTAATAAAATATTTTATAATATAATCTAACGTAACACTAATAGCAATTTTTATATAAAAAAGCAATAATTGAAACCCTATTTCTACATTACTTGAATATCGGAGAAATGCATCAAAGAAAAATATATATATATATATATATATATGTGTGTGTGTACAGTGCACTCGCAAAGCATTGAATCAATATTAGTGAGGGACTCTTGTGATCAGACGACCAAGATTTATATAGACAGGTTTGTAATTGGACGTTTCACAGATTGAAGAGGGAGAAGAGAATCCCATAAAGCCTGGATCAGGACAGACGTGACTTTTTGCATTTTTCTCTTTTATTTTATGCATGGGTACCCGAGAATTTGCCATGCTCTTCCATTTTCATTTTTTCCCCTTACTTGCAGCTTGCTTCTTAAATAATAAGCAATAATATTCGTTTATTTACATGGATTTTTTAAACTGTATATATTAATTTTCTCTTGTTATTTCTTCTTTTCAAATCACAGAAGTTTCCTCTATGGTAGTCAGTAGAACCGACCAGACTTGACTCTCTTGTCCCCCGGCCAACTCTTTCACCCTGTTTCCTGTTGCATCTTGCATGCATGCACCCCACTTTAATTACTTTTGTGAGACTCGATTTAAATAAAATGGATTAATTAAAGATTTCTTATTACCTAAGAACAGAAAAGTGAAGAAGGAACCCACCATATTAAACTCTTTTTCAAGTGAGTCAAGAACATGAGAGTATTTACAGTATTTGAAAAACTTTTATGTTCATGTGGACGTGGATAATCTATTGTTCAGAGTCTGACAAGCTTCAAAGCATTTTCTTACTGTAAAGAAGCAATTTCATGTGGACTGGGTGGGTTACTGGCATATGACCAGATATATGCTTATGGATTTACGGAGTTTGGAGGTTTGTAAAGGTTAATCGAATTCCAATCCAGGACCAAATACCATGGTTCTTTGAGGTAGTTTCAGTTGTTTCTTATAAAGGGAACATGGATACTGCTTGTCCATTGAAATTTGATTACCATAGATTTCATTAGATAGGATGATGGCGTCTCTTTTATTATTTAAAGAGGTTAGCTTGTGATCTAATCAAAAGATAAATATATAAAACTGTGCAAACAGACAGAAATTTAGATAACTAAAACATGTTTAAACAAAGCAAGTCGACTGAATGGGGCCTCTGCCTCTGGGTGGCCGTTTCTAAACCCTTCTAAAGTGCCACCTTTATATTATGTTGAATGGGACTAATGATGCATGTGATGTGGGCTCTAACCTCTATTTTAGAAATATCACTCGACTAACATTAACATGATGCAATCGAAGATTATAATCAGGTTACGGGTTACCGATCGATCAAATTAATGAGAATTTATGCGAGTGATTTGCAGCTAAGATAGTTCAAATCAACTTTAATTTACTGAAATGACAACATTTCAACTTTGTTTTTTTTCAAATATTGTTCTTAGATTTGGTTAAAGAAGGTAACAGTAAAGGAGGGGGGAGGGGACAGAAAATCCAAAGTGAGGATGGGATTGGCCGCACCTTGGTTTCTGTTAAATGAAGTAAACCAACAATTTTGCTTTAGAAAGACCCACATACAGCAACCCAAGACGGATTTGATTTTTATGAACGAAGAAGCCAAAAAGAAAAGAGAATTGATACAAGCTATGGCTCGCCTTCCCAGAATCAACCAAATCCAACTATTTGACCACTGTCCTCTCCATTGCCATTGCTTCAGGGTAACACTAACCCTAGTTGACTGTCCACTTGATTGACCCCGATATTTCATGCAGTATCTGATAAGCCGACGTTAATTTGAAAGCAATGTAAAAACTAAAAACTGAAAAACTGATGTAAACTTTTTTCCACTTAATTTCCGCTGTCAGAACCTACATACTATAGCACATTTAGCCATACAGTGATTGCGAAGATAACGCAAAAACTTCTCAGAGGTGAAACCTGATCAAACCAATAGAAAAAAGATTCCATATGGATTTTATGTAATTAATGTTCTCTATAGACTATAGTGTTATTGAGTCGTCCTTAAAACTAGCTAGTGGTACAGTTGCAGCCACATTTGAGATTCCCAGAATCTACTGCTCCATTCATGGCTGTATATGTTGCTATCTCCATAGCTGGTATAACTAAATATCCTTGCCATGCTCCGTCGGTAAGCTATGCCCATACCACACAAGGGGACCATGAAAGGAATACTTATTTGTTGCTTTCAATAATTTGCTTCCAGCGGTTGTGATTGCTCGTCCATTGACCATTTTTGCCTGCATAGATAAATTAAGTTTAATTTCATCAATAAATACAAATTAAGTTGGAGGTAGCTACGTCTAAAGCTCCTTTTCTTCACATGCCATCTCTCTTTTCAGCTAATTCCCTTTTTTTCATTTCGCCTCTGAAGCTCTGAAAACGATCTTTGGGATTAAAAATATAAGAAGAAGAAGAATTGAAATGCACATAATAAACAACCCTAACATGGCTTGAAAACCATTGGACCACTTGGCTGAATTGTTAATCGTTCCTTAAGAGCATTTTGTGTTAGTTTAAATATCATAATCATAATTAACCTGCCGACTAAAGACAATAACAATGTCAATTATGGGAGCACTATAAGCATATAAATATATAATATATAATTATAACCAACTTTTTTTTTTATCTCTTGTTAGTAGAGCTCACATGCATTATAAGAGATAAGCCGCCTACTAAGGAGACCAGCGTTCAACAATTTATTCTGCTCAATGCTGAGACAAAATCCAAATCACACCACCAAATCCAAATCTCTTAGAAAACAATTACTCAATATTCATTTCAGACCCTCAAATTGATTATTACTTCAATATTCATCCATTTGTCCTCTTTCTTCAATCTAATTGCTTTTAAAATTCTCCCCATTTAAATGCATTGATAGCTTTTTGTTCAACGATGCAAGGAACATCTTATGTTTGGCTTTGGCAGGACGTGGCCACTGGCAAGTCTAGTCATGGTTTGCAACTCCCGAAAACTGACACCCTCAGGGTTGCCACGTGTCGAAGTGCTATTTTTGGAATGGGTTCTCCCAACATCTGACGTCAGCCTGGAGGACATAAGCTCAGCTCTGAGTCAACCGTACCGTTTGCTTACGCGTGCTTTGAATCTCTGACGTGGCGGAGGGTTTTGTTCTGCCACGTGACGTCACTTCTTCCAATTCGCAGAGGAATTGTTTTGGAACCGTGCGATTTGGGGCTCTTCTAATAAGTAACCAATTTAATGAGCCAGTTCTCAAAAGATTACGCTGTGAACTTGGAAGCATTTTTGACAAAATGCAACAATGATATCATGAATTGGGTCTCGTATAATTAGTTTCAAGGTACATCTTATGCTCAAATACATATGTGATATCATGAATTGGGTCTCGTATATAGACATAACACATGAATTTTCAATTGCTCTTTTTGCATGCCGTAATCGATCTACTGCTGTGAGTGAGCTGAAACTTGAAAGCAATTCGCCTTTTGATAGAGGCTGGCACTTGGGCCATCAGCGAGATGGTCCCAATGCGAGCCAGAGGCACAGAGCCGGTGGGTACTGGGTATTAATCATTTTAATTGGCTCACGATTCTGACAGTTCACTCACGCTTGAAAATAACAGTACAACGACAACACCGTCATCTCAGTCCGCATCTTTGCGTCAAAAGCTCAATCCGCCTTGGCATAAACCAAGAAAAATAAAAACCCAAATCTACCTTTGCGATTAATTCCCAACTCATTACATCATCACCTCCACGTGGCAAAATAATTTAAACAGAGCATGACGCTCGATAACTTGTCTGCAGAAGCAAAAACATAAATTGAGCTTAGCATGGAAATGGCAAGATTCTACGACCAGTAAAGAGCAAAGGCTCTCAAGTCTCGTCTAGAATCTCAAGAAATTATACAACAGAATGGATAGCAATTTTTTTTTTTTTTCCTAATGAATGTATCGTCAGAAGTTCTAAATTCAGCATTGATTATTATGTTTCAAGTGATGTCATATTAATATCCAAAGGATCAATATTGATTTAGGTTTTTGCTTGTGAAACAAGGTACCAGTTTATTCGGATTGACTACAGGCACACAAGGGTTGGTTGTGGGTGAGGCGACCATCCAGAGCAAAATATACCTTCTTCTTCTTCTTCTTCTTCTTCATCACTGAGTGACTGGATTTGACTACAGTACAGTGTGATATCATTGTTGGCGTAAGTAAATGTGATATGTAAAAGATTTAATAGGTATCTACGCCACATTCCACGTGCATATTTATTCCCCTTTTTCTTCACATAATAATGAAGTCATCCTTGTCTCGGACAACCCCTGCCAGAGAAAATAAAGAGATGAAAATAAAAGGGACAACTACAATTTTATCTTAATATTTTAAGTGAATTAATAATTTTGCTATGGTTAATTAAATTTTATTTTATTACTTTTTGTAGTTAATTTTAATAGCAAAATAATAAAAATATAATATAGTCATAAAAATAAATTATATATCTTTATTTTTACCGTTAATTTTAATGGTAGAATAATAAAAATACAATATAGCAATAAAAATAAATTACACTTGGGATCTATGACACAATCTTACTCATTCGTTATCTTTTCGAACACATGTTATAATTTCATCTATTAATTTAATTTAATATAATTTTAAAAATTAAACTTTAATAATAGAACACGTCATAATGTGATTATTATTTTTTAGACACTTGACACATTGTAATTAGTTTATTTTTAAAAATAATTTGTAAATAAATTAAATTATAAAAAAAAATTGGCACTATTGCCAAAAAAAATGGTGGGCGGCTGACCGCTATTTTTCTGTAACACGCCGACAATAAAAATTATCAAATTTACATTATTGAACTTCATTTTTTCTGATCTACACTGTGGTGAGATCATGTTTTGCAAAAAAAAAAACTAAAAAATGGCCAAAAAAGGTGGAGAAGGGCGGTAGCCGATCTGTCCATCTTTTTGGGCCCTTTTTTTGGTTATTTTTGCTAAAAATAATCCCACCACAATGTAGATTAAAAAAAATAGAGTCCAATAATATAAAATTTATTATTATTTTATTTATTAAATTTATTTTATTAAAATTATAACCAATTATATAATAACACGTATTATTTGTAATAAATTATATTATGACACATGTTCATTCACATAAATTTTCACATTTTTACATATTTGTTATTATTGGAGGTAAAATGGTAAAAATAAAATTTTCATCTAAATAGACAATAAAAATTAATAAATTATGATAAAATTATGTATTTTAGATCTAATTAAGATAAAATTGTTAATTAGTATAAAATATTAAAATAAAATTATCCTTATTCCAAAATAAAATTCCAAATTCAAATGCAAATACAGATACCTTGGAATTACAAAATGTTGGGAAGGCTTGGGTTTTATATATAGTTCGTTAATGGATCTAGAATGAAGCCCAAAGTAATGAGAAGCCTAATAATGATCTCAATAGGTGAACTTGTGTAGTTTGGACAACGATTAACGAGTTATGACAGAGACAGAAGCAACATGGATTAATAACACAAGTATGAGTAAGCCTCGTGAGACGGCATACTTGTGCTAGAAGCTAGATCGCCCGTCCTCCCGTTGTTCTTTATTATCCCTTTATAATCATCCCTAATGTGAATGTAGCCGCAAAATGTGCAAGGTCTCCTTCAACAGGAAGGGAAGACATGGACTACTCCAAATTTCCTCTTTTAATTTTAAAACCTCCGATTAAGAAAAATAATATTTGACATATGACATGAGCGGAAATTAACTAGTTCCACTGACACAGGAGGGGTTAGACTTAAATTCACATGGTCTGCCAAGTGTCCTAATCTTCACGCTGTTGACAGCCCGGGCTGATTACTTAGAAAGTAAATGGATAAAGATTTGAGACAAGAAACGAAGTTCAATACACAACCATTCAGATCCAATTTTCAAATCCACATATATGGCAACCTTGAATACCTGCTCCCACATCAACAGTTTGTCAGGTAGAGAAGGCCTAGTTCTCCAAATCCCTTGTAGAAATGTGAATAAGTGAAACAACAAACCTTCTCTGCCATGTGCACTGCAGAATGAAAATTCAGCAACCTTGACAATTAAGATATCTATGCCTTATCTTGCTTTTTTCTATTTAAAGAACTTTGTTTACCCTCTTATTTTGCTGTGATTATGCTAGTTTCTCGTCAATGTCTACAAGTTCTTAATTCGGGTTGTCCTAAAAAATGGAAAAATATAGTATTATAAATTTCAAATTATTTGATAAATCAGACCACTTTCAAAAAGCTTGAAAGAACATCCAGAATTAATATACTGGAGGCAGCTAAAAAATCTATATCTGTAAGAATTCAAAAAATGGACAATCTCAGACTCAAATCAGAGTACATTGCAAAGTCACGGTTACACAGATATACCAAAGGCAGTTCAAGCATGCAAACAGGGTATGGGTGGCCAGCTGATCCAATTTCTTGTGCGAATGTGGAAATCTATCCAAACATTATGTCAACAAAAAAGGTCAATCAAACACTTGAAAGCACCACGCAATTAGGGCTGGCAATTGGGCGGGGTGGGTCAAAGATGGCAATCTCCATTCCATACCCAAATGGGTTGAAAATCCCCCATATCCGATAAATAGCTTGGGTTCTAAGATGAGGATCTCCCGAATAGGGATGGGGTCTCCGCGGGTACCCATACCCGAATTTATTTATCTTTTATATTTTAAAAATATTTTTTAAAATTATAATAATACATTTTAAATAAAAAAATTATTATTTTTTTTCAATTTCGGAGTTTCAAGTCAAGTTCGGAGGTGATAACCTGTTCGCGTACCCGTCCCGAAACCCAAAAAATCACAAAATCTCCTCCATTTGGGTTGGGTTCCCACAAGGCCCCAACCCCATGGGGAATTTTGCCAGGCCTACACGCAATCAAGAATCATCACCCCAATCATCTAGGTTCAAACTTACTTGAATTTATTATGACCACTTATATTCACAAGGTCCAATCTATACAGTGTGAATCAGAAATGAACTAATGAAATCAAATGTTAGATAACAAAACTCTGAAAGCAAATGCTAAATGAAACTTCAATTCTTAAACCAAATTGCTTATGATCCTAAAACAAAGTAGTGCAACTATAAACAAACTAATGGTATATTTTCCATGAGAAATGGAAACTATAGAGCATGCCCATTCTATGAAGAAGTGCAAACCGATCACAAAAACTGATAGCTATGCACCTCAAAGTTGGAATAATGACTACTCCTATCTGAAACTGTGCAGCATACTTCACCAATTAAAAACCTGAACGATCCTTCACATCAGTCATCCTGCTGCATCTAGTCCCTGTTCCTCTTGATTGTTTAACAGCCCTCTCCAGTGCATTGTCAATTAGAATCTGTTTGTTGCGGCACTCGGGGGTGCAAAATCCACGCATGGCTCTGGTTATGGCATTTAGCGTCAGTCCAATTATGTCAATGTGCACTAAAATTTCAGAACTGAATACTGATAAAATAGAATGACAACATATATCTTTCACTGGTTCAAAGCATAAATTTTCATGAGTCAGTTCTTGAATCAGCTTACAAGAAACTGAGGCTAGAGACTTTTATGTAATGGATGGCGTTAAAAGAACATAAACGAACTGCAATAAAATTATTGACAATAAATAGAACCTCAACAACTCCAAACATGCCAACACATAAAATAAATGAAGTTATTTTAATTGACTTGATTGAATCGAAATCTTCAGAATTGTATGAACGGGCTAATTACTTTTCAGCCCAACAACTGCAGAAAGATGAAAAAACAAAATAGTAGATGTATTGGGAGGGGGTGGAGTTAATAACTAAGTTCAACAAAGACTTGAGACAAAGATGCAGAATGCAGTTATGTTATTGTTGATTTGGGAAATTAAAAACAGAAACAGAAACAGAAACAGATCAGATTGTAACTCAAATAAGGCCATCTGGGTTAGCAATATGACATAATACAATTGGGAGAGAATATTCAAAACTCAAAGAAGATAGAGAATATAATTCTCCAGTTTGTTGCCAGCTGATACCATGTGTGCACCGAGATGTAAGAAAACTTCAAAATATAAGAGAAAATTACTAAACATAAAAACAGAGATATCTGAAATTGAAAAAAGAAAGCACAAAGCAGAGGGCTAAAAGATACCAAAACACAATACAAAACCCTACAAATATATGATTAAATCTTTACTCAACTGTATTATGTTGCGTTCCAATTTCATATTTCATCACGGGATCCTCACTAAAATAAGCCTAGTATAATAATAAAATTTTCTATTATTTTATTGTCGTTTTTCAGCAGCCAAACAGAGCCGCAAAATATCAAAAATCAGAATAATTAAAGAAACGAATAGTCAGGGACATAGAAAAATGAAATCATACCCGTACATAAAGACGTCTGATTGAAGCATTTTCTTCTTGCAGAGATAACACCTCTCGAGAAAATCTCCACTCTGCCCCTGACCGTGACCATAACCACCACTCTCCCTCACAAACTCCGGCGACGACACCGTCAAGATCCCCACCGGACGAGATCGCTCGATCTTCGGAGATGAAGGCGCTTTCTTCGGAGATTCCCACCGCAGCTCCGCCGACAGTGGCGTCGAAGATTGGTTCAGAATTCCGAGGATGCCGGCTTGGTCGAAGCTGGACGAGCGCGCGACGGCGGAACGCTTCACTTGCATGGTCAAGGTTAGGATTTGACTCAAAAGACAGTAGTTGAGGAATACGAAATTAGGGTTTTAAATCTGAGAAGAATTTGGGAGCGAGTCGAGTGATTCGAGTGTTGTGCGGCAAAGCTATGAGTGTTGTTACCTGTTTGGTGAGCTCAACGTTTGGTTACAAAAGATGGCGCTTATTTATAGGATTCTGTGGTCCCCGGCCGTGGACCTTTTTTAACGACTTAAAAATCATACTTGCGTGTTTGGATTTGCTTGTCTATGAGTTGGACCATCATAAGAGATCAAGTGGACGAATAGCACTTAATTGAATGTCTTATATTGAGTAATCGGGCGAATTCGTATGGTTTGGTTCTTGCATCTCTAAATAAGGTGAGGTCATTAAGGCAAGGATCATCAATTTAACAATTAATTAAGCCGCTGAATCGGGTGAGTTAAGCCCAAATATAATCTATTAATTATTACTAAATTATTTATTATTCTGAAGAGCATGCTGTTTCAAGTTTATTCTGAATTTAACTTGGTACGTCATAGGTCAAAGCATGCTATTCAAAATCCACTATCAAACACTTAATTCAACAATGAATTGAAGGGAAAAACTTCCAATATCACTCCCCCCCCCAAAAAAAAAGAAATTTATCAACTGATAAATAAACTATTAGAAAACAATTGGAAATGTTTCACAGTTAAACTGGTGAGTGAGTTTTCAATCTATATAACATCATTCCAAGTGAAATAGTTCAAAGGAACCTAAATGGAGCAGTTCAATCTGTGTACAATGTTGATAGAAAATTTTATTACGATCTTTTCTTTTTTGGCACTGAGGTTTGCGTCACTTGCACTTTTAACTCTTTCGCTTGCCAAAACCTCCCCATCCTTTCTTCGATCTTTGCTCAGTTTTCTATATTTACATGGCATTCCTAAAGCTAAAATGATTTATATGGTTTCTTGCAGCTTTCTCTGTAAACAAGCCATTTTCTGAAGAACTTCCTCAGCTTCCGGTCTGAATACATCATAGCTTTGAAAAGCACTTTAGTAGCTTATCTTCATCAAGACAAGCCTACTCACTTCTTAAAGCTCAATGCTGCCTCTCTCTTTTTAAGTTATGCTTCTGTCTGAAATTTGGGAGCCTTTCCCTTACATAGAGTTTTATGGTATTTCAAGAAAAGGGTTCGGTATTTGTACTTGTCGATAAACATATTCTCTTTCTCCGTCATACCCACAACTTCATTTGCTCGGGCAAAAAATCGTCCCCTCACAAATGTACCAAGTACAGAATCCAGGAGTTCCTGATCAAATTTCATTGAAGTGGCAGAAGCAAAAGATATCATTTCACCTCACAGCTCTGTTACCTCTGTATATTTCCCCTCAATAGCAGCATAGCCAGTAACCATAGAATGGAAAGTTTGAGCATTTGGAAGATGACCCAGACTCCTCATCTTCTTCAAAGCCTTCTCAGCATCTTCCATCACCCAGAATGTAAAGTGCTGCTGTTCAAACACACAAGGATTCTCTTTTTCTTGTGGCTCATCTTCCTCCTCTTCTTCACTTTCTTTTTTATGCTTATATAGTGCTCCTGCTGCTGCTGCTCCTTCTCTATATTTATCCTGACACCTTAACCGACAGAGCGCCTTCTGTTGTTCTCCCTCTTGCCTGTCGCACTGCCGCTGGCACTGTCTCAAGTGCCCTTCAGGCTCACCGGTTTTCCACTCATCGAGGCTGCCACCATCCCATTCTTCTTCACTTCCTTCTCGTTCTCGTTGTTTCTTCTCTTTGTAGTACTCATCACACTTTTTTCTACATTGCTCCTCCTGTCTCTCGTCATATTGCTGTTGAACTTCGCACTGATGCTTGCACTGTTTTAGCTCTGGGTCTTTCGTAGCCAGAACTAGGCCCGGACAGAGGACCATAACAGAGAGTAGTAAGAGAGTTATACAGGGTTTGTTTTCACCGCCATTATCTTAAACAAGACAGTCCAGAACTGCTGCTTCTTTCTTAACTGATGAAGGAACGAAGAATTAACATGGCATTATATAGTGGGGACGGTGGGAATAGAAAATTGGGTGAGAATGCTCAAGGGAATGCATGCAAATAGACGAGTGTCCATCTAACGTGTCGAGCATGATTATTGCGATTGCCGCGTATCACTGGATTGGGATTGGTGATGACTTGAAAAGTTTTTAAGTTTTGCTCTCTCGGCTGTTAATACACTTGCAAGACACGCCCTCGGTTTCAAAACGGGGAATGTTGAGAAATACCCTAAGCAAAAAAAAATTATTTTAACCTAACAGCATAATGGTGATTTTTGTTACCTAATTAAAATCGAACCACTTTATTCTTAACATAAAATTTCATTTTCTTTAAAATTTTATAAAAAAAACTATTAAAATAATTTAAAATGACTTGAAAACAAATAAATCGACAATTTTTTTATGAAATTGTAAAGATCAAAAATTAAAATATCGATTTGATCGAAAAAAAATTTTAAAAATTACTTAAAATTGGTGAGTTTTTATTTTTTTAATTTATTAATATTTTTGTTATAATATTGTTATTGTCTAAATAGATCTAAAAAATATTATATAAATTGAGAATAAATAATTTTGTGAATCAATTTAAAATAAATAAATAAACCAAAGATAAAAACGGTAGAAGAAACTCAAAATTTTTCGCACGAGATGTGAGGTGGGGCTTAGTGCGGCATGTCGTGTGTAGGGCGTGGCACAAGTTGAGCGCGAGAATGGCATGAGATGCTATACTTCAACTTTCTTCTTTGATTTTTACTTATTTTTTATAAATTTTCAGTTATTTTTAATTAAATTTATCAATTTTAAATATATTTTATTCCATATTTATTAATTTTAATATGTATTTTAAATTAAAATTTTAAATAACTTATAAAAGAAAAATGTAAAATATTTAAAAATTAAATGGTCTAAAAATCAAGTGTGTGAACAAAAATAATTTTTTGTTTTAAAAAAGCAATTATTTCTAAACCTTTTTTTTTTAAATACGACAGAGTTGTCACGTAGCGGTACGGAATCGAATCTAGCAGACAAAATTCGGGCCGTTCGGGAATATGGAGTAATTAGGAATTGGCCTTTTAGTTCGAGCTACTGTCGTCCATCAATCAAGATTTCTAGTGGACATAGGCCGGGGCCGCAAAAAACAATTGGCATTCAGGGAATGGTGATATGATCGAACTTCACAACCTCTACAATCATATTGATTCTAGACTCTAGAGCAACGGTGAAATACTAAAATTTAGTAAGTCAGCGTGACACTAAAACGGGAATTGAAGGTTTTCGGCGCTACGCTAAAATTGGAATTGAAGGTTTTTGTCGTGATACTAAAACTAAAACGCTAAAACTGCAAACCTCTCGTCCAAGGGATAAAAGTTCAGAGATTGTAACGCCGTGTCGTAGCCGCCTGGTTGTCTTTACCCAAAACATTAATAATGCTGCTTCTCTACTCTAAACTGCTAATTTATTAGATAATATTACCCTTTATATATTCTTAAAATCTATCTAAATTTTATTTGATGGGGTATGTGTGTACACAACAGTCTTCATTACATTTATAAGAATGTATTCTTCACATGAATTTTTATTTTACATGTGAATCCAATTTTTACTCAACATGAAATAACATTCTCTCCTGCTCAGTAACACGATGCCTTCATTATATTTGATCTATATTATTTATCTCTGACACTCTATGTGTATTGTTCATTCCGCTATTTATAGAAAACCCACTTCCTATGTAGATTTTTTGTCCACATATAAATTCAAAATACAATTTTTAAAAGTTCAGGTGTAAATAAAAATTCAAATTTATCCTAATATTATTTGTGATAAACCGAGTGCAAACTATTGACTCAAAAAATTAACCTATTAAATAATGTTATTTATCTCCCTATATATTCCTAACTCGTCCAATTTCTATCTAACGCGAAATGCAACATTAGTTTAGGATAAATCCCACTCGAGCATGAAATAATCATTTACTCAAAGTACAGTTCCATTACTCATCCGGATTATTAGTACTCTGGAATTAGTAATGTTAGTAGTCATAGGCTATTGGAAATGCACGGCTTGGTGGTGACTCAAGTGGTGCATTAGTTACATCCTCAATAGTAGCTGGAAGTATCTGCTAGAAAGGTTGTCAGGAACATGAACAGAATGTAGTCAGACACAAGAATCATATATTAAGTTGCAAGAGCAAAATACTGGATGTAACTGAGTCTAATCTTACTATGATTGTCATCACATAAACCAGCAAAGTATGTGCATCTAAACATAATTACAGATTCTTCATTTCTAATTCCATTTTTGGATAACACCAGTGCAAATTCACTGTCCATGGGTCATTGATCCATTGTTACTTCATGTGAACATAACAGCAAAAGTAATTGTCGTTGCAAGGTTAGAGTCTATAGATGACATAAAAAAATATAGATTAAACCTGTGAAATTCAATAAATTTCTAGCACATTCTACTTGCAAAATAGTTCGAAATATAGGATACACGTACAAGATCATTATTTATCCTAGGCATACTTTTTCATGCACCCATACTTCCGTAGCACCTTTGATTAATATTTTGTCTCCACAAATTCAACAAAGGCTCTTCAAAGATCAGGCATGCCCTTTCCAGTTTTAGGATCATATGTCCTCTCCAGCACAAGGTCCATTGGACCAGCTGAAAAAAGAGATCAGAGTAAACAATACCAGACAACAGGCAAAAACAATTTCATTTCTTTGCTTCCTAACAAAAGTTTAAACTTCAAAACAATTCCATTCAAGTTTGTAATTTGCATCCGTCTACCATATTAAAGGAAATATTCATACAACTAAATTCCTACCCCTCAATGAAACAAGCAACACCATTTCCAAAGAGATTGTTAAAGGGAGCAAATGCCTCTAATTTTGAGGGCAGCTAACAAGGACCACCATGAAGGTAAAATCCATATGATAATTTTCACCTATAGTAATAATAACCACATTTAATTTTTGGTGCGAAGAACAACAAGAAATGTAACTCTAGATCCTCATTTTTCTATTCCGCAGGGAAAGAAAAACAATCTATCTATTTACATAAGATATTTAGGAATTTACAAAAATTATATTGATTCATAAAAGTGATTGTAAACTAGTGATCATTGATTAGTCGATTAGTAAATAAAACTATTGTACCATTAGGTACAGATTGAAAACACATTATCTCGTTTTTGTGCAAGTACAGTTCTTTGTGTATAGCATTTCAAGGAATTGATAAACAAGTTACCTTAAGATCTTTAATATTTTGCAAACAAGGTATATACATATATATACACATATATAACATGATGGTCAACTTTGTCAAAGATGCAAATTAGGATATTGCACGCAACAAATCATGAACATATGTGATAAGAAAAGTAGATATGAAACAGCAAACACAACATTCTTCTCTCTCTCTCTCTATATATATATATATATATCTGTATCTAACACCAACTATAGGTCTCGGTGTTGTCCTCATCTTTAAGATCTCAGGGCGAGGAATTATGGACCCAGATGCTTCTATACCTCTTGATACTCTAACCTTGGTACCATCTTCCAGATATCTAATTCCAACCTTGCAGGGGTTCCTGCATGAGTAACTATCAATATTCGTTTCTTTTGGAAATTGCATATGATTATAACACCACAACTGCTAGATATAGATCAAAAGTAAAATTATACCCTGTGACTGGGTCAACTACTTGAACATTTGAGACATGAAGTGGGGCTTCAACTGTAAAGATCCCACCTTCGTGACCTTCTCCTCCCTTAATATGCTTTTTTACCTGCATTAAAAACAATATTAAGGCAACGATGAATATTATTAGACATGAAATAATTCATTTATACTTTAAGAGGCAGGAGAGAACACAGAAAAAATACATGCTCAGAAACAAATAACGGACAAAAATGCACTAGAAATCCAAAACATGAAAGATGGTATGCTAGAAGATAAAGGAAAAGACAACAAGAATATATATACTTAACAGAAGATGAAACCACATTGGTTGTCTTTTTTTCTTAAAAGTCAACAACATACCCTTTTATGGATAGTGTTTATATTAGAATTCAAACTAATGATGTCTTCCAGAATCAGCATAATTCTTTGCCCCTCATGTGCAGCAGCCATTGTATCAATCATGAACTAGCCTTAGCTTAATCTCTTCACAGAATAAGACATCAATATAATCAGGCCAATGAGGAAAGCATAACATTTAACCAAGGAAGAAAGTTGGTGAAACATGCTATCTCACCAGTAAGCATAAATTCTCAACTTCTACTATGATATTTATGCCACTAAGTAGTGACAGAATGTCATAGGATCTTCTTTATGGGCTGCAGATTTTACTATTATTAATATCTTTGTTAATTCTGAGTTTAATAACAAAAGCACAAAAAGAAAAATCAATTAAAGTTTCCAAGCAACGATTGGTGGAACAATAAGAGGTTTATTACAATAAAATAAATATATTATATGAGAAATGCTACCTTAACAATGGGCAGGCATGTCATCCCTACCCCTTCCAAACCAAAAACTAAGACAAAATTACAACATAAAAGTGTAATTGGTGACAGAGCAAGACTTTTGGAATCAGAATTGCTCACCAGATTCTTCCCCTCAACAATAACACGATTTTGAGACCGAATAACACGCTTGATAACACCAGTATTGCCTTTACCTTTCCCCCTGATTATCATAACCTGTGAATAAAGATGAAAAATAACATATTAGCAAACTCCAGAGAAGATAAATTAGGGCAATTAATAACATCTTTTAATTTCATTCTTACATTATCTCCTCTGAGTATTTTCCAGTGCCTAATGAGTTTCTCAGCAGCTTTCCAGCCCATTTCAGACTGACAAGAGATCAAATATCCTTCAATAAAGTATCTGCATGTGTCAATGAAAAACAGAATTCTCATCCTAATTTTGAAAAATTTTAACAAACCATGGGACAAATAAAGATCCATCCCCAAACAATGATTTTATTCCGGCATTTTTTAATCAAAATAATGCAAACCAATCCTTCACAATAGCTCCATCTTTTTTATTTGATGGTAATGACAAAAAATCTCATCCCAATTACAATAAACAAAAGCTGATAACAGGTTCCCGAAAACCCTAACCAACATAAAGTCCAAATCACTCCATTGAAAAATAAATAATGATGCCATTTTCTTATTTATTTTCTACAACTAGCTTGGAGTTAAACTACTAAACGAAACGGCATCATCTAGCTGAACAATTGGATATAAATATCGAAAGCTTCCATGAACAATATGGATTCTAGTGGCATATAAAAAGTTGAAGGATCTTAAAAATAAATAAATCAGCGAATGAGAGATTACCTGGAGAGTAAAGAGCTAAGCTTTGATTCAAAAAAAAAAGTGAAAGAAGATGGTGATTTTGATCATCAGTCTTCCTCAGTTGTATTTTTGCTGTTACGGGTTTAAGGTTTTCCCTTACCGCGCGCTATACGAGCATGAGTCTTCCAATTGGGCCCATTTATTTTTTTATTTGAGCCCAGCGTTAAAAAGGAAGTTTGCAGAAACGATTATTTGGGAACTGCAGCTATTCAGACCCCCGCCTTTTACTATTCTAGCCCCATTATCAGTTTTATTTTGATAATTGTCCTCTTTTGACACAGATTTTCCACGTCGATTTCTTAGGGCATCATCAATAACAATCACTATAAGAAAACTACTTAAATTCACGTCCTTTAGATTTTCCATACACATCTTATGATTAATTTTGGACTGAACAACAGGCAGTGGAGCGTGCCTCTCGTAGGTGAAAAATTATTTTTAGTCCATCAAAAACCGCTCTGACTTCTGAATTCTGATGAATAAAGAGTTTGAGAATTGAGAGGAAGAAAAGAGAAAGCTAGCAAGTTTAATAGACTGTGTCACTGTGGACATTGAATGAAAGGGAAAAAAAAAATTGCTTCCAGTTTTAAACACACGTGACGAGTATTAAGACCAACAAAGTTCTCAATCATCAACATTGCCACCACCGCTCTTCCTCTGCCATACGAATTTATGGTAAAATGTCTCTCATTCTTGATTCATCAATTCCTTGAATTGCCATTAGTCTGCCACCCCAGCCCCTAGTCCAGGTTTCTCTCTCTCGGTTCTTCCATGTCAGCTACCGTCATTTGTAAAACTAGCTGTTGGTAATGTGATGTTTATTTTTCCGGTAACGCCCGGTTCCAACAAGTCTTTTATAGGATATGACTTTCTGCTATAGAGAGAGAGAGAGAGAGAGAGAGAGAGAGAGAGAGAGAGCGGAAGAGTGAAGACTCATCATCTCCCCTCGTACATAACTTCTGCTCACCTACTGATATTGGCTTTTTTTTTTTTTTTTTTGGGAAAAGTACTGATATTGGCTTTCTTCTTCGTGGTATAATAAGAAAATTACAAGGGTAGGATTGAAATTATATAATTTTATACTTTTTAAAATATTTTTAGAGCTGGGTAATTAAAATTTGGGGCTTAAGATAATAAGAGGAGTTTGAATTTTTTTTTTTTGGATGGTGACATTTTACCATCTTATTTTATGTAACCATATTTATTAATGTACCCCATTTTAATTTTTAAAGGGTAAAAATATTAAGGTAAAAATATTAAAGTAAAAAAATTAAAATTTTTATAATTCTACTATGTTAAAAATTGGTGATTCAACAATCTTATATGAGTAAAAATTAAGATGAATACTAAGAGTAGAGTCATTATGAAGTCAATAACACATTGAGGTGTATAAGAGAGGAGCAAAATGGAAGGAAAAAAAAAAAGAAGAACGGGGTACTGTTCACGGCGAGCATTGTTGCGCGCGACGGCGGAAGTACTGTTCACGTTGGTACTATTCATCAGTTACTGTTCGCGCGGTTACTATTCACGCGGCAAGTTTAGGATATTTCATGTTTTGGCTCAATTAACTTCTTTAAGTGGGATTAGGACTCCTATAAGTAAGGACTCTTATTCCAATTAGATTTACGGTTTCTAAGGGTGTTTTATTCACTATATAAACCCTTCTAAACACAAGAGAAAGACAAGCATCTAAGGTTTCAAAATGTAACCATAAGAGAGAATAGAGGAGCTAGGTAGGCACTAAGTGCGTGGTGCACTAGGGTGTAACCTTGGGGGGTGGTTTCTTCTTTAGGTTCTTTGAGTGAATAAAAGATAAACACCATAGATCCTTTAGGCTTAGATGCTCGGGCTATTCATGTGTTTCTTGTAAAAATCTCTTATGAGGAGATACGAAGAGGTCTTAGGGAGTCATAATGATCAAGGGTAGATGCTTAAAGGTCTCTGTGGGAGATACTAAGGGGTCTTGTGGGATCATTGATGATGTAAGAAGATACTTTGTGATCTATTTCAATGGGAATAAGCTGGATCATGGATCCTCCGTGGACGTAGGCAATTTGGGCCGAACCACGTATATCTTGTGTCTTGTGATTGGTTTGTTTTCTTTATCTTTATTGGTGTGTTAATCTTATGTGTTTTTACTTATGGTGTGAGTTATGGTTTTTCGCTGCGCATAGGATATCAAGGTTGTGACTTAGTTGATGCCATAAGGATGTCAAATTGAAGTGCATGACTTGATATCCCTCGACATACTCATTACCCCAAAAGACGTCGGCTTAAAACTCACTTAACTAATAGAGAAGCCCACTTTAAGGTCTCAATTTTTCATATTTGATAAAGGGAACTAATCATTGAGCTCGGTCCTCTGAGATCTATTTGGCCTTGAGCTTAAGCTATCAAACTTCTATATAATGCATCGGACTATAAAGGCTCAAAGTGCTCGAGGTCAACATCAAAGAATACTATTCTCCATATTTTAAGAATTGGCCTACCTTGATTTGACTGACATCTACACTTGTGATAATTAATTCAAAAATATAATCACTTTATCCTTACAACTTCGGACACATGTCATTCTAAAAAACTCGAATATATATCATTCCTACAACTTTAGAAATATTTCACTGCAACAATCTAGGAATATATTATAGTTGCTATAGGACTCGTACGACAAAACGCCTAAGTGAGCCCATATAAAAAGAAAGTATATTTTAAACCCTCCTTAAAAGTACAAAAAAGATGGATTCAAAAAAAAGTAAAAAGAAGAGAACGTAAACCTAGTGAAATAACCCAAAACTTTTGGCTGTTTTTTATCTCATTAAAACCTTATTTATTTATATATATTTTTAAAAGACTCTGTTTTGACTTTAACACTAATTGATTATTGCCAAATATAATTATTAACATAGCCTCGTCGGACGCGGATGGTGTTAGTCGAATTAATAGTCCCTCTTATGATGCTTACTCAAATCAAAAGTTTGAATTTACATATTACCCGTATATTATGATTTGTAAACATGTGTGTTATACATTAAAAAAAAATATAATCTAATTGATTTTATAAATGTAAGTATTAATCTCGAAAGTCAATAAGCACTTGAAAGATCATATTATTTAATAGTAGGGGCCAAATCACTGTTTCCATAAAAAGAAAAATTCAGTTTGTGATTAAAAAATCCCCATATTCTACTATCAACACTACTTATCTTTGAAATTATATTATTTTATACTTGAACTCGTATGATATCAAGTATTTTATTATCTATTTAACATTTGTGATCTCTTTATTGTTTAAGAAATCTTTATAAATGCACGACTCGTGT
Organism: Ailanthus altissimus; assembly: GCA_946807835.1. Classification (NCBI taxonomy): domain Eukaryota; kingdom Viridiplantae; phylum Streptophyta; class Magnoliopsida; order Sapindales; family Simaroubaceae; genus Ailanthus; species Ailanthus altissimus. The sequence goes on from OX327684.1 coordinate 27,880,398, forward strand.
CTTTATTTTTTGTTCAATCTTTTTACGCCCATTGTCGTTAGTTTACATTTGCATCCTAGATAAAAAAAATTACCCGTAGTTGTTTACCTCTATATGGCCATGGCTCCTTTTATTTTTAGTGACGTTTAGCACGAGCACAATCTCCTTCACTTTGAAGAACAAACGCACTTGTGTGAGCAAAATCACCTCGCTCATATTACATATATTTCTAATTTATGTTATGATTTGTGAGAGAGATAAACAAAATTGTATATTTCATTATATTTGATACAGTACAAAGTCTTTATACAAGTTTTAAACTAACTTAAAATAAAAAAAATTAAATATACACAAGAAAATAAATTATACACAAATTAATTATAATGTAAATATGGTAACAATATATATATATATATGGCAAGGGATGAATTGTCTATTAACTATATAGTTGACTAACAATTATATCATTAATATTTTCTCAAACTTAAAATGGCGTAGTAAAAATAAATTTGAGTTTGGATACTACTATAGCTTGTAAATAGTTAAGTAAAGACTTGATGAAAATATCAACAAATTGATCATTAAAAGAAAGAGAATAGAGAGTAATTGTTTTCTTAAAAATAAAAATGTGTTATCTAATAAAATGGCAATCTATCTTATTGTGTATAATCTACTCACAAAGACATAATTGTGAGCAATTTCAATAATACTTTAATTGTTATAAAAAGGTGTATATCAAAAGTGAAAGATATTTATATCGCTAATAAGTTATTAGAACCAAATAATCTCTTAAGTAATATCAATAAGAGCACAATAGTCGGAGTCGCAACTCATCTCGCGCAAGGTGTAACAATGGCTTTTCGACGTGCATTCATAAAGGCAAGTTTTGAAGAAGCTAACCTTGTCCTTGATTTCGGCTTTTTGGATGTACACTGCTGCAACGATGGCAATGCAGATGAGAAAAAGTGCAATTAACTTGTTGGCCATTGTCGTCTTGATTGTGTCCTGGAGACTTGATGCTTCCAGTCGTTGGTTTTTTAGTGATGAAAGAAAGGCTACTTAATTCTGGGTTGTTTGAACTGAGGAAAAATTGTCTGTGGCTGTTAAACGAGTTTGATTGAACGAAAGGCTTTGCTTAAAAGATGGATTACAGGACCAACTTTGTTCAATTCCTCTTTTTGTGTGAAGTCAGCGGAGAAGAAGTTTGTGCTCCTCTCGTAGTTGTAATAGACAGTGTAGTTTTTAGTATACGGGTGCATCTTGTTATTATTTGTATATTGATTTTCAAAGATCACTAATCTATCTCTGAAAATAATCCTCTCAACCATCCTGAACAATGATTTTTTTAAAATTTAAAGTACATGAAACAATGTTAGAATTAGTTAAAAAAGAAAACGAACAATGTTACTACCCCTTAAATCTGTGGATATAACTTCAACAGGGGAGCCAGTAAGCCTGGCTATAGTAATAAGCCAAAAGATTTTCATTTCTGGAGGTATAAAAGATTTGATAATTCCCATATCGGCCAGTTAGGGATAGAAAAAGGGAGGAGCTAACTATAAAATGCGTGGATTGAGAAGGAGCAACTCATACCTTTCTCGGCCTTTTGGCTAAGATCAAGTGTAGTATCTGTTCTTATCAGTTTAATATCTGATACGTGAGACATTGTCTCACATGATATTAAATTAATTTTTGTAGGGGGAGGATCCACCAGGTAGCTTGCTACCCGGGTCTTCGAGCGTCGCCTATGCGTTGCACTACTGCAAAGGCCTGGCGCACCCCGCCAAAGCTAGTTAAAATGTTATTGACTACGGTATTTGTCGTGTTGATTATGTTGACAAAGTTTCAATCCTTGCGAGGTAATTTGTTTCTCTGATGTTGCGGGTGCCAAATCCGATACTGGTGCTAGAGCAACGGCTTCGGAAGCTGGACAATATGGAAAAAAATGTATTTCTTGTTCTTCTGGATAAAACACAATGATTCTTATAACCATGAAAGGGGAATTTTGTAAAATTGTTCCGAGCAGGTTATAGTACAAAGAAGTGAAGAAAGAGACCGGGTCCTGTTACTAATCAATCCTGTTTAGATTAGTAACGAGAATCAATCTTGTTTTATGATTTGTCAAATTTATAGGCCCACATAAAACAAGAAGCAATCAGTGAACAGCAATATGAATATGATCAAAAACTTCAAAAGCTGTGGAATCATGTTGATTCTCGAGAAATGATAAAATACTAAAAAGCAGGACATAACCCTCCTTTTGTTTGGACCAAAAGGAGGAGCTTATCAGTTTCGTATGGGATAGTAGCCCTTTGTCGTGACGCTAAAATTGCAAGACATAATTGTCCGAGGGATAAAAGTTCAGAGGCTGTTCCATTGCTGTGAAACAATCAAATGCTGAAGAACAGTTCCATTGCCGAACCACATTTGTATTACAGTACTCTGGATCCTATTCCAATTATTGATTTTGCTGCAACTACTCCCACTAAAGCCATGAGATTAGTAGTGAAGGACGCTGAAAATGCACAGCCTAGTGTTGGCTCAAGTGGTGCATTATTCGCATCCTCAAAACTAGCCTGGTGAATGTAGATAAAAATATTTGTCAGGAACATGAACAGAATGTAAACAGACCATAAACATCTGTGATCAAGGTGCAAGAGCAAAATAGTAGATGTAACCAATTCTCATCTTATTATTTTTGTCATCAGATAAACAACCAAAACATGCATCAAAACATAAATAGAGATCCTTCAGCGTAATTCCATTCTTTGATGACATCAGTCCAAATTCATACTGTCCATGTGTGATTTATCCATTTTTACTTCAAATGAACATGCATAAAAACCACAAGCAACACATGTAATAAAAGAAAAATTAAACACAACATATGCAGAGGAAAGAAAAAGAAAAGATGATGAGTTTTAGTCGAGTACCAACTGTGCGTCTGGGTGTTTGTCCTTATCTTTAAGATCTTAGGACGTGGAATTATAGGTGCAGAAGCTCCTATATCTCTAGATGCTATAAGCTCGGTTCCATCTTCTAGATATCTAATTCCAACCTTGCAGGACTTCCTGCATCAATATTCATTTCTTTGAAAATGCATCTGATGAATACACTACAATTCCTAGACTAGATCAAAAGTACAACTATACCCTGTGAGACATGAAATGGGACTTCAACTGAAAAAATCCCACCTTTGTGACCTCCCCCTTGATATGCTTTTTACCTGCATGTACAACCATATCAAGGCAAACATGAATTTTATTAGACATAAAACTATATTTTACGAGGCAGGAAAACACACACAGCAAAATGCAAGCTCATAGAAAAATAACAAACGAACATGCACCAGAAATCGAAAACAACAAAAATGATGCGCTAAAAAGATTATTTATACTAAACAGAAAAAGAACCACAATGGTTTTCATTTTTTGCGTTGTAGTCATTAAACAGACACTTTTATGGGTAGTGTTTTTTTTATTAGAACTTCAAAACTATGAAGTCTTGCAAAATCAACATGAAACTTTCGCCCTCGTGTATATTAATCAAGAGAATTGCTCTCGTGCATCTTTCTCCCTACCCTTCCAAAGAAAAAACTATAACAAAATTACGAAATATATAGAAGAGTATATTGTGACTGAGCAAGATTTAAAATTAGAATTTCTCACCGGATTTCCCCCCTAAAAAATAACATGGTTTTGAGACCGAATACACACTTGATAACACCAGTCTCGCCTTTATCTTTCCCCCCGATTATCATAACCCGTTAAAAGATGAAAAATAATATTATTAACAAAGTCCAGATACGATAAACAGAGACAAGAAGTAACACTATATTTTAATTTCATTCTAACATGATCTCCTATGAATATTTTCCAGTGCCTGATGAGTTTCTCAGCAGCTATCCAACCCATTCAGACTAGCAAAACTAAATTCTTGACAATAGTTCCATATCATTTTTTTATAAGGACAAAAAATTGTAACTGTATTAATCAAAATCTAATCCAAATTACAATAAACAGAAAAGTTTACAACAGCTCCCCAGAAACCCTCACCAACATAAAGTCCACATCACACCATTGAAGAGAAAGTAAATAAATCAATAAAAACTCCAATATTCGTATTAACTTTATACAATTAGCCTTAAATGGAACGGCATGATTAAGAAGATCGGTGATTTTGGGTTCTCACTTCTCAGTTGTATTGCTGTTATCGGTAGCGCGCAATACGAGCATGGGCCTTCTAATTTGGCCCATTCTATTTTTGTTGTGGTCATGATAGCAGCATGAACCTAAAAGTTAATTTCAAGTTTGAAGAAATAATTAAAAAAAAGGAAGAAAGAAAAAAATGCCTGTGGTGCATTTTTTTGGCATTGCCTTAATATAAGAAGAGAGTTGTTTTTTAATTTTATTAAAAGATAAATCCAGTGTTTCTGTTTTTAAATCATAAAGGATGACTAAGCCAAGTAAATGACATGAATAAACTGATTAATGAGATATACTAGAGGTAAGTCAGATTATGCTATAAAGGATGAAAACTATTGTTTAGACTTTAGACTACCATGATCTCGTCACACATTAAAAAGTTGCAATTTAAAATAAAATCTGATCATTAGATGAGCTAATACTTTTTAATAACCCTTTATAAGCTCTATCAAGAAGCGGCCATGCAAGTAGAAAAATCAGTTCACCAATATTTCAAACAGCATTTTGCCATATAACGATGACCAAATTCTCGTCACCCTTTTGGTTCTTGTTGCAGGTCCCTACAAACTCTTCCCTTTCACTTATTTATTATTTTTTAACAATCTTTCCTCTCTCTCCTTTTAGAAACCACATTATTACATTTCGCATAAAGTTGTGATCATGGAATTGGATATTTATTCATGTAATCTCTTGTCACTCATTCGCAGTTTTATTTATTTATTTATTTTTCATTTTTTAATTTACATAGTTGAGACAATGAAGCCTACAATGGCCAAATTTAACCACTGCACGGAGATGCTGACATGGGTGAAAATCTTGTGCGTTGAACAGAGAGTAACTCAATCATGCTGGGTAATTGCACTGAAAGACATCCTGATCTAATTACTGCCGACTGTGGAGGCAACCTTTCAATATTTTGTGCATGTCTCTTCCCTTTTTAATTAATTAATGAACACATTGTGAACGAGAAAAGATCAGCGACATCATGGAAATCTCACTCGAATAAGCTGAATGAAGAGACATGGATCATAACTAATTATGTGCTAAAAATACTAGCAGCGTCCTTAGCGGAACAATCGGAGTCGCACCTCATCTCACACAAGCAGGGCTTTTTGAAGTGCACAACCATTAGGCGAGTTTTGAAGCATTCCTCGAAGCTAACCTTGCCCTGGGCTTCGGCCTTTTTGATCTACAATACCGCAATGATGGCAATGCATACGAGAAAAAAAGTGCAGGGGACAGGTTGGCCATTGTCGTCTTGATAACGTGATGCATTCAGTGATGAACGAAAATCTTGTTGAGGGGGTTCGCATAGGGACTGGAAAGGCTAAATAATTCTGCCCTGTTTGAACTGAGGGAAAATTGGTTGTTTGTTAACGAGGTTGATTGAGTGAAATGGTTTGCTTAATTAGAAATGGATCAACTTTGTTCAATTCCTTTTTTTCGTGGGAAGTCGATGGACGAAGCAGTCTGTGCTCCTTTTTGGTCATAACAACTTGTGTAGTTTTTAGTAAAACAGGTGCATTTTGTTATCATTTTCAAGTGGTACGTTAACATTATTATTTGTTTCGAAGTTTACTAATGTGTCTCTAAAAATAATCCTCTCAGCTAACCTGAACAATGATTTTATGCAATGAATTTTAAATTTTAATGTAAATGCAACAATGGTAGCACGAGTTCAAGCAAAAAAAAGTTTTGGTACCTCTTAAATACGTGGATGTAAGCTTTTCAAGAAAAAAAAATGTAGATATAACTTCAACAGGGGAGCCACGAACGAAGCCAGGCTATAGTAATTGGCCCAAAAGATTTTCATTTCTGGAGGCATAAAAGACTTGATAAGTCTGTTCATCATCCCATATTGGCGAGGTAGCGAAAGAAAGTGGAAGGAACTACTATAAGATGTGTCGATTGGAACGGTAGAAGTCATACCTTTCTCGGCCTTTTGGCTAAGATCAAGTGTAGTATCTGTTCTTATCAGTTTAATATCTGATACGTGAGACATTGTCTCACATGATATTAAATTAATTTTTGTAGGGGGAGGATCCACCAGGGTAGCTTGCTATCCGGATTCTCGATCGTCGCCCATGCGTTGCACTATTGCAAGGGCCTGGCGCACCCCACCAAAGCTAATTAAAATTTGGTACCATAATCAATGTTTTACCGTATCTGTTGTGAATATTTCCTTCACGCTTATTAGCATAGTTCTGTTTGAGAAGTTTAATCTCCGCTTGTGAAAATATTTCACCGAGTGAAGTTTAATTTATCACTTTCTCCAAGCATGTTATCAAAAGCCACAAAGAAGTTGCCATGAAAATGACGAGAAATACAATTCAAACCGACGTATAAAAGCAATCTAAGAATTTCACAGCCCAAAAGAATTTGAAGCAATTACAACAAAATAGACCACACACTGAGCGATAAGCGGCTGTAGCTTGCTCAATAGCTCTTGAAAACAATTATTCCTAGAAGTAATAGTAAGAGAGATGGAGAAATGTCAGATCGATTGGAAGCTGATGGCAAGGGTGGTGTCAGCACTGGCCTAATACCTGAGCTTGTGGGGATTTCCTACTCCTCGGGTGGAGATGCTGGTGCGAAATCAGATTCTGGTGCCGGAGCAACAGCTTTGGAAGCTGAAGAAAATAGAAAATGTTTATTTTCCTTGGAAGTTCTGTATACAAAATGCTTCTTATGCAAGAAAGGACAATTTTGTAAAAATGTTCGAGGCAATTACCTCTTGGACTAAGAGGCGAAGAAGGCATAGCTGCAGGGGTTGGCCCGAATAAAGTAGGACCTGCCAAAGTAAGTTGTAGTTAATTTACTGCAGATGGCACATTACATGTGTGTTGGGATCAAAAAGACTTCCCTACAACTCTTCTTAATTTAACTTTGATCTTTTTACACTCGATAAGCAATGATTAAACTTGATAAAAAAAATGTTACACAATTCTGTATCCAAATTTCGGCTCATAATTTTTTTTCGTTTTATTTTTATTTATTTATATTTTTGTAATTATAAAAAAAAAATGTAGAGAACCGAAAAAAAGATTTGTGAATGGATAGGGGTACCTGGAGCTGGTAGAGGAGTGCCAGAGGCTGCAAAATATAATCAAATTCAAGGTTAATACTTCAATTGATATTGATAGAATAATTGAAAAGGCAAGTTATTTGATGATATTGGCTGAACTAAGATAAAATGACAGTGCCACACCTTTGCACTGCACTGGCACTCCACCCATTTTACATGCTCGTGGGAGGGAGAGTGATAATGTTCGGTTAATTGGAAGTTGAACAGGGACATTGGCTGTTATCACAAGACAAGCACAGTCCATGCTAGTGCCCATAAGCGATTTTAATGAATCACAGCATCCCTGAGTTGGTGATGATGAGCCATTGGCAGTACTTCCAGTGATGAAATTTAGGCATGGTGTGAAGCTGGAGATCATTGAGGTTGTGCAAGGTGTGTTTATCTGACCATTTACTGAAATAACCGAAAGAGTTGCTATTAATGCAAGAAGATGGAAAGCTTTCGACCCTTCCATTATGTTTTGAGAGAAGTGAGCTAGCTAGCACAGATAAGTCTTGAACGGAAGAGTCTTCAATATTTGTGCTGGGTTTTGTTTTGGATTAAGGAAGGATTTATAAGTTGATATTTTGGAGGGGAAAAACAGGTAGATTTGAAGTGGGTTCTGGAGTTCAGCTACTATTAACTAATGTTTATGATTAGACAGAATCTTTTATTAATCAACAGTTGATTTTAATTAGAAATCCCAGGTTTTCCCATTAGGTATGTTTGGCACGTTAGTTTTTGTTCTATTTATTTTAATGTGTTTGCTGACTGAATCATGGTCTCTGCCTTAACTTCACAATTCTATCCTAAGCATAAGCAATGTATGAAGAACAACTAGGCAGAAAGAAACGGAAGGTATTTTTTCACTGTCGTAGAAAGTCTTTGCTTGAAACAATTCTTTTTTTTTTCAGCAGATAGTGCAGAGCATTTGACAGTACAGCAATGTGTTTATAGATAGCTTGATAACCGAGAATGTAACAAGAAAAAGGGATTAATTTTTATTCATTAGTAGCTGAATATATACATGAGTTTCATAAGAAGATAAATACAAAAAATATTCAACCTAAAACAACTTATTCAATTTTGAGATAGAGTTTTATTATCTCTAAAATTCTTTGACTAAGTTTATAAAATTCAAATTAATTAATTTGGAAAAATATCAAAATTTAACACTATTCTTTAATATTTTTCTTCTAAACTCCAAATTTTCCTCTTAAGTACTCAAATAGTACTTTAGAAAGAGCTTTAGTTAAGATGTCTGCATATTGTTCTTGTGAACTGCAATGAACAAGACTAATTTTTCCTACCTTTTCAACTTTTCTTATGGCATGATATTTGACATTTATATGCTTGGTTCTGCCATGATAAACAAGGTTTTAGCTATAATTGACTTGTTATTCACTTATATAACAGTGTTATCTTGCTGTTGCTGTCCAAGATCACATAATACTTTCCTAAGCTAAATAGTTTAGTTTGCAGCAAAGATATATTTTGCTTTTGCTAAGAATTGAGCTACAAATTCTTTTTTTTTTTTAAATTTCAAGTGAAAACACCACTACTAAAAGAAAAGACATAACCTTAAGTACTCTTGGAATCATCTACATTGCCAACCCAATCATTATCACTATATCCCTGTAATTTATCACTTCCTTCATTGATGAACCATATTCCATAATCAGTAGTTTCTCTAATGTACATTAGCAACTTCTTTGCAGCTCCAAGATGCTTTTTGTTTGGTGATTGCATGAACTAATAAAGGAGACTATTTGCATACATCACATCTGGCCTTGTTGCACACAAATATAATAAGCTGCCAATGATGCTTTTGTAAGTTGAAGCATCAGCAATGCTTTTTTTAATCATCTTTGCTAAGTTTTTCATTTAATACTAGAGGGGTGGCAACTAGTTTTGCCTTGCTTAAGTAGAACTTTTTCAGCATCTCTTCTACATACTTTTCTTGAGTAATAAAAATATCACTCTTAGTTTGATTTATCTCAATCCCAAGAAAGTAACTCATTAATCCCAGATCTAACATGTCAAATTCATTCTCTATTTTGGCTTTAAATTCCTTCACTTTTGCTGAAACTCCTTCTATCACCAGTAAGTCATACTATCAGTTGTACTTCATTTCCAGACCTTAGTATGTATAGAGTGGCTTTATTCTCACTTCTTTGAAATTCGTTCTTTAATAGACAGTTGTTAATCCTACTGTACCAGGCCCTGGTGACTTGTTTGAGTCTATAGAGGTTTTTGTGAAGCTTGTACAATTTGCCTTCACTTCTTGGTAGTATGATTCCTTCAGGTTGTTTAATATAAATTTCTTCATCTAGTATGAATTTTAAAAAAGCTTATTTGACATCCAAATGATAAATTTTCCAGCCTAACTTAGTTGTAAGTACAACTAAAAGTCTGATAGTGTCATGCCTTATAACAGGAGCAAATGTATTAGCATAATCAATTTCAGCTTGTTATGCATACCCTTTTACTACTAACCTGGCCTTCAATTTATTTATAGAACCATCAAGGTATAACTTGTTCTAAAGATCCACTTAACCTCTATGACTTTTTGATTGCAAGATGCATCAACCAATTTCCAAGTACCATTTCTCTCTATTATACAAATTTCTTCCTGTATAGCAATTCTCTATTCTTCTTTTTTTGCAACCTCCTCATAAGTAACTGGATCTAAAATGGCAACATTGCACTTCTTATAGATTTGTGCAAGTGATCTAGTCTCTCTAATGGGAACTTTTGAATCATAATCAGTTTTTGGGCTGATTTCCTCATGGTTTTATAGTGTTTTATTAGCCTGATTATTGTTGTTGAACACCATTCTGCCTTCATCCTAATTCCAATACGATGTCTCATCAAACTTGATGTTTCTGCTAACAATAATCTTGTTTGTTTCTAGATTGAATATTCTATATCCCTTAGAAACATTGCTATACCCTATAAATATTATAGCTGTTGATTTTTGTTCTAATTTATCCATTTTTCTCTTGGAATGTGTGTATAGCATATGCAACTAAAGATTTTGAGGTGTTGCATTGAAGGTTTGATCTCACTCCAAAGTTCATAAGGGGTCTTCCCACTTAGAGCTTTTGTAGGCAACAAATTCAACAAATAAACAGATGTATTCACTGCTTCTGCCCAGAACTTCTTAGGCAGCTTGTTTTCAAATATCGGACACCTGAACATCTCCATTATTGTTCGATTTTTTCTCTCACTTTATTTTACTGAGGAGTATATAGAACAATCAATTGATTCCACAATCCTGCTTGTTCATAGAAGGTTTTGAACTCTGATGAACATAACTCTGTTCCATTATTGATTCTTAGTATCTTGACAAAACTATTGGATTATCTTTCCACCATTACTTTGAACTTCTTGAATTCTCTAACTACTTCTGATTTTTGCTTCAGAAAATACACTCAGCAGTACCTAGTAAAATCATCAATAAACAGCGAAAAATACTTGCTGCCATTTAATGAGGGTATACTTATTGGACCACACACATCTGAGTGTATGAGTTGTAGTTTTTTAGTGGCTCTCCAAGTACCCTCCTTAAATGGTAATTTTGTTTGCTTTCCATATTGACAAACACCACATACATAATCACTTTGACTAATGACAGGTAAGTCCATTATAGACTCATTATCATACATCTTCTGCAATATAGAGTAACTAAAGTGACCCAACCTTTTATGTCATAAGGTTAATTCATTAACACTGTTGGAATAACACATTAATATTTTTTAAGTTCAATAGAAAAACTTGTCTCTCATAAGTATAGCCATAAACTCATTCCCATTAGGATAAAAAATAGTACACTTATTATTTTGAAAATTTATAGTATAGTTTCTACTCATAAACTGTTATACACTCAATAAACTTTGAGTAAGTTCATACATAAATGGAACATCAGTAATAGATTTTGTACTTGAGATTGTATTGACAGTTATTGAACCCTTTCCCTTGACATCTAACAAAACACCATTCCTAATCTTTACTCTTGATTTATAACTTTTGTCTAATTCTTGGAACCTTTTTGCATCAAGTGTCATATGGTTAGAGCAGCCACTATCAACAAGCCATGTGCTCTTGACTTTATCAGCAGAGTTCTTGGTGACTACAAATAGGTTTTTACTGGGTGTGTCTTGATCTTCAGCAGCATGTGCTTGCTGTGGTTAAGTTTTGTTTTTGCAAACCTTGGCAATGTGTCCTAGTTGATTACATTTCCTGTATTGTACCCCAGGTTTGAACCAGCATAACTTTTCTAAGTGGCTTTCCCTTTTACAGTGAGGGTAGAGAGGATATTTTGCTTTTCTTCCACTACCCTTACGATCCTCAATCTCTTTTTTCTCCTTTCCATGCTTTTAACCAGTATACTTGCCTTATCCTGTATAAATACTTGCCGGTTTAAGTTTTTTTGTGGCCTAGTAAGCATGTTCTGAGCCCTTCTTAATTTTGATAGCTCTTCTTTGCTCTATGGCCTTTAGTGAATTCATCAATTTTGATAAACTCAACCTTGTAAGATTCTTTGAATCTTTCAAGGATGAGATTTTAGCATCAAATCTCTCAGGTACAAACACTATCACCTTCTGAACTATTTTTTTATCTAGCAAGTCTTCTCTAAGTAATCTAAGCTGGTTTACTGTTTTCATGAGTTTATCAAAATATTCTTGAATAGTTTTACTTTCTTGCATTCTCAAATTTTCAAAGGCTTTCCACATATTCAATATCTAAATTTATTTTATAGTATCACTGCCCTAGAATTGTTCCTTCAACTTATCTTAGGCTTGTTTAGCAGTTTCACATGCCATAATCCTTATAAAGATAATATCTATCACAGAGGAATGTATAGCTGACAATGCCTTGAAATTTTTTGAACACTCTTCATTGTGTTGTTTTATCTGAGCAATTATAGGATTTAGCGGTAATGGTGGAGGTTCTATCCCAATATCAACTGTTTCCTACAAATCAAAGGCTCTTAAGTAAGCTTTCATTTTAGTTGTCTAGATGGGATAGTTTTCTCCTAAGAATGAAGGTGGTGGAAGAGCTAAAAAATTGCTTGAGGCCATCTTAATGTTTGTTGGTTTTGGTTTTTGACAGAAGTTTGTGAATTGTGGTTGGTTGTAACACTTATATAAACACTGCCCTTAAGATCATAAAAGCTTTGATATCATGTTTTTTTTTTCAGCAGATAGTGCGGAGCATTTGACAGTACAATAATGTGTTTATAGATAGCATGATAAACGATAATATAACAAGAAAAATAGATTAATTTTTATTCATTCAATAACTGAATATATACATTAGTTTCATAAGAAGATAAATATAAATCATATTCAAACTAAAACAACTTATTCAACACAGATACTTGAAGTTAGGAGATAGAGTTTTATTCTCTCTAAAACTCTTTGACTAAGTCTATAAAATTCAAATTAGCTAATTCTAAAAAATATCAAATTTCAACAGAAACAACAAATCTGTGCTGAGAAGAATCTTGGCAGCAGCTCATTACAAATTCATAGACATATTTATCAGACCATATGGATTTGGATAAGCACACTTTTTATATTTTGATCACCCTAAAATTGATAATCAAAATGTACATAACAACTATTTGTGAAGGAGAGGAATTCATTTTACAGTGTTTAGTGAAGTACAAACGCATGGCTAATTTTCCAAGTGCCATTTAATAATCTTCTCTTAAAAATGCTGCATAAAGGAATGTATGCTTACAATCGATAGCAAGGCTTAACAGCGCAAAGGTTAAATCCTTAAGCAACATATAAAATTTATTCTAAATAGATTAAAATATTGTCATGATCACAACTGGAATCTGTTCAGTTATAAACAACCTTTAGTTCAGTAAGAGTTGGTCAACCAAATATACCAATCTCTTTGTCACTACTTTGCAGACTTCATATATAAATTACTTCTCGTTCAAACTTCAAATCTCCTAACCCATCAAACATTTGGCTCTTAGCACACTGAAGTTGACACTCAAAATCCTTCACTCCTCGCATCCTGAACATTCTAGTCAGGTTAAAATTCCAACGGTAAATGGCTTCAAAAGGACTTGAGGTGAGTCTTGTCCTGGTCCTTGTGATCATGCTATGGGGTGGAACCACGGCTCAAACAGGCTGCAGCAATGTGTTCTCCAGCCTAGCCCCATGCATGAACTACATTATGGGAAATTCATCAACTCCTTCATCCTCATGCTGCACGCAGCTAGGCAATGTGGTACAGTCATCACCACAATGCCTTTGCTCTGTGCTCAATAGTGGTGTTCCTTCTTTGGGTATCAATATAAACCAAACTCTTGCTCTATCTCTCCCTGGTGCCTGCCAAGTGCAAACTCCACCAATTAGCCAGTGTAAAGGTAAGCTCCAATTTTTACATATTTCACATTGATGCTTTCAAACGATAGTCTATAAACAAGGAGCTATTAATAAATGTTAAACTGAAATTTGTTTTTGGGTGAAGCAACGGCCAGTGGACCAACAACTTCAGCCACTTCACCGGCTGGTTCTCCTGCAAGATCTCCAGCAGATTCTCCAAATGAGACACCTGAGCCTGAAATTACACCATCAGGATCAGTTGTACCTTCAGGTAGCAAGGGGGCATTAAATTTTGCTTGAAATATTAGCTTAAACAACAGAAGAGACAAAGTTACATGTATCTGGCAAAAGAATTGTATCAGCTTTTAAATCCAATTAAATGTGGATATTTAAAATGCTTTTGATCCATTCCCAATTAGAATCTCTGTCAATTCATGTGTCATTAGCTTTCCCATTTATGACCAATTTTACTTAAAACTGTACCAATTTTTTGAAGAATCGGTAATCATATTATCGCTTGGCGAAATGCAGGAAATGGAGGAAATTCAGGAGCGGGGTCTAAAACTGTCCCAAAAACTCAAGGGACATCTGATGGAAGCATTACCAGAGCACCCTCTCATTTTGTTCTCCTCCTCCTCTTCATCACATCATGTGCGTCGACTATCATCAAGTTCTGAGTCTTCTGCTGAGATTTCCCGCATCCCTTTAGTATTGTTTATGATTCTTTTCCCCTGTTTTCTTGTTAGCCTTGTCGAAGATAATTCTTGTTTCAGATTGTAATAGTGTGGTTGTATTATTTTCTTGGGATTGTTTGATGAATAAATGAGGCGACCTTATGGTCTTTCTATTGAATTTTTGTTATCATGAGCTTGAAAACAAAAGGTCTTTTCTTAAGTCCCCTCCCTTCTCCCGGGTAACAGTTTACAAGTAAAATATTATGACAATTTCCAGCAAGAAAGGTTGTCGGAATTCGATCAGCAAAGAACATGAGATACAAAAATATTTACCCTAATCATCACTAAAACCAGAGCACTGTCTAACAATGATAATAAACAATTGAAGTAATGGAAACCCTTTAAATCATATAGGGCTCCCATTTTCATTATGAATACCCCAATTGAAACTATCTGAAAGTGATTGTATCAAGAGAAACTCCAACTGCATGCACGAATGTATGCCACTCTTTGGAGAAAAAAAAGAAAGGAAACACTTTCAGCAAGAATAGAAAAAATTGCATTGGTCTGGAAAAGATATCTGATTTGAATTCTCCTACCGTATATTGACAAAGGAGAAAGCTTTATTTTTCTTGATCTTAAAACCATATATGTAAGAGGAAGTGCTCGACCTGGAAAAGGAAAATATGTCCTTTAGTAGTCCAAAATTTGAGAAATGGTATACTTGAGTCCACGATACAATCCTAATGAAGCTAAAATTAAATATAGCTGCTTGATCTTGATGGCTGAAGAGTGATGAACTGACAAAAAATTTCCAACCGCGCTCTTTTAAGATATTAGTCATGGCAAAAATAAGAAGAAAAGATGCAACCTTGATCAGAGTTATTTAGGGAAATAAATTCTGAAGACTTGGGAAGAAGAAAAGGAGAAAACACTAGATAACTGTATTCCTGGTGAATACGACATAATTTTGATGGTCAACCTTCATCATAGATGTGGTGTCATTGCCTGATAAGATTGTATGACTCGTATAATGGCTCAAGGTTGAAAAAAAAAAAATTAATCTTACTGGTCAGTTTATGCTATTATCAGATGATTAGCTGTAAGTTACAGGTGTTAGTAGGTGAAGAAAGGATTAGGCCCTGAGGATCTTAAACTAGATATGTGAATTATTAATTTATAATTTTCAATGTGTTTGTCAAGACTAACAAAAAGTTTATAAACTATTAACTCTGAAATCACTGAAACATCCAAGAAGAAGATTAGATGAATACTTGCACATCTTAAATATTCTAAAATACTCAACAACTCCGAATTCAGTAAGAGTTGGCCAACCGAAATTACCTATTCAAATTGTTCTTTATATTCCTCGTATAGGCTTAGATGCGCACTGCCTCGGAATTTTCCATCATCTTCGTTCGATAAAATATGGAATTGTCAAGGTAAATAAAGCTTAGACTACACAAAACCAAAAACGAGCGTATGCATAATAATAATTAGAACACTAACGTGGAAAAGTAACACGATATACCAGATAAAATATGGAATTGTCAAAGTAACACGATTTTGGGTCCCAAATCAGATATACCAGATAACTACCAATTTAGGAAAAGTTGGCAAGCCAAAGTTAACTAAAATCATTGACTTTTCCCGTTCAACGTTCATATAAATTCAGTCCCTCCATATCCCCATATAACGTAGCACACTCACCACAGCCTACAATTAAACACGTAGATAAATCATATTCTCCCACATCGATACCATCATTTCCTACCAGAATCTCCAGTAACAAATGGCTCAAAAAGGGATTGAATTGGGTCTAGTCCTGGTCCTTGTGACAATGTTTTGTTACAATGTTGTAGCTCAATCAGGTTGCACTAGTGTGATGATGGGATTAGCCCCATGCTTGAACTTCATTACCGGAAATTCGACAAACCCCTCATCTTCTTGCTGCTCACAGCTCGCCAATGTCGTTCAAACGCAGCCACAGTGCCTGTGCACAGTGCTCAATGCTGGTGGCTCATCATTGGGTATTTCCATTAACCAAACTCAAGCTCTGGCACTCCCTGGAGCTTGCAACGTGCAAACACCGCCAGTTAGCCAGTGTAATGGTAAGGTCGAGTTGAAGTTATACTTAATATATATTGACTCGAAATGGAGATTGATAAAAGCTACGTTTAATATTTGAATTTGCTATGTTTCATCAGCTGTTAATAATGGTCCAGCTCCAGCGAGTTCCCCAGAGAGTCCTCCCACAGATTCTTCAGATGATACCCCTGAAACACCAACTACATCCCCAAGCATTCCTTCAGGTATAATGAAATTTGAAGTGTTAATAAATAAGCAAAGAATATCAGTAACCTAATTCAGATTCAGGCTTTTTAAATTTTAAGCAACCATGGACCTTCTTTTCGGATTACATGCCTTGTGATATTTTGAATGTTCCCATTGCGAAATACCAGTTATTCAAAAAGAGCTCAAAGGACAAATTTACAATATGTTTCTATTTTTATACCATTCTAACAATTTTTCTTGTTAATCAATCAATGCTTGGTTAAATGCAGGAACTGGGTCTAAAACAGTACCCACAACTGAGGGAAACACATCAAATGGAAGCATTACTATAATGCCACTTCATCTCACTGTCTTCGTTCTTTTCCTGGCTTCATACTTTTCCAGTGCCATAAGAGTTTGAGCTTTCTATTCAACAGTTAGGAAGCTTGTTCCACTTCACGTTGATTTTTGTTACCTTCATTTTTCCCTGGGAATTTGTTGTATTATTCTTTAATCTTTATCAGTTATCAGAGAGTGTATTGTTCATTTATTCTGTTTATGAAGGAATGAAATTTCATTTTTAATGTAATATTTATGCAATTTCATAAATCCTAGTCGTGGTACGATCAAATTTTATTTATGAGAATCAGAAGATTTTTTTAGATTAAAACTCTATATTTATGAAATAAAGAGATTCTCATGTCATATTAAAACACTATTAATTCCAAAATTAAGATTTGCAGAAAATACAATAATAATATATAATAGTATCAATTTTCAGCAAATATCATGAATAAACATAGTATATTCATAGTCTAGTAATAACCACATCTCTCAACTAAAGATAAGGTCGCAAGTTTAATTTTTTTTAAATAATCAAAAATTAAAAAAAAAAATCAATGGTAATTTAACTAAGAAAAATATATTGATAAAATACCAATCTTGTTTTCTGAGTGTTATATATATGTTTTTTAAAAATTAAAATGGAAAAGAAAAATTTTACTCTCAAAACACTAATCTTTACTCTCTTTTTTTTACTCGCAAAAGAGTGGGCATTATAATTGATTTACTTAATAAACACCTTTTGAGTTAGAGTAATGATAAATATTTTAAATTATATTTATAAAAAAAATAATGTATCAAATAATTATTAAATGATAAAATTATTTTATGAGTAATTTTAAAAAATTTGTTATTTTATCACTCAATAATTACTTAATTTATTATTTTATAAATATAATTTAAAATATATATCATTATTTTTTAAGTTTGAGTTAATACAAAAGATACGTTTACTATCTATTTTAATATAATATTCTTTTTAATTAATACTATTAAGTTCAAACCCATTTACATTAGAATGAGAAGGGTTCTTATCTACATTTGATATTTCTTGGGTTATAGTTGAAGTGTTAAAAGTTGATTCAACTACTAGAATTTTTTTTGAGTTAATATAAGATGTTTGGGGTTCCGACCACTCTTATTAGAGTGAAGAAGGGTTCTTGTTTTTTTCCTTCAAAAAAAAAAACCATATTACAGATTTAAGGTTTTATGTTATAACATTTGACAGTTATACAAAGTTGATGTTCTATTTGGTAAAGTTACTGCACCGACATAAATGGAAAGTCTTATATATACCCATTACAGCAATTTTGAAAAACAAAAAAAAAAAAATGTTTTATGTGAACGAAAACTATAGAGGTCCGGTTAGGGTGGGTAGTTTCGATTCGGGCGGATTGAAATGGACTCGCGCTAACCCAGCCGTAAATTCCAATGGGCAACTGCCACGCGTAAATTACCAAAATAAAGCTTCAATATACAGTGCATTCTTGTCGCCCAATCCAAACCGTGCGTTTAAAATAGAAAAGGAATCACCTAGTAAGACTTCGGCAAAATAAATAATTAATAAGCCGTTTAAAATTTAATTGTGGTCCTTAGTTAATTAATTAATTAATTAGTCGGTAATTGAAGCTTTATTAATTTTTATTCTATTTAAAGATTAGTATTTAATGAGTAAGATATTTTTATTCTATTTAATTTTCTTTAAAAAAAGTTAAAAATAGGAGATAATTTTGAAAATTAAAAATAGGCAGTAAGAACAAAAAGAAAAGTTAAAAATAGGAAATAAATTAAAATTAGAGAATAGGGGTTAGTATTTAGTGGGTGAGATTTTTAATTCCTATCCAATTGTTGTTTTTAAGAAAAAAAGTTAAGGCAAAAATCACAAATCACCTTGTTTCTCTACTAAGAAATTTAATTTCAGCATTTGAGAAGAGACAATAAAATTATATCTTTAAAAAAATGTATGAAAAATTGAATGCTCGCTTAAAAAAACAGAAGAAAGAAAAATGTTTAGACTAAAGAATACACCATGGTAAATGAAGATTTTTCTGACTTTTGAAAAAAGATGTTGTCTAGAATTAACACTTAAAATCAATTTCACTGCTTATATGTTAATATTAATTTTCTGAATTTTCCAATTTGTACATTTTCTATACTTAATGTGATTTTCAATATGTTAGACCCAAAAAGCAAAAAGAATAAATGTGAAATAATAGTTGTTAAGTTTTAATTTTATAATTGGTCCTACTTGATTATTGAGGAAAAAAAGTTTATGCTATAATTTGTTACTAATTTAATTTTTTCAAGTATATATTACCTATAAAAAATATTTTTCTTACATGGTATTTTAGTTATAAAAGGTATTCTTATTAAATTTATGGCAAATTCACAAAAGAAGCATGCAAATTACAATGTAGGTTCTATGCGCCAACACGAACAACTGATTAATGCATTTTAAATTCTTTCATGAAAAGGAAGCAAAGGCAAAGCTTAACGAAGTTGAAAGAGACACATAAGTCTAACTTTATTAAACAAAATTTAATACAAGTTCCAAAGTTTTGGTTGTTTACCAAAGTAACCTGTTATGGTAGGAAAAGTTGGTGACCCATATAGGCCAGCTGCCTCTCTTTTGCTGACAATTTCCCCTTTATATATACCTCAAGCTTTTCTTCCAACCTACAAACCAAAATTGAATCTCATTTACAGTAACTTTCCCATTTCACAGTTTACAAGAAATTACTACTACTACTACTGTGTCTGGTGAATCTGGTTTTACTTCCATAATGGCAGCTAGAATGAGGATAGAAACAGTGTTGATTCTGATTATTGCAGCAACATTTTGTGCAGGAGCAGTAGCACAATCAAGCAGCTGCAACAATGTGCTTATAAGCATGTCTCCATGCTTAGACTATATAACAGGAAATTCATCGACGCCATCTTCTTCTTGTTGCTCTCAGCTGTCTAATGTTATCAGATCACAGCCTCGGTGCTTATGTGAGGTTTTCAGTGGTGGTGGATCTTCATCACTTGGTATTAACATTAATCAGACTCAAGCCATGGCTCTGCCCAATGCTTGCAATGTCCAGACTCCTCCAGCCAGCCGCTGCAACGGTAACAAAATATTCAATGGAACTTTTTCTTCACTCTGCATACTGAAATTTATATACTCTTTGTGCTCTTGGGATTGATTTTCATTCCTAATTTGTAAACTTTACACCTATTAATAGCAGGTTCGGGTTCTTCTCCTTCCGGAACTCCAGAATCTCCTTCAGGTACAGAGTAACTGAACTTCTTAATCACTTTACCATTAATAATAGTACTAAAATGTTCATTTTGTTCCACTGATATTGCAGGTAATGGATCTAAGACTGCACCATCACCAGATGTGAACTCATCAAATGGAAATGCTACCAAGCTGACATTTTCTCTGCTCGTGTTCTTGCTCTTCCTCCAGGCGTCATATACTTCAATTTTCACCATATAAAATCTCTTTTTCTGCCATTCTACATACGCTACCAAGAGTCTTGTAGTATTACATTTTTTCCTTTTTGCTGCGCCATTCTTTATTGGAGGTTGAGTTGGTTCTGTATGAGTAGTGATCTTCTGGGGAAAATAATTATTTGGGATTGTATTATTTTTAGTTCTGTTTTTTTAACCTTCTCCTGGTTATAAATAAATACCTGCATCCATCCATATTTTTGGATCATTCTCAAAGATTAAGTGACATGATAAATGTCGCAAATACTTGAAAAGGGAAAAATAAATATGAAAAATTATGAAGACAAATTGATCATACTATCTAGCAGCTTCCAGCGTTGACATTGTCAATCCATAAATTAAGTATTTAGCAAGAGTCCGTATTACATCAAACTTATAATATAAATATTGCTGAGAAGGACACCAAACATAAGGAAAATGAATAATTAACTCTTAAATAAAACAAAAGCAGTTTAGATATGTCCCTTGCAATTAAGAACATGTTCAGATTTACGAGCAACTAAACGGTGAAAGTTTACAGGAATGTATCGTGTAACTTGTATTGCACATTTCTGCTTACCAGATACTTTGAATTTTCATCTTAAAAGATAAAATTTTACCTAAAATTAACAGTTTTTTTTTAAGCCTAAATTTTCACATTAATTTCACCTAAACCTAACGATTCTAGACTTATATTAGAATTCCACCTAACCTAAACCTACACTTTTCTGAATTATAGATGTCTTAGATTCTTTTACATGCCCTAAAAAATAATTTACTGAGAATAAACTTTCTTAATTCACGTCTTATCATACCATCTATTTGCATGTAATGATGACCTTTTTTTTTTCTTTTCTATTTCCCTATTTTACAATAAAAAGGATGGAAAAAAAAAACTATAACGAGAAAAATTACCTCGTAAAGGTCATTAAAACTCTAATAATTTTCTAGCAGAATGATACATACTTTTTGTTTATAATATTATTAAAATAATAAAAATGACTTTTTTTTTTAATTAACGATATCTAACAAATCACTCACTACCATATAAACATACTTTTCATTTATACTTTGTTGTAAATTATTGCATTATATTTTATTTTTTTATAAATATTATTATTTTATTTTTGTGTTAACCTAAAATTTATATAAAAACTCGTATTGTATTATTTTACTATTCTATCATAATAAAATATATACATTTTTTATATTTCTCACATGATATCAGAGTTTTAATTCTTTCATTATCTCTTTATTTAGCCTAAGATTTGCCATTTTTTTTTTTGAAAACTCATTAAAAATTCGTCAAAGTTTCACTAGAAAGACATTAAAAGTCTGTCGAAACTTTGTTGTGATTAAACTGTCTAGCCTAGGATGTTCAAACATTGCCAGCAGACCAAACATTGCTAAAATCACATCGATCAGAGACCGACGTATCCCACATGGGTTGTTAAAAGATTTGCCTTCATCCAACGTTGTCTTCGATTCCTGCCATTTTATGGTGCGTCCACCTTCACCACCAACACTAAATTACTCTATGATGTTTGATTTATCGATCTACAATGCCTCTTTACTCGATTAGTCTTCTGATTTACAATAAGAGTCGTTTTATAAACTTTTCAACATTCTAAGGTCAAATTATGATTTTTTTATATATTTTTTAAATAATTTATAAATTATAATTTTTTGGGGGTCATTTATAATTATCAAATTATCTAGGAGTCATTCTGTAGTTTTTAAAAATTTTGAAATTATTATATAATTTTTAAAAATTCTAATTAGCTATTGTTGCAGTTTGTGGTTGAACATTATTCCAGATGGATGTGAATAATATTTTTCTTAATAGAGATCTTGCTGAAGAAGTATATATAAAGCTTCTTTTCGATTATCCACATCCCCATGCAAGGTTTACAAACTTTGTTGTGCTTTATTCGGTCTCAAACAAGTTGATCATGCTTGATTTGTAAAGTTTTGTGACACTATTGTACAATATAATTTTCAGTCCAGATCTTATAATTTATCTCTTTTCGACCACAAGACAGCTCGTGGTTGTGTTTTATTACTTATCTATGTTGTTGACATAATTATTGTGAATGATGATCTTATTGATATTTATACTCTCAATGATTTTCTTCAATGATACTTTAAAATGAAATATGTTGGCACTCTCAATTTTTTCTTAGTCTTGAAGTTATGTTTGATTTTACCGAGTATTATTTCTCACATATTAAATATACATTGAATCTACTTGCTAGAGTTATCTTGACAAATAGTAATACTGCCTCCACTTTCTTAAAGCCCAATACCAAACTCTAATCTTCTAATAGAACTTCTCTTGGTGATATCACTCTTTATCACTAGTTGGTTAGTAGTTTAGCATATTTCACTGTCACTCGATCAAACATTACCTATATTATTCATGTTGTCAATCAGTTTATAATCGCTCTTCTTACCTCTTATTTTTTAGTAGTTCCTCACATCATTCATTATCTCAAGAGTACAATTTTTCATGGTCTTCATTTTTTGATTCACTCTTTTTTTGTTTTATAAATTTATATCGATGCTAATTGGGTTAGTGATCCTATCAATCGACATTTCAATTACTAAATTTTTTTTTTATTGAAAGATTCTCTTCTATCATAGAAACACACAAAAAAAACAAAAAATAAATAGTTATTGTCTATTTTAATACTGAGGTTGAGTGTTGTGCTCTTACTAATACTATTTAAAAAATTATTTGACTCTAATAACTTTTTGAAGATATAAATATCTCTCACTCTGGCATTTCACCTATTTATTGTGATAATCATAGTACAATTAAGATTGTCACTTTATTTAGTAATATATTTCTAAAAAAATAGTTACTCTCTTCACTCTATATTT
The DNA here is from genome assembly GCA_946807835.1 of Ailanthus altissimus. Taxonomy (NCBI): domain Eukaryota; kingdom Viridiplantae; phylum Streptophyta; class Magnoliopsida; order Sapindales; family Simaroubaceae; genus Ailanthus; species Ailanthus altissimus. The sequence goes on from OX327684.1 coordinate 27,903,646, forward strand.
TTCTGATGATCAACTTATTATTATCTTCACCAAGGCTTTTCTTGTTAAAAATTTTAAAGTATTATTATCAAAACTCAAATTTATTTTTATTGTGCTATCTTAAATTTGAGGGGGATATTAAAGATATCCAATAAATCACTCCCTATCACACACACACATATATACATATACTTTTAATTTATACTCTGTAATTATTATATTATATTTTATTTTTTTCGTATATATTATTCTTTTTATATTTACTTTATTCTAAAGTCTATATAAGACCTTATATTATATTATTCCATCACAATGAAATGTTTTTTGTCTCTATATTTCTCACATGTTTCATTTCATTTTATGTAAATCTTCGTCTAAATAAAATGTTGCAGCTATTAAATCCATCTAAACAGAGCAGAGATTACCTAATGTATATATTTTTTAATGTGATTTTTATTACAATTACGAGGAATAAGACTTAGAAGGGTGGATGTGAATACTTTTATTAATTAGTGGATTACTTCAACTTCTGTATTATATGTTTTTATGTTGAGAATTTGATATTGTGCCTAAAAGTAATAATTGAAATAATTTCATTTGACTTTTTTTTAAAGTTGATTTATTAAGAAGAGGGTTTTTTCTTTTTAAATGAAAAAAAATATTTAGAAAAAAAAAAGATAATTATGTATCCTCTATCCGTTTTTGAATTGAAACAAACCAAGGCGTTTAGATTTAGTTGAATTTTAGAAGCGAAAACGAACCCGAAATCAAAACCGAAAGGTCCGAAACCAAAGACTTGGAAGATTTCCAGTCAACTAAGAGAAGTGACATCAGCCCCGACGTCTTAAGAAAGTAAAGAACCAATAGATAGGCAAAAATTCAACCACGTGTTATTAACACGTGCAATTCGTGCCAGGCAAGAGTTATAAAGAATAGTAATAATAACAAAAATGCCATTGCAGGTGAAGTCACGAAACGACTAGGGACGGAGAATATCACCATGCCTATTCTATTTTTGATCTTAGCAATTTAGTTTTAGGTTAAGCACAAAAATAATAATAATAATAATAATAATAATAATAATCACAAAATAGAGAACAAACAGAGGCAAGGCAGAAGCAAAGGTCGAGTTAAAACAAAAACACTTGTAACGCTTTCAATCAAATAATAACCCACAAATTTAAAAAAAAAAAAAACCCACATTTTTGTTTTTATTTATTTATTTTTTTCATTTTAACTCGGCGTTTCTTTAATCCTTAGCTGTGAAACACTATCATTTCGTTTCCCCCATATTTTGAGAAGCCCAATCTCACCTCTCACGCTTCTCTCTATCTCGAAATCTTAATAACACAACCCCCAGTCTCGTGTTTCTCACCGGTATTGCTTTCAGGTATATATATCTCTGTGGAAATTCGCTCGTAATTTTGATCTATGTCAGTCAAATTGTTCTGAATTTTGGTTTTTTAAGTATGGTTTAATTGGAAGTGAAGTTTATGTCAGAAAATGAAGAATTTCACTTGTTTTCACGAGAGTAGTTCTTCTGGTTGGAGGTTAAATTATATTTAGCGTCGATGCAGTTTGGTAATTTGCATTCAATCGGTTAATGAATTTGGGAGAACATGTCATCTCGTGATTGTGAAATTGAATATGATTTGTGTTATGGAAATGGATTTGGGGTAGGCGTCGATCCTTTATCAGTGGGTGGGGCGGTTATTGTTTTTGATTTATTGAGTTGAGAAATTTGTATTTATAATGAAATATTATGCATACTTGTCCACACAAGTGTGAATTATTTTTAAGCTCTGCTAATCTTCATGTATGTGAATTTGCTGAAGTGTCATTTTGTGATATTGCAAATTTTTTCCTTTTTTATAAATTTAGAATTTAGAATTTTTTTTTCTTTTTTGGCGGTGGCAATGCTGCATGTGGGAAATACTTGTGAAATTTAGCTTTTCTTTTCCTCTCTTATCTTTAGAGTTCATCTGATAGTTTTTGTAATTCTGGTTGGTCTGGAGATTTTCACAGTTTGTTTCTTAAATTCAGACTCAGATGGGGTTTTCACTTTTCACGCTGTTAATTTAATTTCACTCTTCATCGTCGTAGCATCTTGATATCTTTTAGCTGCTCAATATGAAATCATTAGGTTGTATTTATTAGCTTGGAAAGATTTATACTGATTTGTGGGAAGCGAATTACAGAAAACAAGAGGAAATCAAGAGAAGTGATTTTTGCTTTTTTGACTTGTTTTGAGGTAGCTACAGTTTGTTCTGTGCTCCTTCCTGGTTATTAACCGACTGTAGAACTGGCTAACAATTCTTTTCTTCACATGTAATTCTTAATCCATTGAGGCCCTTTCTGGAAGTTTGTTGAGGGTTAAGTTTAACTAAAGCTTTTTGGTTAGATTAAGTTTGTTGAAGGATGGGGAATTCGTTGGTAGCATTTGAAGTTTTCAATTCAAAGCTATAGGTGGGAAAGACTTTTGGGGTATGAAATTGATAGTGTACGAGTTAAGAAATCGTTGTATTTGAAATGATACCATATGTGATTTGTAGGTTATATTTCACTTGAAAGTCAGGTACACAGTTCAAATGCTTGAGAAGTTAGAAGCCAACAATGTTAAAAGTAGAGCATTCTTGTTTGCTTTATTTGGAGAGTGAAAAGGTGACCATTTCAACTTTGTAGCTAATCAAAATGGGTTGGCATTTAGTTTCTATTCTGATTATGGAGTTTGAGAATTCTTGTTATATTGAGATTCATAGATGGCAGGAGCTGGTGCTAGCCAATTCTGTGTGAGTTTCAGTGCTCTTTTAGTAGTCTGATCTTTGTCTTCTTTCTTATTTCCTTTCTCTTCTCCCAATACTCTTCTTTCAGCCTTCCATTGATTGGAGTCAATATGCTTGATAGTTTTGTAATTAAACTTAATGGTATTATGGAAATTGTGAAATTGGATAGATGTCTAGAACTGTGCTTACTTGGAATTTGAAATAGTGAAGTGGAATTAAGAATGGGGTGAGAGGTTTTAGTCCAAGGAGTATTATGAACGAAAAAATAAAGTACCATATAGTAATTGATGTGTACTCTATTTGATGGATGTGAACGTGATGACTAGAACATTTGGATGTGTGTGTGATAATTAAGAACTTGTTTGGTATGACTTTTCACAAGCTAAAAGTGTTTTTTTAATGTCAAAAGCTCTATCAAAATGTTTTGGAGGCGTTTGGTTGTAAATCATAGAAGAGCTTTTGAATTAAAATAAACTATTTTTCTCCGCTAGAAGAAGCACAAATTTTGAGCTTTTCGAGCTTTTTTAAAGTGTTGAATTATCTAAAATAATCTTATTTTATTTTAAAAATTTTACTTTAATTCTCATATAACCTTAAGAAACTTCTCTATTAAAGTAATTACAAATATTTTTCCTAAAAGTTATGACAGATAACCAAACAACTAATAATCTTTTCCTAAAAGCTCGATTTGTGAAAGCTTTACTAGCATAAACTCTATCTAAAGAAGCTCTACTTGAAAAGCAATACCAAACGGACCCTAAATTATAAATGTCCAATTCCTTATGCTTGTTATATTTTTTATGGTCAGATGATAATCACATGTAGTTCCTTTGTGGAGAATGCCATAATGCAGTAGTTTCATGTTGCTTGAAGTGTCATCATGAAAAGTTTTAGGTTCTTTTTTTAAATGCAAACACAACATATAGCATATAGTTGTTGTGTCATAAATGTTATGAAGTTAAACTAATATTATTGGCACTGCAACAACTTCTTTTGAGTTCCTTACAAGAAAGATTGAATATTGACCTGAAGTCTGGTTTTTATAAAAGAAAATAGAGTACGATAAATTGAATTTAATGCGTTTTCTTATATGTGTTATTGCATCAGTCATTTGGGTTTGGGGGTACATATCTTTCCAGATTCTGCTGTCCCCCTTGTTGTTCTCTCTGGGTGTTCCATATTAATGTATTTCTCTATGTTCATTGGGCACCTAAAAATTATTAATGACGTGATTTCTCATGCTTGACGTTGTTTGAACTAGGTTTTTCTGTAGAATTGTCTTCCTTTATAAGTCCCATATGTTTATCTGCAGTTTGCCTTGTGCTCTTTATTTTATCACCATTGTGTATAGATAGAGTTGGACTTTACATTTCCTTTGGTAAAGGGACTATTTATTTAATCTTGTAGGATTTAAAGAATTTTTGACATCAAGAACATTTATCCAAATATATCAAAGTGCTGTAGCGTTGAAATTCTAATATAAAGTTCTAATAATTTTAAAGGCAGTTTAATTTGTCTCTTTCTAGGGGTGTACTGTTCACATGTGATAAAGTTTGCTTTGCTCAATTTTCTTCTGCTTACGTGAATATGTGTATGAATATGCAGAGACAAAATATAGAAGTAACAGTGGTAATGAAATCAGATGGCCTTCTTTGTTCTTAATTTGTGGCTAAAGAGTTTGAATTTTGGGTGGTTATCAGTTGGGGTCTTAGTTTCTAGAATTTGAAGGATGAATTTTCTCTCTCAAATTTGTCTATGCTATATTAAACAAATGCAGTGCTTCCGTTTCCATCAAGATCCAAGTACCCTTAAGTTGTTTTATGATTTTAAAAGTATAGGAATATTACTTGGCTCTCATATATCTACATCCATTTTGATGTTTCAGGTTGTGCTTGTGAATTCTATCATCTTTATAGTAACAATTCCCTGGTGAAGAATCTTTCCTACCAGATGAAACTGTAATTAGTATGTCTGAACTGATTGAAGGTCTTCCAGACGCTGTTGCCCTCAGTTGCCTTGCACGGGTTCCCTTCTACCTCTATCCTAAGTTGGAGCTTGTTTCTCGATCCTGGAGAGCTGCTATTCATAGCCCTGAGCTGTTTAAAGCCCGCCAGGAGGTTGGTTCATCAGAGGATCTACTCTGTGTGTGTTCTTTTGACCCTGAGAACTTATGGCAGCTTTATGATCCTCTGAGAGACCTTTGGATTACTCTACCTGTTCTTCCCTCAAAAATCAGGCACCTTGCACACTTTGGCATTGTCTCAACAGCTGGAAAGATGTTTGTGCTTGGTGGTGGAAGTGACGCTGTTGACCCATTGACTGGAGACCAATATGGGTGCTTTGCTACCAATGAGGTCTGGTCATATGACCCTGTAATACGTCAGTGGTCACCACGTGCATCCATGCTTGTGCCTCGTGCTATGTTTGCATGCTGTACTTTGAATGGAAAGATTTTTGTTGCTGGCGGTTTCACCAGCTGCCGGAAGTCAATTTCTCAAGCAGAAATGTATGACCCAGAGAAGGATGTTTGGGTCCCAATTCCCGATCTCCATCGTACTCATAATTCAGCATGCACTGGAGTTGTTATTGGTGAGAAGGTGCATGTCTTGCACAAAGGGTTGTCGACAGTGCAAGTATTAGACCCCATAGGTTTTGGGTGGACAGTTGAAGATTATGGTTGGCTCCAGGGTCCGATGGCAGTTGTTCATGGTTCTATCTACGTGATGAGTCATGGACTTGTTATCAAACAGGATGGGGAAGTGAGGAAGGTGGTAGTTTCAGCGTCTGAGTTTCGGAGGAGAATTGGGTTTGCAATGATTGGGATGGGAGACGATATTTATGTAGTCGGAGGGGTGATTGGCCCTGATAGGTGGAATTGGGACATCACACCAATGCCTGATGTTGATGTCTTGACTGTTGGTGCTGAGAGACCAACTTGGCGCCAGGCAGCTCCAATGACACGGTGTCGTGGAACAGTTCTCGGATGTACGGCCCTAAGAATTTAGGTGTTCATTTATTCTAACTGCAGTTTTTGTTGTGAAAATTGTACTTTTGTCGAGGCACGCCTCTCGTTGTTGGAGGCAAGGAATGAAAATCTTGCTGGCTACTGTGTTTTGCTTGTAAGCTATAGTCTATGTCCTTGTTTTTACTTGATTTGGGAGTTTCCTCCCGTTAAAGAGGGGAAGTCCAAGGTTTCTGATCAGTTTGACTGACGACGGAATGGTACATGAAATTATGAAGTAGTTGTAGCGTGAATGAAAAAGTATTCTATTCTTTTTTATTGAGTATTTGAACGGAGAACCACAATTTGTTTGTCTATAGTTTATTTTCATTTATTTGTTATTATGCATACTCCTTTGTTTGGTGCAATAAGGTAGAGAGAGTTAATGTTCCATAAAGATCATTTTAGCACAATCCGGTAGAATGGCATGACATTTTAGCTTAGCACAATGCTGAGATTGTGCCATTAGTAAGAGGGAAGCCCGGGAACAGTGAATCCATGTCAAATTTGATATCTGCACTGAAATATATTTTTAAAAATTTGATAATTCAGTAAAAGAAACAGGAAAAAGAAAAACCTTTGTAAGTGGCGCAAAGATTGTTTTCATTTAATTTTAGCTGATAAGATGATTATTGCCACTGGTTACGAAGAACAAACTGCATCTTCGAGTCGCTATTGACATTTGTCAATTCATCCTAACCTTGGGTTACTTGAGAATAATGGATGTGTTTAAGAAGAACAGGAAAGCTTCCCAGTTGTATGTATGATTATTAATCACGATGGTAGCTTCCAAATTTTAAAGATCCACATAGAAACGATGTCTTGATTGAAATCATTGTATATGATACATGCTTCTCGTGCAACGTTTCTTTTCACTCGTAATTTGGCTCGGTTACTTTAGGAGCATCAGGCATTAGTGTAAATGATAGGGCTTGTGCTTAAAATCCCATATTGGGAACACGAGAAAGATCAAAAGGAGAAGAAGGTGTATAAGAAGTAAAGGATGAGCGACTAAACAACATACTTACCTGGACGGGGTCGATGGGTGACCCGGAAGGCCCATGGCCTAGGTTAGTGGCCTCCATTGCACTTGGGAGGTGCACCCGCCTAAGGTCTGCCCAAGTGGCAGAGCCTACGTCATAATTTGTGGTAGAGGGGGCCTGCGTCCGCGCGGCCCCCGCCAATGCCGATATTTAACGATTTTAATACCTAACCTTTGGTTAATTATGTAATTTTATGTGAAAGTCAACTATTCAAAAGTTATTTTTCTCGTATTAAAATCTGTTAGTCTATTGCTTTTCTTTCTTCAAAAAGAAAGATCATTTCACTTGAATTTTGATAATTTCGTAATGATTTTATAGGAAAGGATTAGGTATTTATAGGAAAAGGATGTAGGAAGGCGTGAAATGAGTTTAATATTTGAAAATTAAATTTATAACGAATTTAGAATAGATATAATTTTAGAAAAATATCATACAAATATTTAGAGTATTCACATATTTATATTTTTTTATTTAAAAAAAAATTAAACGATATTATTTTAATTGAAGTTCTAATTAAAAAATTATAATTTTTTTTATCTCTTCTTAAATTTATTAATTATTTTCAACTTATTTTTATATAAATATTGTACCTAATTTTTGTTATCTCTAATTTTTTATTTTCACAAAATTATTAATTTATATTTATCAAATATTTATTTAATTATTAAATAACACATTTTGATTTCTTTTTAATTTTCATTTCACTGATATTATATTATTTAAATAAATAATATAAATATTTTAAGAGATGTGTGTTTAATTTATCTGTTTAATTTTTTTTACATTGATGGATATAAATAGTCATTTTATTTTATTTTATATATTTTTAATGTTTAATATATTATTGACCTAACTATTTAATAAATTGACTTATCTTAAAACTATAATATATAAATTTATTTATAAGATGTATTTTTAAATTTTGAATCAAGTTTAAGAAAACTCATTTTTGTTTAATTTAGTTGCTTTTTTTAAAATTTGTTATCTAGTTTGTATTAACTATTTTATGAATTATTTTTATTAGTTTTAACTTAAAAATGAGTTTAATTTTGATGAAAATATTATTTTTAAATTTATGATATAATTTTGATTGTTATACGATATAATTAATTTTAAAATTAATATTAATTTTATATATTTTTATTATATTAATTTTTAACTGACTTAAAATTCATAAATAATTAATACGAATTTAATAACAATCACGTGTTTTGATAATAAAATTCAAAACTCACAATAAATTAAAAAATAAATAAATAAATTTAATACTTATTTTTAAATGAAATGAAAATACAAATTTAAAAATACCCTTCCTCGGTCCGATCCGCTGCCATCCTACCCACGAACCACGAGGCCTTTAGCACCCACGCACAAACAGAATGAAGCGGCTAAAACCCCTTCAACTTTCAACAAAACACGGAAAGAAAAACAAACAAGCAAGCAAACAAACAAAACCCTAAACTAAACTCTTTCGCATAACTTAGCTAAACTTGTTTCCAAAAAAATAAAAAACTTGGCTAAACTAAGTGGAAAATGGAGGACAATCAAATCGAAGATGGGGAAAACAACAGAGAGGTCGAGGTCGCTCCGGCCCTCATTTCTGTTCACCCAGACCATAATTCGGTCGCCGTTGCCGTTGGGTCGGACCTCCGAGTATACAATCTCCTGTAAGCTATTCTTCTGTTTTTTTTTTTCTTTTCTGCTGAGAACTCGTTGGTCATTAGGGTGTATTATAAACTGAGAGAGATTATTGTCTTTGGTAAATTGAGCAATACACTTAGGCCAGTTAGTTTTGGTAGGCATAATACAAAGTGTTTCTGAAGTTCCCAGTTAATGAAAATTTTGTATGCAGCAACTTAGGAATGTTATTTCGAAGTTCTCATTATGTTGATAGAAAAACCGCATTTAGGGAAATCGGAGAAGTCGGTTCTCCAAGCTGAAGTTAATTTCATTATTAAAATATATTGGGTTCATTGTTTGTTGCAATTGCATGACAGTGGAGATTCTGCTGTTTCTTTGTTGGGTGATTCTGGCTCACCTTCTCATAAAGATTCTATAAGAGCTATCCGCTATGGAGCAAATGGGAAGCTCTTTGTATCTGCTGGCGATGACAAAGTTGTCAAGATATGGTCTGCTGAGACTTGGCGGTGTATTAGTACCGCGTAAGTTTTTTAAGCCTACAATGAACTATATGAGTTCTAAAGAACTATATTTCTAGATGAATTTTTAATGGGAAAATTCATATCTTACCGTGAATGTAACAGTTGCTCTGAGAAGAGAGTGACCGCAGTTGCTATAAGTCATGATGGTCAGTGTGTTTGTTTTGCTGACAAATTTGGAGTGGTTTGGGCCATTGACCTGCATGAACTTGATGGCGGTCAAGCAATAGCTGTTAAGAAGGCAGCACCGCTGCTTGCTCACTACTGCAGCATAATTACTAGCCTAGTAAGTCACTTGCATCAATATGATCTTGCCACTTGTACCATTTACATATGGGTTTATGGTGGCTAAATAGGTATTTCATGTTTAGACCATGAGTAGATTCATAACCAAATAGATCAAAATTTCATTTCAACATGGGGTGGAATTTCTTTTAGTTACATGTTTGAGCTTTGATTGTGATGGATGGGTCAAAGTAGTTTATGGGTCTTTGATGAGTTAGTACTTGTTACAAACTTTGTTGAATGAAAGACCATTTTTGTCTTTTACCTATTGAAACAAGGATTTCTTTTTGCACTTTCCACCTCTCTTTGCTCCGTTGCTTTCCAGAAGATCTTGACGTTGATTTCACCCTTTTTCCTCATTCACATATGTCAATCCTTATTTATTATTGTCTACATTTTTTGTTGCTTTATCCTCCCTGCGTTGGGTTTGGCAGGAAGTATTTTAAAGGCCTTGCTGCATAAATGATTTTACTATTAAATTGGCCCATTATTGACATGTATTGTTTGCAGGAATTTTCGCCAGATGGACGTTTTGTCATTAGTTCAGATCGGGATTCCAAGATTCGTGTAAACTCTCCTGCCAATTGGGTTACATACATCGAGATTTCACCTCATTAACATAATATCATTTTTGTGACAGGTTACTGTGTTCCCCAAGAAGCCTTTAGATGGAGCTCATGAGATACAGAGCTTCTGCCTTGGCCATACGGAGTGAGTGAGTTTTTAGAATCATATTATTTCATTTCTTGCACTGACATTATCTATTATGCTTACCAGTAGCTTAAAAGAGTTGGAAATCTCCCAAATTAATGCTTTACAGTCAACTACATGTTAGTGTGCTTTCCGAAGTGCATCAAGCATAAATGTTACTTAACTTCAAACTTATTCTTCCGAAATTACGAGGTAGTAAACTAGTAATGTACCACTTGTATTTGTTTCGACCAAAATTTTCTGAGTTATTTTCATCTTACTAATGTACCACTATTGACAGGTTTGTGTCTTGCCTTGACTTTGTCTGCACTGTGGATTACCCTCAGGGGTTTCTTGTGTCTGGAAGTGGTGATTCAACAGTGAGTATCCATAAGCTAAAGATTTTGTGTGCTTATCTGTTGGATTAAACCAAACTTATTTAGGCTAGACCTAAATTACTCTATTTGAGTGGCATGAGGATATTCCTAAATTAGTAATTTCCTTGTAGGATTTACATTATTAAAGGTAGAGTCCAAATTGTACGAGGATTAAAAATACAAGTCCAACAAAAAATTATATATCACTCATTATATAAGAGGCTGGAGAATTAATAAAAAAAATTATGAGAGAAACTATGTGAGGGGTCATGTAGAAAATATTTAAAGTACTCGTATACTTTTTTTATAAGATTATAGTGGATTATTCTCTCATCCGTGGATGTAGCGCAAATTAGGGTGAACCACGTTAAGTTTTTTGTGTGCTTTGTGTGATTTATTATTCTTCATGCTTGATGTACTTCTACTATATTTTCTAAACAAGTAATAAGAGCTAAAATACTAACATTATCTGCATTGAGATGTGAAGGGTTTAAAAAAATTTATCTGCACTGCTACTGCAGGTTCGCATGTGGGATATTACCTCCGGATCTCTCCTTGATACTTGTGAAGTTGGTGCAAAGGTATCTCATTCCTGTTAATATCATTGACCTCACCTGGTGTTTGTGAATATCATTTGTCTCTATGATGGAAATATCAAACTGTAGTAGTCACCCTCTAACCCACTGGTAGAATCTTCTGGAAAAAATTCTTTTGATTGTATGATGTGATCAATCTTTCCCCCAAGATCACAAGTTAATAGTGGTCTTGGCATCACAATTCCATTGAAGTCAGTGCTAACCAGAGGCAACTTTGTTTTCGGCCTTTCCTGTTAGCTTCCTAGTTTACTTGGTTTCACTTTTACTTCCTTCCTGAAGGCAGGACATTTAAAGTCTAATGGAAGTGATGGGGGCTATTCTACTGCCACTGATCTATGCACAATTCCGGATAGCACACTTGTTGCAGTGGCAATTCAAGGGTAAGTCTCTAAGCATTCTGTGTTCTATCATTTGCTTCATCAAAGAGCTATTGCTTTCTGATTTTATAACTTTTCAGTGTATATTTCTTTTTAGTCTGCAAGGAATAGTTTTGGTGAGCTGCAATCTTTCTGCTCAAAGTCTTTCTGTTGCCAAGGTAAGAACCCGTAGAATATGAGAAATATTAGCAGATGCAATGCAACTATATAAAATGATGGAAGAATGTTAATCGGATGCTTCCAAATGAATTTAGTTACATATTGGTTTTCTGTGGATGATTTGTCCTGATCTTACTTAAAATCAAACATTGATTCTCACATTAGTCTATCCACATTAGCCTCTTTGCCATGTTTTTACTTGCACAGCTCAAAAAAATATATTGATTGATGTCAACATTAAGTCAGAGATATCTTGATGCATCTATGATCAATTGAATTCCAAAGTCAAGCGTCTGCACTGAAACATTGGTGTGAAGTTGTAGCTTTTGATCAGAATGTTGAACCCTAAATTTCATGTATATGGATCATGAAACTGACAATTAAGGTCATGGATTCTCAACTAGTGTTGTTCTTGTAGGTGGTTTCCATTAAGAGTGAAAACTTTATTCCAACAAGCTTAGGCATTAGCTCTTCCTTGGGTTTATTGTGGATGGTAACTGGTGCCTCTAACTTGCCTGGTTTCGATTCTCTCTCTCCATCCCGATTGAAGGTCATTTCTGGTTTTAAGAATAGCTGTTCTGAATCTGGTGAGCATGAACCCACGGTGTTGGAAGATGATGACTTACCAGGGGGAATGAAACTGCTTGAGCACTTACAAGGAAGCGTGTCCATTGGGGAAAAGGCCTTTCTGGCAGCTGCTGAAGCTGTAAAAACAGCAATGTGCAATTTGTTGATTAAAAAACAGTACTCTGCCGAGAGGAGAGAATTTAGAAAGAGAACCCGGAACGACAAGAAAAACAAACAGTAACACCTCTTCCTCTGAAGTAGTCTAGTCTATGGAAGCATGCCAGTCTGGACAATGCTGTGGTTCCAAATGGGAGTTTTTGTAATTTTTTTAGTTAATTCATTTATGGGAGATAATGAGTGTTTTACCATTTTATGATACGCTCAAAGTTGATATTGGTAATTTGATTTGCATTTATAATTGATTTCACTTAGTTGTATTTTATTTGTGGTGAGAAGTTGTCGATACTGAAATAGCTGGTAATTGAGCTAATATCATGAGATGATATTAGTGTTTTGGATATTTATGTCTTCTTACCGGTTTAACAGATGATAATGATTTTCGGCTATTTGAATAGATTGAATTTTTTTATATGCTAAATTCATTTGAAAGGTCAGGTTTAATTAGTTGAGTGGTGGGGGAATTCCTTAATTCAGTAACGTATTAGACCTAACAAGCCAACAAAATCATATTGACGAAACGAGCCTACTTGTACTATTATTTGAATATATCATTATTGAATTCTAAACTATAACCTACACGCCTACACATCTCTATTTTTATTTTATCCCCTAAAACACACACACACACACACACACACACACGCACGCAACATAAAATAAAAACAAAAATAGAAAAACTACGTCTATTCATGTCACCTTGATTCCAGATAGCCTTGGCTTTTTATTATTATTATTTTTTAAAAATAAATTATTTATCATATTGTTATGCAAATTTCATTACCCTATGCTACTATCATTATAGGAACATTACATTATATATATATATATATATATATATGGATTAAGGACATTTTTATTTCATAAATTTAGATTAATATTTAATTTTATCTCAATTATTTTAAAATAGATAATTTTATTGAATCTGTTAATCAATTTTTATTAAATTTGATAGTAAAAGAGTAAAATTAAAATTCAACACAAATTTAAAATATACTAACAAAATAAAATACGTGTTAATTTTTAATTGATCAATAATAAAAATAAAAAGTAAGCAAGACACGTGACACATGCTTATAAGATTTTAATTTTAATATTTATTTTTAATAATTTAATAAAAATAAAAATAACTCTGTCACTGTCATTGGTGATTAGCGGCTGCGCAAGCTACAGTCATTGGACTCCGATGATAAAAATAATTAACTTTTATATCATTAAATTTTATTTTTTATTTACAATTTACGTAATGATAATAGAGTCATTTTAACAATAGAGAATAAGAAGATGGCTAAAAATGACCAAAAGGTGGAGAAGCAATTGTGACCACCATCGGTCGCCATCAAATATAGGAGGGGTGACTTGCACTGCCCCCATTGTTGGACAGATCGACCGCCGCTAAATATTCAAACCACAACTTAGTATCTCTCATATCTCATAAGAGATTTAATTTAAAAAATACAAGAATAGTTCGAACACTCTTAAAATGATCTTTTGATGCCCTTTTTGTTCACACAGGAACAAAGACACCCTCAAATATTACACTTTAATGCACCGCACAATTTGTATCTATTTAACTTCTTTATTATTTTTTATATTTATATCTTAATATTTTAGATGTTTAAATTATTTTATAAAATACTTACAAAGTCCCTACAAATTTTTAACTTAGTTAGAATAAAAATTCTTACTTGTAAAAATTTAAATCTCTCTTAAAAAAGTCATTTGAACCAAAACAAAAATACTCATAAGTTATCACATAAATAATACCTATCAAATGAACTGTATCAATTTTTTTTTTTCATTTTACTTCTTTTTCAAATAATCTATTTATATTAAACTTTTTACTAATTTTATATTTAATATGCATCTCAATCCATATTCCATATTAAATCATCAATTCATTCCAACGCATAACACTTTTTTTAAAACAAACATATAAACATTGCCTCAAGCGTTTGAATAATTAAGTTTCATTTCAAGAACATCATGCATAAGTGAAAACCTCTCAGTTTTTGTATTAATATCTTCAACTAAAGATGGAACGCAACATGATTTCAGTGTGATGAATGAATAGCCGTATTGAATGGATAAGAGTAAATATTATGGTAATGAAAACTTACTGATATTATTTTTAAAATGAGATTGTTAAAGAACTTGTTTATCACGATACGCAATGAAACCGACAATCTTCATTTTTATTTTTTAAGAGTGGTGGTTAGATATTTGTCGACGTCCGCCTGAAATATGTTTGTAGTAAAATACACTTAATTCCAAAGTTTGACTCCTGAAAATAAAATATAATAAGAAAGAGTTACTCTCAATAAATAATATACTACATATATATATATATATATAAATTATTTATAAATACTCAATCGTGTAAATGCGTGTAATGGTGAAATAATATTATTATTTTATTAATTATTCTTTTAAAGCTTATTTAGTTATATTATATTATGATTATGAATGTACGAAATATTTGAACCCAATTCTTACAAGATCAGGGTGTGACAACAAACAAATTAAGTAATAATAATCGGATAATTGACCTATTTTTTTAAATGGATAAATTTATAATTTGAGCTTTGACCTCAGTAATTTACGAAAACCCTTTAAAAAAATATTTTTTTAGGAATATTTGAAAGTATTTATTTTTATAAAAAATATTTGTTTATATTATTTCATATTTACATTTATGTATGATAAAATATTTTTTTTAAATATAAATACTCTCAAACACAGTGATTCATCATTCATGATATGAAAAGAAAAGAAAGAAGTCAATACATTTGAATTAATGGTGGCAAAATGTCTCACGACGTATTATTTGACATGAATTTGATATAATTTATAAATTTGTTTAAGTCACATTAAATTAAATGAATTAAATTAATTTATTTAAAAATAGATTCGTGTTTATTCATGTAAGACATATATTTTATTTTAAAATAAAATATATATAATTAAAAAATAAAAACATATAAAATGTGTTTATCGCGACTTAACTGTGTTTAATTATATTAAACGAATTAAATATTTATTGTAAATAAATTAAATTTAGTATTACTATTTATTTAAATAAATATAATCGTAAATAAATTTAATCGTGTATCATATAAATAAATTGAATTTGATTCATTTATTTAAACGTATTGTATCGTGTAATTTGTATATTATATGAATTGATTTATATTTGAGTGCTTAATTCGTTTACATAGATGAATCATATGCAAATATGATAAAATTTTATTAATATCCTATATTAATACGACACAAATATCATTCATTTACACAAATTATTTCTCAAATTTCAACCCAAAAAATAATATAGCCAAAACGTTAGAAGTTTTAACAATAGGTTGATAAAATAAGTAAAGGGTAATGTTGAACAAATAACTTTAATTTTCCCAAAACTCTCTCAACCAAAAAGAGTTCCAATAAGAGCTGTTGCCTATCCCCCACCACTTCTACCGCAAAGGAGCCGTTTTGGCCCCTCTCTGATGAACCCCCCTCCTTATTCTTTTATAACTTTTAGTATAGTGCTTTGTTTATATTTTTTAATTATTTTTTTGCCATTTTTTAGCTTCATCTTTCCTTTTTGTGTATGTTGTTGGCCAGTCATGCAAATCAAAAGAGTCCCTTAGCCACTACCAAGTTTCCTCGACCCATGCCAAGTCTCTTCAGCCCCAGTCGAGCTTCTCTAACCATTGTTGGGTGTTTTTCAACTATTTTTCAGTTGTGATTCGGTCAATATGTTTCTTAGTGGTCGTCGAGGCAAGTTGTGATATGGCCCTTCTTTGCTTTTTTTAGGATCCTGTCATCCCTCAACTCTAATCTGGTCTAGCCACGCACATTAGAGATGTGTGCTATTCTTTGGCCATCACTGAACCCGTCGTCGAGTTGACCACTATACGACATCCAACCCCTGCATCTGAGTAAACACCACTCCCTGCAGTCTGTGCTCCTGTCCAATTTGGTGCAAAGCAAGTACCGGCAGCAAATTAGATTATATTATTTTGTTATTCTATTGTAGTTGTATTATTGGTGTATGTAGAGAATTTAAAAGAGTTACTAGATCGTAAATGACGAATGATATACATGTAATATAGTGGTTATATGTGTATTCCTTCTATGTGAAGGTCTTTTGTCCCTTTTCTATAAAAGTGTTTGGTGTGGTTTGTCATCTCCTTATGAGAGAAAAACTCCACATTCTTAATAAAAAAAATAATTATAAGAATAATTCTTTATCTTCGAGTTAGTGTGTCTCTTCTTAAGAAGAGTTTTAAATTTAAACGTTCTTCAATAAATTTTTATTATCAACATAATTATCTACTTATCTAACAGTAGACTCAATAATGTGTTTAATTTAATAAATGATATTAAAATTTAAAAATAAAAAATGAGTAGGTTGATAAAGGGAAAAGACAGTGACCTAAGGAGGCCTAGCTCCTTTTATCGGCTTGGTCCTATATTATAATTTATCGCCGTTTACTTTAGTGGGCCTACGGACTTCAATGAAAACAAAATAATAATGGGATTGATTAGGTATTACTGGTGTATGAGTGTGCATGCATGAAACACCTCCAGTCAATCACTCATCCTCTACCTCTACCTATTGCAAACCTCTCCCATATATCTGAAATTTTTTTGATTATAAAAAATAAATATACTTTATAAACTATAGCATTTAACAAAAAATTATTATGTATAACAAAAAAAAAAATTAAAATATGTAATGAAATAGCTGAGGATTTGTTTCATACTGTGGATATATGGTATACTCTTGTTGATTCTAATAACAATTTATCGGAAAAAACGAAAAATATTTATAGGAGTAAAACTAGAAAAATATTTTAAAATAAATGAAAAACAGATATTTATTTTTCATTAGGGGTGTAAGGCAAAGCCTCAATCTTTACGCCAAGCTTTAGCCTTTTTCTTAAACAATAGTTGAGACACTTTTTTTCTTTTTGATTTATATACATATATATATCAGGGAACTTTAACATCGAATGGATACATGGCGGACAAGCACACGTGGCCAATAAATAGCCTTAATTGCAGAGGACTCAACAAAGCAGCGGCAGTTGGGTCGCCATTGTAAGCCACATTCATCTTAGCTTTACCACTCAAACACACATCCATCTAGATATTAATTCCAATCCTCTCTTTCTTTCTTTTTTCTTTTTTTATGTTTTGTTCAGAAATCGAGCATGATCTCAGAATCCAATTCTTCAATACAAGTTTTGACGAATTCTATAAAGGGTTTTAATAATTATTGGCCCAATTATCTTAGGTGTATTATATATCTGTCTGTGTTTGTTCTTGAACTTGGATTTGCAAGCCGTTTGATTAAGAGTTAAACAACCTGGGAAAAAGATTTAAATTTTAAAATATAGAATTAAGAGTGAAATCACCAGCATTTCTGAATTCAGAGTTGTGCACTGAAACAGTCTGATGACTGAAACACAGACCAGGGGAATCAGGACAAATTTGCTTATAAATAAACTATTAGTTAATATTAACAACTCTGCGCTAAAGGTTAAAGTTAAAACGCCAAAAACAAATAAATAATAATTATTACTATTAGAGGCGTTACTGGATAAAACTGCAATCGGGTGCTTAGGGCTGAATTGTCAAAAAGAGAGAGCTAATTCTCATGCACACGGCTCTCGCTTTTTCTCTTTAAAAAGCAAACCCTGTAACGCAACTCTTCCCATTTTTTAAATTTTAAGTTTTAAAAGTTTTGTCAATCTAAAACAATTTTGAAAGTTGCGAATTTGTGGTCATTTTGCAGGACTGAAACTGAAGAAAGCGGAACTGACAGAGTAAAATTCATTTCAACGATCAAAAACCCACAAAGCATAAGCACAAACCAAAGCTGAGAGAAAGTAGCTGATCTTTTATTTACTCAATAGTGATGATTGTCTTTTTAATTTCATAGGGAGTAGCAAACCGCAATTTATGCCGTTTCTGCCTGAACTTAGGCACCAGAGTATACATACATACATACACACACACACACACACACATATATATATATATATATATATAGAGTCACAGTTCTTTTGCCTTAGATGACAGGAACTGTTGTTCATGTTTATAGTTTAATCATGTGGCTCGCATAGGGGCAATTATGTTGATAGGGAATTGATTCTTGTTCTTGTTGAAGGAAGGAACAACAGAGTAAACTAATGTAAAAGACGAGAAAAACCCCAGTTTTTATTCACTTGTTTTTTAGTGTTGCTTCTCAGACATGGAGGCTACAGAGATTTCGGAGGCATTTCTTCTTCCTAGAGCTTGTGGGCTGTGGCGTCAGTTTCTTTTT
This sequence comes from Ailanthus altissimus, assembly GCA_946807835.1. NCBI lineage: Eukaryota > Viridiplantae > Streptophyta > Magnoliopsida > Sapindales > Simaroubaceae > Ailanthus > Ailanthus altissimus. Next base: position 27,922,167 of record OX327684.1, read on the forward strand.
TTTAACTCTTTTTTCTGGGTTTGTGTGTAAGATTAAGAGTCGTTCAAGTTTATCGTTCTTAGGTTTCTTTTGTTTTTTTTTTCCAACTCCTAAATTTTGAAACTTCAAACTTCAAAAGGTTGTTTGGTGACTCTTATCATCTCAGGAAATCATGCTATCCTCCCTGAAATATTAATATATTAAGGTGAGTTCATGTGAGTTCTATTTGTTCATGCAACGTTAATTCTCTTTTCCGAATTCTTCAAATTTAAATTTACATTCTTTTGTTCCTGCTTATGCAGAAAAATCCAATTTTTGCTGACTTGAGCTGAGAATCATATGATAGAGAGGTTAGTAATATTGCTGAGGAATAGATCAAGAGCTATGGCTACCAAGCAAGCTTTAGTGGCTGATCACAGCTCTCAATCATCCCCCAGTCAGAACAATAAAAGACCAGTTCCTTCTTTCTTTGGTTCTCCAAAATTCAAAGCTTTCACAACAAAGGTTCTTGCCGAAACTGAGATTGCTGTGATAAGTCCAACTTCAATACTTGACACTAAGCCATTCTCTCCATTTGGTAACCCCTTCTGGGATGAAAAAAACCCTCCAAAGTCCTAGAAACTTTTGGCAGACAATAAACATTCATGGGACAAATCAGATTGTGCCATTGGTCTAGCAATTATTGATGTGCTAATTCATGATGATAAAACCATAGAAGAGAAGAATTCTATTTCCAAGCCAAATAACAAACTTATTTTTGGAACCAAGCTTAGAGTTCAAATTCCTCTATTGCCTCCCTCTAATCTTTCTCCTGCTCAATCTCCTAAATCCCCAGCTGATTTTGGTATTAAGACCAGGAATTCGCAGTTGCCCCTAGATGAATCTGACAATTCTGGCACCCCAAAAAAGGAACCTCCCAAAGTTTTCACAGAGCGTCTCTCTGTGAGCGAAATGGAGCTTTCTGAGGATTATACATGTGTAGTATCTCATGGGCCTAATCCAAAAACTACCCATATATTTGATAACTGCATTATAGAGAGCTACTGTTCTTTAACGGATAAGTCCAACCCCGTACCCCAGAATTTCCTCAGCTTTTGCTACACTTGCAAGAAGAATCTTGAACAGAAGAATGACATTTACATTTACAGGTTCGATTCATTTTCCCCGTCCGTGATGTAGCTTTTTCTATCCTCTTCAATTTCTATTCCTAGGTCATGTAGCTTTTACATTTACTGCTACAGGCCCCCGAAGAAAATTTTTCAGGTTTATAATTTGAAGTGTATGGTATCTTATATAGGTTATTATATGATGTCCTGACTATTTATTTCAGGATAAGAGATTTTGATAGATTGCTCCAAATGGATTCTCAACTTTTAATGTAAAGCTCATGTTCCTATTCTAATTCCATTAAGATGGTACATGCATGCACCAATGCATGTTTTTGCTATTTGCTTTTCATCAACTCTTTTATGTTTCTCCCTATTTATTCAACAAAGTGAACCTTTTCTTTTTTCTCTTTTATTTAATTTTTTTTTTTTTTGGGTGTGAAAAACTTTTCTAGTTTACTTTTGATTAAGAGAACCATAGGATTCCAGTAAATTGCCAAACATATCTATTCTCTCTATCAGAACATTTATTTAATTTCAAGTACAAATTTGTTTTATTCCATATGCTTGGTTGTTGTTTCTATCAATACTCATTCAAAAGCCTAATTGTAATGCAGAGGCGAGAAAGCTTTTTGCAGTCAACAATGCCGCTACAAAGAAATGCTGCTAGATGAAGTGGAGAACTAAAAGAATTCACTTATGCTTAGAGGAATTGTTCTTTATTCTTTTATCTTTCCCCTTGAGAGCTCTTAAGATTCGTATTCTCCATACCAACGATTTTCCCATGATCATGATCAACTAAGGATGGTTGATTATAGGTACAAAAGATTGCTGTATCTATTTGTTTTTTTTTTTTTTTGGTTAATTTTTTAATCTCTTCCCTCACCCAGCAGATAAAGATAACGAGAGGATGAGATAATGTAGAGTTGATTTTGTGTCAGTGATGAGTATGATTGCTTATGGGTTTTTAGTTTTACCCACAGATTTTGGCTTGCAGTGGATGATGATGATATATGATTGAAAACTTTGCCTCATCTTTCTTTATTTATTTGTCTCTCACATCAATTATCAGGGGACCAATTATTTCACTCATAAAGATTCTTTTCTTTCTTTATTTTTTTCTTCCTTTTGTGTCTTATCCTAACTACTCGTGCCCATATTTGTCTATTAAATTGCTGATTACACATCTATATAAAAAACATTATATATGTGTGGGAAGTTTGAGATAAAACCAACATTTTCTAAATAGATCCAAATTTTACATCTTTTTTCGGAAAAATAGTTAGTAGTAGGTAAGAACTTTGATATATAATACATGCGAGAAAGAAAAGAAAAAAAGAAACATTTTCTTTTGCTTTCACATGAATTATAACTCTGAAGAAGAGAGTAGGTTTCGCCAAATATGGATTATGGACCATGAAGATTTAAATGGCTGTTGAATAATTAATCTTAAAAGATACCTTTGACCGCTTACTCTCTGCTCGAGTTAGAACGAGGGAAGATAGGGTGACCGCTAATAAACAAAGAGAGATTTTGGTTAACGTAGGTTTAAATTGAAACCACGCGTATTTGGCTAAAGCATATCCAAAGTGTATAATATATATCTCCATTAAAATACACAAGGAAACTCATTAACAAATCATTGTCACTTGTGAATATCATAAACCAAATAAATGAATACAACTTATACAAGCTAGTGCAAATATTTGTTACCATACTGACAGATGGACGAGAAATAATCTTCTTGTTGGGTTAAAATACTAACCTCACTTGACTATTCTGATAGTTCCATATCACTCAATAATGCCAACATCATGAATTCAGACCTACGTAACTGAAACTGATAACATGAAGTTGACAAAACAAGGAGATGGTTTTGTGTAATAGAGAACCTGAAGTGCAAACTAACGGTAGCATCTTTGTGTATTAGATAACCTTGCTGGAAAACACATATTAAAAGTACCTTTAAAAGTGCTCCTGTTATCGGGGTAAAATAATATTCATGTACCTAAGGTAAATTCCATGCCGAGTCATTCGCATAAAAAAAAAAACACCAGCACGATGGTAGATTACTAGATTTAGCCCCAGAAGGACAAAAGTAAGAAAATATCATCCAAATTATTGTGGACAACGAATAACATAACATCTTAAAGGCAAACACCACCACGAAACGATTAAGTTACTCGTTCCAAGAAACAAAACAAGCATCGATCACAATACTAATGAAATGATATAACAAGTTAGTAATGTTAGAACAATTGAACATAAAACAAATTGATTTAAAAAAAGGCCCCCCAACTCCTCAGATAACAGTCACCCCCATGTGCACATTTAAGGACGGAGAAAGCAGCAGAAGATGGAGTAGAATACAACGGATAATTGAAAGTCTAAGGCAAGTAGACAAGTGACTTTTTGTACTTGTTCCAGAATTCAATGTTTATACTGAAATTAATCCATCAAAATCCTTAAATCAAGCAACAAACTTTCCATGTAAAAGCCAACATCCAACAACACCCAGTAGCTGGCAGAACATAACACAACATTAAGAAAAGCAAAAACTCAGTTCAACAATACGGATCAAATCCACTGCTTCAAGGGACTCCTAGTAAAAGAACAGAACAACAGAAATAATATGTAGCATTTAGACAAAAGTAACAAGAAACAAAAACTACATTTGATTGTCACTAGAATGACATATGAACTGCATACGGTTCCTCCTAAGACTGAAAGAGAAACTACATATGGCTCCTTACAATACTCACAGACAATATTATAACTACCACAAGCATGTCCAAGTCCTGAGAAAGCCTCCTGAGCACTTCTTGCAACGGTACCCTAAGCAAACACAATAACACTAGTTAATACTTCAAAACAAAATTAGTTATCCATCCAAGAATTAGAAATTAAGACTTGGAAAATCATACCTTGTGAATGGCTTGGTAACAGTCAACGATCTCCTAGGATAGTACACATTTTGATGATCCAAAAACTGAATGATATTTCCACTCGGAAGAAGAAACTAATAGTGGTTATGGGATAGAACAACATGGATTCAGCTTAATTTAAGGAACAGAAGTGGCAAAGAACTAGTTTCACTTCCCCTTCCCATTTTTCCCTCTTAAAAAAACAGAAAAGATGGTGAAGGTGAAGATATGTGCATATACAAAGGAGTTAGATTCTATCTAAAAGAGTTGAGAGTAAGAAATGGAAACTATAAAGAAGAGAAGATTCTTGATTGTTGGGCATCTAAATTAGGAAGTGTTGGACCTAGTTAGAGTAACAGGAATCATCTATGCTGCCGGTTGAGGCAACAGTGCACTAAGAAACAAAGAGACTAACTGAATTCAGACTATCAAATAGAAAGGCTTCGGAATCGGAAGAAAGAGAAATGTGATGAAAAACACAAATAAACAGAAATATAAGGAAATTGAGAGTAGCCTAATCAAGATTCTACTTTATATACAAGGTATCTGACAATAGAGACCTAAATTTTACCTAAGTATGTAATTTGTGAGAATCAACAATTCTACTCGAGAAAAATAAACTGAGAACTTATACTAACAAAGATGAAACTTCCTTCATTTCCAGTAGCTTAGATAGCAGTTAATTACTCCATCTCATGCCAAATAAGATTGCAGGCATGCACTCACCTCAAAGAAATCCCATATGCGTAACTCCCCTTCTGCTCCCCATTCAAGTCAACTTCCATCCGTGTCAGCACACCCATGTTTTACAAACCTTGCCCAACTCCACATCAATCACAAATGAAAACAGAGATCGTTGACCCACCAAAGCCACGACATTCAAATGCTATACCATTCAATCTTAACCCACCAGGCCATGGCAGTTGCTGCACCATAACTTGTTGACTAACTAAAGCCACAAATCACTTGCACCATCACCAAAGTAAGCAATCCAATCAGGATTCACACTACCAACACAAACCAAACGCTAACAAAACAACCAGACACCAACTTAGACTACGATTCTGGCTTTTTATTTCCTTCACTATATATACAATCTAACACTAACCCACTTTCAAAAACTAAACCTACTTACAGGAGCATTCGAAGCTCCTCCTACTTCATTCATCTGCATTGTCAAGATTAAGAATACGACGCAGAGTCTTCGTCGCTGAGTCAGCACTAAGAAACATATCTCTAGTACAACCAATATGTTCCCTAGTTGGTGATGATGGTGCAGATTTAGCTATTGGGTGGCGAATTTCAATATCAGAGCCACCATTAGTCACGGGCAAATCAAGAGATACTGTGCGTTTTGGCCTCATCGAAAACTTGGGAATCGGCAAAGAACTCGGTGGAGGTGAGTTGGAATATGCGGGCCCAGCCCAGAGCTCAGAGTATGAGAGACTTCCAAATTCACGAGAGATTTTTTCATTGAAAGATCTCCCATTTTTTGGAGTTTTGACGTTTATAGCAATAGGGTTGCTTTTCATAGCAGTTTCTGCCTTTGTTGGATTGGCAAATGATGGAGAATTACAGTTAACACTTGGTGATGGTGATTTGGGTGAGGAAGGAAACGATGCATAGGAGGAAGATTGTTTGGTTACAGGAGCAGACAAAGTTTTGATTGGAGTCGGCAGTATACCTGCTCCGGATTCGAAAGCCCTACAGTTAATATCTCTGAAATTTCTAGACGGTGATGACCCGAATCGAGCCGGGCCCCCATTCGGCTTCATTCTGCCGTAATATTGATTCTTGTGCTGAGCAACGACGACGAGGGTCTCCATCACCGAGTCAACAACAGTTCCCAGTTATACCGATTCAAAAAAAAAAAGAATTAACACAGTAGTAGATCCACCGGTAAAGATCACAACTTTGCGCCTCAAATCGTACGAAAAGCACTAAGACAACTTGATGATGATCTTCTCCACGACAAATCCAAAGCGAACATCACAAATCTTTAGGGTCTATTACCAGAACTACCTACAAAGCATAAATCATGAAACTTCTTTGTATATAAAAACAAAAAAAATTATAAAAAATATATATATATACACACACACATGTAAAAACCCAATCGGTAAATCGAGTTAATATAAGAGTTTAATCATCATTTTCTCGAGAAAGTGAGTTGGAAAATACCTGAAACAGAGAGAAAGTTGAGAGTGGAGTAGTAGTGGTGAAGGTGTATGCGAAGAGATTGTTGGATCTGAGAGAGAGTGAGTGAGGTGAGGGTTTCTTGATGTTCTGCGCGTTTCTGGTTTTTATTTATATTTTGAATATGATTTTTTCTATGTTTTGTTTTGTCTGTTCGTTTGTTTTTTTGGGGGTTCAAATTGCCTATGGAATTGGCGAGGAGGAATCCACGGATCTGAAATGACTATCACAGTCGTATTTAAATATCGTACAGGTTACTGCTGCGTTGCTTCTCTCGTCACTACGGATATGAAAACGGGCCTGCTTTTGCAAGTGATTTACGAAAATGACATTCACTTATCTTTCTATTTGTCAGTTTCTAGTATCATGACCTTGTAACCCTTCGGAAAAAAGAAAAAAAAAATAAAAGCCAGAAATGCGGGGCCCATAAAGTCATGGGAACAGGTTGGGTCTAAAGTATCGGACAAAAGAGAGAGATAAAAGCGTCTTGTTGGGCAAGGGTTCTGGACTATTCATGCATTTACACGTGTCCATCGATGGGAGCTATACCTTCTCGCTCTGAAAGATCCAACGGCTGAGGAAAAGTTTGACGGGCCATAGTGTCAAAATTTTCTTTTCTTTCTAGAAAAATCATAATAAAGTTAGGGGGTGTGGGTTCTTTGCTTGCTTGGTGGGTTTGAAAAGTGAACAAACAAAGCTTTCAAATAAAACGTCTCTATTTTAACTTTATTCTGCACGCCCAAGGCCAAACAAACGGCTCCTTCTGCAAAATCACAGCTATCATATCATCATCGTTGATGTTAAATCAAAATAAGAGATAGAATTTACAATATCACATTCGTATGCCTTTTAAGTTGTTATTTGGATTATTTATTAGTGATACTCTTTCCATAAAATAATGCACATGGTTTCCTGCCGATATTTGATTAAATTTTACTCCAAAAATTCACGTTGAATAAAATAAAAAAAAGCTCAAAGTGATAATTTTTTTTTTCTTTTGAGAAAACTCAAAGTGATAATTAAAAATAAATAAATAAATACATAATTATCTTTAAAAACTTAAAATAATGAGAGATAAAGATATTAAACTATAAAATTTGACTTAAATAATAGTTTTATTATCTTTTTTTAAAATTATTTAAAAACATGTTTTTCAATGACGACAGTGAACTTACATAATGAGAGTATTGTTTCGGAAAAAAAAAAACTAAAAAAGAGAAAAATTGATAAGGAAGATGTATTTTTTAAAATAATTCTAAAAATAAAGACTGAAATTATTTTTTAAATTAAATTTTTAAAGATCTAAATCTTTTTTTTAAATAATAATAAAACACTAACTTTAATGTGTCCTTTCAGCAGTAGATTGCTTCTTCTCTAAGGAATTGGAACAAAAGTTACGTATCCCTTTTTTTTTTAAAAAAAAAAAACATAATTGTTAATATCGCCACAGGATATACTTTTTCTTGGGCATAATCAAACTTTATCATTATCTTTTAGAAATGACACTAATGTAACTTTCACAATACAGTATTACTATTAAAGTAACTAAGGATTGGATGGATCGTGTGGGCTCGAATTTACATTGAATTATTATTGATATTGAGCCGATTCAATACATATAATTTTGTTTTCATCGTTTTTTATCATTGCGAGCAAGTTTAATTTATTTGAGTTGTCAGGTTGGTACTGGTACATCCATCTATGATGAAATATTTATATAGATGCCAGGTAAGTTGGTCATTATGCTTTCTCAGACAATAACATTAATATCGATATTATTTATTTTATCTTATGGCTCATATTTGTTAAAGAGTGTCTTGATTCCTGGAATGCGATTGAGAAAGCATTATATGTTGGTAGCAAAGATGACGTATATTAGAAAAAATAGGATAGGCGTAGGATCTTTTTGTTATGATTGACAAAAATAATAAAAGAGATTTTTCTTTAATATTATTAGACTATTTCAAATCTTTTATTCTTTGGTAAAAGCTGACAATATTAAAATAATAATAATAATTGTGAATTATAATGGGTGCTTCGTGCTATTGTTTTGTTTTATTTTGACAGCATTTTTTTTTTTTTAACTTTTCACCCACTGAAACGTTGAATTCAATGAGTTTGACCAGTCAATATTCCTACCACGTTGGCTCCGAGTCTTATAAATGTTCAAATACAAAAAAAAAAAAAAAAAATATGAAGCATTCAACAATCAAGAATAAACAGAAACGTCTTAGGAAAATCTTCGGATCTAATTCAAGAAAAGCCACAGTCTGCTTTGTTTGTATGTGAAGCATATCTCACATGCGTAGTTAATAATACGTTGCCCAGCATTTAAAATCAAGAGTTATTTTCACGCTCCATCTTATCATCTTATCAACCGGCCATTTTCCTTTGTCAAGTCAATGTGGGCATATGAAATATGGATTAAATATTTCGCCAGAAGCTTAGGCTGGACACCCATACCAACGAGGGAAGGGAATGGAAGATGGAAAATTAAGCGAGTACATGGAGCTGACGTAAGTCAGTCAATAGACAGAACAATCGCAAAGTCAAAATTTGTTTTTATCGTATGTTTCTTTCTCAAATCTTAGTTTGATCATTGGTCAAAAATCGAATAATAATATCGGCAGAGTAGTTGGTACTTCACACTTTCAAAATTTAAATGTAGAGTTCAACAAAATTAAGGCATTAAGTCTCAATCTTTTTATTTAAATGAAGCATATATATAATTTCATTGTTAATATATACATAAATTAAGATAATCAGTCCATACTGTATATATATGATTACTATTTATATTTCATAATTAATAATTTCTTATATATTTTGACTTCTTTATTTCTGTCATCTAAAATTTATATAGATACTTATTCTATAACAATTGTAACACAACAAAATATTGTAAAAATGTAATATTGGTTCTAAAGTTATTGAAATCACTTTAATTTGATACTAAACACGCTCTCACACGCCGTCCAACTGCCCATTTGTTCAACACCATCCGTTTCAAATCCTAATCATTTTCTAATAAGTAGCCTTACAATGTCTATATTTAGATGTCCAGAGGACACTGATGGTCATAGCCTTTATTAGCATTAGGCTAATCAGATGTTGGATAAGCCCACACATAATAAAAAAAAAATTTGCCGTTGTTCACCGTTGTCATCTTAGATCTCGACTATTTGTCAGGTCGTTTCTCCTCATCGCCACTTCCATTCAATTCCTCTTCATTGAATTATCAATCTAGAGTGTTTTTTTGCTAATCGGTCATTCGATTTGAGTCTCTTTATAAATATTTTCAAATTGTTTTAAGGCTAAGAATTCTAAAGTCATTTTGTATTTATCTATTTTTTTTAGGGTCATTTTAAATTCTAAGATTTAAGGTCTTTATTCAATTTGATTAAAGTTTGAGTTATTATGTTTTTTTTTAAGTTTAAGAGTCATTTTATAATTTATAAAAAAAAAAATCAGTTTATTGTATTTCTAATAAGTTTAGAATTAGAGTTTTTAGGTCACTTATGTTTTTAAGGTTGACTGGTCATATTTTGGTTGCAGTCATCCTTCAACTCATTCGTCATCGCAATGGTTGATTTTTTACTTTTCTATCTACACATTTGTATTCTCAATGGTTGAATTGCTCAACGTTTTTGTTACTCATCGACAATATTATCATTCTTGAATAAATTTCGCCTCTCTTCTATAATGATTGTTTGTTGCCGACAATGATTATATCACAACGTGTACTATTCAAACTTCAAAAATTTCTTTTCAAACTCAAAATAGCTTTTACAATCTTAAGTTTAAGAAAAATGTTAAAGATATACATAAATCAAAGCAACCAATCCCTATCATATATGCATAATTACTATTTATATTTTATAATTACTATTCATAATTTACGTCAAAGATATGAGATGTATGACAAGTAAAATATATTGCAATCTATTGATGTATTGTAATATTAAAAGGAAAAAAAAAAAAGCCCGAGAACAGTACTGAAAAATTCTTGCCGTGATTTGTTAAATGTGTACACTATACGCTGTTGCTGCCTGCCAATATGATTTTGTTTGCCAAACTAACAAATCAACTTCCATACGAAGACGTGATAAGTTATGATCGGGGGATGGAGCTTTTTGTTAATGGGCTAAGAAAAGTTGTGCTTAGAGGGCAAGAGTAAGATGGGTAAAATTAGAACGTTGAATTGGGCTTCGAGCGGATGCTTTGGGCCAACGATGGATCATCATGTTTCTACATAAACGTGCTAAACGATGCGGCAACCGGCAAGGGGAAATTGGGCAACCATCTAGAAGTGGAAGAATAATAGAAAAGCAACCTTGTCCGAAGCAAAAAGAAACAAACGCTTTTTGTGACAGATTCCTTCTTGTATATATCATGTTAACAGATGACTCCATCTCCATCTTTCCTTTAAGTTACTCTCTTTTCCCTTTCTCCACGCCTAAAGCAAAGATATCTCACATGATTAACAGTACTAAGATAAAGAACCGAATCAAAGAAAGAAAAAAATATCATCAATCTTCAATTTTTTTTTTTTTTTGTAATTGTTAACAAAGACACACCAGTTTTGTTTTTGAAAAACTATAAATAACCCCCCTAAATATTTTAAGTATTACTCACTATCCTTCTAATATTTTAAATTACTCAAAAAAATCTTACTATTACAAAAATTCTATATAATGCTAACTATTTATTGTATTTTTACTAAATTATCCTCACATTACTATTTGTCGTAAATTATTAATATAATATTTTTTAAAATAATACTAAAATTATTAAAATAAGAAAAATTATAACATATTTAAATTATCATAGAATGATGAATATTTTAGTTATTTTATTTATTTTTATTTTTATTTGTATATTATAGTTTTACTAATATTAATATTTTTTAATGCATTAATATTTAATACTTATTAAAAAAAATACTTTTTAATACATTAATATTTAATGCTCATTAAAAAGAATATATTCATCCTTCTACGATAATTTAAATATTTGTACTAATATTAACATTTTTTAATGCATTAATACTTAATGCTCATTAAAGACAATATTTTTTAATGCATTAAAAAATATTCATATTAGTAAAAATATAATATACAAGATAAAAGATAAAATAAAAATAAAATAACTAAAATATTCATCTTTCCATGATAATTTAAATATGTTGCGATTTTAATTATTTTATTATTATTTTAAAAATATTACATTAATAATTTATGAAAAATTGTAATGTAAGAATAGATTAGTAAAAGCATGATAAATAGTTAGTATTAAATATAATTTTTTATAATAATGAAGAGTTTTTTTAGATAATTGAAAACATTATAAGAGTAAATGAAAAATTGTTAAAATGTTAGGGAGCAATTTATAGTTTCCTTTTGGTTTCTAGTCGATCGGCTCTGTTTCACAAATCAAATAACACTGATTTCTCTAATAAAACAAGAAAATAACAAATTTTTACGATTAATTCCATTTGATTTATCTCTAATTTGTTTTATTCGAACTTTTAGTTGTCTCGTTTAGTCTTTGTCTTCCTCAATCATACAATTAACTTTCTTTAAATCAATCACTCTCTCAAACCTTTCACCTATATATATATATATATATATATTCCATTTTTCTCAACTCAAAAGCTTTTCCAGGAAATAAATTTAGCCTAGTAGTACATATATTATCCAACTAGAATTATGGAAAGCGATTTCGTTCCATCTCCAATTTTCTTGAATCGTTAAAGATCAAACCTTTCCATTTACGGCCATGAAGATCTTCCTTGCTCCAAAGAAGCTCCTCCGAAGACTCCATCACCTATTTGACAAATGTCCAAATTAATTATAAAAAAAATATTCATATTTTTTTTCTATAATAAATAAATATGTACAAGAGGTGGTTTTTATATAAGTTTAGTATTACTACTAAATAAAAATTATTTTATACAAACTATATGCCCTATATAAATAATATATCTTATATAAATAATGTCCTATATAAGAAATACGATTTAAAAATGACAATACTTCCTAAATAAATAACTTCATGCCAACACTCTTCTCAAAATTAGTATTTAGATATTTATTATATCCAACTTGTTAATCACATTATGAAATACTTTTCTTGTTATTGTTTTTATGAGAATATCAACTATTTGATCTTTAGAATTAACAAATGAAAGATATATGATTTTCTTTGATAAAGTAACAAACAACTTTCATATATTTAGTATGATCAAGTTGAATTAGATTGTGTGCAATTTCAATAGTTATTTTATTATCACAATGTAGGCTCATCGATTTTTCATATTCTATTCTTTATTATCATAATAACAACTCACATACACCACGAGTCATATCTCAAAATTCACATTCTGTACTTAATCTTGTTACATACCTCGTATTTGACAAATGTCAAAATTAATTATAAAAAAATATGAATATTTTTTTTTCTATAAAGAATAAATATGTACAAGAGGTAGTTTTTATATAAGTTTAGTATTACTATTAAATAAAAAATGATTTTATACAAACTATATGCCCTATATAAATAATATATCTTATATAAATAATATGTCCTAAAGAAGAAGTACAACTTAAAAATGACAATACTTCTTAAATAAATAACCTCGTGCTAACACTCTTCTCGAAATTGGTGTTTAGATAACTATTATTTCCAACTTGTTAATCACATTATGAAATACTTTTCTTGTTATTGCTTCTATGAGAATATCAATTATTTGATCTTTAGAATTAGCAAATGAAAGTTATATGATTTTCTTTGATAAAGTAACAAACAACTTCCATATATTTAGTATGATAATGTTGAACTAGATTGTGTGTAATTTCAATAGTTGTTTTATTATCACAATGTAGGCTCATCGATTTCTCATATTCAATTCTCTATTCTCGTAATAACAAATCACATACACCACGAGTCATACCTCGAAATTCACCTTCTGCACTTAATCTAGTTACAACCTTTTACTTCTTGCTTCTTTAATTTACTAAATTACCCCCACCCCCCTCAAAATGAAGTAACTAAATGTAAACCTCATATTGATTTTATCTTCTACTCAGTTAGAATTTGTATACCCTTTAATAATTGAGACCCTATTTGTCACGCCCCAGACCCAAAAGATCTGACACACGACATCACTTACATTCATTCAATAATACTTAAGCATTTATTTTAATTTCTTTCAGAATTATAGCAATTGAATTATGACTGGGACAATTAGTAAACCGGAGATACGCAGAGTTTTCTCAGAGATTAACACTCTACTACGTCACCAGTAGTAACTTTGTTATCGGAAGCCCAGAATATATTCATTGCAAATTCTTACTTAAAATCAATCCATTACTACACTTAGTGAAACTTAAACTAAATCCAACCACACAATAAAATAATAAATAGGTATTTATTCACTAGGGACAAATCAAATATCTTATCCCACGTGTCCCCAAATAAAACACTTAGCAACCTAACAACTTAGGGAACCCAAGGAACAGCAGAAGCCTTGCCAAATCCGCTATGCACACATGTACCTTATTTACCTGAAATCACCATAAACTATAATGAGTATAAAACTCAGTAAGCATACTAGTTTTTCATATATCAAATACAAATACATATATGTACACGATGCATATGTATGATATGCTGTGATCAATCAAAATCATAATCTTATCAAATCACATATCATGTAAGCGCTTACACATTCTTTCAAAACACATAATAGGAATACCATCACTCAACTACTACTTAGTAGGACTTACATATCACATATCACATAATGAGCCAAATGTCACTCGTAGGTGACATACCGTATGAGAGGAATAGTACAAGTGAGGTCTTTAAATCACACATATATAACGCTTATGCCCGAAGGTAAAAGCCAAACCCTCACCCTGATCATCGGTAAGTCCTCTCACATGTACCAATACGCCACCACACGAATGTGATGACTCACACTTCCTTTAGGTACCAATAGGATCCTCCCTACATACGGAACACATAACATATACCAATCCCGAAGGAAAGGCCACACATAAAGGCTCCACAAATCACATAAAATGTCTACTAAGTTAACAGTGAGTTCAAGTACCCTCAAATCACAAAATATTTCTCATGGACATATTACACTTCAAAAGCTTTCTTTATTAAACGCATCTTATTTTGGAAAGCTCACTTTCAAAAACACATGTATGTCCATGCTCAATGTCAATGCTCACATTCATAAACATATATTCACATTCCATATCAAAATATACTTTGACATATCATAAACATATTATTAACCCCATTTGCAAAATCATACAAAACAATTACTATGTTTATTGTGATTTCAGTAAAAAGTCTAGTATACTTACCTCTTAACACTTTCAGCTACAAGGCTTAAATCTCCTTAACCTATCAATGGAGATTAATCCTTTCATAAGCCTCACAATTCACACAAAATACTTTAAATAGCTTACAAAATTATACACAATGCATTTATCACATCAAATTGGTCTAAATATTTGGTTTCTCAAAACCTGTCATTCTGACCACTTACACTTAACAAAAATTTCTAATACATCAAATGATGTCCAATTACTCCAAAATCAGAATATACCATTCTTGACTCATATATCCTTCTTATATATGAATATTATATCAAATTTCCTACACAATCCATTCCATACACACCATCGAATACAAACTACAAACCTGACAGGATCAAGATACTTACTAAACAGTATTCAATCTCCCAATTTTATAAAATCATATACTAACTCAAAAATTGTAAAAATACCACATATTTACTCGTAACACATATCGCAGTTCATGATAAATATTTCACTTCCAAATCACTGCCAAAAGTATTTTAAAACTATTTTATTCTATAACTTTAAAAATCTGTTAATCAAATATTGCAATAAGCTGATACACTTTAGAAATTCATAACACTTCAACCACATTGATCTAAATTCTCAATTCCGAGTATATCATATTAGACATATAACATTATCATATTCCACAAATTCATAATTTTTGAAGATCATTCAGTAGGACAAAAATTATTTTTTCACTGTACTATACTGTTTACACAAGAAATTTCCAGAATTTCAGGGTCATTTTGGTAAATTCACTATAAATTCAATTTCCAGAATTTTCAATCGATTCAAAGTCTCAGATGATCCTTAACATGTCTAATTTCATATACTCAAAATTCAAAACCAGAATCGAATTACAAAAATTTATAAAATTCCTGGATCAAGAGACTATCAAGCAGAAATTCCACAATTCATCATAATTTATCAAGCTATCTTATAGATCATCATCAATTCTCACAACATCAAACGAAATACACATCAAATCCTTAATTATACATATTTCCAGAAATCAAAACTTAAAGAAATTAACTTAATTAACACCAATAAATTGATAATTAGTTGTGATATACCTCTAAAGATCCAAAATTCCAATTTCTTCTTCTTTTTCTTCTTCTTCTTCTCTTTCTCTCTCCTTTATTTCTCTCTTCTCTCTCTAAAAATGGGTAGCTCGACCAAAATGAGAGAATTAGGGTTTTTAAAAGTGTATTTTTATACTAAGTGGTTAATTTTTGGTATTTACAAATTTACCCCTAAAACTTTCAAAGTATTACAATTTGGTCCCTAAAATAAATCTAAAGTCTTGCAATTAAACCCAATGCTAATAGTATCACCTTAACCTATACAAACACTACTAATAATAATATATAAATCAAGTATCACCCATATACAAATAAAATACGTATATTTATATATATAAAAATACTTATTCTTACTAGTCGTGGATACTGATTACTACACTATTTTTCAAGAATAACTAATCTCTTCTAAATACACTCTTTAACCTTAAAACTCAGTATACTACATTCATATATTCTTCACTAGGTGTATCCATAAATTGACTTACAACACTCATTGCATAAAGCTATATTTGGTCTAGTGTGAAATAAATAGACTAGTCTTCCAACCAATCTTTAATATCATCTTTTGTTAGTTGGAATTTAGCTTCCAAATTCTACAAGCTAGTGATTAATCTTTATAGGTGCCTCAACGTTTTCATGCTAGCATCTCAATTTTAATTAAGAGGTATAACACATTTTTTATTTGAGATAGAAATACTAAGTTTAGACCGTAAGACTCAATTCCCAAGAAGTATTTAAGTTGACTAAGATCTTTCATGTCAAACTTAACTACAAAATATTTATATAAAGCCTTTCTTTTATCCAAGTCATCTCCTGTCAAGATCATGTCATCTACATACAAAATAAAAAACGTTACATTTTTTTTATTGTGTTTTATAAACAAAGTATAATTTGAATTACTTTTCTTATAACTAAACTCCCTCATTGTGAACGAGAACCTTTCAAACTAAGCTAGGGGTGACTACTTTAACCCATATAATACATTTTTCACTTTACATACTTCAAATGTTTTGAAAAATTTACTTCTATTTTCAGGCGGTAACTCTATACAAACTTCCTCCTCAAAGTCTCTATTGAGAAATGCATTATTGACACTGAATTATTGCAAAGGCCAATCTTAGCTTGCTGCTATAAAAATAAGGATACAAATTGTATTTATCTTGGCAATTAGTGCAAATGTCCCTTGATAATCAATTCCATACTTATGCATATATCATTTTACAATTAACCACTCTTTATATTATCAATACTACCATCAGCCTTCAATTTAATCATAAATACTCATCTACATCTAATTGTCTTGTTCTCTTTATTATAACTCTGCCCATAAAAAAAAATTCAAAAATTATCCTCAAATAGTATGGTTCTAACTCACAAAAGAAAACTTCTAAAAAACATTTTAACTTTCAAGTTTGAGAATTATAACACCTATAATGCTTTTGAAACTCTGAATAGCCAATAAAGACAACATTTTATATATAGATCAAATTTGTATCAAAGAACTTTAGGCATATGAATATAAGCTCTATAATAAAAAATTTGAAGTTCAAGATTAGAGAGATGAAGGATATAAAATAATGATTCAATTTTTATTGGGACGTTTAAAAATTTATCACACACTAGACGATGTTCAATTAACTAAATAAGTCGTCAATTTTACTAACTCTCTCTAATAAAACTTAGACATATACATACTAAAGAGAGAAGCCCCAACTATTTCTAATATTTACCAGTTCTTTCTTTCTGTTAATCTATTTTGTTGTGAAGTATATATGCAGAAATTTTATATCGAATTCCATGTTGTCTCAACTTTTCATGGCATTGTTTCATTTTTATTGCCAAGCAATGAGGACAAATCCTTAAAAAACCGGCAACCTAGCTAGCTTTTTGCTGTGATGTACAATTGCACATAGCATCAACGTGAAACTATTTTCTGCATTTTTGAGTGTTTAGTCTTGACCCTTGCTAAATGTATAATTGTCCTTCAGTTTACTTAAATTTAGAAGGACGTTGATTTATGAAATATTAGAGGGGTATTTTATTTTCTTTATAACTTCAGGCCTTGTTTTATTTCTCTGTTTTTTTTTATCCAACAAGAGGACCGGTTGAAATGACAGAGGTGGGATCAAGGGTCTTGAATTTTTCACGCAACGCCACGCCAATGGAAATGACTTTGACCTATTGACAAGTGATTAAAATGGTATCTAAAGTCATGCATGAGGAAGGAAATTAAAGAGCTTCATTTCACCTTGGAGAATCTTAAGGCTCTCTCGACAGTCGACACTTATTTTACTTCGTAAAAGGTAAATTCTTCTTGATCAGGGCAACTCAATTTGATAGCCTTTCTACCAAAATTCCAGTTAGGCAACCACGCCTCTAATTGGGAGTAGCGGAGAGTCTGGACTCATGTTCCAAGCTCCAAGATCGGTCCAAAGACTCGATTTTTCTTTCTTCCCGAAAGGATGAATGTATTACACGATTGATTATAGTAATTTGAGGGTCTGACCAGAGGGAAATGTCCCATATAAATAAATAAATAAATATATATATATGAGTTGAATAACCATAAATTGTGGTAAGAGCATTATAGAATTTATATTAACATTCTCTATTTTATTTTTCATGATGTTAATTTATATTATTTGGACAGCCTTTTGGATTTTTTGAAAACTCGTGCCCAATTAATTTACCTTGGTATGTGCTAGCTATAGCTAGCGACCTGTCCTCGCCGTTGTCATCAAGACTTTACGTATCAGTTATCAGGGTGCAATTTATCGAAAGTAGGCAAGATTAAATTCTCTTTATGTGAATCAAATTGAAGATTCTTGTTAGCACTGAAAGCTAAATATCAGAATATATAACACTTGGCTGCTATGCGGACGGATCGTGGATTTGTTAAAAGCACTAAATGGCTTCCATTGAGCATGCATGGATACACGCCACAAGGAAGGTACGTATGAGTTATGACTCCATCTCCATCTTGACCACAGGCTGAACATATCATAATTCATAAGTTTGTCGCTTGATTTTATCGACTCCAGTAGTCGAATGTTGCCTCGTGCAATTGAAGATGTCTATCCGCTTTATAAATTTATGAACTATAATATTTCAATCACATAAACCCAACCCTAAATAACATACCCCAAAGAAAAAAAAATAGAAATTAAGGAGATGGAGATGGATAGAGAGAATCAGAGG
Organism: Ailanthus altissimus; assembly: GCA_946807835.1. Classification (NCBI taxonomy): domain Eukaryota; kingdom Viridiplantae; phylum Streptophyta; class Magnoliopsida; order Sapindales; family Simaroubaceae; genus Ailanthus; species Ailanthus altissimus. The sequence continues at coordinate 27,941,036 of OX327684.1, forward strand.
ACACTCGGTGCTCTTATTCTTGAAGTCTTTAATTGCATTCCAGGTGGAGCGAAAGTAAGCAACAGGTGGCAACTGCTATACACTTCAACGCCATATGTCGCTGGTGTTGTTGATTATTCAGAGCTAGACGTGACGCTTCCCACCCCCTGTCACACAAGGATCCAAATATCTGCTTCTGCTTCCAACACGTGTAAGCCCTTCTGTCAAAATCTCACTAAATCTCAAGCTCCCCAACCTCGTACTTATACAATCCCCATCCACACATTCTTCTTGTGGTTCGTGGCGTTCATTGAAATTCTCTGAAAAAAAATTTGCATCCAATCTCTTGTTGGTGATATACACAATGAGCCAAGAGCAACCACGAAGGCCTCCGCAAGAGCCCGTCAGATACGGTGATGTGTTTGACGTGTCGGGTGAACTGGCGTCAAAGCCCATTGCACCCAGAGACGCAGCCACCATGCAGGCAGCTGAGAACATGGCCCTTGGACAGACCCAAAGAGGTGGTCCTGCTGCTGTCATGCAATCAGCAGCGGCGGTCAATGAGAGGGCCGGTTTTGTCGGACATGGGGCTGGGACCAGGATACCCAGAGACGAGGGTGTAACTGTAACCGAAACTGTGACAGATGGCAACCGTGTTATTACTGAAGCAATTGGTGACCAGGTTTAATTAGCTCTTTATGTTTACACCCTTCCTCTAATATACACATATTTATATTCATGCCTGTAAATTTTGGAAGTTATCAAATTTTTTCCGTGAGATATCTTTATCTCGTTTATGTCTGTATACTATTGCGATAGGTTGTGGCGCAATATGCACAACCAAATATCCCAACCAGATCCCATGGAGCAGTTCTTGATCGTGATGCAATTACAATTGGAGAAGCTCTAGAGGCAACAGCTCTTTCTGTGGGAGACAAACCGGTGGATCAGAGCGATGCTGCCGCTATCTGTGCGGCTGAAGTTAGAGCGACAGGCACTAATGAGATAAAACCCGGTGGCATTGGTGCTACAGCACAGTCTGCGGCCACTCAAAATGAGCGAACAATCTTCTTCGGAGATAAGACGACTATCTCAGATGTCTTGGGGGTAATTTACCTTATTGGTTCAGCTTTTTTTTTTAATTTAAATTTATCATATGTTTTTCAAGGATATTTTAAATGTTTTAACTATGTGTAGGATGCAACTACAAAGCTGCCTGATGACAAACCAGTGACGCGCGAAGACGCTGACGGGGTAATTAGTGCAGAGATAAGGAACAAGCCCGATATGAGGACTACGCCAGGAGGAGTTGCTGCTTCCATCGCTGCAGCAGCTAGAATTAATCAAAATGCATGACATGAGATGCTAATCAATACACATATCGATATATATCTAGTTTGTCTCTTCTGTTCTAGGTTTTTTTAAATAAAAAAAAAACTTTTTGGTATAGGAAGCAACACCGCTGTGTAACAAAGCTAGTAAGCTTGATGTTTGTGAACGTGTATCCCTAGCTTAGATACTACGTGTGTAATCTTTTTCTCTCTTCCGGTTGGTGGTATCCTCCCAGTGACATTAATATATAACTTTTTTTTCACATTCCGATACAGAATGTTAAAACGTAAAATCTTTCTGACATAATTAATCTACATCTGTTTTGCCGCAACTTCCTTGCAAAAATATTTTTTTCATTTTTTCTCAGTTTCAATTGTAGAATGTTGAAATCTTAAAATGTGTTATTGGAGAGGAACTTGCACAAACTGCAGCTTGCCTATTGCTCACTGAAGGAGAAGTTGGAAGTAAATAAAATCAGTAACGGAAACTTATGGTAGTCTGCAAGGGGAATTAGATGAAGCCCAACCCAATCCATACTGGAATTTACATTTTTGGGTTTTCTTGGCCTGCTCGAGTTGATGTTGTTGTGAACCATAAGTTATGATGCTGATGGGTGCTTCACAATTTACGCATGAAGGTGGTGTCAACTTAGATCACATTATCCTCTTGGATTTTCATACAACAAAACGAATTTAATCAATGCATTATGATAACAATCATACGTTAATTGTTGTTGTTTGGTGGTTCTAATTCCCTAAGTTTGCGTTGTAATCTTATAAAAATTGTTGATAACAATCATACGTTATTGTTTGTCTACATTAATATCCTCCAAGAGAAAGGAAAAACTTATAAAATTGACAATTTAACGAACGCTCAAGACTTTTTGTTCCGGGAGAATGTCTTACCAAAAAGATTTCTGTTTGGACGACATTAGAATCAGAGTTCCAATAAAGAACACCTTTGTTGCTAGATGAGAGTGCAAGTAATGTTGATTTAGATATCAATTGAATCGTATACATGGTTCAATAATGTAAGGGGACACGGCATAATTGATTAGTTGTACTATAGGGAGTGGAAAGAAGTTTCACTGACATATACGACATGGCTGGCTTTATGTGCAGAGATCCCGGCTCATGCTCATCTGTAAGATCTGATTTGCTGAAGATGCTCTCAGAATTGGCAGTGTGATGACCTGCCATTTGCCTTGTAATCTCCATTTGTGTTTCCTTCTCAGTTCCTAACACGTGAGAAGTGTGAGCAAAGCTTTTCATTATTTTTACTATTAAATAACTTACTATATTATCTTATTAAATTTACCGTGCACAGACACAGATTATCTTGACCGTCCTCTGACCAATGGCCATAAAACTAGTACTTGTGCAGTGGTGGTTAGTACATCACTGCTGTGATCACGTGTGTTTCTGAGTGTCTTAATACTGAAAATTTATCAATATTTTAGTTAACGTTGTTTAGTGTTTGTATGTGCATAACCATCGCATCGCTGTATCAGATTTTAATTATAAAGTGAGAGGGTGAGTGATGAACATTAGCTATCAAATACACGAGTTAAATAGAAACACAGCAGTTTTAAACATACCTTAAATCTTACAACTACGTTGAATGAATGTAATTATGCAAGCATTTAGTAGTATTATTGGCAATTGTGGGTTCGTGCTTTTGAGACTTGTTGAAAGAAAATGAGAGTAAGTGAGCATAAAATAATAATACCTTGGGGACTTTGAGGAAGTGAAGGAGAAAGAGTTTTTGGTTAATCATTTGGTTTGAGAACTGATTTAATTGGTAACTAGTTTTTCGGAGCCCAGTAATTTGCAGGTGATGCAGCCTTTAGAAAGGGAAAGCATGGAATTAATTTTTTTTTTTTAAAAAAAAAGGACAATCATGCAGAAATGCAATGCTGGTGACGTTGATTTCTCATACACGAGTTTTGTTTTTCTGGCAGTGGTCACACAGTGCTGCGTCCTTCTCCATGAGATACATAAAGCAAAGCCGCCTTGCACCAGCTTTCATCCCGGAAAATTACATATCTAGTACAGTGTCCAACATGACCATAAAAACTCTTTGATTAATTAATTTCAGTTGGTGAAATGTACACAGAGCTTGGGATAATCACCAATATCGAACAAATTAATTAATTCGGTTAAACATATCCTTTATTTTTCAAGCCATTTAGAATTTTCAATACGCAAGTTGTATTAAATAATATCTTGGTAGTCTTTGTAAAAAATCAGAGGTGATTTTCTTGAAAAGCAAAGGGGAGTGATACATAGAGAGTTTGGAGAAGAGGGTAGTGGGTAGGGGGAATGGAAATAAACAGAAGCAAAGAATTAGTTGGCTAGAAGGAGGAGGGTGAAGGGTGAACCACTGAACCCCACACCATGTGCATGGCCGTGACTGTTTTAAGGTGCCCATCTGACTATTTCCCTTTTCTCTTACCAACTCCATCATACATTACACGCTACATGGCAACCCCAACACATACGCCACTATATTTCTACTTATTCATTCCAAGAAATTTGGCAATCATGCCTCTAAATTAAACATATATTTGAACCTTTTTCTTTAAAAAAAAAATTACGTTTAAAATTGTGGACATAGCAAGGAGGTTTATGGGATTTCAATGCTCGTAATTAGGAGGTTTATCTATGGACAGATAAAGAGGGGCGCCTGGTGTCTGGCGGGACGAAGGAACACGTATGGTTCTTCACCAATGAATAATGTTGACAATGTCATTGGCTTGTTACAGCTCTAACATGATGTGATTACACATTTAATCTTGATTTGACAGATTACGTAACTTATATATAGAAATAGATCCTGTTCTGTAGATGGGAATGCAAAGATTGAGCCAAGGATATACGATATCTACTAAAATAAAACAATTATCAATTATTACATGCTTCTTCAACGACCGAAAATGACTAGAATGCTACTGTGCACCCCCGATACACAGGCATAAATTGCAAGTAGTGGGACCCAGTAAGACGGCGAGCGATCTTGTTATAGTGATGATATAATCACAACCATCCGATCTATCACTTTCTTATATGATGATCCGTAGTAGACTGATTTTGACCACTCTTCTCTACAAGAAAAACGAAGAAAACAAACTCCTATCAAATTATTGATCAGGGACTATTTTGCAAATATTTTTTTAAGCACAGAACCACCCGTTTGCATGTGCCGTGCAGCTTACTTAGAACCTAAAACATAGTTTGCGTCTTCGTATCACTCAAAACATCCTTCTCTCACGCGCTTAACCGCAGCAAAAATCAACACCCAATCGCAACGTGCATTGCTCGAAGCCGTCTTTTGCATTCAACCGTATGATTGGAGCGTGTGATCAACGTGCTATACTCAGAGAGTGAGGCTGACTTTACTCAGCGATTTCAAAATAGTCCCAGTTTACACAGTCTTTTACGGCTGTCTAGTCGCCGTTGGACCCCAAAGTAACACAAAAGTATAGTAACAACACAACACAACGTGTACACATAAATATATACAGAGCTTCAGCTTCTCCTTCAAATTCTTCGTTCTTCATTCTCATTTCATTTCTCTCACAAGAAGAGAATTTGAAATAAAAATGCCAATCACACTGGGCAAAAACCTCCATATGTGTTTCACAAAGATCGTTTGCCCACCAAGCCCTCACTCATCATCTACTACCCCACTAAACCCAGATGATGATCAAAGCCATCCATGTCCTTCCACTTCATCGATCCTCGTCAAAAACTTCAACTCTCTTTATGATTACAACACTTTTGACACTACTTCCAAATCTCTCACTCCTACTCGCTCTACCTCCACAATCTCCTCCGAAGCCGAATCCGACTCCGAACCCGACTTCGCCACCGTCGTTGCTTCGCAGCGCTTCTTCTTCACCTCTCCGGGTCGTTCCAACTCCATCATTGAATCAATACCGTTCGTTGCCGCCACCCCGGAATCTTCTTCTGATCGTACACCAGATAGTACCAGCCCCGTGATGAATCAATCTTCGAACGGCTTTTCACAAGGATCAATAGTCCCATCACCGAATTGTACGAGCTGTGTTAAAGACAGTGTGGCGGTCCCAACCGACTCGCCGGACCCGTACATGGACTTCAGGAGTTCCATGCAGGAAATGGTGGAGGCACGTCACTTGGTTGACGTCAAAGCCAATTGGGATTACTTGCATGAGCTTCTCTTGTGCTATCTTGCACTAAATCCCAAGAACACACACAAGTTCATCATCAGTGCTTTTGCTGATCTTCTCGTCAGTCTCATGTCATCGCCGTAAACAGAGAATGGCCGCCGTGAACCCGAGTTATCGGCCGGCGACGGCTGTAGGATTTCCGGGTAGTGTTGCATGTAATATTGTGTAGAATCGATCGATCGACAGTTGTCAGTAAATAATTGTCTAATCTTCGTTTACAATTAATTAAATTTGGCAATACATATATGTGGGGAACTATAAACTAGGTTGGTCCCTTTTTTCTTTGTCTTCTATATTATCATGTCACCTTATCCTCTACACTCTCTCTTGGCCCTTGTTTCAAAGCTATCGATCGGTAAATTTTCTTTTTTCAAAAGAAAGAAAAAAGGCTATCGGCAAATTATTGTCTTTTTTTCAGCTTTTTCATCTTCTTTGTTTTATCTCATTGTATATACATATTTGGCAGATTTTTAAATAGGACGCTTCTTGTTTGGTGAATAGCAGCTGCTTACTCTTTGTTATAGAAAGTGAACAGCGTCCTTTCTTTGAATCCATTTGTCTGTACTAAAACAGTGCCTACACAGGGTATTACCGGACAAGAATTTACCGTACGTAAGCATGGAAAAGTAATTTTTTTAAAAAAAAAAAAAAGGGATGGAAATGTTTAACGTATCACAAAATTCAAGTAGATAATATAATGTATGTAGGTATCCCAGTTAAGTTGATGCAAGAGGTTCAAGGTTTTGTATTTGGCTCGTAACAAATTGAGGGGAAAAAAAGTGTTTTATTTAGGTAATAATTTATAAAACTAATTGTAGAAAAAGGTGTATATATGTGTGCCACATGACGGCAGGAATTTGTGAACAATTCACTACTACAGTTATTTGTGTAGTCATTTTGATATGAGCTATTGTAAAACGTTTGATAAATTTATGATCCCAAAAAATGTTGGAAAAGTTATGCTTTTCTTTAAATCAACAAATGTAATGTTATTGATAAAATTACTAATATTACATTAAAAGATCGTTGATATAAAAATAAAAAAATTATCAAAACGTCATATTGCATTGACCTATTAACTCGTTCGAACTTAATCTCTTATCAAAAGAGACCCAAGTTAAAATCAGTAATCACTACCCTTATTAAGGATGGAAAATCCTATCTTCATACAAAAAAAAAAACTACTCACATAGGAGAGACAAAAATTACTCTTAGGGATACCTTAAAATACACCACTACATGATTTATAATATCCTCTACCGTTTTTAACAATAAACTCATTCAAGTCCTTAATCATTTGCCAACCTCAAAGGATAATACAAAACACCAATCAAACTCAGGTTGCAAAAAAGAAGCTTGAACGCCACTGAGGTTTGCTTTCACACCAGATCTATGGCTGAGTGTCGGCTACTGGTAAGCAGTGTTTGCTTGGGATGTAGTGGCTATTTGCCTAGTGATGGTTGGTAGCGGCGGAAAGTTCTAGAATCTTGCTAGAGGAGAGCATAGGTAGTGGCGCTCGGTGGAGGCTAGCAGAGGCTGGGCTAAGGCCGGCAGAGCCACGACAGAGGTTGACGAACACTTAGCCTTGCTCGGGTCGAGTTGCCACATCGAAACAATAGAATAAAATAATAAGATGACAAAACAAAACAAAATAAAGAAGAAAAGAGTGTGTGTCCAATGAAGAATTCAACCCCCTCTTCGATGGAGATGGGGGAATTGAATGAGGAGATGCTAGGGTTTCTTAAGTTTCAGTTGAGAGCATTTTTTAAGAGAGAAAATAAATGCTTTGAATTACATAAATAAATGTTTTGCTAGCAAGGTTTATAAGTTCTGTTTTATATATATTGTTTGGGAAAAGATATGTTTTGCATTAAAGTTTGATTAAATTTGAAAACTTTGTTTTTCTAATACTAATGCTTGCAATTATCAATTTGTTTAGTATTGTAAACGCGCCCACGGTTTCTAAGAAGGTAATTGAGGCCCTCAATACTAATACTTGAAATTATCAATTTGTTTAATGGAAGTTATACATTGGCGGGCGGTTATGAATGATACCTTCTACGGATACAACTTTGTCTTTTACATGTGGATTAGTACGAGAGTACAAGGCCAAAATTTCTACATAAACAAAGTTAAAATCACTGTTGTATCTGTAATTGATAGGAAAGAATCCTCGCGTGCTGACAATATTCGTATCAAATGTAAGGCCAAATTAGAACGAATAAAAAAAAATGTACCGCCGAACAAAGACAGGACCAGCCACCAGGGAATCTTGATTTTGTCCTTTATTATTATTATTATCATCATTTTTTTTGGGTCAATTAGTTTTTGCTACAAGCACTGGTGAGCCACACACAGGATTCACTGATGCCAATGATAATGACTTGTTTCTGAACAAATATGGTTTTTAAATTTTCAACTTGATAAATCAGTGATCATCTGCATCTGCATGTGATTCATATGTTGGAGAGGGAGCTTTGTATTGTATTTAACAGCAGTACATGTGGGTTTGAGCCGGTAGAATCCTCGTTATCTCATCTGATGAGAGTGCATGCATAGTGGAATCTCACAGCAAGATCTTGAGTGTAATTTGTGTATCTGTACCATAGTTATCAGAGCTTTAATAATACAAAACGATGGATCTTACAGAAAATCTTGAGGACTGTAGCCAAGCCATTGCCTGACACCAATTAAGCAAAAGCTTGGTTGGGTTTTCATCATGGGTCAGGGCTTCTTAAGCTATATTTAGTGGCTGTTCCCCATTAGATCCAGCAATTTACACGCAGGAAACTGAAGTTGCTTGGGAAATTACATGCTTATATGACGCAGTGAGGCAATTTTGTTCTTATGAACTTTTTTCAAAGATTAATCATGGAGAGGGCTATTGAAAAGAGCTTTGGGCTACGTCTAGGCTGGCACGCACATGTAGGCCTTGGTTGGTTGGGTTGGACTTAGACCTGTCAGCAAACACCGGCCTGACCCCCAGGCAGGGCCGACCCCAGTATTTTTTTTTTCCCCGAAAGCTACGTAAGAACACTAGCAACTTTATTAAAAAAAAAAGAATACTAGTAACTAGCCTAAAAACTCATATTTCTATATATTTTGATGCCATCATATGGCGCAAATTTTGCTATTTTGCTACTTCACTGTACTAAAACAAGCATAAGAAGGAATGGCTCTTTTCATATTTTTACAATGAGCACGGGTAAGACTTGAGGTCCAAACTACACAACCCTCAGTGGCATGTAAATCTAGATATAGCTACACAAGGACTAAGCTAATACTAATTGACTTGCAAGGCTCTGAAAACTGTACTTTCACAAAATCACAAATTCTGAGTTACTACTTTTCACATTATATTCCCCGCTTAATGCCTTCACAACCCCCACAATATCGCATCAAAAACTGTGCCGACATAATCAGTGAAAAAGTCACTTAACTAAGCCCTCTGGAAGAATCCTCCAGAACCTCCTTCCTACCCATCCACCAACGAAAGAAAACCCATATGTACAGTGAATAAAGAAAATGAAACAAACTAGCCCGGTTAGATAGCATTATCACCTCAGCCGTACCACCAGAATTACCCCCACCCGAGGCACAATGAAGAGCCACACCAGAACCAGGACTCGCGTCACATGAATACAGTATTGCAGTGTGCAATAACAGCATGATGGACCCGAGAATAAGATCCAGGGTGCTTTGTAGATTCAGTGCTGATCTGAAACCCATCAGGAATTTGATTCCCCTCAGAGAAGCAGCCATCTCTATGGGGTCAGAGCCATCTACCACAATGGCCTTGGAACTTTTAATCTGTTGACAAGCAGTGTCCATTGCTCATGCAATGCTGGAAACTGGGAAGTCTAAAGGCATCAGAAAAAGGATCAAGGGGATGGCTATCCGAATATAGATTATGAGAGGCAACTTGTTTACATGCATCAGGCCCATTGCCCTGACCGAAGGAAATTTGGTTAGCACTGCAACTGGAATTGTTGCCAGTGTGAACCCTACAACTTTCAGCCAATGTCTGGATCATGTCACCTGATGCTACAGATATGTTCTGGGAAAAGGTAAGGTCACTTTTCACTTCATGAGCCTCACATACCCCTTCCCCAGACTCGCGTAAACATCCTATGACCTGCTTAGGATCTAGATCTTCAGTGACCTTTGCATTATGAAACATCTGGGCCTCTGAATCACAAGTGTGAACATTCTCACTTGAAACTTTTAATCCTGATAAAAAATCCAAGTTCTGATGTTCAGTAATATTGACTTTGGCAGACTCATCAGCAGCAGATTCATCACAAGAATCGGGGTTCTGCTTCACAATGCCATTTTCTATTTCAACCTCTGAAGCAATGCTTTTGACAGCCAGCCCAAAAGCACAAGAAACTTGTACCCTACAATCACCAACATCTTCAGTTAGTTCATCACCACCAGACACAGAACTCAAAGGATCCATGGCAGTTTTATCACCCCCCTGAAGATCATCACCAGTCACCCCCAACTGATCAATACGGTTAGCATTAGTGAACTCCGGAAAATTGACTGTCTCACTACCCACCCCAGACGTATCAAGTACAGATCCATCAGGAAACTGCAATGTGGATTCAAGAGCTGCAGAGTCATCATGTATTCTACATATATGAGGGGTTCTATCAAACCCATCTGAAAATTTCTCATCCCAATTTTTTCCCACATCAACTTCAAATTGACTGGATTCTGCAAAAACATGTGGTGTAAAATCATTAATGCATAAGATCAAACTGATATACAAGATATAAGTCTATCTAGGAGTTTATATGCCTACGCGCATTAGTTCCTTGATTGAATACCTTTGACAGAAATCATATTTTCCTCAGTAAACTGATTCTTCAATGTTGGCTTCTGCAACAAATCTACACCAGGGAACACCAATAGACTCATGTTCCTCATTTTTTGCTTGCTTAATACCTCAAGGGGCTTGAAACCAAAAACTGAAGTCCATGTTTCTCTGAGTTCAGAGATTGCAGGTATGACCAACTTTTCAACATTTAAGGAGCATAGAGCCTGACATAGGTCCAAAAAGTGATACCAAGAGAAACAGAAAATCTATAATCAGTAAATCCACACAAAAGTGAAAGTTTCCACAAAATAGATAAAAATCTGTGAATAACCACAAACATAGACAACAAGACTCTATGCACGCTTTTACACATTTAGATAGATATCTGCAAGCATCTTAGTATTGAATACTCCAAGAAACAGCCCAAACAGCCATATTTCACAAGCCCACAAATCAAATAACAAGATAATACTTCTATGAATCAAACTAAAGAGACAGTATACTCTTAGATAGCTTCCACAAACTAGAAATTACTCATAAGTAAAATTAATAAGTTAATTAAACATCCTAAGTAGGTTCAAAAAATGTATTCAATTTTGAAACAGAAAGGAATTAGAAAATTAAATTCTGTAATTAATCTGATTCAAAACCATAAATAAAAGCACACAAGAAGCATAAAAGGTCACATACAGATTCAATTCCAATTAGAAGCCGACGGCACATTCCTTGACGCCTGTACATGTGGCGTGTCCCAATAAATGGCATCTCTGCTAATTCCTTCCCATGGATCCTATTTGTCCAAGAAATAAATGATGAAAATAGTCAGTTTTTATAACTCGTGTGACGAGCAAAAACTTGCACAATTTAAGGACACACCCAGAAGCCAATCTAAGCTTAAAGTTATCAGTAAAATCAACTCCATGCACAGGCAAACATAGAACTACAATCATAAATTTAAATGAATTGAACTATAAACCAAAATACACTTTAGTCATGGTTCACAGAAAGGAAAGAATGAAACCTTAATGTTCTTGGGATTAAAGTCAAGAACTCCAACTGATAGAAAATACAAAAGGCAGAATTGCCTTGATAATGCTCAAAGTGACTTTGAATATATAAGAAGAAAAATCGGATCTAATCTGTCTAAAAGATAATAAAATAATCATCCTTTATATATGTTTGGCATTAACTAATGATCCATCTATATTTTCACTCCTTGCAGTCTGATATCAAAATTATTTCCGCATATGAACTAAGACAAGAATCAAGCACTGATGAACTGTCAAGAAGGAATGAAAGCATGAGATTTTGGCAGACATACCTAATGGATGCTGCAGAGATGATCTCATCATCCCTCTCCAGAATTGCCGTGAAAAAACCACAATAATTCAGGCGCTTAATGTTTGACCTGAAAAAAAAAAGTACAACAAAAATCAATTAACAATTATTATTTTATTAAATGCTAATAATCAAATTTATCACATCAAGTGAATATCTGTGTTTACTTTTAATACCAACTGTAGGGTGTGTCTTCCAACACAAGCAGAACAAATTAAAGAGGTCAATTTCAGAACAGGAAAGGATCATAAACTTTCTTCCTACGTTGCTTAAAAAAGATAAGATAGTCCGCAACAGAGAACATAAAAATCACATTTTACAATTCAGCAAAAACATCAAGGAAACCAATTGCACTAAGATTCAATGCAGTTAATGTAGCATAAACTAAATTTCAACCAAGTTTTACAAGTCTCCTTTATGTTTGAGGTTGCAACTCCAACGACAATCACCCAAAATCAAAGAAATTTAATAAGTATTACCAAAAAACAGTACTACCTTATTCCAACAACCACCATACAGGCAACACACATCCCACCACATACATAAGAGAAAGCATTAAAATTTGATTCACAAATAATGTATAGTCAACAAAACCTCCCAAATTCAGTTTTATTCAAAATAAAGATGATAAATTGCATTTTGATCTGTCAACTATCTTAGAAATGGTTTATACAGCATGCAAACATACTGTACAATTGTGCTTACCCAAAATTATAGACAATATTATGAATCAGATTGATCCCACTCCTGTGGTCAGGCAGAGGCAAAAAGCATTCATCCATGACAAATAGTGCAACAGCAAGCTTGGCGTTACATTCAACTTTCTGATGTGCATCACTGAGAAAAGGATCTTGGCCAGCATCAGACCGATGAATGAGACTCCAGGTATATCCTTCTTCTAGGTCATGTTTAACCCCAAGAATCATCTGTAGTCTCTCAAATACCTGCAGAGTAAAAACATTTGATCAGTTCCACAAAAATGAAAATACAGATAAGAGTTAGAATTTCTCTCAAAAAGAATAGTTTATTTCTCCAAAATTAAAATGATAATTTCTATACAAGTCACAAAATGATTTTAGTGTATGGAGCTGTACTCAACGAACACCATATCTAAACAATCACACTTTTTTTGCCATTTCCAGTTGCTGATGAATTGACCCATGATCTCTACAGAGGCTAAACCTCCCCAACAACATAAAGATGGTACTGGGGAGATTCATTCCTGTGAATAAACAGAAAGAGAGAAGAATTCTTGTATATTTCTCTTGTTGTTTAAGTATAGATGATACAAGTATTTATAGAAAGAAGGAACTCGTTTAATTTCTACTCTACAACTACTATCTATTACTTGACAACTACCAACTACTTTTACAACTAATTAATATACTTCAACAGTTCCAAAGTCACAAGTAACATCCAAAATACTCTATGCTCTCACTCTCTAAATGAACATTCTACCAATACTTAAGCCTATAATCATAGCAGAGCAAAATGGTTATCTGGTAAACCTGAGAGATCGGGGTAAATGAATGTTTCACTAAATTAGCATTCATTTCCCCTGTAGTTAGCCCAATAACTATCAAAATGAATATTAACACATAAAGGATGTTAAATTGCTAAACATGTGCTTAAAGTTACACATCAACAGCAAAAACTTGGATGTACAGGATTCAAACTCTCGTGAGTTTGGAACTCTTCACAACAGCAATAATCCAGAGTTGGCAGTCTCAGTACCAGAATGCCCTTCTCTTTTTCTACTAATTCACCCAAAATAGATCAATAATAATCTAAACCTCTGCCAACATTGAAGTTACCTAAAAAAGCTTCCAACCAATCCTAAAATCGGAATCAAACTTAATTTAAAGATACAGCACAACAGCACAATTTGAAACAGTAAAATTACTTTGATTTTAGCCAAAATAGTACCTCCTGACATTTCTTTCCACAGAAGGACAAACTACTGGATTCATAATTTACCGCATCCTCTGCCAGACTACATGATTGATGATCTACAACAGAACAAAGCTGTTAAAGTTTTGGGTCAATCATACCCTAATTCAAAAACACAAAGAAATATAAGACCCCATGGGCAACTTAAAAAAAGAGTATTAAAAAGATTGAGTGAATACATTTTTCCTCGCACAAATGGCATATCTGTAACGTTGATACAGCATAGTTGTCGCCGTCATCCGTATGGCATGTATTCTCAACTCTCCCACAATATTTACACGTACAATATAAACAATGCCACTTTCCAGAAGGAAACTTCTGCAGCACAAAAATAAGAGCAGACTACTGATAAGCTAAATTAAACCTAGATAAAAATTATTACTACATATAATAAGAGAACAGACATGCTCAAATTAATATAATGTCATTCTAATTCAACTGTTCTAATAACTTATGTCTAGCACCCAGTACTTACTCCCATTTGTACTATCAGATATAGTCTGAAAGCAACAAACCAAGGCCATTCAAAACAAACAAAATGTAAAAGTCAGTACAGTTGTATAAACCTAAACAAGCCCATATATAATTTCCTGCACCCCATGCAACTGGTTCTAGAACTGAAAATTACATCAATAAAATAAATTTTTAAAAAAACAATTAGAGAAGCATTCGCGCCCCAAATGTTTTGGACTTCCCAAACCAACTTGGCCAGAATTTTTATTACTCTTCAAGGCCACCTCAGTATGCCACCACAAAAGAAAGATTCTTTAGTTAAACTAGGAATAAACATGTAAAAAAATCTGGCCATGCTCTTCAAAATCTTATAGACATGAAAGGAAAAAATAAATAAATAACTTGAAAGCAACACTATTTAATGTCATAAATCCTTAAGCTGACGTACATACGTTTATATCCAAGCAGCTTTGATGGAATGTTGATGGACAACCATCACAACAAACCAGGTCCCCCCCATCCCCACAGATTCCACAAGTATCATCATTTGGATCTTCACCGCCAAAATCGACAAAGTGGAACCCTTTACATTTAGACTCCTCTTGATTATTCCATGAATCTAGAATGCATTGCAAGAGGGAACTTCCAGATTCTAAACAAAGATTTTGAAATGGATGGCAGAGCTTGCTTTTTGAATGAGTCTCAAATTTTGAAATACTGAATATTTCACCACAACAGTCACAAAGTATGCCATTTCTTGTAATCTGACCCTGGAGAATTACTCGTGTCTTCCTCCGATTCCAATACTGCACTTTCCCATTAAGTGGCACAGTGCTTGTATCAATCAACCAGGCAAGAACAGTTCGCTTACCATCATATGCTACAAAGCCACCATCAGACTCTGCCCCCTCCATTGAGTTGCGAGCCAACAAAGCACATCGCTTTCTATTTTGTGTTTTTTGTAGCTTATGTTTCCTGGCTGGCACGGACATTCCCTTGTGTGATGTACCAACTGAATTAGAGCATTCAGTATGTGAAGATTTTTCTTTCATTCCCCTTTTCAGTGATTTTCCATTCAGACTTGCTGTAGACTTCACTTTTCCTTTGTTTTTTTTCTTTTTGCTAATTATTTCATCATCTGTACCCACATCCTTCCCTTTCTTCTTCTTAAGATTCTTATCCGACCTGGGCTTTTTAATTATTTTCTTAAGTATATTAAGTTCATCCTCCGGTATTGGAGTAAATGTGAATCCAGTCTTACTGGTATCATAATTACCACCTCCCTCTTCATATTGCTGTTTAAGCATCCTGTAAGCTAAGGTAACCGACCAGTGAGTTTTTCCTTCAGGATTAACATACACTGTATCATTATATTCTCTACCATTCCTGGGCCGATATTCAATCTTCCAACCTGCACCCAAAAGAAGTTCCACTATTCGATCTCTCAGCAACTGTTTTGCTTTATTCCTTGGCAATGTTTCCTCCTGCTTAGTTTCAATACCTTTCTCCTCACTCTGACCCTCATGCTTCAATGTCAACCTCGACATAGCCACCCCATCCTCGGCCTCTGTATCAGCAGATTTAATCTTCTTAGATGGAGTAAGCCTCTGGGAATTCAACTCTTTCCCAGTATTTCTCTTTTCCTGAGATGAACTATAGGTTGACATATCTGACTTAAAACCATCTCTCAGGGCATCCCTTCTGCTTTTCCTAAACCCATTTACCTTTTTCCCCTTACCAAGCTCTCCCTTCAGAACCCCATTGCTCTCCTGCACCTTTGGGGGTCTCCCACGCTTCTTTTTCAGCCTCTTTCTTCCTGCATCATCAGATCCATCCTTAAAAGGTCTCCCAAGCCTACTTCTCAACATCTTAATTCCATCGCCATCAGATTCATCATTGTCTTGTACCTTACTCGGAGGTCTACCACGCTTTCCTTTCACCTTTTTCCTTCCCTGCTCACAGTATTCATCAATCTGATACACCTTTGGCGGTCTCCCACGCTTGCCTTTTGATTTCTTCCTTTCCTCACCCTCAGATTCATCACTCTTCTGCACTCTAGGGGGTCTTCCTCGCTTACCTTTCACCTTCTTCCTCTCCTCAGCATCATTAGCTCCGTTACTCACTTCCATTTGCACACCATCATCTCTTGCATTCTTGGACCCATAATCCCAATCCCCTTTGTGTCCATATTTTTTCTCAACCTCTGCCTTATTACTTTCCTTCTCAGTCCCACTCTTTATCTCCAACCTCGACCTCAAAACCCTACCTACATTTTGCATGTTATAATCATCCTTAACTCTCCTTTCCACAATACTATCATCTTTATTCTCTTCCCCATCTACTCTATTCATCTTCCTCTCATTCTCATCTAATCCAGTGTCTCCACATTCATCATTTACTAGCACATCTCTCTCTTTAATTTCCACCATTTCTTTCACGGGATCAGAGCCAGATTCCATTTTCGGGCTTACCTCATCATTTAAATCAAAACACTTTTGCTCATTATCATTTACTTCATTTTCTTCCCTAGGCATAACCTTATCTCCAGATTTCTCTGAGATGCCTTCAGATCTCAAACCCTCTTTCATATTTAACTGGATCAGACAAAACCCAAATTTTAGAAACTGTCAGTTGGGTTTCAAAAACAACCTCACACGGATTAAACAAAACATAAGAAAATGACACCCATTATTGAATGTGAAGTTTCAGTACACCCAAATGAACAACATTCGGAGCATCTTGGTATACTATAATCAAACCTTTAATTTTAAAGAGAAACAAACCCAAAAAGAAAAAAGAAAAAAGCACAAGGAATGTATTAAATAATTTTGTTTTTAAATCTGAAGATGATGACACAGTTTACTTACAAATGCAGCACAGGGATTCGTCTTGTATGATTTCTTCCTATATTCACCCTCAGATTCATCACTCTCCTGCATTCTAGAGGGTCTTCCTCGCTTACCTTTCACTTTCATCCTCCCCTCAACATCATTAGTTCCATTTCTCTCTTCCATTAGCACATGGACAACTCTTTCATTCTTGTACCGGTCATCTCCTTTCTTTCCATCCTTTTTCTCAATCTCTGACTTATTACTTTCCTTCTCACTCCCATTCTTTATCCCCAATCTCGACCGCAAAACCCTACCTACATTTTGCAATTTATAATCCTCTTTCACTCTCTTTATCACAACACCATTATCTTTATTCTCTTCACCATCTACTCTACTTCCCTTCCTCTCGTCCTCATCTAATCCAGTCTTTCCACATTCATCATTTACTTGCTCATCTCTCTCTTTAAATTCCACCATTTCGTTCACAGAATCAGACCCGGAATCCATTTTTGTGCTTACCTCATCATTCAAATCAAAACACTTTTGCTTGTTATCACTTGCTTTATTTCCTTCCCCTGGCAGAACCTTGTCCTCGGGTTTCACCGAGATGCTTCCAGATCTCAAGCCTTCTTCCATATCTAACTTAATCAAAAAAGAAAACCCTAATTTTAGAAATTGTCAGTTGGGTTTCAAAAAACAACTTCACCCGGATCAACCAAAAGACAAAAAAAAAAATGACCCCCTATTACTGAACATAAAGGTTCATTACACCCAAATGAAGAACGTACATTGGATCTTAATATACTTTAATCAAGCTTGCAAGTTCAAAGAGAACAACAATTTAAAAAAAAAAAAAAAACCCACACACACACTCACACAAAACATACGAAATAAATTTTAGAAAAAGAAAAAACAAATTTGCAGGTGATTGGCACAGTTTACTTACCAATGCGGCACGGGGATTCAGATTGTATGATCGTACGATGTCGCACGAGATACGTGCACTATAAGCTTGTATTGAAGAGGCATGGCGTTTAAAAATTTGATGTGAGATTATGGCTGAGTTGAGGGGTTTAGGGCTTTTATATATTTTTTTTTCTTTTGCTTTGACTACTAGGACTGGGTACCACTAGAAGTCTAGAATGGGCGGGATTGTCATTTTATATTGTCCACTGATTTTCAATTTCCCTCCATATAACTTTTGCTCCAGATTGAAAATCAAAATACTTGGAATCGCCAGCGACAGCCTCGCATATTATACAAAAGATATAAACCTTTTCCTAAATAAATATATAAAATATAAGATGGAGCCCACTCCGAGGTATTTGCTCCATTTATTCTTCAAAATATTAAATGATATAGAAATGAAGAATTCTCGTTTAAAAAATATCCTTTTCATTATCGCCCTATTTTTTATTTATTAATATAAAATATTAATGTATATTTACAAATTTTAACATATAAGAATTTAATTCATATTACAATTAAAAAATATTAAACTGAAATAATATAACAATATCTTTTAATAATGTGAATAATAATTAATAAACTAATTTTTAAATAAATAATAAATATTTTAATATCTAACATCATTAATTTTTTAATTAATTATTTTATATTTTCATTAAAATCAATATACGCCCAACAAAAAAAAATTTATTTACATTAACCAAAAAAAAAAATTAGGTTACATTAATAAAAAAGGTAAATTTTAGGGATATATTTTTCTTATTTATAAAAATATATTATTAAAACATGTCTTAATTTAATATAAATTATAAAATAAAAAATTATTAAATTATTTAATATAAAATATATAATTATATTATATTATATATATTCATAAAAAAATTGACAAAATAGAGTATGGAGACTTAATTTTATTCTCACCTCATTAATAATTTAAAAAATATTATTTTTTTATTTCCTATCTTATTTTCACAAAAATTATCACATTTCAATTCAATTCAAAACGAACCCCACAGGTCCTCATTTCTGCAAGACATTGTGCCATTCCTATTTACGTTTCATATCCAAAGACTTGAGACTATCATTTCCTAAATTAACAACAAAAAAAAGTGCGGCAATGATATGGTTATTAAAACATGCGATTAATACAAAATAAGCAAAGCCGCATACAATTTGTGATTAGACAAACTTTACGAGTCGGATCTGACAAAAAATTATATATCGGTCGTATTTCTTTTTTTTTATATTTAAGATATTCATTTTTTTTCCTTAATAAGAATTCAATCTTAATATTTAATCTGATGATATAGCGACCGGAAAAATTATTACTAATTACGTGTATTATCGTATTGTAACAGGAGCCAAGTCGATTAGTGAGGGTAAGGGTTTTCTTTTTTTTTTTTTTGAAAAGGGAGGGTAAGGGTATTGATCTAACGATAAAGGTAAGAATTTTTCACGAAAACCTTTAAATAGTAACCAATCATTTTTCAAGTCACTATTCCATACAATAGCAGGCCATCGCGAAACGGCTGGAGGGCTTACAGCAATTTTGGACAAGCCCAGAAGTGCAATTCTGACTATTGCCAAACGGCTTCAAGTATATCCCCAAGAACCAATTACAATTTGGTCGTGACTTGTGAGCACATAAACCACAAAGCCACAACTCATTTTACAATAAAGTGTCGCGGACCTTTCGAAAATTGTACAATTTAAAACGCGTTGTATATTAAGTAATTAAAAAAATTATACCAAAAAAAAATTCGCACACTAACTATTTACAAAAATATTTTTTATATTATTAAAAAAAAAACGTAAATTATGAGATGAATTATATAAGTGCAGGTCTTCCCTTTATATATTAACAGTCTTATATAATCGACGACCGAGATCTAAATAATTTAATGATGTACATATAATATATAATAATATGCTCTTAAATATTCTTAAATATCATCACATATTTTATAGAATATTTTTTTTATAATTAAAGTTAACAACCCTAATAAGTCGCAGGCTAAACTCAGTTCTCCATCTCAAAAAAGATTCCGTCCACGTAGCGCTCTATAACCTAAGAGACCTCCAACAACTCTAATCACATATCAAATATTTAAGAAAATGTTTGAGAATACTTTAGGACGTGACATAAAACATATATAAACCATATCCAAAGATTATTGAAACACTGTTGAGGATATAATATACATTAGTAGGCAAGCGGCGGCCCAAAACATCGTATCATTATCAGCTCATGACTCTTAAGTTAAAACATCAACTCAAACTAAAATTGTGTATCTTCGAAATCTGGGTTTCACTAAAATAACATCTGAGGCTGAAAATTGCAAGAGAAATGATAAAAGAAGATGATAGGAGAAGAAAGTTGATTGCAGAACAAAACTCCTTGCATGTTGCTTAACCAGAGAATCCCAAGAGTTCACTTTTTCTTTCCAGCCTTTACAGCATCACCAGCTTTCGTCTACGCATTTGACAAGTAGAGGAATTAAAATGTCAACCATAATAAACTCGTTCTTTGTGAAAAAAGAGAGATACTAAAAATATATTGTTTCTCTACCTTCTTCACGCCACGGATCTTCTTGGCTCTATTCTTTCTTTCCTTCATCTGCTTTCTTGATTTCTCTACCTTTGTATCCAATCCATTCTGCACAGAAAAAATTTCTGATCAAACAGTGTACTATATATCGAAATATTAGGGTGCATGGTAACCACAATGGCACAAAGACCACATGTTTGCACGTGTTTAAGGCATGATTAAACACATTAGAAGCAACATCAATCTTCATTAGAAGTAGCATCAATCTTTAACCAATTAATATACTAAAGTTCATCAAAAGAAAAAACAAAATGTTTTGCTAGCTTATCAGATTTCCTAGTTGGGATACCACAGATACAAGCAATGCAGTAACTGAAGCTTATGGACACAGCCCAACCATGCAAGTTCAATTTCTCACTTATTTCATTTAACCAAAAACAACAGCATTCAGGTATTTTACATGCTGCCATAAAAAAAAAAACTGAAATTTTAACTTAACAGCGAAAACCATGCAACAAAAACATCTATATATTATTAAAATAGACTATAAACTTTGTCTCTTCATATAACAAGTGCAACAAAAGAGTGCATATATAAGGATCTAGTTACCAACTATGATTTCCACTCAGTTTCAATCACTTTCAGATATAGCATTTGAATGTTCAGTGATGCTACAACTGCTTCATTCATTGTGCCAATAATTAAACACTAATAACATAAAACTGTTGCAGCAGCAAATAACGACAACTTCACGCAAACTCAGATGCAGTAAATAAGTGATATGATGTTTATTATTAACAGCACTGATTAGTGCTCTGCATGGTGTGGATTTTACCAGTTGCAAGAAAAGTATTTTTGGAAGACATTTTACATTATTATAGAGAAATACATTGGCCAGTAGAAATCGCCACTCAATTAATTGCTTAAACACACTCAGCAATCATGATATGTCGACAGTTTAAAGGGGGCAAAGAAAATCAACTTACCCTGATTAGTCTGTACTTTGGCTCATACTTCTTTGCATTCTCAACAGAATCATAAATCAAACCAAAACCAGTGGACTTTCCTCCTCCAAAATGGGTTCTGAACTTGAACACAAAAATGGCATTCGGATCCCTTGACTTCATACATCCTTGCCAGCTTCTCCTTCAACTCAGCCTGTGGAATGAGTAGTTTAAATAAACACCAATCTCAAAATCAGTTCCACAACTCAACCAAACCAAACTCTTGGGAAGTAGTTATGTACTATATAAACATGGTTTCATCAGCAGACACGAAAGTAATATTAATTGTTTCTGAAAGTGAATTTCGGTTCAATATTAATTCCCTACAAGCTAAACAAACAACACATCGAACTCTCCCAAACATAATCAATACATTTAGAGACCAACATTCAAATTACAAGTCCAAAATGTTTCCCATTCTCTTTTTTTTTTTTTAAATATCCTTAAGTGTGTATGCAACTTCTTTCCTTGTATGCATATTATCTTGATCGTAAACCTCTCAAACAGAGAGAAAACAAACCTTGGAAACATTTGGTCTTCCAGGATGCAAAACATCGATGACCTACATCAAAACAGAATAGCCTTATCAGAGACACAAATTGTATCCGAGTATTTCATCTTTAGCCTAATCCGCCACTGGATTGGAGTTCCTGTGACTTGACTTCCAAATAATGAAAATTTTATGTAAAAGAAATTTTCATAGATCATTCTAAGTTTCCTGTAGTTTATGAGCAACTGTGTGAGACCAACGATGGAAGAAAACTCACGAACTGTTTCCTAGATAGAAGACGGTTAGTCATGAACTTCCTCGTACGTATAGTCACTGCCTTGCTGTCCGCCATGACTCTATATTCGAGCATTGAAGGGGAAAAAACAGTTGCTAAGATTGAAATTATAGAAGGCGATCATAGTAAATTACCAACTATGCAAAATGTGTAGTTCTTACACGGTATATCTCTCTCCTTCAATCGCCTCGCTTCCTTTGCGCTGCTTTTTCCGTCTGTCTGTTTGTAAGGTGGCGACGGCGAGGGTTTTGCGATGTATCAATTAATTGTATATTATCAAATAATTATTTTATTATTTATTTTTATTTATTTTTAAATGAGGGGATTACAATATTTTTTAGTATTTTCGCACCACCTGAGAGGAGGGGGAGTCGAATCCAGGTGGGGATGTGAGACCTTGGGGGGCTCAGCCAACTTGGTTGAGCCCCCATGCTCATTATTTTATTATTTATTAAAAATAATTAAATAAAATTTATTTATTATTGTATTTTTAAGATACCTCATATAATATTTATTTTAATGAGTAGTCTTAATTATTTTATTTTATTTTTGCAATTTGTTAAAATAAAATAAAATAATTATAAATAAATAAGTTAAAATCTTTAATCTAAATTCTAACTTATTATTTATTTACATTTTATTAGTAAGCGAATTATAATATACTCTCTTAAAATTAAGATTCAAACTTAGAAGATCGTCAACCTTAATTCTTTATGTCAAATTAATTCTACGTGTTTTTATGAATTCAAGAGTATTTCTAATTATTTCTTCTTCATGATTTAACATGAAATTTTGATTATAATAATTATTTCACTGATTAAAATTTTTATTTTGTCGCAAATGAAATTAGAGCTACTTTTTACTAAATCATTGAGATATAATATTTCAAACTCTAACTTTTTTTTTAGTAAATAAACAAATGATATTATTGCTAAAACAAGCAAAACAATACAAGAGCAATAATCAAATGTTTCCAAAACAATACATTATAGACCTAAAGAAATAAGTAGTAATAATTACCACTCATTCACTAAAGTGATCAATTATTTATAGCACTTAAGCATCTAATTTAAACAAATATTTTTTATATAATAAAATACATCAATAGAAAAATGATATTTGTGATGAAACAAAACCTAATTACATTCCCTTCAAATGAATATATTGAATCACAAAAGGAGAATCTCTTGGCATTGCTAAGGAAAGCTCTGTCTTGAATTTTCCTATAGAAAAAATAAACTTCACGTCGCTAGGTGACTTGAACAATGATTGATTTGATAAGTCCTTAGAATCTTATGCCAAATTTCACATGAGAAGTTGTATTAAAAAAATAAATATTAAACTGTCTCATTATTTTTTTCATAAAATGATAGTCAATTGAGAGAATAAGTCCCAGATTTACTCATTTCTTTATGGTAGATAATTTATTCTTCAATCATCCAAGTCACAAATTTATTTTTAAAAATATGTTAAAAATCCCATACCAATTTATAACATCCAATATTAGTATCCATATTATTGAAGCACCGCCAATTACTAGGAATTGAAACCTTATCATTGGGACTTCAATTCCATAAAATTATATCTTATTATGAATTATTATAGAAAATATTGCGAATATGATTCTAAATTTGAACAGTATACTCCTTCAAAAGGTCAAGAATAAGCTAATATTCACGCTGCCACAAGTAAAAAACTTTAGTATTACGTGGAATATTAGCATTATTAATATTTATTTGTGAGAATTTATCAACTATAGATTGCTCACGCATAAACAAATCTCACAAAAAATAAAAATAAAAACTTACATATTTTCTTAAATCATATAAGAACAATTTTTTTAAAGCTTTAACATATTATTCGTTTACACTCCATATTAATAAGTAAACTATAGTATTATCTCAAAATTAAAGTTTAAATGTAAAAAGTTGTCAATCTTAATTCTTTGAATCTTTATGAATTTAAGGACATTTTTTATCAACTTTTTTTTAATAATTTGATATAAAATATAACTATGATGATTCTTTTACCGAATAATATTTATTATTATTATTATTACATTTAAAATGGGATGATAACGTTTGTGTGCCTAATTTTTATGTTTCTAGGTAAAGTCTGGCTTTTGTATCACATAGGTCCTTAGATCCTCTAAAATAACGACCAAAGTTCCCTTAAAATATTGAAAATTTTTTTAAGGACTTTGCATATTGGACTTTTGACCCTGTAATTCGTAACTGGTCATAACTTAGACCGAAGGTCACTTCAAAAAACATAAATAAAAATAGCAGTGAAGGTAGTTCAATCATTTCGACCGGAACTAGGGATATTTGATCCAAACAGGCAAAATATGTCATTATTCGAGAAAGCGTAAAAAACAGTGATTATATTTTTACTGTAATCACACCACTCATTTAAATCTTTTTGGAGTTACAAATTTACCCCTAAATAAAATAATTAAAGATAGTAATTATTACTTATTTAATATGAATTTAAGGAATATTTATGTCACTTGATTTTTTTTTATTATCTTGTATTCTTGTAACCTTATTTTTGTTTTGTAATATTTTTTTTAGTATGTACAATATTTTAAATAATAAAACTATAAGATACATAAAAAAAACAACTTAAAAGGAAAAATTATATTTTTTTAAGGTTATGATTTTTTAAAAGATGTTTCAGTGTGATTATTTTATAAAATGTGCGCTGAAAATTAGTATAAATAAATATTAATAATAAATAGATTTTAAAAAACAATTAAATTGTAATTATATTATTTTAAACTTTTGATAAGTACATTAATAAATAAACTTTCATTACACAAAATATTAGTAGAAATATCACCATTCCCCATTTATATTATATTATGTGAACAACAAACAGCTAGTTGGACTGGACTGGTTCAATAAAGATCGTTTATCATTGTTGTCTTTTTTATAAAATAATATATATAGAGTATTGTCTACAGCCAGCTTCTGAATGTACATATATATATATATATTGTTCTTAAAAATGATTTTGCGCTTTTTCACTAAATTGCTTGTTTTAATAATAATATTTGTGTATCCTAAAATTTAAATTAGAAATTTAAATTTTGATAAAAATTATCGTAGTTTTAATTCATTTAATTATTGAGAGGCTAATTTTGATTGATTGTATTGAAAGAATATAGATATTATTATAATTAGTTGACCAATTTTAATTGATTGTACTCAAAGAATGTAGATATTATTGTAATTAGTTGATATTTAATATGTAATATTTGAGATGTAATATTTGTATTAAAAAAAATTGTACTCTTTTAGACTATAATATTTTTGCTAGTTAATTATGCGAGTTTATGAACAGAAAAGTTTAATATATATTTGTGCCTTTTATAAGAAAATCTTACCTTATATAAATAATGTATAAAAAAAATTAAATTTATGTTCAAAATGTTAAATTTATAAAATTAAAATATAAATTTTTTATATAAATTAACATGATATTTATTATTTCATGTGTTTATAGCGGATAAATGTTGTATAATTGTTACGTAAATAAATATTAAAAAATTTAATAATTATGTAATACTTGATAATCATTAGTCAATGACATATTTATTAAAATATAAAAATTATATCACGACTTTGCAAGCTGAACATTGCTCTTTAAAATTATATATATATCACAATTATACCATTTAACAATAATTTAGTAGTAAAAAAATATTTTAAAAAAATAAATGCTTAAAGTTTATTCTAAAGTGCAAATAGCCTCAGCTATTAATTAATACTGACATAATATGTATCCTTTTAGATTTTTTTTTTTTATCTCGTCCAGTATCTCTACAAACAGTATATTAAACAAGTAATAAGTAAATAATAATAATAATGAAGAAAAAAAACCAATCATATAACATCATAATTACATAAAAGTTCGTAAATTAACGAAAAACCACAACAATCAACCGAGAAAAAAATCCACTTCCTGCAAAATTATCAGTTATATTCTATATTTTTTATCTCGTACTTAGAGGTGGACAAAAATCGAATTATACCGATAAAACTAAATTGCATCAAAGCAAACCAATTGATTCAGTTTAATTTTTATGTAAATTTTGTGTAATTAATTTTTTTAAACCAAAAAAATCTATTTGGTTCAATTTTAATTTTAAAAAACGAACCAAGTTGAAGGACAACAATGTAAATGAACACATATAATTTGTAATTATTTATTTATATAAATTTATATATTAAGAACACTTTTTTTTTTGTTTGTTATTAGAATGTAGAATTTGTAAAATTAATAAAATTTGTGAAAGTAACATGTAGTCATTGACCAAGATTATCTAGGCTAGTATTAATTTATATGTTATATTTTAAGAAATATTTTTCATCCTTGAATATTTTTTATTAAATTGTTTTTAAATATTGTATAGGTTATAATTATCTATTAGCTTAGAAACTAGATTTAGAGCTTGTTTTATTTAGTAGATTTTATTTTATTTTGATGAATACTTTTTTTTAATGTTTGAATTTATTTAGTAGATGCGAAATTTATTTTGTTTAATGGTTCTTATTTTATTTTGAAGAATAATTTATTTGTGTGGATAAATTTTTATTTTATTTAATTTTTTCACTTGTTTAGTTAACCTTTTTTTTAGTTTATGTGATGTCTTTTTGACACTTTATTAAATTATTAATTTATTTAAATATTTTTTTAATTAATATATGTTTTATAAATTTTATTCTTACATTATATAATTTTAATATTTTAAAAAATATTTAAGAGACCAAACCAAATCAATTAAATTCGATTCAATTTTTATGTATAATTTGGTATGGCTTAATTATAAAAAATTAAAATATTTCAATATAATTCAGTTCTAAAAAAAAACTAATCAAATCATTCCATACCCACACCTACTCACGCTTAAACTTGTATACTCAATCTCGCTATTTCTTTTTCAATTTGTATAGTATTGTCTTAGCATTAAAAGTATTGACACCGATTACTTGATTAATAAAGTGTTTGGCATCTCTTAGATATTTGTTATCGTGTCTATTATAGTTTTGAAAAATAATCATCACCAGTTTTTATTAAACTGTATATAACTATAATTTTGTGATTTGGTAATCAAAGATAGAGAAGTATCCTTCCCACTTTCAGAGAGGCGAGCTTCTCTTAATCTACCCACAATTTTTACCCACCAATTTACATTTAATTCAACAATAGGAATTTAGGTTTATATATATATAATGTAAAACGGCGTGAATAACAAAATTATAATGTCGGTGCATAAAAAAAAAGAAAGAAAAGAAATGCAAAATTTGATAGTGGTGGGATGAAAAAGTAAGCATGTACTCGGTCCTATCATCGGTTTAGGGGTATAACGTAAAACTTTGAAGAATGTGTACCATTAATTCTTGCTTCATATATATATATAGCATGTATAATATATTTTTTTATCGGGTCTTAATTATTACGAACAATTATTTGTGTTAGAGTTCCACCAAAAAAATATTTTGAAAGGCATGGGCCCGATGACCCCGGTGGGACAACATATAAATTATTAAGAATCATGGTATCAACTTACAACTAATATATATAGAGCACTATTATCTATATATATATATATACATATATAGAGCACTTAAATATAAAATATTAAAATTAGTAATTTAACGATTATATTTAAATATAAATTTAAGATGTATATTAATAAAAAGTTTAATATGTGAGTATCATATCAAAAATAAAAAATAAAAACATAAAATTGAAAATAATGAAAGACTTGAAAATATAAGATGAGTCATACAAGTCTGAACGCTCCAATGTTAAAAGACTGCTTATGCATTGATTTCAAATAAACCAATGCTCTCGGGTTTGTTAAAGGATGTTACGATGTTGCGATAAAATTGCACTAACGCTCTAACATTCGTCGAGGAATAGTGCAACATTAAAATAGTAACATTAACGTCTCAACGTTGTTTATTTGACAAAATATAATTTTAGTTCAAATTGACTTATTTAAATGAGTTTTATACTCATACACGTAATAACTTTTATTTCAAATGAAACCATAATAAGTGTTTTTATTTTGTGTGAACAAAATGAATACTAATAGATTATTTAAAAAAATTTATATCTTATTTTTTGATAATCTTTTGAGAGAGATTGTGATAATTTATAATTATTGTGCGAATTTTGATAAAAAAAAATTAAAATTCATTGATCAATTATTAACGTAAGTGTTATTGAACCACGTAAATAATTGTATATGTTTTTGTGATTTTATTCTTTATTTTATTAGATGTGTTCTTGTGATTTTATTCTTTATTTTGTTCTTATTTACTTATAATTTAATGTTTTATAATAATTAGGTATTAATGTAAAAATTAATCACTAAAAAAAATTAATGCTAAAATTAATATCCTTCGACATAATCAAATGATGGCAAGAGCTAGTTTTTATTTGAAAACACAGGGATGAAACTCATCTGTTAAAACATTTTAAAAAACTAGAAGATTTGAAAAAAAAGAAAATAAAGAAAAAATCATTTGTTCCTCCGGTTCCCAAAACAGAGTTAAGTCTTTTCCAAACACGATCATTTGAAATTCATCTGACGCTGCAAGGCTTGCTACTACATGACAAAATCTAGTTAATTACAGAGGACAAGTGTATTATATATGACAGCGTAATGCAGTGAATGTATATGTACACTGTACACAGAGGATAAATAATCATCCTCTTTTGTGCATTGTAGTAGGGCAAAGCAAGCCAGTCAAACGGTCATTTTAATGGCTAAGATCGATACCATGTGACTCGACCAGTATTGACCATAAAACTTGGACATCTTCGCATGGGCAGGACTTCACATCCTCGTAGAGTATGTACAGCCCTCTGCCTGAAAGAAGACATAAAGGAATCAAAATATATAAATGCAATGCAAAGAAGTAATTGACAGGAAAAAACTGTGAAACATGTTATAATGAAAGGCAAGCTGGGAATGCAATAATGGATGAAAATGGGAAAAATCTCAATCAGATTGACATCAAAGAAAAAGAGAATGAAGTTATATAACATAGAAAGAAAGCAATATATATATATATATATATATATATAGAGAGAGAGAGAGAGAGAGAGAGAGATAATAACTTAAGAGAAAATAGGAAGAAAGCAAGAGATATACGGTTTCTGTTGGTCGAGTGTAGACGATCCCAAAACTTCTTCAATGGCGAGAGGATCAGGGAGTGAAGCCACCCCATTTTGAGAAGTGAGCTTAGTTCATGGCAGGTGAAAGGTTGGAAGGAAATTGAGGACGAGTAAAAGCTAATATTGGGTTTACTTAGAGAAGGGTGACTTCTACCTTACTGTTCCTTCAGTATTTTAATTTATCTCTTTCAGGGCAATCATGCAAGAAAACATGTCCCTCTTGTTGCGATGTCTTTGTCACACCCTTTTGCTATTTCCCCTTGTGAAAATATGCCTCACCAGAGCTCCCCCAAATCTATATATCTTATTATGAGTATTTCTTACTAGTCAATGTTTAAAATTTCATTCACATTTCCATAATATTATAATTTTTTTCCCGTACCCACAAGCCTTGTACCTCAAGCCACAGTTTCTTTACTTACTCACCCAACTTCAACGAGCTTGAAATTTCTCCTTATCTATGTTAATTTAATTATTATCTGCAAAGTTTTTTTTTTTTTTGTTTTTATTCATTTTTCTTCTCACTAATTAGGTACGTTTACCTCTTAAATAAGGTAGTAATCCAACGAGAAAAATGTGTGAGTATATAAAAAGTTGCTTCTTCTTGGGGCTGTCCCTGCAAATTTATTAATTAAGAGTTGTAATATATCAAAATACTTATTTTGTGTGTAAATGTGGATAATCTTCTCACCAAATGCTACGGTCTTTAAGGCAACCAACTTGGTTCTATGCCCATAAACTAGTAGCATGACTTTATAGAGTATTAGGATTCTACAAGCCACCGCAATGATCGCTTGTGCTTGTAGAATTTCTAAATGACAACACAATTAGAACGAGATCAATATACTATAAAGCACAACATATCCAAATTTGATTCAGAGTTTATTTTTAAAAATAATTATGCACTGAAATTACTCAATAAAAACGATTGTCTCTATTTTATGTTGTGGAAGGAGGGAATGCTATTCCCTCTTTTGAGATTAAGTTAAAACGAAAAATTTTAAATTCAATTTAGAATCCTAACCTTCTTATGTAGCGAAATAATCTATTAATCAAGTAAAATATTAAAAATTCAAAGTATAATATAAAAGAGCACAATACAATCTTACACGATTCGGTTAATTGCCTATGTTTACGGTGGATCCAATGATGCTAGCATTTCTTATTAATTTTTTAGAGATTTTACAAGAAAAATTTAATGAAGTACCTTTAAAATGACATAATGTTTAGTGTATCCTTATTCTATCACGAGCAATGAATATCCAAACGATAATTCCACTCTAACGCACACAAATACTTAGTGTCTACCCGGTCTTCCCATCTCTTAATACTTAATATCAACTAAAGAGTTTATAAATGTTTATATATGGTTTATTTCGTGTCTACTAATCTTATTCATTATTGGAGTAAGAGTTCACTTTGTTTTGGAAGTCCTAAACTTATCAAAACTTGAAATCCAGATAAAAAACGATTTCCTGACGCTTCTGATGCCGCAGCGCTGGTTATTATTATGCCCATCGCCGCAACTCTAGGTCTGGGCACCGCAGCGCTCGGCTATAGGCGCTGCGACGCTTAGCCCTAGTGCTCTTTATGCGTGTTTTCTTCACTTTTTTTGCATCTTCGAGTCCCGTTTTACTTCCCCCTTCGTATCCCATACATCATAGACTTCTCTATACGTATCCCACACATTTTAAATTTCTTGTGATTCTCCACTTTTGTATTCATTTCAATTTTTATCAAACTAAAATTGTTAAATAACTAATTTTTTAATATATATTATTTTGGTTAATAAATATTAATCTATTATTTTTTGATTAGAAAAACTTATTTACAAATTTCGGTCATTTATGAAAATTTCTCAAATTTTTTATTTCAAGTTCTTATTTATTGAAAAAGTATGTTTCGTTTAATTTTGAGTCGGGAATTTACCTCTTTAAATTTGTTAGTAATGTCTTGAGTCAATGTGCTGTATTGTCCAATTTTCAAATCTAATCCATAAACAAACTTGTAAGTTTAACCGAAACATTCTTATGCCAATTTTTTTTTTTATTTTGATATATTATGATTTAAAATTTGATCTATGTATCTTTTTTTTTTATCTCAAATGATACGTTAAAGATTTATTAAATAATAGAATAATATAATAAATAATTTAAAAAATTATAAAATTAATTATTTAAAAAATTATCAACATATCATTTGGTGCAGATAATATTAAAATTAGACTTAAAAAGTGTAGAATCATTGTTTTGATATTGGTTCTTTCAAACAAAATTTTAATCTTTTTTTTTTGGACTCTATGGAGGAACTTTTCCAGCCTAAAAGGATTGCACACTCAATTGGGGGTATGTTGGAAATGTTAAGGACTTCAGTGAGTAACCACATGTGGCCCATTAATTCGGCGATTCAAAAATATGTAGCCCGGCCCATCTAGCATAAAATCTCTTGTTTGTTATCTTTGTGGTAGATAATTTGATTTCTTCGAGTCGGTGTCTGCGCGAGGGAGCGAGCGAAGCAAATTCGCCCTAATTTGCAACCGCCTAATAAAAGCATCGTCAAATAATAAAACAATTTCAATTAAACCATTCACATGTTCATTTAATCAACAACCATGGGCCGTCCATCATCCACCATCGAGATCCCCGATAGGCGACGCCGTTCTGGCCGCGAAAACGGCCGCCACGCCTCAGAGTCTGACAATTTCGCCGATTACCATTGGCACTCCCCTTCCCGCTCCCAATCCTTCTCCCGCTCTCGCTCCCTCTCACGCTCTTATTCACCAAAATATCGAAGCCCTAGACGAAGAAGAAGTCCTGTAGCCAACCATTACGAAACCCTAAACTCCTTGCCCAAAAGATTTGGCAAGAGCAAATGCGATTATAAGAGCGGATATGATCATGAATCGGAATCCGACGAGGAACTGAAGGGGCTGAACTTCATGGAATACAGGTGGCGGAAGAGACAGAAGATGCGCAAGTCTATGAAATTCTGTTTCTGGAATGCCACGCCAAGTCCGCCGAGGGACGGGAGCGGCGATTGGGAGGACGATAAGCCTGATGAGATATCGGATAAATGCGAAGGCAATGACTCTAGCGGAAAAGAGAAGGATAAAGAGAAATCCGAGAGCGGTGAGTCCGAGTCTGAGGATTCACGATCCAGGAAAAAGAGGAGAAATATTAAAGCCGAGTCTGAAGAATCGGAGAGTAGTGAGTCTGGTTCTGAGTCTGAATCTGACGATGATTCGAGGTCGAGGATGAAGAAGAGAAAGAGTAGGAGTTCGAAGAGGAAGAATAGGAAATATAGTGAATCGGAAGATGATGATGAGAGTGATTCTGATGAGGAAGAAGATAAAAATAAGAGAAAGAGACGAAGTAGTCAACACAAGAGTAGAAGAAGAAGAGGAAGCAGTAAAAGAAAGAGAAGTAGAAGAAAGAGTAGGTATAGTGATTCAGATGAAAGCGAAAGTGAGGAGAGTGAATCTGATGTTAGTCAGTCATCCGATGATGATCGTGGGAAATCGAAGAAGCACAAGCCTTCTTTGTCTAAGCGGAGTAAGAAAGAGCCAAGTTCTGATAGTGAGAGTGATCAGAATACAGATTCTAAACAGAAAATGGACGAGGCCAAGCAGGCCGAAATCAATGCTGAAGTGGTTAAGTTTAAAGAAATGATTGAGTCTCAGAAGAAACCAGCTTTAGATAATGAACCGGTGGTGGGTCCAATGCCCTTACCTAGAGCTGAAGGGCATATTAGTTATGGTGGTGCACTTAGGCCTGGAGAAGGTGATGCCATTGCACAGTATGTGCAACAAGGGAAGCGTATTCCACGAAGAGGTGAAGTGGGTCTTTCAGCAGAGGAGATTCAGAAATTTGAGTGTCTTGGGTATGTGATGAGTGGTAGTAGGCACCAAAGGATGAATGCTATTCGTATTAGGAAAGAAAACCAGGTTTATAGTGCAGAGGACAAGAGAGCATTGGCAATGTTTAACTATGAAGAGAAGTCAAAACGTGAGCATAAGGTTATGGCTGATTTGCAGCGCCTGGTGCAGCGTCACATTGGGCAGGATGTTGGCCCTACCCATGATCCTTTTGCTGGGAAAGATGGCGGTGAAACTTGATGCTCATGTATGTTCAATGTTATTTTTGTTGCTGCTGTATAATATTCTGTTTGATGGATTGTGGATTATGATGAGATGATTTGGTTGACGTTTTATAGATGGTTGCGCTTGTTAAGTTTTCATTAACTCTTTAATTATTGTTTCCTCCGCATTGCCTATCTTGTCTTTGTTTCTGTTGATTGCGATTATTCCTATGTAATGATGTATAGCTATTATTAGGAAAGCAATAATCAACTTCTTTCTTAGTGAAAAGTTGGAAATGCCAACATGCTTGTTGAAGTTGCTCTAAATCAACAATAAGTAGGGTCAGTTGCTGGAGATTTTGACTTAATAAGAATTTACTATACTCTTCTGATGAATCATTTGAGACATGAATTAAGATATGGTGTGACATCGATATTCATTTAATGCGTATATATTGCTATAAAGGGCAGTAAGACTGTTTTTTGAAATTTTTTCTTAAGAGTCTGATAGGTGTTTCTCTCTCTCTCGTTGTTAGCTTGAGTATGTAATTTTTCTAGTGCTTCTTGGTTGACTGCATTACTTGGTATTGTTGTTTGGGGGTTCGGTTTGGACTCTTCTTGGAAGCAGGTCTCTTTGAGTGAAACTTTATTGTATTTAATAAGTTGGAAAAGCTATGATTGAATTGAAGTTGTTTGGCAACATGAAATTTGGTGAGCTACAATTTCAATTGAAGCTGCATGGCAATATGAATTCTGTGAAGATAGCTGTTTGACATTGCAGTTTCTTTCCTTTTTCTTTTTAGGAGACAACTTGATAGTTAACAAATACTAATGGCCT
Source organism: Ailanthus altissimus (assembly GCA_946807835.1). NCBI lineage: Eukaryota > Viridiplantae > Streptophyta > Magnoliopsida > Sapindales > Simaroubaceae > Ailanthus > Ailanthus altissimus. The sequence continues at coordinate 27,975,366 of OX327684.1, forward strand.
TTGTCAAACTTATTGACCAGTTAAACAATTTTATGGCTAAAATACCTGTTGTGTTACAAAATATGTTCATGCATTTGTTTTTTCATTGAGTTTGTTGTGTCGGGCACTGGGAGTCTCTTCGTTTGAAAGATGTCTATGGTCAGAGACTCTGGGACAAATTATGTTTGATCAAAGCAAGAACTGTTTTTCCAATATTGTCTGCATAATTGATGTTAGCTCATTACCTTTTGCTGATCTTCTAGGTCCCTCCCATTTGTTTGATTTATTTAAATTTATTGTTTTTCTATGCATATGTATGTTTGCTTTGGGAAGATGTTATCTCTTATAGTTTCAAAAATTCATGACGTGTATTTCTGCTTGGGAAACTTTGGTACGTGAAGAACCTTTTTCTTTTCTTTTTGTTCTTTGAGCAAGATTTACCCCTAAGAGTCTAAGACCTGTACCTCATCTTTCTCTTTACCTTTTGAGGCCAGGCTACTTTAAATGGACCAGCTGGTGATATTTTTCTATCTACAATTTAGTCAGATAAAAATTGTGTTGTATCTGCTAATGAGTTAGTTTTTACAGCAGAAAAAACTGAATATGGGCCTTGAAGCCTTATGTCAGATTTGTGTGGTACTCAATAATCACTGTTACATCAGTTTGCCGAGAATTTCTGCTCTTATCGTATAGATGCACTCTTTCTTGACTCTAATTCTTGCTATCTTTATTTTTTTTTTGAAAGAATATTTCTTGATTCTTAACTGTTTTTTAAGTAGCTAACTGTGGGTAATCACAAATTATTATGCGTTACTGATAGGCCTGGATATTTTGTGGCTAGAACTTCGTTCTCTTGGCATGGCATGTGTTTGAGGTACCCGAGCTGAAGAAATCCTTGGTAGTGCTGGAATTATTGATATGCCTTCTTCCATTATTTGACACATAAGAAACACCACTTAGTGATATCAGGCAGACAAGTTTAGTTAGCTTGCTAAAGATTCATGTAAAACCATTTGAGTTGAGGAAAGTGTGTGTGTGCGCATGCATACATATTTATACAACAATTTTCAAGTATGAATGTCCTTAAGTTTTTAAATGTGGACAGGTCAAAACAATGCCATTTTGTAGTGTATGTTTTGAGCAAAAAAGATGCTGGCATTGTCTGCTTCTTAAAAATGAAAGGACATCTGCACCTTATATATAGCATTTGAGATCGTTGACTGTGAGCAGACTTGGACTGAGCTATTGAAGTAAATACATCAGATCTGGGGGTATTGCAATTATGATTTTTGTGGTCTGTTGATGTTGTTTGAATGCTTTACTAGTGGTTTTACCAGAAAAGAATAAACAATATATCTTTTGAATCCAGTAATCATGGTACCACTCTGGACCAGTAGAGAAGCTCATGAGGTTTTGTATTATTCATTATTTGATGCGTAGGTTGAAGTTAATTTTGTAGTGATATGGCTGATTTCTCTCCTTGATTTATTTTTAATCTAAATAAGATGCTGGCTCTTAACCAGAAAAAAACTGTATGCTCTTTTCATGTTTCATGCTAATGTTGGTCCAGGTAAGCTTTTACAAGTGGTCGTCTTGTTTATCTTTCAATTGGATTATTGTTCTTGTAAATTGCCAGGCCTAAGCAGCATGACCGCATGGCATGGACTAAACAGTGGGTGGTGTGCTACCTCCACGGAAACAGAAGCTAAAATATGGCACTAAAAAAAGTCCCTACGGGTGCGATCTTGTCCTGCATTGTCTTCAGTTATATGGATTTCAATGTTGTTTGGATTTGCACATTTGACAGAATGGGGTTTTTTATCTGGTCAGAGTGATGATGTTTGTCTTGCAAGAGAATAGAACGGGAATCTTGCAGATATTGCTCTCAGATACTGACATTTCGGTGTAACACCACACCTAAAGCCTTGGTATCCGGTAATTCCAATATTAGGAAGAAACGTTCATGTAGAATTTTAATATTTTAAACTGTATTTGAAAAAGTAATGTATTAAATAAGGATCGAAATAAATAATTTTAAAATTTATATAATTTTATTATTTAATAATCATTTAATATATTAAAATTTAAAATATAAATTAATTGTACGCATTACTCTTCTCTATAGCTGTTAAAGCTTTTCCAAATATATTGTCTCGGTGTTAAATCAAGCTCAGGTGGAGGTGTTCAACATTTGGCAATTGTATTACGTGGAAGTCAGATTTCGGGTTGTGGATATGAGTTGATTGATGGCTCAGGCCATTGTATTGAAAAAGGAGGGACGTTAATCGAACCTTATCATATTGATGGATGCCAATATGATTTCGGAAGGAATGATACTCTTTCAGAGGTCCAAAAAATTACGTTGGGACTGGGAAATTAGTAAGGTTGAATGCCAACGACATGCTCAAGCAGACACCGAAAGGGTTATGAAGTTGTACGGCTGACGACTGACTGTATATGAGCAAATGTTATTAAGGCAAACCATGTGAAATTATTGATATTTAACAATGGCTTGACGGGCGAGCCACTATTGTACTTTATTGACTTGCACCTCTTTCTGCAAGTGAGGTCTGAGTGTCTATATGATGATGTTTGCTGAAGACCTAACAGCTTTTGAAAGGTATATCATATTCATATACATATATTATAATTAATTGGAAAATTATGTATTACCCCATTTTTAGCATTACTTATTTACCCTTCATATTATTCAATTTTTTTTTACTATTATAAAAATTATATTTAATCTTAATTATTTATTATCTTTTTACTAATTTATCCTTATATTACTATTTTTTTAAATAAGTTATTAATGTAATTTTTTTAAAATAATTAAAATAATAATATATTTATGTTATGATGAAAGAGTGAATATTTTACTTATTTTATCTTATATTTTTATTAAAATTTTAATAGTTTTAATGTTCATTAGAAAGGATCTATTTTTTTTTTAATTTTTTAAACATAATTATTAAAAAATAATAAAAATAATAAAATCGTAATATTTTTATTCTTTCTTAAAAAGTATTAAACATTGATGTATTTTAAGAAAATAATTAATGAATAAAATTTTAAAATACAAAACAAAAGGAAAAAGAAAAAAAATTAAAATATTTACCTTTCTATCATAACATAAATGTATTTTAATTATTTTAGTATTGTAAGGATAGATTAGTTAAAATAACAATAAATATTTAGTATTTAATATAATTTTTGTAATAGTATTATTTTTTTTAGTAATATAAAATATTAAATAGTTAAGTGGATAATTCTCAAAATAAGAGGAAGAGTAATTTGTAGCTTCCCTAATCAATTTCATAGTGTGATGGACCATTGATTTGTGGTGTCATTTTTATTGGATTATACTTTTTAAATCTTATTTTAAATTAAAATTTAAATAATTATTGAAAATAAAATAGTATAAATTTTAAAATTATTTATTATATTATTTTATTATTTAAAACATTGATGTAAAATTTTTTTTAAAAAAAAAGTGTTTGAAATTTCCAGCTTTATTTTAAACAGCCATACAAGATTGACCTCTCCATTCGTGAACGCAGCTTGAGGTTGAACAATCTCACTTCGTATTAATGACAGCTCTTTAGGTTTCCCAAGTCAAATAAATTCTACATTCATTAACATTATAGCCAAGGATGGGGGACCCCAAAGTTGGTGGTGGGGACAGTAGTATTATAGAATAACGATCACTCGAATCTATGATACCAATTTGCTTCTGAAGTAATTTTACAAAGTATTAGAACAGTAAAACTTGCTTGGAGAGAGGAAGAAGTGGTCTTGGTTGAAACTTGAAAAGGCAAGTAAAAAAGCAGCTTTTGGCCCAAGATTATCGTTGTGCAAAAGTGACAATACCAACAACAGCATTATACTTCTGATATAGCAATCTTCATTACAGCAGTTGATCCCCCACAGAGTTGAGAACATTATTAAGGGTGCAACCTATTCATGATGAATACTTTCCATGAGATTTGGTCATTCTAAAGTTGACGACGTTTATGATATGGCATGTTGATGTTACATTGAGATAGGTGTGTGTGGTTCATGAACCCCTTCATGACTTGGAGCTTTCAGCACATGGGCAGGAAAACATGTTGGACAAAATTAAAAAAAAAAAAGGTAGTCTTTATCTGACCCTTTGGTTTCATAATGTCATCCAAAATAAGATGTCTATCCATAATTGTAGTTGTTAAGAGTAGTGAGAAAGATATTATAATAGTTACTCATATGGATGAGCACTAGCGGGCAATACAACAACCAAGACAAGAGGCATCATAAAAGCTATTTGCCTTGATTGCATCAATCCCCCGCTAGCAAACTCAACTACATGTTATAGATTAATTCCACTCAAATATCTATACTTTTGGAGGATTTAGCGAATGGGACAAAGAAGATTATAATGCTTTTACTTATTTATTGTGAGAATGATTATAGTGCTTTTGAAAACCACACTTTGTGGATCCTTCTTGAAATATGTGTTAGGCCAGAAAGAGCAAGCTACCTAATTCGATTGGTGATCGTATATATATATATATATATTAGAAAAGAAAAATGAAGTAACAGAAGGATTAGCATTATAGTTCAATGGGACCAAAGTTAAGCCAATTTATGCTAAAATATGAATGAAGATTTCATTTACAGAGACCAAAAAAAAAAAAAAAAGCGTTAAAAGATACAGCTTGTTACCGCATTGTCTCGAAATGGGAATTATATTTTCAGCTTTCTTGATTTGTTGCTCGTTTTGGCCACCCTCTGAAAAGAGTTTCTTCCTAATCAAATATGTTGATAATTCTCTAACATCTTCGTCATCATGTCATGCCTGATAAAAAAGAGCATTATCTTCAGTATTAAACTCTTTTGAGTTTAGGTTCATCTTTGAAGATGGTTTATTTTAAAGCCCAGATTCTTTGTTTAATTGAGGGTCTCTAAGCTTCCTTTTTGATTGAAGTCTATGCATGGCTAATCTTTTTGGGACTGACCATAAGACATTGGAACAAGCACTGAGTTGCTACGGATTCATTCATTTAGTTCATCCCACGTTTTGATTTTTCATTATATCAACAATGTCCACTTATGTTAAAGATAATTATCGACTTCAACAAGAAAATCACTCTCTATTATATCAAAAAGATCTTATAAATTTAAAGTGGTATTAAAAATGTAAGGCTTAAATCTCACTCACACTACTAATTGAAGTTATGATGTATGAGGGAATTTAGTTTATTTGTGCAAGATATATAATATCAAAAAAACAGAGGGGCCCCTAATGAAATTAATTTAATTGAGGACAATGCATTATCTTAAAGTATAGGCAGATCACCACTAAGGATGAGTTGAAAGAATTATAGGTGTTGCTTGGTGAGGGAGCGAGTCTATTTTTCCAATTTGTAAACCACGTTGTGCACAAAATGAATGATTAGTGAGACTGTGAGAATAAGATTAGACATTAGAGGATAGATAGATGGTCAATGCTTTCAATTTTCAATTTGAGGTGGACCTCCCAGGCCCAGGCCCAGGAACAGGCCCCATGCTCCATGGCGCATGCCCACTCGATCAATGTTGTAATATCACTCAAGGCTTTTCTTAATTTTTAATTTTTACTTTTCCCATTTGAAGAAATTTGAATACTAAGCATTTTTTTTTTTGCTTATTAAAAGGAGTAAACTTAAGGTTACGTTTAGATGTGATTGACTCATACTACCTTTTATATCTTATTCATTATCATTGTTAACATTATGAAATATTTATGCAATTTTTTGAATAAATAAAATTCCTAATATAGTTTAATTTTAGTGGCATGTAAATCATAATTGAATTAAAAAAATTAGTAACAATAATTTGTATTAAAATTATAAAGAGGTTAAAGAGAGACTAAAATTTCTTCCATCGCCATCTTAGAAGCTATTAATTCATGATCAAATACTTTTACAAATATATGAAAAATCATAAAATTTTAATTTTTTAAAAAATAAACTTATGCATAATTAATTTAAATATTTTTATAAAATAATAAAATCTTAGAGCTGTAGAAAAACATAACGAGAAAAATGTTGATTGGCATGAGATGACAGACTTCACTTGGCTTTCATTCTCTTTTTTCTCTCCCATGTTATTGATCGTTTTTCTTTCCCACTATAATCACATTTGTCTCACTCGGCAGAAGGTGACATACAACTAATACAAAAGTAAAAAAGAAATTCCATGGCGAGGGGAGTAGATTTTCAAAAGTTTGGCGTTTTAGGCTTTAAGCGTTGGTGTTTGTCGTGCTATGATTGTGGACAAAGAAGAAAAAGGGTCCAACCGATTAAATAGTTATATTTGTAGTAATTATTCTGTGTAATGTGTGTGTAAGAAAGAGTGAGATTACCTTTTGGCTCTTGCTTTTATTTAGATGACTAACGTGTAATAGAAAACAGTCTTTTTCCAGCTAATATTAATCAGTTTATCAACTTTCTTCGTTTTAGTCCTATTTATATTTCTTCACCTCGCATCACATGTGACTTGAGGCTTCAGTTCTCTCTCTTTTAATATCTAACACCATCTTTCATATTATCTATCCATTTCTTTTTGGGGTTTATTTTTTTTTCTTCGACGTGGATGCAACTGAGACATTGACAGTGAAGCAAATCTAAGTTTACTTTCTCTTTGTCTCCTTCATATGCAACTGTAAGCTTCAAAGGAGCAGACACCCAGATCAGATTGAAGAATCCAGAAGCTGATCTTGGAGCATTTGAATGATGGGTTCTTGAGATCATCTTCAATTTGACTGAGGTAGAAGACTTTTTCTCTGTATGTTAAACTTGTACTTTTGTTCATTCTATTGAGTTACTAAGTGAAATATCAAATCTTTTAGTCTATAAAATCAGAAAGGAATCAGCTGGAAAGAAAGTTGTCTAATTTTTGGTGCATAATGAGGGACTTTCCTTCTTGTTTCGGTGAAAATGGAGTTCAAGTTGCTGATTCATCATCATCAAGCGCAACAAAAGCTGCTCAAAACTTGGTTACTTGTGTTTATCAGTGTAAATTACATGGCCGTTCGTTCTTGATTACTGTTACCTGGACAAAGAATCTGATGGGCCAAGGCCTCAGCGTCGCTATAGACGATTCTACCAATCAATGCCTCTGTAAAGTTGAAATAAAACCTTGGGTTTTCTCCAAGAGAAAAGGTTCTAAAAATTTAGAGGTGGATTCTAGCAAAATTGGCATATACTGGGACTTATCTGGCGCTAGATTTGGTTCTGGGCCTGAGCCACTAGAGGGGTATTATTTAGTTGTTGCATATAACCAAGAAATGCTGTTGCTTCTAGGTGATTTGAAAAAGGAAGCATACAGGAAGATTGACACTGCCCCTGTTAATTCAAATGCCATTTTTATTGCCAAGAGAGAGCACATTTTTGGTAAGAAGTTTTATGGCTCCAAGGCTAAATTTTGTGATAATGGGCAGATGCATGATGTCACAATTGAGTGTGACACTATCGACGTTAAAGACCCGTGTCTGGTGATCCGCATTGATAGCAAGACAGTGATGCAAGTCAAGAGGCTGAAGTGGAAGTTCCGCGGTAACCACACCATTCTGGTTGACGGTCTCCCAGTTGAAGTGTTTTGGGATGTTCATAATTGGCTATTTGGTAATGCAATGGGCAATGCTGTTTTCATGTTCCAAACTTGCCTATTGGCTGAGAAGTTGTCGGGAAACCAATCTCTCTTTGATCCTTCTGTATTGACATGGTCTTATTCTCAGCAGTTTAGAGATTATCAATTACAAGGTCTTGGTTTCTCATTGCTATTGTATGCATGGAAAAATGAATAGAAGTGTAATATCTGTTTTTGAGGTCCTGTGATTATTTTGCTGAACAGTGTGATTGAGATAGAGTACATGGAATTATAAATTTATCTATTTGTTTTTCCTTATATCTTCTTTTGGTAAATTATATATGTCTATAGTTATAATTATATGGATCGATTGGTCTATGTGGAATTTGCTGCTTTAACCAATCACTCTTTACATTTTCTACTGAATGCATTTCATGGAGAATGTAATGAATCTGGGTTTGCAAAATATCAGCTGATATTTGGGACTCTGCCAATGTTTTCACAGAGCATTGCAGTAAATTCTCTTTCCCTAATAATGATCACTGTGAGTACTTTTTCAAGCAGTTGAGTCTTTGATTAAAAAAAAACCACTGGCAATGATTTATTTGGTCTAAACCCTTTTTGTTACAGGCATAACAATTCTAATGGGGTGTAAGCCATCATTGTGACAGATACAGACTACCTCAACAGGTGTAATTTCTTATGTCCCTTTTATGTGTGTGTTGTTAGATTTTAGTACAGACGCCAACATGGGTTTTGGTTTCTATATCCAAGAATTTTGAATTACTCCCTTCATATGTAAAATTTGTAGTATATTGATATCTTCACAAGCTCAAAGAAAATAGCCGCTTGGTCTTAATTGAATATGCTTAAAAGTTGAACTTGCAAGCTCGTATACGTATCATATAAAATAGGTCAATGTCATTGTTCTCTGATTACAAAAATCTCCAAAACAGTTCCTTCGTAGTAATGTACAAGAGTAGTCAAATAACAAACTTGAAGCAGAGTTTCTGTTATCTGCAAGAATAGCCAAGTACTTGATTTGAAGAGCTAAAATTGTCAAATCTCTGCCAATTTGCTAACATCTCTTTTTAATCTGTGTGCACTAGATATAAAACTCCTCTTCCATAAGTTGCTCTAAAATCAATTCATGTTCTTCCTCATAGATCAATTTGTGTTCTTCCTCTAGATTTTACATAGAACCCAGCGATCTAGCTGAAATATAATGAAATGTGGTGAGCAGAGTCATTAGGACAGTGGAAAAGTATTATAATCAAATTATATACTTTTTCTTTTGTCTTTATGGAGGAGGGTAATCGAAGGACCTTGACATTAATCAAGAGTGCGGTTGCCATGAGGCTATACCCATGACCACAATCAGATTGTATACTTGGAAAAGAGATAGTTCATGATACAGATAAAAGGCATATACAACTTTACGTGTTTGCAAGAGCTTGACTCTAAGATGTTCAGTAATTATGGTAATTCACGATTCTCTGTATTTCTTTGCCAATTATTGACCATATGTTTCTGGTGAATTTGCTAATTATCGATCATATGTGTCTAGTGGATTAACTGTGTATATTAGTATTTTTGGCTTCAGTAGATTCAAAATCATAAAATATTACTAGAAGAGGTATGGAGGTTGTAGATACCAGATTTACCTTTCTACTCTTATGATCACATGCAACCGAACAGGAATGCTGCTGTAGCCTGTATTCAGTCATCCTTCAAGGTGTTTGATTCCCATGGTTCATCTATCCTTCAAAGAAATCCAGTGTTTGCTTCAAACCTACTTGTCCATGCATGCCCTGAGTTTTCCTACCATATGGTCTAGTCTATGTCCTTGCTTGCCGATTGGAAGCCAGATTAGTCCATCGACCAGACACCTAGGTGTCCAAGTATATAGCATTCACTTGACCAGTCTGAATTCAGTTTATTTGAACCTACGTATATCTCATCACACATTGTAAGGATGTTAGTGAATGCAGATTGAGGGCAGACACTAGCAAGTATTAGCGATATTTCCATAAATCATGAATTCATATGAAATGTTTTAAGTTTGCAGCAGTTAGTGTGTAATCTTAGTTTTGTGAAAGCTAGTTTACATGATTATCACAAAAGAGAAGGAACTCGTTGTTATTACATAATTGGCAACAGATGTCCAGAACTGAAGCAAGGCTAATATGCCTTAGGACTTTGTTCTTCTTCTATTAAAACATGAGAGATATAAACCAAACATTAATAGATAAAAAGAATGTGAATATAGGTATTTTTTTTCTTCAGATGATAGCAGGGAATATCTTTCTAGTTCTGCATTATGTGGAAAGAATATTTGTAAAAGGGAATGCCTAAAATCATAGTCACATCGAAAGATAGAACTTCGAAGGAGAAGCAAAACCTGGGAAGAAGTCCTGGGGAGGATGATCATTTATTTCTGCTGTTATCAAATTTTCTATATCATCTGGCAGGTTCATAAACTTATTCTTTACTTGATTTAACATAAACTGATCTGAGTTCATTCTTTGTGCCTTCTTGGGTGCCGGAAAATCTATAGTAGCTTGCAAGAAACCAAAGTTATTCACGGTGGTTACAGGAAGGAATTTCAGTAATCCTGTTTCGTAGGATTCTGACAACTATTTCTTAGAGGAAGTATGAATGTTGATACTGTTTGTTCAGACTGAATTTTAAAAATTTAGGCTATCAAACTTTTCAGCACAAGCAAGTGGCAATCTGCACTTCAAAGAAGCAGGGAAACAAAAAAAAAATTGAAATAAAAATGAAAGTTGAAAAATGATACAACTGTATAAAATTTGAGATTCTCAAAATTAGAAAAAAGTTATAGCGATAACTCGGGGAAAGACAAGATTCTTCTATAAATGGAGACCCCTGACTATCATTAAACAAAATTCATTTGGTTCAACAGTAATTTGTGTGCTATCTACTTCCTCGGGCTCATCAAGCAGTGGGCTATCGTTTATCTCCACTTCATTTATTGAAGAGCGAGTCCATTAGTCCATGGTACCATTAAACTTTTGAGTGTCAATTAAAATGAAAAGTATAATAATTTCAATATATTTATGTCGCAAACTAATATAATACAGACTAAAGGGTATTAGGTGAATTTATAAAATAAATTAATTTTTCTAAAATTTGACGAGATTTATCGATCAAGTGAATTCATAAAGTATTTTAATAGATTCAAATAACATTACCTTTATTTGAGTTCTTCCCGCAACGGCAGCGTTTAAGTACTGTGGGAGCGAATGAATGCGTTTCCGAAGAGGAACTCGACTTTTCTTGATACCTCTCATTGCCGTGCCCAGTGCCCACTAACAGAACTACTAAAAAAGAAAATAATTGGTTCTCAGATTCCTCTTTGTTCCTAAAAAATGGGAACGCTATCTCTTTTACCTCTCACTGTTGTCCCTTGTTCGCTGAGATCCAATGACTCGTCTTCCCGAAAAACAAAAACCCATCTTTCAAACTCCATTACTTGGCGTCATGTTTCTTCAAACGCAATCAAAATAGTAAAACGTGGCACCAAAACTGTAGTCTTTGGAGCGAATTCAAGTGACCCAAAAGAATCTATGTTTATGGATGAAAAAGGTGTCGTTGATGACATGGATGGCTATCTCAACTACCTTTCTCTTGAGTATGATTCTGTTTGGGATACAAAGCCTTCCTGGTGAGCCTCTTCTTTGTATTTTTTTTGGCAACTTTTTACGAATTGTTTCCGTTTCATATTCATTATTTTTAGCTCTAATAAATAATACATTAATTTCCCTTCTTTCTTCAGTATGCCAATTTTGAGTTGTTAGTTGAAGCTTGGTTGGTTTTTGATTGAGGATGATTTTTGGTTTATACTACAGATCAATTTACATATCTTGAAACAAGATTATGATTCAAGTGGCTATTTGTTTTAGGTTATTCACACTTAAGTAGTGCCTATAGCCTCCTACACTTGTTTTGGTAACATTATCTTTTGCGTCTGTTATTGTTTTTATTACAAAATTTGATTTCCCTACTCATCTTCTTTTTCAATTTTCTTTATATTTATTGTGGCTAGGTGTCAACCATGGACGATAGTGTTAACCGGAGGATTAGCGATTGCCTTTAGCTGGCTAATTTTTCATTCACTCTTAGTGACAGCAGTAATATCGTTGCTGGTTTGCACTTGGTGGTACATATTTCTTTATTCTTATCCTAAGGTATGAGATTATCCTATTGCTACTATTCCTCTGTTCAGTTTTCTTTTATTTAAATTACCAGCTAACTACTCATAAGTTACTCTGCTTTAATGCTGTTGTTGTAGTTCATGCTTAATTTGAGGTTCCTGTTTCATCTTGTTGATGCTGTAATCATTAGTTAACTATTGAATTGTTTCTCTTGCCACCACCTCCATCCACACCCATAAATTTTGCCCTCTATTAGAAACTAAATATATTTTACATCGATGATTGGCATCTTATGCATCTTCACATAGAGCAACTGGTTTGAAGGTTCTAGATGTGATACTAATAGTGATGCGAAGAAAGCATTTGCAAGAACTTGATAAAGACATGGACATGGCTAGGTTACATTTGATTATTCGGCTCTTGGATATGGTTTGAATGGTATCAGGACCATTTTTCTTTCCAAGAATTTAAGCAACTAAGCACCTATCATTTCTAAAGCCCGCGTGATTGTTGCAGGCATTTGCTTATAGGAATGACTTGTACTCATCAATTTTAGTTTATAATGTGATTTTGTAGCTAAATATATGCACATGGTGACATCTGGTGATCGTTTAGTTTATGAAGTACTGTATCACAATGTTTCCTATTTGTTATCAGGCATATGTAGATATGATAGCAGAGCGAAGAAAACGGGTGATGAATGGTGTTGAGGACACATTTGGTTTAGAGAAAAGTCAGTAATGAAATGTAAACATTTAATGTTTCACATCCCCCTCTTTCACAAGATTTTGTAATTAGCTGCAAATCCTTGTGATGTAGTTCCTTTATGACAATGACAGATTAATGTGTTAACACATACATTTGAAACATCATTCATAAATTTCACTGATGGTTATTTGGCTGTTTTCTTCTTTTGTTTGATACATCAATGTTGTGATCAGAATTCTCAAGAACCCGAAATATATAAAAACTGGAAGTTGTGTCATTCGGCTGGCAATTCTGAGAGTTTCCTGTGTTTTAAAACTATTTTCTTGCAATGAACTATTGTTAAAGGTAGCTTGAGTAGTATTATCTAGTTGAATCGAAGTCAAAAGGCAGGGGCCTTCGCCTACATTACTTCTTCTACCCAATTATAAATACCAATTTATGATATTTGTTTTAGCTCTGGGATCATTAGCAATGATCTGCGCTCTCAAGCAGAGGATTATATACTTCTTCCCAGCAAAATGGGAGATTTAAGCTCGGAAGTAATCCAAATTCTGGGTGAGTGTCCTCTCATGCAATCAAATGACTTTGAGCCACCCAACCTCTTCATAACTCACTCTTCAGCCAAATTAATGACGTCTAGACCTGCACTTTATTTTGTCTGAAGTGGTGGACGGGTGGTAAAACAAACCACTTGGGGGCTACCGATGGCTAATTCTTTGTGCGTCTCTGTCCACCACCGTTTTTTTTTTTTTCTTTTTTTTGGTTGTTGTTGTTGTTGTATTAGCCATTCCCACATTCCATTTGATCTCGTTGGATGCCTAAAAAGACAAGAGGCTTACTCAAAAGCAAGCTTGTATCTTTGCCGCCGAAAAGAGCTAACATCGCATGAGAAATTGATGATTTCTTCTTCCCGCCTTAAGCAGTTTATGATTACCTTATCGGCAAAAATAAATATATCACCAATCACAAATCATGGGCTGGTTTCTACTCGGCACTTGTTTGTAGCATAATCTTTGATAATTTGTCAAACATGAAGGCCGCAGTACCACGCTCAATCTAAACTTGAATTCGGAGCAAATGTCCTACAATGGTAACAGAGATTTACATCAAATATGACTATGACCATAGTGGCTGACACCCTGTTGAAAACCTGAAGACAACAATTTATATCACCAGTATGTTGGAATCTTGACTTGCTTATCCCAGAACTAAGGAATTGCAAACAAAACAATGATTGACATTACATGGTACATTGTGAATGTACTCTCTGACAAGGCAATTGAAAACGCTAGGCGTAAAAGGAGGACAAATTCAACCCTTCCAGCAGTCCAGTAAGACCTTCTAAACTACGGGTATGAACTTACTACTACTGGAATAATATAGTGATTAAGCATGCATCAGATCAGGTACTTCATATAATCTTTGAGAATCACATGCATCAAATTGCAGTCCACACATTCAGTGACATAAACCAGGGATGCCCAATAAACAAAACTCATGTCGTTTTTTCTTTAGATTAATAACATTTTAAGACAACATCTAAATGTCTTACAACAACCATTAATCCATATACCATTATAAACGCTATCTGTCTTGAACCCAAATCCTCACAGTTCTATCACCGTCTAGGCCAGCAGAAGCAATTTTGTTTTCAGTGGGGTGACAAGTTACAGAAATGACAGTGTCAGTGTGGCCTTCAAGCTTTTGAATCATAGTTTTCTGCTGCAGATCCCATAAGTAAACACAATTGTCCTCCGATCCACTAACAATATACTTCCCATTGGTTACCGAGAAAGTGGATGTGATACAGTATACTTTGTTTGTGTGACCTGTATAGATTTTCAAGAACTTCCCGGTCGAGTAATTCCACAGCTTCTGCACTCAGAAAGGGGAATGTAAATAAGCAAAATATTAACTCATTGATCATCTATATGATTAAAAGCATCTAATCCCTGTATAAAATGTGGGACAAAAAAGAAAAAAGAAGAGAAAAAAAATGAAATTCTGATTCTTGTACATCTATGAGAAAACACAAAAAAATGGCTCCAATGAATTTCAATCTTTTTCTCATCTGAAGTTTTAATGGATCGTAAGACATTCTTATAGCTATCAAATTGTAACTAAGATCTCCTCAGTATCCTTCTTTTTTTTTGTCCTAATTATCAAGTGTCCCATGCACTCAAATAAAAATTTAGATTAGAATATTTAAAATACCAACAGTCATATTTAGTAAATTCAGAAAGCCAAAGGGAAAAAATACACAGTCTGCTTCCAAGAATACAAACTAAAAAGTTCACCAAGTTCTAGACCTTCATTCCGAATTTGCAGCATTGAGCAAGCCAAACGATAAAAAATAACAGTCGATAAAAAAATTAAAGTACATGAAAACTTACAAGAGTGTTATCGAGAGTGGCGACGAGAATGAATTTCCCATTGGGAGAAAATTTGGCGAAGGACACGGCAGGATCCTTATCATCAATGAGCGTCTTCAAGCACGTGCCTTCACCAGCGTCCCAAATTTTACAAGTACCGTCGTGACTCCCTGACACAATCAGCGAACCGTCCCTATTAAAGTGCACCGACGTGACCGGCATTGAGTGCGCTCGAATTACGCGCGTAGACTTGCCGGTCTTCACCTCCCAGAGACGAATCGTTTCATCGAATGAACCCGACACGATCAGATTAGACTGGGGATTGAAATTGACGCAGAAGACGAAGTCGGAGTGGCCACGTAGGGTTTTGAGGCAATCGAAAGGGGCTCGTGCGTCCCAGATGCGGAGGGTGCGATCGTCGGAGGCCGAGCAGATATAGTGAGAGTCGGAGGACCAGGCGAGGTCTGATACGCCCTCGGAGTGGCCGACAAGTCGGTGGACGAGGGTGAATGTGGAGGCTGACCATATTATTAGGGTTTTGTCAAGAGAGGCCGATGCGAGGAGAGTTCCGTCGTTGGAGAATTTTACGCACGAGACGGCACGGCTGTGGGCCGTTAGGGTTTTTAAATGGCGGTAAGGCCTATAAGCTGGCGTTTGGGCACTGGCCATTGCCCGTTAAGAAAGTGCCTGCTACTTCAGGGTTCGCCTTAAACACTACCCATTGGCGGTTATTCCAATGGGTTCTATATTGTTTACTGTTTAATCGGAGACTTATGACGCATCCCCAATCTCTCTAATCAAGCCACTTCCACTTTGTCCTTTTTATTATTATTACATGAATTTCGTGTAAAAATTCGAGATTTCAGGAAGTTTTTTTTTTTTCCTAAAAAAAGTTTGAGCAAATACAGGGACCTATTCGACTTTTGGCAAGTTACGATACATTGATTGCGGGCTCCGTTTCATGTGTATTCATTAACACAGTAATACAAAATGCCGCCGGAATAGAGTGAAGTGAAGCTGTTGAGCCTCCCTTCCTATCTTTTTACCTCTATTATCAGCAGCATTATAATTACTGTTATGCAAATTACTAAAATAAACATAATATTTAACCCCCAAAAAAAAAAATGGTGCGACTCAATGTAACACTGGCCACTTGATTTTTTTTTAATAATATTTCTGCCCTTCTATTATTTTCTTATTTATTTAAAAAAAGAACGCAGTTAAATTAAAACGGCATCATCCTATCAAAATATAACAATCAAACCACGTCCACCCTCTTAATGCACATAAGTGATAAAACCGTTCATTTTCCTCAACCATTTAAATCCAAATTTATTATTTTAAAAATTTTAAAATTAAGAATAACAATCAAACCGGTTTCTATTCCCTCATTGAATAGGAAACTGTTAAATTTATAAAATCTCTCCCAAAGAAAAATCGCAAAAGTACTTGTGTTACTAATCCTTCATTTTTTTAATAGAAATCTCAAGATCAAATTCTCTCTTCACCATATTATAAAAAAAAAATATACCACAACAAATTCAAATTCTTTTTTTTAAAAATAAATCTTTACCAATAATAATAGGAGCTTCAAGAATCTCTCTAAATTGCTTAAAATACTTTCGGCAATTTTTCAATAGATATCCCCCCCAATTAATTATCAATAAAGAATTATTTAAAATTAAAATGTGATAAAAAGCGAAGAGTTTGATTGAAAACTCAGGACCGAGTAAAAGTATTGGAAAGGAAAAAAAACAGGGACGTGATGAGTGTATTCAAAACAATGTAATAAACAATAAGAAGAATGCTTAGAGAATTGTAGGCAACTTGAAAATTCCCGACGGCGTACGATAAAAAAAGGGATTTTGAAGGGTATTATTAGCTCAAATCATCATGAAATAATAACGTAGCATTTCCATTGACAACATACCCATCATGAGATGGGAATATATCAATCTGTTTGTCTACACTTTGAATAAAGGATCATTGCAATATCCAGGCAAATCGGTTTTGCCTGCATGCAAGTTAAGATTATGGTTAGATGACAAACTAAACACATCACATCTTCGATACAAATTATCCTAGAGAATCAAAATCCTTGAGATTGACATTTGTAGATAAATGGAACTACACATGCGATTGAGAAACAGAAGGGTAAAAGGGAACCTTTAAGCTTTTACACTTGCATCTTCTAAAAGTACAGAAAGCAGGCTCCCAGCTTAATAAACCAACCTGGGAAATTACTGCAAGAATGCAACACCCAGAATCTACAGCATCAGGTGTAGCACCACAGATGAGATGTCCATTATGTTCAGTTTGCAGACCGCTCTCCAGTCCGGCTTGGATCTATAAAACCCTCCTTCCTAACATTTGTGGTATAGTAATGCAAATTGTTAGGGAATACAGAAGGTTGGGTATCATAATGTTTAAATGCTTGAATAAAAAAAAAGTAGCTACAGCAGTATGCCTGTGTTTAGGGAATCATATTGGTGTTATTGAACCACAAATCCCTTGCAACAAGTGGAAGAACCAACAGAAAACCAATTAGCTGAAACCTGATGGAACAAGGAGTGTAATCATTATGATATTGTAGAAATAGACAAACATGCTGCATATTAGACAAAGGTATAAATAACGTATCTCCTCTGTTTCCTGGGAAGCCATAAGTAACATGAGCATTTTTTCTTTCTGCTGGTGGGAGAACCGTAAAACATAAAAAAGAATAAATTTCCTGAATACTCAAATGGAAAAAAGAAGATACTCAATTATGTACAGCTAAAACATAAAAAATAGCACCACTTAAAACATATCACGCTCAAGTGTTTCCTGATTCCCCTAAACAGAGAGAAAGAGAAGAATACCTAATTCAATGGATGGCCACAAAAGTTCCAGCGGGCCATGCTTTGGTAGTTCACCTAAACAGCCAGAAAGTCCACTTCATCTGAGCTTTCCTCAAAAATTGCATAACCATTATCTTGACCCTCCTCATTCCCACTACCCTGATCACTATTGTAGCTGCTTTCAGAAGAACTCATAAGCAATGAACCATCTGATGTATGACTACTCAGCTGGGATGGCAGGCTGACCTCGCTGTTGAACTCACTGTCAACCATTTGCTCAATGTCGATGAAACTGCAAAACCTATAATCCCAAACAACATTGGCAAATGTAATTCCCACTACAATTTTTTGCCTATTTCTCTGATAGTAAGTGCTGATATGAAGTTTCAATTTCAACCATAAAACTTGTAGAACAAACAAACCTTCCTTCCGATGGAAACTCAGCCAGCACACAGATATCAGGCCTTGCTTCTGAGACCTCCTTTAAAGGAATGATCCTACATAACATGCACCAAACTTTGATATTAAAGAATAAACTTAGACCAGCATAGCCAATCCAGAAGGAGGAACATTACCTAGATCTGAAACATCTCTCATACCAGTCACTTTCAGAAGCTAAACCTTCCCTGTTGGATATATCCTGCAAGAAGGTCATAACAAAAGTGAGAATCAACAAAAAAGAGAATACAATATCCAAACAGCATCTAATCTACCCACAAGATGTCGCAGGAATTTGAAATCTCCTGCAAGAACTCCCATTAAGAACCGAGCAACTTCCACCTGCATTTGACATTTCGGAGTTCAGAGGCGGGAGAACAATGAGGGAAGTTGTTTTGTTTATTTGAGGGAAGAGAGATTCAAATCTCACCTCTTTAAGATGCATGCAATCTTGTAGAATCAAAACCTCGAGCAGATTTGCCCCTGTCCCACTTCCAAGATTCCTAACATCAAACAAATTTTAATGGAAAAGCTTATGAGGTAGAGGAATGATTAATGTAAATGAGACAAAAAGACATGTATAGTACATGCACAGACCTCAAAAAGGTTCCAGTAATTGAGTAAGATGTGGAAAAATCAACATAGTTTAGCTTACGAAATCCCTGCAAGAGTGAATAGAAAGACTGAGTCTTACTCGAGAAGGCATATGCACCATCCCCACACCCCAAATTATTAAAAAAAAATTGCATGGTTCTATACTTAGAACCAGTTTTTCATAGGCATCACAGATCAAACAAATGCACCCAACAACAATTCCAAGAACAAAGTCAAATAATAGAAATACTGTAACTGTTGCACATAATATTTCAAATATATATTGACAAATGACTATGTCAAACTAATGACATCATTTCTCAAACCTTTACCTATGCATCTTAAATCAAGGTGATGAGCAACTTATATGCTTGTTAGAGATCAAATGCAGCATTAAACATAACCCGATGAAATCAACATACTTCCAGATATATTATAAAATCAGAAACCAGCACTTGATACACCAACCTGAATAATAAAGTTAATATTTGACTCTGATACTACTTCATGGATCAGACTACTATAGTATTAGTACTTGCCTTTTGTGGCATGGACACAAGTGCTGGACAACATGCAAACATATAAAGCATTACAAAAAAGCAGTAAAAATTTTTCTTGGTAAAGAAAATGGAACACAGGTTGTTTCTAAATTTTGACCTTGGTTTGCATAGCAACATTTTTAATAAAAATTAGAAGCACCTTGATGTCAATAAGATAAAAGTACCTTAATTTCCCAGAAACATACCTTGAGAAGGATGCGAATTTTATAATCTGGGAGCTTAAAACCTCTAAGGACCAAAGAAGTTAGATTTGGACAATTGTTCACAAACTCAACACAGGTTGGTGATTTCAGACTGTCATCTCTTCCTAATATTAAACATAAGCACAGTAAGAAGATATGCTAGGAGCACCAAACAGGAAACCTCATGAGGAACATGGTGAACCTGTTTTTGAAGACTCGAAGAACAATCGCTCTAGCAAGGGGCAACTCATGCTCACTGATGTCAATGTTTGCCTCAATTCAACATGGCTGCTCCAAAAGTTAAGAAAACATGAAAAAGATCTGTTTAGATGATAAGAAAGGGAAGAGGGTTGGAAATGCAATTAAGCAAATGATACACAGCTCCAGCCTAATGCATTCACATGCCAAATCAAAGGTCCCAAATGTGAAAGTCATGCTAAATTAAAGGCCATAAAAGCAACAAATTTAAAGGTTAGAAGCAAAGTCAGTGAGACTGGACAAAGGTGGAAAATTTAAACAAAACAAGAAGGTCCAGAAAATATCATATCCTCTGACAGAAATATAAAGAAAAAATAATAATAACAAAATAAATGACACAAAAACAGAAAATCAGCAGGACTATTAAAGAAAATTTTGTTTAGATAACCACAAAGATGCATATGTTAAGCATCCAGTGCAGACATTCGGTTAACAATGTCCCTACATATAGAAATAGCAATCTATAATAAAGAATATATACACATGCATGCCATGGGCTGCTTATCATAGCTTCTGGCAGCCTAAACCATGCTAGATATCATCCTTGAATGCTTTCAAACATAAGAATATGTAAAGAAGCAACCAAGCACAATTAAACTTACAGGCCAACAATTTCCAGATCAAGAAGAGATGGACATGCTGATAATGCCATACACAGTGATGCATTATCCATTCTTTCAATGTTGTAAAGGTGCAACCTTCTCAAACGTGATCTTCAATTATAAAAGAGCAAATATTAAGAACAAATAAAATAAGTAGTGAAATTATATACAAGATAATTATACTCAAAACATACCCAGCAGCGCCACTTTCCCCACTGAGCGGGTTTAAGCAGGACCTAGTAAGAATGAATGACTCTTTCCCTTGTCTGGTCTTTTTATCATTCCAAGAGAAACTTGATACATCTACAGAGTTCCTGATAGTATAAACCAATGACCAGGGCAATGCAGATGGGCCTGGAACTACACCAAGCTTAAGAGACCTGTACAATTCACAAAAGAGTACATGCAACTGATAAGTTCACAGCTTAAATGGCTTACAACACTACCCAATTCACCCGGAAAGAACAAAAACTAAAAAATCATAAATGATTGATTAAAAGAGAACAGAAGTTTCGTTAATGCAAAATTTCTTACTGAAGGGATTTTCCAGCTCGATGGATCATAGTAGACACAACAGCATTATTGACCTTGGGGACAACCGTTCTCAAATCAATATCAGTATAGCACAAGGGATCCATCGAACACTTGTTAAACATCGAACACGTCGCCGCCGCATAGCACAAGCTTTGAGTATCAAGCATGGAAAACACCTGCAATGCAAACTCACCGCATATTAGTTCATCGAAACAGATGTCCTTCTATGAATTCAAACTATCATTAAACGCCAAGCGATGGACATTTCGACAAAATGGATCAAAGTTTAAAACAAAGCGTTACTTTGATGGTGAGATCAGGAGGTAAGGCCCAGGCGACGGAATTGTGCTCAGCGGCGCGTTTTCTGGCGGAGCGTTTGGCGGATTCTAGAAGCATGGAGCCTAATTTGATGGCGCGATCGATGAGGAGCGATTGATCCGTGTCGGTGGGCGTGGAGTCGAGGAGTCTCTCGAACGACACGTCGATTGAAAGAGAGGGAAAATCGGCTATGTTGAGAAGAGTTTCTAGAAGATTGTCCATCGAAGGATTGAGTTTGTCGATAGGGTTTTGGGAGGTTAAAGAAGAGGCGCTTGGCCATTGATGGTGGTTAGGCCTCCAGAAGGGTATCCATAGCGGGTGGACATGAGAGAGAGAGAGAGAGTACGGACGAGCACTTTGGTGACACGTGGAACTATACGGGTCTGTGAGAATCAGTGGACCGCCGGTCTCCGTTCTACTCGAGGTAAGGTTATAACGGATGCACTTTTTTTTTTTTTGGGGAAACGCATAAATGACGTGTTAAGCATTTTTGTTTGCCTTTTGTTTTTCATACAATATGAACAATTTATTTACATTCTGAATTGAACTAACAATATGACATAAATATTGATACCCTTTAAAATTCATCAAAGATAATTGGTAAATTCACTGAAATTAGTTAGAAAAATTCTTAAACTGTTCAGAACATAAGAAAAAAAAATTATTAAAAAAACAATGCAGATTTTTCTCTCGAACCACGAGTTTCTGTTCATATTATATTAAATTATTGTACAGATGTGTTCTGTCCTTTAGTGGATGACGTGGGAGAAGTAAAATACTTTCCGCAGCAAATCCGGGGCCGATAAGCAATTGCGGTTAGGTTATTATGTGATTATTCAGGTATGATAATTGATAAGTGCTAGGAATATCGAAGTATTTCAAAGTCGCTCTGAACAACTAGCCACCCTTGGGACAGTGTTAGCTAACCAATAACACTCCTAACAGTACTTATCATAATGCCTCATTATTTGGTCTTGTTGCACTCCGATCTGTCATGGCAAAGGTAAACTGAAAGTAGCTTGCACTATTTTATCCGAAAATGATGCCCGAATAAGCTCCTTATTCCATTAGATGAAGGCTGTAATGAGACTTGAAACTCTTATATGCTCAGGAAGCTTGTGAGGATAAAGCGGCTTAAATATATAAGGCCTTATGATCCAAGGATCATGATAAATCAAAACCGAGCTTCTACTACCAATTTTTCTATCTAATGCCTTGTTGAAGAAGCTCTCGTACCTATAAAATGCTTTTCTATATAAATGACATTGTTTTATTAGCTTTAGCTTTAAAAAAAATGACACTTGTGAGAAATAAAAATCTTTTCAAGACATTAGAAATAAATTTATTCTAAATTTTTTAAAAGAATAACACTAGCTTCCCTACAATATTCAAATTCAGTCATTGATTTTTTTAAGGCTATACCATCGGTCAACCTTTTTGCACTAAGAAATTTGTTTTTGAGGGAGCAAAAATAATCTTAAAGACAATGTCTAATATACCTTAACTAGTGATACAATCTCTGTTTTCAGCATCTAATGTGTTTCTTTAACAACAATAGGCATATTCATTGTCTTGCCTTTACTTGATTTGTAATCTTCACTCGTTAGTGATCAACCTCATCTTTTTTTAGTTCTATTTCTGTCTTACTTTTGAATAATTAAATAGTTCAACAATATTTATTTAGGGTGGTTAATCACCTTATGTTGTTTTTGAGTATTACCGACTTATCAATTATTCCCCTCAAATGTTTTATATTACCTAATTTTTTTTTGTTATAAAATTTTTATTAAATACTAACTCTTATTGTTTTCTTACTAGTTTATTTTTACATTATTATTATTTTCATAAATTATTAATATAATTTTTTTTAAAAATAAAGCTAAAATAATAGAAATAATAAAAATTATAACATATTTATATTACGATAAAAGGACGAATATTTTGGTTTTTTTTTTGTTTTATATTTTTATTCATTAAATAATTTTTTAAATTCATTACTAATTAATGCTCATAAAAAATGTGTTATATTTTTTTTAATTATTTTTTAAATTATTAAAAATAATAAAACTGTAATATACTTATTATGTCTCAAAAGTATTAATTATTATTGAATATAATTTTAAAATATAAAAAATAAAAAAAAACCAAAATATTTATCCTTCCATCACAAAATAAATATGTTATAATTTTTTATGATTTTTATTATTTTAATTTTATATTTTTACAAAATTATATTAATAATTTATAAAAAAATAGTAATATAAAAATAAATTAATAAAAAAGCATAAGAGTTAGTATTTAACAGAATATTTATAACAACAAATTTTTTTTTGAATAATATAAAACATTAAAAAAGTAAATAAATAATGCTCAACATAAGAGGAGCCATATATAATTTTGCTTTCTTTTATGTGTTCAATATACAGAGTTGGCAGAAGAAAAAAAAATGCTCCCATACACAAATTTTATTTTATTTTCTGTTCGTAGACAATAACACATCATTACTTACAAAATTAAAAAAAATTTGGAGTAAACCGGCGGGGGCAAAGCAAAAGGGATTATTTTATAGTAGAACCTTAATTTTTTTTGTACAATCCACTACATTTTTTGACTCAAAACTTTTTATTTACTTTTTAACTCATCTAAATATTAATTTTTGAAGAATCTAAAATTTCCCAGTTTTTATATTGTATTCCAATCTATGAATTTGTTTTTTCTTTTAATGTAGAGAAGGGGATTCGAACTAGAACTCCAACAAACATCGAAAAATGTAATTAGCACATGGCAATGCCTATACTACGAATATTTGAAGGAAGTTGGACAATAAAATCTCAATTTTAAAAATTTTAAAAACATAATTTCAAGGTGGTGTATGGCTGTGTACACGATTACCAATAAGATTGAAAACCATTTCACGGGTTCTTCCTGTTAAATGAAGAAGTTCCTCAAGCATTCTGATAAACTTTGAATAAATAGATACATAAAAATGCTTCATAATAATTTTAAAAAGTTACGTAAAAAGAAGAATAACAGTACAATCTGTCATCACATCATCATCTCACAAGTCATAAACTTGCTTTCCTGTAAACTTGACCTCAATGGGACTGACATTCTTCCCAATTGATCTGAAATTCTGGCCCACTCCCTGGCGACCAGGGTTAACCTTCTCTGGGTATACACCGTCTTTGGGGTGAAGATATTGGACCTCACCATTGGGAAAGACCCTGTAAAATTGGTACTTGATCTTGTACTTTGATCTCAGTCTAGTACCAAGTGCCAAGCACTGCTCTTTCCTAGCCAACTTGAGCAAGTTAGGTCCTTGCCTCATAATAGCAGCTCCTCCAGTTGGCATCTCGAAGATTTGTTCCTTGGGTGACTCCCATGTAATAACATAGAACTCTTCAACTTGGGCCTTTCTCAACAACCCTCCAGTGCTTCCTCCGAATATTGGTGATGGAGTGTTTGGGTCTAGTTCCGGTGGCGTGAAGCCTACTGGAGCCTCCTCCTTTGTTGGCGCTTCAGTTTTTTCTTCAGCGGCAGCGGCTCGGATGGTCCTTTGAGTCATGGAGAAACTGAGAGGCTTGGGAGTAGTGAATGAAAAGGATGAGGTTGGCTTCCATGGGATCAAAGGAAGCTTGCTTGTTTTTGGGGTGGTAATACCAGGGGTGAAGAGCCCTGCTTGGGTTGCCATGGAATTAATTGTGGAGGGGAAGATTTGGTTTCTCGTACTCTGTTTGTCGAAGATCTGTTGTGATTATAGAGAAAATGGTTGTGTGAAGAAGAATGGGATTTTAGATGGGTGGTGGTGTTTAGGCTGGGATATTTGGATAAGGAGATATTGGTTGGACCAATAGGATTCTTGTTTTTGATACTTGTCTTACCCACGCCTGTTTTTCAATCACTCGCGCAGTTTTGTGCAACTGCAGTGTCTTTCACTTACTCCTTGTTGTTGACTTACTCTTTCCGTCAGACCCGGGTAAGTATTACTTTCCAGTAAGATTTTCTTTTTTAACCTTTTGGATTATTTTTATCGGTTTGTTGCTTATCTTCATGCCAACAAAAATAACATTAAATTTCGGACTATGTCATGATCGTCTGTCGTTGAATAATGACACGAGCACCAGATTTAGAGGAAAAAAAAAATCTCAATTGCCATACAGGAGTTTTACCAGTGATTCAATTCAGATATGGGCAAAAAACCGGAATTTTGTAGACTAAAAGCCTTGGAACTTTGGTTGTTTGATGACCATTACACTCATCATCACTACTAATGTTATAGTGGCTCAATACCAAACAATTCTACGACTTTATCGACACATCATTATTGCAACTTGAACAGAATAGAAGTTCTACCGCAGCAAAACTAGAGTGCATCAAGAGATTAATCCCAGGAATTGCTTTTACACCAGGGAAATCCATTGGATTTCTGGATCTCTGAATATTACATAAGAGCGACTCCAGTCACTTTTTGACAAGTCTAGAGTGCGATGCCATTCTTTTCTTACTCAATTCTTCCCGGCCTCAGTCAATTAGATAATCAAAAGTAAAACAATGTTATCATTCATAACAAAGCACAGGTTATCACATTAAGAAGACTTCTAGAGATTATTACACAAACAATGCCTAGCTCTCCTTTGGTGCAGGCATTAACCGTAGCCTCTCTTCCGGGGGTTGATTACCACCTGAGATCCTCTCTTCTGCAAGTAGAGACTGTAAATCACTACCATTTGCCAAGCTGTTGAACTCAACTGCTTTTGAAGGCAGTGTTGGATAGCATCGTTGGCAAAAGGTCATCAATCTCTTAACCGATTGCAGGTACTTGCGAGTCGTCTCGTCATTCATAATATGGGCCACACTGTTGGTGTAAATCTTCTGACGGGCTGAACGTTCATGAATACCAACCATAGTGACACCAATAGGCCAGTTTAATATAATGGTCCATTGCTGCTAAGTAGTCTCGCTTCATTCAGCATTCAACCATCAACATCAATGCCTGACAAATGTCTTCTGGAAGACACTGCAAATTCCACATATATAGTAATCACAACACAAAAGCAGAACTAAAATTAAAAAAAAAAAAGCCAATCACAGCATATATGCCCATGGAGCTTAATAATATGGTCCACAAAACAACAGATAACTACGTGGTTTATATTATCAGTGATGAGAGATGATCTTCCAAGGTCTTAAGGTAGGAACTTGCTTCACCTGGGAGAGAATTAAAAGTCTAGTTGTAATAAAGTTGGGATATGAACTCTTGTTTGATAAGGACTTTGATAAAGGATTTGTGACTTGTCTGCTTTTGGCTTAAAATGTTACTTATGTGGTAATTTTCTGGTTCAAATCATAATAAGCATCTCAATTCAGGTTGTAGATTCAAATGTCATCTCAATGAACACTGGCATACCGTGCCTCTAACAAGGAGACGGCAAGAACATTCCATAATTCCTTCAACCACAAAGATATGAGAGTTGGATCTATTAAACAGTACAAATGAACCAACACTAAAAAGGGGAGAAGGTAGGCTGCAAGAAATGATGATTTCAAATTG
Source organism: Ailanthus altissimus (assembly GCA_946807835.1). Taxonomy (NCBI): domain Eukaryota; kingdom Viridiplantae; phylum Streptophyta; class Magnoliopsida; order Sapindales; family Simaroubaceae; genus Ailanthus; species Ailanthus altissimus. The sequence goes on from OX327684.1 coordinate 28,002,088, forward strand.
TAAAATATTCAAGTACCCCCATGCTAGGGATCACAAGAGCTAAGAAGCTACAATTGTGTCTAAAATGTAGAATAAGAAGTGGCATTATTTTAGAATTTTATTTAATTATAAATAATTTTTTTATTAAAATAAAATTTTCTTTAGATATTATTATTAATTAAATATTTTAAGATTATCTTTCTTTAAATATTATTATAAAATTATTTTTCTTTAGACATTATTATTATCTCCTCAATAATAGAAATTATAGTTGCTTAACAATGTATTTAAAGGACTTGAGCTATCAATAAAAAAAAAGCTAAAATATTATTAAATTGTGAGATCTGTGAACTTTTTCTTAAATTGAATTCTTATTATTACAAGTTATTGAAATAGGGAGAGGTAGGAAAAATTTAAACAAGTCCCCTTATCGGATTGAATTCAAAGGCAGTCCTAAAGTATCTCAACCCATTACTTGATTCAAAACAAAAGCAGGTAACAATTTGGTATTAGAGTAGAAGGTAATAAGGGAAAAACATACTTTGTAGAAGTAATTCGATGAGTTCCTTGCAATCTACAAAAGTGAACAAGCAGCCACCCACGCTCGTTTTCAAATCATAACCACACAACTTAAGCAAATTAAACACTCATTGCACACTCAAAAATTAGATACCGAATCCCAAAATGAAAGCCATAACCATCTCCTATAAATCAACAACAGCAACGTCAATTCGGATAGCCATAACCATTCACATCAAACCAACAACACCAACCCAGATCATCGCCAACCTCTTCCCAAATACACCAAAATTCATTCCCTTATTTTGATAGGAATACAAAACCCTTGGGTTGGCTCAATCATTGCGGAACTTTCTTTTCGCACCTAAACACTCTAGAAGCAGACAAAGTGCACTTGGCCGCCATACACTTAGAAGAGGATGCCCGATTGTGGCACCTGAAAATCGCATGAGACAAACCACACTTAACTCGAGAAGAATTCAAACAAAATTGTACATTGCGATTTGGGTCCCCAATTGGAAGCAACATACTGGGAACACTTTTCAAACTCAAATAGACAAATTTGGTGGAGTAATATCAATGCCAATTTAAGAAGATTTCTGCCCAAATTCATTCTCTAACTTTTGAACAAGAAATGCAAATTTTTGTGATCGGATTGCATTGAGATATTGTCGTAGAAGTGAAACTTCACCACTCACCCGACGTATCCACCGCAATGAACCTTGCAAGACTATGAACTGCGAAGTTTAGCTAGAAAAAACACCACACCAATAATTTAACTAAGGGAAGGGATTTTCATTTGCAAACCCGTAGAACTAGGTGCCTAAAATTCTCCATTCATTTGGCGCCTTACAAGAGCTAAGATGGAAGATAGAAGGGCAAAGGGTCTTGACTTCAATTGTGATGAGCGATTTATTCCAGGTCACAAATGCAAAAAAAATATTATGGTTAGAAGGCATCGAGGAAGAATCGGCCATGGAGGGCGACATCCTAGAATCCAAAATATCATTACATGCTATTTCAGGGATCCAAAATTATGGACCAACATTTTACCTTTGCGCTTGAGGTCAAGCGCACTTTGGAGGGAGAGAGTGATGTTACGAAGTCAATTGAAATAAGAAGTGATACTATTTCAAAATTCTATTTAGTTGCAGATATTCTATTTTCTATTTAAAATAAATATTTCTTTAGATATTGTTAACATTAATTAAATATTTTTGGATTATCTTTCTTTAGATATTATTATAAGATTATATTTCTTTAGATATTATTATTATCTCCTCAATAATAGGAATTATAGTTTCTTGACAATGTATTTAAAGAACATGAGCCATCAATGATAAGAAAAGAAAAAATTAAATTGTGAGATCAATGAGCTCTCTCTTAAATTGAGCTCTCATTGTTACAAATTATCAAAATAAGGAGTGGTAGGAAAATCCAAACAAGTCCCCTTCTTGAGTTGAATTCAAAGGCAGTCCTAAAGTATATCGACCCATTACTCGATCTAAAATAAAAGTAGATAACAATTTGGTATCAAAGCAGAAGGTAATGGGGGAAAAGCGTACTTTGTAGGAGCAATTCGATGAGTTCCTCGCAATCTACAAAAGTGAATAAACAGCCCCCACCCACGCTCGTTTTCAAATAATGGCAACACAACTTGAGCAAATTACACACCTGAAAACTAAATATCGAATCCTAAAATGAAACCTACAACCATCCCCCCAAATCAACAACGGCAATGTCAATCCAGATAGCCACAACCATACACACCAAACCAACAACACCAACCCAGATCATCACCAACCTCTTCTGAGATACACCAAAATTGATTTCCTTCATTTTGATGGGAATACAGAACCTTTGAGTTAGCTTATTTGTTGCAAAACTTTTTTTTTGCATTTAAACACTCTAAAAGCAGACAACGTGCACTTGGCCATCATACACTTGGAAGAAGATGCTCAATTATGGGATACATACATTTTTAGAAGGAGTTTGTACTGATCACTGAGCTAGAGATGTGAGATTACTCGCCCGCCCAGTAGCTGAAGAGAAAATTAGCCACTCGATTGTGGGATACGTTCTTTTTTGGCGTAAAAAAGTTATCGTATACATTTCTTGATAATTGGTATGGAAGACTAAAAATAATGATAATAGATAATAAAGATGTAGTAAAGTTGAGTTTATTCTATTTTGTGCATCGTGTTTTGATCCCACGTGACAAACGTAGTGAGATTTAAAATTTTGTACTATGTTTAGTGGAAGACTTTGATGAGTTTAATAAGTATCCATAGGGCAACATTACATGAACCGTACTTTATAACTCACTTAGGAAGGCCACATTCTAGAAGATTGAGAAAATAAAAAATTTTAGATTTGCGAAAAGCGAGGTTGAGAGTTATAATGTATATAAATTTTTGCACGTATTTTTGGTACGTTATAATTTTCTTGTATTCAATATTTTGAACATAATTATTTATTTATTTTTATATATGGTAAACTTATATTTTAAAATTATTTTTTTAGGTATGGATTTACGAAGAGATTCCGGTGTGCTGTCAAGTTTTTGGTATTCACTCCGGTGACTGCTTCCCTCATATTTTAAATTGGACGACTCAAGAGACTCTATAATTTGAAGATGTTAAAAACATAATATTAGGGAAGATTTTGATATGTTTTGAATTGCGTATAACTTAATTTTAAAATTTTAAATTCTTTCAGTACATCTTAAATAAGTATCAAAAGATCATGAGAATAAGGAGAATGTCGTGTGAATGTTAGACATCTAGATATTTCAAGCAGGAGCTATACTAGGAACTTACCAAATATGTATGATTATGAACGTAGTAAGAGCAAGCGCCAGGGGAACTATATCTATTTCACTAACCCTGGCGATGATGATATGGATGTGAGAGGATGGATAGGAATGGGAAAATCCACTAGTGTTAGCACCAGTGCCTAGAGTAACGATATATTACTTTTTTTTCTAGGGATTAACTGAATTCATACATTTACAAAAAAAGTTATTAATTATGGTTATTTTTCTTATAGTTTGAATACAGTGCATTTGCAGACCATGGTGTTGCACATCAGATTGAGCACTTGTGGGAGGAGATGATTAAGAGATTTGATCGTACTGAAAGTTACGTTGATACAGAGAATAGAAAAGGATCAAGATGATATTTTTAAAAGGGTTGATCAAGTCCGGTCCGATCTTATATCTCAGATGCAGTAGATGATGATGTACTTTAGGCAGTCATGCTCCTTCCAACCTGACGAAAGCTAAAATATGGTAAGTAAAATAAATTTAAAATCGCCTACAGTAACTTAATTGCAATTTGACTTATTTTAATATATACTTATATTTTAGTTTAGAGAAAATGCGACGTTAGTTTTCAGACCCCAACTACTAGTCATGACACACAGCCTCAGCTACTGATCGACAGTCTTACATGCATCGAGATGTTACCTGCCACGCATAAGGGTGTGATTCAATATGTGAGACACTATAGGGCTGCAAAGTATTTGCACACCTTATACACAAATCCCTTCCCACCAAAGGTGCAAAAGAACAAGATTCAAATTCAAGTAGAACCCAAAGCAGACATGAACTTGTTGCAACAGATAGACTCGGCCATCTTAACTGAGTTTCAGGTCTGGTTAGATAAGGATAATTGTAGTAACCAGTATCCATAATCGGTAAGAATAAGTATTTATATACATATTTTATTTATATGTGAGTGATACTTGATTTATGTATTGTTATTAGTAGTGTTTGTATAGGTTAAGGACATACTATTAGTATTGGGTTTATTTGCAAGACTTTAGATTTATTTTAGGGACCAAATTATAATACTTTGAAAGTTTTAGGGGCAAATTTATAAATATCAAAAATTAGCCTCTTAGTATCAAAATACACTTTTAAAACCCTAATTTACTCATTTTTGGGTCGAGCTACCCCTTTAGAGAGAGAAATAGAGGGGAGAGAAAGAGAAGAAGAAGAAGAAAAAGAAGAAGAAATTGGATTTTTGAATTTTAAGAGGTATATCACAACTATTTCTCAATTTATTGGTGTTAATTAAGTTAATTTATTTAATTTTTTATTTTTGAAAATATGTATAATTGAGGATTTGATGTGTATTTCGTAAGATATTGTGAGAATTGATGATGATCTATGTAGATAGCTTGATAAATCTTGATGAATTGCAGAATTTCTACTTGATAGTCTCCTGATCTAGGAATTTTATAAATTGTTGTGATTCGATTCTGGTTTTAAATTTTGAGTTTATGAAATTAAACATGTTTAGGATTATCTAAGACTTTGAATCGATTGAAAATTCTAGAAATTGAATGTTTAGTGAATTTACCAAAATGACCCTAAAATTCTAGAAATTTTCGGTGTGAACAGTATGATACAATGACAAATAATTTTTGATCTACTTAATGATCTTAAAAAATTATAAATTTATAGAATATGATAATTTTATATGTCTAATATGATATACTCAAAATTAAGAATTTAGATCAATGTGGTTAAATTGTTATGATTTTCTAAAGAGTATCAGCTCATTGCAGTATTTGCTTAACAGATTTTTAAAGCTATAGAATAAAATAGTTTTAAAATACTTTTTGCAGTGATTTTGAAGTGAAATATTTATCATAAATTGATATATTTGTCAAGAGTATTTTGGTGGTTGTTTTATAATTTTTGAGTTAGTATATGATTTTATAATATTAGGAGATTAAATACTATTCAGTATATATCTTGATCCTGTCAGGATAATAGTTTGGATTTGATGGTGTTTATGGAATAGATTGTGTAGGAATTATGATATAATATTCATACATAAGAAGGATATATGAGTTAAGAATGATATTCTGATTTTAGAGTAATTGGACATCATTTGATATATAAGAAATTTTTTTTAAGTGTAAGTGGTCAGAATGATAGGTTTTGAGAAACCAAGTAATTAGACCAATTTAATGTAATAAGTGCAATAAGTATAATTTTGTAAGCTATTTAAATTGTTTTGTGTGAATTGTGAGGCTTATGAAAGGATTAATCTCCATTGATAGGTTAAGAAGAATTAAGCCTTATACCCAAAAGTGCTAAGAGGTAAGTATACTAGACTTTTACTAAAATCACAATAAACATAATAATTGTCTATGTATGATATTTTAAATGTGCTTAAAAATATGTTTATATTATGTCAAAGTATATTTGATATGAAATGTGAAATAAATATATTTATGAATGTGAGCATTGACATTAAGCATGGACATACATGTATTTTTGAAAGTGACATTTCAAAAATAGATGTGTTTAATAAAGAAAACTTTTGAAGTGTAATATGTCCATGAGAAATATTTTATGTTTTGAGGGTACTTGAACTTACTGTTAACTTAATAGGCATTTTATGTGATTTGTGAAACTTTTATGTGTGACATTTTCTTCGGGATTGGTATATGTTATGTGTTCCGTATGTAGGAAAGATCCTATTGGTACCTAAAGGAAGAGTGAGTCATCACATTCGTGTGGTGGCGTATTTGTGCATGTGAGAGGACTCACCGATTATCAGGGTGAGGGTTTGGCTTTTACCTTCGGGCATGAGCATTATATATGTGTGATTTAAAAACCTCACTTGTACTATTTCTCTCATACAATATGTCACCTACGAGTGACATTTGGCTCATTATGTGATATGTGATATATAAGTCCTACTAAATAGTAGTTGAGTGATGGTATTCCTATTATATGTTTTGAAAGAATGTGTAAGCACTTACATGATATGTAATTTGATAAGATTATGATTTTAATTGATCACAACATATAATACATATGCATTGTGTACATATATGTATTTGTATTTGATATATAAAAAACTAGTATGCTTACTGAGTTTTATACTCATTATAGTTTATAGTGATTTTGCTGAGATGTGGGGCCCACTCCAGCCGCTACCCTGGGGAGGTACAGGTTACCTGAGAGAGTGTGTTAGGGTGCCAGCTTGGCCCGACGGGTATCGGTCTCGAACTCTAAAGCCCTATTAAGCATGAGATGCAGGGTTCGAGCACTGGGGAGGCGCAGGTTACCTGAGGGAGTGTGTTGGGGCGCCAGCTTGGCTCTGACTGGTGGACCCCAGGGTAGCGGCTGGGGTGAGCCCCACACCTCAGCAAAAAGGCCGACCTTTTTGTCAGGACTATGTGGGGTCCACCAACCCTTTGGTCTAACCAGCACCGGGATCACCATCCCCCACTGGTCCCCACTAGTCAAGTGCTGGCACACCCACATATCCAGCTCAGGTTACCTGCGCCCCCAAGGAATCAAACCCGGGATCTCATCCACTTAGTGCCTTACAAGTTCGTCCTTGTACTCGTCGGGCTGGCTGAAGAAAGAAAGAAGAAAAGAAAAGAAAAAAAAAAGGAAGAGAGGAAAAATGAAATTGTTTCATTTTTTCCTCTGCTTCCAATTGGAGTAATTATGAATTGCTCCAAATTCTTCATTTCTTATCGTTTTAGAGAAAATGATGTAAATTCATTCTCGGTCATTTTTGGGATTAAGAGTTAATCCCAGGCTGAATATGGAGCTGCTGTTCTAGCTCATCAAGCCCATCGAGTTGGTGACTAGAACTGCACGCGAGTTGGTTTCCATGTGGACTTTAAGAAAAATATGTGTATAACGTTACACGTTTGGTGAGTTCTTCAACCTTATTAATATATTAATGTGATTAATATATTTATTTATTGTGTTTATTGCAAAATTTATATTTCTGCTACGTTAGGCAATAGACACAATTGCACATGTATACACTCACGTGCCTAAGATTCTGCTGTACCAACAGATTTCAGGTAAATAAGGTACATGTGTGCTTAACAGATTTGGCAAGGCTTCTGTTGTTCCATGGGTTCCCTAAGTTGTTAGGTTGCTGAGTGTTTTATTTGGGGATACTTGGGATACGATATTTGATTTGTCCCTATTGAATAAATAATTATGTATTATTTTATTGTGTGTGGTTGGATTTAGTTTAAGTTTCACCAAGTGTATTTATTGGTTGATTTTAAGTAAGAATTTACAATGAATATATTCTGAGCTTCCGGTAACAAAGTTGCTACTGGTGACGTAGTAGAGTGTTAATCTCTGAGAAAACTCTACGTATCTCTGGTTTACTAATTGTTCCAGTCATAATTCAATTGTTATAATTCTGAAAGAAATTGAAATGAATATTTAAATATTATTGAATGAATGTAAGTGATGTCGTGTGTCAGATCTTTTGGGTCTGGGGCATGACAATAAGGGTATAGTCATCTTACATGACTTTGAAGCTAACCCGACATAATTTCAAAAATTGTTACACAACTGGCTGTATGACTTTGTAAATAAAATTTATTTGGATTTACACATTTAATTAAATTTAATTATATATGTTTAAATATATTAATTACTTTATAACTTTATTTGTTTACTAATGCAACATATTAATGAGTACCTGAAAGTGGTTCGGCTTAGGCAAAACTACTACATTAAGGCATTGTCACAATTGTCCACTAATGTGGACTCATACTTCCTTATAAGTGTTGAAAGAAACTAAATCATATTTCTTATGTGCAGCTTATTTATTACTCATTGCGTTGTAATTTTAGAATACTTTTAAGATCTTTTATAAGCAACACAAAAAAGATATTTTTGCCATTACATGGAACGATGACGTGTTGTCATATACCCACGGTGTGAAAGAAGAGTTACCCAGTGCACGAATGTGGATTGAAGTTGACAAGATAAAATATAATATTTGTTAAAAGAGTTAATTTTTTTATTCATATAATATCATTTACGAGAGTATCCAACTTTGTGTAGGTTTATATTCCTGTTAACTATAATCAACAACATTAAGTTATAGTTGAGGTGGATATCTTGCATCGATAAATCATCATCTACGATTTTAGCCTTAAAAGATATGTTGATGGCGTGATTGATAATCATGTCGTGTCATTATCTATGTTGTTACCCCACTATCTAGTTGCTTATAGATTTTATGACCAGTGAAAAATTACACATGACTTAACCTCGTTTCATGTAGTCAGGTTAAAGAAGAGAGTGCCACAACAGATGGTGAATAGTGAGGATTATAGGATTTATGTTTGTATATTTATAGAGTTTTTGATGTTGTGTCATCTTTTAGAGTTTGGCCCCGAGCATGGGCCCTTTTTTTAGGACAAAAATAGCGATCGATTTATGGACTGGTGCCGAGAAAAAGTAAATGAAATCAATTAATAATTTATTTTATGTATTTTTATTATTTTTGTTAAATGGTAAATGTATATAATTAGTCTAATGTATTTTTAAGGACAATAGTAAAAAAACAATTAGCTAATTAATGACAATAATAACAAAGTACAAATACAAATTAATCAAATAAGTACAAAAGTAACTAAGTACAAATACAAGAAATATATGATAAAAGACATATCAACTGCTATATAATACAATCGGATTTCGACATGTTTGCAGGTTATGTCCATACTGCTTACAGTAGCTATACACATTCTTCGTCGGTGCCTCACCTTATGATGGAATTCGATTCTTTTGACGTTTCTCTGATTGACGACGTGCTATAAGAGGCTGGATGTGAGCAGCTTTCAACTCTTATAGATCAATTTAATCTGACGGGTCACTAACCGAATTCACTAGATCACTGTATGCATGTAATAAAGACTCAGTAGTGTAATAGGACGAACAAAGAGTCTGAGACTATAATCTGGTTTGCCTATATACTGCAAGTGCATGGACACATAATAACTACCGAAGATCAAACTTTCGGCAATTGCATAACTTTATCGAGATGTCCACTATTTTATTTCTATTTTTGTCCTTAACTACAAAGTGAGATTGATTTATTGCATACAGTGTCATACTAGTGGAGTCATCATTATGCTTCCAAACTTTGCGATGACCCATTTTGTCAAAAAAGTTTGACATACTTTCAATAGCCTCATGTCTCTCGATAAACCATCTTTGCATTAACTTTCGAATCCACTAAACTAAGGCAGTCATCGAGAGGTCACTTGCTTCATTTGTAATAACATTAATGCTCTCTATAATGTTGGTGGTTATGATGTCATATCTTTTGAATACTCTCATTGATTGAGCCCATTTTAAAAAACCAACCTCATACTCTAAATATCTCGTTGCCTCTGGTTTTATTTTTCGTATCTTTTTAATTTTCCTTTAAAAGTCAATTAGGCGATATGCCTTGGCAGTAACAAAATAGGAAGCCAAACATCCCTCTCATTTCTTCTTCTCTGACTGTATCTTGTATCTTATGATCAAATTACTCTTTAAGTGATGGATGCATACTCCATTATATGTATTCGGAAATACTTCTCCAATAGTTTTCTCGATATTAGTATGCCGATCAGATACAAATACAAGGTTCTCAAGATCACTAATGACTTCTTAGAGTTTTGCTATAAACCACGTCCAGGAAGCATCATTTATGAGTCAGCAATACCTTAGACAAGTGAAAATTTTTGGTTGTTTTCTTCCTTACAAACAGCCATAAACACCGTCAACTACAATAACCGACCAGATGGATGATTGGAACCCTTTAATGTATGGTCTAATCGCCATTAAAAAGTATTTAAAGTACTTGTAATCATTAAATTCTATATGCATGATTGTACTTGGGTTTTGTTGTTTCAACATATAGTAGTATGTAGGAAGTAATTTATATGTAGCCACTTGAGTATTGCGTATCAATCTTAATACATGCTCCTTAGATCGCCAAGTAATGGGATAAGTTATCTCTATACCAAACTCCTCACGTATGTCTGCCTCAATCTCATTTGGTCTATAAAGTCGATTCACATATGCAAACTTATTCTTTAATGAATTTGCCAGTAATTTAAGACTTTTCTTGTTAATGACCATGAGGTAACCGATCTAACTAGCATATGTGATATAAATTAATTATGTGTACAATGAAATGCTTCCTTGTATCCGTCAACACTCGTCATTGGCATCTATCATCATTACATTTTGCCTTAAAATGATCTTTTGTCGACCTTGAGACTTTAAAGCTCCAATTACCCTTAAGTGCTAGCACACTAATAACCTAATAAAGTTCATTTTTGCAATTAAACAACTTTTCTACAAATACATCTCCAATTCCATTAATCAATATCTTATTGGATATGCCCATGTCCGATTGAGGTATTAGAGGCATAAACGTAATGTGGTTTTCAACTTTATAAAAATATATTATTCTATCTTGAACAATTAAGGAGTTTGTTGAAATATAACATTGTATGTCTTTCGGTAAATCATCCAAACCGAAAAATTCTTCCACATGAAAATTCGCTTCTGCATCACCAACATTTTGATCACCATCACAACCCCCTTCTATATTACCAACGTTTCCAACATTATCACAATCCCCTTTCACATCCCTAATATTTTTAACGTCATCACTATTGTAGTATAGATATGTTGGGTCTTCATTAAACGATATATAGGAAGAATTATAATAGTCGTTATGTTTGAGGAAACCACTATTAAATTTAATGGGATTGTGTGGCTCACTTGATTGCTACTGCTAGCTGACATAAAATGAGTATGAATGGATGGTGGGTTCTGACTGGGGGGCTATACATTCTCTTCATAAACGGGAGCTCTAAGATTTACTGTTACACATAGATGACAGTACGATTTTTTGTTGGCGCTAAGAAAGAATCGAACATCATTATCATTTCTAATCTCAATAAGTTTTAACTTATACATTGTTGCATCAATTTTGATTTTTAAAATTACCTTATACTTCACATTGTTAACTCCCAATGCACAATATACTGTATTTAAAAGATCTTTAAATTTAATATCTTTTGGAACCGAAATTCCAAAGTCATTATAATCAACATAATTCTCTTCTCCATCACTATAACTCTTATACTTTTTTTTAAAACAAATAACAATTGCATCATATTTTATGAGATTTAAAAAATATTTTAAAAAAATACTATATTCTACAAATAGGGATAAATAAGTTCATTTACAATTAATTTGACTAATAAAAAATGTCAAATTAAAATTTTGTTAAAAAAATAATTATAAAATTTAGGAGTAATTTATAAAAATTTCCGAAAATTTAATGGTATTGATTGCAGGGTTCTTGATATCTTTTGGATTGATAGTTGAAATAATTGAACATTATTATTATTTATTTATTTATTTGATTCAATAATTTAAATTATTTTTTATATTACATTAAGATTTTAATTTCAATATTATATAACGACCCAAATATTTTGCTTTTGTCTAAGGCTCAAGTAATAGTTCATTGGCTGACACAAATGCTTATTCTTAGAAGCCCACCACTACTGATGATCCGAAGACTATAGTAAAAAAATGGGAGTGTGTAATATGAGTCGTTCTATTTGAATCCTATATTATTTTATTTGTTTGAGCAATTTGAATTCTATTTTATCTCATCAATTCATAATTTTTATCATATATTATTAAATTTTTTTAAAAATAATTTATAATTTATAATATAATCTATTGAATTCTTAATTTGCTCTATATTTAGAATATTTTCAATACACCTCATTATTTATAAAATATGAAGTAATTAATTTTTTAAAATAATTTCTTTATTTTATTTCTGAAAATTATTTATTTCATCTTTAAAAAAAATTAGATGTTAACTTGTTTACAAAATTAGGAGTTTAATGTATATAATAGATATTAAAATTTATGATATATTTATGAAAAAAATAAATTCTATATGAATGTACTTATAGTTTTTTTGTCTTTTAAAAAATTTGATATAAAAAATTATAAACTAAATAAAAATAATAAATAGAGATTGATGATATACAATAAAGGATCAAATAGTGCCAATAGAAGAATAAAAAAAATATTTTTTTAATTAAAAAGTAACTTTTATGTTCTTATTATATCATGTTGTGTTTTAAAATACGGCATAAAGACTTCCTTGTTAACTAATATCTCTTTAAATAAATAAATATATATATATATATTATCTGTTTTGTTAACTATTTCAAGTTGATGAGTATAATCTGGAACATTAACTGGTTACTCACCTAGCTATATTGCGATAATATTTGTACACCCTTTAATTTTAGAGTTCAAATTTTAAAAGGGGTTATGGAGGTTTTTTTGTAAATAATTGTAATACTTGTATTAAAAAAAAATTAATTGGTTACTGTAAATATTTTTCGCCAGAGCAAAATGCGATAAGTGTTAAATAAATAGATAAATAATAAACAAAGAGCAAAAAGGGTATAGAAACTGACCCAAAACCCGCGAGTCACTGTTCCTTGATCAGCTGCCCCGATTTCCTTCAGCTTCCAAGTTGGAAGTTTCTTTCTCCCAAATCCCAGGAAGATGACGACAATTCGCCGATTTTGCTGCAACGATCTTCTTCGTTTCGCTTCTGTTAATCTCGACCACCTCACCGAAACTGTAAATTATTTTTTCTTTCGAGTCTTGTAATCATTTTGTTAATAATGATACCAAATCGTGATAATTTCTTTAAATATTAACAATTGTTACAGTTCAATATGTCATTCTATATGACCTATTTGGCAAGATGGCCCGACTATTTCCACGTCGCCGATGGCCCCGGTAATCGAATCATGGGTTATAGTACGTTCTTCAACCCGTTTCTCCCTCTTCCTTTTCAAGTTTTATTTATTTTAACATTACTCAAGTAGATTTCATATTATGGATTACTATGTTTCTAATCTCGCACGTTTGTCCACTGGAGTGACATTGTCTTATTTTGGAGCTGGATTATGGTAGCGAATTGTGTCTTGTGTAATTTTATTGGTGAAATTTTCTTTAAATTGTTTGCATAAATTATATTATATGTACGGTTCTTTTCAAAAGAAAAAAAAATTGTAGGTTGTAAGCTGGTGAATGATCTCTTGTATTGGCATTGGTAAACTTCAACTGTTACTTCTAATTTCACCTGCATTAGATATCTTGTTGTGGATTAAACAATAGGTGAAATAGCATGTGAACAAATTACATTGATGGATAAATCATAGATTAAGGATGAATTATGGTGTAGCTTTACTTACCCTATCTGGTTATGTTTGCATGCAGTTTAGACTTATCTGTTATGGGAATTCATTCATATTATGTATCATTTGGAGGGGCAAGCTGTTTTCTCTTGTCATCCGGAGCATTATGATTATTCTCTGTCAGTCGTTTCCTATCAACTGATTAAAGGCTGTCAAAAATCTAATTCATGTTAATGATTGCAGTTATGGGAAAAGTTGAGGGACAAGGTGAATCGTGGCATGGTCATGTTACTGCAGTAACTGTTGCTCCAGAATACCGCAGGCAGCAACTGGCCAAGAAACTGATGAATCTGCTGGAAGACATCAGTGACAAGATGTAAGTAGGGTTAAAACTAGATGAAAAAAGGAAATCCATACACACACACAAAGAAAAGGCCTGGGAAACTTAGATTTATTATAATATAATAGGTCTAAGTACCAGCTTTGTTACTAATAAGAGTTTTCTCTTGACAGTGATAAGGCTTACTTTGTCGATCTTTTTGTGAGAGCTTCAAACACACCGGCGATAAAAATGTATGAAAAAGTAAGACACATCTAACTTCTCTTTCAAATTTGGACATTTGTTGCTATATCCTGTACTTCAATGTGCGCCTTTTAGCAGGCACAAAAATCTTGTTTTGTAAAAGGTGTCTGTACTTTGTTTTTCCTGTCATAAAATTCTTGTGCACCACTTATAATAAATTTGAGTCTTAAAACCTTGTTTAAATCTGTTAAGTGTTCATAGTTATAAGTTCTATAATCATAAATTCTGAACACTTATAGAGCACCATTAAATTTTAATTTTGCCAAATTGTGTCATATAATATTGCGATTGTAGTAGATTATGATTTCATTTCCACTTTATTGATGAATTAGATTCCTGAAGAAAAGGAAGAAGAAGTGTAATAATAAAATAAATATAGAGGCATAAGATGCTTTGTAGCTTTTTTGACAGTTCAGAATCCTTATTATGCTATACTAGCATATCCAGTTTTTCATAAAATTCTCGTTAGTAACCATGCATAGCATACCAAAAATTCGAGGATATGCGTGAAGAATTCCCACAAAAGGCTAATGAAATAGCATATGTGTAGTGATGCATGGTTTATTAGGTTTGGATCAAATAGGATCTAGTGGCTACCTTGTGTTTCATTTTTCAGCTAATGAATCCAAACTGTATAAATTGATTGAAGGAGATGGCAAGAGGAAGGCATGATTTTATCTGAAACAGGGCTCTTGTTATGCCATTAATCATCTTGAACAAATGTACAGCACTGTAAACTTGTTATTATGGAAGTAGCATTTTTTTTATACTCAAATCAATAGCATAGGGATTGCTTGATCAGCAAGCCATGCCAAATATATGCACTTGCTAGATGGTATCCACTGTCTTTTAATCCTTGTTATATAAACTTATGCTAATGTTTCAAATACCCTAGTAAATTATGCTGTCATCAGCAAGCACATGTGTTCAAGCACCAGGACTGCTCAATGCACTTGGATTCTCCTCAGTCAGGTGAAAACAAATTGACTTACCTTGTCAAAGAACTGATAGTTGTTGAATAGTTGGTTGACAGTGTCAACTGTACAACTGAAAATGCTGCCTACTGCAAATTAGTGGCCAACTCATCACTTCCTGCTTGATTTAGCCTTAAACAGGAGAAGCACCACCATGCAATCAAATATATAGCGAGTACAGAACTAAAAAATAAAATCCAATTAGAGATATAAAGGGAATTGGGAGCCAAGTCTCCTCCATCTTCCTCATTTCTTGCTTGTCTGACATGACATGAAATCACTAAAGCACAGAATGCATGCATGAAGTTATGGCTATATATGAGTTGGTACTGCAACACAAACTGGTTTAAAATGGAATGATGTGTTCTTTAGTGCCAATTATCATGATTATGCTTTCCCCCGCTCTTCTCTCTGTATATGACAATTCGGTGACGTTCATCCTGTTCTTTTTCTTTTCTTCTATTTATCAGCTTGGATACATAATCTATAGACGGGTTCTACGCTATTATTCAGGGGAAGAAGATGGGTTAGGTGAGTTTTCATGTTCAGTAGTGTTATTGTGATTTTCTTTTGTTGGATTTGTGTGGCATGTCCTGTTATCATTTAATGATTTGTTTTCAGATATGAGGAAAGCATTATCTCGAGATGTTGAAAAGAAGTCCATCATCCCCCTCAGACGCCCAGTTACACCTGATGAATTAGAGTATGATTAGCTTTGTTTCCCAGGGGGTTTCTGCCAGCGGAGCTTAATGCCGTGTAACAACTTGCTTGAAGATTTGCTGATGCAGAGGTTTAGGCATATTATAGGATATAAAATTGGGTATGTCAAGTGTGAGATTCAAGGTTGTATTTCCTCCCAATTACTTTTCAGCATCAGAATATTGGACGTAGTACTACCATTTTCAAGTTGTTGTTGCGGTGTTGGAACTTGTGTTGGTTCTGTTGGATTCATGAGTGGTTTAGTGCACATTGCTTTACAAAACATTGGATCTATGAACTAAATTTTTTTCTAATTGCAGTCAGTTTTTCATTTTTACACAAGCAGTCGTCTTCTGTAGCACTTAATTTTTTCAGTTGTCCTGCGCACCTGGATGTCAATACTCCTTTTAGATAAAATGACGAAGATGGAATTATCAGAATAGATATGAGATACCGATCAGCTCGCACCTCTTTTGTAGGATATCCATTTCATTTGCACTGGCAACCTGCAAATTACATTGTTACTTCAAAGTTCCGATGATCATTTGGACCGATTCCGCTAGGTCCAAGGATATAGGGGTGAGCTGGAGGGGTAAAAAGCCATGATTAGAAGTGGGCTCTAGTTATACGGGCTATGTGCGAACTGGGGATAGCCCAATTCAGTCACTCAAAACCTCAAAAGCTAGATTATCAGGTTCATTTTCACGAGCAAACGTATGGGAACATTAGATCTTTGCCTGTTTATCTAGACTCTACCACAATGATAGTCCTCAGTGTACAATTTTATTGGTTATAGTGCATTTTAGACAAAATTTAATGGGTAGGATGAAAATATCTAAGAAGAGAGTTACCCTAAATAATAATAATAATAATAGTTCACTAAAACATACTATTACTCAGTATCCACTAATATTTATTTAAGGTCCACCCAATCTCAATTAAAAACTCAAGCTCTAATTATGATTGCGAGGATTTGGAGACTTAGTGAAATGCAACATGATTCCCATTTCCCACAACCCAAAGCACACACTTGATTAAGGGATAAGAAAATATTTGCTCTAATAATTTGATTTAATTCTTAATTTTATTTTATAAAATTAAAAATAAATAATTTTATCATAATTTATTAGTTCATTTTTGTTAAATTTGATAAAAAATATTTTTTTTGTACAATAATATTTTTGTGTTATTAAACTTCAAGTTGCATAATTTTGATAAACTATGTGACATAAATATAAAATTAATTTTTTTAAAAAATAAAACAATTTTAAAAAAGTAGTATGCATGATAGTTTTAATTTTTTTTTATAAATAAATAAGCCTTTGTTATCGTCGTCAGTTAACTGCAACGATCAATCACTATTGGTCACCGTTTTTCAATAACGAAGCCATAAAAATAACTATATTATATATCATTAAACTTTACTTTTCTTAATTTATATAAAAAATATTATATTATGTATTTTTGACCAAAAAATATACCATAAGACGATAAAAAATAGTGAAGACGACAACGACCACCTGCCATCACCACCTTCACTTCCACCTCCACCTCCACCACCATCAGCAGTTTCTGAACGATGCGGATACTGCCACCAACTACTATTCCTTCAATTATTGCAGTCACCCTTCTCCGCAGCCAACAGACCTACTTTTTTAAGTCGTTATCTCTCAACTTCTCTAACAATAGTAGCAACAAAAACAAGAAGTAGCTTGTTGTCAAGCCTAAACTCATAGAACTACCCATAAAGAACAAGACTTTCATAGGCAAAAATAATTCTTTCAATCTCAACAACAAGAAAAATTAATTTTTGCATCACTTCTTAGCCACATTGAAGCTCTTGAAGCCTCTCTTCACAATTTTTCTTTATCTTTAGCATCCAATAATTATTACTCTTGCTTTTCTCTAAGAGACATGGCAGTTCGCGTGATTCAAACCTATTTTCATGCATTTCTTATGAGGAGATCCAGAACCCTTAAGCAGCTCAAAGAGCTTGCTTTGATCAATTTTAACATCAACTCTCTTAAGTCATCAGTTTCTAAAAAATTCCATTTTGATTTTTAGCTTGTTTCTTAGAAAGCCATGGACTTACTTCTCAAACTCAACTCTATTAAGGTATATGAGTCTTGGGTATTGCTTAGTTTTTGTACTTCATTATATTGAGTTTTTTTATATATTGGGTTTGTTTGCAGGGTTGTAATCCAATGATCAGAGATGGGAGAAGATCAATTAGCATTGATTTTACTAACTTTATAGAGTTTGTTGATGGGTTTGTTGTGAGTAGGCGTGAAATTCCATGTAAAGCTGCAAAGAATGTGAGATTTATCGGTTAGGACGATGATGGTCAACCATTACCGATCACCGATGACAATGACAAAGTTATATTTGATTTTTTATTAGTTAGTTTAATTATAAAATAAATTATTAAAAATAAAATATTAAAATTTTAATCCTATAAGAATGTGTCATACAACTTTTTTTTTTTAATTATTGGACAATTCATGATTGACACATGTCTTATTCTATTAATCCACTTTAAATTTTATATTGAGTTTTAATTTTGCTCATCTATTATGAAAACTAACGGATTCTTACAAAGGAACAAAGACAAAATTGTTATTTTCAAAATTATGAGACAAGATTAATAATTAGGCTAAACTACTAGAACAAAGATGTCCTTATTCCCTTTATTAAAGGCAAATATCGTAAATTTCAGCAATGCATAAAATGACTCGTTTTTGACCTATTTCAAATTCCCTCAAATTTCTTTCTTTTTCCTCAGGTAGAATTGTTTCCTCTTCTTATTCTCTCTACAATATTTCCCATTCTTACACAAATGTTTCCATGCTATATGATCTGATTCTCTCCTTAGTTGATATGGAAAAGCTCCTTAAGTCAAAAGCTTCTGTCCATGCTTCACTAGGTTTCTAGGATAACTTCAAAATTCCTTCCTATACATGAACCAAATCATAAAAAAAATTTGTACAAACTTGAATCAAGCTCTATAAAAAAAGCTCGGTTCTAAGTCTAAACACATTAATTCTTATCATCCTCTTTAGGCACGCACGTGTGCACACATACACATAGAGTTTCTAGAGAGAGAAAATTATCTATAGAGAGAAAGTGTGAATGTATTGAAATTTTTTGTAATTCTATTCTCTGTATTATTTTGAGACAGTGTGCAGTAGTAGGCAAGATTATTCAGCTTAAAAAATGGACGTAAGTTCATGAGAATCGAACTATTATAAATTTTTAGCAATTTTTTTTATTTTTAAATTTTTTACTGCCTATTAGTATTAATTCTTGAATTTTGAGTCTTGAGTTGAAGTGCGAACTTCTAACAATGGTATTAAAGCTAAAGGTTCAAAGGATTAAAGGAAGACTTAAGGGTATTTACCAAGAGTCAAAGAATGACGACCATCAAGTTTGAGATTGAGAAATTTAATGAGCATAGAGATTTTAGTCTTTGGCAGAAGAAGATGAAGCCTTGCTGGTTCAATAAAAAGTTGCCGAAGCCTTACTAGAGCCAAAGAAGAAAGAAAGAACTTTAGCAAGTGATGAGAAGATGGCAGAGATAAATAAAATCACATTCACCATCATCTTCTTTCTATTATCTGACAACGTACTGCAATAGGTTAATAAAGAAACTACATCAAAGGGGTTTTAGGGTAAGTTTAAAAGTTTTTATATTTCTAAATCTTTATTTAGTAAGATCATTTTTGAAAGAAATATTATTTAAGTTTCAGATGGATCCCTTTAAAAGTTTATAGGAGAATTTTGATGAATTCAAGAGAATTTGTATAAACTTGACAAATATTTATGAAGTAATCAATAATAAGAATTAGATAATTATTCTTTTAAACTCATTGCCAAATTCTTACAAGAAAGTAAGATCAGTAATTAAATATGACAGAGAAAGACTTACCCTAGAAGATTGCTTGACCATATTAAAATTAGGAAACAAGAATTTTCACATCTGTTTACTAGAAGAAGACCGGAGAAAAGAGAAGTACAAATGAAAATTCAATCAAAGTTAAAGGCTGGTTGAATAAAATGCTATTTCTATAAAAGGAGCTCGGTTTCAAGTCTAAATACATTAATTCTTCCTCATCCTCTTTAAGTAAAAAGAGAGACTGGGAGAGAGAGAGAAAGATAAGGGTTTTAGAGAGAATAGTTTAAAGAGAGAAAATTATATAAAGAAAGACAATGGGTGAATATAGTGAGAAATTTTATAATTCTATTCTCTATATTATTATGTTCAAGAAATAGACGTAGATTCATAAGAATAAAACTACTATGAATCTCTAGTTTTTTTTTTTAATTTCTTTGCCATCCATTCATATTGATTTTTAAATTTTAAGTTTTGAGTTGGAGAACGAATTTCCAACACTCAGTTATCGAAAAACTAAACCACACAAATTTTGACATGCTTTATATTTGTGAGAATATTGATTGAAAATTATCGAGATATGATTTAGAGAGCAAGTCAAGTGCATAAGGTACGCGAGGATCGAAAACAGACGCGAAAGGAGGAGAAAGACACAAAGGACGGTGCCCAAGTATGGGCGCTATGGCAACTAGGTCCTGGGCGCCGCGACGCTTAGGACAGAACCTGAGCATCGCGACGCCAAGTGATCAGCGCCGCGGTGATGAGGGCTGAGCGTCGTGGCGCCCAACGAGATGATAGTTTTCTCATTTTGTTTCAACTTGTTTCATCTCCCACTTGCTTCAAGACTCCCTAATACGACTCTCACACATTTATGGTAAACCTAGGACGTCTTAAAGCCTATATAAAAGCTCTCTATTGGCTTGTAAACATATTTTAGTAAAATCTTAGTAATAGCTTGGGAAATCTTTATGATTAAACATACTTTGTGATTCTTAGTGAGAAAAAATCCCTAGATTACAAGAGAAAGTGTTTCTTTGTGAGTCTTTCTTGTAAACAAGTGTGCTTTGTGAATGCCTTTGAGATTCAATAATAATAGAGTGATCTTGATCCTCCATGGACGTAGACAAGTTTCAGAACTACGTAAATTATTTGTGTGTTGTTCTTCTACCTTTCTCTCTTTTAGTTCCTTAATTACTTGTTTTACACTATTTACTTGGGTGATATTTCTTATTTGTGTGTTTTTACTTCAACAAATTGGTATCAGAGCTTGGTTTTAAGCAGACATAGTCACACCCAAGTATGAGGTAGAGAACGGTACGAATAACTTTAATCTATGAAAGATGAATGTTAAGGCATTATTGATAAGTCAACGGTTAAGCTCGACATTAGAGGAGACTGCAGCTCCATCTAGTGAAGAAGAAAAGATGCTAGAGTTATCTAAAACTGAAGTAGAAAGAAGGGGCATTCAATAAAGAGCTTACAACATAATCATTCTATCATTGAGCAATGAAGTACTAAGGGAAGTAACAGGTGAGACGACGGCAATTGGTCTTTGAGAAAAGCTTGACTCTCTTTATATGCGAAAATCTTTGGCCAACAGATTTCATATAAAGAAGAAGCTATGTCAGTTGTCTATGTTATAGGGGACACATATGAAAGATCATATAGACACCTTCAATAAGATTATTCTTGATCTTGAGTCTATCAACATCAAGATAGAAGATGAAGATAAAGCAATTATCCTACTAAGTTCACTTCCCAAAAGTTATGAGAGCTTTGTTGATACGTTATTCTACGGTAAAGAGAGTTTAACGATGAACGATATAAAATCATCATTAAACTCAAAGTTATTAGGGAAGTAGATTGAGGGTAATGCAGAAAGCCTATTTGTATGAAGAATATTCCATATAGAGATGGAAGGAAAAAATGGCTCAAGATCGAAGTCTAGGACTCTTAGGAAGTGTTATTACTGCAAGAAAGAAGGGCACTTCATAAACGATTGTCCAGAGAAGAAAGCACAAGACAAGAAGAAAGTGAATGTTGCGCTTACCTATGATGACAGCTATGACAGCGCAAAAACACTCGTCGTTACTGATGGTAAGAATGCTGAATAATGAATTCTTAATTCTGGTTGTACTTTTCACATGTGCCCTCATAAGTCTTGATTTATAAATTTTTAGCCTATTAGTGATGGTAAGGTGTTAATAGGCAATGATGTTGCATGTCAGATGATGAAAATTGGTAGTATTAGACTTAGGTTGTATGATGGGCGAGTGAGAGAGTTGAAAGATGTTAGGTATGTTCCTGACCTCAAAAGGAACTTGATCTCACTAGGGACTTTAGATTAGAATGAATATTCCATTAGGATCGACGAAGGGATTTTGAGAGTGTTAAAGGGTTCCATAGTGGTAATGAGATAAGAGAAGTATAAAGGCGTTTATGTGCTTAAGGGTGAATTTGTGAGTAGTTTTGCATTATTCTCGGTAGATGATGAAAATATGTAAACCAAGTTGTGGCATCTCAGAATGGCACATCTAGGCAAGAGAACCTGAAGGAGTTATTTAGTCAAAAGGCGTTTGGTGAGGATAAGTTTCAACTATTGGAGACGTGAGCATTGTGTGCTTGAAAAACACATAAGGTGAGGTTTAGTACCGACGAGAACAAGAGTAAGGAAACTTTTGACTACATATGCTCGGATCTTAGGGTACCAGCTCAAACAGCTACTCGTGGTGGTGCCAGGTATTTTTTCAATTTGATTGATAACTATTTAAAGAAGTTGTGGGTCTATGTGTTGAAGAACAAAGATCAAGCGTTTGATGCGTTCAAAACTTGGAAGGCTCTTGTTGAGAATCAAATTGGCAAAAGGATGAAGAGCTTGAGAACTAACAATGGCCTTGAGTTTTGCAATAGAGAATTTGATGAATTTTATGCCAAGCATGGGATTACAAGGTATAGAACGGTAAGATCAACACCACAGTAAAATGACGTAGCTGAGAAGATGAATAAGACTCTACTTGAAAGGGTTAGATGCATGCTTACCAATGCAAAGATGTCCAAGGTATTTTGGGGAGAAGCTGTAGTGACTACAGCTTATTTGATTAATAAAAGTTCCTCCTCAGCAATTGACTTCAAGACACCAAAAGAGAAATGGTCTGACAATTCTCTTAAGTATAACCACCTCAGAATATTTGGTTGCCTTACCTTTGTATATGTTAAAGAGGGAAAGTTGAAACTTAGAGCTATCAAATGGGTATTTATAGGATATCCTGAAGAAGTGAAAGGATACAATGTGTGGTGTAAAAACTTGATACCACCAAGGAGTATCATAAGCTGTGACGTGACGTTCAATGAAACAACCATGCTGAAAGCCTCCTAAGAAGAAGAGAAAGAAGAACCTGTGCCCAATGAAGACTCAGCACTCGCGTTAATAGAAGTTGAAGTAGAGCCTAGTAGTATATCTGATATACCCTCAGATCAGCACTTCAACAAAGAGATCCTTGAATAAAAACCAAAAACATCGGCGAGTTCCTCCAAGTCCACCCAAAGAAAGAATAGGACTCTTGAGATGGAACTTGAAGAGTACCAGCTAGCTAGAAACAGGCTAAGGAGAACGATAAACCCACCAATCAGGTATGCACAAGCAAATCTAATTGCTCATACTTTTAATTTTGCTTACACTCTTGAGTATAATGAGCCTAGAACATACGGTGAAGTTATGAAAAGTGAAAACAAGAAAGAATGACAGCAGGCCATGGAAAAAGAGATTCGTTCTCTTAGGAAGAATAATATCTGAAAGTTGGTAGAGAAACCTCAAGAGAAACTAGTTGGGTGCAAGTGGGTGTATAAGGTGAAAGATGGGATACCAGGGATAGAGCCTACGAGATTCAAGGCTAGGTTAGTTTCACAATGTTTACTCAGAGAGAAGGAGTTAACTTTTATGAGATTTTCTCTCTAGTCATCAAGCACACATCCATTAGGATTTTATTAGCCATTTGTGCAAACCTTGATTTACATCTACAGCAAATTGATGTAAAGATAGCTTTTTTGTAAAGAGAGCTTGAAGAGACGATATACATGGCACAACCGCAAGGGTTCGAAGAGCTCGAAAAAGAAGATAATACTTTTTTGCTAAATAAGTCATTATATGAGTTAAAGCAATCAATTAGACAGTGGTGTAAGAGATTTGATGAGTTTATGGTGACTTGTGGCTTTAGTAGGAGCAAGTATGACGGATGCGTGTAATTCAAGAACATAAGTTGTGGGATGATGTATTTGCTTCTATACGTCGATGATATATTGATCGCCAGTAAGAATATAGAAGAAATACAGAAACTCAAGAAGCAGTTGAGTGGCGAGTTTGAGATGAAGAATTTGAGAGCAGTGAAGAGAATATTGGGTATGGATATTGTGAGGGAAAGAAGAGATATTATCTTCTTATCCCAACAGTGATATATACTCAAAATTCTAGAGAAGTTTGGTATGTCAAACGCAAAAACTGTCTCTACTCCTTTGACCATGCATTTCAGACTTTTAGCAGCACAGTCGCCGACATCCGAAGAGAAGAAATTGCAGATGAGTAAAGTACCGTATACAATCGATGTGAGGAGCATCATATATGCAATGGTTTGCACAAAACTAGACATAGAATGGGCTGTGAGTGTGGTGAGTAGATACATGATAAATTCGGGTAAGGATCACTAGCTTGCAGTGAAGTGGATTTTAAGATATCTCAAGGGGATGTCAAATCACGGGTTAATATATAAGAGGGATGAGGACAACAGTGAAATGGTAAGAGGGTACGTAGACTCAGATTATGCAGGTGATCTAGATAAGAGAAGATCGTTGACAGGCTACGTATTCACAGTGTTTAGGTGTAGCGTATGTTAGAAATCAGTTCTACAACATGTGGTTGCACTATCTACTACAAAGGCGGAGTACATAACTGTTGGTGAAGCTATTAAGGAGGCCATGTGGTTGAAAGGCATATACGATGAGGTATTGACTAGTGAAGAGGTGAACACTAGTATATATTGTGACAGCCAGAGTGTCATACATCTAAGCAAGCATTAAGTGTTCCACAAGAGGTCGAAACATATTGATGTGTGGCTCCATTACATTCAAGAGATTGTCCAAAGTAGTAAAGTTAATCTAACGAAGATAGCGTCGTCTAAAAACTCTGCTGACATGTTGACTAAGCCACTGCCTTTGTTAAGTTCATCCTATGCAAGGACTTAACCGGAGTCACTACTTTATGAGAGTGACCAAAGATGCAGAGATGAGAGATCGAGTTACTTTGTGGATAATTTTGAATCAAGGAGGGGATTTGTGAGAATATTGATTGAAAATCATTGTGATATGATTTGGAGAGTAAGCCAAGCGTATAGGGTATGCGAGGATCAAAGATGGATGCGAAAGACACAAGGG
Organism: Ailanthus altissimus; assembly: GCA_946807835.1. Taxonomy (NCBI): domain Eukaryota; kingdom Viridiplantae; phylum Streptophyta; class Magnoliopsida; order Sapindales; family Simaroubaceae; genus Ailanthus; species Ailanthus altissimus. The sequence continues at coordinate 28,027,196 of OX327684.1, forward strand.
GCGGTGCCTATATGTGGGCGCCCCAGCGCCCAGAACAGAACCTGAGCGCCGCAACGCCCCAACGCCGTGGCAATGAAGGCTAAGCACCACGGCGCCCAGCACGATGACAATTTTCCCATTTTGTTTTTACTTGTTTCATCTTTCACTTACTTCAAGACTCCCTAATAAGACTCCTATACGTTTAGGGTAAATTTAGGATGTTTTAAAGTCTATATAAAAATCTCTCTATTAGCTTGTAAACATATCTTAGTGAAATCTTAACGATAGTTTAGAAAATCTTTGTGATTAAATATACTTTGTAATTTTTAGTGAGAAAAAATTTTTAAATTACAAGAGAGAGTGTTTCTTTATGAGTTTTTTTTTTTAAAAAGGCGTACTTAGTGAGTGCTTTTGAGATTCAATAATAATAAAGTGATCTTGATCCGCCGTAAACGTAAGTAAGTTGTTGAATTACGTAAATTTTTTATTTATTCTTCTTCTACCTTTCTCTCTTTTAGTTCCTTAATTATTTGTTTTGTACTATTTATTTAAGTGATATTATTTGTTTGTATACTTCTACTTAAACAATATTTTTTTATGATGGCAATGCTATAGGGCAGTCCCTGAGTCATTTGCATGTTCGCCTATTGCAGAGCAAAAAAAACAAGCTAGAACCAAGAGGGGCTCACGTGCACTCGTCTAACTCAGGAAATGAACCGAACATAAGTAACAAAAGCAGTGATTGATGATGGAGATAGGAAGTGCATTGTTAAAATTGGTTTCTGTCCAAACAAAGAGTCATTCATTTTGATCCTGAATACTTTTCTTTCGTGTCCTGTTTGCTTTTTTCATTGAAATTCTCCATGTCTTTACTACCTATCTGACAAGGCCAATGAAAGAGTATAATTCCACCTCCAATCCCATGTCGTCAAATGCTCTTTTGTGCTTACCCTTTTCATGATTTCATCATCTCTGATATGCCAAGCCAAGCAGAGCTTATGATGCCAACCACAAGATCTCTCCTTTTGTGTGTATAGTAGGTCTCTGCTTTTAAATTCCCGAATCCTCTATTAGATGTGAGAATATAGCTTGCTGGCAATTTCTATGGGCACGACTGATAATTATATGATTTGGTTTGTGGGACTTTCTTATTTCTATCCCTGGCAAATGATTCTTAGGTGCTGCTGGAAAATAATGGGGACCCAAGTGGTCCGAATTATGGCACGATATAAGAATATCACACGATTTTATTTAATCTTCAATAATAATTTGTTTGAAATACATCGTGTAAAGCGTCATATAATCAATTAATATTGCCACATTTTCAGAGCGTATTAGCTGTAACTAGTATCTTCCAATAAAATTAAAAGCCAAATAAACTGTTGACAAATGACATACTTGACATATTGAGTCAGCATTTTCTGGGAACAGAAAAGATTAGACTTTCAATTCTTCTCGATGAGTTGGTCCACTGGCTTAGGCAATCGGCTATGGGCTATAGGATATCGTGCCATATTCAAAGTCATGATTCAAAAAAGCTGTTTAATTAATTTCTTGATGGAATTTAAAACCAAGTTTGTGGCTTACCAAAGAAAACGACTTAAAAAGTGGAGGTAACTAGGAACTCAAATTGTTTGTCACCACTGGATTACCAAATCTTTAGAAATGGGATTCGGCGAACTTCCACTTGGTATCGAAGAGAATGATAAACCGACCTTCTCACGTGTTATTATGTGCCACTGTCTGCCATTTTTCTTTGGCTATTCACTTAAAGAGGAACCAACTGCACCATCACGTTCTAAAAAGATTTGCACATTCTTAGCGAAACAACATAATGTGGATTTACCATATATATCCACTTACCACGTTTGCAAAAATTCGTGTCTTAATGGGGATAAGCTTTCTGAAAGCAAATCTAGTGTGTTTTTGCTTGGTCTCTTCTCGTGCATCGCTTCAATCTTTGTTCCTGAAGCTGTAGTAGATGGCCTTTGTACTTTAATATTAGATAGTGGGATAAATATCTGTGTCTGGTGAAGATTGAATTCTTTTCAAGTTACATTTAATTTTCTGAATATTAGTTGTAGTTGTGGTAAGACTAACGCTCTGTTGCCATGCTCTTACTTGAAATTAAATAGAAATGGGTTTTATTTGCTTTTCTCTTTCTTTCAACTTCAATGGACTACAATATCCAATATGAATTACAATATAATTTTACACGTCTAGATTAGTGTACTCTTTGAAAGAGTACTTTATCAATGTGAAAGTTGATCATCTCCGGATCACAATACGCTTTGTAGTAAAAACTCTTTGCCACTGTGAGAAATGTCTGTTTTACACCGGAGTCAATTCCATTTGAGGAAGTTTGGAGTACCAATTGCGCAAGTTCTTGCATCTCGGACTCTGTTGGCAGAGTAGTGATGCTATTATTAGCTCTGCAGCTGCCTTTGTCTTGTACCTGAGAAAATAGAAAATAAATTATGAATAAAAGTTCGAGGTGCTTATATTATATTAAAAAGCTGTTGTCTTTTTTTTTTGAAATAGTGAGGCTTATCCTTTTTTGTAGTTGATTACATGATTAATAATCAGTTTAACTTTAAGCTTTCCAATTAAGTTTGGGAGCCTTCTCAGAATCCACTTAGCAGAGTTTCTGTCTACTCATCTTCAAATAAAATTTCATAATTTAGATCTGCAAGGTTGAGGAATGATTTGATGTTTTTTTCTAGAGTACTTGCCTACAAAATGAGACTTCCAATGATATTTTGGGTGGTAAACGCAAATATTATTTGACTCTTTCAAATATATAAAAAGCAAAAGAACATGCTGCCAAACAATTAAGAAGACTCCAAATTTGCAATGTCCTCGGAGAAAATTGGTGTATCTGACACTGACCTTTTGCTTATGGTGACCAAGTTTATGGCATATTCTGTTGGTGAGATCGGAGAGTCGCTCATATTGATCAGAATGACACAGCAGCTCCTCTGAGAGCCAACGGCCAGCGCTTAAATTAATTGTTTGCACCAGTAATTCTGCTTCTTCTTTGTGTCTATCTCCTTGCTCTTGCCACTTCGTTAGCCATTTTTCCCACTGCAATTTCATAGAAAAGAAACAGAAAAGTTAACTCATTGGAATGAGTTGTTTGGTAGTTTCTATTATTTGGGGTAACGGGCAGAATTGATTTCTTTGGTGGTTATATGAGAGTGATGTTTCGTTCCTTTCCAAGAAAACCCGGTCCTCCATTTTTGTTCATGGCACTAGCTCCAACTCTTTGTCCTCTAAATTCTATTGCTTCACAGAATATATTGTCGCAGCCACCTGATTGGATACTCTTACAGAAGACGTAATATTTACGTGAAACCCATTAATTATATTATATAATTATAGTAAAAATTGAATAAAAATTTGTGCATGTTACTTACAGCCTGACGTAAAGGGTGACTGATGTCTCGACCCTGTGCCACAAGTGCGTTCAATGAGATCTGATTTAGTGTCCCAAGCAAGGTCCCAGTAAATCCTGTTTTGTCCGAATCCCACCTCCTATGGCATAAAATCACATAATTGAAACAACTTCTCGATGTCTTCAAGGGTTATTTCTCAGGCCAATCTACAAGCACTTGAAATTTTTAACCTTTTAAAATTATTTATTGGTGGATTTCGACTCTCGGAACTCTCCATTTCGGGATCAGACAGAGTACAAGTCCAGCTAATAATTCCTTTGCAAAAGCGGTGCATGGATTTCATGTATCTTGTTATATAAAAGTACAAATAAGGATGAAGCTAAGAATGAAATGGATCGGTGCATTCATGTAGAGACTTACAAAAGGTCGTATGATAAACTAAAGCAAAAACGAAAACAGAAACAGGCAAATGCAAGAACTAGAACAGTCCTGGTAACAAGACATATTTTAATACATGGACATTTTTTTTTTCTATAATTAGACATGCATACATACCTAACTCCGTTTAAGCGGCCCCTTGCACTAATAGAGTCTCTAAATTCGTTGAAGAAGGCTCTTCTCCGGTCAGTAGAATCAATTTGGTTAACGAAATAACAAGTGATTGTCTCTACTAAGACTGCTGTTTTTGCCCATGCGATACGCTCTTGGGACCTTTCCGGCTCATATATGCTGGCCGATGCTAGATAATAAGCTAAGAGAAGGATTTTTCTGCTTGTCCCGAAATTGTCAAGTTCATATTCCGTGTACCACCTGTGTCATATCATAAGTCATTAAAAATCTTAGATATTATTCCCATCGAATTTTCAAAAACAAGGTTTACTAATAGTGACGGCGTGATACGATAACTTACTTTTGCATACTGTCCCATTCGGAGAGATGTATAGCTTGGCAATTGTTGTAATCTAATTTTGCAAGTTCAAGATAGACGTTATTGTTCACATAGGGCATCCTGATAAGGAAAACAGCTAGCCATTAGAATATAAACTAAAATCAATAATTTAACACTATCAAACGGTTGCATGGCAAATCAATTTTCTTCTCCGTGACACTTGCATGACGATAAATTAACGCCGTATTTTTTGTGCGTACGTCGGTAAAGAAAAATACAAATATCAGGGGGAATTGTTTTTTGACAAAGATGTGTAGATGCAACAGAACAATGGAAAGGATAATGGTAAGGACAAAAGCCAATTCATTTTTTTGAATTACATGATAGGAGGCTACATATATACTAGGTAGCTTCTGGAGGTGGTGATTCATGTTAAAGTGCTTCTGGAATTTCAGTTCGTCAAAAACAAAGTTCGATATTTGGCTGAAGCTTAAGACAAGTTAATTAAGAAATTATGTTAAAAAAATTTGTATTTATGTATACCTGTAAAGAGTCTTGCCAATCCAAACGTCATCTTCGCCGCCATATTGTTCTATGTAAAATCTCGTCTCTAGTCTCGGCAAACATGCGTACCATGGTACGTCCAAAGCAAAGCCCACCTGGTAACGCTATTGTTATTATTTAATTAATCTGTAACAATTTATGTACATTCTTATTGAAATCAGAGGAGGCCCGGTCAAATTCTTCTACCTAGTTATGACTCCGATTAAACATGCCATTTGATCATGAAGGGTTATTAAGTAATTCTGTATGTCTATATCATGATGGGACAAGCCATAATTCAATTTACTTTTTTCTTTTTGGCCAGTTCGGCCACTCGTTCAAGTTCCTGCTTGTTGGTCTCTTCTCTTGTGAGCATTATAATTCTAACATGTCAGCACTAAAAATAAAAAAGAATAAATCTGGCTCCAACTTTTTGGAAATTAAAAAAATCAAATTCAAGTATAATGTTATAGGATTTTCATTTTTGGCCCATACCTCACCAGGCAAGTCCTTTGTTATAATCCATTTATCCAGGAGCTCAGCAGCTTGTTTCTCTCTAAGAAATTTGGCTGAGAAGTGCTTAGCATTCTCAAGGATCGTTTCTCCAGGGAACAGCACCTGAGAAGCCCTATACAAGTTGTATATTCCGGTAATAGCTTGATTAGACTGCCCAGCAAAGCAGAAGAACTCACCCTCCTTCTCAAAATTCTTGAACACATCTACAGTAATAGAACCAAAAAGTAAGATCATGATAATTATATATAAGGTGAAATTATTAGTAAACTTAATTACCAGCAGAAACATCGTAGCCATGTAATCTTAGTAGCCTGAATCCCATGGATGTGTCGTCAATATCGTGAACTCTTGTATTTCTTGCCCAGCAAATGCCCTCTTTAGTCCAATATCTGCAATTTTAGTAGCCTTTTAACATAAGGGAAATTCATGATTTTCGTATATTAATTAGCTGTTTAATAAAGTACTAGTCCCTTTTTTTTTAATAATAATATGCAATTAATGGTTCATACCTGTGAACATAATCCATACATTCTTTAATCTCTGGTTGAAAATATCTTGAAATTCCTAGGCGCTGCAACCGATCCACAGCCCAAAGATGTTCGAACATATCAACCGGGTACACGTTTGGGACTAATTTTTTTTAAAAAAAAAATGAAAACAAATAAACAAATTAGAAACCAGACACATCGGGAAAGTGAAACTGATGATAATTTCCACTTAAGGAATGAGAGGATTAATTTTATACCTCCCCCACTGAATCTTTGCACAGCTTTTGTTAGATATTTCAAACAATTTTCATCTTTAGTTTGCATAAGTGCATAGGCAGTGGAGGATGGAGAGAACAAGAATGAACCATCTTGACACTGCAGTCTTAGAAGCTTTTCCCAGTTGAGATCAGGCATTCCTTCCAAGCTATGGAGTAGTGTTGTGGGCACATTATGCATTGTGTCCTTTGGTATCCTATCTCTCACACACAATTATTACATTACTTACATGTAAAGATAAACAAAGGGCCTATACTCTTTGTTTCTTTGTTTCTTTTTATTTTTTAAAAAACAAAAACAATTGTAGAAGATAAGGCGACTTTATGATTATATCAATTCAGCGATGCATTAATGAAATTTAACTCAATTTATATCTTATAAAATTGAAAGAAGAAAAAAAACTAACAAGCGTAATCATGATGGAAGCTTGAGGTTTTGAATCTACCTTGTGAGTTTTAAATCTCTCATGGCATAGATCCGTTCTAAGACAGGAGAGTTATCGGGAACTTCAATGCCTAAACTGCGGGCTATTTCTAGAAGGGAAGGAAAAGCAACTTCAAATCCGATTGGCATGTGCTCATCATTCTCATTTTCAAACTTTGATATGTTTTCTTTAAAAAACAACATTCCTGTGTATAATAACGACAAAAGGTGACGAATGCATGTTGGGCTTAACAATCACATCCCTAATAAATAGAATAGATGAAGGTAATTAATCAAGTAATTTAACTTTTTCTTTTCAGTTGTTCCCTCTTTAATTTTTGAAGTACCTTTTTCGCGCTTATCCGGATGGACATTCCATGATTTTAGTGCCACAACACAAGCTAAAGTGTTGATTAATCGATCGTGGGCTGAAAATATGTTATGATAACCCCAAGAGCCGTCGGGGAGTTGATTATCGGCAATCCATTGAAGGCTGGATGGGAATTGAGGAGAGCCACTGCCACTAACATCTTCAACAAGAGCGACCCATGCTGTGTCATAAGCCGATATGCTTATCTCTCCATCCTCCATGGAGCTCAACATTGATTTAATGGCATGGACACGTTCCTTTATATCGTTTGATACACAAGCCTTTGGAAAAAATAACAAATCACATCATAACCATAAGTAGGGTTCTGCTTATTCCATACAATTACATTAAAAATGGAAAAAGGGAAAAGTTATTATTTGTTCAAATCATTACCTCAAGAGCTTCCTCTTCTTCTATGTCATCCTCCACGATCTCTTGCCACTTTATCATTGGCGGACCATATTCTGCACATATATAACATTAATTAATACTTGTATTTGTATTCCAACATTTATGCCTAATAATTGAGTAACATGTTACGTACCTTGGATACGACGTCTCGATATAGCACTGCATCTTGGGCGAATATCAAAGTTAATTAGTCGTTTGTCGTTAGCCGGCAAAGACCAAACATCTATTCTTTTTCCTGGTTGGGTAAAAGCCAAGCCATATTTTAGTTTAAAGTGCTTTGTAGAATACAAATATGGCCTTCTTGACAAAGATTTATATATAATGATTCCGATTCTGGTAAATCCACTAAAAATATAGAAAAAGCTTTTTCAACACCGTTCTTAGTAAAGAATATATATATACATATGCAGTTGTACGGCAAAGGAATAGCTTTAAGTAAATAAAACAGTGTTATTTTTTTTTCTTGCAAAAAGGTTATTCATAACTAAATGAATAAATTAATAAACATGGTAACTTAATCCTATATATTAATTCTACTAAACTTAACAAAAAGCAAGTCTAGTGAAGTTGCCCATCTGATGCTTCATCGCTGCTGCCCAGATCATATAATATAAATTGCATTAATCTGCCCACCTTATATATATCTGCTACAAATTAACTTCGGAGTTTTTGTTTCTTCATTGATATTTTTTTTTCAACTTTTTCTTAAATCATACCTTATAGATATTCCATTTAAGATCTGGTTAACAGAAATGACAATCTCCAGAAAACATATATAGCTGACAACAATAAACTCATATTATAATTCACGCGTGAATATGAAATATATATATATACAACATACACATACATCTATCATATATCCCACATAGGAACAAGCAAAAAGTAATTATATATTATTCTCTTCTTCTAGTTTAGTTCTTCATCTTCTTTACTAGTTTTAAATTTGTTTTGTTAAAAGCTACTCTTCGTATATATTGATGAGAAAATAAAATAAGGATTAAAAGGACTTACTTGACAATAAGAGAAGATTATGGAGAGGAGGATGATTATGATGATTGAAGAAGGAAGATCGTGGGGTGCCAGGGACCACAGGAGAGAGGCCAAGGAAGAAGTTGGTGGTGGAATGAGACGACATAGCGTTTTTGAATGAATTTGTATTTGTTGTGGAGTGTGAGGAAGAAGATGGCCAAAACCAAAAGCACCAAGTATTTAAAAGTGAAGAGAGGGAGGCAAGCGGACAGAATCGACTTCCCAAGAGATTCCCGCTATTTGGTGCATGGGATCATCCAAAACTCTGTGTGGAATTGAGGCTGCTGTCCTTTTCCTCTTTCTCTCTTCTGCTATCTCTCTTCTCCCAGCGTTCTCTATTTTTACTTTTTCATTCCAAGGTTGTTTTTTTATCTCAGCGGCTCCTTAGTAATAATTTGTTTTTTTTTTAAATTTATTTATACTGCACATATTGGCTTTCCAGCCTTCATATATATAGGATTCATTATTTCCAGCATTTATATTTAGATTGCAAAACAGATTAGATAATGCCTAATATTCTGAGTTGGATTTTAAGACTATTATGTTAATTTTGTAATATGGTATATATATATATATAATAATCCAACTCAGAATGTTATATATAATGCCTAATATTCTGAGTTGGATTTTAAGACTATTATGTTAATTTTGTATATGATATATATATATAATAATCCAACTCAGAATGTTATATATAATGCCTAACATTCTGAGTTGGATTTTAAGACTATTATGTTAATTTTGTATATGATATATATATATATAATAATTCAATTCAGAATGTTATATATAATTATATATAATATAATTAAAGTTATATATAATTTTGTATATGATATATATATAAAATTAAATTTTAAGACTATTATGTTAATTTTGTATGTAATATATATATATATAACATTCTGAGTTGGATTATTATATATATATATATATCATATACAAAATTAACATAATAGTCTTAAAATCCAACTCAAATGTTAGGTATTATCTTTTATATATATATATATATTATTAAAGTGGAAGCATACAAAATAAGTAAAAAATTTATTTAAATAATATAATAATGTAAAATAAATTATTAAGAAATAAATAGAGAAAAATGTAGTAGAAAAACACATAAAGAATTACGTGGTTTAGCAATTTGCCTACGTTTACGACGGATCAAGATTACACTCTTCTTTTATTATGAATCACAAGGCACTCACAAAGTATGTCGTTTATAAGAAAGATCACAAAGAAAACTCTATTTTGCACTCTAGGAATTTTCTCTCACTGAGAACCACAAAGATCTCTTATTTATCACAAAGATTACCAAGATTTCTAATTGATCACAAAAATGTGTTTACAAGCCAATTTATAACTTTTATATAGGTTTTGGGACAACTTAAGTTTACCCTATACATGTGGGAGTCGTATTAGGGATTCCTGGAGCAAGTGGGAGACGAAATAAAGAAGTTTCCTTATCTCAGGATACTGTTCCCGTCTCCAATGCCGCGGCGCTAGTGCACTTTTGTTGAGCGCTGCGGCGCTGGCCTTCTGACTCCACGGCGCTCAGGTTCTGGACTGGGTATCGCGGCACTCACGCCTGGTCGCCGCAGCGCTGGCGCCTGGTGCGCCCTTTTTCGTTTTTCGCCTCCTTTCACGTCCGTCTTCGATCCGTGCGCACCCTACGCAATTGGCTTGATCTCCAAATCATATTCCGATGATTTTTAATCAATATTCTTACAAATCCCTCATTGATTCAAAATCATCCACAAAGCAACTCGATCTCTCATTTTCGCATCTTCAGTCACCCTCACAAAGTAGTGACTCCAGTTAAGTCCTTGCATAGGACGAATTTAACCGAGGATAGTGGCTTAGTCAACATATCAGCAGGGTTTTTAGATGACGTTATCTTTGTTAGACTAACTTCACCACTTTGGACAATCTCACGAATGTAATGGAGCCCCACATCAATGTGTTTCGACCTATCGTGAAACACTTGATGCTTGTTTAGGTGTATGGCACTCTGGCTATCACAATACAAACCGGTGTTCACATCTTTACTAGCTAATACCTCCGCGCATATGCCTTTTAACCACACGGCCTCCTTGATAGCTTCACCAATAGCTATGTACTCTGCCTCTGTGGTAGATAGTGCAACCACATGTTGTAGAACTGATCTCCAACATACACTACACCCAAACACTGTGAATACGTAGCCCGTCAACGATCTTCTCTTGTCAAGATCACCTGCATAATCTGAGTCTACGTACCCTCTTACCATTTCATTTCTGTCCTCATCCCTCTTATATATCAACCCGTGATTTGACGTCCCCTTAAGATATCTCATAATCCACTTTACTGCAAGTCAGTGATCTTTTCCCAGATTCGCCATGTATCTACTTACCACACTCACAGCATGTGCTATGTCTGGTCTCGTGCAAACCATTACATACATGATGCTCCCCATAGCGCTTACATACGGTACTTTGCTCATTTGTAATTTCTCCTCATCAGATGTCAGTGACTGTGCTGCTGAAAGTTTAAAATGCATGGTCAAAAGAGTAGAGACAGCCTTCGCGTTGGACATACCAAACTTCTTTAGAATTTTGACTATATATCGCTGTTGGGACAAGAAGATAACATCTCTTCTTTCCCTCATAATATTTATACCCAAAATTCTCTTTGCTACTCCCAAATCCTTCATTTCAAACTCACCACTCAACTACTTCTTGAGCTTCTGTATTTCTTCCATATTCTTGCATGCAATCAACATATCATCGACGTATAGAAGCAAATACATCATCCCACAACTTATGCTCTTGAAGTACACACATCTGTCATACTTGCTCCTACTAAAATCACAAGCCATCATAAACTCATCAAATCTCATATACCGCTGTCTAGGTGATTGCTTTAACCTATACAATGACTTCTTTAGCAAATAAGCATGATCTTCTTTTTCAAGCTCCTCGAACCCTTGCGGTTGTGCCATGTATATTGTTTCTTCAAGCTCTCCATTTAGAAAAGCTGTCTTTACATCCATCTGCTCTAGATGTAAATCAAGGTTTGCACACATGGCTAACAACATCCTAATAGATGTGTGCTTGACAACTGGAGAGAATATCTCATGAAAATCGACTCCCTCTCTCTGAGTAAAACCTTATGCTACTAACCTAACCTTGAATCTTGTAGGCTCAATCTCCGGTATCCCCTCCTTCACCTTATACACCCACTTGCACCCGACTAGCTTCTTTTGATGTCTCTCTACCAACTTTCAGGTATTGTTCTTCCTAAGAGAACAAATTTCTTCTACCATGGCCTGCTATCATTCTTTCTTATTTTTACTCTTCATAGCCTCACCATATGTCATAGGCTCATCATACTCAAGAGTGTAAGCAGAATTAAAAGCATGATCAACTAAGTCTGCTTGTGCATACCTGACTGGTGGGTTAATCGTTCTCCTTAGCCTGTCTCTAGCAAGCTGGTACTCTTCAAGTTCCATCTCAGGAGTTCTAGTCTTTCTTTGGGTGGACTTAAAGGAACTTGCCTGTGTTCTTGATTCATCTTCAAGGATCTCCTCATTGAAGTGTTGATCTGAAGGCATATCAGATCCATGTTCAGGCTCTACTTCAACTTCTATTAACTCAGGTGCTGAGTTTTTCTTGGTCACAGGTTCTTCTTTCTCATCTTCTTGGGAGGTTTTCAGCACCGTCATCTCATCAAATGTCACATCACGGCTTATAATACTTCTTGGTGGTGTTAAGTTTTTACACCACACCTTATATCTTTTTTACTTCTTTGGGATATCCTATGAATACCCATTTGATAGCTCTAGGTTTCAACTTCCCCTCCTTAACATTTACAAAGGCAGGCAACCAAATATTTTGAGGTGGTCATACTTTGGAGGATTTTCAGACCATTTCTCTTCTGGTGTCTTGAAGTCAATTGCTGATGAGGGACTTCTATTAATCAAGTAAGCTGCAGTCACTACAACTTCTCTTCAAAATGTCTTGGACATCTTCGTATTGGTAAACATGCATCTAACCATTTCAAGTAAGGTCATGTTCATCCTCTCAGCTACCCCATTCTGCTACGGTGTTGATCTTACCGTTCTATGCCTTGCAATCCCATGCTTGGCACAAAACCCATCAAACTCTCTATTGTAAAATTCGAGGCCATTGTCAATTCTCAACCTCTTCACTCTTTTGCCAGTCTGATTCTCAACAAGAGCCTTCAAAGTCTTGAATACATCAAATACTTGATCCTTACTCTTCAACACATAGACCCACAGTTTCCTCGAATAGTCATCAATTAAGTTGAGAAAATACCTTGCACCACCACGAGTAGCTGTCTGAGCTGGTCCCCAAAGATCCGAGTGTATGCAGTCAAGAGTCCCCTTAGTCTTGTGCTCTCCGGTACTGAACCTCGCTCTATGTGCTTTTCCAAGCACACAATGCTCACAAAACTCTAAGGGCTGGAACTTATCCTCACCAAACTCCTTTTGACTATATAACTCATTTAGGTTTCTCTGCCCTAGGTGTGCCAGTCTAAGATGCCACAACTTGGTTTGCATACTCTCATCTTCTGCAGAGAATAATGCAGAACCACTCACGACTTCACCTTTAAGCACATAAACACCTTTGCGCTTCTCTCCTCTCATCACCACCATGGAATCCTTCAAAACTCTTAAAATCCCTCTGTCGATCCTGATAGAACATCTATTCTGGTCTAAAGTCCCCAGTGAGATCAAGTTTCTCTTCAAATCGGGAACATACCTAACATCTGTCAACTCTCTCACTCGCCCATCATGCAGCCTAAGCTTAACACTACCAATTTCCATCATCTAACATGTAATGTCATTACCCATTAACACCTTACCATCACTAATAGGCTGGAAATTTATAAACCAAGACTTGTACGGGCACATATGAAAAGTACAACTAGAATCTAAAACCCATTGTTCAGAGTTCATACCATCAGTAGCGACGAGTGTTTCTGCGCTGTCATAGCTATCATCATAGGCAAGCGCAACATCTGCTTTCTTCTCGTCTTTTGCTCTCTTCTCAGGACAGTCCTTTATGAAGTGCCCATCTTTTTTATAGCAATAGCACTTCCTAGGAGTCCTAGACTTCGACCTTAAGCCTTTTTTCTTCCCATCTCTATATGAGGGCATTTCTCTTACAGATAAGCTTTCTGCATTGCCCTCGGTCTGCTTTCCTAATAACTTTGAGTTTAATGATGATTTCATATCACTCATCGTTAAACTCTCTCTGCCGTAGAGTAGCGTATCAACAAAACTCTCATAACTCTTGGGGAGTAAACTCAGCAGGATAATTGCTCTATCTTTATATTCTATCTTAATGTTGATAGACTCAAGATCAAGGATGATCTTATTGAAGGCGTCTATATGATCTTTTATCGGCGTCCCCTCTGACATTGACAGTTGATATAGCTTCTTCTTTATATGTAATCTATTGGCCAACGATTTCCTCATATAAAGAGAGTCGAGCTTCTTCCAAAGACCTATTACCGTCGTCTCACCTACTACTTCCCTTAGTACTTCATTGCTCAATGACAGAACGATTGTGTTATAAGCTCTTTCTTGAATGTCCTTTTTTTTTGCTTCTGCTTTAGATGACTCTAGCGTCTTCTCTTCATCACTAGATGGAGCTGCAGTCTCCTCTAATGCCGAACCAAGCCTTTGGCTCACCAACAACGCCTTAACCTTTATCTTCCACAGATTGAAGTCATTCGTACCATTGAATTTCTCTACCTCATACTTGGGTGTGACCATGTCTGCTTAGAACCAAAGCTCTGATACCAGTTTGTTGAAGCGGAAGCACACAAACAAGTAAAAAATTCACCCAAGCAATATAATAATGCAGAACAAGTTATTAAGAAATAAATAGAGAAAATGGTAGAAGAATAACACACAAAGAATTACGTGGTTCGATAACTTACCTACGTCCACGGCGGATCAAGATCACACTCTTCTCTTATTATGAATCATAAGGCACTCATAAAATATGCCTTTTACAAAAAAGATCACAAAGAAAACTCTCTCTTACACTCTAGGGATTTTCTCTCACTAAGAACCACAAAGATCTTTTGTTTATCACAAAGATTACCAAGATTTTTAGTTGATCACAAAGATATGTTTACAAGCCAATTGATAGCCTTTATATAAGCTTTGGGATGACCTAAGTTTATCCTATAAGTGCGGGAGTCAAATTAGGGAGTTCTGGAGCAAGTGGGAGACGAAATAAGGAAGTTTCCTTATTTCGAGATACTGTTCCCGTCTCCAGCGCCGCGGCGCTGGGCTCTCATCGCCGTGGCTCTGGCGCGCTTCTGCTGAGCGCTGCGGCGCTCAGGTTCTGGACTGGGCACCGCGGCGCTCACGCTTTGTCGCCGCAGCGCTGGCGTTTGGTGCACCCTTCTTCATTTTTTGCCTCCTTTCACGTCCGTCTTTGATCCATGCGTACCCTACGCACTTAGTTTGATCTCCAAATCATATTCTGATAATTTTTAATCAATATTCACACACACACACACACACACACACACACATAGAGAGAGAGAGAGAGAGAGAGAGAGAGGGAGAGAGAGAGAGAGGGAGGGGGGGTAATGTGTAAAATAAAATTTATTTTTATTTATAGAATTATATTTTTTCTTCTCATTTAATTATAGGGATATTATCATCAATAACCTTAAAGTATAGCTTAATTATAACAATACCTATAAGATTAAAAAATTGATATTTGTACCCAATTTTTTTGTTAAAATAAGTACTGATGTCCAAATGTTAAGAATATTCTGTTAAGTTTAATAGATTCTCTATCAATCAGTGTTAGATGATCGTTTTACCCCTTACACACTTAACGAAGTTGACTTATACAAATTTAATATTTAACTTTTAAATATAATTAAAAAATAAATTAATAATAAAAAAATAAAATAAAATATTTATAAAATAATAAATATTTAAAAATAAATTAGAAAAATAATAAAAATAAAAGAAATTTTTTTAAAAACTTTAAAAAATAATAAAAATATTTAAAAATATAAATTTAAAATTATTATTATTATTATTATTATTATTATTATTATTATTATGCTTGGAGCGGCCAAAATGGTTGCCATCAATAACCACTTTGGCCATTGTTTGTGGTGGTCACTTTAGCCGCTTCAAGCAGCAGCCAAAATAGCTGTCATCAATGGCCACGCAACGGCCATTTGGCCGCTTAGTTCAGGCGGCCATTTTGACAATCGATACAACTAACCAAAATGGCTGATTATATATTTTTTAATTTTTTTACATTTTATTATTATTTTATTTAAATTTAAATGTTTAAATTTGTTAAGTTATTAATATGCTGACACATGTCTAATTAAATTCGACATGTGCTGCTTTAGTTTAATATTAAATAAATAGACGATTTTACCCTTAAGTTATTGCAGAAGAGTAACATTTGGGCATCAATGCCTATTTTGACAAAAAAAATTAAGTATAAACATATATTTTTTAAACCTGTGGGTATTATTGTAATTAAGCTATACTTCAAGGGTATTGATGACAATATCCCCTTAATTTATTACACCATATTAGTTCGTAAAGATGAGTTTGTATAAGTACTTTATAAGAACCAACATAAGCATAGAGAGTTATTTAAAAGGAAAATGACATTAGACTCTTAAGATTTCATAAAAGTGATATGTAAACTTCAACATTGTTAAAATTCTCATTAACACTCCTATCAGGTAATGGTTGTGTTAATTTAAACAATAAAAAAGGTAATTTATAAGAACCATCATCAAGCATTGAGATTTATTTAAAAAAAAGAGGACATATGGAATCTTAAGATTTCAGAAAATAGACATGCAAACCTCAATATTTTAAAATTTTTCATTTACACCCTTATCAAGTAACTATTTTCATTAATTTAAAAAGTAGAAAGGAAAAAAAAACTTTACCCCATTTTGATTGAAAAGAAAGTCTAATTCAACTAATTACTAAAAAGAGAACTTGAACCTTTGACCTCTTAGATAAAAACTACAAACTCTAACCAATTAATCTATTTCAACTTGACTCTAAAAAAAAAGTTATTCCAACTTTATGTTTATATATGGGTTTGTAAATGTATTAACATATTGTCTTAAAGACCACATGTTAATAATTTTAAATTTTTCATTGATAGGATTTGAACCTTAGTCACCCACACGATAAGTAAGAGTATTCACTGCTGAATTACAATAAATTTTGTTAATATAATATCAAAAACAATATATAAAAATGTAAAATGACAATACCCTAGTTATCGCCCACCGCCACCGCCGATCATCATCCACTGCTAACCACCACTTGTTGCCTTTAATCATCATCACTAGCCACCATCTAGTGAAAGTTTGTCAAAAAAAAGCACTAGAGAGATGGTAAAGGTTGGCAGCGGTTGGTAGCAACTTACAGGCCATATGAAAAAAGAATATTTATTATTTGATCCATATTTTGACATAAGAAGTCCAATCAGAGCAATACTTGAAATGGTAATCCAAAAAAAATGTATCAATATTGAGGTCAACTAAAACAAGGTTATAATCAAAATAAATTACTAAATAATTTAGTAGAATTGCTACGACTACTATAGATGGTCCAATACTGAGTAAACAAGTATTTTCTCTATATGAAAAAAAGATTCTCTTTGAAAAGTAATTTTGTCCCATCTGCTAAAGCTTGAAGAATTCTCAAAAGGTTAGCGTATTCAAGCTCAATACGTTGTTGTATTGTTGCAGATATATGTCTTCTAGCTATATAACTACTATTACACCTATTATTATTTCAATACATGAGTGAAAATAGAGATAAGCATTTATATGATTCCATAGACCTTTTGTAAGGATTCCAATATGGAAAAAGAATTGATATCTTATAATTTTGGTGTATTAATTATCATGTCAATGATCAACTTCCTCCATAATGAAATCTATACTACTTAATATCATCATAATATCAGCCAATTTCATTCTTTTAATTAATTAAGGAAGAATTTACAAATTGATAAAACTTAGTAGGCGAATTTTCTATCTTCAAAGAAAACCACTTTGATCTCCTATAAAAAAAATTCTCAATTCTCCTTATGTGACTTTGACTCTCACATAAAGTTTTTATTTCGGCAATTCAAAAATAGGAGAAGGTTTTTTATTAGTAAGTCGATCTTCAAAATTATTCCATTATGGATCTCTTTCTCTATCAAACCATCAATTTCTAAATTCTCATTGGGTCTGCCCGAAATCCTTTCCAAAGCCTATTGAATAATTTTTATAGATATTGTCATTTCACTAATTTGGACTAAATAACTAGCTAAAGAATCTCCTTCTTTTTGCCACTAGACTTTCCAATCAAATTCATTATAACACTCATAATGATCAACTTTACGAAGATCCCATTCTATTCTAAACGCTTGTAGCATTGGTCTTGATAAACCATAATTTATTGCTTCTTCTCTATCAATAATTCCTACTCCTTTAACTCATTTTAAAAAAAATAAGGTTTCACGTAATAAGTTTTTGATATTTAACAACTCTAGTTAAAAAATAATTATAGAAATCTAAATATTATCTATCCAACCATAAGGCAAATCAATAGCTATTCTTTTGATACAAAAATAATTATACATCATTCTCGTACCAATGAAAGGTTCAAGTAGATCATATACTAATTCTCTTTCTCAAAAAATATAGAAGAAATGAGTCTACTCACCAATATCTGTCATAAAAAGGCCAAGCCATAACAGATGAGAAGTTATATGACTAAACTCTAACATAATTACTTTAATATAGCTGGTCCTTTAAGGTACTTGGATATTTTCCAATTGTTCTTGTCGATTTACAGTTATTGCTTCTATAAACATAGTAGCTAAATAATCCCAACGGGTTATATAAGGTTGATATTATATAATCGTTTAGTTTTTAAAATTTTTTCCATCCTTCTATGTAAATAACCCATTATTGATTCACAATCAACATCTTCACCATCTAAAGTAATGATTAAACAAAGAATATTGTGCATTGATGAATGGTGAGGCACCATATTGACTATCATAAAATCCTTGTCTATAGTTAGTATACTCATAGTTTTTTTTCCTTTATTCATTCCTACATAAATTGTTGAAAGCAACAAGAAGTTGATCAAGATTCAAAATCAAATAATTCAAAATGTTTTTTTTTTAAAAAAATAACGATTTCTTGACTCCCAATATTCAATTGACTAATTAATTCTTTATAGCATATTCGATTTTTCTTTGACAAATAAGCTAGCAGACATTGGCATTTTTTCAAAAAAAAATTCATAATCCACTTTGAGATAATTATTTTTGTGCAATTCTAAATGTGAAGTAAGTCTTCATATTTTGTTAGTGAAATACAATACTTGAAATTCAATCAATTCATAGTTTTCTTCTTTTTTTTTTCTTGCTTGAAAAATAACTTATATGAATGACTTTCTACCATAAAATGAAACCTCCCCCCGCCCTTTAATATTAAATTTTCTAATCAATAATAATAATGCTAGTTACGTAATTTTGATATACACAATAATCTTAAGTTCATTATGAACTTCTTAGAAAATTAATAGTAGTAATTAAACCAATTTTAAATTTTATTAAGGATCCAAAAGAAACGGATGGTATATTTCTATAATTTTGCAAAAGAGAAAATTTAAACCTAAAAAAAAGATTTTGTTGATTCATCAAATTATTATCATACATAAGACTGTAATGTAAAACAAGATGTGTACATTTCTTCGTTTTTTATATTCCACACATAAGATATGATAAATAAGAAAAACATACTAGTAATTATTTTTTAGTTGTGGATACATATTTATTCTTACCATACTGAAATAATTATCATTATTGTGTTAACGTATTTTAGGGTGTATGCATGTAATTATGTACATGTTAAAAAAATTAAACACATGTATCATATAAATGAATTTTGCAGCGGAATTAAGCATGTAATCTACATATACATATGTAACTTAAATCATTAACAATTTAAAATTATAGAAACATACCTTTGATAACCTTCGGTGAAGATTTCAATTCTAAATTTTTTCTTAGCTCCAACTTTGATCTCACTTTGAAGTGCACTATTTTTCAATTCTAATTCATAACAATTCGGTGGGATTGTGAAACTAGAATAGCAGTAATTAAATTTTCAGTAACAAGGTTTTGTTTCTTGAAAGAAAAATAAGAGAAATTTATTTTTCTTTCTCTCTAGTTTTTCTTAGAACTCTTTGTTCAAAGAAAACTCTCCAAAAACCAAACCCTCTTCAATGCCCTCTATCCTTGCACGAATTTTTTACTTCACCTTTGTTAATCAAAATAAATTCACACTATTTTTGGTACTCTAACCACTTTACAAGTGCTCTACCAAAATTAAGTTAAGTGGCCAACAACCAAAAATAATTTTTTGTGGCCATTTTTAATGGTCTAATAAAATTGACAATTAATTCTACAAAATGGTGCTTCACTTAATTTAATTTATATTTCTCAAATTAGATATGTCTCCCACTTAAGAATAAAATAACAAATAAATAAATATCATATTTTATTTGTTTAAATAATATTTATTTAATTATTCAAAAATTATTTGAATAATTAATATATATTTGATTTGATTTTACTAACATGGTTAATGGGTGAATTCATGGTGAAACAATTCATGGAACAAAAAATTGTGCCACTTGTTAACATCTAATTAATTAACAACTATTGTCAACTAATTAAGTAATATACTTAACATTTAAGTCTAGACAATTGAATAACCTGAGGAATCCTAAAATATATTTTCAGTGTGCTGGAATTTCTAGAATGGAACTGTTCAATCCATAATATTGCCCTAGTGTACAATAAGTACACTTCATATTATGAGACTCTCTAAATCCAATCCAAATTATCATATAGAACTCCTCCACACGTCCATAAATGATGCCTCTCACACACATTACGGATATTGCAAAGCGACACGTTAGACCATACAAGTTGAGATTGTAACATATTCGTAAAATTCCTCCATCATTTATATCCGAGTAAAGCGAAGATATAGATCAACACCGTCAAAGCTCTATATGCCCGACCGAAAGTTTATCTCTAAAATTGTATTTTAATAAATAATATTCCTAAACACATTTGTGTTTGGGAATATTATTTATCCCTAGGGTTAAACTATTTTCTTGGAAATTAGTACTTATGGCCATAAGACTTTCTAAAATATAATTTTAGAGCATTAAGATATATTACTCACCCAAATGAGCTGATGGATCTCATATCTATGCACACCAGACTCCATGAGCATCGGACCATACCCAGCAACACCCAGTGGTCAGACCATGAAAGGTTTCTTCTATATATAGAACTAAAGCATGGTGGATCACTCACAAACCCACCGTGACACTTAGATCAAAGGACCATGAATACTACTCAACTCGAAAAACCCTCCATTGATGGCTTTAAAGGATGTCTATTGAAGGTCTTTGTGAGTCTATTCAGTATTCATTCCAACTTAACACTTGTATCTCTATACGAGTTTTTACTAAACTCATAGTCTGTTAAGACTAAGCATCTAGACCATCTAGATATAGACATACACAGATTTATATTTTTATTAAGGTATTCACTGACAAACTAGCATCAGTGAAGATAGACCAAGAATATAATATTTAAGAATATCTTTGCATAATGACATTTCCTAACACTATTCGTAATTCTTTATAACTGCGTCATTACTAATATATTCTCAGGTCTTTGTCATATTTCAGATAAGACTTTAACTCTTTAGATATCGCTAACTCTTATAACCTGATAGCTCTTATCAGTGTCAACTCTTAGTATTTATAACTCTCAGCGTTACTAATTCTTAGCACTGATCTAAACTCATTTAGACCAGATCTGAACTCTTTCAGATCATACAATGTCTGAAACGTTACAAGCATCTTACCATATATAAAATATAATTAGCGATTTAATAAAATGATAATACTAGTATAAATATTAAACAAATATTCATACATAAAGGGATGACATGTAAGCATAAATTTCAACATATTGATATTAAACCAATAGCGATTCATACAAATTAAATCTTTAAATTGATAAATGAGCCAAATAAAGAACTTTATTTTAACTAGTTTATTCTCTGTGTGTATTCTAGCAAGATCTTTGCTTTTTTTCAAAGGTTGCTCACTCACTCCAAGGTTTGTCAAATGGAACATTAGAGAGGTAGTGAAGTACTTCGTTGTTCTTCAAATAGATAGAGAAAGCTCGGCAAAATTCTTACCGAGGTTGTTCACAAAAACTGACCAGACAATGCTAAAAAAGCTTTCAAACATAAGTGTTGAAACTGGGAAGCAAAAAAGTTCTACTTCCTTAATAGTGGTAAGTGACTCATCTTGTGTTTAATGTTTGCTGAAATTGTTATCTATTAGTTTCTGATGTATGTTATTCTTTGGCAGTACTTGTAGGATAGCCTCCTTACTGCAAATGTATTTAAATAGTAGTTAAATGTATCCCAATGGTAGGTGAATGCACTAAACTAGTAGCTAAAGAATTTGATTAAAGGGGACCAACTTAAGAAATGATCTATCCTTTTGCTAGAGAGAGAGCTGCAAAGACTAAAAAGAAGAATAAAAATTTAAAGGCAGATATTGCTAATACGTCTTTTGTTACAAGTTTAAAAAAAGTTTGGAATTATTGAACACAAATAATAATGTGCTAATGAGGGCCAATGATAATCTTCTGAGGCTAAGAGTTAATCTACATACTTCTCTGACTGCCAAAGAAAACAAAGTTACTTCCTCAGAAGATGAAGTTAATGAACAAAATAAAAGAGTTGACAATTTAGAATGTGGAAACATATCTTTGATGGATCAAGTATCTGTTGCCAATATCTTACTTTAAAAGGAATAAGACTAACTTTGAGAAGCCAAGAACCATGTTGCTATTGGAATGAATTTATTAAGGGCCTCGCATACGAGATCAACTAAAGTAGAATCATTGTTAAGGTAGAAAAAGAATGTCTTTGACCATTACATTATGGAATTAGAAGCAATAAATGGTCAATGGCAAAGAAATGTTAATACCACCTACGTCATCTACGATCGCCAAGTCTTGGTATCCTCAACTAGATCATTCAGGCATTACTTTAGGTACAAGCAAGATTAGTTAAATATCAATAACTGTCAAAAAACTTTGATGCCATGCTTGGCTGGTACCACGGTTGGTTTATTAAACACTTCAAATATGTCATTTGCAAAATTAACCATGATTCAGGAAGGGAAGGTACCTCTGAAGCAAATCTTGATGTGATGGATCTCCCCAAAGACTCTTCATCAGGTGAATAATAATTGCTCTTGTTATTCATCTTGTCAATCTCTTTTTTGTAATTTTGTAATAGATTTATCAAAATAATAATATATGAAATATGTTCCTTTATCAATAATAGTTTTTTGTGATGAAATATGTCAATGAATGCTATTAATTGTCAATTTAATGACTATTAGGACAATCTGTTAATGCGATTCAATAAGCATTAATATCATTTAAATAACATTAAGGCAATTAAATAACCATCAATAGATTAGCATCAATGCAATAACCAATAACCTTTCAAGTATGCAGAATTTTTCTACGTGTTGATTCCTTGAATGTTATATAACAACATAAAAAGCTTAAATTACTTCTCTGATCCTGAATTATTCATTCTTTAATGGATTAGATGTCTTTACCTCCATATGAAGTGTCCAACAATGTCTAGCAATTTATTTCGTCTACAAAAATGATATAATAGGAGTAACTACCCTCATTCATTTAAAGATTAACTTTTAAAAAACCCATGAATTTTTATGGAGCTAGTTGCCTTTGATTAATTCACCTGAGCTTCTTAGAAGTTGTGACTCGAAGGTTAACGACCTTTTAAAGAAGTCTTTGTACTTCTTTGGAAGAAGTGTGTCTTAGCTTCTTTATGCTTTTTATTATGAGGAACCAAGGGTCAACTATTTTTCAACGAAGACTTTTAACTTCTTTGAAAGAAGTTCATTAAGGGTTTTAACGTCCTTGCTATTAAGGAAGTGCAACCCGAAGGTCAATAATCTTTTAAGAAAGACTTTTAACATTTGTAGAAGAAGTTCATCTAAGGGTATATCCTACTTCCATAGAAGTGTGACCCGAGGGTCAATAATCTTCAAAGGAAAATTTTTAACTTCTTTGAAAGAAGTTTGTCTGAGAATCTTAATGTTCTTGCTTCAGAGGTAGTGTGACCCGAGGGTTAACGATCTTTAAAAAAAGACATTTTAACTTCTTTAGAAGAAGCTTGTCTGAGGATCTTAACATCTTTCCTTCCACGAAAATGTGACCCAAGTGTCAACGATCTTCCAAGAAAGAATTTTTGAAATGTTAGTGACAGATATAGTAGTAACTTGAATAATACATCAATATGATTGAAATAGGTTTGTAAATTGTCTTATACATAGAATTTCTTTAGCTTTAAAATGTTCCATAGTCTGCAACAAATATGCTATACGGTCCAACTTTCTGATCACCTTGTAAGGTCCTTCTCATATTTCCTCCATTTTCTTAGTATTTTGTTCCTTGTTGATATTAAGAGTTTCTCTCAATATTAGGTCCTACTCTTTAATTTATCACATGTTTTCTTTCTTATTGTAATGCTTTTACATTTTATTCCTATAGATCGTAGCATGAATGAAAGCAACATCTTATGTTTATTTAGCTAAATCTTTTGTTATAAAAAGTGATTCGTCATTAAGCTCTAAGGTGACTAGTTTGGTTCTTAATGTTAGGATGAAAACTTTTATTAAAAGCATCGCCTTTGTTCCATAAACTAAAGCATAAGGGGAATTCTTTATAGATCTATTCTCAGTTGTCTTATAAACCCAAAACACTCCATAAAGCTCTTCAAGCCACTTTTTTTCTTTCTTTCCAGTCATTTCCTCAATATTGAAAAGATAGTTCTATTCGTAACTTTTGCTTGTCTGTTTTCTTTTGGATAACTTTAAAAACAGAACTTCTATTGAATTTTGAACTTACAGTAAAAGAAAGTCATTCTCTTATTGATAAACTAAGTTTCATTATCAGAACCTAATGCATGTGGCATACCATATATGGTAATTATATTGTTCCATAAGAACTTCTTGACTTTTGTTTTGGTTATGTTGCTTTAGGTCTCAACCTCTATCCACATAGAGAAGTAATTTGTCGCAATAACACAAATCATTTTCCTTCAGTTTCTATTAGCAAATGACTAATAATATCAATCTCTGTTGAACAAAAGGTCAGGGGTTAGACACTGCATCCAAGTTTTCAGTCGAAAAATGAATTAAAACAACATGCTTCCAACATTTTTCAAATTTCTTTGAGTATTTTAGGCCGTCTTGCTATATAGCAAGCCAATAGTTTTCTTTATGAGCAAGATTCCTTGCATTGGAATCGTTCTTACAAACTCCTTTATGCACTTCCTCTATAATTTTCTTTCCTTCATCTTATAACACATATTATATATATACTCCCGAGAAGGCTTTCTTGTAAAGATTACCTTCAATAAGTGCGAACCTTCTAAACTTACTTCAAAGTTTTCTAGCCTTTTTGCAATTTACATGTAGCTTTCCATCTTGTAAGAATTGTATTTATAGGGTCATCCAATTGTTCAAAGTGGTAATTTCTATCATGCTTATCACCGTTGGTTCATGTGGTGTAAAAGCATTCTCGTTTACTACTTTTTTTTCTCTAACTTACAATGAAACTATTCTGAATGTTGCATGCTCCCCAACTAATGCTTTCTTAACTAATTTATTTGCTCATGCATTTTGCTCTCTTAATATTTATGCGACTACTACTTCTTTTAATTGTTGAGCGATATATTTTACCTTAGCTAGGTAATCTTTCATCCTTTCTTCTTTAGTTATCTAGTCTCTGCTCTATTGAGAAGTGACTAATGTGTTGGGTTGTGTTGGGTTTAGGGTGGTACAAATAAAACTTAGGGTTCTTTGCATGTGGATTGTGTTCATCATACAAACAATATACATATCTCATACATACATGTGCATAGCGGAAGATTAAATATAATGAACACAGAAAATAACATTTGATTAAATTTAAATTCGAAATTGAGAAATATCACCAATGAAGCCTTTGGATTAATTTTCTTTGAAGTCCACCATGAAGTGAATCTTTGATCAATTCTAGCAATCAACAAGGGTGGGTTTGATTGTCTAGAATGGCAGCATCTTAATCCAGCATATGTGTTTAACTCTTAAACATTTTCAAAGTTAAACAATTTAACTTAATTAAATTTGTTTTTCCTTTTATTCAACTCTTGAATAAATAAAACAAATCTTGGTTTTAGTTATTACATTTAGTAACCATTTATTCAATTTGTTTTGTTGTTCTAACACTTAAAATACAAAACAAACAATTTCAATTTCTCAAATTGAATTGGCTCCCAAAAATGCAAAACATATAAACTAAAAACTTAATGATTTTCAATTTCATTTCACTTTATATACAAATGCATTAATTCCAAACTAATTTGAATTTCATTTGCATTTCATTTGGCTTAACCTAACCTTAGTTAACATTTAACCATAGTTAGATTACTTTAACTTAACCTTTAAGTTAATAAATATTTAATTAATTTAACCATAGTTAACTAACTTAACCATGGTTAGGTTAACCTTTACTTAACCTTTAAGTAAGGTTAACTTAACTTAACCATTTGGTTAACCTTTAACCTTAGTTAAGTTAAATCATTTATTTAACAATTAAACAAATAAATATTTATTTTAATTATTTAACAATTAAATAATCATAAAGTGAAATTACTATTATATCCTTACTCGGTTACCAAGTTAACCTAAAGTGGGTCCCACCATTTAACCATATACTTTAGTTAACGTAACCTTAGTAATTGCTGAATTATACTGTATTGAACAATTCAATACGGTACACTGCCCAAGTGCTCAAAGAGAACATTTCATATTGGGACTCTCTAGGTCTACACCCGATTTGTCAAATGGAACTATTCCATTAATCCGTAATCGATGCCCCACGCACACGTTACGAATATTACAAATCAGCGTGTCAGACCATACAAGTTGAGGTCATAACGTATACGTATAATCCTTCCATCATTTATACCCTGGATGTGCGGGGATATAGATCAGCACCATCAAATCCCCATTTGCTCATCCAATAATCTTATCTCTAGATTCGTATCTCGATAAACAATATACGCAAACATTTTTGCTATATTGTTTAACCCTGTGGGAAACTCTTTTCCCGGGTTTATGCTTGTGGCCACAAGACTTTATGAAATACAATCTCGGAGCATCGGATATACAACTTACCTACGTAAGCTGATGGATCCCGTATCTACGTACACCGGACTCCATGAGCATCGGACCATACCCAGCGACACATAGCGGTCAGACCATGAAAGGTCTCTGACATATGTGGAACCAAAGCATGATGGATCACTCACAAGACCACCGTGGCGCTCAGGTCAAAGGACCACGATTACTACTCAACTCGAGAGGACCTTCCTTTGACGGTTTCATAGGATATCTATTGGGGTCCTCATAAGTCTGTTCAGTATCCAGTCCTGACTGGATACCCGCATGTCTATACAAGCTCTAAGCTCATGGTCAGCTAAGAACAACCATCTGAACCAGTCAGATATAGACATACACTAATCTATATATTGTGAATTCACCGATAGACCCGCATTAGTGATCATAGATCAGGAACATTATATTTGAGACATACTTACATAATGATATTTCTTAGCACCTATTGCAACTCTTTGCAACTATATCATTACAAGTATACTCTCAGGTCTTTGTCCCATTATAGACAAAGTTCTAACTCTTTAGACCTCGCTGACTCTTATAAACTGATAACTATTAACAGTGCTAACTATTAGCATTTATAACTCTCAGCTTTGATAACTATTAGTTCTGGTCTAAACTCCTTTAAACCAGATCTGAACTATTTCAGATCAAACAATGTCTGTAATGTTACAAGCATTTTACCATATTAATATGATATTAACAATCTTTATTCGAAATGTTTATTGTATAAATATTAACAATTAATATTCATACAATATTGGAATGGCACGTGAGCACCAGCTCCAACAAACTCCCACTTGCTTCAGTGCCATACGTACTGGTATCTCATACCAATACACTCCACGTGTTTCTCAAACACTATAAGAGTTTAGGCTTAGGGGCTTCTTGGCTTAAGCAATCACCGTTAATTTGTAATATAGTGGGATAGGATCCACTGAGTTTAGAACTATTCAAAGCTCTGCAATTATCTTGAATATCCATAGTACGTCTCTTGCTGGCTTCTCAAGCCGCAACACATTCTACCTCCAAGGCAGAATTAGCTATGAACATTTATTAATACTCATTTAACTAGTTTCGGTACTGATACAGAGAAACACATAACTAAATGTAGACTTTCTACCATTCAGATCAGACGTAAGTCTGAATATGTGTGTCCCTTCTTTTGTAAGAAACTTTCTCCATATTTTATAAACTTATCCTCTATACTTCTCAAGTATAATTCAGATATGTTTCACAACCATTTAATGGTCGTGCTCTGGATTAAACAGATACCAGTTTGTAACACTTACAACCATCTAAATCCAGATATCGTACATGAGACTGTATGCATTAATCTATTTCTAGCTAATGCATCTGAGACGTTAGACACTCTAACTCTTTCATCTTCTTCCCGAGGACACTTCCTCTAAGAAAGATGATTGCCATGTCTAAAAGGGACTTTAACTGTCTCACAGTCAATTAAGTTGTACCTTTTCATGGACTTAGTCTATGTACGATTATTGAGAGAGTCTTATTAACTCCTTAGCTATATCTCTATAAAGCTTTATACCTAGTATACATGAAGTCTCTCTCAAATCTTGTATGAAGAAGTTCTTTACACAGATAACACTTATCTGATCTACTTGCTATACTCTAATCATCGTTTCCAATGTTGAGTATATATTTTCCACTTTAGAGAACTAAAAAAGATAATTATACTTCCACTGCCCTTTCTAAACACACACGCTTCCTCTTTATTCTTGATAAAATCAGACTTTCTGATTTCATCATATAAACAAAGATTTCAGCTTCGGGAAAAACTACTTAAGTCCATAAATGGACTTCCTCAATTTGCACATTATATTAGAAGTTAGGCTTGGATGCAAAAACATCAAGTTATTCTCTGCATATCTCTTACTCGAGATATACATCCCAGAACAGCTTATTTACATCCATTAGCCAGTCCCATAATCATAATATACAACAATAGCCAACAAAATCCAAATTGACTTTGGTATGGTTACTGATGAAAAAGGTTTCCTCATTTCTGATCCTAGATCTTTAAGTATAACCTTTCAACATCAGTCAGGCTATAAAGGACTTTCCTTCAGATAGGGCCCACACTGCTTCCGCTGCGTAAACTGATTTACTGCAAATGGAAACAGTTTCTACAGGAAGCACAACTAAGTCCTAGACTTAATTGTCATACTTAGAGTCAAATTCAAATTTTATGGTATCTTATCATCAACAAAATCCAAATTGACTTTAGCATGTTTACTGATGAAAAAGGTTTCCTCATTATCGATCATAGATCTCTGAGTGTAACCTTTCAACATCAGTCAGGCCATGAAGGACCATTCCTTCAGATAGGGCCCACACTGCTTCCGCTGCGTAAACTGATTTACTGCTAATAGAAACAGTTTCTACAGGAAGCTCAACTAAGTTCTAGACTTAATTGTCATGCGTTGAGTCAATTTCAGAATTTTATGATATGTTGTCATTTTCCCGAATCGATGTCAAACATCGTCTCTTCATAAGTTAAAGGATCCTTTTCTTCAACTAAGAAAATATCAAAGGCACCTTCAAGTATCAAACATACCTAAATGATGGCTTTGATATCCTTTTGGACCTATAAACTTAGTGTGTTAAAGGTATTTCACTCATTTAAAATTAAAATTCCATCGTTGGTTCATCTATATTTAGATTGACTTCATCAAGTTCAATCTTTCTATAATCTCCACAATTCATGAGAAACTCTTTCTCTAGGAATGTGTCATTATGAGAAACGAACATATTTCGTTCATTTGAATTATAGAATTGGTATCCCATTATACACTTGGGATACTAAATGAACCAATACTTGTACCGTCAGATACAAGTTTATTCTGTTGCATAACTCTTATGAAAGCAGAATAACACCAAGTCTTAACATACTTAAGACTCGTTTCCCTTTTAGTCTATATCTCATATAAAGTAATAGGAATGATTATGGAATTATTTAATAAATGAGTAGCAGATGCTAAAGTATAACCTCATGGAAATTTTAGAAGATCAGCGATTCTCAATATCAATCAGATTGTATCTAATATAGTCTGATTCCTCATTTCCTAAACATCTTAATGTTGAGGAGTATCTGGAGGACTATGCTGAGAGAGAATCATATTCTAGTTAAATAATTTGTGAATTTACTGATTATGTATAAATTACTTCGATCTTATCGAAAGCACTCAATATACATAAGGGTTTGTTTCTTTACTTTCATTATCAGAACATTTTGAACACTTCAAAATTATTCTGACCTGCGTTTCCTAGAAACACATGTCTATATAGTGACAATCACTATAAAGACAATGAAGTATCGAAATCATTTATTAACAGTAAGATTTATTGGACTAAATACATCTATATGTACCAGATCCAATAAACCAGTGGCTTGGCGTCTTACACCTATATAAAGATTCGGCCATATTCTCTTGAATTCATAATTCATAAACTAGTCAATGTACTATAGTCAGATCAAATATCTGACCATCCTTAACCAGCTAGGATAGTCGTCTCACGACTACATGACCTAATCTTATATATACCACTATTCATTATTATTTAAGTTGCTGAAATACTATTTATTCTGTTCACCTCTAGACTTATAACATTTCCTGTTGTATATAAGATATAACGGCCATTGATTAACTGACATTCAATTAATAAATCAGTATCATTATCACAAGGAACTATTTCCTTATTTTTTATAATAACCCTCTCTGTCAGCTACAGGGAGTGATATGATTTACCTAATATTGTTTGGCTCAAAATAGCAATTATACAACATTAATGTTACCATAAATAAGAAGTAACTTTGAAGTCTTAACAGCTACCACGTATAGGAAATCTCCATTACCTATGTGAAGCTGAACTTCTCATTTCTTAGTAATCAAGCATTTCTCAAATCATGTAACATCTTACAGATATGAGAATAACAAGCGGTATCTCATACCCTTGCATAGTTAACATCAAATGCTAATGAAATGTTAATGTTTGGTCAAACAGATATCTGATGAGTCAATCTTTCTTAAGTCAAGGTGTGATAAATAGTAACATTTACTATTTCAAACCTTATAACGGTGGAAACACTTTCCATTATGACTTTTCTCTATCTGTGGTTTAGTAATATCAAATATTACTGAATCTAGAACTATTCTTAGATTCTTAAGTAAGTCTTAAAAATTTTATTCAGTACGCTATTGTTATTGGTATTTGTTCAAGATTAGTAACGGATTGCTCGTACTCATCTTATCTCTATAAGACAAGTATCTTATCTCTATAAGATAAATATTTTATCTCTATAAGACAAATATCTTATCTCTATAAGACAAATATCTTATCTCTATAAGACAAATATCTTATCTCTATAAGACAAATAAGAGATGCGTAGCAGTACATTTCTTATTGTTAATAAATTACGCTTTAGATCATGGGTATAACTGTTATACATTTTTTAATCTAAAAAACGCCCTCCCACTGCTTTACTTAATCCCTTTAATCTCTCAAACGGGATAAGATAGTATAATATTTTAAACTACACAGCGGGAAGTGGATCCCATTGGGGTTTTACTCCAGCCTCACGCTAAAGCAATATTGGCCTTTATAAATCCAACAGGTAGACAACTCTTGTCAATTGTATCTCATACAACTCTTACTGTTGATCCTAAATACACATTACCCTCACGCTAAAGCAATATTGGGTAACTGTATTTCAGATTAACTCGTCAATGCTCAAATATATGTTACTGACACTATCCTCACGCTAAAGCAATATTGGATAATATGTTCGCATATATTTGATTCATCTCATGTTTTACCGGCATCAGACCAAGTCACACCGACCAAATCCCTCACGCTAAAGCAATATTGGGAAAGACCATAGTGACCCATCTCACACCATATTGACAAGACGGACCATTTAAAATATTATCAAATAATATAATAAATTTCAATCTAATTAAGAGAGATTTTAATAACAGGCTTTCATATTATATGCTCTCATCACATGAGAGGTTATTCTCAATCAATTATTCATTTCTGTACAAGCACAACTAACCCCCACCAGTGGGGCCCCCATTGTGATTACAAAAATAAATAAATAAATAAAAATATTATTTTCTTGGTTTATCATGTAAACTAATAACCATTATTATTACATCTCATAAACCCCCACATGCGTAAAATAAAAAGATTTTACTCTTTTTTTTTTTTTTTTTTTTTAGTGTAAGAACGCTGCGGCGCTGGTCTTGTAGCGCTGCCGCGCTAGGGCTTCACAAGCCTCAGCGCTGCGGCGCTGTCTTATAGCGCTGCCGCGCTAGGGCTTCACAAGCCTCAGCGCTGCGGCGCTGTCTTACCAGCGCTGCCGCGCTGGAAGCAGTGCTTCCCTCGCTAGGGCGCCAGACACCCAGCGCCCCTGCGCCTATCCAGCGCTGGGGCGTCATACACCCAGCGTTCATATGAACGCTGCCGCGCTGGACCTTAGCGCTGCAGCGTTCCAGGTGCTGTTTTTCACTGGTTTGCATTTTAACACTTAAAATGCATCCCAACAGCTCCGGAACTTGTCATACAACTTAGCCAACACTTAGCTAACACTAAAAAACCACCCATAACAACACAAATTGCTCTGATACCAATTGTTGGGTTTAGGGTGGTACAAATAAAACTTAGGGTTCTTTGCATGTGGATTGTGTTCATCATACAAACAATATACATATCTCATACATACATGTGCACAGCGGAAGATTAAATATAATGAACACAGAAAATAACATTTGATTAAATTTAAATTCGAAATTGAGAAATATCACCAATGAAGCCTTTGGATTAATTTTCTTTGAAGTCCACCATGAAGTGAATCTTTGATCAATTCTAGCAATCAACAAGGGTGGGTTTGATTGTCTAGAATGGCAGCATCTTAATCCAGCATATGTGTTTAACTCTTAAACATTTTCAAAGTTAAACAATTTAACTTAATTAAATTTGTTTTTCCTTTTATTCAACTCTTGAATAAATAAAACAAATCTTGGTTTTAGTTATTACATTTAGTAACCATTTATTCAATTTGTTTTGTTGTTCTAACACTTAAAACACAAAACAAACAATTTCAATTTCTCAAATTGAATTGGCTCCCAAAAATGCAAAACATATAAACTAAAAACTTAATGATTTTCAATTTCATTTCACTTTATATACAAATGCATTAATTCCAAACTAATTTGAATTTCATTTGCATTTCATTTGGCTTAACCTAACCTTAGTTAACATTTAACCATAGTTAGATTACTTTAACTTAACCTTTAAGTTAATAAATATTTAATTAATTTAACCATAGTTAACTAACTTAACCATGGTTAGGTTAACCTTTACTTAACCTTTAAGTAAGGTTAACTTAACTTAACCATTTGGTTAACCTTTAACCTTAGTTAAGTTAAATCATTTATTTAACAATTAAACAAATAAATATTTATTTTAATTATTTAACAATTAAATAATCATAAAGTGAAATTACTATTATATCCTTACTCGGTTACCAAGTTAACCTAAAGTGGGTCCCACCATTTAACCATATACTTTAGTTAACGTAACCTTAGTAATTGCTGAATTATACTGTATTGAACAATTCAATACGGTACACTGCCCAAGTGCTCAAAGAGAACATTTCATATTGGGACTCTCTAGGTCTACACCCGATTTGTCAAATGGAACTATTCCATTAATCCGTAATCGATGCCCCACGCACACGTTACGAATATTACAAATCAGCGTGTCAGACCATACAAGTTGAGGTCATAACGTATACGTATAATCCTTCCATCATTTATACCCTGGATGTGCGGGGATATAGATCAGCACCATCAAATCCCCATTTGCTCATCCAATAATCTTATCTCTAGATTCGTATCTCGATAAACAATATACGCAAACATTTTTGCTATATTGTTTAACCCTGTGGGAAACTCTTTTCCCGGGTTTATGCTTGTGGCCACAAGACTTTATGAAATACAATCTCGGAGCATCGGATATACAA
Organism: Ailanthus altissimus; assembly: GCA_946807835.1. Lineage (NCBI taxonomy): Eukaryota > Viridiplantae > Streptophyta > Magnoliopsida > Sapindales > Simaroubaceae > Ailanthus > Ailanthus altissimus. The sequence continues at coordinate 28,060,969 of OX327684.1, forward strand.
CTTACCTACGTAAGCTGATGGATCCCGTATCTACGCACACCGGACTCCATGAGCATCGGACCATACCCAGCGACACATAGCGGTCAGACCATGAAAGGTCTCTGACATATGTGGAACCAAAGCATGATGGATCACTCACAAGACCACCGTGGCGCTCAGGTCAAAGGACCACGATTACTACTCAACTCGAGAGGACCTTCCTTTGACGGTTTCATAGGATATCTATTGGGGTCCTCATAAGTCTGTTCAGTATCCAGTCCTGACTGGATACCCGCATGTCTATACAAGCTCTAAGCTCATGGTCAGCTAAGAACAACCATCTGAACCAGTCAGATATAGACATACACTAATCTATATATTGTGAATTCACCGATAGACCCGCATTGGTGATCATAGATCAGGAACATTATATTTGAGACATACTTACATAATGATATTTCTTAGCACCTATTGCAACTCTTTACAACTATATCATTATAAGTATACTCTCAGGTCTTTGTCCCATTATAGACAAAGTTCTAACTCTTTAGACCTCGCTGACTCTTATAAACTGATAACTATTAACAGTGCTAACTATTAGCATTTATAACTCTCAGCTTTGATAACTATTAGTTCTGGTCTAAACTCCTTTAAACCAGATCTGAACTATTTCAGATCAAACAATGTCTGTAATGTTACAAGCATTTTACCATATTAATATGATATTAACAATCTTTATTCGAAATGTTTATTGTATAAATATTAACAATTAATATTCATACAATATTGGAATGGCACGTGAGCACCAACTCCAACATAATGTTGAATCTGTATACATTTAGATTCATTTTATCTTCAATTGTCATACCACAGTTAAGCCTTTAACTAATACCTCGTGCTCAGCTTCTTTATTTGATGTTGGGGATAGTAATCTCACTGTATGTTGTAAGAACAAGCCTTTTGGACTCTAAATTCTAATCTTCAATCTAACTCCTCTGTGATTGTTGGATTCGTCTATGTGTAACTTTCATGGTTCCTCTAGTTTCTCAGGTTCTGGAAGTAAAGTATTAACCTCTATCGTTGATTTACATTTTAGAAGGAATTCTACCATTGCTTGTTCTTTTTTTTTTTTTTTTTGTTGTCCTTGGCCGATACTCGAGGTCCAAATGCATCAATCACATTGCAATCTTAATGACTCTTCCCACGACATCTAGTATGGACAAGATGCACTTAAGTGGATAATAAGTGTATACTAATACAGGATAAGATTCAAAATAACGTTTTAGTTTGTCCTTAGCCTATAAAAATGTAAGGACCAATTTTTCTATCGTTGAATACCTGGTCTGTACATCAATTAGTATTTTGCTGGTATAGAAACTGGATTTTTTCTTTTCACCATCTTCTTTTAATAAAACTGTAAGATATAAATATAAAACTTTGTTAAGATGTAGACTAGATAAGATAAGAGGTTTTGTTAAATATTCTTTTAATCTCTGTAGTGTTTCCGTCTATTCAAGCCCCCAAAAGTCCTCTTTTGTTACTTTAATGGTCTAGAAGAAAGGCCTGCACTTGTTTGACATCCTAAGTTGCCACTATTCCTGTCAAGATATGGACTTCCTTGGATGTTCTAAGAATTGTGATGTTTCTCAAGGCTTGAACTTGTGTTCAATGTGCTTTAATTCCTCTTATGTTAAGTACATGTTGTAGAATGTTTGAGATGAGATTCTAAAAATACACTTTGTAGGATTTAATTGCATCTTAAACTTTCTAAGGAACTCAAACACCTCTTGTAAATCAGCAAGATGATCTTATGCTTGTTTACTCTTTACTACAATATTGTCTATATATGCTTCCACTTTCATTCTTATCAGCTTTCCAAACACCTTGTAAACCAACCTTTAGAATGTGGCTCCCACATTTTTTAGCCTAAATGGCATCACGGTATAGTAATAAGTTCCTTGTTCTGTCACGAAACTTATCTTTTCTTCATCTTCAAGATCCATCTTAAATTGATTATAGCAACTATAAGCATCTATGAAGGATAACCTTTCATGTTTTATTATAACATCTACCATTTAATCAATCTTGGAAAGTGAGAAAAAGTTTTTTGGGGTTGCCATGTTGAGATTTGTGTAATCAACACAGACCCACCACCTCTCATTCTTCTTTGCTACTACTACAACATTGGAGAGCTAATTAAAATAATGCCCTTTTTGGATGAAATAGTCGATCCACCTCACTACTGATCATTTTGTTACGTTTTGGTGCAAAGCTCATTTGTCTTTGTCGTATTGGAACGTAGCCCTTCTAAATGCTGAGCTTATGACTTATCACCTTTAGATTAATTTCTACCATATCCTTATACATCCAAGCAATGACATCCTGGTTTCTTATGAGTAGCTTTATCATTTTCTCTTTTTCTTTTGTAGACAAATTGGTTTCTAGTATTACTTTCTTGTTAATGGCATTTGGGCCTAGCACTACTTCTTTAGTTCCCTCGATACTAGGCGATTTATAATCCTATTCTTAAGAAAATCCCCTTGACCATTAAACCAATAATTACTATTCTTGAGTTGCTTCTGCATTCGCTGGCGGCAAATTCTGTTCTCCTAATTCATTTATTTTAAAGGTTGGTTTATTGTTCAAACTTACCCCTTAATTCTTGATTCTCTTTCTCGTTTCTTCTTCGTGTTTTATTATTTGATTTAGAATGTTCATCATCTCTCAGGGAACTTGAATCTCCAATGTTAACAAATATGGGATGCTTGATTCTCTTCTTTCAATGTTACTTAAATTTGCCTCTTGGTTGGATATTTTCTTCTCTATTAGTTAGATAAAGTTTAGAAATTATTATTCAAATTGTCTATTTTTTCCTACGGACAATGCTAATAAAGTTCTCCAATCCAAACTTCTCAAGAAATTACCTTGTTGCCCTTACATATTTTTCATTAATTACAAAAAGACTCTTCAACCTCCTGCAAAAAAGAGTATTCTGATGCTTAAGTTAGTAATTATAAAATAAAATGATGTGCATATGTGAGGAAGTAGTTATAATTAAGAACAAGTAAGGTTGTATATTTTTTTTGCATTTAGAATAGATATATTTTGTGTTCCAGGAATATATTTAGAATAGATATATTTTGTGTTCCAGGAATATTGTGCAAGTTCTTGAAATGAGAAGTCAAATTTTACTTCAAAAATTATCTCTCTAAAAAATGTCCCCCTCTTCTGATAAATTTTTTGTCTTTTTATAAGAGTTACAATCAATTGAATTATTATATTAGTAATTATGATAATAACTCAAATAATCTCAGTTAAGATTTGGTAATTAAACTTATATTAAATGTTTTTCTAATTAGTTTTCAAATAAATTTATGTTGTCGGAATTAATTCTTTATTAAATGTGTTCTGATCATTAAAAATAATATTTAATATGTAATAATTTAAAATAAATATTGAGTTTAGTTCGTTCCCACCTCCGATAATATCCACGACTCATTTGTGGAAGCTACAGGTTAGCGGGTCCAAATTCCCTAATATGGATTGTTTGCATTTAAAAAAATGAGCTTATTGCCATAGGCTTTTATTGTTGAAGTAGCTTATAAACACTTAGCGCGGACTAAATGAACCTGGGATGTATGCCCAAGAGTGACAAATGTTGCTTTGATCATTATGCATTGTGACGTTCAACTGATTTGCATATGATATAGATAAAGTCAATTCACGTATCAGTTTGTGATTTATAAATCATGTCTATTGTAATTCATATTGTAACATAATCAGAATTCATTAATATGTATGCTTTATATGACTATCTTTTGATTTCTCTCTGAATTATCCAGTGGCAGTAAAGTTTGCTACATAGGTTAACATCAATTGAAAATGGTAACAAAAGTTGAATTGATTATTATGCAATTGTCACCTTCAATTAAGTTTCACTTGGCTCAGTTAGAGAATGGCAGTTTGGAGACATCTAAATCACATATTTGTAGCAGATTTTCGGATAATGAAATTCCAGAACTTTGTGGCCCATCATATACAACATTGTGTATTTTGATTTTTTATGACAAAAAATGAAAATAATCGAAGGGTATTAAGATATAACCTTTCCTGATTGACCCGGTAGGCTGATTTGTTACCAACTTTTTTTTTTCTCTATTATTGGAGAAATACAGCCATTAGCAACCAGCTAAGTATGTATTCTCTCCATTATTAGTACTACTCAGAATTGTGTTATCAACTCAATTGAAATGGGTGTGGCTGAGACTGAGAGGAGGCATCTAATTCTCCTCAACTTGTGATTTAGAACCATAATAAGGTTGGTGCACTAGTACTGGTGACCCCAGGACAAATAGTTTCAATCATGAATCTGTTAATATATATCATGAATCTGTTAATATATATATTTTGTGGGATGCCGATAATACTAGTCTTTGTACAAAGAATTGACCAAATAAATAATCAAACTTGCCTAGGTACTTTCATAGTACTATTTTTTTAAAAGGAAATTACAATAAAATAGATTCTGCCAATTCCATGTTGCAACAGGGACTGCTCACAATAGATGCGGTTGGTTACAGGAAGCATATTCATAATCAAATAAAGCTACCGCATCTTGTCCTAATCGGTTTAATAAAGTCCCGCCAATTAAGAAGCAAAGGACTTGTTTAATCATAGAGGTATACAGGAGTGGTAGGTAAAACGTCCTTCAAAAATTTTCTTGTCTTTTATATTATCAATTGGATATTGAAATTCCGGACTGGACTGGACTTGCACTAAAACTGACCACTATGATCAATCTACCCGAAGCTTCTTGCAGCCTCTGCTCCTCGTGCTTGTAAAGTCATATTTCTTCAGGGTTCATAATTTTAGTTGCAGAATTGAAAGACTAGATCAAAACCAACATCTTTTGCTAAAGAAATGAGAGGAGAAATTATATATATATAAAGATAATTTAGTGAATTATGTCACTCATTGTAAATTAATTAAAAAGTATCATATGACAATATTACTCACCGTAATATAGCGCTCGCGCTCGGGAGGTCTATTTTAAACCCAAGAACCTACTTAACGTTGTGAATGAAAACTGCTATCGGTTTGGCTATGCAGCAGCTGCTTCCAATAATTAGGCAAAAGCAATGACAGTAACCCAATCGCCTGCCCCAATAGAAATGTGCATATACAATGTACAAGTAGTGGGGGACTTTGCCTCGGACACCGAGTAAACGAACAAAAGCCATTGCCACAACAATTTTGTCCTAACAGAAAGCAACAACAACTCTTCCAGATGTTTGTTTCCGAAAAGGAATCTCACTCACACTCTCCCTCTAACCATGATGCTTTTAGCTAGCTAAGACCTTTTCCCAAAATTTATTCCAAGAACTTGTAAAATATAACTTTAATGTACATAACTTTCAGAAAAACTTATATTCGTATAATTACCATATGCACCACCATTCTTTCCAAAATTATGAAGTAAGGAAAGTACTTAATTTGGAGTGAGTTACAAAAATCGAAAACAAACCTTTCAATATATTGAGAGTTGTCACATGAAATAAATAATTAAGATTATAATTAACGTATCCCCTAAGAAAGCAAATTATATTCGTGCTTCTGGGACTACTTGCTAAAAATTTTCTTAGCTATTTTCACCACATCTGATAATCTCTTTACTTGATTACCGTACACCCCTATCATCTCCGTCTCGATTTTTGATTTGAATACTGGAAGAAGGAGAGGGGTAGGCCTGTTTTAATTTTCTGGGCTCATATTAGAAACAGATCATGATTTAAGCCCAAAATTAAAAGTCCATATCATCTCTAGGCCCAATTCAAATTCCAAATCCATCAGCAAAATACTTTATTACGCTCACGTGCTTCCCATGTGCATCTTTCAAACTACATAAATTCCACTAATTTATTCACTTTTGGTAATAAAGAAAACAAAAAAAAAAAAAAAGACTCTGTTTTACACGAACACGATGGTTTCATTGCGGTTCCCATTCTCGTTTTCTCAGCCCAGAAATCACCCCAACACCACTACCCGTGCAACCTCACCTCCGTTCTCAGTCGCCGTCGTCGCCGCCGCCGCTGCAGCAACCGCCGCAGTGGCTGGCGTCGCGGCCTATCAAAACCAAAAACACCCACTTGTCCAAAATGCTTTGAATTTGCTATTCCCCAACCACTCGTCCTCGCACTTTTGGGCTGCACTCTCTCTCGCCGACAATTCTTCAGCTACAGTAGTTGACTCGAAAACCGGCACGTCATTTCCTTCCGTTATTGGTGATTCCCGAAAGCTGCTTGGGATAGGGCTGCGGAAGAAAAGCATTTTGGGGTTGAAGAACATTGATGTCTATGCATTTGGTAAAAAAAAACTTATTTTTCTTTAGTGACATTGATTCTCTTGTTCTGATTATAATCAGTTACGGTAATGCTGCAATACACATTGTGGACTTCAATTTAATGCATGGTTAGAGAATGGACTTCAGTTATGTTAAGCAATACGATCCATATACTACCATAGAGATATCAAATTAATAGTGAGCTCAGTAATTATTATATTACGTAATCTAGTTCCGTGTCATTACAAAATTGCATATTTTTTCAGGGGTGTATGCTGATCATGATGGTGTAAAGAAATTGCTCAATGAGAAATATGGAAATCTTTCTCTATCGGAACTCAAGGGAAATAAGGAGTTCAAGGATGATCTCATGGAAGCTGATATAGGCATGACTGTTAGACTTCAAATTATATACAGTAAATTAAGCATACGCTCTGTTCGCAGTGCTTTTGAAGAGTCTGTTGGAAACAGACTCCAAAAGTTTGGCGGATCGGATAATAAAGAGTTGCTTCAAAAGTGAGTGGCACTCTTGTATCCATTGTTCTTTTATGGTTGGTAATATTAATGAAGGTTATTTTTGCTTTTTTAGACTATATGGTTACATTTCATTTTTGTTTTCTTTTGGCGATACACATGTTTTTTCATTTGAGTTAATTTCATTCTAATCATATTCTGAGAGTTGACTTTGAAAAGGGCCTTCAGCAGATTGTTGCTGTGGATTCTCAGTTCTCATTCTTATCAGCAGTGTGCCATAAACCCATCCTTTTTTTTCACTTTCTTTTTTAATAAAAAAAATCTCCCTTTCCATCAAACCTTTTTTTTTGTTCAATTAACCTAATGGCCTTTTTGAATGCAGGTTCACTTCTCAGTTTAAAGATGAATACAAAATACCAAGGGGATCTGTGATTGAACTCTCAAAGGAACAGGGCCAGATACTTCGCACAAGAAGTAAAGTTTTTGTATCTTTCGTAATTGGACTGAAAATAATGAAGTTAATCAACTGTTATTTGCTTTCATTCCACTAAGACTGTTCATCTCTTCTTTGCTTTTAATACTGCCGGTATTCTTAGTTCAGCCATGGCCTTGAGTTTAGATCTAAATTGTACAAACAGTTGCAACAACTACCAGTCAGCCCCAACATATTACTGTGTTGTTATTTTCTTCCACACCAGAAGTTCTTGTGTTTAAGTTTTATATTTACTGTTATGGATGAAAGATTTTGAGATGTGCTTGACACTTTTCTATTTATGTTATAACTACAACAATGAAATTAATTCTCCAATTTTTGTTTATTTAAATCCTGCAGTTGACGGAAAGGAGGTGGGAAGTATCCAGAGCAAACTCCTCTGTCACTCGATATTGGATCTATACATTGGAGAGGATCCATTTGATAGAAAAGCCAAAGAAGATATTGACGTCAATCTGGCATCTCTCCTTTAAAAGTAGATAAGTTGTCTTCACTCAGTGTGAAAGGATAGTTAAAAAGTTTTCCTTCTTGTATAACTTCATGCTCCGAAAGCTATTGCTTTTCAAGGTTGCAGCACGACAGTATACAAGCTTGCAAAGACACTTTTTTGTTGATGAACTCCTTCTTCAAGTAGTTTTAATGTGCACCTCCATGATTCTTGGCCTGTCAAAACTATATTGCAGTAGAAATTCCATAAATTGATTGCAATTAACTAGACACCAGTCCCATTCCAGTAGGATGAATAACCCCTAAGAACCACCAGAGTTCAAGAATGCAATTATCTAAATAGTCATTAAGAGTCATTCCACTACCATTTCAAAATGTCATCTTCTTTGTTTTTGTGTTTGGGTGAAATGATAATTAGACTATGTTGACATTAAGGGAAATGTCTTATGATAATACCTCTTAGGCCATTGCCAACTAGGGAGACAGATGCTGCCCTGGGAAACAAATGGTTGCTTTCTTTGAGAAACTACTTCACCTAAGAGCAACTTTGATCTTTCATGTGGAGCTTTCATAGCAGGAATCTGCGGTTCTGATAGTTGGATCATAAAAGTATTTTGTACTCTACAAATTGTACTTGGAAGATAATCATGTAAGAAAAAACCAACTTGATATTTTTTACTTTAGCTAGGAAGACCATAAATTGATTTTTCCCCTACCAGTTTTGGATTGGGAACATTGTCTCTTCTTCTGTTTAGTCTACAAATCCTAGATAGCAATGAAGCATGCAGTTTATTCTCAGAATCAGGTTACTGTGATGCACTTATTATCTTATTCAATCTTAGACCATCCATGGCAAAAATATCAGCCACTTTCACTGGTGAGAATGGATAAATTGGCAGCATAATTTTGAGAACTTTAATTACTATGGACCCATAAGGTTGCTATCAGTACAATTTATGCCTTGGTTGATTCTTAGGGAAAGAACCCACTATGTGCTTTTCTTGTGTAGTAGAATCCAAAAAGTCACGGGCATTAGGCATTTACTCTGCGGGACGGAACATATGAAATCTTGTAAAAGATGCCAGGAGACCAACGACCGGTGACCGAACCTGGCCGGTGTACACCAAAGCAACCATTAGGTGCAAATAGCTTGGTGTATTAGGCAGTGACTGTGATGATGGGTCCAAATTCAGCAAATAAATTTAGACGAGAGAATGCTAGTGGACAACAAAGCAAAACAAGGTAAGAGAGACAAGAAACCAGAAATGTCAAAAGCGGAAGAAGGCCATAGCACCAGTTGCTTCCAGCTCTACCGCTTCTCAATTCTCATTTCTCTATCAGATTTTCTTTGCTTCTTTCCGACTTTCGTAACGTCCACGGACCATTTAATAACCCAAAAGAAGAGATAAACAAGATCAATTTACTGATAGAATAATGAATTAGGAACATTACATTCTATGCAAAAGACTAAATTATATACACGTCGGCCTCACACTAGATCAATCAAAATTAGCTCGACCCCATGATCATCCAATTAGCCGCCTTAAACTAACCCAACCACAACCACAGTCCACCCAAAATATGGTAGTGTCCCACCTTCATTTCAACTACAAATTTAAGACTTAAAACAAGTAAAAGCCCAACGCCCTTTGTATTGTTCTGTTCTCTTTGCCCACTCGCTTGCCATCTCATACTGCCATATGTGGCGCGCTTGCTGGTGACAATTCAATATGCTCTTTAAAATCTTAGCAGGTCCAGTGCTTCCTTGTCAGAAGATGACTGACTCTCACCGAAGCTTATCCCCCACGTTTTCACTTTCACTTCTTTTTCTTTACACCTTTTCTCTGCCTCGTGTTAATCATATTTTCAGTCTCTTCCTCAGCTAGACATCCACGTGCCTCACATAACCATTTAAAATCCCCCCTGAAAACCCCGAAAAGGCAAAGCAATCATTCTTAAGAAGGCTGCGAAATTACTGCACTTGGGCAAAATTTTGAGCCTACAGTCTAATTGATCTAGATTTTAGTACTTGAGCTCAGAGAGATGGCTGGGGCATGTGCTCAAGATTGACGGCACATTCCTTCCACAAACTGGGGAGGATTTCTGGCTGGTGCTAGCCGAAGAATTCTCAGTCTGTTGTGATTGTAATGTAGGAATGGATGAGCCAGCTTTGCTGCTAGTGGAACTTGTTCTCAAGTTGCCACCACTAGGAGGAGACCCAACAACTAGAGCAGATGAAGATTGATTGCTAGTGGGTATTTGTTGCCCTTGGGGTGCTAAGCCATACTTGGAATGTCTTTCAAAAGATATCTGAGTATGGCCTTGTGGGGATCTTACTTGTTGCTGGGAAACATTCTTGAGGGTTGAGGTGCTGGATAATGCAAGGGTTGTAGGAGGGACTTGACTAGTTGGGTTTCTTATTGAGTTTTTCCATTGGGGTGATTGATTAGAACCGTTGCCTTGGACTAGACTTTGCTGGAAAATTGAGGAATTGGTAGAGATCTTTGCAGTAATGGTAGATGAAGGAAGGGTATTAGATGTTGGTGCTTTGCTTCGTGCAGCTGATGCAGGTTGCTGCTGTTGCTGCAACATTTGCTGCTTAAGCTGAAGCAATTGCTGTTGCTGGAAATTCTGAGAATTGGTAGTATTTGGGACATTTGTGGTTATTGCAGATGAGGTGGTGGCGCGAGAAGGCCAATTTCCAGAGACTGGGGATGAAACAAAGTTAAGTGTCCTAGATGAATCGTCGAAAACAAGTGTTTGTGCATTCACAGCAGGTGACTTCCCCAAACCTGGCTTTTTACTCTCGTCGTGATTTGATGAACTTCCGCCGGTCTTCATCTCCAATATCTGGTTATTCTTCTGCAGTGCAGCCTGAGTTGCGGGTGCAACCTGGTACTCTTGCCGAGCCATATCAGGGAGGTTTTGAAATATTGCAGGATTTGGTGGCATAGATGAAAAATTAAGGTTCGAAGCTGAATTGCCTCCACCGAAGGAGGCAAATGACATGGCAAATGCCTGGGGGGTGAGCTCAACTCCACCCTTTAAACTCTTCTGCTTTGATTGTTGCTGCTTCTCACTATGATTTCCACTAGTACTACCGCCACCAACCGCTGGAGATGGCATCAAGGTGAAGTTCAGTGGGTGAAAAGGAACTGAGAATTTTTGGCCATAGACAGTTGTTTGGTTGTGAAAGGGTCGGCTAGCAGCAACTGATGGAGTATTCTCCCCACTCATCTCAACCTCAAGCTTGCGATTTTGACTGGATGATGACACAAGCTGCTTTTGTGCCTGCTGTGATTGCATGCTTGCTGAGCTCATAAAATTTTTACCACTAACCGGCACCACCCTTGGCTGCTGACAATGCAATTGCTTGTGGGACGACAAAGAGCCACTTGATGTGCTTGTATTCTGATGAGCTGCTTGCATTAATGGTTGAGAGTGAGGTTGTTGTTGATGCTGAAGTTGAGAAGGATGGAATATTTGAGATGAATAGAAAGAACCACTAAAGAATGGCAATGTTTGAGGATGTGTTTCTCCTCTGATTGCAGGTGGGGTTCCAATAGGAGCCGGGACAGGGAATGGATACCCGTTACTCTGTAGTATAGTCAAGTATGGAGCTTCATTGGCTGCCAGATTTGGGTAGTTATAGCTAACTGCTGCAGCTGCTACTGGCAATGCCGTAGAGCTTGAAGGAACTGCAGCTGCTGAATTCCCAGATAATGATGAACTTTTAGTAGAGTTGGCTGCACATTTTGAAGGCCCAGGCTGATTTGCTGTGGCTGCTACTGCTGCTTGTTGCTGACTTCCAGGAAAGATGAAAGCAGGACCATGCTACATTTCAAAGGAAAGATTATCAGCAACATTCCAGAATCATACCAATGGAACAACTTAAAGTGAATAATATGTAGGAGATGACCCTCAGAACCAAGTCAAGTGACCTTGGAGGAAAAAACATACCAAAAGGTTACCAGCTGGAGCTGGGTGTGGAGCTTGTGGAATCATTCTTTGCACTGGATCCAGGAAATTAATGCCCTCAGAGCTTTTATCTTTCTGATTAAGACCCGAAAAGTTTGCCACAACCTGACCTTTGTCTGGCCCAGTATTCAGGTTTAAAACTGGAAAGCTTCCTGGCAGAAGGTTACCATGAGTTAAGTTTTCTGTGGAGCGTATGGTCAGATTGCTGGGTTTGGCCCCAGATGTGGAGGCAGAACCAGCTCCTGCCGGCCAGAAAGGATTCATCGTCGGCAGTTGCTGATTCAAGTATATGTTGCGAGCAATGTAACAGTGGGTGGTGCACCTCTTTGGCCAAGGTTGAGAGAGCATAAATGGGGGAGGCTGAATCTTCTAGCAAATAGAAAATGAATCAATTTAATAAAAATGAGAAAAGAAAGAAAAGAATATGACAAGCTTAACTGATACATATACATACCTGTTGAGCTGTGACTGGTCTGGTACTCCCATCCACGGCCATAACTGTTTGAAATGGAGGCATGTATCTGCCAGATTGAAGGGAAAAAAGAAGTTTACTTCTTTGTCATGTCTTTGCTGCATGGATATTGTACTAAAACATTGAGCAGAAATATATAGGTTTAAGATATATTACCCCATAGGCGGAAGAACATTTGGCCAGCCAGCTACAGCAAGTTGCAAAGACACAGAGCTAGATTGAGCTGATAAGAACAGAGAACATCAGTAAAGAATCACAGTTGAAGTCACAAATCAAGTTCAGAGAGTCTAAAATCATCAAATTACCAGTGTTTTCTACTTTAGGAATGGCAGGTTTAGGCTGGGGCTGTTGCTGCTTTTGACTTTGCTGATGTAGTTTAACAGAACTATCTCCTTCATTATCCTGATTTGGCTTTCCCAAATCAATCTTCAGTTGGCGCTTCTCTCCAATTGCCCCTATCTTCTTCTCTTCAACTTCCTTTATTGCTGGTTCCTTCTTTACAAGTCTCTGGGCTTTTTCTTCATCCTTCATCAAAGATTTCTACACAATATATAAAAACCAAAGCATTAATACCTAGCTTGAAAATTAATGATAAAAAAAAATATAGATCATTGAAAAACTTAAAAGCGTTAGGCAGCCGATGGTCGTCACCATTTTGACATCGTTGGCAGAAGGATCTGATGGAAAATCATTGAAGCCATTCCTTTCAGGAGATGATACCATAGGAGGAGGAGCCTGTTGGACAAATCTTCTTGAGTAATGACAGCAAAATAGCAACGATAATCTAATCTGGAATGCGACAAGAAGGTACCTCACCATCAGATCAATCTTGAACTTTTCTTCTTTTCGGTTCTCGTTCTCCAGTACAGTTGAACCCCTAAGAGTTTTCACCAGCAAGAGGATTAAGAAAGAAAAGAAGATATCAAAATAAAAAAAAAAAGAGAGCAAAGATTCTTTGATGCTCACGCTTTTGTCACCGTCGAATCCATTTTAAGGCACGTAGCTGATTTTTCCTCGGCCGAAATAGTTTTTTTCTCAGTAACAAGACCACCTGAGCAACTAGATTCTTCAACAATAGATGGCTTCGAATCACCTTGCTTGGTTACCTCTTCCTGTAGCTCCATTGTCAGGGATGTAACCTTAGAAGCATCAATTTCATGAGTAGTCTCACAAGATTCCACACCTAATTTTGATGTTATCTCCGATTTTGAAGGGCAACTTTCCTTTTTCTCATGTGTCTCGCTCTTAACCTTAACCGCAGACGTAATTGTACCATTCTGAACTGGATTTGAAGGATTATCAGCCTCAAGTTTCTTTTTCTTTGGGGCTGCATATGAAAAAAAAAAAGGAAAATAAAGCATCAGGAAAAGCAAGACAAACGAGAAAACGTTCACAATCTGGAACGAATCCTTGATATAACACACGGACCAGCACCATCAGGCAAGAGATCTGATGCAGAGCTATTGTTCTGGGCCAAAACTGAAGTTGATGATTTGGTATCCTGACTGACGCCCTTAGCGTCTTTTGGTTCAAGCTTTGTGATGTCATCATCATCATTCTTCGTGTTCTGGGATTGTTTCATTAGCCCGTACAAAACCTCGGCAATTTCAATCTCGATATCATCTTGTTGAACTGATGAGCTAGAAGATTTGGCGAACTTTGGAAGCCGAGTCTTGGGACCATTCGGTTTCTGTACAACACAAAACACAAAAATTCAATCTTTCAATTCATCCACCAAAAATTTGAAGAAAAACAAAAATCAAAGCAAGACTAACCGTCTTCTTCCTAACCGAAACATTTGAAGATGAAGGTGAATTAGCTTCAGCGCTCCGACTGGCCGGCGAGGAGGAAGTTTTATGGTCTTCCCAAAATCCGCCATTTCCGTTGACCCAGTTCTCATGCGACCTTTTAACAGAAGCTGCCAAAACCCAAACAAACACACATCAGAACCAATCCCCCGATTTAAATTTTTTTAGAAAAAAATCCAAATTTGGTGTACCAGAGCGAGCCTTTCTTGGGACCAAAGCTCCAATCAACTCATCGGAGGCCTTCAAAGCCGGCGATTGCCTCACGGGTCTGTTTGGAGGTAAGGATTTTCTGCTATTTTGGTTAGACAAAGAGGAAGAGAATGATGTGGTGGTGTTGTGAGAATTCGTGTGAGATACTCTTCTTTCTTCGATTTCATAGTCTTCTTCATCAGCTACACTTTCTTCAGTACTCTCTTCTTCTCCTTCTTCTCTATTACTCCCTTGCGTTAAACTATCTCCTCTCCTGCGCTTGTTCTGAATCTTATGATTCGAAAACTCTCGCTCTCTATATCGATCTCTGTCTCGGTCACGGTCATGGTCATGGTCATGGTCACGGTCTCGGTCTCGGTCTCTGTCTCTGTCTCTTTTGTTTGATCGATCTCGTAATCTCACTGTATCTTGCAACTCCATCTGTCCATCTTCTTCTAAGAAAATCAAAAGCCAAAAAAAAAAAAAACAGTGAGAACACGGATTAATTCAGCCTCAACGAGAAAATCATAAGAACAGCCACAGGAGAAATAGCTATGAACCATGTGATTCGCGAAGACAGCTGCTTCTTTGTCGGCGTTTTGGCAATCCATTAGCGGAGGCCATATTAGATCTTCTGACTTCTTTGCTTCTATCCATATGTATCAATCAGTTTTCGTCTAATAAAATCACTCACCACTCAATTCACCATAATCTAAAATCGAAACAGCCTTCGCTATCAGATTCCCTGGCCTTCTCAGCTAAAGAAATTAGCTTATCAGAGGAAGAGAATCGATAAATTACAAGAAGTATCAACCTTCTGTCTCTCTCTCCTCTCTTCTCTCTGGCGTCTCTTCTTTTTCACCTGGTTTTGGTGTTCTTTAGTGCTCAAATCTCATCTCTTTTCTTTTTTTGTATTGCTCATTCACTCACGCGAAACCTACTCCAGCCACACCGAACGGCTCAGATATCTCAATGACGCCTTAGACTTGATCTTAACCGTCAGATTAAAAGTTAATCTGACAATGGTGATTTGGCGGGTGCCAACATGGCAGAAACGTCAATGTCCGCTGGAATTTAACCAACGTGGCACAATTTTTATATCTTCTTTATCCGCATACTCTTCCCACGCGTTTGGGCGCGTGAAACATATCTCATCCACTGACCCCTCGGGGTCGAGTCATTCCTAGGTTCATTAGATCCCACCAATGAACAAACACCTGTCAATTTCTGATTGGCTGTACCGACAAATCCAAATATCTCTCTCTAATTGTCCATCATCTGGACCACGTAAAGCCTTTTTTGCCCGGCTCCGTCTGTCCAATTAAAAGATGGAAGGTAAAGTCCACAAAAAGCATCGAATAATCACGTGAGACTTGAGGACCGAAATCACCCGCTTCAGTCCGTTAAATTTCAGTATATTTTTTAATACCAGCGGGACCCACAAAGTAAAACGTACAGGATGAAAATACTTCCTTAGAGAGCATTGGTTATCCGACGTGGACGTATTAACCTCTGCTTTGACGAAAAAGCGTGTCCGAGCTGGCAGTCACAACTACCAACCCCCCCGCATAATTAAACCGAATCGAACGGTCCATGATTACTTGGGCAGCAAAGTGCACAGAAGTGGAGTCACGATCACAGAAGTTGCGCAAAACAAGTGGGCCCAATTTGGTTTCCAATCACAATACTTCCGCTATCCTCTGTTAAATTCTGTGACGTCAACTCACTCCGTCTTTCACTGTTTACAGGAACGGTAGTAGCGTACATGCGGTTCCACGATGAGTTAAGGTACGCAGCGTTGTTAGGCTATAATTAAGAATATAATATATATATATATATTAAAATTAAGAAGGTGGGGTCCAAGGGGGATAGTCGTTGGCATGTGGGGTTTTATTTAATGATGATGCCACGTGGACAGTATGCCACGATCCAAGGCAGCAATCACTGACAGTGGGGGGCTGTGATCGCGTTTTATTCGGTTTTTGTTTAATAACTGCTCGTGGCTTTGGATTTCGTTGTTGTTGCCACACCGGCTCCACTTTTTCATGTTTTTTACCTCTTTATTTCTTTTATTTTTTTATAATATATTTTGTCAAATCTTCCAAGGTTTGCAGATTAGAATCGAATCATTTTTTTTTTTTCGGTGTGTGCCTAAAATCTAAATCGAATCAAAGTTTGGGACATGACTTTCAAAAAAGTTTGGGACATGAAAAGATTGAATAACGGGATAAAAAACGTGTGAATGAATGGTGCAATTCTTGCTTTTTTTTATCATGAACTTCAAATACTTCTTTATAAGAAATTTTTTAATTATGACACCTCTTCATTTCCCAGTATTGAATTGCTATTTATTCTTCATTTGGGAAGAAAATAAAGGAAACAAAAATATTATATACACAAAGAGACACGTTCTCTTGAACATAAAGCAACTTCTTTCCATTCAATAATCTTCCTTTTCTCTTCATAATCCCATTTCAAGTAAGATTATCAAACTTACTTTTCTTGAATAGCACCATAGATAAAATGGTAAAAAAAAACAATGAAATGTAATTTATTGATATACTTTAATAACTATGAAGATAACTAGGGTCTGATTCTTTGATTAACATTGAATACTTTAATACTGAAAAAGATTTGATTCCTCTATTGAAAATTAATACTTTAATATCGGAACCCACTTGAACTTTTTAGCCACCCAGCAAATTTTATTCAAAAACAGATAAACTAAATTATATGATTGGGCGGTACATTGAAAGACTAAAAGGGGTATATTAAATGCTAATTTATAGTTTAAGTTCTTACTTTCAATATGTTAAGTAGGCCAGGCCCCTCGTAGTTGCAAATATACCTTTGAGTTGGGCTAGTTGGCATTTCAAATGATTTAAGTATTCTCTATCATAATACTATTGCAATCTCTTGGCCAATGAAAGATATGATAAGGACATTATTTTATGCAAATTAAAGCAAGCATTAATTTAATAACAAATAAATTAAAGTACAAATGATCATATTATATTATATATATAATAAGGTTGTACCTGTAGACAGTCCATAATTTAAAGTTTTTATAATATATAGTTTTTTTGTTTTCAATCATAAAGTGACAAAAAAGCATGCTTCTTTGTCTTTCCTTCCAACTCTCAAAGTCTTTTTGAGTATTAAAACAAAGAGAGGGAATCCACCTCTACTTCCAACTTTCGTTATAAACAAAACCAATAAAATATAATATAATATACAAGTTTTAATTTTATACCCTTGTTGTTCTTAAAAATCAAACAAATGCCTAGCTTGTTGTAATTTGACTTTTAAGCTTAACTTCATTTTTCAAATACAGTTTTAATTACAAGCACGACTAAAAGCAATATTATATGAGAGTGGGTTCCATGCTTAATAAATAATCCAATAATAAATTTCTAGATTATAGAATAATAATCATAATTAAAAAAAAAAACATTAGATGGAAGTTTGGTTCAAATTCAATTAATAGACATCAAAGGTTGAAACATAGAAAACATATATTTGTCTTGACGGATTTGTCAATGCGGTAATGTTAATGTAAAGCATTTCATTTTTTTATATAATAAAATATTGAAGTTTATTTATTTATTTTAATATAAAATTGGGTTGGATTGATATTGAAGTTAGTGAAGGATATTTTATTTATTTGCCAGCTGTAATCGAGCTCCGTGGTGGAAATTAGTGGTACAAAATTATTTTGTTGGGTCTCTGGTTCGTTTTCTGTTTTCAAATATTGGACCCTTGACTTTCTAATATCTACGTAACAAATATTATAAAAAAACATACACACAAACACAAATTTGTGATGATATTATATATAAGGAGAAAATGAATAAATTTCTTATAATTTTTTTTAAAGAAATTTCTCCTCTGACTTTCTTCATTAATTAGTAGGAACTTATTATAAATTAAGAATAGAGGAACTAGACAATATAATTAATATATTACTAGTTAGGATATAAATTTTTGCTTAAAGAAGGTTTGATCCTAACTTAGTTGTGAATGAAAACAAATTAAAAAGTTTAAGATTTTGGAACTTTGATCGCTAAAGATTGAGATGCAGGTAGTGTCGATGGTGAATGTCTAAGACAGAACTTAGAGTGGATTGAACACCGAGTTATGATTATGCAGACTAAGGGAACCTGAGGAACATAAAAAAAAGTAAGTTAATGGCAGGTGCAGCGGGGGTGGTCGGTGATGGTCCTTTGACGCTCAAGTCAGGTGAGATAATATGGAGAAAATTCCTTAGAGGTTTACTTGCTTTAGAGAAAGTGTCAAAAATTTAGAGAGAATGTAAAGAGTTTTACTCACTAGAGAGAGATTTTGAATTTTGAATTTTGAATTGTTCAATTGTCCTTCATCACCTTTAAATTTTGGAGACTTAACTTGAGTTTAGAATGTACCAAACTAAAAAACTCCTCTCAAAGGCAACATGCGGCGACCTACTAATAGAGAACAATCTTTATCATGATGGTCCTCTGACACTCAAGTCACGTGAGATAATATGGAGAAATTTCCTTAGAGGTTTACTTGCTTTAAAGAAAGTGTCAAAAATTTAGAGAGAATGTGAAGAGTTTTACTCACTAGAGAGAGATTATGAATTTTGAATTGTTCAATTGTTTTTTATCACTTTTAAACTTTGGAGACTTAACTTAAGTTTAGAATGTACCAACCTAAAAAAACTCCCCCCAAAGGCAACATGCGGCGTCCTACTAATAGAGAACAATCTTTATCATGATGGGTATTTTGGAGAACTTCATTTGGAGGGACAATAAGGTCATTTGACATTCTTTTACTATAAATATTGGTGATTTGTCACTTTTGGAGTTGTCAGCCTTAGCTTGGTGAGACTTGAAGAGTACTAAGGGATCGTTTAACTTTGTCTTTTATCACTTTTAAACTTTGGAGACTTAACTTGAGTTTAGAATGTACCAACCTAAAAAACTCCCCTCAAGGGCAACATGCGACGACCTACTAATAAAGAACAATCTTTATCATGATGGGTATTTTGGAGAACTTCATTTAGAGGGACAATAAAGTCATTCGACATTCCTTTACTATAAATATTAGTGATTTGTCACTTTTGGAGTTGTCAGCCTTGGCTTGGTGAGACTTGAAGAGTACTAAGGGATCGTTTGACTTTGTTCCCCCCCCCAAGTCTAGCGAATTCAGTGTGGAGCTGCTCAACTATTCCAAACAACTTCTGTCTACAGTATCAGCATTGTCAGCAATGACCAGAATTCCAAGTCCTGTTGACGTGGCGCTCGATTATTGGCTCATTAAAAATTTTATCATATAATATTATCTTTTAGGTCTAACAACTACATGACACAACATCCAAATACTCCTCTAATAGGTCTCACAATTGATATAGTGAGTCATAACCTAAGGTGACGTGAAAGTCTACTAGTGGGCTCACGCTGATATGACGGATACTTAAGTCTAGATGACGTGTCCCTAACACCGCAACTAAGTAGAGACACATGATCTGACTTAAGTCTCATTTCATGAGCTGAGTTATAAAGATCCAAACATTTTGGTTTGAGCTCAATCCTACTAAAACAGCTCGCAATGAACCAAGTTACTCAAAAAGCCTAGACCTAAGTGCTTGATTGAACTCCCTTGCATTAGACTAAGAGTCACAGATCTCTACCCTCAACATTAATCAATAAATATGGTTATTTTGAAATGAACCAAAAAAAGAGAAACTTTGCAACTTTCTTCATTTGTCATTTGTATTTACAACCACCGGATAAATAATTTTTCAATAATGAATTTCACCAATTTTTTTATATATAAAAACAGAAATATTTCTGAAATAAGCACATGCATAGCACGCGAGCCTCGTCCAGTAGGGTTGAACCGGCAAACCGGCCCTTTTTCAAATTGCAGGCTTTATATATATATATATTCTTAGGGTCCCATGAGCCAACATGGGAATCCTAATTTCATATTCCCATGCCATATCTCAAATCTTATTGGGGCCCATGAACCATAATTTTATGTCTTCTCTTTATTCTTTTTATCTTGATAAGTCAATCATAAGTTGATGTTTTTATTGTCATCACAAGAAGCAAACATTTATGGAAGTTTAACAAATCATATGGCTATGAAAACTATATTGAATTGCAACCCCTCCATTAAAAGAAGTATTAAAACAGTGAATAAAACCAAAGTTGTGAGCACGTACAGTGTTGCTGTAACTATCAAAGGAGTTAAAGACTCGAAATTTTCAATTAGGGAACTGCGTTTTCACAATTGATTACAAATTTTTCAAAGAACACCTTTTTACTTTTCGGTTGCGGAAAAAGTAAAATGACAATGATTTTTCCTTGCAGGGTAGGTATAAAATATGAATCATTAAAATTTGGACTTGAGAACATTTTTGAACACATTCTAGACTTTGGGTCTCCATATCTTGTTCACATGATATGAGATGACTTGCACATAAATTAGAAGGCAACGAAGTGGATGATGGAATCATTATAACACTGTTTTTTCGTGTTTAAATAAAATTAAAGAATGGCCTATGGTAATCGGTCTTTAAAGTAAACAAAAGCAGCTTATCTAACTTAACTCTAGAGATCTCTACTGGCCAATTGATTTTGAAAAAACTGACTTGATTTCAGAGGAACATATGCCAGCCCTATTTGCTTCACATGGTGGTGGTCCTCAATTTTTTGAGTATATTGTTTTGGAAGTTTCCCAGAAGCTGTTTATAGATGTCTCAGTCATTGGACTTTAACTGGGATAGAAAAATGCATCAAAAGCCACAGAATTTAGACTAACATGACAATTTTTTTCTAACATCTAAACACATTGCGTCTACAGAAATGCTTAGAAAAATTCTTCCACAGTCAGACGTTCTATAGAATATTCAGATAAATTCCTGGAAGTCCGATACTCTTAACAGACTCTGATTTCAATAATCACAATTATGTTATAGATTTTTTGCCTAATCTAAGGATAAAATATAGCATAACATTCAAACATATATTTTTAGCAGACTCTGTCGGCCTAATACTCTTTTTACACTTGAATGTTTACTGTAATAACTTATAGCTAGACTGCTCATATTTCAGTCAACTAAAATTCAGTACCCACATATACTTTTGAAATATACATCAATTTGTCAAGGCTCAGCTAAGGCAAGCATGGTGTTCTGTGATGCTTTCGATGTTGGATGAGATCTGCTCCATGGTTCTCATGCATTTTGTGCATCAAACTATGAATGGATGAGATTCATGAGAATGCTAGCAAGGTAAACTCCACAGATTATCATCTGGAATCCAAATATCAGATAATGGGCATAGGTCACATTAAATGGATCATACTTTAAAATGAAATTTGGGGGCCGACATTTCTTTTCATTAAACAGTTAAGATCGCAGCACCTTAGTGGTACATTACAGTTTACAAGGGTCCTACTGGTGCATGCCTTGGTCATCCTTCAATGACCCCAGGAAATAAATTCACATACTGCTATACAAACAACTTTTATCAAGAGTGTATAAGAACTTGTCTCTACATCTCATGTCAAAACAAAATAGTACTTCTATCCCATTAATACCAAAAATGCCATTGTAGGACATGGGTAATAAGCACCATAACTTTGCCCAAAAAAAGTAATAGGTCATTTTGAGATTCATAATAGAAACTCACCTGTTTACATTTGTGTGCAAACATATCATTAAACCTTCAGCAACTCCTGCAAGATAATCAACATAGAGATATATGTTATGTCACATGCCTCTATATATCACAAATTTGTCCTATGTCGTCAGTTTTATAAAAAAGTAGCATACCTTCTCTTTCTGTTTGTAGATGCTTTCAATCTTCTTCATATACTCATCTGTTAGTTTCTGCATGAAGGGAAGAGTTTCAGTAATTTGAGTACTAGGAGGTGCAATATTGGTAGAAAAGAGAAAAATATATAAAATGGGAATACTGTGATGAAAGTGGAATAAATATTTCTAACTAGTATTTATTTGAGCAACTTCAGTGACAAATTTCTGACACCAACTGGAATAACAATTATTGGCTAATCATAGGAGTTCAGAGTTTCACCAATTACTTGCATGTACAAATTGCAGCATGCCACTATTGTTGACCTAAGGGTTCCAAGCACCCTTTGAACACCTGGACTATTCTTCTTTGTTTCTGTCTGTAGGATGAGCAGAGAGGATGGGGGTGGTTATACTTAAATTCTTTGTTCAAAACCGTTTTTTATTTTTATTTTTATTTTTTCTCCTTATCCAGATGATATATGAACCTGAGATGTCCAGAGATCAGCAAAGAGGTATTCAGAACAATTCATGTTGGCTGTTTCCTAGATCACCTAGCACAATTCATACTAGTGGTTTCCTGGTTTTAAGTCCTGGGTTTGCAGCACGCTAGAATATGTAGTAAACCACTAAACAAAAGAAGCATCAAGCTTACCTGCAAATCACTTGACAAGTCCTTCGCATTGTCTTCTGAGAGCTTCTTCTCCTGCGAAGAAAAAACATAATGATAAGTAAAGAAGGTCTAAAGAGACAGGAATAATATATATTGAGAGAGAGAAAGAGAAAAGGAAAGCAAAGAAAAATTAACAAGTAGCCCAGAGAGTTAAGGAGATCTAAAGTTTCAGACCTTCTCTAGTTTCTCGTAGGCTTTTAAAGCATCCCTTCGTATGTTCCTCAGTGCCACCTGTAAATGGTTGGATAGGTGGAGATAATTAAAGATGACAAAATCAGTGACTTTATACAAGTACATATAAGACATTCATGCTATTAACCAACAGGTGCAATTCCAAAACGCCTGTATTTTAAGTTATTGCAGAGCACCATAATCAAAACTCACATATCACCTGTCCAACCATCTTAAAGGATTTTAAACCAATAACTTTACAATTTCTCTATCCAATTTATAGACATTAGACTAATAAATTATGCAATTTCAGAAACCACTGCCTTTTGCTATGATATCAGCCTACCTTCAAAGTATACACTCAAGAGGGATAAAAAAGATTTAAAGAATTTTTATGTTCAAGATTGATTACAATGAGCAAGTTCTCAGATCATGGATAAAAGAAGCACAAGTACCTTTCCTTCCTCAGCCTGTTTGGCCACAACTTTTGACAATTCCTGCAGTTCATATAAAATTACAACCCAAAGATCATAGTTAGAAGCACAACAGGGGAAGTTACTCTGATCAGTTACATATTCAGAAAGCACTATGCTTCAATCTCTCTCATAAACAATATCCAACATAAAATAACTAATTAAACAAGGATATATATTCAGAAAGCACTATGCTTCAAAATCTCGCATAAACAATATCCAACATAAAATAATTAATTTAACAAGGATTTTGCCACTTTTTCTACTCAAAAGACATGCCTTGTCATTATTCTGAGGACAACCAAATGTTACCTTAATTTATTGTTTAAAGATATTTGCAAATTCCATAAGAGGTGCTACCATGTTTGCAGTTGATTTTTTAATGTATGAGCACTCACAAGAAACCACATTACAGTTACTAACCCAAACTAAAATTACAACATAAGCTTGTTTCAATATCAATATCAATATTAATCCAGTTAAAGAATTATACTAAAAGTTCAAACAGGTTGTCATCTCGAATCAAATTTGAGAAAATAAAACATTTTATACTCAAACAATATTTGAACAATTATATATAAACAACACTCTTGAGATTCAAAACTACATGGGTCAGTCTGCAATGTTATGCGAATCAAGGACCTCGAAAAATATTGGCAACGATTGGATACACTGAGTATTTCACATGCTTGAGAAAAAATTAAGATACCTTTCTTCTTTCAGATGTCAGCTGAGGGAGGCTCAACCTTATCACTTCACCATCATTGTTTGGAGTCATACCAAGATCAGAGTTCACTATAGCCTTCTCTATAGCCTTTAAGCTGCAAAACATAACACGTCAAAGACAATGAATGGAGAGGATATAATACACAAAAATTACAGAAGACAGTCCTGAAAAACAAGGAGTTTTTCTACTCTACATTCTAAATAACATATCTCTATATTTATCCACCAAAAATGAGTCCATACATCAAACAAGATTTACTGGCTAATACAGATTTGTTAGTTTTCCCTGTTACAGTAAAAAGAGAGTTGAAAATTCTTGATCCATATTTGCAACTAGATACAGGGTATCTATTGTAGAAGATTAAATTGCAAACACCAGGTACTTAAAAGAATTTAAACTTTATTCATGGCCTCGGATTTATTGAATACCTGGATTTGTCATATGGCTGAATCAAGAGAGAACTTGCATCAGGAGTACTGATCTGAGCTATGCTCTTCAAGCCAACCGGACTTCCATAGTACTCCACCTACAAAATCATTATATTATGCATTGTATTATGATATAACTTTTATAAGAGAAAGCATCTTAACTGGACTATACTTGCAATAGATTCACATCAGTGATACTGAACTGTTTGGTTTTATAGACGGCATTATTTCTTACACAATCATCTGCTCCCATTGTTACCTCTTAAGCATATTATAATTTCTTTATGGGTGAACAGCTTGACTTGAGAACTAGCTAGGAGAACCAGACAACTGACTCATGCATATAGCAGATGATAACTAATAAGCATGGCTTATACAGAAAAAAAGTGATGGTTCAAAATATATCCCTAAAATGGATTTGACATGGAAAATCAGACTCACGGATGGAGTGGCAAGAGACAACACAGTCATGTGGCATGATCTCCATGCACAGAAGCAATATAGGAGAAAATAATATGGGAAACTATTCTATTTTGCTGATATAATTATCACATTCAGAAAATGTGATAACATAAATGAAATAATTTTAGTTCAAAATTTTATATTTAGTAAGAATGCAATTAAAAGTGGCACTGAATTGCTAATTAAAAGTGAAATGTGACTGAACTACTATCTCTGCTTCATATCACAAGGATGAAACGTATATACTTCATGCATTATTCTGGCAGCATTCACCTCTGTACATTTGAGCAAAGCTCTTCCATATCTACCCTTCTGTTTTGCATACACAAATTAAGATTCAACAAGATTACGAAGTTCATCTTAAAACAACTGAACCTGATCCATCCTAAGGTTGAGTAATAGAATTCAGTCTTCATATCAACAGTTTCATAGTTTATATCTATCTCCAACTTATATGTCAGAACAAAATTTAAAACAAAGCAAACACAAAAACTGGCAATAGGAGTCAAACCTCAATCTTATCTAGCATGGCTGGATTTGCTCTCCCTGTCCTTACTGAATTGAAGTTGGTTCGAACCATCTCGATAGTCTTCTCCATCCTAGCTTTCTGCAAAATCATTTAAGATAGTCAATAACTGCTTCCCACCAATCACTAGCAGACCATTTCATCATTTATATATAATCTTGCAACTTACAACATCTTTCTCAATGGAAGATTTCTCTGCTTCAATTTCTTCAATAGTTGCACACCTCACAATTTCTTTGCTGCATAGTTCCCAACAACCATATGCATATATAATAAATGAAATCAGTGCAGCATTTCAACAAACAGTAAGCACGCTAGATACTAGTTCAATTATGAGCGAAGACACTTGCCTCTTGTGCGCCAATTGTTTTACAACGACAGCTTTGCTGGATAATTTCACAACTCTAGAGTAGTTTGCAGCTGAGCTCCACTTGTACACATTGACGCTGCTAGCACGGCACGTGGCACTGTCGCCTATTCTATGATAAGAATCTGTATAAAGAGAGAAGTAACAAATAATTTTTAAAATTTTTAAAAAAACCCTCTGTTATAAGAAAGGAACTGAAAATTGTAAACACAAGTAATCAGAGGGAACAAAATTGAAACCTGAGAGGAAAAGGAGAGCTTTGGAAGGATTTGACTTTGGTTGAAAAATGGACCGCGGGGGCCTTGTTGAGGAGAAGTGGGTGGCCATGGAAGCTCGGACCGAAGCAAAAAAATCGGTGACTTGGGTTCAAATGAGCGTCTTCGTTCGTCTACAACTGGGAAGACGACGTATGCAAACTTGTGGATAAGAACTTTGCTGCCACTTCAAGGGCTCTGTTTGGTTTTGTGTATCGGCATCCTCCACCGGTATGGTTAAATGCCAGTGCTGGGTCATTTCCTCGTTTGTTTTATCCCAAATGGGCCGGACTCGGAAAGAACCAGCCCATTAAATCCAAATTGGCTATGCGTGGTGTTTTCAAATTTCACGTTGAATTAGGATTTCTTCTTATAGCGGCGGATTGATTTGGAAAAAATATTTTTAAACTTATATTTGTATTTATTTTAGAAAATAAAATATCAATTTTTAAAAAACAATTATTGCGAATTTAAAATTTCAATATAAAACCTACTTTAATATGTAAGTATTCATTACCTAACATATAATGGGTTATCCGCAAATTTAAAGTGAGTTTAAATATTAAAAGCACACTTAACATGTATACTAGAAGTGCATGTTAAGCGTATAATATTGTGTACTTAGTTGTTAGTATGCGTGTTAAGAGCACATGCTAAACGCACAATGTTGTGTGCTTATGACTTAGCACGCATGCTAAAAGTGCACACTAAACGTGCAATACTTAAAATAAAAGAGAATGTTAAAAATACACAATGTTATGCGTTTAGCGTGCTTAGCATATGTGTTAAGAGTGTACATTGTACATCTAATGCTTAACACGTATGTTAAGAGTATATGTTAAGCACACAATATTGTACACCTAGCGTTTAGTATACATGCTAAGAGCCTATGCTAAGCGCATTATACATGTAATATGCAACGTAATTTTTTTTAAAAAAAAATTAATAAAAATATATAGTATTTGCGAATACCCATTGCAAGTATTCGTAAATTTTTTATTGAATTTGTACATGTCTCAAATTTATTGCGGATTTTAGTTTTATATACCAAACATATTTTAAATTTTATTAAATCCTTTTTAATACGAACAAATTTTAACAAATTTATGGAAAAAAATTTCATCCTAATCTATCATAATTTAATATTTTAGTAATATTTTGACACTTATTTTACATTGATTATATGTGGTCAAATTTTATTTTTTTATTTGTCAACTATATGTTAATAAAAATAATAGGATCATGATTAAATTAGGAGAAAATCTAAGTCCATTGAGACAATGGTGAGTTATATATTTATTATATTAAATAATAATATATTTGTATTTTTTATACATATTTATATTTTAATTAATGTGGTATTTGATGTATTAATTATTAAATGATGTTATACAACTATTATATTAATAAATATTATAAAAAATCAACAACTATTTAAAAGTATTTGTCATTAATCAATGATACATCAATTACAATACAAAATACATATATCAATTTTTTAAGTTTAGCACTACTTTTTAAAAAAAATCCTTATAATTAATTAATTTTATCAGTAGAATAAATACAAAATAGTTTTTTAAAAAAGAAAATTACATCAAATCTAAACTAAATTCTTTACTATTTTTATAGGAGCAAGTTAAAATCTTATACCTCTTACTTCAATTCAAAATATTTTACCACTTAAATAAAATGACATATATAAATACAAAAATAAATTAAAATGTAATGTTCAAATTACCTTGAAAAGTTGATAAAAAGATTGACTTGATTCATTTATTTACGCAAGCTAAAATAATTCAAAACAGCTAGAGACTTGATAAAATGTAAATTTTGATAATATAAAAAGATAAAGTTATTTTTGTATTACAAGTTTGACTTAACTTTTAACTTTATTTTATATATTTGGGAAAACTTAAATTTATCCCAAATTCATTACTTTGTTTTTATTAATTTTGACGTATTTACTAATTTTATTGTACAATAATATGTTTACCTTTATTATAATTTCAGCACAAATTTAATTAATACATTACGTGGTACAAAAATAAAATAATAAAAAACCATCAATCGTTTAACAGTGCACGTCATGTTTTATGTGTCAATTAAAAATTAGACAATATTAAAAATAAGATAAAATGACATGTAATACATTCTGATAGGTTTATATATTTATTTTTTATTTTTTAAAAATTATTTTATAATTAAATAAATAATTAAAAAATAAAACAATCATCACCATAATTATAGTCTGCCATCTGGAGTGGTTGGCGGGGCAATTATAAAAATATCAGAATTTATATAATTAAATTTTATTTTTTTTAATATACACAATAATTATAAATACAATTCAGTTTTAATTATTTGGATTTTTCAACTTTTTTTATTTTTAGAACTCAGCGCTAAAATTAAGACATTTACATTTGAATTAAATTAAATTAAATTAAAAATTTTGACTTTTACTAACTCTGAATGTCTCAGTTAACTCTCAAAATTACTTTGTACGGTCAATTTATATTTTATTATATGAAAAAATAACTATTTTGTCTTTCTACAACATTACTCACCCATTTATCACTTAATTTAAATATAAATCATATTATATGGCGGTAGAAGAATTTCATATTCCTTCATTTTTTTTTTTGGTATAATGACAACACACTTTTTAAATATTATACCAATAATTTTGTATGTTAAATAATGTGTCATATATTAAATATTAAATTTTGTATAAAACAATTATTAGGTTATTTTGTTATTCAAGAACCTAACTTTTAAGGATTATAATATTTGGGAAGCGTAATCTCTTTTTTATTTTATTTTAAGGATTATTGGTGTTTTACTTTTTAACTTTGGAAATTTAAAATTAGGGTTTTGTTTTCCGTAATTTTTGTTTTTTTTTTCTTCTCTTTTTGATTTTCTAAGTTGTAGAACATATAAATTATGATTATATGGTAACGTTAGAATTTTTTTTTTCTTTTCTTTTTTATATTTATAGTTTGGACAATAAAGATAAGGAGTTAATGTAGTGAGATTTTATTTTTTCTTTTTAATATCAAGCTATTTATGTAACAGTTATTTTATTGACTATATAAAATTTTAAACTGTTGGGATGTGGTCTATAAATTGTTTACTATCAGAGCAATAACTTTTTTAGTTGTATTTTAGAGGCTAAAATTCAATTTTCTTTATAAATTATGTTACTATTAAAGTAGAAGATATAAAAATAAAATGTCATTCTCACTGCACACAGGGCATTTGGTCTAGTGGTATGATTCTCGCTTTGGGTGCGAGAGGTCCCGATTTCGATTCTCGGAATGCCCCCAAAATATTTAATTTTGTTTTAATTTTCAAAAGAACTTCATAACTATTTTTTTGGGATAATAATGACATATGCTACTGTATCATTAGATATTACCGGACCTGTGTTTTGAGCAGCGACGGAAGTCAACTAATTAAATACAGAGGCTCGTAGCCGATCAATTAATGAATATTGTTTGCTGGAATTATGTTGAATTTGAAGTAATAAACTTACAAAGATATACTTAAAGGTATATACTTGAAACGTTAGAACAAAAAAACAATGGTTTGCAATATTGTAACAGTTTACAAATACGTACCCAAGTAGTAATTACACACTACCTTCTTTATTGATCGATGTTCGCAATCAGTTTAACCTACTCCATGTATTGCTAGTCAAGATTCGCTCATTGCACCCACAAATTTTCTCTGTGCCTTGTTTCAACTGTGTTGCTTATTTTGAGAATATTCAATAATATGAATCAAAGAAAATACCCTTTTCCCCATGTACAATAAATTCCACCTAGCTCGTAGATAAGAAAGGTAAGCCTAGCTGGTAACAAAAATTGAGTTGCAAGAATACACTCTAAGCAAATTACACACACATGCTCCTCGTAATTCCAATTAAATTGAGATGTTGGAGTACACGACTTAGCTTTTGATTTATCGTATAGGTTAAGATCATAAAATACTACACAATAAAAATATATATAAAAAAAGGAAACAACAAAAGATGCACTGCAATTATGTGAGGTCAAGTTTAACTTTAAAAAAAAGTATTCTCCTTAGTTACAATAATTTCATTTAATCATTAAAGCTCTAAAATTAGAATTTCACAAAAAAAATTACATTGATCTCTTTAAATTTATTAGAAAAGTATCATCTTTTTATAAAAAAAATAATAATCGAGTCAATATTTACTTAAGAAATGAGTAATGTATGTGTGAGTGCTTCAAATAAAAGACTATATGCTTTATGTGATGTGCTACCTAGAACTCAATAATTCATAAATTGATATATTATGAATTAAATAAATAATGAGTGAATGGTGTATGTTTATTTATAGTGTGTAAATCTTAATTTGTGTTGAATTATAAATTTTAATTTTTATAAAAGTATATATCTTATTAAATATAAATAAATTAAGAATTTTAATTTGTTTTAGAATCATTACTCAAGAAAAAAGGATTTAAGCAAGATTTTTCTACTTGTGAAAAAAATTTCTTCATACAAAACAATAATTCAACAATTTTAATCTAAATTTGAATTTAAAGTTTAATCTATTCTCAGCTCTCCATACTTTTCATGATCCGTTCATGAGACTATAGCTTGATAAATTTAGTTACCTAACATATTAGATTTGAATTTAAACCTTATTAATTATTCGTGATCTCTATTTAAAAAGACACAGTAATGTGGGCTGCTGAGCTCATTTAATAATGAGCCCAATAAATATCCCCTTCAAGTGAATAATAAGTATCCAACACAAGTTTCAAAGCTTAAAAGACACGTTTCTTTACTTTATAATTCAGCACATAATATGTGTCATTTTAAAAAATGGTATTTTTCTCTTGCGTAGTACTATTCCTAATAAACGGGGCTTTTCAACCTCCGATGATATTTTTAGTCTAATGTGCAAATGTTTGTATAATTTCTTTCTTCTATGCATTAGTGTCTTTCTAATATGAGTTAATAAGTGATGATTGTGCGTTTCAAAATTTTTCAGACCTACTTAAGACATGTTTACCGCACTCCTTCAATTTTTATCAAATTGCTAACGATAATATTTTTTTCTATTTGTATTTTGGTCCCTGGTTAATGTTATATAAATAAAATACTTTTATTTACGAATTTTAATTATGTGAACATGTATGTGACGATTCTTGAATTCATGTAAAAGAAAAATACTAAGTCTTTTTTCATGTATATGAAAACAAAAAAGAAAAATAATATTGATATTTACTTTTTTTTCTTTCTTACTCTTCATTAGTTTAATTTTCTTTCTTACTCTTCATTAGTTTCATCTTTGCGATGATTTTGTTTGCTCTTCATAGTTCCATTTTTGTATAACTTGAAAGACTTTATAGTTAGCGATGACAATTTAGCTCTGATCTAAAAAACTTATAAACCTAATGTCACGTCCCAGACCCAAAAGATCCGACACACGACATCACTTACATTCATTCACTGCATGTGCACTCATAAATAATATTACACAAAATTTTCAACTTTCATTCAACACAGAAATCCTTAGCAAGTTGCTAGTAAGTTCAACACTAAAATCAACCATAACCTAACATATAAATATAAACTTCTCTTGACAATATTTAAACATTCATTTCAATTTCTTTCAGAATTATAGCAATTGAATTATGACTGGGACTGTAGTAACCAGTATCCATAACCGGTAAGAATATGTATATTTATATATATAAATATACGTA
The DNA here is from genome assembly GCA_946807835.1 of Ailanthus altissimus. Taxonomy (NCBI): domain Eukaryota; kingdom Viridiplantae; phylum Streptophyta; class Magnoliopsida; order Sapindales; family Simaroubaceae; genus Ailanthus; species Ailanthus altissimus. The sequence goes on from OX327684.1 coordinate 28,092,772, forward strand.
TTTTATTTGTATGTGGGTGATCCTTGATTTATATATTGTTATTAGTAGTGTTTTTATAGGTTAAGGATATACTATTAGTATTGGGTTTATTTGCAAGACTTTGGAATTATTTTAGGGACCAAATTGTTATACTTTGAAAGTTTTGGGGGTGAATTCGTAAATACTAAAATTTAACCACTTAGTATAAAAATACACTTTTAAAAACCCTAATTCTCTCATTTTTGTCGAGCTACCCATTTTTAGAGAGAGAAGAGAGAAATAAAGGAGAGAGAAAGAGAAGAAGAAGAAGAAAAAGAAGAAGAAATTGAAATTTTGGATCTTTAGAGGTATATCACAACTAATTATCAATTTATTGGTGTTAATTAAGTTAATTTCTTTAAGTTTTGATTTCTGGAAATATGTATAATTAAGGATTTGATGTGTATTTCGTTTGATGTTGTGAGAATTGATGATGATCTATAAGATAGTTTGATAAATCATGATGAATTATGAAATTTCTGCTGGATAACCTCTTGATCTAGGAACTTTATAAATTGTTGTGATTCGATTCTGGTTTTGAATTTTGAGTATATCAAATTAGACATGTCTAGGATCATCTGAGACTTTGAATCGACTGAAAATCTCGGAAATTGAATTTGTAGTGAATTTACCAAAATGACCCTGGAATTCTGGAAATTTCCTGTGTAAACAGTATGATACAGTGGAAAATAATTTTTGACCTGCTGAATGATCTTTAAAAATTACGAATTTGTGGAATATGATAATTTTATATGTCTAATATGATATACTCGGAATTGAGAATTTGGATCAATGTGGTTGAAGTGTTATGAATTTCTAAAATGTATCAGCTCATTGTAGTATTTGATTAACCGATTTTTAAAGTTATGAAATAAAATAGTTTTAAAATACTTTTGGCAGTTATTTGGAAGCCAAATATTTATCATGGACTGAGATATGTGTCAAGAGTAATTATGTGGTAGTTTTATAATTTTTGAGTTAGTATATGATTTTATAAAATTGGGAGATTGAATACTGTTTAGTAAGTATCTTGATCCTGTCAGGTTTGTAGTTTGGATTCGATGGTGTGTATGGAATGGATTGTGAAGGAATTTTGATATAATATTCATATATAAGAAGTATATATGAGTCAAGAATGATATATTCTGATTTCGGAGTAATTGGACATCATTTGATGTATTAGAAATTTTTGTTAAGTGTAAGTGGTCAGAATGACAGGTTTTGAGAAACCAAATATTTAGACCAATTTGATGTGATAAATGCATTGTGTATAATTTTGTAAGCTATTTAAAGTATTTTGTGTGAATTTTGAGGCTTATGAAAGGATTAATCTCCATTGATAGGTTAAGGAGATTTAAGCCTTGTAGCTGAAAGTGTTAAGAGGTAAGTATACTAGACTTACTACTGGAATCACAATAAACATAATAATTGTTTTGTATGATTTTGTAAATGGGGTTAAGAATATGTTTATGATATGTCAAAGTATATTTTGATATGAAATGTGAATATATGTTTATGAATGTGAGCATTGATATTGAGCATGGACATACATGTGTTTTTGAAAGTGAGCTTTCCAAAATAAGATGCGTTTAACAAAGAAAGCTTTTAAAGTGTAATATGTCCATAAGAAATATTTTGTGATTTGAGGGTACTTGAACTCACTGTTAACTTAGTAGGCATTTTATGTGATTTGTGGAGCCTTTATGTGTGGCCTTTCCTTCGGGATTGGTATATGTTATGTGTTCCGTATGTAGGGAGGATCTTATTGGTACCTAAAGGAAGAGTGAGTCATCACATTCGTGTGGTGGCGTATTGGTACATGTGAGAGGACTCACCGATGATCAGGGTGAGGGTTTGGCTTTTACCTTCGGGCATAAGCGTTATATATGTGTGATTTAAAGACCTCACTTGTACTATTCCTCTCATACGGTATGTCACCTACGAGTGACATTTGGCTCATTATGTGATATGTGATATGTAAGTCCTACTAAGCAGTAGTCGAGTAATGGTATTCCTATTATGTGTTTTGAAAGAATGAGTAAGCGCTTACATGATATGTGATTTGATAAGATTATGATTTTGATTGATCACAACATATCATACATATGCATTGTGTACATATATGTATTTGTATTTGATATATGAAAAATTAGTATGCTTACTGAGTTTTATACTCATTATAGTTTATGGTGATTTCAGGTAAATAAGGTACATGTGTGCTTAGCGGATTTGGCAAGGCTTCTGCTGTTCCTTGGGTTCCCTAAGTTGCTAGGTTGTTGTGTGTTTCATTTGGGGACACGTGGGATAGGATATTTGGTTTGTCCCTATTGAATAAATACTTATGTATTATTTCATTGTGTGTGGATTGGATTTGGTTTAAGTTTTATAAAGTGTGGTTATTGGATGATTTTAAGTAAGAATTTGCAATGGATATATTCTGGGCTCCCGGTAACAAAGTTGCTACTGGTGACGTAGTAGAGTGTTAATCTCTGAGAAAACTCTGCGTATCTCCGGTTTAATAATTGTCCCAGTCATAATTCAATTGCTATAATTCTGAAAGAAATTGAAATGAAAGTTGAAAAATTTGTGTAATATTATTTACGAGTGCACATGCAGTGAATGAATGTAAGTGATGTTGTGTGTCGGATCTTTTGGGTTTGGGGCGTGACAGCTTTTATTGGTATCAAAGCTAAGATATGATTCTGTAGACTTTTAAGTGTCGAGTCAAGGGAACCGAGCAGATGCCAAATCCTTAGGATTGTATTTGTAGCTTTGTTGTGTAAAAGTTTGACATATTCCTTAAATTTTGTATGATTTTGTGAAGATGACACAGTATCCAAGAGCTGCTAAGATTGTTGTTGTTGTGGATAATGGTACCTTGTGGATCTTAATGTTACCATTTAGATTTTCTTTTAAGTTATGACTAATATGCTTAGTAAGAGTGATGTTGAATATCTTATGATGATAATTTGCATGTGATAGAGCAAATTGAGATAATTTTCTCAATGACAAAATATAGAGAAATAGAGTATTGAAGACATCAATTGAAACAACTTTTATTGAAAAGGAAAATAACAACACAACAATAATAGCAGCAACAAAAATACAGTAGAGGCTACGGAGTGAGATTTAAGTCTATTTTGCGCTTCTTCTGACTGTCATGAGTAGACCAATCTAACTGATGCAATGTTGGATTAGACAGAGGAATAAAAGACTGTAATTGATCAATTAGTTGATCAACAGTTGGAGCTGAAATAAGAATCCGTCGTGCTAGAAGTGGGATGAATTGTGTTCCCGCTGCATAGTCAAGAAAAGATATCAACCCGTCGTAAAAACCATTAACATTTAACAAACCAATGGGTTTTTGGTGGATTTGTAATTGTGCCCATGAGACAATTTGAAAAATTTCCTCCAAGGTCCCGAAACCTCCTGGTAGAGCTATGAAAGCATCCGCATGCCTAAGCATTTGAGCCATTCGCTCGTGCATAGATGAGACTTGTAACTCATCCCCAATTGTTTTTCCTACAACATTTTCAATAGCTAGAGGTTTTGGAATGATACCCAAAACTCGACTACCTTTATTGTGTGCAGCTTTTGCCACAGACCCCATTAACCCTCGGTTACCTCCTCCATATACTAAATGTATATTTCGCTCAGCTAATACCTTACCAAGATTTTCTGCAACTTTTGTAAACTCTTCAGTATTCCCAGGGTTAGATCCACAAAAGACACAAATTTTTGTGAATCGACGAGCTGAGGTTTCCTCCATTGTTATGCTCACCCTAATCTTTGAATATTTTTGAGTTTGTATAAGGATGCAATAATAATGTATTTATAGAGAAACAAATTGATAATAGCTGTGGAGCATATGTGTAAGTATGTTCAAGTATATATTTTTCTCGATTCTTGTGAGGTAAAACAAAAAAAAAAGAGAGAATGAGTTTTACTTTATCATTTTATAAGGGACAATAGGTCGCAAAATCTTGAATAAATATATGTTGATATGTAAGTGTGATAAAAATTGTGTCGGAAGTGTGATAAGTTAGGTAAGATAATTAAGAAAAGTCAATAAAAGCCTATTTCATGGATTTAGGGACTTAGCCATTTTGGCACTAATGGTCGACAATACATCAATGACTTGAAGACTTTTTGAGCTAACAATTGGACTTTGGACATGAGGCCAAATTAACTTTATTAATTACAAAGATTTTGTGGTCTTAACATTAATTTTTGGCCGATAGATTAAAAGCAGATATGAAGAAAGATAAAGCACACTTGACATAAAGATAAAGCAGTAATCAGTCTCTCTTTGATGTGATAGAGCAACACGGATCTAGTTTCTGTGAAAATAGAAACAGCAATGTAGGTCAAAATGAGTCTCCTTGGTCGCTTTCATCTGTGTCGTATCCGTGAGAGAGGAACTTATGGAGTTGTTGTTCCCATACATTGAATAAGGGCTCTGGCGGAGTGGAATGTGGGTCTACCATATCTTGATCTTCTCCAGGTGAGCTGGTCTGGATGAGGGATGTGCTGGCTTCCTCTTGGATTTGGGTGTCGGTTGGATAAGGTTGGGAGTCTTGAAAGAGGGATAAGTCAAGATTGGGTTGGTGTTGGTCAAGTTCTGTCGGGACAACTGGCTGAGATTGAGTAGGTTCTGTCGGGACAACTGGCTGAGATTGGGTAGGTTCTGTCGGGACAGTTAGCTGAGGCCATTGGTGAAGGTTATCCATTGCTTGTCTGTATCTGGCATAATAAGTCATGTTTGGGATATGGTGATGATGAGTAGAGTAATCTGTATTTCTGAGATGTGAAAGATGATATTTTTGTCTTTGTTGGAATTTGAGTATATTGGCAAAATTCAGGTCTTCTGTAAAGTCAGCTTCAACTTGTTCCCAAGGTGCAGCATCTTCTGGGGAGATCCAAACAGACGGAGGAATTATTTGATTTTCCTGAGCAAGAATTCTTTCAAGTTCTCTCTTTTGCTGAATTACTTCTTCAGGCCAGAGCTTAATTGATCCCTTTAGTGAAAGGGTAAATGTGAAGTAATCCTTAACAATGGGGTAATAATGAATCTCGTGATCTGAAATAATCATACCCTTCCGTTGGAGAAGTAAGACTGACCAAAGATGTTGTCTGGGGACTGCAGCATTTGTGTTGTTTGCAATCATGTATTGAAATTTAGTTATCCACCATGTCTTTGGGTAAAACCATTGGAGAAAAATCAGGGCTGGATGATCTTCATCACATTTTTCTAATTTTTGGAGGGTTCTAAGTAATGGGAATTCCATGGCGATTGTATACAGATCCAACAGGTACCATAACAAGTAAAGGACAGGTTTGGACCATTGGGAAAATGGGAAAAAAGAGTGCAGGTGAAAGAAAGGGTATTCTAAGTTGAACAAAGGGCCACCAAGAACTGTGAGGCCGTGTTCTTGGACTGCTAAGATGGCGTAGTGTCTGATGAATTCTTTGGCACGGGAATGGAGTGTTCTGGTTTTGATTAGGTCTGGAAATTGTGGTGGAGAAAAAGGAACAGGAGGAGTTATGATAATGGGATTCATTATGAAGATGGTAAGAAGGTTGGTTTTATTTATTGCTAGAAAAGTGATTATGAGGTTTAGGCTATTTATAGAGTTTTATGAAAGAAAATCAATAATCGTTTTGTCCTTTCCTTTTACGTGGATGACGTTAAAGGAATAGTTAAAAGAATCATATTTGCCATTGCAGTAATTGTGCTAGTGGAATCTTTTCTATTTGAAATCGAGCATATTAGAAAAAGCAGACATGTCAGTCTCAATGAGAAAATGATGTCCAATAAGGTGGACTATTTTTTTTAAGAGTTAAAGTAAGAGATATAATGTTAAGATCTATAGTTTAAGAATCAGTTGAACTAAAGGTCTTTTTATTGAAGTTGATTTTTGATCGTTTAAGATAATGCTTTCAATATTCTGATTTGAATGACAACTTATTTGCGTAGAATTACTACATTTTTTTTTGAATGATATCAAGGTAGTGAATGATATTATGACGTATGAGTATATGTTGAAGGGATTAAAATTTTTAAAGGAGTTAAGAATTTTATGTAAGAGATTAGTATGGGTATTCTACATCTATGTTATTCTTTAATGAATGAAAGGTGAAGTGTATAGATACCCATTAAATATTGAACGAATGGAAAAAAAAAGAATAAAAATATGTGTGTATAATTTTATAAGTCCATAATGTGTGTCATATGTTTATTTTATGGATATATGTTTCGTACTCCTCTCGTATACTCAGCTATGAGCCAACTTAGAGATAATCTAACATATGAATGAGTATTTATTAGGATTTTGGACCACAATGAGCAAATCCTATATACAATGAAGATTGCTTTGTAAATGTTTTATGAATAAACTATACAGTTGAAAAGGAAAATTGAGAATGAGAAGAAGAAATGAGATCTAAGTATCCTCATCTATGTGCTTAAGTTATGAATTTCGAGGACGAAATTCTTATAAGGAGGGGAGAATTGTAGTAACCAGTATCCATAACCGGTAAGAATATGTATATTTATATATATAAATATACGTATTTTATTTGTATGTGGGTGATCCTTGATTTATATATTGTTATTAGTAGTGTTTTTATAGGTTAAGGATATACTATTAGTATTGGGTTTATTTGCAAGACTTTGGAATTATTTTAGGGACCAAATTGTTATACTTTGAAAGTTTTGGGGGTGAATTCGTAAATACTAAAATTTAACCACTTAGTATAAAAATACACTTTTAAAAACCCTAATTCTCTCATTTTTGTCGAGCTACCCATTTTTAGAGAGAGAAGAGAGAAATAAAGGAGAGAGAAAGAGAAGAAGAAGAAGAAAAAGAAGAAGAAATTGAAATTTTGGATCTTTAGAGGTATATCACAACTAATTATCAATTTATTGGTGTTAATTAAGTTAATTTCTTTAAGTTTTGATTTCTGGAAATATGTATAATTAAGGATTTGATGTGTATTTCGTTTGATGTTGTGAGAATTGATGATGATCTATAAGATAGTTTGATAAATCATGATGAATTATGAAATTTCTGCTGGATAACCTCTTGATCTAGGAACTTTATAAATTGTTGTGATTCGATTCTGGTTTTGAATTTTGAGTATATCAAATTAGACATGTCTAGGATCATCTGAGACTTTGAATCGACTGAAAATCTCGGAAATTGAATTTGTAGTGAATTTACCAAAATGACCCTGGAATTCTGGAAATTTCCTGTGTAAACAGTATGATACAGTGGAAAATAATTTTTGACCTGCTGAATGATCTTTAAAAATTACGAATTTGTGGAATATGATAATTTTATATGTCTAATATGATATACTCGGAATTGAGAATTTGGATCAATGTGGTTGAAGTGTTATGAATTTCTAAAATGTATCAGCTCATTGTAGTATTTGATTAACCGATTTTTAAAGTTATGAAATAAAATAGTTTTAAAATACTTTTGGCAGTTATTTGGAAGCCAAATATTTATCATGGACTGAGATATGTGTCAAGAGTAATTATGTGGTAGTTTTATAATTTTTGAGTTAGTATATGATTTTATAAAATTGGGAGATTGAATACTGTTTAGTAAGTATCTTGATCCTGTCAGGTTTGTAGTTTGGATTCGATGGTGTGTATGGAATGGATTGTGAAGGAATTTTGATATAATATTCATATATAAGAAGTATATATGAGTCAAGAATGATATATTCTGATTTCGGAGTAATTGGACATCATTTGATGTATTAGAAATTTTTGTTAAGTGTAAGTGGTCAGAATGACAGGTTTTGAGAAACCAAATATTTAGACCAATTTGATGTGATAAATGCATTGTGTATAATTTTGTAAGCTATTTAAAGTATTTTGTGTGAATTTTGAGGCTTATGAAAGGATTAATCTCCATTGATAGGTTAAGGAGATTTAAGCCTTGTAGCTGAAAGTGTTAAGAGGTAAGTATACTAGACTTACTACTGGAATCACAATAAACATAATAATTGTTTTGTATGATTTTGTAAATGGGGTTAAGAATATGTTTATGATATGTCAAAGTATATTTTGATATGAAATGTGAATATATGTTTATGAATGTGAGCATTGATATTGAGCATGGACATACATGTGTTTTTGAAAGTGAGCTTTCCAAAATAAGATGCGTTTAACAAAGAAAGCTTTTAAAGTGTAATATGTCCATAAGAAATATTTTGTGATTTGAGGGTACTTGAACTCACTGTTAACTTAGTAGGCATTTTATGTGATTTGTGGAGCCTTTATGTGTGGCCTTTCCTTCGGGATTGGTATATGTTATGTGTTCCGTATGTAGGGAGGATCTTATTGGTACCTAAAGGAAGAGTGAGTCATCACATTCGTGTGGTGGCGTATTGGTACATGTGAGAGGACTCACCGATGATCAGGGTGAGGGTTTGGCTTTTACCTTCGGGCATAAGCGTTATATATGTGTGATTTAAAGACCTCACTTGTACTATTCCTCTCATACGGTATGTCACCTACGAGTGACATTTGGCTCATTATGTGATATGTGATATGTAAGTCCTACTAAGCAGTAGTCGAGTAATGGTATTCCTATTATGTGTTTTGAAAGAATGAGTAAGCGCTTACATGATATGTGATTTGATAAGATTATGATTTTGATTGATCACAACATATCATACATATGCATTGTGTACATATATGTATTTGTATTTGATATATGAAAAATTAGTATGCTTACTGAGTTTTATACTCATTATAGTTTATGGTGATTTCAGGTAAATAAGGTACATGTGTGCTTAGCGGATTTGGCAAGGCTTCTGCTGTTCCTTGGGTTCCCTAAGTTGCTAGGTTGTTGTGTGTTTCATTTGGGGACACGTGGGATAGGATATTTGGTTTGTCCCTATTGAATAAATACTTATGTATTATTTCATTGTGTGTGGATTGGATTTGGTTTAAGTTTTATAAAGTGTGGTTATTGGATGATTTTAAGTAAGAATTTGCAATGGATATATTCTGGGCTCCCGGTAACAAAGTTGCTACTGGTGACGTAGTAGAGTGTTAATCTCTGAGAAAACTCTGCGTATCTCCGGTTTAATAATTGTCCCAGTCATAATTCAATTGCTATAATTCTGAAAGAAATTGAAATGAAAGTTGAAAAATTTGTGTAATATTATTTACGAGTGCACATGCAGTGAATGAATGTAAGTGATGTTGTGTGTCGGATCTTTTGGGTTTGGGGCGTGACAGGGACAATTATTAAACCGGAGATACGCAGAGTTTTCTCAGAGATTAACACTCTACTACGTCACCAGTAGCAACTTTGTTACCGGGAGCCCAGAATATATCCATTGCAAATTCTTACTTAAAATCATCCAATAACCACACTTTATAAAACTTAAACCAAATCCAATCCACACACAATGAAATAATACATAAGTATTTATTCAATAGGGACAAACCAAATATCCTATCCCACGTGTCCCAAAATGAAACACACAACAACCTAGCAACTTAGGGAACCCAAGGAACAGCAGAAGCCTTGCCAAATCCGCTAAGCACACATGTACCTTATTTACCTGAAATCACCATAAACTATAATGAGTATAAAACTCAGTAAGCATACTAGTTTTTCATATATCAAATACAAATACATATATGTACACAATGCATATGTATGATATGCTATGATCAATCAAAATCATAATCTTATCAAATCACATATCATGTAAGCGCTTACACATTCTTTCAAAACACATAATAGGAATACCATTACTCGACTACTACTTAGTAGGACTTACATATCACATATCACATAATGAGCCAAATGTCACTCGTAGGTGACATACCGTATGAGAGGAATAGTACAAGTGAGGTCTTTAAATCACACATATATAACGCTTATGCCCGAAGGTAAAAGCCAAACCCTCACCCTGATCATCGGTGAGTCCTCTTACATGTACCAATACGCCACCACACGAATGTGATGACTCACACTTCCTTTAGGTACCAATAGGATCCTCCCTACATACGGAACACATAACATATACCAATCCCGAAGGAAAGGCCACACATAAAGGCTCCACAAATCACATAAAATGTCTACTAAGTTAACAGTGAGTTCAAGTACCCTCAAATCACAAAATATTTCTCATTGACATATTACACTTCAAAAGCTTTCTTTGTTAAACGCATCTTATTTTGAAAAGCTCACTTTCAAAAACACATGTATGTCCATGCTCAATGTCAATGCTCACATTCATAAACATATATTCACATTTCATATCAAAATATACTTTGACATATCATAAACATATTCTTAACCCCATTTACAAAATCATACAAAACAATTATTATGTTTATTGTGATTTCAGTAGTAAGTCTAGTATACTTACCTCTTAGCACTTACAGCTACAAGGCTTAAATCTCCTTAACCTATCAATGGAGATCAATCCTTTCATAAGCCTCACAATTCATACAAATACTTAAATAGCTTACAAAATTATATACAATGCATTTAACACATAAAATTGGTATAAATACTTGATTTCTCAAAACTTGTCATTCTGACCACTTACACTTAACAAAATTTTCTAATACATTAAATGATGTCCAATTACTCCAAAATCAGAATATATAATTCTTGACTCATATATCCTTCTTATATATGAATATTATATCAAAATTCCTACACAATCCATTTCATACACATCATCAAATCCAAACTACAAACCTGACAGGATCAAGATACTTACTGAACAGTATTCAATCTCCTAATTTTATAAAATCATATACTAACTCAAAAATTATAAAACTACCACATAATTACTCTTAACACATATCTCAGTCCATGATAAATATTTGGCTTCCAAATAACTGCCAAAAGTATTTTAAAACTATTTTATTTCATAACTTTAAAAATCTGTTAATCAAATACTACAATGAGCTGATACACTTTAGAAATTCATAACACTTCAACCACATTGATCTAAATTCTCAATTCCGAGTATATCATATTAGACATATAAAATTATATATTCCACAAATTCATAATTTTTTAAAATCATTCAATAGGACAAAAATTATTTTTCACTGTACTATACTGTTTACACAGGAAATTTCCAGAATTTCAGGGTCATTTTGGTAAATTCACTATAAATTCAATTTCTAGAATTTTCAATCGATTCAAAGTCTCAGATGATCCTTAACATGTCTAATTTCATATAATCAAAATTCAAAACCAGAATCGAATCACAACAATTTATAAAATTCCTAGATCAAGAGGTTATCCAGCAGAAATTCCATAATTCATCATGATTTATCAAACTATCTTATAGATCATTATCAATTCTCATATGATCTTACGAAATACACAATAAATCCTCAATTATACATCTTTTCAGAAATCAAAACTTAAAGGAATTAACTTAATTAATACCAATAAATTGAGAAATACGTATGATATACCTCTTGAAATTCAAAATTCCAATTTCTTCTTCTTTTTCTTCTTCTTCTCCTCTTTCTCTCTCCTCTATTTCTCTCTTCTCTCTCTTAAAATGGGTAGCTCGACCTAAAAATGGTAAATTAGGGTTTAAAAGTGTATTTTTATACTAAGAGGCTAATTTTTGATATTTACGAATTTGCCCGCAAAACTTTCAAAGTATAACAATTTGGTCCCTAAAATAAATCTAAAGTCATACAAATAAACCCAATACTAATCGTATATCCTTAACCTATAAAAATATTACTAATAACAATATATAATTCAAGTATCACCAACATACAAATAAAATACGTATATTTATACATATATAAATACTTATTCTTACCAGTCGTGGATACTGGTTACTACACCTAACACGGCTTGGATCGAAAATTTTGAGTTTTTTTTGGGACCCGAATTTTGTTCGAAACCCAAAAATCTAGCCCATATATGAAATTTGTCATTTTTTTAAAGTCATAAATTAATTATTAAATTCATAGTTTTTAATATATATGAACCTAACATTTGCTTTGCAAAATAAATATCCTAAAAGTTAAAATTTAACTTTAAAAATTTTAAAAAAGCAAAAAGGTTCGGGTTGAAACCCGAATCCGGCCCAATGCAGAAAAACTTGAGTTTCGGGTTTATTAAAAAAATCTTAATCCGGGTTTAACAAAACTTGGATCCAAATCCATATTTTGTCATTCCTTTTCACAGTCCCAAACTTGCAAATATTTGGAGGCTCTATTCGCCCTATAATGCAACGAGAATAGGAAGGCTTGTCCAATGATATGTGTTACTTCCTTTATTTCACTTTTTAAGATAAACTATAGTTAGAGATATAATAATAATTCTAAAAAATGACCTTTTTCAATATGTCAATTGGATGTAAAATTTTGAATAAAATTATATGACTTTTTTGTCTTTGAATGTAATTTTGAATAATGTTTATAACAAACTTTTAAATATGTGTGCTTCTTAATAAAAGTATTAGATTTTTTCGTAAAAATCTTTTAATACTTTTAAATTTATTTAAGATACATGACTCTTCTTTAATTATCATACTTTTAAATTGCAGTGGTCCCATGCACTTGTCTTATGACATAATATAACTCAACTTTGAATCTCTATCTATCTATTTCATAATGATGTCTATTTAGTAACTACCTAAAATATTTTCTCTCATTATTTTTCTAATCTTCCAAAATTTTAATCACATTGTTGAAAGGAAAGAACTAGGTACTTCAATTTTTTTCAATGCCGATCTTTGTTACCAGAAGAAAGATACTAATTACTTTAATCTTTTTTGAATTTTAATAATGTTGTTAGAAGAAATATACTCCAATTTTGAAACAATGGAATCTCTACCTCTTTATTCTTCTAAGGGACGAGAGAATAGTGGTAGGAACCCCTGCCTCTTTATTCTTAATATATGTTTGGATTTGTTAACATTCACTGATACTGATTAGGCATATGATGAATTAGATATGAGGTCTGTTAAGGGTTACTGCGTTTTTGTTGTTGAAAATTTGGTTTCTTAGAGTTGTCGAAAATAAAAGTTTGTCTCTCAATCAAGCACCGACTCAAATATATCGTGCATTAGCTTAGGTTGCTACTGAAGTTACTTGGATCACATCATTAATTTCAGAACTTGGTCTATAGCTCTATAACACCTCTGTCATTTTGTGTGACAATCAAGGGTAACAGCGTTGGTTGGTAATTCTGTTTTTTCTTGCACCATGCATATTGAAGTGGATGTCCACTTTGTAAGAGATAAAGTTGTGCACAATAAGGTTGAAGTCTGTTATATTTACACTACTCATCAAATTGCTGATCTTTTTATCAAAACACCTCCCATTTCCATGTTTTAAATCCTTGCAATCAAACTCAAGCTCATTTAATGGCCCTTGAGTTTGAATGGGGATGAAAACGAGAAAGACAGAGCTGATATTGAAGATGATGACGTGGGTAGAGGTTGCTGACCTGGATGAGAAGTGAGGTCTTGCTATTTAGAGTTTGTTAAGAAATTGTATTTATGTATAAGAAAACTAAATATATCTTTTTCCGCCAATTCATAATCTAGTAACAAATTTTTGCAACTTGCTCATTTTCTGTTTTTAGATGTTTCTAGATGATCCGTCTATATAAGCATTGAACAAAGTCTCATTTTGTATCGATTGGTGGAATTAATCAGTAATAAAAGCAAAAATTCATTTTCTCTCTGTTTCTATCATTTTTCTGGCAAATTCAAGTATCTGCTTTTCTCAATTTCAGAAAGTTTTGTGTATTGTTTTGATTTGGGTCGCGTTTATCATGAGTGTTACTTAAAGCACTACAATCAATGTTTAAGTGCACCTTCGAGTACCGGGGCTGTTCTGTAAACTTGTTATTGAAGATCTGAATCCATTTACTGGCCCACGTTGCGTCCAAAACCGCAATTCCACAACCACCCACCGGCCTTATTATCATCATGTTCTTAGAAGAAAATGCATAATCTCTATCCCGTTTGAGAAGGAAATAATAACTATAGCATCTGAAATTGTCCGGTGAAAAAATGTATATAAATGTAAACGCACACAAATGTGAAGGCCTATGTCCATTTGACTGAACAGTAAAACTTGTAAACTGGCCATATGGCCCAAACAGTAAATTGATTGATAGAAACTTGCCACTGATTATGCGCAAGGTAAAATTCCAAATTTTTACGAGGTTCAGAGTCATGCTAGGTAAAAACAGAATCTCTTTTTCAGTAGAAAACCATTTCAATCTGCTCAATGTCTTCACCAAAACTATTATAAATCATTTATGCATCCCCTCAGTTGTACAGTACAGTTGAGCCATTAACGCCAGGATTGGATCTTGTTCCTTCCCTTTTATTTCTTCATATATATATATAAACTATAATTAATTATGCCTTTGTCTTGGATACCCTGCTATGACACAGGGTATGTCTAGCAGGTTGAAAGTTGGAAATATATAACTTTTAGGTGGTGAAATTCTGGGCCAAAAAACCTTATAATTTGTTTCTTGCGTTTAGTTATTCTTGCAATACATAGTTTGGTATATAAACAGAGTTAACACCAGAAACATAGGGCCGGCGGTACCATTTTAGGTAAAACTCTTAGAATGTTGAAAGATTACTCAGATTTCTTCTTTAAGGAAGCAAGTTGATGGTCGCTGTTATTAAATATCGTTTTCTTTTACTTAACACATTCTAATTGAAAGTAAACTCTCTTATAACTGTAAACAACCATATACGTTGATAGAAGAGAAATAGTTAAACTTGTTGTACAGGAAGCAAAGTAATCAGTCCTCAGACGCAAGGCACACGGGAATGTAATTAAAAAGTTAGGCACTAATTATCTCTGGACCAAGTTCTGAGCCTCTATTATTTGTTCTAAGAGGTCATGTTCTAGTTCTACAAATGAATTAAATAGAAACTACGAACTTAATGGTTCCAACAGTCATATAATTGCAATTAACAGCAATTAATAAGCCAATACATTACATTACAATAATTAATCACATATTGTTTCAGTAATCTTTTGTTACTTCGACGTTGTTTCGCTGCTGCTTCCTTCGTTGTTCCTTTGCCAGCAAGCACAAGAGAAAATAATAATAAAAAGAAAATAACAGACCAGAGAACAAAATTAAAAACAAAGCACGAGAGAGGAATAGAAATTAGGATGACTAGTGAATGCCAAGGGAAGCGAGCATGCGCATGAGCCGAGCCGAGGTTCGCGCTTCCCGTTAATCGATAAGAACACGCGCAGTTGCACGTGCAAGGACAGTCAATACACGTAGGACTCTCACTAGTGAAAAAGTAAACCAGTAAAATAATTAAATAGTTTTTTTTAAAAGAAAAAAAGAAAATAAAGACAAAAAAATAACGAAGCAGCATTTGCGTATATAATAACCACCTCCAAAACTAAAGCATAGAGCCCCTGCCCTTTCACTTGAATCCCGGTTTTAACTCAGAGACCCTCTCACTCTCCGCTTTCACTAAACCACTACATTCTACAGTCTACAACCCACAGAGATTTAGAAAGAGAAAGTGATAGATTGAGATTATAGAGGAGAGAGCGTGCTAGTTTAGCCATTCAATGCTTCTCATCGACGAAGCGTGAAGCGTCTCTGTTTTCGTTCACTGGCTCATCAAAACAAAGCAATCAATCAATTAAAAGCTCTTCGTTGTTGCTCATCCTCATTCTCACTCAACTTATACAGTGACCGAGAGTGAGAGGGAGAGAGAGAGAGATGGACCTCAGCAAGGTAACGCTAGAGATCTTCACAAAACTGGAGCAAAAATGGCTTTCACACTGTGAAACCTCCAAGAAGACTCGTGTTCTCAGCATCGACGGTGGAGGAACCACCGGCATTGTCGCCGGCGCTACTCTCATCCATCTTGAGGACCAGATCCGCCTCAAAACCGGCGATCCTCATGCTCATATTGCCGATTTCTTCGATATTATCGTCGGCTCCGGAATTGGTGCTCTCCTCGCCTCCATGCTTGTTGCCGATGACGGCTCCGGCCGTCCTCTCTTCACTGCCAGAGACGCCATCGATTCAATCGGTCGTAGAAAGTCCGAACTCTTCAAGTTCGGATCCTCCGGATTTCTCCGCCGGAAAAGAAGATGCTCCGGCAAGAGCTTGGATAAGGTTTTGAAGGAAATTTTCAAGAGAGATGATGGCCAGGTCCTGACTTTGAAAGACACGTGTAAGCCTTTGCTTGTTCCTTGCTTTGACTTGAAGAGTTCAGCTCCGTTTGTCTTCTCCCGAGCGGACGCATCCGAGTCACCCAGCTTTAACTTCGAGCTTTGGAAAGTATGTCGCGCCACGTCAGCCACTCCCAGCCTGTTCAAGCCGTTTCCTTTAACGTCCGTGGACGGTAAGACCAGTTGTACGGCCGTTGACGGAGGTTTGGTGATGAACAATCCAACGGCAGCAGCGGTTACTCACGTGCTGCACAACAAGCGCGATTTCCCGTCGGTTAACGGCGTCGAGGATCTGCTGGTTCTGTCGTTGGGTAACGGTCCGTTAATGAGTGGATCGTACGAGAGAAAACTCCGTCATAACGGAGAGTGCTCCACGTCATCAGTGGTTGACATTGTGCTTGATGGAGTCTCGGAGACCGTAGACCAGATGTTGGGGAATGCATTTTGCTGGAACCGAACTGACTACGTCAGAATTCAGGTATGTTTATATCGTGTACTCTTGTTTGGTCTCGTAGAAAACGCAGGAAAGTGAAACTGAAAAAGGAATTGATACAGAAAATTTATAACTGAGTGGTAATCTGGGCATTTTTAATTCTTTTAACAAAATCTTTTACAACTATAATCATTATTAGTAGTCAAAACAGAACTAAGTTCTCTGATTTTCTTAATTTAATTTCTTGCTATTGTTGAGTAACTGATGGAGTGATTGACGGTGTGAAATGTGCAGGCAAACGGTTTGATGAGCAAGGGAGTAGTGGGACCGAGAATGGAGGAAGAGGTGTTGAAAGAGAGAGGGGTGGAGTCGTTACCGTTTGGCGGGAAGCGGTTACTGACGGAGACTAACGGCCAGATAATTAAGAACTTCGTGCAACGTCTTGTTGCATCCGGAAGGGCCAGTTTGCCACCCAGTCCCTGCAAGGAATCCGCCGTTAGCCTCTTGTTAACGGACGTTAGCTAGCTTTTTCATTTTTGTTTTTTTCCTTTAACCCTGTTGAAAGTCGCAACCAACCTCGGGTTTTCTTGCTTAACTGTCTCTGTTTTCGAGTTAAATAGCAGCTAATAATTAATTACGTGTTTAGTTCACTCTCTGTCCCTTTAGCAGAAAATTAATTAATTAACTATATAGTGAAAGTGAGTTTAATTAGATGACTTATAAGTATTAAGCTACATCAATTGTGTTTCAGTGGTTAGCTTGAGACAATATACATGTAATGAGAAAAATAACACTTTCATTGCATTTACAAGAATGTCACGGGCACTAAAATCTTGGAATTTACTTCAAAAAAATTTCCTATGTGCTCCCAAAACTCTTTTTTTTTTCCAATCATTAAGAGTGATAAGGAATTTCCTTATTGTCTTACGCTACATCAAGCAAGTGCATGAAATTCTAGTTGCAATCGAAGCAACACACAAAATGAAGCGATTCACTTGAGGGCCAGGACTTGAAAGACGAGTATAAATACAGTGCAATGCAAATATCAAAACGTTGGAGAAAAAGTGATCTGTCTCGACAAGTCATATGGGTAAACGAAAGACTCACTTAACTAACACGAGAAACAATATTTCAAGAATCGAGCTACCTTCACAACTCTTATCAAACGATTTTAAATGGGATTGCTCTCGCAATGGCTTCAAAATGAAAGTGTAATTGCAAATCTATTTTTGTTGGTCACTATTCCCAAATCTAACAACTGTCATTGTCAAAGATGAAAATCTCACCACGTACCGTGCCCGCCCAAAAACCCAAACCATCATCAAAATTCATACTCTTATCGCATAAACTGATTATCCAACTAGGATAGTGGGGCATTGAATTGTTTTACATTTTGGTAATTTTCTTGTATATCGTTGGGAGGGAAAAAGAATCAAATCCCGTTATCAGTTGAGCAGACATATTGTATTTGTACAGAGAGTAACAACCAACTTTTCAAGACCATCAAGTAAAAAAGTAACAAAAAGGAACCAACTTTTTTTTTCCTTCGTTGATTGCAATTTTTCAAGTTATCATTATAGCATGCTCCTCTGAGGGGTTTTTTTTTTTTTTTTTTTTTCCTTTCATTTTGGTAGGTATGTTTGATAGATTGAAGATTGTACTTCTCCATTAGTGCTTGGCACAAGATAATAGCACTAGTGCTAACTCCGCATTAAATTAAACGGTCCCTTATCTAAAATGCTTTTTATTTTGCTCTTTATTTTTTTAAAACCTGTGTGATATTTAAAACAAGATAGGCTTCATTGTGGGAAGAGATGCTTTATTTATTTGTTAGGTAGAATACACTTCCCACCACATTAACTTAAAAATTAATATGACAATGACATTAGATGAGACAAGGTTTACAAATTAAACTAGTTATTTTCAATTGCTTAGCCAACCTGGTGGATGTGGACTGGGCATACACAAATACGTTACAAAATAAGAACTCCATTTTACAACGAGGTTTGGTTCTTTTGGTAATTAAATGGTGTAGAGAAAATATCTAGTATGTTAATTTAGCTGTGACGTACTTTGGATGTGAACTCTTATTGTATGAACACAAGGGAGAGGACGAGGGGACCTCAAATATTATTTCTAGCTGCTATGTGATTAATTTATCCACGATAAACATCAGCAGAAATATAAAGAGACATAATAAAACAGTAAATATTACATTTTTATTATATTATGTTGTATTATAAATATTATAAAATAAGTTTTTATATAAGTTTTAGATTAACATAAATATATATAATAAATCAAATATAACCTATTAATTATAAAATATATATGACAAGAATTAATAGTTTTATTTATTTATTATCTTTAACATCCCTTTAAAATTTGAAATTGTAGAAATTTGAGTTTAAAAATAAATATTCTTAATTATAATTTTACACGTTGAGATATAAATGTTGTCAGTGAATGACAATTATTGTTGGAGAGAGGCAATGTTGTCATAGAAATATAATGTTGTCAACGAGTAACAATGTTATCAGAGTGATAAGCGAGTTGAGAAAATTAATTATTGTGATTACAAACACGTTGATAGAGAAAATAAGAAATCAATTATTGCGAGTATAAGCGCATTAAAAAGATCAATCACTACGATTATAAACGCGTTGATAGAGAGACACAATATCAACCGTTGCGAGTGCAAGCGCATTGAAAGATTTCATATTAAAAAAAATAAATAAAGCAACGGAACTAGCTCTTAAAAATGATGCAAAGTATTGTAACCCAACTCTGATACTATATTAGAAAATATAGAAAAAACAGAAAATATAATGGCCATAAAAAATATAAAGAGAGACAAGAAAAACGATAAAGGCTAAATCTTTACTATATTTCATTGTATTATAAATATTATTGAATAAGTTTTTATATAAATTTTAAGATAACATAAACAAAGAAATGTAAATACATATAAAAAAAAGTAAATATAATTTATTAATTATAAAATATATATGATAAAAATTAATAGTCTTGATTTTTTTATATCTTTAATAGAGATGATGTATAATCAAATCTAGTTAATCTTGTAAATAATGCCTTCATATTTTTCTACAATTTATTTTAATTATTAAATAAATCTCAATATTTACCAGAATGAAAAATTAGGTCGGTTAAATATTGTGAGACAAATTATTATTAAATTGCTAAGAATTAATGTACAAGTTCTCAAAATTTTGTTCATATATTAGATTGGTTAAAGTTTCCAATAGTATTTATAATGAAAAGAGTTCAAAAATCCTTTGATTGGAATTCCAAAATTATTATTTCAAAAGAAAAAAAAAAGCCAAAAAATTATTGGGGGTAAAACTTGAAATTCATATTTTTTTTATAAAAAAATTCTCAAGAGCTTGGTAGCTGGAAATCGGCTAACGGGAGTGGCTCAGTTCAGAGACCACCTGAACCCGACAAGATTTGGAAGTGGGTCAAATTTCAGGGTGATCCCTGCCTTTTGGCCCACCCATTAAAACATATTTTTACTATTTAACTCACTTGGTGACCATACTTTGTTTTACGTGTCCACAACATATTGAGAAAAATATAATACGTGGCTCAATGCTTTTCTGGATTAGTGTTATTAGACACAGAGATTGAATTCAGTATATTATAGTTTTTTTTTTTTTTTGGCATTGTAGCATCTTACAATAATGTTCTAATCCTTTCTAAGTCAAGTTAGCAGTTACCCTTCAAGAAAAAAAAAGAAAAAAAAAGAAAAGGAAGATAAATAAAATAAAATAAAAGCCAGTCAGTAGTTAGGTTTCTTAATTCAATAAATTGTTTTGCATATTTGAGTGTGCCTTTTAATCATGACGCAGAAAAGCTAAAATCAATTATGCCAGTTGCACTCAGTTTCTCGATCTCGCCTCTATCTTGGCCGACAGTTCAATTCTATGTGCAAAGTTTGCGAACTTACATCAAATTCAGTGCTCTACCTGAAATTTATGAATGTCCAAATTAGAAATCAAACCCATTTGCAGGTTATACAAGAAGAAAAGAGAAATATAAGGAATATTAAGACTAGCATCGTCTTTTCAGCACTAACAAGGACATGCATGTGTCCTTGGCGAAAGAGGCACTAGCCAAGCTATTCTTATCCCCAACAAGGTAACTGGTAAACTGTAAAAACATAAATTAAAGAACTAGAAGTACTGTATTAAAAGCTAGATTCTACCCTAGAGAAGCTTCAAAGCGATTGTTTATTAACTTTGCCATCTTTTTACATTAAATAATGGTTATCAAATTCTTAAATAACAATGGTTATCAAAAGTTTAAAAAGCTAGTGGTAGGGTCTTTAATATTTAGTAGGCTTTTCCCTGGCTTATTGGTTTCTTCTCAATGCATATTTTAAGGAGGTTTGTTTCTTCTTTTCGTAAAGCAGATTCTAGCCCCGTACTCAATTTATATGGGTATCAAGATAAAAGTAGGTGGTGGTTGGCCCTCCATAACCATAACCACCTTCAACTAGAGACTTCGTTTGGCCAAATTCATTGTTTTAAATTAACAGAAAAACTTCGAAAAGCGAGGCATTAAGAGAAATAGACGTGCAAGTGAAATTAAGAAAGAGCTTAAGTACTGGTTGGTGGGCAATCACTCTCTCTTGATGATGACCACATAATCGTATAATCCCTTTGATTAAGACAGAAGTTACCATGACAAAGAGAGAAATATAAGGGTAATGGTGTAAGGTTCAAGAGATATTGTGGTGGGTCGATAAAGAATCAATTAATTAGATTAAACCCTAAGTTACACTCTTCAGAATCGTCAACATTAACTCCCAACAAACCATCCCTTAAGCCTCCTTTAAGATTCTCATTTTGTACTAATAATTTATTATTAACCATTGCAAATAATATCTTTCAGTTGTGATTTTATTCTTCATGCTTATCTCATTGAAAGTAAGTCGTCTTTGAACCCGAATTACTTGAATTCACTCACCTAAGATACTGACAGTTTTGCGTCCCGATAATGGGTAATTAAAAGAGTAACTCATTCTGTACTAAATGCACGGCTTTCGTTATAAATGAATCAGCAGAAAATTAGGTACAAGTATGGGCCAGTGATACACAATCCTTTAGTTGGCGTTGGTATATATAGTTATTACTGTAGGAGTGAGATTCTTTGGAGCCCCTTTCAAGTACGAGAAAATTGTCCTATAGCTTTCTTCGGCAAATGTCATTTAAGGTGAGGCAAAGAGCTCCACTCCTTGATGCTTCTACACAATAATACCATTTGGTAAAATCTATCAAGTTCTCTTCTTTCCATGTCGTGAAGATCTGACCATTGTTATAAAGAAGCAGCAGCCCATCCAGGACAGTTAGTAATGAAGGATAAATAAATTGCACATTTCTTATTACTTCTACAATTCTTCAACTTTTGGGGTAATTACATTCATATGGAGATCTTGCAACTTGCAATTCCGTTGAGCAATAATTGATCTTGTATAGTTGAAGGACATAATGTTATTAAGATTCTGTAAATTGATCACAGCTTTCAATTTCTGAACTCTCTAATTATATTCAGACATACAGTGATTCTCCTATTTCTAGAAACAAGAAGTTGATAACAATTTGAATGTTATTGGCGAGACACATCAATAGTATTTGGTACTGGCTTTATTTCTTATGTTATAAGTGTCAAAGAGTTCATGTTTAAATTTGTTGACATTTTACTAAATCAAAAATATATGTAGCCGGCTACGTTTGTGCGTGCAATAAAAAGAAGGCGTCCTCTTTGTTGCCATGACGGACGATCTTCCATCTAGTTACTGCAGAGTTCTCGGGGAACTGAATGCTTTATAATATTGACTTGTAGAAATTAAATCCTATTTTCAGTGGTAAATTGATCATTTTTGTTTAATCATGCTTTCAAAGTTTTGGTTGACTGAGTCCAATTCGGATGGCCGCAGGTCAATGACACTCTTTTTGAGTCAATAGCCCCTTCAGTTCTCAATACAAGGGAATCAAACTAAAAATATCAACAAGATTTGAGTAAATCTGGTCTCATATGGCACCAACTGAAACACCGATCTACACCACCCATTTCGTCATGTTTCCAGATCTCGTGTACACGTGTGGCACTCTCTCTCACACATTATGCCAATGTGTGTAACACGTGTATGTTCAAAGTGTGCAAATATAACACAGCTACGTGTATTGTGTATGAATAATATATTATAGATCATGATAAGATCTTGTCTCCTTGATCTTTCTTGATGGATTAACTATCTCGTTTCATCTCCTTTGTCCTCTTCTTCGTACACAATAATGAGGAAGACATCTATGATCTTCTCCACTCTTCATTTACTTACATGGTCTCCGTACCCTAGGTTTAAGAGGGATTAACATGTATCTATAATATGAATTAGTACAAGAATCCAGAATCAGATCATTCAGGCAATTCTGACCGTCTGATTCAAAGGTGCCCATGATGGGTTTGTTTTTTTTCCTTCTCCCGTCTCAGGGAAAACAAAGACATTTTACCCATTACATGTTTGGAATATATTATAGTGTGGAGCAACTAAAATCCAATATTAAAGGTTGAAACATCAATAGTTAGGATTTTGTTTGTTTATGCCAACTCAGGAAAGGAGAATCCTGAATTTTTGTGGCGATAGATGGGATTTGTTTGCAGTAGATGCCAGTTGGTCGTAGTGTCAGGAGATTCGACGCAAGTAATATATCAAACAAAAACAGAGACATGACCACTCAAACCCATGCTTTTGTTTCTTGTAGTGTTCCATTTGACACTAGGTTTCCTTGTCCACTATTTCTTACTTTCATCAAATTATAAAGTGTTCCTTTAAACAAAATTTTGATGGCAATTGGCAAATAGTTGGAGTTTTTCTATCACAGACGATTATTCATTGTCTACTGAGACATTCATACATTAAAATTATACAATATTGTAGAATTTAATACGATGTACTTTTGAAATTATATTATTGTGTAACTTCAAATTTAAATACCCAAATTTTAAATGTGGATGCATCGATACTGATTAACCGTAGTAACTTAGTATATGATCTCTAAATTTATGACATATCTCTAAAAGAAATGCATGTGTCCTTCAGCAAGATGTCAACGCAAAAGTAAAAACGTGATAGCGAGTCATGGGTCTGGAAAATGCAATTAATCATGCTATTCCGTTCATGGGACCTTGAAATTGCAGACAGGTTCCGGAGGTGGAAACTTTGAGGAGGAAAATGCTTGATATGGTCTGCACTCTGCTGAATAACATGTTTGGACTTCAGTTATGTTATCTAAGTTTCAATACTGCATGTGAAACACTTGGCACACATGCGGGGGTGCCGGGCCGTTCTTCGATAAACCTCGTGTGCTAGATGATACGACACTTCTCATTTATTGCTTTGACGGAATAGCCATTTTGTTAAGCAATGGTTTTTGATTACTAAATACAAATTAGTTTGCAAGGAAGACTTTAAATAATGGATCTTTGATTTTTTTTTTTTGGGTTAGAGACCGATTGCGTGCTCATTTTACTCGATTTCATAATATTTATTTAATGATGATAGATTCTTAATTACTGAAATTTAATGAAAGTAATTCGATTTTTTTTAAAAAAAAAAATCTCTAGATCTCGTTCACATAAATACTAACATCAATCTTCGGATATATATAAATATATAATATTTAAAAGTGGAGAAATTTTCTGTTAATCTTAACCAGATTTGATTACTCTATCGTTCAACATTCCATCATAAAGAAAAAATAGAAAAAGAAACTTTGGTGGGAGTGAGATCAACTTGTAGTTTAACTAAAAAGATCTTCCGGATTACTGGAGAGTGGAGACTTAGTACATCCTAACTGGCATGTCATAATCAGGTCAAACCTTTGGCCAAAGTATTTGATGTGACCTAAGAGGCATAGATAATTAATGCAAACAACTCAAGTTAATTAATAGCAAATCTCTCGATTTTTAATCTCATGGGTCGCATGGTTATTTTACTGCCTAAGCTAGGAAGAATCACTCGAACAAGTCCACCATCTTTACTACTATTAAAACAGTACATGGTCACGTGGCAACTTGATGAAATATTTGGTAAATTATACGTGCATGGAGTGGAGCCCGTGAACGTTGGATACGAGTATGGCGAGATCCTTCTGGTTATTTCAGGACAAACACCTGCGAGCGTTATTGTGATTTGACTTTTTTGTCGTTTGCGTGTCTTCTGTGTGTGACTGCGACTGAGCTCAAGAGAGAGAGGAAAAGGGAATCTAGTTAAAGGACAAGTACTGATCGCAAGAGAGAGATGCAGAAGAGTTTCTTGAGCAGTTAAAAATGGCTGCAAATGCGCTGGTTTGGAATCTGTGGCCACGTCCCAAGGAAATACAACGGGAAGGTTCTTATGATCAATTTTTTTTTTTTTTTTTTGTAGTGTCAATTGTTAACCCGCCGACAAGTTCTTGTAGTAGGACTAGTGCCGCTGCTGTGTTTTTTTATTTTGACAGCTCATAAAGGGAAATAATATTTTTGTGCCTCGACTTCTTGTTTTCATCTGCAAATTGCCTCATGGGCCTGGGTTCTCTTGCCTTTCACAGAGTTGGTTCTGTCCAGAAATAGTGATTATGGCTCCAAAAGATCTTCGAGGCCCAACTAGTAGATACTTTAAGCGCTGTATAAATATTGCGTAAATCATACAAGTAACAATAAAGGGGGGCATATTGGCCACAGTAATTTTTTTCCGTGCCAGCATGCATGTAACAAAACTTAAGCCAATAATTAGGTAATGATGTTACAGTTTCCACAACTATTTAAAGATGGGACTCATTTAAATGACATAATTTGACTGAATATTCGAAAAGCTCTAATGAACTCTTTGAAGAAGCGGGGAATGAGAAGTTTGAAATAATAGTACTTTCGAAAAGCATGAACTGAAAATTCTGCAGTGAACAAGGGAACCGAAAGCTAACATTTGCAGCCTTTGACTTGCTATTCAGTAAGGTAGGTGAGATATGACTAGCTTTCTAGAAACTGGGTAAAAATTTGTAGATTAATTGACAGTCTGGCATTGATACAGTAACATAAAGAAGAGCCGAGTTTGGATATAATATTATATTTCCTTATAAGAAAGAAACTGGGTACCATCGTTGCTATCATAAATCGGGAGATAACCACACACCGCACTGTAAACGAGTCCGATAAATTTGTTTGGAGAAGAATGTTTTAAGCCCTGTGACAATCACTTTCAAAAAAAAAAAACCTGTGACAATGCAATTTGTACTGATTTATCCTAATCACGACTCAGCCTAACACCAGTCACACAGCGTTCGGGCCCATTTTTTACGGTGTCGGGCACGGCCCACAAGTCACATTTATAGGCCTAGCACGTAACGGACTTTGGGCCAATAATTACATTAGTATTGCTATTTAGCCTGCTATTTTTGTCGTTTTCGTCCCCGTCGATAAGTTTGAATGGTATAAACTGTAAGGACAAATTTCAAAGAGATCCAAATTTAATAGTTAATTTTTTATTGTTAAAAAATTAAACACCCCCCAAACCCAAATTGTGATCGATAGACGGCATTGACACACCAGAACTTGATAATAATATCATCGTTGATAATTAATAAATTTTGAAAAATTAAGATATAAATGTAATCATTTAGATAGTTTTTTGTGATTCATTTGTGAAAATTAAGGATGACAAAATGACTCATAAATATCTTTTAATTTATTTTTATTAAAAATGATTTGGTATGATTTTAATTAAATTTGTAACGAATTTAATATATAAAATTAAAATATGCAACAAATTTAAGACATGTATAATTTTAGTAAAATATTGTGCGAATACCCGTTAAGATATCTATGAATATCTACATATATTTTTTATTTATCTAAAAAGAATGTTAAACGATGTTGTTTCAGTCATAACACTAAATGAAAAATTAAAATAATTTATTTTTATCTCTTCTTAATCTATCAATTATTCTTAACTACTTTGTTGTACAAACATTCTCCCTGAGTTTTTTTATTTTTGATTCCCCATTATCATGAAACTATTAACTCACGTTCGTTGAATGTTTATTTAGTTATAAAATAACATATTTAGACATCTCTTTGATCTTTATCTCATTGACATTATTTTACTTAAATATAATAATATGAATATTTGAAGAGAGATAGGTTGATTTTTTTTGTTTAATTTTTTTATTTATTTTATTCGTATGATTGAGATTGATTATCATTTTGTTTTATTTTTTTATTTATTTTATTCTCGCGATAGACATTAATAGTAGTTTTGTTTTTTATACTTTTTAATGTTTATTACGTTATTGACTTAACTAGTTAGTAAATTAGCTTATTTTAAAATTATAATATGTCAATATAAATTCATTTATAAGATATGTTCTTAAATCAAGCATTAAAAAAAATTATTTTTCTTTAATTTGATTGATTTGTAATTATGTTGTTAAATGTTTGTGTTAATTATTTATAAATTGCTATAGTTTTTAACTTGAAAATTAGTTTAAATTTGATGATAAAACTTTTTATTGAATTTAAACTTGTTATACAATTTTGATTGATATATTTTATAAGTTTTATTTAAAATTAATATTATAATTTTATATTTTTTATTATATTAATTTATAACCTACTTAAAATTTGAGGATAAGTGGTTGTGAATTTGGTAAATAATATATATCTATTATAACAAATTTAGTAATAACACTTTAAATTTATAATGAATTTAATAATAATTTAATATTTTATTTTTTAAAACGGATACAAATTTAAATTTAAGAGCATTCGTCCAAATTCGCTATCACCTTTAAAAACAAAATTAATTATAAGAAAAGTGCGTAAATTGGCTGTTAAATTGTATTAAAAAAAGGCTAGAAAGTGAAAAAACAAATCAGCTGAAATCGCTGATAAATTAAAAAATGGTGACGGCAATGGAAGTAACTCGCGCCACGCACACGCATTGTGGGAAGGCCACGTGTTGAGAACTTGGGAACGTGCAACCTTCGCGCAATAGTTGAATAGCACGCGATCAACGCCTAATGGTCGCATCTTGCACGCGTCTCGTGGCATGCAAAAAAATACTAATAATAAATATTAAAAACAAAACATATATTAAAGTTGAATTCGGTTTAATTAATTTAAAAATATTAAATATAAATCACTTTAATTATTTTGTAAATTGTTTTTAATAAATTAATTTATTAGTTTAATGTAATTATTGTATTTTAATTTTATTAATTTGTTTAATTGTAATAAGTTAATTAGTTTGTTAATCTATATTTGGTTAGTTATTTTATTTAATTTAGGAAAATTATTATTTTGTTCAATTTATTTATTAAATAAATAAATATTTTTTTAAAACAAAATATTTTAATATTATTTCATCAATCAAATAATTACTTAATGAATTAAATAATATTTGTAATTTTAATTAGTTTATTAATTTATATTTTTTTAGTTAATTAATGCAATTAATTTTTTATTTTATTTTAATATTTATTTTTACAATAAGCACCAAGATAAAAAATATAAAATTTTGACTGATGAAATTTTTTATAGCATTAATTACACCATACTTAAATATGTGAGTTTCATACCTTATAAGACATAAATTTGCACCTATTTAGTTTGAATTATTTAGGGTTTAGGGCAATATATTGAGAGATAATTTTAAACATGCAAATATATTACTCTTTTAAGATATTTTGGTGCATAAGATTTTATTGTGACAATTTCAAATTATAATTTTGTATTAAGAGGTATTTTTTTTATCAACAATAAGTGTGTTTGATTTTTTTATGAAGAATTTATATTAATAACAATAATAAATATGTGAGATTATCTGTCTATTCGAAAGTTGACAAAAAATACATATACGTAATCAGTTGTAGGATAAACACTTTCTTCATAAAAAAACATTAGCATTCAAATAAGTAGATAATTGGTTTAGTGCATTGAACTTACATCAAGTCGACCACAAAAATTATTATAAATTTGTATTTATTATATTTTATTCGTCATATTTTGATGCCACACGACGAACATAAAGGTATTTAAAAATTTGTATTAAACATAGTTGATGATTTTGACAAGTTTAATAATTATATAGGAACAACATTACATAAAAAGTAATGTATGACTTGTTTAGCATCATGGCCTTGTCAAAGTTGGTGAAAGTAAGAAAAATATAAAACTTTTGGGTGCATAATTTTCTTAATGGATGGCTATATATCATTTTCACATATTGTGACTCTAAGATCTATTGTTTACACATAAAAGGCATAATAACACATAATATTGTTAATTTTCAATCTCAACAGATCTCAACTTAAAACTTATTATATTAATAACAAAAATTAAAACACTTTTATGGCACATTATCTACTCAAATTACACAACACATTATTTAAAACATATTCATATTTCACATGTTTCAAAACGAAATACCTACATTTTTGTACTAAATATATATCTCATTACTGTTACTAGAGTTTTTTCACATTTTTTAAAAATATACAATAAATGACTCATATTTTATGGCATATATAACAAAAAAAAATACAAAAAAATTATTTACATTACTAAATTACTTAAATTGAATAAAATCATGCGATACACGCATTTCTTGCAGTTGCATCTCACATACGTATGAAACCCACAAGTAACTTAAGTTTTTTATTTTTTTGAATTTGTAGTTTTTTTTTTCTCTTTGATTCATTGTATTTTTTATCCATTTCGTCGCATTTTATTATGTTTATATTTCGATATTCATACATTTTTTAAATAAACAAAATAACTTTTAAACTACATTGGTAACTATAATTTAATCAATTTAAATTTATAAAAATATTCGAAACAAATACATTGTATAATAACAAAAGTAATTTTTTGTTTACAATTAAGATATTCAAATATACTTATTTCGAAAGTTGGTGTGTCTATTTTGAGATTGATTTTAAAATTATCGACTAATTTTTATGTATAAATATTTATTTATTAGTATATTTTATAAATAAGAATAGTTATATTTATTCATTATAATTTTAGCTAATAACAATTAGAGTGCTAATTTGTGATTAAAAAGATAATTATCTAAATTTTGAACTATTTGGCAAAAACTTCCAAACTGTAATGATATAAATTGGACGAGTAGGCTTTAAATTTGTTATCTCGACTAAGCCCAGCTCACTCGTTTGACACAATCCTTATTTGCATTCTTTATTATATTTAATGAAAAACAAAGTGCGTTTTGTTGAAAAAAAAGAAGTTATACAGAGTAAAAAAGTAACGGTTGTAAGAAAAAATTAAAATTCTAAAAGATCAGATCGTAGCATAAGACGAGTAAATTGTATTTATAATAAATTCAATCTATATTGAATTCAACATTAAAATATGATATTTGATGTTCAAATTATTATTCACATGTTATATATATATATATATATATATATAATTTTATTAATCCTATTAAACGGCCCAACCAATATCTGCACATACGAGTTTTATTTCATTCTTAAAGGAAACGGCACATAATATTAGAGCATAAAAATAATTTAAATCCTTGAAATAAGAAGGTTCCCATAAACTAAAGGTTCCAAAATTAGAATTAACACTTAAAGATTTCCGTTGAGAATTTAAAATAAAAATTTTTAAAATTAATTTTTTAGAATAAAATTATAAAAAAAATTATTAATCGTTTAGTTGTTAATTAAAATAATTTTTTCAAATCTTATATCCCTTAGTTATATATAATTAAAAGTGTTTATAAATTATTAAATTATAAAAAACAATACTTAATAAAATTTATATTTATATTATAAACAATTCACTAATATAAATATAAATTTATTATGAATTATTTAAATTTAATTTTTTAAAACATAATAATCAAATAAAATCAATGTATAATAATTAACGAATTAATATAAATTATTATATTTGATATAAAAATAAAATAAAATAATATATATTTTTATTTAAAAAATAAAATAATTAACAAAAAAAATTTAGTAAATTTTTGTAAAAATATAATAACTTGTGAGATATGAATTTTTTTTTTTATTTGATTGTAACTCGTGAAACATGTTATAAGAAGGGTTTTGTTTGTTTGGGTGAGTCACTTTCGTGTTTGTATATGTTATTTCTCAATGTTTCAGTTTTATTATATATATATATATATATATATATATATATATATATTTTAACCGAGTTTACTGAGTTAACTAGTCTTTGTCTTTAAGTCGGTCAATATGTTATCTTCTTTTTTACTATATTTTACAAAGTGTAAATGATACAGCCTCTTCGTTAAATTTGTCTTTTTAACTTTTTTGATTTGCCGGTAATTATTATTATTTTTTAAATATATTAAATAATTTGTATAGGGTAATTGAGTTATTTTAAATTTTTTAATAAAAATTTGTTAATTTTAATGAAATATTTTTTATAATTAAATATTAATGTTAATTTCTTAAACCATATCATTAAAATTAGGCCTAATTTTAGAAGTATTCAAAACAATATATTTTAATTAAATCTGATTTTTTGCGCACATATTTTAAAGATGATTTAAATTCATATACTATAAATATACATGATTATATGGCCGTAGTTAATTTCATTAATTTTATTCAATTAAATTTGATTCATTCAACTCTCATTTAATTAAAACATCACAATTTTTTTTTTAAAAACATTTCTTCTGTACATAATACTTTTCTTTTTTAAATAAATATTAATTTAAGTGTTTGAAATATTTTTTTTTAAAAGACACTCTTATTATTATAAGGTGTATGCGAGGTAAAGAAATACTTAAGTGAACATTTTGCATAGGAGAACTTCATAATTAAAATTGAGATATATATTTTTTAAATTAATAATTTATTTAGAAAGAATAAATGTGATTTTGAAAATTGTGTTTTAAAAGAGGTTCAAAAGTAATAAATGATAATTTTTTAACATTAGCATAATCTATACATAAAAAAAACATTAGCATAATATATTCAAACAAAGGTTTAGCATTTTTATTGTTAAAACGAAAATTATTTTTTAAAAATACATCCAAAACAGCGACTCAGTATTGCAAGATTTTGTTGGCGCCATTGCGCGTGAAATTTGTCATACAACTACAAACCCCACGACGCACGCTACTGTTTAAATTCAAGTCTCTGAAGGCGGGAGCGTAGTTTAGCAGAACATCCGAAAAGAAAATGGCGGCTCCCAACAAATCACCAAAAATTTACTTCCGTCAAATTAAAACCCAAATCACCCACGTTTCACTTCCCGAAGCAGAACACGAAACACAGAACCCTCACTTTCTTTCCCAAATTGGCTCAGCCACTGTTCCTGTATTTCCGTTGGTTCTTATGGATCATCAAGAACGCCAAACGGTTCCCGCCCGAAGAAGCTTGAAGCGAAAGCAGGAGCAAGATTTCGAAGAAGAGAAAGCAAATCGAAAGGTCTCGGTCGTCGAATCCAGCGGCTCCGAGCAAGATCTGGTTCAAGATATTCGCGCCCAGGTTGATATTTTGAATTCAACTTTCTCTACAGACGAGGCCGATCGCGAAGCCACCAAACACGCCGTTCTTGCCCTCGTTGAACTCGCCAAGAACGGTACGGTTTTCACCACTTATCTCGGATCATAAATACATTTCAACAAGTATATTGTGTTTGTTTTTCATGCACGTGTCTGTATTGTACATGAGCTTTTCAAGAAAAGGAATCTTGATTCAGAGTTTTATCATTTCAACTAAAATGACTTCCTGTTGATTGAATGAATTTTAACTTGTGACCAATTTATTATTTCTTGAGATCATACTTGGTGCTTTAGTAGAGTTTATGGAATTTTCATTTGCTAGAGTGTAATTTGGGGTTTGCAAAGAGGGCAATTCAGCAGTTGAATTCACTTAAATGAATATCTTAAAATTACTTAATAGAATTGTTTAATTTTCTGAATTCTTGTATTTATAGTTGTTTTAGTGTCTTTTGAGACTTAAGAGTTCTAATAATACGTGATTTGCAGAAGAACTTGTGAATTTAATTGTGGAGAATGGAGCTGTGCCTGCGCTGGTGAGGCATCTTCGGGCGCTGCCACTGTCGACCAATGTTCAGATCCCGTATGAGCATGACGTCGAGAAAGGAAGTGCTTTCGCGCTTGGACTTCTTGCTGTGAAAGTAATTAATACGATACTTTATTTATATTTAATTTTTCTTTTGCACATTTAAATGTATACTTTTTTAATATATTTTATTTTTCTAGTTCCTCGATGGTTTTGGTTTTGTTGCATCTTCTTGTAAAATTAATAGAACATAATTGTTTGTTAGACTTTCTCATCACTGATGGTCTTCTATCAAATTAATTGTCCCTTTTTAATTCAGTTTTAATTATTAATTGAGACAACTTATGATATTGTCTTTTAACCGTTTCTTATCTTGTACGTTAACTAGTGGATGATATCATAAGATTACTACATGTATAATGTGTGAAATAATTGAACTTGCAATTAGAATTTGTTAATAGGCACTCTGGTTTGAGATAATTATTGTGCTCCTACCCAGCAGACTTGAGTGAATTTAGGAAGTTAGGATTTTTATCTCAACAACATTAAAAAGGCTGATAAATTTTCCTACCATGCTGTATTAGACACTGATTTTGGCTTATAAGTTGGTGACCTGGAGGTTTCTTTTCTTTTCAATGTATTCTTAGAATGTATACATGTGTAGACTGAACAAATATGGCAAGTCTCTGTTGTTTACTTTCCTTAGATTTCCATATGATTCTCTTAGAAGCTGATATTATGGGGATTATAGTGCTGTTTTTGTCCACAACTGTGATGGGTCACTCTGTTTCTTGGGGCTGCAGCTGCATACATTGGTTGTTTCAATGCACATTGATGTTAGTTCAAGAAATAAATAGTCTTTCCAAGCCGACAAAACAACTCAACCTGACTCCAAATTTTTATATGCTAGCAGGTGGAATTTCCTTAGGTTTTGTTGGTTGGGTTAAATTTTTAATCATTGGAAGTTTTCATGTCATAGGGGTGCAACTGTAGATAGCAATAAATTTGACAGGATTAAATATGCTATGCAGTTTTGGAATTATAACTTCACAGCTACTTAACATGTGTTGTCATTTATTAATGATTATATGCCAGGTCTTAGGGTCCTGGGTTCTTAATTAGATTTGTTACTATGTTGTGGTTTTCATAATTTCTCTCCGTTCTTTTTCTGTTTGGTGGATATATGCAACTGCTTGCAATTTTGAGATGTAGACATTTCTTTCACCTTATATATAGCTATTTCTAGGTTGTTGTTTCATGTTTGAACCATCTGTTTACAGCATAGTAGTTACCTTGGTTGTTGCTTTGTTAAACAGCCAGAGCATCAACAACTCATAGTTGATTTCGGAGCTTTATCTCATCTTGTGGACTTGTTAAAGTGGAATAGAAATGGTATTAATTCTCAAGCACTCAGTGGTGTTATCAGGAAG
Source organism: Ailanthus altissimus (assembly GCA_946807835.1). NCBI lineage: Eukaryota > Viridiplantae > Streptophyta > Magnoliopsida > Sapindales > Simaroubaceae > Ailanthus > Ailanthus altissimus. Next base: position 28,126,957 of record OX327684.1, read on the forward strand.
GCAGCTGATGCAATCACTAACCTTGCACATGAGAATGCCAACATCAAAACCCGTGTCAGGTTTAATTATTTTGCAGATTTGCTTTAAATCTTATATAATTTATTACATCCTTTTTCTAATATCTTTGTCATATATTCAGGATTGAAGGTGGAATCCCACCTCTTGTTGAGTTGCTTAAGTTTGTAGACATGAAGGTACAAAGGGCAGCTGCAGGTGCCCTGCGGACTCTTGCATTTAAAAACGATGAGAATAAAAAACAGGTACAGTTCTCTTGCTTCATGATGCACTCAGGGTTCTTTTGCACCTTTTTTTAAAAAATAACTTTTTGAAATATTTCAGTCGTGAACTTGCAGATTGTGGAATGTAATGCTCTACCTACCCTTACACTAATGCTTCGATCAGAGGATGCTACTATACATTATGAAGCTGTGGGTTAGCTACTTAAAAGTTCTACTTCTGAACTTCATATTGCTTTTAACATTGTCTGACTTCACCTGAGGTTTTCAGGTTGGTGTGATTGGGAATCTGGTCCACTCTTCCCCAAACATCAAGAAAGAAGTTCTTCTTGCTGGAGTTTTACAACCTGTCATTGGATTGCTGAGGTAAATGTTGGAATTTGTAAAGGTGTTCTTCCTTTTCTGAGTAGAATCATGATTTTTGTTATTTTTGTCATATTTATCACCTGTAGGCTATTTCATAAGCTCTTCTTTGTATCTATTTTTAAATTTATTATTTGTAATAAATGTTTGAAGGGATTGATGAATTTGGTGACAGTTCCTCCTGTTCAGAGACCAAAAGAGAAGCAGCTTTGTTACTTGGTCAATTTGCTGTGACTGATTCAAATTGCAAGGTTGGCTGGACAATTGTTTCTTTTCTCCGACTTGAACTTATAAGCTTTTCTGTCAGTAGGAAAGGGTTTACATCATAAATTTGAATTACCAGCCACATTTTATTCCTTTTCAATCATAACAACAATGAGTTTCAAGCAGGTGCACATTGTACAGCGAGGAGCTGTACGGCCATTAATTGAGATGCTTCAGCTCTCTGATTCACAGCTTAAGGAAATGTCGGCTTTTGCACTAGGCAGATTGGCACAGGTTATTATTTCTTTGATCCTGTTGTGCCTTGTTCAAAGCAGATATAAATAAGACTTGCCTCAGGATCTGCTATATTATCTTATTAATGGATCAACTTGAATGGTTTTAGTTGCTTTCATTTGGTGAGGAAGATTGTTTAATATATATGTATACCATAAAATCTGAACTCTGATATAACAAGGTTAAATGAATTTAAGGTTCTTAGTTTTTGGATATTTGACATATTCTTTGAATAAAGGATTGTATTGCCATGTTGAGGTGTCTTGCATGGATAATTATTAGGTTATGCATAGGTATCATCTTCTTACATTGTTAGAAATAGGAATATTTTAATTTTCATTTTCTACTGATCCTTTCATCTGCTTGCATTTCTCCTGAAGCATTTTTGTGCATCAACTATGTGATTGCATGTTCTTGATTTAGTGTGTTATCACATTTGCTTGAAACAATCATTTTGTCCATTCTCTTATTAAATTTCTCCAGTGGCTTGTAACAATTTTGTTTCTTTATAAGTGCCCTTTTCAATATATTATTAATTTGAATTATTTGAATAAAGTGTACAAGTTATGTGTGTGTTTGTATCCCTGAGTTTGCTGAATATTTTTAACTGCAGGACACACACAACCAAGCTGGAATTGCTCAGGAAGGTGGGATAGTGCCATTGCTAAAACTTATCGATTCTAAAAATGGATCTCTTCAACATAATGCTGCCTTTGCTATTTATGGCCTTGCTGATAATGAGGTACGGTTAAGGCCATTCAGTTATATTTTGCAGTAAATTGTCTTTCTTATTCATCAAACACTACAAATTTAGTGCACTTATATCAAGTTGTTTTCATAGGATAATGTTGCAGATCTTATCAAGGTAGGTGGTGTTCAGAAACTCCAAGATGGAGAGTTCAATGTGCAAGTAGGCTTTTTTTTCCTGTCAATGCCTTAATGCCTTGAGACTAGATTACTGATCCTTCCTGCTACTCCATTCAATCATGTTTTTCTTTTGCCCAAGTCTCACAATTTTATTTGCAGCCAACTAAGGATTGTGTAGCAAGGACATTGAAAAGGTTAGAGGAGAAAATTCATGGAAAAGTGAGTTCACTCATACCTACTTTTCGGCGATCTACTTAAATTTTAATTTGTACTTGTAATTTCATGCAAGGTGTTTGCATGCACTTGCAGTAAATTTAGAAAAAAAAAAGTGTCATGAAGATATTTATTATTACTATTATTTTTTTTGAAATATGAAAGATATCGATTATATAAACATAATTTGGTATGACACAATTTACCAATTTGTTCATGTTTTTCCTTGACAGGTGCTGAACCATCTATTGTATCTGATGCGGGTTGCAGACAGAGTTGTTAAAAGACAAGTTACCTTGGCTCTTGCTCACCTTTGTGCTCCAGATGATTGTAAAACTATTTTCATTGATAATAATGGTATTAATCCTTTGGCTGAGCTGCCAATCTTTGTCACAATCCTCTTTCTTGCACAGGATTTTTCTCTAGTAGTTTCATTCATGCCTTCTCCACTTTTTGTTTTCTTCTAGGCATAAATTATTTTTTTCCTGCAGGATTAGAGTTATTGTTGGGGCTTCTTGAGTCTACAACTGTGAAGCAACAAGAAGACAGTTCAGCAGCCTTGTATAAGCTGGCTACCAAGTTTACTTCTCTCTCTCCTATGGATTCAGCCCCTCCATCACCAACCCCACAGGTGTTTTTTCTCTAAATTTTTGCTTGTGTTGTTGCAATCAGTTTCATATACTCTTTCAGTTTAGTTTGATTCTTAGGTTCACAGGATAATATGGGATGTGGATATACACTTGGTCTAACTGTGGTTTCTGGTTCATTTAAGAGAGCAGTATGAATATTTGCTCTTGATAATGGTGTTCTGAAAAGCAGTACACCTTTAGCTATATTGATCACTAACCACTGTGGTTGCCTTTTGATTTATGCAATTTTGTTTGCTGATTTGTCACAAGCCTTTTGCTGATGATCTTTTCCAAAAGGTCTGAAGATTAGGATTTACTTGGAACCATTACACTTGCAAAATGTACACTCAAGTTTTTTTATTGTTTTTTTTGTTGTATTATGAGGTTTTTTTGCTTCTTGTTCTTTTAATTAAAAGCAAGAAATCTAGAATTGTTTCGGAATTGATATAAAGTCAACTTTTCACATATCAAGAATGAAATGTTAAGCTTTTCTTTATCACATTGTGCATTATTAAAATTACATAATTTTGTGGCAGGTTTACTTGGGTGAGCAGTTTGTAAACAATCCTACATTGTCTGATGTGACATTCTTGGTTGAAGGTATAAAATTTGTCTGATTTTATGATTTCATTATAATATTATCGATTATTTTTCTTGTTTCTTTATTAGATGAGCATGACTGTGCCTTTATGTGATCAGGTAAACTGTTCTATGCTCACAGAATTTGTTTGCTTGCTTCTTCGGATGCTTTCCATGCAATGTTTGACGGTGGTTACAGGGTGAGCATTGATTTATTTACAGCTAATGTTTTCCTTGTTCAACTATCTTATATGCTGTTTGCAGCCCCTGCAACCCTAAAAGCTCTTCCCATGCTAGAAAGAGATAAAAGAGACTCTGAAAAGTATATTCGAGGATCATTTATCAGATTTCTTTTCAGAAACTCTTAACACTGCATCAGCTAATTAGTGAAATATTTTTCACATTTTTGGAAAAAAGAACTCTGAATGGTGTTATGAATATTTGATTTACTACTCATATGAGAGCAGGAGAAAAATGCTAAAGATGTTGAAATTCCAAATATCAGATGGGATATTTTTGAGTTGATGATGAGGTTTGAGCTTCACATTCTCACATTAAAGATTAATGAACAAGCAAATGTGGCTCGGTGCTGATATCTTTCTGGATTTGGTGTGCTTGTAGATACATATATACAGGATCTGTAGATGTTAATATAGACATTGCTCAGGATCTTCTCAGGGCTGCTGATCAGTATCTTCTAGATGGACTTAAATGCCTCTGCGAGTATGCCATTGCACAGGTTGGCCAAAAGAGTAGTTTTGATGAGTGCTTTTCAGTATCACAATAGTAATATCAAAGTTTTAGTTTGATAACTTGCTATCATTCTTCAGGATATTTCTGCCGAAAATGTTCGACTCATGTATGAGTTATCAGAGGCGTACAATGCTCTGACCTTAAGGCAATCATGCATTCTGTTTATATTGGAGCAATTTGACAAACTAAGAAGCAAGCCTTGGTACGCCTTGCTTTGTCCGGTTTCCTCCCTGGTTGAGAAATAAATATTCATAGTCTTTGTATTTTTTATTTAGTATATTTGAATTTAATGGTTTTGGGTTTTTCCTTGAAAATTATTTTGAACTTTGCAGGTACTGTCATTTGAATCAACGGGTGTTACCAGAGATACGCAAGTATTTGACCAAGGCATTTTCTAAACCTGTCAGCGTGAACTCAAGCCAGTTGTAAATAATTCAACTTCAGTTTTAATATTTGATTAGCTGTAAAGATGGAGGACCAGGAATGTAAAGAGCTTTTCCTCACTGTTGAATTAATGTAGGAAATTTTGCCGAGTCCCATGTATTATAGCACTTCGCGACTTCCATTAATGCATATCCCATATTTTTGTGATGTTTCTTAAGCTGTTAGAAAGTTGAAAAGACATTGGTAGTTGGATGTTCGAACACTAGAACGGAATTCTTGCAAAATCGTTTATGGATCAAAGGAGAAAATTTATTCATTTTGTCTATTTGAGAGGGGTAAAAATCTATTTTAGCCTTTAAATGTATTTATAAATTTTATTAGTTAAATATTTAATTTTTGAAATATTTTTATATTTTTGTTATTTAAAATATATTTTGAATTAATTAAAATGAGTAAATTTAAAGTAATATAAATTAAAGTTTAATATATTTGATTAAAAATAATTGAGAAATAATAAAAAAAATTGATAAAAAATGTTGAAGAGTTCAATGATAAAGTTTTGCAATGAGTAAGACATAAGGAATTTTAAGTTATGTTCATTAATTTAGTTCTAATAATAAAATTTTTATAAATTCATTATTTTTTTAATTAATAAAAATTAATTAAATATTTTTATACTATAAAAGTTTACAACTATTAAATAATGATTATTTTTAAACAATTATCTTGTAAAATGGGGGCAAGGTTGCCTACAGCAAAAGTAGGCTATGGGCCAATTGTATGTAATCAGCCCATTTTAGGCCCCTAAGGCTAAGCTAAGAGTAATGGAAACCCGGTTGCTGAGTCGTTATCCATTATCAACATCCAACTTCAGTTTTCAGCTTATTTTAGCCAAATGACTTGATTTCAGTTTGCTCCGCCTCCGCTCACCTAGTAACGATAGGCTGAAGACTAGAAAGATAACACTCGGTTTTTTCAACTTATATGACCCACGCAAAGAGAGCAGCTATAATTTCGTTGAAATTAGCAAGATATGGCTGTTCAGCTATCAAGTCTATGGCTACCTTCGTCTACTGTCTCGGTGCAGTTAGTTCATTGCCGAAGCAAAACAAAACTCTCACCTACGGCTCTCGCCCCCACGCCTTCTTCTTCGTCTTCTTCAGCTCCTACTATTCAGGCAATATAACCAACCCCTAATATCCTTTTTCTTTCTATCTGCCTCCCTTTCATTATCCGTACAAATACGCATATGCATAGATATATTGACTGGCAATATTTCAGATTGTTGGTGGGAGAAGACAGAGTTGGCACGGAAAATCAAATTCCAGTGAAAGTATCAACGGCTATGAAGAAGAGTGTGATTGGATTGATCTGGATGCTGATCTTTACTATTGGACAAAACCATTGCGGCCTGTTCAGGTTGTTTTCTTGTTGTAATTTGTGAAATAATTATGTTTGCATCCCAAATGTTTATCTTAGCGATTACAATTTTACAGTGGTATCCTGGCCATATTGCGAAAACTGAAAAAGAACTTAAAGAACAACTCAAGCTTATGGATGTTGTCATAGAAGTACGAGACGCTAGAATTCCGCTGTCCACAACCCATCCACAGGTTAGAGTTTTGTGTTCTGTTGATAATGATCGAACTTAAATGTTTATGAAGTAGCGCCACAGCTGAAACTTTGATATTGGAAATAGTTATGCCTCATGATCCCTCCGATGTTTAAAATGCTTCTTAATTTTCCACTTCAGTGTCACCTTTGAAACGGAGGAGTTTTAGGGCATGTGTTTTTTCTAAACTTACTGATAGCATTTCATGAGCAGATGGATTCTTGGCTTGGTAATAGGAAAAAGATTTTAGTGCTGAATAGAGAGGACATGATATCCACGGCTGATCGGAATGCTTGGGCTACTTATTTTGCAAAGCAGGGAACGAGAGTTATCTTCTCCAATGGACAATTTGGAATGGTATATAGATAAGATATGCTCTTGAACTTTCTTTAGTTTATTTATCAAATTGCAGAAAATAAACACTCTTGTGTTACAAATATAGGGGACTATGAAGCTAAGCCGATTGGCAAAGGAATTGGCTGCTGGTGTAAATGTGAAACGTAGAGCTAAAGGACTACTCCCTCGTCCGGTGGGTTCCCCAGATCAATCAGCGACTGATACTGAAAATTTGATGATTTTATACCTTCTCTCAATCTTTTTTTTTTCTTTACAACTGACTTGTTGTCAGGTGTTTATTACCTGCTTTTGCAATTGTGCTGAGTAAAAATTTACTCGTTTCCACCTATTATAGTCACAGAGTGCACATGTTTCTTGTACCTTTGTTTTGCGGTATATTTGTGAATATTATTTGTTATATTAAAAGCATATTTTGAACCTTTAAATTGTCTGGAAAATTGTAGTTTGAAAATGTTAAGAAGTTTCCATGGTCATTCTACAGGTTCGAGCTGGAATTGTTGGATACCCTAATGTTGGGAAATCATCTTTGATTAATCGTTTGCTGAAGCGGCGAATGTGTCCAGCAGCTCCCAGACCCGGTGTTACGAGAGCATTGAAGTATGTATTATGGTTTTTTTTGCTTAGATATCACCGAAGATGTTAGGCATGATGAGGGGAAAATTGCATTTTCAATGCAATGTTTAAACTTCTAAATCTTGGTTTTATGCAATTCTAGAAAACAACAAGAGATATGAAGCTTAACCTCTTTTGTTTACCACGAAGTTTGGAATTTTGATAAAGTGGAAGGTTTTTAAATGTCAATGTTAGATGATGCTTATGTGTCAAAATCTTTTTGGAGTGGCTTGAATTGGAGGTTCTGAACATTTTGAAACATTAAAATGGAATTTTGGCAATCAGGTTTGAACATGCATCTTAATGCAATTATTCAAACTCTAAGCCTATATTCATGCAGTTCTAGAAAATATTGAGAGATACCAAGTTAAAAAACATTTTCAACTATTATACAAATTTTGGAAATTTGATGGGGAAGAAAGTTAATTCATACAATGCTTGCAATGTCAAAACTCTGGAGTGGCTTGGAAGTTCACCAACATTAAACTTTCCTTTGAGGTAAATTTTTTGGAGCTGTATGGCATTGGAGTTTTATTCTGTATCAACAGAAAACAAAATTATGAAATTAACCTTTTCTGTTTATGCATCTAACTTGTATCTGGCTATAACAAACCAATGCTACATGTTGAGTCTTTTTACTTTCTGTATAAGGTGGGTTCGTTTTGGCAAGGATCTTGAATTGCTAGACTCTCCTGGAATAATCCCAATGCGGATTAGTGATCAAGCAGCTGCAATAAAGCTTGCTATTTGTGATGACATTGGAGAGAGATCCTATGACGTTGCTGATGTTGCTGCAATTCTCGTGCAAATGCTGGCGAGGATTCCGACCGTAGGTATTTATTCTATCTATTCCTCAACTCAATTTGCTGATGTTTATCATCCCAAAGTGCAGGGTACATTTCTTGTTATGCCTGTTTGTTTGAGAAAAGTTCTTTTCCTAGGCCATAGAAATTATGTCAAGGAAAAATAATCAGTGTTGAGCTTCTCTTCTATTGTTGTTCATATTAAGATACTGACTGGCATAATTTTACTAGATTCAGTGAGGGGAATTTTACTGAACTAGCTTTGCTCTTTATTAGACAGAAATAATAGCTTTATACGTGGTATGACACATAATCATTAATAACTGGAGAGGCTAAGAAAGAGAGAACTCTTTTACATGGCTCTGCTTTATGGTTGAAATATTGGCAGTAATGTCATTACCATGACATGTCATGTAGTTATTAGGAACATGTGATTACTCACTTCGATATTTACCTTTGCAACTTGTAATCTAATTTATGCCCCTTGCAGGTATAACTGCTCTTCAAAACCGTTACAAACTTGATGTGGATGGTAACTGTGGTCAAATGTATGCTCTGTGTGATGCTTTTTGCAGAATGTATAACTACCCCGACAATCATTCAGCTATAATTTGTTGTTTATCGCTTTTAATCTGCTGTATCGCAGATTTGTTCAGAAGCTTGCTGTTCACTTGTTTAATGGGGACACCCATCAAGCAGCATTCCGTATCTTGACAGATTTCAGAAAAGGGAAATTTGGTTGGATTTCACTTGAGAGGCCTCCTAGGTAATACCATCAAGTGCTTGCTTTGCGTCTGGGATGATGTAGAGCTTCCATCTGCTACTCACGATATCTTGAGCACTGAAGGCTGTCAAAGAGAATTTAGAAGCCCTCAAGGATTATGCAGGCTTTATTTGACTGCATCCATGGTGGAAGGAAAAAAAAAGGTCTTTTTGTTGTAATGCTGAACAAGAAGACAGGAAAATGGCAGCTAGTCAGTTTTTGGAAGGCCTAGAAGGGGAAGTCATATAGGAAGGGAAACTAACAGATGGTTAATATAGCAGATTTTCTTTTGCCCAGGTGGTCATCTCACCAGCATCCTATCTTATCAAGCCTGTCAACATATTTTGTATTCATGTGTACAGAAAAATTGTATTTTATCTCTTGAGAAACGAATAGTTTAAGCATGCATGATCCGAAATTTAAGTCCGTACTCTTTTCTGTTTGTGTAATAAATTTAAGAGTGAATCATTGGAATATGGCAATTAACATTCGGCAGAGCTCAAGGATTATGATTTTTATTTATTTATTTGGTGGCTGTAGTAGCAGTCATGTTTGATGCAGCTCCTGAAAACCGTCCCTAATTCTCTTCAAAGCTACAACGGAGCCACAGAATCTGCATGCTCCACGGAAAGCACCATTCAAGCTGAAACCACGATGTATTCTGAAATAGCCATGTTCATCTAATTAATCGAGAGCTTACATTTTCACTTAATCTTGAGAATTTTGAGGGGGTATAATTATTTGTTCTTGAGCCACAGAGCATGTTGAACCCAGGTTAGTCCAGAAGAGTAGTCACAAAATTCCGTCAGAGTTTAAGACTCTCACTATAAACATCAAAAGTTCCTTTCTTCATACCAGATTCCGGAGACTGCTCCATGCTATTAGGTTTTAACTGATTGATTAAAAACCTTGTTTTCAAATCCTGAAATTTATTCTGTTTCAAATGCAATCAAATAAAATGGTACAATCCCCAATTCTTCCATCCATAAGACCAGTAGAATTGCTAACCAAAGGAAGGGGATTTCAAGCTATCAATCTTCACAACCATGAATTTCCTTAATCTATGCAGACAAGCTTTTAAAGAAAAACTAAGCGGAGCAAAAACGCTTCGAAATGAATGCCTAGAAAGGAAAGCACACGATGGAACACAGAAAATGTACAGCAACCTATATATGACTAAGAGTAATGCTACACTTCCCAAATTGTATTTCAAAATTTTGTATTTCAAATTGAGGTGCCAAATAATCATTGAATGATAAAATGATGTAAATTCTAAAATTATCTATTACACTCATTTTCCACTCTATGATTATTTGATACATCATTTGAAATGAAAAAATTTGAGATACTATTTGGGATGTTTAATATTATTCAATGACTAATGGCATATAAAATCAAGCTAGGGTGCAAACATGCTGCCTCTACAATGATCATTCTCTAAATGACCTATCATCTGCAGTCACACATACAGAACTTGAACATGCTTCAGCAAAATGTGGGTTTGTAAAATGGTGAACTAAGATGATTCCATAACTTCATCTTGCAATCGTGGGAACACAAGCTGAATCCCCTTTGGTTGACCAATTCTCTTTGATTTTACAAGCTTGAGTTGGCCGGTCGATTTGGAGTCCTTCAGCCACTTCTTTTTCCAACTGAGAACAAAATCTGTGAAATGTCTCAACTTCCACTTGAAGCCTGAAATCTAGATTAAACAAAAGCTTCATCTCCATCCTGTTCAATTCTGCTGTGCTTACTCCTCCCACTCTAGCATAGTATGCATTGTTGAAAAAACTGCAAAACCATGTAGAATATTACCTTAACAAACTTTTCATTAACTATGAACACAACAGAAAAAATTCAAAGAAAGCAAAAGGATCGGGTGGTGGAACTTAATTTCCGAGTAATCAATCATATTGCGATTTCACCAAGCATGCATAGTAAGTAAAGCTAATAGTCACTCAGCCACCATTTTGAGATATAATGAGACAATATAATGTGATCAAATGTACACTAATTTTAAGGATTAGTACTTACGCATCATCAATAAATTTGGCTGCTACCATCACACTTGTTATAAGAAGCCGATGCACATTAAGGGAAGTTAGATGACCATCAGTTTTCTGAAGGAACCTATCCATATAAATGTGTGCAATGACAAAGCAGGAGGGGCTGCAGGCAGCATACTTGAAGATGCGATCAATATATTGCTGAATTGTTATAGTCGGTGCTTTTAACCCACGAAATATGGTGACGACATCTTTAATTTGCATTGTCTCTGGCAACATCTCATTTTTCTGAATAGATTTCCCAAGAAGTCTAGCAATAAGTGATAAAACCTTCGGACCTCCTACAACTTCTTTGCCCACTTCTTTAAGTCCCAAAGTGCTGTATACATCTGTATCCGCACTCTCAGAATCAAGTGCAAGATTTCCCATACCAAGATAGTGCTACAATATAGTAACAGTGGGTTAATGCCAAAAGAAAATTTCTAGGAGGAAAACAGCTTATACTAATAAGAATGAACCTGAGTAACAATGGCACTTGCTAGGTATATTAAGCCATTAAATTAGTAATTACACTAATAAAAAATAAAGATAACTAGCACCAAGTTACACCAAAACCAATTCGTAGACCAGTTATTATCTACTCGCACGGGATAAACCAGTCTCAGACCAGTTTATGCCTCAAGAAATTGACAACAAGTTGACAGCATGATTGCTTTCAAGACTGGAAAGCAAGTTTACAAATTCATGAATTTTATCAAGCTTCATTACTCAACAACATCACAGTTACAAGCACCATTAACCACAGGATGGTAGAGGTGGTAACAATATTCCACATTCGTGCTTTTTGGTTAGAACCCCAGAAGAAGCAAGGACTTGCTAAACTAGGACTAGGTGCAATAAGAGACAACTATATTTTGGCATAAACAATGACTTGGTTAGACAAGAACAAGTTCATAGAAAAGCATGGAACAGATAAAGAAAGGCTAGAGGCATACATTTGTACCAACCACTCTAGAAAATGTAGTCTACAATCACAGATGGTGTGTGTATTTAGTATCTTTCCAAAATGGTATGGCATCATACTAAACAACTCTAGAAAATTTGCCCGTCTCAAACTAAGAGAGTAATTCTATTCCTACAACAATTTTATAAACCAAAAACTTTCATTCTGACTTGGCAGGTGCCTATGTAGATTTACACAATCCAATTCCCAATAACATAGTTAGGAGTTCATTAGAATTCCCATTTAAATAGTCAGTATTCCAAATGTTCTGCAGGGTAAACTAGATGCTTCGCTGGGAAAAGGTCCATGGATCCAATTGAGATTTAAGACAAAGTCGTGATGAAGAGGATGATTTGCACCACAACAGTCTTCCCTCCATGAATGGAGTGCAGATCTCACAGCCCCCACTCCTACTTTCCCGCGAACATGGAAGACCAGAGTCGTGATTTTTCACCCATAAAACTTCTAATTCTAAAACAGAGTCGACTTATTATCAATTGTGTAAAAGATAGAAAAATAATAATAACCCATCAAACATTCCATAACAAAACACTTAAACTCAAAAGTCCTAGCCTCAAGTAAGAATCACTTGGTTTGAACAGTTAACGGAACAAAAAAGGAGCAAAGTAAAAATGAACCAACAAACAAGAAGATTTATTATATATTAAATCCCATCTCAGCAAGTACGAGACCAAAACCCAAATCATGGTTAATGATGATATATAAATACATATATATATATATAAACATACTAAAACTTACAAATTAATTCTGGAGACAGAGCCGAAAGGTGTCTTTACACTCACTTATTAGCGGTTTCTTGCACAAAAGCGTTGAGCACCAACAGGATAAGACACTGAACACGCGTACATAAATCTTAATTGAAGAACCTTACACATTCTTTCTTCTCTTCTTCTCTGCCATGTCTCCTCTCTCTCTAATACTTTTGCCAGACAAACAGAAAGAGAGAGAAATAGAATGAGAACCGAGAACTGTATTTGTTTGTTTATTATTTTACATCTGTTGGTTGGTTACAGTTGCCTCTCTCTCTTGTTTCTTTAATGAGAAGCAAAAAAGGTCTTCTCCATCTCTCCGTAAGCTTTACAAGTAAGATTGTGTCGGTAGTGCGACTCACCACCGTCGTCTTTAAGTGGGTTCACAGTAATTCTTTTATTTATTTATTTATTCGGGGGAAACAGATGAAATTTTTTGTTATTCTTGCCTTCAGCCTTATTATGTATGTTCATTGAATTGGGTCGCACATGGCCGCAATTATTTTTGCACTACGAGTGAAGGATCTGTCTCAGGCTCCCAATTTCGACCATCAAAACCAGCACCATCAATTTATTGTACTCAATTTCAGTTGAATTGTGAAAAGGACGCCTTAAAGCATTAAAAAAGCTCGTGAAGGCGTTGCCAACCGTAGATACTGCCTAGTGACACATCCAACAGCATACTGTCTTGATTAATGCTTATGTATAATAAATATAATTTATTCTAAATAATGTGATAAATAATAACTTATTGAAGTACCTTCGAATTTATGTGAGGATATATTTGATATAGTTAGTGATCACTTTTAAGATGTATTTCAATTAACTTGTCTCAATGTGGATGGGTAGAAAATTAGCCAATTAAATCGAGTTGAGTGAATCGAATCGGTATAATTCAATTTGATTTGATTTTGTTTTGATTGGTTGGATTTTTAATTTTATATTTTAAAAAATTAAAATTTTAGTTTAGTTTTCGATGTTAGAATTCTAAATTGATAATTAAACTGAGACTAAATTATTTTTAAAAAAATGAAAGAAAATATACATGACAATTTGTGAATAGAACCGAAATTAAGAATCGGACCATCCAATATTAAAAGTCAATTCAATTTGAGTCAATTAATTGTCAAAAAACTCAAATCAAGAACTGAACCAAATCGATTTGGTTCAATTTAATTTCACACATCTTCGATTCAATTCTCAATTTTTATTTTTTTTAAATCAATCGGTTTGATTTAATTTACGATTTAACCTAAAAATCAAACTGGTTTTACCCATCCTTAATATGATGAATCAACTATTCCAAGGTCTATCACCTCGACTCTTTATGTTAATTTATTGATGGAGTCTTTCATAATTTTAGAGGTTTTATAAGATAATGTTTTCTATGAGTCCTCATAAAACACCGCATCCAAATAGTTTTTATGTTATTTTCTTTCAGCACTGTTGGTGTTAAGTGGGTGTGTAATGTGTGGAGTGTACGTATAATTTTAAATTTTATACACGTAGTGGAAGTATCACATATATATTACACTCAATATGGTATAATCAAATACATATATCTCATATATGTTTATAAGTATCATTTAAATAAACTGTAAATAAATAACCCTACTCGGATTGAATGTAACTTTTCGATTTTTCAAGAACTCTAATCTCTAAGTCTTAGGTATAGAATGTATTTGGTTCTTTTTTTGTTCCTACACCACCCTTTGCAATAATACTTATAAAAGGACTTAACTAAAAAACTTCTCTCTATTATCTACCTCTCCGCTTTTTTTTTTTACCGTATTATGCATCTCATGAATGAATTCAATTCATTCAATTTTTTGTTTCAATTTTCTAATGCTTTTCATGGTCTGCTATTAAACATTGTTGGCCATTTCATTGCATTATCTTATCAAATACATTTTATTAATGGCCATAAATATTCATTTACTTAATGTTGAAATATCTTTAATTATTTTTAAGTAATTAATCGCCAACATCAAGGCCCCTCATTAGGTAAATGATACCATTGTTATAATTGATATTTATCCATTTGTAATAATAATAAAAAATAAATTTTACATTAATTATTCAAAAACTATTTTTGAATAATTGTTTTTACCACACTTGTATTTACTAACAAGGTAAAAACAAATTATGCACAAAATATTTTCATTTGTTAACATTCTATTGGTTAATAACTTTTGTCAATCAATTATATGATGTACTTAACATTTAAATCTTGGCAAATATACGTCTTAAGGAACCCCTAAAACATATTTTCGGTCTGCTAGAATTTCTTGGAGCGAACTGTTTGATGCAATATGTTGTTCTGGTGCACAACGAGTATATTTTATATTGTGAGACTCTCTAGGTCCATGTCCTGTTTGTCATATGGAACTTGTCCATATGTATGTGAACAATGTTTCACACAAATATTACGGATATTATAAAACAGCACGTTAGACCATACAAGTTAAGGTTATAACATATTTGTATAATCCCTCCATCATAAATATCCTAGAAGAGCGGAGATTTATATCACCACCGTCAAGTTTCTATGTGCTTGACTGTAAACTTATCTTTAGATTTGTATTTCAATAAATAATATCAACAAATACTTTTGCGATATTATTTATCTATAAGATAAAACTTTTTTTCCCGGATATAACTGCTTATGGTCATAAAAATTTCTGAAATACAATATTGAAGTATTAAGATATATTACTCACCACAATGAGCTGATAGATCTCATATCTACGCACACCGGGCTCCACGAGCATCGAACCATACCCAATGACACCCAGCGGTCAGACCATGACATGTTTATGATATGTGTGAAATCAAAGTACGGTGGATCATTCACATGCCCACCGTGGCGCTCAGGTCAAAGGACCACGAATACTACTAAATTCGAGAAGACCATCAATTGACGATTATACGAGATGTCTATTGGAGCTCATCGTGAGTATGTTCAATACTCAGACCTAACTGAATAATTGTATCTCTATATAAGCTTCCACTAAACTCATGATCTACTAAGACTAACCATCTGGATCATCTAGATATAAACATACATTGATCTATATATAACAAGATATTCACTAACAGACCTGCATTAGCAAAGATAGATAAAGAACATAGTGTTGGAGAACATACTTGCATAACGATATTTTCTAGCACCATTTGCAACTCTTTATAACTATGTCATTACTAATATATTTTCATGTCTTCATCCCATTTCAGACAAAGCTCTAACTCTTTAGATTTCGCTAACTATTATAACTTGGTAACTCTTATTAGTGCTAACTCTTAATATTTATAACTCTCAGCGTTGCTAATTCTTAGTAGTGATCTAGACTCATTTATACTAGATTTGAACTCTTTCAGATCATACAATGTCTAAAACGTTACAAGCATCATACCATATATTAAATATAATTAACAATTTAATGAAATGATAATAGTATAAATATAAAGCAAATATTCATATATAAAATGGATGATACGTAAGCACAAATCCCAATAGTTGGGATATAATTGGTATTAATATTGTGGAGTTCTACCTTGGGGTTCTTAATGGAGATAGATCATTGGTGGAGGTTAATTTGGCACTTATCATAGAGCTCACTGATAAGGGTTTATTAAGTTTAATATTTCTACATTCTAAACATAATATATTTGTTTGTAGAGATTAAGATTATTTGGCTTTTGATGTATTTTATTATTATTTTTATAGGTTTGGAGTCAATTGAGCAAATAGAGTTGAAACTCCATTAAAAATAAGCTAAAAACATCAAATTGCTACACTATATGCCACAGTGATTTGCTACAGTAACGAGTTATAGTAATTCACTACAGTGACCTGCTACAATACTCAGCGCCCAAAACAGTATTTCAGCTTCGCAGCGCCCAGGAGTCAACTCCGCGACGAGGGTGGCGGTGAACAGTAACTCATGAACAGTAATGGTGAACAGTATTTTCGCTGCAATAACTCATGAACAGTATTTTTAAAACATAAACTATAGTAACCACTTATCCAACACCGAAAAGAATAAATATTTATATATTTATACATATGTATAATATTCATATTTTATTTATATATGAATGATACTTAATTTATGTATTGTTATTAGTATTGTTTGTATAGATTAAGGGCATACTATTAATATTGGGTTTATTTGTAAGACTTTTGATTTATTTTAGAGACCAAATTATAATACTTTGAAAGTTTTTGGGGTTAATTTGTAAATACTAAAAATTAGACTCTTAGTATAAAAATACACATTTTAAACCCTAATTCACTCATTTTTGGTCAAGCTACCCCTTTTAGAGAGAGAAAAGAGAGAAATAGAGGGGAGAGAAAGAGAAGAAAAAGAAGAAGAAATTAGAATTTTGAGTTTTAAAAGGTATATCATAACTATTTTATTAATTTATTAGTGTTAATTAAGTTGATTCCTTTAAGTTTGGATTTATGTAACTATGTACAATTGAGGACTTAATGTGAATTTTGTAAGAAATATTGAGAATTAATGAGATTATGTAGATAACTTGATAAATCATGATGAATTTGCACAAATTCTACTTGATAGTCTCTTGATCCAAGAATTTTATAAATTCTTGTACTTTGATTCTGGTTTTGAATTTTGGAAATATGAAACTAGACATGTCTAAAATCATTTGAGACTTTAAATCGATTGAAAATTCCAGAAATCGAATTTGTAGTGAATTTACCAAAATAACCCTGAAATTCTAAAAATTTTCTGTGTTAACAGTATGCTATAGTGGAAAATAATTTTTAATCTACCAAATAATCTTTAAAAATTACGATTTTATAGAATATGATAAATTTCTATGTCTAATATGATATACTAAGAATTGAGAATTTAGATCAATATGATTAAATTGTTATGATTTTTTAAACTGTATCAGTCACTGTACTATTTGATAAATAGATTTTTAAAACTATGGAATAAAATAGTTCTAAAATACTTTTTACAGAGATTTTGAAGTAAAATATTTATAATGTATTGAGATATGTGTCAAGAGTAATTATGTATTATTTTTATAATTTTTTAGTTAGTATATAATTTTATAAAATTATGAGATTGAATACTGTTCAGTAAATATCTTGATTCTGTCAGGATAATTATTTAGATTTAATGGTGTTTATAAAATGGATTGTTTATGAATTATGGTATAATATTTATATATAAGAAGGATATGAGTAACGAATGATATATTCTGATTTTGGAGTAATTGAACATCATTTGATGTATAAAATTTTTTTGTTAAGTGTAAGTGGTCAGAATGACAGATTTTGAAAAATCAAGTCATTAGACCAATTCGATGTGTTAAGTAAAATATGTATAATGTTGTAAGCTATTTAAAGTATTTTGTGTGAATAGTGAGGCTTATGAAATGATTAATCTCTATTAATAGGTTAAGGAGAATTAAGCCTTGTAACTGAAAGTGCTAAGAGGTAAGTATACTAGACTTTTACTGAAATCACAATAAACATAGTAATTGTCTATGTATGATTTTGTAAATGTGCTTAGAAATATATTTATGTTATGTCAAAGTATATTTGATATGAAATGTGAAAGAAATATGTTTATGAATGTGAGCATTGACATTGAGCATGGACATACACGTATTTTTGAAAGTAAGCTTTCAAAATAAGATGTGTTTAACAAAGAAAGCTTTTGAAGTGAAAAATATCCATAAGATACGTTTTGTGTTTTGAGGATGCTTAAACTCACTGTTGACTTATTAGGCATCTTATATGATTTGTGAAATCTTTATGTGTGGCCTTTCCTTTGAGATTGGTATATGTTATATGTTCCAAATATAGGGAGGATCCTATTGGTACCTAAAGGAATATTGAGTCATCATATTCGTGTAGTGGCGTATTGGTGCATGTGAGAGGACTCACCGATGATCAGGGTGAGGGTTTGGCTCTTACCTTCGGGCATGAGCATTATATATGTGTAATTTAAACATCACTTGTACTATTATTCTCATATAGTATGTCACATACGAGTGACATTTGGCTCATTATATGATATGTGATATGAAAGTCATACTAAGTAATAGTTGAGTGATGGTATTCCTATTATAAGTTTTAAAAGAATGTGTAAACGCTTACCTAACATGTGATTTGATAAGATTATGATTTTGATTTATCACAACATATCATTGTCATGCCCCTGACCCAAAATATCCGACACACGACATCACTTACATTCATTCAATAATATTTAAACATTTATTTCAATTTCTTTAAGAATTATAACAATTGAATTATAACTGGGACAATTAGTAAACCAGAGATACACAGAGTTTTCTCATAGATTAACACTCTACTACGTCACCAATAGCAACTTTGTTATCGGAAGCCCAGAATATATTCATTGCAAATTTTTACTTAAAATCAACCAATAACCACACTTGGTGAAACTTAAACCAAATTCAACCGCACACAATAAAATAATAAATAAGTATTTATTCAATAAGGACAAATCAAATATCTTATCCCACGTGTCTCCAAATGAAACACTCAGTAACCTAGCAACTTAGGGAACCCAAGGAACAGTAGAAGCCTTGCCAAATCCTCTAAGCACACATGTACCTTATTTACCTGAAATCACCATAAACTATAATGAGTATAAAACTTAGTAAGCATACTAGTTTTTCATATATCAAATACAAATACATATATGTACACAATGCATATGTATGATATATTGTGATCAATCAAAATTATAATCTTATCAAATCATATGTCATGTAAGCGCTAACACATTCTTTCAAAACATATAATAGGAATACCGTCACTCAACTACTACTTAGTATGACTTACATATCACATAATGAGTCAAATGTCACTCGTAGGTGACATACCGTATGAGAGGAATAGTATAAGTGAGGTTTTTAAATTACACATATATAATGCTCATGTCCGAATGTAAAAGCCAAACCCTCACCCTGATCATCGGTGAGTCCTCTCACATGCACCAATACGTCACCACATGAATGTGATGACTCACTCTTCCTTTAAGTACTAATAGGATCCTTCCTACATACGGAACATATAATATATACCAATCTCGAAGGAAATGCCACATATAAAGGCTCTAAAAATCACATAAAATGCCTACTAAGTCAACAGTGAGTTCAAGTATCCTCAAAATATAAAATATTTCTCATGGACATATTACACTTCAAAAGCTTTCTTTGTTAAACACATCTTATTTTGAAAGCTTACTTTCAAAAACACGTGTATGTCCATGCTCACATTCATAAACATATTTCTTTCACATTTCATATCAAATATACTTTGACATAACATAAATATATTTCTAAGCACATTTAAAATATCATACATAGACAATTACTATGTTTATTGTGATTTCAGTAAAAGTCTAGTATACTTACCTCTTAGCACTTTCGAGTACAAGGCTTAATTCTCCTTAACCTATCAATAGAGATTAATCCTTTCATAAGCCTCATAATTCACACAAAAACTTTAAATATCTTACAAAATTATACATATTGCACTTATCACATCAAATTGGTCTAATTATTTGGTTTCTCAAAACCTATCATTCTGACCACTTACACTTAACAAAATTTTCTTATATATCAAATGATGTCCAATTTCTCCAAAATTAGATTATATTATTCTTAACTCATATATCCTTCTTATATATGAATATTATATCATAATTTCTACACAATCCATTCCATAAACACCATCAAATCTAAATTATTATCCTGACAGGATCAAGATATTTATTGAATAGTATTCAATCTCCTAATTTTATAAAATCATATACTAACTCAAAAATTATAAACTACTAGAGAAATACTCTTGACACATATCTCAATCCATGATAAATATTTCACTTCAAAATCATTGTTAAAAGTATTTTAAAACTATTTTATTCTATAGTTTTGAGAATCTGTTAATCAAATACTGCAATGAGCTGACACTCTTTAAAAAATCATAACAATTTAACCACATTGATCTAAATTTTTAATTCTGAGTATATCATATTAGACATATAAAATTATCATATTCCATAAATTCGTAATTTTTAAAGATCATTAAGTAGATCAGAAATTATTTGTCACTGTATCATACTGTTCACACAGGAAATTTCCAGAATTTTACGGTCATTTTGGTAAATTCACTACAAATTCAATTTCTGAAATTTTTAATCGACTAAAAGTCTCAGATAATGCTAAACATATCTAATTTCATATACTCAAAATTTAAAACCAAAATCGAATCACAACAATTTATAAAATTCCTGGATCAGGAGACTATTAAGTAGAAATTCTGCAATTCATCATGATTTATCAAGCTATCTACATAGATCATCATCAATTCTCACAATATCTTACGAAATACACATCAAATCCTCAATTATACATATTTTTAAAAATCAAAACTTAAAGAAATTAACTTAATTAATACCAATAAATTGAGAAATAATTGTGATATACCTCTTAAAATCTAAAATTCTAATTTCTTCTTCTTTTTCTTCTCTTTCTCTCCCCTCTATTTCTCTCTTTTCTCTCTCTAAAGGGGTAGCTTGACCCAAAAATGAGTAAATTAGGGTTTCAAAAGTATATTTTTATACTAAGAGGCTAATTTTTTGTATTTATGAATTTACCTCCAAAATTTTTAAAGTATTATAATTTGATCCCTAAAATAAATCTAAAGTCTTGAAAATAAACCCAATACTAATAGTATGTACGTAACCTATACAAACACTACTAATAATAATACATAAATCAAATATCACCCACATACAAATAAAATATGTATATAAATACTTATTCTTACCGATTATGGATACTGGTTACTACAATCATACACATGCATTGTGTATATATATATGTATTTGTATTTTGATATATGAAAAAATTAGTATGCTTATTGAGTTTCATACTTATTATAGTTTATGGTGATTTCAGGTAAATAAGGTACATATGTGCTTAGCGGATTGGCAAAGCTTTTGCTGTCCCTTGGGTTCCCTAAGTTGTTAGGTTGCTAAATGTTTCATTTATGGACACGCAGTTTAAGATATTTTATTTTTTTCTATTAAATAAATACTTATATATTATTTAATTAGGTGTGATTATATTTGGTTTATGTTTCACCAAGTATGGTCATGAATGGAACTTTGTGTTGAACTTACTAGCAACTTACTAATGATTCCTATGTTGAATTTAAGATTGAAATTTTATGCAATATTAATTATGAGTGCACATTATTGAATGAGTGTAAGTTATGTCGTGTGTCAGATATTTTGGGTCTGGGGCGTGACATAAACTTATAAATAGAATGCCAAAAACTCTAATAAGGGAGAGAAGAGTATAGGAGAAAAAAGAGACAAAAACTTATAGAGAATTCATAATACAAAATCAAAGATCAAAGCCAAAGATTGAAGAACCAATATCAAGATTCAAGCTTCAAGTCAAGATTGATCGAGAAACACATCAATGAGTCACTTTGATTAGTTTTTCTTCTCTTTCTTTATCATTATACTCTTATTCTTGTTGATCTTTATAAATTGGTTAGATACTTTTGATTTTGTGATGGACTAAATTATTCATCTAGGGTTAGAATATGTGAACCTAGTATGAATTTGAATTGTATTAATTTTTAGTTTATGGACTTGATACATTCAATTGATTTATTCTATCTTGTGTTTAATGCTTTCATTATACCTAGTTAATATTTTGAATGATTGAGGAACCATGATGAACTTGACAAAGGGATTCATGTGTTTAGCCTAGGGTTGTTTGATGTATGATCATATGGTAACAACTATAAGTTCCACCTATGATAGACATATATCAAGTAGTATGTATGGTATAATTTAGACTTGATCTTAATGAATCATACTCTGATTTGATTATCATAGACATATAAATGATTGTTAGAATGTGTAATATAGTCATTTGACCATCGACAGAGATTTGTGATGAGATTAATGTTTAAGCCAATCAATTAGCATTAAGAGATTAACTAAGTGGTTAATGAGTTTAATAAAATATTAGGGGACAAGTCAAAACCTTAAATTATCTTTATTTGTGAATTCTACTCTTTACTTCTGTTCAGTTTAATTGATAAAGTAAATTAGTTAAAAAAAATTCAGATTTTGATTTGTTGAATAAAAATTAAGTAAGTACAATTTTAGTACTTGATTTATAGAATTAGATCACATAGTCTCTGTAGGATCGATATCTAGACTTAAAATCCTATATTACCTTATACGATAGCATGTACTTGCGCTAAGATATTAAATGACACAATTACTCACATCAGCAACCTTAGTTTAAGATTTTCAACTAATTAGCCTATGTAATATCATGTACAATATTATAGCTAAAGTTGGTCTTAGTTGAGGTTATTTCTTAAAATCAAAGTGCCTTCGTTCATGAATGCCTTATTACAAATAAAATTGTAACTAGTTTTGAGTTGATGCAATCTCTTCACATAAGGACTATGGGTAAGCTTTGTTATATGGCTATGAAACTGAACATGAGCAAGGCTTATGATAGGATAAAATAGGATTTCATCATTTTTATGCTTAACAGCCTTAGGTTTTCAAATCCATGGGTTCGGCTCATTTACAATTGTCTATTTATAGTACAATTTTTCTTTATGATAAGTGGCGTTACTGCAGAATTGATTATACCTTATTGGGGGTTGAGACAGTAATGCCCTTAGTCATCCTATATGTTTTTTTGCATGTGTTGAAGAGTTTTTTTTTTTTGGTTACACCAAGCTAAGGCAATGGGGAGCTTAATGGTTTTGCTTGTTCGTGTAATAGTTTAAAAGTTAGCTATATGTTTTTTTTATAAATGATAGCTTGATCTTTCGTCAAGCCATTTTTTCAAATAGTTCTAATATTAAAAAAAAATTATTGCTTACGAGGAAGTTTTAGAATAATAGATTAACATACATATATCTTCAATAACTTTTAGCCTAATACTATGATGGAGGTACAGGATAATATTTTGGGCTTATTTGATTTGTCTCACACTGAACCTTATGGTCGCTATCTTTAGCTTCCTTAGTTTATTGAAAAAAAGTAAACGATTATTTTTTCAACGTATTATTGACCGGGAATGGAGTCAACCTCAATTTTGAAAAATAAAATTTTTCTCTGTTGGTGTCAAGGTTGTGTTCATTAAAGCAGTAGTGCAAGTTGTTCCCATGTATGCCATATATGTGTTTAGATTACCAATTTCAGTGTTGAAAAAATTGATTTCATTAATCAATAGCATCTGATGGGGTTAGAATGGGGAAAATTCAAAAATTAATTGGCTTATAGGAGAGTTAGTATACTTGTTAAAATAGGATGAAGGTTTGGGATTCAGAGACTTAACTTTGGTTAATCAAGCTATGTTGGCCAAATAATATTGGTGTCTTTTGCATAATCCAAACTCTGTAGCTTTTTGTATTTTGAAGGGCAAGTACTTACCCTCGCAATCTTTTTTTGATTGTTTAAGAGGTGAAGAGGTCTTATGTTTGGTAAAATATTATATGGGCGAGAAAGTTATTCAAATTAGGTATACGATGGTGAGTAGAAATGAGTTATTCCAGCTGGGTATAAGATGGTGAGTAGGAAATGGAGAATCAATTGCCCATTTTTTGGATTTTAGGATTCTTTGTTCTTCCTCATTTAAACCAATAACACTGAATTAGGGTAAGGACAATTGTCGGGTTTCAAATATTCTTCTTCTAAAAGGTTCATGGAATTTTTCCCATAAAAAAAATTGTACTTTAAAAAGTTGTTGCGAATATTATTGACTTCATTCATATTGGTGATTTTGGGAAGTAAGATAGTATTTTGTGGCACTATACAACCTCATGTATTTTCACAATGAATTCCGCATGTGGGGTGTATTTTCTCAATAAAATTCTTGTAATAACATTTAAGAAATGTAATATTACTTTAAATGGAATATCCTATGAGTTAGGGGTGGGCAATTTTGGGTTTGGGTCGGATTTAGAAATTTTCGACCCCTATCCGAACCCGATCGAGACGCCGAAATGTGTCCCGATCGGGACACATTTTGGGTTGGGATAAATCGCGACCCGATCTCGGGTCTGAACAAGTCGGGTCGGGAAATTCGGATTTTTTTTAAAAAAAATAAATTGTTTTGAAACAACATAATTTTGAATCGAGTTTGGGACGGGTCGGGATAATTCGAGTCGAGTTTGGGATAATTCGGGATGGTTCGGGTCAGGACAGTTTGGGTTCGCGTTTATTCGAAACGGTTCAGGTCAGGACGATTCGGGTTCAAAATGGGTCCAGGATAATTTGAGATGGGTCGAGAATTTCGGTTCGGGTTCGAAAATTTTTCGAACCCAACCCATCTCATTCGAGACAAAATTTTCTATTCCAAATGAATCTCAAACTTATTTTCGTTCTCGTCTCAACCTAAAATTTTAAAACAGATCAAATTAAAATAGATCAAATTCGAAAATAATGCCCCCCTCTACTATGAGCCCGTCTCAACAGGAATTGTTATGTCCTATTGATTTGTTATCACTATATTTTATTTGTAAATTGAGAATGATTTTTTCCTCGGTTCGAAAGGATGCAATTAAATTCATTGAATTAGATACACTAGATACACGTTAGCAGGTTCTTTGCACAATGTGATAAATTACGCCGCAAGTCAAGTCACCGGCAGCGCGTGAATCATTTCTAAGAATACTCATTGTCAATTAGAGGATGATTGATCGATATTTTCTTAATCACGATCCCGGCACCCTAAATTTTATCATTTGTTATAATCAATGTTGGGGTGACTGGTTTCACATCCATGACACAAGGTGTTCGGTATTACACTTGTAATTCCCATATATATCCTTCAACTTTTTTTTTTTTAAGTAAAATTTACAAAATACTTGGAAATTGGTTGTACCATTTTGGTATTTTGTTATTCCGAATCTCAAGGGCATATTAACGTGGAGTCAAAATCATTAGTGTCGAGATGTCTTTCTCCAATTATTCTAGCCAAAATTGAGACAAATTTTCTTGCATCGAACTCAAAGGATAAAAAGGTTTTTGATGGGTGATGTGGACCATACTTTTAACCTATCCTTTTCTCTTACAAGACAACTGAATATTATAATATAGCCTATAAAATGAAAATTAATTTGTTGGCCTACGCCCCCGTCACATTGTTTTGTATTATTAGATTTGATTAATGAACTGAAGCAACACAGTTGAGTTATATAATAAGGTCTGTTGGAATGTCCACGTCACGATCCAGCTTCACAACTCATAAGGGGGACCAGCTCATCTCACATGCTGCACAGCTGCTGAACTGTCGGTTCCTACTTCCTACAGTATCGAGTTATGCTATAAAGCCCAATTATGATTGTTTGGGTTAAGGCCTAGAAGCCCAGAACCTCCTGTTGTTGATGCTACGTAATTGGGGTACCATCAGCAAAAGGTCTCAAGGCCCAACCCAAACCCAGGCCTAAAACTTGTATAATAAGATAAGACCCAGGGGGTTTTCTTCTTTTTTTTGAAAGATAGGGGGTTTTTCTTGTCAGTTAATTAAAATCGAAAAACTTTTTTTTTTCCTCTGAAAGAAAATCGAAAAACTTAAAACTGACGCTAACTTGGCTCCTAATTTTTTTAACTTGGTCATCATTTCCCTCCAATTCCCCGCACGCACTTCTTTGGATTTTTCTCTAATCTGTCTGCGCTTCATCATTACACACACTCACCACAATATTCCAATACTCAGAATTCTAATAAAGAGAAAAGGTCCCTTTCTCTTCTCTGTTTCGTTTGCTTCGAGGGTTTATATTTCTCAAATCTAAGGTTTCTGATTCGCTAAATTATTTATTAATTCGTTATTTTCGTTGAAATAGGTCAATAACTGAAAACCTTTGATATTCTGGTTCCGCGGTTGGATCTGCTGTTGTAGGATTCAGCTTTTCTTTTACTTCCTTAACGGATTTTCAGGTAATTTTTATTTTATTTTATTGCATTTATGCTTTAATTTATACTTGCGACTGTTTTAGGGTTTCATTTCATAATTTATTTGGTTCTTTTTTTTTTTCTTTCTATTTTCTATATTCATATCATTCTTCGTAAGTATTTGTCTGGCATCTGACGAATCGCTGGGAAAACAAGTAGCTCTACATATTGACTTTATTGTTTCCTATGTATTTTTCTTATCGTTGTAATTATGCAATGTATCTTCTTGTGACTACTGAGTAAAAATGTTGGAAGTGGAAATTGTGGCTTCATATTGTTTGTTATTTGGTACATGAGATAATTGGAAATTTCCTTTGTCAAGTCTTGTTTGGCCTTTTTTTTTTTCACTTAACGTAGGTGACTTGTTCATGTATTGGAAGTCAAATCCACACCATCAACCATGTCTCAGATATTGCTAATGTTGTTGCTTATCTTTTAGCAAGTGTGGTTTCTCTTAGAAATTTTGATTCAAATTGTTTTTTTTCCTTTCTTTCATTTGATTTTTTTTTTTAATGATATTTCAAGTAACTCTTCTATGGATTATTGTTATAATTTGACACTACCAGTTTGGAACTCCACTCTGTTCAAGCTCCTGTTTGTAAATTCTTTGTTTTGTTTCTGAAGATAGATTCTAATTTATGGTTTCTCTGGATTATTCTTATCTTTGTAAATATTTATAAGCCGTTGGATGTGTTCTCCTTGCCTTAGGAGAAAAATGTTGAATGACTAAATATCTTTTTGGTTATATGATTTATTATTTGGGACATGAGAAGCAAAATTCTCTTACAATCCCCATTCCACTGTTTAACTTTAACTGGGGTGACTAGTTCTTGCATTGTCTGTCAAAACCACACCATCAACTAGATAGTAGATCTTCTGACTTCTTTTTTCAGCAGCTAAGTTTTCTTACAATTTTTTTTTCATCAAATTGTATGTTTTCATGTTTTCTTTTTCCCTTCCTTTTTAATGGTTTTCTTGGATTCTAAGGTAATTTTTCTTTTTCTGAATTTATATTATACTCAATATCACTATCAATTCTGAATTCCGATGTTTTAGTGTGTCTTTCTTGCGGCATCTGACAATTTGGGGGAAGATGAGTAGCAGTGGAAATTTAGTTGATTGTTTTCTCTGAATATATCTGATCTTTGTAATTATGAACGACTGTGTTTTCTTTGGCTACTGAGAAAATGTTGGAAGAGGAAGTATTTTGGAACTGTTATTTTGTGTGTTCATATGATTTATTATTTGGTACATGAGAGAATTGGAATTTCTTGTATCAAGCCTTGTGAGGCTGTTTAACTTAACCAAGGCAACTTTTTTGTGTACTGGAATAAAACTAATAAAACTACTACCAACTTTCTTTCAGCAGCTGAGGTTTTTGTCACAGATCTTGATTGATTTTTTTTTCCTCAAATTGTTGTCTTAATGGTTTTTCTGGCAAATTTTTATTTCTTGGATTCATATTATAATTTATCAAGTTAGTTTATATTTCTCTTTTTACCTTTTATTGTTTATAAATTCTTTATTTGGCATCTTATGAATTGTTGAGGGAAAAATTAGTAGCAGTGCAAATTGTAATGTATGGTTTTCTCTCAATCTCTTTTATCTTTGTGATTATGGAAAATTGTCTCTTTGACTATTAAGAAAAAAGTTTGGTGTGGGTTTATCATTCTTAAGATCTATCATTTGAGACACAAGACAATGGGAAATTCTTTTATTAAGCCTCACGTGACTGTTAAACTTAATTGATTTGATTTGTTCATGTATTGGAAGTCAAAACTAACAATCAACTCTGTTCAGATTTTCAAAATTTTGGCTTCTTTTTTTAGCACCTGGGGTTTTGCCGCAAATCTTGATTCAAATTGTTTTTTTCTGATGAGGTACTCACATGGTTTTTCTGGTGATTTTTCTTTTACTGGATTGATATTATTATTTATTTAACTACTAATTTGGAGTTCCACTTCTTTAGGGCTTCTTTCGATAATTTTTGGTTTCTTTTTCACATCTATATTTTATGTTTTATTTTTTATAAATTCTTTGTTCAGCATCTGATGCATGAGGGACAAACAGAGAAAAATGTTGATAGCAGAAATTTTTGGAAGTAATATTTTGTGGTTTCATAATTCATATGTTGTACCATTCTGGACACGAGAGAACGATAAGTTTATTTTGTCAAATCTTATGCAACTATTTATCTTAATTGAGATGACTTGTTCATATATTGGAAGTCAAACCACACCATCAACTGTATATTAGTTATTTATAATACTTTTGGCAATTTTTCAGCTGCTTGGCTTTGTGTAACAAATTTTATTCATGTTGTTATTTCTGAATATGCCATACATTGTAGTATTGGTCCATAAATACCGAGGAAGTTGTATGGTCTGCTATATTTTATATGCTTACTGGGTTATTTGTTTATTTTGAGTGACCTAGAAATAACTCCAAAGTTTGATGCCATCCTTGAAAGCCTTTTCATTTTTCTGTTCTGAAAAAGTTATCTTCCAATTCAAAGCAACTTCTTGTCATTTCCAAAACTTGCTTATGTTTGAATTATGGAATTGTAGCTTTCTTGAACTTAAATTATGGTTCTTTTATGCCTCATACACACAAAATTAGATTTCTCCTTTTTTTTTTGCTTTCATTTGACAAAGCACATGAGACACAAATTTTTATATAATCGTTCCAAACAATTTCCCAGACAACATATAACTGTTCTTGAAAGCAGATCTATATGAAGAATAGTTTGTTGAAAACCATTCAGAAGCAGTTCACCGAAGAAGGGTTTTTAGTTGAGAAGAGAAAAAACTGTTTCTGATAACAGAAAAATGCTTACAATTGACCAACCATACCCTTAGTTTTTATTTTGTCTATGGCAGTATCACTTGGAGCATCCTTTTTGCTTTTTCTATAGATGACATTGGGTGCTATAAATCAACAGACTGTCTATGATTTTATTTCTGGATTAATCCACAAGATGTTATATTGATGAATAGAACTGACAGTCACAATCATTTCATTGCTTTTCAAATTTTCCTTAGTTTGATTTTATTGTAATTCTTTGGAGAATAAATTGGAAACTCCTGATAGATTTAAAGGAAGCACTGAAGCCACTTGTGGTTCCTTATTCAACTTGTCATTTATGTCAACCTATTATTGTATACCTGATTGCATGTGACTTTTCTGATAATGATGAAAGTGATAATAAGCCAATATTTCTGCCTCTGTGATCTAGCATGATTGCTTATAAAACATTGTTGTCAGGGACCTATATGTTTGGTCATAACTGTAGTGAACTTTTCTAAAATGGGAAGAAAATGTTTTTCTAACATCTCTGCAATCTTGTGGTTGTTGATGTTGCTGTCATACCTGACATTGTATGAGGAACTCACAAATTTATGTTTTAGCTTCAGTGGCATTGGAACTGTTCTCTAATGTTTGCAATTGCACTGCTGTTGCTGATAGCCTATCAGCATAGTATTAGTCTGCTAACAGCTCATGCTATGTACTGAGCATAAATCAAGAAAAATTTCTTCTACTTATTCCCTGCACTTGGAACAACATTTTATGTATAATTTTTTTTTCTATTGCATGTCTGAAATCAACTAGCATTACATAGTAGCTAACTACTGGGTTTTTCTCAGTGTTGAATATCATTTTAACTTTTGAATTTTGTCATTCACATACAGATTTATTGTTTACTGGTTCATGTCTAAAGTTGTGGGTTATATTATTAAGTATTATCATGTTCTCCGATGTTCCATTTGACTGCTTGTATGCTTTAACTGTTGCGATTGGAGATAGAATAGTAGAAACTAGTTGTTGTTCTGGATTTTTAAATAAGTTTGTGATATAGTTGCAATATGTGATTTCAGGTTATTTGACATGGATTCTACAAACACTTTCCAACACCGCTCACTGTCAGTCAAATTGTGGCCCCCGAGTCAGAGTACCAGGTTAATGCTCATTGAACGAATGACCAAGAATCTTACAACCCCATCCATTTTCTCCAGAAAGTATGGTCTTCTGAGCAAAGAAGAGGCTGAGGAGGATTCCAAACAAATAGAAGAGTTAGCTTTTGCTGCTGCAAACCAGCATTATGAAAAGGAACCTGATGGCGATGGAAGTTCTGCAGTGCAAATTTATGCCAAAGAATCCAGTAAACTAATGCTCGAAGCAATAAAAAGAGGCCCTAGAGCAAAGGAAGTTGGGGAGGTGATGATAGCTGAGAACGCTACTGCTGCTGGTCAATCTGTCTTTGACATATCTGGAGGTCGGCGGGAGTTTATTGAAGAAGAGGAAGCCCAGGACCTTCTAGCGCCACTAAGGGAGCCAGGAAACTCATACACTAAGATATGCTTCAGCAATAGAAGTTTTGGCTTAGGTGCAGCCAGAGTTGCAGTGCCTGGCTTGATATCGATTAAGGATCAATTGACTGAAGTAGATCTATCAGATTTTATTGCAGGAAGGTCAGAGGCAGAAGCTCTTGAAGTCATAAATATGTTTTCTTCTGCTTTGGAAGGTTGTCAATTGAGATACCTAAACCTTTCAAACAATGCCTTGGGTGAAAAGGGTGTCAGGGCATTTGGAGCACTCCTCAAATCACAAAGTAATTTGGAGGAGCTATATTTGATGAATGATGGTATCTCGGAGGAAGCTGCACAAGCCATTCAGGAACTAATTCCTTCCACTGAGAAGCTTAAGGTCCTTCATTTTCATAATAACATGACTGGAGATGAAGGTGCAGTTGCTATTGCTGAGATTGTGAAGCATTCTCCTTCATTGGAGGATTTCCGTTGTTCGTCTACAAGAATTGGATCAGAAGGAGGTGTTACCCTTGCTAAAGCACTTGGGCAATGTACCCATTTGAAGAAGCTTGATCTTCGTGATAATATGTTTGGTGTGGAAGCTGGAGTGGCTCTGAGTAAAGCTTTGCCTACATTTGTGGATCTTACCGAAGTTTACCTTAGCTATCTGAACTTGGAGGATGAGGGTGCAGAAGCACTTGCCAATACTCTGAAGGAGTCTGCACCCTCACTTGAAGTGCTGGAATTGGCTGGAAATGACATCACTGCTAAAGCTGCTGCTTCTTTAGCAGCTTGTATTGCTGCAAAACAGTTTCTTACCAAGTTAAACTTGGCTGAGAATGAACTGAAGGATGAAGGTGCCATTTTGATTGGCAAATCTTTAGAAGAGGGCCATGGCCAGTTAATTGAAATTGATTTGAGCACAAACTTGATCAGAAGAGCTGGGGCAAGGCTTTTGGCACAGGTTGCTGTCTGCAAGCCTGGTTTGAAGAATCTAATTATTAATGGTAATTTCATATCTGATGAAGGGATTGATGAGGTAAAGGATATTTTTAAGCATGCACCTGATATGCTTGGGCCATTGGATGAGAATGACCCAGAAGGAGAAGATCTTGATGAGGAAGATGAAGAAGAGAATGCTGATAACGGGGATGAATTAGAATCGAAGCTTAAGGAACTCAACATCAAACAAACGGAATAGAAGTTGCAATGCCTTTGTATTATCTGGTAAATTTAGCCATAAGTTGTTGCATTAATTATTATTATTTTCTTTTCCCATTTTTTGGTATTGACATGCCAGTTTCTGTATAAGCTTGTCCATGTCATCATTGAAGTGTAGTAGATTAATTGGTACTCTGTTTAGTAATATTGCTTTTTTCCATTAATAGTAGAACATCCAAGATTATTAGTTGTAAACTAATGGTTGGGAACTGGATTTAGTTTTAGATGCTGTGTAAGAAATTTTATCGTTTAGGGAGGAATGTTATCTTTTGTTCACTAGATATACTTAAAAGCACTAGGGAGGTGGTAGCGCTCTTATTTTCTAGGTATTTATATTAGCAGTTCATGGTCCAACATGTAATTTGTTGGCAAATGTCTTCAGAGACTATTGGAATTGAGGGCGGCATTGAGCAGATACAATTACAATGTCTGTGGGTGTCTCAATGCAAGTACGGGCTCCTGCCAACACCTTTTGCCAGCCTTTATGCCTCAGAGGCCTGAAAATCCTCTTGCTTCTTCTGTGAACTGTTTGTTGCACTTAATTACCTACATCATGCAGGCGTTTGCATTTTTTTTTCTCTTATGTCAGGGTGAAGAAGTCTTTTCTTTTATATTCTGGCTTTCCTTTTCTTCTCTGGAGTGCAGTCCATATGCTATTAGCTAGGGTCTTCTATTTTAAATTTGACTGAAATCTCAGTTCAAGCAAATGCCATAGTTATATTTGATAGTTTGATGGGGACTATAGTTACAATTCTTAAAAAAAAAGGTTGATAAGTGTGAAAGTAATTTTTGTGGCTCTCTAAAGCACAACATACTAGTGCAAGTTATGAGTAAATGTTTTGGCTGATGCATGGCTTTGGCCAAATCAATTCTTGCTTCGATTCTTATGGTGCAATTTGATAATTCTGTTCTCACATTAGAAGGTGAATCTGGGGTTTATGCTCCATGGGTCCTTTGATTATGAAGGTTGTAGCCTTGTAGGGGTGCACCCCAGTTTGCGCTGACAGCCTTTCCAGAGTTACCAGGGTGACTACTCTATATATGATTTTCCAACTTCATTTTCTTGCATTTCTATTTGTAGAATAAGAGGATGCAGCAACTTAATTTATTTCATGCATTCACTTTTGAGGCCAAAAGCAAAGAACATAGCGGTTATTGACAAGAAAAGTAATGCATATAAAAGAGACAAAAATGCAGCGGATTCAATCTTGTGAAAATGGAGGATAAGCTCGAAACATTATTTGGATTTGATTTGTCACACAGGTACCGGAACCTTAAGTGACTCTAAAATCTTATCATCCAGCTCAAATTGCATGGGCTTCTTATCTCGTCCAATCTTGACATACTCTTCAAATCTCTCCTTCAAATCGACAGGAAGGTTGGTTGTGCTGCGCCATCCTAAAATGTCCTTGGCAGCTCTTGGTTCTGCATAGAAATGCTGCACATCCCATGGATAAGATAAATTGTCTTTTGTGTTCGAAGACTACAATCATTTGTATTTTATAAAAGTAAACGGTTCTCTATATAGTAACACCCTAAAGTGATTTGGTAGCACGAGAAGGACGCAGAAATTAGGTGAATTGGATTGGAGAGAAGAATGAGAAGAATGAAATACAGGTTCCAGAACTACTGAATGTTAAAAGTAGAAGAAGAAAGTCAATACCATATTACGGAATGGAAAAGCTTTCTTCGCATCAACCCCGACAGCTTTAGGGTCATAATGTACGATTTCAACTGGTAGTCCTGCAGCTTGAGCACATAGTTTGGCCATTCCATCCAGAGTAACAGCACGGTCACTTACACAGTTGAAAATATTTCCACCTGCAGCCTCTGGGTCCTCAACTGCTCGAGTAAGCATGGAAGATAAGTCCCTGACATGGCTAATGTTTGTGAGCTGCATTCCGGATCCAGGGATTGGCACTGGTCTCTTTCGTACAATTCCTATGGAGTGTAACCACTCATCAGTATCCATTTCATGCGCAGGAAATAGTATGTTGAACAAGAAACGGACACCATTTCCAGAAGATTGGATCACAATAACAAGGTGCACTATTCAAGCATTCAAACGTCTTTAATGACAAATCAAGGCCTTGCAGATAGCATTTGGCACAATTGGCCCGTAAGAAAGAAATTATTATGAAGACAATGTTTGCGCAGTTCGATTGCAAGATCGGTATATTTTATTTTGAGTATAGAAGATGGTTCATATCGACTTACGATCAAAGAACCACTCCTCGCAGTCTTTGTTGTTACCGGATCCGATCATATATTGTGGGCGAAATGCTGCCCAATTACCAAAATTTTCTGCAATATATTTCTCCACTCCCACATGACCAGCGTCAGCTTTAACAACATCCTGTATGTAAGTGAGGATTTTTTTTTAGTAAGTTAAATTCATTTTAATTCTGAATGCTGTTGGTATCATAAAACAGAAATCATACTCCTTCAACATGAGGAGGCTCATCTGTGGGCTTGTAAATCCCAGCACTGCTGATGAACAGGAATTGCTTCGCGCCTGAACTCTTAGCCCAATCTGCTACAGGCCTACATGTCAAGTTGTGACCGTAATTATCAAGATGAATTGCTTCAAATCTCCATGCATTCAACAATAATGAAATGGTCCGTTAAGTTTCTCAGAAATTGCTTTAAGCAACAAAACTTAAAGTTCCCACTTCAATTTGACATAGCATGATAGAATAATGTGATGCCCTTAGACTTCAACTCTTAACATCTAACACTGTATCTAAAATCGTCATTCTGAAACTAAAATCCCAATGTGGCAGCTCTGGCATAATGATTATCAAAGATCTATTGGCTCCGAAATGTAAAATATATCACATTTAGAGCAACTTTATTCAGCAGATAGCCTCACCTCACAGCGTCTAGGTTCTTGCCATTGTTATCCAGCACGACATCAAATGTCTCGTCTCCCACTACCTTACCGACCTCTGCCGGGTCTCCCCACACTGTCTTGCCTCTAGCACTCACTATTTCCTATAAAAAAATTTAAATTTTTGAACAGCAAATAAGTCTAAAAGTTTAAGCTGTTAAAAAGAAATTGTATATATGATGTAATACAGAAATCCAACAAAGCTCTCTTACATTGAATCTGTTGAAAGGGGGCTTCTTCATTTTGTCAGAGCTCTCATCACCAACAGTCAAGATGGTGACCTCGTGGCCAGAACCCAGAAGCTCTTTTGCAAAATAGAACCCAATAACTGCATGCCCACCACTGTTTGTGTTCACTATAAGAACCTTCTTCTTCTCTGTAGCACTGGCCTTGACACTTAAGGCAGAGACAGATGATCGTCTAGAACTTGCAGGGCATGCAAAGACAGAAGGAGAAATGGAGAGAGAAGAGCAGAAGTGAGAGGAAGAGGATAAAGAAAGGCGCAGAGGGAGAGTGTGGGAAGATTGAGTGAGCTTCGGTTGTGGTGAAGAGAAGAGTAGAGAAGAAGATGAGGAAGCAAGAGTGGCCATTGAGTCTTGTTACCTTTTTCGATTTCGTTGTTTGAGAACCAGCAGTTTTTTTTGTGTACTAGATAAAGGTAACGGCTGGTCTCTGTCTTCTCTTCATTTGCCAAACTTACGGTTAAAATTCCCGGGTTATTTAAATATTACAGTTAAGAAACTTTACCAGCTGATTCAAACTCGGAACTTAGATATTTTACTGAACCCCTACTCAATTTCAAATGATTACAAATTCATTAACCTTAAAATTCAGACGTAAACATTGCAATCACATTCAGTAATTGACCATTTTCCCCCTAATTAAGCTGAAATAGCAAAAGTTCGATCGTGATCTTTAGAATTTCGGGCTTTAATTTGACAGATCGAGGTCTGGTGACACAAGTATTCATCACCGAGAATCACAAAAGAACGAGATCAAGTCAGCATGACATCTCATGCCAATTTCATGTATCAAAATAGTATATGCCAGCTGTATTTATGTCATCTTTATAAATATGAAGACAACAAAAATATAATAAAGTATTATTTAAATGGGTGACAAAATTTGTCACTTCATTAGATTAAACCCATAAGAGGAGTTCATGTACATGACATATGTGCTGCAATCGCGTTGTTAGATTTTGGTCTAAGAAGCCACAGCCGTTAGATTCGATGAAGGACCCACTTAGGCGCGGTGAAAAGCACTAAGACTTTAATGACCGGGACCAAGTCCAGTTTTGGGTGAGATGATAATAAATAAAACAAACCATTCAGATTCTGATAGATATTAGAACGTCAGCCAAATCGCATATCTATTTAAACCCGCCATCTGTAATGAGATTTTTCTAAAAACTAGCCGTTAACACTCTCTCTTTCTTTCTCTTTTCTCCAATGGCAGCTTCAGTGGATACACAATCGCCGACCCAGCTCCACAGGGTATCTTCTTCTTCTTCTGTAACTTTATTGATTTTCCTTTATATCATCAACTGAAAGATCTTCTTTCCATTAACTTTGTGCAAGATCTTGATCGCAGGAATCTGTAAGCGTAATGGGTACTTCTCCACTGTACAGCCCATCTTCAGATAAGCGTTTCTGGAGCCATCTGCGAAGCCGGATTGGTTCACATCTCGAGTATCGCAATAGCAAAGCATCTAATGGTCAAAAAGAAGAAACTGTTGACCCTCCCTTACCTAAACAAGAAGTAAGTCGCTGTTTTTAATTTTTTGAGTGGTTTCTATGCGTGCTTTGTTTCTGGATTCAAATTGAGCTGCTGGGTTTCTGGAAATTTTGGTTTTTTTTTTCTTTTCAGAAGAAGGGAGAATCGGATAGAGCTAAGCGATTAAAGGAGGATTCACTGCTTCTGCTAAGAGGATTTGACTCTGTTGCTCACACTTTATCTCAGCTGTCTAACAATCTTGACAACGCCCTTCAGGTAATTTGAAGCTATTCCGCTTTTGACACTTTGTATGCTATGCCAGATCCAATTGAGAAATTATGGTCTCTCTCAAAAACAGCTTTTGTTGGCATAAAGTTTAGGAATTTTTTCCCTCTTTGAGATACAGAAAATTTGGGTTCTATAATTGTGGTTGAATTGTTCCAAAATAGGCTCAATTCAACTATTAACCTTGCTTATTGGGACGAATCGGGTTGTACAAACTAGTAGCATTGCTGGCTAATTATTATTGAGCTAATTCTTCTCTGTCTCTAGGGGGCTAGAGATCTGGCTAAGCCACCCACGCTTACTGATATATTTCACAGCAAACTGAAGAACTCAGAGAATAAAGAAGCGGATTCAAGAGAACAACAACATCAAGAGGAAACCAAGAAAGGAGTGAAGAGGAAATTTGATTCTAGTGAAAGTTTAGATGATCAAGTAGATGATTCCCAGAAGGAGAAGGAACCAAGTCCAAAGGATAAGAGAATGAACAAAGCCAAAAATGCTAGTTTTTTTCTCTCCCCTCTTCTTCATTATAATACTTGATCACAAGTAGGGCTGCCTAGTTTCTTGTGCGTTGCTAACTGTGTGTTTACGAAAATTCATGCAGCTTGCAATTTCTATGGCAACAAAAGCATCTTCACTTGCAAAGGAACTGAAGACCATAAAATCCGATATATGTTTTATGCAAGAGCGATGCACTCTACTTGAGGAAGAAAACAGAAGGCTTAGGGATGGTTTTGCCAAAGGGATAAGACCTGAGGAAGATGATCTGGTAAGCTTCTTTTCTCACTCTTTTGTTTCCATTATAAGCACTTCAAACTCAGATTCATCCTTTTTAGTTATAATCTGGCAAGCATAAATATTGTAAAATTGGAGTAGAAAATGTTCAGTTTGTTGCCCATTTTTCCACGGACAGAAATCGATTAAGATTTTAGATAATGAGTTTGTCCTTCTTAACTTTCAAGTAAAGTATAGCAAAATATGTGCTCTTAAAACATCTGAGATGGGCACCTAAGTTGAAATCAATTCTATCTGGACAGGTGAGGCTTCAATTGGAGGCACTGCTTGCAGAGAAATCTAGATTAGCAAATGAGAATGCAAATTTGATTAGGGAAAACCAATGCCTTCACCAGCTTGTAGAGTACCACCAAATGACCTCCCAAGATCTCTCTGAATCATATGAGCAATTTATACAAGGAATGTGCTTAGATTTTTCATCTCCATCATCAGCCAGAACAGAAGAGGCTGACAATGATGATGCTGACTACCAAGCTATACAAACACCTCGAACAAGTGTTTTTGGTTTATCCACTTCTCTTGATGAGTCCTTCCATGAAGAACAGCAGTGAGTAGATGGTGCGTCAGAAAATGCGGCCATGAGTTGCACCAAATGTAAATTTTGATTCTTTTCTTGTTGGTTTATGTTCTCTAATATATGCTCGTGATGAGTAAAAGAATAGCTAAATAAAATTTTTGACTACCCAATTATCATTCCTATCACAGTTTGATTAATGGAAATAGCTTTTGATTTCAGATGTTCTCTTTTCTATTCTTTTCCTCACCTCTCGCCTAAATTACAACTCTCTCAACAGAATTAAACTGGCTGCAACTAAATTACTACTCTCTCAACAGAATTAAACTGGCTGCAACTTACAGATTAGAAATATGAAATCAAAGAACCATGTATATTGCTGAATAAGAATCATAACAATTGCACCTGAAGTGGTAGAAAGTATGCGCCTGAGTAGGGTGCCAATCTCCACGATGTTAAAATCCCATAAGAAGTGGTAGAAACTGGCTCCAACTAAATTACTACTCTCTCAACAGAATTAAACTGGCTGCAACTTACAGATTGGAAATATGAAATCAAAGAACCATGTACATTGCTGAATAAGAATCATAACAATTGCACCTGAAGTTGTAGAAAGTATGCGCCTGAGTAGGGTGCCAATCCCCACAATGTTAAAATCCCATAAGAATTTGGATTAGAGAGCTGCGTTTGCAAAAAGAAGGCTCACCAATGGACATTTCTACAAGGTCATTGATGAATAAGGCGAGCCACATGCATCACAGATTCACCAAAGTGGATACACTATTTGGATATTCCAATCAAGTTTCAGTAACCATCAAGTTAATGATCAATTCTTATAAAAGACAGTAAAAGTTTATGCTTCAAGCTACTACTTCACATCCATAATTCAAAATAAACAGATGCCTTGGTTCCGCAAAGTGTGCTGCCTACTAAAACAAAGATCCTACCACAGGTTCTGCAAATCAACACAGGTTTTCTGTAGTTTCAGGTAAACATATGTGCTTAGTATTAGTTCTTTTTCCTTCTCTTAGCTGATTCACGAATATCCTGTGAATTATAAGCTTCATTAATTGCTTGAGCAGATGCATTTGCTGCTGCTTCAGTAGCTCTTGTCAGACTGGAGATCAAGATAACATCCTTCAACTTTTCCATCATTTCTGTGTAGCCACGATTCCCATTCTCATACTACAAACACAATACAATGCAAATTCTGTGTCAAAAACATAACAAGTTACAAGCAAAAGAACTCATAAGTAGCACCGAGATTTTAAACTATAATTATTGTGCAATGCTATAACATTCCAAAAGTTCTCTCTAAGAAGTGCATTCCAAATGACGTGGCTGTTAGGTAGATTCATAATTTCCAAAGTAATTTATTATAGCCACATCATTTGGGATACACCTTTTGGGATAACTTTTGGGATTTGTAGCATTACTAAATTATTGTTTGTTCTTAGCCCTCCGTACAGATCGCAGTTTTCTCACATATAAATAGTCAGTGAAACAAAAACTCTACAATCCTGAAATTTTTGATTGAACATGAAGTCAGACTTGTTCCACACAAATTATTCCATTTATTAAAGTTATTAAATGCACTAAATTGTCAGCTCAGTACGGCATTAGGATCTTTTTTAACATATAATAAGAGAGACAGAGAAAAATGCAGGTGTTAAATTGGATCACAAAAAAGAAACATTAATGTAAATTGGACTCTACAACTTCAGCAGATGATATGAAGGTATACATCAGCGGAAACAACAAAAACTTCAAGGCACATCAATTTGTTGGGATTACATGGAGGAGAGGCAACCTAGTTTCTGAGGTTTTGTTGCAAGTAATATTTGCATATACTGCATGAAAAACATTTATTACTAATATTCACATTCAAGGGTTGAGGGACAACCCAAAGATTAAGTAATGATAAAAAAAATGTATCTTGCCAATGAGTAAATGTATACATAATCCTCAAAATTTCATCATACGTCATGTTTGAAAAGACCTAACCACTAGGACTGATAAAGGTATTTCAAGAGATATCTCTTCCAAGAACTTACAGTCACAACTTAATATAGCACAGCTAAGCATCGGAATACTTTAGATTGTCTTAAAATGATGGTGTCTCAATCTCATAATTTTACATTCACTACATGCTGAAGAAAATACATGATTCTACACAAGTTTTAAGAAAATAAGAGTGTGCACAAATTGTAACTTTGACATGCACACACAACAATAAAAACAAAAAATAAAAGAAGAAGAAGAAAGGGAAAAAATAACATATTTGAGAGTAAGTACATACTGCCTCAAGTTTGCCCAGTGCATTCTCTAACTTCATTGCTAGCTGACGATTTTCATCAGTTAAGGCTTCAATCTGCAGGTGGGGAAAAAGAAACAGATAAACAATACTTGAGGTTGTTTAAAAAACAGAGAAAGAAAATAACACAACACTGACACCTTCTTTTGGGAATCAATGTACAGGCTTTTGTATCTGGCATCGGACAAACATGAGTTTCCACTCCGGCTCTCTTGTTGTTCTTCCAATAGCTGTAAAATATAGTCAATTTTGTCTCCCAAGCTTTTATTTCCTGTCGTTGGATCAGGCTGTTTTGTCTCCTCGTAAGCAGGTGGTTCATCTTCTTCTTTCTCACTTTCACTAACAACTATCTCATCTAGTACACGCTCAATATCTTGGTTGCAAGCA
The DNA here is from genome assembly GCA_946807835.1 of Ailanthus altissimus. Classification (NCBI taxonomy): domain Eukaryota; kingdom Viridiplantae; phylum Streptophyta; class Magnoliopsida; order Sapindales; family Simaroubaceae; genus Ailanthus; species Ailanthus altissimus. Next base: position 28,167,855 of record OX327684.1, read on the forward strand.
GGCATAACTGTACCTTGCAGTCGTACAGACCGCCTAAAGGCAAGGCTAACAGTCTGCTTCCCCTTCTTTGATGAAGATACATAATGAGAGTTTGCTTGTGTTTTAGGCTGCGGTTCTACTTTAACCAAGGATTGATTTCTATTTGAAGGCTCCAATACTGCTATCTCCAGGGGAGGATTGTTACTTTCAGGTGGCAATTCCACCCCCTCCGCAGAAGGGTTGATGCTTTCAAACTTTGATCAGAAATATTTAGTCTCGTGTAAGTAAAATGAGGTAAAACTCAATAATCTATTTCACTAAATGACATTTATTTCAATTTCATTTCATGGATTGTGATAAAAGTTGGCTTGGAATGGCAAGCAAAGCAAAAGAGATAAAAAAAAAAACAACAACACGACAAACTACAATGAAAATACAACATGAAGTGAAATGGAAAAACATAATACAAACACATGCAACATAGTGTCTCTAATTCACTGTGCTTTAATGATATAAATCAAAACGTATTTTTAAGAAAACTCATAACATCTTTTACATCATCTTATGCTCCTTTAGTAATCCATAAAACTAAAAGAGAAAAGGAAAAGAAAGTACATCCGTGGTCCCGTTAGCGAACGAAACTTTCTTAAACACGATGTATAAAAGCGACAGGGACAATAAGAATGCCAAAAATTGCATTCACAGCTATGAAACATCATTCATCTCGCACAAGCAACCGACTATGTACTACTGAGAAACACATTGCTGATAACGAAACCAAAATCAAAAGTCAAAACTTAAGCAAGCCCTAAACACCAACACCTTAGAAACAGAAATTTATAATTCAAAAAATAAATAAATAAACACACACACACACCATGCAAGCACATAGAATAAAGCAGAGAAACCGATTGCATTAAGGAGAAAAAACCATTGTCACTGGATAAAATAACATGAGGAGAAAAATAATTACAAAAACATATAAGCAAATCGTAAGAACCCCAAAAACTAATAGTATGAAGAGATAATAACTGTGTGTATATTACCAAGCGAGCACTTTGCTTCCTCTTTCCAGCATTTGCTCTCCTAACCATTTTTTAATTTTTTCACCCGCACTCGTCATACAAGTCAAAGAAGCAATGCAGGGAGTGAGTCGGGTAGCTATAATTAAAAGGAAGACCGTAGTCCTAAACGAGTCAGCTCGTTCTTGCCGCGTGGTAATATACTATTAGCAGTGCGTCGTTCGACGTGTTGGGCACAATGTACGTGATTACTAAGGGTAATTGATGACAGGTGGGTAGAATTTCACAAATTTCGCATATTAAATTAATATAATTTTTGTACTCTAAATTTTGTTTATGCAAAACAAAAAGATTAGAACTCTCCTAAAGTTGTGATAGTTAACGTGTTATTAATTATTAATTATTAATATAATTAATTTTTTAATTTTTATTAATATAATAATTATACAACATCAATTAAAAATATATACATCATATATTACATCAATTAAGATACTATATTAACTATAAAATATAATACTATTTAATGGTAGACCTTCTTAGAAGCTCAGGGAACCATGGCTCTCCCGAGCTTTTAAATTTTTTAAATTTTAATAATAAATTTTTATTTTCTAAAATATATATTTTTGTAATTTGTTTCTCATTAAAAAATTTTATCTCTAAAATTTTAAAATTAACAATAATACTTCTATATAATTAATTTTTAATTCAATATAATTTTTAATTTTAACATTTAATCCATCTCATTTTAAATTTTAGTTCTGCCTTTAGTACCATGTTGTTATTTTTAAATAGAAACTAGTTTTGTTCTCTAAATTCTTTTTTTCTTTGTTACTTAATTAAATTCTTATTAGATTAATTCAATTGTTAAAAATTGATTAAGTTGAATTTAATTCTTAAAGTTATATGATTATCTTATTCTTAACTTAATATATACTCATGGATAGGGTATTTATTGATGTTACGAGAAAAATAAAAAATATTATTAATGTATTAAGGGGCGGAGTCAGAATATTAAGTGTTTGTTTGATTGAATTTCTCTACTGATTAAAAGAATTTTTTTAATGTCAAAGTTTTTTTTAAATTTTTTTAATTGCATTTGGTTGCAATTAGAGAAGAGATTTTAGATATTAAAAAAAATATTTTGTCTATACTTGTAAACACTTAAAATTTAGATTTTTGGAAATAAAGTTTTTAAAATTTTTTTTATATATATTTATATAGTGTCACATATATCCTACTAACATTTTATTATTTTCATAGTATACTCTTAATAAAAAATAAATCTTATTCAACTCATGTTTAATATTTTTTTAAAATTTATCATATCTCTATATTTATATAGTCATTATATTTTTACAATAATCTACTAAAATCACTGTTAATTATTTTATTTATTAAATTTGTACCAAACATAATGATTTATATTCATTCATTCATTGTTATGTATTAATTTTACTTAATTCTTGTATTTTATAAAATCGAATTTAAAAAATACAAAAAATACATGATAAATTTAAATTTATATACAAAAAATATTATAATTAGTTATAATTTAAATATAATTTTATTAAGTGTTCATTTTAGTAATTTAATAACAGATAAGCACTTTTAACAGTGTATAATTAAACAATCTAGTACTTCAATTTTTTTTTTTAATTGACAATTAAACGATCAATGAATTTTATTTTTTTAAATTCTACTTTAAAAAACTCTATTTTTAAAAATTTTATTTAAAAAACTTAACCAAACATAAATTGAGGCTAAGGCAAAATTATACTAATTTTAAAGTTTATGTCCGTGATGTATACTAGTGAATTATATATATATATATATATTAGTATATAAATAAAATATGACTCAATATTTTTTAAAAAATATATATATATTAGTATATAAATAAAATATGACTCAATATTTTTTAAAAAAAATAAAGGTAAAATGCACAAATTTGAATAACTGAACTTGAAATTGCTTTATGAAAAAAATGATAAAAACAAATATTAATTAAGAATTTGATCACAGGTTATGTGTATAACAAAGTAGATTCTCTCTCTCTCTTTTTTTCACTGGACCTTTTAAACAAGTGGCTCTCTTTTTGTATGTGTAAATATTTCAAGGGGGACATATTAAGCTCAATTTAGACAAGTTTCAGTAAATTTTCCATTTTAACGTGTAAGACTTTTAAAGGAGAAAAAAAAAAGAATTTGTCTAAGATCTCAAATTATTAATTATTCTTTAAAAAATAAAATTAGAATTAACAAATGGCCCAAAAGATAATGCATATAAGTTTCTACATATAGTAAGTTTTAATTAAAAAAAAAAACTAAAAAAGAATAACATCATATGTAAAAATTATACATATATATATAAGAAATCCAATATTAAAAAAACGAAATTTTTTATGTTATACAAGTTAAGAAAAGAAAAGGTAAAATAATTAATAAAAAAAACAAAATGATGAAACCTTTTGGGCCTTCTATTTAAAATTATCGTGAGCCTAAACGTACTGATAGACATATTAGTGAATTAAACGAGGGGACGTTGATAGAAATAATATTAATTTATCTATAATTATACATATTATATATATAAGAACTACACAGACACCTGCGGGGTTTGTATATATAGTTCCGACTAGGATGTATTAGAAGTAATTATACACAATCCATTCATATATTTTAATACAAAATTTTTAAGAATCAAATAATATATATTTTGTTTATCATTTAATGTATAAAATCTTAAATTGGAATATAATATTATTAAAAATCATTATTATATTTCCCAACTAATATTCTAATTTATTCTTCTCGAACAATGTAACATGTATAAATTGAATGGTGAAAAAAGTTTAATGATTATTTTGGATGTTGTAAAATATACCGTCCGATTGATAATATGCCACATTACTTCAAATGAAAAAGTATTATGATAAGAATCGAAATATGATTGAGAATAATTGTATTATTCTATTATAAATAATCCAAATTTTGTCAAGTGCAGCAAGTTTGCTTACAAACAATTCCCTAATGCTTACTCAATAATCTAGCGCTGGTAAAATGGACCAATTCTAGCATTAGAGAATTGTGATCGATATTTTTTGTTCAAGAAAAATTGCATATGCTTGTCAATTTTTGTTGAACAAAATTACTTCTACTCGAAAATTTTGTTGAGTAATAATTGTTTCCCATTATAAATGGACTAATTTAGTATTAGAGATTCGTGCTTAACAAAAATTATCGAGTTCAAAGAATTTTATTTGACAAAATTTGTCAAGCATAATTCCCTAATGCTTGCTCGATAATTTGGTACAAATTTAGTAGCAGGGAATTATATTCAACAATTTTTGTCAAGAAAATTTATTTGTGCCTCAGACAATTTTTGTTGGGCATAATTGCCCATGCACTTCCAAATAAACTATTTTGGAGAATTGTGTTTGATAATTTTTCAGAAAAAAGATATATAGACTGTCATAATTTAGAGAAAGAAATATGTAAATTTTTATAATTTTAAAATTTTTATTTATACCTTTATCATGTGATTGAAATTATTAATTTTAATAGAAATCTGTTAAATTGATAAAATTATCATTATGCCCCTGGTTGTAACAAAATCAAAATTTAAATTGTCAAAATGATATTCGAACATTTAATCTCTAATATAATAATAAATACTTTAACTAACTAAATTACTCAAAGTTTTTATTTATATATGTAATTAAAAATTTATTAAGAATATTGCTCTTAATTACTATTTAATAAAGGAGTCATTAATTGATGTTGATCAATATTAATTGATCGTTGATTGATGTTGACTGACTTTTTGATCAAAATAAATGATTTTCTATTTTTATCATTTTAGACGTTAATTTTAATAATTTTTATCAACTAATAGGATGTAAAAAAAAAAATCTAATTACAAAAGTCTACATGTTCCTTTTTTCAAATTATTAAAGTTCAGATATCATTTTCTTCAATTTTTATCGAGCATAATTACTTAGAGTTTACAAATAGAGTAAATTAGTATTAAAAAATTATCATTCATAATTTTTATCAAACAAAATCGCCTACTCTTGACAATTTATTTGTCAAGCATAATTCAATCTACTTTCTGTTGAATTGGTGATTGAGGATCAATTTGGAGACAAATTTGAAGTTGAAACAAAGCCAAAAAAATATTTGAAATGGATCGGAAACTCAATGAAATAGTGCTTGAGAAGTGCAGAAAACAGGAAAAAAAATTTCAGGTGTGAGCGCTGCGGCATTAGAAAACATTAGTAAAGGCATTGGTCAATGCCCCGGCGCTGGCTAAGGCATTGGTCAGGGTGCCACTTTTAGAATAGACATAAGTTGCCTACGCCGTGGCATTGGTTTGAGCACCGCGACGCTCGTGCTATTCTATATATACTCATTCTATTTTTAGGGTTTAAGAGAGAGAAAGTGAGGAAAAAGAGAAGGGCTCGAAATATAAAAAAAATACAATGTTTAAGTGTATATTTTGATCATTTGAGTTATATTTTCTCACTTGTAATCTCTAGAATCAATAAAGAAGCTCGGATCATTGATTCACCATAGACGTAGGTGTATTTGACCGAACCACGTTTACTTTGTGTTGTGGTATGCTCATATTTTTGTTATTTTTACGTATTATCTATGTGATTGATCTTTTAATTCGTTGAATTGCTTCATATTTGTGATATATTGTTGTGTATTGCAATATATTGGTGTGGTTGGGTGTTTGACTATCAAATTTGGTATTGAAGTTTAGTGTTTTATTTTTTACTACGTATATGTTGGGTATTACTTTTGTTTAAACAATCCGATAATTATTATTGTGTTCGTAATTATTTTTTACAATTGATAACGGATTAATAATACTATTATTTGTATTTAATATTCTAAGTAAATGTTTGTATACCAACACTTCCAAATTAACCATTCCAACATAAGAGAATTGTGCTTGACAATAATTATTGAGTACAAATAATTTTACTTAGACAAAATTTGCTTGAGTACAAATTTCGGATGCTTGCGCGACAATTAAAGTGATTGCAAATAGGCTAATTTAGCATTAAGATTTTGTGTTTGGCAATCTTGTAGAGCGTAGACAATTTCATTGTACAAAATTGTCAAAGTGTTGTCGACCAAAACTCTTTCTTAAGCAATGTTCATACTCTCGACTATGGTCAACAAAAATTGTTGAGCATTGTTAAGGATGATCTACACCAGTCTAAAAGTGATATTTTTCAATTATATGTTATTCAAATAAAATTGTATAAAAATTTATGAGCAAATAATAACTTATGAATTTAAAAAATTTTAAAAAATAAATTATGAAATTACATTACGTTATTTCATTCAAATTTTAGATTATAAATATTTATAGACAAGTGATTTTTTTAGTGCTTATTTTGTCTTATATGCATAAAAATTCATTCGGTTTCTTTGTTTTATTATTAGAGTTAGTAGTAATAAAATTTGTTATCAATGAAATTATTAGAAGCCAAGAAGATATTTTTATCTTTACAATTTTTTTAATTAAAATAATAAAAAATAAGAAAAATCGATTAAAATAATTTAAATTCCTAAATTATAAATTATAGTAAATTCAAATAATATGTTAAAATAATATAATAAATAATTTAAAAAATTATATTATTATATTATTTAATAATTATTTAAGATATTAATTTAAGATGAAATATTTAAAATACCCGTTCAAGGGGAATGTTTCTCTACTTCAATAGCAGGAAGTAATTGTGAAATATTAACGCCACTACGCCAGGTTGTCAATATCATGCATACTCCAGGTCCATGCTCCAGCCCAGTCAGCTTTTCCAGTTCCCACAAACAGTGAAACAGATAAGAGGATAACATTACCCTTCGAGTCTTGAGGTTGTAGACAAAGCACTGATAAATTGATAAAGTTTCTTTCTCTGACGCGCACAACACAAATTATTCTCCATTCTTATTCTTACACCGCCATGAAACCCATTCTCTCTCTCCACGTCCCAACTAAAACACCAATTCCTCGTCTCCTCTTTAATCCCTTCTTTCCAATCCCTCGCTTCAAATCTCCTCCTCACCGCACTCATTTCCCCGTTAAGTCTATCTCAAACGACAATTCCTTTCGCTCCGACCGCGCGGCACCTCTTATTCCGGTTAATCAGCAACGGCCGAGAACAGTATACCCCGGCGGTTACAAGCGCCCGGAAATCAAGGTGCCCAATGTCGTCTTGCAATTGGAACCAGACGAAGTTCTGGCTGGAGGTAAAAACGTGTTGGATTTGGTCGATGAAGCAGTCGCTAAGTTCGTTGGTATTGTCGTCCTTAACGGCCGTGAAGCCAGTGGCAAGAGCGTCTATGAAGCTGCTTGTTCTTTGAAGTCTCTCGTGAAGGACCGCGCGTATTTTTTAATCGCGGAGCGCGTGGACATTGCTGCTGCTGTCAATGCCAGTGGTGTTGTACTCTCTGATCAAGGTCGTGTTATTGCATATTTTATAATTGTTGTTGTTGTTATTATTATTATGTCATCTGATTTACTAGTAGATGAATCATTTTATTGTAAAATCTGATACATGCATGATTGAAATACGCTAGTTAGCAAATAAGCTTAGAGCACAAAACAATGCATTGTCTAGTAGTTGCTTGATTTGAATGAACGTTGATGATCTCTGAGCTGGTAATGTCTTGAGTTTTCTCTGCAGTTTAGACTAGCTTAGTAGCAATATTTTGACATAGTGAATGATGTTCCTGTCTGTTATTTGCAGGTCTTCCGGCTATTGTGGCTAGAAACACTATGAAGGATTCAAATTCTGAATCAGTGGTTCTTCCTTTAGTTGGTAGGAGTGTGCAAACTGTGGATGCTGCTTTAAATGCATCCACTTCTGAAGGTGCTGATTTTCTTATATTTGGTTTTAGTGAGGGGCAAAAAATTGATGTAGTTGAGAAATCATTGTTCATGAATGTGAAGATACCCATTTTCATCATGAATGCTTCATGTGGAGAGGCCACATTGCTTGTGGATATGTCGAAGTTTCAGAAATCTGGCGCTAGTGGTTTGGTTATTTCTTTGGAAGAGTTGAGGTTGTTTAGTGATGATGTTCTCAGTCAATTGTTTAATGCCATTCCAGCAACTGATAAAAAGCCACATCATGAGCTTGAAAACTTCAGTAATGACAAACTGTTAGATGCGAGCAATAGTTTTGCTGGGAAAAATGGAGCAGCTGGCTTTGTGAAATTGGAGGATAGAGAAAAACAGCTCATAGAAACAGAGAGATCTGTGCTTCTGGAAGCAATAGATGTTATTCGGAAAGCTGCTCCACTGGTGATACTTTAATTAAGATATTTGGTAGTTGAAAGTTATTCTTTCAGATAATTCTACATCTGATTAATTACATTTTATTGTTTACTTGATTCTAAGTCAGTGAATTGTCTTTTGAATGGCAGATGGAGGAGGTTTCACTTCTCGTTGATGCAGTTTCTCAGATTGATGAGCCATTTTTACTGGTTATAGTGGTAATTGTGTGCTGAACTTCTACAAATTCTGGTTCCAGGGATATACATTGGTATTAGCTCTGAATTTCAAATAAACCTTGTTTTTTGCTTTTAAATGTCAAAGAATCTAGAACTAATTGGAATTTTTGTTTTTATTATCTTGCATGCTTTACTATGAAAACTATTAGAGAAAGACTGTGAAATCATGCCTCTGGTGCTCTATATTTATGTTGCTTATACATGAGCCATAGATCAAAACATGGATTCATATTTCATAAACTCCACTTTGTCTAGAAGTATCATAAGCAGTATAATTCAACAGAGTACAGAATCTTATCTTGATTATCTGGATATCAGCTGCGCAAATTTGTTGCTGCTTCTTACTCTGTTTAGGAGGATATGTTTTGTCCAAATGCAGCTCATTCTCTCTCTCTGTCTCTTCATTAAATGACATTGCTTTATGCCTTGTGCAAAATATATTTTAGATTTATCCCCCTTTTCTTCTGTGTTTATATTAGATGTACCACCACTATGAGAGTATGCATTGTAGAAAGGTGAACCAAATTGTCCCATTAAGGTTGAATATCTGTAAAGGTTCATCTGGTTGATGTTGACATTGAAAACACCATTTGTAATTAGAGTTTCACAATTATTGTTTGATTTTTCCATTTATTTTCTTTTTATAGAAAAAGTAATAAGAAACTTATTTACAAGTATAGAATATTGTTTTCATGACGAGATCGTTGAACATGATGTACCTGTTGGTTTTTTGTTCATGCCATGTACTTTGTCAGAGCTGCTTAATGTGTATATTCTCCTGTGACTTATTTATTTATTTTTACATGCTGCTAGGGTGAATTTAACTCCGGTAAATCATCTGTTATTAATGCACTTCTTGGCAAAAGATATCTTAAAGAGGGGGTTGTTCCTACAACCAATGAGATTACTTTCTTACGCTTTTCTGACCTGGATTCTGAAGAGCAACAACGTTGTGAAAGGCATCCAGATGGTCAATATATCTGCTACCTTCCTTCTCCTATTCTTGAAGAAGTGAGTCATTCTGATTTCATTTATTTATGCAATTCAGTTTCAGTCCTATGCAATTCAGTTTCAGTCCCATTTATAGTCATATATGGTTGATGTAGGCATTGCACCTGATTCTAATGTGATTTCTAATAGTCACTCAGAGGCAGAAACACACGTTTTATTATATCAACCCTTTTATGGCTAGAGTTTATACTTCTTTTATCCTGTGTTTCTTTCTTGTAGCTGGAAGACAGTTAGAGTTTTCTATTGTCATGTCTGCTAACCCTGCAACAATCTTGTCCAGTGGATTTAGGATACATGATATGTGGATATACGTCAAACAGTGACAGACTAACTTTATTTTGCAAATGTTCAAAATTTTAACTTTTGTATTATTTATCGTACGTTTTCTTCAATAGGACGTACAAATAATTTTTAAATTAAATTGGTAAAGATTCTTCTAAATAAGGGGATTGGGTCTGCTAAAAAGATAGCTCTAAATGCAATAAACTGATAAAATTTGAAGGTTGCACATAGAAAAACTATAGTAGATTGCCTGTGTCATGTGATTTACTCAGGCTGCTGAATATGTGGAGAGCATCTAAAATGAGCATGAGCCTTTTAGCACAATTGAAGACCTTGATGTGTAAGAATTATTGAAGAAAAGCATAACAAATTGAATTATAACAAAATATAGTGAAACTAAAAAGTCATAACATCTGCATCTTTGAAATTCATTTTGTCTGTCCTTTTAATTGCAGTAGGTTATTAGAAATAGATCTAAATGCCTTTTCTCTGAGATCAGATGAGTATTGTTGATACCCCTGGGACTAATGTGATTCTGCAACGGCAACAACGCCTTACGGAAGAATTTGTGCCTCGGGCAGATTTGGTTCTTTTTGTCATTTCTGCTGATCGCCCATTGACTGAAAGTGAGGTATGATTAGTTTCACTTGTTAACAAGGAATAGAATACTGTGAAAACACTTCTGTAGTTGTGAAGACAATGCACTAACTTATCTTGCCCTATGGCTTCTATGGTGATGATGCATGTTTGTTCTTTGTGAGAATAGTATTGAATGATGCACTACTAAATTTTCTATCCATGATTCTTTGACATCCTCCAGTTATGTGAGTAGATTCAATTGCATTGAAGCTTCATTTAAAGTTATCGTAGGTGGATGAATTTAGATTCATCTTCAGAAATTAACTATGTGAAGGTACAACTGATCATTACATGTTAAACTGTTCTAAGAGCTGATTACAGTTTTTCTCCTTGCATCTTTTTCAGGTTGTTTTTCTTCGTTATACTCAGCAGTGGAAGAAGAGAGTTGTGTTTGTGTTGAATAAATCTGACCTGTATCAAAATGCGTTTGAGGTTTACTTCTTGTTTGTATTAATTGTTGATATTTCTTAAAGTGAGACTCCTAAGTTGGGTGCATCTGTCATTGAGTTTGTTAAGCAATGGTTGTTTATTCTTTAATTGTGGTTTCCTGATTTCTTGCAGCTCGAAGAAGCTATGTCATTCATTAAGGACAACACAAGGAAGTTGCTGAATATGGAAAATATAAAAATATACCCGGTGTCTGCACGGACTGCCCTAGAAGCTAAACTTTCAGCTTCTTCTGTTGGGAAAGATCAGTGCAGTTTTTCCATTAATGATTCGCCTTGGATAACTGATAGCTTTGAGAAACTTGAGAAGTTCTTGTATAGCTTTTTAGATGGATCAACAATCACTGGTATGGAAAGAATGAAGCTTAAACTTGAAACACCAATTAGAATTGCAGAACATTTGCTTTCTTCTTGCGAAACTCTTGCGAGAAAGGATTGCCAAGATGCCAAGCAGGATTTGACCTCAGCGAATGAAATGGTTGATAGTGTAAAAGAATATGTGATGAAGATGGAAAGTGAGAGCATCTCTTGGAGAAGACAAACTTTATCATTGGTATGGTTTTCAGGGACATAAAAGTTCTGAGTGAGAGGCAATTTGAACGTATTTTTTTGTATCATGTTTGTTTATTAATTATCCTCGTGTGTGAAATTGCAGATTGATGCTATGAAATCACGTGTTGTGAAGCTCATAGAATCTACTTTGCAATTATCAAATCTTGATCTTGTCACCTCATATATATTTAGGAGTGAGGAATCTGCCACAGTGCTTGCTACCTCACGGATTCAACATGACATAATCGGTCCTGCACTCTTAGATACACAGGTAAGTGTTTAAGTGAAGCAAACTGCATGTGTTTTGCTTTTGTTGATAATATAAGGTAACTATTAGATGCTTAAGTAAGTTGTGTCTTTATCTGGAGAAAAATTCATGTTTAGCTTTTATTGATAGTACAGGGCAACTATTTTTTTTCCCCATAAAATGCTTTTCTTTCCTGCTAATGTAAAGAAATCTCTAGAACTGTGGTCTTAGAACTATGCACTTTTTATCCTTGACCTGCATATATATGGGAAATTTGCACTTTTTCTTTTTGTTTACCAGTGAAGTGTTTTGGATTTACAAAAGCTAACTTTTTATGGATAGTTTTCCTTGAGATCTTTGGTGTTTTGCTTTTCATTGAGTTAGTCATTCTTGCTCTACATTTGGCCTTTTCTTGTTAATATCATTTCCACATTCAGAAATTACTTGGAGAATACGTGAGGTGGCTAGAATTGAAGAATGTTCGTGAAGGGAGACGGTACAAGGAATCTTTTGAAAACAGATGGCCTTCACTTGTCTATCCAAAAGTTCAGGTGAATTCAGATACCTACGAATTAGTGAAAAGAGTTGATGAATCCAGCTCGAGAGTGGTAGAGAACTTCAGTCCTGGTGCTACTTCCAAATTGTTTGAGCAAGAAGTACGCGAAGTGGTGAGCTCAAATTATCTTGCCCTGAATGTTGAGTCACCATCTTCTGTTTAAAGCATCAAAATTTCTTCTGTTCTTTGTGACATTATGTACTAATATCTTGAATGCCAGACCATGTGCCTTATTTGAATGTTTTAAAAGATAAACCTTCAGAGAAAATAAAAAGAGATCTAATATAAAAGCAACCTTAAAAAAGAATTTTACTGATGGTCCCTAGAGAGATATTGGTGGCTTATCATGTATGTGTTATTTGACCTTTTTTTTTGTTAATTTTTTTCTCTATTATGTCCATTTCAGAAATTATTATTTTATTATAATTATGATTCAGACAATCTGAAGAAAACATTCTGCCTTCTGATCTCAGTTCCTGGGGACATTTGGCGGGCTAGGAGCTGCTGGTCTATCTGCTGCGCTCCTGACATCTGTGCTGCCTACCACTTTGGAAGACCTTCTTGCTCTGGGCCTTTGTTCTGCTGGAGGGTATTGTATTGCTTTCTTTGTGACAAAGCCCGTGCATCATTAGATTGTTTCCGAGTATTGATAAATCTTTTTTTCTTTTGGTTGCTTTTATCTAATTTTTAATAGGTATATAGCAATTGCAAATTTTCCAATCCGTAGGCAAGGGGTGATAGATAAGGTGAACAGGATTGCAGATGGCTTTGCAAGTGAAATTGAAGAGGGCATGCAAAAAGATCTCCAGGAAACCATTAGTTCTCTGGAAAACTATGTAAAAACTATAGGCAAGCCTTATCAAGATGCAGCTCAACGTAGACTGGACAAGCTTTTAGAGATTCAAGATGAACTATCAAATGTACGAAATAGGCTTCAATCGTTACAAGTTGACATTCAAAATCTTCATGTATCATAGCACCGGTGTTATTTTGATGTGCATTTCTCTCCATTGATTTTTTGGTTAAAGAGAAAAACTAGTATGAAACAACGGAGAAAAAAGGGCAGTATCAATATGGTCAAAAGTTAGCGATATTGCGCTTTGGTGTTGACATGTTCAGAATTTGATTCCATCTACTTTATTTGGTAAAGATTGTAAAGTATAAATTGAAATATAAATAAATAAACATATAGAAAAAGTGAAAAGAGAAAATTAATATTTGAGGGAGACTTAACTTTAGGGTTTGCATTAGGGATCAATAGGGACTTGATGATGCAAAGAGACCCTTTTCTCGGTTTAAAAGGGTCTGCTTTTTTAATCGGCTGGCCAATCTAAAATAAAAGCAAAGTAACTAAAGATAGATTTAGAAAGCAAAATTTATGGTTGGGGCTTAGAGAGTGAAGCAAAGGCCGTAGGGCACATATTCTTGTCTGCCTCACTATAGCAAACCAGACTCCTTTGTCGAATTCAGAACCCTTACTCTGAAAAGCGTTCTTTATAACCGCAAAATACTATGAAGCTCCTGCTCATAAACTTCAGAAGCGATTGCTCTTGAAACATAAATTAAAAATGGTAGCTTTGTTGTGTTCCAGTACTCCAAAATTCACAAGAGATGATCATGTGCTTCAATGTGACAAGAAAAAATTGTAGCTTAATTTGTCGAAATACAGCTTAGTTACATATTTCAAAGATGCTTAGATTCTAAATACCGGAGTGTCAATGGGTTCTAAAATTAATGCTTAGTTGTCAAGAAGCATTATGTTGGTGGGGTTGACATCATGTGGCTCTACGGACTACTTTTTAATTTTATAAAAATTGAAGAGTTTGAATGAAAATTTTTATTGAGTGCAAGTAATTGAAATGTAAATTTGTTTTGAGAAAAAACAGAATAAAGAGAAACGAGTGAGAGAGAACCGAGAGAAGAAAAAAAATTAGGGTTTCAATATTGTCTATAATGATTGGATAACGATTTAAGCTATATTTGTGTTCAAATTTTAAAGGTGAGTTCCCAATATTTTACTTTACACTTTTATCAAATTTTATTTTTAATTTAGCCTCTTTTTTTTTTTTGTAGAATCTACTAAATTTACATTTGAAAAAAATTTGTTAAATTTATTATTGTTGAGTCAAGATTAATATTTTTGATGTTGTGTTGAGTTTTTAGTGTGATTCTAGAGAAGATATTGCTATAATTATATTATTATTACATAGTAAAAGTATTGATATCGAACTATGATCTCGTAATTTTTCTTGAATTAAATTTTTTACATAAAAATTTAATATTCATCGTAATTGATTGTGATTTATAATTTTTGATAATATTATTTTACTAATTATAATGATATACTGTCAATTTTAATAACACAAAATAAAAAAAAAAATTATTTTCGTTATATTTTGTGATCTTTCTCAACACATTAATATGTCATTCTCTTAAAGAATGGGCCTGGTGTCATCGGTAATTCAATGCTCTAACGCTGCAAAGATTCCGGTTACTTCTTTTTGAACATCAATCATTTGCTCTGCTGAAAATGTTGTTTGATCAAAGCCGCCATAACTGAATTTGGTGGCACTCGCTCAATCAATCAAACAATTAATGGAATGCATGCGGGAACAAACATGATGCAATACATATTATGTATGTTTCTTCTTTTCATGCACTCGTAGCTTTTGTTCGATGATTAAGATTGCTTAATTTTGAGCATTGGAATCAGCTAAAAATTTTGAGTAAAATTATAGGTACAGTAATGTTAGAGCAAATAATTAGGCCCCTTGCTGATGGAAAACACGTTGACAATACAGAGCGAATACGTATCAATTGAGAAAATCAACTTCTATCTTTTGAATTTCTTTGAATAAAAGGGAAAAAAGAAAGAAAAGAAAGACGATTTAGTGATGTAGTAGTTCATGGTCTTTAATTTTTCTGTTTTTTTCCCAACTTTGTCACATGGTGACACATGATTTAAACAGCTGAGTATGGAGTTCTTGACTTTTGATGGACAACTTACAGAAAAGACCAATTAAGCACACAAAGTAAGAGAAGGCTTGCAACTCTTTATTTAGTTCTGAATGCAAGTACATTAACAGACTTGTATTTTGAAAAAAAACACATGGGAAAAAGCACTTGCTCACTCCACTAACCTCCACATCTCAGGTTGGGGAGAAGGCACCGTCTGCTTTCGGCTCAATTTAATGTTTTGAGAAAAACAATTCCTAAACTTCATCGTCAAATTGAACACCTGGGTATTTGTTGTAATTGCATGTTTCGTTTAGAAACTTAAGTTTGCAATGGGAAAAGGCAAGTTATGATAGTGGTCTCTTGTGCAATAGATTTTGCTTTCGTTGGCTGTTTCAGGTTTGTGAGTTGTTACAGATACTTCGTGTTATGTGTTATCACATCCTTGACTATTTCAGTGTCAAGCAACCAGACGGCTGGCCAAAACCAAAAAATGAATGTGCTATCCTGGCTTTTATGTTAACACAAAAAATGGATGTGCTATTCTAGCTTTTTAAGTGTTAAGTTTTATAAACGCTTTTTGTTAAAAGTATAATATTGTCCATTTTAAGATTAAGTTTTCGTAGTTTTATTTTTAAATTCTATCTAAAAAGTCTCAATATTAATAAAGATATAATTTATTTTTTATATAATTATAATTTTTTCAATTTTTTATTAATGTGAGAATTTGTTTGATTCCTTAACACTTTCTTTAACAATGTTGTGCAAAGTGTGGAAAGCTAATAATAGAGAACGTGAATAGTACTGCAAAAAAACCAACAACATTTAGTGGAAGCTTTTTGTGCGTCTAATTTCATGTTAAGCCTTCCAGACTCCCAAAGTATATTTTATATTGCCAACTGCCAACTACTTCAGTACTGGCTTGCTGGTAACCCATTTTTTTGCGTTGGAATCGCTTAATATTTGTATGGACTATGCTGTAACATAAATACTACAAAACGAAGTTTCAAAAGATGTTCCACTGTAATATCAATGTAAAGAGGACAACAAAAAAAAGTGTATATTTTATGACAGGCAAATTTGAATATGTTAAAAGGAAACAAGCATGTCCCTACGGTTTGGGCATTTACTTCAACCCGAAAAATAGAATTGGTCAATATTAATAGAAAGGGCAGGATTGAAAAAGCAAGGAGATGCTGCTTTCTTCTTCCCCACTTAGAAAACTAAACAAATTTGAATGTTGAATGTTTATTATAATGAGTTTGATGATTATTGTACTAAAGAAAAGTTGGGAGACCTCTTGCCTTAGAAGGCATTAAAGGAAAAAACTTTCATTTTAGTATCTAACAATTACCTCTTCTCATTTGGCCGGTTGTCTTGAAATGATTTCAGTTAATCACACTTAAGAGGATCATTGATGCTTTTAGTCGCCCCCTTTTTTAAGTATTATATTAATATGGAATCATGCATGCATCAATGTAATTTGACTTTCCAATACAAACTTTTTAAGATGCTGAGAGGATAAAGTGATTTTTAAATGGAGGATAGTTTATTTTTGTCACTGATAGGTGCCTTCAATTCATACTTGAGTAAGAGTTAAATAGCAGTTATTTCAAGCCTTGTAAACACAATCATCCAAATTCCAAAGTTAAAATCTAATCTTAAAGAAAAAGACAAGTTATACCAGGGTTTTGTATCAAAAGATCGTCGCTTGGAGGGACTGTTAAAAGCTAAATACAAGTTTATAAACGTATGGTTATGGAGGCCGTGGATGGAAGGTCAAGTTTGTAATTTACTTTATCAAGTTTAAATCTTATTCAATATCCGAGGTGATTAATCATACATTCAACTTGATACTAAGCTATATCATGGCAAATGACATAGGAGAGTGAGTGTGAATACACAAACGAGAAAGAACAAGATGAGCAAATTAAAGCAAACCCAGTCAAAAATCCAAGGGATGAATCCTCCCTTCTTTTGGTTGCGTTCTTTGCTTTTCTTTTGTTATGCTTAAAAAAAGGGGCCAGAAAGCATTTTTTTTTTGCATCAAAGCTTGCAATTCTTATAACGAAAAAAGGTTACTAAATTCTTAAATCTAACCAACCCAATTTTTGTTAACAAAGCAATAACTAAAACGAAAAATGTCTAGAGGTGTTACTTTTTGTTTCTATTATCCTTAAACGAACCGAAATGGTTTTTTTTTTTTTTCTCGAAATTTAAGATACTGAGTTTTGACATATTTTCTCATAATAAACTTTTTCCTTATTTCGTTTTTGCTTTATAACGTGTGGCAGAGTAAAAGTTATGTAATTGTAGTAGGCATAAGAAGTGGCCCTATCTCACACTATAGAGCATAGAGATTAGAGGCTATAAAACACCCCACCAGTCTATCTATGGTCTCTCACTATAAATTTACATCCACCCTCTTCACTTCTCTTACATGTCCACTCCTGTCTTTCTGTCTTTCCTTCTTATTTCCCTTACTCATGAGAGTTCTGTCAAAAAATATCTTTGATCTTCAACTTACTTGTTTACCTAAAACATTTTCTTGCATTATAATATAATCCTCAAGCAGAAACTCCCCTGCTTCTTCCCCTGTCTTCTTCTTGCTTTAGAAAACTCAGTTGTTTACTCTGTTTCCACAATTTTTATTTTGTTTTGGATCACAAAAATGTCCTCCTCAAGTGTCTGTCAAGGGTTGCAATCATGCCTTGAGCCCCGCCTCGTGGAACCACGTGTTCTGAGGCTCAAATTGGCTCCAACCAAATCCAATTTTACTCCATCAATTGCTCCAAATTCTTCCATCGTTCCTCTGGACAACCTCACAAGAGAGTCCCAAACAGAAGAAAACAACACCACCATTGCCACAAGAAACAACAGAAACAGTAGAGATGATTGTGAATGTGACATGAAAAGTCATAAAACTGCTGACGAACATGGGTGGAGTTTCCTCCAGTTTCTCACCAACACCTCTCATAACACCATTGAAAATGAGAAAGTTTATGTTCACCCACTTGTTCAGCGCTCTTATTCTACTCTCAGCGATAAAAGCCTGGAAATGTGCACCGAGAGTCTCGGCAGCGAGACGGGTAGTCAAGCTATTGGAAGCAGTGATGAAATTCCCTTGGTTTCACCACAAACTGCGATGTTTACAGCAACTGATACTTCAAAAGTTACTAGTTCAGTGAAAAAAAGAACGAACCGTAGCGTTAGCTTTCCTCCTCCATTGACTTCTATCAGTGGTTCAAGTGGTGTGCAAGTGAGGCCTCTTCGTGAAGGCGGGCGGCTAGTTTTACAAGCAGTGACCGTCTCCTCTTATCGGGCTTATTTTCATGCTGAACGTAGCAATGGGAGGCTTAGGATTTGCTTGGTGAGAGACAGTGATGAAGATGACCAAGGAGAAGTAGAAGCAGCAGCAGCAGAAGAAGAAGAAGAAGAAGAAGAAGAAGAAGAAGAAGAGATTGGTGAGGAAGAATCTGATAAACAGGAGAAAGTTGAAGCCAGAGATGATGAGAAAGTTGAAGCTAGAGAAGATGAGAAAGTTGATGATTGCAGGGAGGATTTGGAAGGAAAAAGTGAGAAATTGAATGGTCAAATTGGAGGAGAAAATTTTCTTAGGCCAAGCAACAGGTGCAAAGAAGGTGGGAGTCGAGCTGGAAACAATGGCTTGATTAATTGGGAGCCATTTTGGGTGGCCACTTGAAGTTGAAGTTCAAGCTTTCTCTCGTGGAAAATAAATGCTTCTAGATTATTTTCTATTTTCTCTCTCTTTTTTTTTCTTTTAAAAGTAATTATAGGTTTTTTGATTTCCGAACCATGGATTTCTTATAATGTAGCTAATGGTAGTTATTATCGTTATTGGACCTGTCTCCCCACCTCTCTCTCTTTCTCTGTGGTCCTTTTGCCTGTGGTTTGGTTTTTGTCTATCCCTTTTCTTTTTTACACATATATATATATATTATTATTATTTTGTTACCAAACTACCTGAGTAAGAGATGTTTGTTACAGTCATCACAAATGATTTGCCGACTACCAAGAATATTTTATGGTAACTGTTGGAGTTTTTAAAGTAAACTCTAATAAATTTTAAATATTTTACAGAAGTTTTTTACTTATAAATTATTAAGAATAATAAAAATTATATAATAAATTAGATAAATAATCAATCACTTCAAAAAAAGTATAAACAATATATCTAATTAAATAATAATAATTACTTATGTTTATAATAAATTTTAAAATCTTAATTTTTTTATTTAATTTTTTTATATATAAAAAATTCTTATAAGAGATTATAGAGAAATCAGAAATACTCAATAAATTAGACTTCTCAAAAATCTATATTACATTATTTTATACATTCAAAATATTCTAAGTATAACCTAAATATTTTATTCTCTTTTGTTAATATTTTAATACTTGATTAATTCTAAAATATTATAACAGTTTATAAAATATTTAAAAAACCTTTAAATTTAATAAAAATTCACACGTTTTAAAAATACAAAACTAACTTATTCATAATTTTGAATTATCACAGCGGTAACTGTATTACTTACTCTACTATCAAAGGGAGCCAAAAGAAATGGAAGGTTAAAATTTATGGTACTAATGAGTACTGTATCCGTAAAAGTTTGAGAGTACAGTTTTGTATTTCTTCGTAAGAAATGATCTGAAATCTGAACGGTGCGATTCTTTAAAAATTATAATTGAGTGTCCGATCAACAGTAGCTAACATATGAATAAAGTGATTGGTTCTCTACTGAAACGCAGTCTAATGGATGAAGCCTTGAAGTGGGGCGGTGGAGGTGGAAGTGGCATTTTGGTAATTAAAACGATGCAATGGCAAAGAGAATTGCAACTTGGGGTGTACGTCAAGAGTACGAAAGCCAGGTAAATATCAAAGTTTTGGGACCCAGGCCAGGCCAAGAGAGCAACAAGCACTGACCTCATCACACATGATCATCCATGTGCTTTTGCTTTTCCAAGAATCTAACATCTTACATTTTCACACAATGGATGACCCCTCCATTTTTTAAATCAAAATTCAGACAATGTTCCCATCTTCTCTCGCAAATTACCATGCACTCTTGACTCTTATTATTAGGTTAAGGGCATGTAGTGAGGTTAAAATTTTAATTTCTGTGATTAGATTTTTAGAGAGAGAACATAAAAAAAGATACCCAGAGCCAGAAGAGTGATGATGAAAACAGGTAACATTTTTCTTTAAAAGAGGAGGGCAATGTCCAATCGTGGAGTTTGGACATCCATACACTAAGGTTGTTGGGGGGAAAGGGAATTGAATTGTCAACATGCATATGTATCATTGTGTCTCAGCATTATGTGCCTTTGAGAACCTTACCATGTCCTTTAAGCACATATTCTCTCACCATATCAACTCACTAGTATGCAAAATCTTTGGGCAATTACCGTGTCTCCATATTTTTCGTCGTCATATTTATGCTACTATTTATATCCCACAAGTATGCTTAAACGTGAAAAAAGTTTTTTTTTACAAAAAAAAAAAAAGATATTACGATCTCTTTACATGATACATTGTAATATTCCACACAAGGTGCTACACAATTACGTTCTATGTAATTATTCATTATATGATGGGTGATATTACTAAATGCAGTATATATTTATATATTAAATTTTGATCTAGTGAGCAATCTTATCCACTATACAGTGAGCAAATATATTTCACAATCACGAGTTTATTATGCATCTTGAGTAGCATTAAAGTCTTAGATTAATAGACAATGCTACATGTAAGTGTTACTCATTATAATATTGAGCAATGTCATCCATTAAACCTAAACAGCATTATATAACTCAAGTCTATATTTTAAAAATGTGCGGATATATATATATACATATAGTTGTTTCAAATACAAACATTTGCATTCTAACTAAAGTCCATTAAATCTAAACAACATTATATAACTCAAGTCTACATGTAATAAGTTATATTTAATTTTTTTTATATATATATTTATGTAAACTTAAAGTTTATATAAAGACCATTTATGTAGCATTTGTAATACACAAAAATTACATTAATAATATAGTCCTTAAAATTTATTGGTTTCTTTTTATTATTTATGCTGTATTTTCTTATCTTTTCTGTCAATTCTCATATGGTATCAAAGACTATATTACGATCATTCTCAAAACCTTTTGATCATTTCTAAGAACTAATTTTCGTTTCTTTCTTTATTGTTTTTAGTATGAAATCTCTCATCGTAGTTGCACTCACAACGTTTGATTTTTTGTCTCCCTATCAACGCGTTTGCAATCGCAATGGTTGATCTTCTCAATGCACTTGCACTTGTAACGGTTGATTTCTTGTTTTCTCTATCAATGCATTTGTAATCACAGTAGTTGATTTTCTTAATGCGCTTGTCACTTCCACAATATTGTCACTCTACGACAACATTGCCTCTCTTCCGCAAGGGTTGTTTCTCTTTGACAAAGGTTATTATTTACCGATAGCGGTTGTATCTCACCATTAAAATAAAAAATGTTCATTTTTAAACTCAAATCTCAACCATCTTGAGTTTGAGAGGGGATGTTAAAGATGTAGTAAACACTTATCCAACACCGAAAAGAATAAATATTTATATATATGTATAATATTCATATTTTATTTGTATGTTGATGATACTTAAGTTATGTATTGTTATTAGTATTGCTTTTATAGATTAAGAACATATTATTAATATTGGGTTTATTTGCAAGACTTTAGATTTATTTTAGGGACCAAATTGTAATACTTTAAAAATTTTGGGAGCTAATTCGTAAATACTAAAAATTAGCCTCTTAGTATAAAAATACACTTTTGAAACCCTAATTCACTCATTTTTGTCGAGCCACCTCTTTTAGAGTGAGAAAAGAGAGAAAGAAAAGGGAGAGAAAGAGAAGAAGAAGAAGAAGAAAGTTAGAATTTAAGCTTTAAGAGGTATATTATAACACTTTCTTAGTTTCTTGATGTTAATTTAGTTAATTCATTTAAGTTTTGATTTCTAAAATATGTACAATTGAGGATTTGATGTGGATTTTGTAAGATATTGTGAGAATTGATGATGATTATGTAGATAACTTAATAAATCATGATGAATTGCAAAATTTTTTCTTGATAGTCTCTTAATCCAAAAATTTTATAAATAGTTGTACTTTGCTTCTGGTTTTGGATTTTGAGTATATGAAATTAGACATGTCTAGAATCATTTGAGACTTTGAATCGATTGAAAATTCTGAAAATTGAATTTGTAGTAAATTTACCAAAATAACCCTAAAATTCTAAATTTTTTCTATGTTAACAGTATGATATAGTGACAAATAATTTTTGATCTGCTGAATGATCTTCAAAAATTACGAATTTATGAAATATGATAAACTTATATGTCTAATATGATATATTCAAAATTGAGAATTTAGATCAATGTGGTTAAATTGTTATGATTTTCTAAAACATATTAGCTCATTGCAGTATTTGATTTATGAATTTTTAAAGCTATGGAATAAAATAATTTTAAAATACTTTTGACAGGGATTTTGAAGTGAAATATTTATCATGGATTGAAATAGGTGTCAAGAGTAATTCTATAATAGTTTTATAATTTTTGAGTTAGTATATGATTTTATAAAATTGGGAGACTGAATACTATTTAGTAAATATCTTGATCCCGCCAAAATAATAGTTTGGATTTGATGGTATTTATGAAATAGATTGTGTAAGAATTATGATATAATATTCATACATAAGGAGGATATATGAGTTAAGAAAGATATATTCTGATGTGGGAGCAATTGAACATCATTTGATGTATAAATTTTTTTTGTTAAGTGTAAGTGGTCAGAATGACAGGTTTTGAGAAACTAAGTAACTAGACGAATTCGATGTGATAAGTGCAATGACACGTCCAGAATATAGAAGTTATTCCCAAGTGCAGGATTGTCGAAGTAATAAATAACCCGATGAGAACGGGGTCGATCCACAGGGAAGTAGAATTAAAATTACAAATTATAAACACTTTAAAGATAATTAATGCAGTATAAGATGTTTGTAAATATTATTTCAATTAACCAATTCAAATAAAAAGCTAAGGTTACGGGGATTCACTCTTGGCATAAGAAGTAAGAATATATTTAACTTTTTATTTTTTTTATAACTCAATTGGAATCCTCACACAAAGGAGGTTCCAACCGGAAAATATAGCAATTAAAGTTCATTATCATTTATATATTGATTAGTATTTATTTCTTTCAATTATTATACACCAAATCTTATAAATGGGTTCAAGTATTTATTATGCCAATCTTTATATTTGTCTACAATAAATTAAGACTCCCACTTTACAAGAAAGGTTATATAAACCAAGACTTGTAAATGGTTTCAATAATTTATTGTGCCAAGTATTAAGTTTGTCAATAATAAATCAAGAATCACCACTTTAGAAGAAATGGTATTAATTCTACAAACAAAATAAATACATCATATATAAATTTACATAACTTAAAAATGAAGCATTAAATTCATGAATAAATATTAAACATATCTTATTACCTTGCCAAGAGCTTCACCCTTTCACCTTAGCTTAAACAAAATTATTTGGACATAATAAAACTAAATGAAAAGAAAAGAAATGGAAGAAGAAATAACATGACTTAATAGTAAACAAGAGAAATAATAGTACAAGGAAATAGATACAAAGGAAAAGTATTTTGAACTAAATTCTAACTTTCTAATTACATTATTTAGGCATAAACAAGCCACCTATTTATAGAAAAACATGGATAAATCGAGACAAATTTGGAGGGAACCACTTGGTTGATGAAAGTCAAGAATGGTGGCAAAATAATTTGCATTCATTATCACTTGGGCACCCACTTGATTATTCAATTTGGAATTGATGTAATCCGAATTAGCTGTCACTCAAAACATAAAAGTTGTAGATAAGGCTCTTATCTTTCCAAATTGAGTGATCTCATACGTATTAGATACGTATTTCTATAGTTATGGGCCAAATACTGATAACTGTTCAAACTGGGCCTGTACTGCAGATCAATTCTGTTCTAGGCCAATTTTCACCCTCTAAACACTCGAATTTCCAATGCTTTGTGAAATACAATATGTTAGCCCATTGAGTCAGCTCTGTACAGGATTAAGAATCACCTCAATTGGATCTTTAGGTAGAAAGTTATGCCTATTTTACCGAACCTGCCACAAAACAGTTATAAGATAATTAAGTACAATATTGTAAACATACTTAAGTTAAGAAAATTAAATACACTAGTAATACAAAATAATCATGTAAAACTCTTATTAAATGTGTAATTTCAAGTGTTCATCACACTCCCCAACTGGCTTATTGCTAGTCCCTAGCAATTCGAGCATAAATAAAATTTGAACACTACCTAAGTATTTCAAACAAAACGTCAGTTTTAAAATCACAATCGCTATAAAGGTTATTTCAATCATAACTTCCAAAAATATTTTTGTGTGTGTGTGAATTAAGCCAAAGCCTTCTTACCACAAACCACAACATATATAGCCTTAAAAATGTTCCAAGTAAAAGCCTCAACTCCATATCCTTACAGGTAAATAATTTGTTTAATGACTTAGGATTTCACTCATGGAGTTGGAAAACAGATAATCGCTCAAGAAAAAGTTACATTTAAGGACAGACAGACAAACTAACATTGATCCAAAGATAGGAAAATCAAATATTTAGAGTCAAACCATTATTGTCAAATGCCAGCTTCAAGACTTTAATTATTTAATGCGAATCTTACGAATATAGAATTCGGTGATAAGATTGCTTCCTAATGACTTTAGTCTTCTAAAATTGAATGAAGACTTTATTGAACTGAATTGACTTCTTTTTTTTTTTTTAAAAAACTTTTTTACTCTTTTTTTTTTTTTTTGAAAGACATAAGGAATCATTATAACATAAGAGCAATTTATCACCATAATACTTTTCTAATTTTTTTTTTTTTTTATCCTTCAGCTAAGCAACCAAATCATTCATCATCCCAAATAATGTCATTCCAAATAAAAATTAACCATTTCAAAGGATCAATGAAAGTTCGTAAGCTGTTATCTCAAACCTCTCCACTCACTCACAAAAGATATGTGAGTTTAGAAAATAATATGTATACTTAAACATGGAAATTCTCTTGGCTATATATATTGAATCATCCATCTTACCACAAGGCTTAGTATTGTTCTCAAGAAATAATTTCAGAAGTTATTCTTTAGTAACCTAAATAGAGAAAGTGATTTAAACTAAACAATTTTGAAATCATACATCGATAATAAAACAAATTTATTTACGCAAGAGTTACCAAAAACTTAAGCAACAAACAATTATACATAAAATGCATTAAAAATAAACCAATTAGAATGTGTTTCAAAAGTTTATAATGTACTCTTTACTCTGCCATTCTAGAACTAGAATGCGTCTCAAGAATACATAAATGAACATTTTACTCACGCCATTCATGATATTTTTTTTTTTTTTACATAACAAAGTGATAACAACAACAAAATAAAATAATTAACACTAACATTATATATCAACTATCCTCCCCCCAACCAGATTGAGACATTGTCCTCAATGTCAAAATATAGAAAGAGTAAAATATAGAAGATATCACCTGAAACATCTTTTATTGAAAATTAAACCTGCAACAAAATAAAACAAGCCACACAAAAAAAATAAAACAAACCACACAAAAAAGCTTAAAAATACATAGAAATAGATAGGCTACAGACGAAGCGTCAAATCTATCCTGCGTTTCTTTTCACTGTTATCAGTATACCAATCTATCTGACTCATTGTTGGATCAGATAGAGGTGTAAAAGCTTGTAGTTCATCGAGTAACTGATCAACAGTTGAAGCAGAAATGAGGATCTGTCGTGCTGCAGATGAGACGAATTGTTTTTCCACCGCATAGTCAAGAAAAGATAACAACCCATTATAAAAACCATCAACGTTTAACAAACCAATGGGTTTTTTATGGATTTGCAATTGTGCCCATGAGACAATTTGAAAAATTTCCTCCAATGTTCCGAAACCTCCAGGTAGAGCTATGAAGGCATCAGCATTACGAAGCATAAAAGAAATTCGTTCATGCATTGATGATACCTGTAACTCATCCCCAATTGTTTTTCCTACAATGTCTCCAACAGTTAGAGCTTTTGGTATGATACCCAAAACTCGACTGCCATTATTTTGTGCAGCGGTTGCCACACGTCCCATTAATCCAAGACTACCTCCCCCATATACTAAATGAATATTGCGCTCAGCTAACATCTTACCAAGGGTTTCTGCTGCTTCTATAAACTCACTAGTTTTTCCAGGGCTGGATCCACAAAAGACACAAATTTTTGTGAATTTACGAGTTGATGATCCTTCCATGATTACACTCACCCTCTCTCTTGAATGATTTTGAGTTTGTACAAAGATGCAGAAATAATGCAATGTATTTATAGAGCCAAAAGGTATTGCAAAGTTAAATCACATGGCTATTGGCTTGAAGTACAAGATTCAATACCTTTTACCAATTTTCAATTTGTTAGCTGGAAAAGTCACATGGGTTGTCGGCTTAAAATGCAAAATTTTCAAAAAGGATTATAGGTGGTTGATTATTGAAAAGACATTTGAGTTTGAAATGAAACATTTAAAAATAACAGCTATAGTAAATATATACAAGTAGTTGTGATTGTGGCTCACATCTTCCTCTGATTTTACGTCCAGTAACGGCTTAAACGCCCTCTATGGGTCGGGGATAGGCTTCCCATCCAATTTTCTTATAAATTGGCAAACAGGGTCTTTTAAAGTCAGATTCCCGAGACTGTACCGCTCATGTTCTTTTAGGAATATGTCCCATAATTCATGAATTGCAATATGCACATATCCACTAGGATGCGTCTCAAGAGTCGATAAGATATTATCTAAAGACTCCTTACTCAGGCCATCCTTAATGAACCTAATTTTATCTTCACGATTTACAGACACCATTCCTAAAGTGCGGCAACGTGTGTTGCAAGTCGTGCGTGCACACTTGTAACAAACATTTAATCGTTTTGCTCTTCGTTTTTTTGAAAAAGAGCTTTTACCTAAGCCAGGCATGTAGGAAATTAATGAGTCTGAAAATTCACCTGTCAACCTAACTTTGGCTTCAATTAACCAACGTAAATCAACAGGTATATTCATAATCATTAATAACCTTAATCTTTCACATCTTGCTTGGTAAATTTTCTTCAAGGAATTTTGAGGCAATGAGGGAAAACGCTTTTTCAAATTTTTTAGAATGTCATCCATTTTTTTTTTTTTTAAGAAAAGGGGGAAGAAGAGAAGATATCAGTAATTATGGGAAACTGACAAAACCGATTTGAAATATCACGGAGTACCGTTATCCGCCACTTAACCGGGGTGCAAAACAAAACTTTAACAAAACTACTAAATTAACCTGCAAGTAAAAAAAAAAAAAAATGTTAGAAGAAGAATAAATATATATAAATATGTAAATATAAAAAAAAAAAGATTAATTAGTCTTGTAACAAGGATCCGACAGGAACGTAAATTCTTCATGAAAAGCTTGGTTTTCTAGAAACGGCTTGAGTCTTTGCCCATTTACCTTAAACACATTCCCATTTCTAGGATTTTCAATGTCAATTGTTCCATAAGGGTACACATGTTTCACAATAAAAGGGCCACTCCATCTTGATCTTAATTTTCCAGGGAATATGTGAAGTCGAGAATTATAAAGCAAAACCTTCTGACCAGTGTCAAATGTTTTTCTCTGAATTTTTTTATCATGAAAGGCTTTAATTTTAGCTTTATGAATTTTTGAATTCTCATATGCATCATTTCTCAATTCTTCAAGTTCATTTATTTGTAATTTACGTATGTGTCCAGCAGAATCAAGATTTTCATTGAAAGTTTTAATAGCCCAGTAGGCTTTATGCTCAAGTTCTACAGGTAAGTGACAAGGTTTTCCATAAACTATCCTATAGGGAGACATACCCAATGAAGTTTTAAAAGCAGTTCTATAAGCCCACAGTGCATCATTTAGTCTTAAAGACCAATCTTTGCGATTTGGGTTTACAGTTTTTTCTAAAATTTGTTTTATCTCCCTATTTGCTAATTCAACTTGTCCACTTGTCTGAGGATGATAAGGGGTGGCAACTTTATGAGTAATACCATATTTTTTCATTAATGTTTCAAATGGTCTATTACAAAAATGCTTACCCCCATCACTTATAATGGCTCGAGGGATTCCAAATCGACTTAAGATATTTTCTTTCAAAAATTTCATGACTGTTTTATGGTCATTATGTCGACATGGAATAGCCTCAATCCATTTTGAGACATAATCTACTGCAACTAAGATATACGTAAATCCAAATGATAACGGAAATGGTCCCATGAAATCTATCCCCCAACAATCAAAGATTTCAATAACAAGAATGGGGTTCAAAGGCATCATGTTTCGTTTTGAAATTGATCCCAACTTTTGACAATTTTCACAAGTTACACAAAATGCATGTGTATCTTTAAATAAAGTGGGCCAATAAAATCCACACTGTAAGATTTTTGCAGCTGTTTTCTTTGATGAGAAATGTCCCCCACATGCTTCAGAATGACAAAATTCAATAACTTTATTTACCTCATTGTCGGGTATGCATCTTCGAAATATTTGATCACGACAATATTTAAAGAGATAAGGATCATCCCAATAAAACTTTTTCACCTCCGTTAAAAATTTTCTTTTGTCTTGAGCATTCCATTGAGGTGGCATTTCTCCTGTTACAAGAAAATTAACAATATTAGCATACCAGGGCATTGTAACAGTAGAAAATAAAAATTCATCGGGAAAAGAATCATTAATAGGTGTTATTTCTGTTGATGAATCTGGTGTGAGTCTTGATAAGTGATCTGCAACAACATTTTCAGCTCCCTTCTTATCCTTGATAGTGATAATAAATTCTTGAAGCAATAGAATCCATCGAATCAGTCTTGGTTTTGCATCTTGTTTTGACATTAAGTACCTTACAGCAGCATGGTCAGTAAATACAATAGTTGAAGAACCAATTAAGTAAGAACGAAATTTGTCTAATGCAAATATTACAGCAAGTAGTTCTTTTTCAGTTGTTGTGTAATTCATTTGTGCATTGTTTAAAGTTCTACTCGCGTAATAAATTACATAGGATTTACCTTCCTTTCTTTGTCCTAATACAGCACCAACAGCGTAGTCACTAGCATCACACATGAGCTCAAAAGGTAAAGACCAGTCAGGAGATTGTATGATAGGAGCAGATGTTAAGAGGCCGATTAATTTTTCAAATGAATTTTGACACTCTTGAGTCCACTTAAATGATACATCTTTTGCTAAGAGGTTACAAAGAGGTTTAGATATAGCACTAAAGTTTTTTATGAACCTCCTATAGAATCCAGCATGTCCTAAAAAGGATCGGACTTCTCTGACTGTTTTTGGTGGAGGCAAATGTGTAATGAGTTCGACTTTTGCCTTATCCACTTCAATTCCTTTAGAAGATACTATATGTCCCAAAACAATTCCAGAAGTAACCATGTAGTGACATTTTTCCCAGTTCAATACAAGACTCTTTTCTTCACATCTTTTTAAGACCTTTTCTAAGTTTTCAAGACAATTATCAAAAGAATTTCCAAACACAGTTAAATCATCCATGAAAACTTCTAAATAATGCTCAATCATGTCACTAAAAATGCTTAACATACATCTCTGAAATGTTGCTGGGGCATTACAAAGTCCAAAGGGCATTCTTCTAAAAGCAAAGGTTCCAAAAGGACATGTGAATGTAGTCTTTTCTTGGTCTTCTAGTGCTATAGGAATTTGATAATAGCCAGAGTAACCATCTAGAAAGCAATAGTAGGGATGTCCTGCTACTCTTTCTATAATCTGATCAAGGAATGGTAAAGGAAAATGGTCTTTTCTAGTGGCCAAGTTCAATTTTCTATAATCTATGCACATCCTCCAACTAGATGAGACTCGAGTTGGTATTAACTCACCTTTTTCATTTTCAATGACTGTGATTCCAGATTTTTTTGGTACTACCTGAGTAGGACTTACCCACTTACTATCTGAGATCGGATAGATAATTCCTACTTCAAGTAATTTGAGAACTTCAGTTCTCACTACCTCTTTCATATGTGGATTTAATCTCCTTTGAGGTTGTTGGGAAGTTTTGGCATTATCCTCTAGGTGTATTCTATGTGTGCAAATCAAAGGATTAATACCATTTATGTCTTTTAAAGTCCACCCAATTGCATTTTTATGCATTTTCAATAATTCAATCAACTTATCTTCTTGTTCACTTGTGAGTGTAGAAGCGATTACTACCGGGTAAGTTTGTTTCTCTCCAAGAAATGCATATTTCAGTCCTTCAGGCAGAGGTTTTAACTCCAACTTTAAAATTTCGTTCTTTTTATCCTCATTTTCTCCCAATTCTTCAAACTTTAGTTTCCATCTTTTATTTTCAATCACCTGTGCACAGTCAAGTAAAGAACATATGTCAGAGATTTCAGGATCTAATTGTATATTTGACTCAAATGAATTTATTAAACACATTTCTAAGGGATCGGTAGAACTCCCTTTTTGAATATGATCCTCCACAATCGTTTCAATCATGTCACCTTCTTCACTTTCATCCTCCTCTTCATATGGTTGCTTACACATATTAAAAACATTGAGTTTAAGTGTCATGTTTCCAAATGAAAGCTTCATTACTCCATTCCTGCAATTAATCAAAGCGTTAGAAGTTGCTAAAAATGGACGACCTAAAATAACAGGTATCGGATTACATCCTTTGACAGGTTCTGTGTCCAAGACGATAAAATCCACAGGATATATGAATTTATCAACTTGAACTAAGACATCCTCCACTGTCCCTCTTGGTACTTTTATTGATCTATCAGCAAGTAAAAGAGTTACAGATGTTGATTTTAACTCCCCGAGATTGAGCTGCTGATAAACTGAATACGGCAATAAATTCACACTAGCACCAAGATCAAGTAAGGCTTGTTCAATTTTATGACTTCCAATAATACATGAAATTGTAGGACAACCAGGGTCTTTATATTTCAAAGAATTATTGTTCTGAAGAATGGCACTTACTTGTTCAGCTAAAAATGCTTTCTTTTTCACATTCAGTTTTCTTTTTACTGTGCATAAGTCTTTCAAAAATTTTGCATAAGATGGAACCTGTTTAATAGCATCCAGTAAAGGAATATTAACTTTTACCTGTTTGAAGATTTCAAAAATTTCAGGATTGTAATTCATCTTCTTAGTATTACGTAATGCATGAGGAAATGGGGGTGGAGGTGAAGGTTTGGTATTTTCTTCATTAAGTGTAGGTTCAACACTTTCCTTGCCCTTAGAGATTGATTCATCGCTCTCATGAGGTTCAGGAATTTCTTTTTCAACAATTTTACCACTCCGAAGAGTGATAACTGCTTTAACTTGATCCATGTGTTGGCTTCCTGAACTACATGCATTTGAGTTATGTTGTCCTTTGGGGTTTGGCTGTGGTTGAGAAGGAATTTTTCCTTTCTCATGAATGTTCAGTGCAGATGCAAATTTAGCAAGAGTATCTTTCAAATCAGCAAATGTTTGAGCATTTTGAGAATTAACAGACTCTTGTTTTTCAATGAATGTATGCAAGGTTTCTTCAAGATTTTTCCTAGGAGGTGGGACATATGGTGCATAACCTTGATGATTTTGAAAGTTTTGGTGTGGTTGGAAAGGTGGTTGCGAAGCCTGTGCTTGAGTGTCATTCCTCCAACTAAAATTCGGGTGATTTCGCCATCCAGGATTATAGTTTTGTGAATATGGGTTATTGTTTGACCGTTTGAACGTGTTTAAAACATTGGCTTGTTCATGGAGACATTCCCTAAATGCAGGCAAAGTTGGGCAATCATTGGTAGGGTGATCATGGGTTTCACAAATGTGACACACAATTTCTTGAACAGATTTTATTTGACCACTCTTTTTCATTTCTAAGGTTTCGACTTTTCTAGCAAGGGATGCTAATTTGGCTTGAAGGTCATGGTCTTCCTTAAGATGATAAATACCCCCACTAGATGTAGTGGTTTGATTTTTGCTAGGTGCCTCACAGGTACCAGCAGTGTCCCAATTTTGAGCATTTTCTGCTAGTAAGTCAAGATAGTTCATTGCCTCTTCTGGGTCTTTTTCCTCAAATGTTCCATTACACATCATTTCTACCATTTGCCTAACTTGGGGTGTTAAGCCCTCATAGAAATTTGAGACTACTCTCCATGTTTCAAAACCATGATGGGGACAGGTATTAAGTAATTCTTTATACCTTTCCCAACATTGGTAAAGGGTCTCTCCTGATTTTTGGGCAAAAGTGGTGATTTGTCTTTTGAAAGAATTTGTTCTATGGGAGGGAAAAAACTTTTTCAGGAATTGTTGTTGCATCTCGTCCCATAAAGAAATGGATCCTGGCCTAAGGTTTTGTAGCCATGTTTTAGCTTTATCTTTTAAAGAAAAAGGGAAAAGCTTAAGTCGAATTGTGTTCATGCTACAATTTTGATCATTATACGTGTTACACACTTCTTCAAATTCTCTTAGATGTAGATAAGGGTTCTCTGCATCTAAGCCATGAAAAGTGGGTAAAAGTTGGATAATGCCTGGCTTAAAATTAAAATGCGTTGCATCCGGTGGAAAAATTAAGCAAGATGGTGCACCGGTTCGTGTAGGGTTCATATAGTCTCTAAGTGTCCTAGGTCGGTTATGGTCATTATGTTGGGACTGATTGTCCCCTGGGTCTATGAGTCCCTCAATTTG
This sequence comes from Ailanthus altissimus, assembly GCA_946807835.1. Classification (NCBI taxonomy): domain Eukaryota; kingdom Viridiplantae; phylum Streptophyta; class Magnoliopsida; order Sapindales; family Simaroubaceae; genus Ailanthus; species Ailanthus altissimus. The sequence continues at coordinate 28,200,944 of OX327684.1, forward strand.
ATTTTCGCTCATGGTGTTACTTGGTGAAGAATGAGAAGATGAAGGAGAATTTAACAAATTATCAAAGGAAGTTTTGAAATTACCTTTTACTAAACGATGAGAATTAGGATCTCGAAACCAACCGCTCATAAAAAGAAACAAAACAAAATACAATAACAATAATACAAATAAAATATTAAACACAGGTAAATAAAATAAAATATTACACACAAGTAAATAAAATATGTAAAACTAAAAGCAAAATAAAGATAAATAATTAGAAGTTAGATTAGTGATGTTAAATTATATAATAAAAAGTTAATAAATAAATAGTAGGAGGCTTAGCCTTCCATTAAAATAAAAAGCTAAAATAAAAGGCGAATAATAAATAAAGTAAAGTACGTTAGGAGGCTCGGCCTTCCATGAAAATTAAAAAAAAAAAAACTAAAATAAAATGTAAAAAATAATAAATAAACGAAATAAAGAGTAGGAGGCTCAGCCTTCCGCGAAAATAAAAACAGAATAATAATAAAGTACGTTAGGAGGCTCGGCCTTCCATGAAAATAAAATAAACAAACAAACAATAACAAAACAAAATATTAACGTTACCTCCCCGGCAACGGCGCCAAAAACTTGACACGTCCAGAATATAGAAGTTATTCCCAAGTGCAGGATTGTCGAAGTAATAAATAACCCGATGAGAACGGGGTCGATCCACAGGGAAGTAGAATTAAAATTACAAATTATAAACACTTTAAAGATAATTAATGCAGTATAAGATGTTTGTAAATATTATTTCAATTAACCAATTCAAATAAAAAGCTAAGGTTACGGGGATTCACTCTTGGCATAAGAAGTAAGAATATATTTAACTTTTTATTTTTTTATAACTCAATTGGAATCCTCACACAAAGGAGGTTCCAACCGGAAAATATAGCAATTAAAGTTCATTATCATTTATATATTGATTAGTATTTATTTCTTTCAATTATTATACACCAAATCTTATAAATGGGTTCAAGTATTTATTATGCCAATCTTTATATTTGTCTACAATAAATTAAGACTCCCACTTTACAAGAAAGGTTATATAAACCAAGACTTGTAAATGGTTTCAATAATTTATTGTGCCAAGTATTAAGTTTGTCAATAATAAATCAAGAATCACCACTTTAGAAGAAATGGTATTAATTCTACAAACAAAATAAATACATCATATATAAATTTACATAACTTAAAAATGAAGCATTAAATTCATGAATAAATATTAAACATATCTTATTACCTTGCCAAGAGCTTCACCCTTTCACCTTAGCTTAAACAAAATTATTTGGACATAATAAAACTAAATGAAAAGAAAAGAAATGGAAGAAGAAATAACATGACTTAATAGTAAACAAGAGAAATAATAGTACAAGGAAATAGATACAAAGGAAAAGTATTTTGAACTAAATTCTAACTTTCTAATTACATTATTTAGGCATAAACAAGCCACCTATTTATAGAAAAACATGGATAAATCGAGACAAATTTGGAGGGAACCACTTGGTTGATGAAAGTCAAGAATGGTGGCAAAATAATTTGCATTCATTATCACTTGGGCACCCACTTGATTATTCAATTTGGAATTGATGTAATCCGAATTAGCTGTCACTCAAAACATAAAAGTTGTAGATAAGGCTCTTATCTTTCCAAATTGAGTGATCTCATACGTATTAGATACGTATTTCTATAGTTATGGGCCAAATACTGATAACTGTTCAAACTGGGCCTGTACTGCAGATCAATTCTGTTCTAGGCCAATTTTCACCCTCTAAACACTCGAATTTCCAATGCTTTGTGAAATACAATATGTTAGCCCATTGAGTCAGCTCTGTACAGGATTAAGAATCACCTCAATTGGATCTTTAGGTAGAAAGTTATGCCTATTTTACCGAACCTGCCACAAAACAGTTATAAGATAATTAAGTACAATATTGTAAACATACTTAAGTTAAGAAAATTAAATACACTAGTAATACAAAATAATCATGTAAAACTCTTATTAAATGTGTAATTTCAAGTGTTCATCATGCAATATGTGTAATTTTATAAGCTATTTAAAGTGTTTTGTGTGAATATTGAGGCTCATTAAAGGATTCACCTCTATTGATAAGTTAAGGAGATTTAAGCCTTGTAGCTGAAAGTGTTAAGAGGTAAGTATACTAGACTTTTTACTGAAATCACAATAAACATAGTAATTATTATGTATGATTTTGATATGAAATGTGAAGACATGTGTTTATGAATGTGGGCATGGATATACATGACATATATGTGTTTTTGAAAGTATGCTTTCAAAATGAAATGTGTTTAACAAAGAGAGCTTTTGAAGTGTAATATGTCTATGAGAAACATTTTATATTTTGAGGATGCTTGAACTCACTATTGACTTAGTAGGCATTTTATTTGATTTGTGGAGCCTTTATGTGTGGCCTTTCCTTTGAGATTTGTATATGTTATGTGTTCCGTATGTATGAAGGATCCTATTAGTACTTAAAGGAAGAGTGAGTCATCACATTCGTGTGGTGGCGTATTGGTGCATGTGAGAGGACTCACCGATGATCAGGGTGAGGGTTTGACTTTTACCTTCGGGCATGAGCATTATATATGTGTAATTTAAAACCTTACTTGTACTATTTCTCTCATACGTTATGTCATCTATGAGTGACATTTGGCTCATTATGTGATATGAAAGTCCTACTAAGTAGTATTTGAGTGATGGTATTCCTATTATATATTTTGAAAGAATGTGTAAGCGCTTACCTGACATGTGATTTGATAAGATTATGATTTTGATTTATCACAACATATTATACACATGCATTATGTAGATATATGTATTTGTATTTGATATATGAAAAACTAGTATGCTTACTGAGTTTTATACTCATTATAGTTTATGGTGATTTTAGGTAAATAAGGTACATGTGTGCTTAGCAGATTTGGCAAGGCTTTTGTTGTTCCTTGGGTTCCCTAAGTTGTTATGTTGCTGAGTGTTTTATTTGGGGACACGTGGGTTAAGATATTTGATTTGTACCTATTGAATAAATACTTATGTATTATTTATTAAATGTGGTTATGGGTTGATTTTAAGTAAGAATTTGCAATGAATATATTTTGAACTTCCGGTAACAAAGTTGCTACTAGTGACATAGTAGAGTGTTAATCTCTGAGAAAACTCTGCGTATCTTCGGTTTGCTAATTACTCAAGTCATAATTCAATTGTTATAATTCTGAAAAATTGAAATGAATGTTTAAATATTGTCAATAAATGTTTATGTTTATATTTTTAAAGATAAGACCAACATGTGAGTAAGAATTTAGGAATATACTAGAAACATTAAGATTGTATGTGTGCTCATTATTGAATGAATGTAAGTTATGTCGTGTGTTGGATCTTTTGGGTCTGGGGCGTGACAAAAGATATAAAAAAATTAAGACAATTAATTCTTACCATATATATATATTTTATAATTAATAGGTTATATTTAATTTTTTTTATGTAATAAGTTATATTTAGTTTCTTTATATGTATTTATGTTACTTATTTATATTAACCTAAAGTTTATATAAAGACCATCTATGTAGCATTTATAATATATAAGGAATATAGTAAAAATGTAGCTTTTATGATTTTCTTGTGTCTCTTTATTTTTTCGTTGCTTTATCTTTTTCACCAAAAATGATTATATATATGTATGTATGTAAATAATGTGCTATATTGCTCATTTTACAGTGAATGACACTATCATGTGGCACTTTTTAGTTAATCTAAGATCTTAGCACTATTTAAGTGTATTGTAAATTGAGATTTTTTTAGAAATGGTCTATTGTTTTAAGTGATTTTTTTTAGCCGCAAATTAGTAGGCTAATCTTTATTAGCCAAATTAATGTAATATAAACACTTGCCTTTGTTGATAAAATGTATTGATAATAAAATATTTTAAAATAAAAACACAAAATCTTGTAAACCCATTTAAAAAAATACACTGGAATATTTAGAATAACTACATTTGAAGTTTTAAATTGTAAAAAAAAAAAAGCTTATTGGGAAAAGGACATCTAAGCCTTTAAAGTTTTAGAAAAGAGAAATATAAACTCTTAAAATTTTAAAAATCTTATTTACACCTTATCAGGTAATGGATTCCGTTAATTTTAACGGAGTAAATAGTAAAAATATAAAATCACCTCATTTTAATTGGAAAAAAAGTCAAATTCCATTTAAATTCAACTGTCGGTTAATGGTGGCCAATGGATGGTCAACAATTGATTAACGCTGATCAACATCGGTTAACGATAGTTAGCGTCAGTCAATGACCAGTTAACACTAGTTAACCCATGGCAGCGTTCGGTGTTTGACGGCAATAGACGTTGGTCGGTGGTTCAAGCTCTCTTTCTTAAATAGTAAAGTTGATGACACTTTATTAATAGATTTTTAAACCCATACATAACCTAAAAGTTGGAATAGTTTAGTTGGTATAAATGTTGATTTTTAACCATTAGGTCAAAGGTTCAAGCACTTTTATTAGCATTTAATTTAATTTAGACATTTTTTCAGTTATAATAGGGGGTATAATCATACTTTTACCAGATTTAACAGATTTTTCTATTAACTTTAACAGATTCTATTATCTGACGAGAGTGTAAATATGATTTTTGAAACTTTGGAGTTTGCATGTCCATTTCTTAAAACTTTAGGGGTTTAAATATATTTTTTTTAATTAAAAAATTAACTTATAATCTCTACTTATCGTATATATAGGTCGAAATATCTACGAATTTATTTGAAGTTGTAGTTATTTTGTAAATGTATTAGCATTGAAATACAATTATAGTATAATGTAGCAAAATTTTGGAGAGAAATAAGGTGAATATGAGAGAAAATCTGAAGTTCTAGAAAATTTGAGATCGATCTAAAAAGATTCATAGGGGACTTTCTCACATGCATGAATGGTCGCACGTGCAAAAAGGCATGTGCGACTTGCTTGTTTGTCACGTGTCTCTTGCGACTTTTTCTTGGGAATTTTTGCATGTTTTTCCCGATTCGTGTTTTTTTTCAATTTAAATAGTTTTTAATAATATTTTTCTTATTTCAAGTGTCATGGAGTATGAGTCACTCGTTGTATATTTTGGAAGAATATGAAAAAACTCTAGTAATGGTAATGAGAGATATGTTAGATATAGTAACTTCAATCTTTCAATATTGAAGGATGTTAATTATGAAGATATTTTAAATATTGTGTCATACAATTAAAATTCATATTATAAAGTATAAGGTGACTCTAATAAATTATATTAATGTAAGAATGTTTAAGTTGAGACCAATTGAGATTGAAAACGATAATGATGTCCAAATCTTCTTAGGAATGAATATAAGATCGTTATGTTCTCTATATGTAATAGTGAATCCTAAAGTTCCTGTGTGTGAAGAAAATGCATATGCGCTCATTTAGAATCAATCACCCAATCATAATTACTTCATATCGACAAGTGATAATAACCAAGTGAGCTACATAGCCTTAATAATACCAACTTTTATACTTTTCACAAATAAAACAGATGACTATTATTATTTAATAAAGATCCAACTTATACGCATTACAATTGTGGAGTTTATGGGGATGTCGAGAGTCTTGAAAATTTTGATAATATAAAAAAATGTGATGATTTGGATGATTTTACTAGAAGGAAAATATTGTTATATTTAGAAAAGCTATCTTAACGAGGCGTGTGTTAGTGTTGAAGATTAAAGAGAAAATAATGTCAAACGTGAAAACGTATTTATGTTTCTTCCTCCAATATCACTATCAGACTTAGCCATATTCGATAAGGTTTCTTCTTTCGGCATTAAAGATGTATTTGTGAGAAAGTAGTATGATAGTAAAGATGAACTTCATTAGGCTAATAGCATTAATCAGTCAACTTTACAAACCGAAGGAGCTCCAAACGTATATACGTGAAGAGTTTAGTATAAAGATAACGTTTCACTGCCTGGTGAGCTAAAGAGCATGCACTCATGCTAATACAAGGTATTTTAGAGGATTTGTTTATATTACTTTCTGCATATTGCTATATATTAGAATAATAGAACTTGGGTACGGTTACTCGTTTAAAAATTAATGACAGTAATCAATTTAAGTATTTCTTTGTGATGTTTAAACCATACATTAGAGGTTTTAAGTCATCTATCCGATAAGTTATTGCAATTGATGTAATATTTTTTAAAGATGTGTACTTAGGTATAATGTTTGTGATAGTTTGTAAAAATGAAAATAATCAAAATTTCTACTGACATGGGGTATTGCTGATTCTAAAAATGATGCTTCCTGAGCATAGTTTATGACCAAAATTTTAGAAGTTCTTGTTGATATTGAGAATTTTATATTTGTATCCGATTAACACTCTAGTATTGAGAAGGCCATTAGAAATGTATTTTTTTAATATTTATCATGGGGTATGCATATATCATTTAAAAATAAATTTGGTTACAAGATACAAGATACCATCAGAGAAGAAAAAAAAAAGGGAATACTTGACTTTTTATTTTATTGTTGTTAAGGCATATTTCCTTTCTAACTTTCAAGAGCAAATTAAAAAGATGCAAGAAGTAAAACTAAGGGCAACAAGATACTTGGATGAGAGGTTAGTTTCCTAAATAGACTATATCAATGAGAGCATTCAAAAAATATGATGACATTATTATCATTAATATTCCAAAGGGCATTAATATTGCTGCAAATGATGCATGACCTTTTCTATAACAACCTTGGTTAAGTGGTTACAGAAGTTAAAGCAAAATTAGTTTTTCTAGAGATAGGAGGCTGTAAAAAGTATGACATTCTTTCTAACAAGTTAGACCCATCGTAAGGTTTGAAAGCACAATAATAAATCCACCTGCATGAGAATTCACCCGATCGGTCATTCTCACTTTGTCGTGAAGGGTAAAAGTAGAAATGGAATAGTGGACATCTAATGAAGTTATGTAGTTACTAGAAGTTTAATTTTAACTATCTTGTGCCTGTGCTATTGCAGTATGTAGTTAGACGAGATTGCAGTATCAGAATCTTTATTTGCCTTATTACACATCTAATTGCTTATTTTGTACATATAATGAGACAATCAATCCAATTGGCAATTTGTCAGATTGAATAGTTTCAAATGAGTTGAGAGATGTTAATATCTAACTTTTTATAGCATGCCATCAATCAATGAGATTTTAAAAGAAGTAGATTCCATCGCAAGGTGAGGAATTGACAAAGAATGTTTGCAAACACTGTAAGCAGTATGAACATAACCATTAGACATATCAAAACCCTATTGATTTTCATAACAATTGATTTGGCATGTTATTGTGTATTTGTTTTATTATTTGATGTTACTTGTTGTATAAATTAAATTTCAATTTAATGTAACTTCTCATTAAGTTTGTTAATTTATTACTATATTATTTTTGTATTTTGTTACTTTTAGATGTTATATGTATTCATATAACTAAACTTAATACATATGAAATTCACTTCATTTTATTTACCACTTTATAATGTTAAGTATGGACGTAAAACAATAACGAGTTACAATAAAAAAATATATTAATATATAAAAAGATTAACTTTTACATTTGGGATTGAGAAACAACTTAATCAAAATAAATATAGTTACAAGAAAATAATGTGTTACAACAAGAAATATGGTTATAAAAAGGATTACCATTATGCGCCATAGGTGTTCAATCTTGTGGATATGGAATTAATTATATTGCAACATCTTGAAAGAATGGTAACTTCTACTATATTACTTGATGTCCCCACCTGATTTGTTTGGTTCTTATGGATATCTGAATTTAAACATTTATGCACAAAAGCAAAAAAATGTACATGTAATTATTTAATGCTGTAATTGATATTATTGATTGTGAAGTTTTTTTATGATTGGAAAGTATGCTTCCTATAAAATAAATAAATATATTCAATAATTAAATAAATTAAAATGAGCGTATATAATAATTAATTAAAATTAAAAAAATTAAAATAAACACACCTATTAAATAATTGAATTTAAATAAATTATTTCAGTATTATTGAATATTAATTAATTTTTTTATAACATAATTAATTCATTAAGTTATTAATTTATTTTTATTTATCGAAAAAAATAAAATAATTTATAATTTATTTTAAAATTTAATTTATGTATTTATTTATTAAATTACTAAGTAAAAATAATAATTATTAAATTAATAATTAAAAATTAAAAAATGCGCCCACCTACAAAAAACATGTCGCATAGGCTGACAATAATTAGTCGCCGCTTAATTACTGTTTGCATTCAATTTTTATAGTTTTTCGATCATTTTTGCTTGAATTTTTACCCTTTTTTTCTCTATTTTCAACACATTTTTTTAAACAATCTACCCATATTTCACCTATTTCACTCACATCTACTTCTTTTCACCCTTTTTAACATAAACTACTAATTTCATCTAAAGTTTAAAAAAACTTACCAAATATTTGAATTTGAAATGAGAAATAGGATAAACAAAGCTCAATCTACACAATGTTACCTTTGAAATCGTCGATCTATACAACATAGATTTGAGAGAGTTTTGTAAAGAGAGGGTGCGTTTATTTTTTTAGGGAAAGTGTGTTTTTTTCTTGAGTTCTTTTGGTGAAAAGGAAAAATTAAACTCAGAGGTATAATTATCTAATTTTGAACTTTTTAGCTACAAAATAGTTAACTTTTACACGTGGGGCAGAAAAAGAAAAATGCCAAAACAATTGAGTTATTTTAAAAAAATTTCCTTGTAAATTACGCAGTTGTTTACCATACGGTGGATGACATTTATGGCCAGATCAACACTTGTATATATACATATATATATTTATGTTATGATGTGTGACACCAATTAAATTCCAAAGATAGAATTACGTTTATACTAATTATAACTGAATGCACTTGTGGAACAGTGTTGCAACCATAATATAAGCAATATCATCCTCCTAGATCAACTTTATGTATTTTATAGAAATTATTCTTGATGAAAAATGTATCTATGTGATTTTCGCATGACACTCTTGTGAGTTTTAGAGAACAAACAATATTTGGATAGATATAGAAGACATATATAGTAGGGTAGTTAGCTGTCGTTTTACTTGCTGCAATGCAATCTGAAAAAATATTTGAGTGGGTATCCCTGCCAAAAAATTGTAGAGTTGTTTTAGCAACTTGGGCTCTGCAGGGGAGCCATGTGAATTCTCATTGGAGATGCTGTATGGTGACTTTGTAATAATAGCTAGGAAAGTAAATAACAAGAGCGAAAGCGCCCATCAACTGATGTCTGGAAACCAAATATCGAATAACTTTGTATGGGTTGTTTCTTAAATATAATTGGCCTCTTTTATGTAAAGAGCACAATATCAATATCACTTGCCTTAACCTATACATCATTCACCAATTCTACTGGATCGATAATAGAAAAGGCACTAACGTGTGCCTTTTCCTCAGTTGTCTGATGTCAATATCACTTTTTTAACTCTGGCCATTGCCCATGCATTTTATTTGAATCGAATATTTGATTTAACACAACTTGTTTAAGAGCTAGAACATGTAAAACATATTCATTATTCTTCGGCGGTATCTTTGTCTGTATGGAGCCCTGTTCAATTGGAACAAGCTGCCGTGATAATGAGGATGGGATTGGTTTCAGCATGTACATGCAAATGCAATGGTACTTGGTAATAAAGATACACTTCTTATATAATTTGAACATCTGTGGTGTCTCTATACAAACTACGACTGTCCTTTAAATTGTTTTATGCTCGATTAATATACTTTCTTTCTATCAAACCCTCATCTAATATCACTTGACAATTACTACTTCCAATTCACAACCAAAGCACCACAAGCCCAACCTTATATATGTTCTTTTTGTGTAACAATATTCTAACCTAATTTTTTTATTAATAACTGTGCCTAAAATTTTAATAGGTTTATATATCTTTCTAAGTCAGCTTAATGTAAGCTGGCTAAGAAGAATTATCTTTCTTCCTACCATAAGAATTAAGAGCTAGCGTGTCAGTCGTTCAAAATAGACTATACTTTAGATGAATGGCAGGTTTAGATTCTAAATGGAAAAGATACCCTTTGCTTGTCCATGAGGTTGCAAACAAATCAATTGATGGAGTCATTACAATATGTACATTATAGGGAAGTTTTAATTTTCTGTTGTCGTTGGTACATCTAGTAATTAACTTTGACATTATAAAAACGTATGTATAAAAATGTGAATTCGACAATTAGTTGTCTATGTGTATGACCTCATGTAAACTATAGTAGGAAGAAAATGTAACGTGTCATTCGCGCATGTCCTCCAATATATATGTACAAAAGACCAGTACTCGTGAAATTAATAACTCATCAAAGGATCGTAGAGCAATGGTGGTATTCAAATTCACACCACCACTTTCGGCTCAGATTACAAAGCGACAAGGGACAGGACAGCACACCATAAATTTGGGAATATATAGAAGATGAAGCAACCATTGACAAGCAAGAAGTTAGCTAGGTAGGCAACTACTGCCCACGATAAGACGATAATGCAATTGACGTATGCAAATATAAGCTAAATTAAAACGAGTATATAGATGTGGAAAAGCTAGTTTTTGTTGGGGTCATCCAACAAAAGGATACTCACTCAATTAATCCAATTAAAGCAAACCCCAGCACTCTGTCCACCCAACCTTAGGCACAAATCAAACCCACAAACCCCACAATAAAAGGTCTACATGTCAGAAATTAGACTTATTTCTCCTTTTTAATATTAGCTCCGAGTTATATATTGTGCTATTGACATTTTGTGCCATCTCTCTCTCTGGTCTCTATGCATATTCATATGCAAATGCGCGCATGATGGCTAGCTAGCCTAGCGAGTGTTGAGTTGTCGTTGTCTATTTTTGTGGAGGACAAAGCCATGACACCTGAAAATTGCACCACACACAACTTTACATAATTATAAGGACAACAACGCCAAGATTTTATCTCCCCCGCTAATTTTTGTGGCTTTCAGGTTCTTCTACTACGTGTTCTGCTTCATTGCTCTCCTTCCGTTTGCTTCGATTGTTACCTTTTTCTCGGTTAGTGGACATCCATGTCACCAGCCTAATCCTCTTTCCTTTCTTGCCTAATGCCTATGCTGCTCTTTTCAAAGATTCGAATGTTGGGGGTATTCCAACTGTATCCATGTAGAAATTATCAACTGTTCAAAATCTGGAAAGCTTTGGCTTTATTTGTAGTAGTAGTAGGATATATAGTGCAAGTTGTCCATATCAATAATATTGCTAAAAGAATCAGTATTCATTGAAATTAAACCTAATTTACATCAATCCATTTTGATACTTGTAGCATCATTGGAACTATGTTCCTTAATCCGTGATAGTTAAATAAATAAAAGGGTTTTAAAGACTTCGAAAATCATACATAAGCAAGAAACTCCTTCCTGTGTGCGAGACAAAAGAAAATAAATGAACGAATTATGTAGACCATGTCCATGAGCTATGGAAATGGGCCCTTGAAAAATTTCACGTCTCTGTGAGAGAAGGGAGAGACGGAGCCTTTAACCATGACATACTATCATGAACATCAAGCAAAAGACTGTACAATATTCGATGCTTCATGCATGGATAAGGCCATGATGGAAGATTATCATGCATGCATGCAAATGCAATGCAGGTATTTGCACAGCACTAGATGCGCGTAGTCCAACAATACTTGTCAATATTATAATTTATAACCTTTTCTTCTTGGATTTGATTATTGTTATGAATAGAAATTGGGTGAAGTAAATTTTCTTTTTTCTATTTCATGTTTCGTGTCACTGTAATCATAAGCGAGAGGCTATTCTCCAAAAATAAAAATAAAAAAGCGAGAGGCTGACCAAAAGGGGCCCTTGAAAATGTTTGACAAGTGAAAATATAGGATTACAGAGGATCTATGAGGGTATCAAACGAGGACCCACAATCATATTACTATGAGATTCTAAATATCTGGCCATGCCTGGAAACGATGAGACTGCTTGTCCTTTTTCAATTATTAATATTTTTACCCAGTTTATCTAAAGCGGAGTATATTTCTCCAATGGGCAACCAGTCTAATTTCGTATCTTCGCCTAGATCATTAGATGTGGCCCGGTTGATTATAATGGATACCATTTATCATTGCCACGAGGAATCCGAACCGTCCATGTTTCCTACCAGCTAAACAAATTAGTTTTGATACTGACGCAATATATCATCTAGTTATTATCACCACAATTTATGGTTCTTATTTTATTAAGTTTCGAAACACGAGTCATTCTAAAAATTGATTGAGGATTTTGAGCAAGTCCACGTGATAAAACTTTAAGAAAGTGGTTTAGGCTGAAGGATTAAGGTTTGGTCTTTCGGAATTCTGCGTGCCTGAAAAAAGAGAAAACATGGGCGTTGTCATTGTGTTAAATTTCCTAATAAGCACCTCTTGGTAATCATGCATGCTCAAAATAGGAACAAGTTGACTATGATTTTAGCAACGCATTAATGAGCTCTTTCTTTTATTAGCAGAGCTTAATAATTTGCTTGAAGAAATCGTGAAGTGTTGGGCATGTGAGTCTTGGAATTCATGGTCGACCGACATATCTGTCTCTCTCAGATATTAGTAATAAGAAGACAAATATTCTAGCCTAGGCATGATGTATGAAGAAAACAATCAAAAAGCGTGCGAGAAAAAAAATGGACTGTGAACTTGTGAAGAGAAAAAATAGACTTTAATTTGCAGGGTAGGACTGGTCAGGGAGAAAGAGAGACACAGACTTGACCGTGTATTTGATTCTGTGGTTTGGTTTCTTCTCCGGGTTGATGGCTATGAATAATGATACTATGAGATCTTCTTTAACACTTTCTTCACCTATGTTGATCTCCAAGAATCCTACCTTTTTACATCAACTGGTTCCACTTTTTATGAACATATATACACTAAACCTCACAGCATCTCCATAGATGATCTTCCATTCAGTAATCAGTGCAGTAGCTCTCCTTTCTTTCATTCATTCATTATTTGAATTTTGAAGATGCTATTCTTTTTTCCTTATATTTGAATATCAAATGAAAAGGCAAAAGTGTTAGGAAGTTGGCAGCTTTGTTTTGCATCGTGACTCTTAAATGATTATCGTCAAGTGGCAGACCCAGGGGCGAGTAATGCATTTCCTCATCTTTTACAATACCTGGAAGGAAATCCGACAATCAAGATTCCTTGACAACCTCTACCATCAATTATGGGCCACTTGAATAATAAATGTTGAAGAAATAATAGCAAATTTGGGTAGACAATGTTAACTCAGGCTAGTGGTAGTAGATATAGTGGGACTTGGAAGGTAGACCTCTTAACAGGCCTACGATGGCCTAACAAGTCCATGTTCCTATTATTATGTTATTTAACCCTTTTACAGAAACGCCGTTTAGAAGATGAAATTGTTTAGACCCATGGGCATCAAAAAGCATTCCGCTCTCCTCGACTTTTTCGGTTAAGATAATTTGCCTGGATTTCCTTGTATATCATATCTTTCATTCTGGAATACTGTTTATAAAGTATAGAACTGAAGCCCTTTTTGTTTGTCAGATTCCAGTGAATCCAGATAGTATTCTTCTTGCTCAGACAGAGTATATTTGAATGGCATTATAAATCTAAGCCCTAGACCACGAGATGTTTACAGAAAGAGAATAAATGCTATAACAATAATGAAATGCAAATATGAATTACATGGATTTAGATGATCACCTATCTAGGATGTCAAGTTCAATCACCAATCTAGCACTTAAAACGTTTCACTCCCTTGATTTGGTGGGTGGGGATAGGTTCCAACCTATTTGTAAAATGACTTTCCTGCTTTAAGGGCTCTTGAATTGCCTTAGTGGGCAATGCCACTCCAATCCATGGGGATGAACACTGCACCCGCATAAGCCAACAAGAAAAAGAAAGTTGTAAACAATTAGTAGCAAAAATAAAATCATACCAGCAATTGCTTGATAGTCTGTAACACTATGCTCATTGCATGTTCAGACATTACAGCAAACTCATCTGAAAATGGTCTGCATAACATCATGACATTTCAACAAACCACTGGCCTAAATAGCAAACCTGATATTGATTATAGAATCTTTATGTGGCTTGCAAAACCTTCAAATAGAGACAATGAAAATTGTAACACAAAGGAAAAGAAACTGTTGATGTTGATGAAGTGAGTGTAAGATATATCTGAATTGTCAAATATATATATACAAGCTTTTTCTCAAGAATGGCAAAATATTGTGTGTAAAATTTGACAGACCTGAAGGGAACCCATAATTTATTGAAGTTGCAAAACTGCAAAACTAATTGATGAATTGTCAAGGCCCAACCCCACTACCTCTTTTATTTTTCTTTTGAGTAGAGAAATCCCACTCCTAACTGGAGGTGTTCCTTCTTGCAGTATAGGCCCGATAAGCAGCCAGTCCAACAACAGCAATGGCAGCCCCAACTAGAAATTTGAAGCAGAAAACCAGTCATGAACATGTACATTGGCAAATTGGAAATGAGTTCTGTACAAGTTCACGGATGTATGTGCAGGAAATAGGAAATGAGGGAACAAATATACCAGAAACAAACACAAGGGAGCTATTAACAAAATGGCAGTAGCGCTTTCTGTTCCTCCCGATCTCAGTTTCCGGAATGTTCAAATGAGGGTGTTCAGCTGCCTTTATAATTCGGCTGAATACATTATTTGGATCGTTTAGTTTCATGCATACAGGAATAGATGGCTCTATTCCCATCTCCTGACTGACCTGGAAAAAAAAAATTGTCAGTATATTAGGGACATTGATTAGTAATTTTTGTAGGACAAGTCAGGCAGTCATGCATACAACATTTTAATATACAAAGTGATGTAGCCAATAGAAAGTTATGTACCCTAGCTGAATCTTGTACTGCCATTCTATTAGCCTTCAGGTCATCTTTGGCAGCAATAAGTATGCACGGAACTGCATAACTGCTATCTTCCCCTAGCCTGACAACCTCCACTAATAGTTCCTTTGTTCTTTTCCATGAATGTTCATCTGAGCTGGAAATTAATAATGCATTTCATGCTATCAGGATCCTAATAGCAAAAAAAAAAAAAAGAAGTATATCTAGATAGAACAACAACTCACCAACATCAAGGAAAAAGAATTGAACTATCATACATACAAACTTTTTCTGAACCACCAAATGCTACTGAACACTGATAGAAAAACATCATTCATATTTTAATTCCACACGGTGCATATGCATCTCCACATCAGTAGGGGAAGGAAAAGTAAGAAACCAACTAAATGATGGTGAACAAGTGAAGTTCATAAACCAACACACAAGTTACTCCAACGAAACATGATCATCTTCATATCATCTTTTGGATACAAGTCATCTAGTTGATTATTCATGAATACAGAGCGTGAAACTCACCCATCATAAACAAATACAGCAACATCACAGGAAGCCAAAGATTCCTTATTGGACACAATCTTTTTCACTCCTTCTGGTATTTCTTGCAAAATAAGAGTCTTCTTATTCCCCTGCAAGGGCAGTAATGTAACAAACATGGTCATCAAATCAGCAACATATCAATAATGATGAACAATGCAATAATCTTCCAGACATCAGAACGCTGAAATGTAGATAAACAAGAAAGAACCTCAGTTACCTACACCAGAACATCTTATAGAGCAGGTGCAAGATTGTGGGTCAGGCAGAAAGAGGTAGGGGAAAAAACTAGAGAACTACCGGTTAACATTGCGATTCTACTTTTAGTACTCACCCCAAGCTCATCAACCACATTCCCTGCATATCGCTCACCAGTAGTTGGAGAGTAATTTTCTGAGAAAGGCCTGTAATTGAATTTGGTGACATGGAATTAGAATTCAATGAGTAGAGGAAAAAATAAAGTAAAATAACAAGTCAAAAGAAGTAGACTTTGGAGACAGGAAATAAAATTAGCATTGACAGCACAAACGAGAACAGCTGATGGATGGAAACTAGCAAGATTGTAACCGACAATGCTATAGTGAAAATGGTGATTGGATCAACACCTTCCCAAAAATGAATCCAACAGTGCAGACTTTCCAGCATTTTTAGGACCAAAAACAAAGCATCGGAAAACATTTCTTTCAGTCCGTTGCTTCTTACGATCTGTTGATCTTCTCCTAGTCACACGGAGTGCTGCAGCAGAATCGCCACCATATCCAATGTATATCAAATTTGCCAAACTGCACCGTGGATCGAGTAGTGTCATTAAGGTCCACTGCAACAACATATTTAATAGTACAATTAACAATACTTTGTATTGATTCAAACCAATAATTCAAAAAGTTACCAATCAGAAAAGTAAGCAAGTTGATAATATAAAGAAGAAAATCTCTTCCAGTCATAAAAGCTGAATAACATATCATTTTTAATCGCAATTCATATAATTTGTATGTCATAATAACAGTAGTTAATCTGAAAACTATGCTATCGTGTCACTGCTAGCTTGTTTCTAGGTTGTCCCCTATTGTATTCCACAGGGGGAGAGAGAACAGTACTGAATGTATATTAAGAAATATAAACTGAAACAAGCAACAGAGCACAGTGATAGAATAAGCCTACTAAAGAGATAGCTGTTTGATAAACTATGCCAGATTTACTATATCAACCCATTGAAGGGAAAAATAAAATCGAACAAGCATACAAACCTTAGACAGGAACCCGCTGAGTGTTAAATTGCCCATTGATGTTGTCTCTCCAGCATCCTTGTAAGGTGCTACATCCCAGGGACTGGATTAGGAAATGTACAGCACATTAGAAATAATATTATTGAAAATAAATGGCATTTGTTAAGGTCATTTGTAAAGTATGATTACACAAAAACTTCAAACAGAAAAATTGGTGAAGAAGGTAGCAACAAAGCAACAAACTATAACTTCATGTGGACATGCAAGCAACTCATGGCATTAATATTACTATAAGAATTAGCTAACATTGAGTTGTAGGTAACAAAACAAGATAACAACCAGAAGTATATTCAGCGGGAATAATGTGTTGACATCATATGACATCTATAGTATCATGCAAGGGACAACTTCATCCTCCAGAAGAAAACCTGTTACAATTAAGTGTAGGATTCAGCAACACAAGGCTTAGTTGGACAAATATGTTCTATTTCTTGAAAAAGTTTCATGAAATACTAATGTTAACATTGATTGTTGCTCACAATTGCACCATTCCTGACGTCACCAATTTGCAGGAATATTTCACAGGGATTTCACCACATGTGGAGATTGTGATTGTACACACAGATTTCCTAGTTAGAAGTTCAAAAAGTGTACAAATTTTTATTTAAAAGTGAATGTAAAACAGATAATTATAAAAATAACAGTACAGCATCATTAGTTTTAAAAGAATATTTAACCGCTTCAACAATAGAATAAACAAGGGCAACAGAACTATACGTATATTCTTCAATGGCGAAAATCACTGAGTTTAGTACACCTCAATGATGTGTGGAAACCAGATTCACCTTTCTGGGGCAGTTAAAAATAGATCATCTATCTCCGTGGGTCTCACAGCTCCATCCTAGAAACCACAAAATTAAAGCATTCACAGATTAGGAGCAGGGCATTAGTCAATATCGCAGAGATACAGTATTAGCAATGGTGCAAAACCGTACATCAAATTGGCAGAGATTAAAACATACATTATCAACGTCATACAATCCAAAGATACCGCGTAGAAATTCCACAACTTCACTTGCCAGCTCCACACTCTACAAGAAGGCATCCCAAGAAAGGTTTACGATTAGGTACCCATAAAAGAATAAGAAAGAAACTTTTATGGTAGGCATAATTGTAAATATTAATTCTCAAGCCAAATGTGAATAAAACAGTTGAGTTTTAAAATTTTGACAGGCTGGAATTCTATAGTTCTCTCAGTAATATCATGCCAGAAACAAGGTACTCAATAATCAATAACTACTGAACTTAGTCAACAAAAAGAAAAAGACTAAGTTGTAAAACTCAAAGGTTAAGTGCATGCAACATCTAAATGCTTTGTACGTAGATATACAACCACAAAAGAACTACATTATCAAATACTTCTGCTCTATGAAGATAAACAAGACTGATCAAGGTAAAACTTTGTGTCAAGACTGACAAAGTGAGATCATAACGAGTTTCTTATCAAAAAGAGATACCTGATCAGGAGCAAGCTTAGTTGGAACAGGAAGAAAATCATCCCTCAACTCTAAATCATCTCCATAACCAAATTTTCTCAGGACAGCCCAAGTAGTCTCAAGACGCCCTTTCTCAATAAATAGAGCATGGAGAAAAAGGAAACCATTAAGGGTAAGACCAAGGTCATTGACTCCATCTGGTTGCTTCTCTTGTACAACCCTTTTCACACCTACTATTTCGGCAGGCTGCAATGGAGCATTAAAACATTTAACCTGTCAACATGAAACATGTTAGATCCCCAAAGAACAAAGAAAAATCTGACATAGAAAGAGAAGATCACAAGAAAAAAAGAAAGAATGAGAATATTCCATAGAAACAAGAAAAAGAACGGATGAAAATATTCCATGGTAAGAGAGGATCACAAGAGAAAAACAGAAACCTGGAATTCATTCAACTCTGCATCACTTAGGGCACCATCCATGTCATGATCGCAAAGAATAAATATCCTTTTCAATGCCCTGACACATCGCAGTTTCAAAGTTTGTTCATCATGATCAAACAATGGAGCTGTTGGATGAAGTACTGCTTTTTGAGCAAAATAAAAAACGTCAGGGACCTACAAAGAAAGAAAGTTTGATTCATTTAAAGCTGTGGTTAGGATTTCAAATACAAAAATGGCAAGGTGTATTGACCAAACACAACAATCACATTAATCTTTACAAGATGACAAGGAAACATCCATCAGCGGGCATAAATCATGCTAAAAGTATACCTTCTGACAGAAGAAGAGTAATGTCATAAACCTGACCCTAGACAGACCAGCCTCCATACTTTTTGGCGTTGTAAGTGTCCTTTATTTTCCAATTTTCTGAGCTTGCAATGTCTGGTTAGTTGACCTTTTTATTTTTGCACAAGAATTTGTACAGTGATCAGTTTTGAGGATAATATCTTTCTGTTTTCTTTCTATTAAATCTTTTGTTTCATATACTGTTATTATTACTATTAGAATGGTGCTGGACATTGTCCAATAACCACCATTATAAGTTCACTGGCAATGATAAAACTAACACTACCTTAACTGAACAAGAATCACATTCACAGTTAAAATGGCAAACAAAATCCAAGAAACAAAAGAGTTAAGACAACTTGTTGTACCTGAATCATATTGGTTGCAGAACATTCCACACAAGTCTCAATCTCCCTGAATTGTTGCATGATTGGTCCCATAACCTCCTCCAAGCTCATGGGATTACGATCACCCCGCAAATCAAGCTTGCACCCAGCCAGAATTACCGGTGCCTTAATCTACCCATTTTGTGATACAATATACGAAAAGCACAGCATGATTTCAATTAGATGACATGTATGAAGCAAGTATTCATGTAAACAATAGTTAACAATTTACAAACCTCTAAGCGACGAAGCTCTGGGAGCCAATACGAACTCAAGCGAGAAAGAGTCATCGGTTGATTGCATGCATATGTTAACACCACAGCATCGGCTCGCTTCAATTCTTCATTGAGCTTTCCTTTATGCTCCAAGCTAAATCAAACCGTTAACAGAGAAATATCAGCACAATTAAATTAAGGTTAGTATCCAAATCATTAGAAACGATTTTGAATCAGATTGAAAAATCTCATTTCTATATTTATATCAACTATATAAAGTTCCAGCTCCAGCTCCAGCTAGGGAATGTTGAATCATCCGCATGCACAGTCGTAATTCCGATACGTTTATATATGGTTATTCTAATATAGTGTGTATGTGTACCTAGAAGAGGTGTCGATGATGGTGACTGGGACATGATCGGGATAAAAATCCAAAGGGAGGCGCGTGGGAGAGTGCACGGCCGGGAGTTTCTCGGGGACCACCTCGGTGGCTGCTGCCGATATTAGGCTCGTTTTACCAGTGCCTCGATCGCCAACAACCACCACTCTCACGCCGGTTCGGCTGTTCGAGCCTGAAACCCCTGGCATTGAGTCAACCTTTCTTTTTTTTTACTTTTAAATAAATCAATTTTGAGACAACAATAGTAGTAAACTAAACAGTGGTATTTGTTTAGATGAGACGGGACGGGAGAACTAGTAGTGTTTAGTAGTGAGAGTGGATTTTTAGGTTTAGTTTAGATGATTTTTTTAAATAGAATTTTTGAAATTATAATTTTGGAAAGTAGAATTTTTAAGAAAAATTTATTGATTGTTTGATTATTAATTAATTTTTTTTAAAGTATTAAATTGTTTGATTATATATTTATCTGTTACTAAATTATTAAAAAGGATATTTAATAAATTTTATATTTAAATTATAAATAATTTAATTTTTTATATATAAATTTAAATTTATTATTTATTTTTTCAAATTTAATTTTGTAAACATAATAATCAAATAAAATTTATACATACTAATCAATAAATTAATATAAATTATTATATTTAGTGTAAAAAAATTAAAAATAAAATAATCAATAAAAGATTTTGACAGATTCTTGTAAAAATATTATGATTGTAGAGATATAAAAATTTGAGATACGATGAATTTTATGAAAATATGTTAATTGAATAAGATTTATTTTTATTAAGAGTATATTATGTAAATAAAAAAATATTATTAGAATTATCTGACTTTACACAAATATTAAAAAAGCTTAAAAAGATATACTCCAAAAAATTTAAAAATTGAATTTTTACAAATAAAAGTAAAATAATTTTTTTTATATCTAAAACTCTTCTCTAATTACAACCAAACATTATAAAAAGGGTACAAAGGATACAAATGCGTTGGGAACAAGGTATGATCGTGAAAGGGCTAGATATGGATTTGTGTTCTATACAATAAGTTGGTATTCACTGCCTATGCTTGTCACGTGTGATAAACGATTGTTTCGATTTGTTGAGAGGGGATTTTTTCGAAAGCTGTGTTTATACTCAACCCAATTTAACAAAATAAATAAATAGTAATGTTATATTTTTTTAAATAGTATCTTAAATTTTTTATTTTAAATTATTGTGTTAAATAACTGTTGAGTAGTAGAATAATACAACTTTTAAAATTACCTATTACACTATTTTACTATACAAAATTACTTGACATATTGTTTGAGATGAAAATTTTAAAATATCATTTAAGAAGCGATATATTATTCATAAGTAAATAACCAACTCATGTGCTTAACAAGTGATCTACTAATGGTTGAGTATCTACTGGTTTCTTCTTATCGAACTTGTTTTGCCGCTTCTTGGTCTTTATTTTATGTAGTAATGTCTTTTTATGAGTTTGAGCTTTGATGGCTTCATATTTTTTGCATATTTGGTAGTAGAGCTTCCTCCGACATTATCATTTCGATCATAAAATAATGGGAGAAATCTAATAAATTTTGCTAACCATGGGTCTTCTTTTTAAGCTCCTAGTGCAATGGAAATGGTGGATGGCAATTACTCATTAATCTTTGTTGTTGTGAGTCTTCTTCTTCTTCTCGTGTTTTCTCTTCATCTTTCATTTGTGCTTCATCTATGGAATGGTTCTTCTTTGATTCAATTTCTTCAACTATTTTAGGTTACTCTATTTTGCTTTTCTTATTGATTGCTTCTATAAGTTGTTGTTCAACTTGAGTCCCTTCAATCTATAAAAAAGCAGTTTGTTCTTGTAAAAGTGCATTTGCATTCTTCATGACTTTGTATGAATGCATCTTCTAAAGTTCTTCTCGTATTGCTACCAATTTTCTATTAAACTTTTAGGAGGGTTCATCTAACTTGAAGTTTGTTCTTGGTTGTTATTCCAAGAAACATTTGTATGATTCCTCAATTTTGGATAATAAAAATTGGAACTGAGGTTGTGCTGTTGTTGGTTACAACCTTCAATATAATGTACAGTTTTCATGCATTGCCAATTTGGATGGTTGTCACCACAAAAGATTTGTTCCCCTCTATTTGTGATTTTTCTTGTAGTAACACTTTCAATTGTGTTATTGATAGCGGTTAAAAGTCATCTCTTGTAACAATTCATAAGCATCATCAATAGATTTATTCATTAATACACCTTATATAACATCATCAATTATTATCTTTAATTGCTATAACAACCTTCAATATAATGTACAGTTTTCATGCATTGCCAATTTAGATGGTTGTCACCACAAAAGATTTGTTCCCCCCTATTTGTGATTTTTCTTGTAGTAGCACTTTCAATTGTGTTATTGATAGCTATTAAAAGTCATATCTTCTAACAATTCATAAGCATCATCAATAGATTTATTCATTAATACACCTTATATAACATCATCAATTATTATCTTCAATTACTATAACAACCTATTATAGAATGTTTGCATCAGTAGCCATTTTGGAATCCCATTATGTAAACACTTTCTTAGCAACTCTTTAAATCTCTTTATGCTTTATCTAGAGGTTTTGAATTATATTGCACAAAGGAAGTGATGGCCTTCCTTATCATTATTGTCCTGGCCGTGAAATTTTTTGCTAAGAACTTATAAGCTAAATCATACCATGTTATACTAAACTCGATAGTAGCGACCTTAGCCAAATTTTTGCTCTATCTCAAAGTAAAAAAGTAAATAGTCGAAGTCATATAGCTTCATTCGTAACTCTATTGTATTTTTATAAATCACAAGTTTCTAAAATTTTACAATATGCTTATTTGGATCTTTATTTGGCAGTCCATTGAATTGTACTAAGGTTTTCAATAATTGAATAATCTTTGGCTGAATTTTAAAGTAGTTGACATCTATGAAAGGGTTTCAAATGCTGGACTATTGATAAGAGTGTAAAAGCACTAGTATGATCAGTACCCTAACTTTTATATTTTGCTCCAATTCATGAATATTTGGCTATTAATTTGTGTTTTTGATTATAAATAGATGCATAACAAAAAATGTGATGTAGAGAAATAAATGGGAGGTGAATTGAACGTAAAATGAAGAAGTTGTATTCAAAATACGAGAATAAGTGAACCATGGTTAGGTGCTGTAGCCCCCAGGTCAGTAGCTGGGCGCCGCAACACTCAATGATGCCCCCTCACCTCTCTTATTTTGACTTGAATTCGAAAGCCCTTGCCCCTAGAATTTTTAATACCTATAAAAACACTCTTTTAAGAGTCAAAACACAGAAAGTAGAGAGGCAAAACTAAGAGAAAAAAAATTCACAATACAAAATCAAATATCAAAGCCAAGAAATTAAGATTAAGTTTAAGATTCAAGCTTCAAGTCAAGATTAAGAGAAAAGTAACCCAAGGCGTCTTCTTAATTAGTTTTTCTTATTTTTGCGTTCTTGCTCTTGCTATTATTCATGGATTGGTTTGATACTCTTGGTTTTGTAATAAGCTAAACTTGTTATTCTATGGTTAGACTATATGAACCTAATATGTAATTGGTTTTCATTGATTCTTAGTTTATGAACTTAATATATTATAATTGATTCATTATATCTTGTATTTAATACTTTTATTATATCTGACCAATATTTTGAATGATTAAGAAACCATGATGAACTTGATAAAGGAATTTATGTGTTTAGCCTAAGATAGTTTGATGCATGTGTTAATATTGTGTACGTGTGCAACATGCTATGGGTGATTGTGTATTATTAAATAATTTAATAATAAATATGTCATACATGTAATGTAGCAGATTTGAAATAATCTCATTCCACTAATGAGATTAGGGAATTCACCCTCGAAGCGTGCTTTAAACAATTCTAGTTGGGAACGTGGTGGGTTTCCTCAAGCTAGAATAGTAACTTTCCTTTTCAAAACTATTTGAAGCAACTCTTGCTTCTAATTTATTTATGTGTCTCGAAGTGTTTTATCGCTTTTGGTATAAAAGTTAACCCAAAAAAATAAAACTAAACTAAAAGCAATTCAATTTTCTACACAATTTGAACTCTCGGGCAACATACTATTTATAGGCAACCATTGTCTATTGTTCAACCAATCAAAAGTAGGTTGACTGCCACTTGTGAAAGCATGACTAAGTAATGAATATGCTTAATCAAAATGGTGCTTATATCATCAATGTATTAGTGGCAAAAGTCACCACCTCCTACTGGAATTTGAAGTGAAACAAATTCAATTCATTTTGCTACATTTGCTTTTATCCAATAGAAAGCAAACATATAGCCAATGAAGTCAATTGAGCCAATTGCATTGAAACACTTTTCAATTACTTTTGATTTCATCCAATGAAATCAAAACAAGTAGCCATTGCATTATGTTAAATGAGTCAAATTCATTTAACATGTAAATGCTGAATAGCAAATTGAAACAATAATTGTTTCATTCACTTATTTACCAATGCCCAATTTAGTGTTAGGGTCGGTGCTTACGTGCCATCCTTAAATATAAATATACTTGTGTATTTATACAAGTGTACATTCCTATTAAATCGCTAATACCAATTTATATGGTACTATACAATGTAACATTACAGATATTGTAGATTTGAAGGAGTTTAGATCAGATCTAAAGGAGTTTAGATAAATGGATCATAGTTAGCCACGCTGAGAGATATAAATGCTAAATGTTAGCACAGCTAAGTGTTAGCTGTTTATAATACTCAGCAGATCCAAGAGTTGGAGCCTTGTCTGTAATGGGACATAGACCTGAGAATATACCAGTAAGAGCATAGTTGCAAGAGTTGCAATCGGGTGCCAAGAAATGTCAGTTGCGCAAGTATGTTCTCGAATAATTGTTCCTAATGTATTTGTGCTGATGCGGGTCTGTCGGTTGATACCTTTATATATAGGTCAACATATGTCATACCTATAGGGTATAGATGGTCGTTCCTAGCCGACTGTGAACTTAGAGCTCATATTGACATATGGGTATCTAGTTAGGACTATATATAGGACTGACTCACGAAGGCCTTCGATAGACATCCAATGTAAGCCGTCAACGGAGGGTCCTCTCGAGTTGAGTAATATACGTGGTCCTTTGACCTGAGTGCCACGATGGGCTTGTAAGTGATTCATCATACCTTAGTTTCACACATGTCATAGACCTTTCATGGTGTGACTGTTGGGTGTCACTGAGTATGGTCTGATGCTTATAGAGTTCTGTGTGTACAGATATGGGATCCGTCAGCTTCCATATGGAGTTAGATATCCAGATGCTTCAAGACTGTATCTCAGAAAGTCTTGTGGCCTCAAGCAATCATCCCGGAAAAGAGTTCTGTCAGGGTGGAACAATATGGCAAAGGAGTTTGCGCATATTGTTTAGTGAGATATAAGTCTGGAGAAAGACATGATTGAGCACTAGGGGATTTGACGGTGATAATCTATATTCCCGCACATTCAGGATACCATGACAGAAGGATTATACGTATGCGTTGTAACCTCAGCTTGTATGGTTCAACACGCTGATTTGTATATCCGTGACGTGTGCGTAGGGCATTTGACAAATCGAGCGTAAGACCTAGAGAGTCCCGCATATGAAGTATACTCGTTGTGCATTGGGGCAGCTTGACGGATTAAATTGTTTAATCCAGCAATATTCAACACTACCACGAAAATGCGTGCATGTCTGTATTTAAGTGTTAAATACAACAATTAGTCAATAATTATTATTTACTAATTATATAATGACACGTAACGTATTGTGGACCCTCGGTTGAGTTTATTCAAATGTGAGATTTGGTAGGACCCATTAAGGGGTAGACTTGATAACTATTCATGAGAAGCAAAATAGTTATTTCTCATTTTGATTATTTAATTATTAAATAATAAAATATCTTTCTTTTTATATTATATAATTTTATTTTTTTATATTATATTATATTATATATATATAAAGAGAAAGAGAGAGAGGAGGGAGATGTGTGTTGGTGGCCATTTGGTCGAGAAAGAGAAGGAAGAAATGGAGAGGGGAAAAGGAAGAAGAAGAAGAGGATAGAAAATAAAATAGGAAAAAATGAAATTGTTTCATTTTTCTCTATACTTCTAATTGAAGCAATGGTAAATTGCTTCAAACTCTCTATTTTCTTATTCTTTTGGAGAAAGTGATATAAACACATACCCGACCATTTTAGAGATTAAGAGTTAATCCCGTGCTGGATACAGTGCTGTTGTTCTAGCTCACCAAGCCTACCGAGTTGGTGACTAGAACTGCACACGAGTTGGTCTCCATGTGGACTCCAGAAAAATATGTGTATAACGTTACACGTTGAGGTAAGTTCTCTAACCTTTCTAATATATTAATGTGATTAATATATTTATTTATTGTGTTTATTGCATGTTTCACGCTTCCGTTGGATTTAAATTCGTATATGATACGTGACACGTCCAGAATATAGAAGTTTATTCCCAAGTGAAGGATTGTTGAAGTAGTAAATAACCCGATGAGAACGGGGTCGATCCATAGGGAAGTAGAATTAAAATTACAAATTATAAATTACAGCATAAGATGTTTGCAAATATTAATTCAATTAACCAATTCGAATAAAAGCCTAAGGTTAGGGGGATCCACTCTTGGCATAAGAAATAAGAATATATTTAACCTTTTTTTATAACTCAATTTGAATCCTCACACAAAGGAGATTCCAACCGAAAAATATAACAATTAAAGTTCATCATCATTTATATATTGATTAGTATTTATTTCTATCAATTATTATACACCAAATCTTATAAATGGGTTCAAGTATTTATTATGCCAATCTTTATATTTGTCTACAATAAATCAAGACTCTCACTTTACAAGAAAGGTTATATACACCAAATATTGTAAATGGTTTCAAGAATTTATTGTGCCAAGTATAAGGTTTGTCAATAATAAATCAAGAATCACCACTTTAGGAGAAAAAGGTATTAATTCTACAAACAAAATAAATACATCATATATAAACTTGTATAACTTAAGAATGAAGCATTAAATTCATGAATAAATATTAAACATATCTTATTACCTTGCCAAGAGTTTCACTCTTTCACCTTAGCTTAAAGAAAATTATTTGGACATAATAAAACTAAAGAAAAAGAAAAGAAATGGAAGAAGAAATAACATGATTTAATAGTAAACAAGAGAAATAATATTATAAAGAAATAGATACAAAGGATAAGTATTTTGCATTGACAAGTCACCTATTTATAAAAAAACATGGATAAATCGAGACAAATTTGGAGGGAACTACTTGGATGATGAAAGTCAAGAATGGTGGTAAAATAATTTGCATTTATTATCACTAGGGTACCCACTTGATTATCAAATTTGGAATTGATGTGATCCGAATTAATTGTCACTCAAAACATTAAAGTTGTAGATAAGTCTCTTATATTTCCAAATTGAGTTTTCTCATACGTATTTCTATAGTTATGGGCCAAATACTGATGACTGTTTAAACTGAGCCTGTACTACAGATTAGTTCTATTCTAGGCTATTTTTACCCTCTAAACACTCAAATTTCAAATGCTTTGTAAAATACAATATGTTAGTCCATTGAATCAGCTCTTTACAGGATTAAGAATCACTCTAATTGGATCTTTAGGTAGAAAGTTATGCCTATTTTACCAAACCTATTACAAAACAGTTAAAAGATAATTAGGTACAATATTGTAAACATACTTAAGTTAAGAAAATTAAATACACTAGTAATACAAAACAATGATGTAAAACTCTTATTAAATGTGTAATTTTAAGTGTTCATCAATACGTATTTAGGCAATAGACACAATTACACATGCATACACCCATACGTATTTAGATCTACCAACATTTAGTACCCATAATTATTGGCATAATTTGAGATATACAATTGGTAGATAAAAGTGTTAAGTCTTACTTGGCATAATTTTAGGTTTAACACTTAAACCTTAGCTACTCCCTGAGAGATCATGAAATACATAAATATTTTTTAAAGAATCAAACAATTCAATCCAGTGTGCTATTCACGTGCTCAAAGTGTACACTTCATATAGTGAGACTTCTTAGGTTCACACTCATTTTGTCTCACGGAATATTTTCGTAAGTCCATAACTGATGTCCCCTCCACACACATTATGGATAATACAAAATTGTGAGTTAAACCATACAATTTGAGGTTAATCTATATTCGTACAATCCCTCCATCATTAATATCCTAGAAGAGCGGATACATAGATAAACACCGTCAAGTCCCCTATTGCTCAACCATAAACTTATCTCTTCAATTGCAGATATTGTTTATACCACTGAAAACTCTTTCCTGGGTGTAATGTTTATGGCTATAAGACTTCTTGGAATATAACCTTATAGTATATGGATATTTGACTCACCCATATGGGCTTATGGATCCTATTTCTACACACACTGGACTCGATAAGCATCGAACATACTTAGTGACATGCAGCGGTCAGACCATGAAATGTCTCTGACATGTGTAAAACCTATGTATGGTGGATTACTTATAAGCCCATCGTGGTGCTCGGGTCAAAGGACCATGAATACTACTTAACTCGAGAAGATCCTTCATTGACGATTTTATGAGATATCTATTGAAGGTCTTCTTTAAGTCTTGTTCAGTATCCAGTCCTCACTGAATACCTATATATCTATATGAGCTCCATTAAGCTCATGATCTGCTAAGATTAATCATCTGGACAATCTAGATATAGATATACACTTTTCTATATAAAATAGTTCCACTTGACAGACCCTACGTCGGTGGAATATAGATCAGGAACTTATAATTCGAGAATATACTTACACAATGACATTTTCTAACAGCGCTTGTAACTTTTTACAACTATGTCATTGTTAGTATATTTTTAGGTCTTTATCCCATTCCAAATAAGGTTCTAACTCTTTAAACCTAATATAAACTCCTCAAGATCAATATAATATCTAAAATGTTAAAAGCATCTTAACTTAATAAAAATAATTAGCAATTTAATAAAATATTTATTTATTGCATAAATATGAAATTACAATATTCATATAAAATTTAGAATTGGCACATGAGCACAAATCTCAACAGCATGATCATAGGGTAATAATTATGAGTTTCATTTAGGATAAACATATACCTAGGTGGTAGATATGGTATTATTTAGACTTGATCTTAATGAATTACATTCTAATTTGATTACCATATATATATATATATATATAATTACTTGACCAATGATAGAGGCTTGTGATGAGATTAGTGTCTAAGTCAACAATTTATATTAAGGGATTAACTAAGTGGTTAATAAATCCATTGAAATATTAAGAGATAAGTCTATACTAGATTATTATCCTTTGGTGAATTTATTTCATTGTTTGTTTGTTATTTAGTTTAGTTTAATTTGATAGAATTAGGTTAATTAATTAAATTTCAGATTTTATTTTTTCTAAATAAAAGTTAAATAGATATGATTTTAATATTGATTAAAGAATTAGATCACGTAGTTCCTGTGGGAACGATATCTGGACTTAAATCATATATTACTTGATACGATAGTATGCGCTTGCGCTTAACTATTATAGCACCAATCAAGTTTTTAGCGTCATTGCCTGGGACTAGTTTTATCTATTCTTTAGATCAATACTAATACCAAAATACTTTATTTTAATTCAGAATTTTATTTTTTTTATCTTTTTTTTTTTGCTTTAACAGTTCATACTATGAAGAAAAATAACAATAACATCAACAATCCTATCTTTGAGTTTATGATATTGCATAAATTTTTAAAAGATTATCCTATTCCTATTGCGAATGGTATTCAGTCAAGTATTCGGCAACTAACCATCATTGCGAATAACTTTAAGATCAAGCCGAGTACAATTCAAATGCTAAAAGAGTCTGTACAGTTTAACGGAGCTCTCAATGACAATCTAAACATACATATCATAAATTTCTTAAAAATTTGTGACACCTTCAAGTATAACGAAGTCTCCGATGATGCCATCAAATTAAGACTATTCCCTTTCTCCTTAAGGGATAGAGTTAAGAGTTGGTTGATGTCATCCATATCGACGTGGGAGGATTTAGCACAGAAAGTTTTAGCCAAATTTTTTTCACCAACAAAGATAAAGAATAACATCACCTCATTCAGTCAGATTGATAGAGAGTCATTGTATGAGGTATGAGAGCGCTATAAGGACATGTTGATGAAGTGTACTCATCATGGAGTCCCTAAATGACTATTAGTCCAAACATTCTATAGTGGATTAATGGGCTATTTAATGACCATTGTAGATGCCGCTGCTAAAGAAGTTTTGATGAATAAGTCTATAGATGGGGCTTATGATTTACCAGGAAAAATGACATCTAATAGTTACTAATGGCCAGCAGAAAGGGTTATACTAAAAAGAGTCGCCATTGTGCATAAGATTAAAAAATTCAATGCATTGGCATCACAAATCAATATGTTATCTAAGAAGATTGATGCATTGAATATCGTCAAACCTCAACAAGTAACCTGTAATTTTTGTGGTGATAACTACATAAATGGATGATACATAAAAGCAAATTTTGTGAGCAATTTTAACTGACAATCACTTAACCCATAATTTAACTTCTATAATCTGGGATTGAGAGATTATCCAAATTTCTCTTGGCGTTACAACCAAAACAAGCCATCTAGACCAATAAATCCCTTAGAAGTCCTGCCACCACAAGAGAAGAAGTCGACATTAAAAGATATATTTATGCAATATACGAAATTCAACGATGCCATCTTATAGAATCATTCAATATTTTTGAAGAATTTAAAGGTCCAAATATGACAATTTGCTGCTGTAATTAATAAAAGACCACAAGGCACTCTACCAAGTGATACTAAGACAAATCCAAAAGGGAATAAATAGTAATGCCAAGCCATCAACTTGAGAAGTAGTAAGTGTTAGGGTCGGTGCTTACGTGTCATCCCTGAATGTACGTATACTTATGTATTTATATAAGTGTACATTCTCATTAAATCACTAATACCCATTTATATGGTATTATGTAATGTTACGCTACAAACATTGTAGATCTAAATTGTAGATCTGAAAGAGTTTGGATCAGATCTAAAGAAGTTTAGATAAGGGCTCATAGTTAGCCACGCTGAGAGATATAAATGCTAAATGTTAGCACAGTTAAGTGTTAATTGGTTATAATACTCAACAGATCCAAGAGTTAGAGTCTTGTCTGTAATGGGACATAGACCTAGGAATATACTAGTAACTGCATAGTTGTAAAGTTGCAATCGGGTGCCAGAAAATGCAAGTTACGTAAGTATGTTCCCGAATAATTGTCCCTGATTTATTTCTGTCGATGCGGGTCTGTCGGTGGATATTTTTAATATAGATCAGCATATGTCATACCTATAGGGTATAGATGGTCGTTCCTAGTTGACTGTAAGCTTGGAGCTTGTATTGACATATGGGTATCCAGTTAGGATTGGATATAGGACAGACTCATGAAGGCCTCTGATAAACACCATATGTAAGCCGTCAACGGAGGGTCCTCTCAAGTTGAGTAGTATACGTGGTCCTTTGACCTGTGTGCTACGGTGGGCTTGTAAGTGATCTATCATACTTTGGTTCCACGCATGTCACAGATCTTTCATGGTGTGACCGTTGGGTATGGTTTGATACTTATAGAGTCTGGTGTGTACAGATATAGGATCCGTTAGCTCTTATAGGGAGTTAGATATCCAGATGCATCGAAACTGTATCTCAAAAAATCTTGTGGCCACAAGTATCCATCCCGGAAAAGAGTTTCATCTGGGTAGAACAATATGGCAAAGGAGTTTGCGCATATTATTCAGTGTGATACGAATCTGGAGATAAGATATGGATAGGCACTAGGGGATTTGACAATGACAATCTATATCCCCGCACATCCAGGATATCATGACGGAAGGACAATATGTATGCGTTGTAACCTCAACTTGTATGGTTTAACGCACAAATTTATATATCCGTGACGTGTGCGGGGGACATTGCTCACGGACTCATGGAATAGTTCATTTGACAAATCAGGCGTAGGACCTAGGGAGTCCTACGATATGGAGTGTACTCATTGTGCACTGGGGCAGCGTGCCAGATTAAATTGTTTAATCCAGCAATATTCAGCACTACCACGAGAATGCGTGCGTATCTGTATTTAAGTGTTAAATACAACAATTAGTCAATAATTGTTATTTACTAATTTTATAATAACACGTAACATATTGTGGACCCTCAGTTGAGTTTACCTAAATGTGAAATTTGGTGGGACCTATTAGGGGGTGAACTTGATAATTATTTATGAGGGACAAAATGGTCATTTCTCATTTTAATTATTTAATTGTTAAATAATAAATATCTTTCTTTTTATATTATATTATTATTTATATTTTATTTTATATAATATATTATATTATTATTATTATGTATAAAGAAAAAGAAAGAGAGATGAGCATGTGTGTGTGAGGGCAAGAATTGCCCAAAAGAAAAAGAGAAAGAAATGGAGAAGGAATAAGGAAAAGAAAGAAGAAGAAGGAAAAAAAATGGAGGGAAAAATAAAATTGTTTCATTTTTCTTATATCTCCAATTGGAGCAATTATAAATTGTTTCAAATTCTCCATTTCTTATCCTTTTGATGAAAATGATAAAAAACACACACCGGTCATTTTAGGGGTTAAGCGTTAATCTTAGGCTGAATACAGAGCTACTATTATAGCTCACCAAGCCCACCGTGTTGGTGACTAGAACTGCACGCGAGTTGGTCTCTATGCGAACGAACTCTAAGAAAAATACGTGTATAACGTTACACGTTAAGGTGAGTTCTATACCCTATAAATATATTAATGTGATTAATATATTGTATTTATTGTGTTTATTACAAAATTTACACGCTTCTGCTGTGTTGGGCAATAGACACAATTGTACATGCATACACCCATACGTGCCTTAGATCCGCCGACAGTAAGATCTTACAAAAGAACACATCCACACCACCACCATCAAGTATAAAAGAGAAAAAAGTGCAGAAAAATGAAGTGCAACCATATAAACCACCTATTCTTTTTCCTCAAAGGATACATATGTGTCAAATAAGTGCAAAATTTGGTATTAAAGTGCACCAATATTCTAAGGTGCATAAAAATGACAACATAGCATAAAATACTAGTAACAAAGAGCAGAATCAGCCCATGCACACTATATTACTTAATTATTATATCATTAATGTAGTGCCACTAAAAGCCTAGGAGTTCAAAGACATAGAGATGATGAATCTCCATATAAAAAAAAATGTGTTAAAGCATAAAAAGATAAGTATAGAGAAGAGAGGATTAAAGATAATGGCACATGAGAGACTTTTCCGATCTAAGTTTCAAGTCTTTCCAGAGAAGCACGAGGAGAAGTAAGCTACTAGCCTTGACGTAATTAAGAAGATGTGGAAGCCAAAAGAAAGGAAGCCTAGCAAGCTTACATGTAAAGATGCTTCCACCATTAACTTTGACTTTCCATAAAAATGGAAGAAAATCCCGTCAAGCCAATTACGCTAAATTAAACGGTTTTTGAAAGGCAACCAAAGTAATTTTATTTTTATTTTTGTTTAGTTTCAATTTTAGTTATGTTATTTTATTTTCTTTATAGGAATAAAACAACAAGTCAAATATTTAAGGAAGCAGTTCGAGCAATTGCAAAAATTAGGAGCAAATGAACAGCACAGTTCAATCAATAGGCAACAACGCTACATTACTTCAACTTCAATCACCAGAGAGTTTACCTTACTTCTAAGATTATTTTTTTTACATTGAGTACAATGTCTAATTTAAGTTTGGGGGTAGAAAATACACTTTCTTGTGTTTATTTTATTACTTATATTAATTGGGTGTCTTATTTGAATAGAATTTTTTTTTAGTGTTAAGTTTTAGTTAAGAAGATGATCATTAGTCCATAATAAGAAATAGAATCTTGCTTAAATTTATTTTCACAAATCTTTAGGAAACAATAGACGCTTGAAATAACTATCATATCATGAATTTTAAACTGAATTCAATCTTATTTTTTATCACTTATTCTTGAGCACATTGAAATACTTGTATTAGTTAAATTTTTTTGCTTAGAAATACTTTTTGCTTAAGTAGTACGCCACAATCTTGATGACCAACACTTTAAAACTTACTTGATTGCTACTTGAAGCGAAATCTTATGAATTACATAAATAAAAAATGATATTATGTCATATTTGGACTATTTGAGTCTTTTCTAGCCTTCATTATATTGTATATTTATCCCTAGTCACCCTATTTGAGTTTAATTACTCAATTTTTTTTTGTTTAACTACATTATAAGTTTAAAGATTTTTACTTATTTATCATAAAATATACTGATAGCACCATAAATTTTGAGTTTACTTAGAAATATTCTTTAAAAGAAAAATATTGTATGTGTTGGAATTTGTACTTATATGTCATCCCATTTTGTATGAATATTTTATTTTATAATATTTATATAGTACATTTTATTATATCGCTATTTTTAATAATTAAATGGTACAATGCTTGTAACGCTAAAGACATTCTATAATCTGAAGAAGTTCAAATCTGGCATAAAGGAGTTTAGACCTTTAGCAACGCTGAAAATTATAATTGCTAACAGTTAACACTATTAAGAGTTAGTAGGTTATAAAAGTCAGCAAAATCTAAGAGTTAGGACCTTGTCTGTAATAAGACATAAACCAAAGAGTACATCAGTAATAACATAGTTGTAAAGAGTTGCAATAAGTGCTAAGAAATGTTATTATGCACGTGTATTCTCAAACACGATGTTCCTAATCGCATTCATCGATGTAGGTCTATCGGTGAAACTTTTTATTATAGATAAGTATATGATTATATCTAGATTGTATAGATGGTTGTTCTTAGCTAATTATGGGCTTACCGGAAGCTCGTATGACATACGAGTATTCAGTGAGGATTAAATACTAAATAGGCTCAACGAGGACCCTAATAGACATCCCATGAAGCCGTCAATGGTAAGTTCTCTCAAGTTGAGTAGTGTACGTGGTCCTTTAACTTAAGCACCACAATGGACTTGTGAGTGATCCACTATACTTTTGTTCCACATATGTCAGAGACTTTTCATGGTCTGACCGCTATGTGTTGCTAGGTATGATCCGATGTTCATGGAGTCTGGTGTGCGCAGATATAGGATCTGTCAGCTCATGTGGGTAAGTTGTATATCCGGATGCTCCGAGACTTTATTTTAGAAAGACTTATGGCCATAAGCAATAAACTCAGGAAAAGAGTTTTCCACAGAGTCAAGCAATATTGCAAAGGTGTTTGCGTATACTACTTATTGAGATACGTGTCTGGAGATAAGTTCACAGATGAACGTATAAAAATTTGACAATCTTGATCTATATCCCCGTTCCTCCATGATATAAATGACGGAATAATTAGACGTATGCGCTATGACCTCAACTTGTATAGTATACTGCGGTAATTTGTAATATCCGTGATGTATACGTAGGGCATCGATCATGGACTCACAGAACAGTTCTATTTGACAAATCGAGCGTGGACCTAGAGAGTCCCGCAATATGAAATGTACTCGTTATGCACTAAGACAACGTACCGAATTAAATAGTTTAATTCAATAAATTTCAGCAGACTAGACATTTGCTTCAGTATCCCTTGGGATATGCACGTGTCAAGAGTTAAGAGTTAAGTACATCAATTAGTTAACAATAGTTGTTGACCAATAGGATGATGACACGTAGCACATTGGAGGCTAATTATTATTTGACTTTAAAATTATCAAAATAACCTTACTTGTTAGACTAGCAAGATCATTATTATATTCATTAAATTGTTTATTGAATAAAATAATATTTATAATAATATTTGATATTATTATTCTAATCAAGTCAAACAAATATTATTTATTTCATTATGCATGTGTTTCATTTGTATTTAATTTGATTAAATAAACAAATGAAAACAATGAAGTATGGCCTTATAAAATTGGTGGAACCAAAATGTGTGTAACATGTAAATGAAGAAATTATTTCTTCAAATTGCTTTGTCTCTCTCGGTCAACACTCCACTCTTATTAGTTTTTTGTTTTGTTTAATAAAACAAATACAATAAACACTCATGCATGGATAAGTCAATGGTGGGACCTTGTGACTTCATGAAAGAAGAAAGAGTTTCTCCATTGGTTGCACAATCCGGCCAAGTTCATCAAATAATACATATGCCTTTTGACTTGTTAATTGATTATTTATTGTAAATAATTATTTTAAGGCAAAATCAAATGGGCAAGTAATGTGCCACATCTTGTAGGATAATAATTGTCTTAAAGGAGGGAAAATGAAGCAAAAGACAAAAAGAAAAAGTTTTGCTCATTTGTGTGAAAGTGTATTCGGCCATTGAGAGAGAAAAAAAAAGGAGAAGAGCTCAAGTTCAAGAGTTGAGAGCTATTTTAAAAGGTTAAAAACTTAATCTTTTTCTTCTAATATGATCGACCATTCTATTAGTAACAATAAAGTAATTTTGTTGTTTAAGTGTTAAATTAGAACAAACATAATTTATTGTATTGTAGTAGTCCAAGTTTAAGTGTTAAGCCTATATGTTTAAGAGTTAAAGTCAGGGTTTAAGTTGTTAAACCCTTTGCTGGAAAAGACTATGATTCTAGACTACTCAAGCCCACTAAGTTGGGTACTAGAATTGAGAATGAGTTCACTTCGATGCGAGAACTCTAGTTGAAATAAATTCTAAAGGCTTGCTAAAGCAATTCTCATCAAACCCATGTAATTTTAAATTATGAGATAATATGAAAAACTTATGTGTTTATCATTTAAGAAATTAGATTTTTGGAATCTGTTGCACACAAATATGTATATGATGCATGTTTTGTAATGATGAACATACTTACACATGTATGCACCCTAGGATAATCAACACTCACAATATGTATGAAAAAAAAAATACTGCAACAAAAAATAAAAAGTCTTGAAAATATATATCAATCTAAGTGTAGCGGTATATTAAAAAAAACAGATAAGAGTTTAAATGCATAAATACCCCAAGTTTGAGAAAAAGAAGAAATTCTTTACAAAAGTGATTAAAAGAAATATGAGAATATCACAAGTTTGGGGGAGGAGATAAATCAATGAGAAGAAGAACAAGAGATTTCTGAGTAAAGTTAAGTGTTCATGGTGTAATTTGAATTTCATATTTATCCTTAATCCCACATTGACCTTATAAAATGACCCACCCCGCAGTTTTCTATAAACTTTAGGATGGATCTTGACCACTATCTTATGGACAATTCAAGAACGCTCACTATACTAAGAATTCTACCGAAATTTCGACAGAGTTTTCCCTATTTTATGGACATTTCCAAACCTGCAATTTAAAGAATAACACTTCTATAAACACAATACTATCAACCAAATTTTCAAACTTCTCATATCTCATCCACAATTCACCACATCAACATCAATGAAAATTAATACATTTATAACTCATACGTCAACATTTTCTCAATATCTAAGATAGAGTTATCAAGCTCATGGCATCAAAAGTCAAAAAAAATATATAAATACCATAATACAAATTCATAATCTATAAGATAAACATGCTAAATTCCTATAGGCTCAAACGAAAAAAGAGAATCTATATATCCTATATGGCTCACAAAAGACATAAAACACCACCATGTGACCCACCCTAACTAGTCGTGAGTTGAGGACGTCTACTGTCTCCTGAAATGGAAAAAAGTAAAGGGGGGTAAGTTTTCACGAAACTTAGTGAGTTGAATAATTTTAAAATAAAATGAGAAAAATGATAATGATAAATAATAACAAACATTTAAAGTATAAATATCAATCTTAATATAAATGATGTAAATAATTTAAAATGTCATAAGAATCATCAAATCTCATTTTTGGCATGCTACAAATAAAAGTTCTACAAAATACGATATAATATTATAAATAATTTTCATAAATCAAATCGCAGGAAATTATATGTCATGGGATATAAATATTTAAGTATTTAAATTCTTAAAAATATTACACTATACTAGTATCCAAAGGAGAAATCTCGTCATACCCGGAATATCCCTCGGGCAGAGCGTTGGACGTACTTATCTATATATCATCTCAAATCCTCGTCTTATGCATGCGTAGAGTAAACTGGCTCCCAAAGAGCAAACTGGCTCTTAAAAACACGGCCCAAAGCTCATGTGTGTATATAGACGGCCCCAAAAGCCAGAATCTCATATCTCTAGCTAATGGGGAAGGGTACTGCCTAGTGGTTTGAAAATTACTTCTATTTTAACAATTATAAACTCATTGAATCTCATCTCAAGCTTTATATTTAAACAAATAAATCATTTAAACATATTTCTATTAATATAAACAATTTATAACATTACTTAAAAATGTTCGGGGAGCCAAACTATAATATAAATGCGTTTTTCATAACGTAAAATAAATACTTAATTTAAATATGTTCAAGAATTTAAATTAATAAAGTAAAATAAATAATTTAACTAAAAAATTAAATACTCATTATGTTTCATAGACTTTATAAAAATAATGCGTAATAAACAAAATCTTTAATATGAGAAATAAACTATATATATATAAATATACACACACACATAAATAATATAAATCTCACTCACAAAAAGTAATGATGTTTATCAAAAATACGTTGTCGGGATATGTTACGCTCGGGAACCCTCCTAAATGAGACAAAGTGTAATATTATTCATTAATAAGGAAATTAATACCTAAATTGACGATTTTAAACAAATTGTTTTACACAAAACGATAACATAACGAGTTATACACTTACCAACTCGCTGGATCAAAGCGAACTTTTCGGTATAGGGTCCAACTCGTTCCGTAAATTTTTTACGGGTCCTAAAATGAAGAAAAATAATAATTTAAACCACTAATTTAGTGAATTTCAAAATTACCTCCAAAATCAAGGCTTAGGATTTTTTCCTAAGACTTAAATCCCTCAATTTCATGAAATTCTACACTCTAACATAAAATTAATAATAAAAACCTTAAATTAGAGTGATAATCATGCTCTCAAAAGCTTGGATACTCTTTCTCACACTAGCTTTCTCTCTCTAAAATCTTAATTGTCTAAATCTCTCTCTAATTAGAGAAACCCTAATGCTAAGAGGTCTAAATCCATATTTAAAGCATTACCCATAACCTAATCACTTAGAAATATTCATGAGTTAACAAAGGAAGAGAAGAAATTAAAAAGAAGAATTGTGTTTTATTTCCCTTTGGTAGCTAATATAAAAGGAAGTTGGGTTTTGGTGGCCTTTGGGGGGGTGGGAATGGGCTTAAGGCCTCTTTTTTTTTTCTCTTATAAACGTGGCCAATTACAATCCTTCTCCATTAAAAAAAATTCGTCCTCGAAATTTAACATACCTAAGGAAAAAGATGTTGATATTATGCTCGCATTAAGTCATCGCGCTCCCAAGTAGCCTCTTCTTTTGCATGATTCTTCCACATAACCTTTACTAAGGACAATGTTTTAGAACGCAAGACTTGGATATTGGTTCCTCCTCATAGGTTAAATCTCCCCTTAATTGAATAGGTTGTTGTTCTAATACGTGGCTCCGGTCATACATGTACTTTCGGAGCATTGAGACATAAAACACATTATGGATTCTTGATAGCTCGGTGGTAAAGCTAAGCGACAGGTAACTATGCCCATACGCTCTATAATCTCATAGGGACCAATGTACCGTGGACTTAGCTTACCACTCTTTCCAATGCGAAGAATACCCTTTCAAGGAGAGATTCGTAGAAATACTCGATCACAAACATTAAATTCCAGATCTCTCCTACGTTTGTCAGCATAACTCTTTTGTCTATCTTGAGCTATTTTCATCTTCTGTCGAATAATCTTCATTTTATCATTAGTATCTTGCACCAATTCTGGACCCAATAATCTTCTTTCACCTATTTCGTCCCAATAAACTGGAGTTCTACATTTTCTACCATACAAAGTCTCGTATGGAGCCATCTCAATACTAACTTGGCAACTATTATTATAGGCAAACTCTATCAAAGGTAAGTAAGCATCCTAACTACCTTTAAAGCATTACCCATAACCTAATCACTTAGAAATATTAATGAGTTAACAAAGGAAGAGAAGAAATTAAAAACAAAAGCCATGAAAAGTTACCTTAGTTTTCTCTCGGCGAGAACACTTAGAAAAGAAGAAGAATTGTGTTTTATTTCCCTTTGGTAGCTAATATAAAAGGAAGTTGGGTTTTTGTGCGCTTTGGAGAATGGGGGGAATGGACTTAAGGCCTATATTTTTTTCTCTTATAAACATGGCCTATTA
This sequence comes from Ailanthus altissimus, assembly GCA_946807835.1. Taxonomy (NCBI): domain Eukaryota; kingdom Viridiplantae; phylum Streptophyta; class Magnoliopsida; order Sapindales; family Simaroubaceae; genus Ailanthus; species Ailanthus altissimus. The sequence continues at coordinate 28,241,481 of OX327684.1, forward strand.
CACCATAGCCTTACAGTACAAGCTAATAAAAGTTCTAAAAATATCCCTAGGCATGTGTATTTCTACATTAATAGAGATTAGTATGAATAAGCAAGTGTATGGTAGTGTTGTAAATTTAATTATGCAGAGACATCATCATTTTGTGTTATCTTAAGTTATTGAGTAAATTTAAATTTTATTTGGCTAATTACTTACTTATTGCACACATGCATAAGTGATCATCTATGGAGGAGGATGAAGGACTTGATGAATTATTAAAAGTTATTTATTGCATTCTAAAAAAACTTATGCCTTTTGACATCATCTGTGACTTTGAATATGATTATCTAAATTAACCAAGACTTATTTTATTTTTATGTTATTTTAGAAGTCAAAAATAAGTTGTGAATGTTTGTGTTTGTTTTACTCGAGGATTAGTAAAGTCTTAAGTTTTGGGACATTAGATAGGGGCGTAAAAGTATTAGTATGATAAGTATTTAAACTTTTGTATTTTGCTCCAATTAATGAATATTTGACTATTTATTTGTGTTTTTGATTATAAATAGATGCACAACAGAAATGTGACGTATAGGAACAAATGGGAGGCAAATCGGACGTAAAACAAAGAAGTTGCGCTCAAAACACGATAGTGAGTGAACTGTAGTTAGGGGCTGCAGCACCCAGGTCAATAGCTAGGCGTTGCGGCGCCCGATGGTGTTCCCCGAAGTCATGTTTCCAAGTCTTGGCATCGCAGCACCAAGCCCCCAGTGCCACGACACCCGTGCAACCTATAACACCCCCTCTCAACTCTCCTATTTTAACTTGGATTCGAAGGCCCTTACCCCTAGGGTTTTTAATACCTATAAAAGTACTCTTTTAAGAGTCAAAACATAAAAAGTAGAAAGGCAAAAACTAAGAGAAATAATTCACAATACAAAATCAAATATCAAAGTCAAGAAATTAATATTCAAGCTTTAAGTCAAGATTGAGAGAAAAGCAACTCAAGACATCTTCTTGATTAATTTTTTTCTCTCTTTTGTTATTATTGTTGAGTGTTTATCATAGAGTGTGTGATTATACGAGTGTGTGCGTAATTTCAAAAAATTACTATATGTGAAGCGGAAGCATGTTACAAAATACACCCATTTTAACAAATTCAACATATATCACATATATGCATAAGTATAACAATTATACAATTATGAACATGATGAACAACATATATCACATATATGAACAAGTATAACAATTATACAAATATAAACATGTTGAACAATATTGTATTATAACACATAATGTAAAATACTCACCTGATGAAGGTAGCTTTACAAAATCTTCAAGTTCTTCAATAATCCATGTGAAGAGCTCACCTTGAAGTATATGTTGAACAATTCTAGTCCATAACTTTTGGTGGGATTAAGGAGCTAGAATGGTAGCTTAGTGTTTAAAATTTTCAGCACTTGTATTCAAACTCTTTTGAATACAATTTTTGTTTCTTAAATGGAGATAGTAAATATTTTCTATACAACTCTTGTATAAATTAAAAATCTTTAACATACAACTCTTGTATATTAATCTTAGAAGCAATTTCTACATGATAATTATTTTGAACAACTCTTTGTAAAATAATTATCTTTTTCTCCATTTACATATCATTCATTTTGGCCATCCATTAAAGAAGGAGATGAAGAGAAGTTTGTTTATTTTTCAACACTTGAAAGAATAAAACTCAAAGAACTCTCTCTTACCTCTCTTCCTTGCCATTGCCAAATTCTTCTCCCAAAATTGAATGAATGAATTGAATTCAATTGTTTTGCCAAAATTCATTTTGTTTATTCAACACTTTGATTAAACAAAATAAATAAAATGAAGTGCTCCACCAATTTTATTGTTGGTCTCCCATTTAGAATTAATTAAACCAAGCACTAGAATAATGGCCACCAAAATTAATCTTTACCTAACAATTATAATTACTTTAATTATAATGGGTAATTAAATGGCCAACATCTAGGCCACTCATTGTATTAAAATATAATGCCATGATCTATATATATTATAATATTATCTAATAATATAATAATAATATATGATTTAATTATTCAAAACAATTTTGAATAATTACTTTTTACCTTACTAATTTTTACTACCATGGTTAAATGATAAAAAGGTAAAATCAAATCATGGAACAAATTTTGTCATTTGTCAATATTCTATTAATTAACAACCCTTGTTAATTAATTAAGTGATGTACTTAACAATTAAGTCTTGACAAATGTATAATCCGAGGGATCCCTAAATAATCGTTCTCTTTTACTGAAATTTATTGGATCGAACTATTCAATCCAATCCGCTACCCCAGTGCACAACGAGTATACTTCATATTGTGAGACTCTCTAGGTCCACACCTAATTTGTCATATAGAGCTCCTTCATACGTCCGTGAACAATGTCCCACACACACGTTACGGATATTACAAATTAGCATGTTAGACCATACAAGTTGAGGTTATTACATATTCGTATAATCCTTCCACCATTTATATCCTTGAAGAGCAGAGATATAGATCATCACCGTCAAATCTCTATTTGCTCAACCACGAACTTATCTCCAGATTTATATTTCATAAAATAATATCCACAATACTTTTGTGATATTGTTTATTCCTCCGGAATATCTTTTCCGAGGTTTATGCTTGCGGCCACAAGACTTTCTGAAATACAATCTCAGAGCATTAGGATATACAACCCACTCATATGAGCTGATGGATCCCATATCTACGCACACCGAACTCCATGAGCATCGGACCATACCCAGCGACACCCAGTGGTCAGACCATGAAAGGTTTCTGACATGTGTGCAACCAAAACATGGTGGATCACTCACAAGCCCACCGTGGCGCTCAGGTCAAAGGACCACAAATACTACTCAACTCGGAAGACCTTCCATTGACGGCTTTATGAGATGTCTATTGGATGTCTTCGTGAGTCTGTTCAATATCCAGTCCTTACTGAATACCTGCATCTCTATACGAGCTTCCTACTAAGCTCATGGTTTGCTAAGACTAACCATCTGGACCATCCAGATATAGATATACACTAATCTATAATAATGGGTTTCACCGATAGACCCGCATCGATGAAATTAGATCAGGAACATTATGTTTGAGAACATACTTGCATAATGACATTTCTTAGCACCATCTGCAACTCATTGCAGCTATATCATTACTAATATATTCTCAGGTCATTGTCCCATTTCAGACAAGGCTCTAACTCATTAGATTTTGCTAACTCTTAGTACCACTAACTCTTAGTGTTTATAACTATTAGCGTTGCTAACTCTTAGCCCTGGTCTAAACTCTTTTAGACTAAATCTGAACTCCTTCAGATCATACAATGTCTAAACGTTACAAACATCTTACCATTTAATAAAAATTATATTAACGATTTTATTAGAAATAATAATTTTATAAATACAATCACTATGTATTTATACATTATAGGATGGCACGTAAGTACAAATCCCAACAATTATTGTGTTCTTGTTCTTGCTGTTATTCATGGATTGGTTTGATACTTTTGATTTTGTGATGAGTTAAACTTGTTATTATAGGGTTAGACTATGTGAACATAATATGTAGTTGGATTTCATTGATTATTAATTTATGAACTAAATACATTATAATTGATTCATTCTATCTTGTGTTTAATGCTTTCATTATATCTGGCCAATTATTTGAATGATTAAGAAATCATGATGAACTTGACAAAGAGATTCATATGTTTAGCGTAAAATATTTGATGCATGATCATAGGGTAACAATTATGAGCTCCATTTAAGATAGACATATACATAGGTGGCATGTATGATATTATTTAGACTTGATCTTAACGAACTACATTCCAATTTAATTACCATAGACATATAGGTGATTGTTAGAACGTGCAATATAGTCACTTGACCATCGACAGTGGTTTATGATGAGATTAGTGTTTACACCAACAATTTATATTAAGGGTTTAACTAAGTGGTTAATGAATCCGATGAAATACTCGGAGATGAGTCTGTACCCTAGATTATTATCCTTTGGTGAATTTATTTCTTTATTTGTTTGCTATTTAGGTTTAATTTAATTTGATAGAATTACGTTAATTAATTAAATTTTAGATTTTGATTTTTCTGAATAAAAGTTAAGTAGATATAATTTTAGTAATTGATTGAATAATTAGATCACGTATTCCCCGTGAGAGTGAGAATGATATATGAACTTAAATCCTATATTACTTAATACATTAACGTGAGCTTGCTCTTAGCTACTATAGAACCAATCAACTATATGTCGCCTACTTGTGGGAAAGCAAAATCTCGCAATAATCTTTGTATTCCAACTTGGTTTTGCTCAGCCATCATGAATAAATTAAACATAACTATAAAAAAAATAAAAATAAAAACAAATGAATAATAACTATACAAAAATAAAAATAAAATAAAAGTAACTATAAAAATAAGAATAAATAGAAAAAAAAATCTAAAGTAAAAGTAAGATAGATTGGTATTAGTGTTAACATAAACAATAAACTAATTCTCTGGTAACGGCACAAAAAACTTAATGTGCAATATCTAGTTAAGCTCAAGTGCAGGCTATTATAAACAAGTACTATAAGATTAGTAGAGTATTGTTCCTATGATAAATTATTGTTATTATTTATGTTAAGTACTAAAATTGGGTATCCATACTTTTATTCATGCTAAAGAAAATTAAAAAATAGTAATCTAAACAAAATAATAAAAAAAAATTAACAAGATAGAGTAAAGATAACAAGATAAAAGCATTAATAATAAATAAAACCTAGGATTACAACTATCTCGATACATTTCTTGAACCAATTAATCTTTTTTTAAGTTAATATCTCAATATGAATTGTTGGCTAGATTTTTAATATTATCACAAGCCTTTATCGATGGTCGAATGACTATATCTTACTCTAATAATTACCTATATATCTATGATAATTAGCATAAAATAAGACTCATTAAGAATTGGTGGAATACTTCCATCCTATATGAATCTCGTAATTATTACCCTATGATCATATATTAAATTATTCAAGAAAAATATCTAAATTCCTTTATCAAGTTCATTAGAGTTCCCATAACAATATAATTAATGATCAAGTAATTATAAAATATTAAGTATAGAATAATTGAATAATTTTATTATTGAATTAATAAAAATAAGAAAAGAACTTGAATTTAATTATATACTGAGTTCAAAAGTTTAACCTTATATATAAAACTTAGTTCATGATGAAATAAAGAATTATATAGCTTATCGATAATAACATCATAAAAATTATAGAAAACTAGATAGAAAAAAAGTTGAAAAGATAAAATTAATTTTGTTTCAATCTTCAATCTTATAGTCTTTTTGATTTTTCAAAAATTTGCTCTTTTTCTCTCTTCTTAATTGTTAAAATAAGCTTTTTGGTCTTCATTTATAGGCTTATATTTTTAATTTAGGGTAAAACATTAAATATAAGTCAGATTATGAATTTTTTTTTTTTGCATTGACATTATTCACATGTTACTGTTTATGTAGCACCAGGGTGCTGGATTTTAGGCGTTGGGACACTGAAGACACTTGAGTGTTATGAGGTTAATTTTTTGGCGTTACGGCGCAAATGCTGTAATAAAAGTACTGTAGCTTTTACTGTAGTAATCTACTATAATAATTTTGATATTTTTGCTTTGTTTTCTTTGAATTTTCATTCTTATTTGATCTATTAACTCAAAACCTACAAAATAATAATAAATTATATAAAAATCTAAATAATCTTTATTTAAACGAACAAATATTAGCTTTGGAAGTTGATAATATTAAACTTAATTAACCCCCAATCATTACAGATGGTACTAGAGCTGGATCTATCTTGCGGTATGGGCTCGCGAGCCTACAGTTTGGACTACAGATAATGCACACGTGCTTTGAGACCCTTTAGGTCTAGTCCACATGGATCAGCCATGTGTGCCCGTGGGGCTGTTAGAGTGCTTATTAAAGGTGCATGCATGTGATAATGTGTTCATTAAATCAAATCATGCATGTCATAAATACATTGTGCAGTGGAATCGAAATATAATTTTCTATTTAAAAAACACATACTAAATGTAAATCAATTACACTAAGAGTTTTAGAACTCGCATTTGAAGCCTTTCGGTGAAGATTCAAATTTTGGAGTCTCACATTGAAGCGTAATCGTAAACTATTCTAGTCTGCAATAACCAGTGAAATTACAAATCTAAAATGACAGCTTAAAATCGCCCACAAGATCAGATTGCTTAACATTTAAGCATTTTCTCTTAAATAGCCAAAAATGGACTTAGGGACTTAAGTGAAACAATTTCAAACTTCTTCCCATAGCCGATTCTTACACTTTTTCAAATGAAAAATCATTTATTTTTTATATTCCTTTTGCATATTGCCAAGTGTCAAGTATAAGCCATGCAAACCATTTATATGGGTGACATTTGTCATATCATTTTTCATACATGGTGTCATTTGTGGTCATTTGTTACACAAATGACCATGCATGGATGCCATGTGTCAACTTTTCATTAGTTAACCACTTTAACTAATAAAATATAGGTTTAACACGTAAACATTAACATGTGCTTCTCGAGAGATCTTAAAATAAATCTTACTTTTCAAAATTTTCTCGAATTGAATAGTTCGACCTAATACGCTACCCTAGTATTCAACGAGTACACTTTATATTGTAAGACTCTCTAGGTTTATATTTTGTTGTCTAATAGAACTCTTTCGTAAGTCTGTGAATGAGGCTCCACACACACGTTATCAATATTACAAAATGACGTATTGAACCATATAAGTTGAGGTTTACTATATACATATAATCTTTCAAGCACCTATATCTTTGAAGAGCAAATTATAAATCATCACCGTCAAATCTCTATATGCTCGACTGTGAACTTATCTCTCGATTTGTATTTCTATAAAATATCCGCAAACTCATTTGAGATATTATTTAACCCTATGAAAAAACTCTTTTTTTAGGGTTTTTGCTTATGGCCTTACGACTTTCTGAAATATAATCTCGGAGCATTAGGATATACTACTCACCAATATAAGATGACAAATCCTATATCTATGTACATCAGATTCTATGAGCATTAGACTATATCCAATAACACCCAGAGGAAAAGTTTTTGACATGCGTAGAATTAAAGTATAGTGAATCACTCACAAGACCACTGTGACGCTCAGGTTAAAGGACTACGAATACTACTTGACTCGAAAAGAACCCTCAATTAACAGCTCTGTGGTATGTCTATTGGAGATTCTCATGAGTCTGTCAATACCCACTCCTCACTGAATACTAACATGCCTATATGAGCTTCCACTAAACCAATGGTTTGCTAAAACTAACTGTTTGAATAATTTAGATATAAGCACACACTGATCCCAAAGGTATACCAATAAACCCGTGTCAGCAACCATAGATTAGGAATGATATTTTCGAGAACATAATGCACAATGATATTTCTTAGCACCATTTGCAATTATATCATTACTAATATATTTTCATGTCTTTGTCCTATTTTAGACTAAGTTCTAACTCTTAGAATGCTAACTCTTAACTCTAACCTAAACTTCTTTAGATCTACAATGTTTGAAAAGTAACAAGCATAGTACCATATAATTAAATATTAACAATTTATTTGAAATATTTATTGTATAAATATGAAATAAATAAATATTCATATAAAATTTGAATGGCACGTAAGCACCATCTCCAATACCTAATGCACATGAGGTCGTGTGTCCCCTACGAGGGGTATAGAGTATGACACTTGTGATCTAAAATTCCAGAGACCATAAATAATAGGGCCAATATGAATGAGGTAAGGGTCAAGTGTCATAATCCTATATTGCTTAATTAAATAATGTTTATGAGCTATATATATAAAGCCCATTCGAAAATAATATAAGGCCTTTTAGATAAACCCCATAACAAAACCATTGAAACCTAAACCTAAAGTGAACAATATCATAATGTGTGAGAGTGAAATGTTACATAGGTCTTACGAAAAAATTGGTAAAATGATACTTATTATTGCAAATACTAAGTGAGATGTTACATCGGTCTTATGAAAAAACTAGTAAAATGCCAGTCATTATTGTAGAAATAATGAAGGAGAGCAGTGTTCTGATGGATGAAGAAACATATAAACTACAGAAACGATTTTTAAAAGATTTTATGTCTATTTTAATTTAGCAATAAGATGGTATAAGAAAAATACCTCAATCGCGAATTTTCACAGATGTTTTCTGCTAACACCAACAAATCTTCTACGCTGTATCTCCCATCAATGGACTACTTGTGTGGGCGAGTTGATAAATTGCAGAAGATCTAATTCTGTGTTCTTTATTTTTCTCTCTAAAAAAATTTAGTCCAAAAGAACATTAATGAATAGTACGTAAAAATGGTTTTAAAACTCATTTTTATAGTACAAAAATCCTTATGTTATCTAAACTCTTAATCTTAATAGGATTATGATAAAATAATATCTTTATGTTATTTTAATTTAGATAATTAAAATGATAAATATAATATCTAATATTATCTTTAATTAAATAATTTAGATAATTCATAATTATCTAATTATTTAATTTATTTAAATAATATAATTATTTTAATTTAAATAAATAATTTAATTATTTATTTAATTTCATAACTATTATGAATTAGGCTAGTAATTGATTGAGCCCAACAAGTTTAATCAAATTAAATATGGACTAATCAAATTAATTAATTGGTTCTAATAAGTTTAATTAAATTAAATTTGGGTCAATTAATATTTTACATCTAACAATTAATTCAATAGTCAATTTCTGTGTTTATGAAGTCAGCATGGGGACTTAATAGACTTATAAAATTAAGCTCCAATAAATTAAATCATTTGATTAAACTCTTTAATCAATATGATTTTATTTATTAACTTTATATTATTTCATTAAAAATATATAGCTGAACTTTTAATTTTATAAATAAATTATAAAATAGAAAACTGTCTTTATCCATTTAATAATCATTTTATATAGATCAATCCTCCACAAGTGTTCATAATTAGAGTTAAGTCGAGTGTCCGTTAACCTCTCTAATTACATCTTTATCCTTGATCCACATTAATCCTCTTTTGAACATTTAATTTGTGAAATTTACAAATTTATTATTATTTTCTTTAACTTTTAAAAAAAATTGAGCGCTTATAATGTTCAATACTAGAATCAATTATCAAGTGAACAACTTATCTAACTTCTTTTCGGAAGAAGTGGATTCTATATCTGTGAGAAATGTTCCCAGTTATCTATTTTGTTACATTTATAAAATACTTAGTAATTGACTGAAAATATTTTATAATTTTTTCCTTGTAAATTAATAAACATAACTCAATGAATAAGAGTTCATTAATCACTTAGAATTAAGATTAATCCATATATGATTATATTGTGATAAAATAAATTCTCTTTACTAACGGAGATTAATAGAGAATTAATTTTGTTGTGATCCAGCCCTATATAATCAATATTATATAAAGTGTCTCCATTTTTTTTATGTCAACACATAGAATGATCCGGATAAAATCATTGTATATAATATACAAATAGACCTTACTTATAGTCTATTAAAATGAAGTTTCTATTTCCATTCAGACTAATGACAAGTTTAGATTATTACGCTTAAACTTAATCTTCTCGTATATAACTATTATATACTATTTTTAAAGTTATATATAATAATTAAGAAATTTCATGATATTTGAATAAAACAATCATAAATATAAATATAATATTAAATGATTAATTTTTATTAATTATTTTTAACAGTATCTAAATATAAATAATTATATTTTTAAGACATACTTCCAACATAAACTTGTAAAAATAATTAGCCAAATGCCTCAGAGTGAAATTTCTAGTAGTTTTTTTTGAATGGAATTCAAATAAAAATTTCTTTGAAAAAAGTGGGAGGCTTTATTTTTTCCTCGGCCAACATGGAGCAGAAGAGTTTTTGATGTTTTGGGTCTTCCATTTGATTGTTTTTGTTGTAAATGGAGGAGCATACTAGAAATATCAGTGCTCAGGAAATGTTGCCATTCATTTGAAATTTAATTATTTTGTATTCACGTTCAACCACCCAATATGTCCTGACAGTCTCCCCTTATTCCAAGCCATCAGAGAAAATGTCAAAGGCTGCGAAATACCCCAATTGATGGTTTTGCTGCATTCTCACTCTATAATTCTCGAAGAGAAATCAACAAAGAGCGCTCTACTAGGCGATAGCATGTTTCCTTCTTGGTTGCTGTTAATTTTTTTTACTGTTGTAGAAAAATATGCCGCAAATAGAGGCCTAATGATGCTAAAAGTACAAGGGTTTAATGTTGCGTGGTTTCACAACAGGGATTTTCTTCTGACCTTCCAATCCGCCCAAAAGGTGTGTTGAAGTTTGTACAATTTGAGTGGAACTTGATGTCATTGAAGTTTTTGTACCTTGATGATCTTTTCTAGTAACGTTGACCAACTAATAAAATTGATGGTTTTTTTTGGCTTAGTTATTTCATTGTCCAACCTAAATTCATAGAGAATTATGACTGGTAAAGCGGACCCCTCCCAAACAAGCAAAGTGATGATTACACATGACAGATCTCTTGTGGATTTGTCATTGTGTCAAACCAATCTGCAATATCTTAAGTTTCAAACTCACCAATGAATTAGTAGTTCACCAATATTATCATATTTTTATAACCATAAAAGTAGTTTATTAGACATGTATTTTTATGGTATCAGCTGGGGGGATTCACTTTCCTAATCCAAACTTTTCAGTATGTAGGTGGGTTGGTGGGGTAGTTAAGAAATAATAAGAAACAAGCCGCAACATAAAAAAAAATACATACAAGGATAAGAATAAGCTGCGTAAGTAGTCAATTGTACTCTATTCAGCCGAACAAAACTCTAACCACAATAAAGAAAAGAAAATGTACAAGAATTAATTTAAGAGAGAGAAAAATTAAAATATAACAAAGGAGGTTATGGAGTAGCAGAGCATTACGTGAAGAATAACTGCAGCAACCAAAAGGGCAGAGGGGTTTACCCAACCCAACCCAACCCTTACATATCTGTAATCTGCTTCTCTTAGATCCTTATTTGAGTTGGTCATACTGAGAGACCGAAATGCCCCTCTTTTGTTTGTATAATTACAATAAATTAAAGTTATTAATGATCCATTAATGAATCAACCTGGGTTGAGTTTGAACAAAATTTACTTAGCATTTTCATTTTTCAAATAGTTAAACTGACATGATCTCTTGACTAATATTAGAATACATTCCATGAATTCATCAAAAGTTTCTAAAAACAAATTGAGTTAAAACTGGTACATATGGAAACAGGACCGTACCAAAGACGAAGAAACGTGGTATTTACGCGTAAATTTAGTCGGTAATCAAGGTCAATTAAATCCTCCACAGCCGCTGAAGAGCAAATGATTCGTGTGTACATCTTCGGCGTGATGACACGCGTACACACTACACAGCAACCGTTCCCTTTTGAAGTGGAAGCGTTTTGCACGCGCTAAAAAGGAAAGTGGACCGTTTAACTCTGTAAAGACTTTCCGCCAAATCTAAACTAAGATTATAAAAATCTCTCGAACGTTTCCACGTAACTATTTAGCTGAGTTGCAGGTTAGAAGTTGGAGCTCGAAGCAGTGATCCATTAGATAACAAGAAAGTAACAGAAACAATAATAAGCTTTTTTCTGTCTCTGTGTCTCTGTTTCTTCTATGGCTGCACCTGAAGATTGGGAGCTTGGTTTTGAAGAAGGAATGTCTTGGCTTCCTTCTCAAGTTCTAGATGAAGCATTTTCGGATATTAATAATAATAATAAGGTCTCATGCATTTTCTTGTTCTTTAGAATCTTTACTTCATTTATTTATTTACATTTTGCCTATAAATTTGTATACTGGCTTCTTCTTTACGTTCTCAGTTGTGATTTTGATGTGCTGTGAAACTTGTTTTAGTTTAATTCATTGTATATTACATTTTCCTCCTGCAGAAACAAGTGAAGAACCAACAGCGTCAAATGCATCATCATCGTCCAAAATTGCCCGCAGAACAGATTTCCCCGGTATTTATTTATTCTTTCTCCTTCTTCTGGAAAAAAAAAAGTTTAAATTTTCCTTAAGTGACAGGAAGAGAATTAAGAAACTGTAAACCACGTAAATTTGAGTCTGTATTCTGAAACTGAAGCTATTATCTCTGTATTGGCATGTTAATGATTTGCCATCGCGGGAAGTATAATAGTTCCGAATTGAGATCTAGGACTTCTTACGCAAGGAATATATATTTAGGATTATTTTCTAATGCATTCTCCTTAAAACCTTACTTGTTGAGCTTGGAGTAGAAAGCTTTTTTTTTTCTTCGGGTTTTTGTTTGTTTTTTCTGTCTTCTAGTAAAAAATGAACACTGTGCTGCTTACAATAAATGATGAGGAGTGACGTTGTTGCCTTCCTGGAGTTATAGCAGGGATTGGATTTTGAGGAAGAGTGATTAAAAAATATATGTTCTCTTGTGATTGTCGGACAGGCTATAAAAAGCAATATTGGGAAATATTAGGGAATTACAGGCATTTTTTTTTTCTGGTCTAATGGCATCAACTAATGATTACTTTCTTTCGTTAACAAAATGTGAATCATTTTAGGAACAGATTAATTTAGCAATTTTGTCTGTACGCAGCTACGACTTTTCCAACTAGCGTATATCTATCAAATAAGTGAGTTCCTCCTGTTTGGTAAACAATATACGGAGCATATATGTCTACTTAGCCCAATGTTAATTTTGTGATTGAAAAACATGGACAAGTACAAACTTTTACACTCGCTCACATAACCATGTCTATATATGCAGGAATATCAAATTTATGTTTTGTTTTTTTTTAGTTTTTCAGTAAATATGCGCGATACACCGATTTGATCAAATTCAGGAAATTGAAAATGAACCAGAAATTACAATTCTGAATAAACTCAACCTTACAACTCAGATATATCTACTGATGTTTTATTTCCTCCTGGCTTGATATGTGTGAGCAGCACTGGAGAAGTAGCTCAAGACATTGTCATAGACCAAAATATCCCACAAATAGGGAATCGAAAGGATCCGGAATGCAAGCTATTTTTCTAGATTCTGGCAGAAGATCATGTGGAACTGGAGTTTTCTTACCACAGATGGATGGCACCAACTTCCAACCAAGCAGAAAACCAGGCAATTAATTACTATTTCTCAATTCTTTTTTTTTTGTTAAAAAAAAAAGAACCCCAAAAAAGAAAATGGCATCCATAAGATATATATATATATATATATATCTCCATTAATATAATCATATTAATTAATAGAAATATAAATTGAACTATGTTTGTTTGTTGCAGCTTGCTCTCCTGTCCTCCTTCCTTCACGTGTTGTACAAGCTCTCAATCTCAACGTGCATGAAATAGGTTTACAAATTTCACCCCGTAAAGGTTCTTATGTTCTTTCCTCTTTTTATGTGTATTTTCTTATGCTCTTTGGTTGATCGTTACACTAAAGGAATCATCTTCATTTGCAGATCCCAAAAATAATAAACCAAAATGTGGGGATTGCAATAGGTCAATCAAAAATAATAAAAGTGGAAACGATGTATCAGGAAAATGCAATGTGATCTCCCAGAATCAGAGTTCTTCACCGGAGATATTTCTTCCGAAGGAATGGACTTACTAGCTCTCAGATGATTTTAATTAAGTGGGGTTGTTACCATAAGAAAAGAATCTATAAAAGCAAAAGCGTGAGATTAGCTGTGTTGCTGTTGATTTCTACCTAATTTGTCATCTAAAATTGTGTAATTTAAATAATTAATTAAGAGTAGCACAAAATCTCATTGCCATGATCCATTTTTTGTTGAAACATATATTTCACTCCCTTATTATGGTGTAAAATTTCAGATTCTTTCATGCTTTTATCACTTAAAATTGCACCCATTGAGTTCGGATTTGTTTGACCAAATAAAACGAGAGCCAACAGAGTTAAAATTGCACCCATTGAGTTGGGACTTTGGGGCATCTACAATTTGAATTTTTTTATAATGCGTTGGATACTAGTGTTTGGTTTGAACTTTGGGGCATCTATCTACACTCTAACAATTCTACCAGATGAATAAGTCTATAATTCAAAGAACAACTGATCGTTATGAATGATCGCATAAGTGATTAAGAAAAAGTGAAAATTAAATGATTTTTATTTTATTTTTTCGTAAATATGCCTAATAGCAATCATTGTCTGTTCTAGACCGATAACAAAAATTCTCAAACAGGAGGCCCCGCCATTCTCAATCAGTGAGAATATTTGGGAGAATTTAATAATTTTTTTTAAATGTAAATGTCATTACCTAAATAAGATAAAAAATTTGTTAATAGGATGTAAGCGGAAATGACAAAAAAAAATTGATAGAATTCTCTATTTTTATATAAATATGAATACGGAATTCCGTCCACTTTATTAAACTATTTTACTAAAGTAGGCTTGTGGCATATAGTGACATTATCTTTTTGGTATTGCTTGTTTATATAGCAAAACGGATTTTGTTTTTTTGTTAAAAAGCTATTCATTTGACAATTAAACTCTCTCTAAATATATATAACTAAGTTTACCAAGTGAAGTTTCGCAAATTGAAAGGGAAGAGTTAAGTACGTAGATGTAGATTTTGTATTTTGGGCTATGAATTTTGAATGTAATAACGATGATGAAATTGGAGACATTGTCGATGATAATAGACCAATTGAAGGGAAACGCTGGTCGAAAATCTTAAAAATAAAAAAGCTCTCAATAGCCACCCCTTTTTAGTTTTGCTTCTCGTCGAAGAGGGTGCTCCTGTCCCTTTTTCAGCGGCCCTCACCACCAAATAATTTAACTTTTACTGTTCTAATAATATTTTCTTTTCTTAATTTTGTTTTCATTTTATTTTCTCTTTCTTTTATTTTTTTATTTTTCTAATTTTCAGTCTATTTCCTCTCCTTTCATTGTGCACCTCATCAACGTTTTCAATTTGAGAACCCACAACGCCGTCAAGTCGTCACATAAGGCTGATGCATTGGTGTGCACCCCTTCACCGTCACATCCCTTGGCTGCCGAATAGTTCACAATTTTTGCTATTGTGTAACCACCAACTTCCTCTGGTTTTCACAGTGTCTTCGCAATCGGTTTTTGCTTGGATTCAATTGACATCGCTTTTCCAGTTTTGTCTCTCTCCCCAACGATCATGCAGCAAGATGTTTTTGCGATAGAGGCCATTTTGACTACTGTTTCGACCACAAACTTCGTCGCTACCGGTTAGCTACTAAAATTATATATTGTGGATTCTTACTTGTTTGATGTGTACTATAATTGGTTTGAATTGGGTGTATTTGACTATATTGTAAAATAGTATTTTGTAATTTTGTTTAAACAGTACCTTAGGTAGTAATTCTCATGTGCAAAGTCTTTTTCTTTTGTGTGAGATAATTTTTTTTTTCATGAAGTTAAATTCGTGTGAGAGTCGAATCTTCCTATTTATAATAAGGGTAAATATCTCTTATGGGATAAATCCCACCTCAAGATCTCATTATTTATCTATTGTTAGAGAACTAGATTTCGGTAGGTCACAAAAAATTTAACCTATTATTGTGAAACATCTCAATAAATATTTAATGTATATTATTAAATTTATTATGTAATATTGTGAAGTTATTTATAATATTATATTTAAAATTAAAAAAAAAACTGGAGATACATTTAAATAACAAAAAATAAAAAACCGAAATTGGAGATGCATTACATAAATTTCCTTGTTTTTTTTTTTTATATGTTAATTTCCCTCGTCTTAACTTCGCTGACTTTCATTTTTCATTTTATAATTGGAAATACAATTTATTTTTCCAGAAAGAAAATGAAAATCCACGTGGACGTTGCAGGGGTTATAATATAATCCTGAAAGTCGCAAATCATGGACCTGAGCTCTTTGTTTTGCTTTTGCCTCACCCTTGGGCCAAAGTCTCGCCATGGAAGCAACTGTGCTTAGCTCCAATCACTTCACTCCCAAACTCTTCACCACAAAGCCCGTAAAACTCGGAGGTAAGTTCGCCGTTTTTTGTTTCCTGAGAAAACGTAGGAAAAATAGGAAGAAACAGAAGTAGAATTATGCGAAAAGGACTTTGCAATTCTTTTACTTTATATTTTATTTTTTAATTGTCTGAAAACCTAGAAATCACAATCTTATGCTAAACCTAGTTCCATAATGGCGTAGACATTGTAAACTTTTGTTGTCTTTGGTTACTTGGTAAACTATGTTTGCTAGATTGTACTTTCAGATTTAACTATCACCTGCATTTATTGGCTTCGTTTGTATCTAAGATTTTTGCACAGCGAGTTGTGTGTTTATGATATTTCTATTTTTAATTATATGCTGTATAATACTTTTTCTGTGAGCCGAATTGTGGACAATGCTCACTTGGATATTTGGAATGTTAAGCAAAATATATTTGTCTTGAACTGGTATAATTGGTTTCAATTTTGAACCAAACATTAATTTTTTCCCTGTATTATGCATGCTGTGAACAATCAAACATGCTTTTAGAGGGATTTGGAGCACTTGGAAAGCTAATTGAAGTTGCATTTGGAATATATGGTGATGGACTAGTTGATTGAGTGCTGTTTTTTTCTTATCAACTCATGGGGATGGAGTAATTGATAATTGTTTTTTTCTGTATCAATAAACTTTACATTTTTGTTGGCTGTGATGTTGGGATAACTTTTCTCGAATTCAGTATAAGCTATGTCTTCAGAACTTGAATATTCTAATCCCAGTTATGTGATAATATAAATTTGAGACTGGCACACTTCACTTTTTTTTTTAATATATTAATTTTATGTTATCTTAAGCCGCATCCATATACATCTTTGACCCTTACACAACATTCAGGTGCGCTCGTGGAGTATGGTCACCGATTTTACCATCCATTTTGTACCAAAACCTTTTCTTCAGTCAAATTGAGTCTATTAGAATCCAGAAAAAGGCATTTTGTGCTGCTAGATAGACATCTTTTGCCAAGAGCAAACAAAAGATTTTCTATTAATTCTTCCGATCAGCTTCGAAGTGACTATAAGAATGTTGAGCCAACATCTGCACTATCTATAAACCACGAAGCTGGTCCATTAAGATTGGATGATGGTGCAGATAATCTCAGTTCACATGATGTCAATAACAATGAGAATTTGCAGTCAAGGCCTAAAATGTTTAAAAACAGGTTTCTGAATTTTGTTCGCCTAAGTTCAGTCCTCAACAATACTGCAGAATCATTTTTTAAGAGTGAGATACGGCGGAGGTTATTTGTGACTGCTGTACTAATCATAATAAGTCGTATTGGGTATTTCATTCCTCTACCTGGATTTGATAGAAGGTTGATACCACAAGATTACCTTAGCTTTGTCTCAGGATCCATTGGTAAGTAACATAAATAGACTCACTTATTTGCACATATAAATGTAGTATTTATTATATCAATTGTTTCCCATCCAGTTTGCTAGAAGATTTAATGTTTTCTTTGTTCATACATACATGTTGTCATTCATGTTTTTTTGGCAGATGAACTTGGTGATTTTGGAGCTGAGCTCAAACTATCCTTTTTTCAGCTTGGAATAAGCCCCCAGATAATAGCATCAATAATAATGCAGGTTTATAACTTTTTTCTTGCATCCATTTCACCTACTCATCGCTTGCATGTTGTGTAATATAACTTTCGACTTCCATTTCATGTTGTTGGTTGAAAAATTGTAGTTCTTCTGTATATTGAACCATTTTTTAGTGGCTGAAGAAGGCTTTCTCTGTTACTCATGAGATGCCATTTAACTGCTCATTATTCTGTGAACTGGTACAAATCATGATTTTTGAGTATATATGTCTTTGTGGTCTAATTATGTGTCAAGTTTTTGCCTCTGGTGCCTGCCAAATTCTCGTGTCATTTTTTTGGTTCTGGAGTAACAATTTTGAATTACTGAATTTCATGTGCTATTATCTTTGGTTCTAGATATGTGTTGTTGCAATTTGGGAGCTGCTAAATGTTTGCTTAATCATCAATTTGATACTAGTTAAGTATGCAGAACGAAAGAGAATCTCTTTATACGTCCTTTCATATTTTCCATTTACCTTTCAATGGTTTTAGAGTTTTCTCATTCATTTGAAAATTTAGAAATAATATCTTATGTTTTTGATAGATGTCACATCTCACATCGCTCGTGAAGATGAGCCTAGGATGACTTATACTTGGGCCCTTTTAACTAAGTAGATGCGTTTTAGGTGAAGGACACACGCGTGAAGCCCAAAGCGGACAATATCTACATAGTTGTTGGGTTTGGATGTTACAATAGATGTATCAAAATTTGTGGTGAATAGTTAGCTGATACAAGCTATTGAACACTGGTTGTAGTCGGTTATGCATAAGAGTATACATGTTCCAGAAAATTGTAGATACTGTTTTTTGGAATATCTCTCTCTGTGCTTAATTTGTGTTTCATGCTGCTGCTTCATGCAACTCTTTGCTGCGATGCTCACTGACATGGGAGTGTGAAATGGAGTAGTGAAATCCCTTTCTCCTGTGGTATGGTATTTGCTTATAATTGTGTGTAAATGGTTGAATGTGCAGGTTCTCTGTCATCTTGTGCCATCATTGGTAAGGCTGCGGAAGGAAGGCTTAGATGGACATGAGAAGATTAAGAGTTATATGTGTGTCTAGTTATTCATCTCAAGCAGTGGGACAAGTCTTCGCTACATATTTATTGAGTATTATTGTCAATCAATCTATATCCGAAGGTGTTTGACCCTATAGATCTTTCACCTTATTTCAGGTGGTGGATGTCACTTGGATTTGCAATATTGGAAGCTATTATTGTTGCTTGTTATTCACTTCCATATTCAATTTATGCTGCTAGTCACACGTAAGTTAACAAGAATAATCATTTCAAAAGTATTATTTGATTTTTAATATCTCTAAGTAATTGCAATGGCGTTCAGATTCTTCTAAAATGCTCAAATGAAAAAGTATAATATTTATTTTTTGTACTTTTATTCATAAATTAATGTTTGGATAATCTTTTCTGTTTCTATACCGACCATGCTTTTTGTATTAAATGTTCTCTTAAGTTCATTGTTGATGGATGATTGGTGGTACTGTTTGGCCTTGGATGATTTTTTATTAGAAGGCATTTGGGATGTTATAATTTTTATTCTTCTTGCAGGGTCAAGCATGTGATGGTGACAGCCTTTTTGTTGGTTTGTGGTGCAATGACTATGACATGGATTTGTGATACAATATCGGAATCTGGATTTGGTATTTTCTTGACTTGTTTTCTATTTTCTCTGCTTGCTTGCCTAGTGATATACTTATTGTTGCTATATTAGTGGATAAACTCTTAACCTTTATCCATAGTTGTCTAATTTGCTACATAATTTTGGATTAGATTTAATGCCAAGAAGTTGTTGGATTTGTTCTTGACATTCTTGTGTATATAACAATCATCCATGTTCGCGAGATTCTTCTGAAGCCATTTATACTGAAAACTAGATCTAGTGATTGGGAAGATTTCAGATGAAATGGCTTAAAGGCCAAGAGAATAAGTTGGCTGGGTAGGATTGACAGAAATAGAAGTTGATTTCATTTTGCAAGATTTATAGTGAATATGAAGAAGATAAATGTCTACTCATAAGTTTTTCAATTTTTTCACTACACGTGGAATGCATTCTCAGTTGTAAACACTATTTTTTCTGAAAAATATGCATTGAGCAGCTTCCTTTTCTATGTCAGTCATTGAATGGGGATAGCATCTCCCAGAATGAGTGTAGCCTACCTCTGAAAGTGTTTGATTTGTGTTGACAATATATAGAGGGTGAGAACTTCTCTGTTGGAACAGCATAGAATTTTAGGTGGGCGTGTTCGCTCATTTGGACAACTTTATCATATTATCTTGTGTTAATTTATACTCCACCTTTGCTTTTGCCTCCTTGCTTTGCATTTTTGGGGGGTTTCTCTATTTATTCATTTATTGATTGCTGAGGTTGTTTGACACATGTTCTGTAGTATGAAAATATTAATCTGATGTGGCAATTCTGTTTGATCTGATTGTTTTCCTATTTTGGTAGTCTGTAGTCATATTAAATATGCACATGCATACTATTGTCTTATAGATTTTGGTGTAATTTTCTTTCCTAACTGGTCACGCATATTTCAGGCCAAGGTTCATCTCTGATAATATGTGTTGGTATATTGACGGGTTACACTGACACATTGTACAAGATGTTGTCTCAGCTCTTAGGTATGTCATAAGATATGATCTTACCACCATTTAATTTGTGGATTTCTCTTTTTCCTTTTACTTTTCTTCAAAACTAGGTCCAAGTTTGAGAACAAATAACTAATCATTTAGTTCTTTTCCTGCAAAAGTTCACCTGCATTATGTTGTTGCCAAAAACTAACAAGTTAGCCTGATCCTTGGAGCTGCATGAGATGCTGGCTTCTTGGCCTGAAGTGTTACAGTCGACCCTTTTGAAATATTGCAGTCATCAAACTCATCGATTAAATGAATGATTAAATATTTTCTGGGCTTCTTCTGTCCTGAACAAGAAGAAAACATTTTCGTTTTTTCACATGACGTTTCATTTCTAATCATTTCATGAATATAGATTTTCTTTTTTTTAACTATTTTTATTTTTTATTACATGAAATATAAACCAAACCCCTACCT
Source organism: Ailanthus altissimus (assembly GCA_946807835.1). Taxonomy (NCBI): domain Eukaryota; kingdom Viridiplantae; phylum Streptophyta; class Magnoliopsida; order Sapindales; family Simaroubaceae; genus Ailanthus; species Ailanthus altissimus. The sequence continues at coordinate 28,262,334 of OX327684.1, forward strand.
GCCTTGGTGTGAGCATGTTTGAACCCCAGACCTTTTGTATCATCTTGAGAAGCTTTACCAGTTGAACCAATTAAAAACCCATATTTCATGAATATGGCATATTTAGTCTACTCAAAGCTGAAAATTGAAAGAGCTTCAGAGGTTCTTGAGAAAGAGAAGTTTATATTCTCACTTCTGGTCATACCTTACTTTGCAAATGGAAGATATACTATCTGGATTACGATAAAGGAGTTAAAGTTTTATGATGATAAAAAATTTACCTGCAATCCATAGGATCAGAAGCATGAACTAGTGTTAGAAGATATATACTGCATGAATGAACCAACTGGAGTAGTTGTACGGGTCTGTACATAGAGCTCCAATCAACTAAAATGTGATTGAAATATGAATATAGCAGATCAGTTGTTTAAACATCGACTTTCAATTACTAGTAATTGTGTTTGTGAAGGGTGGATGAAGGATAGGAGAATGTGAACGAAATCGTTCCTCTAAACTACTATGTTAATGATAATTTCAAAATGGAGGCAGAAACCATTTTGGCTATAGAAGGATCTGTTGACCATTGTGATTTTTTTTTTTAACTTTGTTGTATCTTGTCATATCTATTCAATATTAGTGTTAGGGAACAATACCAATTTCATGATTTTCATTATACTGTAGGAAGTGCTGTCAGTTGGTGGCCGTATATGCTTGCTGTGTTGGGAGTTTTTACTGTAGTCACTATGTGGGCAGTTGTTGTGACTGAAGGTTGCAGGAAAGTAAAACTGCAGTATTATGGGTTTAAACTAGCTTCTGCTGCAAGGTAAGACCATAGTTTTTTGCTATCCATAAATATGAAAGTTCTTTCTTCTGGAAGAAAGCACCAGACTGCATGATTTTATACGATTTTTTTATCTTTAATTTTAAATATCAAGTAATTGACCTGCGAAGCAGCTCTGTTGTAGGTAGAGGATGTTGCTAGTGTTGTGTGCTATTTGTTTTTTAGTAGCCTTGACAATGACTGATAATTTGCTTTCAGAAAAGATCTAGTTGAAAATATTTTATTCCCCTAAGATGCAATAGCTTCTGGTTTTCCGGCATTAATTTCTAACTTGTGGTAATAAGATCGTGTTCGTTGATGTTTTTGTTTTTTTGGTTGGTTCTGTATATTGCACAGAGAAGATTCTCCAATTACGGAAGTGGAACCCTACATCCCTTTTAATATCAATCCATCAGGAATGCAACCTGTTCTCACGACGACTTATCTCTTGGCATTTCCTAGTATTCTTGCAAGGTAATTGCATCCAAAACGACCTGGACATGTTTTTCCACTTTTTCATTTTGTATCTGGAAGATGAAAAGCCATCATGTATCCCAATTCTGTTACTGAAGTGAAACCTTGTTCTGCATTCGGATTATCTCTGTTTTCATCATATTAAGTCAACTGGGTTCATAGCCTGTTGTGAACACAGAAAAAATATGCTCCTAAATTTGCCATGAAACTTGTATTGAAGGATATTTACTTTACTGATTAGCAGATCATTATTTGCAGTATCCTCAGTTCACCATTTTGGCATCATATTAAGGAGATATTGAACCCTGAGACTTCTGTTGGTGCACCGCCATGGGTTTACTATACAATATATGCGTTTTTTGTCTTTTTATTCAATATATTTGACATCGTAAGTATCTTCTGGACTTTTTTATTTGGTTATTCTATATAACTCTAGGTGCTAGGTGATAGAAGCTTTGTGCAACATGTGTTTTTGTTGTCACAATGATCCTTTCATCATGCATTTTTATGTATGTTTATATAATTGTTGTGAGGTGTGGACGCACGCTTTTTTCAATAAAGTCCTATCTTAGACTTTAGTTAAAATATAGAAGTTCGCACCTGAAAACAATAATATTTATGTATTTGTATCATTTCCTAATTGCATTTCTGAATGAATAGTATATAAAAGCAGATGACTTAGTTTTCTGTTTATGCATTATTCTTCTTTTCATTCTCATTAGTATTCATGATTTAAACTTCCATTAAGGATACGGTCATGTGAGCACATAGAAAAGTTAAAAACGATTATCTATGATAGCAATGATGCTTGAACTCTAAGCTTCTTCTACTGTTCCAGTTTTAAAATTGTGGTTTAAACTGTTAATGCACAATTAGCTGGAGTGATTGTGAGTTATTAAGTTATGCTAGTAATGGTACTCTCATTTTTCTAATAGATGTTATTTAACTGGAAATTATATGTAGGCCAACTTGCCTAAGGAAATTGCAGATTACTTAAATAAGATGGGAGCCAGGATTCCAAATATAAAGCCTGGGAGGGCCACTATTGAATACCTTACAACAATTCAGGCATCAACACGTTTTTGGGGTAAGTTTTCACCCAGAAGCTGTTAGAATGAATACACTCGCTGTTTTTAAGTTTATTCCAACATGAATGCTAAGAAATTGTTGTTTTATGTTTGCGTGCCTCTTGTTTTTTTAATGTTATATGTGGTGAAAACTTTTCAGGGGGCCTATTGTTAAGTCTTTTGGCAACTTCATCAACAATACTTGATCACCACTTACGCCGCATCAATGAGGGTTTTGCAATTGGCTTTACATCAGTTTTAATTATTGTAAGTGTAATATGACCTATTCGGTGTGATTTTGCATGCTCTCATTTTTCCATTGTCCACATTGTTCAATGATAAAGTGGTGCCACCTTAGTTTTGGAGGGTTGGTTCTAAAATCAAAGCATTAAAAGTAATGACTAAAAATATTGCCAATCTCTGTGTGATAAGGATGTATTTGCAGATTTACCCTCTCATTTTTTAGTTAAGAGGATTGTGTAAACAAAAATTAAAGAAAAATAAGAAAAGGAGAATCTTATAACATTATCCTTTTAACAACGTTATGCTTAGTTTATTATCATAATTTGTTATGGCTCTGAAAAATCCCATCTGCATGTTATCTAATGCACTTGACTTGTGTTGGTCCAGGTGGGCTCCATTATTGAACTTAGAAGATCCTATCAAGCATACAACGTTATGCCTAGTTTAAGCAAGGCTCTAAGGCGTTATGGTGTATAACATTTCAGAGTCTTTAAGTGCTGTATTTCCAGGTATGACTTGAATGTTCTTAAGGTCATAAATCCTGTATTGTGCTGGGTGTTTTAATATAAAAGAATATTTTTTATGTTGGCAGATATTCTCCAAATGGTAACTGTTTATCAGTATTGATGGTTGAAGCAATACATCCCAGAAGAAGCACTAATCTACTCGGCATTTCTGACAATCTAGCTTATGAGAACTTGTGGTGTAGAGGAGCTACGGCTGTTGCAAGAATAGAGAAAAAAATATTTGAGCAGCTGATTTATTGATTCAATGCAAGAGTGGTTTCTGAATCTGGATGTTAAAATGAGATAGCTCCGATGTTCTTTATGAAGGATTTTAGGGTTATTTACATGGTAGCACACTTTCGTTTAGTAAGCAGTAGAGACGAGTAGCGTGGTAGTACCTGAGCGCGTTACAGGCCATTCAGATTTCATGTAGATTCGAATATAGTCGGTAAATGCTGAAGTTATTTAAGTTGAAGATGAAGTTATTTAATGTACAGCCTACGCATTTGCTGCAAAAAAACATATTTTTTTTCAAAAAGAAATTTTCTGGTATAAATGTCGGCTTTGATTACTATACATCGGCTGTAAAAAAAAGAGTCGCTGAACTTTTGTAAATTCACGTTTGATTTCCTAATTTTTTAGGTTACATATGATATTAATTTGTTAGTGTTACACTATATTCACGAGTATTAACTTTTATAAAAACGGTTGTAACACCATGCTATTATTTCAACAAAACTCATCCAAGCATCTTAAGCTCTATGATTTTCAATATTTTGTTGCCGATTAAATCACCCTTCGTAGATAGTGCTGCAATTTGAATCAACCGAAATATAAAGAATTTCACTAATATACATTAAATAGTTAATTTTTGTAATTTTAAAATTATTTATTATATTATTTTTTACTCAATGATTACTTAATATTTTATTTAAAATTTAAATTTTGAAATATAATTTTAAAAGTGTAACATGACTTATATTACTTAATCACGGTTAAAGTAAACTTTATTTTTCAAAAAAAGGATTTTTTTTTCTAAAAATCGGACATTTTTAATGCGAGGCGATAATTTTTATAATTTTTTCGAACAAAACAGAAAAAAAAAAAAAGAAAGAGTTTGTAACTTGATTCGTGGCAGGGGTTTTATTGAAATAACGTAAGGAACCGGATGGTGGGGCTCCCAGCCCAGAATTTCTTTTTGGACCCATTAGATTTTAGGCCCATAACATTGAACAATAACGGATTCCTTAACGCGTGTCCAATCTATCAATTAATATATATTTTTTAATTTTCTTATTTGATTATCAAATTAATATGACTATTATTTATCTTTTTCCTTGTACAAAATCCTCGTAGGCGTAGGCTATTGTATACTCCTAACCCGCCCAAATTAGGTTCAAATACTTTTCTTCTTTCTGGCTACTGCTTGTGTGTTTGCCTTACAACTTCAAAGGGAGTTGAATACTTGAATTGATGGAAGAAGAAGGAAGTTCAGAAATGGAATTCACTGAGATCGAGACCAGTGCAGACTCCTTGAACAGCTCTGCCATTTTCCACGTCATCAAAGATGTCGCCGGCTTTGTTCTCTACATGCACCAACAAATCCCTTCGTGAGTCCCCCGCTGTCCTTCTTATATTTATTACTAAACCTAATTATTTTAGGGTTTACGAATTCGGTAGAATGTCTTCTTTTCACATACATTTTTCATTTTAAGGACCTTAAATTCAATTTAAATATCACACAATTCTGACGGACAATTCTTTTACTAGTAAGAGATTCGATCACTTGGATGGCACATCACCTATAAGAGCACATATTAAACTCAATTTCATACTGAACTGGCTTTACTCCTATTATCAATTTGGTCGTTGCCTTTTTATCATTGAAAGAACTTTTAAGTGCTATCATTGGAGTTTTAATTTTTTTTTACTGGCCCAAATGTTCAAACATCAATACTTCTAGCTGTAAACCCTTTGTTAGGTTCTCCAAACTGATACCACTTAGGTATCAATTTCAGCATAACATTGACATCACTTGTCTTACGTACCTTAAAACTTTTATAGCTGGTATTTAATATTTTAAAACCACTTAAGCACTTTGAGGAAGACTTTACCCACAAATAATCCAAAATATAAAAGATCACACACAATAAAGGTAAAGAAATAGTCACCACAAGATACAAGATATACGTGATTTGACAATAAACACCTACATTTACGACAGATCAAAAATTTAACTTATTTTATTAACAATTCATAAAAAACTATATGTCACCAAAACTTATCATACCACAAAGATATCTCAAATCACTAAGATCTTACTCAAGAGATTAATTAAGAAATACAACGGATAGTCAAAATTCTCTCTCAAAAGATCTATCATCACTTTCTCGTGCACTCAACACTCAAGTGATCCTACAGTAGTACTTTAGTGCCTATCTAACTCTCTATTCTCCTCATGTTTACATCTTTGATGCTTAATTATTCTAAAGGGTTACAAATATTTATATAGACTTCAAAAAGTGTATAAAAACTCTATTTCTAGTTGGAATAAGAATCTATGTATTGTAGGAGTTCGAAAATTGACTTTGGGACGCAATCCTCTCCAAAATAGGAAAATTCTCGTAAGTTGGTGCCCAGGTGCCAGATTATCCAGGTTTTGGCACCAAAGCAACTTGGTCCTACCTTCTTTTTGTGCTCCAAGTCCCTTCTTGCTTCTGGCTTTCATTTTCAACATTTTTTCGTCCATCTAATGCGTCCTCAACCTCATTTTGACTCCTCAATGGTCTTTAATTCAAAGTCATACTCAAATACAATTTTAAATCACTAAATTCCAACACCCTTCATTGTTTATGTGCGATTTCCATTGTTGCTACGGCCCAAGGAATTTGGTTTATAGTCCTCTTGGGGTAATTTAAAGTGGTGAACCTGGTTAAATATGGCATTGGCATCTAAAAATTAACTGCTTTTATGCAGCATTTTGCAGGATATTACCCTTGAATTTGATGAACTACAAACTGAGCATAAGGAGTTGGTATGTAAGCTTTGACAAAGTCAAGTTTTTTCATATATTTTTCGCTTGTTTTGGGACCTTAAGAATTGTCAGTTATAGGATGCAGCTCTGAGGGAAAGTGAAGTTACGGCAACATCACGAAGAAAGCACTTAAGCAGAATGAGACAGATCAGGCATGAGATTAGAAGACTGGAGAAGCTGATGAAGACTGTTTCTAGTTTGCATACTGCACTGCAATTGGTGATTTGTGAGATTCCTAACATCGAGGAAGTCATTTTTGTTCTCGGGGCCAGTCCATTACGACCCCAACATGTTTATCAGTTGTACTTTTCACACGGAAAGTCTATATTGAGAGGCGAAGCCAATTTCAGTAAGACCAAAGCAGCAGAAGGGCTTTCAAGAAAGGTTCAGTTGAGCTCTTGTCTACTTTCATATTGACTTACATAATTTTGGACTCATATCTTAGATATCTGATGTATCTGTGAATAGGCTATTCGAGCATTGATATCAAAGGATGCTGGGTCTGGTTCCTACCCAGGTAATTATTTGAGCTTGAGCATGTTTTGTCAATTGTAAGATCTGAAAGTTATAAGTGATGTATGTGTTATATGGTTTTTTAGGGCCCACTAAGTTGTTTCTTTTGGTCAAAGCTTCCTCTTCTTTGAATCTGCCACTGCATTTTCTTCCAAAACGTGACTTCAGATACAGCAAGAAGGTAATAATCATCTAGATGTATATCATGTGTTTAATCATTCTTTAATTGCATATTGAGAATTCCTAAAATTGTACAAATTTTTGAAATGGTAGTTCCCTAAAATTTTCTGAACCATCTGAGGCACTAGAAGGGGAGGCAGGTGCTATACTTTATTCTAGCTATCAAGTTCACATGTTGCATTTTAAATTAGTCTTGTTACAAATAAATTTTTATGCTACTTTTAATTCTGATCTCTTAAATTTCATCTTCATTCATGAAATTCTATTAGGTACATTGGAGTCGATGATTCTATGATATGGTAGACAATATATTTGATGAACTACTAAGGTGAACACTTGTAGTTATAGTGCGAAAACCCTGTCTGTGCCATGGTGCTGTATTTGAATGGTTAGACTTATGCCTGGGTGGCAAATTTTAATTTGGCCGCATCTATTATGATCTGGTGCTTTATGGACCATCAAGAGAACCAAGCAAGTAACCTTATAATTTGGTCAGCTTCTTGTATTAGGAAAATTTTCTGCACATACTTGTCTCTTGCTCGACATTTCTGTATGTGAATTTTCCAATTGGTATTAAGACAATTTCTAATTATCGTTAAGTGCAGAGTCCGAGATCAAACAGTAGTTGCTGATTAGCTTGAGTCTAAACCTTCTAGTGTTATAATAGCCTATATTTAGGGGCTTCCCTACACATGGAACTAATAAAGTTACGTGTAATTAAGTTTCCAAACCACTTTTTAACTAATAAGACATCTCTTTCAAGCGCAATTCTCTTGCAGATTGTGCCTTTCAGGCTAAGGTTTAAGTGCAAAATACAAGATAGGGAAATAGATGTTCCTGAACTTGCTTCTCAAACCTGCAGCTCGATCAATCTGACAGATTCTATGGCAAATGATTTCATCTGGTATGCTGTGCTTAACTTTTGAAAAAGTCAAATCTCGTATTCTGTGATTTACAATTGCCACAATTTTGGGTTGCATCAATCCATATAACTTGGCCAGACGTTGTATATACTTCTCTTCCTTCTATTATATAGTAGGATGTGTAGATTGATATATCTTGTATCTCTTTTCAGGTTTCAATGCCGGCACATTATCAAGGGCATAGCTTTCAAGACACCTAGAGAAGAATAAAAACGTTGGCCCCCAACTTGTATGTAGGATACTGTTTTTGACAGAGTCTGATTGCAGATGCAGTACTAGGATCCATTGGCATCTAAGCAATTGTACGTAATTTTAACTGTTAAGATGAAATATGCTGTCTATAAGTAAAATAATTGTAAACTTCTTTCAGTAACCAACATTGTATGCAGGAACTTTGTCCTTGATCTCTGTAGTACAAATATCCCCATTCAATCACTGTCATGTACTTCCACTTTCCAGGATTCACTGCAATATCGAAATTTCATAGCTGAGACACTAGCAGATTAAAGATGTAGGGAAAATACGAATAAAAGATGTATGTATGTTACATTTTCTGTTTTCTCTAGTCTGGATCCTGCGCCGCTAATCGCTTTCAGTAATAATGCACGACTGAAATATTTTAAAAAGGAAAAAAAAAAAACACCATTATGGTATTACAAACCTATCTTATAACTTTAACAATCTTTAATTAAATTAATGTTTAAAAGTTTTTCTTTTAGAAAGAAAAACATTTGAAGTATAAAAAAGTATTGGTCTTGAACAAGCCAAAAATGGACTGTAATTACAAATGGGCTAATTTTGGGGTTTGGTTCTGGGCTTGGGGTTGAATAAGAGGGTTTACATGAAGGTGGGATTAAACGTTGTCGGTTCTCATTTTTCTTGTTTATTATCCCGCCCTAAATTTTTACTGCTAGAAATAGAAGCGTGTAAGGTGATACGACACTGCACGATTTCAAAAAAAAGTCGGTGACACTATGAAGTGTCTTTCCTCCGAGGGCCTCGGCTCAGGCCCAACCTTTCAAGGGAGGTTCATGCAACCAAATGAATTCCAAACTCAAACTTCTTGAAGACATCTTGTTTACAACACAAGCTATCTATATTGGGGCATCGGAGGCCCAAGCTTATAATGACAAAAGAAGGCATAACATTTGTGTCAAGGGGATGCTTTCGATATCTACCGAAGGATGTTCTCGACTTCAAAATGTCATCGGCATCAACTAGTTTAATCGTCAGTACTCCTGAATAATCTATTTAGTTTGAGCTGACCACTTTACTCTCGAAGATTAAACCATATATATATATGCGTTATACGTTGACTCTAATTATCTCTACCCTTGACGATTCTAGAGTATAATAAAATTTTTGAATAAATAATACTTTTATAATTTTAAAATGGATTCAAATTCGGAAGATAAAAGATGTGTTTTAATTCTTATATGACTTAATAAACTAGTATATAGAAGCTTTTAAGAAAAATGCTAAAATACTATAAAAAGTGCCTTTCGAAAAAATTGAAAACTCTACATCTACCAACACAATCTCTTATTTTATATTTCTTCATTATTTTTTAGTCATCAGTCTTTTTTATCAAAAAATTATTATTAATTTAAATATTGAAGAGTTATCACTGAGAATAACTTTTTAATATGGCCTAACGGTATTTTGTTATTGCATGAATAACTTCAAAGATTGACATGTGTCTTTAAATATGATTTTTTTAAAGGAGAAACAATTTCAGCTGTGCACCTAAAATTTTTCAAAGTCTATAGTCAACAAAGTGAAATCGTTCGTTACAGTTAAAAATCAAAACTATGAAAAATTAAAGGTCTAAGCTAATGCGTAGTGGGTTGACATCAGCCATTTTACCTTCTATCTCCCATCATACAGCCGGTTGAGGGGAAACAATAAATAGACTCATAATCTTTTTTTATTTATTTTGAAAAGATAAGGATATTTTTATTTTATAAATTTGACTTAATTTTTAATTTTATTTTATAAATTTTAAAATATTTAATTTTGTTTTAATCTGTTAGTGAAATTTAATTGAAAATCTCTTTTAATTATATATTGACAAATTTGCTTTCAATTATTATGTTAATTAAAAATTGTGATGTAAACACATTATACAATATACACGTGTCAGTTATTAATTAGTTATTAAAAATAAAATGACACGTGCCATGATTTAATAGGTTCAAAATTTAATAATCATTAAAAATTTATTTTATAATTAAAAAATAATTAAAATAAATAAAAGTGAATTACCAAAATCGGTAATTACTATCGCCGGCCACCACCAGATTTCGGTAACGAAAATAGGCAAAAATTACGTTATTGGATTCTATTTTTTTTTATATCTACACAATAGTGGAATCATTTTTATCAAAAGGAAATAAGAAAGTGGCTAAAAAATAGATCAAAAAATAGAAGGAGGGTGGTGACCACCGCCATTTGATGTCAAATGGTGAAGCGGTGGTGTGTTCAACGGTGAATCGTGGTGGCCGCTGTCAACACCCCACCATTGAAAAAATCGGCTATCAATCTGTCCAATAGTAGAGGCAGTGCACGCCACGACCCCACCGTTCGACGAGGAACGGCAATGGCTGCCACCTCCCATAATATTTTTTTTTTCACTTTTGGCACATCTACGATACTTCGTTAACTAAAAAATTTTATCATTGCATATATCACAAAATTTTGAGTAAAATGATATCAATATCGAATTGCAATTGGTCACTGACGATCAGTCGACTACTGACAACGGCGACAACTGCTCTTTATTTATTTATTTATTTTATCTTATTATTTAAGTGACAAATCAGTGGTTGACCCGTGAATAAATTGTGTAGATGACTATTTTGCTCATCTAGTATTAAAATTAACAGAATCTTATTAACGGATTATGACAAAATTAAAGTTTCTGAAACTTGTGAGATAAAATTGAGAATTAGATCAAACTCGTGAGACAAAAATATCTTTATCCCTATTTTAAATATTAACAAAATTTGTTGAAAATTATTAAGTTGATCCTTAGTTTTTTATTTTTATTTTATTTAAAATTGAATTTGTTATTTAAATGATTTATTTAAAATACTCTAAGTTAATCACTCTAAAACAAAATAATTATCTTTATAACAATGAACAAGTACATATTAATTATCCTTGCACATTAATGATCAAAGTACATATTATAAGAATACATAATGTATGTAAAGACATTTCACTTCTTGTAATATAAATGGGACTATTCTAAGCAATCAAAATATAATAAGATTTTTTATTACATTTTAAAAATACATTATTATACAGGAAAGTAAATTTTATAACATTTGACATTCAAAAATATTTATGTTATTTTTTAATTACTACTAAATACATCGTATAAAAATGTACTTTTTTTATAAAAAAAAAAAGATTTCTTTAACTTAATCCTATTAAAATAGTTGACATATGCTTGTGACAATAAATTATTTTAACATTACATATTCTATGATAAGACATTTTAATTGCTTTAATAACATATATTAAAAATCATAGAAATAAAAGAAAAAAAAAACTAAAGTGTAGCTCAATCATATTATAAGAGAAATAATATAATAAAATAAATTTATAAAATAAAAATTGGGTAAAAAAAAAGTATTTTATAAAAAAACAAATTTGAATTTGATGTAAAAGAAAATGTTGTAATACTACAAAAAAATAAGATAATAAACATTTGTATATTTACATATGCAAAATGATATAAACAATTTGTTAATTTATTACGATAATATTATTATTAATTTATAAATTATGTGATTTTATTTTTTTAAAAATGAAGTAAAAACAACACAAAGTTATCGAGACGACTAATGGTAAGATTCAACAAATGCTGTAATCAAGTTATAATAACATTATAAATGTTGATGATACGAAGTCATGCACTTAAATTTGACACTCATATGGCATCAACTAAGCCACAACTTTGATACCCCATTTTATTCTATGTGCAGCGGAAAATCATAACTCACACTGTAAGTAAGAATACATAAAATTAACACACCAATAAAGATAAAGAAAACAAATCAATCACAAGACACAAGATATACGTAGTTCGACCCAAACTGCCTACGTCCACGGAGGATTCATGATCCAGCTTCTTACCATTGAAATAGATCACTAAGTATCTTCTTACATCATTAATGATCCCACAAGACCCCTTAGTATCTCCCATAGAGACATCTAAACATCTACCATTGATCATCATGACTCCCTAAGACCTCTTAGTATCTCTTCATAAGAGATTTTTTACAAGAAACATAAGAATAGCCCGAGCATCTAAGCCTAAAGGATCTATGGTGTTTCTCTTTTATTCACTCAAAACACCTAAAGAAGAAAACACCCCCAAAGGTTACACCCTAATGCACCACACACTTAGTGCCTACCTAACTCCTATATTCTCTCTTATGGTTACATCTTGAAACCTTAGATGCTTCATCTTAAACAAGGGTTTACAAGTGTTTATATAGGGTGTATTTCGTGCCTACTAACCCTATTCCTTGTTGAAGTAAGAGTCCACTTGTTTTGGAAGTCCAAAACTTCCCAAAACTTGAAATCCCGAACCAAAACGGACATTTCCACGTGTTTTGGCGCCGCGGAGCTGACTCTTCTCGAGCCCAGTGCTGTGGCGCTGGTCTTCTATGTTGAGCGCTGCGGTGCTGGTCAACTCTCCGTGATTTCTTCTTTTCTTTCACGTCTTTGAGTCCCATTTCACTTCCCCTTTTGTGTCCCACACGTCCGAGACTTCTCCATACGTGTCCCACGCATTTTTGACTTCTTGTGACTCTCCACTTTGGTATTCATCTTAATTCTTGTCCAATCAAGATTGTTGAATCACTAATTTTCCAACAAATCCCCTCCTTGATTCAAAATCTCTTCCCATGAAGCTAATCACCGTCACCCCTTCTTAACCAATGCTCACTAGCATGGTCTATAAGTCAAGTCCCTGACTTAACTAAAACTCTTGCGACTACAGTCTCCAAAGATTCCTGAATGTTGATGTCTAGAGTAGTTCAATGTTGTGATCTTCTATGTCCCGAAGACACCATAACTACAACCCTTAATGGTGAAAACTCATTCTCGCCATTGCTAATCTTCCCACACATTCTCTTTCGACCCCTGCCACAAAGTAATATATCAAAAACTGCTTTATGGTCTGTTTCAAATCAACCCCTATGTTGATCCCATTCTAAGCACTTTCCTATAAGCACATAGCCTGCCTCTGTGCTTTATCACTCCCTCGATCCTTTTGCTTCCCCATTTAGTGTTCCTTCTATATGCCTTCCATGAATCTCCCTATTTCTATCTAGCAGTCCCGAGTCCTCTAGGTCTTCATGAGATGAGGAATGAAATCTCATACCTAGTCCCTCCCTTCTCTTTTTTACTATGTAGTCTTAATCTTATTCTACCAATCCCCTATGACTTACCATAAGCCATATTACTCAAATTGGTAAATAACGATTCTCCACGACTCATATGAAAACACTACCCTAGATCCCAAAAATAGTTCGTTCATCAGACACTGATTCCTTCAGAAGCTCTCATGCAATCAAGGTTTTTGCCTAGTCATCCAACAGACTTGCAAATCCACATTCCTTCTATTTTTGTCTTCCTCTTAGAACTATCCATTTGAGTGCCCTAGACACCTTTTGGATCTGCCTTTTAATCTTGATTGTTCTTCTTTTTCCATCTTTATTTTGTGTCCAATCGGAATGATTCTTCTAACTAGGACCTAGATGACACCATCTTCTTGGAAGTCTTCTTTAAAAGTGATCTTTACTTCAAAACTCTCCAGCAAGGCCATCATCTTTTCCTCATTTAGATAATCATCTTTCATATTGTTCTTCTCTTATATTTGTGAGTCCCCATGGTTGACAACATTTGCTCTGTAATCTGACTCTGCCGCCTATGCTCTGCAATCTGGACTTCAACCCATGGCTCTAATATCAGTTTGGACTTCAACTCAAGCTCTAACATCAGTTTGTACTTCAATATACGCTCTGATAGCAGTTTGTAGCTTCAACCTAGCTCTAATACCAGTTTGTTGATGATATCAAGCCATGCACTTAAATTTGACACCCTTATGGCATCAACTAAGCCACAACCTTGATACCCCATTTTACTCTATGTGCAGTGAAAAATCATAACTCACACCATAAGCAAGAACACATAAGATTAACACACCAATAAAGATAAAGAAAACAAATCAATCACAAGACACAAAATATACGTGGTTCGACCCAAACTGCTTACGTCCACGGAGGATCCACGATCCAGTTTTTTACCATTGAAATAGATCACTAAGTATCTTCTTACATCATCAATGATCCCACAAGACCCCTTAGTATCTCCCATAAAGACCTCTAAGCATCTACCATTGATCATCATGACTCCCTAAGACCTCTCAGTATCTCCTCATAAGAGATTTTTACAAGAAACACAAGAATAGCCCGAGCATCTAAGCCTAAAGGATCTATGGTGTTTCTCTTTTATTCACTCAAAAAACCTAAAGAAGAAAACACCCCCAAAAGTTACACCCTAATGCACCACACACTTAGTGCCTACCTAACTCCTATATTCTCTCTTGTGGTTACATCTTGAAACCTTAGATGCTTAATCTTAAACAAGGGTTTACAAGTGTTTATATAGGGTGTATTTCGTGCATACTAACCCTATTCTTTGTTGAAGTAAGAGTCCACTTATTTTGAAAGTCTAAAACTTCCCAAATCTTGAAATCTCGAACCAAAATGAACTTTTCCACCCATTCTAGCGCCGTGGCGCTCGTCCCTGGGCTCTGCGGCGCTGACTCTTCTCGTGCCTAGCGCCGTATCGCTCATCCCAGGGCGTCACGGCGCTGGTCAGCTCCCCGCGATTTCTTCTTTTCCTTCGCGTCTTTGAGTCCCGTTTCACTTCCCCTTTCGTGTCCCACACGTCCTAGACTTCTCCATACGTGTCCCACACGTTCTTGACTTCTTGTGACTATCCACTTTGGTATTCATCTCAATTCTTGTCCAATTAAGATTATTGAATCACCAATTTTCCAACAATAAATATATTATAGACTGAAGAAATAAAAATATATACTACACAAACTTATGATTTAGTTTCCTAAAACATTAACTCGACAAAGTTAAAGAAATTTTTTTTCACTATTTTATTTAAAATACCCACTTTGTCAAATAAAATTTGAACTTTCAAGTATATTATAGCCATAATATTTCATCTCAATTCACCAACTTATAAATAGAAGTCCCAATATCTTGAATTTAGATTAAATTGTGCTTTAAGAATTTATAATATAAACTCTCCAAGTTTAGAGAATAAAGTTTTCACTCCCCATTCTTTCATTAAAAGTTTATACTTTATCAAAAAGAGTTCTAAGTATATTATAGCCATATTTTATTCAACTTCCTCACTCTTTCAGCTCACTAACTTGTGAATAGAAGCCTCTAAATATTGAATTAAACTAGTCAAGTTATGTTTTAAGAATTCATAATATGAACTCCTCAATTTAGATAACAAATATCTCACTTTGTGGTATAGAGTTCCAAGTGTATCTAGCTACATATATACCTCCAGCTCATGAACTTATGAATATAAGTCCTAAGTCTTGAATTAAATTAGTAAGGTTGTGCTTTAAGAATCCACAATATGAATTTCTCAAGTTTAGAGAAAAAAGTTCTCATTCTTTTATTAGTAATTTTCAATTTGTCAAATAGAGTTTCAAATATATTCTAATCACATATAAGTTGTGCTTTAAGAATTTAAAATACCAACTCACAAAATTTATATCACAAATTTTTAACTCTTCCATTCAAAATTGTAACTATTTCAAAATGAGTTATATCAGAATTTGATAATTTAAAATTTTGTTTGAGTTGAAGACTAATGAGAAATTGACACAAAGTCAAAAACGAGTTAAACAGATGAAAAAGTGACAAAAACAAAGAGTTGAAAATAAGAAATGACTTAAAACGTGCAAAGAATAGCTTCCTAAACCTTAGCATCGTGACACTAAAAAAGCCAAACTGTGACACTAGCCCTTGTAGCAACTTAGCACCTAAGTGCCAGCGCAATGTATGATTTAATTTATATTACGATTAAAAAAAAGTATTAAAGTAACAAAGTATAGTAATATAACAATATCTTTCAACAATGTAAACAGTAAGTAATAAAAAAATTCTTAAATAAAAAATAATTTAAATAATATTTTAGTGCATAACATCGTTGTTTTCTCTGTTAATTATTTTATATTCTCATTAAAATTAACGGCTGCTCAACTTAAAAATAATTTTTTTTGTTTATAATAATGAAAAAAAGTATATTTTAAAAAAAATTTATTACATTTTTTTATTAACAAAAATATATTATTAAAGCATATTCTATATAATTTATATTTAATAAATTATTTAATATATAACTACATACTAAAAAAATTATATTTAATATATTCATAAAAAATAGAACGGGAATGAAATAAGGAGACTTAATTCTATCCCCCACCATATTAATAATTCAAAATTATTTTTTTCATATCCCACACTATTTTTATAAAAATTATTTTATCTTTATCCCATTTAAAATAAAGCTCACGGTTTCTGTCATTGCAAAACATTTTGTCATCCTTACATTTATACAATTATTAAAAAAATATAAATTAACTTTAAATTATATATTATTAAAAAATAAAATAAAATAACTATAAATCAATATTAATACAAAATAAAAAATATTATTGTAATAATTATAATTGCAATTAATTACAAACATGAAATAAAGATTTGCTCCCACGTCTCTATACGTTCTTATTTAATTAAAATTGATAAAATACGTTTAAAATTAAAATAATGTCAAATAATTTTTTTATATTAATACAACAATACTAGTATAGTGCTAATAATTTTCTTGCTAATTAATACATTAGTTTTAATTTATTAATTTCATAAAAAAAAGGGGTGTTTGATCTGAGAGAGTATATTTTACATGCAACTAAACAAATGAGGGGGCTTTTCATATTTTCCATCAATCCGCCAATTTCAGCCTGGCTGTACTGCTACTGTAGCATGACCCAAAACTAAAAACCGAAACCCCGTTTCGTTCTAAATTCCATTTTCTCTCTGGATTCAACTGATCAGTTCCATCCGTGTCGAGGCACCATGATCTTCAAACTGGAAGATGTGACAGTGTATTTCCCGTATGATAACATCTACCCAGAACAATACTCATACATGCTTGAACTCAAACGCGCCCTTGACGCCAAAGGCCACTGCCTTCTCGAGATGCCCACTGGCACCGGCAAGACCATAGCCCTCCTCTCTCTCATTACAAGCTACTCCCTCTCCAAGCCAGAGAACCCGGTCAAGCTCATTTATTGCACGCGCACTGTTCACGAGATGGAAAAAACCCTAGCCGAGTTGAAATTTTTACACAAATACCAAACTCAACATCTGGGACCCTCCGCCAAGATTCTGGCGATTGGGTTGTCCTCGAGGAAGAATCTCTGTGTGAACTCTAGGGTTTTGGCCGCGGAGAATCGGGACTCTGTGGATGCCGCCTGTAGGAAACGGACTGCCAGCTGGGTTCGTTCCTTGGCTGCTGAGAATCCTAATGTTGAGACCTGTGAGTTCTTTGAGAATTACGAGAAGGCGGCTTCCGGGGCTGTGTTGCCTCCCGGGGTTTATACATTGCAGGTATTTAACTATTAGTTTTAGTTGAATGATTCTCTCTATTTCTTGATTGTGGCTGTAGTTGGAATTTGATTTATGGATTATTTTTTATATGCGGTTTAGTTAATGGTCGTTATTAGACTGCAAATTATGTGAATATTGGGTAACTTCTGAATTTAATTTGGGTACTGTGGTTGAAGGATTTGAGGGCATTTGGGAAGCAGAAAGGGTGGTGCCCCTACTTTTTGGCAAGGCACATGATTCAATTTGCAAATGTGGTGGTTTATAGTTATCAATATTTGCTCGATCCTAAGGTTGCTGGAATTATATCAAAAGAAATGCAGAAGGAGTCTGTTGTGGTTTTTGATGAGGCACATAATATAGATAATGTGTGTATTGAAGCTCTTAGTGTTAGTGTGCGGAGGCAAACACTGGAAGGGGCCACGAGGAATCTCAATCGGATAAATCAAGAGATTGAAAGGTAAGATTTATTTTTCTGCATCTCTAGATTTTGTGATAATTGTTAGTAGATTTGTTAAGGTTTTATTGGTTGTATAAACCTTTACTTTTAATCGCTAGACACTCATCCATGCAGGAAGTCAAAATGCAATTTTTTCCTAATCTGAACTGATGTGAGTTAGAATAGTGAAAAATTATGAGGCTTAACCCCTTCATAATAGGGTCAAAGTCTGAAACTTGTCGCCCTTTGTCACAGTTTCTGTCTTTAAATGTATATTATGATTGATTAGGTAAAAATGATTGGATTTTTTTCAGATGTGTGTATATCCTGTAATTTCTTGAAGTAAAATTCATATATTTGTTCTTTAATTGTTTGATATGGTAGGAAGGTTCAAGGCCACTGATGCGGGTAGATTACGCTCTGAATACAACCGACTTGTTGAGGGTTTGGCACAAAGAGGAAACCTACCTAGTATGTGGAAAGTTGATGCATTAGTGTTTCATTCTGAATAACTATGCATTTTGTTGATAATCTCCTAAGTCGAATTTGTGTGCTTTCTTTTTCTATCCAGTCGCGGATGCCTGGCTTTCAAATCCTGCCTTGCCTAATGATATTCTCAAGGAGGCTGTGCCTGGAAACATACGCCGAGCTGAGCATTTTCTGCATGTTTTGCGTAGATTGGTCCAGTATCTAAGAGGGCGCCTGGAGACTGAAAATGTTGAGAAGGAAGGTCCTGTTAACTTTGTTGCTTCTATAAATGCACATGCTGGAATTGATCAGAAAACGCTGAGGTTTTGTTATGATCGGCTGCACTCTCTCATGTTGACGCTTGAAATAACTGACACAGATGAGTTCTTACACATCCAGACAATATGTGATTTTGCAACACTTGTGGGGACATATACTCGTGGGTTCTCAATCATAATAGAACCATTTGATGAGAGAATGCCACATATTCCTGATCCTGTTCTGCAGGTAGGTTTTGTTTTATCTGTCTTTGTACTTTTATTCCCTTGTCAGTTGTTTTGCTCTCTAGGAAATAGTGATCTGTTGGCAGATTTTTATTCTTTTCGCAAATTGCATCCAGAGCATGCCTCAAGCATCTACATATCCCATTCAAAGTGCTATTTAAAATTTGTGGATGCTTTTGATCTCCTGTTCTTAAGACTGCTAAAACTAAATTTACTATTTTCTCAGCCTCCAAATGGACTGATGATGGATCACTATGATTCATTTTTCATCTATATTAATTTCACTGCCTTAGCATCCTTTTGTTGGACCATATCAGCTCTGCCTTTCTCCCATCCTTGTATGCTACTGACTATCCAATTTTATGGCTTCTGCCATAAAAGTAGTGCATGTAGGAATCTTGTCTTCTATGTCATACAAATGTTGATTATCCATAATCTTTATGTTAAAATTTCTATTAACTCATTCTTTTCTCCTCCTTTTAATGTTTTGATTGCAGCTTAGCTGTCATGATGCTTCTCTAGCCATAAAGCCGGTATTTGACCAATTCCAATCAGTTGTGATTACATCTGGAACTCTGAGCCCAATTGATCTCTACCCTCGTCTTCTTAATTTTAATCCAGTTGTCAGTCGGAGTTTTAAGATGTCCCTAACAAGAGATTGCATATGCCCTATGGTTCTCACTCGTGGAAGGTATAAGGTTCAACGTCAATATGTTTCCTTGTTTAAATAGCGAGTGAAATGTGATCTCTACACTGGAAATTTTTTGTTCTATGATCTAATTTTTGGTATGTTTCATTTAATATTTTTGGGTTGTTATTCAGTGATCAACTTCCAGTGAGTACCAAATTTGATATGAGAAGTGATCCTGGTGTCGCACGGAATTACGGGAAGCTCTTGGTGGAGATGGTCTCCATTGTCCCCGATGGGATTGTGTGTTTTTTTGTCAGTTACTCGTACATGGATGAAATAATTGCAACTTGGAATGATAGTGGAATTCTAAAGGTGAAAATCATGCTTGTGGTCTCTTTTATTAGTTGCTCATCAACATTTTGCATCTTGTTTTCTATGATCATTATAGCTTTTTTAACTTAATAATTAATTTCCATTTCAGTTGTAGAGTGTTGTGTATCTCGATTATCGGGAAGAAACCTGATGCTCTTCTTCTTTCAGGAAATAATGCAGCATAAGCTTGTGTTCATTGAGACACAAGATGTGGTAGAAACAACATTGGCTCTTGACAACTATCGTAAGGCATGTGATTGTGGGAGAGGTGCAGTCTTTTTCTCTGTTGCTAGGTATGAAGATATTAAACTTTTACACATGCAGTTTCGAATTTCTAATTAGATTAATGTACTGGTTATATGACGTTGCTTTTTTGAACTGTTGCTGATTACTTTTTTAAGGCAATGATCTCGATGATGTCAATTTCTTGATAGATAGCCTAAGAAGAATGTATGCTGGCAGAGTAAACTTTTATATCTGTCACTGAGATTAAAGTAATTTTGAAACAAAAATTCTTATTTCCTTGTTAAAAATTGAAATTGTGAATTTTCTTTGTCCTCTTTTCTTTTGGTATTTTTATAAGAGTGAGAACATATTAGACATTTGGATAGATTTATTTGGCATGCTTAAAAAATGTCCTCTGCCAGTTTTTTCTTTGCATTTAATGTTATTCAGGACCATGGCATAGAAGTCAAAAGGAAATTCTTTTTGCAAATTCTTCTTTGGTTGTAAGAATAAACTAGTGGGTGTCTATTATAACTTGTAACTGATCATGCGCTGATGATATGACTGAACTTATATTTGTACATTGCAGGGGAAAAGTAGCTGAGGGTATAGATTTTGACCGGCATTATGGCAGACTAGTTATCATGTTTGGTGTTCCTTTCCAGTACACATTAAGCAAGTAAGCTTCATTAGATAATCTTATGCTTACATTTTTTAGACAAAGATGCTCTATATAATTGCTCTGTTTCTACCCACTGGAACATAATTTCTCTTTAAGTATCTGTTGTACGTAGGGTTGCATACCCTTTCTTAGTGCCATTCAACAAATTGTTTTTTTACAGGACTGAATTCTTATGTGGAATTTGATTTTTATAAAATATTACTGTCAGAAATTTCATTTCTGAGACCTACTGGTTCGTTTAATGTGTTGTAGAGATTATTTGTGGTAGGACACGGTTAGCTGATGTTTTTATTTGAATTGCAGAATCTTGCTTGCTCGGTTGGAGTACTTGCGGGACACATTTCAGATAAAGGAAGGAGATTTCCTAACGTTTGATGCCTTGGTATGATTTCTCTGTTTCCTTAAAAAGCAACTTGCATCTATTTGGCAACATGGTCATCTTGATTTAAAAAGAGAGAAAATTGGTCTTTTACTGATATTATTAACTTGTTTAATTGGATTCTACTGAGTCAGAGACAAGCTGCACAGTGTGTGGGCCGAGTGATCCGGTCAAAGGCTGATTATGGGATGATGATATTTGCTGACAAAAGGTATGTGTCATCTACTCATTTTTCGAATATTAAAATTTCCAAAATTTGAAATTCAAGATTGAAGCCTTGCCATTTAGTTGCGCATCATATTTCAAGCTCTCAAATATTGTCTAGAAAATCAGAGAATGGTTAATCTGTGTGTCTTGAGTTCTACTCTTATGTACTGCATGTGTTGATTTGAAGTGAGATTTTTTTATGACAGAAGCAATAAATTTTAATAGGCGACACCTTAAGTTCCTTAATAACATTCTCAAGCAATACCTTGTTTCACAATTCACCCATTTTTTACTTGTCATCTGGGTTTGAATTGGCAATAACAGGTTGGGTTTCTGATAAATGATAGAATTTGATTCAAATGATTGGAATATTTTCTTCTGTTATTTTAGGTGGTATAGTATATTGTAAGGGCAGGAGCAAGCAATTTAATATTTGTTTCCCAAAAGATTTGTCAGAATTTGGTGCTTACAAGTCCTGATAATTTATTTGTCAACTGATTTCTGAAGGTATAGCCGCCATGACAAGCGCTCTAAGTTACCTGGTTGGATATTGTCACATCTAAGGGATGCACACCTGAATTTGAGCACTGATATGGCTTTGCATATAGCCAGGGAGGTGTGTAATCATCTTGGTTGCCAAATATTTGTGAGACTTGCAAGCATAATTGCTGAAAGTGTAATAAAATTAAAGAGGGAAAGTGGACATATCAAGTTAAGAGCACTAGCCTGTTACATTTTTTAATTATCCTTGGTTGCATGCAGTTTCTGCGAAAAATGGCTCAACCTTATGATAAAGCTGGTAGCACTGGAAGGAAAACTCTGTTGTCGCAAGAAGACTTGGAGAAGATGACCAATGATGGCACCATAAATGATATTCTGTATTGAATTTTTTTTTTCTTTTCTGGGCTAATTTTCAGATCCAATGCAATGTGTGGTCATTGATGGAGGTACATAGGGACCCTAGGATTTGGGCAAAATTTTATTTAAAAAAAAAAAATACTAAAAAAGTGATAGGAAGTTCAATTGTATCTTTCAATTTTGTTTTTGTTTTTTGATTCAATCAAACTGAAGTGGTTAGTCTGATGTGCCTGTTATGTCTTCCACTCAGATCAGATGGACAAACAAATTTAATGTTAATTTGTAACTTGCAATTGAGACATTTCTTGAATGAATGAATGAATGCAACTCTCTCCGTCCTACTTCCTAATCCCACCCCCGTTAGTTTCATTTTCGCTTATTATGCTTTCATATTATTTTGCTCCAATTTACATTACAACTTGATTCACTTCTTAATTATCATTCTTTATTTTGTGTAATTGCCTGAATTTTTATTTATTTATTTTTACCAATTGTGTATATTTTCTTATAATAAATCATTCCAAGTCTACATAATAAAATGATACGAGTTTCTATTTATTTATCTACTTATTCTTTTAACTTTGGCTTTCCTAGAAATTGAACTCCTTTGTGAAATTGGAAGGAGAGTTGCATTGCATGCTTTTTACAGCTAAAAAAGAATAATTGATGCAACTTTAATAATGATAAAATATATTGTGCATATGTTTCGAAATTATGAATCAAAACATAAAATTTTAAAATAGAAGTATTACATAAATTAATCTTTTATTTTGTCAACTTAATTCATCCTAAGTTTCAAAATATTATTCATTCAAATATTAAAAAAAGAAAAAGAATCTTATTCATTGTAGTCCCTTGTTAAAAGACAAATTTGCTCTCATTCTTCGATATCATTTACAGAATCTTGTTGTTCCAAATAATAAAACTTAGTCTACAAAACCTATTAAATGCTAATTATCTTTTTTTAACATAAAATATTGATTATTTTAATTAATTAATTTTATCTTCATACTATAGTTCATAATTTAACTGGTTGAATAGATTAAATCAATTTTTTTAACAAGATAATAACATTTGGGTTAGCAAAAGAGTTTGTAAATAATATTTAAGTTTGAAAACAAATTTTTACTACTGCAAAATTTTTTTCCCTTTCAAATAAAAAGATAAACAAAGCATTTTTTAAGGGTTTTTTTTAAAATTATTTTTGCAACTGTCAAAAGTCAAAATAATAGTCTAAAATAATGACTTCGAAATTTGAGGGATGATTTAGTTGATGAATTTGGAAAAAGAAAAATGGTAATTCGTATTTATTATTTTTCTTTAACGTTTTAAAAATATCTATTACCCTCTTTTTGATATCATCTCTTCTTAAAAAGGTCCAATTCCAACACCTAAAAAAAAAAAAAATCATTTCTCTTATTCTTGTTATTACTATTATCATTGTCATCTTACTTTAATCATGTATTACATATTTTCTTATTGTCAAAAGTTTGTGAAATATCACCCATGTTTCAAATTTTCACATTCTAAATAAGAACTTCTCTTTTTAAACATTTTCCTTGATAATCTCCTTTGCCATTCTTTTTCTTCATTCTCACTATTCATTTTTTTTCTTCTCCTAAGTATTATAACCCTTGTTAAATTTTATTTAATTTAAATTAAAATACACAAGTACGCTTTTGAAATATTAGAAGTAAATAATACATTTATTTGGAGTTTTATTTACTTTTAATAAGTTGATATTTTGTTTATACAAATGATCAATGTTTCAAACTATTCTGAAATTACTGGCCAAAATTTCGTGTATATAATATGGAATAGTCCTTGAGAAACTTACAACAATATCAAATATTCATTTGTAGATAATATTTTTTTATGAAATTAAACAAAAGAGTAAATGAGGTGTTTGATATTATTTGGTAAATTGTATTTTCGAACTTATTTTATAAAAAATGATTATTTTTAATTTAATATTCAAAATATAAAAAAGTGGATAATATAATGTTTGATAATTTTATATGAAAGAAAAAAAAATGAAAAATATGGCTGACAGAATGTTTGAAAGTGAAAAAGAATAAAAACGTTTTTTACTAGTTTATCTAAAAATAATATTTTTTTTATTAAAATCAAAGTATATAATAAATTAATATAATTTTTTTAATTATATAAATAAAAAATAATGTTAAACACCTCAAAAGCAACGTAAGAACTCATCACACCAAAAAAACGGCTAATAATCACAAATATTGTAAAGTATGGGAGCTAGTTAAGTTGGTTGAATCCCTCAAAGTCTCACATTATTATTTGAGTTCGACCTCCCTCTTCTTTAAGTGGTGCAAAAATATTAATAAAATATTATAATTCTCTTAAAAAAAAAATCACAAATATTGTAACGAGTGAGAAGCAAGAAGCATTCATTTTCTTTAATTTAAAATTTGCTCCGAAAATACATGTACCAGACAAGTTTTATCCTGGTACGTTTCTAGAAAACAGAAAATGGAGAACTCATTCTCGAAAAACGGAAAAGACCCTAGTTATTTTGATTTCTGATTTCTTGAGAAAATGAACATAAGAGTTTATTAAATTTAAAATAACAACGTTGAACATCTCAAAATTTTATCTTACATTATATTTTAAAAGTAATGTAAATTTTAAAAAGAATAATATTAAATATTTTAAAATTTTATCTTAAATTATATTTAAAAAATAATATATTAAATAATAAAATAATAAAAATTTTAAAATCACATATGTTTGCTTACTGTATATATCCTTCGCTAAAAAAGAGTTTCATTTTCTTGCCCACTTATTAATAAAGGTTTTTTTTTTAAAGAAATGGTGACTGTCTCTATTTGATTTGCATGACATGGTAGACTAGTTGCATGCGTTAATCATCGGAGCAGTTGAGCTCTCTTCATCCATATATTCTGGACCTTATACCTTTGAATTTATAATCTTATGTAATATATATATATATATAGTTTTGTAATTAAAATATTACACTTGAGGCATGCATGTGCTTGATCTCAACAATAACAACAAAGCATACTAAAACTAGATTGTACAGCTTCTCAAATTAATTAGCAGAGTAATTAGTTAGTACTAACTAACTCAACGTACCAAATATATAAGAGTAATTAATACTGGGGTATTATTTGATGTATTGCCCTCTTAACCTCCACAATGCTTGCTTTTTTCCCATTTTCATTGTCCTTCACCTGCACATAAAGATAAACAAAACTAAAAGTCATTCACTTCAGATAATAGCACCACCAATTATGTTCGAGTAACAATTATGTTCAGATACATACCTTGGCCCTCAACTGAGCTGTAAACACTCCATTGTTTAGAGAAGATTGAACTGCTGTGACTTCAATCAGCAGCTCCCTTAGTATTTGCATGATATCAAGCAACAAACCTTCCTTGTTCCCACACTGCAGCTCCACCAATGCATCACTCTCTATAATCGAAACCTGTACGGAGGTTCCCACAGTTGTTGGCGGTGGCGGTGAGTCCACACTCTTGGCTTTTGCACCGCCGCTGCTTCCCTCCACTATTCTCAACTTCCTCTTATCCGGTCCGGTTCCTGCCCGTGCCCGGTCCAATATCGTTTGCCCACTTCTTTGCTCTTTTGAGCCACTAGTACTTCTCTGTTGTTCCGCCATTCTCAACCGTTGATCACCCTCCATTTGCTTGTTACGGACCTCCAGATCCTGAATCTTCTTCCTCAATTGCTTCACGTACTCTATAGTGTCACCTAATATTGAGGCCTTGTCCATTTTGGTCACGAACGGGACTAATGACCTTAGAATAATGAACCTCTCATTGAGTTTCTCACGGCGGCGGCGCTCAGCCAGCACGTGGTTTGCGCTCAGCTCGTCTTGAGGGGTCCCTTTGCGGAACCTCGCTGCCACGTCAACGGCGACATCACGTGACTTCGGTGAGTTTTCGTCACGGTATTTGTGGAGTAAGAAGGGTACCCTAAACAAAATGTATTTTAGCAGCCACTGCGACGTGCCTTCAACAGGGACGGGGAGGTGGTGATCTGAGCGGTTCGTCCACTTGGCAAATGATGATTGGTTGGAGTTGGTGACGTAGCCGATGGAAGATGATTCGGCCCTCCGAGTGGACCGCTTTTGGAGAATGGTAGAAACGGTTTGTGAATAATGAGTGTCTTCTTGTGCCAAATCTTCTACTGGAATTTGCCCTGCACATTACATTAGATTAGAATAATAGCACTGAAGAAAATCTTCTCATTGGTTTGTTATTGATAACAAAATCTTGTTTTAACCTAAAAAAGGTGGCGATAATAATGATTTTATTTAATGACTTCCAATAATTTATGAATGTACACAAGTAGCCCGCAAGTTAAGGTTTTCGAGGGTCAACAACGATAATTGAATTTTACAAGGGGTTAGTTGAAACATCAAACTTAATTTATGGCCCGAAAATGAAGAGCTTGAAATTATGCACTTGTAAAAGAAAAAAAGGCCTGACACAGAGCCTTCCACGTTGATTATTGACGTGTCGATATCTCTAAAAGAAAAGAGATTGGAGGACTGCTGACCAAAGTCAGCCCTACTTGTTCAGACAAGGAAGGTAATCTACGGTACTGCTGCACATGTTAGGCGGGACATAAGTAGAATTAACCTAGTGGTAAATTTTGTCGCAGAGTGAAAAATTCAACCCATGTGCGTGCATGCGTTGCATGGGCATGCTGCAAGCATAAGCATTGGATGACTCGTCACTCGTCACTGAACATCATAACTTTGATGATCAGTTTCTTAAATTGATCAACTGATTTATGATCAGTGTGGTCCATTATCATAACTAAATTTGGAAAGCAATGTATTATCACGTACCTAATCGATCACTGAGATCTTGTACTAGATTCTGAAGCTTTGCTAGTGAGTCAAGTAATCGATCAAAATTGTGACAGTACAAAACCCAACTACTAGTTTTTTACCTGAAAGAGTTTGTTGAAGACCACTGGTCATTGGCTCCGGAAACAATGGCCATCTTCGACTTGATTCGGTTCTGAACAACGCCGGTTGCCTCTGGTGGTCAGCCGGGTTCCCGCCTTGGCTCACGGCTAGCAAATGAAAATCTGAATCCAAGTTATTCGAACCATCATCGGGAGAGCCGAGTCGGATATCCTCGGACATCTCCAGCTGCATAAGCTCACTGGGTTCGGCTGGCGGTGGAGCTACATCTTCAGGGTATTGAGCGGCGGCTTGACGGCTGTCACGGCCAGTTTCAGCTTCAGAGTCGGACTCGTGTTCTTCTTCATCGTCGTCTTCATCGTCGTCCTCTTCATCGTCCTCGTCTACTTGGTCGGCGTTGACTGGTGGGTCGACAGCTGCGTACATGGCGGGGATTGATGGTGAATGAAAGCGCGGGTTCTCTGATGAGGTGGCTGGATTGGAGGTTGAGTGCTCGGAGAGAGCTGGCTTTGGTGGGTGAGGATTTGGGTGGTGGTGGTCAGTGAAGAAACTCCTAATATGTTGAACGAATCCAAGGTCCTCTTTAACCTATAATATGACATGTACTGCTTTTAACACCCTTATTATTATTTTTGTTATTACATGCTTAAGTACGGAGATAGGTTTAAATTATAATGCATGATTTTGAATTAAACATATATTAGAAAGAAAAAAAAGAAGTTGATGTACCCTATCTGTTGTGCCAAGTTCAACCACACCGTCAAGAAGAGGAATGCACACGACAGTCTGCACGTAACGGGTAACAAATAATTTAAGCAGATTAGAGACACACACAAATAATTAATCAGCTAAATTGAAATTACACGAGACTGCTGCATAGATTAAAAATCAATTACCTGTACCCGAGCACTCTGGTTCGGTGGCAAGGTAGTGGATGCATGTTGAGAAACGGGAAAGGATCTAGTTAGTGGATTAGTATATAGAAATTTAATGAAGCCAAAAATTAAAGATGCCACTAGTAAAGGGAGACAGAAATTTATATGATCCTGCTAGAGCTAGTCACTGCCGTGAGTAGTATACTGAAGTTGTCAGATTTTTGCTTTCTTTTGTCTTTTTCTCTAAGTTCCCCTTTTCACTAGCATTCAGATACGGCATACCAAAATGTTTTTTGACATTGTGCAAACTTTTTTTCATTTGTTTCTTTTCGAGGACCAAACAAAAATATTTACTTTAAAATTACTTTTGATCGATCATGAACGAATCAACAGCTCATATCTCAACGAAAGCTTATTAGTTATTAATGGCTCTTAAAGCTAAATTAAGCTCATTTTTTAAGTCCACCAAATGGACAAATAGCAACCTCCTAAGTGAAATGTTTCGTTTCAAAAATATTTTCGACCTCTAGCTAGGTTCTTCAGCATACATTTTGATGTCAGTTACATGGTTAAAGAAGAGTGGAACGTGAATTTATGGTACCTTGGCAAGAATTGCTCTAGCGAAAATCTTGCTGTCAACCTCATTTGCTCCTGTAAGCCATTGATGCTGTCGTCTTGCATATGCTTTTCCCGGTAACCTAAGTATCATTTAAAGATGTTCAGTAATATATCGCTACAAAAATTTATAAATTTCCAGAGGAAAATCAGATACCATTTTTCGTTGTATTTTTTATGTTTAACAACCAAACAATAATAATCTGGCATTTGATCACTAGCCGAAATAAGCTATTATTGCTAAAGTTGCTATCTGAATTCTCTTCATGATCAGTAGTAATAGAGATGTTGCGTATATATAACCAATTACTTAACCTAACACCTAAACAATTCACCTGCGTACTAATTGATTAAAAATGTCTATCGTTAGTGGCAGAACTATTATAGGGTTAGGGGGCCATAGTCTCTTAATTTGTATTATGTATATAATTTTTTTCATATTAAAATATCTATTTTAACCCTTCTAAACTTCTTTTAAAATTTTTATACTTAATGAGTTAAATTGTCAATTTAAAAAAATAGTTCTTACTAGCATTAAAGACTTGCTTTTAATACATTGTTTAATATTAAAATAATATATAATCTTTTTTCCCTTTAACGTCTTTATTTAATAAAAAAATATATTTTTTAATTTGTAAGTGGTCCTTATTTTATATTTTTACAACTTAATTCTTTTACTTAATAGAAAATAATTTTATATTTACAAGTACTCTCATTTATACACCTTTTTTTTAATACAAATAAATTTTATACTTGTATTTTTTTCTACATGAAAAAGAAAATTTCAACTTAATATATATAAAAAGATTTATAATTATGAAACATTATATATCGGTGATTTTATCTTCTCTTCAATTTATGTTAAACTCTTTTTCCTAATTCAAAGGCCAAGGAAAAAAAATTCTCTAAGATATAGGTTAGAATCCTTTTTTATATATTTTAATAAGTTTATTTATATATTAGTTAGTTTTTTAATATCTCACTATTATAACTTTATATGTATTTTTTTATGGATCTTATTCTTTGTACTTTTTATTTTAAATTTATTAATTTTAAAATATAAATTTATTTTTACCAATAATATAATAATTATTTATTGTTTAATATTTTTATTATTTTTTAGTGGGAAAGCCATCTACAATTGGTCCCCTTAAAGCTCAAATGCTTAAGATTAAAAAATTCTTATGATTTATACTAAAAATATTAAAAATTCACCCATCCTTATGATTTGACTCAAATTTTAAGATTATACTAAAGTTCACAAATTCTTATCGTTTGGCCCCCCAAAGTTTAAATCCTGATTTCGCTCTGAGTCATCTTAACCGACAAATGCAAACTAATAAAAAACTTATTTCATGTTGAAAAGTTTAGGCCAAGATGTTCCTCTATGGATCTTGCATGACAAAATTATTAAAAATTTTAAGTTTTTAAAGATAGCCCATTCCCTTCTGGCAGGTGCTTAAATGGTATATTTCAACTCTATATGGTCAACAATTATTTTCTGAGCTTTTAAATTTTATAATCAAAATCAATAGAGTAGTAGATATATTCAAGAAAAGAGAGACTTGCTAAATATAAGTTCATTAAAGGCCTACTGCAAGTTTTTTCAAGGTTTATCACATTGGTTTGTCTCTTTTTTCGAAGAAATAGCTTTCATGGCTGCAAAAGTTGATAATGGAATTGTAATTATTAAAGTATAATTTATTTTAAACACTTCATCTTTTAGATAAGGTTGATTTATTTTAGTACTTCCCTTTTAAGTTTGTTTCCCATTCTTATTAGGTTTATTCATTTTTTAGGTTTACCTTTCTCTTTTTAGATTTATTATAAATACTATACATAAAAGTTTTAATCAATGAAAAGGTATGCCATATTCTCTCTTTTCTCCAAATTTCTATATGGTATCAGAGTCTCTCTTAGATTAATTTTTCTCTACCACCACTTTAAGGTCACCTGTTCCAAAAATAACATCTTCAAACCTATTCAGAAATTAAACCTCCTTGCCCAACTAGCCCATGCCCTTGACCTTGAACCCACTACTATAACAAAAGCCATCAAAGACCCCAAAGTGGTGTTAGGCCATGTCTGAAGAGTATGGTGCCCTTGTTTATAATGGGACTTGAGAACTTGTCCCTTGTGGCCTCACTCACAATATCATAGGTTGCAAGTGGATATTTTGCATTAAACCTTTACCTGATGGTTTTGTTGACAGGTATAAAGCTCGTTTAGTTGCCAAAGACTTTCATTAGCATCTAGATGTTGATTATCATAACACATTTAGTTCGGTTGTTAAGCTAACCATTATTCGTATTG
The DNA here is from genome assembly GCA_946807835.1 of Ailanthus altissimus. Taxonomy (NCBI): domain Eukaryota; kingdom Viridiplantae; phylum Streptophyta; class Magnoliopsida; order Sapindales; family Simaroubaceae; genus Ailanthus; species Ailanthus altissimus. The sequence continues at coordinate 28,293,308 of OX327684.1, forward strand.
TTCTCAGTCTAGTAGTCAGTCATGGTTAGCCTATTCGACAACTTGATATCAACAATGTCTTTCTTTAGGGTACTCTCTTTAAGGATGTTTTTATGTTCCAACCACCAAGATTTGTTGATTAAGATTATCCTTAACATGTGTATAAGTTTCGCAATGCCATCTATGGTATCAAACAAGCTCCTCATGCCTAATACCATGAGTTGTATTAATTTTTTTTTATAAAGGCTGGCTTACCAACTCTTCTACTGACACATTCATCTTTATCCTTAACACTGACGGTAAAATTTTATACCTTTTAGTTTATGTTGATGACATTATCATTACAGGCAACATTGATAGGTCTTATAATTTTATCAAAATTTTGGCTCAACGGATTTCCTTAAAAGATCATGGTCTACTGCAATACTTTCTTAAGGTTAAAGTACTTCCACATCCTCAAGGTGTCATTCTCTCTCAGTGTTGCTATATCCTTGATCTCCTTGCTCGTACAAACATGTTTACTTTCAAGCCAGTTGCCTATTATGCCTTCCTTCTTACTATCATCTAGAAGTGCATTATCCGACCCATCTAAGTACAAGACTACTGTTAGGAGTCTTCAATACTTATCCATTATTCATCTAGACATTGCTTATATGGTGAATAAATTTTCTCAATTTATACATTAACCCACAATTAAACATTGGGTCGTTGTCAATTATTTGCTTTGATATTTGTATGGATATGTTGATCATGGTGTTTTGCTTCATCGGGACTCACCTATATCATTTCATACTTTTTCTAATGTTGATTGGGCAGGTAACATGGATGATCTTACTTTCATAGGGGCCTATTTCATAGAGCTCTAAGAAACATCAAACTATTGCTCGATCCTCTACAAAAAGAGAATATCGTTTGATAGCAATAACAACTATAGAACTTCGCTGGATTTGTTTACTTTTGATAGAACTTAGTGTGTCCTTATCTCAATAACTAGTCATCAATTGCGACAATGTTAATGCAATAAATTTATGCTCTCCAATCTTGTCTTTCACTCTCACATGAAATATGTAGCCCTAAATTATCACTTTATTCATGAACAAGTTTAAAATAGTACTCTTAGGGTGGCTCATGTTTCTTTTGTAGATCAACTGGTGGATGCTCTTACCAAATCTCTTCCGCGCACTCAATTTCTACTCTTGAGGAATAAAATTAGACTCTCCTTCCGGAACTTTATCTTACAGGTGCATGATAATGGAAGTGCAACTACTAAAGTATATAATTTATTTTAAACACCTATCTTTTTAGATAAGTTTGATTTGTATTATTACTTTCCTTTTAAGTTTTTTTTTTCAAATGTATTTGACTTCCTATTTTTATTAGGTTTATTTCTCTTTTAAATTTACCTTTCCCTTTTTAGGTTTATTATAAACACTATAAATATTTGCTTTAATCAATGAAAAAATATGCCATATTTTTTCTTTTCTCCAAATCTCTACAACAGTAAGCCATGCATTGTTTCAACTTCAAACCAATTTAATAGTTAATCAACCCTCTTCAAGCCTTTTGGAGCAACTATCCAGAATATATTCCTTAATAGTATCTAACGTAGTTGTCAATCTTAAAATTGTCAAAAGACAAATTCAAGCAAATTAATGAAATTGGACTTTCAGTCACTTCTTAACAAGAATCCTAGAAGCCCTTAACACGATGTAGTGATCATTAAAGCTCTCACCTAACTCATGGTGAGGGCAACATCATCAGTTTCCAGACCACTGCTACAAATTATGATTGCAGGCGGTGGTCAGCTTCTTTCACGGCAAAATAAACGCAAGAAACAGCTCTTTATTTTGAGAAATTAAAGAGTGGTCACTATTTCACTAAACAAGTAGACATTGAAGTGGTTTTCCAGTCAACCAGTGCAAATTATCAATATTGCAATCTAACATAATAGAATCCTTGAAGTCTCATTCACTCTTGTTGCTGTGTGTACTTGCCGTTTCCCACTTTTTAGACAATTGCACACACAACAGCCACCTATTTTACATAGACTGAAGAGAAAGGGGCTACTTCATTATTTTGTTTGCTCTATTCCTATAGTAAAGAAATTGAATAGTTTATTTACTCACAACAAATGTCTGGCTATCCTGGAAAAGAAAATTTTAAATTGTTCTATACAAAGTTTCTGAGGAAAATAGAACGGGAAATTTGTAGTGTAAAAATAATTCTGATCACCTATGTGACAGAGTGTAAAACCAAAAAGATCATTCACCCAAAAGATTTTACTACTTTCACCCGCAGTACCATGTAATGAGCTTCATCATAATAAGAACAATACGTTCAAGTAAGCAAAACAAGTGAAATGAAAATGGAATGGAAACAAAGAATTGGATAGCAGATGAAGAAATCTAATTAAATAGTAGAACTCACCCCACTCCAGGAGGAAAAGAGAAGGAAACACACATCAAATAAAACCATTCGGACTCCGTCAAGTCCTCAGGCGACAAGGCCGCACAAGGCCTTCTTGCAGGCTGGTTCGTCTCTCCGGCAGACAATGACTCGTAAAGCTCTCTAAGTTGCTGGCTTCGTTGCAGAGAAGCCTCTTCAGCACTAACCTCCATAGGTTGCACTGTCTTTCTAGTCTTGATAGCTCCATTATAATACCCATCTGCCCATATTAAGATCCTGAAACAGTTCGAATTGTTATTGAATTGCTTTATAGTCCTTTATACAATGAAGATGCTTGTTCATGATCTTGTAGAGATTAGTATTTAATACCCTTGTTGAGGACATATTTGCCAAAAGAGACTGTAAGTCCACTGAACTGATTGCACCGCCTCCTGCAGCATACTTTGTAGCCGGCTACTCGGCGGTGCCGCCATTTTTTTGTGCTACTGTATTTACCGGCAAAGCTTCTTTACTTCCTCGGAATTCAATTATGACTTCCCAATTTCAGCTCGATATTAAACGAATAATAATAACAACAGAAATACAATTAAAAAAAGAAAAAAGGGAAAAGAACAGTTGGGATTTTCTGAGGTGAGTAAATAAACAGAAAGAGGTAACGAGATCTGAGCTACAATTCAAACCCTTTAATCCCAACTGAAAACAAGAAAGGAAGGTAGCTAGATGACTTTAAGGAGAGAATAGAAGGTGACATAGCAGAAACGATCTGCAGGTGTGAAGATAAAAGTTAGATGACTTTGAGGCCATGTAATGCGAGTCGCCCAAGAAAATGACTACATTTGTAATATGATCAAAACATTGAAGGTTCGTTAGCTTAGAGAAAAACCAAAAAAAATTAAAAAAGAAAATAGGAATATCCAAAAGAGAGAGAAAGCAGTTAGGGTTTGTCTAAGAGAGTAGACAAGTATTATATAGAGACGAGAGAGAGAGAGAGACAGAGAGAAAATTTGGATTAAGGTTTTGAGCTTTGAGGTTTGACTGGTCGGTCTACCAGACATTTCTGATCAAAGCGCTCGTGCTCTGGTGTGTGCGGGCACTTGTTAGTTGTGTGTTCCATCGTGGGGGCGCCTGTTTTATTTGGTGGACACTGGGTGTGGAAATGGGGCGGAGTGGGTGAGGATTGTCTGAATAGTGGCGATTTCTTATATCTATTCTGTATTTGATCCATGTAATTTAAGTTTAGGGTTGGAATCTCTACAAGTATCTTATATTTAATTTTTTTAATATTTTTTTATTTGTAATGATTTAATTTTGTAAAATAATCTTTTATCTTTATAATTATTATATATATAAAAAATTATAAATATCATATAAAAATATAAATTACATTGAGTCTTCGAGTCTTTAAAAATTAATTATAAAAATTAATAAAATGAATTAAAAGCTAAAAATTATAAAAAAAATTAATAATTTTTTTAAACTTTGACATTTAATTTATCGTGTTTCATTTGCAATCCAAATATCAAGTTTTTGTTAAAATTCATCGCAAATTTATAATACAAAATAAAAAAAATTCTAAGTTAAATGAGTGATGATTAAAAAATTAAGAATGATAATAAAATTATTTACCTCATTTATTTATTTCTCTTTATTTTCTTTTTCTTTTCCAACAAATGAGTTTACTCTAATTTAAAAACAAGTGTTTGATATTAAATATAATTAAAAAATAAAAAATATAAATATCTCATTTGTTTGTTTCTCTATTAAGATTACTTACAAACTTAAAATATAAAGTAAAAAAAAATTTAAATTAGATAAGTAATGACTAAAAAATTAAGAATGATAATAAAATCATTTATTTTATTTATTTGTTTCTCTTCATCTTTTTTTTTTCTTTAACAAATGAGTTTACTTCAATTTAAAAATAAGTGTTTGATATGAAATATAATTAAAAAATAAAAAATAAAAATATCTCATTTGTTTGTTTCTCTATTAAGATTACTCACAAACTTAAAATATAAAGTAAAAGAAATTTCAAATTAGATGAGTAATGACTAAAATATTAAGAATGATAATAAAATTATTTACTTTATTTATTTATTTGTTTCTCTTCATCTTTTTTCTTTCTTCAACAAATAAGTTTATTTCAATTTAAAAGCAAGTGTCTAATATTAAAAATAATTTAAAAAAATTAAAAATATAAATAAGAACCAAAATATTTAAAAATATAATATAAGCAAATTTTATACCTTCAGATTTAATACGTAACTAACTTTAATTTGAATAATTTTTAATTTTAAAATTTTATTTTTATTTTTTAAATTAAATATTTAGGACAAATCTAAAAAAATTAACTTATCTCTAAATTTAATTTAAATTTAAATTATTATACTTAAATTTACCGTATTTTATAAAAAAAATATCTAAAATACAATTCAAATGGCTTATAGACAAGTCCCCAAACACTCAAAAGAATTCTATCACCCCCGCTGGACGCTCAAGAATAATCGGGTTCAATGACCAAAAAGGCTTCAATGTAAACATTTGCCGATTTGCGTATAAATAAATGAAGAGAAATCGTACAAATATACATAATCAGTCTTCAATGTAGACATTTGCGTGTGTAAATAAGTACATGATCTTAGTAATACAACTTTATTTTACAAACTCACATTTTGTAAAACAAAAATATTCGCGACCCCCCGATAACTCGCGAGGGATTGAACCCTCCATTTTTTTCTCATTCCGAAGTGATATTAATTAAATATTATTTCTTCAAGTCACCATCACTAACCAAGGAAGATAGATAGTAGAAGCTGTATGCCCATGCCATGCATTCGGTTTCTCAAATTAATTTCTGCATCCATATAGATCGACAAAATTTTCTTCTTTTATTTTGCATGTGTGCTATATGTAATTAGAAAATTCTCCTTGTCATATATCTATTATGTTTTTTTTCCTCCTAAGATTTTAGCCCAAGTTTAATATCCAAAAAGTCTAATGTAAATATTTTAGCTCACAGCCTTGAAACTTAGATATTTTGTTTAATGCCTCACTTGAAGCTATAATAAGACCTATTACGTAGACATCCCTAACTTTGGCCCACCACTAAGAGAAGGCTCTAATAATAAACAAGAAAATGTTCTCATAATTTATTAATGATCCCAACCTCGAAATTCTCAACAACAAGAAGCATTTTTAACAACTAATATTAGCCAAGTTAATTACATGAGACTCCTCTTAAAGCAGATTAAGAATGGACAAAAAAAATTAAAATTGATCTAGATTAAATTAAATTAGCCGATTCGGTTTAATTTTTACAAATTAAAAAAAACTAATCAATTACATAAAATTAAAAAACCAAAAAAATTAGTTGGTTACAATTCAATTTTATTAAAAACTAAAATTAAATTAAAAAATTCGTTGAAGTGAAAAATCGGTTGAGGGAAAAAATTGTAATTTTCTAATGATTTTGTCACTAGTTATAGGTGATTAAAAATTAATCAGTAAGGGTTAGATTTGAGAGAGTAGAGGTCGATGAGTAATATGGTGTGGTTAGAAGTGGTTGCAAGTCAATAATTGATCAAAAAAGTTAAAACTAGGGGCGGTCAAAAAAAGTTGTTTGATTTTCGTGACTAATAGCTTGAAAGACGGCAATGGTGGTTAAGGTTCTGATGAGTGGTATATGAGAAATGTTTTGGTGTATTTATTTATCGGTGGTAGAGCTGAAATGGCAAGAACAATACTATAGGGTTTGCAGCAGTGATAGGTGATTTGGCAACGATTTTGAGTGATTTTTGACAACTATTTGAAGGGGTGAAAGTGGAGTTTAAGTGACTAGCCTTCTTTAACTTGAATGGTAGGCTGGTCGACAGTAAATGCTTTGCTGATGTGATGAAAGGCAGTTATAACGGGCTGTGATGGCGACAATGTTGATTGTTGTTCAGTTAGCCCATAACCAAAAATTTGAACCAAACTAAATAGAAAAAAATCAGTTTAGTATGATTCGATTTCACCACCTAAAATGAGTTCATTCGATTTTCTCTTGTGAGAAAACCAAATAACTATGGTTTAGTTCAATTTTGGCTGAAACTGGACTGTATTGAACTGTGCTCATCATTCAAGTCGACCATATAAGTCCTCATTGAGGCTAACCATGCAAGACTTCAAAGGCTGACCATCGTCGATACACATTGACCAAGGACCAAAGACTCATTGTTATCCTGAGGATCTCAGAGTTAGATCTTTATTTAATTCAATTCTTATAATTATAGGATCAGTTAATCAACCCTATTCCCGATAATCTCATATAGTGATCTTCAACACAAATTTAATTTTAATAAGCTTAGAATAAGCTTAAATGAGGAATGTAAATATTTGTTCTAATTCTAATAGAATTTGGTAACACAGGGTGTGCAATTTCTAATTAAGCACAAATGCACGCTATCATAAACAAGTAATATAAAATGAGTAGAGTATCATTTCTATGAGAAATTATTATTGTTTGTGCTAAGTACTAAAATTGTGTCTCCTTATTTTTATTCATACGAATAAAACTCAAACGATAAGTAATCTAATCTAAATAAATAGAAAACTAATAAGATAGAAAATATTAAAGATAACAAGATAGAGGTACAAATAACAAATAAAACCTAGAATTACAACTATGTCTCGATATGTTACTTAAACTAATTAATCTTTTCTTAAGTTAATTTTTCAATATGAATTGTTGGTTAAATTCTTAATATCATCACAAATCTTTGTCGATGGTCGAATGCCTATATCTTACCATAATGATTACCTATATGTCGATGGTAATCGGATAAGAATAAGATTCATTAATAACTGATCTATTAATTTCATATATGTCATACATGTATATTTTTACCCTATATGAAATTTATAGTGATTACCCTATGATCATATATTAAATTATTCGAGGTTAACACCTAAATTTCTATGTCAAGTTCATTAGGGTTCTCACAACAATTTAATTAGTGATTAAGTAATTAAAAAGTATTAAGTATAAAATAATTGAACAATTCTACTATTGAGTTAATAAAAATAAGAAAAGAATTTGAATTCAATCATATATCGAGTTCAAAATTGTAACTATAGATATAAAACTTAGTTTATAATGAAATAAAAAGTTTTAGAATATAAATTGATAGACATAATAAAAAAAACAAAAAATATAAATAATAGAAGAAGAAAACACGTATCAATTTCTTGATTCAACACTTTCTCTCTCTAACTTGTAGTTGAATTTTTTAATTCTTGATCTAAATTTTTTAAAACTTGTTCTCTTTCGCGCTCTCTTTTATTGTCTATGTTTTTGCTTCAAAAGTCTTTTATTTATAGGTTTGGTGGCTGTAAATTAAGGTAAATTCGTGTCTAAGGTGAGTTAAGAGTCTTCTTAGTTGCACTGGCATTGCGACACTGAGACCTAGAAAGTCATTCTTTTGATATACTGGTTAAGCATAGCGAAATTGGAGACTCTGACTTGGGTGTTGTGACTCTGGCACTGTAGCAAAGTTACTGTTTACACATTATTGTTCACGATTACTATAATAATTTTGATATTTTTGTTTTATTTTGTTTTTATTAGATTTTCATCCATATTTGCTCAATTGACTTAAAACCTACAAAATAACAATAAACACACATAAAAAAAGCCAATAATTTTAATTTAAACAAATAAATATGAAATTTGAAAGATAAAAATATTAAACTTAATTAACTCCCATCAGCATACGCCTATTAAAGAGAGGTTAAGGAGTTAAGGAAAAAGTTATTTTCGGTATGTTCTTCTTCTATGATTCTTGTCTACTTACTAATTTTATTTTTCAAAATTTTAACTTTTTTCCTCCCTAGTTAAACCAACACTTCAAATAACCAACGTACCAAGAACAAAATAAACTCTAAAAATATCTCATTTAATCTAGTCTTCCTTATTTTTCCTTAAGACTCTTGTTGATTTAAGTATTGGAGGGTCATTATTATAAAAAAAAATTCTAATATAACCTAACATTATTTTTGGTTGCTGGAAGCTCGTGTAGCCTAGTGTGTGTTTAGAGTGATTAATTGAGCTCAATTTTGGCTTAGCCCATTAGGAGAAGCAATTATTCTTAGATAAATATAAATTTAACTCGTTGGCTCAGAATAATCCAAAATCCAAGATTCACATTTTTTATTTTGTAATTTTTCACTTTTGCACGTTGAGAAAAAAAGAAGTTAAACTCTAGCTAAGTAAAAGAACATACTTTTCTATGTCACAGTAGTTACTATGTATTATTATTGAAGAAAGATGTATTGATAGCTAAGGTTAAATTGTTGTTCATTTCAAACTTTGAATGATATAGTGAAATTTAATTTGAAGCCAAAATTCTTCTCAAATCCAATAAAATTCATGGGAATACATCATGAACAACAAAGCCAGCGGTGGAACTATAGTAGGGTTTATAGGAGCCATGACCCCACCAAATCCTGACAGAACATTTTAGATTTATATTATGGCTCAACAATCTTGATAGAATCACTTAAATGTATATTATGTGTATAATTTTTTAGTATTAAAATTTTTATTTTAGCCTCTCAAACTTCTTTTAAAATTCTTATATTTAGTGGGTTAAATTCTTAATTTAAGAAAGTGGTCTCTACTATCATTAAAAACTTGCTTTTTAGTTATGCTTTAATGTTTAAATAATATCTAATATTTTTGTACTTTAACGCCTTTCTCTAATAAAAAATTATTTTTATTTAAAAGTGGTCTCTATATTTACGTTTTCTTAATTTTATGATCTTATCTTAATAAAAAAAAATTATATTTATAAGTGATCCCATTTATACATATTTTGTTATATAATAAAGAAAATTTCTAATTTAACCTATATAAATAAACTCAAAATTATGAAATACCATACATTGATGATTTTTTTTTTCAATTTGCATCAAACTCTTATTATCTACAAAATAATTATCCTTGTCTCATTCTTTCTATGTCTACTTCAACTAGTGAACGTTCATTTTCAGCTATGTGTATTATTAAGATAAGACTTTGCAACAAAATATTAAGAATGATAATAAAATTATTTACTTTATTTATTTATTTGTTTCTCTTCATCTTTTTTCTTTCTTCAACAAATAAGTTTATTTCAATTTAAAAGCAAGTGTCTAATATTAAAAATAATTTAAAAAAATTAAAAATATAAATAAGAACCAAAATATTTAAAAATATAATATAAGCAAATTTTATACCTTCAGATTTAATACGTAACTAACTTTAATTTGAATAATTTTTAATTTTAAAATTTTATTTTTATTTTTTAAATTAAATATTTAGGACAAATCTAAAAAAATTAACTTATCTCTAAATTTAATTTAAATTTAAATTATTATACTTAAATTTACCGTATTTTATAAAAAAAATATCTAAAATACAATTCAAATGGCTTATAGACAAGTCCCCAAACACTCAAAAGAATTCTATCACCCCCGCTGGACGCTCAAGAATAATCGGGTTCAATGACCAAAAAGGCTTTAATGTAAACATTTGCCGATTTGCGTATAAATAAATGAAGAGAAATCGTACAAATATACATAATCAGTCTTCAATGTAGACATTTGCGTGTGTAAATAAGTACATGATCTTAGTAATACAACTTTATTTTACAAACTCACATTTTGTAAAACAAAAATATTCGCGACCCCCCGATAACTCGCGAGGGATTGAACCCTCCATTTTTTTCTCATTCCGAAGTGATATTAATTAAATATTATTTCTTCAAGTCACCATCACTAACCAAGGAAGATAGATAGTAGAAGCTGTATGCCCATGCCATGCATTCGGTTTCTCAAATTAATTTCTGCATCCATATAGATCGACAAAATTTTCTTCTTTTATTTTGCATGTGTGCTATATGTAATTAGAAAATTCTCCTTGTCATATATCTATTATGTTTTTTTTCCTCCTAAGATTTTAGCCCAAGTTTAATATCCAAAAAGTCTAATGTAAATATTTTAGCTCACAGCCTTGAAACTTAGATATTTTGTTTAATGCCTCACTTGAAGCTATAATAAGACCTATTACGTAGACATCCCTAACTTTGGCCCACCACTAAGAGAAGGCTCTAATAATAAACAAGAAAATGTTCTCATAATTTATTAATGATCCCAACCTCGAAATTCTCAACAACAAGAAGCATTTTTAACAACTAATATTAGCCAAGTTAATTACATGAGACTCCTCTTAAAGCAGATTAAGGATGGACAAAAAAAAAATTAAAATTGATCTAGATTAAATTAAATTAGCCGGTTTAATTTTTACAAATAAAAAAAAACTAATCAATTATATAAAATTAAAAAACCAAAAAATTTAGTTGGTTACAATTCAATTTTATTAAAAACTAAAATCAAATTGAAAAATTCGTTGAAGTGAAAAATCGGTTGAAAGAAAAAATTGTAATTTTCTAATGATTTTGTCACTAGTGATAGGTGATCAAAAACTAATCAGTAAGGGTTAGATTTTAGAGAGTAGAGGTCGATGAGTAATATGGTGTGGTTAGAAGTGGTTGCAAGTCAATAATTGATCAAAAAAGTTAAAACTAGGGGCGGTCAAAAGAAGTTGTTTGATTTTCGTGACTAATAGCTTGAAAGACGGCAATGGTGGTTAGGGTTCTGATGAGTGCTATATGAGAAATGTTTTGGTGTATTTATTTATCGGTGGTAGAGCTGAAATGGCGAGAACGATACTATAGGGTTTGCAGCAGTGATAGGTGATTTGGCAACGATTTTGAGTGATTTTTGACAACTATTTGAAGGGGTGAAAGTGGAGTTTAAGTGACTAGCCTTCTTTAACTTGAATGGTAGGCTGGTCGACAGTAAATGCTTTGCTGATGTGATGAAAGGCAGTTATAACGGGCTGTGATGGCGACAATGTTGATTGTTGTTCAGTTAGCCCATAACCAAAAATTTGAACCAAACTAAATAGAAAAAAATCAGTTTAGTCTGATTCGGTTTCACCACCTAAAATGAGTTCATTCGATTTTCTCTTGTGAGAAAACCAAATAACTATGGTTTAGTTCAATTTTGGCTGAAACTGAACTGTATTGAGCTGCGCTCATCATTCAAGTCGACCATGTAAGTCCTCATTGAGGCTAACCATGCAAGACTTCAGAGGCTGACTGTCGTCGATACACATTGACCAAGGACCAAAGACTCATTGTTATCCTGAGGATCTCAGAGTTAGATCTTTGTTTAATTCAATTCTTATAATTATGGGATCAGTTAATCAACCCTATTCCCGATAATCTCATATAGTGATCTTCAACACAAATTTAATTTTAATAAGCTTAGAATAAGCTTAAATGACGAATGTAAATATTTGTTCTAATTCTAATAGAATTTGCTAACACAGGGTGTTCAATTTCTAATTAAGCACAAGTGCAGGCTATCATAAACAAGTAATATAAAATGAATAGAGTATCGTTTCTATGAGAAATTATTATTGTTTGTGCTAAGTACCAAAATTGTGTTTCCTTATTTTTATTCATACGAATAAAACTCAAACGATAAGTAATCTAATCTAAATAAACAGAAAACTAATAAGATAGAAAATATTAAAGATAACAAGATAGAGGTACAAATAACAAATAAAACCTAGAATTACAACTATGTCTCGATATGTTACTTAAACTAATTAATCTTTTTTAAAGTTAATTCTTCAATATGAATTGTTGGTTAAATTCTTAATATCATCATAAATCTTTGTCGATGGTCGAATGACTATATCTTACCATAATGATTACCTATATGTCGATGGTAATCGGATAAGAATAAGATTCATTAATAACTGATCTATTAATTTCATATATGTCATACATGTATATTTTTATCCTATATGAAATTTATAGTGATTACCCTATGATCATATATTAAATTATTCAAGGTTAACACCTAAATTTCTATGTCAAGTTCATTAGGGTTCTCACAACAATTTAATTAGTGATTAAGTAATTAAAAAGTATTAAGTATAAAATAATTGAACAATTCTACTATTGAGTTAATAAAAATAAGAAAAGAATTTGAATTCAATCATATATCGAGTTTAAAATTGTAACTATAGATATAAAACTTAGTTTATAATGAAATAAAAAGTTTTAGAATATAAATTGATAGACATAATAAAAAAAACGAAAAATATAAATAATAGAAGAAGAAAACACATATCAATTCCTTGATTCAACATTTTCTCTCTCTAACTTGTAGTTGAATTTTTTAATTCTTGATCTAAACTTTTTAAAACTTGTTCTCTTTTGCGCTCTCTCTTATTGTCTATGTTTTTGCTTCAAAAGTCTCTTATTTATAGGTTTGGTGGCTGTAAATTAAGGTAAATTCGTGTCTAAGGCGAGTTAAGAGTCTTCTTAGTTGCACTGGCATCGCGACACTGAGACCTAGAAAGTCATTCTTTTGATATACTAGTTAAGCATAGCGAAATTGGAGACTCTGACTTGGGTGTTGTGACGCTGGCACTGTAGCAAAGTTAATGTTTACACATTATTGTTCACGATTACTATAGTAATTTTGATATTTTTGTTTTATTTTATTTTTATTAGATTTTCATCCATATTTACTCAATTGACTTAAAACCTACAAAATAACAATAAACACACATAAAAAAGCCAATAATTTTAATTTAAACAAATAAATATGAAGTTTGAAAGATAAAAACATTAAACTTAATTAACTCCCATCAGCATACGCCTATTAAAGAGAGGTTAAGGAGTTAAGGAAAAAGTTATTTTCGGTATGTTCTTCTATGATTCTTGTCTACTTACTAATTTTATTTTCCAAAATTTTAACTTTTTTTCTCCCTAGTTAAACCAACACTTCTAATAACCAACGTACCAAGAACAAAATAAACTCTAAAAATATCTTATTTAATCTAGTCTTCCTTATTTTTCCTTAAGACTCTTGTTGATTTAAGTATTGGAGGGTCATTATTATAAAAAAAAATTCTAACATAACCTAACATTATTTTTGGTTGCTGGAAGCTCGTGTAGCCTAGTGTGTGTTTAGAGTGATTAATTGAGCTCAATTTTGGCTTAGCCCATTAAGAGACGCAATTATTCTTAGATAAATATAAATTTAACTCGTTGGCTCAGAATAGTCCAAAATCCAAGATTCACATTTTTTATTTTGTAATTGTGCACTTTTGCACGTTGAAAAAAAAAAAGTTAAACTCTAGCTAGGTAAAAGAACATACTTTTCTATGTCACAGTAGTTACTATGTATTATTATTGAAGAAAGATGTATTGATAGCTAAGGTTAAATTGTTGTTCATTCCAAACTTTGAATGATATAGTGAAATTTAATTTGAAGCCAAAATTCTTCTCAAATCCAATAAAATTCATGGGGATACATCATGAACAACAAAGCCAGCGGTGGAACTATAGTAGGGTTTATAGGAGCCATGACCCTACCAAATCCTGACAGAACATCTTAGATTTATATTATGGCTCTGCAATCTTGATAGAATCACTTAAATGTATATTATGTGTATAATTTTTTAGTATTAAAATTTTTATTTTAGCCTCTCAAACTTCTTTTAAAATTCTTATATTTAGTGGGTTAAATTCTTAATTTAAAAAAGTGGTCTCTACTATCATTAAAAACTTACTTTTTAGTTATGCTTTAATGTTTAAATAATATCCAATATTTTTGTACTTTAACGCCTTTCTCTAATAAAAAATTATTTTTATTTAAAAGTGGTCTCTATATTTACATTTTCTTAATTTTATGATCTTATCTTAATAAAAAAAATTATATTTATAAGTGGTCCCATTTATACATATTTTCTTATATAATAAAGAAAATTTCTAATTTAACCTATATAAATAAACTCAAAATTATGAAATACCATACATTGATGATTTTTTTTTTCAATTTGCATCAAACTCTTATTGTCTACAAAATAATTATCCTTGTCTCATTCTTTCTATGTCTACTTCAACTAGTGAACGTTCATTTTCAGCTATGTGTATTATTAAGATAAGACTTTGCAACAAAATGGAAGATTACTTTTGACGGACTAATTGATTGAGTATATTGAAAAAAAAATTATAAAAATAAATAGTATAGAATCAATTATAAATGACTTTTGAGATATGAAAGAACGTTGAGCTACTTTTTTTTTTTTTATATATAGGATTATACTAAAGTTTTTAATAAATTATTGTTGACCTAAACGATTTTGAAGATTTTGATGATTCAAAAAATTAAAAAAAATAATGTTTATGGACTAAAGCGTAAACTTTTGAAAGTTATAAAAAATGGACCAAAATGTAAATGTTTCAAAATTTTGGTCACTATAGCGCGTACTGTAACACAGTTCTATAACGGTTAAATTACTATGCAACGACTAGTTACTGTGTTAACGGTTATAATGATCAAATCACTGTAGCTCAATGTAGCACGAGCATGATATGGTAGCAACGACGAAAAACAACTAGTTTCTCAATTTCTATAAATACAAGTCTCGTTCAAACTCAACAACAATAAAGAAGCACTTTATAATTTCATATCATTTGAAAAGAAAAGAAATATTCATATTTTGTGTTAAAATTGTTGTATCTACTCTTTAAGAGAGTTTAAATTATAAGGGTTTGATTAAACCTAAAACAAATCTTTGTAAAAGTCTAGTTGGTATTCGGTAAAACTAATATATTATAAGGGTTTGATTAGTACCTAGAAAACTAATTAAGGTTTGATTGGTACCTGAGAAAGTAAATTTGTAAAAATTTGATTAACACATAAAAAATTAATCAAAAGGTCTTAAAAAATAGATCGAATTAGTGAAATCCTTAAACACAATTAACTTCGAGGTGTGGACGTAAACCAGAATAAGGGATGAACCACGTAAATATTTGGTGTTAATTTTTTCTTTCCCTACTCTTTTACTTATTGCATTTATTTGTATTTTAATTTATTTATGTTATTAACAAGTGTATTAATTTTTAAATACCTAATTTACTCTCTCGTAAAATATCATTTTTAAACCCTTTTGAATTTTTATATATTATTCTGACTCATCCATTATTAATATGGAATAATAATTTTTTTAATAATTTAACTTAAATATTAATTTATTTATTTTATTAAACTTAAAATTTTATGTTATAATTTAATTCTGCTAAAAGTCAAATTCTGATTCCTTCCTGAACAAAGCTACTATCTGATAATGACACGAGTAAATTAAAGTATTACCTTGCTGTGAAATTGGCTCCTTTTTTGTTTACACAGATGGACAATTCTTTGGTCCAACAAATTCCAATATGGAATGCAGCATTCAGCTTTTGCCTTTTGGTTGGGAAGTGAGACCGCGAGAAATATAGGTGGGCATTACCTACTTATATAGTACTTAAGTGTACGATCCAAAATATTTCCATGTTTTATCTTGTTCCCTTTATTTCAACAAAATAATAATAATATCATCTAAGAACACCTTTAACTATCAAATCACTCTTTAAATACACCTTAAAGATTTTTTTCATCGTGTTTTAAGACATAAATTAATAGTAACGCTCACGTATATATTGGGCCATGATTTCTGTGGGAAATATTGGACCAAAGCATGTGGAAGGATTTATTATTGACAATGGGTTTAAGCCCAATAAAGAAGGCAGAGAAGCTTGTTTAAAGCCACAGCTTGGACCACAAGACAACACAGTTGACGCTCGTGTAGTTCGTTCCAACTTCCAATCCCAACAACTAGTCCTGCAAATGGGATTATGGAGGACTCGATAGTGTTGTCCTTCCCTGCCACGGTATCATTTAAAACGATTCAGGTCCTCGTTGAAGCAACTTGTTTCAGGTTGCACATGTCGTGTAGCTTTATTGAAGAAGATCTGAAGATTGTGATGTGACGCAAATAGGACCCTGAAATCAGCTAATTGATTGCATGGATCGATCATGTCTATCTCAGCAGTCAGCTGGACTTTTGGTCATGGGCAAAGACGTTCAATAGGCTTATAATTTAACAAATAATCTGGCTGGGGACTAAACAATTTTGTACATGAGAGACCCCAAAAGTTTAAAAAAAAAAATATAAGAAACCCAATGTTATCTAATTTCTTAAAGCTTCATATTTGCAAAGTTTCCATAATGCATTTTGCAATGTAACGCGTGCAAGATCTTTTTTGCACACTGTAATTATAAAGTCAATAAGTGACACTTTTACTGATATAAGGCAAGGCAAAGAATTATTTTTAAAACTCGCAACAGATTCCATATTAAGCAACAAAAGTGAGTGCCGGGAACAATAATCAAACCTAAGGATCGTGTCTGGGTCAGGTTCAAATGCTGAAGGAACCGAATCCCACTCTCTCTTTAGTTGCAAGCACAGAGTTGCTTAGTTTAGTGGACT
Source organism: Ailanthus altissimus (assembly GCA_946807835.1). Classification (NCBI taxonomy): domain Eukaryota; kingdom Viridiplantae; phylum Streptophyta; class Magnoliopsida; order Sapindales; family Simaroubaceae; genus Ailanthus; species Ailanthus altissimus. Next base: position 28,310,112 of record OX327684.1, read on the forward strand.
CTCCACTTATTATTTGTCTTCTCTTTTTCATTCGATCAAATTTTATCATCTTCATCACTTATCACTTTGTTGCTCACTTATTTGTTAAAACTCACTTATCACTTTGTTGCTCACTTTCTCACTGACTGACATATTAACTTCTGTATTCTTCGAATCTTTTCAAAACCCTCATTGAGCCAAAATAAATAAATAAATATATATATGTGTAAACCTTTTAGTTAATTCTTCTTCAGTAGCTCATTATTTAAATTGCCTTTGAAGCTACAATCTATTAAATATCTATCGAAGTTTTTATTTTCTGTAAACCTTGATATCATATTTATCCCTTTGCATTTGTAATTGAGTCAAAACAAAAGAAAAACCGTGTCTTAAGGTGTTTTAGTACTAATAGAAGTTTGAATATAATATTTCGATAATTTTTCTCAAATTTTTCATAATTTTAATTAAATTGCAATTTAAAATTATTAGTGAGTAGACTCCCTTATCTTAAAAATTTTGATTTAAAATAATAATTTAAATTTTCATCCATTTCTTTTTAATGGTGTATATTGAAAATTAAAAGTAGTATTATTTTAAATTAACAGAACCCAACCCATTATATAATAGCAGCACAATGATATACCTCAATCGAAAATGTCTGGTCAACCCATTCAAAGTCCATAAGTTAAAATTTATCTTATCTTTGAAAAAAATGTCAAATGGATTTTTACCTCCACCCACCATTTACTAGTTTTACGGCAAGAATTGAGAAGAATGTGAAGATGAGAATGTTGGAACTTGGTCACATCATCTGGTGCCGCATTATGATTGGACGTTAGACTACTCTCAATTCCCGTTGTTCTGAATTAATGGCCTCACCCCTCACTGGATCTTCTATCGTGCAAGGTGCCTGTTTTTTCTAGCAGCCCATTAAAAAGCTTCCTATCTTTTCTTGCTTGAGCGTTGAAAGAAATTGCTAAATGCTAACTGTGTTTCAATGCAGTGATCATGATCTCTTCCAAACAAATGGTTCGTGGTACGTCATCGCAGAAAGGAATAAGGAAAAATAAACAATAAAAAAAAAAAAGGAGAGAAAACCGAAAAGGAAGAAAAACAAAACACTATGAAATTTGTATTCAAGATTTTATTAGCGCTCTTAAATTCAGTAGTACCATTGTCCGTTGAAACTTAATTATACGTTGGAAGGAAGCATAGTTATAAAATATTTCTCTTATTTAGTTTATTTGAATGATATGATGTTTTACTATCTCAAATTGGGACATTATTTGAAAAGTTTCAAGAGCTCTCGTACAACAAAAAATGGTGAACTACTAGTCCTTCAAAAATAATCTTTCTATTTTCTTTTACTTTTTACTGGAAATCTTGAAAATTCTTTCGAATTCATAGCCTAAATTACAGATTATTTGAACGCAAAATTACCAAAGAAATTTGGTAAAACAAACATCCACCCGATTTGAATATTCATAAAATCGACTTTGATTTTGCGCGACTGGATAATCGATGGCACCACTAGACAGAAGATTAAAGATATTGTTATAGACTAGAACTCATCCACTTCCTTTTATATAATATTATTTACAGAGAAAAAATCACTTTCACTTTTTTTTAAAATTTATTGAAAAACATAATGACACCTAATTAGGGATGTAATATACGAAATAGAACCTCCTACTAATTAAGAGTGCAAGAAAATACACACAAACTAAGAAAAAGATGTAATAGTTTGAATGCAAGATCTTTAACTCTAATATCATTTTCATTTTTGATTTGTGATAAGAATCATTAATAGATTTTTTACCGGAAAAGCAAAATTAGTAAGGATAAAATGCAAATATAAAAAATGATTTTAAAAAAATCAAAATTTACTATATAAATTATATATTATTCCAATTTCTTAAATTGCATCTTAAATCATGCTTTAATTTCTTTTATTTATTTTTATTAATAATGCTTATTTTCTTGTAAAAATTGAACCTTTCTAAAAACTAAAATTGATAATTTCAATTTCTTATCATATCCTTATCACGCGATTAATTTATATGGGTTCCAAAAAAAAAAAAAAAAAAATTGAGCAGATTGGAAAACGATTGTCTTGAAAATCTGAAATGAATTGAAAATGCTAGTGATAGGGTTATTTCCCACTTATTCCTCACCCATACATTTGGATGCAAAAAGCAGCAAGTAAACTCCACTTAATTTAGACGAGAAGACCCCACATCAAATATTAAAAGAGATGGCTCAACAAAAATGACCCTGGTGGTTCTTCCATTTCTATATGAGCAAGATCATTTTGAGAAGAAGTGATTGGGCTCCGGCACTGGAATCCGGTGGGTGACGGTGCATCAACTATATGAATAGATATGACAACCATCACGATCATGCAAAATGACAAACCAAAAGAAGCACTTCCGACCTTTTTTTTTTAAAAAAAAAAATAAGGACAGGTAATGCGTACGGATGAATTTCGGGACTTTGAAAGTAATTTATTGGAGGATGCACGGGGTCGGAGTCCAGAAGCTTAATTAGTCACTGCTGATTGTGGTTTTTCGCGTTAGCTTTTTTAGGTATGTTTGCTTATTGCTTAGACATGCCTTTCGTCATCAGTTCTTGTACATGCGACACGTGTAAATCACAAGAAGTTTCTCTCTCAAAATATCAGATTACTCAACATTTACGTGTGTGTGTGTGTGTCTATTTATATATTGTTCAGCCAAATTGATGGTTAGCTATGGCGACACATGAGGCTTGAAAATGAATCAGTGGTGATGAAGACGAGCAATTAATGGCCTCTCCTTTTGATACAAGATTGGATTTAATTAATAGCCTAATTAAAAGTCCGTCTAAACTTGTTTATAAGCTCAAATAAGCATATAAAAAGAATAAATTATCATCTCTAGTTATCAAGCAAACTCCAACTTGTGTGCCACCAATCGGATTCACACTCTTAAAAACTTAAACGCTACGGAATTTAAAATAAAAATTTCATCAGAAGAGAGAATTGATGAGTTACGTAACCCACCTAATGCTACAGCAGAAACCTAACTTAAGTGCACCTGAAAGCTCGGAAGTGATGGAATATGTACTGCATATAATGTTTCTTAATTTTATATACCAGTTTATAATACATAATATATCCACTACTTTGCACTCCACATTTTAATCAAGCTAAAGAGTGCTATTTTACGTTTCATTTACAGGTTTTTGTCAATATCAATGGAGTGTGGAGTCCGTGTTTCCTATTGCGCAGTGATCATGGCGAGCACTGAAAATAAAATAAAAGTATGAATTAACCATTCACAAAGTGTCATGAACCAAATCAACACAATTTGACTTGTTCATCTAATCGCATATTAATTAAATTATCGTCTCTAATAAAATTCTTTTTATATTACTTGTCTTTATTGTTTTTTCAAAAGGCATGCTTGTTTCCACCATCTGAAAACGCGTGGTAGTTAATTAGCTTTAGTTAGTGCTTGGAAATTACACGGAAGGTACAATTTTCGTACACAACAAAATCAACAAGTAATGACCCTTAATATGAATGAAATTAAAAGAGACGATACATTATCAATTCAAAGTTGTTGTTGTCGGATTTATTATTAAATAAACTTGCTTTGAGCAAAATTGACTAGCTGTCAACCTTCAGTGATGCTAACATGGAAAATGCAGGCCATTGGTTTATTAGATAACCAAAATGCACCAGCTTTAATGCTGAGTAAGGGGAAGGGCATCGTATGGAAGGAGATCAGGCCAAATTTTGTAAAGGAAACAAAATGCAAATATTCGAGGTCTGGCTATTAAGAAATGGTCTGAACATATGACTCAAGCTCTAGAAGTTTGCATTGTTTATGAGCTAGGACTTCATTGGTATTTGAACTTGCATATATGGGATGATGTTATTTTAAGTGTGTTGAACTAACAATGCTCTTCTTGTTGAAAGCAGCTAAACCTCAAGTAATTGTCTTCGAACGGAAAACAAAAGACAGGAATAAAAATTATAACCATTAATGCCTGATGAGTTATTTTATATCTTGTGATTGTAATACCTATAGGATTCGGTAAAGAGAAGTTTCGGAACATGGATTCAAAACTCCATCCAATTCGTTGACAAGTACAGACTTGTATCTTAAAAACATGAGCAAATGTTGAGTTGGATATTATTTGAATTCTTGAGCCGAGGATAAAAGGGTTTTGGTTCTATATGTTAGAGAAAATTGAGACCATCATCAATTGTCAACTTGTTATGGCTTCGCCAATTTCACTCACTTCGTGAAATTTATTGTATTGCCTTAATTTATGATGCAAAGCAGTTCATGTAGGACATAATTCAGATGGTCAGGATTAATGGCTGAGTCATATATAATCTAAACCAAGGAAATATTTAATTATTTTGATCATCGATCAAACAAAGCACAGTATTCTGTGAACTATAGGACAAAATTAATCCTATTTATTGAAGATAAATGGTAAATAATTATTTTACATATAGTCAAAATGATCACGTAACAGACAATCGAAAGTGGCATAAGACCGCAATATTCCCCACTATGGATAGGTGCTGTCATTTTCCAATTTTTTTTGAAAGAGTGTCATTTTCCATTTAATCATCCATAAATATATGAAATTTCAAATATCTCTTTGCCTTATATATTAATTATATAACAATTTTTTTTAAAATATACTCCACTTCAGACCATCCTTAAGGTAACAATTAACATAAATATACAGTTAATTCCCAGGCGATAAATCAAATAGCCTAAGATAATCTCTCCGAATTTTGAATTGAAGGAAAAAAACCATATATACAAGAAACAGATGTGATGAACTAATGATACAGTCGTTAAGGTCATGATTACATGCGACCCTGTAGACATGACATGGAACCACATTTGCGCATTAGCCTATTAAAACAATCAAAAAGATTTGAAAATCAGGGTGGTTCCGGTGTCGGGGTATGGTCCCTGATGGGCATATCATTTATGGCAGAATTATCCAACTTGCCAATTATTGCACGACTTAGAACCAATTAGAGCCTAAGATATTGTGAATTGCACATACATTTTAGCGTAAATGTTTAGTGAAAGATCATCACAATGCAATGGAGGTGTTACGAAAAGACCATTGTCTGTATCAAAAGGTACACTCATGCCATGCAAGCGTGTTCCACTAGGGCCACTAAAATCGATCACAAAAGTGATTAATATGTATTGGGATAAATGCACAAACAACAAACAACATGGGGTACTTCACTTCATCTTCCATTTCTTTACGCTATTTCGATAATTAGAAGTGCAAAAGGCCTTTGTCCACTTCAGAGTTCTCGGCTACTATTAGCTTACACTTTCGACATTTCTCATGGGATGGTTATATATAGAAGCTTAAGGTTACTCCTCAGCTTAACATCTCAACAAGAAAGTGTATTTTCTAGCAGAAGGCAAAAGGGAAAAAAAATTATTAGAGAGAAAATTTTGATTTATCAATATGGGTTCTACTGTGATTGATATTCCAGGTGGAGAGGGTGTGGCTCTCAAAGAGAAGAGGAAGTTTCAAGATGCTCTTCTTCCTGTTATTAGCTTTTTTAGAGAAATTGATAGTAAGCATGATAGGAAGAAACTGATTCACAGTATCAAAGTGGGAATTGCTCTTGTTTTTGTTTCTCTTCTTTATCTCCTCGATCCTCTTTATAAGCAAGTTGGAGAGAACGCCATGTGGGCTATAATGACCGTCGTGGTCATCTTTGAGTTCTACGCAGGTTTGTTTACATACTATCGAATTGTTCGTAATACGTATGAGTTTATCAGGAATAAATACTTGCCTTGTGTTAGGCGGAGAGTTTTATATAATTACTTTTATATAATATGCCAGGAGCTACGCTTAGCAAAGGCTTAAATCGTGGAATTGGAACTATATTAGGAGGAGGATTGGGGTGTTTAGCAGCATCTTTTGCTCAAGAAGTTGGTGGGATTAGCAACGGCATTGTTGTTGGCATTTCTGTGTTCACATTTGGTAAAATTTTAGCCCATTCTTGAGGGATCGATAATCGTTGCTTAAAACTGATTCTTCTTTTGTTTTCCATTTAGAAGTGCTTGCTTGTTTTATGTTAAAAAAAAATCTTTTTTGTTTTTTTTTTTCTTTTTCCCTCCACGAGCCAGAAATTTTTGAGTTGTTAATAGTGGGAATCCAGATGGGCACTAATACTGACATTTTAACTTCACTACGCTGAATTTTTCTTCTTGACGAGCTTCAGAGTCCATAATTGTGCTGCCGGTCACTGGTGATGAAACGCTTAGAATGTGAAGGCCATAGAATACAATGGTTAAAAGAGTCATTAATCATGGATTTATAATTCGACAGCTTGAAATTAGAATACAGTTTCCGGATAAATTAAAAGATACATCTTTTCTCCATGGTCTTCTCTATTTAGAGACTTAAGTCCCAACTCTCAAAATATGTAAAATAACTCACTGTAGCTAGCTAAGATCTTTAATATTGTGGTTTTCTTAATCTTTTTTCCTTTAGTCAGCGAAATTATCATTATTAACTACGAAGCACGAACATTATTTCAGGTGCGGCAGCAACATACTCTCGATTGGTTCCCAGGATCAAAAAGAGATACGACTATGGAGTCATGATATTTATCCTGACCTTCAATTTGGTGGCGGTATCTGGATTGCGAGCTGAAAAGGTCATGCAAATAGCTCGTGAACGTCTCACTACGATTGTTATGGGTTTTGCTGCATGCATTTTTATCAGCTTACTTGTCTTCCCCATATGGGCTAGTGATGAACTTCATGACTCTTTAACCTCCAAATTTGAAGACCTCGCTTGCTCTATTGAAGGTAAATCGAAGAAATTAATAAGAAAAATAGAGGTTCATTATAGAGCTTATTTGATCTTCCACCAATGAAATTTTGCATTCTCAATGAACATATTGAGCATTTTTTGTAGGATGCTTGGAGGAGTACTTTAAAATTGTCGCTGAGAAGGAAAACCAGTCCAAATTTAGTTTTAGCTCTTGCAAATCGGTGCTGCACTCAAAATCAAAGGATGAATTACTGGTATATATTTTCTTGTCACCCATTTAATTTTCTTCTTCTCCTTTTTTTTTTTTTGTGAACCACTTAATTAATAAAAACAACCAACAACATTTCAATACAACTAAACTATAAGCTACTAATTAAGATGGTCTAGACTAGGAATAAGATTTTTGCTTATTCAGTAGTTACTATGTCTCAGGCAAATTTTGCGAGATGGGAACCATGGCATGGAAAATTTGGGTTTTCTTACCCTTGGAAAAAATATCTACAAATTGGAGAGCTTCTTCGGGATATAGCTGCAAATATTCTTTCATTTAAAGGCTGTCTTCAATCTCCAAGACAGGTATTGAACATTCTGTTTCCTCTCCATGCATGTGCGTTGTTAATTAACTTTTTTTTCCTCTCAAAATAATAAAAAAATTATTGGCTTATTTCATTCAAATTGTGTTATCAGTCTACACAAGACCCAAGATCACCGATCAAAGAATCGTGTGAAGTAGTTGGATCATCACTTGCATGGACCCTAAGAGAGCTTGGAGAGAGCATCAATAAGATGAGGAGATGTGAGATAGTGGCTTTGATAATGCCAAAGTTGAAGTCAATGAGACAAGAGCTAAGTCTAATAAGTTCTTCTACACTTGGTGAACTGGAGAATAGCGATGGACTTGAAATAGCAAGCTTTGTGTTTACATTAATTGTGATTGTAGATAAAGTGGAAGAGTTGACAAAGCAGGTAGAAGAACTTGGAGACCTTGCCGGCTTTCAGGCTAATAAATAGCTGATTTTTCTTAGATACGAGCATATTATATATAGAATAATATTATATTTTTTAAATAATATTTTAAATTTTTTTATTTTAAATAATTTGTTAAATAATTATTAAATAATGAATTAGTGTAATAAATGATTATAAAATTTAAATTATTTTATCATTTAATAATTATTTGACATATTAATTTAAAATAAAAAATTTAAAATATTATTTAAAAAATATAGCATTACTCTTATATATATATATATATATATATATATATATATATATACGTGTGTGTGTGTCATGTATAAATTCACGAGAAGCATATCTACATATGCCAAATTTTGGCCTGTCTAGAAATGTACATTTATACCCGAACAAAAAAAAAAAAAATTGCGTTAAGAAAAGGGAAAAAATGAGTTTCTTGCAAGATATCAGTAAATAGATGGAACGAAGGTCGAGAAAGGCGCCCGTGAAAATCAAAGAGGAAGGAGCAATGAGGAGGCACATGAAAAGTGTTTTTAACCGGGTGAAATAATAATCACTAGAATATTGTGTAACTAATGGCACCATCTTATTTCATAATCATAAATAAATCCCGAGATGCATTACAATTAATTCTTATCCGATGCCACGTTAAATATTTCTCCTAGAGGATCTTATTCCCTCTAATATATTATTATTGGTTCTATCTATTATCATTTAGGAGCCAAATTCCAAAGAACTCAGACAGTAAACTTGAAGGAACAAGATATTACATGGAATGATTCTGGGGCGAAAAGGAAAAAAATAAGTAGAGAAGGTCTAAAACTCAATTTGGTTTAAAATGGGCATTTGAACTTACATAAAAAATGCTCACATGATGCTCGCACATGTGAGCAATAATGGAAATGTTTCACATGCTTCGTGTGTGGTGAAAACAGTAACAGCTCTGATAAGATCAACTACCTAATTTCTTCCATATGAATTTAATTAATTAACAAATAAAAGTAATAGAACAAGAACATTTCAGAAGAATACGAATGAATAAAGACAAAAGTTTTGCTTGAAAACTATATTTGATGGAAAAACCAAGGAGAAAATCCTGCATTAAGAAGGTCGTCAAAGCTTCATATCTATCAGAAACAGAGAAAAGAAAGGAAGAAAGTCACGAGAGAAAAAGAGATGGGTTTTATTCAAAAATCAGCTCTGATCTTTGTAGGACTGTTAGTGTTCTGCAGAATTGTATCAAGTGTTCCAGATACAAAGGTGACAAGTGTTCTGTGCAATTCTGGAGTGTACACGAGCGGCGATCCTTTTGCTGTAAGTTTAACCTTTGTGCTTGCAGAATTAGAGACTGTGACATCAACGAGCAAAGATTATGATTACTACAGCATATCACCTTATCCTAATGCTTTTGCCTATGGTCATGCTGCTTGTAACCGAAATCTCACAAGTTCGGATTGCTCTAATTGTCTTGGTGCGGCCAAAACAGCAATGCTTGGTTCCTGTAAAAGCAGGATAGGGGCTCGTTCGGTGCTCCATGATTGTACAATGAGGTATGAGCAATATCCTTTCGACGATTAAAACACCAGGCTCTCAATTGACAAGGCTCTTATCCCATAAGTTTGTTTGCTAGTGCAAAGCGTGTGAAACTTATCTTTTGTTAATGAAATAATTGCTTTTTTTTGGGTTAATAGGCTATTCGAAATCGTTTCCTGGTTCTGTTTGAACCAAAACTTCAAAAGATATAATTGAACTTCTTGTGCATGAAAGTGCCTGTGTATTGATTGGTAGTTCACACAACCCTGAATCATCATAAAGTTGTATACCACTACCCGTCAAATCAAAGAAATTTTGCATTAACACAAAATTGTAAGTAGATAAGAGCTACTTTATCTTATTGTAAATAATGGAGACACAGGTGATCCAACAAAATACATGAAAGAGGCTAAGAACTGCCAAAAGTTTTTATGTCTATGTAAAGTGAATTTTGCCCTATTTGCTGCTAATTGTTCATACATATACGTCCAAATTCCAATTCTCGGAATGCAGGTCTAGGTCTATCTTTCATTAAAAAAAAAAAAGACCTCCATGACTAATCCATCAACCCACGAGATGCTGTGCGGGGATGGGTTGCAGGGCACTCTGTTCCTTTAGTGCCATCACCCTTGGTTGTTCATATAGTTTGATTGACATGTAACCCAAGTTCTCTCTTTTGGTTCACGAAACATGTGTTATTTTGTTGATCAAATCCCTGAACCTATAGCAATTTCGGAGAAGACATGCAACTTCCTGGTGTACTAACTTTTTCTTGACATCTTTGTTCATCATACATCAATTAACATGATAATGTTTCTCTAACAAGAGGATAAATGTGACTCACTTTTGTAGAATTTCAAGAAATAACTTGCGAATTGTCAAAACATGTTTATGAAGTCAATAATGATATTTCTGTGAATTTAATGTTTCTCCTAGCAGACATGAAAACGTAACTAACGTGGAATGGAGTGTTTTTCTGTGGGTGTGCTATTGGAGAACTCTCCGGGATCCTATATTTGCGGAAAATTTTTCTTGAAATGATGAAATAGAGGATTATGGCCACGATTCTGCTAAGTGAGGGTAAATGTGGATCTAGAATAGTAAAAAAAAAAAAAAATTAATGCATTTGTTACGAGTCCGGACATCTACTATTAACTTAAAATATTAACTTAATGGATGGAATGACAATTTACTTATAAATACAAGTATCAATAATTTTTAAGTTAATGTGGATCGTCAAACAAAGATTTTTGAGTGACTATTTACTTGACGATCCACTCACCTTTGCAATTATTTTTTGTGATTTGAGATGTCGACTGCCATACAAAATAGATATTGAACATTCAGCCATATTATAACTCTGCCATTAAATGGCGGCCAATGGAGATCCATCTTTAAAATTATGTCCCCTGTGTAGATCAGCTAGTGATAAAAGGTTTAGAAATAGTGGTGCACCGCCACTAAATTAAAATGATGGCAGCTTTTTCTCTCATTTTGGCTAAAGAGGGCTTCAATGCAAATGATCTTTACACAATTAAGTAGACTTGGTGATAAGGATTCTAAAACGTTAATGATGAGTTCAAAGAATGACGGAAAGTGGAGGTCAACGGCATTAAACGACGGTTGGTGAGGGCATGTAGTGGTCAACAGTGACAATCATTTTTTTAGATTACATTAATTATATTATACTGCTAATACTATTAAATTATATTATTAATATTATAATTAATTTTTTTTCAAAAATAACATGTATATTTTTGAAGTATACCATATTTAAATTATACTATCAGAATCATCGAGAGTACATCATATTATATTATTAATATTATAATTAAATTATATAATCGAGACTTTTTAAAAAATAACACGTATATTTTTTAAATACACTATATTCAAATTATGCTATAAAGATTATCGAAAATAACACGTACAGTTTTAAGCACATCCACACATTAAAATATTCACACAAAATAAAAAAATAAATAAACCATCCTAATATTCGTCAAAACTCAAATCTTTAACTTTAATCAAAGGAATGTACAGAGTTTATTGCTACAGAATAATATATATAGTTAAAATTAAGCACAAAAAATGATGGTGGCGAATTAAATAATTTACCACATTAAGATATTATTGTTAATTTGTCTTACCAGAGCTTACACCAAGATTTGCAACAAAGGATTAGATGATGAGAGCAAAAATAAATCCAATTCAGTTTTCTTTTTATATTCGTGCAAGCTAGTGGCTCTCTTGTTTGTTTCTTTATATATTGGTCAATAGTATTTTATTTTGTTAATCTTTAATAATTTTTGGTATTAATTAAGTTGGAAATATTTGAATGTTGATAGATACTTCACAAATATAAATCGCACACACAATAGATAGTATGTCAAGATGTGTGAGAGTATATTGTATTTAAGGATAATTTTCGTCCCCTTAAGACATTGTCTTGGTGCAATCAAATTATATAACAATCTAATCTCAACGTTCAATGACTTTGGTTTTGTATGGGTGTACTTTCATGAAATAGAATCTTAAATTAACTCTTTGACATTATATACATTGTTGTGCACCATTATGCTCTCTTGGGCTCTTATGCACCATTGTGCTCTCATGTGCACTCATGCACCATATATTCACATTATGCACTCTATTCTTCTAGTATCAACACGTTTATTTATAATTGATAAGTATCATTTCATTTATGACACAACCCTTCACATGCACCTATTGGTTTATAACCATTAGAACAAAATTCAAATTTGATCAATAGTTCTAAATGAACCATCACCATTTTCAGATCAAGAAGTGTCAACAATGGTTGTATTATTTAATATTTAATATGAAATAATGGAACTTTATGAATAATTGCATGTATAAATAAAAAGTCACAACTTTTCACTTTTATGTATTTTAAAATACTTATAAAATATCCAACAATCCCAATCGATTTTAAAATATACAAATAAATACCAGAGAATATATATTATATAATTTAATGTATATGAATTGGTGTTTGTTAGGCTATGAAATAATCATTAGACAACTAATCATATCTCACAGAAACTTGGTAAAACCAAGTTTCTATGAACTAACGTCCTTTTAGTGTGAGTCAAAGGATTAGCTACCACATTGAATTCTTTCCAAGTGAGTTATTCTGCGGTTTTGGCATTTTATAGCCCTATGCTTTGCTGAATTCATGAGTGCTCTAGAGATGCCTACCTAAATTCTTATAGGAACTAGACCCAATTTCATACTAATTTAAGTGAACCTTTATTAAGTGTGCTCTGCAGTTAAATACACCGCCATACAATAACGAGCTATAGAGTTCATTAAGAGTATATCACTCATTCTATCTCACTGTAAATATACTACCTAGCCTTAGGGAATGACTCATAATATATTATCAGTAGTATAACAAGACAACAAGTGACTTGTTTTTACCCTTATGAACCTATTTCATGAGATCTCCAACAACATAGGTAGAGTTACTATCACTCTTGTCTTATGCTCTAAGCATAATCCATTCCCCCTCAACTTTTAATTACTAACCTCATTTAGTAATTTGTCAGAGGATTGACCAAATTCAACTCTAACCTTATAAAATTTTGGTACTCATAACCAAACATAAGCAATATCATCAGTTGCTTACTTTTTCTATTTTGATATTCAATCATAACTTTTAAATATTCAAAAATATTCATTTTAATGTGATAAATTGAATATATTAGAGATAACTAAACACACTTGAACAAATCAGTGTTGTAACTTTAATTCTTCAAATAGAATATACATAATGGCAAAATGTATACCTGGCGTCATTCCTCTGGCACCGTAACGTTGGGCTCTTCACTTGTATCAGTTTTCTTTGTTCAATTGCATTCAATATTCATCATTAAATATATATTAAAGAAGACTTCAAAAATCTAATTTATTTACATTGAACTACCCTTCAAATGTCAAATTCCCATGATGAATAATAACATATATATATATATATATAACTTCATCCATAATAAAATTTTATAGTAATTCTCGTGAAATCACATCTTTCTTTTCATATGCATATACTTGAATGCATCAAGAAGTGAAAGTCATAATATACCATACATAATAAATTGTATGTCTAAAGCCATCAAATAGAATAAATAAGAACAAACACATCTTGTTACTGTTGTAGATCTTTTCATCCATCAAGCAAGAAATCTATCCTTAAGATTGTTAAAAATATTGAAATGTTGATGGATGCTTCACAAATATAGATCACACACACAACAGATAGTAAGCCAAGGCGTGTAAGAGAACACTGAATTTAAGGATAGATTTTTGCCCTTCTAGGACATTGTCCTAGTATAATCAAGTTATATGGCAGTTTAGCCTCAATATTCAATGGCTTTGGATTTGTATGGGTGCACTTTTATGAAATAGAACCCTAAAACAACTCTTTGACATTATATGCATCTTTGTGCACCATTGTGCTCTATTGTACTCTTATGAACCATTGTGCTCTCTTATGCTCTTATGTACTGTTATGCTCTCATGTGCACCCATATACTATAGTGCTTTCATGTGCACCCATACACCATATATTAATATTATACACTTTATTCTTCTGGTATTAACACACTTATTTATAGTTGGTAAGTACTCTTTCATTTGAGACACAACCATCCACATAAATATATTGGTTTATGATCGTTAGATCAAAATTCAAATTTGATCAATGATTCTAAATGAATTATCACTATTTTCAAACTAAGATGTGTCATCAATGGTTGTATTATTTCATATTTAATATGAAAAAATGCAACATTTGTTAAAATTTGTGCTTACATGTCATCCTATATTGTATGAATATTTATTATTTATTATTTATATAATCAATATTTCATTAAAATCGTTAATATTATTTAATAAATGGTAAGATGCTTGTTATGTTTAAGACAATGTATGATCTAAAGGAGTTGAGATCAGTGCTAAGAGTTAGTGAATTCTAAAGAGTTAAAGCATTGTCTGAAATGGAACAAAATCTTGAGAATATATTAGTAATGATATAGTTGTAAAGAGTTACAAATGGTGCTAGAAAATGTCATTAAACAAGTATGTTCTCAAACATCATGTTTTTTTTATCTATCTTTACCGAAAAGGGTCTATCGATGAGACTTTTTATACAGATCAGTGTATGTCTATATCTGAATGGTCCAGATGGTTAGTTTTAGCAAATCATAAACTTAGTGGATGCTCGTATAGATATGTATGTATTCAGTAATATTATTTAATAAATGGTAAGATGCTTGTTATGTTTAAGATAATGTATTATCTAAAGGAGTTGAGATCAGTGCTAAGAGTTAGTGAATTCTAAAGAGTTAAAGCATTGTCTGAAATGGAACAAAATCTTGAGAATATATTAGTAATGATATAGTTGTAAAGAGTTACAAATTGTGCTAAAAAATGTCATTAAACAAGTATGTTCTCAAACATCATGTTTTTTATCTATCTTTACCGAAAAGGGTCTATCGATGAGACTTTTTATACATATCAGTATATGTCTATATCTGAATGGTCCAGATGGTTAGTTTTAGCAAATCATAAACTTAGTGGATGCTCGTATAGATATGTATGTATTCAGTAAGGACTAGGTACTGAACAGACTCACGAGAACCTCAAATAAACATCCTATAGTGCCATTAATGGAAGGTCTTCTCGAGTTGAGTAGTATTCGTGACCCTTTAACCTAAGTGTCATGATGGGCTTGTGAATGATTCACCATACTTTGGTTTCACATATGTCAGAGACTTTTCATGATCTGATCACTAAGTGTCGCTAGGTAGTATGAAGTCTGATATGCGTAGATATAGGATCTGTCAACTCATATGGGTGAGTTGTATATCCTGATACTTCGAGATTGTACTTCAGAAAGTCTTGTGGCCATAAGTAATAAACCCAAAAAAGAATTTTCTATAGAATAAATAATATTGCAAAAGTATATGTAGATATCAGTTATATAAATACGAATCTGAAAATAAATTCACAATCGAACAAATAGAGATTTGACGGTGAAGATTTATATCTCTACTCTTCCAAGGATATAATCGATGGAAGGATCATATGCATATGTTTTAACCTCAGCTTGTATGGTTCAATGCGCTACTTTGTAATATCCGTAATGTGTGTGTGGGGATCGTTCAAAGATGTATAGAGGATTTTCATATAACAAACCGAGCGTGAACCTAGAGAGCCTCACAATATAAGTGTACTCGTTGAGCATTAGAGTAACATCCTCGTTTGAAGAGTTTGATCCGAGGAGATCATGGATGAGATTAATTTTAATACTTATCAAGATGTGGCATCCTTGATCGAAGAGTTCGATCAGAAGAGATTATGGGTGATCAAAATTTGTAATTGAGACCTCTCGAATTAGACACGTGTCAAATTCTAATTGTTATAATTTAATACATCACTAAACCTTAAAGGATAAACTTTGGTATAATACTTGTATAAGTGTTGAACACTTGTTATATACTTGATTATTTTAAGAATACTTAATGATTAAACGTTGATGTAAGATTTTGACAAGTGTTAGATACTAATTATAGACTTAATTATTTTATTAAAACTTGTTGGATAAGCTTTGATTAAGTAATTGAACACTTTATCTCTTTTACAACGGTCTTATTATTTTAATGAAACTTATTAGATAAGTTTTATTTATAAAAAATGACACATTGTTTAAAATGGTTACAGGTGTTCGTTAAAAAGCTTGGGAAAGTGTTCGTTTATATGGAGGGAAATAAGACAAAAATAATTTTTGATTTTTATCCTTCATATAAAAGAGTTAGACCAAAATATGAAAAAGATGGACAAAAGAATTTTGTTAATCATTTTTTACAAAAAAGAGGAACGACCACTTTGTGAGAGGAGAAAAAAAAGCAAGTGTTGCTCTTTTCTTTCGAGTCCCATATTCTCACCCAAAATTAAAAGTGACCAAAGCAAGAGTTATTTTGAAAAATCCTGAAAAATAAAAATTACTATTCCAACATTCTAAGCCACCAAGTTAGAATATAAAATTGCCAAGAAGACCATTTTAAGGTGAGCTCAAGTTTGAATTTTTTTTTAAAAACTTCAAAAGTGATTCTCAATCTCATTAATGTAATGAATCTTAAATTTTAATGTGTTTGTCAAAATTAAATTTCAATATCCACTGCGTTATATATATATATATGACATGTATATTATAATTTAATGAACATATTTCACATATATGCACTATAAAATAACACATTCAACAACCTTATGAATAATTACATATATAAATAAAAAGTCACAATTTTTCACTTTTATATATTTTAAAATCCTTATTAAATATCAAATAAATCATATACCTCGTATCTCCAACTAGCTCTAGCTTGCAAGTCAGTTATATTTTTGTAAGTCATCACACAAAGTCAGATACAAAACAAATACAAAACTCACACACAAAGAATTTAATTACATGGGGCATGATAAGCCAATGAGACAAGAAAGCCAGGGCCAACAAATGACATAAACTTCTCCTATCCAGGTTTCTCATTAACAAAAGGTTTTTCATTAACAAAAACAAAAAACCTCAAACATTAACAATCCTCTCAAGTTCACCATAAAAAGAAAAGAACCTGATGATTTGGGTCATCAGAATCATGACCAAAGTTCTTGTTGTTGTTGATAGTGATGTTGAATGATGGGGTTCTTCCCTGCACATTAGTAGCTGTTGCGCGGTTGCTGCCGTCACTGTCGCGCCCCACAACTGTGGAAATACGAGGTCATTCACTTAGTTTCTCTGTTCTCACAAAAAATTAACAAAAATTTGAAATAAATAAAACACAAACCTATAAACGTGTTCGGCTCTGGTGTGCGGTGGTTGGGCGACTGTGGCTGGCAGATTTTGGTGTGGCAACGGGGCATCGGCGGAATCTGGCAATGGTGGCTCGTATAATAAGATGAGAGAGTCGAGGGAGTTCGAATAGAGAATGAGTTATGTGGTGGCCTAATGGCCTGGCCCGCGCCAAACACGTTAGGCGTACACCACTTGGCACGCACTAAGCGGCGTGAGCCTAACGTGGTGGCGCGTGCATCTACTCGCCCGCTACCTGCAGCGTGTAGACGCACGAGCCGGCGAGTCTAACCAAAAAAATTTTGGAAAAATTTAAATTTTTTTAATTAATTTATGTTGTTTATGTTTATTTATAATTATTTAATTTAATAATTTAAATTGTTTAATTATTATGTAAACAAATTTTTTTGTCTAAGTTGTTAGTTGTAATTAAATTAAATTAAATTTTAATTTAATTGTTATATGTTATGTTGATTATTGTTTTGTGAATATTAATAATTTTTTAATTTTTTCAGGAATGAGAATGTCATAAAAGAATACGTAATTGTCGAAAAATATTTCTACCGAGCGAACGTACATCTTTACTCGAAGTTATGGGTTATACGAAATATAAAAAATAAATTGATTTCGAGACAGGTAGAAATATTTAAAACTA
The DNA here is from genome assembly GCA_946807835.1 of Ailanthus altissimus. Lineage (NCBI taxonomy): Eukaryota > Viridiplantae > Streptophyta > Magnoliopsida > Sapindales > Simaroubaceae > Ailanthus > Ailanthus altissimus. Next base: position 28,327,949 of record OX327684.1, read on the forward strand.
CATGTTTTGGTAGTTTATTGGATGTATCAGATATTTCATTCTCGGGTATTTTAGCACATGAGATTTTATTAAGATGTATGCATACCAAAAATTTATATGAAGAATTATGGTTCTATATGGGTAAAAGACGTATTAGATTTTCTTGTCAAGATTTTTATTTGATTACTGATTTGAGGATAGGGGATTATCCTGTAGTAATGGGTTAGGTGATAGACTATGCTATAAATATTTTTCGGGTAGAAGTCAGTCGACTTACAAAGATTTGGATTTGTGGTTCGTGAGCATTACATTTGACGTATTATGTATTTTATAAATTATGTAGATGCAATAAAAATATGTCTATTTTATATATTTCATATATTGATAATGCCACATGATTAGAATAGAATCATACAATATTTTGTACTTCGTCTCATAGATAATTTAGATGAGTTTAATGTCTATCCTTGGGGGACGATTGCATAGACTGTACTCTACAATAGTTTATGCATGGCTTCAATTAAAAAGTTAGAGAAGGTAAAAAAAGCAGGCGCTGGGGATAAGGAATCATACAACTTATACTCATTTTGTCACGCTTTTTTGGTAAGTAGTTCTATCTTTTTGATTCATTATCATATTAGGATAGAGAAAATTTATTTTGTTGACATTGTAATTTTTAAATTTATTATCATTTTAGGTGTGGATCTACAAGGTGATCCCGAGGTGTGGGGAGCTATTTGCCAATAGAAATGGAGACTACTTTCTTCATATTCTAAATTGATCTAGCATAAACACCCCATTATATGAAAACGTCATAGATGTCCTCTTCGATGGTGTTGGGGTATGCTTTTATGTTAAAAATATATATATATATATATATATATAACTTTCTTATAATTTATGTTATATTTTTTAAGAATGATTAATAAATCTAAAATATTATAAAGACTTTGGAGGTTCATAAGAAGTTGGTATCCCGCAAACATGAGAAGACTGCGGACTATCGCGCGGTGGTAAACTTTTGCATTCCATCGGGAAAATTAAGAGGGAGTCTTAAGTTAGAGACAGTTGATATCCCGGACACCCAATTTACCGATAATTTGCAGTATCTCCACGAATTTGAAGCCCCGCCAGCGACTGAATCAATGGTATAATAATTTAATTTTTTTTCTTGAATTATCTGATACTTATGTTACTGATTAGTATTAGCTTGTGAAATTTGATTATAATAACTTATGTATAGTTTTAATCCGGCACGTCAACATCACAGTATCATATCCTGGAGAAGAGGATGGATGATCCTGAAACAAGGATATTTACCAAGATTGATAAGGATAACGCAGAGCTTTCGATCAAGATTGATAAGGTTGAAAAAAATATCTTGCATCAGATATCTCTATTGATGCAACAGTTTAAATTAGCCAAGATCTCCGAGGATGTAGGGCAGAGTATGGTACGTTTTAAACCTAAAATATATTTATTGGATACAAAGTTTAACAAATCAATACATTAACCGGTATTGTTTGATTTTGTAGGGTACCGAATTCATGGCTGCTAACTTTCAGACATTTGCTCCTGCCAGCGAGTCTCACCATCAATCATTTGCTCCTGTTGCTGATAGCCCTACAAGCTTAAAAATTATACATGCTCTATTGGGTGAAAACATAAATAGGTATGGGCGTCTTCACAAAAAGGCAGCAGCCCAAGTCAGTCCATATACAAATCCGTTAAAACAGCCCGTGAAGACGAAACTTGTGGAATTGCAAGTAGGACCTACTATTGACATAAATGGGCAGTTGATTCCTATTGATCAGAGTAAATATGCTGAGCTTATGGATTGGATAAAAAATAATGACCCAACATAACGAGTTCATTTGCACGGATTCAATCCGAACAACACATGGTTTAATGAGATACTATAAAATTGGCTTGACGATTCGATAAGGACTTATTTTTACTTTTTTCATTTTGTGAATTATCTAATAATATCAAAACTTATACATATTCTGTGTTTCGTAGCACATAAATGAATATTTAAAGGTTTTGTATTTGCGTCAAAGAACGTTTTCTGATATATACTTACAGGATTGTACAACTGTAGATGCATATTTCTACGTAAGCTATTATATTACCCATTTATTATGCATATAACATTATCATCTCCACGAATGTGTATATTAACTATTATCGACTTTAACGAGTATATTTTATTTGTATTTAAGAGTACATTCGACAAATGTGGCAAACGTCTTTCACTGCTAATCCTCCAGACAACAACGACTAGCTCGAAATGTTGTTGGCTTATGCACTCAGAACAAAGATCGAGTTACTTGACGCTAAACCGTGGGCAATGATCGATAAGGTACTTATTAAGAATAATAATAACTTTTTACTGTGCATGTAACAACATTAAGTTAAAAATAATACTATAATTATTTTTGTAGGTATATATTTCTCTGAATATCAATCAAGAACATTGGATTGTAGCACAACTCGACCTTACTTAGTTTGCAATCGTTCTTTATAATTCCAGCCTGAACGGCTATTCAGACGAGTCCATAATGAAATTTATAGAGCCTCTTTATGTTGCAATGTCTTTGTACCTTCAAATGTGTAGATTTTATAGTTTAAGGGGCATGCAAAGCCCAAATTTGTTTCTTTGGCCGGTGACTTGTATCCAGGAGAATGTGCCGCAACAAGAGGTCGGGAGCGGGGACTGTGGCTTCTTCGTCTATATGTATATTGAATATCTTATGTTAGGTCGGCCATTTGACTCGTTCCCTGACATTGGTACCTTTTATAGACAGAAGATGGCCGTTGATTTGTGGACCACAGCTTCATAAATATTTTGTACTATAATTATTTTACATGCATTGATTTGGGTGTATAATTGATATACTATAATTATTTGTGGGTGTTGATTTGGGTATATGTATGCAGAAGTGATTTTGTAGTTTGATAATTAAACCTCATGGTATAGCTCTTTTCCATATTTTTTCAGATCCGTCTAAAACAAAAAAAAAATTAAATATTAGTTTTATATTATACATAATTAAAAATCAATAAGGTAAATGTTTATAAACGAATATACATCACCTGCTCTGTAAAGGTACAGGGTTTCGACACGTTTGTCGATTATGTCCATGTTGTCTACAACGACTACATATATTCTTTGATAGTTCCTCTCCTTGCGATAGAATCCGATTCATCCGACGTCTGCCTGACTAACACGTGCTATCGGAGGTTAAATGTCCATATTTTTCAAATACTCTTGGACTATTCAATTTGACACTTGACCAACCGGAAGTATTGGCTCGCTATAGACGCGGAATAAAGTCTCATATATGTAATAAGTCGAACAAAGACTCTCGTGCGATAATCTGATGTATCTGCATGCGACGAGTGCATGGGAACAAGGCAATTGCCGATAATCAAACTTTCGACAGCTGCATGTTCTTTTGCCAATGTCTACTATCCAGTTTACTCCACCATCCATAATTACAAATCGTAAATCATCAACAGGAGAAATGGTCATTCGACTTACGTCATCGTTATGTTTCATGACTTTATGATGTGCCCAGTTCGTCAAGACATTGTCATATTTTGTGCTGCCAATCGTCTATGGTAAAACTATAATTGCGTTAGCTCCCACATCCACTCCACCAAATTAGTCACCAGAATCTTTCTTATTTTTTTTGTAACTGCATTAATGCTCTCAGCAATATTAGTAGTCATAATGTTGTACCTTCTGAAAGCACCAGATAATCATGCTCATCTCACCGTACCAACATCTTCCTTCAAATACTTTGTTACGTTAGGTCTCATTTGTCACATTTTATTTAATTGGTATTAAAAATCATGGACATGATAAGCCTTGGCAGCAGTAAAGTAGGTAGGTAGGTATACTCATTTTTTAGACTTATCTGATGGTAACTTGTATTTTGTCATCAAATTTCCTTTCAAATGATATATGCAGAACCCATAATATGCATGAGGAAACACAGCATATATAACTTTCTCAATACTGGCATGTCGATCAAATATAAAAACAAGATTCTGATGATCTGCAATAACTCCTCGCAGTTTAACCATAAACCACTCCCAAGAAGTATCATTTTCTGAGTCAGCAATTCCTCAAGCCAATGGATAAATCTAATTGTTTCCATCTTTACAAACAGCCACAAACATTGTACTAAGATAGGAACCTTTCAAAAATGTTCCGTCCACTACAATCACTGGTCGGATTAATAAATTAAAACCTCTGATGCAGGGTCCTAACGCCATAAAGAAATACTTGAAGTGATTATTCGCGTCAGTTTTCAAATGAGTAACCGTACTTGGGTTATTTTGTTGCAATACATAGCTATATGCATGAAGCAATCTAAACGAATCCTCAAGAGTATCTCTTATCAATCTTAATACACGCTCTCTAGCGCGCCAAGCATTAGTATACATTATCTGAACACCGAATTGTTCACGTATGTCTGCTTGAATGTCTTTCGACCTATAGTTTCTATTGACCGATGTAAACTTATTTATTATTACTTTAGCAATAATTCGGCTCTTGACTTACCGGTGACCATCCCGTAATTGAATCAAAATACAAGTGTGCTCTGTATCTACTCTCCTAACAATAAAAAAATGTTGCCCTTCTGTCGACATTGCCCATAATCTTCACTTGCAGCTGTCATCATCGCATTTCAACTCGAAACGATCTTTGGTGGATTTGTAAACTCTAAAGCTCCATTTTTCCTTCAGTGCAACTATACTTATAACTTCATGAATTTCATCTTTGTTATTATATAATTTTCCTACAAATACATCATCAATCTTAGTACAAGAAATTTTTTCCGATACATTTAAGTCAAATTGTGGTATTTCAAACTGAAACTGAAATGAATTTTCTACTTTAACATTTTCTTCTCTACCATAACCCTCATCCTCATCATCATCATCATCCTCATCATCATCACCAGCATCATCATTTACATCCTTATTCTCTTCATAATAATCATCATCATCATCATTTCTACCATCTTCATCAACCTCGTAACCATGATCATCATCTTCACCAATATCATAGCCAAGATTAACGCTAACATCTCCATATATCTGACTATGGTCATATGTATAGCCTCATTATTCGTTGAGCATCGAAGGAGAATAATGATAATCCTCTAGAGAATTTTGAATATACACGGGGGTTGTCGATGGAAATTGCTTAGCATAGCCTTCAAATTAGTTTGATGCTTCTGCATTACTTCTAGGTCCTTGAGCATCTACTGTTACACAAAGCGGTGTAGCCATATTATTCTGTAAGCTTAACCACAATATTGCATCATCATCATCATTTTCAAGTGGAATGAGTCTCAACTTTATGGTACTTGAAGGAACCTCAAACTTCAGAGTTACTTTATAATGCATCTGATTAACTCCTAAAAAATGACAAATTCTTCTTAACAACACTTTGTATCTAATATTTTTCGGAACAACTATATGTATATTTTGATATCTCATGTATCTTTCAAAACCATCGCTACAGCTCTCCCATCTTCTCTCAAAACATATAATGGTTGAAATTTATGACATAATCAACGCCACCTAAAAAAAATACAATATAATTTTAATTTAATTATATATAATTAAATTAAAAATAAAATTGAATATATAACTATTTTTATATATAATATATTTTTATTTTATATATATAAAATAAATAGATATATTTGGTGGTAGTGTTACAATGTTGCAGTGGTGCGCATGAGCACCTTCTTGCAACCGGTGCTCATGACAACAGTCATGAGCACCTTGTTGCAACTGGTGCGCGCACAAGGCGGCAACCAACAACAATTACATGTGCAGCCACGCACAGACGCGCACCAATCAGCGGCCAGCAACAACTATATATACAGCCACACGTAACCACAGCTCAACCATAACAACACGTCTAAATAATCAAATTTAGTCATCTATTCATTACTTTTCATCCATTACATTTATTTCAATAAATATAAATAATAATATTAATTAAAATAAACAAAAACCTACTAGTTTTTAACTTCAGCTATTTGTCTTGAGTTTGAATCTTTGAATCGATTGAGTCTGAATCTTTGAATTGTCGCAGAAAGATGAAAAATTCAGATTTATCTTTAAATTTGACAGCAGATCTAAGATTTTGAGTTTTACAAGTAATTTTGAGAATGAAAAAATATATATATTTAAGATTGCAATAATTTATATATTTAAATAAAATAAACAAATTAAATTGGGTGCTCGCTGGGCGCGCGCCCAGCGAGCATTTTTTCTGTTTTTACAATTTTTAATTATTATTATTAAAAATAATATCTTTTATAATTAATTAAAATTTTAATTATTTAATAAATTTATGTTCTTAAGTAATTTATATAAAATAAAATAAAAAATTAAATAACAATAAAAATTTATTAAAATTGTAATAAGAGTAAAATAGTAAACGTTACGTATATTTGATTAGTATAATTTAAAATTATAATACACGTGTATTACAATAATACACGTGTATTATATATATAAAGCTTAGTGTAAAAAAAAAAAAAAAAAAAAGAGAGAGAGAAGAAGTTAAAGCGGTGGCCGCCGTATATATATTAAACATATTGTGTGTTTTTTTTGAGTTAAGAAGAAGAAAAGTGAAAACAGAGAAAGAAAGAAAGAAGAGAAAGCCGAGAGGAAGAAAAGAGAAAAGAAAAGAAAGAAGAAAAAGAAAAGAAGAAGAAAAGAAAGAAGAAAAAGAAATGAAGAAGAAAAGGAAAAAGAAAGGAAAGGGAAAGGAAGAGACGGGAAGGAAAAAGAGAAAGAAAAAAGAAAAAAGAAGGAAAAGAAAAGAAAAAGAAAGAAAAAAGGAAATTTTAGGAAATTAGTTGGGTAGTCAGAATTATACCCAGTGGTTTAGTGGGTAATAGTTTTACGATATTAGAATATTTAGATTTTAATAGTTATAATACATATCGGTACTAATTATGTATTTTTACACCCTATGATATAGGAGGTGTGCCGATAGCGGGTAGATCTCAGAATCCAGACCCAACTCAGGATTAGCGCACTTTTGTGAGTGGATAACTATATATATTTTATATGTTTTCAATACAGCCAATTATGATTTAATTGCGCGTTATTAGATTTAATTATGATTTATTTTAGACAGAAAAATATTTATACTATTTAGTAGATTCAGAAATATTTTAGAATTTATTATAGTACAGTTTATAATTATGTTCAGTATAGAAATAATTATTTTAGAATAATTATGGTCACAATATTATATTGTAGTAGTTTTTGAACCACCATATGTGTACTCTCCCCTTTAATGTAGTTGCTCTGCGCATGCGTTAGACCAGTTTAGTTTGCTCTGCCCAAGCGATGTAACATTCTGTCGGGTTAGACCAGCTTAGATCCCCCGCTCTGCCTGTGCGTGAGTTACTCCGCCAGGTTAAACCAGATTTTCCCTGGGTACAAGTTTGGTGTGGTTTTCAGTATATATATGTAGTACATGTTTCCAGAGTTATGTTACATATATTCAGTTTGATAATAGATTTTATGATAGTTTGCGCTTTCAGATTCCAGTACTATGTCATGATTTTAATTTCAGCACAGATTTTATGACAGTTCATATTTTCAGTACAAGTTTATTGATTACTCAGTATACAGTTTTATGATTATTTTATCATACAGATTTATACGTGTACAATACATATAAAGTATATAATATTTTCAGATTATGTCCACTCACTGAGCCACAAGCTCACCCTTTTTCCTATTTTCCCTATTTTTCTCAGGTTGTCACAGGAATTTGTGCAGTGTGATACAGTCATCACATTTTGAGGTTGGGCCAACGTGCATAGCTGCATAAGTGTTTTAGTCTATGTATTTGTCTATGTATTTGTATATGTTTTTGTATATTGGATGTACACTTTTGTTGAGGCAGGTAGCCTCATTGTATCATATATATGAGTAAAAAGTATGTTAGTTACATGTCATCGCAGGATCTGTCTCGATTCTCGAGGAGAGGTCGGGTCGGGTCCTGTCAGTTTGGTATCAGAGCATGGTTGTTAGATTCTGTAGACTAGTACATGATACATGCATATTAGAGATGTCATTAATAAATTGTTGCATTTTATAGATTTTCATCATGCGTCCACGTGGCCGACCTCGCACGAAACTTGTGCCTGAACTGGGAGCTCCCTTAGTATCAGATAGAAGGGATGAATCTATTAGAGAGGAAGTAGTTGAGTCAGTTCCCCCTGTAACCATACCTCAAACTCAGCCCGATCCTATTGTAGAGGAGATGCACCCTCAGCCAATACCACAACCTGTGACACAGCCTACACAGGGACAGCCTGATAGACCTGCCCTAGAGCAATCCATAGATAGACTGGCTCACTTAGTTACAGTTGCAGTGGAGAGACAAACACAGGGACCACCTAAGAGAGAGAATACAATAGAGCGTGTTCGTAGTTTGGGGGCAGAGAATTTTTCAGGCACTACAGAGCCAGCTGATGCAGAGTCATGGTTGACTAGAGTAGAACGGATATTTGATGTTATGAGATGTACTGATGATGAAAGAGTTTCCTTTGCTACATTTTTACTTGAGGGTGGGGCATACCACTGGTGGAGATCAGTATCACGTAGATATGGAGGGGTGATTAGCTGGGCTGATTTTTGTAAAGAATTTAATGTTAAATTCTTTCCTATGGTTTACCAAGACATCCAGGCTAGTAAGTTCTTTGAGCTAGAACAAGGATTGATGACAGTAGAGGAGTACGAGAACCGTTTTATAGAGTTATCGAGGTTCGCTTCTTATGCAATACAGAATGAGAGGGATAAATGTAAGAGGTTTGAACAGGGCCTTAGAGGCAATATCAGGACAACAATTACAGCTATGGGGCACATTGATTTCAGTGAGTTGGTAGGAGCTGCAATGAGAGTTGAGAGAAGCCTAGTAGAGGCACGCAGAGCCCAGTCATTCAAGCAGAGACCAGGCCATAGTTGGTCAGTTAGTGGATCAAGTAGCAGTAGAGCATCTGGAGGAGAGACATCCCATGCAGGGTATTCTGGTAGACAACGGTATGGTCAGAGCCCTATACTATCAGGAGGACAGAGACAGAGTTCTAGTCAGAGTATTGTGCCTCCATCTGTTGGAAGCAACATAGGGAGTCAGAGGCCCCGAGGTGGTAGCCAGTTAAGTGGTAGTGCAAGCATAAGAAGGTACCCTCAGTGTTCCATGTGTGGGAGGAGTCATGAGGGACAGTGTCTGAGAGGTTTTAGAGGTTGCTACCATTGCGGACAAGCTGGACATTTGAGGAGAGATTGCCCTCATCTTCTTCAGAGTAGCAACTTAGTACAGAGTACAGCTTCTCAGGGTTTTCAAGGTGGCAGTGGCAATATTCAGAGGCCTAGAGGATCTCAGACAGGAGAGCCTATCTCTAGTACTGGTGTACAACCTAGAGCTTTAGGAGTTAGTAGAGATCCATAGAGGGGTCAACCAGGTCGACCTCGTAGCCAGGCACGTGTATTTGCTTTAACTCAGCAAGAGGCACAGGCTACCCCAGATGTTGTTACAGGTATGCTGACTATTTTTGGCCGAGAGGCCCATATTTTAATTGATTCGGGCTCTACGCATTCTTTTATTTCTCGTATCTTTGCTGTGCATGCGGATAGAATGTTAAAACCCTTAGATTGTAGTTTGGTGGTAGCCACACCAGTTGGAGAATCATTACTGGCTGAGAATGTATTTCGGGATTGTGTTATCAAAGTGGGTAGTAGTGAGATCGTAGCAGATTTAATTCCTCTTGCTATACATGATTTTGATGCAATACTTGGGATGGACTGGTTAGCTAATCACCATGCTACTGTAGACTGTTTTCGAAAGGAAGTTATATTCAGAAGACATGGAGAGCCTGATATTATTTTTTTGTGGAGAGCGACGAGTTCTTCCATCCTGTGTTATATCTGCTATGACAGCTAAACGGTTGCTCAGGAAACGATGTTCAGCTTATTTGGCACATGTTATTGATACCAGAGTCAATGGGGTTACATTAGAAGATATTCCAGTGGTAAGAGATTTTCCAGATGTATTTCCTGAAGATCTTTCAGGCTTTCCACCAGATAGAGAGATTGATTTTGGTATTGATTTGGTTCCAGACATAACTCCTATCTCCAAAGCACCATACAGAATGGCCCCCTCAGAGTTAAAAGAATTGAAGACTCAGTTATAAGAATTGGTAGATAAGGGTTTCATCAGACCTAGTGTATCACCATGGGGAGCACCAGTATTGTTTGTTAAAAAGAAGGATGGAACTTTGAGGCTATGTATTGATTATCGGGAGCTTAATAAAGTCACTATACGCAACAAGTATCCACTCCCTCGCATTGATGATTTATTTGATCAGTTACAGGGTGCAAAGATTTTCTCAAAGATCGATCTACGATCAGGGTATCATCAGTTAAAGATCAGAGATACTGATGTGGCTAAGACTGCTTTCAGAACTCGATATGGGCATTATGAGTTTTTAGTAATGCCATTTGGGTTAACTAATGCTCCAGCTGCATTCATGGACCTTATGAATAGGGTATTTCGTCCCTATCTTGATCGATTTGTTATAATTTTTATTGATGATATTCTTGTGTATTCACGGAGTACAGAGGAGCATGTAGAGCATTTGAAGATAGTGCTACAGATTTTGAGAAATAAACAGTTATATGCCAAGTTCAGCAAATGTCAGTTTTGGCTAGATAAAGTTGCATTTCTGGGCCATGTGATCTCAGCAGATGGAATTTATGTGGATCCTCAGAAAATTAAAGCTGTAGTAAATTGGGAACGACCAGCTAGTGTGACAGAAATTAGAGGTTTTCTCGGTCTAGCAGGTTATTATCGAAGATTTGTTAAAGACTTTTCTAAGATTGCTGCACCGCTTACAAAGTTGACCAGAAAAAATGTAAAATATGTGTGGACTGATGAATGTGAAGATAGCTTCCAAGAGCTTAAAAAGATATTGACTTCAACTCCTGTTCTCACTCTTCCATCTGGCACTGAAGGATTTATAATTTACAGTGATGCTTCTAGACAAGGATTAGGTTGTGTATTGATGCAGCATGGTAAGGTGATAGCTTATGCTTCTAGGCAGCTTAAGAAGCATGAGTTGAATTATCCAACCCATGATTTAGAATTGGCAGCAGTAGTATTCGCCTTGAAGATTTGGAGACATTATCTATATGGTGTTACATGTCAAATCTTTACTGATCACAAAAGTTTGAAGTATTTATTCACACAGAAAGATTTGAATCTGAGACAACGGAGATGGTTAGAGTTAATAAAAGATTATGACTGTACGATTGACTATCATCCAGGTAAGGCGAATGTGGTAGCAGATGCACTCAGTAGGAAGTCTTCTAGCTCTATTACTTATTTGAGAGTGACTTATCTTCCATTGTTAGTTGAATTAAGATCTATGGGGGTTGAATTGTCTGTAGCAAAATCTGGAGTCCTTCTAGCACATTTTCAAGTCAGGCCTATGTTGATTGATCAGATTCGAGAGATGCAAGATCAGGATCCTAATTTAGTTAAACTTAAGCAAGAAGTAAAGAATGGAATGCGAACTGATTTAACGTTGAAAGCTGATGGGACATTAGTTATGGGTAACAGGCTTTGTGTTCCGAATAACTCAGAGTTAAAGAAGCAGATTTTAGAAGAGGCTCACAGCTCAGCTTATGCTATGCATCCTGGTAGCACTAAAATGTATCGTACTCTGAGAGAACATTATTGGTGGCAAGGTATGAAAAGAGAGATTGCAGAGTTTGTATCTCACTGCTTGATTTGTCAGCAGGTTAAGGCAGAACATTAGAGGCCAGCAGGATTATCTCAACCACTTCCAGTTCCTGAATGGAAGTGGGAACATATCACCATGGACTTTGTTGTTGGGCTTCCTCGTACTCGAAAGGGTCATGATAGTGTTTGGGTGATTGTTGATCGACTCATAAAGTCTGCTCATTTCCTGCCTTATAAGATTTCATACTCATTAGATAGGCTGGCTCATTTGTATGTGAGTGAGATTGTACGATTACATGGGGCTCCAGTGTCCATCATATCAAATAGAGACCCTCGATTCACTTCTAGATTCTGGCATAGCTTACAGAAGGCCTTAGGCACTAAGCTAAACTTTAGTACAGCTTTTCATCCTCAGACAGATGGGCAGTCAGAGAGAACTATACAGATTTTAGAGGATATGCTCAGAGCTTGTATGTTGCAGCTTAAGGGTAATTGGGATGATTATTTACCATTGATGGAGTTTGCATATAATAATAGTTATCAGTCTAGCATTCAGATGGCACCGTATGAGGCTTTATACGGAAGAAAATGCAGAACTCCGATTTGTTGGGATGAAGTTGGAGAAAGAAAATTGTTGGGTCCAGAGATTATTCAAGCCACTAGTGAGAAGGTCAGTATTATTAGAGACAGACTCAAGGCAGCTCAAGACAGACAGAAGAGTTATGCAGATAAACGTCGTAGACAGCTAGAGTTTGTAGTAGGAGACAGGGTCTTTTTACGGATCTCACCATGGAAAGGTGTGCTTCGTTTTGGGAAACAGGGAAAACTAAGTCCTAGATATATTGGGCCATATGAGATTCTAGAAAGGGTTGGTGTGGTTGCGTACCGCTTAGCATTACCACCTGAGTTGTCACGCATTCATGATGTGTTTCATGTTTCTATGTTGCGGAAGTATATACCTGACCCTTCTCACATTCTAGATACTCAGCCAGTTCAGTTGAGGACAAACTTGACTTATGACGAGGAACCTGTTCAGATAGTGGATTATCGCCAGCAAGTACTGCGTAATAAGATTATACCGCTAATTAAAGTCCTATGGAGGAATCATGCAGTGGAAGAGGCTACATGGGAGCGAGAGGATCAGATAAGAGTTCAGTATCCTCATTTGTTTCAAAGAGGTATATGAATTTCGAGGACGAAATTTTTATAAGGGGGAAGAATTGTAATACACGTGTATTACAATAATACACGTGTATTATATATATAAAGCTTAGTGTAAAAAAAAAAAAAAAGAGAGAGAAGAAGTTAAAGCGGTGGCCGCCGTATATATATTAAACATATTGTGTGTTTTTTTTGGGTTAAGAAGAAGAAAAGTGAAAACAGAGAAAGAAAGAAAGAAGAGAAAGCCGAGAGGAAGAAAAGAGAAAAGAAAAGAAAGAAGAAAAAGAAAAGAAGAAGAAAAGAAAGAAGAAAAAGAAAAGAAGAAGAAAAGGAAAAAGAAAGGAAAGGGAAAGGAAGAGACGGGAAGGAAAAAGAGAAAGAAAAAGAAAAAAGAAGGAAAAGAAAAGAAAAAGAAAGAAAAAAGGAAATTTTAGGAAATTAGTTGGGTAGTCAGAATTATACCCAGTGGTTTAGCGGATAATAGTTTTACGATATTAGAATATTTAGATTTTAATAGTTATAATACATATCGGTACTAATTATGTATTTTTACACTCTATGATATAGGAGGTGTGCCGATAGCGGGTAGATCTCAGAATCCAGACCCAGCTCAGGATTAGCACACTTTTGTGAGTGGATAACTATATATATTTTATATGTTTTCAATACAGCCAATTATGATTTAATTGCGCGTTATTAGATTTAATTATGATTTATTTTAGACAGAAAAATATTTATACTATTTAGTAGATTCAGAAATATTTTAAAATTTATTATAGTACAGTTTATAATTATGTTCAGTATAGAAATAATTATTTTAGAATAATTATGGTCACAATATTATATTGTAGTAGTTTTTGAACCACCATATGCGTACCCTCCCCTTTAATGTAGTTGCTCTGCGCATGCGTTAGACCAGTTTAGTTTGCTCTGCCCGAGCGATGTAACATTCCGCCGGGTTAGACCAGCTTAGATCCCCCGCTCTGCCTGTGCGTGAGTTACTCCGCCAGGTTAGACCAGATTTTCCCTGGGTACAAGTTTGGTGTGGTTTTCAGTATATATATGTAGTACATGTTTCCAGAGTTATGTTACATATATTCAGTTTGATAATAGATTTTATGATAGTTTGCGCTTTCAGATTCCAGTACTATGTCATGATTTTAATTTTAGCACAGATTTTATGACAGTTCATATTTTCAGTACAAGTTTATTGATTACTCAGTATACAGTTTTATGATTATTTTATCATACAGATTTATACGTGTACAATACATATAAAGTATATAATATTTTCAGATTATGTCCACTCACTGAGCCACAAGCTCACCCTTTTTCCTATTTTCCCTATTTTTCTCAGGTTGTCACAGGAATTTGTGCAGTGTGATACAGTCATCACATTTTGAGGTTGGGTCAACGTGCATAGCTGCATAAGTGTTTTAGTCTATGTATTTGTATATGTTTTTGTATATTGGATGTACACTTTTGTTGAGGCAGGTAGCCTCATTGTATCATATGTATGAGTAAAGAGTATGTTAGTCACATGTCATCGCAGGATCTGTCTCGATTCTCGAGGAGAAGTCGGGTCGGGTCTTGTCAAAAATATTTAACTTTAATCAAAATAAAATTTTATATTAAATTAATAATTAACTCGGCAAATTTCCCATATCCTTTTGATAAATTCTCAGTCGCCCCTTGTAGTTTTGTCGCATAATTTTTTAATAAAAAGTATCAATATTCCTTTTCACTATTATTTTTCTCTCTAAAAGCGAGTAAATACCTTCTTAAAAGGGAGATATCGTTCTTTATTAAATAATTAAGAAAAAAGTGATAAAACTTTGACATTTTTTATACCTTCAATAAGAATTGTTAATAATTGTCGACTGATTATACTCCTCTCATTTACTTATAAAATAGAGAAATAGTTATTCCAAATCTTTTCTAGTATATAGACTTAAAAAAAAAAGTAATATTCTTTTGAGAAATTGTCAGTGATCCCCTTGTAGTTTTACAGTTTTACAATTTTATCCTTAATTATTTAATAAGTATTAACATCTCCTTTTGCTATTATTTTTCTCCTTAAAAATAACTTATTACTTTTTAAAAAAAGGAGATATTAATATTTATTAAAAAAATTAAGAGGAAAGTGATAAAATTACAAAACCACAAGGGGTAAATGGTAAATTCCCTATATTTTTTCAAAGTTATATTTTGATATATGTTAAATAAATAGAATCCAAAGCTTAAAATATTAAAAAGCTATATTTGCAAATTGGCCTTCTGGTATTAAATCAACTCAACATCTGCTTCCATCAGGAAAGGATGCTCATATAAACAAGCACGAAAGCTGAGTTTGGTATATGGATTCTAACTAGTGGAACTTGCTTTGAAGAAAATAGCACATCCAAAGTTTTGCTTTCCTTTCTTCGTGGAGGCTTTAGGATTATGCTTTCTGCTGCAAGTAAATAAAGGGATAACAAATTTCTACTGAATATCCCAAAATTTGTAAAGAAAATGAAAGTCTTATATTGAATATCCAGTATCATGATCATCTCATGTACATAAAAATTATAAATGCGTATATCAAGGACTCCCCCGGAAATCCTTCAATCATGCTCGTTACAAAGAATGTACTCCTCTAACTTTGCCTGCAAACTGTTGGTAAAATTTTTGACATCCTGGATGAACAACGCATTAATTGGTACCTGGATTAATCATTGCACTGTTGCCCAGTAAATTAAACTTCAGAAAGTTTTCTTGAATTTCATCTGCGAGCAGACTCTTTCTTGAGGAAAAGCGCATAAACAAGCTCATTCCAGGAATCAGGGACACCAGGCAAGCACCAATGGCTGCAATCTTGAATGTGGTGAGGCTTAGGCCCGGAGTCAGGCTTTTGGTTGTACAAAGATGCATGGCCATCTTTTCTCCGAGCAGTCATGCCTGTGATATTTAACAAATCCAAGTTCTTTATTTGTGACTCATTTGACTGATTAGATAACACATCGGAGACTATGTCGAATTTTACTCCGAATGAATCAGCCAACGAGCCGAACTCTGGTAGCCTTTCCAAGTGACAATACCCACCAGAATTCCAGCTGCTCCCTCTGCTAAACGCCCCCAATTCATTAGCAACCAATTATATCTTTTTGGGTTTACATGTTTGATGCATTAAGACAACATGTTTGTAATGTTCTTTTACGTTATTTTGAAATGTCTAGGGAAAGCTCGTTAATACTCTTTCATTTTCTTGTGAGAAAAAATACCAATCTATCATGAGCAAATACATATGACAACCATCAACCTGGAAATATAAAAAAAAAAAACCTAAGTAGACAATAAATGATCTTAAAATTCTTGTACAAAAGATGCTAATGGTTTTCCTAGCTATAGGTTTGCATAATTTTTCTTTTTTTCTTTTTTATGCTTTCCCTTTTCTACCTTCCTTTTTGTAATATCTTAAATTCATTCATATTTTGAAGGGGAAAATTTAATAGATCCCTTAATTAGGAGTAATTTAATTTTCTGATTAATTAATTTCCCTTGTTCCACTAAGTTTTAAAAAAAAATGATGTGACAAACCTGAAATGTGAAGGAGCAATTGTTCGAAAGAAAACTTGGGTCTTTGTCATATTTACTTCTGTACCGATCAAATTTATCATGTTCTCAATTGATCTTCTGAATGCATCTTCAACAGTCATATTCATCTTAACCTCATCCCCTTCTTGGAAGTAAATACCTCTGTCAAATAATACAAATCCATTGATCAGATAATATCGATTATCAAACAACATCATATTGATTACCATTTGGTAGGATTGAAGATATGTAGTATATGCATTCAGATATACTGGGAAGGTTATGGAACTGAGAAATCTATGTAACGTAATCAGAAAGAGCTATGAGGTAGATTATATTTACAGTCTTATTGTCTTCTGATAAGTCCACCAGTGTCCAGTATTAAAAATGAGAACATCTGCATCTCTCCACTGCTTGTAAGTCCAGGACAATTGATCAACTCTCAAAGTCATCTTCACCTCCGGTGGAGCTTTAGCTGGCGGTCGACCCTGGACTACTATATGGGGTACCCTGTAGTACTCAACCGTGCAGTTATAGTCCTTGAACATGAATGCCAAAAACCCTTTATGCTTTGAGATTGGATTACCATTTACTTCATATATTGAAGACTTGTTGGGAACAGCAGATGAAAGCATGCAGAGGAGAGACTCCCATTGGTTCCTACCTATTGAGTCTCCAACAAATACTAGCCGACGATTCCGTAGCTTGTCCAACATTTCTTTTGCATCAAATCTGTTTTTTGATGACAGATTACACAAATAATTATTGACTTTAATTCTCAAGGAGAACATACATGAAATGAACACAAAATTTGAAGAAAGAAAACAAATGAACCTGGGCAAGTCGCAATCTTTTGGTTGCCAACGCCACTTGGTGTAGAAATGATCAGGCCTTCCATTTTCTAAACAACGAAATCCGTTATCAATGAACAAGCAATCTGTACTCTGATAAAGTGGATAGCTGTCATCCCAAGCCCAGTTTCCATCAAATATGTCACACCCTTCACCACCTTTATCAAGAAATCCCGGCCGTTCAGACGAACTCAATGCTGCTGCTGCTGCTGTTGCTGAACCTGATCCTGGTGAAGATGATATTGGCAGTCTAGCCAAGCTCAACAATGAGCCTTCATGATATGTGATAGCCCAATAGTCGAAGTAAAGGAAACAGCTAAAGAAGAAAACAGATGAGAAAATAAAGCCAAGAATGCCTAGGATGTACTCAAGAGGGTTGAAGTTCTTGTTTTTCTTGAAGAAACTTGAATTGTTCATTGTGTCTGTAGAGTCTTGTTGAAATACTTATGACATTGTACAGAATATAAAACAATCGGTGTTTTATAAGAGAGTTTAGAGCATGGAATTGAAGAGAGGAGAATTAAATCTCAAAAAGCAAAACCTCTACTAGTTGAAGAGAGATTCTTTGAGTCCGGAGGAGGCTACCGAAATCTTCAGAATTTGAATAGGTTGTGGCAAAGTTTTTTGGAACTCTTTTAGACTTTGAATTTAAGAGGGACCAACTCACCTCCTAATTTATTAGTAAAAAATTTACCCTCATTTCTTTTTGGATGTGGATGTGGGCAACTTAATATAGGTCGTGGTAACCTGCTACCTGACCTTATAAGAACATTTGTATGGTATAAGCATGAGTTGATGGGTCATTATTGATTTGACCCAATTCATAATTCGAGAATTTGACGGCCTCTCACGAATTCAATTTCTAGAGCCAATCCACATCCACCTCCCATTTTATTAGAGAAAAAAAATGCTAGCTTTTTAAAATTTTTGGGTGTTTCAAAACTTGAACCATGGCCTAACTAAGTTGGAGTAGATTTCTCTACGAAGGAAACTCGATTCATATCTCGGACTTAATTTATTAGTCGCACTACACTATTTTTTTAATTTTAACAATTTTGATATTCGTAAATATGGATCGATTTTTATTGGGCTCAATATTAATTGTACCAACCAACCCACACCACTTAAAGTCTTATTTATTATTTTAAAGAAGCATACTCAATTACCAGATAAGAATAAGTTCAGCTTTCATAATCATGCCGCTCAATCACGATTAAAGCTTAGGATTTGAATTTTAGATTCATAACTAGGTAAATTCGATTTAATGGCTCATGAGTTTTCACAAATGGATAAAGGGTTATGCAAAAAATTAGTTATGGATTAAATTATAATTTATACTCTTTTTTTAATTATTAAATCTGAATTTTAGTAGAATAATGAGTTTTAATTTATCTTTATCTCCACTAATTACATTCTATCAGGCATAATAAAAGTGTGAATTGAAGCATGCATATTTAAAAATTAAGATTTGGTTCTATGCACTATAAATACATATTATTTTTGGCTTGTCATTTTTTTTTTAATTCCATTCATTCTCATTCAATTGAACTCTCTCAATTGCATTCAAAGTATTCATCATTTCTTACTTGTCTTTGATACACTTCCCACATAAAAGTACTATATTTTTTAATAAAAAATTAACTTAAATGTTAGAGTATTTTTCTTTGCAGGAGCATAGTGTTTTTTTTATAAATTCATTAAGTTATCAAGAGTAAGAAGATAATTTTTGTAAAATTCTAACATTAAGAAACTTCAATTTTAATGTAATGTTTTTAATAAGTAAATAAATAAAATACCATTTGTTTGTTATTTTTTCAAGTTATAATATATTCCTATAATTTTAGACGGTAATAAGATATCTAAAAATTATTTAAATAAATCCTTATAATCAAATTTGATTTAAATTTAATCTGCGTCACAATAAGGTAAAGGAGCACCTAAAAAGAAAATGAAATCATTTTTTATATCATTTTCAGAGAACTTCTCATGTGGAGAATAATCAATCAACTTGCACTTTGATATATATGTTGACATTTTGCATTTCTTCAATATGTTATAAAATAATCAATTGATTTTGATTTGAATTTAATGTGCGTCACTATAATAAGGTTAGGGGCACCAACAATAAATATAATATAAAAAGTTAAATTTTATTTATGAAACAATAATGCTACTTTTATACAATTTAAATACAAATTTTGTATCTTTATTGATGTGGTATTTGATGTGTCTATGTTGATTAATATTTTACAAGAAAATTAAAAAGTTAACCAGGTAGTTAATTATTAGTAATATGAGTTAGAATACAATATTTATCTCATCTTTATTGATGTGGTATTTGATGTTGTCTTATTTTATTCCTCTTATTTACTTTTTCTATAGGAAAACAAATAGTTGTTTCAGAAATATTTTCAGCTTTTTTTCAGGGTTATTATTCGACAATATGTTAGATAAATAATCTAAAAGCTGAAAATATTGAAGAGCAACATTTTATGGAGAAAAAAAAAAGACTAATAGGGCTATTATTACATAGGAAACTGTTTTTTTTTAAAAAAACTAATTTTTGAACTTTGAGACATTTTAAGTTTCTTCCCTGTTGTGGCTTTAGCCAAATAAGTCCGAATTGTTTCAGCAATGTGCGAGCAAAATTGACTTTCAAAATAAAAGTTCCCAAACCAAATGCACATATACTCGACACTTGACTGGAATGCTGGGTAACGCAAGTCAGTGGCTTGGTTGGATTAACTTAACAATGGTGAGTGAATCGGGTTATCCAGTTGGAGCTACCAAACACATATTCACCTTCTCCGTACAGAGACTCCAGCTCATTTCTGACCAGAAAACGCCATAGCTCCGCTGACGAGCCATAGCAGATGAGATGTCATGCACTGACCAATCCTATGTTGTTTGTACCTTTTGACTACTTTTCCCACGCACGCAAATTAAGAGTGAAGTCCAAGTTGGGTCCAGTTCAGTGGCTAAAGTGACTATCATTATTCATTATTGACTAAATATAAGGCATTACAGTCTTAGTGGTGTTTAACATTTAGACAAATTATGCTGATCCTATGTTCTAAGGCTCAGTGCATCTCTAAAAACATTGAAATTTGTGAAGATCTATTCAGGTTTGGATGTATTCTGTCAAATTCTTAAGCTGCTTCAGTGTGTGTTTTCATTTGGTTATGTACAGATTGTAGTGGGAACTCGATGCTTATCTCAAGCTTGCTTTTAACTTCTCTTCTTGTAAATCTGTCTCACAGTTGAGTTGCTTGCAATAGAATGCACTTTGGGCGGGAAAACTCTCTGTTAAGTTTTCACTAACATTCGACTCCTTAACTAACTCAGCCACGTTAAATTAATTGCTCTCTCTCTTCAGCCTCCACATCAGCAACTGACTCAGCATAAATCATCGTGCTTTCAGTAATACGTTTATGGCAAAAGCACTTAGTTTCTTGAATTTGGGAGTATTTGCGTTTTTCTTCTTTGTTCTTGTCGATTGAACTAGGCAGCTAAAATGCCAGTGAAAAAGGATTTTCTTCTTTTTTTTAAAAACAATTATAGTCAAAGTAAGATAAGAATTTTTGTTTAGTGCTCTATTAGCTCATCTCTCTTCGGATTTTGAGTCAATCTTCACACAAGTTACTGAGAAGTTATGGGAGAAGATGATAATTATCCGAAAGATGAGATAATAGAGTGCCAGGGAAATCTGGCTGGGACCTGAAAGGCCTGCCCCTTGGTTTTAGGTGCTTGCATAAATTATCTCCCAGTAGAGCAGGATGGAATACGATTAGTGAATGAAGATGCTTATAAGTTATAGCTTTGAACAACAGGAAGTGAATGTTGTGATAGATTGGCATTTGGCATATTATGGAATGAACTCCAATCTGGTGCATTACTCTTCAAACCTAGACTAAGTCAGAGCAGTGCTACTGCTCCTAAGAACAACCAGGAGTCCAATGGTGAATGCTATATCACACCATTTCTACCCATGCATATCTTGCAAGACATTGGGCTATTGCCATTTTCTCTATCATTTATGTAATTCTGTCCAAAAGTAGGAAATATTTGGGTCTTTAGACACACCATGGGAGTATTATTGTCTTTTTATCCGTTACCTGATTAGCAATTCAGGGTCAATGACGGTAATTCACGGTCAAGGGGCTTATTTGACTAAAGCCAAAATAGGAGAGGTTTAACTGCCTCAATCCAAATAGCGGGTTTGTTTGAACAAAGCTCAAACAGCAGGACCTATGTAATAATAACCCAAACTAACATATAAATTATCGTTTTAAATTTTTGGACATTTAAAGTCTCTCCCGAACTTGGCTGCATTTACAAGGAACAATTACAAATGTCATCGGGCTTTCAGCCATATAAACACACAAAGCCAAAGAATAGAGTATAATCAACTCAAAATCTGCTTCCACGAGGTCGGGATACTCGTATAATCAATCACAAAAATGCTGGTTTTGGCAGTTGGTTCTCACTAGTAGAACTTGCTTTGAAGAAAATATCATATTCAAAGTTTGCTTTTAGAAGCTGAGGATTATGCTTCCTGCTGCAATAAATAAAGGTTGACAAATTTCTATTACATATACCAAAAATCTGAACTGAAAATAAAAGTCTTGTATTCAACATCCAGCATCTTCTATGTACATTAAAATTAAAAGTACCTACATCAAGGACTCTCAGAAGTCCTCCAATCTTGCTACTCTTTCCAAATAATTACATTGTATGACTTTACCATTGTGACTATACCTCTATGCCATCAACTTTACCTTCTGCCTGTAAACTTTGGCAAGTAGCCGACAAACTTTAACGAAAATGATTTGTTTCTAATAAATGCATGTGAATTCATCCATATAGCGAGAGTCCGAAAATATTTCTCTAGGAAATATTTAATCTTTTGCGGCCAAAATCCCAACAACACTTTGGAGGCAGACCCTAATTGGTCAGAATGGATGAACTCTATACCAACTAGGAGGAGCCATCACCAACATTCAGCTGTATAAATGATAATTTTCCCTGTATATTTCCCCTTTTCCTAAAAGTTATATACCATTAAAACAGAGCTTCCAAATGTTCTAATGAATTTGTGCTTGGGAAGTCTCCCGCGTGAGAAATAGTGCATAAAGAAGCTCATTCCATGTATCAGGGACACCGGGCAAGCACCAGTGGCTGCAATCTTGTCGATGGAGAGGTGCTGGCCCAACCCCGGGTCCTAAATAGTATACAGAAGCATGGGCATCTTTCCTACGGGATGACATGCCTGTCACATTCAATAAATCCAAGTTCATCAGTTGGGACTCATTAAAGTGTTTTGATAGCACATCAGCTACTATTTTGAAATGAGATTCAGGTGGAGCAGGTAATGAGCCCAAGTCAGGGAGCTTTTCCAAGTGACAGGAACCACCAGATTTCCAATCGCCATTTCTGTTACATTGAAATAATATTTTAGTGATCAATCATGGTTTCGCATAATATAGCATAGTTGGTGCCCAAAACTAACAATAAATAAGTATACATATGGAAGTCATAGCTATACTCCAATCTTTTTCCCTCAGCAACGTGATAGAACAAAATGGAGGATAGCATTCAGGTTGTACATGCTCACAGTTGTTTGCCGTCCAGGAAAACCAACATTCCAAACGTAGGTGATTTACTTGTGTAGTTCAGCCTTTGGGGAAACTTACTAGGTAAATCTCTACAGGTCAATTTTATTGGGAAATGCTCAAGTATAATCCCATATTTTTTAAAATTTTAAAAATTTCCCAGCTTCAGAACCCTAAGATTTAATTTAAATGGTAAAAGAACACTATTGCAGTACTACGTCATGGCTATTTAATCAACTTCAAAGCAATATGTTCAAAAGAAAGAAAATCTCGCATGCTTCTAATTAAGAGAATGTGTAAATACCAGAATATGCATAAATCATGAAGGACATTCAAAGCTCATTGAGACACCAGGAAAAAAGATTTTAAAGAAAGAAGAGAAGTTAAGATGAACCTGAAGTGCACAGGGGAATAGGTTCGAAAGAAAACTTGGGTCTTCTTCATTTTTACTTGACTACGAATCCAATTGATCAATGTCTCAATCGATTTTTGGAATGCAGTTTCAACACTCATCTCCATCTTTACCATCCCACTTTCTTCAAAATAACAACCCCTAACAAATAAAATGAATCCATAGATCAGGCATTATATTATAGTTAGGAAATCGTTAGCATTCTCATCAAAAAGTGCTAAGAATTCCTGAAAGCAAGTAGCATTCAGTTTGTCAGTCTTGATTCTAATCTAGCAGTATTCACACCCAGACAATAGTTTAGTTTTTAAAGTTGTTTAAAACACAATTCTTTCATAAATTTTAGTGAAGAAACCTTATAAAACAGACAGAAGCTGATGAAAGAGAACTTGAGGAAAGACAAGTTGAGCAGAAAGCTTGCAGAAAAAGTACTTGTGAAATAAGTGTGATTGGAGAATGCAATTTAGTGGGATTTATGGTGGTGAGGATAACATGGAGAGGTGGCTCAAGGTGTTGGTAGCAGCAATAACAGCGTGCTAGCAAGATTAACTGATTGAGGTTGTGAGGAAAAGATATAACCTGTTCTCTCTTCAAAGAAAAATTGTATAATAATTCTCTTTTCCTAAAAGTATACCCATTGCTTTTAGGAAAACAAAAAACCATAGCCAATAGCAACTCTACTATTAGCAAAAGTAAAATGTTGACATTAGAAGCACATCTACACCAAAACCATACCCTGTTTCAATCATGCAGGCAAGACATGTTACTGAATCCCTGAAGTTAGGGGTGGGCAAAAAACCGAAAAACCGAACCGGACCCGAAAAACCGAACCGAATTGGTCGGTTCGGTTCGGTTTTTCTCTTGGTCGGTTCGGTTTTCGGTTTTTTATTTTAAAAACCGAAAAATTCGGTTCGGTTTTCGGTTCGGAAGGCCGAACCGAGAACCGAACCGAAAAAACCGAATTTAAAAAAAAATTAAAAAATTAAAAAATAAAAATAAAAAAAAATTAAAAAAAAATTAAAAAAAATTAAAAAAAAATTAAAAAAAATTAAAAAAATTATAAAACCGAACTGAACCGAACCGAACCGACCCAAACCGAACCGAAAAATCAAAAACCGAACCGAACCGAACCGGTTCGGTTCGGTTCGGTTTTTGATTTTTCGGTTCGGTTTTCAATTTTATTTTTCAAAAACCGACCGGTTCGGTTCGGTTTTCGGTTCACACTAAAAACCGAACCGAACCGGATTTGCCCACCCCTACCTGAAGTTATCAAGCTAAGAAAGCCAAAAAAGATTTCCAAAGCGTGTAATAGTTATCAATCCTATCCTTTCCTACATTATAATATAACTCAAACTAAATCCTTTAAAGCATCATCTACATACTTCTGGCTCCTAGTGTCAACTCTACAGCAAAAAGAAATGTACAAGTTAAATCTACATATGCAAAGAAATGGTACATATATATTTTCTCCTATTCCGAAACTTAACCATTAATTTATCGCTTTTAGCTATCAGTGCCCATATTAATGAGAGTACTATATATCGCAAGGAAATCTTCTACACACACACACACACACACACGTATATATATATATATATATAGATAGATAGATAAATAGATAGATAGATAGATAGATTATACATACGTTCTTATAGTCTTCTCAAAATTCCACCAGTGCCCAGTGTTAAAAATCAGCACATCTGCATCTCTCCATTTACTAGATGTCCAGTCCAATTGATCTACTTTCAAAGTCATCCTCACCTGCTTTGGAGCTGTAGCTGGAGCTCGGCCCTGAACCACTAAAAATGGAGCCCGGTAGTATTCAACTGTGCAGTTATATTCCTTGAACATAAACACTAAAGAACCTTTGTGCTTTGTGATCGATTCCCTATTCACCTCATAGATTGAAAGCTTGTTGGAAACAGCAGATGCAAGCATGCAAAGTAGGGACTCCCATTGGTTTCTTCCAATTGAGTCACCAACAAATACAAGCCGCCGGTTTCGGAGCTTTTGCAGCATATCTCTTGAATCAAATCTGCTCTTACAACAGGAAGACAATCAAACCGCATTCCTTGATAAACAATTCAAAATATAAAATTTGATGAAATATACAGCAATGAAGACCATTATATTGCCAAGAACATAGACAGTCATTATATTAAAATCTTAATTTATTAATAATAATGTATAATGGGAAAAAAGTTTTATTTAAAATTTAAATAGAGATCAAGGTCAACTTCAGAGTTATCTTACAATTTAGACCGGAAAAAGGAAGAAGTTTTTTGTGTGGAAGAGAAGAACAAAGACAGAACTTTGGAAAAAAAAAATCTTTGAGCTCTGTGCTTGGACACTGCAAGTTCATAACAGAAACACTGTTCAAAACATTAAGAACAAGAAAGACTAGAAGTAAAGTGCAGTTTGTCAATATAGAAGAAACACCCAATTTAAACTAGAGTATTCAAAATCGCTTAAACAGAATTAGACAAACACATCAATCAACAGAAGAAAACATAGGAGAAATAAACACAGCAAGAATGCTCAACATAGATGCAAAACAGTTTATTCTATTATTAAAATGCAAACAGAATTACGACGGAGAGAACTTGCACACTTATATGTCCAAATTATATGCACATGTACATGATAAAATTTAAGAAGGCAGAAAATGATTTCCACACTTTCTCAGCAACTAACAGAAACCAAACATACAATAATAATAAATAAATAGATAATTAATGAATCAGTAAATAACCTGGGCAAGTTACAATGTTTAGGTTGCCATCGCCATTTGGTGAAGAAATTATCAGGCCTACGATTCTCTAAACAACGAAATCCTCCATCCAAGAAGGGACAATCAGTGCTCTGATACAATGGATAGCTATCATCCCAAACCCAGTTGCCATCAAACACATCACATCCCTCACCACCTTCATCAAGAAATCCTGGCCGTTCATTTACACCCAATGGGGCTGCTGCAGCTACCGATGATGATGTCAATAGTGACGGTGAAGGTGGTGATGGTGATGCAAACGACGCGAGTTGTCCAAGCCAAAAGGGGTCATAATCACTAAGGCGTCGAGTGACAGTCCGGTAATTCAAGTAACAGAGACAGACAATGCAGAGAGCAGCCACCAAGATGAATCCAAGAATAGCCAAAGAAGGCTCTAGAGGATTCAAGCGCTTGAATTTCCTGAAGAAATCCAATTGGGTCATTGTGTCCGAGTCCCGTGGAGAAGTGTTTTTACTCATTTAAAAAAAAAAAAAGAGATGTTCTAAAAAGTGAAGTTATTTTAGAAAGAACGATAATTGAGATGAGATAGACAGGAACTCAAAGAGAGAAATCACTAGGGGAAAAAAAGAAAACCAACTAACTGGATAATTTAGTCTCGACCAATTAAAGCAAATGAAATTAAATCATTAAAAAAAACGCTTTGGTTTGTTCTAGTTGGCTGAGAAAAGCGCAAGAGATTGCAGCAGTTCATGGGATGAAACTTTTTTTTCTTTTGTACTAATTCTCGACAGATAGATTCTGACGAAAAAGGGGAAACAAGTTAAACAGCATTTCAGTTAAGAGCACCAAAATTTGGAACGTAAGAAGGCAGAAGCAAGCAAACGGGTCGTTACTGCGGGCACTCAAAACCTTTTAAAAAAAATGTAGCAGTTGTTTCACATCTAATAAATTATAAATCTGGGAGTAACAACTAAATTTATTATTGCTGACGACAAAAATGAAGAGAAAGAGAGAGAGAGTGGGAGAAGAAAGCGAACACACCGATAAACATACAGCAGTGAGCCATAAGTAGGCCATTGAAAAAGTGCCTCTTCTTCCCTAACACTGTAACACATTCATTAGTTTGGCATTCTTGTTGACATTGTGTGACAACATTAACATATTCATTAGAGATAAGATTAATGGGATTAGGCGAGCATTTAGTGCTTTTTCCCCATGACAACAAGACACACATATCAACCATTCAATCATGATCGCATTTAATCGTAAGCCGGCAATTGAAAAGGACCGGAGAGAATGTAAATTAATTTCATTATTGTTTTTAATTCTTTCCATCAAATGTGATGTTATAGAAGACAGATCCCTCTACAACCGTTGGTCATCTGCCACGTGCGGCAATTAGATTTGCCAACTTCTTGTTTTTTATTTTTCATTTTTATGTGACAGAGATTATTATTATTATTTTTCTGACCAATTATAATTATGTTGCCGATATTCTAAAGCCCAATAATATGATATATGGACTGCAAAGTCAATTCAATGCAATAATGGAATTATATGAAAGAGAAAGAAAAAAGTTTTCCCATTGTTAATTATCTTACAATAAGAAATTTTATATTCTATCACATCTTGTCAAAGCACTCAGTGTGATTTTTCTTGGGGTAGTAACACTGTATTATCGTAAATTATTTTTTTACGGTAATTTTAGTTTTAATTATATTTTCACCTTTTTTATTTAATTAAAAAAATTAACCTCATAATTTTATCTCATAAATAAAAATATCTATAAAAAATAAGTTTTTTTTAATTAAATAAAAGGTGACAATATAATTAAAATTAAAATTACTATTAAAATATAATTCATGCTAATCTCACAGTGTTAATATCCCAAGTCTTTTATAGTCTTTTTCTAGAGAAATTTTCTCTTTTGATCACGAGATAAAAATTTATTTTGACTGCAATCAAGATTTTTATACTTTAGTAACTAAAAGTACAATATTTTTTTCACTTTGCCGTTATTTGTGTAATTTGTAAAAATATATTTTTTTAATTTATTATAATTATAATAATTTTTAATTTTTTAAAAAAAGAAGGCAAAGTGCCAAGTCGATGTGCGCATAAGCTTGGCACTTTGCCTTCTTTCTTTTTTTTTGTTATAAATAATATTTATTAAAAACTAAATTATTTTAATTAATATTTTTTAATTAATTAATTTTTTTTATTTTTTATTTTAATTAAAAGAAAAACAAGTTGAGCTTGTTTTTTTTCTTTTTTAGTTATAATAATATTTTTAAAATTATATTAAATATTATTATAATTTATAAAAAAAAGATAAAAAAAGAAAAAACATATTTATTTTTCAAATATTTTAATTAATTTATAACTAAGAAATAAAAAACAATTAAAATAAATTAAAAAATTAAAATTTTATTTAAGAATTTAAAAAACAAATTAAAAAACATTTTTTAAATTTTAATAATAATTAATTTTAAATTATTTTAAATATTATTATATAATTTATAACTTTAAAAAGGAACCACACATTTATTTTCTAATTTTCTAAATTAATTATTTTATTTTTAGTTTTTTAATTAAAATTTTATTTTTAATTTATAAATAATTAATTAAAAACATGGCAGTTTGATCCCGGATCATGTAGACGGAAGATGTGAACAATGGCTCCCAACGGAATTTTGTGCGAAGTCTAACGAGGCATGAATGAGGTCGGTGGAGCTTGGCACTGATCTGCAACAGCCACGGCCAATATTTGGATGTCTCAATTGCATCTTGTCATAGTATTGCATGGGTTGAGCCGTGTAAGAACCAACAGAGGCCTATTGAGTTATAAAAATTAATAAAAAAATTGTTGAGGCAAAAAAAACAGTTGAAATTTGAAAAAAATTTATAAAAATAAAGAAAAGAAACCAGGACAGAAAAATAAAACCTAAGCTAAAAGAAAATGATGAAATTAGTAGAGTTATCCACTAGAGAAGGATAGAAGACCCCACTCCCATGGATATAAAATGGGGCTAGAGTTTTTATCGTTCTTTTAGAGAGAGGACAAAGCGTTTAGAGAGAAGTTCATCTTATACTTTTGCTTATTTACACAAATTTTATCAGATTTTTTGGTTTGCTTTTCAGATTAATTGGGTAAATTAAATATATTTATATAATAAACAAGTTGAGAAAATTTTATGATCGAGTCAAGCGGAAAGAGATTATAACATCAATTTGCAATCGTGAAGCAAGAGAACTCTTTTTGAATGATGGGATCCGTCTTGTCACCTCTGAGATTTTATTTATTTATTTATTTATTTTAAATATCTAAACTTCAAAGAACATAAGAGAGTTTGTGGGTTTTGGAATGATAGGGGAGCTGACAAATAACTTAAAAGGAAAAATTAAATTTTATTATTTTTATCAAAAAAAAAATCATGAAAACTTATATACGATGAATTTATTTGATATGTTTTTGAAAAAGAAAAAAAAAATTATAAAGATAAATTATAGCATATTAAAAGTATTGGGGTTCATTTTGCTTTATTATATTAATACATATAAGGGTATTTTAAGAATTATCAGAGTGTATTTACAATATATTATAAATTTGATGGAATGTATTAATAAACCCTAATTTGTACTTGAGAATGAAATCAAATACTTTTTAATTACGGAAATGGTACCAAAGATATTATATGTATCTAATATAGTTTGACCAGATTATATACCGTGTCACTGATTTAGAGTTATTTTAACGAGATGATATTTTATTTCCATTTCAACATCAACTTAATTTTTCTTTTTTCCAGAACGACATCGCGAACATAGAATATAGTTTGATCAGATTTTGTACTCTTTAAACTTAATGATATAGTTTGGTTTCCACATGTATAATAACTTAACTGATGTCATTGTGGTTCTCCATATATAATAGAGGGTGTTTGTCGAATTAAATCAAACAGTTTTGATCACTAATCTATTCGATCTATCATTAAGTAGATTATTGATTTTTCAATTCAATCCAATTTACAATATATTAAACTCACTTACATGATCGAATACCATATATATATATATAAGTAAATACATGTGATGGTGATGTAAAAATACTTTTATTTTACCATTTAGTATTATTTGGAATCATATTATGAATGCATTATGCGGTAAGCATAAGTAGTATTTCGTTTTCTTTATAATCTTCTCTTACCTATATTCTTGTAATAATGATAACTGATTAGCTTTTTTTAAAATGAGACTTTTTAAGTGGTAGACAAAATTAATTTCAAAGTATTTTAAATTTTTAGATTAATTTTGCATTTTTTTTAAAGTAATGACACGACCAATCCAACACAAAATGGATTGTGCTGGCCCGACACAGGAATTTGATGATCGATCTTAGACAGGATGCAATGCATGATATCTCAACATGTACAAGTAACGACATCAGGGCATGAATATGATATAGACTTTTTAAAATTAAGCTTTAAAGAGGACGTTGATGGTGGGATGAAGTTCACCATTAAAACGTGAAACTAAAATATATCAATGGAAATAAGTTTTTGTTTCAATTACCATATTTCGAAATAAACTATAAATGATATATATATATATATATCATATTTTTACTTACTCTAATATGAGATATTATAATTAATTTATACAAGTTAAATGATTAAATAATGGGTGATCTATCCATTATCTTATAATTTACATTATAACTAATATAATATGGAAGTTGTAATTGCTTTTTCCAAATCCTTCACAAGATAAAATTGCCAAATCAATTACTGTGATCATGTATTAGCCTATTTTGGATATCCCCACTACTGTTGCCGCTATCATATATATGCTTTGCTTAATTGGTTGCCATATCTCCCTACATAGGATATGCTTGATTGCTTAATTAGTCTTTAAAATTTATTTAAATTACTCAATTAATTTATATTTAAATGTTTTGATTAGTATCTATTATTGAGAAAATAGCACCTAAAGTGTACTTTTTGAGATCAATAAAATAAATTTATTCAAATATGAGACTATTTATTATAATTAGACAAATCAATTACTTTGTTGTCCTTAAAGTATTGATCAAACATTTTCCATTATCAAAAAGTACATTTAAGACGTCATTTTTTTTTAATAATATAGATTAACAAATGTGTTTTCTTTTTTTTTTATAAAAAAGGACTAATTAAATAATTCAAACAAAATTTAAGCATTAAACTAATAATTTTCTTGTATTTGAGTATATTATGTAATTTTTATTAAGAATATTTTAATAATAATAATTTTTATTAAAAAGTGGATTTAGTGAATACTTTGGTGGATCAAATTCTCACCCTAATATGAACTATTTTGAAATGTATTTTGTTTTTTGAACACGACTTATTTTGAATTATTTAATAAATAGAATTGATGTCTCTTAGCAATTTTACTAAAGAGTGATAATTGTGTTTTTCCCAGTGCCTTTCAAAAAAATAAAGTTCCAGAGGAGCCATAATTACTGACTAAAACAAAATGGAAGTTCCAAAAATTCGCTAACCGAAGTCAAATCGATGTGACAAATTGGTGCTACATTCAAATGTGATACTTCTGCCCACTATCCGATCAATTTGTTGCAAAACTATCTTCGGTCAAATTGTGGAAGATGAAATTTTTTAAAATTTGTATCCACGTCTCACCTCAATTTTATATAAATATTATTATTTTATTTTTATTTAATAAATAAAAATTTTATTAAATTATTAATTAATTTTATCAAATAAAATATTTATAATATTTGAAATAATATTTTAAATATTATATTAATCTAAAAAATTTAGATTAAATTTAAAAAATTAAAATATTATCTAAAATGAGACAAAAACTTAAAAATATACTTATAATGATATAATTATAAATAGTTAAAAGAGTTGTTAAAAAGTGTCATTGTGCAAGTATGTTTTCGAATTATATGTTCTTAATTTATTTCTACCGATACAGGATTTGTCGAGTGGAATCGATTTATATAGATCAATGTATGTTTATATTTGGATAGTCTAGATGGTTAATTTTAACAAATTATGAACTTAGTCGAAGCTTGTATAAATATACAAGCATTCAGTGAGAACTGGATACAGAACAAGACTCAATAAAAACCTATAATGGATATCCCATAAAATCATCAATGGAAGGTTTTCTCGAGTTGAGTAGTATTCGTGTTCCTTTGACATGAGCACCACAATGGGCTTATAAGTGATCCATCATACTTTAGTTCTACATATGTTAGAGACCTTTCATGGTCTGACAACTGGATGTCGTTAGATATGGTCAGATACTTATGGAGTTCGGTAAGTGTAGGCATGGGAGCCGTCAGCTCATACGGGTGAGTTAAATATCCAGATACTCTAAAGTTGTGTTCCAAAAAATCTTATGACCATAAGCATTAAACTCAAAAAAAAGTTTTTCGTGGTATAAATAATATTATAAAAAAGTTTATGGATATTATTTATAGGAATATAAATTGAAAAGATGTGTTTATGGTTGAGTAATAAGAGACTTGACAGTGTTGATCTATGTCTCTACTCTTCCAGGATATTAATGACGGAAGGATTATACGAATATGGATTAATCTCAACTTGTATGGTTGAACGTGCCATTTTGTATTATCCAT
The DNA here is from genome assembly GCA_946807835.1 of Ailanthus altissimus. Taxonomy (NCBI): domain Eukaryota; kingdom Viridiplantae; phylum Streptophyta; class Magnoliopsida; order Sapindales; family Simaroubaceae; genus Ailanthus; species Ailanthus altissimus. Next base: position 28,360,717 of record OX327684.1, read on the forward strand.
AACGTGTGTGGGGGATGTGACATTGTTATGGACTTAGTGAAAATATTCTGTAAAATAAAATGGGTGAACCTAAGAAGTCTCACTATATAAAATATACTCATTGAGCATGTAGGTAGCACAATTCGATTCGAAATTTTTTTCGAAAAATATGAATTTATTTTAGGGTTTCTCAAGAAGTAGTTAAGGTTTAAGTGTTAAACTTAAAATTGTGTCAAATGAGACTTGACACTTTTATCTACTTATAATATATCTCAAATTGTGTCAATAATTTACATAAGTATTAAATTAGGTATCAATGGATGTAGTTATTATTTAAAAAAATAATTATTATTTTATTTAAATTAAATTAATCAGTTATTTATTTATTTTATGGTCTTGAGAAATAATTAAAGTTTAAGTGTTAAACTTAAAATTGTGTAAAGTGAGATTTGACACTTTTATCTACTTAATGTGTATCTCAAATTGTATTAATTATTTATATGAGTACTAATTTAAATATTAATAAAAAAAAGTATTTTAAAATAAAAATAAAAAAGAAGAAGCATGAAACAATTTGGCCACCGGTCTAAATCAAATGAATTGGATTAGATTGATTTAATCTTGACATTTGTTTAATTTTTATTAGATGAAATAAAAATAATGACTATATGTTTTACTTCTATTGGCTGAAAGAAATTGATGCTTATTAAAGATCGAATTTTATTCAATTTTGAAGTAAAAGGTGGCAACGAATTTGAACAAAGTTGCCACTTGTTGATTCAGTATTCAACCATCAAAATTATTCAAATGAATTTGTTCATTTGTTTAATAAAATACATTACCAAGTGTTGGTTCATGATTTATTAAATCAAATATTAATGCAAACTTAGTTGCATTCTTATTGGCTTATTAAAGGATTTGGCTACATGTTTGATTTTCATTTATCAAATGAAATCAAAGGCAATTAAAAATGAATTTATTCAATTCCAAAATAGTTGGTGGTGATTGCCACTAAGCTTTATATTTTTGTCACTAATTTAAGTATATGACACTTAACATTGTATTTGCCTTGTCAACCTTTAACATTCGTTAAATGGAATTTTTTCAATTAGTTGATTAGAAGGCAAACATTGCACTATATATAAAGGTGTAATCGAGAGAAAAAAAAGAGTAAGAATTAAGTTTTCTTTTTGCGTCTGAGAGAAAGAAATAAATATCAAAAACAAAGAGTTACTTTAAATATTTAAAAAAATAAAATTATTATTCAAGCTTATGAAAATTTACTATTCTCTAATTAGAATTGTTTAAAGTATACTTTGAGGGTGAATCCACTAATCTTATTAGTATAATAAAATTATTTTAATGTGTATTAATTTTACTGCATTGTATGTGAGATATGTAATATTTAAATTATTTAAAATACATACATTCACTCGTAACACGATGTACATGCATACAACACCTTACAAAAATAGAATATATTAAATTTTTTTTAACACCTTACAGAAATAGAGTATATTAAATTTTTTTTAAATAATTTAATCTGTGCCTAAGCATATAGTAAAGGAGGAAAATGTGATATTCAAATGGGTGTCACATGGGCTCTACTAAGAAGCACCTAGAACCTCACAAGAAGACAAAGAAATCTAGCTATCAAAAGATCATAGGAGTGCAGCCTGAACCAATTGAAAAACAACAGGTTTAATGACACTTATTCCGATCATTTGCAAGTTCAAAATTTTAAAAGTTTAACAATGATGAGAAAATGATAGACAATTGTAATTTTTTGTATTCTTTCAGCACCTTCGATGTATATATGTCACATGTATTAGTATTCATTTGATTAAGGAAATACAATACATAATTTTGAATCTTCTGCTCTCTTTAACAAATATACTAGTATTTACAGACTAAAACTCATGGTACTATATGTTCTAGGTTCCAATAGGGGGAACACAAACTTAAACAATAGTGGTTCTTAAGCATATCAATAACAATTCTCTCAATATAGATGAATTGATTTATGATTATAAAATTTACACACAAAGTAATGACTCTAAACTTAATTGGAATTGTCATGTATATTCTCTTTGATGAAAAGATGACAATGCTAGATATAAATATAAATAAGATTTATATTCAAAATATATATATTTTAGATTAATAGTGTCAAATTATCAGGATAAATATTTTAAAAAATTATATTTGAAGAATCTATAGCAATTTGAATTATAAGAATTAGCAACTTTTAATGAGAAAACAAGAGTATAACAACCTTCTACAATCAAATTTATGTAGTGCTCTATGAGATTCTCTCTCTATGATAAAAAAAAAGGAGAAAAACTCTACGTCTAATGATTAAACTTAAGGATTGCAACTCTATATGAAGTCTTTATTTATTAAGTCAAACTATATTCCCACAAATTATAATTTAACTAGTATTATGTTTTTATACATATAAGTCTAGATCGAACTAGATGTCTTTAGAGCCCAACAAGAGATAGGCCAAATAAATAACTTAAATTGTCCCTTATTTAATATAATCTATAAGGTATAAGTATAGTTAATATGTGAGCCCATATAAAAAATAATAAAACCTAATAAACTACAAATAAAATGCAATGTAATGCTAATTAACACACTCGATATTCTAATTAGGCTCTTGAAATTGTTGGTGTTGTGTGTGTGTGTGTGCATTTGTGTGCATAATTAAACAATTTAATAATAATAGCATAACACATGTGCAATGTAGCAGAAATATAATATACATTAATATAATTTCATTACACTAATGAGATTAAGGGACTCATTCTCGAAGTGTGTTTTGAACAATTCTAGTTGGGGATGTGGTAGGCTTCCTCAAACTAGAATATTAGCTTTCCTTTTCAGAACTATTTGAAGCAACTCTTACTTCTATTATTTATCTTTCGGGTTAATATTGAATATTGTTGTTTTTGTTTTAATGTTAAAATTAACACTAAACATAAGTACTTAAATTCATTTACTGAAAATAACAAAAGAATTCGGATAATTTTTGGATTCATAACAATTCATTTCATCTCTCAGCTATTTATAGAAAATCTTGCCACTTGAATCAACCAATCACAAAATAATTGTTTGACAATTGAAAAAAAGTGACAAAGCAATTAAAAGGCTAGTCATTCTGCATGAATTTAGTAGCAAATTTATGAGGCTATTAGTAGTTAAAGTTATGCCACTTCATGCTTTCCATTTTGAAACAAATTCAAATTGAATTTGTATCAATTTACTTCCACCAATAAAAAGTTAACAAATTGTTATTAGATTTTGTTAAGCCAATGAAATTATAACTTTCAATTTGATTTTAATTCAATGAATAAAAAAACTGGCACTTGGCAAAGTAAAATCAAATGAAATATATACACTTGATAGTTTAATGACAATTATCAAATGAATAATAGTTATTTTTTATAAATAGTTATATTTATTAATATTTAATTTAATATTAATACAAATTATTAGCACAATTTGAGACATACACTAGGTAGATAAAAGTGTCAAGTCTCATTTGATATAATTTTGGGTTTAACATTTAAATTTTAACTACTCCTCGAAAGACTCTAAAGTAAATGAGTGAATAATTAATTTAATTTAAATAAAACAACAATTATTTTATTTAAATGGTAGCTATATCTACCAATGCCAAATTTAGTACCGATATAAATTATTGGCATAATTTGAGATATACACTAAGTAGATAAAGTGTCAAGTCTCACTTGACACAATTTTAGATTTAACAATTAAACCTTAGTTATTCCTCAAGAAACCTTGAAATAAATAATTTTTTTTTGAAAACTTCCCAAATCAAACAATTCGATTCGGTGTGCTACCCACGTCCCCAACGAGTACACTTCATATAGTGAGACTCCCTAGGTTCACACTCATTTTATCTCACGAAACATTTCCATAAGTTCATAACTGATGCCCCCCACATATTATGGATATTACAAAATAGCACGTTAAACTATACAAGTTGAGATTAATCCATATTCGTACAATCCCTCCATCATTAATATCCTGGAAGAGTGGAGACATAGATCAATACCATCAAGTCCCCAATTACTCAACCATAAACTTATCTCTTTGACTCGTATTTCAATAAACAATATCCGTAAACTCCTTTGCGATATTATTCATACCACAAGAAACTCTTTTTTTGGGTTCAATGCTTATAGCCATAAGACTTCCTAGAATACAACCTTAGAGCATCTGGATATTTAACTCACCCATATGAGCTGAAGGATCCCATATTTACACACACCGGACTCCATAAGCATCGGACTATATCCAACGAAACCCAACTGTCAGACCATGAAAGGTCTTTGACATGTGTGGAACCTAAGTATGGTAGATCACTCATAAGCCCACCGTGGTGCTCAAGTTTAGGGACCACGAATACTACTCAACTCAAGAAGACCCTCTACTAACCCAAAGTAGACTCCACCTAAGATTAACCATCTGGACTATCCAGATATAGATATACACTGATCTATATTAATCGGTTCTATTCGATAAACCTGGCATTGGTGAAAATATATCAGGAACATTTAATTTGAGAACATATTTATACAATGATATTTCTTAGCAACGCTTGTAACTATTTACAACTATGTCATTGCAAGTATATTATTAGGTCTTTGTCCAATTTCAGACAAGATTCTAACTCTTTAGACTTGATCTAAACTCTTTCAGATCAATACAATATCCGAAATGTTACAAACATCTTACTTTAATAAAAATAATTAGCGATTTAATAAAATATTTATTTATTACATAAGTATGAAAATATAATGTTCATACAAAATTGGGATGGCACATGAGTAGATGCTTACATGCCATTTCAAGATCTATTATTTTATTATTATTTTATCAATCACTAATTACATACTTGTATTTACTTAAGTAAAAACTTAACTTAAAAGAGAATTCTTGTTTGAAGTTATAAGGCACTAAGCCTTACCAGTTGACTTTATAATGTCACTTATTCCAAGAGTTAAACTTGTTAGAAGAGATATAAAGGTAATTACTATGTTGAGCCTATATACTAGTACATATTTATTGGAGTTGGTGCTTACATGTCATTTTATTATTGTATGAATATTAATTATATAATATTTATACAATAAATATTTTGAATAAAATTGCTAACATTCAAAATATATAGCACAATGCTTATAATATTACAGACATTGTATGATTTGTAAGAGTTCAGATTTGGTCTAAAAGAGTTATGATCAGTGCTAAGAGTTAGCTTGAGAGTTATAAATGCTAAGAGTTAGCATTGTTAAGAATTAGTAGGTTCTAATAGTCAGTGAAATCTAAAGAGTTAGAACTTTATCTATAATGGAAAAAAAGACCTGAGAGTATACTAGTAATGACATAGTTGCAAAGAGTTGCAATAGGTGCTCTGAAATATAATTATGCAAGTATGTTCTCAAACACTATGTTCCTGATCTATTTTCATTGATGCAAGTCTGTTAGTGAATCTCTTTTATATAGATCAGTGTATGTCTATATCTGTAGGGTACAGATAGTTATTCTTAGTTGATCATAAGCTTAGAGCTCGTATAGGTATGTAGGTATTTAATAAGGATTGGATATTGAACAGACTTACGATGACCTCCAATAGACATCCCATAAAGCCGTTAATGAATGGTCTTCTCGAGTTGAGTAGTATTTATAACCCTTTAACCTGAGTGTCACGGTAGGCTTGTGAGTGATTCATTATGCTTTAGTTCCACGCATATTAAAGACCTTACATGGTCTGACTGCTAAGTGCCGCTGGGTATAGTTTGATACTCATGCAATAGTTTCATTTGACGAATCAGGCGTGGACCTAGAGAGTCCCGCGATATGAAGTATACTCGTTGTGCACTGGGGCAGCGTACTAGGTTAAATAATTCAATCCAATACAATTCAGTAAAACCAAACAATTGTTTCAAGAACCCTCAGGATGCACGCATGCCAATACCTAAAAGTTAAGTACATTAATTAGTTAACAATTATTGTTGACCAATTAAATAATGACACGTGACACATAGTGAGCCATTGGTTAAGTTTACTTAAATGTGTGGTTAGGTGGGGTCTACTTTGGGTTAACTTAGTAACTAAGTAAGAGTTTAAGGGTAATTTCACATGTTTAATTATTAAATATTCAAGATATTTATTTATTTAATAATTAAATAATGTTTAACTTAATCTATGTTAATTGTTAACTAAGGTTAGGTTAATTAATTATTTAATTGTTAGAAAAGTAAATTAACCTAACTATAGTTAAAAATTAACTTGAGTTAGGTTAAATAAATATTTATTATTTACTTGTTTGACAAGTAAATTAACCTTACTTGAGTTAAATATTAACTTAAGTTAGGTTAAACTAAACCTAAGTTAAAATTTAACTATGATTATGTTGAGATTTGTGCTTATGTGCAATCCAAAATTTTGTATTTTTATATTTATGCAATAAATAAATATTTCATTAAATCGCTAATTATTTTTTAAAGTAAGATGCTTGTAACATTCCAGATATTATATTGATTTGAAAGAGCTCAGATCAGTTTTAAAGAGTTAGAACCTTATCTTAAATAGGACAAAAGTATGAGAATATACTAACAATGACATAGTTACAAATAGTTGCAAGAGCTGCTAGAAAATGTTATTGTGCAAGTATGTTTTTGAATTATATGTTACTAATATATTTTTTTCGATGCAGGGTCTATCGAGTAGAATTGATTTATGTAGATCAATATTTTTCTATATCTGGATAGTCTAGATGGTAAATCTTAGTAAACCATGAGCTTAATGGAAGCTCGTATAGATATACATGTATTTGTAAGGACTGAATACTTAACAGACTCAATGAAGACCTCTAATAGATATCACTATACTTATGTTACACATATGTCAGAGTCATTTTATAATCTGACCGCTAGGTGTTACTAAGTATGGTCCGATGCTTATAGAATCTGGTGTATATAGATATGGGATTCGTCAGCTTATATGAGTGAGTTAAATATCTAAATACTCTAAGGTTGTATTTCAAAAAGTCTTATTTATAGATATGTGGTATAAATAATATCATAAAGCAGTCTACGCATATTATGTATCAAAATATGAATCGAGAAGATAAGTTTATGATTGAGTAATAGGGGACTTGACGGTGTCGATTTATGTCTCAACTTTTTCAGGATATTTATGACAGAGGGATTGTACGAATATAGATTAATCTTAACTTGTATGATTCAACTCGCCATTTTGTATTAGCTATAATGTGTATGTGTGTGTGTGTGGAGGGGAGGGGGGCATCAATTATGAACTTACAAAAATGTTCCATGAGACAAAATGAGTGTGAATCTAGTGAGTCTCACTATATGAAGTACTTGTGGAGCATGTGAGTAGCTCAGCGGATTGAATTGTTCGATCCGAAAAGTTTTCGGAATCTATGAATTTATTTCAAGGCCACTCGGAGAGTAGCTAAAGTTTAAATGTTAAACCTAAGATTATGTCAAGTGAGATTTGACACTTTTATCTATTTAGTGTATGCCTGAAAATTGTGCCAATAATTTGTACGAGTACTAAATTATTCAGCCATTTATCTATTTCAGGGTCTCTCAGAGAGATTATAGGGTTTAAGTGTTAATCTCAGGATTTCAACAAGTGAAATTTGCCACTTTAACTTTTTTATTGTATATCATATATCATGTTATTAATTTATTGGGGTATAACACGTGACAAGATATAATTGGCTCGTTTAATTATTAAAAGTTAATAGTTAATAAATTAAAAATGAATTGTTTGATTTGGCCAAACAAAGAAATATTCACATGGTGGTGGCCATTTAAACTTGTTATAAAATTTTCTTTAATATGCAAGTGGCGTTTCTTTCTAAAATTAATGTATAAAAACAACCCATTTGATTTATAATTTCGTCCATCGCTTAAAATGAAACCTATAGGTGGCATTAAATTGTGATTTATTCGGCCACTTTTATTTATTAATGAATTGAATTTATAAGCCTTGTTATGCTTTTATTGTTAAGGATGAGGTGGTTTCTATCAAATAGCAAATTGGGATGTGAATGACCACTAATCATGCTTATAATTCGACCATGTACGCTGTTAAGCCACCAAGCAATTTCTAAAAGCATGATTTGGAAAGAATGTAAGCCTTGTCATGCTTACATTAAATGGCCACTTATGTTCTTTTAATTGGATATAAGGGCGGCCAAATTTCCTATATAAGGTATCATTTATTTATTTCCTTAAGCTGTGTAAATTGAAGGAAAAAAAAGGGGATGTTAAAACTGTTAGAGTTTGTGCTTACGTGCCGTCCTTGAATATATATATATATATTTATATATTTATACATGTGTATATTACATTAGATCGCTAATACCTATTTATATGGTACCATGCAATGTAACATTATAGACATTGTATGATATGAAGGAGTTTAGATCTGATCTAAAAGAGTTTAGATAAGGGCCTACAATTGGCCACACTGAGAGATATAAATACTAAATGTTAGCATAATTAATTGTTAACTGGTTATAATACTCAGCGAAGATCTAAGAGTTGGAGTCTTGTCTGTAATGAGACATAGATCTGAGAATATACTAGTAACTATATAGTTGCAAGAGTTGTAATTGGGTGGCAGGAAATGTTAGTTGCACAAGTATGTTCTCGAATATTATCCTTGATCTATTTCTGCCGATGCGGGTCTGTCGGTGGATACATTTATATAGAATAGTATATGTCATACATATAGGGTATAGATGATCGTTCCTAACCGACTGAGCTTGGAGCTCGTATTGACATATAAGTATCCAGTTAGGACTGGATATAGGACAGACTCATGAGGGCCTCCGATAGACACCATATGTAAGTCGTCAACGGAGGGTCCTTTCGAGTTGAGTTGTATACGTGGTCCTTTGACCTGAGTGCCATGGTGGATTTGTAAGTGATCCACCATACTTTGGTTTCACGCATATCACAGACCTTTATGGTGTGACCGCTGGATGTCGCTAGGTATGGTTTGATGCTTATAGAGTCTGATGTGTACATATATGGGATCCGTCAGCTCGCATAGGAAGTTAGATATCCAAATGCTTCAAGACTGTATCTCAAAATATCTTGTGGCCACAAGCATTAATCCCGAGAAAGAGTTTCCGCCATGGTGAAATAATATGACAAATGAGTTTGCGCATATTGTTCAATGAGATCCAAGTCTGAAAATATGACATAGATGAGCATATGAGGATTTGACGGTGATAATCTATATCCCTGCACATTCAGGATATCATGACGGAAGGACTATACATATCGTTGTAATCTCAACTTGCATGGCTTAACGTGCTGATTTGTATATCAGTGACATGTGCGTGGGGCAATGTTCACGGACTCATAGAATAGTTTCATTTGACGAATCAAATGTGAACCTAAAGAGTCCTAAGATATGGAGTGTACTCGCTGTGTACTGGGGTAGCATGCCGAATTAAATTATTTAATCAATCAATATCCAGCACTACCACATGAATACGTGCGTGTCTGTATTTAAACGTTAAATACAACAATTAGTCAATAATTATTATTTACTAATTTTATAATGACACGTGACACATTGTGGACCATCGGTTGAGTTTAACCAAGTATGAAATTTGGTGGGACTTAATAAAAGGCAGACTTGATAACTATTTATGAGGGGTAAAATGATCATTTCATATATTAATTATTTAATTATTAAATAATCATTAATATCTTATTTTATATTATATTATTTATTATTTTATTGTATAATATTATTATATTAAATAATACATTTAGTTGGCATCTATTATTTATATTTTATTATTATTTAATATTATAATATTATTTTTCATAATAGTGGTTTTGTTTAATATTACAATAAATAATATTATTATTTTAATTCATGTGAGATATATAAATATGAGATGTGTGTGTTGTGAAAGTGGGTGGGTGTGTCCAACGAAAATGAAAGAGAGAAAATGAAAAATTGTCTTCATTTTCTTTTAAGTGGTTGAGAGAAACATTATTGAAGAAAAATAAAATTGTTTCATTTTTTTTATTGTCGAGAGAAGCAGTTGTGAATTGTTTCAATTTTTATTTCATTTTTTTTTAGAGAAATGATGAATACACACAACCGACCATTTTGAGGTTAAGAGTTAATCCCGTGTTAGATATAGGGCTGCTGTTCTAGCTCACCAAGCCCACCGAGTTGGTGACTAGAACTGCCAATAAGTTGATCTCCATGCGGACTCCTAGGATACACATGTATAACGTTACACGTTATGGTGATTTCTCAATATTTCTAATATATTATTTATTATGTTTATTGCATGATTTAATTCTTCCGCAATGTTAAATATGTATGTGATATGTATTTTATGCAATAAACACAATTGCACATGCATACACCTATATATATTAGATCCCCGATAAAAACTTATAAATGCAAATATTGCAATTCATCTGAGAAATAGAAATAAGCCAAAAACAAGAGTTGTTTCTAATATTCTGAAATAGGAAGCTACTATTTTACCTTGAGGAAGCCTACCACATCCTCTACTATAATTGTTTAAAGCATGCTTCAATGGCGAATCTCTTAAAATCTCATTAGCGTAATGAGATATTTATTTATTCGTTGTGTATTTATACATGTGATGTGTAAATTAAAATTTTAAAAGTATATATTCATCCATAGTGTGGCGCATATGTACACAACACCTAACATATTAAGTGCCTTTTGTGCAACATAGTGCTGGCCATTAAGTGGAGAGAAAGTGCAAAAGTTCATTTTGTTCAAATGTTGGCAAAATGTTGAAAATGTGAAGAAATTTATTTTTCTAGTGTTTTAAATGTTAAAGCCCTGAAAAACTTCATCTTCTTCATCTGTTCAAATTGATCGACCATGGAAGCTATGGTTTTGGTTTTGTAATTCAAGTGGTGAATAAAATATAACCAAGTTAGATTAAGAGTTAATCTCAGAGTTTAAGTGTTAAACCGATGCTGGAATTAAAGCTATTGTTCTAGACAATCAAGCCCACCACCGTTGGTTGCTAGAACTGTCAACGGGTTCATTTTAGGTAGTACTCCAGCTTAAATCGTTCTAAAGGCTTGCGAGGTAATTATACTTAATATTGGTATTAATGTGATTAATATCTATTTAATTTGTTCATTATTGTAATAGAACAAAAAATTTATTATGTTCATTATTTTAAAAAATTAGATTTTTAGCTTCCGCTGCGTATATAATGTATTTGATGCATGTATATGTATTAATGAATAGTGGACACGTGCACAAGCACACACACACACCTAATACAATTTAGAATTGAAAACACTTCAACAATAACTATACTTTGCCTACCAATCTTTCTACTTCTTATATATAAAGAAATCATAGAGAAGCCTCATTATTATCCAAGATCAGATATTTGAAGCACCAACCACTGACAATACAATTGTTGACCACGAAATTTAGGCTCTTTGGTCAAACCTAAAAACTCTTCAGTCAATGGTTAAATATATAGTTTTGGAAATCGATGTTGATATTAAGCCACTATTGTTCTTGATTTCTGCATTTGTGTGCTGAAAAACAAAAATTGATTATAGTTTTGTATGCTATAAAACAGAAACCAATTATAATTAGGCTTGGTAATGCTGGTGAAAATCGTCAATACCAAAGTCAGCAAATAGTGTACAAAATCTAAAATTGATGAAATGCATGAGAGAAGAATGCTTACCTCTATAAAGTATACTCCTTTTATAAGGTTTGTTGAATATTTCTTTAATTAAGAGGCCAATGAGTCCCTTTTATTATCAGCCTTTTGATGTTGTTTTATACTTACTTGGGACTTCTGATGGTTGGATTTTAATTTTCAAATTCTTTGGAGTTGTGGTTTAGTATGATTCTAACATTTAGAATATCCTTGGATGAAGGAATTCTTTAGATGTTAGGAATTTATAAGTACTCTCTGGTACATTTAGTCTTCAGGGTTGATTGTGTTCATTCACATAAAGTTTGACTGTTCTACTTTTGGTTAGAGACTACTCATTTATAAAAAAAGGTACTCAATAGTAGACAAGAAAACTACTCAACTATAGGAAATGGTAAAGGTCATCAGAGAAGATCTAATCAATCTTTAAATTTCTTTGATATTAGGCTGAGGTTTTGGGACTTTTCAATTTTTATTGACTAGGCCCAATTATAACGAGCAACTTTTCAACTATTTGAAATGTTGATGTTTTTTAATCCATTCTTTCTCTAGAATTTTTTTTGACAAAATCTAGACCAATACTCGTACAATAAAGACAATAAAAAAAGAAATAAAAAGAGTTTAGAGTATATGTCATTAGGAAAAAATATATGCTGCAGACCTATTACGCCTTAAAGTATTAAGAACGAGTACGTAGAACTTATGGAAGGACATGTCCAAGGACTAAACCTCTGGTAATTTTTTGGGGTCGTAGATATTCTCAGCCGTTGAGATTATCCACCACGATGCAACAAAGCTAACAACTTTTGAGATCATATTGATCTAGTAATTTATGCTACAAAGATTGATTTAAGGGTAATTTTCATGTAGAAAACCATTTTTAACTCACTGAGAAATCTTAAAGCATATTTGATTGTTGATATGTTATATGCTTTGAAGACCCAATTTGCTATTGGCCTGCCAAAGGAGATGTACTCGATCAAAAATTCTAAATAACATTTAGCATTGTACTTTGAAAAATATTTATTTCACAAGTGAAGTCTGATTTGACCAAAAAATTAAGTTATGGAGCTGAACTAAAATTACTAGGCTGGTTGTAGCTTCAAGTACCCCAATTGGATGAGAAAAATCACTACAAAGAGATGATAATATAATCCTCTAGTAAGAGAGTTGTAACTGTTTCCCAAATCCTTCACAAGATAAAATTGTCAAACCAATTGCTGTGATCATAATTGTAAAGAACCACTACTGAGAAACTGGTTTGTACTTTTTGATTAACCTATTATGAACATCTTCAACATTGTCGTTGCTGTCATAAGCTTGCTTAAATTGTTGTTGATAGCAATTTTAGGTTCTTATTCTATTAATAAAAATTTTGGGGATATTTATTGAGTGAAGTGTTTAGATGTTTTTGTGGGAAAATATATATTTTGTGAGAGAATAGAAAAGATTTGAGTTAAAAAGAAAATTTTATCAGAATAGGAAGAAGGATTACAAAACATGATTTTAAAAGGACTTTGTTATTATTCTACAACTCATTAATCACCGCTCATTTCATAATCAAACATACACCACATAATTATCACATAACTCTAGATTTTTCTACATAATTGCAACTTTTTCATAATTATCTAGATATTTATAGATTTGTCTAAATTTTGTAGTATTAAATAATTTAGGCTACTTTTCTAGAAATGGCATTAATGTCAATACTTGTCCTTAATGCACTTTCGTTGAACTCTCAATATTTCTCGTAAAACGTGAACTTTGTTTTTGGAAGTGCCTTGGTAAAGATGTCTATAATTTGTTCTCTGCTTTGCAATACTTGAGTTCAATCTCCTTATTTGTTGATGCCTCTCTTAGAAAGTGATGCTTGATTGATATGCTTAGTCTTGCTATGGAACATAGGGTTTTTTGCCATAGCTATTGTTGACTTATTGTCGTAGAATATCTTTATAGCTCCATTCATTTTTTCTCTAATGAATTCAAATATTCTTCTCAGCCATATTGTTTGGCACGCTGAACTTGCTGCTACTATGTATTCTGCCCCAACTGATGATTGATCCACTGTTGTTTGTTTCTTTGATGACCAAGAGAACACACCAGACCCGATAATGAAAGTATAGCTTAATGTGTTTTTCATGTCATCGACAGATCTTGCCTAGTCACTGTCAATATATCCAATGAGTTTTGAGTCTAGAGTAGACTTGTACTAAATTTCATAGTCCTGCTTTATAGATATCTTAGAATTCATTTTGCTGCTTCATAATGAACTTGGGATGGTTTTTGCATGAATCTTGAGAGAAAAATAGTAGCACACATAATGTCTGGACGAGTTGCTAAAAGATATAGTAAGCTCCCGATTAAGCTTCTATAGAGTGATCCATCAACCTTTTCTGATTCATCTTCCATTTTAAATTTTTCAACGATGACCAAATGTGTAGTTACAGCTTTGCACCTAAACATTTTGAATTTCTTTAGTAATTATTCTGTGTACTTTTTATGGCATATAAAAATTCATTCTAGTTCTTGACTTATTTCAATGCCAAAAAAGTAATGCATTAACCCAAGATCAGTCATCTCAAATGTCTTCATCATATCTTCCTTGAATTCTTGCAGTATTTTGTCATTGTTTCATGTATAGATAAAATCATCCATATATAAAGAGATAATGAGAGTGCTTGAGTCATTTTAGTTCTTGATGTAGATTATTGACTCACTTTTATTTATCCTGAAGCTTAAATTGATGAAGTATTTATCTATACGGTTGTACCATGCTTGAGGTACTTGTTTCTATTCATATAGAGCCTTTTTCAATTTTAGAACTTTTCTTTGTTGCCTTGTTTCACGAACCTCTGTGGTTGCTCTACATATACTTCTTCTTCTAGAAAACCATTCAAGATGCCAACTTTACATCAAACTGATAAACTTTCAATTTATTTTGAGCTACAAGTGTCACGAGTGCTCTTATAATGTCTAGCCGTGCTACTAGAGTAAAAGTTTCATTATAGTAGATGCCTAGTTGTTAAGTGTAACCTTTTTCCATAAGCCTTGCTTTATATTTCTGGACTGAGCTATTTGGATTGATCTTGGTCTTGTATACCCATTTGACATCAATGATTTCTTTATCTTAAGGGTGCTCCAGAAGTTTCCATGTTTGATTCTTTTCAATTGTCGTAATCTCTTCTTCTATAGCTTTTGTAGTAACCAGTATCCACAACCGGTAAGAATGTGTATTTATATCTACATATAAATATATATTTTATTTGTATATGGGTGATCCTTAATTTATATATTATTATTAGTAGTATTTTTATAGGTTAAAGATATACTATTAGTATTGGGTTTATTTGCAAGACTTCAGATTTATTTTAGGGATCAAACTGTAATACTTTAAAAGTTTTGGGGGTAAATTCATAAATATACAAAATTAGCCTCTTAGTATAAAAATACACTTTTGAACCCTAATTTACCCATTTTTGGGTCGAGCTATCCCTTTAGAGAGAGAGAAGAGAGAAATAGAGGGGAGAGAAAGAGAAGAAGAAAAAGAAAAAGAAGAAAAATAAAAAAAAAGAAAAAGAAATTAGAATTTTGGATCTTAAGAGGTATATCACAACTATTTCTCAATTTATTGGTATTAATTAAGTTAATTCCTTTAAGTTTTGATTTCTAAAAATATGTATAATTGAGGATTTGATGTGCATTTCGTAAGATATTGTGAGAATTGATGATGATCTATAAGATAGCTTGATAAATCATGATGAATTGTGGAATTTCTACTTGATAGTCTCTTGATCCAGTAATTTTATAAATTCTTGTGATTTGATTCTGATTTTTAATTATGAGTATATGAAATTAGACATGTTTAGGATCATCTGACACTTTGAATCGATTGAAAATTTCAAAAATTGAATTTTTAGTGAATTTATCAAAATGACCCTAAAATTCTGAAAATTTCCTGTGTTAACAATATGATACAGTGACAAATAATTTTTGACCAGCTGAATGATCTTTAAAAATTACAAATTTATGGAATATGATAAGTTTATATGTCTAATATGATATACTTAGAATTGAGAATTTAGATCAATGTGGTTGAAATGTTATGATTTTCTAAAGTGTATCAGCTCATTGCAGTATTTGATTAACAGATTTTTAAAGCTATAGAATAAAATAGTTTTAAAATACTTTTGGCAGTGATTTAGAAGTAAAATATTTATCATGGATTGAGATATGTGTTAAGAGTAATAATGTGATATTTTTATAATTTTTGAGTTAGTATATGATTTTATAAAATTGGGAGATTGAATACTGTTCAATAAATATCTTGATCCTGTCAGGTTAGTAGTTTAGATTCGATGGTGTGTATGGAATGGACTGTGTAGAAATTTTGATATAATATTCATAAATAAGAAGAATATATGAGTCAAAAATGGTATATTCTAATTTTGGAGTAATTGGACATCATTTGATGTATTAAAATTTTTTGTTAAGTGTAAGTGGTAAGAATGACAGGTTTTGAGAAACCAAGTATTTAGACCAATTTGATGTGATAAATGCATTGTGTATAATTTTGTAAGCTATTTAAAGTATTTTGTGTGAATTGTGAGACTTATGAAAGGATTAATCTCCATTGATAGGTTAAGGAGATTTAAGCCTTGTAGCTGAAAGTGCTAAGAGGTAACTATACTAGACTTTTTACTGAAATCACAATAAATATAGTAAGTGTTATGATTGATTTTGTAAATGTGGTTAGAAATATGTTTATGTTATGTCATGTCAAAGTATATTTTGATATGAAATGTGAAGACATGTGTTTATGAATATAAGCATGGACATACATGACATATATGTGTTTTTGAAAGTGAGCTTTCAAAATGAAATGTGTTTAACAAAGAGAGCTTTTGAAGTGTAATATGTCTATGAGAAACATTTTGTGTTTTGAGGATGCTTGAACTCACTGTTGACTTAGCAGACATTTTATGTAATTTGTGGAGCCTTTATGTGTGGCTTTTCTTTCGGAATTGGTATATGTTATGTGTTCCGTATGTAGGGAGGATCCTATTGGTACCTAAAGGAAGAGTGAGTCATCACATTCGTGTGATGGCGTATTGGTGCATGTGTAATTTAAAACCTCACTTGTACTATTACTCTCATACGGTATGTCACCTACGAGTGACATTTAGCTCATTATGTGATATGTGATATGTAAGTCATACTAAGTAGTAGTTGAGTGATGATATTCCTATTATATGTTTTGAAAGAATATGTAAACGCTTACATGATATATGATTTGATAAGATTATGATTTTGGGTTATCACAGTATATGATACATATGCATTGCGTACATATATGTATTTGTATTGAATATACGAAAAATTAGTATGTTTACTGAGTTTTATACTCATTATAGTTTATGGTGATTTCAGGTAAATAAGGTACATGTGTGCTTAACGGATTTGGCAAGGCTTTTGCTGTTCCTTGGGTTCCCTAAGTTGCTAGGTTGTTGAGTATTTCATTTGGGGACGCGTGGGATAAGATATTTGGTTTGTCCCTATTGAATAGATATTTATGTATTATTTTATTGTGTGTGGTTGGATTTGATTTAAGTTTTCAAAGTGTGGTTATTAGTTGATTTTAAGTAAGAATTTGCAATGAATATATTTTGGGCTTCCGGTAACAAAGTTGCTACTGGTGACGTAGTAGAGTATTAATCTTTGAGAAAATTCTGCGTATCTCCGGTTTATTAATTGTCCCGGTCATAATTCAATTGTTATAATTTTGAAAGAAATTGAAATGAATGTTTAAATATTGTCAAGAGAAGTTTATATTTATATGTTAGGTTATGGGTTGATTTTAATATTGAACTTACTAGCAACTTGCTAAGGATTCCTGTGTTGAATGAAAGTTTGAAATTTTGTGTAATATTATTTATGAGTGCACATGCATTGAATGAATGTAAGTGATGTCGTGTGTCGGATCTTTTGAGTCTGAGGCGTGACAGCTTTTCTCCATATTTCTTTTTTTGCTGCTTCTTCAAAGTTTTCCAATTTTACAGTAGAGAAGTTACATGTCTCATATATGTCTTTGAGCTCTCTAACTCTTCTTGGTGGTATCTCAAGAGATGGTTTATCTTGTTTTGTTAACGATGCTGGAGGAACTTCTGATTCTGTCTATTAACCTTTATCTTCTTTTGTAATTACCTTCATGTGCTTAGTTGGTATTGAGATGCTTCCTTCCTTAACCTTCTCTTCATTCCAATTTCATGAGTCAGACTCATCGAACTTAATATCTCTGTCAATCACCAATTTCATAGTTTTTGGATTATATATCTGATAGCCTTTTAACTTTGCACTATATTTTAAGAATATTCATTTCTCTGTCTTTTCTTTCAACTTGTGCCTTTTTCTGCTAGAACATGAATATAACACACATATCCAAATACTTTGAAATGACGTGTTGAAGGCTTTTGGACACTATTTATTAAGTATACTGTTGTATACACTGCTTCTGCCCATAATAAATTTGACATGGCTTTTTTCTTTTAACATTGACCTTGTCATCTCCACGACTGTTCTATGTTTTCTTTCTAAGGCTCAATTTTGTTCTGGAGTATAGCTCACTGTCAGCTGATGCTTAACTCCTTCATCTTTACAGACTTGGTTGAATTATCTAAAAGTATATTCTTTCCCTTTATCGCTTCTTAACTTCTTTAAGTAGTGACAACTTTGTTTTTCAACAAAATTCTTGAACTTCTTAAAGACTTTGAACACTTTTGATCTCTCACGGAAAAAAATACACCCACGTCATCCTAGTGTAGTAATCAATGAAAAAGATAAAGTACATACTTTGTTTAAGTGATGGAGTCTTAAGGTCCGTAAATATTTGTAAGAACAAGCTCCAAAGGTGCTTTAGCTCTATGAGATCTTTCTATTGAAAATGATTGTCACTGTTGTTTGCCTTGTAAATAGCCTTCACATACATCATTGATCTCTTGTATGCTTGACATGTCTTTGATCATATTTTTCTGCTGAAGAGTCTTCAATCTGTGAAAGTTGAAGTGCCCAAACCTTTAATGCTATAGCCACGAGTCTTCAATTTCTGCTTTCATGGTTGTAGAAATACTTTGCCACTGTAAAAGAAAGTTTTATTCTGCATCTTTACTTTAATTATTATTTGACTTTTATCTTTGTAATATATTGTGCAAGTATTTTTAGAGAAGTACAAGGAATACATCATTAATATATTTAGTTTCTTTATTAGTTTGGATGGTGATCATACCTTTCCCTTGGGCTTCCACCAATGCTCTATTTTTCAATCTAACTTGTGATTTTATTGATGTGTCTAAGTTGGGAAAAACACTTTCATCTCATATCATATGATTGCTACAAGCGCTATCCATATACCACGTGTCATTTTTCTTCTTCATAGCTGCTTGACGGATATAAAATAGCTTTTTCTTCTCATTTTCTTTAGTGTAATTGACTTGGTGATTTTTCTTGAGTCGATAATTCTTCTCTAGATGTCCAAACTTTTTATAATTATGGCGTTTTGGCTTCTCACGAAACTAACAATCTTTTTTTAGATGATTTATTTTTTCACATGTACCACATGATGGATAATTTTTTTATTTTTTATGTTTTTCTTTGATTTTCCCTATTTTTATTTTTATCTTTTCTAATTAAATTTTCTTTATTATCCACTCCTTTATATTTTTGAGACTGTAATTAATTCAATTGAAAGGTACTTTCAATTGAATTTTCATTTATCCTATTCAACCTTTTCTCCCACACTTCTAGAGAGCCCATCAATCCCGCCACTATAAGAGTTGATATGTCTTTTGACTCTTCAATGACAATGACTATTGGATCAAATTTTTCTTAAATATTAATTAATATTTTATCCACAATTTTGTTATCACTTATATTTTCTCCATTTGCTCTTAATTGATTTATTATTTCTTCTACTCTTGAATAATAATTTTGAGATTTTCTAAATCTCTTCTTAAAGATTAGAGTTTGATCATGAGTACCTTAATATTGCCTTCAAATTCATCCTTCAAAATATTTCAAGCTTCTCTTTTTTATAGTGACTCCAACAATTTTTGAAAAATAACATCATCCACCGCTTGCTAAATGATGAAGAGTGGTTCAACATCATTCTATGTCAGCTCCACTAATTTTTTCTTATGCTCTTCAAACATAGCAGATGCACTATCTAGATTAAAAATTTCATTAATAATTATGTTCTATAAGCCTTGGGACAAAAAATATATTTTCATTTTGATGCTTCAAAATTTATAATTTTTCTAAAAAAAAAATGGGAATTGAATATGATTATTTGTTAGAGCTTCTATTAGATATGATGAATTCTACACCTAATTATGGTCAAATTAAGCTTTGATACAATTGACAATAATTTTAGGCTCTTATTCTATTGATAGGAATTTTATGAATATTTATTGAGTGAAATATTTAAAAAAATTTATGAGAAAATATATTTTGCAGCAGAATAAAATAAATTTGAGTTGAAAAAGAAATCTTATTGAAATAGAAAGAAAGATTATAAAACTTATGATTTTAAGAGGACTTAATTGTTATTCTACAACTTATGCTCTAATTGCACCAACCCAGAATTCAATAATCGCTCATTTTACAATCAAACAAATGTTATACAATTATCACTTAATTCTAATTTTTTTTACCTAATTGTAACTTTTTTTATAATTATTTATATATTTATAAATTTGTCTAGATGTAAAAGAAATTGAATTTTAAATGATGCTCTTTACGAGAAATTTAAATGGTAATTTTAACAGTATATTTATAGAATGTAGCCAGCTGAGAAACCATTATCTTCGGTTAAAAACTGCAAATTGACTGAGCGAGGCTGTGATAGAGGCAAATTCAAATCCAAGTGCAAATAGGTACACAACACTTAGTTATCATATGCCTTTTGGTTGATTGTACGACCACTCTCATTGAGAACTTTTGAGACATTATAAACTTAACCACTTTTGTCGTAAAGTTGGAGTGAAGAAGAAAGTTTTGACATCTTTTAAAATATTTCTTAAATTATATAATTTAAATATAATTTTTATTTTATAAGTTACTAATAATAATAATTACTATCATATAGTTATAATATATTAAAATAACTATTAAATTTAGGTTAAATATATGGGAATTATAATATTTATATATTATTATTACTATTTAAGAGTTATATATATATATATATATATTAAAATAGTTGAAGATAAAGTGGCAGGTGGGTCGTACCATGTCGACACGACCCACCAAAATTCAGCCTAAGTGTATTCTTATGCTTGAGTCGACACAAAACGAAATTGTGTCGTGTTTAGGTTATGACCCAACACGGCCATAGACATGGCACGAAGTTGTGCCGTGTCGGTCATTGGACTTATTTTAATTTTTTAAAAATATTTTTTAAGAATAAATTAAAATTTAAATGTTATAATTTTAATTTTAATTATGTTAAATAATATAATTTTAATAATATTAAATATTATAATTTTAAATTTAAATTTAATTTTAATTATATTAAATATTATAATTATAATTATAATTTTTATTTTTATTTTTATTACGTTAAATGTTATGATGGACTGCATTGTTTTATTAAATTTTAACCACGTACACTTTTTATTTAATAACAAAAAAATCAATAAATATGATGCTATAATTTTTATTTTATTTTATTATAATACACTTTTTGAATCAATCGTAACATGCATGATGAACTGGAAATTCTCAGCCCATGGACTTATTCTAATCATACCAACAAAGGTAATTGATTTGTGATTAAATTAAAATATGAATTAAAATGAATGAAAAATTATATCACATTTATAAATTACAATAAATAAATATATATAGGGTCTGAGATGAGAGATGGGACCTAGACTGGGTCGGAACATTTTAAGAGACCCGAATATGTCCCGACCCTGGAACCCGAACCCATCCTGTTCTGAAAAATTCCAGATCAGGACACATAGGATAGGTGGTTTCGGGTATTTCGCCCACCCTAGGCCACCCAGTGAAGGAAAGAAATAGCCTGGTATGAATGCATAGGCGAAGTTTGCGACTGTTGCTAGGAGAAAGAAACTGTAGTTTCGTTATCCCTCGTTTGGGCCTCAGTTCGACTTCGTGCAATCACCTGAACGTGAGACACTAGCAATTAGCCTTCTAAACACAAACATTATATATGTTCACGAACACAACTAGAGAGATTGCAAATATCTGTAGAAAGATAATGTCAACTAAGGGGAAAGGATACCACAAGTAAGGATTGTTTACCAAGAACTTCATAAAGATTCCCGCAAACCCATAACCGAGCAATTGTATAATCACCAAATGCATGAGCTCATGAATTTTCCGTCAATGAAACATGAAGAGAAAGTACGCAATTACCTGACTTGACAGAATCAACAGTAATCCTACCCCGAAATTCAAATGTTTATTGTAGAAGATTCTCCTTACTATCATGATTATAATACCGTTAAGGAACGTCTAACCCTGATGTAGCCAAAAAATATAAAGCAACACATGTTCTTTGATGTTGAAAGGCTCAGGGTCCATGGAGAAGGTCCATTTTTTTCCTGGAACTTTTACACGCGTAGATGGCAGTGTTGCCGCCATGAATTTTCCCAAAACTAAAAGTAGCATTTGTAAACAAGTACTCGAGACATTAAATATGGTTTTGACGATAATAAAAGAATTCTTCCACGAAAGCTAGAATTACATATGTAATAGGGCCTAAGACCCATGTTCCAAATGTTAAAAAGCTGGAATTGTTGGATCGTCTACGATAGGGATTGTAAGCCTCACTTGATCTATCAGCGAATCATTAATTTCATCACCTGTGTTAATATTCGAAATAGTCAATGGTAACCAATCAGAATATGTTTACAAACATGAAATAGATATATTAGTGTAGCACTCAATCATATTCAGAAGTCTTATACTTTTTCTATTGATATATAATATTTAGAAGTGGAGATAAAATCGTAAAGGAAAGACTAAATTACGACTTGGTGCTGGGGCAAATTATATTCAATTTATTCCGTTAACAACAAGCACATATTTTTATTAAGAGAAAATAATATTTTAGTCCCGTATTTTATGAGTATGTATTAATTTAATTTTTTATATTTTAATAATTATCACGTTAATCTCTGCCGTTAAAATTTTATTATTAAATGAGTTCACTTTAAAAGTAAAAGAATCCTTTTGTCATTTTTAAAATAAAACTGACAAATGACAGTTTAAAAATTAAATAATGACACATGCCATAATATTATAAGTTAATAATAATATGTGTGATCATATAATTAGTTAATATTTGTAATAAATATATATTTTTAAAGAATAAATATTTTTAAAAAATAAATTAATAAATATATATTTTAATAAAAGAATACGTGTCATAATATGATTAATTTCAAATGACATGTGTCATCATGTAATTAGTTTATATTTTTAATAAATATTTTTTTAAGGAATAAATTTTTTTAAAAGTAAATTAATAAATATAAATTTTCAATAAAAGTACACATGTCATATATATAATTAATTATAAATGACACATGTCATTAAATAATTGGTTAATATTTTTAATAATATATTTTCTAAGAAATAAATATTTTTTTTAAAAAAATTAATAAATATATTTTTAATAAATAAATGACACGTATAATCATGTAATTGATTTATATGTTTATTAAATATAGTTTTTAAGGAATTTTTTTAAAGTAAATTAATAAATAAAGGACATGTGTCATAATATGATTAATTACAAATTACACGTGTCATCATGTAATTGATTTATATTTTTTATAAATATTTTTTAAAATTAATTAATTAATACATTTACTGTCCACCGTCGCCGAAAAACGACGATTTGTTGGCCGTTGGCCGCTATTTTTGGATGACAATGGAGTACTAATAAAAATCAAATTGTATATCATTAAACTTTATTTTTTTTTTATTTACACAAAAGTTGGGTCATTATTTGTAAAAACAAATACAAAAAAATAGCCCAAAATGATAAGGGAGTGGCGGCCACTGCAGTTCACCATCAAACGGGGGGCGTGACTTGCACCACCCCCACTTATGAATAGATTGGCAACTGGCCTATTCATAGGTAGGGGCAGTAGTGGCCATCGCCCCTCTCCCACCATTTTTTGGCCCTTTTTTGTGTGTAAAAAATGATCTCACCAATATGTAGATTAGAAAAAATGGAGTCCAATAATATAAAATTAGATAAATGTTATCGTTGAAATGTCATCGAAAAATAGCGGTCGGCCAATTGTTTTTTTTTAATGACGGTGGCAGTTTTATTTTTATATTTTTTTATTTAATTTAAAAATATTTAATAAAAAATTAAACTAATTAAGTGATAACACGTGTCAAATGATTGATAAATATTTGACTAAGAGTATTATGATAAAAGTAGCACAAAAAAAAAATATTTAACAACAAATTTCTAACAACAAAAATTAACATAATAATTATTTTAAAATGAAAAACTAAATTGATATATATTCATAAAATAAGGGACTAAAATATTATTTTCTCTTTTATTAATAAATATAAATTGTTTGTGAAATTGATGTGTCTTATGAAGCAGCATGAACTATCAAATTCAAAAAGGAGAAGAAAAAAAACTCATTTGAGTACACAGCAGTAACATTATCGAATATACATTCACCACTTTGAGATTTCTTGCTCTCCATCGGTAGATTTGAGATTCTCTTAGTAAGATAAACTGATTCTAAATTTTTTATCCTGCTATATATATATATATATATATCATGACATGACAACATCCAATTTAGGAAAATTTAGGCTAATTTGTTGATATATTATTGAAGAGAGAGAGAGAGAGAGAGAAAAATGAATTAGCTTATTAGAATGCTAAACGGAAAGGAAGCAAAAATAATTGGGG
Source organism: Ailanthus altissimus (assembly GCA_946807835.1). Classification (NCBI taxonomy): domain Eukaryota; kingdom Viridiplantae; phylum Streptophyta; class Magnoliopsida; order Sapindales; family Simaroubaceae; genus Ailanthus; species Ailanthus altissimus. Next base: position 28,385,439 of record OX327684.1, read on the forward strand.
CATGTATACTGAAATAACAGTAAGGATTTCCAATGGAGGCGTGATTACTAAAGTTGTTAACATCTCACTGCAAACCGAAGTCCATTCTCTCCTCTCTTGAAAAAGAAGAACAAATTAAAGTCGACTCTTGTAAAGATTCAGTCTATTCTTTCACCCTCATCTTTTTTAAAGGTCACGTGAACCATCATTAAAAAAAATTGAATGTGGCGTGGGACATATGATATTATTAGAAATCCATAATACATTTCTTAATTAACGTTTTTTTTAAATTCCTATGTCTCTCTTCTCCTCTTACTTTTCTATCTGTAACTTTATTTTCCTCCTCCATGTTTTCCCTTATTTATTATTTTCTATTTGTATTTCATTCAAATCAAATCCATCCTTTCGGAAATAAAAAATGAAAAGAAAAAAAGAGATTAATTCTGACAAAAGTTTATTGTTTTAACAGAACAATTCAGAAAACGAAAATGAATTAGCTGATTGGAAGTTCCGAATTTGGTTGCCTTATCTTAAAAAACAATAAATTGTTCTTTATAATTCCTTCATCGTGTTTTCTTAGAATCTAAGTTAAAGTCCTCTCCAACACCAATTTTTTGGGTGCATGTATTGTTGAGAAGCGGAAATTAGTGTTAATAATAATAGTAATGAGAGACATGAAAGAGGAAGGATTGCTGCAGAAAGAAGAGGATCGAGAGGCAAGAAAGAACGTTTTAAAAGAATTAAGAGGACAAAAGAAAAAAAAAAAAAAGACGATATTGTTACTATTTTATCTGGTTTCCATCTTTGCTCTTTATTTAAAGTACCATGTGCATCCAATGCAAAGCTGCTGAGAGAAAATATAAAATAATTGGGTCAAAAAGACAAATAAATTACTTAAAAGAGAAGAATAAAAACAAAACAAACAAGAACAAGGAGGGAAAAAAAAAACACAAACGGAAAAATTGTCATGTGAAGAGTTAATGCCTACTCAATCACATCATCAAGTGGGGCTTTTAATATCACCAAATTCCCCTCGTTTTTTAGATACCATTGTCTATACCCTGGCTCAGTTTTATAAACAAAATGAGTGTAGTTGTTAATTTCCCAAAAGTTAAGGGGACTTCACGATATTAGCCTAGTGAAGAAGGGTGTTTTGTGTTTAACAAAAACTCTCCCCAGCTATAAAAGAGGGTTGTAGGACACTCGGTTCTTCCATCCAAAATCATTCAAGATATTGCTTCATTTTGCTTTGAAACTTCTTCTTCATCCATCTTCAAAAGGCCAACAGTCAAAATTTTCTTAAAGAGTGTTATTCTGGCAATCATCATGCTTTGGCAGGCCATGCAGCCGCCAAAGATCCAGAGAGGAAGAAGTGTTGTGGTCCAATAGTCCAATGGTGTTGCCCTAGTGACAAGGCCATGCCTAAACCTTTCTTTGTTCTTCTTCTATATATATACTTGTCCTCCTCCTTTTCTTGTTTAAATTTTTGCAAATTTACTGAGACAAATAGGCTCCTAGAGGAGATAAATTGTCATATATCAATGGGCTCATTAGTCTCGGTCTCAGTGAATTTGTAGAACTTTAAACAAAGAAAGGGAAGAAAAGAATAACAAAATTATATAACGTAATTATTTATATATTGATATACTAAGCAACAGAACATTCCTCCAATCACAATCCCAATTAATTAGAACAAGTGAATGACAAATTACACAGCCACATCAACAAACTTAGAAGAGACTTTATTCAAACAAACTAATTATCTGGACACGGGACAGGCATAAACATGCATCAACATCAGCTAACAACAACATTACCAAACACACAACACACAAAGCTAGTAAAAAACTAAAGGGTGGGACGTGGACTGAGCTTCAAAATAAAGGTTTAAGCATGGCCTGCCACCAGGGCAACACCGCCGGACTATTGGACCACAACTCTTCTTCCTCTCTGGATCTTTGGCGGTCGCATGGCCTGCCAAAAGCATGATGATTGCTAGAATAACACTCTTTAAAAAACTTTGACTGTTGGCAAAATATTATTATTATTTGAGAGTTTTATATTATTATTATGAGAGTTATAATATTTATGTATTTTTATTATATGGTATTACTATATATGAAATTATTTTTATTAATTTTTAAATTATTATTTAGACTACTTACTACTATATAAAAGGGCTAATCTTTTATTAGAATTAGTGCGTGGGAGCGAACAAGAGGAGAAAAAAATAAGTAGAGAAAAATAAGAAGTGTTCTATATATGTATTATGTATATACTTTTTCATATTGTATTTTTGAGTAATTTTGACAATAAAAATTTACTATAATTTTTCAGTCGTGCTCGTCTAAAAGAGTGATTGTAAATATAGAATTGAATCTTAAAATCATATATATATGTCATTACGTTCACGAGGAAAGGTCTATTAGTCTTTAAGATAATGGGCTCTATATCTTTATTGTATCCTGAATATTGTATCCTCAAAACCTTCTCAAGTTTTTTTGTTAATAGAACACTCTTTTTTCCTGTGTTACTATATAACTGATACATACATATATAAAAATCTAAAGAAAGGAAAAGTGAAGAAGGAAGAGCAAATTTAAATAAGAGTTGTTAATTGGACCCATAACCAAATAGAACAATATTCCCCCTCAAGAGAAAAAAAGTACGAGTTTTTTTTAAGTAAAAAAAATGACGATACCTATTTTACAAAAAAATAATTAAGGGTGTCTTATCATTTTCCGTCGAATGTTTTGTATATTACAAAAAAAAAATAATGAAAACCCATTTGGTATATAATTATTGGGACAAATTTGAAAATGAGAAGTTTTTATGAAGAAAATAAAAAAGTACCTATATATATATATTATCTTCTTGTAATCAAGTTGCAGAGATCCCAAAAGAAAAATTGGGAAGACAATTGATACCTAATTTGTTTTCTTTTTCTAATCTTTGACAAACACTTTAGGGTAGAGGCACGTGATGTGTATACAAATGTGGGTACTAATAAATAGAATTAATGTCTCTTAACATTTTTTACAAAAGAGTAGTTGGGACTGAATTTATTTTAGCAGTGTTAGAAACTTTTATATAAAATCAAATTTTACTTGACTTGAAAAAAGAAAATGAATTATATGCTTCTTCAGTTATGAATTTGAACCCGTTGTCTAAAAACAGAAAAGTACCAAAGGAGACCCATGTGAAGAGTTAATGCCTACTCAGTCATATCTTCAAGTGGGGGTTTTAATATCATCAAGTTCCCCTCATTTTTTAGATACCATTGTCTGCACCCCGGCTAAGTTTTATAAACAAAATGAGTATAGTTGTTAATTTTCAGAAAGTTAAGGGGACTTGATGATATTAGCCTAGCGAAGAAAGGTGTTTTGGTATAACAAAAAAATCTCCCCGGGCTACAAAAGAGGGTTGATGGATACTCAGTTCCCCATCCCAAAATCATTCAACATACTACTTGATTTTGCATTGAAAGTTCATAGTCACAATGCCAACAGTCAAAAGTTTCTTGAAGAGTGTTATTTTGGCAGTAATCATGCTTTTGGCAGGCCATGCGGCCGCCAATGGTCCGAAGGAGAAATGTTGTACGCCAACAGTCCGGCACTGTTGCCCCAGTGGCAGGGCCAAGATTTTAACCTTGATTTTGAAGCTCAGTCCACATCCCTCCCTTTAGTTTCTTACCACCTTTGTGTATTGTGTGTTTTGTAATGTTGTTGTTAGTTGATGCTAATGCATGTTTATGCTTGTCCAGTGTCCAGTTAATTAGTTTGTTTGAATAAAGTCTCCGCGAGGTTTGTTGATGTGGCTTGTGTTACTTAGCCTGTGTAATTTGTCGTTCATTTTTTCTAATTAATTGTGATTATGATTGTGATTGTGATCGTGATCGGAGGGATGTCCTGTTGCTTAGATATCAATATATAAATAATTGCGTTTTATAATTTTGTTCTTCTTCTATATTTTTTTCCTCCTCCTTTTCTTATTTAAATTTCTTGCAAATTCATTGAGACTAATAGGCTCGTTGAGGAGATAAATTGTATATGCATAATTAATAAAGATATATAACAGAAAATTAAAAAAACAGCCAATCGGACTCTTGTTAAATAATTTAACTTAGGTTTTTTATCCTGAATTTTTTAAAATAAACTGGACTGCCTTTTCCTGTGGGCTTTGCTGGTCAATTTATAAAACTTTGTATCTTATATTTCAAGCACTGATTCTTTAAAAAAAAAGAGAGAGAGAGACCTTATTAATATGTATTCTTCTACATTCCTTTTTAAGTAATAATTTTATACATTTTTTTCTTCTTAGGCACCGGACACTTTAAAATCTTTATTTTGCTTTCTCGCTCACCGAAAATATGATATAAGCCACCACAATTAAATATCATTTTTCATTTTTATAAAATAGTTATTCTGCAGTTGTGCTTCTTTGCACATCTTTTGTAGCAAAATTTTAACCTCCTTAATATTAGCTCTATTAATGTCAAAGTCTATTCTTAAAAGAAAAAACTGCATTTTAATTTTTTGAAAAAATAAATTATTTTTTTATATACAATGTGGGATATAGACTTATTGCAAAGCGTATTTATACATAAATTATCTGTCATACTTAATGATTTAGTTGGGCATTTTTAAAAAAAAAAATTAGGGTTCTAATAAGAAAATTAAAATAAAAGCAGGAATGAAAGTGACAATTTCCTTTAATTAATTAAAGTTATATATATTATAAAAAAAAAATCATGTAGTGTATCGTCCTTCCTTTTGTTGTCATATTGTTTATTGAAAATAAATTGATTGTGGCGTGGGACATGTTAGATGCGTGGTCCTATTGCACAACTTATATGTATATGTAAGTCATGTACATAGTTAACCTAGGGGTCCCAATAATATTAATCAAAGTATATCAAAATGGAAAATAAAACTTGATCTGCTTGTTTCTTACTCTTATTGTGAATGCACAATATATTTATGTAGATTTATAAAGTCACATACTTACTTAGGAATATAATAAAATTAATTAAAGTTATATACAAATAAATAAATAAAACACATGTACTTGTACTTTACTCTTATTGTCTTATTATTTGTTTAGAAATAATTTAATTGCAGCATGGCATATATGGTTTTACTGCAAATGCACCATGCATATTTATGTAAAATTATCACATGTCATACTTAACCTAAGGGTCCCAATAAATTTAATCAAAATTAAGCATCTTCTACTTTGAACATTGCTCTTATTGTCTTATAGTTTATTTAGAAAAAAAAAATTGAATGTAGTGTGGGACATATGATATTATTAGAAATCCATAGTACATCTATGTGATGCATGTCACGCATATTTAACCTAAAGGTCAAAAAAACAAAAAAAAACAAAAAAGAAAATTAATCAAAGTTATATAAAAATATAACACAATCAGCACATTTACTGTTGTAATAGAGATTCGCAAATTGTTTAAAATTTTTATTAGGGCTACGACTAATTATTTTTCCCTGTTTTGAATACTACTTACTTATTTTCATAATATTTTATATTATCTCTCAAAAAAATTGTTATAAATTTTTTATTAAATCTTAATTTATATTTTTTTATTAATTTACTCTTACATTAATGACATTATTATTGTCATCGTCTTATACTTTTTTTTTTTACAGAAATTAGTAATACATTTTTTTAAAAATAATATTAATTTTTTTTAAAAAAATATAACATAAATAGAAGGATAAACATTCTTTTTATTTTATTTTATTAATATTTAATATTTTTAAATACATTAATATTTAATACTCATTACAAAGAATAAATACGTTATAATTTTTATTATTATAATTTTTTATTTTTTTAGTATTTTTTAATAATAATAAAAACCATAACATATTTATATTATAGTAAAAGATGAACATTCTAACTATTTTATTTTTATTTATTATTTTTAATACATTAATATTTGTTCTTCTCGAAAACTCTCATCCTCCTAACTATAGGCCCAAAGGCTTAGAAGACAAAGCTTAAGGTAGGCCTAGGAACGATGGCAATGGGCTTAAACATGTGAAAACAACAAAATCGGTTTAGATGCGGAAAATCTGGTCGGCTGATGATGAAACCTATTCGGCATATGCTGACCCACTGCGACTACAACCGAGTAGGTACCGACCCGAGCTGACAAAAATAAGTCACACTTGAACTAAAAATACCGACAGAGATGAACCTAAAGAATATGTTTGACACATCAGAAGTGACATCTGACATGAGGTAAGAACAAAAACAAAAAATCTGTGGAAAGATATTCGGTGCATATCATATGGGTAGTACGAAAGTGTCTAGCGTGTGTCAGAGGTACAACAGAAAATATCTGGCGCAAGACAAAAATACTGCAGAGAAAAGCTAAAAAAAGTCCCTAAAAAAGCCATCACTATATAAGAAAAAAGAGGAAACACGGCAAAGAGGATGATAAAAAAAAACATTTCGAAGGAAAAGAGAGAAAGAAAAAAAAAAGGTACCCCCCACCCGGCGGTGAGAGAGAAGATTTCATTCCTTAACTTGTCACATTTCATATATCGAGAGAACGAAAAAAAATTCTATTTTCTGACTTAAGCATTAGAGCGTCTTTGCCGAACCTACCCCGGTGAGGCTATCTTTGAACTTGTGCATGTGTTGTTATTGCAAGCCCCTGCTCTACAGTTCGCAAAAAATAGAGAATCCAAGCCTGTATCTATTGATCCAGTCCAGACGAGGCTCAAAGTTCAATTCCCCTTTCAATAAATTTAAGACTCGTTGATCAAAATAACCAATTCTTCAAGTCAATAATATTTAATGTCCATTATAAGAATAAGTAAGTTATAATTTTTTATTATTTTTTAAACAAAATTACTAAAAACAATAACGAAAATTATAATAAAATTGTAATATATTTATTCTTTCTTAAAAGTATTAAATATTAATGCATTAAAAAAATTAATTAAAGAATAAAATTTTAAAATATAAAACAAAAAAATAAAAATAAAATAATTAAAATACTTATTCTTCTATCATAACATAAATAAATATATTATGATTTTATTTTTAATTATTTATAAAAAATTATATTAATAATTTATAAAAAAAATAGTAATGTACGAATAAATTAGTAAAAAATAATAAGAGTTAGCATTTAGCAGATTTTTTTTGTAACAATATAAGTTTTTTTAATAATATAAGTTTTTTATTTTATTTAATTATATTTTTTTGTTAATTATTTAATTTAATCATGTTATTAACAAATTTAGATAAATAATATGATTAACTTAAATAATCAATAAATAATATAATTAAAAAATATTAATTTAATAAAAAAATATAAATTTAAACAAATTTAAATAAACAATATATTAATTATTATATGTTATAAAATAAATATTATAAATAAATAAAATTAAGTTTTGATTCACTACTCAATGCGGGCGCAATAGTTTTTTATCACTCCCTCAATGTGGGCGTGATATCTTTTTATCGCATCCCCAATTGGGTGTGATATTTTTTTATGGCACCTTCAATGTGTATTTGTTTAAACAACATAATTAATTTATATTATTAATTTAAAAATAAATATATTTGTTTAAATTTGTATTTATTTTTATTTAATTATCAATAAATAAAATAAATATAATTTTAACAAAAATACAAATTAAGTTTGCATTTTTTATGAAAATTATTTTTTATTTATATTATTTATTTAGTTTAATTTAACTAAATTAAATAATTATATTTTTTATTTAAATTTTGCAGTAATATGATTAAAATAATAAATAAATAATATAAAATAAAAATATAATTTTAATAAACAAACAAATTAATTTTGAATAAAAAATATTATTGTAGTGTAACTGTTTATTGTTTTTGATACTATTTATTATAACGAATAATGTTAAAAGAGTGAAAGAGTATTTTTGTCCATTTTCAAATTTCTTGACTAAAAATGTTAAAAAAATTACACTAATAGTTAAATTAGTTAAGTGTCATAAAATTATGGCTATTTATAAAAATTTTGTTGGGATTTGTGCTCATGTGTTATCTCATTATTGTATGAATATTTTATTTTATCATATTTATACAGTTTATTATTTATTAAATCATTAATTACTATTATTAAATGGTTAAATGCTCGTGACGCTACAGACATTATATGATCTGAAGGAGTTTAGATTTGATTTAAAGAAGTTTAGATCAATGCCAAGAGTTAGCATCACTGAAAATTATAAATGCTAAAGAGTTAGCATGTTATATTAATCAGTGAAGTCTAAAAGTTAGAATCGTATCTGTAACAGTATAAAGACCTGAGAATACATTAGTAATAACATAGTTGTAAGAGTTGCAATAGGTGCTAAGAAATGTTATTATGCAAGTCTATTATCAAATTATATGTTCCTGGTCTTAATTCACTGATGCAGGTCTATCGGTGGAATTCTTTTATATAGATCAGTGTATACTATACCTAGATGGTCTAGATGGTTGTTTTTAGCTAACCATGGACTTACTGGAAGTTCGTATAACATACAAGTGTTCAGTAAGGACTGAATACTAAATAGACTCAACGAGGACCCCAATAGACATCCCATGAAGCCGTCAATAGAAGGTCCTCTCGAGTTTAATAGTATATGTGGTCCTTTGATTTGAGTACCAGGGTGAGCTTGTAAGTGATCCATTATTTTTGGTTCCACGCATGTCCCAGACCTTTCACGGTGTGACCGTTGGATGTCGTTGGGTATGGTCTGATGCTTATAAAGCCTGGTGTGTACAGATATGGAATTCGTTAGCTCACATGGATGAGTTATATATATCTAGATGCTCAAAGACTGTATCTTAGAAAGTCTTATGGTCATAAGCAACAAACCTAGGAAAATAGTTTTCTACAGGGTTAAACAATATTGTAAAAGTGTTTGCATATATTATTTATTAAGATACATGTCTGGAGATAAGTTCATGGATGTGCACATAGGAATTTGACGGTAGTGATCTATATCCCTGCTCTTTCAGGATATGATTGGTGGAAGGATTATACGTATGCACTCAACTTGTATAGTCTACTGCACTGATTTGTAATATCTATGACGTGTGCGTGGGGCACCGATCTCGAACTCACAGAATAGTTCTGTTTGACAAATCGGGATTGAACCTAAGAAGTCCTGCAATATGAAGTGTACTCGTTGTGCACTGGGGTAGCGTACCGGATTGAATAATTCAATCCATAAAATTTCAGCAGATCAGACATTTACTTCGGTTTTTCTTTGGCCGTACACGTATCAAGACTTAAAAGTTAAGTACATCATTAGTTAACAATTAGTTGTTGATCAATGAGATGTTGACATATGGCACATGTGGACTAATTATTATTTGATTTAAAAATTATCAAAATGATCTTATTTGTTGGACAAATAATATCATTATTTTATTCATTAAAATATTTATTAAATAAAATAATAATAATATATGATATTATTATTTAAATTAAAATCAAACAATTAATTTTTTATTTAAATTGACATGTGTTTCTATCATGATTTAATTAATATGATTAAATTATTTGTTTAATATTAATTAAATGATATGATAAGTATAAATAGGTAACATTTGTTAATGGTTGACTTTAAGATGTTTCTTAATGATGAGAAGTATTTTCTCATTTGACCTAAGTTAAGGCTAAGTTCATTTAAATGATATTTCATTTTATTTTGTTTTAATTTGGTTTATTGTAAATAATAATAAACAAAAACTAATGAAAAACATAATAGATGTTATTAGGTGAGAAAATGAAAGATAATAATAAATAAAATATTAATGGCAAATATAATAGCTGACATTAGGTGAAAAAATAAAAGATAATAATAAACAAATAAAAGAGCAATTAATTTCTCAATTAATCATCAAAATTCGTGCAAGGTGTGAAGTAGAAAGAGAGAAGTGAATTTTGCTAAATGTTAAAAAATTCTCTCAAGTGTTGAGAGCACAAAAATTCAACTTTTCCATTTTTTCTTTTTCATTTTGGTCACCCATATTATAAGGTAGAAATAAGGATTCAAGAGTTAAATCTTTTACTGGAAAAGCTGTTATTCTAGCTTCCTTAAGCCCACCGTATTGAGCAACTAGAATTGTGAACATATTGCTTCAAGGTGAGTACTCCGGTTCAACAATATACCAAAGGCTTGACAAGGTATTATTTTTCAATCTTGAAGTATTTTACATTTATGAGATAATATATAATATTTACTTGTGTTTATCATTATGAAATTTGTATTTTGCTCATCCACAACACATGTATGTATGAGATACATACATTTAAATAATAAACACAAACCTATATATATACACTTTAAATTTAAAATCACTCATAAAATTTTCTACAAATGACTCTATCAGCCATACTCCTTTTCTTCTCTTGAACGCACAAAATTTCCTTTTATTAAATAACAAATTGTTGGCGTAAACATTCAAATGCCCGAAGCCTCCAAACGAACCATTCTCGAATTGTTGTTACATAATGTTCTGCCAAGATTCATAATTTTTTTTTTAAAAAAAGAAATAAAATCCTCTTTACTTCTTCACTATTTGAATGTAGGAGACCAAAGGAAAAGCGAGAAAAGGTTAAAAATTTAAAGATCTTAAATATCTTTAACTTCTTCTCTATCATTGGATATTGAAGTCGTAAAGAAAAATAATGAAGGAGATACGTAAATAATAGGAATTGAGAGGAAGACAGCCATAAAATGATTAAAATTAACGAGATCATAGATTAGCATTTAGCTTTAGCTCCCATGAGCCGTGGAAGTTTGTAATGATTGCTTTAACTTGAGAATTTATAGTGATTATACATAATGGCTAACCAAAAGTTATTTTTATATGTTGTAAGTTTTCTAACAGTTGTTAATCACTCTTGAAAACCCTGTTACTATCGGTTGCTTACCAAAAAAAAAATAAAAAAAGACCTGTTCAAGTATCTCTTTTGGTTGCTTACCAAATAAAAGAAACCTGTTACTATCATTTTAAGTTTCTACTCGTAAAATTCCACAATGACCCTAGTCTGATAAAAAAAATTTATATATTCTTCGTGCAAATGCAATTTGTTGAACTTTTCATTTCTATCTCAAATACATGTACAGCTATTGTACAACGCTTGCTCTCCGTTCCTCCAGTAAGTTTTTTATTACAAAATTTATAATTATTCTTTTATAGATTATACACTTACTCCTTACCTTAATATATAGTTTATTATCTCTTCTCTTCTCATATTTAAGAAAGCTCTTTATAGGAGTTAATTACTATATTTAGGGGAGAATTGTAGTAATAATATGACAGTATAAATTATTTTTTTTCGTGTGGGGATAGCTTTTATCCTTTATGTGTGAGGATTATTTTATCTCTCATGCGCATAAGTTCAAACACTCTATTCTTAATAGAGCTAAAAATTCTGTTTGTAAGAATAATTCACTATAATAAAGTTATATGAATCTCTTCTAATAGGAGAGTTAGCTTCAAACATATCTAGTCGAGCTATTTTGTATAAAATCTTAATAATCTATTTAATTTTATATCAACAACCCGAAGATGCAATATTAATAATTTTAAATAATAATATTACATCTATTGATAATTATAAAAAAAAAAGCTCTCCATAAATAAAAATGTATTTTCCCCTATTATTAGAGAATAAATAACATATTCACCCCTAAAATTTAACAGAAATCATATTTTTACCTTCTTATACTTTTACCCTTTGACATTTGCACCCTAATTTAAATTTTTATATTTCGTATAAATGCAGCCAAAACCATTAGGAGGAGGAACAGCACAAACAATATCTCATCAGGGGAAACTACCAGTCATTTTGAAGAATTCAGAATTGAATTTTGGGTAGCCAAGATTCACCGGTCTTTAATTCTGAAGCTACTTAAAAATTATGTGCAAATTTTCTAACTCTAATTAAGTTCGCACTCATTAAAAATCAGTTCAATTGAAATGCAACAAAATTCAAACAGCAGTACTCCTAATTAGACTATAAATACCAATCACAACTCATTCTAAATAAATTCGGTTCCGTCATTGATTAAAATGTAGGACAGCCGTCCACTGATACACCTGAGGCTGTAGGGCACTGTGCCAAGGGGCAGTGATCTCCAACATCTAAACCCCACCAATCAACTCCGTATATATCTTTCAACCCAAGCGTTAAGCTTGTCAGGAGAGCCAGTAAGGCAACTCCCAGGTCGAGCCCATATGCCAGTACATAATTATACTTAGCCCACCAATCTTTGTATTTCCTGTATACAACGAAATTGTAAAGAAGCGCCACTGTCATCCAAGACCAGTAACTCACAGCACCATATATCGGCAATACTGATGCACCCCCTACTATATTAGAAACGTTGATTTTTTTGATCCATTCTTTGTCTGGAAAAAGCTTCGACAAAGCCCAAACTAACAATGGCGCAATCAAACCAATCAAAAAGAAACAAAAGAATTTTGAGTATACACCTTTAGGAAAGAATATGCGACTTGGACCCATCACACCCCAAATTACGGAGCCTGCATAGGTATAATTCATGGAAGGACATGTCCACGGACTCCCTTTTGGTAACTTTTTGGGGTCGCAGATATTCTCAACAGTTGACATTAGCCACCAGCATGTCACGAAGCTAACGATGGATGAGATCATTAGTCCAGTTGTCTGTGCCACAAACATTGATTTAGGAGCAATCTTCATGTAGTGAGCCATTTTAAACTCCTCGATAAACATGAGAGCATATTGCTCGGCGGACAAACTATATAATTTGAACACCATGTTCGCTATTGGCCTGCCCGGGTATATGTACCCTATCAACAATTCTGAAAGAATATTCATTGATATACCCTGCATGTACAAATTTGAACATAAGCTTATATACAAGTCTGATGTGAATAAAAACTTAAAAATTATAGAGTTGAATTTTGATCTTAGTTAGTTATGTTACTTGGCCTGTTGTAGCTTGAAGTACTCCTACCGGGAGAATAGAGATTATCACCAGGAAACATGTTAACAAGATTCCCCAGTAAGGAAGTTGTAACTGCTTCCCGAACCCTTCACAAGATAAAATTGTCAAAGCTATTGTTGTGATCGCAATTGCCAAGAACCACCATTGAGGAACTGGTTTGTACTTCTTCATTAGCCTATTATGAACATCTCCAGCATTGCTGACGTTATTATATGCTTGCTTAAATTGTTGCCACATTCCCCTACACATTGTTGATCGATGCTCTTAATGTAAATGGGAATTAAAAAGTGTACAGAATGGATAATCAGGAAACACGTTACCTTCCATGAAAAACAATAAAATGAGTGAGCGAGGCTGCAATAGAGGCAAAATCGAATCCAGTTGCAAACAGATATGTAGTGCTTAAGTATAAATTTGAGTAGCTTTCATATGCTTTTTGGTTCAATGTAAGATCATTCTCATTGAGAACTTTTGAGACATTATAAATTTGACCATTTTTGTCAAAAAATTCAAGGGAAGAAAATGGAAAATGCCTGGCATTATTTGAATTAGTAAAATAAGAAATTGGGGTTACGATGTAGGTTAACAATATGAATCCGATTGATATATTGACAACTGTAGAAAACGGGAAAGCTAATGGATTTGATAGGGCACCCGATATTGAATTCCAATCCAAGGCAAAGGATCCAATGCCAAAGCCATTACGACCAGAACCAATAAGCTGAGCTAGAACCGAAGATTTCCAGAACCAACAAACAACGGAAAGAGCACCCAACGAAGGAAAGAAATAGCCGGGAATAACAGCATAGGCAAAACTTGCGACTGATGCTACAAGAAAGAACTGAAGTTTTGTCATCCCTCCTTTAGGCCTTCGTTCAACTTCGTGCAATGACCTTAATGTGAAAGGCATATAGTCAGCTTCCTAATTAAACGTGGATATGCCCATAGAGAAAGAGAGAAAATGCTAATACCTGTAGAATGATACATCAACTAAGGTGAAAGGATACCACATATAAGGATTATCTACTAAGAACTTCATGAAGATTCCCGCAAACCCATAACCAAGCATCTGTAGTAACACGGGTAAATGAGGTGAATTTTCCTTCAAAAGAAAATCAAGGGGAATAAAGGATAAAGGGAAGTGGGCAAATGGCAATTTACCTGACTTGTAAGAATCATCAGCAATCCTATCCAGAAATTCATATTTTTGTGGTAAAAGATCCTCAGTACCACCGTAATTACAGTACCATAAGGAAGGTATAATCCTGATGTGGCCATAATACAAAGCAGCACATGTTCTTTAATGTTGAAAGGCCCAGGGTTCATGGAGAAGATCCATTTCGTTCCGGGAACTCTTACAGGGGTAGATGGAAGTGTTGCGGCCATGAATTTTCCAGAAACAAAAAGTAGCAGTTGGAAACAACTAATTGAGAGATTAATAGGAGTTTTACGATAATCAAAGAATTGTTGAACGAAAGATAGAACCACACATGTGATAGGTCCTAAGACCCACGTTCGAAATGTTAACGTGGGTAATGTCGGATCGTCTGTAATAGGAATTGTAAGTCTCACTTGCTCTATTGGAGAATCATTGATTTCATCATCTGTACCTGTACCTGTACCATCATAAAAAAGGTCAGTATACCGATATCCTATATGCCTAGCTATCAGAATATCTCTTTATATTCATATTCGATTTCTTTTTATATATTCCTCAACTTTTTCTTGAAAACGTTTAGATGAATAGATAAAATCATTCTATTAACAACAAAACAAAAACTTACTCTCGAAGAAAATTATAATCAATTTGTTTAATTAAAAACAAGTGCCAACACATGAATTGCTTGTGGGATGTGTCTTCAGAATCATCATCCGTTATAGATCAAACTACTTAAAACAAATCGCTGAAACAAAAAATTGATGTGACTAAAAGCACGGTGACATAAGAGAGCTTACCTTTCCCAATTTGAATTTTCTTGTTTTTCATGACTAAACTGAGAAGGATATTAGGTTTCTCTCAATTTAGTGAATAGATATTAGGTTTCTCTCAATTTAGTGAGTATGAATCCATTTTTCATCCTTCACAGCTTTCATAACATAACATGAAATTTAGGAAAAAAAATCATCTAATTTCTTGATGTTACCAAAATTTTCTCTATTAAAAAGAGAAATGTCACGGTTCAAAATACAGTTGGAAGTATTTAAAGAAAGTACAAAATTTTTACTATAATAAGTAGGATTATTTTAGGTAAGTATTGTGTAATTTGACTAGGATATTTTAACATGACAAATTATGTATTAGTGAACACTAAACCGCATTACTAACTAGAATGCAAAACAAAATACCGCAAAATATGTAAACTATGTTAAATTAGTGTGAAAAATAGAAAGGCAGTTATTGTAAAATCAGTCAATAAAACAACCATAATAGTTAATTAGAGCATAAATGGAAAAACAGTGACAAATTTGAGATGGAGTGATAATTACCGATAAAACAGGCAGACACAACAAAAAAAAAAAAGTTATTTTGTCTTTAACAATTTTGGGCAACCGAAAGGCGATCATGATACTCGGCATATAAAGCTGATTTGTTATTAATATTAAAATTCTGTTTAGCCTGAATTAAGTAGCCCGAATTGAAAGTCTTTTTGTACGTAGGGTTGTACATGATATATGGCCAATTGTCTTTCATCTCAAAATGCGATGATAGGCATTCTAAAATTGTACATTAAAAAGTGACGTGTTAAATAAATATTGAGTGTAATAAAAAATTTTAAAAATTATATTATTTAATTATTTAATATTTGTTTGATATATTATTTTTTGAGATACAATTTGAAATGCTTAATATTACTTTTATTTTTAAATGAAAGGCGGTTGATTATATTGTGATATTTTACATAAAAAAGAGTTGAAGATGTTTGTGTTGAATGTTTTATAAGGATTTTAAAATACACAAATATAAAAGGTTGTAACTTTTCATAAAGTTGTATTATTTTTTGAAAATGGTGATGGTTCACTTAGAACCATTAAGTTGTAACCTTTCATAAGTTTGTATAATTTTATATTTAATATGAAATGATATAACCATTAGAGCACCACTTGGTTTGAAAATTGTGATAGTTCATCTAAAACCATTGATCAAATTGAATTTGATCTAACTGTAAAAAATCAAGAGGTGTATGTAGAGGATTATGTCCTAAATAAAAAGGTACTTGTTGTTAATAAATATGTATTGATACCAAAAAATATATGCAAAGAAAAATGCAAAAAAATTGTATATATATTGTGCATAAGAGTGTGCGAGAGAGCACAATAGTGCATAAGTACACAAGAGTGTACAATGGCGTATAAGTACACAAGAGAGCATAATGATACATAAAGTGAGGATATAATATCAACAAAGTTATTCTAGGGTTATGTATTGTTGGAGTGCACCCATACAGAATTAAAGCTATTGAATGCTGAGGTTAAACTGTCATATAACCTGATTGTACCAAGACAATGTCCTCGATGGGAAAAAATCTATCCTTAAGTATAGTGTACTCTTACATGTCATGACTTGCCATTCGTTATATGCATAATCTATATTTGTGAAGCATCCATCAAACACTCCAAGATTTCTAACAATCTTAAAGATAGAATATGCTTGATGGATATAGAGATCTACAAGGTAACAAGGTATGTTTGTTCTTATTTATTTCTTCTATTCAATGGTTCTAAATGCATTAATTTATATCCATGTGAAAACAGTAAATGATTTTATGAGAATCACTAAGTTCATTATACATGAAGTGAAATATATATTCATCATGAGAATTGACATTTGAAGAGTAGTCCAATGTTAATAAATTAGACTTTTAAAGTCTTTTTGATTATTTATGATTATGAATATTATTGGCAACTGAACAAAGGAAATCGTTGCAAGTGAACATCCCAGTGTCGTGGCACCAAAAGAGTGACGTTACGGCTTTGAGTCTAAAAAGCCCAACGTTGTAACACCAGAGGAGTAACACTGTGGTGCTGATCTCCTAATGCCCAGCACCATGGTGCCCGAGGAGTAACGTTGCGGCGCTAGGATTATATATTGCCATATATAATTTTGGCTTAAGAAATCATGGCTGGAGCACTGTTTTGTTCAGGTGTGTTTGTTATATTTGATACATTGAATTTATCCCATTAAAATGAACATGAATATTCAAAAGTTATAATTGAATACGAGAATAGAAAATATAAGAAATTGCTTATATTTGGCTATGAGAGCTAAAATTTTATAAGGTCAAAGTAGATTTGGCCAATCTTTTGACAAATCACTAAATGAGGTTAGTGATTCTAAGTCGACAGAAAGTGGATTATGCATAGAGCATAAGGAAATAGTAATGGTAACTCTATTTACGTGATTGGAGATCCCATAAAGTATGTTCATAAGGGTAAGAACAAGTCACTTGTTGTCTTGATTTTACTATTGATGATATATTGTAAGTCTCTCCTTAAGGCTAGGTAGCATTTGCAGTGAGATAAGATGCTGGTATACTCTTAATGAACTCTATAGCCCATTATTATATGATGGTGTATTTAACTGCAGAGCACACTTAATGGAAGTTTACTTATATGACTGTGGAATTAGGTCGGCTCCAATGAGAGCTTAGGCAAGCATCTCTAAAGTAATCCAGTAAGGCACATAGCCATAAAGTGTCAAAAATACAGAATATCTCATTTGGAAAGAATTCATTATGGGTAGTTAATCCTCTGACTTACGCTAAAGGGGCATTGCTTAATAGAAACATGGTTTCACCGAGGTCCTATGAAATACGATTAGTTGTTCAATGGTTGGTTTATAACCTGACAAGCACTAATTCATATACATTGAATTATATATATATATATTTTATGGTATATGTTTGTATATTTTGAAATCGATGGGAATTATTGGATATTTCATAAGGATTTCAAAGTACACAAACTTAAAAAGTTGTGACCTTTTATAAGGTTGTATCCTTTCATATTAAATATGAATAATACAACCATTAGATACACTTCTTGGTTTGAAAATGGTGATAATTCACTTAGAATCATTGAGTTGTGACTTCTCATAAGGTTGTATCCTTTTATATTAATATGAAATGATACAACCATTGGAGACATCACTTGGTTTGAAAATGGTGATAGTTTATTTAGAACAATTGATCAATTTTGAATTTGATCTAACATTCATAAACCAAGAGGTGTATGTGGAGGGTTATATCCTAAATGAAAATGTGTACTTGTTGCTTATAAATATGTGTTGATATCGGAAAATATGTATATAAAAAAATGCATTAACAAAATGTGCATATATTGTGTATAAGAGTGTGCTAGAGAGTGTATAAGAGGCACAATAGTGCATAAGTACACAAGAGAGCACAATAGTGTATAAATACAAAAGAGAGCACAATAATGCACAAAGTGAGGATATAATGTCAACAGAGTTGTTCTAAAGTTCTGTATCATATGAGTGCACCTATATAGAACCAAAGCTATTAAATGCTGGGGTTAGACCACTATACAACCTGATTGCACTAGAACAATGTCCTTGATGGGCAAAAATCTATCCTTAAGTATAGTGTACTCTTATACACCTTGGTTTGCCATCCGTTGTGTGCATGATCTATATTTATAAAGCATTCATCAAACACTTCAAGATTTCCAACAAGTTGTTATGTTGGCATGGCTTATTTGGACTTCAAGGCTATTCACTCATCAATTACATTTTAACTTTTAGTTATGATCTAAACTTTTTTAGATTTATAATTTATGAAAATAAACAAGATTAATACCATATGATAAATAACGATTTATGAAAATGTATATTGTATAAATATTAACAAAAATTTATACAAAAATAAAATAGGACTCGAGCACCAACTCTAATAATTAGATATTGTACTATAGGTATTTTATATATTAATTCTTTCTATATAGGCTAAGGATTTAGTGCCTATGTAAAAGTCACCTTTTGTAATTATCATTTAGAGTGAAAATACATAAAGACTTTAGTTTTTGTAACATAGTATCAAAGTTCACCACTACCATCAAAACTCTCACCGTGCTTTAATCTATTCACCTACATCACTCTCATGTTCGATCTACTCACTAATAATCCAAAATGGTCTTTTTGCAAACAATCCAAAGTTATTTTGGAGTTATTTTACAAATTTACTAAACCCTTGGAGTTAGATTGATATTTTGGAAAATGGTAATGCCTTTACTAAATTTTAAATAGATTTGGGGCAAATATATAGTTTAAGATATTTTAAGGTAAATTTAAATTTTTTGAAAACGGTGAGATCTTATCTATTATTTTTCATGCTACACCAAGTCCAAGTTCAATTTCTTCCAACGCTAATAAATTTTTTTTATAGATTTGTGGGTTGACAAGTACTTCATTTTTACTCGAGAAAAATTTAGAAGTTTTGTTTAGTTTATTGGTTTTATGTGATCTATAGTCTTTTAACAATTCACCTACATGCATATAGCTATGATTTTCGTATTAATACACTTAGACTCATGACGGTTGTTTTTAATTTATTTTTTAATGTATTTACACTTGTACTGGTTAACTTTTTTAATGTGTTTGTCATTCTCCGACAATATTGCATTCTTTAATAATAATTGTCTCTCTCTTATAATGGTTGTTTCTCTCTAACAACGATTGTCTCTCACGTTATAAATTTATTATTAAGCTATTTTATTATTTTATTTTATATTTACTTATTAATTTATTTTGCAAACTTAAGAATGTTATTTTCATCTTAAATTTGGGAGGAATGTTAAAGTTAGTCATAATATTAAATATTTGTTATTTTATTATTTTAAAATTAAAATATTTTCTTTTGTGTTAGATGTCGTATTATAATCTAGTTTTATGTCTTAATTTTTTTTATATAAATTTGAGATTCAATGTTTCTATTGTAATTATTATTTAAAATAAAATTACAGAAACATTTTAGTTTTTCTACCAAATTTCATTAATGCTTGCCTTTAATGATGCTATGTACTTTTCTTTTGTGAGTCGTATTTGATAATCAAACTCGGATTTATTGTATTGGATAGATTCGCGAGTTTGTTGCCAGTTTAATCATAACAAAGTTTTCATGAGAATCAAAGAAAGACCGTTTTGCTTCATCAATCAATATGAAATTCAGTCTTATTAAATTAATGTGCTGAGATTATTAGGGCCTTCACAGAAACTTTTTACTACTAGAATAGCAAGCTTTCATGACGGATAAATTCCGTCAAAAAAAACTCCCCTTTTGATAGATTTTTATGAAGCTCAACTCAGGAAATCTTGATGCTTATTATCGGTCATGAGATCATAACAATGTCGGTAATGCATTATGAAGAATTGATGAAGAGATCCAATGTCTGATCATTTAGTATCGAGAATGTTAATATATAATTTTTTGAGAAAATAATATTTTATTCTTTTATTTTATGGGTATACATCAATTTAGTTTTTTATATTTTAATAATTGTTACATTAATTCTTACCGTTAAAAGTTTGTTGTTAAATGAATTCTCTTTAAAAGAAAAAATAATACTTTTGTCATTTCTAAAATAAAACTGTCAAATATCAATTTAAAAAATAACAAAAGAAAAACACATATCATAATATGATAAATTAATGATGATACGTGTCATTATATAATCGGTTAATATTTATAATAAATATATATTTTTTTAAAATAAATATTTTTAAAAGTAAATTAATAAATATATATTTTAAACAAAAGGATATGTATCATCATATAATTGATTGATATTTGTAATAAATATATTTTTTTGAAAAAATAATATTTTAAAAGTAAATTAATAAATATATTTTTAATAAAAAAATATGTGTCATAATATGATTAGTTACAAATTATACGTCTCATTATGTAATTAGTTGATATTTTTAATAATATTTTTTTAAAGAATAAATATTTTAAAAGTAAATTAATAAATATATTTTAATAAAAGAACATGTGTCATAATATGATTAGTTACAAATGACACGTGGCATTATATAATTGGTTTATATGTTTAATAAATATATTTTTTAAAACAAAATAAATTAATAAATATAATTTAATTAATCAAGGACACATGTCAGAATATAATTAGTTACAAATAACATTTGTCATTATGTAATTGGTTTATATTTTTAATAAATATTTTTAAACTTAAAATAAATAATAATTAATTAAATACATTTAGTGCCCCTAATAAAAGCCAAATTTTACATTATTAAACTTCATTTTTCTTGATCTACATAATAATAATGTCATTTTTTTTTATAAAAAATGGAGAAAAAGATAAAAAATGGTTGGGGCGGTGACTTATACTGCCTCCACCTAGAGATAGATCGGCAGCCAGTCTATCTATATGTGGTGGCAGTGCAAGTCACTGCCCCTCTCCTTGTTTGACAGCGAGCGGCGCTGGCCACTGCCACTCTCTCATCATTTTTTATTTTTTTCTGCATTATTTTACAAAAAATAATTTTACCATTGTATAGATTAAAAAAAATAGAATTCAATGATGTAAAATTAGATAAATTTTATTGTTAGAACGTCACCGAAAAAGGGAGGTCGGCCGATCGCCCTTTTTCGATAATAGTGATAGTTCTATTTTTAATTTTTTTAATTTAATTTTAAAAAATTCAATAAAAATTTAAACTAATTAAGTGATGACATGTGTCAAATGATTGGTGAACATTGGACTAAGAGCATTATAGTAAAAGTAACAAAGAAACAAACATTTAACAACAAACTTATAACGAAAGAATTAACGTGATAATTATTAAAACACGAGGAACTAAGTTAGTATATACTTACAAAATAAGGGATAAAAATATTATTTATCCTAATTCTTATAATAAAGATGTGTTCTCTTTTTTTGACAACAAATGTTCAAAAGTTTAATTGAAATGGTCTAAAAAAAAATTACAAACATTGCATATCATATTTCACAAATAATTCTCAACTAATATTCATACATACATGTATAATCAAAATGTTACAATACAAAATAGCAATAATCAAAGTCATCAAAATAACGAGAGAAAAAAAACATCATCAACGACATTCATCTCACATTCTTTATATGAAAATTGCCAATTTAATTCTTAAATTCTTCTGAAATCTAGTTAATACCTTTGCAGGGTGTCCGGGCAGTAAGTTTTTAGTAAGCTGTTCATATGAAAATGTTCAATAATAGCCCTCTTAAAAATGCTATAATTTTTTATAGGCAAAAATTATTTGATTAATCTTTATTAGCTAAAAAGATAACAAATATACGAAATTACTCTTGTTAATAACATAACTCAAAAAATTTGTTATTTAAATCACAAAATTAACCAAAACAAAGATTGTTGTTGTCCAAATAAATATGAAAAAATACTTTTCAGATTCAAAATAAGTAATTTTGTAAACCAATCTACAAAAAAATTTTAAAATCGGGGATGAAGAATAGGACAAAACCCATAATTCCCTATGTCGCATGCCTCGCATGCTACGTATCCCTCCTCGCACCACACGATCTAGTGGGCGGCCTCTTCACATGCCTCTCATGACTAGGCGCTAGGAGGAGCGAAGTGGCAACTTGCATGCACGTCATGTGATGTGAGGCGCAAGGCCTCAACTTACAACCGTCCTTACAGCACATGATTCGCGTCACCGCCATCCTCAACCATCTTCTCTGACGATTTTCATTGAAGTTTGCTTATTTTCACCATTTTTCAGTCATTTTTAACTAAATCTACTCATTTTTATTAATTTTTAGCAAAAACACTATAAAAAAAACACCCAATCTACTTGTTCCTAAGTTAGAATTTTTCAAAGTATTTTTTGAGTAATTTTTGAAAGAAAATTTTGAATAACTTACTCTAGGAGAGAAATAAAATATGCTTAAGGGGTAAAATAGTTCAAATTGAAACTTTGTAGCTATTAAAAATTACATTTTATTTTGTGGCCATAAAAGAATATAAGTTTAAAATAGGGGCTATTCTTCAATGATGAAAACTTAAAATTATACATTTAATAAGAGTTTTACATCATTATTTTGTATTATTAGTGTATTTAATTTCCTTAACTTAAGTATGTTTATAATATTGTACCTAATTATCTTTTAACTATTTTGTGGTAGGTTCGGTAAAATGGGCATAACTTTCTACCTAAAGATTCAATTGGAATGATTTTTAATCCTATGAAGAGCTAACTCAATGGACTAACATATTGTATTTCACAAATTATTTAAAATTTGAGCGTTTAGAGGGTGAAAATGACCTAGAACATAACTAATTTGTAGTACAAGTTCAATTCGAACAGTCATTAGTATTGAGCCCATAACTATTGAAATACGTATCTAATACGTATAAGAAAACTCAATTTGAAAATATAAGATATTAATCTATAACTTTTATGTTTTGGAAGACAGTTAATTCGGACCACATCAATTCTAAATTGGACAATCAAGTGGGTACATTAATGATAATCAATGCAAATTATTTGTCACCATTCTTGACTTTCATCATCTAAGTGGTTCCCTCTAAATTTGTCTCGGTTTAGCCATGTTTTTCTATAAATAGGTGATTTGTTTATGCTCAAATGATATAATTTAGAGAGCTAGATTTTAGTTCAAAACACTTATCTTTGTATTATCTCTTTATAATATTATTTCTCTTGTTTACTATTGTAAAGTCATGTTATCTCTTCTTCCATTTCTTTTCTTTTTCTTTAGTTTTATTTTGTCCAAGTAATTTTATTTATGCTAAGGTGAAAGGGTGAAACTCTTGGTAAGGTAATACTTAACTTTTATTTATGAATTTAATGTTTTATTCTTAAGTTATGCAAATTTATATATGATGTATTTATTTTATTAATATTAATACTCTTTCTTCTAAGTGTTGTATCTTGATTAATTATTGACAAACTTTATATTTGGCACAATAAATTCTAGAAATAATTTACTAGATTTGGTGTATATACTATTTTTTGTAAAGTGGGAGTCTTGATTTATTGTAGACAAATATAAATATTGACATAATAAATACTTGAACACATTTATAAGATTTGGTGTATAATAATTGAAATAAATAAATAATAATAATAATAATATATAAATAATGATGAATTTTAATTGTTATATTTTTCGGTTTAAACCTCCTTTGTGTGAGGATTCCAATTGGATTATAAAAAGAGTTAAATATATTCTTACTTCTTATGCTAAGAGTGGATCCCCTTAACCTTAGCTTTTATTTGAATTGGTTAATTGAATTAATATTTGCAAACATCTTATACTGTATTAATTGTCTTAAAAGTATTTATAGTTTGTAATTTTAATTCTACTTCCCTTTGGATCAACTCCGTTCTCATCGGGTTATTTATTACTTCAACAATCCTGCATTTGAGAATAAACTCCTATATTCTAAACGTGCCAGTCAACATTTTCCTTTTTAAAAAGTTTTTAATTCTTTTTTATGTTTTTATATAGTTAAATGTATATCAATTCTTATTAATTGTATTTTACATTACTTAAGCCAAAATTTGATTGTGGAAGAATATTAACAGTGTGACGATATTTTAGACAACTTACAAAAATCATCTCGTCTTTTTTATTTTTTGCTTTATAATTATATCAAAATTATTATATTCAAAACTCATAAGAAATGTAGTAAATGAGGACATAAGGAAATTATTGTAGGGTCTTGGGGGGGCTATAGCCCCCCAAGTCCTAACATAGCCCATTAAATTTGTGTTATGTATATAAATTTTTCAGTGTTAAAAATACTTATTTTAGCTCCCCAAATTTTTTTTAAAATTTTTATACTTAATGAATTAAATGTCAATTTAAGAAATAGTCCCTACTAGCATTAAAGATTTACTCAAATATTATCACTTTTTTTCTACTTTAATGTCTTTCTCTAATAATAAATATTTTTTAATTTATAAGCGGTCCTTATTTTATATTTTTCCAACTTCATTCTCTTGTCTTAATAAAAAAAATAATTATATATTTACAAGTAGTCTCATTTATACATCTTTTTTTTAATACAAAAGAATTTTATGTAAGCCTTAAACATTATCTTCTATGCATAACAATCATTGTTTAAGATCAAATGCAGAATTATAACCAAGAATTTACTAACTTCCAACCATCAATGCAATATGTTTTGAGCAACAAGTTTGAACGTCTCTTTTGATTCTTCTAAACCCTTCACATACTTTCAACGCTGGTGCCTATTCTAAAAAAAAAAAAAGAACAAGTGTATGGGGCTTAGGAACCCAAAATACATTATATTTTCTTTTAACTACCAACTCCTTCTATTAAGGAGTTGGAAGTTATTAGGGGTTACTAAGACAGTTTCAACTGCTGATGGAGGTTACCAGCACTATGACCATAAACAACACGTGAAAAAAATATTACATTCTCCCACTTGGTCCATATGATCAATATAATATCAAAATTCTATTGATTCTTATACTTAGGAAATAAAATAAATAAATTATGGTGATATGTTCTCAAAAAAAATGAGTATTATCTCCTATTTATTACAAATTATATTTCTTAAAATTTAGCCCATACTTAGTAACACTACTTAATGAATAAATCTTATGTTTATTCTAGTTTCAATCAACAGTGATTTTTCTCAAAATAAATTAATGTGCACAAATATGAGAAAACATCACAAGTAAATAGGAGTTTTAAATAATCAATATCGTTCATATAACAAAAACAACATAATCACACAAGAAAATAGGTCTCCCCAAAAGACATCATACTATTTATAAATGGGTTTTACATATATAGCTCAAAAACTTTCTCTAACTAAGTGATGTGAAATTTTGGTACCTTACCCCTCACTTCATCCATCTTGGCCATACTAGCTATGGCTTAAGGCATTTAAAATGTTAGGTATTACAATCTACCCCCTTTATAGAACATACAGCCTTGTGTGCGCTAAGCCCCTAGGGACACATAGTTGACCAATGTGGGCTAAACCCTAAGGTCGCACGGCACATGAGCGCTATCTGTAGCCTAGACTACAGATTCATTGGCCACACCACGAGATAGATCCAGCTATAATACAATTTGAAAATAACACACTCCTACACTATTTGAGAAGGGGCTCTACATATAAAGCCCAAAAACTTTTTCTAACTAGGCAATGCAGGATTCTGGCACCTAACCCTCACCTCATCCATCTTGGATCTCAAGTGTTACAGTTTATGATTAAGGTTATTAAGATTAATAACCTTATATCATGTTTTGACAATGTAAACCTTGATCCAAAATTATGAATTTAGTAACATAAAAATTGTCTATAAGTTAAAGTTCTAATTCAATTAGATTCATTTTTGACTTTATGATAAAAATATATATCATATTTTATCAATATAAATCATGATCTAAAGATTATGAATCTAATGACATAAAACTTGAATAAGGGATAAACTTCTAATTCGATTAGATTCCTTTATAACTTTATGATAAAACATATATCATGTTTTATCGATAAAATTATAATTTAAAATTACAAATTTAGTGGCATAAAACTTGCTTATGATTTAACATTTTATCCTAATTAATCATATAAATATAATAAAAATTTATGTGAGATAAAATTTATTATATTACGTATGATTAATCACAATTAATGTCCTTTTTTACATATGATCTTAAAATTTTTAATATATAATTTTGCGTAATTAAAGATGTTGTGGCTAATTCCTAATTAAATATAATTATATAGATCAAAATTCTTAATATATAATTTTGAATAATTAAGGATACTATGGCCAATCCTTATTTAATTAAAGTTATATAGATCACTAGGTATTTAATTCACAAAATTGATCATATTATTGTATGCAACAATAGCATTATTTGTAAATATGAACATAATATAAAAATTATGTACTAAATTATTCTACTTAAATTGTATGCATAAAATTGAATAAACAATAAATTATATATACAAAAACTTAATATATTTTAAGCACATAAATGTAAATTAATTTTAATAAATAAGTCCTCTTAAAATTGCCAAATTAGGACTTATTTGCAAATTTTTCAAAGCTTTATGGCTAAAACTATTATTACTAAAAACTATGTGTGGCTAAATAAAAATATATAGTACTATAGGACCTATTTGTAAACTTTAAAGTTGATAATTTTTGGGTCATACTGTAATTAACTAAAATTGGGGGTTAAACTATAATTATCTAAAATTTTAATGCTAAATTAAAATTACCAAAAGTTTGTAAGTCAAACTATAATTATCTAAAACTATAAGGTACTATTTGTAAATATCTAAAAATTATGGGACAAAAATATACTTTATTAAACCCTGGAGGAGCTGAATGAAAATTGCCAACCAACATGTCGTTCGCCAAATTGGCTTAATAAAGCCAAATAGCATGTCGTTCGCTCAATAGATGCTAGACGACACGTTGTCTGGCATCGTCGTCTTCCTACAGCAGGTCATACGATTTAGTTTGCAAACTCTAGACCCATTTTTTAACTCGATTTTAAAATTTAGTTGTTTCTCATCCACTTGAATACCAAATTTGACATTTTAAGTTTCAACACGCTCGGATTCAATTTCCTAATGATTTTTAACCTTAGTTTTCATCAAAAACTCCTAAACAACACACTTGAACTAAATTCGAATTTGGCCTTTAACAAACTTTTTTAGATTTTCAAAACAAGAGAGAAGCTATACATGCAATCGGTTCTAATGCCAAATGTTAGTTCTGAATACAATGTAATCACATTTGATAACTTTTTAAGCAAATTGATTAATACGGAATAAAAATAAAACTCAAACAGACATACCTTCCGTTATTGGTAACTTTAACAATCCGAAAACGAACTTAAATGTGTTTATGAGCTTCTAAGTCTTAATCAATCTTTATACGATGGTGTATAATATTAAAATGAGATTGAATGGCTTAGCAACCTATATCACAATTAATGTATTTATTTTGTGTAATGCATATGCATATACTCTCCTGTCAAGAGTGCGCTTTATTTATGATATATGTATTTTATTAGAGATTTGGTCATTCAACAATTTTATTTGGATAAAAATTGAGATGAATATCAAAGAAGAGAATCACAAGAAGTCTTGAGCATGTAGGACATGTATGAAGAAGTTTAAGACGTGTAGGACACGAATGGGAGAGTAAAACGAGACTTAAAGATGCGAAGGAAGCAAGGAAAAAACGCAGAGCTGGTGACAATGATGAGCACCACGGTGACCAGATCAGTATGTCAGCGCTGCAGTGCAAAAGCTGGGTGAGTCCCTTTTTTGTTTAGATTTTTGAGTTTTGGAAAGTTTTGAACTTTCAAAATAAGTAGACTCTTACTCCAATAAAGATTAGGGTTAGTAGGCACGAAATAACCCCTACAAAAACTCTTATAAATCTTTTAGATTGAAATCAAGCATTAAAAGAGACTCTAAAAGATGAAAAAACTTGGTAAACACTAAGTGCTTGTGTGCGTTATGGTGAAATCGTCGTTTGGGTGTTCATTGCTCATAGTAGAGTAAGGGTACACTAAATATTATGTCCTTTTGAAGGTTCTTCATTAGATTTTTCTTGTAAAATCTCTAGGGAGTTTATAAGAGAAGTTAGAATTTTTAGATCCACTATAAACGTAGGCAATTAGTCGAATCACGTAAGTAATTGTGTTGTACTCTTTATTTTCTGCTTTGAACTCTTACTATTTTTGCTTGATATATAAATTATTTCGCTACGCAAAAAAATTAAGATTCAAAATTGAATTTGATTAGAGTTTTTCACTTTAACCTAATTTTATGAAAAAAAAAAGTAATTTCTCCAACATATTTTTTATCATAAATAAATTAGAATTATCCAAATATTTCTTATCCTATTAAAAATTGATGTGAATCACTTTTAATTCAATCAAAATTTTAAAATGATTGAATATATATAAAATTCTATATTTTAAGTAATCGATCTAAAATAAAATTCTAACAATAGCTCTAGGACTCTGTTCGAAATGTTAAAGCTGGAATTGTTGGAATGTCTACGGTAGGGATTGAAAGCCTCACTTGTTCTATCGGCGAATCATTAATTTCATCACCTGCGTTAATTATCGAAATAGTCAACGGTAACCAAGCAGAATACATTTACGAACATGAAATAGATATATTGGTGTAGCACTCAATCAATCATATTCAGAAGTTTTATACTTTTTTTATATATTGATAAATAATATTTAGAAGTGGAGATAAAACCATAAAGGAAAGACTAAAGTCAGACTTAATGCTGGAGCAAATTATATTCAATTTATTCCGTTAACAGCATGCACATATTTTCATTAATAAACATGAATTGCTTGTGAAATCGATGTGTCTGATGAAGCAAAATGAACTAAGCAAATGAAACCATTTATAAAAATAAAATAAAAAATCATTGGAGTACACGGCAGTAACATGATAGAATATACATTCACCACTTAGAGATTTCTTGTTCTACATCGGTAGATTTAAACTGATTTTAAATTTTTTATCGTGCTATATATATCATGACATGACAACATCCAATTTAGGAAAATTCATCCTAATTAGTTGATATATTATTGAAGAGAGAGAAAAATGTGTTGGCTTATTAGAATGATAAACGGAAAGGAGGCAAAAATAATTGGGGCATGTATGCTGAAATAATTTCCAATGGAGGCATGATTGCTAAAGTTGTTAACATCTCACTGCAAATCGAAGTCCATGGCCCCATTCTCTCTCCCTCGTAAAAGAAGAACAAATTAAACTATTAAAGCCTACCCTTGTAATTGTAAATACTCAAATCTATTATTTCACCCTCATCTTTTAAAGGCCACGTGACGCTCAGATTATTTACCAAATTTTTTTTTGAAATAAACTAAATTTCATTGAAGAAAAAGATACATATTTAGGGGCTTTTGATAATGATCAAAGAAATTAACAGACCCTAATGATATATTTACTCATTGACGAATGCCCAACTCTCAATCTCTTACAAGCAAGGAAAGTAAATTAGTCCCTAATTAGAAAAACTTTTCCGAATAAACGAGAGAAATAGTATAACTCTGATAAACAGGAAACAAAATAAGACAACCCTCACGTAAAGGGAGAAATTAAAAACTAACTTATATAATCGAAAAAACCAAACTAACATATACAACTAAACAAACCCAAACAAAATTCGTCAAATCAATCCACAAGCTCGAACACAACTAACACCATAGATCCTGACGTGTACAGGTGACCATCTGGGGTTAGGTTCTGTTGTAATAGTAACTCCAATTTTTGGTAAAGTTAGTGATTGCTAACCCTGCGTGGAGTAGATGACAATTGGGACTGGGGCTTGTTGATTAAGAGGTCTTACAAGGCAGTTTTCAGTGAGATTCAACCAATAAGAAACTAGAAATCCTAACGACGGCAATTAATGTAGCCCAAATCTATGAGGTGCTGGGCTGTCGGAGACTCACGATCAGAACCGATGAAGAGCAACAGCTGACCGTCGAGGCTTAACTGTACTAAAAAGATTGTAGGATCGGTTAATCATCTCCACACGACTTGCAGATTAACCTCGCCCAATGTTCAAAACCCAGTCAAAAAATATAACAAAACTAAAAAAACACAAAACAAAATAGATGTAAAAGAAAAGAAGGAGAATATGCCCACAGGAGAAAGGGCTTAACCCTCTATCCGGTGGAAATCGAGGTCAAGAAGGTGACAGCCCTGTTGGTTTTGTTCAAATCGTGGGAGAAGTTTCAAGAGACACTTATATGTGGGACATGTTAGATGTATGCTCTTATTACAAAACTGATATGTTTATTTAAGTCATGTAGTCATAGTTAATCTAGGGGTCCCAATAAAATTAATCAAAGTATATCAAAACGGAAAATAAAACCTGATGTGCTTATATCTTACTCTTATTGTGAATGTACAATATATTTATATAGAATTATCAAGCGACGTCTTACTTATTAGGAAATTATAATAAAATTAATTAAAGTTATATGCAAATAAATAAATAAAACACCATGTATTTATACTTTGCTCTTATTGTCTTATTATTTGTTTAGAAATATATTAATTGCAGCATGGGATATATGGTCTTACTGCAAATGCACAATGCTTATTTAAGTAAAATTATCACGTGTTATACTTTACCTAAGGGTCCCAATAAAATTAATCAAAGTTGAGCATCATCTACTTTGAAGCCTGCTCTTATTGTCTCATTGTTTATTTTAGAAAAAAAAATTGAATTTAGTGTGGGACATAAAGATATTACTAGAAGGAGAAATCCATAATACGTTTATGTGATGCATAAATTGAATGTAGTCACTTGTCAATGGTGGAAATAAATTGAATGACGTGGACTTTATTATTCATTAATGTTTTCTCTCTTTCCTCTCTCCATAATTCTTCTTTAACGTTTTTTTCTTCTTATGTCACTCTTCTCCTCTGATTACTTTTCTCTCTGCAATTTTATTTTCCTCTTCCATGTCTTCCCTTATTTATCATCGAGATGAAGATAAATTACAAAAAAAAAAAATTATCTTTTTTCATTTTCATGTAAATCTATTATACATCTTTGAATAAGTCACAGAAACAATAGTTAAGGAGAGACATGGAAGAGGAAAGATAGTTGCAGGAAAAAGAGGATCGAGAAGCAAGAAAGAACGTTTTAAAAGAATTAAGAGGAGAGAGAAAAAAAAAAGCGTCATTAATGAATTAATACTAAAATCATGTCATTCAATTTATTGAATCTCTACCATTGATAAATTTGCTGAGAAAAGAGTGAGAATTTTTAGATCCTGAATATTGTATCCTCAAAACCTTCTCAAGCTTTTTTTTGTTAATAGAACACTCTTTTTTCCTGTGTTACTATATAACTGATACATACGTATATAAAAATCTAAAGAAAGGAAAAATGAAGAAGGAAGAGCAAATTTAAATAAGAGTTATTAATTGGACCAATGACCATATAGAACAATATTCCTCTCAAGAAAAAAAAAAAAAGTACTAGTTTTTTTAAAAGAAAAAAAAAACGACGATGTTGTTGACTATTTAAACTGAATTTCATCTTTGCTCTTATTTAAAATACCATGTGCATCCAATGCAAGGCTGCTGAGATAAAACATAATATAATTGTGCCAAAAAGACAAATAAATTACTAAAGAGAAGAACAAAAACACAAACAAATAAGAACAACGAAGAAAAAAAAAAACTTATACGGAAAAATTGTCATGTGAAGATTTAATGCTTACTCAGTCACATCATCAAGTTGGGGTTTTAATATCATCAAGTTCCCCTCATTTTTTAGATACCAATGTCTATTCCCCAGCTAAGTTTTAGAAACAAAATGAATACAGTTGTTAATTTTTCAAAAGTTAAGGGAGACTTGTCGATATTATTAGCCTAGGGAAGAAGGGTGTTCTGGTCTAACCAAAAAAATCTCCCCCGGCTATAAAAGAGGGTTGATGGATGCTCACTTCATCATCCCAAAATCATTTAGCATACTGCTTAATTTTACACTGAAACCTCTTCTTCATCCATCGTCAAAATGCCAACAGTCAAAATTTTCTTGAAGAGTGTTATTCTAGTAATCATAATGCTTTGGGCAGGGCGTGCTACTGCCAAAGATATTCCAAAGGGGAGGTACTGTTGTGTCCCAATAGTCAAGCCTTGTTGTACCATTGGCAGGCCGAAGGTTAAACCTTGATTTTGAATTTCTGTCCACGTCCCTCTCTTTAGTTTCTGACTAGTTTTGTGTTAGCTGATGCTGACGCTAATGTATGTCTGTGTCTACGTCTATGTCTGTCTCGTAAGTGTTAATTAGTTTGTTTGAATAATTGTGATTTCGATTGTGATTGGAGGGATGTGCTTTTGATTAGTAAATAATTACGTTTTATAATTTTTTTCTTCTTCTATGTTCTTTTCTTTTTTTTTTTTTTTTTTTTTAAATTTCTGCAAATTCACTGAGACTAATAATGGGCTGGTTGTGGAGATAAAGTTCATATATATATATATAGAGATAGAGAGAGAGAGAGAGAGAGAGAGAGAGTGAGAGAGCGAGAGAATTAATTAAGATATATCCCAAGAAAAAATACAACCAAACGGATTCTAATTAATTTAACATAAGTTATTTATTTTATCTTCATCAACTTGCTGAAAGGAATTTATATCAATTAACAACATAGCATAACTGTGACGTGTTGAGACCAAAGTAAAAGTTTTTTTTTTTTGTTAATTTTAATTTTAATGCAAAAAAATCAATGTTTTAATTAAATTTTAATTACAGATGGATAAATGAACTCTGTTAGCAACGAATAAAAACAAGTAAATATATTAGTTAATTAAAAATATAGAACAATGCAAAAAAAAAAAAAAACCTGCTAATTGATTGTGATTCGTGATTTAGCCTAAGGGTCCAATAAAAGAAAATTAATCAAAGTTATATAAAACTTCTAAGCCGCCCACGAACGGGCAAGCCAGGAATAGTGAAATACGAGTATTTAAATAGGAGACCAAAGGAAAAAGCAAAAAAAATGTATATTTTAAAGATCTTAAATATATATCTTTAACTTCTTCTCTATTAGCAGAGATTGAAGTCATAAAGAAAAAGAATGAAGGAGATACGTAAATAATAGGAATTGAGAGGAAGAAAGCTGTAAAATGAATAAAATTAATGAGATCATAGATTAGCATTTAGCTTTATACTGAATAACATGTATATAAACATAAAATAATGATTTGACTGTATTAGCTAATAGCTAACAGTAACGCAACAACACGATTTTGAATAATTGAGTATTAAAATATCTCAGAGATTTTGAATACCAAATGGAAAAAGCACTAAAGTCATCGTAATGATTGGTTTGCGTACTATGGGATTCTTCTGTTCCCCCATTGACGTCAAGAAAACAATCAACCTACTCAATGCTTAAATAATTTCCTAATAACCCGTCTTCTTCTTCTTTTTCTTCTCTCAGTCAACTGGAAAAATCAAAGCGTTTTATCTATGATTTTAATTTCTTGCTCAACAGGTCTTAACTTCAGAAAGGTTATTGACTTGAAAACAATACCCCCAGCGTCTAGTAATATAAAACAAATTCACATCATAGTTCGCCAAGTTATGATATTGACGTATATGGTGCTTCCATATTAGAAATAAAATGATGATTTCTGCATCAGTCTATCAAAGTTTAATAATTTTATGAACGAACAATTCTTGTGCTTTCAGCTAGGATCTGCATTTTTTTTTTTTCCTTTTATTTTTCTGTTTCGATATTTTGGGTCATCTTGTGACTAGAGCAGTTCGTAATTACAATAAATGCAACCAAAACCATTAGGAAGAGCAACAGCATAAACAAAATCTCATCTGGGGAAACTACCTATCATTTTGAAGAATTCGGAATTGAATTTTGGGTAGCCAAGATTCATCGGTCTTTAATTCTGAAGCTACTTAAAAATTATGGGCAAATTTTCTAACTCTAATTGAGTTGGCACTCATTAAAAAAAGAGTTCAATTGAAATGCAACAAAATTCAAACAACAGTACTCGTAATTAGACTATAAATACCAATCACAACTCATTCCCAAAAAATTTGGCTCCGTCACTGATTAAAAAGTAGGACAGCCGTCCACTGATATACCTGAGGCTGTGGGGCACTGTGCCAAGGGGCAGTGATCTCCAACATCTAAACCCCACCAATCAACTCCGTATATACCTTTCAACCCAAGCGTTAAGCTTGTCAAGAGAGCCAGCAAGGCAACTCCCAGGTCGAGCCCATATGCCAGTACATAATTATACTTAGCCCACCAATCTTTGTATTTCCTGTATACAAAGAAATTGTAGAGTATCGCCACCGTCATCCAAGACCAGTAACTCACAGCACCATATGCCGGCAATATTAATGCACTTCCTACTATATTAGAAACGTTGATTTTCTTGATCCATTCTTTGTCTGGAAAAAGCTTCGACAAAGCCCAAACTAACAACGGCACAATCAATCCAATCAAAAAGAAATAAAAGAATTTTGAGTATACACCTTTAGGAAAGAATATGCGACTTGGACCCAGCACACCCCAAATTACAGAGCCTGCATAGGTATAATTCATGGAAGGACATGTCCATGGACTCCCTTTTGGTAACTTTTTGGGGTCGCAAATATTCTCAACAGTTGACATTAGCCACCAGCATGTCACGAAGCTAACGATGGATGAAATCATTGTTCCAGTTGTCTGTGCCACAAACATTGATTTAGGAGCAATCTTCATGTAGTGAGCCATTTTAAACTCCCCGATAAACATGAGAGCATATTGCTCAGCGATCAAACTATATAATTTGAACACCATGTTCGCTATTGGCCTGCCTGGGTATATGTACCCTATCAACAATTCTGAAAGAATATTCATTGATATGCCCTGCATATATAAATTTGATCATAAGCTTATACACAAGTCTAATGTGATTAAAAACTTAAAAATTAGAGAGTTGAATTTTGGTCTTTAGTTAGTCAAGTTACTTGGCCAGTTGTAGCTTGAAGTACTCCAACTGGGAGAATAAAGATTACCACCAAGAAACATGATAAAAGGATTCCCCAGTAAGGAAGTTGTAACTGCTTCCCGAACCCTTCACAAGATAAAATTGCCAAACCTATTGTTGTGATCGCAATTGCCAAGAACCACCACTGAGGGACTGGTTTGTACTTCTTCATTAGCCTATTATGAACATCTCCAGTATCGCTGATGTTATAATATGCTTGTTTAAATTGTTGCCACACCTCCCTACATATTGTTGATCGATGCTCTTAATATAAATGGGAATTAATAAGTGTACAGAATGTATAATCAGGAAACACGCTACCTTCCATGAAAAACAATAAAATGAGTGAGCGAGGCTGCAATAGAGGCAAAATCGAATCCAGTTGCAAACAGATATGTAGTGCTTAAGTATAAATTTGAGTAGCTTTCATATGCTTCTTGGTTCAGTGTAAGATCATTCTCATTGAGAACTTTTGAGACATTATAAATTTGACCATTTTTGTCAAAAATTTCAAGGGAAGAAAATGGAAAATGCCTGGCATTATTTGAATTAGTAAAATAAGAGATTGGGGTTACGATGTAGGTTAACAAGATGAATCCGATTGATATATTGACAACTGTAGAAAACGGGAAAGCTAATGGATTTGATAGGGCACCCGATATTGAATTCCAATCCAAGGCTAAGGACCCAATGCCAAAGCCATTACGACCGGAACCAATAAGCTGAGCTAGAACTGAAGATTTCCAGAACCAACAAACAACGGAAAGAGCACCCAACGAAGGAAAGAAATAGCTGGGAATAACAGCATAGGCAAAACTTGCGACTGATGCAACAAGAAAGAACTGAAGTTTTGTCATCCCTCCTTTAGGCCTTCGTTCAACTTCGTGCAATGACCTTAATGTGAAAGGCATATAGTCAGCTTCTTAATTAAACATGGATATGCCCATAGAGAAAGAGAGAGAAAATGCTAATACCTGTAGAATGATACATCAACTAATGTGAAAGGATACCACATATAAGGATTATCTACTAAGAACTTCATGAAGATTCCCGCAAACCCATAACCAAGCATCTGTAGTAACACGGGTAAATGAGGTGAATTTTCCTTCAAAAGAAAATCAAGGGGAATAAAGGATAAAGGGAAAGTGGGCAAATGGCAATTTACCTGACTTGTAAGAATCGTCAGCAATCCTATCCAGAAATTCATATTTTTGTGGTAAAAGATCCTCAGTACCACCGTAATTACAGTACCATAAGGAAGGGATAATCCTGATGTAGCCATAATGCAAAGCAGCACATGTTCTTTAATGTTGAAAGGCCCAGGGTTCATGGAGAAGATCCATTTCGTTCCGGGAGCTCTTACAGGGGTAGTTGGAAGTGTTGCGGCCATGAATTTTCCAGAAACAAAAAGTAGCAGTTGGAAACAACTAATTGAGAGATTAAGAGGAGTTTTACGATAATTAAAGAATTGTTGAACGAAAGATAGAACCACACATGTGATAGGTCCTAAGACCCATGTTCGAAATGTTAACGTGGGTAACGTCGGATCGTCTGTAATAGGAATTGTAAGTCTCACTTGCTCTATTGGAGAATCATTGATTTCATCATCTGTACCTGTTCCTGTACCATCATAAAAAAGGTCAGTATACTGATATCCTCCTATATGCCTAGCTATCAGAATATCTCTTTATATTCATATTCGATTTCTTTTTATATATTCCTCAACTTTTTCTTTAAAACGTTTAGATGAGTAGATAAAATCATTCTATTAACAACAAAACAAAAACTTACTCTCGAAGAAAATTATAATCAATTTGTTTAATTAAAAACAAGTGCCAACACATGAATTGCTTGTGGGATGTGTCTTCGGAATCATCATCCGTTATAGATCAAACTACTTAAAACAAATCGCTATAACAAAAAATTGATGTGTCTAAAAGCACGGTGACATAAGAGAGCTTACCTTCCCCAATTTGAATTTTCTTGTTTTTCATGACTAAACTGAGAAGGATATTAGGTTTCTCTCAATTTAGTGAATATGAATCCATTTTTCATCCTTCACAGCTTTCATAACATAACATGAAATTTAGGAAAAAAAATCATCTAATTTCTTGATGTTACCAACATTTTCTCTATTAAAAAGAGAAATGTCATGGTTCAAAATACAGTTGGAAGTATTTAAAGAAAGTACAAAATTTTTACTATAATAAGTAGGATTAGTTTAGGTAAGTATTGTGTAATTTGACTAGGATATTTTAACATGACAAATTATGTATTAGTGAACACTAAACCGCATAACTAACTAGAATGCAAAACAAAATACCGCAAAATATGTAAACTATGTTAAATTAGTGTGAAAAATAGAAAGGCAGTTATTGTAAAATCAGTCAATAAAACAACCATAATAGTTAATTAGAGCATAAATGGAAAAACAGTGACAAATTTGAGATGGAGTGATAATTACCGATAAAACAGGCAGACACAACAAAAAAAAAAAAGTTATTTTGTCTTTAACAATTTTGGGCAACCGAAAGGCGATCGTGATACTCGGCATATAAAGCTGATTTGTTATTAATATTAAAAGTCTTATTTAGCCTGAATTAAATAGCCCGAATTGAAAATCTTTTTGTATAGAGGGTTGTACATGATATATGACCAACTGTCTTTCTTTTAAGAATAATAGTAATAATAGGCATTCCAAATTGTTAACAACATGCACATATTTTCATTAATAAACAAGAATTGTTTGTGAAATTGATGTGTCTTATGAAGCAGCATGAACTATGCAAATGAAACCATTTCAAAAAAGGAAGAAAAAAAAACTCATTGGAGTACACGGCAGTAACATGATAGAATGTACATTCACTACTTTGAGATTTCTTGTTCTCCATCGGTAGATTTGAACTGATTCTAAATTTTTTATCCTGCTATATATATCATGACATGACAACATTCAATACGTGAACCGAAATCCATCTGTTAGTTTGTGCTTTGCAGTCCCTATTCCATTTGAAGTGTTTCTGGTGACTGCAAATGTCATTAATCATATTACTAAGATGTAAATTGGGCCTCGTAGTTATTATTGATTCAAAAGAGGCAGCCTAGTTGAGCTGCTTAAAAAGAGATGAAAGTATTCAAAAATGGATTGCCTTAAAAAATGGCACAATTCTATTCAAAAAAGAACTCAAGATAGACAATGTTGTCTTGAGATATGGGGGATTTGGCAGCTGAAGTTAAAGATTCAGAAATTGGCAGAAAAAATACCTCTTCGTCAACAAGCGTTAGAATCATTAATGGAATCTAATGAAAGTACAGAAATATCTATACATTGATACAAGCTAGAAGAAGATTGGACTTGGTTAGAAAGGTGCTTCAAAATTCGTTATTACAATGAAAACAATCCGTTTTAGCTTGCATGACCACCTGCTCCGACGACCAAGATTTTTGAATCCAGGACAGAAGCCATCATTTATAAGATAAGAGAATTGCAAATTCACTGGCTATTATTAGAAGTCCATGACTCCATTCTCTCATTGCAAATCGAAGTCCATGACTCCATTCTCTCTTCTCTCGTAAAAGAAGAACAAACTAAAGTCGACCCTTGTAAATACTCAAGTCTATTATTTCACCCTCATCTTTTAAAGGCCACGTGACGGTCGGCATATATATTTACCAATTACCATCATTAAAAATAATTTGATGTGGAGTGGGACATGTTAGATGTATGGTCTTATTGCAAAACTTATATGTTTATGTAAGTCATGTAGTCACAGTTAACCTAGGGGTCCCAATAAAATTAATCAAAGTATATAAAAAAAGAAAATAAAACCTGATCATGTTCTTACTCTTAATGTGACGGCCACCGCTGCTTGCCGTCAAATGGAGTGGCGATGACCTACACCACCCCCATTTATAGATAGATCGACAGCCAGCCTCTACATAGGTAGGGGTAGTGCAAGTCACCCCCTGCGTATGACGATCGCCGCCCCTCTCTCTCTCACCATTTTGGCCATTTTTTCATTTTTTTATAAAAAAATAATCTCACCATTGTGTAGATAAAAAAAAATAGAGTCCAATAATATAAAATTTAATAAATTTCATCGTCAAAATATCGCCAGTGGTCGGCCGTTCGCCCTTTTTCGGCGACGACAGCAATTCTAGTTTAACTTCTTTTTATTTTTATTTAATTTAATTTATTTTTAAAAATATTTGATAAAAATTTAAACTAATTAAGTAATGACATATGTCATGACACATGTCACATAATTTGTGAATATTTAACTAAGGGTATTATAGTAAAAGTAACAAAAAAATAAATATTTAACAATAAAATTTTAACAACAGAGATTAGCGT
The DNA here is from genome assembly GCA_946807835.1 of Ailanthus altissimus. Classification (NCBI taxonomy): domain Eukaryota; kingdom Viridiplantae; phylum Streptophyta; class Magnoliopsida; order Sapindales; family Simaroubaceae; genus Ailanthus; species Ailanthus altissimus. Next base: position 28,425,364 of record OX327684.1, read on the forward strand.
AATAATTATTAAAATATGATGGACTAAGTTGGTATATACTTCTAAAATAAGGAATTAAAATATCATTTTCTATAAAAAAAAATTAAATTTAGTGTGGGACATATGATATTATTAGAAATCCATAATACATTTCTTATTTAACGTTTTTTCTTTTCTTTTCTTCTAATTTCTCTCTTCTCCTCTTACTTTTCTATCTGCAACTTTATTTTTCTCTTCCATTTCTTCCCTTGTTTATTATTTTCTATTTGTTTTTCATCCAAATCAAATCCATCCAAATAAAAAATGAAAAAAAAAAGAAGATTAATTCTGAAAAGACCTTATTGTTTTAACAGAACAATTCAGAAAACGAAAATGAATTAGCTAATCAAAAGTTGCGAATTTTGTTGCCTTATCTTAAAAAACAATAAATTGTTCTATATAATTTTTCATCGTGTTTTTTTAGATTTATGGTTTAAGGATTTAACACTCACAAAGATCTAAGTTAAAGTCCTCTTTAACACCAACTTTTTGGGGGCATATATTGTTGAGAAAAGGGAATTCGTGTTAATTATAATCATAAAGAGAGACATAGAAGAGAAAAGATAACTGCAGAAAGAAGAGGATCGAGAGGCAAGAAAGAACCTTTTAAAAGAATTAAGAGAAGAAAGAAAAAAAAAAAAAAAGATGATGTTGTTGACTATTTAAAGTGGCTTCCATCTTTGCTCTTATTTAAAATACCATGTGCATCTAATGCATGGCTGCTGAGAGAAAACATAATATTATTAGGCCAAAAAGACAAATAAATTACTAAAAAGAAGAACAAAAACAAAACAAACAAGAACTTAAGACGGAAAAATTGACATGTGAAGAGTTAATGCCTACCGAATCACATCATCAAGTGGAGGTTTTAATATCACCAAGTTCTCCTAATTTTTTAAATACTACTTACTGTCCACACCCCGACTAAGTTATAGAAATAAAATGAGTGTAGTTGTTAATTTTCCAAAATTTAAGAGGACTCGACGATATTATTAGCCTAGTGAATAAGGGTGTTTTGGTCTAACAAAAACTCTCCCCCGGCTATAAAAGAGGGTTGAAGGATACTCGGTACTTGATTCCAAAATCATTCAACATACTGCTTCATTTTTACATTGAAACTTTTTCTTCATCCACCATCAAAATGCCGACAGTCAAAATTTTATTGAACAGTATTATTCTAACAATCAACATGCTTTGCGACCGCCACAAATCCAGAGAGGAAGAAGTGTTGCGGTCCAATAGTTTGGCGGTGTTGCCCCAGTGGGAGGGCCAAGCTTTACAAACCCCCTCAGTCCACGTCTCTCCCTTTGGTTTCTGACTAGCTTTGTGCACACTGTGTTGGCAATGTTGTTGTTAGCTGATGCATGTCGGTGCCTGTCCCGTCTCCAGTTAATTAGTTTGTTGATGTGCCTTTTTTTACTTAGACCTGTGTAATTTGTCGTTAATTGTAATTGTGATTGGAGGGATGTCCTGTTGCTTAATATATAAATAATTCCATTTTATAATTTTATTCTTTTTATGTATCTTTTTTTTTTTTTCTTCTCCTTTTCTTGTTTAAACTTGTGCAAATTCACTGAGACTAATGGGCTCGTTGAGAAGATAAATTGTCATATATCAACGAGCTCATTAGTCTCAGTGTCAATGAATTTGTAAAAATTTAAACAAGAAAAGAGAGAAAAAGAATATAGAAGAAAGAACAAAATTATAAGACGCAATTATTTATATATTGATATACTAAGCAACAGAACATCCCTCCAATCACAATCACATATAATTAGAACAAGTGAATGACAAATTAAGCAAGCCTAAGTAACATTAGCTACATCAACAAACCTCGCAAAGACTTTATTCAAACAAATTAATTAACAGGACACGGGACACGCTTAGACATTTATCATATTTTCTTAAATTTTTGCTCTTCAATCTTCCTTTTTAGTTCACATTTCCTTTTGTCTTCATATTTTGTCTTTTTCATTTTTTTTATTTTTATTTTTATTTTTCAACTTCATAGTCGGAGATGTAATCTTCAACTCAGTGCAACCTCCGTCAAATGTCTCATTAATGCTCTCATTTTAAGTAAATTCTCACTCAAAATATATTCTGCAGCAATTTTTTTTTAGAGAAATTACATGTGCCGACTTTTAATTTGAAAATTAAAAGTGTAGCCTTTATCTATGTGCACAACAAATAAAAACAAACCACGTAGCAACAAGCGACATCTCATCTAATTTTTAAAAAAAAATATAGCAACGGATAATGATAGATGGGCCCCTAACTTTTCATATTTTCTTAAATATAGCAACATTTTGTCGGTTTTGTAATGGGGCCCTAATAACACCTATTGATATAAAAAAAAAATGTAGTTGTATTATTGTAAATATTGTGCACAAAATTATTGAATTTTTTTAAAAAAGGAAAAAGAACAAATATAATTTTGAAGAAACAAATAAGTGTGCAAATGTGTTAATTTTGATACTTCAATGAAGGTAAAAACTTGTTTCCGCCGGTAACATTTTAATATAATTTTTCCTTTTTCTTTTTGGTGTTCATCTTCCGATGATTATGCATTTACCAAATACTTGTGTAAATATATATATAATTAAGACTTTGGTTCTATGTTGGCAAATAAAAAACTAACATTTTTTTTTTTTTGAAACAAACCCAACATGATTACACAAGTTTGATTTGTCAGAAAACGGAGCAAGGACCGCATCAAATTAACTACACCTAGTTCCGATCATTTTTGTTTTTAAAAACAAAACAAAAGAAACTTGCATCAAATGATAGAAAAAGGAAGGTGATGCGAAGTAAACAAATCTAAAGCAAACATTAACTGAATATATAAAAAGAGGTTTATGAAGGGGTGAACTTTCATGGATAGACCATGGAGATGCAGCTTGAGGAATTTGTCATAAATGCCAATCTAACTTCATTAATCAATTAATGCGAAATATAGATTTCCCTATCATATCCCTTAGCTTTTGCATTGTCTGTAGAGTGTACCCAATACTCATCATCAATGTGGAGATTAATTGGATGGATACAGTTTCAGAAATGTTGGTAGGGTAAAGGATATGGATAGTAAAATAACTTTCAAATTTATTAAAATTCGTTTGTATTGATAAGAATTTAATAATGTTTATGTCCTTAATGGATCATTAGATCCTCATTTTTTTATTAATTAATTGACAAATAACTAATACAAGAGATTTTTGAAAAATACAACAATAGACAAATTTTTAAAAGATTTATTAGTGCTATCTTGCGCACTCCAATATTCAAGCACTCTCACGGCACTCTTCCGTGCTTATACCAAAGGCCTTAAAGCTGCTCCAATCATTTATTATCTCTCTTATTGATGCATTAATAATTCTAATAAATAATAAGAGTTTATATAGATTCTAAAACGTCCTTAAAAGACCTATTTTTTATTGAAATAAGAGTCTACAGAAAATTAAAATCCAAAATCGATTCAAACATGCGAAGAAACCTAAAACCGCGAGTTTTCTAAATGTGGACACTAAAGATGCTGACTGCTTTCAACATAGAGGGCAAGGTCAACATTTCCCGTTTGCGGCATCTTGCTCCTAAGGATATGCTCTTCATTGGTTTTCCAAGTCAAGTCAAATATTCTCAAATTCTAGTCCTAGGTGCTTTAAATTAGTCTTTTTAGTTGCATCAAAGAGCCAGTGTTGCGGCACTATTGCGATCTTGATCCAGTGCCGCAACGCTCACACTTGAAGAATCTCTCCTCTTGTGCTTTAATACCTTTCCTTACTTTCGGCTCTTTATTTTCGTCCCTTTCTCATACGTTCAACCCGAACTTGACTCCGTGTCAACTTCTCATTGACCTCCAACTCAAAATCAAATTCAACCTTAATTTTAAATTACCAAAATTCCAACATTCTCTTTATTAAATCATTGCAAAGTTCACCCACTAACTATACACCAATGCCACCCACTGATCATACACCAATGCAAAGAGGATTGTTATAACAACTCAATTTTTTTCTTTCACTTTTGTGGATCACCCAAAACTCTCCTCTTGCCTTTTTTTTTTAACAATTATTTTATTTACTAGTGTTTTTAAGCAAATATTTGGTAGATGTGTTTTAATGAAAACATATATAAACTTCGTATCAATGGTGCAATTTGGTCATAGTTGTCTGTCTACAAATTTTTATTATTACTACAAATCTTTTGAAGTTGAGAAAAAGAAATTTTCATAGTCACAATCTTGGAGCAAGGACACAAACTTGAATTATTAGTAAAATTATGAGCATTGAAAAATTAAATAATAAACTACCGCCAACAGGCTTTTAACAAAAGTAATATGAGCGATTTCCTATAATCGGAAGGATCAACATTTCAAATACAATAGGAGGTGTTTCATTGGATGTGGATGGCAGGCAGGGGTTTAATACAACTAGATTTTGATTGTGTAAAGTACAAAGATTGGTGGGTTGGGCCAAGTATAATTATGTTGTGGCAAATGGGCTCGACCTGGTAATTAGAATTGAAGCCACCTATCTATCACTTTTAACACATGGGTTGAAAGGCATTGATGGGAGTTACGTGGTGGGGTTTAGATTAGAACTAGATGTGGGAGATTATAAACCTCTTGTCTTGTGCAGTACCCAGCTGTTTAATCAGCTAGAAGGATTTTTCTAGCTAAAAAACTAGATATCTTTAATTACGGGTTTGTGATATTTGTTTGCTTAGAAATTTGTAGTTGCAAATAGTCTCATGTACCGGTTGAGATGAGAACCGGTGGTTCCTGCTTCCTGCATCAGTCCACTTTATCCTTTCCTAGTACTAGTAGCCATCTTGCAGTTGCACGTCTCTCTTTCATTCAACAATATTCCATTCATCTCCTATCAGCTGGGTAATTAAATGATGCTAGCTAACTCGGTACTCCTCCAGGCAGCATCCACAATGACCTAAATCAACTTAAAAACATTTATTATATTCTTCCCACATTTCAATTAATTAAGCTTTTATCAAGTTGCCTTCATACTGTCAGTGTACACCTGCAAAGAAAACTATCAACCAAGAAACATTTCCTTTACCTCCTCTAGGAACCATAGATCAGGTAAATTTAAGGAACGAGATAAAATATTTTATTAGTTAAAGCAAAATTGAATTTTACATCTAAAAGAGTACAAATGTTGAAAGCTTGTTAGATCATTTTCAGCCATGCTAAATTGACACGAGGCACATTTATCTACAATACGTAGTAGCAGAAAGAAATAAACGCAGCTATGCCACTTAAGATACAAAGTCTGTCTAACCTGTTCTCATTCCTCATCTTCTCCTCTTTTAACTCGCTTTGCACTTTTGAGTATAAATGACATGACTCGAGAACTTCACTGTAGTTTTTGCTCCGGCGGCAGCTCAAAGCTTCTTTGAGAATGAGCAAACTGTTTCTCCCATTAACATGAGCACCTTCCATGTCTTCCAACTGCATGCTCAGCTCTGTTAACTTGAGAGTTGTTTGTACACCCACTTCCTCAGTATGGATGACTCTGAACTTCATAATTAGGATGCATTCTACCACTTGACACGGAAGAATATCTTTGGCAGGAAGAACAGACCCAAAGCGTATCACAAAATCCTTGTCTGTTGGCCAATGCCTTTGCCCACTGAGAGGACTCCAGCTAGCAAAATTAGCAGCTTGCTTTATCTTTTTGTTTACAACAATCCAACTCAACCGTAGTCCATCACAGAGCTCTTTCCATAACCTCCCATCTTTTCTTTCTTGTTCCATAGAGAAAATAGGAGGAAGACCATCAGAAACAGAAAGGGTAACTTCACCTTCACTATCATCATCTCTGGTTGCATAGGTAAGAAGATCAATTTGAAATGGGCAGTTGTAAAACCAACCGTTGAATCCATTAGAATTTGGAATGCCCCACAGGACTTTTGAACATATCGTTTTATCTTTATAACTGATATCTACAATAGAAACAAAATCTGATGGGGAAATACTTTCAAATTCGTCCATATCACCATAGTATTCAGCTTCCGTCCATTCTTCTGGGTACTCAAGATATTTATTGCAATGGTACTCACTGACTTCCTTGTTAACAATAAGAGGAAAACAATCTGCATAAAACTTTCTAAATCCACCAATAGAAGATATTAAACTTTTAACGTCCTCCCTCTTGGTTGAAGGCCACATAGAAGAACAGACATTTTCCCACAATCTCTCCTCTCTTGAGATGGAAGAAAATGCAGCACAGGCACATGCTGCACTAGCCAAAGTAGGACCATCAAGGCGCCTTAATATGTCATAAAAGAGATCACTGCTCAAAGATGCAATACTCTCAACTGGTGCGACTGACCTAGCCATAGACCTCTAATCTACAAAGAAACCCATAATATGCATTCAGGGTTAATATGTATATATAAATATATGCTAATTAAAAGCTCTCCAAACCATCACAGGACCTATTCTGGATAAAGGAAAAAGAAAGAGAAACGAACAAATAAACAAACAGAAAGGGACACTAATCAATTTAAAATCAAAAGTCTTTCAACATAAATTCAGCACAGAGATAATATTTTTTGTTAGTAGTTCAAAGTCTCTGGCACCCTCCTCAAATTAAATAAAAACTGCAACTCCTGCATCTTAGCGATTGACAGAGGAGAATAATAATAGAAGAGCCTCACTAAGCAACAAATATTTCCAGGATATGTTTCTCGGTGAGCCAACTAACTATGCAAATTAGGATGTCACCTCCTTAACAAAAATATGGCCATTAAGTTGGGACAAGCCAACAAATTGAATTTACGTCCTTTTAGATAGACAATTACAGATTCAAGGAAAACATTTTCCTATATCCCTTTCAAGTTAACATTTTTTAGTGAAGAATCAATTGCTGCACTAAACGAACCAGATAGTACATGAAATTCAACGCTTTGCCGCGAAATCTCGACAATGACAGAAAATTATCATATTCAATCTGTTGTGTCTGATTTATATTTTAAATAAACCATATGATATTACAAGAAAAGAAAATTGTGCAGCGCCTTCTCCACAGAGCTTGAACTCGTGGAAATAAAACTCAATTATACACAACCATTAGAGATCAATCAAAAAACTAATCGAATTACATAAATTAAGAACGCCGCAAATACCCAAGAGAACCTACGACTCTGTTCCTCCCTCGAGAACAAAATCCATAAAATCATCTAACTGCTGAACAAATATCACGAAATTTCAAAACAAAAACAGCAGTGGTAAGACAAAGGTAAAGTTCACTAACCTCATAAAATCAACCAAACAAGAACACGGGCACAACAGCAAAAGCAAAGTCTTCGCTTTCTTGGAGTAATTAAACGGCGCACCCAGATGGATCAAACGGTTTATGGGTCACTTTCTATTCAACTGATTTTTATTTTTTCCCTTTTGATTATGATGGAAATTTTCTCGGGTGTTCTGCCATCTCTGTATCTTTGGTGTGAAACCTTGATTTTTTTGGTTGCTTCAATCCGGTGATTATTATTACCCTGTGATTTTTCAGTAGACTATGATGTGATATTTTGCCTCGTCAGAGGATAATAAATTATACATTTACAATTACATCCTTTGGACCCACTCAGGTTTATATGGCGCTTGATAATTTTTACAAAGTTTGGCATTATTCAACCAATAACCATCTTATTTAATTTTGATGTTGACAAAATTTAGACGATTACAAGAAACGTAATACCAAATTCAATCATATATTAGCAAAGAATAAAAGTTTAGATCCAGCCCCGATTGGTAGATTCCACTTTCTGTCTAGAACATAAATCATTTATTAAATTTACTCTACATATTTTTGTTAGAGTGTGGATTTTCTTATTCTGGATTTGAGTTGGAGATTTTATTTTATTTTCAATCAATTGGGGATTTGACCAGTTTAATGCTTAATGGTGTCACATCTTAAAAGCACTTTAAAGTTTTAATGGACGAAACAAACGCGTCATGTTGCAATCTTGATTTTTCTCGGTCTCTCCAGAACCAGAATGTCCATCTGGGCCCATAATGCCAAGCCCAAACTGGATATCGGTGAAGCCATTAAAATACTAAGACACAGTCGATAAATTAAATTAAATAGAAAAACATTTTAGGTTCACAAGCTTTGCCTTTGTTGCTTTATCAAAAGAAGAGAAGGCCGAAAAGGAAATTGGGGTTGCTTTGTAAAAATAAATCTTAGCTGTTTCTCGTTTGACCTAAGAATTGCAACACAAAGTTCACACGTTGTTGCTTATGATAAAGAGACATGACACCCAATTGCCGGAAAAATTAAGCAATAAATCGGTTCTAAAATGGCTATTTGAGTGATGGAAAAAGCAGAAAGGGACGTTAGAACAAGAAGATCTTATGAAATTCGTGATCAAGTGAGAGACTAAAATAAGCAGAGAGGGAAAGCTTTTGTTGACCTAACAAGAATTTTTTTTAAAAAAAAAAGGGTATTAAGATATTTGATCAGGAATTGTAAATGGTTCAAACTGCCTTATCATCTTGGGAATTAGGATGGGGTTGTAAGTTGTATGTATGGCTCTCTCAACTCTCAATCACTGGACCAGCGCACGAGGTGGGGCCTACTGCCAGAAAAGGACATCTTCTTCTTCTTCTTCCTCGAAATGAAGATCAGTTGCACTATTAAGTATTGAATGAAACCTCTTCCCTGTCATAATCTCATATTAACCTACTACTTTTATTACTCATCAGAATCCATCCTTTTCTTATAATTTCAATCAACAGGGTTTCAACTTTTGCAAAAATAAAATTGGCAATCTAGCTTAATAATCATAAGCAAATAAAAATATAATAACAGTATGGTATAAAAACTCAACTTCCAAGCCGATATTAATCCATAAGCTGAATACTAATTAAAGCGAACGCAAGAGATTGAGATTGTTATGAGAATAATATTTGTAATAATAACAATCTAACTTTAGACCTTATTATTTGCATCGGAGGCTTCGGCATCAGAGGGAGACTCCTTATTTTCTTCGGCGGAGGCGTCGTCGGGATCACGAGCAGGATCCGATTTGTCCATCGCGGCACGAGCCTTGTCGAGAAACGGCTTGAAAGCAATCTCTATTGCCAGCCACCCAAATGCTAGGGCTCCTAACACCGTCAAAGCTTTCTTCATCCTTCTTCCCAGCTACCTGCTTCGCCTTGGCTCGCAAAATTACTTTACAGCCTGCTTGAGGTCCAGGTCAACTCAATTCAATTTTGTATAAAAAGTGGTTTGAATTTGGAAAATGAAGCAAAGCAAATACCAAATAGAGAGCGTAGCAGCCCCGTATCGTCCGATTTGAAATTTGAAATTTCGGTCCAGACCCACTTTACCTTTAACCTAATTTACTTTTGGGCTAGTTGTTGGATTGGATCCGTGTCACTTCAACAGCGGGCTGTCATTTTGATAAGAACATCCGAAACCGCTATAAACTTGACAAGTATTATGATTAACTTTATTTTTTAAATAAAAATAAAAACACATAAAAGGACTACAAATGTTATGAACATTAAAGGACCATTGATGTAAGGCTCAACTTTTTCAGTCGTGAATATGAACAGCTAAATTAGGTCCGATTAACATCTGAGTTGGGATGGGAAGGACAACAAAACGCTCCTCATAAAGAAGTCAACATATCTTAGCACCGAATCTGAAGGAATTGAGTTGCTGAAATGTACCTCCAGGTTGCTCAAGTACTAAATGCACATAAGGCTTCTATTTGAAGCATCTAATTGCAGGCAGAATCTGTAATAGTCATTAAAGCTACTCTTCTGTTCCACTCGTTGCCACAGCTTATCCATGTAAATTATCAACAAAAGAAAAAAAATAGCGAGAGAGAATATCCAAAACGCCATACTTGTATCAGACGCGAGCCTATGCTATTGTGAAACTCCTATAACGGATTAACTGAAAGGAAAACGCTAGACCAAGTAATGTGCCAGTTGAAATTTACCAATAACTAATAGATCACACGCTAATTAATTGGTGTCTTTTTCCCTCTCTTTTTTGGTAGCATTATATGAACCAAACAGAGTGAAGCTCGGAATTCATAATCAACCCACCCTTGGGCAAAAGGTGAAACGGAAAATTAAATGATAACATCATATCACTACTTTCATGTTCATATTCTCCTACAACAGTTGTTTACATAACCGCGTGCTTCAAAAAGTATAACCAGTCCACAGGGCTGGCAACATATCTAACGTCCACGGCCACGTCCACGACCACGTCCACGGGCCCGCCCACGTCCACCCACAGGCCTCCCTGATTGTAGAAAGGGTAAGAAAGATTAACATCCTCAGAACTCGTTAGAAGAAAGCCTAAACACAAACAATGACAACATGAATGAAAGTTAAATCTAGAGAAATGACAGCAATACCAGCAGTTGGCTTCTTTGGCTTGACCCTAGGTGTCTCTTCAACCAGCAATGTCTCAAGATTCAAGCTGTCAGGAAGTATATAATAACGAATATTGTTTCCCCTCACACTTAGATGATCCAAATTCACTGGATTTTTCCCCTTCAGCGTAAGTTTCACAGTTTTCAAATGGGTGTTCATACTGATATCAACACCTATTAAAAAACCAGCAAATTCACCAATCAGAACGGTTGCATCTTCCATGCATGTGCAGAGAGTTAAGAGTAATTTCCAACAAGGCAAAATACACAATGCCACTCTCACCCTAGTTATTGTGTCACTCTAAATGCGTACTTTGACTATATTAATAGTTCCTACCTAAGAGCAAATACAAAAGAAAATTCATGACCACAACATGTAGGGGCATCGCTTGCAAATGGATGAATTGAGAATATTGACTAGCAAAAGAGTGGTACATGCATGTTTCTATGTGATGAGGTGTCATATGTGCACATTTGGACAAATGTTAGACAGAGAGGAACCAATATTCTGACAAATGAGAACTGTGTAAACATTTTTCTCAGGGGCAAGAACTATGCAAAAATCTAGATTGAGAACAGGTGGCTTAGGTAATATGGCATCAAGTGCTTATGCTCAATCAAAAACGCCAATTTTACATTAGTTGTTTACATATAATCTTCAGCTTCTTATGAAACGATCAAATCATCAGTTTGACCAATCACTACAGTTACCATTGTAACTTTTTTTTGAAAGAAAAGTTTTTTACCCCTCAAAATGACAAATCCCAGTAAGAAAAAGCAGCAGCATTGTCAACCTCCTGCAACGTTGATCAACCACGATGCATGTGGTGTCATAACAAGACTGCTCTATGGAATATTTACACTCAGCTATGCAGTTTTGAAACTTTAGCCTGCTAAATGCAATTTCTCAGGATTACAATCTTGTCTCATTAAACTACTCAATGACTTGAAACCTTGGTTCATCGGCCAAAGACACCATTATCAAGAATTTATAATGTATTAAGTGAAGGTCAACCTAACAGTCAACTTCCCTCTATGAAGGGATTGGGTCCGTAGTTTTTCCAGTATTCAATCTATAGAGAGATAAGCATAGCTATAAGAAGACACAGTTATGGGCCAAAAATGGCATAAGATTGCTTTCCAGTAGCCTCAATTTGGAGAGAAGAAAATGAGAGAGGGAAAAAAATGTCTAAATGTCTGCCAAAAGAGACAGGAAGACAACAAATCCATCAACTAATGTTGATAAGATCAAGCAGAAGAGCATAGGTATCTAAGGCTCTAACACAAAAACCTTCAAATTACAAAACTACAGACTTAACAAGGTCCTCACTCCCAATATATATAGTGAATATCAACACCTCAATTCAAGATGGGACAATAAACATATCCTAAAATGGAAATTCATACTACATAATATATTTAGAGACAATAAAAGCAAAGGGTCATCTCTCATATACCTAATCCATACATTTCCTAATGGAAAAGCCAAGCAAGCTGTATTTTAACTCATCACGGGCATTTCAACTCAATTGTTCATGCTTTTTGGCTTTGCACAACACAATTAAGTATATAATACAACAAAAGCAAAACATTCGAATTTATCTACTGCTATAACCACAAGGAAGCATGAAAAACATATTTATTTGACTTCAAAATGTCCCAACCCAAAGTCTCTCTTCACCTCAGTGTCCACTTATAGATTCCAATTTAGAAAAAATATTATGACGCAATGCAGCTCAGAAAATGAAAATCAGCGTGAATAGAATCAAAAACAAGGTCAGTCAAACATCTATACAAAAGTAATGAACAAATCGCAAAATAAAAAGCTAGGGTTTAACAAAACCCTAGATATACTAAAACTTTGAAAAATAATAACAAAAAAATGAAGTAAATACTAAGTGAAAGTAACCTGTAATAGTTCCCTGGACAATTGTTCCGTTCTTGAGCTCAATCGACACGGTCTCATTGTTCAACTTCATCAAGAACCTGTTCAATTTGCCATAAAGAAAAAGATAATTAAAAAACTAAATGAAAGTAGTAAGAACAACCAAGGAGATATATTATCGTAAATAACCTGACGAGCTTCATTGTGGGTTAGCAAGACGAAAACTCTAGGGTTGAGAAGCAAAAGCGAAAAGCAGAAGAGTACTCGAGGACTGGGAAGCGGGAAGTGCTGCACTTTGTGGATCTGATTTAGGGCTGGGGTGTGTCATAACTCGCAAGGCCCTTTTAGAGCTTAACGAAACGTCGGCGTATAAGTCGGATTCTTTCTTTTTACGGACACCCTACAATTTGACATAATTACCCGGGCAGCCTCCGTACCACATCAAAATTTTAATTTTAAATTAAAAATAAAAGACATTTAAATTCTTTAGATTCTAAAAAATGAATATGTTGATCTCTAGTATTTTTAAAAATTTTGTTTTCACCCTTATTAAGTAATGATTTTGTTAATTTTAATTAAAAAAAGAAAAAAAATATAAATTCAATCTAAACTCATATTTAAAATATAAAAAAATATCATTTATAGGGATTGAATAATAGTCACTCATATACCGAATAAGAATATTTATCATTGTATTATAATAAATTTTGTTCAAAATAATGATAAAATATAAAATATAAAATTATGAAACGATAAAACCCTAGCCACTTTTATGCCACCATTGCCGATCATCATTTGGTCGCCCATTTCTGAGTTAATAGAATATTGACTTATGGCTAACGTTGACAAATAGTGATATGAAGGTAACTAACATTCTGTCATTTTATATTTTTATTTTGATATTATTTCAACTAAATTTATTGTAGTATAATAATAAATACTCTTACTTATCATATTAGTAATTAGGGTTCAATCTCTATCAAATGTGTTTTTAAAATTATAAACATGTTATCTTGAATATAATATGTTAATAAATTTATAGGTTTATATATAATGATAAAGTAAAAATAGCTTAATTGATTAAAATGTGGGATTTTGACCATAAGGTCAAAGATTTAAGCCCCATTTCTAATAAAGGTAAGTAAAAAAAAAAAATCAAAAATTAGTAAAATCGAACTAATCCAAACTAAATTGGTCAATTCAATTCGATTTTTTTCTTCTAAAACAATCATTCGATTATTTGAAGTCCAAAACTAAACGGTTCATTTCAATTCCAATCCGATTTCACCGAAAAATGAAATCGAACTAAAAAAAATCGAGTTTTCAATTATTTTTACAAAAAAAAAATCCAAAAATATCACTTGGCAAATGTAATTAGGCAACATGAAATATTGCTATAAGATCACATGCACCTGATTCGATCAAAGCCTTAAAAAGAGTCTTGGCAGAAGAAAATTAAATAATTCTTCCGTCAATATGAATTTTCTCCGAAGACCAAGCACTTTTGGAGAATATGCCACCATATTTTTTCGAAAGATTGAATAATGCAGACTTCATTTTTCGCATAAACCAATTCCATGCTTCTCTCTCAACCTTGAAAGTTTGTTGGTATGGCTTTCAATACTGGTTGGACAAAATAACTTAATTTAAAATGGAAGCAGCAGCTCTTGTATCAAGAAGTCTTGCGATTTTGATTAAATTATCATACTTAGTGAAAAGTATTTTGATTTCTACCCTTAATTGCCCCATTTCACTCTCATCCCTATCGGTCTCACTCTATACGCTCTCTAAACTCTAAAAGGCCAAACTAGAACACTTGATGTTGGCGTCTCTCTCACTCACATTGTATGCAAAAATTATTTAACTTGTAATTCGTTCTCCTTCACAATTCTCTCTCTCTCTCTCTCTCTCTCTCTCTCTCTCTCTCTCTCTATATATATATATATATATATATATATATATATATATATCACTTGACCCAAAAACCCCTCATGAAAACGAATAGATTTTATCAATCCCACTTCTCTTCTTCATGGTTTCGTGTCTCTCTCTCTCTCTCGCCAATGCCATATTACTTAACCTAAAAACTCCCTCGTGGAAATGAATAGATTTTATCAATCCCACTTCTTTTCTTCATGGTTGTCTTCTCTTCCCCATGCTTTCCTTTTCCCCTCTTCCTGCCAAATCAAAGAACAACAACAACATCCAAATGCATTTGCTTTGTTTGTCCGACATTAGCAACAAAAGAAGAAAGCATAAATGGCTTCGCTATTGTTTGGTTCAAGCATGATCTTCGTGTGGACGATCATCTTGGTCTTGTTGCTGCTTCTAAGTATCAAACTGTTGTTCCTCTCTATATCCTTGATCACGAGATTCATTCTCGTAAGTGGGTTGTCTTTCATTTTTGTTTTCTTGTCTTTTTTAATTTCTGGTTTTCAATTTTTGTAGGACATTTTAAAGCTTAAAATAGACAGTGAAATTTACTTCATGTGTTGCATTGAAGATTGTACTTGATTTCATTATACTCTTTGTGGTAGCCACAATGTTCTCTGAAATGTGCCATTAGAACCCTTTTATTTTTTATCTGTTGCCCTTAAATGTTATTTTAAAAATTGTTACGTGCTAGTTGAAAATATGTTATTAGGAACTATAAAAACTTTTTCTATTAGTATTTCTTTCCTCTTTCTACAATTTAGTTTAATGCTTAACATGTTGGACTATCTTTTCAGGGTAATTGGAAATATAAGGAGATGTTAATTGTTATACTTAATGCTGAAAATATAGAACCAAGCATGTGCAATAACCCATTATCGCGTGCAGAAATTAAACTAATTACTGTTGTTTGTTACTTTGATGCATTCAATGATTTATGTAGGTTATTTTGATGAAATGCTATAATTAGTCATTTTTGCTTCGGGAGACTTGATAAACTCAGTGAAGGAATAGAGGTTTGATATGATTTGATAAACATATGTAGTTTTGTTTTTAAAATTAAGTTAACTAATTTGATAAAAAGTAAAAAATAAAAGCATTCAAATTATGCTTATTGTTAATAATTTAAAAGTTTAAATTTAGCTTAAATTAAGTCAATCATAATTATGTAAATATATAATAAGTCCAAAATTTAAACTTAAAATGGCCCACATAATTTTAGACTTAAATTGGCCCAACACAAAAATTAAAAAAATAATAATAAAGCTCGTAATTTTAAAATGGCCAAATTAGCTTAAATATTAAAAAAATTGAACCAAATCAAACTAAGAAAAAAAATAATTCAGTCTACTTCGATTGCTCTTCTCATATTTAATTTTATTCAATTCTTTTTTTTTTTAACCAATTTTTTCAGCTCTACTTTTAAGAATTGAAAAACCACGAGCCAGATTAATTTTAGTCAAAATCGAACCGAACAGGCTCGTGTTCACCCTTTCCTTTTAGTATATAATTGAATTATATTTTTATTAATTAAAATAGTGGCATAATCATATTTTCACTTGTTTAATGTATTTTGTTGTTAAAATAAACAAAAAAATGTTATCTAACAAGAGTGTATATGAAAATTTTAAAAATAATAAATCAGCATGTCTCTTTTTTAAAATTTTAAAAGTTTAAATGTTATTTTTGTTTTGAAATATTGTCTTGTCATACATTTCAATAAGATATATATATATATATATATATATTTCCATACATCTAAAATTTTAAATAGTCAATATACATTAAATAAGAGTACAATCGCTCTTTTATCAATTTTATTTATTTTATTATTAAAATAGACAAAAATTATTATCTAACAAATGTGTAATAAAAAATTTCAAAAATATTGGATATGTTTGTCTTTTTTTTCAAAATTTTTAAAGATCGAAATGTCTTTTTTCTTTTTTAATTATTGTCGTACATTTTCCTTCTAAAAAAAATTGCCATACATGTAAAATTTTAAATGGTTAATATACATTAAATACCATAATATTACCTTTATGCACTTATATATTATGTGTGTGTATATAGGACAAGTATTTGTATTAACCGCTAGAAATAAAAAGGTAGATAATATATTTATTTCTCTACTTTATTGGAGGTTTTAAGTTAAAAATTTTCTCTTTTTATATTATATGTATATGTGACAAAATACATATTAATTGAATTTATAAAATTTTCTATGACCACAGTCTATATTTCTCCTTAATTAAAAGGAAAAACTAGCATTGTCGGATGATGTAGATCAATGTTCCTCGTATTACAAGAGTACCAGCATATTTATCATTAATGGAAGATGAGTAACATTAAGGGCAGGTCATCATCTCAATTTTTCCTCTTTATTATTATTAGTAGTATTGAGTAATACTATATATCTTAAATTGTATATTAAATAATGATGTGTCAAGTAATAATTGGGTGATAAAATTGTGTATATTTTAAAATTATTTATTATACCTAATAATTTTTTAACACGTTATTATTTTAAAATACAAACTTATAATGTAGAGTATTAAAAAGAAATATTAGAATTAATTTTTGAACATTATATATAATATATTTTAATAATGCGCGATGTACATATAATGGATCTACGTTATGACCTCGTTAAAGAATAACCCAACAGACAAAATAGCCCAAGTACTGGACATACCAAATCCATGCGGATGGAAGTTGTGAATTCGTGATGGAATTTAATTTTAAAGGTCAAATATATGATCTCAACTTGTGTACTCTCTCAGGCCTCACCTAATTAGAATTTAGAGTTGTCATCATCAAATTTTTGGGTAAGTATTTGTCAATTATTCTTTACAATTTGATAGAAAATCACAACATATTTTACTGCTGATTGAAGTTCATGCGTAACGAGTCTTCACACATTTGTACACGACCCTAAACTGTTAATCTTGGTTTCGATAGAAACCATATAAATAAAGGACTCAGTTGCAGCCGCATGCATCTGCAGAGGAAACCGCGATGATCTTGTTTTTTTGGAAATTTATAGCTTCAAATTTCGCCGACCGCAGTTGAGAAGAAGCATCCTAGAAGGCATTCATTCTATAATTTCACCGTTAGGTACAACTTGTATGGAGTTAAAACTATAATTAATTAAACGTAACGAGGGTGACGGCAAATCGATTACCGTGAGGGAAAGAAGCAAATTTGCATCGTCCGCAAATTCCAGATAACAAGCACCATTTCATTTGCAAACTTGCCTAGACCGTACTTTTCTCTTAAGTTATCAAGCATTCCCTCAAACAAACAGAATGTCAGATTCCTTCACGCTTCACCTCAAATGATCTGCATCCACCATCCAGCATTCATTTCCATTCACAAAAATTCTAGTTATTATGTACATTTCTCTTTTAACATTAGTTACCTATAGTTAGAGCCAAAAAGATGGGAACACTTACTGTGTGAAGCTTAGTGCTCGTTAGGCCACCATGCGAATTGCTCAATCTGTTAATTATTCATGGGCAAAGTTAAAATTGCAAGATGACAATATTTCCCTTTAAAAATCGCTCTCGCCTTTCATACTCGGAAGGCTTGGCTAATTAGATCTTGTAGAATAATTATCTTAATATGAAATGTGGATATATACCCTTAAAATTTGAGATTGTGATTGATAGTTGATAAAGAGAAAATAACTATGGACAAGCGTAAACAAGAGTAAGAGCGGATGTTCGGTTCTCGGATATGAACCAACCTCAGCTGCAGGGGTGAACCATCTGAGGTGAAACCTCGGATATGAAGTTCCATTGAGGGAGTCAAATAACAGGTCTCAGAGAGATTGAACTCGCGAGCAACAGCTTGTAACCATTCATCATCTTTCTCTTCCTCCAACAAACAGATCGCTGTTGGGTTGCCCTTGAACGCCGAGTCAGTAAATGCATTCACCTGGGGACCAAACTTACAACATACGTTGTAAACACACCAATAAGTTATCCATACCCAACTCCGTGCATAATTACTGTGTGTGTACACAAATAGAGAGATTTTACCACAGAGTAGGGAACGAGTTTCTTAGCCATATTACAGGTAAATATTGCGAGCTCCGGACTCTGAGGAAGTGAAAATAGGAGCTGCTGTCGAGTGAGAACAAGAAAAGGGATTGATTAGATTGGAAGGTAAAAAGAGCCGGAACAGAATGTAGAAGATGACCAACTAAGCTGCCGCTAGTCTAGTCTACTACCTGTCTCTCATTTTATTTATTTATTTGCCTATTTGCGTTTAGCTTATTTTGGTTTGGGACACCGGATGCCATTGAAGATGTTTCTTGGAAAGAGTTTGCGTATTTTATTTGAAAAGCATACAAATAAACACACTAGCCCCTACTGGGGGGAAACACCGGGGTCCTCTTTCGAGTCTATTAAATATTAAACAACTATACTAGAGAAGTTACGAGGATCTTTACTGCAGTTCTTTTTTATTTTTTCCTTTCTTTTTTCTGGTTTTGGTAACACTACTTCGTTGGTATTTTGGTTTTTCTTTTTTCTTCTTTGATCCTTGATATTTCGTTCAGATTGTTTAATATTTTAATCCTTCTCCCATGCGTTCAGTTCATTCCCCCGATCTTAAACTCACCGCAAGAAAATCATTTAAAAGAATTAGGTGACTGGAAAATTGAATTTTATTGCGTGTCTCGAACTGCAGACCTACTAACCAATCAAATTACGCAAGAAAATGAAATAATAAAGGTCACCTCATACGCTCAAAATATCGAACACCACGTTGCAATATTGAGATACGTCAATGCATCAGTATATTCTGAAATCCGAGTCCATTAAAGATAATATCTTCTAAAGAAATACAAGATCTCAAGCAACTTAAGAAATCCTTATCTTCTAACTGATAATAAACATTTTTTTCTGACTGGGCAAATACACATGCCTCTACCAGTCCATAAACAAATGTTACAGGCAATAACTGATACAGAGAATTACAATTTTGCTTCATCAAGATAAATGAAGTGGGTGCATGACGTCATGCACAAACTTATTTATATACATGAACGGGAGCAGCCCCGGCCTGGGGAAGTTACCAAATCCCTTCCTTGGACATTCTGAGAAACTGGGTCAGAGTAATGTTGGGGAGTTCAGCTGAACCACTCTTTTTCTTCTTGATCCTGGTCATTTTCAAAGACTCTGCATCCTTTGTTTCTGTAACTGTTACTGAGACCAGGTTATAGAACTGTTCAGAGATGGAATTTATACGTATTAGATAGTACACTTTGATCTTCAGTAAACAATCTATCATTGTACTGAGAAGTTGATAATGTCACTTGATGCTTTGATCATCTGAAGTCGACAATGGTAGAAAGAAGTATACAGTAAATTTCCTTTCTTTTAACAAGTCATTTTCATTGGCTAAACATGATAAGGGATCCTCTTCTGATTAGTTTATCAATTTAGAAGCTCACTACATAGCTTAAAATCAAAAATGAAATCAAGCCTCCAAATTGACATAATATGTGCAGAAAATTACCTCACATACGCCATGCAGCAACAACCTGTGAAAAGAATCTTGAACCCATAGCACAAGAACATCTGCATCTCCACTCTCCTTAATGAAGGCCTGTATGCCATCCTGTAATTCAAGAGAATTTTAACTCCTAATAGTAAGAAAAGCTATTAAGTCCCATATATAAACCCAACTGAAGTATAATTGATACAGTATAAAAACACAACTCGAATTGATCATCGTAATAAACTAAAAAATCCTTAATGAATCAAAGGAATTACTCATATCAACTCATTTGTTGAATAATAAGAATTTAATGACACAGATACTATGATCCTCAGAACAAATATGGCAAATATGTGTTGAATAATACCTGATTATCTATTAAAATTAATAGGGAAAATATGTATATATATACCTCATAGCCCTCAATAAGTTCTGAAAGAAAGCTACGGCGAAGTGCCTCTCTTGTTCGACAATCGACTCTACGCCATGCATTTAAGACAGCTATCTTATCAGCATCAACATGGCCTTTCCTCTTCAAGGGAGAGCTTTTTGGGGCATTAATAATATTAGCCTACCACAATGAAAAAATAGTTGCAGTTGGAGCATTTTGCCACATTGTAGGTCAACTTGATACCAAATCACTGTGTGTGTGTGCGCATCCACGGAACTCTCACAAAACTAGAGGATATTAAGGTATATAATTGCTTGACAATTGTAGCAATCCAAAAGATCTGGAACATATTTTGGTTATTTACAGAAGCAAAAAACACCTCTTTATCCATGTCGATATTTCTGAAATTTTCCCACTCTACACAATTAGTCATACAAAATGGTGACGGAGGCACTTCATCACCTGTAAAATGAACTCAAAATCAGTGCCAAAGTGACCGACTTTGAAAAGTACAACCATGAAGGTTGTACCTGTGGACTTAAACATGCCTAAGATGTAAATGGAGCCTATGTTATTCCACAACCAAAGACAAACTGTGAACTTAAAAATAGCAGAGTAGTACTGCAGCAGCAAAATATAACAAAAACTCAGTAGAAACTTAACTGTATCATCATACAAGAATTAAAGTAATCTGTATCAACAAGAAATTAAGAACCATTGTCACAAAACAAAAAAAGAAGAAATTAGGAACCAAACTGGACTCCAGAACTGCATGCATTGAATAAGAACTAGCCACTGGACAGCTTGCCTGATGTACTTACTGATAACTTAAAATGACAACTTCAATCCCAAATGAAAAGAATTGCAGAAACAAGATAATATTTACTGCTCTAGCATTCAACTATCTGCAAATGAGCCAATGACAGATGAAGCCACGTACATTGAAACACTAGGGATGAGTTTACATTTTGGCTTCGGAACAACTAAAATAAAGTAGGATGCTTTAAATGTACACACTTACCCAGCAGGCAACTAGGGGAAAGTAGTAAGCTTGAATGTGCAAACTCAAAGGCACACAAACACATATTCATAGAGAAAACAATTGTTGCATATTATAGAGAGAAAAATCAAGGCATATCATTACCCCAAGGTGGTGGAGCAAACAAGCCTCTAATTTCTTCTGCATCCAAGCGTGGAACAAGTTCCATCAATAAACGATCATTTAACCATCTTCGGGACCGTCGATTACTAACCTGCAAAAATGAAAATTAAGTCCCAGCACAATTAATGAACTTGCAAAATTTATAATAGATTGTTTGTTCTGAAAGGCCTGAAGTCCAAATAACCCAAATCCAAAATACATGAATAAAAAGCCCTCAAATCTCTTCAGCAAAAAACCATTGATCTATAAATGCAATCTATCGATTGGAAGAGCGATATGCACCTAGGGACTAAATTTATGGTCACATATATTGCATCTATCCTATTTATGTACAATTTCCCACATTCAAATTAATATTGCATATCCTTAAGTTACAGCATCTCAACACACCCACTAGCCAAGATTCTGCTCAGTTAGATTCAATGGGAAGTTCAAGCTTATTGCGGCTCTATAATTTTGTTTACTGAGAGAATTCTCAAATCAATATCACAAAATTCATTTTATAAGTTTAAGTTTTCTTAACAACACAGACATGAACGCAAACACATGAAGGAAATAGTCTAACTTTTTCGGTTAAGCTCTCAAGAAACTCAATTTTCTTCTCAATCGACATCCCACGTGATTTTTCACCATCTCCTGCTCAAATGATACCAAGTTAGCATAAGCTCATATGCAAAAAACGATTGAAAAAAAAAACACAAAATTTCCTAGAATATGATCGGGTTATTGCAAAAATTAATTCCAAATAATAAAAAACCAATCAAATGCACGCAAAAAAGAAAAAAGTTGCAACTTTACAAGTTAAACTATAAATTAAAAGCTAAAAGCTTGAAAATGGAAAGAGACCTCTCTGGGGATCAAGGAGAGGAGACGAAAGAAGGAGGTCTTGTCCTCTTTGCAGAACATCAGGAGTCGCCATGATTGGTTGATTGCTCGCTCGGTTAATTGATTGAAGAGATAGATCTGTACTTTGTTTCTTTGATTTTGGTTAATGAGTTTTGAGGAGCAGATGACGAGAGAGTTTATATAAGAATTGAGAAGCTCAAAATTAAATTATGGTGGTGACCCAACCCATCCCAACCAACGGCTTAAGAAGAATAGAACAAAACACAACACAAAAATACGCGATTACGAGGTTACTTGTCCGAAACCATTATCCCCCTTCTGCTTCCTCATATGTAAACGCGCTTCTAGTGGTTGTACGTTTTGGGTTGGAGGTCCTTTGACTTTCTATTAGAAAGACCGAGTTGTCCCAAGGTACAATCCATGGCAGATGAAAATATTCGAGGTTAATCAGGGGACACGCACTAAGAACGATCTCATTTGAGGCTGGTGCGTCGTATTTTCTTTCATTATTTATGTTTAAGGTGGGTAAAAAATATTACAATTTGAAAAAATTGGTCCGATTTAAATTAAATTGGTCAATTCAGCTTGGTTTCTGTGTGAAAAATTTGTTGGTTATTTTAAGTATAAAAATCAATCGGTTTGATTTGGTAAAAAAGAAAGAGAATAAAAAAAAAATCAATTTTTTAAATAAATTAAAAAAATTATTCTGCCATGTGGCAGTTTGTTATTGGTCAAATTGAATTGTTGCAATAAGCTCATGTACACCGAATAGTTAAAAAAAACTCTTAACTCTAATTGAAAAATTGACCCCACTTCTCTCTCTCAGTTGAAGATTATATCTCTCTCAAGTTTCGTATGGCATTCATTCATCTCTCTATCAAATAATATATCTCTCTCTCGTCTCACGGTCTCATACACCGCTGTCTGGTGTTTCTCTTATGTCACTCTTGCCGTCACTGGATTGTCGCTGCCGTCTCTCTTACGCCAGTAAAAAAAGTCACATTGGTTAATTGTTGAGTTCATTTAAACTTTTTATTGCATTTCTAAAGCCACTTTGTTTCTTAACCTAGTTCTTATGCAATTCGAAACCTGTAAAGTGGCTTTTTAATTGACCTTGTTTGTCTTCATTTTGTGTTTTTGGAGGCGTGGAATTTACTTGGATTATTCACTTAAAAATTATTTGTGAAAAAGTCTTAAATTAGAGATTTAATGAATTTTGAATGATAGATTTAATGAATTTTGAACTTCACATCTAGTTCATGTATATGCTATCTAATTTTGTTTTATTTTTTAATGTATTGAATTGTATTGTTGTCATTCTTAATGAATTTTGAATGATAGTATTGTAATGGTATTACTGTTAAATTTAGTTGGTGTAGAATGGATCGTAATTAAGAAAATTAAGAAGAAAGTCACAATATTGTCAATAGGAGTACTAGTTAATTGAGATCAAAAGTTCGGTAAAGTTTCACCAAATTGTCAAGTGAGAAAAGAGTTATGGGTGATAATTCGTGTAAATGATTCGTATTGTATTAATATAGGATATTAAAAAAAAATTAATTATATTCATTTATAATTTATTTACTAAACGAATTAGATATTTAAATACAGATTTAATTCATTTTATAAACGAATTACATAACATAGCACGATATGATTAGACATATTTAAATAAATAGATCAAATTTAAATTAATTTATACAATTATACATGATTCGTTTCGTTTACGATTATGTTCGTTTAAATGAATAATACACATAATTCAATTTATTTATACGAAATATTCGATTTGTTTAAAACATATTTAAGTCACGATTAATAAATTTTAAAAAATTAAGTATTTAATGCATCTAATAATAAAATTATTTTAACTTAATTAAAAAAATAAAATTCATCCAACATAAATAAGAGAAGAGTTTTAGAGTTTAAATACACTAGGGTTATGATTTTTAATTTTATAATTTAATTTAATTTTTATAATTTAATTAAATATGATGTAAATGAATAGACACGAATACGATTCGTATATTAAACATGACTTAAATGAATTAGTAAATCATAGACTTCAAAATATATTCGGCGTAATTAATAAATGGGTCAAATTTAATAAACAGGTAACACTAATTCGATCCGTTTATTAATCATATTAATTTTTTTCTACCCATATTCGCTTAAAAATGTGTCAAATTCGTATTGAATAATCGTGTTGTGACCTATTTTACCACCCTTAAAAAGAGTTAAATATAATTATTGTGAGAAGAGTTGAAAATCAAAAGATTTAGTTTAATTTAAATTTGTTTATTTTAGAAATTATCTTTTTTGATTTCTCAACCTATTATATCTATTTCTCATTTTCGGTTTATTTTTTATTTTTATGTTTACTTTTTTTCTATTTTGGTTACACTTATTAGGTTTATTTTTTTATTTTGATTTATTCATATTAAGTTTATTTTTCTTTTAAGTTTACCTTTTTTTCTATTTTGATTTATTATAAATTATATATATACTCAAGTATTCACCAATGAGAATACAATATAATTTTTTTTTCTCTTTAAATCTCTACATGGTGTCAGAGTCTCTCTTGAGTTAACTTTTTTTTTTGTCTCCACTAAGTCATTGAGCAATGGTCATACCAAGCTGTATGCACGGCTAAACAAGAGCTGTTATGTAGCAACTAAAACGAGTTCATGATTAATTTTTTTTTTTTTCTCCTTTCTTTTAAAATTTTAAGCACTAATTAATTTTTTAACACCATATTCAATTCTCCTCCATCAATATATTTTTTGCTCAAGATCCAATCCTTGATATATCCAAATAATTCACAGTTTAAATAAAATATTACAATCAAATTGAGGTGGTGAGATTAAAGTATTCAAACCATTTTTTGAATAAGGAATACAATTCAAGCACTCATGTCCTCACACATACCATTACAATGGGTTAGTTGAAAAAAATATAAACATATTGTAAAAATAGGTCTCACACAACTTGCTCTAGCTTCTAAAAAAATATAAACATATTGCAAAAATGAGTCTCACACTACTTGCTCAAGCTCTCATGCCTCTAGTCTTTTGATGAAAAACATTTCATACAACTATCTATTTAATAAATGGATTTCCAACAACAGTTTTTAACAAGAAGTCACTATTTAAGTTGATTTTTGGCTACAAATCTAATTACTCATTTATTAAAATCTTTGGTTGCGGTTGTTTTTCCTTCTTGAGACCATGTCATCAAAATAATTAAAAATT
Source organism: Ailanthus altissimus (assembly GCA_946807835.1). Classification (NCBI taxonomy): domain Eukaryota; kingdom Viridiplantae; phylum Streptophyta; class Magnoliopsida; order Sapindales; family Simaroubaceae; genus Ailanthus; species Ailanthus altissimus. Next base: position 28,450,770 of record OX327684.1, read on the forward strand.
CATTCTAAGAAATGTCTCTCTATATCTCAACTAGAATCGCGTTGAGTGAGTCCTATCAACCGAACATCAACAAAATAAGGTCATGGGCATAATCCAATTCATGGTGAATCTTGCCTTGGTTCGTAAATCGACTTATCCATGCTATATTGTCTTATTGAGGTTATCGAGGGAGTTTATCTAAGTTACAATCCAACTCACAAATAGTATAAATGTTTACATCCATATAGTAAAGTTTATATTACAACACATGTAGTATTCAATGAAAGAAAGTTTTTCCTATAAAGAACTAAACAAAACTATTAAAAGCACAAACACAATATAATCATCTGTTAAACGCTTCTACTCAGATAACCAATACTTTTTCTTTTCCTTCATTTTCTTAAATTAGAGGTTCTGAAGCAGTAGCACATCTAGTAGCAGCATCAGATCCAGTGTTCTTCCCAAATTTACAAAATCAAGTTAGTTATTCTTCTTTTGATACATCACTCGCAACACAGCCTTATAATCATCGAACACAAAACACATTGCCTGTTACCTCATCTAGCTCATTACCCTCAAATGATTATACTATTGTTCAAAATGAAAAATCACCAACAAATTACCAAAGGCAGTCCAAGGCACAAACTTATTCTGAGCGTCCTGTGCAAACTAAATTAAAGTCAGGTATTTACAAACTAAAAATGTTTCTCAGTCAAATCAATATTTGTGATTCTGAACAATGTTAGTTACTAAAGCCATGAGAGATAAAAAAAATGGCTATTAGCAATATAAGAAGAATATTCTGCTCTTATGAGAAATGATACTTAGACCTTAGTTCCAGCAGCTGAGGCAACAAAAATAGTTGATAATAAATGAATTTTCAGAACTAAATACAATTCAGATGGCCCTGTATCTACGCATAAAGAAAGATTAGTGGCAAAATAAAAAAAAGGGGCAAAATTTCTCTTCCTGAATTTTCTGATGCTTTGCAGTTTTCTATCCTAAGAACTCGCATCTAAATCGACCAATCAAGTAAACAAGTGAGGAAAGAATTAGCACTAACATTAGCTATCCTCGTTGGTCTATCTTAACTAGAGGCCTTTGAAGGTCCAAGAGAGATTCTGCTGCAACCGGCAGCATTGATGTGACCACGGTGTGCTTTTCAGCATTCTCAGTCAGCGCTTTGTTCAACGAAGCCTTGGCCACTTTAGCAAAGCACAAAATCAAAATCACTATGTGCAAGCACCGACAAATGGACAAAAGTCAGTACTTTTGCAGTAGAAACCCTACTCAGCTTCACAATAATTTCACATTACAAATAGGAAGAAAATTAACAAATCAAAAATAGGCGTTTACGTACCAGATATCCCAAAGCCCAGTACCATAAATACCCGCAAATCCAACGTATAAAACCAGGATAAGAAGCAAAGGAGAGGCAATATCCTAGATACAATCAGAAACCGAGGTGCAATAGCCGAAGAAATTTTTGCTTCCCTCTTAACACTAATAAATCAACACAACAAGCGAAACAACTCAATAAATATGTTGTTTTAGGTAAATGGTTATGCACTTGCAATGTGGGATTATAGTATATATAAACTATGCCTCAAAGTAAATTTCTTTAACAAAACATAAAATCGGTTTAATATGCTTTTGGAACTATTAGAAGTTATGTTATAGCTAAAGCTTGATCAAAATAAGAGGGGCATTATGCTAACCCAATGAATTGTTGAAACCTCGTTCCATCCTTGTGTGAGATCAGAAAGATCCTTCAAAGTTGTTCCAGCATACACCAGAGCAAATGTACTCGGCTGTCACTAGAAATAAATCAGGAATTCAGCCGTTAATGTCCTTTACAAACTGAGTTATTAGCAAGCTCAGTAAACTGATCTTTTGTGGTGATAGCTGATAAAAAATTGGAATGTTATATTACCATCACTCCCGACCAAGGTGCCAGCATGTATTTGCCTATGTGAACAGGAGTTACGGAAGGAGATAATTCAAGATGTTAAATGGAAGTAAAGGAACAAACGGAAGCAGAAAAATTATCTGCTGGATAAATCAAAAGAATAAGGACGAAGAATTATAAGGCAAGGGAAAGAAGTTGCATATCTAGTATATGAAGAGCACTCAAAAGAATAAAATTAATCCTGTGGGTTGTGCTCAAAGAAGAATCATCACAATATTTCAGATAGTAAATCACAGCACCAAACATATAATCTCAAATTCTTATTTGAATACCTATGCATATTGGAACTTAACCACTGTCATAAGAATCAATTATATCAGGTAATATGCATTGCAGTCTCTACTTGAGAAACCAGAAGTTTACGGCGGTTTTGTTTCAGATTAATAATCTTTTCTCCATGTCTCTCTTTGTGCTTCTTATGAAAAGTTTTAATTGAAATATTTGATTTTTTTCCACGAATAAGAAGATTCTCTGGATTAATTACAGTCTCCTAAAACCAGTAACTTCATTTTCTATGTAAACAATCATTTAAAGTTTTGTTTATGTAATTTCTGTAACTCTACCTACAAAAGAAAGCAAAAACTTTTAACATTATTATGAATGCATATTAACTCAACCTGAAGATAGACACAATTGGCAAACTAACAGAACAACAAAGAATCTAGATGGAAGCACGGATGTGTTGATCCATCAAATACACATCACGTGTTGTTTTGGCAGAAACTTTTGAAAGAACTCTTGCCTTAAAGCCAGATCTCTGGATTGCAATAGCCACGGCCTGAAACTTTGGATAATTCTTTAACTTGGAGATAACATATGATCTCCAAACTGCACTACAGTACAAACTATGATATAAGTAGATTAACAAAGAAAAAAAGACACATAAGAAGAAGAAAAAACATGTATCAACACTACACTTAACTGTTGGAACATAGAGATTGACACATTTTCACCAGCAAAAAGTGAAGGAAAAAAAATGCAATAGAAAAATGGTGCTCAGAGAAGCGCATTGCTTTCTTTCTATTATCTGACCTTGCCTTTCTAGGAAAATGTCACTTGCACAAACAATAGAGACATGATAAGTTACACAATCAGAGATTCAAGAGACTCACTGTTCTGCCAATAAAGAAGGCAGCTGTTGCACCTGTTATTGAACCAACAGAATTAGCAAGGAATCCTAATGGCAATCCGTAAAGATACCCACCGCCAATCTGTAAAATGTGAGTGAAAGAAAGTACAGATGAGGTTGAACTCTCCAATATATCAAATAACCAAAACAAATAATAGAACAAGATCAATCTCAAAAGAAAGAATCCAAATCCTACTGTCAGTATTGAAGCTGTAATTGCCAAGACTGTCGGAGGAACGTATGCGATAGCCCTGCAAAGTTCGAGGAAAATGAATTAGATGCATGGAATGTCAAGGTTAGTGACTCTAATGTTATTTAAAATAACACAAGAGCAAGCCTTTCTTTATGTAAGGACAAATCTCTGCATTCATATTCAGATAAAAATTGAAGTTATATTCCAACTTGGGTTAATATCAGAAACAAGTTCAATAATACTTCACAGTTTAGATCAATTTAGCTACTAACTAAGTTGTTTATGCTACCACTTTAATAACAGAGCCAGAACACATAATATCAAGGAGATGAATTTCAGACATTTATTTATTGTAAAGAAATGGCTGTTAAATAATCTGACCAGCCCAAGAAACTTACAACAAGAGCAGACCCCAAGACCCAACATCCTGCTTAATCCATAACAAAAATGATTCAAAATCTGCAAACACAAAAGTAAAAATTCAATAAATATCATCACAGGCTAAACAAATCCCAAAAACCCAAGCTACACAAATATATGTGTTAGAATTTTAGTGATTTAAAATTAAAGTTGAATTTAATTTTGAATTAGAGACTAACAAGAAGTCAAACAAGAGATTGAGTACGAATTAAATATAAGAAGAAATGACAAAAACAAAGAATCGGAAGCAAAGAGAGATGAGGTGCTATGACAGGATTACATTGAGTAATGCTTTGAGTGTTAATTGCGTGAAATAACATTGAGTAATTTTTTTAGAAACTCGTCTAGTGATGTATTTTTTAAAATCTCTTATGTTAAATTTTTTTAATGTAGAGTTCTTAGTAAATTGAATAAAAGAAATGAGAGTTTAGTGATATATCGTAGACGTAAATATTTGTTATTAAATTACGTATATTCTTATGTCTTGTGTAATCGATTGTTATTTTTATTATTCTTATTTTATTTGTGAGTGAAGTATTTCATAAAATGCTTAAATGATTTTAAGATGATAAATATCAATTATAAAAATATTAGGATACGAAAAACTCTAATTAATTAAATTAAATAAAAATAAAAATTAATGCCTAAGTGGTGTCATAAATAAAAGTCTAGACTTAATTTTTCAGTAAGTGATATAAAAGTAAAAGTTAATTATTAAATAAAATTAGTGTCCAGGTTGATATCTTATAATATGCATACGCAATCAAGACAAAATAAAATAATAAGAGTTGTAGGCACATTACATATAGGACGTTAAGGAGAGGCGCCTTTCCAACAGGAAGGAAAATGCAGGAAAACGGTGGCAAGGAGTAGGAGGAGAAAGACTCCTATTCTGAAGGGGGAGTCCCAAGTGAGCGACACCACAGCCATGTAAATGTAATTGATCCGGTAATAACAGCCAACGCCTCTGTCACAGTTGCTGGCTGGCTGTTGTTTCGCCCCGTCTCTACGTTGTCGTTTTTTTCTTTTGGCCCGTTTGCGCCACAACTGCTTCGCTTCAACGATCCCCCGCCCCGCAGTCTTACTCTCTATATTTAGACACGCTGTTTTTGTTCAGATCATGTTCTGATGTTACTTGGGTCCCCAAGTCCTGACATCAATCTGGAATCTGCCAGTGGCACCTGTTCCAATGCGTTGGTTCTCTGTACGTTACGAGTCGCTGCATATTTTAGTTCTATCACGTGACTTATTTAACGTACACAATCACCCCAATCCCAATGGTGTAGATTCATTCCCTCCCCAGACCCTCTGATTCTTTTTATATAATTGTTTTTGGTTATTGTCGTGGATCAGCAACAGGTTAACATCTGGCTCGAGCAAACATAAAGGCTGAAGCTAACCCATGGCCATAATAGCCCACATCACTTACCAGTGAGTTGGGGCTTTGGTGCTATGATAACAACAAATTTTTCTTTTCTTTTTTATATAGAAACAGTCAAAAATACGACAAATAGGAATTGCTTATGTATGTATCAAAGGTATATATTTATTGGATGCAATGACTGATAATTATTCTACAAACAAACGAAGTTAAAATTGTATAAGATTGATTTGCTTTTATATGTTCACAAATAAAGTATACAAGTAAGATCTGCGATATTGTTGATGTCAAAAAATGAGCATCAATAGCTTTACAAAGCATAAAGGGACAATCATTGACACCCAAAAGAATTGCACCGAGGATGAAATATTTACTGACAAGTGCTTTTATGTGGTAATGGCTGATCGTGTGGTGTTGTTAGGAGGACTACGAACTGGACCACGAACATTGCAGCTGGCAAGGTCTTTAGGGATGGATAGTGGTCATAATTTAAATACACTTTTTAAGTCGAGCATCGCAAAAATCCACCTATTTAAAAATTTTCAAATATCTGGTTCTGGCCAGAATGCCATTGCCATAATTTGCACTTTCTAATCTATGCATGGAGTATCTAATTCTGGAGCATCAAAATTACACCATATTGAGGACTAACGACCAAAGACCGAGCACGAACAAATTGTAATCCTCATTCCCCAATGTCTAAACTGGTCAGGTCAATACTATTGTTGTCCTGAGCAATATTTCAGGCATGCGCAGTGCCAAATTATCATTTTTCTGCCATTCTTGGCCAGAAGGCCAAACACCCAATCTGTAGGCCAAGATTACGTAGGCCATTTTCGCTCGTGAAGGCAACTACAAAATGGAAAATTTCCAATAATTCAATCTGTCTAATTGTTGGATATGGATTGCACTTTTGTCAAAGAGTCATATCCCTAAAGTTCCGGTGGCGTGATCCATCCACCTTGTTTAACAAGACACCAAACACCTGTTTACAAAAATGCATGTTACTATACAATGAACGATAATGAAACTGCAATAACTTTGATTTGATGCCATGATAGATCTCTGCTCCAGACTATTAGTGCTTCTATGATTGAAGATGGAGAAAAATCTTGATAATGAAGGGACATTAACATTGTCACCCCTTAAAATTGACATAAATTATATTTTAACGACAATTTTAATTTTAATTTTATCATCACTCTTTTAATGCTCATTTGGTTGGACTCTCTACTAGTTAAAAGAGTTTTTTTAATATTAAAATTTATTTTTAAAATTTTTGATAACATTTGATTATAATTAAAGAATAATTTTTAAAGATTAAAAAAGTGATTTTACCTTAACTTCTCTAATAATATTTGTGTAAAGTCACATATACTTTAATAATATTTTTTTTCTTCATATTATATCCTTAATAAAAATGAATTATATTCAACTAACATATTTTATTTTTTCTTAAAATCGTTACATTTCTAATTCTTTATATCTCTGCAACTATTATATTCTTACAAAAATCTATCAAAATCTATTTTTGATTATTATTTTTAAATAAAAATTATTATTTTATTTTAATTTTTGTACAAAATACAATAATTTATATTGATTCGTTGATTATTGTGCATTATTTTACTTACTTTTTATTTTTTAATAAATTGAATTTAAGAAAATACACGACAAATTAAAACTTATATATAAAAAATATCAAATTGTTTAAATTTTTAATATAAATTTTATCAAGTATTATTTTTTTTAATTTAATAACAGATAAGTACTTTTAAAATATATAATCAAACAATCTAATATTTTTTAAAAAAAAATTTAATTGATAATTAAACGACCAATATTTTTTTTTTAAATTCTACTTTAAAAAATTCTATTTTTAAAAAATTTATTTAAAAAATTCAACCAAATGAACCCTTACTAAATTAAAAAAGTAAAAATACTCTCATAATTTTATCATATAAAATTTTAAAATATCTTTAAAAAGTAAGGCATTTTTACTTTTTAATTAAATAAAAAGATTGACAATGTAATTAAAATTAAAAGTATTATTAAAAAATAATTTATGCCAATTTTAGGGGGTAACAGCGTTAATAGCCCTGATAATGAAACTGCGGCGACTTTGATTTGACGCCTTGATAGACGTCACAGATTTTCACCTGTGCTTCTGACTGCAAACAAATTAATGTTCTAGACCCAGATGAATCTTCAATGCAAATCACATAAATGACAGCAATTTTGGTTAAGTGAATGAACACAATCTGGGTCATTTAGTGACTGAAATTCAGGCCTAGTGAAGCCTTAATTATATTCATTCCATAGGCTTTCGGCAAAGCACACTGAATCCAATCCTAGCTCGCATCTTTTTCATGGCACAAAATTACAAAAACTAGTAGCAGTTCAGACACCCAGGTTTCTAGAGGCCTGTCAAATGGAACAATCTTCAAGGATCTGGCCAACATTTTCGCCGACTTTCAAACAGAACATTTAGCCATTTGACCATATTTTTTGTCAACAGAAACAGAAATTGTTAATTTGTATTCATCTCTTCAGAGGTACAAGAAGAGGGCGAAAGAAAAAACGGGGGACCATAGTAGTAATTGCAAAGAGTAGGTTCATGGACATAATAGCACCATTTGCACTGGAATATTTTTGCCAGTTGCTCTTGACAATTGTTTGTTTGAGGTTGTTCGAAACTTGAACTGTAAATTAATGAGCTACCAATTATTTTATGCCAAGCCAGGACAAAATGTCGTTTCCACGGTCATCCCACTTGGATAAAGGAATCAGATTTGGCTTATAAAGGGCTCCACTTACAATTGAGTCCAGCCAGTACTGTATCATCATTTGTCTTTCTAAGATTCCTGAAATTTGCAATTTCGGCCGAAGACAATAACCCGTTCTAAGCATCACGTCCTATCCGATTATAACACAACATTTGATTTTTGGCATTTCGACCCATTACAAATTACAAGTGTAACTGTCATTGGCAATGGCAATATAAAATGACAAATATGAATACGAAATATGTTAAATAAATGTTACTTTGGCTAGCTTTACATCGCTCTAAAAGTGCAAAGCATATCATGATATCTGAAATTTCTATTCCTTTAAAAACAATTTGAGAAGAATTTTATATCCTATCTTGTGCAATAGCATGCGTATAAAGTCACTTGATCACTGAAAATGCCAACAAAATGAAACCAATTCTTAATCAACTTGCTAGTACTATAACCACATATAGAAATGTCAAATCGCTAAAAAACAATCATTTCCGCATACTGCTTTCCCAGAAACTTCAGGCCTTTTCATTTTAGCTAGGCGGTCAAGGCATTACTTAAGAATAACAACATCATTAGCAATCCCCCTTGAGCTTAAATTTATGGAAAACTTTCTAGGGAATATTGGTTTTAAAAAAAGCACTTTTGCCAGCTAACAGTTGACTGGAGAGAAACGGACAGGTAAGAGACTCAAGTTGAAGTTGACATATTTTTTCTTGCCTATAAATTCAGAAGCTCGGCATGCCATCACCTGTGTGGAGTTAATTCAAGTGTTCACAGATATTATTTAGTCTCTTTTTGCTTCCATTGCAGCAGAGACTTCAAACCTTTTCCATTTTCCGCGTTTTATATACTAAGAGGGTGAGCTTCTTCTGCATATCATATTAATAATATATACATATTCTGTTTTCACTTCCTTAGTTTGCTTTAAAAGACTACTAAGTTCTATTATTCTTCTGACATAAGTTCATCATGAGAATTTCCATGCTAATGCTGAATCAAACAAGGTCTGCACTTGAAATACCAACAGGAAGGATGAAAATGGACCTTTTGCTTCCCAGGCGACAGAAAGAGAAGGTTTTGATTGTAATGGGGGCAACTGGAACAGGGAAATCTCGGCTTTCCATCGACCTTGCCACACAATTCCCAGCAGAAATCATAAATTCTGATAAAATGCAAGTCTACAAGGGACTCGACATCGTCACCAATAAGATTACAGAGGAGGAGCAGTGCGGAGTCCCTCATCATTTATTAGGAATACTAAATCCTAATGTAGATTTTACAGCCAAAAATTTCTGCGACATGGCCTCCCTTGCCATTGAATCAACTTTGAATCGAGGCCAGCTTCCAATAATTGCTGGAGGCTCCAACTCATACATTGAGGCTTTAGTTGATAATGGGGATTATATATTTCGATCAAAATTTGATTGTTGTTTCCTCTGGGTTGACGTCTCAATGCCAGTCTTACATTCATTTGTATCTGACAGAGTTGACAAGATGATTCAAAATGGGATGGTTGATGAAGTGAGAAAATTCTTCGATCCCAACGCAGATTATTCCAAAGGGATTAGAAAAGCAATTGGGGTGCCAGAGTTTGATCTGTATTTCAGAGCAGAAGCATTTCTAGATGAGGAGAATCGAGCCAAACAATTAAAAGAAGCCATTCGAGAAATCAAAGACAACACGTGCAAATTGGCGTGTCGCCAATTGGAGAAAATACGTCGGCTTAGGAACATCAAAGGCTGGAATATACATCGTCTCGATGCAACAGAAGTGTTTCGAAAGCGTGGCAAAGCGGCAGATGAGGCGTGGGACAAGCTTGTGGCTGGCCCAAGCACTAGCATAGTGGCGGAATTTCTGTACAATGTCTCCATTGAGGTCCCGGCCAATGTAGCACCCATCAGAGATCACGTTACACAATGCCTTGTGGCCTAATGCTGTCTTAAATTAAAAATCAATTTTGATGTGACAAGTTATCAGTAAAAATTAACGGTATCCCAGTTGAGATTCAATTTTGATGTACACACTTGAATCTCAACTGGGATATCGTTAATTTTACTGGCATTTTGTCACATCAAAATTGATTTTTAATTTAAGATAGCATTAGAAAGAGAAATAATTTAGTAGTGAGTTTTTAAATATATGATAAGATTCTACGGCACATTATAAATTTATTAAATAGTAATATATGATAGCATTGTTCATTGTATAATAAACTATATAATCCATTAAATTATTTATATCTATAATTAAGTGTGATGTGTGTATTGACAAATTCGATACATCTTTTAAATCTTGACCACAATAATCGTTGCATATGTCAAAAGTTTGTTGTCTTATCTTATTATACACATCTCATATTTATGTAAGAAATTTTGATTTTAATCTATAGAATTGTTTTTTTTTTTGGGAAAAATAATAAAAATTTCAATGATGTATTGTGGAAAAAAAAATAGTAATGTTCATCTAGATTTTGGCAAAGTCCAATCTCTAAAAGGCTATGACAGCCTATTAGAAGACCCATTGTATGAGCATTTGAAATTTTGGCCCGTGAAAAAATGTCCTCGGTCTTAAAAGTTCTTTGATTAATCACGTGAGCCCTTTAAAAATTAAATTGCTAAAGCCTCTTAAAGACTAACAGGGAGAGATAGAAGAATTGAGGACTTAGGTGTTCTTATCCTCAAGAATATCAAAATCTCGAGATTTATGATATAAATACTATGTTTATATTTTTAAGATGAATCTTAAATTAAAAAAATAAAAGCATGCCCTAGTTCTAAAAAAAACTCTACAACCTAATACAACAATACCTATAAAAAAAGATTAATAAGAACGAAGAAAGAGAAGCTAGTTTCTACCCATTAAACCCTTCAAAAAAGAGGTTGCCTCCTACACAATGAGGCTTGCACGAATCAACTTTCTTTAAAGCTTCATTACTAAAGTTGTATGTGTAATTGTTCTAATTTTTTTACGCTTTTAATGAAAAAATATTATTTAATAGTACATTTAAGCAAGTTGATTATGTTTGGTAAAGTGAATCTAGGTTCACATTGAATCGAATTAATATAATTTTGCTTATACATACATTTATCTTACTTTATGATCTTAATTGAATTTGAGAGTTTAAAAATCCAACAAATATTCAAAAGTGATCATTTTAGCGCAACTCTTCAAGTGATTCGGTTGTTATTCTTAAATAAAAATTAATTCAATTTGTAAGTTCATAATTTTTCAAATTTTAGAGTTAATAAGTAATATTGAAAAATAAAATCCATGATAAGTTACTAAACAAATATCTTGATGAAGTTATGAAATCAATACCATAATATGGTTATTATGGAATAGTTTTAAATGTCAATACATCTTATTACAATAGCATCTCAAATTCTGAATAACATTACGGGACTGGTATTTCTAGAAATTATGAAAAAGTGTGGGGGCATTATAAGTGATTCCGAGTGATTAGATTTAGAAGGGGAGGGGAGGGAAGGGTAACAGTGTAATATTGTAAAAATAGGGGGTGGGGGGAAAGCGGCTACAATCCACCGCACCCAAGAGCATATTTGCCGTACAGAAAAGGCGCTGACTTTCCGTAGAATTAGTGGGTACGATGCGAACTTATTTGATGTTTATTTCAACTCAGGACCCACCATCACGAACGATTGCTCCAATCCAGATTCCCAGCTCCCTATTTTTGCTTATCACAATTATAGCATCGTCCAATGTCCATTGATATGAAATAAAGATGTGCATCGAAGAATATATTGATATTATAAACCTTGTTTTTTTGGTAATTTATGAGTGGGAAAATAATAAGAAATACAATTCAAAAATAAGAAGCAACAAATCAATTAGTTCAATTTTGTTTGGGTCAGGGTCATGCCCACTTGAGTATACTATTATAGTATTATAGCATTAGCATGATGTGATATCCCCATAAGAATAATAGAACAAACGCCAGCGGTGTTAAAAAAATGAAATATTTAGTCATGGTCATGGACACCCACAAACAAAGAGAATAAAGAAAATAAAATCACTTTGCAATCATATCATCCATCCGGATCCGGTCCCTCACTTTCAACTTTTAACCTCGTTGGATAAGGCTTTGCCTTTTGCCTTTCTTGAGAGAATCCACGCTTTTCCCACGCTTCAACTTCATGCTAATTAACTCATTATAATTTTACATCCACAGGGCCAAAAATATGTTATCTTCTCTTTGTATTTGGTTAGTAAAATTGGCATTTTATGAGTCTAGAAAACCGAAAGAGAAAATAATAATACGGAGGGCATTTTGGTTGGCTTCAATTCAAAGATCAACATATAGATAGGTTCTGGTTCTGGTTCTGGAATCTGGACCACCCCACATAAAAAGAGAAGAGAAGAGATTCTTTTATATACTAAGATGTTGATGTTATTGTGTAGTCTACTCATCAGAAATTTTATTAAAAGTAGCAAAAGAAAAACAAGTGTCTCTGTGTGAAAGGGTATGAAATATATAGTGAAAGATATATAAATGAGACAAGACAAGGTAGTAAAGCAATTTGTAAGTAGCCAGTTATTCGATTTGAAGATGAAGGGTAAACTTTTGTCAATCGGTCACTATCTTTTTGTATTCCACTTAGGCTCTCGTAGTTGTGTTTGATGATGCAAATCTTTGAAAAATATTCTCCGTATGTAATTGTGGAACAAACCATGAGCTACAAAATTCTATGAAATGAAAGAAAATCTGAAAACTTTTACTCCCGTCTGATGCCAATACATTCTCATCACTAGTTTGGTTATCATGGATGCTGCGTCTGATCTCTGACCCATTAAAAATAACTAATTACAAACTGGATTTGCGATAAGCAATCTCATTTATTTATCTGATATTTAGATGGACAGATATTTTGCAGCCAGCAGCTAGTTAAAACTCATCTACTAAAACCTTAAACAATGGTAAAAAAAAAAAAGACTGATAATAATAATAATTTCAAACTCACAAGGAACAGATATAATTAACCAGAAATGATCCTATGATAACGAGTCCATTATGGTCTTAGCCGCCCATTGCAAGTATATGTAACGTTGCAAGAGTCATCAACAATGACAGTGTACTCGTGCACGGGCCTGGCAAGGAATATAGGTAAACGAACCAGCAACTCACAGGCACATTCATCATCAATCTCCTTCAACCAACGGCAACAATTTTCTTCCTCGGGCGTCTCTCTGTGCCTATGCCTGTGCCCGTGCCTACGCCTGTGTCCGTGCCTGTGACCGTGTTTATACCCGGACTCATCATCATCATTAGGAGAGAGATGAGAAGGAGGTGAGGGATGAGGGGGAGAATGGGCTGGGCTGTATGGCAGCTGGGAACATGCATAGCTCGCAAGTGAAAACTGGGAGGAACATAGCGGGCGCGGCGGCACAGGTGGTGGTAGTGGCAGAATTATTGGCCTCCTTGGCTGGCATTCCGCTTTTGGAAGCACTGCCAAGACTGCCACAATGAGTGCTACCGCAAGTATCTTGTCTCTCTTCATGGTATCTATCTTTGATTTATACGAAAACAGGTGAGGGGAAGTTGGTTGTGCAGGGTGGTTCTTGCTTCTATATTTATACCCGTGCATGTGCATTCATAGCCCTCATGTTTCCTCTAGTCAGAAATTCTTGCGGGTGATGAAGAATTAAAAACTAGCAATGATAAAGGGAGTGAAGCCGGCTACTTAATGATATCATGAAAAGATTTATAGGTTCTAATTGGTTATGCATGTCTCATTCATTTTCTGTGGCAAAATTTTAGGTGACATACTACCTCATACCAAATGGTGTTGCTTGCCAACAACCTCCTTCCCACTCAATTGCGTTAATAAGAGAAGGCCATCAGTAGCCTTGTTCCAGTCCATCATTAATGTTTTAATAAACAAAAAAAAAAAAATCATTAGCTAGAGCGAATAATGTTTAACTTAGCTAGCTTGGACTAATTTCTCAATTTTCCAGAATATTACACACAGAACAAAAATGTGTAGTTTAAAAAAGAAAATAAAGAAGGTAACATATAGTGCTTGCTCTGTTGAATTCATGCAAGTTGTATACCTGTCTATCACATTATAAGATAGAAACGAAATAGGAGGAGAACCAAATGCCTCAAGATAAATTCTGTCCTCCATATAAGTGTAATCAATCGTGTGAAGCATTAAGATATTTCTTTCCAAGCACATCTAGCTTTTCGTTTTATATATGTCTACATCAAGTGGGAGACTAATATGTTAATAATCATAAGTTGACAAAATAGGATCACCAACAAAGAAGCTAACACACCTCAATTATTAGGAAGAAAGCCTGTCAATTATTTAGTACTCTCTTTTGGTTGCTATTCTAGGCAGAACAAATTTGACCATCTTATTCGTCATCCAATGAACCAACCAGTCTCTCCAACCTTGACATAAATATGTACCAAGATGTCTGCTTCGCTCCTCACAGATACTAAATATCTTGAGTCCCAGTGGTTTCTGCAGACGTCAAACAGTTTTGGCATCTACAGCTGACCTAGTGCTGCAAGTGAGACAAATCAAATTGTGAAGAAGAGCCTGAGGTTCTTCTATACATTCAAACCTTCAGAAACCCATAATTCACCTAGCATACAGCTAAAAAATGCTACCTCTGAAAAAGATACCCTAGATTTAACCTGAAAAAGAGAAGCAATTATGTGTTGATGTGATATAAATGATTCTAATCACTTGTTTTCAGTATTGGCGATGAATCGGAACAAGCCAGGACTGGATCAGCAATCCTGAAAAAGTTTGACAAGGAGAACTAGAAGTAGAAGGCACATTCATATCTAACCATCAAGCTATCAAGGCACCATCAAACTCACCGCGTTATGTCTCATCCATCCAAAACTTCCAATTTTTCATCCCTCCAAAGTCTACTTCATAGATATAAATCAAGTTGCTTCATATTCATATAGAAAAAGGAAAAATAAAAAGGAGTACAGAGAATGCCTACACGTTTGACCACAATGAACAAGGGCATAAACATGCAACACATCGGATTTCAAATGATTTTAAGATATAAGTTGTGAACGATCTGATATGATAACTAAATGCAACACATCAGAACTCATGCGAATTTGAAAAAGAATTGTAAATGATCTGATGTGCAGTGTAGAAACTAAGAGCTCATGTTTAAGCTGTACTCTACACAACACCAAAAAATAACTGCTAAATATAAGAGGATGTATCTCACAAAGCGGGCATTTCAATCTAATGTATGACATTGTTACTAGTTGCACGCCCATGCATATAGATAAATCAGGCACCAAAGTTGAACCTTGTGCAACAGTGCTTCTTTTTCATACTTTTTAATAGCCATAAACAGGATAAAAAAATCCATAATGAAATGTAGGTTCATCACCAATAACCACGAATATAAAGATATATGCAATGAAGTGCATACAAAAATATTGGTTGATAGAATGTGGCAGAGGTATCAATCCTTACGAAACTTTACATAGCATGGCAAATTTAACAAAAGTATACACATGCAAAGCCTAGCTGAAGAATCACAAAAAAAAAATCCACAATACAACAAATTTTTCAAGAGAAAATATTCAGCCCAATAGCAAATCATTCTTACTCTAAATTTAACCCTTTTTACTTGTCATTAACTTTGTCTTTGAGAGAGTTGTGTATCATATTCCCAATAATATTTCACAATTACATCTGTTGTTTGCACTTGTTCTCATCAAGCTCCTCCTCCTCTTCCTCATTTCTCAAGGCCATCATTTCCATGTTTTTCTTCACCTCCTCCCTCTGCAGCCTCAACAGCTCAGCCCTCCTCTGCTTTCCCTCCTCCAACAACTTCACAAATCTATCTTTAATCTCAAGCAATGGATCCCTCTCAATCAACTCACTATCTTTGTACACCTCCCTCAGTATTGCAGTCTTAATCCCACCTTTCAGTGACAAATAAAAAATTCCCGAATGCCTTGTGAACACACTCGAAAACCCATTTGAAAACCCGTACTCATCACTAAACTTCCCCAATATAGGAACCGGAATCCTCTTAAAAATTGACAGAGACAACAGCTCATGAAAAACCCCAACCATTCTTTTCTCCATTTCTCGTGAAGCTCGATCTAAACTCGACACATCCTCGTATGGAGATATATAACCTAGCTCTAACCAATCTCTAGTCCATTCCCTCATTTCCTTCTTCAAGAAAAACCCTGAAGGTAACTTCACATTGAAGTTAGGCCTAACATGAATCCCTGTAACCTTAGCTTCCTCTTCTGCTCTTAACTGAATAACAGATTTTGCGTACTCGGATTTCCAAGATTCCAACTGTAAAAATGATTTTCCTTCTCCAGGCCACCCTACTAATTTAAAGTACTTAGAATATTTAGGCACTAAATTAACTAAAAAATCATTAGGAAACCCAAATTCTCTCTTCACATGAACCAATTTATCAACACTAAGTACTTTATCTTTAGACATCATCAACAATTTACAGAGCTTAGCAACGATCAACTCCTCATTATCAGCGTAAATCTTTCTTTCCTCTTCTAGAAAATCTCTAAGCTTATCACTGGGACGCAAGAATAAAACTAAGTTGGATTTGGGTTTGATTCGATCATAGTAAGTTTCAAAGAGACCCGGGTATTTGTTCAGAAAAGAATTAACTCTTATGTTAAGGCGTAATCTCTCGCGGCGTTTTTCGAGGTAACGGAGCGGGATAACTTGACCCGGTTCATTTAGGACTTCTTTGAGGATCCGGGCACAGAGCTTGTACTCTTTGTCGTTCTCTATGGCTTGGTCTAGTTTCTGGTCTTTGCGCCACACTACTTTGAGGCTCGAAATGTGTTTGATTTGGTGGGTGAAATTAGGGTTTATGTGGGGTTTATATGTCGTTTGCAGGCTTTGTACGTAGAAGAAAAGGCTTTTGGTTTTGAAGAGCATACCTGAAATGTCCCTCCGAGCGACGAGAGAGGGAGAAACAGACCGCTAAAACCCTAATTTTTAGTGTGAGCAACGCCGTTCTAATGTGCCACTAGTGCTTACGATGAGGGAGAAGATCATGTGCCCCAAGTGCTTTTATATACTTGTCTATTAAAAGAAAAGGCATTGGGGTCCATTCAGATTTTCTTTTTTTAAAAATTTTAGATTTGAGAAATTCTCGTGAGCATGAAACATGCCAATTCTCAAAATCTCAGTATATTTCTTTAAGTAAAAGTACAATTTATATTCTTCGACGTTTTTCTAAAGTTTCGTATACTAAAAAATGACAGAGATAATATATCAATTCTCGTGTTTTTTAAATTATTTCATCAAAAATAATTTATTATTCATTATTTATAAAAAAAATTAATAAAATGTTTTGAGGAGAACGAGAAACCTCACTCACTTATTGAGTAATAATTTTTAAAATAACTTAATTATACTCTTTTATTATTTATTCTCTTAAATTTAGGTGTCAAACTTAAAGGTTCTCATAATTTCATTAATTAATGAATTATATTTCTAAAATTATGGAATTAAGTTAAAAAATTAATTATCTTTTTAAAAAAAATTTATTATTAAACTTTACAACATTTATAAAAAGTTGGCTGAACAATAGAGAAGAGCATCCAATTTTTTTCTATTACAACTTCTTATGATTTTTCTTCTATTTTCCTTCCATTATTTATTATTGGTAATGACTATAATGCATTGTATTATTATAGTATAAAATGATTATTTAATAGTACATATAAGTAAGTCCAACTCGTAAAGTAGATGTTAGTCAAATTAAATTGAACTATTATATATTTGGTTTCTGTGTGTCTTTTTATCTTTATTTTGTTAGTCTCAATTAGATAAACAAAAAATAAAATTTACTCATTAAAATTTTGAATTAATAATTTGACATTGTTTGTAGGAAACAGCACAAAAAGTCCACCCCAATGCCAACTACATAAGTCCACCCGAGACCAACCACATAAAATCCCGCCCTGAGGCTGACCACATAAGTCCGCCTGAAAAGTTAATCATGTAAATCTGCTTTAAGGCGACCGCATAAGTTCCCCCTGAGGCTGACCACATAAGTTTACCCAGATGCCAACTATATAAGTTTGCTTCGAGGCCAACCATGTGTAAGTCTGCCCTAAAGTTGATCACTTAAGCTCTCATTGAACTCGAACACTTAAAGCTCTCACCTAACCTGAGCACCTAACCTTTTTTCAAGCTCGAACACTTAAGTTTCACTGAACCCAAACACCTAAGCTCCTCCTAAGCCCGAACACCTAAGATTCCCCCAAAGCCCAAACACGCTCCATTTTGAGCTCGACCACGTAATCCCGAGGCCCCGCCACGAAAGTTGGCCTAAGGTTAACCACATAAGTCTTTTTAAAGCCAACCACTTAAGCTCTTTTTAAACTTGAACACTTAAATCTCTCACTGAACTTGAGCACTTAAGTTCTTTTCGAGCTCCAACACTTAAACCCTTATTAAACCCACACATCTAAGCTCTCCCCTGAGCTCAAATACTTCATCTATCCCCAAGCCCAAACACTTAAGCTCTCCCCTGAGCCTGATCACTTTAAGCTTTTCCTAAGCCCAATCATTTAAGCTCTCATCGAGCCCCGCTATCTAAGCTATCACCGAACCCAAACACTTAAGCTCTAACCAAACTCGATCGCCTAAGTTCTCGATTGAGCCTGATCACTTCTCACTGAGCCTAATCACCTAAGCTCTCATTGAGTCCAACCACCTAAGCTCTTATCGAGCTTGAGCACCAAAGCCTTCCCCTGAGGCCAATCACTTAAACTTTTATCGAGCCTGAACACTTAAGCTCTCACCAGCTCGAACACCTATGCTCTCCCTAAGCCTGACCACCTAAACTCTTACCAAAGTCGAGCACTTAAGTCCTTACCAAAGTCGCATAAAATCCCTTGTCAAAGTCATGAAGGCCTTCATCGAGGCTACCATAAACCCTGGTTAAGGTTGTCATAAACCCTCATAAAGGGTGTTGTGAGCCCTCATTAAGGCCATATAAGCCCTTATTGAGACCACATAAACTCTTATCAAGGCTTTGTAAGCCCTCACTAATGCCACATAAACTTTCACCAAGGTCATATAAGCCATCTTCAAGGTTAATCATGTAAAATCAAAGACCTCCTTGGTTAGACTATCTAAAGAGCCAGTAAAAAACCTTATCATTTATACCAATATACTAAAATAGAACCTTAGGAATTGAAAATTAAGCTGTAACCTTATGCAAGCTCTCACTGTGATCGACCGCTATTAAAGCATCCCAAGGATCGAGAAAAAAACTACCCCAAACACATACAAAAAAAAAAAAACTAGCTTGATCTAAGTACAAGGTTGGAACAAACTAAGGGCTCGCACTAATTAAGTACCTTAAGACAAACTTGAAATCTTTTAATTCAAACTATAATAAAAATTTTTAGTATCAAGCCAATTAAAAATAAAAACTGAGAGACTCTTGTTTTCCATAGTTTTCAGAATCAATCATAATTCTAAAAAAAGGGGGTTCTCATAAAAAAAAAGGTCTTCATCCTATAATATGAACCTAATTAATTAAAATTTTATACCCCTAAAATCGTAGGATTATATTAAAAAATTAATATCTTTAAATCACGATAATTAATTATCATCTTAAATGGATTTTATTACTAACTCTTATAACACATATAAAAAGGGTTCAACAATGAATAAAGCATTCAACTTTTATTTATTACAACTCAACGTGATTTTTTTCTCTATTTTTCTTCCATTATTTATTATCTACCATGATCATAATGTCTTGTACTATTATTGTGTAAAATATTATTTAATAGTGCATACTAATGAGCCCATCAAAATGGTAAAGTGGACATAAGCCCAAATTTAATTAAACTACTATATATTTGATGTTATTGTGTCTCTTTATTTTTACTTTATTAGTCTTAATTAATTAAATTTAATTCGTTGGCTTGTGACTTATCCAAAATTTATAATTAACACTATTTAATTGATAAATTATCACTCAATTTTTTTTTAAATTAAATAATATTTAAGAATATAATATCACTTTTCTTAATAAATAAAAAAAAAGTTACTTCGCTACTATCTACATTGCTAAATTAAAATTTAAAAAATATTAATTTTCTCAAATATAAATAGGAATGATACATAAAAATTAAGAAAATAATATAAGCAATATTATGACCTGAAAAAAAATAAAAGTTGATATTACTCTCTCGACCTTTATTTCCGACGCTGGAGAAGAACTTAATAAATTTTTTTTTTTAAGTGGCTCGTTTGTCTTTCCATATATTCTTTTTGTTTTTGAATAAACTCTCACATATATTTTGATCTATTTTGACTTGTTCTTATTTGAATTACGTTAAATTGGGATTGTTTTGTAGTTCCAGATATGGAAACCGGTGTATACTATTAAGAATTGATCTTCGTACAATATTTGTTAGAGGAACCAACAATGGCAATCGAGAGTAGAGACCAAATTGAAAAAGTCAAAATATTATTATTATTATAAGGATTGGAGGTTTTCATCTCAACCTCCTGTCTACAAATTTCTCCCTATTTGCCTCTCTATTCATCAATTAACTTTTAATGGTTAATCCATTTATTTATTGCAATAGGACAGTGGTATGCTTATAAGCCTTAATGATATGTCAATATACTTCTCAATTGTTTACTTTTTAATTTTTATTAATAAGATATTTATACGAAATTAATTAATAATAATTATACAAGATACAAAATTAATCGAGATATAAAATTTATATTTTGTACATATAACATTATTAATAAAAAGTAATGCTAAATCAATCCACATAAGATTCTTACTACTCTATTAATATTGATTTTATTTTATTTGAACAAATTATGCTTTAATTTTTTTTTAAAGTACTATATGTATATATGCATTATTCAAGGCGGAGCATCACCTTCGCCATAAACTCTCGATAAATGCATTATTCAAATTCTTGATCATACAAACAGATGCAGTGTTAAAAATAGTGATGAATAAAACAAATAATATATAGCATGTGATAATATACAATAATGATAAATTCGTTTTTTTGGGAAAAAATTATATAAAAATTTATACATATCTCTTTTAAAAAATATAACCATACCAATTTAAAAAATATGAAAAAAAAACATTTAATTAATTTAAATTAAATCTATCATGTATGCAGGGAGTAAGTAGTGTGGGGGTTCCAATGCTACATATTAAATTGGTTGTAAAATGTTTTGCTACATATTAAATTTGATTTTAAATAGAGCATCCAAAATGTACAAACAGTATAAACCCGCACCGCACCGCACCGCACATGACAAAATCCCACAGAAAAGAAAGCAAGCTGACTGACTAGTGACTGCTACTCTGTCCCGTCTTCGTTACCAACCGGTGTCGCTTTTCATCCAACACCCCGTAAAGCGACAAAAATCACCTACGGCACTCCAAAACACACAACACCGCCAGTTCCATCAGCACTACCACCGCTCGTTTTTTCGCTATCTCCCCCCCACCCGCCCGCCCGCCCGCCCGCCCGCCCGGGGATGAAATTGAAATATTCGATGTTGCTGCTAAACGCCCTAACCCTAGCTCCAACCACCATGTCACCCAACCACATCGTCTTTGAACCGGACGACATCAAGTTCGGGAATCCCCGGTGGTTCGTCTACGCCGGCGTCTCTTGCCTCCTCGTGCTCTTCGCCGGAATCATGTCCGGCCTCACATTAGGCCTTATGTCTTTGGGCCTCGTTGAGCTCGAAATTCTACAAAGAAGCGGAACCTCCACTGAAAAGAAACAAGCCGGTCGGTGCGCCGTCCAATCTTACTCGTATCCAAGTTTGAAGTTTTGAATTTTACATTTGCCTTCCGAGTAATTAATTGTTGTTTCTTTGCATGCAGCTGCTATACTGCCCGTTGTTCTGAAGCAGCACCAACTTTTAGTAACTTTGGTTCTATGTAATGCTTGTGCTATGGAGGTAGAGCTAACGAGAATGGATAGCCTGTACTGGTCTGTATCCTTCATCTGACTTTTGGCTTTTGCTTTTGCTTTTGCTTTTGCAGGCCCTGCCTATCTGCCTTGATAAAATTTTTCATCCTTTCGTTGCCGTGTTGCTCTCCGTTACTTTCGTTCTAGCTTTTGGAGAGGTTTTATGCGTTTATAGTTCACGATGTTTGATTTTCATATATTATAATGGCCTCGAAGCAGACTAATTTCTGACATATCATTTTTGAGGCAGATTATTCCACAAGCGATATGCTCGAGGTATGGACTTGCTATAGGTGCAAACTTTGTGTGGCTCGTCCGTGTTTTGATGATCATCTGCTATCCCATTGCTTTCCCTATTGGAAAGGTAATCTCATCACCGGCAGTTGAATTTTGATTTTGCTTTTGGAGACTTGTATAATAAAAGTTGTTGCTTCATGGTGGGGGTTGTTTTTGGGTAATAGAGTCACAAATGGCAAAATAGACTTAAATTCCAACAAAATTAATAGGCAATTTTCAACCTTATCTGATGGTGATAAACAAATGTTATTCAAAGTCCTATACTGGATGGAGATGCTGTTGGGCTTCAAAACCATATGAATTGGTATCTGATATTTGCTGATTTACTACCACCTTCCCTTGGATCCGTGAAGTGAGATCATATTAAGAGGTTGGCAAATTGTGATTTTGTTTATCTTCTTGTTTACAGAATATGCAAACCACTGGTCCCTTAACAGATATGATGCCCAAGCGTTAATATGTTGTGTATAGGTCAACCCACTCATCCAAGAAGTACACACACATAAATACTTGTTAATTTTGATAAGTTGCATTGTTCAAGCTAAACATACTTGCTTTGACGCTTTTTAATGTTCTTAATTTGATAAGGAGACTGTCTAGTTGCATAATTGTGTAGTTTATCATTTTACTTGACATTGTAAGTACACCATTCATTGTTGAGGGGGAAAAAGTAAATTGTTGCATTTATTAAGGATATTTCTAACTTAAAAAGGCTTTCAGGTTCTGGATGCCATTCTTGGACACCATGATGCTTTATTCAGGCGGCCTCAGTTAAAAGCCCTTGTCTCTATCCATAGTCAAGAGGTGACCTGCTTCAGTCAGTAGTCTGTATTACATGTTTTTCCCCTGCATTTTTTCTAGAGTTTGTTAATAATTGTGGCTCTTCTTGGTCTTTATCAGATAGTAGGAATAATAAGTGTTAGACAACAATAATTTTGTTGTTATATCCAGCATTTTCTAACTTTCCATTTCTATCAAATTTAGGCTGGCAAAGGGGGCGAACTTACACATGACGAGACAACAATTATCAGTGGCGCACTAGATTTAACTGAAAAGGTATCTGTTGCTATGGGTTGACTTGCTCTGCCTCTGAAACTTATGTCATCATTGTACCTCATTTTGGTATGGGATGAGGATAATTTGTAGAGAGCATGGAAACAGAAATTGATTCACTTTTCTGGCTCCTGCCCTCTTCTAAAAGGAAGTCTTTTAAGTATGGCATTTGAAACAGGAATTTACTATGTCAACTCTAATTTGATCTCTAATTTGTATTAAAGGGGAAGCTTTCCTCATATTTTTCCCTTGACTAACAGGCCACCTATTTATTGTAGTATGAGAAAGAAACGAGAATGGATTGCCATTTTAACTCTTTGAAGAGTGGTTTCTCAGTAGTGACGGTTAATCAAAATTTTCTATAGGGTTAGGGTTCTAAAGGACATAGACTTTGCTGTTCAACTTACAAGCTAAACGTGTGATATTTACGTGCATGTCATTTGTTGCTATATCTCAGCAGCTATATTAGTCCTTTCTTGGTCAACTTCTTTTTTACTGTTGCTTGTTATGTTGCTGACATCACTTGAGACCATCCAAGTGCTGCTTATGTTCCATAATTTTCAATTCACAAGCTTTTGTTGTTGTAAATCTTTTGGACTTTAAATTTAATCATTTTGTGTGTACTGCCTTCGTTCTGTTAAATAATTATAATTTTAAAGTTTCTTTTAACATGCAGACTGCAGAAGAGGCTATGACTCCGATTGAATCAACATTTTCCTTAGATGTCAATTCAAAACTGGACTGGTGAGTTTGGCTTTATTATGGCCTTTTCCTTAATTGTTTAGCTTCTTGGTGCTTTTAGCTGCCAAATACCCATGACAGAAGCTTTTATTTTAGTTGTGCAAAGAACTGCTATGGTCTGTTTTTGCTGCAAATTGGTAATGTTCATAACAGTAGGGACCATATTGGGTTATATGCTGAAGTCTCGGATTCTTTGGTTGTCTGAATAAATGGGCATTTGAGGTTGGGAAATTGCATTTATTACTGAAGAACCTGAGCTAATCTGTAGAGCCTTTTGTCGATCTTTGTTGTTGAAGTGACTAGAAGAATCTCTCTATGGACTAAAAAAATGAAAGGGTCGTTGGCTTTCCCTCTCATTCCTCATAAGCAGGGAAAAGTAGTCTCTGGGGTGCTTGAAACATCTACTTTATACATCAGAAGCTATCTTATAAAGAAATTACTTGGACTTCTAATGCAGGGAAGCAATTGGAAAAATTCTTGCACGAGGTCATAGTCGTGTACCTGTCTATTATGGAAATCCAAAAAACATTATTGGTCTCTTACTGGTGGGTGTCAAATTCATGGCCACTCTCAAGCTCTATGTTGACTATGGTTGTTGTTATTGTTAGCTTGCAGAATATAAATTAGTTAGCCTTTTCCAATATTTTGTTTTTTGAGGTTTAGGTGAAAAGCCTTCTAACAGTGCGAGCAGAAACCGAGACTCCTGTTAGCGCTGTTTCTATACGGAAAATGCCCAGGTGCACCTTCTTTCTCCTCATCTTCTCTTATATTTTATTCTCTATGAAAAAAAAAATGCAAGTTCTAATGCGTGAATGTTGCAGGGTTCCAGCAGATATGCCTTTGTATGATATCCTCAACGAGTTTCAAAAGGGAAGCAGTCATATGGCTGCTGTAGTGAAGGTTAAAGGAAAGAGCAAATATTGTCAGCCAATCGGTGATGAAGAGAAATTCAAGGAAAACAGAGTAGCCTCTGTGATTTCTCAATTAACTACTCCCTTGCTAACCAAGGATGCTGCTACATCAGGAAGTGTTTTCGTTGACATTGACAAAACGACAAAGCCCGACAGAAATAATCAAGTGCTGCCACCACAACATGGTGCTTTTGCAAAAAGCTTGCCTCTCTTGTCAGATGATATTGAAGATGGAGAAGTCATTGGCATCATCACCCTAGAGGATGTTTTTGAAGAACTTTTGCAAGTAAGCTTGCTTCTTCTCATAGATGTCAAACGTCTGTTCATTTGCTCAACCTGTGCTTAGTTGCCATGCTAAGTCACTAAATTTATGCCAGCTCAAAATGTATTCTACACATGGTTCATAAATGATCTTGTGATCCTCTTCCTAATACAGGAGGAAATTGTGGATGAGACTGATGTGTATGTTGATGTTCATAAAAGGTACTGTTTGTTCTAATTTTCCTGGCCCTTATGTTTGGAAAAAAGAATATATACTGCTATCAGTTTATGTGAAATGTTGAGTACTGATTACTTTTTCAGGATACGCGTGGCTGCTGCTGCTGCAGCTGTTTCCACCATGGCCCGGGGTCCATCAAGTTGGAAGTTGACTGGGCAAAAGGCTGTTGTAAGTGTTGATGAAATTTGCTAGTTTTGCATTTGAACTCGTGTCCTTGACTTTTAGGGATGATTCGGTAAAACTAGGTTGTCAACTTGTTTTGTTTTCAAATTAAAGAGATTTTTGGTCACCCTGCTATTTCACACGTCAGTTTTTAAATGGTTCTGTATATAAATCTATTTGCTATTCTTCTTTTGTGTGACTCATGGTTTTTGCTCAGAACTAAAATGAAAATGCTTTTGAAAATCTTATAAACTGTTACTGCACAAACATTTTACAACAGAAATTTTTTCCTTTTCTGCATCTTACCAGAAGTTATTTCCCTGCAGAAGCCAGATATGAAGCTTGTTGCCAATTTTCATCTTTGTATTGGGTCAGATGTCATAGATTGCAATTCTAATAATACCATGAAATTGTTATAGATTACCTTTCCAAATAGCTTTTGGCGCGGTGGATCATTTTTCACAACTCTGAATTCTTTTATTAATTTTTTTTTAAAGAAAGTTTCAGAAGGAACAACTTGTAAAGAAATTTGACAAAATTTGTACGCTCCCATGTTTGAGATGATTTTTGGGGGGGTGGGGTGGGGGGCTCATTGGGATAGATATAGATGAGCAATACCCTCCCTAGAAACGTATAAGAAGTGGGGGGTTTCTGTTGGTTACCTAATTATATGGAGGCTGTCCTTCAGGGCCCTCAGAGTAAGCAGGGGCAAGCTGCTAAGAAGGCTGCGGATTCTGACTTGCAATCAGTTAGATATCCAGGCACTTGAAAGAGAGGCTTCTCTTCTAGACAACAACAACAACTACAAGCAGTGAGTCATTGGTTTTAGTGTGGCAAATTAACTCTGAAGTTTGTATCTCTCCTGTCACTAGCCTCTAGCCTCCTACATGTAATGTATATGACTTACCTGTAACTATGCTTGGTAGATTGATTGTGCTTGTGCATGTGCATGTAAGATGTATGTAGCTCTTTACTGTTCTCTCTTCTCTTGAGGTGACAAACTAGCCTATGTTTTTGTGTTAAAAAGTTTTTTTTTTGAGTTTATCGGAAGTCAACAGATTTCACTGCCTCTCTCTAGGAATTAATTTATGTATCTGCTACAGATTTCATTGCCTCTTGTTTTCTTTAATAAGACTAACATAATAGGCTTTGCCATACAATGCAAAGCCCACGCCAATTCACAAAATTTCGATGTGATTAGGACATTAATAAACATATAGAACAATCCATTATATTTTACTTTTGGAAATTTTCACACTAGATTTGATAACGAGAAGGACAAAAATATGTATTTAATGATGGTAAAAAGCTGGAATAGGTAAAGGATATAAACTCGAGATATGTGGATAATTGTTTATTCTTTCCGAATTTATCACTATTTTATCAAAGAGAAAAAATAGAAGAGATCGAAATTTATTGAAAAAAGGGTAAAATTGAAAATACACTTTGGCAAAATTTTCTGGACTAGCACCAATTAGTACCGGCTGAATCTTTACCGTGGCATGCAAAGCAATTCCACGCATGACGTACGTACCCCACTCAGCACCGAAGTCAAATTCATACCAGTTCGATAAGACCATAATGCCCTCACCGTAATCCAATAATTACAAATGCATTCGATTTCTTAGCCGTGTTAGTCTCCTCGTAACAGCGAAATTGTATTTTGCATTCCAAATAATAAAGACTACAAATACCGTACCAATCTCTTCGTCCTCTTCTCTCACTTTGCACTGCCTTTGCGTTTTCCTGAGAAACGGACACTGGAAATTCCATACCAATTTCGTCTCCTTCTTCTCTCGGATTCACAATCTCTTGCAAGGTCTGTTCTTTTCATATTTTCCTCCTCTTTTTGCTTAACGAGATAACACAGCACTGAAAAGGAAGATAATAACAGAATTCATCGAGAGAATTTTTCCCTTGGCTTTTTTAAATCCTTTTCTTCCAACTCAAAGGAGACAATTTTAGGTTTCTATTATTTTCTTTATTAGTAGCATATTGAATCCAATTCAATACCTTGGTTTTTCGTATTGGATTCTTTGTTTCGTATTGCCATCAGTTTGTTTCATATTGCTATCAGTTTCTGTTTCTCTGGCAAGTTTATTTTTTCTGTGAAAACCTAGGGTTTTATCACGATCACTTTTTTTTATTTTAATTTTTCTCTTTCCCTTAGCAACCAAGCAGTGCATTACATAAGGGTTCTATGTTTTTCTTGTTCGAACTGGATTGCGATCTCAATTTGCCTTGTGATTGTGCATATATCTTTAGTTTTATTTATTCTTTTAAAAAATTTGTCTTTGTATATGCGAATTGTCGGTTATGATTTTATATTAAGCAATTTTGTTCAATTGCCCCTTTATTTTATTTTACTTTTTTTTTGGTATTATTTATGTTTTTTTTTTAAATAATGCTTTGTTTTTATTGTAGTTAATTGATTTTGTTACAATTTAATGTCTGCAGATCAATGGGTTTCAATAAAGTTTATAAATGCTTAATGGAGATGTTTCCTCAGGTATCTGCAGCTTCTAAAGCCATTGAATTCATAACAAAGCATTATAGTGTTTGTTTATTGGTTCTTATCATGCAATTGTATACTTTCGGTTCTTTTGATTGATATTATGATGAAAAATCATGGTTGATATAACAATGAAAAATCATGCTCAAGTGTCATTGCAGAGGATGTGTATGTGCTTTCTAGCGTATTGAGCTGAGAAAGAATTTTATACTGTACTTCAAAACTTGTCTGTTTCTTTAAGTTAGTTGATATTAAACTTCCCCTTTAGTTTTTGTTGGAAAATGATTATTCATTCTACATTGTTTATGAAATGAGGATTTGGAATCAAGCATTTAATTGAGGTTGGATGGAATAAATTCATTCGAGTAAATGATCCTTTTCAAATGTGTTTCTGCATTTATCTGTATGTAGTTCAACATTTTTGTCATATTTTACAGTGGCTTCATTTTTTTTTTTCTAGAAGTAAGGTTTAACCATTTATATGTTTTCTACGGTACCTGAATGTAGTTGCCATTATTACCTAAAATATCATTTGTTTTTGGAGTAAGAATAAGTTGTATAAAAGCTCCTATTGAAATAATTGATCCTGGAAAACTTGTATCTTTTTTATGTTAAATCCGACCATTTGATCATCTTATCTCATTGTGTGCAGATTGATACACGCCTATTGAAGGCTGTTGCTATTGAACACAGCAAAGATGCTGATGCAGCTGCAAATAGTGTTCTTAACGAGATTCTTCCTTATTTTTCAAAACAGTCTCTTCCTGCAGACCAGAGTGCTTCTAGTTCTACCCCTGTGAACCAAAGTCCTACAGGTCATTCAGATGGTGATGAAAGAGGTATTTCTGTTACCTCTGTTAAAATTTTGGATTGCTTTATGCTCCAAGATTTCAGGATCAGGTTGATTGATATGATTTTTACCATTTTTGTCTTCTTGACTGTGCTTCTTTGATTGGAAATATTTTCAATATTCTTTTCCCTTTTAACTTGCATGGTAGTTGCAACAAGGATTCTTATATTTGTTTACAGAAGTAGCATCTACTTAATACTTGTGCATTATATATCACCTGTTGGACATGCAGCTGAACCTGAGGAGCGAAGCACTTTGCGTCGAAGGATAACAGCAAGGAGAAAAAATATAACTCCATCCTCTTCCATGGAACCAGGTTCAATAACCAGTGGATCTGCCACTAATACTGATCTTGCAGATGCTCATAATTCTGATTCAACTTATCTGAGTAAGGCATTGAATGATTCTACAGGCTCACATTTTTATGATAGTCAGTTATTTTGTAATAATGAAAGTGAGGAAGTGATATTGCTGGGGAGGACTCAGGAAAGTGGTGTTGAACTTGGGTCAAATAAGGTGTCCACTGCTATGCCAAATGCATTGACAAATGGTGAAGGTGGAAATGCTGATCTTGGTCAAGTATGTTCTGAAAGCAACAAATCAGTTCCATTGGACAAAGGCCAAGGCATCAATGTTAAGGTTGATACTGAACATACTCCATTTTCCATGTCTACCTTAAACGATATTGCCAATGGCAGCTTGACTGATTGGAAAGATTTTGATGGTCCTGGGGTCACTGCTGCTGGTACATCTTGCTGTGGAATAAGTCATCAATTGGAATCATCTTTAGATTGTCCCCTTGTGAAGTTCGAAAGTTCTGTTGCTCAGATGGGCATGTCATCTGTTCAAGAGCATACACCAGATGTCCCAGAATGTGTCGTTGAATCAGATATTAGTTCTGTAACCTCAAATCCTGATTGTGGAGAAATGGATTCCTCTGATCTTATATCTAAGCAAGAAAACACCATGAGTGAAAAGGGCGATATTGTGGATGATAGCTTTGTTACTAGATCAGGCCAAATGTGCAGGGTTGATTTCCTTGAAGATATGATTGAAGATGCCAAAAGTAATAAGGTATTTTGTCCTTTGTAATTTGTTCAAGTTTTGAATTTTGAATAATTTAGAAAATAATTTACACATTTTCCAGAACACAAACTGTAAGAACTAGTCTTTCAGTTAGGGAAATGAATATTGAAAAATATATTATTGATAGTGTTTAGAGTGTACAGTTATAAGTTCACTAGTTGTATGATCATATCCATTGTGTAGAACATTTTTGAGTTTTCACTCTCATAGGATAGAGAATTATGTGTTCCTTTTATTGACAGACAATTAATAAATCTTGTATTCATGATGCAGAAAACCTTGTTTACAGCCATGGAGTCAGTTATGAACCTTATCAGAGAAGTTGAAATTCAAGAGAAAGCTGCTGAAGAAGCTAAAGCAGAAGCAGAACGGGGAGGTTTGGATATCCTCGTTAAGGTGGAGGAACTCAAACAGATGCTGGCACATGTGAGGGAAGCAAATGGCATGGTAATAATATATATTACTTCAACCATCGATTATGGAACTTGTTCGTAACTATTATGGAAGTATTGGATTTTGATGAATAAGTCAAAAAGCTGAACGTAGATTATAATTTTTGTAGCATGCGGGAGAAATACATGGAGAAAAGGCAATATTAGCTACTGAAGCAAGGGAGCTTCAAAATCGTCTACTCAGCTTGTCAGAAGAAAGAGATAAATCTCTTGCACTTCTTGATGAGGTATTGTCTTAGACTTTGTATATATGTTTTTTATTGACTGATGAATAGGGTCTTCGAATACTTATAGGAGGTAATTTGCAGTTACCTATTACAGTTCTGCTTATTTATATATGGCTATATTGTTTTAATGTTTATTTATTTTTAAAATTTTAAAATCCATGAGATATAAATATATCTGGAAATTGGATCTTACCATTGTTATTGTTCCTTTATCTAGGTTTTAGAGTTGCATTTTTTGGAAAAAATATTTTATACCAGTCCAGAAACACATAGGAAAGAAATTTAAATATTTTAGAAATTGCAATGTGGCCATTATATCTTAGTTTATTTTTGTACGCAATTTTGCTGCAGATGCGTGAAACACTTGAAGCTCGGCTAGCCGCAGCTCAGGAGATGAGAAAAGTCGCTGAACAAGAAAAACTTGAAAAGGAAGAATCTGCCCAAAATTCTCTTGCTGAACAAGAAGCGATCATGGAGAAGGTGGTCCAAGAGTCAAAGATTCTACAAAACCAGGCAGAGGAGAATTCCAAGGTAGCTACTGATATTATATCAAAAGTCCATATACCACTGCAACAGGAAAAATATGACTTGTAATTTTATCTTGTTGCAGCTAAGGGA
This sequence comes from Ailanthus altissimus, assembly GCA_946807835.1. NCBI lineage: Eukaryota > Viridiplantae > Streptophyta > Magnoliopsida > Sapindales > Simaroubaceae > Ailanthus > Ailanthus altissimus. The sequence continues at coordinate 28,482,019 of OX327684.1, forward strand.
GTTTCTCATGGACCGTGGTCATGTCGTAGATTCATTGCAGTAAGTGTTGATGTCCATATTTTATGTCATGATCTCCTTAACTCAAATATCATCATTGCATTTGATATAAAAGGTTGTATAGATAGATGCGTGTACCTTTCTAGCATGCATGTTTCTATGCATGGATTTGGATTTGGATTTGAGAGTGTTTTCTTTGGCAGGGGAGAGATATCCGTTATTTGCCAAGATGTGAGATTGCTGAAAGAGAAGTTCGATGAGCGGGTTCCATTAAGCAAGTCTGTATCCTCAAGCCAGACTACTTGCATCTTAGCCTCTTCCAGCTCATCTGTGAAGAGCATGGTTTCTTCTCTACTTGCCGAGCAAGGCATGCCAGCTGGGACCCCAAAGAAGATGAGCCCTACCCCCTCAGTTGATGCTCAATCACCGAAAAGCAGACTTGAAGATGGAAGAATTGCAGATGATTGGAAGGAGCTTTGTGATGATGGGTGGGATATCTTCGAAAAGGAGGAAACAGAACTAAATTGCAAAGGCCTGTAAATCGGAATGAGGGAACTCTTGGTTTTGGGTTTGGTATGTAGCCTAAGGTCTGTATGGTGCTAAGCATGAATCCAATTTTAGATTTTTCAAAGAGCTCTTATTATTCTATTACTCATTTCTATTGGGTTGAACATTGTTCTCTCTTTTACAAACATAGCTAATGGCTACTTTGTACAGCTAGTTTTTAAATAAATCAATGGAATTGGAAGCTTTTTCTTTTTTCTTTTTAATACGATATCGAGCGATGACTTCTTGTCTCAAGGCAGTGTGGATATTGTACAGCGGTGCTTGCTCGATGACCCATGTTCTTGCCGGATAACCCGTATTCTTGATGCTCGTTGACCTTGTATGTATCTTTGCATTATTTATTTTTGTTGCCACCGAAGTTTTTTTTTTTGTGGAACTTAGATATAAGCCTTGTAGAGGACGTAGTTTAAGCCCCACAACAATTAGGATCGTCTTGGTGAAAAGAAAATGAGAGTTCAGTGTGTTCTTAATGTATTGTGCTCTTTTTACAATCGAGTCGTGTTTATTAAATCATAGGAAACAGATGAGATTGCAACCAAAAACTGAGAAGGTAAAAACATCTTCTTGGTAAAATTTGATTTTCTAATAGATTTGTATGATCATTGAAGTGGAGCTGCATTCTACCTAACAAAAAAGAAAATTGGAAAACTCAAAACAAAAAAAAAAGGTTTTAAGTATCACATTATCGTCAAATGTGATGAGCGGATGGATCATTGATGAATACATTCAGTGAGCGTAGCACTTCAAATTGTTCATAAACCCTATTTTGTAATTAATAAAATCACAAAGTCATTAGATGGTACGAGAGTTCAAGGAACCTCAGCAAGAGCAAGTCCATATGATCAGCTATCAGCATTCTTAATTTACATATGACAAGTAATTTACAATGAGCAGACTGGCAATGCTGCCTTGATCTAACCTGTCTATCTTGACCATAAAAATTAGTTCGAACTTTGATGAGAATAACAACCACCATTTTTTGGCGGTTAAATCTCAACAGCAAAAGCAAGCTCCACCTAGCCCATCCTAGCCCTGCCAACATAGGAGCATTACAGAGCATCTCCATATAATATAAAGCCGCGCTCGCTGCTCCCTAATTTGCTTTGAACACCTCTGCCATGAGCGGGACTTGGTGCTTCTCAACGATGCCATATCAATAAGAAACTGAAATCGAATTGCAAGTAAAGCTTGAGGGAACTTGAACTTTGGTGGGTAAGTTGTACAAGTTGAGAACTAGCTATTTTTGTGGTTTGAAGCGCTCTTCAGGGCCTTACATATATAGAGAGAGGAGTCTTGAAGATATGTGGAGAAACAATATGTGGTGGATGACAAATGCTGGCCCCTTGTTAGAAAGAAAATTACAAAGCAGACCTAGCCATTGCATTGTCTGCTTGCCAAAACCGTTCTGACTAGGACTCGTCATCAACTTCCTTTATTGAGGGTCATCCCTGTCTCCCATGGATGCTTACCGTTATCCACATTTCCACAACCATGCTTGTATGATTGTTTCATTTTTCAATTCTTCTTGCTAGTTTCTCATTTGTTAATTATAAGAGTCTGATACAAACTTTGGGAAAATCTAAAGTGTAAAATTAAAAGTTCAATTTGAAAATTCCTTGCCACCCAGACCCTCCACATCAAGTGACCCCCGGTGTGAAAGCTCTCCCAACTGAATCTGTAAGCAGTGTCACATGTTAAGAAATCTGACTCATCAATTAATCAAAATCGAATAAGAAAATAACCTAAAAAAATTAGTACACCAATCATTGTTAGGTGATACATAATTGCCTTTACTTTAGTATTATGTATCATGGTTCATGAGCTTGTAGTTGGGTCTTCAATCATATGATATTGATGACCTTAATCAAGTTGTTAGTTATTTAGCAAACGCGGAAACTCTGAGGCATTCAAAGCTTTCAATTATATGAAGATATGATATTATAATCCTTCAACTTCTTAATGTAACACGAGGCATATGTCATTAAAAATTTTAATGGTCAACCTCAGATTAGCCTCAAAACCCACCACTCTTTTGTTCTATAGCTTCTCCTGATATCGCGATAGGATTTTTCTCTTGATCGCCATGAGGCCAACAATTATCCCTCCACTAGTTGCTCACTTTTGCTTGCTTATGGATAAACCCAATTTCGCAGTGCGACAAAATTACATCATGTAAAGAGCCCACAGATTGTGCCACTGAACGAAACAACAATAACTAGGGGCAACTCTAAACTCACTAAGTTCCATCTTCACGTGCACATGTCTCAGTAAGTTAAAACCGATATTTCTTCATAGTCAATCCGACATGCCGGCCACACTAATTATCCTTTCCAGCAATGACAGACTAGTTCAAATTCAATTACGTGCACCTCATGTTATATTTTCATTGCTTCCTGTACCCTACTTCCTTATCTTTACAGGGGCATAGTCCTTGACCCCTCGCCTTCACCAATAACGTTACATGTTATATTTTCATTGCTTCCTGTACCCTACTTCCTTATCATTACAGGGGCGTAGTCCTTGACCCCTCGCCTTCCCCAATAACGTTACATGGCCTCTTCTGCAGCCCTACTTGTGGACACAATGAGTTGTTCTGGCCACCCCGATTAAACCAGTGGTCTGGAATCCCGACACGCATTCTCTTGAGTCATTATCAACCGTTCATAAGATTCTCTCGTGGGCTCAGGCCACGTGGAGTACTGAGCTAGTGTTGGTTGTGGTAAAAGTTCTGAATTGAGAAAGGTTGTCAAACCCTTATCTCAAACTAGGGAAAATATCAATCGATGAGAGTTACATGGAGAATGTTGTGTTGCTACCGATACGAATGCAAATTCAATAAAAATCCAAGTTGTCGGGAAAATTTTATTGTGTTATAATGGAGATTCATAAGTAGGATCCATAGAAGAGGTTGAAATAGAATCATGCATGAAGTAATGTATATTACACGTGCGGAGGAAATGGCCAACAGTCGCATTTTTAGAAATTATGTTATAAATCTTGCTTCTGTTGATGTTCATAAGCAACAAAATGAGACTCATTAACTATGTTATAGATGGAGATTTCATTTTGTTCTGAAATTTAAGTGTGCTTATAGAGAAATTTCATTTTCTGAGAAAATCAGTGATTGAGTTGTAAAACAAAATAGGGTTATGTTAATGCTGTATCTTAAAGACACATGTTAGGAAATTAATTAAAATTAGTTCCTTTCAAAAAGAAAGAAATTAATTAAAAATGGAAGTAATAAATGTAATTTTTTTATACCCAAAATAAATGTAATTTGTTATTAAAAGTATTTTGATCTCTAAACTAATTTGAATCGGGTATGCTTATTTGATTGGTGTGTATTTTTATTTATACATAATCAAAATTTAGTTCTTTGTTATAGTTCTATATTTTGTTGACAGCCAATCATTTATCATGAGCGAATTTTAATGTAATATCATAAAATTTGAATCTTCTCTTGATTTACGTTTGTCTAAATTAACTTTATAAAGGATTCTCTAACACACATATATTATTGTTTATATACATAGTCAAGATTTACTTTATTATAATTTTATTCATTAATTACTAATCACATCCATGTATTTGCTTAAGCAAAATCTCATATCACTAGAATAATGTGGTCCAAAATAATAGAATCATATAAATGTGATCTGTTTATTTGAGTTTATTTAAGGATCTTTTGATATATGTATATTTTTATTTATGCATGGCCAAGATTTTAGTTCTTTATTATATCTTTATTTATTAATACCAATCATAGTGTGTTTTTTTTTTCAATTAAAACAAAATTTTCATTCAACCAAACACGTGAATAATACAATAACAAATTCAAAATAGACCACAAGATTGATTAACTTTAACAAACAATTCATTATAGTAAACAATTAGTGAAACGATTGCATGCTCACTAATTTTTTTTTTTTTTTTTGGGAAAAAAAAAGAATTTTATTAACTCAAAAAGTTTGCAAAGATATAATGACTCATGAAAATTGGCATAAATATAAACATGACATATCTACTTTATTACAAACCGCATACTTAACGAGAAAAATGAACCACCATATTACCCCTTCACATGCTCACTAATAGACCACAATAAAAAAGCTAACAAGGCACCGTCCAAGCATCGTAAAATAACAAGGCTGAATCTCCAACGGACGCAAACTTCAAATCAAATTAGGGATGAGTATTAACTAACGCATCAGCAGATTACCTTCTGAGAAAGCATTAGAAAATTCAGTTTGCTTACCCTTGTTAAGAATAAGACAATTTTGCCGTCAAGAGCAAATCTGCCAAGGGAGAAGATAATCAAGAAAGATAATTATTATTATAAAGTAAGTCATTATTTTAAACTTGTCGAGAGATGATTTCATAAATATGGAAAAATATGAGTAATCTTCTCAACCAGTACATTTGTTGTATTGTAAATCATACATAATTATGCAAATCTAGCAATGCATATTTTGGCTTGCAAGTCCTTCTTAGGGTATAAAAGAGCATGAAGGCCAGGTGTTCTATCAGGATATATAATTTAAGTTGTGGGTCATGTGTATATAAATATCATGGTGTCTTTACAATTTCTAACCAAAATTAGGTCTGGATTTTTATATCTTAGCTGGCTGATTCTCCATAATCGATACCCAATCCTCGAAGAATCGCCATTTGTGCCCCCGCTCCCACCACCACCCAAAAGCCAAAAGTACCCCAAAAAATATTTAAGAAAAGAAAAAAGTGAAGGACTAGGAAAAAAGGAGTGCATTTACAAAATGCAAATTTAAGGTGTTATACTATGAGCTTTGTTTTGTATAAATACATCATACATGTACTTTACAATCAAACAACAGGACATTTCCTGTGTTTGATCTGCTTTTTTTGCTGTTTCTTTTCATTGAAGAACTGTAACCCTAGAAGCCTTGCCTTACTAAATCCTAACAGCCTACACACTCCCCAATTCCCAAGGCTTCAAAACTTTCCGCGTCATATAGTTTAGCTTATTATTTAGAATTGGAACCTGCTCTATCTGTTGCTCTTGCTCTTGCTTAACTCATCAAAACAAGCTCCATGTATTGTAGCCCAAAAGAACTAATCCTGCCAACATAGGAGCATTACAGAACATCTCCATATAATATAAAGCCGTGCCCTTTGCTCTCGAATATGCTTTGAAAGCTTCTGCCATGAACGAAGCTTCATGTTACTCACTGAGAACGTATTTGTTGCCATATTATCAACACTGGAGATCAAGCTTTTAATGGCTATAACTCTTTAAAAAAAAAAGATTGAAGCTGCCGCATGGAACTTGAAGAGTTCTTGGGGGACTAGGGCTTTATTTGTATACACACACACACACACACACACACACACATATATATATATATATATATATAGAGAGAGAGAGAGAGAGAGAGAGAGAGATGGAGAAGTTCTGTAGAAGATATTCGAGAAGAATTTGTGGTGGGTGAGAAATGTTGGGCCCTGGGGACTGGGGTCTCACTCTTGATGTAAGAAGACAAAAGCAGGCAAATATTAGCTTGTCTCCCTCCCAGCTAAGCCAACCTGATAAGGACATATCATCAGCTTTCTCTAATTACGATCATTTCTGTCTCGCATCGTTTCTTATATATATATTTTCATTGCACTTCTACCACTCACCTTCTATTTTTTTTTTTTTTGTGTGTATTTGGCACAAAATTTGTTGGTGATTATATATGCTATTAATACTTGTTCTCTTTATTAACTAATTAAGTTTTAGTGAGATGAATTAGTGAAAGATTATTAATGATGTTTGTAGTTTATATGCCAACCATAATATTCCTCCTTATCCTCCACTTCCCAATATGAAAAGAGCTACGACTGAGCACCTTCATCATATCATTTTTCAGTTATGTGACTGACAAATCGGAGTCAAATATTCCACCTCAAACAATGAGCACACTAATAATTATTTGTTAGTTGTACGTACTATGCTAATATCTAAATACTAATATGAGTTTGCAATTGCGTGTACTCCAATCTGATGTGATATGACAATATTTAACTCGAAAATCATGTAACATACTAATTAAGTTGTTGGTTTTGTTAACAATGTTCAAATCAATCATCACCAATCGAAACTTCTAAATAAACAAACGTCCAGAATTAATGGATAGTTGATTCGCCATTGGAATATTGAGCTCCATTCAAATGGCATTACATCAATATACACACACACATAAATACTTGGATAGGAATAGTCCCCCTTTTGAATTTAATAATGATAGGCTGAGAGATGAATATAAACTGCAACATTAACTTAAAACAATGGCTAATTAATAAGCATAGAAAAAGCTTTGAGAAATGTACACAAATAACTCCTTTTTTTAAAAATAAATACACTTTTTATAGTAAAAAAAAACTTTATTAACCACAAATTTAATTTTTGAACCATATTATCCTCAAACCCATTCAACAATCCTCTCAAACCCATCTATTGTTCCAGCATTCTCTTCTTGAAGCACTGGTTTTAATAACCATTCTTTCACAAATAATGAAAGTGAAATCCCCAGGAAGAGAAAACCAATCAATATACACTTATCATTGCCTCAGGAACAAAGTTTATTTCTAAAGTGGTTCCTTTTTATGTTACATTAACGTCAAACAGTATAACGATTTTTAATGCGAACGATTCCTCCATTAAACATATAAATCTGAAACTATAAAAGTAGTATGTATTTTAAAACATGCGTCAATGTAGAGAGTATAATAAGTTGCACGGTCTCTTAAGTCGTGTCAGCCATGGAGAAGACACGTTGCTTCAAATTGAAGTTGTGGTGGAGGAGTGTGACACGTCAACGAGATTCTTCTGAGGGCCTTGTGTCACGTGGGTACTGTGTCCCAATGTTGTGGAAAGTTGGCTCACACCCTTATCTCCATTGGAGAAAAAATCGAGATTTTTCTGGGTCAAAGCCTAGCTAATTCACTAAAAATCTAAGTTGTCGGAGGGATATCATAAGCCCACATGGACGACTCTAGAATCCAGCCCAGAGAGAGAAGATTGTCTTAGCATCTCTCAAAATCCAATACACCGAAAGTCATTGTTTTTTAATAAACAACCAATGGATATCTATTATCACGCCCCAAATATTCTCAAGCAATTACTCGAATATTTGACGCACGACAAGACCATCAAGGGGGTGTCTTAGTCCATTTTTGGTTAAATGGATTAGAGCTTCTAGAAGGCCCTCTAGAAGGCCCATGGAGTTGGATTGAGGCCACATTAATGTGGTAGGTGGGAGAATAATCTAGAAAAGGCATATTCCTTTGGACATACTTTTGGTAGTTGGCATCTTTTGGAATATTCCTTAGCATATGCTCCTCTTTAGATTTGGACCATTGGATTAGAGTTAATCCTAGCCGTCAATTGTATATAGCTTTAGCTATAAATAGGTGGAGTTCTCATTTGAGAATTCATCCTCCAAATTGTAGAAATACTCTTAGCTTGTAAGTGTATAGCTTTGTAATCTCTCTTTAGTAATAAAATACGAGAGCATTCTCTCAAACACTTGGGGTGCTTCTTCTTCATCTATTTCTTTGGTTATTGGGGTCTTGTAGGCTGCTTAGCACTAGCAAGTGTCTAAGGCTGCACGGTTTCGAGAAATCGGGTCGTGATAAGTGGTATCAGATCGGGTTCAAAGAAGATGGTGAAGGAAGTTGCTGGAACATCGGGGATTACTCAAGGGAAGGGTAGAGACCCCAAAGTTAGGAGACATGGGAGTATTTCGCCGGAAAAGTTCGTTGATCCGAACCATGATCTAGGGGACATGGTTATGAAGCTCGGTGGTGCTGTGAGCAAGGCGACGGACCGCCTTGGGGAGTTGGAGGAGCAAGTCCAGAATGTCGAGGTAGGCCTCGATACTCAAGGGGATGAGCTGCGCTCCCTCATCGAAAGCTCCATTGACGAGCATGCTGACAAGCAACGGGACTGGATCAAGGCTTTTCAGGAGAAGGTCTACAACACCATGGACAAAGTTCAAGCCCAAGTAGAAGAGCTACGAAAGGGGTTTGAAGATGTCAAGGAGGATGTGGTGTTGTGCAAGCGAGCAGTCGCTAACGGCGTAGCTACTCAAACTGCGGTGGCTGCACCAAGGGTCGAGGCCCCTAAACCGAAGGAGTTTAGCGGCAGACGGGATGCCAAGGAGCTTGACAACTTCTTTTGGCAAATGGAGAGGTATTTCGGCGCTATGGGCGTGCGGGACGAACACAAGGTAAGTACCGCAACTTTATACCTTTCCGATCATGCAATTCTGTGGTGGCGTAGGAAAAGCTAGGAGATTCGCAAGGGTACCTGCACCATAGACACATGGGAAGAATTGCAACGGGAGTTAAAACGCCAATTCTATCCGGAGAATGTGGCGCACGACGCTCGCAAGCGATTGAAGGAGTTGAAACAAACAAAGTCCATTGGGGAGTACGTAGAGGAGTACTCTTTGTTGATGCTGCAAATTCGCAACATGACCGAGGAGGACTTGTTGTTCAATTTCCTGGATGGGTTACAATCTTGGGCAGCCAATGAGTTGAAGCGGCGTGGAGTGCAGAATATATCCGATGCCCTTACAATGGCGGAGACGCTCGTGGATTACCGCAAGGGGGATTCGGGAAAGTCCAGAAATTCAAAACCCAATCATAGTAAGGGTGGGGAAGCCAAGGAGTTTCAGCCTCCGGAGAGCAAGGAGGAGAAAGGCAAACCGCCCAAGTGGAAGGAACAGAAACGCAACGGCCATAGAGGTAATGGTCCGAAGTCTAACTGTTTTCTCTGCGATGGGGATCATTGGGTAAAGGACTGTCCGAAGAAAAAGGCTTTCAATGCAATGTACGAGGCAAAATACGAGGGCAAACAGAGCCGTATGGGTTGCATGCAGCTGTTCAATTCCCTCAAAGCCAAGCGGCGTGCAAACGCGCCAACGGGGACGACACTCATGTATATTGAAGCCTATGTCAATTGCATCAAGACTCAAGTGTTGGTTGATACAGGGGCTACGCACAACTTCATTAAGTGTGCGGAAGCGGAACGCTTGGGCCTTTATGTGGAGAAGGGAGAGGGATACCTCAAGTCCGTGAATGCAAGAGCCAAGTCGCTGGATGGGGTGGTTCGTGGAGCTGAAATCCACCTTGGCAAATGGCACGGTGAGGTAAATTTCTCGGTAGCACCTCTCGATGATTTTGATGTGGTGCTAGGTATGGAGTTCTTATGGCAGTACAATGTGGTGTTACTTCCTCAACACAACTATATGTGTATTTTGGAAGGAGGGCCTCGAATGATACCGACGGTAGACATGCCCAAGGGTGGGCGGTCCAAGCCAAACGCCAAGGTCCTTTCCGCAATGCAACTAAGGGTAGATGGGCGCAAAGGAGGGTTACATTCAGCCTCAACAACGGGGGTGGATGATGCGGCAAATGGGGGCAAGGATGAAATACCGAAGGTTGTTGCAGAAGTGCTCGGGGAGCACAATGGGGTCAAGCCTACTGCCATACCGGAAGAACCGCCTTCAAGAGATGTAATTGAGGGCAAGTTGGAGCTTGAGATTATGCTTCCAACTATGGGGTTGACGCCTCCATCGGAGATGGGAGAGTTGCAGGGGCAGCTCGAGGAGTTGTTGGATGCGGGTGTCATCCAAAAGTCCAAGGTGTCACATGATGTGCAGTTTCAGCACAAGGAGTGGGTCGAAGACAAGCAGCGGCGTGTCAAGCATAGTGCCGGGGACTTGGTGATGGAGACGATACTTCCACCACAATGCAAGTTAGCACGCCCACTTCACAAGGGCCTTGATCGTGGGGACGAGGGGCCAAGGTTGATTGCCAAGAGAGTTGGCAACGTCTCGCATAAGGTGGAGTTACCTTCGAGACAGCGGCAGAGAGAGAAGATTGTCTTAGCATCTCTCAAAATCCAATACACCGAAAGTCATTGTTTTTTAATAAACAACCAATGGATACCTATTGTCACGCCCCAAATATTCTCAAGCAATTACTCGAGTATTTGGCGCGCGACAAGACCACCAAGGGGGTGTCTTAGTCCATTTTTGGTTAAATGGGCTAGAGCTTCTAGAAGGCCCATGGAGTTGGGTTGAGGCCACATTAATGTGGTAGGTGGGAGAATAATCTAGAAAAGGCATATTCCTTTGGATATACTTTTGGTAGTTGGCATCTTTTGAAATATTTCTTAGCATATTCTCCTCTTTAGATTTGGACCATTGGATTAGAGTTAATCCTAGCCGTCCATTGTATATAGCTTTAGCTATAAATAGGTGGAGTTCTCATTTGAGAATTCATCCTCCAAATTGTAGAAATACTCTTAGCTTGTAAGTGTATAGCTTTGTAATTCTCTCTTTAGTAATAAAATACGAGAGCATTCTCTCAAACACTTGGTGTACTTCTTCTTCATCTCTTTCTTTGGTTAATTGGGGTCTTGTAGGCTGCTTAGCACTAGCAAGTGTCTAAGGCCGCACAATTTCGAAAAATCGGATCGTGACACTATACAAAGTTAAAAATTATATGTTTCTATCTAATAAAACCGAGTCCTTATTTTTTATTCTAATTCCTTCCCTCCCTCTCCCATCCATTGTATATCCATTCCCCTTTCAAAACTCTCACAATCTTGTTCAAACTTCAAAATAAACTAAGCACATGGTCTTCCGCATATTATTTTACCTAGGTCACAGTTTGTTTCTCATCAATTTCTCTCCATTACCTTCTCACAAAAACGGTCTTAGTAAGTTCTTAATGAATTGAACTCCATATGTGAGCAGGTAAACAAGTTCTATCCACAACAAAGATAATATCTACATTATCATTTTCTCTGGTCTACTGAGTAAATAAACTTTACAATCTGAAAGTACCACATGCACTTAAAGAATAAATAAATTTGACACAAGAACATAACATAAAATGAAATGCAATCAAGCAGTTCCGACGGTCATCATATATTTTTATCATGCCTTCTGAAATCTCTAAACCTCTCCCAGTGCTTTCTTTATGTCAGCCTGTACCACCAAAAGCAAAAAGGAAGACTGAGAATTGAGTGATTAAAAGAACAAGTGCTCAAATGCATGTGTGCAACTGAACAGTAATGCATGTGCACATGTGACAGACACAAAGTACCTCCATTGCCAAGGGAGAAGTTGTGGGGCTATAGCGACCAATGACATGCCCTTCTTTATCAACTAAAAACTTGGTGAAGTTCCACTTTATCCGAGGCCCAAGGAATCCAGGTTTACTTGCTTTGAGAAAGTTGTAGAAAGGTGCTGCATTTGAACCATTGACGCATACCTAAATATAGGAGTATTGAACATATATTGTAAATTACTAGGAAACAGTTGAATATAGCATTAAATACCATCAACGAACTCATTGAATCAGCACAAAAATACAGTCTAGTTGGTCCTGAAAGACCAGCTAAACTTTTGAAGATTGACACAAAGTGAAGTTAAAAACCCTTTACATATATGGAAATACACAAACCAAGTAGACGCATGGCGACATCCACAAGACTTTATTGAAGATTTTTAACTATGAGTCAGCTTGTTCTCACTGAAGGTGAACATCAACCAGAAAGCATGAGAGTAAGATTCATTTGATTTTCTGAAGTTGATACTTAATATATTACAAAATTGCTTTTCCAACAGTAATTGGTGTGAATTTGCATCAGGCGAGCCGCAAATATTATGGCATCATGAACTTGATCACATTAATTTTAAACTAGTTATGCCTGTTCTTCCATTTATTATAATTTTGATAACTTTTTAAGGATTCTCTTTTCCTATTGCAGAGTAAAAGGTGGCCAGTGGGCCTGTAAGAGAATCATTGCAAACTTCAAACTACAAAAGCTTATCAAAACTAATAATTTCAAATCACCACATATCCAAAATTATCAGAGTTCAAAACAAGATAAAATGGCTTCAAAGTTATTACCCGAAGGCAAAATTTACTAACAAGTTCAGAGTGTGAACTCAATGATTGGCCTTCAGTTGATTCCAAAAAGTATCAAGCACCTTCAAAAGAAAAATTGTTCGTATCCAGAACAGGATTAAGATTATACTGTTGTAAAAAAAAGTTCACCTTTTGAAAAATTGGATATTCAGCCTTGTATCTCGTACACGCAAATTGATGGACCTCCTGGCTTGTTCCAGGCTCTTGCTTCAAAAATTGGTTACATGGAAATGCCAATATCTCAAAATCTGAAATAAATTTTAACTATAAATTCTCAAGTTTCTAACAAATGCTTGGAGAGATGATTTTAGAAAAATCCCAGAATAAAAAAAAATTCAGTTTCAGCATACTATGCAAATCAAAATGTCCAAATACAAAACCAATGTAATTTTAGGCTCAGGTAATCCGTAACATAACAGATGAAATGAAAACATTAATTTACGTGGCCCATTTGCTCAAGCAACAATAAGTAACCCAGCCAGAAAACAGAATTTACAGACTCTCAAATTGCTTTTACTACAAATAACTAAAATTCTTAAGCTCTCTTCTAGGGAAATAAATTTGCTTGCTTGGTCTATTAAACAAGTCTTGATAAGCAATTCGTTTCTGATCTTCAAACATCAAATAAAAATAAATAAATAAAACTAGAATAATTAATCAGGAAATACATATTGAAGAAGAACCAAAGAATGAAAGGAAAAAAAGGCTAAAAAGAGAAGAAAAGAAAAAGGGTAGAACCTTTTTGCTTGTATTTGTTATGAAGTTCAGTCAACTGGGTGTAATTTGAAGCTGTAAAGCCACTGTTCCACCAGAAATCAGATAAATAAATAAATAAATAACAATTATGTGAACCCAGAAAAGAAACGCTTCAAAAACACAAAAAGAAAAAAGGGGGGAAAGAAGGAACCATTTGGAGGCAACGTTAACCACGAGGAGAACCTTCCCTTTGTAAATGCTAAGGTCCACGTCTTTGCCCCTGCTATCCTGCTCCATTCCAAACCCTCAATATTATCGTAATATTGTATATTTATTACCACAATCAATCAACAACTTCACTAAAATCAAATTTCAAATATAATTAGGAAGAAATTCTTAAATACCTTGACGGTGAAGTCGTGAATCGATTGCGCAGAAACTGATTGCGAAGCACCCATTTGGTGTTTGTTGCTGTTGTTGTGTTTTTGGAATTAATTAAAGGTGCCCCTTTATTGTTTTATTTCTGAGAAGGTTTTGGGGAAGAAACAAAGGAGAAATCTAGAATGCGCTTCCCATTGCATTGCATTACGGTGAAAAAAACTTTTTGACCTCCTCCTCTGCGGACAAATGTGACTTTGGCGCCGTATTTTCACATTTTATAATCTTTCTTTGAAATCAAACTTGTAAAGTTTATACTAAATATTTAAGCGATAATTATGCTATTAACCGATAAAATTAATACTATTAATTTTATCTTTTGACTATTTCCATTCCACTCATATTATCAATCAATAAGCGCCTTTTTCTTATTCTTCTAGTTGTAGATAACAGCGATTTTTAAGTAATGAATCAACCATTTTCCAACCGTCGCTTTCATCTTCAGTTTCTTGCAGCAATCACCAAAAACCAAAAAAAAAAAAAATCCCAAATCAAATCAAACAAACAAAAATATGTCCAATGATAATCGACCTTCAAACTCTCAAAACAAAATTATTGCTCAGTTAGTAAATGCTTCAGTTCTGTTCTGCAGTGCAGCCGAATTCAATTCAATCCACAATTTTGTCGAGCACAACCAATGACCAGATAGTGGCATTATCGCATTGCATATCAAATTAAAACTCATATATTTAATTCTATGTGATATTTCATATTATATACATCAATTTAGGAAGGATAAGAAGACAGTGCCTTAGCACAGGATGACCAGGAAAAAGTTTGCGAACAACAGAGAAATTGGGCGAACACGATTGGATTACGATATATTATTTTTCAATAAAAAAAAGCATGAATATTACGAACAAAAGGTTCGTGGAAGGCCCAAAATAAATAAAGGCTAAGATTGGTTCAACACAGATTTTAATTAGCCTATAACATTGAATTAGTATCACTTAAAGCACTAAATTTTGATATTAACTAATCCAGTAAAAAAAATTTAAATGTATGAACAAAAACAATTGTTTACGGCAAAATGGAACAAATACAAGTTCCTGATATCTCCCCCGCCCAGTGAAATTTTTTATAGAATTCCTATATGGGCTTCCAAGGAATAAAGTTATACCAAAAATGTCAAAAAAGAAAGAAAAAAAAAAAAAAGCCTAAAATTGACGATATAAGACGAGACATCCTAGAGTTAGATACAGCAGTTCCCCGAAAATCTCTCTACAGTTACTACCCTGACCATCTGAATCTGACCGCCCTTCTGCTTTTGCAGATGAGCTTTTATAGAATTACATATATACAACCCAGCATATCAACCTGGAGACACAATGATCTCCTGCTCCTGCGCCTTAACCCTAGCTGAAGTTCTCAATTACTTTGGTGCCAAGTGACTCCAACTTCTGCCTAGAAGAGAACTCACTCTATTTAACAAGCCGCAGAACCCAGATCAAGAACTAGTCATACCTACCAATTGCAAAACCATGGCACAATTTGATAAGAACAAAGTTTGACGGGAAATTTAAAATGTCAATAATGATCATCTGCAAGCACGGATTACAGCTTCCAAATTAGAATTCGCTGCTGAACTCCATGCAACATACATAAATGAAATTATTTACCATGACATACCTATCCTTCTAGTGCACATATACTTTTTCACCTTGGGTGCCACATCCCTGGAGCTGAAACAAAAAAGAGATACTCTTAGAGGTTTTTTAATGTTAGCCTAACCTTATTATTTGGTCACTTGGTGAAATTGCCAAAGCAACTCATGAAACTGAGCAAATTCATAAATATCCAACAAATGGCATTTTGATTTTCTTTCGAAAGATAATCTAATATAAAAATTAGATACCTCTTACTCCAACCGGAACTGCACCTCCAGAAGGTGATTTAAAGTGTAACGAGTTTCTGTGATGCATTGGCCTTGGAGGATATTCCCACCCTTGGTTTGAAAATCTTGTTGACTCGCATGGGGGGCCACCGTATGAACCAGAGCCATTGGTTTCATCAGGATATCTTGGACCTGGTTGAAGGAAAAAAAGAATTTTGACAATGTAACAAGAGAATAGAGCTAACAAACAATCATCCTTTTTAGTGAAATAATATCTTAAAAGAGGAAGCTTACCAGAAAAAGAGGGTGCAGGAAACAGCCAGCCGTCTCTGTGTTCATATGGGGCCGATTTCATTCTATCATGGTTATTGTAAAAGTTTCCACCATCAATATTTGGCAGAGAGTGGAACCTGTGAGAGTGTAAAGGAGGTGGGCCCTCCCTCCGGGATTTTATATTTTGGCCTGCCTGAACATATGAGAACTGATTTGAGCGTGGAGCATGAGGTGGCTGCGGAGGGTATGGCTTGTTATGAAACCTTGGTCCATCAGTCTGTTGAACATTATTCGATTGACATATAGGATAACTACCAAAGGAGCTAGTAGACTCTGGCGTGTTCATCGACATCTGAAGATCTCTAGATTCAGCAGCATGATAATGAATTGCATTGGTGGGTACCGTTGAGTTTATTCCTGGTGCAACTGACTGCTGGGCTACAGATTGTTGCACATCATTTTGCGTATTCTGCAAATATATATCAGATAAAACAAAAAAGAGTGAAGAACAAATTCCAATTCTATCAAACTGCTACTAAATAAATTCTAGATATCCAAACAGTATTGCACATACATGCATGCTAGCTCCATTAGAGTAAGGGTCAGATATTGCAGATGGATGAGGGTGCGGAGGTGGTGACGGAGGGGGAGGCGGAGACGATGGCAGTGGTGGTGATGATGGAGGCACATCTTGTGGCAGAGGAGGTATAAAGGGCAATAAATGATCATGTGATGTCTGTGCAGTATTGACTGCATGAGTCAAACTCGTTTCAACGTCACAAGTGGGAGCTACATCCTCCATTTCAAGCTCACCATCAACGTCTTCCAAGACATGTCTACGCTTTTGGATTGCAGGAGTGGCATTATGTTCTTCAGGGGATTCAGAAATGTGTTCAGGAGTAACGGCTTCAAAACTCCCTCCATCAGAATCACTTCCTTCATCTTCATCCTTAAGCATGCGGGGCATACAAAATCCAGGAAGCTGAAAACTTGAATTGCTGAAGTAATAGAAATGTGTCAGTAAGTGATGTTCCAGAAATAGTTAAAATGGTTTATACTACAAAACACTTCCAACAAAGTCATACCTTCCGTATTCATCCACAAACATACCCCCCATGTCTCTAATAGGATCATCTAGAGACCTTTCTGTTCTAGCTGAACGGCGAGAATAGGCGCCAGCAGAAGACGAATAACTAAAGGAATCAAGTTCACGCATATGGTGGCGAACAACAGATTCTGGAAGGATTCGTCTTTCCAGCCAAAGCCTCAAAACCTATACAAAAGAACATGACAGGGTGAGAAATAACAAAAACACGAAAAACTTACTAAATTACAGCAATGAAACAGAAAATTCCTAGCTTGCCTTCAAACACTGCCTACGATTTTCCTGAGCCACACTTCCGGAAGGAGCTGCAGCTGATAGTAACCGTGGCAGAACTGCCAAAATAGCTGAAGGGTATATACCACCAATGTCACCTGTATATTCCAAGTCAAAAACAGCATAACCTTAACTACATGAACAGATGTACTGATTGACATAATACAACATAACACAAGCATGCAATGAAACTACAATAAAATTAAGGAATTGTAGTTTATAACAAAAGAGCTTATAAATTACCTTTCAAACCTCGAGAGCACTGCATAATAGAATCCACAAGGAAGAACAAATCCACCCTTCTGTGTAAGCTAGACTCACTTTCCAAATTGCGGACTACAATTTCCACCACCTAGGTTATACAGAATGCTAAAATATCAAAAAGAAATATCTGCCAGATATGTTCAATAACCCATTACAACTATATTATCATGTGAAGTCTTATAAAAAAACGAACTTCTAGATTTAAAAAAACAGATTCATTATCCATTATGATTAAATTATCTTTACAACTTCATATCAACCTGAAAAAGAAGGGAAGAAAAGGTATTGACTGCAAAGCATGGATAAAATCATTCAGCATAACCATGCAAAGAATAATAATATTTGATTAAATTAGATGAAGATCTATGTTTATTGACATTTAAAACTGACAAACAACAAAACCACCATGTCAGGATGATACAAACAAATAAAAAACATTTTCCTCTTCCCTACATGACAAGTGTTAAATGTGATGTCACAAGGGGGCTACAATGACAAAGGCAAAACATCAAAATGAACAGATACATCAGTAACTAGAAGATCCAGATAACTTAAATGATCACCGAGAAAATCTGAAAGTGTATCTATACTTTCAAGTCCTGCTTAAGGGATGCATTTCAAGCCGCAAATGTTCCGGTGCTCATTAACAGGTCCAAGCAAGCAAGTAACTTGGGCATCCAAAAACACATACATGAAAATTTGTAATCAAAAAATGGATATAGTTCAAACCATCTGAAACCCAACGGTTCTTGCATGAAATCATATAACAAATACCACAAAAGTGTAAATCAGATGTTACATATTAAATATATTCATATCAGGTCTTCATTTTTGCCAGAAAGATTGACCACTTCTTTAATTAAATATGCTGGCAACAGGTGAAAATTAACATCCGTTAACCATATGTGACATAACAGTTTAGATCGCCTTTCAATACATTTTTTGAAACCCACCAATTAAAACTTCTTTTGGAACTAAAACTTTACAACAGAAGTCAAGGTGATTCAGAAATATATATATATATATATATATAAATATTACAAACTCACAATGGATATATCACCACTACATTTAAATATTATGAAATTTCTTATAATCTTACCTTTATTAGATTATTTTGTCCATCTTTAAATACCTCTACCTTGCATAAAAGTGTCTAGTCACCTATGCCGACTTTTTGAATCTTTTCTAAAGATGCACCAAAATTCAAGCTTCATATCTTAAAGTTGCAGCAACATGGAATAAACAACGTATAATCTCTCTCACTAACCACATTAAAATTAGGTCAAACAAATTAAGCATGTCAAATACTAAAATTGACATTCATACCTTAGCAGATACACCAAACTTTGCACAGTCAATAGCTATGCGTGTTGCTCGACCAATGCTCTCTTTTGTCCTAGTTAATGATCCAAGCACAGCCTCAAACGAAGATAAAGCAGCATGTGCTTCTGAACAACTGCTCCACTTTCCACCAAATTTTGGCCTCTGAGTCACTGCTGAGTCAATTTTGCCTTCATCAGCAACTGAAGCACTAAGAATTTTCTTCTGATGTGAATGGGCATATGGACTACAGCTATTGTTTTGAATGATATTGGCACTTTCTGAAGTGGATATGTGGCAGAGCGAGGTATTGGGTGGAGAGACCCGTGCAGGAGAATCCACTGCCTCAACGGGTGATGAACTTAATGGGACACTTGTGGCAACCTTGTCACGCAAATGATCATCAGAAACAGAAACAAAACTTGTATCCTTCGGCTTTTCCTCACGCCTAAGACAAATAATGTAAAACAAACATTGAAATAATGAACAGAAAGGACAAATGATACTACATATAAAGTAACAAACAATGAACAGGAAAATAATGTCAAAGACAAAACCTGTAGCCTTCGGCTTTTCCTAATGCCTAAAACAAATAATGTAGAACAGACATTGAATCTATGAACAGAAAGGACAAAAGATACTACATATAAAGTAACAAACAATGAACAAGGAAAAAAATTCAAAGATAATAACTTATCATTACAGCTCCATCTCAAAAGGCATACATTAAGAATTTGATATCCTGATGAAATTTTTTTTAACAGTTGCCCTCAAAAGCTCACTGTTTAACCTGAAATTCCATTATTATCCTATTGCCCAAGAAAATAATCAATGACAGAAACTAATTCATAGTTACTGTGGTAAAAGGCGGAACCATACAATGTATTTTACCGAAGTACATGAAGTTCAAGTCTATTAGAAAGGGAGGAGGGAGGAGGGGAAAACAAAAATAACATTAGCGCTGTAGAGAATAACCATAGCCAAAATTAGATGCATGAACTTACATGATGTTTATATGGTAATTATCATCAATTTGAGACTTCAAAGACTTGGTAGTTTCACAGCCCATAGGCTCCACACTGTACTGAAGCATATTAGCACCATTATGCGGAGAAAGTTTAGCACTTCTGTCAGCCCCTGAGATAGGAACCGTACTCAACTCAGTATGTTCTGAAGTATCAAGCTCTTTATCAACATTTTCAGCTCTAAAATCTTTCAACTGAAGATTTTCAGTATCACTTTCATCCTTCAAAGGCAAAAACTGATGTAATGAATCTTTATCTAATCTGGCACTAGACTGTCTTCTGTCAGGATTCGGCAAAATATGTTGTGATCTTTGGTTTTGATCCAGAGTTTGAATGTTATGGATGGACAAATCTGAGCTAGTAAGATCTATTTCATCAACATTTTCAATAGGCCCTACATCTCCATGGAACTCACTTTTTTGGCGCTCGGCATTTTTAATGAGTTGATCAGAAATGTGAACTTCCCCAGAAGTTTTGGTTAACCCCTCCATACCCTCTGGGTTTGAACTGGAGTAGAATGTAGAAGCATCATTGTCAGGATACTCTACACTCAGCAGTCCCAAACCATCACCTTCCCTCCTTTCTCTGGTCTCATGAGAACCTCTACTAGTTGACTCAACACAGAACCCATTAATAGATGTGTTTATGGTTGATGACGCCTCAACACATGCTTGACCTTCTTCAGCTGCATTAGCCGACATAGCTTCCAAGGCACGATGAAGGCGTTTAGACGGGGGTAAAGCAGCTTCACCATCTGCTGAACAGCAAATTGATTGGTTTGTCTTACCATTCCAAACTTGTGGCCTATTTCCTGAAATTTCATTGCACACCTTTGAAGGTGATACATTGTCTGTAGATTCCTTAAATGACAATGGGCCTCCATCAATAAGACCTCCATCATCATTGTTTAAAGAGGGGCTAATCTGCTCCAAAACATTAACAGTAGCAATCTTAGAAGGTCTTTCTTCAGTCTGTGAAGAGCTTTTCAACTCCTCTGCAGAGGATGGTTTGCCCATTCTCACCCTGGCTCGTTTCACCAATGGCAGGTGCTCATCCCCATCTTCTTTGGAATTCCCTTCATCCAAATTGCCACTAGTATTCTGTGAAATGTGACAAGTATTATCTGTACTGACATCCACTTCTGTTTCCATCTCTATTTTAGTGGGAGGATCAGTAGCATCATTGGCCACTCTCCTCCGATTCAGTTTTCTTTTCTTCTTAACAACAACAGCCTTAATTTGAAAATCAAGTCCCTTCGTCAACTCAACATCTCCATGCAAACACTCGACTACAGTCTCTGAGTACTCAACTTTACAACCAGAATCCACAGTGCAGCCTTCATTCAAACTAAAAGCATCAGATTCAACTGTTACAATTTCAGAACTGTTGTCTTCAATGCTAGCATTTGATATCAAAGCAGATGAATCCATGTTGTCACATTCTGAGGCATCGGGAGACTTCCTGGTTCGTTTATTCCTTCGCAAGGATCCATCTCGGATTATATTAGCTGAAATGTCCCCAGCATTCTTCTCATCCCCAACATTCTTCTCATCATTCGTATATGACATCTTGAAATTTCCCAATCTAGAGGATTCAACCCTCATCGAGCTTTTCAACCTTCGAGCTGATGGTACCTTTCTCTGTGTATTCTGGGACCGTAAACCTCCTGATCTTTTTCTTGAGGAGTAGGTTGTTAAAACAGGTGTTTCTTTAACAACCAATCCATCAGAAGGTTGCTCAGGTACCGCCTCTTTAGCCGGCAATGCATCACATCGTCTTGCATCTGCAGCATCTTCAGTTGGAAGGCTTTGATCATCTCCAACTGTAGTAGAATTAGAAGGCTTCAATTGCGAACCAACAGTTGTCTCAGAAGCCTCTGCTCGATCCTTCAATCCAACATGAGAGGATGAATCTGCTAAATTCCCACCATTTGCTAGAGTGGCCTCATCACCGGAGTTTGAGTCAACTTGGTCCTGTTTCTTTGACTTCTCATAACTATCTATAATCTCCTGCACAGCACGAACAAAATCTGCACCCTTTCCCTGACGTTTGATCAAAAGAGCTTGTTTCTTTTCTTCTGTAAATGCTTCAACATCAGCAGGGTTGCAGAAGGCTCTGCATAGCAAAAGTGCCATTCAGAATAAGGAAAACAGACAGCTGCTCTCATCTAGCTCCTAGGAAAAGAACTTGCAGAGAGACAAAAATAAAAAGAGATAAACCCAAACAAAAAAATAAATAAATAAATTAAACTATGATAACATAAGCTATTCATCAAGCAGGAAGACCAACAAGTTAAGAGGTTACTTCTCGTGTTAACAACATTAGTGGTAAAATCACTAGGCATTTAATAGTTTCTCCGTGAACATCTTATCTTGAACAATATGTTCTATATTTTAGAAAAATATTGCCTTAACAAAAATATATTACTAGATTTACAAGCACATAGCATCAAATAGAAAAGGGTAGAAGAAAAATTAACATCCCAAACCTTGAAGTGGAGCTGACCAAAAAGAGACAAAAAGCCAAAGAAGAAAGAACATTTGGCTAACATTTGCAATTTCCTGTAGTATGAAGCTCCAACACATACACAAAATGTTGGAAAACCAAAAAATAATAGGAGTCCCTACCACGGTTCTTTTTTCCACCTTGACAAGGATGCTAACAAGGATAATTTCACAGTGAACAGTTTTATAACATAATGGCTCAGTGCTGCTAGCTGGAAACAAAAACCAAAAATAAATTATGAAAATTAAAATAGCCCAGGTAGAGAGCAATATACATCCAACTAATGTGTACTTCGCAGCAACAAACAAGAATTCAACCTGTAGCCTACAGAAAAAAACCAAGAACAAAATTGAGGCCTCAATTTTCTAAAACTAAACATCAAACCAATCCTAAATCAGCAACACTGGAGCTCAGGTTCAGGCCGTCAGTTTCTAGATGCATAACACCCCACCAAAGCACATGACCTTTCAAGTAAGTGATAAATTTACCACCAGCAATTCATAATTTGCAAGTAATTTTCAAATGCAATCAATTAAAAGAAATAAGAACTCAACTTACGAATTTGATTGATTTTGGCTTCCACGGCAATGGTCAATATATTTATCATATTTGATTGAACATTGTGTTTTCAGAGTTCAAAAGACATCTAGTAGTAGATATTTTGATATTAAGTTCCACAAGAATAAGAAAGTTATAATGAGAAAGTGATTATTAGTATACAGTGAAGTAGAATATTGTGTTTAAAAACACCTATTTTTGCAAAATGTGCTAAGTAATTGAAAGTCTTTTTTGACTCTAAAATTAGTTTTTAGAAAATGAATTTTTTTGCTACTTGAATCCTGTTTCCCAAAAGTAGCATTATAAAACAGGAAACAAATTTCAAAAAAGTGTACCAAATGGCACCTTCATAACGCAAGAGCCAAAGGAGACCTTAGAACCAATGTGACGCTTCCACAATAATCTGCCAAAACACATCAACCATTTACTTGTACGTATTACTCTGCATCGGAATTAAATGCACAAAGCCTTTGTAACTCCTACAGAGTCATCACTAGCAATCATGACCCAATAACATCTTAAGAAGTTGTTGGAGCAAGCACTTCAAATCCCTCAAGCAGTAAACAGGATGAGGGGAAACTGTCAGTACAGACTAGGAGGTAAGTTTACCAAGAATGTGATTATTCCAATGACCCTGCTAAAATATAAAAGACAAGCCCTAAAGAAAACAAGGTTTTACATGCATCACCACAGCATGGGACCCACTTATTATTCCCATACTGCAACATATAAGCACACAGAGGTAAATGTACCCTGAATGTGATTGTTCCAATGACCCAGCAAAAATATGGAGGTCAAGTGTTAATGGCAAAGAAATCAAGGGTTTTACCATGCATCACTAGAGCATTGGACTCACTCATTGTTCCTGTCCAACGACGTATACTACTGACAGAAATGCATAGAAATCCCAATAAAAATTTTACAAAAAATTGTCCAACCACCTATTTGCTACAAAGTTGACCCAAATAACTCGCAGTTCTTTTGTCATATTTATTCACTTTCAACAAGAACAGAGTGTTCAATTTGAAACTTTCTCAAAGGATAACTGATAGACAGTATGAAAAAATAAATAAATAAAAACCCCTCTCCAGTTGATAACAATTTACCCCCCTGCTCCAATGATCACTGGATTAAGAAGGAATTACTAAATATTGAATTTTTCATCATGTGAACAACACCATCAAATTGGAGACGGATCAGAAAAAAAAAGTTAAAGTGACAATGACATAATAATTAATTTATAAAATGAAACCCACAAATAATAGGATTGGAAAAAGTTAACGCACATTTGAATTGTAGTCACTAAAAATCTTCCATAACAGCACATCAAACTTAGTTACATGCCCTTCCCATAGCAACACAGCAGAAATACCATATCATAACAAATGTACTTGATTATCAATAAGTAACCAAAAAAGTAGAACTGTAAGAATCCATCATACATAATTAAAGCAACATATTAACTTGGAGATACCAAAAAAAATTTTAGAAGAAAAACAGAATCATCCACAACCATGCTTTAAAAACATTATGACAAAAGCACCCATTACTTGGATAAGAGCACTCACATTTGCTGGGTTCCAAAGAAGTGGACCAGTACTTTTCTCCAATCAGCTGAATAGCCCCACTTTTCCGGCTCACTCACCTGCCAGCAACAACCAGTGATAAGCACAATGGAAAACAAATGCTAATACTCAACCAAACAAAAAACAAGGCAAAACCAGAAAAAGATACCAGTTAGTTTGCAAATAATAAGCACTAAAAAAGACACTACCTTTAGGATGGTGGAAGCATTTCAACAACAACAAAAAAAAAGAAGCACTTCCATGTTGAATTTAACACAAGATTTCAGCTTAACAAAAAAACATAATGCATTTCCCTGGATGGCCTCATCTTAATAAACAATAGGTTTCGCAACTTTAATTTTTCACCGGGGGGGCACTAGAGGTTTGCACCTTAAAAAATTGATTTCATCAAATATTTCCAGAAACAACCCACAGAAATTGCTCCGAACTAATAAAGATTACTATGATTAAATCAAAAACTCTTTATTTTTTATTGATCTAAGAATCAGCAGACAATATAACTCCTATGACATCAGCATGCAAATAGCTTTAACAGTAATCGAAACAAAAAAAATCAATAAAGGACGGGAAAGAAATTAACCTTCAATACAGATCCACAAGCACACTCCCAATTAAAAAAATACCTAATTAAGCATCAACCTAGCAAGCCCATACCAAAAGCGGAAACCAAACTACAAAAACCATGAACAAAAGTGTAATCTTGAACTGCCTAATCCCTAAAAAACCAATCTTGTTTCTTTTAAATGAATTACATAAAATAAAGTGGCATATATGACGTGTTACATACTGTGGCAGGCCAAGCAGGGAACCCTTTGACTTTGGCTAGCACGAGATCGCCGACTTTCCATTGGCGGCGAGCGGCGGCCACGGCAGCCGCTTTGCTCGCTCCTTTTCTCCGACTCGGCGCCATCAGAGAATCGCACACTCAGTCGATAAAATTCTATCACAAGAAAGGAGTTGAACTTATTACAGGAAACGGGAAGTCAGAAGAAATAGGCCAAAACGGCTCGCTCAAGGGAGCTTTTTGGCACTGTCTAGGGTTCTGGAGACACGATTTGGCAATAAAAATTGCAGGCATTGAAACGCACAAATCGGGGGCAAAGAGAAAAGCGAGTATTTTCAAAACCCTAATTTTGTGTAACAGCAAGCAAAGAGACTTAAGTGTCCTGTGTGTAAATTGCGAGTTATTGTGGAAGAAGGGTATTCACACACACACGAGAATTGACAGATATTGACATGGTTCGGAGGGGTGTTGGCTAAAGTGAACCCGTGCTGTAGTTTAACACTGTGTTTGTGTAAGTTGTGTGCTAACGTACGCTGGGTGCAATTTCATTTCTTTCTTCTTTTTATTTTTACTAATTTTCTTTTTTTTTTTGGGTATAAACACTGTTACCCCTGAATTTTGCATAACTTACACTTTAACGCAACTTTAGTTTTAATTATATTATTAATCCCTTTATTTAATTTTAAAGATGAAAATAACCTTTTAACAATTTTTTTAGTTATTTACGTGATAAAATAAATATAATTCTGATGATATTTTTGTCATTTAAAAGAATATTATAGTATAATTAAAACTAAAGTCACCATAAAAAAATAATTTATATAAATTTCAAAGGGTAACAATGTTAATAACTTTTAAAAAAAATTGAACTAATAAAATTAAGATAGATGTATTGTTAATTTTTTTACTGTATCATTTATTTTTTCTATTTTTTTAACTAATAAATATAATTTAAATTTGAAATTTATACTAAAGCGAAAGTAAAAATATTAACCCTTTGCCACTTAAATTTGAGATTTATACTGAAGTGAATGTAGATATTATGTTAAAACTTTTGCCACCGAACAGCCGTTAACACAATTACAAATTTCTTTCTATTTTATGATTTCAAATATGAATAGAATAAGGGTAAAGACAATTTTACTTTAATATTTTAAGTTAATTAATAATTTTATTTTTGTTAAATGTAAAATATTTAATTTTGTTATAATCTATTAATTTTTGTCATTAATTTTAATGGTAAAAGAATAAAAACATAATTTAATTATATAAATAAATTATTCATTGAACACATAGTACAATTTTATCCGTTCATTGTCTTTTTCGATTACGTGGTACAATCTCATATATTAAATTAATTTAATATAATTTTAAAAATAATTTTTAATAATATAACACGTGTTAAATATATAATTAGTATTTTTAGACACGTGTTATTATGTAATTAATTTTTTTTAAAAAAATAATTTGTAAACAAATTAAAAAATAAAAAATAAAAACTGACATTGTTGTCGGAAATGGCCACCAGCCGACCGTCGATGACCATTTTTCAGCGACACGCTGATAATAAAAATTTATCAAATTTATATCGTTGAACTCTATTTTTTTTAATCTACACAATGATGGAATCAATTTTGATAAAAATAAAGATTAAAAAATAGTAAAAGTATATTAAATATAAATCAGCGGTAAAATAATAAAAGTATATTAAATATAAATTTTTTATTTAAATTAATGATAAAATTTAACAAATTAAAATAAAATTAAATATTTTATATTTAACAAAAATAAAATTATTAATTAACCTAAATCATTAAGATAAAATTATTTTTTATCCCCCTATAATAATTCCGTTGTAGTGAGAAACTGTAGCAGCGGATACACGTGACCTACCAACCAATCGTCATCATAATACAATCATTCTTATGTAAAAGTGAGACCATACTCTGAGGGAGTGGGCTGAAATGAAGTTGGTGGTTTTGCGTCTGACCAGGGAAAATCCTGGAGCAACGACTGATAAGATAACAACGCGGGCTGAAACTAAATAGCTCCACTCCTACCTACACAAGATGGCCCATTCATTCACTCTTTTATCTCCAAAATCAGACCTTGGAAAATGGAGTAAGAACAAGAAACCCACGCTCCAAACAAAAAGCCCTAAGTTATTGCCAGTAGTTTAAAGAGACTTGAGAAAGGAGAGATTGATTAATTGTTGGTGCTAATCTAATCTAAATAGGGTTTTGTGTGGGCTGTATTCAGCACCCGAGAATGCTCCCAACTAGGGGTGGGCAAATCCGGTTCGGTTCGGTTTTTAGTGTGAACCGAAAATCGAACCGAGCCGGTCGGTTTTTAAAAAATAAAACCGAAAACCGAACCGAAAAATTAAAAACCGAACCGAACCGAACCGGTTCGGTTCGGTTCGGTTCGGGTTTTGGTTTTTCGGTTCGGTTTGGGTCGGTTCGGTTCGGTTCGGTTCGGTTTTATAATTTTTTTTAATTTTTTTTTAATTTTTTTTTTAATTTTTTAATTTTTTTTTAAATTCGGTTTTTTAGGTTCGGTTCTCGGTTCGGCCTTCCGAACCGAAAACCGAACCGAATTTTTCGGTTTTTAAAATAAAAAACCGAAAACCGAACCGACCAAGAGAAAAACCGAACCGAACCGACCAATTCGGTTCGATTTTTCGGGTCCGGTTCGGTTTTTCGGTTTTTTGCCCACCCCTACTCCCAACATCTTAATAAAAGTTTATATCGGAGTTAAATGATAAAACACTTTTATCCAAGTTGGTGCCAAATGCCAATAGATCTCTAATCCAAAGGTGTCAATATTTAGGGGGGAAAAAAGGTTTTGGCAATTTTTTTTTTGGGTCGAAAAATCAAACCTGTAAGCTTTATTTAAACTACAATCAGTTGTTCTTGTCTTGTTTTATTTATTTAGTTAAGTTTATGCGATTAAATAAATTATTTTATTTAATATAAAAAATAAAAATAAAATAATATATTACTTATAGCAAAAAAAAATTGGTAGAATTTTATAGAGATATAATAATTATAAATATATAAAAAATGCGATAGCTTTTAATAAAGCGTTAAGAATATATTAATTTTTTTTATATGTTTCTAAAAACGTTTGTTCTGTTTATTGAAGCTAACACGATAGTTATACATACAACCCTAAAATGAAATAATTTAATCTCCATAACTTAAATCATTTCAACTAAAATATAATCAAACAGATAATATATCTAATCTAATGAGTCTAAATAATCTGTTCCGGTCACAGGAAATTAATGAGAAATATTAGCTAATATCTTAAAAGTATAAGCTATCTCCTATCAATCTACCGGATGAGAAGGCAAATCATTCTGAGTGTTATATTAATTAAATATGATTTATTTTATTACGAGAATGTCATGGAATTAAGAAAATATTAGTAAGGTATATATGTCATTACATAAAGTTAAAAAAAATCATAAAATCTTATTTTTAAAAATTTAAATTTTGATTTTTTGTAAATAGAGATAAAATAATTTTTTAATCTTTAAAAATTCTTATTTAATTATAATTAAATAACCAAAAATTTTGAGAAAGAACTTTTAATATTTAAAAAAAAAAACTCTTTTAATTAGTAAAAAAATCTAACCAAATATGCATTTATAATCCATTCTACAAATCTTTTTAAAATTATCTACCTTAAAATACTTAAATTTCACAACTAGACACCACACGACACAATACAAATGTACTATTTATTCAAATTGTTATCACTTACTAATAAGTATTAGTAGTTGGTTTTTACAGAATAAAAAATAACACGATCTCAAAAATTAAAAAACATGTAAATATATATATACATATATATTAATTTGTAAAGTTTACATATCAATACTGATATAAAATAGCACCTATAATTCTGTCACAATGGCAAAATTTATACATTCTTTAAATTTAAGTTAGGGTTTGAATTATAATAGAGTTTAGAAAAAATTTCATTTCTCTTATTATTAGAAAGCAGTTACAAAGTTATTGTTATTAACTATTATTACAATTATTTAAGTATTTATTATAATTTTTTTAGATGTAAAATTTGCAATGTAATTTTTGTTTTTTTATTTAAATATCAATATAAAAGTAAACGCACGTGTGACGATATTGGAGTAGGTAAAGCACGAGGTCGGTGAAGGAATTCCGATTCAAATTGGAAATATTCAAAGCGTGTTTACACGTCAACAAAGTCCGCTCTGCTTTATGTACGTGGGAATGGGACCTTAAAGCCCTTTTGACCACATCCACGTTCTTCAGAATCAAAATCCTTAAAACCCTAAACCACCCAACCCACAACCACACCCACCCCCAACAAAACACTGCAACCAAAGAAACTAAAATGGCTGCTTTGCCTTTACCTTCTTCCTTCAAGTTGCATGCAAATAACAATAACCAGCTATTATGTATTTGCAGTGCCACTCTCACCGCAAACCCACCAACGTACAAACCCAAATTCTTTCTTCGTCAACGAGTTACCAACAACAACGTCCACCCGTTTTCCAACACATTTCCTCAAGATCAAGATCATCTAAAATCTCTGAAGACAAGGCCAAGAACGTTGGTGGCGGACCGAGTCTTGATCAAAGAAGACAAGCAACTGAAAATCAAGATAGAAGACGAAGCATGTTGGGAAAAAGAGGCTGCAAATGTTATTATGAGGTTGAAGGTGGCGGTAGAGAGAGTGAGAGCGATGGAGATACAGAAGTTCATGAGCAGAGTTAAGGGAGAAGTATCAGACTGCGAGAGGATAGCGGCAGAGGAGATGAGTAGGGAGATTGTTTGCAAGTTCTTGGAGAAGCCCGTGCAATATCTGATTAGTGATAATGGACATTTCAAACTGGAGGAAAAGTTCAAGGATGTTGAAATTCTAGTTGCCATTCTTGAAAAGTCATGTCCAGCAAATCAAAGATAAGCCTTCAAGTTGAAATCCATTCCACGGTTTAGTAACTTTGTAAATTGTATTATTAATCTATGATTCAATTGATTCTTTTTGTTGTTATACTTATACATAACAATCATGAGTTGAACACAAAGAAAGCTGGTAATCTTCAGATAATTCTCCAAAAAGCATCCATTCATTGACATTAATGTATATATTGCCCCCGTTTTTATTTTTATTTATTTATTGTTGATTTATGTTATGAATATTAGGTTGTATAGTGTTTATGAGTTCATTCTTTCCGGTTGGGGTTCTGTTTAAATATTTCACTCAAATTTTCCTTAATTGAAGAGTTGTATAAATTTGCCACGTGCACGAGACTCGAAAAGGCTATATATATAGTTTTGTTATAATATACTATATAGTTCACTATATGGTAAGTATTTGACACATGACAAAATTTTATACATTGGCCTCGAGTAATTAGAAGACATTTCGTCTAATGCCCAATTAGAGAGGCCATTACACGACATCTTAAACTTAGGCCCACAATCAAAGAAGGACTGATATTAGACAAAGGAATATATAAAGGAATGTCTTCAGCCCATAGTCCTCGGTCCAAAAGTCTTTAGTGTCAATTGATATCCTCGACAACCTGTTTTGGTCGAGCCAACCATTAAAGCCTTCAAAGGCAAAGTAAAGGAGATATTTACCAGCCGATGACTCAAATTGACCTTATCACAAAGGATTTTGAATTCTTAAAATTTCGATACAAATCATAATCCCGTAATCTCGAAGTGAGTTCAAAATATAAAGGTAAAGATATATCTTAATTTTAATATGACTCTATAACTTAATATTGAGAAGCCTATAGAAAGAGGCTAAATAATTAAATAAGAAGATACTATATTTTTTAACAACAAGAATCCTAAAAACTCTATTTATACACAAAATGTGAAACTTCTCTTTAATGTCTTCTTATTTTGCCTATCTTTTCTCATAAATTTATTGTTGACTTAAGTATTGAAGGGTCATCACTGTGAATAAATTTCAGCATAACTTAATTGTATTTGTGGTTGCAGGAGAATTTAAAGTCCAACATGCATTAATGGAACTTATTACAACACTACCTTGTGAAAGATTCGATAAACTATTCATGAGGATAAACAAATTCAAATTGTAAGCCTAAATTTTTGTAAATTCTATAGTTAACAACTTAGCGCCGTCTATAGAAAAAAATGAAAAGCCATAAAGGGCAATCACTCGAAGACAGACAAGATAACCACCCCGGTCTATAACAGCCCAAGATAATGAGCAGAATCAATAGTTAACTGAAAAGAATGACTAAACAAACCAATAATGGTCAGTAGAATTATTAGATGAGAATTTATGACAAAAAGATGAAACCAACCTCGTCTGGAGGGCCAAGTTAGAGAAAGCAAGACAATAAAGAAAGGAGCTAAAAGAACTATTGGCAACAGTGCCTGAGAAGCATAGTAGGTTAGAGGAGCAATACGAACCCAAATGAGCTGTTGACTGGTGAATGGACCTGACAAATCCAAAGGAACCTCTCCCATTAATTAGGGGTAGTAGATTTCCTACTTGGTACACTTAAGAACAAAAGGAAAATGGGATACAAAAAGATGAGTTGTTTGGGAAAGAAAGTTGACCTTATAATATAAGGTCAAGCTAAGAACACATTGACCGAGCACTCGTATACTAAGAAGTTAATAACTCAAGATGAATAAAAAAAATATGGTGTAAAAATGAATGAGGATGATTTTGACAAGCATGATGATTGGAGGATATTGTTAAACAAAAATAAACTCAAAGAAGGTGCAAAAGATGGGCAAATGAGTGTGGTACTATAAGTGCCATTAGAGAAAAAGGTTTAAAGACTTGAGGAGAGGTTACACGAGTTAGTAGAGAATAAAGAAATATGAGAGCTTCCTTCCTTGAAAGCAATTAAGAGGAAGCAGAAATCCCCTTTACAAACAAACTTAAAGATATAGAGTTACCTGTACCGATGAACTTAGAGACATAGAGTTGCTTGCAGCCTTTTGACTAGACAGTCTCCTGACTTACAAGGGCACAACCGACTCAAACCATTATGTGGATCAAGTGATTGACTTATTATCAATCATGAGACTAAGGTAAAATTAGATGTGCCATTTATTTTTGCATGAATTTTGTAGGATAGGCTCTCCTTTGGTATTAGATTCTAAAATATAGTAGTAGTCCTCTTACAATGAGTTGGCTAACAAGTTTGTTCAACATTTTTAAAGAGCTTGCAAATCAGCTAAAGACCCCCAACAATTCAAAAGGCGAAAGTAAGGCCAAACATAAAGTTTAAGGGATTTCATGAGTCAGTTTCATATGGAAATAATCCAACTTAGAGCTTTCAACCTACCAGTTGCCTTAGAGACCCTAAGAGCAGGGCTGAAATTAAATTGGTTCTAGTATTACTTATTCAAGAATTCAATCGCAACCTATGCAATTGCCTATGCCCAAGCACCCAGATATATAAGTATCGAGGAAGAAGAAGAAGTGAATAAGGCAACAACAACAGATACTCAGTAAAGAGTATAGGGTAAGGAGTTGAGAAAATCACCTGAGAGAAGAATATTTAGATAAGGGAGAGATTGAACACCACCTAAAGCGATGAAGTTTTTAGATTTATCATATGTGATAAGTATGTGCAAATTGAAAACTGATATGTATATATTATTAAACAAATTAATAACATTTTCATCACATACAATCGTATATGTTGTTGTTGTTGTTCTTATTATTATCATTATTGTTATTATTAACAAACTAATCACGAATGTCATGTATGTATCCATGTAAATATGACAATTATGAAAGTAATCTTAATCATCCGCATCTATCCTTCCTCTTTAACTACAAATAGATTAATTAACTTGGACAATAAGATTAATATTATATATATTACCTAAAATATATATCAATTTTGTGATTGCCCTATTTTGAAAATGATAATTTTAACTATAAATTTAAAATAACAGTAAAGTGCCTAATGTAGTTTTAGATTTGTGTGTATGTTGTTAGTGCCAAGTGTCACAGATTACACGTTTGTTATAGAACTAAAAAATAGTTAATTAAGTAATATAACCAATCCACCTATATATATCCAATACTCAGTTCAATTTCTATCAAATGAGAAGTGTGACACAAATAAAGAGAAGACGATAAATATTATGAAAATTTTGTAATTTCATTTATCTCTTTGTGGTTTTTACAAATATTTATGTCATGACTCAAAGTGGACAATATCTTACCAAATTTAAATTAGGTTATGACAATTTAGTTGCTTTTTATTAGTACAAGTTTCCCTTTGAAACTATAAGAAGATAATTGGTGATTTTAAAATTTAACATAAAGGCAATTTGCAACATTATAACACTAACAATGCCTTTTTATACAAAAATTAAGTTAATAGTAAATTAATGAATGGGTAAGGTTTAAATTAAAGATGGACAAAGGTCAAACGTACCATAATATTATGAGTTAATCGACACTTTTACTTTAAATTAATTTTAAATACTCCAATTTATCATAATTTGTTACTTTTTATCGTTTATTTGAATGAAAAATTAATTCTTAATAATTATTTATCATTTTACCCTCATTATTAATAAACTTTGAAAAAAAAAATAAAAGAATGGACAAATGTTACCGTAAAATTTGAACACGTGTCATTATATAATTGGTTAATTATTAATTAAAAATTTGCCACTATCGCTAGAAAACGGTAACTGACCGGTTGTTGGCCCCAATTTTTTGGCGAATTTGGGGTAGTAAAAATTTTCAAATTTTTTATTATTGAACTCTATTTTTATTGATCTACACAATGGTGTGGTCATTTTTTTTTTTGTAAAAATGGCGAAAGTGAGTGGAAAAGGATGGCAACCACTCTAATGATATAAATTTGATTATTTTTTATCGTCGGAGTGTTACCGAAAAACGGTAACTAACGGCTGATCAGCCACTGTTTTTCGGCGACACTCTGACTCTGCTTTTACTTTTAAATTTTTTTATTTAATTTAAAAATTATTTAATAAAAATATAAA
This sequence comes from Ailanthus altissimus, assembly GCA_946807835.1. Classification (NCBI taxonomy): domain Eukaryota; kingdom Viridiplantae; phylum Streptophyta; class Magnoliopsida; order Sapindales; family Simaroubaceae; genus Ailanthus; species Ailanthus altissimus. The sequence continues at coordinate 28,516,225 of OX327684.1, forward strand.
CTAATTACATATTAACACATGTCCAAAGTAACTAATTACATTGTAACACGTATTTTTTTTGTTAAAATTTATCTTTTAAAATTATATTAAATTAAATAATAAAATTGTGCCACATGTTCAAAAATAATAATGAATGGATAAGATTGTGCGACTGTAATTTATTTCTGTGATTAGATTATAGAAATAAGTTGAAACTTATAATATAATTTTGATTTCAATAAACTTATAATGGATCAGAACAAAATTGAGTATTTAAAATTATTTTATGGTAAAAGTGTCTATTAGCCCATAATATTGAGGTAAAAATGTCCTTTACCTGTTAAAGATTTTTATTAAATCCTTTGCAAGAGCTTGGATATTTTAAGTATACTGTATCTTTTTTATTGAATTATTATTATTATTGAGAAACACGTGCGACAAAAAAAGAGCGAAGTATCTAAAATAAAAATCGCGATAATAATAGTTATAAGGGTTGTTGAGTCCATTATCTAAACGGCTTAATTAGCTCGCATATAACCAGTCTTTGAGAGGGCTTGGTCTAGAAGAATATATTAAATATGCTAGATAATTCAATTCACCGACCCATAGATCTCATAAATGGGTTTGTAAGTCATAAGAAAGTGAGAATAAATTAAACTTTAAATTCTATTTATATTTTAATTGATTGATTATTATTCTGCATGAAGAATGATTTATAAAAAAAATGGAGGAATTCTTTTTTAAATATTCTCCTTTTATTGATGATTTACTAACAAACTAAAATTTATAATCAACTCAGATTTAATTGAATCCACACTTTAATACATATTATGATTTATACATTATGAATAATCATAAAATCTTACTTATTCAAATTATCCAAGTGACAATTGATTCATCACATTCATTCACATTTACCATTCATTTAGACACAAAATATTATTATCTCGCTTATTTTTTAGACACTTCTTAGTATTTACTCTTTTGATCAAATATTGACTTGAACGTCACGGATTTACACTTTTGATCAAATATTAATTTGAGTGTCCTCTCTTTTAATCAAATACTAACTTGAGAGTTAAAGCATGCATTCTCACAATTTCAAAAAATAAGTAAGTATAATAAAATATTTTTTATAAAGCCAATTTAAAGAGTAAATAATGACAACAAAATAATTTTCATAAAATTCCAACTTACAGGAACAAATTGCAAAGTGAACGTATTGGGAAGAATATCATCCTAGATATATAATTGCAACGCAAACTTGAATTTCACATGCGGTGAAGCTTTGACAATTGAATTTCAGTAGTCTATATATTCTGCAAGGAGATTGATCGGGCCCTTAAACAATTAGTACCTATAATTCGGGCATGATAAACCCTCTAATTATTCACATAAAGGCGGAGGGAGATATTCTATTTAAGAAATTGCTTTCGATTGATTAAAGATGGCAATGGGATGGGCAAGGCGGCGACACCTTTCTTATATTTCGTCTCTTTTTTAATTTTAAGACTTGTTTTATAATTTATTTTTCTAAAAATTTAATAGGATTATAATGAAAAAAAATTTATATGGAGAATAATTTTCTCATTCTCGCATCATTTTTTTATTTTATATTTATTAATTTTAAATATTAATTTATATTCACAAATTTTAATAATATAAAAATTAATCTACATATAATTAAAAAACTAAGCGTCAAACCAATAAATTAAAATAATGTGACAACATCTTTCAATAATATAAATAGTAAATATTTTTTAAAAATAAATCCAATACATTAAAAAATATATAAATAATAATTCAAATAATGTTATAGAGTCTAACATCATTAATTTTTTATTAACCAATTCATCTTTTCTCATTAAAAATTAAAAAAAATTGATAAAGTAATTTTGTCGTTTAAAAAAACACAAAATTTAATATTTTTATTACATGCTTTTTTTTAATTTTATAAAAAATTATGAAATCAAATGAATAAAAACTAAAACATTATATTAAAGAGATTTTAAACCCAGCCACCTATCAATAATTAAAAGAATTTTTTTTATTCGTGTCCTATTTTATTTCCATAAATCACTCTATTTTGTAGGGGTGGGCATTTTTGGGTTCGAAAATTCGCGATCCCTATCCAAACCCAATCAATTAAATTATATAACACGGATTTGAATTACGTTAAATATCATTATTTAAAATTAAAATATATGGTAAAATATTACAATTTGATTACTTTTGAAATCGATTAATTTCAAATTTCAATTCGAAATCTAATTGTGTAAAATGTTGTCATTTTGAATTTAATTTTCAGTTAAAATACGTTAAATATAATAAGTTGAAATTTATAATATTGTTTTAATTTCAATTAAATTATATATCACGGATTTGAATTACGTTAAATGTCATTATTTAAAATTAAAATACATGGTGAAATATTATAATTTAATTACTTTTGAAATCGATTCGTTTCAAATTTCAATTCCAAATCTAATTGTGTAAAATGTTGTCATTTTGAATTCAATTTTTAGTTGAAATATGTTAAATATAATAAGTTAAAACTTATAATATTGTTTTGATTTCAATTAAATTATATATTACGGATTTGAATTACGTTAAATATTATTATTTAAAATTTAAAATATACATGGTGAAATATTATAATTTGATAATTTTTGAAATCGATTCGTTTCAAATTTCCATTTCAAATCTAATTTTGTAAAATTTTGTCATTTTGAATATAATTTTCATTTGAAATACGTTAAATATAATAAGTTAAAACTTATAATATTATTTTGATTTCAATTAAATTATATATCACAGATTTGAATTACGTTAAATATCATCATTTAAAATTAAAATACACGGTAAAATATTATAATTTGATTATTTTGTAAATCGATTCGTTTCAAATTTTAATACCAAATTTAATTGTGTAAAATGTTGTCATTTTGAATTTAATTTTCAGTTGAAATACGTTAAATATAATAAGTTGAAATTTATAATATTATTTTGATTTCAATTAAATTATATATCACGGATTTGAATTATGTCAAATGTCATTATTTAAAATTACAATACACGGTAAAATATTATAATTTGATTAATTTTGAGATCGATTCATTCCAAATTCGCATACTTAAAATATTGTCAATTTAAATAGAATTTTAAGTTGAAATACATTAAATATTTTAATATAAAATGTTATTTTCATTTTCAATTACGTTAAATATCATGAATTTGAATTACGTTAAATATCGTTATTTAAAATTAAATTACATGGTGAAATATTATAATTTGATTAATTTTGAGATCGATTCGTTTCAATTTAAAATTTTAAAATCAAATTGCATAAAATGTTGTCATTTTGATTTTTGAATTCAAATTTCAATTGAAATACGTTTATTTATTTTAAAGAAAATTTTGATAGAATCTCCCCTTATTTTTGGACATTCCATTGATTGAAAATAATAACCTGCTAAATATTATAAGTTTGTAACACTTCAATATAATATAATTCTAAATATTTGATTCCACCGGACTCTAACCATTAAACTAACTCTAAATCACACTTCTCCAACAAATAGCAATAAAATAATCAATTCAAATATCACAACCAACATTCTAGAAAGCAATACAACATAATAATTAACAATCCTCTATAAAGTAATACAAATTAAATAAAAAATTAAGTCCAAAATTTAATAATTTATGAGGTATTAATCCTTGGCAAACGCAATGGTTGGCATTTGACAACCTACAAGGATGTATAAAAAAAATTAACACATTATTACGCTAATGGAATATATAAATAAATAAATAAATGAATTATTGAAATTTGATTTCTTATCAACGAAATAAATATGAGTAACGCGATTTATTGCTGATGTAGTTGATAAGGGCATATTTATCATATATTTTTTTGATATTTTTATTTTGATATTTTATTATTTTATGAGAATAGATTACTATTTATGAGCTTTATTGTTATTTACAGGGATTTGAATGAAATTTAAAGAAATGATGTAAAAAGAGCAAAAAAGAGGATTAAAATATAAACTTTTCAAAATATGGATCTGTCGCCCCAGCGGCACAAGGATTTTCACTCCAACGCTAGAATAGTGATCAAAATAAGAAAATCAAACCTGTTAAGTCGCGACTGGCGCCTTAATGCCAGAAAGTCATCGCGCCAACGACGGGCCAGAGCTCCAGTGCCAACATCTCACCACTCCAGCGGTGAGGCTTATTACACGCAATGCCCCAACGACAGCAGCATAGCACCTTAGCGGTAGTGTGAGTCCTAATCATACAAGAATTGAGATTTTCAAACTTATATCAATCCCTATAAAAGGCCACTCGTCCCCAGACTTTAAATAAAACTTAGAGCAATTCAAGAAAATCAAGAATACAGAGCATAGTTTTAGAGAATAATAGGAGTTTAATTGAAGCAAACTTAAAGAAAGATTCAATGTGTTCTTTGGCATTAAGAGTGTAGTAACCACCTATCCACAACCGATAAGAATAAATATTTTTATACATATAAATATACATATTTTATTTGTATGTGGGTGATACTTGATTTATGTATTATTATTAGTAGTGTTTGTATAGATTAAGGACCTACTATTAGTATTGAGTTTATTTGTAAGACTTTAGATTTATTTTAGAGACCAAATTATAATACTTTAAAAGTTTTGGGGGCTAATTCGTAAATATTAAAAATTAGCCTCTTAGTATAAAAATACACATTTGAAACCTTAATTCACTCATTTTGGTCGAGCCACACTTTTAGAGTGAGAAAAGAGAGAAATAAATGGGAGAGAAAGTGAAGAAGAAAAAGAAGAAGAAAGTTGAAATTTAAGCTTTCAGAGGTATATTATAACCCTTTCTAAGTTTCTTGGTGTTAATTTAGTTAATTCCTTTAAGTTTTGATTTCTAGAAATATGTACAATTGAGGATTTGATGTGAATTTTGTAAGATATTGTGAGAATTGATGATGATTTATGTAGATAACTTGATAAATTATGATGAATTGCAGAATTTCTTCTTGATAATCTCTTGATCCAAAAATTTTATAAATTGTTGTGCTTTGATTCTGGTTTTGAATTTTGAATATATGAAATTAGACATATCTAGAATCATTTGAGACTTTGAATCGATTGAAAATTTCAGAAATTGAATTTGTAGTGAATTTATCAAAATGACTCTGAAATTCTAGAAATTTTTTGTGTTAACAGTATGATACAGTGACAAATAATTTTTGATTTACTGAATGATCTTTAAAAATTACGAATTTATGGAATATGATAATTTTATATGTCTAATATGATATATTTAGAATTGAGAATTTAGATCAATGTAGTTAAATTGTTATGATTTTCTAAATGGTGTCAACTCATTACAGTATTTGATTAACAGATTTTTAAAACTATAGAATAAAATAGTTTTAAAATATGTTAGCAGTGATTTTGAAGTGAAATATTCATCATGGATTGAGATATGTGTCAAGAGTAATTTTGTGTTTTATAATTTTTGAGTTAGTAAATGAATTTATAAAATTGGGAGATTGAATATTGTTCAGTAAATATCTTAATCCTTTCAGGATAATAGTTTGAATTTGATGGTGTTTATGAAATAGATTGTGTAAGAATTATGATATAATATTTATACATAAGAAGGATAAATGAGTTAAAAATGATATATTCTAATTTTGGAGTAATTGGATATCATTTGATGTATAAGAAAATTTTGTTAAGTGTAAGTGGCCAAAATGACAAGTTTTAAGAAATCAAGTAATTAGACCAATTCTAAGTGATAAGTGCAAAATGTATAATTTTGTAAGCTATTTAAAGTGTTTTGTGTGAATGTTGAGGCTTATGAAAGGATTAATCTCTATTGATAGGTTAATGAGAATTAAGTCTTGTAGCCGAAAGTGCTAAGAGATAAGTATATTAGACTTTTACTGAAATCACAATAAACATAGTAATTGTCTATGTATGATTTTGTAAATATACTTTAAAATATGTTTATGTTATGCCAAAGTATATTTGATATGAAATGTGAAAGACATATATTTATGAATGTGAGTATTGAAATTGAGCATAGACATACATGTGTTTATAAAAGTGAGCTTCCAAAATAAAACGTGTTTAACAAAGAAAGCTTTTGAAGTGAAAAATGTCCATGAGATACGTTTTGTGTTTTGAGGATGCTTTAACTCATTGTTGACTTAATAGGCATTTTATGTGATTTGTGGAGCCTTTATGTGTGGCATTTTCTTTGAGATTGATATATGTTATGTGTTCCATATGTAGGGAGGATCCTATTGGTACCTAAAAGAAGAGTGAGTCATCATATTCGTTTAGTGGCGTATTGGTGCATGTAAGAGGACTCACAGATGATCAGGGTGAAGGTTTGACTTTTGCCTTTGGGCATGAGCATTATATATATGTAATTTAAAACCTCACTTGTACTATTCCTTTTATACGGTATGTCACATACGAGTAACATTTGGCTCATTATGTGATATGGAAGTCTTACTAAGTAGTAGTTGAGTGATGGTATTCTTATTATATGTTTTGAAAGAATGTGTAAGCGTTTACCTGACATGTGATTTGATAAGATTATGATTTTGATTTATCATAGCATATCATACACATGCATTGTGTACATATATGTATTTATATTTGATATATAAAAAACTAGTATGCTTACTAAGTTTTATACTCATTATAGTTTATGGTGATTTCAGGTAAATAAGGTACATGCGTGCTTAGCGGATTTGGCAAGGCTTCTGCTGTCCCTTAGGTTCCCTAAGTTGCTAGGTTGCTGAGTGTTTCATTTAGGGACATGTGGTTTAAGATATTTGATTTGTCCCTAAAAAATAAATACTTATGTATTATCTTATTGAATGTAGTTATGTGTTGATTTTAAGTAAGAATTACAATGAATATATTATGGGCTTCTGGTAACAAAGTTATTACTGGTGATATAGTATAGTGTTAATCTCAGAGAAAACTATGTGTATCTCTGGTTTGCTAATTACCCCAATCATAATTCAATTATTATAATTCTAAAAAATTGAAATAAATATTTAAATATTGTTAATAAATGTTTATGTTTATATTTTAGGTTATGGATTGATTTTAGTGTTGAACTTACTAGCAATTTGCTAAAGATTCCTATGTTGAACTAAAGTTTAAAATTTTATGCAATATTATTTATGAGTGTACATTATTGAATGAATGTAAGTTATGTCGTGTGTCAGATCTTTTAGATCTGGGACGTGACAAAGAGTATTTTAGGCAGCGCAATTAAGAGCAAAATTCTACGTTTATATCAGTTTGCTATTAATTGTATCATGATTTCTTATCATTTTTACTGCTGTTCTCTTGTAGCTATGAACTAAATTTACTTTCTAGGGTTAATACTTGAATTCAATATGTGCACTTAATTGTCATATCTTTTTAATATTTAATAAACTTAGTCATTTATTATTTAAAGTACTTGTTCTTAATGCTTCAATATATCTGGCCAATATATGGTGAATGATTTGGTAATATTTTTTATAAACTCGAAAGAGGAATCATGATATTTAAACCGAGGTAATTTGATGCATGATTGTAGAGTAACATTCAATGTTGCATATGCAAGTTTCAATTTAGAATAAGAATATACCTAATTGGTATGTATGATCAATAAGACTTAATTTTAATGAATATTAATTTATTACAAGTACCATAATAATATAGGTATTTGGTAAATTAAGGTATACTTACATGACCTTAGAAGAGGCTTGTGAATACATTAGTGTCTTGATCAATAACAAAGACTAAGGGAGTTAAATATTAGAATATTAATTATTAGAAAGCATATTGAGAGATAGTATTGATCATAGGTGTTTTCTATATTGCTATCACCTAATTCTCTTTACATTGTGTTATTGCTTTTATATTTTCTACTCATTCTTAGATTTTATTTTTCTAAATAATTATTAGAAAGATTAATTTTAGTACTTGGTTAAAACGTAGAAATTATCCATGTGGATTTGACATCCGAATTATTAAGTCCCTTTATTACTTGCATATTGATGAACACTTAAAATTACACATTTAATAAGGGTTTTACATCATTATTTTGTATTACCAGTATCTTTAACCCCCCCCAACTTAAATATGTTTACAATATTGTACCTAATTATCTTTTAACTATTTTGTAGTAAGTTCGGTAAAATGGGCTAACATATTGTATTTCACAAAGTATTTAAAATTCGAGTGTTTAGAGGGTGAAAATAGCCTAGAACAGAATTGATTTGTAGTACAGGCTCAATCCAAATAGTCATCAGTATTTGGCTCATAACTATTGAAATATGTATCTAATACGTGTGGGATAACTCAATTTGAAAAGATAAGAGACTTATCTACAATTTTAATGTTTTGGAGGATAGTTAATTCGGATTACATCAATTCATAATTGGACAATCAAGTAAGCGCATTAATGATAATCAATGTAAATTATTTTTCCATCATTCTTAACTTTCATAATCCAAATAGTTTCCTCCTAATTTGTCTCGATTTATCCATATTTTTTTTATAAATAGGTGGCTTGTTTATGTCTAAAGCATGTAATTATAAAGTTAGAATTTAGTTCAAAACACTTATCTTTTGTATTATCTCTTTGTAGCATTATTTCTCTTATTTACTATGAAGTCATGTTATTTATTCTTCCATTTTTTTTTCTTTAGTTTTATTATGTCCAAATAATCTTCTTTATGCTAAGGTGAAAGGGTGAAACTCTTAACAAGGTAATAAAATATACTTAACTCTTATTCATGAATTTAATGTTTCATTCTTAAATTATGCAAATTTATATATGATGTATTTATTTTGTTTATAAATACCCTTTCTTCTAAGTAGTGTATCTTGATTTATTATTGACAAACTTTATACTTAGCACAATGAATTCTTGAAACCATTTACAAGATTTGGTGTATATACCATTTCTTGTAAAGTGAGAGTCTTGATTTATTATAGACAAATATAAAGATTGACATAATAAATACTTGAACCAATTTATAAGATTTTGTGTATAATAATTGAAAGAAATAAATACTAGTTAATATATAAATGGTGATGAACTTTAATTGTTATATCTTCCGATTAAAACCTCCTTTGTGTAAGGATTCCAATTAAGTTATAAAAAGAGTTAAATATATTCTTATTTTTTATGCCAAGAATGGATCCTCATAACCTTAGCTTTTATTTTAATTGGATAAGTGAATTAATATTTGCAAACATCTAATATTGCATTAATTGCCTTTAAAAGTATTTATATTTTGTAATTTTAATTCTACTTCCCTGTGGATCGACCTCGTTCTCATCGGGTTATTTATTACTTAGACAATCCTGCACTTAGGAATAAACTCCTATATTGTGGACGTGTCACATACGATAGTGTATACTTGCACTTAATTTTAAGATATAGAATTATCGCATCAATAGTGTCGGTGCCCGTGGACGCTCTTGCATCGACAAATGAGCAAACTCTACACAAAAAAAAAGTAAAAATGTACGCATATAAGTATAAATATTTGAATTTTATTATAGTATTTCACATTGTTTTACCTGTTTCCAGTTGGTCATAATATTCAACATCTGCAAGTAATCATTTTTCTCGCTTCGCTTTATTTACCAAAAGCGAAAATTGTATCCAATTTTGTCCACATATCAAGCCCTCAACTACCTTTAAAGTTAATGAACTCCGAAATGAATCAAGAATACGATCTCCGGTACTGAAAGCTGACTTAGAGGTCACAGTAGATACAAGTACATCTCTAGCTATACGTGACAAAATCGGATATCTCTCGACATTCAACCTCCACCACTGTAAAACATCAAAACGCGAGTTGCTAGGATTCTTAAGTTTATCCATGAAGTATTTTTCCACCTCATGCATTTCTTCCAAATCATTATCGTTCTCTGCAAGTCCAATGTATTCACTCTACGGGTCATCGCGCTGTATAACATCTTCAACTAGTGAGGTCGAGGTGCTATCGGATACTTGTAACTGTGAAACAAATATGCTACTAGTACTACTACTCCCACCACCAACAGCAGTATCACTAGCAATAGATACACCACACTGTGATTTGCCATGCAATGCACTATAGGCTTCATAAAGCCTAAATAATAACTTTTTACTGAAATGTTTCATTTCTTCAATTCTTGCACTGTTATTACCAAAGAGTTTTGCAAAACAAAATCCAGCGAACTGCATCTTACGCCGTGGATCAAGTAAAGTACCTATTATCAAAATCTTATTAATCTTTTTTATGGATTCCCAATATTTATCAAATTTTAACCTTATCTTGTTTGTCATGTCTTCTAAGAAAAAGTCATTACTCTGACTCATTTTTGTTAAGCAGTAATGTATCATGCAATTCTCATTGAAACAATCTGTAGAAGTAACATTTAATAAAGCACTAAATTTTAATGTTGCTTCATATAAAGATTGCAAAAATAACATAAAATGCTCAGCATTCTCCCAATCTGAACTGACTGGTGGTCTTTGTCTTCTCATTCCATTTTTTTGTCTAAAAAATAACTTCCATATAAAGGATCATCATCTGCCATCAAATCAAAAGCTTTTTGAAATTTCAATGCAATCGTCAACATTAAGTAGGTAGAAGTCCACCTAGTTGGCATATCTAACACTATGCTTCCCTTGTACTCAATCTTCTCTTTTTTCACATAATACTTAAAGGCTTGCAAGTGCGATCCAGAAGATCTAACATATTTTATTGTGTTTCGTATAGAAATCATGCTCTTATTTAAATTCTTCAACTCATCTATTACAATCAAGTTTAAAATGTGCGCACAATAGCGTACATGCATGTATTTCCATTCAAAACCAAAGAATCTTCTCTTCGACTTTTCAATCTCTTCTTCAAATGAGATAAGGCAACATCATTAGCACTTGCATTATCAACTATTACACAAAATACTTTATCAACATTCCAATCTAACAAACAATCGTCCAACTGCTTCTCGATTGTATCTCTTTTGTGATTTAAAATATGGGCAAAGCTCAAAATTCTCATATGCAATTGCCAATAACTATCTATAAAGTGAGCTATGACAACCATATAACTATTATTATAAATGGAAGATCAAATGTTAGTGGTCAAGCTCACTCATTGCCCACTAATTAAACTCTTAAATAAGCATTTCTTTAAACCAAACAACTTAACTACATCTCTTGTTATGGTTCTACGAGATAGAACATCAAATTTAGGAACTGCCACGCTATTATAAATCAAAACCCGGCATTCTTCACAAAACTAAAATGCAACTCATCATTCACTAGCATTTTAACAAGAGCTTGTCGACATGCAGCTTGCCTTCATCCTCTGGATACAACATTACTACCCTCTCCTTATTCTCCAATAGGTTATTTACCAAAAAAATTTTGTCGATCATCAATCATCTTCTTGTTATACTCGACAAATCTCTTTAAGTGCTTTGATATACCACTGGTTCTATGAAGCACTCAATGACAACTAATCAACTTACCACAATGATTACATTGTGCTTTGTCTATTAACATTTTACTTTTTTTGAAGTACAACCATGCTTTTGATCTCTGTATCGATGCTTGTGGCACAAACTTTATCTTTTTTCATTAGAGCGTGACAATCGGGAAGCTTTTTCTTCCTTACTTGTATCCCTCTTATGATCATCCTCAGAATTGGATTGAGAATGTAACTCCACAAAATTATTATCAGCTGAACTTGAATTTGAGTCCATTATCTACAACACACACCTACAGTTCTAGATTAAAGTTTTACATACTTTTTAATTAGTCAAAAATTAAAAAAATAACATATTCAACAACGGGAAAAAAATGAGATTTGAAAAATATATTGCTATTCATTCATACATTTATTATAATAAGAATTGATTTATCACAACATTTTCAAAAAATGCTCAAAATTCTCATATGGCAACATTTTCAACATTGCCGATAACCCAAGCATACAAGCATAAACAAAAAAGAGGGAAAAGAAGCTAATAACTAAAATCCAATGCATCCATTAACCGTATAAAAGAGCTTGAAAAAGTTAGTGGAATATGACAACCAAAAACATATATCACATTCTTTTAAGAAGATTCACTCTTTCCCCATTCTCTTTTGACATGCAGATATACTCAATGAGAACTAAATTAATTTTGTTTAGTTTCCATAAGTTTCAACACTTACAAAGTAACCTAATCCTTAACGTTTGTTTTCTGTCATTAAAAAACTATTTCCCCCCTGTTTGTAGATAAAATAATAGAAATTTTAGCTCACATAGTTTTCTATAAACTAACACTGTTATGAATTTGAATTAGACTAAACATTTTTGTAATGTGCATTTAGAAAAGTTAAAATGTATTAATGTAACTTTATATTAAAACAAGTTCTAATGCCAAATGACTTGAAGATTATGTTAAATCAGTAGTAAAACCACCTAATAAATCAATCAAAAATGTTCAATCACTAGTGGAAACACATAACTCAACATATAATACAATAATTAATTTGATTCAAGTCACAACTAATTCAGCTCCATTTTCATTAAACCCAGGTAAAGTTGTACCATGAAAAGTAATAACTCGTGATTGAATTACAATCAACTATTCCACATATGACTGACACAAAACCTTTCAACAATCATCGTTTATATATAAAGCATCCATTAAATTGCTACTACACAATTTCTTTATGTTTCCTTTTAGAAATACCAAATATAAGCTCCTAATAACATCAAAGACCTCAAAAATCTCTTCCAAGTCAAACATTAACAACAAATGTTGGGTTTTCATATTCAAATATTGTTGGCCCTGTATAGTTAGCTCAATTACTAACAAGCACAATCAACCAATAAAAAAAAAGTATATTCACTACTTATACTACATCAAATATGTTCTTTAGCTTATATGTTTATCTCAGAAATCAGAATCGTTTAAAATGAAAAAAAGGGAGTTGAGAGAGGTCAATGAACTAATTGATTGTGCGTAGAGATTGATAAGAGACTTATGGTGATGGCCAGCGACGACTTTGATACTTCGGCCTTCGAATGCTTCATGGTGGTCAACTGTCGGCGGTTTACCCTTGACTTTTCAGTGGAGTCACGCTGGTCAGCGGCAATCGTTCAAAGATAGAGAGAGACCAACACCGAGAGCAAGGCTGTAGGAGGGAGTTTGGCCAAGGGGTGGGTCGGGGGCGTTCGTCACTGGCGGAGTTTGTTTGGTGTGGTGGGGGGCACTGACTATCGCACTGATATGTTGAGAGAGAAATCGGTGAGATAGAGATTTAAGAAGCCAAAAGTGAACGAGAATTGAAATTGTGTATTGTTTCCCCATTTTGATTTTTCATATTAAGAAACAGCGCTGTTTCATTTCATTTTTTTCTTAATAAAAACAATACCGTTTTAAAATTATTACAAAAAAAAATTAAAAATTTTCGAATGAGTTTGAGAATTATCTGAACCGACCCATCTGGGACAAAAACATTTGTCTCGAATCGATTCATTCGAGATAGAATTTTCTATCTTGAATAAGACACAAAATCATTCTCTTTTTCATTTCAATTCAAAATTTTAAAACGGATCAAATCAAAATAGGTCAAGTATGGGAAACCTACCCACCACTACTATTTCGGCCGCATTCCGGGCATCCTAATTCCTACAATTGACTGCGGTAATGATAAAGCATGCACAACATTTCTATTATCTCAACCGTCACAACAATAATTTGTGACAACGCACTAAAAACGACATAAAGCATCTGGAATCTCGATTAAAAGAATGATCACCGAGATAAGGTAGTGCTCCATCGCCCTTCAGAGCTGGCCACGTATCAAACACAACCTCAAATGGAAGCTTTGCTAAGCACCACGTGCCCTCGATACGCTAGTGATTGCCACCTTTAGAACACGCGTCTGAAGCCGGTGCCCAGATTGACTTACAATCATCGTGTGCGATACGAACCGCAGATGCACCATCGAATCATTAGTGGCCACCTAAGGCCTTGTCTCCATCTCCGCAGCAAAACCGCCTACATTTTCAGTCTTCCGACATGGTTTTTTAATAATAATGATTTTACTATTTTATAAAAATTTGTAAAAAAAAAAAATCACAAATAATTTCTTGAATAATATTCGAAGCATATTTCTTTTTATGTGGCACATTTCCCACCTAACAATGTGTTTGGGAAATGAAATGAATGGATACCTGTCTAGCAGAAAGTTGACAAGGAGATGTCTAGAAAAGGTCAAATTATCATGATAACACGTCTTGTTTCTGACAAAGGTTATGGCCGAGCGCTTTCGTCTTTAAGCTCTTCTACTTTTTCTTTTTTTTCCCTCCAATTCCATACCGGGGCCACGTGATGACACACATGTAAACCACTTTCTTCATATTACAAACAAAATTCCGTTACACGAGTCTTCCTTTTCCGTTTCCACGTGTCAATGCATTATTCGGGGAAAACTATTTCCTATATGGTTAACAAAGTAATACTTGAGGCGGATTTTGTGACATTTCCCACACTTCCCGCAACCAGACACGTAGAATCGTAGATATTATCGAGCCACGAAAAAGATATTTCGTTATCTAAGCCATGGTGACACGTGGCGCATGATCTTCACATTGATTCGACAGATGACACTATTCCTAGATTCTCTTTCACAGCATTTCAGCAATACGATATCACCACGCGTCCTTACCAATGCTATGCTGACACGTACTCCTCTAAAACCTTGGATCAATGGGATGCATTGATCAATCTTACACGACTCGTGTCAAAACATTCAGCATTTCATCCGCATAATCACTTTTCTATATAAGCCAGCAAACACTATCACTATCGAATATCTATCTCCAGCGTTATCCCGATGAGTGCGACTGCGAACAAAAGACTCAGACCAAATCCGCCGAGTCAGGGGACCGAGTCAGGCGACTCAGGGATACTCAACGAGCGGATACTACTACTCATCTTCGAGTCAGTGCAATGGGACCTTCGCATGCTCTGCGTAACAGCCTCGCTCAACCGCAAGCTCCGCGCCATCGCGGAAAGGCTTCTCTGGAGAAAGCTCTGCGTGTGTCGCGCCCCGCGCATGGTAGAAACATTAGCTAACGGCGCGCCTAACGGTCGTATCAACGGTGGATGGCACGCGCTGGCTAAGCTAATGTTTTACTGTTGCGGCTTTGAGCCAACTCGTAATTTCAGAATGAGTAAACCCTCTCCGGGTCATTTTGTTAAAGCATCTCGGTTTTCTAAAACTTCGGGTCGTAGCTTTTTGACTAAAAAATGTCGGGGCGATTTGCTGTACGTCAGCGACCCGTGTGAGCATCCAATGAGCGATAAGGAGGATGATCTGGGGATTTTCCGTGGGGTATTTCGGGGATTTATGAAATCGACGACTAGGGCGTGTTTGATCCGACGACAGTTGGAGCTCGAGGAGAGGGTGAGATGTCCTTACTGTGGGGCCCGCGTTTGGAGCATGACTGCGGCTCGGCTAGTCCCCAAGAGCGCGGCTCGCAGGCTCGGGTCGCGTGATGGTGGGTTGGAGTATTTTGTTTGTGTAAATGGGCACTTGCACGGGACTTGCTGGCTTGTTCCGCTATCGTCCGATGAAGATGATTGTGACGATGAGGATGAGGGAGAGGACGGTGGTGATGGTGCTGACGATGATGATAATAATTACAAGGATCGGACGGTGATGGAGGGAAGCACGAACTCGTTTGGAGAGGAGGTTTTTGGTGAGTGACCTCGCCAAATAAATGTTTTTAGGTCCCACTTTGTTTGTGATGGTTGTTGGGGGTTGGGGAGGCGCCTGTTACTAGTTTTGTTGCTATAGTTACTTTCCAGTGTGTTTGTGTGTATCTATTTTTTCATAATCTTACTGGAAAGGAACAGAGTTGTTACGACTAAAAATGATGACATGGAAGATTAGGATAGCATATACCAAATTGTATGCTGACGTGGAACTTATAGGTATTTTGTGATATTTGTAGTGGATTTTTTATATATATATATATATATTTTTTTGCATTTTCTTCGTTTATATATATCATTCTAAGTTTTTGCTGGTGGTTGAGATTTGACAAGCATTGTTGACGGGTCATTTAGTGACTTTTGAAAGACTAGCAGCAATAAACCTTTGATGCCTTGGGGGGGCTCTTATGGACTTTGGGTTTTGAGGTAACGGACAGCTTGGAGCTATTACCCTATAAGTTTTGGATAATAACATCCAGATTCTCGATATTTTAGGATTTTGAAGTAAGGGCATAATTTGAAGATTTGAAACACAGATCAATTTTTACGTCTAATAAATATTTATTGACGTCATAAAATTCAGGTACGTTTTGTGTATTTGATTGAATTAAAAAAAAATGAACGCTTTTGTTAGGCTAAAATTAGATATATTCAATTGAATTAAAAAAAATGATCGCTTTTGTTAGACTAAATTTAGAAGGACGAGTTTGCTGTCGTTTGAGTGAAAGAAACCAAAACATATCAGAAATTACAACAAAAAAAAAAAACTGCTAATCTAGTTTCTGTTACGCATTAATGGCTTATATGACGAGGAGTAACGCTTCTATTTTTGTTGATGAGCGAAATTTAGTAATATTCCAAGATTGTGTGCCGTGTGACCAGTAAACAAGGGCTATATTGTCAATAAGCAAAGATTCAAAAGCTTGTCGCCATCTGTAGTCAACAAAAATTCGGGGCTTGTTGCCGTCATTGCCAAAAATCCCATTCGCCCACACGCGCATTTTCCCAGAAAGGTTTTAACGAATCTCGGGAAAACTAACAAATTAACATTATATGGATATGTATATAAAATTCAACGACTAAAAAGCCAGACATTGTCAGGTAATCTTCTACCTTTTCCTCCATTCTATCTGCTTCGTCTTCGTGAAATTTAACTCTAAAACTGATATATTAACCATGATAGCTTTAAAGCAGATTAAAAATGATCAAAATTAGGTATTTCAATGCCAAATAGCATGATGTTTGTTTCCAGAAAAAAGGAACACAAAGAAGAAGATATGATATTCATATTAAATCAATGGAGTCTCTTTTAAATAAGTTCGTAGCGTAATGTTGGATTGAACCTAGTCATAACATCTAAATACCAATGTACTGTAAAAGAAATTTAACAATTGTACTGTAAGAATAATGTCATCATCATTGTGGGATAACGGAAGAAGGATGTACAATATAATTTTAGTTACTATTAGTTGTCTATAAAAAAACTTTTAGATGTTTCATACTTGTTTGCAGCATTGGTTCAGTATATCAATAATTTGAAAGCAAGGAAATGGCGAGTCTTTAAAGATATTGGGCATTCGGCGGCTATTAATCTCCTCTCGGCATTTGCATTCCTCGTGGCATTTGCATTTTTACGACTTCAACCAATCAATGATTGGGTTTACTTCCCCAAATGGTATCGCAGGAGAGCAAGAAGCAGCCAATCAACACGCTCTAAAGCATTTGTAAAGGTTGAGATTTTGATGATTCAAAATCAATGTTGAATTTGATTTTGAGTTGAAGATTAATAAAAAATTAAATAAAAAGTAAAGTACGCATTGAATGTATCAGAAAGTGATGAAAATAGAAGCAAAGAGAGAGTGAGAAGGCACAAAGGAGATCAGTTCCAGTTCTCGATGCCACATTGAAATCATTGCGCTAACTTACGAGAAAAGAAAAAGTCTTATTTTGACTTGGACTGCTTGTTTTGGTTGGTTTTAAACTTCTTTTTCGTATGAACTCTTATTCCAACAAAAATAAAATTTTAATGATCTGTTTAGAGTTTATATAAATATTTGTAATTTATTAGAATTGTAAATACATCAATAAAAGAGAGAATAGAGGGTTAAGAGAAATCCTAAGGTACTAAGTGTGTAAGAGAAGGTGTTATGAGAGTGCTTGAGTATACGAGATAGCAGTGGGTAGGTCATTTAAGAGGTTGTCTATTGTTGACTTCCTTGATTTTCTCTTATGGAAGATGAAGGTCTCGTGATCCACCTTAGAAAAGTAAACAGTTATTACTGAATTACATATATTCTTATGCCTAAAGTAATTGATTGTTATCTTTATTGTGTGGTTGATCTTTTATATTTTTTGTTACAAGCACTAAAATTAGAGCTCTCAATGAATAAATTCATGAGCTCATCAGACAAGGACTTCCTTTTGCAGAACAAGAAAAAAGAATAAACTATCTCAAGATACAGCTACAAAATCTTGAGAATGAGTTTGTGCAATCATGGAAGCCTACTGACACTCTTCTAAAGATGTCACAACCTTTTGATACCAGTTCTTTCTCCATTTTTGAGGACAGTTTTAAGCTTATCTCAAAGAAAAAGTCAAAAGAACACACAAGAAGACATGTCAGCACTAGTTTTAAGTGATTTTAGAATACTAAATATTAGTTAAGGAGATATTAGAACACATAAAAACCTAATAAATAGTACCAGTGCTCTAACTGAGTTTGATATTTGCTTCTATTTATTATTTTATTTATTATTAAATAAATACAAGGTCTCGAAGTCGACTATCTTCACTTCACTTACCTTGTGTCATGGACTATTTTTGAACTGTGCGGTCTTAGACGCGTTACGTGCTAAGCAACCAAGAAAACCACACAAAGAGAAGAAAGAAAGGCACACCAAGTGTTTGCACGAATGCTTTCTTATATTGCTGAAGAGAAAACAAAGCTATGAGATGAAAAATACAAGTGAGGGTCTCTCCCTTTTATAGTAGCAGCCCTATACAATCAATGAGTGAGATCTAATTGATCTAATGGTGTATATACAAGATGGGATAATATTCCTTAAAATATTCCTAGATGCTCTCTTACCTATTATGAAAGTCTAACTAGGGTTAACTTCCTTAATAAGTTGCGGGCCAAGCCCGGTTCTCCATCCCAACCAGTGGACCTTCTAGAAGCTCCGGTCCACGTAGCGCTTCATGGTCCAAGAGGTCTCCAGCAGGCCTAGTCGCGCACCAAGTGCTCAAGGAAATGCTTGAGAGCACTTGGGGCGTGACATTCTCCCCCACAAAATTCACGCGACGCCCTCGTCGCGTCCCTGCTGGAACTCGCGCACCTTGTTCTCAAACTGCCACAGTGTGTTCTCGGGTTCCCAGCTTGCTTTGCTATCGGGCAATCCTTTCCACTTGATGAGATACTCACGACTTGGACGGCAGTTCTTCTTCCGCACTGTCCTCACATCAAGGATAAGTTCAGCCTCCTTGTCGTAAGATGTGGGAACTCTCAATGGTGCCCTGGATTGTGGCCCTCGTTCCGTGTCCTCCGCATCACCATGGTATGGCTTTAGGCAGCTTGCGTGAAACACCGGATGTAGCCGAAGTCTCGAAGGCAACTCCACCTTATACGAGACATTGTCAACCCTCTTGGCAATAGGAAATGACCCCTCATATTTCCGAACAAGGCCCTTATGAAGTGGGCACATAGACTTGTACTGCGTCGGAAGGATTTTCACCATCACCAAATCCCCTATGTTGTACTCCACATGTCTTCGCTTACTGTTAGCCCATTTCTTCATCCATTTTGTCGCCTTGTCTAGACACACCGGCGCTTTGTCTGTGTAGTAACCAGTATCCATAACCGGTAAGAATATGTATATTTATTTATATAAATATACGTATTTTATTTTATATGTGGGTAATCCTTGATTTATATATTGTTATTAGTAATATTTTTATAGGTTAAGGATATACGATTAGTATTGGGTTTATTTGTATGACTTTAGATTTATTTTAGGGACCAAATTGTTATACTTTGAAAGTTTTGGGGGCAAATTCGTAAATACCAAAAATTAGCCTCTTAGTATAAAAATACACTTTTGAACCCTAATTTACCATTTTTAGGTCGAGCTACCCATTTTAAGAGAGAGAAGAGAGAAATAGAGGAGAGAGAAAGATGAGAAGAAGAAGAAAAAGAAGAAGAAATTGGAATTTTGAATTTCAAGAGGTATATTATACGTATTTCTCAATTTATTGGTATTAATTAAGTTAATTTCTTTAAGTTTTGATTTCTGGAAATATGTATAATTAAGGATTTGATGTGTATTTCGTTTGATGTTGTGAGAATTGATGATGATCTATAAGATAGCTTGATAAATTATGATGAATTGTGGAATTTCTGCTTGATAGTCTCTTGATCCAGGAATTTTATAAATTTTTGTAATTCGATTCTGGTTTTGAATTTTGAGTATATGAAATTAGACATGTTTAGGATCATCTGAGACTTTGAATCGATTCAAAATTCCAGAAATTGAATTTGTTGTGAATTTACCAAAATGACCCTGAAATTCTAGAAATTTCCTGTGTAAACAGTATGATACAGTGGAAAATAATTTTTGACCTATTGAATGATCTTTAAAAATTACGAATTTATAGAATATGATAATTCTATATATCTAATGTGATATAATCGGAATTGAGAATTTAGATCAATGTGGTTGAAGTGTTATGATTTTCTAAAGTGTATTAGCTCATTGCAGTATTTGATTAACAGGTTTTTAAAGTTAGACAATACAATAGTTTTAAAATACTTTTGGCAGTTATTTTGAAGTAAAATATTTATCATGAATTGGTATATGTGTCAAGAGTATTTTTGTGGTAGTTTTACAATTTTTGAGTTAGTATATGATTTTATAAAATTAGGAGATTGAATATTATTCAGTAAGTATCTTGATCCTGTCAGGTTTGTAGTTTGGATTCGATGGTGTGTATGGAATGGATTGTGTAGGAATTTTGATATAATATTCATATATAAGAAGTATATATGAGTCAAGAATGATATATTCTGATTTCGGAGTAATTGGACATCATTTGATGTATTAGAAAATTTTGTTAAGTGTAAGTGGTCAAAATGACAGGTTTTGAGAAACCAAGTATTTAGACCAATTTGATGTGATAAATGCATTGTGTATACTTTTGTAAGCTATTTAAAGTATTTTGTGTGAATTGTGAGGCTTATGAAAGGATTAATCTCCATTGATAGGTTAAGGAGATTTAACTCTTGTAGCTGAAAGTGTTAAGAGGTAAGTATACTAGACTTTTTACTGGAATCACAATAAACATAGTAAGTGTTATGAATGATTTTGTAAATATGGTTAAGAATATGTTTATGTTATGTCAAAGTATGTTTTGATATGAAATGTAAATATATGTTTATGAATGTGAGCATTGACATTGAGCTTGGACATACATGTGTTTTTTGAAAGTGAGCTTTCAAAATAAGATATGTTTAACAAAGAAAGCTTTTGAAGTGTAATATGTCCATGAGAAATATTTTGTGTTTTGAGGGTACTTGAACTCACTGTTGACTTAGTAGGCATTTTATGTGATTTGTGGAGCCTTTATGTGTGGCCTTTCCTTCGGGATTGGTATATGTTATGTGTTCCGTATGTAGGGAGGATCCTATTGGTACCTAAAGGAAGAGTGAGTCATCATATTCGTGTGGTGGCGTATTGGTACATGTGAGAGGACTCACCGATGATCAAGGTGAGGGTTTGGCTTTTACCTTCGGGCATGAACATTATATATGTGTGATTTAAAGGCCTCACTTGTACTATTCCTCTCATACGGTATGTCACCTACGAGTGACATTTGGCTCATTATGTGATATGTGATATGTAAGTCCTACTAAGTAGTAGTTGAGTGATGGTATTCCTATTATGTGTTTTGAAAGAATGCGTAAGCGCTTACATGATATGTGATTTGATAAGATTATGATTTTGATTGATCACAGCATATCATACACATGCATTGTGTACATATATGTATTTGTATTTGATATATGAAAAACTAGTATGCTTACTGAGTTTTATACTCATTATAGTTTATGGTGATTTCAGGTAAATAAGGTACATGTGTGCATAGCGGATTTGGCAAGGCTTCTGCTGTTCCTTGGGTTCCCTAAGTTGTTAGGTTGCTAAGTGTTTCATTTGGGGACACGTGGGATAAAATATTTGATTTGTCCCTGTTGAATAAATACTTATGTATTATTTTATTGTGTGTGGTTGGATTTAGTTTAAGTTTCACCAAGTGTAGTAATGGATTGATTTTAAGTAAGAATTTGCAATGAATATATTCTGGGCTTCCGGTAACAAAGTTGCTACTGGTGATGTAGTAGAGTGTTAATCTCTGAGAAAACTCTGCGTATCTCCGGTTTAGTAATTGTCCCAGTCATAATTCAATTGCTATAATTCTGAAAGAAATTAAAATGAATGTTTAAGTATTATTGAATGAATGTAAGTGATGTCGTGTGTCAGATCTGTTGGGTCTGGGGCGTGACAGTCTGACTGTTCCTGCCAGGATTTTGCAGCTTTGTAGGCTGTTGGACTCTTCCCAGTATCGCTGAACACGAGCGCATGTGGCGTGAGAGGCTGCTGGCCAGTAGCTAACTCGAATGGGCTCTGGTTCGTCAATTCACTCCTCTGCAAGTTGTACGAGAACTGTGCCACATCGAGTAACTTGACCTAATTCTGTTGATTTGCACCCGCAAAGTGCCGCAAATACAGTTCCAGTAATGCATTCACCCTCTCGGTCTGCCCATCCGTTTGTGGGTAAAAGTTGGTGGAAAAGCGAAGCTCTGATCCCATGAGATTGAATAATCCAGTCTAGAATCTCCCCGTAAACCTCGTATCACGATCGCTGACTATCACTCTCGGCAACCCCCCAGTACTTGACTACATGCTTGAAGAAAAGTTTGGCTGTCTCTTCCGCATTACACTCTTTGGGCGCCGGTATGAAAGTCGCATACTTGGAAAACCGATCTACTACCACAATGATAGTTCCACACCCTTCGGACTTCGATAAGGCTACAATGAAATCCATAGAGATGCTTTCCCAAGGTCTCTCCGGTATGAGCAGTGGCTCCAGTAGCCCTGCGGGACTCCGCTATTCGATCTTGTCCTGTTGGCACATGAAACAAGTCTTGACAAACTGTTCTATCTCTTCCCGCATGTGTGGCCAATAGTAAACTGTCTCCAATAGGGTGCGTGTGTGCTGATGTCCTGGGTGTCCTGCCCATTTTATGCGTGACACTCCCTAATGAAGTTATGCCGCGAGTTCTCCCACTTTGGCACATAAACCCGGTGTCCCTTGGTGTAGAGAAGCCCATCTTCTACCCAAAATCGCTGAGTCTTTCCCTCTTGTGCTAGAGTGGCGAGCTGTGTGGTTGCGGGATCATACTTCATTCCCTCATGAAATAAGTCGAGCAAATCACCTTCCAGCTTGCTTATAGCTGCTAACTCGACCTTCCGGCTTAAGGCGTCCGCCATCACATTCACCTTTCCCAGTTTGTACTTGAGCTCATAATCGAACTCCGCCAGAAAGTCCTGCCATTTAGCTTGCTTCGGGCTGAGTTTCTTCTGACTTTGAAAGTAACTCGTTGCTATGTTGTCCGTCATCACTACGAACCTTGCCCCAAGCAGATAGTGACGCCAAGTGCGCAGGCAATGGATGAGCCCCGTCATCTCCTTCTTTTGTACTGTATAGCACCTCACCGTCTCGTTGAGTTTTCGGCTCTCATACACGATCAGATGGTCCTGCTGCATTAATACACCACCAATAGCAAAGTCAGATGCATCAATATGTACCTCATACGGTAACAAGTGATTCAGTAATGCTAAGACTGGTTCATCGATCACTGTTATCTTTAGTCGATCAAAAGCCCATTGGCACTCCCTACTCCACTCCCATGTTTTAGTCTTCTTTAACAGGTCGGTAAGGGGTGTTGCAATGGTGGAGTAGCTCTTGATAAATCTCCGGTAATAGTTGACTAACTCAAGGAAAGACCGCAACTCGGTAATTTTCGTGGGTGCCTCCCAATCCACTATGGCGCGAATCTTCGCCCTGTCCATCATCAACCTACCGTCTTTGATCTTGTGACCCAAAAAGTCTACCTTCGGCTTGGCGAATGAACACTTCTCCCTCTTTACATACAGCTCATTCTCGCGGATCACCTTTAAGACAGTCTTAAAGTGTTTCACATGCTCTTCAAGAGTGTTGCTGTAGATGACGATGTCGTCTAAGTACACGACAATGAATTTGTCGAGGAAGGGCTGGAGTATGTTGTTCATCAGTGTGCAGAAAGTGGCTAGTGCGTTTATGAGGCCAAACGGCATGACAAGAAATTCAAAGGCCCCATAACGTGTCACACAAGTAGTCTTCGGCTCATCACCCTCAGCTATCCGCACTTGATGGTAACCTGATCGCAAATCCAGCTTTGAAAAGTACTTCGCCTGCCCCAATTGATCAAACAGGTCAGCAATTAAAGGAATGGGATACCTATTTTTGACAGTGACCTTGTTCAGCGCCGGGTAGTGTATGCATAACCGCAATGATCCATCGTGCTTGCGCTGGAAAAGCACGGGCGCGCCGTAGGGCGCCTTGGATGGCTGAATAAATCCTGCATCCAGCAACTCCTTGAGCTGCTTTCGCTACTCTGCTAATTCTGGTGGAGACATTCGGTAAGGGGCTTTGGCTGGAGGTTTAGCTCCTGGCTCCAGCTCGATCTCGTGATCAATCGCCCGTTTTGGTGGTAATTTCTATGGTAGTGCTGCTGGCATCACGTCCTGGTGCTGCTTGAGTACTTTCGTGATTTTTGCTGGCAGCTCCTCTTCGCCCCCGTACGCCTCATCATCCGCCTCTCATATCGTGGCGAGGTATGTCCCTTCTCCCCGCTTAGCTCTTTTCTTCAGTTGCATAGCAAACAAGAGAGTAGTGTGGGCGTTGGGCTTGGATTGTCCACTTGTTGGCTGGTTTACTGTCGGCACCATGCATGGTCCTCTCTCCAGGATGCAAACATATTTGTGTCGGGGGAATGGCACGACATTAAACTGTCGCAGAAACTCCATACCAAGAACAGCATCAAAATCATCGAGAGGGGCTACCGAAAAGTTTACCTTACCGCTCCATTTTTCGAGGCTCATTTCAACTCCACGAATGACCCCGTCCAGTGGCTTGATTGCGGCGTTCACAGTCTTGAGGTAGCCAATCCCCTTCTCCACCTTGAGGCCCAAGCGTACTGCTTTCGCATACTTCATAAAGTTGTGCGTAGCTCCAGTATCTACTAGCGCTTGAGTCCTCTTCTCGTTAATGTAGGCTTCAACGTACATCAGCGCCTTTCCTGCTGGCGCGCAGACTGCCCGCTTAGCATTGAGGGCATTGAGCAACTGCAAATGTCCCAATTATCCCTGTTCACCCGCTTGTTAAGTCTCCAACATCGCGTTGATAGCCTTCTTCTTTGGACAGTCCTTCACCCAATGATCCCATCGCAAAGGAAGCAGCTAGATCTCGATTTTCTCCCGCCGTTACGCTTCTGCTCTCTCCCTGTGGGTAGTTTGCCTTTCCCCTCCTTATCTTGCGGAGGGTGAGACTCCCTGGTTCCCCCACCTTTGCTGTGATTGGGCTTCGAATTTTTGGACTTCCCCGCATCACCCTTGCGGTAATCTGTGAGCGTTTCTGCCAATGTGAGGGCGTCGGATATATTCTGCACTCCACGCCGCCTTAGCTCATTGGATGCCATGTTTGTAACCCATCAAGGAAGTTGAACAGCAAGTCTTCTTCACTCATATTGGGGATCTGTAGCATCAGCAGTGAGTACTCCTTAACATACTCGTCAATCGACTTGTTCTGTCTTAACTCCTTTAGACGCTTCCTAGCGTCGTGCGCCACATTCTCCGGATAGAATTGGCGTTTCAGCTCCTGCTGCAACTTTGTCCAGGTATTGATGGTGCAGGTACCCTTGCGAATCTCCTCGCTCTTCCTACGTCACCACAGAATTGCATGATCGGAGAGATATAAGGTCGCCGTGTTCACCTTATCCTCGTCCCATACGCCTAGGGCGTTGAAGTATCTCTCCATCTGTCAGAAGTAATTGTCGAGCTCCTTGGCGTTTCGTTTCCCACTGAACTCCTTGGGCTTAGGAGCATCGATTCTCGGTGCAGACACCGTTACTTGAGCAGCGTCAGACCCGTTCGCCACCGCCTGCATGCACAACACCACATCCTCCTTGACAGTTTCAACTCCACGGTGTAGCTCCTCTACTTGGGCTTGAATACTGTCCATTGTGGTGAGGACGCTCTCCTGAAAAGCCTTAATCCAGTCTCGCTGCTTATCAGCGTAAACCTCGATGGATGTGCTGATGAGGGATCGCAGCTCTTCTCCTTGAGTGTCGAGGCCCCCATCGATCTTCTCTACTTGCTGCTCCAGCTCTCCAAGGTGATCTGCTGCCTTCCCAACAGTGCCGCTGAGTGCTCTCACCATACTCCCCACATCCTGACCTGGATCTGCTGATTTCTCGCAAGCGGCCACCCCGTGCTTCTTAGCTTTGGGGTTTCGACCCCTCTCTTCAGTCAAATCTGATGGTCCACCATCTTTTTCCATCTCTGAACTGAACCTGCTCTGATACCAATTGTCATGGACTATTTTCGAACCGTGCGGCCTTAGAAGCGTTGCGTGCTAAGCAGCCAAGAAAATCACACAACGAGAACAAAGAAAGGCACGCCAAGTGTTTGCACGAATGCTCTCTTATATTGCTGAAGAGAAAATAAAGCTATGAGATGAAAAATACAAGTGAGGGTCTCCCCCTTTTATAGTAGCAGCCCTATACAATCAATGGCTGAAATCTAATTGATCTAACGGTGTATATACAAGATGGGATAATATTCTTTAGAATATTCTTAGATGCTCTCCTACCTATTATGGAAGTCTAATTAGGGTTAACTTCCTTAATAAGTTGCGGTCCAATCCTAGTTCTCCATCCTAACCAGCGGGCCTTTTAGAAATTTCGGTCCACGTAGCGCTCCATAGTCCAAAAGACCTTCAGTAGACCTAGTCGCGCACCAAGTGTTCAAAAAAATACTTGAAAACACTTGAGGCATAACACTTGTCTCTACTTTTATGCATTGGTATAAAAGAAGTTACTATTGCTAGAGGGCTGTGGCACCCTATTGCACTTAAATTGACACTTAAGGAATGCTTTAAGCGAATAGTATCAAATTGGACTACCTAAGCTGATTTCCTAACTGTAAACAAATTTGTGAACTTAGACTTCAGCACATACTTATGGTTCTTGAATTGAATGCTGAATTAGACTTCAGCACGATGAACATTTCTTCTGTGTAAATCATCCTCATCCTTATCTTTTGCATCAGGTATGTGTCTTTTATGAGCTGTTCTAGCTAGGAGTTTGACTCATAAACTAGTAACACATAGCTCCGCCAAAAAGGAAAGGAATTATACACACTTTCGTGTTTCTAGTAAACACGCTCAAAATGCACTGAAGGTTCAATGTGGCAATTTTCAAGGTCGTCTACAATGCAAATAAGCTTGCACAATTGGTTGCAGAGAAGAAGAGTTTTCAAAATTGATTAACCTACTACAAAAATACTGAGAACTTTGAAGAAGCCAACCACAAAGGTTTTTTCACTGCATGATGAATTTTCAATGTGTTTTTTGCTCCATGTTTTTCTCATAGTAAAACAGTCTATTTAATTTGTTCTCTCTATATATAGATAGGTTTTTGGGGTCTTTGGGGAACATGAGTGGATGCAATTGACTACTATACTGCTGAGATAAGTTAACTGAAGAAGTAAGTTCTTTATTATAAGTCTCATCTGGTTTCATCTTTTCTGCAAAGCTATTTTTTAGTCTGTTATCAGTTTATCCTTTACTAATTATTCATTTTACTGCTACTGTTCTTACTTTATTTTAGTAAGCCATATTTTAAGACCTGGCTAAAGCCTGTGGTGGTGAAACATTGGTCCCTTACTTTGACTGCGTCATTCTCTATCTTGATTCCCCACTTATCTGAGTGTAACTTAGCAGTCTTCAAGGTCCATACTGAAAATGACCACGATCATTAAGGGTGATTGAACAGACATTACATATCAAGTCTTTACCAGTGAGGTAGAAAAACCCACGGCACTGTGTCAATTAATCATTCTCCGTCTTGATTCCTAATCGATTATCTGAGCGAAACTTAACAGTCTTTTAAGGTCCATAATGATTATGACCATTATAAGTAAGCGTGATTTGTCAGATGTTAGACACAGACTCAAGTCTTTTCTAGTAAGGTAGAAAAACCCAGGGCAAGGTGTCACGCATTAAGGTGTTGGCAGAAATTGGGATAGGACATAGGCTTGACTTTTGATGGTTGATTTGAATGAAATAACCAGAAATAATAACATGACTAAACATGCTCCTAGTAGCAACTACTTTGTTTGCTCTTGAAGTGTAGTAATGACATTTTTTGCAGGAGAATGCAGAAAGAGAGAGAGTTATAAGTGATGCCAAATCTATAATGCCAGCAGCATTTGTTTCATTCAAATCTCGATGGGGAGCAGCAGTCTGTGCTCAAACTACAACAAATAATCCTACAATTTGGTTGACAGAGTGGACTCCTGAACCACGTGATGTTTATTGGATAATCTTTCAATACCATATGTTGAATTAACCATCCGAATAGTGCTCATGCCTTTTTCTCTGTCCTCCTTAATTTTCTTTTTCATGATTCCTATAGCATTTGTCCAATCCCTGGCCAACATTAAGGGGATAGTAAAGGTTTTACCTTTCTTGAAGCCACTTATTAATATGAAAGTTTGTTCTTCCATCTATTAATTAAAACTTTTTTTCTGTATGCACTTTTCATTCTGTTAATTTATGGGCAACCGTGTGCATAAAATAGGAAAATCTTCTTTTGTTGTAAAGCACCCCTTACTTTTATCTTGTCTATATTAGTCTATTTTGCTAACCCTTCTTGTGAATGGACATCACAAAATTTAGAAAAGACCTTCAATTGGATGAAAGTAATGAAAGGAGATTTAATTTTTATCTTTAGGCTTTATCTACTGCCATTCCGAGGAAATTATTTTGAGACTCGTGGCAACTATTACTAATGTTCTGACTTACCTAGATAAGAAGGAAATTTAGATTCTATCATTGTTTCATTCTTAAGTAGTGCAGGTTTAATGATGATAACCAGGCAAATTTATTCAGCGATTGGTATTTAAACTGGATTTACTTGGAAAAGAAAAGAACACTAAAAAAGTCAACTTGGAGAAATGATGTGAGCTCATGATATGATGTCTACTACTACTACTACTACTCCTAGTCAAGGGGTGTTATATAGTAGAAATTCTAGTATGTCTAGGTTTTTTACTGCCATCCCCCTAGCAATGCTGTTTTCAAGTGTGGGGAGGTCAAAGTTTTTAATTGCAGGAATTTTTATTTTTTCCACAGGGAGTTTGTGAAGTCATTGATTCAAGGATTTCTTCGGGGGATTGCACTGATGGTATTTCTTATTGTACTTCCACTAATTCTCATGGCCATGTCCAAGATGGAAGGATTGACATCACTCTCGCCCCTGGAGAAGACATCAGCTGGGAAGTATTATTTGTTCATACTTGTCAATATTTTTCTTGGAAGCATTATTACAGGAACAGCAATGGAGCAACTTCCAACTTTTCTTACCCAGCCCCCAACAGAGTATGTTGCTTTACTTGTCTGTTTATTATTATTCTTTCATTGAAAGAAAGGGAGTTTATTAAATGTTAGCTATCTGAGCTCCTTTGTAGAAAAGACTTCCTGAATCCTACTTTATATGAAATCAAGCATTATTCAGAACTGTTGGTCCAGAAATTATATCGTCACTTATTAAGAGAAATGACATGTATCCAGCATCAAATTCTCAATAGGTATACGTGTGTGTGTGTATTTTCTGTAGAACATAACTCTAATAGGCAGCCTAATGATTCATTAGCGGGTGCTAAACTTCCATGGATTTAATTGTTAGTTTGCGTGGATTTTTTTTTTTCCTAAGGTAATCAAATTTTGATGATTTCATGACATGATGCATTAATGAATACTAATCATCTCAGAATTTCAGTGCCATATATTATTTTCCTGGTGTCGCATGTCACATGCTATATTATTCATGGTTAATAATTTCCGCAATGAAATGAAGGTAATCAACATGAACTCATGCTGCTTTGTAGGAAAAATTGTTGGTGTTTCCATCCCAATGAAAGTTACCTTCTTCATTACCTATACGATGGTAGATGGTTGGGCCGGAATTGCTGCAGAGATCCTCAGACTGGTACCATTAGTTATCTTCCACCTGAAAAACACATTTTTGGTTATGACAGACCAAGACGGGGACGGGGCAATGGATGCTGGTTAGTTGAGATTTGAAGTATCAGAACCTCAGATCCAGTTCTACATTTTGCTGGGACTTGTCTATGCTCCTGTCACACCCATACTTCTTCCTTTCACCGTCGTCTTCTTTGCCTTTTCCTATATGGTATTTCGTCATCAGGTACCTTGATAAAATAATAACTTTCACCTTCATCTTTCCTTAAGTGACTCTAAGTCTCTCTGTCCCCATCCCCCCCCCCCCTCTTATTTGTTAAAAGAATTATACTTCACATGGTAGCAATCAGTTGCCAAATTCAGGCTTTGTGGAACATTTCTTATGGCAATTGATATGTCTCTGTTTAGACTACTTTCTAGCCATGCATATGCAATTTTAGCTCACTCTTAAGAGTAATGCACTATTTCCCAGAATGTTGTCAATTTGCATTTGCAGTGATAGTTGGAAAAGTGGTAATTTTTTAAACTTGGAAAATTGATCTTCAATTTGCAAGGTTTTCAATGTGTATGACCAAATATACGAGAGTGGAGCTGCATTCTGGCCTGATGTGATGTGCATCGGCGAATGATAATCAATTTAATAATATCTCAACTTCTAGAGATTGGTTTGCTGAGCACAGTCGACACCTTTGCTGATTCCCCTTCCAATCATCACCATCTGGTTCAACATGTATTGCAAGGGCTGGTTTGGGCCTGCATGTGTCAAGGATACATTTGAACGGGCTACAGAACCAAACCTGTATTTGAGAAACTATCTTCTTGATGCCTATTGTCACTAAGTTGAGTATTTATCAATGATTTAAAAAATTAATCAGTTAGATAATACTGTATATTTACTCTTATATATTTAATATTCACTTAATTTTTATTCGATGTGAGACGTGATATTTTTTTCACTCAATTACGTGACGCTCTCGTTACGGTGTAGTACAAATTCAAAAATCAATTTAATCTAGATTGTCTATCCCCTTAGGGTTAGAGAACTCACTACCCACTTTACAATCTCTATTAGTGCTCAAAATACAAAATTTTTAGGGTCCACTTGACCCGTATTATTCATCTTCTGATTGTATAAAGGACCCACATCCCACGTGGTAATTTTTATTGAGCCGATTTTAAAAGTTTACATAAAAATTTAGATTTATTTTGATACCACTTGTCATGATCTGGGCGCTTACCAAAAATTAATCTATTTAATAATATAGTATACCCATTTTTATATATTCAAGATTCACTTAATTTTTATTCGATGTCAGATGTGATACTATGTATACCCTGTTTTCAAAAGTAGCGAGTCGGTTGACGAGGAGTTATTGAAATTCGATTCTCTTAAAAAAAAAATTCCCATAATGGATTTCTATTACTATTATAGGGCAGGAGCCAGTGTTGGCTTGTGCGAAGGGGGTGGTTGATAAACACGTTTTATTGGGATGGGGCAGCAGGCAATGGATACCGTTCCCCCACCAGAGCCTGCAGTTGGTAGGCCAAATCCCTCTGTCCAAGTGATTGAGTTGAAGCTTTGGGCATAGAGTGGAGCGAGCCCCGGGAGAGGAGTAGAGTTCAGCAACATTGAGCCCCAAAATCGAGTTTCTATTCAAATCCCTACTCAACACGGTGCCTTAAGGAGAATCCGAAGCTGGTTGCTAGCGGAAGTAGCGCGCGGACTAACATGCAATACAAGCTGATTGTAGGCTTTTGTGGATCCTTCAAAATACAGAAAACAAACAACAAAAAGGACCAAAGGTCGGTCGTTTGATGAGAGACCTAGCTTCTTGTAAAATAACAAACATCTTACGACTATAAAGAGACCTGTGTTTGATGTCAAAACAAATCAATGCTGGCATTCTTCACTGCAAATATATGATAACTTTTGCAAGGATTGAAGGTCGAAGAAGAGAATAAAAGATTTATGGTACGACGATTAATCTTTAATTCCTTTTATTTTAAATTTTTTTCTTTGAAAAAAAAAAAAAAAGTGACTGCGTCGGTGGGAGCTGTTCAAGAACCACTACCCAAAAGCCAAGAGAATAGAGAAGATGTCAAATTTCAAAAGATAAAAAAGAAAAAAGAAGAGTAACAAAATCCGAAACGCGTCGTTTTGAACTCTTCCCTTTTAACTTATGGCACTCAGCAGTCAAAAGTAAGTCCACTCCAACTCCAACAGCAAGATTTAAAGAAGCCAATCTGAATCAGCTCAGCAAGTGCTGCGTTGTGCGGTCCTTAGGAAACCTGTTTATAGTGGAGAGAAGACAAGGACAAATCGCCAGTGTCTATTAGCTAACTCCGATTCCCATCTTCCACTGGCAACACCTCCCCTTCTCTCTCATCATCATTTGATGTAATATCAGCCTTTCCTCTGCTCAGATCAAATGACGTAAGTTCTGTTTTCTAACTCATTTCTGTATGATCATATTGATTATTATATTTTTGCCTCTTTATCTCACTGGGTATTGTTCATTTTACTTGGTCGATGAGTTTGTTCTCAGTTGAAACTAAATCTCATATCATTCCTGTAGTACATACTTTAAGTCTTCTCATCTGGCTTCTTTCTTCTTTACATTCTTACTATTTCCTTTTTTCTTTTTAAATCTCCGATACAGCATGCAAGTGTATAAAAGATTTTCTGAATAAGTGAATGAGATGAATGCATTTGAGGATTTGATAGCGTATAGTGATGATCATGGTGTTCATTGCTGAATATATCTTGGTATTTTTTTGCTTCGGTCTTGCTCCATTTTCATCTTGAACTAAAGAGTACTTGAGGTTATGTAAACACACATATGAACATCAAAGTAGGCCACTCTATCAAAAATCATAATACTTGGAGAACATATTAAGATCAATTACCAGGAATTCAGTGTATATATTTTTAAAATGCAATGAAAATTCTCATTTTTCTTTGGAGATATTGATTCTATTAACTAATTCTTCGTAATTCTAAGCAGAAAATCTTTGAAAATTCAGTAGGGAAATCTCTTCTTTGTTTGCAGGGGTTTTTTCTGCTTTCTGGTTTTGAGTCATCCGCTTTTTCAACAATAGATGGCAACGCTTCCTCCACCTCTTGCAATAAGGCCCTGTTCTCTTAATTTTGGGGGCTTAGAATCATCTAAATTATGTGCTGCCTCGCATTATGTCTGTGAAGCCAAAATGTCACAAGGACCTGGCAGACTAAATATGGAAAGAAAGATTTATGGAGCTGTTTCTCAGAATACAATAAGAGCTCCTTATAAAAGTATTAATTTAAAAGTGTATGCTGCGTCACAAGATTCCGTTGTGCAAACTGAGCAGATATTTACTACAAGCACCGAAGTTGATGAGCTTCAGAAGGTGTCAACTTATCTATTTAGGACAGAACATGGTGGTCAGGTGAATGTTTCTATTAGAAAGAAAAATGTCACATATGTAGTGAAAATTGAAGTTTCGCCCTTGCAACTACATAGTAATGAAAATAGGTTGATGTTGATTTGGGGTGTGTACAGATCTGATTCATCATCTTTCATGCCTTTGGACTCTCAACAGTTTGCTCCAGATGCCAAAACTGGGACTGTTGAAACCCCATTCATACAGAGTTCTTTAGGTAAATATGCACTTGAATTGGTGTTTGAGGCAAAACAGACTCCCTTCTATCTCTCATTCTTGCTGAAGTCTCCATTATGTGCCGACTTGAGTGACTCAGAGATCAGGAATCATCTAAAGGGAAACTTTTGCGTGCCAGTTGGTTTTAGTGCTGGTTGTCCAGCTCCATTTGGTCTCTCCTTTTCAACTGATGGTTCCATGAATTTTGCTATCTTTTCAAGAAATGCAGAGGGTGTGGTTTTATGTTTGTACGATGATACCAAGGCGGACAAACCTGCTTTAGAGCTTCATCTTGATCCATATGTCAATCGATCAGGTGATGTCTGGCATGCCTCAATGGAAAGTGCTTGGAATTTTGTGAGCTACGGTTATCGATTCAAGGGGGCTATTCATTGGGAAAATAGATATAAGTTTCACCCAGAGAGTGTTCTTTTGGATCCATATGCTAAAGTTATTGTGACTTCCGTTGCTAATGATCATGAGTCAGGCCTGCTCATGAAGTATCTTGGAAGATTGTGCAAGGAACCTGATTTTGACTGGGTTGGTGATGTTCGTTTGAACTTACCTATGGAAACGTTAGTGGTTTATCGGTTAAATGTCATGCGTTTTACTGAACACAAGTCTAGTCAGCTACCTAGTGACATAGCAGGGACCTTCTCTGGTATAGCTGAGAAGGTGCACCATTTGAAAAATCTTGGCATAAATGCAGTCTTATTAGAGCCAATATTTCCATTTGATGAGCAAAAAGGACCATATTTCCCACGTCATTTCTTCTCGCCTGTGAACCTATATGGGCCTTCTGGGGGCTCGATATCTGCCATTAATTCAATGAAGACGATGGTGAAAAAGTTGCATGCCAGCGGGATAGAGGTTTTATTAGAAGTTGTTTACACCCATACTGCTGATGGTGGATCCTTGCAAGGAATTGATGATTTATCCTATTACACTGTGAACAGAATTGAAGACTTGGAAGCAAGGAATGCTTTGAGTTGTAATTTTCCCATAGTTCAAGAGACGATTTTGAGTAGTCTTAGGCATTGGGTGACTGAGTTTCATATTGATGGTTTCTGCTTCATAAATGCTTCATCTTTATTGAGAGGGTTCCACGGTGAATACTTGTCTCGCCCTCCATTGATTGAAGCAATTGCTTTTGATCCCCTTCTATCAAAGGCCAAAATCATTGCAGATTACTGGGACCCATATGATGCGGCATCAAAGGAAACCCGTTTTCCCCATTGGAAGAAATGGGCGGAAGTGAATATGAAATTCTGTTACGATGTAAGGAACTTTTTAAGAGGTGAGGGTCGTCTTAGTGACCTTGCCACACGACTTTGTGGTAGTGGGGACATCTTTTCAGATGGGCGAGGCCCAGCATATTCTTTTAATTTTATTGCAAGGAACTCTGGACTTCCCCTTGTAGACCTGGTCAGCTTCAGTGGTGATGAAGTTGCTTCAGAATTAAGCTGGAATTGTGGGGAAGAAGGACCTACAAATAAAACTGCTGTTCTTGAAAGAAGACTTAAACAAATCCGTAATTTTCTATTTGTTTTGTATGTTTCACTTGGTGTTCCTGTCCTAAACATGGGGGATGAATGCGGCAACTCTTCTGGGGGATCCCCCTCATATGGTGACAGAAAACCTTTTGATTGGAATACTCTGGCAACTGGTTTTGGCACTCAAACCACACAGTTCATCTCATTTCTGAGTTTGTTTAGACGTAAACGAAGTAACCTTCTTCAACAGCAGACATTTTTGAAAGAAGAGAATATTGATTGGTATGGAAGTGACTTATCTCCACCAAGATGGGAAGATCCATCCTGCAAATTCCTGGCCATGAGATTGAAGGCAGACAAAGCTGAGAGCCAGTTGAGCTCTGAATCGTCTCATATGGAAGGTGATCTGTATATTGCCTTCAATGCAGCTCATCACTCTGAAATTGTTGTTTTACCCACACCTCCAGAAGGGATGACATGGTGTCAACTAGTTGACACAGCTCTTCCGTTCCCTGGATTTTTCTCAACTGATGGTAAGCCTGTTGTTGCGCAGATGGTAGGATTATATACTTATGAAATGAAGTCTTACAGCTGCACTCTTTTTGAAGCAAGCAATCAAAGTGATTAAAATCTTCCCCCGTCAATTTTTCCAAAGCTTTGTAATTATATGACTCGCACCCTCTATTTGTACAATAGTGTTGTATCAGAAGGTCAAAAGTATAGTGAATAAGGGTACCTTGAGAAAGCTATTGCTGCTCTAAACTGTATTTAGTTGTCAATTTCTATTAAATAAGGCTAATCTTTCTGTTATTTTTATGTACCATCCCAAACATGAACATTTAGGATATCTGAAACTACATTGATTGGATGCCACATAGGTTGTCTGATCATGTTAAGTATTCACTGCTGACGTGGAGGGGCCATGTTAGCCTTTACTTGTGGGGCTTCGATTTTACAGCATACTATGATCTAGATTTTGTACAGAACCTGAGCCAAAATCAACTCAACTAAGTGATCCTGATCATAAAGATTGCACATTCTAGAGGAGATGTATTAGTAAACGAGGTAGACCAGCGCGAGCTTGAAGAAATCAATAATACGAATTCAGCTTCTAATTAATGAACCACGACTCTTGCCTGGTTGTGATTCCTGCTGGCAACACCACTTCTGCTGTTTACATTCAACATTGGAAGACAAAAGAGGAAATGGTAAACGCAATTCGATTGAAAAAGGTGTTCCATGCACAGAAGATGCACATGTTCATTTTATTCAGATTTTCCATAAATCAGGCGATACAAAACTCTCAAACAAAGTACAATTGCCATATCAAATGGTGAATACATCAAACAAATTTTATAAAGTCCCAAGATATTGACAACAGAAAACTCTATATAAACAGAATTGTAAACCGGATAAGAACCAGATGCCAAATTAGCAACCTGCTTCCCTCCTCTCTCAAGAAAGGTCAAAGCACAGTTACCACTGCAAATTAATGGCCAGGTCTAACAGAGCTTCAACTTGGCGTATAGTTCGTTGTTTCTCTTGTTGCTTCAACCTACTTGCAACAGATTCGGGATCAAGCCCTTGTGCGGTTTGTGCCTCATCTTGGTGCAACCTAACCTCTTTTAACAATGCATCTACCTCTCTGACAAAATCTACCCTCAAAAGAGTATCATCTACTTCAAGTGGTGGTCGAAGTGGTCCTTGTTGCTGAATTAGTGATTAAGGGAGGCATTAAAATTTGATTATTTTGAAAGAAAAATTCATGTGCAATCTTTAGCTAGTTGAATAATGAAAAATTTAATCACATATCAACTAGTTAAACTTGGCAAATCACAGTATGGTTCCTTATATTTCGAACAGTTGCTATTCTCCAAAACAAAAAACATAGTTGTCCTAAAACATAGTTTTATCTTAACTAGTCTTTTGCTGTTTTTTGACAAATAATTGAGTATTAACTGATAGACCATCTCATGCTCCAGTGGCCTAAAATAATGCTCTGATACATTTGATTGAACATGGACAGTGGGTGATGTGACTACCATCCACAGGCCAATAGCTCAAATGGTCAAAACTATTCAAATTGTGCTCAAGTTACACTAGGAATTTTACTAATAGTGCTGTCTACCACGTAGTTTCTCATCTTCAAATTTGATTTTGTGTTTGTGTGTTTTGCAGGTCCATGTAGTAGATAACATAAATATGAAGCCGCAGCCTGCATATGCAGCATACCTTATCGATGTCAAACCCGGTTGGCACAAGAATGGTAAATGGATCTTCTCGTGGAAAGGTATCAACCATAAGTTTTTTGCATTCCTTCAGCCACCCTTCGTCATCAAAACCATCATGCATATTCAAAAATTCGTTGAGCAGTCTCATGGCAGGAGTAGCCTCCCGTTTCAAAATCTCAGTCTACAATTTTAAGTGAAACTTAGATCATCTGATTCTTTTCCAATAAAGGCAGGGAAGAAGAATCTAGCAAAATAAAGTGCAGGGCATACCTCAACCCTTCTGTATAGTAGATCAAGACTTCTTATAGCATCCTTTTCTTCCTGGAAAAAGTGTGATAAATTAATACAATAAAAATTCAAGATTGATGTCAATCATCATATTGAACCTCTCAAAGTAGAAGCAAAATTGATTTTAAAATTCCTACAGAACTCATCTGGCAGTAATAAAAAGTATGAAATAAATGGAGTGAAAGCCCAGCACATGAATCAGAGAAAGGGACCCAAATTCTAAATAATAACACACAAATGTCCAATAATATGTAGGCATTCACGCATGTACTGAAAATCGGCACTCACAGATAAATTTTATAATCTCCCATTGAACAAACCAGCAAGAAGAAGACAGTACCATTTCTCTCAGAGAAGTCTCTTACTCTATAAATTATGTGGAAATTTTAGTCTTTCAATGCCCTTCATCTAGAAGTAATCCATGATCACTGCCAGAGCACTGAGTTATACTGGTTGAAAGACTCAATTGTCTTTCTTTCTTTCTATTTTAAATTTATTTTTTATTTCCTGTAGCAGTTCATTCATGACCTCTGTAATATCATATTCAGCACCGTAATTTTGACGTTCAGAATCCTAAATACAAAATTCAAGGATGTAAATCAATTTATTCATACTTATATGCAAAAAAAAAATCTTCATTGACAAAATCTCTCGTCATATCCATTCTCAAGACCATCATAAATGGTGTGGAAAAGCCATAGGCATCAATCATAATGACTGGCATCAACGCTAAATATTATAATGAAAATGCTAACAACTTAACAAAGGCACATTAAATGCTATCATTGCATTAGCTATGAGAGAAACACATTTATAAAATTTGCCTGACAAGGCATGACGAGTGTGGAAATAGGATCAGGTAATGAACAATGAGCCAACAAAATGTAAAGACACTAGGACACAAGCTTATTTAAAATAATAGGATGCCAAAATACATCACGTCGAGCAAGATCAAGGCGATTCCATATAACCATAAGAACAAGCTCAGTGAGTTCTCCTCGTTCAGCAGCTTCTTCAATTTTCTGCATGCAAAGAAGTAATAAAATTAATTGTCTGACATGAATGATTATACCTCAACCAACTATCCAGAAGACTCTAAGGGGACACATGAGGATGAAGTGAAAAAAAAATGTGTTCATAGATAATAACTCGAAGAATGTAATTTCCAAACAGTTTCTGACTTCCTATGCCATATGCTAAGCAAGGTATATGTCCCAATTAGGTAGTTCAATCATGACGCAATTTTATATGTAACATGAAGCTCGGGTTGATATTTGCAACCTGAACACCAAGCCTTTGAATTTAAATTATTTAGTGGAATGAGCACTTGGGCTGACATCAACTTAAAGACTAATTCAGACTAATTAAAGCCAATCCTTCCTGGCTGCCGGAGGCAGACTACTTCCTCCTAATTAGGAAATTCCGGGGATTGTAGTTGCTTCATATTTCACCATGAGAACAAAATGACTTCTCCATATGCTGTTGTAATTTATCCTTCCAAATGAACTAGCTCAGGAATAACACTGTAATTGAAAAGCCTGCTAAGTTACTTAATGATTGGGTCCAATTGTCCAATAAGTGATACTTTATTGCTCAATCCAGAACGAGGTCAACAAGATTTGGGAGTCACCATGTTAAACAATCGAAAATTTCTCATCGTCTTAAATACTTAATTTAGACACAGGGAAAAAAATGAAAAAGATAACAGCTGTTAAAGTGAATAGGACTATTTACCTCTTCCACCTCTTCTTGAGCCCTAATAAAGCTAGAAACCAGTTTTCTTGCTTTTCTGACATCCTCTTCTGGATATCCCTTTAATCTCATCCCAACTTCACGATACTCTTCAATCTTTTTTTCCTCTTCTTCATCTTCCTCTCGACGTCTTCGATGCAACTCTTTCGTCTTTTCTCGTTGTTGAGCTTGCCATTCCTAGCCAAGTGAGGTTGGAACCATGAAAAATATTGGAAGATTAACTTAATGAAATTATAATAGATAAAGGAAGTTTTTAAATAGATATTCATGATTGAATTTTCTATCCTCAAAGCAAGAAAATCATTGGAAACAGTGCTACATGTCGAACCAAACTCTTCCACTGCTAAGCACTGAATGTGACTTGTCATGCACAGTTTTTCAAATGAGACCATACAAAAGGAATCAAATCAAACTTCAAAAGTTTTTAAAATATTGGCACCTAGGAAATTCCATCGTAAACAACCCAAGAAATTAACGTACCATGGAAGAATCATCTGTCCAGCACCTTTGCTAGTATTTAAAGTCTATCATTAATCTAAACCTGAGTAGATTAAAACTAGTACTTAAACAATTCACCACTCAGCAACAACAAACCCAAAATCACCTATTTGAATCTAACCAACACAGAGACGCAAATGTAACAATGTTTGACCAAATAGCACGTTATTTCATTTTAATAACGAAAATAAAAATGAGCAAGACATGTGTGGCCTAATTAGATAATCTACAAATTACCCATCTCCCTATTAGAGTAAAGGATACCCCAAGATAAACATAGCAACAGAAGAACAGCAAGAAAAAGAAAATTATAAAAAAAAAAAAAAAGTAATAAGAAATAAGCTTATACAAACATAACGAAGAGGACTCACATCATCGTAGTACTCGGGCGGCATGCCTTCTAAAAGAACTTCATCTTTGTTGATGCACCTCCTTAAAACTGTCAATTCAATAAAATCCACAAATTCCCTTTTTCTTTTTATTTTTATTTTTTTCCCACAGAAAGAAACGGAGCAAAAGCTCCTCAGAAGTGTTTTATTTATATTTTATAGCGAAACACAGTTGCAATTAATAGATAAAAGTGTAGTGCGTAAGAGACTAACCTACGGCGGGCGGGGTTTGAGTCTTGAAACAAGAGATATGCACGTTAACTGGTAAATACGGCGATGGAAGAAGAGGTGTGCATGTTAGCGGGAAAACATTTGACTCCATTTTTATCTCAAAATTATAAACAATAATTACAAAAACGAAACTGAGTGAGAACAATGAAGAGAAAGGATCGATTTTTGCTAGTAAAATATCAAGTGTGCCTCCATAAACTTTTCGCGAGTGCACCATCAAAAATACCAGATTACCCTTATAAAACTAGGTTTAGGAACGCAAAATATTTTGTATTCATACGGATATATTCGTCTTACGCCTTGTGCCAGTGCAAAGCAGTTTATAGAACACGCGGCTTCATTACTAGTACTACCTCCCAAGGCGAAGTGGCATTTTTAGCGCAAATCTTTAGCTATTTCGATCTTATTTTCTTCTCTCATACAAAAGGGTTTGATTTTTTTCTTTTTTTTTTAAAAAAAAAAAAATGTATTTCATATTAAATTAATGTCTAATTATACAAGTATCATTATCGTCTGTATTAAAGAGCACTGCTGGGAGTAAAACACTCTCCATTCTAACAATGAGGCCCGAAATGAGAACGCCATACCAAGCAAGAAATTTTCAAAACGACATTCATCAAATCATAACTGATGCAAGTATCTAATCCTATTTCCTACAACACATTGTTTCCATTTTACATGTCTAACCTAGATTCCACAAGCAACTAAACTAATTGAAAAGGTAAAATAGACCATACAAGTTAATCACATCATAAGCTACAGAGCTTAAATTCCAGTTTCAACAATCAGTTCAGCAGCTGCACCCATCGCATCAACCCCCCCAATTCCGAGTAGTGCCAGGGCCAATTCTTCCTCATTCCACTGCCTCAGACCCTTGCTCAGCCTTTTTAATATATCCACATTAATCTCTTGCATCCATTTTGGCGTACAAGCCACCATCAAGGTAATAAACCCCGATACATATGCCTGCCAGGTGGCACAATCACAACGGAGTGAAATATTCCTGTCTAGTGCACTTGCTAGAAATTCTAAGTGACACCCAAGAATTTGTGGCCGCCTCTTTGATGCTCGTGATTCTGAGTCCACACCCCAAGCAAATAAAGCACAAAACATTGCAAAGTATGCAAGTGCACAACCCCCTAGCATATCAACCATACCTCCTGATTCCCCACCTTCCCGCTCTAGTGCCTGGACTGATATAAACCAAGATGGCAAAGTCTCTGTCATCAAAGAGTACACCAAACCTGATCCACCAGATATCCAAACTAATGAAGCCCCAAGTGAAGCTGCAACCTTGACACGTGTCATTGCTGCAGCAAGAGATACTTGCCCATATCTCATTCCA
The DNA here is from genome assembly GCA_946807835.1 of Ailanthus altissimus. Lineage (NCBI taxonomy): Eukaryota > Viridiplantae > Streptophyta > Magnoliopsida > Sapindales > Simaroubaceae > Ailanthus > Ailanthus altissimus. Next base: position 28,558,234 of record OX327684.1, read on the forward strand.
TACTTGGTCTTCTTCAATTTCTCCAATTTCTCTCTGGGTAAGCCACTACTAGTAATTTCTTTAACACAATGCATTAAAAGAGAGAGAATTTCTTCTGTCAGAAATATCCCATCTCTGACAGAACGGTGCACACGCAAGTAGAGGATACCAGGGGCAACTGGAGAGATCCCGCCTACAAAGTGAGAACCATATCCATGGCCAAGAAGGGCACCTACACCACCATTGCTGTGAATGTGGGAGGAAGTCAACCCAAGAGTGGATGTGAAGCAGCTCTTGAGGAGCTGGACCACAGCATCAGAATTATGGTGGAAGACTGTGCCAGAAGCAGAGAACACAAGGTAGTCACTCCAACGCTTAACTTTCTGGGCCCATAGGGAAGCTATAATGGGCATGCATGGCCATGGACAACTAGCAGCAAGAGAACTTAAGGCAGGGCCAACCAGAGGAAGAGAACGTTCAGAGGTTTTATCAAGTTTATAAGTTATTGTGAGGCTAACTAGGGCAGCCAAAGGCAAAGGAAGTGTAGCTGGAGAATTCCCCCCTGTGAGCAAACAAGTTTAAGGCAAAATGTTAAACAGATTTCATTTAGAACCATAAAATTCCATGTAAATATATGAAATAAAATTTCACTCATCCAACTCATTTTATTATGACATGGACAGAACCCAAAGTAATTGCATTCTTCTGGCTTTTCACCAGAAGTCGCTCCTCCTGTGTTTAAGAATATAAATGAGTTAATCAAAATTTCAAGTTATATATTAATTCAATGGGACTCTTTTCCTAATAAATAATACCTAATCAGCTTTAAGTCACCCTGTTTGTTCAGGAGAGTTTAGCTGATGGAAGTTTTCTCAGAAGAGTTTAATAGAAAAGGATAGTTATTCTTGCTTGTGGAGGCAGCAAGGCAGTAGTCATGGAGAGATTCATTGTGTCCATAGATGAGAAATTAACAAAATAGATATTATAATTCATAGAGCAACATGATATGAAGAAATACCTATGGCAAGGGTTGGGACATTAACACCAGTGGCAGCTAGGATTTTCTTGATCTGCTGTTCAACAGTGGATAAATTTGCTGCAGGGCTTGGCCAGTCAGTTCCATTCATAAAAGCTGGCTTCCATATGCCCCGTGTTACTTCAGCTGAGAAGTAGCTAACGATGGTTGCCACAGATGCCGGAAGAAAATCAGCAAGTTCTTTGAGTCCTGAGGTAAGAGTACAAAGATCTTAAGTAGTGGCCAGCAATATGATATGATGACAGATATGAACACACTGTCAATAATTCTCAATAGAAGTTTACTACAACAAAGATGCAACAAGCTTCTTTCAGGTCATTGGGCTAATAATATATATAGTTAACAGAAAGCTCAGAGGGATACATGGGGAACAATTTTAGGCCATGGGTAAATTTTGTAAAAACTCATCCTCTACACTGTATTTTGCCACACTATGATTTCAGATATTGAAATGGACCGGTCAAAAAACAATATTTGAGGATAAGAATCAATATGCTGCTGTCCATAGAGGATTTAGACTTCATATAAGGAAAATATATCATCTTAAGTACAAAAAAAGAAGGTCACTATCATATGAAATAAGTGGGAGACTAACTTAAATGCTTATGTTAGTCCGATATATAGAAATAAGCATATAACAATCTATATTGTGCAATTCCAACCCAAATAAATTAGATCTATTACTCTCTTTCTTGCCAAGCTCTTAGCATACTTTCATGCTCAAAAGGTATATGTCTGCTCCTAGATGCATAAAGATTTCATACAACAAAAGCATTATATCCCATTTAAGTAAATTAGATAAACCTGTAGCCAGTTCACGAGGAGACAGCCTCCCATGGGCACAGGCTGTCAGAGCAGCATCAAGCACAAAAGGAGTTGCTTCCATAATATCCCATGCAGGAACTTTGAGTATAATTGACACATCCTCCACACCAGACCCAGATGAATTAGTGCTTCCAGAAGTTGTAGAAGTTAACAGTGTCCCACTTCTATTAATCTTTCTAGACATCATATTAAGGAGCACATCAACAATCTGATGAACAGGTGTCCCATGTACAAGACCTGTGAGGGTGGAGGCCATACACTCTTGATGCTGTCGATGCCATCGGTTTAATTTGGGAAAAGAGTCCATAAATATGGGATCTACAGACATATTGCTTAAGATTTTTGAAAATCTCTTGCTTTTCATTTGATCCTTGGGTGAAGATCCAAAGGATGCAATTTTAGAGTTCCGAACAAGCAAGAGATATTCAGGACTTAGTTGGGCAGCCACTGGTGGCATGTCTCCCGGTAGACGTTCAAGAGGAAGTCGATGAAACCTCCATAATCTCACTAAAAGGGTAAATGCGTTGGAGAACACTGCATGACTAGAGAATTCTTCCCCTGTTGGAAGAGCCCATGAGACATTTGGAATGCTTGACCCAAAAACCTCACAAATGGGCATCAACACACCTGCAAGTAGAGGAACCTGACAATGAAACTTGCACAAAATCAGCTTACAGACAACACAAATACCTTGGCATTTTTCATTCCTTAGAATGGATGTCTTTTGCTGTTATCTACTATTTTAATATTTCAATATTTTCAATTATTCAGTTGGCATAAATATATTCAAGTAGACATGCATAAATAATTAAGACCATGTAGTAAAATGACCTCAATGGATGTAGAAAGTAACAATTGTACAATCTCTTTCCGGTCTTCAATTTTTCTTAGTGGGATTTCTTTTTTTTTTTTTCATAGTACGAAGAAATCTTGGCAGCGTCCTTTCTTCAATTTCTAATAAATAGGAATCCTGAAGATTTCAATTTATCTTCTGCAAACGGAGGGCACCCTTTTTTTTTCTTTTAGTAACTAACATCTTGAAGAACTTGTTTCACTTGTATTTGGATACTAATGCAAATTTCAAATATGAAGACACACCCACATATACATTAGCCAATGGTAACATCACGAGTAAATAATGCCTACCAAGCCATGTAAGGACAAAATTTGGACGCAATCTACAGATGATACTCCAATAAGAAGTACATTGACTAACGGAGCATAAGCAATTAAATGGCTCTCACTCCCAGAATAATCTGCAGGAACAGGAGGTGACAGCAGTCTAATAATGAGAAGAATGGTGTTTTCCTACAAACAACAGAAACCAAAAGAAAAAATCAGTATAGAAGACATAGGAACCAGGAAAAGTAAGAAAACATACTCCTGAACCAATATGAAAGACAGTGAGAAAGTCTGCTATTGCATGAGAGAGAACTCTGTAAGTCAAAACAATAGCATCCACCATGTTACCTGAATGCTCCAACCACGAACCAGAGACGCCCCACAAAGAATTGTAGCAGCATATATCTTCTCGTCTTCTGAACCATTGATTGCAATCTCATATACTTTCTCGATCTCTGCTAAGCTTCCATCAAATCCATGAGCTTAAATTAAGTTCTGATACCACCGGGTAAATTTACAAAAAAGAGCATCTGATATACCTAGCTTCAGGAAAAAGAACATTGTAACTGAAGACCAGGTAATATTCAGAAAAGTTTGGGAATGCTACAGCTTACGAGACAACCATACTGTTTTTATAGTCAAATTGGAAAGAGAGAAAAGGGAATAATACAATACAGTTATCACTTGCAATGTGCATTGTGTACATTGACTGAGATCATGCGTGCATTGTAATTACATCATTGGAAACGAGGAATCATATGGTATAAGGAAAGAAGACGGATGATATTTTGTTCCGATAAGGAAGACAGACTTTTTGAAGCACCCCTCATTAGCCTAGTATGTCATAGAATCATCGGGCAAGTTCAGACATTCCAAATGACTCCAAAGTGGGAATAACATGCATGCTATTGATTCTGCAGATTATAAATCTACAAGGCAAATATCCTGATCCATCTGTGGCTCTTTAAGCACTAAGATATGCTTGAGCAATTCACATCTTCCTGGCTCCTCAATCCTTAATCTTCTATTTGCAGATCTTTTCACTATTCTATTCTGAATTTTAGCAGAAAATTCGGCAGAATCACTGGGTAATGTAATTAGATTAAAATCAACATGTCAAAGATATTTCATCATTTATTCAAGCACTTTTGCATCAATAGGACAAATTACTGATAAATTATGCATTAAACTAAAATGAAAATAAAATTAAAAAATAATAGAAAATCAGTGAATTTCTAGTGTAATTATTAGAATGATTAGTCTGGCTACAGAAAAATTAATAGTTAGTATAAGTGTTGCAAGCAGCATACCTAGAAGCTGGAGTTGCAACTAAAGCATTTGTTAAAGATGGAGTTAGGGGGGAACCCTTCATCAATGACGACCAACAAGATATTTGGGTAGTAACACTACGGGGTACTTGGTTGCTGCGTGCATTCACGTAGCCTGGCCAGAGATATGCGGATGTGTCCAGCAGATTCCTAGCAATACAAGCCTCAACAATTACATGTCGCATGTTTCCAGCTGAAAGGAAAAGTGTAAGGTTAAAAGGAAAGCTAAGTAGAAAAAGCAGTATTAAAATATAAACAAGAAAAAACCTCCAGAGTTGATGAAAAGGAAATTCAGTATTATATATATATATATTGAAGAACAAGAATCTAAGATGAACTATGCAACGAGGAGCTGTAATTGTCAGGTTCAATTACATTAACGAAATTTTCTATGTGAAATCTACAAATATAAGGTAATTTCAGAAATACTTGATTCATCAACAATTTTGCACTAGAAAATGCTCAGGGCAGACATATACAAAGATGTTGGAAACGTTATAAATAAAGTTGAAAAACTGCAATAACAATATTACTTACAACAGTTCACTGGCAAGTCACTAATGCTCACACTTTCATAGTAACCATTACCAACTGTCAGACCTGAAATGAACATAATTGCTTTTGCAGCAGCCTGATTGGCTACCGATCGAACATATTGAGGTGGAGTCAACAAGCCCTCATAATCACCCAGCAGCTGTAGACTTGTAACTAAATCTTTCCGCCGTTGTCCTGGAGCCTGCTTCTCTTTTGTGTGATTGCTTGGACTCTGTTCGGTTTCATCAATCAACTCACTTTCATCCCCCTCAATAATGTCAGCAACAGTGAGTGTCGTAATAGACAATAGCATGCACAAGCAGGTATCAAGGCGCGGTATGGGACCTTCACAAGGATCCCTTTCCTAAATGAAATCAAAAAAAAAACGAAATGATTGAAAGCATGTCAAAAAAATATACTGAAACCTTGAAAATGATATAAGTTAAAATCAAAAGTGAACTCTACTTTAGTAAGACAGGTCAATCAGGAATCACCTAAGGTAACTTGGCGTAAGTTTTAGAAAATACGCAAAACCCACAAAACCCTTGCACAGAATTATTAGATTCACAGTTTACATTTTCTTTTCCTGTTCCTACTCTGTAAACAGGTATTATGTACTTTACATAGAAGATCAGCTTTTGGGATTCCTCAGCCATAAACTATACCACAAACCCAAAAGTTTAGGCAAGCTAATTTGTTGTTTTACAACAATTTTCAAAAATTTAAGCAACAAAACCAAGCTGGTACTGACTCCTACCCTTTGAACAAGGCGTAGCGCTGCAATCCACAGACCCAAGAACGTATCATGCCATGTGGTACCATTCACTGCCTGCAGAGACTTTACTAAACCTGAACCAATGACTCTAGTCAGTAAATATGCTTAGAAGTAGAAATTCATGCACTTCCCAATGGAAGCAATGAACGAAGCATTACAATAAAACAATTGAACTTCACCAGTAAGAATTTCAACAGCACTAGTTGCAGAAACTTGATGTCCATCCATAGCATCTTCCAGAAACAAATCAATTGGAAGCCACAGTGCAGACCGACTAGTCCCAGTACATTGACCAGCCAAAGATAGAAAAGAGCCAGAAGTCATGACTGCATGAGACTCTTGTTGTAATACTGTTTTAGATTCCCAAGACAAAGCCTTGTGTGTATCAGATGTCAACTGCAGAAGGGCCTCAGGAGTTATTTGTTTTGAATTCCTCAATGCAGTTGACTTCACCATAAGCAGTCTTAGCCGCTGAATGAAGCCTCCCCAGTGCGAGGGCCTATGGAGAATAGAGGGATGCATGTGTTAACTACATTTAAAAAGTACCTTTTTCCAAATTGTAAGAGAAATTAACTTCAAAATTCAGTACCACAATAATCTGAAGCATTACTTGAGATGAACTAAAAAGGTATTTAAAAAATACAAGCTCTTACATGTTTCTACATGCCAGGTAAAGAATCCTTGAAGTGACTTTGTTCTGCAGAAACTCTCCTATTATCTCAATGGCCATTGTAGTATTTGCCTTGCAAAGCCCCTCATGGTGCTCAGCTCTCTTATCATTAAAGCCATTGGTACCATCTATTTCCATGTCTTGTGGCCTAGTTGACCATCTCGAATTCTTTTCTGGAGCAAGGTCCAGCAAGCCTTCATCATCTAATGACGCATCAAGCAACTGCCATACAACTGAGAAGACAAATTCAACTAGAAGATGCCCCGATTCACACACTTTAAGGCCAAATATCTGGGAAAGATTAAGAATATCATCTATGGATTTCATGATCCTGTAGTTTCACAAGAAAGTCATGTTAGTACTTATTACAGCAATAATTAGCAGGCAAAGTAAACAATGAGAAAAACATAAAATAGAATGCACACTTCACAATTGTTTCTCTTTCTCCCCTAAGTCATACTACAATGTATATGGACAAATTAAATGTAATTCATTGAAGAAAAAAAAAGAGAGAAAGAAAAAAGCTATCAATGAATACATCTCTAGAAAATAAAAATAAACTGAAAGTGATACTCACTTTTGATAATTTGGCCCATTGATCAATGATGTAAAAGAAAAGGCATGCCGCTTGAGGAGTTCCATATAAAGCCTGTAAGCAGTAGGCTGGAGCTGTCGGTTTGGAATGACCCTGCAGTACAAGATAAGATGAAGCTAAGAATATAGAAATTTATTAATAATGGCAAGCTAAAGTTGAGAGAAAAATATATAAATATACAGTGAAAACAAGACCAAGTCATCGGCAATATCAAAATACAGAAACATGCAAGTTTCAATCACAAATTATATTGACGAATTAAATGCATAGCAGAGCAAATATGAATTGAAAGAACTAATCGAGATAATCAATAATTACAGGAACCATTTCCATTATCAAAATAACGCAGCAAAAAATTTATTATAATAAATTTATTAAAGCACCTGGTAGAGAGAAGAGCGAGTACGAGAAAGGGAGGGGCGATTTTGACGGACAAGGCTTTGTCGAGGTACTTCCACGTGATAGGCACGTGATTGTCAAAGCAGATGTGGGAGACGAGGAGGTGAGCGAGGTCGGTGGAGGGGAGAGAGACGGATGAGGAGTTGAGAGTGGAGGTGAGTTGAATCGCCCAGACGAGAGGTTCGGTGTTCTTGTCCTGCGCCGCCTTCGTCAGCTCCAGCACCATCTCCCATAGACTACTACCATTCTGTTGTTGTGGTACGGACCCCGCCATCATTCCTTTTCTTCTTGGTGAGGCCGGCCTTCGTTCTATCTATCTAGACGACGCGAGAGAGAATACAGACTTCAATTTCAGTTTTCGTGTGAGAGAGAGACAAAGGCTGCTCAAAATACAAAAAGTCAGTGCCAGTCTGCCAGAGGCGGGTCTTACGGGGGTTAATTTATTTTATTGGATCCTTCCATTGAATTGATTTAGTTTTATGCAGAGATTTCTATCCTTGATAACAAATAAATTAAATTAAATAATAATTCTGTCTTTTAAAAGACAATTTTTTTATTGTTGTTTTTTAAAAAATTCAAAAGACACCATTAAAATAACTGAAACTCCCTCCAACAACCAGAGGAGGAACTTAAGGCGGTCAAAAGAAAGATATGTATATATATATATATATATATATATATATATATATATTATATTTTTTTATTTGAGGAGGGAGAATCTAATTTGTACCTTTATTTTTTTGCCACCGGACTTATATTATTGATTTGATTGTTCATTTAAAATATATTGTACCAACTTTGATCATTTTAATTTACAATTTAAACTTTTTTTTAATGCTAATAGTATGTACAAAGTAAAAACTTCTCAAAAAGGAGTGTAGAAAGAGTTTTCTCACCTTTTTTTTTTTTTGTCTCGTAAAAGGAGTTAATACATTTAGTTAATTATATTAATTTTATTTTTTTTAAAACACTAATATTATATTAGTTATCTATTATACATTACATAGTATCACTTACACATTTACACATCCGAACATATCTTCGTATTTAAATTTACATCTCCATAAGGATAATAACACTAAACACTTACGCATAATAACATAAATTATAAACAAATTATAAATTATCCTCTAATATTTTAAGCATTACCCGCTTACCTTTTTGTATTTTATATTATTTAAATAAATTTTTAGTATTACAAATATTTTATTTAACATTAATTATTTATGTATTTTTACTAATTTACCTTTATATTACTATTTTTTATAAATTATTAATGTAATTTTTATAAAATAATATTAAAATCATAACATATTTATATATTCATGAAAAGATGAATACTTTAGTTATTTTATTTTTATTTTTTGTATATTATTTTTTATGTATAAATTCTAATTTATTTAAAAAGTAATTTTTTTTTAAATATGAAATTTTATTAGTGACTTTTTTAATGATAATAATCTTAAATATATTTTGAAAAATAATAAATATATTACAGTTTTATATTTTATTATTTTTAAATAGTTACGTTTTGAAAGAACTATAAGATATTTATTCTTTTTAAAAAGTATAAAATATTAATGAATTAAAAAATAATAATATTAATAAAAATATAATATATAAAATAAGAATAAAAATAAAAATAAAATAATCAAAGTATTCATCATTTCAAAATAATATAAATATGTATTATTTTCATCCTTCAAGTCAAAATGTGCAAAGCCTTTACTATCCAGACAAAATAGCTGGGAAAACGATTATTACCCCTTTGTAGTTTCAGTTAATATCCACTTACTCTTTTATAGTTTTAAAAACAACCAAAACTCCTATTGTTAATGAATTTATGTTATATTTTAACTGTTTATATAAATTTATAATTTTACCCTTAATAATATATGACTCGATAATTTTACCTTTGAAGATTTGAAAATAAAAATTTTAACTTAAAGAAGATTTGAACCAATAACCTCCAAGATAAAGGTAATAAAGTTTCATCACTCGGCCAAACTTATAATTAGTGAATATTTTATGAAGACTAATTAATATATATACTCAATAAATAATTAGACAAATTAGTAAGATATTGGTACTCAAAATCATAAATAATAACAAGTCTAAAAGTATTTTAAATAATGTTTAATTCAAATAAACTTACAACAAATGATTTTTTTTAGAAGCCTGTTATATACATCTTCTAATTTTTCTAATTATTCTTAATTAATTGAAACGAAATAAAAAGATATTAATAATCAAATTAATTATAAAAAATAGTTTCCAACAAAAATAAAAATAAATTTCATATTTAGTCATCAATTATCATTTTTTTTTTACCTATGATATAACATATAATTTTTATTAGCAGTTGTAATAATTAAACTCAATTGAGAGCATAGAAGAATTTATCATTATTTGTAGTAATTTATTAATTGATGAAAATAGTTTTTTTACGAGGTGAATATAATTCTTAATATTTATTGTTTACAAATTAATTTATTTTTTATGAATTTCATAAGTTATAATTTAAATTTAGAATTCTTTTATGAAAATTTATTTTATTATTTAATATTAAATAATAAAAATTCATTCGTGAGATTAAAATAACTTTATTTTAGTATGTATTATATTTTAGTATTTTTTTTATTTTTAGATTAATTTAAAATATATATAAATTAATTCATTTTTATAATAAAATTTTTAAATGTAATCTTTAAGTCTTTTGTTATATACGCTTCAATTGAATTTATTGTTTGAATTTATTTACACTTATTATTACTTATAATTTTTACTCTAAAATTTATTTAATTTATGATTTATAATTAAATTAATTTTTATATAAGGTATATATATTAATTTTAATACTCATAAATTTGGTTAAGTGATGAAGAATAACAACTTTTATTTTGGAGGTTAACGGTTCAAATTTCCTCAAACTCAAATTTTTATTTTGGACTCAAATATTTATGAGTAAAATCGTCAAGTTATATATTATTAAATAAAATAAAATTATAAAATTATATAAAGTGTTAAAAAATAATAGAATATTTCTAATGATAAGAGGGTTTTAATTGTTTTTAAAATTGCAAGAGATAAATAAACATTTACTTTTTTATTTTATTCTAAAATTTTTATAAATAAAATGGGTAAGTCATATATTATTAAATAATAAAATTATATAAAGTATTAAAAGATAATAAAATATTTTTAACAGTAAAGAGATTTTAATCATTTTTAAAGGGTAAATAAACATTTGTTGAAACTAGGGGCAATGGTCCCAAAATAGCTGCACGCTGAATATTTTTATTGTGGACTGAAATCGCGTCAGCGAAAAGAATTAAACATTATTCAATATTTTTATATTTTTACCAATGGCAATTCTCGAACATCGATTATCTACGGGGAATTAAATTTTGGTTTCCTTCAATTTATAAAAAGTTCAAACTTATCCAACCAAACTGATAATAATAAGTGTTTATGGGAGGGGATTATTTTCATATCCCAATTTCTTATTGTGTTGATACCCCGCATCCGTAAAGCTAAAGCATTTTCCTTGTAAAATCGTATGTCTATACTACAACAGACAATGTGAGAAAGAAGAAAGAGAAAGAAAGGCCTTTAACTCTTAAGAGAAAATGAGAGCAAGAGAAAAAAACAAAGTACCATCTCTGATGGTGATGAGTCCGTAACACCTTCAGCCAATGATATGCTAAAAATCCTAAGCAGCATATCATTCTTATGCCTGAGAAAGATACTTTAATGCACAAAGATTAATATTTACAGAGGATGACGAATGACCAGCTATGACTGCATAGTTTGCCTCGAATCTAGACACCAACACCTATAGTTGGATATTGAGATCTCATAAAGCTCACTCGGGGTCATCTTCTCAAGTTCCCTTGATTTATAAGATTCGAGACCGCCGGTACTATTTTGTTTTTGCATTTCTTCTACTTGATGATATTGGCAACGGAATCTCTTGTACAATCTCATGACAGATACACAATCTTCATATGGATCATGCACCCCTGACTGAATGTCATACCTGTAAAGCAAAGGCCTTGCATATAAATGAAGTGATTTTAAATAAGCTTAATACAGATTGCATAGAGATCCCAGAGAACCCCAAATGAATAAACACACAAGTATCTGATCAATCAAACTCTACAAAACAGTGTTAGAAGTTATTTGAATGCATTTCATGCATTGGAACAAACCCCCTCCCACGTGCAAGAAATCACTTTGCTCTGGTCTTATTAAGTGTCTTCTTTGACCTTCCTGAAATTTTTTTGCTTCTATGATCATCACTAGTATATATTTACAAACAAAAGGTTACCAGTCTCCCAAATAAACAGCATCGAGAAGCCCTATATAGTTAACACAGTTACAGTAAATGCTCCATGGGGCAAACAAGTTAAAATTTTATCTTCCCACTGCAGAAAAGAGATTTAATTTGGGAAAAATAATCCATGAGTACAATCAGTAGCTGGTCCCATATGAACAGGGAAACATCAGAACAAAAAAGAGAATATAGAAAAGAATAAAACACAAGTAATTAGCATGAATACCAAAAGCAAGGAAGGAGTAACTTGCCCTAGATACATTCTGGTGAGATACTTGAGTGATTGGCTAACCAGATTTGTCTTCATCAATGGACGATATTTTGCAGTATCCCTGCATGAAGTGGAGGTTATTATAGGGTGAAAACAAGAGGCATTTTTCTGTGCAGCAAAGAAACTTCACGTATAGAAATTTGTAAATTTGTTATGCCAGATCATAAATCAAATCTGTGCCAAAAATATCCATTTCTCAGACTCCGGCATCCAAGAACCTAAAATTACTAGGACTTGTACAAATCATAGTTGGGAATTCTTTGTCTCCAGGTAAAAGTTCCCAAACTAGGTTCAGAAGTTAGCATTTAGAATTTTATCAAAAGTTTGACGATAATTTAGGCCAATGCCCCATTGTTTTGTGTGGCTTGAACTGAATAAGAAATGAAATGCAGTCTTGGAAATATGGAAAAAGGTGAAGCAATGACAGAGTTCAGAATTTTTTTTTTATAAGAAAAAAAGAAGAATTCATAGAGAATCAAAGAAGATAGAAAAGTGGACTAGATATCCACGAAGATGACCAAAAACAAGAGATTGGAGCCCAATACAATTAAGAGAACAAGAAATTCCAACCTTTACCAAGCTAAAACTATAAAAATTATCTCAAAACCACTTTCCAATTTAAATGTATAAAGAAAAAAGAAGAATCTCGAAAATCTTCTAAAACCGAAGCACATAATGCAGAATAAAGATGAACTTTCTCCCATTGGCCACCTAAGCTTTCTTCTCTACCTTCACCAAGAATACGTTTATTTCTTTCCAACCATGAACCCATGAAAGAGCTGAAACAACACATCTCAAAAGGGTTTTAGCTTTCTTCCCTTTCCCAAAGCCAAATATATTTGCCCAAAGTAGAGATTCATAAGAGCCTGGAACAATCCATAAAATCTTAGCTTCTATGCAAACTTTAGCCCACAAACTGGAAGCCACTCCACAATGAAGGAAAAGATGGCTAGAGGTTTCTTAATTCTTTCTACACATCATACACCATGGTGGTGAAATTTTTCTTCGAATCACCTCGCTGGTCTTGTCTTGCCTGAGCTAAAGCTCAAATAAAGACTTGAACTTTAGGGGTGATTTTGGTTTTCCAAATCATCTTAAAAGAATTGAAAAGACCAAAGGAATTATCCTCTAATAACCACTCAAAAATATGATTTACAAGTGAAAATACCTAAAGCCTCCAGTCTCCAAATCCTACTATCTTTTCTTCTCTCATCAATACTCAAGAGTTTCAATCACCTTCAAAAGCTCCATGTATTCTAGAGTTTCTCTTTCATTTAAATTTCTTTTAAAGTTGAAGTTCCAATTCCCACTAAGCTCACTGGGAGAGAACAACATATTGCATTGATACAAAAATTTCTAGCAATTTCTATAAGGAAAGGGAAACCAGTCACACAAGCAAAAATCTCTATTTCAAGGTGTATGATTCAGAAGACAAAACAAATCTCTCTGTGACATGCTGGTCAAATTTCTATTCAGGAGTTCTAATGACAATTTGGATGCAACACCTATTCTTTCACTATGAAAGCAAAATGGAGTGATCTAAATCCACTAAACAAAGTTGACAATAAATTACAATACAATGCCTACTTTTGGATTTCTATTATAACCTGTGCATAACAGAAAAGAGAGAATATAAAATAATATGATGACTAAACAGACACAATTTAAGTGTGACTAGTACAGACTAAAACTATTTCAAAGGGATATCGAAATCCAAATACCCTGTAAGGTTTGATACGCTGACTAAGCTAATTCAAACTGAATTTGGATGAGCTTCAGTCCAGATTGAGGTACATGGTTCAATTGAAAACACCGCCATTTGGTCTATATTTTCCCATCCAAGACAAAAGATTAAAAACCTCAAATCTAAATGTGTTTACCGTACCTCAACATGTGATCAGGATAATTCATTCTCAAGCAATTCAAATCATGCTCCAAGCCATGACCTACAAGAAGTCTAGCCTTCCCACCATCCAACTGTAGCCTCCCAACAGACTCTCCATTGTACAAAATTTCCAGAATTTTCTCCCGCGCTTCATTTAGTGGCATGGCGTCTTTTAGATGCTCTTCAGTTAACCCGGTTACTTCAAATCTGAAAGAGTCAATGAAGATATATGAATGATCAGCAGACTCATTCACAATAATTGTTTTGGAGAAACCAAAGACAATATAGAGCAGGAAAGTACCTGTAATCGATGACAGGAATTTGAGGTTGAACATATGTGTGGAAAATAACCTTCTCATCTTCATCAACGAGGCAGACCCTAGCACAAAGGTCAAGTGATCCATCGTTTCCGCCGCCCACCATTTCACAGTCAATGGCAATTGCTTCAGGAGCTCTGCCAGTGCAATTTTTATTAACTAAGTCTGAAATATTCTGTTGAGACACAACATCAGGTAATGATGTTCCCTGCAACAAAAGACACAAATTTCATTGTTTGATTGTCTACAAAATGATTAGATGTAATTGATCTTTAAAACGTTTAAAAGCCCTATCAAATGACGAGCTGTCTTATGGGACAGTAAAAAGATTAACCAAGGAACTTACAAGGGGAATAGGTGCAGAAATGGAACATGCTTCTTTATGTTTGCTAAGAGAATTGGGATTATCAAAAAGTTTCAAGCAAAGATTGCAACCTTGGTCGGAGAAAATCCTTGAACAATTTGTTTTGGCTAATGGGCCTACACCAAATGAGAAAAGAAAATCAGAATCATTGGCAGATCAATCAGATTAAAGATGCAAATATATTTTACCAGTAAGATGCTCTCGCACAGACTCAAAAGATTTGCAGTGCTTTTGACAAACAGGGCACTTTGGCTGATGAACTGAGTGGTATGACATTTTCATATGCTCAACTAGATGCACCTTTCTCTTGAATTGTTGGAAGCATGCGGGGCATTTGTGCCTATTTATAAACATAAGAGTCAAAAAATATGAGACCAGGGCAAGCCATGCCAATTCATTATCATACTAGAGAACCAAAACAAGGATTATATTCATAATCTTCAGTCATACATCACGATAACAAGAGAATTGAAACTTGGAAACAATGAACCGTGAGTTTAATAGGTTTTGCCACTGCAAAGGAGCATTTCAATGTATGAAGTGTGGAAAAAGCATCAATTCATCTAGCCGAACAAACCATATATCTCTATCAAAGGGGGCAGCTGGAATATTCAAAAACATAAAACAAAAACAACAACAACATAACAAAAAAAGGGAGAGAGAAAAGAAGAAAAGCACCAGATTTCCTGCATACAAGATGCAATGTCCAATAAACAAAAAAGCAGTAAATATTGAATGCAACTCACTACTGAAGTTAATGCGAGGAGTTAGCTAATTCACAAACAATTTCCCTTTTCTTTTATTATTATGATCCACTAATTTTTAAGTACCTGGTTTTCAATGTAAGACAGCCGTGCGTAATATATAAGAAGGTTAAATTCTAATTACCCAATTGGTCTTCTGTTCCAATTGTATCATGCAACAGAGATTTGCAAGTCACAATTCGAAATCAGCTTATCAGAGTAAATATTTCCTATCTTAACAAACTAAATGCAGCCACAACCAAGTACAACACTAAAAAAACAGCCTGCCTTTCTACGAGATTATGAAAAAACATTTACAAAAAAAAAATCAAAAGAAAAAAGGAAGAATAAATGAAGAGTGTGAGACCTTGTGGTACGCTTTATAAGAGGTTCTGGTTCAGTAGCCATCCCATCCACCTTCAAAATGGCGGAAAATTTCTCTGTATATACATATATAGAGGCCACCCAGAGAAACAAGGCCTAGGGTTTTATAATTTATGGCGTCTGATTACACGACAGTCAAACAAACTTTCCTTTTATTTGACGTCGTCTTAATAGTGTTGGCAACTGAGGGGTCAGTCTCTCTTCTTCGTCGGATCTCAAGAAATAATGTTGGCAACTGGGCTGCGGTGGGTCGGTTTCACCTTACAAAACCCGATTCCGAAAAAAATGGGTTACTCTAAACCCGGCCCATTACCCAAAATTTATGATACGGGTTAGATCTGGTTATACCCAATCAGTTTCGAACATAACCCATGGTCCATTACCCTGTTTTTTTTTAAAAAAATAAAAACATTGTCGGATTGTATTTTTTTTAATGAAAAACTGCAATGCATTTACAAGAAATAGGAGTACAAGGATGACAGTCAGTCATTACAATCGAACTGAGACTCGAAGGCACTTCAGCAACCCAACTATATCCTCATTTACATACAGAGCAAATTCGGCAAGCCCATGTGCTAGCCTATTAGTTTCTCTTAGCACGAATGCAATACTCTAAGAAGAGAAACCCTGAAGCAAAACTTCAACTTTCTGAATAACCAATCCCATATCAGAGATGGAGTTCTCAACATATTTCACAGCATTAACAACTGCCAGTGAAGCTAAAGCCTTTGCAGTTTTAGGTGAGAGAAACGAAGATAGGCTGGATGCTGATGAGGCAAGAACTTTACCGGAACTATTTCTGGATGACAGTACCTTAACCAATGAACCCTTCACCGCGATTGCAGACAGTATCAGACTCTCAGAGTATTGATTTTAAGGAAATGTGGAGTTGGTGGATGCCAAGAAATTTTCTCCTTCTCAAGCACATTACTTGATGTAGGACTGACAGCAAAGAAGTCTTTAACATAAGAGGTTGCCCATCTCATGACATCTTCATCCTCTTAACAGTTTCACTATATATCACCATCTTATTTCTTTCTAAACCAAATATGCCAGATAAGCACCACCCACCCTTCCAGATCCCTCATTGACATATGATTTTAGCTGAAACAAAGCTAGCTCTCTGAAAGAACAAAAATCATGCTCTAGCCAAGCTTGTACACAGCTCTGTCGGATTTGTTTTAAAGAGCGACACTGTCACAAGACATGTCATGATGTTTCAGATTGACAAATGTTGGCAACCAATCATGCGATCGATGCCTTCGACAAAAATATTTTTATCTTTGTTGATAGGTTTAACTTCCACAACATCTTCCACCATCTCTATAACTCAGAATCCAGCACCGAAGGAGAGTGGAGATCTTCCTGAGCCATCAACTAGTAGCCACTCTTAACTTGATACTGCCCATTTTTTATAAAGTGCCAAATCAAATAATCATCCTCACCTGTCCCCGTTAAAGGAGTAGAAAGAATGACCTCCGTTGAACCCGCTTTTTTATGATTAAATTTGAAAATAATTGTCCAAATCATAAATATTAATTATATTATATTCAAATCTAAACATTGTGAAATAAATTTTAAAATATGTAAGTTATTTAAATAAATTAAGCTAATATTATTTATCAAATATCATTAATTTTTTTCAAAAGAAAGGAATGAAAAAAATTAAACATATATAAAATATAATCATTAATCATAACAACAAAATAACAAGAACTTAAACATAGAGTTTCAAATGGCCACATCTACGTCAAATACAAAACATAAAATGTAAACACAAAGATTAATAATTGACTATTGAAATTTAAACATCTTATACCAAAAATTAGTTATATTTGAAGCCGATACCAACTAAATCATATTTAAAATTTGAATTTACTAATTATGTTTTCAGTTTATTTATTATTATTGTAGAAGTTGACAGTTGCTGAAATAAGTTGATAGTGACAACTTGAAGGTACTCATCTTTAGTTCACTGTTTTTTTTTGTGTGTGTAAGGAACATTGGCAATTACGATCGCACGATAAATTTATGGTAATTTTTTTTAAGATATATTAATTATTAAAGTCAGGTTAGGGTATTCATAGCCCAAATCCAAATCTAACCATAAATTAGTTGAGTAAAATGTAATTAAACTATGACAAACTCAATTGACGGAATAGGGCACCTAGAGTTTTTTTTCAACACTACTTATAATAAATAGCATTTTTTTAATATAGAGGAGGAAAATTCAAATTCAAGATCTTCATTTAGTAAAGAAATGCATTATAAATTCATTATAAACAACTGCAATAACCTTTTGTTTGTTTAAACAAGTGCAGTTGAGAGTTGTCAACAAGGGATTGAGTGATATTTTACAAATATAGTCTACTTAGTGAAATAATGCAAAATATGATGGGTATTGATAATTGCCCTAAATGCAACTTTTTTTAAAGTCACCAAAGTCGTTTTTATATATATATCCAACAGAGAAATGGCAACAACCCTGCCTGTTTGATGAATTGATTTCCTTGTTTTCGCATGTTATCATTCGTTATTTTGTTTTCCCTATCATTAACTACTAGAAATAGAATTTTTTTTTCTAATTTAAATTTTATCTAATATTTAAAAAAAAATTGACATGTGTTTTATATTAAATATGAGTAGTTAAGATATATATTTTTTATTATTTAACAATTATCAAATATCATCAATTATATGCTAATATAATATTAAGTGAAAGCTTAGTTTAGAAAAGGATCTCAATCCTAATCACTCATATGTCCATAGTCACAATTTACCACTCATATACTTGAATGGTATTAATTGGTCTTACTGCATTTGAGATGTTATCGATTTCACTAATAAAGTGAAAAAGTTGAAAAGATAGTCTATAGATAAGTGGGATTTAAGCAATTGTAGCATATTAAATAAAACGCGTATGATATTGTAGTAATAATAAAATTATAAATAGAATAAAGAACGTAAAAAATAAGAAAATACATACAAAAATTTGCTTGATTCAGCAATTATTTATATCTTCAACGGATTAATATACTTTTTTTTTATTGAATTAATGAAAACTCACAAAAAAAATACTATTTACAATAATTACAAAAAACTCTCTCTCTCTATATATGAATTTCAATATCTCTTAAATTTATAATGATGGTGATTATTTTTCAAGTCAAAATAAAACTCTTACGTAGACTACATATGTTTTAAGTTAATTATAATACAAGTTGGAACAAGATTGAGAGTTTAAAATAATTTAAGAGTTCTTAAAAAATTGGGATAGGTCGTGCTAACGTTGCAGCGTTGACTTTTGAACATTGTAGCATTGTGACGCCAAAATTAACGTTTCGACGTTAACTTTTAGACGTTGTAATGTTCCAAATTTTGAAATTGACACTGGGGTGTCAACTTCTGGACGCTACAATATTGCACATTTTGGAATTGATGCCGCGATTGTGGCTTTCTGACGTCGTGTTTTCTTTTTGTCTTATGCTTCCTTACTCTTTACGTTTTTGTACCTTCACTGCATGTCCCTTTCTCATTGGTTCAGCTCCAAGTCATTTTCTTTATAATTTTTAATCATTATTTTCATAATCCCCTTATTGATTCAAAATCATCCAATAAGTTTTCATGAATCCTTTATCTCTACGTCACCTTCTTTATCACATGACTCCGTTAAGTGCTTAAATAGGACAAATTTAACTGAGGGCAATGACTTAATCAATATATCTGCAGAATTTTTAGATGATATAATCTTTATTAGACTAATCTTGCAATTTTATATGATTTCTCTAATGAAATGTAGCCACACATTAATGTATTTTGATATCTTATGAAACATTTGATGCTTGCTTAAATTTATGACGTTTTAGCTATCACAATATACACTGGTGTTAATGTCTTTAATAGCCATCATCTCTACACAAATTTCTTTTAACCATACGGCCTCCTTAATAGTTTCATCCATAGCTATATACTTGCTTCCGTGGTTGATAGTACCACTACATGCTGTAGAATCGACCTCCAGTAGATACTACATCTAAACACATTAAATGTGTACTCAGTTAATGACATTCTCTTATCGATATCATCTGCATAATATGAGTCTACGTATTATTTTATAATTTCATCCCTTCTATACATTAAACCTTGCTTTAATATTTTTTTTAAATATCTCAATATCCACTTAACCGTAAGCTAATGTTCGTTTTTCAAAATTTGTCACGTACTTACTCACAACGCTCACAGCTTGAGCTATGTCTAACCTTGTATAAACCATCAGATACATGATGCTTCCAACAGCGATGACATATGGTACTTTATGCATCTACGATTTCTCTTTTTGGTTTTCGGCAACTATGCTGTTGAAAGTTTGAAATATATAATCAAAGTAGTGGAGATAGGTTTCGTATTAGACATACTAAATTTCTCAAGTATTTTAAGTATATATCTCTGTTGGGATAAGAAAATGATATTTAATCTTTCTCTTACAATATTTATACTCAAAATTCTCTTGACTACTCACAAATACTTCATCTCAAAATCGCTACTTAATTGTTTTTTTTATTTTTTGTTCATATATTTATATGTGATCAATAAATCATCCACATACTGAAGTAAATATATTTGCAAGCCATTACTTAAAATTTTTAAAATACACACACCCATCATTCTTACTCCTATTGAACCCACGAGTTATTATGAAGTCATCAAATCTCCTATACCTTTTGTCTTGGAGATTGTTTTAGCCTATACAATGACTTTTTTAATAAATAAGCACGATCCTCCATGTCAGATTCTTTAAACTTTTGTGGTTGTGACATGTATATATATATATATAGCTATCCATGTAGAAAAACAGTATTCATATCAATTTGCTCTAATGTAAGTTTAGATTTATACACATGACTAAAAACCTTAATTGACGTGTGCTCGATTATATGTGAAAATATTTTATAAAAATCAACCCCTTCACTCTGAGTGAAATTTTGTGCCATTAATCTAACATTAAATCTTGTAAGCTTTACGAGTGAAATTTTATGCCACTAATCTAACCTTAAATCTTGTAATCTTTACTCCTGGTATTTCGTCCTTAATCTTGTACACTTAACTAGTTTATTATTTGAGATCTCTCCACTATTTCTCAAATATTATTTTTTAGGAAAGAACTAATCCCTTATGGCTTGTTACTACTTCTTACTATTCTCACTCTTTATAAGTTCTTTAAACATCTTAAGCTTATCTACTCAATAGTGAAAACATAATTAAAGATACGAGCAATTAAATCTGCTTGAACTTACTTTATTGGTGGCTTCGTTGTTTTTCTTAACTTATTTTTGACTAGTTAGTACTCTTCGAGTTCCATATCTAAAGTCCTAATTTATTTTTGGGTGAACTTTAAAAATTGATTGGTTTTTTTTTACACCTTCAAAGGATGATTTACTAAAGTGTTTGTTATTCACCCCCTTGAAAACCTCATCTTTAGGCCCAAGGCCTCTAAGTTCAATTGATACTGACCTCCTAGAAGCCCAGCCAGACGCTCCCTTTAAGAGGCCACTCTCATCTCAAAAGGTTTGTCAAAGTTTGTGCAGCGAGTCCAATCAAGAGACAAGCCCATAAGCAATGACCAACAGGCTAAATCCCAACATAGATAAATGGTAGAGAACCGACCCTGACTCAGAAGGATCTGACTAGCAAACGAGAATACTTGATTAGCCTTGCCGACCCGAACAGAACCACGGCCGATCGGGTACTAAGCATATTTCACAAGTTTCGTTTTTAGGAATCCCACGCTAACATCGAACTAGTAAGGGAAGACTGTTCAAAATCTGACCCGAGCTGCTTAGAATAAGCTTCACTTAAACCAAAATCGTCGGCGGAGACAAACTCGAAAAATATGCTTAACACATCAAAGGAAAAACTGACATGCCATAGGAACATGGTTAGAAATATGTAAAAAGATATTCAGCGTATGTCAGGGGCACAACAAAAGATGTTTGGCGTATGTCAGAAGTGCAATAAGAAATATTTGGTGCAAGACAGAAAAATTGTAAAAAAAAATCCAAAAAAGCCCTTGAAAAGCCATCACTATAAAAAAGAGAAAGGAAAATATTTTAAAAGATGATGAAAAAATTCCAAAAAAAAAACCAAGAAAAAGAAAAAGAGTATTCCCCTCAATCTCTAGCATAATTTTTTATTCTTATCTTGTTATATTTTAAGAGAGAGAATCTCATTTTTAACTTAAGTATCAGAACATCTTCGTCAGAACCCATTTTGATAAAACCACCATTGAGCTTATGTTCTTGTTTTCTTTGCAGGCTCCACACAACTCGCGATGAAGAGAAAACCCAAACCTATACTAACTGCTTCCGTCGAGCGAGACCCAAATTTAATTTATTTTTAAAAATAAATTTAAGACTCATTTATCCAAAAAATTATTTCTTCATATCAACAGTATTATTTTCACTTCAACCTCAACAACTGTTTATTAATCAATTATCCTTATACTTTTGTACTGTTCTGAACAAAGAAAAAAAATATTAATCAAATCACCGAATGTGAATAAAATTTTATAACTAAAATTAACTACATAACCTTTTTTTTTATAGATTAACTACATTACTAATTACAAAGTTAAAAAGTTTTCTTGACCGTACGCGAACGAGAATAAACCCTCTCCAGGTTCAGGGACATTTATGTACTGCCACCCAAACAGAGTTACTAAGCGCGGAACAAAAACAAGACTATAGGCATAGGCTGGCCCATTAGCTTAAACCAGCTTTGAATAAAACTCGCCCCTCCGCCCTCGAGCAAAGACAAGACAGTCCAAAGCCAGCGAAGGAAGATGGTTAGCTTTTTTTTCATTTTTTAATCTGAGTTTTCATTACTAATTCTTATCGAATGCTTGGTTATACATGGTTGAAATTTTGTTAAGTTGTTTTAATTTCTCAAATTTTATGTTACGGGTCTTGATTTTTTTGGTGGATTTTACTTGGTTGCAGTTGTTCTTTTCGTATTTCAAGGACTTGGTGGGGAGAGAAGTGACGGTGGAGTTGAAGAACGATTTGGCAATAAGAGGGACCCTGCACTCCGTTGATCAGTACCTCAATATCAAGCTGGAGAACACTAGGGTCGTTGATCAAGACAAGTACCCTCACATGGTACTCACTCTTTCCCTCCCAAATTTATAGGGTTTTGTTTTTCCTTTTTATTTTTTCCAATTTTGATATATTCAATTTATGGTCTAAAATATTGTAATTATATTGTCGGTTATGGAATTATGTGAACGAAAAATTTGGAAATTAAGGTCTTAGGGCTTTAAATCTCTGCTTTCTCTTGAAATTTTGGGCTGATTGTATACTGGGTGTCGTTTGTTTTACCTCCTAATCCACTATTGGTTTTCTTTTGGGGCGCAATATGGGAATTTAGGGTTTACTGGGGTTTTAGAAGATTTATGCTGAGCTTTAGGGTTTACTTAGCTTCCAATGTATCATATCATCAACACAGGTATGATATTATTAATGTGTCCTGTAACAAGTGCTGGGAAGTTTCTATTTATCTGTTTATATTGTCAGATCAGCTTGCTCTCAACTTGGAGTTAGTAAATAATCATAAAATCTTTACAATTCTTGGTGTTTATTCTCCATCTTCCCTAGACCCAAGTTATGGTATATGCAATGAATTTCAAGTCCAATGATACCCCCCCTGCTATTTTCCTGTAGCATGTAAAACTTGGCTGAAAAAATTAGCAGATTTTCTATTAATTTTGCTTCCGAGCTACATCGTGCCAAATTCTTTCAGGTCTTACATTGATAACACATTGGCTTTCAGGTCTCTCCCTCCCTCCCTCAGTAAATACGTTGCTCCTTCATGTCAGTCTCCTTTGACTGAATTTGTGCTGGGAGTGGATTAGCTTTTCTTGTGGTCTTTTTTATAAACTATTTAAAGAAAACGAATACCTCTCAGCATAAGGCCATGCTGTTGGGTTTGTCAGGAATTTGATGTCTTCTCCTTCCTGTGACAGTTACATTTTGTTAATTTATCATACTATTTCTGTTGAATACTGATGGGAGCTTAAGACCTGCTTATGATTATGCTAGCTAAGTTATCATGGGATGATATAGGTGTTTGTGAATATAATTCTTGGGGTTTGCCGTATAAGGTTTTTGAAGCTTTAAGACTTGCTTATGATTCACTAGGCAGAGGTATGATGGGATGATATAGGTGTTTGTGGATATAATTCTTGGGTTTACAGTATTAAGGTTTTTGAAGCCTTAAAAATGTGAGAGTTAACTTTTGGGTCTAAGTAATTGCAAAGCCAAGATACACTTGCTTGAACTTTGAATTTCCTATAACTAAATGATTGGTCTGTGGGCCTTTTTAAGTCAATGCATCAGTTCTGCAATTAATTTGGAAAAATGAGTTTCTAGTGCAGTGGGATTAAATTTTTGTGGAATTTTTTAATTCTTATACCCATGACAAAAGAAACTATAGTTGCAGAGTGCATAGACAGAAGTTCAGGTGCCCCCATAAAGTGAAATGTTTATGTTTTTAGCCCTGCTTCTTGTGTATTACATTTGATGACATTTGGTTTGGCTGATCTTACATGTGGAGGTCTTGATGGATCGAGTATTATGTGTGGTTCTGTAATGGATAAATCACGTGCAAATAAGAAGTTAAAAGTAAAAAAATCATGGTAAAATGTGTTTTTGAAGCACTAATCTTCTCTGATCTGTCAGGTACTTTTGTATAAAAAATATTTTTCATTTTTTCTTTACCCTTCGATATTTTTGTTCATTTTCAAAATGCTTAAATATTCTGAATAGACACTGGTCTTGGGATATTACTGAGTTGCCTGCCACCAGTCTACCATGTCCTTCGGTATGGTTTTCATATTGATAAACCTGGCTGTTGGATTTTAACCCAGCTAGCTTTGTCTCCTCTTGAAAGTGATAATGCACTTTTTGAGTTTAAAGTAGGTGTTGGTATTATGTGATTTTCCGCATTCCTGCTTCTTTCTTTGTTCTGCTGTCTTTCTTTTATCCTACTAGCTGGATACATTTGATGATCTTCTCATTTGCAGCTTTCAGTGAGGAACTGTTTCATCAGAGGATCGGTGGTTAGATATGTTCAGCTACCTCCTGATGGAGTTGATGTCGACTTGCTTCATGATGCCACAAGAAGAGAGGCTCGGGGAGGCTGAAGTTTTTCAATCTACTTTCTTTGGGCATAAATCTAGTTACTTTTGATGTAATTGTTTTTATTTTTATATATTTATCTAAACTGGCCTAATTGACATTAAGGGCTGTATATTTGTCCTTGCAAGAGGCTATAATGTGGACTGCATCCCTCTTATTAATTGGGAAAATGTTGTTTGGTTGCTGTTAACAGATCTCGTTATTTGCCATTTTACGGAGAGTTGAATGCAGCATCTTCACATAATTGCCGTGTTATATTTCGTCCTCAGTATGACATCTTGTCATAAAAAATTTCTTTCAGGACGGTCCTTAGATGCCCACTAATTGTTATTCCCATTGTGTCCTGAGAGATACGTTCCTCGAAAATCTCTCCAATCGTATCTCCTTCTCTTGCCATCTTCTATTACCTTCTCTATGTGTACGTGCAATTTGATCTTATACTTTCCTTTTGAGTTATTAATTACCATACTTGCTTATTCATAAATGAAAGCTGCAAATAACTAATGGTTTATTTTATAGAGTAATAATAGGCGCTTTAAAATTTTATCTTAAATTATAATATAAGGAAAGGATAAAACTTAATATTCTTCCAAGTACTTTTGGTAAGCCATAATATTATTTGCAACATATATTTTAATATTTGCATATTTGACAATTAATATTGGACGCCTTTAATACCTCCACTTCAAGACATAAATATGCCATTTTCTTCATCCTGTCACTATTTGAGTTTCTGCGAGGCATATCTTCTAGTTCCATTCTCCAATGGCAAACAATAAGAGTGATACTCTTTCACCCACCCTGACACAGGCATGTCTCTTATATTATATAAATGTCATTTTTTATGCTATATTTACATAATTACGATATTAACGTGGCATACAACGTGTTTATTTGTTGATTGCTGTTGTATATAACTATCTCATTAATAAATTTTTAAAAAAAGAGTAATTACTACTTCATAATCACATTTATATCCCAACTTTGTAAGAATTAGCACTTGCACTGCCTTATTTTAGCTCGTTTTATCTTGCTTGTTTTCATATATGCAAATGCAAATATTACTTTTGGACTGTGCCTGTGCAGATTTGTGTTCTGAAAGTAAACCTCCAGTGTTGTAAAGCATGCCCCCAGAAAGTGAATAAGAAGTTGCAGAAAATCAAAGGTAACGTATTTTGTCTGTCTTGTTAGCCTATTTTAACTTTTTAACTGGAATAATGTAAAGAAAAAAAACGTAGATGTAAAGTTTTAATGGTTTAGTTACTATTCAGTATTGTCTATTTACTTGGTTATACGTATTTGTTTTATGATTTAGGAGTGCATTTTATCAACATAGATACAAAAGAAGGATTGGTAATAGTTGCTGGTTTATTAGATGATCCAGCCTTACTCATAAACACAATAGAAGAAATTGGTATAACGGCTGAGCTTTTGGCCTACGAAAAGAATTCTATGCGAGCCAAGAAGAAACTAGATCACTTGTTGAAGAACATGCACAAGGTAAAAGATCACCAACGTGCTTCTCTTCTTGAAGACTACTCTGACACTGCTACAAGTGATCACAATCATGGCTATGCTAATGCTGGTTACAAGATATCTAATGACCATGCACTACAACGGTCTGATACTAATACTAATAGCACTTGTTGGCATCATCCAAATTATGAGGTAAGAAGAGTGTTTCCAGGTCCAAGACAAACATTTGCAAGGCCAAACTATGTGCATCCTTCAATGGTTTTTTATAACAGGTCACCCCCACCTCCCCGTCCTCGCTATGTTCGTTGGACTCGGCCACCGCTACCATATCCATTTAGCATCTACGAGCAGCAGGAACAGGACATTGGCAATGCTTTCCACCACATACTGAGCGATGAGAACGTTGGGGCTTGCTGTATAATGTGAACTTAATGGCTTGGTATTGTGTTCCATTCTTATGCTTGGACTTGGTACTTAACAATCTGTTATTACAGTACTAGGAGGATAAGTAGAGACTACAGCTTCAAGATTAATTTTAATTTTTTTTTCTTTTGACTTAACAAACCAATCCAATCCAGCATACTTGTTATCTCCTTTTCATTTATGCAATGTTGTTCCTAACCGTCCATTCATGTTGTTATTTTGGCCCTTTGTATGTCAAGCTATACTTTCCAGATTGCTAACATCCATGATTGTAAAATAGTTTCTTACAAATGGCCTTAAATATAAGATGCATACACCATAAATAATCATCAATACAACCCCCAAATTAATTCTTTTTCTCTCTTTTTCCTTTTATTGTAAATCTTTTTTTTTTTTGAAAAGTGAGCATTGAGTTAAAGATCCAAAAAATTTTATAAAACCAAAAGTTGTCATCTATTTATTTTTATTAATTTGTTCATTTTTCATTATTTCAAAGCCACTATTCCTTTAGTAAAGAATTATTTTGCATACATGTATGTGTATTCTAACACTTAAATATAAAATAAATAAGATTAAAGTGATATGGCAAAGAATTGATAAAAATAAAGATACTAAAAAAAAGTGTAATGTTTGTGGTGAAGGAGGAATCGACATTCTCTCTTTTGAGATTATGTTAAAGCGAAAAATTTTAAGTTCAACTTTGAACCTTAACCTTAATGCGTAGCGGAATAACCCGTTTACCAAGCAAAATAATAAGAATCTAAATCAGAATATAAAATAGCACAATACAATCTTACGTAATTCGGCCAATTACCTACGTCCACAGTGAATCCAAGGATCCTAACCTCTCTTATTAACTCCCTAGAGAATTTTACAAGAAAAAATCAATGAAGAACTTTCAAAATGACCTAATGTTTAATATACCCTTACTCTACCACGAACAATGAATACCCAAATGACGGTTTCACCTTAACGCACACAAGTACTTAGTATCTAATGAGTTCTTTCATTCTCTTATAATCTCTCTTTAATGCTTAATCTCGACTAAAAGGGTTTACAAGTGTTTATATAGAGGTTATTTTGTGCCTACTAACCTTATTTTTTATTGGAGTAAGAGTCTACTTGTTTTGGAAGTCCAAAACTTCCTAAAACTAAGAAATCTGGATCAAAATGGACTTTTTCCAGTTCTGGCGATGCGGTGCTGAGGTCCTAGCGCCCTCGTCATGCCCAACACCGCGGCGCTAGGACCTAGTGCTGTGACGCTAGGGTTTTGGATTGAGTGCTGCAGCGCTCAACCCTGTTTTGGGCATCGCGCTTTCCCTTACTTCCTTCATGTCTTCGAGTTCTATTTCGCTTCTCCTTTTGTGTCCCACATATTCTAGACTTCTCCATACGTGTCCCACACATCCTAAACTTCTCTATATGTGTCCCACACGTTTTAGACTTATTGTGACTCTCCTCTTTGGTATTCATCTCAATTTTTGTCCAAATAAGATTGTTGAATCACCAAATCTTCAACAGATTAATAATCATAAAGTTTGTAATTTGAATCCATCTTTCATTTAATTATAAAATCAAAATCAAAATCAAAATCAAAATCAAAATCAAAATCAAAATCAAAATCAAAATGAGTAAACAGGGACAAGCGGTATAGAACGTCGAATCCTTACCCCCGCCAAAAAAAAAAACAAATAGAGATAAAAAATCACATTACGTCTGCAAACATATTTAGTTGGATTAAAGATCTGACAAGGGTACCTAATACGGCTTTTAAAAATATATAACTTTGAATTTATTTAATTGATACAAATGAAGCCATTCAATTAGAAAGTTTAATTTCAGCAAAGGAATGAAATTATAGCTTCAATCCTATAAGTTCTTAACAAACAAATAATTATCGACAATTTGTTGACGTCCTTCTAACTATATACGAAAACTATAATGTTTATTCTCTATGCTATAAATCAAATAGGAAAATAATTATATTTAAATATTTAGGGTGAGTTTGTTAGGGTCTTTTATAATAATAAAATTATTTTTTTTATAAGTTAAAAAATACTTATTATAGTGTTTGGCAAAAATTTAAAAAGTAATTTTTTTATAATTAAAATAGCACTAAAGGTACTTTTCAAATAAAGTATCTAAATGAAATCTTAAATCTCTAAGAATGTTGAAAGCCAAATATTTTTAAAATTGAGATTTTTTGAAAGTTAAACAAGACAATAACCCTTTATATGTGTGGAGAAGCCTCTCATGGGGCAGAGAATTATTGAAAAAAAGGATCAGGTGGTTAGTGGAAAGAAGGGACATGGTGAAGATTTACAGAAGCAATTAGCTTCTAAAATTGCCAACATTTAAGACTTCTTCCCTTATACTGTTAGATGAGAGTAACAATGTCAGTGTGCTTATTGATGAGGATAACAAGTGGAAAGAGAGCTTGATCAGGCAGCTGTTAAATAAGGAGGATGCAGCTACTAGTCTCAGATTCCCTCTCTTAGTAAAAAAAAGCTAATGACACAATATGCTAGCATTTTGACAAACGAGGGGCATATTCTGTTAAAAGTGGATACTGGTTAGCATTAAAAGGAAAGCTTAACTTAGATGCTGAATCATCAGTACAAATAAACTCCTATTCGAAATGGCTATAGAATCTAAATGTTCCCTAGAAGGTTAAATTTTGTGTGGAGATCTGTAACTAATATCCTGCCTACAACTGCCAGACTCTTTGCTAGGAAAATCATTGATGATCCTCTTTGTTAGAGATGCAGGAAGGAGAATGAAAGTTGTGTCCATGCCTTAGTATTAACATGTTTTAGGATGTATGCATGTGATTGTGTACATGTTGAAAAACTAAACACATGTATCATATACATGAATTTCGCAGCAGAACTAAGCATATAATCAACATATACACATGTAACTTAAATTATTAACAACTTAAGATTATGAAAAACATATATTTGAAGACATCCAATGATGATTTCAAATCCGGATTTCTTAACTCCAACTTTGAGCTTACCTTGAAGTGTAATTTTGTTCAATTCTAGTTCACAATAATCCGATGGGATTGTTACTTGAAAGAAAAATAAGAGAAATTTATTTTTCTCACAACTTTTTATTCAATGAAAAACTCTAAAAAAATAAACTCTTCTTTTTCCTCTTTATACTTGCACGAATTTTGATTCACCATTGTTAATCCAAATGAAATCCAACTATTTTTGTGCTTTCAACACTTTACAAGTGCTCCACCAACATTAAATTAAGTGGCCAACTACTAAAAATATTTTTTTTGTGGCCATTTTTAATGGTATAATAAAATTGACCATTAATTCTACAAAATGGTGCTATACTCAATTTAATTTATGTTTTTCAAATTAGGTATGTCTTCTATTTAGGAATAAAATAATAAATAAATAAAAATTATATTTTATTTATTTAATTATTCAAAAACTATTTGAATAATTAATATTTACCTTATTTAATTTTACTAATAAGGTTAATGGGTGAATTCATGATAAAACAATTCATGGAACAAAATTGTGCCACTTGTTAACATCTAATTAGTTAATAACTCTTATCAACTAATTAAATGATATACTTAACATTTAAATCTAGATAAGTGCACAACCCGAGGAACCCTGAAATATATTTTCGATTTGCTGAAATTTCTAAGATGGAACTATTCAATCCATTATGTTGCCTCAGTGTACAACGAGTACACTTCATATTATGAGACTCTATAGGTCCATGCCCAAATTTTCATATAGAACTCTTTTATACGTCTGTGAATGATGCCCCACACACACATTACGAATATTACAAAGCGGCGCGTTAGACCATACAAGCTAAAGTTATAACATATTCATATAATTCTTCCATCATTTATGTCCAGGTAGAGCGAAGATATGGATCAATACTGTCAAATCTCCATATGCCTGATCGAAAGCTTATCTCTAGAATTGTATTTCAATAAATAATATTCCTAAATACTTTTGTAATATTATTTATCCCTAGGGTTAAACTCTTTTCCCAAGAATTACTGCTTATGGCCATAAGACTTTCTGAAATATAATCTTAGAGCATTAGGATATAATACTAACCCAAATGAGCTGATAGTTCCCATATCTATTCACACCGAACTCCATGAGCATCGAACCATACCCAGTGACACGTAACGGTCATACCATGAAAGGTTTCTGACATATGTGGAACCAAAGTATGGTGGATCACTCACAAGCCTACTGTGGCACTCAGGTCAAAGAACTACGAAGACTACTCAACTCGAAAGACCCTCCATTGATGACTTTATGAATGTCCATTGGAGATCTTTATGAGTTTGTTCAGTATTCAGTCTTTACTGAATACGTGTATCTCTATACGAACTTCCTCTAAACTCATATTTTATTAAGACAAACCATCTGGACCATCCAGATATAGACATACACTGATTTATATATTTATTAAGATATTCACTGACAGACCAGCGTCAGTGAAGATAGATTAGGAATATAATATTTGAGAACATATTTGTATAATGATATTTTCTAGTATTATTTGTAACTCTTTGTAACTACGTCATTACTAATATAGTCTTAGATCTTTATTCCATTTCAAACAAAACTCTAACTCTTCAGATATTACTGACTCTTATAACTTGATAATTCTTATCAGTGCCAATTGTTAGCATTTATATCTCTTAACTTGCTAATTCTCAGCTTGCTAATTCTTAACACTGATCTAAACTCATTTAGACCATATCTGAATTCTTTCAAATTGTATAATGTCTAAAACATTACAAGCATCTTACCATATATAAAATATAATTAGCGATTTAATGAAATGATAATACTAATATAAATATTAAACAAATATTCATACATAAAGAGATAACACGTAAGCACAAATTTTAATATTTAGTTTATTATAGAGAAGCAAGGCAGATGTAAAAAGGTACAAAATTTGGACTAGTAATAGTGTGGCTCAAGAATATGGATTTATGGGACCTTTTGCTGCAAGCTAAAGTTAGCCTGAAAAGTGAGGAAATGGCTATGGTTCTATGGGCAAGTTGGAAAAACAAAAACAATGCTTTGATAGTATGAAAGCAGGAGCCGCCAATGAGACAGGTGGAGAAGGCTGAGAACTATCTGAACTTCTTTCTTGCTGTTAGCTGTACCAAAGGAAGGTTGAAAGAAAATAAAGAGACTGAGATATGCAAGGATGACAATTAGGAACTAGGAGCTTTCTTGAAGCTTCAAACAGATGCAGCCACAAATGTAGCAAAGGGGAAAGTAAGCCTGAGAGTGGTAATCTATAATCTTGAGGGCAAACCAATAATTATGGCAATCTTAACCTATGAGTTTTGCAATTTGCAGAGAAACTGGGAATCAATCCTATTGTTGTGGAGTCTGATGCAAGAAACGCAATTGAATTAATTAAGGGTATAACCGTGTCACTTAAGGAGATTAGATAGAGAGTTCAGGATATACAGGAGAAGTTCAATCTTTTCCAAATTCTAGGATAAGATTTATTCTTAGATTAAGCAATGTGATAGCTCACAAGCTTGCAAAACTCGGTGTAGCTAATCTTTGTACTCAAGTTTGGTCAGGAGTTCTCCTTGTCTATGAGTAATGAAATAGATCTTTTTCTATAAAAATAAAAAATAAAAAATAAAACAAAGCACTTAAATAGGTGTTTTCTCGATTAGCACTTCGTTTGGTTTTAAGGGTAGCACTTGGAGACTTTAAAAAAAAAATTATAAATCTTAAAATATCTCTATGAAATTTAAAAAATTCTAAATCAAACTCCGTTTGATGGAACATTTATGCATTTGTTAAAATTATAATTTAGATTTTAATGATAAACATTTATCTAATTTGTTTTTTCTTTTTCTCTTTTCTTTTTTTTTATTTTAATTTTTGTCTGACACCATTCTATTAATTAAAATTATTATGATTGTGATAAATGATAGTGCCCCTCCATTATTTTCATATAACTAAAATCTTTTTTTTATCAGAATATATAAAATAAAAGTTTTAAAAATCATAGTTTATATTTGGTAAGGCTATTTGAATTTTTTAAATTAGTTTGTAATTCACTTACTTTTTTATAAATATTTTTATCACTAAAGATAATATAATTTAAATTAATTAATTAAATCTTACTTCTGACAATCATCCCAATTTTTTTAAACATTTCTTTTACTTAACATCAAATTTTACTCTAAATTAATTAACGATTGTATTTTTTATTAGTTTATGTAAAATCAAAATATACATGGAAAAAAATCAAACTCGTATGAATTTTAGCATAAAATTATAATTTATTAAAATTTAAAGAGATTCTAATTTCTCATTAAAAAAAACTTTAACTTTTAAATTTTAAAATAAAAAAATTTAAGAAAAAAATTAACAAAAGTGATCATTATATAAAACTAAAAGAGTTTAAACTTAAAGAGAGAAAGAAACATTAAAAAAAATTGAAATAATTTAATATGTTAATTTTGAGATATGAGAAATTTATTAAGTGAAAATATTAGTTTTAAAATATTTTAATGAGTGAATTAAAAAAGTAAATGCATTAAATTTTTCAGTGGTAGTCAATCAACGATGAATAAATTTTTTTTTAATTATAGACGCTCTTCGTTGAGATGCTGTTCAAATACACAATAAGAGACTATTCAATAGAGAATACATTTCATATAAGGGAGATGAACAATGCAAAGGATTTACAAATCTTTTTATATCTAATTGGTTGATAAACTATTGAGTAACACAAGACTCACACAAGACTATATAATGTTAAATTTTGTAAGAAAATAGAAAACAATTTATTTTGACATGATTAATAGTATAATATTATACGAGACTCTTATATAATCATATACGTAAAGTTTTGTACAATAACACAATTTATTATATTAATTTAGGTGATAATACAAGACTATTACATAACTCTTCAATGACAATATTACATTAAATTTTGTAACGAAAATTAAGAACAACAATCAAAGTACAAGAATAATACTACACTTATAAATTACATTAATCATATGTTGAAATTAAAGTATATTTAATTTACATAAAAAGAACACGAATATATCACAATGAGAACATTTACATTTGTTAAATATGACTTATGATTTTAAAACAAAAAAAATAGTTTCCTCAATTAACAAATTAAAATATCATATAAAAATTTACCTTATTTTGAGTTTCTTCAATTTTATTACAAATGTTCATTCTCTCTTCAAATTTATTATAATGTTTATTAAAAAATTTACATAAAAAATCTCCCTTTATTTGTGGTAAGAAAAAGTAAAGAGCATACTTTTTAATTTAGAAGAATACTAAGTAAATATATAGTGAAACATGACAAAATAAGAATAAAATAAGAATAAGAATAAAATAAAAAATTATTGTAATCATTTCAAAAAATTTTATTTGGGATATTATTAAAAATATGGTGGTCATTACTCACCATTTTTTGGTATATTTATGTAATTATAATTGAGTGGGATATTTATATAATTTATCAATTATTTTAAAATTTTTAATTAAATAATTTTTTAATTAATTAAGCAAGATTTGAACAAATTAGTTAACAGAAAGTTTGTATGTACTTTACAAGAATGTCCTTCACTATCCTTCTTTTTATACTGCTCACGTAATAGCCAAGCCAGGATCCGTGCAGACATATAAGAGATTTGAGGCTGAGATTTATGTCCTCACAAAGGACGAAGGAGGACGCCATACTTCCTCTTTCTCAAACTACAGGTCACTGTTTTATATGAAGACTGCAGATGTCACTGAAAAAAGTGGAATTGCCTCAAAATATTGAGATGGTTATGCCTGGGGACAATGTAACTGCAGTTTTTGAGCTAATATTACCAATGCCTCTTGACGCAGGTATGTTCCACTTAACATTATCGACCTTGAAAGAAAAGTGTTCACCGTAATCGCTCCCCAGTTTGTCAGTTTTCCATGTCATGTATACTGCTATTGTCATCTGTATTTTCCAGTTTTTTATTTGTTAATATTTTTATGCAATTGGATTGGCAGTCCGAAATTTTTTTAATTCAAATTTGAACAGAAATTTACTAAAATTTTATTTTATCTTAAATTAAAATTCCGTCATTCATTTATCAACACTATTGATGATCTAATATAAAATTGCTACTATAGACAATGTATTTTAGGCATGAGCTACTTACAAAAGCCACGCAGATATGTCAGCAATTCAGGAAACCATACAATAAACAGGGGAAAAGCAAAATATGAAAAATTGCAAAATGGGACTTCCAGTTAACAAGCCAATAAAGGACACCAAATGCAGAAGTAAATTTACAACAGTTACAGAATACAGAAAAACTGAGCAAGGGAAAGTTGTTTTCTAATCCTACAAATAACAGAAGATTTTTCTTCTTATATTTGTTTTGCTACAAAGAAAATGCATGAAAAGATGCTCTTCCTATAGCCTTTGCTTCACCCGTCTACCATTCATGTCACTGCCATCAAGTATGGCTTCATTACCATGCCTGCATACTACTACAGAGTGCTCGTTGACTCTAGCCACATACTCCAAGAGTTCAGTCAAAACAGAGGGACAACTTTCCTTCAAGTACTCAAAACCATCAGTTTGCATCACCGCTGCAAAATAATAAAATACAACAGGCTTTAGCCAATAATTAACTTTAATAATGAAAAGGCCAGTATACAAACCCTGAAATACTCTGAACATTCAGCCTAAAGATCGCTATCATCAGGATGTATATATACCTTTCATCTTGTTCCAAAATTAAGGAATATCTTAGAGTGCTCATTACAGTGCGGGACTGTAATGAGCACTGGACATCAAACAATGGGTACTGGACATGTGAAGTACCCTGGCTCACAATAAATTTCCAGCTCTCTATATATACTAAACATGCTTTACAATTGCCATCCCACTTTAATGACATTTCACATATCAGCAGTGTCCAAGGGCGTCACAATGCAACCATGCAAGTACAAAATTCTGACATTGAGACTAATATTTAATTTACAATGACTGTCATTCACATGAATAGTCAAGTCTATTCCTCAGCTTGACGAATGAAACTAGATTATTTTGAACACATAAGCAATCTAAAGTTTACAAAACTAATTTCTATTTTTGCATTCCTAAGGGAAAATGAAGCAAGATGTAACAATAAAAATTTACTGAATTTGAAGTGCACTCTTAGAGAATAACCACCTCTCAGATTTTCAGACATTGCAACAAATTTGAGACACACAGCCTTCAGCTGGAAACAATGGTGCTGCTCCGCCAAAGCTAATGTGGTGGCCACAGTGTTAATGGCGATGTCCTCACAAAGGTTGGCTTCGCATAGCAACCTGAGCCTTTCTATACCATACCTATCTGCTGCTGCAAGCAGATGCTGAGACATCAAAGTAGATGCCCACTTTAAATTCATACCAGTAAGTTCTTCCACGTCAGGTAGGGTGTCCCAGTATATGAAATGCAATAAAGCCTGAAAGGTGCAAAAGATGTCAGAAAAGCAATGCAACAAGTACTAATTGTGTCATATCATCACAAAAATTGACTGGCCAAAACAGAAACAAGAGCACAATAAGCCCTAAACGTGATAGAAGCATAAGTGAAAGAAGAAGCATATGATACTTAATTTTTAACACAATAAGCAACAATTCATATCACACTTTGGCTTCAGATTTATAACAACAAAGTTCAACCATATATCAAATGTAGCACTAAGAAAGGGCTAAACAATTTTCACATCAGAGAAATCAGAGAAAACTCCCACTACAATCTAACTATTATAGGCATGTTATACCCATAATTGACCCACCAACAAAAATACTTTTTCTTTTAAGTATGATTCTAATTTCAAGCAATTATAACATTTCACTCCAAATCACATTAAACATAAATAAAAATACAAACATGTAAACAACATCTCAAGCATTAACTACAATGGCATCAAATGCAAATATTAGATCTGAGGAAGAAAAAAAATAACCAAGACAAGTTACATACATAGAGCAAGCCAATAAGAGGTTTGCAACATGAAGAGACAAGAAGCATATTATCAAAATTGACAATTTGGGAAGAAAGATGAGAATCTTGCAGAACCTTTATGCCGGCAAATGTACGATAAAAATATAAAATTACAAGTTAAGCTAAATGATGAAATAAAATGTATAGCTAGAAAGTTAAGTGTATGAACCTTAAAAACTGGGGCCTCCATATCCTCAACTTTTATATGCTGGGTATTCTGATCCTTCATTGGACCATAGAGTTGGGCCCTGAAAACAGGTGAACGAGCAGCAAGAACCAATTTGTGGGCAGCAAATATTTCACCATTGACTTCAAAATTTACATCAGTTTTCTTTCCACTTTCAAGTAGTTGGCCAAAATGCAGACCAATGTTAGAAGACGGAACTGCTATGGAGTAAATCTTAGGCCCTTCTGTGCGTGACTTCACAACACCGACACTGCAGTGGACTGACAGACAATCATCTTTGAGGTAGTCTGATTGTTCCAGATGATTTCTTTTGAAAAACCGCTTGTACCCCCTGTAACATCCAATGATTAGGCCCAATATACTTGGTTGAAAAATAATAAGATAACCCATGTGTTTACAAATTACTAAGAGCTTGATCCAAAATATTATACCCATTAATGATTATAAAAATATATATAATAAAAAGAAGTGATATTTGCAGAAGATGATATCACTGAGATGTTCCAGAAAATATTATAATTAACTCCATAAAAAATGTAATGAATTATGACACCATTCTATCAACTAATTCTTTATGACAAAAAAGCTCTATTAACCATAAAATCTTTTAACTGAAACTGTTTCTTGATCTAATAATTACACTCATAAATTTTGTTCTCCATGTTTTTCCTAAAAATAGAAGAATAATAATTAACATCTTTTTCGTATAACAATAGGTACAAAATCTAAAATTAACTAACGTACCCAGAAAATCACAAGTATAGATAATGTTCATAAGCATATTAAACACAAGACCAACCACATTTGTACCAAATTATTCGGTCATTTCATAAACCCATCAATGAAAAATGAAAATGAAATGTAACAGACAGAATCGCAAAAGAAACCGAATCTCTCACCACATGCTACCGCGATATTTAAGCGAGTAGGGCCCGCTCTCAAGCGTCCTGCCGAAATGACTATGCACCTTGTGTCGCGCCTTGCCGCTCTGATCCAACAACGTCAGCTCGAAAAGGGCCCTCACGTCGGTCCCCTCGCTGGCCAGCGCAATAAAAAGCGAAACGTAGGCCGCATTGTCCTCCACGCTCTTCCCATCCGGATAAAAATAAATCGCCCACGCGTACCCGCCGACCATGAACGTATCTGACGCTATGTACTTGCCGATCCCGAGCCCCTTCGACAGGGAATAGCCCGTGATTTTGAACTGGTGAGATCCGTTGACGGTCTCGGTGATCGATGTCGACGTGGTGGTTTCGGAGGTCGAGGACGACGGCGCGTTGGGCTTGGTGTATTCCCGGAAAATCTTTCCCATGACCGGGAATTGAGAAAAGGATTTTCTTGGGAAAATCAAGAATTGGGGATTTTCTTAGGAAAATCAAGAATTGGGGATTTTCTCGGGAAAAAATGAGGGTTCCGGATGGGAGTGAGGGGGATGGGGAGTGGAGATTGGGTGGGAAAAAGGTTTGGGTTTGAGAATTTGTCGGGAAAATTGGGGTTGGTTGGGTGAGAAAATCTAGGGTTTCGTTAGGAAAAGTTTTCTTCTATGGTGAATTAGAAAGAGAGAATAAGATAACCCAAACCCCCAAAAAATAAAGGGAAAGCAAAAAGAGAGAGAAATGAGCGAAGATGATGACTTTAGGAAATAGGAATACGATATTTTGGGGATCTTTTAAATTTTTATAAATAATTTTCCTTTATTTTTTAATTTGTTCTGTGACGGTCAAATTATTGGTCGGAGAAGGTAATGTGAAACGTAAGTGGGGATGTATATAAATTTATGAACTCGCTTTATGCTACTGACTCGTGTCACGCTCTTCTCGTATTTAATAAATTTTAATTCCCATCTGACTTCCGAGTACAATAATAAATAAAAAACTCTTTTTTTTCCTTGGTAACATAGGGAATGGATTTCTGGCCTCGACTCTGGGAAGAAATAAAGTCGGGGGTAAAGTCAAAATCTGTCCTCAAATTTAGTTTAGGGCTCGTTTAGTAGAGGTTTTTAAATAAAATTTTTAAAAAAGAATTATTAATTATTTAATTATTAATTAAATTTTTTTAAAATATTAAATTGTTTAATTATATATTATTAAAAATATTTATTTATATTAAATTATTAAAAATAATATTTAATAGATTTTATATTTAAATTTTAAATAATTTAATATTTTTATATATAAAAATTATTATGTATTTTCTTAAATTTAATTTTTTAAACACAATAATCAAGTAAAATTAATATATAGTAATTAATAAATTAATATAAATTATTATATTTGATACAAAATTAAAAATAAAATAATAATTCTTTTATTTAAAAATAAATAATCAATAAAAAATTTTGGTAAATTCTTATAAAAAAAATTATAATTGAAAAAATACGGAAAATTAGAGATATGATAATTTTTAAGAAAATATTAAAAATATATTAATTGAATAAGGTTTGTTTTTATTAAAAGTACATTGTAGAAATAATAAAATATTATTATAGTGTATGTAACATTACATAAATATTAAAAAAGTTCAATTAGCTTTATTCTTAAAAAAATTAAAATTTGAGCTTTTACGAGTAGAGTAAAAATAATTTTTTAATCTTTAAAATTTTTTATTTAATTATAACAAACATCATTAAAAATAAATAAAAAGAACTTTTGGTATTAAAAAAATGTCTTTTAGCCAATAAAAAAGCCAACCAAATGGGCACAATATCTAATTTTATTTTAAAAAATTTGAATTATTTAATTTTATTATTTTTTATTGGTCAATTTTTGTTATGCTTGACGAAAATGTTCATTTTTTTTACAATAACATTTTTGCTCGTGAAAAGGCTATGTGTTAATTATTGTATCCAAGTATCAATACATAATTAATAATTAATTTTAAAAAAATACACGTGATACACTCAGATAATATCATATCTTATTATTTATTTTTAAAAATTAAATTATTTAAAAATAACATAAGCCTTCATATAGTTTTTCAACAACAAAAATGATTAAAATTTATATCATTAAACTTTATTTTTTCATTTTTACCCAAAAACAAATATCAAAAGGCAGTCAAATGTGCAATAGAAGTAATAGGAGGGCAGCAGCCACGGGGTGCACGTCAAACAAGCCAGTTGTGACGTATAATACTGTCTCGTTGGACATGCATTGTCGTCATATGTCGATCTATCTAATAATGGCAGCGGTGCATGTCATTGTTGTCTTATTTGATATGCAATGTTGGTGTCCAATGCCCACCCATTGCTCCCATTACATATTTGGCTACATTCTAATATTTTTTTTGTCAATAAAAATTCTACCATTATATAATAATATAGATTTTAATTATTCTTATCATTGGCGTTTGGCGACTTACCACGAGTGGCTAATGGTAATTTTTTTTATTATTTATTTAGTTAATTAATTAATAGTCAATTATTATTTGACACATATCAGAGTGTCAATTTAAAATATATAACATTACTTGTATAATATGAGAGAATCAACGGATATATAATTAAAAGATTATCGATACAACACAATATATTTACATGTTGCTGATTCAATTCGTCCACTAATTTTATTTAAGATTTTGAATTATAATCCCTTTCATTTCTTTGGTCATTGATAAAAACTAATAAATAACTCAACTTTCGTTCAAATGAATCATTTTTACTTACTTTATTACTTATATAGTTAGATTTTAATAAAAAATAGAAACTAGAATAAATAGTGCAGTAACAATAAATGCTCATATATTTTCATAATCTCATCACCTTGTTTTTTTTTTTTTTTCATTTTATATTCTTTTCCAACATTTTTAAGATCAAAGAGTAGGGGTGGAAAAGAGGGAAAAGCTATCTGTTTCTGGTTCTCCTGTAGCTGGATCCTTCGGAATCACAAAAATCTTTACTTAGAATGAGATTTTAACTCAACACCTTTTGAGATTTTGAGAAGAGTTACTTTTTAGAGAGCACAGTACGATAAAAGTTGTAAGCTATATTTCGGGGGGGGGGGGGGGGGGGGGGGGGGGGGGGGTCTATGGTTGGCCTCTATGGTAGAATCAGTTGAGGTCTAAGAGGTGGTGGTTTATCCTGTGGCAGATGTTAGCAGTTTGAGTCCGTTTATCTCTAACTCATGAACTTAGTCGATATAAAGTTACATGAATATGATAACACTAATTTTTTCGATTCGACAGTTTGATCTATAGTTTATCATTCATGGACGTTGATAAGATCCTTCCATTTAATAGCACCTTATGATGTCATAACCTTAAAGTCAAGTTAAATGCAAGGTTCAAACAAGGAAAAGCTTATAGTGGATACCTAATGTCACGCCTTAAGTGCTCTCAAGCATTACCTCAAACACTTGGTGTGCAACTAAGCCTGCTGAAGGCCTCTTGAACCATGGAGTACTACGTGGACCAGAGCTTCTAGAAGGCCCGTTGTTTGGATGGAGAACCAGGCTTGACCCGCGACTTATTAGGGTAGTTAACCTTAATTAGAATTCTATAAAAGGTGTGATGGGATTTAGGAATATTTTATAAAATATTATTCCATCTTGTATGTACACCGTTAGATCATTTAAATCTCAGCCGTCGATTGTATAGGGCTGTTACTAAATAAATGGGAGACCCTCACTTGTATAATTCATCTCATAGTTTTATTTTCTCTTCAGCAATACAAAAGAGCATTCGTGCAAACACTTGATGTGCTTATTTTTCTTCTCTTTGTGTGGTTTTCTCAGCTGCTTAGCACGCAACACGTCTAAGACCAAACGGTTCGAGAACGGTCCGTGACAGTTGGTATCAGAGTAAGTTCGAAGACAGAGAAAGACGGCGTACCATCGGATTTTATTGAAGAGAGGAGTCAGAACCCTAAAGCTAAGAAGCACGGCAGTGTCCTTCGTGATAAGTTAGCGGATCCAGGTCAGGATGTCGGGAGTATGGTGAAAGCACTCAGCGGCGCTGTCGGGAAGGTGGCAAATCACCTTGGAGAGCTGGAGCAGCAAGTAGAGAAGATCAAGGTGGGCTTTGACACTCAAGGAGACGAGCTGCGCTCCCTCATCAGCACATTCATCGAGGTTTACGCCGAAGCAAGGTAAGTGGCAGGACTTTTTGTATGAGAGCCGAAAGTTCAACGAGACGGAGAAGCGCTATACGGTACAAGAGAAGGAGATGACGGGGGTCATCCACTGTCTGCGCACTTGGCGACACTATCTGCTTGGGGAAAAGTTCGTAGTAATGACGGACAACATAGCGACGAGTTACTTCCAGAGTCAAAAGAAACTCAGCCTGAAGCAAGCTAAGTGGCAGGACTTTTTGGCAGAGTTCGATTATGAGCTCAGTACAAACTGAGGAATGTGAACGTGGTGGCGGACACCTTAAGGCGGAAGGTCGAGTTAGCAGCTATCAGCAAGCTGGAAGGTGATTTGCTCGACCTATTTCACGAAGGAATGAAGCATGTTCCCACAGCCATACAGCTCGCCGCTTAAGCACACAAGGGAAAGACTTAGCAATTTTGGGTAGAAGATGGGCTTCTTTACAATAAGGGACGCCAAGTATATATGCCAAAGTGGGAGAACCTGCAGCTTAATCTTATTAAGGAGTGTCACGACACAAATGGGCAGGACATCCAGGATAGCGGCGTACACGTGCTTTATTAGAAACAATTTACTATTGGCCACACATGCGGGATGACATAGAACAGTTTGTCAAGACTTGTTTTGTGTGCCAACAGGACAAGATCGAGTAGCGGAGTCCTGTAGGGCTACTAGAGCCACTGCCTATACCGGAGAGACCTTGGGAGAGCATCTTTATGGATTTCATCGTAGCCTTACCGAAGTTCGAAGGGTGTGGGACTATCATTGTGGTGGTAGATCAGTTTTTCAAGTATGCGACTTTCATATCGACGCCCAAGGAGTGTAGTGCGGAAGAGACAACGAGGCTTTTCTTCAAGCATGTAGTCAAGTACTAGGGGTTGCCGAGAGTGATTGTCAGCGATCGTGACATAAGGTTCACGGAGAGATTCTGGACTGGATTGTTCA
The DNA here is from genome assembly GCA_946807835.1 of Ailanthus altissimus. NCBI lineage: Eukaryota > Viridiplantae > Streptophyta > Magnoliopsida > Sapindales > Simaroubaceae > Ailanthus > Ailanthus altissimus. The sequence continues at coordinate 28,601,156 of OX327684.1, forward strand.
ATCCATGGGATTGGAGCTTCGCTTTTTCACCAGCTTTCACCTAAAAACGGATGGGTAGACCGAGAAGGTGAATGCATTACTGGAGCTGTACTTGCTGCACTTTGTGAGCATAAATCAGTAGGATTGGGTCAAGTTACTCGATGTGGCACAGTTCTCATACAACTTGTAGAGGAGTGAATCAACGAACCAGAGCCCATTCGAGCTAGCTACTGGCCAGTAGCCTCTCACATCGCACGCACTCGTATCCAGCGATACAGGGAAAAGTCCGACAGCCTACAAAGCTGCGAAATCCTGGCAGGAACAATCAAACAAGGTGTTGGTGTGTCTGGATAAGATGACAAAACGGATGAAGAAATTGGCTGATGGTAAGCGAAGACATGTTGAGTACCGCGTAGGGGATTTAGTGATGGTGAAAATCCTTCCGACACAATACAAGTCTACACGCCCACTTCATAAGGGCCTTGTTCGAAAATATGATAGGTCATTTCCTATTGTTAAGAGGGTTGACAATGTCTCGTATAAGGTGGAGCTGACTTCGAGACTTCGGCTATATCCGGTGTTTCACGCAAGCTACCTAAAGTTATACCATAGTGATGCAGAGGACACGGAGCGTGGGCCACAAACCAGGGCACCATTGGGAGTTTCCACATCTTACGACAAGGAGGCTGAACTTATCCTTGATGTGAGGACAGTATAAAAGAAGAACTATTGTCCAAGTTGTGAGTATCTCGTCAAGTGGAAAGGATTGACCGATAGCGATGTAAACTAGGAACCCAAGAACGCATTGTGGCAGTTCGAGAATAAGGTGCGCGAGTTCCAGCAAAGACGCGACGAGAGCGTTGCGTGAATTTGGTAGGAGAGAATGTCACGCCCCAAGTGCTCTTAAGCATTTCCTTAAGTACTTGGTGCGTGACTAGGCCTGCTGGAGGCCTCTTGGACTATGGAGCGCTATGTGGACCAAAGCTTCTAGAAGGCCCGCTGTTTGGATGGAGAACCGGGCTTGGCCTGCGACTTATTAAGGTAGTTAACCTTAATTAGAATTTAATAAAATGTGTGATGACATTTAGGAATATTTTAGGAAATATTATTCCATCTTATATGTACACTGTTAGATCATTTAGATCTCAGCCGTCGATTGTATAGGGCTGATACTATATAAAGGGGAGACCCTCACTTGTATAATTCATCTCATAACTTTATTTTTTTTTCAACAATATAAGATAACATTCGTACAAACACTTGGTGTGCTTATTTATTTTTTTTTTTGTGATTTTTTTAACTGCTTAATATGTAATGCGTCTAAAGTAACACGATTCGAGAACGATCCGTGACATTAGACTCCCAAAAATAAAGAAGGGCATAATAAACGATAAAATGTTTCAAAGAGTTAAAAATAAACTTAGATCTGAAAATTTCTGAATAAGTCAACCTTTTAAATTATTGTTGAATTTATGGGTACTCAAGAGATAACTTCACGAACTAAAACATTTTAATAGTTAAAAAAAAAAAGCAAAAGTAATTCCCATAATAGCGCCGAGCAAAATGAGATTAATGTACTTTCGAACCAAATTCTTCCTATAAAAGAATTAATTAAGGATAGATCCTAGACCAAAGCACATAAATCCAACTGCTTTGACAATAAAGATACAAAACTACCTAATAAACGGAGGACATTAATATCACATTTATTGATTTCTAGAATCTGATGTAAGACCATCGGATTGCTTTGACGAATGGATGAGAATCAGTTTTTTTTGGAAAGTTAGATGGGAACCACTGGGGGTGTTAGGGTTTGGCGCGTGAGGCAATTGGGATGATAATGAAAATGGTTGGTGATGGCTGGCTGAGAGAAACAAACAAGCAAACAGAAGGATGGTAATGGTAAAGGTAAAGGTAATGGTAATTGGTAATTGTGCAAATTGCAAATTAAAACTTCCATGGCATACTCATTATGATTCATGTCATGTCCCATGGCATACTCTTCTTCTTACTTTTTTGCCCTTTTAATTTACGCATGTTTATGTTTTCATTCGTGGTTTGAATGTATATAACTATAAATATGAGACCCCCACTCAATAATTATATAATTCGTAAAAATTTAAAACTTCATTGTTCAATTAAATTCATAATAACATTTAACTAAAAAAACTTAGCATTTTGTTATGTTTTACGGTATTTGTAATTCTTTCATTATTTGTGTATTTATTTCAAAGAATTGCCTCATTTCAACATCCTTTGCTTGAAGAGTAAGAGTAAGAGTAAGACGGCAAAAAGAAGATTAATCAAATATAGACAAACACAATTCATACGGCTTTTAACAAAATTAAATTAAGATGGCGCGGCTATGTATCAATCAATATTCAATACTTTTGATATTAACAATTCGATTTAAGTTATAATATAACAATACGATAAAAAGTGATTAAATTTCAATTAAATAGTTCAAAGTTAACTTCTTAATTAGAAACTTGACTTATTTGTCAATTATAATTTCGTTTGTAAAAATAATAAAGAAAAATATTATTTTAATCCTTAATTATATATATATATATCAATTTAGTATTTTTTTAATATATATCATATTAATTATTGTAGAATATTTATAATAATTTTTTATGACCATTTTTATTTATAAACAATTATCATTTTATTCTTTATAAAAATTAATATGATATATATTAAAAAATAAAAAATTAAATCGATATATATCTAAGGTAAAATAACATTTTTCAGTATAAATAAAAATGAGTGATGACCTGGAAATTTTAAATTTTTTTTATTAATCACTTACTCCCATATAATACATATACACACTGTAGCTTCTCCCACCAACCCACCGACGGCATCAACGTTCTGATCCACGTCTGACCCACCATTGGATTACAAGTCAACGACTGCAATGAACGATACAGTGAGCAAAGATGCACAGGAAATAAGTTCAAATACGAACAAACATGCAATTTAGTTTTGTCTGGTTCAAGGACCCACCTCGGATTCTCAAGGCAAGCGTGTGCCACAGATTACAGTCAACAGAAAATTCTCGATCAAACGATTGGATCACATAAATCTACGTCATCTACTTCTGACTGTCCTTTTTTTTTAAAAAAAAAAAATTTTGGTTGCCACCCAAAAATTAAAATTTCTGAAAATTGTTAGATTCTTTTGATATTGAGGTCTAGAGATGGATAGATCATAGATGGGTAAGTCTATGGTGGGCGCAAAAAGAAAGAGATATTTGTGTTCAGAAACTTGGATTCTGAACTGGGTTTCTCTCTGAATGGAAAATTAGAAAAAGAATGGCTGAGGTCTGTTTGATGGCTTCTCATGGGTGCCCGCCGGGGCTTGTTCTTCACCAAGAACAGAGTATGAGCAGGGTCGTCAAGGTAAAATTTAGATGGCGATTTTATGGTTCTTGTTGGGTTTGCGAGGTTTGCTGATCTGGATTGTTGAAATATGTTATATATTGTTATGAAGTTATATTTCGGGTTTCTGCTGTAATTTAGTAGCTTATTTTTTTTAATGGATTTGGCGTTTGCTTAAATTCAATTGTTTTTGTTATGTTTATTATACAATAAGTTGTAATTCAAATTGTTTACCATGGTTTCGCATACGGTGTAATCCTTTAATTATCATCTTGCTTAAATTCAACTTCTAGTTCTAGTGTTTTTTTTATTTTAAATTTAACTGTCTATTTAATTTTCAAAGAATCCCCGTGCTGGTCTTTATGAATCAAATTATCAATACCATATGGCCTTCTTCTTGTGCTGTTCTGAGATGAAAATTAGCTGATTACAAATTAAATTTAAATGAATACATTGTCTTAGTTACTAGGTTCATGATTGCTCAGGCAAAGTAGTATGCTCTTCAAATTATTGATATTAACATCACGATCTTGATTTGTTTGGTCAGATTTCTTTGTAGTTTCTGCCCGTTAAATAATTGAGCTCTTATTAATATATGCTGCTTCAGGATTGTCAACCTTATTTGCCCTTTCAAGGAGCTAGACAAGAGGTGATAAGATCTGACTGCTTTAACCTGAGGTCAAATCATTCTGAGGAGCCATGGAAACCAATAAACGGATTGTGCGAGTCTAACCAGTTTGTCAAGCTCAACTCAACAATTACAAGGCCTCTTCTTATGGACGTGCAAGGTTTGTACCCCACGAGTTTGTTGTTGACACTAGTATCTTGGAATTTATCATACTCTCTCAGACTATACATGTTTCTAATCATTTATTAAAGAGAAGTTTAAAAAACACGTGAAATAATTAATTAATATTGTTGGAGCCTTTTATATTTTCCCTCAAAACATTGTTTTTTTAGGCTACAAGTTTCAATTAGGGAAGCTGTAAGAATATCTATTCTTGATGCTAATTTGTGTATATAAAAAGGAACGTATGCAAGTTTTCTAATTGAAATAATTTAGGATAAATTTTTTCCTCAGCTGTCTCTCATGTGCTCTCTAAACCTCATGAATGTGTGTCGACAAAACAAGTAAGATAACTTTGTTAAATGCATAAACAGACAGAATAAGGTGAGGATAATAGAGTATAAGATCTAGCTGAATGAAATTGGGTGGATTGGGTTGGTTGGACTAGGAACGTTGACGATGCTGCAATACTTTAAAAGGCGTTGAGGAGGACAGGGCAAGTGACTATTTGTTAGAATGATGTGGCTGTTTATGCTGATAATCCTTTTTAACTGAATTTCTTATGCTCTGCATTAAAGCACACTCTTTACGATTGGGAATGCATGAGATATTAACTTTCCTCCTTGGTTGTGAGCAGACGCTCAACTAGAATCAGTACACTTCAGCCTTGGAATAGCTAAACAATGTGCACGACATGAAAAGATCTTGCAGTTTCTGACATCCAGGTCAAGTGCAGCAGATGGAGGTGTTTTAGATTTGACCTTACTATCTGATTTGATGGGGCTTCAAGCATTAACATTTGATGCGAACCAACAGCTTTCAGCTTCTTCTCTCATATACCCAACTAATGAATTTTATGACCGGAAGACGCTCCTTGACTTTGTGGGAGATATGGCCCGTAGTTCAAAAATCACCATTCATCCAGATGGTAGAGTCTTATTTACAGGTAGTGGGGCTGAGATGAATGATTTCCTTTCAGTTGTGGCTGAGTTTTACTTATCAAAGAACTCAACTAAGTGGACAAAGCAGTCACTCTTGATTCCACATTTTGACAGGTAAGGACATGTGGATACTGGGTGTGGTTGATTCATCAATACTGCATTAGTGAGAATATATGTAAATTAGTTAATGGACTCTTGCATATTGGCATCTTCAAAATTGTAAAAATTGTCCTTTTAAAAATTTATATAATTGTTTCATTGATAGATTTTTAGGAGAGTGATGCATCTGATGACGATCATAGTGTACATGGCCTTGACCCATTGATACCTTCTCTCTCCAATTGCCAACCCATTTTTTGGAATGGCATTGCCCCAAAACAAAGGTTCTCCAAATATTGAATCCTATTAAAGTTATAACGGTCCTTTTTCCCACAAAGAGTGTACTGCACAGGCTATTGTCATCATGTCCCAAATGGTAGTTTGTCTTGAGAGCATTTTGCTTTCCACTTTTCCAATTACCACTTGAGCACAAACTTAATTATATAAAAACTGAAGGGGAAAAAAAGACAAGAAAATAGTTCAGGTAAACAGCATTTTAGAAATTTGAGGTGTTTATGGCATCAGGATCTTTTCTTTAGAAAATGGGATTTCCCAATTGTAAGTTTGTCAGATGGAGAGTCTGTGGCAGTTTCCCTTGTTCCTTTCTCTCCCTGCTTCTAGTAACTTATATAATATAGATTTTGGAAAACTCTGGTCATTGACTCGTTGGTAACTTAGGTTAGTATTTGCTGCTTTATTGAATCTTTTATTGCTAGAAACCCATGCATTTTCCAGCTAATTTGTCGTCTTGCCATGAAGCTACAAGGATGAGTGCATGCTCTTACACCCACATCCTCATTTCTTTTTAGTTCAATTCTTCTTTAATCTTGTTCCTAAAACACCTATCTCTGCATTGAACAGGTTGCCAAGCAGTGAAGCTCAGGCTAATATTCACGGGTCTTCTTTGAGGATGGAAGCTGCAACAGTTGCACCTTTAAAGAGGTAATTGAATCATCATCTATTTCAGGCAACACCAATTTACCCACACCGTCACGTGGTTATAACAGTGACTTTTATACTATATAATGGTGGGAAATTGTTCAAAGAATGGCGTTGAAACATATCCTGTTTTGAAAAATTATGGGCATAAAATTTGTTCCAAATTATTAGCATAATGTTCACTGTTTGAGGATTTTAGAAAGGCTGCCTTCTACTGTATTGACTTAAAAATGCTTCCCAAATGAGTAAGACCTTGATAACAGAACAGAAACTTTTTGGGGAATGGTGTGCAATCAAAATGTTTATTTCATACTGAAAGCAAATGGCATAATTGTTGGTCCAGGACCATTTCTTGAAGAACCCCAACCCTACTATCCCTGTCAGGCAATACGCTTCTCTTTTTTTTTCTCTGTCCCCTTGTATGGCTTTACTGTTTTCATTTGAATAATATGTTGCTGTGGGTATAATGTTCAAAGGTATAACTGCCTTTCGTGAAGATATTTTGGAGAAATATCGTTTTATGTCAAACTCCTGTAGGAATGTTGGTACTTTCGAAGGTTGGAGATGGTTTCTTTTCTTTGGGCATTTTTGCTTAGTTCTGAGAGATTGTTACACCTAAAAGTGAAACGTTTGCTAGTACAAGTTGGATTTTCTTGCAAACTTTATGGTGATGTGTGATCTTGTTCTTATATATGAAATTTGAATTAGATTAAGAATCATGGAAATGTATCAAGAAAAGATAAGAATCATGGAAATGTATCAAGAAAAGATCTATGAATATCAAAGTTGACTCTAGGAATCAATCACAAACTAGGAATTGAGTTTGAATTATAGGTTTTCAAACTCAGGTAATTTGAGAGCAAAAATAAATTAGTTGATGTATAATGCTGAAGAAGGAAGGTTACTATAAGTGGGTTGTCTGTGAATGTCAAGGTTCACATTTTATTCTTACACAAACACACAACTATTTTTTGTTCTTATGTGATCTTTTTTGACAGTCCTGAGAAAGTTAAGGTCAAACCATCATCAAAGAAGAATGGCAAAAAGATTGGTAGAGAGAGAGATCTGTACAAAAGGAACTACTTCCATGCATGTGAGAGCCTCCTATCCTTGATGATCAACAAAAGGCAACATGGGAAAACAGCTATCCTTTCACTGAAGAAGTCTGGCCCTGAACTTCCTGAACTTTTAACCCAGTTTTCTGCTGGCATTGCTGGGACTGGCCTTGCTGTTCTTTTCTCTGTTGTCTGCAAAGTAGCTTGTGGGAGAGTTCCATTTTGTGCATATAAAGTCTTGAACACTGGCATTGCAGTTGGACTGGTTTGGCTCTCTTGGGCAGTAAATAGACTGAGGGATACAATTGTGTACATCAGTAAGAACACAAGCAAAATGGGTCTGAAGGAGGAGGAAATGATGAAGAGAGTGGACCAAAGTGTAAACGACATTTACTTCAGATCTGCAACTTTGATGGCAGTTACTGTGCTGAGGTTTGCATGAACTTCAAGTGGATATGAAAGTGTTATATCTTTTGTGAAAATCGTGGCTGCATAGTGACTCTTATTTAAATATTGTAGTTGGTTTGGTTGGGTGATGGTCACATCAGCTTAAGTTTATTGGCCTTGCGTGGCTCTTAAGTGGATATGGTTGGGCCAGGAAAAATCGGTGAAGCAAACAGTTTTGGTGTCAAGCAATCCGGTCTTGAGATGACTTTGAGCTCAATTGAACCTAAGCTCCATCTAATCATCACTCGGCTAGTCCTTGCAATGGTTAATATATGATAGGTCGCAAATTGATAGAAGGGCTATAAGCTAAATATTGGAGCGAAGACTGTATTATAAACAATACAATTTTGTTTTGTCCATTGAATCAAAAGCTACTTTCTTTTAATTTCTTTGCCTGGCTTTTCTAATTTATTGGTGAATTAAGTTGTACCGAATTGGGAACCGGAATCCAATGCTGTAGAAAGTCAGGTCTTAGTTGTTGAAAATGACGTTGCACATTGTCAGCTTTAGGTATATACATCATGTGTAGAATATGACATTTTTTTTTTTGGAAGGAAATAAAAATTTCATTAAACTGCCTTAGTAGGATGAGGATAATCCTCGACAATCAAATGTTCCAGTTCAGAAGGAACAAAGTTACTGTCATCAACAAAAGAACACATAGAAATGGCAAACTTTTGCCAAACTATGAGCTACCCTGTTTGATTCTCTAGGCACATACAGGTAAGAAATGAAATGAAAATCAGATAAGCAGCAAGAAATATCCTGTAAGACACAACCAAGTTTCGAATTGCCTTGAATTTTAGACAATAGAGCATCAATAATCTGCAAGGTATCCGATTCAACTTCCACATCCAAGATGCCAAGAGCTGATAGCCAAGACAGACCATGGACAATAGCCAAAGCTTCAGCGTGAGCAACCTGTATAGCACGGCAGTTTTCGAGCACCAACATAGACAACCTGGCCGTCAGCATTCCGGGCAACATAACCCAGGCCAGAACAGTTCTTAGCTTGATCAATCGCAGCATCCTTATTGAGTTTAATCCGTTAACCTGAAGGAGGCTGCCACAATGCCGAACGATCAACTGATGGTTGCAAAGAACTCTGCTTCAATTCTGCTTGAAAAGAGGAGAAAATTACGGGACCAAGGTAAAATAGAATCCATAGAAACCTGAACCCCAGTAGCATGGACCCTCTGATTGCGGAGATACCAAACCTACCATAGAAAAATACAAAGGAGTTCGAGGCCATCAACACTTAGAGCTTTCATGGCAAGAACAAAGAACTCAATCATCGGCACCTGTGAAGAAACCGAAACATTGGCCATAAAATTACAATCTCTCTTTGCCCATTTCAAGAGTTTGCACGACCACAACGCATGAAAGTGCTTTCCGATTCTTTCTTCCAGCTTGGGCACTCATCAGTTACGGGCAAAAGGTGAGTTTGAAGATTAAGCATGGTTGGCAGCCATTCGTGTGTAGCACGCCATATAAAATTCTTAACCTTTGGAGGAAGATGGAGTTTCCAAATCTTTTGCCTCCAATACTGTAGATCCGATTTGTGTGAGCAACTAGCTATCCCTTGTGAACTAACTGCAAGCTAATACCCACTCTTTACAGTATAGTTGTCATATTTATCAAAGTGTCGGGTAAGTCTATGTAGCAAAGATGGGTGTATAGTGTCTCGGATTTTTTAAGAATCGTGCGGTCTTAAACGCATTGCATGTTAAGCAGCCGAAAAAATCATACAAAAAAAAAAGAGAAACACATACACCAATTGTTTAAAAGAATACTCTCTATATTGCTGAAAAGAAATACAAGTTATGAGATGTTTTGTACAAGTGAGGGTCTCCCCTTTATATAGTAACAGTCCTATACAATCGACGATTAAGATCTAAATAATCTAACGGTGTATATATAAGATGGAATAATATGCTCTAAGATATTTTTAGATGCCATTACATATTTTATGGAATATTAATTTTTTAATTGGGGTTAACAATCTTAATAAGTCGCGGGTCAAGTTCGGTTCTCCATCCCAAATAGTGGACCTTCTAGAAGCTCTACTCTACGTAGTGTTCTATAGTCCAAGAGGCCTCCAGCAAGCCTAGTCGTGCACCAAGTGCTTGAGGAAATGCTTGAGAGTACTTGGGGCGTGATATTCTCTCCCACCAAATTCACACGAAGCTCTCGTCGCGTTTTTTGCTAGAACTTGTGCACCTTATTCTCGAACTGCCACAGTGCGTTCTTGGGTTTTTAGTTTGGGTCGCTATCGGGCAATCCTTTCCACTTGGCCAAATACTCACGACTCGAGCGGCAGTTCTTCTTTCGTACTGTCCTCACATCAAGGATAAGTTTAGCCTCCTTGTCGTAAGATGTAAAAACTCCCAATGGTGCCCTAGTCTGTGGCCCACGCTCTGTGTCCTCCGTATCACCATGGTATGGCTTTAGGCAGCTTACGTGAAGCACCGGATGTAGCCAAAGTCTTGAAGGCAACTTTACCTTATACGAGACATTCCCTATTGGCAATAGGAAATGACCCTTCATATTTTCGAACAAGACTCTTATAAAGTAGGCGCGTAGACTTGTGCTGCGTCGGAAGAATTTTCACCATCACTAAGTTCCTTATGTTGTACTCAACATGTCTTTGCTTACTATCAGCCTATTTCTTCATTTATTTTGTTGCCTTGTCCAAACATACCTGCGCCTTGTCCAATTGTTTCTGCCAGGACTTCGCAGCTTTGTAGACTGCGAGACTCTTTCCTGTAGTGCTGGATAGAAGTGCATGCGGCGCGAGAGGTTGCTAGCTAGTACCTAACTCGAATGAGCTTTGGTTCATCGATTCACTCCTCTGCAAGTTGTACGAGAACTGTGCCACATCGAGTAACTTAACCCAATCTTACTGATTTATGCTCACAAAGTGCCGCAGATACAACTCCAGTAATGCATTCACCCTTTCGATCTGCCCATTCGTTTGTGGGTGAAAGCTGGTTGAAAAGCGAAGCTCTGATCCTATGAGATTGAACAATCCTGTCTAGAATTTCCCCATAAACCTCATATCACGATCGCTAACTATTACTCTCGGCAACCCCCAGTGCTTGACTATGTGCATAAAGAAAAGTCTCGCTATCTCTTCCGCACTACACTCCTTGGGCATTGGTATAAATGTCGTATGCTTGGAAAATCGATATAACACCATAATGATAGTCCTACACCCTTCGGACTTCGGTAAGGCTACGATGAAATCTATAGAGATGCTCTCCCAAAGTCTTTCCGGTATGGGTAGTGGCTCCAGTAACCCTGCGGGACTCCGCTGCTCTATCTTATCCTGTTGATATACGAGAGAAGTCTTGAGAAATTGTTCTATCTTGTCCGCATGTGTGGCCAATAATATACCGCCTCCAATAGGGCGCGTGTACATCGCTGTCCTGGATGTCTTGCCCATTTCGTGTCGTGACACTCCTTAATGAGGTTACACCTCAAGGTCTCTCACTTCGGCACATATACTCGGCGTCCATTGATGTAGAGAAGCCCATCTTCTACCCAAAATCGTTGAGTCTTTCCTTCGTGTGCTTGAGGGGGAGAGCTGTGTGGCTACGGGATCATGCTTCATTCCCTTGTGAAATGGGCCAAGCAAATCACCTTCCAGCTTGCTTATAGCTGCTAACTCGACCTTCTGGCTTAAGGCGTCCACCACCACGTTCGCCTTTCTTAGTTTGTACTGAAGCTCATAATCGAACTCTGCCAGAAAGTCCTGCCATCTAGCTTGTTTCGAGCTAAGTTTCTTCTGGCTTTGGAAGTAACTCATCGCTATATTGTCTGTCATCACTACGAACTTTGCCCCAAGCAGATAGTGTTGCTAAGTGCGTAGGCAATGGATGACCCCCGTCATCTCATTCTCTTCTACTGTATAGCGCCTCTCTGTCTCGTTGAGTTTTCGGCTCTCATACGTGATCGGATGGTTCTGTTGCATCAAAACACCACTAATGGAAAAGTCAAACACATTAGTATATACCTTATACGGTAACAAGTGGTTCGACAATGCTAGGACTGGTTCCTCGATCACCGCTTTCTTCAATCGATCAAAAGCTCATTGGCACTCCTTGGTTCACTCCCATGCTTTAGTCTTCTTTAATAGGTCGGTAAGGGATGCAACAATGGTGGAATAGCTTTTGATAAATCTCCGATAATAGTTGACTAACCCAAGGAAAGACCGTAGTTCGATAACTTTCGTGGTGCCTCCCAATCTACTATGGCACGAATCTTCGCCTTGTCCATCATCAACTTGCCGTCTTTGATCTTGTGACCCAAAAAGTCTACCTCTGACTTAGAAAATGAGCACTTCTCATTCTTCACATACAACTCATTCTCGCGGAGCACCTTCAAGACAGACTGTAAGTGTACCACGTGCTCTTCAAGAGTGTTGCTGTAGATGATGATGTCGTCTAAGTACACGACGACGAATTTGTTAAGGAAGGGTTGGAGTATGTTGTTCATCAATGTGCAGAAGGTGGCTAGCGAATTTGTAAGGCCAAACGACATAACAAAAAACTCAAAGGCTCCATAACGCATTACATAGGTAGTTTTTGGTTCATCACCCTCGGCTATCCGCACTTAATAATAACCTGATTGCAAATCCAACTTCGAGAAATACTTCGCCTGCCCCAATTGATCAAACAAGTCAGCAATTAAAGGAATGAGGTACTTATTCTTGACAGTGACCTTATTCAGTGTCCGGTAGTCTATGCATAGCCATAATGATCTGTCGTACTTGCGCTGGAAAAGCATGGGCGTGCTGTAGGGCACCTTGGATGACTAGATGAATCCCGCATCCAGCAACTCTTTGAGCTGCTTTCGCCACTCTGCTAACTCTGATGGAGACATTCGGTAGGGCACTTTAGCAGGAGGTTTAGCTCCCAACTTCAGCTCAATCTTGTGATCGATCGCCTGTCTTGGTGGTAATTTCTGTGGTAGTGCTGCTGGCATCACGTCCTTGTGCTGCTTGAGCACTTTTTTGATCTCTGTTGGCAACTCCTCTTCGCCCTCATTCACCTCATCATATGCCTCCTATATAGTGGCGAGATATGTTTCTTCTCTCCGCTTGACTCCATTCTTTAGTTGCATAGCGGAAAGGAGAGTGGTATGGGCGTTGGACTTGGATTGCCTACATTTCTGCTTGTCTACTGTTGGCACCATGCATCCCTCCAAGATACATACGTAGTTGTGTTAGGGAAGTGGTACCATATTAAAATGCCGCAAGAAATTCATACCAAGAATAAATCATCGAGAGGTGCTACTAAAAAGTTTACCTTACTGCTCCATTTTTTTAGGCGCATTTTGACTTCGCGAATGACCCCGTCCAGTGGGTTGATTGCGGCGTTCACAGTCTTGAGGTAGCCAATCTCCTTCTCCACCTTGAGGCCTAAGTGCACTGCTTCTACACTCTTAATAAAGTTGTGCGTAGCTCCAGTATCTATTAGTGCTTGAGTTTTCCTTCAGTTAATGTAGGCTTCAACATATATCAGTGCCTTTCTTGTTGGCGCGCGGCCTGCCTGCTTGGCATTGAGAGCATTAAGCAACTGCAGACATCTTAATTGTCCTTGTTTACCCGTTTGTTGAGTCTTCAACATCGCATTGATAACCTTCTTCTTTGGACAGTCCTTCATCCAATGATCCCCGTCGCAAAGGAAGCAACTAGATCTCCGCTTTCTCCAGCCATTGCACTTCTGCTCTGTCACTGTGGGTGGTTTACTTTTTCCCTCCGGAGGGTGAGACTCCCTAGTTCCCCCACCTTTGCTATGATTAGGCTTCAAATTTTTGAACTTTTTCGCATCACCCTTGTAGTAATTTGTGAGCGTTTTCGCCAATGTGAGGGCGTCGAATATATTCTGCACTCCACGCCACTTCAGCTCATTGGACACCCATGTTTGTAATCTATTGAGAAAATTGAACAGCAAGTCTCCTTTACTCATGTTGGGGATCTGCAGCATCAATAGTGAGTACTCCTCTACGTACTCGCCAATCGACTTGGTTTGTCTCAACTCCTTTAGATGCTTCCTAGCGTCGTGCGCCACATTCTCCGGATATAATTGACGCTTCAGCTTTTATTGCAACTCTATCCAGGTGTCGATGATGCAGGTACCCTTGCGAATCTCCTCGCTCTTCCTACGCCACCATAGAATTACATGGTCAGAGAGATATAGGGTTGCAGTGTTTACCTTTTCCTTATCCCGTATGCCTAGGGCGTTAAAGTATCTCTCCATCTACCAGAAGTAATTGTCGAGCTCTTTGGCATTCCGCTCCCCGTTGAACTCCTTGGGCTTAGGAGCATCGACCCTTGGTGCAGTCACCGTAACTTGAGCGGCAACAGACCCGTTCGCCATCACCCGCTTGCATAGCACCACATCTTCCTTGAAAGTTTCAAACCCTCGAAGTAGCTCCTCTACTTGGGGTTTGAATCTTGTCCATCGTGGTGAGAACCTTCTCCTTAAAAGCCTTAATCCAGTCTCGCTGCTTATCGGTGTAAGCCTCGATGGATGTGTCGATGAGGGAGTGTAGCTCATCTCCTTAAGTGTCGAGGCCCACCTCGAGTTTCTCCATTTGTTGCTCCAGCTCTCCAAGGCGATCTGCTGCCTTCTCGACAGCGCCGCTGAGTGTTTTCACCATGCTCCCCACATCCTGACCTGGATCCGTTGACTTGTCGCGAGGGACACTACTGTGCCTCTTAACTTTGGGGTTTCGACCCCTCTTTTCAGTCAAATCCAACGGCATGGCATCTTTCTCTATCTTTGAACTTGCTCTGATACTAAATATCACTGACCTTTCGAGAACCGTGAGGCCTTAGACGCGTTGCGTGCTAAGCAACCGAGAAAACTACACAAAGAAGAGAAGAAACATGCACACCAACTATTTGAAAGAATGCTCTCTATATTGCTGAAAAGAAACACAAGTTATGAGGTGCTTTGTACAAGTGAGGGTCTCCCCTATATATAGTAACAGTTCTATACAATCGACGGCTAAGATCTAACTGATCTAACGGTGTACATATAAGATGGAGTAATATGCTCTAAAATATTTTTAGATGTTATCACATATTCTATGGAATATTCATTTTCTAATTGGGGTTAACAATCCTAATAAGTCACGGGCCAAGTCCGGTTCTCCATCCCAAATAGTGGGCCTTCTAGAAGCTCCAGTCCACGTAGCGCTCTATGGTCTAAGAGGCCTCCAACAAGCCTAGTTGCGCACTAAGTGCTTGAGGAAATGCTTGAGAGCACTTGGGGCGTAACACTAGAAAGGGGAATCCGTAATATTTCATTGGCCACCTCATCCGAAAAGAAAGTCCTAACTAACGCAAAATCCCAAGTACTCGTAGACGTTATCAATAAAGAAACCAAGGCATACTCAGGTAATTTATAAAGATAGAGAGGTCAAAAAGTAAAATCTCTAGGTAACCATGGATCATGGTCAAGTGAGATTGAAGCTCCATTGCCCACTCTTTATCTACATCCTTTAAGAATAAGCTCTCATCCCCTCAGAATACTACTCTAAAGGAAAGAGGGAGCACCCCTCAACTTCGTATGCAAATAATGACCATCTCGAAAATAAAGGCTCTTAACGACCCTGGTCATTAGCAACTGTGGTTGGTTGAGGATTCACCAACACTGTTTAGCCAGCATAGACTTGTTAAAGAGGAAAAGATTGTTAAAGCCTAAACCCCACTCATGTTTATGGGCACAAAGAACATCCCAAGTACACCAATGTAACTATGCTCATCTGAACCACCTCACCAAAATTTTGCACATAATCGACGAATCTCATGAATAAAAGATATTGGGAGGCAGAAAATATTCATAAAATGAGTTGGAATAAATTGAATGACAGCCTTAATTAATACTTCACGATTGGCTGAAGAAAAAAGCTTTAATTGCCAACCTTATAGTTTACCCCAAAATTTATTCTTAATAGAATAAAACAAGCATTTCTTAGAACGCCCAAAAATATATGGTAAGCTTAGATATTTAGCATGACAACCCACCTGTTAAACACCCAAAGTAACAACTATTTGACTTCGTAACTTCTCTGGGACCCTTGGGCAAAAACAAACCGTAAATTTAGAATAATTAACTAACTATTTTGAAGCCGCAGCATACTGCTTCAAAGCAGACTTAGTTACTTGACAACCTGGAAGTGAAGCGTAGAAAATACCAAACTATTATTTGCAAAAAATAAGTGGAAAATGATCGGCCCATTTCTTTCATATTGTAAACCCCTAAACTTTCAAGGTGCTCTTCACACAGAAACAAAGATGATAATAAGCCCTCAAGATACATAATAAGCAGATAAGGAAATAGAGGGTCACCTTGTCTCAGACCTCTAGTTGGCTTAATCTTCCCATATTGTTTACCATTAACAAGAATAGAATAAGAAACCGAAGAAACATAATGAAGAACCATTTTACACCAGGAAAACCAACCTTTCACATAATAGCCTCAAGGAAAGACCACTCCACCCAGTCATAAGCCTTCGACATATCCAACTTGAGAGCTAAGTGACCATTTAAATCTTTTATATAATTTCCTACTTGATAAAGATACTGAAACCCAATAATTACATTGTCAATAATAAGCCTTCTTAGAACAAAGGAACTTTGAGATTCTAAAACATTTCTTAAAACTCTCCGTAGTCTATGAGCCAGAGCCTTCGAAATAATCTTATACAATACATTACATAAGCTGATAAGCTTAAACTCGAAAGGGTACTGAGGATCATCACATTTGGGGATAAGAGCAATAAGTGTTTCATTAAAAAAAGTAACTGAGCAATCACCATTCAAAAATCACAAGCAATCTGCAACAACATCAGAACCAACTATATCCCAATATTTTTTATAGAATAATGCAAGCAAGCCATCCTTACTCAAGAGACTTTGAAGGATCCATCTGAAATAAAGCTTTGTGTATATCATCCATAGTAAAAGGAGCATCTAGAATTCGACGGTTGGTTTCTGAAAGGCACAAGTCAATACAATCCACCAGCGCCGAGATAGCTTCCCTAATGGGCCATGACGAGGTAAACAAGTTCTGAAAGTACTCAAAAAAATTGTCTGCTATATTATGTTCCAAGACCTGCCAGGAATTTTATGAATCAAAGATACCTACTATGCGATTTTTTTTCCTCTTGGAGGTGCACAAATGAAAATACCTAGTATTTGCATCATCATGTCTTAGCCAGGAAACCCTTGAGTGTTGTCTCCAATACATCTCCTACTTATACAAGCAGCAATCTAAATTTTTCTCTACTTTTCAAATGGACTGCCAATTAGAATTTGTCACACACTTATTGAGAACCGAAAGCTCTCACTTGAGGGAAGTAATATCATTAGATAGCCGGCGGGAATGAGAATAATTCCAATGCCTGTGGTCGACACCAACCTTGGCTATTACATCCTTAACTGAAGATAAAGATCAACCAAAATACCGCCAAACATTCCGAATTATTTCCACACACTTATCTTCATCTGCCCACGCTGCTTCAAAATGGAACTGACGATTAGCACCCTAAGCCAATCCCCGGGAAGAACCATAGCAGAAACACTACAATCAAGCAACAAAGGCTGATGATCTGATCACCAAAAATCTAATTGTTGAAGGCTCGCATTCGAAAATAAGTCTATCCAAGTATGGGAACAAACCATACAAGTCTCTCTTGGATAAATCTATCTGTCATCTAACCATTCCACCATGTGAAAGGCAAACCTGATAAATAACAATCATCCAACGCCTTCAAAAAATTATACATTAGATAATTTGAACGTGAAAGGCCTCATAGTTTCTCTTGAGGACACAAAATTTCATTAAATCGCCACCACATAACCACGGTAAGGAAGACATATTGTGAAGCCGACGTAACAACGTCCGGGCATGAATTTTCTGAAAAGCCTTCGGGTGGCTATAGAAACCTGTAAATCTCCATGGTGTCCCCTTATGAGACTTCACCCGAATGTCAATATGGAAGTGAAAATAAGACAACTGAACAGAAATAGATTCCACCCGCAGCAAAGCTAAACCCCAACTACGATCAACTCTATTAACTATCAATTTTCCAGCAAACTGTGACTGAATTCAAAGCTTTTCAATACTGCTACTATGTACAAATGTCTCACTAAGGAATACCAGATCTGGACAATGTTCATGGATCATGCTGTACAGGGCTACTGTTATTGACATTCAGCATTTATCGGCAGCTCCTGCGGAAGAGCAGGGCTGCCGTTCACCATATGGCTGTTTTGTTGGAATGTTCGAGGATTGCCAATCCTCGTTCCGTTAAGTGGACTCTCATCCTCGTTCCGTTTTTTGGTTGGAGATTCCTTTCAACTAAAAGCTTCTAGAATATGACATTTTCAATCCTTTAAATCTCAAAGAAACGGGAAATGGAATGCAGCCGCCAACCAGTTTCAGATTTCAATTGAACTGATACTAGAACATGTTCCATTTGCATTAATTTTGTAGTACCCCGTCTCGTTAACTACCGCCAACAATAGAAAGCCACAAAAGACTTCCACTGGTTGTAGACGATCTTCACACTAGTTAGAATTCACATGGATTTTTGGAGATATGATGAATATTGTAAGACAGTTCCCCATTTGTGTGACCAACAGTTAACTGAATGCGCAATACAATACAAATTACAGATATTGCATCAAGGAAACTTAACTATTTATATCGTGCCTATCACAATTCACAAAGCTTGCAACATGGTGGTGGCCTTGTTCATGTAAACAGTGACAAGAATTATTATTTCTCGCAGCAACGGAAGAAATGTTTTGAATGAAATCAAAACTATGTTCACTAATTACTGCATAAAAAAGGGGGAAAATAATGATGAACCTTCCTGCTAATTTATCTCAACTTATAAATAACTAAAAAGCTTTCTTAATTAATTATTCCTGGAAAATAGAATGAAATGCAGACTTCTCAAAAATTACATGTCATCTGTTCTCAAAAAGCAGCATTAAGCCTTTTGTTTCTACCCATTTTTTGCAATTAACCAGACAAGTTGAAATGAACGTGGAGCAACATTAAATCAGCTCAGCACTTTTGTCACTACACCTGCACCAACCGTTCTGCCTCCTTCTCTCAAGGCAAATCTTTGTCCTGTTTGCCAAGAAAAACAGTATACTAGGATCATTCTTGTTTCTGCATTTTGGCTCAGCCATGTCTTATATAATAAGGATAACAATATAAAAAACTTTAAAAAAATTTGGACTGCAAATTGCATAAAAATATTAACAAATAGAAAACTGGAAAATACAGATGACAATGGCATTATACATGAAATGGAAAACTGGCAAAATGGTGAGCAATTACAGTGCACAGTTTTTTTTCAAGGTTGATAATGTTAAGTGGAACATACCTGCTTCAAGAGGCACTGGTAATATTAGCTCAAAAACTGCAGTTACATTGTCCCCAGGCATAACCATCTCAACATTTTGAGGCAATTCCACTTTTCCAGTGACATCTGCAGTCCTCAAATAAAACTGTGGCCTGTAGTTTGAGAAAAAGGCAGTATGGCGACCACCTTCGTCCTTTGTGAGGACATAAATCTCAGCCTCAAACCTCTTATATGTCTTCACAGATCCTGGCTTGGCAATTACCTGATCAGTATGAAGAAAAGGATAGTAAAGGAATCCTTGTAAGTACATACAAACTATTTAATGTTGAAAGTTATTCGTGAATAATTCAGATAATAATCTCTTACATCCATCACTTTTCTAAAAATTTTCAAATTGTTGATGCATCACAGACTTTAGAGAGAACATATTAAAAGAAACAATTCTACGTTTTTTCTTTAAAATGTTAATAAGATCAACCAAGCTTACACGCTAATTCATCAACAACAAAAGATTAATGCAGTGGATGATGTTTGGAATGTTAGAGACTGAATTCATATCAAAAGTTCCTACACATTGCTCTAGATTCACACTAAAATAAAATCTTTGAAGCTTAAATGCCACTTACTTGTCCTCGTTGCACATCTTCTCTCTTTAGACCACGCAGAAGAAGGCCAACATTGTCACCAGCCTAGGAAAATGAACAAACCCATCAATATCTGAATACAAGGACAAAAAGGGGGGGAAAAGAAATAAAAAAGAAAAGAATCCCAGTTAGTCTAAAGAGAATCTTTAACTGTTGACTTACTTGCCCTCGATCCAAGATCTTCTTGAACATCTCAACACCAGTTACAGTGGTTTTCAAAGGAGCACCCTGCAGATTAAAGCTCAATGTTAGGGTCAATCTATTGCGGAAGTAACCTCTATAAATTCATAACATACAACAAACAAGCCAATATGAACTCAGAGCAAAACAGCTCCCATAAAAATGATTGACAAGAAGAAAAATGATAATAACTTTAAAAGCTTCAAAGAAATGATTTATGAATCTACCTGTGTTAACCCCAAGACCTCAACTTCTTCACCAACTTTAATGGTCCCTTGCTCAACACGGCCAGTTGCAACAGTTCCACGTCCCTTCATCACTCAAGCAAAAGTTATTAATGCCAAGTAAGCACTCAACTATCTAGAAACAAACAATATACAGCTGAAAGAATTTTACAGAAAGACGATTAGCAGAACATGACAAAAAAGTTTAGAATGATTATAACCTAAGGAAAACGTTTTAAAGAAACTTGGAGCGCTCCAAAACGAAGGAGCAAAATGCAAAACCAACAACAACAGAGGTATAAAAAAATCATGCAGCAATGCAGTTGTCAAATGAATATTTTACATAACAAATGCCAAAAGCTTTTGCTCTTTACTTGAATTGAGAAAACATCCTCAATTGGCATCAGGAATGGTTTGTCAAGCTGGCGCACGGGATCAGGAATGTACTCGTCTACAGCATCCATTAATTTTAAAATAGCCTTTCTGCCAATTTCTTCATTTGTACCCTGTAAAGCTGATAAAGCTGATCCTCTAATAATGGGTATATCATCCCCAGGAAACTTGTAGAAGTTAAGAAGATCTGCAAAAACATAAGCCTGTCTGATACACTTCTTGAAGCTAAAACAGTACCTGACAAAAAAAAAAGCAGTCCAAGAACACAATGACATCAAAAGGCCAACTTACCTCGGACCTCCATTTCCACAAGGTCCAACAACTCTTCATCATCAGCTGCATCGACTTTGTTGAGGAAGCACACAAGTGAGGGCACACCAACCTGCATTGTGCATCCAGAGAGTTCAAATAACATATTTATATTCCAAAGGCACTGACCAGAAGGCAAGATGAAAGTATGCACATTAAATATGCATCACAAACCACCACCGATATGATACACACCTGACGTGCAAGCAGAATATGCTCCTTAGTCTGTGGCATCGGCCCATCAGGAGCAGAAACAACCAAAATACCACCATCCATTTGGGCAGCACCCGTAATCATGTTCTGCAAATCAATCAAAACAAAAAGTTCACCACACGAGCATTCAAGTAGTTGACCTAAAAAAGAAAAAGAGTGAGTAAACATTGCCAGAAACTTGTTCATATCTCTAGAATGACTATGAGTTTAGAAAATTAGATGAGGCTCCCTGCAGTTCAACAAAATAGATTATGAAAAGTTTTAAAAAAAATTCAAGTTGTGCAAAGTTAACACCTGAATGCAGGTCTTATATAAAGTTAAAATGCCTAATCTTTTATTTTCACTGCGTTTCAAATGCACAAGTTTACCCATAAAGTAATATTTCTGTATTAGCTATACAAACAACCAAAAATCCACACCTAAACTTTTATGACCACATCAAGGTTTATGAAAAAAGAATTACACTGCAGTTTTCAGTTGGGAAGTATAATGTAAGAATCTAAGTTGCTATTAATGCCACATGCTCAACCTCACTCTAATACCTCATCAGCTTGGAATCATTCTCAGATCATTATCCAACAGAAGACTCTAACAATTAAAAGCTTATTCAACTATATAATGGCAATTACAACTTACTTTAACATAATCAGCATGACCTGGGCAGTCAACATGTGCATAGTGACGCTTAGCAGTCTCATACTCTACATGGGCCTGCACAAAACAAAGTCAAACACTATTTATTTCTTGCAGAAAGAAAATTACCTAAGCAAGCTACATTTATCACCATATGGAAAAAAAATTAAATTAAGGAAGAGAAGTAGAGAATGGAATGGATGTGACCAACCGTTGCAATTGTAATTCCTCTCTTTTTCTCTTCAGGGGCCTTGTCAATTTCATCAAAGGCAACAGCTTTAGCTTTCCCTTCTTCTGCTAGAACCTATATATATAGAAACCAAAAGCAAAGTAATATAATGTGAACACAAAAATTCAAACTATGCATATTTCATTACAATAATCATATATCAAAATGTGGAAAACATAAATCTAGTAAAACATCAGAATGATTAGAGCACAGAAAGACCAAAACCTTTGTAATTGCGGCAGTAAGTGTAGTCTTTCCATGATCAACGTGGCCAATCGTTCCCACGTTCACATGAGGTTTCCTGATGACATAGAACATAATACAAATATGAACAGCATTCAATTCACAACACAAAAATTAAAATTCCCACTTCCTTTATCCTAAAATCAAAAGGCTCTATTTTTTAAAACAAAAAATAACTTCTAAACAAATCTCTACTTTTAGCATGCACAGGAACAATTGCACAAGAAATCTCTACTTTTTGGAACAACAAGAACAATAGTAAGAAAACGTGTGATTGTAATGAAAGACACTTTAGATCAGAGGAATAACGCACGTGCGAGTGAAGGTGGCCATGGATCTCCACCAGGGCGTAACAGAGGGGCCGCTACGAGGGCTGTCATTATGGGAGAGAGTGTCAGAGATTGAGAGGGAGCCGCGACAGCACCAGTAGATTTGAGACGAAAACGGCAGAATTCTCTTGGAGTTAGGGTTTCGAAGAGCCACTGAAGCCATTGATTCTGAGAGAAAAAGTAGTGAGTAAAACCTCGCTCACTTGAGGGGCGGAATCTCTGTGAATGATTTTGGGGTTTTAGGGGTGTTCTCCGCAGGGTTTTACTTTTAGAGAGAGAAGAGAGAAGTTTGAGTGTTTCCTGGACTTTTAGGCCCAACCCAATTTCATTAAAAAAATTTAATGGTCTTTTTTTTAATTTTTTTTTAATTTCAAACTATAGGTCGCAACCTATTAATTTATTGGAATTTTTTTTTAAATAACTCTTTTTTATCTGATTTTTCTTTTCTAATTATTTATAAATTTTTTAATTTTTTATAATAATAAAAATTATAAATAGACTATTTTATTCTTAAAATATATTTTTCTAATCTCATGACAAATGCTTAATATTTTTTTATTAATAATTTATATTGTGATAAATATTATAAAATAAGTAGATATTATAAAAAATAATTTAAAAAATTCAAAAATCCAATGAAAATCATCGGTTTATGGCACAACCTAAGGTGATATTGGATTACGTACAATTTGCATTGTCCTACGCCAATGCTCAAATGCGTGTGCATTGTGCACTATACGCTACATATGATGCATAGAGCATAAGTTTGCATGCTACGCACAATATTGGGTGTGCGACACTCTTCTTTGTGGCATTGGTTGTCCTCTAGTTTTGTATTAGTTTTATTTTTTTTTTACTTATTTTGCATCATTTTTATTTATTTTTAATTAAGTACTCATTTTAAACACATTTATTATAAAAAATATTTAATTTTTACTTAATTTGTTAAAAATTTATCATCCACTTGATCAAATTTTTAAAGTTAAATGAGTATTTTTTTTTTGAGAGTTTTAAAATTTTTTTAATAAATTATTTAAATTTAGAGAAAATATAATTGGCGGACAAAAATATTTTACTTTTATGTCTTTTGATTATGAAAGATTAGAAATTTCACTATAAATTAAAAAAAAATTACTAAAATATAGATTCTTTTCAAAAATTTCTCTAATTTATTTGGAGAAAAGATATGAAACCTTACCAACATTTTGATTAATTTTTTTATTATCAGATAAGTGATTTATCAGTAACTGTCCTCCATTATTATGAATTGACCCATCATTTTACTTCATTATCGTTTTAATTTCTCATCGTTAATTTTTCTTTGCATCTCAAAATTGAACTTCAAGAATGACCGAACATCCAACAAGAAAGTCGATCATCCAAAAGCTGGCCAAATTACAAAGACCCAAATGGGCCGGTCTAGCCCGAGTCGAGATCCCTGCCGAGAAAACTGCATCTCCCGCCATCGTTCCACCCAAGGAAGAAACGCATGAGCTGTTGTCATATTTGCTGGTTCACCTTTTGCGTAGTCATCCTAATCCTTATCATCCTCCTTTTAATATACGCTACACTTTTTTATTTTATTTTTTATATATTTTAATCTTTGGTACAATCCAAAACTCCTCGTGTTTTACCTACAATTATTCTTATTCCCGCACTTTAACGTCACCGTGAGATTCGACGGACCCGAGTTAGAGACCGAGTCAACCACGACCGAGTAGGGGTAAAGGTAATTTTGTAAACAATAGGTTTGGGTAATATAATAATTTAGTTTGTTATTTGTTAATATGGATATTAACAATATAAAGCATAAATGACTTTAACTCAAAATGAAGATATAACTGTATTTTTATTAGTTTTATTTATTTTTTGTTTCGTAGGATTCAGTCTCTTCAAGAAGAAAAAATTATAGTTTCATGTGTTATAACGGCGCAATTTCGCTAAAAATTGGTGATGCTCATTGCTTAGCAGTGAGATTTGCCTGCAAGGCTATTTTTCTTAGGGTCAAAGGTCGTCGAGCGAATCGAGGGACCTAGCAGAGCTAAGGACGCGGCCGAGCGCATAAGTTATGTAAATATCGTGCACATATATAAATATGTGCCTTTTATTGATAAATTGCCGATAAAATTTTAAAAATACTGAAATTTATCTATTTCTTTTTAAAAATATTAAGAGTCCAAATATAATTATTTCATATATATATATATATAAAAGCATTACAAGAAATTCAAATATATTCAGAAAGCTGTTTGTAATGATTCTGATAGTTTCATCATACCCGTGTCTCTTAATTTACAATACAAGTTTTTTTTTTAATTTTTTACAAGCACACAACAAAAATTTATTTTTTTAGAGTGTGTTTAAGAATACATATTTTTATGAAAAAAATACTTCTGATACTATTTTGTACTTATATTTATGCATGAAAAGTTTTTTTCCCCTAAAAAATAAGTACTCTCAAACACATATTATTATTCTATTATCTTTTACTTTCTGAAAAGCAAGATTGTGTGTATGTTTTATAAAGAGAAAAGAACTAACTCATTATTTAGAAAAGAAAAGAGAGAAGATGAGAAAGAGTTGAAAGAAGTTGGAGAGAGACTAGAGGAGAAAGAAAAGTCATTATTTAATTATTATTAAGAATTCATGTATTTTTTTTTAAAAAAAAATCAATGTAATTATTCTTATTTAACCTTGATCACTTTGATGAATCACTAATTTAATAGTTGAATTTTTTTTTGTCAAAAACTTGTGTAAAATTAAGGAGCTCCCAATCCTTCTCCTAATTTATTCAGTATAAAACGTGACATATCATATGACATTACTACACCATTGAAAATATATGAGCATCTTAGATTTATTATAAGTTTGGCCGTGGCTTTCACCAAAGTCACAAATCCCTCATCGCTCAGAACAAACCCTCCCCACTTAATTTTGTAGGCTATACATATAAAAAAAAAGGCCTTGTTTTAGTTTAATACTTGTATTTATTTATATATTGTTTTT
Source organism: Ailanthus altissimus (assembly GCA_946807835.1). Classification (NCBI taxonomy): domain Eukaryota; kingdom Viridiplantae; phylum Streptophyta; class Magnoliopsida; order Sapindales; family Simaroubaceae; genus Ailanthus; species Ailanthus altissimus. Next base: position 28,626,583 of record OX327684.1, read on the forward strand.
ACTAAGTTTGATTTTTTTTTAATATTCTATTTAATGATGACTTATTAGACTTAATACCAATATCAATCAATTTAAATTGTAAGATCATGTCTATTAGGTAATATTTTGAGGTTTTAAATATTTTTCGGTTGGCTTTAATCAGAAAAATTATTCAAAAGTTAGGTTCACAACAATGACATATCGTGATAGTGAATAATTGATAATAATATAAAGTAAATTTTTTATTTAATATTTACTGTCTAACGTAATTGTCTGTACACCGAAACCTTTTTTTTAAAATTTTTTTTATTCTCGTAATTAGATAGAATGCAAACAATCATGTAACATATCGATCAGAGTATATGCAGGTATGAACTTTAAGATGCTGAATGCATTGTAGTTTCCATCTCGTTCTTATTCAATATCTTGTGTTTGCTTTCAAATTTCGCATATCTTACAATGGCCTTATTGGGATTTTTCAGTGTTAGGGTTAGTCCTAAAACTTTCTGATTTTGCATGGAGGAAACGACTAAGTTTTATTGCGGAACACGTTTGGAGAATGTATGATAATTAGTTCAATCAACGTTAGAATTGTGAGCCCCTATCTACACCTAAACGTCTTTTCATGATAATCATCTATTCTTTACCGACTTTGATAACAAGCTAGCAATTTTCGTGTTAGTTCTCTATTTCTTCTCCATTTTAAAATCCTGGGAATGCGGGACGGTACAGAATGTCGTATCCGTTGTATTTTTGCAGTATGTTTTGTTAATTTAGATTGTTTATTATTACCATCTTTCTCAATTTAATTCAGCTGGGGACATTACTTGTAAACTTGCAGCAATATCCAGGTTAAGATTTATATTAATGTTAAAGAATAGACTAGACGTCTATGGGCATATCAGAAGAGCTTAGCTCTTGAGATCTATGCCTTTTGTTTACTAGCATTGCAATGCACGGGAGTAAGAAAAAAATTGCCATAATATTCTACATGTTTCAACTTGCAAGACACCATCTCTTACCTAACTTAAATCTTTAGCTTGCAGCCACTTTGTGCTTTGTGGTAGTTGATTATAGTTTTTGGCGGCCAGCGACGTCACAGGTTCCTCTTACCCAGCTTTATTCACCTTCCATGGCTCTAAAAATCTCTACTCTCCAAATGCTAGCCTCAATATTTTCCTGTTTATCTCTTGGTAGCTCCTTGAATTTCAGTTATCCAGCAGTTTTCAACTTTGGTGATTCGAATTCAGACACCGGTGGCCTTGTTGCAGGAGTTGCTTTTCCAGTTGGACCACCTAATGGACGAACATACTTCCATGAACCATCTGGGAGATTCTGCGATGGCCGTTTGATAATTGACTTTCTAAGTAATGTATCTTCACTCAATTCGGGTTTACTATGGGTGCATTCAGATATGAGATATACCGTGTACACATAATCTGTACGCAATGTAGTTTAGCTAACAGCATTTTTACTAAAGTACGTAGTTACCAAGGTTATCATTACAACAACATGATTGCTTGCAATTTATCATATAGATGCTTGGCAATACACCGACTTTGCTTTTAAGCATCATTAGGTAAGTGAAAAGGATCTTCTCAGAAGGCATGAAAAATGGAAAATGAAATGACGTGGTTATATATGATCGCGTGTGTTCAAAGCAGCAGCATAGTTTCTGCAATTACCTTTGCTAATCTTATATTCTGCATATTTTTGGTGCCCCTGAAGGCTATTGCAATATACTGATTTGGATAATTAGCATATAAGCGTGTAAACATATGCTTGGATGTTATATCAGAATGTTATACTTACTTGCATTTTGTAAGCTGCAGTGGATGCGATGAACCAACCATTTCTGAATCCATATTTGGATTCTGTTGGTGCCCCCAGCTTCGGAACAGGGTGTAATTTTGCAACCGGAGGTGCTACCATACTTCCAGCCAACGCAGCTGCAAGAAACCCTTTTTCCTTCAATATTCAGGTGGCTCAATTCGTCCGATTCAAGGCTCGAGTTCTTGATCTACTGGCAAAAGGTATCAGTGAGCTAATATTTCTAGCAACCATCCAGGTTTTAGTGCGCAAATAGTTTGTATAAAAGATTATGTCATAATGTAAATGACATATCTGATTTGAAGTATGGGATTGGTTTCAGATAAGAAATTAGAAAAATATCTTCCTCCAGAAGATTATTTCAAGCAGGGGCTTTACATGTTGGATGTGGGTCAGAATGATCTTGATGGGGCATTTAATTCCAGATCAGAGGACCAAGTTATCGCTTTTATTCCAACGATATTGTCACAATTTGAGATTGGAATGGAGGTTAGTTTATTTATGGGTTAAATTTAACTAGTTACATTGGACTTTAATAATATATTAACAGCTTTTCTCCTTGCCTTTCAGAAATTATACGATGAGGGGGCAAGAAATTTCTGGATTCACAACACAGGTCCCCTTGGTTGCTTACCTAGAATCATAACGACATTTGGAACAAATTCATCGAAGCTGGACCAGCTTGGATGCGTTAAATCACATAACGATGCCGCTAATGTTTTCAATATGCAACTCCATGATTTCTGTACAAAGTTTCAGCAACAATTTCCTGAAACTCATGTTACTTACGTTGACATTTTCTCCATAAAGTTTGACCTTATTTCAAAATTTTCTCAATACGGTAAGTTCACTTTGTCCCTTAAAATTTTGTTCTAATTTGTCCCAAAGCATACTTTTCACATATATTCTCTATGAACAAACTTTCAGGATTTAAGGAGCCTTTGGCTGCTTGCTGCGGGTATGGCGGGCCGCCATTAAACTTCGACAATCGGATTGCTTGTGGCCAAACTAAGAATCTGAATGGAAGCACAGTTACTGGAACTCCATGCAACAACACTGCTGAATATGTAAATTGGGATGGAAACCATTATACGGAAGCTGCAAATCTACATATTTCAGAACAAATACTCACAGGAAACTACTCTTACCCCACAGTTTCTGTGAATCTGAGTCTCTCATCAGCTCCAACTTCAATAAAAAATGTTGTTAAAGTAGTTCCTTAGGGTTGTTATGATGATGGCAGAACTAAATTTCTTTATCATTTACAAAGTGGTCTAAGAATATTCGATTCATGAAGTATGTTCCATTAGTTCTCACTCTTGTATTCAATTAATGAAGTCTAGTCTTTTACGACTATAAAAGTACATATTTTGTTAAGTAAATAAATGTATTTATATTTAAATAATTAGACTAGATACTCCTGATGTAACAATAAAACATCTCACCATTTTACTCAAATTTGAATTTCAATTAGAGTCTAATTACCATGGAATTAAACCTAAATAAAGTTAATTAATTACATTTTATTCAAATGAAGACTTCTGTGCCTTTTGTTATATATTTTTTCAGCTTTTTTTGGTTGTATTTGTAAGATTAGAAATACATAATGCAAAAAAATATATGTCAACTTTGTAAGACACCCCTCTCTCACCAAATTTAAATCTTTGCGTCCCAGCGACTTTTTTAGCAGTTGATTATATTTTGTTATTTCCTTTTCCATGGCTCTAAAAGTCTCTACTTCCCAAATGCTAGCCTTAATGTTTTCGTATTTTTCTGTTGCTAGCTCCTTGAATTTCAGTTTTACAGCAGTTTATAATTTTTGACAATGTTAAAAATTATAACACCAACTTTAAATTCATAATAAAATCCAATACTACAAAACTCAAATTTAAAACATAAAAGATTCTAAAATCAAAGTTCAAGTCCAACACATAGAACATTCTAAAATCAAAGTTCAAATCTAAGATATGAAGTATTTTATAATTAATACCCAAGCCCAAGATGAGGAGGATTCTAAAACTAACATCCAAGCCCAAGATATTTTATAACCAAAGTCTAAGCTTAAAATATGGAGAATTTTAGAATTAAAACCCAAGTCCAAGTTTTAAAAATATCCAAGATGGGTGGAGATGTTTTTGGAAGGGATAAGTATGAAAAATTGTATGGATGAAATTTTTTTTAGAATATTTATTTTGTGTGGTTTAGATTTGATGGAGCTTAGTATAAATATCCCCCTCCCCATTTGGTTTAGGTATCAAGTAAAAAGAACTTGATTTAATGTAAATTTAAGCATCAAGTATCTAGTAGATGCATCAAGTGATGAGGGTGATAAAGTGTTTAAGAATTTGATATAATGATAAAGAAGTGATCAAGTTAGGAACTTGATCAAGTGGGAGAAAGTAATCAAGTGTTGAGAGTTGATAGAAAGTTGAGCAAGAGTAATAATATCAATAAAGAGTGTGTAACTGTTGAGTTATGAGTGTTATATTGTAAGTAAAGAAGAGTAATTGTTTCTAAAGTTTGTATTGTAAATTTTGCATTTAGTGTATAAGAGTATTAATAAAAGTGTTTCATTTATATTCCATTGTGTTCAACATTTGGTATCAGGAGCTGTGAGTGCTCAGATCCTGAAATTCAACAATTGGTATTAGAGCTAAGTTGTTCGAGATGTAGAATAGTAGTCAAAGTGTTGTTCATATGGGTACTGTTTAAATATACAGTACCATTATTAGAGTCTAATGTAGTTGTATGAATGGTGTATGTCTAAAAAAATTCTATCAAAAGGGCTAATATTGTCTAAAGAGTCTGAATTTTAAGTGGGACCGTTATGACCCATCCAGTCTTTTCTAATGTATAATTCATATAAGCAAACCTATAGATATTATTACTGTGGTGTTGGTGAAAGTGCTGTTAAGAGAAACAGCGGAACGAACAAAGATTGACCTTGATGGAGCTTTATTTGAGTTGAGAAGAGTTTGGAACTCTACAAGCTTGCCGTTTGAGATCAAACTTGTTCGGCGTTACTGAAGTCTTGCTAGCACAATGGGTGACCTTTAAATAGTTAAAGGAATTAAGAAGCTCAATAACAAAAATTACAATACATGTGTGATGTTGATGGAGTCTTACTTATAAAGTCAAGATCTTTGGGAGGTTGTTGGTGGGAATGAAGTGAAATAGCCAACAGACGAAGCTACTTTAAAGAAGTGGAAGGTGAAAGTTGGTAAGACTATGTTCGCCATAAAGACCATAGTTGAAAAAAAAATGTTGGAGCACATAAAGAAGGCTAAGACACCAAATGAAGCATGTGACACTTTTGCATCACTCTTCTAAAATAAAAATAACATACGATTACAGCTTCTAGAAAATGAGCTGTTGTCGATTGCACAACATAACTTGACGATTAATCAATACTTCACAAAGATAAAGCCCTTATGTTGTGAAATATCTAAGTTAGATTCTGCCGCCGTTATAGCTAAATCTAGGATAAAAAGAATTATCATCCATAGTTTGAGGCTCGCGTATAGAAGCTTTGTTACTACTAAATAAGGCTGGCCAACCCAACCATCTCTCATTAAATTTAAAAATTTGCTTGCTAATTAAGAAACGATTGCCAAGTAAATGAGTGAAGTCTCATTAAAAGGTGATGAAGAAGTACTTTACGCCAACAAAAAGAAATGTCGATTTAAACAATGTGCTGGTAAAGGATCTAAAGGAGATAATGAAAAGATAAAGAGCCATAAAAAAGGTAGCTTATAGACAGGAGAAAGCATGAAGGACACACAACAATGACAATCATTTCAAAGAAAATAAAAGGTTTGAAGGGAGATGTTATAACTATGGAAAAACAAGACATATGGTAAAAGATTGTTGGTCCTAGAAAATATTTGCTGAGGGTAATGTTGTCACCTCCAACTTAAAAAAGGAATATGAAGAAGAGTGGGATGCTAAAACATCAGTCGCTTTAGTAGAGGAAGACTTATCACTCTCAGCAATAATTCATGAATGGAGTGACTATGAAAATAATTAGACATTTAACTCAGGATGTCTAAATCATATAAGCGTGGAGAAGCTTTATAGTGTTGTGGAAAAGGCAATAGATTACCATAGAAAGTTGGAGCAACAAGTAAAGAAGGTCAAGGTGGACCTTAATACTCAAGAGATGAGTTGATTTCCCTTACCCACACATCTAAGGAGAATTGTGCTAGCATGCAACAAGATTGGACCATAGTTTTTCAAGAAGAGGTCAATTCCACTATAGAAAAGCTTTAAAACCAAGTGAAGAAGCTGTGTAATGGGTTTGAAGCTATTAAAGAGGATTTGGTGTTGTGTAAGAAAGTGGTGGTGAGTGAGGTTGCTACTGCTCAAGTTATGATGGTTGCATTTAGAGTTGAAGCTCATAAGCTGAAGAAGTTTAGTAACAAGAAAGATGACATTGAGGTTATTGAAAAAATCGAGTCTCATCCTCAAGGAAAGCAAAAAGGAGAATCTGTGCCACATGTGTTTGAACTTAGTGGTAGCCAGGCACAACTTTCTAAAATGAGAGAACTAGACAAAGAATATGTGAAACAATGTCAGAAGATGGAGAAAGAACGGGCAAGAGACAAGAAGGGCAAGGTTCCTACAAAATTGAAGGAGTTGAATAAGCATACATAAGTAGTGGTGTTTGATGGTGGTGCCTTTATGCAAAAGCGCTTAAGTTATAAATATAAAAGGCTTGGTTGTAGTAACTGGGAACTTCAAATGATAAAATTGCCCTAGCGGTTAAAGAACACAAGTGCTGAGAAACTTACTAGAGATGAAAAGATTGCAAATATTAGCAAGGAGAATCCTACAAATAAGCTAGAAGAGAAGGAGTCTAAGGACGAGGAGATGATTGTGGAGGATTAAGTGTAAAGTGAAAGGAACTTGATCTATTGTAAAGTTAGGCATCAAGTGTCTAATAGCTTGATCAAGTGATAAGAGTGATCAAGTGTTTAAGAGCTTGATCTAGTGATAATGAAGTGATCAAGTTAGGAACTTGATTAAGTGGGAGAAAATGATCAAGTGTTGAGTGTTGATAGAAAGTTGAACAAGAGTAATAAGCTCAACAAAGAGTGTGTAAGTTTTGAGTTGTGAGTGTTGTGTTGTAAGTGAAGAAGAATGATAATTTTTAAAATTTGTATTGTAAATTTTGTGTTTAGTGTATAAGAGTATTAATAAAAGTATTCTATTTGTGTTCCATTGTGTTCAACATGTGATTCGAATTCAAACACCGGTGGTAGGAGTAACTTTTCTAGTGGGCTCACCAAATGGACAAACATACTCCCATGAGCCATCTGGGCAATTCTGTGATGGCCGTTTAATTGTTGATTTACTAAATAATGTATCTTTACTCATTGCTTATGATCACCATATCATTTGAGTTCAGAGCAACATCGTAGCTTTTCCAACTGCCTGACCTGGTATTTAAGAATCTCACATGTTGCACAATTTGGTGAATATAAAATATATTGCATCACACTACTTTGTTTAGTCATCATAAGCATCTGATATATGCTTGAATGCATGCTCGTATCAGAATGTGTTACTAATTTGCATTTTTGCAAGTTGCAGTGGCTGTGATGGACCGACCATTCAGCAATCCGTATTTGGATTCTGTTGTGCCCCCAATTTCCAAATATGGTGTAATTTCGCAATTGGAGCGTCTACTATACTTCCAGCCGATGCAGAGACAACAACCCCTTTTTCCTTCAATATTCACGTAGCTCAATTTGTCAGATTCAACGCAAAGTTCAATTACTGGCAAAAGGTATCAGCAACAATCTGGGTTTTAGGACAAAAATAGATTGCATTAAAAAGCTTGTTTAATGTAAATGAAATTGCTGGCTTGAAATATCGGATTTGTTTCAGATAAGAAATTAGAGAAATATATTCCTCTGGAAGATTATTTCAAGCAAGGTCTTTACATGATCGATATCGGACAGAATGATCTTGACCGTGCATTCTATTCTGTATCAGAGGACCAAATAATAGCTTTTATTCCAACATATTGTCATAATTTGAAACTGGAATTCAGGTTGGAATTTTTTCTTTTCAATTTAGTTTAAACTAGTACCAGTAGAGCTTAATACTAAAGCATTTTCCCCCGGCTTTCAGAAACCATACAATGAGGGTGCAAGGAATTTCTCGATTCATAACACAGGTCCGCTTGGATGCTTAGGTAGAGCTTGGAGCAAATTCATCGAACCTGGACCAGCTGGTATGTGTTAAAATAAATACATAATAATGCTGCTAATGTTTTCATCTGCAGCTCCGCGATCTCTCTGCACTGTTTAAGGAACGAATTCCTGAAGCTAATGTTATATAGATATTTTCTCCATAAAGTCGGACCCATATCAAAATTTTCTTAGTATGGTGAATTAGTCGCTTTGTCCCTCGCATTTTCTTCTGTTCTGATATATCGATGTCATACTTATGACATCGATATATGCTCATTTGAATGGGTTCTTTGCCAACGATGACTTTCAAATGTCTGATAGCCGGATTGCTTTTGGCCAAACTAAGAATATGAATGGAAGCACAGTGACAGCAAATCCATGAAATAACATGCTGATGGAAAGCACTATACAGAAGCTGCAAATCGACGTGTTTCGGAACAAATACTAACAGGAAACTACTCTTTACATTTCCATCTCAGTGAACCTACCGTTTCTATTGGTGCCAGCAACCAAGCTATGGTGGACAATTATTTTTTAATTGTTCATTATACTTAACTCTCTTTATAAATGAAAGAGTTTAATAATTTATTATATTTATTTTAAAAAATATAATTTTAAGAAAGATTTTAGAAATTTGAAAGAATTAAATGTATTAGGTTGTAAGATTAAAATACTATAATATTTGTATTCTCAATTTTTAATAATAAAAAATTTTTCTATCTTCACTCATAAATATAAATTAAAAGTCGAACTACATAATCTTGTGTCTTAATCTTATTTTTATTTTTATTATTTTTTTTAATTTTATTTTAATTACGACCTTACATCACTTTTTAATTTTTTAACACGAAGCTACAAAAGTTGCAATAGTTCCTTAACCTTAAAGTTGGTATGATGATTGAAGAACTAAATTTAAAATGAAACCGACAAGGAAAAAAAAGTTCGGTTTAAACTTTTATTATGAAAATATTTAACCAAGGGACCATCTCGAGCTATGCTACTATTGTTATTGTTATTATTTCCTTATTAATTACATGATTCCAGTGTCACTTAGAGGGGTCTTAGAATATTCGATTTTTCGTGACTATGTGCAGTTACGTTATATCTAATGTTACCAATTATATGAAGTCTATTTGTATAGGCTAAAAAAACACACATTTCACAGATTAATAAAAAAATATTTAAAAATAATAGACAGAAAATTAATTCAATTAAATATATGAAATTACTTTTATCCGCCATCGGAATGAATATTATCCTCGTCCCTGGTCAGTGGACACCGGACAAAAGCGATAAAAGCGAGGGGAGGGGTGTGCATAGGATAAGAATATCATCATATTCACGCGCTTTGCGCATCTTGAAAACACGCGCGGTTGTTTTAACCTCTCTCTTACTCGCTCGCTTTTCCCTCTCTCTCACTTCTCGCATCTAATTCTCTCTCTCTCAAGGAACAAACATCATCATTCATCAACTTAATTGCTTGTTCCCAAATGTATCTTGTTTGAACGGCGTGTTGTTTTTTGCTATTTCCGCTAATGAAGTTGTTTATGATAGCATTTAATTGAGAAATTAGGTTTTACTAGAGCTAATAGAAAATGATTCCGTGGGCCGGCATCAGTTGCTGCTTGAGTGGAGCTGCGCTTTATCTGCTTGGCCGGAGTAGTGGAAGGCAATTTCTCTCTCTCTCTCTCTCTCTCTCTCTCTCTTGTGTACAAACAATAAATTTGATTTTTATGTAAATGATTTGTACATTAATTTTGTTACGTTTCGTTTTGGTGCAGGGATGCGGAGCTTATAAAGACGGTTACGCGAGTTAATCAACTCAATGAGTTGGGTACGATCAATTATAAGACACTCGAAAATTTTAAATTTTAACTTTCCTCTGTTTGAAATTTGGGCCAGCTTTGAGATTGTTAGTTTTGTTTAATGCAAATTTCCATTCAGAGTTCGTGTTATAGGCATATTAGAAGAATATAGGTCTTTGTTTTCACTTCCATGTGGAACCTGTTCTTGGAACTGATATAATTTGTTGTTAATGGCAATAGTGATGCTACAATATCTCAAAAGTTTTCGTCTTCTTTCATCTTTCAGCACAATTACTTGACACTGGAAGTAAAGTTCTGCCACTCATTGTTACGGTCTGCGGAAGAGTTGGCTCTGAGACACCAATTAGCTGTGAATATAGCAGGTTGAGAGGCGTGATTGTAGAGGAAACGGTGAACTTGAATTTCTTGTCTCTAAATGGAGCCTAAATTACATTATAGGTTGACATTCCTATTTGTTTCAATATGTACACATTCTTATTGATTTGTTTGTCAGGCTGAGCAACACTTTCTGAAACACAATGATTCTGGGTCCTGGATACAAGATTCTGCATTAATGCTATCAATGAGTAAAGAGGTTCCTTGGTATCTAGTGAGACTCTATTCCTCTCTCTCTCTCTCATCCACTTGCTGGCTTGACAAGTCCAATGAAATTATTGTTTGTGGTGGTTTGATGAAATGGCTATGTTTAAAGCCAAATATAAAGGCTTAAAGATTATTGTTATATTGTATATAAAGTACAATGCTAGATTTAAAGGATTAATTGATGGTTTCTTTGCTACCTTATCAGGATGACGGGACTGGTCGTGCATTTGTTGTGGGAGCCCGTGGTGCCACAGGTTTTGTGTTGACTGTTGGAAGTGAAGTGTTTGAAGAGTCAGGGCGGTCACTTGTACGTGGAACATTGGACTACCTCCAAGGCCTCAAGGTTTTTGTTCTGCAATTTTTTCATTTATACAAGAATGCTCACACTGCTTTGTCCTGGCTTGTTTAATGGATATTTATTATTTTAGATGCTTGGAGTCAAGCGAATTGAACGGCTTCTCCCAATCGGCACTTCCTTGACTGTGGTTGGAGAGGTATGGTTTGTTTTAGTGATTGTATGTATTCTCTCATCTTTGTGCACACAATGAGACTGAATGTTAGTATGTTACCCAGACTTGAGATACAACATAAACTGCTAAATTAACAGGGTCTATCAGATGAAAATGTACTGAGAATAATCACCTTTGGTGATAATGTGACGAAGAAAAATGTAAATAACTGGTAGGAAATTGTTGCTTGGAATCCAGAATTTGGGTCTTTGCGAGTCAACTCTGATTCAGAAGAATGAATATAACATATGTAGGAATATTTCCACTCCAAATGGTTAGCCTTGTTATGGCAGAGTACAATTTTTGTCTGCTCATATTATTTAGTTCTCTCCCAAATTTTGTTGACATAATGTGAGCCGATATCTCATGTTCATCAAATGTGTTTGCAAATGATTATGCAAAGTTATTTACTAGCTTCTGTTTTTTGTTAATTGTCATCAGGCTGTGAAAGATGACATTGGAACGGTTAGGATTCAGCGACCTCACAAAGGGCCTTTCTATGTATCTCCCAAAACTATTGATGAGCTCATTGTAAACCTCGGGAAATGGGCAAGGTTGTATATAGCAGATGAACACAATGCTTCCTCCTTTTTCATTGCATGAACTTACATGATGGAATCTTTTCGAAAAAAGAAAGAACAAACTAATGGAGATGTATTTACCAGGTGGTACAAGTATGCCTCTTTTGGTTTAACAGTCTTTGGTGCATTTCTGATTGCTAAGCGTGCTATCCAATATATCATGGAAAGAAGGCGCCGTTGGGAATTGCAAAGAAGGTATGCCTAATCGGTGTTCATTGTTGATTTTTAAAAACAAAATACAAACAATTGACACAAGCATATGGAGATATGTTGATGCTGCCACCAGTGATGCTGTGTCTCTGAAAATATGTATTTATTGTGATATTATCATATCAGTAACATTGATAGTTCTTATTTTGTCATGACAAACTAAATCATAATGCCTGTCCATGCAGGGTTCTTGCTGCAGCGGCAGCTAAGAGATCAGGGCAAGATAATGAAGGTAAATTGCTGGCTGTTCAAATAATTGTTGTTTCAAATGTAAAATAAAATAAAATGGATGAGAGCTAGTCTTAGAATGTTGCATTTATTTTTCAGGTGCAAATGGAAAAGCTGAGAATGGATCAGATGGTACTAAAAGAGACCGTCTGGTACCAGATCTATGTGTGATATGCCTTGAGAATGAGTACAATGCTGTTTTTGTCCCGTAAGCTCACTAGCTATCTATTATTTGATTTATAGAGATTGTTGAATTGCCAATATGTTTAAGGGACAGTCGCATATTGCAAAATTCCTACCATTTTTTAAAGATCTATAAAGTGATTAACAATTGTGTAATTCAACTATAATGTACCTGGCCTCTTCATCTTGTAAAGGTATTTTGTCAGTAAAAGAGTGATACTCTTCTCTTTCTCCTCTTAAGGGTAAATGAGAGCTATGATGTATCTGTTATCCTTCATATTGGAATTCAACTAGATGATTCAGTTTTGACCTCTATCAAGAATTCATTATGTCATAATAACCTTTTATCATATACCAATACATTGAAGAATTGCATATAGTAAATGCTTGCATATCAATGGAGAGAACAGCTCCATCACTTCCGTGTACACTTGCTTTAAATAGTTCTCTCCTGTGCATTTCTTGTTGCTGAGGTTTCAGAGTTGTCAGTTTTAGACAGTAAAATCTCCATAATCTACAACAACTAAATCATAAAATGAAGAATAACTTATGCCTATTTGTGATTTATGTTTGGTATTCAATTATGAGTCCCTATTCAATCACAGCTCAAATAATCAGTGACTGATGGCTTGACTTTGACTTTTAAAATTTGACCGGGTTCTCATAAATTGTCTCTACTCTCTCTTGAGGAGCTGGGTTGTGAAGTTTGATGATCTCATGGTTTAGAAAACCCTGACCTCTACTATCCTCAATATTGTAAATGGTCCAACCTTATTATTTTCATTTATCTGACATTAATGTGGCAAAGGGCTTGGATGGACTTTTTGGAATAATGATTGGTTTCCTTTGGAGTTTGGCTTTTGCAGCCTTGATATTAATGCTTTGCCACTGGTTATGATCTGCAGGTGTGGTCACATGTGCTGTTGTACAGTATGCTCTTCACACTTGACCAACTGTCCACTTTGCCGGAGATGGATTGAGCAGGTGGTGAAGACATTCCGGCATTGAAGATATGCTTCTAATATTTATAGGAACTGGATGATCAGGATCTTGATTTTTACCCATGTAAGATTCTGAAGGTGTAATATTCTCTTTTTGCAATGGTGATTACTTGACATGTTACTGTAAATTCCTTACCCATCAGTATCCTGTGTAAATGTTTAGTAATATTTTTCTTCCCCGATGAAGAATGATTCCCTATGTGTTTGCTGTTGGATTACCTTAGGTAAATGTATACTGGGATATTTTTTCCATTGTAGATGATTTACGTCTTTATGTTGCTCTATTTTGTTGGAAGTGATGGTAATTATATGTACCAGTTTCTGCCGTATTTTCTATGTTCAAGTATGTATTCTTTTCTGCTATCTTTTATTTTAATTTTTTGAAAGGTTTTTCTGCAATTTTAATGTCTGAATTGAGCATTCCAAGTTACATTCATGGCTGGCATGATGTGGCATAAATTTTCTACTGTAGTATTTGTCTTATTTATTTACTTAATTTTTTTTTTCTAATAATAATAGAAATAATGAAGACTGTGCTTCAATGCAACCAGACTATCCCTGTTATTACTTCTGTTTAAGTTGTTTTTTGTAAGTGTCCTATGGAGAGAGATGTATCTGCAGGAACTATCAACTTCCTTTTTTAGCAAGTGTTAATACTGTTTAGATATCCACTAGGATTTGTCTTGATTAAGTCCATTTATAGTCCAACCAAGATAACTACCCTTTAAGAGGCTTCTACTCGCACGTCACTGAGGAAAATTGAATTTGAACTTCTGCCCTCAATGGGTTGAAAAGTGAGAACAGGAGGCACAGGGTGGTTCCCTAGGAACTGTAAACTTTGGTTAGCTCTCCTTGAAACATAGAAGAAGCAATGCAAGTAAAGATGCACCGAATTGTCCAGATGATCTAGGATTTCGAAGGTGGTTATTTTTGGTTTGCACATGCTATATGTTTGCTCTTTAGTTCTAACTATTATGATTTTGTTACGAAGATATTCAATCATCTAAAATTTATCCCATCATGAATCAGGAACTGCTTACAGTCTGCACCTGAAACATCTGCCGATTAAGACAACCTTAAACAAGACAAGAAATATGCTGGTTCGGTGTTGTCACTTCTCAATACAGTTTTAGAAACTACCAACAGCATCAGATTGAGAGGGACACCAACCTTTGCGGATTCGATGTTATAATAGTCACAGAGATGCTGGTTCGATGTTATCAGTTCTCATTTGAACTTTAGAAACTAACAAATGTTGTATCCTATTGAGAGGGCCACCAACCCATAAAAATAAAAAAAGGACAGGAAGTGAAGGGAAGCGAATAACAAACTCGGGATTCCACTCGGTAGGCCTGAAACCTGTAATTAGACGTGTCAAAGTTACTGGATAGCTTTCTATAATTTCCGAATCTCGGTGACTTATGAAGCATATATTAGCCCATAATGCCACGTAATAAGCGGAAAATTATTTAAGAAATTGAAATGGGCTATGCACTAATAATTCCGGAAATTATTGAAGAATCTTCGCACAAACTTGTACACTATTACAGTTTGCCACAAGATATTTTCTTTTAAGCTCAAAGTCTTGAAATTGTTCGGAAATTTCCTTTTCAATTTGATGTTCTGTGATTGGTCATGTATCTACATTCAGAACGCATCTGATGCCTTCTTGACGTTTACGTAAAGTCCTCTAATACTAGTCGCTCTACTCTTCTTCTTGGTCCATCGTATTGGCGTAGAGAAGCTAGCCTAGAGACAATTAATCTTCTAATCACTTGCCCTTTATAATCTGTACTACTGTAGATTCTAGACTTTCAATATCAAAAAGGGCTGGAGGAAAAGGAAGGAATATGATCCCAACCCATAAAATCTTTTTGAAATAATGGAAAATTTTCTTCTTACGCTTTAGAAATTGCTGTGAAGGAATCCTGCTGAATTTTCTCCCCCAGAATCCAGCAAATCATAATGTAGGATGTCCATCAGAATCAAAATCATTAAGTTCTTTAATATTATTTTTTCCCACTGGATTGAAAAGTTTCTGGTTTCTCTTATTTCTGGTGCAAGTATAAATCGGAGCTTCTTGAGCTTCAATCTACAATCGGGTTTAGATTTAATCACTAATATCTCCCAAGCCTTTTCAACTTATAGTTGCTGTCAATGGAAAAGAAACGCAACAGCTGCCGTGATGGCTGTGAGAAATTCTTCAAATCAATTGCTGTCAGTTCTCCTTTCAGAACAATTCGTCGCATCTCACATCTTCCACAAGATTCTATGTTCCCCAATCCTCCTTCAGCTTCTATTCCTATGGTTAACACTAATTCTGCTGCCCGACCCCTGAAAACACATAAAAACAAGGAAGCAGCTGAGGTTGTTCCCATCAAGTTCGTGAATTCAAGTTTGCCAAATGAGATAGCTAAGCAATCTGCCAAGGTACATGCACCTGGTAATGGCCAAGTGGTCAATGTTGCAGCAAAGCTTGAAGCCATATCACAAATTGCTCCAATGAAAACGGGTAAAACCAAGCTGAAGGCCGAGGTGACCGAGCTAGAAAAGAATGTCTCCAGGAAAGGCAAGACAGAACCCGAATTACATGTGCCATCATTTCAGCAGAAACTCAACCCCATGGCAGCAGACAAGATTTCTCTAGCACAGGCAGTTGGCCATGGTCGCCCAGGAGACAAGACTAATGGCAAAGTTGACTCACCTCATGTTTCCAGGATGGAAAGTAACAAATTGGGTGCAAATATGGAAGATATATTCACAGATTACATCAATCGTGCTAAGATTAAGATTAGAACTACATCAAGTCTTGATGGAAAGAGTGTTAGTGATGGAAACAAGCCATCAACATTAGGACAAGAGGACGGCAAAGATCAATTTTCGGATTATATTAACCGTGCTAAGAAGAAGATGCTCAGAACTATGACAAGCTCTATTGGCGGAAGGAGTGATTCCATGAAATAAAGAATTATCAAAGTACCAAACAAACTCTTGGTGCCTCAAACTATTATTAATTAAAGGTTTGAATGAATCAGGGTTGCTTTCATTCTTTGAAAGTAGACATTGATTCATCATCTTAATGATTTCTGTGCGAGTGAAGAAGCTAATTAAGCGAAGCCTGTTTGTATTGTGCTTAATTACTTTTTCATATAATTCTTTGAATGTAATAATTTAATTTGTAGTTTCTTTAAGTTGTGCAATTTATAATTTCTTTGTACTAATATTTATATCCTGCGTGATCAGTGGGATTGATCAATAAAATATTTGTTTTGAACATGCCGTGTTACGTTCATGGTTGGCATCAGATTTCAATTTCAATATTTGCCTTTGGACTGTGCTATTATGCAGCCAGAAAATCACGGATTTATTGTATTTGAACCCCATCCCTGTTATCACTTCTGAAGAAGTTGATCTTTGTAACTGCACATCGGCGATAAATGATTTTCAGGAATTGCCTTTTAATTTTATAAATATTGGAAGTGCTAACACTTTCATGATTAGAGATCAACTAGGATCTACTTAGATCAAGCTTAAATATAAGAGACGTCTTCTCCCACCATGAGAGAAATTTATTCCAAGAACACCTAGACAGAATTGAGTCACCAAGCCAAAAAAATGATGGTTCTCCGGTAATTGTCCAACTTTTGTCAGCTTTTTCCTCGAAACATAGATGAAGCACATAACGTCATAAAGTCCTGATGATCTAAGATTTGGAGGTTCGAGACATTTGCTCTGCATGCAGATGCACCATGTTTGCTCTTTAGTTATAATTATTATGATTTTATTTTAGAAATGTTGTGGGAAATCAACTTTAATATTAATTTCTATAAGATTAGCTTTTTGTACTAACTTTATTGTTAAGGTTTTATGTGCCATAATATGATCATGACTTGGTATTTAGTACCTTAAAAATTTTATGCATATGCTAAAACTTAATTTATAAATAATTAAAAACATAAAAAATCAATACAACAATAAAGATAAAGAAAATAAACTACACACAAAATATATGTAGTTTGACACAACACCTACATTCATAACAGATTTGTGATTTAGCTTCTTTTATAAATTAATTTACTAAGTATTTCCTAGATTATCAAAATCTTAAGACCTCTTAGTATCTCAATTTGTAGACCTTTAAGTATCTCCTAAATCATTATAATCTTAAGATCTTTTAGTATCTCTCATTCCCATAAGAGATTTTATTAAGAAATACAATAATATTCCGAGCTCTCAAAAGATCTATTAATGCTCTTTTTGTTCACACAAGAACAAGATACCGTATGGTTCTACCTTAGTGCAAACAAAAACTTAATGTTTATATAACTCCTTTATTCTTTTTTATATTTATATCTTTGATGTTTAAGATACTTGAGTTATTCCAAGAGTTTACAATAGTTTATATAGTATTTATAATGACTTAAGAAATTATAGACCAACTTGGAATAAGAATTCTTGCGTGCAAGAGTTCGAAACCCACTCAAAAAAGTTAAATTCGAGCTAAAAATAATTTTTTTTCAAAGTTGGACGCTGCAGCATTGTGATCGATTACCCTATCACTGGTGTGACCTTGTCGCACCGCTACAGTGCTGTTTGGCTGGCGCTGCAGTGTTGGTGTGATGAGTGGCTGATGCTGCTACGCTAGAGTTTCGAGAATCGATGTCGCATCATTGCAAAGCCAATGCTGCAACATTCTGGCTTGGAGTAAATTTTTTGACTTTTTTTTACTCCTTACTTTAAACTCTTCATTTTATTCATTCTTCGCACGCCCACCATGTACTAGATTTCTTGTAGACTTTTTATTTAAAATTTATCTCAATTTATATTTATACATGATTGTTGAATCACTAATTCTAATACAAAAAATATTCAATCATTTAAAATTATCCTATATGCTTACAGCCCTGCGACTGAAACATATGAGAATTAAGACAACCTTAAGAAGAGACACGAGAAATATGCTGATTCGGTGTTATCACTTCTCTGTACAATTTAGTAAGTACCAATTATTGCATCATATTAAGAGGAGCATCAACCTTTGCGGATTTGATGTTATCAGCTCTGAATACAATTTTAGAAACTACCGATTGTTGTATCATATTGAGAGGAGCACCGCCCAGAGAAAAGAAAATATTTAATAAAGGACAGGGAGTGGTGGGGAAACGCATAATACAAGTTCGAGATTCCACTATTTGCGTCTCAAATCCGTATTCAGACGTGTCAAAGTAACTAAATATAGGCTGCGAAGCATATACTGGCCCAAAAACCACTTAATTGGTGAAATAGAAATGATATAAGAAACTGAATGGGCTACGAACTAATGGAAGAAATAATTGAAGAATCTGCGCACACAGCTAGATTTTGCAACAAAATAGTTTCTTTCAAGTTCAAAGTCTTGCAGGCGTTTGGAAAGTTACTCTTGAATTGATGTTCGACAAGAAATCATGTATCTACACTCACAACGCATCTGATACCTTCTTGACGTTTACCTCAAGTACTTCTAATTCTAGTTGCCATACTCGTTTTCCTCCTATTGTGTATCACAGCTAGAGACTATTAAATCTCGTAAGCACTCACTCGAGTCTTTACAAGCTGTACTACTGTATAGTTTCTAGAATTTCAAGATCAAAGAAAGGAGATCAAAAACCAAGGAATATGATCCTAAACCATCAAATCTTTTTGAAATAATGGGAAAGTTTTTTGTTCTCTTTAGAAACTGCTGTCAAGGAACCTTCCGAAGTTTTTCCCCACAATTCAGCAAATTAAAATTTAGATCGTCCATTAGAATCCCAATAGTGATTCTTTAATATTATTTTTTTTCCACTTGATTGAAATGTTTCTGATTTGCCTTCTTTCTTCTCATGTATAAATAAGAGCTTCTTGAGCCTCACAATCCTCAATTTGGTTTTCATTCATAATATCTCCCGCAGCCTATACGAATCTTTTCAACTTTCAGTTGTTATCAATGGAAAAGGAGCGCAACAGCCGCCGCAATGCCTGTGAGAAATTCTTCAAATCCATCACTGTCAGTTCTCCTTTCATAACGCTTCGTCGCATATCACATCACCAACAAGATTCCATGCCTGCCAATCCATCACCGTCAGCTTCTATTCCTAATTTTAAAACTCATCCTGCTGCCCAACACCTCAAAAAACCTAAAAACAAGGAAGCAGATGAAGTTGTTCCCGTCAAGTTCGTGAATTCGAGCTTGCCCAATGAGAAAGCTAAGCAAGCAGCCAAACCATATGCACCCGTTAACGGTCAGTTGTCCAATGTTGCACCTGAACCACATCTGTTATCATTTCAGCGGAAATTCAAGCCCAGGGCAGAAATGACTCCTCCAGCACAGACAATTAGTAATGGTGGGCAAAGCCGTGGCCACCATGGAGCCAAGACTTATGGCAAAGGTCAGCCACCTCAAGTTTCAAGGATAGAAAGTAACAAAATGGGTGCAAATATGGAAAACAGATTCACTGATTACATCAATCGTGCAAAGATTAGGATCAGAACTACGTCAAGTGTCGATGAAAAGAGAGTTGGTGATGAAAACAGGTCTTCAGCATCAGGAAAGGACGATGGCAAAGATCAATTTTCGGATTATATTAATCGTGCTAGGAAGAAGATGCTCAGAACCATGACAAGCTTTATTGGTGGAAGGAGTGACTCCATGAAATGAAGCATTTTCAAGGTTACGAGCAAACTATTGGGGTGCCTCAATTATTAATTAAAGGTTTGATGAATAAGGGTTGCTTCCATGCTTTGATAATAGCCGGTGATTCATCTTATTATTTCTGTGCGAGCGTAGAAGAATTGAGCAAAGCCTGTTTGTGGTGTGCTTAATTCCATTTTCGTACAACTCCTGAAATGTTATAATAATTTTAATTTGTTGTTTCTATGTGTTGTGTAATTTATTGTTTCATTATAATAATTTCCCGTGAGGTTTTAATATCCCACTTTATTCTGGGACTGATCAAATCATATAATATATATTGTTTGGGTATCTTCCTTTTTTACATGATATATATATGTAAGTATAAATTTGACTTATCAAAATGTTGGTCTGTCACCTGATTTGAAAAAGGAAGGTAAAAGGGAAAGGGAGAAGACTTAGTATATGTTTGGTTGGGTATTTTATTAATCAAATGAGCTTTTTTAATGTCAAATTTTACAAAAAATTTTTTTGATAATATTTAGTTGCATTTGGAGATTAAGAAATAATATTTTTTTGATTCTATAATATACTCTTAAAAAAGTAAATACTATTCAGCTAATATATTTTTAATTTTTTTATTAGAAATCATCTTATCTTCGTATTTTTACAATCATTATATTTTTACAAAATTGTATTAAATTTTTTTTTGGCATAGGTACTTAGTATTTTATTTTATTTTTTATTTTTATTCTAAATATAATAATTTATGTAATTTGTTGATTATTATGTATTAATTTTACTTAAATTTTTATAAATGTATATTCATTGATATTTAAAATTCTAATTATTTTAACTATTATTTCACAATGATCGCAACTAAATTTTTGCGCGAACTACTTTTGTGTTGTCTATAATCATACTTAGTAAATTTTAAAAATTAAATTATAAATTTTAAAAATTAAATTATAAATTTTATTTTATGTAAAAAAATTGAACTGTATGAAATTTTAATATAGAACTTTATTAAATATCTTTGTTGATAATTTAATAATAAATAAGTACTTTGAATAATGTATAATTTAACAATTTATTACATAAATTTTTTTTTAATTGATAACTAAGCGAGATCAATAAATTTTTTTAAAAAAAACTCTACTTTTACAAACTTTATTTGAAAGCCTAGCCAAACGAGCTAAACTTTATTTGATGAAATAGAACGCTACCTTCAAAATGATGGCATCAACAATATATTGATCAGCCTATTGTTTAAATTATCCTGTCGGTGCATTTTTCGCACTGGGTTTTAGCCCCGCTTTGTCATGGCTTATTTGATGGGTATTTATAACTTTAGATGCTTGGAGTCGAGAGAAATGAACGTCTGCTCTCGATCGATACTTCTTTCAGTCCTTGATTTGTTGACTGTGGTTGCAGAAGAATGGCTTGTTTTAGTGATTGAAATTATATCAACTGATCATGTCTTAATGTTACCAGATTTCAGATATGTTAACAAGGTCTATAGGATGAACATGTACTGGGAATAATCATCTTTTGTCATACATGTAATAAAGAATAAAAAAAAAATAAAAAATAAAAAGAAGCAGGAAAAGGAAATGTAGCTTGGCATCCAGAAAGTGTGTTTTTGTGTGTCGACTCTGATTGAACAAGAATGAATGTGGCATGAATAGGGACTCCACTCGAATTCTTTGTCCCGTGTGGGTGGAAAATTTATATGCTTGCTCCAAATGATGAGTCTTGTAATGGCATAAGGCAAATGTTTTGTCTACTGCTTATACAATAAGTAGTTGTCTCCCAAATTTTGTTGATGACGTAACGTGAGTCGATATTCAAATGTGCTTGCCAATGAATATATACTACGTTATTTACTAGCTTCTGTTTTTTGTTACTTGTGATCGGACCGTGAAAGATGATATAGGAACAGTTAGGATTCAGCGACCACACAAAGGACCTCTTTATTTATCTCCAAACACTACTGATGAGGCTCATCGTAAACCTGGGGAAAGTGGGCAAGGTTGTATATAACACAAGCACATAATAATGCTTCCTCTTTCTTTGCATGAACAGGTCCCATGATTGAATACATTAGAAGAAAGTAAGAACAAAACTAATGAAGATATATATGCTGTTGTAAAACATGCTCTTCGCACTTGACCAACGGTCCGCTTAGTCTTTGCCGCAGACGGATTGAGAAGGTGGTGAATACATTCCGTCATTCGTAGCAACTCCTCTGCATGAAAACAGTTTGGATGATCAGAATCTTGAGTTTTGCTCACTTTATGATTCTGAATGTGCAACATTCTCTTCATAATGGTAATTAATTGACATGTTATCGTAAATTCCTTTACCACTGTTAGAAATTTAATGCATTTTCTTAAAGACAAAAAATACTTGCTGGTAAGTGTATAATTTTTCTGCAAAATTAGTTGGGAGTATGCTGTTCCAATTAATGTGTTGTTGAAAATATTTGTAGGCTAATTAATATGCTGTCATATTAATTAATGTAATTAGGTGTTGGCAGCTCACGTATTACATTTATAAATAGATATCTAAGCATTTGTTGTAAGCAATCAATTTATGAGAGAAATGTAACGTGAATGTGCGCAAAAAACACAAAAATAGAAAATGCAAAAATTATGAGCTCTGCAATAGCAATTTGAGAGAAATATTTTGTCTTGATTTTTATTTTTGTTTCAGCTTTAGTTTAAATACAAACACAAACACACAATTTAATTTCTATCAAAGTGATATCAAAGCAGGTTTTGAAGATCAAAATTTGAACATTTTAGTAATATAAAGCATCTAAGTGATGTCTTCATTTGCAGCAACAAATGGGTACCCAACCTAATGGGTACAACCATTGAATCTTAAAGGCCTATAAGAAATGAGATCCCAGATTCAACACAGTTAGGATCATGCATGAGATTTAATTGTGTTAGGATGCCAATGACTGTGAGGTGTCATCCAGCTGGTGGATCAAGGTGTTGGTGGGTCCTATACACTCTATCAGCCACAATATTATGCTTGCAAAAGATATAAGCATACCAAAAATGTATGCAAGTTTAAAGCAACAAATCAAGCAAATTTCTTTCAAAGAGAAGATGAAAAAGATGGAAACATGTTTTATGTTTCACAATCAGCCTTGGAAAAAGATGGATGCAACATTGAAGACCAAAAATCAAAGGATGGGCAAAATTTATGCCTAACGCTGCAACGTCCAAATAACATAGCCACGGACGGTGCCTACCGTAAAACATACAAAAATTTCTTTAAGTGTGAATGCTTCCCCCCGAAATGCAACTCTGAATTCAGCCTCTATCCTTGAAGGTTTATGGTATCTTAATAGCAAATGCAGTAATCACATATCATATAATGACAAAATCTTTAATGATGCTGATTTTTCTGTCACATCTAAAGTAAAAATGAGAAATGGGGCTGTTGTACAATCAAATGGGATTGGAAAAATTGCTATCAAAACTAGAAAAGAAACCAAATATGTTAATAATGTGTTGTTGGTTCCTAAATTAAATCAAAACTTACTTAGTATGAGGCAACTTATTAAAAAATGGATATTGCCTTTATTTTAAAAATAATGGCTGCACCATTTATGATAAAAGGAACAAAAGACAAGTGATAGCATATGTTAAGATGGAGAGAAACAGAAACTTTACACTTGATCTTCATTGTGACTCAATTGTTGCAATGAAAAGAGAAGTTCTTGAAGACAATTGGCTATGTCATAAAAGGTAATGTCATCTAAACCTTGATAGTTTGAAACTTCTAAAGCAAAAGGAGATAGTGAGAGGGCTGCCAAAAATTGAGAGGTCAACAAAACCATGTGAAGGGTGTATCATGGAAAAATAACACTGTTTTGTATTTTCAAGACAAAGTTCATGGAGGGCGAAAGCACCATTAGAACTTATACACACTAATATATACGACCCAATGCAAACACTAACATTTAGTTAGAATAAGTATTTTCTCTTGTTCGTTGATGATTTTACTCAAATGATTTAGGTGTATTTCTTAAAATAAAAAATCAAAAACCTTCATGATGTTTAAAAATTTAAAGAAATTATGGAGAAATAAAGTGGCTGTAGCATTAAAATTATCCATAATGTTAGAGGGGGAGAATACACTTCTGAAAATTTTGAAAAATATTATCAAGGTAAATGCATTTGAAAACAATTGACAACAAGTTATAGCTCACAATAAAATGGCATCGTAGGACGTAAAAATAAAACGATCATGGAGATGATAACATCAATGCTAAGGGAGAAGAACTTGTTAAAATAATTTTAAGCAGAAGCTGTACACACTGTAGTGTATATTCTCAACCGATGTCCAACAAAATCAGTGAAGAACATGACCCCAGTTAAAGCTTGAAGTGGAATGAAGCCTTCGGTAAGGTATTTTAAAATTTTTGGTTGCATTTGTTATGTACATATTCCCTTTGTAAAAAGAAAAAAATTTGATGACAAAAGTAAAATAATATATTTTTGTGGGTTATATTTCTAGCACTAAAGGGTATAGATTGTTTAATGTTGAGTTTAAAAAATTAATTATGAGTATGGATGCAATTTTTAATGAAAAAACTTCGTAGAATTAGATGAACAAAAAGAACAAATGCTGCCACAAATTGTTAGTCATGAACAAAAAAAAATTTAGGATGTGCAACAAGATGAACCTACTCTAGAAACGTCTTCAAGTTCCAATGAAGAATCAATATCAACAGATTCTCCTCTAAGAAGAATAAGGCTGCTGAGTGAGATATATGAATCCTGCATTTTTTCTATACTTGAACCAAAAACCTTTGAAGAAGCTCAAAAGGTGGAAGTGTGGGTGAAAGCCATAGAAGAAGAGATAAGCATGATCGAGAAGAATTAAACGTAAGAGTTGATAAATCCTTCAAAGGATCAAAAAAATCATTGGAGTCAAATGAATTTTTAAGACAAAACTCAATCAAGATGAGAGCATTCAAAAGCATAAAATAAAACTTGTTACTAGAGGTTTCACTTAAAGGCAAGGTCTTGATTTTTCTAAAACTTTTGCTCCAGTTGCAAGGTTGAAAACTATAAGAACATTGATTACATATGTTGCCCAAAGAAGATAGAAATTGTATCAACTGGATGTTAAATAAGCTTTTTTAAATGAAGTATTAGAAGAAGTTTATATTAAGCAGCCCCAAGACTTCTTGATTGAAGGTGAAGAAGATAAAGTCTACAAGTTGAGAAAGACTCTTTATGGGATAAAGCAAGCACCAAGAACATAATATATAGAAATTGATAAATATATCTAGAAGAATGGCTTTCAAAGAAGCCAAAATGAACCAACACTTTATGTGTTGAAAAAAGCTGTTGGTGTTCTCATTGTTTCTTTATATGTTAATGATTTAATTTTTACCCATAACGATGAAACGTTGATTCAAGATTTTAAAAGAGACATGATGAACACCTATGAAATGAGTGATTTGGGTTTACTCTATTATTTTTTTTTAGGAATTGAAATATTTCAAACAAATAATGAGATTTTCATTTCTTAAAAGAAATATGCCCAAAAAGTGTTGAAGAAATTCAACTTGCTGGGATGTAAACATGTAGCAACTCTCCTTGCTATAAATGAAAAAATAAAGAAAGAAAACAACGAAAAGAAGGTAAATACAATATGGTATAGAAGTCTAATTGGCAGTCTTTTGTACCTTACAGCTACTAGGCCAAATATTATGTTTGCAGTAAGTTTACTCTCTCGGTTCATGCATGAACCAAGTCAAATACATTATGAAGCAGTAAAAAGGTGTTAGAATTTATGCTTACATCCATCTCTTTTATGTATGAATATTTATTTTATATTTATACTGTTATTATCATTTCAATAAATCGTTAATTATATTTTATATATGGTAAGATACTTGTAATGTTTCAGACATTTTATGATCTGAAGGAGCTTAAATCTGATCTGAAGGAGTTTAGATCAATGCTAAGAATTAGCAACGCTGAAAGTTATAAATGCTAAAAGTCAACACTAATATGAGTTAGCAGGTTATAAGAGTCAAGGATATCTAAAGAGTTAGAGTCTTGTCTAAAATAGTACAAAGACCTAAGAATATATTAGTAATGACGTAGTTGCAAAGAGTTGCAAATGGTGCTATGAAATGTCATTATGCAAATAAGTGTTAGAATTGGTGCTTACATGCCATCCTTGAATGTACATATACTTATGTATTTATACGTGTGTACATTTTCATTAACTCGCTAATACCTATTTATATGGTACCGTGCAATGTAACATTATAGACATTGTATCATATGAAGAAGTTCAGATCTGATCTAAAAGAGTTTAGATAAAGGCCCTCAGTTGGCCACGCTGAGAGATATAAATGCTAAATGTTAGCACAGCTAATTATTAACTGGTTATAATACTCAACGAAGATCCAAGAGTTAAAGCCTTGTTTGTGATAAAATATAAACCCATGAATATACTAGTAACTGTATAGTTACAAAAGTTGCAATCAGGTGCCAGAAAATGTCAATTGCGAAAGTATGTTCTCAAATATTGTCCCTGATTTATTTCTACCGATGTGGGTCTGTTGGTGGATATTTTTATATAAATCAGTATATGTCGTACCTTTAGGGTATAGATGGTTGTTCCTAACCAACCGTGAGCTTGGAGCTCTTATTAACATATGGATATCCAGTTAGGATTGGATATATGACAGACTCACGAGGGCCTCCGATAGACATCCTATGTAAGCTGTCAATAGAGCGTCCTCTCGAATTAAGTAGTATTCGTAGTCCTTTGACCTGAGTGCCACGGTGGGCTTGTAAGTGATCCACCATACTTTGGTTCCACGTATGTCACAGACATTTCATGGTGTGACCGCTGGGTGTCGCTGAGTATAGTCCGATATTTATGAAGTCTGGTATGTACAGATATGAGATCTATTAGCTCGCATAGAGAGTTAGATATCTAGATACTTCGAGATTGTATCTCAAAAAGTCTTGTGACCACAAGCATTAATCCCGAGAAAGAGTTTCTACTAGGGTGGAACAATATGACAAACGAGTTTGAACAATATGACAAATGAGTTTGCACATATTGTTCAGTGAGATACAAGTCTAGAGATAGGATATGGATGAGCATATGGGAATTTGACTGTGATAATCGATATCCTCGCACATCTAAAACATCATGACGGAATGACTATATGTATGTGTTGTAACCTCAATTTGCATGGTTTAACGCGCTGATTTACATATCCGTGACGTGTGCGTGGGGTAATATTCACGGACTCATGAAATAGTTTCATTTGAAGAATCGGGCGTGGACCTAAGGAGTCCCGCAATATGGAGTGTACTCATTGTGCATTGAGACAGCGTGCTAAATTAAATTGTTTAATCCAGTAATATTCAGTACTACCATGAGAATGCGTACGTGTCTGTATTTAAGCGTTAAATACAATAATTAGTCAATAATTATTATTTGCTAATTGTATAAAGACACGTGGTGCATTGTGAACTGTCGGTTGAGTTTATCCAAGTGTGAGATTTGGTGGGACCCACTAGGGGATAAACTTGGTAACTATTAATCAGGGGTAAAATGGTCATTTCACATAATTATTTAATTATTAAATAATTATAAATATCTCATTATAATATTATTATTATATATATATATATTAGAATATAGTTGTCATGCATTATTCTTTTAAATATATTATTATTTTAACATATGAGATATATATACATTAGTGTGTGAAGTGTGAAAATGGGAAATGAAAGAAGGAAAATGAAAATTGTTTTATTTTTATTAGTGTGCTGAGAATGGAAAATGAGAAGAAGAAAAATGGAATTGTCTCATTTTTCTTTTTGTGAGACCATAAGGGAGAAAAGAGAAGCAAAATGGTTTTGTTTCATTTTTTCTTCTTTGAGGTTGTGTGAAACAATTGCAAATTGCTTCAATTTCTATTTCATTTTCTTTTGAAAAAAGAAAAAATACATACAACTGACTATTTTAAGAGTTTAAGAGTTAAACTCAGTGCTGGATATAGAGCTGTTATTCTAGCTCGCAAAATCTGCCTAATTGATGACTAGAATTGCCAACGAGTTGGTCTCCATGTGGACTCTGAGGATACCCGTGTATAACTTTATACGTTATGATAGTTTCTCAACCTTCTAATATATTAATATGATTAATATATTTATTGTGTTTATTGCATGTTTTAATTTTTTCACAGCGCTAAATATATATGTGATGCGTATTTTATACAACAAACACAATTGCACATGTATACATTCACGTATATAAGATCCACAATAATATATTTTCAAATACTATGTTCTTGATCTATCTTTATTGATGCGGATCTATTGGTGAAGACCTTATTATATATAGATCAATGTATGTCTATATTTGAATGGTCTAGATATTTAATCTTAGCAGACCATAAGTTTAATGGAAGCTCGTATAGAGATATAGGTGTTCAGTAAGGACTGGGTACTAAACAGATTCACAAGGACCTTCAATAGACATCCCATAAAACCGTCAATAGAGAGTCTTCTAAAATTGAGTAGTATTTTTGATCCTTGACTTGATCGCCACGATGGGCTTATAAATGATCCACCATACTTTGGTTCTACATATGTCAGAAATATTTCATAGTCTGACCGTTGGGTGTCGCTGGGTATGGTCTGATGTTCATGGAGTCCGATGTACGTAGATATAGGATCCATCAGCTCATTTGGGTGAGTAATATATCCTGATGCTCCAAGATTGTGTTTTAGAAAGTCTTATGGCCATAAGCAGTAATACATGAAAAAAGAGTTTTATCCTAAGGATAAATAATATCACAAAAGTGTTTGCGGATATTATTTATTAAAATACGAATCTAGAGATAAGTTTAAAGTTGAGCATATGGAGATTTGATGGTGTTGATCTATGTCTCCGCTCTTTCAAGATATAAATGATTGTGGGATTATACAAATATATTATAACCTCAACTTATATTGTTCACGAATATATAGACAAGTTCCATATGACAAACCGAGTATGGACCTAGAGAGTCTCACAATATGAAGTGTACTCGTTGTGCACTAGAGTAGTATATTAGATTAAATAATTCGATCCAAGAAATTCTAGCAAACCAAAAATATGTTTTAGGATTTCTCGGGTTGTGCACTTTTTTAGATTTAAATGTTAAGTACATCACTTAATTAGTTGACAAGAGTTGTTAACCAAAAGGATGTTGACAAGTGGCACAATATTGTCTATGATTTATTTTTACCTTGAAATGGCTTATTAACCTTACTAGTAAAAATAAGTAAGGTAAAAGTAATTATTAAAAGATTATTTTTGAATAATTAATACAAAAGTCAGTTATTATTATTATTATAAAATGAAAAACACTAACTATAGTAATTGTAAAATTAATACAATGAAGGGCTTTGATGTTGGTCATTTAATTACTTAAAATAAGTAAAAATATTTCATTTGTTAGATAAAGAAATATTTGGGTGGCCATTAATCAAGTGCTTGACTAAATTAATCGAGTGAGATGACCAATAATTATGAATGGTGGGAGAGCACTTTCATTTGCCATCATTTGGATAAAACCAAATGAAGTGTTCATTCATTCATTGAAGGTGCATCATACGAGTGAGAGATTGAGAGAGAGTATGGTTAAGTGTTTTGTAAGTGTTCTAACAATAATCTTGAAAGAGAACAAAGACAAAACTATTCTATTTCATTGCATCTCTTATAAGAAACAAAGTCAAATAGAATCAAAGGGTTTAAAGGTTAAGCACCTATTGTTAAAAATTTAGGACCTGCTATTTTAGCCTCACAATCCCATCATTTTTGTTGTGAACTAGAATTGTACAAGAATTCACTTTAAGGTGAGCTTCGAAATTTAAATCTTCACTGAAGTTTATCAAAGGTAAGTTTTTGTAATCTTAAGTTGTTAATGATTTAATTTACATGTGTATATGTTGATTACATGCTTAATTTTACTAAAAATGTGTATGTAATACATATATTTAGTTTGTTCAACATGTACACAATCACATACATACACCCCAAAATACGTTAATAAGAGAGTGCTGAGATACTTGTAAGGTACTCTTGATTATGACATCCTATATAAGAGAGTTAAAGACTCAAGATTAATAGGATATTCAAACAGTGATTGAGCCTAATGTTTAGATGATATGAAGAGCACTTCAGGCCATGTTTTTTTCTCTTAGTTCTGCAACATGTTATTAAATTTCAAGAAGCAAAAACTTGTGGTGCAATAATCTGCAGAAGTAGAATATGTTGCAGTCTATTTGGCTTAGAAGAATTCTTAAAGATTTTGAAAAGAAGCAAGACAAGCTATTACAATATTTTGTGACAACAAATTAGCCATTGCCATTGTCAAAAATCCAGTCCATAATGATCGCACTAAGTATATTACGATCAAATATCATTTCATTAGAGATGACTTGAAAATAGTGATATTCAAATTGAATATTTCATAACAGAGGAGCAGCTAGCTGATATCCTAACCAAGGCACTTCTAAAAAAAAAAATTCTGCTACTTTAGAGAATTTATTGTAATTATAAAAAAATGCATTAAAGGGGGAGTGTTAAAATTTTAAAGCACTTTCTCAAAGATAAAAAATATTTGCTAGTAAGTGCATAATTTTTTTGCAAAATTAGTTGGGAGTATGCTGTTCCAATTAATGTGTTGTTAAAAATATTTGTAGGCCAATTAATAAGCTGCCATATTAATTAATGTAGTTGAGTGTTGGCAGTTTATGTATTACATCTATAAATAGATGTTCAAGCATTTGTTGTAAGCAATCAATTAATGAGAGAAATATAATGTGAGTGTGTGTAGAAAATACAAAAATAGAAAATGCAAAAATTATAAGCTCTGCAATAATAACTCAAGAAAAATATTTTTTGCCTTGATTTTTATTTTCATTTCAGCTCTTGTTTAAACACAAACACACAACTTAAATTCCAACAACCACTAGTATCCTATGTAAATGTTTACAAATATTTTTCTTCCTCGTTGACGAATGATTCTATTTTTTGTACAAAGTTAGGAAGGACCTCCTCCGTATATAAGCAAATAAAATTTGTCTTTTAGAGAAACGAACATCAAGTGGAGGTTTTCAGAGCCTAAGAGTGGTGAGCAAAAATTCTTCAGAAGAGATTGCTAGCTTTTGTTAGGTTGTAGTTAAGGATATTTTAAGGTTAAAGAAGGTGTTTAATAGATTATTCATATTAGAGAATGGCTTAAAACACTTCTAAAAGGTTATAGTGACTTGTGTATTACCCGAAGGTCCAATAGGGCCTCTAAAACAGTGCTAGGTCATGACAATGGACTTAAGGTTTTAGTGTAATAAAGCAAAGCTTGCCATAATAAAAACACAACTTGGTATCCAAGCTAAAAAAATAGAGAGTTTTTGACATATTTTATTTAACCGAGAAGTTAGAAAGGCCAAGAACTATAGGGTTAGCATAGTCTTGTGGTTCCTAATTTAAAACACAATCTCAACAAGTAATTAAATAATAAAATACAAGATAAGAAAACAACATACAAAAATTATGTGGTTCAACCTATAAGTCTATTATTGGAGTTCATAATTAAGATAATATTTATTTTTTTAACTGAATTCTAAATAAATCTATATAACTAAATATGAATGACATTTTTTTTTACTTAATATATGAATATAAGAGTGAAGTTATTTATTTTTTTAAATTAAAAAATATCTTAAAATTAATGCTTTTACATTCATGCCTTACAAATTTTTAATGTTAAATTAAAAAAACTTTAAAATTATATAAATAATATAATATATAATTATATAAAATAATATTAAAATATTACAAAGAAGTGATTTATTGCACCCTTTTATGATGTGTGTATCTAAATATATATATATATATATTTAAAGTTGTAAGTATTATTTCTCTAAGAGTTTTGACCTAAAATCAAAACCCAAAATAGGTGAACTAAAGTTCAAGGGCATTTTGTCCTAAACTAATCATATATCCCCAAACAAAAACCTACTTGATATCTAGGTTTAAGCCTTAAGAAGGTCATTCAGACCTTCCCAAACACGTTAGACCATGAGGAGCTTAAAGGCTTACATTAACTCCAAATACCATAATTTAAGGGATTCTCGTCAACCATTATCCAATAAAGGAAGCTCCAAAATCTTAGAATGAGAATCAATTTTGTTAACCTCAAGCCAACCACAATTCACGGTGAGAATGAAGCCTATATTTCACAGGATGAAACAACAAGGAACAACTATAAGAAGGTAAAGCCATAACGTCCAAAGATAATGATATTTTTTTTCCTTTTGCACATGAGCTTGAAAACTTAATATATGTATATGATGTAAACTTAGTTTACGCCATATCTACATACTAAAGATGTTTTAGAGATTGAATTAGATATAATTAAGTTAAGAAGATACATGGTTGTTTCTAAGGCATAACCCTAGAATGAGATGAGTAAAATTGAATAACTCATAATTAATCTCACCATTTAAAAATAGTCATATTTGTCATTTTTACTACACCTTTATATTGGGATAACCCTAATGCAGTTAACTAGTACAATATCTATAGTAACTTGTATCTACAACCGGTAAGAATAAGTATTTATATATGTATAAATATACGTATTTTATTTGTATGTGGGTGATACTTGATTTATATATTGTTATTAGTAGTGTTTTTATAAGTTAAGGACATACTATTAGTATTGGGTTTATTTGTAAGACTTTAGATTTATTTTAGGGACTAAATTGTAATACTTTAAAAGTTTTGGGGACAAATTCGTAAATACTAAAAATTTGCCTCTTAGTATAAAAATACACTTTTGAAACCCTAATTTGCTCATTTTTGGGTCGAGCTATCCCTTTAAGAGAGAGAAGAGAGGAATAGAGAGGAGAGAAAGAGAAGAAAAAGAAGAAAAAGAAGAAAAAGAAGAAGAAATTAGAATCTTAAATTTTAAGAGGTATATCACACCTATTTCTCAATTTATTGGTATTAATTAAGTTAATTCCTTTAAGTTTTGATATCTAAAAATATGTATAATTAAGGATTTGATGTGTATTTCGTAAGATCTTATGAGAATTGATGATGATCTATAAGATAGCTTAATAAATCATGATGAATTGTGAAATTTCTGCTTGATAGTCTCTTGATCCAGTAATTTTATAAATTTTTGTGATTCGATTCTAGTTTTGAATTTTGAGTATATAAAATTAGACATGTTTAAGATCATCTGTGACTTTGAATCAATTCAAAATTCCAAAAATTAAATTTTTGTGAATTTATCAAAATGACCCTAAAATTCTAGAACTTTCCTATGTGAACAGTATAATACAATGACAAACAATTTTTGTCCTACTGAATGACCTTAAAAAATTACGAATTTATGGAATATGATAATTTTATATGTCTAATATAATATACAAGGAATTGAGAATTTAGATCAATGTGGTTGAAGTGTTATGATTTTCTAAAGTGTATCAGCTCATTGCAGTATTTGATTAACAGAAAGAGTGAGTCATCACATTCGTGTAGTGGCATATTGGTACATGTGAGAAGGCTCATCGATGATCAGGGTGAGGGTTTGGCTTTTACCTTCGGGCATGAGCATTATATATGTGTGATTTAAAAACCTCACTTGTACTATTCCTCTCATACGGTATGTCACCTACGAGTGACATTTGGCTTATTATGTGATATGTGATATGTGATATGTAAGTCCTACTAAGTAATAGTTGAGTGATGATATTCCTATTATATGTTTTGAAAGAATGTGTAAGCGCTTACATGACATGTGATTTGATAAGATTATGATTTTGATTGATCACAGCATATCATACATATGCATTGTGTACATATATATATTTGTATTTGATACATGAAAAACTAGTATGCTTACTGAGTTTTATACTCATTATAGTTTATGATGATTTCAGGTAAATAAGGTACATGTGTGCTTAGCGGATTTGGCAAGGCGTCTACTGTTTCTTGGGTTCCCTAAGTTGCTAGGTTGCTGAGTGTTTTATTTAGGGACACGTGGGATAAGATATTTGACTTGTCCCTATTCAATAAATACTTATGTATTATTGTATTGTGTGTGGTTGGATTTAGTTTAAGTTTCACCAAGTGTGGTTATGGATTGATTTTAAGTAAGAATTTGCAATGAATATATTCTGGGCTTCCGGTAATAAAGTTGCTACTGGTGACGTAGTAGAGTGTTAATCTCTGAGAAAACTCTGTGTATCTCCGGTTTAATAATTGTCCCAGTCATAATTCAATTGCTATAATTCTGAAAGAAATCGAAATGAATGTTTAAATATGTTCAATAGAAGATTATGGGTATATGTTAAATTATGAGTTGATTTTTAGTGTTGAACTCACTAACAACTTGTTAAGGATTTCTATGTTGAATTAAAATTTGAATTTTTGTGCAATACTATACATGAGTGCACTTTATTGAATGAATATAAGTTATGTCATGTATAAGATCTTTTGGGTCTGGGGCGTGACAATATCCTATTCTCTAACAAATAGATCATGTACTCATTATAAAGTTATTTGACACTTTGATAAGATTAAAGTGTCTTTATGTGTTTCCATAATTGTCTTTTCATTTTTGCCTGAAACTCCTTAAATTTATCAAATACCTCAGAATTATAGCACGTTACATATACATAACCGAATATAGAATAATCATAAATGAAAATGATGAAATATTTATAACCTTCTCTAACTTATATGCTCATAGGCCCATACACATTAGAGTGCACTATTTTTTGTGCTTCAGTGGCTTTATTACCTTTAACATTAAAAGTCTTATTGTCATTTGATCTTTTATACAAGATTCACATACTGCAATTTTAATTAGCTCAAAGGTTCATCTTTAACTAGTTTTTGGATAATTTCTAGATTAATATGATTAGATGTAGATGCCAAAGATATATTTCATTAGCGAGAGTCATTTTAATTTTCTTATGGTGATTATATTCATTATTCATTTTTTTATGCTAAACAGTAAGTTTATTTTAGAAAATATACAATATAGACTGTTAACTAGTGTACCAGAATATATAATTAACTTATTCGTTTTGATTACCACAATTTAGTAAAAAATAATATAATAATCAAATTTATTCAATAACTAACTGAAATTAATTTTTATTTAAGTTTTGGTACTAACAAATAGTTCTCTAATACTAAAGTCTTAAAATATCAAAATAAAGATGAACAACTACATCTGCTTTAGCTGTAACAGTTGTATCATTTCCTAACCTAAGACTAATTTCTTTTATCATTGAGTGATTTAGTCTATTGGAATCCTTACAATGAATTACAAATGTGATTAATGGCTTCAAAATCTACTATTCAAGAATCTGTAGAAACAATCACTAAACACGTTTTAAAAAAAGAATATCACTAGAAGTTAAAGTTGTCTTCTTAGCTATTGAAAGAAAAATATTATAACTAAGCTTAAATTCTTTAAAATACTCATCGAAATTAACTTGAGCTCATCTATAATGTCCATCTCTACTTACTTGTCTCTTTTTATGGGTTAGGTATTTTAGGCTTTTAATTTTCTTTGATCTAATTATTTTTTAAATTAAATTAGACATATTTTAGGGTTAAAATTCTTATTGGGCCTAAAAAATTTTAGGCTCAATAATTTTATTAAAATAACCTAAATAAATTTTTATAAAATAAAAAAAAAAGAGTTTGGGCTAACTTTTAATTTGCAAAAACTCAAAAATAGTTCACAAATTAATTTGGGTTCGAATTGGGATCTATTTGTAAATTTTATAAAGTTTTCTGGTCAAATCATAATTACTCAAAAAATTAATTCTATTTAGGACTATTTGTATAATTTTAAAAATATTATGATCAAAATAAGATTTATCTAAAATATAAATTTTGTTTGGGGCCTATTTACAAAATTTTAAAAATATTTTAGCTAAAACAAAATTAGCCAAAACTTTGTGGGGGGGTTATTTCAAAATTGCCATATGAAACCCTAATTCCATCTTGTTCTCATACGGTCGCCACCCTATTTTCTACCTAGCCTTCGACCATCGTGAAACCATTCGTCAATTACTGCTAACAACATAGAAGATCCTGTCCAGCCACCGCTAACATTTTATAAAAATTCTATGCTTTAAAGAAAATATTTTTCTCATTTTTTATAAAAATTAATCCAATATTTCAATTCTTTAGATTGACATATTAAAATTCTATGCTAACTAATTGGTTTACAATAAATTTAAGAATACGGAGATTAACCAAGAGTAAAAAATGTGATATTATTTTATAACCGTCTCTTGTTACAATTTAAAAAAAATATCTAACCTTGAATTTATTATTGTAGGTATAACCATTCATCAAATATTTAACAAAAATAACAATTATAGATTAAATTTGTTATTGGTGCCACAATAAGCAATTTTTGTGATACATAAAATAAATTATATATAATATAAAACAAGGCAACTTTGATACTAATTGTTGGATAAATTTTTTTTATGATTAATTAAATAATTTATACAAAATCCAGATCGTTTTGTTCATAATTACATATATAGGATTAGAGAATTACCTCAATTCCT
The DNA here is from genome assembly GCA_946807835.1 of Ailanthus altissimus. Lineage (NCBI taxonomy): Eukaryota > Viridiplantae > Streptophyta > Magnoliopsida > Sapindales > Simaroubaceae > Ailanthus > Ailanthus altissimus. The sequence continues at coordinate 28,663,025 of OX327684.1, forward strand.
CATTTGATAAACTTTGAATTGACCAGTTGCAATCTTTTTTATATCCTCAATTTTCAAACTCATACATGTAGGTACGTAAATCTTTCTTAACTCTCAAACTCACGCATACCAAGTGTCACGTCATAAGTGTTCTCAAGCATTTTCTCGAACACTTAGTGCACAACAAATCCTCCTAGAGGCTATATGGGCCATTGGAGCGGATCGCGAGTCGGTGCTTCTAGAAGACCCGCTGACATGGGTGAAGATCTGGACTTTCTATACCCGTATTTGAAAGATTAATATTCTATAGCAAATGCGATAACATCTAGGAATATTCTGTGGCATATTATTCCATCTTATATGTATACCGTTGAATTTTTTATACCTCAGTCGTCGATTGTATAGGGCTGTTAGTATATAAGGGGGAGACCCTCAGTTGTACAAAGCATAATCTCATAGCTTGTAATTTCTTCAGCAATATAGAGAGATTTTTCTCAAACACCTTGTATGTGAATTTTCTCCTCTCTTTTTTGTGTGGTATTTTCTAGGCTGATTAATGTGCAATGCGTCTAAGGTCGCACGATTTTAAAAAGTCCGTGACACAAGGCAATGCTTATAGACTAAGAGAAGAGGAGTAGCCTAATTTTCTTCTGTTAATATAAAATAAGTAATAGGATTATTATTCTACTTTTACTACTTTCTACCTCCCTTATATATGGGCAACTTTATTAGAGATTTAGAGTTTGATTAAAATTTTGAATTTAGAGTTTGATTAGGATTTAAGTTAGTAGAAGAATTGTTAGACCTATAAGCTTCCTAACTCCAACTTAAAAAACTCAGTCTAAGTCATCATTAACGTACCAGATCTTCTAAGTTAGCCATAGATTATTCTACTAAAAGCTAAATGCTGCACTCTAGTAACCCATATAAAACAAATAAAAGTTCATTTTAATTAAAAAAATTTCAATTAAATTAGCATTGTTCCAATAATAACTACTTAATTAACCTTCTAATTGATGTCCATAATTAAAGTTAAGTCATGAAAAAATATTTTTTCTCTTTAATTAATTATTTACTCATAAGTTATTGAATGTTTTAATGATCATTTTTCAATATGTCTATATTTATAAATAAATTTACACATAAATATTATTATTTAATAAAAAATTTATTAAATAAACTGTGACCAGAGATTTAAATGATCAAGCATAATAAACAACTTAGGTAAATCTCATTAAGTAGATTCCATCTTATATATATATATATATATATATATATATATTCTTATTATCTATGAAATTATACCTCCAAGCTATCGAGATTTTGGCCATTTATATGGATCTCATTCTATGATAACTTAAAAGATACAATACATGAATATAATCATATTACTTGCTCAAGATTAAAGTCAATTAAGCTTATTAAAGTTTAATTAATCATATCAAAATTCACAGTAGTCCCGTTCAATGTATTATATACATTAGTTTTTTACTTAAAGTTTCTACTTCAATGATTAAGGTAAATCATTTATTATAAAAAGTAGAAAAACTACAACTTTATATAATAAAATACCATTTTCATTAATAGTTGTGAATAAGATTTAATTTATAAAAAGCAAATTTGTGATTTATACCTTCTGCATTAGTATCATATGCTTAATAAAAAGATCACATACTTTTAAATATTGGTTTATCAATGTATGCTCAATTATATGTATAAATAAACTCCATTAATCAGAAAACATCCTTTTACATATTTTTAGAGTATAAAATAATATTAATATTTTCTAATAAAATGAACCTTTAAGAGAAATGGTGGTTCTTGTTGAGCTGTTGTCCCACGTAAGAAAAGAGTGGAAAGATAGAAGAGTTTATAAAGAAAAGGGTCACCCACCTAATAGGCTAATCTTTTGGGTTAGATGTTGGACCTTGAGCCTATTCTCTAACAATGGTATTAGAGCTAGGTTCTGAGGTCCAAAAGTGTGGTGGACACTCAGTGTGTCGAACAAGACCTCGGTGTTCCTCCTTCCACTGATGAAGGTTTTGTTCGACGAAAGATTGTTGAGTTGTTGTTCCACGTAAGAAAATAGTAGAAAGATAGAAAAGTTTATAAGGAGAAATACCACACCACCTAATAAGCTAGTCTTATGGGTTAGATGTTAGACCTTTGGCCTATCTCCTAACAGTTCTTTAGGAATTGTCTAACTTTGATTAGCTTTTTTTTATCTTGAAACATATAAGAGCATCAATTTAAGTAAAGAAAAGCACATGACTTATGGATAGTGGAGATGTTTGATGTTCATATGCTTTATGGTTGCTCTTTAGTTATAATTATTATTATTCTCTCCAAAAAAATCACATTTAGGCCTAAAGCTTCTAGATTCAAAAGAAGTTAGTCCCCAAAGGCCTAACCAAACATTCCTGTGGGACAGCCCTCCTCAGAGTCCATCACTCCTTGCAGGACAGCCTACTCCGAAGATAAGCCCATGATAATAGCCATCAGGCCAGACCCTGACAAGGCTAGAAAGCAGAGAACCTACTCGAATTCAAAGGATCTGATCGGCAATCGAAGCATCTCCTCGGCAGGAAAAGCTAAGATACGACCAAAATCATCCTTTACACACTAATCAGATCGATTTATCTCATCGTCTGCATGATCAATGAAGAAACTGAGTCAGAACAGACACCAGTTCGGTTGTCTGCCGAATAGGCCGATCAGGTATAGATAGTGAAGTCACCAGAAGACTAACTCTTTGAGAAGACCTCGGACCACGATCGAGCCGAATAGGAAGAGACTACTAGAAAATCGACCCGAGCAGATCGAACTTAGTCACACACTTAACTAAATCCACTGGCGAAGACAAGCATAAAGAATATGCCGAAAATATGTTTATCGTATGTCAGAAAGATACTTGGCGTGTAACAGAAGCATGTCAAAAGAAGATTAGCAGAATAATATTTGGCGTGTGACAGAAACACAGCAGAAGCAGAGTCAGAAGCATGTCAGGGAATATGTTAGAAATATGTCCAAAAAGTTCTCTGAAGATCAGTACTATAAAAAAAAAAGACACAGAAGTAAAGAATGATACCAAAAAAAACAGAAGAACTAAACACAAAGAGAAAAAAGGGTCTTTTCTTTTATTCTTCAGCATTTTGCTTAACCTTTTTACCAGTCTCCCACCATAAAGATCCTTTTCTGACTTAAACATCAGAGAGTCTTTGCCGAAATTCACTTTGACAAGACCATCATGATAGCTTCGCTTGTGTTTTGTAGGTTTTGTCGTAGCTTACGAGAAAGAGAAGATCCAGCTTTCCGTAAGCAAGCCCAACCAGAATGAGTCCCTAAGTGCTGATTCTTGCTAATAAACAAATTCAAAGTTCGTTGACCGGAAGAACTATTTTTTTCCGGTCAACAATTATAATTTGTTATAAAACTATTCAACCATCTTAAATTATCCAATCATGATTCTGGAAGTGCTTGAAGCCTATACACCTGATACACATGGGGATTAACATAACCTAATAGAATAAAAAGGAGATATGCAGGTTCAATGGTATCGGTCCTCAATACAATTTCAGAAACCCAATTGTTGCATCATATTGAGAGGGGAACCAACAATTAATAATAATAATAATGATAAAGAAAAAGAACGACAGGAAGTGGTGGGACGCATGACAAACCCGAGATTCCACTCGATGCGTCTGAAAAATCTGTATTTGGGCGTGTCAAAGTTACTCAATAGCTTTCTACAATTTCTGAATCTAGGCGACGTGTGAAGAATATGCTAGCCCATAACACCACGTAATTCGTGCAAAGGAAACTGGATGAACTGTCAACTAATTCAATAAATTATTGAGAATCTGCTGCACACAATTACAGTTTGCCTCAAAATATTTTCTTTAAAACTCAAAATCTTGAACGAGTATGGAAAATTCATCTTTTTAATTGATGTTAGTCAAGAAGTTATGTATCTACATTCAGAACGCATCTGATACCTTCTTGACGTTTATCTCAAAGTCCTCTAATTCTAATCGCTTTACTCGTTTCTTCTTGGTCTATAATATTGGCATAGAAAAGCTAGCCTAGAAACTTTAATCTCCTAATCACTTGGCCTTTATAATCTGTACTACTGTAGATTCTAGACTTTCAATATCAAAAAGCGCTGGAGAAAAAGGAAGGAATATGGTCCTAAACCATCAAATCTTTTTGAAACGATGGAAAATGTTTCTTCTTTACGCTCTAGAAATTGCTGTGAAGGAATCCTGCTGAATTTTCTCCCCCAGAATTCAACAAATAATAATTTTGAACGTCCGTCAGAATCACAATAATTAAGTTCTTTAATATTATTTTTTTCCCCACTGGATTGAATAATTTCTGATTTCTCTTATTTCTGGTGCAAGTATAAATCAGAGCTTCTTGAGCCTCACAATCTGCAGTCGGGTTCCAATTTAATCACTAATATCTCCCAAACCTTTCCTACGTTTAGTTGCTGTCAATGGAAAAGAAACGCAACAGCAGCCTCGATGCCTGTGAAAAATTCTTCAAATCAATTACAGTTACTTCTCCCTTCAGAACCATTCACCCCATCTCACATCATCCACAAGATTCCATGCATGCCAAACCTTCACCATCAGCTTCTATTACTACTGCTAAAATTCATCCTGCCACCCAACACCCGAAAACACATAAAATCAAGGAAGCAACTGAGATTGTTCCCATCAAGTTTGAGAATTCAAGCCTGCCCCATGAGAAAGCTAAGCACGATCCTGTTAATGGCCAATTCGCCAATGTTGCACCAAAGAATGGATCTCTATTACAAATTGCTCCAACGAAAACGGGTAAAACAAAGCCGAAGGCCAATGTGACGGAGCAAGAAAAGAATGTCTCCAGGAAAGGTGAGATTGAACCTCAATTACATGTGTTATCAACTCAGCAGAAACTCAAGCCCAGGGCAGACAAGACTTCTCCACCGCAGGTAGCTGGCCGTGGCCGCCAAGGAGCGTGGACTAATGGCAAAGTTGAACCACCTCAAGTTTCCAGGTTGGAAATTAACAAATTGGGTGAAAATATGGAAGATGCATTCACTGATTACATCAACCGTGCAAAGATTAAGATTAGAACTACATCGAGTGTTGATGGAACGAGTGTTGGCGATGGAAGCAAGTCGTCAGCATCAGGAAAAGACGCCGGCGAAGATGAATTTTCAGATTATATCAATCGTGCTAAGATGAAGATGCTCAGAACTATGACAAGCTTTATTGGCGGAAGGAGTGACTCCATGAAATAAAGTATTTTCAAGGTTGAAAAAAAAAATCTTGGTGCCACAACTATTGCTTAAAGGTTTGATGAATGAGGGTTGCTTTCTTGCTTTTAATAATAGCCTGTGTACGAGCGTAGAACGTAATTAAGCAAAGCCTGTTTTTGGTGTGCTTAATTACTTCTTTCATATTATTCTTGAATGGAATAATTTTGTTATTTCTATGTGTTGTGTAATTCATTATTTTATTCTAGTAATATCTTATGAGGTTTCAGTATCGCGCTTGATTGCTGGGATTGATCAAATAAAATACAATATGTTCCTTGTGTATCTTCCTTCCTATATGATATATATTTATTTTCAAAAACTATAAATTTCAATTATGCAAATATATCAAAATGTTGGCATGAACGACATATTGATCACCGGCCCTCTTGTTTAAATTTTCTTGTTGGTTTTCCGGAACTGGCTTTAACACACCTTTGTCTTGGCTTATTTAATGACTATCATACTATTAGATGCTTAGAGTCAATCGAAATGAACGGCTGCTCCCACCGATACTTCCTCGCTGTGGTTGGGGAGAAACATATGCTTGTTTTAGTTGTTGAAATTACATGTACTCGTCATACGATCTGCAGGTGTGGACATATACTATTGTACAACATGCTCCTTGCACATAACCAACGATCCTCCTTGCACATAACCAAAGACATTCCGGCATTGAGGATATGCTCTAATATTTATAGCAACTGTACTGCATCAAAACACTTGGATGATCAGAATTCTGATTTTCTGCCGTCAATTCTTCTAGACATTCTTTTCCATCGTAGATGATTTACCTCTAGACATTCTTGTATTTTGATGAAAGTGACAGTAATGTTTATGTACCAGTTTCTGCCATCTTGTCTATGTTGAAGTATGTATCTTTTCTGAATTGAGCATTCCAGGTCATGTTCATGGCTGCTATGATGTGGCCTCAAACTCTGTTGCAGTTTTTTGGCTTTATATATATACGTCTTCTCTAATAAAATAATTTGCCTATATATATATATATATATACGTTTTTTCTAATAATATATCAGAAATATCAGGGCTGTTCTTGTACACTGCCAGGGGTACAGAGTTTCATGTTTATATCACTTATGAACACCTTACCTGTTATTTACTTCTGACACAGTTGATTTATGCAACTGTACCTTGAAGAGTTGTATCTTCGGGGATTGTGAGTTTTTTCTTTTCTTTTTTAATCGTTTGCTATTGCTAAGTACACTTATAGGATTTGGAGATATACTGAGTTTTTTTCTGCTGCTCCCACCCATTTATAACCCAACCCAATTGTTACCCAAAATATCTATTGTTTAAGGAAGTGCTTACAGCCTACACCTGAAACATATGCGGATTAACACAACCTTATCGAAGACAAAAGAAAGAAATATGCTGGTTCGATGTTATCTGTTCTTAATACAATTTTAGGAACTACTAATGCCATATTGAGAGGGGCACCAACCTTTGCTGATTCGATGTTATAAAGTTGCAAAGAAATATGCCGGTTCGATGTTATCAATTCTCAATATATTTAGAAATTGTATCATATTGAGAGGGCAACCCAAGCCATAAATAGAAAACAACTTGTTAGCCTCAGAGATTAGGAGATTTTAAGCTTATGAGTTAAATTTATTTTTTAAAAATAACATATTGATCTCTCAAATAATTAGATTGAGATGATCTCTCTTAATGCGTATTGGGCTTTTAAAGCCCCCAATTCAAGACTTTGAATTCAATTAAGACCGATCAATAAAACAAGTAATCACAAACAAAAATAATTTTATAATAGTTTGGTTCAATGTAAACCTATACTTATTCCATCGAATTTAATTAGTCTATTCAAATGTACTAATAAATAATTTTTTTATAACAAAAATACAAGGAATCAAAGTAATTACAAAATTAAAGAGAGTAATTACAAGAGGCTTTGTGTTTTTCTATTTTTGTGCCCAAGTGTAATTTTTAAGTTTATAATTCATTCTCAAAGTCTTTCTCTTAGAATACTTGATTGTTTTGCCTCCTTTTTATAAATATTTTTGTATTTATAGTGTTATTAGAATTAGGACATGCTTTTACTTTCTTTGTACTTATTCTGAAATTAAAAAAGTAGGATTTGTATTGAGAATCTTAAAATTCTAAGATTCTTAAAGATAAAGCTATTTTGAGTTGTTGATCAGTTATATTTCTCCTGTTCTACTTTTGAAGAATTTTAGTGGTCGATTCTTGAAGAGCTTATGTGGTCGACTTGACTTAGAATGAGTTGCTGAGAATACTTGTTAATGCCAAAGTCTTTAGGACTAATGATTACGGACAAGTTTTGAAAATACTCTTTTGTTTGATATTCGATTTTTCTAATGGTAGTGAGTCCAGGCCTAGCTACAATGAATCATTTTGTAGGCTATAATAGACCTTCTCAAGATTGAGTTTGGTACAAAATCTTGGAAGAACACAACTAAAAAGTAGTAAATAATAATAATAATAATTTACAGGAAGTGGTGTGAAACAAATAACAAACTCGAGATTCCACTTATTGCGTCTGAAATCTGTAATTAGACGTGTCAAAGTTACCAGGTAGCTTTCTATGATTTCCATATCTAGGGGACAGAATACCACTTAATTGATGGAAAATAAATTATATACTAATTAAGAAACTGAAAGGGCAATGAACTAACTGAAGAAGTTCTTGAAAAATCTTCCGGACACAGTTAGAGTTCAGAATCTTTAAGGGGGGTTGTAGGAAGTTACTCATCAATTGATGTTTGTCAAGAAATGGAGTGGTATAGTACAATTGGAACGCATCTGATACCTTCTTGACGTTTACAAGAAGCAGCTCTAATTCTATTTGCTATACTCGTTTCTTCCGTTGTTTCATATAGTGAGTAACAGCTAGAGACTATTAAATGTGGTTAATCACTTATTAGTTTTTTATAAGCTATGCTATTATAGATTCTAGATTTTCAAGATCAAAGAGGACAGGAGAAAAAAATTAGGAATATGATCCTAAACCATCACATCTTTTTGAAAAAAAAAGGAAAGTTTTTTCTTTACTCTTTAAAACTGCTGTCAAGGAATCCTGCCGAGGTTTCTCCCCCATAATTACGCAAATCATAATATTAGATCGTCTGTTAGAATCCCAATAATAATTATTTAATATTATAGTTACTGCTATTTTCCACTTGATTGAAATGCTTGTTTCTTGGTGCAAGTATAAATCACAGCTTCCTGAGCCTCACAATAGGCAATCGGGTTCCCACTCATTCACCGATTAACATCTCCCAAACACAGCAAGCTTTCCAACTTTTAGTTGTTTTCATGGAAAAGAAGCGCAACAGCTACCCTGATGCCTGTGAGAAGTTCTTCAAATCAATTACCGTCACTTTTCCCTTCAGACTGTTTCGTCGCATCTCACATCATCAACAAGAATCCATGCCTGCCAATCCTTCACCACCAGTTTCCATTCCAAAACATCCTGCTGCCCAACTCCTGAAAACACCTAAAAGCAAGGAAGCAACTGAAGTTGTTCCCATCAAGTTCGAGAATTCGAGCCTGCCAAATGGGAAAGCTAAGCAAGCTGCAAAGCCACGTGCTCCTGTTGGTGTCCAATTTGTCACTGGTGCACCAAAGGGTGAAGCCGTCTCACAAATTGCTCCAATGAAAGCGGATAAAACCAACCCCACGGCCGAGGCGACTGAGCAAGAAAAGAATGTTACCAGGAAAGGTAAGCGTATGTTATCATTTCAGCAGAAATTCAAGTCGAGGGTAGATAAGACTCCTTCAGCAGAGGCAAGTAGTGGGCAAAGCCATGGTCACCAAGGAGCCAAGACTAACGTCAAACCTCAACCATCTCAAGATCCCAGCACGGAGAGTAACAAAGTAGATGCAAATATTGAAGATAAATTCACTGACTACATCAATCGTACAAATATTACAATTAGAACTACATCAGGTGTTGATGGAAAGACTGTTGGTGATGGGAATAATGGAAAGAATTCATCAGCACCAGCAGAAGATAACAGAGGAGATCAATTTTTGGATTATGTTAATCGTGCTAAGAAGAAGATGCTCCGAACTATGACAAGCTTTATTGGCGGAAGGAGTGACTCCATGAAATAAACAACTTTCAGGGCTACAAATTCTTGGGACATCAAGAAGTACTACTTAAAAAAGGTATGATGAATAATTAAGGGACGTTGCTCTCATGCTTCTATAATAGCTGCTGATTCATCCTATTATTTGTTTGCGAGCGAAGAAGCTAATTAAGCAAAGCCTCTTTGTGTTGTGCTTTATTTACCTTTTCATAGAATTATTGAAATGCAATAATTTGTTGTTTATATCTGTTGTATAATCTATTATTTCATTGTACTGATTTCTTACGGGGTTTTATATCTCATATGATTGTTGTACTGATTTCTTACAAGGTTTTATATCTCTTATATTATTGGGAGCGATCAAATTTAATAAAACTTATCTTTAATATTAATATTAAATTTTAATTTATCAATTTATAATTTTTGATTGAGTGATAAACTAATATAATATTAAAATTAAGGTTTTAATTTTGAATTCTTTACATTTAATTTTAATTAATTTCTTTGATTTCTCTCTATTTCAATCTTCACGAATCCACTTTGTTATTATCAGTTAGTTTTTTTATTTCTCTGTTTCACTCTCCCGAGATTCAATTTGTTAAATTCAAATCCACGTGAATCTCATATTTTACTGTTAAAATTACAACACCAAATTAAATTAAATTAATTACAACATCAAGCCCAAGATTAAGCCCAAATATTTACAAGCCCAATTCTTGAAGTTTTTAGATTATGTAAGATATTTTAAGTTAATAATTAAGGAGATAAGTATTATAAACTTGTGTGGTTAATAAATTTTTACATTATTTTATTTGTGTGGTTTTGGTTTGTTGAAACTAAGTATAAATACCCCCCTCCCTCATTTAGTTTTGCAAGCAAGCAAGTTAAGAATAAAGAGTTGATCAAAGAATTTGATCAATTGTTGAGCAAAGAATTTGATCAATTGTTGAGAGTTTAGAGTGTTAGAGAGTTGAGCAAATAATAAGCTCAACAAAGAGTGTGTGGGAGTTGAGTTGTGAGTGTTATGTTGTAAATGAGAAAGAGTGAGAGTTTCTAAATTTTGTGTTGTAAGTTTTGTATTAATAAAAGTGTTCCATTTGTACTCTATTATTCTCTACATTTACATGAGTAGGACTACTAAAATTTATCTTTAATATTAATACTAAATTCACTATGTTAAATTCAAATATATGTAAGATTCACATTTTATGCGATGAGAACTATTAAGACTTATTTTTAATACTAACATGAAATTTTTACCTATCAACTTAAATTTTTTGGTGAAGTAATAAACTAAAAAAACAAATAAAATATATTGTTTGCGTATCTTTCTCTTATGTGATATATATTTTAGTTCATAAAAATATAAATTTCGATTATGGAAACGGCATGAAGGAAATATTGATCAGCCAATTGTTTAAATCATTCCGTTGGTACATTTGTCGGCACTAGTTTGTAAATTCTGATTCGGCTGTACAGATTAATTAAATTAAATTTATTTTTAAAGTGAAAGTATTTTTTATGCATGAATCACATTGCATTTCTTGTTATTTTTTTTTTATTTTAAAACCAATTCTGTTTAGGAATAATAGTTAGGGAGTCCTCGATATGATCAAGAACAAATAAGAAAAGGGAAAAAGAATATTGATGAATAATATATCTTATATAATTTGGATAATCAATAACTTATTGTCAATTAACTTATATCGCTATAATAATTTATCATCCAATGCCTCACGGGCATTTCATTATGAACAAAAATGGGAACATTTAGAAATTTTGATGTATTTATCTGCACTTAAATATGAGATCGGGGATGTCCATGAAAAGAGAAAAAATCTCTAGTTGCATTCTTTTCTTCTACCCGAGGCTGCAATCTCTATATACATATCAAACTTTTCATTGAGTGCGATTAAATATCAAGACTTCTTACATTTATAAAGATAAAATTTCTTACCAATTAAATAAATTAGAATATATATATATGATTATGGGATTTACCCTACGCAAACGCACGATGCCAGTAGTACATAATCTTATTTTCTAGTAGGTATATAAGTTATTAAAAAGGGCATTTTGTGTGCATGTATAAAAGTGGCATGAGGGCAAAAACTATAACGATAATGGACGTAACCTTAGATTAAGGGTGAATCACTATATTTAATATCATTTCATAAATTTTAATGGTATATGAAGTTGTATTTATGAGAAAATAAAAAATATATCTTATATGTGAGAGACATATTGAGATTTACTCGCATAAAAATTAGTATATAATCAAAATAAAATAAAAGACTTATGATAAAGTTGTATTCGGTAATATTTTAATATAACTAAATATTCAATTTGCAAGAAACTTGTCTTTTATTTTATTATAAAATATGTATTTTAATAAGTTTTATATTTTTTTTAAAAAATGTACATTTTATCGTTAGAGTTGAAACAAGAATAAGTCAGCACACAAATTAATCTATCATACAAATTAATTTTTGAAGTCTTTAATTTTAAATAAACCTTGACATAATAATTCACTGGAATTGAATTAACCATTAAGGTTAAATTCATTTTAAAATATATATGATTATGAAATAGACAAAAAAATATATATTATTTGTGGGTAAAAGTTTGAGTGCGTGCACACAAAAAAAAAAATCAAAAGATAGCAAATTGAAATTATCATTAAGAATTATGATTAACAAATTTCTTTGTAGTTCTTAATTCCTAAAAAGTAGAAAACTAAATTAAATATAAATTAATTCCTATTATATATTAAAGTAAAAAAAATATAAATCAATTCTAAATTATGTTATAAATGTAAGAAGTACAAAAAAATTTGAAGTACATTAATTTTTAAAAATAGGAATAGTGTAAGTAAAAATACAAATTTTAGGTAACTAAATAAATAATTAATTAATAGTTTTTAAAAAATATATATAATTTTTGTTAAAATTGGTGATTCAACAATCATGTGTAAGTATGAATTGAGATAAATATTAATGGAGAGTCATCATAAAATCAAGTACGCAACGGACATATGAGAGAAAAGCAAGGCGAAGAGTTGGAGTAAGGAGAAGCACGAAAATAAAAGGATACAACTCCAGGTTGCAGCGCTGGATAGGGTCACACTAGCTCTACGGCGCCTAACTTTGAGAACTTTTATTTTTTGTTCAAATTTGATTTCTTTAAAAGGGTTTCGAACTTTTACACATATGGAGTCTTTTTCCAATTAAGTTTAGGGTTTCTATTGACTTAATAAGCATTATATAAAACTCTTATAAACCCTTAAAATTGATCAAATATTAAATAGAAACTCTAAAAGATATTAAAAAATTAAGCAGACATTAAGTGTTTGTGTGTATTATAGTATAACCATTATGAGCGTTTACTATTCTTATGTGAATAAAAGTACACTAAATAAATTACTTTAAGAGTTTTTTATTTTATTTTATTTTATTTTATTTTATAATTTTTAAAAAAATTAATAAAAGAGATTAGAATATTTTAATTCACCATGAACATATACCAAATCACATAAATTGAGTATGTGTGTATTCTGATTTGATCTTGATCTTATTTTTCTTACTTTTATATTTACTTGTAATTATACACTTTAGCCAAAAAAAAAAGAGGATATTAAGGTAAAAGACTAATTTCAAATAAAAATTAATACTAAACCTAATTTCTCCCCTTCAACAATTTCTTTTTAAATAGCTAGAGTGGGTGGATTGACACCCAATCAATTCATGCTGGGAGTAGACTAAAGTTAAGTTTAAGACTGCTAAGTCGAGTCAACTTTAACTTTTAAGCAAGTCCTATTAAATTTAAAAATAAGTCAATTGTCCTAATATTTTGGTTGCTTCTTTCAATTTTTTTAATAATTGTTTCAAATCGTTATATGTCCCAAATTTCTATTACATTTTTAAATATTTTTTAATGCAACCCATAAATTGAAACATGCAATTATGTACTTAAAATGTGTTAAAAAGAAAATTGGCAACTCTTTCATACATTGTATAGTAAACGTACCCTTTCAAAATATACCCCCTTTCAACGCTAGTTATTGATTGAAAGTGCATTTTAATATGTATTATGTATTTAAAAAAGATTAGTAATAATATTAAATAATAAAATGCTTGGTATTGTCTCCAGGATGCATGTGATTTACAATCTTCTGTTTTCAAAGTTAACCCATAGCCCAAATGAGCTACCTTCAAGGTCTCTTAAAGACTTCGGAGCCCATGAAATTGCTCCGTTCTTCGCACGATTTTGGTAGTTTTACTTAGTACAAACATATTCGACTCTTGACTCTTGAATAGTCAAACTTGAACTTAGACCATTTCCAAAGTTGGCAATGACATTTGAATTTACTTTCAACGCCCAGAAAGTGAGCTATTACAGCTAACAGCTCGTGCCATTGTTTTGCACGCGCGCGCCCCCTTGTCTGCCTTCATCTAGAAACTTATATTTGTCAAATTTCATTGCATTATTTCCCAAACTGCAGGTTGGTATATTTTGCCTGCCTTCTTGCTTTTTATTTCTAATTCGGTCTTGTTTTTATCAATCAGCTGTCATTTCATAAGGACTGATTGCTTGGATGTTTTATTTGTCTCTCTTTGCATACGTCCAGTCTTTGCTGAAATGCTATGCTTTGTTGTTCGTAATGCCACACGCCCGCACCAGTCCACACTCTACAAAAGACTTTGCCTCCTATTTCATCATTCATATCAATACTTGTTACTGACTTTTTATTATTATTTATGCTTCTCTATTTTATTTAAAAAAAATGAAAAGAGGGTCACTTTCGAAATGACCTTTGATGCGCCAGTTTAGCCATAAGGGTTAAGAGGAACAAATGAAATTAAGAGTGACCGTGTATAAGCTTTCCCATCGTATCTCATGCAGCAACAAACGCGTATATATTTTGAGTTTATTTATGTCATAACCATTTTCATGGTATAAAACTTTTTTTTGTTTCCATCCCTTCAATGAAGCCCAGGACAGGGCTGATTTGAGCCATTTGACCCTAAACACTGTCCATGAGATGAGACTTTCAAAAAAAAAATAAAAAAGTTAGCCTTTGGGTATTCTGAAAAGAGTAGAAATAATATGCCATCTGCCTTTTTGGTACCAAACTCTTGACTTTACAAATATAATTCAGCCAGCACTATATCTATCTATATATGGCAAGCACGATGGCGCAGGTCTCTTCCCTTACTATGTAAACTATTAAAATGATATATTTATTTTCCTCTATGTTTAAATAAAAATAAGATTTTGTTACTAAATTTATACAACTGAACCCAATAAAGTCAAGGGGCAAACATATTTGTGTTAACAGTTCGATAATAAAGAATTAATAATATATTTATTTTCACATTAGTAGAGCTTTTAAATTCAATTTTGCTCTTTCATATTAAAAAAAAAATCAAAAGGCAAATAAAACAAAATCACTCCAAGGTCAACATATAAAAAAACAATTTATATGAAAAGGGTTAGAATCTATATAGCATATAAAAAAATTGAGAGAATTAAGCATGGCTCCGCCCCCTGCTCCAAGGTCTAACAAATGGAGAAGATTATTTTAGTACAATTCGAGGCACATAACGCAATAGAAAGTTACATAACCGTTTCTGATCAAATAAATGTCTCTTTCAATTGACATTTATGAATATTAATTGCTTTCAATTCATTGCATGTTCACATACTGACACCCAAGCCAAGATAGACACTGACACATACAGCATCTTCGTTATTATTGTTTTTCACTTGGACAATTTGCATGCGTTGTGAGATAAGCAATTTGGAGCAAGGGTAGTAACAAAATACATATTTATGTTAAAATAGGCTTGTGTCAAGTAAAATGGAAAGTGTAAAACAAAAAGTAATTCTATTAGTATTAAGGCTTCAATATCATGCTATAAACGTATTCGCCCAATCGAGCCAACTTACTAGTTTTGCTCTTATTGCACCTGAAGGATCATCCCATATTTGCATATTTCATATCGAATGCAAACAATTATTAAAGCAGAGTGATGGTAACACCAATTAGTTTTGGGTTCCAAGGGATTGCTGGTTTGATCAAATAAGGTCATTGGGTTTGTTTAATTAGGCAGGCCGTTGTCCTCCTAATTCCATTTATTAAAGTATCTGGCAGAAGCATGTATGATTACTTCAATTTAGAGAGTGAATCTTTCAGAATAACATAAAATATAAATATATTGATAGGGCCACCGGCATGACTTAATTATCTGTGATTGTTTAAACATAGGTCAAGCGTTCCTCAATGATAACGATGGAGTAGCAGTAGCAAGCATGTTGCCATTGCTGGCTCTTCCGTAAACAAAGTTATATTAAAACAAAGAATGTTGTAATAATAAATACATAAGATTTATTTATTGCAACAACCCTTTCGATTAAAATTAGTGACTAGTGAGAGAGAGAGAGAGCTATGTCACTTCATTCATTCACGCCCCCAATATCTTATTAGGCAAAGAGGGGCGAGACGATCGGCAATTGAATGGAGTGGATCGATGTGATCTCAGGTTTTGTTCCTTTTTAGTAAACTATGTACACTTTAATTGTCTATCAATTTTGACTTGATCTACGCCAACATCATTCGGATTCGACACAATTAATTATCCTGAATTCCGAAATGTGTCGCGATAGACGGCTTCATAATTCTATAATTTTATCTTAGCTCTTAAACAAAGTTTCATTTCAAAACGATTTCATTGGAAAAAGAAAATTAGTAAAAGGGCGATTTTTCTTCCCTCCATTTTCCTTGTGATGTTTATTTTATTAACGAAATTAGACTAAATAGCAGTAGGAAAGGGCATGCATGTAGATGCCTGCTTGAAATTGTCAAACGTAAAAGCAAGGGGTAAAAGCTAACATAATATAAGCTAAAACCTATGTACATGTTGTTGGGTATAGGTTTGGCTCGCTTTTCTATCAAATTCATAAAAAAACTTGTTGAAGCATGTTGAAATTTTGGTGATTCAACAATTTTGATTAGATAAGAATTGAGATGAGTACTAAAGAGAAGAGTTACAAGAAGTTTAGAACGTATGGAATACGAAGAGGAAAGCAAAATGGGACTCGAAGACGCAAAGGAAGCAAAGAAAACACGGAATGAGCCACCAGGGCTAAGCGTCGCAGCACCCAGACCAGAAGCTCAGTGCTGCGGCGCTAGGACCTGAGCGCCGCAGCGCCAGAAGCGGCAGAGAGTTTGTTTTTTCTAAATTTCGAGTTTTGAAAAATTTTTGACTTCCAAAACAAGTGGACTCTTACTCCAACAAGGAATAAGGTTAGTAGGCACGAAATAAACACTATATAAATACTTGTAAACCCTTTAGTTGAGACTAAGCATTAAGGGGGACTCTAAGAGAGGGGAAGAATTAGGTAGACACTAAGTGCTTGTGTGAGCTAGGGTGGAACCGTCGTTTGGGTGTTCATTGTTCGTGGTAGAGTAAAGGTACACTAAACATTAGGTCCTTTTGAGGGTTCTTCATTAGATTTTCCTTGTAAAATCTCTAGGGAGTTAATAAAAGATGTTAGAATCCTTGGATCGACCATGGACGTAGGCAATTGGCTGAACCACGTAAGATTGTATTGTACTCTTTTATATTCTGCTTTGGATTCTTAGTATTTTGCTTGATAAATAGGTTATTCCGTTGCAAAAAGAGGTTAGGGTTCAAGGTTAAACTTGGAGTTCTTTGCTTTAACCTAATCTCAAGAGGGAGAAGAGTGATCCCTCCCTCAACAAACTGGTATTAAAGCAAGGTTCGATAATACACACCTGGGGTATTTAAACCATAGCTGCGATCAAGCAAGAAATAGAGAAGTTCAATGGGATGAATGACTTTAATATTTAGACGAAGAAGGTTATGACTCTACTAATGAAGGAAGGGTTAGACTCAGCCTTGGAGGAAGCCAGCTCCTTAACTAGCGAAGGGACAACAACCTCAAAGTCTAGGCAGAAAGATTGGGACACAATTCAGAAAAAGGCTCAAAGCACCATAATCTTAGCGTTGAGCGACGAAGTATTAAGGGAAGTTAGTGATGAAGAAATAGCTTTAGGGCTATGGAAGAGACTCGATGCATTATATATGAAGAAAGTCTCTTGCAAATAGACTTCTTGTGAAGAATAAATTACAGCACGAGAGATCTTCATTAAGAGCCCACATTGACGAGTTCAACAAAATCATCATAAGTCTTGAGCAACTAGGCATCAAGACTGAGGATGAAGACAATGCCATTATCTTATTAAATTCGTTGTCGAAGAGCTATGAAAGCTTTGTGAATATGTTGTTGTATGGAAAGAAGTCTTTAATGATGAATGACATCAAGACATCATTGAAGTCAAAAGAATTGACAAAGAGATATGAATCCGAGAGTGGAGTAACATTGTTTGCACAAATGAGGAAGAACAACCAATCAAAGAGGAGATCTAAGAAATGTTTCCTTTGTAATAAGAAATGGTACTTTGTGAAAGATTGTATGAAATCAAAAGGCCAAGGAAGATGGGCTACAATCGGTACTGAGAAAAATACCGAAGTTGTAGACACATTGGTAACCTTAAGGGGAAAGTACGCTGGCAAATGGATACTAGATTTGGGGTGTCGCATCCATATGTGTCCCGACAGATCGATGTTTACCAACTACAAAGTTAAGAGAAGTAAAGCTCTAACAGGGAATGACATGACTTGTGAGATCATGAGAGTTGGTGGCATAAGACTGAAATACAAGGTAGAGAAACTAGGGACTTACATGGTGTAAGACATGTTCCTAAGCTGAAGAGGAACTTGATTTACCTAGGCAGGCTCGATGAGGAAGGGTATTCGGTTATAGCAAAAAAAAAAAATTGAGGGTAGAGAAATAATCTATAAGGTTTGATGGTAATAAGCACGATATGGAGCTCTATGTGCTTACTGGGATGGCCATGAGTGGCCCAACGCGGGGTATTGGGGTAATACAGACCACTAGACGACATCCAAACCATGCTCACCTAGATGATGAAGGTCGAAAAAGAGTGCAACACATTCATACCTTATACAAGGTGCACGAATGCATATGGAGACCAAAGTCACTAGCTCGGGAAAAGTTAAGTCTTAGTATAGACTTAACTGGACTCAACTCTAGATAATAGAGTATTGGTGTGGACTGGATCCAGAAGCCTTTTTATTTGGAAGATTTTGAATCAAGGAAGGGTTTGTTGGAGATTTGGTGGTTCAATAATCTTGGATGGACAAGAATTGAGATGAATAACAAAAAGTTGAGTTACAAAAAGTCTAAACCGTGTGGGACATGTATGTAGAAGTCTAAAACATGTGGGACACGAAGGGGAAAGTGAAACGGAACTCGAAGATATAAAGGAAGCGAAGAAAATGAGGAAGAAGCCACCAAGGCTGAGCACCGCAGTGCCCAGATTAAAAGCTCAGCGTCGCAACGCCAGAAGTGGCAGAGAGTTTTTTTTCTGAATTTTGAGTTTTGAGAAGTTTTGGACTTCTAAAACAAGTGAAGTTTTACTCCAATAAGGAATATGGTTAGTATGCACGAAATAAACCCTATATAAACACTTGTAAACCCTTTAATTGAGATTAAATATTAAGATAGACTCTAAGATAAGGGAAGAATTTGGTAGACATTAAGTGCTTGTGTGTGCTCGGGTGGAACTGTCGTTTGGGTGTTCATTGTTCGTGGAAGAATAAGGGTACACTAAACATTAGGTTCTTTTAAGGGTTCTTCATTGAGTTTTCCTTGTAAAATCTCTAGGGAGTTAATAAGAGAAGTTAGGATTCTTGGATCCACCATAAACATAGGCAATTGGCTGAACCACATAAGATTATATTGTACTCTTTTATATTCTGCTTTGGATTCTTGGTATTTTACTTGATAAACAAGTTATTCCGCTGCAAAAAGAGGTTAGGGTTCAAGGTTAAACTTGGGGTTCTTCACTTTAACCTAATATTAATAGGGAAAATGGCGATTCCTCCCTCAATAAACTGGTATTAGAGTAAGGTTTGATAATACACACCTGGAGTATTTAAACCATGGCTGCGATCAAGCAAGAAATAGATAAATTTAATGGGATGAATGACTTCAATCTTTGGAAGAAGAAGGTTAGGGCTCTACTAAATAAGAAGGGGTTAGACTTAGCCTTAGAAGAAGTCAACTCCTCAACTAGCGAAGAGACAACAACCTCAAAGTCCGAGCTGAAAGATTGTGACACAATTCATAAAATAGCTCATAGCACTATAATCTTAGCATTGAACGATGAAGTATTAAGGGAAGTTGGTGATGAAGAAACAGCTTTGGGGCTATAGAAGAGACTCGATGCATTATACATAAAGAAACCTCTTGCAAATAGACTTCTTGTAAAGAAAAACTACATCGGCTAACAATGCATAAGAGATATTCATTGAGAGCCCACATTGACGAGTTCAACAAGATCATCATAAGTCTTGAGCAACTGGGCATCAAGATTGAGGATGAAGACAAGGCCATTATCATGTTAAGTTCGTTACTGAAGAGCTATGAGAGTTTTGTGGATACGCTGCTATATGAAAAGCAGTCTTTAACGATGAATGACGTCAAGGTATAATTAACTCAAAAGAATTGACAAAGAGATCTGAATCCAAGAGTGGAGCAACATTAATTGCACAAGGGAGAAAGAGCAACCAATCAAGAAGGAGATCCAAGAAGTGTTTTCTTTGTAATAAGAAAGAGCATTTTGTGAAGGATTGTTCGAAATCAAAAGGCCAAGGAGGGTAGGCTGTAATCAATATTGAATAAGATATCAAAGTTGTAGACACATTAGTAGCCTCAAAGGAAAAATACGCTGGCTAATGGATACTAGATTCGCGGTGCAGCGTCTATTTATGTCTCGACAGATCGATGTTTACCAATTACAAAGCCAAGATAGGTAAAGCTCTAATAAGGAATGACATGACTTGTGAGATCATAAGAGTTGGTGACATAAGGCTAAGGATGCAAAGTGGAGAAATTAGGAACTTACATGGTGTAAGACATGTTCCTAAGCTAAGGAGGAACTTGATTTCCTTAGGCAAGCTCAATGAGGAAAGGTATTCGGTTAGAGAGAAAAAAAACTGAAGGTAGATAAATGACCTATAAGATTTTAGGATGAAAAGCACAATATAAGGGATCTATGTGCTTACTGGGATGGCCATGAGTGGCCCAACACAGGGTGTTGGGGTAATGCAAACTATTAGGCGATATCCATACCGTGCTCACCGAGGTGATAAGGGTCGAAAATGAGTGTAACGCATCCATACCCTATACAAGATGCACGAATGCCTTTGAAGACTAAAGTCAATAGCCCGAAAAAAGTTAAATCTTGGTGGAGACTTAACTGGACTCAACTCTATGTGATAGAGTATTGGTGTAGATCAGATCCAGAAGCCTTCTTATTTGGAAGATTTTGAATCAATGAATGATTTGTTGGAGATTTGGTAGTTCAACAATCTTAGTTGGACAAGAATTGAGATGAATACCAAGAGAATCATAAGAAGTCTAGAACGTGTGGGACACGAAAGGAGAAGCGAAGCAGGACTCCAAGATGCAAAGAAAACACGAAAGAAGCCGTCAGGGCTCAGCGCCACGACGCTGGGTCCTCAGTGCCGCAATGCTGGGACTTGAGCGCCGTGACGCCAGAAGCGGCAAAGAGTTTGTTTTTTCTGAATTTTGAGTTATAAAAAGTTTTAGACTTTTAAAACAAATGGACTCTTACTCCAACAAGGAATATGGTTAGTAGGCACGAAATAAACCCTATATAAATATTTGTAAACCCTTTAGTTGAGATTAAGCATTAAGAGAGACTCTAAGAAAGGGAACGAACTGGGTAGACACTAAGTGCTTATGTGCGCTATGGTGAAATCGTCGTTTGGGTGTTCATTATTCGTGGTAGAGTAAGGGTGCACTAAAGATTAGGTCTTTTTGAGGGTTCTTCATTGGGTTTTCTTTGTAAAATCTCTAAGGAGTTAATAAGAGGTGATAGGATCCTTGTATCCACCGTGGATGTAGGCAATTGACTGAATCACGTGAGATTGTATTGTGCTCTTTTATATTCTACTTTGAATGCTTTGTATTTTGCTTGATAAATTGGTTATTCTGCTGGCAAGGAGGTTAAAATTCAATGTTAAACTTGGGATTCTTTGCTTTAACCTAATCTCAAGAAAGAGAAGGGTGGTCCCTTCCTCAACAAAGTAGAAGCACACAAACAAGTAATATAACTCAATCAATATATGCAGAACAAGTTATTAAGGAACTAGAGAGAGAAAGGGTAGAAGAAGAACACATAGAAATTTACGTGGTTCGACAACTTGTCTACGTTCACAGCGGATTAAGATCACTCACATATATTATTGAATCACAAGATACTCACAAAGTATGCCATTTACAAGAAAAACTCATAAAGAAACACTCTCTCTTGCAATTAATAGATTTTCTCTTACTAAGAATCATAAAGAATATTTAATCACAAAGATCTCACTTAAATATGTTTACAAGCCAATAGAGAGCTTTTATATAGGCTTTGGAACGTCCTAAGTTGACAATAAATGTGTGGGAGTCATATTAGGGAGTCTTGAAACAAGTAAGAGACGAAATAAGTAAGTATCAAAACGAGAAACTGTTCTCCCGCCCAGCGCCACGGCACTCAGTGCCCATCGTCGCAGCTCTGGTGAGCTCACCTGGGCATTGCGACGCTCGTCACTTAGCACTGCGGCGCTCAGGTTCTATTCTGAGCACCACGAGTCCCAACCTTGATCCCCACAACTTCTACACCTAAACACCGCCCCTTCATCTTTCACCTCTTTTTATGTTTATTTTCAATCTTCGAGTATCCTACCTATTTAGTTTAATTTTTAAATTATATTTTAATAATTTTTTATTAATATTCTTACAAAACTTAACTTATACATTGTATGGGTGCTAAAATACAATACATATCCAATCATATAAACCACCACTACTGAGTCCCGTGGCTACCGGTCACTGCTCACATCACCATATCTATATTTTTCTTTATTCTAGAATATTAATACCATTCCAACTAAAAGTCCTGACAATAAATCAAAGTCACCGTTACAAATTGTGGCGCACTCCTTTATTCAAAGTTCATTAACTACCAACCCTAAAAAAGTTTTTAAAAAAATTGAAAAAAGCAAATTTTCTAAAGTTCTAGACTTCTATGAACATAAGAATATGTAAGCACCAAGTATTTATTCTATTTTCAAAGTTTAATGGCCCTAACGCATCAAGCATGATAAGGAAAGAACCATGAGCTTCGCTAACATTGACTTTAGGCTTTAGCTTTACGAGGGAACCCGGATAGATATCTAGTTATAATTCACTTTCAAAGACCAAATAATTAAGCTAACTACCCAATTCTACATACAAATCATTGGAGGAATCCCGTTCCTTATTTATCTTTGCAGCTTTTTATATTTTTGGACGGTTGTTATGTACCCCCGTGGCATGTTTATGCTTCCATATCCATAATGCCTTGCCGTGATAAAATAAATAATAAATAATAATATGCCCATCTAGTTAATACTGATGATCCACGCACAGATTCTTTTGTTATCTCCACGGTTCTCGACCGTCCAAAATTATTGTTATAGAAAAAACAAAAAGAAAAAAAGTGAAGCACCAAAAAGTGTGAGGGAGAGAGAAAAGAAAAACAGAGAGGCCTTAGCCTTACTATCTTGGTCGATCAGGATTTTTTGCTGGGCTGGTTTGATTCTCATTAGGTGAAAGTTTAACCAAGGGTAAAAAGATATTAGTTCTCCTTGAACCCAAACGAAAAGAACAAAATTATTTAATTAATCAAGTAAGATTCAATTATGGGTTAGGAAAAAAGATTAGAGAATCTGTTGATAATAGTTATTTATTTAATCAGAAATAAAATATTCCAAAAGAATATGCTTAAATCTGGTAGAGATTGATGCTTATAACATGCAGAGTTCTAATTGGCAACTAATTGAAATGACTGATCATAATAATAATAAAATAATAATAATAATAATAAATTAATGATGATAATAAATTTGACTTTGAAAAGAGGTGGTGAGTGGGTGTGAATCATGGGATAGTCTCCATCCAAATGGCACACTTTTGAAGGAGGAGAGCAGCAGCTTAAACAAGTCCGTTAACACAGACCTCTTGTTTGTTCATGTGCAGCCTTGACTTGTTGCTGAAAAGGGGCAATGGAATGCCAGTGGCACTGACCCATTTTTGTGGTGGATGTGGATCCCATCTTTTCGGGGAGGAGCTTTGCTTAGGCTTTAGCTCTTGCCCTTGGCTTCCAAGTTCCAACTTAGCCACATTAACATCTTGCTTTCTTCTCGTTGCCTAAACCACTTTTAATTTGATTCTGGTTTTCATGTAAGAATCCAGTAAAGATAAAGTGTTAAGATGTTAAAGTTAATCTTAGGGAAAGAAAAATTCTCCTCTCATTAAAAGAAATGGCTTTGTCTTTTTCAACACAAAATTTTTCTTCTCTTTGCAAAAGCCCCGTGAAAGTGACTCATAAAGCTCTAACACAAAGAGATTCTATAAGCCTATTTATATATATATATCGCTCTCTCTTTTTGAGCACATTTTATGAAGAGTGTGCATTACGTTGTTCTCGGGAGGGAGTGGTTCTTGTAATATTATATGTGTTGTAAAAAATTCTCAAATTGTAATTTAATATAAATTACTTAGTTTATTCTATGCTTTTTCTCTTAGCTCACATGATTATGTTTAAATTCTTATAATTTACGTTTTTCTTTTAAGTATAACTTTCATACACCAAAATATCTCTTTATATAATTTTTATAAATATTCTAACATATTTATATGTATAAGGTTTTTATTTTAAGTATAATTTTTATTTGCTTGCTTGGACATCAAGACCCTTTTATTCTTTAAGAAAAAAAGATAATAAAAAGAAGCGAAAGTGAAAATTTTAATTTAATCGAAAGAAGAGATATTAATAGAATTGAGTGAAAAATGGGGAGGAAGAAGCAGGAGCTGAAACGTAGCGGGTGGCTGGTGAAGTAGTCGGCTAATAAGCTTGAGGGAGATGGGTAAGAAGTGCATGTCTTTTGTGGTGGTAAGGGTATCGTCTGCATGTGCGCAATAGCGCTCTGGGCGGCCACAACAGAAGCGCACCCATTAAGGCAGGCAAAGCCAAAACCCAAACACCAAAGGCACCCCTCCCCCTTCTTTCCTATTGGACCCCACACACCTTCTCTTCCTCCCCCTCTCCTCTCGTCTATAAGCCGACAATTGAGGCAACTACTCTCTTTCTGTTGGGCCCCACATCCCCCCCGCACCCCCCCAACTGATGATGTTCAGGGCCCCCACACCCATGACACATGATATCTCTCTCTGTTGTCCATGTCATCAATTTAACCGCGCCTGCTTTCTTTATGTTCTTTGACACATTTGCCCTCAATTCTTTTTTCACCTGTAAGTTCAAGTTTTATATAGGTTTGAGTTTTGGGAATTTTGCAACTCAGATTGAACTTTACAATTATTTTGAACTAAAGACAGATCAGTCTATTTTGGAGGCTCAAACTAAATTATTATTTTTTATTATAAAAATTAAAATATTTTATGGGCCATTAAATTTCATATTAGCAACAGAAACTATCGACAAGATTATTCAACCGCACGGGATCTCACATGCAGTCTATCATCCATGAGTTGTCTTTCTAATTTCTCTACCATGTATGCCATTAACAGTACAATCACCCCAATACAGTGATATCATTACTTATGTTGGTTTATTGACATTAATTGTGCTTATTAAAAACATGCTTTAATTATCATTTGAATTACTTATAGCCTTTTATAGGACGGTCCGTGGAGCATTATTTTGTTCGTGACACAGAAAATGAACTTCTCTTTTTCACATTTTGTG
Source organism: Ailanthus altissimus (assembly GCA_946807835.1). Lineage (NCBI taxonomy): Eukaryota > Viridiplantae > Streptophyta > Magnoliopsida > Sapindales > Simaroubaceae > Ailanthus > Ailanthus altissimus. The sequence goes on from OX327684.1 coordinate 28,688,325, forward strand.
CGAAGGATTAATAGTAATGACTCGCTTCTAATTTTTTATTTAATAACACTTGGGAATGAAACACATGCGCGCACGACTCCACCAAATCAATCAAACGCTCACAAGACAAAGCCGTATTACGAAATCACATGATTAAGCATCAACCAATTTTTAAAAGTAGTGTCGCTTTTGTCTACACTCTGCATGGAATTGTTCATCACTCCCAATTTCTCACGTGTAATTAAAAAAACCCAACAATACCAGGCTTTCGCGACTGGTATGCAGCGAGCCTATTTTCGTAATTACACTCCTATCCTCCCTTCAAAATTCCCCACCTTTGCAATCTAACCATCCTTCTTAACCAACGTTCATTTTTATTTTGCCACCTCACCACTGCGAAAGAAATTGCCACGTCATTACAAAGTCCCCACTTGTACGGACATGCCACCCATGACCCTCAATATATAATCCCCAGCTTAAAACCCCCTTCACCTGTGAGTCTGTGACCCCAAAAATCTCGTCTTCACCTCCCCCTCCTTGAATCTCAACACACCCGATACTTCATTTATTTCCATTTTACCCGAATTTTCGGTCCCGATATTTCGGACTCAACGTATACCAGTGCCAAAAATTATTAGACAGAGAGAGTATCTACATCGTAACTCAGAAGTGATGCCGATGGCGGCTGGGCTAGCATCGCCGACGGACCGAGCTGCAGCAGTGGGGCCCACGGGTGTGATGCCGATGCAATCACCGCCTTTGATGATGATGTCGGATGCGTTCGCCAAGGACGCGATCATCGCCTGGTTCCGTGGAGAATTTGCGGCCGCAAACGCTATAATCGACGCTCTGTGTGGTCACTTGGCGCAGGTGAGTGGCGGTGGAGGCCAAGGATCGGAGTACGAGAAGGTGTTCGCGGCGATTCATAGGAGGAGGCTGAACTGGATCTCGGTGCTGCAGATGCAGAAGTACCACTCGATCGCCGAGGTGACGCTGGAGATACGCAAAGTGGGGGAGAAGAAGGCGGAGGAGGAGAAGAAAGAAGACGGTGACGAGAAGAAGTTTGATGAAATTAAGGAGGGTTTGAACTATGGGAATGGTGCGGGGAATGGAGAGAAAGTGACGGAAAGTGAAGGAAATTGTGTTGTCGAAGAAGAGATTATAGTTGAAGAGGATGATTCCCCTAACAGTGATATCACGGATTCAGGTAAGTAGATTCTTTAACTGTGTTATTTCGTGTTTTAACATTTTGTGATTGACTTATCGGAACTTGTGACGGAAAATCGCTTCTGTCAATATATGATAACAGTCCTCTGTTATCAGATTTCTCACTTTTTGTTTGCTCCCGTGGACAGAAATTTATACAATTCTTGTTTAGTTAATTGTTCAAAGTGCAGTTAGCTAGGTACCTCTGAAGATAGCGACTGATCTAGATTCAATTTTCTATTTTCAAGTAATTTGTTAATTTTTTTCAGAATATAACTGAAATTCGTAAAAGAGTTTTCTTTTTTTTTTTATTTTGGTGAGAAAAGAAAAGTTTTTTAATGTGAAATCTGAAAAGTTCTGATGTTTGGTAGCTGAGAAAAATGACAGAATTTTTAAAAAATATATCATATTAGAAAGAATTTTAAAAGCCATTTTCTTAGCAGTTATTAGAAAAAGAATTTTAAAAAAATATGATATTTTCCTCCATTTTCTGAGGAACCAAACGGAATTCTCCACCAGATCCGAGATTCAAACTTGAGCGTGCAATTTTTTCTCACCTCTCGTTAGACATTGAAGGTGTCATTTTGGACGTTTTGATCGCTTCTCAAATGTTAACTAGATTCTTCAAAATAAACATCCCCAGAAAATCCTCAACTTCAGGCATTTTTCAGACAAAATATATTATAAAATATCATATGAATGCAAAAAGGTCAGTATTTTCCCGAGGTTTATGTGAGGTTTGAGAATTCGAGGTGGGTGTAAAAGTTTGGATGCATAGTAAATAACATCACGTTTGATGCAACCGTGCCTCGTATTGTGTGCAATGATTTTTATGTTAGGTGGCGCGTATGCAGCCGTCTGATCCTTAGTTGACATCACGTCATGTGTGCGTAATATTTTTTTTAAAATATTTCTAGTTCTAGAAGAGTTGTTGAGGTGGACAAATTTGACAACGAGTAGTTAGTTGGGCCGAGTTGGCGGGTCAACACAGGTGGGCGATCCGATGAAAGTTCGGAGTTTGAGGACAAAAGTGGTGTTTGGGAAATCAGATCAGTTAGATCCCAAAGGGGGATATAGTACCATCTGCTGTACTTGGTAGCATTGATTTTGACAGCAAAAATGTTTTTGTCGTTTTCCAACTGTCTGAGTCGAACAATTCGTTGCCGAATGTAGAATTAACTGGTACAGTAAGAAAAAAGTAATTTGAAATCAATGACAAATATTATTACCAGCTTTATTGGATCTTAAAATTCGGAGTTTGCCTTGACCTTCCTTAAGAAACAATAGGATAATGATTAAAAAACTGTTTCTTTTTTTTTTATTTTTTAACTTTCTATAAAAAAAAAAATTGCATTATACGCTGTACTGTAAAAATTAAACCAGTACAGTTTATTAATGAAATTTCTAGTAATTTTTTTACATTAATAAGATGGCAAACAGATAGATGTTTATACTTATTTTTACTACGACTGTTTTATAGTTAGGTTTTAGTTGAATTAAAAAGGATTATGGGGAATGCTTCTTTTGTGTGAAACACACAGCATATAAACAGTACGATTCAGAACGATTTATTAGATTTCCTTTTCCGGAACATGATTATCAGTTCATGAATAGAGTCATTTGCTAATTTTACTTGCTCTTTATTTCTTCGCTTTTGCTTTTAGTTAACCACCAATTATGAACAAGAAATCCGAGAAGTGAAGCATATTCAAGCGAGTAATTATTAGTCATCACACTTATGCCAAGTGTGAACAAGTAAAATGTTCGCAATTAAAAGTTGCTTGAAACTTCAATGGGGCTTTGTTCTGATGATAGTTAGAGGGCTTGTTTCTTCTGACAAGATTTAAACTTCATTGGGTGTTGCTTAAGCTCACCAAAAAGTCCAGCTGCAATTGGAAAGAAAGGACTGATTTTTGAATCTGTCCTTGTCATCTCTGAGCCATATTTCTTTATCTTATTATGACAGTGTTAACTCATTTAATTTTTTTCCGCATGGAATGTAGGATCTCAAGAAATGCAGCCCACTGCCGAACCTATTGAAATATGCTCAAATCATGAAGACTGTGATGGACGACGTTCCCAAATCAAGCTGACAAAAGGATTTGCAGCCAAGGAGCAAGTGAAAGGCCACATGGCGAGTTCATTCTTTCACAATTTAGAATAACTATTTCCGTAGAGAAGATGGATTTCGGAGAGTTGATATCCTATAATTTTTTGATATGATAAAGAAAAAAGCAGCTGGCTGTTATTGACTGATAAAAAAATTGCCACTGGCAGGTGAATGTTGTGAAAGGGTTGAAGTTATATGAGGACGTGTTCACTGATTCAGAGCTATCTATGTTAACTGACTATGTGAATGAACTCCGGCTTGCTGGCCAGAATGGAGAATTCTCAGGTGACCCACTGCAAAGCCTTCATCTTGTAATCCTTTATTCAATTGCAGTATTTTTTGTATTTGAATTTTTCTTAAGATTGTGAAGGCGACAAGCCAGTTCTTGTAGCTATGTTTGTTTAAGCAGGTGTTAGTCTTTGTCTTTTTTCATTTAGATTACTCTAAGAAAGCATTAAGCACATGCTCATGCTTTTGAGGTTTTGCTTTGTTGAATTTAGGTCTCACTTGTATTAAAACACAGATAATACGATGTTTGAATATCAACTCTGCAATACTGTTCACATTCATCATGAAAAAACATTTAACAAAATAATGCTGCTCAAAAGTGGATGATTTGTTTTGCAGCATCTAAATGAATTTTCATGAATGCATACAGGTGAGACCTTTATTTTATTCAACAAGCAGATGAAGGGAAACAGGAGAGAGCTCATTCAGTTTGGCATTCCAATCTTTGGACACATAAAAGAGGAAGCCACAAGCAACAATCAAATAGGTAACGCATACTTAAAAATTTTGTTAGATTTGTCTTTGTCTCAAATTTGTGATTTGTCCTGTAAATCAACTATCTACATATTTTAAGGTAACATTGTGACTGCACTTTGCACGTTTACAGGTAATCTAGAACCGATTCCAGCTCTTCTTCAATCTGTTATTGATCACCTGGTTCAGTGGCAGTTAATACCAGAATATAAAAGGCCAAATGGATGCATCATTAACTTCTTTGATGAGGTAACTATTATTTTGCTATGTTATCATGTTTTCTCTGTCACTGTTCAGTATATTGAAACCGATCTTTTTAATCTCCTGGACGAACCTTTGATTATTTTTATTCTTATTCAGATTATATTGGAGAGAGTATGCCACTAAGTCACATATTTCTATTTTCCATCTTGCAGGGTGAATATTCCCAACCCTTTCTGAAACCACCTCATTTGGAACAACCTATCTCTACGCTTCTGCTGTCTGAATCAGCAATGGCTTTGGGACGAACTCTTGTGAGCGATAACGATGGGAACTATAAAGGGCCACTCATGCTTTCACTGAAAGAAGGGTATGCATTTGAAACTTTTTCAAAATGTAGAATAACAGGAACTTGCAGAAAAACAAAATTAAAAGATTATGACAGAATTAAAAGAAAACTTAGAAAGTAATTGACAGAACAAATAAGAAGCAATTAGGGAAAGAAATTGCTTTGTCCTTCAGAATCATTTATTGATATAATCACAGGGCTATTAGGTAAATAGAATTTCAAAAATAAATCCTTTATATACCTGTAATATTTTCCTTGTGTAGTACAATGTAATTGAAAATTGAGTTTATGATGGAATCCTAAAAACCTGGCAGGTCACTCTTAGTAATGAGGGGAAACAGTGCTGACACTGCAAGGCACGTTATGTGCCCATCCTCTAACAGAAGGGTCAGCATCACATTCTTCCGAGTTCGACCTGAATCAAGCCAGAGCCAGTCTCCACCAACTAGCCCAACTAGTTCTCTAAGCGGTGCTATGACTCTGTGGCAACCAGGCATCCCAAGTCCATATTCAATGCCAAATGGAGCTCAGGCAATGGATGTGGTGCCCAAATGGGGAGTACTTCGTGCTCCTGTGGTAATGTTAGCTCCAGTGCGTCCTATGGTTCTGAACCCCAGAAGAATGCCTCGTGGCGGTACTGGGGTTTTCTTGCCCTGGACTGCGGGATCAAGAAAACCCTCCAAGCATCTTCCACCCCGTGCTCAAAAAGGGCGATATCTCGCACTACCTTCCCCAGTTGAAAAACTTGTAGCAGAGTCTGCTTCTGAACCAGCCATCAGTGTTGAAGGAACATCAGTGTGAAGTTAGCTTAAAGGCAGCCCCGTTGCTGGGGCAATACGGTAAGAATGTATCATTCTTGTTCACTTCATGCTTACAGGAGTCACCTCTCATTGTACAAACAGGGCTCAAGTGCTGCTACAGGAGTTTGTTTCTTTTTTCATTTTGGTTCTTGTTTCCCTTAGTAAGAATAGGTTCTAATAGTTGGTCACTATACTTTTTCTGTCGATGCCAATTGTGCTAGGCTTCAGAGGTAGTTGAGCTCTTAAGTTTTAATGAGTGCGAATTAGATCTAAACAGAGGCGGAATTTTGTGTTCGGTTCAGTTATTTATATTAATCTTTCTTTTTCCATTGACACGAGGTACGGCTTTGGCTGCTTCTACTTTGTTTTCCTTTCTTATTCTTGTTGATTTATACCTCGATATTCTAATATCCACAATCCAGGATAAGTAAATCCACACGCGGAAGGCTTAGATCGGCTTCTGTATTAATTTACCTGGAGATATTACGTCAATTATGTTGATCATACTTATCAGCACTCTATTCCTTTTAACTATTTTGGAGTGTTTCATGAAGAACTGTACTTTTGAGAATTGGCAACTTATTATCCTTGTATGATAGGAAGAAACTAGAAAGCATGATAAACAAAACGTTGTAAAGGAAAAATCAAACAGATGGAGGATTTGAAAACCTTTTGCACATTCATCTCTCTATAGTAGCTACCTCCACATCATCTCTGGTATTGGTGTTATTTAATGAAACTGCATCATATAAGTTCAGCTGGAGAACTGAAATGCTGGATGGTCCAATCTCCTCCTCTCACCCATAAAATCGCGTCTACATTACCTGTGGCGTATAAGCAATATGCTTGATCATCTCCAGTTGCTTGGATCAACTGGCACTCCAGTATGTCATCTCTCATGTTGAAATTGCAAATTTGCAATGTCCGAAAGCTTTGCTTATATGCTTGATCTTCTCCAGTTGCTTGGATCAACTGGCACTCCAGTATGTCATCTCTTATCTTGAAATTGCAAATTTGGCAACGTCCGAAAGCTTTCAAACTAGGTTACCGATTGAAAGTTCTGCACCACCTCCTGCAACTCCAAGTAGGTCTGTTCAAAGGCTTCGATTGTTTCTTGACTCATTGCCTTGCCAGCGCTATACCAAACCAGCAAAGATCTTCTAAGTGTTAAGTCCCTTCCATTTCCATGACCATTGAGTTCCATAGTCAACTGTAGACTCAATTATATTTTTCGTCAAGATTCACATTCAAACAAGGGCAAAGCCTACAGTAGTCAACTCAGATGTGGTAACTCTCCAGAGAGATGATCAAGTTACTGAACATCTCCTTATTTCCCAACAGAACAATATTGCTCATTGTGATATATCAGCTTTGAGAGTAAATACTTCAGAACTCTTAAAAGAAGGCCCTGAAAATCAAATGGCTCCTAAACTTCTCAAATGTTATTAGAAGTATCGGACAAATGATGGAAGTTGTAAAATGATCGTGACTACATATAACAAACCTATAGTACAAGGATAATAATTAATTAACATTGTGAATCCGCAAATTGGTGTAGACAAAAAAATGAAAAAGGATATTGTTATGACACAGTAGCTTCGACTTCAGATATAAAGATACACTATCATAAATAATATTTGCATTTAAACCAAAAATTAAAGGATAAATACTACGATTTAAAGGATAAATACTCCCTCACCCACATAACACTTAAAGAAATCAATGAGGAGGAAACAGGAACAAAGTGCAACCAATTGTAAGAATACAGACTTATTTTACGTTGTATCAAGCTTTGACTGGCTCATCCTCATCTTCAATATCCCAACTCAAGTCTTCCTCTTCTTCTGCCACACTCAGCCGCTTCCTCAACTCAGCTCTATTTGGGCTCACAACATGGGTCACATTCTTGTCATCAATGCTGCTAAGATCCTCAATCTCATCCCACCCAAGGTCTTCTTCTTCAGCCACAGATGGCTGGCTTGACACAACTGAAAAGCCACTATCTTTACTAGACTCTCCCGGCTCAGCCTTACCAACTGAAGTCACTTTCTCATCTGATTTCAATCGTGAATTTTCCTTATTCATTTCATCACTCTTCTCTACAGCCACTTTCTCATTAACAAAATTGTCACCTCCTGGCTCAGCAACACTTCCCTTACCATCTTCAGCCATATTAGAAATAGAAATCTTCTCTCCCTCAAGATCAACCTGCAAACTCTCCTCCTTTGCAATATTCTCATGAGCTTTATCACCCAACTCCTTGTTTTCAGATAAATCACCCTTTCCTATAATATTAGCTTCTTCACCAACAATTTTCCCAGAATTCTTATGACTCACATCCACAATTTCCATGGAAATTGCTTTTGCCGCCACATTACTCTCACCCTCATTCTCATCATCATCGTCAACATCCCAACTCAAGTCCTCTTCTTCCCTTGAAATTGCTCTCTTCACGAGACTAGCCCTCAAATCCTCAGCTTGTTTAAGCTTAAACACTCTATAAAAGTACCTAGACCAAAAAGTCTCATGATCAACATCATTGGGCACCACCCTTTTGTATATATTTTCCATAGCACCATTTTCTTCAAACAAACTCTCAATTTCCTCACTCATATCATCCAAAACAAATCCAGATTTCCACTTAGTATAATCATCCAAATCATCAACTTCCTCACAATAAGTATCCACATCTCCCTGAATCGCACGCACCTGAGCATCAAAACGACTGTACCGTTTTTGATGCCCGCTATTATTGAGATTATTATTATCAGATGAATCGGATTCGTGATCAACGGCGAGGATTGCGTCCTTACCGTGAGAGATGATCTGGGCCGTCCCTTTCAACACAGTGTTCCCAAACTCATCAATGACGGTGCTCACAGTCCCCAGCGATCCCTGGGCCACTTCAAGTTCCTTTTTGAGACCGGACCCGAATTCCTGCAGATCGCGTCGGTAGGTCTCCATCACCGATTCGGATTTGGTGGTTAGGGTTCTGATTAGCCCGCCGAAGGACCACGCACCGGCAGCAGCAGCAGAACTAGGGTTAGGGTTTTGAGGAGAAGCGGAATCTGAGTTTTCTTCCTGTTGGTGTTGGTGGTGGTGGGTGGTGTCGGGAGAGTCGGATTCGGGTTCGGATTTGGGGCTTGGAGGATCAGGGTCGTCAGCGAAAACGGATTTGAAGAAATTCATGATTAGGGTTTTGAGGAGGAGGTGAGAGGAATGATCGATATTTGCGATCTTGATGGTATGGATGCTGTTAGAACCGGTCCGCTTCGATCCCTCTTTCTTTCTCGTGATGATCCCCACTCACCCCTCTCTCTCTCTTATTGCAAAAAGCATTTTTTTTTTTTTTTTTTTGGAAGAGCTCAAAAAGCAATTTTTTAAGTGCTACGACGGGAAGAGGTAACTCGTTAATCATTATATCCAACTGTTTGCCTCGCTTTCTCTATTGGCAGCAAAAAATAAATAAATAAAAACTAAAAAAATTAATATTAAAAGTTTTTTTCAATTTTTTTCACAATATTTGATTACATTTAGAAAGAGTTTTTAAAAATTAAAAAAAAAATTATTTACTTTTGTAATGTCAATATTACCTTATTATTATTCTTTTTATTTTCATAACCTATTCTTAATAAAAATAAAATCCTATTCAACTATTTAATGTAATATTAAAGTTGTCATATATTTACAATATTAACACTTATTTATTATCATTAAATATTATTTTTTTATTAAGTTCAAATTTTTTATCAAAAATAGTAAATTATTTGAGTTGTTTATTTTGTATTAATAATATTATTTATGAACTTATACTTTTATTTTTACATTGTGCGACTATTAAATATATTATTGAGTATATTTTCTTTACAGAAATAAATGTTAGTATTAATTCAAAAAAAGAATTTTAAAAGAATTTTTTAATTAACAACTAAATAATAGAAAGAAAGTGTATTTGTTGTTGTTAAGCAGTGTTTGCTTGCGGAGAAAATATCGGAAAGTATAGAGAAAGTGAAACTGATGAAGAAAACAGAGAGAATGAAAGTATGAATTTTCAATTCTTTTTCTCTGTATCATTATACAATACATCACACCTATTTATAGTAAATTTCTCACATTGTATATTTGGCAGAATTTGTTGTAACTAACTATCTTAATTATCAATAATAAATATTTTTATTTTTCACGTCATCAGCATTTTATAACTGCAACTTGATGCGTATATGAATCTGTTATACTACCAGAATCATACCTCCATTGTAACGGATTCATACCAGCACCTTCTTCACACCTTCATTCTGTAACTGTTTCATATCAGTGCTGGGTATTTTGTTGTTCTGTTTTCATCCCCCCTCAAGCTCAACGTTCTGAGCACAATGCTTTGAACTTGGTGATGGCTAGAGCTTTAGTAAACACATCTACTACCTTTTGCTCAGAGGGCACATACCGAATCTCTATTTCATTATTGAGGACTTTATCTCTCACAAAATGCACATCTATTTCTATATGCTTTGTTCTATTGTGAAAGACTGGATTAGCAACAAGAGCAGCTGCTCCTTGATTATCACACCACACAACTGGTATGGAGCTTAGGTGAATAGAGAATTCTGCAAATAGGGACTGCAGCCAAGAGAGTTCTGCAGTGACAGCAGCCAAAGCTCTATACTCGAATTCTGTACTCGATCGAGCAACTACTCTTTGTTTCTTTGAGCTCCAAGACACCAAGTTGCCAGCAAAGTAAACACAGTAGCCTCCAAAAGACTTCCTGTCATCTATATCACACCCCCAATCAACATCGGTGAATGCTGTCAAGCTCAAATTTTTTCCAGGTCTGAAAACTAATCCATGATGCTTAGTACCTTGAAGATACCTTAAAATTCTCTTGCAACACTGCTAATGTTGCTGAAAGGAACTGACTCAGCTTGTTGACAGAGAAAGAGATCTCAGGTCTAGTCATTGTAACATATTGTAACGCTCCTATTACACTTCGATATAGAGTCTCATCTGCAAATTTCTTATTTTCTGTTATAGACAGTTTGAGACCAGTGCTCATGGGAGTGGGACTGCTGCTCGATTCTGCCATATTTGTTTTCTTGAGTAAATCTGTAATGTATTTGGTCTAGGACAGGTGCAAATTTTCACTAACCTTGGTAACCTCGATCCCAAGAAAATAGCTCAAGTCACCTAACTCTTTTAAGGCAAAATCAGTATGCAGTAGCTTGATTATGTGTTGAACTTCAACATCATTACTTCCTGTTAGTATAATGTCATCAACATACACCAATATAATAACTATATCAGCCTTGTGGGATCTTACAAAAGTTGATATATCATATTTTATGTTGATGAACCCCCATTTCAGCAAGGCCCCTCTAAGTTTCTCATACCAGGCTCTTGGTGCCTGCTTCAAGCCATAAAGAGCCTTTTATAACTTGCAGACATATTTCTCTTTTCCCTTGACCAAGAAGCCTTCTGGTTGATCCATATACATTGTCTCCTATAGATCCCCATTAAGGAATGCATTATTTACATCCAACTGCCTTAGTCTCCACCCTTTGGTCACAACTAAACTCAAAATTGCTTTAATTGTGCTGGCCTTGACTACTGGACTGTAAGTTTCAGAGAAATCAACTCCTGGGGTTTGATGATAGCCTTTGGCTACTAATCTTGCTTTGTATCTTACAATGCTGCCATCTAGATTCTTCTTTACTTTGAATACCCATTTGTTGCCAGCAACTTTGTATGTTGAATCATGGGGTACTAATTTCCAGGTGTTATTCTTCATTAAGGCATGATATTCATCATCCATTGCTTCTTTCCAATAAGAAATACTTAAAGCCTCTTCTACTGTGTCGGGTACACTGTCTGACTTGGTTTCAGTCTTTGCAATCAAAATCTTAGGCTTATAGATACCGGCCTTGGATCTTGTTATCTTAGGATGTAGGTTTGAGGCACTTAAGTTTGGCATTGCACCCGGTGAGTTTCTGGGTCTGGTTTGCAGAATGTTGCTTGTGTTTTGTCTTAAGACAGGTGAAGTTTCTGGTATATGTGTATTGGTTAGGTTCTGGACATCTGATAATGTGTTTTCAAAGTTATGACAAGAATTAGCTTGCTCTAACTCAATTTTGGCTAGAAATAGACTGAAAATTTTGATAAAGGATATTAGCATACTGACCTGAAAGATTTTGTTCTTCTTCTGGTCTTGCATGGCTGGTGACTATATCAGTTCTAACATGAGTGGCAGGATTAGTTGGAACCAATAGATGTTGTATTGTGCAAGAACAGGTATGGCTTTTGTTGGTGGTTGTTTCTTCATACTTTGAGAAGTATTTATCTGACTTAAAAGGGAAATCTGATTCATGAAATACCACATGTCTTGCTATATAAACTTTACCTTTAGAATTCATACATTGATACCCTTTGTGATGACTGCTATATCCCATGAACACACTTTTCAGTATGAAAATTTAGTTTATGTTCATTATAAGGTCTGAGATGGGGATAGCATGCGCATCCAAACACTTTGAGGAAGGTATAGTCTGGTTTTTGTTTAAAGAGAAGCTCAAAAGGGGAAACAAAGTTCAAAACTTGTAAGGGCATTCTGTTTATCAAGAAGGTGGCTGTATTAAAGGCATACCACCAGTACTTCAGTGGCATATGGCTTTGAGCAAGAAGTGTTAAGCCTATTTCAGAAATGTGTCTATGTTTTCTCTCCATTCTCCCATTTTGGTGATGAGTGTAGGGACATGAGAACCTGTGTTGTATACCTTGTTCTTTCAAGATCTTGGTTAGTTTTCTGAATTCCCCTCCAAAATCAGATTGTACTGTTCTGATTTTTTGATCTAATAGCCTCTCTATGTGTATTTGAAAGGTTTGAAAAACATTCAGCACTTGTGATTTCAGTTGTAAGGGATAAGTCCAAGTAAATCTAGTAAAATCATCTACAAAGGTTACAAAGTATCTGAAACCATTTCCTGAAATCATACTTGCTGGACCCCAAACATCTGCATGTATAATCTCTAATGGTCTATGTGTTTTAGTTTTAGAAAGGTCAAAATGAAGTTTGTGATTTTTCCCAAGTTGACAAGCTGAGCAAAAATAATTTGACAGATCTTTATTCATTGAAGATTGCATATTACAATTTGATACAATATGTCTAAGTATCTCCTTGTTTGGATGGCCACATCTCCTATGCACTACATCAATGAAGTTGACTATCTTATTTCTTTCAACAGTTAAACATTGGCTGATGTAATCAGGTTCATTATTGAACACTGATTTATTTATGCTACAATCAACAAATAAAGAGGTTTTTGTACATGTGTTTCTGGTGTAAGGTGACTTAAGGATGGAATTCTGAATGGCTTGAGTTTTTGGATAAGGATCAGGTTTGAGTAACTGATATAGTCCTCCTCTAGCAATTCCTTGAAGAAGAACATTCCCTTTTGCATCCTTGGCAACACAGAAATGTTTGTTAAATTCAACAACCAAGTCATGATCATATGCTAATTTTGATATGCTTATTAGATTTTTTGTAATGCTGGGCACAAACAAGACTTGTTTCAATTTAAGAGTTTGTGAGGTGTGTGTTTGCAAGATACAAGTGCCAATGCTCAGAATCTTTAACTGATTGCCATTACCTACTATTATATGATCATTACCTTTCTCAGACCTGCTTGTCATGTTGTTGCAGTTTCTAGTGATGTGGTTAGTAGCACCACTATCAAGATACTACTCAGATACTCATTTGTTGTTGCTGCACCAGGTGCTGCCATATAAACTCTAGCACTATTATTTTCACCATTCTGATTCTGAGCTTGAGATACAGGTGGCTCAAATTCCTCATCAAACCTGTTCCAGCATTTCAAAGCATTGTGTCCAGACTTTAAGCAAATTTGACATACGATCTTGACATTGTTCCTGGTGTAGTTATGCCTTCCTCTGCCTCTACCTCTAGATGCATTGTGAAAATTCTGATTATTGCTATTTTGACCTCCATTTTTTTTATTGAAATTCCCTTTGTTATCCCAATTTCCTTTATACTTTGGTTTTGAGCCAGCACTTACTACATTAGCTGTCATACCACTACTAACACCAGCAACTGCATTTGATAGCTCAATTCTGCTTTCTTAACTTAACAAGATGGCATATATTTCACTCAAAGATAGATCTCCACTTTTGATAGATACAAGTAAAGTTACCGGATCGTAGTCAGATCCAAGGCTAGCTAATAAGTAATTCACCAAATCTTGGTCTGGTACTGGCTTTCCAGCCATAGCTAGACCATCAGCCAAGTGTTTTACCTTTTGATAGTACTCATTCATGCTCATTGTGCCCTTTCTAATAGTTTAAAGTTGAGATCGAAGTTGAGTTAATCTACCGAGAGACTGACTTCCATACATCTGATCTAGATTCCTCCAAATTCCATAAGAAGTTCTGCAATTCACCACTGTACTTAGCACAGACTCTGTCATCGAGCTAAACAGCCAGCTCATTAATACTGAGTCTTGTTTCATCCACTGATGATATTGTGGATTAACTACAGAAACAACTTCTAGATCTGTATTTGAAGACTCTAAATATCGATCACAACATGGTTTCTTACCAATGAGTAACTCCTCTAAGTCATTTCCTCTTGCAAATGCCAAAACTTGTGATTTCCACAAAGAAATTATTGTTGTCCAGTTTTACTGGATTTACGAAGGTGAAACTACTACTCTAGTTTACTGACATGTTCATCTGATTTCTAAGATCTGAAGACGAATGAACTTGTTATGAATTAGAAGAACTAGCCATGGCTCTGATACCAAGAAAGAAGGTGTATTTGTTGTTGTTAAGCAGTGTTTGCTTGCTGAGAAAATATCGAAAAGTAGAGAGAAAGTGAAACTGATGAAGAAAACAGAGAGAATGAAAGTATGAATTTTCAGTTCTTTTTCTCTGTATCATTATACAATACATCACACCTATTTATAGTAAATTTCTCACATTGTATATTTGGCAGAATTTGTTGTAACTAACTATCTTAATTATCAATAATAAATATTTTTATTTTCCACGTCATCAGCATTTTATAACTGCAACTTGATGCGTATATGAATCTGTTATAATACCAGATTCACACCTCCATTGTAACGGATTCATACCAGCACCTTCTTCACACCTTCATTCTGTAACTGTTTCATATCAGTGCTGGGTATTTTATTGTTCTGTTTTTAATAATCATCAATTTTTTCTTTATTAAAGGCTCTATAAGTAAAAGCTCTACTTCTAAAGATTTATTATCAAAATTTATATTGAAAAAATTCAAATAAAAAGACATATGCAATGACCATTTATAAATTGCATTAATAATAATTTTATATCATCGCACTCTTAAATATTCTCCATACTAATATTTTTGTAAAAATTATATACTAATTAAATGATAATAAATTGTTAAAATTCGTATTTTAAAAATATGTAAACCTACGCACATAAAGAATTCATTGCATCTTATTATGATAGAAATATTTTAAATTACATATAAAATTAACATAATAATATCATAGATAATTCGTATATGTTCGTATATATTAAGGTCGTAGATAAATAGTTGTAACTTGTCGTAAATGTGTTTTACATAATTTAAATAAAAATAAAAGTAAAAATTAGTATTTTGTGGATGAAATTTTTCATCTTCATTTTAACTTTTTTTTAAAGTGAAATTTAAAATGAAAATTACATGCAACTTTTAACTCTAAGCAAATATGTACAAAACATTAATTTATCTATATAAATTTTAATGTCATACTTTAAAGATTGTCTTTAATAAAAATCTTATAATACGTGTAGGATTGGTAAAAAAATTTGAACCTAAATTTGGATTGGAAAAATTGAGAACCCAATCTGAAAATTTTGAGTTTTTTATGGATTCGGATCTAATTTTTTAAAAAATTTCAAATCTAAGTTTTGTGAGAACTCAAAAATTTAGACCCAAATTCGAATTTTATTTATTTTTGTAAATATCATAAATTAATTCATAAAATTTTTAATCTTTAATATATATATATATATATATGAATCTAATAATTGTTTGACAAAATAAATATTTTAAAAGTTTAAATTTTACCTAATTTTTTTTATAAAAAATTAATTAAAAAATTAAATCATAGCTTAAATCTAGATCCTAAAATATTCAGAAAATTCAAATAAAACCTGTGTTTTGGGTTCATTAAAAAAATACAAATTTGAGTCCAAGATGAGCAAAACGTGAATTCAAATTTTGATTTTGCCACCTCTAAATACACCTAAGATTTTGATTGAAACACGTATTATAAGATTTTAATTAAATATGGAAGGGTGAAAATCATACGATAGCTGCTTAATAATTAGCAACTAACTTGTTCATAATCGGGAATTAGCTGAAACAATAGTGAGCTTGCGCTTTGCTCCATACACATTTGGGTTTACACTTTACTATGTAGCTAGGTCTGGGCACAATTTAGATTTTTAGTTCGGTTTCTGATTTAGTTTATAGTTTTAGAATCGATCGGTTTTGAGTTCGAACCGAAATTTCAAATCAAATTAACTGAAAAAAAAATCATTAAAATACAGCATTTTGTGACGATTCCTAATTTTTGACAATTTGCAAAATATTGCGTGCTTAGCTCTCTAAATGAAGGATTGATGATTATATAAAATTTTGAGTGTTGTTATCATAAGATTTAGATTAATTCTGTGTAAAGTACAGTTTGCATGATTTTATTATTACTTCCTACTTCTAACGGTTGACTCCCAAATCAAACTTTAAAATTGAAATTGAACTAAATTGAATTAGTTTATTTTTAATTCGATTTTTAAATTTTAAACTAATCAATTCTATTTTTTTTTTAAATTGATTGGAATCAAACCGAAAACAAAAAATATTCAAAACCTAATGTAGCTCATGGGTTAGTCCCTATAATCTAGTATTGATAAATTGAAACATTTTTTTCTTTGTAGACAATGGGTTTTACATTACTTAGTCCCTATAATCTTTATAGGTATTGATAAATTGAACTTTTTTTTCTTTTAAAAGTTTTCGCACAAACAATACAAGTGGTGCTTTACGTTAATTGATATACAGTTAACTAACAAAATGAAGAAGAATAACATTATACATACATATTATTTATACAAATTAACATGATATGATATGATTACGTGAGTAAAATATTGTTATCATGTCTTTTTATTTTTATTTATTGAGTTTATTTATTTATTTTATTCATCTAATAATATCTTATTGTATTAGTTTGTATAATGAGTTTATATATCTAGTACTACTCAAGCAAAGAATGGAATTGATCGAAAAAATATTATCAATAATGTTAGACTTATAAATTTAGAATATAAAGTAATGTAGTTTGTGATATGTTCATTATTAATTAATATTTTATAATTATTATATTAGTGAGATTAAAAATTAAAAAATTACCTAATACATGGTAATTAAAACATAAGCTGAATATTATAACTTTGTAAGTTTAAGACTACTCTAATTATTATAATAATTTATATATTAATGTAAAGAAAAATAAATAAATAATATGTCCTGAATTTAACAGCCCTCCCTAATCAAATAAAAAGGGATATAAACATCAATACTATTGAGATAAGACTATTTATCAATAATATCCGTAGATTTTAGACATAGGCACTAATAGTCAACTATTAAAAAATATATAAATAAAATTAACCTTTTTTAACATAGTAGAGCCTAAAAATTGTTTAAAATACACTTGATAATATATCTAACTTAATAATTAATGTCCTAATATATATATATATATATATTCTCTATTTTTCTCTTATTTTATTTTATTTTATAAAATCAATTAACACAAATCCTAAGCTAAATAACATCCATTTGAGCACGAGTCTAACTTGAAATTTAATAAATAATATTTTAATTTCACATAAAACTAATATTTCAATAAAACTTTTTAATTTTTAGTTCAATATTTATTAAAATTTATTAAAGAACCAACAAGTCTATAATTAAACTCACCATCAAAATTTTTATTCCAAAGACAAGTGCAAAAAAAAAAAACCATTAGCTTTAATCTATATCAACAATTTATTGAATAATTTTCACAAAATTAAACCTATTTAAGTATTGTTTTACTTTACTATCCTTTAATCAATAAATTTTAACAAATTTGAATTAACAATTACGTATTAATATTTATTTTCAAAACTTGTGGGTATTACTAATAAATGACTTTACCTCATGAGCATTGTTGATAATATCTCAAGAAAAAGAAGGATAAAAAAATAATTGGACAGCATCAATTCAAATTTAGGGATTGCTCCCAAAAGTTGAAAAATCTCTCATGACTTGCCCAAATCACTACTTAAATTACAAGAGAATCTTACACATAGGATAATTCAGTTTTCTTTGTAGATGCTTTATTATTATTATATGAAATATAAATAAAATCCATTATCAATTTTATTGTGTAAATAGGGTGTGAGAATTGATTTATATGATAAAATCTTTTGAGTAGAATTTTAGAATTCAAACTTCACATATACTGAGAGAGAAGGAATATAGTTTATATCTTATGTAGTTTATATCTTATGTATTGGTTTTTTTTTTAAATTATTATATACACTCATATTTTAAATATCTTAGTAATTAAATCAACTAACAACCAAAAAAAAAATCAACAGTAAATTAAGAGAAGGTAAAATTCGCACCTAATTGTTTTGCCTCAATTTTAAAGTTTGTGTATCCTTAACTTAGATCAAGAGTTCAAACCCTGACAAAAGTTAGAGAATTTAAGAGAATTTCATTCCTCAATTGTTAGAGGTTAGGAAATTTAAAGAATTTTTATTTCTTTAATTGTTTGCTTGTGTACCTCTAACTTAGGTTAAGAGTTTGAATCCTGACAAAAACTAAGAAATTTAAGAAAATTTCATTTCTTCAATTATTGAAAGTTATGAAATTTAAAAAAAAAAAAATTTATTTCTTCAATTGTTAGAAGCTATGGAATTTAAGAAATTTTCATTTCTTAAATTATTGAAGACAGTCATGTATTACAGTTATTCAATTATGTTGTATAATTACAATTATTCAATTATGTTATAGAGTTACAATTATTCAGTTAATGTTATAATTCCTTTAAATGTAAAATTTACAACATAATACTTGTATCTACAAAAGAGGCATGATTCCAGTAGTTAAATAAAAAGAGTGAGCGTGATGGACGGGATTGCGACATGAAATGATCCACAAGATACCGTGCAAATAATTTAAGTCGTTTACAGGGAGTACAAAAAGAATATAAAGAGTGTCCCGATGATCATATCACAAAATATTAACTGCATATGTGAAAATATTAGTTGGCCCACCAAAATAGAGTGTATGATTTCGCATGAGTATTGCTGTGCGAGAATATATGAGCTTGAAAGCAAAGGCAGAATTCCCCAACCATCTGAAGATGCTTGGTATCAATGGCTGTTGTTGTCTTAGATATTCTTCATCTTAATAGATAGCCAAATGCTTTATCTTTTTATTCATCAGAAGCAGGTGAAGAAATAAAACCCCTTTAACATTTCATTTGGAGTTAAAAAGAGAAAAAGAATTGAATGCTTCCATCAAAAATGTCATTCTCTTATCTTTTACTTACCCCATATCCAAAGCATAGAATCATGCTATGCAAGCCAAAGCATTAGTTCAAATAGACCTATCATCGACTCTTGTTTTTCACCCTTAATAATAAGTTGTTCTGTTTCTTTGATGCATTGATTTAACACAACACAAGCAATGCCGGAAAAGAAGAACAATTCTAATCCTCCTGGCATGTGCCAGCGGCTATTCCACTTCTTCGTCAACAGTCTTGTTGCTCGTGGCTTTAAGCGCACGACCTTGGGACAGCCATTCCCTCAAGCCGGCTCAACAAAACCACCGCTAGATGATTCTTTCAGCCCTGCCAAGCTCAGTGGAGAGTTGATGCTGAACTTCAAGGATCATGAGAACTCAGATCACGATCCGGGTTCTGAAATTCAGGTCCTGTTCAAGCAATCTGAAGGGATGGAGTCTTGGCCTTCAGTTGACAAGTTTGCTGATCAATCTCCGGTGCACAAGGATAACACAATTTTGGATCAACTTCTCCGCAAGCCAAAGGAAAAAGGGAACACGGTTAGAGAGCAGCTTCAAGGTAAAAGCTCTCAGGTTGTAGAGCCCAATTCAACAACCGTCGCACGATCAAGGGGTCCCGAGAAGATGGTCAGTATAATATATACCACAGAGGAACAGAAGAATAAGATGAAAGGGAAAAGCAGGGAGCCGAAAGAGAGTGAAGAAGAAGATAAAAGCAAAATAAATGGAAAGAGCATGCCTAGTGAAAATTCAAGATTAACAATGCCAAATGAAGGGCCAAAAATGACTCCGCGGCGCATAAGGCCACTTCTGAGTGTGGCTCCGAATATCAATGAAAAATCGGATGCATTTATCAAGAGTAGGAAGGAAGCAATGAACAGACATCTAAGCATGGAACCAAAAAGATCTTAATTGATCTCTATAATGTAAGGTGGTTAGAGCTTAGACAGCTAGTGGTTTACTACATATAGCAATCACAAAGTTGATGGGCTTGTCTCAGCTTGATTTGTGAGTTGAATGAATCTATGATTTGACAATAAAATGCTTAGTGATTATTTTTTATGCACTTCTTTGGCTGTTGTTGGAAATTGAAAGAATAAGAATTTATCAATCAATTTAATTCCCCATATCCTTGAGCATACCTTAAAACTAGCTTTTTGCCAGTCTATCTGCTTAATATTACATTGTGGCATGTTTAATTACACTTGAATGAAAGCCAAAGTATTCTAGAATGATTTTTGTGATGTTTTTCTTTTGAAATAAAACTCCCTGACCTTCTCATCAATTAGAAGCAAGTGGTGATCGAATTGCTAAATAATTCTCCTCCATGACCAAAATCAAGGTTTCACTTTATATGATCTCCTCCTCCTGCGAAAGATAAAGTAACCAAGCAATTAATTTGGTGCTTAAACTCAAAATGTATTTGGGCTAGCTAGCCCCCAGTCGTTTGACCAAATGAAAAGTCCTGGCCTGAAATCAGCTAGCACCCAAAATCCATGATTGATGATAATGCTTGGATATCGATATAGCATTGGGGAAAAAAGCAGATCATGAACAGTTAGTTTCTGATCAACCAACTATAGATAACGGGCAGTTGAAATCGTTAGTTGCTACAAGAGGGGTGGGGTTCCCCTAACAAAATTTCATAAAGAAATTAAGAAGAAGATTAACAAGTATAAGACACTATTAGGGGTAATTAATAACACCCACTAAACTGGATTGAGAGATAGATAAATATATAAACACACGGTTCATCATCAGAGCTAACTAGGGCACATGAATATGTCTGATGGAAGAAGGATCATCCTGCCATCATCATCATCTCACTTTCAATCGATGAATATTCTACCCAAAAAGAAAGAACACCGCCCTCATATTCTTGTTATTGAAATGATAATCGAAAACAAAATTAATGCTCTATGCCTCAAGAATCCCTTTTTGGTGGACCTCCAAGGAATCATCTTCGGCTCCAAAAACCGAACATTAATATACATGATATATAAATAAATAAATATATAAGCAACCTCTCTCCCCCTCTCTTAATTAATAAGAAAAACCCTAGCCTCCGGGTCATTAACCTTTGGAGATGTTTCAAGAAGGTAAAGCTTTTAATATAAGGTAAAGTTGTTCGTCACCCATTAGCTCTCCTAAACAAACCAATGAGTATATTTATCCCTTCTTGTCAATACAACCGCTCACCTGCCCCATATTTAAAATAATTACCTCTTCCTCATTATTCATCCGGAGCATGCATTGCTGCGCGGTAAAGATCATACGGCGCCCAAAGATGATCAATGGTGCATGGCTTCCTGCATTCAAGTCTCAGCCAAGGCTTCCCTTTCCCACTCCAATGAAGCAGACTAATCGGACCTGGATGCAAACTCCTGCATTTCCCTTCAATATTATCACCTCCTAAACCATGCTGATTCCACCTGTGATCAACACCCTTAATGTTCCCAGCCAAAACCAACAAAAATGGTGGCAAAGAACCCAGATGATAAATCCTCTTCTGCTTTTGCACAGCCATCCACTCCTCAACTCTCTGCGAATACCCTCCTTGTCTCCACTTATCAACATCCATCACCATTACCCCCGTGTTAAAATAACAAGGCTGCCTCCCGTCAAAAGTCTTGGCCAAATTCCTGTCCGACCAAAACAAGTCTGTAAAATACTGTGTAAAATTTGCCTGACAATATTCAGGCGCGGCCAATACTTTCCCTTCTAATTCAACATCCCAGAGCTTGGCAATGTCATCGACTACAACAAGGTCAGAATCCAAATATATAACGCGTTTCACATCCGCTGGCATTATGTCAGCCAGATAAATACGTGCATAATTCAAAGGTTGGTCCAGCGCTTGCCTGATTGATTTCGAAATTTTCCCACGAACCCTGTTGCAGTCAAACTTGTAGACCTTGAAGTTTAGATAAGGGAAGGTTGAATTAATGCTGGCAAATACGTCCGGCTCGTAATTATCATATAGAAAATGCAACTCGACGTTTTCAGGACACGTGGAATGCAGAAGGATGGAGAAGACAGCGGCCATGGTGCCCCGGAGGTAATTAGCTTCAAGGGTCATGGTGACATGGATTCGTTGTTTATCACAGGAGTCAGCATTGCGGAAAGCCGGGGCTTCTCGGAAGAGAGGGGTATGAAGAGGGGAAGCTGAGGAGGAGGGTTTGCGGATGATGCGGAGGCGGACGCCGGTTATGGTGGTGAGGGCGGTGGCGGAGAGGAGGAGGAGGAGGAGAGACAGGAGGCCTAGAGAGATATTGGGAAGAGAAGAGTTGGTGGCCATCCTGCCCAAATTTGGTGGGAGGAGATGATGGAACAAAAATAAAGAAGGGGGAGGGGCCTGGGCCTGGGGCTATGGATGATGAAGAGGCTTAGTAGTAACAGCCATAGTTAAGCTGGTTAGGATATGGTTTAGGAGAGGCTATAGTGTTTTACTAATGATTGATTATTATTTCATTAAGTTATATTTGGGGAAGGAGAGATCTTGGTGTCATTTGTGAGGAAGAGAAAAATCCTCGGAGCTTCTTCTAATGAGAGCAACAGAATCATCTTTCCAAACCTACTCTGTTTTTTATTATTAGGTAGAATATTGTCTTAGTTTCCTTTTTCTTTTTCCTTTTTTTTAATCCCTTTATACTACTTCAAAATTCGATTATTAGATTATTATTATGCTTATAAGGTTTGGGAAAATTAGGTGCATATTTTACTTTCTTGTGAAGATTCAATTGAGTCAATTTAGTTAAAAATATGATCCCAGTTGAATCGGCAAGCTTAGCCAATTTGTAATTTCCTAAAAGTATTGTTTAACAAAATTAGGATACTTGAACTAATCTGTTAATGTTGTTCTACTCCCAACTCTACCGTTGCCCATAATGTCACTTCATCTAGTTAATCCCATGTTGAATGTGTAAAGCATAGACACTAAGATTGACGAATACCTCAATTAGCATAATTACCGTAGCAATTGATGTAATCATGTGTTGAAGCACTAAAGCAAATGGCATCATTGCAAAGTAAATAATCCATTAACGTGTGAAGGTGGGTGTTATCTATTAAGCAGACTTGCTCTGTAATTCTATAATTAACCAAAGGTCATTTCGCAAACTCATAATGTTTTTTTTTTTTTAAAAGTCAAATTTCTGTAAGCAATCAAATTCCTGCGATAGCTTTTCCATTTATCATGAAAAGAGCTTTCAGTTAATGGATTATGGAGGTTTGCATAATAAAATTACTGGGGACCTGAGGTTCCACATTTATTGTGTCGTTGGCTTGCAAATATAACTGACAGGGGTTTCGTTAGACTTGCTAAAATTGATTTCCAATAATTGTAGAAGGCATGACCTGTTGATATCTATGGACTGTTTTCATCTTTTAATTACATCTGAAAAATTGGGAGTTTGGGAGCTGGCTTTGCCTTATGGGGCATAGCTTAAAGACAAAGCTCGTCATGATTTTAATCTTTATACCTTCTTTACATAATGGCTCATTTATGATTTATGTGAATGATCGTATAATCTCTTGTTTTGTCTAATTGATGAAATTATAAATTACAATTTTCTTATTTGCTGACCTTATCTGCTTTGCCCTTTTCTTTAACACTTTGAATCATCGATGTAACAGTTAACAAGCCAAAAAAATAATTATGCTTTAGTTTGCTAGAGGAACTGCTGTAAATTCCAACAACAACAGCTCCCTGACATGTGAGAAAACCGGCTTTTGGTTTTCTGTTATTAACACATTGCATTGCTCATAAAAATCTCAGAAGCAATGTTATTAACACATAAATTAAAATTTACTAGAATAATTATGCTACTAAGTTACCAATTCTGTTACTCTCAACTTTTGCAATCCATTGAAAAGGGTGACAACAGGCAAGTAATCAAACTTAAATTAGCCCAGAGATTCACATAACTATCGAGAAGAAAATTGAAAAGAAATAGGCCAAACCATGAAAATGTACATAGTATCAATTTACTGGGTGGGGGTGGGGCTTGGTTTGATCCCAAAGCTCACTCTTACTCATTTGATGTCCATCATTAGTAATTGAAGCCAGCCATTGCTTACCCAAATCAATCACTTGTCCATTACTTTTTTCCTGATTTCCAGTAGCACCAGTGTAAAGCTCTTGCCTGTCCCTCACAACTTTTGGCTCTATTTCTACTTGTTCCTGCAGCCAAATAATTAGCAACCATTATCTGGAATATATAGAAAATAAACCGCAAAATGACATTTTAGGAACACAATTACTAAACAATTTCACGTGGGCAACACATTTTAACCAATTCTATTCCGACATTGGCATGCCCAATTTACAATACTAGGCCATTTTGCATGTAAATTGGACTAAAGTCCAAAGAGGCACTTCCTATTAATCACTTCTGCTTTTGGTCACATGAATAAAACCAAGGCCATTCTTGCCTTGACATGGCCAACGAGGAAGTATATGGAATGGCAACAGCTCCCACATAGTCGATCAACGTCGCCACTCCTACCTGCCTCTTTATCCTATATAGAGATCAACCCCCAACATTTTGCTAACACAGAAAATTAGCTCAATAATGAAGATGAGAAATAAACTACAGAGAAGAAAGCCCTCATACGACGAAATAAGAAAATTGGTTTTGAGGGAAAGTTTCTGGACAATTGATTTTTTCCTGGAAAATAACCAAACAGCTTTTCAGAGAGATGTTTATTAACTGGATCGATAACTACAAATGATTGATTACAACCGGTATATATAGGGAACTAATCCAAATTGCATATTAGAGCTGCAAGTTGTTGAAATTGGCGGGAAAAGAAACAAATTCTGTGACAAAAGAATTTTGACTCTGCAACCACCTGAGTCCACATCAGCTGAGCTCAATTCCTTCTCTTTATCGCTTGCATGTCAGCAGATGCATCTGCTACTAAGAGACACTTTATGCTTCTTAAAGATACCAAATGTCACATCCCATGTCGAATAGAAATTTGATGAATATTAAAGATATATGAGCAGATAGATAATATTATCTAACAAATTAATTTTTTGAGTCAATAGTAAACATCTAATCCGTGACCAATTGTATTAGAGTAGCTTTAAATTCTTATTCGCATGTGAATTTTTAAAATTTTTCTAATAAATTATTACGTGAGATGTGAATCCCCTATACTTCTAGGGGATGATTAATACGGGTTAAGTGGGTTTTAAAATTCTATATTTTGAGCTCCAATAGAAATTACCAATGAGTAGTGAGTTCTCTAGTCCTAAAAGGGATGAACAATATGGATTAAGTTAACCATGAGTTTAAGTCAAACCATAATGAAAGCATCACGTGATTGGATAAAAAAAATGTTACGTCCTACGTTGAATAAAAATTACGTGAATTTTAGGTATATATGAACAGGTAAACAATAATACCTAACAAAGTCTTTTAAGTTAATAACAAACATCTGACCCATGACACAAGACCCTAAAGAGTCAAGTCCTTAAACTTGTGAATCGTAACAACTCACTCTTTTGATAAATCTTTTAAGCTTCTCGATTGAATTTCATAATGTCTTCTCTTTGAGTTTTCCTTATGGGTGCGACTTTTTAATATTTGTGCTCATTAGGTATTGTGTTGTTATAAAATGTAAGAGCTGATCAAAGAGGTAAGAAGAGATAATAAACAAAAAGTTTTTTGCTTTCTGTTAAAATTTAGCTCTATATAAAGAGTTGTGCAGTGAATAAAAATAACACATCAGAAAGTCAATTTTACTCTTTGTTTATTATTTCTTCTTACCTCTTTGATCAGCTCTTACATTTTATAACAACAAATTGGTATTAGAGCAATTTCTTAAGGGATCTGTGAGTTAAGTGAGTCCACAAACACAAACCAAAACACAAAGACAAAACCAGAAACATAACCACCATCAAGTAATGGAAACTGAAGCAACCATCACACATGCTGTACCACCAGTTTTTTATGGTGATAATTATCAAGCCTGGGCTATTAGAATGACAGTCCATCTTGATGCATTAGACCTCTGGGAGGCTGTTGTGGAAGACTATGACATTCCTCCACTGCCTGAAAATCCTACAATGACTCAACTGAAGGTTCACAAAGAAAAGAAGACAAGGAAGTCCAAAGCTAAAGCATGCTTATTTTCTGCTGTGTCTAGCACAATATTCACAAGAATCATGAATCTAGATTCTGCAAAGGACATTTGGGACTACCTCAAGTCAGAATACCAGGGAAATGAAAGAACCAAAAATATGCAAGTGCTCAACTTGATCAGAGAGTTTGAAATGCAGAAGATGAAGGAGACACAAAACATCAAAGATTACTCTGACAAGTTGCTAAGCATAATAAACAAGGTTAGATTGCTTGGTAAGGATTTTCCTGATGAAAGAATTGTGCAAAAGATACTTGTCACTGTGCCTGAAAAATATGAGTCTAAGATTTCTTCATTAGAAGAGTCAAAGGACTACTTATCTACTATTTCCTTGGGAGAATTAGTGAATGCTTTGCAGGCACTAGAGCAAAGGAGACTGATGAGACAAGAAGAAACTGTGCAATGTGCTTTTCATGCAAAAGCGCAAAACTTAGGAAAAAGCAAAGAAAAGAAATATAACAAAAAGAAGTACAACAAGAAACCAGAAAACTTCAACAAGGTAGAAGACAACAGAGATGAGACTTATCCACCTTGTCCACACTGCAAGAAAACAAATCATCCTCAAAGAAAATGCTGGTGGAGACCTGACATCAAATGCAGGAAATGTGGACAAACTGGACACATGAAAAGAATCTGCAAATCATAGCAACATGAAACAAAAGCAAATGCTATTGCAGAGCAAGATCAAGAAGAGAAGCTGTTTGTTGCAACATGTTTTGCAACAAGCAACAGCTCAAGTGACTCCTGGCTGATAGATAGTGGCAGCACACATCATATGACAAATGATCAAAGGCTTTTTAAAAGACTGGACAGAACTATGATTTCTAAAGTCAAAATTGGAAATGGTGAATACATCTCAGTCAAGGGCAAAGGAATTGTGGCTATAGAAAGCTTATCAGGTTTAAAATATATTAATGATGTTTTATATGTTCCTGACATTGACCAAAACCTGGTTAGTGTTGGACAGCTGATTGAGAAGGGTTTCAAGGTCATATTTGAAGACAAATGGTGCATGATCAAAGATGCAAAAGGCAGAGATGTATTTAAGGTCAAAATGAGAGCAAAAAGCTTTGCTCTAAATTTGATGGAGGAGGAGCAGATAGCTTTTCCTATCAATGCAGGTAATGAAGATTTATGGCACAGGATGCTTGGGCATTTTCATCACGCTGGACTATTATACATGCAGAGACACAACCTGGTTAGAGGTGTTCCATGGCTGGAGGATAGGTTGACAGATTGTGTGGCTTGTCAATATGGAAAACAAGTCAGAAAACCCTTTCCTCAGACTGCATGGAGAGCATCACACAAACTTCAACTGGTGCACACAGATGTTGGAGGTCCTCAGAGAACTACTTCATTAAATGGCAGTAGATACTATATAGTCTTTATTGATGATTACACCAGATTCTGTTGGATTTATTTTTTTAAATTCAAATCTGAAGTTGCTAATGTGTTCTGGAAATATAAAAAATGGGTGGAGAATCAAAGTGGCTGCAGGATGCAGATTATAAGGTCTGATAATGGGAAAGAATACACCAATAGGAGTTTTCAACAATTTTGTGATGAAGCTGGCATTGAGCATCAGCTGACAGCACCATACACACCACAACAGAATGGTGTGAGTGAGAAAAAAAATAAGGGCATCATGGAAATTACAAGGTGTATGCTACACGAAAAGGAGCTTCCAAAGACGTTGTGGGCAGAGGCTGCAAACACTGCAGTTTTTCTGTTGAATAAGCTGCCAACCAGAGTTCTATAAAAAAAAACTCCTTTTGAAGCTTGGTTTGGATACAAACCAGACTTACAACATCTAAAAACTTTTGGTTGCCTCTGTTTCTCTTATGTGCCACAGGTGAAAGAGACAAACTCGATAAGAAGGCAGAACCAGGAGTTTTTATTGGATATAGCAACACATCCAAGGCTTACAGAATTTTCCAACCTCAAAATGGAAAATTCTGTAAGCCTTGGATGTGTTGCTATATCCAATAAAAACTCCTGGTTCTGCCTTCTTATCGAGTTTGTCTCTTTTCACCTGTGGCACATAAGAGAAACAGAGGCAACCAAAAGTTTTTAGATGTTGTAAGTCCGATTTGTATCTAAACCAAGCTTCAAAAGGAGTTTTTTTTAATAGAACTCTGGTTGTCAGCCTATTGTTATAAAATGTAAGAGCTGATCAAAGATGTAAGAAGAGATAATAAACAAAAAGTAAAACTGACTTTCTAATGTGTTATTTTTATTCACTGCACAGCTCTTTATATAGAGCTAAATTTTAACAGAAAGCAAAAAACTTTGCTGATTATAAGGCATGACTAACAGCTTTCTAATATCATGCCATAAATAAACAATATCATTATCTTCCTAAAGACTTGGTCTTCAAAGATATCTTGCATATTCAGTTTTGACCAATTCTTTAGCAATTGTTCAGCCTATTATTCAGTTTATATGCAGCTTCTTAAGCACTCTTGCAACATATTGTTTTGGTGATTTTTGTTGGGTACTTGTTACCATGAAAATATCACAGCCTTTACATAAAATTTGCGATACTTGGATCTTTGCATGGTGCACATTGGCTATTAGGATTTTCTTTATTCTTATTATTGTTTGTTTTTTCTTTTTCTCTTTGGGGGTGTGGATTAAACATTAAGAGTGATTAATTCATAAGTAATGGAGTTCGAAGCACTTCTCATATACATATGCTCCCAACCTTAATTAATTCATAAGCAATGGCCGCACCCCTAGCCCCTATGCTTATGGGGTTGAGGCATAAATTTTATTTTTGTAAATGTTGTTCTTGTACTTGTACTTGTACGTGTTGACTCATAATGTGAAAAAGGATATACGATCAGTTTCATGTTTTAATCAGGTAAAATTATGTTAAACATTTTCCCGAGTGAGTTATGTATATCCTGATTGACATTTCTAACATCTTGAACCATAAATTTTGAACAAACCAATAATTAGTTTCATTATTTTCTGCAATCTCAGGAGTATTAATGGACAAACCATGCATAAATTAAGGGAATTCTTAATCCAGGTAGCCAGTTTCCTTGTCCGGTTTTTTTTTTTTTGTGTACTACTGTAGGTTGATCTTTGTTCTGTGCATCCTTTTCATGTAGCTCGAAGTTTGTTAAGTTGAATTTGAAGAAAGCTAGTGAGAAGAAATTTAATGCTTTTTATTTATGCTGAGAGAGAAACTGA
The DNA here is from genome assembly GCA_946807835.1 of Ailanthus altissimus. Taxonomy (NCBI): domain Eukaryota; kingdom Viridiplantae; phylum Streptophyta; class Magnoliopsida; order Sapindales; family Simaroubaceae; genus Ailanthus; species Ailanthus altissimus. Next base: position 28,717,700 of record OX327684.1, read on the forward strand.
AGACCAAACATTTGTTGTATTGTATGTCAGAGTCGAGCACTAATACCATTCTGCCAGATTAGGGCTGGAAAATGAAAATACAGAAACATGCTCATTACTTGAACTGGATGACGGACGCTAATATACAACACAACTTATGCGGTGATCCAGCAGACCTTTTGATAAAGGAAATTCTGTAAGTTACTATTGTAACATTGATGACAAACAACAATTTATTACTATCATTATGAAGAAATTTTATTATATACTAATACTGTTTATTCATTCTAGGATATTGCAATCAAGAGCAATGATGACTGGAACATTTCAAGTAATACAGAGAGGTTTCCACAACTAGCAGTAGCATGAAAATTCAAGAGAATGAAACTTAATGTTAAACTAAGAAAATTTGCGTGATCACAAATTAAATTTATAAGTGGCAGCACCTGCCTTCAAGATGATACCAAATGTACATAAATGTCAAGTTACTAGCTAGGTTATCTGATGTCGAATTTCACTGCCTTGACTTACATTTTTGAAGCTAACCATTGCTTACCGAGAGCAATTAGTTGTCCATTATCTTTTCTCCTGATCTCCACCACCACGGACGTAAGTTTTCCTTTGTCTCCAACAACCTTGGCCTCTATTTCAACTTCTTCCTGCCATTAATATTGCTGTATCTCAATAACTTGACCACAATTGAAAAAAAAAAAAACCCTTGTATTATATATTATGTTGTGTGACATGGATAGAAAACTCAAAAACTTAAAACGGGATTTGAGCAATATAATTACTGAAATACACAGTAGCTTTGCAGAACTGAAAATGCTAATTTGAGAGGGATTATGCTAATCCAATATTAGCATTCCCAAATTTATATAGAAAAGAAAACTAGGCCATTTTGCTTAAAAATTGAACTAGAAAGGCATTAGCACTTGTGGTTATGGTTACGTCAACATGTAAATTATGATATATCAGAAAATGAAATAATAATAAAAAAGAAAAATATACTTGAATCTTAGCCGTGGAGTAAAATGAAACGCTGAAATCCACGGATACCATGGGACGGCCAGTGAAAGAATGGACGGCGATCGCTCCGACGTCGTCGATTAACGTTGCAATAGCTCCAAACTCCCAATTTTCATCTTTATCCTAACGCCCATACCCAAATAAAATAAACCCGTTACTCTATGACAAATTATTTCTGAACTTACGGACAGAGAAACAACAAGAATTTAAAAAAATAAAAAAATAAAAATTGGAAGTAAAGAGATAAATAAATAAAAACTCACAGCTAGACGGATTGGTATGATGAAATTGCAGCGTAGAAATCCCAGACGGGAGTCAGCGACTTGCAGGCCGTCAAGGATAATGGCGTCGAGCTGCTGAGGTATGAGATGGCCATTTGAATTTGATATTGATGATTGCAGAGGAGTGTCTTTCATATTGGTCCGTTGATTAAATGCCGAGCGTTAAGTTAAGACTTCTTGTTAGCATTTTATATATTTATAGCAGTCAAGTCCAATCAGTCTTGTTATACAAAATTTATAAGTCTGACGTGGAAATTATTTATAGGGATGGATAGGCTACATACTGCCTACCATACTTTCCTGTTAGATTTCACTTGTCCCCATTTCTTTTACTTTCTCTAAGTATCAACAACAGATTACATTGAGAAAAGCCATTTTGTTTCAAATTTGAAGAAAAAGAAACTTTTTTTTTCTAATAAAGCACTTGTAGATTCTAGTTATGGTAAATAAAACAGATAAAATAGAATCAAATAAAAAAAATATAAGGATATTTTTATTTTTAAGAGTTTAGTTTAATATTTAATATTATTTCAAAATTTTAAAAATTGACCGGTTTATCTTAGTTTGTTAGTAAAAACTTATTACTTTCATTATAAAAAGATAAAATTGAGATTCAACATAAAATTTAAATAAATTGCAATATGAACACATATTAATTTTAAATTAGCCAATAAAAAAACAAAAAAAAATAGCATATTTTTATAAATTTCAATATTAATATTTATTTTTAATAATTTAATAATAAAAATAACAAATTAGCTTTGTCATAATCACTAGCGATTTGGGATCTGAAGATTTGTAAGCCATTGTTTGATCGAGGATTGAACAGATTCACCTCTCTTAAAGAACTCCGCATCGGAGGATGTCCAAACGTGGCATCATTTCCACAAGAGGAGATAGGAACGACGCTTCCCCTGTCGCTAACCCAACTGCAGATTCAGAATTTTCCAGATCTGCAACGCTATCTTCAATGGGTTCACTGGAGTGCCTTACTCTATGTTTTTGTTCAAAGCTTAAATTCTTTCCAGAGAATCCCCTCCCTACCTCACTCTTAAGACTACAAATCCTTGAGTGTTCGATGATTGAAGAGAGGTGCAGGAAGGATGGAGGAGACTATTAGGACTTGATGACCAGAATACCTTGTGTCCATATAAATATGGTAAATAGATTTTTGATGACTAGATGGAGAACAATGATGACCCTCAGACAATCCAAAGTTATTGTATCATTTTTCTTTTTTAATAATTAGTGTACACGTTGAGTTGATGAGATTGTTTGTGATGGGAACAGTGATGTTCTTGTGCTCTGGTGTACTGTTTTGTTGGCAATGGCAATTTCATTTTTTTTTTTTTATAAATAATAAAGAGTTTTTTTCTAGTGCCTACCTCTATATCTTTTTAACTAATTTGTTTATTTTATTTTGTTGATGAAGCAAATGTTCGGTGAGATTAGATTAAAGTGAAAAATTTTAAATTTAAACGAAATAATTTGTATATCAAACAAAATGATAAGAATTTAAAATAAAAAATAAAGATTACAACATAATCACTTACGTGGTTTGATTAATTGTTTATGTTCACTATGAATCTACTGATCATAATCTCTCTTATTAACTTTTTACATATTTTATAAGAAAAATTTAATGAAAACCCATCAAAATGACCTAACGTTTAATGTACCCTTACTCTACGACGAATAATGAACACCCAAACGATGGTTCTACCTTAGTGCACACAAACACTTAGTGTCTCTCCAATTTTTTCATTATCTTAGAGTTTCCCTTAATGTTTGATCTCAATTAAAAGTTTTACAGGTGTTTATATATGGGTTATTTCGTGCCTACTAACCCTATTCATTATTAAAATAAGAGTTTACTTGTTTTGAAAATTCTAAACTTCTCAAAACTCAAAATTCGAATAAAAAATAGGCTTTTTCCCGCTCTGGCGCTGAGGTCTTAGCGCCGCAGCGTTGAGCCTTAACACGTCCAACACTGCGGTGCTAGCATGCCGCCTTTAGCACTACGACGTTGGGAACCTAGCGCCACGGTGCTTAGCCCTGAGCACCGCGGCACTAGCCCCTATTTCAGCTCCACGCTTTCCCTTGTTTCCTTCGCGTCTCAAGTTTCATTTCGCTTCCCTCTTCATATTTCACACGTTTTAGACTTCTTATGTCTTTCCTCTTTGATATTAATCTCAATTCTTGTCTAAACAAAATTGTTAAATTATCAAATCTCTAATATATTTAATTATAAAATAATTTTTTCTAGTGCCTACCATTATAGTGTTACGTGTTTTTTTTTTAATTATTCTTATTTTTGTATCATGTATCTTATTAATATTATGTCATTTAAACTTTAATTAGATAAAAAAATTATTGTACTAAAAAAATATTTTTTTTATTAAATTAAATAAAAATTAGGTAACGGACAAAAATAAAACTGTCCATTTTTTAATTTTTGAGACAAAACTAATATATTAACCTAAATTTTTGGGACAAAAAATGTCCTTATAATATAGCTAAACTTTAGCAGAGGAATAAAATGAAATGCTGAAGTCAAAGGATGCGTGAACATGGGCAGCGAAGGAGTTTATTGCGAGCGCTCCCACGTCGTCGATTATTGTTGCGGCGGCTCCAACTTCCCAATTTCCATCTTTATCCTATATACACATTAACTTCAAGAGACAGGAGGGAACCATAAAATAAAGAACAAAAATGAACACACGAGAAATGTAAAAATTTACAGCTAGGCGGATTGGCATTGCGAAATTGCAGCGTAAAAATCCCAATTTGAATGCCCTCAAGGGCTATGATGTCCAAGCTCCCTCTTTGACGTCCCTTCAAGCCATTTTATTGATGTTTCAAGTGGATTTAGATTGTCTTTTTTGTTCTCTGATTTGCTGTGCTGTGCTCCCACTTTGTTGATAATGGCGCCCCTTTAAGTCTTCTTCTTATTCTAATGTCTTGCTTGTTACTCTCTTTTAGTGTGATCTGCGAATGCGATACTTATTTTGCTGCTACGTCCTCGGTTCAATAATTATAAAGAAAAGTCCGGACTTATAATACAAATACAATAATATAATGTCACGTTCCCAGTCTTTTATTAATTTCTCTCTCTTTTTTGCATTTGTTTTTGGTTAATTTTTTGTTTTCTAATTCTTTGAAGGGCTTATTTCTTCATATCCTGTCTTGACTTTTTGCAAGCAACTGGCTTCCAACTGGCTACCATCTTTTAAATATAAAAATAAATATGATTATCTGGATCACTATGGTTAAATGAAAGAAGTTGACATAATGAATCACTGATCTCGATTCTTTTTAAAAAAAATATTTTTCTAATTCCCGGAAAAGAAGATTGCAGCGGAAGCCAAGATTTTGTTGTTCTTTTGTGGAGAATATCAAGATGTCAAAAGTTTATTTTTCTCAAATTGATCAACACACCTTACAGAAATCAAAACAAATGATACAAACAAAACCAAGAAAATCATTGAAAAAATGAAAATAGAAAAATAGAATAGCCACTTCCCAGAAGAGATCATAGTCTTATTTAGACATGAATTGATTTGGTGGAGGAGCTGTTGCTTGTTGACTCTGTTGAGCAAGTATCCCATTCCATCCTACAAAAGAACATCAAAAGCATGCCAAAATTTTTATAAAATTAAACAGTGAACCTAAAACAAAGTGAAAGAGGTAAATGGTAATTCCGTAATTACCGAGAGCAGGATCAAGACCCCTGTTTTGAAGCTCTCTAAATTCCTGACATAGGGAACACCAGAGGCAAAAGATATGAGATATGATATCCGTGTATGGTGCCTCTACTAAATTATAGTTTCCCCGCAACTTCGCTCTGTAATTTGAACCCAAAATCCATTGAGAGCACAAGACAGGCATTATCAATAGGTACATTAATGTCCCCATAGGACAAGCTGCAAAACAAGTTAGATTACACTTCATTTAGTTTCTTGCTGACATGATTCTGAGTAAAGAAATTAAAGATTCAATAACGGCAGGCTGTTTAGGAAAACTTACTCGTATTTCCTTGATCTAATACTTCTGCTATCTGGCCAAATGTTACACAAGGTAAAATTGCTGTAATAATGGCTGCCAAAACCAAAAGAAAATATTTAGATTGGTCTTTAAGTCTCAAATTATGTTGGGTACTACAAGCTTTTTTTCTTTTCTTGGTGAAAGCATCATGCAGTCCATTTATTTATTTTATTTGAGATTTCTTGATGGTACTGATAATAACTTCAAAAACTCAGGAATATATGTCATTTCAGGTCTGTTCAGACAAATTAAGCTATCTAGAAAATTATGAAAAGGAAAAATACCATTTGTCTGGTGCAAATGGCAATCAAACAAGCCAGTAGACCAAGAATTTCCAGTAGGCTGATGCCCAACTGCTTGAAAATTTTGAGGAGTTGCGCCAATGGGCTGACCAGGTTGTGGACTTCCTCCAAACTGAGTGCCTTCAACTCTACCCATTTAATCGCTAACACCAACTCAGAAGCCAGAACCAAAAGAGATATGTTCTGAACTCTATGTCTTGCAAATAGCCACTTTTATAAGAAAACTTCCAGCTCTAGTCAGTAGTCTCCTCTATAAATTAGTTTCTTGATATATGGAGACATTGTCTCACGGACCAATTTATCATCAAAATGGAATGAGACCATCCAAACCCTAATTCTATTCAACAACATAAATATTTATATAAACAAAGTTAATAAGTACAAATTTGTACCACTTGTAAATCTTGAAATCATATTAAATTTGAACAATTTGCCTTTCTTAATCCAACCAGGAAGGACTTACAAGTACAATAGCATAAAGATTTATGAGTTGCTTCGCAGTAACATGGAAAGAAGACTTTTTGCTTTTTAACATACCAAAATGTTAATTTAAAAAAATTAAATCCAGAAGGAAAAGTCAAACCAGATGATTTTGAGTATAACAGTGAAAGCCCGTAATAAGGGAGAAATACTTCAAACACGGCGTGGATCAAATTGTTAATTGATAAAAGCCATACATCAATCAACACAGAATGGACGAAGTCAGAAACTGGTATGATCTGCAAACTGGAACGACCATCAAACTTCATTTTCATGACTTACACACTAACTGGATCCCAATCTTCAACAAGTTGATTTCTGACTTTTGTGGACTAATGTGCTACATAGTTTCTTACTTCTTATTGCATCACTCTAGTAAGAAAGATATGAAAGAGAATACATCATTGACCGCGCCATCTCCTCCACCAAGCGGAAGGAGAAGCTCGCTCTGGAGGAGGAGGTGTAAGGAGGTCTAGCATAGTTTCTTTTTCTTTTGGAGTTAATGGAACGCCTCTAACAATGTTTAAAGCCATGATGTGCACATTAGTCTTTTGCCTATGTTTGTTGTAAGCCCATACTCCTCCAGCAGCACCTGCAACAAGAAGCTGTACCCAAAACCCAATACTTCCATGTAAGTAAAACTTCACAAAAAGAGTTGACCATTATTTATGATGGCTCTCTTAATCCCTCAAACTGACCGGTGATAGCCACAAGGCTGCAGTCTGCAGATCAAATTTTGGAGCATAAAGTACTGTCTCCCCGAAATCCTCCTCAAGCTTTTTGTAGATCTCTTTATCAGTTTTCCCAACTTGAATCTCATCACGGATTAACTGCAGCATTATTGCAATTTATCATTACCCGCATTCAAAAATTCTCAATTTAATGTCCATGTGAATATTGTTAAGGTCATAAATAAAGAAGAAATGACATAGCAATAGGTGATACCAGATGATGACACCTATTAAATATTATACTGCCAGAAAGTGAGAAGTTCCAGTCTAAATCAAGACTCTAGGCCATAAATAATTCAGCCTTGAGGACTTCCTCGGCACTATGGCATTGATCCTATTGAACAAAATAGTTCAACCATTGCAAATTTTTCCCTTTTGAAAATAATTTTTATATTCCCCGTTTAATCAAGTCAGATAACATCTAATAAAATAGTTGGTATTATTTTATTTTTTTTGATTGGTTTGGTATTAGTTTATTAAGTACTCAGAAAACACATAAGTCATCTTGTGATCATCTCATACTGAAAGAAAGAACTTGACTACACCAATAGTCACTTCAAAGCAAAAGAGTTACCTTTCTGAGGAGAATGGCTATATCTGCTTGTGAATCTTCAATGGACTGACTCCCACACTCAGTGCACCGAACATTGTGACTGATGTTTCTTGCCCTGGCTTCCACCACTTGTTTCTTTTTCAGTTCATCATCTTTACTTGCCATTATCAGTGCGTATCACCTCTAGTCAAAAGCAACTATCAAAAAGCAAAAGCACCCAAAATAGAAAACATTACAACAATTATGAGAAAAACGAAGAACAAAACTTAGAGCTGTTGAAAGTGAGACATTTTGTCGAACACTTGGTAAACAAAGAAAATAGAAAGGAAGTGTTCACAATCTTTCAGTAGGACGCTCAATCTGCTGACTACAATATTCTAACCTACTTCAAAATCTAAAACCCTGGATTTCCTTTTTGCTATGGATTGATATAATAGCAAACTTGCGAGTGCAAAAATACTAAATCCAACAGTACTATTACAAACTATAGGACAACTTAGTGGACATTACTAAATGAATACATCTTCAATTCTAACCAAAACCCAGATGAGTTTGAAGTACCCTTTAATTATATTTTCAAGGAAAATGACCAGAACTCTATTTGGTTGCAAACAAACTATTTTGCATTCTACGTTCAAACAAATTCAAATCTCACCTCAACGACCAAAACTAAGCACACTAACTTAGCATTAGCTTGAGTTGATAAATTGTTTTCTTTTCTTGGTTACTCGATAATGAAACAATAGCCCGAAGCAACAGTTCAATTTTACCGATTTCTCTTTTTCTATACTTGCTACCTTGTTTCGAAGCTTCCAAACAGAGCATTGAACTAAGCAAATGAAAAGGAAGCGGGATATTAAAAAAAAAAAAATCACTGTCATGAATAAGCACCTGATAGGCTTCTGTGATCGTCTCCCACCCAGTTCTTACAATTTGAATCCACAGATATTAGCTTTGATATCATAGAAAGGTTTGCTTGGGTTTTAAAAGTGGCTTCCCCATTAACTGCAAAAGTGCTCCAAAAAAAGGAGAAACTTTTATGTCACTGACGTAATAATTTTTTAAGTATTATAAAAATAATAATTTTCATCATTTATACGAAAAAAATGTTAAGTTTTATTATATTATTGTAACTTCAATGATATTTTTGTGTTTAAAACAATTATACTTTATATATATTTAAGATATTTTAAAAAATTCAATGTATTTATAGAAACAATTATAAAAATTTAAATGAAACAAAATATTTTATTTACTAAACATTACTCTTACATGCTTTTTATTTTAACTTAAATTCAAAATGACTGCACACACAAAGTATATTTGTGATCATACATGTTTTTGACTTTTAATATGTTATTGAAAAGTATATTATACTTCTTTCTTTTTTTTTTGGCTCCATTAGATTTTCCCTTATATCTTAAAATATTTAATTTAAAGTGTTTTTCTATATTATTATACAATATATTGATCAATCAAATAATTTGTTGGGTCAATAAATTTTGAATTTATTTTATTGTAAGAATTAACATCTTGGCCTCTGTCTAATTGGGCTTGAGGCTTCAATCTCGTTGGGTTTCTCTTCCATCATAATGGTTGCAAACACTTACAAAACACTGAAATTATTGTTAAAATCTCACCGATGTAGGTTTTGATAAAAACTCTCTAATGCTTAAATCAGTGCCACACCTTAAGTGTTCTCAAATATTTTCACAAACATTTGGTGTGCGACAAAAGTCTCCTACATATTATATGGACTGTTGGAACGGTTCGCAGGCCGAAACTTATAAAAGATCCGTTGACATGAGTGAAGATTCGAGCCAAGCCAGCGACTTATTAAGGTTGTTAGCTCCTATTTAGAAAGTAAATATTCCATATCATATGTGATGCATTTAGAAATATTCTGTGATATATTATTCCATCTCGTATGTACACCGTTATATTGTTTAAATCTCAGCCGTCGATTGTATATGACTATTAGTATAAAAGGGGGAGATCCTCAGTTGTACAAAACATAACACAAACTTATAACTTATAATATCTTCAGCAATATAGAGAGTTTTTTTTCAAATACATTGTTAGCGTGTTTTCTTGTATTCTTTATGTGATTTTCTAAGCTGCTTAGCATGCAATGCGTCTAAGGGCACACGATTCTCGAAAAGTCTGTGACAGTAAATAAATGTTTTTTAGTGAGGTTGTGAGAGCAAAAAAGAATGAATTTCAAGAATAAAATGGAAGAATGAAATACCCAAATTGTCTCTGTCTTCTATATGTAGTTTTCTCACCTTTTTTATAGCATTAGTCTTATTTGAATTTTTTTTGTGCTTATACTTATTTTCATTGGTGCTTGTGGTTGTTTAAGTAATCTCTTTATATTTTTTATAAATCATAATTATTTTGGGTAATCTCTCAATCTTTTGGCGTGATTTGAAGAATCTCTTTCCAAAATCACTACAATTTTTCTTTTTTCTATTTATCTATCCCCTAAATAGTGCTAGTTTCATTCTTAAATTTTATCATTTTTTAAATTTTATTTTTAAGTCGTTAGTTATTGTTCGGTTCGGCACTTTATAATGCGTGGTCTTGCCTAGTCTTGTTATGAGAGCGGTTCTGATATTTCTGCCAAGTCGGTCTTTCTCATGATGTGCTTGATACCGATACCTCAATTTTAACCCATAAGCAAGCCCGTTGCCGGCTAAGGCGACGCATGCTACAGTCTTACTTTGGTAAGTCAAGCGAGTGTGCCATATGTGATGATGCCCAATTATGAAATGAGTTGTTCGATTTGCAGACCTATTTGCCCTCTGAGTGAGTATAGTACTTTATTCAATTCGATATCCTTATATGTTTGTCGGTTTTGGTCGTGTAGATGTTTAGAATTTTGATCGGTGCGGCTATGAATGGTACATGGTTGGTATTTAAGCAATTCAAACTAAATCTAATTCGAGTGATTGAGCAAGTTTTATGCTTGAAAACTATTTGAGACCTGATTTGTCATGCTTTAATAGCCCTTACTTTCTTGGGCTAACCCATAAATAAGTTATCTAGAGAGTTAATTTTTAGACCTCTAAGAATTGAGATGTTATGGAGATTTATAGGGAGAAACAAAATACTAATTTTTTTTAAATACATTAATAATGAAATTATTTATATTTGTTAAATTTAATTTTTTAATTTAATTTAATAATATAATTTTTTATTATTATATTATAACTATAATTTAATATGCACATCACTCGAGCGACATACATGGTATAAAATATATATTTTTATTTTTATTAATAAAAAACAATATAATTAATTAATTAATATACGGTGTGTATGTGCAAGTCATGTGGTGTGCAGCACGTAAGATGTGCTCAATGAGTATTTTTTTATAACTTATAATTATTAAATAAAATATTTGTTATTATTTAATAACATTTTATTAAAATAATTGATTAATTATTTAATTACTTGTTATTTGTTTAGATTATTTTTAAATAAATTTTTTATTTAATTGTAATTAAAAAAGAAATAAGGAAATAAAAATAAAAATAAAATAATTATTTTTTTTAAAAAGACCTCATGAATCACTTCGCAAAATTTTGCAAAATTTTTCTCATATTTTTTTACTCATCCTATTACTCTCCGTTTTATTTTATTTATTTTTTATTCACTTTATTTTTTTTCACTTATTATATTATACTTCGATACTCATATATTTATAAAATAAATATAAAAAAATTTATAAATTTAAATTTTTTTCAAGATTTATAGGTTAAATATTTAAAAAAAGAAAGAATATAACTCAATAGTATAATTGTCTAATTATTTATTTATTGGCTAATAAAAATTAATCCATTTATTTGTAATTAAAAAATTATTGCTTAAAAACATGACTTATTTGTGAATTTTTTTTAAAATGTTAAATTTGACGTGTCCATCCTTTACCCAACCGGTAATTGCTCTAAATTGATTTCATTTCTTTCCCTCCAAACTCAAAACAAACTGACCCTTAAGACAGGGTTTAGGGTTTACTCGCACACACTCTCTCTATCAATTCAATTATTTTCGTTTCATTTAGGTAGAGATGAGAAATTCACAGCTATTGTTGAATCAAACACAAAAGATAAGGCTACAAAAGGCTCTTGAAAAGCTTGAATCTCTCTCTTCAAAGTCGAACCCTAACTCCTGTGCCACCGTCGCCGATGTCATCCCTATTTACGAAGATGGCATCCTCAAGTAATCGCCTCTTTCTTACTCATTGTATCTTCATTTTATCTTTTCGATTCTCTTTCTCTTATTTTGTATTAAATGAAATTAAATACAGGGGACACGGTACCTCGGACCGTAAGGGCGAGCTCGTTGCCACGGTTTGTGGAGTCGTCGAACGCATCAACAAGTTGATCTATGTACGCGTTTTGCGCTCCAGGTAATTGAAGTTTATTAGGTTTTTAGTTTTTATTGGTGTTTCAAATCTTGTACACTTCTATTGTTATGGTTCCGAAAGATCAAATTTTTTTTTTCAAAACGAAAAAAATTTGGAACTTGTTATCAATAAGTTGCTATTGTGTTTTTTTTTTCTAGATACAAGCCAGAGACGGGAGATATTGTCATTGGACGTGTCACTGAGGTAAAACAAAATGGCATAGTAGTAACTCTGAAATGAATATATATATATATATATATTTATTTATTTATTTATATATATAATGGGCTACGTAGCTCACCACATGGTGAGCTCCTGAACACATGGCAGGATTATGTAACACATTGTAAATTGTGTAGAAATTATAAAAAGTTGTGAATTTACTAAACACTGACATGTGACAGTGTTGCTCACCATATGGCGAGTTAAGTAGCCCACTAGATAATTTCTCTCTCTATATGTGAATGGAGCTTATGTAACATGTGTTGTCTCATATATTTCCATAATATGTAGAAATGGTATGGTGATTCTTGTTGTTGATCAGGTTGCTCAAAAGCGATGGAGACTAGAAGTAAATTACACCCAAGATGCTATTTTGATGCTTTCTTCAATGAACTTGCCTGATGGAATTCAGGTATCATACTCTTTTACCTTTAGCTCAGTGTCCTTCAAAGTGATACAGATATGCTTGTAGTTATACTTTTTTGTTACAAGGAAACATATTTCTTTAATGTAATTCTCCGATAGAAATAGATCCCATATGTACAATTATTTGGTGCATGAGAGGGTACGATTATTTTGATTTTCTTTAATTTTTATGTTATTTATCAATCTGCTCTTGTAGCTGAATCATGTAATGAAATTCCAGTAGCTGTTTTCCTCAGGATTCAGCATAGTGTCATATCTCTTGATTTAGATGGCCTACGCTACAGCCTTTTTTGCCCCTTCAAATGGACCCTGCTGTGCTACATTGAAAGATCTTATTCATGGATTCCATAAGATTTTTGAATTATGCCCTTTGTTAGTCATTTGCAGTTTTGTCAATGGTTGTGGTCATATTCTTTGTCGCTTTGTGTTTCAGAAACATTCAGTGGATTTATAATTGCAGTTGAATCAAACATTCCTTTGTTTGATCAGAAGAGAAAAGAAATGAAAATTTTAGAACTCTACTCAGCTGTTTGATATAATTTTGGTGATAAGTGTGTCTTGCAGTCTGTATATTCAAGATTTACTTCCTCATAGTGCTTTAGTGGGGATTTATTATGTTTCTAGTTGGCTATTATTGGAATTGATAGTTGCTCCAGTGACCATGTCTGAGCTGTGCCTGGGGTTGTATATCTATACTTTATAATACTAATTATGGTCATGTGTATGGTGTATGGCCATTTGAAGCGTGGGCCATCTGTCAAATTTTTGTTTTTTATTGCGGAGCTTTCTAGATGTGCATGGTCTTCTGTTGACTTTTCTCTTCATGGATTTCCAGAGGCGGCAAACTGCTGTGGATGAACTCAACATGCGTAGTATTTTTGTGGAGAATGACCTAGTGTGTGTAAGTGATTTTCTACAGACTTAGTTTCTTGTGTGGTATGCCATGTTAAATTAATCATCTGATCTTACAAATGTTGTTCTCTTTTACAGGCTGAAGTTCGTAGTTCACACGGTGATGGCAATTTACAACTCCAAGCAAGAAATCAGAAGTATGGAAAGGTGAGTTCTATTGAAAAAATTTCAGATACATGTTCTGAATTTTTCTAACTTAAAACAATCTATTTTATGTCTAGCATAAAGAATAACATTGTAGACTTAAAGAAATGGCCAATAGATTTTGATCAAATTTTTTTTTCAAGCGAGTGCATAATTGTCCAGCTGCATTTTCCTTTTGGCTTAGAAGTGAGCAGTTAGTGTCCATACCTGAGAAAAAAAACTTGTAACTTGTATAATGCCATGGGAACAATGCCATTGGTTACTTATTGACAATGTTGGCAACTTGCATAATTTGAGGTAGACTAACAGTAACTCAAATAAATGAATTATAATCATCATTATGATTGTCATTATTGTCATTAATTATAGCAGTTGGATTTTTCTTTTGATAGTAGAGATAAGTGTTGCATTATTGAACTATTTTTTTTTTTGACTTGGTATTCTTGCATCATCGCCATCAGCACTCTTCTTTGTTATTCATTTATTTAGCTTTGTTCTCATCATATTCTTTCTGGTGTTGTATGTTATTATATTGATGTGTACAAATATGCCTTCAGCTTGAGAGGGGTCAGCTGCTCACAATTGATCCTTACCTAGTGAAGAGACGGAAACAACATTTTCACCACCTGGAACAGTATGGAATTGACTTGATAATTGGATGTAATGGATTTATCTGGGTTGGTGAACATGTTGAAGCTATAGACAAGATGGTGGTGGATCAAGTAGACAATTCTGAACAACCAATCAATAAATCTGATCAAAATTCCATGGATCTTGATGAACAAGATGGAGCTTTAACTTCACTAGAAACAAGACAGAACATCTGCAGAATTGCAAATTCTATTCGTGTCTTGTCTACTTTGGGCTTCAATGTAACAGTAGAAGTGATTCTTGAAACAGTAAACCTGAGCAACTCAGTGAATCTCAATATACATGGTATGCTTGGATCAGAGTTCTATGTTCTGGTTGCTGAGAGTGAAGCTGAAAGGCGAAGCTTGAGCAAAAGGAAGTGATAATTTTGGCAATTTATCTGATAACTAGCAGTTTAAGAGAGTTTTTCCTGTTTCATAATACTGGGAACTAGCACGGGCTGAGTTTCCTGTGCTCTGAAAGGATACTTATACTCACTATGTGAAATTCTTCTTGTTCAAAATCATGGAAATGGTTTGTTCGAATGTAACAGTTTATCCATGCTTTTATTTTCAAAAAAATAGGGAAAGAAGTAACCTTGATGGTTTGTTCCATTAAAATCATTTCACACCACTTAAGCTGTATACTAAAATTTGCATCTTCGTCTTCATTAACAACCGGTTGTTTTACAAACTATAAAAGGATATTAAAACCAACACTAATTGAATACCAAGGTCAACATTGACATGTAATTTCCAGTTCATACAATATACAAAACCCCATCAATATAATTTTCAAGTATAATTTTCAGCCAAGATTCATGTAAATCTATCTCATATTCTTGTGTTCTCTTTTTTGTTAAAAAAACTGTGACAGCAAACTTTGTCATCCCACCATTAGCAGGCAGTGCTACAACAATCAAAGTTCATCTTTTGGAGCCTGTAGGCATTGTTCATCCCAGTAGTAGGGGAACTTCAACTTTGCTGCAGTATGAGGCATGAACCAGTCCCCATAAATAAACCTGAAGCAGGAAGCAGAATGCCACTTTTTCCTCAGTAAGAACAAGAGATAAAGAATCAAAAAGAAGAAAAGAAAGAAAGCATGATGGCTCTTTGCAAATAACACCTGAAACTATTACACAGAAAACCTGAAAATAAAGTTGTTCGTGTACCATTTCAATGGCTTTCATGATATGATGCATTAGATCAATAAGGCTGCAATTTCGGTTCACAATGGTTTGAATTCAAGTATATATTGGATTGGTCTTCTTATCCAAAAACATATTGGTAAGGTATTTGACAGAACTTAAGAGAGAGAAAAAAAGGCAGTTTTCCTAGGACCTTGGGTTGCAAATGAACTGAGTAATTCATGAACAGTAAGAACTTGCTCAAAAAGAATATTTTTTATGTCCGTTTACTTTATGTTATACCACAGCTCAAGCAAGCCTACTATTAATACTAATTTACCGACAATCATATCTCCAACATTTTCGGTAGAACTCAATTCAAGCTAAGAGTCAGTTGAGTAAAAAGCTAAGTTTGTATCAGCTCAACTAGGCTTTTGGCAGTCCTAAAGTGTGTAGGAGTTTGTTAATCCAAACCATGAATTTCTGGAGCAGGCTCCAATGCCGAAGCAATTAGGCCCTTGCAGTAACTATCTGCATAACTTTTTTCTTTTAAAAAAGTTATAGATGGGGATGACAAATCTCACCCATTAAACACCAACCCTCGCCCTCTATTTTTACTCGAACTCGGGTTTGTCGCAGGTGCATAGCGCATTCACGATCATCCAAGCAACTTCCAAGGGCCAACTATCTACATAACTTCTACAGTGGCTACTGGCATGTTGAAAGCATATTAAAATTTTTTTGAAGATGCAAATGTTTGAACCAGACCACATCAAAGTAATAAATGAACAAGCACAGTATGATAATACGGAACAGCAATATGATGGAACACAAACGTCACGTACACTTTAGCAGGTGGGCGAGATATTGTAACAAGCACTTGCAAATCCTCATTTCCATTTGTATTCCACACCTGCCATGCATATCATAAACAATCATCAGATTCTGGAAAAATAGATAGTACATGATAATTGCTACTAAGAGAAAAATAATAGGCACTGCACTATGTAAATAAAAAGAAGAGTCGATAATGAGAGTTAAATTAACAATTCATTTTCCTGGCAATAACATTATGAACTACATTTCTCCAGAACAGAGGAATTTGAAGTTACAAACTATTTGCTATGTGTACCAAGCATATATTAGCTCAGTACGCTAGATATATCATAGGCAGTTCAGGTGCTCTTGATATGCTGCCTCAGAGCTTACAGGAAACGTTAATGTTGTACAATCAAGAGAAAACAAGCTTGAATTCCAACACTTACGAGGAACTCTTGATGAATATAGTAATGATTGATTTGCCAATATACCCAATGTGCATCATGCATTCAACTCAGTTGGCAAACTATACAAATATCTGATGCTTTTCTAGGTTTACATGATGGAGGTTAGATACTATTATACTAACCATCTAATTACCCATGTTTGGTTAATAAGAGGTATGTGAAAATTAAATCCTCCAGACCAGTGGAGCATGAGTAATTGGCTTGACCACCACGATTATCTAGGTAATTAAGGGGATTGCTAAGCTCAGGCTAGGGCTCAGTGATTAATTTCATAGACACTGCTTTTATCCTGGGTCATCTACAAGACTCTGATGGAGAGTGATTTATACAGATGAAAAAATTATGTAAATTTAAGAGCTTGCAGGTCTACAATTTTTTTCTAGCACGAATACTCAAATAATCAAGGTAATTTATGTATCCTAAAACTTTTGGCAAATAATCAATATACTCAATTCACTTCCGCAACATTAGTTGAGATAAAAGTTTTTCCACTTCTAATGAGCACTGATCAGCAAGACAGATAATTCTATGTTTCTTCATACTAATATCTACAAGGAAGACTCGCCAAAAATCCAAAATAAAAATAAATAAATAGATATAAAGCAGGTTAATCATCTACAAACAGTAACAATTGTATGGTTTACCTGGTGAACATCATTGACAGGAATATGAAATGTGCTATTCTGAAAGATAAAATGTTCTTGTGGCTTTCCAGGGTACTTTTCGTGTGAACTTGAAGCAAGATAGAGAGTGCCACTCCCCTTTAGGACAACAAAAACTTCTTCACAAGAGTGCCTGTGGATTGGTGTTCGTGATCCTGGAGAAAATGTTTGAAGCCAAACCTCAATCTGTAAACCCAGAAATGCAAACAAAATGCATTAATATTGTAAAAGTAGCTGGTACTGAACCATATAACCTCTTGGTGGTTATCTGTATGACACCTAAGTTAAGCTTTTAATAAGATCTTTACTTTCTGACAAAGAAACCACTAAATATAAGATCTTGGGAAGAGTAAATTCCGAAATGTTGTCAGTGTATTCATACATCTTTCATCCCAAGTGAGATTGAGCTCGCCACAGTAATGTGGGACAATCCTTCTCTTCCATAGTTATCCTGTGGAAGCTCACTGATATTCTTTACCAGCGGAAATTCTGTGCCAAAAAATAAATAAACTTTACAGACAAATATCGGCATATAAAGCACATAGGACAGTGGCCAGGAAAATCACATTAATGGTGCCAGCTATATCTTTCCTTTATCATTAAACCATGAGCAGATAAAGTGCTCTAATTTCACTTACAATGTTCAATGTCGGATTCACACCATTTTACAGACTTCAAATCAAGGCAACAAGACCAATTTGATTTCACATTATAATGTTCTAAATCCAGAAACAGGCAACTCAAAATTCACTACTTCCACTAACCAATTGCCTGTACAGAAAATTCAAACACAAATAACTTAGTCCTACTATCATATTATTTTCCTCAACAAACCCATGGTTCTATAATGAAACATAAGAACAATGAACCAAACATATAAGCTAAAAAAATAAAATAAAATAATATACAAAATAAAACAAATAAAATACCTTAAACCTACTACTTGAAAAGCTTCAGTATTCAGTTCATCTCAGGGGACGGATATCACCGGTAAAATTTGTTCATATAATTCTTTGTGTTACATCATAATCTTAAAAGTGAAATATATTTGATATTGATGCGATTTATTCGCCATTTTTGCAATAATAATAATAATAATAATAACAAAAATGAGCGCCAAGGGAAGAGATGGGAGAACTCACCCTTGATTGAGCACTGAGAAGCTTCAGCAGTTGCAGCAGATAATATAATGAAACATAAGCACAAGATAATGATCCGAGTCATCGCCATCTTCCGGATGCTGCTTCTTATTTAAGCTAAACTAACGACACCAATCTTCTCCTCGCCTGTAGAAACCATTGGTTTTGGTAGCGTTTTCTTCGATTTATCTTTTATAGCCTGCTTTTTTTTTTTTTTTTTGTTAGTAACTTCTAGTCATTTCTTATTGGTTTGTTGCCTCCGTGGATCTTCAAACCGGGTTTGGAAGTCATTCTTCAAAACTATTTTTTTTTAAATGTACAAAATATTTATTTTAAAAAAATAAAAAAAAATTAAAAGTTTTTTTTCGAATTTTTATTTGTAAAAATCAATCGGCCCAAAGGAACGGTCCTCGGATAAATTTAGTTTAAATTAGAAAGGTTTATTTAGGATGGTCAAAATCATTAGCAAAAAGGTATATCTATTAGTCGATTTCGAAGAAGATAAACATACAAGATTAATTAATAAATTTTTTTGAAGATTTATCAACTAACAATTAAGAAAGATATTTGTACTTTAATCTTTTAAAAAAGTGACATATAAATTTTAATAATTTTAATAATTTTATAAATACCCTTTCGTTTCTTTTAATGACAAAAAAAAAATATTATTTATTTTTTTATTAAAATTGACGGAAAATATTATTTAATAATATTTGTTCTTTTTTTTAAATGTTAAGAGCTCACATTTTTTTTTCTTTTTTTTTTATAATAATAAGTTTATACTTCAAATCAAAAGATAATTTTTTCCTATCAAAAGAAAAATAAATTTATATTTAGTATATGAAATATAAATTTTTGCAGACACTAAAAAAATCTTAACTTTAAACATTTTAGATTAATTCATAATATATTATCAGCTTCATTAATTTATTTTTATCTTTTTTGTAAATTTGACGGAGAGTTAAATATCTTAATTAACCACACTTTGCCCCTGGGGCAATATCTTATTCTCATCTCAACGGCCGAAAGAGGAAAAAAAAAAATCACATTTCCATTGTGATGGTAAAAATAGTTATAGAGCAGCAGATGACACTTGAATTGAATTGAAGGGGAACTAAAAATCGGAGTGAGGGGCGTAGCTACAAAAGCAAACAACCTTAGCCATTTCTGAACCCCAAGCTTAGCTTCTGTTCTGGCTTCGGGCATCCACTTGGTCTCCTCTCTCAAGTCACCGGCCCAGACCTCGACCAGGTCAATTGTCTTCCTCTTAACTCTCTTTTGCTTTGAAGCCATTAAGAAGTTAGTGCTCCGATTGGTTGCTGAGAAATTGTACGAAAAGAGACAGTTATTAATGTTGTATCCTAGCGAATGGGGGGGTTTAGGGTTTAATGCATGTATAGTTTCATTTTGTAGATTTTTTTCGCGACATAGGCTGTTGAAGATTATTATTTTTATATAATTGCTTCAAAATGTTGCTGCAATAGAGTTGAAAGTAACTATTATTCCTTAATCTATTATTTGCTTTCCTTTGTTGAATCAAATGAGAAATGAAGAAGAATCTGAAATCTTGCATTGTTTTAAGCGCTCTTAGTATTAGCCAATCTAGAAATGGTACTTGTATTGGGGCTCAGTTAGGTTACTAGTGCTTTGAAAATTTGTAGAAAGTTGTTTCTTTCCTTCTACTTATTTTTTTATTTTTTCACTTCTATGTATTTGCAAATCACACTTCTTTTAGAAAACCAGAAAGATTGCAGGCTTTACTTACCTTTTTCCAATCCTCTTTACTGTTAATCATTCTGCTAGGTCTTACCTTTATTTCAAAATAACTACTGCACAAGTTTGGGTTTTTCTTTTGTTTCGTAATGGTCATTTGCTACACATATATGCCTGTAGTATTGCCATTTGTTGCTATGTTTATACTTGTGAATGAAAGAGCTTGAATGTGGAGTTCATAATATTACTGATAAGTTTATCGTCATCACTGATAAGGTACTATCCTTTTAGTGCAGATTATTTAATACTACTACCTCTGAGACATGAGTATCAGAAGCTATGTTGGCATTTCAAAATCCAGCTTTCTACTTGTACATCCAGAGTTACCTGTTTTTACATTTTGTAAACCTCGGTTAACTTCTTTATCAAATCTTGGAATCACAGGTAACCATGAGAATAGGATGAGGTTGATTACGAGGTCTCGGTACTCAGTTGCTGATAGAACTTCTGTATCTGGTTCTGTTGATGCATCTGCATCCATACCCAACAAGGTTCGTTTGGGTCCAAAAAAAGGAGATTCCTCATCCTTGTATAGTCGTCCTAGTTTATTAGAGATGAAGAATGAAAAAATAGCAAATCGCACAAAGGTCTATGACTTTTTGCAGGGAATTGGTATTGTTCCTGATGAGCTTGACGGGTTAGAACTTCCGGTGACAGTTGAGGTGATGAGGGAACGCGTGGATTTTCTTCACAATTTAGGTCTAACAATTGAAGACATCAACAACTACCCACTGGTACTTGGCTGCAGTGTGAAAAAGAACATGATACCTGTGCTTGACTATCTTGGCAAATTGGGTGTTAGGAAATCCACTTTCACAGAGTTCTTGAGGAGATACCCTCAAGTCCTCCATGCTAGTGTTGTTGTAGACCTTGCTCCAGTGATCAAGTATCTGCAGGGGTTGGATATCAAGCCAAATGATATTCCTCGAGTTCTTGAGAGATATCCAGAAGTGTTAGGATTCAAACTTGAGGGGACCATGAGCACATCAGTGGCTTACTTGGTTGGAATTGGAGTGGCAAGAAGAGAGATTGGAGGAGTTTTAACTCGATACCCAGAGATTTTAGGGATGCGAGTTGGGCGGGTGATCAAACCTTTTGTTGAATATCTTGAAAGCTTGGGTATTCCAAGATTAGCTATAGCTAAATTGATAGAGAAGAAGCCTCACATTCTGGGGTTTGGATTAGAGGAGAGGGTGAAACCAAATGTTGAATCCCTTCTAGGGTTCAATGTTAGAAAAGGAGCGCTTCCATTAGTAGTGGCTCAATATCCTGAAATTATAGGAATTGACCTGAAACCAAAGCTTCTTGGGCAGCAGAGTATACTGAATTCAACTATTGACTCGAGTTCTGAGGATTTTGGCAGCATTGTTGAGAAGATGCCTCAGGTTGTCAGTGTAAGTAATTCTGCTATTATGAAGCATGTGGATTTCCTAAAGAACTGTGGATTCTCTTTGCAACAAGTGAGGAAGATAGTTGTGGGGTGTCCCCAAGTTCTTGCTTTGAATCTAGATATTATGAAACTGAGCTTTGACTACTTCCAAAGGGAGATGCAGAGGCCTCTGGATGATTTGGTTGCTTTTCCAGCATTCTTTACTTATGGTCTTGAGTCTGTCATTAAACCAAGACATAAAATGATTGTGAAGAAGGGTTTGAAATGTTCTCTTTCATGGCTTCTTAACTGCTCTGACGAGAAGTTTGAGGAACGGATGAACTATGACACTATCGATATGGAAGAGATGGATATATCGCCATCATTTGACATGAATACATTGATGGAACCAAGGAGTGATGACTCAGCTTCTGAATATGAGGAAGACAGTGATGATGAATATGTATAAAATGATGAGTCTGCATTAAATGAGGTCCTCATTTAATAGAATGGGTGCCATAATTGAAAGGTAAACCCCTCTGCGAAAGCATTTTAATGCATTTGAATCTGCTCTTGTGCATGTTTATAATACACGAATAGAAGTCCAAGACTTAAATTTTCTCGGGCCAGTGTTTTTCCTGGTCAGTTTTTTTTCTTTCATTGACAAGGATGTCTTAATCTCATCACTAGACAATGTTGTTGTACTAGTTATTGTGTCTTCTCTTGTGCATATCCCAGTGTAGATTTCTTAACCCGTTGTTAATGCAATGTACCAGACTACAGTAGGCGGGACACTTTTGGTGGCAAGGAACTGATGTGAAACAACCATAGTAAATTTGTCATTGCGTTTGATATTCTGAAATATTGTAACTATTGTTTGGTCTATAAATTTTATAAAATTGAAATGTTCCGACTTTGAGTCAAGGAACCAAGGAGCAATGAGTGGGCTTATGAGCATGAGATAGTGATGATTAGCATGCATCACGGGGGAACTGTGATGCTATAGACCATAGAGGAGATGGAAATGGCGTCATGATTTGACATGCACACTGACATGATGAAAAACCAATCGGAGCTTCTGTCTATGAGAAGCACAGCGACGATTCAACTTAGGCCATACTCTTACTTCCACAAACTTGCTTCTTTTAATTTGGTTCTTCATCAAGTAAAGAGAGATGAATACAATACTCGAAACATGGAACTTTTCCACTGAAGCATTTTACTGCGATTGATGCTGTTCGTGTATGTTTGTGTAATGAACAATAATTCTATATGGTGCTGCATTTGAAACCGGTAATTAAATTTTATATGGTCCAATGATTTCACGAATACAACAATTCTATTGTCAATTTTAGTAGAGCATGACTTTTTTTTGTCAGTCCATAAAATTGGGTAAAAACTATAATTAATCAAAATTCCTAACCCGCCTAAGAGATCTATATAGTAGATTGGAAATTGGATGGTCCAACTTAGGTGCCTTTTTCAGGAGGCTCTGGGGGGAGCAAAAGAAAAAAAGTGTCGAAGTGGTGTATTAAGGCGTGATGATGATACGTGCCTATATTCGAAGGCATAGCAGATCAACAGATCTTTCCCATATCACTCGAAGCACATTTCCCTTCTGCCCTTCGAAACTCTTTTCAAATAAATTCCTGAATGGTGGATGCTCTTCTAAATGCTGTATATATTCCACGAGTTGAAGGTTGAAACATTCTCCAATCGAACTTTGAATTCTATACATTTTATCCCCTTAGCATGACAAATTTTGGATGTAAATTGAAAAAAAATATAGAAAATGTTAACTATCCGGACCCCAAAATGTATAACGTATATCTAACTAATCGTAAATTCATCATCACGAGGCTAAAAGGAAAGGATATGACGTGATCTGCATGCCTCTGTGAAGCAACTGCTGCTGCTCTGTTTCTTCAGAAATCTTAATGGGTTCATGAAACTTTATATTTGACATGAATGTGGACCAATTGAAAATTTTGAGCCTCTTGATACAGTTGAGAAATACGTCACTGCATAAACCACCTACTCTGACCTTTGTAGCCATCCCAACTAGGCAAAGAAAAATAGAATTTTAATCTACAGAAAAGCCAACTATTAATGAGCGGGGTATCAAGATTCATTGTTTAGAATTAAGAAGCATACCTTCCATGCATACATTGCGAAGAATGCTATAGTGTCTGCTGACCAGACAACGGCAAATGACTTCCAAAAGAATGGGATTATGACATTGAGTAATGGGATGAGGAGAAAGAGATAGTTAAGGGCTTCTTTCTCATTCTTTGAGCAGTCTCGAGCACGGAGAGATGGAATAGCTGCAATCAATTTGACATTAAATTTTCAATACAATTCAAGTTTCCCATGACTAGAAGTCACTATCAATGTCTATGAAAAGTAACAGTAAAAAAAAGGAGTGATTCAGTTGTAGTTCAAGAAAGCATGCGTTGAAAAGTCCAACTAGTATCAATATATAATACAAAGAGAATGAGTTACTGCAAATGGAACTTTATAAGCATATTTCTTAAGCTAATGCCATGATAACAATGAAGAAATGCAATTACTTGTACAAGTAGTTTATTATGCTGCTTCACGAAATCCATCAGTCTCACCATATACATTTTGTGCAGAAGAAAAAGTGTCATGTTCATGTCTCTAATCCATAGCTTAAATTTGGAACTAAATTAATGGTTAACTTACTGAACATCCAAATGGACCACATCCCCATTAGTCTCCAAATGTCAGGTTCATTAGATGGGAAAATGAGATTGAAAGATAGAACTCCACCAAGCAGCATGGAGGCATAGCCTTGAACCTCAAAAACAGTGTATAAAGCAGTTCCAGGCACAGCCGGGTTTTTGGTTGCTGTTGAAGCTCTTGGTGCAAATGTTGCAGCAGTCTTTTGTACAACCTGTTTTAGTAGTCACACGTAATACAAAATTTAGAGGAATCAACCTTGAAAAAACTGTCAATTTCCCAAGCCATCTATCAAATTCCGTGTATGCAATTTCAAATTCTGAAATCAATTATTTCCAATTAACTGTTTTTACACTATCATCAAAATGGTCCAGGGTAGACTACATCACCCTATAGTTCTTCAACTAGAACCTAAATCCAACTGTCCCATTTGACTCAAATCAGATAAATGTAAAACTGTGCTAATAGAATCACTATGCCTTATTTTAATTTAAAAGTCACTTATCTACCTCAAAATGAGCTCATATCGTTATTTCTTGAAAATTTAAGTGACCTAAAATCTACACAATGGACAGCATACAATTAAATTACGTAATATAACTCGCGGTTTTTAAGGGATTGACAATTGAACTCGCCGAGAATAAGTACAACTCATGCTCACATCACATGACTACATTATATAAAATCTCTGACATGTCTACTTCTAATTCAACAACCAAATAATAAGAAGAAGAATAAAAGAAAGAAAGCACATGGTACCAAGTAAAACACAGGTTTTCATCTTCATATTCCATTAATAGACAAACTTCTTATCTACCCAGTTTCAGAATCTCAATAACATCAAAGTACATGCATGATACTAAAAAGACAAAAGAAAAAGAAAAAACCATATGTAATAAGAAATGGGCATCGTAATTCATAAACCAACCTTTTTGAGGTCTTTGTTAAGAGGAGGGGTTGCAGTCGGAGTCTTGCTTGTTTCTTTTGTTTCTGGTTGCGGCTCTTCACTCTGGGATTCCTCTATTGTCGTCTGTGCATCCACTTCATTTGCATTGGCACGTATTTTCCAACTTGTGTTGCGAAACTTAGGACCCCGTAACCCGTTATGGAGAATTAATGATGGAAGTTTAGAGATGCGGCAGTTGTAAAGAGACGCAGAGATCAATGTGTTCATGTTTCACACACGCTTTTTTTTTTTTTTAAGGATTCTCGTCATCAAAGTGTTTTTTCAGCCAAAAAGGGAGGGAGATAACTCCGGATAAGGAATGAAAGGCCACGATGGCGCGATTTGCTTCAATTGAACGACGACGTTTACAACATTTTTTTTTTTTGTGGAAATTTTATATTTATTTTTCCAACTTATTGCAAGCTCGTAAATTTTAAAAGTGGAGCTAATGGCTAATGGCTAATAGCACCCCTCCAAAAATAGTTTAAAACCCCTTCTGTACATTTATGAGGTGATCGAAGTGCTGATCAGTAGTGAACGATGCAACAAGCAACGGATCCTAGTAATGGTTAGGATTTCGAAAGCTTTTGTCTTCTTTCTGTGTTCTCAATTTCTTCTTTTTTTTTTTTTAAATTTCTTTTATTTTGGATTTTTTTTTTTATAGGTGATTGCTGAAGCTTTTTGGTCAAAACTTCTCTATAGTTGGTGTCACTAAAATTTCTTGATTTGAAACCTCAAAATAATTATTATTTTGTAATTGCATATTTTTTTAAAAAATATATTATCCTTTTATATAAAAAAATACTTTACTAATAAAATAAATATTTATTCAAAAAAAAATACTAAAAAAAGTTCGCAAAGATAAATAAAAATATGAAGTTAATTATTTAATATTAAATGCTATAAATTGAATATGATAAGATATAATAAAATTGTGAACAAAAATCACATATATATATATAGTGATTGTAATAATTTTTTTTTTTAAATATGTATACAAGAAAACGAGTTAATTACTGTTTTTATAAGGTGATTTTAGCAATGTTTAAAATAAATTTATGCTAAAACTCATAAATAATAATGTGAAGAGAAGCAGAATTTATGACTTGATCCGTATTTAACTTTTCACTAAATTTATTGTCCATTTGTAGAAATTTGCGAACTATTAGATTAGATTACTTATTTTTGGATGTCAGTCCACCTCTAAGCCTTTAATCCTCATAATTTTCTTAATTCAAAATTCTAGACTACATTATTTTCTCGATTAGACTACTTCCTTAAAAGGCGAGAGAAGATGATAAGAGCGCAAACTAATTAGGCCTATATAGTAAAAGGTCTAACAATTATTAATAGGGGTATTCTAATAAGAAATTTGTATAATTTTTTAAAAACACTATAAAAGGGTAAAATAAAGAGAAGGGGCTTTAAAATTTAAATATATTGTATTAAAAATTTAACAATTTTGTATCAATTTAAGGTGTTTTGCTGAGTTAAAAAAAAAAAAAGATTGAAGCAGGAACAATGAGCTGAATTTTGTGGTGCGAAGCAAGACCATTCTATTTTTCTAGATTATCTTTCCAATATATAGACTATATAGATTAAAGTCTTAATTATCATTAATTATCGCTTTTCGGCAAATTATTGTGTTATATTAGTCAACATCAAATCTTTTTTTTTCTAAAAAAATAAGAATATGGTAACATCATTCTTTTTTTTTTTTTAAATGGTAACATCAATCTTATTTACTTAAATGGAAAAAATCTCTAATATTAAGTAACTAATTTAATTATCTCTGCGTTCAAAATCTAATAAAGCTGACACGTTGCCAGTAATCTAGATATTACATTATTCTATAAAATTAAAAAAAAATAAACATTATATTAATTATTATTTTTTTTTGGAAAAAGATATTAGTTATAGTTGAATTCAATTGTTTGATCAGCAACCGTACAATTGGCAGTCATATAAAATCCGGTGAGCTCTAATCAAACTATTTGAAAAAATTTTAACATCTACAAACTTTCATTTCTTCCTATATATATATATATATTTTAAAATAGATATATACTTCAAATTTTTAATTACTAAATAATTAATTTTACTCCGAGATCTTGTACTTGAAAAGTTAACTCTTGTATTTACATGACAATTATATCCTTGGCTTATGTGGGTACGCAAAAATCGTTTTCAAGTGTCAATTGGGAAATCTACGGGGAAAAACCACATCTCGATTGGCGAAAACCAACTTCTTTGCAGCGTAATTGTGGTAGTGTATTCATTTTACAGATCCTGTATCTTTACGTTAATAATTTTCATTTTGCAAATGCGAAGTTAAAAAAAAATGAAAAGAAAAGAAACCGTTGTTGCTTAGCATGAATTGATTTTTCCTAGGATCGTGGGGCTTCACGTTTCAGACTGGTAGTTAGTAGTTACATCATCAAAGTTCTTTCGTAAATTTAGAAAACCCCCCATCAACAATATTCAGTTCTTTAACTAACATTATTTATATTGATTCAATTCTTTTTGAAAATGGGCTTTCTTGATTTTTGATGGAAATTGAAAACCCGTTTGCAGATTTTTGAATTTGATACCGAAAAGGAGCGATGACAGTGGAATTGTCGCATTGAAGATAAACAGCTTCTCATCATGGGGAAGAATTTTCTTGTTGGGTTTGTGTTGCCTTTAATGCTTTTATCAGGTACGCGCTTTTTTATTTTAAAAAAATCTTTTTTAGATTATTGTTTTTGAGCTGCGCAATCGAACTAATAAGATGAACTTGAAGCAGATTAGCGGAATTAATATGACCGAAATCAGTGGATGTTTGTATAAGTTTAGTGCAGTGCTGGATTTAGTGCTTCAAAGTTATGGCTTTTGTTGTGTTTTAATAGCTATTTAGTTCTCTAAGTTATATTTCAACAGCAATGCATCGCGTTTCTGATTTCTGTGCTGTTTGTTTATTATAAAATCACTCGAGTAATTTATTTCTGATTTATTTCATTAATGCAACTTCATAATTTCTTTTTCTTTTTCTTTTTTAATTGAGAAAAAGAGTTGACTTCATGTGGCTTCATTTATTTCTGATTTATTTCATTAATGCAACTTCATAATTTCATATTCATTTCCTTTTAATTGAGAAAAAGAGCATTTTATGGAAGTTTGTATCTCTTATTGCTCCTTAAGAAGCTTGGAAGGGCAATTAAAAGAATATATTGATAGTCGAGGTAATTCAGAACCGAATAAATAGTTAAGGATCATTCAATTTCTCATGATTTAAGGTGCTTCAGTCTTTGTGTTAGCTAGGTGTTATCTACATTAGTGCCTCACTTTACATGGAGGCAATATTACCCTCATTTACTGAGTCAAGTATTGGGTTTAAACTAACTTTTCTCAGAAATAGGATTAGAATGTTTTCAACAGAACTGATACATTGAATGTCAAGCTTGCAAGTTTTCGCATCATGTTTATAATATTTTCTTTTACATTAGATTGAGAAATAATTAAACTGCTTCACTTGGTGAGTTACTTGTGTAATTTTTACCTCATAGGCTCTACGTTAGCTGGTAGCTTCCAGGCTCATTTTTCCCATGACTGTCCAAGTGGGTTGAATCTTACTGGATTAAGATCACTGAGAAGTTTTTGGGCTAAATGAATTGCTTGCAATAGGCTAAAACCAATATGGGAATTGTCTTAATTAATTAAAATGAAAAAGACGTGGTTGGAGATTTATAATTTGAAGTTGCTTTAGTCTGCGACTAATGTAGAGATTTATGAGGGGCCTGTCTGAATAGTTTTGTCTTATATTCTTAGAAATAGGTTAGGCATTGCCTATGCTTAGCATCAAGTCTTGCAGACATAAAGCATGTAGCAATTGAGATCTATATCTAATATTGTTCTAACATTGTAATACACTCTTTACGCATGTGCTTCTCTGTGTATGTCATTTTATGTGTAGACAAGATGCAGCAATATCAAACACTTTCCTTAACGTTTATCTTTGACTTAATGTTCTCTAATTGCAACAATTTGTTTGTAGTGGGCATACACACATGTATACCTGCTTCTTGGCGAAGATAATTTTTTGACTTCTAACATTTTTCTCCCTTCCTTGCAGCTGCTTTAGTCAATTGGAGTTTGATCTCTTTAGGTGATTTGATAGCTTTCCTTCTTATTCAATTCATTGCGCCAAAACTAGGTAATATACTTTATGTAAATTTACCACTTTGATAATTTGATTTCAGTGTTACTATTTTCAATAGTTCTGTTCTAATATAGTGTGAATATGTGCTTGTATTATGTTCTACATTTGCAAATCTTTTTCCTGAGTAAGAAGATCAAGGAAAAGTGCTTTTTTACTTTTTAACTACTAAATGGAAATATCAGGAGAGAGTTGGTAGAGCAGAGCATCAATAAGTATAATTTTTATGTAATGTGCTTCAATAGTAATTGTGAAATATTTTTTTGTTAATTTATTGCTAACCATAGAAATTTTCTGATATTACTGTTTCAAAGAATTTGCCTACTTTATCTTTTTTTTTCTTCTTGAAGCTAGGAAGACATGGATCAAAATAAGTTTTTCTAGGATTCTAGTGTAGGTCAACCATCTAGGTCCATCCAATGCATAGTCCATGATCCCCTTTTCAAGGTTGGCTATACTGAGATGGTACAAAAGGTTATGTGTTGTATGCAAAATTGGAGAATTTATGGGTAGCTTCAGAATATTCTAGTGCCCCACTAATCTTTATGTATGTCATACACTGATGGCGAGATGCCTCATCATTGCACATTAGGGATTTATATGATCCATCTATATTTGAATTGGCTTTTAACTAGTTTACTCCTTAACTACTTAGTGCTTCACTTCAATTGCACAAGCAATATCTACATACTAAACTGGGTCATCAATGATTGTAGTCCTTTTCAAGAGAAAAAGAATTTGAATGACTAAAATTCCAGTTTTTGAATCAAGATCATGTAGATATAGGAATGATACTTCAGCAAATGTTATTGATCTCTCTCTCTCTCTCTCTCTCTATATATATATATATATATATATATATGCATAATAACTTTGATGAACTAATATTGGCACTGTTCTCTTTTGGCAGGATTTCGTTCCAGAAGGAGATTTTTGTTGTTGTGGCCTGTCATTATCTTTTCACTTCTTGTTATTGTTTGTCAAGTCCTATATCTTGTCATATGGGCTTGTGAGGGTTACAAATGGAGTATAGCAGATACCTGGTGGGCGAAGCTAATTGGCTTTATGATGTAAGAACCATTTTCATTTAAAAATGGGAACCTTTTTTTTGCCTTGGCGTGAACTGACGTATTCTTTCTTGTTGTATGTTTTCTGCAGAGTCCACTCCTGGAAATCTCCCTCTGTGATATATTTTTTGGTTTTACAATTGCTAATTATATTTGTTGCTTTAGTTGATTTATACGGGAACAATTTTGGTCTGGACCCATGGCAGGATTCCTGTTGGGGTCATTTCTTAACAGCTGTTGAACATCTAGGTTTGTAAGTGGCTCATTACAACTATAATTGTTGTTCATGTGATGCTAAATTTTCTCTTTTATGTTTCTCCTTTTCTAAGTCATCATCATGTATTTAATATGCATGTTACATTCTGCTTAAATTTTGTTCCAAATTTGCGTTTTTTTAATGTCTTAAATTGGAACTTACTCTCGCCGTCTTGATGTTCAAGAAACCTGTTTACTTATCTCAGTTCAATGCTCCACTCAATATTTTACTAATGAATTTTAGTATTTTCCTCTTCGTGACATCTGGATAGGGTTTGATGGGATGTATTTTTGTAGCTAGGGAAGTTTAGTGCTTTCCCTCTGGTGGCATCTCCACAATTGAGCTAAAATACTTTGATTTCTGTCTAGATGTCTTCTGAGCTGGCTGAAGAACAAAAACCTTTCCTGTGATTTGCTTTTTGGGTACATCCATATGGTTTTTGGATACATCCTTACTTGATTGAGTCAAAAGATAAAGTCAAGCCATGTTCCGTCTTGGAAGTGACCCAAGAAATCTGGAATGAAATGCTTATAGTTCACTGAATCAGCTTTTCCCATGGTTTTGTTGGATTCCTCTTAGCCAATGTTTTATTTTAAATTTTGTAGTTGCTTATAAAAGAGGATTTCATTTAGAAATAGAGTTGTTTTGAGTAAGAAGCTGAATTTTTTTATGGGATAGAGTTTGAGTTTAGCATCTTTAAGGTTCAGTTTTACTAATGAATTTCAGGAGTCTTTTTCTTTGGGAGGTTATTTTTATTATTTTTTATTTATTTGTTTACTTGAGAAAGTTCTCGAATATTTTCCGTGTTCAGAGGGGATTGCTGATTTACATTGCCTTGTATCTTAATAAAGTTCTAATAATCTTTTGTCCTCCTCCCACCGGAAAATTAAAAGTTAAAAAAAAAAGAACAAAAACAACAACTTCTGATTATCAATTATGAAATATTAAGTGTACTTTTTTGCATAAAGATGTATCGGCATCCTCAATGAATTGCTGAATTTTTAAGACATGCTTAAAAATAATACTCATAAGGTAATATGTTAGCCTGCTAGAGAGCTCCTTTGCAGGATAGTCTTTTGCAATGTATTTGAGTGTGCTTAAATCATCTTGTGCTGTCAAACTAGGAACTTGATCCAGTCATCTTTTGTGCTTTTTCTTTTGCTGGACATAAAAATTGCATAGTTTTCAAGTCATCTGTAACCTATTTTTGTTTTGAATTTAACTCTGCCTATGATTCTTGATTCATATTCATATTCATATTCATATTCATAATGGTAATATTACCCTTTCTAAATGCTTATCCCAAATTTCCCATTCCAAAATGTGTCAACCATGTGTTATCATGCATATCACTTGATGATGTGGTAAATGATATGGCAGGGCTGCATAGGTTTACATATTATTTGAAATGAGAAAACTTGTGATAAGTTTTAGGAAAATAGTTTAACTCATTCTTAAATTTTTTTCATGCTTATCGCTAAGCAGAGCCTGAACATTGAGACACTATGAATTACAATTCAAGTCTTGTCATTATGTTTACTCAAATCATACATATGAATACGAATTGATTTGAAATACTTTTCTATTTTGCAATATGAAAGGGTCTCATCTTAGGGTTGCATCCTGTTTGCTCTTGCCTGCTATTCAGCTGGTTGTGGGGATAAGCCATCCTTCATGGGTTTCTCTACCATTTTTTATTGGAAGCTGTGCTGGTGTTGTAGATTGGTCTTTGACCAGCAATTTTCTAGGACTTTTCAGGTTATTACTTTTTGATTCTTTATTTGTTGCTGAATAATCACTTATCTGTCTCATTCTTTCTTTCATTGATCAGTCCTTAGTTCTTTTGTTGGCTTACACATGTGTATATGGTTTCTAAGGTGGTGGAGGCCTCTTCAGCTGTATGCATGCTTTAACATCGTCCTGCTTTATGTCTATCAGCTCCCAATAAATTTCCCAAATATGTTGCGGTGGATAGCTGAGTTTATTGGCCTGTTTAAAGTATCTTCAAAGTCTGAGTGGCCCGAAATTTGCTCTGGTTTTTCTCTTGTACTTTTGTACATCATGGTATGTACAGTTTATATTAATGTTTACTCATTCTTGATTATGATTAGCTAGACAATTACTTGAAAAAGAAAAATAATAATTTATTTCTTTAAAGGTTCTGGTGCTGCAAGTTTTATTTGGTTTAACGTTTCTAAATAAAGCAAATGAGTGCTTCCTTAGTTTTAGTTTTTCGGAAGACAGACGGCACCACTACTTTTTACCATTAAGATTATGAAAACAACTATAATAAAAAACATTGAACCAAATAAAACTTGATAATAGAAATAAATTCTTAAAATTTCTGGTTCTATAAGTTTTAAATTTCCACTGTTACTATTAAAGTTTCTGGTGCTGCAAGTTTTTAATGTCATTTTTGGCTATTGGTAACCAAAATATTTGCTATTTTATAGCTTTAGATTAATTGGCCCTAATATGTGTGATAAGAAGATAAAACAATGATTCAAAAACTCTGGAGCAAATTTCTGAAAAGGAGTCAAAACCTTATATTGCGAAAACATTTGCTATACATACCATACGTGTTATGTCCTTGATTGTTTCTCTATGTCTTTCTTCATTTAGTTTTCTGCCTACTGATGCAGCTGTCTAACGTCCAATGTGATTTGGAGGAAATGGATGTTATTGTATCCTCAAGAGAAAGCAGCTTGACAGAACAACTTCTGCCATCCAAACATTCATTTTTCATTCGTGAATCAAGGTATTGTTCCTGATTCTTATGATGAGTGCACTTCTTGTATTGCAGCTTTAGAATCTACCATACCTGATACATTTAACTAAGAGATTGCCTGCAAAAATTTTAGTCAAGTATCCATTTTTACAAATCTGAGGGCTGCTCTTGCTAGTTTGACCAGGGATTTCTTGGTTTCTTCCATAATAATGTTATTCACCTTCTCCATTAGAATAATTTGTCAGTTTATGTACCTTAAGTTACTAAAAGATAGAAAAGACATATCTAGTGGTATCCGTTTGAAAGATTTTAAATGCAAGATCTCATTATAATGTTAACGTTATGCTGGATTTTATTATTTTTTCTTCCCCTGCACCCATTACTCTATTTTCTATAAAATTTCTCGTACGTTTTCTATCATCAAAAAGAAAAGAAAAGAAAAAGCTGGTGGTCTCTTGTCTATAAAATGTTGAACTTATGTATGATCAAAAGTCTACCTTAGATGAGTCCTAGGAGAAACATATAGAAATAAGAAAACCGAGAGAAGAAAAAAGAGGAATCTAAAGAAGGTTCCAGATTTAAAGATGATCTACTTGGCATAAGTAATTCAAACTGGAGGATGGAAAGGATTGAAATTACTATGAATATACTTTAAAATTATTTGCTGATGCTTTCACTTTTAATTTTCAGTAACTGCTATCAATTTGCAGATCTGGCGTAAGGCATTCAAATGTTTTGTTAAGAGGAGCAGTTTTCCGAACATTTAGTATTAACTTCTTCACGTATGGTTTTCCGGTACATATTCATGAACTGCTTTCTGAACTAGTATTTTGTGTTCCTCTTAAATAAGAAACTAAAGATGTCTAATGTTCATGGCACTAGATGTTGACTTTAACCATATATGTCAATCATTTAAATTCCAATTCCAATTGAACTTATCCTTGGTTATTGTTTTCTGTGAAAACTTTTGGTGGTGGTTTTGACAGGTTTCCCTGTTTGCTCTTTCTTTTTGGAGCTTCCATTTTGCAAGTATATGTGCATTTGGGCTTCTCGCTTATGTTGGCTACATTTTATATGCCTTTCCTTCCTTATTCCACTTGCATCGGTTAAATGGGCTGCTGCTTGTCTTCATTCTCTTCTGGGCTGTTAGCACATATATTTTCAATGTAGCATTTTCATTCTTGAATTGGAAGCTTGGGAAGGTATTACTCCCTTTTGGCATGGAGTTTCATGTTCCTCAATTGCAAGAATTTAATAAAAGTTATCATTGGATACATATGCAGGACATGGAAATATGGGAGATGATTGGGCTGTGGCATTATCCGATACCTGGATTCTTTCTGCTTGCTCAATTCTGTCTTGGGGTTTTGGTTGCTTTAGGTAATCTAGTGAACAACTCTGTTTTCCTCTACTTGTCTGATGAGGGTGGGCGATCTTCCAATGAAACCTCAACAGTGGAAGGTATTCTATTCCTTCAATCACATTTCGTTTATCACCTATATTATATTGTTGTCCATATACCAAGAAAGATTCGTAGGATTCAGTGTTGCAACCTTTCCTAGGAGCACAGTTCAAGAAAGCATGATAAAAATAGAAAAAAAGGTCTAATACATGATTTAAATTGATGCGACGGTGGCTTAGCTGTCTGCCTGATTTGCTACTGAAGTCATCATGTTAAATTTTCTTTTAATGTTCTGATGTCCGTTACTTGAAAAAGATTTTGTATTTTGAATTCCCTTATTCTGGCATGATCTGCTTGATCAACTTGATTAATTCTCTCTTTCTATTTCTGAAAGTTTTGTTTTGTGGTTTTCAAGTTATTAGTATTCAAGTCTAATCTCTATAATCATGTCTTGGATACTTTGATTACAGTGAAGGAAGAGACCAAGGTATTGATTGTGGCCACAATAGCTTGGGGATTGCGCAAATGCTCTCGGGCTATCATGCTGGTGCTTATATGCCTCATTGCTATGAAGCCTGGTTTCATACATGCTGTATATAGTAAGTAAACAAGTATCTGTTATGTCCTGTTGTTAGTTTATGAAATTGATCCTGATGTAGGACAGAGAAAATAATGGAGATAGACAATAGAAAATATTCTAAAGAATAGAAATTAGAGATTCAAGACAGAAGACAGAGAAATTAGTGAGAGAAAAGAAAGAGCAGAGATTGAAAAGATCAGAAAAAGATTAGAGAAGAAGTAGAGAGAGACCAATGGAAGTGGGTAGATATCATTAAGACCACTCTTTTTTTCATTCACAAAATTCTGCCAAAAGAAATACATTCATTTCCCAATTTATTGGCCAAAAGATAAGTAAACCTAGTATATAATACACATCATTCAAACAATTATTCAAATCATAATCAAATTGGCACCCTTATTGTTAAGTTTCTAAGATAAAATATTCTTAAATTTGATTCTTGATTTTGCATCAGATACTCAGCATGAGGAATTTTGACCCTTCATCTTATAACACATGTAAATGGATGACAATAAAATATGTAGACATGCTCTGGAACGTATTTACTAGTTATATCATCTGCAATTGCCGATGTGGTGAGTTAATGGATTCCTAATTGGTTTTCTTTGGCCTCTGTTTCAGCGGTATTCTTTCTGATTTATCTTTTGAGCCACAACATCAGCAGAAAGATACGCCAGTCCCTGATTCTTCTATGTGAAGCTCATTTTGCACTCTTGTACATTCTTCAGATAGATTTGATCTCTAATGCTTTGGAGCAAAAGGGCTCTTTAAGTATGGAAATTCTGCTACAGATAGGTATACAGTTATTTCAGTTCATCCAACTTAAATTGTATCTTCCTAGTGGATATGGCTACAGCCTTAATTACTTCTTTTGGCTAAATTTTATTGGCTATTACCATCATCAAAGTCTGACCAAGAAGATTTAATCTTAAATGATTATATGAATTGATGCAGGTCTCCTCAAGCATGATAGCTCCTGGGATTTCTTAGAAATAGCTTTGCTTGCTTGCTTCTGTGCAATTCATAACCATGGTTTTGAGATGCTGTTTTCATTCTCGGCTATTGTGCAGCATACCCCTAGCCCTCCAGTTGGATTTAGCATCTTAAAAGCTGGTCTGAACAAATCAGTCCTCATGTCAGTGTATGCCTCCTCAGCTACAAAATACAGCAGCGATAATTCTTCTTATGGTAATTCAATCTATGTCGTCACTAATTTTATTGCACAACTTTGTTTAACAATTTCATTAGAAATCTGACATTGCTACAGTTCTAGAATGCAAGGTCAAGTATTTAGAAGTAATTTTATATCATGTGAAAACCTGGAAATGCTATAATAATGCCATTCAGAAGGCTTAGATGTCTTGCTGACCATTTCTTTAGATGTTTGCTGTCTTAATCTGGATATTCAACTATTTTCCCTTTTTTTAATAAATTGCAAAGTTTGGGATGGGTTCAAACATATGGTTATGTTTCTGAAGAAAAGTTCATTTCTTTGATAGAACAGAAATAGGAAGACAAGTCCCAACTGGAACCCCAAACCCGAACTAGTTAGGGGTTGGCATGAAGCAGAAATAGCACCAGTTTAACCTTATATGGTGCTCACTTAATGGATCAAGCATGTGATTTTTAGGTTTGAGATTATTTTGGGACCAGTTCTAAGCTTGATGTCAACACTATGCTTCTTTTTTGGTATTATGATGAGAAAATAATTGTGATCTTATTCGATTAACTTTCTGACAAAGAATAGGAGTTTTTCTAGAGAGCGTTGTCAATTCAAAATTACTGAAGTGACATCTCTTGCTATCTGCATCTCTGACTACTACCGTCGCTTGCTCTGTGCTTTTGCTTTCTGCTGCTACTAACTACTCATTTGTTTCATCTACTTTCAGAGAGAAGGATAGCCTCATTCCTTAGTGCGATTGGGCTGAGGTTTCTATCTATGTATCGATCATGTGGAACCTATATTGCTTTTCTCACTATTCTCCTCACAGTTTACCTGGTGAGACCAAATTACATATCATTTGGGTACATGTTTCTTCTGCTTGTTTGGATTATTGGTAGACAACTTGTTGAAAAAACCAAAAGACGCCTATGGTTTCCATTAAAAGCATATGCCATCATGGTGTTTGTCTTCATCCATTGCTTGAGTAGTTTCTCCAGCCTTGAGATATGGTTGTCTGGGTTGATAGATCTCTATTTTTACTTGGGTTACAATTCAGAAGCATCATTGCTGGAAAATGTTTGGGAATCTCTTGCAGTCTTGATTGTGATGCAACTTTTCAGTTATGAGAGGAGACAGAGCAGGTACAATCAGCGAGATGATCCCAATCTTTTGGCTCCTGGGTTACCAGGTTTCATCAAACGATTTCTAGTTTGGCACAGCCAGAAGATCTTGTTTGTGGCATTGTTCTATGCCTCTTTATCCCCAATCAGTGCATTTGGTCTTTTGTATCTACTTGGCATTGTCATCTTCTCTACTTTACATAAAGCTTCTCGGATCCCATCCAAATCATTCTTAGTCTACACAGGATTTCTAGTGACAACTGAGTATCTTTTTCAGATGTGGGGGAAACAAGCTGGGATGTTTCCTGGACAGAAGCACTCTGATTTGTCCCTTTTTTTAGGTTTGCATGTATATAAACCCAGTTTTTGGGGCATAGAATCAGGCTTGAGGGGAAAAGTGCTTGTGATTGGTGCATGTACTCTTCAGTATAATGTCTTCCATTGGTTGGAGAAGATGCCAAGTAGTAGTTTAAATAAAGAAAAGTGGGAAGAGCCTTGCCCATTATTTGTCTCTGCAGAAGATGCCTTCAATCATGGTTCCCATCCTAATGAGGAAGATAAGCTATTGTCAGATGCAGACAAGCTCCCTATGAAACGAGAAATGACTACAAGCAATTCATGGCCATCATTCACCTCTGTTCAGGCTCAAGTACCTAATTCTGTATCCTCCAAAAGAGAAGAGTCCGAGGCTAGTAACACTAGAAAATTTTCATTTGGATATATCTGGGGAAGAACCAAGGAGAGCCACAAGTGGAACAAGAAGCGGATTCTTGCATTGAGAAGGGAGAGATTTGAAACACAAAAGACTCTCTTGAAAATATATTTGAAGTTTTGGATGGAAAATATGTTTAATCTTTTTGGCCTTGAGATAAACATGATTGCACTGCTTCTCGCCAGTTTTGCTTTGTTGAATGCCATCTCTTTGTTATATACAGCATTGCTTGCTGCTTGTGTTCTTCTGAACCGGCGCATAATACGTAAATGGTGGCCCATATTTGTCTTCTTATTCGCTACCATTCTAATCCTGGAATACTTTGCCATCTGGAAGAATAATTCTCCTTTAAATCAAAATATCCCGAGAAAAAATAATATACGCTGCCATGATTGCTGGAAAAGCTCAGTTCAACATTTCCAATACTGCAAGAATTGTTGGTTAGGTATTTCTCTCCAAGCATTTTACAATACTTTGATAGGGTTTAGACTTGTACATACACCCATATGAATGGATAGTTGGTAGATGGTATTGACATATACTTTATTCTTTCTAATGGTAAAAGAATAGCCTAGATGCTGGTATTTGCACTCAAGTTTCAGTTCTTGTTTAAGTCTTAATCTCTTAATGTCTGAAAAAATACTACTTGTGGATATGGATGTCTGCAGATTTTCCAGGAGGTTTTCACTACAGTTAGTTCAGAATCACTATGCTGTTTCCTTAAGTTTGGGCTATGCCTGAAGTGCATTCTGAGTCATTTGTATTGGTTATTTATTTTTGGTTTGTATGTATATTAAAGTCATTTAATCTGAAATTCTAAATGGCTAATATTAGATGGTATTTACCTGCAGGACTGGTTGTTGATGATCATCGGATGCTCATCAGCTATTTTGTCGTCTTCATGCTTGCCTGTTTCAAACTCCGTGCTGATCGCTTGTCCAGTTTCTCAGGGTCATCAACATATCGTCAAATAATGTCTCAACGTAAAAACTCATTTGTTTCGAGAGATCTCTCTTTTGAAACTAAAAGCATGTGGACCTTTCTTGACTACCTGAGGCTTTACTGTTATTGCCATCTACTGGATCTTGTGCTTGTGTTGATTTTGATCACTGGAACCCTGGAGTATGACATTCTGCACCTTGGCTATCTTGCTTTTGCTCTTGTATTCTTTCGGGTGAGACTTGAAATACTCAAGAAGAAGAATAAAATATTCAAGTTCTTGCGCATGTACAACTTTGCCCTTATTATTCTTTCTCTTGCCTATCAATCCCCTTTTGTGGGTGAATTCAGTATGGGAAAGTGTGAGACAATAAACTACATATTTAAGATGATTGGTTTTTACAAGTATGACTATGGGTTTCGGATTACTGCAAGATCTGCACTTGTTGAGATTATTATATTTATCTTGGTATCACTTCAGTCATATATGTTTTCCTCCCATGAATTTGATTATATCTCACGATATCTTGAGGCAGAACAAATTGGTGCCATTGTGCGTGAGCAAGAAAGGAAAGCTGCTTGGAAAACTGCACAATTGCAACATATTCGTGAGTCTGAGGAGAAGATACGCCAGCGTCATTTGCAAGTGGAGAAGATGAAATCTGAGATGCTTAATTTGCAGATACAACTTCACAGCATGAACTCAAGTGCAAACTGTAGTACCTCTGTTCCAGACACTGAAGGCATAAGAAGGAGGAAGACTGTTTCTTCAAATAGGGAATCTGGAACCCCTGATAATGGGGAAGGTTTCATCAGGAAGCAAGACCAGATTATAAAAGAGGATTCACATTTTCCTTTGGAAGTTCACGAACTTCCTGCTAGCACGAACATGGAATATCCAGCAGCGTCTCCAGTGTATTCAGTGGGATCTCCTTGTTGTGAAATCATTGAGATTGAACAAGATTTTGCTGATAGTGCCTATTTTATCACAAATAAAAATATTAAAGGAAAAGAAAATCCTCTAAAATCTGCAGTACAACTAATAGGTGATGGAGTTTCCCAGGTACAGTCTATTGGAAATCAGGCAGTTAACAACCTTGTGAACTTTTTGAACATCACTCCTGAAGATTCAGACATAAATGAGCAGTCCTCTGCTGAGGATGAGGCATTTGATGAAATGGAGAGCCAGAAGAAAAGGTACATGTCTCTGGATCGTTCATACTCTCTGCAGTCTGACAAGAGTTCAGATGCTACAAGTTTACAGTTAGGAAGGATCTTTCGTCACATATGGTCTCAAATGCGGTCCAACAATGACGTTGTGTGTTACTGTTGCTTTGTTCTTGTCTTTCTATGGAACTTCAGTTTGCTTTCAATGGTGTATCTTGCCGCTCTCTTCTTATATGCTCTATGTGTGCACACTGGCCCAAGTTGCTTCTTCTGGATTATTATGCTAATTTACACTGAAATTTATATTTTGGTTCAGTATCTGTACCAAATTATTATTCAGCACTGTGGATTAAGTATCGATCCAGGCCTGCTTCATGCATTAGGATTCCCAGAACATAAAATCACATCGTCCTTTGTTGTCAGTTCATTGCCTCTTTTTCTGGTCTACTTATTTACCCTCTTACAGAGCTCCATAACTGCAAAAGATAGTGAATGGATACCCTCTACTGACTTCAGTTCCCGTAGGAGAGGTGCCCTCTATAGGGAGGAGGTTTTTGTGGATTATAATTGGAGTAAGAAGGTGCAGGAGCTGCTCCAGTTTATGACAAATAAGGTGAAATTGATAAT
This sequence comes from Ailanthus altissimus, assembly GCA_946807835.1. Taxonomy (NCBI): domain Eukaryota; kingdom Viridiplantae; phylum Streptophyta; class Magnoliopsida; order Sapindales; family Simaroubaceae; genus Ailanthus; species Ailanthus altissimus. The sequence goes on from OX327684.1 coordinate 28,758,804, forward strand.
CAGAAGATTCTTTAGGTACTGTAAATCACTGACACAGGGAGCAGAACCTCCTCCTTACTTTGTCCAGCTGTCTATGGATGTTCACTTGTGGCCAGAAGATGGAATTCAGCCAGAGAGGATTGAATCTGGAATAAACCAAGTGCTTAAAATTGTTCATGATGAGAGATGCAAGGAGAAAAACCCCAATATTTGCCATTTCACTAGTAGAGTTCACGTTCAGAGCATTGAGAGAAGTCAGGAAAACCCAAACATTGCTTTGGTTGTTCTGGAGGTGATGTATGCGTCGCCTTTGACTGGGTGTGCTTCTGCAGAATGGTACAAATCACTCACTCCTGCAGCCGATGTAGCCAGAGAAATTTCTAAAGCACTAAGTGCTGGGTTTGTTGAAGAAATAAGATTCCCATACCCAATACTCTCTGTAATTGGGGGAGGCAAAAGAGAAATTGACCTTTATGCCTACATTTTTGGTGCAGATTTGACTGTGTTTTTTCTAGTTGCCATCTTTTATCAATCTGTGATAAAAAATAAAAGTGAATTTCTTGACGTTTATCAGCTTGAAGACCAGTTTCCTAAGGAATATGTATTTGCCTTAATGGTAAGTTAATTCCTTTTCTCTCTCTCTCAATCTGTATTCATTTTTTTTTAATTTTTTTTTATAATACTTTAATATTCAAGACAGTTATGGTGGTTTAGTATCCATTATCTGCATTATGGACTAGTGTGGCTGGTTCTTCCACTTTGTCTAACTGTCTAATTGGATTAAATGCTTTCTTCACGCAGGTCATCTTCTTCTTGATTGTTCTTGATCGCATAATTTACCTTAGCTCATTCGCCATAGGAAAAGTGATTTTCTACCTTTTCAACCTCATTCTCTTTACATATTCAGTTACTGAGTATGCTTGGCACATGGAGCCTTCCAACCAGCATGCTGGAGGATTAGCTCTCCGTGCTATATTTCTTGCAAAAGCAGTTTCTCTAGCATTACAGGCAATACAAATTCGATATGGGATTCCTCACAAAAGCACATTGTATCGGCAGTTCTTGACAAGTGAAGTTTCACGAATTAATTACTTTGGTTATAGACTGTACCGAGCCCTACCATTCCTATATGAATTGCGATGTGTGCTTGACTGGTCCTGTACATCCACGTCTTTGACCATGTATGACTGGCTGAAGGTAAGTGACAATATGTATTTGATAATAGTATTAAATTAAACGTTACTTTGCATTTACTTTAACTTTTGGAAGTGCTATAATAATCCATTACCATGATATCACCTTTTGTATCTTATTGTTCTTTTTTGTTATAAATTGTTGCGTTGGTTTTTTGAACAGTTTAGGAATAGAAAATTCAGGAAAAATAGGATATTGCCAGCATGTTGCAGTTATTGGAAGTTGACAGTTGCTACAAGATGAGCCATTTTGGGAAAATAAAGATTTAGATGAATTGCTTGTCAATGGGCCTATTGGATGTAGCTTCCACATGGCGTCAACTTTGAATTTGCTTGAGAATAGCAGTGTTAATTTTTTTATGTTGACCTCAGTCTTCTAGACAATTGGCATCTAGCGGATCTACATAGTTAAAGCTCAACATCACTGAGTCCCAACTACTCGGTTGGGTACAAAATATCATCCTTGCTGTGTGCTAAAGTATCCTACAACATTACATTTTGGCATTGAATGTTGCTACTTATACCATAAATGGCACTCTATAGCCTGAGCTTTTGATCGGAGTATCTAATATGGTACCTTAACCAAGTTCATTTCCTTTTCTGTATTGGTTTGCCTCCATTTCAGTTTAGATTCTTGCACACATGCCAGGCCTATTCAGTTACATATTCTGTCAGTCTTGCATGTGAAGGGGAAGTGTTAAATTATTTCACATTGGTGAAATATAACATTTGATCTAGCTACTTATTTAAAACTCTAGGGTTCAATTTCCTAATAATTTGCGCTTCCCGTGCTGAGGTTTATACTTGCTTGCTCTCACATTTCCAATTCAAACCAAATTAGTCCCAGTCGGGGCTTTTGGTAATCTTTTGTTTTCCAACTATCTGATCATCCCAGAAGACTCATCTTGCTTTTAATTGGTGCCATCTTCAACCCCTCTCCGTACTGCCCACCACTCCATGCTAACCCTCATACTTTTTTACCTCTAAGCACACACATAACAAGGGAGTAGAGGAAAAAAGAGAAAAAAGTCTAAGGGCAAGTTAATTAATATTATCATCACAGGTGTGCATAAATAGGATCATAGGAGTATCATTGATAATCTGATAAAGTCGTCAATTGCTTAAAATGGATTACTGGTCTATATGTTATTACTTTGTTGAGTTTCCTATATAAATCTCCATCCTATAGGAGCATCAGTTGCCATTGATGTAGAATGGGAAACTTAGGATAACTTTGTGATTATCATTCTTTCATTATTGGATTCTTTAATAGAACAAATAATGACTTGTTAAGTTCTGGTTTCAGCTATAGCAGTTTGATTGGACTATTTTCGTGCTTATTTGTGAACTGATGTATAGCTTTATTCTTAGCTGGAAGACATAAATGCAAGTCTGTACCTTGTCAAATGCGATGCAGTCTTAAATAGAGCTAAGCACAAACAAGGAGAGAAGCAAACAAAAATGACCAAATGTTGCAATGGCATATGTTTGTTCTTCATATTACTCTGCGTCATCTGGGCTCCTATGCTGGTAAGAAACTTCAAATACAGAAGGTCAAGTGGACAGCTTGATCTCCTTTTGTAAATCTTCTTTTCTATTAATACAGTTGTTTTTGCTTTCATCAAAATATATAAAAGTATAGACACATGAAGGGCTCTTAGGTATATGTATACTACCATTTTTTTTTTGTTAATATTTATTTTCTAGTAGGAATGCATACCCAAAACAATAGCAGTTGGTTATCTTTTCTTTTATTCTAGTAATCACTAAAAAATAGTTGACCTTGTGAATTTTGCAATATGTCTTATCAAAAGATCAAAATTTAGGAACTTGGCTAGGTAAGACTTATTGTCAGTGTTTATATTTGAACTCTTTTAGCTTGTGCATGAGCTTCTAAAATATATATGCTTGTCTTTTGATTTACTGCTTGATAGATGAAAATAAAAAATTTTGTATTCTAACCCTGGAATCTCTATGATTTCTTTTCCTGTTACAGATGTATAGTAGTGGTAATCCAACAAACATGGCAAACCCCATCAACGATGCCAGCGTTCAGATTGATATTAAAACATTGAGTGGAAGGTTGACACTATATCAAACCACTCTCTGTGAAAAACTACCATGGGATAAGCTCAACTCTGATGTTGATCTTGATCCTGAAGGCTATTTAGATACATACAATAAAAATGATATTCAATTGATATGCTGCCAAGCAGATGCAAGTATTTTGTGGCTTGTTCCTGGTGTGGTGCAGACCAGGTTCATCCATTCCCTTGGCTGGGATACAAACATGGAAATTACTTTTACTTGGGTACTTATGAGAGATCGACCTAAAGGCAAGGAAATGGTGAAATATGAAAGAGCTATAGATCCTCAGGATCTTCCGAAACCATCAGATGTCAAAAGAGTTCTTAATGGTTCTACTAACAGCTTTAGGATATACAATCTTTACCCAAGATACTTCCGTGTTACCGGTTCTGGTGATGTCAGACCTTTTGAACAAGAGGTACAACTCTTGTCCAGAACTCTTTTCGTCTTGCTTACTGTTAGACAAACTGATTGGCAGTTTTGATGATTTTGATGTCAATTTCATATATTAGGGTGTTTTCTGCAAAACAATTGTTGAACTCTAGGAATTTTACTGGAAAAACTGTTCCTTCAAGTTTTAAGTTTAGTCTTTGATGACAAATAACAAAATAATAGTTTGAGAAATTAACCAGAAAAAATATGGGTTACACTGAACGGGTAGATAGAGGTTACTTGATGGTGTACCAGCTGCTCTTATCGTAAATGATGTTATATGCAAAATCAGTACCAGTATTCATGGTGAACCTTATGTTACTATCTTACAGGTAAATGCGGTTAGTGCAGATCTTGTTATGAACCATGCAGGTTATGAGTGGTGGTCCTTCCATGATATCAATGCCTCTGACATAAATGGTTGTGGAGGTCAGACAGGACCCATGGTAATCATAGTCTCTGAGGAAACACCACCACGTAAGTTTAGAATATATTTATTTTTATTAAAGTGCTCATCACATGCTCTTAATATTCGTCTTTCGTATAATTATTAATGCTGCAATGATACTTCAGAGGGTATTCTAGGCGACACTCTAAGCAAGTTCAGCATTTGGGGTCTCTACATAACCTTTGTGCTTGCAGTTGGCCGTTTTATCAGACTTCAGTGCTCTGACCTAAGAATGAGAATTCCTTATGAGAACCTACCTTCCTGTGACAGGTAAATGTATTTGAGGCCATGTCATTACTTGAATCTGTGAAATAGAGGATGTAGTATAATACAACAGAAACAATCACAGTTTGGATGTTTCCAATGCTCATGGCACTGACTTAATCAACTTTCAAGATCAGAAGGAATAGCATTATGCTGTTTTTATTTGGTATAACAATTGGATGGAAAATATAAATTTGACTTTTAGCTGTATCATCTAAACCATTTTTGTTTATACTATATGCACAGACTGGATATAAATATTGTAAGTTAGGGTTCTTAGACTGTCCCCATGTTTGTTCACTGTGCATAATGAAAAGTTTAGGGATAGAAAAGCACTTATTGGCTCCTCCTTTTCCTTACACATTAATATCTGATTTTATGTTTTTGATGCAGGTTGATAGCCATCTGCGAGGATATATACTCAGCTAGAGCAGAGGGTGAGCATGAAGTGGAGGAGGTCCTTTACTGGACCCTAGTGAAAATTTATCGGTCACCGCATATGCTGCTCGAGTACACAAAGCCAGACTAGGTTGTCGAAGCTGAATGCCACCTTCGTTTGATAGAATTTCACAAGGTTCATGCTGACATAAAACCTGACCTACACTCACACTTTACTGCAACAATACAGACTGATGCTAATTCTTGTTTCTTGGGCCCAAGAAATGCTCTGGCGGTGATTCATTGAAATATATAGATATTGAATGTTGAACTCTCCATGTATATAATTACAGGCTACCCATTTATATGTACAGAATCTGATGATGGGTATTAGAAAAGTGAACTCATGTTGTATCCATACAGGGTCCGTTTTAACAAAATTGGGCAGAGCCATACCATTGTTTTGATGGATAGATACAGAAGAGAATTTCACATCCAAGAGCATTTAGCTCTACATCTCCATTGCTAGCTTTGATTTTTAAAGTTTTTGAGTATCTATTTTGGCGAGGTAAAGTATTTAATATAAGCAAGCAAGATGAAGGTTTACATAATTAAGAAATCTCATTGAGATTTTGTACTTCTGTTAATTAATTGAACACAGAATCAAGTCATCAAACAATCCAATACAATCCCTCGAAAAGCCATATCAAAGGAACATCTCATCTCTCTTTAGCTTGGCCTTTTTTGTCTTTTTCTTTTCTTTTCTTGTATTTTATGTCCATTTTGATAAATTAGTTCGGATACAGTTTAGTGCAGACAAAGTTACACTTCTAGCATCTCTTTGGACTTCGGTTTCTAAAGAATATAATGATCTCTCTTCTTCAAGCATCTTAAATTGGGAGGAGGCTTTGGGTAATTTGTATAATTTTTTTTTAATTATGAAAATAATATAGACTTTGGAGTTATTGAAAGGGTTTGTATATATTATCTCCCTTCACCCTTCCTTTTTTTTTTTTATGTGGACACTGATCCACCTCTGTAATCTGTCTCCCTGTTTAATATACTGTTAAGTCTCTTCTCAAAAATAAAAGATAAATACTGAACGCTAAGTACCTGATGAAGTAGAATTCAAACAGCACTACAATCAACTAGGAGTCTTTACATGGTTTTGTATTGTTAAGGCCCTGCTTGATCAATTGGGAGATTAAGTAACAGGTTAAGGATCGTTGGCTTTGTTATTTGAACTGTCAGCACTTGCTGGTAATAATGTCATGACCAAGAAGAAATGTTAATAACATTTTGATCTGACACTTGCTGATAAGCTCTTCATTTTGTTTCACATGTGCGGTACCTCCCGAGGGGCAATTAAATAATTTCCACCAACTTCCACCCATACTTCTGCCGGTTCCGTTAAATTTTGCTTCACTACAACTGGAGAGCAGTATAATAATAGCTTACAGTACATCAAAATCTAATGGCTTGTTTTAAAATTCCAGGCCTATCTTAGATCAGAACTATGTTCTGCTTAACCAATTAAACATTCATGACAAGACTATAAAATGCAACCATTACAATAAATCTAATAGCTAAACTTCCCACGCTACACAGTCAAAAAATGCTTTAGCTACTTCACAAGAGCATTGGTCACCAAGCAAAAGACATAAACTTAACCGAGAAAAATTATCACCTTACACTTTCAGCTGCACCTCAGGACATGATTCCACCAAGGCAATAGTTGTCAAATGTGGTGCTCCAGTACCAGAACAGATAACAAATACAAAATGCAGATTGAGCAGTAATACGATCCACAACTGAGCGCAGCCTGAATCCAATCTAAACTAACCAACGCCAGCTTAGAGGTCAATTGCATCAAACCAAATTCTCACCAGAAATAGAAGTTCTCCCAATATACATGGTCCAAGAACAATTCAGTGCAGGGAAGCTGACGGCGGTTCATCCTTAGCACTTCCAGCTCCAGTTTCAGCCTTCAGTGTTTTAACTTTCTTTTACTCTCACTACTGGCAGGACCCTTTTTGACAATATCCTCAGGAATAGTATCATCCATTACCTTCGGGACTCTAAAAGTAAAGTCTGAAAGGGATACATCAGCATATTCAGGATTTGCTGCGAGAAATGATGCTACTTCATTACGAGTTCTTAATTTCTTCCCCATTGGAGTAAAATAGTAAGCATCCATTTTAGAGAAATCTTTTCTCAGCACCAAGCTTCTCTTAAAGCCTGCCGGGGTCTTTGGAATGCCAGGCTTGTCAATGACCCAGACTCGAGTGGCATCATAGTCCATATCAGCAGGATCCTTGCAGGAAACACCAGGTTTCCTGTCGCAAACAAAAGGCTTCTCCGTGATTTTACTTCTAATTTCCTCATATTCTTCTGTTGAAGTAATCACCCTCCATTTAAAGCAATTTTCACATTGTGCAGCATATGTGTCAATTGACCTAATTGCTTCCCCTGCACGTGACTTCTGAGATGTGAATTCAGAAGTAGTCAGTGAAAATTGCTTAAGTACAAATATTTCTTAATAGGCAGAATGACCCGATTATGGAAAAGAACTTTCATTCTTGTGTTTTGCAATCAGCTCTGAATGAACAACTGGAAATGTAACTAAAGTATTTACATTGCACAGCCATCAAATATATAAAGTTCTCAATAAATTTAAAGCTATGCTTCACTTCCTCTTCTCTCTCTCTCTCTCAGATTTTCAAACTTTTATCAAAAACAATATCGAAAGGCAGTAAGTTAACAACACAGTCACTGTGGCAAAAACAACCCTATCCCACAATCATTTCTCAATAGCAAACACTGCTGGGTAGTTTATGCTACTGATTCCTTGCAAGTAGCACAAGAATTAATGTGCAAGTCAAATCACAGAGCAAGACATTATCAAGTCATTAAATATATGGCACCATAAGCCTCCAATAAGTGTGCCTTAGCTCACTGTTCACAAAAGAGGTACAAATCACCATGGTAAAGGGCAATAGAATCCAACTTTGTGACATCAATTCAACCATTTGCCACCTTCTGGCTCCATTTTCTGCCATTTACAACCGCATCTTTTCACTCAATATCTTAAAATATGAAGTAAGGAAAGCAAGTAAAGCTCAGAATGTGTTAAGCCAATCACTTTTGTTCTATACACACGTAGATGAACATATGAATCATGTGAGATTTCATTGGTTTATCAGAAGGAAGAGTTCCGTTTACTTAAGTTGGCAAAATTTAGTGTTCCAAAGGCAAAAGAGAACAAAATATTTTACTTACTCAATATGTGTTTTACAATTTAAAATGGCAACAAGTTCCAAGTTCCAATCTTACCACAACATAAGAGAAGCTAATTAGCAAGGATTACCTCCATTACTTACACATAGGTATCTTAATCAAATTCACAAAAACACATCTAGCCCAAGTAACAAAATGGACTTTATTTTGCTGGTTTAACACTAAAATGGCGCATATTAACACTACTGAAACCTAAAGATAGCACAAACGCATTATTTCTAACCAATTCTCCTAAATTTGCATCAAGATCCATCACCAATTTCTATAAAGTCTAATCAGCACGAACTCAAAACACATTCCAAGACTAAATTGAACAAAAACCGTAGCTGCCAAAACCCCCCAACATTCATCATCATTACACAAATCACGCACACTTATCTGACTAGTTTGTAGCCAAAAGAAAACTAACAGACCACCAAAAACAAAAGGAAACTTGAGGATCGTAACGCTTGTACAAGGTGATTTTGCTTTTAGGAGAAAACGACAACTCACGCCCAAAAATGAGCAAGCGTTTCTTCTCGTCTAACGAGACCCAACAAATGACCCTGAATAACAACGAGAGATTCTCCAATTTTACTAGTGATAGCTAAACTACGCGGCATTTTCTCGGCAACCAAACACGGGAGAAATAATAAACAGATTTATTAAAATAATAATAATAAATATAGACTCAACAAAGCAGTTATAAAATTCAATGTTCTTACTGAAATGTCGTAGCCGTTATTTTTAGTGAAAACAATGAAATTAAACGTAAAGAAAAAAAAAGGTTTTGGATGGTACCTTCGACCCCGTTTTGGGCGTTGCTTGTTTCTCCTCCATTTCTCTCTCTCCGTTCTCTAGAACCTGCGTTTACGTTTCCCTTCTCATTTTCTTTTTCATTTGATCGCACGTGGCAGGGAGTGACATTGGATTTGAGTTCTAGAAACGCATGCACCTCACGTGTTAGTTCCGCTTTGAGAGAAATGGATCACGTGGGGCATGCATTTCACGTCCTCTGTGGCGCCTATAAATACTATTTACGCCATGAAAAATAATGACGTAATTATGATATCAATTAACAATTAAAATTTAATAATTTAATTTAATTATAAATTCCTAAAAAGAATATTTTTATCTCAAAAATTTAACGTAATTTTACATTTTATCCGACAAATTTTAAAAAACTCAAAACTGTCTCAATCAATTAATAAGATTTTATTAATTTTGATTTAAAAAATTATTTTTCAGACTTTTTTACCTTTCATAAATTAATTGAATTAAATCTTAAATGCATGGGAGAAATATTTAAAAATAACTATTTTTTAAAGTAAAAATTTATTTTAGTCACAAAATAAATTTATAAACTTTATAAGCCATACAATTAATTTTTTAATTATTTTATCCCTTAAGTATTTTGCATCTCTCTCTACAAAGTCATTTGAAATTTTGATTCAAAATACACTTTAAAATTAGTTAAAACTAATTAATTTAAATTATGTTAAAAATAATAAAATTGATTGAAAATGACTGAAAATTTGTAAAAAAAAAGTAAAATCAAGCAAAAAAAAATATACAAGAAAAAGAAAGTTGAAGTATAGGCATCGCGCCCTCTTCGCACTCAACTCGCGTCATGCCTTGTGCACGAGACGTGGCACAAGTTGGGGTCTCGCGCCACACCCTGTGCACTGAGCATTGTGCGAGTTAGGGTTATGGACTTCTTCTAATAGTTTTGTCCTTGATTTTCTACATTTTTCATGTTTTTTAAATATTAATTCACAAAATTATTTGTTCTTAATCTATAAAATATTTTTTTCAGATTTATTTGAACAATAATAACATTCTAATCATATATCAATAAATTTACACAAGCATTCGAACTACAACACAAACAAAAATTTTTATTAATTTTCACTTTTCAAATTATAGGCTTTAGTTTCAAATCTTTAAATATCACAACATAAGCATCCAATCTACTGCTTTTGAAAAAACTATTTGAGAGTGATAATAGTTTTTTAGATTTAAAAGTGATAATAATTTTGGAGAGAGAAACGAACGGTTTGAAAGTGGTGAAGGATAATATAGTCTCAAAATTATTTTTGTAGTTAATAAATTTTTTTTTTACTTGTTAGCTATAAAAGTGTATTCACCAACAAATTTGACTAATTTTGGACATTTCCCACCACATGGCGCATTTTCATCTATTCATTTAATATAAATTAAATAAAAATAAATACAATAAAATAATTTCAAAAATTTAAAGAAAACTTTGGTAAGGGATGCTGACAAAAATTATCAAACTTAATGTCATTAAATTTTATTTTTTATGATCTATATAATAAAAGAGTCAGTTTTATATAAAAAAATACTAGAAGGCGATCAAAAATAGAAGAGAGAATGGCAACTACTACCGCGTCGCTGTCAAATAGTGGGACAGTGATGCGCTGCTTGAACCACTTGATAGATTGGTTGCGTGGAATTGCAACCTTGGGAACTACAAACACTCTCGATTGGTCGGTTTTAGAGATGGAAAAATTAGGATCTGGAACCAAGTTAGCTTGAATTTTTTTAGGTTGGGCAGGATCCGAATTGAGTCTGATTTAAAAAAATCTTTTTTTTTTGCATTTTTTGGTAAATTTTAAAATTTTGGGGTATTTACTTTATAAAATAATTATTAAATTGTGATATTTGTATTACATAATTTTTATTTATAATTTAATATATTTTTATCCTTGTTTCATTTTTTTCAAATTTTTAGGTTAAATTTAAATTTTTGAGGTATTTATTTTACAAATAATTTGTTAGACTTATATATATTAAAGATTATGAATTAATTTAAGATTCTTTCAAAAGATTAAAAAAAAAGGATTTGAGCTGGGTTTTCAATAACCCAAATCCATATTTTGTAAAAAAAAAAAATCGAATTCAAATTCAGAACAAAATAAAAATTTGTATTTTTTCGGGTCAGATTCTGGATCCGGCCCAAATTTTAATTTTGCAACCAAAAAAAAGAATCTTGATAAAAATTCAGATTTTTTTAGGTCAAATTTTAGATATGAGCTGGGTCAGATCCAGGCATTTTTACCATTCCTAGTCGGTCCCCACCTAGGTCATATGGCTTCAATTATTACCTTTTTATAGTTTGTAGGCGAGGTATAATGACATTGGGCCGACCTTAGCTCGACTCATATTATTTTATTTGGTTATTTATTTTATATTCTATAATAGCAACGAGTTTCATCTTAGTACAAAAGCGTCTTTATCCCACTTGGAATGCAAATTATAATTTTCAAAATAAATTGACAAGTGGTGGTGATAATGCAAGTCACTATCCCACCATTTGACAGCAGTGCGGTGATGGTTGTCGATCTCTCCCCACATTTTTAGCAGCTATCAAATGGTGAAGTGATGACTTGTACTGCTACCATCACTTGATAGATTGCACAATCAATTTATCAAATGGTATAGATGGTGACTTACACTGCTACCACTATTTGATAGATCACGTGAGACTATACAAGTTACCGCCCCCAACGTTTGACAATGGTGCGATAGTGATCATTGCCCTCTCTCCTCATTTTTTGACTGTTTTTTAATTTTTTTAACAAAAATAATTTTATAATTGTGTAGATCATAAAAATAAAAGTTTAAAAATATTAATTTTAATCATTTTTATCTCTTGATGGTGATAGCTCAACCAAGTCTTTTTTTTAAAATTATTTATTTAATAAATATTAAAATTTTAATCTATTAAAATATACCACATATATATTTTTTTTATTTTTTTAATAACGAACCAACAAATAACACGTAAATATTACATATTGTATGTTAGTGTGTGTCAATAAATTTTAAAATTCTTTATTAAATGATAATTTTACCCATCGAATGTTAAAATTAATAAAATCTTATTAATAAATTGAAATACTTTTAATTTTTTTTTAAATTTATAAAATAAAATTAAAAATTAAACCAAATTTTAAAATAAAAATATCATTTTTTTCGTCATATCTTCAACTGTTGAGAAAATAAACAATGTTTGCAAGTAATAGTCTTTTTATGAATTTTCTGTTCATAAAATCAAACAATTTTTTTAATCATAAATCAAGCGAATTTATTGATTGCTATGATTTTGTGAAGCGTGAAAACGACAAGATTGCTTTTTCCAAAGTCAATTTTTTCTTTGAAACACTTCTATTAAACACAATTTGATTACAATTATGACGGTTTGTGTTTTATGTTTAGTATTTGTATTTGTATTTTTTTGGTTGAAATGTTTTATACTTTGCAAGTGTCATATCATTTGGTTGCAATTCTGATGAGGGTATTTTTTTGCATCTCAATTTCACAAATTTGTTTAGCCTGATTTTGCTCAATAATAAGAATTTTTGTGTGGAAATCTCTCTAAACCACGTCGTTTGATTCAAATTGTTTTAAAAACAACATTATTTTAGTATATTTGTATAATTATCTTTTATCCGAACATCCATATATTAAAAAATAAATAGTGCTTTGCGTTGGAAAATAAATAATATCATATTATAATATGTTTAAGGGCTAGAACTAAGGAATTATCGAGATTATTTAAATTTATTTTATTTTTCAAAATTATTTTATGTGTTTCATGTAAATCGCTATCTGCATGTTTTTCCACAACAAAATTAATAAATTAGGTACGAGAGTACGACTAATCTAGATATTAATTTTTATTTGACTTATGATACACAAAATAAAATTTCAAAATTAAATGAATTTTTAAGAGTTGTATCTTCAATCATAAACACATAGAGTTTCTGTTTGACAATAAATTTAAACTTTATTCAACTTAAACAATATATAAATATTTTGATATCAACCCGACTTTATAGAAATTGAAATTGCATTGAAGATTTCAGATTTCTGAAATTATTATGGATAAAATTGATTATGTGATTATAAGAGTTGTACTATATTGAAAAATATTAGAACTCTAGTATTTTTTAGAGTGGTAATAAGTCATCGGTCAACGTGTGCCTTTTTTAAAAAATACGAGGCTTGAGTGGTCGGCCTTAATAAAAGTTTTACATAGTGAGCTCAATTAAATAATAATTACTTTGTTAATGCTAAAATTTGAAAACCTTTTCTTGTTCGTTATTGGGGCTCTCCCTCGATGATGGCCAGAGTCTAAGATACTCGCATAATGGACCTTATTGTATGATTCAAATACAATATTTTTAAAGAGTCCGAGTTTGAATTTCGTAGGCTTCGTTGGGCCATTAATAGATCCGGTTCATATTCTTATAGTCGGGGCCCCACCCCAATGCCAGTACTATTAAAGATAGAGTCCTTGGGTTTCATGGTGAGCCATAGCTATGGGTTAACTAAAATGGTGGGAATCGCGGTGTTCTGCGTGTGGATGAGAATCTAGAACCTATTGCTTGGGCGAAGAAGGCCAGACTTAAAGCGAGACAAGGAGTGAGAATTATGGCGTTGACGTGTTGGCCCTTGTGTTGGGACTGACTGTGACTCGTGATGGGTCAACACTTGATGAGATTGCAATCAGAGGAGCATGTATACTACTGGGTTATCTCAAAGACCCAGTTACTCGTAAGTGCATAATGGATGATGGTTGGTTCTTTTATTGGAGACGTGGTCGCGATGCATCTTGATGGGTACTCAGAGATCAAAGGATGTGATCTCAAGAATAATGAAGTTAAGGATAATGAAGTTTTCTATTGCGAGTATTCATGGGTGTCTCAAGAATAATGAAGTTAAGGTGGAATGGTATAAACTGATATGGGGAACGCAACATATTCTTAAACACATCTTCATCACTTGGTTGGCTTTGACTAACAGACTATTTATCAGGAAGAGGCTTAAAAAATGGGAGATTATTTCATCAGATGATTGCCTCATTTGTAGTAGTAACAAGGAGACAATTCCATACTTATTTTTTCAATGCAACTTTTGTAGTGAAATCTAGCATAAAGTATTAAGGGCGTGTCAATTCAACCAATGCCCAGACAGATGGCAACGAGTGGTCTCATTCATTTGTAGAAAATCTAAAGGCAAATCCATTCTCAGTAAGATCAGAAGAGTATCGTTCTGTGCTACAATCTATTTTATTTGGAGAGAGCGAAATCTGGTTGTCTTCTAACAAAAAACTCCATCTATTAGTAAGGTCTATCAAAATATTAAGGATGTTATCTGGATTAAATGTATAAGTGTTGTCAATGACTAAGGAATAGATTGCATTGCAGCTGGTTGGTAAAAGTATTTAGACTTTTAGGAGTTGTAATATTTTAATTTTCTTATTTTAATTATTCTCTTTGTAATACTTGCTGGATTTAACATTTATATCAATTCTTTACTAACGAAAAAAAAAAAGAATGTGATGATTGGCAACGGAGGCAGTTAACGAGGCTATGGTGGTGGCTTGACCGGACGAGTACTAGGATGAGATGCCATATGCGTTTGTGAGTTTGAAGGCTGAGTTGATTAAAAAGCTGTCGGATGAGAAGATAATGTAGTATTGCAGGGCAAGATTACTACATTACATGTCATCGAAAACGATGGTGTTTAAGGAAGAATTGCCCAATACCTCAACTAGGAAAATCCAAAAGGTTTCTCTGAGAGGGATAATTAAGAAAAAAGGTTATTAAGAGTAAGTCATGTTTTGTCTCTGATGGGGTATTACCTTTATTACTATGGTTGTAGCAAATTACATTTTAATAATAATATTGATTTAAGTGAGTTGATTGAGCTCTTTTAAATCTAATTTTTTTACTTGGATTCGAATCCTTCCTCCTTTTAGGTGGTGCGTGAAAATATGTATATACGTAATTCCTCTAAAAAAAATAATGATGTTGATTTAATTACATTGTCGCATTTTTATTTAATAAAAAAAATGTATCTTCATAATTTTATTACATAAACGATCAAAATATCTTTAAAAAATAAATTTAAATAATGATATCTAATAATGATATTTAAATAACTCAATATGTTAAATTTACTTTATTAAAAATCTAAAAAATATATCCCTACTTATATGTAAAAAGAAACTCAAATCTTAATCTTTAAATTATAAATCAATATTACTCACTACTCTAACAAAAGATATGATGGGCTTTTGTCAATCTTATTTAAAACTAAAAAAAAAAAAACCATGCTTAAAGATGGCAAAACAGACAAATTATGAATGCTATTAGGGGTGGTTGGTGACACTGATAATCACCAAAACCCTAACAAGCTTGTAAAAGTTTTCATTTAGTTATCGATCACTTTATAACACTCAACAAATACACCTCTTTGTTAGATCACATTCCATTCAAATAATATCACAATAAGATTTTTATTTTTACTTATCACCCTTCGACCAAATGATAGATAACTTTGTGTCATGTTTTATATCGAATAAAAATTAAGTAAATTTTGAATGTATATATATATATATATACACACACACGGATATATAATATTATTTAATAAGCTAATTTTTTTTGTCAATAACAATCACTTAACTGTAACACTTGGCTTCTATTTTAGATAATCTTGTTAATTTTAGAATTTTTATTTTTATTTTTCTCCTACTTTTTTACAAGTGGATAATGAATTTAATTTGTGTTCGAAATAAGTCATATTCATAGAAATTGCCAATAATTAAAGTCTTTCATATCTACACGTCCGAGAATTATTGACAGAAAAAAGAGAAAAAAATCTTATATCTACACATTAAAATTATTGATTTGAGTCTAATTATAAGATAATCCTTGTCATCTTACACACTACGCCTTTAATAGTCCTCTCTCTTCTCAAAGAAAAAAAAAGTTATATCAGCTAAAAATCACTTAAAAAAATTATAATAATGTATTATAGGCCATTTTATGTAATTGCAATTATAACCATAAAGTGGCATTGTTTTAATGGGATTATATTTATAACATTGCCTATAAATTAAATATATATAAAAATTATATTATTAATAGTCGAATTTGAGATAAAATTTTGATGTAATTTTAGCTATATTATTACCCTAGACAAGACAACATTACTTTTTTTATGGTTTAAAAATTAGACAATGTTTCCTTGTAAAAAATAGATAAAAAAAGAATCATAGAAAATATGGCTTTAAATATGATATTAAATGTGTAATCTGGGAGGGAACTAGTGAATACGAAAAGCAGATTATGGTTCCTAATGCACATATGGAAATGGGTTCTAAATCCTAATCGTGGTTAAGCCGAATGAGCCAAATAGGGCCGAACACTGGTTACATAAACTCGGTTAGTGGCTGCCTTGCATAAATAAAACCCACGCACAAACACACCGTCAACCACCCCGCACTGAAGAAGCAGCAGCTCTTGCAAGCGCAAGAAAATGCAGCCACAAAAAGGACAAATTACCATTACTTTCCCACTCTTTGTAACGTACTAAATAGTTTTCTCCCCATCAATACACTGAACAGAAGCGTTTCTCTTCGTGTGTATCGACCCGGTATCGTATAGGGATTCTCTCTTTGTTTCTGGTTTTTTGTGTTTCTTCGGTGGTTTCTTCTTGTTTTGACAAAATTGAGCGTTGTTGATGCAGGATAAAGAATTCTGAGCTCATTTTCCCTATTTCAGAGACTCTGGTATGATTTTTTCTTATATCTTTTGTATTCTGTTATGTTGTTTGTTACTATTGTTTTTCTAGAAGAATACAATGGTATTCAGTTTGCATTGCTTGCTTTCTTGTTCATTTCCATTGTACAATGCGCCTTAGGTTTTGTAATAGTTTCGATTTCTTGCATTTGGTTTCGTTTTGAGTTGCTCTTTTACTATTTGATGGTTCGGTTGATTATATAGGGGTTGTTGCCAGAGGCCAAACCAGGGAGGAAATTGGGGGATTTCTTTTTCATGCTCGTAAGAAGGATAATATGACTGAAAGCGGTGCTAGTGGTGGTAGCAAAGTAGGGTCCTCTTCTGTGTCATCCCAAGATAAGCTAAGTAAGAACAAAAGAAAATTAGCCGATCCTACTCAAAAGAACCCAATTGACCTTCCGTCATCCTTGACCGAATTCCCTTGCTATGAACAGTCCTCGGAGAAATCCCGAAACCCATTGAGTTATCTGCCACATGTGGTGGCAGGGTCTAGTCAGTCTAAAGAAGTAGATGGTGAAGAAGAGTACCAATCTGGCAACTGGGATGATCCTATTGTGTGTGCACTCGAGGAACTGGTATCCTCGGGTTTGCAAGCACTTTTCAGGGATGCTATTAAGCGGATTGTTGAGTGTGGCCATAAGGAGGATGTTGTCCTGAAATCCTTTTCGAGGCACGGCCTTTACTCTGGCGGTAAAGACCTTGTGTCGAATATTGTCAATGATACTTTGTCTTTTTTGAAGAAAGGAAAGGAAACTGGTTCTTTTAGGGAAGAAGTTTTTGAAAATTTTCAGCAATTGGTGGATTTCACTATGTTGGAGATGATTAGTGTGCTAAGGGAGGTGAAGCCATCCTTATCTGTTGCAGAAGCAATGTGGTGGTTGTTAATGGGCGATTTGAACATTGCACAAGCGTGCACTGTTGAAGGAGATCTATCGAGTTTCCTTGATAGCAAAGAAGTCTCAGGAGAGAGCTCCTTTGACCGTACTCCTTCCCAACCGAGATCAGAAAGTCAAAGTTCTCAAAGCCTTCCGTCAAATACCAGCAAACCAAATATTCCAAAACCTTCAAAACTCAAGAGTTATCTGCCTGAAACACTTAAATTTGGAAGTTTCTCAAATTTATCCAAACCCAGAAATCCTATTGCTCCTGAAGAGCTGCTACCACAGAGAGACAGTCTGGTTTCTATGGCAGAAAGTGTAGAGAAATCTTTGAGTTCCCTGGGGGAACGTGTTCAAAACATGTCTTTAACACTTTCCTCTGAAGAAAGATCTGGAACTGGTCTAAAAGGGCGGTCCAAGAAAGAACTAGCAACCCTTCGGCAAAAATCCCACCATGGGCATGCTGACAAAACCTACAAAACTTACGGGAAAGGGGCTTTCAAATCAGGCAAGCTTGCTACCATTGGCGGTTTTGTTTTGGAAAAGAGAGTGAGATCTCTATCTGATCTGTCTGCTGTACATGCAAAAAGTGGTTCCTCAAAGATTAGTGCAGAGATAGGAGCTACAGTCTCTTCAGCAGATGGAGGTCATTGTGCCTCCATCAGCACTCCACTTACTCAACCTGTGTCAGATGGCCCTTCAACATTGCCTACAGAGAGCACGATTTGTGCATTACCTGTGCCAAAGACTGAGCTTGCGGCATCATCCTCATCGAAAAAGAATCCTGTTACAGAGGCTGAAGCCACCTCCACTGTGTCTCCTAGGATGCCTGATTACTATGCTGGAATTCCTTTTGATGAATCTCTTGGGAAGTACATCCCACAAAATGAGAGAGAGGAACTGATCTTGAAGCTAGTTCCTCGGCTTCATGAGCTGCAGAATGAACTGAGCAGTTGGACTGAGTGGGCCAATCTAAAGGTAATGCAGGCTGCTCGGAGACTTAGCAAGGACCAAACTGAGCTTAAAGCACTAAGGCAAGAAAAGCAAGAAGCAGAGCAATGTAAAAAGGAAAAGCAAATCTTGGAGGAGAACACTTTGAAGAGGCTATCTGAGATGGAGTTTGCCCTGAATAATGCCACTAGCCAGGTTAAGAGGTCTAACTCTACTGTTCACAGGCTTGAAGTGGAACATTCTTTGCTGAAGAAGGAGATGGAGGCTGCAAAATTACGGGTGGCAGAATCAGCTGCTAGTTGTCAGGAAGCGCTGGAGAGGGAGCAGAAGACGCTCAAGGATGCTCAGTCATTTGAGGGCCAAAAGGTTTTGTTGCGGGAGGAGCTCACAACTCAGAAGCAGAAGGTGGCTGAGCTGCAACAAGAGATAAGCAAGTCACAAAATCGCCACAACCAAATTGAGGTATGCTTCTCCGAAACAGATATTAAGTTACCTGCTGATTAAATAGTAAAATACACTGCTGTTGTAGTGCTGTTGGAAAGTGGATATGCAAGTGTGTATTGTTAGCCTTTTGTTGTACTAGGATAGAATTAAAAGACGCCATCAGACTTCCCACCTTGTTATCTTGATGATATGATATATAATAAGTCTGTATGTATTGCTAAAATATTCTAAGTCATTATTTTCCTTTCTCAACTACAAAAGCATCAGTGTTATATGGCCCCAAAGCATATTTTATGATCCATTGCTTCCTTACTGGAAACGAAATTAAAAAAAATAAAAATTCAGGCTATATTTAAGGAGGAGAGAGTAGGCAAGGAAAAACTTCTTGCTCAGGCTGCTGCTATAAGGAAGGAGAGGGAGCGACTTGAAGCAGCTGCAAAAGCAGAAGAGGAGATGATTAGGCTGAAAGCTGAAAAGGAGCTGAAGAAATATACAGAAGACATCAAAGAACTTGAAAGCCAGCTTTCACTGTTGAAATTTGAGTCAGACTCTTCTAAAATAGCAGCACTTCGAGGAAGCGTTGATGGTGGCTTTAGTGGTCTCCAGCCTGACAGCAAGATTGAAAACCCAGCCATGAAGGGCAAACAAATTCCAACAAGTTCCCAAGGTTGTTTTGTGACAGGAGGTTTAAAACAAGAATGGGAGTGTGTCATGTGCCTAGAAGTGGAGAAGTCTGTGGTTTTCCTCCCGTGTGCTCATCAAGTCCTCTGTCCAAAATGCAATGAGCTCCATGAGAAACAAGGGATGAATGATTGTCCTTCATGTAGGACCCCAATTGAGGGGCGCATTCAGGCACGCTTTGCTCAGCCATAGCCTACAGCGAACTTTTTGCTGCAGTGGGTGGCCTGGGTGGTAGGAGCAACAACTTGAATGCTTTAAATGGAGTATATGTTTAAGTTCATCAAGTTGTCTATTTTGTTTTGGCTTTTTAGGTTTTAAAAATATTTTACAGAAGATGTTCCAGAAAATGAAGAACTAGAAAGAAAAATACCAGTAGTTACCCTGTAAAGTGTAGGTTCTTGCCTAATAGATAATAGAAAGTTACAGCTCTGCTCTCTCTTCATTCTTATGTCTCTAAACCTGGAACATGGTTCGTTCTTTTGTTTTTAGAATGGCAGCAATGTCGTACCATGCACTTTCAGCAGACACTCCTCTCCTCGTTATGTTTATCGAGCCATGAACATCTAAGCTGAATTATTTACTGGGTTGATATCTTTTGGATACTGGGATTTATGACTAACTTCAAAGCATTCTCGTGCTGCCTGTAAAACTTCTAGTTAAAAGTATATAAATCCGTGCATGGTCCGTTGATCCAGAGGAAGATCTTTAGATCTAATAGCGCCACTGGTAACATACAAATCCGCAAAATGCATTATAAGGGGGAAAAAAAGGTTTCGGTGCACTGAAAATAATAACAAATAACAAAACGTTAAAGAGTTTGATCTGTCCAGATTGGGCTTGACTTTCACAAGACCGAGCTAAATTTCATCTCAACACAGTCAATTACTTTTCTGAGGTAACAAGAAATATGAAGTTGATATGTCCGAGTGGTTACGGGGACAGTTTTGAAGTCTGCCCCGCGCCAGGTTTAAACCCTGCCGTCGATGATTATTTTAGCACCTCTTTTGACTTACCATAACATTATTATTATTTTGTTTATCTTAGCTTTTTTACTTATCATAACAATATCTTGCTTTCGCCATGTGCAAGGCTAAGTCGATATGTCCGAGTGGTTATGGAGACATATTATGAAATCCATGGGCTCCGCCCGCGCAGGTTCAGAACCGTACTGTCGATTTTAAATTTGATTTTTGGTTTCTTTTTTTTTTTAACCGGCAGTTGATTTTGGTTCCTTTTATTCCCAAAAAGAATAGTTGATTTTGCCATTTTGGTTCCTTTTTTTCTCACAAAAATGATTTATTTTACACATAAATGTTGTATTTTAAATGATTTATATTTGATCTCAGTTGATTTTGGTTTTTTTATTCTCACGGAAGTTGGTTTTGATTTCTTTTATTCTCACAGTAATATATTTTTAAGTGTTTTTATTTTTAAATTTGATCTTCAATTAATTTTGGTTCCTTTTTTTTCTTCTCACAAATGGTATTCATTTTTAACTTTGATTTTTAGTGAAAATAGTTTATTTTAAGTGTTTCTATTTTTAAATTTGATCTTCATTTGATTTTGAAATATATATTTTTTATCCAATTGATATGACATTTAACTTTGAAAACATTCATAATGAATTATAAGAGTTCAAATATACTGCTGGCGATTTCATAGTTGCGGCAAATGTGAACAGACTGCTGGCTTCTTCCGTGAATTTGAGTGCTGATTGATGTGTGGAGTGTGGTAAGATGGTCTTTCTGAGGCAGAAGTGGACCTTATTCCATTCAAATAATTGGATATCCGAAAACAGTAACTCTGGTCCCAATGAAATTTATTTAGTGATCCTGCCTCTGTGAGCATCTAATTTGAAAATTTATAAACATTAAGCTATCCTGGCCGAAGCATATTCACATGTCCTCTGAAATTAAGGTTTCACTTCTCAAACATAAAAGCTCTGTCCTGTGGTCACTGTCATCGTCCGAATTAGATTAGTTACGACGACAATGAGTGCAAGTCTCCCAGACAGGATAAATAAATGCCCTCTTCAAAGACATTCAGTTTATAAAAAGAGCAAAGGATCCCCTCTTCTTAAACGTGTCATTTGATTGAGCTTTGTAATTTAAGTAGTCCTTTTCTTTATTGTTGTAGATTTTAGAATGTGTTAGGGTGCATAATTGAACGAGTTAAAAATTTGAGATTTCACATTCAGTATTAAGCTGAAATTCGGCAAGTGTAGGGTAGTAATGGAATTGGGATAAGGGTTACAATCTTCACTTTATATCCGAATATTGTGAGGATTCTTATACTCAATTCATATTTAATATATGTAATTCGAGTTTGGAGTTAAGAAATTCTCATGAATATTTCATATTTGAATTTTTTTAATTTTTTAAATATTTTTTTATTTGTATCAATTTAATTTTTTGAAACAATTTTTTTATCACGTACAATCATAATATATATATATATATATAAATTGTAAACATCACATAACAATATAAATTACATTGAATCTTTAACTACTAATTTTAAATATTGATAACATGAATTAAATTTTAAAAATTACAAAAATGTAATAATTTTTTGAATTGTGACATCTAAATCATCATTCTTTATTTATAATCCAAACATCAAGTCTTTATTAAAATTCATAACAAACCTATAACACAAAGTAAAATTTTTTTAAATTAAATGAGTGATAACTAAAAAATTAAAAATAGTAATAAAATCATTTACTTTTTTTATTTGTTACTCTTCATCTTTTTTGTTTCTTTTCAATAAATACGTTCAATTTGAAAATAATCGCTATTATTAAATATAATTAAAAAAAATTAAAAAATATATAAATAAAAATTAAAATTTTAAAATATAATGTAAGTAAATTTTATACTTTTAAATTTAGCACGTAACTAACTTTAATTTATATAAATAAATAAATTTTTTCTACAATAATTTTTATAATTTTATTTTTAAATAAGGTATTTAAGATAAATTTAGAAAATCAACCTATTCTCAAACTCAATCTAATTTAATTTGAATTTAACTTATTATATTCAAATCCACCATATTTTAAAAAATACTTAAAATATAATTCAAATTATTTCTCATTTAAAATAAGTCCCCACAAAATCTCTAACTTTGTGGAGAATTCTCCCACCCCAAGCAAATGTATTGCTAGCCATGCATGATATTAATGAAAATATCCTGTCAAAATAATGAAATTTTGCTACAGCTAGATCACACCCATATATATATATATATATATCATATGGCTGAGATTCCCATGTGATATATATATATATATTATGGCTGAGATTCCCATAATATCACAATCATGATAATTAGCCACAAGATTTCCATGCAACCCTGACCAAGAAACAGACCTTATAACATCTTCTATAACTAATATCTTAAGGTTCAAGCGAACCTAAATCTGGATATTAATTTGACATCTTTCAAATCTTTCTCCGCCAACTAGTAAATTAATAACTCACCCACAAGCATGAACAATCTGAAGTTGAAGTTGGGAACCGGGAACAAGAGTATAGTTACAGTTAGGCCTGGTGGGGCCTTGGCTACCCCTCAGGTAGAGATGGCAAGAAAATCCGTATTCGGATCCGGACAAAAAAATAAATTAAAACCCAAAAAAAATCTGAAAATAACTTTTCATTTATTATTTAGCCCTTAAGAATATATATTTTTCGAAATTGAATATTTTAAACCCATGCAATATAGACTTTGAGCCCTGCAAATTTCTGAACTCGGGTATTTTGACCCTCGCATTACCTACCTTTGGCTCCGCTGTTTGCCATGGGAAAAAAAGCTGTCAAATCCTTTTACTAAGATTTCAAGTGCTCCCATAAAAGACCATAGTCATGCATTTGGATTTGGCATCTTTCTTCGGCCAGCAAATCCAGCCTAAACTTGTACATTTATTCCCCTAGAAACTCTTTTTCTTTATTTATTACTAAATCTCATCCTATTATTAAACAAATCAAATATCTCACCTAACTCTTAACGGGCTATTTATTATTCAAACTAAATTATAAGTGGCTACCACTATGTCAACTTTTTGACGTCTTCCTATCTTTTTCTTATAATCATTTTACATAGTGCAGGCTAATGTAAGCGGACCTGAGTTCAGACCCAAATTGCACAAAATTAATTTGAAGCATCTGACCTCAATTTTAATGCTAATTTTTTTTTTTCTGAAAAGGAAAAAATTGATAGGATGAACCAAATAAATGATAATATAATTAATCATTGTTGGGCCTTGAATCATGACAAACTGTCTGGGCCACGAAAAGGAGATGAAATGATGATGAGCCCACACCAAGTAATCTCGGGGATTTTGTTGAAGATCATGCAAAATGCAAAGATCATGATTTAATGGGCCCCACCCACTGAAGATGCATGGGAGTTGTATGCGCCGTGTTTTAGGTGACGTGGCGTTCCAAATAAGAATCTTACTTGCACGGATTGGAGTCATTGGACTCTCTTTCACTTATATTTTCCAATATTAATATTTAATACTAATAATAAGAACAATATTTCTGTTATGTTAATTAAAAACCCAAACGACATCTATATACTGTCCAATGAAAATATATGTAAATATCACACACATATTCATCTCTCTCTCTCTCTCTCTCACTTTGGAGTAGTTGGCACAAACTCTCACTTCTCTGCCACGTGTCGCCAACCCATTTCAGAGTATTTGGCCTCTTCAATCTCTAAAATAAATTTAATAAAATAACGCTACATTTATCCAATATTATTTTAATTAAAAGTATTTAATACTTATTAAATAATAAAATGATTTGATGATAATTGTAAAAGTTAAATCATTCCATCAATTAACACAAGATAAAAATTTTGGATAAAAATTTTGAGAAGCGTAATATTTCTCAAACTAAAATTAGTCACAGATTATTCATTTCTTTTAAGTAAATGAAAACAAAGTTGGGAGTATTTATAACAAGTCTGCAAATTTTTCTCACTTCTCATGCCATCTTTACCAACACAAGAACTCATTTGGATTGACACCAACATCTCCACGATGCTCAAAGTCCTCAACGGAAGGCTCAGGCGCCTGTACAGCCGTCTCCGGTGGCAGGTTCGCCGCCGGTCAGAGCCCAAAGTTGTCGTAACAAAGTTTGGAAAATCCAGCTCCAAATCGCAAATCGACCCAAGAAATGAACTTTCCGTTAATGGGTCAGCAACAGTTCATCCGAGTAACACTCAAGTTAATGGCTTGAAATCAGAAAAGACCATACGTGTAGCTACTTTCAATGCTGTCCTGTTTTCCATGGCGCCTGCTGTACCTAAATCGGAGAAGTCATCAAATTTTGGCCATGAAAACGAAGATTTCACCAAATCTATGAAGTCTGTTGAAGTTAATTTACGTGCAAAGTCAGTGAACGATCGTCCAAAGAGCATATTAAAGCACAGTCCCCTGCATTCAAGCACAACGAATGGAACAGATTATCTCTCAAAGCAACAAAAGTTTGCTAAATCCAAGTTAAGGGTATCCATA
Organism: Ailanthus altissimus; assembly: GCA_946807835.1. NCBI lineage: Eukaryota > Viridiplantae > Streptophyta > Magnoliopsida > Sapindales > Simaroubaceae > Ailanthus > Ailanthus altissimus. The sequence goes on from OX327684.1 coordinate 28,783,958, forward strand.
AATTTACCCGACAATGAGATTTCTTTGCTGCGAAACCGGCAACTGAGTTTCAGAGAAGACGAGAAGGATGATTCTTCAAGCAGTACAATCACTAGAATTTTGAGAGGCAAGGCTCCTTTGAGATCAACTGAGAGTTTTCCAACAAATTATATGGCAAATGGTGCTGGTTCTGTTAATGGAGAGAGCTTTAGAAGTACTAGGACAGTGCTTGAAGTTTTGAGAGAATTGGATGCAGATATTTTGGCTTTACAAGATGTGAAGGCAGAGGAAGAGAATGATATGAAACCTTTATCAGATTTGGCTGGTGCTTTGGGTATGAATTATGTTTTTGCCGAGAGCTGGGCGCCTGAGTATGGCAATGCTGTGCTTTCTAAGTGGCCGATCAAGCGGTGGAAAGTTCAGAAGATCTTTGATGATACTGATTTCAGGTGAGTTAAATTTCTCTGTTCTAATTAGTCAGCTTATTTTTATTGTTTACTGAATAATTCCTAATAACTAAAATAAATAGATATAAGCTAAATAATTATGACTTCAGGAAAAAGTCAGCCTTTATCACGCTTTTAAATCTGAACAATTTGAGAATTTGTAAATGAAGGTTTTCTTATAGTTAAAGAAACTTATGAAAGAATATGAATTTATGATAATCTATTTAGTAACTAGCACAAATTATTGATTGTTGTTATTCTTTTTAACAGATATCCAATCCTTCTCCTGATTGAAGCAATATAATAACCAGAACTTTTATTAATCGTTGATTTCTAGATTTCCTATTTTTGGATGGTAAATGATTTCTAGAGCTCATAGTATATATTGCTCTGCCTCCTTCACTCTGTTTGGTATAATTTATATGTATAAACAGCTCTGATACATGTGTGAACCTGTCAATATCTCAGCAGCAGCTGTATGTATGCAGTGACGTCAAACACCCAAGTTAGAATTTTTATAATATCATCTGGGTTCTTCTGAAACTTGATAACTCATCGGTTCTGGATCATTCTGATATAGTCTTAATTTATTCTGAACAGTGTCAATAATTCCAATAATTTCCCGTGTAACTTCTGAGTTTCAGTGTTATTGCCATGCCTTCTTCCACTGAATTCTCAATTTTATCACTATGTTCAAATCACTCTACTATTTCCTGCATTATTGATATACCAATTTTCTGAACTTCAACGTCTACATGTTTTAACTTGTGGGGAAAAATTATGAAAAGGATCTATTGGAAAATGATTGCTGCTATTAATAGAAGTTTGAAGACTTGAAGCTTCTGGACCGCTCTATTTTTTATTTGATGTTTGTTTTAAGATGAAAACAAAGTCATGATAGGAAGTATCATTAGATGTTAGGTGAGGTGTGTTGTTATACGTGCTATTTGGGTATGCTATGTGACAAAGTATTAACACCACAATAAATACTATATATAGCTAACTAATCTTTCTTAAAAATGTAGCATGCAGTTGAAGATGAAAGTTCATGTAGTCCAAAGAAAGAGTCCCCTCTTTACTTTTATTGTCTATTGTCAACATAAACAATCAATTTCATAATCGTACCACATAGAAAATGCTAGTACCTACAGATTTCGAGCTTCAATATAATATTTGGGTATTTGATAGAAGGTAATAAGGAGAAATGTAACACAATTCTACTCTCTGCTTTTTCCGATGCAGGAATGTTCTTAAGGCCACCATTGATGTTCCACAGATGGGAGAAGTTAACTTCCACTGCACTCACCTTGATCATCTTGATGAAAACTGGAGGATGAAGCAGATGAATGCAATAATCCAATCTACTGATGAACCTCATATCTTAGTCGGAGGACTTAACTCACTTGACGAAACTGATTACTCTTCAGAGAGATGGACAGACATTGTAAAGGTAAATGTAAAAAAGTTCATTCTAATTTTTGTCATAAAAACAATTTGGTTACCTTCAACACTGATTTTGAATATATATCTTCTAGTACTACGAGGAGATGGGAAAGCCGACACCTAAGGTTGAAGTAATGAAATTTCTAAAGAGCAAACAGTACACTGATGCAAAGGACTTTGCTGGGGAATGTGAGTCAGTAGTCATGATCGCCAAAGGCCAAAGTAGGAAACTCTCTCTTTAATTTGTTTCCCCTTAACGATTCTGACGATTGCTTGAATTCAAACCCATGATTTTTCAATTTTTGTTTCTTTTACTGATGCAGGTGTGCAGGGCACATGCAAATATGGAACTAGAGTAGATTACATATTGGCATCCTCCAATTCGCCATACAAGTTTGTTCCAGGATCATACTCGGTCTTCTCTTCAAAAGGAACATCAGATCATCACGTAGTGAAAGTTGACGTAGTAAAAATGCAAAGCATGGAACCAAAAAATGTCAGCAAAAAGCGACACCAATCTAAGCAGAGAGTTGTAAAGATAACAGGCTCTTCTCCATTAAAGGGTATATGGAAAACACAAACACCTGAGAGATAATAAGTTTAGGACTAATGGCGTGGGCAGATTATTTTAAACCTGCTTCCTCATATGCTCTGTAAATCATTAACTTTGTTTTTACATTGGTTTAGGTCGAAACTAAAGGAAGAAATCTTGGTGTGATAATTTATGATTATTTGTAGAGTGTAAGAGTGAGAGTGACAAATGAACATTTGAAAAATGTTTTCCTTGAGCTTCTCTCTTGACCATTCACCATTAATCTCATTATTACGACGAAAATATTCTATTTTTGACTGTAATTTATTATGTTATCTTCTTGGTTTGCATGATATAAGTCCCATGACAATTGGTCAAACAATGAATTCGTGACCATTACTTAAGCTTCATGCTTGATTTTTCCAGCCGCTCTAAGAGGGTTAATATAAGGCCTCAAAAGGTACAGTCAAATAAAATGATACAAGGTCTTATGAACTATGAAGTATATGTCAGTAGATTTCGCTGATCATGGCAGTTGACTTTATTGCTGCAATACTTCAAACTTCGAAGAGATCATTGTTACAATTGATAACATAAACGGAACTGGAATATATATAATATTGTTAATCACTCATTTGTAAGTCAAACAAAATATAAAATAGGAGTGAGACGTGTCTTTAGATAGAGATTTGCTAAAATAAGGTGTCTTTGTCCTCGACAAACCGAAAGCAGCTAATGATGTGAATAACGGGACAAGGAAGATAACAATATTAAATTACAGTGATTACGTAGGTGTACTGTTTACTTACAAAAATGTGAACGGGCTCAAACTTCAATTTGCTTGGACACTAAGACTGATGGCTGGAAGTGTGCTTAACAAAATTGCGAGCCCATTCTTTTGAGAATCCCCTTCAAGCCCACCCACTATGAAGTGCACAATTTCTTTGAATTGCATACATGTTTCACTCGGCTTAAATTCTTAAAAATATCAAATGCATTAGCGGTAATTACTTGATTCTAAATACTTATACTACACATCAGATTGCCATCGACCATCGATGGAAACAAAAAAAAAATAAAAAAAATCAGATAGCTTCGGAATCAAAACATGTAGTCAAAGCAAAGTGTGATTGAAACTTAGAAATGTATAATAAAAAAGATAATTAAGCACACAATATTGAATGAGGAAGAAATTTCATTATGTATTATCTCAGATTTTAACTGCACTTCTTCGAGATTATGTAATGCAACACTTATTAGAGCCTCTTCTCTTGTTTGTTCTCGAGATTTAACCAGGAATTCGACCAAAATCTGTTCAATTAATAACCTAAATTAACTACCAAAACCTTATTACCTTATTATGGCCTCTATTATTTTCCAGCCAAAATTCAGTTACTAGGGTTAAAAAAAAAAAAAAAAAGAGAAACAAACTACCTAATCCTGATCTGATCTCACCTCTTCCTTTCTTGTTCTTGTTCTTCTCACGATCATTTTCATCATCTTCTTGATCACGTGTCATCAGCATCGCTGGTAACATCTCACCGATAACGCCGACAGTTTTAACGCTCGACCACCAGCTTATCTCTTTCGACCATACCCAGACTCAACCGTCCATCAATCCCGATCGCTTTCTCGTAGCTGAAACTTGGCCGTCCGTTGCTGTCCAGTGTAGATATGACCGGTGGGAAACCTTTCATGTTCGCTTTCTCTCTCATCACTTCATACTTTCTCGTCGTTCTTGATCTTGATGACATCGACGACTCCTCAATCACCTCTGCAAAATCACGCAGGTCCTTCTTCTCCGCCAAGCTCTCAAACCCTAGGCTCTCCGTACACATTTCGTACCAGTCCGTACTTCCTTTGGCTGTCCCCACAGGCCTTAGACTTAGTTCTGTAGAAAAGGTCGTTCCGGCGGCAGCAGTGGTTCGTCCAAGAATGCCGGCTCCGGTAGGTCGAATAGGATTACTTGAGTTAGACATTCCGGCCGTAACAGGATTATGAATGCCGGTAGTTGTGATGCCAATGGCGGTGGTCGCGGCGAGTTTCCAGCTTGACGGTGAGGTACCTCGCCGGCGAAGGTCAGGTGTTTCCCCAGGTGGTTGGTTCATCGGGGTGGAGGGCGTGGATTTCTTGGGAGAAGCTATAATAAAGTGTTGTTTTCAAGAAAAAAATTAAAAAGAAAATGTGAGATTTGGTTCTTATTCGAGATTTTATTGGAGATGAACGATACATGGTATTTAATGATGATTTTAGGAGAATTTTTGCTTGCTGGGAGAGGAAAAATAATGAAAAATTGAAAATATTGACAGGCTTTAACAGAATTTAGAGGAGGACATGACAACGTGGCATTGGAAGGCAGGAAAGGGCGAGTTGGTTATTATGATCGTTTTCATTGGACATGGCGGGCGTGTCGTACCAACACAGCTTCTGAAAATTCGGTTTAGGTAGGCTGTTGTGCTTAGTCAGCACGGTATGAAAAAAATTTGTGCCATGTCAGTTTAGGCATGACAGTTTGAGGCTCGGCTCAGTACGGCTCATAGATACAGTTTGTTGTCATGTCGACATGTAAGCTTGATAGGCCGTGCCTATGGCCGAACATGAAATTTTTAATTTTTTTTTTAAAAAGTTAAATTATCGTTACCGGCAGCCTGCGCTATAAGCAGCGCGGCAGCTTTTTGATTTTTTTTTTTTTTTGTCGACTATTTATCAACGGTTAAAATTGTGTTTGACTACAGCACAACATAATACACTCGCACAATTTTCTCGACTCAAACTTATCTCAAATTTTTTAAATATCTCTTAAATTATTTTAATTCTTTTAAAAATCTCTCATATTATTTATATTATTTTTATATTTTTCAATTTCATTCATCTAATTATAAATTTTTAAAATAATCATTTATTATTCATATAATAATAAATTTTAATATTTCTAATAAATTTTTTTTAAAATATTTTAATATCATCACAATTTCTAATAGTCGATCACTTCCAAAATTGAAACTATAAAAAGTATTTAAAAAATAAAAAAAAAGATTGAACATCAGATATTTAAAATTATTTCACGCTATAAACTCGTATAATTTTTAAAAAAATTAAAAAAAAACACTATTTAAATTTTTTGTGTTAAACCTTTAAATGCCAAAACGGCTTACAACACCAAGCATTTAAAATGACAAGTCAGGGTATATATTACAAAAATATGATCCAAAAGTTTCAATTCAAATTGAAATTGCTTAAAGTGCCCATGGAATTTTTTTTTTAGATTTAAATATAATCACCCGTGTATGCGTAATAGATTGACTAAATATGTTGTAGTTAATAAATAATCTCTCTTATTCATTGAAGATAAAAGATATGAAAAATTTATAAAAATATACATTCAACCCAACTTCTCTTATATTCTTAAAAGTACAGTTAAAAATAATATTACTATATATCAACAAATAAAAAAAAATCTAATTGATAAAATCTAACAATTTAAAAGAATATTTTATTTTTACTTCTGTTGTTAGATGGGTGCCAATGATTTAAGATATATTTATATTATTTTACTTTTATATTAATAATGTTTGATTTTTACCAAAAAAAAGGATTACTTTTCATGAATTAGAATATCCACAAATAGCTAATATTATTTTAAATTATCTAATGAATATTTTTAGAGATTTTTAAATTGTTAAAAAATTTATTAGTATTATTTTTGGTAATCTAAGTGCAAATACTGTTGTTACTATTTGTTTTCTCACCAGTTAACATCTATGCATAGTTTAAATTTTTTCTATGTGATGTAGTTTTATTATATTCTTAATTTAATTATTCAAGAAGGTTTGAACATTAGTAAATCGTATATTAAAAAATTTAGAGATGTAATAAAATTCATTACTTCATCATCTTCTATAACAAAAGAATTTAAAGTTGTATTGAATAATTGTGAAATAGATAGAACAATGTTAAAACTTGAAGTGAAAACTCGTTGAAAGGCTACATATATGATGGTGAAATTTTGTATAGGTTTTAATAATTATATTACATGTTATTATAATGATAAAATGAAAAACTTGAAGTGAAAGCTTGTTGGAAGGCTACATAAATGTTGGTAAAATTTTGTATAGATTTTAGTAATTATATTATATATTATTATAATGATAAAATAAAAGATACTATACTAATTAGTGATGATTGAAAGGTTGTATTTTATTATATTCATTTTTTGAAAGTATTTAATAATGTCACATTAGCATGCTCATGTGTGTATCAGTCTTTATCTTCTATTACGTTGACTCATATATATAATATTGGTGTTGTTTTTGTTAAATATAGAGACAATCCAATGTCTTTTGATATATGTATTGTTTTGGAGATTAAATTCTAAAAATATTAGAGAAGAATTCTTATGTTATTTATTTGTGCAATAATGATGGATTTTAGAATCAATTGGTCTGGTATTAAAGTTTTAATTGCAATGATCTTAAAAAAAATTAAACTCTATACTTTCTTATGATTTTGACTGAATTTACGATTTTATCACATAATTACTCATTTTTATGAAATTAAATTTGGATCAATTTTATCTATATAAGAAATAAATGAAGAGTATGTTTATGATCAGATTGCTTGGAGTATTTTGTTAAAAGGTAAAATAAAAGTTATTTCTAGTCCTACAACTTCTATTGCTTTTGAATTAAATTTTTTTTTGGATACTAACTATTCATTTATGTTGAATACACAACAACAAAAAAAATTTTATATTTTGTTTTAGTGGAATCAAACAAAAGAGTCATATGTTCTCCATCATAACTTAAGATTTACTAACTCATTCCATATCTACTGTAGCATCGGAAATCTTCTTTTAGTGTAGGGAACAGAATATTAGATGAAAAGTGATTAAGATTAATATTAGATATTTTGAAGGCTTTAGTATATATAAAAGATTGAGGAGATGTGATAAACCGAAAATAAAATTGATAAGAAAATATGATTAAAGATTTTCAAAGCTTTGAAATTGGATCATTTAAGATAAAAATTTATAATTTATTAATTTTTTTTTTCTAATATACTTGTTTGATGCATCCTTTATTTGGAATATCGGGATTTATTGGGATAAATAATAAGGTTATCCAGCTGTTAAGCCGTAACTTTCTCCCCTGTTTTCTCTTAATGTTAGCTAAATCTAAAATCTCTTCTCTGAAATTATTCTCTTAAATGGGCTGTATTCACTTGATGTGGTAAACTACCCTAATACTTCCCATTATTAGCCCAAGAATTAAATATCCTCCCTGCAGTTTCCATAGTTGATATATTGTATCTAACGTTTGTAAATTGAGGGAAAAGTCTCCTGTATTCACTGTAAATAGCAAAACACTAGCTGGTGTATGATGTGCAACAAAGCTTAAGCAAATTCTGGTTTTCTGATTTTAATGACAGAATGTGCACATTTACTGCTAGAGAAATCAGAATTCCAGTTTCAAAAGGGAAATGCTGCATTTGGTAAACCAAACACATCTGTAATCTAAACCACATTTCATTTGTAAATGCGATGTAAATCAAACACAAAGTAAGAATGAACTTCTCTCTCACAGTCTAGGCATGTTAGCATAAGAGCAACGACAATTAATTTTCATTGCCATCCTTATAAAATAACTGTTATTTTTCCCACGAATGACATGGATTTCAGTGCCATCCTTTTCTACGGACAGCCCAGCACTAAATATTATTCTTGTTTGTGAAACGTTTCCCATTTCTCAAGACTTCTGACGGTGCTCTCAAGAGTTTAAATGAGCAGTTCCAGGAGATATTAATTGTTTTTATTCCGATGTATTTCTAATCATTGATGGCTGCTTGAATTTGTTCCAGGGTTCGTCCCTTGTTTCAGTCACAAGCAACATACCCAATGCATTGATTGCAGAATAAAGAAAAAATGTACCTGAAAATCACACAGCCACCCATGTAAGAGTAAATTTTGCAGCTCTCTTTATGTGTAGATGTAATCATCATAATGCCGTGTACTGTTTATTTTTTAAAAAAGGAATGTAACATTCCCAGTAGTTAATAGTATTTACCGTAGGAGCTCCAGGCCATGAGGAAGTTGAAAGTGTAAGAAACTAGCCACGCACCAAACCAATTCACTAATGTTGCAAGGCTTCCAGCTTCCCCTTTAATATTTATAGGAAATATCTGCAACAGAGGACCATTTTCAGATTGTTGTACAAATAAAGCATAGAAGAATTAAGAAATTTCAAAAATTTAATTACTTCGGACATTACAACCCAAGGAGAGCTGAGGGATGACAAGGAAAATATAAATGGTCAATTTTTCGGATGAAGAAACTGAGTGGATGATGATAGTGTTACAGAGTTGTGTAAATTACCAGTATGCCAGTAACAGCAAGAGCAGAAACCAACTCGAGTGCTATTCATGAACCTGTTGAGAATTAAATTAAAGTGAGTCTATATATCAATAAATTTTATATTTTGTAATTATTTATTTTATTATTTATTAAAAATAATTAAATAAAATTTATTTATTATTAAATTTGTAAAACATCTATGGCATGGACTTTAATTTTTAAAGATATAATTATTTTATTTTATTTTTATGATTAGATAAAAATAAAATAATATAATATAAATAATAAGTTAAAATCTCTAATTTAAATACTAATATATTATTTATGCATATTTTATTGGTGAGTGATAATAATTTTTTCTCATAAAAATAAAAATTTAAATATAAAAAATTATCAATTTTAATTTATTTTACGTCTGTATAAATTCAAACACGGTTTTAATTCTATTTTTTTATAGTTTAATATAATATCTTAATTGTGATGATTCTTTTATTAATTAAATTTTTTTACAATAAATAGTATCAGAATTGTTTCATATAAAATGACCGAGGGAAAATTTTACGTACCAAATTGGTTACCTTTGATTTAACGTATTGTTATTTTTGAAACTATGAATACGCAAGAACCGATGTCAATAGGCTGAATTGAATGCACTGATTGCTTTATTCCTTTTTTTATAATTGTCCACAGATAAGACAAACGTTTAATAAGTCAATGGAACACACTTTTTGAACTTTGCAAGCATGTACACATATAGGCTTGTCAAAAATAACAAAGTACTCCCTTTTAAGTGCATTGAGATTCGAAGTTTTGAATTCTCCCTCGTTTATAATTGTAAAAATACTAAAATATAAAATTATCTTTTGACTATGTTGAATGTTTTGTTTGTATTCTTTTTTTAAATAATACGAATGTCAGTATCCATTGAGCGATTTTTTAAGAAATTTTTTATTACATTAATTATATAAATAAATAAATAAAAGAAGAAAGTAAAAAAAAAATAAAAAAAAAAATTTATTCAAAATTAATTTAATAATTTGATAAGATTATTTTTTAATTATAGTACACATTAAGTAATTAGGTCAATTTTATAATATTCATACGAATTTTATCAGGTCCAAATTTTATATATTTAACATATGAATTAAATCAAATAAATTGGATGAATTTGAGTCCATTTTAAATTTAAGTTATTAGATAAAGATTAAAATTTGAATAATTAAAAAATATTAAACTTGACCTAACCAATGACTTTGATTTCGATCCATTCCGATCTTTTTTAATTTTAATATGATTTGACTTTAATAATTAATTTTTATTTTTATTTTAACTTTGACTATTTTATTTTATTTTTACTTTTTTATAAATTAAAATTTAATATTTTAAATTAAATTAAATTAAAATAAAATACCACTAATGTCTTTTATATAAATTTATTTATGTTAAAATTTGTAGATGTTATTAAAGAAATTAAATAATTATATTTAAATTTATATGAAAAATAATGAATTTAAAGAAAATTTATTTTTTGGTAAGAGAGCAGGAACTAACTCGAGTGCCAATTAATGAACCTGGTTTACAAATGCTATTTAATATCGTTAAGGAACTAAAACCAAATACTGTCCGTGCTAATATTTGAAAGTTTCCTTCAGATAGAATGCAATTCCCATGAGGATACATCTTAAGACTAGTCCTGTTCCAGAAACCTAGAATGAAATAGACAAAAAAAATAAAAACGGAAATAAGAAAAAGGCAATTAGCCTTTTTAAGATGGAAGACGGTTTTAGAAAGAAAATTTTTGTGCTTAGCTGTGGCTTGCACTAAAATATACCAATAATAAGGGTTTCCTTCCAGCTCTGTCAATTACAGCTGTATATAATTAGTTTTAAGGCATTGTTATGAAATATCTAGATTTCCAAGAAAATTACTATAATTGGTGAGAGATTGAAACTTGTAGAACAGCATAGATTATGGTTCCAAGGCTAGAAGAAAATCCCGAGTCATTACATATACAACAGCCAATTCATATTAATTATAGAACTGAATTATTTATTTAGTATATTTTTCTTTAGAAAATAAAATGTAAAGACCCAATGACAAAGTGGGACTAGATGATGGGGGATACATTAGCACTTGTGATGAGGATATGATAGATATTTTATTAATGACCATTATGTTGTTAGAAGTAATTTATAATAATTTAAATTGTAAACAGTAATTCATGTGATAAGAAATTTTTTTGAGCTTGCAACAATGTTTATGATAATAATTGCAAAGTTTGATAGTATTTTTAAAATAAAGCCTCGATCATTGGTAGTATTTGGTGGTTCAAATATTGACATCTTATAGTGATTGAAGACTCTAGTTGTTAATACAAGACTTAAGAGCTTATTGTAATGAAATTAATATAAATTAGGTTTTAAATTTGTATTATTAGTTGTATTTTTAGATTTTGGTGTGCTGTAACTTTAAACCTTAATTCTAGCCAAACTTTAAGACTTTGGTTTGTTGTAATTTTTGAATTTTTCTTGTACTCTTTTTACATTTGTATCTTAATGGCATCTATATAAATAATGGGATTGAAAGTTTAGAGGAATGAATTAAGTCATTATTTCAAAATTCATAAGAAATAAACACAAAGAGTGTTTTTTTAGAAAATTTTATTTTGAGCTAGTGCCTAGTGTTACGTCCCACATCGAATAGAAATTGGGTGAATCTTGGGTATATATGGGTGGGTATGCAGCATTACCTAATAGGCTAGTCTTTTGGGTCAATGGCAAGCGCCCGGCTCGTGACAAGTGGTATCAGAGCAGACCCAAATTCTCATTCGTATGTGGGCCTCAAAAATTGCCCCAATGGAGATTGCCACATAGGATGTGGGTCCCCTATCCTCAAGTGGATGGACAATACGGGCCAAATGGGCCCTAAAATTCCTATGTCTTGAGCCCCAATGGAGATTGTCACGTGGGTAGTGAGTCCCCTAGTCCCGGGGGGGATGGGCAATACGGGCCAGGTTGGTCCTTGAGTTTGGGCCGTATCTGTAGTAACCAGTATCCACGACTGGTAAGAATAAGTATTTATATATGTATAAATATACGTATTTTATTTGTATGTTGGTGATACTTGAATTATATATTGTTATTAGTAATATTTTTATAGGTTATGGATATACGATTAGTATTGGGTTTATTTGTATGACTTTAGATTTATTTTAGGGACCAAATTGTTATACTTTGAAAGTTTTGGGGGCAAATTCGTAAATATCAAAAATTAGCCTCTTAGTATAAAAATACATTTTTAAACCCTAATTTACCATTTTTAGGTCGAGCTACCCATTTTAAGAGAGAGAAGAGAGAAATAGAGGAGAGAGAAAGAGGAGAAGAAGAAGAAATTGGAAATTTGAATTTCAAGAGGTATATCATACGTATTTCTCAATTTATTGGTATTAATTAAGTTAATTCCTTTAAGTATTGATTTCTGAAAATATGTATAATTGAGGATTTGTTGTGTATTTCGTAAGATCATATGAGAATTGATGATGATCTATAAGATAGTTTGATAAATCATGATGAATTATGGAATTTCTGCTGGATAACCTCTTGATCTAGGAATTTTATAAATTGTTGTGATTCGATTCTGGTTTTGAATTTTGAGTATATGAAATTATACATGTTTAGGATCATCTGAGACTTTGAATCGACTGAAAATCTCGGAAATTGAATTTGTAGTGAATTTACCAAAATGACCCTGGAATTCTGGAAATTTCCTGTGTAAACAGTATGATACAGTGGAAAATAATTTTTGACCTACTGAATGATCTTTAAAAATTACGAATTTGTGGAATATGATAATTTTATATGTCTAATATGATATACTCGGAATTGAGAATTTGGATCAATGTGGTTGAAGTGTTATGAATTTCTAAAGTGTATCAGCTCATTGTAGTATTTGATTAACAGATTTTTAAAGTTGTGAAATAAAATAGTTTTAAAATACTTTTTGCAGTTATTTGGAAGCCAAATATTTATCATGGACTGAGATATGTGTCAAGAGTAATTATATGGTAGTTTTATAATTTTTGAGTTAGTATATGATTTTATAAAATTGGGATATTGAATACTGTTCAGTAAGTATCTTGATCCTGTCAGGTTTGTAGTTTGGATTCGATGGTGTGTATGGAATGGATTGTGTAGGAATTTTGATATAATATTCATATATAAGAAGTATATATGAGTCAAGAATGATATATTCTGATTTCGGAGTAATTGGACATCATTTGATGTATTAGAAATTTTTGTTAAGTGTAAGTGGTCAGAATGACAGGTTTTGAGAAACCAAATATTTAGACCAATTTGATGTGATAAATGCATTGTGTATAATTTTGTAAGCTATTTAAAGTATTTTGTGTGAATTGTGAGGCTTATGAAAGGATTAATCTCCATTGATAGGTTAAGGAGATTTAAGCCTTGTAGCTGAAAGTGTTAAGAGGTAAGTATACTAGACTTACTACTGAAATCACAATAAACATAATAATTGTTTTGTATGATTTTGTAAATGGGGTTAAGAATATGTTTATGATATGTCAAAGTATATTTTGATATGAAATGTGAATATATGTTTATGAATGTGAGCATTGACATTGAGCATGGACATACATGTGTTTTTGAAAGTGAGCTTTTCAAAATAAGATGCGTTTAACAAAGAAAGCTTTTGAAGTGTAATATGTCCATGAGAAATATTTTGTGATTTGAGGGTACTTGAACTCACTGTTAACTTAGTAGGCATTTTATGTGATTTGTGGAGCCTTTATGTGTGGCCTTTCCTTCGGGATTGGTATATGTTATGTGTTCCGTATGTAGGGAGGATCCTATTGGTACCTAAAGGAAGTGTGAGTCATCACATTCGTGTGGTGGCGTATTGGTACATGTGAGAGGACTCACCGATGATCAGGGTGAGGGTTTGGCTTTTACCTTCGGGCATAAGCATTATATATGTGTGATTTAAAGACCTCACTTGTACTATTCCTCTCATACGGTATGTCACCTACGAGTGACATTTGGCTCATTATGTGATATGTGATATGTAAGTCCTACTAAGTAGTAGTTGAGTGATGGTATTCCTATTCTGTGTTTTGAAAAAATGTGTAAGCGCTCACATGATATGTGATTTGATAAGATTATGATTTTGATTGATCACAGCATATCATACATATGCATTGTGTACATATATGTATTTGTATTTGATATATGAAAAATTAGTATGCTTACTGAGTTTTATACTCATTATAGTTTATGGTGATTTCAGGTAAATAAGGTGCATGTGTGCTTAACGGATTTGGCAAGGCTTCTGCTGTTCCTTGGGTTCCCTAAGTTGCTAGGTTGTTGTGTGTTTCATTTGGGGACACGTGGGATAGGATATTTGGTTTGTCCCTATTGAATAAATACTTATGTATTATTTCATTGTGTGTGGATTGGATTTGGTTTAAGTTTTATAAAGTGTGGTTATTGGATGATTTTAAGTAAGAATTTGCAATGGATATATTCTGGGCTCCCGGTAACAAAGTTGCTACTGGTGACGTAGTAGAGTGTTAATCTCTGAGAAAACTCTGCGTATCTCCGGTTTAATAATTGTCCCAGTCATAATTCAATTGCTATAATTCTGAAAGAAATTGAAATGAATGTTTAAATATTGTCAAGAGAAGTTTATATTTATATGTTAGGTTATGGTTGATTTTAGTGTTGAACTTACTAGCAACTTGCTAAGGATTTCTGTGTTGAATGAAAGTTGAAAATTTTGTGTAATATTATTTATGAGTGCACATGCAGTGAATGAATGTAAGTGATGTCGTGTGTCGGATCTTTTGGGTCTGGGGCGTGACAGTATCGTGACGAGGGCGTCACGTGATTGGGTGGGTGAGAATGTCACGTCCCACATCGAATAGAAATTAGGTGAATCTTGGGTATATATGGGTGGGTATGCAGCATTACCTAATAGGCTAGTCTTTTGGGTCAATGGCAAGCGCCCGGCCCGTGACACTAGTCAATCTCAGTTTCGTCTTGTTGAATGGTATTAATATAATTATGTCTTCACAAACAAAACTATTAGCCCATCAGCGCTTGTCCTATGTTACTAGAGTATTGTTTGAAATTCAAAGACTCTTTTACCATATTAACCAACAAAAGAAAATACAAGAGTTAAGTAGCATCAAGTATCAATTAAGTTGAGATTTTCTTTCATAAAGGCCTTAACATAGTTTAGTTAAGGCGGAAAAAAATCCTTAATAAGGATCCTTTTACTTGCTGATACAAAGAATGGATGAACCTTGTCTTGAGATGGCAGACTCTAGTTACTTAAATAAAGATCATTTTAATATGTTTGAACAAAGAATGAATGAACGTATGAGAGATATGAAGGAACATTTAGAAGCAATGATCAAACATTTTATGATTTTGAAAACTAATAATCCACTGCCAGAAGAATCAATGGTGGCAAGGAGAAGACTGCAAAGACAACCACATTCTACACCCTTCAATTTCAATTTGGAGGATAAAGTAAAATATGTAGTTAAAGTTGGGTCGCAAGCAAGAAAAGTAGCCACTATTGCACGAAGAAAGCCTAAATAATTTGCACTTTCAGTGGATGATTTTAGAGATGATCTATATGATGCACAGCCTGAGAAGATGTGATGAAATAAGATCTTTAAGATAGTGTTTAGTTGCTAATAATGTGTTTAAAGTAATTATTGATAGTTACAATTATGAAAACCTAGTGTTTTAAAGATTAGTTGATTAACTTAAAGTCAACACTGAACCACATCCTTACCATACTGCAATGGTTGGATTAAAGAGGTACCCGATATAAAAATAACTAAACGGTCTCGATTACCTCTATCAATTGGTAAGAGTTATAAGGCAGAGATTTTATGTAATGTTGTTGAAATAGATGCATGTCATGAATTGTTAAGCAGACCTTGGCAATTCGATGTAAATGCTGTACACAAAGAAAAAGATAATACTTATTCTTTTACTTGGAACCAAAAGTGAATAGTGATGGTACCGAGTCAATCGAGAAGGCAATCTCTAAAGTGGAGGAGAAGGCCTTATTTTCATAGATCCCAAGAGGATAAAGGTAGTGAAAGAATTAGAGGAAACACGCACATATACTAGCTTGGTAGTGAAAGGTGAAGAACTACCTAAATTATCATTTTCGAATGAAGTCCAAGGTTTGGTGACTAAATTTCTATACCTGATGGCTGAACTTATTACATTGCCACCAAAGTAGAACATCTAACACTGCATTGATTTTATTCTTGGTAACTTACCAAATCTGCCAAATTATTAAATTAGACCTAAAAAACATGATGTTCTGAGAGAGAAGGTGTAAGAGTTATTTAGGAAGGAACACATCATAGAGAGTAATAGTTCTTGTGTTATTTTCTCTTTACTTAAACCAAAGAAAGATGAGAGTTGGCGGATGTGTGTGAAAATTTGTACCATCAACAAACTTAACTAAGAAATGCATTCAAATAAATTGAGTGGCCATATGAAGTGTGACAAGATCATTGTAAATCTGGGGAGAATTTGTATGGTCACAAAAAAATGAGTTATCTGTAAATGGAGGAGAATGATGAGGAACACACTAGCACTTGTGATGGGGGATATGATGAACATTTCATTAATGGCTATTACATTGTTAGAAGCAATTTATAGTAGTTCAAATTACTAGCAGCAACCCATGTGGTGATAAGCTTTTGGGAGTCTGCAACAACATTTATGATAGTAGTTACAAAGTTTGACAATGTGTTTAAAATAAAGCCGTAGTTATTAGTAGTCATTAGTGGATCAAATATTGATATCTTGCAGTGATTGAAGACTCTACCTGTCAATACAAGACTTAGGAGCTCGTTGTGTTGAATTAATGTAGATAGGGTGTGAAATTTGAATTATTAATTGTATTTTTAGATTTTGGTATGCTACAACTTTAGACCTTAGTTTCAGCTAAACTTTAAGACTTTGGCTTGCTATAACTTTTGAATTTTTCTTGCACTTTT
This sequence comes from Ailanthus altissimus, assembly GCA_946807835.1. NCBI lineage: Eukaryota > Viridiplantae > Streptophyta > Magnoliopsida > Sapindales > Simaroubaceae > Ailanthus > Ailanthus altissimus. Next base: position 28,800,757 of record OX327684.1, read on the forward strand.
TTCACATTTGTAACTTGATCCTAATGGTATCTATATAAAGCCTAGGATTGAGAGTTTGAAAGAATGAATTAAGTCATTGTTTTAGAATTCATAAAAAATAAACACAAAGAGTATTTTTTTCAAAAAACTTTATTTTGAGTTGTTGCGTAGCCAATCTCAGTTTTCGTCTTGTTGAATGATATCAACACAATTATGTCTTTACGAACGAAACTGCTAGCCCATTAGTGTTTGTCCTATGTCACTAGAATTTTGTTTGAAATTTAAAGAATCTTTTACCATATTAACCAACAAAAAAAATACAAGAGTTAAGTAGCATCAAGTATCAATTAAGTTGAGATTTTCTTTCACAAAGGCCTTAACATAGTGACAGGACCCGACCCGAGACCCTCTATTATAGATCCCAGCGGCCCTGCAGGGTACCCCGACGGAAGTTCCTCCGAACCTAACTGGGTAAGTTAAGAAATTCCGCGAGGCGAACCCCTTTTTAAATCTTGTTACTACCAAGAAGATCTAGTAATATACATGAAAACGACATCTTAGTTTTAAAAACAAACGGACAGAGTTTCCCCTGGTTTTCGAAAAATCCATATAAACCTGCAAAGAAATTTCACTTCTAATTCCAACCCATCTCAATTCTACCAATTCGGACCTCCGGTCCTTTTCAAATCAAATCCAACACAACTCAATTATTTCGTGTAAATCACAAAATAAGCATGATCATAAAAAGTAAAAACGATCATCATAAACTGGAAATCTCTTCTTCTTGATTCAACACATACTTACAAATATACATGCCTACAACTATTATGCATAAAGTAAAGAGTGCTATTAGCACATTTACATGTACAAAATTTATCTTTGGATTCGGCCCATTACTCGGCGATAGGAGAATCAGCAGCTTGCGTTCCGAGACCTGCACCTGGGAAAGGGGTTTAAAACATAAAACATAAAACGAGTGAGCTAAAGGAGCTCAGTGGGTGTAAATGAGAATTCAATTACAAGAATATTATACAAAGATAACAATTTCTAAAGTACATGCAGAAATTATGCTTCTAAAACGGATGTAAAATTGTAAAACGGTTTCTAATATCATATGCTAATGAAATCTTGCCGAGCGGGTTTTATCTACATCTTTGGAAAACTATATTCAGAATCTGTATAACATAATAACTGCTGTGTGCATATAAATGCATAAATGCTATCGGTAAATCGAAAACTAGTAAAATCCTCGCTCGGCTATTTTCTTTCTAAACTGTACCAATGGTAACCCTAAAGCTCTATACCCATGCAGCGACTCAACTAGCACCGCATACGTGAGTAGTTCACGGGGCACCTCAACTAGCAGCACCCACAGTGACATCTCAAGACATCTCACTGGCAACGCAGCGGAATCCTACATCGCATGCATATAGCGAGACAATATCCCGTACATATAGAGCGACTCACATGACTCGACATCCCGACTACCCGGAGTTAGTGACACACCCCCAAGACCTGCCCATGTGCACGGGATATACCGGCCGGGTCTAATACAATCATCACCACTATAATCTGAGGGTACCAATGGCCTTAAAACAAATGCAGAAATTTTAAAATTGTTTCACAAATCGATCATGTAAAAGCATGTCTATGAATATATCAAGATCATAAATCATGTTTATGCATCGAAAGCTCATAAAACATACATAGTCATTGTGCGAAAACATAATAACCGAAAAGTAAAAGAAATGGCAGATTTCCACTCACAACCGCTCCGCGCTCAATTTCGCTCCCGATTCCTGCTCTCGTTAACGCTCTCGGTTATCCTCACCTACGCGCCATAAATGACATTTAGAACCAAATCGAACACTAGAATGTCATTTAACTACTAAATTCCCTAATCGGCATACAAAGCCCGGATGTAAACTACTTCCCGATTTTAGTTACGGAGCCATAATCGAAACTAACTCACCATCCGGCGCCCTGAAAATTATTGAACATCTTATAATTTGATTGGACATACTTGCCCTAAACCTTTCCAACATGGACAATTATGTCCCATTTTCTTTATTTTTGGGTTTTTTCATCAACCATATTCATTCAATTCACAATATGCATCATTTACATACAACAATTCAATCAAAACACCACTCAATTCCTAACTTCCCTAAAGTGGCAGAATTTCACCCTAGGTTCCAACACATTCCTTTTCTCAATTTCTTGTTCCAATTACAACAAAATCATGCCAATTTCATTCTAAAGCCCTAATTACAATCAATTGAAATCTCTACAACAAAATCACCAAAAACCCTAATTCTCACCTTGCCAATTTCTTCAAATTGATGACTCCTTCAAGCTCCAAACTAGAATTCAACTCAATCTAAGCCAAGAATACACATAAGAACATCAATTAACACATTCTTGAATTCTCACTTATCAAACTCATAAAAGATGCTTTTCTTACATCTTTTTCTTGAATTTCCACTAATAGAGACTTCAATTGAGCTTAGGGATTGGTTTGTAACCTTAATTTGGCTTGATTACACATGAAAAATCATGAAAAAAAAACTTGAATAGTCACTGTAGCAGCACCCCCTTTGAAGCTCGAATTTCTCTCTTTTTTTGGCTAAGTGTTGGTTTTGATCTCTCTTCAAATTTCTACACACTTCTAACATATATATAGTACTCCCTCAATTTATCATTTTGCCCTTCAACTTACTTAAAACTTCTAATTTTCCATTAGTTAAAAACTAATTATGTAATTAGTTCATTTGTAACTATTTAGTTAGAATAGTTTAAAGAACTAACTAGAACTTCCAACTTGGCAATCCATGAGATTTCTTCTAATTGGTCCATTCTCTAATATATGGATTATGTTTCTCAACAAAGGCTTGTTCCATTCATAACCCTTAAATGAAAATTCATGTAGTAAATTAGAATTTTTTTTTCCAAGCCAATAGAGAAAAATTCTAAAAATATTCTAGGGTCGTCCGGCGCACCGATCGAGTGTGAAATTACCAAATTAGGTCTAATATCTCTCACGTGCACTATAAAGGAAATATTTCTGATAGGGTTAAAATTGAGTAACCCTACGGTGTCTTATTTGTTCTATTCCAAAATCTAGGCGCCAATACTACTAATAGGGATTGGATATTACACATAGTTTAGTTATGGTGAAAAAAAAATCCTTCATAAGGATCTTTTTACCTACTGATACAAAGATAGTGCTGGTATGAAAACAGATTTCGTTGATTCCAACAATTTGTTGATACACCATCAATCCAACTCTAATCTTGTCAAAATGAATGCAAATTAAAAGAGGAGTTAATAAATTGAGAAGATGTTTAAGTGAATGGATTATAAAGAAAATGTTTCTTACATGATAAGATAAATAAGAAAAGTGATGAAAGATGATGAATGATCATATTTATATCAAAGGTTCAGATAAAAATTTTACTATGACTGAGCGCAAGTATCTTCTCGGAAATAAATCGAGTACTTTGGCTTTTTGGAGCCTTTCAAGAGTTTCTATATAATCCTGTCAAGAAAATGACATACTCTTGAGACAAACTTTCTTCACAATGTCCTAACATATTGTCAGGGGGGTGGAATGTACATATAACTTAGAAATAAGACCTAGATTTCAACTACCTCATGCGATATATCCGCATCCTTGCCGCGAAGTTTTTGTAGTGCAGTTTCAAACTCCTTTGCCTTTCTTATCTTTGCTTGTGACCACAGTAAGTTCAGTTTTATGTATGCATCTTTTTTATGTTGTAATTGTTAGACATATAATGTTATTTTATGCCCTTAAAGTATGTATAAGAACATTTTATTTAATTGATAAATATTATTCATACATAATTAAGTATACATTAAAGAGTCCATATTTATAAAGTATATAATCCATGTATTAGACATATGATACTAATACAGAAGGTATAGATCCCAAGTTCTTTATAAATTAAATCTTGTTCATAATTATTAAATGAAATGAGTATTTCATTATGCAAGACTATAGTTTTTCTACTTCTTATAGTGAATGATTTATCTTAATTATTGAAGTTGAGATTTCGAGTAGAAAAACTAGTGTATGATACATTGAATTGGACTAATATAAATTTTGATCTAGTTAACTAAATGTCATTGATCGTAATTTACAAAACTTTAATAAGCTTGATTAACCTTAATCCTGAGTAAGTAATGAACTTACATTTATGTATTGTATCCTTTTGAGTTATCAGAGAGTGAGACTCAATTGGACAGTCAAAATCTTGATAACTTGGAGATGTAATTTCATGAATCGTGGGTACTTACAATATGAAATCTATATTAAATGATGTCACTTAAACTATTTGTAGTACTTGATCATTTAAACTTGTGATTGCAGTTTATTGAATAAATTGGTTATTGAATAATAATATGTATTTGTAAAATTGTATACAAATACATATATATTAAAAATGATCATTAGAACATTCAATGACTTAGAGGAAAATAAATAATTAAAGAGGTATGGCATTTTTATAATTGTCTAGCTTTAATTATGACATCAAACAGAGGGTTAATTGAGTGACTATTATTGGTCAAATGATTAATTTTAATTAAAGTAGTTTTAATTAAAATTTGGATTTACTTATTACATGGGCTAACTATAGTGCAACCTTAGGCTTTTAGTAGAGTAGCCCGAGGTTAATTTAGAAGATCTAATGGGTCATGAGATGACTAAAATTTAAATCTCTAATTTAGAGCTACAAGGCCCATGGACCTTTAGTCCATTTACTAGCTTAAATTACCATTTTATTTTTTTATCTAAAATGATGACTATACAAAATACAATAATTGTATTTTGGCTCTTTTTATTTAAATAAATCACAATTTAATTTTATATAAGAGTGTGAGCGTTGAAAAAAGGAAACAAAATTATAATTATTTGCCTCTTTTAATTTAAATAAATTGTAACATAATTTCTACTTTACCATAAAAGTGGAATTGTTTAAAATAAGGCATATAGTTGAAATAAAAAAAATGGGAATTAAGTGCCCACATACTTGATAGATAGAATTTTGAGAATAGTAAAAAAGACTAGAGTAAAAAAAAAAATCTCTCTACAATATAGAAAGAGAAGATTGGAGTTAAAGAAAATTCTCTACATCAAATATTCTAAGGTATTTTTCTTCTTTCCTCTATTTAATTTACATGTAATATAATCAATATGATTATCTTACGCTTCCAATAGTTATTATAACAAAGTTGCTACTTACCAACCATCTCGGAGACTCCGGGATGAAAAAAGAGACCCAAATTCAAAATTGCACATTGGATGATTCCTGCAATTACTTTGTTGGTGATCCTATAATTACAGTATCATCTATAGTGTCTTTTCATTTTTCAAACATATAGAATACATGAATGATCAAGCAATTTTACATGTTAGTGCTAAAGCTCTTCATGTTAGTAATGTCCTAATTACGAAGGCAACTAATACACCACTATAGATCAAAAGTTATACAACAAAACACTAGAAACAATTATATGTGATCTTTATTTATCCTCATCTTATAATTAGCTCTACATAATTTATCAGTAACCCAATATTTTAGAAGACTGATATTGGAACTATATAGAAATCAAAATAGTGATGGTTTTCTCCTATTATGTTATTAGCACATGTTTACCTGATTAGCAGCTGTTAGTGCCCCTCAAAGATTCTTGGGTGCAATTTCAACTATAAAAACAAGCTCAACTTGTGAAATGACTCCTATCCCATATTCTATGGCCAGTCTTCCAATATCCAAATACAAAGCCCCCTTTTGTTAAGACCAAAAAAAAAAAAAATACAATGAGTTCATATTTTGAAAATTTCTTCTAGGTATTTTGTAGTTGAAAATTTAAAATTACGAATTTAGAGATTAAGATTATAACCTTGGCAAAGTAAATAGCAAGCTATTGTGCAACACAAAAGCTACTTGTAACTTTTATCGCTTATATAAATTTTAGGAATAAAGATATTTTGTCCTAAAAGTATGGGCCAATACTCAGTTTTATCCCAATTGTTTTAAAATAGATAGTTTTGTTTTAGTTCATTAGTCATTTTTTAATTAAATTTGATAGAAAAGATGTTTTCTCTATACAATGACAATCTTGTTGATGTATTTTAGGGTGTATGCATGTGATTGTGTACATATTGAAAAATTAAAATTATGCATCATATACATGAATTTGGCAGCGGAATTTATCAAGTAATCAACATATACACATGTAGTTCAATTCTTAACAACTTAAGAATACAGAAAACATACCTTTGAAGACCTCCGATGAAGATTTCGAATTCCGGATATCTTTGCTCTAATTTTGAGCTCACCTTGAAGTGCACTCTTGTCCAATTCTAGTTCACAACAATCCGGTGGGATTGTGAAGCTAGACTAGCAATAGTATGATCTCCAGCAATAGGGTTTTAATTTTAGAAAGAAAAATATGAAGGATTTATTTTCTTTCTCCTTTAGTTTTTCTCACAAGTCTTTGTTCTTTGAAAAACTCTCTCAAAACCAACTCTCCTTTTTCCTCTTAACCCTTGCATGAATTTTCATTCACTCTTTTGTTAACACACTTGAAACTCAACCATTTTTAGTGGTTACTACAACTTCACAAGTGCTCCACCAAAATTAGATTAAGTGGTCAACTACCAAAATAATTTTTGGTGGCCATTTTAATGGTCTAATAAATTTAACCATTAATCATAAAATGGTGCTCTACTAAATTTAGTTTATGTTTCTCAAATTAGGTGTGTCTTCCATTTAGGAATAAAATAACAAATAAATAAAATCATATTTTATTTATTTAAATAATATTTATTTAATTATTCAAAAACTATTTGAATAATTAATATTTACCTTATTTGATTTTACTAACATGGTAAATGGTTGAATTCATGGTAAAACAGTTCATACAATAAAATTATTCCACTTGTTAATATCTAATTAGTTAATAACTATTGTCAACTAATTAAATAATATACTTAACATTTAAGTTTAAATAACTGCACAACCCGAGGAACCCCGAAACATATTTTCGGTTTGCTGAAATTTCTAGGATGGAATTGTTCAATCCATTATGCTGCTCCAGTGCACAACGAGTACACTTCATATTGTGAGACTCTCTAGGTCCACGCCCAAATTGTCGTATAGAACTCCTCTATACGTCCGTGAACGATGCCCCACACACACGTTACAGATATTACAAAGCGGTGCGTTAGACCATACAAGTTGAGGTTATAACATATTCATATAATCCCTTCATCATTTATATCCGAGTAGAGCAGAGATATAGATCAACACCGTCAAATCTCCATATGCGCGACTGAAAGCTTATCTCTTGAATTGTATTTCAATAAATAATATTTTCAAACACTTTTGTAATATTATTTATTCCTAGGGTTAAACTCTTTTCCCGGGAATTATTGCTTATGGCCATAAGACTTTCTGAAATACAATCTATAGAGTATTATGATATAATACTCACCCAAATGAGCTGATGGATCCCATATCTATGCACACCGGACTCTATGAGCATCGGACTATACTCAGTGACACCCAGCGGTCAGACCATGAAAGGTTTCTGACATATGTAGAACTAAAGTATAGTGGATCACTCACAAGCCCACCGTAGCACTCTGGTCAAAGGATCACGAATACTACTCAACTCGAAAGATCCTCTATTGACGGCTTTATGGGATGTCGATTGAAGATCTTTGTGAGTCTGTTCAGTATTCAGTCCTTACTGAATACCTGTATCTCTATACGAGCTTCCACTAAACTCATGATTTGCTAAGAATAACCATCTGGACCATCCAAATATAGATATACACTAATCTATATATTTGTTAAGGTATTCACTGATAGACCTGCATCAGTAAAGATAGATCAGGAACATAATATTTGAGAACATATTTGCATAATGACATTTCCTAGCATTATTTGCAACTCTTTACAATTATGTCATTACTAATATATTCTTAGGTCTTTGTCCCATTTCAGACAAGGCTCTAACTCTTTAGATATTACTGACTCTTATAACCTGGTAACTCTTATCAGTGCCAACTCTTAACATTTATAACTCTCAGCGTTGCTAATTCTTAGCACTGATCTAAACTCATTTAGATTAGATCTGAACTCTTTCAGATATAGACATACACTAATCTATATATTTGTTAAGGTATTCACTGACAGATCTGCATCAGTGAAGATAGATCAGGAACATAATATTTGAGAACATATTTGCATAATGACATTTCCTAGCATTATTTGCAACTCTTTACAATTATGTCATTACTAATATATTCTTAGGTCTTTGTCCCATTTCAGACAAGGCTCTAACTCTTTAGATATTACTGACTCTTATAACCTGGTAACTCTTATCAGCGCCAACTCTTAACATTTATAACTCTCAGCGTTGCTAATTCTTAGCACTGATCTAAACTCATTTAGACCAGATCTGAACTCTTTCAGATCGTACAATGTCTGAAACGTTACAAGCATCTTACCACATATAAATATAATTAGTGATTTATTGAAATAATAACACTAGTATAAATATTAAACAAATATTCATACATAATGGGATGACACGTAAGCACAAATCCCAACAAATCTTGCCCTTACTAAAGTCTACGTGGCACAATTTTAACAGAACACGTTGTACATAAATAAGATTAAAACCTTTAAGAAAATAAAAAAAATACAAACACGTGTTATGCCTCGATAGGTTTAAAATTTTATTTTATAAACTATAAATAAACAAATAACATCTCCAATAATCTGCCGTTAACCATTATTTTTTGGCGACAATAAAGGTCATAAAATTTTTTAAATTTTATATCATTGGACTCTATTTTTAATGATTTACATAATGGTAGAGTTATTTTTGACAAAAGAGAATAAGAAGATGACAAAAAATGCCAAAAATATATAGAGGGGGTACTGGACAGCAGCCCCATCTCCACCTATTTTTCCCTTTTGGCCATCTTTCTATCCTCTTTTGTCAAAAATGACTCCATTGTTGCGTAAATCATGAAAAATAAAGTTTAATAATTTAAAATTTAATCATTTTATCATTGGAGTTCGACGACTACCGGTAGCTTATCGTCGCTAATCACCAATGACAGTGACATAGCTATTTTTTATATTAAATTTTTAAAAATAAATATTAAAATTAAACCCGATAAAAATGTACCACAAGTCTTCTTTATTTTTTTTATTTTTATTATTAGACAATCTTGTTGTGTGGGATCTAATATACGTGGGTGTATGCATGTGCAATTGTATTTATTGCCTATTTTGCATATCATATACGAATTTAACGGGGCAGAAGTGTAAATTATACAATAAACACAATAAATAAAATATATTAATCACATTAATTATATATGTAAGGTAGAGAACTCACCATAACGTGTACGTTATACACGTATTTTCTCAGAGTCCGCATGGAAACCAACTCGTGTGCAGTTCTAGTCATCAACTCGGCGGGCTTGGTGAGCTAGAACAATAGCCCGATATCCAGCACGAGATTAACTTTTAATTTCCAAAATAGTCGGGTGTGTGTTTATATCATTTTCTCTAAAAGGATAAGAATTTGAGAATTTGAAACAATCCACTATTGCTTCAAATGGAACCATAGAGAAAAATGAAACAATTTTATTTTTTCCTAATCTTTTTTCTTGTTTTTTCTTCTTTTTTTGTTTCTCTATTTCTTCTTCTTTTTTCTCTCGGCCCAATGGCCACACACACCAAAAACCACACCTCTCACCTTCTCTCTCTCTTTATATATATATAATAAATAATAATATTATATATTATATAATATAAAAATAATAATAATATAATGGGTGCCAACTATTTGGCACTCAAATATAATAATAATATATAATAAAATATAATATAATAATGAGAGAGAATGATTATTTAGCAATTAAATAATCATAGTGTAAAATTATCATTTTGCCCATCATAAATAGTTATCAAGCATACCCTCTAGTGGGTTCCACCAAATTCCACACTTGAGTAAATTCAATTTAAAGTCCACAATACGCCACGTATCATAATACAATTAGTAAATAATAATTATTAACTAATTGTTGTATTTAACACTTAAATACAGACACGCACGTATTCCCATGGTAGTGCTGAATATTATTAGATTAAACACTTTAATTCGGCACGCTGCCCGAGTGCACAATGAGTACACTCCATATCGCGGGACACCCTAGATCCTACGCTCGATTTGTCACATGGAACTATTCCATGAGTCCGTGAGCAATGCCCCACGCAAGTTGAAGTTACAACGCATACGTATAGTACTTTCGTCATGATATCCTAGATGTGCGGGAATATAGATTATCACCGTCAAATCCCCTAGTATTTATCCACGTCTTATCTCCAAACTTGTATCTCACTGAATAATATGTGCAAACTATTTTGCCATATTATTCTACCTTGGCGAAACTCTTTCCCAAAATGATTGCTTGTGGCCACAAGACTTTTTGAGATACAGTCTCGAAGCATCTGGATATCTAACTCCATATGAGAGATAAGGGATTCCATATCTGTACACACCGGACTCCATAAGCATCAGACCATACCCAGCGACACCTAGTGGTCACACAATGAAAGGTCTGTGACATGCGTGGAACCAAAGTATGGTGAATCAATTATAAGCCCACCGTGGCACTCAGGTCAAAGGACCATGTATACTACTCAATTTGAGAGGACCCACCATTGACGGCTTATATTGGGTGTTTATCGGAGACCCTCGTGAGTCTATCCCATATCCAATCCTAACTGGATACTCATATGTCAATACAAGCTCCAAGCTTACGGTCGGCTAAAAATGACCATATATACCCTATAGGTACGACATATGCTGATCTATATGAAAAGTATCCACCGACAGACCCGTATCAACAGAAATAGATCATGGACTATAATTCGAGAACATACTTGTGTAACTAGTATTTCCTGGCACCCGATTGCAACTATACAGTTACTAGTATATTCTCAGGTCTATGTCTCATTACAGATAAGGTTCAAACTCTTGGATATACTGAGTATTATAACTAGCTAACCCTTAGCTGTGCTAATATTTAGCATTTATATCTCTCAGCGTGACTAACTATGAACCCTTATCTAAACTCATTTAGATCTGATCCAAACTCCTTCAGATCTATAATGTCTGTAACGTTACATTGCATAATACCATTTATATGGGTATTAGCGATTTAATGGGAATATACACTTGTATAAATATATAAGTATATGTACATTTAGGGATGACACGTAAACACCGACCCTAACAAATCTTACTCTATCAGTACACTTGAAATTTGTGTTGAATTTCAATTTTACCTTTTCATTGTTAAATTTAATAGATATTGACTAACGAACTAGAACAAAATTGTCCATTTTAAAAAATAATTAGGATAAAACTGGGTATTAACCCATACTCCTAAGATAAAATGTTATTATCACTAAATTGCATGTATTAGCCAATGTTACTGCTCCACTAGAATAGGATCGTACAAAACTAAAGTTCTAAATAATCAGCGATTGATCCCACTATTGTAGTATTATGAAATTTTAGAAGGGAAAAAAAAATTATTCCTTACCCTTTTCCGACCAATAAAATCAGCAATCTTTCTACTAGTGATTGCACCGATCATTGCACTAAAGGTTAATAAGGAACCAAATACTGTAAACTTGTTGGGTGTGTTGGGCGAATTTACTTAGGGTTCTTGCATGTGGGTTTTGTTCATCATACAAACAATATACATATCTCATACATACATGTGCACAGCGGAAGATTAAATACACTGAACACAGAAAATAACATTTTATTTAAACTGAAATTCGAGATTGAGAAATATCACCAATGAAGCCTTTGGATTAATTTTCTTTGAAGTCCACCATGAAATGAATTTTTGATCAATCCTAGCAATCAACAAGGGTGGGTTTGATTGTCTAGAATGGCAGCATCTTAATCCAGCATATGTGTTTAACTCTTAAACATTTTACAAAGTTAAACTATTTAACTTAATTAAATTTGTTTTTCCTTTTATTCAACTCTTGAATAAATAAAACAAATCTTGTTTTTAGTTATTACATTTAGTAACCATTAATTCAATTTGTTTTGTTGTTCTAACACTTAAAACACAAAACAAACAATTTCAATTTCTCAAATTGAATTGGCTCCCAAAATGCAAAACCTAAAAAACTAAATCAATTATGAATTTTGAATTTCATTTCACTTTATATACTAATGCATTAATTCCAAACTAATTTGAATTTCATTTGCATTTCATTTGGCTTAACCTAACCTTAGTTAACATTTAACCTTAGTTAGATTATTTTAACTTAACCTTTAAGTTAATAAATATTTAATTAACCTAACCATAGTTAACTAACTTAACCATGGTTAGGTTAACCTTTACTTAACCTTTAAGTAAGGTTAACTTAATTAACTATATGATTAACCTTTAATCATAGTTAATTAAATCATTTATTTAACAATTAAATAAATAAATATTTATTCTTATTATTTAACAATTAAATAATCATAAAGTAAAATTACTATTATATCCTTACTCGGTTACCAAGTTAACCTAAAGTGGGTCCCACCAATTTAACCACATACTTTAGTTAACGTAACCTTAGTAATTGCTCAATTATACTGTATTGAACAATTCAATACGGTACACTGCCCAAGTGCTCAAAGAGTACATTTCATATTGGGACTCTCTAGGTCTACACCCGATTTGTCAAATGGAACAGTTTCATTAATCCGTAATCGATGCCCCACGCACACGTTACGAATATTACAAATCAGCGTGTCAGACCATACAAGTTGAGGTCATAACGTATACGTATAATTCTTCCATCATTTATATCCTAGATGTGCGGGGATATAGATCAGCACCGTCAAATCCCCATTTGCTCATCCATAAACTTATCTCCAGATTCGTATCTCGATAAACAATATACGCAAACACTTTTGCTATATTGTTTAACCCTATGGGAAACTCTTTTCCCGGGTTTATGCTTGTGGCCACAAGACTTTATGAAATACAATCTCGGAGCATCGGATATACAACTTACCTACGTAAGCTGACGGATCCCGTATCTACGCACACCGGACTCCATGAGCATCGGACCATACCCAGTGACACATAGCGGTCAGACCATGAAAGGTCTCTGACATATGTGGAACCAAAGCATGATGGATCACTCACAAGACCACCGTGGCGCTCAGGTCAAAGGACCACGAATACTACTCAACTCGAGAGGACCTTCCTTTGACGGTGTCATAGGATATCTATTGGGGTCCTCATAAGTCTGTTCAGTATCCAGTCCTGACTGGATACCCGCATGCCTATACAAGCTCTAAGCTCATGGTCAGCTAAGAACAACCATCTGAACCAGTCAGATATAGACATACACTAATCTATATATAGTGAATCACCGATAGACCCGCATTGGTGATTATAGATCAGGAACATTATCTTTGAGACATACTTACATAATGATATTTCTTAACTCCTATTGCAACTCTTTGCAACTATATCATTACAAGTATACTCTCAGGTCTTTGTCCCATTATAGACAAGGTTCTAACTCTTTAGACCTCGCTGACTCTTATAACCTGCTAACTCTTAACAGTGCTAACTTTTAGCATTTATAACTCTCAGCTTTGCTAACTATTAGTTCTGATCTAAACTCCTTTAGACCAGATCTGAACTCTTTCAGATCAAACAATGTCTCTAATGTTACAAGCATTATACCATATTAATATGATATTAACAATCTTTATTCGAAATGTTTATTGTATAAATATTAACAATTAATATTCATACAATATTGGAATGGCACGTGAGCACCAGCTCCAACAAAGGCCAGCTCAATGGGTACAAGGACGAACCTCTAAAGGCCTATAAGGCCTCCATGGAGATGGGGGTGGGGGTTCGATTCCTTGGGGGTGCAGGTTACCTACGGATTGTGTGCTGGGGCGCCAGTAGGTGCTGAGGTGTCAGCCACTGGTTGGGTACCAAAGCGTTGGTGGGCCCCACACACTCTAACAAAACTGTCTACATGTAAAATAGTTAAGTGAACCACTTTGAAAGTTATAAGAGCTGTTTTAAAATTTGCATTTATTAAGTGAAGGGAAGTAGTTTATGGACATGGCAATCTAACCAATATGTTGCCATAAATTTTGCTATGTTTCTGCCTATTATTGGTATAAATTTTATATCCAGATTTAGTTATTATTTAACAATTCAATAATGATCTGAAAAATATCTAACAAGCAATGATTTCCTTCAATAGTAGCTTCTGTCTTTGACTTTATTTCCTTTCGATCATTGTTGAGAGAGGATTAGTCTTAGCACCAATTTTTCTTTGAGTCTAAATCTCACTTAAAACAAACAATCTGAGTTAAAAATGAAATTTCCTGAAACTGGGTATTGCTGCACCACAGGCCAATATCGCGGTGCTAATGCAACTTTGACCTAGCGCCATAGCGTGCTCAAGTCAATGCCATGGCGTTAAGGCTTTTGACTTTGACACTGCAGCACTGAGTAGCCAGTGTCACAACACTTACACCTAAAAATTGTCTTTTTGTGTTTTCACATCCCTCGTAGCTTTCATCTCTTTGTTTTACTCATTCATAGTATATCTATTGCGTACTTGACTTTATAATAACTCCTCATTAGTTTCAAATGCTCAAACATAATTTTAAATTACTAATTCCAATAATCATTCATAATCATCTTTCACTTGTGTTCTATCTATATGTACCTTGTAGGGCTCAGCCAATGGGAGTTTAGAGCATTCACTTGAGTACTATAAACCTTATGGTGACTAATATTACTATAATAGCTCAATTTAAATTGTATTAGACAAGACAAGCTTTGTTTCTAAAACATCTTGTCAATTGTAATTTATGAGTATATCATAACTTAAATTAATTCTTTGCCATTAACAAGATACCAAACACATTACATATTACTTCACTAACTTGCGTAATAAGTTCTTAATTTCTAAAGTAAAACTGAACTTTGAGTATACCTTTGTGAGGGATAAAAAGAGATCTTCTCTGATAACAATCTGAGTGGAAGATGAATACCCTGCCTGAAAATCAAACAAAATTTGTGCTTCAGAAGTTGGTTTTGAACTTATAAGTTCTCAAGAGTATACAATTTTATGCATTAGAAAGATTGGGACTTACACAACATCCGAAAGCATAAGAACCACACACTGTAATGAATGTGGTGAAGTAAACTATATTGTATGAATATTAATTGTTTAATATTTATACAATAAATATTTCGAATAAAATCGTTAATATAAAAAATATATGATACAATGCTTATAACATTACAGACATTTTATTATATGAATGAGTTCAGATCTAATCTAAAAGAGTTTAAATCAGTGCTAAGAGTTAACAATGCTGAGAGTTAGCTGTGATAAGAGTTAGTATGCTATAAAAGTTAGCGATATCTAAGAAGTTAGAGCCTTATCTGAAATGGAGCAAAAACCTAAGAATATACTAGTAGTGACATAGTTGCAAAAAGCTGTAATAGGTGCTAGAAAATGCCATTATGCAAGTATGTTCTCAAATAATATATTCTTGATCTATTTTTATAGATACGAGTTTGTCGACGATTCCCTTTAATATAGATCAGTGTATGTTTATATCTGTAAGGTACATATGATTGTTTTTAGCTGACCATGAGCTTAGAGCTCGTATAGGCTTGCGGGTATTCAGTCAAGACTGCATACTGAACAGACTCATAAGGACCCTAGTAGACATCCTATGTAGTCGTTAATGGTAATTCCTCTCGAGTTGAGTAGTATTCGTGATCTTTTGATCTGAGCGTCACAGTGAGCTTATGAGTAATCCAACATACTTAGGTTCTACGGATGTCATAAACCTTTCATGGCCTAACCGCTGCGTGTTGCTAGGTATGGTTCGATGCTCATGGAGTCCGATGTGCATAGATATGGGATCCGTCAGCCTACATAGGAAGGTTGTATATCATGATGCTCCAGAAATTATATTTCAGGAAGTCTTTTAGCCAAAAGCACAAACCCCAAAAAAGAGTTTTTCATATGGTTAAAAAATATCGCAAAAGAGTTTGCAGATATTGTTTTATGAAAATACAAATCTGGAGATAAGTTCACGGTTAATTACATAAAGATTTGACTGTTATATTCTATATCTCTGCTCTTCCAAGATATAGGTGACAGAAGGATTATATGTATGCGTTCTGACCTCAACTTGTATAGTTTAACACGTTGATTTGTAATATCTGTGATGTGCGCTTGGGGCATCGATCATGGACTAATGGAATAGTTCTATTTGATGAATCATGCGTGGACCTAGGAATTTCTGCAATATGAAGTGTACTCGTTGTGCATAGGGCACCAGATTAAATTATTTAATACTTAAGTGTTAAGTATATTAATTAGTTAACAATTATTATTAACTAATCAAATAATGACACGTGAGGTATAGTGAGCTTTTGATTAAGTTTACTCAAGTGTGTGGTTAGGTGGGGCTCACTTTGGGTTAACTTGATAACCAAATAAGGGCTTAAGGATAATTTTACATATTTGATTATTTAATTATTAAGTATTCAAGATGTTTATTTATTTAATAATTAAATAATGTTTAACTCAACCTAGGTTAACTACTAACTAAAATTAGGTTAATTAATTATTTAATTGTCAAAAAAGTAAGTTAACCTAACTATAGTTAAATGTTAACTTTAGTTAGGTTAATTGAATATTTTATTATTTACTTGGTGGAAAAGTAAATTAGCCTAATTATGGTTAAAAGTTAACTTGAATTAGGTTAAATGAATATTTAATTATTTACTTATTTGACAAGTAAATTTAACTTAACTTGAGTTAGGTTAAATTAAACCTAAGTTAAAAGTTAAGTATGGTTAAATCAAATTAAAGTGTTAATTTTAACTTGTTATATATGTGAAATTGAAATAAAAATCAAGGCCTTTCGTGCAATAAGTGACGGGCCATTTAGCTTAATGAATAGAGAAGATTCTTTTTGATGAATTTGGCCATTAAGTGGTGAAAATAAAATTTTCATTTTTAGGTTAAAGTTATGGCCAACCATTTAGCTAAATGGTAGAGAGAAAATTATTTTTCTTTGTTTTCAATTGTTGAAAATACTATTTCATCTTCTTCTCCAATTAAGCTAGCCATGAAAGCTTTAAATGTTTGCTTTTATAATTCAAGTGTTGAATAAAACAATGCTAAGTTTATTACTTAAATATAGTTTAAGTGTTAAACTACAGATTAAGAGTTAATCTAAATAGTTTAAGTAGGGGTGGGCAATTTTGGGTTCGAGAATTTTCGATCCCTACTCGAACCCGATCGGGAAGCCGAAATGTGCCTCGATTGAGACACATTTCGGGTCGTCGGGACCTCGGGTTAGGACGAGTCGGAAAATCCCAAATTTTTTTTAAAAAAATTATTTTGAAACGACGTAGTTTTGATTTGGGTTCGGGACAGGTCGGGATGATTCAGGTTGGGTTTGGGATAATTCGGGAAGGTTCAAGACAATTCGGATCGGGTTTGAGATGGGTCGAAAATTCCTATTCGAGTTCGGGAAATTCCTGAACCTGACCCGTCCCGTTCAGGACAGAAAATTCTGTCCCAAACAAGTCCCGAACCCATTTTCGTTCCCGTCCTGACCCAAAATTTCGAGACGGGTCAGGTTCGGGAATAATACCAACCCTTAGTTTAAGTGTTAAACCAGTGTTGGAATTAAAATTCTTATTCTAGCAATTCAAGCCCACCTCTATTGATTGCTAGAATTGCCAACAAGTTCATTTCACGCAAAACTCCAGCTTAATCTATTTCAAAGGTTTGTAAGGTGAATTCTCAATCTTTAATTTGATTTTATTATTGTAATGAGACAAAAATTTATTGTATCATTGTTTAGAAAATTAGATTTTCAGCTTCCGCTGCGTATATGTTTATATATGAGATACATAGATTACATATATATGTAAATTTTTATATGATGAACATGCACCACATGCACACACCTTTAGTTTAATTGGCACCCAACAAACCATCCCTGGATTTACTTTGTTGTTTGTTTGGTCACCATCTCCACCATCTTCATCAGTTAAAATTTCTCTCCTTGCATAAGTGATTCTCTTATATTTTCGTGCACATCCTCTTTAATGGCCATGCCGATGCTAGTTATTTAACTACGAAGATGTTTAATTCAAAAAAGAGAAGAAGCTATAAGAAAGTGTTTCAAGATAAAAAGAGATTTATAGAAATTGAAGCAAGGCAATTTGTATTCTTTATCTAATCTGTGTTAGTGGACACCATTAACGGTTAAAATTCTCTACAAATATATCCTTTTTGAGTTTCTAAGTTTAGCATACAATACTTCTCCCCCCCAAAATTTCTTCATTGTAAGATTGAGGATAAGTTAACTATTAGAAATTAAGTGTGTGGTATATGAGTGTATACGTAATTTTAAAAATTATTACACGCAGCGGAAATATGTTAACATATACACCAAATTTAACATATTTAACCACATATATCACATATATGCTCAAATATAACTATTATACAACAACTTATATGTGATGAACAATTATGTACATAAAATTAAAATGTAAATAACACTTACCTAATGAAGGTAGCTTTACAAAATCTTCAAGTCCTCTAACAATCTATGTCACGTCTCAGACCCAAAAGATCTGACACACGACATCACTTACATTCATTCAATAATATTTAAACATTCATTTCAATTTCTATTAGAATTATAACAATTAAATTATGACTTGGACAATTAGTAAACCGGAGATACGCAGAGTTTTCTCAGAGATCAACACTATACTATGTCACCAATAGCAACTTTGTTACCGGAAGCCCAGAATATATTCATTGCAAATTCTTACTTAAAATCAACCAATAACCACACTTGGTGAAACTTAAACTAAATCATATCACACACAATAAAATAATACATAAGTATTTATTCAATAGGGACAAATCAAATATCTTATCCCACGTATCCCTAAATGAAACACTCAGCAACCTAGCAATTTAGGGAACCCAAAGAACAGCATAAGCCTTGCCAAATCCGCTAAGCACACATGTACCTTATTTACCTGAAATCACCATAAACTATAATGAGTATAAAACTCAGTAAGCATACTAGTTTTTCATATATCAAATACAAATACATATATATACACAATGCATATTATGATGTGTTATGATCAATCAAAATCATAATCTTATCAAATCACATGTCATGTAAGCGCTTACACATTCTTTCAAAACATATAATAGGAATATCATCACTCAACTACTACTTAGTAGGACTTACATATCATATATCATATAATGAGCCAAATGTCACTCGTAGGTGACATACCGTATGAGAGGAATAGTACAAGTGAGGTTTTTAAATCACACATATATAATACTCATGCCCGAAGGTAAAAGTCAAACCCTCACCCTGATTATCAGTGAGTCCTCTCACATGCACCAATACGCCACCACACGAATGTGATGACTCACTCTTCTTTTAAGTACCAATAAGATCCTCCATACATACGGAACACATAACATATACTAATCCCGAAGAAAAAGCCACACATAAAGGCTCCACAAATCACATAAAATGCCTATTATGATATATGTACATAATGCATATTATGATATGTTGTGATCAATCAAAATCATAATCTTATCAAATCACATGTCATGTAAGTGCTTACACATTCTTTCAAAACATATAATAGGAATACCATCACTCAACTACTACTTAGTAGGACTTACATATCACATATCACATAATGAGCCAAATGTCACTCGTAGGTGACATACCGTATGAGAGGAATAGTACAAGTGAGGTTTTTAAATCACAAATATATAATGCTCATGCCCGAAGGTAAAAGCCAAACCTTCACCCTGATCATCGGTGAGTCCTCTCACATGCACCAATACACCACCACACGAATGTGATGACTCACTCTTCCTTTAGGTACCAATAGGATCTTCCTTACATACGAAATACATAACATATACCAATCCCGAAGAAAATGCCACACATAAAGACTCCACAAATCACATAAAATGCCTATTATGATATATGTACACAATGCATATTATGATATGTTGTGATCAATCAAAATCATAATCTTATCAAATCACATGTCATGTAAGTGCTTACACATTCTTTCAAAACATATAATAGGAATACCATCACTCAACTACTACTTAGTAGGACTTACATATCATATATCATATAATGAGCCAAATGTCACTCGTAGGTGACATACCGTATGAGAGGAATAGTATAAGTGAGGTTTTTAAATCACAAATATATAATGTTCATGCCCGAAGGTAAAAGCCAAACCCCCACCCTGATCATCGGTGAGTCCTCTCACATGCACCAATACACCACCACACGAATGTGATGACTCACTCTTCCTTTAGGTACCAATAGGATCCTCCCTACATACAGAACACATAACATATACCAATCCCGAAGGAAATGCCACACATAAAGGCTCCACAAATCACATAAAATGCGTACTAAGTCAACAGTGAGTTCAAGACTCTCAAAACATAAAATATTTCTCATGGACATATTACCTCTACAGTATATGGCATGTAAGCATCAGTTTCAATAGTTTCTATTTCATGCATAGTCAGTGTAATATACTGTAGAGGTTCAATCACACTTCTATAAAGTGTGTTATCTTCAAAGTCTTTACTCTTTTCTCTGGTGAATTTTACACTAGTGCACGTGAGAGTTTCAAACCCCTTGTAGTTCATCATTCTAGTTTTCTTTAAGAGGTCCAAAATGTATTTATTCTGGTTCATATGCAAGCCCTTCTTGTCTTTTTTTTTTTTTTACCTTAATTCTTATGAAATAGCTTAAAGATCATAGAACTTTTAGTGAGAGATTTTCATTCAAGTTCTTGAATACCATCTCTACTCTTTGCTCATCACTTCTAGTGATAAAAATGTCATCTATATATACTAGAGGAATAATCAAGCACTTTCTTTCTCTTAGAATGAAGAAAGATGAGTCTGACTTAGAGTTATTGAATCCCCAACTTAGAATATCACCTTTAAGTTTCTCATACCATGCTTCAGGGGTCTGTTATAACCTATATAAGGCCTTTTTGAGTTTGTAGACATAATATGGCTTTTTTTATCAACAAAACCCTCAGGCTATAAGATATAGACCTCATCCAACAAGTTTTCATTTAAGAATGCATTGTTAATGTCAACTTGTTTGATGTCCCAACCAAAGTGTATTGTAAGGCTAGCTGGTATTTTGACTGTAGTTATTTTCACCATTGAGCTGAAGGTCTTTGTATAATTATCATTATAAGATATTCAACATCACTCTTACTAAGCATATTAGTCATAACTTAAAAGAAAATCTAAATGGTAACATTAAGATCCACAAGGTACCATTATCCACAACAACAACAATCTTAACAGCTCTTGGATACTGTGTCATCTTCACAAAATCATACAAAATTTAAGGAATATGTAAAACTTTTACACAACAAAGCTACAAATACAATCCTAAGGATTTGGCATCTGCTCGGTTCCCTTGACTCGACACTTAAAAGTCTACAGAATCATAACCTGGCTCTGATACCAATAAAAGCTGTCACGCCCCAGACCCAAAAGATTTGACACACGACATCACTTACATTCATTCAATAATACTTAAACATTCATTTTAATTTCTTTCAGAATTATAGTAATTGAATTATGACTGGGACAATTAGTAAACCGGAGATACGCAGAGTTTTCTCAGAGATTAACACTCTACTACGTCACCAGTAGCAACTTTATTACCGGAAGCCCAGAATATATTCATTGCAAATTCTTACTTAAAATCAATCCATTACTACACTTGGTGAAACTTAAACTAAATCCAACCACACACAATAAAATAATACATAAGTATTTATTCACTAGGGACAAATCAAATATCTTATCCCACGTGTCCCCAAATGAAACACTTAGCAACCTAACAACTTAGGGAACCCAAGGAACAGCAGAAGCCTTGCCAAATCCGCTAAGCACACATGTACCTTATTTACCTGAAATCACCATAAACTATAACGAGTATAAAACTCAGTAAGCATACTAATTTTTCATATATCAAATACAAATACATATATGTACACAATGCATATGTATGATATGCTGTGATCAATCAAAATCATAATCTTATCAAATCACATATCATGTAAGCGCTTACACATTCTTTCAAAACACATAATAGGAATACCATCACTCAACTACTACTTAGTAGGACTTACATATCACATATCACATAATGAGCCAAATGTCACTCGTAGGTGACATACCGTATGAGAGGAATAGTACAAGTGAGGTCTTTAAATCACACATATATAACGCTTATGCCCGAAGGTAAAAGCCAAACCCTCACCCTGATCATCGGTGAGTCCTCTCACATGTACCAATACGCCACCACACGAATGTGATGACTCACACTTCCTTTAGGTACCAATAGGATCCTCCCTACATACGGAACACATAACATATACCAATCCCGAAGGAAAGGCCACACATAAAGGCTCCACAAATCACATAAAATGCCTACTAAGTTAACAGTGAGTTCAAGTACCCTCAAATCACAAAATATTTCTCATGGACATATTACACTTCAAAAGCTTTCTTTGTTAAACGCATCTTATTTTGGAAAGCTCACTTTCAAAAACACATGTATGTCCATGCTCAATGTCAATGCTCACATTCATAAACATATATTCACATTTCATATCAAAATATACTTTGACATATCATAAACATATTCTTAACCCCATTTACAAAATCATACAAAACAATTATTATGTTTATTGTGATTCCAGTAGTAAGTCTAGTATACTTACCTCTTAACACTTTCAGCTACAAGGCTTAAATCTCCTTAACCTATCAATGGAGATTAATCCTTTCATAAGCCTCATAATTCACACAAAATACTTTAAATAGCTTACAAAATTATACACAATGCATTTATCACATCAAATTGGTCTAAAAACTTGGTTTCTCAAAACCTGTCATTCTGACCACTTACACTTAACAAAATTCTCTAATACATCAAATGATGTCCAATTACTCCAAAATCAGAATATACCATCCTTGACTCATATATCCTTCTTATATATGAATATTATGTCAAAATTCCTACATAATCCATTTCATACACACCATTGAATCAAAACTACTAACCTGACAGGATCAAGATACTTACTGAACAGTATTCAATCTCCCAATTTTATAAAATCATATACTAACTCAAAAATTATAAAAATACCACATAATTACTCTTGACATATATATCAGTCCATGATAAATATTTGGCTTCCAAATAACTGCCAAAAGTATTTTAAAACTATTTTATTCCATAGCTTTCAAAATCTGTTAATCAAATACTGTAATGAGCGGATATACTTTAGAAAATCATAACATTTCAACCACATTGATCCAAATTCTCAATTCCAAGTATATCATATTAGACATATAAAATTATCATATTCCACAAATTCGTAATTTTTAAAGATCATTCAGCAGGTCAAAAATTATTTTCCACTGTATCATACTGTTTACACAGGAAATTTCCAGAATTCCAGGGTCATTTTGGTAAATTCACTACAAATTCAATTTCTGAGATTTTCAGTCGATTCAAAGTCTCAGATGATCCTAAACATGTCTAATTTTATATACTCAAAATTCAAAACCATAATCGAATCACAACAATTTATAAAATTCCTAGATCAAGAGGTTATCCAGCAGAAATTCCATAATTCATCATGATTTATCAAACTATCTTATAGATCATCATCAATTCTCATATGATCTTACGAAATACACAACAAATCCTCAATTATACATATTTTCAGAAATCAAAACTTAAAGGAATTAACTTAATTAATACCAATAAATTGAGAAATACGTATGATATACCTCTTGAAATTCAAATTTCCAATTTCTTCTTCTTTTTCTTCTTCTTCTCCTCTTTCTCTCTCCTCTATTTCTCTCTTCTCTCTCTTAAAATGGGTAGCTCGACCTAAAAATGGTAAATTAGGGTTTAAAAGTGTATTTTTATACTAAGAGGCTAATTTCTGGTATTTACGAATTTACCCCCAAAACTTTCAAAGTATAACAATTTGGTCCCTAAAATAATTCCAAAGTCTTGCAAATAAACCCAATACTAATAGTATATCCTTAACCTATAAAAACACTACTAATAATAATATATAAATCAAGGATCGCCCACATACAAATAAAATTCGTATATTTATATATATAAATATACATATTCTTACCGGTTATGGATACTGGTTACTACAATGCTGATCTATATCCTCGCTCATCCAGGATGTAAGTGACGGAATGATTATACAAATGCTTTCTGACCTCAGCTTGTATGGTCTAATGTGTTGATTTGTAAATCCATGACGTGTGCATGGGGCATTCAATCATAGATTCATTGAATAGTTTCATCTAACAAATTTAGCGTAAACTTAAAGAGTCCTGTAATATGAAGTGTACTCATTGTGCACTAGGGCAACATACTGAATTGAACAGTTCAATTCAGTGAAATCCAACAAAGCAAAATATTTATTTCAAGAACCCTCGAAATGCACGCGTGTCTATACGTAAGTGTTAGGTATATTAATTTGTTAACAATTATTGTTGACTAATCAAATATAGACACGTTGTGCACAGTAAGCATTCATATAAACTGCCTTGTGTGTTGAATTTGGTGGGACCCACGTTTGATCAATAAGGGTATTTTGGTAATTTCACATATATGATTATTTAAAAGTTAATAATCAAAATATTTTAATATTGTAATATATTAAATAATATGAATAACTCAACCATAATTAAAAGTTAACTAAAGTTGAGTTAATAATTATTTAATTATTATATTATATTAAAATATAAATATATGTTGATATTTATGTAAACTTGATGGGCAAGTTTACATGACCCAACCATGGTTAAGAGTTAACCATGGTAAAATCAATTAAACATTATTTTAAATTAAGATATTTGGTGGTTGAATATCGAACTTACCATGGTCAATTATTGACCATGGTTAGGTTATATGAATAGTGTTAGTATAGATATGAAAATTGAAACAAAACTTAACATTTTTGCATTTAGTGATTGGCCATTACACTTGTGAAAGGAGAGAAGCTTGTTTTGTTTATGTTTTAAGAGTTAAAGCAAAGGAAAATAAAACACAATTTCATCTTCATCTCTTCTTCAATTAAGCCTAGTCATTAAAGAGCAAAACACAAATGTTTATTTGTTAATCAATAATTGATTAATTGTAGTTTAAATACTTAGGGTTTAAGGAGTTAAACAAAACTTATTGGATTATAACCTACTGTCTAGTTTATTAAGCCCACTGAATTGATCACTAGTACTGACAACGAGCAACACTTCAAGCGAATTCCAATTCAATTAATCCAAATGCTTTAAAGGTAAAGGTTTCTCAATTCAATTTTAAATTGATTAAATGTGTTCATATGATAGTTTTAAGACTTCTGTTGCGTATTTAATGTATATATGATGCATATGTATTCATGTATGAACACTTAAACCACATACAAACACCATAGATTAATCAGCACTCTCGACAAAAACTCATCCTGTTTTATCAAGGCATTTATACCCTTTATGTCTAAAGCTGTATCCTAAAAAAATGCATTTTCTAATGTGATAGTTAAGCTTGTTTTTGTTGTATGGCCTTAAATAGGGATAACAGGCACATCCAAATATCTTTAAATGTTTGTATTATGGTTTTCTTTTAAAAAATAATTCAAATGGTGAAAGGTTTCCTATTATAGGGGATGAAGGTCTATTTATTAGATGCATAACTGTTTGAAATGATTCCCACCAGTAGGATAAAGGCAGATTAGCTTGAGCCAGCAATGACAGTCCCAGTTCTACAATGTATCTGTGTTTTCTGTCCACTCTTCCATTTTGTTGTGAAGTGTATGGGCAAGTTAACCTATGATGTATGCCATGTTCCCATGTCTGTTTGTAATGCCTTTATTTGTTTTCTTAATGATCTTTCAATTTGTTTTTTTAATTCTAAAAATAGTGATTTAGTTTGTCTTTGGTTTACAGAGGATATATCCAGGTATATCTGCTAAAGTCATCTACTATGCTTTAGTAGTATTTAAAGTTGTTACCTGAGGTCACTGGTGTTGGACCCCAGAGATCTGAGTAAAGCAATTTTAGTGGTTTTTTGGCCTTAAAGTCAGATTCATCAAATTTTTGTTAGTACATTAAAGGGTGCATGCATATGATTGTGTACATGTTAAAAAATTTCAAATGCTTGTCCAATATACCTTACACAGCGGAATAAAATAATATAATCAATATATACACATTACAACTAAATCAAAAACAGTACAAGAATCGAATACATACCCTTGTAGATGATTCAGTGAAGATTATTGAACTTTAAAGCTTGTTGAGCTCACAATTAAGTCCTCTCTTGAACAATTCTGGACTTAACATTTGTTATGATTAGAATAGCTAGAATGGTAGCCTCTGATGTATATTTCGTGCAAAAATCAACAAATAATTCAATTCTTGAATTGGTTGAAGTATCAAATGCTTAAAATGGTGTTTATGGACCTAAATGCAACATTTTTAAAGTTTTTATTTTCTCTCAACTCTTTTGCACGAATTTGCATTCAACAATTCAATTCTATACAAATGAAACTTATTTCATTTGTTTTGTTAAGCCTAAGACTTTCAAGTGCACATATGTCCTACATGTAGCCATGTGATGCCATGTAGGCTTATGCATGAGTGTCACTCATCCATGTAAACACTTTACATGGTTAACATTTGTCACATGCATCTCCATGCATGCTGCCATTTGTCACACAAATTACCATGCATGAATGTTATGTGTGCATTTTCACTTTTCTATGCAATAAGGACGTGTTTGCAACATTTGCAAACTATATTTTTCACTTTTCAAATAGGTCTTAAAACGTATCATACTTTTCAAAACCTTTTTGGATCTATCCGTATAATCCGTTTCGCTATCTTCGTGCTCAACGAGTACACTTCATATTTTGAGACTCTCTAGATTTGCACTTATTTGTCTTACGAAACACTTTCGTAAGTTCATGAATAATACCCTACACATACGTTACGGATGTTATAAAACAGTGCGTTAAACTATACAAGTTGAGGTCAACTATATCCTTATAATCCATCTGTCACCTTTATCCTTAGAAGAGCAGAGATATAGATCATCACTGTCATATCTCCATATGCTCGACCGTGAATTTAACTCTAGATTTATATTTCTATAAATAATATCCGCAAACTCTTTTGCAATATTATTTAATTCTATGAAAAACTTTTTTTCAAATTTTATGCTTGTGGCAACAAGATTTCTTAAAATACAATTTCAGAGCAACAAGATATATAGCTCACCCATATGAGCTGACAGATCTCATATCTACGCACACTAAACTCCATGAGCATGAACCATACCCAGCGACACGCAAAGGTCAGACCATGAAAGGTCTTTGACATACGTGGAATCAAAGTATGATGGATTACTCACAAGCTAACCATGATGCTCAGGTCAAAGGATTACGAATACTACTCAACTCGAAAAACCCCTTAATTGACGACTTTATGGGATGTCTATTGGAGGTTCTCGTGAAGCTGTTTAGTATCCGGTCCTTATTGAATACTTGCATGCCTATACGGACTTCTGCTAAGTCCATAGTCTGCTAAGATTAACTATCTAAATAATTCAGATATAGACATACACTAATTCGGTTGGATTACTGATTGACCTGTGTTGGTAACCATAGATCAAGAACGATGTTTTTGAGAACATATTGTGCAACGACATTTCTTAACACCATTTGTAACTCTTTACAACTACGTCATTACTATATTATTCTCAGGTCTTTATCCTTATTTCAGACAAGTTTCTAACTTTCTAGAATTGCTAACTTTAGCGTTGACCTAAACTCTTTTAGATTAGATTAGATCTAAACTACTTTAGATCTACAATGTCTGAAAAAGTTACAAGCTTTTTACCATATAATTATGTATTAATGATTATCATTAATACATAATGATAATCATTAATACATAATTATATCATCTAGAGTCTACTCAACCTTGAAATGATGTTCACAATGACTGGATCAAAGTTGAAATCCAAGCCTTCTAATATGAACTGAGCAAGATCTTCATCTTTAACTGGTTTTCCAAGCTACTAGCAAGCTTCTTCATCTAGTTATAATACTCAGCAGTACTCATGTTCCCTTTCTTGAAGTGTTGATTTGCCTCCCGATCTTAATTAACCTGGCCTTCGATTGTGAGCAGTACATCTTTCCAGTGATTTCCATAGCTCAATGGAGGTTATGCGTTCTATCATAGCACAGATCACTTCCTCACTCAAGGTAAATAGTAGCCAACTAAGGAGGAGTTGATCCTGTCTCCTCCAGTTTGTATTGTGTAGGTTGTGGGTGGTGTCTCTTCTCTGATCTTTACCAACAATTACTAAGAATCGATTTGGTGGCGTCACTATTTCATTAATGAAAATTTCAAGATCATTCCCACAAATGAAGGGAAGAACTTAAATTTTTCAAATTACAAAATTGTTCTTATCTAGTTTTGTGCTTACAATAAATGTTAGATTATTTGGTGTGTGACTTGAGGTTTGATTCATCACTGGAGTTATAATTTCTGTTTCAACAGTTCCTGTATCAGGAAAGGAGTTGGTACTGGCCATGGATTATTAGCCTGACCTACTCTGATACCAAATATTTTCATTATTTGAAACTTGTCGTGCAAGCTTGTAAGCATTTGCAGAAACAGAGAAAATGGCTATTCTTTTTGTATTGATTTCACACACTGTATTTACAACTTTAAAGAGCTCTATTTATAGCTCAATACACTTCGCTCTTAGAGCTGATGTGTAGTTTACAGGAAAGAATAAAAGGACAATAAAGAATGAAAAAGAATCTTCTTAATCCTGCTGCTGAAATGGTGCCTCAGAAATACTTTGCCTGCACTTCATTTTCTTGTCTTTTAGTATAACAAACTTTTGTCCCCTTTGTTGCTTACGTATATGCTGATCTGTTTTATGCAAATACAGCTCAAATTTTCATTTTAACTGCATGAAAAGTAGAACTAGAAAGGATGACTTAAACATGAACACGGCAGATGAGATAATTATGTAAGAAATGAAATTCATAGGAATTTTTTCAATCCTTTTACAAGTTACACTGTGAGAATAATGACAAGTTGATCGGAAAATTGTTTTCAAGTTTGTTTTGTATAGGAGAAATCATGAGTTGGAATAACGGTAGGTCCCTCGTTATCTCTTATTACTATTGCTCCTAATATTATATTACAGATAGGAACTGATTCAGTCTCTTGTTTGTGGCTAATTTTGGCCACCTTTCAAAGTGGTCCAACTTTTGTGGGCTCTACGACTCGCAAAATCCAAGCAATTTAAGTTTACCTTCAATCTATCTTCTCTTGTCTGTAGCTGGAATGCTATCCAGCTTGCTGTTGCATGTTGTTAGCGCGTCTCTTTAACTCATGTCCTTAGAGAAATGATTGCTTTGCATAAATATCTGAAATTTTGAAGTGAAAGACTAGTGAGCTTGCTCATATAATTTTCCCCTTTTATGAAAGAGATATGATAATCACTAGCAAGTAGGATAATGGAGATTGGATTGGCTAAGATTATGTTCCTAAGAACAGAACCACTACTCAATCCACCAGAATTTCAAGCGCTCAGTTAACATTCTTTTTCTACTATATATGCAAGTTCAGCACTTCAACTTTTGTGATTGGTAGCTAGAGTTCCTTCTTTCTTACAGGTTGAATTTACTGTTAGCGACAAATTTCATTTGCACAGAAACTATTTTTGTTTTTGTATAAATAGTTAAATAATTAACACTTTATACAACATAGTGAGTTTGTATAGGATAGGTCACGTGGTCTTTCACATCAAAACTTTCTGTTATCCATAACCCTCTGAAGAATCTCCATTGATGGGTATACAAAATCAAATTAGGTTGGCATTGGAAATAGGGGACTCGTGCTTTTGTTTTGCGCGGCAGTGTAGTTTTTTTCTACTCGAGATTCGTTTCTGCAAAATTCAAATGTCGGATTTGACAAGCAATTCTTATAATTATGGAGGATGTTGTTTTGTCTGTCGTCTTCTCCAGGCATGTGGAATTGATTGATTCCAACTTCTGCACGTATCTTCTCATTTCTCCAATAATAATTGAAGTGACAGTTTTAAAGTCTCCCAACAGTTTTAAAGTCTTAATGTATAAAATTATGGTGATGAAAATTTGATGTGAAGAACAGGTCAGGTATTTCCAGAACGGGCACTTGCCATTTGCCATGTTTGATAATTTAAAGAGTTTGTTTCGGATATTTGAAGAAAGAAATGGGAGGGTTGAAATTTCATGTCCTGAACCGAAAAAGAAAAGAAGAAGAAAAAATACAATGAAAAAACATATAGAAAATCTTGTCAAAATTAATGAAGGAGAAACGACTTAAAGTCTATATCAAGTTAATGGCATAAAATGCGAAAACTAGATGGTGAAAGTGAGAAGGCGAAGAGGGTATTTCTCAAACTAAGTGGTTCGCATTTAATTAACAATTTAAAGCAAAGTTGAAAACTTAAACTATGTTAGAGTAGATCTATTAGGTGGTGTTTAGTTTAAAGAATGAAAAAAAAAAACAGAGAAAGAAAGAAAATTAGAATGAGATATGTTAATGATGCTATTTTTAGTTGGAGTATAAAATCAACTATGAAAGGGAATGAATAATATTTTATTTGATTAAATGTATTATTAGTTTTTATTTTTATATTTGATTTTAATAAAAAAATTAAAAGTAAAATTATTTCTTTTTTCAAATATAAACTAATTTAGGATTTATTTGGAAATGCTTTTAACAAAATTTTACTCTACAATGTTTTCGTTATTAGAAATTTTCAAAAAAATATTAGTATTTTGTAATAAATTTTAAAAGTACTTTAGTGTAATTTTATATTTTCTCATATTTTGATTATGGATTTAAAAAATATCATTTTTATTATAGAAGTATTTAAATAAATATTATAAATAATTAAATAAATAATATAAAAATATTTTTATTTCACCTCTTTAAATAATATTTTTTTTCCAACACTCAATATATTTATGAGTTTTAGGAGAATTTTTTTTTCTCTTAGAGGGGAGCTATGTTTCAATGGTGGAGGGGTCAGCTGTGTTGTGATATGGTGTATGATGTGTATAAATATATATAAAATTAAAAAATGCAACGAAAGTATTCATATATGTTATACACTATGTAACAAACTCAATCATGTAATCACATGTATGATCATTCAAGCACATATATATCTCATATATATTTTCATGCATGATATAAAATGAATTGTAAATAAATAACCTACCCGGTTATGAAGGTAGCTTTACAATTCTTCAAGAACTCCAATCTTCAATTTATTGAGCTCACCTTGAAGTGTTTTGTTGCACAATTCTAGTTCACAACTAAATCCGGTGGGATTGTGAAGCTAGAATGGCAGCTTTAAATTTTCAACAAATGATTGTTTTAACACTTAAAATAATTTGTCCTTATGAATGATTACTACCAAGAGATGAGAAGAATTAAGTGTTTTCTTTAGTTTTTTACAACTCTTTATGTTGAACCTTGGTAAGCCTTTGCATTTTCTCTCAACACTTTGAGAAAACACATCTAGGAAATGCTCTCAATTCTCTCTTTTCTCTTATAAAACGAAATTATCTCTTCTTTTACACAAATTGAACTCTTTCAATTCTTAATTAAGTGCAAAGAATGATTACTTCTCTTAGTGCTCCACCACCACTTATCCATGTTTGCCATTACAAACATTAATCAATCATATTTTTCATTCAACAAATTAATTCAACTATTTGAATCAATTTCTAGAGAGTAAATGGCATTTAAACAATGTTAAGTGGTCTCACCACTTCCATAGTGCATCATTTAAGAATTTCTAAATGGCTAACATCCCTTATTATTAATAACAAGTACATTCTCCATTAGTAAATAGTGTTTGCCACTTATTCCAATTAATAATAATAATTTGATTAATATATAAAATATTAATAATTCAAAACTATTTTGAATATTTATATTTACCATATATGTATTTACCAAACAAGGTAAATAGGTAACTACATGATAAATTATTTATGGAGTAAGATTATGTCACTTGTCAATTTCTTATTGGTTAACAACTCTTGTAAACCAATTTTACATTCAATTATTGACAAGTGAATAATAAAACGAACCTTGAAACATTTTTCATTTTGCTGAAAATTGTTGGATTAATTGTTCAATCCAATTCGTTGCCCCAGTGCACAACGAGTACACTTCATATTGTGAGACTCTCTAAGTCCATGCCCGATTTGTCATATGAAACTATTTCACACGTCTGTGAATAATGTCCCACACACATGTTACAGATATTACAAAAAACAACGCAGTAGACCATACAAGTTGAGGTTATAACATATTCGTATAATCCTTCCATCATAAATATCCTAGAAGAGCGGAGATATAGATCAACACCGTCAAGTGTCCATGTGCTCAACCATAAACTTTTCTCCATATTTGTATTTCAATAAATAATATCCATAAACACTTTTACGATATTATTTTTCCGAGGATAAAATTAATTCTCGGATATGTCTGCTTATGGCCATAAGACTTTCTGAAATACAATCTTGGAGTTGCAGGATATTTTACTTACCCAATTGAGTTGATGGATGCCATATCTATACACACTGGACTCCATGAGCATCAGACCATACCCAGCGACACTCAGCGGTCAGGCCATGAAAGGTATCTAACATGCGTGGAACCAAACAATGGTGGATCACTCACAAGTCCACCGTGGCACTCAGGTTTAAGGACCACGAATACTACTTAACTCGAAAGATCCTCCATTGACGGCTTTATGGGATGTCTATTGGAGATCTTTGTGAGTCTGTTCAATATTCAGTCCTTACTGAATACTTGTATCTCTATACGAGTTTCTACTAAACTCATGGTCTGCTAAGACTAACAATCTGAACTATCCAGATATAGACATACACTGATATATATATATATATATATATTAAGGTCTTCTAACAGACCCGCATTAGTGAAGATAGATCAGAAACATTAAATTTAAGAACATATTTGCATAACAACATTTCCTAGCATCATTTGCAACTCATTGCAACTATATCATTACTAATATATTCTTAAATCTTTGTCTTATTTCAGACAATGCTCTAACTCTTTAGATTTTACTAACTCTTAGTTCTAATCTAAACTCTTTTAAATCAGATCTGAACTCTTTCAGATCATATAATGTCTAAAACGTTACAAGCATCTTACCATATTTGTATATAATATAATTAGTGATTTATAAAAATCATAATTGTATAAACATAAAGCAAATATTTATACACTAAAAGGATAGCACGTAAACACAAATTCTAACAAGCTACCATGGAATGTCGAGTTAAGGCCTTATTCTCATTTTTATACTTCATATTAATTTACTTATTTATTTAAAATTATTAATTTACATTTTTATTAAAAGAATAAACATAGTACTTTTAATAAAATGAATATGTTGAAATAAGGATTCCTACCCTTTTGGAGAGGAATCCTAATTCATTATTTTTAAGTAATAATATTTTTTAAAAAAATTCTTATTCTTTATTAAAATTACTAACCAAAGAAAAAAAATTCCCTCCTGTCCAACCAAACACCACCTTAAAACGTTCAAGAGTTTATCTGTTTATGGCCATAAAATAAATTCAGTTGTTGGGCCTCCCGCACTCCAATTGCCCTGTTTTTATAGAACACAGAAGCCAGAAGTTCACACCATAACCGGGCCACATCATCTTGAGCACCAACTATTAAGTTCAATTTCAGTCCGTGAATCATCTTCTTTCTTTCTGGAGAAAGATAAAGCAGCCATATTTACAGCCCCAAGCGAGCTCCGTGTAGTGATACAGCCTTAACTAATAGCTGAGGCCACATGAAACCTCACCTCAGAACAAGAACATCAACCAACAGTTGTACTTACATCTCTAATCTTTCAGTAGATCCTGACCAAAGAGCTGGCTGAATCCATGAACGTGTATCTGCAGCTCCAGTTAAGTGCGATGAGTGGATTACTGCTACTGAAAAAGCTCAAGAAGCACGGCAACAAAAGCTGTAACTTCAGTCTCTCTGATAGTTAACCATAACAAACAAACTACAGGGACAGATCTCAGACATTTTATGGCCACTTATTCTAAATATGATGTTATGTCCAGCATAAACTTCACAAGCCTATGAAATGAAACTGCCACATTCTTTGTTAATCTTATATCCTAGGTCCCTCCAGAAGCAACGAGGGTTGAATGTCAATTACTCACAGTAACTTGTAAACCACAATCTTAGTGGACAAAATTTTCTGTAGACTGGAATTGCAGAAATCGTAGTAGATGAAAACAGTTGTCATACAAGTAGAGTTTTCGGCCCGCTATATATATTGTCACACTTCAACATAACATGTCAAATGACCAGAGAAAGATGATAAGTATTTATACTAGTGTTCTGTACAAAGCATCATAAAACTTAGTTTTGTTGTCATCAAGTTTCAACTCTGTTATTAAGTACAAAAATAGATAAATCTGTACAGTGAAGTTTGTTCTGATGGCAATGGCATCACTTGAAATGGAAAGACTCATTTCAATTATAAATCTATTTTATCTTTACAATGTGGAACATGATTCAAAATTCAGGAACCATGAAAGCTAAATCAACAGATATATCAACATGAGCGTACCAATCAGTGCAAACGCCAGGCAGTTTACAGCACTTATACTATCTGGAATCAGAATTTCTTGCTTCTTCCTTGTGACTTGAAAACTGATTTTCAGTAAATGGCTGATAGCCAGAAGGACTAGAGAGCCGACCTGAGCCAGTACTGCTCATAGACCTCTCAATCTCTTCCATCTCAGCTACAAGAGAAATTGGTCGTTCTGGTATTGTGGGAACTGACAGCTTAGTTTCCAACATTTTCACAACCTGATCCATTGTTGGCCTAGCATATAACTGTGGATGAGAACAAAGAATGGCAATCATTACATACTTCTCCAAAACTTCTGGTGTACCCAACTCTGGCATACCATCTTCAATAACATCCAGAGGTCTCCCATTCTTCACCAATGACCGTGCCCAGTCAGTGACAAGAGAAGGTTGACCATCGTCGTTCATAATGAGTGCCTTCTTACCACTCAAAAGCTCAAGGAGCACAACACCAAAGCTATACACATCACTCCTCTCCGTCAATTGCCCATACAGAGCATACTCAGGAGCGACATATCCCATTGTCCCAGCCACCCTAGTACTCAAATGAGTCAATCCCTCTGGCGTAAACTTTGCAAGCCCAAAATCTGCCACCTTTGCCTCATACTTCTCATCCAACAGAATATTACTAGCTTTAATATCCCTATGAAAAATTGTCGGCTGTGCACCGTAATGCAAATATGCCAACCCCCTCGCCGTCCCTAAAGCAATCTGCTGCCTAATAGGCCAACTAAGCCTCCTGTCTGATGAACCAAACAAATGATCATAGAGACTCCCATTCTTCATCAAATCACACACGATAATCCTCTGGTGACCCTCTAACTGAGTTGTGGCAATACAATACCCTCTTAAAGCTACAAGATTCACATGCCTAACGCTAGCAATAACCTCTACTTCATGCTTGAAATTAGCATCACCAACCGCAGAACAATTCTTGAACCTCTTCAAAGCAACCTCAGAGCCATCAGGCAAAACGCCTTTATAAACATTACCATATCCTCCTCTCCCAATAATATTGTCCCTATTAAAATTCCCGGTCGCTTTCTTAATATCATCGAATGTGAACCTAACCAGGTGAGTACTCTCACTAATGGACTCCAATCCCATTTCAATTTTATTATCTGCCTCTATGTTCTTCTTCTTCTTCCTTTTTCTACTAGAAATCACACGCTTACGCCATAAAATCCAAACCCCACCAGCAATCAGCAACAACAAAGCACCAACCGCAATTAGAACCCCTATAATTACAGCATTTTTCTTTTTACTCTTCTTTGATTGACTAAAACCAAGTGAAAACAAACACGTGGCAGTACCTTCATCGGTGGGACCAAACTGATTGGCTACAGCAGCAGCATAAATCGATGGATACGCCAAACAATCCGTCAAATTCCCGACGGTATTTCCTGTCAAATACGACGCCTGCAAGCGGGACAAGCTCGTAGTACAAGCAGCACAGGGGGAGCTAATTCCCAAAGTCTGGTTACAGTTGGAAACGACGTCGTCCAACGTGGAATTGGGAACCAGCTTTTCGAACTGGGATCTCTTAGTGATGTTCATGCAGCCTTGAGAGATCCAACTGGTCTGAAAGCCGCAGCGGGAGCGGATATCGAAGTTGGAGGCGAATCTGTTGACTAGGGTTTGGTAAGCAGTCCAGCAAGACTCGGCCGAGGCGAGAGGAGGCAGGAAATTTCCGGTGCGTCGGAGGTAATCGGACTCGACGAGACGAAGGGCTTGTTTAAGGGTCTGACACTGGGTGTAGAGGTCCATTTTCTGACTCTTCGACCCGGATTGCAAATTCAGCAAAACGTTGAAGTCGAGGGGGCATGAGACGTTGCCGTTTTGCGCGGCCGTTGTGATTATGGCGAGAAAGAAAAGTAGAAGGCGGCCTAAGGTTGACATCTGGGAATGGGAATGGGAATGGGAATGGGAAGTGATGGAGAGAGAAGGAAAATGGGCTTGTTGTCTTTGTTAGAGAGAGAAGTAAAAGAGGAATAGTAAGCGTAAGCATAAGTGGGGGAGGAAAATATTCAGAGTTTGACCATGTTATGTGATGACCATATGTGTTAGAACAAAAAGTGGTTACAAGACAAGTGTGTGTTAGTAGTACAGTCATGGTGGCAACAAGGCAGGCTCCAGCAGCCACCGAGTTTGTTTGACAGTTAGATTTACTCAGAGAGAGTCCATTAGATTCGAAGGGGGTAGTTTTATCCCTGTAAGTCTGTAACACGGCCCTTTTTTTTCAACACTATATTTCATAAAATATTTATTATACAATAATTCATCAATTGAGATTATATATCATATAACATTTAACATTTAAGGATTACCAAACTCTTAACTTTCATAATGAGAGGTGCTAAAACTTTCATAAGAAAGAAAAAATATTTACTTCATCCTAAACTTCGGCCAAAACTCAAGTCTCTAAGCAGGTAGAAAAGGTGCACGAAATTTGCCCAACTCGACAAGTAGCTGATAACACAGGCCTTTGAGTTGTTTCTTTGTGCTTTCCTCTGAAAAGGACTTTTCATGACTTTGACTTTTCCACGGCTTCATTTCTTATTTCTTAGTTTTTCAAATGGTTTCTACTTTGTCAGTCCAAAGAAAAATTGGTTGATCAACGAGATTATACAAAGAATTGTGAACTAAGTCATTGAAATTTCAATGTCATATATTTATGCATCGAAGAGATAAATTACACGCAGCCAGATGCTTGCTTAGTTCTGATTTGTTCTGATTTTAAAACCTCAGCTCTGTATAGGGCATTCTTCTCTTGTAATGGATGGGATCCTCTCCAAAGAGAGGAGTGTGTCTGAGCAACGCAATTGTATAAGTGATAAATGTATATTTCTGTTTGCGTGTTATTGTATAATTAGTATCCAATGAAATATCAATGTCTCTTTGTGTAACACATTCTTCCCTTATACGGGATAGGGTCCTCCCATTATAAACGAGTGTGTTCAAATGTATGTAAGTATAGAAGCGATGTATATATATGATTTCATTGGTGTGTTATTGTATAGTTAGTGTTTGATAAAATATTAGTGTTGAAAACAAAAGATAAATTACATGGTTAATGATGTCATTAATTCACATTTAACAAGTATTATTAGTGGGTGGAATTTAAAAAAAATAATATTCTTAAAATTACACAAAAGAAAAATAGGAAGAACACAAATGAAGTTGACAATAAGATAGTTAGGGACATGGTAGGTTTAGTTTTAATTTTCTTTTTTTTTATACACATTATTATTTATATTATATCATACTATATTAATTATTGATATTTCATCATACATATTACTGATATTTTATTATATTATATTAAAAATATCACTTTACATCTTTGCGTACTTTTCACTTGAATTATAAAATTCTTATAAAAATAAATAAATAATTATATTTTATTAGATTATACAATTGAAATTATTAAAAATATTAGTTTATAA
Source organism: Ailanthus altissimus (assembly GCA_946807835.1). Classification (NCBI taxonomy): domain Eukaryota; kingdom Viridiplantae; phylum Streptophyta; class Magnoliopsida; order Sapindales; family Simaroubaceae; genus Ailanthus; species Ailanthus altissimus. The sequence continues at coordinate 28,839,233 of OX327684.1, forward strand.
CTTTATGCACACCCTAGAACTATACAATTGTTACAAAAAAAAATGATAAATAATTATCCGTTAAAGCTTGAATCCTAAATTTAAATGAAAGAAGTATACAATACTTGAGAAGCGAAAATCAATGCTTAAGAGTTATGCACGGTCCAAGGGCCATGGATAGGGATGGCAGCGGGCGGGTTTGGGACGGATACCTCTAATACCATATCCATATCCGCTTACAAAATGAAATATCATATCCTTCCCAAACTCGTTGCGGGTTTGGAGTACCGTTACCAAACCCGCACTTGCGGGTTTGTACCTATTACCAAACCCGCAACGGGTTATCCGCGAATTTTAAGCGGGTTTTGAATTAATATAATAAAAAAATAAAATAATAATATTAATTTAATTGATTTTTTTTTAATTATAGCAATTAAAATAATATCAATTATATTTCCAATTTTATTTACATTAAATGTTATAATTTTAATTTTAATTTTAATTAAATTAAATGTTATAATTTCAAATCTAATCTCGATTTTAATTACGATAAATGTTATAATTTTAATTACGTTAAATATTTTTATTTTAATTATGTTAAATATTTTAATTTCAAATCTAATTTCGATTTCAATTACGTTACATATTATAATTTATAACTCCAAATCCAATTTTGATTTTAATTACGTTAATATTATAATTTTAATTTTAATTTTGATATCAATTATGTTAAATATTATAAATTTTATTCCAATTTTAATTTTAATTACGTTAAATATCATAACTTTAAATTAAATTTCGATTTCAATTACGTTAAATGTTATAATTTCAAACTAATTTCGATTTCAATTACGTTACATATTATAACTCCAATTCTAATTTTAATTTCAATTACGTTAATGTTATAATTATAATTTTGATATCAATTATGTTAAATATTATAATTCTTATTCCAATTTTAATTTCAATTACGTTAAATGTCATAATTTTAAATCCAATTTCGATTTCAATTACGTTAAATATTATAATTCTAAATTTAATTTCGATTTCAATTACGTTACATATTATAACTCCAAATTCAATTTCGATTTCAATTACGTTAATATTATAATTTTAATTTTAATTTTGATATCAATTATGTTAAATATTATAATTCTTATTCCAATTTTGATTTCAATTAAGTTAAATGTCATCATTTTAAATTCAATTTCGATTTCAATTACGTTAAATGTTATAATTCCAAACTAATTTCGATTTCAATTACGTTACATATTATAACTCCAAATCTAATTTTAATTTCAATTACGTTAATGTTATAATTATAATTTTGATATCAATTATGTTAAATATTATAATTCTTATTCCAATTTTAATTTCAATTACGTTAAATGTAATAATTTTAAATCCAATTTCGATTTCAATTACGTTACATATTATAACTCCAAATCCAATTTCGATTTCAATTACGTTAATGTTATAATTTTAATTTTAATTTTAATATCAATTATGTTAAATATGATAATTCTTATTCCAATTTTGATTTCAATTACGTTAAATGTCATAATTTTAAATTCAATTTCGATTTCAATTACGTTAAATATTATAATTTTAAACCTAATTTTAATTTCAATTACGTTACATATTATAACTCTAAATCCAATTTCGATTTCAATTACGTTAATGTTATAATTATAATTATAATTTTGATATCAATTATGTTAAATATTATAATTCTTATTCCAATTTTGATTTCAATTACGTTAAATATCATAACTCTAAATCAAATTTCGATTTCAATTACGTTAAATGTTATAATTCTAAACTAATTTCGATTTCAATTACGTTACATATTATAACTCCAATTCTAATTTTAATTTCAATTACGTTAATGTTATAATTATAATTTTGATATCAATTATGTTAAATATTATAATTCTTATTCCAATTTTAATTTCAATTACGTTAAATGTCATAATTTTAAATCCAATTTCGATTTCAATTACGTTAAATATTATAATTCTAAATCTAATTTCGATTTCAATTACGTTACATATTATAACTCTAAATCCAATTTCGATTTCAATTACGTTAATATTATAATTTTAATTTTAATTTTGATATCAATTATGTTAAATATTATAATTCTTATTCCAATTTTGATTTCAATTACGTTAAATGTCATAATTTTAAATTCAATTTCGATTTCAATTACGTTAAATGTTATAATTCCAAACTAATTTCGATTTCAATTACGTTACATATTATAACTTCAAATTTAATTTTAATTTTAATTACATTAATGTTATAATTATAATTTTGATATCAATTATATTAAATATTATAATTCTTATTCCAATTTTAATTTTAATTACGTTAAATGTCATAATTTTAAATCCAATTTCGATTTCAATTACGTTACATATTATAACTCCAAATCCAATTTCGATTTCAATTACGTTAATGCTATAATTATAATTTTAATATCAATTATGTTAAATATGATCATTCTTATTCCAATTTTGATTTCAATTACGTTAAATGTCATAATTTTAAATCAAATTTCGATTTCAATTACGTTAAATATTATAATTTTAAACCTAATTTTGATTTCAATTACGTTACATATTATAACTTCAAATCCAATTTTGATTTCAATTACGTTAATGTTATAATTATAATTATAATTTTGATATCAATTATGTTAAATATTATAATTCTTATTCCAATTTTGATTTCAGTTACGTTAAATATCATAACTCTAAATCAAATTTTAATTTTAATTACATTAAATTGTTATAATTATAATTTCAATTTCGATAGTTGAATATTATAATTTTAAATCCAATTTCAATTATGTTAAATATTTTAATTTCAATTTTAATTCTAATTTTATTTACATTAAATATTATAATTTCAAATCCAATTTCAATTTCAATTTCAATTACATTAAATGTTATCATTCTAAATCCAATTTCATTTCCAATTTCAATTGTGTTAAATATTTAATTCTAATTACAATTACAATTTCAATTTTAATTACGTTAAATGTTATAATTCTAAATTTAATTTCAATTACGCTAAATATTAAATATTTTAAATTCAATTTCAATTATGTTAAATGCTATAATTTTATTTTTAATTTCAATTACAATCATTAGTTCCTTTGAACTAATTTTATTTATTTATATTTAATGGTATGAGCAATGTCAAATAAAATGTAGATTTTTTGATGTGAGATAAAAAAAATGCAAAATAATCAATTTATATTTTTATATTTTATATTTTTTTTAAATGTAGTATGTGCGGATACCCGTTGCGGGTATCCGCGAATTTTTCACTAAAACCATACCCGTACCAAATCCGTTGCGGGTTTTAATTTTAAATACCAAACCCGTACCAAACCCGCTTCAAGCCTTACCAAATCCTTCCCAATGCGAGCGGGTTTAGCGGATTTGCGAATTTTTTTGCCATCCCTAGCCATGGACATGGGAGTACTTAAGAGGTCTCCTTTCGAGTCATTTCTGGTTAGATTGCATGTCTTCGTCCATTAATATTTGTTTAAGGACCCTTTTGCTTTTACATGTACATGGATTACCTTTCTAAATTTGAGACCTAGCTATCAATAAAAGTATCTTTCACTTTGCGTTGAATTAATTATGAACTTCATTAATTTATATAAAATGATAATATTCTTGATTCAAAAAGTTATTTATAGTCCTTTCTTTTAAAAATATTTATTAAATAAAAAAGGATAAGCAGAAATATTAAATTCAATGGTATCTTATTGTCACGCTCTAAATATTCTCAAGCAATTACTCGAGTATTTGGCGCGCGACAGGACTACTAAGAGAGTACTTAGTCCATTTTGAGTTAAATGGGCTAGAGCTTCTAGAAGACCCAATAAATTTGAATTAATGCCACATATGTGTGGTAGGTGGGGGAGTTTTTTAAAAAATGCATATTCCTTGAGATATTCTTTTGGTAGTTGGTATCTTTAGAATATTTCTTAGCATATTCTCCTCTTTAAATGTGGACCATTGAATGAGAGTTAATCCTAACCGTCCATTGTATATAGTTTTAGCTATAAATAGGTGGTGTTCTCATTTGAAAATCTATCCTCCAAATCCTCCAAGTTGTAGAAATACTCATAGCTTGTAATTGTATAGCTTTGTAATCTCTCTTTAGTAATAAAATACAAGAGCATGCTCTCAAACACTTGGTGTGCATTCTTCTTCATCTCTTTCTTTGGTTATTGGGGTCTTGTAGGCTGCTTAGCACTAGCAAGTGTCTAAGGCCGCACGGTTTCGAGAAATCGGGTCGTGACAAGTGGTATCAGAGCGGGTTCAAAGAAGATGGTGAAGAAAGTTGCTGGAACATCGGGGATTACTCAAGGGAAGGGTAGAGACCCCAAAGCTAGGAGACATGGGAGTATTTCGCGAGAAAAATTCGTTCATCCGAACCATGATCTAGGGGACATGGTTATGAAGCTCGGTGGTGCTGTGAGCAAGGCAACGGACTGCCTTGGGGAGTTGGAGGAGCAAGTCCAGAATGTCGAGGTAGGCCTCGATATTCAAGGGGACGAGCTGCGCTCCCTCATCGAAAGCTCCATTGACGAGCATGCTGTCAAGCAACGGGACTGGATCAAGGCTTTTCAGGAGAAGGTCTACAACACCATGGACAAGGTTCAAGCCCAAGTAGAAGAGCTATGAAAGGGGTTTGAAGATGTCAAGGAGGATGTGGTGTTGTGCAAGCGAGCGGTCGCTAATGGCGTAGCTACTCAAACTGCGGTGGCTGCACCAAGGGTCGAGACCCCTAAACCAAAGGAGTTTAGCGGCAGACGGGATGCCAAGGAGCTTAACAACTTCTTTTGGCAAATGGAGAGGTATTTTGGCGCTATGGGCGTGCGGGACGAACACAAGGTAAGTACCGCAACTTTATACCTTTCCGATCATGCAATTCTGTGGTGGCGTAGGAAAAGCGAGGAGATTCACAAGGGTACCTGCACCATAGACACATGGGATGAATTGCAACGGGAGTTAAAACGTCAATTCTATCCGGAGAATGTGGCACATGACGCTCGCAAGCAGTTGAAGAAGTTGAAACAAATAAAGTCCATTGAGGAGTGCATAGAGGAGTACTCTTTGTTGATGCTGCAAATCAGCAACATGACCGAGGATGACTTGTTGTTCAATTTCCTGGATGGGTTACAATCCTGGGCTGCCAATGAGTTGAAGCGGCGTGGAGTGCAGAATATATCTGACGCCCTTACAATGGCGGAGACGCTCATGGATTACCGCAAGGGGGATTCGGAAAAGTCCAAGAATTCTAAACCCAATCACAACAAGGGTGGCGAAGCCAAGGAGTTTCAGCCTCCAGAGAGTAAGGAGGAGAAAGGCAAACTGCCCAAGTTGAAGGAACAGAAACGCAATGGCCATAGAGGTAATAGTCCGAAGTCTAACTGTTTTCTCTGCGATGGGGATCATTGGGTGAAGGACTGTCCGAAAAAGAAGGCTTTCAATGCAATGTATGAGGCACAATACGGGGGCGAACAGAGTCGTATGGGTTGTATGCAGCTGTTCAATTCCCTCAAAGCTAAGCGGCGTGCAGATGCGCCAACGGGGACGGCGCTCATGTACATTGAAGCCTATGTCAATTGCATCAAGACTCAAGTGTTAGTTGATACGGGGGCTACGCACAACTTCATTAAGCGTGGGGAAGCGGAACGCTTGGGCCTTTATATAGAGAAAGGAGATGGATACCTCAAGTCCGTGAATGCAAGAGCCAAGCCGCTGGATGGGGTGGTTCGTGGAGCTGAAATCCACCTTGAAAAATGGCACGGTGAGATAAATTTCTCGGTAGCACCTCTCGATGATTTTGATGTGGTGCTAGGTATGGAGTTCTTACGGCAGTACAATGTGGTGTTACTTCCTCAACACAACTATATGTGTATTTTGGAAGGAAAGCCTCGAATGATACCAACGGTAGACATGCCCAAGGGTGGGCGATCCAAACCAAACGCCAAGGTCCTTTCCGCAATGCAACTAAGGGTAGATGCTGGGCGCAAAGGAGGGTTACATTCAGCCTCAACAACGGGGGTGGATGATGCGGCAAATGGGGGCAAGGATGACATACCGAAGGTTGTTGTAGAAGTGCTCGGGGAGCACAGTGGGGTCAAGCCTACTGCCATACCGAAAGAACTCCCTTCAAGAGATGTAATTGAGGGCAAGTTGGAGCTTGAGATTATGCTTCCAACTATGGGGTTGACGCCTCCATCGGAGATGGGAGAGTTGCAGGAGCAGCTCGAGGAGTTGTTGGATGCGAGTGTCATCCAAAAGTCCAAGGTGTCACATGATGTGCAGTTTCAGCACACGGAGTGGGTCGAAGACAAGCAGCGGCGTGTCAAGCATAGTGCGGGGGACTTGGTGATGGAGACGATGCTTCCACCACAACACAAGTTAGCACGCCCACTTCACAAGGGCCTTGATCGTGGGGACGAGGGGCAAAGGTTGATTGCCAAGAGAGTTGGCAACGTCTCGCATAAGGTGGAGTTACCTTTGAGACAGCGGCAGTGGCGACATCAAGTGCATTCCGCAAGCTGTTGGAAGCATTACCGTGGAGGTACGAGAGATGCAGAATTTGAGCCACACAACCGGGAACCTTTGGGGATTTCCACATGCCATGACAAATGTGAGCAACTTATGACGAGTCTTGAGTACTTTGTCGAGTGAAAAGGGTTGCCGGATGGGAGAGCACGCTGGGGACACGAGAGCGCACAGCCAGAGTTTGCAGAACGGGGTGTGCAAGTTCCAACGAAGACGCGACGAGGGCGTCACGTGAATTTAGTGTGGGAGAATGTCACGCCCCAAATATTCTCAAGCAATTACTCGAGTATTTGGCGCGCGACAGGACCACCAAGGGAGTACTTAATCCATTTTGAGTTAAATGGGATAGAGCTTCTAGAAGGCCCAATGGATTTAGGTTAATGCCACATGTGTGTGGTAGTTTGTGGAGTTTTCTAAAAATGGCATATTCTTTGAAATATTTTTTCGGTAGTTGGCATCTTTGAAATATTCCTTAGCATATTCTCTTCTTTAAATGTGGACCATTGGATGAGAGTTAATCCTACTCATCCATTATATATAGCTTTAGCTATAAATAGGTGGTGTTCTCATTTGAGAATCCATCTTCCAAATCCTTCAAGTTGTAAAAATACTCATAACTTGTAATTGTATAGCTTTGTAATCTCTCTTTAATAATAAAATTCAAGAGCATTATCTCAAACACTTAGTATGCATTTTTCTTCATCTCTTTTTTTAATTATTGGGGTCTTATAGGCTGCTTAGCATTAATAAGTGTCTAAGACCGCACGATTTTAAAAAATCGAATCATAATACTATGCAACATTCGAGTCTCGCCGGTATAATAAAAATCATATAAAGTTGAAGTTGGAGGGCGATATTTTTTTTTTTATATGTCATAATTTTGGCTAATCACAAATTCCTTACCACATATAACGCAGTATGGCATTATATATATTACTGTATCTATGTGCTTGTTTCAGACATGACTTATAATTACCATAATGAATTGTAAATTTAATCTAAGGACTAAATCAGAAAGTGGAAGAAGTTTTTCGAGCCCGTTAATCTCTCTCAACCAAACTCTACCCCACCTTAGAAGTGCTAGTTTTCACCGAAGAGGAGGCCGGCCGGAGAGGAGGCCGACCGGAGAGGCCTCCTCTCAGGCGACATGTTTTTTTCCTTTCTCCTTCTCTCTCCAACCTCTACTTAGCTTTATTTTGGTCGGTTTGCTTCAGATTTTCTAGGATGACCGGAAATGCGCAGCTCAGTTTGTTTGTGGCAGTGGTGGCTCCGGGAAGCTATATGCAGAACTTTTGCCGCCGAAGCCTTGGTGCCAATGACTAATTTTCTGTCCTCCTTCGAGCCATGGCGTCTCTGACTAAATAAGGCCGGGTTCCTTGTTGTGATCTTGTAATTTCAACGTCTTCTTCAGCCCAACCTCTGTCGAGACCATGTTGCCCTTGCTGCTACCGATTTTGGTGTCATGTGCAGCCATCTGTTCCTTGCCCCTACAATATTGGTGCTCCAACCTTTGGTTCCTGACTCCGTCCACTGCAGGGCCATCAATCTAATGTCGGCGTTGATCTAAAACAGTGTTAAAGCAATATTTACTTACGTGGCTTGGATTTAGACTATGGTTGGACTGTGTTCAATGTATGTATTATGTGCAAGGGTATTTGTGTAATTGTGTTCGTATTTGAATTTTTGAGAGTTGTTCTCTTTTGCTCTTAAACTATTAGGATGTATTTCTCTTTTCTCCTTTCTTTTGGAGAAAGGATTTCTCCGGTTAAGAATAATTTTATCTCCTTGAATTTAAGGGATAGGAGTTAAGCATTTGTCAATGTAAACATTTATTATTAGATCCCATTAAACTCTCTAATGATCTATCAAAAGCTTCTAATGTTATATGTTGATTGTATTCTTTGGTGGGAGTTCAGTTTTTTTTTTTTTAAATCTAAGCACTAAACCAATTTTAACAACCGAGGATCTTTAAATAGTAATAATAATAACATATCATCATTATATAATTTTGAATGGTTAGTAAAGATCATTGGAAAAAAAAATTGAATGCCAGTATATATTACGTCAAATTGAATCAATGGTACGTTCTAAGTTAATGTGACAGACCACTAAATAATTAACAGTGTAAATCGTGTTATTTTCACCTTAAAGAGGCACGTAAACATTGAAGTTGAGACTCCAACAAACCAATGTAACAACGCAATCCAAACTAAAATCTAATAATTTTTCATTAGTTACAACTCCTCGTTACGTTGGATTGGGCAATACGTCTTTATCCAAATTTTCGTTTGTGCGCGCATTAATTTGATTTGAACCAACGAAACGGTAAAATTGACCATAGGCCTGTCTCTCGATTAGCTCATTACTCAACGCCCAAGTCTCAACAACTTTGGCCAATTAATAAATCTTAATCTCATATCCTATATCTTAATTGCTATGACACGATAAGTTACGAAATTTGACCAATTGATAATCCTATTATATTATATCCCTAAGTTGTATTAGATGTTGCCGCCGTGACATGAGGATTTGTTTTTATTTCAAATCTTCTTACAGTTTTAACATGAATAACAATTGTGTCGGTGGGCGGAAGCGATTTACACAACTAATAATAACACTACAAGCAGTTGAAAATAATCTAAAAGGAGAAAGGATAAAATAAATAATATAATAATTTATATAATTCAATAACTTACTTAACAAATTAGGATCTCATTTTTTATTATTAAATTATAAAATATATCTTTTACTAGATTCACCAAATTCACAAAAGAACTTTTATATTTAAATGAATAATTAAAGTAATTACTCTCAATTGTCTCTTTTGTATTTTTCTAAGGTTTATCTATGTTATTTTTTTATTTTTTTAAATTAAAATAATACCTTTATATATTCTACAAATGTCATAGGTAAATTCTAATCCAATGAAAAATATGACAAGGTATCTTAGACATCTTAAGAGAACTTATGAGGAGCCATTAGTTACACCAAGCTCTACTACGCTCAAATTTAGAGGTGAGCACCACGGTACTACACTTAGAGCGTTGTAGCCCTCCAGCCTCTGACTTGGATGTTGCGACATTCGACTTGGTGCCATGCTCTCGAGGTCTTTTGTCTCCGTGTCTTTTTTATATGTTCCCTATTCACTTGGCTCAATCCCAAATATATTCCAAAATAATTTTCAATTAACTTCTCACAAATTATTTTTATACATTTGCTTAAAATGATCTAATAATTAATGAGTTTGCAGTGTATTTTATAAATTTAAAATTAGATTCTCCCTTTCTCATTATTAAAAAAAAAATCTCTATCTAGGTCGATTGATACTATGTTACAACACTAACGGTAAAATTTTATCACTTAAACAAACTACAATCAAATCAATACGTTGACATTAAACTTTCTACCGCTTTTTTTTTATTAAAATTGATAGGGAAATTTTCATAAAAAATTTATATTTTATAATTATTCTTTTTTAGCCACCTTTTAGTTCTCTATTCTTTATTAGCTAGATTTATAGTAAATAGACTTATTTGCTCTATTTACATAATATAGTGTTAAATGAAGTATTTGAAGGTAAATTTTATAAATACAAACTTTATTTGTGTCAATTCATATTTAAAAATATATTTTAATATTTAGAAATTAAAATAACTTGATTTGAAGGTGTAAAATATCATCTGATAATGAATATTTCTTTTTTGTTATGTATATTTTGTCATATATATTTATAATGTTAGATTTGATAGAAATTGTAATTGTTTTAAAATTATATATATATATATATATATATATGAGAATACAATTATAGTGTATAATGATAAAGTTTAAAAGAAAAATAAAGTTGAATGGGTGAAAAATTAAATGATTGAAAATTTTGAAAATCTAAAAATTTTGTAGTTACATCGCGGATGCAGATAGTCTTTGTGCATCTTGACCTTTGTTAGCCAAGATAACCTTTGTGGCCATCTCGGTTATCGCATTTCGAGCCCGAAATACCACCGAAATGACTTTTGTGCATTTCGGCCATCACATATTGGACTCGAAATATATGGCCAAGATGGCCTTTATGGCATCTCGACCATCGCATCTCGGGTGGCTATCTTGGCCATACATCTTAGGTCCGAAATGCGATGGCCGAAATGGCTTTTGTGACCATCTCGGCTACATCGTGGGGACTGTACCCTCAACACAATTGCAGATTTTTAATTTTTTCAGTCACATGTTTTCACTAATCCAACGTTATTTTTCTCTTAAACTTTATCATTATATACTATAATTGTATTTTCATATGTATTTAATTTCAAAAAAATTACAACTTTTATCAAATCTAACATTATGAATATATATAACAAAATGTGCATTAAAAAAGAAATATTTTTTATCGGATAATGTTTTACACATTTAAATCAAGTTATCATGATTTTTTAATATTAAAATATGTTTATAAATATGAATTGACACAAATAAAGCTTGTATTTGTTAGATTTACTTTCAAATACTTCTTTTAACACTATATTATGCAAACAGGGGCAAATAAATTTATTTTTATATATAAATAATATATTAATATTATATATAAATAATATATATTAGGAAAAAAATACATTAGAAATAGAAAATTGTAAAATATTCAATAATAAATTTAAATTAATATTGAAAATTTTAATATTATTTTATTTTCATTTAAATTGGGTTTAATTAGTTTGGTGGTAGAATTTGATAGAATCACCTTGAAGAGAGAGACTATCTGGATTAATTGAAGAGAGAGAACCCTTCCCTTGTAAATTCAATGGGATAAATTACATTTCGATGATAGTGAATGAGAGCAATATCATGAATAATAATATATGAGCTATCAAGTTGATTTATTGTCGAGAATTGAATAGTATAACATAAGCAAATCTTTTATCCACACACCGAATACAAACTTTGATTATTGATTCAATCAAAAGAATCCATTTACTTTTATGTATATAGATTTTAAAAAATATATATTTCGTCATATCCACACATATTTAAATGATTCTATATGTAAAATTTCGGATTCTATTTTACAAAATTATAACTAGTAATTCCAAGGAAACTTACAAACTTGATCATGACCATGAGCTTTTTGGGTCATCTCAATTTTTGTGATTCACCCTTAACCTAATCAATACAATAATATATATTCAATAATCAATACAATAATATATATAATATATTATAAATAGAAATAAAATATTAAAAAAATTCAATAATAAACTTAAATTAATATTAAATTTTTTAATATTTACTTGATTTTTATTTAAATTGATTTGGTGATAGAATTTAATGGAACCACTTTGAAGAGAGAGAGAGTATTTGGGTCAATCCAAAAATGTTATATATATTCCACCAATAGACTATGGTAAGTTTCGCTCCTTTGACCATGCAGGAGGAGCAAATAAGCATAGCGTGATGTCACGCCCCAAATATTCTCAAGCAATTACTCGAGTATTTGGCGCGCGACAAGGCCACCAAGAGGGGTTTTGGCCCATGATGTGTTACATGGGTTGAAGATTCTAGAAGGCCCAATGAATTTGGGTTAATGCCACATGTGTGTGGTAGGTGGGGGAGTTTTCTAGAAAAGACATATTCCTTTGGATATACTTTTGGTAGTTGGCATCTTTTGGAATATTCCTTAGCATATTCTCCTCTTTAGATTTGGACCCTTGGATTAGAGTTAATCCTAACCGTCCATTGTATATAGCTTTAGCTATAAATAGGTGGAGTTCTCATTTGAGAAACCATCATCCAAATTGTAGAAATACTCTTAGTTTGTAAGTGTATAGCTTTGTAATCTCTCTTTAGTAATAAAATACGAGAATATTTTCTCAAACACTTGGTGTGCTTCTTCTTCATCTCTTTCTTTGGTTAATTGGGGTCTTGTAGGCTGCTTAGCACTAGCAAGTGTCTAAGGCCGCACGGTTTCGAGAAATCGGGTCGTGACAAGTGGTATCAGAGCGGGTTCAAAGAAGATGGTGAAGGAAGTTGCTGGAACATCGGGAATTACTCAAGGGAAGGGTAGAGACCCCAAAGCTAGGAGACATGGGAGTATTTCGCCAGAAAAGTTCGTTGATCCGAACCATAATCTAGGGGACATGGTAATGAGGCTCGGTGGTGCTGCGAGCAAGGCAACAGATCGCCTTGGGGAGTTAGAGGAGCAAGTCCAGAATGTCGAGGTAGGCCTCGATACTCAAGGGGATGAGCTGCGCTCCCTCATCGAAAGCTCCATTGACGAGCATGCTGACAAGCAACGAGACTGGATCAAGGCTTTTCAGGAGAAGGTTTACAACACCATGGACAAAGTTCAAGCCCAAGTAGAAGAGCTACGAAAGGGGTTTGAAGATGTCAAGGAGGATGTGGTGTTGTGCAAGCGAGCGGTCGCTAATGGCGTAGCTGCTCAAACTGCGGTGGCTACACCAAGGGTCGAGGCCCCTAAACCAAAGGAGTTTAGCGGCAGACGGGATGCCAAGGAGCTTGACAACTTCTTTTGGCAAATGGAGAGGTATTTCGGCGCTATGGGCGTGCGGAACGAACACAAGGTAAGTACCGCAACTTTATACCTTTCCGATCATGCAATTCTGTGGTGGCGTAGGAAAAGCGAGGAGATTCGCAAGGGTACCTGCACCATAGACTCATGGGAAAAATTGCAACGGGAGTTAAAACGCCAATTCTATCCGGAGAATGTGGCGCATGACGCTCGCAAGCGGTTGAAGGAGTTGAAACAAACAAAGTCCATTGGGGAGTACGTGGAGGAGTACTCTTTGTTGATGTTGCAGATCCGCAACATGAGTGAGGAGGATTTGTTGTTCAATTTCCTGGACGGGTTACAATCCTGGGCAGCCAATGAGTTGAAGCGGCGTGGAGTGCAGAATATCTCCGACGCCCTTACAATGGCGGAGACGCTCATGAATTACCGCAAGGGGGATTCGGAAAAGTCCAAGAATTCTAAACCCAATCACAACAAGGGTGGCGAAGCCAAGGAGTTTCAGCCTCCAGAGAGCAAGGAGGAGAAAGGCAAACTGCCTAAGTGGAAGGAACAGAAACGCAATGGCCATAGAGGTAATAGTCCGAAGTCTAACTGTCTTCTCTGCGATGGGGATCATTGGGTGAAGGACTGTCCGAAAAAGAAGGCTTTCAATGCAATGTACGAGGCAAAATACGAGGGCGAACAGAGCCGTATGGGTTGCATGCAGCTGTTCAATTCCCTCAAAGCCAAGCGGCGTGCAGATGCGCCAACGGGGACGGCGCTCATGTACATTGAAGCCTATGTCAATTGCATCAAGACTCAAGTGTTAGTTGATACGGGGGCTACGCACAACTTCATTAAGCGTGCGGAAGTGGAACGCTTGGGCCTTTATATAGAGAAAGGAGATGGATACCTCAAGTCCGTGAATGCAAGAGCCAAGCCGCTGGATGGGGTGGTTCGTGGAGCTGAAATCCACCTTGAAAAATGGCACGGTGAGATAAATTTATCGGTAGCACCTCTCGATGATTTTGATGTGGTGCTAGGTATGGAGTTCTTACGGCAGTACAATGTGGTGTTGCTTCCTCAACACAACTATATGTGTATTTTGGAAGGAGGGCCTCGAATGATACCGACGGTAGACATGCCCAAGGGTGGGCGATCCAAGCCAAACGCCAAGGTCCTTTCCGCCATGCAACTAAGGGTAGATGCTGGGCGCAAAGGAGGGTTACATTCAGCCTCAACAACGGGGGTGGATGATGCGGCAAATGGGGGCAAGGATGAAATACCGAAGGTTGTTGCAGAAGTGCTCGGGGAGCACAATGGGGTCGAGCCTACTGCCATACCGGAAGAACCGCCTTCAAGAGATGTAATTGAGGGCAAGTTGGAGCTTGAGATTACGCTTCCAACTATGGGGTCGACGCCTCCATCGGAGATGGGAGAGTTGCAGGGGCAGCTCGAGGAGTTGTTGGATGCGGGTGTCATCCAAAAGTCCAAGGTGTCACATGATGTGCAGTTTCAGCACAAGGAGTGGGGCGAAGACAAGCAGCGGCGTGTCAAGCACAGTGCGGGGGACTTGGTGATGGAGACGATACTTCCACCACAATGCAAGTCAGCACGCCCACTTCACAAGGGCCTTGATCGTAGGGACGAGGGGCCAAGGTTGATTGCCAAGAGAGTTGGCAACGTCTCGCATAAGGTGGAGTTACCTTCGAGACAGCGGCAGTGGCGACATCAGGTGCATTCCGCAAGCTGTTGGAAGCAGTACCGTGGAGGTACGGGGGATGCAGAATTTGAGCCACACAACCGGGAACCTTTGGGAATTTCCACACGCCATGACAAAGGGGAGCAACTTAGGACGGGTCTTGAGTACTTTGTCGAGTGGAAAGGGTTGCCGGATGGGAGAGCACGCTTGGGACACGAGAGCGCACAGCCAGAGTTTGCAGAACGCGGTGCGCAAGTTCCAGTGAAGACGAGACGGGGGCGTCGCATGAATTTGGTGGGGGAGAATGTCACGCCCCAAATATTCTCAAGCAATTACTCGAGTATTTGGCGCGCGACAAGGCCACCAAGAGGGGTTTTGGCCCATGATGTGTTACATGGGTTGAAGATTCTAGAAGGCCCAATGGATTTGGGTTAATGCCACATGTGTGTGGTAGGTGAGTGAGTTTTCTAGAAAAGGCATATTCCTTTGGATATACTTTTGGTAGTTGGCATCTTTTAGAATATTCCTTAGCATATTCTCCTCTTTAGATTTGGACCCTTGGATTAGAGTTAATCCTAGCCGTCCATTGTATATAGCTTTAGCTATAAATAGGTGGAGTTCTCATTTGAGAAACCATCCTCCAAATTGTAGAAATACTCTTAGCTTGTAAGTGTATAGCTTTGTAATCTCTCTTTAGTAATAAAATACGAGAATATTTTCTCGAACACTTGGTGTGCTTCTTCTTCATCTCTTTCTTTAGTTAATTGGGGTCTTGTAGGCTGCTTAGCACTAGCAAGTGTCTAAGGCCGCACGGTTTCAAAAAATCGGGTCGTGACAGTGAGTAGGTATAAAGCAAGCAAAGTAATAGGTTCCTTCTCAACAGCTATAATGCAAGAGCTTTCGCCTCTTTGTTTTCCTCCTTAACCTGTCTCAGGTTTTCTCGTCTCACCTTGTTCCTCACTCATCTATAGAATGACTCTCATTTCTTATCAATATCATAACTTTTTGATTGATCCATTCCGGCCCTTTCTTATTCAATTTTTTTCTTAGTTTTTTTATCTTCTTCCTTTTTTCGAAGTTTTATGAACAAATACCAGATTAGCTAGCTGTTATTTTTATTTTTTATTTTTGTTTACCACTATTTTATTATACGTAAGAAATTCAAAATTTTTTTGGATAAACTTGAAAAACAATCTGAATTTCTCGAATCAAACTCTTTATCATGCATTTCTTTCCTTAGCTTAAGTGAAAGAGAAAAATTGTAAGAAACTATTTATTTATTTTAGAATTGATTTGGTTAATAAAAAATACAGAATTAAAATGTGATTAAAAAATAATTATAAAATATAAGGGTTATTTATAAAAAATTTCCAAACTGAAATGGTTATATTCGATGACACTTACACGAAGTGTAGAAAACAAGTCAATGTCATTTTTATTTAAATTAAAATTTTAGTTCGACTGAAATAATACGATGCAAAAATGTTGTTTTTTCTTTTTTTAATAAATTGAAATTTGTCGTCGGCATATTCACAGAGTGGCTCGATACGGTGAGCTTGTTGGCCCATTTGTATAATCATTTTTTGGAGGGGTTTGCGTCACGTTGTCGGCCGGAGAAAGAGAAATGAATAAGGGAAAATAGTGGGTTTGTCTCTTTCCAAAAATACAAACAAACAAAAAATTGAATTAAGCAATCGAAAAAAGAGGTTTTAATATAATATAAAAACAATTTATTTTTATTAAATTATTAATTTAATCTCTAATATTTTAAAAATTATTAATTACCTTATTTAAGGCGTTTTTGTTATTATTTTATTTTTGATATATATATATTTGAAATAATATTTTAAAAATAAAATTACAAATATATAGATATATTTGTAATTTTTACTTCTAAAAAATTTTAATTTTAATCTAAAAAGATGTAATTAATAAATTTTAAAATATAAAAAATATTGTGAGTAATTTAATAAAAAGGTAAAAATTAAAATGACAATTCTGCTTTAAATACATATATTTTTAATAATGAAACTACATGTTTGGGAATTAACACTATCCCAAAAGCCAAAAGTAATATTTTGGTCTATTTGAAGTTTTTGACTGAAGTAAATTAGTATATTTTTCTTTTTAATCGCGGATAAGTTTTAAATGCATTATGATTTTGTAAATAACATTTTGGAAAGTACTAGTGTTAGTTGTGATTGGTGATTATGATAATCGTTTTTTTAAACCAATTTCTTTTTTTTTTATAGTATTTTATATTTATTACAGTTATTTTTTTATTAAAGCGTTACAATTTTTTTATTGATAGCATTTTTAATAAATATTTCTCAAAAATACACTATATAAAAAAATATCACAAGTAACTATCCCATTAGACGAGTGATTTGTTTTGGTATTTTTAAAATTGAAAGTATAATAATGCTATACATTCTAATTTTAGATTTTAAATTAAGTGTCAAGTAAATATTGATAGTTAATTTTTATAATTTTTAAAATTACTTATTACATTATTTTTTTATTTAATGATTAATTAACACCTTATCCTTATCCGAGATCTAAAATTTGAGATATAATTTGAAAAAGTATAGTATTATTTTTAAAAATATTACGTTGTAGTTGCTTCTTTAAGAGGAGGCTAGATATGTATAACAATTATACTCGGTTGCAATTTCTGACCTAATGTTACGGGTTTAAGCTGGCCATGAAGTTTATATTTTCTTTAATTATTAAAGATAATTTTTAGTTGTAATTTAGTAATATTAAGTGTAATTCTTTTTAGTTATAATTCTTTGAATTTTGTAATTCATTGAGATGTATAATGGAATATATTGTATAAAATGAATGTATAACAATTATTTATTAAATTTGATATGAAATATTTGCATAAAAAATATGTATAATAATCAATTATTAAAATTGATATTCTTATCTTATATGTACTTTTATTTATTTTTAATAACTTTCCCATGAAAATTAGGGTAAAAGACATAAATTTTGAAGTTTAACGAAAAAGATTAAAAGATTTCTGAAATTTCAAAATGGTCATAAGATCCCTGTCAAATGACAGAAACAATAAGTATCGAAATAACCATGTAATTAATTTATATATATCACATGTTATCATGTAATTAATTTATATTTGTAAAATAAATAAATAATAACTAATTAAAAATAGAACTAGCCCACAATCACCGACCACTATTTTTCGGCGACGGTGGGACACTAAAAATGTTAAAATTTATATCATTAGACTTTATTTTTGCTAACCAGCACAGTGACAGATCATTTTTTTATACTAAAAAAGGTCAGAAAATGACCAAAAACAGTGGTAAGAGGCGGCGACCACAACTGATTACCGTTAAATGAAGGGGAAGGGGAAGGGGAGTGCAAGCCATTGCCCCTCCATTTGATCGTAAATGACGATGGTTGTTGCCCTTTACCACCATTTTGTTTTTCATTTTTATGATTTTTTTTGGTAAAAAAATAACCCTACCATTATGTATATAATGAAAAATGAAGTCATCACCCATTTATTTGATCATAAGCAGTGTGGCTGCTACCCCTTACCACTATTTTGACTATTTTTTGTTAAAAAATGACCACATCATTGTTTAGATTTAAAAAAATATAGCTCAATGATGTAAAATTTGATATTTTTAGTGCCCTATAATCGCTAAAAAAATGGCGGCCAACAGTCGGACGATTGCCATTTTTCGGTGACGATAGGCCAATTTTATTTTTAATTATTTTTTAATTAATTTAATTTATTGTATATATAAAAGATATTGACACAATATTAATAAAGTGTTGCATCATGATGGTTAAGGTGTTACATTTTCTCCTAAAGGTTTTGAATTCAAGTCTCGTCAAGTTTATTATTTTCATCATTTCATTTTAAAATACATATAGAGTATTTTGGTACTTTCAACCCATTTGAAAGTTAAAAGATGATTTTATCATTTTAATTGTTAATTCAAACGATTTTTCATTATGACTCTTTTAAAACTTCGAGGATCTTTCAATCCCTTTGTTCAAAAATACACATAGGTTATTTTGGTATTTTTAATTTATTTGATATTCAAGAGATGATTTTAAGGTATTTTGGTACTTTCAACTCATTTAATAGTTAAAAGATGATTTTACATTTTTAACTGTTAATTCAAACGATTTTTGTCATCTGACAGTGGATCTCTATAGCCCTTTTAAAACTTCTAGGATCTTTCAATCCCTTTCAATAAACTTCAAAAGTCTATGCTTTATTTGCCCTAAAAAATATTCATTATTTTTACAATTTCATTTTAAAATACTTACAAGATATTTTGATACTTTCAACTTATTTAATAGTTAAAAGATGATTTTAAAAGTATTTTGATATTTTTAATTTATTTGACAGTCAAAAAATAATTTTACCCATTTAACTGTTAATTCAAACGATTTTTAATCATTTGATATGGGTTTTTATAAACTCTTTTAAAATTTTTAAAAATCTTTCAATCATTTTATTTAAAAATACATACAAGATGTTTTGGTACTTTTAACTTATTTACTAGTCAAAATATGAATTTAAAATATTTTGATACTTTTAATTTATTTAATAATTAAAAAATAATTTTATCATTTTAACCGTTAATTCAAATAACTTTTGTTATTGGACAAAATTTTTTACGACCCTTTTAAAATTTGTGAAAGTGTTTTTGATCATTTTTATCAAACTTCAAAAGTCTACATTTCTTTTATCCTAAAAAATTATTTTAAACGCTCTTTGAGAAGAAATTACTTATTAGACAATTCTCCGGTACTTGCAATAGATGTTAAAATACGTATGATTGCATAAAAATTATATTATATCAACGGATGGAGACACGGGGTAGTGGCAAACGAATCTTAACCGTTGGAATTAAACGTAAGATGGAAAATTAGAAAAGAGGCAGAGCCCGGAGCCACCAACCATAAAAAAAAAACGAATTCACGTTGACACTACTTATATTTGAATCAACCAAATTAAAAATAAAAACTTAATCTAAAACAATTCATCTGACAGCTACAATCTTAAAATAGAAGCGACTACATCAATGATTTCATATCGTCGGTATAAATAGTGGTATAATTTATTTATTTATTTTAAAAAAAAGAAGTGGTATGATTAGCCATAAATATCTCTTAATTTGCGGGCGAAGGATGTCCCGAAAATCATTTCAGCAATCTACATTCCTTGCGTGGGGGTTCTTATTTATTTATTTATTGTTAATGGTTATTGTTTTTTCTTTAGCAAGTATTAATAAATTATAATCGTTATTAGAGATCGAATCGATACATTGTTGGTTTAATAATTATTAGCTTCTCACTTCTATTCTACGGTAATGATTTGCTATAATTAGTAACGTCTAAGTGCCTCAATCATAAAAGCTAAAGTTATCTGTACACTTCGTGACACATTAAAATTTGTCCATATCTTTTGAGTTAAAAGCTTAATTTATTATTTCACTAATAATAATAATAATTCAATATATAATTTTTTTTTGATATATTCCTAACTCGTTACAATTTTTTTTTTCAAAAATTCAAAATATATAATACAAATTAAATAATAATAATAATACTCTATCATAAAATCGCTTTTTTTTTTTGGGTTCTTTTGTAATAGTAGCCGGGAACAAGGACATTTTTGTTGTAAATTATAAAGGCAGAAATTGAAGGTAAAGCGTGGCCACGGTGAAGGAGGAGTCACGTGATTGAATGATCAAACACGCCACGTCTTAGATGCTACTAGCACAATGCACACGGATAAGAAGTTGGTATCTCCCGCGACTACAGTCTCCGCAATTTTGTTAATTATTTAAAAGCATATTTATAGAAAACAGTAAAATATCTGAAGCATAAATTGAGAAACCAGTTATCGTTAAAGCGGTTGAGTAACTAGAAATTCATATCCATCTCTCTCGCTCTCCTCTGTTCTATGCCATCTCTGGATTTTTTGTCTATCTGAAATACCAGTATCAGTTTCTTCTGATTGGTATGTCCATTTTAGCCACGTTTCAAAAATTCTTCTTCTCGTGTCTTAGATCTCATATTCGTTTCTGCTTTTTATATTATGTAAGTTTCTTGTGTTCCAAATGATGGGTGTTTTCATGTTTTATGATATTTCAAAATATGTTTTCTGATTTTGTTTCTTCTGCTTTAGAGTTTATTCTTTTTTCCTGCAAGTTCCATCAATTCAATATCTCTGCACTCACGTTAGCTATTGTTTATCATCTTCTCTATGTTTTTACTCCATGAAATTCGCTCTACCGATAAAATTTCCAATGATTTTTCATATTTTATGGCACCTTTTCACTTAAAGTGTGGCTTACGCTTTATGTTTGATGATCGTATTTGCAGAGACAACAGTGCAAGACAAGGTAGCAGAACGCTCTGTTCTCTTCCTCTGTTTCCGATCAAGGTAAAATTTCAATCTTTTTCAGCTACATTTTGACATTCTTTAATCTGAATTGGAATTTCAAATTAATTGTTCATCTTTTCTAGGATTTATGATATCTGGAAATGGAGAAGAAGGACGATTCGTGCTCACCCGTTGGTGTTTTGGAGGACTATTTTCGAAGCGAAGACTTAGAAACAAGTTCTTCAAAAGAACCCACCACAGACTCTGAATCTAAACCGGATTCCAAACCCAGTTCTCGCTGGTATTCATTTTATGAGTTATTTAAAAGCAAATCAAAGAATACATTGTATCCTCTCAATGTTCTGAAGCTCTCAACAAGAAAAAGCAGTAG
Organism: Ailanthus altissimus; assembly: GCA_946807835.1. Lineage (NCBI taxonomy): Eukaryota > Viridiplantae > Streptophyta > Magnoliopsida > Sapindales > Simaroubaceae > Ailanthus > Ailanthus altissimus. The sequence continues at coordinate 28,860,785 of OX327684.1, forward strand.
TATGAGAGAAGACATTAATATGCTCGGGGATCTTCTAGCAAATTCTGATCCATATGATTCTCCGCATAGGACTTTCTCGCTCTTTGAGCTACAAGCCGCCACTAATAATTTCAGCTTTGGTATGAATTTGAGATGTGATTTAGCCTTTAAGTGTCTATATAATTTGATTATGGCATAAAATGATGTATACATTCAACTTTGCCTTTGTTGTAGAAAATCTGATTGGAAAGGGTGGCTACGCTGAAGTTTTCAAAGGGCGTTTGCCAGATGGACAACTTGTAGCAATCAAACGGCTAACGCGAGGCACGGCAGATGAGATAATAGCAGACTTTCTCTCAGAGCTTGGGATTATGGCTCATGTCGATCATCCTAATACTGCAAAATTGATTGGATATGGGATTGAAGGAGGAATGCATATTGTCCTTGAATTGTCTCCAAATGGGAGCCTAGCTTCTCTGCTTTATGGTTGGTCTTCATTAGCTGATAATTTCACGAATTTCATTTTGTATCAATTAGACTCACATTTTAAAGTTTATCTTATTGCAGGTATGAAAGAGAAACTGAACTGGGATGTCAGGTATAAGATTGCATTAGGGACAGCTAAAGGTTTACTCTATCTTCATGAGGGTTGTCAGAGGAGATTCATACACAGAGATATTAAGGCTGCCAATATTTTGCTTACAGAGGACTTTGAGCCTCAGGTATTTTTCAAACATTAGATGCTTTAAATTTTCTCATTTATTGTTAAAATTTCCAAATTATAGCTTGATTACTTGCGTTCTGCTACAAATCATTTACATCAAGTAGAAACTAGAAATACATTTCAGCCGATGAGGGTTTTGTAATTTTAATGGTTGCTAATTGGTGTTTCAGATATGTGATTTTGGGCTGGCAAAATGGCTACCGGATCAATGGACTCACCACACTGTTTCGAAAGTTGAAGGCACATTTGGGTTTGTAAAGCTAACACTTTTTTACCCACTGTTATCCATCATATACAGTACTTATAAACATATTCATTGGTTTCTTTCCATTGCAGCTATCTTGCTCCTGAATTCTTAATGCATGGGATAGTAGATGAAAAGACCGACGTCTTTGCCTTCGGAGTATTGCTACTGGAATTAGTCACGGGACGCCGAGCTCTTGATTACTCTCAGCAAAGCCTTGTCTTGTGGGTATGTTTATCATATCTTTTCCCGTTTTTGTGCACAAGCATATCGGATGGATGGCTGCTAATGATTCATATATTGTGCGTTTAATTTTAGGCAAAGCCCTTGATCAAGAAGAATGAAATTAAACAGCTAGTTGATGCTTCTCTTGCTGATAACTACGATTCCCGACAGATGAATCTTGTGCTATTGGCGGCTTCTTTATGCATACAACAGTCTTCAATTCGGCGGCCTCAAATGAGTCAGGTAACAACAATCTATTAAAGTAGAGACGTGGGTTTGACTTAAAAATTGAATACTTTGCATCAAGCCAACCTTTTCATTTACGTGATTCATCCCCTAGGTCGTGGCCCAATCCAAATAAATTTCTGAGCCAAAAGAGCTTTGATTTCAATTCAGCCTAAACTTTAATATCTTTAATAACTTTGATTCCTACTACTCGTTTGACTCGTTGTCTATCTCCTACCGCTAATTTTAGAAAAATGCCCTGATAACTCCGACTCAACTGACAGTATTACAGTCCATTGATTCAAACCATGAACAATGAATTTGATTGATCACATTGGAACATGACTTGCAGGTTGTGCAAATCCTCAATGGCACTCTTAGCTGCTTGAAGTACACGAGAAAATGTCGATCGCCATTCTTGATAAAAACTCTCCGGGAAGAGCTACGAAATGGACAAGACAACAACTCAACCAAGAATCAACCGACGATGGCCAATATGGTTTCGGTAAAACAAGTGTTGTGACATTGGAGCCTTCAAGTTTTGCTGCAACGTGTTAATACAAATAGCTTAGTAGGAGAAAAGATGAACGAAGGACGACGGGAAGTTTAAAGGTTTCCATCAATCTTTATATCTTTGTATATATTCAAGAAGAGAATGAATAACGAAGGATAGTAGCACTTAAAGGGCATAATATGAGAAATTATTATTAATGTATTTTAAGTTTTATGCCATGTACATACCAGGCAGGGAAAAAGGACAAAACAATATTAATTTTAGCACATGTCATATGATATCCCACTTTTCCCTACAATTATTTTGTTTGTTTTATTTTTCTTTTTCACGTTTGTGCACAAAATTTTACTTTTTATGTCGCTAAATAGGTCGTGTGGGCATTTAACAAACATGGTCCTTTCAAATTTTGGCGCAGCCCAGCCCGAGCCCCACCACCGCACAACCCAAAGCTCCAATGGCATATTCTGTGGAAGCTCGAGTCAATATTCCTTTGACACCAGCCAATTCTTGTATCCAATGAAACATTTGTCAATCAAAATTTTATTTTATTTCATCAAAACTCAATTTGATTCAATGTTAATAAAGTGTTGGATGCAATCCAATTAATTGAGTCAAGACTTAAAAAAAAATTCCTGATTATCAATTTTAAAAAAAACCTTCAAAATCACAAAGTAAACTGTGAGAACAGTCGTCCTCGTATCTCGTATGCCTACATTTTTTTGGTAATCATCATTCACTGTAACGAGACAACATAACGAAACAATGATATGTTAATACGGATTAGATTTAAGATCAATCTCAGCACTCAGTCTAGACTGCGACAAATACCTTATCGTAATAATGAAACTGCGCAAGCCCAACTTTCACTGCAGGCCCATCGGCGGCAAAACCATTCATTTTATTTCTCTTTTAAAAAAAATAAAAAATGAAATAATTAAGATAAGAGATTATTTTATATTATTTCTTTGCGTGTTGCAATCCACACCCACATTCTTACCCCATAAATAATTCCTTAATCCTCGGCATTTCTTTTAGAAGATTAGTAAAATTATATTTTTAGGAAAGGATAAGACGGTAAATCTGTAACGGTAAAAAGTACAGGCGGAGTTGTCTAACACAACAGCAGCAGCAGCGGCAGACTGAGAAAGTAGAGAGGGAAAGCGAAAGAAAGCGAGAGAAGGAAAAAAAAGTAAAAAACATTTCTTTAAAAAAAAAAAAAACCAATAGAAAAATTGGTGTGAGATAGAAAGAACCAAAAAAATAAAACAAAACTGAGACCAAAGCAAGGCTGTTTCTTCACTTCAAGGCTTCAAAAGTCAAAGCTTAAGTTAAAGGAATTTTACAGGAGAAGCAATTACGGTGAGTTGTGTGTTGGTTTTGATCGGAGGAGTGAATACGGATGATATTTCCGATCGTGAGCGATCGGAGATGTGCGTCTCTGTCGGCGCGGGTGGCGGCGGCGGTGGTGGAGGAGGACGGAGGAGGAGGTTGTGGTGTTGAGGAGTTGTTAGGTGGTCGGGGATGAGGAAAGGTAAAGGAAGGAATAATGGCTTGTTGCCAAATTCATTGAAGATAATATCGTCATGTTTGAAGACAGTATCTACTAATGCTAGCACTGTTGCTTCTACTGTGCGCTCTGCTGGCGCCTCTGTTGCTGCTTCTATTTCTAATGCTTCCGAAGATCACAAAGATCAGGTTTCTTTTTAAATTCCCTTGAACATTTTTTAGTTAGTCTTCTTTAAGCTCAATAAAGCTCTTGTTATTAGTTGGAAATAAATATTAACTTGATTGATGTTAGTGTTACTCTATTTAGTTCTCTAACTTCTCTGTTTTGGAAGTAGAAAAAGGAAGATTAATGATCAGACCTATGAGTATACCATTTGTTGAGCTGAATTATAAAAGCTTAGTTTTGAACTTCTTATCATTAGTAGCATTTGATTTTGGCAAGTTAATACAATCTATTGGTGTGACTCCGATATATTTGTGAACTAGAAACTCTTTGTTCACCTTTGTTTTAGGCAAACATATTTGTAGTAGAGTAATTCAAATTTGGGAACTAATTGTCTAGTTTTGATGATTTTTAACATGCATTTGTCGAGTTGAATTATAAAAAATTAGTTTTTGAACTTTTGGATTGAGTGGGAACTTCTTATCATTAGTAGCATCTGATTTTGGTGAGTTAATACGATTTATTGGTGTGACTCCGATATTTTTGTGAACTGGAAACTCTTTGTTCAGTTTTGTTTTAGGCAAATGCATTTGTAGTAGAGTAGTTTAACTTTTTGAACTAGTTGTCTTGTTTTGATGATTCTCAACATGCATTTGTCGAGTTGTGCTCTTCACAATTTGTTTTCTATGCTTTTGCTTTTTAAGAAAAATTTGAATTTCTTACAGAAGTAATGTGGGTTGCCTTTAGTGATATTGGTGCTATTACGAGTGTATGGAAAATATAAGAGATGCAAATCTAATGAACTGGAACATTGGGGGTTAGATTCTTAATCTGTGTCATGCATCTTCTATATTCGTTTGTCATTTTTTAAAAATGATGCTTACATGATCCCACTTGTAAACTTGTCTTGCAAACAGGTGACATGGGCTGGCTTTGACCACCTGGAGCTTGGTCCATCAGTCTTCAGACAAGTTCTTTTGCTTGGTTATCAGAATGGTTTTCAAATCCTTGATGTTGATGATGCCTCTAACTTCGGTGAACTTGTTTCTAAGCGTGATGGTCCTGTGTCATTCTTACAGATGCAGCCCTTCCCAGTGAAGTCTGATGAACATGAAGGATTCAGGAAATTGCATCCTTTTCTGCTGGTTGTTGCAGGGGAGGACACCAATGGTTTAAGCCTGGGTCAAAATCGTAGCCAGTTGGGTGGGGCCAGAGATGGTAACCTGGAGTCTCTGTCAGGAAATTTTGTTAACTCTCCTACAGCTGTTCGGTTTTATTCCTTACAGTCACACTGTTATGAGCATGTCCTGAGATTCCGCTCATCTGTTTGCATGGTTAGGTGCAGTCCTCGGATTGTAGCTGTGGGTCTTGCAACACAGGTCAGTATTGATTAGCACCATCTTTAGAATGGTATAATGCTTAAAAATTTTACATACAATATCATTAGACATTACCATCTACGTAAAGATCATTAACTCATCGTTTGTGGGCAGGGATAGAAAGTAGATATTAACACTTTGATATTAAATTACTTAACATAAACTTATCAAAGGGTATCAACCATCCTATAGAGTTAATTTCCTCTCTTTCTTTGGAAGTCTAAGTTTTGATGCGGATTATTCCCATCTCTAACAGCTTCTTTTTTGTCTTTGAGTCTTGTTGATTTATTGAGATGAATAATGATAAGGTACTAGTTTCTGTATCTACTTATTATATGACTTTATGCATTTCTCATTTGACTAAGTTCACTGGTGCTGTAAAATTTGTGACTGAACTGTCTTACATATTGTGACAGATATACTGTTTTGATGCGGTCACTCTCGAGAATAAATTCAGTGTCCTTGCCTATCCTGTACCCCAGCTGGCAGGACAAGGAGCACTGGGAGTTAATGTGGGTTATGGTCCTATGGCTGTGGGTCCAAGGTGGTTAGCTTATGCCTCCAACGCTCCGCTATTATCAAACTCAGGACGTTTAAGCCCACAAATCCTTACACCTCCAGGTGTTAGTCCATCGACATCACCAAGTGGTAGTAGCTTGGTGGCTCAGTATGCAATGGAGCATGGTAAACAATTTGCTGCTGGCCTAATCAACCTGGGGGATATGGGTTACAAAACTTTGTCAAAGTACTGCCAGGAGTTGCTTCCTGATGGATCTAGTTCTCCAGTATCACCAAATTCAGTCTGGAAAGTTGGTAGGCATGCTGGAACAGATGTAGACAATGCAGGAACGGTTAGATTTTCACTTAATCTATAAAAAATTAGTACCTCTTTCTACACCTAGTTTTATACGTAAGCAAGAATGAAGTATATTAGATTATTAATTCTCGCCAGTTAAAATTTGTTGATTGTAGGTTGTTGTCAAAGATTTTGTTTCCCGAGCTGTTATATCGCAGTTTAAAGCCCATACCAGCCCAATATCTGCTCTGTGTTTTGACCCTAGTGGGACACTTCTGGCTACTGCCTCAGTGTATGGAAACAACATTAATATCTTCCGGATTATGCCATCTTGCAGGCGAGGTGGAACAGGCAATCATAATTATAACTGGAATTCTTCTCATGTGCATCTATACAAGCTGCATCGTGGGATAACATCAGCAGTTAGTATATTACTATAGAAACTGTTTTTTTTTTCTTTTTGTGGTCTATATTCACACATTTGTGCATGTGATTTATCTGACAGATGATCCAGGATATTTGCTTTAGTCATTATAGTCAGTGGATTGCGATTGTTTCATCTAAGGGGACTTGCCATGTTTTTGTTTTATCCCCTTTTGGTGGCGATTCTGGATTTCAAACTCTTAGTTGTCGGGGTGGTGAACCATTCCTTTTCCCAGTTCTATCTCTACCTTGGTGGTGTACTTCATCTGCCATCACTGATCAGCAATGTTTGCTGCCTCCACCACCTGTTACCCTCTCCGTAGTGAGCAGGATAAAATATAGTAGTTTTGGGTGGCTTAATACAGTAAACAATGTTGCTGCATCTTCAACAGGGAAAGTCTTCGTGCCATCTGGTGCTGTTGCTGCTGTTTTCCATAATTCTATATCTCACAGTCCTCAGCATGTTAACTCAAAAACCATCACCCTGGAGCATCTGTTGGTTTATACTCCATCAGGTCATGTAGTTCAGCATGACCTTCTGCCGTCGACTGGTGTGGGACCAAGTGACAGTGGATCAAGAATTCGGGCAGTTTCTTCAGTGCACATACAAGAGGATGACTTACAGGTGAGAGTAGAACCTGTACAATGGTGGGATGTATGTAGGCGATCAGATTGGCCAGAAAGACAAGAATCTCTTTCTGAGGCTACTTGTGATGGACAAAATGCTGCTGAAATAGTTCAAAACACATTTGATTGTGGGGATAATTGTGGAATAGATTTTCTGGACGTTAATGATCATATTGGTGGGAAAAAGACATTTAAAACTTGCTCTGTAAAGTCCTATGAGAGATGCCACTGGTACTTATCCAATGCAGAGGTGCAGGTTAGTGCTGGAGGGTTACCGATATGGCAAAGCTCTAAGGTATTTCTTGTAAAGTTACAAGGCCGACTATTCTTTGCTATAACTTTGTTTTAATTACTTCCTCCATTTCTCTAGATTTCTTTCTTTATGATGGATTCTCCAAGAGTTAATGTTCATGATAGTGGAGAGTTTGAAATCGAAAATGTTTCTGTCCACAAAGTTGAAATCAGACGGAAGGAACTGTTGCCGGTTTTTGATCATTTTCATAGCATTAAATCAAGCTGGAATGGCAGGTGGTGATCAATTTATATATGTTTCCTTGCAGGATTTTTTTTCCGGATAATAACTGCTGTCATGAAATGTTAGTATCTGTTTGTCAGAAGAGTTTTCGGTTAAGATTGTTTTCGACATTGTAATGTTCCCTTATGATGGCAATTGTTAAAATTTTACTGGAAATGGGTTGACTTCTCTGGCCTTCACAAATAAATCCTCAATAAGTTTTCTTAAATCTTGATGTTTGGATTAATATTTGTTAGGTAAATAAGGATATATAGTACTTGTATAATAACGCTTGTGAATTTCGATGTCTAAAACCACCCTTCTTGGGAAATTTATACAAGTAGCCACTATTTTAAAGGCCATAATATTTTATAGCCAAAAACTATTTGCCTAATCTTTATTAGCCAAGTAGACAATAAATAGATGAAATTGCCCCTGTTAATAACATAACTCAAAAACTTGTTTCGCAATGTATTTTTAATTTTTTTTTTGTGTTTAGTTTATAAAAATATAAGTATGGAAATGTAATGGTAGTACATTGTGATGAAATGGAGAAGAAATAAAGTGTGTTGGCAAAAAAATACAGTAAATTGGAAGAAGAGGATGAAATCAAGGATGAAGAAGAAAAAGAAAGTCAAAATTCCTTGCGCCTCACGTGAGGTACGAGGAAGGGCCGCGCACCATGTCTAGCGCCACGCGGCCGAGTGTGTTGCCCCTTCTCACGCCTTGCGCGAGGCGCAGGGAATTCTAGGTTTCTTTTCCTTCTTCGTCCCCGATTTCATTCTTTTCGTTCATTTTCTGAATTTTCACTTCCCAACTGGTCTTTTTAGCTCCCAATCTTCAAAATGTTAGTGCCCAAACGCCCAATCTACTTGTTCTTAAACTTAGATTTTTCAAAGTGTTGTTTGAGTGAGTTTTGGGAAATAATGCTTAGAGACAAGCAAAATATGCTTCAGGGGTAAATGGTTCGAATTTGAACTTTGTGGCTATTAAAGATTGCATTTCAATTTTGTAGCTATAAAAGTATATGAGTTTAAAATAAGGCTATTTGTGTACATTTCCCACTCTTCTTTGGGGTCAATCCTTTTTTTATTCTGGTTCATGTGATATCAAAACGTCTAGGCACTTCAGTGTGGGATATAGTTTACAGATCTTTTATTTCCAATATTTTACATGCAATCTCTTGGCTTCTAGAGTACATATAATCTACTCGTTTTTCAGTCATGCTACTGTTAAAATAACTTGTGACCTGAATCAGCTTACCATTTCTATGCGTCCAATGATTATAGAATTTCTCCATTATTCATAATCATTAGGGTTTTCTTCATTTACAGGTGTGTTTGACATGTTTATGCATGGGTGGTGGATCATGCATCTTGTCTGTGCTTTACTTTAATAATTTTTGCCTGATCGGTTGTTTCATTCAGAGGCCCTGCAGTGGAAAATTGCCCTCAGTCACTTTCTCCAGAGCTTTATCAAGCTGAAGACAAGATCATGCAACAGACTATCATTTGTCACTCGAAACCAGCATCACTTAGTTCTACTGAAAGTTCTGAGGGGGGTAAGTCATTTCTATATCGATTTTCATCTTTCTATCATTTTAAAAGAATATACTTTGGAGTCTGCAATTTGGAAGACAAGAATTTGGAATATGATATGAGAAACCCTCCTGTTGTTCCTTAAAGTGAAAAGGATAGGCAATGACTGATGATATAATTCTTTGAAGTAAATGCTGAAGAGTGCTTTCTGCTTTTTATGTCAAAACTGTCTTTCTCAAGGAAATAGTACAAGTATTTCCATCAATATTTAGTTATTTTGTTACCACTATCAATATTTCAATCTGGTTATTTGTTGTGAGTTGTGACAATTTGAACCCAAATAATTTAAGCATTAGAAAGTTAATGTGGTCATGTATTTTTCTTCCTGGTGATGAACATATTGAATTCTTTAAACATGGTGTACTCATTTTATGTTTATGACTTTCATCAGGTTCCTCAAGGAGAATTGAGAATCTGCTTGATTTCGATCAAGTGAGTAATGAGAAGTTTTTTGTACCCACTGGCCAGGATCTAAATGAGATTTACCATGGAAGACAAGAGAGTGCCATGGTTGAATCATCCACTCTGAATACAAAATCCTTAGACATTGTATCTTCTTGTCCTGAACATTCAAAAAGTATTAACCCACAAGTTAACAATTACATCCCAAATGGTTTGCCCCCATTAGAGAGTAACTCGCCTTCTGCAGAAACTCCCAATGGAACTGTTGCTATTTCATTGTTGAGTGCTAACTGCTATGATTCACATATGGATGTTCTTGCGGGGGTTCAAGCACTGCCTTCGGTGAACAGTCCAATAAATCTTGGGCTGTCTTTGCAGGAGGAGCATTGTAAAGCATTGGAGCACAATGGACCCTGCAAGTCAATTGATGTTGTAAATGATGATGTTGACAGTGGTAGTAGCCATTGCCATTGTGACAGGGAAAAACTTGAAGAGGATGCAGAAAATGATGAAATGCTTGGTGGCATGTTTCCCTTCTCTGAAGAAGGTAGGAAGCTGAAGCTTGGCTGCCCCAATTTCTTAACGGCATTGATGTTGAAGCTTCTGTTTTTCTGATAATTGAGGCTGTTCACTTTACATGTTTCTTTTCTTTGGCAGGATGATCTGTGGAAACTGCTGGTTTTTTTTTCTTAAGCTCTTGAGGAGTCGTCACCTCCCAAAATGTTGTAGAAAGTTCTATTTGAGGTCATTGAAAGAAGCTGTAGTGATATAATATATTGATGATAGAATTGCAATGCAAGGTGTGAATAAGAGGAGTGTCATGTGGTTTGCAATATGAGCTAGAGTATGCTATCATCTCTCTCTCTGACTTGTACATTTTGTAGATGGAAAATTTATAAATTCATTTGTGGTTTTAGCTTTGGGGAAAGTTTAAAACTCTTGGTAGAACTTGATTTGGGTTTGCATTCCCTGTCTTTTGATCCTTCTATGAAGCCTGTCTGTATAGATGAATTCTATATGTAAACAAGTTCTCAGTAAAGCTGTATAACAATATTTGTTTCTCAGAAAAAGAAAAAAAAAAGAAGAAATTGTTATTTTGTTTTTGCTTTATATTCTTGCTTTTCTCTTATTTGTTGCTGGTGCAAGGCCGTCGAAGTAATATCCCCTTTGGAGATGTGGCCTATTTGGTTGTCCATCTTTTATTGACAAAATGAATAATACCACACCTATCACTTAACTCCGCTGATCCAAAAGTGACAGACAAGTGTCAAGAGGACTTGTATCGCATTCAGCATTGCACCATTGAGACTGAAATGAGTGGGTGCATTTTCAGTTTCAGGAAAATAAAAGAGAACTAAAGAACAAAAGTGGGTATGTTTGTGGTTAGACGGCTAATGGTTCCTTTCGTCATCATGAAAATCTTCGATGGACAGCACCAAAGTGCTTGTCCAATCAAATGGGAGGGCCTCTCGACTTATAGCCATTTTGGTTGGTTGCCCTTCCACCCAATTGTTTTGCAAGCACATTCACCTACTGTGGCCGTGGCTGTCCTTAGGGTTTGACTTTTAAGTCACCTAGCCGATTGAAATGAAAGCCCTCATATTTTATTATATTATTATGGATCATAGTAATGTTTCACTATAACTCCAATACCTCGTGAATATTCAGAAAACCAATTTAGCTGAGATTTCATCAAATTTTAACATTGTCAATATATTTAACCTTGTTATTTTCTGCCCAAAAAGAATATAGTAAATGATAAAAATATAAGGTTTCCTTGCTACAAAATTCAATAAAAACGTTTTTTTTAAACTATAATTTACCCTTCTAATATTTTCAATATTACTCCGTTAATATTTTAAATTACTTAAAAAATTCTTACTATTAAAAGATTCTATTAACTATTTAATATGTTTTACTAATTTATCATCACATTACGATTTTTTTATAAATATTAATGTACTATTTTTTAAAATAATACCAAAAAAAATTAAAATCATAAAAATCATAACATATTTTAGTTATTGTATTTTTAATTTTTTTTTATTTTGTATATTATATTTTTACTAATATTAATATTTTTTAATGTATTAATATTTAATACTCATTAGAAATAATATTTTTTAATACATTAAAAAATATTATTTCTAATGAGTATTAAATATTAATACATTAAAAAATATTAATATTAGTAAAAATATAATATACAAAATAAAAAAATAATTAAAATATTCATCATTTCATCATAATTTAAATATATTATAATTTTTATTATTTTAAAAAATATTACATTAATAATTTATAAAAAATTATAATATAATGGTAAATTAGTAAAAATACAATAAATAATTTACATTAAATAAATTTTTTATAATAATAAGAGATTTTTTTAGGTAATTTAAAATATCAAAAGATTAAATAGGTAATGTTTAAAATATTAGGGGGTAATTTATAATTTTTTTTTATTTCCAACATAAGATAGAGGGAAAACAAAGTGCTATGCTTTTGGTCCGAAGAAATCAAGAATAACAGAGATGAAATGGGCGCTAAAAAAAATATTTATAAAATTAAGTGTTATTTCTGAAAATTTTCTCTAATAAAATAAGATGGAGGTGATCTTTGGAAGGACGGAAGAGACAGAACGCAGAACACTACAACAAAGTCATTAAAATTTTAAACAGTACACTCTTATCGTTCGATCAGCATAGCGTCACTCCTAATCTGATCGTCGGTCCGTTTATGGTAAAGCGAGTCAATTACTGTGAATTTCTTTCGCAGCATTATTAACCCCATTATCACACCCATAAAACACAACGACGACAACTGACCTTAGCGACGTTCTCGCCAGCGAAATAATACTAAGTCAAATATCTCAGGAAAAAAAAAGCCACAGCTGTGAGAATACTCTGAAAGATCTGCCTTTTTCGGATATCGTCTTCAGTCATTTTTACAAGTGACAGCGACAAACGAGCAAGAGATCCAAGCGACCATGGATGTCATTAGCCAGTTGCAGAGACAGTTTATTGAATACACTGCATCTCTCTATCGTGAAGTCAGTATCTCTTTCTTTTTTTGTTCTATAAAATTTCACTTGAAAAAGTATGATACTGTCAATAAATCTCCAGATGGGTTTTGTTCATTTAGCCCTGTAGTTGTTTTTTCAGATATCATTTCTACAGATGGCTTTTTCTTGTTAAAAAGAAAAAAAAAAAGATTTGCTTTGCGAGGAAATGAACTTGTTTTTGCTCATCGGTTTTATTTATTTATTTATATTGTATATTTTTGAAGTGGTTTTCTATTGTTTGTTTGTTTAGGGATATGTGGATGAGCAGTTCACACAGTTGCAGAAACTGCAAGATGAGAGCACCCCAGATTTTGTGGTAGAGGTTGTGTCTCTCTTCTTTGATGACTGTGAAAAGCTTATCAACAATATGGCCAAAACTCTGTGAGTTATCTTTTTTTTTTCTTTGCAACTTTTCTTCCCATTTTGGACGTCTTCTTTTTGTAGCTGATGCTTCAAAACTCTTAACTTCTTATTATATTTTTTTTTATTGAAAGAAGCACTTCATTGGTTGGAGATTTTGTTAATTGGGTTTCTCTTTTTCTTTTTCCTTTTTTTTTTTAAAAAAATAATGGTGTTTAGAGAACAGCAGAGTGTAGATTTCAAACTGGTAGATTCACACGTCCATCAATTGAAGGGTAGTTCTTCCAGGTACTTGCAGTTTTGCTACTTATATACTTCTTGCTCTTGACTAAACCGCTATATTTGATATGCACTTCTCATATATATTCTGAAAAATATATATAAACCAATTCATAATTGCTGTTTGAAAATAAGATCAATTCTAATGGATTGTTTTCTATTTTCAGTTTTAAAGTGTTTGATTAGAATATGGCTTTATGGTTAACAGTGTTGGTGCATCAAGAGTTAAAAATGTATGCATTGCCTTCAGAAATGTTTGTGAGGCCCAAAACCATGAAGGGTGAGTTTCTTTTTATGTACTCATATTGCATGATTTGTTATTTCCCCTTTGTGACGTCCAATTCATGTAGTTTATCTGTACCCTTGATTTATTTGTTAGAAAAAATTATAACTGTACTATTTGATTCAAATGATGAAAAAGTTATTTGTCTGACGTCCAAAAAAGCCTAATACACATAGTGATTTCAGAAAATTTATGTAATAAACTTGTTTCTGTGGTTTAAGTAAGAGAATATTTGCTGTTTCAAGTTTGAAAATATGAGGGCATGTCTCTTTTTGTTTTTTTAGTCCTTATATGTGTACACTTCTATCAGGTTTGAGACTTTTTGTTTCTCAGGCAATGTATGACTTCAATCGGAGTGCAGAAGGCCAAATCGCATTTGCCCTCTTGGTGTATGTCTATTTATTCTATCAAATTCTGATAGGCGGGTTATCTTTGTCTTCCTTGAAATTGCTAGTCTTGGCTTCAAATAAATAATAACATTTTGGAGAATTTGGATGTCAAATCAATTGAAAAAAGATTTTATTAGGAATTAATGGCTTCGTGCGTACCAAGAGTGTGCTATATCTTTCACCTCATTTGAATTTTTTTTTTTAACATTCAAATGTAATATCATTGATTAAATTAGTAATATTACAATGTAAGACTCTTGATATAAAATTAAAAAATTATCAGGATGTAACACAAAGATAAGATAAATCTATTATGGCTCGCCTAAACCTACTACTTTCTACGAGAGAGAACATACCCACCCCAAGGTGGGGGACTATCCCAATTAAGGGATTATTACTACTACCCTTAAGCGGGGAAACCTACCCTCTCATAGGAGGGAAAAAATTACCCTCTCGTAGGAGGGACAAACTATCCTCGCGAATGAAGGAAAACCTACCCTCACTCACGTAAAAGGGACCCAAAAAAAAAAAACTATTCGCTCACGGGAAAACAAAATAAAACCACCAATTTTATTACAACCATCCTCCAACCTATGTAAATATATCCAAACAATGACCCAACAATACATTACAAAGCAACACAACATCAATACATATGGAAAATTGGCTTAAGTTGTATCATGGGTCGAAGATTTCTTGCAAAGCTGGGAGCAGTGCTCGAATATCGAGGCTATGCCAACAGTGGTCACCTACACCCGGGAATCCTAGAATTGTTGCCGGAGGACAGGGATGGCAGAATCTGGTGGTTGTTGTGGAATCCGGCCACCATTCGGTCAAGACCCAAAATATCTACAAGGGACATGGGTCAGCCCCACCTTAACAGTAACCGTAGTGTTTCTCCAGCCAAATCAGAGTCGGGGGGAGGGGGGGTGGACTCTGCAAAACGGCGGTGGCCAGGAGTTCGCGGCAGCCGAAGGAAGCTGCAGCGGCCAAATTAACTCTGCCAAAGCCAAGACTGGTCGGTGCAGACTGGAGGAACGCTTGGCGAGGCTGTGGAGTAGTACTTGTTGCTAGGACTTGGCGGCGGCTAGAAACGGCACCAGACGGCCAACGGAGAAAGGGAGAAGACAAAGAACACGCGAGGGAAGAGATCTAAAGCTAAAAAACCAAAAACCTACATAAACTTAAAAGAAAACTTAAGTAGAAAGTTTAGAAGGCCACCAGAGAAGGGGGCCCTGGCCCCCTTCTCTGGTGGAAAGTTTTTTGTTTGGGGCGGCGTTGTGGGGGAAGAGAGTTTTAGGTTGAGAGAGTTTTTAGGTTTTTAGAGTTAATTTGTATATTTTGATATGTTAAAAGCTGATTAAATAGCTAAAATTCTCATAGTTCAGTCAAAGTTGAAAGAAGACTGATCATTCATCATTAGTGATTCATTTTCATAAGTGATATGAAGAAAAGGTAGGCTCATGCCTAATCTAACTGCATATGGACTTGTTTTCATCTTGTGCTTCTATTTGATTTATTGGTGACAGGGTGGTTTTCTGATGACTCAGAAATGTTTGATGCAGGTGTTTGAGATGTCTGCAACAAGTGAATAATGAGTACTCTATCCTGAAGAACAAGCTTCAAACTCTATTCAGGGTAAGCATAAAAGATTATCAATGAAGCTGACAGTTTATTGGATATGTTTTATAATGCAAGGAACGCCTGTATCCCTCAAAGGAAATAAGGTTTTATCCTCAATATTATCATTGGAAAAGGAGTTCCGCTTTTGAAACTTCTTTTCCTGTTTGAGACTGCCTTTTCAAATAAATCCCATCTTGGTCTATCATTTTAATGTTTCAGCTTGTTTAACTTTTGACTTCGGGAAACAAGAACCAGAGGGGATTCTTATTTCAATATGCTGTCACTTTGGATTGGACGTTCAAAAGTATTCTTGAACTGCTGCATTTATCTGTTCTCTTTTTATTAGTGTCTGTTTCTCACTTATCTTAAATTGGGCTTTTAACTTTTTTTTCCGTCTCCTTGTTTGGCTGCTGTAGCTGGAGCAACAGATCACTGGTGCTGGTGGGTCAATTCCAATGATTGATAAATGGCATTGATGTTGTCTCTTATCTTGAAAGCAGAAAGAGTGACCTGATATTGTTTAAGTTTCTTTATTAGTTCCTGTAGTTTTAAGTTCCAACTACTTTTGAGTTGCTGATGAAGTATATTATTAGATATATGTTTAAAGCCTATATGAGGATTGAGGGGAGATCCCTACAGTGAATAAACATGTCCATCCCTTCTTCTAGAAAGCATATGACTCTCATTTGTGTTCATTGGTCTAAATTTCAGATCAATCTGATACAGAATGCTGAGGCTGAATTTATCTAATATTCCTTCGCTGTGCTTTTCTTTGACCTGAACTAATAGTGTGGATCCAATCATTGCATGTGGCTAATGTGTGGTGTTCAAATGATGTCGGTAAACTTAAATTTTTTATGTAAGCCAGCAGCTGAAAGAATGTTTGTAGACTCGTTAGCATTATATCTTTTTAAGGTGATATGGGATAATTGCCTTATCAAATAATTCAGTTTTATTATCAATATGTACAGTTATGACGATCAGATATGTCAAGTTTAGCAGATTTGTTTCTATTGGTTGACTTTCTCCAATTGGGTTCAAGTTGAAAATTGTTGCCAAATCCTCACTGAACTGGACGTAGGTGCATTATGATGCGGCAGTGAAGGGTGAGAATTTGCCTTGACTGCCATCACACAAAATTTTGTCAAGGTAAGATGATCATCATGTGATGCCTATTTATGAAATCTGTTCTGTGGTCCTGAGGCGGTTCAAATCCTTCAACAGCTACAGCCTGGTCACTGGAAAGCTTGCATCTGATCTGAGCGAGTATATAGTCCCACATAAAACAACATTTGATGGGGATGTTTCTCTGGTGATAAAAAACTATAAGTAAAATCTCAGTGTGTCAATTGGGTGGTGTGCCAATTCTCTGATTGTCCTGTTTAGGATCTTGTTGCCTTTAGCTTTCCATTATGGTTTTTCTGTACCTGATATTTTAGTTCAGAATGCAAGTTCTTTTCTGCAAAATGTATTTTGCTGTCACAAGAAGGTTCCAATATAGCACATGGAACCCAATGGGAGCTTGTGCTCTTCCGCAAAACAATTGCATCTTTTGGTCCTTAATTTGACTTGCTTGGTTTTGGGCTCTCAGAATTGGTCTTGCACAAATGCAGAAACTGCAGTTTCAGTTTTTGGTAAAACGGATTCTATGAACTCAACTCTGATTCTCCTCTCATTGACATGGTTAGATGAAGCAATTAAAAGCATCATCTAATCTAATTGGACCCAATGTTCAATCGAGTTACTACTATATTTAAGGACGGTTGAGAGGACGACATGTCGTAAAGATCCCAATTGACCAACTAGAATAGAAGTAATCAGTCAACATTAATTTGGTAGGAAGACAGAAATCGGTACAGTTATGTTAGAAGGCTATCACATTTATGAATAAGAATATATTTTTGTCTGTCTAGATAAGATGAGAGATACGCGTGGAATGGAATTGTTGACACAAAATTAATGTTTCATGTACTAATTCCGAATCAATTCTATCTTGCAGCATTTAGAGGACTATGTGTTCCAACAAATTATAGGTAGTGTCATTATTCACTATTTTCGGGGAACTTTTCTTATTTTTATCGTAGACAAATATCATATAAATAATCTATCTTCCTTTTCTGGTATTGAAAAATTCATGTAATCATCATAATGCTTGAAGTATTCCTTATACGGTACGCTTGTTGAGTAGAAAGAGTGCATTTCTTGCTCATGATTCATTCAGCTTTTGTTCATGGATGGAAGATCAAATATTGGGCAAGGAGAAGACACATGATCTTAATATATTTCTCATCATTCCGACGCACTCGGCTCAGTGACCAGAAAGAGAAGATGCACTTGTTATTATGTGCATCGTGCACATAATATTAGAAGTGGTATAAAATTTCCTGGGCATATATATCTACCGACAGAATTGAATGAACAATATGGGCAAAAGGTAGAATTTAAATGTAGCGAAAAATGGCGTAGCTGGATGAAAAGGAAAGGACAAGAAAGCTCGTGTAAGTATTACTGAAACTGGTTATAGATTAATGAATTAGCAATTAGCAAAAGTTTGTAGTGCAGTCCAAGAGAAGTTCAAAACACAATGCTTATGAAAAAGAAGTGAGTATATATTGCAGTTGTTGGGTTTGGTGGAAATCACAAAACACATCTCTATATAAAATTTAAGATCGTGGGACCAATTGGGGTTGGGGTGGGCGGGGAGTTGGTTCTTTCTACACAAATGCTTTCTGCTTCATTGATTTTCTTAGGAACCTGACACTAATTGTTCTCTTGAGTGCTTCATCTATGATTTTGCAATATATATATATATATGGTTATCATTTAGTAATACCCATTGGCCATTGCTGGGTAGTCACTAGTATATAAAATATAATGATGCCCATTTGGCATTTTCAAAGTAGGAAGTCTTTCGAAAAGCTCTATATAAATATAACCTTGTTTGTTTGTTTGTTTTTTCCTGAAAGAACCTTGTTTGGTTTTAATTACTTATCTGCTGTGCTGGCCACTTGTTGAATCTTGACTAAGAAATTCAAGCGGTCCTATGTTTCTCGCGAGGAAAAAGTTTTACCATGGGTTTGTTTGTTTTTTTTTTTTTCTTTTGACTCCCATCCCAGGTCTTGAATTTATTGCGTAGAAACTCTCGTACCATCTTTCTTTGGCTTCAAGAAATGGTTGTAACACATGGCAAAAGGTTCATCATCTCAATTCTGAATATATTAATATATAATTATGTTCATACAACGTAGCTAGCTTCTTTGACTAACTTTATTAGTTCTTACAAGCATATTAGAATTAGCTTTGGAATGTGGCTTTTTCTGATATCGAAAGCCAGTCCCTGTAAAGTCAAGGTCTTGACTCTTAAGACTCTAGTAATCAAATCTCATTTAGAAACCGTCGCATACATAGCCAGACTAAATGAGTGCAACACCTAAATATGGCAAATATTTGGCCCCCTATTCAAACTTGGCTTTTAAGGTTTCATTAATCGAGTCCCCAGCCCAAGGCCATATTTATTAAATCTATACTTGTTTTTCTTTTTCCTCTAAAATCATGTTTAATATTATTTCTTAAATATTTATATATCAAAGCTTTCTCATAATAATTTTCTATCAAGCACTACGACATAATGATACGACAAGGACAGCTGGCAGCCTTGTAACTGGCTTTTGAAGTAGAGATAACACGTGTCAACTTCGAACTATCGGTGAAATTGACAGCATGCCACTTCTGTTTATTATGGCCCGTAAGAAGTAGGAACCAACTCATCTAAAGTCCAAAGTCCAAACACGGGTCACGTGATCCCCGTCCGAAACACCGCCTCTCCAAACCTGATTACCTGTTATACGAACCACAGGCTTGCACTCCACGTAGGCTCGGACAACCGTTTGCTCCTGAACCAGTTCCCAATAAAGAAGCAATACATAATGTTAATAAAATAAAAGATTAATCAACGCGGAGAGGTTTGCGCTTGTGGTTGTGATTTGCAGTAAACAGAAAGAGTTAGTAATATCAGCAACAGCCGTAAGTGTGATTCTCATTTTCATTTTCATTTTGCAATTTGCATTTGGGTCTTCTCTCACAAGCCACAATAATGAAAAAAGCAAAGTCCTTGATTCATTCGTGAAGAAGAAGATTCAAGAACAAGAACAAAAACGAGATCATCAAGCAGCTACTTCTCTTCCAAGCCATCTAATCTTCTCTCTCTAAATCTTTGTAGCTTTCTCTTTTTGATGCTGATAGCGTCGCCATTAAAGCTTTCACGCCATTTCCCACAAGAAGTCGGTACTCTTCTTTCACGGAAAAGCTTTTACATTGCCCAAAAAGCTTCCTTTCTTCTCTATATAACTCATCTTTACTCCTCACCCTCTTCATTACTACTAAGACTACTACTGCTTCAAATTCATTGCTTTCAATGGCGAAGCCAACATGCATTGTCTTCGCTTTGTTTCTTCTACAATGTAAAATACTACACGTCTTTGCAATTTTAGACCCAGTTGATTTTTTGGCTCTGCAAGCCATTAGAAAGTCTCTCGATGACATGCCCGGCTCCAACTTCTTCTCTTCATGGGACTTCACTTCTGATCCTTGCAACTTTGCCGGAGTTTACTGTGATGGTGATAAAGTTATTGCTCTCAATCTTGGCGATCCTCGAGCCGGGTCTTCGGGCCTGACGGGTAGGCTCGACCCAGCTGTTGGTAAGCTCTCTTCATTAGCGGAACTATCCATTGTGCCGGGCCGAATCATTGGGACCCTCCCGCAATCTTTATCTCAGTTGAATAACCTCCGGTTCCTTGCAATTAGTCGGAACTTCATCTCCGGCGAAATCCCGGCGACTCTCGGCCAGTTACGTGGACTGAGAACGCTCGATCTCAGCTACAACCAGCTTGCCGGAGCCGTCCCCCGCTCTATCGGAACTTTGCCGGAGCTATCCAACGTCATTCTATGCCACAATAAGCTCTCTGGTTCGGTCCCCCCGTTTCTCTCACAAACACTGACCCGGCTCGACTTGAAACACAACGACCTCTCCGGTTCGCTGGCTCCAAACTCTCTGCCGCCTTCGCTGCAATACCTCTCTCTCTCCTGGAACCGGCTTACAGGACCGGTGGACCGGCTGTTGGACCGGCTCGATCAGTTGAATTACGTGGACGTGAGCATGAATCAGTTCAACGGTAACATTCCGGGTCGGATCTTCACATTTCCAATAACGAATCTTCAGTTACAAAGAAATATGTTTTCGGGTCCGGTTCAACCGGTTGATCAGGTGACAATTACAACCGTTGATCTAAGCTACAACAGGCTGTCAGGTCAAATCTCGCCTTTGTTCTCAAGCGTACAGAATTTATATTTAAATAACAACCGGTTTACGGGTCAGGTTCCGGGTAGTTTCGTGGACCGGTTATTGGCTGCGAGTATACAGATTCTATATTTACAGCATAATTATTTGACCGGGATTGAGATTAATCCGACGGCTGAGATTCCATTGAGTAGTTCACTGTGTCTGCAGTATAATTGTATGGTCCCGCCCGTACAGACGCCTTGCCCGTTGAAGGCCGGGACGCAAAAAACCAGGCCTACGGCACAGTGTAACGAGTGGAGAGGGTAGAGTTGTGAATTTTGGTTATGTGGAGGGGCATTTTGGGAAGAGAAAAGATACAACATAGATTGTCTCGTTGATGGTTTTTTTTTTTTTTTTTGTGGGTGGTATTTTAATTCATTTAATTATTATTTTTTTTTTGGTGACAATGTTGGTAAATGCCAAATAAGAAAGTTGTTGATACGTGACAATTTTGTATTGTTGCAGATCTATGTTTCTATTAATATTATATTTTATGGTCATCTTTTTTTTTTGGGAGACTAAAATGTGATTGGTGTGTAGTGGCATTGATATCTTTGTTGCTCCTCATAATTATTACGTATTAAATTGGCCCTGAAAAGGAGTTCGATATTTTTACATTTGGCATATAATAATGAAGTGTGTCATTATCATTATATGCTACTCTTTTCTTGAATGATGTACAATCTCATTGAACCAAATTTTTGTGCTGCAATTTATAAACACCCTTGAATTTGGACGGACAAAAATCTTATAATATACGTAAATTATCCTTTTGATGATACATTTCAACGATGAATAAAGAAAAAAATCATGTGTGTTGCCTGGTTGTTTTATTTATCTGTACGATTGATATCATGGTCCTTCACTTTTCAGCTTTTGGATTGATTGCAGGGGCTTGTGAATGAGAAGCCATCATTGAGATTTTGAGAAATGAGAACAGCTAGACGTGAGTAAACTAGCATTCATCCATAATCCACTTGGACTTGGTAGTCTCTTCTCCTCTAGCAGACTTAATGGCCACGCAGACAAATAAAAAACGATTTAAAAAAAAATGGAGAAAGTAACCAAACCCATTGATGAAATTGGATAAAACTAAATTTGATTTTTATATCTTATAACTGGTCCAAGATAGAAGAGGTAGCATATTTTTTGAAAGGAAATGCCTGGATTAATGAATCATCTTTATTATCTCGAGTCTTCTTGTCAAAGAAGACATGGATATGGACATGTGAAAAAAAACTGAGATTAGGTGAAGGGTGACATAAATATAAGCTTGAGGCACATGGAGATGGAGCATAGCACAACAAATACTAACCGTTAGCACTTGCCACTTAGCTCACAGGTCAATCCATTACTATTTTTTTTCCTTTTTTTTTAAAGTGGCTACTTGTTTGGGGTTGGTTGGGAAATGGGAGGAAAATGCCAAAAGGGTTTTAAAAAAAGAAAACAAGACACATCCCACGAGGCATGAACTCAAACACCCATATTTCTTGTCACTCTAGTTTAAGTCAAATCCTAATTTTCTTATCTCTTATGTTAATTGAGGATTGATTCGTATAATTATTTTCTAATTTTCTTAGCCATTTTGCTTGGTTGACCTTTAAATATTATGGCATCTTATTTGCAGTTTACAAGCTTAGCCATTTCTTAAAAAGGAGGTTGAGCTTCTTTGCTTGATAATAATTTCTTTTTCAGGTACTGTAGGGCCGTCATAATCATTCTAAGGGTGCCCGTGTTGAAGATTAAACTTGGTTTGTTTTAAGATTGCTTCAAAGCAAAACACTTTATTGATTATGTTATAATTCAATGGGGTAGTGTTTTTGGGGGGGTTCGTGTTCTCTCATCATGCGAAGGAACCCCAACCCCAAGACAAATATGTTAAATTAATGCAGACAGCTAAAGGTCCCCCATTGATTTTGTGACCAAGCCAACTGCAAGGGCCAAAGAGGGATGGAAGTCTTGAATGAATGAAGCATAAAATTTGATTATTTGTTATCATTTCAAAAGGTGGTTCTAGCTGTTCCGTTCAGAAAGCAAAAACTGTGAATCTTGATCTACCTTTGTAAAAGAAAGCAATTTCCTTGTTGCTTTGTAAATGGTTTATTGAAGATAATATATGCTTAGTTCGAGTATCAGGGTTTGCGCTTAGGCTTTCTCGTTTGACTCGCAAAATATTCTCCGTTAGTGGAACTGGTTGCATAGAGCATAGTACAGACTTGGAATAAAAATCCCAAATTACCCATTGAAGATCGGCATTAAAAAAGAGTTAAAACAATAAACCCAATAGCTCTAGCAACTTCAAAGCAAATGAATAATACTATTATATTCCAAATTATTATTTATTATTTACTATTTTAGGAATTGTCATTTATTAATTAGATGGTAAGTATTTATAATTTCCAAATTAATTAATTATGTTAACACATCGTATGAGATGGTAGATTTACGCTGACAACTTCTGATATACAATATTATTTGAAGGGAATTCCTTTGATTTGGTCCAAAGTAGCTCGAATACAAAAAATAATAAAACACTTTCAAGTAATATTTGAATTTTTTTAAATTTAAAATGAGTTAAACATTTATTGAATTTTTTAAAATAATTTATTACACTTTTTCTCGCTGGAAGTGAAAAAAATGATGGTCTAATCTTCTAGACAAACAAATTGTAAAATGTTAAGTCGCGGCCCACTTACGATTCTAACAGTTTAATTTGACTGGGCTATGTGGCCGGTTCATATGGAACCCGCACAAAGCGGGAATATGAAAACCTCCATATCTTCCCGTTGCTAGCCTGAGCCATAAAAGCAATATATGCAAAAGAAAGAAGAAGAAGAAAAGGGGGGATAAAGAAAAGAAACGCGCAAACAGGCAAGATGATTTGCATTGGGCTGATACTGATACAACAAAACCTTTTATTCAAAGAACTTTCTACACACTTATCAATATCATAACTCTTCACATTATTGGTTCGTTTATGTACAGCTAAAATGTGGAAGACATTTTGCATATTTCTTGTCATGTTTTATCATATGTAACAGCAATTTTGAACTGCTTTTATTCAACATACCATATTGTAAAATAGCTTCCAGATATCACAAATAAAACTGTCTCCTTCGGATTCTTTTCTTGTTTGCAGCAGTTGGAGCTTCTCCCCTCCCTGGAAATTCCCATCTGACAACATCTCCATCCCAAGAAGAGGTAACTAGCATTGGTTGACTTGGGTGCCAACTACAATCTCTAACAGGTGAAGTATGGTACTTGAGTATCACGACTTGATCACCAGTCACCTACAATGATGCCACAATAAAAAGAGAATATGATGCAAGGGTAAGAACAAACAGTTACAAGTAATATTTTTAATATTCAAGCTTTATATCAGTTGGAAGGAAGATCAACATTATCATTTCTTATTATCTTTGATTTGGTGGTTATTAGTTGAAAATATCATCCATGAATAGCATTTTCATCCACAATATCATACTTTCAACAAGTTCAGAAGAATGATAAAATAGCTTATTTATAATCCAGGTGACTGTAGGTCTCTGTCCAGTCCAATTCGGCACCAACTGGTTATTTGAATCTCCTTTCACATAAGAACTGGAATAGTTCAAGAGGATTGCCATGTTTCATTTGCAATTAAATAGACAGATTAAAACATGAGAACAAGATTTGATTACTTACCAAGTCATAAACATAAACACAAGAATCATGGGATCCAGTGTAGATATACTTTTGGCCCGTGCTGCAGAAAGTGATTCAAAAGAGCAATATTACCAGAGGTTTCAAATCTATGAAATCAGATGGTAAACATAATCTTGCCACAAAAAAATAATAAATAATCAAAGCATGGTAAAGCCTGCTGAAATCATTACAAAATTTGGGCCTCTGGGCAACTATATGTAAACACATCAGACAAACAACTTCAGATTTGTCAAATGATATGATCAAAGATTTATGAAGAAGAGACTACAGTTGATACCTGTATTCAGGGGAAAAGTAGCAACGGATAAGAGTGCGCAAGACAGAATGACCTTTATATGTAGCCACTGATTGATCACATGGATGTTTTAAATCTCTTGCCTGGGGTGGGTAATCCATCCATCTATAATCCCATTCATAATTCCTAAACCCTAAATTGCTGGAATGAAAGAAAAATATAATTAGCTCTCTTGATGCATGTTTCAGTGTGTGCTCAATCTGGAAAATGTATAGATGACATAGGAACTATCTATTTGTTAACCCAGCCTTTTCAGAACAAAGTAGATTTCTTTGCCTAATAGAACCAGTGTGATACATGCAAACATCGAGAAGGAGAGTATATGTGACAATCATCTTATATGAACTGCATTTCATAAAAATTAACAAATTTAAAGGGCACCGTATGAATCAGATGGAAATTTACCAGGTAGTATTAGAGGACATTTTCCGAATATCCCAAAGTTTGATGGCCTGATCTTTACCATTTGAGATCAAATAACGACCATCTCCATGGGTATCAATAAATGTAATCCCTTCTAGGTGTCCCATCAGGACCCCAGCTGGCTTACCTTTTGCATTTAGACAACGTCTATCCCACACCTGTAGAAAGTATAAGAACTTAGCAAAATAAATGCAGCTATCTTCATCCTCTTTCTACATCGCATTCTGATTTATTTGTTAAACTTTACTATCACCAAGCACAATTAATGATGGAAAGTGCCTACACATTAATACTACTGCCCCAGATCAACTGATACCTCGCCTTGTAAATTATAAGCAGCACCGAACAGGCTTAAGAAGTATCATGTCAAAGTTCTAAAATGACAAAAATCTTACAAATATAATGAATTACAAGGCATCATCTATTATTGTGGCATCCATTATCATCCCCACCATCCTACTAAACACCACAGTCAGCAGTTTTGATTCAATCTGCAAAAGGATAACACTCTCTATCAAATTTTAGCTGCTCAAATTACAATGTTGAGGTATGGTAATTCCTGTACTTGCCCCTCCTTTGATAGCTTTCTAACACTGCTAGGACTATATTTTCTAGGGTTTGGGTGCAACCCTCCTGAAGCAACCTAAATGAATTACCATCTTAGAAAGTGATCCTGACCAAAAAGCCATCCTGAAGTTAAATTTAGGGCTTCCACTTTTACAGAATGCAGAGCAAGTACTTGGTCCAGCAAACTAACAATTAAAGCCTAAAGCCATATGAAGTGTGTTCCAAATATTAGTTGCATAAATAATATACTCATTTCTTTTGGCTGCTTATAGATGCATAATATGGTACACATTTAAACAGCATTACAATACTCCAAGATCAGAGAAAACTCGCCTCAACTAAACATAACCCAATGCCAACCAGTCAGTCTCAGCTACATATGAGTTGGAACAAATTTGATGGTATGGCTGCATTAATATTTTTTTTGCACATCTGCCATTGTGATCATTATTTGAATAACCAGGAAACAAGTTAACAGACTATAGAAAGTGTAACATCCGCAGAAATTGACTACCAATTAAAGGAAACTCACAAGAACAAGTTCTTATTACAAAGGATCTATACTTTTAGTCAAAAAAAAGAACTGAATATACCTTGCATAGATTGTCATCACTCCCAGAGTAGATTAGATGGCCACTTTCATCGGCAAAACATACAGTGTTTACATCAGACTGCAACATAAAGGTACAAATTTATTTAGAATCTGGACAAATATGCATTTCCACTCAAGGAGAAGTATCCACATTGGAACAGAGCTTTTTTATCACAATAATGAGAAAGAAATAGAAATCAAGCAAAAACAAAATCACAGTTTCAGGTGAATAATTCTTTTAACAAAGCCAATTAATTTTACACCAGCCATTTTAATTTCCAATGTCCCTCCTAAAAGATAAACTAAAGTTCATACGCATGATAATTTCCATCAAGGACTTTTATCACAGAGGACCAGATGGAATTAGCAAAGCCCTTAGAACTATGTGAGCCAGCATAATCTGGGCATGGCATAAACATCCAAAGAGTATAAAATCAAGTGAAAAGCAAATTGATGATGTAATACAGGATGATCACTGGACTCGTTTTTACCGTGTGTGCCGCAATCCTAAGAGAAAGCTTATTTGCTTCAAGATCATAGACATATATAGAATCATCACTACTTCCAGCAACAAGTTCTCGCCCATCAGTAGAAAATTTGACAGAGAAGATTCCAAAAGAATACCTTCCGTCATCGACAGCAGAAAAGTCCAATCCATCATGTATCTCCTGCATAGAAAAAATGTCAACCAAATTTGGCATGGGAAAATCTCCGATAGTAAATACAATAAAACAAAGATATGCTTGAATTACTCAACAAGACAATGCTAAACTGTTAAAAGGTACTGAGTTAGAACTTTACAGCAGAACAAAATTTACAAAAACCATGAATCCATTATCCATCTTTAGAGATATCATCTTGAGGATATCTATTGTACATAGGAAAGGGTGACTAAGAATTTTACCACGGGAAAGAGCTCCAGTAAAGAAGACAAAACAAAACACAGATATGCGAAATTATTCATCAAAACAGTGTGGCTTAGCAGTTATGGGGTTATCAATATAACTTTTCAGAAAAAGGGACACCTCATACTGTGTATCCATGTTGAGAAAGACTTCATTTCAAGTATCTATGATGAACAGGAAGACCAATATCCTGGTACTGATGAAGTGAGGGGTTTTAATCATATTCACCATTTAATGTGTTTATTACCTTCTGTCCTCCAAGCCAAAGTCATCATGCCACATTAAAAATAGTTCTTGTTGCCACATTTTCTCAAGTGATAAATGTTTGACTATTGGATAGAGGACAACTTAAGACACAATCATCCAAGCAATGTAATACCAGACCTAGTTATCCCAACTCCCTAATTACCAAATATGTAGATTTACATGTACATTTGCATGCAGCAATCATTCTCATCTGTACATTTACATGACCTGTAACCCCTCCATGCTGATGAGCTAGTATACTGGCTTATCAGGTTATAATCTAAAAAAAATCATCAATAAATAATAATAATAATTAATAAATAATGCCAGAGCCAACAAAGACAGAATGATTGGCCTAGATAAGAAGTGATGTCACAAAATTAAGGTAAGCCATTGTATTTTAAATCTATGACAAGTGTAAGTTCTTTTAAGAGTATTTGTACATCATACCGTAACATTTGCAAGAGACTCTGTTGCCCTAGAACCAACATTAACAATATGTACAATAGGTGACATGCTTGCATAAACCTGCAAAAGCAAAATAAATACTAAGTTACAGGAAAAACACATATGTTCAGGTCCAAGCCATTGGGAGATGCACCTCACATCATCAAACAAAATCAATATGGGATGATAAAATGCCAACTTATATTGCTAATTTGATGAAAGATATCAAATTGAGAATGAAGCTCTTCAAGGTAATCATTAGTAGTTTGTCTATTTTTGCATACTAGTTCTTTTATATCCTGTATGATGGCATTTTATAAGTCTAACAACTTAAAACTACACTATAACAGATTTAGGTGGTAATAGGAAAACAGAGGAGTCTGAGTAACTTGGGCTCTTGACCTGGTTACAGCATTGTCAACCACAATTTGAGTACAAATCAGTGGGCATCCTCCAAGACCTTTACTGAGTTGTAAAATTCTATTGAGGTAGCTGTCAGCCTAGAATACCTTATTTTGGATAATGGAACAGACAGCAGGTAGTAAATATGTGATAGATCATTCTAGTTCTATTTTTGTTTATTAGTCCTAGGAAAAATTTCTGTGCTATTTATTAAAACAAAATTCACCATAAAAATCTACAACAAGGCATGTGAAAAGGTGGGCTCCATAAAAGAAACTATCTGTGGCAGGTTAACATTGTAGCAATGCAGCAATAGGCTAAAGTAAGACTTTCACAATTAAAACAAGAAAACTTGAGAATCAAATGCAGTTTGCTTGTACAAAATGTAGTTGAGCATCCTCTTAATTGCAAATGGAAGATAAAGAGTAATATCTCATCCAATTAAAACATGCATCTGTACATCCACTATTTCTTTTTTTTTTTGGCATCTAACCTGTCTATGAGTCCATTACTAAAAAATGAGCACATGTCAAGGAGAATGGTTTTCACCTATTGCAAGTAAATTAAATACTAAGAAACACTAAGCCTATACATGTACATGTACCATAAACAATTTTTGGCAAGTTTCTCCTCCAACCAAACGTAGAAAGATAGCAAAAGCTTGATCAAAAACCGTGACTGTTTCAAATCACAAGGGATTTTCTACATGCAGATTAAAAAAGCCACAAACACAAACTCACAAGATGGCGCTGATCCGGGGAAAGAGATGTGTCCGTAACTGTCCAGTGCAAACTTTTGGCAAGAACATCCTTCTGTACTTTCCATCCTCTCTCCACATCATATATTCTAATTTGGCTTGCCTGAAATTAATATTCTAAATAACAGTAAGTATAAATTACAAAATCTTTCTGCAGATACACTTATCACCCTTTGCTTGCCCAGCTTTCTGAAGGATGAGTTGGAAAATAAGCAAAATAAAGACCAAAACCTCCTCTAGAATATCATGAATTATGACCACTTTATACATTGAGGACTACTCTGTTTCAGACAGATCAGTGAACAAAATACCTGAAATCCAGCAATAAACAAAGAACCATCAGCAGAAAACTGAGAGACATATGCTCGGCTAGTTGCTTGGTCCACAAGCCAAGGTCCATTGACTGGAAAATATCTACTTAGCATATGACAACAGTCCGCCGATGAAAACCTCCCTCTTCCCGAATAATTACCTTCTCTACCAGCCAACATCTTCACTGTGGAAACAGGCAAATCCCTCTTGCCGGGTATCACTTTGCTTAGATGCTCGTTGGGTGCTGATTTGAGCTTGGTGAGCTGTGCAATTTCATGCTCCAAATCATTCAACGGTTTCTTGGATTTGCTCCTACTGTTACTAACTTCATTGATGTTCCTCCTACCATCACAGAATTCAGATTCTATCTCGAGCCTACTCATGGCGTAACCCATTTCATCCATGTCAAAACCAATTGCTGCCAAAAACATTTTAACTCGAAATCATCACCTACTTTACAACTGCTTAAGCATTTAAAACAATGTTGAGCTTTTCACACCACCCCTGTAAGCAGCTTCTTATAGTGTCTCCATCCTGCAAAATTAATATGACCAGCCAATTCCTCCAATAATTGTAGAATTAAATTTTTGTAACACTTCTTGCTTCAATAAATTTATCAGCTTCGTTTTTAAGCTAAATACCATCGCCAGCAATTGAGATATCGATTAAAAAAAAACAACAACAACAACAAAAACAAGGACTATAGATATGAAACTATATATATGAAACGAACTGGACGGAATCAGCTACTATCTTGACAGACCAGCAGCCATAAGCTTCCGCAATTAAGGCGCATGAAATCAGAAGAAGGGGATGAATCGTATTATATGTGCAGTGCACCGGGATTACAAACCTTTTAGTTCAGAGGCTCACCTCGTTTTGTTGCCAAATTTGGAGTCACTCGGAATTTGTGTGTTGGATTGAGATTTCAACGTTGTCTGCTAATGCTATGCTATTATTGCCAACACTGAAGAAGGATAATACACACCCGATATTTAATTGCATTCATTTTTGCTTTTCCCTCTCTCCATAGTCCATACATATATATGCTCTATCTTATTATTGTCATGGTCACCGGAGACCGGACCGCCTGCGTAACGTTGCTTGTTAGGGAAGCTCCGCGACTGCAAGGATTTGCTTCGGTATGACACGTGTCTCTTTTGAAGGTCATGTTTGTAAATTAACGAGCACCACTGCTTGTGCTGTGGTTAATTGGGTCCTGTTTTAAGATATTCTCAAATGCATTCCCCCGTGTTCAAAATAAATAGAATGTTATTATCTGTATAAATTTCTAACAAATTAGTGTGGTATGAAATTAATTAATTAATTAAATTAGTTACAATATATAAAAATATGTAAATGTAATATTACTCAATAAATAAATATAAAGCTTATCTCTAAAACTAGTTAAATTTTCTCTATTTAAGTCTTAATATTACTGGTTGCTGTGTGCAGTTTCTCTTTTCTGTTTTTTTTTTGTTTTTTGAACTGTTGAGTTTATATGGACTGAATTCCAAAGGTGTAACGTAATGTAACTATGTAAGTAAGTCCAACATATGTTAGGTAGGTCATAATTGTAATTTTGTAGAGAATTGCACAATTCTTCCGGGGTAAATGGCTACAACCACGACATCGAAAGGTGATTTCATTTTTTTGTCTAATTTTATCGTGATAAGATTAGTTTTCTTTTTTGAACCGAATTATTTTTAAAGATTATTATTATTTTTAAATTTACTGGAGATTTTCATATATATAATTTGATAACTATGCATATAATGGATATATATATATATATAAACAAAATTCTCTTCTTAAAATACAAACCAGAGCCATTCTTTGTATTGTAAGACAGCGTGTAAACAGGGCATGATAATAAACCACGTGGGCTTGAAAGCCCGTCCACAAATTTAAATAATTGATTCATTAACTTTTTAGTTTTTTTTTAAGTGCTCATTGCCGACATTTTGCGGTTGGAGGTTTGTCGTGACTCCAACCTAAGATCATCACTAGTGGCCCAGCGTAATTTTTTTTGTTTTAATCATCAATTATTATTAATTGAATTAATAGATGTTATATTTTAGCATCGCTGATATGACATCATATAGATTACCGAGAATACATAAAATAAGATTATTGAAGTACGCTCAAATTTAAATCCAAATTATAAAATTCATTACGAATAATTATTCTTATAAATGAGATTTCTGTCTTATTAAAAAATGGAAATCCTATCCTCATAAAGTAAAACCATCTTTATATAAAATGAAAAAAATAATAATAAAAAAATAGCATCACAAACTTAACATCTCTACTAAATAGAGAGATCAATACTTACATGCTTTAAACAATCTCCAATACATAGTTTACCGGAATGAATACGCAACCAAACGTGTAACAGTGTAAAAAAAAAGAAGAAGAAGAAGAAGAAAAAAGGCGGCCACACTTGGTGAGGTGGCCCAACGTAATCCAAAAAATTAAAAAATATCCCTCGTTTGTACATAATTTGGTCATATAATGTTGACGAAACAAGGGAAGGTAAATCGCGGCTCAATAATTGGGGTAATTTCTATATAAATTTTTTAAAAAAAATTTAAGAAATAGGCGAGCTATGATAAAATCAATTTAATCAGGGTGGGTTATAATATAGGTTGTAGTGATGAGATGCTGGGGAATATTTTAAATTTCCAACCCCACGTAAAAGCGAAGTGATCTTCTTAATAGGTTTTATACAAAAATTCTTATTTTATATGGTAACAATGCTAATATAGTAAATTCCACACATGCAAATTAAAGATCAGTTAGCCAAAACACAAATTTAGGAGATCGTGTGAGTGCAGCAAAAGTGACTCTTTAAGGACAGAAGAGCACTGCCTTCAAATATTTTTGTGGCCTTGCAGTTTCGTTTATTATCAACTCGTTGCATTGAACTTAGAGCCCTGTCCTGACCCCACCCGACCCAAATGTTGTTATTATTATTATTATCGGGAAAAGAAAAAGAACCACTGAGGTGATCCCAATCTTAGTTCATATTTGAGAATTGCATAACCGACAATCCTCCGTCATCAAAAGGGCAAATCTGCGCAATACGATGGACACTCAGCCCAAATCCTGCCGCCCGCTGATTACATCTTTACATGGGTTCAAGTTCAACCACGCATTCGTATCTCCATGGACCGGCCTATAACAACCTCGATCCATTTTCACAGCATAACAACAACATCAATAATAATTACATGAATATTTAATTAGGGATGGGGCCTAACCAGAATGACACAGAAATTATAAAAATATAATGATATAAAAAAAATTATTCTTTAAATTATTAATAAAATGAGGATGAAATTAAATTTTTCTATTCTATTTTTGTTCGTGCTTTATTTTATATGAATATATTAAATATAATTTTTAGTATATAATTACATAATTTATCAATTTTTTTATTTTATAATTTGTATTTAACTAGATACTAAAAAATATTTTAATAATATAATTTTATTAATACAAATTAAAAATATTTAATAAAAATACATAAAATTTAATATTAAAGGCATTTATTTTTTGGTTGAGCCGTTAATTATTATTAATTTTATTTTTTCTATACTCTTATCAAATTTGCTCAATTACTCTATTTGTTCTCTCATTAAATTTATTATCTTATTTTAAGTACAAAAATTTAAAATTATAACAAAATTAATTTTAATAGCATTGAAATCTACATTTAGTACAAGTAGAAGATTTGTAAGTTCTCATTATAATAGATTACATTCAAAGGCATTAGAAGCTTTGATATTTATTTAATATTGGTTATGAAAAAAATTAAAGATTTGGCATATAATTACTTATTATTTATAAAAAAAAAATTATTTTATTTGATTTTAACTAATTATTTCCTATATGATTTATTTTTATCATCAAGCTTAGATTCAAGTTATTTTTCAAAAACTTAATGTCATGTATCTATTGAAAATATTAATAAAGATAAACTTTGGTCCAGTTTATTGTAAGTTTGATTATGTTAAATTATTTATTATATTATCTTAAATAAATTAATAATAAGTTAAAAGCAGTTTATTTATTTTTAAGATTGAAGTCTCAATCTCATGACTTTTAACGAGAGAAGATAAAATAATTAATAATAAGACAATGATACTGGAATATTATTTTTTTGTTTTTGTTTTATTTATTATTTACTTAAAATTTTATTTATTATTTGTATTATTGAAGGATATTATTATATTATTTTAGTTTGTTAATTTATTTTTTTATCATAATATAAATGAATTTTATATTATTAAAATTTGTGAATATAAATTAATATTTGATATTAATAAAAATGAGAAATAGGGGGATGAAAAAGTTACAAAGAAATTTCTCATTTTTGTCTCGCTAAATTTTTATAAAAAATAAAATAAGAATAAAATTTAAAATAAAAAATGTGACAGAATACATAAAAGGTCTCCCCACCCTCGTCCCACTGCCATTTCTATATTTAATAATTTATATATATATTTATACAATATGAACTTTATTAATAGGTCCATCGGATAAAAATATAGTTATGCGTCGTAGCAAATATAGATAATAATAATTATAAATGCACAATTATAATTTGATTGAATAAAAATACTATGAAATGGTTTCTGAATCTTTCAATTTAGTATTTGTGAGATTTTTACCCCTAAATATCAATTTTAGATGCCACAATTAAAATACAGTTATGTTGGAAAAAAAAGTTTCAGAATTCTAATACAATTAATCAAACCAGTTCAATTTATTTGTGAAATTCCGGTTTATGACATCACTTTAAAATAAATTCCGACTAATTGTAAGAAAAAAGGAAAATTGACATTAGTTTATAGGGAGTGCATTTGGAGTCTGGAATTTGGAGTGTCAAGCGACAACCATTCAGATGCTGTAGTTAAGAAAAAGAGCATCGTAAGATTCAAGCTTGAGATTGCGTTTGTAGCTAATAGGCTACTAGTTAATTGTTCTATCCTTTATGTTGGCTGTCTCAATCACCGAACAATGAAGCGCGTCTGGAAACTCTCAGACGTAGCAGCGCAATACGAGCTCTTTTCTTCCCCCAAACACCACCACCACCACCACTACTACTACTACTCTAAACCCAAAACCCTACCCCCACTTTCCCTCTTTGCCCTTGCAAATTCCTCTATTTACAGATCTACCCGCGAATTCTCCGCCCCCCCGCCAACCAACAGCAATGGCTTCGCAAGCGTCGTCGCATTGTTCACCCAAACATTAGCTCCTCTGCACCGGAAAGATCTCGCTGAACCGATGTCGGTTTTGCGCGACAAACTTTTGGAATACGTCGATGATTTGGATACGGTTTTTAGGGTTTTGGACGAGAAGGGTTTGTCTCTCTTCAGGCGGCATAGTGATGGATCTGCTTTCATTGAGCTCTTGACGCAGTTGGATTCCCGGCCTCAGTTAGCAATTGAGGTTTTATTATTTTATTTTAATAACATCTCAATTAACTTGCTTTCAGATTTTCTGCTAAGTTTGTTTAAATTTTTTTTTTTTAAATTTAATTTTTGAAAGCTGCTTACATTGAAGTTTGGACTAATCAAAATATGTAAATTGGATTGAATTGATCTGAATGAAATGTTCAAATTCCTTTTAATTTGCAGGTATGAACTTTCTTTACATCGCAATGATATTAGGAAGCCATGGAATGCGGGGAATGGAAATTTTTGTACTAGATATTTCAAAATTTTATTTTTATACATAATTAAATTAACTGCCACTTAATTGCATTTAGGACTTTTGTATATTTTAATTATTTATGTTCAGGTTTTTAATTGGAGGAGAAGGCAGGCTGAGTGTGGTACTCCAATGACACATGAGGAATATGCTAAGGGTATTTTTCTTGCCGGTAGGATTAAGAATGTAGATCTTGCGTTCGAGCTATTTGCCGAGGCTAGTAACAAGCGTCTTAAGACAACCAAGACTTATAATGCTCTAATGGTTGCATGTATGCGTAACGGTCTTGCTGATAAATGTCGGTTACTGTTCCAGGATTTGAAAGGGGAAGCAAATATTAGTCCTTCAATTGTGACGTATAACATTCTTATATCAGTTTTTGGTCGCTTGTTGCTGGTCAATCACATGGAGGCGACATTTCAGGAAATAAAGGACTCAAATTTCTTCCCAACCGTGGTCACATATAATAATTTAATTGCTGGATACATTACTGCTTGGATGTGGGAAAATATGGAAACAACTTTTCAGACGATGGAAGTAAATCCAGATACTGATACCTACTTGCTAATGCTTCGAGGGTATGCATATTCTGGTAATTTGGATCGGATGGAAGAGATGTATGAATTGGTAAAAGATCGTGTTGACGGTAAGCAATTCCCATTAATCAGAGGCATGATATGTGCATACTGTAGGAGTTCTGTTACGGACAGAATTAAAAAAATTGAGGCTTTAATGAGGTTGATTCCAGAAAATGAGTATCAACCTTGGTTGAATGTGCTATTGATTAGGGTTTATGCTCAAGGGGATTGTTTAGAGGGAATGGAAAAATCAATAGATGAAGCATTTGAGCGTAAAACATCTGTAACAACAATTCATGTTATGAGGTCCATTATTGCAAGTTATTTCCGATGCAATGCAGTGGACAAGCTAGCAAACTTTGTGAATCGTGCTGAATCTGCTGGGTGGAGAATCTGCCGGTCCCTTTATCACTGTAAAATGGTCTTGTATGGATCACAAAAGCGCCTAGAAAAAATGGAGAGCGTCCTTAAAGAGATGGAGAATTACAGAATTGACCCAAGTAAAAAGACATTTTGGATAATGTACAAGGCCTACTCAATGTGTGGTGAAAGACATAAGGTCAAGCCAGTTTTAGGATTAATGTGCAAGTATGGGTATGATATTCCTGGGGATATTAGTCTATCATAATATACCAAGTTACTCAGCAGCACATGGTGTGCTGGAAGTTGCAGAAAGCATTCAGGTGTATATTAAATGGTTCATCTTCTGTAAGATAGAATTCAGATCAAATAGTTTACAGGTACACAATTTTCTCATAGTTAGTTCTTTTTTAAGTACTTCATATAATGTTCTCTGTGGTCTCAACCTCTCGATGTTAGTATCAATTCATTATGTCTGTAATTTATATGACCCTTTGCCACTGTCAGTAAATAGGCAAGGAAGTTATCTGATTGATTTTGAAGTTTAAATCATAGAAACTAAAGAGAGAAAAGAATTTTTTTATAAAAAATTAAGAAAGGAAAAGAGAGTCCATTTAGAAACAACTGCATTCTACAATTGTGAAAGTTGCAGAGAGAAGTGCTACGGATATCAAGTCCATTATATCTAATCTCTCTTACCATGTACTCGAGGACAAGTCCATTTGAATTGTATAAAGCTGCTTTCTTTTTTCATCTAAAATTATGGTGGCTATTAAAAGTCGTGTCATCTAACAAGATAACATGACCCTTTTACTATTAGTCACCAAATATTGCAACAGGATTGTTAATATAACATTTAGAAACCACCTATTGGTCCAACTCACAAATATCTTGAGTAAAATTTATGATTACAGGTATCTGTCAACTGGGTATTCAAGTAGCATATGTATACATGGAGCCATCATCATTTGAAGTATGAAAAGTAAGAAATAAATGTCATCCAGAAAGACTAGATGGTCTTCTTTTAGCAGCTAGGTCAAACTAGTGTTAAAATAGGCTCTCATCTTTTGGGTTGTGGAAGTAAGAGTTAGGAATTTGTAGAATATCACTACAGGATGAGATAATCAAAAGAGGTAGAGGATTAATGGTGTCTACTTTTTTGTTCTTTTTGTAATTGGCAAGTCTATTGTGGGAATTACTCTAGTTTGCTGAAACAAGTAGTTGATTGTTTGTGTCTGAGCTGCAATCTGATCATTGTTCAATGATGATCAGGTACTTTAAGAATTGTTGGACCTATGAGACCAATTTATCTGTTGTGTTTGAAGTTTTAGCAAAACCTATATTTCTGAGTACTGTTGACTCTTGTCATTCCAATGAAGATATTAATTATTCCGTGTCAAAATGTTATCAAGTTTAGGTTAAAAATCTATGTTCCATGAGCATATGGTCTATTTGAATTTTCAGTGTCCTAAAATGATAAGAGTCAAGTTTAGGTTAAAAATCTATGTTCCATGAGCATATGCTTTCAGCATGGATGCCAGCAATTTCTGGTGTATGATATATCTCAGCATATGTTTGCATTGAAATAATTATCTGAGCAGTGGACTTTAATTTGGTCTTTTCTCCTTTTACTTTAGCCTGGTAAACAATAAAATAATTCTACAGTATTCCCAGAGTTTGCTTATTTTATATTCTTGTGCCCTGAATATTTTCTTATGGGCAGCTTGAGTTTCACCTTACAGAAACATGTACCAGTTAAACAATCACATGGTACTTAACTGTCAAATCTCGAAGTAGTATCTACATATTCAGCCATATCAGAGTTCTAATAATTAAAATGATGTAACATAAATCCTTTTGGGATAGAGATACTAACTGCATTTCTCTCTGATCTATAATATTTACTGTAGGTATGTAATGTTAGGAAAAGAAATCAGAAATTTGGATGTTAAAACTTATTGTCGGACACTCTTATTCGGCTGGAGTATATGAATGTTTGTTCTTGAAAAGGTACTTAAGTTCTTTTTTACGGTTGCTCACATGATTGATTGATTATTCATTTTATTGCAGAGATTTGAAGACATTGTGTGATGGGCTCACCACCAATATATTGAATGCTTATGGAAACCGATAAAAAATTCACGATCACCTGCACGATGCTGTACACAAAAACCAGCGCAGAGTCTTGTGTTTTTTATTAAATTGACTTTTGACTTAATTTTGTAGAATAGTTGAGGACATGGGAGGGAAGCAGACAGTTTTTGCCCTGGATTGAGGAAATAACAAACTGGTTAGTGAAGCTTGCAAGAGTGAATACAGGTCCTACTCAAAGTGACCCTGAAAGTTACATTCTGGAATTTACAAATAATCAATTGTATTAGTAGTTCCCTCGATCACTGGAGCAGTTTTATAAGATTTATGGTGTAAAGTATTATATATAGGTAGTTTGAACTGATTTCTGTGATTGAGATTGAAGCAATCTCTACTTCCAGTGCTCAAGGCTTTTCAGCCTCACAAGTTAAAGAGTTTCTGATTCGAGCCTCTTGATCTTATTTATGCTGAAACATGAATTATAATGAGGAAACTAATATCTCATTTTCTACTCAAATATATCAATTATTATTATTTTGGAAGACTTGCAATTGCAGGTTTACTAATCATAACGAGGAAGTGCTTGTGTCACCAGTTGAGCAAGGGATATTATCAATAATTTTTTTAAAGTAAGGTCTAATTTAAAAAAAAAAAGTGATATTAAGAGTAATCATTTAGCAAAATATGCACTAATGTTATGCTGTTAGAAATATTTTATTAAAATTAACAGATTTGTATTTAATATGCATCAAAGCACCAAATTGTTCTTTTTAATATAGATTCTAAATTTTTATTGACTTTTGAATAAATAAATAATAATACCAATAATAAAAATTAAAAACATAATAATAATAACTCTTAAAAGAGTGTAAAAAAATTCAAGCCGATCAAATGCTATGGATAGTCGCTGTAGCAACAATTAGCCACAACCACAATAGCCTGTTGGCGGGCCGTCGTTGCAACCATTATGTCCGGCTAGATCAAGCTGGCCAAGGCCTGTTGGCAGCTAGCTGCAACAATTTTTGGCCTGCCTGATTTTTTATTCTATTTTATTATTTTATTTTTTAAAAAATATTTAATATATATTTAGAGGGTAAAATAATTTTATTACTCTTAATTTTAACGAAAGATTCTTAATAACATAATATCAATGCATATTTCACTAAACATTTGAATACTAGTGTCACGTTTTTAAATTTGTGAAATTTTTTATAATTAGATCTTATTTCTAACGTATTCTTAATAATTACTTATTGAGTAATAATTTGTTTGATTTGGTCACATCACATTTTGTTTAAAATTTTTGGCGTGACTTTGTTTAATCTTAATTCATTTGTTTGTCCTTTTGTGCCAGGCACCTTTTTTCAGAATTATTTTCTCAAGTTAAGAATAACATTACTTTTTTGAATAATAATTAAAAAATAATAAATTCATTTTTTTTTAAATTAAGAGATTGTATTTACTATTTTTGTAAAAATTTGATAATTCTAATTTTTAATTTTTTTAATGACTACAAAATTTATCTGTAGATCAAAATAGAACCAGAAAGAAAAGGGGTAGTATGTCTTTTAAATACTATATATTATTATTGGTGTTGTATCGAAAAAATATATGTTAAAATGATGGGGTAAAGAATATGATCCAAATGAATTTAAATTAACATTATAAATTAAAAAACTCTTCTCTATTTACTTTTTACTGGAAACACAAACAGTCCCGCCATTATCACCGAACTATGAAGCGTGCCCGGAAACTCTCAGACGCAGCGGAAACCGGGCTGCTATGTCTCCTCCGACACTGCTCTAAGCCCAAAACCCTACCGCCACCTTCCCTCTTCGCCCTCACAAAGACCTCTAATTACACATTTACCTTTACCTGTCGCTTCTGTGCCCCGACAACCAGACGAATTTGGCCAAAATGGCGTCGCATCTACGAGACGAATTGGTGCGAAACAATGATGATACGAACAAAGAGCTCGAGGTTTTGCGCGAGAAAGGTTTGTCTCTGTTCAGGAGTCACAGTGATGGATCTGCATTTGTTCAGCTAATGGAACAGTTAGGTTCCTGGCCTTACGTAGCCCTAGAGGTATTTTATCTCTTTTATTTTAACATGTCATTTAAATTGTTTCTCTGAAGTTTGCTTGTTTGTTTGTTTATTGTTTCTTCGAGATTTTCATTTTGTTGTGTTGTATAGATTATTTACTTAGAACTGTTTTTGTTTCTGAAATGTATAATTTGGATTCAGATTCTTTTAATTTAATTTTATAAACTATTTACTTGAAATTGATCTCGAGGAAATGTTCAAACGCCTTTCAGTTTATACTTTGTTTAATGATCAATAAATTTAGTTTAATTTTACACACTGAAACAGTCTTGAATTTTAGGGATTTGGACAGAAATTGACGAATAGCCAATGGTATCTTTACATCATAAAAATAATAGAGAGTTACAGAATGCTGGGAGCAGAATGCTTTCAACTAGAACTAGTGTTTTCATGTTTCTTTTTTATACATGATTAACCCCTGCCCAATTGCATTTGTTTTCAATCTTTTATATTTTTAATTGTTTATTTTCAGGTTTTTTATTGGAGGAGAAGGCAAGCTGAATGTGATATTCCAATGACGCTGGGAGAATATGCTAAGGGCATTTCAGTTGCTGGTAGGTTTAAGAATGTAGATCTTGCAGTTGAGCTATTTGCTGAGGCTCCTAACAAGTGTCTTAAGACAACTACCACTACTTATAATGCTTTAATGGATGCATATATGTGCAGCGATCTGGCCGATAAACACCAGTCTTTGTTTCAGGACTTGAAAGGGGAAGAGAATAGTAGTCCGTCAATTGTAACATGTAACATTCTAATATCAGGTTTTGGTCGCTTGTTGATGGTCAATCTCATGGAAGTGGCATTTCAGGAAATAAAGGACTCAAATCTCTCCCCACATGTGTATACATATAATAGTTTAATTGCTGGGTACCTGACTGCTTGCATGTAAGATTCAATGGAAAATGTTTTTCAGATGATGAAAGCAGGGCCAGTAATGTCTGATAATTACACCTACTTGCCAATGCTTTGAGGGTATGCACGTTCAGTTAATTTAGATCGGATGGAAGAGATATATGAATTGGTAAAGCATCATGTTGATGGCAAGGAAATCTCATTGATCAGAGCCGTGATATTTGCATATTCTAGGAGTTCTGTCACAGACAGAGTTAAAAAGATTGAGGCTTTAATGAGGCTAATTCCAGAAGAGGAGTATCGACCTTGGTTGAATTTGCTGTTGATTAAGGTACATGTTGAAGGGGATTGTTTAGAGGGAATGGAAAAATCAATAAATGACGCATTTGAGCATAAAATACCTGTAACAACAGCTCATCTTATGGGGTCCATTCTTGCATGTTATTTCTGATAATGTACGAGGCCTACTCAATGTGTGGTCAAAGGCATAAGGTTGAG
The DNA here is from genome assembly GCA_946807835.1 of Ailanthus altissimus. Taxonomy (NCBI): domain Eukaryota; kingdom Viridiplantae; phylum Streptophyta; class Magnoliopsida; order Sapindales; family Simaroubaceae; genus Ailanthus; species Ailanthus altissimus. The sequence goes on from OX327684.1 coordinate 28,902,294, forward strand.
CAAGTTTTAGTGCTAATGTGCAAGTATGGGTTTGATGTTCCTACGGATGCTTTTCCATCATAATGTACCAGTCCATGCAGCCACATACAATGTTCTGGAAGTTGCAGAAAGCATTCAATTGTCTTATTATTGTTTATCATCTGTAAGTTGGAATCCATGTTTGAAAAGTTTTAACAGTATACATGTTCTTCTCATGTTTAGTTCTTAGTTAAATACCTTGATTATCTTCTCGGTGGCTCAACCTGTTGACGGAAGTATTGGTTCATGATGATTATCACTTGTTTAACCCCTTGCCGCAATCAGTAGATTGGTGAGGAAGCTCTCTGATCGATTTTGAGTTCAAAAACCAAAGAGAGAGATTAAGGAAAATGATGTAAGTCTCCATTTAGAGACAACTGCATATTACAATTGTGAACATTGTAGAGATAATTATAACTCTGTTAGAGAAACTACAAATACTTCGGCCATTTCATCTGAATGATAACCTATTTCGTACACTTAAAGGACAACCATTTCAGTGGTGTCAAACCGCTTTTTTTTGTTTTTCATCTAAATTTATGTCATCTATCAAGGTTCATGACCCTTCTTTTATTACTATTTATTGTCCCTTCATTCGCATTCAGTCTCTTACGCAATATCAACCTAAGGAGAATTAGATTTCAACCTTTTCACGAGGAATTAGTGGCTACTAATTTTTAATGCATGATGTCACACTATTATAAACTCATCAAATATTGCATGCCAAGCACAAATCTTGAGTAAAAACTTCTACATTTGAATATTTGCAAAACTCTTATTTGGCCAAGCACAAATCAGTGAGTAAACACAAACAATGATAGATATCTGTTGTCTACACCATTCAATTGCATGTGCATACATGGAGCCTGAATCATTGAAATTGTGGGAGGTAGGAAATAAATATTATCAGAAAAGACTGGATGTCTTCTTTAAGTTGCCAGGTCAAGGTAGTGTTAAAATAGTCTCTCTTCTTTTGGTCTGTGGATGTAAGAATTGAAACTTATAGAACACACTATGAGATAGCATGTAGAGGTATGTTTACTTTTGTCTTCTTTCTTTTAGTTGGGGATTGTACTGCAGGGGTTACTGTATTTTGCTGAAACCAGTAGTTGATTGTCTGTGCCATAGTCTGATTGTTGTTGATGCTGATTTGATAATTTATGAATTGTTGGAGTTGATGTGAGACAAATTTAGGTCCTTTTGGTGTATAGGTGCTTCAGCTTAACTTTGGAAGCACAACACCTAGTGTTTGGTGGCACTACTTCCATTTCACAGTTAGTTTAGCAAATACTGAACTACTTTTACTCCCTAGCTAGTGCTTCCCCTCCACAGCACCTTTGTACCGATCGGACCCTTATTTGTTGTGTTTGAAGTTGTAGCAAACATAAATCTCTAAGAACGCTATTGACTTGTATTCCAATGAGGACATTATTTATCCTTGTTAAAATGGCCTCAATCTTATGTTAAATGCATATTTCATGAATACATGGTGTACCTGATTCTTGGTGTCCAATGTTCAGTGATTGTTCTCCAGCTCAGAATTTTCAGCATGAATGCTGGCAATTCTAGCGTATGATATATCTCAGCATATCTTGCAATTGACACAACTATCTGACTGTGGCTTTCAATGTGATTTTCTCTCTTCTTAACTTAGCCCAGAAGAAGATGAAATAGTAGTATGGTATTCCTGGACTTGTTACATTCCTGTGCTCTGAATATTTTCTTATTTTGAGTTCAATCTTCAGCTTACAGAAACATCTACCAGTTAAACAATCTTGTGGTACTCATTTGTCAAGTCTCTATGAAGTATAATTACAATTTCAGCCCAATCAGACTTTTAGTAACTAAAATCATGAGTCATCAATTTGTTCAGTAAAGATGCTGACTGCATTTCTTTTTGAACACCTATAACATATACTGATAGAATGGAAATTCAGGAAAGAAATCAGAATTTGGATGATAAAACCTTTGGTTTGGTGCTCTTATTTGGCTGAACCATATGAATTCTCTTCTTGAAAATATATTCAGTTCTTTCATGTGGTCATTCAGTTGTCCCTCACTTGATTGCATTATTATTTATTTATTGTAGCTCTTTAAGGACATTGTTTGATGGACCAAGACCACCAGTATGTTGAATGCTTATGGAAGTTGAATAAAATTCACTGGGAGCAGGATGGTCTATTTTTCTGCACTAAACCAGCTCAAAAGTCCTGTCTTTTTGACAAAATTCACTTGACTTACTTTTGTAGAATAGTTGAGGACATAGAAGGGAGACAATCTTGCCCTAAATTGAGGAATAAAGGGGGGGTGGGTGGTGTGGGTGTGTGTTTTGGGGTTTGTGTGAGTTAAGTTTGCAGGAGTGAAGCTATTATTCCTCATCTGTCGGGAAACAAGTCTTAATCAAAGTGCTGACGGCGACCTGTAAGGTTACAGTTTAGAAGTTACAATTTAGTGCAACCAATCAATGGTATGATTCCCTCAATCACTGAAGCTGTTTTATACATATTTAGGTATGTTCAAAGTAATATACATAGGCTGATTTTTGTTCAGATTCAAGAAATTCCCTTTTTTCAATGCATGAGAAAAAGGCAGCCTCGCAAGCTAGGAAAGAGTTTCTGTTTCATGCCTGCTGAGTTATTATATGTTGATAATGTTTAAACATGAACAGTAACAAGGTTGGGCCAGGGAAAAGGATATCTCATTGCAGATTGACTCATTGTTAGGGCTTATTGCTGCTTGAGGAATAATTCATATGATTTGTCATATCACAGTTCTCACTTCATCTCCGTACATTATATTACTTTCTCTTATTTATGTGATTCTTTGATTAAATTTGTGCATTCATTGGATTTTGTTGAGTACTCTTGAGTAATCATAGGTGACTAAAAAAGTATTTAATCTCTGAGTTGTTTGTTTTCTTCTTATTATAGTATTCTGTTGTGTCATTGTAACATCTTCGTTGGCTATGGTATTCACTTTTTCTCCCTTTTCTTTTTTGTTTTATAACTTGAAACCATAAATTAGGTTGTACCATTTGAGCCATAAATCTACCATTAGATTTCTTCAGTAAGCTCAGCTGACCGAGCTGGTTCACTTGAAACATTAATGTGATGTATGTAGTTGCTAAAACATTGCCTATTCGATTGAGTGATGCTGGATTAATGATGCCGAAGGTTAACTAGGTGCGCTGTCTCATCTTTTTTTCTTTTTTTGCCCCTTCCGATTAAGGGTCAACATTGGATTGCAACGTGAGATGTCTATCATTAAAATATTTAACCATCCTTTTTTTCTTAGTTGGGTAAATGATATAATATTATTTCTAGCAATATATAAGCTTGTAGACACATGTAACATACTAACATGCATCGATAATCCGAATGTTTCCGCACAAGTTTAACAGTTAATCTGCCCCAGCAAGGATACATATGGGGACATACATAACTAGATCTAGTTTGCTGTCTACTTTAATATCTGGTTTTGGAGAAGGCAGAATCCAGTATAGCCTAAGTCCATGGAATTTGGCTGGGGAAATTGTAAACCATTACTAGTTACTAGTGTTCTGGTTCCCTATTTCGAAGGTGACATTTCTTGGTAAGGCCACCATTTGCTTCCCAAATGACCCCCAGAAAAAGAAATCCTACAATATCTCTTGATTCATGTCGGAATCAGAACTAAACTAAATGATATACATTGCACTGAATGCTGGCACATGCGGAAACAACATGTGTGAAGAAAATAAGTACTGATGCCTCACAAACTTTTACTTTATTTTATTTAATGGGATTGGGATTCAGCTAATTTCTTGTTTACTGCTTGTGAAACTGTAAGTGTGAGATGTATTATGGCCAAGACTGTCTTGGGCATTTCTGCATTTCTATTCGTGACCTGTTTCGGGCAAACAATGGGCAAGATGTATCAGCTCTGCTCTGTAGCCTAGCCAAAATAATGGTGGTCTGGTCGGTGGTTCTAAATTCTGAAGATTCTGGCTTTTGGGCATGTCAGAACTCTCTATGCCACCTACTAAATCTTGACCAAACCCACATGAGAAGTCAAAATTTTTAAAACAAAACGAAGTTCTTAGTTGAGTTTTGTCTTTCATTGTGGTTGGATTGGAAGCTTCCTAGTTCCTACTTACTATTTCTCTTTCATTTTGATGGACCCTATCATTTAATCATAGGAAATTATAATTGTGTACTATTTTTCTTTTTCATATTTTCATTAAAAGTGTTTTGAATTGTTTTACGCTTGACATAATCTTATGTTTTTTGGATGTGCCAGTCATCTGTTCTGTCAGCCATTTTTGTACTTTCTGGTGTATTTTCATACTGCAAATTTCGTTAACTCTTATTATGTCACCATCCTCACATATCTTGTTCTTGTTACATTTTGCGCATCAGCAATTCTTGTATTTTTTTTCCACGTTCTATTAGTGTCCGAAATTTATCTCCTTTCAGTCTACATCTTGATAACATTCAGAATTATCATATCCCCATCAGACTGTGATGTTCATTTTTCAGTTTCAAATGAAACGAACCCTAAAAGTTTTGAAACCCTAAAGAGAGATGTATGTAACTTTTTTCTTTCCTTTTGGAATACCAATAATTAATAAACAATGACTCGAGAAATCTAATGAGAAAATTCCAAGTGTGAACAGGAAGAAACCGCAATAAAGAACAAACCAAACAAAATTAAGGAATTTGTCCATAACGGTGATTATAACGAAAGTAAAGGCATAGCCATTTTGTTGACAATGACTCCAGTTTGTCGTATTTAAAAAAATAATAATTTCAAAGCCTAAACAGCTAATTTAACAAGGGGGGACTGGGGACTGAATACTGACGGTTGATAATAAGACAATAAGAAAAAGGCAATGATATAATAAACAGAGAAAGTTGAATGGGCAAGTGCAACAACAACAACAAAAAAAAAAAACCAAATTGAATACTTTGGTGATTGACAGAAGCAAAACTAAAGAAAGCCTATTTTCTAAGCAAAAGGCCAATGGCCTAACAAAGTCAAATTAAAGACAAAGTTCCACGTCCTTGTCCAAAGCTTAGCTGTTCCATTAAACCCTTTTAAAGCAAATACCCAACAGCTTAATTCTAAATATATAATTATATAAAAAATATGAAATTGGTTTCTTGTATGGTAGATTTTCAAAGTGGTCCCTTAGGCTGAGAATAGTTCCAAAATTTCCAACCACCAACTAAGTTAGATGGGTTTCCCTCTTTTCAGAACATCAATGGCCAAAAATTCCTGTGTTTTTTGCAATTATCCCAAACTACAAACAATTGGCAATCATGACACATCTTTGAATTAATCAAAATCATGTCCAAACCCAAGATTTAGAATCGTATCCAATCATATTTTTTCTCCAAAATTTTTCACATATAGTTTGGATGGATTGTATTTGGTTTTCGCTTTGGGATAATTAAATGGGAGATCATTTTAACTGCTCATATATTACATATTTGTAAAAAGAGTAGATTTTAATGGAACTTTGTAAAAGCTCAAGCAAATGAATCTTCACGCAGAAGCACTTCTTTTTAAGTACTTAGAATAAAGCAGAAGAGAACAGTGCTTCGCATGCTTTGGTACTCAATAAGTCATACCCCTAGAGGCAAGAGTTAGTTGTACTTGTCAACAGGTTTCAACATAAGACGGAAATTTGCCTTTGCTTAATGCTTTCAATGGTAACCCAAGTAATAGGGCAAGCGTGTAGATCAGAAACAAAAACAAAGGACTACATTTTGGGGAATTCCCAAGAATGAAATGGCAGTGAGAAAGCAAATATGAGAGGTAAGAGAACTTAAAACTAGAAACAAAATCTTTATATAATTTCAGACCACAAGTATAACATACAAATCCATGACAGGATGGACATAATATATATTTCAGTTCATGTTTTGAAATTAGTGCTTGGGAATTACCCCCCTTTTACTAAAACCAATAGGTTAACCACCAAACATTACCCCCATACTTTCTCTCTGCCATTACTCTAGTGGCCGGAAGTTAAACCAGGGGTAAGCTGTATATCCGAATCAAATGAAAAAGTTCTGGTACTTTGAACGACTGAAAGTCTCTGATATAGATTACCTTTATCCGCTGAATGGCATAGGCCTTAAGCTCCATTCTGCACAGCAAGAACCGCCCGCCTTCAAAGATGCAGAACTCATATCACCACCATGAATGGTAAGAAGTAAATACTAAACAAACTTATAACTGCACAGTGCACACCATCACTTCGTAAAAAAGACAAAAAAAAGCCCCAGCGAAAGGTCAAACTTTGTTATGTAAGGTTTACTGTAGTTAAGGTTAAGTAGGTTATTAACAGTTAGGATTCACGAAGTTCTTAATCTCCTCCATAAGGATATAGAAGTGATCGTTATTTGGCAAGAAATAGAACCCAATCGTGGCCTCCTCCAAGAAAAGGAGTTTCACTGCCTGACCAGATTTCTTCAGCCCTTCAACATAAGCCAATTGCCAGTCTTGAACAAGATCCAGACCAGCCACACAAACAAGACTTTTAGGGAACTTCAGACCTTCGAGACTTTTGCCCCTAGGGCCAAATGGATTACATGCTGGATGGTCTCTATTTTCCCCCTCAGGCAGAAAGGCTCTCCAGTACCAGTTGCGGTCCTGTATTGTAACAAAGTATTTCCCGTCCAACCTCCGCTCTGATTCAGTTCTCTCTTCTCCACCAAACATAGGATGAAGAAGAATATTTCCCAATACTTCAACCTCTCCTTCAGCTGCCCTTACTGCAACATGGTGTGCTATATTACCGCCCGAACTATCACCAGCCAAGTAAACATAAACTTTAGAATCCTTTCCACTTTGAAGCCAAGTTCTCGACTTAACCCACTTAAGAGCAGCCCATCCATCATCATACGCACATGGGTACCTGTATTCAGGTGATCGTCGGTAATTTACAGAGACCACAACAGCCTTGCAAATGTGAACAAGGCGCCGACAGAAAGTGTCATAGATAGCACTATTGGCAGAAGAATGAGTGAAACTTCCACCATGGAAGAAGATTATAACAGGGACAATTTCAGTGGTACTCAAAGGCTTTTCAAGCTCTTTAATGCCCCATTGAGCCTCACTCAGAGGCGCAGGCTGAAAAACCCTATTAAGCAGACCAGTGGCTCGATCAACATGATCAAATGAGAAAACCCCATCAACAGGAATGGTGTTGGCGGGGACTTTCCGGTCAAGGAACTCTGCCAAGTCCCTGTTAAATGATCCATCAGGTCGGCGAAGGAGGTTGTAAGCTAGCTTGAAATTGGAAATCAGGACCCATGTATTGAGTGGAACAACCCTCTACAAAAACAAAAGGAATGATAAAAAATTAGAGGCTCAGTACAAATTATTGCCATTTATAAAGCTTTAAGCATCAAGATAAGAGGCTAAGAACCAGATTGATCAAATATATCTCAAGGATTGAAGAAAATAAACGAAAATATATATCAATCCAGAAAGAATATTAACTAAATTTACACCCTGAAAACCCCACAGAACAGCAAGAATTCGTTAGATAAAGAACGCACAAACGGCAAAAGAAAAGGAGGGATAAACGGGGTGGGCCTAAATACAACTCATAATACTTCAAATCAGTGTACAAAACCAAAGCTTTTTTGCAAAATTAAACTGGATATGCTAAAAGCTCACTTTCTAAAACAATAAACTCCAGTATGGAGAAAAGAAAAATCCCAATCGCATGAACCTTTGAAGCACGCCACCATGTAATTCATAATTAATAGAAATAAAAGACTTGCTAACTAGAAAAAATAAGCCAAATTTGCAGTTGAAACAAAGTCAAATCCTTCAAATCATAACGCAAAGTTGCATTCTTTTGCTCCAGATCAAGCGAAACCAGCTTTCCGTAAACCAAATACTATTTCCAAAAGACGATATTAACGAAATCAAGCAAACGGCAACATTTGAGCGGAAATTAACCCATAAAAACGAGAACCGAGAAACGAGATGGGGAGAAAAAAAAGAGAGTAAATACCTTAGATTCATTTTGGTTGACTTCATTACTACCAGCCATAGCTCTCAAAACCAAGACTTGAACCCCCTCCCCCCAAGAAGAGCTAAACAAAACCTTTAAAGTGAGCCCAGAAGACAATGTGATCTTCAAAAAAACAGCCTCATAATTCAAAGTAGAATCTGTCCAAAGACCAAAAACGAAGACACACTGGTACAAAACTTGCCAACACCCTCCTTTGTGTCTTAGTGTTATGATGCAGTGGTCTGGTTTCTTTCTTTTTTGTACTTGAAAAATATATTGGGGTTTGATTGATTCCTCGTTTAGAGTTTCTGAACAAGAAAAGACACTTATTTCTGATACAAAAAGGAAAATAATAATAATAAAAATGAAAGGAGATGAGAGCAAAGATATATTTATCTATCTACTCTTACACACATATAGATAGAGAAAGTACAAGTCCAAATAGATTTGATAATTTGAATTTTTTCATTAAAAATAAAAGAAAAGAGTGAGAGAGAGAGAGAGAGAGGGGGTCAAAGGGAAATTAGAAATGAAGCGGGGAGTGTGTTGAGCGACGGAGGAGAACGGAGACGAAAGAGACGACAAAGCTGGCGGCCAAATTAAACTGTTTATCGTGGGGCCTAAATCCCGTTTCATCTTTTTTTTTTTTTCTTTTAATATAAAACTAAATAGTAAAACTACATTTTATTTTATTTTATTTTTTGGTAATCTTTTCTTTCTTTCTCTTCTCTTCTCTCCGTTTTGCTTTTACCCTAATGAAAACTTTTAGACATTGAGGTGGCTACTGCTAGTCCACATTTTGACGATACTCTCTCACACGCCTTTTTAATTTATCATTTCAGAAAAGCATCATACTATTGGAAAATATGAGTAATGCACTAATGCAATTTTTTTAAAATAATATCTTAAAATTTTATTTTAAATTAATATATTAAATAATAAAATAATATAAATTTTAAAATTATTTATTACATAATTTTATTATTTAATAATTACAAAAAAATTAAAATATTATTTAAAAAATATAACATTATTTTTAAAATATAAAGTTTAACCTCTCGATCAAGTGTTGGGTTAACCTTAGTACTTAAATTTAGGTCTTCTTCCATATTAGAGTGTGGATAAATTTCTTCTATTTTAATAACTTTAATAGAATAGTATTGATTACGTTTAAATCTAAATTTATACTGTTTCTACAATTTTGATAAAATATAATTGTAAATATCAATATATTTATTATAATATTATTACTAAATATATGTCAATTATTATATCGATTGAGATATAAACTATACAAACATAACGTCACCGTACAAAATATTTATATAGAGTATTATTTGCATTTTCTTTTACTATAATATTTTTATTTTATTTTTATTAGATGTGATTTCACTCAATTATTAATCTCGAAAAATGATTTAATAATAATAATTTTTTAAATTTAATAATCATAATATCCAATTGTAGGCGGAATGAAAAGTAATTATACCTCTCGATTAATGTCAAAAATTTTATAATAACAATATTATCTATAATAAAGTTAACTTTGTTATTTCATAATTAATATAATAATTTCGAAACACTAGTGAATAAAGTGATACGTAAAATACACAACTGCAAAGATACAAATATAATATTTCATAATGGGGAATATTAATTGCTTTCATTTAGTTGAAGTTCTTGAATAGTTTTTTTTTTAAAAAAACTAATGTTCTAGAATAGTTCAAAATGTATTTTAAAATTATAAAGGAGTTTAATTTTATTATCGTGATATCTAAAATATATACAAAGTTGGTTTATTATTGAGATATTTAAAATATAAATAAAGTTGGTCTACCGTGCAGATATTTGCCCGAAATTTCTGCATAGACGTTCACAATGGAAATTGACTAATATATATATATATATATATATATAACTAAATTGTCATTAAACATTTAAAAAATATATATAACTTTTCAACAATGTACGTCTGAAATGATCATAAACTTGAAAATTATTAGACAAATTATTTATATAAAAAAAAATTGTAAGATTGCTCTCCCTGTAATGTTTACGAGGAATATAATAGAAATTTATAGAGTTTTTTATTAAAAAAAATGATTTATGAAAATAAAGTTGACTGAATATTAATAAAATATGACGAGTGATTAAAGTAATGCAAAAAGTAGTGGAAATAGCCAAAAGCAGGCTCTGGCAGTAGCTGTACTCATTAGAAATTTGTCTCCAAAAAAACAAATAAAAAGAAAGCGGACAAGAGTTTCCTGCGTGCGGCCGACGCCAAGGCACGTGGCGACAAAGGGTTCCGTCTCGACTCCTTTGCCAAACCCACACCCTGCCATTTACCAAAATACCCTACTTCCCCACCAAACTGCCACTGAGAAAGACACGTGTTTTGTCCGCTAGCGGAAAGCGCGTGACGGCATGTTTTTTGTCAGAGCCTGGAGAGTGGAGACGAGGGCAGGCAAGCGAAGGGCTTCTTTTTTCCATTTTTTTTTTGTTTTTTTCTTATAATCTTTTTCTTGAGGGTCCACTGAAGGTGGGCTTTGGATTTTGTCGTATTCTGTGGAACGTGTAGCTCCAATCAATCGTGGAAACGGACACGTGTCTGTCTCAGAGAACTCAAATTATGTGATGGGTCCCATGTCAAAGAACACTAGTTCCCTCAAAAGTCCTATTCTCAAAAGTCCCATGTCAAGCACTCTTTCGTGGGACCCCTCAGTGATGGGTATTGTAGCACTCTTACATCGCCACGTGTTTTATTCAGCATCGCTTTTGGGGAGTGATTGAATAGATTTTTCTCGTGGGACAAATCACGTGGGACCTGATAGTGGATTGCCCGCCGTTGATTTGGTTGATGAAAAAGATTCAAGCAATCATGTTCCGAGAGAAAAGTTGACAACAAAACAAAGAAAGAAAATGGTGGGTACTTTATGGGGCACATTTCATATGTGTACTTAGAAGTAATCAGAACCGTTGATTCTGTCTATGATGGGAAGTCATACAAATATAGCATTCCTAAGATTCTTTTGATATGAAAATCTTTTAATCTTTAGAAAGTGGCCACCCCCCCAACTTTGCTAGGTCTATAGATTCTCTTTCATTCTAGTTACTTCCTTATTATTATTATTTATTATTTCACATTTCCAAATTTAATCGTGGGTACAAGGGAGGGGCTTGGTTTCATATGGGTCTCTCTTAATGCATGTTTTTACAATTATAGAAATTGTGAAATTCAAGCGTTACTGTCTTTTGATTTGTCATATTTCTTGTTTTGGGTTGATTATGGTTGACAACCGAGAGGACAACAGCTGCAAAAATAAATAGTAATTCATAATTGTGTCTATTTGTAATGAAAATATTTTCACATGTTAAATGTTAATTTTAGGCCAAGTATAAACGACAAAGTTCAAAGTGTTGAAAACAACAAGAGAAGGATAACTATTTCGTAGTAGTTTGTTTTCTTTTCGATTTGAGATTTCAGGGAGGAATACCCAAGATTTTATTTTGTAATGGAAATTAAAAACTAATAATAATAATAATTAAATTTAGTTATTGGGTTTCTGATTGAATGTCTCATCTTGAACAAACAACTCAATCTATAAATAACATTTACTACTATTCCTACTACTTTTCATGCTTAACCTATCAAATGAAAGAAAATTGAAACAAAAACTGATCTTCTCTTAATTGTAAATTTGTAAACAAAAGCTAATTTTCAACAATAAACATTTACTCCCTTATTAATTAAAATATAACTCCGAATTTAAGACACTCTGTGTCCTAAATGAACAATTGTAAGCGCATCACTCGCTTAAAACTTAACAAAGCTCCGAGTTGTCGCATCCCAGTGTTGCCCTTGATTCCCATACCCAACTTCTTTGCTTTCATATTTATCCTTAAATACCCAACTTTATAATATATATATATATATAGGGACACAAGGCAAGGGGCATGTAAAAATGGAAGCATATGTTGTCGTTATTAAGGTGGTGGCTAAGCATGTGTGTGGCATACCCATACCCTTTGCCGTGTTGCATTGCTTCACGCCTTCCTAACTATCCTCCCCCTTTTTTTTTTTTCTCTCTCGCTCTCTCTCTCTCTCTCTCTCTCTCTCTCTCTCTTTCATTTTCATTTTCATTTGTAATTCCAACCATTTATTTATTTTTGGGAGTTAAAAGTTAAATTTCCTAATTTATCGTGCGGGCCAGTCACATTGGGGGGGTGTTTTGTCTTGTTGTGAGTTAGGTCAACAACTAGGAACAGCTTTTGTCTGCTTGTGCCGGTTTTGGGGTCAATCCATTTTCCATCCAACTCCAAGTCAAGTGCATGTATATGTCGCACGTGTTTTAGTTTTACAACCAAGTCTCCCAACAATTTTATTATCATTTACTTACCGTAACATAAGCATGGGCTTTTTGGCTTTCTCCATGTGTATGGATTTGGCCTTTCTTTTCTATATCACATTTGTGCCAAATTCCAATCACAGTAATGCTAATTTTATCTCTTTATTCACTTATCCTCCACTTGTTTTTTCTTTTTTTTTTTAAAAAAAAAAATATATATATATATATGCTGTTGTGTTCTAGAATATGTCCCCACGTATTGCGTAGGCATGCCGAGAGTGACAATACTCTGCCTTGTCAAACTGAAATTATTCTTGATTTGTGATATTTAAATCCTATTGAATTTTTCTGAAAACCATTTTAATCAGACAATTTGTTGAAGAATTGAGTTCTCACTCAAAAAGTTGAGAGGTTTAATTTTATGGTGATGAATTTTCTTTACATCGTAAACGTTCGAATCGCACTTTGGTTAAATTTGATTAGTAATAGTTCATTTGAAGCTTAGTTAGTGCATGCACATGCACTGGTAAAAGTTGATTAGCATGTTCGTTTGTATATATAATAATAATGAAAAAGAAACATTATAAACACGACCGCAACATTCTCCCACTAATATTGACAAAGATTTCTTAAAAAAAACCACTTTAATGATTCATAAATACCTTTCACCCAATCACTACTTAGCAAAATGTGTCTTTTTTTGGGCATCCTCTTTACCTCCTTCCCACTACTTGCCCCCCCCCCTTTTTTTTTTTTGGGTGTCAACTCTCAAGACCAAAGCTATTGAATTTGAATCTCTTAAAGTCTTTGGATAATTATGTTCTCCGATCTCTCTTTCCTAAAACCCAAAAAAAGGAAGAAAAAAAAAACTCTTACCAACCCAATACCTCTTTAAAAACAATGAACAGGTTCTTTGTATGAACCAAGCTAAGCATCAAACACATGGGTTTTTGCTTATTAGATTACATTTCTTTTCTTTTTTTTTTCCTCTTTGTCATCATTCACCACGCATAATGGGCGTGGATTGTGCTTCAGTTTCCTTTTGACAAATAGTCGGCGAGTGGCTTAGTTTATTAATATGATTTTAGTGTTAAATGTAAAGTTAATAAGGCCAAGCTTTGAGTTGGTCAAGTCTATGCTATTTATTGATTTGCCTGTAGTTGAGAACTAACTTTTTTATTTTTTTTGGTCGTGTTTTACGTGTAGAAATGGTTAAAAGATTAGGCTAAATCCATATGGAATTATTTGTTTGTGGTCAAATTTGATGTAATTATCAATCATGTCTCGTAGACGAGAAAGCAATGTTTGGCTGAGGTGAAAGTGAAGGTGTATTAGGTGAACTGCGTAGTGTATTTTGTTTGTTTGTTTGTTTGTTTGTTAGCTTTTTTTTTTTTTTTGCAACAAAATAATACAAACAAGGGTCAATGATCTCATTTTCTTCATTTAGACGTTATCTTGATCAAAAGACGAAGTTTCATACGCAGATATCAACAACCAACTGTGTTCTTTTCATTAATTAAACCTATTTAATTGGTATAAGACCCATAAAAAAAAAAATTTGGTATATATTTGCTTATGATCACATTTTTACCAATCTAATTATTTCAATAAAATTTACTTTTATCTTATTTCATTCAAGAATTTTCAGTTTGCTCTTTGTTTTAATCTTAATGTATTCATTAGGATTATTTTTAATTTTTTTTTAAAAAAACACTCAACTACATCGTTTTAAAGATGCAAATAATAACAAATGTAGTTTAATTTTTTTTTTTTAATTTTAAAGACCTACTCAATAAATCAATTTAGAAACAATAACAAAAGTGATAATTTTTCTATTTCTTTTTACAACTTAAAATTCTCATTTTTTTTTTAAGGCCATGGTTTATTATTATTTTCAATTACATTAAAAAAATTCATATCTATTTCCACCTAGTTTGAACTCCGAATCTCTTAGATTCTACCAAAAACATTTACCAAACCAATTAATACCTATACTATACCAAAAACATTTAACAAAAGTGTACTTGGTCTTTCAGACCTTTGATGCATATTAAATTATAATAATTATACTATATCTTTAATTTAAGTAGTTAATCCATAGTCCCAAGCAGATGTTAAAATATTATTATTATAACTTCATGAAGTTAATTTATTGTCTTTAGTAACTCTTCGAAAGTGCTATCTTCCTGTAAATTGAAAAAGAGAGTCACAAAAATAAGTAGAATATTATAAATATCTAATAATGAATTTCAAATGAATAATCAATTAATAATTTGACTTATTTATAGTATATGCATTCAAATCATATTTTAAAGTATGTATAAATATTTATCATTGATTAATCCAGTTTAATGATTAAGTCTAATTTCAATTTATAAATCATCAAACAAATAGAGGGATTTAAGTTATACACTTTGTGAGAAATGATTGTTTATGTAAAATAATAATTAAATTAATTCAAATTTAAATAAAATAATAATTTTAATCATTCACATTTCATTATTTCTTACACAACCCGTTTCTATGATTTATAGATCGGTAAGTGAGATTAACTAGCGAGATGTGTTTTATTTTTGAGCTGAAGTCAATTCAAATATGAAAATTGGATTTATTTTGAAGTGGGTTGTAGCTTAAAATCATATACAATGGGTGCGGGCTAATTAAGCCTGTTAAATAATATGTTTAATAATTTATTTTAAAAAAATGTACCTAATAATTATTATTATTAGGGTTGTTATTTCTTAAGATAAGACATAATTATAACAATACCTATTAATTTATGAAATAAATAATATTACCCAAAGAATATTTTGTAAAAATTAGTAGAGAAAATGATAATATTGTCATTTTAAATTTCATTAACCCAAAAAGTTTCTTTTTTTTTTCTTTCAAAACATTGCCACTTTAGTAAGCCTATTTTGTCTTAGTGTTTTTTCTTTCTTTGAAGTTTTTACAGAATGGGAAAAACAGTGAACTTTGCTTAAGGATCATCATATTTGAGGAGAGCGGCAGCAACGACAGCTTTCTTAGACTCTTTGGCCGCCTTCTTACTCAAGGACGGGTCATATTTTCCTAACTTTTTCGGCGGATCCAACAGCGCAAAATCAGGGGATAACATTGGTTGTAAATCGACAGTTGATAGCAATTGCTTATAAAAGTAACATTGTTGCGTATCAACAATTTGTGCGGGGTGTTTTGATGGAAACGATTGGTGGTGGGAGTAGCGAAGCAATGAGATCGGAGGAGGTGTGCACGTTTTTTTTTTTTTTTTTTGTCTTGGTTGGTCATGATTTTGGGGTTTTACTGGTGCGTTAGGTGATGGAGACTGAAAGAAAAGATTTGTAGGAATTAAGATATTCAAGCTTGGAGAAGAAAGAAGATTCGGTTGAAGACGCATTGATGGAGAGGATAGAAGATTTGTGAGAATTGATCAACACTATTTGAGTTTTTTTTTTTTCGAGGAATTGGCAATAATTTTAATTTTGTTTTGGAAATTTTATATGTTTTTCAATTGAATTTTCAAGACTGGTGGAGATTTGTTGATTCAATTGATATAAATTTTTATCTTTTTGTTTGTTTGTTTGTTTTACTCATGCTTCACTTGCTAGATTACATTTCATAGTTAAATTATCTCTTAACTTTCTACATATCCTTATTATTCTTCCTGATTTGGTGATTTTGCAATATGAATATACAACGGTTATTGGAAAAATAAAGGAAAATTTATTAAATTTTTAGAAAAAAATATTATTTGTGTTGAAAGAATTGATAGTGTTAATATATTATTAAACATTATTAATATTATTGTTAAAAAATTATTTTTGTTTAAATGAGTTACATTTTTTTATATTAAAAAGTCAAATTAGAGTTGATCTCACTAATTGTGTAGGGTTAGAAGTTATGTCATCACTTTTTAATGTCTAAATGGCAATTGAGTTATTTATATTATCTGACATAAATTTTGTTAATTTTCACATAACATTTTTTAACGCCAGGATAATATTGTCTATTTCATAAATTAGTGGTATTATTATGATTAAGCTCCGCTTTGAGGATGTTCATGATAATACCCTTTATTATTATTATTTATAGTTAAAATATTCTATGCAATAATGGTTCAAACTTAATTTAAGGAACAATTATTTTGATAAAATTGTCACGTGGTGGTTGCAGATTAAGATAATTTTGCTATTTTGGTTTTGGTACAAGGAACCCTAGCATGAAAAATGACGGATTCTTCACCTCCATTTGATTTAAAAAGCATTTGGGGATAAGCACTTTTGAAAATACAATATAGCAAAGACAATTTACATCATGGTTGCATCATCGCAAAATTCTGAATATGGGGCGGTTCCTATTCCACTGCAAGTTACACAACACAACTCTTATCTCAAGATAATTTAACAAGTCAGCTTCAAAAAAATAATAAAAAATAATTTACCAAAATGTTAATGGATTAAAAGAAGAAAGCAACTGATAAACCAATAATATTATATGATAGTAAATGAAAACTGAAGATTGACAACAGTGATGACATCTCAATCTAAAATGATAAAAAGGGGCAAATAAGGAAAGCAAATAGAAAGAAAAAAGAGACCATTGCTTTGCTTACATTATGTGGTTCCCTCTGCTGAGAGCAATCGTCACTGTACGTTTACGTCTCCAACACATCCTTTCTCCGTTACAAAACATCCCACAATTATAATTTATCATTATTTTGAAATTATGACAAAATTATGCAATACCTAGCACTCAAAGAATGTTAAACTTGTAATTAAAACAGGTTAAACTAATAACTATCCTAATGGATTTATAATATGAAAGCCAGACACATAAATGTGTTGTAAATTTAATTATGTAATTTTATTATATTCGGTACATGCTTAGGTCAGTTGCTGGTATAATGGGCTATAATTGGCTAACTAGTCCTCACTTTGTTTTGTTTAAAAAAATAGACCCATGTTATTACTTATTAATATGATATTGCTGCTGATTTGATAACGATAAGATAAAAGCATGGGGGGCGCTAAATTGTACTGCAACTGCTCTTCCACTGCCGACTACGAGTAACTTAGCATTCGGCTGAACAACTTAAAGGAAGGGTACAGCAGTCCCTGAATACCCGAGAATTGGAATTGTGTCAGTGTAATTTTACAAATCCGTCTTTGCTTCGCAGACTTATATGGTTAAAATTCATATTTACTTTACTCAAATTACGCTTCACTTTCTAGTGCAAATCTGAAACGAAGGTTTAAGGGTCGGGTGGAGTTGAGTTGAGTGGAGATACCATTAACCTCGAGGCCAGAGCCCAAGAAAGAAAATGATGGTTATTTCATTAAATTAAATGCTTCCCATGTGCATTTAGGCGACTTTACAGCAGCATTGCAGTATATTATTAAACTTTGCACTAGTTGGCTGATCTCTTTTATCTTAGCCACAATGATCTATTGCAATACAAGTCACATGGCACAAGGTTACGGTGATTGGAATGGTTTATGGCAGTTCCATATGAAATAATACTATTAATAACTAATAAACTCATTCCTTCCAAGGAATGGAGGTTTGTATATCTACCGAAGGAAGGTCTTCCCTTTGGTTCTGGCACTACTTTTGCCAAACATATACCTGCAAAGAGGGTAAAGCTACCCATACATGTCTCACAACCATCTATTTTAATTCCCACCTAAACCTAGAAAAAGTTTTTATCCCAAGAGCTCCAGTCCATTACAAAAATTGTGAAGTTGAGTAGGAATCTGCCCACGCACTGAACCCGTTACTAAGATTCACCTGAACTTCCAATCGCTCTTGATGTTCTATCAGTTACAAGATCAGAAAATGACTTTAAGACGGCAATATGCTTCAGACATCATAATGCAACTGTTCCCATTCCAACGGACAATAAACCTCCGCAAAGTTGATTGCATTCAAAAATCACAATTAAGAGCAGTAAGACGGTAGGTATTAAACAATGATGCTTAATACATTCAACTGAGTTAATGGAATTTGTTACCAGCATTACTGCAAGGACATATATCCATTCCCGTAAAAATTTCCAGCCCTGTGTCACATATAGAGAACTTGAGAGGCTGAAAGAAAGAAGATACGAATTTAATTCACATGCACATGAATTAAGATATTAAAATTCACACTTTGAATAGGACTGGAGTGCTCAATGCAAATTCTATAGAGTTGACTTGAGATACAATTTACATGGTATACTACCAGCATAATGTCACGGACCTTTCGAGAACCGTCTGACCTTAGACACGTTGCGTGCTAAGCAACCGAAAAAACCACACAAAGAAGAGAAGAAACACACACACCAACTGTTTGAAAGAATGCTCTCTCTATATTGTTGAAGAGAAACACAAGCTATGAGATGCTTTGTACAAGTGAGGATCTCCCCTTTATATACTAATAGCCCTATACAATCAACAGCTGAAATCTAAATGATTTAACGGTGTACATACAAGATCGAATAATATGCTCTAGAATCCTAGATGTCATCACATATTCTAGAGAATATTCCCCTTCCAAATTGGGGTTAACCTTAATAAGTCGCGGGCTTGGCTCGGATCCTCACCCATGTTAGCGGGTCTTCTAGAAGCTCTGACCCATGATCCGTTCCAGCAGCCCACATAGCCTCTAGGAGGCTTTGCCGCACACCAAGTATTCGAGGAAATACTTGAGAACACTTGAGGCGTGACAATAAAAAAGGGTATTCTTACAGCAAAGCACCCCTAGAATGGGTGATAGCTTCAAGGCTACAAGGAATTTGCACCTTTCTGTTGCTACTTTCATCAACCTAGATGATACCTGCTCTTCCAAAGATCTCCAAAGGACTCCATAATCTCATTTCTACCACACCAAACAACTGAAGATGTTGACATATAATTTTTATCTATCAGCCAAAAACAAGCAGAACTACTTGTAGTCCCTGGTATTTTCAGTCATTGTACTATCTCATTTTCTTTGTTGCTTCCATAAGCTGCACACTGGATTATAAATGGTGTCTTTCTGCTAGTGCTGGGGTAACTGCGACAGATAATCTAGTTGTCTATTTGCTAT
Source organism: Ailanthus altissimus (assembly GCA_946807835.1). Lineage (NCBI taxonomy): Eukaryota > Viridiplantae > Streptophyta > Magnoliopsida > Sapindales > Simaroubaceae > Ailanthus > Ailanthus altissimus. The sequence continues at coordinate 28,921,740 of OX327684.1, forward strand.
TATGATTGACATCAAAAAGGTAACATAAAGATTAAGTAAACATTCTTTCATACACTTGGAAGTGTCATTCAATTGGGAATTCTTCCAACAATTTGGTGATGTCTTTAATACTATTTACTGATTGATGACTTGGACTACCCTCTTTCTTATTTAGGCATTAATCTAAAAGCAAGCCTTTCTGAATAAGCACCCTCGCTTCACTCACTTAAAGAAGACTCAGTATAATCAAGGATTACCAATCAGACGGCAATACCGTAATACCTACTCACTTCTTCTGCTTATCCACTTAGTAGCACTTCAAAGCCTACCACTATAGGAGTCGGGGCCATTCCATTATATCTATGAATTTATGCCCTAACCAAATTCTAGCGGAGAAAAACACAACATTCTTGACTTGAGAAAAGGCAAAACAGATTCTATGGCCACTATGAGTACAGAGAAACCCACTTTTTGGCAGGGCCCAAGTAGATCCCTATTTGGGACTTTCTCTCATCAATCATCCGGATCTACGCCGTATATCAACAGATTATGGTTTCGAGGGTCATCCACATAATGAATACTCCATTTGGGATGTCTAGCGTTACTCAAAAAGAATAGGTCTATATTAGTGCACTTATTATCACCCTCCAGAAGGGAAAATGAGAAAACACAACCATCTCCATACCTAATACAGGAATGAAACTACTCTGTTCGCACTGTTAGGATTTGGCATGAATCAGGAAATAAATTATAAGCTTTAGTAAAAACAACAGATTGAAGCGTTTAAGTACATATTTTATGTTTGTTTCAATCCGAGTGTATGACTGAGTACTACTGTCTAAAATAACAGAACCAAAAAAGTTGTACCAGACTGAATAGTTTGTATCCAGCTCAATGTCAAGTCAAGAGAACCAAACAATAAATACCAGGCAACATAGGCATGAAAATAAAATCTTGTATAGGATTTCACCAGATTCTTATGATCTATAAAGTGGCAGTTTTTTGGATCATTACCACCCTAGATTATGCATTTATAGGTCATACTAGGCATAGTAGCAAGAATTTGAAAGTTTTTCTTTGTATTTATATTGGCCTTGCTATAAAACATCCTCCCTCAACACAATGGTTAATCAATATAAAATAACAAGATTTGTTTTTAAGATATAATGTTTCAAATAACTTCCCTTTTATGTGACCCACCTGATCTTAATTTGTCCCATACTTTTATCTCAGTGATTTGTCATTTGGGGGACCATCTTTCTATCTATTAGGACACTTAACATTTTGCTGCCATCAACAAAGGGACAAATACTTAAGACTATTATCACAAAACCTCTACTCTGCCAATTCTTTGTCTGCCTAAAGCCAACCTCTAGTGGCAGTTAAAAGACAAATATCCAGATATTTATTTGGCTGTTTTGGCATAATACATCAATTACATTTTTCTTTTTTAAAATTTTGTGTGAATAGTTGACAAATGTCATAACAGATTTGAAACATACATCAGGATTGGAGCTTGGACCTACACAAGATGCTTTATAATCTTCAGGAAATAATCAACTAATATGTCAGCCCCACTGAGTTTCAATGGGGAAACCTTTTATCTGCATGAGGAATAGAAGATAAGTTGAAAAACGTCCTAAAAGTGACTGAAAGTTTCAAACTAGATCCAGATATCTACTTAATCTACTTGGTCATCAAGATGATATAATTGTGTAGATTGCTCCCACTCTCACCATTGCTATTGATAGATATTTCACCATTACCTATTCAAAAGGATGTTTTGACAATAATGTCTAACATGTGTAATCTGAGTCATAAAATAAAGTTTAAGAAACAACCTCTTTTTGATTTGTTTAATCCATTAAACTCCAGGTTAATGGACAACCTAATACTATGATCAGTGTTGTCATCGCTAACCAAACAGCAATGTTAGAAGAACACAGATTTAACAGCATTATGCAATGAAACACAAGCATGAAGGCACTAAGTTAATTTAGATTAAGTAACAACAGTAGTAATGTTCAGTAGGGAAAAACAATTCAGAGAAATCTTTTATGGCTATGAACACCCAAGAAATAGCCCATGAAAAGACAATATGAGATCATCTTATAATATTCACTTGAAGCTGCAACCATAGACATTATACATTATGTAAATAGCAATTATTGATCACATACATCCCAGGACCCTACGTGAAATGACTAATTACATTAAAAAGCGACTTAAATCAACTGAACATCACATACTAAGTGAACAACCGAGAAATTATTGGCCGAATAGATTGAATAATCCAACTATTTGGGATTGAAGACCATTCTGCACTGCAGTTACCTATAATTTCATAAATTTCTATTGCTCAAATGACACCTAATGGTGCTCCATATGAAATGGCTAAAACCGACTAGGCTTGACAAAACAGATAATGATGAGCTAGTTATGATAAGCATCTAGGACATCTTCACCATGTCTGCAATAAGTAATTGCATGAAAAACGTCAACATTGTCCACCACTGAAAGTGTCTACTGTAATCTATTTAGCACTCGTGATAGGCTTCATTCATAGCAACAAACGAAGACAAAATCAACTGTTTATAAATTGAGGAATTCAGTTTTTTTTTAAATAATAATAAAACTGGTTATCATTTCACTATTCATCAGTGTATCTGTAACAATAAAAATGTATAATATCAACAAATTTAGTATACTACTACGTTTGGATTGTTGTCTTTGACAAACTTTTCCCTATACAAGGTTGTTGCAAGTTTAGACACTTCTTAGAAATGGGCCAGGTAATATAGCATCATATATCACAAAGAATTATTGCAAAAAAAAGTGCAATAAAATGTATACTCATAAATATTCACAAAAAATTATATCACAAACATATTAGCCTTAATCTTATGGCATGGCCTATATTTATGCCACAAAAGGCATATACTCATAAGCAGCCGCCATGTTCATAAAAATCCAACCTATGCCGCCATGTTCATAAAAATCCAACCTATATTGTAAAGCAAACTGGTCTGGCATAAAAGAAAATAAATAAATAAATCTGTTCAAAATGGCTCATCATGAAAACTCAACCAGATTAAATAGTCAGAAAATTTTAGTAGTAAATATTTCATCAATCAAACACGTAATAAAAAGTACCTCTTTGTCGTTCTTCTTGAAAGGTATCCCTCCATAATCAAACAACTCAACTATGACTTGTTCTACATCCCTTCATTGTCAAGTCCCCACCATTCCCTCTCAGCCAAACCTAAACCATCAAAAAAATTTAACAACTAATAAACTAAACCATTAATCAAATCAACTTAAGAATAAACAATTTAGAGAGAGAGACAACAATCGATAAACTAAACCATTAATCAAATCAACTTAAAAATAAAAACGATTTAGACCCAAAAAAAAAAAGGAAACAACATCACCATTTTCGTCTTCTTCTTCAATTTCATTCACTTATCAAAGCAATCCCAATTTCAGAGAAACGAGGGGTTACTGCAATGGATAGACTGGTGAAAGCAGATGTCAAAGAAATTGAAATAGCCTTCAAGAGAGGCCAAAAGTGCAGCACAACGTTTCATTTAACAAATTTGATGCACACGATGACCGTTGCAGTCTCTTTAACCACAACAAACCCATCTCTTTTCTCTTTTCTCTTTTCTCTTTTCTCTTTTAATCAACATTTCTCCATAATTTCACCACTGTCCTCTTCATCATACACTCTGATCCTCTCCCAGCCGTCTGCTCGTCCTCCTCTCTCCACTCCTCCGGACGCCATCGCAGTCAAAACCGCCATGCTCCCCACCGGCAAAGCCCATCAGGACGATCTCCGCCGTCTGTTTGCTAAACCTGGACCCCACATATTTAAAGATGCCACGATTCCCATCTCTCTTGTGGACCCCCATGTGATTGAGTTTCTCATCTCTCAACACACCCGAATCCCAAAAATCTGTTCCTTTTTCAACAAGGCAGTTTCTAGTTGCTCTGAGTCTCAGCTATCACTGTTACTCAAAAACGCCGTCGCATCTATAAATGAAAACTTTTTTTTTAAATAAAAATTTATATAAATACTATATCCAGCAGTTACATAATAAAAATTCAATAAAAGAGAAAAATTAAGATAATACAACTCATAGACGGTTAATTACATTTATCAACCAGTTGTAACGTGGTCAATCTCTCGATCATTGACAACACTTATACATCTAATTCAAATAACATTCTTAATTTTTTAGTAGACTTCGCTTGTAGAATAAGTTTTTTGTTAGAAGACTTTCAGATTCCGTTCTCTCCAAATAAAATAGATTGTAGCACAGAACGATACTCTTCTGATCTTATTGATGGTAGATTTGACTTTAAATTTTCTGCAGATGAATGAGATCACTCATTGCCATCTGTTCGGGTACTGATTGAGTTGACACGCCCTTAGTACTTTATGCCAAATTTCACTACAAAAGTTGTATTTGAAGAATAAGTGTGTGATTGTTTTCTTGTCATTACCACAAATGGGGCAATCATCTGATGGGATAACCCCCAATTTTTTAAGTCTCTCTCTAGTAGATAATCTGTTCTTCAAAGTTAGCCCAATAACGAAGTTATGTCTAGGTATATGTTGCGTTCTCCATATCAGTTTACACCATCTCACCTTAGCCTCATTATTCTTAAGATATCTCTAAGTACTCGCAATAGAAAATTTTGTATTAAAACTTGCGGTGAATGAAATTCTATCGTCTATTTCATAAATTGAAACATATTTACAGAGATAGTCCCATACCTGATAAGTGTACTCGTCAAAATGATCAGGAAGGTTCCAATGATCATACTGTTATAGTTCATTAACCTTTGCATCCTGAGAAATATCCACGTCGAAGATTTTTATGTAGAAAATTTTATTAACTATTGATTCTCCCCAGCCATATGTAAATGAAAACTTGGTTAGGAAATTGATGAATAATGACGCGGATGTAAATTACAAGGATTGACGGTCCATGATTTCTTTAGCTGTTAAGGCGGTATCGACATCCTTAAGGTACTGATTGCTTCTGGCGGTGAAATCGACGACTCAATCGACCATGTACTGCACGTGCAGCGGCGACGAATAGAGTCAACTTCATGGAGACTTTGACTTCAGCTTTTGAGAATATCACGACGTCAATTCCGCTTATTCAAACACCAGAACCCCAAGTCACATAGCGGTGAGTAAATAACACGCGCAAGTGATTGAGTTTTGTGTGTCGGTTGCGGGAGCTAACACTAACGTGTTTGATAAAAAGGGATCCAGCCCGCTTCACTTAGCCGCGAAAAATGGTCACTTGAACTCCATCAATTATTTGTTAAACTGTTCAAACTACATTAAATGTGTCGTTAACAAGGACGGGAAGACTGCTTTCACGCTTGCAGTTGAGAATGGTCACACGCATTAGTACGACTTGCTTCAATTAGGAGACGCGTTGCAACGCGCGGCGAGGATGGATGATGTGCACGCGATGAAGAGTTGCCTTACGGAAGGGGCTAGTGTTAGCGGGATGGATCAGTATGGGCGGACGCGTTCAAGGGTAAAATTGAGAGCATCAACATTTTGCTTGATCACGACGCCACAGTTGACGTTGTTGATGATGCTGGGTACATGCCGCTGCATTGTGCCGTTATGGTGGGGCACGTGAAGGTTGCGTTGTTGTTGATTGCGCGTGGAGCCAAGGACAATGTGAAGAGCCTTGAACATTTGGTACATTTGAATTTGGATTGCCTTAAGAATTACACTTATTTGCTTGTTCAGCCTTTGTGTCATGAGAAAGAAGACCTTTGTTGAATTATGAAATTGGTAACTTTGTATATAGTTTTTGTGAGTTATAGCTGTATAATTCACAACATTTTTTTTTTGAAAGATTTTTCTTTTCTCTAAAATAAGACCAAGAATAATACATCGAGTATAAATATTAAGCAGCGTAAGACACAATTGTTATTGAAAAGAGATAATTATTAGTAAATAGTAATAATATTGTAAAGAGTGACAAATATGTTTGAAAAAAATAATCATTCAGAGTGTAAACGTATTATTAGAGTTATTAGAGAAATTAAAAATAATTTTTGCAAATACAAGTGTATTTATGTAAAATCACGGTTAGTATAAGTGATAGTAGTCTAATATGCCAAAACATAAAAATTGAAGACCAAAATTTTAACTTATAACACAAGTTTTGATGAATAATGATGTGTTTGAAACCGAGTGAGTAATATAATTTTTTTATTATTATAATAATAATCTATTATAAAGTTGTAATGATGACATAATTGTTACAATTATACCATTGTGAGACAATTCATCACTTGCCATTCGTATATACACACACACGATGTAATTAATTTGTATATAATTTGTTTTATCGTACATATTTTATATTTTTATTTTTCATTAGCCTATATTTTATATAAAGACTATTTATGTATTATATTAAATATAGTGTATATTACGTGAAATGTAAATTTAATTTTAAGATCTATGACATAATGAATCCTTAGAAACCAAAATATAAATAACTCAATAAATTAATTAAAAATTTTAACAATTCTCTTTATATGAAATGTATATCTGATTTTAAGATTTAAGATACAGTGAATCTCTAGATATCAAAATATAAATAATTTAAAAATTAATTAAAAATAAAAGCATGGGGTTGAATTTAGGACATCGGGTCTAATATTATATTACTTTTTTACTAAATCTAAATTTAAACTATTAAGAGAATACTTAATATTAATATTAAATATAAATTTTAAAGTTTATTATAAAGAGTTATAAAGATAATATGTTTAATGATTATTTGGTTGGACTTCTCTACTATCGAAATAGTTTTTTTTAATACTAAAAGCTCGTTTAAAATTTTTGGCGATGTTTGATTGCAAATAGAGAATAGCTTTTAAAGATTAAGGCTCATTTAGTTAAACTTTTTAAATAGAGCATTTAGAAATATAATTTTTCAAAGTAGAGCTTTTAATAAAAAATCGTGAATCATTTTGTTGTCAATTAATTTTTTTTTTAAAACTAGATCGTTTGGTTATGCATTATTCAAAGTGTTTATTTGTTATTAATTTATCAAAAATACATTTAATAAAATTTATATTCAAATTCTAAATATTTTTAATATTTTATATGTATAAATTTAAAATTGTCACGTGTTTGCTCAAATTTAATTTCTTAAAACATAATAGTCAAATAAAATTAGTATATAATAATCAATATAAATTATTGTGATTGGTATAAATATTGAAAATAAAATAATAAAAAATTAATTATTTTTTATAAAAATATGATTGTTGTAGAGATATAGAGATATGATGAAATTAAAAAAATTGTTGAAAATATATGCACTTAACTAAAATAAAAGTTAGGTATTGGTTATCAATAATTGTCTCTAGCTAGCCACACATATGATAGATTGACTCAAAATTTACTCCATCTATCTTGAAATTATAATATTTACACAACTACATAATTATTTTCATATGCAAAACATAACAAACAAAGTAGTGGCCATTGGCCATTACAACGCTGCCGCCTTTGCACCATTGCCTTCAACAACTATATTATTGAGCAATAACTCTAATAGTAGTGACAATGCACATCTATTTGCCACTATTAAATGATGGTGTTATGATAATTATCATTTTATTATTTATCTTTTACACCTATTTAATATTTTGTTGACAAAAATAATTATAACATTATAGAAATCTTGAAATTAAAGTATGAGAATATAAAATTTGAGTCAATTTGTTATCGATCACTACAATTAGTGGTAATAACAGTCATGATGATGACACCTACCTACTTTCTTCAATTATTTATTTATTTATTTAAAATATAAAAAATTAATAATATGGTGACAGACTATTTATTTTATATATTTTTAATAAAAAATTAAAAATATAAACTAATCATATTATTACAAGTATTTTTTAAAGATAAATATACAATTTTTTTAAGGTACAAATTTATTATTTTCATCGTCCAAATTAAAGATGAAAAAATTTATTTTGCAAAAGGTTTAAAGATTTAGATGTATTTTTATATTAAAAAAACAATAAGATGGTTACACATATCACTTACTTTATAACTTTTTATTAAAAACTATAAATCAATAATAATATGATAAGTGGTTTTTTAAATATAAATATACAAATTTGTTATTTTCACGGTCCAAAATAAGGATTTCATCAATCGACAAAAGTCTTTTTGTTTATGAAACTTATGTTCTTTTTGAAATTTTAAATGTGAAAAAATTCCGTTTGAAATTTTATTTTAAATCAAGAGTCATTTTTTTGAAAAAATATTTATTTATTTTATATAAGTTTTTTAAAATAAAAATCAATATTATAGTTACACATCTCATTTATTTAAAAATGTAATTAATCATATACATAACAAATATTTGTTTAAAGATAAATATATAAACTACACTTATTTAAATGATCTGTATATTTTTTATTAAAGTGGAAGCCTTAAGTTTGATTATCTCTTTTTTATATATAAAAAATATAAATTTATTATATTTATAGTCTAAATTAAGAAAATCCGACGCATGATAAACGTCTGACTGATTATTTGACATCTTTTTTTTTTTTGAAAATTTAAATGTGAACTAATTTTTTCTGAAAAAATTTAGGTGTCTTTTTCCTAAAAAAAATTAAAAACACGTGTTACCGTAGTGACTGACATTAACAACAAGTTGACTTTTGAATTTTGAAAACGACATCGTAAGACGCACCGAACCGAAAAAAAATCTAATTTTTTATACTTCGCGCCCGAACAATTTCACTTGAAAACAATACCCCGCCAAGCCACGCTGGCAATCCGCACAAAAGAGAAAACCACTAATTATTTAAAAATCTTTCCTCATTATCATCCCAAACCATCAGCCACGTCATTGATCCTTGAGAACCCAAACAACCAATCAAAGTGCATCCCTTTCGTCTATATAAACAAAAAGGAGTAAATGACCACTCACTAAACAATTCAAATTCTTCATAAAACATTCTCTCTGTTACATCCCTTCAATTTTCAGCAAGCATCATGAGTTCAAAAGCTTCAGCAACCAAGGGCGGCAGAGGTAAGTCCAAGGATACCAAATCGGTGTCCAGGTCCCACAAGGCCGGTCTCCAGTTCCCCGTTGGCCGAGTCGCTCGCTACCTTAAGAAAGGCCGATACGCTCAGCGTGTCGGATCCGGGTCTCCGGTCTATCTCTCCGCTGTCCTCGAATATCTCGCTGCTGAGGTACGCTAATATTTTATTTCTGTTAAATTATCTCTGATTATTCATTGAATGCTGGTTCAGTGATTGACATACTATTTTTTTTTTTTTGAATTGGTTAGGTTCTGGAGTTGGCTGGGAATGCTGCAAGGGACAACAAGAAGAACAGAATTATTCCAAGGCACATTCAGCTAGCTGTGAGGAACGATGAGGAGTTGAGCAAGTTGTTGGGCTCTGTGACAATTGCTAATGGAGGCGTGCTGCCTAACATTAATCAGAATCTGTTGCCAAAGAAATCTGGGGCAAAGAAGGGCGAGATTGGATCTGTTTCACAAGAGTTTTAGGGATTTTAGAGAGTTTCTTGTTTTTAGCTTTAGGTTTATGTTGATAAGCACGCCTTAAGTAGTATAATTGGTTTGTCGTTTTTGAGCTTGTAAATCTCAAATTAGATTACCGGAGTAAAAATGCAGTTGTCTTTCTCTTACTTCATCATTTCATATCTCATTTCATTGTTTTAATCTGTCCTCTCTGTATTTTGGTTACGATGTTTGAGATCGAAGGGCAATGTCAGACTTCGCAAATCTTTTAGCAAAAATATTTGGAAGTGATTTGGTAACGGGATGCTTTATTTTTGTGCCATGAAACTTCTATCATTGAATTGATTGCGATTAATATTTCTCATGTAGATATCATGTGATTGTCTCTGTTGAATTACAATTTTCGTCAACATAGTTAGTGTTCTGTCTCTGAATTATATTTCTCAAATAGCAAACCCTTTTCTTGTTTCCTGTCCTTAGATTTAAGCACCTATTTGTTTCTGCAATTTTGTTGCTCGTCTTGATTGAAGGATTGAAAAGCGGAATTTTAATGAAATAATATTATACATTTTAAGTTTATATTTTAAATTGTATTTAAATAATAATATGTTAAATAATTATTGAAAGTATAAAATAATGTAATAAATAATTTTAAAATTTATATTATTTTATTATTAAATAATTATTATTTGAGATATAATTAAAATGGGTAGCATTGCTTATTTTAATTTTTATACTTCTGATAAAATGAATCATGAAAATCAATATAGTTTTTATTGTTGTTTTTTTTATAATTAAATTACCCAGCGATGAACTCTGATTTTAATGTTCTAAAATTTCATCAATTTCAATTAATATTAATTCAGTTACAATTCTAATAATTTGTTAACTATTGACAAGAAGACTCGAGAATTTTTTTTTGGTTTTGTGTGTAAAGTATCAGTTTTCTTTTTAATTAAAGTGTGCTTAAATTTCTCAAATTTAATCTTAACACTTTATTTTAAGTAGTGTGTTAAATATTAAAGAATAATCTTGATAGTTATAAAAACTAATTAATTTGTTAAATCTCTAGCATATCATTTAGAATAAGAAAATATTGAGATCAGAACTAAAAAAATATGATTTTACTGTAAATCTAAACGTGATCACGGAAAGAAATAAAAAAAAATAAAAAGGGCAACAAGTATTAACAACCAAAAATAGGGCTGTATGTCAAAAAGTGAAATTATATGAGTCATTAAAAGAATTGTTTAATATATAAGGGCCATTATTGGTATTCACCCACATTTATATCAAGATGACAATATGTGTAGCTTTCACGCTACTGGAACTCGCGTGAAAAATTTCGTATGAGCCAAATAATTATCCACGCTGGCAATCCTGAGGGTTAGGTTATCATCCAATCAGCAAAAGCTTTGCAGTCCGCCACCCTATATAAGCAGTGCCTACTTCTTGCCTTTCCCCGTAGGCGATAAGTCTTCATCGGAAAGCTAAAGAACGAAACAACAGACGAAACAGTCTGTTCAATCCAAAGATGAGTTCCGCAGCATCAACCAAGGGTGGCAGAGGCAAGCCCAAGTCCTCAAAGTCAATCTCCAGATCTCAAAAGGCCGGGCTTCAGTTCCCCGTCGGCCGTGTCGCTCGTTTCCTCAAGGCCGGAAAGTACGCTGATCGCGTCGGTGCCGGCGCTCCCGTTTATCTATCGGCAGTTCTTGAATACCTTGCTGCTGAGGTCAGTTTGTTAAGGATTTGTTCTGAATACATCTTTATATTTTTGTGGGTGGCTAGATTCCTGTGTTACAAAGAAAATGTTATTGTGGTTCTTCCATGATAGAGTTACATTGTTTAAAGAGATATTTATGTTTTTGCATTTGCGATTTCGGGTATTTGGTTTCTTTGTTTATGTAAATTGATGGAATTAATGCGAAATATTGGATCTTTATTTGCTTATATAGTATGAGCAGAGAAGAGGAAAATTTGGATTAGACCATTGATCTTGCATCTACACATTATTTGTAAAGAAAATGTAATAAATTAAAAAGTAGAAGCCAAGTAAATAAAAACTAAGAACATGAGTTTTGAAGTGATTTTCATCTAGTAAATTTTTTGTTTTCACTAATATGCATTGATTTTGTGATCTGATTCATGTTGTTGTTGTTTTTTTTTTCTTCTAAGTACAGGTTCTGGAGCTTGCTGGCAATGCTGCAAGGGATAACAAAAGGAACCGTATTGTTCCAAGGCATATTCAACTTGCTGTGAGGAATGATGAAGAGTTGAGCAAGCTATTGGGCACAGTTACTATTGCAAATGGAGGAGTTTTGCCAAACATTCATCAGACTCTGTTGCCAAAGAAGATGGGAAAAGGGAGGGATGATATTGGATCTGCTTCACAAGAATTTTAGCGGTGGAACTTGATGTTATTGAACTGGAATACATGGAAAAAGTGTAGGATTAATTATGTTTACTTGTGATCTTTTTGATTCCCTTGTAAACCCTGATATTGGGTTTCTGGCTTGAATATAGTGAGACAATAACTTTCTGATATTGCCTTCTTTACTTATTTATTTTTGTGTGGTTGTTAATTTCATGGGATCAATGACTTGGCCAGCATTACTTACAAGTTTTATGGCTGCGTGCGTCGTTCTTTGTTTTCAATTGAAGGCTTGATGTAAAACTTTTGTAATTCTGTTGTGGCTGGCTTGCTGGAAAATGGGGTTTACTTCATAGACTTCCTAGGGTTTTAGTCTTGTTGACATTGGTGTCTCAGATAATCGAATGTTTTTAAGAGGCTTAGAATGAATTGCATTGATGAGCATAGTTTTCCTGTAAGATAATTATGTGGCGTACCGGCCTTTGCTCAATTTCTTCACAAATGAAAATAGTCGTATGAAACTCTCACATTCATTTCCAAATAAACACTTTCAACGATTCTGCCAGTGCCATCATAAATAATGTGTCTATGTAGACTTCAACTCTTCAAGCAAGTGCAATGAAAATTTGTGGTCTGGACTTGTTAGGCCTCGGTTTGGCAGAGTGCCCTGTCTTTTGTTTATATAACATTCTACAAGTTCATGCATCGAAAGGGGATGTAGCTCAAATGGTAGAGCGCTCGCTTTGCATGCGAGAGGTACAGGGTTCGATCCCCTGCATCTCCATTTCTCTCTTCAAATTGATATGGATGTGAGTTTTTTTTTCGAAACCTTGTTACACGCATATGATTACATCTCGTGATGGTATCGACTTTGCCACAAAGTAAATGTAAGAATCTCGAAATGTGCATGGATCCACATGTAAATTGTGCTTGCTACATGGAATACTTTTGCTAGAACTGTTGGAGCAGAGAGACATCTGGTGAAGGACAACCTTTCTGTTATCTTCAAAACTAAATTCCAACCACTACCATATTTTGTTAATCATTGGTTAGCTCTGGTTTCATGGAACTTTTTCATTTTTAAAACGATTTGTGATTTGGTTCGGTTTACAGCACCATCTAAGACAGATTGCATAGATAATGGATTCATTCTGCAAACTCCATAGCGGTCTAACTTTTCCTTTCACGTATCTTCAGGTTATTATTATTTTTTTTAAAGCCGTTTCTCAATTATTCATCTTTATGCAGAGAGATTTTTCTCCTGAGTTCTTGGCTAGTGCTTGCGGTATTGCATCTTGCTTATACTTTGTTAAGTTTATTCTTTCTAATTGAACCAACTTATCAACCATACTTATCTCCTTCAAACTAGAATTGTCCACACATTTCTATAACTCTTGGCATCTATCTTACTGTTTTCTTATTCATATTTCTCAAATTGAAAGTGCAGATAGTGCCCATGCCCACTTGTTGGTTGTTTTTTTTTTTGAGAATATATTATATAAAACTATTTCATCTGATATATTAGAAATGTGTTTTATGTATGGAGTATTAGTATCATTCTATGTTGGCAAAATTACTGTGTGGTAACGTTTATGGAAGACATTTTTCTTATTCTTGAACTACCTGTACTCTACATAATTGAATTAATCTTTGTTAAGTAGATTCAGTCTGGAGAGAACACAAAAGGATTGTATTGACCTCTGTAACATTCATGGGCACGATTGCTTTGTATGTATGTTGCCGTAAGTTGCTCCATTCACTTTCATTGTTTTCTTTCTTCCCCATTAATTAATTATCGAATATGTGAATTGTGGCTGTTCCTGTGGCTATGTTAGCTGTTTGGAGAACCAAGCATGATCTAATCCGACTGTATATACTTCAGTCAATTAGTTGGTATAGAGGAACAACTCGATGCCCTATGCGGACCTGTTCATGTTGATAAGGCAACCGATAAATATCATGTGCTTGCTGAGACAATATGTAAATTAAAAAGTTTTTGCTCCACACGCCCCCCCCCCCCCCAACAAAAAGAGTTATCTTTGAATTTAAAGTCTTTAGTTTTAAGAAGAAGTAGGCTCACAAGGGTCTAGTCAAAGGTCTTCCTAAAGAAAATTTATTTTTAGAGCCCATCACCTTTTGCAAGACAGGCCTTTATTGACAAGCAAGCCTATAGTGACAGTTATAGGGCTAGGTCAAAGCAGGACTAAACAGTAGAGAATCTGTTCGAATTCAAAGAACTTGATCAGCAACTTGAAGCACTTGTTCGGCAGAATCGGCCAAGATACGACCAAAACCATCCTTTACACACTAACTAGATCAGTATGTCTCGGCACTTGCAGATCAACGAGAAAATCGGGTTGGCTCTATGACGAATGGGCCGACCAGGTATAGCTAGTGAAGTCGCCAGAAGACTAGCTCTTTGGGATAGCTCTGGACCACGACCGAGCCGAACAAGAAGAGACTATGAGGGGACCGACCCTGGACGGACCAAACTTAACCTGACAGATAACCAAATCTATCAGCGAAGACGGGCATAAGGAATATGCTAAATTGAATGTCAGAAAGATACCTGGCTTGTGACAGAAGTACAGTAAAAGCAGAGTCAGAAGCATGTCAGAAGAAAATCTGCAGAAGGATATTTGGCGTATGACAGAAGCACAACAGAGGCAGAATACCTAAAAGGTCATTCGGAGAACAATATCATAAAAAGGAGAGAAAGACACAAAAGCAAGGATGATGCCCAAATAGCAGAAGAATTAACACGGAGAAAAAGGTTTTCTTCCATTCATTCTGAACACATTTTTACTCCATTTCTTACCAGACTCCCATCACAAAGACCTCTTCTGACTTAAACATCGAAGAGTCTTCGCTGGAACCCACCCCGGCGAGACCATAATGACAAGTCTTGCTTGTGATTTGCAGATTTTGTTGTGGTCATCGAAGAAGAGAAGACACAGGCTCCCTCAAATAAGCCTAACCAGGATGAGGCCCAAGTGCTGATTCATGCTAACAAACAAATTCAAAGCTTGTTAACCTCAAAAAATATTTTTTTCGATCAATAGTTTTTGGCGCTATCTGTGGGAAACAAACAAAAAGCTTTGTCCAAGAAGTCGACAATTGGCTATGGCAAAGCAATCATCTACTAGTAGAAATCTCACCACCGAAGAGCGAGGCCCAGACCTAAACAAGAATGGAGGCCACGGGAACATGCCTCTTCATCAAATAGGAAGCTCACTGCCACCCAAAATCCAGGCAGAGTTGAGAACCTAGAGGAAAGAAAGGGAAGAACTGAGATAACTCATGGTTGAGTTAATTAGAAGTAGGAGGAGGGAAGTAGGGAACGCCGACAGGAGGGAATCTCAAGTGGAGATTCGGGAGCAGATATACTGAAGAAATAAGTCAGAGACCTTGCACGACTTGGTCGGAGCAACCAGGCCAAGTAAATCCAGACAGAGTTGAGAACCCTGAGGAAAGAAATGGAAGAATTGAGATAACTCATGGTTGAGTTGATCAAAAGTAGGAGAAGGAAAGCGGGGAAAGCTGACAGAAGGGAATCTTAGGTGGAGATTCAGGAGCAGACATACTGAGGAAACAGGTCAGGGACCTTGCACGACTTGGTCGGAGCAACCAGGCTAAGTCAAGCCTGTAGTAACCAGTATCCACGACTGGTAAGAATAAGTATTTATATATGTATAAATATACGTATTTTATTTGTATGTTGGTGATACTTGAATTATATATTGTTATTAGTAATATTTTTATAGGTTAAGGATATACGATTAGTATTGGGTTTATTTGTATGACTTTAGATTTATTTTAGGGACCAAATTGTTATACTTTGAAAGTTTTGGGGTAAATTCGTAAATACCAAAAATTAGCCACTTAGTATAAAAATACACTTTTAAAACCCTAATTCTACCATTTTTAGGTCGAGCTACCCATTTTAAGAGAGAGAAGAGAGAAATAGAGGAGAGAGAAAGAGGAGAAGAAGAAGAAAAAGAAGAAGAAATTGGAATTTTGAATTTCAAGAGGTATATCATACGTATTTCTCAATTTATTGGTATTAATTAAGTTAATTCCTTTAAGTTTTGATTTCTGAAAATATGTATAATTGAGGATTTGTTGTGTATTTCGTAAGATCATATGAGAATTGATGATGATCTATAAGATAGTTTGATAAATCATGATGAATTGTAAAATTTCTGATTGATAGTCTCTTGATCTAAGAATTTTATAAATTATTGTGAATCGATTCTGGTTTTGAATTTTGAGTATATGAAATTAGACATGTTTAGGATCATCTGAGACTTTGAATCGACTGAAAATCTCAGAAATTGAATTTGTAGTGAATTTACCAAAATGACCCTGGAATTCTGGAAATTTCCTGTGTAAACAGTATGATACAGTGGAAAATAATTTTTGACCTGCTGAATGATCTTTAAAAATTACGAATTTGTGGAATATGATAATTTTATATGTCTAATATGATATACTCGGAATTGAGAATTTGGATCAATGTGGTTGAAGTGTTATGAATTTCTAAAGTGTATCAGCTCATTGTAGTATTTGATTAACAGATTTTTAAAGTTATGAAATAAAATAGTTTTAAAATACTTTTGGCAGTTATTTGGAAGCCAAATATTTATCATGGACTGAGATATGTGTCAAGAGTAATTATGTGGTAGTTTTATAATTTTTGAGTTAGTATATGATTTTATAAAATTGGGAGATTGATTACTGTTCAGTAAGTATCTTGATCATGTCAGGTTTGTAGTTTGGATTCGATAGTGTGTATGGAATGGATTGTGTAGGAATTTTGATATAATATTCATATATAAGAAGTATATATGAGTCAAGAATGATATATTCTGATTTCGGAGTAATTGGACATCATTTGATGTATTAGAAATTTTTGTTAAGTGTAAGTGGTCAGAATGACAGGTTTTGAGAAACCAAATATTTAGACCAATTTGATGTGATAAATGCATTGTGTATACTTTTGTAAGCTATTTAAAGTATTTTGTGTGAATTGTGAGGCTTATGAAAGGATTAATCTCCATTGATAGGTTAAGGAGATTTAAGCCTTGTAGCTGAAAGTGTTAAGAGGTAAGTATACTAGACTTACTACTGGAATCACAATAAACATAATAATTGTTTTGTATGATTTTGTAAATGGGGTTAAGAATATGTTTATGATATGTCAAAGTATATTTTGATATGAAATGTGAATATATGTTTATGAATGTGAGCATTGACATTGAGCATGGACATACATGTGTTTTTGAAAGTGAGCTTTCCAAAATAAGATGCGTTTAACAAAGAAAGCTTTTGAAGTGTAATATGTCCATGAGAAATATTTTGTGATTTGAGGGTACTTGAACTCACTGTTAACTTAGTAGGCATTTTATGTGATTTGTGGAGCCTTTATGTGTGGCCTTTCCTTCGGGATTGGTATATGTTATGTGTTCCGTATGTAGGGAGGATCCTATTGGTACCTAAAGGAAGTGTGAGTCATCACATTCGTGTGGTGGCGTATTGGTACATGTGAGAGGACTCACCGATGATCAGGGTGAGGGTTTGGCTTTTACCTTCGGGCATAAGCGTTATATATGTGTGATTTAAAGACCTCACTTGTATTATTCCTCTCATACGGTATGTCACCTACGAGTGACATTTGGCTCATTATGTGATATGTGATATGTAAGTCCTACTAAGTAGTAGTCGAGTAATGGTATTCCTATTATGTGTTTTGAAAGAATGTGTAAGCGCTTACATGATATGTGATTTGATAAGATTATGATTTTGATTGATCACAGCATATCATACATATGCATTATGTACATATATGTATTTGTATTTGATATATGAAAAACTAGTATGCTTACTGAGTTTTATACTCATTATAGTTTATGGTGATTTCAGGTAAATAAGGTACATGTGTGCATAGCGGATTTGGCAAGGCTTCTGCTGTTCCTTGGGTTCCCTAAGTTGTTAGGTTGCTAAGTGTTTTATTTGGGGACACGTGGGATAAGATATTTGATTTGTCCCTAGTGAATAAATACCTATGTATTATTTTATTGTGTGGTTGGATTTAGTTTAAGTTTCACCAAGTGTAGTAATGGATTGATTTTAAGTAAGAATTTGCAATGAATATATTCTGGGCTTCCGGTAACAAAGTTGCTACTGGTGACGTAGTAGAGTGTTAATCTCTGAGAAAACTCTGCGTATCTCCGGTTTACTAATTGTCCCAGTCATAATTCAATTGCTATAATTCTGAAAGAAATTAAAATAAATGCTTAAGTATTATTGAATGAATGTAAGTGATGTCGTGTGTCAGATCTTTTGGGTCTGGGGCGTGACAAAGCCCCCATTCGAGAGAGATGTAACGCAAGTGGTAAGGAGATAGCCGTCTACTGAACAAAGAAAGCATTAACAGGGCAAGTCGAGCCTAGAGAGCAAGGTCCACGATTTAGAGGGAAAGTTTAAGAGCCTTTTGGCAGAGAAGAAGAAGAAAGACTAACCTTCTATGAAGAAGACAGAAAGGGAGAGAAGATTACCGTTGACAAATGAGTTGAGAGACGCAAAGCCCTCAAGCCGATTTCGACTCCTAAACCTGCCCACTTACAAGGGAGTCACTGACCCCAACCAATGTTGATCAGATCATCGACCTATGATTAATTGCTAGATTAAGGTAGGGCCAAATGTACAGATTCTTTCATATGCACTTGGGGGGAACCGCTCTACTTTGGTATAGAGGCCTGAAGCAGTGTAATGTCACATTTTTCCATAAGTTGATTGAGAAATTCACATAATACTTGCGGGGTTCGTGTGAGGCTGCTAAAGACCTGGAGCAAATGAAGAGAGTTAGGCAGTGTAAATGAGAGAGCTTCAAGAATTTCATCCAGAGATTTCACAAAGATGTAATATCCTTAGGAGCTTTTGACCAACTTGTTACCTTGTATCACACCCTAAATATTCTCAAGAAATTACTCGAACATTTGGCGCATGACAAGACCACAAAGAGGGTATTTAGTCCATTGTGTGTTACATGGGCTAGAGCTTCTAGAAGGCCCAATTGACTTGGGTTAAAACCACGTGTGTGTGGTAAGTAGGAGAATATTCTAGAGATGGCATATTCCTTGAGATTTTCTTGTGGTAAGTAGCATCTTTGGAATATTCTTTTGGATATTATCCACTTTATTTGTGGACTATTGGATTATAGTGAATTTTAACCGTTCATTGTATATAGCTTTAACTATAAATAGATGGAGCTCTCATTTCAGAAACCATCCTCCAAATTGTAGAAATACTCAAGCATTATAATTTTATAACTTTGTAATCTCTTTTTAGTAATAAAATACGATAGCATTCTCTCAAACACTTAGTGTGCTTCTTCTTCATCTCTTTCTTTGGTGAATTGGGTTTTGTAGGCTGCTTAGTGCTTGAAGAGTGTCTAAGGCTGCGCAGGTTCGAGAAATCAGTCCATGACAAGTGGTATTAGAGCGGGTTCAAAGAAGATGATGAAGGAAGTTGCTGGATCATCCAAAATTATCGAAGGGAAGGGTAAAGACCCTAAAGCTAGAAGACATGGAGTATTTCACTAGAAAAGTTTGTTGATCCGAACTATGAACTAGGGGACATGGTTATGAAGCTCGGTGGTGCTGTGAGCAAGGCAACAGATTACCTTGAGGAGTTGGAAGAGCACGTCAAGAAGCTCGAGGTAGGCCTCGACATTCAAGGGGATGAGCTACGCTCCCTCATCGATAGCTCCATAGACAAGTATGCTGACAAGCAACGGAACTGGATCAAGGATTTTCAGAAGAAGGTTTTTAACACCATGGATAAAGTTTAAGCCAAAGTAAAAGAGCTTCGTAAAGGGTTTGAATATGTCAAGGAGGATGTGGTGTTGTGCAAGCAAGCGGTCGCTAATGGCATAGCTACTCAAAGCATGGTAGTTGCACCAAGGGTTGAAACCCTTAAACCGAAGGAGTTTAGCGGCAGACAGGATGCCAAGGAGCTTGACAACTTCTTTTGAAAAATGGAGAGGTATTTCGACTCTATGGACGTGCGGGATGAACATAAGGTAAGTACCACAACTTTGTACCTTTTCGATCATGTAATTTTATGGTAGCGTAGGAAAAGCGAGGAGATTCGCAAGGGTACCTGCACCATAAACACATGGGAAGAATTGCAACGGGAGTTAAAACTTGAATTCTATCCGTAGAATGTGGCGCACGACGCTCGCAAGCTGCTGAAGGAGTTGAAATAAACGAAGTCCATTATGGAGTACGTGGAGGAGTACTCTTTGTCAATGTTGCAAATTCACAACATGAGTTAGGAAGACTTGTTGTTCAATTTTCTGGATGGGTTGCAAACATAGGCTGCCAATGAGTTGAAGCGGTGTGGAGTGCAGAATATATCTGACGCCCTTACAATGGCGGAGTTGCTCATGGATTATTGCAAGGGAGATGTGGGTAAGTCCAAGAATTCTAAACCCAATCACAGTAAAGGTGAGGAAGCTAATGAGTTTCAACCTCCGGAGAGCAAGGAGGAGAAAGGCAAACTGTCCAAGTGGAAGGAGCAGAAATGCAATGGCCATAGGGGTAATGGTCTAATTGACTTGGGTTAAAATCACATGTGTGTGGTAGGTGAGAGATTATTCTAGAGATGACATATTCCTTGAGATTTTCTTATGGTAAGTAACATCTTTGGAATATTCTTTTGGATATTCTCCACTTTAGATGTGGAACATTGGATTAGAGTGAATTCTAGTCGTCCATTGTATATGGCTTTAACTATAAATAGATAGAGCTCTCATTTGAGAAACCATCCTCTAAATTGTAGAAATACTCAAGCATTGTAATTCTATAGTTTTGTAATCTCTTTTTAGTAATAAAATACGATAGCATTCTCTCAAACACTTGGTGTGCTTCTTCTTCATCTCTTTCTTTGGTAAATTGGGTCTTGTAGTCTGCTTAGCGCTTGAAGAGTATGTAAGACCGTGCGGGTTTGAGAAATCAGTCTGTGACACTTGGATGCCCTCAAGACAGGGCTGAGACTGAATAGATTCTGGTATCACTTGGCGGAAAGCAACATTGCGAGTTATGCAACGGTGTATAACAAGACACTGAAGTGTATATCAATAAAAGAAGGCGAAGAGGCCAAAAGATCCATTGCCGAACTGCCCAGAGGGTATGGCAGGCTCAGAGAAGATATTAGATCCATTGGGGGAAAGGAATGACCTCTACCCCTCATCAGAAATACCGGAGGTCGAACAATGAATACCATCATTTGCAGTGGGAAAATTTCACGAATTGGGGTTAAAATTCAGAGAGATGAGCCAAATGGGTTTTGCTCGGGTAACCTTCCCGGGAAGCTTTAAAGCTTGAGGAAACATGAACACTTGATCGGAGAGAGAAGGGTGGCTAGTGTTGAAATTTTTTTTCTCCTAGCCATACCACTTGAAGATATCTACAAAGCGATCCAGAATTGGGGTCTGCTACACAAATTTCAAAAGGAAAGGTGTAAAGCGGTGAGCAGATCCGAAGAAGTGGTGCGATATACATAGGGGCTAAGATATACCACGGGGGAATGCTTCGAGTTGAGGAAGCAAATAGACACTCTGATAAGGAATAAGTACCTGGAAGAGTTCCGAGCTGACAGGCAACTCATGTCATTGGTTTTCTTTTTGAGTATAAGGCTGGAATTATCCCAAAAAATTAAACTTGTGCCAAAGGAAATTATAGGAAATGGTTGGGATATTTTAAGTAATGCATCAACTGACTTCCATAGTTGCATAAAGTCTTTTTCTATGCTTTGTAACTGGATTTTGAGATGGTTAATCTTTCTCTTTTATTCTGCAAATGGAAGACCATTTCTCATTAGTGTTAAAATATGCTCATGATGGGTCTTGATCTCCAATGTTGCTTTATTGAGGATAACTTGATGACTGGCAAAGCCTGAATCAACATTAATTTCCAATATCTACTGCAATTCTTCAATTTTCCTAAGAATTATGTTCTCAACAACAGCATTTTCTAATTGCTAACTAAGGACTGCTTCAACAAGGCTAAACTGTTTGTATAAACTGTCAGCTCGTTTGACATTTAGCTACTTGACCTTCCATTGTTGGAAAATATTTTCTTTTGGCTTTGTCTATGGACTTAAAGGAGGAAAATATATAGATGAAAACATACAGACTTGAGGAATTGCATTGGCTGGTTTAGGGAAAAGTTTAAGGTTCCGACAAGTTTTTGGAAAGTTGTTTATGGGTTTTGGTGTGTGAAAAGAGTAAGTAACATAATAGTCAATCTTACCCAAGGGTTGGCCCAAAAGACTTACATTAGGGTCTCATCGATTGTACTTTTCTTTAAGGGTTTGTTGAGAACTTTTCTTGGTTTTACGTTTTTGCTTTCTTTTTTATAGTTCTTATCATCAGAATAAGGATCATTAAGGCAAGCTTGGCATTGACAGTTAATATCTTAGTAATAGTGACCATCTGGGTCTCTGAAAGGGCAAATTGGATTTCCTTTGCCATCAAAAGCAGTTACGGGATATCACCTTTTTTTGGCTCCTTATATTTGGCTGGTTGTAACGTGAACTGTGTGGTAAATGAGAGAGATGGTGCTGATGGACTTGGCTTTTCAAAGCAGATTTTTATCTGGCCATCTTTAGTAATCTTACAGGAATGGATGGGTACAAAATAAATCAAGCTTTATGTCCATGTGAACTAAATGCGAATGCAACTGCAAACCCAATATTATACATTGTATTAGGACTACAAATATCAAACTTAATCCTCAAATCAGTGGGCATCTACTTCGACCTTTTAGTCCACTTATCCGTTCCCATTACTCTGATTGGACCATTATCCTTATTGAAAATGGCTAACAACATATGATTACAAGAAATTGATAAATTTTGGGCTTAGAATTTATATTCTCACAAGAGAACAGTGATGAATCTTTTAAAAAGTTGGATTAAGATAAGATAATCTCTTTTGATGTGTATTGGGTTTTAAAAATCTCTTGCAATTACAAACACGATTAAATGGCATAAAAAATTATTCTCAATGATAAATCCTAGCTTAGCAACTTTAGGTTCTGCCAAATTGCTCTTTTTTTTTCTTTTCTAACGCTGCACCATCCACTCAAGTTTTTGGTCAAAAAAAATTATCTAATCAATTACGCAAACAAATTAAAAGGCCTTTTAATTTAATTCATCAATACAAATTATTAATCAAGAAACTTAATATCTTCACAAGCTTTTTTTGATGGTTAAGTAAAAATATTTCACATAATCAATCATTTATATTCATAATATAATTAAATTAAAGCTATTTATCATTCATTAAGAGGTGAAATTCTTCAATCTCTAATATTCTCTAAATTTGGCCTTGTTCGATTTGTCGCTCTATAATCTTCTTATCATGCTTCCTAAGCTTTCTGTCACTCTTGGCACTGTAGCGCTGAATTCTGGCATTGTGGTCTTGAGTTTCTACCGATGCTGCAGCTCTAAGGTTTTACCCAACTGCTCATTTTCTCTCTTTTTCAGCAAAGCAACTTTAATTTTAAGCCTGCAACACTAAGTTTTGATCCCATCTTTGACATTTTTGCCTTAATGTTTCTTGAATTCTCACTTTCATATCGTTATTAATGTTAAATCTACAAATTAAAAATAAAATACATAAAAAAACCCTAATAATCATGTTTAAAAATGAACAAATGCCAAGTATAAGGAAACAAAAATAATAGGTATAAAATATGTCAAACTCCCTCAAATTTAACAAATTCTCATCCTCGAGCAAAGAAAGAAAATCAAAACTTAAAAAAATAATAACGAGTTGATTGATGTTAACAACTTGTCTCAAAGATTTCATTTAAGTTATAACTCAAGAAAAACTCTAGAAAGTTAAAATGTCAATCCAAGTATTAGCTTTTACCATACATTTGATTCACTTGGTGTGTATGTATAATCATTCTCATTAATCATTCGCACTGGTTTAGATTATGCACGCAAGTATTTGAAATTTTTGTTTCTAAAAAGGTTTTTATTCACATTTCATATGCTAGCTTTTCATAACATTCTATACTTATATAGATCCACACATAATCAAATATAAAATTGGTATTTATTCATCTTGTAATGCATGGCTAGAATAAAGATATGACGAAATGGATAATTTTTGGCTTAATTTCACACCATAAACACACTTTTTCTAGGATCATAAAATATTTCGATTAAATTTCTCAAGGATTTTCCCTAAACTTATTTCAAACTTTCTTTGTCTACTTTATTTTTTTATTATTTATTTTCTTTTTTCAAATCTTAGGATATAGTAAATTTCATCACATTATTTATTTTATTTTTCTTGGAATGAAAAATTTACTATTCCCCAAATTGAGTCTTTTCAACTTTTTTGGAATAAATAAAGTCTACAACCAACTCTTCATTTCATTCTTTTTTTTTCCATAAGTTTAATAGTCCTCATAACTTTAACAATACCACTATGCTTATAGCGTAAAGGGTGTATAAAGGAAACTTTATTTAAATGCTATGGTGTAGTTGTGGTTAACAAAAAAAAAATAGTCATTAGGTTTAAAAAAGGTAACTATAGATACAAATATACATAAGTAGGCTCGAAAGGCTCAACCCATTTAAAGATGACCTAAAATCATTTTCTCAATCATATGTGACCTATGATTTTACTTTAAGTGGTAATTAAACAAATCTAAAATGTGTGAGACTTATAAATGTACTTTTCATGTATAAAATTCCTCTAGTAAACAAACAAAATGATTATAACTATGTGCTCAATGAATTCAAGAAATTAAATATAAAGCAAATAAAAACCAACACAAGGATCAAGTAAACAAACAAATGCAATATCTATTATTTTTCAGGAATTATATCAATCACAATCAAATTTTTATCATTGACTGTTAAATATCAACACCAAATCTTGAATTAATAACCTTATAAATAATAAAAAAAATAGATAAATAAGAAAATAATTAAATAGAAGTCAATAAGTAAGGCCACAATATAGATAAATAAAAAATAACTAAATAGAAGTCAATAAGCAAGACAACAAAAAAGATAAATAAAAAAAATAACTAAATAGAAGTCAATAAGCAAAACAAAAGGCAATAAACAAATCAAAGAAGTGTTCCCTCCCTAAAATTTAAAATAGATATTGTCCTTAATGAAAAGAGAAAAATAAGGATAAAACACTTCTTTGACAATAGAGGTTAGAGCCCAATAATTTTCCATGTTGGTTGGATTGTTGTCCTCGTTTTTATCTTTAACTATCATTAGGACTCAGCGCTGTGATGCTGAGACCTAGATATGAGACCCTTTTTTTCAACCTTTGGTGTCGCATCTTTGGCTTCTTAGTGCCACGATATTTAGGTTTTGACTTGTAGGTGCTGGAGCCAGAGTTTATAACAGACTTTTTGAGAATCAAAGAGAAGAAAAATCAAGAGTAGAAGAAATTAAAGATTGAAGAATTTAGAGCTGCATAAGCTTTGCTTCTTTTCTCTTTGTCTTTCTTAGCTTTGTACTATCTCTATGATATTGAACCTATCGTGCTTTAAAACTCTTTGTCTCATCACGAGCTAATTTACTTTTCTAAAATTACAATTTGAACTTAATATGTAGCTTAAATTGATTTTTTTTCTTAATTTATAAATCAATGTTGAATTATTCATTTTATTATGTGCTTAATACTTCTAATTATTTTATCACTAATTAGATTGATTAGTGAAACCTTAATGAACATAAAAAAGGATTTTTGTGCTTTCCCATGAATAGATTGATGTATGATAATGCATAAAGTTTTGAGTTTCATGTGAGATAGGAATATATTTACATGGCATATATAACAGTTTAGAGAACCTATTTTTAATGAATTTTACTTTAATTTAATTGTCATAGGAATATAGATAATTAATTTGGTGAGATATTTTATTTGATCATTTGAAGAGGCTTATGAAGATATTAAGTTTCTTAGTTAACAATTCGTATTGATGAATTAAATTAAAAGGAGTTAATTAGATTCAAGTGAAGTATTAAAGGATAATTGTAATCATAGGTCTTTTAATATTAGTGAACTAGTAGTTAGTTTCTTTACTCTATTTTGCTTTTGTTTTCTTTATTTATTTATTTGATTTAAAATTTATTTTCTTGAGTTATTATTTGTTTAAATAAGAATAAAAAGACATAATTTTAGTAACATTTCAATTAAATGCATGAAAAAAGATCAAAGTCTTATATACCCAGATGTTATTTTATCTATAACCGAGCATTTTTCGAGTTTGGTTCAAACTTATTTGGTTGTATTATGAGAAAACATTTATAAAGTTAAGGACCACATGCCTAGTTGTGGAACCAACTAACGGGTCAAATTTTAGGAAATAAAAGATATTCTTCAGGCAGGCTTTGTTTAGGTTTGTGAAACTTGCATACTTTCTCCATTTCTTATTGGCTTTCTTAATCATTATTACATTGGCCAACCATTCGGGATAATGAACTTCTTGGATGAATCCTACTGCCAACAACTTCTCTACCTCAGATGCCATAGTCTCGTTCTTCTTTTGATTGAAGATCCCATTTTTTTGCTTGACGGGCTTGAAGGATAAACTGACGACTAAGGCATGAGATATTATAGAAGAATCTATCCCCAACATATCTTTATGACACCGGTAAAAATATTCGAGAACTCCTTCAATAATGCACTTAAGCCATCTTTAATCCTCAGGTTCAATTGTGAATCGAGTTTTACCACTTTTTTGAAAAATCATGGTTTGACCTGAACGGCGAACAACTTATTTACTGGCCTTGGGAATTTTAATTTATCTTCTTCTCTCAAATTTACCATAGAAATATAAAATATTCTTTTTGCCCATGTTCTCATAACAACTTCTTTCCATCTTTTGATCCTCGAATACTACCCCTACTTTATCTTTGATTAAGAACTCTAGTTTCAAATAATGAATGGATATAGCCACATTAGAGTTCCCATCGTCTTAGTAGAATTTTGTAGGGGAATAGCTCGTCAACCATGACGAAGCTCACCATCATAGTCTTCACGTATGGCTTCTTCTTTAAGGACATAAGTAGGCTGATAACTTAAAGGGACATGACTGAACCATTTCTGAACCTGTATAAAGGAGTTTGGGTCATTTCAATTTTCAAGTCCTTAATATCAAGGTCATTTAATACTCCTTGAAAATTATGTTCACCAAGCTTCCTAGGTTGATGAACACTCTATTAATCCTTAGTTCCTGCTACTTGTATTAAAACTACCAGTTCATCAAGGTAAGGATAACTGATCCCTCGAACATTTTCCTCGGTAAACATGATAGGGACAGTCTGAATTTGAGGCTTTTTAACAACAAAGGTATTGCACATTACTTGATGTCCCACAATAAAATATCGATAGTAGTTTTTCCTTTGCTTATTTGAGTTTATAGCAGTGTATAGCTCCCAAGATTAACATGGTCATCATCGATTTAGTCAAGGGCTTGGGGTCTAAGTTATCCACCTACTGAGGCTTATTTTGTTCCTAGTTGACTCTGAACTCCTTTAAATACCCATTCTTGATTAGCTGATCTACCTGCTCCTTTAGACGGTGGTACTCGTTAGTTGTGTGCCTATGATTTTATTAAAACTTGCATTTCTTATCTCAGTTTTACCGTGCTGTTGATGTTTTTATGGTGGTCGACTCTTTAAGTAGGCCATTCTTTATAATGGCCTTAAATATGATCTCTAAAGGGACAGAGAAAGGGGCAATAAAATTTTCCTCTTGGATTCTCGCTACCATAGAGGAGATCTCCTTGTTTTTTCACTTCAACTTTCCTCTCGTAGTGGGTTTCTCTAAGGATACTCATTGCCTTGGTAGTTTGATCTCTTCCCTTTCTAAACATTATTCTCTCGGGAGATCTTCTCAATTCTTTACCTCGTATTCTTCCTCCGGTAGCTATTGTCATTGTCTTTTTCACTTGTTTAAGCTTTTTTAACTATTGGTGGTCTTTGGCCGATTCACAGGCTCCTCGAAAGTGCTAAACAAAATTTTATGTTAGCTCACTATATGAGGAGATACTCTTCTGTTTTAGACTTTGATATCAAAAGAGAGTTTGTCCCTTTAGGTTAATATGAAACAAGTAACACATCTAATTTTGCCTTAATCCTACGATAGATAATAAGTCGATTACTTAATCTACATAATGGTTTGGATAAGTTATTTCCTTATAGGTTGAAAGGCTAAGTAGTCAAAAGACTGCATGGAACTCCATATCTCTGAGTTCATTGATAAGGGAGGACTTTGCTCTCTCTCTTAGTTGTCTTTGTGGGAAAAGTTCTCGTCTTTCTTTATTTTTCATCAACTTGTGCAACCGCTCCTTTAACCCTTTAACATTTTCTTTTAAGGGCATCTTTAGTACCATACTTCACTTTTCATCTTCAATACTTTTTCTAAGCTTCTTTTTGTCCAACAGTGTCACTGAAACATCATGTTCATCTAAGTTATACTAATTCCTCCACAAATGAATTTTGTCCCTTTTGCCTTTACTTTTAAGTGTGCGAATACTCAGTTATTGCATTTTAAGCGTGTCATTTTCCGAAGTCGACTCTCTTCCCTTAATGACTCATAATCCATTTTCCTTCTCTTATCGAGTGAACTGAGCAGGAAACCTATTATTCTTGATCAATGAAATTTTTTTCCTAAGATTTGACAGGCCAACTCATCAGTCGACAACTTCTCAGGGCTCGTACTACTCCTTTAACCTCTTGTGCTTCTTGAGCACTACTATCAATAATTCTCTCAACTCCTCCATTTCTTTATCTCGCTTTTTACAATCTTCAGTTCAATTCCCCAGGTGTGGAATGCCCCATCCTAGTGCACTGTTTTGTCATCCCATATCCCTAATGGCTGGTCTTGATTCATCTTATTAGGGTTCTTGCTAGATGCTTGTTTTGCTTATTGTCTTAAATAGTCATAGATCGAGTGATTATCTTATCTACCTTCAAGTAATTATCCTTTATAACTTCTATTATATTCCCACATATGATGCCAAGCTTTTAACTGCAGAATTTAGGAAATGCTAGGCCTACATGTTGAATTTATATTTCCCTATGAACAATGATTGAATTTATTGGAAGGCTGGGCTAGATGACCTCTTTGATGCGTATTGGGCTCTAAATATCTCCTGCAACTACAAACATAGTTAAGCCATGCCAAAAATTATTTTTGACAATGACTCTCCAATGTTTAATTCAACAATGGGGTTACGAGAAAAAGACTGAAAAAATATAAAGGCCGTAAAGAGAGATTTTGTATTTAGTAAAACAGGGTTTTAGGGTATTTTAGTTATCATATCCATCGATCCTTTGTTTAATCATTTACATCCTCCAACCATCCACCCACCCACCATTTTATAGGATTTTTAATGTTAGGTTATAAAGTCTCATTAGAATTATGATACAATTTTACCATCTTGATCTGAACTCGCCATAAGATTATAAAAATCTTGGGATGCTTTGAGATCCTTGGGGATGAGAACAATTTAAATCCTCGGATGGCATGTATCTTCCATGCTTTGCCTTCGAAACCTGTAGTGGTTAGATTAACTTGAATAGGTTGTTGTGGATATCAACTAATTGTGAGAACTTATAAGACTGAGGATTGTGACAAGTCCCAAAAATATCATTTTGTTTAATATCGGGCCTTTTATTGATAGTAGATCGCAGCATAAAATGCTTGTAATGAACCTTCTTTTTATGGGCCTTGTGCTTGATATTCTTTGAATGTTCGAGCCCGAAATTTATAAACAATTCTAAGCCTTTTAACAAATTGGACTTGAGCGGTAATCTCAAAAACAAAAATAACTTCTTATTTTAAATCAACCTTAATTTGAGAGAACTTGTTAGTTAGCATTGTCGGTTCAAAAAAGGGAAAGTAACAAGTGAAGAATGAATTAACTAATTAAAAAGAAACCTACCGGGGTTTGCAATTTACATATTACAGGTAGCTCCGGTGTGATTTTTAGCTAGATTTAGATACCTAAAAGTGCTTTCAATTGCAGCGATGACAATTCCATGTGTCTATCTAGAAATCAAACACAACATTGCGATCTACAGTTAGCAATTCATTAAGTTTCACGCGTAAAGGCCCAAAAGTTAATGAAAAGTTAGAAATACATCATGATTAGTTTCTTAGTCCAAGATTGACGTAATGCAAGAAGAGTGATAGCAGTGTCTATGAGTGGCCGTGAGGTAGGATTTGATGTTGGCAAATATTAGGTACAGTACAGTTTGATTGATATTTATTATAATCAATTGCCATTCCTACGTGAATGTATCATGTATGTATGAGTCTATGATGTATGTAAATATAACGCAACGTGTTGACTTTTACGTGACTGCACATCTCAGCTCCCCGTAACTTTAGATCCGCCCCACTTTCCCCTCCGTCTTCCTCTCTCTTCTCGCCGTCTCCAAATTATTAGAAAAAAAAATTAAAGAAAAAAAAATTCAAAATCGGAATCAAATCATCATCTCAACACTGTAGACCCTCACCTCACCTCACCTCATCCCTCTACTAATTTTTAAATTTAATTTCAATATAAAAGAATTACGGAGAAAATAGAAAATAGAGATACGAGGGTCCGGAGCCTTTGCCCGGGCCCGCCACCTCCACCCAATAACAGCACTACCAGCAGATTCAGATCTTTTAGGGTTCAATTTTGAAGATCGTTGATTGGTACTGGTACTTCGATTATATTAGATCAGTGATCTTAAATTTATCTAAGTGGCTCCATGAACACGAAGCCATGGCTTCACCCGGCTCCGACTTATCGGGCCTTGGAGACGTATTGGGACACGAACGAGGATGCGCCTGGTCCACGATGCGGTCACACTCTCACTGCCGTTGCTGCCACCAAGACCTCCGGTCCTCGCCTCATTCTCTTCGGTGGTGCCACCGCTATTGAGGGCGGCGCTTCCTCTTCCGCCCCCGGCATCAGTTACATTCCTTATTCCTTCCTCCGAAATTCAGCTCTATTTCATCCTCTTTATGTACTTGTACTGAAAACTTTGTTAATTTTGTATAGGATTGGCTGGAGTAACGAATTCAGTTCATTGTTACGACGTTCTTACCAGAAAATGGACCAGGTACATATAAATTTCTTTATTCTGCTATATAATTTTGCGTTTTTGATTGCACTATGATTTACATTTCGGAGTGGTCCGCAGAATGAGACCAGCTGGTGAGCCGCCATCTCCTAGGGCGGCACATGCGGCAGCTGCCGTCGGTACGATGGTGGTTTTTCAGGTAATTAAATGGAAATGTCATTTACGATTGTACAAGTTTCTTTTTTATTCTGATGATTTATTTTTTTAATGGATGATTGGTGTATGTGTGGCTAGGGTGGCATAGGTCCTGCTGGGCATTCAACTGATGATCTTTATGTGCTTGATTTGACCAATGACAAATTCAAGTGGCACAGGTGAGTTTCTGGTAATTAATTTCACTTTATTTTAAACATACTTTCTTGTTTGGGCCTTGTTGAATGCCATTGTGATGGTTGATTTTTTATATTTTTTTGAATTAATGTGTCTAGAGTGGTGGTTCAAGGACAAGGCCCCGGGCCTCGCTACGGCCATGTAATGGATTTGGTTGGCCAAAGATATCTTGTCACTGTCAGTGGCAATGATGGTTAGACATTTTGCTCTTCCTTTCATGTTTATTGACCTATTTCATTTTAATCAACTTACATTGCTTGATACTATCATGCATTAATGTATTGTTAGGAAAAATTCTTATGAAACTTACTAGTTTCCTATAAGTGTATCCTTGTTTTTCTTTTTTAAGAAAAAAATTTACTTGACACTGCTGCCATTCAGAGATTTATAATTACATGTGTTCTAGGTTTGAAGTGAAATTATAGAGTTCAAGCTTTGACAAACTTAAATGTAATATCCTGACTTGTAGCTCCCTTTTGACATTACTATATATTATTGAAATGGAGGCATCAATATCTTATTCTTATCCTTTGGAGCTAAGTTCATTGATCTTTATATGCACATCTGAATCATAACTATAAAGTAGTTGATATATTCTAGCCAGGAAAGTTTATGTTAATTTGTTGTCCTGATAGTTTGGCATTTCATCACGTTTTGTTTATAGGAAAAAGAGTTTTATCTGATGCTTGGGTTTTGGATACTGCTCAAAAACCATATGTATGGCAGAGGCTGAACCCAGAAGGTGATAGACCTTCAGCTAGAATGTGAGTGTCTAGTTCAATTTTTTTTTTCAGAATTATAATTCTTTTATTATTACAAACTTTATTTTAGATGTTACAACATACTTTGCAGGTATGCTACAGCTAGTGCTCGCTCGGATGGCATGTTCTTGCTTTGTGGTGGAAGGGACTCCTCTGGAGTGGTATGATGATTTCTTTTCATGGAGAAATATAGCAATTAATTGATATTTGCATGATAATCCGTACTTGGTTATGGTTCAAAGCATTCCTGATTGAAAGCTCAACATAACATTTATCTGCAAATAAAAGATGTGGGTAGTTTACCATAATTCAATGAAATAATGGTGCTACAAAGCAATATTGTGAAAATTCTGATATAGAAGAGTTGGAATCTTACATGGATATGCTCTCTTTCTGTTGCATGATCTAATTTTCATTTCAAGTTTTATTGTGAGATGCTTTCTTTTGAGTTCATTGATTCTGTATATGCTTCCACAGCCACTAGCAGATGCTTATGGGCTGCTCATGCATAGGAATGGTCAATGGGAGTGGACTTTAGCACCTGGTGTGTCTCCTTCACCAAGATATCAACATGCTGCAGTAAGTGCTTGATGCAATCCTGGAATCCACAGTTACTAAATTGTTAGTTAAAATATTAGTGTGAAATTCCTCATGGAGTATATTTGTCTTTTAAAGCAGTCAATAGGGGGAAGATGGTATTGTCAGTTTGCATATTTCTGTCACCATAATGTGTTAGCTCTTTTTTTAGTTCTTTTTTCTATCACCCAAACCTGACAGTGCTGGATATTAGGTTTTTGTTGGTGCGCGATTGCATGTTACAGGAGGTACTCTAAGAGGAGGACGCCCAACTGAAGGCGAAGCTGCTGTTGCTGGTAATCTTCTGTGTTTTCCTTTTTTTTTCTTATCATCTTACTATTCTTTAATTTTTCTTTCCTTACCTCCTCCTTTCTTATCTTTTTCCAATGTCATCTGTGTTTCGATAGTGTTGGACACTGCGGCTGGAGTTTGGTTGGACAGAAATGGACTTGTGACTTCCTCACGTACCAGCAAGGGTCATGCTGAACATGATCCTTCTTTAGAACTTATGCGTCGGTGTCGTCATGCATCTGCATCGGTTGGTGTTCGCATATATATTTATGGTGGTCTCAGAGGAGGTAAAGCTTATGAAATCTGAACTGGAAAGAGAAAGACTGTAGTGGATAATTAAAGCATCTTTATTAATTCATCCGGACTTTAATATTTAAATTTTCATTTGGATGGAAGCAACAGCTACAATTGCAATAATCAACATCCATTTATGTTTAAGTTTCAAGTAGTAGATTTCCACCCGTGGTTTTATGCATCAACTTGGCTATCCCTCTGATTTAGTAGAGTTTCTAAATTCCCTTGTAAAGGCACTGTATTTCTGGACATTTCCAAAAGAAGCAGTTGAACTAAGATTACATCTGCAGAAATGAAACTTTTGGATCTTAGACTTGTGACGTGCATAATTCATAATTTCTCAACTTTCATGAAAGTGGAATGCAGAAATGCATGAATATCGGCAGTACTTTCTTTAATGGTGCAAAGGGATTTAAATGAGAAACAGATTGTTGAAATCTTGATCCAATTCTTGTCATCTCCAATGTTGACATATTGGCAGTTTCAGTGATGATAATACACAGTTCTCTTTTGATTTTATTTTCTCTTGCAGTTTTACAGTCTTTCATGTCATTTTTCAAATGTTGTTCTTGTATCTCATTCTGTGACATAATTGCTGCTTTCTTTGCAGATGTTTTGTTAGATGACCTTTTGGTTGCAGAAAATTCTTCATCTCAATCTGATGTTAGTTCTCCTATGTTAACATCTGAGAGAGCTCCAACGATAACTGGTTCCAAGATTAATCAGTCTAATTTAGATGCTTATGTGACCACATCAACTTCAGATGCACAAGATAATTATTCATCCGGGGGCTTGAGGTTTTATTTTCATGACACTCTTTCTCTTAAATGGAAATATTTCAACTCAGTTCCCATAAGTCAGTAATCTATATTTATTTTTAGCAGCATGGACAAACATTCTATGGAGAAACTAAGAGAGGCTTCTGCTGCTGAAGCGGAAGCAGCTAGTGCTGTCTGGCAAGCCGCACAGGCAGCATCTACCATTGCTGCTGAAGAAACATCTTTATCTGATGATAACTCGCAAGCTGCAGAAACAACTTCAGATGGCAGTGACAGCGAAGCAGATGTTCGCCTTCATCCTAGAGCTGTATGTCTTTTGCATCGTCATCATACGTCCTGATGTTTTTACAAACTTTCAGACTGCAGTATCATACAGCTTTGTTCCTATAGGTTGTGGTTGCTAAAGAGGCTGTAGGAAACCTGGGTGGGATGGTACGGCAGTTATCACTGGATCAGTTTGAGAATGAGAGCAGACGAATGATTCCTTCAAATAATGACCTATCAAATCCCACCAAAAAGTTCATCAGGCAGAAATCTCCTCAAGGCTTACATAAAAAGGCAAGTATTACCAAAATCATCAGTGTTTGTTCCTGGGAGTTATACCAGTAAATTAATATAATGTGTTCTTGCAGATTATTTCAGCACTGCTTAGGCCTCGAAACTGGAAAGCTCCTGCTAATAGGAGGTTTTTCTTGGATTCATATGAGGTTGGGGAGCTTTGTTATGCAGCTGAGCAGATTTTTATGCACGAGCCTACTGTTCTTCAGTTGAAAGCTCCTGTTAAAGTCTTTGGTGATCTTCATGGACAGTTTGGTGATTTGATGAGGCTGTTTGATGAATATGGATTTCCTTCCACTGCAGGAGACATAACGTAAGTTTGACTGTAGACATCATCCAAAGAATCACCTTGCGGATTGTTTAATCGGCCAGTTTATTTATGGTTCAGGTATATCGACTATTTGTTTTTGGGAGATTATGTTGATCGAGGCCAGCACAGCTTGGAAACTATAACTTTGCTTCTTGCTCTGAAGGCAAGCCTCTCCTTATATCAACCGAGTTTGACATGGAGTATAATTCTGTCCATTTCTTATTTGACTATCTTGTCTGTTTTGTTATGATTTTCTAGATTGAGTATCCTGAAAATATTCACTTGATACGTGGAAACCATGAAGCTGCTGACATAAATGCGCTATTTGGTTTTCGCCTTGAATGCATCGAGAGAATGGTTTGTATAAATGAGTTTATGTTAAATTGACTTATTTTTCATGTAGAAGTCAGGATGTAGGGATGAACTATGTATTTGCAGGGGGAGAATGATGGAATATGGGCTTGGACACGGTTTAACCAACTGTTCAACTATCTTCCACTTGCTGCACTTATTGAAAAGAAAATTATCTGCATGCATGGTGGCATAGGGAGATCAATACATTCAGTGGAGCAGATTGAGAAGATAGAGAGGCCCATAACAATGGATGCTGGATCTATTATTCTTATGGACCTTCTATGGTACGTCTGTTTTTAGTTTCTCTACTAATTTAAGGTCAATCATCATTTTCAATAGTTCTTTCTTAAAATCCTTTTTTGTTGTTGCTTATATAGGTCCGATCCTACTGAAAATGATAGCATAGAAGGTTTGAGACCAAATGCAAGAGGGCCTGGTCTTGTCACTTTCGGGGTAAGGGAGGTTATTCACTGAATATATGCTAAATGGATTATCAGTTTTATTTGCTTTACATGCATAAATGCACACCTCTTGCTATTAAAGGAGAAGTATATTCTTTCCTAAAATTTGTTCTTGCATAAAATTTTGCAGCTACCACTTGAAGCTTCAGTCCATAAGTCCATATGCACAATGGACTGTGCCACATACAATCTTATACATAGGCCAAAAACCTTAACATATATAAAGCAGAACTAGACAAGGACTTAAGCCAGTCTATTTGTTGATCTGCCATTTTCTAATTGCAACATACTAATGAACTATCGAATGAGTTTTGGTTTTTTATTTGCTATTGTAGATGCTTTATGGCCATTTTTATAGCTATCTCTGTTCAGATACTTGGAAATCTAATAAATTATTCTGTCAATTACTGCTATTACATGTTTTATCTGTGGGCCTCAATTTCATGATACCTTCTATAATCATTGAACTATGGAACTTAGCATGCTTTAAAGCTGTTACTTGCAGCCTGACCGAGTTACAGACTTCTGTAAGAGAAACAAGTTACAGCTCATCATCAGGGCCCATGAATGCGTAATGGATGGATTTGAGCGGTTTGCTCAGGGGCAATTAATTACTCTTTTCTCTGCAACCAACTATTGTGGTAAGCAAGATGACCTACACTTTCTTCTTTTGCTGTGCTAGCTTCTGCAGCCTAATTTGGTATATACATCCAGGGACGGCAAACAATGCTGGAGCGATATTGGTAGTTGGCAGGGGATTGGTTGTGGTTCCAAAACTGATACATCCCTTGCCGCCTCCCATTCAGTCACCTGAGACATCTCCAGAACGTGTCATAGATGACGCATGGATGCAGGTAAAACATATAAATTTTGATGATGCAATCTTTTGTTGGATTTACTTTTTCACTCCACTGAAAACTGCACATGGATGTGTTATTATTGCTCTGCAGGAGCTCAACATTCAAAGGCCACCAACTCCAACCCGTGGTCGCCCACAGCCAGACCATGACCGGAGCTCCCTTGCATACATATGATGTTGCCTTGCTGGGATTTTTCTATAAAGTTGCAGCATTTTGTTGCAAGAATTTCCATTTTTATTTCATAAGCTTGCTCATCAGTTGGTAAAAATAGCCGCTTTGCAAAATATGGGCTGCTCATGTTGTATTCTCTAAACAAGTTGCAGAAGACAGCAGCCTCATATAGCGTACACATAGATTTAGAGTATCCGGAGTTTTAGCTTAAAACCAGCGAATGTAATTTATGTAAAATTTAGTCAGAAGGAGAGATTGTGCTGGTAGACACAGAATATATAGCAAGAGAAGGTAAGGTTGGTTATTCAGCCTGTGTATTATAACATAAATGCCGATAGATTCTTTCAAGTTCATTGTGTATTGATTATTTTTCATGTCGTTATGGCTTGTTTTGGTATCGACTCTAGATTTCACTTATAAGATTGTTGGATCTTAGTGAGACTTGTCCAGTTGAAGTTGAATAAATGTCTGACAATTGGGCTTTCTGAGTAAGAATGCTTGCTTGGTAGATCTCCACTAACAACAAAGATACATTTTTTTTTTCTTTTTAATTTTTTTTTTGACAATCTTCATTTGAAATACCAACTGGAAAAAAGGTTTTCCAATGGATACAATTAAGATACAAGTAGTAGAATATAAGATATTGAAAAGTAACAAGCAAATACTAATGGGTAGATGCGATTAAGGCATTGGAGGAAAATTACGGGAATGAGTAGAGATAACAGCTCCCTGGACATATTTGTTAGAACTATGATTAGGATCAGGAACCCAACAAATCTCACTCATATTTGGTGTCTCCACAAAAAGCCATTGTAAACTCCCCAACCTTTTCTACTTTACTCAAGCGCACGATATCTCCAGGCTCAAAGGCATCACACTCCTCTTGCCAGAACTGGAAGTGAACTGCCGCCGTCTCGTCAGCCACGAGCGCCAAACAGCTCTTCTTCTGCCCTTCCATTGTTGTCTTCGTTTTCTCTAATATTATAAATTGCGCGTTTATGTTGTTTTGGGCTGCCGTGTTAAATGTAAAAGGAAAAGATCGACGAGTTTTATTTTCATTCAAACATTTCTACAAACATGTAAAGGGACAGTGTCCGATTTTGTTAGTTTCCTTGGAAGCAAAAAGAGAAAACACTCGGCATGGCAACTGTGAAAGAGAGAAAGGCATTATGAATGTGAACCTTTATAGTTTTGAGTCTTTGAGATGGGAATCTGTTCCTGAATCTCTGATGTTACGCGGCGTAGTAATTGAATTGTAATGCGGCAATATGTGGTACGTGCCTCATTGGTAAACACGTGCTACCGCCGCACCTCGCCGTCTTTGTCTGTTTATTCCTTATTCGCCAAAGCAACATTTACATGGGAGGGAGGAGACTACTATCCGATCTCGTTCCTTTTGAGAGAATCTTGTGATCAGTTATTATCAGACTAGAAGATTTAACAGAGTTCTCGACAGCTCAGTTATTACGCTGCTTCATTAAATGCACTAATGAGGCAACAATTATATAATTAATTAGTGCGTCCAAGTCACCATTTACCCTTTGAATAAAAAAAATGTTTACCCAAAAATATGAAGAAAAAAAAAATATAGCACATTTATTTTTTTAAAAAAATCAATCATCAAATATAACATTTTTACCGTATTGAAGGATAATCTCTACAGTCAAAGATCATTGTTCCTGAAGACGAAAATCCTACCTTCACACGGAATAGACAAAACTACCCTCATATAAAAGGGTCGACACAAAATTCACCGCATTGCATGTAATGTCCTCCGTTTATTACAAACATTAACCCTTTCAAATTAACCCCAATCGTAAACAACACAACTACAAAGAACAACCAAAATAAATAAACATTTAAAGCACTGATAAGACGCCGAATCTTTCACTGAAGTGGCAGCAAGTTGTTCTACCCGACGTCGACGAGAGAACTTAAAGGCCATCGAAAAAAGCTTTTCACAGAATTAGGCTAAGCGTCTGCTGCAGGTGAGCATTTGCTCGGGATGCAGGGTCTTTTTATGGCCAGAAGTGGTCTGCACCGACGGTAGGTTTAGAGGATGGCCGAAGGAGAAACACTAGCAACCATGCCCAGAGAAGACTGATGTTAAGCTCATCAACTGGACAGATGTTCGTTGAAATATCAAAGCAAGAAAGGAAAGAAAAAGTAAACAGACGAAAATTGGAAAATAATTGAAAAAGAAAGAAGCTACATAAAAGAAAGAGAGAAGGAAAAAAAAAAGGAAAAAGATCTCCACCGAAGAGGGGGCTGAAACCCCTTCTCCGGTGGAGAGAGACCCGAAAAAAGGTAGTTACGTCTAAGATTTTAAGTGAAAGAAGAGAGCAAAAAAAAAGGATACACTTATATACCATTTTGTTTTTACAAATTAATGCAACATATTTTTTTTTTACAAATTGATGCAGCATGGCATCAGTCTATTATGTTTTTAAAATTTTATTATTATTTTTTATATTTTATTTATCCGATAATTAAATGCCACATCATTTATATGAGATAATTTATAGAAAAAATTATATGTACTTTTTTTTACAAAGAAAAAATTATATATTTAATGTTACTAAAAATAATGAAAAGTTGCGTTACGTGTTACAGCAAAATGAATTGTCATAGAATTAACCAATTGAAACAGATGTCCGGTCCGCAAATATCAAGCGGGGCGTCATCGTCATCCTTTCTTCTTGCAACACCATGGAAGAAATACATCATCATTCGTTTATATTAAATTGAACGGGGGCGAGGTTGCTAGGAAAATCCTGAGATACCCCCATGCAATCCGTGTTAGCTTACAATGGTTAGGGCATCAGGCGAGTATAAATTACCACAAAGGGGGGAAAAGAAATTGACCTGCAATAGATTCGAGTCTGAAAGCTACTTCTTAAGTTGCATATTTTACAGGTAAGCAGAAACTTTGTAGAGCTACTCCTAGCATATGTATGTTCATAGAGTCCGTAACATGTACATTTTTTTCAAATCCCACATAAGTCTCATTACCCCAAACTTTGCTTCAGCCTCGCTGAATGAGGAACCTGTGGTTTCAGATGGGTACGGAAGCCTTGCCCATCTCTCAGCTTTTAGCTCCATTACATCCACAACACACGTCCCCAATTCCTCCAAGCTCTTTCCATTCCATTTACCATATGCCTGATGTACTTTCCCCGTACCTATCTCTTGTCCTTGCCCATCTACAAGCACTACAAACTGACCTGGCTTGCGCTCAACAAGTTCTGCAGCACCAATGTCAACAAATTCTGTTAAGGTCTCAGAGTCATCACCAGCACCAGTTCTCAGTGTTCTCCGAGCACCTCTTACATTTGATGGGAGATGATCTTCTCCGTGACTATCAGGTGAGTCACGTGAATGCCTTGGTCCTGGCCCACTTTGCTTTCCGGAGAGAGAATTATCAGCCTCTGAAGCTGCCCGAGCATCCTTACTAGCACGGGCTAGCCTGGCTTTCCGATTATTGAGCCTGTTAATGATGCACAAGACAAATTTTATGACAAAGGAACCAATTAAAAGATATGCACTAGGATATATCCAATTTACTGAGCAAGATCCTAAAATAGCCAGGTAATCAACTTATGAATTTTCAATTACATGCTATTATCAGGAATAGTTGTAGCAAAAGAACACCAAGAGGGAAAACCATTAAGACTACTATTATTCATGTGTTTTGTAATGTGATCACGTATAGAACACCATTTCTGATTGAATTATTATGAAAAGTAGATTTGTACCAGTTTTTCAGCTGTGAAGATGTAACCTCAGAACCCTGGAAGGCACAATGTAGAATCCTTAAGAAGATGTCTGTAAGGTTTATAAATAGATTTACAAGTCAATTAAGTTTTTTCATAAAGTGTAGGGTATATTTTACATACATGAAGACTTAATCTGTTAGCCCATAATCTTATTGAAGATGTATTTCGCTGCATATCAGGTTCATCCAAGAGAGCCCTCTCGATAATTGACATTTGCTTATCGTTCATTATGGTTCGTTTCCGTTTTCTTTGCTGTTTTTCTTCATAGTGAACAGTTTCAACCCTTTCCTCCTCTTGAACCACTCCAACCCCACTTTCTTTGATATGCTCATTTTGTTTTGGAAAC
Organism: Ailanthus altissimus; assembly: GCA_946807835.1. Lineage (NCBI taxonomy): Eukaryota > Viridiplantae > Streptophyta > Magnoliopsida > Sapindales > Simaroubaceae > Ailanthus > Ailanthus altissimus. The sequence continues at coordinate 28,962,718 of OX327684.1, forward strand.
TCACCATTGTCCATTTGATCAACAAAATTCTTTCCTCCCATGGGAGTTGTATCTGAACCACTACTTCCAACAATCTGAACATCTTTGTCAATCTCCCTCGAGCTTCCAGCGACACCAGCTTGATCTTTATCTTCTCTGGTATCTTGCCTCATTACATCATCCCCTTGATCAATAAGGTTGCTTCTGCCATCAAATCTGTCCTCGTGGAAAGCCGAATTCTCTGACATTTCCTCTCTCAGATTACCATTTGCATTATTGTGAAGATTAGAAAGTTCTTTTGTTTGTAAAGGTGATGGACATCCCCTTGTACTCTGAGCATCCTGCCATGGGTCAAACTTAACCAGTCAAGCTACTAGGTAGGGTTAGAAAAATAAACATTACATCAAATTACTAATTCAAATTAGAAAGTAAACTGGTGATTCGGCTAAGCTACATCATTTTGAAATATTTTTGAGACATCACATACACACCCAGATAACCTTTAAAATTGCATGTACAAATATGCTTATTACTACAGAATTTGTCTCCATGTCTTCTACAGCCAATTTTAAAGTCCCATATACTGAATCTCCTCAGTTGGCTTAAATACTGAATAAAGTCACTAGACCAAATTATATATGACTTTCAACATCAAACAACTAAGTGACATCAACTGCAGTGAGTAAAATGAAATGGCTAAGTACCTGGTGGTGCTCACTAATATTCAGTTTGGAGAACTTATCACATGAAACTGATTCCTCGTATTTACTTTCCTGAATGTGAATTTGCTCCAGAAGCATAATTTGAACACGATTAAATATTATCAAGATATGAAAAGTGATTGCCAAAACAAGAGTGTAAGAATCTAAAAAGTAAAAGAAAGGGAAAATAATGTTAGAATATAAAGCTTTACTTGAATTCGATCTTCTTCAATAGAATTAATCAACAATTCTATTTGCTGAAAAAATACCCTGCCAAAAAAAAAAAAAAACTTATCACAAAAAAGGTTAACTATGCCACTTATCCAGTAAAATAAAAAAGAAGATATCATCTGTGTTATGCATACATGTGCACTATTTGCGGAACCATATACGCAAACACAAAAGATAATGAGACAACAATTTTTATAACATCAAGACAAGTAAAAAAGTAACAACCTTCGTTTTAACAAATATATTATGTTATCTCATAGTTCATTTTATGAGTCCATATATGTTGCTTCATTGTGTTTGTCTTGAGCTCTATCTTTAGTTGCTCCCTTTTCCATTCCACTTAAGTGAAAAGAAAAGAAAACAGAAAGTCTCTCGCACAAATCAGCACATTCTGGGGATGCTTCGTAACATGCCTGAGCACTAGTGGATCCAGTAAGCAAGCCGGTCAAATATTAACAACTGGTATATTAGTCAGCTACATTTCAGAGGAAAATCAAGTGTGCAGAAAATGTTAATGAATTTCTCTGAGAATTTTGGAATGAAATCATTTCTAGTGCCTGACAAATTGGTAGGTGGTTCAGATTTAGATATGACAAAATATACAGTTTCAAGGAAATATCACCAGTGAAACAGTGTCATTCATTCTAGCCTTTTACTATATTAAATCTGCATCCAAGTCCAATCACCACCATCACCAATAAAAAATGCTTTAGATCTTATTTAAGTCTTGAGAACTCGTTTTCAGGATCCAAAGTTCAGGAAATTTGAATACTCAAGAGGGTCACTCTATTATCCAAAAGGAAGCCCACCTAGTAGCTTCTTCTGGGGAAGAGAGTGATCCTGAAGAGGATCTGATTCATTGCAAACCCAGGAAACTTACCACTATTCCCACCACAACTTTCTAATTTTGATGAACTAGAACTACTACAAAATTTGAGGCTTGAGAGTAAAGTAACAAGAAACTTTAAACAAAGAATACGGATGATCTTTAATGGTACCTGAAAGCTAATTAAGATATCATGATTTAATTCATAATAATAAAGGGGATTGAGGAGAATATTGCCCTTAAAATCAGAGTAAGATGGATGAAGCTGACAACATGGTTCATTGTGCATTCCTTTTCTGTCTTTTTGAGGACTCTTCATTGTGCAGTTAAATCATTGAACATTCATCACAAGTGCTATGTCCAGCTATAATCATGGAACCCAATGTTGGGTGTTCATGAAAGTTAAATTGTACAAGATCTCTTAAGAAGCTAAAACTAATGCCTGACAAATGATATGAAAAGTTAAGATATGAGGGCATTTATTAACACCAACATAATACAACATGGCATCAATGTAATAGAAGATGACATATTGTCCAAAATGGTTCGGCAATATGGAACAAACCGAGGAGAAGAAGAATAATAAGTAGCTTAATTCACTTCAAGCACCAAACAAACAGGTGAAATGCTGAAATGAGGAGGGTAGAGGTAGTGAGGAAAACATTGTAATGCAGGATTTAACAAGGATATGTCTCAGATACTGTAGCAAAGATTTATAAGTATCATTGAAAAAATATTCGACAATGAGCTATCCAAATTCATGTTAGAAGGGTGCAGCTAGTCTATCCCTATAGAATGATTTTGATTGCACTGCATTTAAAATTATTAATGAAAAATCATATTAATAACAACCATAATTTGTCAAAATATTCTTCTACATTTTTGGCGAAATATACTAGGAAATAAGAAGCAAGGTTGAATTCCAGATCACCTTAAGAGTGTTACATCCTCCTCATTCAAAAAAATAGGAATTAGAGATTCTGCTTGACTTAACAATGAACCTACAAATACAAGTTTCTCATGAGGAATGCAGAACAGTTGTAATTCTTTTTTTTTTTTTTAAAATGTGACACTTACGCAGGTTCCTGCAAACAGTGACAGTTTTCTGAGGGCCAGCTGTGAAAGAAAACTCAGGTAGTACTTTAGATGGATCCATTTGCAAGCACCCCAAAAACTTATGAAGAAAGAGATTTCTCTCCTGCTCTGTGGATCAAAAAGAAGCTTCAATTAAAGCAAATCAAGGTAACTCCGGTAATGTTATAAAACAAGCTTATCGAGTAACTAAAAGATATCTTGAATAGGAACAGACCTTCACAGATGTTGGGAACAAAACAATGGAGGTTAGCAATTATTTTAACAAATAGTGATGTTCTAGTATGTGCATAGGAAGCCTGGGGCATACTATTTTGGATTAACGGGAATTCTACTTTTGTTGCATTCAACATGTTCAATGATGAAACTCTGTCCAAAATCCATCCAGCTGCTGCAAATGAATCATACTCCATAGTAGCATCTTCTTCTCTTATGGGGAATTCAGAAGAACACCAAATGAACAAAAAATCTCCATGAGATAATGAAAATATTGCACTCAGAACTTCAGTCTGCAGTTACATACAAACACACAAAAGCACCATCAGCAATCTTTTCATGGCACCCTCAAAGTACAACAGATATTGTATATACATAATACACATACAATTATTTGTGAATCCAGCAGAGATTGGCTTATTTTTTCATAAGCCACAAATCAATTTGGTTCTTTGTAGAACACTTGATTTTTCACAATCAAGAGAATATAGTTTTTTATGATCTTTGAAAGATCATGAAAAGGATTTAAGAGAAATACAAGCTGAGTAATAGCTTACAAAGCACATTGTTATATATGATCGGAAATTGGAATCATCTGAGAATATATCAGCTAGACGCATAGCATTAAGTTGCAAAAGTCCCTTTGGGTAGGTTCTGCCCGAAGAAGAGCTAAGATGTTTGGGATCTTTTATAAGTGCAGTCTTTATTAAATCAAGCACCTACATCATGATAAATTATATTAATCACAAGCACCTTAACAGTAAGAGGGTGCTTCACATATAGGAGAATCCAGAGGAAATCTAAAAAGCGAGCTCGAGTTCATCTCAAGGGGCAAGCCGACAACAACAATTAACACAATATTTTATCATTACCCAAATAACCTCAAAATAAAAGAAAACAGGTAACTGAACTCAGACAATAAGTAAAGTGCACCAACAAATTTCTGAAAACGAGCCAGATAAGAAATCAACAAACTGAATAGCAGCAATAATTCACAAACCAATTTTGATGCAGTAGACTTTTAGGCAAAAACCATCAGAAACAAAGGTCCTATCAACCAGCTTCCAAGGAACAAGGCAACAAGTAGTATTAGTACTTAGCCTTTGAGAATGGTAGCAGTGTCAATTAGAAATTTTACATAATCATCATGAGCCAACCTCTAAAGCAACAGACTTTGCCAAATCCAGACTTCCTGGAAAGCTGGCAACCTCATCCAGGTAAGAGATGCTCTCTGCTTCACACAAGTGCAACAGCTGTAAAATGGTCATTAATGGATCAATAAATGATGTTTACTCATGCAAGATATGAAGCACAGAAACCTGGAGTAAATAAAGAAAGCAACTAAAGCCTTTCAGTGCAATTAAATATTCTGTAACTGAACTTACAATAGACAGGACTTTAGCTTTAAGCCTGGAAACCGAAGCCACAACCTTGGAACACTCCACAAATGGTGGCATGATACTTATCTTCAAGATGGATTGTGCGAGAAAAAGAGCACCACCCTTTCCACATAGTTCCTGAAATAGTACCACAATCAGCAATTGTATTAAATAATGAAAACTTATTACTAATCTGAGGAGAATATCAGGTCAAATGAAACCTGCAACACAGAGTTATCATCTAAATCAGGAGAACAAAACCAAGGAAACTTCCATTATATATCAATAATTATGATGACCTTATACATCATTCCACAAACTACCATTATAACCATGATTTTTCTCGCCAATCAAATATTAGTACTCTGAGACTATCTACCTAGTTTATGCGCTAAATTATATACCTAAACATCTCATATTGAAAAATAATAAAATAAAACAAGGTGATATATCTTGACATGTCACCTCATTTCAAACAAATAAACAAAAAAAAAAACGTGAAAACCTTATTCCTGAGTAGGCGCTCCCGAAATATTTTCTGTTGGCACAATGACTGAAGAAACTGTAAAGAAGCCTCGCATTGCTGGCAGATATAGTTTACCACTTGTTCATCACTCAGACATGATTGTACAGAGAAATCAGTATGTTGTTCTGATAGCTTGATCTGGAGAAACATGATGATTACATGAAGAGCTCCAAAGGCAGCATCAATAAATATGTCAACCTGTCATAAGGAGTTCAAGATACCCAGAGTACATAAATACCTTCATCTGGGAACCTATCAAAATATGGTTTAATTAATAGAGGAACAAATAACAGTCCCGTATACTGCAATTTGCCTGGTCCTGAGTTTCCCAGACTATTACCCTAAACAAACATCCATGCTAAATTGTACCTTAGGATGCACAAGTAATACTTGAACAAGATCCTGCCACTGTGATGATATACATCCTGTTAATAAATAAAAACTGCATGTCACTAGTGTTGAATGCATGAGGAGCATGGGGTTTGAACTGAGGTATTCCTACGTTAAGAAACCAAGTGTCAGTACAGATAAGTGGCATGGAAGATGAAAATAAGAAAAGCAGACTAAAAAGAACCTGTCTGTAATGACCAAGAACAATTAGTGAATAGAAAACCAGATCAAGCAGCTGCTCAGTAACCTTTACATCATCGAGCAAAATCTGTAGACATTATCAAGACAAAAAAGAAATATTAGGAGAAAAGTATGCTCTACACACTTTTTATTCCCAAAGTTGACCCACATTCTACACAATATTCATTGTCAGAAAGAGAAAGAGAGAAAAAAAAAAACAACAAAATTTGCAAAGATGCTCAAGGCCAAGTTAATAATGAATAAAGAACAAGTTTAAGCAACTGAAAGAACATTCTAAAGCATCAAAATGTTTCTTCTTATCACAATTCGCATAGATACATGGGTTTGTGTGCACATGGATGCATGTGTTTCTAAACGTGACTCCAATTTTAGCTTCAACATTACAATTTCTGAGGAACTATGATACTCAAACTGAAGAAAAAGAAAAGGAAAAAGCCCTTCATTAGTTCCAAGTTTAGAGTACACAGTTCCTCCTGCACACTCAAACATATGTCAGTATGGTTCTGCAAGTTAGGAGGGAGAAATTTCTAGTTTAATGGCTCATAAACCTTCTCAATGATTTCACAAGACCATGTGCTTAATGCAAACATGAATACTTTGCTGCACCACCCCCGAAAACATAGGTGACTATGAGACTTCAAATAAAAAAAGAATATATGTGATCTATACATCGTCTTTTATGTATATCTGCTTTCCAATTTTTATCTCCTGTTAGTGACATCAAACACTTTCTTGTATGTCATTACTTCTGTGAGCTAAAGACTTCCTAGAGGGACTGAGACATCCAAACTGTTGCCAAGATAAGCCATACCTTTTGGCAAGGAGCAGGAAACATACTACTGACAGCCATTTTTTTCCTTTCCACCTACATTAAGTGGCTGAACAGATAATGATTCTATTCAACTTTCTGAATCAGGTGAGGATTTTGTTATTCCAAAAGACCACACTATTAACTGCAGGTTACTCCTAGTGCATTATTTAAACAGTCTATGACACCAACAGAAATAATTTATACATCAGGGTATTGTCTAGGACTGAGGATACGTTGGCATGCTTCACAGAGTAAACACAAAAACGACCTGATTGAAGTAGAATCAAACAGAACTCTAGAAGAATTACTTAAGTAACCTGCTCAAGTTTAATATGCCTAGGTGCTAGATCCAACATGGAATGCAAAAGCCGAAAACCGCGTAACAAATATCTGAACAATTCTTCATCTCTCTTAGATGATATAAGCACTGCAATAAGGTGCAAAGGCAGAAAGCTTGCAAGTTTTTCCACATCAATCTGAAAGACAACAGAATTCAAGATGTTGCATGATATTACAAGGAAATGAAGAAATTAGGAAAATAAAATAGCATAACAATAATAAAACATTTATACGACTGCTGTACCTTGATCGATTGTCCCTCTTCAGTGTGGCAGTGAATAGAAAAAATTTCAGAGTCTCTTAGTAATTTATTAAGCTCCTGAGAGCTAAACCCATGTAACTCCTTGACTGCTGAAACCAAGTCAATGACCTGTTTCATAAAACGATTAAAGCTAAATCAATCTACTCACACATGCTCATCCAACCACTAGACAGAGAAAAGGAGAGCAAAACTAATTTCTAGAGAAATCATTTAAAACAAACAAAACATCAAAATGTTACGAATAAAGTATCAATGCAGCCAACTTTTAGTTGAGTCGGAAGTACTCACTCGTTCAGCACTACTACATGGTTCTTCCCTAGCATGTTTCATTCTTGAGAATCTGGAACCAACAGCAAAACGTTTATACATATAGCAACAGAGCAAATTAGAGCTGAAAAAGATTCATTGAGCATCAATAACTACTAAAATAAACTTCAAAGAAGCTTAGAGATAATTCAGTGGAATTAAAGCTAGTCTAGAGGCACAGAGGTGAAGGCATACAACCGAAACAAGTAAAAGACAAACAAAACTTTTCAATTACGTACAACTTCTCTTGATATACTGAATCTAATAGTATCAACTATTTTCTTTTACTAAATGAAAGGGTAATATGTACCTCTGCTTAAAATTTTTCAAAAACCCTAGATTTCAAGCAAGCAGATTAAACTGAACGTTGAAACCCTAAAAACACTGAAGAGTTATTGATATTATTTCATTAACCATTAACCAGATATTAAAACAAAAAATAAAGTAAAATGTTTTAACGGTAAATTCAAAGTGTTTAAGCGTAGAACGGTAAGCGATTACCTTTCCTGCCAACAAAGAAGGCGTGAGCGCCAAAAGGAAAATGGAAAAATAAAAGATAATTTCGCGGGGTTTTTCAATCTCTCTCTCTCTCTTTTTTCTCTCTTTTTCTTTTTCAGGGGTTAATGAGTGGAGACTGGGATTAATAGAGAAATAAATACGCGATTGAAAATGATGAAGTTAGTATAATTTTCTGTTAATACAAGCCGGTTTGCGGCAGTGAAATATTGACACGACCTTTATTTTTGCGGCGGGTGGGGGGGGGGGATGATTTACGTGTAGCCTTTCCTATCTACTCGATACGATCTTATTGTTTTCTTCCAAGTGAGAGATCTTGTTAAAACATGATTAAAAATTAGTTTCTAAATATATTAATTAATTTAACCTTCAAATTTAAAGAAAAATATTCTCAATTTTTAGTCAAACTATAAATAAGAAATCGAATTAAAAAGAAAAATACACTTATTAAGAACTCACATAAGTAATTTTTTATGTTAATATAACGTGTTTTTTTTTCATAATTTCTTTAAAAATGAGATCAAAATCAACTACTTATGGGATATTCATAATTACAATAAATACTATTACTCTCTCTTTCTTTAACTTGGACTTTATATTTTTTAAGCTCGTCCTCGATCTCGAATATATCCCATTTGAAATGGAGGGTATTTCCGTCATATCAAAAATGAAATATGCTACAATGATAACACAGCCTTAAAAGAATCTATTTCTGACAAATGAGTTCCGAAAACTGTTACTTTCGGAACACAAAACCCAAAACCCTAATAAACACCTTCTTCTTGACAAACTACAACCAAGTGTTTAACTCGCATCATCGCCAGCTTCAATGGCAATGGCAATGGCAGACGAGAGTATCCAACCAAAAACGACAATAACCAGAAGCTTCCCAGTAAAACCCAAACTGAATCCGAAAGCTAGAACACTCTCACAGACCCCAGAATCAAAGTACTGGTCCTCATTCAAACCCCAACAAATCCCTAATCTCGTCTCGTCCATCAATTCCCTTAACTTCTCTTTAAACCCACCTCACCTCTTCGCTGCCGCACACTCAGCTACTCTTTCTCTCTTCTCATCTCAAACCCTCACTCAGCACTCCGTCATCTCCTCCTTCAAGGACGTTGTTTCCTGCTCTTCATTCCGCTCAGACGGCTCACTCCTCGCTGCCTCCGATCTTTCAGGTCTTATTCAAGTCTTCGACGTCAAAACGCGGACTCCGCTTCGTCGCCTGAAGTCTCACGTCCGTCCGGTGCGTTTTGTTAAGTACCCATCTCTTGATAAGTTACATCTAGTGTCTGGTGGTGACGATGGTATTGTTAAGTATTGGGATGTTGCTGGGGAGAGTGTGGTTTTGGATTTGTTTGGACACAAGGATTACGTGAGATGTGGAGATTGTTCTCCCGTGAATGGGGATATGTTTGTTACAGGGTCTTATGATCATACTGTGAAGTTATGGGATGTTAGAGTTGAGAATTCGAAGTCAGTGATGGAAGTGAATCATGGGAAACCTATTGAGGATGTTATTTTTTTGCTCTCTGGCGGATTGATTGCAACAGCGGGTGGGAATAGTGTGAAGGTTTGGGATTTGATTGGAGGAGGGAAAATGGTGTATTCAATGGAGAGTCATAATAAGACTGTTACATCGATTTGTGTGGGGAGAGTTGGGAAGGAGAGTGGAGAGGAGGCAATGCAATATAGGATTTTAAGTGTGGCTTTGGATGGGTATATGAAGGTTTTTGATTACGGGAAAATGAAGGTTACTCATTCCATGAGGTTTCCAGCTCCTCTTATGTCAGTTGCCTTCTCACCAGATTGTATGACTAGGGTTATTGGTACGTCCAATGGGACTATATTTGCTGGGAGAAGAAAGAAGAAGGAAAGTGAGAAGAGTGGAGTGGCGGATTTTTGGAGTTTAGGGAGTGCTGAGCCTCAAAAGCCAATTTTGAGGCCTACTTATTTCAGATATTTTCAAAGAGGACAGGGTGAGAAGCCAAGTGAAGGGGATTATTTGATTGTGAGACCAAAGAAGGTGAAATTGGGAGAACATGATAAGTTGTTGAAGAAGTTTAGGCATAAGGAAGCTCTGGTGTCTGTGTTAAATAGTAAGAATCCAGAAAATGTGGTGGCTGTGATGGAGGAGTTAGTGGCAAGGAGGAAGTTGTTGAAATGTGTTTCAAATTTGGATAATGAGGAGCTTGGGTCGCTGCTGAATTTCATGCAGAAACACTCAACAACTCCTAGATACTCAGGGTTGTTGATGGGCTTGATGAAGAAGGTCCTTGAGATGCGAGCTGAAGATATTAGAACTTCTGATTCATTAAAGGGTCTCATTAGAAATCTTAAGCGGTCAGTTGAGGAAGAGATAAGAATACAGCAATCATTGCAAGAGATACAGGGTATAATCTCTCCTTTACTGAGACTCGCCATGGGAAGATGATTTTAATAGCTTTTCTGTTTATCATGTACTTGTTTTTAGATTGATTGGCCAGCTTGAGTTTTTTCATTTGGTTCACCCGAGTGGAAGGTTTGCAATTTTGTTTAGTTTACATGTTTCAGAAGTCGGAATGGAAGTTATGCTTTTGGGCAAAGAAAGGTCTCGGAAAAGCATTATTATATACGTCTGTTTTAACATGCGATGTAATTTTCTTTGATGTATTAAGATATTGTGAAACATACCGTTGCTTCTTTCTCCTATATTCATCTCTATTTTGTTGTTGATAACATGTGGAACTACTTTGGAACAAATAACGATAACGGCATCATCCCATTATCTTGCTGTGTACTTGGTTACAAGAATGTGCAATGTATTTTGTTGCATTAAAGTTCATAAACCTTGAATAATGTTCAGTTAAAAAAAGCAGGACAATACTTGAAAGAGTGGAGTAGAAGATTGCTAGAAGCGGTGAAATGGCTGCCTCATTCGTTCGTGCACCGTGTCCATTACTTCGATTAAGGCCCTTTCAGAATTTGGATATTTAGGAAACAGATAATGATATTAGGGTTGCAAAAAGATATGCTTTCGAGGGAAAAACCAGCAAGTATGTTCTGCAGCGAGAATAATCCGCATTGTATGGAGAGAAGATGACATCAAATTTCCTACTGCTTGCTATATCTATCTAATCTAGTATTCCCTTAATATTCGATTAATAGAATATTGACTAATTTGATTTTTGTGTTTGTTAGGCATGAATGCTTCAAATTTTCCCACTTTATCTTCTTACCTTCAAATTTCTAGAAGGCATAATAATCATTGGGTAGGATGAACCCAGAAGACCGTCAAGTTGCATGTTACAAGTTACAACCTCCATCTGATAGCACAAGAGCCTTTTAACTCTTTCAACAACTAACTTTTGACTGTTTCATTTCTCAAATGCACACTCTACAGCATAAACCAACGAGATCATCATCACTGATCCAAAAAATTTATTTTACAGCTCCAACATTTATGCTGATGGCAGCTTCAAAGGCCAAGCCGTTTAACAAGATGTTAAATAATAAGATTCCCTACCTTTGGGCTGGTATTTTGATTCTTCAGTGAGCCCGGCCAAAAACTATGTTGTGAGCATTGGTTAGATAGATTTTAAGATGAACAACTGCATGATTAAGAAAACTACCGCCTCTCGAGAATCCTACTATGCTTAATTGAAGAAGATACATATATGAAAAGATGCACACTGTTATTCCAAACCTTAGTCGCCACTTATGTGCTATACTCCCGTTTCATAATACATACAATGTGCTAGATATTAAAATTTCTAGTTGGATGCACCTGCATAGTGAAAAAATTAATTAGTCAAGTGCACAGAACAACCTGCAAAATGTGATCTTTTCCCACAAATGAAACATATCAATCTTCACCAGCACATCACATATTATAATATCTAAAAACAGGAAGTGAAAATTTCTTATATTAACATTGTTGCAACAATTAGTAACCATTTTTGGTGCAATATTAAAGATGATTCCCAAAAGTTTCCAGCTAATGTAACCACATTAGGCCTTTTTGAATTTGTTCAAGCCATGATCACAAGAACAAGGTCCAGTTACTAGGTCTTAGCAGAGGAAAGATAAAAAAAAAAGGGGGTAATTATCAGGATTTCATTTTGGTTCAGAGTTAAAACTTAGATCATCTGTGAAGTGGTGCTGTTGTCATAATGCCCTGAGGTTGGCATTAGAATCAGAGACATAGCTATCATCAGTATGAGTTCCTTTCTAGAAGTGTCGGTAAAACATGTGGTAGCTCAGTAAGTAACTTTACTGACTCAATTCAACTACACTACACTAACAAAGATTAGCCTTTCTACCTTTAAAGATGAGATAAGACTTAGCCAGTCAGGCAATAGAGCAGCAGCCTTCTTTCCTTTCTTTAGGTATCTAAGCCACTCTTAACAAGAATGACTTTCTAAATAACTCTCAAAGCAATGAGTGCCCTTTTGGTCAGTCAGTCTAGTTAACTAGTCTTAAAAGAGTACAGTAGGATTAAGTCGGACCATAAGGAAAAAGACGTTACTTTCTTTGAAACAAGTTAACTAGCCTTTGATTACAAATTGAGCAGTGGCCTGCACCATCAAAACATTAAGGCAGGGCTTTGATGAGCGGTTAATTCATCTTTCCTATCCCGCTCCTGAATGAGAAGTGTTCTTTTTTTGGGTCTTGTTTTGTACTTAAACAAATGGTTATTATGTCTACTCCGCATATTAAATGGCTAGAAAACTAGTTTCAGTGTTCCTTCCCTAGGCTTAAGCAGTCTAACACCAGAGACTCAACAAACTTTCAGAGTAAACATCAAGCCAATTTCCCGATTTAAACTGTCATTTACGGGTTGTTCAGATTACATCCAAACAGTGTTTTCCAAGGGTAAAATAATATTTGATCTATTTAATTCATGGTGATATTAGTGCCACTTGAATCTAAAGCTCTCACATAGTGCATAATAAACTTGAATTGAATGGACTCATTAAGTGTAAAGCCATTTTTAGAGCCATGCAAAACACATATCAGAGTTTGTGCTGTACAATTCTATAGGCTTTTTCTCTAAACACAAAACAGACATTCAAGTTAATCCTGGCACAGGATAAATGCATTTCATACCTGATGTTTTCCCAGAAGTTCCAGTCTTTCTCTGGACTCTATTTTCCTCTCGCGAAACTCTCAATGACCTCAATTTGGCTGATGACCTAAGTGAGTGTATAAGAGGAGCATCATCTTCTTCCTCATCTTGCTTCTCTTCTTCATCTTGAGCAACTTCTTGGTCTGATGCACTAATTGAATCTTCTTCACTTGAACTGTGTTCATCAAACAGTCGCTTTCCCTCTATATTCCGCTGCTTCCGTGGACGTCCCCTACGTCTTACAGTAACCCCTTCTTTCTCATCTGCAATAAATTAACATTAGGTATCAAATACAGTCTTAAATGAAAAGGATATGTTTTGAGAAGATGCCCCGAAGAGAAGCATGTTCTAACCATGGGCATGCTTATGGAAATCATTGGAGTGCTAAACTACTTTTCTAAACATGTTTCCAACCATCAAATGCAGCATTAGCCATTCAAGAGAGTTTTCTACATTATTGGTAGTATTGTTAAGATCCATGTGCCATCTCCCATGCTACTTCTTAAACTATAATCAATTTTGACCACCACTCAATAAAAAGGAAGCATTTAATTGATAGTCTTAAATGAGAAAGAAAGAAAGAAATGCAGAAGAATAGAGAAAGAAGACACCACATGGCATTTGAATCTTAAGAAAGTGAAAAAAATACAGTGGTTGAAGATAAAGCCACAATGAGAATTCAAGCAAATCATTGAACTTCTCACTTCAGATCCCTAAGAATTTAGAAACTAAACAAAAGGAAAGAATACAGTGTTACCTTGTATTCCTTCATTTTTTGCATATTTCTCATGCAAAATTTCAATAAATGAGTTAAAGGGTCGCCAGCCACTGGGATCTTCATCCATGTTCACATTCTCCGTTCGCTTCTGGACATCCTTTAGACTACAGCAAAATAAGGAAGTAGAGTTGAACAACATAAAGAGTACCCTATTTAAGATACAACTTATAATACATCTAAATGATCATATCAGAAGAGCGACTCTTACATATCCAGGATATCAGGTGTGGGCAACTTGGAGACAAAATGAAGCACGGCAACTTCCAGAAAAGAGAGCTGTTTTGGAGCATCTACAAATGCATACTCAATACCTTCCTTGACAATTTTTAAGATGTCGGATCTATGCTTGTTCCTAGCAGCACCCATATATGTTCCTGAGAGTCGAGCAGCCAGTTCCTTACATTCTCCAAAAGATTTATCTGTAGAAAACTTATCATCACTTCTGGAAAGTTCCACTGCATGCCGGTGGTAGGCCTGTATGAACCAAAATGAGACAAACTTTGTATGCCGAAGATTTAAAACTGAAGATATTAATGATAGACTATCTACAATTGGACCTAAGGGATAAGTCTAAAACAATTTTTCATATCTGGTAGGTTTCCTCTTTGTATCTTTCTTTTTATACAACCATTTCCTCTTAATTATCCTCAAAAAATGAATCAATTATTGTGAAAAAAAAAATTATAAATCTTACAGGCATTTAGTCTTGCTATGAATATTAAGCACAACCTTGATCATGTTTTATTTATACCACAGGCAAATAAATAACACATGGAAAATATGTTAAAAAAGATAACAGATAAATTTTTTAAATTAGCAAACAATAACAAGTTGCAAAAAAATATCAGCACTTTTGACTGAATCTAACTCGCCATGCTCCCCACCACCCAAAACAAAAAAAATAAGGGAAATAATATCACCAGCCTTACCCTTTTCATTGCTTCTAAAAAGATAGTGGGGATATCATCATCTTTCTTCTTCAAAACAGTGATCAGATGCTTGACAATCTCTGCCACATTTGCTCCATGCATTACAAAATGTGAAATGATCTCGGGACCAAGATACTCCTGAATTCACAATTGCATCATATTAGTATATATCCCAAGAGAAATTGAAACCAAGAATATAGCAAATAAATAGTCCAAATGTGGGAGATAGTAAACCACCAGCCAACAGATAAAAAGTGTAATGGTGGAGTTGGTGGGGGTGGGTTTGTGGGAGTGAATACCCCTTGCTCAAATAGTAAAGCAATCAAAATAACTCCCAAGGAATCTTTTATCAAAAAAATTCTGCCAGCAACAATTTTAACAATATCTTGCTTTTCACCTTAGGTACTGTATCAGTTGCAATCAACTTTGCAGCAGCAATCATGACAGCATCTCTATTTGTCTCTTCAACATACTCTTTGTTCACGTCTTCATCCTCTGTCTCGTCTGCAACATACACGTTGGAAGAAAAATAAATTTTAGAAGTACTTAACAATGAGCATTCAACATGAAATATAAGGGCCAATCTATCAATCATGCTTCATCATGGTATGAACTTTCTAGAATGCAATTAATATGCTCTTCACAGGGATTAATAACATTAGTTAACCAGTCTAAAATGTCAAACTTAGCACCACAGCAGGAATAAAGAAAATAACCTGAGGTATTAAGCTGTTGTTCACATAGTTTCCAGAACTTTTGAAGAACTGCAACATCTGGACAATATCCTAACTTTTCCAGCTTTGTTGACAAAAAATTTGTCATTTTAAACAAACACCACATCTCTGCAAGTATAGTACAAACCTGGGATACATAATAGACATCATTACATCAAATGCTCAAGAATATATTGAAACACATATCAACAAAATTCTAGTAGCTGAAATTCATGTATCAGAGTAAAAACAGCTTACTCTGCAAGCTAATTGATTTCCAATTTTACTCCCTTCTTCAACTACGGACGGAGTTTTAAGAAAGTAATCCAGTTCCTCAAACAAGGTGTTGCGTTTCAGCAGGAGAGAAGCTAGGGTTGCTTCAGAGACAGTTTCAGAATTTATAATGGCATGCAGAGACCATGCTAGATGCAGATACATATTCAGAAGCAGAAAACTGACTACCTGAATAAGCAGGAGCATGTATGAATAAATGAAAAGAGGAGAAGGACAAACACAGTGCTTGAATAGTTATAATAGCTTTACTTTGCACACCTCATCATCCAAGTTTCTGAAAGTATGGAGAATCATGACAAAATCTTCATACAAACTCTCAATTGGTACAACCTTTGACAGCTGAAGCTCATATAACCTTTTCAAATTTACAAGAAGAGAATACTCATCATCACCACCCTGCATATATGTAGCTTGTCAATTTTATTTATGTGGTCCAAAGTCAATTTAAAATAGTGATGGTAGAGCTTACCAGTACTGCTTTAATTGCAGATTTAAGCTTGGCAATCAGCTCATCTTCAACATCCTTTAATTTGTTGCGGGCAAAATCCTGCAGCTCTCCTTGACTCTCCATAGAACAAAACTTAATAGCTTTTACACAAGATCTTAGTGCCTCCTTTTCACCATGTTTGAAAAATGCATCTTTGATGAGCTGAAGGACAGTTCTAAAATTCTGAGAAGAGAAAAAAAAAACCACCCAATCAGTACTTACTCTGAACAAGGAGTAATCAGTAGTATCCAATAACTTGAATTAGCAAGCAATTCTCTCACCCACCTGCTCCTGTCTCTTCAGGGAATAAAGCTCAAGATTCATATGTGTGATAATCTCAACCAATGATGGCACTTTTGCTTTGTCTGCCATAAATTTGCGTAATAGAAGAGGATAGTTCTTCATCATGGCAATAGTTATTTCCCGTCTGTTGTTTTCAAATACTTCCTGAAGATTTAAGCAGAATCTAAAATTAATATTCTTTAAAGTGCCATGAAAACTCGTTTTCTGTTAAGTGAATTTGCTGGTAAAGGCACAAACAGACTAGTTGCTACAAAGCATATCTGAAATTAAAATATACAGATGAATAAAATCATGACATGATGGTCCATCTAGCATTTTTAACTTTATATGATTCCATCCATATACAATCATTTGACATGAACTCAAAGAATTGTTTCTTTTAATATTCATGTATAACAATCAGTTCATGTTAACTGAGAAAGCATACTCTGCCAGAACCATTTTTCTAAAAGCCATCCAAATATAAGCCAATGCCTACAATCATATAATAGTTTGGATATAATCTTCCACTCTCAAAACGCTTTTGCCTATAAAGTATATAAAGCAAGTATCAGAGCTCATATGAAGAAATTAAAGTTATATATCAACATTTGATTGGACAAAAACAGAAAAAAATAATAATTAAAAAGTAAAACTAAGAAATTACACACTTTTTGAGCTTTATTGTAATACTGCTTTCGGTTATCAGAAGCCGGAACAATCCTCTCTCCAACGGCCTTTCTCACAGATGCAAAGAGAAGTCTGATCAAGTTTGTTGCATCATCATCATTAAGCTCAATCAACGGGTTCTCATCCAAGAGCATGGAGATTATACACTTCCAATCCTGCAAGTGAAGAATAAAATTTCTGTCTTAATCAACAGAACAGATCTAGCTAGCTTTGATCTTTAATACTTGTAATACTTATATTTGCTAATTAAACAACCAATGAAATGCAGTTTCTTCTCAAAGTGTGTTACAAATTTATAGGCAATAGACTATTAAAGATAACAGGATGGGACTGACAAAATGTTAGCTAAATCCAACTGCCAAAGCTAAAAAAATTGACTGTAACCCACCCTGGATAACGGTTTTCCAATTAACATTATCCTCAATCAATGAGGACAAGTTGGCTGTGCTAGAGGTAATAGTACATTACATCCAATCTTAGCTGAAATAAGAATTTTACAATGCAAACCCAATTCTATGTTTAAAACATAAGCCCAAGCCTGCCACGCAGCCAGGTTGGGCAGGAACGACTTTTTCTTCCAACTATTCTTTCCTTCCCACAAACCAAGTTATCTATGTTTCACAAAGCCACAACATAACATACCTTCATGACCTTCATGTACTCCCAGACATCATCAATAACATAAATACTTAAAATTGGATCTGCAGAAAACTCCCTCAATATTTGTAACATTCTTCCCAGGTGGACCTCAGAATCGCCATTGTCTTTGCCTGGAAAGAATATTGTCACAGCATAAGTGCACTATTGATGTAATTACAATGCAAACAAAGATTATATGAGTGTTATGAAGAATCAGAACCTTTTGAGCCAGATTGGGAGCTATTAAATTTTTGAGCAATCAGATGATCATACACTAGTTCCCCAATGGCACGCCTAACTTCTGGTGGATCATCAATAAGCAAATCGTATAAAGGACCCAAGTCATCATCAGGTAGAAGCTGATGTCTGCAGGCAAGAACAAGATCCATATTCAATACTCAAGCCCAAGCACAAACATTCAGCAATTGACATGTTTGAGATTCAGGAAAATCTTAAAGGACTTACCTAAGTAACTGTTTCACAAGTCCTATGGCACATACAGCCACTGAAACGTCAATATCATCAGCAAGTTCAATCATTCGATTGGAAAATCTTTCAGTAAATAGACCAAGAGTTGGCACATTATCATCCACCTCATAAAGATTTTGTAATGCAAGGACAGAGGCTTTTCTTACACTAGCACTCTTCAGATGTAGCAGTATGAAATAAAGCAAGTTAGACATGTAGTGCACGAGCAGAAAGAAATATACATTTAAAACTCAATTAGAAACATTACTTTATCATTCAGCGTCCACCCAAGATACTTCAAGTATAAATCCTGCAAGAACAATGAAGGATACGACAAAATCCACACACCAAGAAACTGTATGCATGACATCCGAATAGTTGGATCAACATCTCGATATCGATGCACAAACAACCTTCAAAATTAACATACAAGATAAGTTAAAAGATGATATTACTTCTCTAAATCTTGGATTAATAATAAGGTAATAGGGTCATACCCCGTGAATACTTTGCGCATCATATCCTCTAGGTCAGTTATGTTCTTATGAGTCATTGACAACCTTTTATTTAGTGACTCCACACGAGGCCCCTCAACTCGTTTCTTTTTTTCAGCATTCAACTGTCTCTGAGTAGTTTCTCTTTGAGCACCAAGCATTTTTGCAACAGATATAAAGGATGTTACAAGTTGGAGCCCCATCAAGGAAGCAACTTGACGATAAACTCTCGGAGGGGTGCTGTTTAGTGATGAAACCAGGTTAAATTTGATTTAGAGTAATTTTATAAATCTAACAATTTTAGAACATTAAAACACTTGAGACTAACCATGAAAGGGCGATTATGTAATCCATGCACTTGTCAAATAAAACCTTATCAAACAATGGTCCATTCTGGCACTCAACAACTAAATTGTCCCAAAATGAAACAAGATTGTCTTTAAAGTTCTTGAATTCTTTTCTTTTTGATATCTGGTAATCTTCAACTTCCCCCTAACGAATGCGCAAGAGTTAAGCCAAACTTTGGATAAAAGAACTTGGCAAATGAAGGTTACAAGAAATAGGATATTTTGCATGAGAATTTAAGGACAAATCCCGCAAAGCAATAGCCTTGTATGAGAAGAAAGTAAAAAAGGAATTTGCAAATAGGAAACAAGAAAACGTATGACCACAAAAGTTCAGGATACCCTTTTCGCAAGATTCACAAGAGCAACAACAACATCATCTACATCGATCTCATCTAACGACTCCCCTTGTATATAATATTTAGCTCCACAAGCCTACAGCAAATTGTAAAAAACGTAAAATTTTTGTTACTTCCACATGATTAAAATTTTAGTATTCCAAATGGACCACTGAGTTGCTTTTACAATTAATAGAATTAAAGAAATATAGTCAAATTTTACCAAACCACATTATACATTTGTTGAAGGATGTCTTTCAGTCAGTTATTTTATAGGTCATTTTATTGACATATTTGACTTTTAATTTTTGTATTACCTCAAATAGCATTGTCAACAGTTCAGCCATTGCAGCTTTTGCATCTTTTTCATACCGCTCAACCCAAAGCTTGACAACTTGAGGAATGAGCTTCCCATTACCTTTGATAACCTCTGCAGAAAATTATATTATAAAATTAACCTAATTAACCATTCCCGAAACAAATACAAATAGAAATGATACTCTACATGACATTCACAAAACAAAGATGAATTAATCAAAGTAGGAATGGTCTCTAAATACCACGGCAAAAAGAGCCGAATCCAGAAAGTCAACTCCAAGACCTAGGTTACATAAGCTATAACAACTGCTGGTCATAAGCTTCAAATATAACATCTTAACAGGGAATCACCAGATTTTACAAGAAAATTTCCTTAACTTATAGCTCATTGAGTGCTGCCTTTCTCCAATATTAAATCCTAAGCCCAATGCTTTAAACTCTTAAAAAATGGCCTGGAGGAAGTCAAAATCCCATTTTGTTCATTTTTTATCGAATTATGAAGTGGAGTCGATGTATTGATAATAAATCCAGATTTCACAACATTTTATCAAGTCAAGAAGACGTATATTTTTGGCTTTAATCCAAATCAATCATATTCTACAAATTTAAGTATTTTATCGACATCAGTGCTGACAGACATATACTCCATCTTAAATTAAGTTATCAAGCGTACATAATCACAACGATTCATAGATAAATAGAACATGAAAATAACACAACGGGAACAACTATAGAGCAACATAAAATTGGCCTCCCAACACAATTATCCAGATACTCAAGTCAACAACCACCTCAGACAGTTAGTCCGCAACACAAGTCTGACTAATTACCATCACATCAAACTTCAACACAATTTTTAAAATTACACTTTATCAAGATCTCAAACATACTCATATACGTGTACACATATCAGGTGATCACAGGCAATAAAAGTTTCGTTAACCTACCAATCAAGCTTAGTTCAGTTCTTTGAGCTGAGGCCGCGGTCCCCTCGGAAGCACGACTGCGCTTAGTTTTAGGACGAATTTCTTCCAAATCATCGGGCGAACCCTCGCGTTCCATCTGATCACTTGCTTCGCTAGTCCGCTCCTGGTTCTCTGCACTGGCACCATTTGCCTTCCTTTTCTGTACATCCAAAAAGGTCAGTGTTTATACATGCATATAGAAATATCATGAGCAACAGAAGAATATTTTACTCACTGCGCGGCGTATTGTAGTCTCGGGAGGTTGGTCCTCCATGACCTAGGGTTTCGGTAATCGGAGAAGTTGCTGAAATTTTACACAGAGGGTAAGAGTAGAGAGAAATTGAAGAAATTTTCTTGCCCTAGATTTTGGTGGGAGAGAGAGAGTCGAGGGGAGAATTAAGCAATCTCCCGCCAAATGAAAATTATGGGTTTTATTACCACCTGATCTACGTGATTAGGCGTGTGATTGATTGTAAACGGATTATGATTATGCACTGGATCCTCTCTCTCTCTTGTCCTCTTACATGACACGCTTCGTACGGGGCCGGACCAGTCAACTGGGGCCTTTGCTACGAGTCTACAATTTTCAATGTTCTACTATCCATTAACATCTTAAAATATATTTTTGTACGATTAATTCTTGGCATTAACATTTGTATTATTTCAGAACTATAGCAATGAAAAAAAATATATCAATTTTCTAAAAGAAATTCAAAACTATAGTATAATACTAAACTATAGAAGTATATTTGGAATATTTTAATTCAAAATAAAATAAAAAGATTTTATATTTATATTCCATTTCTTAAAAAAAAATAAATGATGTGCGCCGATAGAGGCATTTACATTTTCTTTTTCTTTTTCTTTTACGTTTAAAGTAAATAATAACTTACATAAAAGGTTATGGAAATACTAAATTGCTTATTGAGAATATCTCGACTTAAAACGACCGGCGAATTCTTATTTGTAGACGACACTAAATACTAACTTTGCTTAAGTCCTAAATCAACCAACTAATTTTAAGACTGTAGTCTTCAACAAGTCCAAACATTTCCATGTGCGTTTACATGCTCGAATTAATGCACTTCGAACACATATATATTTCAAACTGTTGATTCATTTAAGTTTGAACACATAAGACGAGCTTAATTACCAACTGGAAAAAAGGGCTCCAACTTCTAACTTTAGTTTTCAGACTCTCGAAAGAGTATCCATTCAACTCAATGCTAACTACACAATTTCTTTGGTTGTAATGATAAATTATCGTCGCAATGCAGTGGTAATTTTTTTTATATGCTCCTGTTGATGTGAAAATGCTATCTATACTTGGAAATGGAAATAGAACTATGTGTTGTATGGTTAAATTTTTTTATTGGCAAAAATAGATTTTTTTAATATCAAAAACACTTTTAATTTTGTTTAATGATATTTAATTATAATTAAAGAAGAGTTTTTAAATATTAAAAAAATTACCTTACTTATATATGCAAAAGTTTAAATTTTAAGTTTTTAAAAATAAAATTTTAAATTTTTTTATAATATATGTTTAATATCACATATACTTTAATAATATTTTTTTTAATTTTTATAATATGTTATTGATAAAAATAAACTTTATTTAATTAACATTTTTTTTTTTTAAAGTCATCATATTTTTAATTTTTTTTATCTTTACAACTATTATATTTTCATAAGAAATTATTAAAAAAAATTGTTGATTATTTTATTTTTTAAATAAAAAATTATTATTTTATTTTTAATTTTTATATCAAACACAATAATTTATATTAATTCGTTGATAACTATGTATTAATTTTATTTAATTTATGTATTTTAAACAATTAATTTTTAAAAAAATATATAATAAATTTAAACTTATTATAAAAATATTAAATTATTTAAAATTTAAATATAAATTTTATTAATTATTATTTTTAATAATTTAATAACACAAATACTTTTAATAATATCTAACCAAATAATCTAATACTTAAAAAATAAAATTTAATTAATAACCCAACAATCAATAATTTTTTATTAAAGACTCTACTTTTAAAAGTTCTATTTAACCAAACAAATCTTATAATACTTCGCTTTGAAACACAACTTGATTCTATATAGAACCAATACTTCTATCCATAAAAAGGGCAATATCAGTAAAGCAGGCTTCTGACCAACTTTAGGTACTTAAAAAGCATGGAAATGAAGCAATTTTAAGCTTATATAATTCCCATCATAATTCACAAGGCCAATTGTTCAGATTGCTTAATTCATAAAACAAATTTAACTATAAACACTGCCTTGTCTCAGCAAAATACGCAAAGTAGACCAATTGATAAATTTAACAGGTGAATCTACCGCACAAGGTCAAAGTGCTCGTGTAACCATTTTCTAACTTCAAAGAGACTCAAAACCCATTTCTTGGACCAGGCTTGGGTTAAAAAGCTATATAGATTGCTCCCGATGCCCATGGATGCACAACTAAGCAATGCCTACTAGCAATCTTGAAATTATGCTGTTTCCGCCATTGAGTTAATTAGAAGCTTATAACCTTCTGGCACTGTCGTCTGCGTCTGCACACACTGTGCCAATGCAGGCACATCAGAATTGAGATCAAGAAATCTTGCCAAAAAGAGCAGCAAATGAAAATCAGAAATTCTCTTCACTAAAGGAAGATTTGGTGTTCGGTTCAGATGAGTCTTCAGAGCCCTCATGGTCACTTGGGCGTTCCTGTTCTCAATGGGAAAAGTTGATGAAAGAGGCCCCTGTACCAAAATAAAAGTGTCCATTCAGTGCCACGAGAGGATGTCAGTGTCAAGTTCTGAAGCACAGACATTCAGAATATAGCAAAACAAAGAAGTTTCACACAATCTAGTAAACAATTAAATCAACAAGTCAAACACAAATGACAATGCTTCCAAAAACACAGTAAGAATTACAGAAATTGGCTCCCCAGATGTTGAAGTGATTTGTCTTTAATTCTATATGATGGCAAGTGGCAAGTATCCAATCATCCTCACATCTTAACTTGCCAACATGAAATGAAAATTAGTAAAAGAACTGCTCACAAGTTCATGTACTATACAATTCTATGTTATCCTCAAACATAGTTGAGAAAAGAACACCTGGTCTACCATTTATTCACGTGTGGCATGGGCCACCTTGGCCGGTAAAACATAAATAGAAGCTTGTTGAAAGCTGAGAAAGAGGGAGAGATGGAAGACAGAGAGAACCTAAAGACAAAGTCAGGAATCCAAGTGAAATCTTTTCATCTACCTCAAACTGGTGAGATTCTATATATATCTTTCTTCCAGGAAGTGCCGGGGAGAATAGGAAAATCTCCATTTCAGAAAACAAGGAGCCAAAAGGCAAGGAACAGGTATGCTTACCACTTGCTGTGCACATAACAACACTAAACCTGCTAGTCCACATATATTCCAGTCTCATAAACTCTTAAAGTCACATTTGGAAAAAGAAATTGTTACGAAGTCAAAATGACAACAAATGGAATAAGAAGTGGCACCATTTTAGAATTCCATTTAGTTGCAGATATTCTATTTTCTGTTTAAGATAAATCTTTCTTTAGATATCGTTATCATTAATTAAATATTTTAGGATTATTTTTCTTTAGATATTATTATAAGATTATCTTTCTTTAAATATTATTATAGGATTATCTTTCTTTAACTATTATTATAAGATTATCTTTCTTTAGATATTAATATTATCTTATGGTTGTTAGACATTGTATTTAAAGGATTTGAATAATCAATGAGAAAGAAAGCAAAAGCATTATTAAATTGTGAGATCAGTGAACTCTCTCTCAAATTGAGCTCTCAATTACAAGTCCGTCAAAATAGGGAAAGGAAGAAGAATCCAAATAAATCTCCTTCTAAATTAGTATTAGGAGGTAGTCTTGGAGTTCAGCATCCCATTACTTGATCTAGATCAAAGGCATCTAACAATTTGGTATCATAGCAGGAGGAAATGGGGGATAAGCGTACTTTACAAGAACAATTTGATGAATTCTTGGCAATCTACAAAAACGACCAAGCGACAACCCATGCTCGATATCAAACCATGGCAGCTCAATTGGAACAACTCACACAAACTCTGAATGTCCAAAGCATAGAAACTAAATCCAACACCGGGAGTATCAATCGGGAACCGCAAATCAATAACGGAGTCAACATCCCAGACAATCACCATCATATTCCCAAGTATACCAAAATTGATTTTCCTCATTTTAATGGGAATGTTGACCCTTTGGTTTGGTTGAATCGTTGTGAGACTTTCTTTCTCCATCAACACACGCGGGAAGAAGAACGTGTATCCTTGGCTGTTATACACTTAGAAGACGATGCTTAGTTGTGGTATTTAAAGTTAACCAGGGACAAACCACAACTAACATAGGCTGAGTTTAAACACTATTGTAATTTGCGGTCTGGGCCCCTATCAGGAAGCAATAAGCTGAGTGAGCCTTCCAAATTAAAACAAAAAAGCTCCATGGAACAGTATCAACGCCAATTCGAGCAGATATCTGCCCAAACAAACTCATTGACTTCAGAGCAAGAGATGCAAATATTTGTGAGCGGGTTGTGGGAAGATAATGCAGTAGAGGTGGAACTTCACCACCCACCCGACTTATCCATCGCAATGAACCTTGCAAGACTCTATGAACGGAGAAGCTTAGCTGGAAAAAACACCACACCAAAAATTCACATAGAGGAAGGAAATTCCATTCGTAGACCCATGGAACCAAGTGCCCAAAATTCCCCATTCATTCAGCACCTTACAAGAGCTGAAATGGAAGATAGAAGGGCAAAGGGTCTCTGCTTCAACTGTGATGAGCAATTTATTCTAGGTCACAAATGCAAATAATTATTTTGGTTAAAAGGGATCGAGGAAGAATGAGCCATGGAGGGCAACATCCTTGAATTTGAAATATCATTACATGCTATTTCATAGACCCAAAATCGTGGACCAACATCCTACCTTTGCGCTCGAGGTCAAGCGCACTTTGGAGGGAGGAAGTGAGTGATGTTACGAAGTCAAAATGACAACAAATGGAATAAGAAGTGGCACCATTTTAGAATTCCATTTAGTTGCAAATATTCTATTTTCTGTTTAAGATAAATCTTTCTTTAGATATCATTATCATTGATTAAATATTTTAGAATTATTTTTATTTAGATATTATTATAGGATTATCTTTATTTAAATATTATTATAGGATTATCTTTCTTTAGATATTAATATTATCTTATGGTTGCTAGACAATGTATTTAAAGGATTTGAATAATCAATGAGAAAGAAAGCAAAAACATTATCAAATTGTGAGATCAGTGAGCTCTCTCTCAAATTGAGCACTCAATTACAATTCTGTCAAAATAGGGAGAGGAAGAAAGGAAGAAAGAATCCAAATAAATCTCCTTCTAAATTAGTATTAAGAGGTAGTCTTGAAGTTCAACATTCCATTACTCGATCCAGATCAAAGGCATCTAAGAAAAACCCAGGAAGCTGACCACTCTCTCGCTTTCCTGTTGGCACTTGCAAGAAGGGAAATCTATAAGACTTGAAAGACAAGGACCCAGCTCACCCCACCAGACACCAAGGATGAGTCTAGAAGAACACAATGAAACATTCCTAAGGAACATTCGACACCTCATATATGGGTGATCATCCAAGGTCCCTCGAACTAAGAATCACCTATCTCTTCAGCCTAGCAAGATAAAGGTGATCCTTCTACTATTATTCTTATTCATATGAAGGCTACGCCACAGCATGATTAGCCTCAAGATGTCTGCTATATAGAAATGAAAATGCTATTAGACTCTGAATCAGCTAGTCTAAAGGTGTTATTTGTTAAACAATAACTACTGTATTGATGTATTGCAAGCCTTTAGATAGGCTAGTCACTAACTAATCACACATGTCAATTGTCTCAGATTTGAGTACATATGTTCCAAGACCTATAAAATTATATATCTAGACCCAGTAACCACAGATGAACCTTTAAGATAGTCATAATGTGTGGAAGTTCAAAAACACAGTCTCCTAAAATCCATTTCTTTATGCTCCCTGTTTGATTTGTAAGACAATAAAGGTAAACAATTGATTCAAAGTAATCATTGAGAAATAAAATGTAACTAAAAACTAAATGGAATGCAAACAAAGAACATTGGCAACAAATGATTCATGAGCTATGAGTCAAGAAACCCGAGTTAGGACATTACTCTCAAAAGGACTATACATCATAACTCACTGAGAGGCACTGCTCAGCCCAAAGCACATGCAGTGAAAATTGGACAAAAAGCTTGATTAATATGGTCCTAAGAATTAATCTAAAACCTTCATTATTACTTTGCCTATTGTCAACTATACCATTATTGGGGCACAGTATACCATCTTATTAAAACAAATTCAACACATTTCTTCTTTCTGTAGACACATATCCCAATTGTCATGTCATAAAAATTAGCCTGAGAATTGTACATGCTAACACTAAAGAAATCATAGTATCTTCAATCATCAATCAACAAATATCAATCTAAAAACAGATAATTAAACAAAAGCGTACCTGGTGATCCAAAATCTTAACAACCACCAAGAAAAAATCATTATCAACCTCCTTAACATCTTTCCCACCAACAACCACATCCTTCTTCATCTTCGACAGCTTTGGATCATCCCCTTCTGAAATCTCTGTCTCAAACCACCCTTCTTTAAACAACCTAACGCACATATCACTCATTTGAAAGGCCTCAAAATGGATAGCAGCACTACCATCCTCATTCACCTCCAATTTCACCACAGCCGTTACCCACTCCTCCATATTACTCTCCGCGTGAAATTCTGCTGCCTGCAAAATCTCCCTGTTCGATAAAGTATAATCCTTTTTGTTCTGCATTATCGTTTGTGTAAAAATAAACCCTACTTTCTTCATTCCCAATCCCGCAGCAATAGCGTCAACTATTTTCTCCTCTTCAGAGTCGCGTAAAATGTAAAGAATTTCCTCGGTCCCCTGCTGAGGCGGCTCGTAGATGAAATTCACCTCCACTTTTTTGTCCTCCGACACCGTCCCGTACATAAACCCGCCGCGTTTGACTGCAAACGCCAGCCTTTCGTTCACATAATGCTGGAACGCGTCGGCGCAGTCGCGGTCGAAGGACACCGACTCGCAATGTGGATTTTCCTGGCGCGTGACCCGCATCTGTTTGGCAATTAAATCGTCCATCGTCATCTTGCGCCCGAAGGACCCCGCCGGATTGAAGCTGGGGCCCTTGATGCTTCTCTCGCCTTCGTATGACAAGAAAACAATGGAGCCGTGGGAGATGTTAAGAGAAGACAAAGGCGTGTTTGGGTTAGACATGTCGGTGAATTGTTGGAGATCGGAAGGCGATTTAGCTAGTAAGAGGTTTTTGTTGGTAGAGAGGGTTTGGTTCTCGGCGGGGATTTGGAGCTGCGATTGGATTAGGGTTTTGAGCTGCGCGACTGTGATGTGTGCGCCGTCGACTGTGACGCGCTCGAGGCCGTCTCTGCTGCGGATGCGGAGCAGCATGTTTGGCACGGAATTGAGTTGTCGGATTGAGAATTGTGGTGAATTGGGAGGGGTTTATAGTTGATCGGATTGGGAATTTTGAGTGTGGAGAGGACAAGTACTTTGAGTGAACAGTTAGAATTTTCCGAGAAGGTTTTTAACTCGTTGGGATTTCTTGCAACGGGAAGAGAAAACGACACGAAACATATACTACTCCTACCTGGAATGGAACGACGCCGTTTCCAATTTGACTTAGCTTTACATTAGTTAACTAGGGTTTCTCTTCCTCTTAAACGTGGACAGTCTCTGTCGTTTTAAGTGGCTTTGCAATTTACACTGCCATTAATCATTAGCGTACATTTATGAATTATGCGTTAACAATAGTTTTTTTTAAAAAATTTAATCCTATGCAGATGTAGAACTAGAACAAAATTATGTAACGAAATCCCATAATATGCAACTGTCATGTGACATATAATTTTCTTTTAAAATAATGTATGGCGTATGAATTTAATGACAGATCTTTTTCCAATCAAAGTTTTTATCTGAATTTAGATTAACTTTATTATTGAAAATTGATAAATTAACTTTAACTGACAAAATTTTATGATAATGTCGCATTTCATAATTTGGTTGATATGCATGAAAGTGTTAAATTAAATAGAAAGAATATTAAATACATCACAATTACAATGACCCGATGCCAATATTGTTGGCAATAACTCGTATCCTTTATTTCGTAGAAAACAAATAACTGAGTATGACTATTAAGAACTCCACGAGCCCAAATTATGGAAATCGACATAAAATAATAACTGAAACAAACAACTACTAGAGGAATTAATTAATGACACTGCACTGCTTCCTAATCTCCCCCGACGTGCCAGTAAGAACTTCAATGGCTCCCATTCTCTTCATCGACTGAGCAAACTCAGTGAAGAACTTAGTTTGGCTTGTCAACTCAATGGCAATATTTCTTGCACCCTTGTTGGTCAAAAGTGCGGCATCGGATTGGAACAGACCCTTGTTCTTGTTAAGGATAACAAAGTAATCGCTGTCGAAATCCGTAGAACTTCCAGGGTCCATTTCCACAGTGGTTGTTGTGTCACTAAGGCTCTGGCATTTGGTTTTCAAGAAAGTGGCGTAGGCTGGGTTCAACGAAGGGTCTTGATCTCCTTTTCCTGTGAAATTGTAGAGCCTGTTGCTGAAGAGGTTGCAGTGGCCAAATCCAATTGTGTGTCCACCTATATTATTCAAAGAATGCGAATTTTTTCGTTATTCATTTTGCTGTTTTGATATAAGAAACTCTTTGAGTATTAAATGACAAAGTTGGAGTAGTCGATATATATACCTGAAAGGACCACAAGGTCATGGACAGTGAGACCTTTGTTGCTAAAATTTTGCTTAAGCTGGGCAAAGTTAGCGAAAGGTGAAGGAATATTGGACAAGACCTCAGAAGCTAGAGACACTCTGCCGTCTCTTCTTCCAGTAAGCACTTCCCACATCGGTTTCTTAAACTGCAAATGTTATAACACGTATTAAGGCATATAGGTTATAACTATAAATATTTGCAAACAAAAATTGCTAATTCTTTTTTTTTTTTTTTGAATGTTTTAGTTAGCTTACTTGGAATGAAACCGACTCTCTGGCAGCCAAAGCCAGAGTATCGGCACAAGATACAATTCCTGGACATGCCTTCTCGAGCTCTGATTTTATCTCTTCGATAACATCGAAACCTGTCAACGTTAGATTTGGAATTGCATCCTTCTCTGCAGTGCTATTTGCAGCCGAGTTTATTAAGATCGAGGCATCGCAACCCTGAGGACAATTTCAGTAGTGATCATCCAAATGTGAATTATTATATGCAATTAAAACTCAAGTAGATCAAAATGCTAGAAAATGAAATGGCTCAATATTAATTATGTATGAAAGTTGGAAATTCAAATTTTTACTCGAACATATAGGTGTATACCATATGCATGCATGCATGCAGGGAGAAACAATGAATAAATTTTCCTGTTTAGCTTACCCTAACAAAGCAGTCATGAAAATGCATTCTCAGAAGCTTGGCTGCCAAGTTAGGGCTGCTGGATACATGCTTCCAGGTGACATTTCTGATGATATTTTCAGCAGAACGACAGGTGTCCCTATAGAAATTTTTCCTCAGATCGCCTCCTTGGCAAACCCCGATGATCCCAAAAGCTACTAAACAAACCAACAAAATAAAGTGAGCCTTCATTTTTAAATCCTAAAGCAAACAACTCTCTATTTGCTTCTTTGTAGATATTAAGGAAATGCAACTCAAATCTCTAAGGCACAATGCAGAAGATACAGTAAGCTCCTCCTTTTATACACTCGTCAAGGCATCTTTCATAACTACGATCCAGATAAGCAATGTTTAATTTAGAGAGAGGGGAAAGGAGTAGGTGAGTTTTGATATTCCACGCATTCACCATAACCTCTTATATATATATATATATATATATATATATATATATTGTTTGTGGGGAAATCTTTCTCATTTAGAATCAATAAAGAGTTATATTTGACGACAATAATTAATGGGTTGACAATTAGATATCCATTATTTTTGTTTTGGAAAAGCATTATCTTTCCAATTTAATATGCTATACATATGGTGTTCAAACTTCAAATGATCATTGATGGAGCATTTGATCTATGTTCCGATAAGCGTGAGCTTGATTAAATATGATATAAATCAATCATTAGGTACTTCATTTCCAAGTGAAATGTGGATAATTAGAAGCAGTCTTATCACTTGATCAATTGTAACCTGCTCCAGCCAGTGACTTTGAACAACTGTGTCCTGTTCCATGTGCAGAAAACAAAAACAAATTTAAGAAACCGTAATAATAATAATAAGCCCCAATATGGTCATACCCACGTCTTCTTCGTCCAATTCGTTCATGAATAGGGTTCACTAATTTGTTCTTGAGAAACGGAATGAGGGTGTAAATAGATAAGTTCTGCTGTATATTGTATCAATTTTTTTGGCACCAAAGTTACTGATAGATGAAATATTTTTCCGACTAATGTATGTAAAACAAATTTAAAAGGCCTATACGCATTGTTCATTGAAATAGGATTTACAAAAAGAAAAAAAAAACATTTTAACGTTTGCCATGAATCATGCACATTACAAGCAGTATGTGGCCTATCAAAGTCGGAAGACTTATTAAACCCCATTTGATGATTAAAATAAGAAAAGAGGGGCAAGAGCTAAAGTCAATGATACAGATATATGAGTTGATCGAAACTCAAAAGGCATCACTCCTTGACCTTGCTTTCAGCCAGCAAATTCGTCCCCGCACATGGCGTTTGTTGGGCCGGTGCGCAGGGAAGTTCAAGTTTGTTCTCTGCAATTGCTAAAGATCAATTTTTATTTATGTTTTTGCGTAGACCTGTCATATAATTTGTTGTAAAACAAAGTTCTAACATATTTATGTGGGTTCATAGAATATTTTTTTAACACACATAAATAATCTCCACCAAAGTTCTCGAACTGATGTATTCAATTTAAATATATGTATCATTACATATTTTAGGGGGCTAGCTTCAGCTTGACGCGATAGACATGCTTTTAAGAAATCATGAATTGTGTTAAAAAAACTGATTTTATTTGCTTTAACGTGGCATGTCAAAGACATTCAATCAAAGCCGTGATTAGCTGTGATCATGTCCCAAACAAAAAAATTGTTGAATTATATGCTGTCTCCGTGCCTGAACAAGCAATATTGTCTTACAAGCTTATGCTTAAGAGGTATATATACGCGTCTGTGAACATGATTATTTCACATGGTCCAGCCCAAAAATGAACTAACCTATATGTATTATATATGATTGATCAATATCTTTTTTAGAGAATTATTGATTGATACAGAGTGGTAAATATAGAAAATAACAGGGATTGCAAATACACTTGATTCACATCACATATCACTTTATTAAAAATACACTTTTAAAATAAATTTTGAATGTCTAATATTATTTTGTTACTACAGATAAAATAATTTTTAAAAAAAAATTGATAAAAGGCTATGTTTACTAAAATATTTAGAGAAATGTCAAAAAAAATAGTTACTATTTAAAGGTGATAAATTTTTATAGTAAAAAATTATTTGACTAATTTTTATTAGCCAAAAAAATAATGAATGAATGAAATTACTCTTATTAATAAGAAAATTTGGGACCAAATGGTGGACATAGTCTATGATTTTCTGCACCCTCCTTGCGGCGCGAGGATGGACGAGAGGAGGGGCCACGCGCCCTCCTCACACTATGAGACAGGGCACTTGGCCCTATTATTGGGACGAGACTTTGACTTTCTTCTTCGATTTTTTTTGTTAAATTTTGACTATTTTTCATACTTTTATGTCATTTTCAATCAAATTTATGAATTTTCAACCTATAATACTTTAAATTTATCCATTATAACTAATTTTAAAGTGTGTTTTGAATTAAAATTTTAAATTAATTGTGATAGAGAGATGCAAAAATGCTGTCAAGGGTAAAATGGTCAAAAATTAAATGTTTAACTAATAAAATTCATAAATGTGTAAAGAGGCTAAAATAATTTTTGCTTTAAAAAGTGGATATTTTAAAAGATTTATCAAAATTTATTTTTTAACTAAAGTGAAAATTAATTTGATATTGACAATTGATGGGCAATAATTTAAAACCTAAATTAAGGTTGGCACAATTACAAAATTACTGAAAATAAGATGTTTATTTAAGTAATCTATACCATACTAACTAATGTGAGGATTTACCTTGATTACTATGTAATTTGTTCTATCATTAATACATTGTTAATGAATAACTATTACAAGTTAAGTTTTATACTTTTTTTTAATTTTATATTACACTTAAAATTATTATCATTATTTTCATAAATGGAATTTGTTGACCCCCAGAATATAGGTTGTCATAGACTAATAAATTGAATTTATATCTCTCTGAAAATAATTACTGGATCTCTCCTAATAAAATTAATCAAAGTAATCATAAATAGACAATAAACTAAATTATAACGATTTAATTTAATGTAAGCTTACATTTACTTTACCGAACTTGATAAACTTATTTAAATGCACTAAAGACTGTTTTTACAATAAAGTTATAAGGAGGCGTACCCATTATAGATGTGGCTTATAATAATAAAGTCTTAGGGATTTTTTTTTAATAAGTGAGTGTGTAGAAGAAGAAAGAGCATAAGAAGGCCTTTTTCTTCGTTTTTTAGCTCTCTTCTTATAGGTATTGTTATACTTGATTGTAGAATCATTTTCAAATTAAGGCATATTTGTACCTTTTTAATTTAAGTCATTCCAAGATTGTAGAAGTAACATTTGTACCGAGAATCTTAGGATTTCTAGATCCTCGAGGATAAGCAAGGTTTGATTCCTCAGCCCTCGATTGGTTTGAATCCTCAATCTTCAATTTGTATCTTTATGCTAGTCTTCGGGAAGGCTTATGTAAGCAGCCTTGATAAGGATTTATGCAAGCATCCTTGGTCTTTATGAGGTTTCAGTAAGAATAACTTATGGGATCGAGGGCATTCTCTTATGAGTTACAATCTTAGTGAGCTCGTGTAATAGGTTTTCTAGCAGGTTATAGTGAGTTTTATGAAGATTGAGCTTAGACAGAAATTCAGAGGAGAATATAAGTCCCTCAATTTTTAGTGTCGACTTTTTTTGATGTTGTAAACTTTATTGTAGTTTTTAAGATCTTCTTAAATAATATTGTAAATATTCTAGCTTAAACTAAATTATTTAATACTTGAAAAGAGCTGAGTGAGAAAAATCCAAATGAAACCCTAGCTCATGTTTTTTTATACCATACCTAACTCTTTTGCTATTTTTTATTGGTTGATACATTTTTTTAATAAAAATAGTTTTTTTTTTATCTTTGATTGATTGCATTTCATAAAATTTTATTTAGTTCCCACTGGCGATGCTAAATTATTGACTCTAAATTTTTAATTGTACTAGACCAATCAATTGAATTTACATCTCTTTGACAATAGTTGTTGGATCTCTCTAATTAAAATTAATCAAAGCAATCATAAATAGACAATAAATAAAATTATAGTGATTTAACTCAATGTGAGCTTACATCCACTTCGTCAAACCTGATGAGTTAATTCAAATGGACTATTGAAGATTATTTTTACAACAAAAGTACAATAAAGTGTAGCCATTACAGATATGATTTCTAATAATAGAGCCTTAGAGTTTTCTTTCATTTTTTGTAACAAGATAGTGAGTTGAAGAATAAGAAGCATAAGAAGTCTAATTTTTTTGTCCTTATTATTTAGTTTCATTTTTTAGATATTATTGTGCTTAGTTGTATAGTCATTTTTAAAGTATGACATATATGTACCTTCTTGATTTAGACTCGTCCTGAGATTGTAGGAGTAAGATTTATATCGAAAATCTTGAGATTTTAAGATCTTTAAGAATGAGCGTGATTTAAGTCTCTAGCCCTCGATCGGTTTAATTCATAGCATTGGTGTAAGTCCTTAGTCCTCGATTTGTATCTCTCTATTAGTTTTTGGGAGGTTTGAGCAATCAACCCTCATGAGCACTTACGCTAAAAGCCTCAATGAAGACTTACCCAAGCATCTTCAATCTTTGGTCCTTAAGAGGTTTAAGTATAAAGTTTTATGAGATCAAAAATATTGTCTTGTGAGCCACAATTTCAAATGCTTATATGATGGTCTTCTGGTGGTCGACAATAAACCTTTTAAGGATTATGCTTGAGTCGAAATTCAAGAGAACAAAGTTTTTACACTTGTGATAAAAAAAATGTCATGATTATTCTATTATTTATTTTCTAACAAGTAAATTTAATATTTCAATGATCAATTGACATTTTAACATAAGACTAAAGTCATCTAACAAACCGTGAATTATCATAATTTACACTTACAGCTAAAATGTAAACGAAAAAAACAACGGGACCAATAAAAAAAGGAGAGAGAAAATATATTTCATGAGCTTAAATTTTTTTTTTTATTCCAAGAAGTAGAATTTGAACTTAAAATTTATAAAATGCACTACAAAATTTTAAATTGGACCATTTAACAACTAGGGAAAGTCGTGAAGTCAAATCCAAACTATGCCGAACATTGGTTGGGCTCACGCAAACCAAATCAGCCCATATCATAAAACGGACATTTTCGTTGCTGTCACTTCTTTTCTTTCTTTCTTTCTTTTTTAATAGCTGTCCCTAGTTTTCTGTTTTTTTAGTGTTAAAACCCAAAAGAAATAAAAATAATAATTCATTTGAATTTGGATCTAACCAGCTGAGATTTTTTTTTTTAAAAAAAAGAAGAAGATAAAATAACGCATAAAAAATAATATATACCCATCATGGACATCTTGTTAGCGCATTAGAGGCATTCCATTAACTATTGTTATGCACCTAACAATTAAGAGCTTCATTCATCTTTGCATTATTAAACGTTGCTGATAATTTTTTGTTTTATGTAATGCCTCGGTCTATTTCATGATGAATACGA
The DNA here is from genome assembly GCA_946807835.1 of Ailanthus altissimus. Classification (NCBI taxonomy): domain Eukaryota; kingdom Viridiplantae; phylum Streptophyta; class Magnoliopsida; order Sapindales; family Simaroubaceae; genus Ailanthus; species Ailanthus altissimus. The sequence goes on from OX327684.1 coordinate 28,998,422, forward strand.
ATTTTGAATAAAATTGATCCTTTTTAAAATAAAAAAAATAAACGAAAGATTTGCATTTACAACAAAGAGGGAAAATTTAGAGAAAAAAAAAGGAAACAAAAGTCCTCCGGAGCAGGAGCAATCTGAATTTCATAACAGATAGATATATCAATACAATTATAAATAAAATATTAAAGAAACCCACCCAATAATGAACTCGCAAATTCTTCAATAACCAAATTTGGCCAATCCTTTACAATTACAATGATACAGGGCCTTAACTGGCACAAACACTCCTTTATTCCGTGGGAAACAAGTAACTGGTCATGGCAAACAGGTCGATCATTCATTAATTAACAACAGCACATTGCTTTCTAATCTCCCCGGATGTGCCAGTAAGAACTTCAATGGCTCCCATTCTCTTCATTGATTGAGCGAACTCGGTGAAGAACTTAGCTTTGCTAGTCAGCTCAAAGACGATATTTCTTGCACCCTTGTTGGTTAAAAGTGCAGCATCAGATTGGAAGAGACCCTTGTTCTGGGTAAGAATCTTAAAGTAATCGTTGTCAAAATCTAGAGAACTTCCAGGGTCCATTTCAACAATGGTTGTTGTGTCACTAAGACTCCGACATTTGGTTTTCAAGAATGCAGCGTAAGTTGGGTTCAACGAAGGATCTTGATCTCCTTTTCCTGTGAAATTGTATAGCCTGTTGCTGAACAGGTTGCAGTGGCCAACTCCGATTGTGTGTCCTCCTGAATTATTATTCAAGTAATTATGTCAATTTTTTCTGCTTGATCTAAAAAACCGTTTTGATTAATAAATTACTTACAAAAATATACCTGAAAGGACCACAAGGTCATGGACAGTGAGACCTTTGTTGGTAAAATTTTGCTTAAGCTGGGCGAAGTTGGCGAAAGGTGAAGGAATGTTAGGGAAGACCTCAGAAGCTAGCGACACTCTGCCATCTCTTCTTCCAGTAAGCACTTTCCACAGTGGATTTTTAAACTGCAAATGTTATTATAACACATTATAGGAGGGCATATAGAGATACGTCTTCAGAGAAACATTTGAGTTCTTTTAAAATGTTTCTTTTAACTTACTTGGAATGAAACTGAGTCTCTGGCAGCCAAAGCCAGAATATCGGCACAAGATACAATTCCTGGACATGCCTTCTCGAGCTCGGATTTTATCTCTTCGATAACATCAAAACCTGTCAATGTTAGATTCGGAATTGCATCCTTCTCTGCAGTGCTCTTCGCAGTGGATTTTAGTAAAATCGAGGCATCGCAACCCTGAGGACAAATTTCAATGGTATACAAATGTGAATCATATGAAATTAATTAAAAAAAGCTCGAGTAAATCATAAATTCATAATGAAATGGCTCGACATATATAACTATGACAAATGTGTATATATATATATATTGGAAGTTGAAAACCTTACTCGAACACAAGATCATTACGTGAACAAGCATGCATGCATGCAGCGATCGAGAAACTATAAAATCAATTTTCTGTTTATATGGAAATGAAATCAAACTTACCCTGACAAAGCAGTCGTGAAAATGCATTCTGAGGAGCTTGGCTGGCAAAATGTGATTGCTTGAGACATGTTTCCAGGTGACACTCCTGACAATGTCCTCAGCAGAAGGACAAGTTTTCTTGTAGAATCTCTTCCTTAGAGCACCTCCTTGGCAAACCCCAACATTGATACCAATAGCAACTAAACAAACCAACAGAACTATATTAATCTTCATCTCTAAAACCCTATTTAGTAATTAACAACTCACTCTCTCGTTAAAGGAAATGCAAGTAATTCAGTTCCAGCTCTAAGGTAGCTGCAAAAGACACATTAAGCTCTTCCTTTTTATACACATTCCAAGCCGTTCAGATATATAAGTGTATATTTTAGAAAGCGGGAAAAGGGTTGTTGATTTTTGTAATTCCAACGCATCCACCGCACAGACCTTACACTAATATTGTTATTATTAATGTTTTTGGGGAAATCTTTTTCATTTAGAACAAGTTTACCATAAACATGGTGTTTAGTGCAGTTAAAATACATTTTGTTTATATTGTGATGATATGGGCGACCTTAATTAATTAATCACAAAACATGTCATAAACTTAATTTATTTGCAAGTCAACTATATATATATATATATATATATAAGTAGAATCATTCTTATCACTTAATCATTTGTAACCTGCATCACCCGAAAGGTATATTTGATTTAAGACGTCCTCAAAGTCAAAGACTAACTCGATTTTCTAATTAAGAAAAAGAAAATAATAAAAGCCCCAAAAGCTTATGTCAATGGTGCAGTTGTATGTATACTATATAACAATTTGATAAATATTCTTAGGTCCACACTGTATTCTTAATGTAGAAATAGTTTACTATTGCCTTTTTTTTTTCTTTTTTTTCCCCTAGTTTCTCTCTTTTTATATATATAAATGTATTTTTTAAATACCTAATTTCTCTATATTTGATGTATTCAACTTGTACTCTTTCACAAATTAGATGGCTAGCTCCAATATGACGTGACAGACATACACTTTTTAAGCAGATAATCACTTAATGTCAATTAATTGCGTGTGTCGTTTTGTTATATAAGATGGCAAAGATATGTGCTATGTGTTTGTGTATATATAATAAGAAATATTCAAACTGGACTATATAATGTATTTGATTAGTTTCATAATGCCCAACAAAAATATATATTTTTAAAAACCAATGACAATTAGTCTACATGCTCGGAACTAAATTAAATCCCAAGGAGAACGATTGGTAATTAGGAAAGCTTTAGTTTAGAATGCAGAGGGGAGTGGCAACTGGCAACTGGCAAGTGGTAAGTATGTTTGACGCTTTCCCGTTCAACTGAATGATTTAGGACAACTGGATTGTTTTCCAATGTATATTTTATTTTTAAATAAAAGAACATACAAGGTCATCAAATGATTAACGATAGCTATGCTTGCCTCAACGCATCTTCCAAGGGCCCACAATTATCACAAAGTCATAGAAATCACATTTTTAATATATATATATATATTAAGTTTTAAAATAAAGCGAACTAGGGAGAGAGAGAGAGAGAGAGATTTAAAATAGAAGCTAAAAATAAAGGATTAAATTTGAACATAAGTTACAGTGGCTATTGATAAAGAAAATAATATCATATGAAAAAAAAGAAAAACCTTATAATTAGTTGAAGATGATTTTATGATTGTAGTTTTATAAATAATTGAAAATGATTGAAGCATTATCATAAAAACAGTGAAAATTGACCATATATATATATAAATATATATTATTTGAGAATAATTTTAGATTATTTTCGTAGATCAATGATATATTGACCTCTGACTTATTAAAAGTAAGATTGAACTCTGCACTAACTTGGTCACTTAACTCTATAAGAAGAGAAAGAAGACTAAGTTCAACAAAAATCTAAACTAATTATACTATAAGAGCATTCACGGTCATGTCCACTTCAAAAAATATTTGAGCTAAGTCATGCATTTGTCATGTTTGCATACAAGTGATAATTAAATATCCAAAATGAGATATAAAAAAAATAGCTCAACAATCTAAGTCATTACTAAGCTTCACATTTATTATATTAGCTCACAAAAATTACATTATATGATAACGGGCAAGAGAAGAGATAAGAATGTTTAAAAAGACAAGTGCAACATTGTAGAACACTCAATAAGAGACCATATACATTACAGATAAAGTTCACATGAACAGTTAATAAGAGACTAATCTTGAAGTGCGATGTCATGTTGCCTTAATCTCAAAATGAACATATCAATACATAATTGTCAAGCGGTATTTAGCAAAGACTGAGTTATCACCACTATCCATTTTTTTTGTAACACGTATCAAAATCATTTTTAGGACAATGACATTTGCTAAGAAGGGGATGAGTTCATTCATTACTCTACTTTTTGATATTTATCTAATTCTCCTTATAAATTATCTTCTTCTTTATTTTTATATTATAGTTTGCCACACAACCCACTTGACAACCTTTAATCATTTATCAAATTATTAAAAATTATTATTTATCATTATTAAGAAAATATCTTTCAAGGCACATGAAAATGGCTTCCACAAGTTCAAAATGGAAAAGAACATATGAGATCCTAACTTATAAATATTACTACTTTTATTGTAATTTATAGATTGTAACATCTCTTTTGTATATTAAATTTTAATGATAAGCTCTATCCATAAATGTAAGCCTTTAGGCCGAACCAGATAAACTTGTATATTAATTCTCTTTATGTTACATTTTATTATTAGTTATTTGTTAGATTGTGTTTAACGTAAAAACTACTATATTTATATAAACATGTACTTAATTCAGACATTAACCCCCTTTTTACTAAGTTAATAATTCAAAAAAAAAATCATTATCTGCATTAATATTGAATTGCGAGCTTAGCTTGGATGAGCTTTACTGAGTTTTACTTTGCTATAATCACTTGTGGACAACTCCTTGACCTTAGTTTTGATTTGAAACATCCTCGTACTATTTTGTAAAACTTATGTCTTTTTAGTTTCTAAAATATGTTTTAAGCACTACGCCTTTGAGCTCATTCTCCGACCTTAAATACAATCTCAACAATCTTTTTCAACTTAACTAAGCTAAGTTACCCTCTCTAAGTAAATCTCCATTCATTACTCTTGAGCTTTGACAATATCTAACGAGTTATTGCTTTTCCTCAGCAAACAAATCTTCACTTGTTTCAACGCAAGAGATGGTTGTTGTTTTTTATTAGCAAACAAATCCTCACTCATTTGGGTTAAAGAGACGGCTAAATCCTTAAATTCACTAAATTTGAGCACACACAAATAGACAAATAGAGAGAGAGAGAGACACACACACACACACACACACACATATATATATATATATATTACCAAAAAGGTCTAAGCAACTAATCAAGTTAAAATTATTTGTATGTACAAAATTTTATCTATAAATTTCCATGTTTAGAGAGAGTTCTCCATTTCCACTCTTTTTTGTTTTATATATTTATTTATCTATATTAAACATTAATTTAAAAATATAAAACTTAAAACCAACTTAATAAAAATCATTATTAGCAGGTTACAATGATATTATAAATCAATACAATAACTATATTATGATTAAAAAAACATTACTAACATATAAAATCAAACATTTAGTTTTGTGGTTTCGAAAGACTAAAAAATAAATTTTAATTTTTTTTAATAAACATCTTTATTTATATTTCTATCAAGATATTATTAAATATTTTTTTCACATAAAATATAATATAACATAATAAATTAAATAATATATTTATACACGAAAATTTATATTCTAAATATATCACAAAACAAAGACAACATGAAAATTCCAAAACTCATTATCGCTCAAATAATTATCCAAAAAAGTAAATTTTTTTCTCGTATTCCACCCTATTATCACATACATATATCTTAATTCTATCTTATTTGGGGCGGGTCATACAAACCAACCTAACTAAGTATTTTGCCATTCTTAACTTGGTCCACTCATCGTACTATGAATAGATGGATTGAGAAAATCGGGCCTGCCAAGTTTCGTCTCATCCCGGCCCATGCAAAATTGCAAACTAGTCATAATTTATTTCCCAACGTTTATTTTTTTAAGTTGATAAAATAACAATGATATAACGGGTCGCCAAAAGTAGTCGACCTTTTTTTTGTTTTAATTATTGGAGAAAAGAGATTTGACTGTTGAGAGAGAACAAAAGGGAAAAGAAACAAGTGACAGAAAGGCCAGAGAGGTAACGATCAAATAGAAGTATGAACTATCATGTTTTAACTGAGTATGAGAAGTCAAGTATTTGAAATTCGAAATAGTATCCCTTTTGGAGGGAGAAGTGGGACCCATTTATATAATAGACGATCTTTGTCATTGTCTTTTGTCTGCAAATCTAATCTTCATCTTCTTTTGAGATTCAATCTAAGCCGCTCCTTCTCTCGATTTTATAATCTAATCTATGTCCCTCTTTCTCTCTCCTAGCATTTGAGTGTTGCTTCTTTGAAGAAAGACGGAAATGCCCTTACTTCGAAGGAATTAACGTAGCTCACATGATCGGAATTTATCGTCACAACAAAACAAGTTGGTTTAGTGATAAAATATATCTCCTTCTTAGAACCCATGTATGTAGATTTATGATCACAGCAAAAATCAGAATGCAAAAGCTTTTATAGCAACTCGTGAGTGCTAAACGAACCGCGTGACCAAAATGTAGGGGTTTTGGTTCAAATCAAGAAATAGTTGAATTTTTTTTTTTTATCGAAAATGGCAACACCAACACCCAGCTCTCAAACCGACACCAAATGAGACGCGGGCTCCAGACAAAAGGACAAATATTTTCGAAAACACAAAATTAAAATTCATTATTCTTCCCCCCCCCCCAATCACGCTAATGACAAAAAAAGAAAGGACCCCTTCATTATCGGAAATATCAAACTTGTCCTCATTTGACCGCCGATTCAGCAATCAAGCCAACGCTCGCTTCAAATTCAGGTTGTCTTTTTTACGAATCAAGTGTTCTCTTTTCTCATCAACTTCTTGGAAAATGACATTTTATCAACATGTTTCACAATTCATTATTTCATTTACCAACTTTAATTATAACATCAAACTACCACTTCAATTCAAAGTCCCAGATTATTAGATCATTAGTTAAAGCATAGTGCAAATACCCCATTGCGCCTTAATTACGCCAGGACAAGGAAACGATAATCTACCATAAGTAAAGTTGAATTGAAAAAGTTTTTAATATTACAAAAGAAGTCATAAATTAATTATCAGCACTTATTTTGTAAACAAAATATTCCTAAACGTTCGTTATCAACGACGTAATTTAGCTGGTGTGAATGTTGTTATTTAATAGCATAGGCGGTCAAAAAACGAAAAATAATTTAACCCTGAGGAGAAATAATGGCATTATTGAAATTTCCCATCAATTTCAAGGGCAAATCGTACGGACACTGTAGATAAAGTAGTAAAAGACCTTGAGAAGAAATTTGAAACGAGTGGCCGTTTGAACTCTTTAACTTCAAACTCGAAAACACCCACCAACTTCAATGCAACCATAATACCAAACTCACCCTGAGATTTAAAATCTTCTCTCTTCATTTCAAATACCCCACAACAACAAAATAACAAGAAAAAAAAAAAAGAAGAAATACCCACTCAGTTTAATTGCTAAACTGAGAACCTAAGCCAAAGAAACTGTACTTAAAAAACAAAGAGACGGTGGGTTCATTTGTTTCAAGAAGAGAAAGAGAATGGCGGGGCTTGTGATGGTGTCAAAGGGAGGCGGGTGTGCTGGCGGCGATGGTGGTGGTGGAAATGGGAAAGCAGCGAGAGGGGGGAAAACAAGTGTAGAAGAGCAGAACCAGCTCTCAGTGGTGGCGCTTCTGTTGGCAGCTCTGAGGAAATCGATGGTCTCTTGTCGTGTTGATAGAGGTGAAGATATGATGACTGCTACTGTCCGTAATATGGAGATAGGGTGGCCAACAAATGTACGGCACATTACTCACGTGACCTTTGATCGGTTCAATGGGTTTCTGGGCCTTCCCGTTGAGTTCGAAGTTGAGATCCCATGTCGAGTTCCAAGTGCTAGGTATTGGTTTCAATTTCATTTTGTTAGATACTTGGATTTCAAATGGGATTTGCTTAGAACGATTGAATAAACTTTGTGTTTGTGCGACTCTGCGTGTGCTTTTTTCTTTTTTTTTGTTTAGATTAAAGAGAGTAGAAATCTAGCTAGTTGTTTTACACATGGGCACAGACATTTGACAAAGATCTTTAAGTAAGCTGAGATTTAGCTTAATTCAAGCTGAATTTTTGTTTATGGGACTTAAAGACTATTTCAGGCTGAACTGTGCTGTTGTTAACGATTCATTTTGTCAAAATCCTAACTTCCTTTTTGCTGCAGCAAAATTGAAGAAATAAACTTAAAATACGAAATATGTGGTTATGTTCCACATCAATTTTAGTTTGTAAGGAAAGAAATTTAAATTAATGTAGCTGAATAGTTCTATAATGCTAAGTGGAGGAGACCTTTTGGTTTCTCAGCCCTCTAAATTATGGAAAGTAGTTGTAACAACTATGCAATCTTTTCCGTCTAAACTTTTTATGTTTGTCTACAGCGAAATAGTATCGAATTGATGTGTAGAATAGCCATTAGGTGGGGTATTTGAATTGAGAAAGTCTAATAAATAAAATTATCTTAAATTTTAGAGCAATTGATAGCTATTTTACTACAGTTGGATATAGTTTAATTGCATAAACTTTTATATTCTTTGCTGTTCGATTTCTAGAGGCTATTCTAAGGAATTAATACGTTTTGACTAGTTAATTTGCCTGAAATAATTTAGTCTGTAAATTGCAGCCTCTTTTTCCTGTTAATTCAGTTCTCTCCATCTTTTTTTTTTTTGGTTTTTCTAATGAATAAATTCTGTATGTTTTGTAAATGGATTTATCTGCAATTATCTAATTCTGCAGTGCAAGTGTGTTTGGCGTCTCAGCGGAATCCATGCAATGCTCTTATGATTCAAAAGGAAATAGTGTCCCCACTATTCTCTTGCTCATGCAGGAGCGATTATACTCACAAGGAGGCCTGAAGGTACTAATTGTTAAAATGTTGATAATAGTTCATATTCATTCGGGAAATGAATTTCTTATAGTTCTTTTGAGTGGTTATTTAGGCAGAAGGAATTTTTCGGATAAACCCTGAGAATAGTCAAGAGGAGATTGTAAGAGACCGACTGAACAGGGGCATTGTGCCAGACAATATTGATGTCCATTGTTTAGCAGGCCTTATAAAAGCCTGGTTCCGAGAACTTCCTCAAGGAGTCTTGGACGGACTTTCCCCTGAAGAAGTTCTTCAATGCAACACTGAAGAAGAGTCTGTTGAGCTTGTGAAGCAACTAAAGCCGACTGAGGCTGCATTGCTTAATTGGGCTGTTGATCTTATGGCTGATGTTGTGGAGGAAGAGGAATCCAACAAAATGAATGCCAGAAATATTGCTATGGTTTTTGCTCCAAATATGACTCAGGTTTGACACATAACCTATTTAGTTCATACGATTACTTTTCTTGCTTAACATGAGAAGTCATAACGATGAAAATTTTGCTTTTAATGAAATAAATGCAGCCTTGACTGAATTAAATTAGAAAAAGGAAAATTTTGCATTTCCAATTCCAATTTATCAATTAATTTAACTCATTGTAATTTCTTGCTTCTTGGTTAGATGTCTGATCCATTGACGGCTCTAATGCATGCTGTTCAAGTAATGAATTTGCTTAAGACCCTGATTATGAGAACTTTAAGAGAGCGTGAAGAGACTGCTTCTGGCGGATATTCACCTGTGTCATCACATTCATCTGAACCGCGAAGTGAGGAGGAATCTGACAGCCAGCAAGAGATGGATACCAGCTGTGAATTGAGAGGGCCAACTTCGGATTATGATGATCATGCACACTACAGCCAGAGCGGTGAAGTTGAAGATGAAGGTGAGTCATTAAGTGAGATAGAAGAATGCTTCTTGCGGCAATTGGATGAGAACCAAAATGTCACAAATAGTTTCTCGGAGAAACCAGTGGGTGATATGCAGGGAGAATATCCAAGTTCCATGACTTGCTCAGGGTTTAATCCTGAGTCTGGTATCACATTTACAGATAGCAAAAAAGAGAATTCTAGCTCCAGTACAAGTGATTCAGAAGATTCTGGAGCCAGTTTGATTGCTGTAGAAAGAAAGATCTACACAGAATGCCCATCGCAAGGACGTGAAAAGGTGAATGATATGAAGATGGTGGACAAATTAATGGACAACATTTTACCTCTGCCATCATGCGTGTCTAACAAATGTGTCTGACTACGGATCTTTCTCACTTTTAGGTAAAGATAATTAATTTGTAGATTTTGATTCGCTCTCTACAATCATGGTTGCCTATGTAAATTGATACTGCATGAAGTTTGAGTCATTGATTAAACTGGAACAGGGTGTGTTTGCTTTGTGGTGGATTGTGACAGTCATGGTTCAGCTTAGGGCTGAACATCTGCTTGTTCTATGTTGTTGTTATGAAACTTTTCTAACCTGTCATATTCGGAATTAATTAATCATTGTCTGATGTGTGTGCATGGATTAATTCATAATGGCGTGATGATGCTTTGATTGAAAAAGTGTTATTTAATTCTAAAATTTCGGTTATTTATTGTGAAAATTATGTAGGTTGTGTGCCTGCCTAATATGCAAGAATTTCATGACTCCGACTTCCAATGAAATGGTGAATCTACCATGATCATGTTTCTCTATTCATGACGTTGAGTGCATTACTTACACAAAAAAAATTTAGTCAGATTTACTGTACATTTCGCTTGATTTAAGAAGTTCTCAATCTTTATACCACTAAAATTCCATCAATTAAATAAATAAATAACTTGAAGACATAGTTGGCATGCTAAAAAAAAAAGGCGAAGTGATTAGATGCTTTAGCTTTTCAGTTAAATAAAAAATAACATAATTTATGATAAAAAAAAAAAATTTGGTGGTAACCTGATCTCATCATGAACGAAGGAAGGGCTATCTTTTTATATTTGCAAAGCACATGGTACGCTAGATGAAAAAAAAAAAAAAGTTCTCCAAAATCCGAACGATATCTTCTTCCTCTGGAGCTTTTACGCTGCTTTCTCGCTTGCTTTTCTGTATTCTATGCCAGGTCTTCCGTGCTTACCGTCTTTAATTTTCAATGAAAATTTAGCTCAAGTGGAAGTGCGTCTTTATGTATATTTACACTTATTATCAGAGATCATGATTTGGAATTCCTCAATAAAAAAGAAATCAAGAAACTGAAATAGAAATAAGTTGCTTGCGGCTTGACAACAAATAATCTCAATCTCTCCGCGAACACAATCAGAATTCAGAAATCAAAGATGATATTCTCAGTATAATATTATAATAGATCGTTCATTTGTACAGTTGATGGCTCTTTAATTGAAGTATGCTTTAACACCTGCCCAGAATAGTGAAGCATAGCGAAGAAAGAATAAAGAAAAACTTAACTAAACATCACCCCTCGTGAGAAAGATTCAAGAAACCTGATGAAACTGGAACCCGGGAATTAATGGACTGAAAACAAAAGCAGACTTTCTTTATTTAAGAAGCCAAGCAAGCCTCCCAGAACAGCCTGTTCTTCTCCATCTCACTCATTCCCTCTTCTTGAGTTGAATCAACAGAAGCACTTGATTTCCTGTCCATAGGCACCCCATAATGTTGTTGTTGTTCATCAGGGGGTGAACTATAGCCATTATTATCAGCCTCCTCTTCTACTTGCTCCTCTATATAATCATCAGCATCACAACCATTAACTTGGTTATGATCATTTGGAGAATCGGATAAATCGTAGCTGCATGATTCAGCATCATCAGGGTCCGTGGTGGCGATATTTGGATCATCAACGGAATCGGTCTCAGAATCACCAGTGGCCTCAAGGAAGTAGAAAGAAGATACATCAACATCATTCTTCTCGCACATCCTTTTTTTTCTTCTTCTTTTTCAATGAAAGTAATAAACTTCTGTTGTAAAACTTACATCCTCATATAGAGCAAGCTTAGCTCCACTACCAGTACAAAACAAAAAGAGGAAGTAGAACTGAGACTATATGGCTGTCTTGTTTTGACCTGAAAAAATGGGATCCATATTTTATCAGGTCGGCTTTATCAACTTTTCGAATTGTTTAGGTTAAAGAAACAAATAAAAAAGGTAGCTTTCAAGGATAAGAAAATGACTCAAAAAAAAAAAAAAAGTATAAGGGCATAGCCATGCCTTCTAGAAGATGTACAGAATTTACAAGCTCTGTGTGCTATGATTCGTATGACTCGTTTACCCAGGCTTCTAGAAGCAAATTTACAACCCATCTAGAAGACAGTCTATGTGTCAACGTCTTGGACCGACCTTGTTGGGCCTAGACGACCGCGTCAGTTTTCATTTGGGGAAAAGGTGATTGCTCGTAACCTTCCGAGTTTCGTGATTTGCCACAACAATTTAGCGAATATAAACCAACACTGACATTGATGCAACAAATTGGTTCAAGCCATGAATTTTAGATAAAGCCAAACCTTTCTGGATTAATGAAAACAATATCCCTGTGAATTAGCTTAACAACACGGAAGCTCATTCCACGTGCCAACTCAGGACAGAGTGGACTGCGGTGAAAATTGCAAACCAGTGGTTCATGTCAACCCTCGTGGCAGACAATGGAGAAAATATCAAACGTTAAGCATTAGATTTAGGATTAATCAACAATTGACAGAATATTTTCTTTATTATTGAAATAACATCCGTGACGGTTCTTTCAATACCCAATTTGTCAGTATCTGTCATTTTATGCCACGTGTTTTTAGCCCCCATCCGTTTTTCTTCTTGAGATGAAACAATGGCAACAAGTCAAGTACTCATTTCCCAAGATGTCAAAAATCAACTAGATAACTTTGACTAGGATGCTACAATTATAAAATTGACTATGCTTTAAAACGTGGAGGCCGTGGATAAAGACCTCTCCTCTTCAGGAAGATAAATTAACAAATTTGTTTCACGTTTTCCCCAAAGTGGGAGAGCAGTTGGTGGTTTTGCTTTGATCCAAAGGGGGTTATCCAGAACCGGCAGGATCCAGAAGCTTGACTTTGTGTGACCTCGTATGACAGCAAATCCTCATTATTGCAAGATGAGGCTCTCAGGCAAAATTAGTTGGCAATCATAATTAAGAGACGTATTTGTCCAGCCAAGGCATTACGACAATTAAATGCATAAGGCAATTACATGTGATTCCACTAATGTTTCAATAAATCATTATGATCAATCACTTGCCAATTGGTTGGGCAATGCACCTACCAAAATTGGATGTGGCTTTTCCTATCAGGCTCCGAATTTATTATGGTTCTATTGCCTTTGCCCGCATAAGAGAAATAATACATATAATTTTCAGTTGCACACGTTATAATAGACAGCAGATAGGATCTGACAATTTGGTGGGGCTACAGAAATCAAACAGCCGTGGCTTATCTCACCACCCGTTCATTCACCCGGAATTTAATTGTTCATCGACGGGATGTAATAGAAGATTATTTTTATTTTTATTTTTTTTACTTTTCTGGGGTCGAAATTTACTGCAAGATAACCCAACCTTGTAACATATAAGCCAAGTTAAAAACTCAAGATGCAAATGGCAAGATCAACAAACCAAAGGTCAAAAACTTACAAGGATGATTAAGTTGCAAAAACACCAGGAAAACCCATTGGATATTATTTCATCATCATTTCTCTATTTTAAGTTTCACCTCTGCAGATTCAACCTAAATGATAAGAATTTCGGTGACCTTCTGGCAGCATCAGGACCATGTGTTTATTCCTGGTCTGATATGATCTACTTCAAATCTTGATCTCAGAGGCAGTCTCATGATCAACAAATTTTCAGAAGCTGCATACACTACTGAATCCATTGTGTTTCTAGAACAAGACCAAGACAATCTACATAAAATGGAAAATATAACTAATAAATACATTAAGCGGGGAGCTACAATTCTCATTTCTTGTTATCTTCCTTCAAAACCTCAGGAAAATGCATAACACATCAAGTACAACTGGGCGGCAGAAACTAGAAAACCACCTAAGCCGAAAAGCTACAAAAAGAACTTCATAACTCAAATCAGAGAATACATAATTCATCTCAAATTTTATTGCCACTGTGTTTTAACTGATCAATGGAGCATAAATAAGCAATGCATTTATGTATATCCACATCACCATTCACCACATTATAAGTGCATTTCAACTTCTTCATAGGACCTTCTCAAAAAAAAAAAAATTCTTCATAGGTCATGAAAGAATGAGAAAAAAGTGAAACGAAAAAACGTACAGGGTAACATAACAAAAGCAAATATATTCTGAATTATTATGATAATACAAAAGATCATATGAGCATAAGCATTGTTGAGAAATTAGCAAGTTTTCCAGTCACATGATTTTGTATATCATATACAGATTAATATTATAGGAGACTTAAAAAAAAAAGAAAAGAATCAAGGGTGACTAGATTTGGATATGAAATAGGCCCCAAATGTTGATAAAACAACTTAAGCTTAGCACAGACAGAGAAAAGAGAAAGGTGTTAACATGCAGAATCAACTCTTTCAACCCAGCCTGTCCAGCATACCTTCAAAAAACCTTTCAGCTTAAAGTTCACACATGATATTAATTAGTAACCCTAGCTTAAGAAACTGACATGACTGTATTCTAAAATATTTGTTCAGCAAAGCTAACTATTTCTTACCACTTGGCGCAGCGGCAAGATGGTGTAAACTGTGTAACTCAAAACAAAATATAATGATAGCAAAGCATAAAAATCAAATGTAACTCAAGATGGTGAAAAATGACAAATGAAATAGAAGATTCATCATTGTCAGATAGACTGAGTCCCTGTATGCACATGAATAATAATTACAAAAGATGGCCTTTATATAGACATTAAGTCCCTAAACTATATGGAAAGTATAATACATAAAAAGTGCGACTATAATACGAAAGCTAACACAATGGGAAATGTCCTAATTTGACAACCACCTAAATAAGAAATTCTAGTATAAAACTAACTTCAACAATCATAATTAAAAAGATATAATACAGCAATTTTTGTGTCAGATTCCAGTGTGAGAGTTGATCTATAAACCAAGTTTCCTAATGATTCTCTGCGTGTGTGCAAGTGGCACATAGGCGTGTATGTATAAATATTGGCCCATATAAGTGTTTTACAAAATTCGGAAGAGTTCCAGAAAGTTTGCCATTAGGAAATGAAAAAGGTTCATTAATGCACAACACAAACCTTCTCCATTTGAAATCTTGCAAATGATGCCGTATCTCTTCATTCTTCCTTGTCATTATATAAAGTATCCTGACTAACCTGCAACAACAGTGATGTTCATGCAGGTTAATATGTCATTGAAACAAAGTTGTAGGCAAAAATACATGCTAAATTTCTATTATCAACAATACCTACTTGGATACCAAGCAAACCATCTGGAAAAATACATTTTCTATATCCTGTAATGAATGCTTCAAAGAGAACATCAGCATGCCGGAATGTTACTTGAAAAAGAAAAGAAAAGACCAACATCTCAAACCTACCTGACTGTGCCAGAAGTAAACCAATAAGACATCATATTCAAACAATGGAAAATGAACTGACAAGTTCTTAACTTCGATAACCAGGGGCAATACTAGTATTTGATTGGGCTTGAAGTACAAAAAGGCACAAAGATAAACAATAAGACAACGGTATACATTTACCCTGTAAAACAAATGAAATGTTAATTAACAGTGCTACATGCCTCTGTAGAGAAACATTATTTAACACTGTTACATGCTTCTATAGAAACAACATTGACAAGCATTTGGGATCTCTTCAATTATAAGACAACAAGCGTAGACATTTCTTGGACAGGAAAATATAAGTGATCGGTAAACAAAGTCCCAACTATACATGAATATCACGTTAAAAATAGTGACCAACTCCATGGAACTATAAAGCACAATGCACTATGCTCTCACACAAAAAGAAGACAACAAACTTGATAGTTGAAAGTCTTGAAGTACTTCCTACAGGATGAATTATTTCCTGAGACACATGAGTGAAAAGAGAACAAATGGAAGTCTAATAAAGAAAGGGTAATAAATTTTGGATGAGAAAACAAATAGGGACACATTTAATCAAAGGATAAAAATAATCATACTAAGAAAATGTTTTGTGGGAAAAATCAATAAATTAATAATTAATGTCTAAATGAACTTCCATGATACACAAATTACAAATTGTATTGGCATAGAATGAACCATGAATTACAAGTTCAGGGATTTCAATCCCAAAAGGCAGTTTACAAGTAGGACGGAATCATGCATGTAAGCACAGGATTATGTCAACCCATCCCAAGATGATGATTGAAGTCACTCCCAGATATCCAGGCTGCATGTGAGCACATATGATAGACAATTCTGCTTCTTCGATGACTCACCTTCCAATCAATAAGGTTTATTTTGTTTGTTGTCTCTTTTAAGCTGCACTTTCAATTTCTTACCACCTAATTGGCATCCATTCATCATAACAATGGCATTTTGAGCAGCAGCTGGTGAGTCATAACTGACAAATCCTGCATATAGAGGCTCACTAAGAAATTCAACTATGCATCATTTACATCAAAGTTAAATAAAAAATGTGCTTACCAAAACATTTGCTTACACCAGTTGCTTTATCGACAAAAACCTTGGCACTCAAGATCCTACCAAATGCTTGAAAAGCATTGGCAAGCTCTTGGTCACCAAATTCTTGAGGTATGTGATAAATGAAGAGATTAGCTCCAGGAGGACCTAAGTCAAAAAGTAGCATGGTTAAAAGAATACAGCACCAAAAAATACCATTAGAACCTAAATGAACAAACAGATGTCAACCTTCAATCTGACTCCCAGAACTTGTACCACCACTGGATGAGGTTGATGAGTTATTGTTTGCAACTGCTGGTGACACTGAACCTGGTGAACTACTCAAAGGCTGGTTACTCAACATTCCTCCTGGATATCCCATGGGATACTGAACACCAGGCACAGCAGGAAAACCAGAGCCCACATAACTTGCAGGAGGCATTGCATAATTTCTAGGGCCCATATTTCGTGAAAGGTCTGGTGCGGCTCCACGCAATGCATTTCCTTGATTTAAAGGAGAAAGCATACCATGAAATGCGGACTGATTCTGCATTGGTGGAAGGCGGTACTGCATAAGTCCATAAGTTCCAGGAGCCTATATTAAGAACAAGATGATCATTGTATCAGTAAGTGTGTTGAAAAGAAGCAATAAATCCATTTTGAAATAAATACTAATCAAGAAAGTGAGACATGACAAAAATAGGAGATTAAGACATAAGTCAGAAGAGTTCATTAGAGAAGAGAAAATGGAAGTACCGATGATTCAAAAAATCTAAGCTTCAATGCACGGTCAAAAATTAAATGAATTGCAGGAAAAAGAAAATGAAACAAAATTTACCTGATAGCCATAGCCATTATATGGAGGAACATAACCCACTGGTAAAGCTCCAAACAATGAGGGATGTTGCGAATCAGCGTTTGGTACATTAGAGGTCTGACATTGGGCTTTCTGTGCTCTTCGTGCTTGTCTTTCCTTTTCTGTATCTGCCCATTTGACAACCAAATGAACACTTGAACCCTAATAGGACCAAAATGTAGTAATCAGAATAAAGTTTGAACAAATTTCTCCATATCAGTCCCATGCATCTACATGAGAAAAATGCTATCCATAAACTCAACTCAACAACCTAAAAGATATTGCAGCACAAAAAGGCGTTGAAGTTCTTTGCTGTTGACATAGTTGATATTTGGACATTAAGACAATTTTTTGTTTGTTACGACAAAAGCCTACTTATTATTACCATGGTCAAGCTATTGAAGAAAAGTGTTCAACATCATGCGTGTTATTTTAGGGGAGTAAAGACGGGCACAAACATCAGATGTCAGGTCCAAAGTAAGCTAAAAGAATTATTGGATTATATTAACAGTATTTCATGCTCCTTAAATACCAGGGAGAATATTAATAAATGTCGAAACCAAGTACCAACTTTTTAAGATAAATCCACAACCACAAAAGCACATAAATACCAACAAACCTCCATTTTATGCTTTCCATTGAGGGCCTCCAGGGCAGCAAGGGCTTGTTGTTTGGTCTCATACTTTAGAAAAGCACAACCTGCCAATAATGGAAGGAAAACAACAAATGAAGAAATCGGATAAGATTTGAATTTTGTGGTCTGGAGACAATCAAGCCAAGGGCAAAAACAACAAAGGAAACATAAACTCAATATCTTAGAACAAGTACCTTTGCTTGTTTGTTGAGAACCTCTTAAAATTTGTAAATCCTTTATTGTTCCATAGTTAGAGAAGAGAGCAGAAACATCAGCTTCGGAAACATTCTTTGGCAGCATACCAATGAAGAGTTTATGTTCTAGATTGAAAAGATTAGCAAAAAGTTATCCCTCAGAATACAAGAGACTAAAATCAGCATTCAGAACCATACAAAAGGAGCAGCATCAATTAACTGTGAACTTCTGCTGCAACAACATAAAGAAATCTTCTCAAGGACACGAATAAACTTATTATAAAAAACATATTACCTAGCCTTTCCAGTTCACCGTCTGCATATTTCACTTGCAATGGACTAGATGCCTGAATTAGACATAGAGCAAAATGGCTTTTTAATTAGAGAGAGAATCACAAATGCATTATACTGCATATTTCACAAATACATTATATCTTTGTAATGGTGTAAGGCAATTTTATTTTGACAATTAGGCTTTTTTCTCCATCATATTTCACAACAATCTGCCGATAGTTGTCTATATTTGATTTTTATACAAGCATAAAAAATTGCATAAACATATAAACATAGCTAAATTCATCTCACCAAAACCTATTACTTCGTTTTTCCTCCTACAATAACTTTGATTTGAAAACAGCCACACATAACCAACTGCAATGATATTAGCAATTGCTTATTATCTTAAAGGAGCAATATATAGGTTGCAAATGGCCTCAAGTTTTAACCGCAAATGAAAAATAAACATGAAGAACTAACTACAAGCCAGACGTTTGCACTATTTGAGGCACACATACAGTTTCTTACTAAAAATTTTAGCCCCTCTTAAATTTAAAATAGATTCAAAATCAACAAGGGACCATTACATATTCTGAAAATATCCATTACTTTGGTTAAATAAGAACATAGGAGCATGCATTTCATGGAATGCCATGGGCTAAACTTTTTTATACTGTTTGACAATGCAGGTCAACAAATGCTAGAAACTTGAATATCCTTATGCCCACAATATAAAGACTAATAAGAAACAACGTATTAATCATTATCCAACTCAATGCCACCCGTTTATAGCATATAGCATTAATTACTTTATAGTAACAACTAATCACAATGTTATCTAATCTACAAAATACAACTCAGTAAATCAAGCAGTTAATTGAAGTTCACTACTGAGATATACTGCACAAGTTCATCAACAGTAAGTATTCGACACTATACATCTGCTTGGACAATTATCTACATTACCAGATTTTATCTGCTAATTAGATCTAAAGATCATTACAGAAGGCAACAAAAACACAAATTCTCACATTATGAACTAATAATGTGCTACACAATCAACAATAAAACACAAAATACAAACACAATTCGAATGAACTAACCCCTGACAAAGTCTTCTTATTATGACAGGCATTGACCGCCTTATCGGCCTCTTGCCTCGACGGGCATATTACAAAACAACAACCTACAACGAAAAAACGCCAAATATTAGGGCTAGAAACTCACTAAGCGGGCAAATCTTAACTAAACGACAACGAATCATGCGTTTAAATTGAGCAAAAAAGAACTTGAAAGAGAGTACGAAAATCGTATGAGATTTGAAAAACTGACCACGTGAGGCGCGAGTGTGCCTGTCTTTGATGATGTTGACTTCGTCAACGAGAGCGAACTCTTCGAACATTGCGAGAAGCTGAGCTTCAGTCATGTGTTTCGGCACTTGACCTACGAACAGCTTGACGCTTTCGTCGTTCGATTTTTTCTCTTTTTTACCCTCCGCCATTAATGCCTGTACACGAACCAATACAAACACGCGCACAGAACAAGAATATCTCTCTCTTCTTCTTCTCCTCCTCCTCCTTTGTGTCTATCTGGTTCTAATTCTGGTCTCAGTTTCTCTCTCTCCAATTTTCTTAGCTTTGTTTTTGTTTTCTCTCTCTAAATTTTTTCTCTTTCTTCGTGGAGCCGTCGCCGTTTGTTTTGTTGTTTTTGGGAAATTGGGGAATTTCTGGATGGCAAACTTGGATCTTCAATTGAAATATTATTATTAAATTCTTCCCAAGTAGGATCCGTTTAGTTTTTTTTTAAATTTTTTTACGAAATTAGCCTTACAGCTGTTTCATTTCTGGGCTTGACGACGGGTGTACTTGCACAGTTGTGCGTTGAAACGAGGATGGATGAATTATGAGAATGACGTTTTTACCCTTCGTTCTCGTCGTCTTATTCCGTGTATTTTCGGGCAAAAAAAAATTAGAAAATTTGATGAGTGGCCTCGTGGATCATGTGGGGCAGATGCGTCCGGTTGGATTTATGCAAAGATTCTAAATCTTTAATTAATATTCCAATTATCTTTAAGAGATAATTCATTTAAACAAATATTAGATTTAATGGTTGTATTCCTCTACTTAAGAATAAGTTTTGATTCGTTAATTATATTTTTGCAATATTACAAATTTTAAAATTTTATTGAAAATAATTAGAACATTTTTATGATTAAAAAAAACTTTAATTTATGAATTTTGGCAATGAATGCATAATATTTATCTATATCTACTTCTTAACACATAAATCGTAATTTCCAGTTTCCAGCGGTAAAGCCCAAGAATTGATATGGTAGTCTACTTTAGCGAAAGAGACAAGTCTTGCCTGATTTATATTGGCAAAAATTGGTAAGCCAACTTTAGCTAGTTATAATTAAGAGTGGCTAAGAAGAGAAACATGTTTTTCCCTCCATCCTTTTTGAATTTAACAGTTATTCACTTGTCCCCAAATCCAATCCATCATATGTCGCCTGGGCCGTGACTCATGAGTTAGCCTTCAACTTAGAGAAACAAACACTCTCCGGTCTCCCCAATTGGCTGATTAGCTTTATTTTTGCATCTTCTTTCGCTAATTTATTATAGTTTCCAGCAATAAAAAAATGCAAGAACTTTAGGAAATAAAAACTATTTTTGTCATTTGTCGACCATAAAGAAAGAAATAGACGGCATTTCCCTTTTAGTCCAATCATCGCGGCAACCGGCATTTTTAGAGCATTGCTTGATTTATTCATAAAATGGTCCCATCCAATTTACATTGCTTGACATGAAATATAGGCTTGACATTACCAAAACACGCGTACATTTCGACGCCAAAGGCTGTTTGTTCAACCAGCAATAAGTCCATGAACATTGATCACATGCCCATATACATATGTTTATAACATTGTTTTCTTTTTAAAAAAAAAAAAATTCATTAACATTCATTTTTGCTAGGGGTTGACTGAAGCATCTTGTAATCCGGGTCACTTTCACACGAAGAGGGTACGGATACCGTTATTTGTTTGGGGTGGTGGGAAGGAAGAGAGTGTGTGGGTGTGGATAAAGACTAGTGATGATGATCGCAGTAATAATGAAAGGGCACGACTGTAAAAACAAAGAGAAGGGGTACAATGGTGATAAGCGTGGAATACGAGGCACAAAGATAAGTACGCCAGACTGTCCCGCCGAGGCTTTCCTCCAAGGTTCCCAACACTGCCACTTTTGTTCCCAATTGCAACTTGTCTGCGCCCTTTTCCAGACACCTCCGCTGTAAATATTCAGCCCGGCCCACGGTTAATTTTCTTTTTTAATAAAATGATTTCAGTCAAAACATGCAATTTCACCGACACGGGCTCTCCGAATCCATGATAAATCAAATATTGTTTAGCGTTTCAAGTAATTGGAGCCACCAATGAGCAGCAAAGCGTTTCGGTGGGACCGTCAAAATCAGAATATCATGTTAGAATGTCACATGGGTCAAAACGGCTGTAAGTGATCTCATGCTGCCATGATGCAGACTGGAGTTTTGTTTTAGAGTTGATAACAAAGATGGACTTGAACAAATGTACATTACTTTGTCTTGTGGCGCAAAGAGTGTAAGTGGAGTGACGTGAATTTATGATTGCATATTTTTCATTTTTTTGTTCTTTTTTTCCGTCAAGAAAAAGAGATCAACGTAAGTCAGTTTGACTAGTCAACTGATGTAAAGAGAAGAATCAATACTATGGTATATGCCATACAGGTTGGAAGTTAGACCTTACTACCACTAAAATGCAACTTCTATTTTCATTAGAAAAGCTGGAGTTTGCTTAAGAAACCAACTTTCATTAAAGTCAAATGAGAATTAGTTGTACCTAAACCTTTAATGAAAGAATCAGTCAAACATAGAGCAACAAGTAGCTGTTTCTCAAAGCTTACCAGGAAAAAAGATCACCATAGATAAGGATGGATAGTTACCAGGAAAAAATATTACGATGGATGAGGAGAAAAGACAAACTAAATCTTCATCACTACTGGGGCCAAAAGCTTATTAAAGGAGGTCATCCTTTTATTGGTAATAATCATGTTGATACAATCTTTGTCAATCATGCAAAAAGATGTAAGTTAGACAAAAACCAGAAGTTAAATAAAATCATTCCCAGCCAGTCCCCCAGACAGAAATAGTGGGAACAGCTTACCAGAAGTTAAATAAATCATTCCCAACCAGTCCCCAGACAAAAGTAGTGGGAACAGCTTAAAATAATGCTACTACAGTAATTCTAGACCATTTCAACCGGAACCCAACTAAATTTTTGGTTCCCCTACAATGAAGTTGTAGTTCGAACCACCCAAGAATTGAATAGAAAATTTAACTATAATGATTTCCCTTAGTTGGCACTTGCTGGCGATAATGTCAGCTGTTTGACATTTCAATAAAACCAGTAGGGTCAACTATTGTGAAATGCAAACCAAACAATCCCACCACTAGATTGCATTCAATCCTGTAAGTTGGCGAAGCTTCTCACACAGAATGAAAGTAATTATACTTTGTGGACCCAATCTTGCAAAGACTGCAAAGCCCCTGAAAAAATACTAATGCAAACAGTTAAAACCAGGAGATCTAAAATGAAGAGAAATAAAAACATCTTTTAACAATCTATATTCCAATGAGTTACAATATCCAATCAGGTTCATGATCTGAAGTTAAAAGCTGAATCATCATCTAAAAGGGATGCAATTTGTGAATAAAAACTACAGTGACTCCATCGGCAGTGAACAAAGTTTTTTGAAGATTATGCTAGAACAAACATGCTTTCACATATAAATTATAAGTAAAAGTGTAGAGGCTTTCTGAGTTCTCACCCTTTATAAAGTGCCTGGGGACCTTCTGTATGCACAACCTGAGACATCACAAACACATTAAACAGAAAAGAAAGGGAAAGTCTACTTTGTTCTGGAGATATATTTTTGTTACAAAGCTAAAATATAAAGACATTAACTCTTCCATTTGGTCCATTAATTGCTTTACTACTACAAACCAATGATGAAATGACAAAAACAATTTTAAAAAATAGAACGAGAACACTGATTGATAGCAAATTTCTCTTTATTTATGGTTAAAAGTAATTTGTGGTGAAAAATAAAAGTTCTTCAGAACACCAAGCACTCATTGTTAGTTTGACCATAATTGATAGTTGAGCTATCAGCGCAGAAGAGCAGTTGAAAGTAGTCTCCAATGAGTTTTGCAAGCACTTATTTTCTAGAACCACGTACATTGAAAGCATAAACCATGTGCATTGAATGCATAAGTTGGGACTTTGATTATGATCATCTGCTATGTCAAGACAGTCCACTTGTCTCCAACCAGAACACTGGCATAAATAAACAACAAAATCTCTGGATAAACCAATTCCTAAAAGAATTTAGGGAACTAGCAGAGGACCTATCATCCAAAAATATGGTCTTTCAGGGCTCAAATGGAAAAGGCTATATCAAAGTTGTTCTGTTCAATTCCAACCTTCCATTAATTTAAAATAAAACAATCAATCAATGGCACAGAAAGTTAACCCTTGTGACAAAAAAAATGAGAATAAAGTTATGACATGATTGGAAAAGAAAAGGATAATAAATGTGACAACTAAAAGAAGAACGGAGTTGATACCTGATATACACAATGAAATCTATTTTGATAGCTTCCAACTTTTCTACATTCAATAAATGTCAGAACAAAGTGTATACCTGATATGCACAATGAAATCCATTTTTATAGCTTCCAACTTTTCTAGATTCTCGTTGTAACATGAGACGGGTTTTGACCATGTCAACTGGTGCAGTTATAAGGGTACTCACGATGCCTGCCACAGAACTTGAGCTTCATGTAGTACAAATACAGTAAAATATCAATATAATGAAAAATGAAACAGAAAAGTCTGCATCCTTGTTAAATAACAATGCAACATCAGATATACTTTTTATGTATATCATAATGATGCTCTCTGGATCAACAGCAGGCAATCTAAAACGACATCATAAGGCCAGGCTTCAGAATTACTAGTTTTAAGGCAAATTTAGGAACACAATAAGAAACTATAAGCTATTCTACAAAGTTGTAAACTATTTCGTTAAGATAAGTAATAGCACCCACAAACATTCATTCATGTAGGAATTTCACAATACCATACGACATGAATTAGTCCTTGATCTTTTGCAGATTTTAAGCTTTTCCTTTAGCAAAAAAAATATTTTGCTAGTTCATGCTAGAATAACAATTAAATGGTATTATCTTTACACTTTCTTTTGGTTTATTGTATTCATGGTCATCAAGTGACAGACCATTTTTAAAGTTGGCAAGTACACTATGATTCTCAATTTGCATTAATTGAACATATCTTTGTAGGAGAAGAAAGTACAGGAGTACATACATCAGATGTAGAGGAAATCCTTCTTCAAGAGGTGTCCACCTAATCAAATTCTGCACCAATGAAAAATTAAAGAAACCTTTATGATACAAAAATTGAATAGCAAGAAAAATATAGTCAAATACCATGTTTTGTTAGGCTATAATGCTTATAGGAATTAAAATGTTAAAAAAAAAATGGAAATTACTTCGTGGATATTCAAAGGGAAAAATAGCATGCTTAGAACTTGACCCGCTTGGTTTCATCATATGTTGCAAGCTGTGAGGCAGTCAAAGCAGCAGCTCTGGCCATAGCAGGACCAACACCCTTCCATAGAGCTCTTAGTCCTTCTTCAGAAACAAGTCTACGTGTTTCAGCAATTAGTCCCCCTTGTTTCATGTTGGAATTCATCTGCAGCCGCACCTGATAGAGAAAATTGAATTTTAGATCAAATACAAAAAGGGAAGTGTAGGAAAGCCTATAATCATAGTTTACCTTCAGAACTTCAGTTGGATTGGTCAGTGCAGTTGCAGTTGCACCAGCAAATGCCCCGGATGCAATCTTAACCAAGATGTTTGTGGACCCAAATGCCCAATCACAGGCATACTTTGAAGGTTCGTACAAGCCTAAACGCAGACCGCCATACAAAACTGATCTCGTCAGGGCAGGCGTCAATCCCAGATACAAAGACTTTGAACCTTCATTTTTCAATATTTGAACAAACAATTGTCCCTGTAAACATCCATACATAAATAAAACTCACAGCAACACTAGCTGATAACCAAAATACCATGACAAAGTAAAATTAAAGCTTAGCAAGATACCATTCCAGTCAAAGGACCCTTCTGCCCAACAAGTTGCATTTGCAGCCTAACTTTGAGTACATCTGCATTCGGAGCCAAAATATATTGAATATCAAAAGCTTCAAGATTTCTTTTTCTTTTTTTCTGTTGCAGATTTTAGAAGTAGTTTCCTGTCCATACTTCATATCTAAAGTACAAGTTTAAATTCTAGTTGTTTTTTGTGTCTTATTATCAGTCAGTTCTCAAAAACTGTTAGCTAGATGATCATCAGTAACCACTTAACAAAAATCCAGCCGTGAACCATCTATCATTTCCCTTTTGTTGCACAAAACTCATTGAGGTCAATCACAAAAACACTAAAACCTTTTTCCTTGAGTTTACATTTTATGGTAAAATATAGTCTACTGTATTCTTTGTTGTAACTGTAATTACACAGACTATAATCCACACAACTGAATTGCATTACCGCAAAAATCATCTATCAATTCTAGTTTTGTCCTAGTGAAGATAAGCGATGACGTTTGACTCTACTTAAATTTGTCTTGTCAGTTATGACACATAAGACGCGCACATATAAAATCTAATATAGAAGTAACAATCAAGTTTTGCAAATATGGAAAAGAGTAGGAGGACCTAAAGGATGAGTGACAGCGGTGGCCACTGCAACTGCAAATCCGCTGGTACCAAAGTGATAAACAACATGGGAGGGCGTGGTTGACCAATTCTGCGTCTCACTAATTTTGACTTGGACAGCCCCTGATTAATCCGGTTATTGCGACCAAAATCACAATTCTAATATCAAATAAGGAATAAAATAGGCATAACCAAAATCACAATTCTGCGTCTCACTAATTTGAAATTGAAAATGATTTTGCCTATTTCAAATACGAAATTAACCGAAATTTCAATTCTCATATACGCAAATTGAAATTTCGGTTAATTTCTTTTCTCTCCAGCACCAAAACAACGAATATCTAGTAATTAACTTGAAATTGAAAATGAAAATAGAACCTGGATGCGAAGAATCGACACCCATTTTGATTCGTTCGGACAATGTACTGCCGGGGAGTCGGAGAACTGAATAGGACGTTTAAGGATGTTTTGCATCGTGGAAAGCGCACGTCTTTAAGAATTGTGGTCGAATGAGAAATAGCCACGTGTAAGATGTCTGTCTGAACGCCACTCGGTGTGAGTCAAAAAGGTAACGGCCGTTAGTTAAAATCATACTCCTTGATCATTATATTATAAGTATTATATTAACACTAAATTTATTTATTTTTTAGACACTCTAAATGAAAAATATAAAATAAATTTAATTAATTAAAATTTAAATTTAGAGTTTAAAGGTGGTATATGAATTCAAAATTTATACCATCGAGCTCTAATTTTTTATATTAATGCGATAATATAATTGTTTTTGTCAATAATTCATCAAAAGAATGTAAAAATTAATAATAAAATTGTTTTTGTCAATAATTCATCAAAAAAATATAAAAATTAATAATAAAGTGACGGCCAATATATTTCTACCGTCAAACGGTAGCAAGTAGAGGTATACCGCTATTTTCATATACTAGATTGTCAATCAACGACCACAATGAATATAGTGGTACACTTTCACTTGGCGAATATATAGTAGCTGCTACTTATTTTCAATTTTAATCCTCCTCTAGTGATCAAATGACAAAAATAATTACACATTCGTATAGATTTTGAAATTTGAAATTCGATGATGTAAATTTTGAGTTCATTTGTCACCAATTATCGTGTGGCCAACGACGACGCTAGTTGGTTATTATTTTGTAGTAATTGAACTTATAAATGAACGAGGATAGCTTGTATTTATTCTAGCACTTGAAATTTTCAAATGTCAACTTGAGTAATACAAACATTTGTGAGAATTTTAATGTTTTCAAAGAATTCATCTACAAGATTCATCCACAAATGGTGAATCAGGGCCTAAGATCAAGTCGAAAGGCGTAGTTGATGGACAACATTTGAATATTCTCCTTCTTTGTACAATTTCACACAATTTTAGTAATTCTTTTGCTTTCAAGACAACTTTTCTCATTTATACCTCATAAAAATCCAACAATAGATTGATGGATCATTTTTTTTATTTGTATTTAATAATTTTTAATTTAGTTAATTAAGTATTCAATGTATTGTATGTACATAAAAAAAAAAATTAGTGCTAATAAAATTATTATAACTTAATAGTTAAGATGTTAAATTTTTAATTAAAAGTCTCGAGTTTAAGTTTTGCTGTGTGCACGTCTCCATTCCATATTGAGTGCATGTATTTTTATCACTTTACTTTTAAACTCATTTGGGGGTAAAATGTGTATAACAACCCTAAAATAAGGCATAAAAATATTTTTTTAATGATTTTCACTTGTTGACTGTCAAATAAGATAAAAAAAAACTATTTTTTAATAAAAATCTTTACAATCCTCTTAAAATTTTAAAGATCTATAAATAACATTTGAAAAAGTTTAAAGTTATAATATCTTTAAATTTTTTGTATTCTCTATTTTTTATGTGTACATATGTTTTTATCACTTTAATTTTTAAAATTATTAAAGATAAAATGTGTATAACAATCATAATATAGGATATAATGATATTTTTAACGATTTTGATGTGTTAATCGTTAAAAAAACGAAAATCGTCTTCTAATAGATATATTTATGACCCCTTTAAATTCTCGAAAATTTACAAATCTTTTTAAAAAAAAACTCGAAGTCTCCATATCTTTTTTTTTTTTTGAAAAGCCAATATACCACGTGATCACAATTCTAAACAGTTCTTTCAAACAATAAAAAAAAATTATAAACAGGCAAACACATCCTAAATTTGGCCCGTCTATTAATTTGAGAATTCATAATTTTCCTTACAAGGGCAGTTTGGCCCTTTCAGTAATGCTTTTGGTTAATCTGACGTTATGGATTAGTTTTCTTTAAATGGGTCTCATTGTGGTCATAAAAATTAAAACCATTTGAATGTAAACTCTCTTAAAGAGTATAGAGCGTGGAAGACCCCCGCGCTCTCTCTCTGTGTCGCTCCCCTTCTCTCTCTCCTAGGGTTTTGGTCCGACACATATACACGCGCCGGTTCCTCTTATTCTAAAGTTTTTTATTTCTTTCAAATAGTAAATCGATCGACATACAGCCATGCCTCGGTACGATCATTTTCCATTTCGAATTCTGTCTAGTCAGAAGTTATTGTATCTTACCAGGAAATCTAACGCATTCTCTTGCTATCATGTTTTTACTAATTTGCAGGTACTACTGTGATTATTGTGACACTTACTTGACTCATGATTCTGTAAGTCCCTTTGGCCCAATAAGAATATTTATCCAGATTTTCCTTTTTATAAATCTTATATTGATCCCTGTCTGTGTTCTTAAATATGCATTAACTATTGGTTGTCACATTGAGCCAGAACACGTGGGTATGCTTTATGCAGTCCGTCAAATGGGTTAAATTTGTTGATAATTGAACTGATTTTATTGCGTTAAAATTTTCTCTGGCCTTCGGTTATGTAATGTATTAGGCTCGTTCTTTTTGAATTCTAACGATTCCTGCTATTTTCCTTCGCAAAACAAAATAAGATCGTTTCACTCTTATTTTATCAATGTTCTGTCAGAGTTTTTAGACCCACCCATAATCACTTGGTGTTAATGGTGCATGCTGCTTGCCCATATTCAAAACATCATGGCTTGTATGTATAACTATTATTGTTTAAAATGTGTTAAAGAAGTCTATGTAAATTATATGGAACTGATTATCTGTTGCTATCCATTTCAGCCCTCTGTTAGAAAACAGCACAATGCAGGCTACAAACACAAGGTATTGTAGACAAATTCTGTATCTAATAGCAATCTATTCTTCTTATTTTTTTTCTTAATTTTTCTTTTATTCTGATGGTGTCTATAACTTAGGCAAATGTGAGAAGCTACTATCAACAATTTGAGGAGCAGCAAACCCAAAGTTTAATTGACCAGAGAATCAAGGAACATCTCGGCCAGGCGGCAGCTTTTCAGCAGGTTGGTGCTGTTTACAATCAGCACCTAATGGCTCAGAGGCCCCGCCTTCCAGTTCTACCAACACCAGTAATGCCAGTTCCAGGAAGTGCCCAACCAATGGTCCCAGGGATGAGGCCTCCTGTTCTTCCAAGACCTGTTCCTGGTGCTCCAGGTAAATTAGAACTATATATACTTCGTCATCATTCTCCATTCAGGTGCATTTATTGATCTGTGTCAATGGACTTTCCTTGTACATGCACAGTTCTCAAAGCTTGATTCAATTTGTGCCCACATCCTTGCTTATTGTTCTGGCAGATGTCTTGTTGCTGACCTGATGTATGGCTATTCCTGCTGTTGGTTGATATCATAGTTCGGTAACAAACTTTTATAGTGATTGAGAACTTATAGATTTTTCCTGTGCCAACTTATTTTTCATTTTTTGTTAGAGGGCTTGCTTGTTTGATTACCAGTTAGAACATGGTTATATTGTAATTTATAAATCTGTTAGTGTTGGTCAAACTCTGTTAATTTTATTGGCAGAATTAATTTCAGTATCAGTTTAATTATTTTACTATTTTGCTGTTAATTAGAAGGTTCATGGGACTAGGATTGTAACGACCCAAAATTTAAGATAGGTATTTGGGATATTCGGTTATTTATTTATTTATTTGGACTAGAATTATAAGTTATATGATTAGAATTAAAATTTTTAAGTCCTATTAGGATTCCCCAAATTTTATATAAAAATGTGACTTGGATTAGGATTCCCTTGTGCCTCAAGGAAAAACCCTACACTATAAATAAGTTAGTTTAGAAGCCTTTAATCATACAATACACGTTTTCTCTAAAGAAGACAATCCTAGAAGCTTTGAAAAGGAGTTAAGAATTTCTTGAAGAAAATTTGGAGATCAAGGAGGTAACTTTACAATCCTTTCAATTGTTCATAATGCTATTCATTAGTTTAGAGTAATTTTATGAAAAGTATTAAGAATAATAAGGAATTAAATTCTGAATTGGATGTTCTAGGGTTATTAGGCTTGAATTTGGAGAGTCATTGATTAAAAGAATCACAAGTACATAGTATAAGATAAGAATCAATGAAGTTTTGCAGGTTCTGTTCATGACAGTATTATATTTCAAAAATTGGATTACGTTTTCTGTCATGAGTTGTGCTAATATCTTTATACTGGATTAAAATATACATCTAGAGAATCATATAGCATTTTGATTCGTTCAAAAATACCATAAATTGGATTTTTAGTAATTTTCTGAATCTAACCCTAAGTTTTTGCAATTTGTCAGTCTCTGCAGTATTACTAAACAATGAGAATTATTTGATTGAACAAAACACCTCGGAAAATTATGAAATTTGATGTAGTGATTCCTTTATGGGCCTAATATGATGTGTTAAAATTTGATGGTCAGATTATATGTTTTCAAATTGTTATGTATTTCGGAGTATATAAGTATCAGTGCAGAATTCTGAATAACAGAATCTGAAGGTTCTAGAATGAAATTCATATAAAAATATTTGGGTTGCTTAAAGACACGAATATTTTTCTACGGAACCCTTTACGTGTCTATAATGTCTCTGTCAAATTTCAAGAGATTTCGATAAGTGAATTATTTATGAAAAATCAGAGACTAAGAGCTAGTTAGTGAAAATCGGTTTCTGACAGGTTTTTGTTCTAGATTTTAGAATTTATATAAAATATGGTTATAAGGATTAAGTATCTTATATTTTTTTATAAGATTTATTAATGCACTAGGATTATGATATTTTGAACTCATAAGCATTGGACTTTGTTTAAAGCCCAAAGAAAATTTGGAAAGTGGTAAAGGGCCAGTTTTGACAAGTTATAGAGACTAACTTGATAGGTTAATTTGATGAGATGAGTAAAAGGCTTAACAAGTTACTTTAAGCTTTCAATTTTGTGATGTTATTTATAAGAGAATTTATTTTCAATGTTAGGTTAAGGAACTTGAGTTTTATCGTAATACTGTAAGAGGTAAGCATTCTAGACTTTTACTGGGATCACAACATATTATTGTTATGATTATGTTTTGTGCCAAATATATTTTGGTATGAAAGTATGAATTTGTTTTGTTTGTAATGTGAGCATTGGCATTAAGCATGAACATGCATAAGACTTTATTTGAATAAGAAGTTTGTTTTGAAGTGAAAGTTTTGTCCATGATATAAGTTTTGTTTTTCTAGGATACCAAAACTTAATTTTGCTTAGTAGGCACCCTCTGTATGTTGTGGAGCCTTTCTGTTATGTGTGACCTTTCTTTCGAGGTTGGTATATGTGTGGCATTTCCTTCGGGATTGGTATATGTGATCTATTTGTTTATGCTACTATATGTTGAGAGGAGTCCTATAAGTACCATCGGGACTTATGAGTCTTCACATCCGTGTGTTGACTCTTTTGTGCATGTGGGAGGACTCATTGATGATCAGGGTAAGGGTTCGGCTCTTACCTTCGGGCATGAGTATACTCTGTGTGTGAAATCTAAGCCTCACTTGCGCTATTTCTCTCATACAGTATATTGCCGACAAGTGACTTTTTGGGCTCATTTTATAAGTTATGAAAGTCCTACTAAATGATAATTAAGTGAGGGGATTCCTAGCATATGTGAAAAGAATTTGAAAGATATGTTATGATATGTTTTGGGATTTTGAAGAAGATTTCTTTGATCATGGCACATCATGCACATGCATTATATATATGTAATTATTTTGTTATATGAAAAACTAGTTTACTTACTGAGTTTTATACTCACTATAGTTGGTTGTAATCGCCAGATGACTGAAGATTTATGCGCATATTGGATTTGGCAAGGCTTCTGTTACCCCTTGGTTCTCTACAAGTCGTTAGGATTTTTTAAAATGGACATTTTATTAGTTTTATTTTATTTTTTAAAGTAGTTTATTTCCGCACTTTTAACTTTGAGGATTATTATGACAAAGTTTGATTTCTTGATTATTCATTAAGTATTGAATATAAGGTTTGCATAGTAAGTTTAGTAAGGTGTGAATCACTCTTTTGACCCTTTCGGGTTGGGGGCGTGACAAGGATGATGGTGGGTTTTTCTGTTTATCAGGACTAAAAGCAGCCCCTTCCTTTAATCTGTCAATTTACTTGCTTTGTCATCCTAGGTTGCTTTGTCAGTTTAGTGCCAAAATGCTGATATTCTTCATCTTCGTTTGTAAAGTTAATGCTTGTGCATCCCATGACCATGTCATACAATATGTTGTGCATGTAATCTCATCCTTTTGCAATGAGAGTGAATAGAATTGAATCTTTACTCTTGTTGATTGCAGGTTATGTATCTGCTCCTGCCATGCCACCAATGCTGGCTCCTCCTGGTGCTCCTACTGTACCTGGTCTAGTAAATGGTCTCCCTAGACCTCCCGCAATCAACCCACCAGCAGTTGCTGGTAGTACAGCACCACCTGCTTCATCCCGTGGAGCCCCTAATATGGCTGCACCTTCTCCTTATCAAGCTAGTTCAATGGTGCCAACGAGTGGAAATGCCAATGCCCAGGCTCCTGAGATGAATCATTAGTGTGATTGAGCTGGTATGTTCTGCTTCTATACTTCAAAGAAGTTAAAAAAAGAAAAAGAAACTGTATCCGGCGACCATCTTTATAAATGATAAATGTTTTTTTTGTCTTCAGTTTGATGCAATGTCAGTGGATGAACTACAGCAATGCACTTCTGTAATGTGTATAGAACATCAAACAGTATGATTAAAATACAGGCTGTTTAATAAATGAAACAAGAAATTGCTTGTTTGGGGTTTTTAGAAGTGTACGGAGTTGCTATGGAACACTTTCGTCGGTTAAGTACTGTTCATGACATAAAACATTTGTTGCATATTCTACACTTCATGAAGCAAAATAAAAATAAGGATTCATAAATTAATATTTAATTTGTTGGCTATTGATTCTAGCTTCTTATAGTTGCATTCTGTAGGATCAATGTGAAGGAAAAAAGAATTTGAAAGGAGATTGCCTCATAAGAATTAAGCAGAGCAACAGAGAAAAGAAAGAATTAAGTTGAGAGGGCTTTTGAGGCAGCTGACTTATTGACAATGTTTCTACTTTTCTCTGTTCCCCGATTAAATTACATTGACGATAGAAATTACTTTAAGGTGATTAGAGAAATATCACTATCAGGTATAAAGAGGACTATAAAGTTTACACTAGGATCCTAAAAGCATAAAGAAAATGGATTCAGCAAAGAAGTCCCATGTAAACACTAGCCCTGTGTTTCTTACTTTTGTTTGGCGTTTCTTTTCTTTTAGGTTATATCTCATTATATGTACTTAATGCATGGGTAGTATATCCTTTTTCTTTTTTTCTTATTGACTCCAACATTGTTCTTATTACAGGCAGTTGTAGCAGACTGGGAAAATCACTTCTACAATGATTTAAATTTCTAGCTTCAGTTAGGTTGAAGCTGTACTTTTACTTCAGATGGCTGGTCAAGTGGAAATATAATGGTACTAGGATTCATGCTCTTTCAGACCTGTTGCAAGAAAAAAAATTCAACATCCATTAAGCTATCCCTGCTCAAGAAATGAAAATTCAACATCCATTAAGCTATCCCTGCTCAAGAAATGATTTAGCCTGTATTTATCTAGTATTATTATGTAATGAACTATTTATAATTTTAACTGCAAGGTAAGTGAATAATACTTATTACACTCACCCAGGCTTTATTACACTCCTGCTTTCGTGGAATTGATTAACTCTAGAAACAATATTCAAATCAGAAGAGAGGGTGATGGCAGAAATGGTGTTTCAAAAGTTCATACATACAAAATCAGAAATGGATGTACAAGCTTGTTTATCTGATGTTTATGAAACAACAATGGTGTGTCGCTATACAAGATTCTTGAGAATGCTCTTTCTCAATGTCAACAAATGTAAAAACCTGATAGTTCCGTTCAATGCTCTGCAACTGTTCTCACAAACTTCGGCTCAACCATGCACCATCTGTCTGTGTTGAATTGGATTCCTCTTGGAATGATCCTTGAAGAGTTGATGTCTGTCGTCAAATAAAAAGGCACAACATATTAGAAAAGCCACAAGACGATGCACTTCATTTTTCCTGATGGCTGTATATGCAAAACATGAGCCATTTACCAATAAAATTAATAATCCTCCGTTGCCAGGCATGATCATGGCTACATGTTTTGCAACCACATCACTTAAGCCTTGCGGATCCAAGTACGAAAAATGGAGCAGAAATTTTTGCCTTTATAGATATTTAATCACAAGTTGCATACCCACACTCAGAATGAGGTGGTGGTAACAGATGTGTATCTTATGTTTTATAACATAATATTAAAAGATCTGCTGTTCTTGCTATGCTAGTCCTCACCTCTGAAATTCCAGTTTTTGTTTAACTATCCCATCCAGTAGAAGTTCTGAACTATAAGTTGCCCCTCCTGTAGAAAGGGTAAGGGTACACCAACAAGATTACTACAACGTTAACTTCTTCCGATGAAAGAAAAATGGGTAGTAGTTCTATACCTTTATCAAGGAAGGGTACACAGATAGGATAATCTTCCTCACAAGACACAATCAATAGATTGATCTTTTGGTTATTTACTGCAGATAACCAACTTTTCTCCAATACCTAGTTAGTAATTCATCATAAACTCAGAAATCAGTAAAGGTATATGCAAAATCTACATGAAAGAATAATTAACCATAAACTCGATAACATAATCCACTACCTGGCCCTGAACTGCCTTGACCAAGCACGTAATCATTTCTTTGTCAGGTTTTATATTTGGCGTGATGAAGACTCTCTGACCCTGCCGAGGCACTAGACATCAGCATATAAAAGCACCACAAATAACATGACATTAAGTTGACAATGAATGGTAGAAGTAAGCATCTCATAAGGCCTAGGTTAACACAGGCCAGTGCATCACCTTTAGGAGTGGAAACTGGTTTGCATGAGCTAAGGAAACAGGCATGCTGAAGCCAATTTCTTTTTCCTTTCTGGCATCTCTTAATATGTAATTTTTCTCATCTAATAAACAGCTTACTTGCCCACAGCTCTCGAGCCATAAATGTGTAACTACTGGTTTACCTAGAGCAATGACTTCTAACATGTTCCTCGTACGCACAAATCTATCAGCTATAAAATGTGTGGCATCCACAGGACATGTTGCGATAGAAATGCCTAGCCTTGTTGAGATCTGTTGGAATAAATAGGGGGAAAAAACGAAATATATTTACATTATAGGTTTGATCAAGGTGCTTATAGAGAATGACAGATGAAAAAAGTAAACCTTTTTCTGCTGCTTGATTATATCGTCATCCAAATGTTGGCTGAACAAAACCCGAACATGTGCCATATCTCTCCGTCTTCTCAAATCTTTCCATGAAAAATCAGGCATTGTCTCAGAGACTCCTAATCTGATAAGCTCTTTCAAGAGGGAGGATTTGGGTAGGTTTTTGTTGAATGTTCTTTTGTGATATTTAGAAGGCACGTTACTGGAAGATTCCACATTTACACTCTTTTTTAAGCCAACGGTGGTAGCAGGTTCTGAAGCAGTGGGCTTAAAGTTCTTGTTTGATGGCACTCCAAACTTTGGGTTGATTTTTGCAATATTGTTAGACAACAAAAAATTGATATTACTCATCCCCGGAGGACAGATTCTTTTACTTACATTAGCCAATTCACTGTTAGAAATGACAACATCTGGACCTGGTTCATCAATTTGTTCCCTTAAATCCTTTTCTGAAAGAAGTGAAGGTGAAAAACTATAAACTGACTCTGGTTTCCCCTTCATTTCTTCATTGTAACAAGCAGTATTTTCATTTTCTTCTGGTCTTTTCCGACTTTTGATGTAATAACGGTTGCCTTTACGTAGTGTTCTTTTTCCTCTGGGATGGCTCCATATATCTAATTTTAAACTGCTTATAGGAGTTACCTCTCGAAAAGTTTGCTCTTTTTGACTCAATTTGCTGTTTCTAGCTTCAGCAGATGAATTTGAATGTGATTCAGGCCATCTTCCTCTGGCACACACAACTTCATTAGAAATACCAACCGACCTACTCCTCTTTCTTCTGTACTTAATGACGCCATCTTCCGCTCTCTCTCCTGGATTATCTGATTGATCATGGGTCCTTTTTAATTTACCCCCAGCTAAGGACTGCATACTTTCTTGCGCAACAATAGAAGTATTCTTAAGCTTCCCTTCCGCCTCTTCTTTGTTGAGTGAGATATGTTGAACTGAAATCAACGAACTCGTAGAGTTCTCACACTCCTTGGTTCTCCTGCCTGCAGTTCCATTTGCTTGTCTTTGGACAATTGACCCAGGAGGCTTCCTGCCAGAACTGGCATTGGTTTCATGAGAATTCTCACAATCAAACTGCTCCCAAACCAAAGGTTTGCCCCTCTTCGCTTTTCTAGTATTTGCCAACCGAGGGTCTGGTTCTTCATTGCCATAGTTCTTACCAGATTTTCTAGCAGTATACTTTCTTCGGTTTGACTTTGTTGCAACACGTCCTGAATTAGTTAAATCACTCATTTGAATGGAAGCATTTTTTGAACAAGACATGCTTGTTATTTTTGAAGAATTCTGAGAGGTGTTTGCTGGAACTTGATCAGCATCAAAGGCAATGCATCCAGCAAATGGCCCATATGCTAAGGTTTCCATGGCTTCAGCAGCCATTTGGGTGCTAAATCCTACATCGAATATGTCTAATGTATCATTTCCAGCATCATTATAATTCAACTTCTGGTCTGATGATTCTGCATGCAAATCTTTATTTAATTCCTCAACAGAATCATTTCCCAAATCCATTTTAGATACTTGCTCTATCCTGGAAATCTCTTTTGGACTGTGCTCCACAAACCTTGAACCTACCATTTCCTTACACATGTTTACAAGTTGATTCTTTTCTTCAATCTCATTACCGCAACTCCTACCTCTTTTACTAAAATGCTCTGCCTCGTGACCTGTCATCCCAGATCTCTGCCCTAGGGCTTCACATTTAGAAGGGGCATCCACCTTCTTGCAAAAGACATCATCCTTTCCATGTTCATAACCATCAGCCCATTCGAAGGTTCCATTTTTTGTAACTGAGATTTTCCTAAATGTCATTCTCTTAGCCAAACTTCGAGGCCCCTTTCTGCTTGAGTCGGGAGGAGACTTCTCTCTGACAGCCTTCTTGATTCTATCTCCTGGAGACAACTCCATCTTGTGAAATGACAGAAACTGATCCACAAATTCAAGTGCATTAGCCTGAGATGACTCTCCAGGTTCTTGAGAACCGATGATAAGATCTTTCTTCTCATCAGTTCTCTTAATAACAACTCTACATCCTTTGCTCCCTTCAAGTGAATATAGAGTAACAATAAGTTTCAACAAACCCAGAAAGAATACATAAGGAACAACAAAAGACAATAACTGACAATCAAATTATCATATCAGAATGCAGTAATGAACACTGACTACACTGTATTGTTCAGAAATGGATGCATTACCATATAATAGTCCATTAGTAGTTCTCAATGTTTTGGTTCTACAACTGCCTTCATCTTCACTGTCGAGCACAACTTCCTTTTCATACTCACAAATTGATTGTAGCCTTCCACCATCCTCAAAAGAACCAGAATCATCAACCACTTGAGTGTCAAAATCTAGTTTCTGCAACTGGGTCTCATCTGAGGGACTATCAAGCACCAGTGTATCGTCAAGTGGAACAGTATCTTGAAACTGCTCGTACTCATTTCCGTTTTCACCATTAAGTTCAGCATCTAGAGAAAATAATTAATACATTAGGCATAACTTCGGGTACATATGAAAAATTATGAGAGCCTTATGTTTGCCCAATTTGCATGTGAGAGTTACATATTCAAATTACCTCTGAATCATTTGAACATCGAGTTGATAATTTTTTTTTTTTCCTTCGAGTAGTAAAGGGAATGAAATAAATATATATATATTTAAGAAATAATAAATTGAAGATTGATAAAATGAAAATAAAAATTACCAGATCGTGGAGTTGAAACCTGAGGATGAGAATCGAAGACATGGGTGTGAGAGTCAATGTGATCAAACATTGAGGAAATTTGAACTTCCCTCTTAACTGATAATTTTTTTGTAAAGATGATTATAAGGTTATGTGCAAGAAGGGCTGGTCTCAGATCATCTTCAATTAGACGCAGATTGAAAGAGAAACCCCAAATGTAATATTTGGAGTAGTAATAATGACACAGAGAGATGAAGGGCTGGACTTGGAACAATGAAGATTTAGGCGCGAAAATGAAAATGAGCCGATGGGAAAGATCTTAATTTTAAAAAAAAATAATTAATCACAATCAAGAGAGCATTTGGTCTGGTGGTATGATTCTTGCTGAGGGTGCGAGGGGTCTCGAGTTCAACTCTCGGAATGCCCCTATTTTTTTCTTAATTCTCAACCTTTTTTTATTGAATTCAAATGCCCTTTTTTTCTTAAAAGACAAATACACTATATACCACCATTTAATTCAAAATACCCCTATATTTATTTTTTCATTTCTTAATTCTCAAATTTATTCCCTTTTTTTTATTGAATACAAATACCCTTTTTTTCTTAAAAGACAAATACACTATATACCACCATTTAATTCAAAATACCCCTATATTTATTTTTTCATTTCTTAATTCTCAAATTTATTCCCTTTTTTTTATTGAATTCAAATACCCTTTTTTTTCTTAAAAGACAAATACACTATATACCACCATTTAATTCAAAATACCCCAATATTTATTTTTTCATTCTTTTCTTTGATTTCCTAAGGAAAAGACAAATACACCTTCGGTTAAAATTCCCTTTTTAATACCTATAAATATACCCTTTTAACTCCTTTCTTTTATTTCATATTTCATTTTCCACGTTTCTTTTATTTCCTAACAAAATGATAGATACAATATTTATTAAAATATCCCCTTTTAATATATCTGGAAAAACACTTTTTTAGCGCCTGGAAATATAATATTTAATATTTATTGAAATGTTCCCTTTTAACATCTAAAAAGACATATATGCCCTATATCACTAAGATGCTTGATGCTTGTCATATTTAATTGTTTTATTGAAATGCCCTTTTTTTTTCTTGAAAGACAAATACCTCATACACACCATTTATTGAAATGTCCTGAGAACTGAAAAGACAGATATGCCCTATAATCACTATGATGCTTATCATATTCAACTTTTTTACTAAATGCCATTTTTTCCTAACAAAAATGCTAACAGGTCATTTATTAGAAAGTCCTCTTTGAACACCCGGAAGTACATTAATAAAATGTCCCATTGTAACACTTGAAAAAAAATAAAATGTCCTATAATCACTAAGATCTTATTATATTTAACTTTTTTTTAATTGATGTAGCTATATCAGTGATTTGAAAGATATCTCTCTACAGGTAGTAGAAGAAAACTTACATTTAGAGAACAATCAATACAATGTTATTTTACTTTTTTTTTTTTACTTTTCATGATAAATTGGCTATATTAAAGTGCGAAACTCTCAGGACCAAAAGTAGTAGGATTTATTCTTATAATATTAAAGTGAAATATGTCAAATTTTTTTTTTTTTAAAAATTTATCAAATTCAAAAGAAAATCTTCGATATCTAGGTCATAAGCAAACCTACATCACAATTTTTTTCGGGTTGTGAGACACATTCAAATTCACTATAAGTCTTCAAAATGCCAATAAAAAAAATACAATTAGATGGAGGGGTCAAACTTCTGGAACTATAATAAAAAATGAACAATAAAATTTTATTATTTTGATTATTCTTTATCCCAGTTTTGCTGAAGGAGCAACCCTATTTTTTACTTAGAAGTACTATTTCAGCATCTGCCTGACCAAATTCACCCACATTATAATTACTTGTTAATGGTTGATCAAGTTTGATAGGTTGACCCTTTGAAACACGAAGTTGATATTAAATTAAATATAATTTATATTGGTCAATTACAATACACTATCTATTTAAGTGGAATTAGACTTTAAAACAAATTTGCACTTGTTCTAACCATACTTTAAATCAAATTCGTGCTCTTTCTAGTTAGAATTTGAATTGAACTCATGCATACTTACTTTGAATAAGATTTAAATTAATGGTTGCATACTTTGAATAAAATTTAGATTCATATTCTATAAAGATATATGATTATTCATTAATTATTTATTCTATTCATAGATACATTATTAATTCATTATTCAACACTCATAACAAATTGTTCATATTTGCAATACTCTCACACACAAATACCATATTAAAAAAAAATAATAACTTGAGTATTGGAGTAATTTTTTTTATAGTGGGGTGAGGCATTTTTGCAATTTTAAAAAATAAGTAAGAGCAAAATAGTAATTCTTGTGAGATTTCAAATTCAAAAACTTCAATGATGCTATATGTGGAAAG
Source organism: Ailanthus altissimus (assembly GCA_946807835.1). NCBI lineage: Eukaryota > Viridiplantae > Streptophyta > Magnoliopsida > Sapindales > Simaroubaceae > Ailanthus > Ailanthus altissimus. Next base: position 29,039,334 of record OX327684.1, read on the forward strand.
TTTTAACGAAAAATTAAACTTCACAATAGCTAATTAAAAAAATAAAAAATAGAATAAAACAAAAATATCTCGAATAAAACTAACTTAGGCATTTGAGTAAAAAAAAATTAATTTATAGGAGGGTAATGCATTTTCACAATTTTAAAGAGTAAATAAGGGTAAGACAGTAATTTTTATGAGGTTCCAAATCCGAAAACTTCAATAGCACTATATGTGAGAAATTTTAACGAAAAGTCAAACTTTTCAATAACTAATTACAAAAAAAACAAAGAAAAGCAAAATAAAACAAAAATAAGAAGAAAAAAAATCTACGAGAACTAGTTATTAAAAAAATCAAAATAAGAAATAAATATCATTGATATAGATTGAAATTTTTTTACCCATATAAGAAGTAAGTGTATTAATCATAATGTTGCAACAACTTTTGTTGTAGTAATATTAAAGCATAAAACATTAAAATGCATTGAGAGAAACTTAACCATCGCAAGAACCGTTGTTTGTCGCCGTCAGCCACCACATCAATCACCATTCATTGCTGATCAATATTTTGGTTAGTTCATATATGGTTGGTCAACCAATTTCAACCAACTTCAATGTAGACTGCCATTTGGAGTAATAAAAAATGGACAAAAATCTTATACAAACTCTGAGATGTTCATAAAATCTTTATATCGTCATCGAGATGATTATGAAATCTTTGGTGTTATGTCTTTGATTTTTTGGACTTTGACTCACCTCCTAGCAAGTATATATCATATTTGTAGTTGCAAGAGAAATCAGGGTATCATCTGATTTTTCTCGCTCAACCTCTCTAAATTATGGGCAATTCAATTTAGGCCCCTAAAATAAAATTGATATTTTGAGTAATTGGACTTGACCTTAAAACTTTATCCATGCTAAATTTATTTAAATTTGGTTAAAACCTACCTTCAAATTACAAAATGAACAATGAATACGTAGATAAATGAATGTAATAATTTAATTTGAGTATGTTTTCTTAAAAATACTTGATACAACCATAAGACTACCAATTTGTAGAAGATCAAACTTTTCTTTGAAAACAATAAAATTGCGGTTCTACTTTCTTAAAAAGCCCAATGATAAGACAATTTGATGATATGACAATATAAATAATGATATAAACTTACTTTTTCATAATTAGTCAATATTGATTTAGATAAGATGATTTGACCGATAAATATATTATTATTTTAAATGAATGATCAAACTTAGACATGTGAATTTTATAAGAAACTTTTAGAAATATTAAATTAAAATTAATTTATACAGGCTAATTACGTTCAATTAAAATTAGACTTTAAATTAAATTTACGCTATATCTAATTAAAGTTTGAATTAAACCCATGTATTCATACTTTTATTAAAATTTAAATTCATACATATATATTTTGAATAAAATAATTATTTATAAATTATTTATTCTATTCGTAGACACTTGATTCATTCATTATTTAATGCTTATAGAATTTTGCTCGTTTTTACAATAATCACACACATAAATATCATTTTCATTGATAAACATTGATTTAAATATTAAAAAAAAAAGAGTACATTCCTACAATTTCAAATAACAAACAAAGACAAAACGTTAATATTTGGATTTGTAAGATTCCAAACCCGAAACTTCAATTGAAATACCCTGTTTTAGCGCCTATAAAGACACATGGAAATATAGACATGCCATTGAATCACTAAGATGATTATCTTGACAAAAAGACGAACACACTCTCTATTGAAGTGTCTTCTTTTAGTACATGGAAATATAAAAATGCCTTGTATCACTAAGATAGTTATCATATTTAACCTTTATTTATTTATTTTTCTTTTACTGAAATGCTCGTTTTTACTTTTTAGCACCTATGAAAGGCACTTGGAAAGATGTATATGCCATGTGATTTCTAAGATTATAATAACAAATTGACGGAAATACCCTTATTGAAATGTCTCCTTCTAGCATTTGGAAAGACAAATGTGCCATATAATCACTAATATACTTATCATAACGGGAAGATGAAATACACCATTTATTTTCATATGAAAATGGACAATTTAGTCATTTAGTTTGGCCAAAATAGACACTTTGACCATCCTAATTAGAGTTGAAATATTTTTTTTAAATCTAAATCAATTAATATTTTATGTTAAGTACAATTATATGCTTGTCACGTATATAAAACAAAAAATATTAACATTTAAATTAAATTAACAAAATAAACCATTAAAAAAATCTAAAAATCACACTAATAGTTAGAGTAGCACTACTGCAACAGATTTTGATGTTGACTTTTTTTCTTATGGTCACCTTCAAACTTCAATTTCTATGGATTAGAGAACCATTTCAGCATTCGAGCATTATAAGAGGATGAAAAGAGATTTTTAAGACAATAAACACTATAATATTGTGTCAAATGGTAATATACCACTGTTATTGGCACTATTAATCAACGATCAGTCTTAATAACAATGTTACAGTGCCCGTCACCATAAAATCTAGATATTTTATTGATAAAATCAGAAAATTTAGATATTTTATTAATAAAATATCATTTTTATTGTATAAATCAACAAGTTTAAAGTTTAATAATCTAAACAGAAATCCGATTCACAACTTTTTATATATACTTACTAAAAGACTGACTTTCATTTATTAGGCCAACATGAAAAAACGAAAGAGAGATGTGCCAAAGGCAACATGCAAGCAAACTGTGCACACTAAGAAAAATAGAAAAGGAGAGATGTTCAAAATTACTGCCGCCTGAGAAAAGGTTGCTTTGGTCGTCCTTTTTGTGCAATAGTCCACACACTATCAATGACGATAGCCACAACCAGATGGTTTTGTATTTGGATTTTTTTTTTGTTTTTGAGTTCTAATCATTTTTCTAATTTTTAATTATCAAGTCTATTAAACTATATCGATTTTACAGTTTTAGTTATTATGTAATTTATATTAATAAATAAACAACTCACTGGTTTTAAATTTATTATATATATATATATAAATAAATAAACAATATGTTTAAAATATTGTTTTTATATATTTAATTAAATAACAATAATCATATTTGTTGAAAAGGGTCTATAAATATTTTACATTTTAATGCAATAAAATTAAAATATATTTTGACTCATTAATTAAAATCTTGTAATGATATAAATACACAATATTAAATGTGAAAATAATAAGTTTGTTCAGGTAAAGGATATTTAGACCTCGTGTTCAAATGAAAGTGACAATTTACTTATTCTATTTTTAAAATTATTTATTTTCACTCAATTTTTATAATTTTTTTCATTAAATTCAATGAAATTACTTTTTTTTTAATTTTTTTTATTATCAATTGGTATTATTAATAACTTTCACTTTAATCTAATTTTAAAAAACAAATAATTTCATCAAATTTAACCCAAAAAAATTGTTAAAATAAAGTGAAAATAGATAATGTAAAAAATAGGATAAGTAAATTGTCTACTATAACATGAATTTCAAATGTCATTTTCTTTTAAATTTATTTAATTTAATTAGATTATTAAATAAATGACTAATATTATACCATGTGTCTAAATTATTAAAATGAGTATTTTAAATTTAATGGAGTCCAAATTAGGTATATTGGCTAAACTTAAGGAACTAAATTGTTCACACCACTCCTCTACAAAATGTATACAATCAAAGTTTTTTTTTTTTTGGTAAACTACAGTACGATGAAATTTGACATCTTATTTCAATGTCTTTTAGTTAAATTAATAGAAAATACTAGTAGATTGGAATTAAAATGGGTTGTTAGAATTTAATAGAAATAAAATTTTAATCTTTGTAAATGCCGTATTCATCTTCTACATGCAATAAAGTTTTTTTTTTCTGTAAATTTTATTTGGGAAATTAAATAAAAATTGAAGGATTATTGGAGACCGAAGCAGAACTAAAGAAAATAACTTATGCGCGAATATAAAGCTGTGTAATCTAAAGTTGTATTCAATTTTGCATACAATCAAATGTTTTTGAAATTGGGAATTTAACAATGATTGATGGAAACTGGAAAATTAAATAAAGTTTAAGAGATTCGGAGAATTAAATTCGGGGAGTTAAAAGGGAAATGAATAGAAAGCTATATTAAATCTTTTACATACAGTAAAATGTTTTTGTAAAATTAAGAATTAAGAAAAAGATAGGGGCATTCCGAGAATTGAACTCGGGACCTCTCGCACCCTAAGCGAGAATCATACCACTAGACCAAATGCCCGCATGTGCATACTGTGTAAAATAACTATGAATTTAGTAGATGATTCATGGCATCATTGCACATCAAAGAGTCCTAGCTAAATTATGAAAATCCAGTGGCTTAGTAGCTTTACAGTTACTATCCATGACGACAATCTCTCACTCTTCACTTTCTCTTAAACTCTTCAAAATGGTGATCTTCTTTTTCTTTTTTTTGTGATTGAGTTTCTTCGTTCATCAGTCAGTCCCTTCGCCTAAAGCAACAAAAAAGAAGAAGAAAAAAAAAAGAAGGTAACATCAAATACTTGTTACATTCATTATTGGCTAATATATTGCTAAAAGGCAAGAAATCTGTCAGCAAAGTTGTTAATGTAATTCTTTTTCATGGTAGATTTGATCTGAAAAGTGATATCACCACAACGTGGTCCTACTTGATTGTTGAAATTAGACACCTTTAGAATATGCAACGTTTGTGTGGACGCTATACCATGCAAGTTTTATATTCAATGAAATCACTCTTTATGTAAAAATCATCTCACTGTTCGAGGGCCTTACTAGTGCAATGTCTCTGTTTTGTCGTCAATTGTGAGACTGAGAGTGAGATTCAGTTTTTAAATCTTGTTATAATTTATTGTAAATTTCAATTACAGAGTCTGTTGTTTCTTTTTGATTGTCTGATTGAGTTATATGTTTGTTTATATATCAGACTTCAAATTGTTTTTTTTTATTACAGCAAATGATTATTTGTATTGCTTTAGCGGTAGGCATGTGGGGGTTTTAGTCAGTAGCCAGTATATGGTAAATAGTAAAATCTCGAACATGGAGGAGACCTCTTTGACAATCCATGACAAATAATCATATTAGAACTTGATTAGGCATAATAATGTAAGTTTAGCATTTTTGTAAAAATTAGAAATAGTTAAAAAAAATAATTCAAGAACTATTTTTGCATTTGGAATTCTTGAGGATATTGTCAACAATTTGCATGTCAGTTGTCAAATTGAGGATCTTGTCAACAATGCCTTAGTTTAGATGCTCTGTCTTTGATCAAATTTGTAAAGGAAATTTATATTACAACTAAAACTAACACTGCTTCTAATATAGCTAATGTTTTGTTGCGTCTTGTGACACTTGCAGTCAGTATACTCAGCAGGCTGGTACTTGAAAAACAGAAGCAGAGTTTTTAACTAAATAATTACTCTTTCAGCGATCAGAGTATCTGTTATTGAGGTCATCATAATGTCAGCGGAAGAGTTATAATTTGTGCTGACAACTAGTTTTGGCTTTTTGCAGGAGAGGATATACAAAAATGGCAACAAGACAATGGGCTGATCTTCCTTCTGAACTAATATCATTAATTGCAGATCGTTTAGGCATAGTTGAACTTTTCAGATTCCGTTCAGTCTGTCGAAATTGGAATTCTGCTTCCTCCACATCTTCAGCTCAGATTGAATCTTCACCAAATCATGAGCCATGGTTTCTACTCTATGGCGAAAATTCTGAGTGCTCTTTGGTCGGATCCTCACGTCCCACCGCAAAAGACAAGAAGATGTACAAAATCAATATCCCAGCAATGAATGGAGCAACGTGCATTGCATCAAAGGAAGGGTGGCTTCTTCTATACACAGAAGGCTCAGTGTTCTTCTTTTGCCCTTTTTCAGGTTCTAAAATAGAACTACCTCAATTCCCCAAGTCAAAAGAACGTAATCTTGTTGCCACATTTTCATCCCCTCCTACATCCCAAGATTGCACTGTTGCTGTCGCTTGCCATAGTGGATTTGAAGTTGAAGTACATGTGATTTGTCGTGGGGCAAATGAATGGACTAACCACAGGTACAATAAATACGGAGGGTATATAAACACGATCAAAGCTGTTGTTTATGCTGCTGATAAAACCTTCCAGTTCTATGATGATGTAGATAAGCTACTTACCTTTTCTCCTGTAAATGGAGAGTGGAAAATATATCGTATAACTTATACGTATCACTCCAAAGATAAGGCTGTTGAAACTCTACCCTATGAACTTAGCAGGGACAGCTTTAAAGATAATAGCATAAACAAGAGGCTGGGTTTGGCAGAGGATTTATCAGTTAGTACTTGCGGGACAGTGGTACCATATGATAAACGTGACAAAATATTTTTCAATGAGAGCATCTCTCAGAAATCTGAAAGCAGGCAGCTCAAAGGAGTATGGATCAGACCTCGGTTCTTTCAAATTCCCCTAGAAATGAGATGGTAGTTCTAATATCTCTAAATTCTTTCAATGAATAAGTCAATTCTCAGTACTTCCATTGTTAGTACTTGGAACAATGATTTCATTGTTAATTTTTTTTTTTAGTAATTATTCCCCGTGGATGGTGACTCTGTTGCTTAGATAATTTATTTACCAACTGGGGGTAGTTGTCCAGTTAGCTTGTCTTTATATGTTTGCAATATAATAATGGAATAGATCGCTTGTTTGGGGACTATGTTCTAAACAGTAGCTAATTACCGGAGGAAAATGGTTTTTTTTGCTGTTGCTTATTACTCTTCTGCGATTGAAGTTGGCGACAACTGCACCAAACTTCTGAGAAAATCACTCAGCTACATAGCTGGTGGTAATGCCCACAATTGAATATCTTCAAAAAGACTTTTTTTTTGGGTCTGTCTGGGGAAATTACAGAAATCTTGCTTTAACATAATTACTAGAATTTCCACTTCGATTAGCTGGAAACAGTTCTTGAAATGATTGAATTTCACTTAACTAGTATGAACACCGTCTTGCTCGCCCACTAAGAAAATGGGGCTTTCTCCAAAAGTGGGCGTGACTTGTCTCTGGAAGATGAAAGCTGGGCCACGATTGCACAGTTACCATTTTCTTTTTGCAACCCTTTCTTGTAGCATGAACTGTTTTGATTTTTTTTTTGCAAGTAAAAATTTATATAAATACTAAATTCAATAGGTATTACAAAGTAAAAATTTAATAAAAGAGAAAAAAAAATAATACAACCTATAGACAGTTAAACATGAGATGTGAAGAAGTTGCTTCAATTTCTAAAAGAGTTGGATGGATTCACAGAGAATGATATATATCTTGTATGAGGTTGTCAAGTCATCAAAAGACGACAATCCGGATTCACTTCAGATTTTTCTAAATCAGAGGTGGCCCCTTAATAGGGTCCGGATCTGTCTTTTATCTCTTTTCAATTGAGGTTGGTGAGAATTTTTTTTGGGGAAATTTTTAAAATTAATAAATTTTGAGGGAATTTTTAATTTTTTTAATTATTATTTTAAGTTTTTAATTTGTTTAGTTAAATAAATTATTTTTGGATAAATATACCATTTTACTATTTATACAATATCTGTTATAGTGTACAATATTTTTGTTAAAGTTATTAATTAAATTAAAATTAAATATTTTTTATTTATTAAAATTATATTTATTTATTTTAATCATATTACTACAAAATTTATATAAATAATATAATTATTTAATGTAGTTAAATTAAACTAAATAAATACAATACATAAAAATAATTTTCATAAATAAATATAAATTTAATAGTATTTTTTATTAAAATTATATTTATTAATAATTAAATAAAATAAATATAATTTAAATAAATATAATTAATTATGTATGAAATGCGATGGTGGCCGAGATGGCCTTGAAATGAGATGGTGGTTCTCGGTCATCACATCTTAGGCCCGAGATGCGATGGCCATCACATAATTAATTATATTTATTTAATTTTTTATTGTTTATAAATAAATAATTATATTTATTTAAAATTTATTTACTTATTAATACATATAATTTTAATAAAAAATACAAATAATTTTGTATTTATTTATCAAAATTATTTTTATTTATTTAGTTTAATTTAACTATATCAAATAATTATATTATTTATGTAAATTTTATAGTAATATAATTAAAATAAATAAACAAATAATATAAAATAAATATAATTTTAATAAATAAAAAATATTTAATTTTGATTTAATTAATAATTATATAAAAAATATTGTATATTATAACGGGTACTATAGAAACACTGAAAGGGTATATTTGTCTAAAAACAATTTATTTATTTAAATAAATTAAAATTTTAAAATAGTGACTAAAAAAATTAAAAACACCCTCAAATTTTGTTATTTTTAAAAATTTTCCATTTTTTTTCATTGCTGTTACTGTTGTTGTACAGGAGTAGATCCGCTATGGCGACTAATACAGCTTTAGAGTTCAAATATTCCCCCTATATAAGATGATATGAGTTACTGATTCCATACCTACATTGATTCTCCTGCGCAGCATATGCTTCGACTTAAAAAAATACAACACATCGAAACGAATCAAAGTAGCTATAAACGACATGTCGTTCAATGAACCTCATTCACTTTGGAAGTATTTTTTTGTGTTGATGGTCATGCGGTCCAATCCGATAAATTGCAACTTGGAAGGGCATATTCTGTTCCATCATATATATTGCCTTGTATTCTTACTCTGCAGTCTGTCCAGGGCGTGCGTGTTTCCCTCTCTCCTTTGTAGGCAAAATCTGAAGTAGCAAGTTACTCCTCTCTCTCTCACTGCCTCTGTTTGTAAGAATGCTCAGGAGGGTATTGAGGTTTGTTTCTTTATCTTCAATCTTTACACCTTTCGTTTCTCTTCATCTCTAACATTATTCATTTGAGGGTGCTAGCAGTTTCTCTTATTCTTCTGCATCTGGGTTTCCATTCTGCTTCTGTTAAACTAATCATTTCCAGCTTCTAATGCTCTTTTTTCATTTTGGTTTCTTTCCTTTTCTCGTTTCTTGCAATCTTTTATCAATACAAGTGGGGCTCCCTTGATCAATTATTGGTTGCTGTAGGAGTTGACCATGTGCACATCAATTAAATATATAGCCTTCAGTTTCTGTATCTTGCTTGGTCCCTTGCCTCCTTAGCATTGTTTACAGAAGTTGTTTCATACAGTTTATAAATCCCTGTTGCTACTCTGCATACAGTAAAAATGTGTCCATATCAAGAACTTCTCTTGCTCGGAGCTTCAACAGAGGATTATCCACAGATCCTGGAAGGTATGTCTACAAGTTCCCATCGACTTCATTATTTATCAACTTCAATTTTAGTCTATGCTTTTACCAGGTAATAAACTTGCTTAATATTACCAGATTGTTAGAGAATAAAACTGTTCTTCAGAATCTGCTAAATCCGCAGATTCAACGAGGCACATGCTTCTAGTTAATGCCACAAAAACGTTGCAAGATGAAGCCAAACCTTATATTTCACACTATTGTTAATCAAATGTATGTCGGTGTCTACATTTAATACAGTTGACTGAGTTAATTGTCCACATTAATTAGAAAAGGGTTGATATTTGAGTTTATAAATAGGATGGTTTTTTTATTCACTAGGCTAGTATTTTGGGTTGGACACTTTGATGTAAGGTTCTCCTTTATAAGCGTAATGCTAACCAAACAAGTGGTATTAGAGTCAGACCTTGACATTCAAAATGTGGATGGACTCACTGTTGTATGAAAGACTCAGTGCCGTCCTCTTACCGATAAACGTTTCATTCAAGGGAAGAATGATGAGTGAGTTGATTGTCTCACATTAGCGTCCTCTCATTGGTGAAAGTTTTGTTCGAAAGAGGATTGTTGAGTGAGTTGATTGTCCTATATTAGCGTCCTTTCATTGGTGGAAGTTTCATTTGAGGGGGGATTGTTTAGTGAGTTAGTTGTCCTACATTCCCTAAAAAAGAGTTTTGTTTGAAGGGGGCTTGTTGAGTAAGTTGGGTATTCCATATTGGTTAGAAAATAGTTGATACTTGAGTTTATAAATAAGATGGTCCCTCCACCTACTAAGTTAATCTTTTATATTGAACATTTAAATCTTAAATTTCTCCTTTATAAACCCTACATTTCTGAACTCTTCAGAGATTCTTCAATTAAATATTGGTATATTTCTCAAAGAAAATGTTACAGTATATAGTGGTATATTTCTTAAAGAAAATGTTACAGTATAGCCGCCATTATCTTTTATCCGGGTTAGTTATTACTGGTATATTTCTTAAAGAAAATGTTATGGTATAGCCGCCCTTTGGTTAGTTATTACTGATCATTTCATGAATGATTAATTTAATTTATCTTACATTTTAAAACACTTCTGGGGGATGGTTTAAGAATAATGATTTATTTATATCATTACTTGGCACTTGGCTGCTTCCTCTTGCCCGCTTCTTTTAGTTGTGATAACTCTGGCCACCCCCAACATTTAGGGGAAAATTAGAAATGTTTCACTATCTGCAGTATTCTAAATGGCAGAAATGACTTCTGCCAAAATTGTTGTCTTCATCAGTTAATAATCAACTCAGATTCATTCATGTTGATACTGAAATCAGAAAGTCTTGATCCACATTATGTTCTGGACAATTTTTTTAAAATTTCTTTGGGTATGTGATGATCAACTATTGGTAAACTTAGGTGTACACTGCGATTAAAACTTTCCTTATCATTACACTTGTAACAAAAAATTTAGTTTGCACATGGTAATTGGAGTCTTTTTACATGCTGTGATAAAGAAAGCTAGAGGGTAAGGTGGCATTGATCACTGGAGCAGCCAGTGGCATAGGAAAAGCAACTGCTGCAAAATTTATCAGCAACGGTGCCAAAGTTGTCATTGCTGATATCCAGCACCAACTTGGCGAAGAAACTGCAAAACAACTTGGACCCGATGCCACCTTCATTTCCTGTGATGTCACCAAAGAATCAGACATCTGTAATGCTGTTGATTTTACCATCTCCAAACACCACCAACTTGACATAATGTACAACAATGCTGGGGTCGCCTGCAAAACTCCCAGAAGTATTGTGGACCTTGACCTTGAAGTTTTTGATCAAGTTATGGGCATCAATGTCCGAGGAGTTGTGGCTGGGATCAAACATGCATCTCGCGTCATGATTCCTCGCGGGAGTGGTTGCATTCTGTGTACAGCTAGTGTCACAGGATTAATGGGCGGGCTAGCACAACATACATATTCTATTTCCAAGTCAGCTGTTATAGGGCTTGTGAAGTCTGTGGCAGCTGAGCTATGTGCGTATGGAATCCGGATTAATTGCATATCGCCTTTTGCCATTCCAACTCAATTTGTGATGGAAGAATTGAGTCAGATTTATCCTGGTGTTGATTCGCAACGGCTTATGGAATTGGTACACAATAATGGGGTGTTAGAGGGAGCAAATTGTGAACCCATTGATGTAGCTAATGCTGCACTCTATCTTGCATCAGGGGATGCCAAATATGTTAATGGACACAATTTGGTGGTGGATGGAGGTTTTACATCATTTAAGAATCTGCAATTCCCTACCCCTGATCAGGTTTAGAAAAAGTTAATTGCCAATTGTTGTTTTAAGGAATATTACAATTGTAAATGTAGTCTTCCGCAAGTTAGAGATGGTATTTTATGATTTCTTAGTGCAATTGCTAGAACACTGTATAAGATCATATATGGACTAATTTTCTACCCGTGATGTTACAAGGTTGACGGGGCAGAACCATTTGCATGGCACCTCAACTGCCAATCCGAAGAATCTACAACTTAGAATAGCTGTTATTCATTTATTTATCAGTCAGTGCAGCTAAGAAGCCAATCCTTTATTATACACTAGAGGAATATGAAGCCACATGTTTGGCTAGCTTTCATACTATTATTTTATTGACATAATGCTATAACATATACAGTAACTTGAACTATCTGGATAGGTTCTCTAAATTCCTAGCAATTATTTTGAGTCTTGACCTAGCATACAATTTGGATAGGCAAGCAAGCAGAGGACCTCAAAGCTCTTAAGTAGTGCCTCATCAATCAACTCTAAGGGATGACTTTCTTTGCTGAATTATTACTTCGATACCTTGGAAGACATTCTAAAGGAGTTCGGAATGTTCAGAAACAGATTATCCACAGCTTAAGTGCCAAAATCAGAACTGTTCTAAAACAAGCTTGCGCATGAAGTCTTCTGGAGCTGCAAAGCAGTGGAAGCAGATTGTTAAAGAGCATGGATCGTATCTGCTGTTAAGAGGAAACACTGATGAGTTTTCCTAATGTTTGCAAGCTAGAAATGGGACAAGAAGGAAAAGGTTCCACCATATGGTATTTTTTGTCAGATTTTCAAAAACTGTGCTCATTGTTATTTGAGATAACAGACTGAATTAACAGGAACTGAAGATTGATACCTAAACCACCAGTGAAGAGTCTGAATTGACCTAGAGCCTGCCTGATGAACATCTCAACCCCGCTTACCACAATGGCTCCAACCTCTGCAGCCTCTCTAAGGAGCCTAGTATTTCTAGGTGTATACACCGCATCAAATACCAGCTCATATGCTTTTAAGGCCTCCTAAACAAGCATGAAAAGTGAAGGATTTAGTGATCACTATGACTGTCTATATATATATGCATGCCGCAAGAGAGAGACTGAGAACCTTTGGAACAGGACTTTGATCTGAATTTGGTTCCATTCCAATGGCTGAAGCATTTGCAAGAATCATGCCATTCTCTGGGCAGAATTCATGTAAACATTCATATGGCAGAGCTTCCCCTGAAACTGCATGTGCAAGAGCCTTTGCTCTCTCTTTTAGAAAAAAAAAATGCTGCAGTTAGAGACATAGTTGGAGAAGCGAGATGCTTGATTACAGCAAGGAAGAAAGTTTCTGTAAAGATAAATGATGCAAAAGCACTTTGTATAGCTTTGCCTTACCATAATTGCGGTTGAAAATGATAACCCGAGCACCTCTACTTTTGGCACCAAAAGCCAATGCTCTTCCTGCTCCTCCAGCTCCAACCAACACCAAAGTTTTCCCAACTATAGGAGAGGCGTGTGATGCCACCCCGTTGGTGCCTTGTCTTTCTGTTCATCTCATGCAAAAGCATCAGCTTATCTATCTTTATCCTTCCCTCTAATATAACAAATAAATTATCAAATAAGATTGCATTACAGCCAGTTATCACACAATTAGTATAAATACCTCTTAATCCATCCTCTATTGCCGATATTGCAGACTCGCAATCTGTGTTATAACCAACAAGCTTCCCGTCAATAGGCCTCCTTATTATGGTATTTACAGCTCCTATGGACTGATTCAAAAGCAATTCGCAATTTAGAAGCTCATACGTGTAGGATAACATATTAACAAAATAGCATTTCAATTAATTCACTTGCCATGAAACTCAAAATTCTTATTAATTTATCAGTACTAATGTGAGCATTCTGCACGAAAACAATTTCTGGATATAAGGAACTATATGAAGGAAATAATAAATAATTTGAAGAAGCTAACTTCTGTTTATTCATTAATCCAAACTATGAAAAAATAAATTTCCATTACAATTTTTACAGACCTTAGCCAGTGGATGGACTTCATCACAGCATGCAACTGCCGCTTCTTTGTGGGGGATTCCAACACTACAAATTCATCAAAGAATAAGCCATACATTAAAAAAAAAAAAATTACTTCATTATCACACTGTTCTGCATTTACAAAGAAAGCCCATGTGGAATTTTCTTGATTCTTAAAACAAAAAAAAAAAAAAAGGAAGAAGAAAACGAAAGATGGTTGCATACCTGAAACCCGCAAAGTCGGTGCCGTTATAGGTTTTGAAGAACTCTTTGACATCATCAACAAGCATAGGAACATAAATTCCATTATATCTCGTATGCCTGAAGGCGGGATTGTGCAAAATGGGCCCTTTACTATGGCCTACTGGATTTGAAACGAGCCCAAACACTTTTGTGTCTGCATTTAAATACTCAAGCTTATACACTTGTTTAAGGCTCCCAAGAGTAGGCAACCCAGGTACTGATTTGCCCCCCAAAGATCCGTATACCAAAAATCCACCAAATTTTGGGCCCAGTAACTGGCTTATAAGTCCTCGACTGCCCACTGCCGTTGCAATTAATGGAACCTGAACATAGACAAAATGCCCCATGTTACCAAGCTTCAATCATTACGTATGGTAGCTTTAGAAAATTTAATGGGTTTGTAGCTTGTAAATTAAATCGACGGTCCTACTTGGCAGTGAGTGAGCATCTCAAAAATAGGGGCCAAATCTGTGATAGATTCCACTGCAATTTCAAGTTTCATAACGTCAGCTCCGGTAGCCTGCATGCATGCAATTACATCACCGAGTTTCTCTGTTGAAGGCTTTCCACCACCATTCAAATAGCTTGATACAATGACTTTGCTATTGGATCGACTGTATATATATTCACTCATGCTGATATCTGAAGCCACCTGCGAAGTTCAGAGACTTTAATATTTGGATCGACTGTACATGGTAACTCAAATAATTTATTTATGGAATGACCATTTTTTGTTGACAAAATACCCTATAAGAAACTTATGACTACCTCATAGTCCATTTCCACAAATTCGACATTTAACTCAAGAGCCCGTCTCAATACTTGCAGGCAAGTGCTCTTGCAGCTTCCCTTGTTCGAGGTCCTTGATGATTTTAATCTGTCAATTGAAAAATTTTAGTATATTTTAGGTAGGGCTCAATGCATGGTCTTTTTTTTTATAATAAAAATGATAATAATAATTATAATTGTTCTCAATCCAACGTCTTTTGTGGGGTGTTCTTTATTTGCTGAAAACTCAGCCATTTTGGTGCCATACCTTTGAAACAACACTTTGTCAAGAAAAGGAGAGTAAAGTCATGACTAAAAACTTAATGAGATTTCATAAACTATAAGAAAATTAAAATTGGGATTCGACTGAAAAATTCGAATTCTAGATATCAAACACGACAATAGTTTTGGTAGTTTTAAATTTATTACTTGGCACTTTATATGCAGTTCATATGCACAATGACGGCGCATTGTATGGCCCGTGTGCTTTTATCAGTAACCTCGTGAACAGTTGTTAGTAATATTGAAAAAGTTTGGTATTTAGATTGGAGAAAGTCCTTTTATGATGTTGTTCTCGTGGTGTTATTTATGAATCATTCTTTACTATTTAAAAGTTATTTTGAAATCACTTAATTATAATTATGCATTAACAAAAATAAATAATAAATTGTAAGAAGTGGTAAAATTTGATTTGAGCGACTTATAAAAACAGTTCTGTATAATTTTTTTTAAAAAAAATTTGATCGACAATAACAAATCATGCATAAATATAGGTATTAATTGATAAGAAACTGATGGCTGGGCTTTGTGCCCGTCTTTGACAGTTCATCTTTAGACCACCTTCACCCATATAACGCCTGTTCCTACCTAACCAACTTCCCCTCTACGATCATCACATATTTATTGTATTTGTAGGGTCTTTGGCATTTGTACATATCGGCCTGCTTACTTGGTCTGATCTTACAATTGATCACATGACCGGTGGTCCAATCTTGCTTTTTCAGCAAACATTATTAATTACTATGGCCTAAACTTTAATACGGTAAAAACACTTGGTGCAAAGCCAATAATGCACTTTAGTACCTCTAGAATTCTGTGTTTTGAATTATTGGCCTTTTCATTTACAAATTACAGCACGACTTTTTATTTTTGCTGAACCATGGCAGGACCCATGTGCCAAAAATGCCCTTTCTTTTATCATGAATTTCAGATATATTATAAACAAGCTAAGCTAACTAATAACCGAGTCCTGAAGGGCTAAGATGATAATGTATAAGCAGCGTGTCTTATCAAAGTGCCCGTAACAGTGCAGTGAAACGGAAGTCAATGTCCAAAAAATAGGACAGAAACTCCAGCATTTGGCTTTCCGGGCCAAGGCCGAGGCCAATGACAAGCGACTGCGGCTCACATTCTGCTACACTCGTAAATTTTAGGGACCGCACTGCTCTTCCCAATTTGGGAATACGCATTGCACGGTAATTCAATATTGTTCTTTAATAGAATAAAGAAATAAAAGCATACAGAAGTAGATTAAAATTGACTTTAATTGAGACTGGTCAATGGAGAGTAACTCCATTGTTCACTGAATATCAGCACTGAACCTTTTAACTTCGTCATTTGCATAACAACATCATATTTATAAACATGATCTGCGTCGATTAATTGTAGTAATATTCAAAATGCAATGCTATTGGGGTGAAGCTAAATGAAGAAAGAAACGCTAGCTAATGACGACGATAGAGGATAGTAGAGTAAGAAAAGTTGCTTCACTTAATTACCTGTAGGAAACGATAGCTGGCAAAGTCCTTTGCTTGATGAGCTTTTCAACTTCAGAAATGTGAGTGAATCTCATGGAATCAATGCAAAGCTCTACAAGATCTGCGCCTTCAGCCTTTGCTTGCTCCGTTGAAGCTTGCATTTCTTCAGTGGTTTCACATTCTAGCTGTGTGCACACCAAGAGCTTGTTCTTCACTGCCATTAGAGAAAAGACAGACTCAGAACGTGGGATGAGATGGCTGTTGTATATTTGTATTGGTTTTGAGCTTACAATCTTCCTGTGAACATGCTTTCATTTCTTTATAACAAAGAAATAAATGTTGCATTCTTTATTGCATTGATATTGATTGGTTGAAGTTCTGCTATAGCTGATTCACTTATGAGAAACAGCCACGTAGCCTTTGTAAAATTTTCTATTACTTTAAATTATTTCATTCAATTGTTAATTTGAAAATTTGTATTATTTTATTATTTAATAATTATGTGACATATTTATTTAAAATAATATTAAAATAATATAATAATAAAATATTTTAAAAGTATAACATTATTAAACAATAAAAAGTTTACAAATTGCACGAGAAGGGGCGAGTCACGTTTCCTTAATCATATAATAAAATATAATCTTTGTTAACATTTTTCTTAAGACTGAAATCTGTGGTCGTGGATACTGGATGAGGTGCAATTATTTGATCCAATCACACGAGTTGTCTACACAATTGAAGGTGATGCCTATTTTTCGATTTAAGAGAAATTTACTTTAATGGATCACGTATTTGTTTATCAAAAGAAAATATATTAACTTAATTTTTTAATTTTAAATATTTTAAGTCATTGATTTAATATAATCAGTGGTTAAATTAATCTAAATCTAAGTACAATTATAATCCAATATAAGTATATTATTAAAGCAATGTGTATTTTAGCACAAATCGTTGTAGCGTAGTGATACAAAGTTAGTTTGCACTTTTTTTTTCCCTCTAAAATGATGAAAAAGAGTTTGATTTTTGACATTACCAATATTAAGAAGAAGAAAAAAGGTAAGATATAAATAAAAAATTAACGAGCAATTTTGTTTTATTTTACTTGATTTTATGAACAATCTTTACGAAAAATCTTTTATAGTATATAATAACTTTTTATGGATTTAAATTGAACTAAACACATTATTTTTTTATAATATATATATATTTTTATATAAAAGAATAATATTATGTTTTCTTATTTTATTTCAATAATTTTTTTATCTTAAATAATATCTCAAATATTTATTTTAATGTTTAATTTTTAAAATAATTTATTATACTATTTTACTATTTAATAATTACTTAACATATTAATTAAGATAAAAAAATTAAATAAAATTTTAAAAAATATAATATTACTCTATGTAAAATTGGCTACAATGACAAAGTTTGTATGTTAATAAATATAATACCTAATGTAAAGAACTAAAATCACTAAATTAAATAATCAATAATGATATTTTACACACGTGGTTACATTATATCGGTGACAATATTTGTGCACCAGTTTATGTTAAGGGTTCAAATCATTGATAAAGGGTTATAAATTTTTTTATTTTTTTAATTATTAGTGACAATTGACAATTTTTTAATTATTTGGCCGATGTAGTAGAATTATTGATAATTGTAGTATAATTATTAAAAATTATAATTTATTTGGTAATTGTTTTTTAATATTATTTTGGCAGTTGTAGATAATAATGATATTTTGTAGAAATTTATATGGTAAATGGTATTATATTGTATATTTTGTTTGTTTGTTTGTTTTTTTTTTCAACATAAATGTAGAGCTCCTAGAGAAACGTGGGGGTATTGGGATAAGAGAATGAGGCTATCCCTATCAAATATCAATTGCCAAGAAGACGTCACGGGGGCACCTACCACTTCTCTCTACTTGACATTTCAATAATTTGACGAACGTAGGGCCTCCCACCCCCACCCCCACCCCCACCCTATCTTCTGAAATCAAAGTCTCTCATTTATTACTAAACTTCTATTTCCATGTTCTCACTTCTGTTACTTTCCAGTAACTCTTGACTAGCTTTTGCCGGTTTCGTTGAGATACTCACATCTCAAACTGTTATTTTTTCCTTTGGCCCTATTACATTTTAAGCTATTTAACTCAGGACCACCCCAATCGTTTGCTTTTGCCCCTTGTGAGTTCAGGTCAGCCTATAAGGCTATAATCATATTCACATTCTATTATTATCTGTTATTCATGTGGATTTTTCTTTTTCTTTTTGTTTTTTAATATGAATGGAGCTCAATCACAAAGGATGTATGTATGTAATGCTACGTATTTTCCATTTTTTTTTTGTTTTAATAGAGAAATTTGCGTGATGTTACAACACAGGCCACTCAATTATGCAATTGGAGTTGGTAGTTGGAAAATAGGACCAATAATGCAGACCACTTTAATAATAGATGTTGTAGGGAAGGAAAAGGAATGACATGTTTATTGCCACGTGAACCTAATTTATGAATCGTCGTGGTTCTTGGGGGAAAAGTTCACATTTCATAGCCCACGAAAACAGAGAAACAATAGAGTATCTTTGAAGTTTTTGTGTTTACTTTTACTTCCATGGACATTGGATCGGTCATCACTGATTAACCATCATCAAGTGGCTTCCATTCATCAAGATTTTAGTGATTCAAACTTTCCAGGAATTCGTTAATCAAAACCCATTGCATTTTATCTCAAAAATTATATGTTTCAGGTATTAAAAATGGGTGCGAGGGATTGACTTATATCTGACAGAGAAGGGTTGCACCTGTTGAATTTATACACGTTTGAAAGAACGCCTTTTGCACCCATGTCAGGTCAGGTCTAAAGTTAAGAATATCTCGACCACTGAGACATTTGGAACCAGTGATAGACCTACAGCAAGATCTGGGGGCTATCGCCCTGAGGAACAACCAAAATATTTTTCTAAATGAATCAATAGTTTTTTTAACATATTTATTCTTTAAACTACTTTTTTTTTTCTTTCTAGTTCCACCCTATTGTAGGACGCAAATATACCATCTCCCCAAAGGTAAGTGGCGGCAATTCGAACTTTAGCCTTGGCGAGGCTGATTGATCTCTGGAGGCAAACAAAAATAATATCATCTCACAAAATGGGAAGAGCATATGGGTTGGGTAGTTGGTACTGAAAAATATTCCAAAAACGATTCAAGACAAGCTATGAACAGCAAAGCTTCGTGATAAGAGGCTGTAGTTTCATCACCTGTGCTTATATTAGACAAATTCCAAGGCATTGAAACTTCGACTCTGCCTTATCTACATAAATGTGAATGAGAAGGCAAATTTACTTACAGATAAGATGCTGCCAGTGCCCACTTTGCCAGTTATGGTAGGCTCTTCATAGCCCGGCTAATTTTTCAATCAGTAAATGGGCAGTTGTTATGTCAAGTGAAAAGGATTTTTATGTCACTATACTATATACAAACCCATCAAATCATGCATATAATTTTGTCTAATACAGCACAATATCAAAAGATTCCGTGGGATTTATACCATGTGCAATAAATCAGTTTCAGTCAATCAAACAAATGCAAATGTAAATTACATGTGGGCAGATGTGAAGAAGGGTCCATTGCATTCATTAATTAAATTAATTTTTTTTTAGTGAATTCGATATCCAATCATATTAGAACACAAAGCAATTTCCAGAAATTTTCTTTAAGACTATAATAAATAGCTGTATAAAGTGATGCAAGTCTAGTCACATAACTTGGCAAGTGTAAACCAACAGCAACAAGGCAAAGCATCACTCCGGTGATCTGCAGTTTCTGCAACTGTGAAATATAACAACATACATACAGAAAAGTTCATAATACAATTGATTTTTCAGGTCTAAGTGTGTTTCATATTATAATGGCAATTCAGCATAATGCTCAATATAATTTCACTCCGTATCACGTTTAACACCAAAATATATGATGTATAATAATCAAATACCTTTAAACCAAATATGAGAATTGCAGTCATATGTATAAAGCTTTATCTTACCTTTCTTAGCGCTCTAATTTGCAGTGAATCTCTTAGCTATCAACAAATAGATATGCTTGTTTCCTCAACCAACAATATGATAAAGCAGGTGATCATTGGCCATTGCTGTCTCTGTCCTTTCAGTAGGAAATTCATAAGAGAGAGATGATGTTTTGCCATAACAAATAACCAGAGAAAAGTGGATTTATTATTAGTGAACCGATGCATCCATACTGGCCATCATTGTCTTAAGAGTAAATGAGGTATTGTTCTACTCCAAGGATTAAAGTGTCAAGAGAAAAGGTAAGATTATTATCATCATCATGTGTCACAACTCAGATTTTCATCATTAAATCTTGACTGTAATAAAGGCATGAATCATGTAATTCCTATCGGTTGGAGCCCACATTTCTCCATTATACCAAAGACCATGTGCGGGAAGGTCTCAACCCGAATCGGTCAAAAAAAAAACAGTGATGCACACGTAATTAAATTTATTATATAAAATTAAATTTAATACTTAATAAATAATCAAAAAATCTACGACCCTTAAAGTTAAAATAATGAAAATAAATTACTTAAAAATAAATTATCATCCTAATAAAATGTTCACTCTTAAAATTTTAACAATTTATAAGAAATTAAGAGATAGTAAAAATCTTACCCAATTCACTATATACATAAATCTTTAATTATTTGATAATCATAACAAACTATAGTGAATATAAAATTTAATAAATAAGTTAATTTTTTATTTAATAAAAAAATATATATATATAATACATGTGGCATAAAAGAATTTATTTTTAAAATTTTAAAACGTATTAAATCATATATTTCAAGATTCTTATCAAATTTATGTTAGAATTCTTTTAATTCAATTATTACTTAGTACTACTTTCATAACTTATAAAATGAGCTTAAAATATCACCCGTCGACAACATACTTTATCAGAAGAATAACACAAGTGAGGCTTAGATTTCACACACAGAGTACACTCATGCCTAAAGGTAAGAGTCAGACCCTTACTCTGATCATTGGTAAGTCCTCCTACATGCACCAATGCATTGACACACGAATGTAAAGACTCGTAAGTTTCAATAGTACCTATAGGACTTTTCTCAACATACAGTAGCATAAATAAATAGATCACATATACCTATCTTGAGGGAGATGCCACACATATACCAATCTCGAAGAAAATGTCACACATAATAGAAAGGTTCCATAAAATACTAAATGTGCCTACTAAGTAAAAATTAAGTTTAGGTATTTTAGAAAAGCAAAACTTATATCATGGACAAAACTTTCACTTCAAAATAAATTTTTTTTATTCAAAACAAACTTTCTTATTCAAATAAAGTCTTATGCAATGTTCATGTTTAATGCCAATTGTCACACCTCAAATATTCTCAAGCGATTACTCGAATATTTGGCGCGCGATAAGACCACCAAGAGGGTATTTAACCCATGATGTGTTACATGGGTTGAAGCTTCTAGAAGGCCCAATTGAGTTGGGTTAAGCCCATTTTTAAGTGGTAGGTGAGAGAGTATTTTGAAGATGACATATTCTTTAGGATATTCTTGTGGTAGATGACATCTTTGGAATATTCTTTTGGATATTCTTCACTTTAGATGTGAACCATTGGATTAGAGTTAATTTTAGTCGTCCATTATATATAATTTTAGCTATAAATAGATGGAGCTCTCGTTTGAGCAAACCATCTTTCAAATTGTAGAAATACTCAAAGCTTGTAATTCTATAGCTTTGTAATTTCTTTTTAGTAATAAAATACGAGAGCATTCTCTCAAATACTTGGTGTGCTTCTTCATCATCTCTTTCTTTGGTTAATTGGGTCTTGTAGGCTACTTAGCACTTGGAGAGTGTCTAAGGCCGTGCGGATTCGAGAAATCAGTCTGTGACAAGTGGTATCAGAGCGAGTTCAAAGAAGATGGTGAAGAAAGTTGTTGGATCATCCAAGATTACCGAAGGGAAGGGTAGAGACCCCAAAGTTAGGAGACATAGAAGTGTTTCGCCAGAAAAGTTCGTTGATCCGAACCATGAACTAGGGGACATGGTTATGAAGCTCGGTGGTGCTGTGAGCAAGGCAACAGATCGCCTTGGGGAGTTAGAAGAGCACGTCGAGAAGCTCGAGGTAGGCCTCAATATTCAAGGGGACAAGCTGCGCTCCCTCATTGATAGCTCCATTGACGAGTATGCTGACAAGCAATGAGACTGGATCAAGGATTTTCAAGAGAAGGTCTTCAACACCATGGACAAAGTTCAAGCCCAAGTAGAAGAGCTGCGTAAAGGGTTTGAAGATGTCAAAGAAAATGTGGTGTTGTGTAAGCGAGCGGTCTCTAATGGCGTAGCTACTCAAAGCGTGGTGGCTGCACCAAGGGTTGAAGCCCCTAAACTGAGGGAGTTTAGCGGCAGACGGGATGCTAAGGAGCTTGACAACTTCTTTTGGCAAATGGAAAGGTACCTCGACGCTATGGGCATGCGGGACGAACATAAGGTAAGTACCGTAACTTTACACCTTTCCGATCATGCAATTCTGTGATGACGTAGGAAAAGCGAGGAGATTCACAAGGGTATCTGCACCATAAACACATGGGAAGAATTGCAATGGGAGTTAAAATGTCAATTCTATCCAGAGAATGTGGTGCACGACGCTCGCAAGCAGTTGAAGGAGTTAAAACAAACAAAATCCTTTAGGGAGTACGTGGAAGAGTACTCTTTGTTAATATTGCCAATTCGCAATATGAGTGAGGAGGACTCGTTGTTCAATTTCCTACATAGGTTATAAGCATGGGTTGCCAATAAGTTAAAGTGGCGTGGAATACAGAATATATCCGACGCCCTTACAATGGCGGAGACGCTCATGGATTACCGCAAGGGAGAATCGGGTAAGTCCAAGAATTCTAAACCCTATCACAGCAAAGGTGGGGAAGCCAATGAGTTTCAACCTCTGGAGAGCAAGGAGGAGAAAGGCAAACAGCCTAAGTGGAAAGAGCAGAAACGCAACGACTATAGAACCAATGGTCCGAAGTCAAGCTGTTTCCTTTACGAAGGGGATCATTGGGTGAAGGACTGTCCATAGAAGAAGGCTTTCAATGCAATGTACGAGGCACAAGAAGAGGGCGAACAAAGCCGTATGGGTTGTATGCAGCTGTTCAATTCCCTCAAAGCCAAAGGGCGTGCCAACGCACCAACGGGAATGACGCTTATGTACATGGAAGCCTATGTTAATTGCATAAAGACTCAAGTGTTGGTTGATACGAGCGCTACGCACAACTTCATCAAGCGTGTGAAAGTGGAGCGCTTGGGCCTTTATGTAGAGAAAGCATAAGGATACCTCTAGTTCGTAAATGCGAGAGCCAAGCCGCTAGATAGGGTGGTTCGAGGAGCTGAAATCCACCTAAGCAAATGGCACGGTGAGGTAAATTTCTCGGTAGCACCTCTCGATGATTTTGATATGGTGCTAGATATGGAGTTCTTATGGTAGTACAATGTGGTGCTACTTTCTTAACACAACTACATATGTATTTTGGAGGAAGGACCTCGAATGATATCTACGGTAAACATGCCCAAGGGTGGGCGATCCAAGCCAAATGCCAAGGTTCTTTCCGCAATGCAACTGAGGGTAGATGCTGAGTGCAAATAAAAGTTACATCCAGCCACAACAACGGGGATAGATGATGATGATTCTATAGACAAGGACGAAATACCAAAGGTTGTTGTAGACGTGCTTGGGGAGCATAATGGGGTCATAGCTACTGCCTTATCGGAAGAACCGCATTCAAGAGGGAAAATTGAGGGCAAGTTGAAGCTTGAGATTACGTTTCCAACTATGGTGTTGACGCCTCCATCAGAGTTAGTGATGGGAGAGTTGCGGGGGCAGCTAAAGGGGTTGTTGGATGCGGGTGTCATCCAAAAATCTAGGGCGTCATATAATGTGCATTTGTAGCACAAGGAGTGGGTTGAAGACAAGCAGCGGCGTGCTAAGCATAGTGTAGGAGACTTGGTGATGGAGACAATACTTCCACCACAACGCAAGTCAGCACGCCCACTTCACAAGGGCCTTAATCGTGGGGATGAGAGAGCAAGGTTTATTGCCAAGAGAGTTGGCAATGTCTCGCATAAGGTGGGGATACCTTTGAGATAGCAGTAGTGGCTACATCAAATGCATTCCGCAAGCTGTTGGAAGCAGTATCGTGGAGGTACAGGAGGTGCAGAATTTGAGCTATACAACCGGGAACCTTTAGGGATTTCCACACACCATGACAAAGGTGAGGAACTCAGGACGAGCCTTGAGTACTTTGTTGAGTGGAAAGGATTGCCCGATGGGAGAGCACGCTCAAAACACGAGAGTGCACAACCATAGTTTGAAGAGCGGGGTGTGCAAGTTCCAGTGAAGACGCGACGAGGGCGTCAAGACCACCAAGAGAGTATTTGGCCCATGGTGTATTACATGGGTTGAAGCTTCTAGAAGGCCCAATTGAATTGGGTTAAGCCTACTTTTAAATGGTAGGTGAGAGAGTATTCTAGAGATGGCATATTCCATGGGATATTCTTGTAGTGAGTGGCATCTTTGAAATATTCATTTGGATATTTTTCACTTTAGATGTGGACCATTGGATTAGAGTAAATCCTAGCCGTCAATTATATATAGCTTTAGTTATAAATAGATGGAGTTCTCATTTGAGCAAACTATCCTCTAAATTGTAGGAATACTCAAGCATTGTAATTCTATAACTATGTAATCTCTCTTTAGTAATAAAATACGAGAGCATTCTCTCAAACATTTGGTGTGCTTCTTCTTCATCTTTTTCTTTGGTTAATTGGGTCTTATAGGCTGCTTAGCACTTGAAGAGTGTCTAAGGCTGTGCGGGTTCGAGAAATCAATCCGTGACACAATGCTCAGAATAAAAACAAAAAGAAATTCATACTTTTTTTTTTTATCAAAACAGTTTTGGCACAAAATATAACCATAACTTAAAACAATACATCATATGCACAAACAATAATATGTTTGTTGCGATCCTCGTAAATGTCTAGAATACTTAATTTTTATCGGATTACGGTAAAAACTAAAGCTCTTTAAAATAAATTCTCTCATGAATACCATCATAAAACTGAAAGCTTAAAGTAACTTGTTAATCCATTTACTTATCTCATTAAATTAACCTATCAAGTCAATTCATCTTACTTGCCAGAATTGACCCTTTAATTTTTTTCAAATTTTTTTAGGGCCTAAACAAAGTGCCATGCTTATGAATTCAGAATATCATAGTCTTAATACATTACTAAAACTTATATAAAAATATAGGACACTAAATCCTTATAACTATATTTTATCTGAATTCCAAAAAGTAGAACAAAAACTTGTCTGAAACCGATCTTTACTGAATAGCTCTTAATCTCCCATTTTTAACAAATAATTTACTTATCAAAATCTCTTGAAATTTGACGAAGCAATTATAGACTCATAAAAGGTTCATCAAAAAAATATTCGTGTCTTAAAGCAACTCAAATATTTTTATATGAATTTCATTCTAGAACCTTCAAATTCTGTTATTCAAAATTCTGCACTGATACTTGTATACTACAAAATTCATAACAATTTGAAAACATAGAATTTGGCCATCAAATTTTAACATGTGATATTAGGCACATAAAAGAATTACAATACCAAATTTCATAATTTTCCAAAGTGTTTTGGTCAGTCAAACAATTCCCGTTGTTTAGTTATATTGCATAGACTGACGGATTCTAAAAACCTAAGGTTAGATTCAAAAATCACTAAAAATCAAAGTTATGGTAATTTTGAATGAATCAAAAGTCTATATAATCCTCTAAATGTATATTTTAATCCAACATAAAGATCTTAGCACAACTTATGACAGAAAACATAACCCAATTGTCAAAATATTATACTGTAACTTGTAAAACTTCATTGATTTTTATTTTATATTATATACTTGTGATTCTTTTAATCAATGGCTTCCTAAATTCAAACCTAATAGCCCTAGAACATACAAATCAGAATCTAATCCCTTACTCTTCTTCATACTTTTCATAAAATTGCTCTTAAATTAATGAATAGCATCAAGAATAATTTAAAAGATCGTAAAATTTCCTCCTTAATCTCTAAATTTTTCTCAAGAATCTTTTAACTCTTTTTCAAAGCTTATGGGCTGTCTTTTTTAGAAAAAAAATATGTATCGTACGATTAAAGACTTCTAAACTAACTTATTTATAGTTTAGAGTTTTTTCTTAGGACACAACTAACTTATTTTAATCCTAATTATATAATATATAATTTTAGTCTAACTAAATATCCTAAATATGTACCTTATTAACTTTGGGTCTTACAGGCCAGGTGGTCACAACACTAACATTTTGCTAGTAAACTATGAAACATGTGAATTATGGAAGGTTGGTGACTGAAACTTGCATTCAAACAAACTGTCTGAAATTAAGAAGGGAATCGACTCATTAACTCTTTTTTAAGCAAGCATAGAAATTTTAGTTATTCTTGCAATCACTGTTTGAGACAAAAGGGATATAACCATCATCAGGATCGCCAGCATCTCAGCATCAGCCAGAAATGATCCTTTGATTTAGCAAGCCTTTGTACCCTGAGTCCGATGCTGTGCAACATAGATGACAGATATGATCCCAGAGAGGGGTTGCTGACTGCAGGGAGGATTATAAAATGTAATATTCTCAGATAAGTCTGATCCAACGGAAATCCTCTCCATATGCCCCAAGAAAAATTTGAACAATGCAGAGAAGATAGGGATCTTTTGACTCCCCTTCAAGTCCACTAATCATCAAGATCATGGGCCAGAAACACAAAACAAATTTCAAACTTGGCTAAGTCCAAAATGTTATGTTTACTTTCCAAGTAAATTTGATCCGTGATATGAAAGAACATTTCTTATATGCTACATCAGGTAATGCTTTAAAATAGCTCCGAGCACATTGAGTCTGCATCAACACTTCAATATACATCAGATTTGGAGTTCTAGACCATTTCTCCGTGTTATACTCATTAACAAAAATACTATGTACAAAAAGTCCAGATATATAGAGATATAGCCATTTTTAGGCTTCATAACTGATGGACTTAGCATAAATTTGCAGTAGAAAAGATGAGACTTAAAAGATTTATAAGGCTCCGTGTCAATGCATTTCTTTTATCCTATTACTAATAAAATGCTAAGAATCCATTCTAGAAGAAGAACAAGCACACAAGAAATCTCAATACTCAATGCTCATGAAGGACAGCAATATGATTGAACCTTGTGTGACATTAAGTACAAATCTAAAACCCATGCTATCAGGTAATTGCTTTCAAACCTTTGACCAGGTCAGAAAATTATGCCTTTTCTATACGTTGGGCAATCAAGTTCACTGCTGCATTTGCTGATGAGAATGCTCCGTGAAAGCTTTCCTGATAGGAAATGGATTCCAATTCTTGAGCCACCTTCAGTAAAATCTCGCCTAGATCTGTTTGTTTCTCTACCAAAGATTTGTAAAATGAACAGGCAGCAACCTTGCTGATTTCCACATTGGTTGGCTCTGGGCAGTACTCATCATCCAACCATCTATGCAGATAACCCGCAGCCACTCTGATTCCTGTAGAGGTGCTAAAGAGTTTCAACAGACAAGTATGTCCGGAAGCACACAATTGACTATTTATACGATTTTATGTCACAAATGCTCATGCATATATGCCCATGAGGTCGGGCACGTACAAACATAGGCCAGAATTAGGGCAATTAGCAACCCGCTCTCACAATGATCATTGATGTCTCAATCACGTTCCTTTCAATCAAATAATGTTCAAAGATAGACTGTTTATTAAGTGGAAATTAAATTGGTATAAAGAAGAAAAAGAAATACCTCTAAGGCTTTGGAAAGGTGAAGCCAATGTTCAGGGACGCAAAGTTCTTGAACCGGGGATTCTGGGAGTTCGTCTCCATTGCTTCGTAAATTTGAAGACAACTGCGATCCTGTGATTGTGGTTAAACCTAATGGTCGCTTAAAGAGGGAAAAATTCTTTACGGGCAAGATGTGATTGAGTCGCAGACTTAGTTTTTGGGGTATAATTAAACCAACAGGTTGTAATTGGGCATGGACAAAATTTTTTGAACAACGATGTCATGTAAGAAAACTATTTAAGTATAATTTAGGAAATGACTTTTCTTCTTTTTTTGATTTGATCCATCTATAATTGTGGAGTCTTTGACTGACAAATTTTTTAAAATAAATATTAGAGAAGTTGATATTTCAGGAGAAGCTAAAGCCAAAAACTTTTGAAAGAATAAAAAGTGAAATTTGTCTAGATGAGCAGACTAGCCAGACTTGAAGCTATATCAAAAATAACTTCCTAGTTACTCATATTAAAGAGGATAGAATTTCTAATAAGTAATTCATTGCCAATGCTTAAAAGACACTTAAAGAAAAAGAGTTCAACTTGTGGATGATATAAATTTATATAGGGAATTTAACATATCCCCAGATATAATTTTGTCACCCCACTCAATATTAAAAATAGACTAATTATTAATTTTTCAATATATAAAAAATGCTGTATGATTTAAATGTACTAGAGTCATAAAAAGTCATCGTGTTGAGGCTATTGTTCAGAAATGATAATGTGTCTTGTTTAGTTGAAACCTTGGTGTACTTAATTTTGATTCAATAAATATCTTTCTTAATTATTAAAAAAAAAATGAAGAGAAATTTGGTTGGGATGAGAATGGGGAATGAAGGGTAGGATTTGGGACGATCGTAGGGCTTGCCGAACAAGTAAACAACGACCTCCTTGCTTCAGTATTTCGAATTTCTGGCTTCTCTGTTTTCTGAATAGTTTTTGATAATTTTATCTGCTGATTTTATTGGAGGCAACTTTGTTTGATGGCGGGAATTATCGGTGGAATCTGCTATGACTTTGGATAAGGAGCTCTAGGGCTTCCCTGTGATGGAAGTAAAACGCTATCGTTTAATTGCTTCTTGTCATGCTCAGCTTTGTGGCGATGTCACATTTCCCTGATGTTGTTTACTTCAAAAACCAGCTTATGGTCTCTGGGTTTTACAGATTCTTTAGATAATTTGCTACTATTAATTATTTGAAATACTTCTAAAGCCTTTTAATATCAAGAATTTTAAGTTTTAACATCAATTTTGGCCTTCACTACCACCAATAAGCTCTAAAGAATCTGTAAAACCACCAAGAAGTGACCTTGGGTATAGAGCTATAGTAATGGTAGAGTTGGAGTTGGTGAACTTGGATTCAGCTGGTCAATCTCTTCCTTAGGGCAGATGAAGATTCTTCGCACTACACACTGAAATTCCCTGCATTTACAGACAATCACCAGATCAATGTAAAGTGAAGTCATTAGCATATGCAATAACATGAATAGCAGGTTTTTGCTACTAAACTGCCATGGGTAGTCTCCAATGAGCATCATGTCCCCTTCATTATCCGAGAAGGTGACATGCCATCCGCTGCTTCCATCAATCAAACTTCCTTTGAAGTCAAACATTTGGTCAAACTCACAAACAAGTTCATGATGCCCATTAAATTGAGTGAGATCAACTGACCTTCCAAGAGCAGTTCCATACATGAACACCTGAAACAGAAACAGACAAAATTCTACCCATATTAGTATCTGAAAACATTAAATTTGATGATCGTAAGGCTGTATGTGAGAGCCATTTTGAATTCAATATTAGTGGTTTAATTAGCAGTGCGTCTTCCTTCAGGTTGCTTCAATCTGCATTGTAAATGTATCTAAAAAGGTATAGTACCTTGGTGCAAGTCCTGAAAACACGGCAATTCTTGCATTGCTTTTCTAAAAGGATGCCAGATACACTCTTTGATGGCTCTGACACTTGGATAGTTTCAGAAATGCTTGACTGAGAAGTTGGAGGGACAGAAAAGAGATTTTCAAGCTCATTGGAAGTAGCAACTTGTGGTGAAGGGAGCTCTGGTGGACTATTGGCTAAATTGACACCAAAAAGCAAGTATCTGCTGCCACCATTCGGTTCAGCACCTGGAGTTCTATTTTCATCCTTCAGTTCCAAAGCATTCCACTTCTGAGACCCAGAATTATCAGAGTTGATATTGGGAACTGTAAAGTTTCTGCTTAATACAGCATTTTCATGAACTCCATAAGGTGTAAATGTTGAGGGCCAGTAATTAGGAAGACCTGTAATTGATATACTTCCAGTGGGAAGTGACACTGAGCCATTGGCATACAAATAACATTGGTTGTGTATTGGAAACTGCAGCTTATCCTCCAAACTTAAATGCATGTGACCCCAACCAAGATTTGGTGGGAGAAACATACATGGAAATAATGGTGGAGGAGGTGCAACCAATTCCGTAACGCCTGTGGCCCCATTTTCTTGACCTTGCAAGACCCCTGAATGATTTTGCAATCTTTACTCAGATGACAGCTGCAACAAGCTTGTTACATAAGAAAGGATCAATAAAGGACGACTAACCATTGCTGAGCAAGGAAGAAAATCCAGGTGGAGATGCATCAACTGTACGCCGCCTTTTTGATTGGTGCTGTACTGATGCAGACTTCTTGTTAGTGCATTCTATTGGTTCAATATTCCAAGGAGAAACTCTTGCTGGATGCATCGATGTGTTTGATGTCGCATCCCATTTCACCTAGAATAAGAAAACAAATTCACTAGAAGAATATAAAAGCAACCAAGAGCCATCTAAATATTGTGAATGGCATAAAAGCATCTGCTTACCTTGAGACATCTCCATTCGGAAGTAGGCCACCTGATTTGATCAACATCTTCAGTTCCAACAACAGTTCCAGCAATTCTGTTTGTAAAGTTACTACATTCAGCAAGAAGCAGCAAGAATTTGGTGTATTTTCCGAAAAAAAAAAAAATCTGTGAAAGCTGCTTTGGTCAGCCAATCCTTGCAGTTACAAGTCATAGCATGACATCACTAAAACTTCCACTGAATTAAGTCCTTTTAAGTAGTGGATCAATTTAATACAGATATGGTACTATTTCATTTCATTGGCAAATGAAATAATAGAAATAACGTAATTGTGAAACAAGAGCCAGATGATAGAAAAAGGCTTGGCCTGCACCTCTCTTCTGCACACTCTTCACCTTCAAGTGCCATTCTGAATCTTGTCCCAACAGAATAATCAAATTCAGTTGACTTCATATATCGATCAAAAGGTATGATAAATTCAGCAGGACTTGTCCTGCAAAAATTCATAAACCAATCTCTATTAAATCATACAGTACAGCATGCTGAATTGAATTGGCTAAAGCTATAGTCCTGCTCTATTAAATTTGACTAGATTGATCCTCAACCATCATCAACTTACCATGGACGGTAGTAGACAGTAAACATGGTCCCAGTAGACATGGCATGTAAAGCACTTGCAAGTATTCCGTGCTGCATGCTATGGCCAGA
The DNA here is from genome assembly GCA_946807835.1 of Ailanthus altissimus. Classification (NCBI taxonomy): domain Eukaryota; kingdom Viridiplantae; phylum Streptophyta; class Magnoliopsida; order Sapindales; family Simaroubaceae; genus Ailanthus; species Ailanthus altissimus. The sequence continues at coordinate 29,071,226 of OX327684.1, forward strand.
TATGACTGATGTTGATACATTGTTCTGTAGTTTCATTGCACGACGAACCCCAACATGAATTTCTCCATTTTCTCCTCTGATTACAATTGGTATCATTGTTATTCACTTGACATGACGGCAGCTATTTTTCCATTCGAATTGGCTAGTCTACAAAAATGCTCAGCTATCCTATATATAGAGTGCAACATCATATATGCATATATGCTAACATCATACAACATGACTTGTGCACAAATAATATATGAAGTTTGAGAAATAGAAATGTAAATAGTTGGTGATGCACACAAGCACACACGTGTGTTTGTGTCACTTCAGCGCATTTATTTTGCAGTTCTTAAAATGCAAGTAGAAGATTCTGTGTCTGTGTGTGCATGAGAGAGAGAGTGAGTGCATGAGTGAAAGAGTGAGTGTGTGAGTGAGAGAGAAACCTGAGGAAGATACATGCATCTCCAGCGCCAAGCTTCTTTGAAGTCACAAATACACTCCAACCACTAGTAAGCAAATGTCGCTTTGGCTGACCTACATTTATTGGGGAGAGACAAGCAGTAGTTAAACTAAGATAGGTTTTACAGGGAAATATTACAGATGGTTACGAAAGAAAATGGATAAGAAGTGTTTTCCATGCTGCAATAATGATAAAATTTCACAAGTAAAATAGCGCAAAACCTTGAGCATTGGCAAAGAAATAGTCATGGAAATGCCTCTAATACTCCACTAACTTGTGCGACTGGTTAAATTAGTTGATGCATAGATTTTTCAAGTATACTGGAGGTAAATTACAGTACCACGATATATATGCCGAAAGCGCCATTCTGACCCATGCAAATCCTTGGCAATTAGCTCCTGTACTGGGGGATCTTGAGACATATCCTGCAACATCTATAGTCTATGAATGATATGGCCTACCTTACACATGCTTCAGGAACAATTGATCCAACAAGGAAAATACTTTAATTTAGAATGTTATAACTGTGAGCACTTTCATAATGCAAGAAATTGTCGGTCATGTCAGCATTCTAGCAAATGATTATAGTAACTACTGGATTGGCCTTACAGGATTCCATATTGTTAGTGGACTGAACAAGTTAAGCCTAGATAAATGGCAGCTATTTGGAAGTTGAGATGAATCCACAACATGGACACTTACCAGTGGTGGAAGACACTCATCAGCATGTCGCTTCGGAACAGAGAATCCGCCATGTGTGCTGGTGTCAGATGGAGTGAGTTTCTTGCTAAAGGAACACACCTTAACTTTTGGAGGCAAAGGTAGAGATTTCCCATCTTCCAAACTTGGCTCATCTTGCTAAGGAAAAAAAAGTTACAAATATAAATATGTTGAAACCCATATATATTACAGGAGCATTTGGAAATAAAAGAAAAAGGAATTATTTCAAGTCAACCGTATAGCATTCAAATGCACATATATTTAAAAGTTTGAGGAAGATCTAACAAAAGTATTAGTTATAGCTACAAACTCATTATGATAATTAAGACTCTCTGAGACCTGAAAAATGAGATACCATTCAAGTTATTGTAGATACATTTGGACCTTCAAGATTTCAGTAGCTAACCTCTGGCTTTGGAAGCAAAGTTATTTGTGCGAACACCTCATCTGTGCCAGCTTCTGCCTGCAAAACCAAAACATACCATCAAGAATACCACCAAAGATGTTCTTGCAACAAAACTTCTAGAACAGCAGCTCATAAAATTCAATTGATACAGTATTATTAGATGGGCAATTTCCATTGTACACAAGTGATGAAGAAAAAAGAATACCTTTAGTTGGACATAGACAACCTCGCAGAGGATCTTAGGAGGTAAGTTATAAATGGGCATTTCCATTTTACCATCTTGGCTTGTGTATGCCTCAACCTGTACCGGATTTGAACAAATAACTAAAAAAATAATTGCGACAGGAAAAAGATAACAATGATTCCTTTTTCAAAAAATCATCTCATTATTCATTATGCTTCATATAGCCATTATGAATTATAGAATTAATTAATAATTAGCTTAACTGAAAATCCTCATCTTATTTCATATAAATTAGTGATCCTGAATCCATAACATGACATCTCTTTTGTCTCTTCTATAACAACTATTGGCTAATTAGAAATGATTCCTTTGTTGGTTTAAAAATGGCTGTCTTGGAATTTTTTTTTTTTTTGAAAAAAGGAACTGGGTTTCAAGTTCCAACGCAAACCAAATCATTAGTCATTAGATTTATGCAAATTGATTTTTTTCGGAAAAAAAAAGTTCAATCAATGCAACAGAGCGAGATATAGGACAGTATAGAACCTGTTCCATGTGACCTTGAGGAAAATAGTAAACAATGTCCCCAGCACGTGGAACATAAGCCAGTGGACCCGCACAGGCACGCCATAGTTCTGTATATAGGTCATCTTTCCCACCTGAAATCATACTCAAGTAGGACTCAAATGAAAAACCATTCTAGTAACAACTCAAGCTATAGAACTTAGAACACAAAACGAAATTTTATTTGTCATTTTTGAAAAGAAAGGGACCCATTTCTACTGATAATTGAACCAAACAAAAAGAACCCAGTTCAGAGATGACTAAGGGAAGAGATCAATGATGATTAATTAATTGCAATCTGCATGAGGTTCAAATGAAATACAGAACATAAAACAAATACCATAAATTGGGTCCATGACTTTTACTTAAAAAAGTCTCAAGTCGAAGCTCCAAACAAATATGACAATACTACTGCTCATAAATCAATTAAAGCCAGCAATTATCAATTATTTGTGTAATGAATAGTTTTCTCCCGTGTTTAATTTATTTGAAAGTTTAATTTTCTTCTTTAAATAACTTTCAAATAAATTAATCACGATGGGCATCAAAGTAATGTTCATTTTGACTGGTTTATATTTTACATGGACAGAGAATTGATTGATATGTTATAAATAGGCAACTCTATTATTTTTATTCTCATAAAAAATAAAATGAAGAATGAAGTTACAGTAGTAAGTCAAAATTCACCAACTAGTTCTGTCATGGAAATAAAAAATAAAATGATTGCAACATTAGCGAAAAGAAAAGAAATTCGAAATTATACCATGGTTGTGGTTGGTAGAAACAGCATCGTCCATACGTTTTCTGCGATGAGCAGCTATCCCAGTATCTGACCCTTTCCCTTCTCCACCCACACCACCCATCTCTCTCTTTCTCTCTTAAAATAAAATGATGAAAATGCAAAAAGAAGAAGACGACGACGAAGAGAGAAAAGAAAATAAAGAAGACCCACAAAAGATATAATTGAAAAAGCTTGCAAATAACAAAAGAGAGATAGAGAGAGATGAGTGATGTAAATATATATAAAACAAGGAGACAAAGAAGAGACTGAAGAGTCCTTGAGAATCAAACGTCCCGTGTCACTCGGACTCTACACCACTGTGCTATTAGTTACCTCCTTCCATCACCACCACCAAGCCAAGACCCTCCTCTGTGCTGTGCGTGTGGCGTACGTGATGATCTTGTAACGTCTATTATTATTATGGCAAGACAAGGCAAGCTCTTTCGAACAGCTAGCTATCTTAATTCTGCTCTCGATGCCTCGCTGCTGCCTCTGAGCCTCTCTCTTTGTACTTGGTACTCTTCTAACTTTTTACGATCTTTACTGATCGCTTTTTTCCGTGTCTCTGCTGGCTGGCGATGTTTGCTACTTTTGCACCGATATCTTCTATGAACTACTTTATTGCCTTCATGCACACACATGCATCACCCCTATGGCCTTCTCCGCCAGTTTTTGCTTCTTTCTATGGAGTGAAATATTTAATGTCACATCATCGCTCGCTAATCTTTGTCACAGCAGCTCCATCTAACGTTGATTATGAATGAAATCTGATTGGATGGGCGCCAATTGACAGTCTCCTGTTTTAGACAGGGGTGTGAGTGTGAAATGTTAATTACTATTTATTATTAGTACTGGATTTTGTCATTATTAATTTAATTGGCAAATTAGGTATATCCGGAAAAACAGCCCTGTCATTTATGTGGGTCATTAAGATGGCCGGGTGGTGGGTTTGTCCTTTTAATCATCCTGGAAGACGAGTGATTAAACGGTATAAGCACAACTGGCTCAACATTAATACGTGTAAATTCATTATTTGTTAACGAGACAAGAACTGCCAGCATGCCCAACATCTGGACTCTGGAGATCAATTCATTGTCTTGAGCCATATCTTATAGACATGATGTATATCCATAGTATTGGATCGAAACAAAATTATTTAAAAAAAAAGAGAGAATAACCTTCAAGGTGTTTTTCCTAACAGAATTAATAACCGTAAAGGTATTTAACCACTTTTTTAATTCTTAAAGTGAAGTTTATTTCTCTTTCTCAATTAAGCATTTAGGTTTAATTTTTTTTTTATGAGTAACATAGTCCACGACAGATTACTTCAACAAATTGAGCACGATTTTAGATATATGAGTTTTTATAATTCGATTTAAAAAGGCTATTGTGTAGGACCTGGATAAAGACATGTCATCATTTAATATTATTATTAAAAAATATATTATTGTGTTGAAATTTATATTTACGTATCATATTATTTTGTATGAATATTTTATTTTATAATATTTATACAATATATTTTATTAAATCGTTAATTTTATTAATTAAATGACATAATGGTTATATTAGAATTTGTGTTTACATGTTAGAATAAAGACATATTATCATTCAATACCACTATTAAAAAATATATCATTGTATTAGAATTTGTGCTTATGTGTCATACTATTTTGTATGAATATTTTATTTTATAATATTTATACAGTACATTTTATTAAATCGCTAATTTCATTAATTAAATGATACAATGCTTGTAACGCTACAGATATTATATAATCTGAGAGAGTTCAGATTTAGCTTAAAGGAATTTAGACTAGCGCTAAAGGTTCGCAACGCTAAAAATTATAATTGCTAATAGTTAGTACTATTAAGAGTTAATATGTTATAAAAGTCAGTAAAATCTAAAACATAGATCATTGTGTTGGGACCTGGATAAAGACATGTCACCATTCAATACCACTATTAAAAAATACATTATTGTGTTGAGATTTGTGCTTACGTGTCATCCTATTTTGTATGATCCTATTTTGTATGAATGTTTTATTTTATAATATTTATACAATATATTTTATTAAATCGTTAATTTCATTAATTAAATTGTACAATACTTGTAACGCTACAGACATTATATGATCTGAAAGAGTTCAGATTTGGCTTAAAGGAGTTTAGACCAGTGCTAAAGGTTAGCAACGTTAAGAATTATAATTGCTAATAGTTAGCACTACTAAGAGTTAGTAGGCTATAAAAGTCAGCAAAATCTAAAAATTAAGACCTTATTTGTAACGGGACATAGACCCGAGAGTTCATCAGTAATAAAATAGTTGCAATAGGTGTTAAGAAATGTTACTATGCACGTGTATTCTCAAACACGATGTTCTTGGTTTAATTCATCGATGCGGGTTTGTTGGTAAAACCCTTTATTATAGATCAATGTATGACCATATTTAGATGGTCTAGATAGTTTTTTTTAGTTGACCATAGGCTTATCGGAAGCTCGTATGGCATACGAGTATTCAGTGAAGATTGAATACTGAACCGGCTCAACGAGGACCCCAATAAACATCCCATAAACCTGTCAAAGGTAGGTCCTCTCGAGTTAAGTAGTGTACGTGATCCTTTGACCTGAGCGCTACGGTGAGCTTGTGAGTGATCCACCATACTTTGGTTCCATATATGTTAAAGACCTTTCATAGTCTGACCCTTATGTGTCGCTGGGTATGGTCTGATACTCATGGAGTCCGGTGTGCGGAGATATAGGATCATCAGTTCATATTGCTGAGTTGTATATTCGAATGCTCCGAGTCTGTATCTCAGAAAAACTTATGGTTATAAGCAATAAACCTAGGACAAAGAGTTTTCTATAAGGTTAAACAATATCGCAAAGGTGTTTGCTTATATTGTTTATTGAGATACGTGCCTAGAGATAAGTTCACGAATGAGCGCGTGGGGATTTAATGGTGATGATCTATATCCCCGCTCCTCCAGGATATAAATGGCAGAATGATTACACGTATGCGCAATGACCTCAACTTGTATGACCTACTGTGCTGATTTGTACTATCCGTGACGTGTGCGTAGGGCATCGATCTTGAACTCACAAAATAGTTTCGTTTGATAAATCGGGCATGGACTTAGGAAGTCCTGCAATATAAAGTGTACTCGTTGTGCACCTGGGCAGTGTACCGGATTGAATAGTTCAATCTAATAAATTTCAACAAATCGGACATTTGCTTCAGTATCCATCGAGATGTGCATGTGTCAAGACTTAAGTATTAAGTGCATCAGTTAGTTAACAATAGTTGTTGATCAATAGGATGATGACATGTGATACATTGTAGGTCAATTATTGTTTAACTTAGATATTATCAAAATAACCTTACTTGTTGGACAAGTAAGATCATTATTTTATTTATTAAATTATTTATTGAATAAAATAATAATTATAATATTTGATATTATTTTAATCAAGTCAAACAATTATTATTTAAATATAATATATGTTTCTATTGAATTTAATAATGATTAAACAAACCATTGAAACACTAATACATGGCAAATTCTTATAAATGGGGCCAATAAGTGAAATGTAAGAAATGAAAATTGTTTCCTCTTTTTCTTGTGAAATTCGACCAACACACACTTACATTATTAGAGTTTATCAATTGTTTAATGTAAATAATTGTAACAAAAGCAAAACCATTTGATACCATGCATGGTGGGGGCCAAAATTGAACAAATCCGTTCACATTTTGGACTACAAAATTTGACAATCTCATCAACCTAATTCCCATATGTTTTATTTCATTTGTTTATTGTAAACAAATGAAACAAAAATAAATGGCAAGTGTTACCATACTTGTGGGCCATTAATTGTTTGTGAGAGTGAAAGTAAATGAAGCAAATAAAAGAGCAATTTTTGCTCATTTGTAAATAGGGTTACATGGCCATTCAAGGAGAGAGAAGAGAGGAAAGCTTTGTTTGTTCTTTCAAAGTGTTGGAAGACATTTCAAGAGTTGAGAGACAAGAGCACTTAACTTCTTCTTTTCTTTCCAAAAGGCCAACAAATTACTTATAATAACATAACGATTTTGGTTATTTAAATATTAAACTAGAACCAAGGTCATCTAGAGCTTATAGTTAGCATATAGCTTAAGGAGTTAAATTTTTTTGTTTAAGAGTTAAACTAGGCTTTAAGTGTTAAACTCCTTGCTGGAAGAGGTTGTCATTCTAAATTACCAAAGCTCACCGAGTTAGGTACTAGAATTGAAAACGAGTTCACTTTAAGGCAGAGACTCTAGCAACATAAATTCTAAAGGCTTGCCAAGGTGATTCTCTACAAACCCTTGTAGTTTTATTTATGATATAACATGAAAATTTTATTATGTTTATCGTTTAGAAAATTATATTTTTGGACTTTCGTTGAGCACAAATATGTATATGATGCATGTTTTTGTAATGACGAACACAAACCCATATGTATGAATCCTAGGATAATCAATACTCACACATTGGAACTAAGTCACTTGTCACTTTATCATCAAGCCTACTAATGGATACACACGTTAGCAATCTAGGCTCTGTCATGTCACCATAGGGTCTAATCACTAGTCCAATTGGAGCCATATCATTTGATGATTAGACTTAGAGATAAAGTCTGATGAAAAAAAATCTCTAGAGAGTCAATGGCAAGTCTTCGCATCGTTATATACCAAGTCTTTATCTAATACTGACATACAGATAAAGCTGTTTAGAGTTATTGGGATGATTTGACACTGAATCCTCTAAGCTTAGAGGGACAGAGTCTATTGACTACTTAATGCTCCAAATTCACTTAACAAAACTGGCTAATTAAAAAATGCCCAATTGAGAAGATGCTTAATACTCCAAATGTTGGAAGGGCACAATTAGTCATATGCCTACATATGAGTTAGATCTCCAAAATGCCTCTCATGAAAGGGATAATTATTTAATTGAGTAGATCTATGTGTCACCCTTGAGAGGTAATCTCTAGGCCGATTCCCTCTATGCTTAAGTTTTATCTCTAATTTTAAATAAAGATAAGAGAAGAATGACAACTAAGACAATAGTTCTAGTAAGAGAAAAACTCTCTCAATTTCCTCTCTAAATTCTACATTTTCTTTAGGAGCAAAAACCTTAAGGATAAAACCATTATTAAGCCACCGTTTAACTTAAGCATTTGAGGGTCATCATCGGTAACCCTAATGGCGCTTACCATTGACCTCATATTTTTTGTGTTCCTCAGGTTCTCTAAAATAACTCAACTCGCCACCATCATTAGACAGATCTTTGGGCGATGATTCATGTAGCAACGATGGCACTTGACGCTTGTAAGCATCTGAAGGAATTGAAGTAAACCAAGTCCATTAGTAAGTACGTGAAGGAGTACTCTTTGTTGATGCTATAGATCCCTAACACGAGTAAGGAGGACTTGTTGTTCAATTTCTTAGATCAGTTACAAACATGGGCAACCAAACAATTTTAAGCAATGTGGAGTAGCCAATATATCTGATGCCTTCATATTAACAGAGACGCTTATGGATTGTCACAAAGGAGAAATGAGAAAGTTTAAGAATTTCAAACCCAATCATAGCAATAGCGGGGGAGCTAAGGAGTTTAATACTTCAGAGAACAATGAAGAGGAAGGCAAGCCGCCTAAGTAGAAAGAGCATAAGCATGATTACTATAAACGTAATGAACCAAAGTCGAAATACTTTCTTTATAATAGGGATTATTGGTTGAATAAATGTTTAAAGAAGAAAACTTTTAATGTAATGTTTGAGGCACAAGAGGTAGGTGACCAGGGGTAAATGAGGTGTTTACATTTGCTTAATTTACTAACGAGGAAGGCTTTCATGTAGATTGAGACTTACTTCAATTGTAAGAAAACTCAAATGTTGATAGATAACAAAGCCAAGCACAACTTCATTAAGTGGGATGGAAATGGAGGTGCTTGGAACTTAATGTGGAGAAAGATAGAGGAGACCTTAAGTCTATGAAAACTATAGCCAAAATGTTGGATGTGGTGGTTTAAGGAGTCGAAATATACCTAGAGACTTGCCGCAACATAGTAACTTTTTTGGTAGCACCTCTTGATGATTACAACGTGGTACTTGGTATAGAGTTTTTGAGACAATATAATATAGTGTCACTTCTTTGACATAATTATGTGTGCATTTTAAAGGAAGGGCTTGCATGGTATTTACAGTAGACAAGCTCAAAAGTAGGCAATCTAAGTCTTACACCAACACTAAACTTATTTTTATAATGTAATCGAATAAAGTATTAGGATTTGTACTTATGTGTCATCTCTGTTTATAAGAACATTTGATATCTATACAATGTATATTTTATTAATTCGCTAATTATATTTATTATATGATATAATGCTTGTAACGTTACAGATATTGTATGATCTAAAAGAGTTCAGATCTGATTCAAATCTAAACGAGTTTAGATTATGGCTAAAAATTAGCAACACTGAGAATTATAACTATTAAAAGTTAGCAGGTTATAAGAATCAGTGAAATCTAAGGAGTTGGAGCCTTGTCTGTAATAGTACAAGGACATGAGGATATACTAGTAATGACATAATTGCAATATGATATTAAAAAATATCATTATGCAAGTATATTCTCAAATATTATGTTCCTAATCTATTTTCACAGATGTAGGTCTGTTTGTGAATCCCTTTGATGTAGTCAATGTATATTTATATCTATAAGGTACAGATGGTTGTTCCTAACTGACCATGAGCTTGGAGCTTGTATAGGCATACAGATATTCAATAAGAATTGGGTACTAAATAGATTCACGATGACCTCAATAGACATCCTATGTAAGCCGTCAATAGAAGGAGAGACAGTATGTCATATCCTTACACTTTTTCATATTATATGTATATGAAATGTCAATTATTGATAAACATATATCTAAGAGATTTATCTTTTTTAAGCAAAGGTTCTTTAAATAATAACTCTTACTATTTAAAATCTCACTATAATGGAAATAATTTCCATTGTGAATATTCTTTATATAAGTATTTATATATATTAAATAAATTTTAGATTGAGTATAATACTACTTGTATATCTCATGTGCATATGTTCCCACTAAAGATCATTAGATAGATTAGGATATATGATTTGATTCTAAAATTATTTTTTAATCCTTTTTCAATAAACTTCCGTCTCTTCTTAAGAGACATTATTAGAAACACATTTTATGTTATCTATTAATCTATTATATATCTAATTATTTTATTAATTTAGAACAATTCTTAAATTTATAAGCAAGTCTAAATTTTTTATTGGTATCCTATAAATTATATGCTTTGATCAAATATATTAATTGGTTGCTCATAGTTATCTTATCTTTATAAGATACTAATCTTATCATTATAAGATAAAATTGAAGATGTTTAGCAGAACATTTCTAATTGTTAATAAAGAACGCTTTAGATTATTGATATAACTTATGTATATTTTTTTAATCTAAAGACACTCTCCTACTGCTTTACATAATCTCTTAAATCTTTCAAAAAAAAAAAATAACAGTTTAGTCTTTTAAACTATACATCAGGAAGTGGACCCTATTGCCATTTTACTACAACTACACACTTTAGTGATATTGACATTTGTAAACCCAAAAGGTAGACAATTCTTGTCAAATGTATCTTTTACAACTCTTACTACTGATCCTAAATATACCTTATCCGCACACTTTAGCAATCTATGATAAGTGCATTTCATATTAACTTGTCAATAAAAAAAATATGTTACCAATACTACCCGCACACTTTAGTGATCTAGGATAGTATTTTCACATATATTTGCCTAATCTCATATTTAACTGGTATAGCCCGAATCATCCTGACTAATCCCTTACACTTTAGCGATTTTGGGAGTGACCAAAATGACTCGTCTAACACCGTATTGATAAGACGAATCATTGTATAACATTATCTCATAATACCATACTATTTAATTTGATTAAGAGAGATTTAAATTTAATTATTATTAATTATTAAAAATATATATTATTAATAATAATAAATTTTTGCATCACATACGAATCTAATTTATTATTAAAATATTTATTTATGCAAGTATAACTAACTCCCACTAATAGGGCTCCCATTATGATTAACAACATAAACAAATGATTTATAATTTTAATATAATAATATAACAATTATAATTGTATTAAAATTACTCCACTTGTAAATAGGAGTATTATGTTTAGAATAATTAGCGTTAAAAATTGAAGGTTCTAGAATTATACTATATAATGCTTCAAAAAAAATTTTGTACTCTTTTTTTTTTCTTCAATACCCGGACGTCGCAGCATCGGAAAACAAATGTTGCGGCGTTCATCTAATATGGCCTTGTGCCGCGGTACCTGGACGCTAGCACTGCGAGGTCCAACATTAAAACCTCCTGGCGTCGCGGCTCTCAGGTGAGTATATTGGTTGGGCGCTGCAGCGTTGGCCATTGGAACAATATTTCGACCTTTCAAATACTATTTTTGCACTCGATTTTTACAATTTTCTCTTAGGTTTTATATCCAAACATCATCATCCTTTAATTATAAATACTATCATGTTTAAGAATACTACAATATATTCATCATCATGTTTAAACATCAAACATCACATTATTCAAATTTTAAACATCATCAAGTTGTTTAAATATACAACATCACCGTGTTAAACATATTTAACAACAAGAATTATCAGATACTCAAATTAGCATGCTCTAATACCATTTATTGAGTTAAGTGTATGATATATGTGTACATATAATTTTAAAAATTTACTAAACGCAACAGAAGTATTTTAACAAAATACACCCAATTTAACAAATTAAGCACATATATCACATATATGTACATTTATAACTATTATACAAAATTTATATATGATGAACAATTATGCTAAAATAAAATGTAAAGAACACTTATCTAATGAAGGTAATTTTACAAAACCTTCAAGTCCTCCAACCATCTAAGTGAAGAACTCACCTTGAAGTATATTTTTGAACAATTCTAGTCCATTACGGTTTGATGAGATTAGGAAACTAGAATGGTAGCTTTGATTTAGAATTTTCAACAATATGTATTCAAACTCTTTGAGTATAATTATTTATTTCTAAAATGGAGATGATAAATATATGTATACAACTCTTGTATAATTGATGGAAATAATTTTCATAGGATAATTATTTTTGAACAACTCTTGTTTAAAATATATATCTTTTTCTCCATTTTCTTTTATTCATTTTGAGCCATTCATGAGAGAAGAAGATGAAGAGAAGTTTTTCTATGTTTTCAACACTTAAAAGAACAAAACTAAATTCTCTCACTTACCTCTCCTCCCTTGGCCGAATGAATACACATAAGTGTTAGGAAAAATTTTCATTTTTGTTATTCAACATTTGATTAAACAAAAACAAGTGCTCCATTTATCATTATTATTCGCCTTCCACTCAAAATAAATTATCAATCACTAGAATAATGGTCACTTAAATTAATCTTTACCTAACAAGTATAATTACTTTAATTATATTAGGTAAATAAATAGTTAATATCTAGGCCCTCTCTTTACATATATAAATACAATTGCCATGATTAATTTATTTTTAATATTATCTTAATAATATAAATTTTAATTATTCAAAATAATTTTGAATAATTACTTCTACCTTGCTTATTTTTACTACGAAGGTTAAATAGTAAATTGAAGGTAAAAATAATTTATAGACCAATTTGTATCACTTGTCAACATCTTATTGATTAACAACTCTTGTTAACTAATTAAGTGATGTACTTAACAATTAAGTCTTGCAAATGTACATCCGAGAGATCCCAAAACAATTATTCAATTTTGTTAGAATTTATTGGATCGAATTATTCAATCCAGTTCGCTACCATAATACGCAATGAGTATACTTTATATTATGAGACTCTTTAGGTCCACGCTCAATTTTTCATATGCAGCTCCTCCATACGTCCATGAACGATGCCCCACACACACGTTACGAATTTTACATAAGTAGCGCGTTAAACTATGCAAGTTGAGATTATAACATATTCATATAATCCATTCGTCATTTATATTCTAGAAAAGTATAGATATAGATCATTATCGCCAAATCTCTATTTGCTCAACCATAAACTTATCTCCAGATTTATATTTTCATAAACAATATTCACAAACTCTTTTGTGATATTGTTTATCCCTTCAAAATATATATTTTTTTAGGTTTATACTTATGGCCACAAGACTTTATGAAATACAACTTCAGAGCATCAAGATATACAACTCACTCATATAAGATAATGAATCCCATATCTATGCACACAAAACTCCATGAGCGTCGGACCATACCCAACGACACTCAGTGGTCAGATCATGAAAGGTTTCTGACATGTGTGAAACTAAAGTATGATGGATCACTCATAAATCCACTGTGGCACTTAGGTCAAAGGACCACAAATATTACTCAACTCGAAAGACCTTCCATTGACGGCTTTATGAGATATTTATTGGAGGTCCTTGTGAGTCTATTTAATATCCGATCTTTACTGAATATCTGTATCTCTATACGAGCTTCCACTAATCTCATGGTTTGCTAAGACTAACCATCTAGACTATCCAGATATAGACAAACACTAATCTATATTAATGGGTTTAACTGATAGACTCGCATCAATGAAACTAGATCAGGAACATAGTGTTTGAGAACATACTTGTATAATGATATTTTCTAGCACCATCTACAACTCTTTGTAACTATGTCATTACTAATATATTATCAGGTATTTGTCTCATTTCAGACAAGGCTTTAACTCCTTAGATTTCGCTAACTCTTACAACTTACTAACTCTTAGCATCACTAACTCTTAGTACTTATAACTATTAGCGTTGCTAACTCTTAGTATTGATCTAAACTTTTTTAGACCAGATTTGAACTCCTTCAGATCATACAATGTCTGAAACGTAACAAGTATCTTACTATTTAATAATTTTAAGGATTTAATTAGAAATGATAATTGTATAAATACTATAATTAACTATTTATACATAATGAGATAGCACGTAAGTATAAATCCTAACACCATGAACGTCAAAGACCTTTCATGGTCTAACCGTTGCGTGTCATTGGGTATGGTCTCATGCTCATGGAGTCCGGTGTGTGTTGATATAGGATCTGTCAGCTCACATAGAGAGTTGTATATCAAATACTCCAAGATTGTATCTCAGAAATAGGGAGTTGTATATCAAATACTCTGAGATTGTATCTCAGAAAGTCTTATGGCTATAAGCAATAAACCTAGAAAAGAGGTTTCCCACATGGTTGAATAATATAGCAAAGGTGTTTACGTATTTTATTCATCTTGATACTAATCTGGAGATAAGATTATAGACGAGCTTATGGGGATTTAACAGTGCTGATCTAAGTCTCCGCACATCCAGGATATAGATGATGGAAGGACTATATGTATGTGCTTTAACTTCAACTTATATGGTTTAACGCGCTGATTTGTAATATCTATGACATGTGCGTGGGACTTTGATCACGGACTTATAGAATAGTTCTATTTGACAAATTAGACGTGGACCTAGAGAGTCCTACAATATGAAGTGTACTCGTTGTAACTAAAGCATCGTACTAGATTGAATAATTCAATCCAGTAAAATCTAACCAAATTTATTATTTATTTCAAGTACTCTCGGGATACGAGCTTGTCAGTATTTAAGTATTAAGTGTTAGGGTTGGTGCTTATATGCCATCCCTGAATGTACATATATTTATGTATTTATACATGTGTACATTCTCATTAAATCGCTAATACCTATTTATATGATATTATGCAATGTAACATTATAGATATTGTATGATCTGAAGGAGTTCAGATTTAATCTAAAGGAGTTTAAATAAGGGCCCTCAATTGGCCACACTGAAAGATATAAATGATAAATGTTAGCACAGCTAATAGTTACCTGGTTATAATACTCAGCGAAGATCCAATAGTTGGAGCTTTGTTTGTAATGGGACAAAGACTTGGGAATATACTAGTAACTGTATAGTTACAAGAGTTGCAATCAGGTGTTAAGAAATGTCAGTTGCGCAAGTATGTTCTCGAATATTGTCCGTGGTCTATTTCTGCCAATATTAGTCTATTGGTGGATACATTTATATAGATCAACATATGTCGTACCTATAGGGTGTAGATGGTTATTTATAGTCGATTGTGAGCTTGGAGCTCGTATTGACAAATGGGTATCTAGTTAAGACTAGATATTAGATAGATTCACGAGGGCCTCCGATAGACACCTTATGTAAGTCATCAACGGAAGGTCCTCTCGAGTTGAGTAGTATATATGGTCCTTTAACTTGAGTGCCAAGGTGGGCTTATAAGTGATCCATCATACTTTAGTTTTACTCATGTCACTGACCTTTCATGATGTGACTGCTAGGTGTCACTGGGTATGGTCCGATGCTTGTGGAGTTCGGTGTGTACAAATATGGGATCCGTCAGCTCGCATAGGGAGTTAGATATCCAGATTTTTGAGATTGTATCTCAGAAAGTCTTGTGGCCACAAGCATTAATCCTTAGAAAGAGTTTTCGCTAGGGTGTAATAATATAGCAAAGGAGTTTGCACATATTATTCAGTGAGATACAAGTCTGAGGATATGTCATAGATAAGCACAAGGGGATTTGATGGTAATAATTTATATCTCCGCACATCCAGGATATCATGACGAAAAGACTATACGTATGCGTTGCGACCTCAGCTTATATGGTTTAACGCGCTGATTTGTAATATCCATGGCGTGTGCGTAGGGTATTGCTCACGGATTCATGGAATAGTTATGAGTGATTTTAAACCTATGGTGCATGCATGTGGGTTTGTGTCTATTATTCAATAAAAATATATGTATCTCATACATACATGCGCAACGAATGAACGGAATTCAAATTTCATAATGATAAACACAAGTAAATATTACATATTATCTCATAAATGTAAAATACTTCAAGATTGAGAAATAATACCTTATCAAGCCTTTGGTATATTGTCGAACCGGAGTACCCGCCTTGAAGCAACTTGTTCACAATTTTAATTCCTTAATATGGTGAGGTTAAGGAAGCTAGAATAACAGCTTTTCCAGCAAAGGATTTAACTCTTGAATTCTTGTTTTTACCTTGTAATATGAGTGACCAAAATGGAAGAAAAAATAAAAGAGTTGAGTTTTTGTGCTCTCAACACTTAAGAGAATTTTCTCACATTTAGTGAAATTCACTTCTTACTTTTTTCTTTACACCTTGCATGAATTTTAATGATTAATTGAGCAACTAATTGCTCTTTTATTTGTTTATTATTATCTTTTATTTTCTCAACTAATGGCAACCATTATATTTGCCATTAGTATTTTGTTTATTATTATCT
Source organism: Ailanthus altissimus (assembly GCA_946807835.1). Taxonomy (NCBI): domain Eukaryota; kingdom Viridiplantae; phylum Streptophyta; class Magnoliopsida; order Sapindales; family Simaroubaceae; genus Ailanthus; species Ailanthus altissimus. Next base: position 29,087,800 of record OX327684.1, read on the forward strand.
TTCATTTTCTCACATAATAGTATCCATTATGTTTGACATTAGTTTTTATTTATTATTTTCTTACAATAAACCAAATTAAAACAAAACAAAACAAAATATCATTTAAATGAACTTAACCTTAATTTAGACCAAATGAGAAAACACTTTCTCATCATTAAGAAACATCTTAAAGCCTGTCATTAACAAATGCCACCCATTTATACTTATCTTATTATTTAATAAATATTAAACAAATAATTTAATCATATTAAATTATGGCAAAAATATATGTCAATTTAAATAAAAAATTAATTGTTTGATTTTAATTTAAATAATAATATCATATTATTATTATTATTATTATTATTATTTGATTCAATAAACATTTTAATGAATAAAATAATGATATTATTTATCCAACAAATAAAGTCATTTTAATAATTTTTAAATCAAACAATAATTGACCTACATGTGCCATGTGTCAATATCCCATTAGTCAACAATTAATTATTAACTAATTGATAGACTTAAATCTTAAGTCTTACACGTGCACGATCGGAGGAAAACCGAAGTAAATGTCCAATCTACTGAAATTTTTTAGATCAAACTATTTAATCTGTTACGCTGCCCCAGTGCACAATGAGTACACTTTATATTGCATGACTCTCTAGGTTCACTCCCGATTTGTCAAACAGAACTATTCTGTGAGTTCGAGATTGATGCCCCACGCACACGTCACGAATATTACAAATCAGTGCAGTAGACTATACATGTTGAGGTCATAGCGTATACGTATAATCCTTCCGTCAATTATATTCTGGAAAGTAGAGATATAGATAATTACCGTCAAATTCCTATGTGCTTATCCGTGAACTTATCTCCAGACACGTATCTTAATAAATAATATATGCAAACACTTTTACAATATTGTTTAACTCTGTAAGAAACTCTTTTCCTTGGTTTGTTGTTTATGGCCATAAGATTTTCTAAAATACAATCTTTGAGTATTTGGATATATATTAACTCATTTATATGAGCTAACGGATTTTATATCTGTACACATCGGACTCCATAAACATCAGACCATACCCAGCGACACCCAGCGGTCACACCATAAAAGGTCTGTGACATGTGTAGAACCAAAGTATGATGGATCACTTACAAGCCCACTGTGGTACTCACGTCAAATGACCACGTAAACTACTCAACTCGAGAGGACCTTCCATTGATAGCTTCATAGGATGTCTATTGGGATCTTTGTTGAGTCTATTCAGTATTCAGTCCCTACTGAACACATGTATGCTATACGATCTTCCAGTAAGTCAATGGTTAGCTAAGAACAACCATCTAGGTATAGTTTACATTGGTCTATGTAAAATGACTCCATCGATAGACCTGCATCGGTGAATTAAGATTAAGAACATATAATTTAAGAATAGACTTACATAATAATATTTCTTAGCACCTATTTCAACTCTTGCAACTATGTTATTACTAATGTATTCTCAAGTCTTTGTACAGTCACAAACAAGATTATAACTTTTAGACTTCACTAATTAATATAACATGCTAACTCTTTAGCATTTATAATTTTCAGTGATGCTAACTCTTGGCATTGATCTAAACTTCTTTAGACCAAATCTGAACTCCTTTAGATTATATAATGTCTGTAGCGTCACAAGCATTGAACCATTTAATAATAGTAATTAGTGATTTAACAAATAATGAACTGTATAAATATCACAAAATAAAATATTCATACAACAATGGGATGACACGTGAACATAAATCTCAACAATAGTATCATTTGACAAATCGGGCATGGACCTAGGGAGTCCCGTGATATGGAGTGTACTCGTTGTGCACTGAGACAGCGTACCGAATTAAATTGTTTAATTCAGCAATATTCAGCATTACCACAGGAATACGTGCGTATTTGTATTTAAGCATTAAATATAACAATTAGTTAATAATTGTTATTTACTAATTGTATAATGACACGTAGCACATTGTGGACCATCGGTTGAGTTTACCAAAATGTAAGATTTGGTGGAACCCACTAAAAAATAGACTTGGTAAGTATTCATGAGGAGTAAAACAGTCTTTTTATATATTGATTATTTAATTATTAAATAATCAAAATATCTCATTATAATATATTATTATATTATTATTGTGATATAGTTGTCACCCATTATTTTTTTATATTATATTATTATTTTATATAATAATATTTTTGTTTAATAATGGTTGCCATGTGTAATATATTATATTATATAATATTGTTATTACATATATATATTTGACATGTGTGTAAATTGTGGTGTGTGTATGTGAAATAGAAGAAGAAAACTAAAAATCGTTTCATTTTTCTTAGTGTGCATAAGGGAAAAATGAGAAAAAAAAATTAAATTGTTTTATTTTTCTTGTTGTGAGGCCGTGAAGGAGAAAAGGAAAGCAAAATGGTTTTGTTTTATTTTTCCTTCTTTGAGGCTAAGTGAAGCAATTGTGAGTTATTTCAATTTTTATTTTATTTCTTTTTAGAGAAAATAAAAAATACACACAATCGGCCATTTTAAAAGTTTAAGAGTTAAGCCCAGTGCTGGATATGGAGCCTACTGTTCTAGCTTACTAAGTCTACCGAGTTGGTGATTAGAACTGCTAATGAATTGGTCTCTAAGCGGACTCCGAGGATACACGTATATAACGTTACACGTTATGGTGATTTCTCAATATTTTCAAATACATTAATGTGATTAATATGTTATTTATTGTGTTTATTGTATGATTTAATTATTCTATAATATTAAATATGTATGAGATACGTATTTTATGCAATAAATACTATTGCACATACATACACTCACGTATATTAGATCCCCGACATTAAGTAGTTGATAAGTGTTGTTAACCAACTGTATATTAACACGTGGTGCATAATGAGTCTTTAGTTAAGTTTAACTAAGTGTGTGGCATGGTGAGACTCACTAGCGGATTTATTTGGTAATTAAGTAAGTGCTTAAGGGTAATTTTATATATTGATTATTTCATTATTAAAATAATCAAGATATTTAATATTTTAATATATTAAATAATATTTAACTCAACCATGATTAAGAGTTAACCAACATTGAGTTAATATTTAATAATTATTTAATATTATTTTATTTAGTACTTGATGGCTAAGTAATTTAATTAACTTGGGTTAATAGTTGACCATAGTTTAGTTAAATTATAAAATATTTTTTATATTATTTTATTAAGTGCTTGGCCACCAAGTAAGTTACCTAACCTAGGTTAAAGAGTTAACCATGGTTTGGTTAATTTATAAATTATTATATATATGTGAAATGGAAATAAATTAAAACATTTTTTGGTTGCTATGTTGGTTGACTACTTGGGAGAACAAAAACAAAAGAGAAATTGTTTCTTAATTTTAAAATGCAAGAGTTGCATTTATTCATTTAACTTGTTCTTCTATAATTCAAGCCACCATTACAACAAGTTTTGTCCATAAGTTTAAGTGTTGAACAAGAATATAAATGAACAAATAGATCCTAGATAAAAAGCTTATCTTGGATTTGATTTAAGTGTTAAATCTGTTGTTGGATTTGAAGTTGCTATTCTAGATACTCAAACTCACCACTGTTGAGTACTAGAATTGACAATGGTTGCAATTTAGGGTGGACTTAAGTAACTTTTGTTCAAAAGTTACATTGGTAAATTCTTAATCTTCATGTTAATTTGATTAATATGTTATTTATTTGTGTTTATTATTTATTTTATACTTCCGCTGCACATAAATATGTATGAGATATGTGTTTTGTATAATGAACACAAATACCACTTGCATACACAGTGTATTTAATCGACACTGACAGAAAGAGGTCAAATGTAAAGAAGGGACATATCTAACCACAATGTGGGGACGAATTATAAGGGAAATGGGTGGGGGGGAGGGGAAGATTAACTACTGATGAAAGTTGCGGAAGTGTTCATGGAGCACAAAGGTATTATGGCAATTGTCTTACCAAATAATCTACCACTAAGGGAGATGATCGATCATGAGTTTGAGTTGAAGCTAGAGTCTAAGCCCTTAACCAAAGTACTATATCAGACTTCTCCATCGAAGTTATGAGAGTTATAGGGGTAGTTCGAGTTGGTGGGTGTGGAAGCCATCCAACCAACTAATATGTCATATGAGGCATCTAAGCTTTTCCAACATAAGAAGTAGGTTAAAGACAAGCAATGGTATATCAAGTATAGCATGGGGGACTTAGTGATGACGAAGATACTTCCACCACAACAAAAAGTCTACAGGCCCACTTGACAAGGGCCTTATTGATGATTATGAGAGGGTATTTTCTATTGTTAAAAGAGTTGGCAATGTCTTGTACAAGGTCGGGTAGTCTTGAGATTAAGGCTACATTTGTTATTCCACGCAACCTGTTTGAAGCCATACCATGGAGATATGGAAGACGCAGAGTGTAAGCCACAAACTCGGGCACCTTTGGGGATTTTCACATCAAATAACAAAGAGGCAGAACTTACTCTTGGTGTAAGGATAGTACGAAAGAATAAATACCTTCAAGTTGTTAGTACTTTATCAAGTAGAAGGGGTTGCTTGATAGCAAAGCAAATTGAGAATCCAATAACGCATTGTTTGTAGAACAAGGTATACAAGTTAGAACGAAGACGTGACAAGAGTGTCATATAAATTTAGTGAGGGAGAATGTTACACCCTAAATTTTCTAAAATATTTTCTCAAACACTTGTTGCGTGACAAAACCTCCTAGAGATTATTTAAACCCATGAAGTACTATATGGACTAGAGCTTCAGAAGGTTCATTGATTTGAATAAGATATTTCCCAAATTATGTGTAGCCATCTTAAAATATTCTTTGGCACATTTTTCTATCTTTATTACACACCTTTAGACTTAAATCATTGTATAACATTATAAATCTTAGCCATTGATTGTATTGAGCTATTACTATAATTAGGGGAAGCCTTTAATTGTGCCAAACTGTCTAACTTGTATATTTTCTTTAGTTATATAAAAGAGTATTTTTTAAAAAAATAAATTTTGTGTGTGTGTGTTTCTTTACTTTTTATTTATATGGTTTTTCAGGTTGCTTAACACTCAAAGTATCTAAGGTCGTATGGTTCTAAAAAGTTCATGACATGTTACATAGATCACGAGATTTTAACTCCAATATATAAAGATTGACTTGATCTACTGTAGGTGACAACCATTGTCTCAATGCTCGAATACTACTTTTTTGTTCTTTTGTTTTTGGTTTTTTATAATTTATTTAATTATTTTATAAGTTTGTAATTAAAATATGAGAATAAACTAATAATATTATGCCACATGTCCTTGCATATATTATATTTATTTAATTACTTTAAATATTTTAAAATATACCAATTGTATAATATTACATATTTTATAAATAAACATAACTATTTTTTCATTAAAGTGCCAACTCTATTTAAATCTAATGGTAATTATAATTTAAAGTGTATTATAGTAATTATAATAGAAACCATCTAATTTAATAAAAATCTATAATTAAATTATATTTAAAGATAATTTTTAAAATAAAAGTATGAGTATCCTTTAAACTAGGAATGACAAAATGACTTGTAAATCTGTAAACTCTCTAGAACCTACCTATGTTGAAAAGGATTTGGTGAGATTTGAAGTGAATTTAGAATGAGTTTGATACACAAAGTTAAAACCATAATGAGTTTAGGACAAATATAATTTTGGTGAAATATTTTGTGGATACCCATTATATTTACATTTATTTTTCTAAAAAGAAGACTAAACGATATTGATTTGGTTGTAACCTTAAATAAAATTAAAATAACAATTTTCATGCCTTCTTTGATCTATCAATTGTTCTTGACTCACTTGATGTACGAACGTTGTCTCTCAACTTTGTTATTTGTGATTCTCTATTCTAAAAAAATTATTAATTCATGCTCGTCAAATGTTTATTAGATTATCAAATAACATATTTCGATTTCTCTTTAATCCTCATCTCACTTACATGATGGATATTGATAGCCATTTTATTTTACATTTCTACTCTTTTAATGGACAAGGACAATTTTGTCCCAATATTTTGGGTTAATTGATAACTTTGCTCCAATTAGATTAAAAACACCTAATTTTATCATAATTTGTTAATTTTTGTCGTTAGTTTCATAGTTGAAAGGTAAAAAAGTAATTTAACCATAGAAATAAATTACATTTTGGACATGTGGCATAATCTTATCCATTCATTTCTTTTGAACACGTGGTGAAATCTCATTCATTAATTTAATTTAATATAATTTTTAAAAAAATAAATTTAATAAAATGACATGTGTCGTAATATAATTAATTACTTTGGACATGTGTCAGCATGTAATTCGTTTATATGTTATTAAATAGTTTTTAAAATAAATAAAAAATTAAAATTAAATTTGCCTTTATCATTATAAAATAGTGGCCGGTCTATTGTCGGCTGTCATTTTTAGGCGACGTTTCGACGATAAAAATGATTAAATTTTATATTATACTCCATTTTTTTAATCTATACAATGGTGTAGTCATTTTTTATAATAAAAAAAGACTAAAAAACGGTAAAAAATAGTGGAGAGGGGCAGCAGCCACCGTTAAACAAGTCACCGCCCTTACCTATGCACAAACCAATAGGGGCTGTAAAATTTGAATGGCCTCACCATTGTATAGATGAAGAAAACATAGAGTCCGGTGATATAAATTTTGAATATTTTTACTGCCCTACCATTACTGTTGACACTAATTAATATTTTTATTTATTTTATTCTAAAATATAACTAATTATATGTTGACACGTGTTTAAAGTAACTAATTATATTACAACGCGTGTCCATTCTTACATTTTTACAAGTCTGTTAATAATGGGATTAAATTGGTAAATGACTATTAAAAATAAATTTTTAATCCAAATAAACGAAAAAAATAGCAGATTAAAGTAAAATTGAGTATTTTAAATCTAATTGGGATAAAATTGTATTTAGACTCAAAATATTAAGGCAAAAAATTGACCTTATCCCCTATTTAAATGTTGCTATACTATTAGCTTAACTAGTTAGCAAACTAGCTTATATTAAAATTATAATATGTCAATATAAACTGATTTATAAGACATGTTTTTAAATCTTGAATCAAGCCTAAAAAAATATTCTTGTTTAATTGAGTTTTTTTTATAAAAATTATGTTGTCTAGTTTATGTTAATTATTTTTTAATTACTTTTATTAGTTTTAACTTAGAAAAGAGTTTAACTTTGGTGGCAAGATTTTTATTAAATTTAAATTTGTGATATGATTTTGATTGTTATATTTTATGAATTTTTAAAAAATTAATGTTATAATTTTATAATTTTTTATTATATTAATTTATAACCACTTAAAATTCATAGATAACCCGTTATAGGTTTGGTAAATAGTGTATATCTATTAGAATAAATTTGGTAATAAAATTCTAAATTCACAATAAATTTAAAAAGTATTTAATATTTTATTTTTAAAATAAATATATATTCAAATTTAAGATTATTCGTCACACATCTAATCCACTATCATCCTTATTTTAAACTAAATTTTAAGGGTGTAACTTTTTCCTCTTAAAAATAAATGTATGTAATAATTGTTAACATATTTGACTTCTATTTTAATTAAGTTGTTCAAATTTTGATTTTGAGATTTTTTTTAAATAAAAAAAATAGTAAACTACGAGCTATGAACCAATCAATGAATATAGTGGGGTCAAAGTGATTGGTTAGGAGAATCGACGAGGAAAGCAATTACAATGTTGAAAACGACATGAACTTAAAACATCCTGGAACCAAATGCCAATTCATTAAACTCGTTGTTAAATCCTAGCACTTTCAAATCCCGTCGATATTTAATATTGTTACTCTGCATTGCTGCCTAACCATCTTCCAACAAATATGTCCAGATAAAACAGAGTTCAAAAGATGATATCTGAAGGTGGCCTCGCAACGCATGTTTGTTGGTGTTAAAAGATTAAAGCCGTTACATTTCTTTATTGTTATTTTTTGTTTTTTAATTATTTGTTTACTAATAATTAGTGGCATGAGTTTTGTTAAGTGAAATCAATTATTCTTTATTTTAACTTAAAGCGTTACAAAGATCTTGTTCATTCGCATTAGCTAAAAGTTTGAAAATTCGCTAGGCTTTTTGTGTTTTTCTATGAGAACTAGTATGAATTAGCTGTTTTATAATACTTGTGGATGTTGGGGGAAATATTTCACGTGTTTGATTTGATCTAACCTATTAGGAAATGATATTGATATTGTTTGTGCCCAAATTTGGTAAGTCTACAAGCTTAGAGGCACGACTGTCTTTTGAACTTAAATGAATAAGGATTTATTTATTAAGGAAAAGCAATAATTTAGTAGAAGTTGTCAGAGTTTATGGGACAGTGAGTGAAAAATTACTTATAGAGAATTACTTATAGAGAATAACTTGACTCAATTATTTTTAAAAAAAGTTATTAAAATCATGTTTAAGGCCAAATAAGGTATTTCGTGTGTGTAGAGCTGAGTAGTGAGGAGTCTAAAACATATTTCAGAGGCTAAGGAGACTAAGAGTTCATAAGATGGTTAATAGATGATTTAAATTAGAACTGAGATTAGAAAACTATTCAGAGATAATTATAACAAGTAGGACTCAGTAGAGCTCATCTCAACTGAGCTTACAACTTAATATTATTGCAACTAATAAAAAAATATAATACAAAGAGAATCACACACACACACACACACAATTTTTTGTGGTTCAACTTAAAAGTTTACATCTATTGGTAGAGCTCATAATTAAAATCCATTATATGAAGAAGATATTATAAAGTATAAGTTACAATAAGAGTAATGTCACTTAGGGGTGGGCAAAAAACCGAAAAACCGAACCGGACCCGAAAAACCGAACCGAATTGGTCGGTTCGGTTCGGTTTTTCTCTTGGTCGGTTCGGTTTTCGGTTTTTTATTTTAAAAACCGAAAAATTCGGTTCGGTTTTCGGTTCGGAAGGCCGAACCGAGAACCGAACCGAAAAAACCGAATTTAAAAAAAAATTAAAAAATTAAAAAAAAAATTAAAAAAAAATTAAAAAAAATTAAAAAATTATAAAACCGAACCGAACCGAACCGAACCGAACCGAACCGAAAAACCAAAACCCGAACCGAACCGGTTCGGTTCGGTTCGGTTTTTGATTTTTCGGTTCGGTTTTCGGTTTTATTTTTCAAAAACCGACCGGCTCGGTTCGGTTTTCGGTTCACACTAAAAACCGAACCGAACCGGATTTGCCCACCCCTAATGTCACTAATGAGTTAGGATCTCCTATATTCTTCCACTCTTTGGACTTGTGGAGGTTATTCTTTGTACTTTAATGGATATTTCTTTAATAAGAATAAATGACGATTCTTCATGATTTATCAAATAATTTAGGATTGTATGAAAATGAAGAGAAAGAAAGCTTTGTAAGAGAGGAGAATGAGATAAATATGAAAAAGTGGAGTAATAAATTTTTTCCCCTTTTTGGAGAAAGTGGGGATTTTATAGTGAAGTTGAGTCCTTAAGTGTGGAGGGAACTAGCTTGGAGATTATCCATCAGGGCGACACGTGGTGACATTCAATTAAAGATCCATCCATTTTATGAGGTATTTTGACTTAAATGGGAACTTATGGATATTTATGCCCCTTTAATATTTGGAGTACTAGGTATATTTTAATTAGTTATTTTTTAAAGTAATTAACTTTGTTAGGTGAGCTAGGAGTAGTGTGTTGCAGGCTCTATCTCCCCGAACTCAATAGATTAATTGTTGAATTATCCTTATAACTCCATACAACTTTAATCCTTGTGTTAATAGGAACAAGGAGCTGACAAATGCTGACATGGAGACTTGTCATTAGCTCATTGAAAATTTCTCTATTAGACCTTATTTTTAGGTCTAATCATAAAATAATGTGGCTTTTAGTTAGACCATTGATGGGACTTGATAGTAATGTGGCAGGAGTTTGAACTTTGTTGACGTGTACACCTATTTATGGGCCTAATGATAACGTGGTAGGTGACTTGGCTACAATGACTTGTCTATCGACAATGAGATTAAGTGGTGATGTGTATCCTTGTGCAAGTCCTATTCAAAGGCTTTTTTAAACCAAGTTATAAAGGCTCGTGGATTCATATTTGTACTCAACTTGTCAAAGTAACCTGTTTTAAATTGAGTAGATATTTGAGAAAATTAAATCTAAAGATCTATTTGACTTTTATGAGTAAGTTAAGTATTTTTTAATTTTTTTCCGTCAAATATATTTTATAATTTTCTAATATCAAGTTCATGTTCTTATAGAAATATAAAAAAGGGTTGGCATTCAAAGATTAGTGCTCTGAAATGACTAATTAACTCAATTCTTCCTTGTTTATAGGTGTAAGCAATTCTTCCTTGTTTATAGGTGTAAGTACCCATAAGTACTCGCTTTTGGATGAATAGCTTTTTACAGAATAGCTCTCTAGGACTTTCTTTTGATCCATATGCTCAAAACAAGTAATGGGGATGTCCGTCACTAGAAGCACATTCTTGATGACATATCATAACATTCTTACATTAATTCGAGCTTTCTTGTTGATTATTCTAATACAAAATATTATTTTTTTGGGACATGCAAAAATAATGGCAACATTTTTTACGTGGTTAAGTTGAGGCCAAATGAAGTAGTTGTAAGTAATAAAAACGTCACTGATATACATCAACAATTTGTTGAGCAACGAAACAAAAGCTTTTGATCAAGTCAAGAGGATAGTATAATGCGCAAATAAGAAACACATGATTGTAGAATAATTTGATTTATTATATTTATTCGTTTATTAGCATTGTCTCCATTCAGTATAGTCGTGATAATTATATTTGGAGTATTAATATGTTCTAATTTACTGTGTTTAAATTATATCCTTAAATATAAAATCTAACTTCTATTACTTATCTTTGTATGGTTATACTTGTATATTTTATGTATGCCATGCTAAGTACACGATAGTTGAGTTCATTTGCAATATTGTAGCTTTAGAAAGTCAATCCTGTACTTACCTGAGCCATGCATAATCACCAGCTATTTGCAAATGCCAATTATTTGCGTATAAATATTTAAAATTTAAAAATTCTTTTAAAGAAGTAGTATCTCTTTTACCAATTATTTGCAAATGCCAAAATGATCTAAATTATTTAAGCTTCTCAAAATATTAACGCAATAACATGGGCTTGGTAATGCGGCCCACTATGCTGATATTTAGACCGAAGGCCCATTTGATGTTCCAATAAACAAAATCGAATGGGTATGAGGCTCTTGCTATCGCCTAGATGCCAGCTGGAGCCGCGGATATTGGCAGTTGCGCTTGAAAAGGAGGCACCCCATTGGTCAAAATCACGGAGGCGCCAAAATCAGTGACCTAATCCAAATTCTTCAAAGCAGATGGATAAGGAAGCTGCATTCTACTACACTTAAATATCTCCTCCTCAGTCTTTCTACTTCCCGTTGCTGCACCTGCACTGCTTCAAAAAAAAAAAAAGAAGTTAAAACATATGGCCATAGCAGTCGCCAACTGCTGCTTCTCTACGCTCACCTCCACAGTTAAATTCCGTTGCTCCATTTCCTCCCAACGCCATCTCTACACGTCTCATCACACCTGCCTCGCTTCCACCAATAAAAAGAATTTTAAAAACTCACCTTCCACTTCTAAACCTAGCACTACTGATGTAAGTAAACCCCAATCTCGGCTAACCTTTTCACTTGCATTAATTATTTAATTTCGGTTTTGTAAAATTCATGAAGATTCTTTTCTCGCAGAGGAAGTTTCCTGGAAAACCGAGAGATGGAAGAACAGAAATTGAACGTTCTCAATCAACAGCTTTTAAATCTTTCGGCGCGCAAAGAAAAGACAAGAAGGAGTTTCAGCTTGACTTGAAGGAGCAGCTGGTATATTCTCGAGATTTGGTGATTAATTACTTTTAAGAAATTTTTATTTATTGATTTCGTTGAGTTGAGTTGTTTCAATTTAATATTATTCAGGTTGAACCATCGAATCTTCAAGATGCAGCTTTTCTCAATGCTGTTGTGAAGGTAGTCTCTCTCTCTCTCTCTTTAAGTTTGCATTTAATTAATTTATCCTGTCTATTTTATATGCAAAGGATCTGGATTTATTGTGTCTGACTTTGAGCTTTAATCTTTATCTTAGTTATTAGCTCTATACAGAAGCTAGTAAACTAATCAAGTGATTGATTGCTACTCCTTTAATTTGTCAATAATTTTCAGAATACAGTTTTTTTCGTTTTGAATTTATTTATTAATTGGTAATCTGGTATCTGCTTATTTTACATTTGTCAAGGTATACTGCACCCATACCGCTCCTGATTATTCTCTCCCTTGGCAAAAGCAAAGGCAATATACAAGTACTGGAAGGCAAGTTTTGAAATATTCATTTGTTCTTTGTTCAAGATGTAAAATGTTATTTAAAAAGATGAAGAAGAATGAAGAGTTCAGTTTGTTCTTTCCAGTTTTTGACTTTACTCTAGTGGTTTGTAGTACCCATTTTTTTATTTAGTGTAATTCAGTTGGCGATTAAAGCGACGTTTTAAATTTTTAACTTTTTTTGGTTGTGCAGTGCTTTTATGATTGGGAATGGGAAACTTTTGACAAATGCACATTGTGTTGAACATGGTACTCAGGTAACCTACTCAGTTCCTCACCTTGTGATAAAGAATTTGTTCCATTTAATTCCCTTGCCAATACATGGTCAAGTGAGGCTGTGATTGCTGAATCGTCTGTTATAAAATTATTGGATGTGTAAGAATTCTTAAAATAGGTCGAACGTAATTTCTAACTCTGTAGCAACTTCAATACAGGATCTTGATGGAGTAATTTCACCCGTACCCTTGAATGTTAGCTGTCAAATAAACAATTATCAACTAGGCATGTTGATTTGCATGTCCAGTTGTTTAAATGAAAACAATGTTTCAAGTCTCATTGAGTTGTTTTATAGTTGTGTTTTGATGACTTTGCAACATGATGCATGGTCCAAGTTATTCTGTTTTACAGATCACATTGTCATTTGCGATTGTAGGTTAAAGTGAAGAGAAGGGGAGATGATACCAAATATGTTGCCAAGGTATTTTGCTGCTATAGAAAGATGAAACTCTTTTTCAGTGTGTTTGCTATGTCCGCGACTCTTAACAGGTCACCATCTCATTGAAATTTGCTTGACATCTTTAAGGTGTAGCCAAACATCTTTTTGAGATGGTGATGACCATTTTTCTCTATAGTGTCTAGAGGTGCAAATCCACAAAACAGATAGTAATAGGGTTGCTATAAAGAGGTGTGTTACATCTGCAACAAGCATAGTAGAACTTTTCCCTGTTTCGCTTAAAGTAGAAGTGGGTTTAGAGAGTACTACTGTTGGTATGATTGCCATTGCTCTTCTTGGTTTGCAATTGAGACAGTTGTGGTTGTCTAATATTTGTACTTTAGTCCATTTCTAAGTACCTTATAAATTACATGTTGTGACTGGAAAAAGTTTTCTTTGACCAAACTTGTAATGGAATTTAGCAGTAGGAATATTGTGTCTACTAGAGAACTAAACAGATCAATTGAAACTTGGATTATTGAGTGGAAACGTGAGATAATCCATAGGCAATAGAGCAAGCAAAGAATAATGGTTGAACTCATTATTGCTCTACTATTGTAATAAAACTTGTGGTTTAGTGTTTGACTTGATCTAGGTTTTGACTCTACATTTTAAAGATAATTGGAAACTTTTCTTGCTTGATTTACTATTATCATACATATGTATCTTTGATGTCCTTGAATGTGCTTGGGACGTCGTTACCTGTGTCTTGCAGATCATGTTGGCAAACCATATTGCTCAAGTTGTTAATTTTGAGATTATATTTATGCTTATTCAACCATAAATAGTTGTGCCCCTTACGCTCCTCTTCATGATTCAATGCACAGGTTTTAGCTAGAGGTGTTGATTGTGATATAGCTTTGCTTTCAGTAGAAAGTGAGGAATTTTGGGAGGGTGCTGAACCACTGCATTTTGGACACTTGCCACGTCTCCAGGTTACCACTTCCCTGTGGAATAGTGGTTTATTTTTGTGTTTGATCATGTTTATCTAGTTTTTCTGTTATAGCATCTTGAAATGGTCCTTGCTTTATCATAAAAAGGAGAGCATACTCATTGTCGGACTCTAGAAGTTATACTTGTCTGTGAGATACAGATCTGACATTGAAATGATTTGAAGAAACTATAGCCATCTAAAGTAAAACTGGAATTACATGTTATTAGACCTAGATGATGTAGCTTTAATAAATTTTCAATCATAAAATCATTTGTAGTTGCGTTTTACTAGTTCGATAATCTCCATTCTTGTGTTTTGAACTCCTATTGCTTTCCTGATCGCCAGGATGCAGTAACTGTTGTTGGATATCCCCTTGGAGGAGACACCATCTCAGTAACAAAAGGAGTTGTATCACGTATAGAGGTATGATTAACTGACCCCATTGAGGTGAAGCTGTATGCCAACTGCTACGTAATCAATATCTGTTCTGCCATTTCATCATTTGATAAGTTTAGCTATGTTATTGCGGTTATGATGTTAACCATTTACAATATCAAGTTTCACCAATATTATTTTGTCAGGTCACATCATATGCTCATGGGTCATCTGATTTGTTAGGCATTCAAATTGACGCAGCAATAAATCCTGGTTAGTAGAAATTTATATGTTTGGTTTTTTCCTTTTTAAAAAAAAAATCTATTTAGGGTTAAAGGTTTCTCCTTTTGCAACTTGCTAGTATTTATTTGCTTTAATATCACAAATTTTCTCCCTTTTTTCTTCCCCCACTTTTGTTAGGTATCACTCTATATCATTGTGATATCCACTGCTTATAATTGCTAGATTTTAGGTAATAGTGGTGGTCCTGCATTCAATGACCAGGGCGAGTGCATTGGGGTGGCTTTTCAGGTAGATTTTCTGGCCTGTTGTTAAAGAAGCATGCAACTAATTGTTTCTACCATAATATATTGAATTAGCTCCATATACTGCTGATAATCCATTCGACTTTTATTGTATGAGTTTTTACTCAGTCTGAGATTTTCGTGGTGTCTAGCCAAGTCATGTAGAATAAAATATTTTTCTTTTACTTTGTTTCGATTATTTATTATTTCTTAAATTGCTTGTTTATAGCCTGCTTTCTATGTCAAATCTTCTTATATGCTTCTTTACCTTAGCTTATATTTGCACAAAGATCACTTGATTTACATGCAATTTTTATTGCAAATATTTTGTCTACTGTGTTTTCACGAGATACTTCCTCTAGGTTTACAGATCTGAAGAGGTTGAAAATATTGGATATGTGATTCCAACTACAGTTGTATCTCATTTTTTGAATGACTATGAGAGGAATGGGAAGTACACTGGTGAGAGTCTCTTCTTCCCTTCCATACTTTCAGGTGACACATCTTGGATTAAATCATGGCAACTTGATATAGAGTCTCAAAAAGTCTTTGATATCCTCACTTCCAGGTTTTCCCTGCCTTGGTGTATTGCTACAGAAGCTGGAGAATCCAGCGCTTCGTGCATGCTTAAAAGTACCGTATAATGAGGTATGTCTCTTTTCGAAGTTTCCTTTTTTTAGCCTTTGTAAATAAAAATTTTCTTTTTAACTTCTGTTGGAATATTTTATATAGTTTCTTTCGGCAGTTTTCCCTCCTTTTCTGTGTTCTTGTTGTTTGATTGTTTTCTATGGGGTTTGTGGGTTTTCTGAACAATGTAAATTTGCTGCAGCAAGTTGTCCAAAGATTTTCTCAAGTATTGAATAGGATAAGTTTGGTGTTTATTGGCGAGGTTGGAGAGAGAGTGTTGGGAAATGACATGTTGGAATGGGTTGAATAGGGAAGCAGGGTGTAATTTTGAAAGATAGGAAAGCGAGGAGTGCAAAAAGGGATGAAAGGGCAGTAGTGGATATGGAATTTGTTGATGAGTATACATAAACAGGTGGAAGAAAGAAAGGGTTAATAAAATTAAGGCCTGTTTGATTTATTATTATTTGGATACTGTTTTTGGTTTCTGAGGTGATGCAATTCACATATCAATTTTGACATGTTTGTAGAATATTATTGTTGCGACATGGGCATATTTTTGTGCCAACCTGCAAGGAATGTGAATAAATATTTGAAAAACCATTTTGAGTGTTCAGTATATGACTTGATAAGCATTACTGTAAAAAAGGTTGCATTCGTCAAGTATAAAAAAGTCGGTTTTTTAGTGCTTGTGTGAATTGAAAATATTTGGAGGTATTAGTATGTAAATGACTTTTATTTGGACTGTTTATATATGCTCTGTGTAATGCTTCATTATGCCTCAAATTCAACCCTGAGGCTTCATTTTATTTGAGTTAATCTATCTTGTGCAGGGTGTGCTGGTAAGGAGAGTTGAACCCACGTCTGACGCAAATAATGTCTTGAAGGAGGTACATTGGCCAATCATACTCTCAGAAGCTTGTTGTATTGAGTTCCATTCATTCTTGTTGAATGATCACAAAAACCTTGGATCATTTTAAATGTTAAATTGTGTCTCCAGCTGCCTAATTAATAATCAGGATAATTTCTTACTTTTCTTGGATAGTTTTAGAGATGTGATAATAAAAGGAATAGAGCTTAAGAGGTGTCATTAGAAGAGAAGGTAATTTTTATGAAAAACACTAGTGTTCAAACAGGGTGATTCGGATTTACTAAAAGGGCTGGTTGACATTGGACATGAACCTTGTCATCCATCATATCCTTTGATATTACCTTTGCCAAGAAAGTAAAAAAAAAAACCTAATACTGCCAAGTTCTGCTTCTGGCTTTTTCCTTTTTGGTACAACAATTGAGTGTTTTATAATTTATATGTAATAAACATTATCTGTGCTTTTCCAGGGGGATGTGATTGTAAGCTTTGATGATGTCCGTGTAGGGTCTGAAGGAACAGTTCCATTCCGTTCAAATGAGCGCATTGCATTTCGCTACCTCATTAGTCAAAAGTAAGGGCTTATTCTTCCAAAACTAATACATATATATAAAGAAAATGCATCTTAGTTTTACTCTTATCTTTCTGTACAATTTAGCATGTATAAAAACACTACAGGTAGTTGATCTAGCTGACTTAAATCTTGTCTGGGTATACTTATGACTCCAACTGGACTCGTGGTATTTATTTTACTACATATTTACCTGTCCCATCTTTTTGCCACAAACAAAATCTGCGAGGTTGTTTATTTTATAGGATGATGTAAATTTGATATGATCAATTGAAATCTGATTAACAAACTCTCTGAAGGCCGGTACCATGTTTGGCTTACTGGCTAGCTCCGATGGTCATTTTTGGTCACTTTATAATACCTTTTGTGAAGTTGACTCTTGTTTTGAATAGAGATACTATTTATAAATACTTACCAGGCATAGATTACATAATTTTCTGTTTTAAACTATATTTTATTACAAGTATATGCCTATTGCATTTATTTGCCACCCTTTTTCAATCTCTTTGTACTTATTACATATATGTTTTGTAATTTCCTCGTGTACTTTCATATTTTATTGAAAATCTCATTCAGGACTGGATGGACGACTTCTTAATTACTGAAAATCTTGTGTAGACCTCCTAAGGTTCTTTTATAGCCTTTGTTTGTCTCCCGTTTCATTCTCTTCATACTCATTACACATATGTTTGTAGTTTCCTCTTGTACTTACATATTTTATTGATAATTCTGTGATATTTAAGCTTAATCTTGTAGAGATTATTATATCTAAAAATACTCCTGTACAGATTTGCAGGTGATGTAGCAGAGCTTGGTATTATTAGAGCAGGCACATTTATGAAAGTTCAAGTAGTCTTAAACCCACGAGTGCATCTGGTATAGCATTAGCTTGGGCCTTGTTGCAAATTATATGAAGTCTATTTCCTTCATCAGCTTTCATGTTTAGATGCTAATTACATCGGATTTCCCATTCACGCATTTCAAGGTTCCATTTCATGTTGATGGAGGCCAGCCTTCTTATCTAATAATTGCTGGTTTGGTGTTTACCCCACTCTCAGAGCCACTGATAGAGTATGTTACATTTCATTCCTCACACTTGGCTGCGTAAAGACTCCTGTATATGTATTCATAGGATATCATTTACTGTGGGAATTTTGATGTTTACTAAATATCTTTGTTCAATTCTATGCCTTTATTCACAGAGAAGAATGCGAAGACTCCATAGGGGTAAGTTGTAACAGACTCCTCTACATACAGTCTTCTTCCAAAATCAACATACTGCGACCAAATTGGATAGTTTTTGGTCTGAAATGGAATTTGGTCTTTCTTCTGTTCAGCTGAAACTGCTAGCGAAGGCACGATACTCTTTGGCAAGGTTCAAAGGGGAACAAATAGTGATCCTATCACAGGTAAGCTAAATGCTTTTCCAACCAACACTACTTCATGGAATATTTAGATTATGGTTGCACATGAGCTCAAACCTTCCTTTCTACTCGATGGTATTCCCTCTGTAATAGTGGTTGCAGTTTTCTGTTTGATTCATATCCCATTGGATGGACAGATTGTTTTCTTGACAAATATATATTGTTGGTTGGTTGATGTACTAAAGATTTGCTTTCCCTTTGTGTTTGCATTGATAGGTCTTAGCAAATGAAGTAAACATTGGATATGAGGATATGGGCAACCAGCAGGTCAGGGATTCTGCTTGCCACTTAAAAGTCAACCCACAGGCTCAAAGTATAATATTCTGATGATACTTTTTTTTTAAAATAAAAATTGTAGGTCTTGAAGTTCAACGGAACTAGAATAAGAAACATCCATCACCTAGCTCACCTTGTCGATTGTAAGTGGTAACATTTTTAGCTGGCTTTGGCTCTATCTCAATTTATTCTGATGTTCCTGGTGTTATTGGCCAGCATGCAAGGACAAACATCTAGTTTTCGAGTTTGAAGACAATTACCTTGCTGTTTTGGAGAGGGAAGCAGCTACTGCTGCTTCGTCATGCGTTCTCAAAGATTATGGAATTCCATCCAAGAGATCTTCTGATCTGTTAGAGCCATATGTCGATTCATTAGGGGACAACCAGGCAATAGAACAGGATTTGGCTGATAGCCCGGTTTCAAATTTCGAAATTGGTTTTGATGGACTTCTTTGGGCGTAATCAAATGTTGAGAAAGGTTAATCTAAGACTCTTAAGCATCCCACTTCTGCCATGCGTGGGAAACATGGTGAGAGCGATAGAGCCGACGGATCACCAAATCATAACGCCAAGGCTTCTTGCCTTCTGCTCCAGTTTGGGCCCTCAATTGGGTTTTTTCATCATGGCCCTTTATTATTATTACTATTATTATTTAATCTTTTGGTGAGCCTTTTTTCTTTTAGCTGCGACTGTAACAAAGAACTTTTCGCTTCCATTCTTTTTCCAGGGCGAGCATAATTGTAGCAGGGGTTAGCTTCCATTAGCCAGCCATTCAAAGCAATTGATGTATTGACCTAGCTACTATAAAGTAAAATTATTTTATTATTGATCATAATGTCATTACATTAGCAAATCTTTGAACCACTGTACTGATATGAAAAAAAAGGAAGAGAGTAGTGGTAACTGCACAAGCATTTTAGACGAATATCTGAGTTTTGCGTGGACACCATTAAATATTTGTATGAGCAAGCTAACTCGCCAGCCAAACTCATCTGCTCGTGACCTCGTTATTCAACAAAGAGACTACGCTCATGACTCGACAGATAGCATTTCATTACAGTTTCAGGTTGATGATCACAATTTTGTGTACGCTGGGACTAAATCACAGGAGTGACTTGATGTCATTAGCAATATTTTGGGCATCGGTACGGGCTCCAAAGAATCCTCTCATTGCCAATCCAACGCAGTATAAACCTTTCTTTCCTTTCCAATGGTTTGGGGAACCTCGATCTGCAAATCCATCATCGTTCAGTAGGCCATCACCCCCCTGCCCAGATTTCAGCAATTAAATAATTGCTAAGCTATATAGATAAAAATATTTTGAGAGAGAGAACTTCTCAAGTGTAGATGTTTATCCTAAAGACTCCGTTTTAGGAATGTCCGCACCTAAGAACTTCTATATATGAATAATATAAATTGCAAAATTATGAGATAAACAATGGGATGTCTTTGTGATAATTCACATATTCTTTAATTGATTACCTTGAGCCACTTATTTGTTGATCTCTTGAAGCCAGTACAGAAAATAATCGTGTCAAAGGGATGAGACTTCCCATTCTCAAATAGCACCTCATTGCCTCTTATGCTTTCTATTCCTGGCAACACCTGTATGTGCATGTTAAGACAAAATCAACATTAAGATCCATGTGTAATATTAAAACGAACGTCACCAATTTTTTTTCACTGTTCTTTCCCAATTTTGTAAAACTACACATACAAGACGACTTATCATATATCACATCACATTCTTTCTTTGTAAATAATTTTATTTATTTTTATTTTCACGTTACATTAGTAAAAAGAGATATGACGTAGAGTGCAAAATGATAAAAAGTCTATATGTATAAAAGTTTATATGCAGTACTAATTAAATTAACAATAGAATTGTAGCCTATAAGGTGTAAAAGTTAACTCAAAGAAATAAAATTAAGCAAATACTTCATCACAATAGGCAAATTTACAATAAAGAAAAGACTACAAAATATACAAAAAAAAAGATGTGTTTGTGTCATATAATAGGAATGAAAAATTGATACACAAAGTAATCGTAGCATTACTCTTCTCAAACCAAGTAATGTTAACAAAGAAAATTATGAAAAAGAAAATAATATAATTAGTTTAAAATGATGGAATTAGTTCAATATACACCAATAATAACATTTGAAAAAATATATTTCAATATGTTGGAAGGTAAAAAGTAGTGACATACAGTTCAACACTAGAGAGTCCAGTCTAGAACTCAGGCCCAAACTTATTAAGTACCTAGCTTATATGGAGTTGCCTCACTAGGACTAAGCCTAAACTACAACATTTAGGCCTTCTTAACTCAGCCCATGGAGCTCATGAAGTAAGGGCTCAAGCTATGCCACATGTCTCCACTCAGTCACTGTGTTAGAGGATACATCATCTGGATTCAAGTGCTAACCACGTTAATATGGACTTAATAGCAGTGCACACATTAGCACGACTTAAGTCTCGCCACGTCATTAGCAGAACCTACTAGAAGAGTACTTGGACGCCATATAGTTATTTGACCTAGAGATAAAGTTAGATAGGAGAATCTCTGAAGGCCTAATGAGTAAGTGCTACGTTAGCCTAGGCCAAGACATGCCATGTCACTCACATGGCCCATTAGAGGAGTCATGGATGCCACCTCAGTTAGTTGTTAGACTTAAGAGATAAGATTGGATGAGAAAATCTCCAATGAATCAATAGTCGAGCGCCATGTCAATAGGACTTAAAATATTGGTCACTGCTAACAATGTAGATAGATGCTGTCTGGGGTAGTTGGGTAGTTCAACACTGTTCTCGCTAAGTATAGGAGGATAGAGTCAGAAGACCCCTCAGTGCTTTTTATACCTCACTAACTCAAGGTTGACAAGTCCAAAAGTGATCAATCACGATTATACCTAGTACTTCAGATGTTAGAGAAAGCTAAATGACTTATGTGTCCTTTCAAGTAAAATTATCCAAAGTGACCTTCATGATAGGGGTTGTTTGCCATTAGTAACTCGTCACGTGTCTCCCTTAAGGGAAGTTCTCCAGTTGGCACCCTCCAAGCTTAAGTTAAATCTCTAGAATGCAAAGGTGAAAAGGGAACAATTTGATATTTCGAAATCAAATTTTCTCTTTAGTAAACCAAATTCTCCACCTTCTCTCTAGACATTCTTTATTTTCTTTAGGATAAGTTAATCATAGAGAATATTTTTCAAAATATTTTTGCCTAATTTGATCATCGGAGGGCTGTCACCAGCCACCCCTCAAGCACCTACCTCTGATTTCTTTTGTGTTGTACTCTTTAGGTCCCCTCAAGTTCCCTCAGTCAGCTCAACCAAGGTTCAGAGTTCAACCACTCCTTAGCCCAATATTTGACATTCGCCATTAGCATAGCTACTGTCACAGCCCTTGGCGATCGAAGGCCCAAAAACACAGAACTTTCTTATTATCCCTCTCACTCACACAACTTGAGTTGAGGTTAGGCCTCCCCTAGGCTCAAAATCAGCTCCTAACAAAATACATTATTTTTTTTAAAGGTTATTTCAATACATTACTTAATAATTTTGTTTCTGTAAAATTTTAGCTCCTCATTTATAATTTATTTTGTGATGTAAATTATGTAATACTAATTGAATTATTTGCATACTGTCTGTTATAATAATTTATTTTAGAAAAAAAAATCTAATTTCAGTTTATCAAGAAGAAATATTACTTAAAAACGATTAACTTTATGGCTTTCTTTGCAACAAGTGGTCATGTATCTGACGCTACGTCTGTGATAAAACTCCCATTCGTAACAAAAAAAAATTTCCACTTGTCACGACTCACGACTTGGAGACGACAACAAATTCCCGTGCATGTATTTTTACATTCCCACGCATTAATATAATTTTTTTTAAAAGAAAAATACTTTTAGCTCTTCATTTTCCTTTGTCTATCCACCCTCATCGGAAAAAGATTTTTTTTTTCTTTTTCTTAAAAAAAAGAAGAGAAAATTAGTAGAGAAACAGATGATGGTGATGAATGAGGAATTGACGATGGTGTTATAAGTACCAGTCAAGACAAAAAAAACCATAATTTGGTTTATAGTCATTACCTTATCACCTACAAAGTCAAGCTTTTAAGGTCATGTAATTTGCTGTACTTTACCATCTTTACAGTAAAGCAAAATCATCCACCGTTAAAAAATTAATTATTCAAATCAAGAAAACCTTGAGCAGACAATTCTGTTACCTGAATCTCCCCGGACTGGATCTTCTTACAGGTACCCACATCTAAAATTGGGTACTTGCCATAAGCAGCTTTCCTGAAAAATGGACCCTCCTTTGGCCTATTTATTCCATACTTGCTCATATCTCCATAAACAAGCTTGCTGAGCAGGACCATCAAAGAGTCCACCATCCCAAAAGGAACATAGTACTTGAATAAAAACACCCCCCAGTTTAGAATCTCTTTTGACAGCACATGAAGCTGCAATATCATCCGATCCAAATGCATATGTCAATATATCCATATTTTATAAAAACAAAAAAACACTTGTAGTGCAAGATATAGGTAATTTGAGATCATTTAATTTTACCGGGCTACGAACAACCATGGAAGTTTTAGCACCATGGTTTGCAAGGTCTAGTGCAATTTCCATGCCAGAATTACCGGACCCAACAACCAAAACATTCTTGTTAACATAAGGTTTGCCATTTTTATATTGGGTCGAGTGCATAACCTCCCCAGTGAAAGTACTCAATCCTTCAATCTCCGGCATAAAAGGGTCACTTGTTTCTCCGGTTGCCACCACCAAAAACCTCCCAGCATATTCCGCAACCTCGCCGGAGCTCACATTCCTAGCTTTAACAATCCATTTCTTGCTCGCTTCATCGTAGTATGCCAACTCAACAGATCTGTGGTAAATGGGACTGATCTTGAAACGAGAAACATAATCATCTAAATATTGTGTGAATAGGTTTTTAGGGACATAGGTTGGATAAGAATCAGGAAATGGCATGTGAGGGAGTTCACAGACTTGTTTAACCAAGTGAAGATGAAGACGGTCATAGGCATATTTCTTCCAAAGAGAAGCATGACAATCTTCTCTTTCGAGGATTATGTAAGGTATTGAATGGACGTTAAAGCAAGCGGCCATGGCCAGGCCGGAGGGGCCAGCTCCTACTATTATCGCCACTTGCTCTTGCATTTTCTTCAGGTTAATTAACTGTTAACGTTGCAGAGAAAATGGTGGGGAATTTTATGCAATAATATTGTAGAGGTACAAAATTTTCTTTAACACGGGAATCATTTTATTTTATAATAGGGGAAGATCCAACCTGAACCTATATCCTTATTAGTAATATGATATTAATTGTATTTTTTTTTTCGTTATGTAATAGTAAAGAAAATATTAATTATCTTTTTGTGATGGGTGTTTGTCTCTACCGAACAATTATCAGTTACAATAAGTTTTTTGTTTGCTAAACTATACACAATCGACGTGGCAAGCAGACAATAATAGATTTGAGGATAAGAGAAGATAGAGAAGTCCAGTTACATGGCCACGTTAGTGATGGAGGAAAGACGTCATTGTCGATGCGTTATAGTCACATTCACATTCAACCTAGCTAACATAAAGACTACACACCCACATACAAATTACACCATGAATCCAAGCAATTCATTTATCATACACTATGCAATTGGGCAGGCCATATATTATTTACACACTAGTGCTTAGCCTTTGAGAGAAAATGAATTCCATCAGGATATATATCACCTTGATCAATTGATTAATGTTGTGCACATTATATTAGTTTTTCTAACTCATCACTCTTCACAACTAAATTCACTGCAAAATATATGAATCTTCTACTATTTGGTACCTTCCATTCCAAATCAGAAGATTCAGATCTGAAAAGAAACCAAACCAACAAAACACAATAATAATTTAGGTGGAGAAAAAACTACACCAACAAAAACCATTACATCAAAGTGGATGTCTGCCTTCATATATTTATAAAAAAAAAAAAAAGGGAAATCAAAGAGAAACAAGATAAAAGGAGATTAAATTCCAGCGGAAGAGAGCATGTTTCCGATGGGATATTGGTAGAAAATGAAAAAGGAAGATAGATTTGGTGCTGCAGTGTAGAGACTTCTGGAGAAGTGGAAAGAGAAATTTTCATTTCTTGATAGACAAAACTATCAGTGTCATTTTCACATTTGACATTAAAAGAAAAAAAAAAAAACCTAGGTTCATAGGATGGTTCCTCTTTTGTGTGTAAACATAAAATTCAGCCCAGTCAGCACTATTAGAAGCCAAGATATCGTGTTCTTAATTGAGTGGAGAAAGGCTGAAACAGACGCTTATGTCAATGAAAATGTAAATAGTACTTGACGAGCAAACAAGAACGTCACTAGAAAATTATTTTAATTGAATTATTATTTTTAAATAAACAATTATTTTTAATTGAAAAAAATGATTATATGCGAAAAAATTTATTAATGAAAAAAAAATATATAACTCGTTACAAAATACGTTTAAATTCACGATATTCATATTACAAGATATAACATTGTGCATAGATTGATTATATTACTCATTCATTAGTAATATTGTTAAATTCATGATAAGAAAATTTTGAAATTAACTTAGAATAATATTGTAAGTTTGCAAAATTATGAATAATAAATTTATTTATAATAATATATATCTCATCTTCCTAAGACGAGAAATAAGCAATCCCAAATCTAAAGGATTGAGAAAAATTTCTTAGACAATATAAAAATTGTATTTCACTAATTATTCTAGCCCCAAACCCCTTTTTTATTAGTATATTAAATATAATTTTTAGTATATATTTATATATTAAATAATTTATTAATTTATAATTTATATTTAATTAGGACATATTTTAATAATATATTTTTATTAATAAAAATAAAAATATATAATAAAACCCTTAAAATCTATTTTTTCTTTATTATAAACAACAAAATGATTTTTACTTTTTAGTTGGACGGTCATTGATTTTAATAAAAATATCAAGTAATTAAAGGGCAAATTAATGATGTTAGGCATTAAAATACTATTTAAATTTTTATTTGTTATTTATTTAAAAAATTATTTATTAATTACTTTTTATTTAAAGATATTATTATAATTTATTAATTTGATATTTTATTTAAATCACAATATAGATTAAAAATTTATATTATTAAAATTTATGAATATAAATTAATATTTAATATTAATAAATTAAAAATTAAAAAATGAGACAAAGATGAAAAAGAAGTTTTTCATATGAGATTCCTCCATCCCCTTGTTAAAATTTTGAGAAATAGGGTTAAAAATGAATTTAATATAAAAAATAGAGTAGAACAAAAAAAATGCCTCTCTGTCCGCCCATTGCGATCCCTACCAAGTAGTGATAAAAGATATACTTAAAGAATTTAAAAAACGTTCTTTTTAGAAAATTTTTTTTTTTAAAAATAGTGAGAACTACCAACTATGACAATTTATTTGTGTAATTCTAATACATATTACATACATTGTTTTTTGGTCAATTATGATTTATAAAATTTATAAAATGAAATAGCGAGAATAATGAAGAACTTTTATTATGTATAAAAAAGTATTTTTATTAAAAAATTAGATGGATTAGTAATTTATTATTATTATTTGAGAAGCTTGGGTGGGATATAATGTATTATTTTAGAGGCCAAGCAGAGCCAAGCTTCCATCTAATTCCCTCAGGACGCAAATAATGTCAGAGGGTCCTACGCAATTCACAGGTAAAGGTAAAGCTAAATGTTTTTCCATCTAAAACTATTCATAATATATAACAAACTAGAGATTCCCTTATTCTACTCCATGCTTTTTTGGGTTTCTGTTCCATTGTAATTGGATTGACAGATAGTTTTCTTCAGAAATAGGTGTATGCATCAAGGTTTTGCTTTCACTTTGTGTTTGCCATTGATGTTTTATAGGTCTTAGCAAAAGAAGTAAACACTACACATTGGATACGAGGATGTGGGCAATCAAATCAAAAGGTGAGTATTTCCGTAGTGCCCCTTAAAATTCAGATCACATAATCGAAGTATATTACTCTGGTTGATGATATTTTTTGTTTTGTTCTAAATTACTAAGTAAGATTAGTTTTTATAAAAAAAATAATTAAAAATTATTAAAATATAATTTAGAGAGTAAAATAAGTATGTTAGATAAATGAGGGTCAAAAATAGACTCGAAAAGAGGTGAAAAGACGAGAGCAGTTATCCAAGAGTGGGCGTTGCGGCACCCCAACAGCACCTGAGTATTATGGCGCCAAGTGCCCAACACCAGGCATGGTGGACCAGCGAGCGGCGCCCAATACGGGAAACCGTTATCTATTTTGTTCTGATTTATTTCATCTCCCCACTTCCTTCAATACTTTCTAAAATGACATCTACACATTTAGAGTTAACTTAGATCGTTTTAAAACTTATATAAAGGCCCTCAATTGGCTTATAAATATATTTTAGTGATCAACACAATAATCTTTATAATATTTGTGATTCTTAGTGAGAAAAACTCTTTGTTTACAAGAGAGAGTGATTTCTTTGTGAGTCTTTCTTGTAAAAGGCATACTTTGTGAGTGCCTTGAGATTCAATAATAAGAGAGAGTGTGATCTTGATCCGCCATGGATGTAGACAAGTTTTCAAACCATATAAATTATATGTATTGTTTTCTACCTTTCTCTATCTAGTTTTTTAATTGCTTATTTTTACATTTTAATACTTGGGATATTTGTTTGTTTGATTGCTTTCGTTTCAACAAACTGGTATCAGAGCTTGATTTTAAACAGATATGGCTACACCTAAGTATTAGGTAGAGAAATTTAACGGTACAAATGATTTCAATCCGTGGAAAATGAAGATTAAGGTGTTATTGGTAAGCCAATGATTAGGCTCGACATTAGAGGAGACTATAACTCTATCTAGTGAAGAGAAAAAAATGCTAAAGTCATCTAAGGCCGAAGTAGAAAGAATGGATATTCAAGAAAGAGCTCAAAGTATAATCGTTTTGTCATTAAGCGATGAAGTACTGAGGGAAGTAGCATGGGAGACGACGGCGATTGGTCTTTGGAAGAAGCTTGATTCCCTTTATATACGAAAGTCAGAGGGACTAATAGATTACATATAAAGAAGAAGCTGTATCAGTTGTCCATGTCAGAGGGAACATTGATGAAAGATCATATAAATACCTTCAACGAGATCATTCTTAATCTTGAGTCTATCAACATCAAGATAAAAGATGAAGATATGACGATTATCTTGCTGAGTTCACTTCTTAAGAGTTATGAGAGCTTTGTTGATACATTTTTCTACGATAAAAAAAGTTTAACGATGAGCGATGTGAAATTATTATTAAACTCTAAGCTATTAGAAAAGCAGATCGAGGACAATGCATAAAATTTATCTGTAAGAGGAAGATTCTCACATAAAGATGGGAGGAAAAATGGCTCAAGATTGAAGTTCAAGACTTCTAGGAAGTGTTATTGCTGCAAGAAAGAGGGACACTTCATAAAGGACTGTCCGGAGAAAAAAGCATAAGACAAGAAGAAAGCGGATGCTGTGCTTGCCTATGATGATAGCTATAACAGCGCAAGACTCTAGTCGCTACTGATGGTAAGAATACTGAACAATGGGTTCTTGATTCTGGTTGTACATATCCGCACAAGTCTTGGTTTATAAATTTTCATCCCATTAGTGGTGGTAAGATGTTAATGGGTAATGACATTGTTTGTCAGACAATGAGAATTGATAGTATTAAACTTAGGCTGTATGATGGGCGAGTGAGAGAGTTGACAGAAGTTAGGTATGTTCTTGACCTTAAGAGGAACTTGATCACATTATAGACTTTAGACCAGAATGAGTGTTCCACCAGGATCAACAGAGGGGTTTTGAGAGTATTAAAGGGTTTCATGATGGTAATGAGATGAGAAAAGCACAAAAGTATTTATGTGCTTAAGGGTGAAGTTGTAAGTGATTTTGCATTATTCTCTGTAGATAATGAGAATATGTCAACCAAGTTGTGGTATCTTAGATTAGCACATTTAGGCGAGAGAAACCTGAAGGAGTTTTTTAGTTAAAAGGCGTTTGGTGAGGATAGGTTCTAACTATTGGAGTTTTGTGAACATTGTGTATTTGAAAAAACACATGAGGTGGGGTTTAGTACCGGTGAGTACAAGACTAAGGAGACTATTGACTACATACACTCTAATCTTTAGGGATCAGCTTAGACAGCTACTTATGGTAGCGCTAGGTATTTTCTCAGTTTAATTGATGACTATTCAAGAAAGCTGTGGGTCTATCTGTTGAAGAGTAAGGATCAAATGTTTGATACGTTCAAGACTTGGAAGGCTCTTGTTGAGAATTAGACCGAAAAAAGAGTGAAGAAGCTAAGAACTAACAATGGCGTCGAGTTTTTCAATAGAGAGTTTGATAGTTTTTGTGCCAAGCATGTGATTGCAAGGCATAGAGTGGTGAGGTCAACACCACAGCAGAATGACGTAGCTGAAAGGATGAATATGACCATACTTGAAAGGGTTAGATATATGCTTACCAATGCAAAGATGTCCAAGGTATTTTAGGGAGAAACTGTAGTGACTGCAGCTTATTTGATCAATAAAAGTCCTTCATTAGCAATTGACTTCAAGACGGTAGAAGAAAAATAGTCTATCAACTCTCATAAGTATGATCACCTCAGAATTTTTGGTTGCCCTGCCTTTATCTATATTAAGGAAGAAAAATTGAAACCTATAGCTATTAAAAGGGTATTTATAAGGTATCTTGAATGAGTGAAATGATACAATACGTGATGTAAAGATTTGATACCACCAAGGAGTATCATAAGCCATGACATGACGTTTGATAAGACGACCATATTGAAAGCCTCCTAAGAATATGAGAAGGAAGAACATGTACCCAAGGAAGACTCAACACCCGAGTTAATGAAAGTTGAAGTAAAGCCTGAGAGTAGATCTGATATGCCCCTAGATCAACACTTCAATAATGAGATCCTTGAAGATGAACCAAAAACACCAGCGAGTTCCTCCAAGTCTACCTAAGGAAAGATTAGAATTCTTGAGATGGGACTTGAAGAGTACCAACTAGCCAGAGACAGGCTAAGGAGAACGATTAACCTACCAATCAAGTATGCACAAGCAGACTTAGTTACTCACGTTTTTAATTCTGCTTACACTCTTAAATTTTATGAGCCAAGGAAACTATGGTGAGGTTATGGAAAGTGAAAATAAGAAAGAGTGGAAGTAGGCTATGAAAGAAAATATTAATTCTCTTAGAAAGAATAATACCAAGAAATTGATAGAGAGACCTCAAAAGAAACTAGTTGGATGCAATTTGTGTATAAAGTGAAGGAGGAGATACTGAAGATAAAGCCTACGAGATACAAGGCTAAGTTAGTTGCACAAGATTTTACTAAGAGAGAGGAAGTTGACTTTCATAAGATATTCTCTCTAGTCGTCAAGCACACATCTATTAAGATTTTGTTAGTCATGTGTGCGAACCTTGATTTACATATAGAGCAGATGAATGTAAAGATAGCTTTTCTGCATGGAGAGCCTGAAGAGACGATTTACATAGCACAACTACAAGAGTTTATAGAGCCCGAAAAAGATGATCATGTTTATTTACTAAAGAAGTCATTATATGGGTTAAAACAATCACGTAGACAGTGGTATAGGAGATTTGATGAATTTATGATGGCTTGTGGCTTTAGTAGGAGCAAGTATGACGGATGCGTGTACTTTAAGAGCTTGAGTTGTGGAATGATGTATCTGCTTCTATACGTCGATAATATATTGATCGTATGTAAGAACATGAAAGAGATACAGAAACTCAAAAAGTAGTTGAGTAACGAGTTTGAGATGAAGGATTTGAGAGCAATGAATAGGATATTGGGTATGGATATTGTAAGAGAAAGAAGATATGTTATCTTCCTGTCTTAACAACGATATATACTCAAGATCATAGAGATGTTTGGTATGTCCAATACAAAGGCTGTCTCCACTTCTTTGGCCATGCATTTCAAACTTTCAATAGCACAGTCGTCGACATTCGAAGAAGAAAAACTACAGATCAGTAAAGTACCGTATGCAAACGCTGTGGAGAGCATCATGTATGCGATGGTTTGTACAATACTAGATATAGCATAGACTGTGAGCATGGTGAGTAGATATATAGTGAATCAGAGTAAGGATTACTAGCTTACAGTGAATCAAATTTTAAGATATATCAAGGGGACGTCAAATCACGAGTTGATGTATAAAAGGGATGATGACATTAGTATAATGGTAAGAAGATACGTAAATTCAGATTATGCAAGTGATCAAGATAAGAGAAGACCATTGACAGGTTACGTATTTACAGTGTTTGGATGTAGTGTATATTAGAGATCTGTTCTACAACATGTGGTTGCACTATCTACCACAGAGGAGGAATACATAGCTGTTGGTGAAATTATTAAGGAGGCCGTGTGGTTAAAAAGCAAATGCGTGGAGGTAATAACTGCTGAAGATGTGAACCTTGATGTGTGTTATGATAGCCAGAGTACCATACACCTAAGCAAGCATCAAGTATTTCACGAGAGGTCTAAACACATTGATGTGCGACTCCATTACATTTGAGAGATTGTTTAAAATGGTGAAGTTAGTCTAACAAAGATAGCATCGTCTGAAAATTCTATTGATGTATTGACTAAGCTACTACTCTCAGTTAAGTTCATCCTATATAAGGACTTAACAGGAGTCACTACTTTATGAGGGTGACCAAAGATGCGAAGATGAGAGATCAAGATATTTTTGTGAATGATTTTGAATTAAGGAAAGATTTGTGAGAAAGTTGATTAAAAATTATTGGGATATAATTTGGAGAGCAAGCCAAAAGTGTTGGGTGCGCGAGAATCGAAGATGGACGCGAAAGGAGGTAAAAAGACGAGAGCGGCTGCCCAGGCTTGGGCATCGCGGCACCCAGCGTGGGAAACAATTTTCCATTTTGTTTCGATTTATTTCATCCCCCACTTGCTTTAGGACACCCTAAAATGACTCTTACACATTTAGGGTTAACTTAAATCATCATAAATCTTATATAAAAATCCTTAATTGACTTGTAAATATATCTTCATGATCAATATAATAATTTTTGTGATTTTATTTTTTTTAGTGAGAGAAACTCATTGTTTACAAAAGTGATTTTTTTATGAGTTTTTTTTATAAAAGACATACTTTGTGAGTGTTTTGAGATTTTGTGTGATCTGGATCTATTATAAACGTAAACAAATTATCAAATCACATAAATTTTTGTATTATTTTTATATATATTTTTTTCTAATTTTTTAATTATTTATTTTTATATTATAATACTTTAAATATTTATTTATTTCATTGCTTTCCTTTAACAATTTTTATAATTACGATCCAGATAACATTTATTATGGTATATAAATTGTTTTGGGTTTATAACTTAATAGATTGGAATCGATTCTTTCACATGCATTCTCAAAGATTATATGCGGAGTTCTGATCTGATGGAGCCATATGTCGATACACTGGGGGACAAGACAACCAACTAATGGAGCACGACTTGAGCAATAGCCCAGTTTCAAATTTTCGAAAGTGGGCATAGTGATGGTCATTTCAGGCTTCTATTATTTTTCCAGGAAGAGCATATACAATCGTAGCTGGGCCAGGGGTGGCTTTCATTAGCTTAGCTTGTCCATGAAACTATTTGATGGAGTCACCTACTCCAGCAAAATTATTTAATAGTCATCACCATTCATGTCATGCTAATATTAGCATTTAGCAATACTTTTCAACCATTGCACTGAAATGGAAAAAAAAAAAAAACTACTTGTAACTGCACAAACAATTTATACAAATATCTGAGTTTTATTTGAACACCCATTAAATACTGTGGGTGTGGGAACAAGCTAAGTAGTCTTCATCACAATGACTCAATCAACAGATCATGACCTGATTTTAAACAAAGAGAATGAGGATTTAGTGCAATTTCATGATCACATAATTTTGTATATGCGGATTACATGTATCACAGAAGTGACTTGATATCATTAGCAATGTTTTTTGCATCGGTACCCGCCCCGTACAGTCCTCTCCTAGCCAATCCGACGCAGTATGAACCATTCTTTCCTTTCCAATGGTTTGGGAAACTTCGTTTTGCAAGTCCATCATCGTTCAGTAGGTAATCGTCACCCTCCTCACATTTCAGCAATTAAATTATAAAGCTATAAAAAAACAATAATATAAATTGCAAAACCACGAGGCACAAGAAGTGTGGTCTCATTTTTCCTTTTATTTGAGAAAATTAATCGTAAACTTGTTTTGTATTTACCTTGAGCCACATATTTGTTGACCTCTTGAAGCCAGTACAGAAAACAATTGTGTCAAAGGGATGAGACTTCTCATTCTGAAATAGCACCTCGTTGCTTCTTATGCTTTCTATTCCTGGCAACACCTGTTCATATATGCAAAGCCCAAATCAATATTACGAATCCCTTTGTAAAATTAAAACTAATGTCTTTTTCAGGGCATTTAATTGCAAATTTCCAGTTTACTATCTCTACAGTAAAGCCAAATTGTCCCATCGTTTAAAAGTTAATCATTCAAATCAAGAAATAACAATGAATCGGACAATTGTTTATTTGTCTTACCTGAATCTGCCTGGACTTGATCTTCTCAAAGGTACCCACATCCAAAATGGGGTACTTCCCATAAGCAACTTTCATGAAAAATGGACCCTCTCTTGGCCTTGTTATTCCATACTTGCTCAAATCTCCATAAACAAGCTTGCTAAGCAGGATCAGCAAAGAGTCCACCATTCCATAAGGAATATACTTTAGCAAAACTAACCCCAAATGTGCCATGTCTTTTGACAATACATGAACCTGCATTAATTATCCAATCAAAAGTATCCATATCAAAGTAAATCACAAAAAAAAAAGCATCTTCTTCTTAACGCGTATTATTTAAAGTAACTCGATTACATCATAATCCACCATTAAAAATTAATGATGTGAACAAGACACAGCCAGATTGAGATTTACCGGGCTACGGACAACTATGGAAGTTTTAGCCCCGTGGTTTGCTAAGTCTAACGCAATTTCCATGCCAGAATTACCAGACCCAACAACCAAAACATTCTTGTCAACATAATCTTTGCCATTTTTATACTGGGTCGAGTGAATGACCTCACCACTGAAAGTACTCAACCCTTCAACCTCCGGAGTAAAAGGATTGCTCGTTTCTCCGCTTGCCACCACCAAAAACCTCCCACAGTATTCCTCGGTCTCACCACAGCTCACGTTCCTAGCCTTAATAATCCATTTCATGGTTGCGTCATCGTAGTTTGCCAACTCAACTGATCTTTGGTAAATGGGACTGATCTTGAAACGAGAAACATAGTCATCTAAGTACTGTAAGAATAGTGTTTTGGGGACAAAGGTTGGGTAAGAAGCAGGAAATGGCAAGTGAGGGAGCTGGCAGAATTGTTTAGCTAAGTGAAGATGAAGACGGTCGTAGGCATATTTCTTCCAGATGGGAGCATAACAATCTTCTCTTTCCAGAATTATGTAAGGAATTGAATGGACGTTAAGGCAAGCGGCCATGGCCAGGCCGGAGGGGCCAGCTCCTACTATTATCACCGCTTGCTCTTGCATGCTCTTCAGGTTAATAATGCATCTGTTTCACAGAAAATGTGGTGTGACTGTTATATATAATAGTTTTGAGATACAAATTTACCTTCCACGTCGGATTCATTTTTGTTTTAGACTAGAAAAATATCCCACCTAGCTGTAATCGCAGCAAATAATCATCACCAATTATTTTCTGTAATGGGTGTTTGGTTTTGAATTAATTATTGTTAAGATACCGACATAATCTACTTCGATTCACGGTTTCACGTGGCATTCTGACAATAAATTATTTCAAAATAAAGTTGTATGTGATAGTGTGATACTGACACAAATCCAATAAATGTTTGTCACGTATGCCTTTATTTTAAATAAGCTAATTATATAAAAATAACAATAATGAAAACAAAATTATAACACATATTAAGATTTTATTGAATGGTCCTATTATAATTATACCACCTTATTTTTTATGATATGAAAAACATCGAGAGGCCATTCCTATCCGGCTATAGTTCTCAAATCTCATCCGAGAAAAGACATTGAGATTTGAGAATTGAGAATTGGGATTTTGTTTTTGGCTAAAACAAGAAAAATATTAGCATATCTGTCTTATTTTCACATTATTATTCAGTGCAATAGGTGCAATACTTTTTAGGTGTAACCATAAAATCCGCATTTATACTTGATATGGAAATTGTAGTAATTAGTCTTCAGAAAGTAAGGTACTTTTTTGTTTCGTAGAGAAAGGCTGACAAGGCCACTTATGTCTAGGAAAACGTAAATATTACCTGACGTGCAAATATATATTATATTTTTTTAAGAAAAGAAAACTTTATTACTCAGCAAGAGCTAGGAGGAGCAGACTCCTCCAATACAATACACTTAGCCAGGCTAGGAAAGTTCCAAAACCAAAACAATCTGAATACGAGGAAAGAGCCAAACAAGCTAGTTCATGAGCAACTTTATTTGCACCTCGAAGAACAAAGAGGATTTTGTGCTCATCAAAAGAATCTAAAACGCTTAAAATATCTTTGATTAATTGGCCGATTTCGGAGAACTAGGTCGTTTATCACAATAGCTGCGTCCAATTCGATTTCGACAGAACGGAAACCATGATTCTTTAGAGCTTTCAAGCCTCGAAAGATTTCAAGAGCCTCCACTACAGGGACTGAAAGCATTCCTACAGACTTCTCCAAACCTACAAATATAACCTCACCTCTGGAATTTCTCGCCACGAAATCGAAACCTGTGGAGTTATGGAAGTGGTGTAGAGCAACATCTATATTTAACTTGATGCTGTTACCATTAAATGGCTTCCGCCTTATGTCAGCAACCTGCTAATTCTCTTGAAGATGCCTATTTCTGGTATTTCTCAATTCATCAACATAATCTTTAACCTAAGATGGATGAAGCTGCAATATTCTTATGGTTCTTCACTAGTTGACTTCTAACATACCATAAAGTAATTTGAGCTATTCGTCATTGATCTAGTGCATGGAGCTGACCAAGAGTTCCAGAATAGAAGTTTTATGGGAGTAACTGATCGAATTCATAAAAATGCAACCATCTCTCATCACTTGAAGCCTACACAACCAGACAGCATGGATAGAATTTTCAGCCCCTTGATCACATCTCGGACATCGCTCGTCAACCGAAACATGGTGCCTTTTCAAGTTTACACTGGTCGAAATCCAGTTATGAGCAAGACGCCAGACAAACAATTTAACCTTCGGAGGAAGATCCAAGCTTCACAGTTTACACCACCAAGCATTAACTTGAGAATTTGTTGAACTACTAACTATTCCACGGGAGTTAAAAGCTAGCCAATACCCGCTCCTGACAGAATATTTCGCCAATCAATCAAAATGCCATAACAACTCATCTATTGATCACCATTAGCATTATGAAGGGGTATACTGAAGATATAATTCTGCTCTTCCTCCATGAAAGAAGCCTTTGTTTTGTTTACGTCCCAGCTCCCCGAATTAGTTATCAACTCCACCACCTTCGCGTGTTCACTCAACAAATATTGTTGACTATGATGTCATGTATCTTACCTTTAAGTGGATTGTACTCCGAATTATAAATAAGAATACAAAACAGAGGAAGAGTTTATTAGCCGACTTTTCTAGTAGTGATTTTATTAATGGGTTGGTTAAGATATCTTTCATATTTAAGAATTTGATTTGAAATAATATGGCGTTCGTAGTTTTCTTAAGGGTTTTCTCTCGTCGCAAAACTTTACAGAAAGTAAGAAAGTCCCTTTATCTTTTTCAAACCAAGGGAGTGTGTTGTACTTCTTTCTTCGTTCATATTGTCTAAAGATGGATCTCGGAGAGATCACAAAGTTATGTAAGTCCATCTTCTTGTCTGGGACGCGAGTCCCACAACTAAGGTTAGATGGATTGGTGAGAGATATGGATAAGGGTAATATGGCATGTTCTTGGGTTAGAAAAATTCTTTCAACCTAGAAAACCAGTAGGATTGTAAGTGAGTACCTAATGGGTGCGCATATGATAATGTATTGAATCATAAAATGCACGTTATACATATAATGCACAACGAAATAGAAATTTAAATTCTTATTCAATAAAAACATACCAAATGTAAATTAATTACACTAAGAATTTTAAAAACTCGTCATTGAATACTTTTAGAGATGAATCGATTATAAGAATTCACACCAAAGCGATCTCACAAATAATTCTAATCCTCAACAACGGTGGGCTTAAAAAGTTAGAATGGCAGCCTTTCAATATCTAGTATGAATTGTTTCTTTCTCACTTGAACGAATATGTGCTTAAGAAACAAAAATGCAACTCTTGCCATTTTTGCTCTCAAATGGCTATGGCCGAAAATCCCTAAGGCTAAAACATGCTAACCCTTTACATGCTACTTTGACTTTTGTTCATCTCATAAACTCTCTCTTTCTTACCAAATGAAGTCTAGCTATTAATGAAGAACGATTCTTCCACACTTAATTGAGTCAGGGAAAGTTAAAGGAGCAAAATTTATTTTTCCCATCTCATAAAGACCAAAAAAAAAGAGTGACCAAATTAATTATATAAAAAAAAATGCAAACATTTTGCATTTTATGCCTTTGACTTTTGTTGCCATGCAAATTGCCAGGTGTACTATTAACTTGCCATTTTTATAAAAAATAAATCATGCATTATGACCACTTGTTAATATAGTATACATTATTTAATTAATAACAATTTTTTCATATTGAGAGATTTTAAAATAAATCATATTTTTTTAAAAATTTTCAAATCGAATCATTTGATTTGGTTTATTATCATAATACTTAATGAGTACATTTTATATTGTGATATTTTCTAGGTTCACATTCATTTATATTGTGAAACTCTCTGATAAGTCTATGAACAATGCTCTACACACTCATTATTGATATTACAGAATGACACATTGAACCTACAAGTTAAGGTCAATTATATACATATAATACTTCCGTTACCTGTATTCTAAAAGAACAGAAATATAGATCATTATTGTCAAATTTTTATATATTCGATTGTGAAATCTCTATATTTATATTTTTGTAAACAATATCTGTAAATTCTTTTACGATATTGTTTAACATTTATAGATATTGTTTAACCCTACAAAAAATTCTTTTCTAAAGTTTAATGCTTATGACTATAAGACTTCTCGGAATACAATCTCGGAGCATCATGATATACAAGCCACCCACATGAGCTGACAAATTTCATGTTTATGAACAACAGACTCTATGAGCATCGAACTATACCCTACAACACCCAAATGTTAGGCCATGAAAGATCTCTGTTGTGCTTGAAATTAAAGTATGATGAATCACTCATAAACCCACAATAGCATTCAAGTCAAAGAATCATGAATACTACTAAACTCGACAAGACTTTTCATTGATAGTTTTATGAGATATTTTATTGGAGGTCCTTGTGAGTCTCTAAATAACTACATGCCTATATGAGCCTCCACTAAGTTTACGGTCTACTAAGAGTAACCATTTGAACAATCTAAATATAGACATTTCTTAAGATCATTTGTAACTCCTTACAACTACACTAATCCAGAAGGTATACCAATCAATCTGTGTCAGCAACCATAGATCAGGAACGATACTTTCGAGAACATATTGTATAATGACATTTCTTAAGATCATTTGTAACTCCTTACAACTACACTATTACTAATATATTCTTATGTTTTTGTCTCATTTCAGATAATGTTCTAACTATTAAAATACTAACTTTTAACGCTGACCTAAACTCTTTAAATCTACAATGTCTGAAAATTAATAAACTTAATATCATATATAAAATATTAACAATTTATTAAAATATGTTGTATAAATATTAAATAAATATTCATACAAGTGGCACGTAAGTACCATCTCTAAGGATGTGATGTGAGATAGCTACTGAATCTTTAGAAAGTGGTGGAATATTTCGATGTTGATGTTATATACGCCAATTTGTTTATTTTTTTTGTTTCAAATCAAGACAAAATAGTAGTGTTAGCGAGTAACCCTTGGACTTTCAACCAACCAACGGATAGTGTCACAAGAGCCTACTAATATTTGCGATTATTAGAATATGGTTTTTTACAAAATTTCTTTCTACATTCAATTTTACCATATTTTGATTGCATGTATAAATAGCCAAATATGAGCAAGTTTTAGTGGGCTGGTTGGCACAATAAAGTAGACAGATAAAGCAATCAGAGGCATTATTTAGGCAAATATATGTATTTATGAATTAGTCACAAGATCTCCAAACCACAGGTTTTAGAGATTGTGTTAGGTAGTGAAATAGTGGTAATTCTCCAAAAATACAAGCAACTGCATGAGCTTTGGTACCACTGTGGCATCTTAGGTCACCCTTAACATAAATGTCCTCGGTAAAAACTAGTGAATAGGGTTTTTAAACCTCTAAAATACGAGGATTAGATCAAAGTATAAGGTGATAATTTCTTGGTTGGTTTGCATGGGAGTTAAAAGGGTCGTGAATTTACTAAAACTCCTTATATATAAATTATAAAAAAATATCTCTCAACCAAATGTTAGCATGCCATTGACAATTAATGTAGCGAAGACTTCCAATTAGGTCTTGTCGAGGGTGGATTAGAGATTAGAGTTTGGGAACCAAACATTTAGTAGTAAAGATCACTTCGACAGGTATCAAAAAAGGAAAAAGGGTGGCCTTGTTGGAATTTTTTGATAAAGAAAATTTGATATTTGATTTACAACTTGAATTGTTGTCTTTCATTGAAATTTAAAGACGCGAACTTAAATTTAAAAATATCTTAATTGTCTTGGTCTTTAGCAGCAAACATAGCACTCTTTAACATTCCTCCCTACTATTTTTGTTGTATTTCCAATCTTCATTTTTAAGTTCTCAAATCTTGTAGTTACAAGACTTTATAAAATATAATTTCGAAGTATCGGATATACAACCTATCTATATAAGCCAACGGATTTCATATCTATACACACCGAACTCTATGAGCATTGGACCATACCCAACGACACATAGCTATCATACCATGAAAGGTCTCTGACATATGTAGAATTAAAGTATGATGAATCACTCACAAGTCCACCATGGCACTCAAGTCAAAAGATTATGAATACTACTCAACACGAGAGGACCTTCTTTTAACGGCTTCATAGGATATCTATTGGGGTTCTTGTGAGTTTGTTTAGTATCCAGTCCTGACTGGATAATAGCATACCTATATAAGCTCTAAGCCCATAATCAGATAAGAACAACCATCTGCACCTGTCAGATATAGACATATAATGATCTATATAATAGTGATTCACCAATAGACTCGCATTGGTGAATATAAAACACGAACATAATGTTTGAGACATACTTACACAATGATATTTTTTAGCACTTATTACAACTTTTTACAACTATGTCATTATAAGTATACTCTTAGGTCTTTGTCTCATTATATGCAAGGTTCTAACTTTTTAGATCTCGCTGACTCTTATAATCTGCTAACTCTTAATAGTGCTAACTCTTAACATTTATAACTCTCAGAATTGCTAATTCTTAGCCCTGGTCTAAACTCTTTTAGATCAAATCTGAACTCCTTCAGATCATACAATATCTGTAATGTTACAAGAATTATACCATATAATTATAATATTAATAATTTTTATTCGAAATGCTTATTATATAAATATTAATTATTATATAAATATTAAACAATTAATATTCATACAATATTAAAATGACACATAAGCACCAGCTCTAACATGCTTAGCCGCTCCAAGCTTCCTAAATACTTATGGATTGAAGCTTTTAAAATGACAATGTATATATTGAACTGAGTTTTAACCAAGGCTATCCCAAAGTTGCTATTTGAATTATGAAAATGTTAGAAACTGAGTTTGCGACATATACGCATTTGGGGATGTCTGTTTGAAGTAAGAGTTTACAACCATAATGCGAATTTCTATATCTTATAATTGAGTGTAAGTATATACTATCGTATGCAAGTAATAAGGGAACAAAAGAGTTGGATGTCAAACCCATAATAATAAAATCTTCTTTTTAACCAAGTATTAAAATTATGTCTTTTTAATAATTATTCATAAAAAAAAAAAATCTATGAATGAATTTGAAAAATATAAAAGCAATGACACAATGCAAATAAATTTGGAAGATAGCAATATAGAAACAATTTAGGGTTAATACTATTTCTCAATATATTTTTTAATGATTAGTTTTCTAATATTTAAATCTCTTAATTCTTATTATTAATCAAGACACTAAGGTATTCATAATTTTCTCCTAAGTGTTGTCGGGGGATCTTAAGACACGTGGGTGTATGCTTGTGCTATTGTACCTATTGCCTAAATATGTATCAAATACAAATTTAAACACGGTGGAAGCATAAATTATGCAATAAACATAATAAATAAATATATTAATCACATTAATATCTTAGTAAAGATTGAGAACTCAACTCAACGTGTAACGTTATATATGTATTTTTTTCGAAGTCTGCATAGAGACCAACTTATATGCAGTTTTAGTCATCAACACGGTGGGTTTGGTGAGCTAGAACAGCAACCTGATACGCAGCACCAAGTTTAACTCTTAAACTCTAAAATGACTGGGTATGTGTTTATATCCTTTTCTCCAAAAGGATAAGAAATGGAGAATTTAAAGCAAAATTGCTCCAAATAAAAGCATAGAGAAAATGAAACAATTTCATTTCCCTCTTCTTCTTTTTTTCTTTCTCTTCTTCTTTCATTTCCATTTCTCCATTTCTCTCTCGGACAAAATGCCCAAAATTTCACACACCCTTCTCTCTCTCTCTCTCTCTCTCTCTCTCTTTATATATATATATATATATATATATATAAAATAAATAATAATAATAAAATAATATATTATATAATATAAAAAGAGATATGACTATTTTGCCCCTCATAAATAGTTATCAAGTTTACCCTTTAATGGGTCCCATCAAATCTCACATTTAGGTAAATTCAACCGAGGGTTTATAATATGCTATGTGTCATTATACAATTAGTAAATAACAATTATTGACTAATTGTTATATTTAACACTTAAATACAAACACGCACGCATTCTTGTAATAGTGCTGAATATTATTGAATTAAACAATTTAATCTGGCACGCTGCCTCAGTGCACAACGGGTACACTTCATATCGTAGGACTCCTTAGATCCTACGTTCGATTCATCAAATAGAACTATTCCATGAGCCCGTGAGCAATACCCCACGCACACGTCACGGATATACAAATCAGCGTATTAAACCATACAAGTTGATGTTACAACGCATACGTATAGTCCTTCCATCATGAAATCCTGGATGTGTTGGGGATATAGATTATCACCGTCAAATTCCCCTGTGCTCATCCATGTCCTATCTCCAGAATTGTATCCCACTGAACAATATACGCAAACTCATTTGTCATATTGTTCCACCATGACAAAACTCTTTCCCGGGATGATTGCTTATGGCCACAAGACTTTCTGAGATACAGTCTCAAAGCATCTGGATATCTAACTCTATATGGAAGCTGATGGATCCTATATCTGTACACACCAGATTCCATAAACATCAGATCATACACAGTGACACCCAGCGGTCACACCATGAAAGGTCTGTGACATGCGTGGAACCAAAGTATGATGGATCACTTACAAGTCCACCGTGGCACTCAAGTCAAAGGACCATGTATACTACTCAACTCAAGAGGACCCTCCGTTGACGGCTTACATTGGGTGTCTATCGGATGCCCTCATGAGTCTATCTTATATCCAATTCTAATTGGATACCAATATGTCAATACGAGCTCCAAGCTTATGGTCGGCTAGGAATGACCATCTATACCCTATAGGTACGACATATGCTGATCTATATAAAAAGATATCTACCGACAGATTCGCATCGGTAGAAATAAATCAGAGATAATTATTTGAGAACATACTTGCGCAACTTGTATTTTCTGGTACCCGATTGCAACTCTTGCAACTATGCAGTTACTAGTATATTCCCAAGTCAATGTCCCATTACAGACAAGGCTTCTACTCTTAGATCTGCTAAGTATTATAACCAGCTAACACTTAACTGTGCTAACATTTAGCATTTATATCTCTCAACGTGGCTAACTATGAGCCCTTATTTAAACTCTTTTTGATCTGATCTGAACTCCTTCAGATCTACAATCTTTGTAACGTTACATTGCATAATACCA
This sequence comes from Ailanthus altissimus, assembly GCA_946807835.1. Lineage (NCBI taxonomy): Eukaryota > Viridiplantae > Streptophyta > Magnoliopsida > Sapindales > Simaroubaceae > Ailanthus > Ailanthus altissimus. The sequence continues at coordinate 29,131,058 of OX327684.1, forward strand.
TATAAATGGAAATTAGCGATTTAATAGGAATATACACTTATATTAATACATAAGTATATGTACATTTAGGGATAACACGTAAGCACTGACCCTAACACTAAGGTCATACAAGTATACCTTAATTTATCAAATACCTATATTCCAATACTTGTAATAAATTAAGATTCATTAAGATTAAGTCTTATTAATCATGCATGCCAAATAGATATATTCCTATCCTAATTTGAAATTTACATATACAATATTAAATGTTACTTTACAATTATGCATCAAATTACTCTGCAATTAACCGCACATATTGAGTTCAAATATTAACTCTAGAAAAAAAAAATTAGTTTATAGCTATAAGAGAACAGCGACAAAAAATAATAAGAAAACATAATACAATCAATAGCAAATCGATATAGACGCCGAATTGTTCTTGATTATGTTGTCTAAGGAACTCTTAATGTTGAAAAATGCCTTAAATTTCTCTTTATGGTTGCTTTAATTATGCTCTAATTACTCTCTAAGACTTGTGTTGTATGTCTTGTGACTTCTTGGATGATCTCTAAAGGCTAAGGATGAGTAACCTTTCATAATGATTAATTTAAGCTTGAAATCTCCAATTCTTGTCGGGTCAAGAATCACACTGTCACTGAAGCGCTATCTTGTTGTCGCTGGGGCTATGTTGAAAAGGTCGTATTGCTGAATTGGTGAAGATATAGTACTAGGGCGCTGAGCAGTCGCTAGAGTAGTGGTCGATGGACTGCAACTTAAATAAATCATTTTTTTTATTTTTCTTATTTTGATCACTATTCCAACACTGAGACAAAAATACGTGTAACGCTGGGGTAACAACTATATATTTTGGATTTATTCCTGTAGGTCCATATATTTCATCATATCATCCACTTTCATCATTAAAGAGAGAGCATGGATTCCAGCTACACTTCAATGTTCTCATAACATGCTTATGTGTTGTGAAGCAATAACCTATATGCAATAAACATGGGATTGCCTCTTTGATGGAAAAAAGTCTATAAATAGAACACTGGGTTAGGTTCTTAAGCCATTAGTTTCAATTCAATTTAAATAAACACCATTATTTGGAGATTGCAAGATCTAAAAGCACCTCAACCAAATTGTGGATCAATGGCAATGGCAGGAGGTACGTTTGATTCATTTTTTTGTATTTGATCTAAAATGCTATTTGATTTTTTATAAGTATGTTAAAATCACCTTAAGCTAGTCTAACAAGGTAAACTATTTTTAGTAAAGGTAGAGAGATTCTTTTAAAAGTCATAATCTAAGCCATTTCGACGTATTTGATAAACTTATTCATATTGTTGATTTCTCTCATCAAAGAACTTTATAGGTTATATGTTCGAATTTGGTGGAGTGGAGATAAGGAAAATTAGAAGCTACATCGGTGCAAATAAAAGTTAAACAGGTAGGTGGGCTCAGTTTTAAGGACTTAGAGCTGGTTCATAAAAAGATGTTAGCAAAAAAAGCATGTCGAATAATCATTAAGCCAACTTATTTGATGGTAAAGGTTTTGTAGGGGTAATATTACCCAAACTCTTCATTTTTGAAAGCAAAGATTCCAAGGTCAACTTCTTTTATATAGTGCAACCTTTTATGGAGTAAGGAGTTAATTATGTAGGGATTTTGATAAAGAGTTAGGAATAATAAGTCAATGTTAGCATTATATGATCGATAACAGCCTTAATCATTATCTTTTAGATTGATGTCTTAGATATTGTCTCTAAATGCAATAGTGCTGGAGGTGAATCAATAAAATAGGCAGTGGAATAAACAGTTGTTTTTTAATAGTTTCATAAAAAAAGAAGCATACTTAATTCTCAGCTTGTTAGCAATAGACACGTGTTGAAAGAAACGCCTACCTCCTTTCGAGATTAGGTTAAACGAAGAACCCTAATCAATATCAACCTTGAACCTTAACCTTTTTACACAACAAAATAACTAAAATATCAAGCAAAAATAGTAAGAATATAAAGTGGATAATCAAGAGCACAATACAATCACTTACGTGATTCGACCAATTGCCTGCGTCCATGGTAGATCCAAATATCCTAACCTCTCTTATTAACTCTTTAGAGAGTTTAAAAGAAAACACAATGAAGAACATTTAAAAAGATCTAATGAATAGTGTACCATTGTTCTTCCAAGAACAATGAATACCTAAACAACGATTACACTCTAATGTACATAAACACTTAGAGTCTACCTAGTTCTTCTCTCTTTTAAAGTTTCTCTTAATGCTTAATTTTAATCTAAAGGGTTTACAAAAATTTATATAGGGTTATTTCATACCTACTAACCTTAATCCTAATTGGAATAAAAGTCCACACATTTTAGAAATCTAAAACTCCCTAAAACTCATAAATCCAAAGCAAATGAGATAGCATTGTGGCACTAACATAAAATCGATCCTACGCCGCAGCACTACGGCCTGGACATATAGCCTTCACTTTTCTCGCCTCCTTTTACATCTTCGAGTTTCATTTTCCTTTCTCATGCGTGTTCCACATTCTATACTTCTTGTGACTCTCATCTTTGATATTCATTACAATTCTTACCCAAATAAGATTATTGAATCGCCAAAACTCCAATAAACCATTCCTTGATTCAAAATCTCCAAATAAGAAAGTTTATGGATCATATCTACACCAATACTCTATCACCTAGAATTGGTCCAATTAATTCTTCACCAAAACTTAACTTTCCCTGGGCTAGTGACTTTGGTCTCCAAAGGCATTCGTGCACCTTGCATAGGGTATTGATACGTTACACTCATTTTTTACCCTCATCACCTATTTGGAGGTTACCTTGTCACAAGTCAGACCCAAAAAATCTGACACACGACATAACTCACACTCATTCAATAATGTGCACTCATAATTAATATTGCATAAAATTTCAAACTTAAATTCAACATAGGAATCCTTAACAAGTTGCCAGTAAATTCACCACAAAGTTCCACCCATGACCATACTTGGTGAAACATAAACCAAATACATAAATATTTATTTAATAAGAAAAAATCAAATATCTTAAACCACATATCCAAAAATGAAACACTCATCGACCTAGCAACTTAGGGAACCCATGGGACAGTAGAAGTATTGCTAAATCCATTAAACACACATGTACCTTATTTACTTAAAATCACCATAAACTATAATGAGTATAAAACTCAGTAAGCATACTAGTTTTTCATGTACCAAAATACAAATACATATATATACACAATGCATATGTATGAAATGCCATGATAAATCAAAATCATAATCTTATCAAATCACATGTCAGGTAAGCGCTTACACGTTCTTTCAAAATATATAATAGGAATATCATCACTTAACTATTACTTAGTAGGACTTTCATATCACATATCACATAATGAGGTAAATGTCACTCATAGTTGACATATCGTATGAGAGGAATAGCACAAGTGAGGTTTAAATTACACATATATAATGCTCATGTCCGAAGGTAAGAGCCAAAGCCTCACCCTGATCATCGGTGAGTCCTCTCACATGCACTAATACACCACCACACGAATATGATGACTCACTCTTCCTTTAGGTACCAATAGAATCCTCCCTACATACGGAACACATAACATATACCAATCCTGAAGGAAAGGCCACACATAAAAGGCTCAAAAAATCACATAAGATGCCTACTAAGTCAATAGTGAGTTCAAGCATCCTCAAAACACAAAATATTTCTCATGGACATATTACACTTCAAAAGCTTTCTTTGTTAAACACATTTCATTTTGAAAGTTCACTTTCAAAAACACATATATGTCATGTATATCCATGCTTACATTCATAAACACATGTCTTTCACATTTTATATCAAAATATACTTTGGTATAACATAAACATATTTCTAAGCACATTTACAAAATCATACATAAATAATTACTATGCTTATTGTGATTTCAGTAAAAGTCTAGTATACTTACCTCTTAACACTTTTGGCTACAAGACTTAATTCTTCTTAACCTATCAATGGAGATTAATCCTTTCATAAGCCTCAACATTCACAGAAAATACTTTAAATAGCCTGCAAAATTATACATATTGCACTTATCACATCGAATTGGTCTAATTACTTAGTTTCTCAAAACTTGTCATTCAGACCATTTACATTTAATAAAATTTTCTTATACATCAATTGATGTCCAATTGCTCCAAAATCATAATATATCTTTCTTCACTCATATATCTTTCTTATATATGAATATTATATCATAATTCATACACAATCCATTTCATGAACACAATCAAATCCAAGCTATTATCTTGACATGATCAAGATATTTACTGAACAATATTTAGTCTCTCAATTTTATAAAATCATATACTAAGGAAAAAATTATAAAACTACCACATAATTACTATTGACATATATCTTAATCCATGATTAATTTTTTACTTCAAAATCTCTTCCAAAAGTATTTTAAAACTATTTTACTCCATAGTTTTAAAAATCTGTTAATCAAATACTGTAATGAGCTGATACACTTTATAAAATCATAACAATTTAACCACATTGATATAAATTCTTAAATTTTAATATATCATATTAGACATATAAATTTATTATATTCCAAAAATTCGTAATTTTTGAAGATCATTCAATAGATCAAAAATTATTTGTCACTGTATCATACTGTTAACACAAGAAATTTTCAGAACTTTAGGGTCATTTTGGTAAATTCATTACAAATTCAATTTCTAGAATTTGCAATCGATTCAAAGTCTCAAATAATCCTAGACATGTCTAGTTTCATATTATCAAAGTCCAAAACCAGAATCGAAGTACAAAAATTTATAAAATTCTAGGATCAAGAGACTATGAAGTAGAAATTCTACAATTCATCATGATTTATCTAGTTATCTACATAATCATCATCAATTCTTAATATATCTTACAAACTTCACATCAAGTTCTCAATTATACATATTTTTAGAAATCAAAACTTAAAGAAATTAATTTAATTAATACCAATAAATTGAGAAATAGTTATGATATACCTCTTAAAACTCAAAATTCCAATTTCTTCTTCTTTTTCTTTTTCTTTTTCTTTTTCTTCTCTTTCTATCCCCTCTATTTCTCTCTTTTCTCTCTCTGAAGGGTGGTTCGACCCAAAAATGAGAAAATTAGGGTTTAAAATGTGTATTTTTATACTAAGAGGCTTACTTTTAATATTTATAAATTAACCCCCAAAACTTTCAAAGTATTATAATTTGGTCCCTAAAATAAATCTAAAGTCTTACAAATAAACCCAATACTAATAATATGTCTTTAATCTATACAAACAATATTAATAACAATACATAAATTAAGTATCATCTACATACAAATAAAATATGAATATTATACATATATATAAATATTTATTCTTTTCGGTGTTGGATATGTGGTTACTACACACCTAGTGGTCTGCATTACCCAAACACCTCATGTTGGGCCACTCATGACCATCCATTTAAGCACAGAGCCCTTAATTGTGCTTCTTACCCTCAAACCTTATAGATCTATTATCTACCCTCAGTATTCCCTTTTCGCTCTAATCTAATATCCTTCTTCATTGATCTTGCCTAAGGATATCAAGTTCCTCCTCAGATTAAGAACATTCCTTACACCATGTAAGTACTTAGTTTCTCCACCTTGTATCCTTAGCCTTATATCACAAACTCTCATGCTCTCACAAGTCATATCATTCCTCATTAGAACTTTACCTCTCATGGCTTTGTAGTTGGTAAACAACGATTTGTCGAGACATATACAGATGCTACTCCCTCAATCTAGTATCCATTTGCCAACATACTTTTTTCTTGAGGCTACCCACATATCTACTTCCTCGATATCTTTCTTAACACTACTGACGGTAGCACACCTATTCTGGCCTTTTGATTTAGGACAATCCTTCACAAAGTACCATTCCTTATAAAAATAAAAAAAAGGAAACATTTCTAGTATTTTTTTCCTTGATTGGTTGCTCTTCTTCTCTTATGCAAGCAACACCGCTCCACTCTTGGATTCAGATCTCTTTATCAATTCTTTTGAGTTCAATGATGCATTGACGTTATTCATAGTTAATAACTCCTTACCATACAGCAGTGTATCCACAAAGCTCTCATAACTCTTCGACAACGAGCTTAATAAGATTATGGGCTTATCTTCATCCTCAGTCTTGATGCCCAATTGCTTAAGACTTATGATGATCTTATTGAACTCGTCAATATGATCTCTCAATGAAGATCCTTCATGTATAGTTAGCTAATACAGTTTCTTCTTCATAAGAAGTCTATTTGTAAAATATTTCTTCTTGTATAATGCTTTGAGTTTCTTCCATAGCCCCAAAACGGTTTCTTCATCACCAACTCCCATCAATGCTTCATCGCTCAATACTAAAATTATAGTGTTGTGAGCCTTTTTCTGAATCGTTTTCCAATCTTTTTCCTCAAAATTTGAGGTTATCTTCCTTTTGCTAGTTGAGGAATTGGCTTCCTCCAAGGCTGAGTCTAAACCTTCCTTCACTAGTATAGCCCTAACCTTCTTTCTCTAAAGATTGAAGTCATTCATCCCGTTGAACTTCTCTATTTCTTACTTGATTAAAGCCATGTTTAAATACCTCTGATGTGTATTATCAAACCTTTACTTTGATACTAATTTGTTGAAGAAAACGTCATTCTCCTTTCAAGATTAAGTTAAGCGAAGAACTCTAATCAAGATCAACCTTGAATCTTAACCTCTTTGCGCAGCAGAATAACTAAAATATCAAGCAAAGATAGCAAGAATATAAAACAGATAATCAAGAGCACAACACAATCACTTACACGGTTTAGTCAATTACCTACGTTCACGGTAAATCCAAGCATCCTAGCCTCGCTTATTAACTCCTTAGAGAATTTATAATAAAATACAATGAAGAACACTCAAAAGAATATTGAATGGTGTACCCTTGTTCTCCCAAGAACAATGAACACCCAAACAATATTTGCTCTCTAGCGCATATAAGCATTTAATGTCTACCTAATTCTTCTCTATCTTAAAGTCTCTCTTAATGCTTAATTTTAATTTAAAGGGTTCATAAAGGTTTATATAAGGGTTATTTTATACTTACTAACCCTAATCCTAATTAGAATAAGAGTTCATGAGTTTAGAAGTTCAAAACTCCCTAAAACTCAAAAATCCAAAGCAAATACGAACTTTCTATGTCTAGTACCCTAGCGCCAAGGAGCTAGCGCTACGGTGCCAGCATGAAATAGATTCAGTGCTGCGCAAGCATTGCGGTGTTGTGCTGTGCTTATTGCCTTCCAGAGCCGCAGCCTTCAATTTCTCACCTCCTTTTGCATTTTCAAATTCCATTTCGCTCCTTATGTGTGTCCTACATGTCTTATACTTTCTCATGCATGTCTTAGATATTTTAGATTTTTTGTGACTTTCTTTTTTGATATTCTTCACAATTCTTATCCAAACAAAATTGTTGAAGCACCAAAATTTCAATAACACGAATATAAAAGATTAGCTTATATGGCATTATGATAATCACGGAGTTTATTTACTAAAAAATGAGTACTGGGTGGCAACTTAATTTTAGGATAATCCATGTATATCAAATAATGCAGATATCAAGCAGTGGTGGAAATCAATTTGGCATCTTAATGTTCCTAACAAAATCAAACTTTTCATATAGAAAGCACTACACAATTAGATCCCTACGTGTACAAATTAAAAGAAGCATCGTGTCTCTGTTGAAGTTAACTGCCTTACTGCAAGAGTGTAGCTGAAACCATAATGCATACTCTTTGGGCGTGTAAAAATCTTAAAGTTAATAGGCAAGGTTACACTTTCATAGAGGCGGTTGGCTAGGAAAAACTTATGGACTTTAAAAATAGTTCATTATGGCTTGCATGGATCAACTTAAACCGAGTTTTTTTGCAATGTTGGTAACTGTCACGTGGCGGATTTGGTTTAGAAGAAATAAGCTATTGCATTCCCAGGTAGTTTTGGACCGAGCTACTGTGGTTGAATGGTCCGAAAGTTATCTGCTCGAATTTCAGCAAGCAAACTGATTAGTTCTTTAGTCACAAGTGCAAGTTTAGACTCAGTGGATCCCTCCTCTCACCGATGCCTATAAACTAAATACAAATGCCTCTTTTGATGTAGTACATCGCAAATTTGGTCTAGGTTTGGTGGTTTGCTAGCAATTATGAGCTATCTTGGCATCATGGACTATGTGCTTGAATGAAATTTTTTGGTGGAGGTTGCAGAGGCTTTGGCCGTTCGGAAAGGTATTCAAATGGCGTGAAGTTGATAGATGACAGGTCCAGTTCTTTAGCTGAAGTTGGTCTTGTTATCTTATATATTTTTCTGTTCTTTTTTTTTTTTTCTAATTGTAACAAAAAATTTTATCACATTTGCAAAAGAATCAAATCATGTGGCTCATACTCTATCTAAATTTGCTCTTTCTCATGCCAATGAATAAATATGGATGGAGATAGACACTCTTTCTCTATTATCTTGTTTAGAAGCAGATAATTCTGCTCTTCATTTCTAGTCTTAATAAAATTCTTTACTTTTTTAAAAAAAAAAGAATTTGATTTAAAATTCTTTTCTTAAAATTCAAGCTTTAATTTCACAATATAGTTTGTGTACTTGGTAATATCTCATTAATTTAATTCGTGCAATTCCTTTTTTGCTTGGACTTCTATAACCTAGAATAAATATGTTCATTGAAGTCATTATTTTTTTTGAAAATGAGAATACCAATTTATTCATTGATTAAAGAAGTAGAAAGATAATTAGAAATAAAATCTCGAAGGAAGGAAAAAAAGGAATACAATCAGCTCAATTTTGGGGCACATAAGAATTACTTGCTCATTTTCAATAGCAATTCCAGCAAAGTAGATGGTTGAAGTCATCTTGATATGGGCAGTTCCTTTCAAATTGGGAACGTGGATCGTTTTTAATTTACTGGGAAAATGGAATGAGTATTGGCTCTGATCATGTGATGCTACTATCTTGTCATTTACTGTATCTCGTGTAAAGCCTGTTTATTTGCGGGGTCGAAATGCATCAATTAGTCATTGTCTGCGTCATCCTTTAAGATAAAATAATTAGTCATTGTTCATAGATATATATATTGAAGAATTGTTCATAGATATATATATTTAACGTCATACGTAGTCTCCTTTTACTAGTAATGGGTCATAAAAACACTTATTTTATTGATTTTTTTTATGCAAAAATAAAAATGAAAGTACATAATTATAAGCAAACAAAATTTGATTACATCTAGATGTAATCAAATTAAGATAAGGATTCCAAGCTAGATGTAATCAAATTTTGTTTGTTTGCGTATGATTGCTTACTTCAATTATTATTTTTGCATAAAAAAAAAAACCAAAATAATATGTGTTTTTATGACCCATTACTAGTAAAAGGAGACTACATACTTTTTATATTACAATAAAAAGGAGACTACATACTTTTTATATTACAATAAATATCGACGAACAATTCTTCAATATAATAAATTCTCAATGATACAGTATTCAGAACTTTTTTATTTGGATTAGTTAAACAACTCCTTATTTCCCGTCTTCAATCAGCTAGCACTGCATTAATTTTTGGAAAGGGGTTTAATTTTTCTCTAAATATCTGAGAGGCAACAATTTTTTTTTAAAATTTTTTTGGCATATTCTTTTTATTGTTATTTTTTTTTTACAAAAAGAAGAAAGAAGTACATACATTTTGTAATTTTAATATAATAATATAACTTTTTTCTTTAAAAAATACCAATAACAAAAAACTTGTTAGAAAGAACAAACACAAAATTGATTCCAACTCTGTGGAGTAGTGCAACCAAGCGGATCATTAATTAATACTTGAAATTGATATCACACAATATTAGAAATATTATAAAGTTAATGAATACTACACAATCATAGATCACACATAACGAATAATAAGTTAAGGCATGTAAATCAGAATGTATTGAAGCATGGATGCTCATTAGAGTGCACAAGTATTAAGGCAGCCCTTGATCAACCATAGTGTTGAGAAGTGAATGACAGAGCGAGCACATGAAACAACAAAGACATGTGCAGCAATGACAAACAACGTATGCGAGCTAAGAGTGCAATGCATCAACACATTGGGACATGTCCAAGCAGAGCACGAGATAGTACAAGGTGCAAATAGAGCAAGCAGTGGTGTTTGTCAATCAACGCTCAAGATTGAGCATGCAAGAGGATTAATGCAAAGGCATCGAAGTTTGAAAACCTTATTGAGAATGACAGTGCAGAGTGCATACACTAGATGGCATCTGAGAGCTAGGATGCTTAATTAAAACCCTTGTGATAGATGGAAATAGATTTAATGGGTGGTTCCACATATCTTATGGTAAAAGAATGTAATTAACGAAGTAAAAAATGAGTTGAGTAGCTTCTAAAATAGAGGGTAGTGGGCTTTTTAAAGGAGATTCTTCGATTCTACAATTTTAGACACCAATGGTGGCACTAAGGGAACTAGGTGTTAGTTTGGTGGGCATGACAACTCATAGCCAATACCTAAGTTTTTAACTAGTATATTTGTATAAGTTTTCACGCTATCAACTCATTTTTGTCTTAATATCTAAGGTGATTAAAGAGAACAACCATCCTCCATCATTATGGATCCCTTATCATCTGAGTCATTTATTCCTCTCCCAGTCCTTTCTCTTTCTCCAACTACATTTACTCCCTCTCCTTCACTTCGATCCACCGATTCTTTAAGAATGAACCATCTATACGAGATCACTTACTTACTAAAGGAAAACAAAGTACCCATGACTGATCTCCCCATAATCAACCCCTACCATGCCTTTCTCAAGCCACAAAAATCTCTCTCTACCTCTCTCAAACAGTTTATAACACCAAATCGAATCAAAACCAGAGAATATGTATAAGTAACCGAATTTGACCAACACCTCCTCCCGACTTCAACCGAAGCACAAGTAGTAACCCTCAGATTCCCCAAGGACCTTCTCCCTCACTGGTTAAAACAAGGCTACACTCATATGCACTTTGGTGCTGTTCAATTTGCCTTAACCCTCCATGGCTGAAAAGGGCTTGAAACTATTGCCCGCATCGCTTTGCTTGATGGACGATTCTCCAGGTACAAAGACGCTTACATCGGCACGATGCAAACTACATTAAATGCAAGCACAGTGCTAGTTAATCTGTACCCCAACTTTTGCATGCCCCTTACAGATCCCAGCCTATTTTCAACCCTAAAAGTATAGATCTACATTACGGGAGCATTACCAGAAGGAAACACATATTCAGCCACACTTCACTACCAAATGGTCTACCGAGTTCAAAATTATGCCCTGAACTTTGGAACACCCCATATCAGTCAAGATGTCATCCTGCTCTTTGTGGAATCCAACAAGGTGCCAAGACAATTCTCCAATGAAGAACTGGTAAAACTTCTTCCAGATACATGGATAACTAAGTATGAATAAGATCACAAACAATCCCAGCCACCCAAATGACTACAAACCACAAAACACAGTTTCTTCTAAAGACGGGACGGACAAACTGAAATTGATTTTGAAAAACTGAGTCCTTTAGCTCCACCCTTTCCAACCCAGTTCACATTTAACCAAGTCAACTACCCACAAGAAACAGTCCCTATTGTCTTTTTTACAGAACAAGAGAGACCTATTTACCAATTTAAGACAAAGGATGGGCACTGCCACTGGGACTCCTTTTGCAACTATCAGTCATATCAAGATGACAGATCTGACGATGAGAACTTTATCAAAAGATAAAGACAGAAAAAGAAAAAGCAACATTCTTAGTGCACCCTCGAGAAACGATATCATAATGGTGATCCAGATGTCGGGCTCCTAGGACAACCGTTTAGAAAATTTGATTATTATGTCACCTACTCTGCTCCACATCACAATCCTCTTCCAAACTGTAAACCACACAAAAGAAACACACAACCACCACCAACATGCAAACCAAAACACCAATCCCCAAATCTCTTAAGCCCTATTCCACAAATCTGTATGTTCTCGCCTACAGACTTTCCTCCACTAACCCCCCAACACAACCCTGAGGAAAATACTGTCCAGCAATGGAAAGTAAAACAACCAAACATTAGACGGGCAAACGGTAATTTTGAACAGACAAGTCCTATAGATGCAGTTCTCAACTAGCAGTCACAGAATGCTGTAGCTCAAAATAATACTCTTAAAAGAATTGAAGAATCTCAGACAATGATAGAAGCCAAAATTGACAATGGCTTCACGACCCACCAGATGTTGATAGACAAGCTCAAACTTGAGATTAAAGTGCTGCACGAACATGTGCTAAATCTGGTTCAACACGGTCTCCCCTTCCAAGAGCAGAAAAAGAAAATCAATCATTTGAAAACCCAACTACGAAGCCTCGAACAAGACATCTTTCAGCCGTGGCGACTGGTAGATATCTTGCCCAAGGCATCACAACCCTTACCATGTGCCAAGCCTCTTTCCATCTTTGGTGACAGTTCTACACTAATCCCAAAAAAGAAAGACAAAAAGAAAAAGCATGCCTCTGAGCCATCCATTATATTCACGGCTTCAGTCTAGGACACAATCACAGAACCCATCTTTAAAACCTTACCAACCCCACCCTCAGAATTCTACCGGAACCTGAACCCTATGACATTCATTTTTCCTTTAACCACTATGAATCAACTATTCACCCTCACCAAGACGCCAACACCATAAACAGCCTCAGAACCTGAATCCATCTCTGAGTCAACGTTATGGTCAACGACCTCTTTAATTCCACCCCCAATACATGAACACTACACCTCTAGACCCACAGCATCAAGACCACAAACAGAAGTTCATGAACCAGATTCCTCCATGGATGAGGCAGAGACTCCCCTGCAGAGACGAGTTCAATCATCGCGACTAGACAACATAGAGAAAAAATACTGGCTAACCCTTGATGATGTCAGCCTCATAAATGGGTTGATGGCATTTTCAAGTTCCAAGCCTAGTGCTTAGCTGAGCAACAAAAAGCTGGGATTACCATCCATGAAGTTATACAAAAGGCCTTTGCCCGATTTCAAGGAATACTAAAATATTGGTACCTCCATTTGGGAGAATATAGACAGCACATGCTACAACAAAATGATTCAATCGAAAAATTCATTGGCATTTTATTTAATGAATTTTTCAGAGAAGAAGGCTAGATAACAGAGAAAGCTCGCGAAGAATTCTTTAAGATGAAGTGTTGTTCATATAAACGAAAAGATCTTGAATTACATTTTAAAAAGACTATAGCGAGATACTACATTCTGGGAATTGATGACCCTAATCTGAAACAAGCCTATCTTAATTCAGTCCCAAAATCATTGGAACAAAAGGCTTTAAGACTCCTTGATTCAAAGAACAAAAATCTGCAGAATTCCTCTATAAGAGTAATCCAACAGGCAGTCTTATCAGCCCAAGACAAGTTATGTATACGCTATAAATTCTTTAAGGATTTTGATCTCATGGGCAAAAGAATTCAAAAGGCTTGTGAACGACGTGATCTACAGATTAAATGTCCAGGAAAAGAATGCTCTTGTAGAACTCAAAAAAAGCGCCATCACCAGAAGTTCAAAATTCGGCAACCATTCTCCCGGTTACCTAGATCCAAGAAGAGATTTTTTTGAAGAAAATCAGTTTTTGCAAAGAAAAGGAACAGGTGTTTTATTTATGAGCAAAAGGGACATTTTACAAAACAGTGTCCTGAGAAAGACAAAAGAAAAAAGATGCTGTCGGCCATCAACGCTATAGTAAAAGATGAGCCCATCAACTCAGACCTGGAATCACTTTTGTCTGAATAAAGCTGTGAGGACAGTGACACAATCCTTTTTTACTTAGAATCCGAATCGAAATCCACTTCAAGCTCTGTCTTAGAGTCACTAAAAATTCAAACAGAACCATCACAGTCACCTATACCATCCAGGCCACTACACACAATATCCGTCCCGATGTTAGAACTCCAGCTATACCCATCCAAATACAGTAAGCCAATCAAAGTAATTTGACTACTTGACACTAGCGCTGCAGCATCAATCCTCAAACCAATCATCCTCTCCGAGTCTTACTGAAAACCTTATCATCAAACCTTCCGAGCAGCCAATGATGAATTATTTACTGTATCCATGATCAGTAAGATAATTTATCTATATTTCTTTCCAAACCTCAAAATCCGCCATAAACTATTAGGCTCGGACCTCTCAGAAAAAAACCTAATCATATTCGTTGATTTGATCCAAAAACTCTTAGAAAAGAAAGTTTTTACCCAGCTCAATGGATTAAAATTTAAAGCCCATTTTTTACATTGGTCAACCATTCCAAACTATTTTTCCATCACCCCTCTCAATGCTGTCTTTGAACAAATCAAAACCCACTCTGCGTCCAACAGTCACTCTGAATTCCTCCTTAAATATCCCCACCCGCTGTAAAAAATCAAGAATATTTTGTCCGACTACCTTTTCACATGAATGAAAATATCAACCCAACCAAAGCTAGCCACCATGGCATGCCACCGGACCATGTTGAAATAGCCAATGCAGAACTCATACAACTGTTACAAGAGGGACTTATTGAACCCACTTCCTCATAGTAGGCCTGCCAAGCCTTCTACGTCAATAAACACAACGAGTAAATTAGGAAAAAAATTAAGATTGGTCATTAATTATCAACCTCTAAACTCTTTTTTGCAGAATGATAAGTTTCATTTACCCAACAAGCAAACGTTATTTTCAAGGATTGCACAGACAAATGTATTTTTGAAATTTGACTAAAAGATAGAATTTTGGCAATTAGGAGTCCACTCTGATAACCGACACAAAACAGAATTTTGCACACCTCACCACCATTACTAGTGGACCGTCCTACCTTTCGGACTAAAGACTGCTCCATCTCTTTTTCAGAAAACAATAATGAAAATCTTTGAACTAATTCAAGATTAGGCCCTTATCTACATAGATGATATTCTGCTCTTCTCAAAAAATGTTGATGAATACTATGATCTCCTTTTGAGAATTGGCAGCATTCTAAAAGAAAAAAAGCATCATGATCTCACCTACCAAGTGCCATGCGGGTCTTGAAGAAATAAATTTCTTAGGGATGCGAATAAAGAATGAACAATAAAACTTCAACCCCACATTACAGAACAGCTGACCAGATTCCCTGACGACAACTTGACAAAAACTTAAATCCAACAATTTCTCGGTATTGTAAATTACATGTCGAATTTCATACAGCACCTTTTACAGATCACGAAGCCCCTGTTTCATATGCTAAAAAAGAATCCTCCACAGTGGCAACAATAACAGACGTCAGCTGTAAAACTGCTTAAAGAGAAAACAACAAGTATGCCGCCTTCACAGATCTCATCACATGGAAAGAGAATACTACAGACAGATGCAAGTGACTATCACTGGGGGGCCATCCTCCTAAAAGAAACCAATGGAAAAAGATAGATATGCGGGTACAAGAGTGGGGCCTTTTCAGACTCAGAACTCCACTACCACAGCACCTTCAAAGAAATATTGGCAATAAAACGGGCAATTGAAAATTTTGAATTTCACTTTATTAGACACAAATTCATGGTCGAACTAGACATGTCGACATTTTCTCACATGCTGAAGTTCAAATAGAAACGCATTCCAAACCAGCAACTGCTAAGGTGGCAACAGTGGATCTCTAATTTCTCCTTTGAAGTAAATCACATTAAAGGCAAAGACAACACAGTGGCAGACTTCCTCTCCCGTAAAACTATAAATACCGACAACCCACTCACTAACCACATCACTACCAAACACACGGTCAAAAGGCCAAAATATAAATCCTATTCCACCATCCTTCTAATGGCAGCCTCCTCGTCCTCGGCTTCTTCCCCCACTATTTTTCTAAAACCTTTCATCATCCATTCATCAGTCCCGTTTGCTCCTCCAGAATTTGAAGAAAGAATCAGAACCAAAACCATCAGGTCAAACCCCACCGAACTTATAAGACAGTATGCCATCAAAGCTGTTGAAGAAAACGAATAGGGCACTCTAGGCACCCCACTGTTCAACCTAACCTACCCATTTTTCTACCTATTCACTGTCACCCCTTTCGAAGCCTGGTCCAAAAGTGTTCTTTACCTGTTATGGTACCTATTGGATTCATACACCATTGCAATGAAATTCCCTGTCCTGTAGATAAAAAAATGGCTCGAAACAATCTCGTCTAGCCATGATGCAATCACATTCTTACAATGATTCCTCCCCCGTGAACAATGGCTAGTCAAGTTTAAAATGCTAATACATCAACACGGTCAATCAAGAATGCCACCTAGAAGATTTCATATCATCCTTCTCTTCCAACGTAAGGGAATGATTATATTCAATCATGAGGTGCATTACTATCCTATCGTCGATGATTACTTTATGTTTTTATACCCCTTTCATCTGTTTTGAGATAACCACAGAGTAGAAATGAGAGAACTAGAAAGAATTTTTGCCCAAAAAAATTAGATCATCCCACCAGCTATATGGATAAACCCTGAAGACTGTGCCCCTTGGGAAACCACAGTTGAAGACTTCTCATACAGACTCCAACAAGCATCCAACATCCACAAACATAGACAAAGTGAATAACACCAACGCTACGTCCAACAGTACTACCAATACAACCGAGCCATGATTGATCACGAAAACTCTCATCCCATAATCATCCCATCAGAACCCCATGAGACAAACACACAGATGCATGATGTCCCACCTACCCCTCTAAGACAACCAGACTTATCCCTCTCCCTATACCAAGATGCTCAACCCCCACCTACCGAGTCACAAGCCCAACATGAAGCAAGACTGTTATCCCGAGAGTTGGCCCCACAAGAAGCTGAAATTCATGATGAAAGCGCTGATGACATCAAACTCCTGAAAGAATTTATGGAAGAATATGAAAGCAGACTGGCCAAGCGTGCCTGAAAATAGTTCAATGATGACGGAAGCCCCAATGGGTCCAGCTGATCAAGCTTCAAAACCTAAGCTACGTGATAAAAATAATCCTAAAAAGCGAAGCCTTTGTGCTCACAATTATCACGTGGCCCAACATTATGTTTTTTTTTACGTGTGTCCCGTTAATAAGCAAAAGTTTATTTTCTTTTTCTTGTATGGTGGTCTGCATGCCACGTCAAAAGTTAGTTTCTTTGTTTGTATTTGGAGTCCCGGATTATATAAAGCCACTCCATCCTTTTGTAAGGGCAAATTCAGAAATAAAATAAAAACTCTAATTTTTCTTATCCCATGAATTTCTAAATCTCATTCTAGTAGTTCTCTAAAGTCTCTCTTAGTATAAAAAGTATAAAATGAGTTGATCATTTTTTAAGTTTTAAAAAAAAAACTTATTCAATCAAATATGTTTTACAGTTGTCCTTTCTTAAGAAATCTTCTGTATCAAAAAGACTAAAATTAAAATAATAATAATAATTTTGAGAAAGTGAAGATTTAATTATTTTAAATTCAAGCTATATTTTCCTATTTAAATGAAAAGTGGTGGAGAGGTGGCACGATAGCAGCGCGACACCTCAATTGAGATTCAAGGCATGACGAATAAATGTGGGACAGACTTTGAACTTCTTCCTAATAACCAAAAGGTGTTGGTTATAATTAATTCCTATATTATACTTAGAAAGTTGTTGTAAGGCATGCAATTCATTCGAAGCTTATAACCACAAGAGAAAGTGAAGAACGAGTCTCAAAATGACAACTATTGTGTAATTATCTTTCCAACGAGAGATAGAAAATATTGGGAGTTGTGTCATTCTCTAAAAGTAAGCTGCACAGTCATTTCTTATTGATACTTGCAAAAACTTAGTATACCGGTGTGCCAGCCTCCGATTGTTAAGAGGGCTGACTGATTAGAAAGACTAGTGTCGTCATAATGAATGAATCAAACTCGGCTTTGGAGGTCTCTGTCTATGATACCGTAATGTAATATAACGTCGGAATTATTATGCATGGACAAATTTGCTGCTCACGCCAAGTTAAAAAAGTCCAAGTCAATTATGGGTCATGGACAAGCTAATTTGTAACCAACAAATTGGACGAAACACATTACATGATCTGCAACTATGTATTCGTGTAAAGACTTAAAACGGGTATAACTGATAATCCAGTTTCACCTTAAGACATACGTAAGTAAGAAAATTCAATCATTTTTACTTCTTTTTTCAGTTGGCGAGCTACGAGAAAAATGCATTGTGAAATCCATCCGACTCCAAACGAACAACTTCAGTTTTATTAAAATTTAGAGAGCTCAAAGTTATGAGCTAAGAGGAGAAGGCCCACGCACTTCGGGCTGATTGAGGCCCGCTATGAACTTACTGACCGGCTAACTATGCCGCAGCTCACAGAACCGAAGCGATCAAGTAGGCTCCACTTGTTTGTGAAACTTTTTTAACTAAAGCTTCAACTCATAAGATACTCCATTATATTTCAGTCTACGCTATTTTTCCACGTCAATATTAATGAAATTTATATCAAATATTCAAATAATAGTAACTGAGAATTATTTACTTTCCCATTATATACAGCCTAAGGATATGACTTTGAGAATTAAGTACAGTAGATAGTTCAAACTTCATAGACAGGTAAAAAAGAATGCGGAGTGAGCTGTCAATACTGAAATTTGGACGATGACATGGCAAGATGAGATCCGCGTTACCATTGAAAAGTTTACGAGACAGAGAGCTCTGGTGCCATTTGAAGTACAGCAGTTAGTTCAAATCTCATAGACAGACAGGTAAAAAGGAACGCGGGGTGAGCTGTCAATACTAAAATTTGACGATGGCGTGGCATGATCCACGGTACCCTTTACGTGACAGATAGCTCCGCTGCCATTAACGATCGTAAGTAACTTCCAATTTTCACATTCAGTAATCATTATTCGAATATGGACGAATCCTGAAGTAGCACGTAGTTGACCTACTCGTAACTCTGTTTGCCTTTTTCATATTTCTTTTCGAATGGAGTGGTTTGTACTTTGTACATAAACGTACACATATTACATACACCGAATCTTGTTAGGTTTCATATTAAATTTGTTAAAAGTTAAAAACTTTTTATTGCAATTCACAAATTTTGCATTACGTTTGGAGATATCTCTATGTCTTTAAAATTTGTATGGTAGTATCATTTCTATGATTCAATGACAAGAAAAATAGTAGGAGTGCATATTTTATATAATTTTTTTAGATCATAAGTAAAAAAATTTAAATTGAGATTTTATAGAGAATTAGTGAATGAAAGAGCAAGAATCAAGATGTTTATATTTGAGATGTACTTGTAATTTTTAGAGAGAAAATGTCTTTTAAGAAATACTAAACTTCTTTAAAAAATCATAATATTTAAAATTTTAATAGTTCTTTTTAAGAATTATATTCCCAGTATTTAGTGTCGTTGTGTTTTTAGGCATAATTTTTTCTTCTTTTTTTTATTTCTTTTATTTTATTTTGAAATATACTTGTTTATTTAAAATACGTTTGTAATCTCCAACAGCTCTCATTAGGCAGCCCACAAAAGTATTTGATGTAATGACCTGGCTAAGTACCATATAGTAAAATTTGATTATTCATCATACTGTCATTCCATTACCAAACTTTTGAACCACTGCACTGATATAGTAATTGCACAAACAATTTTAGATAAATATCTGAGTTTTACTTGAACACCATTAAATATATACTGAATGAGAAAACTAACTCTCCAGGCACACTCAATAGATCGTGATCTCATTCTTCAAAAAAGAGACAGAAGCGACTTGATATCATTAGCAATGTTTTGGGCATCGGCAGCGGCTCCATACAATCCTTTCCTTGATAAGCCTACGCAGTATAAACCATTCTTTCCTTTCCAATGGTTACGGAAACTTTGTTTTGCAATTCCATCATCGTTCAGTAGGTAATCATCCCCCTGCTTAGATTTCAAGGTATATTTGAGTAATATAAATTGCAAAAACTATGAGAGACAAGAAGTGGGATTTCTTCTTGGGTTTTTTTATAAGAAAAAAAATTATTACGATTAAGCTAAACTTGTTCTGTATTACCTTGAGCCACAGATTTGTTGATCTCTTGAAGCCAGTACAGAAAACAATTGTGTCAAAGGGATGAGACTTCCCATTCTCAAATAGAACTTCATTGCCCCTTATGCTTTCTACTGCTGGCAACACCTGTTCATACATGTACAGACCTAATCAATAATAAGAATCCACTTGTAACATTAAAACAAATGTCTGTTTCATTGAAAATTTTTAATTTGGTTAATTATTCATTCTCAATTTTATAATGCTTCAAAGCCCTACGCTTGCAATCAAATTATCAATAGAACTTCGGCGTTCAAGGTATAAAAAGTCAACTCAAATAAGAAAATTCCGCACGAACTTGGTGAAAACTATTATAAAAATTAAAAAAGAAGATGATTTGCAGTCCCTTTAGTGTCCTTTCCATCACCAACTAGGTCAGGCTTTAAAGACATTTTTTGCAGTTTACAATCCATACAGTGAAAGCAAATCAACCATCGTTAAAAGTTAAATCATTAAAATAAAGAAATAGCAATTAATCTGCCAATTCGATCTTACCTGAATCTCCCCGGACTTGATCTTCTTACAGGTACCCACATCCAAAATCGGGTATTTGCCATAAGCGACTTTCATGAAAAATGGACCCTCCTTTGGCCTTCTTATTCCATACTTGCTCAAATCTCCGTAGACAAGATTGCTAAGAAGGATCATCAAAGACTCCACCATCCCAAAAGGAATATATTTCAGCAGGACTAATCCTAAGTATGCCATCTCTTTTGACAACACATGAACCTGCATGATCCAAAAGTATCAACATCAAAATAAATCATAAAAAACTTCCTCAACATGCATTTTAAGCAACTCCAATGTATGAAAATTCATCATTAAGAAAGAAAAAAATATATTGAGATTTACCGGGCTACGAACAACTATGGAAGTTTTAGCACCATGGTTTGCAAGGTCTAGTGCAATTTCCATGCCAGAATTACCAGACCCAACAACCAAAACATTCTTGTCACCATAAGCTTTGCCACTTTTAAACTCAGTTGAGTGAATAACCCCGCCATTGAAAGTACTCAGTCCTTCAATATCTGGAGTAAAAGGGTTGCTTGTTTCTCCACTCGCCACCACCAAAATCCTCCCAGAATATTCCTCAATCTCACCGGAACTCACATTCCTAGCCTTAACAATCCATTTCTTGGTGGCTTCATCGTAGTTTGCAAACTCAACCGATCTTTGGTAAAAGGGACTGATGTTGAAATGGGAAACATAGTCATCCAAGTATTGTGTGAATAAGTTTTTGGGAACAAAGGTTGGATAAGAAGTAGGAAATGACAAGTGAGGGAGCTCACAGAATTGTTTAGCCAAATGAAGATGAAGACGATCATAGGCGTATTTCTTCCAAAGAGAAGCATAGCAATCTTCTCTTTCAAGGATTATGTAAGGTATTGACTGAACCTTAAGGCAAGCGGCCATGGCCAGGCCGGAGGGGCCAGCTCCTACAATTATCACGACTTGCTCTTGCATTTTCTTCAGGTTAATAATGTTCTGTTGCAGAGAAAATTGTTGGAGATGTTATATATAATACTCTTACAGTTACAAGCTATCCTTGTACATGAATTTTTTTTTTCTTAATTTTATTCTTGAAGAAGATCCTACCTATAACCTAACAATCCACGGCTTCACGCGGCATTCAGAAAATAAACACGTTGCCCATCTCGGATCTGTTGAAATCATGCACTGTATGACTTTTTAGCTTTTCTTGTTTTTGGTTAAAAGACGAAACAGGCTTAAATATTAGTCTCATTTTCACATCACTACTCACAAAAAAAAATTAAACCCCGACAGCGTTATTATATACCCGATAAAGAAATTACTCTTGTTTTTTATTTTGAGAAAGCAAATACTCAACTTTAGAATAATATGAAAGTAAGATAAGATCCTGTTATTTTGAGCGTAAAAAGGCTGAATTGTACAAGGTAGTAATACTAATGAAAGCGTAAAGTATTACTTGAAGTGCAAATAATGTTCACTAGCTATGATTTGGTGTTTTTCTTTTTTGTTGGATTGTAAACTTGAAATTGAAAGCTGAGGCAGAGTCGTCTTCAGTGATAGTTGTAGGGAAATTAAGGTCAGAACTCAGAACGTGCCGCCTGGTAATGCTATTATAATTATTAGACGACTTATAATAACATCGCTTTTGTTTTAGGGCCTCGATCAAACTTCTAAAAGAATGATACGTTCACCTCGCAAATTGTATAAACTAACATCCATAACCCCATTCGTTTTTGTTCTCCTTTACAAAAATATTTTCACTTCTTTAATAACTAATACACCCTCTAATGGAGATGACGCGATTACTTGAGTTTCATCCTTAACCAAAATAGTTATATATAATACCAAGAATTCATTTATCATCTCGTTGTTACTTAATGGGAGTACGTAACGTGACAAGCTTAATGGAAATGAAATGGGTTTAAAACAATGGTTTTTGTTTTAGATTTCGCTAGTCGTTTAGGATATATAATGTACGTTGACTTGGAATTTTAGAATTGAATAGGGCAATTCATTTCCACGCAGGAAATTTCCTATATTATGAAATTTCTTGTGTCGTAAGTTAGTGGCGTTTATTACTTAAAAAGAAAGGCAAGTAAAAGATATATATATACAAAATTTGAGGGGTCAAAATCCTTGGAGACGTGGGACATGAATAATACATGAAACAGTTTAGCTGTCTTAATATATCTCTCAGTTGTAAAATAATAAGTCATGGTTTTGCTTTTCCTACAAAGAAGTAAATCAATCGTTTTTAATATGGAAGAACTGTTAATGGAGAATTAACTATTAAGGTGTTAAAACGAAGTAATCTGCCTTCATTAGTGGTGGATTTAGAGGCATGACAAATGAGGCCATTTAAGTAGTATGATATGGGGATGCACTCCTCACAAAATCTGTTAATGATTTAATTACATCGTATCTAGCTTGGAATCCAAGTTCCTATTTTGGATTCGCTGAAAACTTTTTTATTTTAATCCAGTTTACCAATCGCAAATGGCAGAGGATTCACACATATTATTCTGCATCATCAAAATAAATTATTGTGTGGGTTCTATGAAATTTTTTATGTACAACGATGCATTTATAGTTCAAGTTAAATTTATGAAATGAAGTTTTCTGGGAAACCCTAGCTCTATTATGACATAACTTTGAACTTTTTTTAGCGATTTGTGCTCTTATTTTTCAAGAAATTCTATTGAATATAATCAGAATGGAATCCAAATCAAAGATAATATTGTCAACATATAGATTATTTGCAACAGCAATAATAGTTTTATATATGTTATGATTGGCATGTACGATTCATTATCATTGGTGGCGGCTCAATTGAATGGAGAATCAATCTTCTTATCTCGAGCAGGCATGGCATAAGAACTAGCTGTTAGAACCTTAATTTTTTAGATACACTAACGCTTGATTTGGAGGCCTTGCACCAAACAAAGGCACATAGGAGTGTGCGGGCAGTAAAGCTCTCATTGGAGCGTACGGGTAGCTAAGAACACAGACGAGACAATGTGGGCATACGCAACCATAGCAGGTAGCGTATGCAAGCTAAAGTGCAGTTCACCGGCACTTTGGGGTGTGCCCGGCACAAGGCGCAGGGTAACGCAAGGCACTAATGGAGCGGATAGTGTGTCTGCCCATTACCGCTCAGGGTTGAGTGTGCAAGAGAGTTAATGCAAACCAATTATGGTTTGAGATCCTTATTAACAATAAATGTGCAGGTATGAATGTTAGACAGCATTAAGAATTGGAATACTCAATTACAACCCTTATCTTATTGGGAGTGCACTTAGTGGGTGTTTTTACATATAATATGTTTGTAAGATGTGATTAACTAAGCGTGAAGTAAGTTGGACAATTTCTAAAATAGTGAGAAATAGATTGTTGAAGGGAGATTCTTCAATTCTATGATTTTAGGTACCAAAAGTGGCACTAAGAGAATTAAGTGTTAATTTGGTAGGTATGATCATTATTGGACTTAATTTTGAGGAAGTATGGGTTTAGTCATTTTAAGTGTCACGTCTTACATTAAATAGAAATTAGGTAAATCTTGAGTATATATAGGTCAGTATGCAGCATTATCTAACAGGCTAATATTTTAAATTAATAGCAAGCGCCCGGCTCATAACAAGCGATATCAAAGTAAATCTGAATTCTCATTCACATGTAGGCCCCTAAAATCACCCTAATAAAAATTGTTACATGAAAATTAGTTCCTCCATATTCCCAGGGGGATGGACATTACGGTCCAAGTGGGCTACAAAAATCTTGTGTCTTGAGCCTTAATAGAGATTGTTATGTGGGTAGTGAGTTCCTTAGCCGGGGGGATAGACAATACCGGTCAAGTTGGCCCTAGGTTTGGGCCAAACTGTGACGAAGGTGTCATGTGATTGAGTGGAGGAGAATGTTATGTCTCACATCAAATAAAAATTTAGTAGATCTTAGGTATATATGGACAGATAGGCATTATTACCTAATATGCTAGTTTTTTAAGTCAATGGCAAGTATCTGACCTGTAACATTAATCCAAACCATGATCTCTTACTTAATAAGAAAGTGAAAGAAAGGTAACGCGATAACAGGGCAACAACTCATTTGAGATTCAAGGCATGAAGTACTTAATAGAAAAGTGGAAAAGGTGAAGTAATAGCAAGGCGATAACTCGTTCAAGATTCAAGGCATGAAGAAGTACTTAATAGGAAAGTGAAAAAGAGGCAAAGTGATAATAGGACGACAACTCATTCGAAATTTGAGACAGGGCGACAACTCGTTCAAGATTTGAGGCATTAAGAACTATTTAATAAGAAAGTAAGAAAGAGGTGAAGCGATAATAGGGCAACAACTCGTTCGAGATTCAAGGTATGAAGAATAAGTGACAGATAGAATTTGAATTTTTCTCTAGTAACTAAGGGATGTTTGTTATACAATTATAGTTTAAAGAGTTGTTGTTGTTATTTAAATCATTCAAACTTGTATGCATTTGAGAGAGTGAATAGTGGGTCTCAAAGCAACAGTTACTAATATGTATTGTCTTTTTTAATCAGTAATAGAAAAGTTTAGGATGGTTTCATATGTAAAAGCAAGTTGTTGTGTCTATTCTTCTTTGTTTGTGTTGTTATTTGCGAAAAATTAGACATCAATGTGCTAACCTTCATTACATGCTATTGAAAAGTCCAATTGATTGAAAATGCTAGCGTCATAATAGAAGAATGGAACTCAGTCAATCCATCTATGTTATGTAATGTAATGTTAGAATTATTATACATAGACAAATTTGCTGTTCACGCTAAGTTAAAAAAGTCAAGTAAAGATTATAACTTGCAATCAACAAATTGCATAATACATGATATCTATCATGTAAAGAGTAAAAAGAAGACACAGTCGTAATTTAGTTTCCACTTTCAACTTAAAACAAATTGTAAGAAAAAATTAGCCATCTCATTTTCAAGAGAAAACAATAAGAAATCAATCCAAGTCAAAACAAACAAACAACTGTGCCTCTATATTGAGAGTTACAAATTTTATGGGCTGAGCAGGCAAGGCCCACGAACTCAGTCTAAATGAGCCCGAATATGAGAGAATCAGGCACTAATTAGCTATTCTTTGTCTTGTATTCAACCTATCTTTCAATGCAAGTCATGAAATAAAATTATGTCTAGAAATATTGAGTACCTCAAACTAGCTTATACCAAGCAACCTTCATACCTACAATTTTGATAACCTTCCAAACACTAGCAATAGAGAAGTGGCCATTAAGGCTCCTAGTCCACATAATATTATCCTCATTATCAGTAATAGTTGTGATATTGGTTTTAATGAACTTCTAAGCTTTATCAGTTTATTCAGCCAAGGGGTTAGCTAGTCTCCAACTCCTATTTCGCTACAAGTCTTTCACGTTAACATCTTGAGGAATATCTAAATCATCAATATTCACAAGGGGAAACTTATCTACTATGGACTCCCTATTAAGCCAAGGATCATGCCAAAAGTAGAATGATGATCCATCTCTTAGCTTATAATAAAATAGGTCCTTCAATTGGTTTCTCAATTGCAAAAACTTTCTCTTTACCCAACTACAGTTCATGAGTTTTGTAATGCCTCAAAAACTAAGCCTTTTAAGTTTATTAACAATCACTCATTCAGCACATAAAAAAAAAATTCTAAACTATCAGATCCCATATATACTTAGTGACAACTGCTTGATTCTATATTTGAAGATATTTAATACCTAAGTCGCCTTCACATTTTTCCTTACAAACATCAGTTCACACAACTAAGGCACTTTTGCGAGTCATATTCATACAATAAAAATTTTCTACACATTGCTTTTATTTATTTAATCACTATCTTTACGAGAATAAAAATAGAACATCAGTAGACATTCATACTTATTAGAATAGAATTAATCAATAATAACCAACCTACACATAAGAGGAATTTAACTATCCAATCAAAAATTCTTGTTGTTATCCTTCTAATCAAGTATTGGCAGTGTTATTTTTTAAGTCTTCTAAAAAGTAAAGAAACATCTAAATATTTTATAGGTAGCATATTATGTTGAAATTGAGTCAGCTGCAAAATAGTCTCTTTAGTATCCCCAAGGACATACTCAAAAAAGATGAAATTCTTATTCTCATTAAGCTACAACCTAAAGACCACCTAAAACTCATCTAGTGCCTTCTTGAATTAGACAATTGATCTTTGATCACCACAAGAGAAAAGAAAAAAAAAATTAGCAAACATTAAGTGGTTCAACTTAATTTCACTTGTTTTATTAAAGCAACTACAGGCCATATAGTTTTGCTTAACATCATTTCAAGTCTACGGTATTTTTTTTTCACATCAAATTTACTAAAATTTGGATTATATCAAATAAATAACTTTAGTAGTTGAAGAATAATGTTATATTTTTTAAATAATATTTTAAATTTATTCATGTGAAATAGTGTAATAGGTAATTTTAAAAAAATTTAATTTTACTATTTAATAATTGTTTAATATATTATTTAAAATTAAAAAATTTGAGATACTATTTAAAAAGTGTCGCATTACTTTTTTTTAAATAATATTTTAAATTTTTTATTATAAATTAATATATTTAATAATTATTAAACAGTGAAATGATACAATTTTTAAAATCACTCATTTTATCATTCACCACCAGAATTACTTAATACATAATTTGGGATGAAATATTTAAAATTATATTAGAGAAATATAGCATAATTCTATTAAAAAAAATTAAAAATATATATTCTGAAGAGTCCAAGAGCCATTAATATCCGCTGAGATGTCAATATTACAATTTGGAAGATGGCAATGGCATCATCCAATCAAAACCCTTAAAAAGTTTTTACCGAGAGATAAGCTCTGGAGGCATTAACGGTCATAAAGTAACTTCTAATTTGCACCCACCACCTTCGTTAATCATCATTGGTTTTGGAATTTGGACAAATCTCTTGCGCTTTCATATTTGTTTTGAATTTATTATCAAATGTATTAGCCCTAGTGCTAGTTCTGTATATAATTTTATGATAGTTTTTTTTCCAGACTTTTTGATTTTTCTCTCTGAGTTGGAGAATCATTAAAACTAGAATTGCATTGACGCTAGGAATGATGACAAATTGGAATGCAATTAAATAATCTTTTACATCAATTCTATTCGGGTTTTGGTTACAATAATACATGCTACATTGAAATTTTCTCGGGTTTCGTATTGAATTCTCAAGTTTAATTTATGTGGGAGTTCAATAATTACGTATTACAATTCCATATCTCTCAAGTTTCACTCACATTCACATAAATTTTACGTCCATGAGGAAGCTGTTATCACAGCTATTGCATATAGTAAATTGATATAATATGTGAAAACAGGCCATCGCCCTCAAGTCTTTATGAACAACGACACTTTTCTCTTTAACAACAACAAAAAATTTCATGAACATTGACAACGGAAATTCACGGGACAAGCTGCAGCACAAACGCTCAATAACAAAATGATAAAAGACACCCCATCTTCATGTGCTCCATAAGAAAATTACATAACAAATCTTGTCCCTTAGCAAAATGCAGAGCTGTATCGTCATAATAGCTCTCAATCATCTTTTGCCACATAACATTCAGTCCCCACCACCACTTTTGAAACATAACTTTTAAGCCCCCCTCGCTTCATCATCACTCAACCTCCTCTCATTCATTCTTTCTTTCCTCGTAATAGTTTTCTCATCTCTCTTTCTCTCTGAAGGCAGACACATTTATTGAAGCTGATAATAGGAGAATTGAGTACCCTCATCATTTAATGGCTCCCTTTTGGGTATTCTTTGCAACTTTCATGGTCTTTATGACTTATTTTACTTCACCAGCTTTGCCATCTCAAATGCATGTACAATTCTCCACTATATCAGCCGCCCCTGCATTTTTGCCTAGTACTGCCCCTTTAGCTTCATCATCAGCTCCAAGTTTATCCCCAGACATTACTCCATTGTTTCCAACTCCCGGTGGAATGGCTCCTTCTCCAGCTGAGTCATCATTGCCAACAATTCCCTCAAGTCCAAGCCCTCCAAATCCTGATGATATGCTAGCTCCCGGTCCTGAATTGGCCTTGTCACCAACTGGGTCAATGCCAGTTTCCTCTTCATTTTCAACAGGGCCTCCAAAGTTTGCTGCATTTCTTGGTCTGATACTGTTTTGCTTAACGCATCTTGCCCGTAAGTGAGGTACTGTTCAAGGTCATCTCCAATCTGTTGTTGTAAGTGGTTCCAATTTATATCTGTATATTTCTTTTGGTGGTATAGAGTAATGCTAAGTGATGTTAGCGAGTAAAGTGCGTGTGGCATTGTTCACTGTGAGAAGATAATGTTCTTATAATATAATTATGATAAGTGAAATTGTTTAGCTATTCTTGTACTTTATTGCGTTGGTGAGACTAATGAACTGAAGTTTGTTGCTTCTTCCATCTCT
Source organism: Ailanthus altissimus (assembly GCA_946807835.1). Taxonomy (NCBI): domain Eukaryota; kingdom Viridiplantae; phylum Streptophyta; class Magnoliopsida; order Sapindales; family Simaroubaceae; genus Ailanthus; species Ailanthus altissimus. The sequence continues at coordinate 29,160,219 of OX327684.1, forward strand.
ACCGTCTGTCATTCTGGCATACTTGATTTTGGCTTACTGGTTTGAATCTGAACCATAAAAGACCCAATTTATTGAACATACCATACTTGTCTACTGTATACTCGCATGTTGGTAAAAGCCACTCATTCTATTGCATTAAAAAAAAAAGTAAAAATTGACATAAATATAGATGATTATAACTACAGATGATTATAACTACGAGAATATTACAACATGGTGTTTCATCTAGAAGGAAAACAAAAAGAATGTAACAATTTCAAATTAATTCTACTTTCTATTTTGAGCTAAATTATCCCCTCCATTTACATGCATGCTATCTTTTATATAAGCTTGTTCTACAGATTATTCTACTTGCTCCAATGCAACTCACTGTATCTAGGGAGACGAAATGATGGCCTGAGACTTTGAAGATCCGCTAAATAACTTCCCTAGAATTCCCTCCTTCAATTTGCTGAACTCGAAGAGGCTCTGTTTCTTGGGCAAGTCTCTAGCTATATACTTTCTCAGCTTCAAACTCTCATCCTTCAGCACTCCCATGGACAAACTGAGCTGTCTAATCACTTCCCTCTTCTCTTCATCCTTCTGCATTAGTTGATCCTTGTGCCTCTTGTTCTCCTCTTTCAGTCTTTCTATTTCTTCCCTCAACTTCATAATTTCTTCCTCGTAGACCTCGGTTGAAACATATTTTTTAAATTCTTGAACAACGGGAATTTCATCATCCAGTTCAGGATCTTTGTCTTCTTTCATTTCTTTATCAACTTCAGTTTGATTTGCATATTCAGGATTCTCAACTTCTTCAATTTCTTTTTCAATTTGAATTTCAACCTCCTGTTCAGGATCATCAACTTCGGATTCAGCATATTCCTCGGCATCGGATGTCTCTGAGTAGCTAGTATAGGTTTGATCCATCTCGCTCATTAACTTCTCTGGTTTGTGGTGTTTGATGGAGATGAATGGGGAACCAAATGTTGTTAGGAGACGAGTTCCATTGTCTGACTTCACTAGATCATATCGCTCTGCTAAAGATCGATGAGCTCTATAAAATTCTTCAACCATGCTAATTAGTTCTGGTCGTTTCTTGTAATACATTTCTGCACGTTGAGCAAATGAATCTGCATCTTCCTCGATCAATTTCAGCATTGCCTTTGTCTTCTCATCCAGCTCTGCACAAACCATTCAATTAATTGAAAGGGAAGTACCCACATAAGCACATTATATTAGAGTTAAAATGAGAGAGTAATGAACCAGTAAACAGATATAAACCTTAGGAAATATTGAATTTATTTCAGTACAAAGATCTAAAGCATTCGGCACTCATGAAAAAAATGATCATTGAATTTTCTTCAACAGCCGCCATAAATTCAAGGCAGATAACTCGGGAGAATTAAGCATCAAACTCAAATAAGATAAATACTTAGTCACAAGCATCTACAAGAATTATGCATATCCATAAAGAACCTAAGAGAAAACTTGCTCAGCTGCTCAACAACACCACCAAATCCAATGATTGCATGATGGCAATTATCTCAACTAATAATTTATAATTTAACATCTATTTTTAATAAAGCTTCATACAAGGCCTTCCAATTCCCCACTGTACCCACCAGAAGAACAAGGAAGCCAAAGAAAAAAGCGAAGAAAGTGATGAATTTCGTACGTGGCCCATTCTTAGGTAAATGCGATCAGGAAATGGGAGTTCAGGGCCCTACGCACTTTCCTGGTTGTATAGAATCAATTTGTGCAGAACAAAAAAAAAAGTTGTTTTATGTTTAACTAAAAAAATAATGGGTAAATTGTAACCAATAGGTAATAACAAGTGCTTTTAAAATGCTTTTACATTATGATAAACTTTTAGAGGCTAATTCAAAAGTTAATTAGAAAACACCCGCTGACAGAACAGAACTTGATGGATTTCAAGGTTCTCTACAGTGAGGACCACCATAGTGAGGACCACCATATCACAGATAGAGTACTCCCACTACTCACAATCACTCTCCCAACAAATTATCACATCTCTGACTATAAACAACCTTATAGAACCAGTGCCATGAAGATAAGATGTAATAATTCTTCAAAGGAACCTAAGGTTCTCCAAATTCTCATTTGAATTCATTTACCAAGCCCATCCTTTCTCGTCAAGTCTCCCAGTCCATCATTTCTGTGGACCCCTCCACTATCTGAACCTTCTTTTGCTCATGGTTGAGTTAAAAAAGCTTTAACATTACTGATTGGCCACCATCTGAAGGGTTTTGTCTCACAATCCTAAGAATGACAGGCCCATCTGATACGCATAATTGGCCAAGTATTTGCGTGTATTTAGTCTCAAGGCCCTCCAGTTTAATATAAATTAGGATCACTCATTTTATGTATAAATAAAATTCAAGCAGCATCAACTAGATCAGCTACTGCATTAATCTGGACACACGATTATGCAGCATGTAGTTTTTGAACCAGAAATAATAAGAAAAAAATGTATTCTATCCAACTTTTTAACACAGAAATTTTCAAATGCCTAAAAACGTCACTCTTTTCTCTTTCTTCTAAAAAGAATGTTACTCAAAGATATTACTCTGCAATTACTCCCTTCCGCAGTCCACTAGCCCCACATGGTGATAAACCCAAGGTGAAAGGAGCCACCACAAATTACCACATTTTTTTCCGATAAACTAACTCTACATCAGAAAAGGTTGTTTGGGTCTGTAAAAGTAATCTACCCCATCATGGTAACAAACAGTCTTCAGCAATTCTGATCACTTGTAAGTCAATTCGAGTACAAAGTGACATCAAAAGAAAACAATTCAAACTTTCAAGAGTATTATAATACTCCAACGGTCAAGAATCAAAAACCCAAATTAGAAGAAATAAATAAATTAAGAATCAAGATCAAGACACATGATTTCCAACAAAGAAAACGCGAAGAAAGAAAGACTAACACCAAAACAGGATGAAAGGGATTTACCAGCGAGGGTGGACTGGAGCCATGGAGAGCATTTTGAGCTCTTGTGACTGTCAAACCACCACCAGTGTGATGTTTCCTTGTTCATCATTTCCACCATCTTCTCTCCTCACCTACCTCCTTCAAATATCAAACTCAACACTCAAAATCTTTACACAGCCCTCTTAAAACAATCCAAAAGTGTCCAGAAATGGAAAGAAAACAAGAAGTGGAAAAGAACATTATAATTTATAAATTGGCGAAAACAACTATAGTATAATATTTGTCATATAACAAGGCAATGAAGGGCAAACAGTTCAAACAACTAAAGGGTTAATTCAGTCATTTCATTTCCTCAAAACCAAAGAGGGAAGCCACAAATTTCAAAATTCCAGAACAGCTTCCAAATACAGAGACCCTGTAAAATTTAAAGAAAAAGGAAACGCATAAATCATACATTATATATGGCAGGAAATCTATCTAGGCCTTTCTAAAATACGAATTAACTGACAGGACAACTCATATTTTAAATGACCTGACTTTTTTCCTTTGACCTATCGCTGAATGAGTTGCTCTACCAAGCAAGATGAACAAGAGAATCAAAGATCACTCAATATTAACACGATAAGAACATTAAACTGAAGAATCTCAAGTGTAAGCCTAACAAGATACCGGAAAGCTAGTGCTACTACTTTCAGTTCTACAAGAACGCCATTGAAGTGAATTGCTATTCGAAAAATAAAAAAGAGTACCTGAGTGTCCTTCCTCTTCGTTTACGAAGAGAGCGGTGCTTCTTTGTCTCTATCTGCGTCACTTAGCATTCACAAGACGCTGGGTTTGCAGATTTGTTAAGACTTGAAAAAAACAAAAATTTATATACAGTTTCGAATTTCTTTTGTTTTCTTTCACCGCTAAACGGTGCTCGGCTGAGCCAATGGAATCATGACACATGTGCGAATGGCTGCATAAGTTTCGAGCCTGGAGACGTAACACGTAAGCTTGAACAGCACATGCCTCAAATTGGGGAGGATTTTAAATGCATTTGACGAGACTGCCCTATCGGTGCCCCTTATTTACGCCGCGACTACGGCTCATATCCAATTCCCAGATGTCTGCTGCTCGTGGGTTCACTATGTCATCTGATGCCAGGTGTCAGTCAGTTCATCTAGGATCATAATGTGACTCGAATTTAGTGATAGGGTAATTTAGACTTTTCGAAAAGTAGATATGGGCGCGAATGTAAATAGTGAACTCACTAATGGATTTAAGTTTTTTGTTTTAAAAAAAGTGTGAAATTTATAAAATTAAGATATAAATTTTTTTACTTTTTGATATAATTTATATAATATTTATTAATAATGAAACAAATATTACATCTGTTAGAAAGAAATTGTATTTTAATTAATTAAATTCAAAAAGCCTAACCTCAAGCCACTGCAGAATGGACAAGGGCATTTCTGGAATTTTGTAGAATGAAAAAACATTTTTTAAACGTAATAAGAAGCAAACGATAACCAGCCTTGTACAAGATAATTCGTTTAACAGAAAACTGAGTGTGAATAAGGTGGAGCGTATACTGGGATTGGGAGGCAGAACAGAAAAGAAAAAGAATATCAGCAACGGTCGAAAATGCCAGACTGGAGGTCAAGTCCGGATAAATAAATGGACAGCAAGAATTGCCAAACATATGCTGATTACCAACACAAGTGTCCTGATTAACAAATAGTAAAGAAAAACAATAATAATAAATGCTTAATGCTCATTATACAATCTTAATACAAGTAAATGATGCCTTAGATTATATTTTACATTTGTTAAATATTTAGCAATAAAATTGTTAAAATTGCAATAGATGTACAATCTATACTATCTATAAAACACTCTTAAAATTCAATTGATGTACCGTATGAGCTATCTTCATAATCCTTTTTACAGTCAAAATCGTCATTGTCACAATATTATTTAGTGGAGAGTGTTCACGGTCGCCATTGTCATCGCTGCAAAATATCATTTGTTGGGGATTCTCAACCGCCAAATATAAGACGCATAACAACATTATCAAATTTCCGCCAAATATAAAAATGAGCCGTGCAAGTTGGTGTTGTTAAAAGCACAGCCAAACTACTTCAACGAATTCAGATTCAGATTCCGAGTTATGCCCATTTGGCAGTAGCGAGAGAAACGTATTAATAACACTCGATTCAGATGCCGAATCATGCATTGCCCATTTAGCAGGAGTGGGAGTGCAAAAGATTTTGGTGTTGATAAATCAGTAGACCTCCATTGTACTTGTGGCAACAACATTAATCTTATAAGAGGCTTAGGCGATAATCCGAACACCCAGCTAAAATTTAAAACGAACGTTAGAGAAAATGATTTACAATTAATAACATTATTGCCATCTTCCTATACCAAGGAAATCAAATTACTACGTTAAGCTAGCATAGTTAGCATATAACTTAATAAAACAAATAAATTTGTTAAAAATTAATGATTCAATAATTTTATATAAACAAGAATTGAAATGAATACAAAAAAAAATAATTATTATAAAATCAAATACGTATTAAGTATATAAAATATAAACAAAACGAAAAGTTAGATGAGTACTATTCATGTGGTGGCACTGTTCACACATTACAAGTACTGTTTATTAAGTATTATTTATGTGGCAACTTATAAATATTTTATGTTCTGACTCAATTAACTTATTTAAATAGGATTATGACTTTTAAAAGTAATAACTCATATTCTAATTAGGTTTAAGGTTACTAAATATATTTTATTCATTATATAAACATTTCTAAACATAAAAAAAAAAATACAATAATTTAAATTTCTAAAATGTAGACCATAAAAGAAAATAGATGAGTTATATAGATACTAAATGCATAGTGTATTAGAGTGTAATATTTGGAGTATGTTTTTCTTTGGTTTTTGAGTAAACAAAAGAAACATCATAGATTCTTTTGGCTTAAATTGTTGGTCTATTCTTGTATTTTTTTATAAAAATCTCTTATGAGAAAATACTAAAAGGTTTCAAGAAATTCATAATGATCAAGAGTAAATACTTAGTGATCTCTATGAAAGATATTAAAGTAATTTATAGGAGATATTATGGGTATTGTTGGATCGAGTATGTGATATACGAGTGTACATATAATTTCAAAATTTTACCACACGCAGCAAAAGCACGTTAACAAAATATACTTAATTTAACAAATTAAACACATATATCACATATATGCTCATGTATTATTATACAAAATTTATATATGATGAACAATTATGCAGAAACAAAATGTAAATAACACTTACCTAATGAAAGTAGTTTTATAAAATCTTTAAGTCCTCCAACAATTCAAGTGAAGAGCTCATCTTGAAGTATATTCTTTAACAATTCTAGTTCATAACGATTTTGGTAGAATTATAAAGTTAGAATGGTAACTTTGATTTAGAGTTTTCAGCAACATATATTCAAACTTTTTGAATAAAAATATTTGTTTCTTAAATGAAGATTGTAAATATTTACATACAACTCTTGTATTATTGTTGGAAATAATTTTCATAGAAAAATTATATTGAACAACTCTTGTCTTAAATACATCTCTTTTTTTATTTTCTTTTATTTATTTTGAGTTATCCATAAAAGAAGATAATGAAGAGAAGTTTTCATGTTTTCAACACTTGAAAAGAATAAAACTAAAATTCTCTTTTACCTCCTTCACATGCCTTGGTCGAATGAATCCTTACAAGTATTAGGAAAATTTTCGTTTTTTGATATTCAACATTTTGATTAAATAAAAATAAGTGCTCCACCATTATCATAGTTGGTCTCCCACTCAATTAAATTTATCAAGCACTAAATTAATGACTAATTAAATTAATCTTTACCTAACAAATATAATTACTTTAATTATATTAGATAAATTAATGACTAACATTTAGGCCTCTCTTCGTATAAAAAATACAATGTCATTATTAACTTATTTTAATATTATCTAATAATATAAAATTTTAATTATTCAAAATAATTTTAAATAATTTCTTTTTACCTTACTCATTTTTACTACCAAGATCAAATGGTAAATTTAAAGTAAAATCAAATCATGAACTAAATTGTGCCACTTGTCAATATACTATTGATTAACAACTCTTATTAACTAATTAAATGATGTACTTAACAATTAAGTCTTGACAAATACACATCCCGAGGGATCTCGAAATAATTATTTTATTTTGTTAAAATTTATTTGGATCAAATTATTTAATCCAATCCATTACCTTAGTGCGCAACGAGTATACTTCATATTGTGAGACTTTCTAAGTCCACACCCGATTTGTCATATGGAGCTCCTCCATATATCCGTGAATGATACCCCCCCCCCCCCCCCCACACACACACACACACATTATGGATATTACAAATCAACACGTTAAACTATGCAAGTTGAGGTTATAGCATATTTGTATAATCATTCCATCATTTATATCCTTGAAGAGCGGAGATATAGATCATCACTGTCAAATCTTTATTTGCTCAACCATGAACTTATCTTCAGATTTATATTTCCATAAACAATATCCACAAACACTTTTGTGATATTGTTTATCCTTTCAAAATATATTTTTTGAGGTTTATGCTTATGGCCACAAGACTTTATAAAATACAATCTCGAAGCATCGAGATATACAACTTACTCATATAAGCTGACGGATCCTATATATACGTACACGAGACTCCATAAGCATCGGACTATATCCAGCAACATCCAGCGGTCAAATCATATAATGTTTGTAACATATGTGGAACCAAAATATAGTGGATCACTCACAAGCCCACCGTGGCGCTCAAGTCAAATGACTACAAATACTATTCAACTCGGAAGACCTTCCATTGATGACTTTATAAGATGTCTATTAGAAGTCCTCGTGAGTCTATTCAATATCTAGTCCTCACTGAATACTTATATCTCTATACGAGCTTCCACTAAACTCATGGTTTGCTATGACTAACTGTCTGGACCATCCAGATATAAGTATACACTAATCTATATTAATGAATTCTACCAATAGACTCACATTGATGAAATTAAATCATAAACATAGCATTTGAGAACATACTTGTATAATGACATTTTCTAGCACCATCTATAACTCTCTATAACTATATCATTACTAATATATTCTTAGATCTTTGTCTCATTTCACATAAGGTTCTAACTCCTTAGATTTCACTAACTCTAATAATTTACTAACTCTTAGCACCACTAACTCTTAGTACTTATAACTATTAGCGTTGTTGACTCTTAGCACTGATCTAAATTTCTTTAGACCAGATCTGAACTCCTTCAGATCATATAATTTCTGAAACGTTACAAGCATCTTATCATTTTAATAAATAATAATATTAACAATTATTTTTAGAAATAATAATTGTATAAATACTATAATTAACAATTTATACATAATGGGATGGCACGTAAGCACAAATCCCAACAGGTATTATGGAATTATTGATAATATAAGAAGATACTTAGTGATTTATATCAATAAAAGAAGCTGGATCATGAATCCTTCATGGACGTAGACGTTTATGGGTCAAACCACGTATATCTTGTATCTTGTTGATTGGTTTTTTTTATATCTTTATTGGTGTATTAATCTTATGCGTTCTTACTTATAATGTGAGTTAAGTCATCTGTTACGTATAAAGTCAATAAGGGTATCAAGGATATGACATAGTTAATGCCATAAAGGTGTTATACTAAATAGCATAGTTTGATACTGCAATAAACTGGTATCAAAGTATAGGTTGAAGTCCAGATTGCAGAGCAAATGTTGTCAACTATAGGGAATCACAAATATAATGAAAGAACAATAGAGAAGATGATTATCTAAAAAAAAAGAAAAAGATGATAGCCTTACCAGAGAGTTTTTTGGGTAAAAATCACTCTTGAAAAAAAAACTACCAAGAAGATAGCATCATCTAGGTCTTAATCAGAAGAATCATTCAGATTGGACACAAAATAAATATAGAAAAAGAAGAATAAGTAATCTTGAATGGTTGATCCAAAATGTGTCTAGGGCACTTGAAGGGATAATCCTAAGAGAGAAAAACAAAGATATAATGAAGGTGAATTTGCAAGTTTGTTAAATGACTAGGTATAGATCTTGATCGTATGAGAGCTTCTGAAGGAACATATGTCCGATGGATGAACTATTTTTTGGATCTAGGGTAGTGTTTTCATATGACATGGAAAATCGTTATTTACCAATTGTAGAAATATAACTTACAATAAGTCATAGGGGATTAGTAGAATAAGATTGAGATTGCATAGTAAAAAAAGTAAGGGATGGACTAGGTATGAGATTTTATTCCTCATATCATAAAAACCTGGTAGACTCGGGACTGCTAAATCGAAATAGGAAGATTCATGAAAGACATAAGAAATGAATACTAAATGGGAAGCGAAATGATCGAGGAGTGAGAAACACAGTGGCTATGTGCTTGAAGAAAAGTGCTTATATGGGTTCAACTTAAGGTTGTTGATTTGAAATAGACCATAAAAAGCAGTTTTTGAATTATATCACATTGTGGCAGGGGTCAAAAGAGAATGTGTGGGAAGAGTAGAAATGGTGAGAATGTGTTTTCACCATTATGGGATTGTGGTCATAATATCTTTGAGACATGTGAAATCGCAACATTAAAGTACTCTAGACATCAGCATTCTAAAAATTTTGAAAACTATAGTCGCAAGAACCTTAATTAAGTCTGAGACTTGACTTAGAGACAATACTAGTAAGCATTGATCAAGGAAATGTGATGTCGATTAGCTTCATAGAGAGATTTTGAATCAATGAGAGGATTTATTAGAAAATGGTGATTCAACAATCTTGTATGAGCAAGAATTAAGATGAATGCCAAGAGAATAGTCATTATAAAGTCAAGTACGCATTTGGTGTACAATAGAGGAGTAAAGCAGAAAGCCAAAAGAATGGATACTGTACACGGTAAGCACTGTTCACACACTTCGGATACTGTTTATACGGCAACTTATAGGTATTTTTTATTTTGGCTCAATTGACTTCTTTAAGTAGGATTATAACTCTTAAAAGTAAGGACTCTTATTCCAACTAGGTTTAGGATTTTTAAGGGTGTTTTATTCACTATATAAATATTTATAAACACAAGAAGAAAAATAAACATCTCAAGTTTCAAGATGTAGACTATAAGAGGGAATAGAAAAGTTAGGTAAGCACTAAGTACATGGTGCATTAGGGTGTAATCTTTAGGGAAAGTTTTTCTTTGGTTCTTGAGTGAACAAAAAAAATACCATAAATCCTTCTAGCTTAGATACTCGGTTTATTTTAATATTCTTTATAAAAATCTCTTATGAAGAGATACTAAGAAGTTTTAAAGAATTCGTGGTGATCAAAGGTAGATACTTAAGGATAGCTATGAGACATACTAGGGTGATCTATGAGAGATACTATGGGTATTATGAGATCATTGATGATGTATAAAGATACTTAGTGATCTATATCAATAAAAGAAGTTGGATCGTGGATGGAAGTAAGTGCTTATAGGTAAAACCACGTATATTTTGTGTCTTATTAATTAGTTTGTTTTCTTTATCTTTATTGATTTGTTGATTTGATGCATTCTTATTTATGGTGTGAGTTATGTCTTCCGCTACGTATAAAATCAGAAAAGATATCAAAACTATAGTTTAATTAATGCTATAAAGATATCATACTGAAGAGTATGGCTTAATACTGCAACAGGATTAAACATGAACATATGTAAAACTAGCATACAGCAAAATAAAACCAAACAGCATGAATACATAGACTATTAAGTAAAAACTTCAAACTGGCAAAATATTCATTAGACATAAGGAGTTAGGAATGACCTTGAGAGGCCAAAATTACTCGCTACATTACTAACCAGAACAATTGTGATGGTGCTGGTGATCATTAAGGCGTTTCTAAGCAATTGAATATGCTCCTTTGTAGAGAACTGCAATTTCATAAGATGGCATTTCACTAAAAGAAGACAAAAACTAAAAACTAAGTCAAAAGACAACAATAAAGACATACGAAGGCGTGGCCGTGTGTGAATACTAAGGTTCGATCTGTTCTAATTGTTGAGGTTCATAACACAAACTGCAACTTCCACATTTCACAGAGCATAACCTTTGCTAGAATGTATTGTCAACATAACCGATCCTAGTCTCCTACACATGTCAATTCCATTTCCTACAAATGTCAAAAGGATCAAGCATGCTATGACGATTAAAGGTTTTGGCTGGCCAAACATATGCCAAAACTCAGGCATTTTTTAAACTGCAAATCTTAACTTCATATAAATTGCCTCAAAGTTTACCTAATTATACACGCAAGTGCAACAAATACAACCACCCCTCACATGAGCCCAGCCTACCAGATTGTATTCTGAATCAGTAACAAAACTATGTCATTTAGCAAATTCAAGCAAGAAAAAAACTTAAAGCAAGACTGAGTTCCTACTACCTGTTGTTTAAATCTGATTTTGTCATTCTTCTTAGCTAAGTTGGATAAAATGGATATAGAGAAGACAGAAGCTGCCCTTCCAATCAGAACAAGGCTAAGCAAGATAGAACTCACTGCAGTTAATGTCCCAGGACTGAGAAAGATGGACATAGACTTAATTAAGAGAATAAATAAAAACAAGAGAACAACGCATGCATTTCTATCGAGAAAGTTATGGTGCAAATAGACATTTTTGCAAGCTCCAAAAACAAGAGAACGTAGCAAAGAAGATAACGAACCAAAATACATAGAGATGACTTGGAAACATTAGCTCAATTAAGCTATACTCAACAAACCCTTGTATTATTACCTCTTCTGTACAAACTTCCACCTTGCTATATCCAACGCATCTATACCAACATAGATAAAGATAAAAATCTCTTATATAAATAACAATGTTGCAAAAGTATGCCTGCAAAAATCATTAAACAAGAAGGAAATTTCTAACTTGAGTAGTTTACCCATGATCCAAATCTTTTTAGAAAAAATATAACCCTAGTAATTTACCCATGATTCAAATGTTATTAGAAAAAATTTATATATGTATATTAGATTCTGAACATACTTGGTAGTCACTCTTGAACTTCCAGTAACATTGAGCCAGGTGTAGTAAGACATGACAATCCCACAAAAAAACACAGTAAGGATGCCACTCAATTGAAATAGCTGGAAGACAACAGTTGCCAAGATAATCATTATAAAAGCAAAGTTATACGACAGTCAATAGAAAAAATAACTCTGCAACATGTTAACCGAATTTCCGCCATAATATATGAAAGGTAAGCCAAGAGAATAATCAAAGCAACTTCACGATCTGTTGATTGCCTGAGATTTTTTATACTTACAAAACATTTCATTTATATAATGTCAAAAAAGGAACTTGATTTATATCAATAAAAACAATTTTACAACATGCATCAATTCCAGATTGATCATTGTAAATTTGGTCAATTTAACCTATACAGATATCATCGTAGCAAATTCTGACAAGTACCATTGGAATTAGCTTTCTATGCACAACTACCAACAGATCGTTAAATCCACCAATCAATTGTACTTTGCTAAGAGATAAAATTTGTCCTCCAACTAAATGGTGATAAAGAGATCTGTCTTATTAATTACCAGCACTAAGAAGAAAGCAAACAGAGAAAAACAAACTTGGTTTATGTCAATAAAAATTTAATAGCAAGCAAGCATAAAATTATTGTGGTCCTTTTGCTACGAGCTCTTTATGATGATTGCTCTCGTTATAATTTTGGTTATGTAATAACATTGATAATTTTTAGCATTAATTTTATTATTTATTTATAAGGTGAGAATATAGATTTTACTCGTAACGTTTAAAATTATTTTTTATGTAAACATTTTATAAATATTTGTTTTTAGAATTTTATTGTAAGAATTTTTTTAAAATTACACTCGATCTTATTTGCATTAATAAGATGTTTATATCATATTTTTATAAATATCTATTTATTTTAAAAATCTTTTCTTAACAAATTGATCTTATTCATAATTTTTTGCACCTTTAAATTTTATTTTTAAAGATTTTTTAATTATTATTTGAGGTAGTCATACTAAGACATTCTCATGTTCGTTATAAGCAAAAATTATTTCTCTTTGTTTAGAGCTTAGTCGAATAGGATAGTCAGTATTTAACTTTTATTCTGACTGACCCCGTGAATGAAGAGTTTAATCGACCAGAGTAACTATGTTTAAATCATTGCTCTAACCAATTCAAATAAGTTATTTCATTTAAAAAATTGATCAAACAAGATAATTAAATTTTTATTAATGTTCTAATTGGTTTAGAGGGTATAGATTTTTTTTTTTTTATTTGAGAGTTTTATTGAATAAGATAACTAAATTTTGACCATTATTCTAAATAGCTCAAAGAAGATACCCTTAATTTTAAAAAAATTTATGAGTCCACAATTTTTTTTTTAATTTTATAAATCAAGATTCTCTTTAGATTTTTATGAAATGAGATGTTTATACCTTTTGGGCCGCTAAAATCATTTTTAAAATAATATTAATATAATTATGTGCGTTTGTCTAAGCTGGATTCAAAATAACCCAACCCCATCATAAAATCATTTGCTTTTGCCTTGAGTTGGCCGTGGACGGGTGTTGTTGAAATTCAAGACACGCCGTTTCAAAAATATTAAATAATGTGATTAACAATCACCGAAATATTAAAAAAGAAAATTATATCCACGTTACGTGTTTATTTTTATTTATTTATTTATTTATTTATTTTCTCGCACTTAAAATGATGAATTAATCGCGATAAATAAAAATTATTATTATTATTAATGAGTTGGATGGATGTTAGTATCAATGCACATGGATTAGTTTTGCTTTTACATTGGTGGTTGAAAGTTGTTAATTCAAAAGATTTAATGTCTTGAAAAAGAAGCGAGCAAGAAATGTGATGGTCCCATTCGCCATGTTTGATGTGATATGATGTTCCACGAGACTTGAGCCTGAATAAAGTATATTCCACTCCCCTTTTCCTGCTTCTCATCCCAACGTCGCTGCATCCACCACAATTTTAAAGTTTAACCTAAATTAAATTTTATTTTATGTCTCGTCTCAATTTTTTTATGATAATATTTCTAATAACAATAATATTCTAAATATTATTTCATCGACATTATATATACATATTCAATGTTAATTTTAATCATATCAATTTTTACAGCATTATAATAATTAAATTTATAAAACACATATAAATTACTTTTAAATGTCAAAACACTTTTAAAAATATAATTTATCAGATATTTATCTTTTCAACTATTTATTTATCCAACACAATTAATAACGATTATTTTAAAAATTACAATAATCTCAAACTAGCTCTTCACAAGGGAAAGAAACTAAGTTTTATAATTAGTAAATATAGGATATACTTTTTTTTTTTTTAAAGTTATAGACAGTATCATTTACAAGTCAACTTTTTTAAAACTGCATCATAAGAAAATTATTTTAAATTAATTATATATTTATATAACTAAAAAATCTATTATGTATATCAAATAATGTGATATTTAAGGTGTTTATTTTTTTTAAAGACATTTAACGTATTTATTCTTAATTAATATTATATAATTATAAATTAAAAAATTAATAACTATTTTATAAATAATAATTATTAATTAATAACGCATAAAATACAAAATATGTATAACTTGTAAGCCTACCCATTACCCTTTTATATATGACCTAATCTCAGTCGAATTCAAACTAAAACGGGGCGTTCGAAAAGAAATATTTTTTTGCAATAAGGTTCAGAAAGAAATATTACTACATATAATTCAGTCCCATAAAAAAAATGGAAGCATAGAATTTACCGCCATAAATATATTTGCAACCCGTTTTTCTAATATGGGCACCGCATTTTGGATACGCGACCCAGACGAGCAGAAACAACAGACAAGACAATGTTGGATAAGGCCACATGGGACCCACCGAGTAAATACTGGTCTTAGGCCGGCCCCAACGGGCAAACAAATTTAACACCACCAAGCAAAAACAACATCAAAATCTCAGCAACAAAATAAATACCAAACCCTATTCTCTTCGTAACAAATTTTAACTTTTTTTTCTCTTGATCATTGATCACTAACCAGCTTAAAAATGGGTCTCTAAATGCTAATTCAGTGCCCCCAATACTTCACACTGTTGCTTATGAGATTTGATTTCTATCATTCTTTACCCATTTCGCTCCCTTATATAGATTGAAGATGGTGGAGATTCAATTTTTCTGGAGATCTATCGATTTTTTTTTTCTTAAATATTGTGATATGATTAGTTGATCTCTGATGGGGATTCCTTAGTTATTGGTATTTGTTGCAATTGGTTGAGCTTCGGTAGTGTAGATCTTGAATGGGTTCATTTCTAGCTTCTTTTTATAGTTGTCACACTGTTGGCGATTAATGCACGATATTTATGGCCCGGAATGATTATTTGGTGGCGATAGGTTGTCATTTAATTGAAATTATGGATTTTTAGTTTCTGGGTATGGTTCATCATTTCAAATTAGCTAACATTTTACATTTTGAGGAATAGGTATCTGGGTTGATAAGAATTTTGGAGATATTGGGAAATTTAGGTGTAGAGAGTTTAAGATTAAGGGAGGCTGAGATGTCTTTTAAGAGTATATTACAGGATATGAAGGGTGAGTTTGGGAGCATATCTAGGAAAGGGTTTGATGTGAAATTTGGTTATGGGACGAGGTCGAGGTCCCATAGGGTAGTTCAGGATAGCTCTGTGGTTGTTGATGCTTTCAAGCAGAGCTGTTGGGCTAATATGCCACCTGAGCTTTTAAGGGATGTGTTGATGAGAATTGAGGCTTCTGAGAGTACTTGGCCTCCTCGGAAAAATGTGGTTGCCTGTGCCGGTGTGTGCAGGAGTTGGAGAGAAATTATGAAGGAAATTGTGAAAAGCCCAGAGATTTCGGGCAGGTTGACGTTTCCTATCTCCTTGAAGCAGGTTTGGGATATGAGCAATTAATTTCTTTACTGAGCTTTCTCAGAGCTTCTCTAACTGAATTATGGTTTCTTTTCCAAATGTTATTTATTTATTTATTTTATTATTGTCATGATATATTTAATTCTTCTAAAAACTTAGTGGAATTTAAATTTAGTTAAATTGCTATTCTGTTCGTCATCTGTTTATCTATGTCTCCAACCATGCAAAAATGTAAGGTCAAAATTAATGACTGAGCAATGATTGCATCATTATTGATGTAAGCAGGAAGTCATATGTTCTTGTTCATGTTGGGAAGTACTAATGTAAAGTTGTAGCAGTAGTAGACTGAATACTGCTCATGATTTGTTTTTTGTTGCCTTAAAGAGCCCTTTGTACTAGAAGTGGAAGGCTTTAGCTCTGGATTTTAGTATTTTAAGATGGAAATTCCAACTATTGGCTAGCTTCCTTTGGAGTTGGTTCATGGTGGGTAATTGAAGTGGTTTGCTGAATTATGTCAGGATTATTTGGAACACCATTCCTTGTAAATGTTAAATGTTTTGTGACGTGAAGATTGATGTGGGTGAAGTATTTCTGTCAGGCCACCACGTGTTGTTAACATTTTAGTTTTAGTGACCATAAAGTATTTGTATTATGATGATTTGGTTTTAGTTGCATAATATTAGAATATGACTAACTGGTTTTCAGAGTTTGGGTTGCATGTAAACAATGAAAAATCTAGGATAGTCTAGTAAATAGGTTAATGGTACTAGTCATGGCCACATTTTGTGTTGTCTGTTCGAATTACATAACCTAATGTGTGCTAAAAAATCTTGTCAATCAAGACTAAAGTTGAAATATGAGAGGCAGACAAGAAAGAAAATATCTGCATCAATATCTATGCAATGGTAATTGGGAATGAAGAAATCTCATGGGCTAGAAATAAGAATAAAAGAGTTAAGAACATTTTGCAGAGGATTTTCTTCATATCATTTTAGACAATTAATCATTCTCAGGCCAAGGTATATGAATTAATTTTTACTTCTCTGCAACCATTGAAAGGAATTGCAGGTACAATACAAAGTAGTTTTATATAACAAATAATGAGAGATAATGCCAGGGCTAGTGTGCAGTCTATTGAAGCAATTCACTTCTATCTTTCACTTATTCTTGTTTTTCCCCTTAAATTTCGGGCATTGATTATCCTGTACCTTTTCGTGGTTTTAACTTCTGAAATCTTAGTTTTTTATGGCTGGTGCATAATAGAGTTAGGAGATACACTCTCTCTTTCCTCCTGGAATATCTTGTTGCAGGAACTTCCATTTAATTTTTTTTTTATCAGGTTAATACATTTTAAAGACATCTGCTTCTTGTTTCCTGCTAACTGTTTAAGCCTCTATTATTTTTGTTTGGCAGCCCGGTCCAAGAGACTCTCTCCTTCAGTGCTACATAAAAAGGAATCGCAGCAGCCAAACATATTATCTTTACCTAGGCTTAAATCAAGGTGAATAACACAAATTTTATTTTTATTCTACATTCTCTTGTGTGTATTTCATTCCGTAGGTGCTATTTTTTGTTTTTTCTACTTTACAAAATAATAACATATAGTAGATTGAGTTAGGGTATATCAATGGATTTCTTAATAAAACTTACTAATATTTTCTACTGAAGAGACCGTCTGCATTTCCTATGTAATTCTTAGCTATAGCTATTGAACTGTTTTGCCTCTGTATCATCTCTTGGCAGCTTCAAATGATGATGGGAAGTTCCTTCTTGCTGCAAGAAAGTGTAGACGCCCTACATACACTGATTACATTCTCTCATTAAATTGCGATGATGTATCCAAAGGGAGCAGCACCTACATTGGAAAGTTGAGGTATGTTCATCTAGGGTGCGATGCAATTGGTTCTTGCATATCTTTGAGGCCCAAGTGTAACATCTTGATTTCATTAAATGTCAGGTCAAACTTTCTGGGAACCAAGTTCACAATCTATGATGAGCAGCCTCCAAATGCTGGGGCAAAAGTTACTAACTGTCGCTCCACCAAGCTGGTTAATATGAAACAAGTCTCTCCCAAAGTACCAGCTGGCAACTATCCTGTAGCCCATATATCATACGAGTTAAATGTCTTGGGTTCCAGGTAAGAGACATATTTCAAGATTTCCCATTGGTCTTCACCAAAAGTTAATGCAGAAAAATGATACAATAAATTGTGATTGTTGTTCAGTTGCATGATATTGTTCCTTTTTACTGACTGAAAAATTTACATATTTGAAATGTAGAGGTCCAAGGAGGATGCAGTGTGTTATGGACACAATTCCTACTTCTTGTCTTGAGCCAGGGGGAGTGGCCCCTACACAAACTGAATTTCTTCACAGCAATGTAGATACATTTCCTTCTATTCCTTTCTTCAGATCGAAGTCAACCCGCATGGATAATTTCCAATCTGGACCTTTGTCTAGCCAGAAAGATGAAATGCTAGCGTTGAGGAACAAGGCCCCGAGGTGGCATGAACAACTCCAATGTTGGTGTCTAAATTTCAATGGACGGGTAACTGTTGCTTCAGTTAAGAATTTTCAACTGGTTGCTTCTCCAGAGAATGGAGTTGAGCAGGAGAATGTTATTCTACAATTTGGAAAAGTGGGGAAAGATGTGTTCACAATGGATTATCAGTATCCAATCTCAGCTTTCCAAGCATTTGCCATATGTCTTAGCAGTTTCGACACCAAGATTGCTTGCGAATGAATGATAAGCTGGTGGGCTTCTATATACAGAATTTTTTTCCCCATTATTTAATGTTGTGCTTTTTGCATGATTTGAACCTGGGACATAAAAATATTATAGTTCAACTACCTCGTCTTGATCTGCCCATAATCATTGAAAGGTGTGCTGTCTGTCTGCCTAATTCCTCCCTCTCCCTTTCAACTGTTAAATTAAGAGTTCAAAAATCATGCCAATTGATTAAGGCAGTTGACACAAGGCAATCATGAATTTTCATGTTGAAGTTCATCCTTGTAGTTTGATTGTTCAATATAACAACTCTGTAACTGTCATTTGCAATTATCAGGCACTGATATTTGCCGGTTTAAACTTGTATAGACTGATCTCTAAATTTATCGTGTAAGATAATGGTTATGTTTCCCTACATTGTTCTCACCATATGTTCTGTAGATTGCCGTATTTATTCTTGAAACGTGAGTAATTGAAGTTTTTAAGACTTTTTTCTTCTTTCATCTGGCAGGAGTTGTTGCAAGATGCACCAGAAGTTGGTCGTGAAGTCTAGTCTGGGGAATGAGTGTATTATCCTCTAAAAAGCTTCTAGGTAATTGAAACTGTCATCTAAGTGCCGTGTGAGCTGTTAGGGGTTTTAATTTCAATTTTTCCCTGTACATAACTGTTTTTTTCTTAAAAGCCAAACGTAAACATGCTCCACTTGGTTGGTTGGGCGGTTGCTAACACGCCTATCTTTAGAAAAAAAATGTGTAGGTGAGGAAAACAGACACCTGAAGGTTTTGTATGCCTGCTTGTAAGTTTCTCATTGAAAGCCATTGTTCGTTGGACATATTGGAGTGTGTAATTCTGAAGATCCTTGTTTTCTTTTGTTTATTCATCTTTCTGAATGCCATATATGTCGCATGGACGTGCATGGTAAAACTTTCGGAGGTTGGAAATTTCTGATTCAGTGCTATCCGAGCAGGGACTGGGCGTGAAATTTATCAATGCTTAAAAGGGAAAACAGGAATGTCATTCAGTAGCGTAAGTTTTATTAATCCTGTAATGTAGGACTTGGTTGGCGATGGTAATTAAACAGAATAACAACCCCCATAAAAGCTTCAAAAAGCACGTTCGTGCTAAAAACAAATTAGAATCAGAACTCAGAGGCGTGGAGGGGGACCACCGGGAGGACCGTATGGGCCACGAGGTCCTCCGAAGCAATCTTGTAGCAACCAACAGCAGCACAGACAAGATAAGCTACGTTCCCAACACAAAATCACCGACACTATCGTCAACACACCGATGATACTTCGCCTATGTATATGTATATATCTTAAAATAATAAAAATTAAGTGGAGATGAAAATGAAATTAAACTTACCAAGTGGAGATCATACTGCATATACAATCCGCAAAACCACCGAAGAAACCTGGACCTCCCGGCCCAGGACCCCAAGGTCCACCGGGTCCAGGGCCCCAGCCTGGCCCCGGACCAAATCCAGGTCCACCGGGTCCTCCAGGTCCCATTATAAAACTTCTAGTCTACCTCTTTGGAAATGGATGATGGATGCGGGCACCACCGTCACTGGCGTAGAGCCGAGATTGGAGATCCTTATAGTCTCTAGACGCAGATACTCGTAATGACTTTGCGGTGATATCAGGAAAGTAGAGGGGGAACAAATCTATCTATAAATGTTACATATTGTGAGGAATTAGATACAAATACTTGGGGATGAAGCTTTTGAAGACGTACGCCAACTTTTCACATGGAAACCTACCATTCTCATTCTGTCCAACTATATAGCCTTCAACAACCATTCAAAGCTGCTTTGCATTTGCATACACCAAGACTCTCTCTCTCTCTCTCTCTTAAATTGATTGGTTCCTTGGGCTCCTTCTTTAGTAGAGTTTAGTTCACTGTTCAATTCCTTCTTGATGCTCAATAGTTACATTTAACAACCTTCATATCTTCACTTATATCGAACCACACTGTTATAACATGCATATGTTCTTGATAAGTCAATTTCCGAACTATAACTGTTTACATGAATAAAAAATACAATCACATTTGTCTAATACAAGAGGAATCTTCATTTCCATTTTCCAGAATCAAGGCTTTTGCCTTTCAGTCAATCATTCAAATTTCAAGCATCAGAATTCGGATATAAATTTTACAATTGAGAATTTTTAAGAATTGATGAAAGAATAAAACTTGAGCACTACATATGGTGAAATCTCAGTTTCAGTTACAACACAACGGGCTATTGCAGATAGACTAAACTAGTCAAAATTCACGCGTGAGCTTTTTCAGTGGAAAAATATTATCTTTGTAATTAGTTCTCATAGATCTTGATTTGAATTTTGAAGTGATCAACAAGTTTTTCATCATCTTAAGAAACGAGACTTTATGAAGCCAACCATATTTAGCCCAATGATCAACTACCTTTATATCATCTTATGCCTAAAGCCTTTTGATTAACAAAAATGACATTCTTACAGTACATCAACAAAACCAAATTAAGAACTCTATGAAGCCACAATTTACCCAAGGCTCATACATGCCTGCGTTAGCTAAGCATCTGCTGGGCATGGAATCAGATAAGACGGTATGATATAAAACAACAATAACAAAATCAAACAAATATGAAAGTGAAAAGACTTTGCCCAAAGTTCTGGAACCTTGATGAAGACAAGTTCAACCAGTCTGGAACAAAAGCCATGATCATTCAGACTAGCAGACCAAATAAAACTGGCATCTTAACAATAGAAAGCTCCAAATATAACTTGACAGGTAAGTTAAAGTCGCAGTATACAGTGCCCACAGGTGAAGAAGATTAAAGCAGAATAAATGAATCGATTTGCCACTCTTTAACATTTAGGACTTTTTTTTTAAGAAGAATCCCATATGTCTGAGTTAAACATAAAAAAAAATGCATTTAGCTAACTGTATAAGATCAACCATAAAAATAAAGAATATAAAAAATATATTAAAACCATTCAACAATTGAATTCAAAAGCAATAAAACATATAAAGCCTCAGATTAGCATTTTGGCACATTCTTCCTCGCAACAACAACCCATGTGTAGAAATTCCACCATGGTGCGCTAGATGTTGCTGCAGCTCACGCCCAAAATTTGTCATCACAGGCAACAACAAATTCACAATTCAGTGATTCAATACTAAACATATTTCATGGTGAAAGGGAAGGAAAAAAAAAAAAAAAAACATAAAAATCATGAGAAATCTCTTCAATAAACACAACTCTTAAGGTGATGCCAACTCAATGATAGTGTGGACTCGATGACTCCCAGTTACATCTTTTAACCTTGTCCTGTCCTGGTTGCAAAATGCAAAGTTCTTTTTTCAGATTAATTTCCCGGAAATACAAATCATTAATCAAAACAAAAGTTCCCCCATATTTAGCTAGCTCGATTAAACAATAATAATAAAATAAAAAAAAAATTGCCTCAGATTAGCATATTGGCACATTCTTCATCGCAAAAACAACCCGTGTAGTTACTCTACACGGAGCGCAAAAATATGTTGTTGTAGCTCATGCCATATACGTTGTCATCACCGGCTGTTACAAATCAATTCAATGAGCCTTTCGAGAACAAAGGAAAATAGAAGCAAAATATCAGAAACAAAATTATAAAC
This sequence comes from Ailanthus altissimus, assembly GCA_946807835.1. NCBI lineage: Eukaryota > Viridiplantae > Streptophyta > Magnoliopsida > Sapindales > Simaroubaceae > Ailanthus > Ailanthus altissimus. The sequence goes on from OX327684.1 coordinate 29,182,573, forward strand.
TTTTGCCGAGCAGCAATTTAACGTAGATCATAGAGTCATCTTTCCGTCTTTTATACGCTCGCCAACGACAAATAAGATGAATAAGTTCGTGAAAGCAAATAACAAAAAGAGTTCCCAAAACAAACTTAGCTTAATGTTAGCAATTCGCCACATAATACTGTAGATAAAATAACAAGGACGAGACCACTCGGGTTAGGGTTTTGTTCTGCAATTTATGTCTGCGCGTTTGGTTTTCCTCTTGAGGATTTCAACGAAATGATGCATTTCCCTAGGAGTTAAGCAAGCCCAACATCCCAATATAGGGCTGCCAGTAGCATTTAGGTTTTGGGCTAAGGCCCAATTAAAGATCAATTCGTCCAATCCCACTCCAACCATTTTTAACAATAGAAGAAATGAATAATATACAGTTTCAAAGTACGCCCAGTAAATTGCATTATAAAATTATAAATAAACAGACAAAAAATATTCCTGGACCAGGACCATTTTACGGGGAAAATAAAAAGGAAATTTTTTGAAAATAACTCTCTTTTTATTCCATTTTTTTTAACCACACATTAATTTTTTTTTCTCACTTTCCTCTTTTTTTTGCCGTTCCGAAGTTTTTTCACTTTCAATTTTTTAGTAAAAATATTTTATCTAAATAGTAGAAACAAATAATAAATGAAAAAGTTTCTAGCTATATGATTTTTCAATTCTAACACATAATACTTATTAGATTGAATAAGTACATTAAACTCAATAAAATTCTTTTGTTATATCTAAATTAATATTAATTCAATCCATTTATATAAAATATGATCAATTTTTAATTTTTCGAAATCAAAAATTTTAAAATTTGATCTTTTTACCGCTAATCATATTTTCTATTTCTCTCTTCTCATTTTTCATTTTCAAACAAACAAAAATACTTTCAAATTAGCAAACACATAAAAACTCAAAAAAATTTGTAAATCGATGACACACCACCTATGTAAAAATGAGAAAAACGGTAAATACTTGATAAGTTACTTAAATTTTGTGATTTATAATTTATATTGTGATAAATATGAGTAAAATGAGTAGATTGTTGTTTTATCCTGTCATTTTTTTTTTTTACAAGGTTAAAGAAATGAGATTATCCATCACTTAGAGAAGTAAAAAGAAAACTTATAAATACAATGTGGGATAAGTATTTTAGAAATAGAAAGTCTTTTAACTATAAGGAGTTAGATAATGGCTTAGTACAAGGTTAAAGATGCAGTAAAATTGTATTTGTTTAATTTTTTATAGTGTTTTGGTGTAATGAGACAATTGTAGAGAGATCTAACATTTTATGCTTAATCTTATGAATGGCTTTGATGATTTTAATCAATACCTATAGAGCACAATTGCGAAGTTTTTATTATACAACACCTTAAACACAATGGTAACGAAAAAAGTTAAAATAAAAAATAAAAAAAGCGATGGCTAGTGCGAATAATAAAAGTATAACACAAATGATTTTGCACATGTTTTTATAGTGAGTAATTTATTAATTAATTATTACATTGAATATCAATTAATTATGAACATGTACATGCACACGCACAAGCATGTATAATTTATAGCTAGTGGTTAACAACACACACAAATATGTATAATTTGTAGTTAATAAATAACAACGCTGTAATTTTGTACAACTTGTGGAGGCGCACAATAAGTTGTTATTGCGAGAACATGAGAAGAATAATGAGTTTTGCATGGCAATGAAGTTGTGCATCCCATAAATAATCTTTTGATGAGACCTTAAATTGAACTATATTCTAAAGTCAAATATTTAATTTATTGATATTGGAGATGATGTGGATTTCAACATAGCTACCACTTCGAAATCTACCAGCATTTGAAGCAACGACATAATAAATTAATATTTTTTTTTCTTTTACTCAATATTTAAAGTTGATGAGTATTGCGTTATAAAGTTTTATTATAATTACTTATGTATTATTTGAGCCGGGTATGTCATTGCATTATGATGTTACTGAAAAAAAGATTAATGATCTATAGGAATAAATGATAGTTAAAAATATTAATTGATAACCATGATAAACAATGACAAAGCGAATCTCTTGCATCAAATAAGACACACGATGCAATGTTTTCAATAATTCACTATGTTTGCAAATGCATATGAGACGACAATACATTTTGCACTTAATGTTGATTTTATACATTATTTACAATTTAGCATGTTCATTGGTGGATTTTTTTTTTATATATAAAAGACATGACCGATGATGTTCAAACTCATACTCCAGTAGTTGGGTATCAACATCAGTAGCAGTTTGACATGCAATATTATCTTTAGAGCTCTTGCAAGTATGCAACTATATCTGATGCTAATGCTGATGCATAAGGGATGAGTATGTTTGAGTGCTAATATAAAAATGTGTTGGTTAAACATACTCATTATATCACCATTATTGCAGTAACAAAAATTTCATAGACACTTCATATTATGCCTTATTAACTATAATTACATGACATATAGTGTTCAACAACACTTCATATTTTACATCATTTGGAGTCTAAATACTAATATTTTGAAATTTAATATATCTTTAATCACCATTACGGAAAATCTCTTGTATTTTCATAAGTATACAATGATTAAAACATACTATATAATACTTATAACAAAAAGTATATATATACAAAAATGTGATTACAATAGTTAAAAAAAACATTTGAAATTTATGCATATATCACGCAAAAAATTAATGCGCACTACGCTATACGTAGTCATGGCACACATGCTCACACTTGCACATAACACGTAGGCTTGCCATTGTACTCCGTTGTGTCAACCACCCTTCAGTTTTAGTTAAATTTTGATTTTCATTCATTTTTTAACTAATGGTTATTTTTTATCACATTTATCATAAAAAATATATTATTTTTTAATATTATTATATAATATTTTTAATTTAAAAAACTTTACGACATATTTATCGTTGATTTAATCAAGATTTTTAAACTGAAATGAGTGTGATTTTTTTTTTGGTGAAATATTCAAATATTGATAAATGTAGTTCAAGGGTAAAAATATTTTATTCTAAATATTTTTATTGTAAAAGATTAAAAATTTAATAGTTAAAGAATAAAAATATTTTATTTTAAGTATTTTTATTATAAAAAAATTAAAATTTTAATATGTTGTTAAAAAAAATTTAAAAAAGAGTATTTTTGAAAACTTCTCAAGAGTGGTTGATTGCGGAGGGAGATATGTGCCTCCAGTTCCACCTCGGACATTAATGTCCAGCATCTTATGCGTGCCACCAAAAACAAAAAAAAAGTGGTCCACATTTAGCTTTTAGCCAAGCGTTTAGCCGAGATTAATCCTTTGGATGAACGAAGAATGGTCCCACGTTTAGGTTTGCACCAAAAGGAGATTAATCAAGAGAATCACAGCCATCGGATCATCAACCCCATTCCCTGTATGACTGGGAAGGTTTTAATTGCCTGGGACCACGGCCACCAGCGAAAAAAATAGTACAGGCCCCACGATGAAAACTGCTTACATCCTACAGAAGACACCTGGAAAATTAGCACATAGCACATAGCTGCAGCAGCAGCAGCAACAACACCAGCAGCGGCAGTATCTGGTACGACTTGCGGGACGTCACCAAGTGCTGGTCCCTATTTCACTTACCATTACAGCCAATGATGTTACCCCTTAACGAATCTTTGCTCCCCAAAGATTTTCAACCCCATTTATTGGTAACATTTATATTTATTTATGTATCTATCTTGTTTCTTAAATTTTTGATAATTTAAATTCTTGATAGGTTGCAATCTTGATTTTTCGACACATCATTAAAGTCCACCGCGTGATAACAAATATATATATATATATTTCCATTAAAAATGAATTATCATATACAAATCAAAAAACAAAATGAAGCATTTTTTTTTCTTATCAAAATTGAATGATGAACGATGACCAGTGGTCCAATCATCTGAATGTGAGCCGTATATTGCCAATGAGACAACACCCGCAAAAAAAAAAATCCAACAAATGTTGACTGCCTAATAATTATTTATTAAATCAATTTGATTCGATCCAATTCCAAGCACGCCGAGTCTAAATTTGTCTTCTATTGGACAAAAACTTGCAAGGAACTTTCATAAAGTCTGTACATAGGACCCGGTGCTGCTTCTTTTTTTTTTTTTTTTCTTGGGTTAAATAAATAAATAAATAACAATGATAATAAATCAACGACAGCCACCGTCACAATTACTGTGAGATAGCGAGTGATTCCCAATTAGTTATTTGGGTCAGGGAGATGTCAACATACAAAAGCTAACCTGGGTACTTGATTGCTTTTGCTTGCTTGTTTGAGATTATGAAACCTAATTGGATTTTTATGAGTAACTGAGTAGGAAGGAGTCGTCCATCTCTCTCTTTAAAATTTGTTTCTTTAGGACTTTTTTTGCAAAGCGTGGGATTTTAGGTTCGGTGGGTTTGGTTTATTAAAAGTTCCTCACAGAAGTCACGAGTCAAAATGCTAAAGTTGAACAAATCTTGGCGTAGACAAAATTTTAAGCTCAAATTGAGTCTATTCATGAACCTTGTCACGTCAAATTTCACAAACTGTCTTCTTAATTGGCTGAACCATACCAAATTCATGCTACTCGATCATTGTTGTGCATAATGTGTTTCACTCGTGATGCTCTATCTGTTTTTAATTTTACTAAAATAATTTAAGTTAAAAAAAAAATCATAAATAACAGCATTGATTAGCAATGAGCAAATGTCCTAATCGTGTTGTGTTAGTTGTTAGGCATTACGCAATGTTTATCTTGACTCAAATATTGGAAATTTTTAGTCTGCTTTAATCCCCTCCGCCACGTGTAATCCTAACAGTCGATGAAAAATTAGGCGAAATTGCAACTTGCGCAGAGAATCCCCATTAGTTACGTGAGTTGAGTGTTAGTAATTTTACACGTTTACAACGACGATATTACGGGACATAACAAAACCGAAGAGAAATATGAAATAATCACATAGTCAACCAAATGGATTATGGAGAAAGGAGTCATCAAATGGAATAAGGACACGTATATACGATACGATGAGAAGAACGTAAAAGGTAAGTTGTCGGTAATCATCACCTTTTTTGAAAAGAAGAATGCACGATGTACGCATACAAGTCCAAAGACATAAAGCTCACGCTAAGTAAGAAAGAGCGCAACATGAAAAGGTAATGTCACTCACTCGAGTTGATTAGACAGTGCAGGCCGGCAATAGAGAGCAGACTTAGGCCACCCCACTCAGCCACTTTTGTTTCTTCAACTTCAGGGGCTACTGCTAGAGTGCTAGGGCTAGCTAGAGGGGGAGGGAGGGCTACCCCACTATTCTTGGCCTCTTTACCTGTTTAGTTTCTTACTCTCCAGGTCCAGGGTTGGTGTCCCAACTCAGTTTTGCTTCTTACCTTTATTTTGCCTTGCCAGTTGCCATTTCAATTTTGGAATATTACCCGTATTAAGAATAAACTTCCAAGTGGCACTTCATCTGTGATGACATTGATAAATCTTCGATTTTTTTTTTTTTTCATATTGTGGGAGTTTAAACTTTAAAATTTAGGATGCCCACAATTTGATAGATCATGCATAATCTTGAAATCAAATGTAACATAATTAATCAATCAGCTAAAAGATTCTATTGGGTTATTCACTAATCACTATTGGGTGGGAACCTAAAAAGTCTTAGGTGCTATATATCTCTCTCTCTCTCTCTTCTTAATAAGGTTTGGAGTTTGGTCAACAGAAGTAATTGGTTTTTCTGGTTACCATTATATTTACACAATTATGTACATCTGGGTATACATACTGTTGCACACTTTGGAAAGGCAGGCGCACATGCATTAGGTAGAGAGAGAGAGAGAGTGTGTGTGTGTGTGTGAAAGAGAAAGACCGAAACATTATAAAGTTTTTGTTTTTATTAATAATTAATTATGAGATAATAAAGTTTTATTAGACTCTTCCACTAATAACAAGCCATTAACATAATCGAATTTAGCTTTTTTCATCACGTGCACCTAATATTTGTGATACGCCAAAAAAAAAAAAAAAGATTAAAGGCTCATGGGCACTGGGCAGGCCTCTTATGGGCAATTGATAGTTCAAAACTCTTCATTACAATTAAACCCAACTTTGTTTCTTTTATTCTTCGCATATTTCAATTTCCGCTAATACAGTGTGTTTATCGCTTTCCCACCCCGCCCCCCCCCCCCCCCCCCCCCCCCCCCCCCATTTGAGTGTGCGTAAATTTTGAATCTCAATTTTTTTTATCACTCCAAATTAAATTTCTTAAGTAATTAATTACACAATCCTAGTCCTTAATTGACGTCTCAATATATATATTTTAATATATTTTTCTTATTTTTATAAATACTGTTACATTAATTTACTACCATTTTCAAAATAGCATCTCAATATTCATTCATCACAAATAATTATTGAGTGAAAAAATAATATAATTAATAATTTTAAAAATTAAAAAATAAACATCTAATAAATACTTATACATTACTTGAAATTAAAAATATTAAAATATCATTTAAATAAATATAATGAACTAGAAAGTCAAAACGATGTGTTATAATTTCGATTGCCTTTATGATATTATATTTGTTGGTTATATCTTTCCATTTTATCTCCCAGCGCATGCCTTAACGGTGGGATAAAGTCATAAAGACGTTGAATTAAACGTATCTTATGCCCGTCTTCAATTATTCGACGCTTTATTGCAAACAAAATAATAATAATAATAATAATAATAATAAGAACAATAATGACGATGATGTGTGAAGATAGTTTTCGTACAAAGTTCGACTCATCAGATGATGTAAAAGGGGGATTTGGTCCGCAAATGGAGAAAGTGGGGGAGTTGTGAAGCGTCAATTGACATTAAAGGGATTCCAATTTTAAGCATTTGGCAATTATTGTAGCAGCAGCAGGAGTGTCAATTTATGCCCCGCCGCACCCCCCCGCCCCCGAAAATAAATAAATAATAAAAATGCATATTGTTGAGAGGTTGTCATCGAGGATGGGTGTTAAGAGTTATTGTTTCAATTCCATCAATCATCAATGCCCTCATAGTTACTTATCAGACGACTTTTCAGTATTCTCCAACAATAATTGACCAGATGTGGACGTATACAAGGCGAACGTTTTTTGTTTTTTGTATTATTTTTCTTATATGTATACACATGTGTATAATTATACGTGACTTATGAATTAATACTTACAATTACAACTACTTATTTAGATTGATACCTAGTATAATTAACGTCTCCTTCGACATATGAAAGGTTGCTAATATATATATATATATATATATATATATATATATATATATTGTTCAACTCAAGCCATTGACATCGGGCATATCGCTTCACGTGTAGGGGATTTAACATAAATTTATAAATCACAATTCAGAATACTTAGGCTTTAATTTCACTATATAACAAAGTCATCAATCCAATAATTTAATAATTTTCATTACACGAAACAAGGCAAAATAGTATGATTAACTTTGATTTTTTTTGCTTCAGATGATTCAAATTTGAAATGAAGAAAAATGTATTATCAGTCATTTATTATTGAATTATTAACACAAATACATCATTAATTTTGAATTTAATTTGCTTAATAGTTATAGCTCCTAGAATTGGATTTCCCGAAGACATTTCAAAATTAGCAGTTGTGAGTATCACTCCAAATTATACAGCAAAGTCCAAGCTATCCCACTCGAGGGCAAGAGAGATTCCCGGAGAGCCGAGCGTGGGCTTAATAATCAATTCCATCAATTTTTTAATTTAATTAATCATTTTTTTATATCTTAATCACCATTAATCGCTTTTAAATAATCAACCCCTACGTGCAAGACAACTCATCCCCCGCATTTAATTACTCGACTAATTAATACTAAGCTGATTAACACCTAAATTTCTGAGCAAAAGATTCAATTTATTTAAACAAAAACCTTTTTCGCTGTTTTATAAAATAAATAAAATAATATTAGTATTCTCCAATTTTCGAAAAACAAAATGTTTTTCAAAACAGTACAAGTAGAGACAAGCCCTCCGGTTCCTATCGATAAGGACGCTTACCAACGAGAGGAGTAGACCAACAACGGTCAAGATCTGCCCTCTATGAACTTCAAATCGAGACCGTTGGTTTCTTTTAACTCTCTCTGCGCTTTTTCGACATAAAAAGGACAGGTCCATGGACTCCATGCTGAAGACAGTGCAATCCCATAATACAATGTCCTTTTCAGGGACTGACAACACTACCCCTCATTTATATGGAACGGAGGTACAAACTCTGCCATCTGATGAGGGGGTGTTTTCGTCATTGAATCCGTAAAAAAGAATCAATAATTTTTTTCCTGGTGCAATGTCCTGCACCTGAGGTAATTGTAGGGACCCTTCCGATTCTTTTTACTATTGATGGTAAAAGTATTCTGGATAAATGTGTGAATCGTTCATATAGAAATCAGACCGTACACTGTTAAAAGAGATCTCATCGACGGTTTTGTTTAAAATACGACGTGCACTTGCATGTACTGTAATCAAACAAATCTTCATCATTTGTACATATGTATGTATTCGTATTTTCTCCACGAAATCAACACCATCGGAGGTGAATAAATTTGTTTTTAGCATGCATCAGTAATGGATACCTCCTTCGAACAGTCTGAATTCATGAACCAAGAACAGTAAATTGTAAAACATGATTGGACGGTCATGATGTCACAATAACAGAACTTCACATCAGATAATTCCTCATTATTTTAACCTTTCTCCCGCACTGTGGTCCCCGCAATATCCGATCCCCTCAGATCCAGCCGTGCAACACGAATCATGAGATTCCCTCCTCCACCATTCTCCCTACACATGATAACACTTTATCAACCCCCATCTTCCTCCCCATCCCATCCCCCATCGCACACGGTAATTTCAAAACCCTCGATAATATCGTCCCACGATATAACTCAAAACTTCTCGCCACATCTGCCCTGGTTCCACTTCTATTACATACACCCGTTTTCTGCGGCTCCCCTTCGTCGACTACGGATAAGATCATAAACTCTCATCGTCCATCGACGAATATAAATCAATTACTATACACGCGTCGCAATTTCAACCGTCATAAAACTCGACTTCTGTTACTTAACTCTAGTTAAAATCTAACCTCACTAGTCACTTTAATAAAATCCTTATCTACTCTCTTATTTCTCTCTCTTGTCCTACACTTGACTTTCTCTCTCTCCCCCCAACTCTCAGCTCTGTCACCGAGTATAAGCTTCTTTGTTAAGGGCATTTCAGATCTAACACGAACAAAGAAACACAACTGAGAAGCACCAGTTGCAATCACTCAAATTTCTTCTTTTGAAAAATTTCAAGTGAATTTGAATTAAAACAGCGAGTTTCATTCATGTTAAAGAAAATGTCTTACGCATCCTTTCCTGAGGATGTACTAGAGCATGTGTTTTCGTTCATTCAGTTGGACAAGGACCGCAACGCGATATCGCTGGTGTGCAAGTCGTGGTACGAGATCGAGCGATGGTGCCGGCGCCGGATATTTGTCGGAAACTGCTACGCGGTGAACCCTAGGATGGTGATCCGGCGGTTCCCGGATTTGAGATCGGTGGAGCTGAAAGGAAAGCCTCACTTCGCGGACTTCAACTTGGTTCCAGATGGCTGGGGCGGCTACGTGCACCCGTGGATCGCGGCCATGGCCAGCGGGTACCCGTGGCTGGAGGAGATCAGATTGAAGCGAATGGTGGTTACAGATGAGAGCTTGGAGCTGATTGCCAAGTCGTTTAAGAATTTTAAAGTTTTGGTTTTGAGCTCGTGTGAGGGCTTCTCCACTCATGGACTTGCTGCCATTGCTGCTAATTGCAAGTAAAGTTTCAATTTTTTTTTCTCATTGAGAGTTTCATTTCTTGATTATTTGGCTCGTTAGTTCAGTGGAGAAATGTGCAAGCAATTAGTACTCTTGTCGGGGGATTTGCTTTTAGCTTCATAACCTAAAATTTGTTTGATGATTAATGATGATGAATGTGTGAAAAGATTTAAATTTTTTTTTTGTGTTCTTGTCTTATTGCTTTCTGTTTCTAAGTTGTTTTATTTAATTTTTCTTTTATGTTTGTGAATTTAACTCAGGTTGGATTTTTGTTGATTTTCCTGGTTAAATTTCTAGTTTTGGTTTGTAGATTTGGAGTCTGTAAAATGTGAGCTTTTTCTTTTTATACGGAGTTTGTTTGTTTCTGCTTTTGTTTCTCTCAGTTTTAGATCTGGTTTTGGTTTGTTCTTTGAGTCACAAATACGGAAACTCTAGTCGAGATGGCTTGTGTTGCTTTCTCTTTGCTACTTTGTTTGTTTTGTACGAATGCCGAGTGGATTTATGTTTAGCTTTGGATGCTTGCTTCTTGAAGACTTGAACAATGTGGGTTGCTTTTGGATTCCTGATTCCTGAACTAGATTCTCTTTTTGTTACTCTTTGTTGATGTAGTAAGGAGAGTAGTCTTCTTTAGCTTGGTATCTTCAAATCATTCTTCAAGTGGGCACTTGGAAGATTCTTATGATTTAATTACTGGAAATTGGTTCATGGTTTTGGGCGATAAATTTGAAAGTCTATTTTTTTTTTCATATGTGAAACTTGGAATCTTGGAACTGAAACTTTTGTTTCTTTGTGTCAAAATCATGGTTGAGTGAACAAATCAAACATATAGAAAACAGGTGTCTTCATTTTCTTGGAACTGTAATTGTGAAGAAAAGTAACTTTAACAATGCAGTCTAGTCATTGTCAATGATAATGATGCAACAAAATTGCTACATCTATTCAGTATTTTACTCTCTTTCATTTTTTTGGGCCATTTCTATTAGTTAATTTTCTTTTGTAATTATTTTAGTTATACTGACTTAAACTTTGTCATCATGTTTGCTGATGCAGGAATCTGAGAGAGTTGGACTTGCGAGAGAGTGAAGTGGAGGATCTGAGTGGGAATTGGCTCAGCCATTTTCCTGATACATGTACATCACTGGTGTCTCTGAACATTTCTTGCTTGGGGTCTGAGGTTAGTTTCTCAGCTCTTGAGCGCCTGGTTGGTCGGTGTCGCAATCTGAGGACTCTGCGACTCAATCGTGCTGTACCTCTTGATAAGCTTGGCAACCTGCTTCGCCAGGCACCTCAGCTGGTTGAGTTGGGCACAGGGGCCTATTCGGCTGATCTCCGGCCTGATGTCTTATCAAATCTAGCGGGAGCTTTTTCAGGCTGTAAGGAACTTAAGAGCCTGTCTGGGTTTTGGGATGTGGTCCCGGCTTACCTTCCAGCTATCTATCCTGTTTGCTCTGCCCTAACAACGTTGAATTTGAGCTATGCTACCATCCAAAGCCCTGATCTTATCAAGCTTGTTAGCCAGTGTCCAAATTTGCAGTGCCTTTGGGTAAGTTGAATCTTGAATATTTGACTAATATATATAGATGTAATCTTTTTGCACCTGGCTTACATTCTAGAAGTTTAAACATAGGCACTAATAGTGGATAGTTACTCTTGTGAATAGGATATCATGAATTATAGATGGATTTGAATGACTATACTGCCATTAAAAGTTCTATCTTTTGCACTCCAACGATAACCTTTTCTGCTGTGGGGTTTTCAATATTATTTGTATCTTCAGTGCAAGCCTCAATTTGCTAGTATCTTCATATTGCTATACTCTCTTATGCTGATGAAGACATTATTACAAATAACAGGTACTGGATTACATTGAGGATAGTGGCCTTGAAGCCCTTGCAGCATCTTGTAAGGACCTGCGAGAATTGAGGGTGTTCCCATCTGAACCTTTTGGTTTAGAGCCAAATGTAGCCTTGACAGAACAAGGCCTTGTCTACGTTTCTGAGGGCTGTCCTAAGCTCGAGTCGGTGCTGTATTTCTGCCGCAGAATGTCTAATGATGCCTTAGTTACCATAGCCAGGAACCGACCCAATATGACTCGTTTTCGTCTTTGCATTATTGAGCCACGGACCCCTGATTATTTGACCCTCCAGCCACTGGATGTGGGTTTTGGAGCTATTGTTGAGCATTGCAAGGATCTCCGGCGCCTCTCTCTCTCTGGTCTCCTCACAGATCGTGTATTTGAGTACATTGGGACATATGCTAAAAGGTTAGAAATGCTGTCTGTAGCCTTTGCTGGAGATAGTGATTTGGGACTCCATCATGTGCTGTCTGGGTGTGAAAGCCTTCGGAAACTGGAGATTAGGGACTGTCCCTTTGGAGACAAGGCTCTTTTGGCCAATGCTGCAAAGCTGGAGACAATGCGATCCCTTTGGATGTCTTCTTGTTCAGTGAGTTTCGAAGCATGTAAGCTGCTAGGTCAGAAGATGCCCAGGCTAAATGTTGAAGTTATTGACGAGAGGGGACCTCCAGATTCAAGGCCAGAGACCTTCCCTGTTGAGAAGCTTTACATATACAGAACAGTTGCTGGGCCACGTTTTGATATGCCCGGTTTTGTTTGGAATATGGATGAAGATTCTGCATTGAGGCTTTCTTGACAGATCTCCTTGCATCAGACCTCTTGATATATATAGCAGGTACATGTTCTATATGCAACTCACTGTTTCAGATTTAGTTATTTGTAGCTTTATATAATTGCAGCCCTTGTTGAAGTGGGGGAGAACTTATGGAGGGTATACAGAGGCTCGAGAGCTTGAATGCCATTCATATTACACTTTGGCTGAGCTACGGCATACCACCTAGTGATTAATAAAAGAGATAAAAAAGGCTCCTGTTGTGTATTATTAATCAGAGTTGTTGTTTTACTTCGGCATAGTTACCATGTATACTATTTACTACTTGCAGACTTTTGCATGTTTATGCATTTGTATTAATCTTTTTTCTGGAGGTAGTTATTGTCATGTGGACTCATTTGTGTAACAGTTAGCCTTCTTGATGAATAAAATTTGAAATTTTGTTACAGCGGCTAGTTCTTTATTTCTATTACATTTTGGTTTATTCGCTTCTTATTCCTTTGTACCCGAGTGAAAATCCTTTTATTTTGATTGTTCACTGAGGAACGGAGACTAGTATACTCTAGCTCAAATAAGCTTTAACTAGTTTATTTTCTGAGCAGTTGTTTGTGGGAGAAATAATTTAGAAGATTACCATTCCTATGGTTCTAAGAGATTCGCGGCAAAGCAAACATATAGGCTGGCACTGATTCTATATGAGAAATTGGCTTCCTCAACAAATTTCTTGTGACGTGAATACTTTTAACACATACATGAATAATACCCTTTCACACACTCTTACAGTGTTAAATAAATTCAGTTTAGTAATGGATGAAAAATCTTTCAAATCTTCACCAAGATTGAAGGATGTACTTGAGGAGAATGCACCGAGCGGCAAGAGGTGAAAAAGCTTAAGATAAAAAAAAGAAGGGTGGTATTCTGACAGATGATTCCGGGTATGCAAGTTACAGCTTTTGTTTTTGTTTGTTTGTTTTTTTATGGCTTTCAAACTTATGGACCTCGACGGTTGTGCCACGTGATAGATTCGGTGACATTGGTCAGTGTCCACAACTCTTGCTACATTCACGCTCTCTTTTGTACACCCACCTGCCCAAAAACTGCTAACCCAGCTATCCAAGAACTTAACCCTCTTCGAATAGTACTATATCAGATATACCCACAGAGACGAAAAGTAAAAGCAGCAGCCAGCAAGCCAGCAGCGGCAGCAGATGAGTAATTGTGTAGTAATTAAATGACAAATAGAAAAGAAAACAAGAAAAATCTAAAAGTATAAGAAAGGATACACATAAAAGACACACAGACAATAACAACTCATCGCAGTCACCAGAAGCAGAACCCCAACGCGCAGAGCGACCCAGAAAATTATGAGTAGGTTAAAAAAAAAAAAAGATGTGATATCTCATATCATATGATATCTGTGTCTATGCAAGTGGCGTAAGTAATCAAAGTTGAGAACATTACATTTACATCTATTGATGACGGCCACACGTTTGACGTATTTATTATGATCATCATCATTTATATTCCTCCTGTTATGATGATTGCTTCTTTCCTTTATTTATTATTATTATTATTATTTTGCTGAATGCACCTTTGTTTTTTGTTTTTTACTGTTTTACTTCATCATGATATCACTATTGCTCGTGAATAGTAACACAAACGATTACCATGGTCCACGTCTTTGATGTCAAAAATGGTGAAACTGCACTACTCCAAGTGAGTGCTATAAGTGAATCATGATTTTAGCATCGTGGCACTCAGCTGCAACAATGATGTCCAATATGATTTTGCTACCATAGCTTTTTTGCCCATTGTTTCAATGGGGACAATCTCTTATCATTATTTATCTTATATTGGGTAAGTAAATTCACATTGACCCATAAGTGGCATAAAAAAACCACCCACATAAAACTGGGCTCTGTTTATACTTGTTTGAAATCACGGGCAGTCAATATTGTGCAGCCAACAACCTTCTTATGCCTGGATGTTTTCCAAGTCTTCGTAAAATTTTCCACAGCTAGCCTGACTTCAACTCTGGCCAAGAAACAAAATTATAGAAGATTTACTTCAAGCAATGATAAATTATCTGGTATTTATAACATTTGTATTCTCTTCTTCCACCCTTCATCAGGACAGGAAACAAAGCCAGGGCTTGTGCTCAAGAGTGTTTTGACATGGGGAAGCTGGTTTGCTCAGAGCTAGAAGCCAGCGATGGATCCCGTCTCATGGGACTTGTCATCGCTCTCACCCTTCTGGTCATTTGTGTCCCTCCTCCTCGTCGGTATATAGTTACAGCTTACCGTGTTAGTTAAGGAGGTTCTTCATCGTACCTTCTATTGTCAACCTTTTTTTTTCTTAGTTTCTGTCCAAGGATGGTGTAATCTTTGGTGTGTCTTTTGTTACAGACTTGTTCAATGCCACTTTTTACACTCTTTACTTATCTTAAGCCGTAATGATGTCTGATGATTTACTATTCTTTGTGTTCTGGTGCATATTCATGGATTATTACCAAGTTGTTTGTTCATAAATCAAAATTTATTACTGCACAAAAGCTGATGTCATTGTGTGCGAAAATTGATAGATCATAAAGAGCAGAACCCAGTAATATGTATCCCATGAAAACCAGAGCTGGGTTTACAAGGCGTCAGTAACTATAGAGCAATTTGACAGACAAAAGATGAATATACCCAGGATACATATTCTGATACGCAAGAAGTTCAAAACACCAGTGGTGAAATGAAAACAAATATACCACTACTGAAAAAAAACAAAAAAACAGAGTATCATTTTAACTTCAATTTATCAATGATGCAAACAAGAAACAATTGAATGTAATTGTTTTTCTTTTACCGAAGTAACTCTATAAATTGTGCAGCACAACTTATATATTTATATTTCAAAGAAAACAAATAATGTTGGGAGAACTCAACATTCCATGATTTTTTGTTGACTAAGCCGCTATTTTACTAATGAGGCAGAACAGCATCAGATACTAAATAGAATCAGGTATTGTTACTAGATGAGTTTTTGCTTGAACCTTGAATGGTCTGCAAAAGATGTTCGATCCTGTACTTCATTACAGGCTGACCATACCGAGTCTTTTTGAACATCTTTGTCCTCATTTCTTTCCGTTGAGCTTCAGCCTTTTCTCTTTCTTCTTTCTTTGCCTGGATAATTGCCTCCTTCTCCCTTCTTGCCTTCTCCTCTTCTTGACGCTTCTTCTCATACAATTCTTCTAGGCTCTGTTTGTTCCTTTTCTTCTGCTGCTTGTTTTTTATATTGATCTCACTACCATCTGCGGTTTGATTTTGATCCTGAAGTAGACATTATATGTCAACGTGTCAGCATATCAAATTCTAGATACTACGTGTTATAGATCTCATCATTTCATGAAAAACTACCTCTTAATTCACAGAATATAAAATCAGCATTCTACGGACCTAGACACATTTTCAATTAGCAAACTCAACCTTGAACTAGCTCCTCTGATTCCACAAATTCAAGTGTGATCCTAGAACACTTAATATGAAAGATCATGAGTAAATATCTACGCACTTCATTTCACTATAAGTCGCATACGATCATATATGAAAAGCAATTTAGTTTCTTACTTGTCATATTTATGCCTCAACCTAAAGGGCTTTCCCCCCCCTCCCTTTCAAAGACCATATGCCACCCCAATTCGTCCAAGCACAAATGCAAATTAAAGTTAAACCCCTTCTAAGATTGGTGGGAAGGGCATATTATCTCTAGCCTCTTGGGGACAAAAGGAGCGACACTACTCATGAGATTACTTTCAAAAAGAAACTGATCTAGCATAGTAATTCTAAGACAAAGTTGATAAGGTAACAAACCTCTGCAGCCTTTACAGCAGAGGAAATATCATTCTGCTGAGTTTGCTGCTTTAGTGACTTCCGATACTTGCTCACGAATTTGGCATTCTTATAGAACTCCCTTTGCTTCTCTGATGGATAACAGAGACAGAAATGTTACTAAACAAGGTATCCAGCATAATTAGAAAATCTCAAATATCCAATTTTATTTCCTCATCCATTTTACAAACGGAGACAGAACTTTTAGGCTTCTGCTTTCTCTAGAACGAAATGAATGAAATAAAGGGACAAAAACTTCACATTAACAAGCAAGTAATCAACCCAAAAAAATGTAAAATTAGATGCATACACCAAACTTTTACAGACTGATGTTAGTTATCAAGGTGAATGAAACTCTTGTTAACTGGTGCTTCAGATTCCACAAATTTCACACTAAATCACATACCTACCAATTCAGTTCATAGTCTACCTCAGCCAGCACAAAAGGGGAAAAAAATTATAAAATTAAAATCTGATTAATTAAACAAGCAGTTTCCACCGTCAGAGAGAGTGAACTTCAATGAACCAAATATTTAATAAAATTCCTATAACAGAAAATGATAATTTCCCTTTCAGGTAAATGATTTAAACCAGAACATCCAGAACAAACTACACATTATACAAGTTAAAAGCCTATTATTAATAAATATCAGGTCCAGACTGAATTTACATAGAATTGCAAAAGAAAAAAATAATCAATATAAAAGCAGACAATTTTAGAGCTTTATATAAAATTTATAAAGGGAGGATAATTTATTACTTTTAAAGGCTGGGTTGTAGTGTTTGTTGACTGACTTAGCATTAGCGAACGCCTCGAGAGAGAGACCAGGCCCTCCCAATCTCTGCATATTCTTCTTCTTCTTGCTGATTTTTGATTTTGAGGCGTCGCTTTTCTCGGCTTTCCCTTCATCTTTCGGATCCCAACGCTTCATAGTGGAAGTAATACCGTGAAATCGCAAAGCTTCTAATTTTAATAGACTGGAATGGATTAGGGCAAAGCTGAAGTGAGGAGAAGTTAGGGATTTTTGAGAACCCTAATTTTGAAGAGTAAGCAGTTGTCCACTGTAAATTAAATTTTTTTATTATTTCAGAAGACAGGACTCAAGTCCAGTGTTTAGTGTCTCCGCTGAGTGTGCCTATTGCTGAAGTTCCTCGTAATAACCAACTATTCCATGTCCAGAAACAATGTCATCTTTTTTAATAGTATTCATAAATTATGTTTAATTTATTAATATGTATTAAGTGAATAGATTTTATAGAAATTCGTAAATTTTAAAAAAAAACTGTCAAAAATGTTAAATAATAATTCATGGATTTTTTTTATTTTACTTTGTTGTGCATAATATTTGTCTACAAATTTATGTATATATTTGAATGTTATCAATTTAGGTTTATCATAATTTTTTTTTGGGATAATTTATGTTGTGGGAAATTAGTTTTAGTATTAATTTTTCTTAGAGATTATATTTTACAATAATACTTTTTTTTATAAGGGTTTCTTTGACGTGCACTTTAAATAAATTTATGCGTGTGCGGAAGATTTAACTTACAAATAATTAAGAACATAAAATATCAACACATCAATAAAAATAGAGAAAACAAACAACAAGATATAAGATATACGTTATTCGACATAATGCCTACGTCTATGAATGATTTATGATCTAGTTTCTTTTATTAATCAAATCACTAAGTATTTACTTGATCAACATAATCTTAAAACCTTTCAGTATTTATCATTTCTCATAAAAGATTTTATCAAAAAATATAAAAATAGACAAAACCCTATCAAAATGATCAATTTAGTGCTTTTTTTTGTTTACATAAAAATAAAGACACCTTGAAATGTTACATCCTAATGTACTACGTATTTAGTGACTACTTAACTCTTCTGTTCTCTTATATTTATATTTTAATACTTTTAATGCTTGAGTTTTTATAAAGGGTTATAAAGATTTTATATAATATTTACAAAGGTTTAAAATTTTTAAAATTAATTGAAATAAGAGTTCTTACATGTAAGAGTACAAACCCATTTAAAGAAGTCAAATATGAGCTAAAATGAATTTTTCTAAAGTCGCATCTTTGCAACGCTTCATGTTTGTTGCCGTAACGCTTCTTGACTGGTGCTGCAGCGTTAGTGCGACTTCGTCACACTGCTGTAGTGCTATTTAGTTGACAATGCAACATTCTAGCATGGAGCTGATTCCTCGATTTTTTTTTACCTCGTTTCTAATTTTTTGTTTTACTCATTCTTTATACGTTTAATGTATACTAAACTTCTTATAAATTCTTCATTTTGTATTCATCTCAATTTATTTATATAAATAATTATTGACTCACTCATTTTAACAGTTTACATAAATAAAAGCTAATGGAAGTACACGAAATATCTAAAATCGTTAATAAACTAATATTTTTTAACTTATCTAAATTAACTTCTATTTTATAATTGATGTAGATTTAACATTATTAAGTAAACAATGTAAATAACATAGCATGATAATCATCGATCATCTTATCGTTTATTTATTTATTTTAAAATTTAAAATTTAAAAGAAGTCATCTCATTTTTTGAAAGAACAAAAGGAAAAAAATGATGATAAATAGAAAGTAATCTTATGTTGTTTGCAAGTTTTATTATTTATCAACGAGTTCACATCACAAAATTTCCAATATAACAGTGACAACTCAAGCTACTCGCCCTTTGAAAGTTAAAGACAAGACAAAAGTGCTTTTTACTGTAGAATTATCTTCTGCTTTATGTCAAGTGTGTTAGATAAGCTTTATTGACAAGTGTGTCAAATAAGCTTTATCTTGATGTCATTTGGCCCAATTCAATGAATTTACCTAAAGCTATGACAATGACAATTCAAGCTACTCGTCCTTTGAAAGTTAAAGACAAGACAAAAGTATTTTTTATTGTAGAATTACCCTCTGTTTTATGTCAAGTGTGTTAGATAAGCTTTATTGACAAGTGTGTCAAATAAGCTTTATCTTAATGTCATTTTGTACAAGATGGGACTTTAGTGGAGTCAACAGAGATGAGTAGAGCATCTTGGTTTGAATGAGGGGTTCCAAAGTCAAGAGCATAGTTTTGGACTCGGTACACCATTTGATAGTGTAGAGTAGCCATGTATGTTTCTGTTTCTGGAACTGCTTCTGTGATTTGGATCTGGGCTTTTAGGGCTGAGGTAAGACTTGGGTCAGATATTGGCATAAGCCGGGTAAATCTGATCCTAAAAGCTTATGTTTTATCATTAGTCCAAGAAAGAACTTGAGATAAATTGTTTTACTGATAAGATTAACAATAAACAATTCATCATTAGCAGCTCTGAAGGTCTATGGTATGGTTTTCAATACTGACTTGGTAAGATGGCTAAGTTCAGAATGGAGGCAGCAGCTCCTGTATCAAGAAGTCCCGAGACTTTGATCGGGTTTTCATATTTGGTGGGAAGTATTTGGATTTCTATCATGGGGACTGAAATTGAGGACATGAATGGATTGGTTAAGTGGTGTGGTTCGGGTTGGATTTTTAGGGAATTTGTTATGGAGTCTGTTTCTGAGTCTGAGGATGAGAGAACCAAAATTGTATCACTATCTGGTTCTGACTGTTCTGAATAGATTGATTCGAGATCAACCTGTTCTGGATTGCAATGGGAAACAGTAATGATGGTAGCAAAGACTTTTTTCTTTTTAACTTTTTGTAGGCACTGTTTGGCAAAGTGACCTTTTTGTTTGCAGATGAAACATCTGTTGGACCTTTTGGACAAAGTTGACCGTCGTTTGAAAAAACGTTTTTTCCTTAACTTGTATGGGGACTGGAACTTGAGTTTCCTGTAGTGTTGTTTCTTTTTCACGCTATAGCTACAGCTTCCTGGTTTTGGGCATTTGATCAGCAAGTCTGGTCTTTCACATACTCTTTGTATCTTTTTTTCTGTATGATCAAAATCTTTGAAAAATTTGTGACGTGCACATAATTTATCAAGTGCGAGCATGATGGATTGTTGAATGATGCCAATTGAGGCATTTGTAAGAGTTTGTCCTTTAACTTCAATAATTCTGAGTGCTTCTTGTCCCAAAAATTCTGAAACAGAATTCAAATATACTTGTTTCAAGTTGGAATCGTATGGTGTTCTTCCAAATTAAAGTGTTTTGGGTTACTTAATGCATCATTACTTTGCTTTTAGACATACATTTACCACAAACCAATAAGTTTGTCTTCTCATAAAGAATGTCAAGTTTACAAGAAAACAAAAATGAAAAATAAAAAAGACTATAGACGAAATTTATGTACAGGTCGGGCTCAGTGCTCTATCATTTGGCCTGTCTTCCACTCAATTTCAATTTGCCTATCTTTCTCAATCTCCAGTTATTTTTAGAACATTACTTGTCCTTAGAATTTTCCTGCAACACAAAAATTAATAGCCTTCTTATTATTTTTTTTCCTTCTCCGAATCCCCGGTAAGATGATATTCGGACGTGGACGATTGGTTTTGTGATCTGGAAAGGAAATCCTTTACTCTCAAAATGAAAAGACAACGATATATATTTCATATTTTCTGTTATATATGTTGTGTCATTTAGCCTGTCTTGCACTCAAATTCACTTGTTAATAACGTGACTGTTTCTCGATCTGTTAACTTCTCAATCAACTTTACAACTGGAAAAAGAAAAAAAAAACTGGAGAGAAAATATAACTTAATTATTAGAAAGCACATTGTAATATAATGAGTTATATGATCATGATGACAGCTTAATTTTATTGCTCAAACCAGGAGTAGGGTAATAAGCTGCTTGAAACGCTTACAATTTTCTTATCAAATTTGCACTCTGCTTTAACAATAAAAAATAGATTCCACTTCTCTTTTAATGTCCAATCCAGCTCAGCTCTCTCTCTTGCAATATAATTTGCGTCTTTTTGTCTTTATATTAACACGTTATGTATAACTCATAAGTTCACATGTATTGAGTAGATAGATCACACGTTCTGTTCAGGGGGCTCGATTGTTTTGATTTCAACCTCTCCGGAATTCACTCCATTAGAATTAACCTCCGGATTCTGAGCCGTGCTGATCATGTGGATGCCATTTGCTTGCTCTTTTGGATCAGCTACTGGCAAGATTTCATTTCTTCTTTTTCTGTAGACGAGGTATAGTATCATCTGAGCGACTCCGAATGCCAGCCCCAGAAAATTTGGGGTCTATTACAGAACCCCAATATATGTGTCAAATCATTAATTAAGCTCAAGTATATATAATTAATTTAACGGGATTGATAAGAGGGACTTGTGATCTCAAGTATTACTTACCGCGACGTAGTAATCATTTACTGAAAGGCCATAGAGGAGCCACATTACAGCACAGATTGTCAAGCAGAAGGAGAGTGAAAACGGCATGTACTCGACGCTCTTCGTCTTTATAACTATCCTCTGGAAAAAATTTAAAGCAACAATGCTTTACTTGAAAAATTATATATTCAAAAAGTGATCAATGAACGATTTGCATTATGGTTTGTGTAAAACGTACTATGATACTAAGAGGAGCAGCAAAGACCAAGACAGAGAAGACAGCACAGATCCAACCAACAACGGTGATTCGCCGAGCGCACTCTGAGAACATGTATGTGAAGAACACAATCAACCCAAATGCTCCAATGTTAAACAAGATAATCAGCCTTGCTGTATAAACCTGCGGAGTATGGAAAGTAAACTTTGTTTCAATTGCCAGCTCAAATTCTCGGAAACATGGTAACGGAGGAAACTAAATGAAATTAATAAGGACCAGCAATGTGAGTTCTGAAAAGCAAGTACCTTGGCACTTTTGGTTGCATATATCATGTAGACAATAAGGTAAAAAGTTTGTATGACGCAGCCGATAGAGTTGATGGTTATGAGCATGAATCCATTAACCTTGAGAAAGGCATAATAGAGCATTAACATGGCACTGAATAATGACACTGAATATGGTATTGATTGGAACCCTTCTGTTGATTTTTTCTTGAAAATCCTGTAAAAGGTTGGCCTGGAATATTTCAAGTAAAAAAATTAAAGTGAGTAAACAAACATAAAAGAAAGAATTAAACGTTGAAAGATTCAATTATGCACATTAAAAAAAGAATCGTGAAAATTCAAGAGAAGACGGAGAAGATAAGAGATTATAGATGCGAGCTGAGAGGTAGCTTACAATGGTGACAAATAAACAAGGAATGAAACAATGTTGCCTGTAGAAAAAATGAGAAAACAAAGAAAAGGGAATAAGACCATTTGATGATACAAAAATTTAGAATATAAAAGCAAAAAGATTGAATTATTTCGCGAGGGAAGAGAGTTAATTAGGAGCTTGCTAGGTACCGAGAAGGCCGAAAATGACTGCAGTGTGAGGTCCAAGAGCCATTCTTGGTGTGTGATGGAAGAAGCTCTTTGCTGCTCGGATGAAGCAGATGAGAGAGCAGCAGATGATCAAAGAGCTTATGAGAATTCATTGAAGTGAATGCGTATATATATGAGGTATAAAGTGGGAGGTGATGGCATAAGCCATAAGATGATCTTGCTTTATACATTCTACTTTGTTTTGGTGTGTTAAACAAAACAAACTGATTGCTTTTGACATTTTGTGGGTTACAAAGATTAGATGATGAGCTGGTTGCAAACAATTTACGTGGGCGTTTTTAGAAGCTTTTAATTTAATGTCTCTTCGTCCATGTAACTTCTATTCTCATTTTCATAATTATATGAAGCTTGACGGCTGCAGCTTGACATTTAGCCGCTTTGTTAATTAATTACTGGGGTGGTTGATGAAGATGGACATTATTCCTTACCAAGTGCCCATTTTTCTCCTTTTGTTATGTAACCCTATGTGCATGCCAATGCTAATCCCCGGCCAAGTTTGAGACTTGCTTTAAGGAGGGCGTAAAATGCATTTCCTGATCAAAGTTTCCGCCAAGTGTAACTTAATTTCTTATATATTAGACTCTTTTAGAAGCACGCATTTTTTACATCTCAAACCAAATTCATTAAATGAATGAACATAACCAATCCATTCGTTGTATATTATATTGAATTTCCGAAGATTATCAATTTATCACTTCCTTTCCAACTCACAATGCCGCCATCTTGATCGCGTATGAACTTTACATACCCAAGATGGTTAATTCTAAGTAATATTAGAAAGACTTTTAATTACAAATTTTTTATTAAGAAAGAAAGATTATTGGTCGAGTCATTCTGTGCATGTGCTAATTTAGTTGAAAACGTATTTTCTTTGTGGTCGTGATCAATACCTTAAAACAAAGTCCATTACGAATCATGGTTAATTGCGTTGGAATTTTGGTAATTTAAAATTAAATTTGAGTTTGATTTTAAGTTAAAGATTAATAAAGAGTTGGATACAAAATTGAGTATATATTGAACGTATAAGAAAAGGACATAAATGGAGAGTCGGAGCAAAGAAATGAGCAAAAACACTAGAGGAGACAATCTTCAGGTGTGACCGTTGTGGCACTGAAGTCAGAACACTAAGTGCCTTAGCATTAACTTCTTAGTGCCGCGACACTGGGTCGGGATCACAATAGCACTGCAACATTGGTTCTTTGTCGCCGTAGTGCTCACTTTTAGAAAACTCACGGTTTTAGAATTTTTCCTGTATTTAAGTTAGTTTTGGACTTTTTTGTTTGTTTGAACTCTTATTCTAATAAGAAATATGCATTTTAAGGTTGTTTTAGAACTTATATAAACTCTTATAATTTATTAAAATTAGTAATACATCAACAAGAAAGAGAATAGAGGACTGAGAAAGCTCTAGGGCGCTGAAATACTAAGCACTAGTATGCATAAGATACCATTAGTAGCTCCTTTAAGAACTCGTCTATTGATGTATTTCTTGATAATTTCTTGTGTTAGTTCTTCGTGAACTGGTAAAAGAAGTAAAGATCATATGATCCACCATGAACATAGGTGATTATTACCGAACAACGTATATTTATGTGCTTTGTGTGATTGATTGTTATCTTTATTATTTGTTTAATCTTGTTATTCTTATTTTACTTATGGATGAAGTTTTCCGTAAAATGTTATAGGTTTTAGGGTGTTAATACTAAACTTAGGAAGTATTTAGCTTTGGAAAAGATTTCCAACAAGTAGTATCAGAGTTATAGTTAAGGTCAATTATTGAGTATGTATTATTTAATCATAGTAACTTACAAGTATGAAGACAGAAGAATAGGAAAAAAATAATAGCCTAGTTGTACAACGGTCTTAACCGCAAGGGAAATGGTTGATAATAAAGATTGAAGAGCAATCAGAGATAGGCAAAGAATGATGGAGATGTTGCAATAATTTGTGAATATGACTTGAAGTTGTAGAATCCTTTAAAACTTCTGATAGAAGGAATACAAAAATGTTTAAAGAGTTTATAGGGGAGAAATATAGTTGAGGATATGTGCTTGATGAGAGTGCTGTAAGGGCTTAACACGGGTTTGTTGAAGTGATGTATACTAAGAAGCAACATTAGAGATTATCTTACCAAAGCGAAAAGGGTCGAAAGAAAATGTATGATAAGAAAGGATCTAACCACGAATGTATTGTGATGATGTCAAGAGTGACCCTGGAATCACATTAGGAAGGCTGCCTAAGAAAAGATATATTCAAAATCTTTAAAGACTGTAATCACAAACCTTAATGGTATAAGACTTAACTGGAGATAACATTAGAATAATTGAGCATTGATATAGATGATCCTTGGAAGCTTCTTGAAGAGATTTTGAATCAAATAATGATTTATTAAAATTTTGGTGATTCAAAATTAGGTTGAGTTCAATTTTGGGTTAGAGACCAACGAGGAGTTGGAGATGAGGTTGAGTACATGTTGGAGGTACAAGAAAGGGACAGAAACAAAGAGTTGAAAGCAAGAAAAGGCTGTAAAGCACTAGAGGAGAGAATCTCTAGGTATGAGCACCGCAGCACAAAAATCAAAACACCAAGCGTCGCGATGCCATGGTGCGCACTTTTGAAAAGCTCGTAGTTTTAGGTTTCTTCGCATATTTAATTCAATTTTGAATTTTTTTTTTGCGTGTACTTCTATTCTAATAAAAAAAAGGTTTTCTAGAATTGTTTTAAAGTCTATATAATCTCTTATAATTTATTAGAATAAACAATGTATCAATATGAGAGATAATAGAGGGTTGTGACAGTTTTAAGGTGTTGGAGTGTGCGGGAGAGTATGCTATAAAATTTTTTGAGTGTTGGTATGTGCAAGATAGCACTTATAAATTTTTAAAAAATTTGTTTATTGATGTATTTTTTAATAATTTCTTATATTAATTTTTTGTGAACTGGTAAAAGAAGTAAGTATCTGGTGATTTATCGTAAACATAAATAGTTATTACCGAATTACATATATTTTTATATTTCGTGTGATTAATTGTTATTTTTATTATTTATTTATTTATTTTATTTGTGAATAAAATATTTGTAAAGTACTTAAAAATTTTAAAAAATTAAATACCAAACTTAAAAAGTATTTGCCCAAAAAAAAATCCCAACAAATTGCAACATACAACGTAGTTTCGATTGTAAATATACGGGCTTATATTACACATTATCTTATATATGGGTTCACACTGTTAACAAAAAAAATAATAATAATAATAAACAACTTGCTTTGCTATTTTAATTTTATTAAACCAAACCAAATAAAATAATAACAAAATGCAAATTACCTTTACGTTAGTAATCTTGTATTGTATATATAGAAGCGGCTTAAGTTGAGCCAGAGCCGATTGGTGACGTGAAGCAAATGATTATGAGACAAATAAAGACAAAAGATGTGTATTGGAAATGAATATATGAGAGAGTTTGTTTCCGTTCACGTTTGCTTACGGAACGGAGCTGTGGCTTGTGGTTGGAGTAAGCACGTGAGATCATACGGATACCCCCCACCCACCACTGGCCGTTGCCGTTACGTTCAAAACGGTCTAATTCTATCTCCTTTCCTAATTCCTTCCTCGATCGGCACCGCGTGACTTTTGCTCCATTTGGCATTACGTCCACTTACATGAATCCAATGGTATTTTGGGTAGCGTGAATTATATTTATATACATCGCTTCCAAAACCTACAGTTATATCGAGGGTCCTTTAAGGTTTACTAAATTGAGGAAAAGAATAGGTCTCAATTGAATTCATCATTACAATGATATTGATGTGATGACATGCGCTTACCAATTTCCATACAAATTCTGCATATTTCTTGCACCTGTGTCTTTGTGCCAATCATTACATACTTTCCGGAAATTCTTGACGCACTCTCTCATTATTGAACTTGGCTACCAATATGCATATACATTTTCAACTCACTCTGTTACATATATAATATTAATGCAAATGCAATCTCTATGTCTATGTGTCTCCACCTAATGTTTTTTTTCTCCAGAAGTATGGTGTGTGTATATATATATATATATATATAGACCCAATTGGCTAATGTTCATGATCACTTGGCTAGCTAGAAAGTTCTCTTTTATCTTTCGAGATTGGCTTTTTGATTGTAAAGCAGATGAATTATCAGCAGCTGTTATCGGCTTCTGTATATATATGAAAGAAGATGTCGTGTACGTTATTGTAATTATCTTAATTAGGATGAAACTGGGGGTTTGACCTACTACAAAATACTGATGGAAAATGCGTCAGTACTCGGTGCAAAGCTTGATGAATTAGTTAACCAAAACGATTATTAATTAATGATTGATGACTCAATGGTCTCTCCTAATAACTCTTGAGAACTTTGGTTGGTTACATTACATGTTCAGCCAAATTAAACCGCAAGAACTGAAAGTATTGCGCGCAAATAAAATGGATGATCAATTGTGGAAGAACCTATGACTCCACGACTGCTACATATGTACATTTGCTGGCTCTTGTTTTCAAGTTTCCTTCTCAAGGTTTGGTAGCTGAGTCAAGCACAAAGTGCAAGAGTAATTAGCGACCGACTCCACAATAGACAAAGTGATACCTAATTAGCAATAGGGACGGATTATAAATATTACTCGTACATTTGGCCTTTATTTTGAATTCGAATGAGATATTTCATTTGGGTTTTGACATACATAGATTTCTTCTTTTATGTTCCTGTACTAAGGGCAACCACTAAGTTTGATTATATATAATTAAATAAAAAATTATTACTTTCGACTCTGCTTTTATATTAATTTCATGATTTTTTTAAAAATATTCAATTACATCCCTTTAGAATAGGGTGACTAAATAAATAAACGAATCATGTCGAATTCAAGTAAGGTAGAACAAAATTTTAATGAATTCATTCTATTTGTATACGTACTTGAATTTGAAACTCAATTTTGAATTTTATTTATTTATTTTTTTTAAAAAATTGTTTAATTTATATTTGATGTGAATATGCTAATGACCTAAATTCGATTAAGATTTGATTTATTTTTTGTTTGATAAAAAATTAACTTAAATTGAAAAAATAATCAATAATAATACACAATACATATTCTATTTAAAAGAAAAATACTCAATTCATGTAAAATTCATTTACTTTGTTTTATATTTATGTTTTTTTAAATGTTAATTATTTTTTATATTTATATTTATATTTTAGTTCTTACAAAATTAATAAATTGTATAATTTTTAAAATTGAATCTTATATAAATTCTAAACTAATTCATATAATATAAACAGTAGCAAAAATTAAATGAATTGGCAAATCAAGGTGCTAAAAAATTCTTATTCGTTTTGTTTCATTATTCTTATTATTGTATTCAATCTGTTTATTATTCAAAAATTTTTTTTATTCATACCATATTTACTAATTTTGAATTAGATTCGAATTTGATAAACGAATCAATGTCCATATTGTTACCGTATTTTAAGATGTAAATGATTATTTTTCTGAAATAAAAATAATAATAAAAAGAATGTAATTAGATATTTAAAAAAAAATTAGGGACATAATAGTAAATTAAGATAAAAATAAGACGAAGGCAACTATCTCTAATTAAAAAGGATATATATTCCTCATGAATGATTCTACACATAAATTTTTTTATTTAAATTAATTAATACAAATTGATGTTTTGATATGATTGAGGGAGTGAAAATAAAAAGAAAATTAATATTATTATTATCACAAGTTCAATTTTTATTTATTGTTGTATTTTTATCCTTCAAATTAATTATATCATGTTATGCCTATTTGTACGAATGAATTTATATAAATAATTTGTATTTGTTTAATAACGTTAATAATGCTTTTTTCTTTTTCCTTTTTTTTTTTAACATGGGATTTGCATATAATTGCGAAAACTCCGGTAGTCCTAACTCAGATTGTATTTCAAATTTCTATGCGTATACATGAATTAGAAGGAAGCAGAATTTGGAATTGCAGAAGAGGCTGTAATCTTTAAATATATCACCAAATGCAAATTCACGCAACAGGCGGTTGTAGTACGAACAGTCATATAATTAATACACAGTCCATTTGCAGCAAATTTACCTTCAATGCACCACCAACTTCCCCACTTCAAGAGCTGCTGTTTGCCATGGAGAGCCAGTACAAACCCAGCAACATGGATGGAGTGAGACTATGGGAATGGCAAGCAATTTAAAGGTGGTGTAGAGCTCAAAGAAATTGATCATGATGAGCTTGACAGATATACTGCTACGTGTTTTGGGTTTCTCACTTACATTCATAGCTGCCATTGTTGTGGGTGTTGATAAGGAAACTAAGATCATTTCTGTCACTGTCATTAAAAACTTGCCCCCTGTCCATGTTCCTGTAACTGCTAAGTGGCAATATATGTCCGCTTTTCTGTAAGTTCTCCTCATTTCCTAGTTCCAATTCTTTTCTTATTCTAAAAATTTCAAGTTCATTGCAACAATATATCGTGTATATAAATTCATGAGCTCAGCTTCAGGTTGATCATGTAAATCTTAATCACCATCAATAACTGAAAATGATACTACGAACATATTGTTGATAGGGTTTCTTCTTTCGAGTACATATAGGTACACTGAGAAGTGCTTGCTTGCATCTTGTCATCGTAACAATATTTGGCCGAAAATAATAAAATTAAAAATAATGATTTTTTTAAATTTTTAATTATAGACCTTAAATCATGCATGTTAATTCTGATACTACATGTTTGATATTTAATCCAATCAACATTTATTGTATTACAAAATTAAATAATTATGAATTAACCTCGTACATGTATAAAAGAACACAACAATTAAAAATAGATTACAAAAAACTTACCTGTTTGAGCCATTACTGTTAATTGATTGATTGATTGTCGCATATCAACTTAGGAACCGGCAAGGGTAGACCAAAAGTTTCAGGGTGATGGTTAACGCCAACTATACTTGTAAGGCCGCTTAGTGATGAACACTTGAAATTACACATTTAATAAAAGTTTTATATGATTGTTTTGTATTACTAGTGTATTTAATTTTCTTAACTTAAGTATGTTTACAATATTGTACTTAATTATCTTATAACTGTTTTGTGGCAGGTTTGATAAAATGGGTATAACTTTCTACCTAAAGATCCAATTGAGGTGATTCTTAATCCTGTGCAGAGCTGACTCAATGGGTTAATATATTGTATTTCACAAAGTATTGGAAATTCGAGTGTTTAGAGGGTGAAAATTGGCCTAGAACAGAATTGATTTGCAGTACAGGCCCAGTTTGAACAGTTATCAGTATTTGGCCCATAACTATAGAAATACGTATCTAATACGTATGAGATCACTCAATTTGGAAAGATAAGAGACTTATCTACAACTTTTATGTTTTGAGTGACAGTTAATTCGGATCACATCAATTCCAAATTGGATAATCAAGTGGGTGTCCAAGTGATAATGAATGCAAATTATTTTGCCACCATTCTTGACTTTCATCAACCAAGTGGTTCCCTCCAAATTTGTCTCGATTTATCCATGTTTTTATATAAATAGGTGGCTTGTTTATGCCTAAACAATGTAATTAGAAAGTTAGAATTTAGTTCAAAATATATTTCCTTTGTATCCATTTCCTTGTACTATTATTTCTCTTATTTACTATTAAGTCATGTTATTTCTTCTTCCATTTCTTTTCTTTTCATTTAGTTTTATTATGTCCAAATAATTTTGTTTAAGCTAAGGTAAAAGGGTGAAGCTCTTGGCAAGGTAATAAGATATGTTTAATATTTATTCATGAATTTAATGCTTCATTTTTAAGTTATGCAAATTTATATATGATGTATTTATTTTGTTTGTAGAATTAATACCCTTTCTTCTAAAGTGGTGATTCTTGATTTATTATTGACAAACTTAATACTTGGCACAATAAATTCTTGAAACCATTTACAAGATTTGGTTTATATAACATTTCTTGTAAAGTGGGAGTCTTGATTTATTGTAGACAAATATAAAGATTGGCATAATAAATACTTGAACCCATTTATAAGATTTGGTGTATAATAATTAAAAACAATAAATACTAATTAATATATAAATGATGATGAACTTTAATTGCTATATTTTTCGGTTGGAACCTTCTTTGTGTGAGGATTCCAATTGAGTTATAAAAAAATTAAATATATTCTTATTTCTTATGCCAAGAGTGAATCTCCATAACCTTAACTTTTTATTTGAATTGGTTAATTGAAATAATATTTGCAAACATCTTATACTGCATTAATTATCTTTAAAGTGTTTATAATTTGTAATTTTAATTCTACTTCCCTGTAGATCGACCCCGTTCTCATCGGGTTATTTATTACTTCGACAATCCTGCACTTGGGAATAACTTCTATATTCTGGACGTGTCACTTAGCAGGGAATCTCTAACGTTGAAATAGGTAACAATTGGGTCTCAAAGTAGAGAGCAGATTGAAAGTTAGTCTTCCTTTCTATGATCTAGATTGACAGTTGATGGCTCTCAACAAGAAATAACGTACTGTTCTCAAAAGTTGAGTCTAAGTTAGAGAGGGAACCTAACTTTTATACACAAAATTAGAGTTTTACACTGAGCCCTTCCATAACGGGCTTCAATAAGACACAAAAGCCTACATTTACTGCTCAATTGAGTTTCTATACTAAATATACTACAACCTACTTCAAAGTGATCATTAAACATATTGAATTGATTAATTAATGGACTACCCATTAAACCGTTTTATTAAAATAAAAAATTCAATTAACATTAGCCCATATTTAATAAAAAATTCTAACATTCTCCCACTTGAGCTAATATTAATTAATTTTTGAGTGTTTATTAAATTCAAATGTGAAAACAAGACTCTCAGGCTAATAATAGAAAAATTATGTTTCATATGGCTACACCTTTTAAAAAAAATGATAGTCCATAAATAATATTTTGAAAAACTTATCTGGTCTAATATGATATTAAAATTGGACTATGATGATCTATATGTTATTCATATAACATTAATTGACATAGACTATTTATTATCACGAATACTAAAAATTATATCAACATAAATCGTAAACCCAATAGGAAACCAATGCCAACATGTTATCAAAATTAATATGCATTGTTTCTTTTTTTTTTTATTACAATTTCTCAACAAAATCAAAATGAATATGAAATTGTAACTATAATTTTTCAATCAAAATGAAATTGCTTGATTTTATCAAGTCATACATCACCAACAGTTCAACACGAGATCTCAAAATAACCGTTATATATTACGTCCAAAAGTATACAACTGTAATTCTGAAGGCACAATATCTTAAAAACCATATTGTATACTCAATTCAAAATATGATATGCAACAATGATAATGATCATCATAAAGAATTCAATTTTGCAAAATGTAAATCAATAGTTAGCGTTGTTTGCACAACATAATAATCAAAATAAAATAACTCTCACTAAAGCCATGAATCAAAAGATTCTACAACACTCATATTCAAAACATGTTACTTAAAAATCATGGGCCTTAAACCTTTGGTCAGAGGATTAGTTAACATGGACTCAGTTTTTATAAGCTCAATCACAATATTTACTTTCTTTACTAAGTCATTGACTGTGAAATACTTAATCTTTATATGTTTAGATCCATTATTGATTTTATTATACTTAAAATAGAACACAATAACATTATTATTAAATAAATCATAATAGGTCTAGAGATAGAATCAATATTTTACAACTAAGATCAAATTTCTTAGCCAAACAACTTGAGAAGATGTACCATAACAAACTACAAACTCAGTGTACATAATCAAGGATGCAATTAGGCTTTGCTTAACACTTTTTCATGAAATGCTCACCAGCTAATATAAAGATATATACTGAAGTAGATTTACGATTGTCACGCCCCAGACCTAAAAGATCCAACACACGACATTACTTACATTCATTCAATAATATTTAAACATTCATTTCAATTTCTTTCAGAATTATAACAATTGAATTATGACTGGGACAATTAGTAAACCAGAGATACGCAGAGTTTTCTCAGAGATTAACACTCTACTACGTCACCAGTAATAACTTTGTTACCGGAAGCCCAAAATATATTCATTACAAATTCTTACTTAAAATCAACCAATAACCACACTTGGTGAAACTTAAACCAAATCCAACCATACACAATAAAATAATACATAAGCATTTATTCAATAGAGACACATCAAATATCTTATCCCACGTGTCCCAAATGAAACACTCAGCAATCTAGCAACTTAGGAAACCTAAGGAACAGCAGAAGCCTTGCCAAATCCGCTAAGCACACATGTACCTTATTTACCTAAAATCACTATAAACTATAATGAGTATAAAACTCAGTAAGTATACTAATTTTTTATATATCAAATACAAATACATATATGTACACAATGCATATGTATGATATGCTGTGATCAATCAAAATTATAATCTTATCAAATCACATGTCATGTAAGCGCTTACACATTCTTTCAAAACATATAATAGGAATACCATCACTCAACTACTACTTAGTAGGACTTACATATCACATATCACATAATAAGCCAAATATCACTCGTAGGTGACATACCGTATGAGAGAAATAGTACAAGTGAGGTTTTTAAATTACACATATATAATGCTCATGCCCAAAGGTAAAAGCCAAACCTTCACCCTGATCATCGGTGAATCCTCTCACATGCACCAATACGCCACCACACGAATGTGATG
This sequence comes from Ailanthus altissimus, assembly GCA_946807835.1. NCBI lineage: Eukaryota > Viridiplantae > Streptophyta > Magnoliopsida > Sapindales > Simaroubaceae > Ailanthus > Ailanthus altissimus. The sequence goes on from OX327684.1 coordinate 29,216,192, forward strand.
ACTCACTCTTCCTTTAGGTACCAATAGGATCCTCCATGCATACGGAACACATAACATATACCAATCCTAAAGGAAAGGCCACATATAAAAGCTCCACAAATCACATAAAATGCCTACTAATTCAACAATGAATACAAGTACTATCAAAACACAAAATATTTCTCATGGACATATTACACTTCAAAAGTTTTCTTTGTTAAACACATCTTATTTTGAAAGCTCACTTTAAAAAACATATGTATGTCCATGCTCAATGTCAATGCTCACATTTATAAACATATTTTTTTCACATTTCATATCAAATATACTTTAATATAACATAAACATATTTTTAAGCACATTAAAAATATCATACATAGACAATTACTATGTTTATTGTGATTTCAGTAAAAATCTAGTATACTTACCTCTTAGCATTTTCAGGTACAAGGTTTAATTCTCCTTAACCTATCAATGGAGATTAATCCTTTCATAAGCCTCATAATTCATAAAAAAACACTTTAAATAGCTTACAAAATTATACATATTGCACTTATCACATCAAATTGGTCTAATTACATGGTTTCTCAAAACCTATCATTCTGACCACTTACACTTAACAAAATTTTCTTATATATCAAATGATGTCCAATTACTCCAAAATCAAAATATATCATTCTTAACTCATATATCCTTCTTATGTATGAATATTATATCATAATTTCTACACAATCCATTTCATAAACACCATCAAATCCAAACTATTATCTTGATAAGATCAAGATATTTACTGAATAGTATTCAATCTCCCAATTTTATAAAATCATATACTAACTTAAAAGTTATAAACTACCACAGAAATACTCTTGACACATATCTCAATTCATGATAAATATTTCACTTCAAAATCACTGTCAAAAGTATTTTAAAACTATTTTATTCTATAGCTTTGAAAATCTGTTAATCAAATACTGCAATGAGCTGACACTCCTTAGAAAATCATAACAATTTAACCACATTGATCTAAATTCTCAATTCTGAGTATATCATATTAGACATATAAAATTATCATATTTCATAAATTCGTAATTTTTAAAGATCATTAAGCAGATCAGAAATTATTTGTCATTGTATCATACTATTTACATAGGAAATTTCCAGAATTTCAGAGTTATTTTGGTAAATTTGCTACAAATTCAATTTTTGGAATTTTCAATCGATTCAAAGTCTCAGATAATCCTAAACATATCTAATTTCATATACTCAAAATTCAAAACCAGAATCAAATCACAACAATTTATAAAATTCCTATATCAGGAGAGTATCAAATAGAAATTCTGTAATTCATCATGATTTATCAAGTTATCTACATAGATTATCATCAATTCTCACAATATCTTACAAAATACACATCAAATTCTCAATTATACATATTTTCAAAAATTAAAACTTAAAGTAATCAACTTAATTAACACTAATAAATGGAGAAATAGTTGTGATATACCTCTTAAAATCTAAAATTTTAATTTCTTTTTCTTTTTCTTCTCTTTCTCTCCCCTCTATTTCTCTCTTTTCTCTCTCTAAAGGGGTAGCTCGACCCAAAAATGAGTAAATTAGGGTTTCAAAAGTGTATTTTTATACTAAGAGGCTAATTTTTGGTATTTACAAAATTACCCTCAAAACTTTTAAAGTATTACAAGTTGGTCTCTAAAATAAATTAAAGTCTTACAAATAAACCCAATACTAATAGTATGTCCTTAACCTATACAAACACTACTAATAGCAATACATAAATCAAGTATCACCCATATATAAATAAAATATGTATATAAATACTTATTCTTACCGATTATGGATACTGGTTACTACAACGATTATCTAAACAACTACAAAAATCAGAGTCTGAGTATCCAATGACCTCAAGATTATCAAACCTTTTATACACAAGCATAAAGTCCTTCATTCTTTATAGATATGTCATGATTTTTTTTTTGCAGTAACTTAATGATCATGCCCAGGGTTTGACAAATATCTACCAAAAACATTAACTATGAAGGTGGTATCAAGTCTCGTACATACTTATGCACACATCAGGCTACCAATTACACTGGCATAAGGAATAGTCTTCATGGCTTCCTTTTCTAAATTATTCTTAGGACATTGTTAATTGCTGAGCTTATCTCTTTTCACAACAGATAAATCACTTGCATTGCATATCTGCATATTGAACCTTTTAAACACACAATTAATATAAACTCTTTAAGATAGTCTAAATGTGTTTCGGGATCTGTCACAACAAATCTCAATGCCCAAAATAAAGGATGCTTCATCGAGTTCCTTCATGTCAAAATTTGCAGACAAAAGGCACTTATCATTCAAGAGATTTACATCACTACTAACAAGTAGGATATCATTAACACAGAGCACCATAAAAAATGAACTTATTCTCACTAGTCTTCATGTATACACACTCATCAAAATTATTTTTTATAAAACCAAAAGAGGTCACCACTTTGTCAAATTTCAAGTACCACTGGCGAGAAGCTTACTTGAGATTATAAGTAGACCTTTTCAATCTACATACCATGTTTTTTTTTTAAATCCTTCAAGCTGAGACATATAGCCTCCCTCACTTAAATCTCCATTAAGAAAGGTTGTCTTGACATCCATTTGGTGAAGCTCTAAATCGAAATGAGCTACCAATGCCATATTACCCTAAAGGAGTCTTTGGTGAAAATTTGTGAAAAGGCCTGTGTGAAATCAATACCTTCTCACCGTGCACCCTTCTATTTCTATGTGACACTTCACTTTTACTTTAAAAGAAAATTCATTTGTGGGCTCATAAGTAAAAAGAATATCTTCTGCATTAGGAGCTTCTTCAATAACAAAGGGATTGACAGTATCAATTCCCATTTTGAATCCATGATCAATGATTGTACCCTCAGTGTTATTATATAAGGTAGACAACAGTAAAGAAAAAACATTTGAGGATTTTATTCTTTCATGGGATTGAAAGGGAATATCTTTAGAAACATCCAACTCCAAAAGTTTTGATACTTGAGACTCAACAACTCTATTAACACGAGTTGGACAATAAAATTTATATCTTTTTAAGTGACTAGGATATCTAGTAAAGTAACATCTAGTAGTTATCGAATATGTCTTCTTTAATTAAGGATCGTAGTTCTTTACTTCAGGTGAATACTCTAATACTTTGAAATGATTCAAATTAGGTTTTCTATCTATCCATAGTTCAAATGGTGTCTTAGGCACTGACTTACTAAGAACATGGTTCATAATATAAGTTACTGTTTTGATGGCTTATCCTTACAAGTATTTTGGCAAATTAGATCTTTTTATCATACTCATTTTTATTTCCATAAGGGTGAGGTTGCGTCTCTTTGTCACGTCATTCTGTTCAGGACTTCTAGCCATGGTATATTGATCAGCAATACCATTATCCTATAAATACCTAACAAATGGATCCATTTGTTGGCTGACATCACTATGCTTATCATAATATTCATTACCTCAATCAGATCTTACAATCTTAATACTTTCCTTAACTGTTTTTTACCTCTGTTTAGAAGACTTTAAACATTTATGTGTATATGTCTTTTATTTGATCAAATAATTTTAACCTTATCAGGAAAAATCATCAATGAATGTAATGAAGTACTTGTTATCATAAAATGTAGTAGAGTAAAGTCCACTAATGCCCGTATGAATGGTCTTTAACACGTTCTAACTATAAGTAGCACTTTTTTTCTTAATTTTTATCAATTTTTCTCTCACACAATCAACACAAACTCCTAGGTCATTGAAATCAAGAGGAGGAAGTATCCCTGCTTGAATTAAGCATTCTATTCCTTAGAAATGTGCTCCAAACGTTTATGCCACAACAACGAAGATATTTTTCTAGTCAAAGATTTTTTTTTTAGCTATAGTGTTTTCAATGTTTTAGGAACAATAATATTTATTAGATATTAGAAACCATTTATAAAGCCTATCAGATAAAACACAATTGTCAATGACTTTAGAGTTATAAATCATTTCATCTCTTTTATTTGTAAATGTAAAAAAACATCTAGATTTATCAAGTACTGAAAACAAAATCAAATTCCTTTTAAATGAAGGTATATTAAAAATATTGTCCAAAATTAGCTGAAAACTAAAATCTAATTCTAAAATAACAGTACCAATATGCTCAACACCAATCTCGATATCACGGTCAACTTTAAGTTTTGACCCTCTCTCCTTTAGATTCCTCAGATTTCTTATCTCCTGTAAAGTAGTTGCAACATAAACAGTAGCACCATTGTCAAGCCATTATAAATTTGAAGGAACATCAACTAAATTAGATTCAAAACAGACATAGGCAGATGACATACCCTGTTCTTTCTTCTTCTTCTCTAGCCAATTCTTAAACTTATAACAATCAACTCTTTTATGACTATTTTTGTTGCAATGATAACATCTTAAGACTGTTTTCTTTGCATTTCCATCATTCTATTTTTCACTCCTAATTTTCTTGAAATTCTTACTTTTCTTATGAGTGTGGAAGTTGGGCTTTCTATATCCTTTTTTAGTATCTAGCTTTCTAGGGACAACAAAATGAGCAGATTCACTGTTGTCTCTTTTTAACCTTTTATAGTTTTTCTTTTTTAGTCACGTACTTAGTGATTAGATTATTCCGCTTTGAGCTTCACGCAAACATCATTCACCTAAAATGCATCTACTTAATTAGAGGTAGCCAATCTTTATAGCCTATTCAAGGATAATCTTTATGAGTGATGTGGGATGTGACAATCTCTCATTCTGTAGGACTTCGCATTCTTATGTGGTTCAATCAATCTGTACACCGATTCGCAATACCCAAGGAGTTACTTAGCAATGTACCTTTCGATTGCTATAAGACTTAATTGGTTCGATTTTTTTTTTATTTCTCATAATGAGCTTTTTGAGCTTTAATGCTTTAACTAGTGGGTTGTAGTGGTTTATTTTCACGTAGAGCCATATCCATGTCTTCTATTCCCAAAGCAAACTTTATATCCAAATTTTCATCTCTTATAATTTGACCTATTCAGAATATCAATTGTAGTATTATTGTTGTTCACAAAAAAGAGACTATATCTCAAAATTGCAACTAGATCAATTATGGGTAATAGATAGAATGCTCATATTAGCATAAGCAATACAATATATATGCGAATCAATTGCATTATCATAAACTCTCATTTGGGTAGAGTATATAATAATAAATTATTTTATAAGCATGAAGAACAATATAATAAGAAAAATTTATAGATCCAAAAATCCATTCTCTTTGGGCAAATCAGCTTTAAACTTACATATTTCCTTCAACAATAATGAAATAAATAATTTTTCAAAATTCATTCCCTTTGGGCAAATAAATTTATTAAATTATTTATCTCATATAATATTCTTCGTACTATTTAAATTAATTTGCACAATAATCTCATTTGAGCAGGCCATTGTACCAATTAATTTAAAAAAATATCAATCAACAAAATAAAAACTCAACAAAAATCTTGCAAATTTTGATGGTTAAACGACTTTAGTGAAATAACCTCAACAATTTATAAGCAACACTCCAAATTTAAGAAAATTTAATAATATTATTCTCTTATTCCATATATATCAAAATAATTTCTAATAAATTTTCAAAAGAAAATTTTATCAAAAATTAATTTTCTCCTAATTAAAATACACAAATAATTAATAATTAGTTAATAAATATTTTTTATCCTTAAAAAATAAAATAAATTTATTAACAAATTAGAGGATGAAAAATAGAGTTTAACAAAAATAAAAAGAGCTGAAACGAACCCTGGATAGGCTCGAACGTGCCTCACACGCTTGGGCCGCACGTGGGCTTTGAAAGACTCAGCTGGAGGTCATCTTCAACCTTCAACCGGGTCGGGTCAAGCCTGCAACATAGGTCATTCGATCTAGTTTTGATTCCTTTCACAAAAACACCCTTAAAACTTGTATTTACTGTTCGAATTTTGAGACCTTTTGTAGATCGCTTAAATTCTAACATGTCTAGACTATTTAATTGACAAAATAACAAGTTAAAACATGTCAAATTTAAATAACAAGATCCGAAATTTTATCTTTAATGGCCAACTCGATTTTTCATGATTTCACAACCATTGAGTTGAAATATTGTATAGGCATTTGATTCTTAGGTAATATCTAATCTTTATATAACAATAAATTGCACAAAAATAAACTCAATACTGTTTAATTTAGAAAGAGAAATTCAAATTTTTCTAGAATTTATATGTTCATGGACAAAATTTTAAATTCAAAATTCTCTCAAAATTCACAACCAAATTAGTCATATAATATATTAATTTAAACCTTAATCATGATAAATAAAAGCCTTATATTTTTTATGATTAATAAAAGACAAGAAAAATATGAAACCATGGCAACAATATTCGGCCAAAAATAATAAAAATAAAAGTAATGATTTCTTTTAATTTTTAATTGTAGATCTTAAATCACATATGTTAACTCTGATACTACATGTTGGATATTCAATTCAATCAACATCTATTGTATTACGTAATTAAATAATTATGAATTAACATTATACATGAATAAAAAGACACAATAATTAAAAAAATGTTACAAAAATTGTACATGTTTGAGTCATTATTGTTGATTAATTAATTGATTATCGCAGCGGATCTGAAAGTTAGTCTTTTTTTCTATAACTTAGATTAACAATTGGTAGTTCTTAATAAAAAAAAATGTACTCTTATTAAAAGTTGAGTCTAAGTTAAAAAATAAATTTAATTTTTATGCACAAAATTAGAGTTTTACACAAACTCTCCTATAATAGATTTTAATAAAATTTGAAAGTCTACACTTATCACTCAATTAAATTTTTACACAAAAAATACTATAATTTAATTTTAAAATAATTATTAAATATATATTTAATTAATTGATTACTCATTAAACCCACGTTTAATAAAAAAAATTCTAACGATACATAGACCGAGAAGTGCTTGCTTGCATCTTGTCATGTACCTCCATCAAATTCAACATACGTATCTTGTGGGTCACAAGTTCACAACTAATAAATAAATTAATTATAGTTCATCACTGTTCATATCTTTTTACTCCACTTACCTTTCATGTTACTGCTGTTCTTTTTCCACTTATATTTACCAAATTGAAATAACGCAAGAAAGTATGCCTGATACAATGGGTTTTATTATTTTTTATTTGGGTTTATATTATTAATAATTATATATTATAAATTATTATAAATAAAGGATTAATTTAAGTAATTTATAAGAACTATTTTTTTATAAATATTTATTAATCATGAATTTATTATAAGTAGAAATTAGTTAGCGGAACTATTATAGAGCCTAAAGGAGGCTATCCCCACCCCCCAAAACTTTAATATAATCTCTTAATTTTGTATTAAGTATATAATTTTTTTTATTAAAATATTTATTTCCCCCCCCCCCCCAAAACTTCTTTTAAAATTTTTATATTTAATGAGTTAAATTGTTAATTTAAGAAAATATTTATTATTAGTATTAAAAATTTATTTTTTAATACATTATTTAATATTAAAATAATATCTCATTTTTCTCTGTTTTAACATTTTTCTCTAATAAAAAATATTTTTTATTTTGCAAGTGGTCACATTTATATTTTTTCAACTTAATTCTCTTATTTTAATAAAAAATAATTTTATATTTACAAGTAGTCAAATTTATACATCTTTTTTTAATACAAAGAAATTTTATACTTGTTCTCTTTCTTACATTGAAATATTTTTTTTTCTAACTTAATCTATATAAATAAATTTATAATTATTAATTTTCTGATTTTATCTTCTCTTCAATTTACTTCAAAATCTTCTTTCTAACTTAAAGGCCAAAGAAAAAAATTATTCAAGATATAAGTTAATTTTTTATATATATTTTAGTAAATTTATTTATATATTAGTTTATTTTTCAATATTTTACTATTGTAATTTTATATGTATTTTTTATGAATCTAAATTTATTAATTTTAAAAATATAAATTTATTTTTACTAATAATATAATAATTATTTATTGTTCAATACTTTCATTATTTTTTTAGCACAAAAGCCACCCACGATTGACCTCTCAAAGATTAAATTCTTAAGATTCAAAAGTTTTTATGATTTATATTGAAAATACTGAAAATTTATTTATCCTTATGATTTGGCTTAATCCTTAAAATTATGTTAAAGTTCATTGTTTGGTTCTCAAAGTTCATAATTGGAAGCTGCTAATCATAATTCTGATTTTGCCCTTGGTGGAGGCCTAATGTTAATTAAACTATAATTGATGAGATAATTGTTAATTTAGTATAAATTAAATTAATATATGTAAAACTCTTCTCCTCTTCTCATCATAAGAGCAATTCTATTAAATTTGATTGTAAAAAGTTATTAAACTCTTATTTCATTGAAGGCTACTAACTATTATTTTTAATCAACTATAGATTCTTTAAGTAAACTTTTTTTAATATTTACTTTGATAATTTATCATAGATCTAGAGTTGTATTTTGTTGTAAGTATCAAATTTGTAATTATGTATAACATAATAATCTCATATGCTGCTTCTCCAGGTACTTCCTGGTATCAAATGCTATAGCATGTTCATACGTATTAGTATCTTTGGCATTTTCTGCGGCAATCCTGAAATTCCAAGACAAGGCAGCTTTTAGGACTAATGATATTAGATGTAATCATAATGGGGCTGCTGTTCTCTGCAAAATGGCGCTGCCATGTGTCACGCCCCAAATATTCTCAAGCAATTACTCGAATATTTGGCGCGCGACAGAACCACCAAAAGAGGGTTTAGTCCATTTTAGGTTAAATGGGCTAGAGCTTCTAGAAGGCCCAAGGGATTTGGGTTGATGCCACATGTGTGTGGTAGGTGGGGGAGTTTTCTAGAAAAGGCATATTCCTTTGGATATGCTTTGGTAGTTAGCATCTTTTAGAATATTCCTTAGCATATTCTCCTCTTTAGATTTGGACCCTTGGATTAGAGTTAATCCTAGCCGTCCATTGTATATAGCTTTAGCTATAAATAGGTGGAGTTCTCATTTGAGAATAAATCCTCCAAATTGTAGAAATACTCTTAGCTTGTAAGTGTATAGCTTTGTAATCTCTCTTTAGTAATAAAATACGAGAGCATTCTCTCAAACACTCGGTGTGATTCTTCTTCATCTCTTTCTTTGGTTAATTGGGGTCTTGTAGGCTGCTTAGCACTAACAAGTGTCTAAGGCCGCACGGTTTCGAGAAATCGGGTCGTGACAAGTGGTATCAGAGCCAGGTTCAAAGAAGATGGTAAAGGAAGTTGCTGGTACATCCAAGGTTGCTGAAGGGAGGGGTAGAGACCCCAAAGCTAGGAGACATGAGAGTATTTCGCCAGAAAAGTTCGTTGATCCGAACCATGATCTAGGGGACATGGTTATGAGGCTCGGTGGTGCTGTAAGCAAGGCAACAGATCGCCTTGGGGAGTTGGAGGAGCAAGTCCAGAATGTTGAGGTAGGCCTCGATACTCAAGGGGACGAGCTGCGCTCCCTCATCGAAAGCTCCATTGACGAGCATGCTGTCAAGCAACGAGACTGAATCAAGGCTTTTCAGGAGAAGGTCTACAACACCATGGACAAAGTTCAAGCCCAAGTAGAAGAGCTACGAAAGGGGTTTGAAGGTGTCAAGGAGGATGTGGTGTTGTGCAAGCGAGCGGTCGCTAACGGCGTAGCTACTCAAACTGCGGTGGCTGCACCAAGGGTAGAGGCCCCTAAACCGAAGGAGTTTAGCGGCAGACGGGATGCCAAGGAGCTTGACAACTTCTTTTGGCAAATGGAGAGGTATTTCGGCGCTATGGGCGTGCGGGACGAACACAAGGTAAGTACCGCAACTTTATACCTTTCCGATCATGCAATTCTGTGGTGGCGTAGGGAAAGCGAGGAGATTCGCAAGGGTACCTGCACCATAGACACATGGGAAGAATTGCAACGGGAGTTAAAACGCCAATTCTATCCGGAGAATGTGGCGCATGACGCTCGCAAGCGGTTGAAGGAGTTGAAACAAACGAAGTCCATTGGGGAGTACGTAGAGGAGTACTCTTTGCTGATGCTGCAAATCCGCAACATGGCCGAGGAGGACTTGTTGTTCAATTTCCTGGATGGGTTACAATCCTGGGCAGCCAATGAGTTGAAGCGGCGTGGAGTGCAGAATATTTCCGACGCCCTTACAATGGCGGAGACGCTCATGGATTACCGCAAGGGGGATTCGGGAAAGTCCAGAAATTCTAAACCCAATCACAGTAAGGGTGGGGAAGCCAAGGAGTTTCAGCCTCCGGAGAGCAAGGAGGAGAAAGGCAAACCGTCCAAGTGGAAGGAGCAGAAACGCAACGGCCATAGAGGTAATGGTCCGAAGTCTAACTGTTTTCTCTGCGATGGGGATCATTGGGTGAAGGATTGTCCGAAAAAGAAGGCTTTCAATGCAATGTATGAGGCAAAATACGAGGGCGAACAGAGCCGTATGGGTTGCATGCAGCTGTTCAATTCCCTCAAAGCCAAGCGGCGTGCAGACGCGCCAACGGGGACGGCGCTCATGTACATTGAAGCCTATGTCAATTGCATCAAGACTCAAGTGTTAGTTGATACGGGGGCTACGCACAACTTCATTAAGCGTGCGGAAGCGGAACGCTTGGGCCTTTATGTGGAGAAAGGAGAGAGATACCTCAAGTCCGTGAATGCAAGAGCCAAGCCGCTAGATGGGGTGGTTCGTGGAGCTGAAATTCACATTGGCAAATGGCACGGTGAGGTAAACTTCTCGGTAGCACCTCTCGATGATTTTGATGTGGTGCTAGGTATGGAGTTCTTACGGCAGTATAATGTGGTGTTACTTCCTCAACACAACTACATGTGTATTTTGGAAGGAGGGCCTCGAATGATACCGACGGTAGACATGCCCAAGGGTGGGCGATCCAAGCCAAACGCCAAGGTCCTTTCCGCAATGCAGCTAAGGGTAGATGCTGGGCGCAAAGGAGGGTTACATTCAGCCTCAACAACGGGGGTGGATGATGCGGCAAATGGGGGCAAGGATGAAATACCGAAGGTTGTTACAGAGGTGCTCGGGGAGCACAATGTGGTCAAGCCTACTGTCATACCGGAAGAACCGCCTTCAAGAGATGTAATTAAGGGCAAGTTGGAGCTTGAGATTATGCTTCCAACTATGGGGTTGACGCCTCCATCGGAGATGGGAGAGTTGCAGGGGCAGCTCGAGGAGTTGTTGGATGCGGGTGTCATCCAAAAGTCCAAGGTGTCACATGATGTGCAGTTTCAGCACAAGGAGTGGGTCGAAGACAAGCAGCGGCGTGTCAAGCATAGTGCGGGGGACTTGGTGATGGAGACGATACTTCCACCACAACGCAAGTCAGCACGCCCACTCCACAAGGGCCTTGATCGTGGGGACGAGGGGCCAAGGTTGATTGCCAAGAGAGTTGGCAACGTCTCGCATAAGGTGGAGTTACCTTCGAGACAGCGGCAGTGGCGACATCAGGTGCATTCCGCAAGCTGTTGGAAGCAGTACCGTGGAGGTACGGGAGATGTAGAATTTGAGCCACACAACCGGGAACCTTTGGGGATTTCCACATGACATGACAAAGGGGAGAAACTCAGCCTGAGCCTTGAGTACTTTGTCGAGTGGAATGGGTTGCCGGATGGGAGAACAAGCTTGGGACACGAGAGCGCACAACCAGAGTTTGCAGAACGGGGTGCGCAAGTTCCAGCGAAGACGCGACGAGGGCGTCGCGTGAATTTGGTGGGGGAGAATGTCACGCCCCAAATATTCTCAAGCAATTACTCGAACATTTGGCGCGCGACAGAACCACCAAGGGAGGGCTTAGTCCATTTTAGGTTAAATGGGCTAGAGCTTCTAGAAGGCCCAAGGGATTTGGGTTGATGCCACATGTGTGTGGTAGGTGGGGGAGTTTTCTAGAAAAGGCATATTCCTTTGGATATACTTTGGTAGTTGGCATTTTTTGGAATATTCCTTAGCATATTCTCCTCTTTAGATTTGGACCCTTGGATTAGAGTTAATCCTAGCCGTCCATTGTATATAGCTTTAGCTATAAATAGGTGGAGTTCTCATTTGAGAATAAATCCTCCAAATTGTAGAAATACTCTTAGCTTGTAAGTGTATAGCTTTGTAATCTCTCTTTAGTAATAAAATACGAGAGCATTCTCTCAAACACTCGGTGTGATTCTTCTTCATCTCTTTCTTTGGTTAATTGGGGTCTTGTAGGCTGCTTAGCACTAGCAAGTGTCTAAGGCCGCACGGTTTCGAGAAATCGGGTCGTGACACATGGCTGTGGGAATTATCGGTCTTAATGGAAACTCACGTGCAATGGAGCAAGGTTTGCGATGTGTTTGATGGTTTCTGCCGCCAATTCACTGCTGCCCTAGTCTTGACTCTGCTTCGAGCATTTATCTTTCTCTTGCTGGTAACGCTTGCCATCTTCAACCTCCACGAGAGATCTAGGTAGATGATGAACAAGTTCCAAGTAGATCTATTATATATGTGTATTCATGAGGTGTTATTGTTTGTTGGTGAATGGTGATGAATCTTCGTACAAAACTAGTTAATGTATTTGCTTCGTAGTAATTTTGACGTCAAGATGGTTGGTGACTTTGTGTGCTCTAGTTGGAGCTTCTATTAAATAGCTTCAGTATATGTATGCTTGTAGTTTTCGTCGACTCCATTATGTAGAATATGATACATATATTTAAATATATATATATTTCCACAAAACCATTTGCATTTCAATCTAGAAAGCTAAAGAGTATCTGCTTTGGTAAATTTCATTCAAATTTACGTTTCTTATAAGAAACAAAAACAATTTCAAGCGTTGTGGAGATAATCCTCTCGACCGAAAGCAAATGCTTTCGATTTATCATAAAGACAAAAACGTTGATTTGTTTTGCTGGTAGGCTTCAATGATGGTTGGATAGCATTGCCAAGCAAAACACTGGATCTGACTTCTGAGTTCAGACTGAGATTCAATGTGTAGAAAGTATGAACGAAATGGCTGATCAGGGAATCTGCCTATGCCAACAGAGGCCATGCATAACAAATTGTGTTTCTGGGACATGCAGTATATGATTTATTGCTTGTTATGTTAGGAAGATGACGGAGATAATTCATCACTTAGCTCATGGTAAACAAACTTGAAAACTGGAACCAGACAGCCAGAAAGGGGCAGAAATAAAAATAGAATGAAAACATACGAAAAGCCTGTAGCAGTTAGTTCTTCAGATAGGATTCTTTATTCACATGTTTGCAAATGAAAATCTCTACATTTCCACATAAGAATGGCTGATAGCAAATTGTCTACTCATGGCAAATTTCAAAAGAGAGCATAATTATTGTTTTTGGTGAATTTTCATTCTTTCTTACGAGCATAAATAACTCGTCATAAAACAGAGGCAACATAATCTCTAGCATTGTGGGGACACTCCTCATTCCAAAATGGAAAATGGTTCTCTAGGTGTTAAAGATGATGTTTTCATATTTTTACTGAAAACAAAGAATGAAGAACCTGCTGCGAGACGAAGATCAATCTATTTAATTCTATCACTAATCTAAGTTCGCACCTATAAGATTTTTGTTTGGTTCGAGAGACTACTAAAGAAACTTAAAAGAAAAAACTTTACTGGCTAACAGAAAGCTTTTGTTATTTTTATTTATTGAAATTAATCAGAATAAAGAATACAATAGTGAGTTCTTTATATAGTATTTTCAGAGAATACTAAAGTACACGTGGCAGCTTATCCACATATTTTGCTAACATAATTTAGAACTCTTATAACAAACTTGTTGGTTGGAATGTTTGTTATATCAGCTCTGCTTAACTTCAACAAAATTCTTCTGCTTCTGTTCTTGAACAACTCTGAACCAGCAACCAAACACTTTAATCAGCTTCTGCTCTTGAACAATTCTGAACCAGCAACCAAACACCTTAATTAACTATATAGAATAACATCCTCCCTCAAGCTTAAGAGTGTGGTAACACCTTAAGCTTGGTTCTGAAATAATCAAACCTGGACAATGGCAGTGGTTTTGAAAATATATCTGCAATTTGATCTGCAGTAGGTACATATCGAATCTCTAGCTGTTTATCTGCAACTTTATCTCTTATAAAGTGCACATCTAGTTCTATGTGTTTAGTTCTTGAATGAAAAACAAGGTTCAGGGCTAGTGATTGTGCACTTTGGTTGTCACACCAAAGTATAGGTACAGATGATGGATACATACGAAGTTCAGCAAGTAATGACTTCAACCACAAGATTTCTATGCAAGTAGTAGCTAGAGCCCGATATTCAGCTTCTGTGCTCGATCTGGAGACTACATTCTGTTTCTTAGAGGACCAAAAGATTAGATTGTCTCCTAAGAAGATACAAAAGCCACCAATTGATCTTCTATCCACTAGATCATTTCCCCAATCAACATCTGCATTCCCTGTTAACTGATGACTGCCAGTGTTCACAAATTCAACTCCATAACCTACTGTAGCTTTAAGATATCTTAATACACGCTTGCATGCTTGTCAATGTTGAGTTGTAGGTGCTGATAAGAACTGACTGAGCTTGTGAATGGAAAATGATAATTCTGGTCCGGTTAGTGTGGCGTATTGCAGAGCACCAACAATGTTTCTATATAATGAAGCATCTTCAAATGGTTCATCACTATCAGGAAGCAATTTCTGACTAGCAACAGCAGGAGTATCACATCCTTTATAGTTGATCATGTTTGCCCTTTTTAAAATATCAGCAATATATTTGCTTTGAGATATATGCAAACCAGTTTTTGTGTGAGTAACATCTAATCCCAAGAAATAATTGAAGAATCCCAGGTCCTTCAAAGCAAAGGTGTTACCTAAGTAAGCAATAAACTCCTCTAATAAGGATGAATCAGGACCAGTAACCAAGATATCATCCACATAGACCAAAACCAATATCAGCTTCTCATTAAACTTCTTAATAAGCAAAGAAGTATCTGACTTAGAATTGACAAATCCCCATTGAAGAATAGCAGTCTTTAATTTTTCATACCAAGCTCTTGAAGCTTGTTTTAATCCATAAAAGGCTTTATTCAATTTACAGACATAATCTGGTTTATTAGAGTCTATAAATCCCCCAGGTTGCTTCATAAACACTGCTTCTGTCAAGTCTTCATTCAAGAAGGCATTGTTAACATCTATTTGCCTAAATGACCAGTGATGCATTATTGCTAAACTTAAAACCACTCTTACTGTTGATGCTTTAATCATTGAACTAAAAGTTTCAAAGTAATCTATGCCAAGAGTTTGTAGGAAACATTTTGCAACTAACCTAGCTTTGAACTTTGACACTGAACCATCTGAATTGTATTTGACCCTGAAAACCCATTTGTTATCAACAATTTTGGTTGCTGCTTCTGCTAGTACAAGTGTCCAGGTTCTATTTCTCATTAATGCAGAATATTCTTCATCCATGGCAATCTTCCATCTCTTATCTTTCAAAGCATCAGACACTGTCACATGTTCTAAAATAGTTTTTTGCATTACTTTACTTAAATTGAGATAGGCTTTGGGTTTATAAATTCCAGATTTTGATTTGGTTTGCATGCTATGATGAGATACTCTCTGTGCTTGAGTAAGTGTTGTTGGTTGTTGAGCTGGTGTAGGTAGATTTATGTTTAGTGAGGGTGAGTGTGTAGTTTGAAATGTGTTGTATATATCTGGTTGATGTGTATCTATAGTGTTATTGACAGAATTTGATGTAATAAATGGTCTATGATTTTGAGTGAAATTTAAATTGTCATCAAACAGGGATTCAAATCTTGTTATTGCTGCAGGATATGTTGTTGTGATAGGTCTATTTCCATAGGCAGAAGGGAAAGAAAATGGAGGACTCATTTGACCTGAAGTTGAGAGAAACTAACCAATTTCATACTTTTGATGACTTGAGGAATCAAACATGGCTTTGTAAGGGAAACAAGACTCATTAAAAGTCACATGCCTAGCCACACAAACTCTACCTGATGGGTGTAAACATTTATACCCTTTATGCATTGGACTATATCCAATGAAAATACACTTATCTGAATGGAAATTCAACTTATGTTGATGATAAGGTATAAGAAAAGGAAAACATGCACACCCAAAAACTTTAGGAAAGCTATAATCAGGTTTTTAAAGATGAAGCAACTCAAATGGAGACTTGTTGTTTAGAATTGTGGTAGGCAATCTTTTAATTAAGTATGAGGCTGTATAAAAAGTATCCCACCAGAATTCTAAGGGCATTGAAGGTTGAGAAAGCAATGTAAGACCACTTTCTATAATGTGTCTATGCTTTCTTTCTACAACTCCATTCTGATGGTGTGTATGTGGACAAATGTCTAAAGAGAATATCCTATTGGTCAAGATATTGTGTGAATGATCTAAATTCACCACCCCAATCAGATTGTAAAGTTTTGATAGTGTGTTCAAACTATCTTTCAACTTGAACCTTGAACTGTTTAAAGATATTCAAAGCCTGAGACTTTAATTTCATAGGGAATAACCAGGTGTATCTAGAGTAATCATCAATTATACTTAGATAGTATTTATAGCTTTCTCTAGTTTCAATAGAAGAAGGGCTCCAGACATCAATAAATATAAGATGTAAGGGAGCTTTGGATTTTATACCAGTGCATGGATAATGAAATCTATGCAATTTGCCTCTTTGGCAGGAATCACAAAAATCTGGTTGCAATGTTTTATTCCTGTCAAAAAGGAGATTACATGAATGCATTACACATTTAATAACATGAGAACTTGGATGACCAAGCTTCCCGTGCCACAGATTGTAATCATTCCTATTTTGATCAGAAGTAGACAAAAAAAAACAAGCTACAAAAGTATTTGAACCAGCTGCACATGACTGATTCTTATTTATGTTACAATGTGCATTGATATTGCAGAAAGATAACATTGAAGAGGGATGTGTATATGACAATGATCTTGTGTTGAGTGTTTGACCGTGGTTTGATGAATTTGATGAAGTATAATGAACAAGCCTATATAGTCCTCTCACAATAGCACCCTTCAGCAATATAGTTCCTGACCTCTTGTCCTTAACAAGACAAAGATCAGAGAAGAATTCCACATGAACATCATTATCATTCACAAGTTTGGATATACTAATCAAATTTTTGGTAATTGATGGCATATGTAGTAAATCTTTGAGCAGCATATTATTCTCATTCATGCATTTAAACCACGCAAAACCTATATAGTTAATATGTAAACCCAAACCATTTCCAATTATCAACTGGTCATTACCTGCAAACTCAGCTTTGTTGTTCAGATTATTCTTATCATTAGTTAAATGATGAGTAGCTCTGGAGTCAAGATACTAGCCATCATCTGCAGTTGCTTCTTGTTGAGTTGCTAGATAAGCACTTTTCATTTGTCCTGCACTACCAGAGCTGTAACCTGACCCTCAAGAGCCATAGTTGCCATGGTTTTGATTCTGATTTGCTCCATTTCCACTTTGTTCTCTAGGCACATACTCCCTATAATATCTGTAACAACATTTTGAGGCTGGATGACCTGGTTTCTCACAAATTTGACAAATCAACTTAGGTAGATTACCATAGTTGCCACCTCTTCCATTAAATCTTCCTCCTGCAAATTGTTATCCCATGCCCATATTCTTAAAATTTCCTCTTCCAGCCCATTAAAAGTTCCATTAATACCTCCACCAAAATTATTTCGACCAGAATTATGTCTTTTGAAACCACCATTATTATAACCAGAAAAGCCACCTCTTTTCTAATTTTTCTGAGCAAAATTTGCCGAGAAACTACCATTATCAACCTTATTTCCAGCATTATATAAGATTCTATTTTCTTGTGTTAATAACAGAGTAGGCTTTATTTAAACTCACAAATCCTAATCGACTTGTCATTACTACAGCAGTTGCATCAAACTCCGATCCTACTCCAGACACAAGATATTCAATAAATTCTTCGTCATCAATTGGATATCCATTAGTCACTAACTCATCTACTAGATTTTTAACTTTCAAGAAATATTCAAACATAGTCAGAGAGCATTTTCTTACCATCGATAACTGCCTTTTTAGTTGTGTAGTTCTAGCTTTCAAATCTGAGCCAAATTGCTTCTCAACTGAGATCCACAACTCCTTTGCAGAAGAACTCTTGATCACCAAAGGAAGAATTGAGTCATGAATTGTTGAGAAAAGCCAGCACAACAGTAGTTGATCCTGTCAAATCTATAGTTCAAACTCTGGATTTTCAACTTCTGATACTGTTTGATCTGCATTCACAGTCTTTAGAAGCTGATCTAGTGCATTTCTGGCTCCATCAATGAACTGCTCAAGTTTGTTACCTCTAATAGCAGCTAAGATCTGTGATTTCTAAAACACATAACTGGATCTAGTAAGCTTTACTGTGGATGGAAATGAATTGAGTGTGTTTGAGCTAACAATCTTGCAGTGATTACATTTGTGGTTATGAATCGGCGTTGGCCATTTCAAGCTCTGATACTATATAAGATTTCTGTTTGGTTTGAGAGAAAACTAAAGAAAAAACTTTACTCGCTAACAGAAAGCTTTTGTTATTTTTATTTATTGAAAATAAATAGAACAAAGAATACAATAGTGAGTTCTTTATATAGTATTTTCAGAGAATACAAAAGTACACGTGGCAGCTTATCCACATATTTTGCTAACATAATTTAGAACTCTTATAACAAACTTGTTGGTTGGAAAGTTTGTTATATCAGCTCTGCTTTACTTCAACATAATTCTTCTGCTTCTGCTCTTGAACAACTCTGAACCAGCAACCAAACACTTTAATTAGCTTCTGCTCTTGAACAATTCTGAACCAGCAACCAAACACCTTAATTAACTATATAGACTAACAGCACCATTATGCATTTATGCTCAATTCAACTTTGACGCCTAACCTCTGCCATGAACTTTCTCAACAAGTTCCCCAGTTAACAGTTCATATGATCTTATCTTAAGTCACGAGCTGGCAGCTGTCTGGCTTTCTTAGACAGAAAATACACAGGCATTGTAAGAAGAACCCAACATAACGAGTAAATTTCATATTTTCCATCAAAAGAATTCACATTCTAACATAATATGAAGCAGAAGTATGATTTGAGTATTAGCAACAAAACTCTATGGTACACAACAAATTATTAAATTCACCTAGCAGTCACACAGCTTACCAGTATCTAAGTGATCAATCTTTGCAAAACGTCCCTTGATTCTTGTCCTGCTTTCAGCCCGAACCTTCCTTGATTCATATCTGATGTGTTTATCATACCTGTTATTTTCCACAAGGGTATCATTAATAAAAGTGCAAAAGAAATGAAAGGTTGTCTACAAAAGCCAGCAGAATTTGTTAAGAAGTCTTTCAAGTTTCAAAAATTTCTGGAACGTATAAAAACAACTCTATTTCCACAATTCTTGGATTTACTTGTTAATCTTAAAAAGTGTTGAGTGGAGAGGCCATGTGTCCTACCTCCTTGTTTTTCTTTTCTCCTTGTAACGTGAGATTGCTGAATCTCTTTCCTGGCTATTTAACTCATGTACCACACCAACTTTTGGAAGAAATGACAAAGTTTCAGAAGTATTGGCATTGGGATGTTGTGATTGCCCTTCATCACCACTGACATTATTTTGACGGCCACCAAAATCTAAGTATCCGTCCGGAGCAATAGAACTTTCCTCGATAAGATTCCTTAAAAGTGTTGAAGGAAGTTGATTTGCAGCTTCACCACTATCACCAAACCATTTAAGTGCATTGGCCTGCATGAAGGAAATACAAAAAGCTCTCCACTATAATTACAAATGTATACCAGAAATCACATGGCTAATGCTTACTGGAAGTGGGTTGAATTCCATATTTGGATCTATATAACCATAAAACTTTGAAGAATAGTCATGGAAGTTAGAGTTCAATTTAGAGAATCGGAAAGAGGCTTTTACCTCATTAGAAGGAATTGAGATAGGTTTAGTATCATAGTCTGAACCAGTATGCAAATTTGCTGGCCAAACATTTGGCTCTGGCTCCAGTGATTGAAACCCAACCATGGGTTCAAAATCTGGAATTTCATATTTCAAATTGGGCTCAAACTTTGCAAGTTGACGAAGCTGACAAAGCATTTCTTCCTTGTGTTGACCACAAGCAGCATTACGATTCTGATTCAACAACAATATTCAGAACCAAGTCATAGTCACAGTAGATGATAGATAAATTCAATAAGATTACCAAAAATAATGCATTATAAATAAGAAACCTCAAGTAATGAATCAAGAAACAACCGACAAATTGAAAAACAAAAATCAATG
Source organism: Ailanthus altissimus (assembly GCA_946807835.1). NCBI lineage: Eukaryota > Viridiplantae > Streptophyta > Magnoliopsida > Sapindales > Simaroubaceae > Ailanthus > Ailanthus altissimus. The sequence goes on from OX327684.1 coordinate 29,236,624, forward strand.
TCTTGCAGTAAAACCGCCATCACCAAATTGAAAGGTATAAGGTGATGTGAAATTGGGACTGAAACCCAGTAAATCTCAATCAAAGTCGATTAATCCTAAAGCGCTTAAACTGAAATTGTGACCATCAGTCCTGTTACAGAATCAGCAAAACCATAAATTTTATCCTACAATACCTAAAACCTAAAAACCCGAACTTTTAGCAGGCCGAATAAGACTTCTTTCCTCGTTACTAGCTCTAGCTTTTCAGCAACAAAATAGTGAGTGAAAATCAAAATACCCAGTTGAAGACTTACCATGAATCACAATGATAACAACTCCATAACTTAAACTCTAGATATGAAAAATAAAACTAAAATTAGACAATAAACTTTTAACAGAACCAAGTACTTGCCTTAGGCAAAGGAGGTACACCAAGAGCCTGAAAACTGTGGCCCGAGTCACTAGAAATGATCAGATCATCTATACTCACAAAATCCTGGGTTTCCCAAGCAAACAAATCCGATAACCCATCACCATCAACACCATTAACACTACAGTCATTTCTATTCTCATCATTGAAAAACAGAGCTTTATGGTCCAAATCATCGAACCCAATTATTGCGAACAGCTCACTCACTGATGGGCACCCTGTGAAGGACTCAATAGGTCTACGATTATGCAAAGGAGAGAGATATAAGTTTCCCTGGCTGTGATTTTCCCAGTCACAATTGGTGCACAAAACAGATTGCTCTGTTTCACAGAAGATTGAAGCAGGGGAAGCGTCACAGCCATCACAGAGCTGAGAGCGAGAGTGCTTAGAAAAGAGCTGATTCGTTGAATGAACTTCTCTGTCACACGAGAAGCAAAGCTTTGCGGAGTCTGCTCTGCAGTACAAAACAGCTGCTCTGCAGTTACAGTAATCGCATAGCCGCCGTCTTGCTTGTTCTTGTTTTAGCTCCTCCCTTTTTTCTTGGGGTTCACGCAAAGAAGGATCATTCATTTCTTGCTATGGGTTTTTGTATTTTCGTTGCTTAAAATCTAAGGAGAAGAAAAGTTGGAGTATCTATAGCACTTTACATAGAATCTGACGAGAAGGGTTTAGAGAGAAACCTTATCGTTACTTGGTGAGCAATAACTATCTTGAACACTACGGGAAAGTGGATTTTTTTTTTCTCGTGTTCTTCAAATGAAGAAAGTGAAAGTTTTCACCTTTTTTCTTATGTCCAGTTAAAAAGCTTTTAATGTTTTTTTTTTAAAAGTACTGCTCATCCTCGTGTCTGTCAAGAGTGGTTGAGAGCTACCAGAAGCTTGGAATGGTAGACAACACAAATAAATAAATAAACAAGAAGTTTAAATCAAATTACCTTATGATATTATGCTACATATCCTGGGCCCTCACCACAAAAATCTATCCACTTTATCTAATTGAATGAATTTTTTGTTTTTTTTTTAAGAAATATATGAATTAATTAATTGGAGGAAGGAATTAATTTTTAAAGGAAAATTTTAAAAATAGTCTCTTTTTTAATCCATTTTTTTATTTGCACATGTAATTTTTAATATTTTTAATCAATAGATTTAAAATAAGATGTTTTTACCTCTCGATCATATTTTTTTTAAATTTAAATAATTCATCTTAAAAAAGAGAAAAAATACTTAAAACCACCCCAAAAAATTCACTTATTTTACTTTCAAGATTTTAATCAAGTAGACGATAAATTCTTAATAAATTGACGGTAAATACTTGATAAGCTTCTCAATTTAAAGATATTGTGTAATAATATTATAAAATAAAATATTTTTATGATAGATATTTTAAAAATAAGTATATTGGTTAAAAATAAGTGAAAAAAATCAAAATTGAACTGAAACTAAAAGATGGCCGATGTGCGGAGTAGAGTGGTGTGCATGTAATTTTTGTGTAATACACACGATTTTCCACTGATGTAATTTTTTATTTTAATCACATTTTTTATTTATTTTAAGTATCATAAAAAGTGTTTCAACCATTATATACTTTGAGGAAAGGTAAAAAAGTTTCAATGACAATGATAATGATACATTGGATTCTAAAATGTTAGTATTTCAATTTTGAAGAATATAATATATGAAGCGCTTTTAAATATTGTATGTTGTGTAATAGGAGTTGATAAAGTGCAGTATAAAGTGTCTATGAGAATTTCTGTTAATGTTATGAGGGTGAAGTTGAAACCAATTACAATTAAAAATGATGATGATGTGTAGTTCTAGTTGGGTTTCAATAAAAAAAAACTTTAACATCTCTATATACAACAATAAATGTTAGATCTCTTGTATATTAAAACAATGCAGAGGTACCCGTTGAGAACAAACTAGTCACCCGCAATCACTTTATGTCCACAAATAGTAGCATAAGCTAACAATATTAATTGCCATATTTCTGACAAACACTAGAAATAACTATCATTATTCTTATACAATGTTCAACTAATACCGAATTTACACGCATTAAGATAGTCAAACAAAAGGGTATGATGATGGTAATTAAAATATTAATTATGAAACCAAAGCTGATAGATTGAATAATATAACAGAAGCGAACCATGTTATATTTCAATAGTTCTCTTCATGAGTTGTATAATTCGTAATATTCACATACAAAAAAAGATAAAGTTAAAGAAGAAAATTATTTTTTAATTTATTTCTTTAATATCGCTATCGAACTTAACTATATCGGATAAGATATCATATACTGAAATTGGAGATATATTTATGTGAAAGTTGTATAATAAAAAAGATGAACTTTATATGGATATAAGCATATTAATACTTAAGGGTAATTGGAGCTTTAAAGTTCATAGATTAATGAAAGATTGTTTTGAGGCGAAATACAATGAGAAAAGATGCAAATAGAGCATACATGCAATGTTGATGGAAGCGCAAAAAATTTTTATCGTGGGGAGAATAGATGCATAAACGTATTTTAAATCGATTACGTGATGATCATTGACAAGTCAAAAGTTGGATTATTAGTAAAATAATAAAATAAATAAATTTGCACCAATTAGTAAAATTTATAGACTAAAGCAAATTCAAGCGAACATTCCTGAAATTTTTGATGTAAAGTTAACGTATTATAGTACTTGACAAGCTAAGAAGCATGCATCCAAGTTGATACAAGGTACTCTAGAGATTTTTTTTAGATTGCTTCCTTCGTACTTCTATGTGCTAGAATAACAGAAATTAGGTACAATTATGCACTTGAAAATTAATGACGACAATCACTTTAAATATTTCTTTATGTTATTGAGACTATACATTAGTTAGAGCATGATCATTCTCTTTGTACGCAAGTCAAATTGACTCATAATATCAAATATATGACATTAATTAAAAAATTATGCCAAAAGATATATAATATAATATTAAAAAATATTACATAAAAATACGTATTTACAACCATGTACCCTTATGAGTATGCTTGTAAATACTTGCACTGGTATTGACAGATTAATTTTAGGTGCTCATTAATATACAACAAAACTCGTTTTTAAAATCACCAAGCTAGTGATTTAAGAGCTTATTAAACCATTTTCTATCAGCATCGATCCCAAATAAGCTAACATGCTCTTGACCATCCCTAATATAAGTCTGAAACTTCGTGCGCATGAACAAGTCCATCAATCATTGTGGATCCATGTCAATTTAATAATCATCACATAAAACCTCCACTTGCATTTCTACCTTCCTTTTTTTTTTTATCTTCTTTCGAGACTAATATAAGGGTGTGTTTAACTTATGCATTCTTGTACTAACGCCTAAACATGTTAATCCCTTATATAGCAGTATGAAGTATAGTTTACACACTTACAGAACTCTTAGGATCATACTGCATAATCGGTTGCCACTAATGCTGATATCTAGCCATTAGAGTTTGAGTTTGAATGTCACCGGTCATACCTTTTCTAAATTGAAATAAAATAACACAAATGAATGTACCAAGTTGTAAAAATTGTACAAAATCAACTTTAGGTACAAAATGTACTATTATATAACCTTGGTTAGCATACATAGTGGATGACTAGAAGTACTGTATCATAAGTCTCATCTGATGCAACATATTTGGTTCTACAGATCATCAATCTTTTTCTTAATAACATCATAGTGCAATACATTCCCAAATCAAACTATATAAGTAATTATAATCAAACTTTGTTATGTAATACTCATCAAAACAAAATGATGAATAAAAGGAAGAAAAAAAAATATTATACCGTTGCTCCAGAATTTAGTGGGGCTTTGGAGGGGTAGCTACATTGAACATCCATATTATCATCGAGATAAATGAATTAGACATTTGACTTCACAATATGTTCCAACCTATGATGCCCTCTAAAGATTCTTGATGGGATGTGCAACTTCACCGCTATGCAAAACTCTTTATTCTTCTTATGTTTTCTCAGCATTAACTTTTTGTGTGCCTCCACAACCTACACAAAATTACATAATTATTAACTATTAATAGAAAATTATATGTGCGAGTGTGTGTGCGCAAAAATGTACTAAATCTTCATCTTTTTTTTTTAAAGGAAATCTCTTCAATGTTTTTAAATAATGAAGTACCCATGCTATATAAATTCAATAAGTGCAAAAAACGATCACCATCGAGACCTGCAAATATCAAACCGAAAACTAGAATCACCTCTTGAATCAAAACTTGAGATAATAAAAAAAATAACAATTTAATGTCAACAAAAGGTTATTCGAACATTTTCTTTATATTTAGTATAATAATAAATTGATAGAATTACTCCAGTACAGACCATGCAATTGTGCTATATAGGTACTGATTGAATTGATCCAAGTCATCTACAAAACTAAACATAAAATACTAAATTTTTCTATGATCGTCACACATTACAAAACATGATAAAAAATAAAACAGACATTTTTATTGTATTTGCATCTCTTCTTTACTCAAATCTTTCGTATTGAATCAATCATCTAACTCCTTATAATTCAAAGACTTTCTATTTCTAAGATATTTATCTCATTATCTATTTTTAAGTTTTCTTTTTAACTCTCTAATTGAGGGATCATCTCTCATCTTTAGCCCCATTATAAAAAAAAAAATTGAACGGGATATTCTAATATACTTATTACATATCAAAATTACAATTCTTCATATAAATTTTTAATATAAACTTGTTTTAATAACACCTCATGCACCAATATATCTAAAAATGAGATATCGTATGCATTTAAAAAATTACTCCAACATGTCGTTCCAACTAATTTTATTTGTGTGGGTGTCAACTTATGTCTTATAAAGCTTATGACTCACAACTTCGAGCAAAAAGTCATTGATGCTCGGTAAAACTCATTTTTTAGAATTATAAATGATTTGGACATATTTTGCTTCCTACAAAAATAAAAAATTAATAACAAAATAAATAAATACACCAATTAATAACAACTAAAATTAAATAAATAAATACACAAATTAATTATTTAATTATTCAGTTAATGTGTATTTAAGTAATTAATTATATAAAAAAATTAAGTAATAATTAATTTAATAAATAAAAACACAAATTAACAATGTATTAAATAAATAAATAAATACTTTATTTTTAATTTATTTATTAATTATTTCATTAATTTATTACTTATTTCATTAATTTATAGTTTAAGTTAATTAATAATTGATTTAATTTACATCAAATAGGAATATAATAAATAAAACAAAAAAAGTTGGATGACACCTACGGCGCACAGCAACATCATTTCGCACAGAATTTGTGTGGTGCGCGAATGCCACGTGAAATGGACGACACCACACCTGGCGTCGTCCAGCAACATTTTTGTCGCTTTTTCGAGCTTTTTTTTTTTACTATTTTAGCTTATTCTTTTTAGTCCATGCTTTTTTTTTTTAACGATATCTATCTACATTATGCAATATAAAAATAATCTACTTGTTTTCAACACATTTATTATATATATTGAAATGTTTTTATAAAATTTATCAAATATTTGTCATATCTTTTAGTTTTTTATTGTCGATATATTGCCAATTTATTTAATTTCAGTGTTTTTTCGATTTCTTTATGATTGCTGATTTACTCAAGAGCGTTTTTTTTTTTTTCCATTTATTTGAAAATTGTAAATGATAGAAAGAGAATGAGAGAAATAGATTAAAAGGTCAAAGCCGTCCTATTATAAAATTTTAGCTATAAAAGATTTAGAAATTTCGTGTCTTATTAAAAAAGAAAAATAGATTAAACGAGGGTTATTTTAAAAAAAAAATCATTTTTAAAAGTACCCAAATTAAAACAAATCCAGTGATGCTTCTAGCCTACAACAGTCCATGAAATGGTGAGATGATGACGACGATGATGATTATAAAATGATAATGATACTTGTATTATGAGATGATGAACATTTCAACATCTCAATCTCTCGGTTGATTTATTCATGCAGAAAAGGAAAAGGAAAAGCTGATATTTATGCTTGTGGGGGCACGAAAGAAGTTGCTGGAACGAGTCTAGGTTCAGCCGACGTAGCAGAAAGACGAAAGAGTCTAGGTTCAGCCGACGCAGCAGAAGGACAAAACAAAACGAATCATCGAGAGGGACTGTTTAGCTAACTAATTTCTCGCTTCACCAATAGATAGTGATAGCTCACGTGTGTCGTTAATTTTCACGAGTTCCCTGCCAACAACATCCCGTATTCTCATTTCGCGACAACGATTACGCAACAAAATCAAATCTCACAATAATAATAATATTCGATGAAATAATAATATTTTTATTTCACGAGTTTAATTTAATTTTATAAATTTTAAAAAGTTTAATTCTATTATAATTTGATGATTTAATTTTGTTAAAATTAACGGTAAAAAGATATCAATATAACTCAATCAAGATATTTAATTTATCTAGCACACAAGAGTCAAGTCAGTGACACGCGTCAAATAGATATAGACTACATGATGAAATGATGATTTTTGCGCTTAAAAATCTGTTGATGTTTTGTCTTCACATCAACGAAGAACTTAAAGTTACTTCATTGACAAAAACTCTGAAGAACATTCGTAGAACCTTGATCCAACATCGCGTAAATTCAACTTAGCGTAAACCCTATATTCAACCTTAATCGATTGAGCGAAAGACCATCACACACCATCATCATCGTGAACCACCTATACGCAAGGGCAGAACCATTGATTCACGGTAAGTACACCATTCACTGTATGATTTTGTACAAATATATATTTTTTGTATTGTGAATACACATTGTTTGCCTATGTAGATTTTGGGGATATATTAGTTAGTCTATTGGATGAGTGGATTTTTTTTATTGAGTATGATTTCTGAAATTTTTTTTTTCTTCAAATTATGCTGAATTTGAGTAAAATTCCTCTTATTCGTTCATGTTCGATTTTGCCTTAAATTTTAATTTTTTTAAATGTCGCTGTTGGTGCTTCAAACAAAATAGGGTTTCATTTTTAAATGTCGCTATTGCTGCTGTAATATGTCTTTGATGGGTGTTGTTTTAGATCATATTTCATAGGCTGTAATATATCTTTAATTGGTGTTGAATTTTAAGGGGTTTTAATCTGACTTTGAAGGGGTTGTAATTTTTATATTGGTGATTTTTTTGGATTGAGTGTGTTGCTTACATATTGGTGTTGTTGTTGTTTCTGTAGTGTCAATTTGCAATTTACATATTAGTGTTGTTTTCTATTGTATTTAAAATTGTTGTAATCTGACTTGATTTGTGTACATGTGTAACAGATGTCTTGTGATGATGAAGAAGAGTTTGTTACAATTACTGTTAGAGTTCTTAGATGTGATGACTACAAATATTATGCTGAAATAGATTATTGTAGTTTAATTGCACTTAAGAGTGAAGTCTGTGATAAGTTGTTTGATAGACCATTGTTTTCAGGAGACAAGTTTAGGGTCACTGCAACTACACTTTAAAGTGGGGAGAGTGTTAAAATAGAGATTGATGATGATCTTATTATGTTAGTGGGTGAGTGTATAAAAAAATGGTATTGCATGGATGTGGATTTAGCGGTGTTACCCTTTAAGTCAGTGACTCCCCCCAATTATAAAAGTCAAGGAGTACCAAGGTATAATGGTAGCAGTGACTTAAGCATGAAGAAGAAGTTATTTTCTAAACCTGCCACTAGCCAAAACAGCAAGCACAACCAGTAAGCCCAGCAATCCAGCAACCACAGCAAATCACATGTCCAAGAAGCACAACAACCAGCCAACCCACCAACCGCAGCAGCATAAATTACCTGTCCAACAAGCATAAAAACCAGCAAGCTCACTAAACTCGCAACTAAATTCAAGCCCATCACAACAGCATAGGCCACATGTTTAACAAGTAGAACATATAAGCCCAATCCCACCAACCCAGCAACACAGCCCACTATAGCAACACAGTCCACCAAAGGACCATAACCCTAACTTATCAGATGAAGAGGCGGTTTGGTCAGATAGTGACTATGGAAAGGTTGTATACTTAGAGAGTACTAATGTTGAAGATAGTAACCAAAAGGAGGGGAATAAGCAGCTAAGTAACCGTGAACAAGAAGACCATCCATTATCAAGTTATCAGTCAGATGACAGAGATAATCCCTTAGTGTCTTCATCAGATAAAGATGAAGCAGTAAGAGAAACAACAAGCTCAGTGAGCAAAGATTGTTTTAGAGAAGATGACCAGGAGGAGGCTTATTTGCATATTGGCCAAGAACTTAATAGAGTTAAGCACTTCAAAGGTGCATTAAAGAAATATTGTCTCCGAGAAGGATTTGAAATCATTCAACTTAAAAATGACTTTAAGAGGTTCAGAGGTAAGTGCAAGGTTGCAAGATGCCCATAGTTCATTCATGCAGCCAAAGTGAAGTCTGGAATAGTATTCAGAATTCAAAAATTGGAAGAGAAGCACACCTATAACAGAGTTTTCAAGTCAAAGGAAGCAACTTCAGTATGAATTGCTTCACAATTTGTAAGTGCATTAAAGACTAACCCTAAAATGTCAACCAAGGCAATGCGAGATGCGTTGAAGCAAAAGTTTGGTGTTCACTGTAATATGAAGAAAATTAGAAGAGCTAGAGTTAGAGCATTTAAAGAAGCTAGTATGGATCATGAGAATACACATCAAAGGTTGAGGGATTATGCAAAAGTACTTATGGAGAGAAACCCTGGTATGTTAGTAAAGATGCAATTTAATGTTGCTATTGAAGATGGTCTAGTGTATAATAAGAGATTTATGTATAGCTTTCCAGCATTAAAGGATGGTTTTGTCAATGGTTGTAGAAGGTTCATAGGATTAGATAGGTGCCATTTAAATGGCCCTTATGGAGGTGTATTGTTATTAGCAGTGACATTAGATGCCAATAATGAAAATTTTCCTATAGTAGTATTTGTGGTTGAGATTGAGAGTGGAGAAACATGGGGTTGGTTTCTAGGAAACCTTAAGGAGTGGCTTGGTATTGTAAATGAACAGTCAATCATATTCATGACTGACAGACAAAAGGGAATATTGCGAGCATTATCAGATTATTGGCCTGGTTCTCCAACAAGGTTTTGTGCCAGACATATAATCTCTAATTTCATAAAGCAATTGCCAGATTAGAGATTCGGACCTCTGTTTTGGAAGGCATTAAGGGCCACAAAGAAATCATTTTTTGATGAAGCTATGCGTAAGATTAAGATGGCTAATGTAGAAGCTTGTAACTACCTTGCAAACATTGAGTCCAACCAGTGGTATAGATATATTTTCGAGCATGATGTCAAATGTGATCATGTGACCAACAATTTGACAGAATCATGAAATAGTTGGTTGAATGAGCATAGAGGCAAACCCATTTTAGATTTGTTAGAATGGATAAGGAAAAAAAATAATGAAAAGATTGCGAAAAAAGCATCAAAAAGCACTGCAATGAGATGAAGTATTGCCACCAATAGTAAAAAAGAGGTTGGATCAAGCAAAAAAAGATGGAAGGTTTGTAAAGGTAATTGATGCAATTGGTGCTGAGTTTGAAGTGATAGATGGCGCCTAAACCTTTGTTGTTGATTTCGATAAGATGACATGTGATTGCAGTGCTTTCCAAGTGAGTGGCATTCCATGTAGGCATATTTTGCCTTGTATAAACCATAGATAAGAGAATGCATATGATTATTTAGATAGAAAACTTACAACAGAGGCCTATAAAAACCTATGATGTGGTCATTCATCCTCTGCCTGATCGATCTAATTGGTCAAAAGTTGAAGGGTCGCCAATTGAATCACCTCAAATCAAGAGGAAGGCTGGCAGGCCTAAGATGAGTAGAAAGAGGCAACAAGATGAAATGTTAGACAAGCAAGATATGAGCAATAGAGGTCATATCAGATGTGGAAAATGCAATAAGTTTGGCTACAATAAAAGGAGCTGCAAGTTCCAACCTTTAAGTAGCTAAGTAATTAGATTTTAATTGTTCACCTTCATATTATGATTCAATTAATAGTAATACATTAATTAATTTTTCATTTGGCAGGGAATAGAATCTGCATCCAATTTTTCTACAGGGACATCACACACAACATCAAGTGTCTTAAAGGCTCCATATCACATCTCTCAAAGACATTCACAGCCTAGTCAAGGACTTAGACACACTGTTATATTCAGAGGCAGAGGTAGAAATAACTCAAAATAATCTTTAAATCATTTCATTAGCAAACTTAATTCACATATCCAATTGCATTACATTTTCAAATTAATTATAATACATGCTGTCATTCCTAATAAAACCTATAGCATGAAAACAACTAAAATTGTTAAAACTAGTAGCCATTGTTTAGTAAGTGCATTAGAGCTTGCATGCCTTCTTATGAGCAATTGTTGTTGTGGCTCATGTGTATTAGATACGCTTTCATCATACAGGCTGTAATCATAAAAATTTCTAATTGTATTGAACTCCTCGGGTTCAGGTTTTGAAAACCTAAAAAACTTGCATTTCTTGCGCATACACCTGAAATATAACTTATTTATGTTTGCTTCAGATTCTAAAATTCCTATATAAGCCATTTTATTACACTGACAAGTCATATTTTTAAATTATATCAGGTGCCTATTGACTTTATCAAAACTGTAGTGGGACCTAATGGAGGCTCTAGAGCTGGAGCTTTGCTCCATGACTGTATGTTTGGTACTGATTTTTTGATTGTTGATGCACTGTTGTTGATATCGGTGTTGATTGTTGATGCACTGAAGTTTGAACTTAATGCTCAGAGCTGGAGTTTTTGTGTTTTGGAAGTTGTTGATATCGGTGTTGAAGTTGGGAGATGTTGAGTTGATGATTGAGTTTATGAACTTAGTTGGGAGCTAGGAGGTGTTGAAGTTGGATTTTCGAATGTGTTGGATTTTCGAATGCTGATAGTTGTTTTGTTTTTAGCTATGGAGATATTGAAGAACTGAATTTCGAAAGTGTATTTCAAGCTTGAATGAATTTCTAGTGTTATTTTTAAATGTGCTGAATTTTTGAATGCTGACAGTTGTTTTGTTTTGAGCTATGGAGATGTTGAAGAACTGATAAACAGTGTATTTCAAGCTTGAATGAATTTTCAGTGTTTGAAGCTATATAAACACATTAATATAAGTTGTATGAACTGTTCGAATTGTTATCTAAAGTTGAAATGTGCTTACTGGCTATTTATGCTTTAAACTGTCATCAGCATAACGACTATATTTAAGGGCAAATGTGTAATTTTCATAAACATTAATTGGTCCAAAATTCACTTGCATCAAGCATTTAAATAATATTATTTTTTCTGATGTGTATATCATCTTACATGTAGCCATTTAACTAACAATACAAATTGGAGGCAAAATGATCAATGTACTCAAAAAAATTTTTTTTTGTCAATTTTAACAAAATCAAATTAATAGACTATGATAGAATTGAATTTCTTAAAATTCGTGAGGCAAAATTAAAAATTAAATTAAATTCGTAGAACAAAAATATCCTTATTCCATATTTTATGCCATTTTATTACTTAGCTCCTACCTTTAAATATTGGTCCGACATGATAAATTATTAATTCATTTTGTTCAATATTTACTCATCACTCCACTATTTAAATGCCTATTTCTATGAAATGAAGTTTATAAACTTGTACGTATGTATATATATATATAAAGTAATATTAAATATTTTAAATTTTATTTTAAAAATAATATATTAAATAATAAAATAATATAATATAAAATATAAAATTATTTATTATACTCAATGTTTATTAAGCATATTAATTTTTTAAAATTAATATACCAAACATTACTCGTTTACGCATATCTCTAGTTTAAAACCCCACCATCTAAACTTATTTATATACGAAATTGGATTATAATTGTCAAAATAAAATAAGAAAAAAATAATAATGACTACTTATGTCCCCTACCCAAGCTTAACCTTGGAATAAGGAAATTTAGCCGCAATTTAATTTATTCCACACGCCAGACATGTGAGCACAACTGTACACATCAGTCTCATAATTTGAAGGAAAAAAAAGAAAGAACACTATCAAAATTAATCTAAATTAACATTTTCTATTTTCTGGTCTCATCCTTTGAGTTGCAATTGATTTTCAAAATAAGCCTGATATTTTGTTTCAGCACAATGGCAGAAATGATGCTCATCTGATGAAAGCTACAATTAAATAAATGGAATTAAGGCATAGTTATAGGAAAATTTGCCAACCATGCAAAATTCCAATTTATATTCCGGATAGAGGGGGAAATATAAATTTGGCATTCAATGCAATATAAATTTGTCTCGGGGAATGCAAACCCCCTCGTGCTCTAGTTAATTACGAGATCAAACATTGTACTGAATTCATATACTAACTAACTCTTTGCAGGCAAGAGCATAGTTGCCAAAATAAATTTTCAGAAACAAAGAAGCTTGTGTACTGTTAACCAACTATTTTGACATCAGTGACCATTGCCTGTGTCTTCAGGTGTCGAAATCCTGCGAGTGTTATATGAATTGCACTGTCTGCACTTATGACCTAAAATGTGGAATGGGGCTTTGCTGGTACTGTTGCAGTCATTGCATAGGATTGAAACCTGCAACATACCATGTGACTCAGTGGGGAGTTATCTTACAATATTTTGCTTGCAGCAGTAAGTTTTTGATACATAAATATATGTAATATGATATGAACTCAGAAAAACAAATAAATTCACAGTTTTGATGTTGTTCTAAACCAGGAAAATGGACTTAGGTAATTTTCATGAAAATGCAAAACTGACAACTGCTATAATCTGCTAACCATATAACTAGCAGTTACTTGAATGTTTTGTACACAAAAATAAATTATGCAAGAGTGGTTACTGCATGTTAATAGCAAGCCAAGCCAACTGAAAATGAAAGCAAAGATGAAGCTATTACATCATACTGGTACTCCTCAGGCATCTTGTTAGCTTCAATCTGTCAAAAAGAAACTATGCTATGTTAATGTTGTAGTCAACAAAAGAAGTGGTGTGATAATCATCACAAGTCAAAGAAAAAATTAGAGTAAAGACCTGCAGATGAGGGTTTCTATGGTTTAATGGCTAGAACTAATCATGGAAAAGAAGAAAAACAAAGACTACAAAAATAAAATCTAAAGTCTAAGTGAAACATTCATACCTCCATATCTAAAAATTGCCAGTAATGAGACATGTTGTGCACTGTCTTGGAGCAAATAGGGCAACGATACCTAAAATAAAAACCTGTATTGTAAAATAGAGAACAATTAAACTCTAGATAGTTCAATACTAGGTCTGAAATTTACTGATTTTGGTCAGCCATTTCTTCAAAGCAATCAAAATGCATTGTGTGTCCACACTTCATAACTGTTGAACCTTTGATCGAGTCAAAAAGATACTGTCAGCATAACACAATTTTGTCAGATTGGTAAAATTCCTCTGTGCAGTGATCAACTACACCAGGAAAGAATCAAGTGGCAAACCTCATAACAGACAGGGCAATAGTTCTTCATTGAGTTCTCAACACATACGTGATTATTGCGCGCACTCACTGAATAACAAGATCCTGTGCTTTTGCAATAACATTAGAAAAGGGAAAGCATTGCTTAATTGAAATCCTACCAATTACCTCTCTCTCACACACTAACTCTGAGAAGATATAATGAGATAAAAGCAATTAAAATCTCAGTCATGCTTTAAGGAACAGAATGATAAAAATGGAAACATATTCAACTATTAGCTAGCACAAGATGTCCCAAAAAACACAATATTTGCACTAAGTGAGGAGCTTGCAATTTAATTGTCACTCAACCATATTCATTCCTTCTAAGATGAATTTAGATTTCCAAGCTCTACTATGATTCAAGGGTGTACACAAGGGAGATGACCACAAATGCGAGAAGTCTAGCTAAAATTCAGACTGAGTGCCCTACATGTTTCGTAGACTTCATATTAAATAGACCATCCCAGATGATATTCAAACTATTCAAAATTCTAGTTACTGTTATACCAGGCCCAAGAAGGAGACTATCACCTTGCAAACAACCACCAACTAACAGAGCCAAAAGCTTTGTTATAAAAGTATTTCCAGATTTTAAATAATCAAAATTTCAGGGTATTTCCAGTTTTCTGAAAATCATTCCCTTGTGTTCATAGGAATATTCAAGATGAACAAATAATAATATTCGCTAAGTCACTTTTTATCTGTTGAGGCTTGATGCAAGAAAAATGAAAAAGACAAAAAGAAGAATGGAAATAGGTGTACAAGTTAACCATCAGTGGCTAAAAAATGAACAAAAGATAGACAGAACATGTTTCAACCTGAAAGCAACATATGATTGAAATGCAGAAAAACAACCACATCATCACGCTAAGATGGTAATAAGATTGCATACCACACTTCTGACAGTGAAAGAATTTGTCACAACCACCAACTCTGAAAGCAAACTTAACATCAGACAACTCACCATAAAATAAATGACATAAACAAACAAGTGGGAATGGATTGAAGTAGATGTGAAAAGCATGAGCAAATAACAGGCTTACTAACCTACAGATACCACAATCATCACAATGAAACTGTCCCTTTGAAGTCTGCACCAACCACATTGAGCTCACAATGTCAAAAGCCCAAATAAACACATAATAATCATATTTGAAAACTCAACAGAAGTTTATTAAATTCACCAATCAGTTGAAGGACATTATCTTACATCATCATCGTAGAATTTGCAAACGTTGCAAAAATATTCACCCATTTTGACCCCACAATTGGAACAAATTTGAGCAACCTAAAAAAAGTAATTTACAAAAAGGGCCCAAAAAAAAAAAATCAACCCGCGTGATATATTTAGTAACGAACAGAAGGGCCAAGCAAACATTGTTTACATACACCAGAATCATACCAGCTGCTCTGTATTGCAAAGTGAACAAATAACCTGAACAGAAATTTGAATAATAAGAAGGTAAGCAATTTACCATAAAATATATATATAACCTAAAAAAAACAATTTTAAAAAAGTGCATACATACTTGCTTAACATCTCGCCTGACAAGTTCATGATGATCTTTAGGGTTGCTCAGCGAGCCCTAAATCAAAATATAAATCCCATACAAAAATCCAAAAAAAAAAATTTAAAAAGAAAACATAAAAATAATTCATACAAAAATGAAAGCACAGACACGAATACGAGAGAGAAAGAGGAGAGTCACCACGGCTTCGTTGTGACAATGGCGGCAGGGAAAGATCTTATCGCAGCAAGGAGCGCGGATTTTGCAGCGTCTCTTGTAGTGATCGCATCTAAAACCAAATCCAAAATAACAATAATAATAACAATTATTATTGTAAAAGATGAAAACAGAAATATATATATATATCTATATATAAGAGCAGAAACTATCAAGTTCTGAAAATCGAAAATAGTAGCTAACCCGTATTGTGATTTTCCCTCGTCTTCTTGGTTTGTTTGAGGGGGCGGAGACGCTTTTTCTTCTTCCATTCTTAAACAAACGACAATACGGTGATGAAGATTGATCAATAATTAAGCATACTCAACAGTATTGAACGTGTGTGGTGTGGGCGATTAAACGTGATGGGTGAAGCGAGGTGGTGGCCACCGACTCCTCGTTGGACACCTAATCCTATTATAACACGTGTCTACCCACTCGCAATTCTTCTTCTTTATATATATATATATATATATATATATATATATATATATTTAAGCACTTCTTCTTTATATATTAAGCCTAATTTTTTTTTAATGATATATTAAGCCTAAGTTAATTATACGTAAGAGTACGAGGGCTCAACCAAATTAGTTGAGTCCTCCAACGCCTCATATTTTTATTTAGGTTTAAATTTTTTCTCCCCCGTAATAGGTATATATATGTAATCCCTTTCAAAAAAAAAGTTAATTATATGTTTTGCAATAATTAGTTAATTACGATAATTCAAATTTAAAAATAAGAAAAGTTTGAAAAAGAAATAGAAAAGCATTTCAATGTTAATTTACTGAAAAGAAAATTCAAATAAGTCTTAAATAAATTGATTTAAAATATAATGAAATAATATTTAATTTACATCATTTTAATACAAATAAATTGAAATTTGAAACCATGTTTAAACATTTTCGCTTGATTACAATTGGTTCAAAATCCAAACAGTTATTTATAAATTTTCTACATTTTAATCTCCTAAGCGTACATATAACATTATATTTATGGGGGCGCTTTAACCATTCAATCATGAATGCACTTATCGAGGATCCTTATGAAAAGTGAATGACCAAATTTCAATTAAAATTAAAATTTTAAAATAAATCAATACAATTTTTTTAAAAAAAATCAATAAAAGATGTCAATTCAAATCTTGGATTAGATTTTCCAACTGAGTGAACCATTCCATAATACTGAAATTAAAATTCTAATATAATATTAAAAATAATTAAAATCATTAAAATTTAAAGTGACAATGTTCCACGAATATAAATAATTCTACTATTAATACCATTAAAATAATCCAAGCATTGAAAAACAATCCTATATTTATATAAAGATAAAATTGAATAAGTTTATCGGTTTTTTTTATTTAAATGATAGCTAAAAGGTGCTTTTAAAAGTTACTTTCTACAAAAGTACAAGTAAAACTCAGATGATGGCTCAGCGAAGATTTAAAAAAAAAATCTGTTTACTGTTATAGTAGAAGATCGAGATATAATCCCACCATCACCTGCATGGCTTTTCAGGAATAGTAATCCGGACACGTTATATACTATATTGGTTCTCTGGCAAAGAAATTTATCAGTCTTAACATCCTTTTGTGTCGATTCATCGAACACAGACAAAGGTATTTGTCAAGAAAGGTTAACACAAAACAAGAAATCATTTGAACCCCGCTTCACCTGCATTAACACTCTCCTGGTAGATATGTTGATTTTGCTTATCCGCGAATGACCATAAAATGAACACTCGCTAAACAATCACAATAAAGGGGGCAGCCATGCGCATGCCTACACATAGATGGAATCTCATCGTGTGAATGAACTAATAAGGGAAGTAAGAAAATTTGAAATGATCATGACCCCAAACAACACTCAATCAATTACAATAACAAAGGAATCAAGGCAGCTGGCAGAACAATTGAACATGGGAACATAGAAAATGTTATGTGCCGGTTCCCTCTCATTGAAGCCCACACAGAATTTAAAGGATGACACATGAACATGAATTCTGCTTCTGTATATCTTCCTTGTTCTTCTCTGCATTACACCAACGAGGTGAGAGTGTCAGAGAGGATGAAAGGAGGAATTCATCAGATAGTAGCTAACTAATCAAAATGATCATGCATATGATATCGTCACAAAACAATTGCTAAAAATCCAATGCTACATTATAAGAAATAAGGCCAACTCCATTGTTGCACAACAAAACTATATTGGGCTTTGTAGAGGCAAAAATTAGGAGTGAGATAAAGTATTTACAGTCAGCAAAATCCAAACTGAGTTAGGACTCTGACAGCAATCATAGCTCTATTATAAAAATTATAAATTATAACCTCATTTAGCAACTTCAACTCCCATAGAGAATTGCACTAATTTCAGTTTAAAAGTACTAGTAAGTACTGCTTGACATGATGCTTTCAGAATTGTATTCTTTTTAGTCAATCTAACTGATTAGTCCTTTAATCAGTTTCCCCTATGAATAAATTTCATTACTTTGGTAAACGCAAAGGACAACAAAATTTGTAACAACATGATGTAATAAGAGGTCATCAAGGTATCCACTGGCTTATTTTTGGCAATCATGGGAAATATAATAACTCGCCAAACCCCATGCTAAACCAAATTTTGAAACAGATCCAAATGAAAAGCAAGCTAAGAGTTCAAACCAAAAGGAAATACAAAAAGGCAGAAATTTTGCTTGACTGAACTTCACACATTTACACAGGCCTTAAAAGGATTTAAAAAAGAATTTTTTTTTATAAAAAGGAAGACACTGTTTACAGTCTGAGAGAAATTTCAAGAGCAAGTGGAACTGGCTACAAATTCTGCCGCACAAACTTACAAATCCCAAGGAATGGAATGAATTATAAACCAAAATATGCTTAACAGAGAGAAACAATGGGAAATTAAACAAACCTGTCTTCTTTTTAGCTACGGAAGGCTGTATGACAACATGCATGGTAGTAACACCACTAGGAAGGTCGCCAATAGTTATTCTTGAGTTGGCAAGTGTCTTATTATTCTCCAAAAATTTACCACCATGTATAAGTTTTACATCATTTACTGACTTGGGTGTCATTGTTTTACCTGTATCGGCGAAGAGTTCATTAAAAACTTGAATGGAGGAACACAACCAGAGAACATATAGAAAACACAACTAAAAGAAAATATGTAGCCTTTCTACATTGTCACTTATTACTATCTTCCTTTGCTACTGAAGAAACACCTCTTTAGTTTGATTAGCTTACCTTCAGGTTTATTTATCGCTCTATTTCTATTACATATTCATCATCAATCAGAGAGGGTGGATAATAGAAAAACAGGAAGCGGTACAAAAGGAAAGACCAGAGCACATGGATATACTACAAATGATCCTCAAACTATATTCAGCTCATATAGATCTCGGTAAGTGAAATCAAAGACAATTCAGTGATTAACCATAAAAAATTTGCAGTGTCATCCATAAGCAGCAGATAGATTAATAACCTTGAGGCCACTCAGCAACCAGCTTTTGCTTAAGAGCTGCAACAGTGGTAGATGACGCATAGGTATTATGGCCTATATCTGTTCCGTCATAAATGCGGAATTTAAGCTCAACATGCTCCTCTGCTTCAGCCATGGTGCCCCTCTACTTTTCCCAGCTTGCAAATCCAATGTGATACCAAATCAACAGCTTCAGCCCAGTTCCAGAATTCAGTCACCCTACTTACCTGCTAAGAATCCACATATACAACTTAAAGCCAAGATTTGCACATTGCTACCTGTTTAGCTTTAAAGAAAGGAGGAAAAAATGAAAAACAAAACACACACACATATAAAGAAAGAGAAAAGACCCCTGTACTTAGTACTGCTTTTGTCCATAGAAATGTGGGCAATCAAATCAACTCCATAGTCCATGAACTCTCCACTAGGGGTGGTAAAATGGGTCACGACACGATTATTCGACATGCTTTAAGCGAACATGAATAGAGAAAATTGAGACGATTAATAAACAGATCGAATTCGAGTTACACGTTTATTAATCGTGTCGAATACATGTTTAAAGTCTATGATTCGCTAATTCATTTAAGTCACGTTTAATAAACGAATCGTATTCGTGTCTATTTGTATGTCTATTCGTTTAAGTCATGTTTAATTAAATTATAAAATTATAAAATATATAATTGAAAATCAAAACCCTAATGTATCTAAATTCTAAAGACTCTTCTCCTTCAATTATGTTGGATGAATTTTATTTTTTTAATTGTGTTATAATAATTCTATTATTAAATGCATTAAATACTTAATTCTTTGATGTAATTTTAAATTTTATTAATCGTGACTTAAACGTGTTTTAAACGAATCAAATATTTCGTGTAAACAAATTGAACTAGGTGTTATTATTCATTTAAACGAATATAATCGTAAACAAATCAAATCGTGTATAATTGTATAAACAAATTGAATTTGATCTATTTATTTAAACGTGTCTAATCGTGTTGTGTTGTGTAATTCGTTTATTAAACGAATCGAATCTGTGTTGAGTATCTAATTTGTTTAGTAAATGAATCGTAAACAAATACAATAAAAAATTGTTAATACCCTATATTGACACAACACGAATACGATTCGTTTACACGAATTGCCACCTCTACTCTACACCCACTCTAAAGAAGCTAGCTTTTCTTGGTAAAATTATTACATATTTTTTTATTTATCCATTTTCATACGGCATTTGGGAGTGTTTCGACGTCACTAAAACTACTTTTAAATAGTTACACTCACTTTGTGCATTTATTTTGCTTTGTTTGGCTAAATGGACAAAATGCTATTTGGCAAGGAAAGACAACTGGAGTGTTTTTCAGGAAATCACTAGTTACTACAGAATGTTTTCAAGATAGAAAATCACCATAAATGATTTTTACAGAAGCACTTGATGAGTGCTCTTGCAGAAAGTACTTTTAGTTAATTTTATGGGAAACGTTTCCAATTGAAAGAGGTTTGCACAAAAGCATTTCCAAATGCATTCTTAATCACCACATAACCTAAATTGCCAAACAGACTGTTCATTCTTATCATCCTCACAAGTAATATAATGCCAAAAAAAAAACTGAAATTTGTTATGAAAAATTCTGACAACTATTGAATAAAAACAAAAAGAAAATAAATTCATAAGGCATCGAAAAGAAAGAGGAACTTGATTCAAAAATTTAACGAAACAAACCTCTGTGAATTTGATAAAAAGATTTTGTGGAGTGAATACATGCAAAAAAAAGTACATCGAAATCGGCTGCTGAATATCCAAACCAATCCAACAAGCACTTCATATGATCCGATCACTCTCCGCTCACTCAAGTCCTGCAACAAAACGTACCTTTTTTTCAGATATCTAGATTAGCGAAAACATATATTTACCTAAAAATCCGAATTCAAAATAATTGTAGTAATAATAAGATTGACAACTAGAAGAATAGAACTAATACCTGATCAAGAAGCCATGAATTGAGTTAGGGTTTTCACTTCTCAGCTACAGCGTCGGTGCTTTTCCAATTTGTTTTCACGATCTTTCCTTCTGTCTTTCTATTTTTTGAAAGGGTCCTTCTTTCTTTTGTGTTTTTTTTTTTTTTTGTTTTTTTTTCCTTTGCTGTGAAAAATCTGTATTTGACTTTGAAACATAAGATGTGGAAATGCATTCATATATCAGAGTTGGGACTATGTGAATTCACAAAAGCGTATGGCTAGTGAGGCAACCAATGACACGGAGCCACGTCTAATATGGTAGGTTGTTTGCTAGTCAGAATGACGGAAATTACCCCTATACTTTCTGTTGCAATTAGGTAATATGGCTCGTGGCGGTCGTTGATTGGCGAAAGAAGAAGTGGTGGAACCGAGGAGATTGTATAGTGAAATAGTAGTGGAAGATCCAACGGTCTGGATTCGGTGTGAGAGCTGACTTTATGAGCCAGATGGGGCCATTCTTGAAAGCTTGTTGTAACAAACAAAAAACAATTAAAAAATAAATAAAGAGGCCGTTAGTAGATCCGGATTCTCTCCTCATCTAATCTTTTATTATTATTATTACTACGGGACTTAATTGTTAAAAAAATAATAAAATAAAATAAAATATTAGAAATAACCCTAAATTTTATGAATATATATGTTTTAGCTATATTTTAATTCCTATTTTTTGTTAGCAAAATAAATTATAAATAAACGTATTTGCCCTTATATACATAATATAGTGTTAAACAAAATATTTTAACACCAAATCTAATAAATGTAAAATTAATTTGTTAGAAGTTATAGTTATTTTTAAGTGAATATATGAAAATACAAATGTAGTATATAATGGTGAAGTTTGAAAGAAAATTAAAATTTAATGAGAGAAAAGTAATATGATAAGGAGGAAAAATGAAATTAAACTGTGAGTTGCATCATGGATAAGTGTCCTAAGTCATGGGGGCTCGCGTTGCGTCTCTTACACCTATCTTGAGATACATTATTGGCTAACAATTGTTGGGCATCTCAGCCAACAATCTCAACCTTGAGATTATTATCCGAGCATCTCGGGTCAACAATCTCAGAATTGTGCAGGCATTTGAGATGTGACCACTATCTTGGGGCCATTGCGGCCCCAAGATACACAGAATCCATATGGCAACTTGCTGTCACTCCGGCCATTGTTTGAATTTGAGATTTTTTTCTTAAATAAGTCATTCTTGGTCGGATTTGCACATTTTTTTAATCATATAAACTCACCTTTTCACGTTTAATTAACATATTGCATCTATTTCACCTATTTTTAATTTGTAATACAAATTCTAACTCAACTCTAACTAAAATAATTTTTTTTCTAAATTTTAAATAAACTTATTAATAATTGGTCATTTGCGGTATTTCAAGTTGTTAATATATTGTGCAAAACGTGATCTATATAATAACAATCTCTAAATCTACGATTCAAAAGAATTTTTGTTAAGAGAGTATTATAAATTTAGAGAGAGAACAAATTGAGTAGACAGATAATTTTTTATGTAAGGTGTAATAGTATGATTTTCTTAAATTTGGTTAATAAACGATAATTAATTAGAATGTGACTAAAAAAAAGTATAGTCATAAAATTGGGGGGTTAATTCTAAAAATTTTCCTAAATTTTAACTATTTATATTTAATATAAAATATAGTCAATTTTTTTATAAAAAAAATTAGATAAAATTTAACATCTTGATTCTATTATTAATCATTCTCCCCTAAATTATAGGTAAAAGTAAATATAAAAAGGATGAAACTAATAATTAAGAATGTTTAGTAAATCAAAAAGGATAAATTAATGATAAATCAACAAAAATTAAGTAAGCAGATAAATGGACCCACAGCCTTTTTCAGAATTCCGATCTCTTGATTGAAAATACATCATTATAGTGTAAGAGAGATGCTTTTGGCATCAAGGCCATTTTTCTGCCAACAAATTGGATGTCACTGTCAAGACGATAGCTAATTACTAATTGGTTGCAACAAGATGATAAATGTTTAGAAGTAATTACTTTTTTAAAGTGTTATAAATTTTTATAGGTAAGAATTATTTTATAAATTTTTATTAGTTAAAAGAATAATAAATAAATGAAATTGTCCATATGAATAATATAACTTAAAAAATATTTACAATTTAAATTATAAAATAAAAAAATATTGTTATTATCTAAAAAAATCTAAAAAAAATACCCTATAAACTAAGAATTCATAATTTTCTATATTAATGTAAAAAGAAGTATGACAATGATAAAAAATAATAAAATCAGATACAAAAATGATGAACAAATGCAAAATTTCTTGCGGGAAGAGGCCTTACGTCACGTCTTGCAGGCGGAGTGTGGCACAAATTGGGGCCTTGCACCACACCTCGCACGCGTGATGTGACACGAGACCTTAACTTGCACAACGCCTCTCATGTAAGTGTCACGCTCCAAATATTCTCAAGCAATTATTTGAGTATTTGGCGCGCGACAAGACCACCAAGGGGGTGTTTTAGTCCATTGTGTGTTAAATGGACTAAAGCTTCTAGAATGCCCAATGGACTTGGGTTAAAATCACATGAGTGTGGTAGGTGGGGGAGTTTTCTAGAAAATGCATATTCTTGAGATATACTTTTGGTAGTTGGCATCTTTAAAATATTCCTTAGGATATTCTTCTCTTTAAATTTGGACCATTAAATTGGAGTTAATCATAACCGTCCATTGTATATAACTTTAGCTATAAATATGTGGTGTTCTCATTTGAGAAACCATCCTCCAAATTGTAGAAATACTCATAACTTGTAATTCTATAACTTTGTAATTCTCTCTTTAGTAATAAAATACGAGAGCATTCTCTCAAACACTTGGTGTGCTTATTCTTCATCTCTTTCTTTGGTTAATTGGGGTCTTATAGGCTGCTTAGCACTAACAAGTGTCTAAGGTCGCACGGTTTCGAAAAATCAGGTCGTGACACAAGGCACGGAGAGGGGTCTCACGCCATGCCCTGTGTGTGGCACATGGGGCGAGTTGGGGCCTCGCGCCATATCCCGCGCGTAAGGTATGGCACGAAGCCCTAACTTGCACAACGCCTCGCGCTCGAGTTGGCACGGGACTCTATTGACCTAAGTCTTATTTTTTAAATTTTTTGTCGGATTTTACTTTTTTTTTATAATTTTTCAATCAAATTTATTGATTTTCAACATATTTTACTCTAAATTATTCATTTTAATTAATTTTAAAATATGTTTTCAATCAAAATTTTAAATAACTTATAAGAGAAAGATGCAAAAATACTTCAAAAGTAAAATAGTACAAAAATCAGGTGTATGCCTAATAAAGTTTATATATTTATTTTGTAACTAAATTAAATTTTGGTTTTAAAAAGTAATAATTTTTAAACATTTTTTCAACATATTTATATTTTTACAAATTTTTTAGCCTATTGTGCAGCTATACATAAATTAATTAAAATATTTTTATTTAAAGTTATACAGGTCTTTTAGTTTTTTTTAAAAAAAATTATTGATAGATGTAATATTATTAAAGAAGTTCGCTAATATTATTATTTAAGATTATTGATATAAGAATTAAATAAATTATGAAGACTCTACACAATATAATTACAATATGTTATGACTAATCTACACAATATAATCATACAACTTTATTATTGGAAATCATCTCAATAACCAAAATTTCCATCCCTGTATTGAACAAAGAATCTAACTTTTACGTAGGAGATACAAAATCTTCACAAAGAAAATAACGCACTACGTTACCGTAGATTTACACCACTTTTACTTTTACTAGTCACACTAATAAACCCTTCAACATCTCCTAGATCACAAATATTAAAATATAGAACAATTAAAAAAAAATTAATGCAACTCAAGGAAACCATTGGTTTTGTCAAAAAAATAAGAAGGAAACCATGGGTTTTTCTGCTCTGATGGTGGAATGGCAGACGAGAGAGCCACTTGAGGTTATTGCACACCGAGAGAAGGTCAAGCGACCACTGTAGTGAGCGGAATGCTTAAAAATAGAGGCACTTGACCAATGGTGATTGCAGAGGTGGCAGGCTATAAGAACCAGCCGGAGAAAAGAAGGGTAGCGACGGGCGGTGGATAGATTAGCGAAATAGCGATGAGCATGGTTGAAAAAAGCAAATTTGCAAGGGTAACGAGTTTGGTCGGAGTCGATGAAGCGCATCGTCAATTGATCCGCCTGACCGAATAAAGGATTCTTTATAGTAAACTCGCGCCGGCCATAAAATCCGACGAGAAAACACCAGTGAAACTGAATGGCAAACAAAGAAAAGAAAAAAAAAGAAGGAAATGAAAAAAACAAAAAAAGAGAACAAAATGCCATCAGAGAGGGGGATTTTTTGCCCCCTCTTGGGCAGAGGTTGAAAACAAGGGAGGGCGGCGGGCTGGTTGTCTTTGAAAAGTTAAGAGAATTTTTTCTTTTAGGGCAGCGGATGCTTTTTCCATGTTTTTTAGTTGGTAATAAAGAATCCAAGCAATAATTATCCTTTTCTAGAGTAAATGTCTGTACATTAAAAAAATTGAATTTAAATTATAGGTGTTTTAGTTCGAATGTAAAGCTATACAAAATTGTCTAGTTTTAACTGTATTAAATTATACAGTATCTTTTGCATTAGAGAAGGGCCGATCAAATCAATCATCCAGAAATAATTTCCAGCATCAACGCCCGAGATTCGTGAGAGAGAGACAGATTTTTAAACTTTTTTTGGCTTGTTTGTCTCTTATTAAGTGCTTAAAACAATGCAAAAGTTCCATAACATCTTCACAATTTTGATTGATAGGCCACGCTTTGATTAATTTTACAAGCAGATAAGTTACATTCACATGAGATTCCCCCACTCACCAAGAGAATCTGTATGCTTTTTTTTTTTATGTAACTTCTGTCAACGAACGTTCACATCCTTATCCCCATATATCATTGAGGAATCTGGCCATCAGAATTGTAGTTTGTTGTACAAATGTCCTCCATTATTTTTCCATTGGCATTGTTCAAAAGCATGGAGCTAGCTAGTATCTCAGATTTTTAAGGCCTATTATGTCAGTTCAATCTGAAAGACACTGCAATTCTTCCTACATCATGCAAAGTGGAGGGGACCAGTCAAGTCCTTCAATTTCAGTGCCGGAAGGAATCAAGCTGTCAGAATCTCATGTCTAATGGATCCACCCGCGAGGGCCTTTTTTTTTTTTTTTTCTGTAATGCACGTGGAATCGGAAACTATCATTTGATTCTGCTGACGACAAGTCATTTCTTACCATATTAAACTGTAACGACCGTTTTCGGCCACCGAGTCTAACACCAACTACTTGGTAGTTGTAGTTCTTATACTTTACTAAAGACCTTGTATTTTTTAGTTTGTTTATGAAGCTTGAACAAAGTTTTAACACTAACTACTAACTATTTGATTATCACCAGAAGAAAAGAGAAAAAGTAAAGCTAAAAATAAATTGGAAAAAGGCAAGGAATTTGATTCCTTTCTTTATCATGAGAGAAAGTGGAAGAATCCATGGCAGCAGTGGACATACTAGAAAAGTTAAGAATTTTCCTTTCAGAACCTTTTTTTCCATATGGAGGAATGCAATTGGGATTTTAAGAGTTGAGGACCTCGAAAGCTAAATGCTCTGTCCCTGCAATATATTTTTCTTTGTGATAGGTCCCTCCACATGAATAACTTTTTGGGTTTCGGATGTTTTTTAATTGTTTCTCTTTTCCACACAGAATCCACCCCTCTTCAATTGTTCCTGGTTTGTTGATTTCAGAATAGTGATCACACCGAATTTGATCATAATCCTCTAATTAAAAATTTATAATCCAATCACCTACAGATGAACATTGGAAATTAAAGTTTGGATATATCCCACGAGGAACTGATTTATAAGTTATTCGTTTGTTATTGGTTTCAGAAGGGAGAGACAAGTAGTTCTGTGATATATCACTTGTGTGACATCAAAGATGGAGCAAAAATCAATTCTGCTAGAACTTTACATTCGTTTTGAAGATTAATTTTCCACTTCCTAATAATCTGACAGTTCATGAATCGGGGCAGAAGACAGTAGGAAATAAGAACACACCTTAGAGCTTGAATAACAGATTCTTGGAATTATTAAAATTCTATAGAGAGGGAGTCCACATAGAAGTATTTAAAACTACATTCATTTATAAAGGGAAATGCATTGCAATTACATGCTATAGCTAATCCAAAGCTATGAAGTACTTGAAACATAAGCAGCTACATAGACGTCTACACAACACAGAGCACACTACAACTACTAAGTCGTGCCAAATTTATTCGTCAATGTGATGATATCCAAAGGTAGTTTTAAATTTAAGATAGAGTCTGATAAGGCTTGAGCAGTGGAATCAGATTGCCACTTAGGTGGAGGGACATGACTTCGTTGGTGGATCCCATAAGCTTTCCAGCAATGAACACGGCTGGAACAGGCGCGTTACAACCCATCCTCATCAGAGCTTTCTCCATTTCCCTGCCTTCAGGGTCTTGGTCAATTTCATAAACCATAGGATGCACCCCAAGTTCCTGAAACAAAATATTGACTGCATAACACAGGCAACATGAGCTCTTGCTGAAAATTACTACTCCCTTCTCTGAGACCAATCTTGTCACCTTGTCCATGATGATCAGAGTTTTTCCTCACTATGTGAACAATTCTTAATTAAAAACAGAAGTAACACGGGACAGAAAATGTTCGATTTGGAGAAGTCCTCGGGTTACCTAAGAGTCCAATTAGAAACTAAATACGATCAGACCGAATTCAAACTTGAATTCGGTCTAGTGGTAGTCGTATGGAAGGAAGTAACAGAAGGAAAAGTGGGCAGGGGAGAAAAGGATTTAAAGCTCAGGGTTGTTTCAACTTGCTACTAATGCCTAGCCTATTTATAGGGACAGCAAGATGGATTTCCTTTGTTTGAAGAAGAACATTCAAAAGAGTATGCGCTTTCTTTTGATGCCTGATTATTATTAAAGTAGCTTTATCAAGACAGAGACTGTTGTGTTCTTGTGGACTGAACAACTTGCATACACATTTTCTGCTTACATACTTCTCACTTCATCAGATTGAGTGATTCCAAACTTGTAGCCCTCTGATATGTAGACTAATTTTTGATCTATTCAAGATTAATGGACAAAGAATTGATCAAGTGGTGGGACTGATACATACAATGTATAGGTACTAACGTAAACAGCTTACTGACCATATGTTCAACTTATGCAGATTTTATGGAACGCAAGTATGCCCTCTATCAAGATGCAACAAAAGGAGAAAATTCTATGAGCCTAGTCAATTTATACCAGATTCTCACAATCACCTTCTTTGAATCCTTACGCAGAAAGATGAGAATGACATGGCTTTCGGTGGCTGTGAGTGTTGCGCCCACCAACTTGCAACGATTCCTCCTCACACATAATCACATCAAGCTCTGTTCATATAAATCTGTTGCTCTCCCATTGCTATGCTTTCACGTGTGAATGAGTATGTGAATTCCGGGCACGTGCATAATAACAATGCAACTCTTTTTTGCTTAAGACTAAAAGGAAGCTTTACACGTATGTGCAGTAGACATGCTTTTTTTTAATTTTCATGGATTCGTGAATCTGATTATATTCAATATCCATATTGAAAAATCTATAATATTGAAACCTAAAGGTAAGAATATATGCACGTATGCATGTTCATCTAGGAAATTGTCTATTCTTAGTTATCTGCTGGGGTGAAATAATTATTGGCTTTATGAGTAGGCAGAACACGAAGGAGACATGAAAATTTTCGCATCTTCTTGTCCCTCTCCCTCACTAGGCCAAGAACCATGCACTTGGCTCAGTAATCCCTTAGCTGCTATCTTGCTGAGTAATGGCTGGCATCGCTTGCACCACAGACCCAGGGCAGGGAAGAAAAGGAGAAAAAAAAAATACTCTCATTCAATTGTCACTGTTATAATTAAAGCCTAAAAACTAAGTAATATGATATCCACAAACATTTCTCTTATCAGTTTGATGGTGGACATTGGGGCACTTCCTCTGTTAATGTAGTTGTCTTGTCACATCGCGATATAACTTTAAGTAGATAAGTTCTCCATTGGAACATTTCTGATTAGTTTTCATAGGATCAATTTCATTTAATATTCTTGGGGATTTCTTCAATCATGCAAATTTGATTTGAGAGTTCGGGACTGTGCACGCCCGAACTTTATTTCTGATAAGAAAGAATCCTATACAGTTAAATGCTTCTAAAATTTCATTGTTCTGTTTTGTGCTGTACTTTCAATAGGCAAAGGAATGGAAGAAAGCGAATAACAAAAATAATTTACTTACAAAACTCTTTATGTTAATTTCATTGAGTAAGATATTTTCTCATACAATGTAGTTAAGATACGCAGGAGAAAGCAAAGCTCATAATACAACATTTGCTTTCAACAGGTATTACTATTAGAGTTATTTCCACATCACAACAACTTGTATTAACACAGTTGAGGATTGCTTCTAATTTACTAGAACCAGATGGCTCTGGCATCCATGAGCATCTGCTTCAGAGATCCGTCGACATGGAGGGATATGACATCTTTCGCGGAACCTACATATTTTCCTCCTATGAACACAGCTGGGACTGAAGGATTACACCCAAGATCGCGCAGAGCCCGCTCAATCTCCCTCCCATTGGCATCTTGATCAAGCTCATGAATTGCAGGGCTTGCACCAAGCTCATAAAAGAGTGTCTTGATGCTATAGCACATGCAGCATGAGCTCTTAGAGAAAATCACAGCAGCCTTCTTTGATGCCATATCTCTTACTCTGTCCATATCAACAAACTTGGTTTGATTTTTTGCACAAGTATTGGATCAAATGTGTAGGAAGAACAAAGATTTCGCTTGCAATGCAGCTAAGTGATAACAGAAACTTGAAGAGCAGCAACTATAAGAGCTCCAAAGAAAAAGAAGTAAGCAAGAGGCAAGTGAGCAAGCTGAGTGTAGGAAACTTTGGTGTTGAGGCTTAGCAATGGTGGACTTTGAGATTTCAACTGCCCTTTTTATAACAGCTGGTGGGTGGTGGATTTTACATTGTTTAATCCTTTACAAAATATAAAAACGATAGATAGGATAAAAAGAAGAAGTTCCTTGAGATATTTGTTTGGATAAGAAAAACGCCACCTTATGATTTGCTTGATTGCGACTCCTTTTGTGCTATAAACAAC
The DNA here is from genome assembly GCA_946807835.1 of Ailanthus altissimus. Taxonomy (NCBI): domain Eukaryota; kingdom Viridiplantae; phylum Streptophyta; class Magnoliopsida; order Sapindales; family Simaroubaceae; genus Ailanthus; species Ailanthus altissimus. The sequence continues at coordinate 29,267,069 of OX327684.1, forward strand.
TTGCATCCTTTCACTCAACCATAACCATAGTCTAAATCTTCCTGGAATTTCCGTACAACTTGAATGAGCAGTGTTGGAATAAGAACAATACATTATAATTATAAACAAATCCACACTTTCGGCTCTGGTTGGTGGCATCGCAGATTAAAATATAGATAATGAATATATAATCTATATCATCGTGGCAACAGAAATAGGAATAAATATTATACTTTTCTTGATATCAAACCAGAACCATCCAAAATGAAGAATTATTATACTAATTAATTACTCTGGAAAGTCGAAAGTGTCAGTTATCTGATATTCATTAATGCTACATGCTATTACTTCAACATCATAAAACAATTTTGTTCAGAAACATGGTCTAATCTGATATCATGCGTTGACGACAAAATCATACCGAAATGTCTTGTTTATTTTAATTGTATGATGATGATGCAGTTTCTAAAGTTGGGTGGCTTTGAACTTTCATTGTTTCTGGTTGAATGTCATGTTCGTTATCGTCAGTTAGCTGATGTGGAGAAAGATAAGAGTTTATCCATTTCATTTCCACTTTCTTCTTTGGTCCCAGCATCAAATTCATGGTGCATAAAAAAAGTCTCTGTAACAGGATAATCTCCAAATTGTCACGTAATTGTTGTTACTCAAGTGACTCTTACATTGGTTGAAATGTGCAAGACAATATCTAATTCATGTTCCCTTACAGGAAAATTTACTATGTATTTTCTAATCATTCTTGTTTTACAGTAAATAATTTTTGGCCGTAAAAATGGTAAAAATAATCTGCCCCTGCAGAGAAAGGAAAGGTCACTAGGGTCAGTGCTTGAACAACACAAAAGTGGGGGGAAGACAAAAACAGAAATACCTACAAAGGTGCTTGTATATCAAAAACGAATCTTAGGCCTTAGATTACATGTTCTGCTTGATCTTCATTCTTCGACATGCAAAATGCAAAGAAGAATATGCCAAGTGCTCACCGCACGCGTGTCTATCAATATTTTGTAATATTTATTTGTAGGGAAGAATAATGTTACAGAGTCTTATTCTAAATTCACATATATCCTCAGTAACGGCCCTAACGAGAGAGGGGAAGCTAAGGTTCCGAGATGATTATGAGAGGGTTCAGGGATGGGAATATAAACTTAAAAGAGAGAGATTTAGATGAATTCAAAATTCATCTCAAATTCATCTCAAATTTGTGCAAACAACAATACCTGCCATTAATCTAATTAAAGAAGAGTTATGGATGCTGTTGGCCTGTTATCCAGCGGCACAATTAGCTCACGTCTATTTTGTATTCTTTTAAGAAGAAACCTATATTCGAACAACAATAGGCTCAATTTCATTAATTAAAAGGATATCAGCCTATAAATAGGTTTACACATCATATAACTAGACTCATCAATTCATGGACTTAGAAATGAGTCGTATAAGTCATGGCGAGGTAGGAATGAATTTAGAAATGAGTCGTTATGGTGAGGTAAGAACGGATTGAATTTATTGTTCTATTTGAGTTTGGATTGATTAATTATTTTGTATGAAGAAGAATTTCTCCAAATAGATGAATTACACTTAAATCCTTCTCCTTAATTGATAAATTAATAACGAATTTAATCTCTAATTAACTCATATTAATTGAGTGTGAATGATTATGCATACTTTGAATATGATTTGGATTCGTGTACTTTAAATAGAGTCAATTTTATTCGTTCATAATTGCTTTTGTTCTATTCAACACTTATAGCATCATGTTTATTTTTACAACACTTCACACACTTCACACTATTTTTATTAAATAAAAATTGACTTGAGTATCAGAGTATTTTTTTTTATAGGAGAATAGTGCATTTCATAGTTTTGAGAAAGTAAGGAAGGACAAAACAGTCATTAACACGGAGGTTCCAAACTCAATAACTTTAGTGACATCATTTATAGAAAAGTTATGAACAAAAAGTAGACTTTTTCAGTACTAAGAATACCAACAACGGGACATGACAAACCATTTAAATTATTGTTCCTAAGAATTGGACAATACCGAAAATGGAGGTCTAAGTGCCTCTAATTCAATCACTTTAGCGAGTGATGTCACTACCAACATAGCAGACATTTAAACGTAAACTCAAAAATAATTCAAAGAAATTAAGAAAGAGAATCAAGAGTTGAAGGAAAGAATAACGATTGTAGAATGAGTTGAAAACTTCGTAGATGATCTTGAAGACGTTCTACCCTGCAAAACCAAACAAAGGCACAATCAGCCTGAGAAATTCGCAGATAACAAAGGAAGGAGAAAAGCAATAGATCCAACAAGAAGGACAGAAGTCGTAGAGGAGACAATGAGGCTAGATGAAGAACAAGATATAACGACAAAGATTATGAAAGAAGTCAATGAACTATACGAAAAGACATAAAAAGTGACAAGTGTTGAAGATGCAATATTTTTTAGCGTAAAATGCAAATTAAGATCCTTTTACGGAAGTGATCAAGAGGGTGAAAAGGCTAGAAAAGTTCATCATACCAAATTTTTAAATGTATGATGGCACCAAATACTCTACGAAACGTATATTTCATTTTGACTCGAAGATGATAATGCACTCAATGAACAACCCTATAAAATGCATTACCTTTCCTTATAGCCTCAATATACCAACTCAAGTGTTATTCAAGAGGTTGAAGGAAAATTTGATCTCTTCATTTGATAAACTAACTGTCTAGTTTATTGTATAGTATATATCTAATTGAAAAAAGAAGAAGATGGCATTAGATTTATTCTTCAAGAAGCAATGAGAGGACGAATCAACTAAAAGCTTTATGAATAGATTCAATAGAGAGCTTAGCAAAATAGGAAGCTACAATATAGAAATTGCAACATAGGTATATTATCAGGCAATAAGAACATTCACGTCTTACTACTAATATCTCGTTTGAAAGAACTTCACTTCTTTTCGAATTAATTAGTAGTCAGAATAATAGATAAAAAGGGTGGAGGACAAAGCTATAATGATGAAAGAAGCTTTTGTGATTACTATAAAGAAAGAAGGTATTGCCTCTTGAAGGGAAGAATTCAGGAAATAACCTTTCAAAATAAAAAAAAAATGAAAGAGAAAAATTTCAAAGGCTCTTCAAGCCTTTGATTCCCATAACACACTAAGAAGACTTGGCAGAAGTATAAACATGCTGGAGTGTTTAGGAAACCAAAAGCAACATAGATTCTAGAAAATTGGAAAGACGTGACCAAATGTTGTCCCCTTTATGATGAAAAAGGATATGACCTCACCACATGCAAGTCGCTAAGAAGAAAAATACACGCCTTAATGAGGAACAGATATCTAGCGAGCACCGACTAAAGGTAGAACCTCATAAGATAGCAATGACGGAATTAGAAAAAGACCCAAAACCAATTGGGGTAGAGGTCTTAATAACGAAAGAGATAAGAGTCAAGATATTGAATATGATCCACGGATTGCTATATGACTTCAATACCAAGAAGAATAAGAAAGCATAAAAGAGAAAATCACTCAAGAGGAAGTAAACAAAGGCGAAAGCTTGATGGTCATAAAAAGGACCACCAGTAAGCTGACAAACTTATTCAAGACTCTATGGAAACATTGGGTGCAAGGACGATGGTTATCCAGCACTTCATGGAAAACCTCCAAAGAAGGAAAAAGATAAGAGATTGAGGCCCTTATTTTAGAAGGCTACTAAAGTTTTAAGGACTGAAGTATGAGAGACTTCGAATCTCATTATCATGGCTATTGAACAAGAGTTGGGAGAAATCTCCTTCTCTTGCAAAGATTTGACCGACATCATACATCTGCATCTTAATTCACTAGTAATTATGTTAAACATAGGGAAAAACATCGTTCAGCATGTACAAGTCGATGGTGGAAGTAGCATTGATATCCTGTTTTGAGATACCTTCAAGAGGATGGAGTTTAAAAAAAATACATTTTAAGATACAACATAGAGCTCGTAGCATTTAGAGTAGCAAGATTCCAAGTATAGGTGGGAAAAAAAATCTAAAACTAGCAAAATTGAACCGGTCTGAATTGAACAGATCAATTTGGATCAGTTTCTACACTAAAGAAAAATTGATCGATTTTTATTACTAACAAAATCAAATGGTCCTCTCCAATTTTGTTTTGACTATATAAAATTTGGCATCTAATTGAAAAATCAATTTTTTATTAACAATAGTTTTTAAATTTATAAAATGCCATGTGTCATATTTTTATTGAGCAAGTGAAAATGCAACTATAAGATCAGTCGCACCAGATTACATACACACATATCTACATATATATACTTGAAAATAGAAAAAACAAAGAGTCTCTCTCTCCGACACCAAGCAATCTCTTGACCTCTCTTCTCTCACTCATCTTATTGGTTCTTTCTCACTTATAGTTGGTTCCAGCCGTAGTATACTAGTTTCAGCCAGCCACACTTTGGCGTGCTAAAGTATGCCACTACAAAAGCCAACAAATCCTAACTTCTTTCTCAGCATGGATTTTCTCTGACTTTAGCCATTTGGAAACCTCTAGCCGGCATCCTCCGCCATTCGTTAGCCAGCACATAAGATATAATGTCATTGCCTCACTGATTTTTCATTTTTACTTTAATTTTTCTTATTATTTTTAAAGGTTCCACCCAATATTATTTGCTGTACAAGGGTTGTTTACTCTTGATAAACATTGAGGCTGATATTAATATGTTGATTGTATATTAGTCATATATTGTTGTTGGTAAACGTTATTTGCTGCACAAAAGTTCTACTCAACTTGGTCGTCCTAGCTGGTTATGTATTGGTCATTAGAAAAATAACTTGTTTATTATATATGGAGTTGTTAACTTTTCAGATTGGAGTTGATCATTAATGGTCATGGAATTGACCATTTTGAACTTTAAATTTTAAAAATTGGATGTGGATTATGAAATTTGTTAACCTGAAAAAGTTATTTTTCGGTCGAATAAGTTTTAAATTTTTTTTATTAGTGAGAATCGACACTTGAGTCTTGTCTGGGTTGAGCTTGTTTATGGGAGCCTGAGCCTTCTCTTCTTCTGTGACTAAGACAGAACCTGCAAATCACAAGCAAGACATATTGTGATAGTCTCGTCGGGGTGAGTTCTGATGAAGACTCTCCGATGCTTAAGTCAGAAAAACAAGGAGAGTCTAAATATAAGTTGGAAATAAAATGTGCCTCCAGAATGAAGGGAAGAAAACCTCTTTTCTCTTTGTTAGTTCTTCTAATTTTTTGGGCATCATCTAGCTTCAGTGTTTTTTTTTTTCTCTTTTTTATATTACTGATCTTCGGAGGATGTTTCGGGTATTCTACTTTTGCTATACTTCTGACACACGTCAAATATTATTCTGTTGTGCGTCTGACACATGCTGAATATTCTTCTACTGTACGCCTGACACACATTAAATATCTTTCTACAGATTTTCTTCTATTATGCTTCTGATTCCGCTTCCATCACACGCCAACATACCTTTCTGATTTGTTAAGCATATTCTTAGCATATTTCTTTGGTCTGTTTTTGCCAGTGGATTTAGTTAGGTGTGAGGTTAAACTTGATTCGTTCGGGGAGGAGTCCTGGAAGTCTATCCTTATTCAGCTCAGCCGTAGTCCGATGTCTTTTCAAAGAGTATGTCTTTTGATGACTTTACTTGTTGTACCTGGTCAGTCTATTCGACAAACAACCAACCTGGTATCTATTCTAACCCAGTTTCTTCGTTGATCACGCAGGCGCTAAGATGAACCGATCGAGTTAGTGTATAAATGGTAGTTTAGGCCGTATCCTGGCCTGTCTTGCCTAGTAGGTGCTTCAAATTACCGACCAGATCTTTTGAATCCGATGAGGTTTTCTGCCAGCTCTGTCGGGGTAAGGCCTGATGGCTATTACCTTGGGCCTATCTTCGGAGTGGGCTATCCTTCAAGTAATGGTGGGCCCCAATGAGGGCTATCCCATAGAAAAATATCTGACTGGGCCTTTGGAGGCCGACCTTTTTTGGACCTAGAGGCCTTAGGTCCAAGGGAAATTTTATGGGGTGAAGGAACAGGGGTTTGTTAGTTTCTACTTTTGATTCATTCAAAACTTAAACTCTATTTTGTCTTGTCTGACTCGGGTCTTCCTTCTGGTCTCTATTTGCTTTATTCGCTTTCTTTTTCTGTCAATTTTTCCTCTATCTGAGCTGGTCTGAACTAGTTTCTGGGCGGTGTTATGTTGTTACGTGATTTGCTGTCGTTTGAGGATGTTAGGGCTGGTCAACTTGGTGCAACGATGTCATAGTTGTTTGGCGAATTTCTGCCACATAACGGCGGTTTCTCCCAAACTTTCTTCAAGTAATAATGACGAATATTTTTAGCGTCATCCTTGATCCATGTCTTTTTGGACAAAGCTTTTTGTTTACTTCCCACAAACAGCACAAAAAACTATTAACTTGAAAAAGTTGTTATTTGGGCCAACGAGCTTTGAATTTGTTTTATTAGCAAGAATCAACATTGGGCCTTGTTCGGGCTAGGCTTATTTATGGAAGCCTGGGTGTAGTAACCAGTATCCACGACTAGTAAGAATAAGTATTTATATATGTATAAATATACGTATTTTATTTGTATGTTGGTGATACTTGAATTATATATTGTTATTAGTAATATTTTTATAGGTTAAGGATATACGAATAGTATTGGGTTTATTTGTATGACTTTAGATTTATTTTAGGGACCAAATTGTTATACTTTGAAAGTTTTGGGGGCAAATTCGTAAATATCAAAAATTAGCCTCTTAGTATAAAAATACACTTTTAAACCCTAATTTACCATTTTTAGGTCGAGCTACCCATTTTAAGAGAGAGAAGAGAGAAATAGAGGAGAGAGAAAGAGGAGAAGAAGAAGAAAAAGAAGAAAAAATTGGAAATTTAAATTTCAAGAGGTATATCATACGTATTTCTCAATTTATTGGTATTAATTAAGTTAATTCCTTTAAGTTTTGATTTCTGAAAATATGTATAATTGAGGATTTGTTGTGTATTTCGTAAGATCATATGAGAATTGATGATGATCTATAAGATAGTTTGATAAATCATGATGAATTATGGAATTTCTGCTGGATAACCTCTTGATCTAGGAATTTTATAAATTGTTTTGATTCGATTCTGGTTTTGAATTTTCAGTATATGAAATTAGACATGTTTAGGATCATCTGAGACTTTGAATCGACTGAAAATCTCGGAAATTGAATTTGTAGTGAATTTATCAAAATGACCCTGGAATTCTGGAAATTTCCTGTGTAAACAGTATGATACAGTGGAAAATAATTTTTGACCTGCTGAATGATCTTTAAAAATTACGAATTTGTGGAATATGATAATTTTATATGTCTAATATGATATACTCGGAATTGAGAATTTGGATCAATGTGGTTGAAGTGTTATGAATTTTTAAAGTGTATCAGCTCATTGTAGTATTTGATTAACAGATTTTTAAAGTTATGAAATAAAATAGTTTTAAAATACTTTTGGCAGTTATTTGGAAGCCAAATATTTATCATGGACTGAGATATGTGTCAAGAGTAATTATGTGGTAGTTTTATAATTTTTGAGTTAGTATATGATTTTATAAAATTGGGAGATTGAATACTGTTCAGTAAGTATCTTGATCCTGTCAGGTTTGTAGTTTGGATTCGATGGTGTGTATGGAATGGATTGTGTAGGAATTTTGATATAATATTCATATATAAGAAGTATATATGAGTCAAGAATGATATATTCTGATTTCGGAGTAATTGGACATCATTTGATGTATTAGAAATTTTTGTTAAGTGTAAGTGGTCAGAATGACAGGTTTTGAGAAACCAAATATTTAGACCAATTTGATGTGATAAATGCATTGTGTATAATTTTGTAAGATATTTAAAGTATTTTGTGTGAATTGTGAGGCTTATGAAAGGATTAATCTCCATTGATAGGTTAAGGAGATTTAAGCCTTGTAGCTGAAAGTGTTAAGAGGTAAGTATACTAGACTTTTTACTGAAATCACAATAAACATAGTAATTGTTTTGTATGATTTTGCAAATGGGGTTAAGAATATGTTTATGTTATGTCAAAGTATATTTTGATATGAAATGTGAATATATGTTTTTGAATGTGAGCATTGACATTGAGCATGGACATACATGTATTTTTTTTGTAAGTGAGCTTTCAAAATAAGACGTGTTTAATAAAGAAAGCTTTTGAAGTGTAATATGTCCATGAGAAATATTTTGTATTTTGAGGGTACTTGAACTCACTGTTAACTTAGTAGGCATTTTATGTGATTGTGGAGCCTTTATGTGTGGCCTTTCCTTTGGGATTGGTATATGTTATGTGTTCCGTATGTAGGGAGGATCCTATTGGTACCTAAAGGAAGAGTGAGTCATCACATTCGTGTGGTGGCGTATTGGTGCATGTGAGAGGACTCACCGATGATCAGGGTGAGGGTTTGGCTTTTACCTTCGGGCATAAGCATTATATATGTGTTATTCAAGACCTCACTTGTACTATTCCTCTCATACGGTATGTCACCTACGAGTGACATTTGGCTCATTATGTGATATGTGATATGTAAGTCCTACTAAGTAGTAGTTGAGTGATGGTATTCCTGTAATATGTTTTGAAAGAATGTGTAAGCGCTTACATGATATGTGATTTGATAAGATTATGATTTTGATTGATCACAACATATCATACATATGCATTGTGTACATATATGTATTTGTATTTGATATATGAAAAATTAGTATGCTTACTGAGTTTTATACTCATTATAGTTTATGGTGATTTCAGGTAAATAAGGTGCATGTGTGCTTAGCGGATTTGGCAAGGCTTCTGCTGTTCCTTGGGTTCCCTAAGTTGCTAGGTTGTTGTGTGTTTCATTTGGGGACACGTGGGATAGGATATTTGGTTTGTCCCTATTGAATAAATACTTATGTATTATTTCATTGTGTGTGGATTGGATTTGGTTTAAATTTTATAAAGTGTGGTTATTGGATGATTTTAAGTAAGAATTTGCAATGGATATATTCTAGGCTCCCGGTAACAAAGTTGCTACTGGTGACGTAGTAGAGTGTTAATCTCTGAGAAAACTCTGCGTATCTCCGGTTTAATAATTGTCCCAGTCATAATTCAATTGCTATAATTCTGAAAGAAATTGAAATGAATGTTTAAATATTGTCAAGAGAAGTTTATATTTATATGTTAAGTTATGGTTGATTTTAGTGTCGAACTTACTAGCAACTTGCTAAGGATTTCTGTGTTGAATGAAAGTTGAAAATTTTGTGTAATATTATTTATGAGTGCACATGCAATGAATGAATGTAAGTGATGTCGTGTGTCGGATCTTTTGGGTCTGGGGCGTGACACTGGGCCTTCTCTTCTTTTGTGGCTATGACAGGACCTGCAAATCACAAGCAAGACATATTGTGATGGTTTCACCGATGTGAGTTCTGGCAAAAACTCTTCGATGCTTAAATCAGAAAAATAGTAAGAGTCTAAAAACAAGTAAGAAGTAAAATATGCCTCTATAATGAAGGGGAGAAACCCTCTTTTCTCTCTGTTAATTCTTCTAATTTTTTTGGCATCATCCAACTTCAGTGTCTTTTTCTCCTTTTTATAGTACTGATCTTCAGAGAACCTTTCAGGTATTCTACCTCTGTTGTGCTTCTGAGACACGCCAAATATCCTTCTGTTGTGCGTCTGACACACGTCGAATATCCTTCTGCTGTACGCCTGACATATGCCAAATATCTTCCTATAGATCTTCTTCTGTTATGCTTCTAATTTCGCTTCTGTCACACGTCAACGTACCTTTATGATGTGTTAAGCATATTATCGGCATATTCCTTAGGCTTGTCTTCGCCAGTGAATTTGATTATGTGTGAGGTTAAGCTTGATTCCTTCGGGGAGGAGTCCTGGTAATCTATCCTTGTTCGACTAGAACGTGGTTCGGGGTTTTTTTAAAAAGCAGGTCTTTTGGTGACTTCACTGGCTGTACATGATCGGCCTGTTTGACGAATAACCGACCTAGTGTCTATTCTGACCTGGTTTCTTCGTTGATCATGCAAGCGCTGAGATGAACAAATCGGGTTAATGTGTAAAGGGTAATTTTGGCAATATCCATGCGTCTTTGTCGAGCAGGTGTTTTAAATTGCCGACTAAGTCCTTTGAATCCGATGAGACTCTGTCAGGGCTAGGCCTGATGACCATTACCCTGAGTCTGTCTTTAGAGTGGGTTGTCTTTCAAGTAATGGTAGGCCCCGAAGAGAGCTATCCCATAAGAAAATATTTGACTGAATCTTTGAGAGTCGATCTCTTTTGAGTCCGGGAAATTTTCTAGGGAGAACAAAATTAAATATTAAAGTATTTGAATTATTGTAAAGTTATTGGCTTTGTGTTGTAATTTTATCTTTTGATGTACAAATTGATGTTGTCGAGTAATGATTTGTGATTTTATGATGGATATTAATGAATAATTTAATTTTGATGGTTATTTAAATTTTAGATAATTGGATATTGGTTATGGATGAATAATGAATATTATATGTTTTTTTTTATATTTGCTTTAATTATTTTATGATATAAGATATATTATATATGTATTTTATATAAAATTGTATATTTTTCAAATTTAAAATAATTAACATTGAATACTTTTATGAGATAAATTTGTATAAATTTATAAATAAATTTGTTATGATATTATTAATAATTTAAAAGTCTAAATTTAGCTCATAGTAAATAAATGGTAATTTTGTAATTATGTAATAAGCCTAAAACTTAGCTCCAAAATAGTCTAAATTGTCTAGAATTTTTTTATAAAAAAAAAACCACATAATTTTTTAATCAAATTAGTTCAACACCCAAAAAAGAAAAAAAAATAAAGTCCACAATTTTAAAATAATCCAATTAGCCAAACTAAACTGAAAAAAAATAGGTTTAATCTAATTCAGTTACTAAATTATATATAATTATTTTCAATTCTTCTTTAAATCGCAGACCAATTTAGTTTCGATTTTTGAATAAGGTCGTGCTCACCCTCAAATAAAACCTATGAGATTAAAAAGTTACTTACAAGTAAATAACAAATTTAAGAACATAGAATAATATTACATTGGAACAGCAGTGAAAGACCGACCTGAGTGTAAAAGAATATGATATTTGAATATTGGAGTAGGATCCATAACACCACTTTTTGTACACAATTTTATAAATATTAGATTGTTAATTTTTTAATGATTATAATTTAAAGTGACTTAGTATTTTTTTTTTAAAATTGTTTAATTAAGAGTGACCCTATTATTTAATTAAGTACTCTATTCTCTCTCTTCTTTGTTTCCTCTTCTAGAATTACACTTTTTTTTTTCCTTGTTTGTATTTCTCTTTCCTCTTTTTTCTCACCTCTTCGTATTAATGGATTCTTTGTTATTAATTTTTTTTCTTAAATAGAAACAACTAAAATAACTTTGGATAATTCTCAATTAAGCATTATGAACATGAAATTTTATATTCTCATAATTGATAAAATGTGAAATTCAGAAACCTCCGGGATGGTAACTCGTGTTAAAATTATTTACCCTTATCTCTATGTATATTTAAAGTTGTATGCACACTTCATTAGCAGAATAATTGGAATGCACTTGCCACTTTTATGAATATAAAATATAACATTCTGTCTTCTTTTTTTTTACCCATTGAAAAATATATAATCTTACCAATTACTTATTAATTAATTTTGTAATTTAGTACAATTCTGATAACATTTTATAATTTTAATTTAAAAAAAATTAAAGCTGTTAAAATTAATTAAATATAATATTTGATACAATAAAAGAGTAAAATATTGATATGAAAGAAAAAATTGAATTGGATAAAATAAGAAAGAGAATTAAAAAGGAGAAAAGATAATAATAATAATATTATTGTTATTATAGTGAATTCATTAATAATTGGATAATTTTTAAAAATACAATAATTATATTTTTATTTTAGTCATTGAAAATTAATTTAATGGTTAAAAATTTATATTAAAAATTGTGTTATAAAAAAAAAAAAAAAGTGCTAATATCTACCTCTAGATTATTTTTATTATAGACTGCCACATGAAGTTTTTGAGTGTTCGATTATTCGAAAGTCCAAAACCCCTGCTTGCTTCCTCCCGGCCGGGATGGACAGGACGATTATAATATTAACCACTAAATTTTCCGCTTAAGCAAAACTAAGCTATCTAGTTTTCTCTCGGACTACAAGCACTCTGAATCATGCAGATTAAAAGCACAAGCACTCTGTTTCTCTGTTCCCTGTCAGTGATGCTCTAGAATTGGACGCCCCAATCTTAGCTGTAAGCTTACATGGAAAATATTAGACGCTGCCTTTAATATCTCTTTTTCAGCTTCTTCAGCTACTTTCATTGCATCCCTGAAAGGAATTAAACAGAAGATTGATTTTCTGAATTTGCAACATTTGACTAGTCTGAACAAATCCAGCACTATGTACGCAGCAAGCAAGTCAATACCATACCGTATCACCATGTCAGGAGGCATGGAAACTTCAATTTCGAGAAAAAATTTGCCATGCAGCAAGTGGTGTGTTATGCGCTCCACCACCATTTTCTGAAAAACCAGAACCCTTGTTTTCAGTTACAAGAGAATGAAAATATTAAAAATTTATTTCAATAACAAAAATTTGGGGTCACATAGTTGACTAAAATGTCTCATTTCCAGCAATTAATCAATTTAGTACTTGAGCATGTAGCATAGGGCTTCATGCTCAAACAGAAAACAGTAGAGAGTGGGGAGCATATTGACGATCATTTAAGCCTTACAAGCTTCAATATAGAATCTTCAATCTGATATACAATGACAGAAAAACTTGTTTCAGGATCATGTTACATTAAATGCTGTGGCTTGAACCAAAGGTTTAAGCACAGGATGTGGCAAGCTTATTTGTAGAAGGGGCTAGAAATAATACCAAAGTGTTATTAGTAAAATTTGTAGAAGGAGCCAAACAGCTGATGCAAAACAAAAATTTGATAACCCTCCTAATATTAGTAAAATTTCAGCCTCTAGTTTCATTAAATTACTTCAGCAATCAAATGTAAAAGCAAGAGAGTAGCTACAGGCATCTACCAGCAATTTGCCAGTAAATTACTTTGAATTTCAGTAAACAGTAAAAGGAATACCTCTGGAAACTTAGATGAGATGATACTGTAAACAATCGCGTCAACATCTAAGTCGTTCACACAAATATTACTGCAGTGATCCATGCTACCCTTCAGACTTTCTTGCTGGTCCATCATACTAGGAGATACTTGTAAATATGCAGGATCTACAAGGAACATTTGGAAAAAGAGATTTAGCTTGGAAAGAAAGGATAGAAGGGAAAAAAATATTTGTTTAATATACAAATTAAAAAATGTTGCAACAGCAGGATCAGTAACAATAACAAAAATATTTACAGTTATAATGAGCAGGAATAACAAGAGGATTATTGAAGTGATTGAGTAGATGATGGGATCATAATAAATTATGCACATGAAGTGTAAAACTAATCCTAGTAGGCAGAAAGATAACACCAACAGATCTCATATATGGAGCAACAAGAAAGAGCATGTAACTTCCAGTAAACTCGATCATCATACACTCTACTCAGGTACTGATCCATTATCACATGCCCACTGGCTTAATTTAATCAAGAGACGTAAAAGTACCAAACTCACCACCAAGAAATAAATCATTTTACTTCCAAAAGACAAAAAGCAAGATTAAAATTGAACACTTTAATGCAACAACCCATGGCTACTGCAGAACTAATCACTGAAAGTAACTTTATTCTAGTTTATCTGGACCAATAACAAAGATGACGAGACAAAGTAGCACACCTATGTGTATGAAAACTTCAGACACTTCTGGATGGGACCTATGAATTTGATGTCGGACATTTTCACCAACATCATGCGCAGCACTAACACTAGAAAATGGGTCAACCTGCAATTTAAAAGAAGAAACCACACAGGGTGGCAATCATATTTATGATTGCAGTATTCTTTATTGATGAGTTTCATAGTCAAACCCAAATATCCTGAGTATGTAACAAATCTGGAGAACCTACCACAATATGTACATCAAGGTACAGAGATGAACCAGCCCTCCTTCCTCTCAAGCGGTGGCATCCCTGTAAAGAAAGGCTTTTTTGTCAAAAAGAAGTAACAATAACTAAAATTCTCAACTTCACTATCAGTGATTAACAAACTGATTAAAAACTAAAGCTTCCCAGTAAAAATAAAAATAAAAATAATTGATAATTTCACTTTACAAAAATATCAAAACTCTCATTCAAAAAAAATATATATATATATATATATATCAAAACTCTAGAACTTACCTTGACTCCTTCAACTTTTAGGATTGTTTCTTTTATAGGAATCAAATGTTCTGCTGGGATTGCTGCATCCACCAGTTCCAGGACACTAATAATAAGCCCAAAAAAAACATGTTAAATCTGGAGATTGATAGATAAAATACAGATGACAATTTGCCTGGTGGCAATTCAAGAACTAAGTCATGATTTCAGCCTGAAAATTATAAAGCATTAAAGATGGACTTTCAGTTGAAAACATTACCAGTCAAGGATTACGAACATATAAATTGCAAAAGCCATAGAATCCATTTATTTACAGGGGGGCAAATTATGTTCTTGTACTAGGAAATTGAATTAATCTCAAAGATTCTCAACTAGGGACAGTCAATAAATGCATCTTTTGGGAAATTCGGCTAAACTGAGTGAGCTTCTAAATCCACTCAAGAAGACTTTGAGACTTAACATTATGGGCAAACCAAAATAATCATAGCCAAATGTAGAAGAAAATGGGTTTAAAAGAAAAGAAAGAAAGACAATGTGGAACACGAGACTATTAAGTATTAATCATGATTTGGCTCCTTGATATGTTGGCCTAGTATTCGATGCCACTTGGCCCTTTCAAGGGCTAAATAACTAAAATTTTTCATATCTACTCACAAGCAGAAACAGGGATCACAAACAGAGTGCTCAACATATTAGATGGCA
The DNA here is from genome assembly GCA_946807835.1 of Ailanthus altissimus. Taxonomy (NCBI): domain Eukaryota; kingdom Viridiplantae; phylum Streptophyta; class Magnoliopsida; order Sapindales; family Simaroubaceae; genus Ailanthus; species Ailanthus altissimus. The sequence continues at coordinate 29,282,160 of OX327684.1, forward strand.
AACATGTAAAGTAAAGCAGATAATAACCTCTGATAACCTGTCTCGAGTCCAGCTTTTAGTATCATGCCTGAGACAACTAGTCCAGCAAGGGGATCTAGAAACTTTACTCCAAGAATAGAACCTCCTAAAAGCATATGACAATGTGTGGTTAGTGAGGGTTCAAAAGATTGACAAGCATTAAATTATTTAAGAGAACTCAACATAAAATAAAATGAACAAACCGTAGGAAGAGAGATATTGTTCTTATGCTTAGGGAACCCACCATATTAACACTGCAAAGAATAAAGAATACTGGCACAATTTATCCAAACAAATTGGTCGAATTAGGTTATAGATGATGCCACCAAGCATATGCATGTTTCTGAAGTGCAGTAACTGCTGCATAAAGGACCTTTTTTCAGCCCCTTTTGACACTGGGAGAAAAGTTGGAGCCAATTTTATCATTTTCAATTCAAAATGTTGTCATATTTTAACATTTTCAATTCAATTTTATTATTTTCCAACATCACACTAATGGCTCTAAGTATTTTGACTAAAAAGAAATTATGCTGAGTGGAGGGAAAATCATGCACCAAAACACTTACAACAGTTTATTAAAAGAAAGAACATGCTTATCAAATAAAGCAACAATTCTTACCAACCCCAATAAGAGCAACTACAGATGATATAGCATCAGCACGATGATGCCATGCATTTGCTTTCATCAGTCCACTGCCTTGCCTTTCCGCAGCTCGTTTTGTTATCCAATAAAGCCTGCACGTAAGAAAACGTTCAAAAACTAAAATGATAAAGTAGCCAAAGCAGTAAACATCAGTTGGGGAAAGAGTGAAGACGGGTAAGAAACTCAGAAACAAACAAGTATATCAAAACAGTTGGGGTTGCATGAAGGACAAAATTAAAGAAAATGGCTAAAATGGTTTGGCTACCTGCAACCACCAACCTCTCCCCTCCCCACCCCTCCCCCACCCTCTCCCGCTCCCGCCATACCAAGAAAAGAAAAAAAAAGAAAGAAAGAAAGATTTCTAAAAATGCACTAGAAGCAAAAGTTATTTAATTAAATTACTGATGAGAAGTGACTTTGGTACCCTTCTTTAACAGATATTGATAGTATGGTCATAGTCAAAGCTAGGGTTGGGTGCTCCATGTCAACTCCATGATGATGTCCTCTGTGATGATGGCTATGCACATGTTCAGGTACCAAGGAATGGTTGACTACATCAGGAGCTGCAGAAATTAAACCCTGCACATGATAAAAGTAAACCTCTAAGGGAAATAAAGGTTTTTAAGTAGAATATATGTTCATTCCACAAGCAGTAAGAATAATATATTTATTTGATCAGTTCCAATTATCAATGAGATAATGCAAAAATTCTAAAGAAATAAAACTGAAGATCTGAATTCATGATTTATAAATTTATCAGCACGGAGAAGAGAAGAGAAAGCAACTGTACAAGCAAAAGTTCTGAAGCATGCCATGCAATACCACCAGCTGTTGCCAAGAGCATACCAGAGATTCCAAGTGCTCCCAGAGTTTCAAATTTACCATGCCCTGAGCAAATAAACAGAAAAGCAAAAGCAATTTTAAGACCCCTAAAGCATCTGAAATGCATTCTAAAACAAATTTCTCTTAATCCTGTAACAAACCTCTCACAACTGAAAATTTAAAATTATTCTGGGTTCTGTTAACAATTAACTTTTCAAGAAATGAACATATGATCAGGATATATTTATAAAGAAATCAATCAATGAAATGTCACTCATTATTTTCTCAAATTTCCAAAGGTAAAAAGAAACTCAAAACTAAGTGAATTACAAGTAATTATTGAATTAAATAAAAACTTGGAACGCCATATTTCAATTTATGCATCCAAATCCTTATACAGAGACCAAGAAATATCGTTAAAATATTATAAATTCGCATGCTTTGTCCTCAACAATTATGAAACAGAAATACCCTCCTCTTCATCTTTAACTATTGTTTCTTTATCTATAGAAATACTCCCGTAGATGGTTAAATATAAGAACAATGGAGTAGCGTGTTGTAGGTACAAATTAAAAGGACCATATGGGTGTTCGTTGTCTTTCGGAGCCTTTGCCGCTTTGTATGACCACAACGCAACGCCACTTAGAACCTGCAATAATAATAATAATAAAACAGAAAGCTTACAAATTCAACAAAAGAATTTCACACAGAGAAATGGGCAAGTAACAAAAATAAAATGCGTATTACCACATCGGATATCGAATGGGCAGCATCAGCAATAATCGCGGTGCTGCCAGATACATATCCAGTCAAAGCTTTGCCAGCTGCTAAGCCGATATCGGAGGCGAGACCCAGTCGGAATATGCTTTCGGCTTCTTTTCCAGATAATTGTTCGTGGTGGTGACGGTGGTCGTGAGAATGAGAGTGACCGAAATGCCACCTAACTGGGATCTTGAGGTATTGTTGATTACATAATATTGAAGAAGGGATATCTTGGTACTGGAAATTCAGGGATTGGATTATGGGGAGATAGTAGGTTTTGTTGGATTGGGAGGAGACTCTGGAGATGTAAGTTCGGCAAATGGAGTTGAAATTGTGGAATCTGAATCCCATTCTGTTTGATGAAATATCCAAAAGAAATAAGATGAATTTGAAGGCTCTGTTTATATTCGATTCTGGGTTTAGATTTTGGAAGTTGAAGCTTAGCGAGTTGTACACATGGCTTCAAGATTACGCACCGCTGGTATCATCCAGCTACTGCCACTCTCAAGCGTTAAGCGGTCTCCTGAGACTTTCCCATTACGCACCTTTGACCATTTTCTGTTAACCATCTGTTATGATCCTTTCTTTTCTTTCTTTTGGTAAGAGTTATCATGCAAGTTAATTTAAAAGTTATAACAGTACCCACAAAAAATACCTCCACTTAAATCACTCATTAAGCATTAAAATGAATCGCTCAACGATTACATAATTGACAAAACAAATAAGCAAAATTATTTAGCAATCGGCTAATAAGTTATTGGCCCAACACGGAAAGACACTTTTAGATTGGCCCAAATTTTCTTTGAAAATTTGGTGAACACATATGGGCCTTGCACCCACTAACAGACCAGAAGGTATGGTCTCGTTTAGAACATTCTTGAGGTCTGGGTCTTTTAGTTTCTTTCCAGATATTAAAGATATATTTTAGCAACGGCCTTATTCATTTGATCTCTGTATCTGTCCACTTCTGATTGTCTTCTTTATTTAAGGCATTCAAACAAATTCATTAAACGGGCCAAACCCAACCATCCAGTTTTAAGTTTCAGGTATAAGTATGCCAACCCTATTACACTTATATATGGTTTCTGCAGCTTGTATATGCTTTTTGTCCAGTTCAATATCAAGAGGTTGTTGCTCATTTCTCAACATTTAAAATGCTGCAATTGCAGTTCAATATCCCGTTCCTCCAAATCCAACCCAAGCAATTTGCATATATCACGAGAATCGGTCGCAAATAACAAGCTTAACGTCTTCGATCACGCCACATATTTCCCTGGTTGTTATGGTCTCGAACCTCCCGGTACCCAGAAGAATTCCATTGTCTCGACCGGTCAGATCCATAGCTCCACCCGGAATTCGTTCTGGGTCCTGGGGAGCTCCTTCTGGACACATACTCTGGTGTCCTAGTTGGACTATTCTCCGGACTCCAAGATTCAAATCCATCATTACCAGCATATCCATTTCTCTCCTTGGGTGGACCTGACAGCAACTGATGCCGCTGCACATGGCTCCCAATTGATGCATTATAATTGTTTGGATTTACTTGATAACGAGGATGTGAAGCCACCCGCTGACTTGATTGCCAAGAATCAGATGCAGCACCTAAATTACCCATTGTTGGCCTAGAGGGGTGAACTGATCCAACGTGAGAATGATCGGACATGGGGTCTGGTTGGGGTTGTGGTTGTGATTGTGGTTGTGGCTGCAGCTGCAACCTTACTGATGTTGGCATTAAGGTAGATGAAGAATAAGAAACGGGCTGTCTCTCCGTTGCATTATGCATAGTTGATGCTCTGGCATTGCTTATGTTTTCAATTCGGAATGATGGCCCAGCTGCAGCCGACAAGTTTGGTAAGGAAGTATTAGCAACAGGTAGATTTTTCATAGTTGAGGGTAACTGCAAGGCCTGTGTTTGTATAACTGGGGAAGTGATGGAACGGGACTGATGCAGAGAAGGAACAACGAATGGTTGTTGCCTTTCAGGTATTATGCTGCTGCTATTTGTTTGGTGTAATGAAGAGCGCATTGATGCTGGAGTTTGTTGAGACAATGATTGCGCACTTCTTGGTGGTGGTTGTACTGTCACATTCATTGCTGAAATTCCAGACCTCGCTAAATTAGTAGTATTAAGCTTTTCCATGGAAGGCAGGGCCGATAAAACTTCCTGAGAAGTGTGGACAACATTGCTGTCCATTTGACTTTGACGTAAAAATGGATTCCTGACCACTTCCTGTCTCCATCCACTCTGCAAATACGAAAAAACAGTTTGCATCATCAAATCGAGAAAATCTATTTTTTATATTAAACATAACCATGGTTATGATTAAAATTATATCCTAATATTTTTCCAAGATAATTACTTATTCCTTAAATGTGTTGCATTATTAAAATGTATTAGGCATTCCCAGACACTTTACAGCCTATCATTTATTCTCCATCTGGAGGGAGAAGACCAATTTCTCTGGACAAGAGCAAAAATCCTTATCAACTCACCCATCATTGCATCTGAGTGATAATAATTTACCCGATGGGAAATGAGTTCCACTCAGCCAATCTTAACTACATGAACTTTATTTAATTAGTTCATTTATTTTATTTTATTTTATTTTTATCTTGTTCTAAAATGTAATAAGCGGGAATAGGCCATGAATGATTGGCTATGATATTATTTTGTTTATGGCAAAAACTGTTGGAGACGTTTAAGTGACGCACCGTTCCAGGATTGGTCGTAGGAGTTGGGGATGGGAGCGATACCTCAACCTTCTCCTCAACTTTTCTCCCAATCCCGTTTAAATTACTGGCCAAACCAGCCCCACCAGCCTTAATCATATCTAGCAGCTTCACTGTGTCTTCACCTGATAAGTTACCAGCTTGCCCAGATGTCAAGGCAAATACCAACTCTGGATTTTTAAGAAGTACAGCAAGCAACTCAAGATCTGGTTCAGCTGCACTTGCATTACTAATCTGAGATGAGATAGACACTGTTGAAGCTGTTGTACTATTTACAATAACATTATCAGTGGCAACCTGCGTTTCTCCACTATTATCAGCATCAGGAGGCTGTTCTGTTGGTATTTCCACGGTCAATGTATCATCATAGTCCATTTCAAAATCCCATGGCTGCTTGGGATTAGGTGGTATCTCCTGGATTCTGTGATAGATGGTTTCCTTCTCTCGTTGGGTTCTGTTTCTCTGAACATCAACCTCTTTGCTATTCTCACCGGTACCAACCCTCCACAGGGTGTTGAGTTTCACTTCTGCAGAAAGGAAGCGGCCATATAAAGTTGAAATTTGCAGAAATCCTCATTGAATATCAAGTACACTTCACAAATATGAGATAAAAAGTAAAGAAAAAAGGATAAATTCTCAAGCTTTCTGACAGTTCTTAATAGATGAACTCTGAAAAAGGTCAATACTAATTGATCAGATGGTTATAAAGGCAAACAAGATTTAATACCCAGACAGAAAAAAAAATTGAATAAAAACAGTTCTCTAGCAAAGTCTTCACGTTCTAAGAGAAATCTCAACTGATGGGTACTTGTAATTATATAAATTGAATTCTTGAAGGTGAGAAATTTAGTAACATGTGGGCAGAGCCACTAAATTGAGTAGTTATCCAATACTAATTCCTTTTTCTTTGCTCTTATCTAGAATTTATAAAAAAGATTGACAGTAAGCATGCAGACTATATTTTGTAAATTCCTTGTGCACTGCAAAGATGGAACCTAGGCCTTTACATTCAACAACATTAAATTAGCTCCAATAAGAATTTTTTTAAAAAAGCACCATGGTCATTAAATCTTTTCAATTATCATTTAGTTCCAGATTTCTCAAGTTTATATGTAAAAAAAAATTAAAGCATCACTTGTAATTAATCGGCAAAATGAAGGGGCCCTTCAAACGCCAAACAGGACTAGAAAATTTCAGTTCCAAATTATACAGCATTTGAATATTCAAGCTCGTTATAATGGAGTCCTCACTAATTTTGGGGTGGAGGTGAAACTTTTTAAGCTTTATAGTGAACCCACCATTTTAATAGAAGAATCAAACCCATAAGTAAACTACGAAAAGCAAAATAGAAAAAAAAAAAAACCCATTCTCAATCTGGCGTTGATGACCTCTCAACAACTTGTTGGTCTGATTAAGGCTACCAATATTTCAAACTGCCAGTGAGGAACTTACAAAGGGAGCTGCATTATCCCAATAAAGTTTTGATTCATTGCAGTACTTAGTCCTCCAATAAAGTTTGCACATTCTGAAAAGCAACGATTTATTGACATTTTCTTTCCCTCGTAAGGAAAATAAATATCCAATTATTAATCAAATTTTATCTGCCACAATCACCTGAAGCTCTGTTTTGGTAACAATCCAGAAGGATACCTGAACCCAATGGACCAGTAGCAATTTCTCACTGTTATTTGGTAAAAACAGCTATTAGTGAGTCCGCATAAGGACAGATTGAAACCAGGCCCCCACAACAAATGCAGCATTTAGACCACAAGCCTATGCAGCTTCTTTTATCCACTAGAACATTTTGGATTAGTAGGGTGATCAACTGAGTTATTAAGGAGGTAAAGGAATGCCAAAACTGTCATTGCATGATGGTATTGATGATAGATTGATAGAGAGGGTCATTTCAAGTCCTACCAAAAGCAAATGTTATTTCAAGTCCTACCGAAGAGAAAATTTATCAAGAAAAATAAATGCTGCTCAACAAATTTCCAAACAAGGTACACCATTCGGATGGTCCAAAATCACCACAAGCAGAAAAACCTATTTGTAAAACTTTCAGTGTCTTTTTATTTGGCACCATTCTTTTTCTGTTAGTTCTCAGACGGGAAAAGTAAAATGGATGGCATATACAACAGAACCAAGTTTTACCCAAAATGGAGCTTGCTTTGTTATCCAAATCCTATTCAGGTAAGCTAAACAAGAAATTTTGGTTGAGAGGGGAGGGGAGGGTAATCAAGGGAAAACTTAGCATCAGTGGTTGCAGAAGCAATTGATTTTCCGTCCCTGAAACCTCTGATATGCTCTCAATCGCAAAAGGTTCAGAAAACTCCTTAAAATGATCCCTTCCTTTTTCTGTAGAGAACTACTCTTTCTACACTACTATTATTGGCAATTGCGCAAGGAACCAACAAAAAAGCACTGAAAGCAAGGGTACCTGGTGGTATCTGCCACATGATCTGAACCCTCTTGCACTTCTCCTCTGAAGGCTCCTTAATATCAATTTTCTGCTTTGGGTCAAGAGGGGCTTCTAGCTTACCAGACACTTCTGGTTGAAATATAACTGGTTTCTTGTGCTCCTCAATTTGAGACTGAACCAGAACTTTTAATACTGGTGGCATAATGCTGGCTTCAGAGGTTGTGAATTTGATCAGACCTTCAGTCTTTGCTTCACTACTTCCATTAGGCAAAGAATCAGCTTTCCCAAATTTATTCTGCTTATACATAGCTCGCAATTTTGCTTTTTGAATATCATCAGCTGACATTGGACGAGCTTGAGTCACAGGAGCTGCTCTTGTGGCCTGCGGGCTTCTGCCAGCCATTCTTTGACCCGGCTGTTCCACAAACTGAGTTTTTCGGCGTTCTCTGTTATCTGTTACTGGTTAAGGCATTTAAATTCCATCCATCAATACATACAAATATAAATTAAGAATCAAGAATAATGCTTATACCATTCAACACTTTACAATTTAAGATATCTAAGGTCCTTTGGCCATGCCTCCAATACCTTATTGAGGAAGAAAAAACTACATTTAAATTAATAGCAGAAAACATATTCAAATTCTATTACAAGTCCATTAGATCTCCAAAAGAAGTAGATTGTAATGTAAAATCATGGGTGGCATAGAACACATTTGATAATCTCTTAACAATTCCATTAACAACACGCCAACAAATACAAAGAAATACTATGCCCAGATTAAGGGGCAGAGTTGATAAAAGTTAACACCCACGGTAGAGTTGATTTCCAAACTAATGAAATTTCATAATTCATCTATTTTTCCATAGAAATATTATCAGTTGTAATATTGCTAGCAAACAAGGGGGGGAAATCCAAAAGGATACAGGACGAAGATACGCCAAGGATGTTCTTCCTCCCTGGGTCATCTGAAGATGCTGTCAATAATTTAAGTGCTTGTGGAGATTCTAGCTTCCTGAACAAGGAAATCTATGCTTAGTACCTCCACAACAACCAAAAAAATGTCAACCAGGCCAAATAATATATCAGATTATATATCAATTCAGACCTGAAACTTTTTGAACTTTCATACGAAGGAGCAAGAATGGCCTCCTGTACAGCCAAATTAAAAAAATAAAAAAATAAATAGCAATTATAAAATCCCCAACTCAGCTATCAGTATATTTTCATTTTGATTTTGTGAAGCACTTACAGAAATATTATTATTTGACTGCCATGATTCATCAGCCATAATCTCACCAATACTGCACATGTTTATAGTGCAATGATAAGAAACTACTTGAAAAATCTTGCAGGTACAAACAGCAAAGATAAAGACTTGCCTTTGTTTCAGAATTAACTCATTCTGAGCATCAGTCGAAGATTTTGTGCCATTAGGTTTTCTCAAAGCTTGAGTTCTTGCAAACAACTTGCTCCATTTTGATAACAAAAGCTTTGCCCTGTTTGATAAGTCTGATCTTCAAATCAGATAAATGAGATTCAAAAATATCCCAAAGGCTGCAAAAGAATACTAGCTAAACGACGCATATCTTTTTGCACGAAATAAGCTTATGGAGTAATCAAGAAAATCTCACTAACAGAATAGAGTAAAAAGTCGAAACTTCAATACAAATAATAATAAGCCTTTTTTCAACAAAAGCACACTATAAATACGCTATAGGTTTCTATAACAGAAGCACACCTGATGCCCTGTAAAAACGCAGTCTCTTAACACTTTGAAGAATAGCTGACATTTGTTCTGGGAAAGCTTTTTGTAGTGGCAAGTGACAGAGAACCTGCATGCCAGTCAAACAATGTAAATCCAAGCTGAGTTACATGGAAAAGATTAACTGAATGGTCCATACAAAATCCATAGAGTTACAGACATTAAGGATGGTATCAAGAACACTTGTTTGTTCGTCATCAGCTGCTTGACTCAACCATGTTGCTAAAATCATCACACCACCTTTGGTTAAAAACCTGCAACCATAACAATTGCCCCAGTTAAGCAAAGCAAACAGTATAACATACATTCAAGTTCATATAGGATTTTTGCAAATACCAAAATAGTACAGAAGAATTTTCAATCTGCGAGATCCGCTCCATCAGCTTCACCTGCCCAGAAAATGTTTCTTCTTTCCGCATCAAACTAAAGATATTCTCAACAAAAAGTTTATCTAAGTCATCTATGCCACCTAGAGAATCATCTCTCCCAGAACAAGATGGTGCTTCTTCAACATTAAGAGGACCAATAGAGTTCAAGGGAACAGGATCAGTAGAAATCACACTGGTAGGGCCAGCAGAGCTTAATGGGACATGATCAATAGGAATCACATTAGAGCAAATTGGGACCACATCATTGTGTAGATCTTTATGTGCATTAGATTTAACTGCCTTCTCCCTGGACAACCGAACTAGTTTCCTCACTCTAGAACGTTGGCTAGCAAAAAAATCCTTAACCTACACATTATACAGCAGGAAGGTGTTAACAATAACTGCCATATATTTGATCTACTAAAAAGATGGTTCAGTGACAAGGGTGTCAAAACAAGACAATAAGCTAAAACTAATGACGAGTAACAAAATAGCCATCAGCAAAACATATACCCATGATTTTATTTCAATCAATTCTTCACAGGGTTCAGTATGGAAAGGGTGGAACTTTATTTCTGGTGCAATCGAATGAAAGCGAGAAATGATAAAATAAGTATGAAAAGTGTCATAAGGAAAGAAAAGGGACCTGTGTAATAGTAACACCAAATTGAGCACTGATCTCATGGGATTCCTTTTTACTTATTTCATCTTTCACAGAGAAAACCTCTTGCATGTACTTTACAGCCTTTGGGTTTAGCAAATCTCTAGGTCTCTTTCCTGTGATATTCAGAACGTAACAACCAAGACAAACAAGCAGCAGATTAGAATATAGGAAGAGAAAAAAAAATATGCTAAGACCACGGCAGTATACAAACGCGATTCCCAGAGAAAAAAATAGAAAATTAGGCACCAAGGTTTTTGTTCTGTGCGATATTTTTTCCTGAAATTAAATTGATGCTACAGTGAGGAACAAAATTTACAACTTTGACATGATTCTAAGACAGTTTTATCACTCATCACATCAAACAAAATAATCTACAAAAACAATAACAGAGACTGAAAGCCAATCAATTTTTCTAATGAGATCTATTATATAAAATCTCCATAACATATAAACTTGACCCATACTCATTGATTTTTTTAAGATATTATATAAATTAATTACAGCCCCTGAAATCAGTCAAAATCATAGATAATTTACAAATGGCAGGCACAAATCCTACACATTAAAGAATCATAACCATCATGCATATTGGGAACAATGGTACCACCACCAAAACTCACCAATTTTTATTGACAGGGCACCAGCAGCCTGCATTGACCAAGAAAATTCTCATTAGTGACGTGCTAAACAGATTTACAATTATCATACAAGATAAAACATAATTTTTACTGAAAGCACAGCCATCAAAATGTTGACAGAAAGCCTACTACTGTCATATCACATGAGATTTAACTAATAATATGCAGTACCAAGTTACATACTTACAAAACTTTGCCAGAGCCAGTAGAGTGATTTTCCAACTAAACTACAAAATTTTAACATCAAAAGCTAAATATGTAACGCAGTATTTCATTATGTACAAATACTACTGTGCTCAGCAGAACTCAATATTCCGTGTTTCATCATAAGAGAGTCTTAATAAAGCCGAAACTCCTAAAACAGAAGTATCTGCGCAACAATTCGCCTTAGGAAAATTACATATACATATATAAAACAAAAAAACAAAACAAACGATTGGCGGTATATAAACTACAGGTTTTTGTTAATTAGCCGAATTAATTACAATATTCACTATGAACTAACTATTTTCCAAACGCACCATTTCTTGGGAGAGAGGATTGGCTCCAGTGAGTCTGCATTGTGTGACGACGACGTTTTGGAGCTGCTCGATCTGGCTGTGGAAAAGCTCTCTCTGCGAGTCCAGAAAATACTGAAAAGTTTCCGCTGAACTCCCAATCTCTATCTCCAACGCATTCTCCTTCAACGCCTCCATTATCGAACTCAAAAATCGACGTTCTATACCGACAGATACCACTCATTAGAGTACAAATTAAAGAATATAGGGTATATGAAAAGAAATAAAAGAAAATTAATTGGCGGTTTGAGATGTAATTAGGGTTAGATTTAGAGTTAGGGTTTTGTTACGAGGAAGGGAGAGACGGTGTAGATAGAAGGAGATTGAGAGAGCTAATTCGATTAAGGGGGATGCCTAACGAACGTTGCATGAAAATAGAGCCCACGATCAAGAATCCGCGCGTGTAATTTTGTGGATCCGGTTCTTTGGCTTGACGCCGTCTGAGCGATTTCGCTCGGGACCCGCCCTAACTCAGTAACTCTGGCTCCGTCTCTGATTTTATTGGCAGTTTGCAGTCGTGCATTACTTTCTCTTCTTTTTAATAAAATAAATATACATATACATCTTCATAAAATCACAATTTTACAATATATTAGATTAATTATTTCTTTTGTTTTTAATTGAATACAAATTTTAACAAAAATCCGGAGAAATTATAACTTTGTTTTCAGTGGGGAAAAAATAAATAAAAATATATATGCATTTTATACCAAAATTAAACTTGGAAACGAAAAAACAAGAGATCAATTTTTTTGTGCCCTCTACACTCGTGACATTTGTAAGGACTTAAAACAATTTGATTACTATTTAATTCGTGCGAGTAGCAAGTTCGTACTCTTCATTTGTTGATAACAATTTGTTTTTTATGATAAATTGGATGAATGATTTATATTAAGTAGATTGAGGGACTCTTCGTCTTTAGGTGGAACAATTTGTTTTGGTTTTGAATAATAATAATTTATTTACCTTGCTTCAATACAACTTAAGCATCTATAACTATAAATAGGTTAATATAATAAATTTATAATAATATGCGTAAGAGAGAATCATTATCGGAGTAAAGTAATTATTGTCAAATAGTAATAATATTCTTGAGAACAAGCAATATTGTTAGAGCGACAATTTATTAGAGAGTAACAAATGTGTTGATAGAGATAACTATTATAAATATAAAATGTGTTGATAAAAAATTTAAAAATAATTGTTGTAAGTATAAATATATTGATGTAAAAAATATAAAAATTTGTTGGTGTTGTCAATAAACTATAAACAAACAGTAAATAGATTAAAAGTTATCAAAGATCATAATTTTTAATAAATTACAATAAAAAAAAATTCATCAAATGACTTGTGTAAAAATCTCCAAATTTTCACTTCAACTAAAATAACAAAATTGTCAACCTACAAATTTTCAAAAAATTTAATTACACAAAAGAAAATCGAATTTAAACTTGGTGCAGTACGAATAATAGTAAAAAAGACTTTATTTTTATTATAAATAAATCAAGCTCATGATTTTCAAACTACATATTTACCCCTAATTGATATAAAATTATAAAATTTATTATATTTAAGTGAAATTTAAAATTCACCCCAAATGTATTTGCAAATTATAGGACCCCATAAAAATAATTTTTTTTAAAAAGACCCCATAACTTTTAGAAAATGATAAATAACCCCCTTTTTTTTTTGCAAAATATAAAACATCCCAAATATTTAAGAAATTGCAATATAACCTTAAAATTATGTATATTTTGCAAATAAAATCTTCACAAAAATCGATGCATCGATCGAGAGAATGAATATCGTGGGTGAACAGATCAAGACACAATGAGCAATTTGGTATCGGCGATGAGGACAAACGTGTTGAAAAATAATTGGAATGTAAAGCAAAAGACAAACGATGGCAGGATGTTTGAACAATGTGTATAGACTACTCTAGTGTTTGATCCATGGGGTTGGATTAGCCGACGTGTTATTAATGGCAAGGGTCAGTTGATGTTCGATCACTTGCAAAAAAAAAAAATTGGCAGAGAGAAGAGGACCATTTTCAGGTGATGGTAATATACGATGATTGATGATACATTGTGGCATGTGGAGGATAGAAAAGAGATTATTGATGGATTTTAAGTTCGGTGGTGGTCTCAGCTTTTTTGGTTTGATAATGGTGGTTAACAGCGATGGTGGTGACAGACGATTAACAATGATGGTGACCAAAACAATGTGATTGCAATGGAAGTAATTGAAAGTGTATTATGCGTAGAATGAATATGTACATTTAATTTAATTTTTAACACGTTACACATGTAAAATGTACGCAATGAAATATCAAAACATATTCCATTACATAAATAAGATAAAAAGGAGTTCACCCTTAAAACGTGCTTTATATAATTCTAGTCGAGGATTAAATTGAATTCATTGAGCTAGAACGATAACTTTCTTTCTTCAGCAAGAATTTGATATTGAAACAACTATTGTTTCCTTTAAAATTCGACCTAAATTGTATATATTGTTTACCTCAAATTTTTTATAGCCATTACAAATGTAAAAACAACCTTTTATATAGCAAGTTATGCTGCCCATTTGTCATATTTCCATTCAATTAATGACTTTTTAAAATCTAGCATAACAACACAATAAATTTGTCACTTCATACTTTAAAAAATAGCTTAACTGCATGGGTAATGGACTAGTTGAACAAGAGCAAAATTGGTGCCTTTTATATTCTTGTTAATTAACAAAACAAAGGCACCTCGTGCTATTAAAAAGCATAACAATAAAAAAGAATGATTTTTTAATATCAAAATGCGAAGTATAATGGTCAAATTGTTTGCCACCTCTTGCTTTCTTAATCAAGCATAACAATGCTTAATTGTTTGGCCGAATATAATAATCATTCATGCCAACATATGCTTAGTGAATGAATTATGATTTATAATAATCATTTTAATGGCCACCAATTGCTACTTATAATATTTGGCCGAACTGTCTTCATATGCCAACATTTATACTTTATATACATTGGTTGAATGCGAATTTGGCTTTCAAAGTCTTTAACTTCATTTGTTTTAATTTTATTTTCTATATAATTTTGTAACATTTATAAATTATATGTTAAGCTAATGGAACCCACTATATGTCATGCCATAATAAATTAATGACATGATATATGGTATTTAATAGAAAAGTTAAAGTGGCAAGTCTCACTTGTCGAGATGCCGGACTTAACACTTAAATTCTATAATCTCTTTGAGACACTTTGAAATAATTTTTATTTTTCAAGAACTTCCCAGATTGAACTATTCGATCTAGTGTGCTACCCCAGTGCACAATGAGTACACTTTATATAGTGAGACTCCATGGATTTACACCCATTTTATCTTACAAAACTCTTCCGTAATTCTATGACGATGCCCTACACACACATTATGAAAATAACAAAACAACTTGTTAAACCATATAAGTTGAGATTACTACATATTCATATAATTCCTCCGTCATTTGTATCTTGGAAGAGCGAAGATATAGATCATTATCGTCAAGTCTCTATGTGTTTAACTCTAGAACTTATCTCCAGATTCGTATTCTAAAAAATAATATTCACAAATACTTTTGTGATATTGTTTTTAACACATAAAATATTTTTTATGGATGTTTTGTTTATGGCCATAAGACTTTTAGAAACACAATCTTGGAGCATCTGGATATACAACTCATCTATATGAGTTAACGGATCACATATCTATACACACTAAACTCTATAAGCATCATACCATACCTAGCGACACTTAACGATCAGACCATAAAAGGTCTCTGACATGTGTAGAACCCAAGTACGGTGAACCACTTACAAGCCCATTGTGATACTCAAGTCTAGAGATTACGAATATTACTAAACTTGAAATGACCCTCCATTAATGGTTTTATGGGATGTCTATCAGAGGTCCCAATTGAGTCCGTTCAATATCTAGTCCTCACTGAATATCTACATATATACACGGGCTTTCACTAAGCTCTTAGTCACCTAAGAACAACCATATGTACCATACAGATAGACATACTCTGATTTATATAAAAGAAATTCATCAACAAACCCGCATCGATGAAAATAGATCATGAACATAGGATTTAAGAACATACTTGCATAATGATATTTCATAGCACCTATTGTAATTATTTACAAATATGTCATTACTAGCATATCCTCATATCTCTATCCCATTTCAGACAATGATCTAACTCTTTAGATCTGACTGATTCTTATAACCCGCTAACTATTAGTAGTGTTAACTCTTAGCATTTCTAACTCTCAGTACTGCTAATTCTTAGCCTTGGTTTAAACTAGATATGATGTCACGCCCCAGACCCAACAGATCTGACACACGACATCACTTACATTCATTCAATAATACTTAAACATTCATTTTAATTTCTTTCATAATTATAGCAATTGAATTACGACTGGGACAATTACTAAACCGGAGATACGCAGAGTTTTCTCAGAGATTAACACTCTACTACGTCACTAGTAGCAACTTTGTTACCGGAAGCCCAGAATATATTCATTGCAAATTCTTACTTAAAATCAATCCATTACTACACTTGGTGAAACTTAAACTAAATCCAACCACATACAATAAAATAATACATAAGTATTTATTCAACAGGGATAAATCAAATATTTTATCCCACGTGTCCCCAAATGAAACACTTAACAACCTAACAACTTAGGGAACCCAAGGAACAGCAGAAGCCTTGCCAAATCCGCTAAGCACACATGTACCTAATTTACCTGAAATCACCATAAACTATAATGAGTATAAAACTCAGTAAGCATACTAGTTTTTCATATATCAAATACAAATACATATATGTACACAATGCATATGTATGATATGCTGTGATCAATCAAAATCATAATCTTATCAAATCACATATCATGTAAGCGCTTACACATTCTTTCAAAACACATAATAGGAATACCATTACTCAACTACTACTTAGTAGGACTTACATATCACATATCACATAATGAGCCAAATGTCACTCGTAGGTGACATACCGTATGAGAGGAATAGTACAAGTGAGGTCTTTAAATCACACATATATAACGCTTATGCCCGAAGGTAAAAGCCAAACCCTCACCCTGATCATCGGTGAGTCCTCTCACATGTACCTATACGCCACCACACGAATTTGATGACTCACACTTCCTTTAGGTACCAATAGGATCCTCCCTACATACGGAACACATAACATATACCAATCCCGAAGGAAAGGCCACACATAAAGGCTCCACAAATCACATAAAATGCCTACTAAGTTAACAGCGAGTTCAAGTACCCTCAAATCACAAAATATTTCTCATGGACATATTACACTTCAAAAGCTTTCTTTGTTAAACGCATCTTATTTTGGAAAGCTCACTTTCAAAAAAACACATGTATGTCCATGCTCAATGTCAATGCTCACATTCATAAACATATATTCACATTTCATATCAAAATATACTTTGACATATCATAAACATATTCTTAACCCCATTTACAAAATCATACAAAACAATTATTATGTTTATTGCGATTCCAGTAGTAAGTCTAGTATACTTACCTCTTAGCACTTACAGCTACAAGGCTTAAATCTCCTTAACCAATAAATTGAGAAATACGTATGATATACTTCTTGAAATTCAAAATTCCAATTTCTTCTTCTTTTTCTTCTTCTTCTCCTCTTTCTCTCTCCTCTATTTCTCTCTTCTCTCTCTTAAAATGGGTAGCTCGACCTAAAAATGGTAAATTAGGGTTTAAAAGTGTATTTTTATACTAAGAGGCTAATTTTTGGTATTTACGAATTTGCCCCCAAAACTTTCAAAGTATAACAATTTGGTCCCTAAAATAAATCTAAAGTCATACAAATAAACCCAATACTAATCGTATATCCTTAACCTATAAAATATTACTAATAACAATATATAATTCAAGTATCACCAACATACAAATAAAATACGTATATTTATACATATATAAATACTTATTCTTACCAGTCGTGGATACTGGTTACTACATATGAACTCTTTCAGATCATACAATGTCTGAAATATTTCAAGCATCTTACCATATATTTTTAATATTAACAAATTTATTCGAAATGCTTATTGTATAAATATTAAATAATTAATATTCATACAATATTGAAATAGTACGTAAGCACCAGTTCTAACAGTAATTGTATGAAAACGATATTTTTAAACGTCAGAGATAACAAAAATAAAGACTGTATAAGATAGATGAAAAATTAACCTAACCTCTGATTGTGTAAGGTAATGACGTAAATTGACAAATCAAGCGACAAGGAATTATATAGTGTCGGCGATGAGAGAAAACATGTTAAAGAATAACAAAAATTGAGTCAATAATAATGAACATCAAGGTGGTTGGCGGCGTATAAGGACATGTTCGGTGTCAAATTGATGCAATTCCAATTACGTTGATATTGTTGGTCAATTTTTAGAAATATTAGATAAGTATTGTAAAGTCAATCGCCAAAAAATAGTAGTAATGAGAATTGAGGGTCGATTCAGGTGGTGGCCATTTACAACAACCAGTGATGTGTGAAGGGTAACAAAGAGTTCATTGGCAAGTTTTCTGAGTTCAATGGTGGTCTTGGCTTGTTGGTGCAACAATATTGGCTGGTAGTTAATTGCAGCAATAAGTGGTAAGCGGTGGCAAATGACTAATAATGATGGCAAAAAAAATAGTGACTACAATAACAATAATGGTATAATGATAATAGTTTTAGACACCAAAAAAATTTAAAAAGAAATTAAGACAGACTTATCTGAATATGCACTTTATCTAGCTCTGATACTGTGTTAGATAAATTTAGAATTTAAACTCTAATACCATCTTATAAATTAAAATTGAATCTCTAATACATGTCAAATAAATTGAATTCTTTGTATTTCCATTTTGAATAATAATTAGAAAATGTGGTATTTGTATAGAACTTAATTCTTTAATTTATATAAAAATAATTAAAACATAAAATTACGACTATAATACGAAAATTAACAAAATATAAAATACACTAAATTAAAAAATATCCTAAACCGATGATGACGAAATAAAAATACTAACTATAATAATTATTGTGCAGCGATCATCATTATTATGAATTCGTCATTTTGCCATGATACCGAATTATGGAGATAGTAGGGCGAGGTAATAATGGAGCAACTAGTTGGATTTTAAAGGATTCGGGAAATAAGTCTGTATCCGAGTATGAGGAAGAGATAATTAGTACTGTGTCAGTGTCTGTTCAGACTATTATAAAAATAAAGACTCAAGATCAGTTTGTGCTGGGTTGCATTTTGCTACTGTAGCTATGGCCGAGTAAAATTTCTTTTTCTTATGCTTTTGAGGGCATTGTTTAACAAAATGTCCTCGCTGCTTGCAGATGAAACATTTGCTAGATTTTTTTGGATAAAGATGACTTGCACTTATTATAATACTTTTTCTTCCTTAGCTTGTAAGGATCTTGAAATCTGAGCTTTCTATAGTGCTTTTTCTTTTTGGTACTACTGCTGCATGTTTTCTGTTTTTGACACTTAATTAACAAGTATGGGTGTTCACATGTCTTTTGAATCTTTTTTTCCGTATGATTAATGTCACGCCCTAGACCCAAAAAATCTGACACACGACATAACTTATAGTCATTCAATAATGTGCATTCATAAATAATATTGTATAAAATTTCAAAGTTTAATTTAACATAGAAATCCTTAGAAAGTTGCTAGTAAGTTCAATACTAAAATCAACCCCTAACCTAAAATATAAACATAAACATTTTAAACTACTCTTAATACATATCTCAATCCATGATATATATTTCACTTCAAAATCACTACCAAAAGTATTTTAAACTATTTTATTCTATATCCTTAAAAATCTATTAATCAAATATTGTAATAAGTTGATACTCTTTAGCAAATCACAGCAATTTAATCACATTGATCTAAATTCTCAATTCTAAGTATATCATATTAGACATATAATCTTATCATATTCCATAAATTCGTAATTTTTTAAGATCATTCAGCAGATCAAAAATTATTTTTTTCTCTATATCATACTGTTAACACAGGAAATTTTTAGAATTTCAGGGTCATTTTGGTAAATTCACTAAAAATTCAATTTTTAGAATTTTCAATTAATTCAATATCTCAATTGATTATAAACATGTCTAATTTCATATAATCAAAATTAAAAATCAGAATTGAATCACAACAATTTATAAAATTCTTGGATCAAGAGACTATCAAGTAGAAATTCTGCAATTAATCATGATTTATCAAGCTATCTACATAGATCATCATCAATTCTCACAATATCTTACGAAATACACATCAAATCCTCAATTGTACATATTTTTAGAAATTAAAACTTAAAGGAATTAACTAATTTAACACCAAAAAACTATGAAATAGTTATAATATACCTCTTAAAGCTTAAATTCTAACTTTCTTCTTCTTCTCTTTCTCTTCCCTTTCTTTCTCTCTTTTCTCACTCTAAAAGAGGTAGCTCGATCAAAATGAGTGAATTAGGGTTTTAAATATGTATTTTTATACTAAGAGACTAATTTTTAATTTTTACAAATCAGCCCCAAAACTTTTAAAGTATTATAATTTGGTCTCTAAAATAAATCTAAAGTCTTACAAATAAACCCAATACTAATAGTATGTCCTTAACCTACTACAAACATTACTAATAATAATACATAAATTAAGTATCACCCACATACAAATCAAATATGTATATTTATATATATATATATATAAATACATATTCTTACTGACTGTGGATACTGGTTACTACAGTTAAAGTCTTTAAAAAATTTGTGACGAGCATATAGTTTATTAAGAACTAAAAGAATGAACTGTTGACCTGCACGAATGGATGTGTTTGTGAGATTTCTGCCTTTTGCCTCAATTATTCTCAAAGCTTATTGTCCAAGGGATTCTGGGATAAAGTTGAGATATGCCTACTTTAAGTTAGGATCATCAACACCTAACATGTAGTATCTGAATACACATTGTTTGAAGTGTTTTTCAAAGTCTTTTCTTTTGAAGAAACAACATTTCAACTTGAAAAATTCTTCCCTTACTTTGTCTACAAGATGGGTTTCCTCACTAACAAATTATGTAAAGATAAAGCTTATAAACTACTCAATTGTTGTTGAATGTTGTAGCATTTGTTATCTGTATTCTCTCAAGTGTAGATACCAATATTTTAGTATCCATTAGAATCTTGTAACAGATTTCTATATTACGTTAGCAACAGACGTATTAGGCTTTTGAGATTCTATTACGCACCAAGCTTGGAATTCAAAGATTTGTCCACCCATTTCGTTGGAGGAAGGTCATCAATAGTAAAACAGTTCTTTTTCTCAGAGAAATTTTCAAGCTGTCTTGTTGCAGGTTGAGTCATTGGTATTGTATATTTTTCATCCATGGAATATGAATCATATTCTTCTATAGCATGATGTGATGTTTAGGGATCATTAGGAGTGTTCATAAACTGTTATGGTGCTGAAACTAATTATGAATTTGAATAGGTGTGAAAGGTTGTATCAGTTAGACTTTATGAGGGCAAACTCCTTGGAGTAAATAATTGTGAGCCACTAACTGAGCTTGAGACTTTTGTATTGGTTACATAAACTAAATAAGAGCTTTGCCTTACTGCTATAAACTGCACTTCAGATGGTCTACGAAAGATCTTGGCATGGGACGTGCCATAAATGGCATAGAGACTTTTAGGAGTCTGGTTTGTAGTATTATAGTTTTTGTTGATAATTGTGGGAGAGTTGTAGAATGTGTAGTATTATAGTTTTTGTTGATAATTGTGGGAGACTTCCATAAATGGCTGTTTGGGTTCTTTTCTTTTACCTTTTGGGTTTGAACTCAAGCTGTCTTTGTTGTACTCCTTTGAATTTTTTTTTTTTTGGGACAAGTTTAGAACTATCACCAAAGATGGAGAATGAACTTATGTTGAAAGACTGGGATGTTTTAGGCAAAGTGTATGCAGGTTTCCAAGGTTGCATGAAATATTTTTCAAAGATTTATAATTGTGATTTCAAATGGTTGATTTTTCTTTCTTGTTCAGCAAATGGAAGTCATTGCCGCAAGAGATCAAAGATATACTCATGAAGATTTTTGATTTATAATCTAAGTTTATCAAGGAGATTTTGATGTATGTTAAAGCCTGTGTCAATCTTGGCTTCCATTATTTGTTAAGATTCTTCAATTTGTTAGAGCATCTGAATTTGTGCTATGGCATTCTTTGATTGCCAATTTAGCACTATTTCAGTATAGCTTATTTACTTGAATGAGCCATCAGCTTCTCGGATATTGGGATGCTTTACTTTCTATTGTTGGAAAGTATTTTTCTTGGGCTTTGTTTAAAGGGGTAGTGGTGGAAAGTCTGGAGGGGAAAACATACGTATTTGTGGAATTTGTTGTGCTAGTTTAACAGGCTTGTATTTTAGGAAAGGCTTTGGCTAACGATAACTTTGGGGAGGAAATTTGTCTAGTTTTGGCTTATGTGAGTAATAAAGAACATAATAGTCAAACTTTTCTGAAGGTTCTCCTAATAATCCAACACCTGAATCACCACGATCATACATTTCTTTGAGGATTTGCTAAGAACTTTTTTTTACTCTTCCATTTTCTTTTCGTATAATTCTCATCATCTGAATGACGATCATTAATGTAATCTTTACACTGACAGAACAAGTCCCAATAGTAATTACCATCAAGTGCTTTAAAAGGATAAATTGGATTTGTTTGCCATCAAAATAAATTATAGGTAAATTTTCTTTGAGCTCAGGCTTGTGTGCACTTGGCTATATCATGAATTGTATAGAAAAAAGACACGGAGGAGCTGAAGGGCTAGGCTTTTCAAAATTAATTTTTGTTTAGTCATCATTTCTTTGAATGAAAGAATGTTTTGTTGACTGTATGGGTTTTGAAGTATGGCTCTGTTTGTAATTTTATTCATACTTGGGGACCCAAGTATTTAAAAGGATTTTGACAAACTTTTTATTTGTAAGCTGTCTTGGAACATAAGTGCAGAAGGACACTTTTGCAAAGTCTACTCTAATGAGCAATGCATCATGACTCAAATGCGGGGTGCTAAAGTCTAGATCATGATTTTGAACTCGATAAACCATCTGGTAGTGGAGCGTTGCAGCATAAGTTTCTATTTCAAGAACAACACTAGTAATCTGTATTTGTGCCTTTAAAGCTGATGTGAGAGCAAGATCTGAGATAAGCATGCAAAAATTGGGGTAAAGTGTCATCAGTACTACACCCGCATTGAGAGGTGTTTGAATAGTATGCATGCATCTTTATAAGATGAGAACCTTGAGTCTAACAAGGTTATTCTAGCAACAGTCTCAAGACATTTTCTTCCATGGAAGGTTAAAGCAAACCTTATTGCACCGAAGTAAAGGTGTGTGTATCCTTCCTGTAACCATTGAGGGATTAGGTCAATTAGGAATTATAAAGAAACCAATTATTCTTCTGTTGTTGCTGGAATGAAGCAATGATCAAATCGTGTAGCTTGAACATCCTTTTTTATTTTTAACTTTGAAGGCGTGATAAGATGTTTGATGGGAGAAAAGAGAGATTTTTGTAGTTTTAAGAAGGTGTGGTATAGGTTTATAATATGTAGGTTGGTGACAGGAATTTTTTATTCTTCTGAAAGATAGGTAATCCTATAGAGATTATCTATCTTTAAGATATACGTGGATATAAAAGAATGAGAATGAGTAAGGGTAGATGAGGAAGAAGGATAATATATGATGAGGAATAAGAGATGAGGATTCCATTATCATTCAAGTTGAATTCCCTTTCGTAGGCTTACAAAGATTTAAAATAAATATGGCTCTGTTACCAAATTAGGGAAAGGGTCAATCCTTGAGGTATGCACTGACCAAGCTTATGAATGCCTCACTTAAGAGGATAAACTAGCCAGTCCATTGCTTTTTAACCTATTGCCTTTATCGATACCTTTGCAAATATTAAAAATGAACATGGTTATGCCAAATTGGGGAGAATACCAACCTTTAAGGTATACACTGACCAAGCCTATGAAGGCTTCTCACTTAAAAGGATAAGTCAGCCAATCCATTGCATTTTAACTTATTGCCCTTATCGGCACTTTTGCCTTGGCAGGACTTATGATGGTTCTTATGCATTCAGGATATGAGCTATGACATGTACTTTATAATACTAGCCTTTTAGGAGGGTTGGAAACCCCCAGTTAGATCTTTATTATACCATTTTCTTTCTAAGTTAGGACTGCTTTAGAGAATTGAAAGTAGAGATTTTAGAAACTCATTTTGAAGAGAACACACGTATTTTATTACTAATAGGTTTTTTAGGCTTCACTCGCTCTCAATACAATTGAGGAGATGGATTCTTTATATAGACAATGAGAATCCAAACACTCATATTACATGACAAAATACAATTGGCTAGCAAATTAAAGTGACACGCAAGCCTTACAGACACAGTTAGCTAGCATGATTAAAACACCTTTAATAAAGAAAACACACTCGTGCACACTTTTTTGTTTATAAAATTTTATTTGTATATGAATAAAATTCTGTTAATATTCATGTAGTGTGCATATCAATTTTGTGTAACTTCCGATACATATTTTATTTCAATTAAAACTTCAATTATCTATCGCTAGTCCTGAATTTTGTAATGCTATACTTATACGAATAATGTTACATATTTTAAATAGTATCTCAATTTTTTTTTAATTTTAAATGATGTGTTCAGTTATTATAGGGTTGTGAAATAGTATTATAAACAATTTTAAAATTTATATTATTTCACCAACTAATAATTACTTGACACTTCAATTTAAAATACAAAATTTGAAACATTATTTGAAAAGTGAAGCATCACTCGTACTTATATATCTTAAAAAATAATGATACACTTTATAATGTTATTCCATAAATTTTATCCTAAATGATATGTGGAATAATTATTAACTAGTAAAAATAGTATAGTGATTAATTTTAAAAATTATATTATTTTATTACTTAATAATTACTTAACATATTAATTTAAAATAATATTTAAAAAGAATAACATTGTTCATACTTTCTATCACTCTATGACATATTATTTATTGGTATTTCTCTTTTACATAACACATTTTGAAAGATGCAATGCAATTAATACGTGAATGATACAAAGTAAAAAGTTTGTATCTCTTTATGACGTAATATTTATTGGTATTTCTATTTTACATGACATATTTATTGACGGATGCGTTGCAATTAAAACATAAATTATGCAATTAAAAGTCAATATTAAAACGTGATACTCATATAATCTATTCAATCCATGGTTAAGTGGATATTTGATTTTTCAATTCAATCGAACCGATCAAAATATAAAATTCAATGAAATCTATTGAAAATTTTTAGATCAAATTCAATTTGATATAAAAGGATAACTATATATGACCTCTTTATTTTTCTGACAAAAAATATATGACCTCTTTATTATTTTAAACATTATCCATTTATCTTTGACGTTTTATATTATTCAAAAAAATTTGTTGTTATAAATATTTTATTAAATTCTAATTATTATTGTCTTTTTATTGATCTACCCTTACATTATTGATATAGTTGTTTTACTATTTTTTAATATTAAAATAATAAAAATTATAACATATTTATGTTAGGATGAAAGAATGATTGTTTTAATTATTTATTTTATATTTAAAAATTTTATTAATTATTTTACTTTTTAAATGCACTAATATTTAATATTTTTTGAAAAAGAATAAAGATATTACGATTTTATTATTTTTTAGTAATTTTATTTTAAAAATAATAAAAACTATAATTCATTTATTCTTTCTAATGATCATTAAATATTAATGTATCAAAAAAAATTAAATATTGATAAAAAATAAAATAAAAATAAAATAATTAAAACGTTCATCCTTCCACCACAACATAAACATGTTATGGTCATTCTAATTATCTTTTTAGTATTTTTTAATAATAAAAATCATAACATATTTATTCTTTCTAATGAATATTAAATACTAATGTATTTAAAAAAATTAAATATTAATAAAATTATAAAATATAAAAGAAAAACCTAAAATAATTAGAATGTTGATCATTCCATTTGTGTTATAGTTGTTATTATTTTAGTATTATTTTTAAAATATATTATTAATTTTAACAAAAGTAATAATAAAAAAGATGACGACAACAATTATGTCATTAATATAAAAGAAAATTAATAAAAAGACAATAAGAGTAATAACATAGGATTTTTTTTAATAATATAAAATATTAGAGAGTAAATGAATAATACTCAAAACAAAAAAAGGGTAATTGATCGCGGCCCAATCTAAAACTATAATAAAAATACTATTTTTATTCAAAAATTATCAAATAAATTAACTACTCAAGCTCAAAATGAGTTGTTCATTAAGTTATGACTTAAATTACTGAATAGGCTCACTAATTATAAACTTATTAAAAAAATTGTATCAAATGGATTGGATTTTTGACACCCCTAACAACAAACTCTCTTTGAAAAATATATTGTTTGAAACCCATTTTACTTGTAGGAGTACATTTGATTATGCAATAAAGTTGGAAGCAAGAATACACCCAAATTTACTATGGTTATAGTCCAACTTATGGTAACTTAATTGAGTTGAGATTATGTAATAACCAATATCTTTAACCGGTAAGAATATGTATTTATATATATATATATATATATAAATATACATATTTTATTTGTATGTGGGTAACACTTGATTTATGTATTGTTATTAGTAGTGTTTGTATAGGTTAAGGACATACTATTAGTATTGGGTTTATTTAAAAGACTTTATATTTATTTTAGAGACCAAATTATAATACTTTGAAAGTTTTTTGGACAAATTCATAAATACCAAAAATTAGCCTCTTAGTATAAAAATACACTTTTGAAACCCTAATTCAATCATTTTGGTCGAGCTACCTCTTTTAGAGTGAGAAAAGAGAGAAAGAAAGAGGAAAGAAAGAGAAGAAGAAGAAAGTTGGAATTTAAACTTTAAGAGGTATATTACAACCCTTTCTTAGTTTTTTGGTGTTAAATTAGTTAATTCCTTTAAGTTTTAATTTCTGAAAATATGTACAATTGAGGATTTGATATATATTTTGTAAGATATTGTGAGAATTAATGATGACCTATGCAGATAGCTTGATAAATCATGATTAATTACAGAATTTCTACTTGATAGTCTCTTAATCCAAGAATTTTATAAATTGTTGTGATTTAATTCTGATTTTTAATTTTGATTATATGAAATTAGACATGTTTATAATCAATTGAGACATTGAATTGATTGAAAATTCTAAAAATTGAATTTTTAGTGAATTTATCAAAATAACCATGAAATTCTGAAATTTTCCTATGTTAACAGTATGATATAGAGAAAAATAATTTTTAATCTGCTGAATGATCTTAAAAAATTATGAATTAATGGAATATGATAAGTTTATATGTCTAATATGATATACTCAAAATTGAGAATTTAGATCAATGTGGTTAAATTGTTATGATTTGCTAAAGAGTATCAGCTCATTGTAGTATTTGATTAACAGATTTTTAAAGATATAGAATAAAATAGTTTTAAAATACTTTTGGTAGTGATTTTGAAGTGAAATATTTATCATGGATTTAAATATGTGTTAAGAGTAATTCTGTGATAGTTTTATAATTTTTGGGTTAGTATATGATTTTATAAAATTGGGAGATTTAATGTCTGGTTTCTTCTCTTGCTGTACTTGTGGTTGAAAGCCAGGAGGAGCTTTGGAATGCTGTCCCTGATTATTGTTGCTCCAAGAGAAGTTGGGTTGATGTCTCCATCCTGGATTGTAAATATTTGAGTTGGGATTGTTGCGGTTGAAGTCCCCTACATATTGAGCAGTCTCCATGCATTGTCCATTAGTATGATTTCCTCCACAGAAATCGCAAGTAATAGGTTGACTCTTGATGGCATTAACTCCCAAGTTGCTTAATTGTTTGGTCAAGAGATTGACTTGGGCGGATAATGTGGTCAAAGTGTCTACTTCGTGTAGTCCAGCGATCTTTCTTGTGGTTGATCTTTCAGTGAGCCATTGATAGGCATTGGACGCCATCTCATCTAGTAGATCATATGCTTCATCAGTGGGCTTGTTCATGAATGCTCCTCCAGCTGCAACATCTACTATTGTTCTGCATTGACCGGCTAATCCATTGTAGAATATTTTTACAAGCAACCACTTTGAAACTCCATGATGAGGACATTTTCTTTGCATATCTTTGTATCTCTCCCATGCCTCATAAAGAGATTCTCCATCTAGTTGTAGGAATGATGTGATGTCGTTCCTCATCTTGGCAGTTTTAGCAGGTGGAAAGAATTTGGCGATGAACTTTTGTGCAAGATCATCCCATGTAGCTATAGATCCAGATGGAAGTGATAGTAGCCAGCTTTTTGCTTTGTCTCTCAAGGAAAAAGGAAACAATCTTAGTCGGATTGCATCATCGGACACCCTATTGTACTTGAATGTGTCACATATCTCCAAGAAGTTGATAATGTACATATTTGGATCATCATTGGGCAGTCCACCAAATTGTACCGAATCCTTGAGCATTTGAATCGTGCTTAGCTTGATCTCGAAGTTGTTAGCTTGAACAGTTGGTCTTTGAATGCTTGAATAGATTCCATTGACTAGGGGAACAGCATATTCCCTTAGTGGTCTTGCGTCATTGTCGGGTACAATTGGTAAGTGATCTTCCATGGTGTTACCTTGATTTTGCTCTCTTCTAATTCTTCTTAAAGTTCTTTTAATTTCTGGATCAAAAGTAATCAAGTCTTTATTTTTCGATCTTCGCATGTACCTCGAAAGAAAGTAAGTAAAACTAAATTAAGAAAAATAAAAATGAAAAAAATTCTAAAGTAAAAACTAGAAAGATTGGTATTAATATTGGCGAAAAAGTAGTTTAATTATCCCCGGCAACAGCGCCAAAAACTTGATGCGATATTTTTATATCATAAAATTAAGTGCAAGTATACACTATCGTATGCAAGTAATAAAGAGACTAAATAAGTCGGATGTCGAACTCATAGGAATAATTTTTTTCTTTTCTACCAAGTACTAAAATTATGTCTTTTTAATAATTATTCAGAAAAATAAAAATTTAAGAATGAATGTAGAAAATATAAAAGTAAAAACACAATGCAATGAGAATTAAGTGATAGCAATATAGAGAAAACCTAAGATTAATACTATCCCTCAATACGCTTTCTAATGATTAATCTTCTAATATTTAACTCCCTTAGTCTTTGTTATTGATCAAGACACTAATGTATCTACAAGCCTCTTCCAAGGTTATGCAAGTATACATTAATTTACCAAATACCTATATTCCTATGGTACTTATAATAAATTAAGTTTCATTAAGATTAGGTCTTATTGATCATACATGCCAATTAGGTATATTCCTATCCTAAATTGAAACTTGCATATGCAACATTGAATGTTACTCTACAATCATGCATCAAATTACCTAGGTCTAAATATTATGATTCCTCTTCCGAGTTTATCAATAATATTACCAATTCATTCACTATATATTGGCCAGATATATTGAAGCATTAAACATAAGTAATTTAAATATCAAAGGACTAAGTTTATTAAATATTAAAAAGATATGACAATTAAGTACACATATTGAGTTCAAATATTAACCCTAGAAAATAAGTTTAGTTTATAGCTACTAGAGAATCACAGTAATAAAAATAAAAATAAAATATGATATAATCAATTGCAAACCGATATAGACGTCGAATTGCTCTTAATTGCGCTGCCTAAGATCTCTTGATGCCGAAGAACGCCTTGAATCTCTCTCTAAAGTTGCCTCAATTAAACTCCTATTGCTCTCCAAGACTCGTGCTCTGTATTCTTGGTGCTCTTGGGTCGTCTTGGATTGATTCTTAAAGGCTGGGAACGAGTGACTTTTTATAGGGATTGATTTGAGCTTGAAAATCTCAATTCTCGTCGGATTAGGACTCGCGCTACCGCTGGGGCGCTATGCAGTTATCGCTGGGGCGACACGTGAAAACACCTTCACCGCTGGAGCAGTGGGTTGATAGCGCTGGGGCTCTGTCTCATCGCTGGCGCGGTGACTGTTTGACGTTGGGGGGCCAGATGCGACTTCAACAGGTCGTTTTCCTTATTTTAATCACTATTACAGCGTTGGGGCGATAATCCTCTTGGCGCTGGGGCGATGAACACCTACTTTGAAAACTTTACATTTTAGTCCCTATTTTCGCTCCTTTTGTATTCTTTCTTTAAATTTCGTTCAAGTCCCTATAAATAACAATAATGCACATAAATAGTCATCTATTCTCATAAAATCATAAAATATCAATAATAAAAACATGAGAAAATATATGACAAATTTGCCCTTATCATCCATAAGAAATCTTTTGTGTTTTAAGGATGCTTGAACTCACTGTTAACTTAGTAAGCATTTTATGTGATTTGTGGAGCCTTTATGTGTGGCATTTCCTTTGGGTTTGGTATATGTTATGTGTTCCGTATATAGGGAGGATCCTATTGGTACATAAAAGAATAGTGAGTTATCACATTAGTGTGATGGCGTATTGGTGCATGTGAGATGACTCACCAATATCAGGGTGAGGGTTTGGCTTTTACCCTCGGGATGAGCATTATATATGTGTAATTTAAAAACCTCAATTGTACTATTCCTCTCATACGGCATGTCACCTACGAGTGACATTTGGCTCATTATGTGATATGTGATATGTTAGTCCTACTAAGTAGTACTTGAGTGATGGTATTTCTATTATATATTTTGAAAGAATATGTAAGTGCTTACATGATATGTGATTTGATAAGATTATGATTCTGATTTATCACAGCATATTATACATATGCATTGTGCACATATATGTATTTGTATTTGATATATGAAAAACTAGTATGCTTACTGAGTTTTATTGTCACGCCCCAGACCCAAAAGATCCGACACATGACATCACTTACATTCATTCAATGTATGTGCACTCATAAATAATATTACACAAAATTTCAATCTTTAATCCAATATAGAAATCCTTAGTAAGTTGCTAGTAAGTTCATCACTAAAAATCAACACATAACCTAACATAAAAATATAAACTTCTATTGACAATATTTAAATATTCATTTCAATTTCTTTCAGAATTATAACAATTGAATTATGACTGGGACAATTAGTAAACCAGAGATACGTAGAGTTTTCTCAGAGATTAACACTCTACTACGTCACCAGTAGCAACTTTGTTACCGAAAGCTCAGAATATATTCATTGCAAATTCTTACTTAAAATCATTCAATAACCACACTTGATGAAACTTAAACCAAATCCAATCCACACATAATAAAATAATATATAAGTATTTATTCAATAGGGACAAATCAAATATCATATCCCATGTGTCCCCAAATGAAACACTCAGCAACCTAGAAACTTAGGGAACCCAAGAAACAACAGAAGTCTTGCCAAATCTGCTAAGTACACATGTACCTTATTTACCTGAAATCACCATAAACTATAATGAGTATAAAACTCAGTAAGCATACTAGTTTTTCATATATCAAATACAAATACATATATGTACACAATGCATGTGTATGATATGCTGTGATAAATCAAAATCATAATCTTATCAAATCACATGTCATGTAAGCGCTTACACATTCTTTCAAAATATGTAATAGGAATACCATCACTCAACTACTACTTAGTAGGACTTACATATCACATATCACATAATGAGCCAAATGTCACTCGTAGGTGACATACCGTATGAGAGGAATAGTACAAGTGAGGTTTTTAAATTACACATATATAATGCTCATGCCCGAAGGTAAAAGCCAAACCCTCACCCTGATCATCGGTGAGTTCTCTCACATGCACCAAAACGCCACCACACGAATATGATGACTCATTCTTCCTTTAGGTACCAATAGGATCCTCCCTACATACGAAACATATAACATATACTAATCCCAAAGGAAAGGCCACACATAAAGGCTTCACAAATCACATAAAATGACTATTAAGTTAACAGTGAGTTCAAGCATCCTTAAAACATAAAATATTTCTCATGGACATATTACACATCAAACGCTCTCTTTGTTAAACACATTCCACTTTGAAAGCTCACTTTCAAAAACACATATATGTCATATATGTCTATGCTCACATTCATAAATACATATCTTCATATTTCATATCAAAATATACTTTGACATAATATAAATATATTCCTAACCACATTTACAAAATCATACAAAACAATTACTATGTTTATTGTGATTTCAGTAAAAAGCCTAGTATACTTATCTCTTAACACTTTCAGCTACAAAGACTTAAATCTCCTTAACCTATCAATGGAGATTAATCATTTCCTGAACCTTAACATTCATACAAAATACTTTAAATAGCTTATAAAATTACACATATTGCACTTATTGCATAGAATTGGTCTAATTACTTGGTTTCTCAAAATCTGTCATTCTGACCACTTACACTTAACAAAATTTTCTTATACATCAAATGATGTCAAATTACTCTAAAATCAGAATATATCATTCTTGACTCATATATCCTTTTTATATATAAATATTATATCAAAATTCCTACAAAATCTATTCCATACACACCATCGAATCCAAACTACTAACCTGACAGGATCAAGATATTTACTAAATAGTATTCAATCTCTCAATTTTATAAAATCATATACTAACCCAAAAATTATAAAACTACCACATAACTACTCTCAATACATATCTCAATCCATGATATATATTTCACTTCAAAATCACTACCAAAAGTATTTTAAACTATTTTATTCTATATCTTTAAAAATCTGTTAATCAAATATTGCAATAAGTTAATACTCTTTAGCAAATCATAGCAATTTAACCACATTGATTTAAATTCTCAATTCTGAGTATATCATATGAGACATATAAACTTATCATATTTCATAAATTCGTAATTTTTTAAGATTATTCAGCAGATCAAAAATTATTTTTCTCTATATCATACTGTTAACACAAAAAAATTTCAGAATTTCAGGGTCATTTTGATAAATCACAACAAATTTAATTTATGAAATTTTCAATCGATTCAAAGTCTCAGATGATCTTAAACATGTCTAATTTCATGTACTCAAAATTCAAACCCAGAATCAAATCACAACAATTTATAAAATTCTTGGATTTAGAGACTATCAAGCAGAAATTCTACAATTCATTATGATTTATTAAGCTATCTACATAGATCATCATCAATTCTCACAAGATCTTACGAAATACACATCAAATCCTCAATTATACATATTTCCAGAAATTAAAACTTAAAGCAATTAACTTAATTAACACCAATAAATTGAGAAATAGTTGTGATATACCTCTTAAAATTCAAGATTTCAATTTCTTCTTCTTTTTCTTCTCTTTCTCTCCCCTCTATTTCTCTCTTCTCTCTCTCTACAGGGATAGCTCGACCCAAAAATGAGTAAATTAGGATTTTAAAAGTGTATTTTTATCCTAAGAGGCTAATTTTTAATATATTATGAATTTGTCCAAAAAACTTTCAAAGTATTACAATTTGGTCCCTAAAATAAATCTAAAGTCTTGCAAATAAATCCAATACTAATAATATGTCATTAACCTATACAAATACTACTAATAACAATATATAAATCAAGTATCAACCATATACAAATAAAATATGTATATTTATATATATATATATAAATACATATTTTTACCGGTTGTGGATACTGGTTACTACATTTATACTCATTATAGTTTATGGTGATTTCAGGTAAATAAGGTACATGTGTGCTTAGCGGATTTGGCATGGCTTCTACTATTCTTTGGGTTCCCTAAGTTGCTAAGTTGTTGAGTGTTTCATTTGGGGACACGTAGGATAAGATATTTGATTTGTCCCTGTTGAATAAATACTTATGTATTATTTTATTGTGTGTGCTTGGATTTGGTTTAAGTTTCACCAAGTGTGGTTAATGGTTGATTTTAAATAAGAATTTACAATAAATATATTCTGCGCTTCCGGTAACAAAATTGCTACTGGTGACGTAATAGAGTGTTAATCTCTGAGAAAACTCTGCGTATCTCAGATTTACTAATTGTCCCAATCATAATTCAATTGTTATAATTCTAACAAAAAAAAAAATTGAAATAAATATTTAAATATTATCAATAAAAGTTTATATTTATATATTAAGTTATGAGTTGATTTTAGTGTTGAACTTACTAGTAATTTGTTAAGGATTTTTATATTGAATTAAAGTTTAAAATTTTGTATAATATTATTTATGAGTGCATATTATTAAATGAATATAAGTGATATCGTGTGTCAAATTTTTTGAATTTGGAACGTGACAGATTAAGTCTCCTAATATTATTTTAAGTAAATGTGTTAAAGAATAAATAGCTTAACTAATATTAATAACTTTTGCAAGTGGAATACTAGTGCAAATTAATCACACAAAATATGTAAGACCCCTTTTAATGGAAAAATCACATTGTGCGGATTGGATTCCAACACTCTTAATAAAATCTTTGTTTAAAAGATGTTATCATAATTGAATTTTCAACATCCTAATAAGTCAAAAGAACACAAAATTCTTATACAAACTATTTTATACAAATTAACATGATATATAAATATTGATCCACGTGATTTATTTTAATTTATTTTATTAATTTTCATATTTTATCCGATTAATACTTACATACAATAATAGTTTTCATATTTTAACTTATACAATCACATTTTTCTTAATGATAAATAGTATTTCATAGGAAAAGAAACAAGAAATACTATTTATCCTAAAAAAATGGTATTTCTTACAATTTGGTTTGCTTTTTATTTTTTATTTTTGACAACTTTTGTCGACAGTTTTTTTTTATGGTCCGACTATTTTGTCTATTTCAGAGACGATATTTTATCGAGTATAGAGGAGTCGACGACTTACTGGTGGTAGATCTGCTTGTTCTCCAGCCCTTTAACGATCGTTGTTGCGTCTTTTAGCAGTATTGATATTTTGATTTCAACTGTGTTAGTTTGACTTTGATGACTCCACTCACGGTATGTTGTTGGACCATTACCTTTGGTCGATCGATTTTAATAGTTTTCTATTAGAATCTGCAGGCCTGTCTTGTTGTCCTCTTACTATATGAAGTCGCTCTCCACTTTGATAGCAAGATCTGAGTTCTAACCGCTGCTCTCCTCTCACAAGAGACTTGCAGTCACTTCTATCTTAGGGTATTCTTGTTGACGATGCCCAATTTTTGGTCACTTTTTGAAACTTTTGGTGTTGGTGTTTTGATGTTGTTGTTTGTTTTGTGTATTGTTTTTAAATATATTATTTTATTTATTTGAGCAGTGGATGTATCTCCTCATTCTACGTGAGGGTTATTCATTTTTTTTTTACATTTTATTATTCAAATTATTTTCTCATTTTTAAAAAAAATTTATTTTTCTCTTTAAAAATTAGTCTTCGTTAAGGGTTAGTGTTTAAACATTATTTGTAGGTCATGTAATTATATTTGTTATTATATTTGTTACAAATATATTTGTTATTATATTTTCAACAAATTCAATTATTAAAAAAAAAAGTATTCCTTAGAATTTATTGTTAAAAAAGTAAGACCTTTTTTTATTTATTTAAAAAGTAAGTTTTTCTTTTTTATTTTTTTGTTGAACGGAAAAACAAGACTTTGTTATTAGAGAACCACACACCCCGCCCCAGCCCGGCAGCGGCACGCACTTTAGCTCTGTGATTACAACAACACTACTCCAATTCTTGAGCAAATTTTCGGTCTTTCTTAAATTGGCAAATTGTTTTTGTTAAATTTATTTGAACATAAAACTCCCAGTAAGCTTCAAATTAATTAATTTTAGTACTTAGATCCAATAAGCGGTGACCTTATCACAGTAACAAAATTGAGTTAAACTAAAAAAATTCTACATATTGTTAAAAAACAAAATAAAATAAAATTAGCAGAACTAGGAACAAGGATTGATAAAAAATAAATAAATAAATATAACAGAAATGAGAAGAATAAGAATTATCGTAATAATAAAATAAATAGGAAATAAAACTAGGCGTAAGCGATGCTTATAAAAACCTTGTAAAAATCATAATTTGATTTTGTCTTACGAACCGGAATTTCCAACCCTTCTTAGTCATTTAAAAAGGAAATCTCTTTAAAAGCAGACTCTCACCCCCAAATACCTTCCCCATCTTTCACCCGCTTAATCATAATAGCATAACTCGATGAACCCGTATTAGTTTTCCTCCGCGATTCACGTCTCGTACGTAAGCGCTCTTTCCAATTGCTTTACGGTACCTTTTTTTTTCCCCTCGTTTGACGATGCAATTGGAAGAGAATTCATTAGTTTTGCTATCGCATTGTTTGATTTCTGTTTTGTTTACTCGCAATTTCGTGCTTTGTTCTTTTTTTTGGTCGGTAAACGATGTCGCGTAATTCTCTTATTATTCGTATTAAATAATAATTGTGATTTTTTTAGGGTTCTTATACACATATTTTTGCTGTACCATTTTTTTTCTTTTTTACTTATACCTAATACGATCGTATTATTTAATTATGCTTGACAATGAGTGGTGACAATGAGTGGCTTTTGACGGCTTGGTAATTTTGATTTAATATTGTTTACGAATTTTAGGGTTTTTTTTATTCCATCTATTGTCTGTACATCCGTTTGGGTATATTTGCTGTTTTCCTGGAATTGATTTTTTTTTTGGTTTCAAATGTTTGGTTCAGTTTTATAATTACTTTGTACATGGAAAATAAATGGTGACTATTATGTTTTTGCTTGGAGAAAGAAAATAAATTGTATCTGTTTGTGTTTATAGAATCTGCTTGTGGAAAAAAAAATAGTGTATTATGATGCTCATTATTAGTTTGATGCAAGGAACATTTTGGTTATATGCATAATTTATTTACAGATTATAGACTTTCTACTTGCAGATAGTTACTGTTTAGCAATGGAGCGCAAGACAACTGACTTGGATCAAGGATGGGACTATATGCAGAAGGGGATATTAAAACTGAAAAGGATTTTGGAAGGGCAACCCGAGTCACATTTTAGCTCGGAGGAATACATGATGCTCTACACGTATTGACTTTGTTCTTTTTCAATTTTATAAAGTTTATTAACTGTCACTTGCTGGTTGTTTGGTAGGCAGTATTATTTGCGTTGGATGACTCCGTGTTATTTCTTTTACAGAACCATCTACAATATGTGCACCCAAAAACCTCCTCACGACTATTCTCAACAGCTGTATGACAAGTACAAGGAAGCATTTGAAGAATATATATCTTCAACAGTGAGGATTATTGCCATTGTTTTTGCTCATAATTTTATTACAATGGCTTCTGCTGTTCCATTAGACATTTTATATATTGAATTATTCAGGATAAAAATTCTAATATGCTCTCTGTTTGGTATCGACATTGATTTATGTTATGATTGTTCCATTGATGGATACGGGACTATGTTCCACATCTGTTCCATTGGTGGATCTTCAAATAGATTTGTTAGTCCCATCCCTTAGTATTTATGCAATGTTATTGGAACACGTTTATTGCATTTAGTTGTGTTTATATGTCTGATTGATTTTGGTATATAATATATTTTCGGATAAGTTTATTGCATCCAGGTGTGTTCATTCCATGTGGTTTTGGTATTAATATCTTTTGTTTCCTTGTTGTGGAGTTTTATGGCAAAAGAATAACATGAACCCACTATAGTTACATGTATTTTTTTTCTTTTTTTCAAGAAACAGAACTCTTAAGAGAGGTTGGTTATTTTTGGTGCTTGTGCCAACTTTCTTATTTGTATATTATCTTGTAGAATAGATGTCATCTGATTGTTTTGTTTTATTTACCAGGTATTACCGTCTTTAAAAGAGAAGCACGGCGAATTTATGTTGAGGGAGCTTGTGAAAAGATGGGTCAATCATAAAGTTATGGTTAGATGGTTGTCACGCTTCTTCCATTATCTCGATCGCTACTTCATTGCTCGGAGGTCACTTCCTCCGCTCAATGAAGTTGGACTGACTTGCTTCCGGGATCTGGTTTGTCACGAGTTCTTCTAATGGCAGCATATATGTTCTACTTGGGTAAACTTTCATATGGTTTTTGGATTCTTATGAATTATTCTGACTTCTTTAATTTCACTAATTTCAGGTTTATGCAGAACTAAAGGGTAAAGCCAAAGATGCTGTAATTGCTTTAGTGAGTTCATTGTGTGGTGGCCTACTGTGACTTTTTGCAACTGTCTTTGAATGACTATTGTTTTCTGATGGTTTTTAAGCATATTTCTTGAAAATTCATTGCCTCTAAATACAAAGTGTTCTTTTGCTTCTTACTTAGCGTAAAGGTTATATAACTATTGCTCTGTACCAGATTGACACAGAACGCGAGGGAGAACAGATTGACAGAGCATTGTTGAAGAATGTACTGGATATATTTGTTGAGATTGGAATGGGACAGATGGATAGTTATGAAAAGGATTTTGAAGAACACATGCTTCAGGATTCTGGTGCTTATTATTCTCGTAAGGCATCAAACTGGATTCTTGAAGATTCATGTCCGCATTACATGATAAAGGCAATTTCTTTATGCCCATAAGTCTTACCAGTTATAACATATTTCTGCTTGATTCTAAAACTTCTTGTGAAATTGCAGGCTGAGGAATGCTTGAAGAAAGAAAGGGATAGGGTGTCTCACTACCTGCATTCAAGCAGTGAGCCAAAACTAGTGGAGGTTAGTTTAAATATAAATAAAAAGTACAAAAGTTTAGGTTACAATGTCATATAATTAGAAGTTTTTCCTTAGAAACTCTTGACATTTGTGGAGAAGTTCTTATTTGTGTAACTATGGCATATTCCCTTTCGTCTGTGACATACTATGCTAGTGTGCACTCTTAGCTGTTGTGCAAATAACTACAGTATTAAATCCTTCTGTTACATGCTTTATCTACTTGCTGACAAATTAGTTTTATATCATGTACCATCCTAATTGTAATTGTTTTTCTTGTGTAGAGAGTACAACAAGAGTTGTTGGTGGTATATGCAACTCAGCTACTTGAGAAGGAGCAATCTGGATGCCGTGCATTGCTTAGAGAGGATAAGGTAGTTTTCAATCTTGCATTCTTTTGTGGTATTAATATTTACTGCTCTGCCCATCCGCAGATAAAACATCAACCACTGAGTAAATTTTTTGTTTTACTTCTTTTATTTTGTCTTAGGTGGAGGATCTTTCTAGGATGTATAGGCTTTACCATAAAATACCAAAAGGCTTGGAACCAGTGGCTAATGTATTCAAACAGGTTGGTTGGTTATTGTGCTTGAATTTTATCCTACCACCAAACGGCCTTTCTTGCCGGTTAGAATTTTTAGATCTCTGATACTTAGATTTTTGGTATTGCAGCATATTACTGCTGAAGGTACCGCCTTGGTACAACAGGCTGAAGATGCTGCAACGAACCAGGTATAATGTTACAATTATGTCTCTCTGATATAACTAGCTGTCTATCTTGAGATTGTTGCTGTCACATTATATTAATATGCTGTAAGCCACTCTCTTGCACATGTAGATGGCCCATACAAATGAATTAAGCATATGTTTATACGAATAATGGATAGCCCAAAGTAGTTGACCTACACAGATTGAGGATGGGAGGATGGTTACTGAAGTTTGAAAGTAATATTTAAACTTGATCTCTACATTAACACGTGAAGTTTTTATCTCGGTTTCTTATGTCCTTTTGCTTCTCTTTCCATAGTTCGATATGTTATAATGCTACCTAAAGAACTGAATAGTGGCTTGTTCTTGTTCTGAAGAACATAATTTATGTAAATTCATCACATTTATTTTAGTTTATCAGTCAAAGTAGATTAGTTGTATGCGACATGTTTGTGTTCTTATGCTTTCAATTTTTAGTTGTGCCGCTAACTACTTACAACTGTATGCTTATACAGGCTGGAAATGCAGGAGCTGCACATGAACAGGTAATCTCTCAACTCTGTGTTATGGATTCACCTTTTTTTTTTTTTTTTTTGAAATATAAGAAAATGAGATTGTCTTGTGGTCTTTAGGTTCTTATCAGAAAAATAATTGAGCTGCACGACAAGTATATGGAATATGTGACTAACTGTTTCCTAAACCACACGTTGTTCCACAAGGTTTGTGGTGTATGGCATTAAAATCATTATTAGATCTTCTTGTATTTCTGTCTCAAAATTTCTGTGGTTGTTTAATAGGCCCTGAAAGAGGCTTTTGAGATATTTTGCAATAAAGCTGTTGGTGGCAGCTCAAGTTCGGAATTGCTGGCAACATTCTGTGATAATATTCTCAAGAAGGGAGGAAATGAGAAATTGAGTGATGAAGCTATTGAAGAAACACTTGAGAAGGTAGTTTAATAACATGAAGTTGTGTTAAATTACTTTTACCACCAATAACATTTGAGTCTAATTAGTGCCTGGTTTATGCAGGTTGTTAAGCTGCTTGCATATATTAGTGATAAAGACCTTTTTGCTGAATTCTATAGGTAAATTCTACCATTCTGGTAGTTATTTTGTGTCGTGTATTTGTCATTGTCAAAAAAATAAATTTAGTTTTGCATGTATATATTCACCATCTATAGTCACTGTTATGATTACTATTATTATTATTTTTACAACTTGGTGGATGTACCTATTGTTTGGATGCTGCCCAATGCAGGAAAAAGCTGGCGCGGCGGCTGCTCTTTGATCGAAGTGCTAATGATGACCATGAAAGGAGTATTCTTACGAAGCTGAAGCAGCAGTGTGGTGGACAGTATACATCCAAGATGGAGGGGATGGTAAGTTGACCTGGGTGGTTGTGCTATGTTTTAGAATCTGTTCATGTAACAGTATATTGTTCACTTGGCATATTTTTTTCAGGTAACAGATTTGACTTTGGCAAGAGAAAACCAGACCAGCTTTGAGGAGTATCTCAGCAACAACCCCGTTGCACACACAGGGATAGATTTATCAGTTACTGTTCTGACCACTGGATTCTGGCCAAGTTATAAATCCTCTGATCTCAACCTCCCTTCAGAGATGGTAAGCCTTTCATCTGTTTTCTGTATATGGTGGGTGTTGAATAGCACTATTTTTTCAAAAATTGTAGTGAAGAAGGCAGTCATACTTTTTTTTTCTCTTTTCAATATGACTCTGCCAGGTCAAGTGTGTAGAAGTTTTTAAGGGGTTTTATGAAACAAAGACAAAACACAGGAAACTTACATGGATTTACTCATTGGGTCAATGCCACATCAGTGGCAAGTTTGAGCAAAAAACTATTGAACTGATTGTATCAACATACCAGGTGATGGTTTATACAGAACCCAGCTTTTATTGGCGTTAGGATGAAAGAAATGTGGGGTTTTTAAATTTGTTGTTTTTATTTTACAGGCTGCTACTCTGCTACTTTTTAATAGTTCAGATAGACTGAGCTATTCAGAGATCATGACTCAGTTGAACTTGACTCATGATGACTTGGTTAGATTGCTGCATTCCTTGTCGTGTGCCAAGTATAAGATTCTTCTAAAGGAACCAAATACAAAAACCATATCACAAAATGACTACTTTGAGTTCAACTCCAAGTTTATAGACAGAATGAGGAGGATCAAGGTCTAAGATTGTTTTGATACTTTTGATTGTTGATTTCTTTGTTCCTCAGTGGCTTTATTCTTTTTTGTTTTTAGGAATATTTATACTAAGAGATTATGAACATGTTAAATTGTCCAACTATATGCAGATACCTTTGCCACCGGTTGATGAAAGGAAGAAAATTGTTGAAGATGTAGATAAAGACAGAAGATATGCAGTTGATGCGGCAATAGTGCGCATAATGAAGAGTCGGAAAGTTTTGTGTCACCAACAGTTAGTTTTGGAGTGTGTTGAGCAGTTGAGTCGCATGTTCAAGGTATTAACAAGACCATTCCTTAACATTGTGGATTTGGAATGGGGACACCATTTTTCTTTTCATATCTGCATGAACTAATGCCCTTGTAAATGTCAATTTTATTAGGACTTTCCTCAATTACATGACTGATTGTTTTATTTATGTTATTTTTCTCTATCAATTACTTGTTTCCTAATTTGGTATTGTGATATGATATGGGACATGCAGCCTGATATAAAAGCAATCAAGAAGCGGATGGAAGACCTTATCACTAGAGATTATCTGGAGAGGGACAAGGAAAACCCCAACATGTTTAGGTACTTGGCCTAAACCCAATGATACAAAGTGGGGATGGTGTGGAGCTAGCAAGAAAGAAAAACCCAATTAGTGACTTTTGAATCAATATCCACAAAGTGCTGTAAATGCTGTGTAGTTGTGGTGTCTTCTTTTCTGACACTAGGAAGTTGATACCCAAGGCCTGGAGAATTTTTTTCCTCAGTTTTGTGAAATCTATCACCTCCTTCCTTTATTGGAGGGAGAGAAAAAAAAAATGGAAAAAAAAGAAACAAAAAATGAATAGGAATATCATGATTGAATTTTTTTAACACCTTGTAAGAGTATGTGTCATGGCAATCATTAATATTTCGTTATTACTTTTTTCATTCGATTTTTTTAAATTAATTTCTGTGATGATAGAACATCAATTCTCATGTCTTTAATTTGATTAGAGTAGCAATTATCCTAAGAACCAATTAGAGTTTCTTAAATCTAGGGAATCAATTGTTTTGCTTATTTGAGTTGAATGTTCATAAAGCATTTGATAATA
Source organism: Ailanthus altissimus (assembly GCA_946807835.1). Lineage (NCBI taxonomy): Eukaryota > Viridiplantae > Streptophyta > Magnoliopsida > Sapindales > Simaroubaceae > Ailanthus > Ailanthus altissimus. The sequence goes on from OX327684.1 coordinate 29,324,522, forward strand.
CAGATGCTGCAAAGCAGAGCTTCGAAGAACTAGAGTTTCTTTATTCTAAATTAGCAATTGCAACAACACATTGTGAAAAGAGGGAAACGGTGCATTGGGTTTTTCTTTTTATGATATATAAAAGAAAAAAAAAAGTAGGGCGGGAAGACGGGAAAGGCCAATGTTGCTGCTCCAATATATGAACTCACAAAGGTTTCTTTAGGTGATTTGCGTTATTGCCATATTAAGATAATTTGATAGTGTATTATTTGTGCAATAATAATATGCATTAAATTTGGTGTTAAATAAGATGTTAAGTAATTATTAAATAATTAATTTTTATAATTATTTATTATAATTTTTTCATTCAATAATTACTTCATCTAATTTTTATGTTTGAAAAGCAAGCTTCTTCACACAAGATGAATACACAATTCATAGACAAGTTAGAATAAGATAATTGAGATAACTTAGAATAAAATGGAAGATAATCCAGATAACATTCCAAAGCAGCAGCTTGGGGTGTATTAAAAGAGAGAATTCAAAAAAATGAAGACTTCTTATTTAACGTTCATTCTATACAATTTAGATATTGGGTCACAACTATCAACAGCTTCAAGCACCACGCTCAAATTCATTTGTTGCAAAAGCAAAATTCTAAACCCAATGGGTTACAAAATTTATTGCCAAGATTTTGAATAAATGTTGCTGTTACTGTACATTTAACAAGGCGGGTAAGCAGAAATGAGGGATCAAAATTTCATTGTCAGTGTCTCAGTGACTCTATAAAATCGGTAAAGAAGTGATCTAAATACTACCACCAATTGGGAAACTATATATATAGAAATATATATAAGAAAGCATAACCATAAGGTCAATTCTTTTATCGCCTGCTCTGATGCCATTGCAATGTCTCCAGATGCTCAACCTGAAACCAAAGATCCTGGTAAGTCAGCACTTGTTGAACTCCTAAAATAAAATTGATTGTGTAATAATCAGATGGTAAGTTCAAAACATGACCAGCATTCTTGAAACTGTATCAGGCTATGGGTAAATTATCATTTCACAAGACAGATTGAAACATAATAATAACCCAGAGTTTAAATTATGATTGAGCAGTAGCCATACTAATTAGCATCTGCCGTGATGATTGTGTAGTAACTACTTGTTGCAGACAGCCTTGTTTCCAGTACGTGATTCAACAAGGTAATTATGTACAGAAATAGCCACTGCCACCCAAAATAAGAAAAACAGAACAGTTAGAGGTGACAGAATAGCAAAATGTTGCTTGGTCAAATGAAATTTTCACAACAATAGTCTACAAACCTTACGGGGAAATAGAACTCAGGCAATCTTTATTGATGAAAGCTACAAGAATGTATTTATTTTCCACTTTATAGTTTTGTTAATTTCTTCCTACTTGTTTATCAACAGCAAACTAAGAATTGTTACAGTAGTAAAATAGGACCTGCAAAAAAAAAAGAAAAAAGTTTTAAACAAAATGGATAAAGAATACACACACACCTAGAGAGAGAGAGAGAGAGAGAGAGAGAGAGAGAGAGAGGATGATCTCCAACCTGAGACTGCTACCTCTTTTGCCCTGATCACATTGTGCTCAAACCAAGATTGCAGTCTCCACTCCACCAGGGAAAAGTCAGGTCAAAATGCTCACACGCATACTAGCCATTTCCATCCTCCAGATGTCTTGAAGCTAATAATACATAAAAATTAATGGGACACAAAAATGAAATCCCTGTAGAAAGAAGGCTAATGAAATGGCAACCTCTGCTATCAGACTTCTACCACCCCATATGTGGCTATGTTGATTCTATATTTACACATACATTGTTTCTTCAATCACAATCCTGCTGAACCATGAAGCAAGTTGTTGTTGGAGCATATAATCAATTCTGCAGTACAATCTGAATACCAACCTTGAGAAGGAAATTGAAAAGGTTGGTCCTTGTTGGTATCAGCAGTAGCCGAAGCCTCCGAAGAATTATTTAACATTTCAAATTAATATATTATTGCACACATCTACAGATGGAAGGGCAGGTGAGTTGGCTATACAGTTTCTCAAAATATTATGTGCAGTAGCAGAGAAAGCTGTGTAGCCTCTTCTTGCAGGCTTGATACCCAAGGATACACCAACAAAAACAAAATCATTTCTTTAAAAGGGTTGAAATCATCTCCATAAAAACTAGGGCTCCTTTTCATCGACTAATAGCCTCCATTGCCAGCCGTACCAATTGAAGTAATCCCTCCATGTCTTGAAAGTTAAAATCAAGAGCCCTCTTAATGGAAGAAACACCCTCCCTGTGTTGGGCCTCCCCCAAGCTTACATTAGCAGCTGCAAAGGCATTTCTAGATTTTCTTGAAGCCTCCATTGCAAAATTTACATCCTGTGCCTGCAAACCATCAAGTTTGATAAGTTAATACTTCTTTAATCCCATGCAAATATTTTCCATGAAGGATATAGTATAGCTTGACCATGAGCCAATAAAACAGCTTCTCTTTTATGGCCAAATTTTATGTGCTTATGGCTAATATTGGCAATGCACAAACTGATAACAGACACACAGAATAGAGTACATGAAAAGAGATTTTTTTATTTGCAGGATATTCATTGTAGCCAAGTTTACCACTATGAAAGTCTTAACTGAAATACCCATCAACTACAATTTCAGAGCCTAATTTGTGCATACTCTCAAACCATGTTCTTTTTGTATAGAATTTCCGAAAAAGAACAAATGGAAGTTTGTAAACATAACTATACTTACAAAATTGAGTAACCGAACAAAGTTAGGACGGTTTCGAGCAGCAATGACATGGTTTCCAGTGACTTGTGGAGAGCTAACCCCTTTTGGTAAGGCAATCTTATCTGCTGTTGTTGGGTGGTTTAAGTTATCAACATCGGAGGCAGAAGAAGAAGGAGACTCACCTGATAACACGACAAAAACAACAGCATTGTGTCAAGAAAAAGGTGGTTTCTAAACACCCTTTGGATCATTAAAAGGAGAACAGCAAATATCTGGGTAAACAAATAATTAAAGGTAAATATTTGAACATAAAACAAAGGCCCGAAAAAGATGTAGATGTGGTTTATTGACATCAAAGATACCAAAAGGGTCTGTCAATTGTGCATCAATATCAACAGAGTTTAATATGTAGTGCATGTATAAAATACAGTTACCCTCCTTGACAGGTTATTCCTAGTATCAATTACTATCGTGATTTTACCCACACTGATGTCAACCATCCAAAATTTATGATCCAACCACTGTCTGAGCAATCCACAATGATGTACCTGATTCGGAAGACTTTCACAATCCAAAACAGGAAAGAAAAAAAATTTATGCTACTTGGGTACATTGGTACAATCTGGAAAGACTCTTATTATTACTATTTTTGATAACATAGAAAGTAGAAACCCCAGCATCATGTGCGCCAGATTTGGATCTGGGACTAGTGTTGGACCCTAAAACATTTGGTAGTTGGAGAACCTATGAGATACAATATCCTAGGTAGGTGGCCAAAAACAAGTTTTAAACTTTAGGCTTTGGTTGGAAACCAAGTGTCACACTGTTTCATCCACCACTTAGGGTATAAAGATCATCTAATTTTGACGAGCTAGAAGAAAACACCTGAAATAGCCAATGGCATCAGAAAGCATCCCCAGTACCCTAATTGAGGGACAAGAGTTCAGAGATATGTCTACTCGGGCTAAGAGCTAAGAAGTTCTATAGGAACCAAGCAAAAAATGCAATCTTCATCCTTCTCCTTTTATTCTTCTAAGACAATTCTTCTTGTTTGCAAAAGCAACCAGTATAAAGCATTTATGATAGAAGGAAGTCAACCAGTCAGAATTCACAAAATTATCAATTGGTTTTTCACTCCAAACTGTAAACCAGTGTACTAAGAGGACCTTCTAATTATTTAGAAGACCAATTCTAGAATTTGCAACTTAGGAATGTTTTTTCTAAAAATTACTTCACAGCTCTGCATTTACTTTTCTTCTCTCCTGAGAAGTGCTCATGCTACATGATTACCTGAATTATGCACTCCATTTCCTATTTTAACTAGTGTCATTTGACCTGATGCGAACAATACCCAAAAATAAGATGGCCACTAGAATTCCTTTTTAAGTCTATTGCAATAATCACAAGAAGATATATCAGATTATTCTCATACCATATTCAGTACCATATCACTCAACTGACATGGTTCAGAAGTGGAAAGACTAATGAGCAATTCAATTCATTCATATAGAGCCCATATCTAGAATGATCGCCACTATCCGTTAACATGGTTCTTCTCCTTCAATAGTACATTTCATAGTTATTCATTTGCTATATAGAGTCAAGGAGATCTAATAAACTGTCCCAGTCCAGAGAAATTGTAATGATTTCCCAGATTGAAGCACCAAAACCAGACTATGATCCTGTGGAAAGCCAAAGATACAGATGTTTGCTGCTGCATAATAAAAACTACAGAACCCCAAGTATCACAAGCACATAGCACACAGGGACATTATCATACAGAGATGCCCAGCAGGAGAATTTTGTCCTATGCATATAATATGATTGGACTATGGGTTCGCTCAAATACCAGGAGGAGCCATCAGTAAAGCTGTCTGCAACTCATGCCGATCTCTGTTTGCACTGCTATGTAAGGAATAAATTACTCTCATATATGCCACCTCCATGCATTTGTAGGCTAGCGCAGCGGTAGCCATGTCTTTGGATTTCTCATACTCATGGGCGCAAAACCTAGGAATAAAAATAAAATTTTTAAGTTAAACTCAAGTATTCATGAAATCAAAACCATCCCCAACATCGTATGAATGTAAAATCAACTTGAATTCGGGATATCTATTTGAAATCTTAGTGAAAGACCAGATTTGTTACATCAAAATTCAAATCTTTTTCTGGATTGGTACCAGTAAAATAACAGGTCAAGAACTAACAAGGCAATTGTCCACTAAGCACCATGATATCATGATGCCAGTTATACAAGACTTGAAATAATATTAAGAAAATAGCAAACAAGGAAAGCCGAAAAACATTTCTGTTAAACCTCAGGCATCTCGATACCTAATCACGCAATTCCGACAAAACTTCTTTTGAATTGCACACATTTGATGCACCAGGATTCATACCTTCTGCAGCCTATGGTGGTAATTGCTTGAACAATGAAACTGAACTTAATTCAAATAAATACAAAAGAAGAGGAAAATCCCAGATATCTAAACTCACTCAAATATTTAAATTAATTATAATTATATTTTTTAAAAAAAGAAAAAAACAACAATGACAACAATCCAGGATCTCTAAGATCCCTTCAAGAAAAGGAAAGAACAACAAGTGTGCCAAACTTAGAAAGGTTGTTGATTTAGAGGTGCACTTAAGACTTCTGACTTACTCGCATAGTTTTGCAGTGCTACTATACATTTGCATTGACTGTATCATCTCTCCATGCTTGGCACTCTCACTGCTGCTAGATTCAATTAGAGAAGCCCCATGAAGAAACTTGAGGGCTGCCTGGAAGTAAAGCCCCGTGCTGTCAACAGTAGACCCCGAGTTCTGCAAAAGATAAGTCATCTTGCTCAGAGCTGAGGAAACAATACCATTGAGCACCAAAATTAAAGAAAAAAAGTTAGAAACCTTTAGACGATCAGCCAGGTGCTTCAAATCTTTAGCTTCTCTAACAGCATTGTTAGCAGCTTGACTACAGGAATCCTTTCTTGCTGGACTTGGGGCATCAAGATCCCTGACTCTCTGTCCATTCTGAATGGGGTGTCTTGAACTACTATGCTGGGATCCATTCTGATGATCACCCTTCCTGATTTGTTTTGGTGCTTTTGATGCATCGTCCACTTGAGAGCCATCAGCTACCAAAACATCTGATCCGTTTCCTTTGTGGCACCCATGAGCTGGTCGAGGACAGTGAACTGGTGTCTCAATTTGAGCTCCTCCAGAAGGTGGTAACGAAAGCGACTTCCCTCTCCCAGAGACAAGTTCAACTTGATCTGCTTTGTCAGAGATGAAATTCTTTGAAGATCTTTCAACATTGCAGTCTTGCAGAAGGCTCTGCTTTGGGGTGGACAATGCATCCCGACCAGAGGTAGCATCTAGTTTAGCATCAGGACAACCATGCCCCCCTAAACTTGATTGCTTCTCTCTTTTAGAACTCTCACTAAACAATTTTCCACCAGAGTCTTTCTTGTCAACATATCTCTTCTCACTTTCATCAGGCTTGACTCCAGACTTATCCTGGAACTTGTTTCTACCATCCCTGGGTTTTACTTCACAGGAAGGTGCATTATCTTGCACTTCATTGACTGAATCAGATTTAGAACTCCGACTCTTATCCTTGGACCGCGAAGAAGATCCCTTTCCAGACTTCCGTGGACGAGAACCACTGGCATGATGCCGGCTGTCACTCCGTCTTTCCTTGTCATGACATTCATCCAAAGCTGTTCGTTTCCTAGGATGTTGAGTATCTTGGCATAAGTAATCTGCACTACCATTTGCAAGATGGCGATTTGTTATATCTGGAGAAGGCACAATTGCTTTAGCTTTCCCACAGGACAAGTGACTAAAATCCTTATCCAGAATATCAGGCACAGAGGACTCATGAGACCCGTGCTGAGCCACAGTGGATTTGACCTTCCTCCCCATCCCAGATCTATCATACACACCCTCATCTTCATCATATGAGCATCTTCTGGGACTACCCATGCCAAACAATTCAGCATCATGAGACTCATTTTTTCTGTTGAGATTTCTTCTTCCAGATGTATCCTTATCCGGATTAGAGATTCTCATAGGAGATGAAGAAACTGACTCCACTGGCGATCCTTTTGCTTCATGGAAGCTGGATTTATTTTTATGGGAACCAGAAACCTTAGATGAGCTCGAAGTGGCTGCCACGAAATTCAGTGCAGGTCCTGAATCCCTTTTATTATCCATACCATCGAGGCTTCGTTGAGATAGTGTGCTCCCTATATCTTGGCCTTGTTGCTGGTTCTTTGTATGAATACCTTTTTTATCTGCTTTACCACTGCCTCTACTTACACTAGACTCCTTCCCCTCAGACTTTGATACCCTTGCCTTCTTTTCCTTCCTGTAACCATTCTCACCGAACTCCACACAATTTCTGCTGCTCGAATCGTTGCCTGTGCTTGGGAGGACCCCCGCATCAATTTGATTATCATGACTGTCCCTCACTCTCCTCTTTTTTGCAGTAGCATCATCAACAGAAACCTTGATATTATCTTTTAGTTTTTTAGAAGAAACCTGCAGCCTGTCCTTTGTATCAGATTTTGAGTCCTTAGAAGAATAGTCATTATGCCTAGACCGCTCCTTCCCAGCTGAGGTAGTTGGCAGGCCATGACTTGAGCTAGGACACCCCTTCCCTGGGGCCCCTCCATGGTCAAACATCCAATCTTCATCGGCAGAATTTAAGCCTTCAGTTTTGATTTTCTTGGAGGCTCTAAAACTTTCTTGATCAAGGTCTCGTTTGCTTTTCATCTTGATACTCATGGTATCACCTAAGCACATGTTTTATGAAAGGACAACATTACATCATATAAGATAAGAAACTTACAAGAACACAACAAATATCTGTTTGTTCAAACACAATACCTCCATCAGAATTGTGATCCAGTACTTTATGCTTTTCTTTCTGTTTATATTTGTGTTTCTCTGCAGATAAATCACTAGACTTGCTTAGCTGCCGAACATCTGGTTCACTTACCACTGGCGAATGGCACATATTGTTTAAGCTTCCACTTCTCACTGAAGCCCGGATGTTTTTCTTCATAGAGTTTGACAATTGAGAAGTTCCATCCTTACTGGCACTGGATATTTCTCTGTGAGCATTTTTCTTCTTTCCACCATGAGGAAAGGCATGTGAACCAAAACGTTGGTAATTTTGGTCAGGGTGTCGGACATCAGCCAAGGGTACACTTAATATAACACCACCTGGATTGATTTGAGGATTATTCTGACTCTCTGGAACAGGGACCTGGAACCGTGCAATAAGAGCTTTGGTTGTTTCCTCTTCACTAACATTACATCGGTTCATTCCGGGCCTACAAACATATAAGAAACAAAAGTCAAATTTCAGCAAGATCAAGAGAGACATATTGGTTAATTTATCACCAATTACCATTAGCTACAATGTCATATATCAATTTTGATTTTGGGATATTTGTAATAGCAGTTCACATGATTTTAGCAATAAACATATCTAACAGTTAATCTCGAGTTCCTCAACCACCATCTCATAAATGTTGGAAATATATAATGTTTAGTTGCTACTGAAACAGAACTTACAGCCAGTTGAGCATGCTGCATAACCACTTCTCAGGTAGATTGTCAGGATTTGTCCCAATTGGAAGAAGCCGCCATTTCTGACACTTGTCACAACATACCCAATTTTCTTCTATCAGCACTGGAGCTGTGGCTGGTTGAGTTGCATCAGAAACAGGGCCATGTCCAGGAGGAGGGCCGCCACTTGGTACCAATTTAGGATATGTGTCAGGTGTCAGAAACTTGCCAGGTTTTGTACCATTTGATCTCTCCTTCAATGCATTATTCAGTATAGATGCACTTTTCTCAACCACTTCACGATCCTTCGGCCTTTCTTCAGAATGTATTTCTAGCAAATTCACTTTGTTCTCTTCTTGCTCAGATTCTATGTCCCCAAAAAATTCTTTATACCTATCTTCAGCCTTCTGTAATTTGTTTTCAGTTTCCCTTTTGGGCAAGTAATTCTCTACATGAACGCTCTTTTTAATTTTTGACACTGAAGATGAACTAAGCTTTGAGCTTTCTTTCGGGAGTTCTGGTGCCACACTACCATGACTTTGGCTTCCCCTTGATTTCTTTTTCACACCAGAGGACTGTTGGTCCTTCCCAGCAGGTAACTTCATGCCATCAGATTCATGGGATGTCACTATATGGTTGGCCTTTTGCTTGGGAGGATTTATGAGTTCAGTGTCTACAGCTTTCCTAGTCATCAAGACATCTGAATCAGCTTTGACTGGGTCAAAAGTTTTCTCTCTTTTGCAATGACCATCCTTCCTTGGGTAGACTGAAACGACATCCACAGAACTTGCCTTTTTATCCTCCCAAATCTTTCCAGCAGCACCACCCTTTGGATTTTCATCCCAGCCAGTCTTTTCAGTATACATTGGCTCTGCTGGTTCCTCTTGCACTAGAGACGAAACTGTGTCTCTCATTGCACTCTTACAGGCTTCCTTGGATGTATCAGATGGCCTACTTATACCTTTTTTTGTGTCAACACTAGTAGAATATGAATTAGATAAAAGTGGAAGCTTTAAGGTTTCAGTAACAAGCTCCTCACAAGCCAATGTGTCCACATCCACCTCCTTCTTAGGTACAGCACCAAAACCATTGTGAGCATCCCTGTTATTGCTGCTCTTAAATTCAGCAGAAGAATCATTTTTCTCCCCTGACTTTCGCTTCTTTTCTCCTATTACTTTCCCATCACCCTTTCTAGAATCAGATCCATTCAGCAAACTGCGAGCACTTTCTGAGCCAGTTTTGGGGAAAGGCATGGACTTACTATATTTTTGAAGTTTCTCCTTTTCAGTCAAGTGAATTAGGTAATCAGGAAGAGGAGATAGCAGTAGACCTTCATGCACTGGAAAGGAAGTCATGACCTGCATCAGCATAGCAATAAAACAATCTTATTTATATCTTTAGATCGTCCACAAAAGAAAATAAAACATTGACAAAACTGCAGAGAGAACATTCACCCTAATAATACTGGTGGGAGATTCAAAGGGAGCATCTTGAGGTTCACGATCTATCCCTTCACTTTCTGAAGGGCTATCATCCAATGATGATGATGGAGAAACATCAAGGCCAAGACCACTGTAGATTGCAGCATTTTTTTGTGTCGACAAGTTGTCAGAACCAACTTTGATTCGGACCTTCAGAGTCTTCTGGTCTGGTAAATTTCTCTTGTTTATAGATTCATGTCTAGCAGCATATTCACCAGCATGAGATGATGTGATGGATGTTTCTTCTTTGACTGAATCATTAATAGATTGTGCCTTCAATGCAGGCAGTGATGTGGAACTAGAAGCAGGACCAGGTAGCAACGACAGAGGTGCAGCTGATGAAACAGCAGAATTGCGATGGCCATTCTGTGTAACCACAAAAATTTAAGCACTAAAGTATAAAAGAATTTCCCAAATAAACCAAGATCCAGTCACAGATAAGCTGATAACAACATTTGAGAATATATTAAGATAAAGCCTACCTCCAATTGCAAATTATTTGGAGATTTAGGAGCATTTTGGTTCTGAATTTTTGGCGGAGTCCTTGGATGGGACCAAACAGGAGACCGTTGATAGGCTGGTAAAAATGAACCATATCCACCAAATTTTGCCCCTGTAGGTATGTAAAAATCCCCAAACCCAAATCATCAGTTGAGAGCCAACAAAGTTTACTAGGTTCTTTGAGCTTGCAAGAAAGCATATTCCATTGGCTTACCCAAATTCTCAGCTGAAACTCCACCTTCAAAATCTTTTTGGAAGTGTCCCAAAACATGTTGAAGTTTCTCATCCTTCAAGAATATTTAGCAGTTATGCATGATAAATAAAAATTATAGAACATAGTTAAAGAGGCACTAAGCAACAGTAGAACGAAAAATGAAAAACAGTAAACTGATGAACAACAAATTAGGAGAGCTGCATACGCATTCATGTTGCCACACTGCAATAACAGCCACTATTGTTCCATGAAGCAATTAAGCTTCATGATTGTACCATTAAGGAACTGGTATTCTTGACTCACAAATCCCACATTTCAAATCCAAAATGTCACATTCATAACTCACAACTTACATGAGAATACTTCATGCTAGTTAAATGAGAAAACACAGTTTTCATAATGCCATTTGTGCTTGACAGCTAGGAGCTTTAAGGTCATCAACAAACTCTTCACAAAAGCTTCATTCTAGAACCGTAACTAAGGGATTCACAGACTCAATCTTATCATTCATTATGATCGTATATTTTGCAGAATTCCAGTTCTTTAGATTAATTTAACAATTCTAAGAAACATTTACAAGCCTCCCTAATTTGCTAATAAAAAATGTTCCTCCCCACTTACTTTCTACCAAACTGAAATCAGAAAGCAATGCTTATACTTGCTTATATACTTCCATATCCAACAACGGCCAAAGATGAAACAGAATACATCCTAATACTGAATTTTGGTCCCTTTAATGAGACATCAGTTTAGATATTTGAACACATTCAAAACCAATATACTATTGAATCACAACTCAGTACACTTAACATTGCAAACAATTAAAATAAACCTGTTTGGATCTGAGTACACACCAAACAAGTCAACACAAAAACAATTAACACTTTTCAAGCCAGAAATTCACAAGCTAAACAGCAATAAACAATATCTAAAATAACAAGCAAAAGCTCTTACAATATAAGAGAGAGCAATATCAGGGTCGATGCTTGCATCATAATCATCGTTGTTATTGTGGTTGTTATTGTAAGAGCAAGCCTCTCCTTCTTCAAGCTCGGTCTCTTCCATCTCTCTCCCTCCACCACCAAACCCTAACCCTAACCCCTTATTAGCATCTCTATTCCCGACACTAATCATCTAATATAAACCCCACCAAATCAAGCCTCGAATCCCACCTCTACACCTCCCCGAATCCGAAACTCGACTCGACCCATTTCACAGCTCACAAAACCCACCTAAGATTTGCCCTTATTGGATCGAATTCAAATCCGATCACGAATCTGAAATTTTTGACACAAAAAAATGGAACTGAAATTGTTTTATTTTCGAAAATCGACCTTAAGTTTTACAAAGATTTTGATGAAATTTGATTAAGATTTTTTTAATTTTGAGGTTTTTAGAATTGTTATGGTGCGATCTCTCTAGCTGGAATCAATTAGCAAAGAGAGAAAGAGAGAGTCTCTTCTCTGGTTTTGGTGTGTACAGCAGCCGCGTTTTTTTTTTCTATTTTATTATTTATTTTTCTTTTCATTAAAGAAAAATATATAATTTTTTTACCATATTTAATTGTTTTAAGAGACTGATCTAACCAGAGGCACAACGAAGAGAAAAAATAGAGAGCAATTTACTTAGAGTTTAGATTAACCTTTTGGTTTTACGTTTTGGTCCCTGGAGCTTACGGTTTTACTATAAAAGCCTTGTCTCAAAGGTAAAGCTAATTGTTTGTCGTACCACGTGCATTTCTAACGCGTGCAAATCACGCCGACCAGATTTTAGGTATCTATAAACTAAAGAAATCGAATACAAATTACAGAAATAGAAACAAATGAAAATAGAGCAAGAATACAGTATATACGTGTCTCGGACAAGCCCTATTCTATGGGGAAGTATTTTATTGAATTGAGATCAAGAGTCATTTACAAACTTCACACATTGTATAACAAGTTTCCTTTACAACTCTCTCTAAAACCGAATTAATCTCTCTCAATTTGGATTTGAAAGTTAATTTATCAGCAACAATTTCTAAGAATGAAGACTTGTAACTAATTTTAATAACCTCACGTGTCAAGCACATAACTACTTAAATAAAAAACTTGCACATGACAGACATATGTCTTCAACTGCTTTTAATTGATTTTTAAGTTAGTTTTGGAGCCGAAATAGCAATAGTAACATTTCAGCACTTCATCTGTGGTTGAACTCATAAGCTTTCATCACAAATCTCCACCTTTGATTCAAAATCACCATTCTTTAAGAGTCTTTCTATTTTTCACTCTTCTTCTCACAAGCTAAAAACACCTAGTGAGTTTAAGCAAAGCTTAAACTTTTCAATTGATACTAGATTGGTCAACATGTTATTTGGATTATTGATTGTACTGATTTCTCAAATTTGATACTATCATTAATAATCTTATCTATAATAAAATGAGCCTTTATATCAATGCGTTTTATTCTCTCATGATACAACTGATTTTTACTGAAATATATAGCACTTTAAGAGTCACAAAACACTTCCACACATCCTTGTTTTAGCCATAATTCAGTAACCCTACCCTTTAATTAGTTAGCCTCTTTAATTGCTTCAGCAGCTACAATATATTCAGCCTTTGTTGTTGATAATGCTACTACATGTTGCAACGAGTCCTTCCAATTTGCCAAACATCTATTTAAAGTGAACAATTACCCTATGATGGATTTTTTTCTGTTTACGTCCCTTGAAAAGTCAAGAGTTAACAAATTTTTATATTCTCTTTGATTTTTGCATTAAGCCATTGTAGAGCAATCTAAGCCCTACCAAACCATTCAAATACCTCAAAATCTATTTGATTACTTGTCAATGATGCTTTCCTAGATTAGTCATTAATCTATTAACAACAATCATAACATGTGAAATGTCAGGCTTGGTGCATACCATGGCATACATAAAGAACCCTATAGCACTTGTATATAGAACCTTTTTCCATGGATGCTTTCTCATTATCTGTTGTTTAAGATCGGTCACTACACAACTTAAAATGTGCAGCTAATGGATTCTTTAATTTTTTTTTACAGCATTATCCCAAAAGTGGTCATCAACTTCTTTACACACACACATATATATATATATATATATATATATTTCATTAGAAACATGTTCGCAATAGCTTTATTTCTCATGATTTTCATTCCAAGGATCTTCTTGACTGTTGCAATATCCTTTATATCATACTCATTGCTTAACCTTGCATTCAATTCTTTAATTTTAGTCGTATCATGACATGTAACTAGTATATCATCCACATACAACAAAAAGTAGATAGCTCCACCTTAATCCAAACACTTAAAATACGTATAGTTATGGTGATGCTAAAGCTATTTTGTAGTATGAAAATATCAAATCTCTTATACCACTGTCTTGGAGATTGTTTGAGTCTAGATAGATTTCTTCAATAAGCATACCCACTCTTATTTCCCTTGAGCTTTAAACTATTGTGGCTAACTCATGTAAATCTTATCATCAAGCTCTCAATGTAAAAAGGTTATTTTAATATCCAATTGCTCCAATTTCAAATTTAAAGTGGCATTATTGGCTAGCAACACTCTACTAGAGTTGTGTCTTACCATAGGTGTAAACCCTCTAGTAACTAACCTTACTTAAATTTTGGTGGATCATTGCTTGTCATATATTCTTTTAGCTTAAAAATCCACTTATAGCTCACAATTTTCCCGTGGGCAAGTTTATGCACCAAGGTTCAAGTCTGGTTCTTGTATAGAGATTCAATCTCTTCTTCCGTTGCCCTTTGCAACTTGTATTTGTTCCTATTATTGACAATTTCATGGTAGTCCTTAGGCTTACTACTATTAAACTCTGCAATAGATATAAAGAAAAATGTAATTAGGTCTACAAAGTCATACTTCTTTGGTGGCTTAATCTGTCTTTTCTCTTTATCTATGGCAAGCTAATAATTAGGTGATTCTAATACATCTTGATCTTTTCTTTCAATCTGATCAGTATCTTCAGTAGAGGTCTACTAAGCTGCTCCTTGTTTCTGATCCCTATCTAATTTATTAGTTCTAGAATTCTGAATACTTTAATTAACTTCAAATTAAACCTTTCCACTAGTTTTAAGCAAAGCACTATAATTGAATGTGACATCTCTGCTAGTGATACATCTGGTAGTGTAGATCGGTGCACCAAAGTTATACTTTAACTTTTTATGGATAACCGATAAATATATTTATAAGTGCTCTTGGTTCCAACTTATTTTGTTTTATATGTGTAGATATAGGACAACCAAAAATCTTTAAATTCTGGTAATCTGCAGTGTGTCCAGTCCATATTACTTCTGGTGTCTTTAGATTAAGGGTTATGGAATAACTTCTGCTTACTAGATATCCAGTTGTGACTTAGTCTCACTCCAAAATGTATTAAGCAACTTTACAAAGAATAAAGTGCATTCAACATTTTCCAATAGGGTTGTATTAAGTATTGGAGGGCATGGTATGGTCCAAAAAAATTAAAATTTATTTTTAGAATTGAACTGTACTGAATCGTGTATGAAAACCGAATTCGGTTTGCTTCGGTCTCCTAACTTTTTTTAAAAGATTAAAATCATATATGTAATAAATAAAATTCATGCAAAATAAATAAATAAATAAAGTATATGTTAACTTTAAATGCCAAATTAATTAAATATTATGAACTAAACAAGTTTAAAAAATATTAAAAATTGAAGTTCATCTAAACAAATAAAGTATTCATCAATTTTAAGTATTGAATTAATTAAAAGTCTATGAACTAAATAAATTAGAAAACTATCAAAATTAAAATCCACCAAATGAATTCTATACAAAAATTTAAGTGAAATTTTATTTATGCCCTTCGATTTGGTTCGATTCAACCAAACCTAATTTAGTAAAGGATCAAAATAATAAATGGGCCAACTAATTTTTATACTCTAGTACCGAATTGAACTAGCTGATTTAGTCTGGTTCGATTTGATATTTTTGGTTTAGGTACTTTTTTGTCCACCCCTATTGAGCATTTTAGCAACACCATTTTATTATGGTGTTGTTCTAACAATGCTATGCCTTACTATTCTTTTTTGACCGCAAAACTCACTAAATACTTTGTCACATTGTCAGTCTTTAATCTCTTAATCTTCTTTCCAATTTAAAACCACTAAGATCTTCCAAGTCTTAAATTTGTCAAAGACTTAATCCTTACTGTTAAGTGAATAGACCCAAACTTTTCTTGAAAAATCATGTACTAAAGTCATAGAGTACTCAACACCCTAAGCAATAGTGCTTTTAAATGTTACTATACATATGAATATATGTAATATAGGATAGATTTAGTCATTTGAGGAGTTGTTTCAAACTTGAACATAGTATCATTCCCAAGTACACTAGTTACATAATTAAAAACCACTAATCTTTACATTTCCAATCACCATTTACTTCTCAAGTTCCTTCAATTCCCTCTTACTTCTTGTTCTAAGACGTCATAGCACGGTTTTTTCCTTCACTGCCTGTGTTACTATAATAATTGATCCTATCACGGCTCCACAAGAAATAACATGCAACCTAGTTATTCTTTCACCCTTCATGATCAACATAGATCATTTAAATATCTTAATCAATCTAGAATATGATTTAAAGCTATGGTTAGACTTATCTAGAATTCCTACGAAAATTAAGTTTATTTTCAAATTAAGGACATGCCTTACATTTTATAACTTTCTAATCATCATATCATGCAATTTCAATTCAATGAAACTGATGCCAATAACATCACAATCAATGTTATTATCCATTAAAACCTTACCATCATCTATAGCTTGATAGGCAATAAAAAGAGATTTTTTATAGCACATATAAAATGAATAATTAGAGTCAATAATTCACTCATCTTTAATCATTTTGACAGTAACATTGAGTGTTTTAGCATTGTTATAGCCTTTATTTTTTTGCAACATCAATATTGTTATTTGAATCTTGTATTTCATTGGTCAACTTCTTCTTTTTTGGGCAGTCTTTCTTGAAGGGCCATTCTTTATAGCATTAGAAATATTTCAGTTTTTTAGCCATTCTAATCTTTCTTCTCATATCTCCCTTTGCCCATTAAACATTCACTAAAGTGTGCATCCTTGATCTCATTCTTATATATATTTTGAGTTCAAGGTAGCCTTCACATGCTTCATAGTCAAGGTTTCTCTACCATACAACAAAGTGTCCATAAAGAGCTCTTAATTGTTAGTGAGGGAGCTCAGCAAGATTATCGTTTTGTATTCATCTTCTAACTTGATATCAATTTTCTCAAGATCAAGAATATTCTTATTGAATTGATCTATGATCTTTCACAAAAGTATCATATTGCATTGTGAATATAATCTTTCTTTACAGACAACCCTTTAGCAAGTGACTTTTTCATATGCAAAACTACAAATTTCTACCATCACCCTAAAGCAATAACTTCATTTATTACTTCCCTCGTCTTCTCCTTTAACAGGTATGTTTAAGACTGAATCAAGACCCTAACTCACTAAGATTATTTTCATCTTGAATCATTGTTGAAGTTATTTTCCTTATTGAATTTCTTATATGTCATACTTAACAGTTGATATTTTATAAATCTAAGATCTGATACCAACTTTGTAGTGATTAAAATCCTAATCATGCCTCAATAACCTCCTATATTAATCAAGGAAATCAAATAAAAAATACAGAAACAAAAACAAAAACAAAAACAAATGAAAATAAGGTAAAAAACACAACATATATGTGGTTTAGGCAAGCCCTACCCTATAGGAAAGAACTCTCAAATGATACTTTATTGAATCAAATATCAATACTCATTTACAAACTTCACACGTTGAACGACAAGTTTCCTTTACAACTTTCTCTATAAAATATAATGAATCTCTCGTAATTTGGCTTTGAAAATCAAGTATTTATCAACACCATTTTATAAGAATGAAGCCTTGTAACTAACTTTGACAACCTCACGTGCCAAGTACATGATTATTTAAAACTAAGGACTTGCACGTGACAGACACGTGCCCTTAATTGCTTTTAACTAATTTGAGCTAGTTTTGGAGCCAAAATAGCAATAGCAGCTCTCGGTACTTCATTTGCTATTGAAATCATCAACTTTCATAATAATTTTTGATATTAATGAAATGTAAAAAAGTGCAAAGGAATTATTATTAGATTGAATGTCAATAATATTATAAATTAAATAGAAAAAAAATAAGAAAGAAATCATTTGAGTTGTTATAGATCAAAGAATTAAAAAAAAAAACTAAAATTCTGTCAAATTATCTGAGGTGTTTATAACGACGAAGCTCGTAACTTAATTAACTTTGAGTCAAAAATTTATGTAATGTGATTGAGGATTGTGTGTGTATCGTTTTTCTCTTTATTAATGAAAGCTTATTTCAAACGAATAAAAAAAATCAATTAATTTTGATTTACATATGAATATAGGGAAAATGATATACTTTGTCTTAAGAGTTTGAACTAATTCTCAATTTTCTTTGATGAGTTAAAAAATAATAATTTTATCATAATTCATTAGCTTCCTATCATTTATTTTAACTGTAAAAGGGCAAAATTAAAACTTACCATGAAAATTTAAACTCGACTGACAAGGTGAGATGCAAATTGACACACAATATATTATGTTCACGTGTCAATTACGAATTGGTCATTAATTAAAAAAAATAAAAAAGGCGTGACACACTTTTATTGGGCGACAGTGATGATTGTAAAAATGATCGAACTTTATAACATTAAACTTCATTTTTTTTATTTACACAATGATGAGATCTTTTTTTTATTAAAAAAAATTAAAAAACAATCAAAAATAATGGAGAAGGTGACAGCTATCAAACAGTGAGGCGGTGACTTGCACCGCTATTATTATTAGATAGATTAGACGCAAATTTGTACAATAATGGTGGTGCTGGTGTAAGTCATCGCTTAACTTTTTGACTCAGGGGTGACAATGGTTATCACATTCTCCACTATTTTGACTACTTTTTAAAGTAAAAAATGATCATATAATTGTGTAAATTAAGAAAAATGGTGTCCATTGATAACATTTAGTCATTTTCATGGTTAACCGTCGTAAAAAAATTGTGGGCGATGATAGTGGCAGAAAATTTTTTTAATTAATTAATTAATTAATTATTCATAAAACAATTTTTAAAAAATAAATAATTAAAGTTTAAACCTATCAAAAAGTGCCACATCTTTACTTTTTTTTTTTTTTACTTTCAAATTTGTCATTGTGCCATATAACATATTAGAATTGTATCACTTGAATTTTAGTAAAGACAAGAATATCATTACATAGAGAAAACATCTTTTTCGTCGACTTACTTGACATGAGTCTAATGAACTGGAATAAAAATAGTTTTTATAAAAAAATTATAAGGTAAAATTGAGAATTAGTCTAAATTTTTAAAATAGAGATATCTTTTTCTCTATGAATAAATGTGTACTCATAATTTTTATGTAAAAAAAAATTAATACAGATAATTTTATGTTTAATATGTAATTACAAATATAATTATAAGCATAAGTTATTGACAAATATGTATCTGGATTAATGTTAAAGTTTTGAATTTGAATATTTTTTTACTAACTTATCTTTTTTTATTAAAAAAAAGACAAAAAAAATCAACCATAACTAATATGCAATGTTACTTCACAGCTAAAGTATTTAAAATCAATGCATGGTAGATTAAAGAGTACAGAAAAACAAAAAAAGACGCGTGATCAATTGGAACTTAACAGGAATGTTCAAAGCAAAGGGCTTGGCAAGAGCGCGTGGATTTAGAAGCTGTTGAGGCTTGAGCCGTTTGAGTGGCAGGTGCGTGCATTACCAGACCGGAAGTTGTGTTACTTTTTATTTTGATATTTATGAAATTAATTGGGGATAATTACAAACATTTTTTTTTATTTTTAATTTTTTGTTATTTCCAAATTAATTTCATAAATTGACAAGTTTGAAGTTAACTTAACCCACACCACAACACACCAACAGATTTGGTAAAGAGAAGCAGAAGAAGCTCTGTCAAACATCTTTTGGTTGACCAAAATATACACTTGCCTTTTGGACGAAATTGCTCCTTATGGTGGGAAAGGGCTGACTCGGCTGAGCCGTTTTGTCCTTGAGCAGTTGAGCCCCTCTTCCAGTCTTCCCATTGTGGATTTTTTTTTGTTTCTTTTCGTCATCTTCAAAGTTGGGATTAGTATTTAGTAATATAATTTAATGCAAGCCTTTGTTAATATTTAATATAAGTATTGGGTAGATAGCAGCCGTTGGATTTTAATAATCATATCATTACTGCATGATTTAAAAGCGAATTTTCCTTCTTTATCTTCATCTCCGAGGGTCATGAAATTAAGATTGGTATGATAATTTAATTTATTATGCCTTTATAAGTTTACCTCTGAGGAATATATTTGACAAGCTGAGGACATTGTTGCTTAAGTAGATGCATATGCCTTACTTTTTTTGATACGATGCTTATAAATCATTAAATTGTACGATTTTGCATTTATAGTGTTTTCTTACAGTTTCGTTTTGCATGCTTGGGTGCTTGATGAATTTGTATTATTATTATTATTATTATTATTATTATTATTAAAGAAAAGGCCTTTCCTTTTTTGAAACTAGCTTGCTGACTCCGTGTCGGACCAAGTCAAAATTTGACACATCCAATGACCGATGTAGGTATTGCCATCACAGAGGTAATAATACAGTGTAGCCTAATCATTGATTCACAATTATGGAATATTTTATAACATAATTTGATGTTTGGTTTACATGAATCTTTTGCTTAAACTTCTATGTATCCAAGTTTTATTGAGAAAAAAAAAATGTATATATATATATATATTATTCCCATTTTATATATTTGTTAAAATTAAACTTTATTATTTTTTATGAAAGAGAAGAGGAGTGATTTATCACCCAATTAATAAGAGTGATATATATTAAAATTAATTTTAATTTTAGAAAAACTTATGAAAGGTTATCATTATGGTTCACAAATTAAAAAGTTTTGATGATTTATTATTCTTTTTATTTGTGATTAAAATATATATTTTTGACTTATTATGTTGTAATAATAAACCTGAATCGGATTGCATAGGGGAATAAATCCATGAAATACACGAGGTTGTTCAGGGCCCACCGTCTATACCATCCACGTCGCCGTCGTGAAAGTCCCAAAACATAAATAAGGAAAAAAAAAAAGAAGCCCAAAGCGTAAAAGCCACAAACCCAATACAGAATTTGCTACAAACGCTGACACATGCTTTGTCTTTTACATCACTTTGCTTTCATTTCACCACCCCCAACCTGTAAATTCTCACTAACATTTTCATCCAATATTTTGATATAATTAGAAATTCTTCATCTTTTTTTTTTTCTTTCCCTTTTAAACTATTTCTACTCTTATTAATAATTATTAAGAGAAGTCAAAATTGGTCGCAATACATAAAACATACCACATGCTCTACAAGTACGTATATATTGCTTTCCAAAAGAATTCTGTTTAGGTACTCCGACGTGATAAATTTGGCTAAGGTAAAGATACTGTGATCCTGTTTGGTGAATTTATGTTATGTAATCATCCCTTCACTTACATTTTGATATTCTGTGTTGAGGAAGTCAAATGCAAACCTGTAAAAAAAAATATATTTTTCAATTAAGTGTGGATATCGTTGTGCGAGAATCGGAATATACTTGTCGAGAGAAGTGGACGGAATATACTACAAGTTATGCCTTCACTATATTTGCGTTTGACGCAAAAGAAAAAGACAACATCCCTACTTTGTTCGTTTATGAAATTATAGAGGCCCATGACCAATTATCTTTCGTAGCATTATCCATTTCCTTGAAGTTTTATATTAAAAAAAAAAAGAGAAAATTCTGATGTTAAATTATTCCCTCATTTTTATTATTTTATTTTTACATTACTATTTTTTTAATAAATTATTAATATATCTTTTTAAAAAATAATACTAAAATAATAAAAACTATAATATATTTATATTATAAAAAAGAATGAATATTTTAATATTTTATATTTTTTATTCATTAATTATTATTTTTAAATATATTAATGTTGAATACTTTTGATAAAGAATAAATATATTATGATTTTATTATTTTTACATTAATAATTTATAAAAATAATAATAATGAAGAATAGATTAATAAAAAGACAATAAAAATTAGTAAATAATATAACAACAAAATTTTTATTTTTAAGTAATATGAAATATCAGGATAATACTAAATATATAAAATAAAAGGTCATTTATAATTTCCCAATATTGAATTTTATACTTTATCCTCAACTCCAATTGAACTTGTCGCACCCAATGTTAGAAATTACGAGTCAATCTAAAACTAAAAGAACCGTGTAAAAAATTTATTCGCAGAGACAATACCATGTTTATTGTTTAACAAATATTATTCGCATTAACATATGTGAATAAAACACGTGTGAACATATGTGAATGCATGTAGCAAGCTGCAACAATGGCGGTGCCAACAAAGGCAAGTTTTGAATTGTACATTTCATCATCCAATTGGACAAACCCCAGCAGCTAGGGTGGAACTGGAGAATGACAACCAAGTACAAGTGTATATTGAGTCAGCATCTTCTGAACCATGTATCTTTGGAACTGAAACTCACAACCAATAGAGACCAACTGCTCCACCTGACACAAAGGCCATTGGAAAACACTTTTGCTCTCAATTGAAATACAGAGCTTATCCTCGTATACCTTTTCGTTCTATACGCGAAGCAAGAATGACATAAAATTCAAGCTTTTGCAGATTGTATTTGTATAAATACGAGAAAATTGTACAGTAACATGGTGGAGCTACTCCAATGTCAAAGTACCTCGAACAGAGTCCTTTTTCTTGAAACTTGAAGGCTAGTCCAACTTTCTTACACATGAATGTGATAAAAAATTTCACAACACTTGCCTGTTTAATTTAGTTTGAAGTTCCTTCAAACTGATCCCGGAGCTGCTCATACTTCTTTAACTCTGCAATGGAAAGGGATGGTGACAGCTCTCCTAAGACCTGCAAAGTCACGGCATTACATTTGGTACAATCTTTAATCCCAGAAATACATGCATGGTTTGACGTAGGTGTGATCATCAGCAAATCAGAGACTAAATATCACTCAACATGTATCTGTCACATGCAAAGTATGGTTTGCATTGAAAAGTCCACTTTGTTAATACAATTGTTGATCATTCTGTTAAGTCAAGCCACCAAACATTTTAAGGGAAAATCATGTATTTAAAATAGTAAAATTAATAGCCATGATAACTTGTTAAATAACATACTGCTCTCAAATTTAGAAGGGGTAAAAATAGAAGGTTAAAAAAAAGCAGGATGATATTAACAAAAAAAAATCGTCCGCCTCTCAATCACTTTCCGGTGAACCAAAAATTAGATTGGAAAGAGTTACTAATTGATAGAAAGATTGGGCATTCTAGCATATCCTATCTTAATCCAATAACATGTACCATGCTTGGCTATTATATTTGCAGATTTCTTCTTCATTTATTTCAATTTAAAAAGCATAAAAAACCATAGATGTTAATGTCGAATTCCCTCAAGAGTCATCTAACTAAGAGAGCTGTTTCATACCTTCACAAAATCACGATATTCGACAACAACAGAGTCAACTTGATCTATGGAAGAAGAATCTGAATATGAATCTGAACTCAGAACCTACAAGAAAAGAACCAAGTGAAGCACCCACTCAATGCATCACACTAACCATGAATCATTCCAGGAGAGGTTAGCTAAGTGTTTTTCCTTTTTTTTTTTTGAAACAAGTTAGCCAAGTGTTTTTAGCATCTGAGAGTTGTAAGCTCAAAATGCAAGATAAGTCTTTCTTACATCTCAGATTGATTAATTTATTTTTCTAAACACAAAGCCAGAAAAAACACTCCTGTAGAGAGTTTACTTGGTGAATCATGAAAAGTTGACTCACCTTGCGCTTTACAGCATGAAACCAAGCATCGGCACATAAGGCATACAT
This sequence comes from Ailanthus altissimus, assembly GCA_946807835.1. Taxonomy (NCBI): domain Eukaryota; kingdom Viridiplantae; phylum Streptophyta; class Magnoliopsida; order Sapindales; family Simaroubaceae; genus Ailanthus; species Ailanthus altissimus. The sequence continues at coordinate 29,348,094 of OX327684.1, forward strand.
ATCTGCACCAGTGAAGTTAGGGGGGCATTTCTTCGCTATTGAATAAAGAGAGACATCCTTGTGCAGTTTAAACTTTCTGGTAAGTGCTTTAAGAACACTAGCCAAAGAGAAATAGATGATACAAATAAATAAAATTCTGAACTGAGAACATATATTACACAAATTCATTAAAAAGAAACTGCATTGAGAGGATTACTAACCGCTCCCTGTAAGATGCATCAGAGTTAACTCCAACATATAGAAGTTTGTCAAATCGACCAGGTCGAAGAAGTGCTGGATCAATAAGATCTGGTCTGTTGCTGGCCCCTATAATAAATAGGTCCTAAAGAACCAAAGGAAACAGGTAAATGGTGTCTTTTATCTTCAGAAACAAAAGAATAAAACAATATATCAGCCCAGTGAAGGGAACAGGGTGTGGTAGATCAAGAACCTGAGAAGAATCATTTAATCCATCAATCTCCGCAAGCATCTAGTAACACGAGAAGTTAGCCATGTTATTAACCATTAGTGAATTTAAAGAAACCAGTTAGCCAAAATCATAGCAAATGCGTTTTTACTTGAGAAACCACTCTATCCATAACACCCCCAGAGTCCCCAGAAGCACCTCGGGCTGGAGCTAGAGAATCAAGTTCATCAAAGAAGATGACACATGGGCGTGCTGATCTGGCCTGCAAAACAAGCAAAACATCATATAAGAAAAAAAATGGGTAACAGCAAAATATGTTCTAAAACCAAATAAGTAAAATGTATTTAGAAAATGTGTTGCAACAGGAAGGATATTTTAACCTTCTGGAAAATGTCTCGAACATTTTTCTCTGACTCTCCTATGTACATGTTAATAAGTTCAGGTCCCTTTACGCTAAGAAAATTTAGGGAGCACTCTGTCGCCACAGCTTTTGCCAATAAAGTCTGAGATTTGAAATAAGAACGATAACAAGGGTCATAAAGTATATTTTTAACTGAGAAACCATTGTAATTTAATAATACATCTAACTTACTTTCCCTGTTCCAGGAGGACCATATAGAAGAACACCAGAGCGCTTCCGCAACCCAGAAGAAAACAAATCCTTATGCAGGAGAGGTAACTGCAAATTTGACAAGCAAGATTAATGCAGAACCAGTGAATAAACAGAACAAACTGAACAAGAACCTTGAAGGACTTATTTTTCATGTAAAAGGCTAACATATTTTATAAACAAATTTCCTTTAGTTTATATTTACCTTCGTTCTTGAATGTTTTTGAATTCAATAAAAGTAAAGAACTCCTGTTAGATTAATGTACAGGTATGGGGATGGTAGACATAACAAAAAGCCATACCTGTACAGTATCCAGAATTGATTTCTTCACATCCTCAAGCCCGCCAACATCTTCCCATTTCACATTAGGAACCTAGGCCAGATAACTTCAGACTCAAAATCGCATTTATGTCAAGCAATAATTTAATTAAAGAGGAAAAAAAAATCTATCTTCTTGTCAATCAACAATTTTAATGATGAGCAAAATGAAAGGAAAGGCACGTTTATTTTAGCCTGCAATATGGTACCCTTATTATTGACGATGACATGATAACATCATGGTGTAAATTTCTTTCTGTGACAATACCTTTGGAGCACCTAAAGCTGATGCATTCCTTTTCTTTGATCTCTCCAATGCTTTGACCAAGTCTTCTTTCCTCATAACCTCAGGTGCAGCATTACATGACTTATCCTCCTGCACTGATTTGACTTGATGAGAACTATCTGATTCCCCAGGCTCAGCTTTGTCAAATTGAAAATTACTCTTCCATATTAGGTTTGCACCAGCATCAGCAACCAAGGCATGCAAATCCTTAGGCATGAATCCAGATGTCTGCCCAACTATTTCCTTTACAAATTCCTCTGAGCCTGTCTACAACAAATGAAAATCTGACCATTAAATTCCAGGAATGTGCACCTGGTCAAATGCAAGCATGCCACGTATAAAGATGCAGTCAAGTCATCAACCTTTAACCCTACTGACGGACTCATTATATCTAATATCAGGCATTGTTTACCCCATCTCATGTACGAAAAAGAACAGGAAGTAAATCCTCTTAACATACATCAGAGATGCGTTCAGAAACGCCTTGCAGCAACTGGGCCAGCATTTCAACCCTTTGTTGTTCAGTTAAAGGACCCATACTTATTTCGTGGCTGATGCATCTCCTAATAGTTGGTGGCAAACCCTCAGAAGTATCAGCAGCTGCAACTAATAGCACCTGTTGTCTACGTATCTTTCCAATGTCCTTTACTGGCTGCATCAGCATGATGTTAAGAATAAACATCTGATAAGTCCTAATATACTGTAATCATCATTTTTGAAACTAAATAGCAAGCATAATCATCCGAATCTACTTTTCATTCCTTGAACGGAATTGTCCCCTCCCAGTCGTACTCAAGGTAAGTAAATATACAGATAAGTGCTCTCCGGAACATTTAAATTAATGACGCAAGCCTTTTGAGTGAGCACAATGGCACTAAGTGTATTCTATTACTCCATTCTTCTGGAAGGAAATGCTGTAAGAGATGAGAGATTTTCTTTTTCTGGTTTATACAGGACTACTGAGAAGATTTTTAACATATTAGAGCAAAGATTGCTCCATCAACTTGTTGCAGAACTGATCAAATGAGATAAACAAAGGAGAAAAACTCAAATATAAAGATGAATATGAAATAGATGCATCTTACAAAATCACCATCTGATTCTTCTGCAGCATAGCTGTCTTCATCTTCGGCAACTGGCTCAGTGTATTCCCTAATAACAGATGCAACTTGAGAGAGGAGGCCAACTTGATCATTTGATAAACTCTCATTAGAGACCAAATTGCGAAAAACATCAAAATCGCGGAGAAGAAGTATTGTTGGGGAGTAACTGTTGAAAAATCAATATAAGAAGAACAACAATGTGTCAGTGAAAGTAACAAATAGCAAAACAAACTGCAGCTAAACTATCAAACCTGATACAAGATCTCATGAAATCATCAATAACGAATTCCCATTAATCATTGTTCAATGCCATAGATAATTGTTTTTCTAAATTATTAAGAAAAACAGAGTATGGATAGCTCACAGTTTACAGAATAACTAGCATTTATCATACCCAACATGTCAACTGGTTCACCTTTGAGCTGTGTTGAAAGCTTGAGCTAGTGCAGCAGATGTCTTTCTTTCAGAGGATGCCATTAAATTATGACAGCTATATTCCACTACATGCAGCCCCAACCTACGAGCAACATACCTAACAACAGTTCTCTTACCACACCCTGAAACACATATTTGATCAACACTGGGCAACATTACATAAACACAAATATACATATACTAAAAATTACAATATCCTGTTATAGATATCTGTAGGTACTATAACATTGTTGTCAATAGCAAAATCAAATACCACCATCTATCAAAGATTTCACATATTGAAGGACATTAGAATTAATGAAACTATTTCTTTTAGATGCCAACAGCAAATCACAAAGTGTAAAACAGACCAGGCAAGCCATGTAGTAGGACAGCGACTCTGAATTTTGAAGAGAGAACTGATGGGCACAGAGGTGGGGCAAGTATGGAGGCCAAAATCTTCACTGTGTCACCTTGCAAAGGCACAAAATCATTTGACCAAGAAATCAATAGATCTGGGGGTATAGCCGATGGACTACTCCCTCCAAGAACAAGAGCAGTTTTGGTGCGATTAACTTGAAGAATTTCTTCCTCCGAAGGTTCCATAGCTACAACCTGAGAACATGAACAACTTTCTGATGAGAGCTCCCTAGCTTATAAAGCCACTAAGGATATATAAACAAAGCGTACCTTGAAGTAAATAATGTTATCACTTCTATTTTGCATCCTTTGGCTGCAAGGAATGCAAGTGATCGAACCACAATTCCAATTTATGCAGATGCTGAAGACATCACCTCTTGCAAGAAATCTATCAACTTCAAAGTAGTTTTGTAAAGCCAAATCAATCTTTTCTTGACGATCTTCAGCTTCAATAGTCGAATCCCCTTTCAAAGACTCGAGGTTGCCGCATTCCGGAATCTTGACAAAAGAAACCCGCAAGTGAGATGCATACCTCGGCACTTGTCCCACACTTTTCAGTTCTAAGTTGATCAAGGAACCTTCACAGCCTTGCCCACTAGTCTCTTCATCACCTTTAGCCTTAAAAAGCAATTCTAAAACCTCTTTCCCTTGGTGGACAAGAAGTTTCAAGCACGAAACGTGCAAGTCTAGGTTAAAAGCTAAAAGTGGAGACAAATAGGCAACGTCATGATATAGCAGTATTTGGTCATTTTGAGACAAATGATAAGAAGGAAAAGTAAGCATCGTTCGGGGAGAGTATTTAGAGTGTGTTTCATCATCAGATATTTGTTTACGGGTAGATGGAGGATCTAAAACAACAACCTGTCCAATTCTCTGCTTATTTGTCTCGGCATTCTTCACAAGCACCTAGCATGTTGATCAACCAAAATGACCTTTAGTAAACACTAGTGATATCCATTAAAATAAAAATAATTGACTTTCAAACGTAACCACATGATCAAACTAAGCAAATTAAGTATTGCGGACTGTTCAAACCATCAAATTTATAGATAGTCACTGAAAATTGAATTTGTGCTTTGAATATAAAGCCGATTCTGATAGCAGTTTCATTCAACTCATTAAGCAGTTAACCACAAATCTTATACAAACAGGACGAATTGCGGAATAATTATACCTCAACAGTGACCACAAGCACTTAAATAAATACATTTCTTCAAATTCAAAGCTTTATTTCTAGTTCAAGAACGCAAAACACGTGAAACTTACAATCGAGCCCGAAGTGACGGAGAGTCGTTTCAAAACAGAAGTCGAGAGGCCGAGCACAGCAGAATCGTCAAGCGAAGCTAATTTGGCATCCGAAATGTTAATCTTATCCTTCGAGAACCGGAGAATTCCCGCCGGCAACTGTAAACTCGGCGATACGTCATCGGGAACGACTTTTTCAGTAGTGACTGGTCGTGAGGAATAGAGTAGGGAGTTGATGAGAATTTTAGTTGAAGAAAGCACCAAAGGCTTTCTTCTCTCCACCATCGATAGTCCAATGCAACTTCAAAACCCTAATGGCTGTTGGCTTCAATTAAGAGCAAAACCTTTTTAAGAGTCTGCTTTGTCCGGACTTCTGATGAGACTTCTGCACATATTTTCCCGCAATTCGATGGAAATTTTTTGCAGACTTGCTAATAATTCTGCTACTATTGACGTTATAATTTAACCGTTTTAACGTCAGCGATGAATTAGGCATTTTATTTATTTATTTTTAATAATGTAAAAAATAGGTGATTTTATTTTATATTATCTTACAATAGGCGTTTGTTATTGAATCTTGGCATGGAAGAAACACATCTAATAATTTAATTCTGGTGGATAATAAATCTTTAATAGATTCAATATATAATTTTAACTTATTTAATGAACCTAATTAGTTCATCATAAATAAATATGTTTTTACTTTGAAATTTCAAAAATCTTTTTTGTTATTAAAACTTAAAATTCTTTCTGCTTTCCCAAAAAAAAAACTTAAATTCTTTCTGTAATATAAGAAGTTGAACGACTGCATTTATAACATTTTCCTCAAAGATTCTTTTTAAGATGTTGAAAAACAGATCAAGAACAAGAAATGGGATTGATTACCCATTGAATTTGATTTTATTACAGCGATGACCCAGTTTAGTTATATGAAAACAGAATAAAAATAACATTATGATCACTCTTGATCGGCCGGGGATGCTCGTATACCAGGGAATATATTTTCCGATTTATCTAATCAAATACAGGGGAATTTGCCACAAATGTCAAAACCTTAAATCGGAACATGCTGTAAAAGAGAATAAATAGTACCAAATAAATGACATAAGAGTGAAATGTGTTGACAACCAAAGCAATTGTGCTTTATTAAGCCACTGGGAACATAAAGATAGGTAATATACAACACTTCAAAATTATTGCAACAGCAATCTGATCCACGTGTGTAAGTTATGTCAGTGTCATACTGTAACTGAAATTATTGGTTAAAACACAAATCAAGATTCTGGAATTAAGGAGCTGAGGGAGCCGAATTGGGTAGCCCCTCCTTAGTTGCTCACCCAGGTCCAGGGTTCAATCCTGCTTATGGTGGAATGGGAAGGAGTGTGTCTGTTGTACACTCAAAAAAAAAAAAGAGATTCCGGAATTAAGCTACCAGATAGGACGTCAAAATCACTCCAGAGAGTTATATAGTTCAAGTCATGTTAGACCACTACCAATCTCATTCATGACTTTGAAATCTCATAAACAGAACATATACATCTGCAAGGGAGGGAGTTGGTGGATTCTGCAGGACTTGGAGATACAGACGCCATAAAAAACACATTCCGGTCTTAACTTGCTAACCATCATAGAGTCTGTGTCCAACAGTTATAACATTTTCATCCCCTAGCAGCCGCTGCACATCATACATCAGCAAGCCCCAGTAAACAAGGTCTTGCATATCTTACGACTCAATTCAACAGCAGCAGCTGGTAGCAATGAGTTTTCTGGTTCACTTCTTATAAACAAGTAATAACAATATGGAAGTGCTATAAATCTGTTTATATATAATTTTATATCACAAGGATGGAGGTCATGACCATATTATCTTACACAAGGAACTTAACTATGACCACCATATAACTTAAAATTAGCTATAGAGCAATAGCATATATCAATTTGATAGCCATAGCAGTTATAATTATAGGGGAGAGCACATGAACCGAGCAATATCACCTACCAACATCTATATTGAAAATTCAAGAGACAAATTTCATATTTCTCAGGACATTCAAGGTCAGTAAAGCATTCTCAACAATGCTTATGAAAACACCAAGAAGATGATAGCATATATTATATACAATAAACTAAGTGAACCATGTTATTCAAATTAATATGGTAACTGAATTCAAACATCACCAGATGCAAGAAAATATTTGGTTTATGATACAGAATGATCTTTATTTCAAATACAAATTACCACATCTGTGTTTACAGTCAAGCACTACGACCTATCAATCTATTCAACCAACATTGTAGCTTTGGTCCAATGTTGTCTGCAAGGAAGATCCTATTAGATACTCCAAGGACCCAGAGCAAATGAAAAACTAAATAATGAAAATTCAGGTCTGAATCTACCAATCATATGACAAATTACGTCGGTGGGGTTTATCACCTACTCATCTCCTCATTGCCAACAAATATAGAAGAATGTGCTAGAAGCATAGAACATTATCGCCAATGCTGAAAGGACAATAAAAAAAAATGCAGAACCAAAGCAATCAAGGACTTGCGCATTCCTAAACTGAAGGAATTGCAAATCAACATTCTTAAGAAGCACAACAGATTAAAGTGTTTAGACCATCAAAGGAGATATATAATCATTTAGTTTTAAGGTTGAGAAGCTGGAAGAAACATCGTTATTCAAATCTAGAGCTTCAAGGCCTTCCTTCCTCTGATAGATATTCACCGAGGGATATCGTTTGCATATTTTATCACAAATCTGCCCAGGAATTCCTTCTCAACAGGTCTAGGAATTGACTTAGAGTCAAATTTTTATTCACCAACCCCTTAGACTGCAGAACTTTAATTACCAAACACCTTGGAATGACTCTCTTTTCCTAATTCATAAGGAACACATCTGGATATGAGACATCTTTGGACTGCCAACCCATCTTGTTCACAAGAAAATCCAATGCACAGATTATTTTTTTCTCTGATGTATTCATATAACAGGGACACCTTCTGAATGCAAACCTAAAGTCCTCATCACACCAACCCCACCCCCTCAAAACATCCAATTAGCGTTCCCGAGTTGGTTCGAAAATTGAAGCAAAAACTTGCATTGCAAGGATAAATCCACATTTTTGAGGACCAAAACCCAGTTTAATGGCCTTAGGATTTTCATTAAACTTATTGTTTCTTTGGAGGACAATAGCAGAATAGCTAATTAGAACCAAAGCAAATCAAGGACTTGTGCATTCCTAGTTCTCCAAGAGTGCAAGTTTCGGAGCCACATGCTTTTGCAAATCAAGATTAAAGATCCATGACTTTTTCCTAAAAGCTTTAACAACATTTTTATCAGGCAGAAGCACACTTTTGAGGAAATGATAATTAGGAATGAACATGTTCTTCAAGCTTTGACACAAAATGGCAGGGCTTGATGAGCAAACATTTGCAAGTTCAGCATCTGTGACCCTGATAGAGTTAAGAAACTCAAATTTAGGCAAAACTGACCTCTTAGGATCTGCTAAAAGTAAACGTGGTCGCACTCTAACAACTTTGGCGATTTGGGTATTAGTGAATCTGCAATTTTTAAGAATTTCAAGGACTGAGTCAGGTTTTCTGCAGATTGAAGCTTTACTTTTTTGGCAACAGATTTTGCGGTTTGAGGGACAACCCACATGTGCGTATGAGGTATGACATTGTAAATGAGTAAACTTTTGGCTTTTTCCTATTCTTAACTTCTTCTACACCAGTTGAAAATAACCTTGCATCCTGAATAAAGCCTAAACTCGAAAAGAAATCCAAATGAGTGGTGCCTAAATCTTGCAGCACTGACCTATAACCATTTGTTGACACTTGTGCTAGTACAAGCCTTCTACAGAAAAATCCATACATCATTGGAAGCTACTACTAATAATAACAATGTGATTGAATCTTTGTTCAGTTCACAGAATAATATACACTCACCGGTCGATTGGTTATTGTTGAATTGTACAGTTGTCATAGCCTAATTGTTAGGAGATAAATCAGCATATATATATTTAGGGAAATTATCTTGATCCTCTCAATCATGGGATTTATAGCATTTGATTTCTTTTTCCTGATTTGATTAGATTAGTTTCCTATTAGATTAAGTTTCCTAATTCATTTCTCCTTTTATAGTCTATATGTTGCTGTGTAAAAATTATTCTGAATTAATTGAGAAATAAACTTTCTATTATTTTTCTCATCAGTTATTGCAGAGGGGAAGACTAGGAGCCAATACAAAAGATGACTATGAACACAACGACAATATCATATTCAAAGTCGATTCTTCTCCTCATCTTCCCACCTTCACTCTCGCGTTTCTTCAATCGTCGCCGAAACGGCTAAACCTTAGGGCAATATTTTTTATTTATTTTTGAAAGTTTTTAGTTATTTTACTTTGATATATTTTTCATTTCAACCAAGAGAGTTTTTTTTTCCTTTTTGAAATTTATATTAGAAAGGGGTTGGTTTATTTTAATCTATATTTGAGCAGTAACATTATATAGTATATAAATTCATTCCTATTATCAATTAAAGAATAAATATAAAAAGGTAAAACAATAAAGCAGGTATTAAGAGTCAATTACGAGATCGCCTAACTTTGTTATTAAGAGAGCAATGTGAACCCATTTGTATCTCTGTAAAGTTTAAACCCATTTATTATTAATGTATATTTATACTTACAAGTTAGTTCTCGAAAGATTATATATGCAATACTCTGACCAATTTCATGTGGTCAATCTGATTATCTGAACATGTGATAAAAAGATGTGTTGTTCTTGCAGGCTCACTATCAACGTAGTTAGAATTCTTTTCTTATAATTGATTAAAGATCGTGGTAGGTGGTAGGAAAATGGGCAATGTCACATTTACAAATCTTAGAAGTTGTATTCTGATTTTCTTTTTTAATTCTAGTTGATACAATAAATTCTTTGACACAATCATTCAGCTTATGCTGTTTGTGAGTATTTAAAACCTTCATGCATTTGGAAATATACATCAGCATTCAATAGTAAAGGCTACGTAAAAATAAAAAGCAATATCTGTTTCCCTAATCATTTTTCCATGTTTAAACTCGTATTTCACTCAAGCCTTGTGAAAACAACTTAGGCTCATCATACAAAAACTATTACTAGTATTCTGGGATTCGTCCTGTCGACAAACAGATGATCAAACATTCAGATACGTCAAGATGCATAAATGGTCACAAATGCTCTTCAAGGTAAAAAGTTCACAGATCGGACGGTCCGAGGTGAATTATGTGTTGACTAGATAAGCAAGGGGTATTGAGATGCAAGTAAATTGTAAAGTATGAAATATTGCAAATAATCGTATCATGCCCATGACAATATCAGCTGTCAGCCTCTACTGACTTCTAAATTTAGCAGCATTTCCCATAATTCATGAAACTATGAGGGGAAAGTTATAAATTTTTGTTGAGTTGGGGCAAATAGCAACCTCAAATATTACAAATTCAGGTCCTAATCATTTGGTAATCTACCAGCTGGACTGCTGCAGTTTATTCGTGTCATTATCTACAAAGAAATCTAGATATAAGCCACTAGCGCCTTGGAAAAAACAAAAAAGTGAATCGAAGCAATGAAAGACCCTCAAGCAGCAAGACACACAGGAACAGAAGGAGTTGCTCTACTTAAAGAAGCACTGAAGTGAAAAAAAAAAACGTACTTGAAAAAGCACAAGTAGTGAATCCATGGTGCTTAAACTACAACCAAGAAGACATTTCTAAAACTGCAAAATAGTCTCATATGAAAAAGTTTTGTCAGCATTTCAAATTGAATTATCATGCATTACTTCCAAATCACCTCATACAGTAAATTCAACACAAGCCGTTTAGAATTAGTCGTAATTAAGGATAACATAATGTGAAAAAAAGACAATCAACTTAAGCATATCAGAACCAAAACTGAAGTTCGTTGCGAAGTAAAAAACAGAACGAGTGCAGTGGAACTAGGGTGTAACTTAACAAGCAAGAAAAAGAAATTATGTCTAAAATTGCGATCAAGCATGCTACAGCCTGTCATTTGCCCAAAATTTTTCCATAAAACCAAAGCCTAGTTCTGAAAGAGCTATTTTCCTTTGGTAGGTATCTGGTAATTGAGGCACTTGATCAAGAAACTTAATCACAAATCTATCCACAAAAAACTTTTTAGGGCTTACTAACACAGAAGATAAAGGGACTTCCCTGATCAAACCCTTCAAATGCAAAGCTTGGATAACTGAACACCTTGGAATTATCCTCTGCTCCAAACTATAGCTAAGAACAGTTGGAACTTGGGCAACATCTCCACATTTCTGACCCATCTTTTTCACAAGAAAATCCATTGTACTTGTGATTTTCTTATTGGATAAACTCATACCTATACGAGACTTTCTAAAACCCAAAAAAAATCTCTTCTTCAGACAAACCCACTTCAATAAATTTCCACGTTCCACAAACCACTCGGATTGCTGTGACCAGTGAATATTTCCCAGTGCTGAATCCCATTTTCATAACGTTATTGATAGATTTATCAAATTTCTCAGGTTTGTGACTCTAGGATTTCTAGTTATCAGTTCACTGATTGAAGATTGAGGAACTTCCAGTCTTCTCAAGATCTAAATATTTCAACAAAAAAATCTCCTAAAAATTCCAAGTCAAGCGCCTCCAAATCTTAATTACTTTCTCATTGTGAACAAGTACACTCCTGAGAGAGTTATAATGTGGGATTATACATTTATGTAAATTCCGGAGCAAGGGAGCCGGGGTCACAAAAAGAATGCTAGGAAGATCGGAGCTGGAAACCCCTATTGAAAGTAAAAACTGAAGCATCTTGGAATGTCTCTCGAGGATTTTGGAGATACGGGCATCTTTCAGTCTATGGCTTCTGAGAAGGTTAATAACAGAGTCTGCTACTAAATTGTACTTTTACGGAGACACAAAAAACGGTTGCTCAGGACATCCCACATAAATTTATAAGATAAGAAACTACAAAAGAGTGCGGTTTGGATTCATTTGGTATCTTATCTTGGGTTGTTGAGGACGATCTAATGAGGAGGAGTGGTGTAGTTTAGTGTTTTCGGATTTCTATAGTACGGGACTACAAGTAATTGAAGTTTAGTACAAGAATAGCAAACCTAATCATAGAGTTGGCAGAGAGTGGACTCACCTTGTGCTTACCACTTTAGCTATACATTGGTGTGAACCTTCACAATCATGTTCTCTGTATCGCAGATCACTTACGAGAATGGAACTGCAGCTCCCACCTCCGAGATGGAGAGGGTGTTTTCAAGGAAGAATTTACTCTCACGATGCCCAAAAAAAAATGCAAAATTTTGCAAGTCTGTTGTAACATAATTGGAATTTTTATTTAAGAGTACAACTTCACATTTTTTAAGGCACAAATAAATAAATACCCGTTTTCAAAAGGGGGAGACAAAACGCATGGGAAATTTTTGAAAAGAGTAATGTTATTTAAAATTTTAATTTAAATTGTATTTTTAAAAAGATGTATTAAATAAATATTATATAGTAAAATAGTATAAATTTTAAAACACACTTTAAAATTAGTCTTTAACACTTTTATAAATTTTATTAATCAAATACTTAAATTTTAAATTATTTTATTCTTTAAATATTTTTGCATCTTTATTATAAATAATTTAAAATTTTAATCAAAAACACACTTTAAAATTAGTTATAATGAATAAATTTAAAATAATATAGTTTGAAAAAGAATAAAATTCATTAAAACAACCAAAAAAAGTAAAAAAAATTGAGTAAAATTTGATCAAAAATAAGTCGAGGATCAATCTTAGTGGCAAGGCCCCTCCTCGCACCGTAAGAAAGGCAAAAAAAGCAAAAAAAATTCTAAGTTTCGTCTACCACTTTACTCTCAATTTATTATCAATAAAAGTAATTTCACCCGTTTATCGTTTTCTTGACTTATAAAAATTAACCAAATTATTTTTATTATAAACATTTTTAACCTTTAAAATAATAGTTATTTAATAGTTATTTTTGGACATTTCCTGCTCCATTTGCATTTGGTCCCTTGATTGTCGCTTCTTTCTACCGTTCCCTACGCAGTGTTTGCTGAACAACCATAAAGTAGGCGCCAAGCCACCAAAAGTTGCGAGAAAATCAATTTGATTCCATCCATTGCTCCTATTTGACTTAATTTTTAGTTTATTTGGTTTCATTTTCCTAATAGACGGTACAAGATTAATCATTTAGGAGGAGAGATTTTGTGTAATTGTGTCTTTCGACTATGAACCTTTGTAAATAAAACGACCCAAGACCAACTGCTAAATGAGGAAGATTGCTATTCAAATTGGGTATTCCTTTACAAGATTATAAAGCTGAAAGAGAAATTATACAAAGAGCAAATTATACTCCAGCGAACATCCTTTGAAAAAGACAAAGAAGATACATGCTAGAATAGAACTAATATCTGATTCTCACAGCAACTCCATTGAGGAAAAAAAAATAGGATGGTTGATTTTCTTTTGGACAGGAGGCAAACAACAAATAGAATTGATCAGTACATTACTCCTGCAAGTTCATCTACTTATTTCATTCGTCCAATAAACAACAAAAATTGATGAGAAGGTAACAAACCATACACACAGCAGAAACAGAAAGATGCAGTCAAGTAGCTGTGCACAAAGCATGATTAATTCAGCTACTCAGGTCTCGCGTCAATTAGCAAGCTCCAAATAGAGATTCATTGCTACAGAATGAACACATTGCAAGCTACAATTGCTTTGCCCCAGATTTTTGTTCAAACCCAATGCCTAGTTCTGAAAGATCAGTTTTCCCTTGAAAGATATCCAACAGTTGCGGGACCTGTCTCTGATACTTGGTAACAAATGTATCTATGAAGTACTTGTCAGAAGACATCACCACGGAAGATAAACTGAATTTCTCCTTGATCAAGTCCTTCAACTGCAAAACTCTAACAACTGAACACCTGGGAATGACTCTATTCACCAAACTATAAGCTAGAACAGTTGCAACTCTGGCAACGGCTGAAGGTTGCCAACCCATCTTGTTCACAAAAAAGTCCATTTTAGCATTTATATTCTCCACAGACAAAGTCATACATCTGGGATACTTTCTAAAAGCCAACCAGAATTCCTTTTCAGACCAATCCCAACTCCTATAAACGATCACCTTTTGTTCCCATGTTTGATCAGATGCAGTTGAAACTGCCACAAGTGCCTGGGTAAATGCTCCTGTAGAAGGGTCAAATCCCATATCAACAACTCTCTTGACACTTTCATCAAACTTCTCAGAATTTTCACACAACACACCCGGATTAGAAATAACCAAAGATGAGATACATGATTTAGGCACTCCAATTCTTCTCAAGGCTGAGATATTAGGATTTATATTCTTTTCAACATCATGCAAATACACCGCACGCTTCAAAGCACCAACAATTTTAGCATCATCAGAGAGCAAACTCTTCAGGAAATTATAATTAGGAATAATTTGTTTCTCTAAGCTACGCCCCAGAATTGTGGGGTTCGAAGAGAGAATGTTTGCAAGGTCAGTACCTGAAATTCCCACAGAATGAAAAAACTCTAGTTTGGGCAGAAGGGTTTTGTCAGCTCTGCCTACGAGCAAATCCGGGTATTTCTTAACTAGTTTCGAAATATGTTTGTTAGTGAATCCATATTCTCTAAGAATGCCGAGTACATAGTCTGGTTTTTCTGGGGTTTCAAAGTTGACCTTCTTTGAAACAGAACCAGCAATCTCTGGGGACAACCCACATGATTTTACGAGATAAGACGCTGTAAATGAGTGTTCTTTTTTCTGTTCTGCTTTGTCATGTGTCACTGCTTCAAGCGATGAGAAAGATTTAACAACAGGTGAGTTATTGTGTAGCAGAAAACGCAAATGGGTCGTTGAATGTCCCACATTTCTGACTTTTGGGACTCGTAGCAACTTCAATCTTTTGCAACACAGACAAAACATAATAAGAAAAACCAAGAAAGAAGCAACTAACCAGTTATACGTGCAGCCTCAGCTGATAACGCCGTGGACTCTTTCACTTCTCAACGAATTTACAGAAGAGACCGGTCAATTAGAGAAGCAAATTCTGATAAATCTTTTAGGGTTTTAAAAGTCTCAACTCCTTCGGCAGTGCTCGCCGTCGTCGAGAAGCTCTTTATAAATCTTAGAGGCAAAACGCACCGTACCGGTTTAGGTATAACTGTTTCGAGTCTAAGCCATTGGCTTACGTGGCTTATTTCACTAATCATCTGTTAATGGTCCTCAAGAGAATGGGCATTCTCCACGTACCAACCTTAGACGCGAATTATTTAATTTTACTCGTATATGTGAGGTTCAGATGGCAAAATAGTAATTATAATAATTTTTTTAAAAAATTAATCAGTTGTTAGTGCACCAACCTGACTAAAAGCATATATGAATTTATCTTAACTAGCTTATGGAATCCGAAACTCCGTAGTCTCTCAAAAGCGTAAGCATGGAATTCGGTTTTTCAGAAGATTTAAAATTTACATACTTGGCAACAGAAACAGCAGATTCTTTTGAAAACCCACCTGAAATTATGTGATAAGCGTTTTTGTTCTTTCTCTTCTGTTTTTGTAACAGTTGATGAGAATGACCTGACAACGAAAAGCGGGGCGTTGTTTAGAAGAGAATTCAAATGGGTAATTGAGTTTAGCGTATTTACGGTTTCAAGACAGTAGTGCTTGTAGCCTTTTAAAATATAATTGCACTAGAAATAACGGCACTTAAAATGGTGATAATTTAATTTACTCAAGAAGAACAAACTCACCGTCATTTATTGAGTTCAGTTCAGCTTCAACTTGGTATCGATTGATTAACTAAAGACATCCCATTTTTCCTTAGGTTTTTTATTTGACTCCTAGACCTCCTCAATTTGTCAACTATTTAAGTATTTAGGATTTAGATTTTTGAATTAAATAATATTGTACTTTTTAAACAGTATCTTAATTTTTTTATTATATTAAATATTCATTAAAATAATTTTAAATATTATATTATATTACTATTTATTAATTGTTTGACACACTGTTACTCATTGAATTTTGAAAACAAAGAAGAAGTAGAATGACACTGGGGGAAAAATTGGAAGTGTAAAAAAGCACCGTTTGGCCCGTTATTCTCGAAGTGAAAATGCCGTTGATAAGAGGGCTTTCCTCTGCCTGGCCGAAATCGAACGAACCAACTAATTTGTAATGAAATTCTTACCCTGTATGCATCATTTTGTAGGTTCTCAACTTAGAATTTTTACACCATTCTTCCATGCATGCATTATTCTTATGTTAATCCTCACTCGTTGTGTGTTATTTTGTGTTTTTATTATAATTTGGATATTGAATTTCTAACTTGGAACGCCTGGGGGATTTATCACACGTTGAGAATTTTGACATATGTGCATATGAATAAGTAATCCCATGGAATGACTGGAAACATCTAAAGAGCTTCCGAAGAATCAATCCACTTGAAATTATCAAGCGACTGGCTTGGTAAGACATAAGGAGTTCTAATCCACAGAGCTTGAAAAGCGTTCATCCATCTCGTCACAGTATCAAACGACTCCCTCTGAAAGATAGTTGGCCTCCATAGTTGTTCTTCTGAGAGAAACATGAGAATTGGGATCAAGATGTCGCCAGTTTCCTTGTCTTCTGGTTTCACGAAAATACAATAAAGGCAGCATTTCACTGCGTACAAACATGTGTGGCAGATGTTAAAATAGTTAGAAAATCATCATCTACCAAATATAGGGCCAAGAGATTCACCAAGGATCTGTCACATTCAACTCAGGCTTTATGAACCAGAATTAATCATTGGACACTGAGCTAAGATATTTGGCTCATTTCATATCACGACCAGATGACAACACAGTCTTTGAATGAGAAGCTTAACACTTACAAATGTCATGAAATTTTTTGTAAAGTTTAGGAGGACAGAACATAAGAGTACCCAAAGATATTGTCAGTTAAGCAGAAAGGATCCGTTGACCAAACTGAATTCCAAATTTCTATGATTAATTCCAGTTCTCTAGATTTTTCCACAAGAAGCAACAAATAAACAGCTTATGAGAGCATTCAAACAACAATTCCACTATAACGCCATGTCTGTAAAAGTTACACACAAAATATTTAAGCCACAACATCCTAAAGGAATCAAGTTAGCAATCTTAACGTATCCCAAGCAGAAGTTAATAAAAGAATAAATAAATATTAATGAAACCATAGCGAAAAACAACATATATCCCAATCTAGAACCAAAACAAATTAATATATCTCACAGAAGGATTAAATGTCTTTCAGCCCCTAGCATTTTTGCAAATGCAAGAGTGATGATAAGTGCCAGAAACAAGCAACTCTTCCACTCTCTGCCATTTCAACAAATTTACATCACACTATGAGGATTCACTTTCCCTTGATACACATCCATCAATTGAGGCACCTGCTCCTGATACTTGATCACATATCTGTCCAAGAAGCACTTCTCCACAGGCACCAAGGCACTAGTTAAACTAAGTCCTTCAGTAATCCCTTGGACAACAGAACCTCAATAATTGAACATCATGGCAGTATTCTCTTCTCCAAGTTGAAAAACAAGAAGCTTGGAGATTAAGCTATCAATGCTGACGACCACCCCATCTTGTTCACAAAAAAGTTCATGTTTCCCATAATTTTCTTCTATGACAAAATCATACAATGCGGATGCTTCTTAAATGCTGCTAAAATGATATCCTCACTCCAACCCCATCTCTTATAAACCTCAAAACATCGATCCCATATGTACTTATTACCTTTTCCTGAAATAACATGCACTGCTAACACAAAAGTTGATTTTTTAGGATCAAATTCCATTTGTACAACCTGTTTCACAGTTTCACAAAACAATTCATGCTGCATCACCGATTCAGGGAAATGAGCTAATAGTAAAGCAGTACACTTTGTCGGACACCTAATTCACTCAAAAACTTAGTATTTGGTAACAACTTCTTTGAATGGTCTCCTCGAAAGATCCAAGTTGTGCGCTTTAGTGCAGCAACAATCTTTTTAGCTGATAACAAAACACTCTTAAGGAAGTTAAAAAGGTACAATCTTATTCTCTAAGCTTCTTGTCAAAAGGGTTCCGTCAGATGAAAGTGTTCCTGCGACCTTTCCCTGAAACAACATGCACTGCTAACACAAAAGTTGATTTTTTAGGATCAAATCCCATTTGTACAACCTGTTTCACAGTTTCACAAAAATCCATGCTTTTGCATCACCGATTCAGGGAAATGAACCAATAGTAAAGCAATACACTTTTGCCGGACACCTAATTCACTCAAAAACTTAGTATTTAGTAACAACTTTGAATGGTCTACTCGAAGGATCCAAGTTGTGCTTTAGTGCAGCTACAATCTTTTTATCTGATAACAAAGCGCCCTTAAGGAAGTTAAAAAGTTATAATCTTATTCTCTAAGCTTCTTGTCAAAAGGGTTCCGTCGGATGAAAGTGTTCTTGCGAGGTCAGTTTCTGACATACCTATAGAGCGAAAAAAAAGTGAAGTTTTAGGCAAATAGTTTACGGCCGCGATTTCATTGACCCAAAAATTAATTTGTTAAATAATATTTATTATCCACTTATATATAAGTAAGATTCATTTAATTTTTATTTAATGTGAGATGTGATATTTTTTTTAATCTAATTTTTATTTGTGATATTCTTTCTCATCTAATATCTATTTAATGTAGGATGTAATATATTTTTTTTCACTCAATCACGTGACGCTCTTATTACAATTTAACCCAAATTAAGAGGTCAACCTAACCTGTATACCCCATTCAATCACGTGATGCCCTCGTCGTAGTTTGATCTAAATTCAGAGATCAACCTAGCCTATATTGCTCCAAACTCAAGGGTCAGCCTAACATGTATTCCTCCACCCAATCACATAACACCCTCGTTAAGGTTTAATTCAAACTCAAGAGTTAACTTGGCTGAATCTGTATTCCTCGTCCAATCATGTGATGCCCTCATCATGATCTGACCTAAACTCGGGGTCAATCTGATCTGTATTTCTCACCCAATTATATGATGTTCTCGTCACAATTTGACCTAAATTTAATGGCCAACTTGGCCCTTATTATCCATTTCCTTGAAGTTAGAAAATCTACTACCCACATAATAATCTTCGTTAATGTGATTTTGAAGACTCATATTCAAATGAGAATTCTGATTTGCTCTAATACCTCTAGTCACAAATCGAGTATTTGATATTGACTCAAAAAATTAGCATATTAAATAATACTGTTTACCCACTTATATATATTTATTTAATTTTTATTTAAGGTAGAATATGATGTTAGAATATGCTAAAAGAAAAATGGGCCTTTTTCAATAAGTTTCGATATCTAGATTTTTTAGAACGTAAATCTCTCATAAGGCCAAAACCAAGTTTGGTTTTTCCGGTACCGAAGTTCTACTTTTGTTGAAGCTGAAATTGCAGCTTCCCGTGGCAGCCCACATGAATCTGTTAGGTAAGTGGCTGCAAAGGAGTTATTTTGTTGGGTCTTCGTAGAAATTTTGGCAGTGATAAATGAAAATGGGATTGTGAAGAGATGAGAGAAAGTAGGGCCTAAGATTTGACGTGGAATGTTTGATTGCGGAGAGACTTCTGATAGGAATTTGCTTTAAAAAAAATTCTTTTCAGGTTCGGACGTATAGAAGTCAATTTTTCTTTCCGTGTAAACATTTATAATTTATTCCAACATGGAGAGTTTCTTTAGTGCCTACATTTATTTTTATTGGACATGCATCATTAACACACAAAGAAACGTTATACACTATAACTAAACATCGATATCCCACCCTGTTTCCTATAAAAGTTGTTATTAAACATATACATTACTCGATTTTAAGTTGCAACAACCACTACTTAGGCTTTTGATGAAGGCTTCTTTGAGAGAAGAGTCTCTAGCAATTTGGGGTCAGTGACAGGAGGGCTGCAGGTAAAGTTTTGATAGACGATGGCCACCGCTCTCTCAGCAGAAAAATTGTTCCTCGCCGTGGTTGCATTGTTACTATTATTTTCTGCCCAGAAGTCCATCTCTTCCATATCAATAGGGTCTACGTGAATAACCTGGCCATGGATTGCACCCAGAAAGAATAGGTTAAAAAAAACAAATGAACTTAGTTCCAAGTGGGAACATCCATCATGTAGCAATGAACTCCTTCCACTTACTGTTTTGTTGGGATCATATGATCCATGAGCAGCAGCAAGCATGTTTTCAAAGTCTGCGGAGGCTTTATGACCAACCAAGACAAGATGCTTACGAGAAGAAACAGATAGCATGTCTGCTACAGCACACATCCACAGCACTGCTATAGTCGTATCTTTCATCAGTCTCAAACACTGCCTGAAAAACCATAGAATGACAGCAGAATTCATTACTTGTGAACCAATATTATATTTCAAATATGAACAACTTTTAAAGAAGGAAAAGTATACCAGGACACGCTCTGCAATTTGCATGTAATGATCGGATTTACTGCCCGCAACTAAGGAGGCCAGCCATATAAGATTTATGACAGAAACAGAATTCCCTGATGGCTCTGCCCCATCATGATCTTCTTTTACCCAGCGAACTGAAGGGTCTTCTCTAGGGTATTCAAATAGTCTCCTCCCTCCCCATCAAGAAACAGTTCATCCTGGACAATCTTTTATATAAATTTGCATGGTTCCACAAGCCAGAAAATGTTAGATGAAAGACCAAAAAAAAAGAGTCTAATAGTTCTTGCCTGGGTATTTTGCAGTTCGATAGCCCAAACTAGCCACTTGATTTCACTACCAAACTCGTAAAGATCCAGCAAACCATAAATTAAGAAAGCATAATCATCCAGAAATCCAGGCGCATTAGATGGTCCATTCCTAAAGCTGTGCTGCTGCCTTCGTGTTTGTTCATCATAAAGATGCCCTCTTATAAAAGAAGCTGCCTTCTCAGCAGTTTCCATATACTCCTTTGGCTGGAATTTTGATTTTTGAGTACAATTTAAGAGGTGTCATGTAAAATATCATAGCACCACCATGCGCTAAAAACAAGTTAAGACAGCCTTGAACAAAAATCCACTGCTACATTATTATTCCTAAAAACACCCATGCAACCCAATTAATAGAATCTAAACTATATATGGAGAGCATAGTTGACCTCAACATATTTACTGTCAAAGGATCCACAACACTGAAATGTGGATTAGAAAAAGGACTAGATCACAGACCCCCATCCCAGAATAAGCCTAAAGTTAAGAGTCTTGTTCAAGGCTTTTTTTAAAGAGCTAAAACATTTTGCTCACATCAAGCGATTGCATGCAAAATATTTTCACGAATACCTTTAATCAATGGGAGTACATAATTGATAATTAATCAACGTGATAAATCTTTTTATCATGTTAACCATGATGGCTAAAACTCGTGGAAGTACATGGGATAACTTTTTTCATGTTCCAAAGATGGCATAAGTGGTAAAGATCTTACAACACAGCCAACAACAGGAAAGTTAAAAACGGTGATGTCAGCTTCACCCATGAGAATTTTTGAAGCTCTTGCAAAAGAAGAAATATCCAGTCCATTCCACGATACAGTTACCTACCAAGCACCTGATTGATTAACGAATGCCTAACCAATAAGACAAAAGCTAAACAGAATTAGGTGAATCATTTAATAAATCAATTTATTGTTTCAAGGGGTGAAGGGGGTGGGGGAAAAGGAGGAGGACAGGGAGGGGGAAGAGGACGGGATGGAAGGTGGACCAAATCAAAACACCTTATCATCTAAATGTAGACTTGGTCTTCTGGCTCTTACATCAAAAAGATTTCTTCTACATTCACCCAAAATATGAAGATATTTTTCCATTGGCATAACAAGTTTCGATGCCAAGGCAGCAGAATCATTTAGCTCAATAAGCACATTTTTCCCCTTGAATTCATTGTGAGGATCACTCACCCTAGAAAGATCACAATTTCCAGTAGGCTTTATGAAGTGTTCCTTAAAAAGACTTGCATGATCGCCAAGGATGTCTTCAACCTTTAAGGAAGACAAAACAGGAAAAAGTTTAGTAGTAATGCAAAACGTAAAAGCACCCAAATCCTCCCAAAATTATGGTAATATTTAAATATCATATAATATGTCATTTGCATCTGAAAAGGAAAAAAAAATTATGTCACAATAATTATTCCAAAATGGGAACAGAAAAACTAGTTTATCTGGAGTAATATTGAAACACTTTTGATGTTATGACACCTCATATTCAAATCAGAAGGGTGCTTCAGTTCATAAAATTCTTTTAGCACATATCAAAGGTCATAAAACTGCTACATGTTAGAACATAAATCATATTTTCTTAGTTTCTGAAATATTTTTCATGACAAAGATCTACAGTTCTTTCAAGAAAACCAAAATTGTAAATTTAACAAAAGGCAGGCAGACTTAGTCAAAGGTAATTAGAAAAGAACCTCTTTGCTGGTCCATATATAGAACGCTCCTTCCTTTTTTCTAGCAGCACCTTCAAATTCAGCACTATCAGCATCCTCTGCTGAAAAAATTTCACCTCCCGGTCGAATCATGTCTCTTTTCAAATAATCAAGTACATCCCGAGATATATGTGAATAGAAAACAAAAGGGATCAAATTCTTCGAAAAAAACTGACCATGCCATCAACATGATCATGGATACCCCCCTTTGCCATGCATTGCAAGGTAAACAAAACCATTTTTTGACCTTCACTTGCTTCACTTGATTTCTCAATCTCCTCCAACTTCTTGGAATGATGAAGCATCATTTGAATCTCAACTGGTCTAGGAAACTTGGGGGCAGACCCAAACCCACCAAAACATTAATCGCATCTGCTTGAAAGCTGTAAGAGACACGTATGACACATTAGAAATACACCATGCCTTTCAACTTTGAGCTATAAGCAGTGCAGAGCAGAAGATCAGATATTCATGTAAAAGATAAATTATAAAAAGAACACCATAAAAATCTCCTTTGGGATAAAAATGAACAAAGTGAATGTACAACGAGTCCGCACTTGCTCAGCACATAGATGCAACGCACTCTGTGGAAGTCCATCTGGCAATTTATTTGAACTTGCACTAGATGATAATGTTTCTGACATTTGTTCAATAGCAAAGGCTCCACTCTGAATAAGCATATCCCTCTTTTTATCCCAAGCTTCCTTCACCTTTCTGAAATAATTTCGGAATGTTAGATGAGCAAAGACAGCATAAATTAAAAAAACAAAAACTAGAATTTAATATCAAGGTACGGCCAAAATTTCAGTCAGTGAATTATGCATGTAACAAACTCGAAGCAACTTTATTGACCGCGGAAACCTACCAACATTACTACCATAATAATGAGAGAAAAAATAGAAAGAACTTTAAATTAGTTCTTTACTGTTTGTAAGGCAACTTAAACTAGTTCAGGAGTAATGTTACTCTTACCTAAGAATAGTCTTAAATCCTGGTCTCCCATACTTATCCTCTGGGGAAAGTAATTTCCACCCATCAAGGGTTTCAAATCAGGTGAAATGAAGATTCTGAGAGGCCAACCTCCACCGCAATACAAAGCCTGCACATATGTCATGTACATCCGAAATGTTTGGAGAAACTGAAGTGAGAAAAGATAATCCATACTCAGCAATTAAAAAGATTCTATGATAAAGATAATAAAAAATTTTGAAAGTCTTATATTAGCATAAAAATCTCTTTACCTTATCGACATCCGGTCTTTCTTCTCGATCCACCCGTTGCACTGATGTGTTAGAACAAAATACAGAATCAATGGCTTTAAAGATTTTTACTTCCTAGAATGATATAAATAAAAAAATAAAAAATAAGACATTAAATTTTTCAATGTAGCATTACATTTATCTATTTAAGCAGCCACATTGTACATACCTTAATGCTAATAAACCAATCATCCAACAATTTTGCAACCTCATCATCCTCAAAAGACTCCACTTCCATTACATGACACCTTGCCAATCATTTACACGTGACATTAGTCCTCGGCGCTTCAACTTAATACTTATAGATATCAAATCAATTTGGAATAGTGGATAGAGAAATCTAAACAGTGGCAGATCATCCATTTGGATTATTTTTTTTTATTTTGGGGACTAGCATAATCATTTTTATTATTGATAAATAAAATCAAATTATTATGTGATTGACGTCAAACTATTTAAAGTATTTTAATTGGACTTATTTGGTTAGTAATCACTATATTATTAATAAGTCTCTTTTGGTACACTTATATTTAATAGTATATTTTGGATAAATGTGACCATTTAATTAACTATTAATACTCATAATGGATGAGTATTAATGTCTTTTATTAGAGGAAGTCCTTATTTTCATTCTATATATTGTGGGACTAATCCATTGAGACCACACCTTTTGGCTAATAAGATAGAGAGTAGTCTTCTCCTCATTCTATTCTCTTTCTTCTATAGAATCTTCTCCTTTATAAAAAACGCAACTCGTCAAGGTCACCCAAGCTTCCAACAAAAAAGAAAAAGGGAATCTCTCATTCTTTCAAGTTTGGTATGCATTCTAATCTCTAAAAATTCATGCGTTGTGGATAGATGTTGTTGAAATGTCAAGGATTTTTCAATCATATCTAAATTCAAAGAAAATACCATCACGGAACAGACAGACGAGTCAAATTACATAAGTGATAAAAAATTAATTACATATTTGTACAAAAATCATGAATAATTAGATAAAAACAAATGAATAACTGAAAGCAATGAAGGATTGTACTCGATAAGAAGATGGGCACGTCTCTTTTTTGTGCTTCAGCAAAAGCTTCTTCACCCCACAGATACCAATCAACCTTGACAGCATAACAACATCAATTCAACTTAGAATTACTTATTATGGAATCTAATATATAAAAGTGTTGGGAAAGATCATAAAAGACTACACAGTGAAAACAATTCTTTCTCCTACTTTGTGTTATTAAAATGGGCAGTGTATTGACACGTCTAGAATATAAAAATTTATTTTCAAGTGTAAAATTGTCGAAATAATAAATAACTCTATGAGAACGGGGTCGATCTACAAAGAATTAGAATTAGAATTAAAATTATAAATTATAAATACTTTTAAAAAAATTAATGCAGTATAAGATGTTTGCAAATATTAATTCAATTAACCAATTCAAATAAAAACTACAGTTAGGGAGATTCACTCTTGGCATAAGAAGTAAAAATATATTTAACTCTTTTTATAACTCAATTGGAATCCTCACATAAAGGAGGTTCCAACCGAAAAATATAACAATTAAAGTTCATCATCATTTATATATTGATTAGTATTTATTTCTATTAATTATTATACACCAAATCTTATAAATGGGTTCAAGTATTTATTATGCTAATCTTTATATTTGTCTATAATAAATCAAGACTCTCACTTTATAAGAAATAGTATATACACCAAATATTGTAAATAGTTTCAAGAATTTATTGTGCCAAGTATAAAGTTTGTCAATAATAAATCAAGAATCACCACTTTAGAAGAAATTGTATTAATTCTACAAACAAAATAAATACATCATATATAAATTTGTTTAACTTAAAAATGAAGCATTAAATTCATGAATAAGTATTAAACATATCTTATTACTTAACCAAGAGTTTCACCCTTTCACCTTAACGTAAAAAAAATTATTTGGACATAATAAAATTAAAGAAATGGAATAAGAAATAACATGCCTTAATAGTACACCAGAGAAATAATATTACAAAGAGATAATACAAAGAACAAGTATTTTGAACTAAATTTTATCTTTTTAATTACATGCTCTAGGCATAAACAAGCCACCTATTTATAAAAAAATATGGATAAATCGAGACAAATTAGGAGGGAACCACTTGGATGATAAAAGTCAAGAATGATGGCAAAATAATTTGCATTGATTATCACTAAGGTACCCATTTGATTATCCAATTTGAAATTGATGTGATCCGAATTAACTGTCACTTAAAACATCAAAGTTGTAGATAAGTTTCTTATCTTTTTAAATTGAGTTATCTCATATGTATTAGATATGTATTTCTATAGTTATGAACCAAATACTGATAACTGTTCAAACTGGGCCCGTATTACAGATCAGTTCTGTTCTAGGTCATTTTCACCCTCTAAACACTTGAATTTTAAATGCTTTGTGAAATACAATGTATTAGCCCATTGAGTTAGCTCTTCACAGGATCAAGAATCACTCCAATTGGATCTTTAGATATAAAGTTATGCCTATTTTACTAAACTTACCACAAAATAGTTAAAAGATAATTAAGTATAATATTGTAAATATATTTAAGTTAAGAAAATTAAATACATTAGTAATACAAAACAATAATGGAAAACTCTTATTAAATGTATAATTTTAAGTGTTCATCATATTACCACAATTTGTAAAATAATATTACCACAAATATAAATCACAATCAATCACAATGAACACCAAAATTTTACGTAAAAAATTTAATTCGAGAAAAACTATGAGACCATAGTCCGATATCAACACTTCCACTTTGTAATAATAATGGAATTACAGCAATATCTTCTCTAAAATCACACTAGAGGCTCACCACAATATTAAAAATATTAATCTTGACTCAACAACAATGAATTTAACAATTTTTTTTTAAATATAAATTTACTAGATAACATTAAATTAGAAACTAAATCAAAAATTGAAAATCCAATAGAAGTGTAGAGCAAAATATTAAAAACTTACATTCAAAATTTAAGCAAAATCGAAGACATCCAATCATCAAAAAAAAATTAAAATCTTAAATTTTCTTTTTTTTTTCTTCTTTCTCTTATTTTTCTTTGTTTTTGGCGTCTGCATTATGTAAAATGCTTCTCAGCCAAAATCAGTTCATATTGTGCACTTATAAAAATTTCATTCAACTCCCTTAATAACTAATTTTATACAAATTTATAATTTTTATAAAATTATAAAATTAACCCCTAAAATTCCATGATATAAATCTGACAAAAAAAAAAAGAAAGAAACATTACACCAACTTAACTGAGCTAAAGAAAATTTCATCGGGCACATTTGATTGAACTTTTTACAACTTTTTATCTTCCATAAAAACTAAGACATTTATTAAACTTGGAAAAACAAAAGCAAGGAGAATCTAAGAAGTGAGAACAAATTGATTACCGGGTTATGGGCATGTTGAAGAAGACAAGGACTGTGCTCAGAAGCAAGACGATTAGTGTGCTTGTGAGAGTGTGAAGTTGATGTGAGAGTTTGATGTTCAGCCATCGCAAGGACTTTGTAAGAGTGAAAGGGTCGATGGAAAATGACTGATGAAGACCAAGAAACTGAATAATATGGTCTAAATGGATAGGGGCGATATCTTGGTAACGATGACCGTTTGGACTTGTAACAGAGAATGACGGAGAGAGGAAGAGCATAGCAGTCTATTGAGCATAGAAGAAGAAGAAGAAGAAGAAGAATTGAGATAATAAAAAGAAGAGTAATTACTATTATTATTAATAATATTAATAAAAATAAAGCGGCATTGTTGGTTGTGTGAACAGTGGAAAGAAGATTTTAGAGGAGTTGCCATATGTGAGGAAGCTGGTGATGACTGACGAGTCATTCGGGAAATGTGGGAGCTTTGCCTTAGTTTGACTGTTGCAGTGGCTTACGCGCTGACAAGAGTCCAACCTAAGTGGATCGAACTTTGTGGATTTGTTTCAACTTCCTACTTGTTCTGATTTCTCTCCAACAATTTAAATAAAATTAAAAATATATTCAATTGTACCGGCAGTAGAGCCTTCGCCATGTTTACAGATACATATGCATTTACTACTCGAGTGTTTTATATTTTATTTCATAATTCATTCAACTATGGACAGGCATTATGCGAACAGAATCTAGCATTGCTTCATCTCATTTCAAAAATGGAGTCTGCGATCATTCTTTCAATGATTAAACGGCTTGTCGATGCTTGGAGTCTGACATTAATCCTCTGCCCCTACTGGTCACCTGGTTATGATCTCGTGCTTAGAAATAGAACTTTGCTTAGCTATTATGAATTTGGATCAAAAGATATGGGTAAATTAAAGTCGTGCCAACTGACATACAGTTGTGGAATTCAAAAGGCCAACTTAATAAAGCCGTGGGACGCTAATGAAACAGGATTATCCAAATTTTACAAATGTGAATGGTGGCTACCGTTCAATCCGGAAACAGTAATTATACACCCAAAAATCAAGCATTAAGAATTTTACACGCAACATTTTCAGCCATCTGTGTAAGAATGTTGACATGGAGAAGCAACATTCCTGAAGACAATATCAATGTGGCAGTGGTGGAAAGATAATACTTTTTCAGTTTTTCTTCACCCATTCAAGAGTACGATTCCATAAGAGTTTCCTCCAGTTTCCTCTTCCCTGGCATCCAATATCAAAAGTTCTTTACATCAGCCAGATGGTGCACCAACAGACTCAGCTAATTCTTCCAGTAGTTCCTTCTGCTCCGTAGTAGCACAAGCCTACAAGAGGCAAGAATGTCAGTGACAGGAAAATCATTTTCTCCAAAGATTTTCTAGACAGTCATATGAAAAGTCTTTTGGACATTTATTAACCTATAAACGAGAGAGGGAGACAAAATCGTCTCAATGACAGTAGAGTAGTACCTGAACTGCACTCTCTATGTTGCCATCAAGAAAGGATGTGAGTTCAAAGTTCATCTTCAGCCGGTGATCAGTAACCCGGTTGTCCTAATCACGAGCAATACAAGAATTATAAGTTTGCACAAAGATCCTCTGATTTCATTAAGACCAAACAATCTTTATAAACTAGCTCAAAAACTATTTTAGCCTTTCTCGAGCAACCATAATTGTCTCTATTAGAGTTCCAACACCAAATTTACATCTTTACACCAAAAAACCAGTGTCTAGACAGCGCCCGTTTTTCAACGATAATAGTCACTATTTGTGTTCCTATACCAATAAATTAGCCAATTACTTTTTACAAAGCATTTGTGCACTTCTTGCCTTTTTCCCAATTCCTAAGCTACGGATCAGTTCTGTTACTTCCAGATAATCTTTTAAGGGTGTCACTGATTAACATGATTTCAGAAAAAACAATATTGTTAGCATACCTTGTAATTATATGTGCGAATCTTTTCAGCACGAGCACCTGTACCAACCTGCATATTAAAAATGTATCATCAATTGCTTACCATGTTAACAGTATGAATTACATTAGAACCATATCTCTTCAAGGGCATCTGTGCCAAAATATACCTGCAATTTTCGTTGGTTCCTAATCATCACCTGCTGCTCCCTTACTTTTATCTCATACCTGTAACAAGAAAAGAAGCCAATAAGTGATAATATGGAAACAAAAAATTGAAGGGCACGTCTCAGGGTATTGATATATAACTAATAAATAAGATACACAGTGTATAATGAACAACTAGCAAATAAGATAAACACTAAACAAAGAACAGGATGACTAATTTACATACATGTTGGCCCAGACAAACCCCTCATGAAATTTTACAGATCTTACTTATCCAGAGAATAGTCTTACAAAAAGAGGCATCGGAAAAATATTGGGGGACTGATGGAAAAATAAATAATACAAACCCTTAATTTGTAAAATATGGAATGGTCATTCAAAATGGAGAAATTGGTGCTCACAGTTTTGCTCGGAGCAACTGAAGAGCACGATTCTTGTTCTGAAGTTGAGACCTTTCCTCTGTACAGAAAATACGGATTCCTGTTGGTTTGTGGAAAAGATCAATAGCTGTCTCCACTTTGTTGACATTCTGTCCTGCATGAAAATCATGAAGAAAGATGAACTACAGAGGAATTTTTTTCCAAAAGAAAATGAAGGACAGAGTATTGATTCCTTTAATAAAAAAAGATCAAATGTTCAAACTTTCTGAATTTATACCTCCAGCACCCCCAGACCTTGCTGTCGTAAGTTCTATGTCTTTTGGGTCAATTACTACCTCAACTTCATCAACCTAAATCCAGAGATATCATAATCAGAAAGCAATAAAACTAAGAACAAAAATAACACATCAACAAAAAATAATATATGTATATGTGTGTGCGCGCGCGCGCCAGTAATGCAGCTACAACTACAGAGAGAGTCTGTGTCAGCATTCCTAATAAATAGCATCATCAGCCAAATGCAACAGATCCTACGTTGAAGAACCGTGGTTCTACATCACTGACATTCATGAAACAAGTTCCAGATGGTATGAATCTCCAGGAAAAAATTCAAGAAGAAACCAAGTTCTCTGAGACAAGACATCAAAATAACAAGATAGTTAAACAAGCAAACATGACATACAAGTTAAAGCCATCAGTCCTCGAATCAAATGTTAGTCAATATCACATACATAAAATAAAAATAGCATGAATTTGCTTTCCAAACCCAGATATAATTGAGGCATCTACCTCAGGCATGATGGCCACAGTTGCAGTAGAAGTGTGAACACGACCCTGAGCTTCTGTTTGAGGAACTCGCTGAACCCTGTGAACACCAGACTCGTATTTTAATTTGCTGTAGACTCGATTCCCTCTGATCTCCATCACCACAGTTTTGAATCCTCCTTTTTCAGCCTTAAAAATTAAAACATTCTGCCAGTTACCTCAAAAGCTATCTAATGTACATTTTTGCTGGTATGTTACTAGGAAAGCTGATGAAGGCTATTCAACCTCACACAAAAAGTTTCTCACCAAACTAAATGGCAGGATGGAATTAGCAACTTGAGCCATCAGATCATTTAGGAAGACATTCTTTATGATAGTTTAAGTATGACCGGCACGTTTCAATAAGACATACCTCAGAGCTGGAAATTAGGGCACACTTCCAAGAATTCTGTTCACTGTACTTCTGATACATACGGACCTTAAAATTAAAAGAAAACATTGAAGGTGCATCAGGGTACTTCTACTTCCAAAAGCGAAATTCAGAGAATGTGTACGTTTACCAAAAGATAGATTTCACAGATAATTTGAAAGTTCTAATTTAGAGAGCATATACTACTACTACTAATAATAATGATGATGATAATAATAATAATAATGCAGCTACTACTACTACTAATAACAATAATAATGCATCCACTACTACTACTACTACTACTACTACTACTACTACTACTACTAATAATAATAATAATAATAATAATGCATCTACATGTAACTTCAAAAAGAAAAAGATATTTAATCTAAACCCAATGCCCATCCCAAACTTCCACAACAAAATCAGATGTTAGTCATTTACTCTAAACTGATAATGGCTTGAACTTCTTAATAAGAACATAAGAATGATCCTATATAACTCTACCACTATGCAAGGAGTCAAATTCAATCAAATGCAAGAAAAATGAAAAATCAAAAGACCTAACTGGAAAAACATAAGTGTTACCAATTTAAAAAATTAGCAGGCACGACTCACAGAAACAAGAGTTTCTGAAAACTTTCAAATATGATTCCAGAAACATTGTTAAGAATATACTCTATCCCATGTAAGCCGGTCTCATTAATGTTCAGGGCAAGTAACTTTTGTTATGTGGCTCAAGAAAATTTTACTATACTCTGTATCAGAAAAAGAGAAAGATCATGCTTATTTTACATGCCACAGATTTTGAAGGACAAAAGAAGTATGTACCTACAAGATCACCAGCCCATATTCCAGCCTCATCACCACCAGCACCTGCTCTTACTGCATAAGAGAAGGACAAACACAGCTTTAGGGTAGAATGAAACGTAATAACTGATAAAATAGCTCAGCGAATTCTGCAAAAGAATTCATTGAGAGAGGAGTAAAACTCAAATGTATTCAGATCTTCCAACAGATTTGACCAATCAGTCCAAAACATTGATACATAAAACAATCATCCACAAGCCAGTAGACATTAAATAGAATCTAAAATCACATAGCACCAACTTATAAAAACTTAATATATAAAGAGGGTAACATTCATCAATTTCTCTGTATAGATTCAAGTCAATCAGTTCGTACAGTTCGCTGAAGAAAACAAATTTTACCTTCAAGCATTATATTTCTTGCATCAAGAGGATCACTAGGAAGCAACAGTACCTATAATCATCAATGGATTATCAATAATATAAGAACCAAAATTAGGGTAAAAGACAAAGAAATAGAACGGTAAAATGATCAAAATTCAAATAAACAAAAGAATTAGTGATAAGGATGACAAAAGTTGGATGACGAATCTACTAAAAAGCTCAATGTTGTAAATGCTCATTGAAAATAGAACTTAGTAGTAGATATTTAGGTGAATTAGTTTATTGCTATTTAAATTTATCCACCTGATGGAATCAAAATAAGTTATGTAATAGTAATAAAAGAAGATCACGCATTTGGTCTAAAAAAGTTCTTTTGGTGAGAGACATGCATAAACCTTAAAATTAAGAGATATTGACATAGATTCAAGTAGAAACCTTAAGCTTCTCCTCAAGGTCTTTGAGTTCATTGGATAAAGATTCTATTTCGAATGCTATCATCTCAGCCATATCTTCATCGTTGCCATCATCTTTTGCCAAAGCTGGCATTACAAGGATAGGGAAGAGTAAGAAGACTGTTAATAAAAATATTCGATCATGCCAAAGTTTTCTGCATAAGGAGTTACCCCTGGTCTCTTCTAACTGCTTCTCACATTCCTTGAATCTCTTGTAAGTTGAGACAACCTAATCCATCCAAAAAGCAAAGCAAATATTAAATGATAGATAAACTCTAGCACCTAGAATAAGCATGAGCAAAATTAAATGCAGCAGCACCTCATCAAGCTCTGCCACGGACTGTGCCAGCTTCTGGTATTCAGTTGGATTTGATACAACACCTGGATCAGCCAGCTTAACCTACAATAAATTGCATGCAAACCCAAATATAATATAAACAACTTCATCGACAACCAAAGTGGCACTCAATAAAACAATGCATGTGGAAAACAACATTTTCATAGATCTCACGTATATGAATATTGATTTCGTGTTTGATAAAAGAGGTCACAACCACTATTCTAGAAAAATAAAAAGACTTAATCAGCATTATTTAATGGGTAATAAATGCTTATATTTGAAATGAAGTACCAAGTAGCAAACTCTTTTATTCACATGAATAATTTAAAGCCTCCATGGGAAAATTTTCACTCATGTTTGCCTGAAATTTGGTAATTATGAATTATGATAGAAATATCAAAAGAACTTGTAGATGAAACTCTCAATTCTCCAGGGTCGGTCTTTTAAGACCACAATTGAGTAGGAGCTAATGACAAGTAAATAAACGTTAAAATACATCATTCTTTATACAGTAAAGATATTGAATTTTCAAATAGAAAGACACGTAGGACATGAATTATCCAAAGGTTTTATATTAGTAATGAAATCATACCGATAATTCATTCCATGTCTTCTCCGCAGATTCCAGTTTGGTTGTCAAATATGGCTCCTGCAATTTTTATGACGTGCAATAAAAAAGTTAATTTTTAAAATATTCAAACAAAATCAAGAAGAAACAAATCAACTTAGTTATTTTTTTTCTTGATAAAGATGATGCAAAATTCAACACACCGCCATGCACACAAATTTCGGAGCTGTGAACGACGGCCAGGGATTAACGACAATAAAACTTCTCCTTGACCGTGTACCGAGACGGCGCCGTTGAGGAAAATGACCTAGAGTCGTGTATATTCGAGCTGTGGAAAACAATGTTAAGCTATTCATCGCCGATTTTTTTTTTTTAAAAAAAATCTTGAAGAGTGCACAAATGTTAAATTTTATGGATAAAGAAGAAGATAGTGAAAAAGAGCGGTTCACGATTCTACACAGAGACAGAGTCAGTAAGGAGGGAAACTCATAAATCATAATGCGACCAGATGAGGTTATTAGATGGTCTTCAATATTGGCGGTTGTTTGGCAAGAGGGTTACTGTATCCTAGCACCGAGGTTCCTTAATCCATCGGTATAATAAAGTTGTGGTGGAGTTAAAAATTAACTCCGCTAAGAAATTATAATTAGCATACTTTTGTAAAACTTTTTTTTTTTTTCATTTACAATTTTGACATGATCAATTTAATTATTAACAAAAATTAAAAATGAAAAACCTTCTCTATAAAATGTGCATTCACAACAATTCGAACTATGCTTAGACGCCTTCTAACCTAATCAATTTAGCCCCGACAAGTTATTATTAACCAAATAAGATCTATTACAATAATTATGACCTCTCCTAGTATAATTTTATATAATCTTTCAAGTATTTTGTGACACATGTTTTGCATTGATTATGTGTGGTTAGTATTTATTTTTTTAATTATTGTACTTTCCGTCAATTACCAACTTTATGTTAATAAAAAATATTTTAAAATATTAAACTGTGAAAGAGATCCTAATCTCTATTATAAACGCTAAATTATATAATTTTTAGTGACTCAAAGGAAACAAATAAAATACATAAATAAATAAACCACTATAATTAAAAGGAAAAAAAATAATTTGTAGTTACATGTGACATTAATGATATTCAATGGTCCTCTATGTGTATATATATAAGTTATTAATTACTGTTTCTCCGTATAATTAATAAATCATTAGATTACCTCAACAGGCAAAAATAATATTTTAGCTATTTGCGCTATTTTTAAGCATTTTAATATTATTAATAAAATTAAGATATTATAAGGATTAATGCTACAAAAGTATAAAATTATTGAGACAATATAGATACAATTATACTAATAAATGTTCGGACCTTAAAATTTTTTTATATAGAGAGATAATAACCCCATTTCTAGAGATCATTTACAAATAGATTCTTCTACCCCTATTAAGGATGGGAATTCCTACCATTACACATGAAATATTTTACAATCTCACTAGGAGGATATTTGACTTTACACATGAGAGAAATACAAAAGCCCTCGCAAAAGGAAGAAATTATAAAAAAACCATACCTAAATCATATCTTTTAACACCAACCAATCCTAAATAAACCAAACAATCACCAAGCACAAACATATAGCTAGCCCCTGACAACACCGGTAGATGTGAGCCGGTGGTGGCCGAAATTTAACAAACTGGTAAACGAGGTTAGCGGTGGCTGGCAGATGGAAGCCTGAGGTTGGATTTACCGATGGTATAAGCAAACGGCGACAGATGAAACAAACCTGCAAAAGATCAGTAGAATCCTGGTCGGCTAAAACCAGGCCAGAGAAAATCAAAGCACTGAGCTCATACTCGTCAGAGTTTGACATGCGCACCAAAGATCGAATGATCGCAATTGAACCAAAGAGCCTGACTATTATTGGAGAAAAAAAAAACCACCGTCGAAAAAACCAATAGACAAAATTTATGGGCTACGTTTTTCGTTGGGTCGCGGTTGTGTCCAGTAAGATCATGGTCGGATAGGTTGCGTTTGGCCCTAAACTAGACCTGGAACGCACTCTGCTGCTGATGGAGCTTCGGTGGACATCGATGTTGCGCATCAGAGATCGATGAGCTCAGCAGAGTGGACAAAGGTATGGAGAAGGCCGAAACAACAATGGCTCACCAGGGAGGGGGGACGAACGATGAGTACAGCAAGGCTCCGTTATGGCTGACACAGCTTCAACGGGCGCCGCAGCTCCTCAGATAAGCCGGAAAAGCAAAAACCTACAGGCACAAACTAAAAGAAACAACAATAAAAAAGAAAAAGAAAAAGAGAAACCTAACTTGAAACTAAAATGGCACTTTAAAAGCTAAGAGGGTGAAACTAAAAGGGGATGACTTTAAAAGCTAAAAAGGTGCCATAATAGAATGGGTGTTCGTCGGAGAGGAGATCGATGGCCTCTTCTTTGATGAAAAATCAAAAGTGTGAGTGGTGTGTTGTTGGGCTCGACGAAGAGACGTTTGAGAGTACAAAAGGTCGGAGGAGGGGGAGATTAACAATTGAAGTTAATTATTTAGCTATTTGCACTTAAAATAAGTAATAATGTTTCATATATTATAACTTCATTATCTGAACAATAACTTGTGCATGACAATGATCATACAAATAAAAGTGCTAAACGACTTTTTTTATAAAGATTACATCAATTATATTTCAACGACGATAGAACTTTTTTCGAATCAACACATACATCTTTTAAGGCATACTTAACTCGAATTATACAATCAGGATTATTGAGAACAATACGTATAGTTTTAAATATATCTCATTGGGTTATAGGACTTTTTTATGAGCAATATGTACATTTTCAAGACACACCCCACTCAAATTATGTTATCAAAATTTTTAGGAGTAATACGTATAGTTTTGAGCGCATTCTCCCCAAAATACGAGACTTTTTCGAGAGCAACACGTATATCTTTAAGGCACGCCCCACTTAAAATTATACTATCAAGATCATCGAGAATAATACATACAATTTTAAACACATCTCACTCAAGCTATGAAATTTTTTCAGGAGTAACACATACATTTTTTAAGTACACTCTACCCGAACTATGCTACCAAATCATGAGGAGCAATATGTATAATTTTACTTTACCCAAACCATGTTACCGAATCATGCGAAATAATATATATAATTTTTAATACATCTCACCTAAATTAAAAGATTCCATAAAATAGAAGAATAAATCAACTATTTTAAAACTCAAACCTGTGACTTGTTAAAGAGATACACAAAATTTATTGCTAAGGCAAACTTTCTAACTTAAACGGCCTTATTTGTGTTAGACATTTTATGCTCTTAAAGCACGTGTAATAACATTTTATTAGATTAATAAAATTTATTCACATATATAATTAAGCATTTATTAATGAGCTTATATTTATAAAAGTATGTGATCTATGTATTAAACATATGATGCTAATACACAGGGTATAGATCACAAGTTCTTGATAAATTAAATCTAATTCACAATCATTAATGAAAATTGGCATTTCATTATGTAAGGTTGTAATTTTTCTATTTCTTATAATGAATGATTTACCTTGATCATTAAAGTAGAGACTTCGAGTAGAAAAAAATTAGTGTATATGTTACATTGAACAAGACTACTGTGAATTTCGATATGGTTAACTAAATATCGTAGATCTTAATTCACAAAAGGTTTAATGAGTTTAATTGATTTTAATCTTGAACAGGTAATGAACTTACATTCATGTATTGTATCTTTTAAGTTATCACAGAGTAAGATCCAAATAAATGGTCAAAACCTCGATAGTTTGGATATATAATTTCATGGGTCGTAGGAACATATATTTGTAAGATGAAATCTAATAATTAATGTCCACCTAAGCTGTTTCCAGTACTTAATCATTAGAATATGTGGTCATGGTTTATTCAATAAATTATTTATTGAATAATAATATTTATTTATAAATTTATTTACAAATATAGACACATTAAAAGTGATTACTAGAGTATTCAGTGACTTAAAGGTAAATAAGTAATTAAATAGGCAAGACATTTTTTTCATGGCCTAATTTTCATTATAAATATCAATTAGATGATTAATTAAGTGGTTATTATTGGTCTAAAGACCAATCCCAATTTAATTAAAAGAAATTTTAATTAAATGAGTTTTTACTTTATAACATAGGTTACTAGAGTACAGCACTTGGCTTTTAGTGAAATAGCATGAGGTTAACTTAGAAGAATTTGTGTATTATGAGATAATAAGGACTATGCCTTTTAAGTTGGAGTTAGGAAGCCTATGAGTCTTATAGTTCCTTTACTAACTCAAATCTTAATCAAACTCTAATTTCGTAATCTTAATCAAATTCTAAATATTTAAGGGAGATCCCTATATATATGGGAGATATGGAGTAATAAACACAACAATTATATAATTTTTTTTTTGTACGTATTCTTATACAGCACTTGACTTTTAGTGAAATAGCACGAGGTTAACTTAGAAGAATTTGTGTATTATAAGATAATAAGGACTATGCCTTTTAAGTTGGAGTTAGGAAACCCATGGGTCTTACAGTTTCTTTACTAGCTCAAATCTTAATCAAACTCTAATTTCGTAATCTTAATCAAATTCTAAATATCTAAGGGAGATCCCTATATATATGGGAGATATGGAGTAATAAATACAACAACCATATAATTTTTTTTTTTTACGTATTCTTAAGTAAGAAAAGAATTTAATTAATACTATTATCTCAGATTTTAGTATTAATAGTTTTAGAGATTAAAAAAGATTTACGTGCTCATACGCATTGAGTTTGAAGATTGAAGATAATAAAAAAGATTGTAACTAGTCAATTCAAAATATATCATAGCAAAAAATTAAGGTAATATTTTATTCTTATACATATAATTATAAATAAGACGGTCTAACTTTCATTACGTTTATTTTTATAAATAATTTTTTTTTATTTATTACCAACAATTTAAGATAAGATTCAAATAAACATAACGCATCTACATTTTAAGTGTGTAAAATCTCTTAGAATGTTACATACTCAATCTATTTTGAGGACCTTCTTGATATAATTACATAAAATAATACTGCGTTTGACATTTTATTTTTCAATCTATTAAATAGATGCCTAGAGGGTCAACTTTTTTTCTTCTCAATTTTGTTTCTATTTAACCAACAACCACGCATGTGATTCATCCTTGGTATACAGCGGCGAACTCCAAGTAAACAAAAAATAAATTAAAAACAAAAAACAAGCTGGAGTATGTAAATATAAATATATACAACAATATAAAGCTGTTTAATTAAAAGCCATATATATTCTTTCAAAAAAAAAAAAAAGCTATATATATATAAAGAATGTCAATTATTTGGAGGCAGAAATTCTCTACTAAACAAAAGATTTTTTTCTCGTGATTATAATTCGCAAGAGTTTTTTTTTTTTTTTTAATATCTTTTGGACAATGGAACTTCTAATTTGGGATATATACAGTTCCAAGAAAACACAAAAAAAAAAGAAGAAAACAATAAATCTTCAATTGTTCTGCTATTATGTTTCAGAATTCAGAATACAATTGTTCTGCTGTTTGATGTTGGTGCAAATAGGAAAAGAGGAACATCAAAATAATAGAGATTTATATAAGAGTGTTTTTTTTATAAATATATTTTAATAGGTTGCCCAAAATGGATATTGAATACTAAAGGTACTCTTGAAGGTGTAATCAGAAGCATTTTTTATTATGAATAATGTTAAGCATCATAAATTATATTTTAAATTATAATGTGTTAAATAAATATTAAGAATAATTAATGATTTTAAAATTTATATTATTTTATTATTCAATATTTGCTTGATATATTATTTTTTAAAATACATTTTGAGATATAATTTAGAATACTTAACATTACTCTTTAATTATACTTGTTCAAAAACAATTTAAAACACAATTATTTTATTATACCAATAAATGAACTGGTTTTTTTTTTTTCTAGTTGAAGAACAACTTTATCATTGAAGGAGATCAAATCTTATAATTTTTTAAATAAACATAAATAAAGAATCAACTCAAACATATTTAACAAAAAAAAATCAAAATTCATATAAAAATTAAAATTAAAATTCACACATTTAGAAAAAAATAATGTGTATTTATGTCAAAAACTACCCACATACTTTGTGATCGAGTTCTCGGTGATTCATTTCGACTAGAGTTTTATTATAAGAAAATGAAAAAAAAAAGTGATTTATTTAATTTTGTTTAAATATTCATGAATTATGATGTGTGGATGAAAAAATGATTCAAATAATATTAGTTAGTAGTTAGTTTTAATAGAGGTGTTGATTTATGATTTTGCTAACGTGTCAAGTGGACCCAAAATTAGTTAAGAGTAACTAATTGTTTTCTATAAATTTTGAAAATATAAAGTTGGTCCTCCACTCAGTTTTATTATCTGTTATCTTTGTGTTTCTTTAACGAAATTGAGCTATGTAAAAGGTTGAATGCTTCTTGTAATCTGTACTCTAAATTTCCATTGATAAAGTTTCTCGGTGGTAGTTGCTTCGATCGTGGATGCAAGCTTTACAGCAGAACCACGTAAGATTTGTCTCTTTGTTATTTTCATTTACGCAGTTCTGTAATTTTTTTTCGATTGCTTTTGTTCTTGAATATTGATCTTGTTTTCAACTTAATATTTGATTAAAAAAAATAATCTTGGGACAATTTTGCACAACAAACTGATATAAACTTAATAATCTCAAAAAATGATAAATTAAAAGACTGAAGTGGAGAAGATGATTTTATTGTGTGAAAAATAAAAATGAGAGCAGTTCTTATTTCACAAGATCTTTAGTCTTCCTTAGATGAAGTAGATGACACTAAAGTAAGTACAAGTGATGATCAAAAAGCCTATATCATCTACTGATATTGATAAAAGGACATATAGTGTCATTGTTCTTTGTCTTGGTGACAAAGTTTTAGAAGTCTCTTAAGGAAACTATCTTAAGGGGAACACGAAACAAGTTAGATACTATTTTCATGACTAAATCACTTGCAAACGGTTTCATATGAAGAAGAGATTACATGTTCTAAGTATGACTTAAAATTTCTCCATAAATAACATTTAGATTTATTCAATAGAATTTTTTTCTATTTTAAAAATATTGGTGTCAAAATAGAAGACAGGATCAATCAATAATCTTATTATGTTCATTATTTGACTCTTATGAGTATTTTGTTGACACTATACTCTAGGTAAAAGAAATATTGACCATGGAGGATGTTAAAACTGCATTGAAATCTAAGTAGTTTAAAAAAAAAATGAAAAAAATGAATCAGGTGGTAGTGATACTTTAGTGGTTAAGGGCAGATTAGAAAAAGGGAATGATAACGTCAAAGGCAAAGATGGTGGAAGATTTAAGTCAAATGGCAAGAAAAGAAAATATTATGAATGTCATAAGGAATGACACTTTATTTAAGATTGTTTATAAATTAAAAAGAAAAAAGATAAAGAAAACAAATAAGATAATGTGGGATGCTTTTTTAGCTTGAAATGATGATGGATATGAGTCTGTAATTACTTGCTGCTAATAATAGATCAGAGGGTGAATGGGTGTTTGATTTAGGGTGTTCATTCCATATAAGTCCAAATAAAAGTTTATTTATAAGCATTGTTACGTAGAAGGTGGTAAAGTCTTGTTAGGAAACAATATGGCATGCAAGACTGTAGGAATTAAAATAATAAGAATTTAAATGCATATAAGGTTATAAGAGAGCTTTATCAAGTGAGATTTGTTCTTGAATTAAAAAAAAAAACTAAATGTACTTTGTGTTCTATACCAGTTAGGATGCTCATTTAAGAAGAAAAATGATTTTTTAAAATCATTAAAGGGTTTTTGTTTTGATGAAAGGAAAAATAAAAAATGACTTGTATGATTTGCAAAGAAAAATAATTATTGGTGATTCTAAAAACTCAAATCTAACAGTGCAAGACATAACCAAACTTTGGCACGTAAGGTTAGCTCATATGAATTAAAGGGATTTCAATGAGTTAAATTTGCAAGGTTTGCTAGAAAAGATAAAGTCAACTTACTATAGTTCTGTGAGTAGTGTGTACTTGACAAAGCTTGCAAGTTAAAATTCTCCAAGGTAGTCTATAGAACAAACACAACCTTAGAATATCTATTTAGATATACGGGGACTAGCAAATGTTCCTTCTCATGGTAGAGCCAAGTATTTTATGATTTGTATAGATGATTACTTAAGGAAAATATAGGTATGTACACTAAAATCTAAAGTCAAAGTATTTGATAAGTTCCAATCTTAGATTAATTTTATAGAAACACATACTAAAAAAAAGGTTAAAAGGCTTAGAATTAATAATGGCCTGGAGTTTTGTAGTTTTGTAGTTTTGAATTTAATAAATTATGTGTATAATATGGTATGTCAAGGCATAAGACAGTGAGGCATACCCCCCAGCAAAATGATTTGGCATAAAAAATAAATAGGACTTTGATGGAGAAAGTCAAATGTTTGTTGTGCAAGACTACCTAAGAAGTTTAGGGTTGAGGCAGTCATCACAACTGCCTATTTGGTGAATAGAAGCCTTTAATAGTTATTGATAATAAGACTTTTGAAGAAATTTGGTTTGGAGTTGCATTAGACTTGTCAAATTTGAGAATTTTTTGTTGTCTTTCTTATGCACATATTAATCAAGAAAAGCTTGCACCAAAACCCTTAAAAGCATCTTTACTAGTTATCTTGAAGGTATGAAGGGTTACAGGCTTTAATGGTAGAACTAAAACCTCCAAACTGCATAATAAGTATAGATATGGTGTTTAATGAAGAAGAAATGTTGAACCAACAAGACAAGTCAGCAGAACGGATTAAAAGTTCTACTGCCTTAAAGATAAGATGAGTTTTTAGTTAGATAGAAAGACTTGACGATCAAGAAACTCAAAATTATAAGAGTAAATAAGCTATAACTTAATCAGCATTTGATGGCTACACATTGCCCAGGGACAGAGAAATAAGGCATATCAAACCACCTATAAGGTATGGATATGCTGATCTTGATGGCTATGCTTTAGTAATCTAATATTCAGTAATTAATGATGAACAACTCATTTTTAAATAAGCAATGGAAAGTGAACATATCTTAAATTGATTACAAGCTATGAAGGAAGAAATTGCTTCTTTAGATAAGAATTAAACATGGATATTAGTTTCAAAAACTTATAATATAATAGTGGTTGGCTGTAAATGAGTATACAAACTTAAGTGTGAAATACATGAGAGTGAATTTACAAGATTTAAATCTAGTTTAGTAGCAAAGATTATCATATAAAATGATGGGATATACTTTAATAAAGTTTTCTCACTAATGGTGAAACATACTTCTATAAGGGTCCTTTTGTCAGATGTTACTGCTAAAGACCTAGTATTGGAACAGATGGATGTAAAAATAGTTTTTCTTACATAGTGATTTAAAAGAAGATATCCTAATATAATAACCAGAAGGTTTTGAAGTTCTAAGGAAAGAGGATCGTATATGCTTACTTTAGAAAAGTTTTTATGGGCTCAACTAAACACCTAGGTAATGGTATATGAAGTTTGATGACTTTATGATCAAATATGAATATTATAAAAGCAGTTATGACAACTGTGTTTAATTTAAAGAGTATTCAACTCAGAGATATGTCTACCTACTACTTTATGTTGATGATATATTGTTTGCCAATTATGATAAAGTTTAATTAATTTGATTGAAGGTTTAGTTGAAGTTGTCCTTTGAAATGAAATATATGAGCAATGCAAATAAGATTTTAGGAATGAAAATAAAAAGAAACAGAAGTGCGGCCATTTTATTCTTCAACCAATAAGTATATGTTAACAAGGTGATTAAAGAATTTGCTATGAATGATTCAAATAAGGTATCTGTTCCATTAAGTGCTCAGTTTAAACTAACCAAGGCCATGGCACCTGAAATTGATAAGGACATAACTCAAATAAATAAAGTTCCCTATACGAATGGAGTGGAAAGCCTAATGTATGCAATGGTTTATACTCGACCAAACATTGCATATGTAGTTAGTGTGGTTAGTAGATTTATGAGTAATCTTGGTTGAGAGCATTGGAAAGTAGTTAAATAGATTTTAGGATACCTGGATAGGATAATCAGTTATGAGTTGATGTTTAGAAGAAGTGACCAAGATAAAGATTGGTTGCTTGGCTTTATTGACGCTGATTTTGTTGGTGATCTTAACAAAAAAAGATCCACCACAGGTTATGTGTTTAGATTGTTTGGTGGATGTGTCAACTGAAAATCAAAATTGTAGCATGTAGTTTCCTTGTTCACTGTTGAATTAGAATATATAATTGTAGTAACCAGTATCCACGACTGGTAAGAATAAGTATTTATAAATGTATAAATATACGTATTTTATTTGTATGTTGGTGATACTTGATTTATATATTGTTATTTGTAATGTTTGTATAGGTTAAGGTGATACTATTAGCATTGGGTTTAATTGCAAGACTTTAGATTTATTTTAGGGACCAAATTGTAATACTTTGAAAGTTTTAGGGGTAAATTCGTAAATACCAAAAATTAGCCACTTAGTATAAAAATACACTTTTAAAACCCTATTTCTCTTATTTTGGTCGAGCTACCTCTTTTATAGAGAGAGAAGAGAGAAAAAGAGGGGAGAGAAAGAGAAGAAGGAGAAGAAAAAGAAGAAGAAATTGGAATTTTGGATCTTAAGAGGTATATTACAACTATTTCTCAATTTATTGGTGTTAATTAAGTTAATTTCTTTAAGTTTTGATTTCTGGAAATATGTATAATTGAGGATTTGATGTGTATTTCGTATGATATTGTGAGAATTGATGATGATCTATAAGATAGCTTGATAAATCATGATAAATTGTGGAATTTCTGCTTGATAGTTTCTTGATCCAAGAATTTTATAAATTGTTGTGATTCGATTCTGATTTTTAATTTTGCATATATGAAATTAGACATGTTTAGGATCATCTGAGACTTTGAATCGATTCAAAATTCCAGAAATTGAAATTTTTGTGAATTTACCAAAATGACCCTGAAATTCTAGAAATTTCCTATGTAAACAGTATGATACAGTGACGAACAATGTTTGTCCTACTGAATGATCTTCAAAAATTACGAATTTGTGGAATATGATAAGTTTATATGTCTAATATGATATATTCGGAATTGAGAATTTAGATCAATGTGGTTGAAATGTTATGATTTTCTAAAGTGTATCCGCTCATTACAGTATTTGATTAACAGATTTTTAAAGCTATAGAATAAAATAGTTTTAAAATAATTTTGGCAGTGATTTGGAAGTGAAATATTTATCATGGACTGAGATATGTGTTAAGAGTAATTATGTGGTATTTTTA
Source organism: Ailanthus altissimus (assembly GCA_946807835.1). Classification (NCBI taxonomy): domain Eukaryota; kingdom Viridiplantae; phylum Streptophyta; class Magnoliopsida; order Sapindales; family Simaroubaceae; genus Ailanthus; species Ailanthus altissimus. The sequence continues at coordinate 29,392,822 of OX327684.1, forward strand.
TAATTTTTGAGTTAGTATATGATTTTATAAAATTAGGAGATTGAATATTGTTCAGTAAGTATCTTGATCTTGTCAGGTTAGTAGTTTGGATTCGATGGTATATATGGAATGAATTGTGTAGGAATTTTGATATAATATTCATATATAAGAAGGATATATGAGTCAAGAATGATATATTTTGATTTTGGAGTAATTGGACATCATTTAATCTATTAGAAAATTTTGTTAAGTGTAAGTGATTAGAAGGACAGGTTTTGAGAAACCAAGTATTTAGACCAATTTGATGTGATAAATGCATTGTGTATAATTTTGTAAGCTATTTAAAGTATTTTGTGTGAATTTTGAGGCTTATGAAAGGATTAATCTCCATTGATAGGTTAAGGAGATTTAAGCCTTGTAGCTGAAAGTGTTAAGAGGTAAGTATACTAGACTTTTTACTGGAATCACAATAAACATAGTAAGTGTTATGAATGATTTTGTAAATGTGGTTAAGAATATGTTTATGTTATGTCAAAGTATATTTTGATATGAAATGTGAATATATGTTTATGAATATGAGCATTGACATTGAGCATGAACATACATGTGTTTTTTGAAAGTGAACTTTCAAAATAAGATATGTTTAACAAAGAAAGCTTTTGAAGTGTAATATGTCCATGAGAAATATTTTGTGTTTTGAGGGTACTTGAACTCACTGTTGACTTAGTAGGCATTTTATGTGATTTGTGGAGCCTTTATGTGTGGCCTTTCCTTCGGGATTGGTATATGTTATGTGTTCCGTATGTAGGGAGGATCCTATTGGTACCTAAAGGAAGAGTGAGTCATCACATTCGTGTGGTGGCGTATTGGTACATGTGAGAGGACTCACCGATGATCAGGGTGAGGGTTTGGCTTTTACCTTCGGGCATGAGCATTATATATGTGTGATTTAAAGGCCTCACTTGTACTATTCCTCTCATACGGTATGTCACCTACGAGTGACATTTGGCTCATTATGTGATATGTGATATGTAAGTCCTACTAAGTAGTAGTTGAGTGATGGTATTCCTATTATGTGTTTTGAAAGAATGTGTAAGCGCTTACATGATATGTGATTTGATAAGATTATGATTTTGATTGATCACAGCATATCATACATATGCATTGTGTACATATATGTATTTGTATTTGATATATGAAAAACTAGTATGCTTACTGAATTTTATACTCATTATAGTTTATGGTGATTTCAGGTAAATAAGGTACATGTGTGCTTAGCGGATTTGGCAAGGCTTCTGCTGTTCCTTGGGTTCCCTAAGTTGTTAGGTTGCTAAGTGTTTTATTTGGGGACACGTGGGATAAGATATTTGATTTGTCCCTAGTGAATAAATATTTATGTATTATTTTATTGTGTGTGGTTGGATTTAGTTTAAATTTCACCAAGTGTAGTAATGGATTGATTTTAAGTAAGAATTTGCAATGAATATATTCTGGGCTTCCGGTAACAAAGTTGCTATTAGTGACGTAGTAGAGTGTTAATCTCTGAGAAAACTCTGCGTATCTCCGGTTTACTAATTGTCCCAGTCATAATTCAATTGCTATAATTCTGAAAGAAATTAAAATGAATGTTTAAGTATTATTGAATGAATGTAAGTGATGTCGTGTGTCAGATCTTTTGGGTCTGGGGCATGACAATAATAATCATAAAGATTGTGAAAAGAGGTAAATTAGCTCAAGGGTCTCATTTTAGAATTTTGTTTTGATAAAAAAAATCACTATATGTATATCCTGATAGTTACTATGCTCTTTATCTATATAAAAATCAAATGTTTCACGAAAGAACCAAACATATTGATGTTAGGTTTCATTTTGTCAATGATGAAATAGCCAAAGGATTAGTTGTTGTAGAGAAAATTCACATTAAAGATAACTTTGCTGATATGGTCGCAAAGTCCCTGCTACTTACTAAATTTAATTTATGTTTGAACTTAATAAGGGTTGAAAAAGCTATGTGATAAAGTAAGTTTGAAGCAATTTGTACCAAAGATAGATTTGTTAACTAAGTGGGGATTTGTGGAGGGAAAATAGTTCAAAAATTAGTTAAGAGTTAATTTTAATAGAAGTATTAATGTGACTTTGCTAACGTCTCAAGTGTACCATAAGTTAATTATAATAACTAACTAATTTAGAGAAATTCTAAAAATATAAAATTAGTCATCGACTTAGTTTTGTTATGTTTTTGTGATTTTTATTGAAATTGAGCTATATAAAAGATTGAACGTTCCTTGTAATTTGTACTCTAAATCTCTGTTAGTAAAGTTCTTTGGTGCTGGTTGCATCAATATAAATGTAGGCTTTATAGCTGAATCATGCAAGATTTATCTTTTTGTTATTTTTATTTCTACATTTTTTTTTCTTTTGTTCTTAAATCTTGTTCTTGTTTTCAACTTAATCTTTGATAATAAAAAAGGAAAACAATCTTGGGACAAGTTGGTGTTGATGGTGTTATGTACGTGTGCGTTATACTGCGGGTGAATGTGTGCATTTTAAATAATTTAAAATATTACATATCTTACATATAACGTAACGAAATTAATACACATTAAAACAATCTTATTACATTAATGAGATTAAAAGACTCATCCTCAAAGCGTGCTTTAAACAATTTTAATTGAGAATGTGGTGAGCTTCCTCGAACTAGAATAATAACTTTCTATTTCAAAATATTTGAAACAATTCTTGTTTCTTATTTCTTTCTCTTGAGTTTTTTTAGTTGTTTTCCTTTTAAATTCATACCATTCAAATGAAATACACATCCGTATATATATAGTATTTATTGCTACCTTATGAACCAATTATGCGCCAACAAATATTGACTAATGTAAAGCATGACAAGAAAAAAAAAATCCTCATCATGCTTTACAAAATGATGATTTCAACCAAAAGTGATACTGGCAGTTTAAAAGATGAATTAATGGCATTTAATTGTACATATATAAAAGACACGTAAAAATAAAAAATTAGCCAAATAAAAAAAATCTTGGTGAATATTTCAAGTTACTGCCATCTTATAAACTAATTACGATCGAAAATAAAATTTAAATAACAATTACTTTATAAGTATAATTTCAATTACACCCCTTAACTAATTAATATAATATAAATAAAATAATAATTATTTTATTTAAATGTAAATATATTTATTAATGTCCAATTTAGTACCCATACAAATTATTGGTACAATTTAAGGAATACAATAGGTAAATAAAAGCATAAAGTCTTACTTGACACAATCTTAGATTTAATACTTAAATCTTAACTACTCCCCAAGATAGCCTAAAATAAATAAATATTTTTTAAAAACTTCTCTGATCGAACAATTCGATCCGGTGCGCTACCCACGTATTCAATGAATACACTTTATATAGTGAGACTCTCTAAATTTACACTCATTTTATCTCACGAAATATTTTTATAAATCCATAACCAATGTCCGACACACATATATTATAGATAATACAAAATGACGAGTTAAACCATACAAGTTGAGGTTAATCCATATTCGTACGATCCCTCCATCATTAATATCCTGAAATAGTGGAGACATATATCAACACCGTCAAGTCTCTTATTTACTCAACCATAAACTTATATTTTTTTATTCGTATTCTAATAAACAATATATGCAAATTCATTTGCAATATTATTTACTCCACATGAAACTATTTCTTAGGTTAAATGCTTATAGCCATAAGACTTTCTAGAATACAATTTTAGAGTATCTGGATATTTAACTCACCTATATAAGTTGACGAATCTCATATCTACACACACTAAACTCCATAAGTATCGGACCATTACCAACGGTCAGACCATAAAAGGTCCCTGACATGTGTGGAACCTAAGTATGGTGGATCACTCACAAGCCCACCATGGTGCTCAAGTTCAAGGACCACGAATACTACTAAACTCGAGAAGACCCTCCACTGACGAATTTATAGGATATCTATTAGAGGTTTTTATTGACACTTGTTTAGTATCCCGTCCTCACTGAATACCTGTATATCTATACGAGTTTCAACTAAGTTCATGGTATGCTAAGATTAACCATATGTATAATCTGGATATAGATATACACTAATTTATATTAATCAATTCCACTCGACAAATCCTACATTAATGAAAATAGCTCAGGAACAAATAATTCGAAAACATACTTGCACAATAACACTTCCTAATAATTTTTGTAATTATTTATAATTATGTCATTATTAGTATATTTTCAAGTCTTTATCCTATTTGAGATAAGGTTCTAACTATTTAAATCTGATTTAAATTCTTTTAAATTAATATAATATTTAAAATGTTACAAATATTTTATCTAATAAAAAATAATTAATAATTTAATAAAATATTTATTTATTATATAAATATAAAATAATAATATTTATATAAAATTAAAATAATACATGAGTACAAATTTTAATAACCGATACAGCACAATGTAAACAAAATTTAAATATTAAATAATAAAGTTACTAAAATGTTAATGTTAATGATAATGATTCAACTAATTAATGACCAGAATCAGTAAAGTTATGAACATAACCGACCACCATCCAATATGAATGATGAAGCCGTAACAATAAACGCACCAACAACTCTTTTTTCTTGTTTCGGAAGTTTGACTTCGCTGGTGCGTGGCTTTAATTTCTAAACTTATGTGTAGGCCTGAACCAATTATTCCCCGTAATAATTTAATGAACTTACGCTGGTGCGTGGCTTTTCAGTCCACTGACTCGAAGAACGGCGACATCACTGTTATTAATATTATTATTATTATTTAAAATAATAGTCATTTAAAAAGTATTTTTCCGATAAACAAAATCCTCAAATTTATATGGGTTGAAATATGAAATTTCATTTGGAATAAACACACATAAAATCATCTTGAAAGTTAAAAAATGTTTTGGAAAGGTGAAAAAAAAGGTTTAATTCTTAACACCCTGCTGTTAATTCCTTGTACGAAATAAAAATGTAGTATTTGGCATAAATACGTAAAATTTAGAAAAAAAGTAAATCAATTTATGGTTATATCCAAACTTAAGAAATTATGCTTTGATTTATATCACATCCGTAGAATAAAGTAACTAGAATGACCTTAATTTTAGAAGAAAAAAAAAGTAAATAAAATGTGTAATGTTAAAACTTAAAAAGAAAGCGACGGACATTACATCCATGGATTAATTGTTAGTCAAATATGAAGGAACAAAGGCATGAACCTCAGGTGTGTTTAAAAAATCTCAGTCTCCAAAATAAGAAAGCCTATGAAGCCTATATGTGATTTGGACCAACCCTATTATCTCCCTGCGATAAAAATCAGTCGCTCGTGACTTGTGACGACGACGACGACTACCACTATCCCTTCCAAGGCTTAAAGCCTTAAAACTATATATTTAAGAGGAGAAGAAAGTGCCAAATGACAAATTTGTCCCATTTTCTTTTCTCCTTCCAACTCCATTGAAAAAAAAAATCTCAGTTCTCGTCTTCTCGAATGCCTATTATGTTGCAAAACCAACTACTCTCTAAGGGAATCTCAAGGGCAGTGGCGTAGTTTCAACCGCGGGTCTGTGTCGGTTGCCTGTTTAAAGTCCAAAACCCGTTTTTAAACTATTCCAAGAAAATTACCCTTTCCGGGTTCTTTATTTGGCGGGTACGGAAACAAACAGACACAAAAAGAAAAGAAAACCAAAATAAATTAAATTAAAAAAATAAACAAAAATAAAATTGAAAAATTAAAATAAAATAAAACAAAGCTAAAAAGCACGAAACCAGACCGTACGGGTGGGGAGAGAGAAAGTGTGTGTGAGGAAAAACAAAAAGCTCCATCACAGTGAAAGCAAGCATCTCTATCTCTCTTCTTCTTCTTCTGCTTCTTCTTCAACAAAACAGCTCCTAAACTCTCGATCGAGCTCTTCCAATCCTTCTAGAACATTCCTCAACACCTCTCGTACGACGTTGTTGTTAGTTTCTTAAGTCCGCTAAGGCACTGTACATACGAAACCTCTTTTCTCTTATACGGAAAATTCGATGGAGTTGTACGGTCGCAACAGCACCGGGAGGAGCGGGTCGCAATCGGGTCACCAGTCTAAATGGAGCCCGTCCGGGCAAGCAACCGGGCTCGAAGGTCCCTTTTTGTTGCATTTACACTTAATTTCACTTACATTTAATTTGTCCTTTTGGAATATGCTTTATCTTTTTTCTTTTGTCAAAGAGAAAAAAAAATTCTAGGGTTTTATATAATGTGGTTGTGAATTAGGATTTTTTTTGTGGTAAATGTAGAATCGATGTGGCAATTGGACCTCAAGGTCAGTGAATCTTACCCGGAGCGACACGGTGTGCCCGACTGTGTGTACTACATGCGAACCGGAGGCTGTGGATATGGTAGTAGGTGCCGTTATAATCACCCGCGCAATCGCGCTGCGGTAATTATTATTGTCTTCATTATTGCTAATTTCTTTCGTCTTGTGATTTTGAGAAGTGGTTATCTGGTTTTGCTTGTATTTTTGCAGTGAAATGTATGTGAGGTTTTGATATAGCAAGGTCAAGTGTGTTTTAAGTCAAGTGTTAATATTTCTTAATTATATGCTTAGTTTATCATAAAGCTGAGGAAAAGACAAGAGACTCACCTAGACTATGTTGAATGGTTGTGTTTTGCACTACCAAAGCAAGAAAAAAAAGAAAAAAGAAAAAAGAAAAAAAAGTTCTCTGTTAGACTGTGCCACACCATGAGAAATTTGATAATATGAGTTCTGTTTTTTTTTTTTGGTTTAAATTTATTATTATTATATTTTTACTTTGGGCATTGACGACTGATGTAGCCAGCATTTGAGAGAATTAGGTTATACTCTTTTTTAAGTGGTTTTAATGCTGATTAGGTTGAGGCTGCTGTAAGGGCCACAGGGGAGTACCCAGATCGACCAGGGGAACCCCTATGTCAGGTAAAATTGCTGCTGGATATTTTCCCAAATTTGTGACCTTTTTATTTTTTGTTGTTTGGTTATTGTTTATACTTTCAGAAGGTTGTTTACTTTTTAGTGTATTTTTGTTGCTCACTGGAACAGTTTTACATTAAAACTGGAACCTGTAAATTTGGTGCATCCTGCAAATTCCACCATCCAAAACTTCAAGGTGGATCCATGAGTCATGTTCCACTGAATCCATATGGATACCCGCAACGACCGGTTTGGATTCTCTTTTAATTATTTAGCCTTCAGAATTAATGTGTGCATCTTTTGGAATTTTGAAAAATTTAAGACAATTGGCTCACATGTGTTAGTTATTACAGGGTGAGAAAGAATGCTCCTACTATTTGAAAACGGGGCAGTGCAAATTTGGTATAACTTGTAAATTCCATCATCCTCAACCAGCTGGCACATCGTTGCCGGCATCTGCACCTCAGTTTTATCCACCGGTGCAGTCTCCATCAGTTCCAATGGCTGAACAGTATGGGGGGGGATCCACCAACTTGAGGGTGGCAAGGCCTCCGCTTTTAGCTAGTTCTTATGTGCAAGGGCCTTACGGTCCTGTTTTGTTCTCCCCAGTTCCTTTTTCGGGTTGGAGTCCTTACTCGGTATGATTTGATTGCCTTCGCTTCGAGATAAACCCAAAAATATATGCATTTCTTATGTTGTCATTGACTTACTTGGCGTAGGCACCTGTAAGCCCTGTGCTATCTCCTGGTGCACAACCTGCAGTTGGAGCAACTTCTCTATATGGAGTAACTCAAATATCTTCTTCAATGCCTGCACTTGCAGGGCCTTATCCCTCCTTGCCCTCATCTCTTGGTCCTTCCAGTATTGGCCAAAAGGAACATTTATTTCCAGAGAGACCTGGTGAACCGGAATGCCAGTATTTCTTGAAAACTGGGGACTGTAAATTTGGATTATCTTGTAGGTATCATCATCCTCAGGATAGAACTGTGCCAAGAACAAATTGTGTCCTCAGCCCACTTGGTCTCCCTCTACGTGCGGTATGAATTCACTCGTTTCCTTTTATAATGTTCTATGTTAGAAGTTCTTGATCACCATTCCCATTGTTCATCTGCTTAGTCAAGACCTAGAGCCTAGAGACTTTTCCTTTATCTTTCCTCTAGGTTGGAAAGGGGATTACTTCATGATTTTAAGTTTTGTGCAAGATTGGCTTCATTTATAAATTTGAATCTTGACTTCATTCTATGTGTTTATTTTTCAACCATAGTAATATGATGCCCCCGATATTTGTAGAATGAATATAATCTGTCATATGGTCGTTTTCTGTAAAGTGGCTTGTATTGTGCAACCATGACGTCTGCGCGGTTTGGTATTGTATTACAATCAGGACTAATACCTTTGGTAATGTGTGGTTATCTAGGTAATGTATACAGATGTTTAGAACTGCAAGTTTTCTAGCACATTGCAAAATTGTGCTTTCACCCTTTTTAAAAGATAATCAAAATCGAGGCCTTTTCTTTTCCCTATTTACTCATTATTTTTCCCTTATTCTGTAAAGAAAGAAGTTAATCTTTTAGAATTTTAGTGGGGTGGGAGATGCAAATGGCTGCGGTTGTAGAAGGCTGAAGTGTAATTTTCTTGGATCTAAACGCTCGTATTTATAGGTATTGAAGCCTAAGAAAGTGGGATGTATATTTTTTTGTTGGTTCTCTTGCTTGGTCTTTACTCCCACAACTTGATTGTATGATCCTTCCTTTTCATGTTATTTTTTTTTTGAAATTATGCATGATATTCTACAATATAGACTGGACATGCTTATTGAATAGACCTTCTGTATTAAATATGCCTGGTAGGGAGCATTATTTACACAACTAAAGGTTTTACTCTAGATACACAATCTGTAATTTTATGTTTCAGAATAAACTGAAACTATAGCTGCAAGCATGTGTGCTTATGTTAAACCACTGGGATGAAGTTAGTGTTTGCACAACGGATCTTGGTATAGCAAGAGTGCAAAGATAGCCCTTCAAATTCATCTGATAGGGGATTTGGGTTTTCAGGAATGCATAGTTGTTGATTATAAAACAACAATTATTGGTTTTTTTTTTTGGGTTAATATCTGGTTGATTGTCACATCTATTAAGAGGCCCGATTATGTTTATTTTCCACATTAGGTCATTAACACTTAACTTCTCTCCATTTTTCTTATGGTGACTTATTAAAGAAGCTTGGCTGTGTTTGTTGAAGTTGGTTTTTAACTTAACCAGGGTTCTTTTCTAAAGGATAAAACCATCTCTCTTTCTCTGGCTTTCTTTTCTTTTCGGGTTTTGTTCAATGAAGTGAATTGAACTTAGTCAATTGGATTTGAACTGTGGGATAGGCTGCAATACACTATCAGATTAAAGCTGTGCCTAATTAAAATTCGTTTTATATCATTATGCTAAAATGCATTCATGAAATATGAATATATGATATTGTATTGTTTATACTTTGCCTTTATTTCTTTGTTTCTGCACTTGAGGTCAAGTTTTTGCAGTTGGACTTGGTGTAGTAGAAACATATGGGGTTAGCTAGCCCTGACAGGAATCCATCTTTGTGACCATATTTAGTGTTAATTTGAATATCATCTAGCTACTATTCTTGCATTAGTTAATCCATCATACTGCCATTATTAATTTATATTTTGATTTTTGTTTTGTTTATCTAGGGTGCATACAGTGAGTAAATAAAATCATAGTTTAAAAGGAAATTGTAGTAGGCCTTCTTGAAATTTTTCTGTTTGAAGCTGTTGTACATGTGTCATTTTGAAAGAAAACTATGATGGTTGTGACTCGTGTACCTGCAACATTCTTATGGTTTTGGATGCGGTACCTATGGTAATCAATATGCCATCCTTTCAAGTAGTTGTTTTATATGAATATTTTATGTTTTTTCGAAACAGGGGGTGCAGCCTTGTTCTTTCTACTTGCAAACTGGGCGCTGCAAGTTTGGGGCTACTTGCAAATTTGATCATCCAATGGCAACAATGAGATATAGTCCATCAGCATCATCTCTCATTGAAACGCCTGTGACTCCATATCCAGTTGGGTCTTTGCTGTCCACGCTGGCCCCTGCATCCTCTTCTTCTGATCTGCGGCCTGAATTGATAGGATCCAAAAAGGATTCATTATTGAGCAGAATTCCTTCCTCTGGAAGCACCTCCAGTAGTTCAGTTGCTTTAATATTCTCTCAGACCGGGTCTGTTCCCCTTTCTGATTTGCAACTTTCAGGTCAGAGTTCTGTTCCTTTGAATAATAGCAGAAGCACAAGGCAAGGTGTTGAAGTTCGCCGTTCAAGTTGATGTATAACATAAGAAGTGATTTTTCATTATCCCCATGAGGATGTGGTATCATCAGCCGTTATATGTTTCCTGTTAATATATCTCAGTAAATTATAGTCAATTCTGCAAAATATACTCTCATCTTGTCAAGCTTTTCCAGTCAATTTGGTTAGGACTGATTGTCTTATATGCCCACCTAATAAGCTTCAATAATGAACACCATATAAATATCTCCCTTTCTCTTTCAAATAATTGCAACGGAAAGCTTCCTACAAGGTCAGATTCTCACTTCAGCATTGGATAATTGTCCCTATGTTTCACAAACACCTGTGTGATTAGAAGGATTTACCCAGTTCCACGAACTACTCAGCTTTGCTAATCTTGCCTTTCTCAAATCCAATTTGTATTACTTTACTTTCAATTCATGCCTCTGTCTTAGAAGATGAAGATAAACTTGCAATTTTTTTTAAATCTCTAAGCTGATCCATTTGCTATGAAAAGGGCTAGGAATGTGTTCATATTGCCCCCATCTTCTAGGTCGTATGAGGACAGTTCAAGAAGATCAAGAGAATTGGTATACTTAATGGTAGAATTGGTATCCTGAATCGTCTTTATATTTATACGGATAGACTGAGGGGGCTTCTGTAGAGATTGTCTCATTTCTTTATTGGTTTTTATGATATGAGACATTGTTGTACTTTGAGCATGAGAACTATATTTTTGGTTAAGATTGATGTATAAGATCAGGGAAGATATTGGAATTTTCAATACTATTGGATACTTATATTATTGATTGTTGATGTAAAAAGTTTGTTTGTTTGGTTTTTTTATCTCCTACGAGGATCTGCAGTGTCAGTGGCATGAGCATCACCCATGGATGGTGTCATTCTCGCACGAGACTTGCAAGTTCTCTGAAAACAACGGTGGGTGCTCTCAGTATTGTTGACATAGGAGTTATGTGCTTTGATCCCTACTTTTTATTTTTTATTTTGCCCTTCAAAAAATGGAAATATAGAAGGAAACAAATTAAAATTTTGAATGTATTTAAGAGTTTGAATGGTCTTCCAAGCCTTCCATAAATACTTTGGATTTTTTTATAAATAGTCTATATTTTTAAGCTATTTTTTTTTCTTTCACAAATAAATAAATGAGTTAATCTTTATTAGTGGATAATTGAACAAATATGTTGAGTTATATTTTCATTCTCATCAAAGATTTAAATCTTCTTTCAAGAAATTTAAAGTTTTAAAGTTTTTTGTATTTGTTTTTTTAAATGAAAAAGTCTAATATAATGAAGTGTAATATAAATAGGGAGAATTTAGGAGAAATAAGATGAATTCAAAAAGAATTAGGATAAATCGAAAAAAAAATAAAATGAATCGAAAAGATTTAAAAATTAAAAACAGATTTGCGGAGCAACTTTCACAAACCCGTGAATTTGGTTAATCAATTTTTTATAATTTATTTATTTTCTTAAATAATAAAAGGTTTTGTTTTATTTTTATTTTTATTTTGTTAAAAACTGAAAATGAATTTGCGGAGCTACTTTCACAAACCCGTGAATGAGATTTACGAAAGTGGTTAATCAATTTTTTATTATAATTTATTTATTTTCTTAATTAACAAAAATTTTGATTTATTTTTTATTTTTATTTTGTTTTGCTTTTAATTAATTCAATGAAAATATTTTTTAATTATATATAAATAGGTAATTAAATATAAATATTTATTATTTTAATAATTTATTTAATTTTTTTGATAAATTTAATTTTCTTTATTTAAATTATTTATTTAAAAAAATATTTTTATTGAATTAATTAAAAAGAAAAAAAACCTTTTATTAATTAAAAATAAATTTTAAAAAAAGAAAGTAATGTTTAGCCACTTTCGCGGATTTATTTGCGGGTTGCGAGAGTGGCTTTGTGAATCTATTCCTAATTTTCAGATTTTTTGATTCATCATATATATTTTTTTAAAATTCACTATATTTTTTATGCATATTATTAGATTACTCTTTTTTATTTAAAAAGCAAAAATAAAAATTTAAATTTTTTAAAAGAGAGCAGATTCAAATTTTGGTGTGAAAGAAAATATAACGCGAGAGTATAATTGTATATTTCTTGATTAGTAAAGATTAATTAATTTATTTATGGTTAAAAAAATATTATCTAAAAATATGAGTTATTTATAAAAAATTTCTTAAAAATTTTCAAAAAAAAAAAATGATGCTGTAACCAATAGCACCCAATCAGCAAGAGGGATTTGGAAATTTCACTAAAATCAGCAGAATGTTATCTATGGTGAGTTAGGCTTGTATTTTGTGGGAATAATCATATGGAGGGTGGTATAAGAAGTTTGGAATTTCACTCAAATATACTGACAATGGACTTGTTGGGTCAATCGAAATATTCTGACGATACAAAATTGATCCCAATGAAAACCACCGGGAATCTCTTCAGTCTGATAATTCACCTGCTGCCGAAGCATATGTGTTCTGTTCTACTAACTCAGGCAGCCCAATATTTTTTAATGGATCATAACTTTAACTCTTCAAGACTTCGAGTTTTACTAATTTACCCTATAATACAAATATTTGAGTCAAATATATTCATATTGTGATATACAGCCTATTTGGTGGATTACCCATAAATCTCATCCTAATCTTTATAAACATCTCGGTTTTTAAATCATTGGAACAAGTGCATGCGCATGCGACCCTTTTTGTCTTGTTGCGGACAAGCAAATCACAAGTAATTTTTTATTTTTACTTTGTGAAATTAAAAAAAAAAAAAAGGCTACTTTCCTCAACTTTCTTGCTTGACTTGTACCAAAAGATAGATTAAAAAATATATTTTCCACTTCACTTACGGAGAATAAGGAAGCAAAAATAAAACAAATATTTTTTGAACGGAGGATGAGACGAGGATGTTAACATTAAACATTCATTCATTTCACTTAACCTTGTTGGGTCAAATTCAAAACTGAAAAGCTCTCAAAAACTCATTAGAGTTGGCATTTGGTTTCTTAATAAGGAACAAGCTTCGGTTTGATGGGACGTCAATTATCGCCTTTACCATGAATGTAGTCGGTGGGAATTTTCAGCATGGCCGTAATTGGACCCATAGCCTACTTAAATTTTTGACCGTATTAGGACATATTTAGGCCCATCATCTCAACATTTATGTGCTTGGCTCGTGCTTCCAAAATTTACAACCACTAAGAAGGAAAAAGAAAACTATATTTCAGAAAAAAGCTTGCGAAGACCTTGAAAAACAACTTCATCTTCATCTCTGCAAATTTATTTGCCGCCTCTTCATCTTAATGTTGATTAGGTGAATAATTGAGAACCTACCCACACGATGGCTTTAATATTACACGTGCCAATGAGGTACTGCAGCATTAGCAATATAATGTGATATGATAGCCTTCCCATGGGATTTAAAATGGTGGGCTCATATGTTTTGTGTACACCATGATTGTTGCCTTGCCACCACCTGCTCTAATGATTCATTTACTTCTTTCACCTTCATAAATATTGTACAGAAAAGAGGAATAATCAAAACCCCTTTTGGCTTTTTAGCTTTTTTCTCTTGCCTTTTGATTTTCAACCAATTTTTAGGCTTATACAAGAGAAACTAATTAAGCCTTTTTTGAACCCACAAAAATGGTGCACAAACAAAAATTCAAGCTACAAAGTAAGATTCCAAATGTATAAAGTTCATATATAACTCACTATCTGGGTCTACACAAAAAAGTGAGAAAGTGATAAGGTTAGCTCATAGCTGCAATGTGGCTACTCAAATATCCCATATATTATTAATATTATGATGTTGCCACCTTTGTTGAGGCATGTTTCATTATTATTTCTTCAGTCGGCCGTCTTATTATTTGTCTTTGCAGTTTGCCCCCCTCCTCCACCCACATCCCCACCCACCCACCCCCCCAAAAAAAAACTTTTAACCTCTGGTGAAGCTCAGTGTTATGGTTCTCAGTGAAATGATAAGTCTTGATGCAATTGCCTAAGAAACCTATAGCTTCCACACGCCTAAGTCACCCTGTCAAAGCCAATCTTTTACAAAAAGAAAGTTAAGGATGAATATGATCAATGATCTAAACCACTTGACACATCAAACTTTTCTAGTTAAATAAATCTTATAGACAATCTGCCAATATGCCCACATAAAATTTAAAGCCACCAATTGATGGGACCATCATTACCACCTGAAGCAGATCGATTGCAATCCTCTGTCATGATTAATCCAACAGTCGTCAGATGAGAGGAGTACATACACTCATTGTGATGATAAAGAATTTTTGAGTATGCATTTGTGATGTAACATGTACTAAAATTCCATCAAAGACTGCTTTCAAGTTTCAGCCAAAAGTGATCTAGATCAGGCTCAAATGAGTATTGCAGTATTTATAGATGGTGTTGGCTGAAGGAATGCCCCTTTGTTAAAAAATTGTACTAATTATTTATTTAAGACGTTGTTATGGCACAGAAATCTGCAGACCAGAAAATTTGGACTCTGAAGATGGTTTTTAGTGTACGTCTCTTAAGATTAAAATAAGCTTATACTTGTCCCAAATTAAAGTAGTTTTGGTTGATATGCAGTGGTTCTCATTATAACATGTTATCCAACTCATCACTTAGTTTCTGCTTTAGTGAGCTTTACACATAATATAGAATTTAATTAATACTAATCTTTTTGTGGGTAGCTTTCACTAGGCATGATTACAACTACCCAAAAGCATTGCAACCCTTCAGGATTCCTGCAATTTATCAAAACAAAAACCATGTAAAAAGGCCAATCTCACTACCTTTCACCGAAAAGTGTAAACACACCCCTGCAGCATTCTTGACTTTAGATTAGGCACACTATAAACACTCAATTAAAGTTTATTTCAAAGTCATCAATTATACCCTTTAATCCTGCATGGGTTCATGTGGCTTTCACCTCACTCCTGCTTTCTCTTTCTACATAAGAGAGAAAAGAGAATAGGAAAAAAAAAAAAAAGCGGGCCTTAAACAACCTGTCAGCTGAGGAATAATAAACCGAGTTACTTGGTTTTAACTGACAAAAGTTGGGATGCTAAAACAGTTAAATTATTGAAAGAGAAACACTTTGTTAGTTAGTGGGCAAAGCAGAGGTTTCAGAGCAAGTACTAAGGCTGAATTGCCTGGCTTAGAGATGGGAATTGTCACTGTCGGTGAATTGAAGCCAAGTGTATCAGGGAAGAGATCATTTCGTCCGAGCTCAAGCATAAGGCATGCCACTGAATGGTAAATGCTCTTTTCTCTACTTTCTAGCTAGTTTCTCTTTTACATTATGTTGCTGATGTTACTAATATCTGCATATTACAAATTGGATCAATTTTCAAGCATAATGAAATGGTGGTAGCTGTATTCATTAATTTTGCATTTGTCATTATCTGTTTACAACTTGATTTGGAGAAATTTTGAAGTTGGATATATTCTGGGAACGGAAGTGTCAACTGGAATCCTGTCAGTTTGATTAAAGCTGTTCAACTAAAATGGGGTCTATGCTAACGACAGGCAACACATACATTTTGGCTCATCTAAACTTCGTAATTAATATCTTTGGATGAAAAAGTTTGATTTATATTCTCTGGTGATTACTGATAGCCTACCCATCGAGAAATGACAAGACTCTTTGTTGTGAGACTGTTCACTTTTCTGTTATATCTTTTCTTTTCGGAAAATTTTTTCAACCTAAAGTTGAGATATTGTTTTAATTAGTGGAATGCATCTTACCACGTTTATCCACATGCAATATTTTGATTCTCTAATAGTACTATGCAAACCTAGAGGTTCATTAGGCTTTCCTTAACATGAGGTCATTTTGATAGACAAGCCAGCCTCATCTTTTGCCCTGTATATTAATAGGAGAAAAAAACAATTCATTATACACTCGTATTGTAAACAACGAGTCTGACGGACACCGTACAAGTTCTCCACCAAATGACACTGTCACGAGGCTGCCGGATTGATGTATTCTCATCCTAGCTTTATTATCATCTCTGTGAAGGCTATTAATGATTTTGCCTACCAATAATTTCCCCGTCTTTACCATCTATAGGCCCTCAAATGTGTACGGAAGAATTGGACATCCCTTAATTATATGTGACATATCTTCTGAATTTCCATAGAATGCAACAAAATATTCACAGCTATCCAATAACTGTTAAGGGACCCAGAAGGTTCCCATCTCAGTAAAATGTCCATATTTTATGTAGGACAGAAACATGGACAGAACATTTCAGGAATTCTTATCGCAGACTTATTTGATGTATTTATTTTAGTAGGATTATTTTTGCATTTTGAGATGGAATTTTAGGAAAGCCTAGATTGTTTACTAATTGGGATTTGTTGTTTATTTGAAAATAAGAGTATAAGTAGGCTTGTTATTTGTAATTTTTACCGTCTCTATCTTTGGTGCTGCATCAATATTGTTTTTCACTGGCCTAGAGCATCAGGTTCGGATCCTGATATTCTATTTTTTCACCTTAAGCAAATACAAGCTTGTTGCCTTAGTAGTGCTTGAAAGTCAAGTTGTTGTTCAATAATTGAGTTGTCAATTTTTATGTCTGGGCCAAGCATGTCGAAACTTGAATCAGGAAGGATCATACTGTCCATAGGTTTTGGGGTCTTAACAGTATATAAACGAATTTACTTCTGACAAGACTTGGTTAAATATCATGAATTCAAGTATGGGGTTGCAGGTCTTTGGCAGAAGCTCTTGCATGGTTCCTAAATTATTGTCATTTACAAAAATGTATGCTGCGATTTACTAATTTATTTATCTAAGTTTCTTTCTTAAACTTTTTGTGACTCTATATGGAATACCAGTACAAACAGTCTACTATGTTTCTTGCAGGCCAATTTCTGACGTCTCTAGCGACCTTACTATTGACGTGGGAACATCAAGCTTTGCACTTCACAAGGTATGAATCATTGTCCTTGTACGTTATTTTTCTGGAAAGAAGCAGACACTGATCTAAACTTTTAGATTATATTATCAGAACTTTGATAAATGTACTGTTTAAATGGTATCTCGAACAGATTAAATTAATATTACACCAACTGGATTCCTAGGGGGAGTTATAGGCTTAAAATTTGTTATATTAATCCATCCACTTCAGCAACTGCTGTTGTAAATGTATATAAGTACTTGTAACACAATAATTCTTTCACGTTCTCACACAATGCGGAGTAGATTAGGAATAGGACAAATTTGTTTCTGCTATTGGATGTTAAAATGGTAATAGTAAAGAAAGGGATTGTCTTGTTATGATGAGATGAGATAAAAGATAGAAGATAAGAAAATTGGAAGAAAAAGAACTTCGCCAGAAGACTTGGTAAATAAATATGTTTCAAATTCTCTTGCAGTTCCCTCTAGTGTCTCGAAGTGGAAGAATTCGAAAACTGTTGTTGGAAGCAAAAGATTCAAAAATTTCACGCATTAATCTCTCAGCTGTTCCTGGTGGAGCTGAGGCATTTGAGCTTGCTGCAAAGTTCTGTTATGGAATAAATGTCGAGTTTACACTGTCGAATGTTGCAATGGTGCGTTGTGCAGCTCTTTTCCTTGAAATGACTGAAGACTTTGCGGAGAAAAACCTAGAGGCTCGAGCTGAAGCTTATCTAAAGGACATGGTGTTCCCTAACATATCAAACTCGATATCCGTTCTCAAATCTTGTGAAAGCCTCTTGCCCATTTCTGAAGAGATTAACCTGGTTAACAGGTTAATCAACGCGATGGCAAATAATGCGTGCAAAGAGCAGCTCACCTCTGGCTTGTTAAAGCTAGACCATACCTTCCCAGCAAAAACTGCAGCAAACATTGAACCAGAAACACCCTCAGATTGGTGGGGAAAGTCCCTTGCAGTGCTAAATCTTGATTTCTTTCAGCGCGTTCTTTCTGCTGTGAAGTCAAAGGGTCTAAAACAGGATATGATCAGCAAAATTTTGATAAACTATGCCCATAATTCTCTTCAAGGTCTTGTTGTCAGGGACCATCAGATAGTCAAAGGAAGTCTCTTGGATTTGGAGTTGCAGAAGAAACAAAGGGTCATTGTTGAAGCAATAGTTGGCCTACTACCGACCCAATCCAGGAAGAGCACAGTTCCAATGGCATTTCTTTCAAGTTTGCTGAAGACAGCAATAGCAGCATCAGCATCTACTTCTTGCAGGTCTGATTTAGAGCGGCGTATTGGTCTTCAGCTGGACCAGGCAATTCTTGAAGACATCCTTGTCCCGGCAAATTCACACGGAAACAACCACAGCACGCTGTATGATACAGATTCAATCTTGAGGATCTTCTCCATGTTTTTGAACTTGGATGAGGATGACGATGAAGATAGTCATATGAGAGACGAAAGTGAAATGGTTTATGATTTTGATAGCCCTGGATCTCCTAAACAAAGCTCAATTCTTAAGGTATCAAAGTTACTGGATAATTATCTTGCAGAAGTTGCACTGGACAACAATCTGACGCCGTCGAAGTTCATAGCACTAGCAGAATTACTTCCAGACCACGCTCGCATAGTAAGTGATGGATTATACAGAGCTGTCGATATTTTTCTCAAAGTGAGCAATCTCATCCTCCCTCTCATACCATAATTTGTCTTCAAGAAATTTCTTTTCAACATTTTTATATCAACTCTGCTTCTGCTTAATAGGTTCATCCAAATATTAAGGACTCTGAACGCTACCGGCTTTGCAAAACAATAGACTGTCAGAAACTATCTCAAGAAGCCTGCAGCCATGCAGCTCAGAATGAAAGATTACCAGTTCAGATGGCAGTCCAAGTGCTGTACTTTGAGCAAATCAGGCTTCGAAATGCGATGAGTGGTGGCCACAATCAGTTCTTCTTTGGTGCAATCAACGGTCAGTTCCCTCAACGTTCAAGCAGTGGCGCAGGAAGTGGAGCCATCTCTCCTAGAGACAACTACGCATCAGTAAGAAGAGAGAACCGAGAGCTGAAGCTTGAAGTTGCAAGAATGAGAATGAGGCTAACCGACCTCGAAAAGGACCACGTGTCCATGAAACAAGAGCTAGTAAGATCACATCCCGCTAACAAGCTATTCAAATCATTGACCAAGAAGTTAAGCAAGCTGAATGCCCTATTCAGGATCAATGGCATTAAGCCAATGCCGGGCAAGGCTAATTCAGAAAATCGATTCTTGTTTCAGAAGCGGTGGCGCCACTCAGTCTCATGAGTCTGTTTAGAAATGTGTGAATAAGTAAAAGAGAGTGTGTATAGCATATATATATCTAGTGTGATTTTGTGTCAAATTTAAAATGCCAGATTGCATAGTTTATTGAGTGTTGATTCTGGGTTGCCATTGTTCTGTGACATCACAATCTTGACATTTTGAAGGAGTCTTGAGGAAAGGCACTCGATGAAAACTTGTATCATGATGTTATGTCTGGATGTGAGTAAGTTCTTAGAAAGTTGAAATAGAATTAAACAATCATCCAACCTTGTGCTTTTACTACCAACCTGGTTATCAATTATCATCTACTTCTCGTTATGTCTGGATAACTCTTTAATCCTAAGTTATCAAAGCACTACGTAAAGGCTGCAGCTATTTTCAGCAACAAAATAAATACAGTTAGTTCTAAGAAGTCCGAAATCCAGAGCAATGCCATAGCCACACAATTGCCCAAGCCCAATCTCCACGAGGCTCATTGTAGCCCACCAGAAGACCCATCACATGGGCACTTGAGACGTTGACTCACAAAGGGAGTGTTTTCAGCCAAGAAGTTTTCGGTCCTAAACCTTTTAAGAGGCCGACCATATAAGTTCTCTAAAAGATAGACGAGAAAATGCTCCTCCACCACTGACCGAGGACTCATACATTCCCGAACACCTCAGGGTTAGAGATGTCCTAGTTTAACAAGACTCTTCAGTTAACAGAACTCCACATGGCATAGTTCTAAAATAACACCACATGTCCTGAATTTAGTTCTACAAGAACTTTACAAGTAAAGCTTATAAAAAAAGTTAATTAATGAAGAAAGCGGGTTCTGATCTCCATCCACTGGACTATAGCTTATTCTTCTTTGATTTTCTCTTTGATTAACAACAACCTCTCAAGGCTCTATAACAACTCTCAAAGTTTCGTTGCAGCCCATAAAAGCTCTATAGCATCCCTTAAAGCTTCATTATAACTATTAAGGCCCTAAGATGAAATGGGCTATGTGTTAAAAATGAAATTCATTCAGCTCATTTTTTCTCTCAAAGCCTATTAACCATTCTTTTTTTATTTTAAATTAAGCCAAAAGAGAGAGAGAGTAAAAGAGATAAACTTGTCTTTTGAAGGGTCTTTACTATTGAGAGAGAGATAGTGACAAGGAAAATCAAATTTTCAAGACAAATTTCATTGAAAATGTTTTTTTTTTTATAAATTTTTTTGAGATATTATATTGTAGGCAATATTTTAAGCATGATTTAAAACTTTAAAGTATTTGAATCTTTCCAATTAGAAAGGAATTTAAGTATTTGAAGTTTTAAAGAGAACGTTAGTTTAAGATTGTGTTGAAACTTTTGGGAGTAAGATTATTACACAAAGTAAAAGGATTTATTTATATATATATACACACATTAGAGTGTTAGATTTCATAGAAATAGAGGGATTTGGATTTTGAAAAAAAAATCATAACCTTTGATTTGAGAGTAATTTCGAATTTCACTAAATTATTAGCCTAATTTATTATTTTTCTTCATTTTAAAAACTGTAAGAGATAGATGAAATAAGAGGAATCAAAAGAGGAACAATTGAATTGAAAGTCAACAAACATAGAGAGGTAAATTTTGCTTTACCTTCCTCTGCGAAGGCTATTGGTGTAGTAACCACTTATTCACGACTAGTAAAAATAAATATCTATACATATATATATATATATATAATATTCATATTTTATTTATATGTAGATGATACTTAATTTATGTATTATTATTAGTATTGTTTGTATAAATTAAAGACCTACTATTAGTATTGGGTTTATTTGCAAGACTTTAAATTTATTTTAGGGACCAAATTATAATACTTTAAAAGTTTTGGGAGTTAATTCATAAATATTAAAAGTTAGCCTCTTAGTATAAAAATATACATTTTAAACCCTAATTTACTCATTTTTTGTTTATCCACCCATTTTAGAGAGAGAAAATAGAGAAATAGAGGGGAGAGAAAGAGAAGAAGAAAAAGAAAAAGAAATTAAAATTTTAGGTTTTAAGTGGTACATCATAACTCTTTCTTAATTTATTGGTATTAATTAAGTTAGTTTTTTTAAGTTTTAATTTCTAAAAATATGTAAAATTAAGGTTTGATGTAAATTTTGTAAGATATATTGAGAATTAATGATGATTACATGGATAACTTGATAAATCATGATGAATTTACAGAATTTCTACTTGATAGTTTCTTAATTCGAGACTTTTATAAATTTTTGTACTTCGATTCTGGTTTTGACTTTTGGGAATATGAATCTAGGCATATCTAGAATCATTTGAGACTTTAAATCGATTAAAAATTTTAAAAATTAAAATTTTAGTAAAATTACAAAAATGACCCTAAAATTTTAAAAATTTCTCGCATCAACAGTATGCTAAAGTGGTGAATAATTTTCGGTCTACTATATGATCTTAAAAAATTATAAAGTTTTGGAATATGATTATTTTACATGTCTAATATAATATATTTAAAATTGAGAATTTAGATCAATGTGATAAAATTGTTATGATTTTCTAGAGTTTATAAGTTCACTGTACTATTTGATGAACAAAATTTTAAAGTTATGAAATATTTTTTGCTAAAATTTTAAAGTAAAATTTTTATCATGAATTGAGATATGTGTTAAGAGTAATTCTGTATAGTTTTATAAGTTTTGAGTTAGTATATGATTTTATAAAATTGAGAGACTAAATACTGTTTAGTAAATATCTTGATCCTGTCAGGATAATAGTTTAGATTTGATGGTGTTTATGAAATAGATTGTGTAGGAATTATGATATAATATTCATATATAAGAATGATATATGAGAGGACTCACCGATGATCTGGGTGAGGGTTTGGTTCTTACATTCGGGCATGAGCATTATATATGTGTAATTTAAACATCACTTGTGCTATTCCTCTCATACAGTATGTCATCGACATATGACATTTGATTCATTATGTGATATGTGATATGAAAGTTTTACTAAGTAGTAGTTGAGTGATGGTATTCCTATTATATATTTTGAAAGAATGTGTAAGCGCTTACCTGACATGTATTTTGATAAGATTATAATTTTGATTTATCATGACATATCATACATATGCATTGTGTATATATATGTATTTGATTTTGATATATGAAAAACTAGTATGCTTATTGAGTTTTATACTCATTATAGTTTATGGTGATTTCAGGTAACTAAGGTACATGTGTGCTTAGCGGATTTGGCAAGGTTTCTGCTGTCCCTTGGGTTACTTAAGTTGTTAGGTTGTTGAGTGTTTCATTTGTGGACACGTGGTTTAAGATATTCGATTTGTCCCTATTAAATAAATACTTATGTATTATTTTATTAGGTGTGGTTGTATTTGGTTTATGTTTTACCAAGTATGGTCATGGGTGGAACTTTGTGGTGAACTTACTAGCAACTTGCTAAGGATTCCTATGTTGAATTTAAGTTTGAAATTTTATTCAATATTAATTATGAGTGTACATTATTGAACGAGTGTAAGTTATGTCGTGTGTCAGATCTTTTGAGTATGGGGCGTGACAATTAGAATCTTTTGAAAGGAGCAGATGTTTCGGCTGCAGGAGGGACAACAGTTGAATGACCCTCAATAAGTGGAACCGATTACAATGACTTTTAGTGAAAATATTATAGAAGGCTCGACCGTAAGAGGGTCATTTGCGGAAGGACCAACAATATTTAGAGGATCCCTAAGAATAACCTCATCTGAGGAATTGCCTTCATCTACAAGTTTCACACCTACACAAAAGAACAGAGAAGTATTAAAGTCAGAAGATGAGCTGACGAGTGTGAAGTCTAGTACCTCACCTTCCCCTATTACGTAGACGACTCCAACAACAACTATAATTCAACAAACAAAGAAAGGTAAGATGCTAGTAAAATCATTTTTTTGAAATAAAATAGTTGCTCACATATGTTAGGAAAGAGCCCGCTATAAGTAAATAGACGGTAGATAGCCTCACCATTACCACCACCAATTTTTAACTCTAAGGGAAATATGATAGAGTCAGAAAGAGTTCGATGATGCCCCGCCTAAATAATGACGCACCCTTGAACGATGAGCATAGTCCTTTAATAAATACATGTGGTACATATGTTTGTGAAGAGACGGGATCCCTTCATAAGATATTCTTGAGGAATCTCTCCATTTCTAAGATAAAAGGAAGAGTTAAACTTGTATTTCAGCTAAATTCTCCAAAAGATGTGGCAGCTTTATAAAGGCAGCTCCAACCTCTTTCCAATCAATGCTCACCATCACCATATGTTTTTCTAAGCCAATCTTTTTGTCTTCGAAGTTAAAGATTATCTTTCTCCCTACTTAGGACCCAATAACAATTTTTTTCTTAAAGGCTAAAGATTATAAGTAAAAAAAAATGTTGAAAAGGGATAAAGTATTTGGTGGAGGCATAATGTGGTTCAAGATTGCTATATCTTGTAACAAATAGAAGATGTTACGATGAATATAGAGAGTTGAGAAGCTGACCACGTGTAAAAATTCATGGATTATTAAAAAGATAGGGAATTGGAAGCACATTAGGTGCTCATTAAAAATGGATAATTCTCTAACACGAATGAATGGGGGATTCATATAAGGATCTCATTGAGAAAGATATCGTATATTTATATTTATTGACAACTCGAATACAAACTTCAGTTCATTAAGTTTGAACATGTTTAGACCTTCACCATTGTTGTTTTAGTAGTTTCTTGTTTGAGGGTTGGGGTTTTTGTAAAAAATCAAAGGAAAAGCTTAAATCTGATAAAAATAGGAAAATGATGGATTTTTTACTCTTAAATTTGAAAATATGAGGGAAAAATATAAATGGTTAGATATTTAAATGAATAAATTAAAATCTCTTTATCAAATTAGAAATGTTTTTTAAATTTGAAGAGACTTGACTGTCGAAAACGGTGTTAAGCAAGAAACGTGACATATGCTGATTACTAGTGAAGAAAGGTGCTTGAGAAAGCCCTTTGAAAATGGACTACTACTATTTTTCAATTGTGAAGAGACATCTATTGAGCACATTAGCCAACAGCTTAACTAGCTTGCATTTATTGTGTAATGTTGTAAGAAGAAACCCATATCAAGACAGACCAAATCTCATTATTTGAAAAGATCTCAGTTGATAAACAAGTTCAACACATCAGGTAACTTGATCCGCTGACTTGTAGACTTTAGAAACGAGTCATATAAATCATGAAAATGTAGGAATAAATTGAACTTATTGTTCTATTCGAATTTGGATTGATTAATTATTTTTTATGAAAAATGATTTTTTATAAATAAACGAATCATACTTAAATTATTCACATTAATTCATGAATTAATAACAAATTTAATCTCTAATAAGCCTAAATTAATTGAGTGCGGATAATCATACATACTTTAAATATAATTTAGATTCATGCACAATAAAATAAAAAGTTAATTTTATTTGTTCATAATTAATAATTAATCCACAGTTAATTCTATTCTATTCTAAACTATTTAATACTTAAAGATCCTTTTTATTTTTGCATCACTTCTATGCATAAATATTTTTTTTTGAAATAAATACTAATTTAAGTGTTAAATTATATATTTTTTATTCTAAGAAGATAGTGTATTCTCATAATTTAAAAAAAAGTAGGCAAAAATAAGATAGTCATCGACCTAAGGTTCCAAACCAATAAACATTGTTGTCACATCATAAATATTCTCATTGATCGCATTTTAACAAAAATTATTAATTGATGTATTGCTATTTATTATTTATTGGTAGTTTAACAGCCTTGAGTGATCAAGTTTGGTGGAAAAATTTTCCGTGCTTTTCTTGATTAATTAACTAATTTTTTTTTTATGTCTTATTTTTGAGGTGGTTTCAATAAATTTTTTTATTGTGAAATATTAGCAATGTAATATTAAAAAAAATTCACTAATTACAGTCTACTATATTTATTTTTTTATAAAATCTAATTTATTTTTAAAAATAGTAGCATCAATATAAGTTTGATTAAGTAATAGTATCATCAATATAAGTATGACTAATATAACTTGAAAAAACTGTTTAAAGTATCATCAAAATTTTATTGCAAGACATTTCTTAGCGTTATCTTTTGACGGATAAAACTAATGGCAAGAGATTATTGGTTGTGTTAATCAAAATTATATGAAAGAAAAATGAATGATATTATTTCTTTAAGTGTATTTTTTCCTGCCAACAGATTTATTTTATTGGCTTACATTCATAAATTAATATCTAGAAAAGATTTCTAATTATAAATAATAATATGTATAATGTATTATTTAAGGAGAAAAAAATTCACCAATTTCAAACTGCTATAAGTTTGATTAATATCATTGCAGTCAATTGTTTAAAATTATATGAAAGAAAAATGGATGATATTATTTTTTTTTTTGGCTAAAGAATTCTGATTACCTGATTCTTTTTAAAAAATTGTCATTTTAATCCTTATATTTTTATTAAATTATTATGATATTTTAAAAATTTTAAAAATTATCAATTGAATTCTTTAAAAATGAAAATATTTTAAAAATATAATTAATAAAATTTAAAATATTCAAAATCAAGTGAATAATTTAATATAAATAAAAGACTAAATTGGAATTTTTTTTATTGGGCTATCTATTTGTCACTTGTCCGCAGGGAGAGGCAGAGAAAGCGTAATTGAGCCATCTCGATCTCCGGCCCATCAATGGTTTTTTTTTGTTTCCCTTAAAATTTATTTTACATTGGTGTATTTTTATAGAGAATAAGAAAAAGGAGTAAAATTATAGTGACAGTGAGAATACAAGGTTAATTGAAGATTATAAACCCTAACTTAGAAGCGTATTCTCTTCTGCTGCTCTCACTAATACTATCTCAGGTCTTTAGCTTTTCTCTTTGCGATTTCTCATCGATTTGTGAGTTTTCTTTTAATCCCTCAATTGACGATAACCATTTAATAAATTTCTTATGATGTTTCAGTTTTTTTTTTTATATATCTCTCTTTGTGTGTTGTAATTTTACTTATGAATTTGTTGTGAATTCTGTTGAAATAATTATGTCTGTGATTATTCGAGAGGAGGTTGTTCTGTTGATTGACCATTTTTTTAATCTCTCATTTGAGTCAAATGAACAAATGAAGCATGATTTTTTTTTTCATTATTGGTTTGAATTTTTTTTTTGAGAAGTTTCTTGTAATTCCCTAAACCGCTTTTTATTAAATGGTTGATTGCTGACACTCGTGAAGATTTTCTAATTGTGGTTTACGTTGCCCTTCTATCAATTTTTTTTTTTATATATAATGATCATTCATTAACTCAGCCTGAGCTTTCATTATCTTCTCAAGTTTGAATCTGTAAGTTGTATCCACGGCTTCTTGTACCAATTTCTCTTGATGTATTTAAAATCCTTCCCAAACTATTTATATTTCATCTTACCTTTCTTGTTTTTGACTACAAGAAGAAATTCATGTCAATAATATTGCTCCCTGTATGGCAGAGAAATGTATTTGGTTTAATGCTTGTTCGTGTTTAAAATGCTGCAAGTGTCAGGATTTTCCTGTGTCTGGTTGTGGTTAGAGTAGTGTTTCATGTCAGAAAATGCTAGATACATAAAGTACAGTATCTTACTAATGCTACTGTGTATAAAAGGTGTAGATATGTGAAAATGATATTATCTTTTTTTTGTTGAAAAAAACTTCTTTTTCTTCTCACATCGGATCTTAATTGATCATGAAAAATTACTAATTGGAAAATTTGAAGGTCCAGTCTTTTAGAAGTGCTCATTCAACTTTGAGCTCTTCAGGATGTTCTCTTCAATTTTTGTGGTAGTTTTTTATATACAGATTAGAAATCATTCTTTCCATTTTCAGCTAGTCATTGAGCTTTTTGGGTCCTCTTTTCACTTATCATTTCTTTTACCTTTTTCTTCTTTGTAAGCATGATTCCTCTGAATTTTTTTTTTTCTAAAAGTTTTTCGAAAGTAATGTTCTATGCCTTATTTTCTACCTTGATTTTAGGGACTCAAATGGCAGATGCTCAAGAAATAGAGGGCACACCATCTGAAGCGAAATCTGTTGACTCATTGCAGCAAAAGCAGGAAACTCGTGATGAAATTCTTGCTAGGCACAGGTAACAGTGTCATTTCTTATACATTTTGAGGTCTCTCTTTTGTATATTATTAATGAAACTTAAACCATGCATAACATTCTAGCATTGTGAAGCCACAACCCTTATTATCAGAT
This sequence comes from Ailanthus altissimus, assembly GCA_946807835.1. Lineage (NCBI taxonomy): Eukaryota > Viridiplantae > Streptophyta > Magnoliopsida > Sapindales > Simaroubaceae > Ailanthus > Ailanthus altissimus. Next base: position 29,420,613 of record OX327684.1, read on the forward strand.
AATATAGACTTGAGGTTTCTTAGACTTCTAAATGGTCATTTAGTTTCATGAACTTTTAAGTGATTGGTTGCTGCAAGCTTAGTGCTCATTCATTAACAATAACATAGTTCTTTTTCCATTATTAATAATAATTGATGTTTGTGCTTTAAATTCATTTCTTTAGCTACTATGAACTTTGTTTAGATTTTCATGCTTCTCCACATGACTTTATCATTTCCTTGATGTATAGGAAAGAGATATCTCAGCTGCTGAACAAAGAAATTGAACTAAAAAAGACAGCGGCCAAGGGTAGCAAGGCTGAACAGAAAGCTAAGAAGAAGCAGGTCGAGGAGGAGATATCTCGACTTTCTGCAAAGCTTAAAGAAAAACATGCAGAAGAACTTGCTTCATTAGGCTATAGCAGTATTAATGGAAATGAGAAAGAGAAAGGCAATCTTGACAGTTTGGTGAAGGCCATAGCTGGGGTTTCTGTTACAAACCAACATGAACATTCTATGCCAAGCAAGGGTGCAAAGAGGCGGGAGAAAAGAGCTCAGCAAGAAGCAGCAAGAGAGCAGAGAATTCAAGAAGAGCAGAGCAATATTGTAAATGATCGTGTGGTTGAAGATGAGAAATTGGAGAAGAAGCTTGAACCCCTTGGATTTATTGTTAATGAAATAAAGCCAGATGGGCACTGCCTCTATAGAGCTGTTGAGGATCAGCTGTCCCATCTTTCAGGAGGCTCTTCTCCTTATACTTACCAACAACTTCGAGAAATGGTGGCTTCATACATGAGGGGTCATGCATCTGATTTTTTACCATTTTATCTGGCAGAAAATATGATAGATGGAGGTACTACTCTTTCACAAGCAGAAAGATTTGAGAATTATTGTAAAGATGTTGAGTCAACAGCAGCATGGGGAGGTGAGCTTGAGCTTAGAGCTTTAACTCACTGTCTGAAAAAGCCCATCATGATATATTCAGGATCATTCCCTGATGTGGAAATGGGAAAGGAGTACAAATCTGATGGTGGGATTGATTCATCTAATGCAAATATTAAGCTATCATACCATAAGCATGCATTTGGTCTTGGTGAGCATTATAATTCTGTGGTTCCAAATTTGATCAAATAAGAGTTGTTGCATCATCTGTGAAAAGCTACTTTTTGTATGCACATTTATTTTCATTAATGTCTTATTTTAAACTTAAGCTCTAAATTAATTGGAATTATATTTGTGATTTTATGTTATTCTGTTTTTTATCGCAATGTTCTTGATTTAACTTGCACTGTTAATTTGATCTAGATATTGAATTGGGTATACATCTGCATTTTATGCAACCCCACTTGATTGTTTCAATTTGGATTGTTGAAGAGTTGCATAATTTCATAATGCTCGTTTTGTCAAGGGTTGTGACATCTCACTTTTTGTCAAGGGGGAAAACTAATGATTGATGCAGTTTGTTCTTAAGGTTGATCTGATCTTCTAATTTTGTATTATAATTCTATGTGCATTTTGTAATAATACAAATCCATCATGAGTGTAGTCATTGCTGCATATAACTGAAACTGTTGGAAGAATATTATATCCAAGAGCAAGAGAGAGAATTTCATAAAAATGCGTGTCAAAATTTGGAGTATATATGCTCTAATCTAAGTAATATTATACATTCAAATGATTGACCACATTGCATGCCTGTTACCACGTGTTCCATGCAGAACAAGAAGCAAACAAACAACAATGGGTAACATGTAAGAGCATATAGCAATAGCTTAATGCTCATATTGGAAGATGCTCTCAATATTTCCAGAGGAATCCATCTTTCCCACGCGGATCATGATCAACCGCCCTTGTTTGCATATACATATTGGCATAATATTCGATGACGAGACTACACAATTTATGTAGCCATGTACTCTTCACTCATTTGATATTTTGGCCTTTCGCTTTGTCTCAGGCCAATTACGGAAAATGAACCCCGGACGTTGAACATAAAAAGCTTTTTCCACCACAGCACCTACGTGGCTCTCAATCTCTTACTAGAAATTTATACACATTATGCTGTCCATGCATCCGTTTGCTTTAACCTTTTTTTTTTTAAAGAAAAAACTTTTGACGTTATCACACAGACAAAAAGCACTAGGAGAGATATGTGCATCAATTCATATAATACCAATCAACGAGAAGCAAAGATTTCATTATATAATATCCAATTACTAAAGAATATTGTAGTGTTTCTTTTTCCATTTTATATAGAAAAAAAAAGGAATATATATTTCATAAGTCAAATTAAAGTCATGCATGATTTTCCTAGAATACTAACAAAGTTAAATTTATTTCCACGTAGCTTAATCACCGAAGAAACAAATTTGTTTCGCCACTTTCCGAGAAAGCTCGAGAAAAGTTAACCAAACAGGGGTGAGAGAAGAATCTAAAATGTTTAAGAGATTGTAAACGTATGGTGTATTTTTCAGATTAACACAATAAAAAAATTATAAGAGTATTTATAGAAGAAAATTACAAATGGTAGGAAAATAGCGGGAAAAATGAAAACTGACTTAACAAACTTGCAACAACTTTTTTTTTTTTTTAAACCAACTCTCTATTTACAGCATATATTTAATAATTAATTAAATCTACATCAGCAACAATTGTTTCTCATCTTTAGGCTCATCATCTTCTGATTCATCGATCAAATGTTGCTGCTGTGACTGATCTCCATACTGCTGCTGTAGCTGATTCTGTCTCTGATTCATCTGCTTCTCATTACTTAAGCTTGAACAATTATTTTCAAAGCTTCTTTTTTTCAACCGAAAGCATTTTGTGTGCTAATACTGGCATCTTGACATGATCTTTCCTCTGAATAGTACTCTAAATTAAAAACACGAAAAGCTTAGGGATTTGTTAATTTATAAGCCGTAAAAGTTTCCTGGATGGCACCTTTTTTCTTGGTTTTCAAATGCTGCGGTTTCCTAGTCAATGACCCTCTTGAAAGGTTAAAGATATAATTGTTATCTTAAGCAAACACTTTTGCAATCCATGGAGAATCACAGATGATGATGAATGAGCATATGTATATAGTTTGCCTCTCCAACATCTCTGATTATAGTCTACTAATCATATATGATTAATTAACAATATCTTAATGGCATATCTTTCCGAGTATAGGGTGATATGTTGTGAGTAGATAAAGTGATTCTCCTCATACAGCCATTACTTGGAAGAATTTTTGATGTTTAACTGCAGTTAGGGGAAAATTACCTATAACAATTAAGCATCTTGACGACCCAAGTTTCTTCTTTTGCTATTTATTATTAGTATTTTTATCCCCCTTTTCTGTGAGCTTTCGGCTTTGCTTGAATTAGACATATTCGAATCTTGCCATGAGACAAAAAAGTGCTACCCAATTGGATAAAACCAACTTATTTTTCCACCTCATCGGATGCTTTATGTTGAGACAGCAGATATTCCATAATGCTAAAGCAGATACAAAAGAAATGGGGCGAAATTTAATTACCAAAATAACCATTTATTGTTATATGGTCCTATCTTCCATGAAGAAATGGAAATCAATTGGTGATTCTGTATAATTATTTCTCACTTAATAAGCTAATTAAGTTGAAGTTAGTCTATACTATTTGAGAATGCAATTCATAGCTATCACATTCATCCGCGATTCTGCATGTTGGATATAGTGATGATGATATGCTACTTGCTATCCGATACATTTACAGATGTCCAAGTGGCGATACTAACATTGGCCAAAATAATGATTGCATACATCAATTTAACGATATGCAACTTGTTATCCAATCTGTTAAAAGAGTGCAAACGTGTTTTTTTATAATATATTAATTTGTGGGTAATTTCGGAATCGAATTAAATGACATCTTTTAGAACATTTTGTTCCTTTTAATTGAAATTTTATTTGGGAAACAGTCCCGTCCCAGCATTATGCTTTTGGCTAGTATAAATAGACCTCATTAGAGCGCAGGTTTCTCACACAGAAAAGCCTCAACACACTCTAGTTTAAACTTACATTTCTTGCATCTTCTCTAGATTGTTTTAGCAGCCATGGAAACAGTGACAAGGTTGGTAGCTGACAGGCCAGTTGTGATCTTCAGCAGGAGCTCCTGTTCAATGAGCCATGCCATTAAGACCCTCATTTGCAGCTTCGGGGCAAACCCTACAATTTATGAGCTCGATGAAATCCCAAATGGGCCGCAAATTGAGAGGGAACTGGTGCAGCTAGGATGCCAGCCGAGTGTGCCAGCAGTGTTCATAGGGCAACAATTTGTTGGGGGTGCTATGCAGATCATGAGCCTCCAAGTCACAAACCAGCTAAGCCAATTGCTTAGAAGGGCCGGAGCTATTTGGATTTGAAACACCAAAAGTACTATTTTCGCTCACTGAAACTCAACTCTGCTGGCACGTATGTTGCCAAAACGAGCTCTAATAAGGTAGCTTTTATGTTTCTGTTAGCACTGTAATAATGATAACGGGACAATGTTAGCTACTCGTAGAACCTCTTACTCTATTATGTTATGTAATATTATCACTTTCTCTTGTATTAGCTGGACAGAAATACATATTGTACTTTCAGCTAACTAAGTTCAGTTGGAACTTATTTTAATTTCTTCCACTCATGTAACGTTCATGCTAAATAATTATATATGTAGACTTGCCTATTAATATGTTGCATTTGATTTTAATGGCTATAACATTGATACTCATGTATATAATTACGCATGGATGTTATGAAAATATATATAAAATTCAGTAGAGCAGACTGTCGGAGTGCCATACAATAAATGAAGGCTATATGGCAGGGTATTCGTTGATGAATGCATGATGAAGATGCTTTGCGATTGTGGTTATTCTGACCTGTACATTCGCCAATATTTACTTAGATACAACGATAACATGCCTTTAGATAGATTTACAAGCAAAATTGCCAAAATGAATTTTGCTTAACTGTCCCAATTACTTGGATTAAAGAACTAATTAATTAAGCACTTTATTCATCAGCAAGATGGTTACAATTAATATATAGCACTATACACACATACACACTATACATATACATATATATATGTATATATATATATATATATATAATCAATGACCAAAGTGTATGAGGATTTACATTCCTCGAGCTGGCGATTAAGAATCTCTCTGCAAGTTGATGAAAAGAATCGACATCTGTGTGGGGGTGTACACAGCTGTAGTTTGGAGCTTTAAACATTCACTTTTTAGTTATTTGGGATCGTTTTGCAATCTAAAGATATATAGGAAAGGAGTACTTAAGGTCTTGAGAGAATTGGCGTATTTTCACGTTGGTCAAACTTAATTAAGACCGTTGATTGAAATTACATGCAATAAACGGTACAATCAAAGGATGTTCATCTGGGTACTAAGTTGCTGTCATGATATATTGTTATGAAGTTGAGTTTGAACCCAACAGAAACGCTGGATATTAACGTAATATGACTGGAGTAGTATATGCTTCTGTTTCGATATGTTGGAAGGGAATAATTATTTTTCATTGATATCCTGATATATAAAGAGTACATTTCTGATAAAATCATCACAAATTCAATAACTTATTTGAATTCAAATTCTAGGATCCAAAGACTTGTTATCTAAACTAACTCTTAACTTTGATTAAGTAAACTAGAATTCAAAACATACTCTGAACAACTATCTTATCTTATTACAAATCTGAAAAAAATATCAAATTTTAACACTCCTGGATATTTTTTCTGTGAACTCTAAGTTTCCCTCTTAAATATTCAAACTGAGCTCTAGAAATAGCCTTGGTCATGATATCTGCATATTGGTCTTGTGAGCTGCAATAATTAATACTTACTTCACCAGTTTTTTTAGCTTCTCTAATGGCATGGAACTTAACATTTATATGTTTAGTTCTACCATGATAAACAAGGTTTATTTTGCAATTAGCTGACTTGTTGTCTATCCAAATAACATTATAGCCATGTTGTTGTTCCCAATTCAGACATGATCTTTTTAAGTCAAATTGCTTTATTAGTAGCATTTGCAATAGAAATATACTCTGCTTTTGCTAATGATTGTGCAATAATAGCTTGTTTTTTTTAAGTTCCAGGAGTATACAACATTGTCAAGACTGAAGACATATCCTAAGGTGCTTTTGGAGTTATTAATGATACCAGTTCAGTCACTGTCAATATACGTCTGTAAATTAGTGCTTTCTTTTTATTTAAACCATAATCCAAAATCTAATGTACCTTTTATGTATCTTAACACCCTATTGGCAGCTCCAAAATGCTTATTACTTGGTTCTTGTATAAACCTTAAAAGTAAACTTGCCGTACATATGATATCTAGTCTTATTGTAGACAAGTATAGAAAGCTACCAATAATGCTTCTATATACTAAAGCATCAATTTTGGGTTCATCATCATTTTTACTTAGCGTTTTATTTAGTACCAGTGGAGTAGCTACTGACTTAGCTCTACTCAGGCAAAATTTCTTCAAAACCTCTTCAGCATACTTCGTTTAAGTGATGAAAACACCATTGTCATCTTGATGAATTTTCATCCTTAGGAAGTAGCTCATTTTGCCTAAGTCAGTCATATCAAATTCTTTTTCCATCTTGGATTTGAATTATTGAACTGACTTTGAGTCTCCTCCTATCACTAAGACATCATCAACATATAGTGACACAATTAATTTTTTTCAACTTCTAATTGTAGAACATAAAGTGTAGCTTCATTTGCACTCCTGTGAAACCTTTGCTGCAGTAAGTAACTATCTATTCTGCTATACCAAGCCCTTGGTGCCCGTTTTAAGTCAATATAAAGCTTTATGGAGCTTATAGACTTTTTGTTCACAGTCTGTTACCTTGAACCCTTCTGGTTGTTGGACATAAATATCTTCCTTAAGTAAGCCATTTAAAAAGGCTGACTTGATATTCAAGTGATAAATTATCCATCCAAGCTTAGCTGTAAGTGCTACAAGTAGCCTAATCATATCATGCCTTGCGACAGGAGCCAATGTGTCATCGTAATTTATTCCTGGCTATTGGTAGTACCCCTTCATAACAAGTTTGGCATTTAGTTTATTTACTAAACCATTTGGATTCAACTTTGTTCTATAAATCCACTTTACCCTTATGATTTTCTTATCACATGGTGCACTAACTAATTCCTATGTTTTATTCCTCTCAATCATGTTCATCTCCTTCTGCATGGCTTTTCTCAATTCCTCTGTACTTGTTGCTTCTTCATAGTTTATAAGGTCCAATGTAACAAGATTACACTTAGCATAAATTTTTGAAAGTAATCTTGTCCCTATAATAGCAAAATCTAAATTCGATTCACCATATGAGCCGATTTCTTCCTAATCTTCCTTTGTTTAACCCTTGTTGGAGGTTTCAATTGTTTCCTTCTCCTAGTTCCAATAAGCTGCTTCATCAAATTTTATATCCCTACTCACCATGATTCTTCTTATTTTTAAATTAAAACTCTATAGGCTTTTGATATACTATTATAGCCTATAAATATCCCAATCTCAGCCTTTTAATCTAACTTGCCTCTTTTTTCAGTAGTTATAAGAGTGTAGCATATGCACCTAAAAATTCTGAGATGCTTTATTGATGGTTTTTGTCCAGTCCACACTTTATGTGGCGATTTACCATTTAAGGCTTTTGTTAGCACTGTGTTTAATAAATATATAGAGGTATTGACAGCTTCAGCCCACAAACTCTTTAGAATGCTCTTTTCAAATAACAAACACCATACCATCTCCATTACACTCTTATTCTTCCTTTCACTTACTCTATTTTATTGAGAAGTGTAAGAAACTGTGAGTTGATGCTGGATGCTTTCTCTATTATAGAAAATTTTGAATTCAGTTGAACTATACTTAGTACCATTATCAGTTCTAAGTATCTTATTAGTTTCACCACTTTGCTTTTAAGACATTGACTTGAATTTCAGAAACTCATCAAACACCTATGATTTGTGTTTCAAGAAGTGCACCCAACAGTATCTGGTAAACTTATCCATAAATAGTAAGAAAAATCTACTTTTATTCAATGAAGGAACACTTATTGTGTAGTAACCAGTATCCACGACTGGTAAGAATAAGTATTTATAAATGTATAAATATACGTATTTTATTTGTATGTTGGTGATACTTGATTTATATATTATTATTAGTAGTGTCTGTATAGGTTAAGGTGATACTATTAGCATTGGGTTTAATTGCAAGACTTTAAATTTATTTTAGGGACCAAATTGTAATACTTTGAAAGTTTTGGGGTAAATTTGTAAATACTAAAAATTAGCCACTTAGTATAAAAATACACTTTTAAAACCCTAATTCTCTCATTTTGGTCGAGCTACCTCTTTTAGAGAGAGAGAAGAGAGAAAAGAGGGGAGAGAAAAAGAAGAAAGAGAAGAAGGAGAAGAAAAAGAAGAAGAAATTGGAATTTTGGATTTTAAGAGGTATATCATACGTATTTCTCAATTTATTGGTATTAATTAAGTTAATTCCTTTAAGTTTTGATTTCTGAAAATATGTATAATTGAGGATTTGTTGTGTATTTCGTAAGATCATATGAGAATTGATGATGATCTATAAGATAGTTTGATAAATCATGATGAATTATGGAATTTCTGCTGGATAACCTCTTGATCTAGGAATTTTATAAATTGTTGTGATTCAATTATGGTTTTGAATTTTGCGTATATGAAATTAGACATGTTAAGGATCATCTGAGACTTTGAATCGATTGAAAATTCTGGAAATTGAATTTATAGTGAATTTACCAAAATGACCCTGAAATTCTGGAAATTTCCTATGTGAACAGTATAATACAGTGACGAACAATGTTTGTCCTACTGAATGATCTTCAAAAATTACGAATTTGTGGAATATGATAAGTTTATATGTCTAATATGATAGGAATTGAGAATTTAGATCAATGTGGTTGAAATGTTATGATTTTCTAAAGTATATCCGCTCATTACAGTATTTGATTAACAGATTTTTAAAGCTATGGAATAAAATAGTTTTAAAATATTTTTGGCAGTGATTTGGAAGAGAAATGTTTATCATGGACTGAGATATGTGTTAAGAGTAATTATGTGGTATGTTTATAATTTTTGAGTTAGATATGATTTTATAAAATTGGGAGATTGAATACTGTTCAGTAAGTATCTTGATCCTGTCAGGTTTGTAGTTTGGATTCGATGGTGTGTATGGAATGGATTGTATAGGAATTTTGATATAATATTCATATATAAGAAGGATATATGAGTCAAGAATGGTATATTCTGATTTTGGAGTAATTGGACATCATTTGATGTATTAGAAAATTTTGTTAAGTGTAAGTGGTCAGAATGACAGGTTTTTGAGAAACTAAGTGTTTAGACCAATTTGATGTGATAAATGTATTGTGTACAATTTTGTAAGCTATTTAAAGTATTTTGTGTGAATTGTGAGGCTTATGAAAGGATTGATCTCCATTGATAGGTTAAGGAGATTTAAGCCTTGTAGCTGTAAGTGCTAAGAGGTAAGTATACTAGACTTACTACTGGAATCACAATAAACATAATAATTGTTTTGTATGATTTTGTAAATGGGGTTAAGAATATGTTTATAATATGTTAAAGTATATTTTGATATGAAATGTGAATATATGTTTATGAATGTAAGCATTGACATTGAGCATGGACATACATGTGTTTTTGAAAGTGAGCTTTCCAAAATAAGATGCGTTTAACAAAGAAAGCTTTTGAAGTGTAATATGTCCATGAGAAATATTTTGTGATTTGAGGGTACTTGAACTCACTGTTAACTTAGTAGGCATTTTATGTGATTTGTGGAGCCTTTATGTGTGGCCTTTCCTTCGGGATTGGTATATGTTATGTGTTCTGTATGTAGGGAGGATCCTATTGGTACCTAAAGGAAGTGTGAGTCATCACATTCGTGTGGTGGCGTATTGGTACATGTGAGAGGACTCACCGATGATCAGGGTGAGGGTTTGGCTTTTACCTTCGGGCATAAGCGTTATATATGTGTGATTTAAAGACCTCACTTGTACTATTCCTCTCATACGGTATGTCACCTACGAGTGACATTTGGCTCATTATGTGATATGTGATATGTAAGTCCTACTAAGTAGTAGTCGAGTAATGGTATTCCTATTATGTGTTTTGAAAGAATATGTAAGCGCTTACATGATATGTGATTTGATAAGATTATGATTTTGATTGATCACAGCATATCATACATATGCATTGTGTACATATATGTATTTGTATTTGATATATGAAAAACTAGTATGCTTACTGAGTTTTATACTCATTATAGTTTATGGTGATTTCAGGTAAATAAGGTACATGTGTGCTTAGCGGATTTGGCAAGGCTTCTGCTGTTCCTTGGGTTCCCTAAGTTGTTAGGTTGCTAAGTGTTTCATTTGGGGACACGTGGGATAAGATATTTGATTTGTCCCTAGTGAATAAATACTTATGTATTATTTTATTGTGTGTGGTTGGATTTAGTTTAAGTTTCACCAAGTGTAGTAATGGATTAATTTTAAGTAAGAATTTGCAATGAATATATTCTGGGCTTCCGGTAATAAAGTTGCTACTGGTGACGTAGTAGAGTGTTAATCTCTGAGAAAACTCTGCGTATCTCCGGTTTACTAATTGTCCCAGTCATAATTCAATTACTATAATTCTGAAAGAAATTAAAATGAATGTTTAAGTATTATTGAATGAATGTAAGTGATGTCGTGTGTCAGATCTTTTGGGTCTGGGGCGTGACATATTGGTCCACACACATTTGAATGGATGAGTTATAGCTTTTTAATGGCTCTCTATGTGCTATTAGAAAAAGGTAGTTTGCTTTGCTTGCCATATTGACAGATTTCACAAACTTGGCCAGTATGGCTTATTGCAGGCAAATTTAGAATTGTCTCTTTGTGATGCATTTTCTGTAATAAAATTGCCTAGTCTTTTATACCACAAAATTAATTCATTAAAGTTGCATAGGTTTATAGTCGGAACAATGTTATTCCATTTAAGGGAAAACACTCTATCTTGCATTTTAATTCTCATTAGCTCATGACCTTTAGGATCAATTATAGTATAAATTTTATCCTTAAAATTCAAGGTGTAATTTTTGTCCATTATTTGTCTTACACATAGCAAATTATAACTTATTTAGACACAAATAGATCATATGAGATTGTTTTTGTACCTGTGGAAGTATTTAGTGCAGCAACTCTTTTTTCTTTGATTTTAACCCATGCCTCATTGCTAACTTTGAACCTTGAATAATAGGTCTTATCAAGCACCTTAAAGCTTCCTTCCTCTAAGCATATATAATGAGAACATCCACTATTAATGAGCCATGCTTTTTTTTTTTTTAAGTTAGTAGCCATATAACCAGTGACTACAACAAGACTTTCATTTGAAAGTTTTTGGTTTGCAACCACCTGAGCTTGCTGTGTTAGAGTTTTGCCTTTGGTTTTGCAAATTTTAGCAATGTGACTATACTAATTACACAATCTGTATTGAACTCTAGGTCTAAACCAGCATGAATTTTTAGTGTTTCTCTTTCTTTCGCACTGAGGATAAGGGGGATATTTTCTTTTCTTGCCTATACCTTTATGATCAATTTTCTCATTCTTTTCCTTTTCCGCCTTGTCATTTATATGCTTGCTTCCCTCTATACTGTGACCTGCTGATTTGATCTTTTGAATGGCTTGAAAAGCTTGCTTTGATGACTCATCTAGTTTAATAGCCCTTCTTTATTCTACAGCCTTTAGAGAGTTGGCTAATTCCTGATAAACTCATCCTCATTAGGTCTTTAGAGTCTTTCAATGATGAAATTTTAGCATCAAATATCTTAGGTACTCATTAGTATCTTTTGCACTCATCTCCAAGCAATATGAGTTGATTAATAATTTTCATGAGCTTGTTTGAATACTAATTTATTATCTCATTCTCCTATATCCGTAGGATTTCAAATGCCTTCCATAAATTCAGTACCTGAATTTGTCTAGTTGTCACTATCTTGAAACTCCTATTTTAGCTTGTCATATAATTGTTTAGCAGCTTCATATGTTATAATTCTGGTGAAGATTGTGTTTGATATTGAAAAGTGTATTGCTAATAGTGCCTTGAAGTTCTTAAAGTACTCTTCACTATGTTGTTTAATTCGGAAAATTATAGGATTTTGAGGCAATGGTAGGCTCTCATTATGTCTATTGTCTCTTATAGATCAAAGCTTTCATTTTGGCTGCCCAAATTAGATAATTTTTGCATTTGAATGGAGGAAGAGGAATAGGTATTGTAAATTTGCTGAAGCCATTGTTGTACATTCAAATGTTGTAGAGATAAAGACAGAGTTTTAAGGTATTTTTCAAGTACTGGGTTTAGTCTCAAACATAACCCCTACCCTTAAGATACCTAGTCAGATACCCGAGGACACTCAGATGGCATACATCAAACTTTCAACAATTGATGCATATAGGATGTTAGACATTTTAACTCTTTCATCTTTCCTTTGAGGACATATCTTTCTCTAAAGATGAACACTATATCTAAAAGGCATATTAGTTGTTTTACGGTTACTGAAATTATACATTTTTAAGACACTGTCTATATACGATGACTGAGAGAGTCCTATCACCTTCCTAGCTTTATATCTATAAATCTTTATACCTAATATATAGGAAACCTCTCCCAAATCCTTCATGGAGAAGTTCTTACTCATAGTTTTTTACTGACTGTAATAAACTGATATCATTCCTAATGATCAGTACGTCATCCACATAGAGAACTAAGAAGACTATTATGCTTTCACTGACATTTTTGTACACACAAGCTTCCTCTTTGTTCTTGATGAAACCAAACCCTCTAATTACCTCATCAAAATGAAGATTCCAACTTTGAAAGGCTTACTTAAGTCTATAAATGGACTTTTTTAGTTTGCACACTAGACCAGAGGCCATGCTGGATGCAAAACCTTCAGGTTGTTCCATGTATATCTCTTCCTCAAGATATCCATTACATCCATCTGTCATATTTCAAAGTTATAGTATCTAACAATTGCTAATAAAATTTGAATTAACTTAAGCATTACTACTGGTGTAAAGGTTTCCTCATAATCGATCCAAGATCGCTGAGTATAGCCTTTCACTACCAGTCGGACTTTGAAGGTCTCTATCTTTCCATCGGGCCTATGCTTCCGCTTGTAAATTCATTTACAACCAATAGAAATTATTCATTCAAAAAGCTCAACCATGTCTCAGACTTGATTCTGATGCATTTAGTCAATTTTGAATTTCATGACATCTTGCTATTTTTTCGAGTCAATGTCCAACATCGCTTCTCTATAGCATCTTTAGGCATCTGACCATACCTTGTAGGTGGTCTTGACATCCTTTCCAACCTATTGGAGGGCGTGTTAAAGGTATTTTACTCAATTGAGCCTGAGGTTCCATTGTCGATTCATTTATTTCCTGATTGACTTTATCAAATTCAATCTTTCTACAATCCTCATGTTCCATGAGAAACACTTTATCTAAGAAAGTGGCGTAACAAGAAACAAACATGTTTCGTTCTTTTAGATCGTAGAATAGGTATCCCATTAAATTCTTGGGATGCCCTAGGAACCGATACTTGTACCATTTGAGTGCAAGTTTATTATATAGCGTAACCTTTACATAAGCAGGACAACTCTAAATCTTAAAATATTTAAGACTTGATTTCTTTCCAATCCACATCTCATATGAAGTGGATGGAATAGTTTTTTATGGAACTCTATTCAATATATGACTAGCAATTTCTAAGGTATATCCCATAGGTATTCTAGGAGATCGGTAAAATTCATCATTGATTAGACTATATCTAATAGTTCGATTCCTCCTCTCCGAAACACTATTGTGTTATGGAGTAGTTGGAGGACTATATTAAGCAGAATTTCATTCTCCTTTAAATAATTAAAAAATTCACTACTCATGTTGTCACGCCCCAGACCCAAAAGATCCGACACACGACATCACTTATATTCATTCACTGCATGTGCACTCATAAATAATATTACACAAAATATTCAACTTTCATTCAACACAGAAATCCTTAGCAAGTTGCTAGTAAGTTCAACACTAAAATCAACCATAACCTAACATATAAATATAAACTTCTCTTGACAATATTTAAACATTCATTTCAATTTCTTTCAGAATTATAGCAATTGAATTATGACTGGGACAATTATTAAACCGGAGATACGCAGAGTTTTCTCAGAGATTAACACTCTACTACGTCACCAGTAGTAACTTTGTTACCGGGAGCCCAGAATATATCCATTGCAAATTCTTACTTAAAATCATCCAATAACCACACTTTATAAAACTTAAACCAAATCCAATCCACACACAATGAAATAATACATAATTATTTATTCAATAGGGACAAACTAAATATCCTATCCCACGTGTCCCCAAATGAAACACACAACAACCTAGCAACTTAGGGAGCCCAAGGAACAGCAGAAGCCTTGCCAAATCCGCTATGCACACATGTACCTTATTTACCTGAAATCACCATAAACTATAATGAGTATAAAACTCAGTAAGCATACTAGTTTTTCATATATCAAATACAAATACATATATGTACACAATGCATGTGTATGATATGCTGTGATCAATCAAAATCATAATCTTATCAAATCACATATCATGTAAGCGCTTACACATTCTTTCAAAACACATAATAAGAATACCATCACTCAACTACTACTTAGTAGGACTTACATATCACATATCACATAATGAGCCAAATGTCACTCGTAGGTGACATACCGTATGAGAGGAATAGTACAAGTGAGGTCTTTAAATCACACATATATAACGCTTATGCCCGAAGGTAAAAGCCAAACCCTCACCCTGATCATCGGTGAGTCCTCTCACATGTACCAATACGCCACCACACGAATGTGATGACTCACACTTCCTTTAGGTACCAATAGGATCCTCCCTACATACGGAACACATAACATATACCAATCCCGAAGGAAAGGCCACACATAAAGGCTCCACAAATCACATAAAATGCCTACTAAGTTAACAGTGAGTTCAAGTACCCTCAAATCACAAAATATTTCTCATGGACATATTACACTTCAAAAGCTTTCTTTGTTAAACGCATCTTATTTTGGAAAGCTCACTTTCAAAAACACATGTATGTCCATGCTCAATGTCAATGCTCACATTCATAAACATATATTCACATTTCATATCAAAATATACTTTGACATATCATAAACATATTCTTAACCCCATTTACAAAATCATACAAAACAATTATTATGTTTATTGTGATTCCAGTAGTAAGTCTAGTATACTTACCTCTTAACACTTTCAGCTACAAGGCTTAAATCTCCTTAACCTATCAATGGAGATTAATCCTTTCATAAGCCTCACAATTCACACAAAATACTTTAAATAGCTTACAAAATTATACACAATGCATTTATCACATCAAATTAGTCTAAATACTTGATTTCTCAAAACTTGTCATTCTGACCACTTACACTTAACAAAATTTTCTAATACATCAAATGATGTCCAATTACTCCGAAATCAGAATATATCATTCTTGACTCATATATACTTCTTATATATGAATATTATATCAAAATTCCTACACAATCCATTCCATACACACCATCGAATCCAAACTACAAACCTGACAGGATCAAGATACTTACTGAACAGTATTCAATCTCCCAATTTTATAAAATCATATACTAACTCAAAAATTATAAAACTACCACATAATTACTCTTGACACATATCTCAGTCCATGATAAATATTTGGATTCCAAATAACTGCCAAAAGTATTTTAAAACTATTTTATTTCATAACTTTAAAAATCTGTTAATCAAATACTACAATGAGCTGATACACTTTAGAAATTCATAACACTTCAACCACATTGATCCAAATTCTCAATTCCGAGTATATCATATTAGACATATAAAATTATCATATTCCACAAATTCGTAATTTTTAAAGATCATTCAGCAGGTCAAAAATTATTTTCCACTGTATCATACTGTTTACACAGGAAATTTCCAGAATTCCAGGGTCATTTTGGTAAATTCACTACAAATTCAATTTCCGAGATTTTCAGTCGATTCAAAGTCTCAAATGATCCTAAGCATGTCTAATTTCATATACTCAAAATTCAAAACCAGAATCGAATCACAACAATTTATAAAATTCCTAGATCAAGAGGTTATCCAGCAGAAATTCCATAATTCATCATGATTTATCAAACTATCTTATAGATCATCATCAATTCTCATATGATCTTACGAAATACACAACAAATCCTCAATTATACATATTTTCAGAAATCAAAACTTAAAGGAATTAACTTAATTAACACCAATAAATTGAGAAATACGTATGATATACCTCTTGAAATTCAAATTTCCAATTTCTTCTTCTTTTTCTTCTTCTTCTCCTCTTTCTCTCTCCTCTATTTCTCTCTTCTCTCTCTTAAAATGGGTAGCTCGACCAAAATGAGAGAATTAGGGTTTTTAAAAGTGTATTTTTATACTAAGTGGTTAATTTTTGGTATTTACGAATTTACCCCCAAAACTTTCAAAGTATAACAATTTGGTCCCTAAAATAAATCTAAAGTCTTGCAATTAAACCCAATGTTAATAGTATGACCTTAACCTATACAAACACTACTAATAACAATATATAAATCAAATATCCCCCACATACAAATAAAATACGTATATTTATACATATATAAATATTTATTATTACCGGTTGTAGATACTGATTACTACACATGTATTCACCGCCTCGATCTGATCGAAGGCACTTGACATACATGCCATTTATTTCTCAACCTTAAGTTAAAATTTTTTAAACTTTTCAAAGGTTTCTGACTTGTGTTCATAACAAATACATATCCATATTGTGACAAATTATCAATGAAGATTACAAAGTATCAAAATTCACCCATTACAGCGTGATTCATTAGACTACATACATTAATATGTACTAGTTCTAATAAGTCAGTAGCATAGTGCCCAACACAAGGGAGATTTGGTCATTTTCTCTTAAATATAAGATTCATAAATTGGATAAAGCTCTATGGCCAAATCAGGCATCTAACCATCATTAATCAGACGAGATATGCGTCTCACATCTATATGACCTAATCTTATATGCCATAATTCCATTTCATTTAAAGTTCTCGAGCTATATATTCATGACATTTTCTATTGTATCCAATATATCATGTCCATTAACTAATTGATATTCAACTAACAAAACATCATGCATATCATACAAATATAGGGAATACTTTAGAATATATATATATATATATGATATCCTTCACTGTTAAGTACAGGAAGGGATACAATATGCCTGATAATACTAAGCACATAATAACAATTATATAATACTGTTGGTGTTGTGTGTGTGTGCACTTGTGTGCATAATTAAACAATTTAATAATAATAACATAACCCATGTGCAACGCAACGAAAATAATATAATACATATTAAAATAATCTCATTACACTAATGAGATTAGGAGACTCACCATTGAAGCTTATTTTAAATAATTCTAGTTGTGGATCTAGTGGGCTTCCTCAAGCTAGAATAGTAGCTTTCATTTTTGAAATATTTAAAGTAACTTTTTATTTTCAAATTTATTTTACTGACTCTCGAATTTAAAGTTAACTCTTAACCTTACAAAAGAAACTAAAAGTAATTTTTTTTCTCATATCTGTAAAAGAAATAACGTTGGCTATTTATAGGGCATCATAGCTGCAAATTCATTCAATGAATTTACAAATGGCCAAGCATGACCATACAACTAATTTACATTGTCATGATTAAAAAAAAAATTGATGGCCGAATGATAGCCATCTCATACTTAAAATCAAGCATGAGAATGAGAAATCAAATTTCAATTTGTTAATAACGTGGCTATGTATTGAATAAATTAGTGGCAATACAACATATTCTCTTGCCACCACATGCTAACAAATTCATTTGAATGAATTCATTTGTTTTTATTCATTTACCGCCAATAATAAAAGAACAAGTTCCATTGAATTAATATATGTTGGGATTTGTGCTTACGTGCCATCCCTTTTATGTATAAATATTTACTTTATGTTTATATATTTATGATTTTAATATATCACTAATTATTTTATTTACAAATATGGTAAGATGCTTGTAACGTTTTAGACATTGTATGATCTGAAAGAGTTCAGATCTGATCTAAAGGAGTTTAGATCAGAATTAAGAGTCAGTAAAATCTAAAGAGTTAGAGCCTTGTCTGAAATGAGACAAAGACCTAAGAATATATTAATAATGACATAGTTGCAATGGGTTGCAAATGGTGCTAGAAAATGTTGTTATGCAAATATGTTCTTAAATTTAATGTTCCTGATCTATCTTCACTAATGCGGGTCTATTAGTGAAGACCTTAATATATATAGATCAGTGTATGTCTATATCTGGATAGTCCATATGGTTAGTCTTAACTGACCATGAGTTTAGTGGAAACTCGTATAGAGATACAAGTATTCAGTAAGGACTGAATATTGAACAGACTCACAAAGATCTCCAATAGACATCCTATAAAGCCATCAATTGAGGATCTTTTGAGTTGCGTAGTATTCGTGGTCCTTAGACCTGAGTGCCACAGTGGACTTGTGAGTGATCCATCATACTTTGGTTCCACACATGTTAGATACCTTTCATGGTCTGACCGCTGGGTGTCGCTGGGTATGGTCCGATGCTCATGGAGTCTAGTGTGTACAGATATAGGATCCATCAACTCAATTGGGTGAGTAAAATATCTTACAACTCCAATATTGTATTTCAGAAAGTCTTATGACCATAAGCAGACATCCAAGAATTAATTTTATTCTTGGAAAAATAATATCGTAAAAGTGTTTACGGATATTATTTATTGAAATACAAATCTAGAGATAAGTTTATGGTTGAGCACATGGAGACTTGACGGTGTTGATCTATATCTCTGCTCTTCGAGGATATTTATGATGGAAGGATAATACGAATATGTTATAACCTCAACTTGTATGGTCTAATGCTCCGTTTTGTAATATCTGTAACATGTGTGTGGGACATTTTTCACAGACGTGTGAAATAGTTTCATATGACAAATCGGGCATGGACCTAGAGAGTCTCACAATATGAAGTATACTCGTTGTGCACCGGGGCAACGAATTGGATTGAACAATTGATCCAACAATTTCCAGCAAAATGAAAAATGTTTCAAGGTTCCTTTTATTATTCACTTGTCAATAATTGAAGGTAAAACACATTATTGGTTTACAAGAGTTGTTAATCAATAAGAAATTGACAAGTGACATAATCTTACTCCATAAATAATTTACCATGTATTTACCTATTTACCTTGGTTGGTAAATACATATATGGTAAATGTAAATATTCAAAATAGTTTTGAATTATTAATATTTTATATATTAATCAAATTATTATTATTAATTGGAATAAGTGGCAAACACCATTTACTAATGGAAAATGCACTTGTTATTAATAATAAAGAATGTTGACCACTTAGTAATTCTTAAATGATGCACTAAGGAAGTGGTAAAACCACTTAACATTGATTAAATGCCATTTACTCTCTAGAAATTGATTCAAATGGTTGAATCAAATTGGTGAGTGAAAAATATGATAGATTAATGTTTATAATGGAAAACATGGTTAAGTGGTGGTGGAGCACTAAGAGAAATCATTCTTTGCACTTAAGAAAGAATTGAAAGAGTTCAATTTGTGTAAGAAAGAGTGAATTTCGTTCAAGGAGAAAGAAGAGAGAATTGAGAGCATTTCCTAAGTATTTTTCTCAAAGTGTTGAAAGAAAATACAAAGGCTTACCAAGGTTCAACATAAAGAGTTGTAAAGAACAAAGGAAAACTCTTAACCTTTCTCATCTCTTGGTAGTAATCACTCATATAGACAAATTGTTTTAAATGTTAAAACAATCCTTTGCTGGAAATTCAAGACTGTCATTCTAGCTTCACAATCCCACCGGATTTAGTTGTGAACTAGAATTGTGCAAGGGAACACTTCAAAGTGAGCTCAACAAATTGAAGCTTGGAGTTCTTGAAGAATTGTAAAGCTACCTTTATAACCGGGTAGGTTATTTATTTGCTATTAATTTTATATCATGCATGAAATATATATGAGATACATATGTACTTGAATGATCATACATGTGATTACATGCTTGAATTTGTTACATATTGTATAATATATATGAATACTTCCGTTGCGTATTTAATTTTTAAAATTATATGCATCTATACACATCACACATCATATCACAACAATATATTCATTCATAAATGAACATATGAAAAAAATACATGCATACAAATGAATAAAGAAACAAATGACTAAAATGAATATATTATTTACATGCAAAAGAAACAAATGGTAGAAATTTCATAAAGAAACAAATGGCAAAATATTTTGTATTGTGTATTTATTAGTATTTAAATTAGTACCCATATAAATTATTGACACAATTTGAGATATACACTAGGTAGATAAAAATGTCAAGTTTCATTTGGCATAATTTTAAATTTAACACTTAAACCTTAACTATTTCTCAAGAGACCCTAAAATAAATAAATGAATAATTAATTTAATTTAAAAAAACAATAATTTTTTTATTTAAATAGTAGTTATATCTATCAATGCTCAATTTAGTACCCATACAAATTATTTGCACAATTTGAGATATACACTAAGTAGATAAAAGTGTCAAGTCTCACTTGGCATAATTTTAGATTTAACATTTAAACCTTAGCTACTCCCTGAGAGACCCTGAAATAAATTCATATTTTCCAAAACTTCCTAGATCGAACAATTTGATCTAGTGCGCTACCTACGTGCATGTGAGACTTCATAAGCTTACACTCATTTTGTCTCACAGAACATTTTTGTAAGTCCATAACCGATGCCCCACACACACACACGTTATGGATAATACAAAATGGCGAGTTAAACCATACAAGTTAAGGTTAATCTATATTCGTACAATCCCTCCATCATTAATATCCTAGAAGAGTAGAGACATAGATCAATGGTGTCAAGTCCCCTATTACTTAACTATAAACTTATCTCTTTTAATTCGTATTCCAATAAATAATATATGCAAATTCATTTGCAATATTATTTACTCCACATAAAACTCTTTCCTGGGTTAAATGCTTATGGCCATAAGACTTCATAGAATACAATCTTAGAGCATCTGGATATTTAACTTACCCATATAAGCTGACGGATCCCAAATCTACACACACCGGACTCCATAAGCATCGGACCATACCCAGCGACCCCCCAGCGGTCAGACCATGAAAGGTCTTTGACATGTGTGGAACCTAAGTATGGTGGATCACTCATAATTCCATTATGGTGCTCAGGTCTAGGGACCACGAATACTACTCAACTCGAGAAAACCCTCCACTAACGAATTTGTGGGAAATATATTGGAGGTTTTCATTGAGTCCAGTTCAGTATCCAGTCCTTACTAAATATATGTATATCTATACGAACTTCCACTAAACTCATAGTTTGTTAAGATTAACCATCTGGACTATTCAGATATAGACATACACTGATCTATATTAATCGATTCCATTTAACAGACATTGCATCAGTGGAAATAGATAAGGAATATTTAATTTGAGAACATATTTACACAATGATATTTTTTTAGCAACGCTTGCAACTATGTCATTGTAAGTATATTCTCAGGTCTTTGTCCCATTTCAGACAAGGTTTTAACTCTTTAGACTTGATCTAAACTCCTTCAGATCAATACAATGTCTAAAATATTACAAGCATCTTACCTTAATAAAAAATAATTAGCGATTTGATGAAATATTTATTTATTATATAAGTATAAAAATACAATATTTATTCAAAATTGAAATGGCACATGAGCACAAACCCCAACAAATACATCAATTCTATTACAAGGAGAAAATCAAAATGTCATATAGCTTCGACCTGCAGGAAATCACCATTTCTAACATGAAGCTGTACTTCTCCAGACTGCAGCAATCTAACTTCCCTCAGACTCTACAACATATTGCAGATGTGAGAATGAAAAGTGGTATCTAATACCCAGTCAGAACTAATATCAAATGCTAAAGAAATGTCAATGACAGGTAAGCATATACTTAAAGGGGCCTTCTTAACAGTGGTAAGGAACCTTGGGCAACTTCTAGTGCCCGCCTTCACTGTAATGGAAATATTTTTCCTTTACTTTACTCTTCAGTTGGGGCTTGGGTACGAGTCGTTACTAAGGACCCATTATGAGTGTCTGTTTCACATTCTTTTTTTTTCTTTAGACTTTTCAGAAGCCTTTAGGGTAGAAAATGAATCCCCTTGAACATAAAGGGCCATGCCCCCCTTTGTTAATGTCCTTTTATTCTATCTTAAACATGTCATGCAGATCAACATAAATAAGAGGTTAATCCTTATATATTAAAATTCATGATGAACTGTGTGAATGACCCTGGAAGTGACTGGATAATCAAACTATTCTCCAATATATTATTGATGCGATATTTCTATATCATAAAATTAAACGCAAGCATACGCTATCGTAACAAGTAATAAATGGACTTAGAAAGTCGAATGTCAAACCCACAAGGATAATTTTTATTTTCTACCAAGTACTAAAATTATATCTTTCTTGTAATTATTCAGAAAAATTAAAATTTAATTTTGCAATAAAATTAAGTAAAATAAAAGTACAGAAAATAAATGATAAAACTCAAATAAAATAAGAAGATAGCAATATAGAGAAAGTTTAAGGTTAATTACTATCCTTCAATATGTTTTCTAAAGATTAATCCTTTTAATATTTATATCTTTCAATTCTTATTATTAGTCAAGATATTAATGTATTCACAAGCTTTTCCCAAGGTCATGCAAGTATATCCTAATTTACCAAATACCTATATTCCTATAGTACTTGTAATAAATTAAAATTCATTAAGAACAAGTCTTATTGACCATACATGCCAATTAGATATATTTTTATCTTAATTCGAAACTTGCATATGCAATATTGAATATTATTCTACAATCATGTATCAAATTATTTAGGTCTAAATACAATGATGCCTCTTCCGAGTTTATCAAAGTATTACTAAATTATTCGCAATATTGATCAGATATAATAGAACATTAAGAAAAAATAATTTGAATAATAAAAAATTGAGTTTAAGTAAATATTAAAATGATCCAACATTTAAGCTCATATATTAAGTTCAAATAATAACCCTAAAAAATAAATTTAGTTCATGATAACAAGATAATTATGGTTGAAAAATAATATAAACATAATACAACCAAAAGCAAACCAATATATACGTCAATTTGCAATTGGTTGATATGCCAAAGATTCGCCAATAATCTCTTACTTCCTTGAATTTTCCTTGCTTCTCTCTCTAAAAATTGCTCTTTTTTAATGTGTTGTAGCTCTAAAAGTTCTAAGTTGTGTGTCCTTTGAAGTCTAAAACGAGTGACCTTTATATAGAGATTGATTTGAGTCTTGGAGTTGTATTTCTTTTAGGTTTAGGAAACATTGCACTGTTCATCGCTAAGGCGAAAGTATGTAGCATGGATACTGTTCATGATACACTGTTTACTTGGAGCTGTAGCGAGATGTTTTGGGCATTGAAATTTTTGCTAGGGAGAAATAATGTTCATCAATTACTTTAGCATTGTTACTGTAGCATTTTATGTTTTGCCTTATTTTCTTTAGATTTTCATCCCCAATTGCTCTATTGACTCTAAACTTATAAAATAACAATAAAACATATAAAAAGCTTAATATTTTTGTTAAAATGAGCAATTAATCAAATTAAGAGAGTGAAAATAATAGATATAATTTATACTTATCAATTACTCAGTACCATCTCCATAGTCTATAAGCTCTCGATGTATCAATAATCTTGAGGACATGAGAACTAACAAGACTACCTTCTAAGAGTTTAGCCTGAAAAGAGCTTTGGCAACTCTGTATATATTGACCAGAGGTCTGTCGCCAAATAGCTCCTTTAGATATAACATTATACTGCCAACATCGTCCATGCAGGTATGCTCTCTTTGCAGCTCCGTAGAAATTGAGGTTAGGATGTAAGATTTGACTTTCAAATCATCATCTAATAATTTTTACTATATCTTATTTTCCTCTGGAGAAGCATCATCAGAAATACCTCGGGGCAAGTGCTGATGAATTACATACCAAAACTTTTCAAAATCTAGAACTATTCTGAGATTCATTAGCTAATCAACATAGTTTTCTGAACCATTGAGTTGGTGTACAACGAGAATACCAATTTAATCTTCACAAGATGAAATAAAAGATGTTAACGAAATATTTCAATCGCTAATAAATAATATTTTAGATCATGGTACAACAGTTATATATTTTTTAATCTAAAAATGCCCTCCTATAATTTTACATAATCCCTTTAATATCTCAAACGATAAGATGATAGTTTAAATTATTTAAATTATACAGTGAGAAGTAGACTCCATTGATATTTTACTCTAGCTGAACACTTTAGCTATTTTGACCTTTGTAAACCTAAAAGATAGACAACTCTTGTCAATTGCAACTCTTGCTACCGATTCTAAATACACATTACCCTCACACTTTAGCTACCTAGAGTAAGTGCATTCCAGATTAACTTTTCAATTATTAAATATATGTTACTGATATTATCCACACACTTTAGCAATTTAGGGCAATATTTTCACATATATTTGCCTCATCTCATATTTAACCGGCATAGTCTAAATCATATCGATCAATCCCTCACACTTTAACGATCTTAGGAAAGATCGAAGTAATCTGTCTAACACAATATTGACAAGACGGATCATAATATTAAATTATCTCATAATGAAATATTATTCAATCTAATTAAGAGAGATTTTAAATACATCTGCATCTCATAAGGATGTTAAATTCAGATCATACATTTAATTTGACACAAGCACAATTAACCACCACTATTAGGGTTCCTATTTTAGTTATCAACGTAAATTAATGATCATTTCATGTTATGACAATTAAAGAGAGATAATATATCATTTAAACAAGTCAAAACATGAAGAAAAACAAAAAAAATTCAAATAGTACTGAGCGTTGCAGTATCCTAGGCTCAAAAGTGGGAGTTCGATGCCCAAAGCTAGCGCCGCAGCATCCACTAAAAATTGCCCTTGGTGCCACGGCGCCGAATGCTGTAACAGTATACTTGTATCCAGTGATCAAATTTTCTCATCTCTGTGCTCAATTTTATCTCATGGACATAATATTCAAACATAATATATTCATTTTAAAAACATCAATATGTTCAAGAACACCACAAAATTAGCATGTTTAAATTTAAACATTGCCAATGTTTCAAATTAAACACTAACAAGTTGTTAAAATATATATAACTTCATCATGTCAAATATACAACAACTTTCACACAAATCACCAAAATAATGCACAAATATACTTTGATACCATTTGTGAGTGTGCTATTATTTTAAGGTGAATACATGTGTAATGTATTCATCATAGTGTAATAAGCATGTCATACATATAAATTAGAGCAGCAGAATAGGAAATTAAATTTTTTAATATGATAAACACATTATTAAACCGAATCAAAATATTAGGAGAATTCATAACATACCCTTAACGATGATTTGGTGATAATTAAAACTTTTCAAAACTCACCTTGAAGTAATTCCTTGAATAATTCTAGTCTCTAACACTTTGTCGGATTATAATAGTTAGAATGGTAGCTTTAGTTATGGTGTAGAATTTTGTATTTTTGTACTTGAACTCTTTAAGCAATTAAACTCTCTTTGTTTCTACTCTTGAAATAAAACCTATTTTCTTTTTATTTTTTCTATCAAGTCTCACTTGAAAAATGAAGAAAGAGAAGTGTTTTGCTTTGTTTTGAATTTCTTTCAAAGAGTGAAGTGAAGTGGTCGAATGTTACTACTCTTCCTAGCATAACACTTATGCATTTTACTTAAGTGAAAAACACACATGTCATTACCTTTGCTTTCCATTAAAGAATTATACCGAAAGGCCTTTCTTTCATTTAATTGGACAATAGATGTGCAAATGAATTAATAAATGCCAAAACAAAATTTATTTCACCAAATAAACATGCTTGCCGAATTTGTCTTCTCCAAATTAACAAAATGAGATAATTTTCTTGTTTGCCCACTTTGATAAATATTAAAAGCATTTCAGTGTAAGTATTTTAAATAAATAATTCAAACCAAGACAAATGTTCTCATCATGGCCATATGCACTATTTACAACAATAATTAATATACATGTTTTTGTCTTAATAATGTAGGACAAGAAGATAAACTCTAATTATTTTATTACTTCACCATGACAAGTGTCCAACACATGTCTTAAAAAATAATATAAAAATTATCATATATTTATTCAAATAAAATAATATTCAATTATGACAAGAGCCAATGGTTTAATGACATGTGTCATGAATATCTTTTCTAGAAAAAAGAAGACCTATTTGTAATATTTGCAAACTATATTTTTCATTTAACAAAGAGGTCCTTAAAATGAATACTACTTCCGAAAATCTCTCGGATCAAACTGTTCTACCCGATTTGCTACCTCAGTACTCAATGAGTACATTTCATATTGTCAGACTTCTTAAGTTCACGCTTATTTGTCTCACAGAAAGTTTTCACAAGTCCGTGAATGATACCACACACACACGTTGCAGATATTACAAAACGATGTGTTAAACCATACAAGCTGAGGTCAACCATATTCGTATAATCCTTCCGTCATATATATCCTAAAAAAGCAGAGATATAAATCATTTTCAAATCTCTATTTGCTTATTCGCGAACTTATCTTCATATTCATATCTCAATAAACAATATACTCAAACACTTTTTGCGATATTATTGAACCCTGAGAAAAACTCTTTTCTTGGAGCATCCAGATATACAACTCACCTATATGAGCTGACAGATCTCATATCTACGCACACTAGACTCTATGAGCATTGGACTATATCCAACGCCATGCAGCAGTTAAACCATGAAAAGTCAATGACATTTGTAGAACTAAAGTATGGTGGATCACTCACAAGTCCACTGTGGTGCTCAGGTTAAAAGACCACGAATACTACTCAACTCGAGAAAACTTGCCATTGACAGCTTTATAGGATGTCTATTGGAGGTCTTTATGGGTTTATTCAGTATTCAGTCCTCGTTGAATACCCATATGTCTATACAAGCTTCTACTAATCTCATAGACTGCTAAGATTAACTATCTGAACTATCCAGATATAGACATACATCGATCTATAAATTAAGGTTTCACCAACAGACCTATATCGGTAAAATAGATCAGGAATATAGTATTTTAGAACATACTTGCATAATGACATTTCCTAACACTATTTATAACATTTTGCAACTATATCATTACTAATATATTTTAAGGTCTTTGTCCCATTTTAGACAAAGTTCTAACTCTTTAGATATCACTAAATTTTAACACTGATATAAATTCTTTTAAATCAGATCTAAACTCTTTTAAATTATACATGTCTAAAACGTTACAAGTATCTTATCATTTTAATAAATATAATTAACGATTTAATAAAATAATAATTGTATAAATATTAAAACTAAATATTCATACAAAATAAGATAGGACCGTAAGCATAAATTTCGATAAAAATAATTCAAACCGATAAATTAATATACACTCAAATTCTGAACTACTTCTCAAACAAGTCCTTGTGTTGTCAATCTTAAAAATCAAGAAAGTCTTACAGTATTTTCCAGTGCATGCATTATACACATAATCTGAAAAGGTACAATACATTAATGAAAAGATTCAAAAATCTCTCCTTAAAACTGCTTCTTCAGTGAAACTCGACCAATTGTAAAATCTAGTAACTCAGTTGGCTCAAATAATCCATTTCAAGATATTATCTATGGAAAGAAAAGATGCGTCTCTTGGGGAACTTTTTTTTTTATAAAAAAAAAAAAAAAGGAAAGAAAGAAAAGTAGATAGCTCAAAGTATGAAACATGTGTTGTACACCAAAAGCTAAATGTTAGCATCACTGGGTAAGAAGAAAGTATGTATGGAATAACCACGTGATAGAGCAAAGAAAGAAGATGCCATCACCCACCCCACCCGCCGGGGAATTTTCTGATGTTGAAATTTATCTTGTCTTTCAGAGCATCATTTAGTTGAAGATTTTGAAGAATAATTAAAATTCTAGGAGAAAAGTATGCAGATTGCTTAGCAAAGATAAGAATTCTCATCATGTATTGTGAGTTAAAATTGAGATCATGATCATGTTTTGGAGAATTTCCACTGTTTTGCATGGACAATTAATTAAAAGCCTTCAATATATATCAAGGAATATTAGTAAATTAATGTTAAAATTTGAAATTATGTGCCTCAAGTTGCATAGCTTGTTTTGTGGAGAATTTTCTCTATTTAATTAGCATCTAAAGGAAAGCATAAAAGGGAAAAGCAATTCTTGAAAGTAGCAGCTAGCTAGCTAGCAGTCAACTTTCTTTATGGAGAAATTGTGTGATGCCAGGAACCGACCTCGCATTCTTATTTTTCATTGTATCTACCTTCTAGATTTATCCATTGAAATTGACATATATGTATATCATGCATACATATAATCAATTGCATGGAAATGGAATTGAAGCTCTATCAATTAAGTGACCCTACTAACATATAACTGGCCCTTCGCTCTATCTTGAGGCCAGTTATGCAATCTAATTCCGATCCCTCATATATACTTTTGATGATCATCAACTTTTTCTGGGCTTCAGGTACATACGTGGCAACATTTGGCACCAAAAATTTAACCAAGTATATATGCCTTAAGTACTCGTAATTTTGACGTTTATCACTAGTAGTTCGAAAAGGAAAAGAGAGCATATTTATTATCATACCGCTATGATTCCATTTGGTGACAACGCGTAGGAAGAAATAGCAGGGAGAATTACATTGAATTGTCCTACAATAGTAACTGAAGATCTCAAAGTCTCGAGAATTGTACGTAAGTGAAGATGGAATTTTCTTTTAACCAATCACAGCCCGGGTACATTAATTATTAAGAATTCTGATAATTGACATCAACTTCCTGTTGTATGACACCACATTCAGACCACTTAATCAGCATATGTTCCTCCAGAGCTAATTATATCCATAAGGGTGATGAACTTCTTTTTCTAAGTCAACGAACTTTTTGCATGTTCATTTGATGCAGACTGAAGCCACAGTCCTTAATTAAGGAACGGTCTTTGTCAGCCCTAATCCTCGGAACTTACTGTTCACTGCAATATGTGACCCTTAACTCTATGGGCGTAAAATACTTATTAAATACTGGATTGTCAAATATCTTGAATATTAGTCAATGATCGAATATGATCTCTTGACCAATGTGTTAAGAATCCTAGTTTTTTTTTTTTTTTTTTGGTGTTTGGGGGGGGGGGGGGGGGGGGTAGTTGGTTAAAAGAAACAACCCTAATCTTATTGGGATGAAGATATTCATGAAGTTAAAATTATTAAATGATGTGACTCCGAATCTTAATCTAAAGTTACGTACTAACCGGCCCATTGGATGGCAAATTTTTTTTAAAAAAAACAATGTTTACGTACGAAGAATCCCACCACGATAATAAAAGATTGCACTAACTCGATGGACTGTTGTATGCAAAATATTGGAAAAGAATAATAGCCAGTTCGAAGTAGTAGTGGATAATATAAGTGGGTCCTCTGAGGTATCTTCTGATTGTACGGTCATCACGTAGCTTTTTGCTTTTTGATAATATAATATTACTGGTTTCATAAAAAAGAAAGAAGATTGCCTTTAATAATAAGCATATATCTTTTTCTGCTCTTTTCTTTTCATTTTTCTCCTTTCTTTCGTGTCATTGCTATTGACTTTCGGTTCTCTATGGTGAAAAAAAAAGTGTTACCCAATTTGATAAACACAATCTCCTTTTGCACCTTGGGTAGTAGATGCTCCAAAATGCTCAGATAGAACCTTACATTAGGTAATATCATTCTAATGGATAGAAAAATAATTTTGCATGCCACTGTACTTTATATGAACTGGTAATATTGCAACTTGCTTGCTATATTAGATCTGCATAAAAAGAGAAGTCTTTGCCAAGTTGTTATCATCAAAGGGTAGTTTGGTAATCCAAGGACTGAAAAAAAAATCATCTCGAACATTTTATTCTTTCCTGTAGGGATTCTGTCAGAAAAAATAATAAAATTTTAAAAACAATAACCAAAATCAAGTTGCCACTATAAATAGACCTACGTTGGTGTTCAAATTTCCTCACAGCAAAGCCATTTCAACTCTCTCATCAAGCTTACTGATTACATTCAGCATTTGAAGCCTTTTCTTTTGTAGCTTAGCTAGCAATGGACACAGTGACAAGAATGGTTAACGAAAAGCCTGTGGTGATTTTCAGCAAGAGCTCTTGTTGCATCAGCTACTCCATCAGGACGCTCATATGCAGCTTTGGTGCGAACCCTACTGTTTACGAGCTCGATCAAATCCCAAACGGACAGCAAGTCGAAAGGGCATTGCAGCAGTTAGGGTGTCAGCCAAGCGTGCCAGCTGTGTTCATAGGGCAACAGCTCGTTGGCGGTGCTAATAAAATCATGTCCCTCAACCTTCAGAACGAGCTAGGCCCCATGCTCGTAAGAGCTGGAGCTATATGGCTTTGGAGGTCAAAGTAATCTTTCTACATCCGACTGATATATATGCAAAACCTTAACATGTAAGAGAATAATTGTGGTTCTTCTTACTGTTAGCAGTATAAATTTGTACGGTTTTAGTTTCTTCTTTAGCACTTCTCTTTTCGTTTTGGGTTGGGAAGTGTTACTCTTTTTTTTTTCTTCTACCAAGTTCTTTAGAGCTTGTGATCTTTTGTATCTTTGACGTGTAATATCCCTTTTCCATGCTAAATAACAGAATGACTTACTTATCTTGTTTTCCTGAACTCAAAGGACTCTCTTCAGCATCAAAAAAGAAAAAGGAAGGGAAAACATTAAGAAGAAATGGGCATAAAGCGAGACATTAATATTGCACCAGTTTTGTAAACCCCGAAATCAGCAACATGTATAATTGAGCGATCTGGAACAGAACACAGTTAACACGCGTAGTCCGAAACTTACATAATTTAGCCTACACAAATAACCACGTACGTTTTGCTGAGGATTAATGGAAACGGCAGAAAGCCCAAGAATATATCTTGCTCGGAGTGCCTGCTGCATCGCATTTAAGAAATTTTTTCTCTGTTTTTCTTTTTTATTTATATGCTCTATCGGTTAGACACATGGAACCTAAGAAAGGCGTCCTCCCTCTTTTAAACCCAAGCGTATTAATTTCACCCTTCATCTTAAGCCGTCGTACATCTTAATTTTCAGTTTATATAGTGCGATAATTGCATTAATTTAATTAAGAAAATTAAAGCTTTGATTGTGGACTTTAGATCAACTCCATTTTAATTTGTCCAATATAAGGAGTGGTTCACGGAGTATTCTACCTCTAATTAGGGGAGAAGTGCCCATGAGAACTAGACCGTTCAGCCAACCTCTCATGGGCGATTGTCGACTACTTACAGCGAAACACGTTGCTATCACACAGAGGTCCACTTCTGTAGTAAGTGAGAGTCGATTAAACTTTTTCGTACCGAACCAACCAGCACCTACTTGAGTTGTCAAACAAAACGCTTGGAAAATTCAGCAATGTTAGTCAAATTTAGCTGTATCCTTAATGCAAATTAATGCATCATTCTCGGAGCATCTCTATTTCAACGAGAAACTATCTTGATAAATGAAGTGATCCTATCAATTGATATAATAAGCTACTGAAGCGAAAATAATAATCTCAAATATATAATATAGTTATAAAGTAATTAAAAATAAATTAAAAATTAAAAATAAATTAAAAATTAAAAATAAAAAAAATATATAGAATTTACGTGATTTAACAACTTGTTTACGTTCATTATAGATCAAAATTTTATTTTCTTATTATAAATCATAAGGCACTTACAAAATATATATTTTATAATAAAAAAACTTAAAAACTCACAAAAAAACTCTTTAAATTGTTTTCACTTGTAATTTATGATTTTTCTTTTACTAAGAATTATAAAAATCACTAAGATTTTTTGTGATTACCAAAATATCACTAAAACTTCTTATGATGTATTTATAAGTCAATTAAGACCTTTTATATAAGCCTTGAATATCTTAAGTTATTCTTAAACATAAGGGGATTTGATTTAGAAAGTCTTATTTCACTTAGAATACAAAATTTTAGTTCACTTAGAATTATGGATAACTTTTAATCAATTTTCACAAATTTTTTCCTTAATTCAAAATCATCCACGAAGTATTCAAGATCTCTCATCTTTGTATACTTGGTTACCCTCACATAATAGTGACTTCCTTATATATATGTATATATATATTATATCAAAAAGATGGACAATCAAACCTATTTCTCGATTCAATAGAAGCTTAAAAAGATGAATAATGTCCCAAATGTAAAAAATAGGTCCGATTATGCCTATTTCTAATTCTAAATGGAATGTAACGACGTAGGGATCCATATGTAAACACAGTATCTATTTAGTTACGGTTAAGTCCTTGCCTTGCATAGGACGAACTTAATCGAGGGCAGTGACTTAGTTAACATATCAACAGAATTTTCAGATGATGCAA
Source organism: Ailanthus altissimus (assembly GCA_946807835.1). NCBI lineage: Eukaryota > Viridiplantae > Streptophyta > Magnoliopsida > Sapindales > Simaroubaceae > Ailanthus > Ailanthus altissimus. The sequence continues at coordinate 29,453,505 of OX327684.1, forward strand.
TCTTTATTAGACTAATTTCTCCATTTTAGATAATCTTTTGAATGTAATGAATCGCACATCAATGTGTTTAGACCTCTCATGAAATACTTAATGCTTGCTTAGGTGTATGACACTCTGACTATCACAATATACATCGATGTTAACATCTTTAATAGCCATTACCTCCGCGCATATGCCTTTCAACCATACTACCTTTTTAATAGTTTTACCAATAACTATGTACTTTATCTCTGTGGTAGCTAGTGCAACCAAATATTGTAGAACAGATCTCCAACACACACTACACACAAACACTGTGAATACGTAACTCATCAATGATCTTCTCTTGTTTAGATCCCCTGCATAATCTGAGTCGATATATCTTCTTACTATTTCATTCTCATTCTCAGCCCTTTTATAAACCAATTCATGACCTGACATTCCCTTGAGATATCTTAAAATCCATTTCACTGTAAGCCAGTGATCCTTACATGAATTTTTTATATATCTACTCACCACACAGTCTGTGCTATGTCGAGTCTCGTGCAAATCATCTCGTACATGATGCTTCCTACAGTGCTTACATACGATACTTTACTCATCTGTAATTTCTCCTCATTAGATATCAGCGATTGTGCTACTGAAAATTCTCTTCATCTGGCTTTACAAACCCTAGCGGTTGTGCCATGTAAATTATCTATTCAAGTTCTCTATGTAGAAAAGATATCTTTACATCCATCTGTTCTAAATGTAAATTAAGGTTCGCACATATAGCTAGTAAAATCTTAATGGATGTGTGCTTAACGACTAGAGAGAAAATCTCATGAAAGTCTACTCCATCTCTTTGAGTAAAACCTTGTGCAACTAGCGTAGCCTTGAATCTTGTAGGCTCTGTTCCCGATATCTCCTCCTTAACCGTATACACTCACTTGCACCCATTAGTTTCTTTTAAGGTCTCTCCACTAACTTTAAGGTATTATTAGTCTTAAGAGAACTGATCTCTTCTTTCATGCCCCGTTGCCATTTATCACTATTTTTATTATTTATTGCCCCAACTTATGTCATAGGTTCATCAAACTCATGAGTGTAAGCAGAATTAAAGACATGATCAACCATATTTGTTTGTGTATACCTGATTGGTGGGTTAATCATTCTCCTTAGCTTGTCTCTAGCTAGTTGGTATTCTTCAAGTTCCGTCTCAGGAGTTCTAGTCTTTCTTTGGGGAGACATAAAGGAACTCGCCAATGTCTTTAGCTCAACATCAAGGATCTTCTTGTAGGAGTACTCATCTGGGTGTATATCAAATCTACACTTAAGCTCCATTTTAATATCAATTGACTCGAGTGCTAAGTCTTTCTTGGACAAAGGTTCTTCTTTCTCATCTTCTTGGGAGGCTTTCAAAATTGTCATCTCATCGAACGTCACATCACAGCTAATAATACTCTTTGGTAGTGTCAAATCTCTACACCATACTTTATATCCTTCACACATTCGGAATACCCTATGAATATTTCATTGATAGCTTTAGGTTCCAATTTTTCCTCCTTCACATGAAAAGGACTAGGCAACCAAATATCTTAAGGTGGTCATACTTTAGAAGGTTGCCAGACCATTTCTCTTCTAGGGTCTTGAAGTCTATCGCTAATGAAGGACTTTTATTAATCAAATAAGTTGATGTAATCAATAAAACTAAGAAAATACCTAACTCCACCATAAGTCACTATCTGCACTAGTGACAGGACCTGACCCGAGCCCTCCTCGAGAATCGAGGCAGATCCTGCGATGACATGTGACTAACATACTCTTTACTCATACATATGATACAATGAGGCTACCTGCCTCAACAAAAAGTGTACACATGTGCTCCAATATAAAAAACATATACAAATACACAGACTGAGACACTTATGCAGCTATGCACGTTGGCCAACCTCAAAATGTGATGACTGTATCACACTGCACAATTCCTGTGACAACCTGAAAAAAAAAAATAGGAAAAATGGAAAAAAAAGGGTGAGCTTGTGGCTCAGTGAGTGGACATAATCTGAAAATATCATATACTTTATATGTATTGCACACGTATAAATCTGTATGATAAAATAATCATAAAACTGTATACTGAGTAATCAATAAACTTGTACTCAAAGTATGAACTGTCATAAAATTTGTGTTGAAATTAAAATCATGACATAATACTGGGATCTGAAAATCGGAAAGCGCAAACTATCATAAAATCTATTATCAAGCTGAATATATGTAACATAGCTCTAGAAACATATACTACATATATATACTGAAAACCACACTAAACTTGTACCCGGAGAAAATCTGGTCTAACCTGGCGAAGTAACTCACGCACAGGCAGAGCGGGAGATCTAAGCTGGTCTAACCTGACGGAATAGTGCATCGCTCGGGCAGAGCAAACTAAACTGGTCTAACGCATGAGCAGAGCAACTACACTAAAGGGGAGGGTACGCATATGGTGGTTTAAAAACTACTACTATATAATATCATGAAAGCATAATTGTTCTAAAATAAACATTTTTGTACTGAACGTAATAAAAAATTATACTATAATAAATTTTAAAATATTTCTGAATATACTAAATAGCATAAATATTTATCTCTCTAAAATAAATCATAACTAAATCTGATAATGTGTAATTAAATCATAATTGCTGTATTAAAAATATATAAAATATATATATAGCTATCCACTCACAAAAGTGCGCTAATCTTGAGCTGGGTCTGGATTCTGAGATCTACCCGCTATCGGCACACCTCCTATATCATAGGGTGTAAAAATACATCATTAGTACCGATATGTATTATAAATGTTAAATTATAAATATTATAATATCATAAAACTATTACCCGCTAAAACACTGAGTATAAATCTAACTACCCAACTAATTTCCTAAAATTTTCTATTTTCTCTTCTTTTCTCCTTTCTTCTTTTCCTTCTTTTTCTTTCTCTTTCTCTTTTTCCTTCTCTTCCTTCTCGATTTCTCCCTTTCCCTTTCTTTTCTTTTTCTTCTTTCCTTTCTTTCTTTTCTTTCTTTTCTCTTTTTTCCCTTCCGGTTTTTGCTTCTTCTTCTCTTGTTTCTATTTGCTTCTTTTTAAACGAAGCAAACAAAACAACATATATATATATATATATATATATATATGACGGTGCTGCTTCATTCTTTCTTTCTTATTTTTCTCTTATTTTTTTTCTTTCTGCCACCAAGCTTAACATATATATTACACGTGTATTACAATTCCTCCCCCCTTATAAAAATTTTATCCTCGAAATTCGTATACCTCTCTGAAACAAATGAGGATACTGAACTCTCATATGATCCTCTCGCTCCCATGTAGCCTCTTCCACTGCATGATTTCTCCATAAGACTTTAATTAGCGGTATAGTCTTATTACGTAGTACTTGCTGGCGATAATCCACTATCTGAACAGGTTCTTCATCATAAGTCAAGTCTGTCCTCAACTGAACTAGCTGAGTATCTAGAATGTGAGAAGGGTCAGGTATATACTTCCGCAACATAGAAACATGAAACACATCATGAATGCGTGACAACTCAGGTGGTAATGCTAAGCGGTACACAACCACACCAACCCTTTCCAGAATCTCATATGGCCCAATAAATCTAGGACTTAGTTCTTCCTGTTTCCCAAAACGAAGCACACCATTCCATGGTGAGATCCGTAAGAAGACTCTGTCTCCTACTGTAAACTCAAGCTGTCTACGACGTTTATCTGCATAACTCTTCTGTCTGTCTTGAGCTGCCTTGAGTCTGTCTCTGATAATACTGATCTTCTCACTAGTGGCTTGAATAATTTCTAGACCCAACAATTTTCTTTCTCCAACTTCATCCCAGCAAATCAGAGTTCTGCACTTTCTTCTGTATAAAGCCTCATACGGCGCCATCTGAATGCTAGACTGATAAGTATTATTATATGCAAACTCTATCAATGGTAAATAATCATCCCAATTACCCTTAAACTGTAACATACAAGCTCTAAGCATATCCTCCAATATCTGTATAGTTCTCTTCGACTGCCCATCTGTCTGAGGATGAAAAGCTGTACTAAAGTTTAGCTTAGTGCCTAATGCATTCTGTAAGCTATGCCAGAATCTAAAAGTGAATCGAGGGTCTCTATCTGATACGATAAACACTGGAGTCCTATGTAACCGTACAATCTCACTCACATACAAATGAGCTAGCCTATCTAATGAGTATGAAATCTTATAAGGCAAGAAATGAGCAGACTTTGTGAGTCGATCAACAATCACCCAAATACTATCATGACCCCTTTGTATACGAGGAAGCCCAACAACAAAGTCCATGGTAATATGTTCCCACTTCCATTCAGGAACTGGAAGTGGTTGAGATAATCCTGTTGGCCTCTGATGTTCTGCTTTAACCTGCTGACAAATCAAACAGTGAGACACAAACTCTGCAATCTCTATTTTCATACCTTGCCACCAGTAATGTTCCCTCAAAGTACAATACATTTTAGTGCTGCCAAGATGCATAGCATAAGCTGAGCTGTGAGCTTCTTCTAAAATCTGCTTCTTTAACTCTAAGTTATTTGGAACACAAAGTCTGTTACCCATAACTAATGTCCCATCAACTTTCAATGTTAAATCAGTTCGCATTCCATTCTTTACTTCTTGCTTAAGTTTAACTAAATTAGGATCCTGATCTTGAATCTCTCGAATCTGATCAATCAATAAAGGCCTAACTTAAAAATGTGCTAGAAGAACTCCAGACTTGTCTACAGATAATTCAACCCCATAGCTCTTAATTCAACTAACAATGGAAGATAAGTCACTATCAAATAAGTAATAGAGCTAGAAGACTTCCTGCTGAGTGCATCTGTAACCACATTCGCCTTACCTGGATGATAGTCAATCGTACAGTCATAATCTTTTATTAACTCTAACCATCTCCGTTGTCTCAGATTCAAATCTTTCTGTGTGAACAGATACTTCAAACTTTTGTGATCAGTGAAGATTTGACATGTAACACCATATAGATAATGTCTCCAAATCTTCAAGGTGAATACTACTGCTGCTAATTCTAAATCATGGGTTGGATAATTCAACTCATGCTTCTTAAGCTGCCTAGAAGCATAAGCTATCACCTTACCATGCTGCATCAATACACAACCTAACCCCTGTCTAGAAGCATCACTGTAAATTATAAATCCTTCGGTGCCAGATGGAAGAGTGAGAACAAGAGTTGAAGTTAATCTCTTTTTAAGCTCTTAGAAACTATGTTCACATTCATCAGTCCACACAAACTTTACATTTTTTCTGGTCAACTTTGTAAGTGGTGCAGCAATCTTAGAGAAGTCTTTAACAAATCTCTGATAATAACCTACTAGACCTAAAACACTTCTAATTTCTGTCACACTAGCTGGTCGTTCCCAATTTATCACAGCTTCAATTTTCTGAGGATCCATATAAATTCCATCTGCTGAGATCACATGGCCTAGAAATGTAACTTTATCTAGCCAGAACTGACATTTGTTGAACTTAGCATATAACTGTTTATTCCTCAAAATCTGTAACACTATCTTCAAATACTCTGCATGCTCCTTTGTACTCCGTGAATACACAAGAATATCATCAATAAAAACTATAACAAATCGATCAAGATAAGGACGAAATACCATATTCATAAGATCCATGAATGCAGCTGGAGCATTAGTCAACTCAAATGGCATTACTAAAAACTCATAATGCCCATATCGAGTTCTGAAAGCAGTCTTAGCCACATTAGTATCTCTAATCTTTAACTGATGATACCCTGATCGTAAATCGATCTTTGAAAAAACCTTCGCACCCTGTAACTGATCAAATAAATCATCAATGCGAGGGAGTGGATACTTGTTGCGTATAGTGACTTTATTAAGCTCCCGATAATCAATACATAGCCTCAAAATTCCATCCTTCTTTTTAACAAACAATACTGGTGCTCCCCATGGTGATACACTAGGTCTGATGAAACCCTTATCTATCAATTCTTGTAACTGAGTCTTCAATTCTTTTAACTCTAAAGGAGCCATTCTGTATGGTGCTTTGGAGATAGGAGTTATGTCTGGAACCAAATCAATACCAAAATCAATCTCTCTATCTGGTGGTAAGCCTGAAAGATCTTTAGGAAATACATCTGAAAAATCTCTTACCACTGGAATATCCTCTAATGTAACTCCATTGACTCTGGTATCAACAACATGTGCCAAATAAGCTGAACATCGTTTTCTGAGCAACCGTTTAGCTGTCATAGCAGATATAACACATGATGAAAGAATTCGTCGCTCTCTACAAAAAATAATATCAGGCTCTCCGTGTCTTCTTAATATAACTTCCTTTTGAAAACAGTCTACAGTAGCATGATGATTAGCTAACCAGTCCATCCCAAGTATTGCATCAAAATCATGTATAGCAAGAGGAATTAAATTTGCTACCATCTCACTACTACCTACTTTGATAACACAACCCTGAAATACATTCTCATCTAATAATGATTCTCCAACTGGTATGACTACCATCAAACTATAATCTAAGGGTTTTAACACTCTATCCGCATGCACAGTAAAGATACTATAAATAAAAGAATGCGTAGAGCCCGGATCAATTAAAATACGGGCCTCTCAGCCAAAAATAGTCAGCATACCTGTAACAATATCTGGGGTAGCCTGTGCCTCTTACTGAGTCAAAGCAAATACACATGCCTGGTTACGAGGTCGACCTGGCTGACCCTTCTGTGGATCTCTATTAGCTCCTAAGCTCTAGGTTGTACACCAGTACTAGAGATAGGCTCTCCTGTCTGAGATCCTCTAGATCTCTTAATATTGCCACTGCCACCTTGAAAACCCTGAGAAGCTGTACTCTGTGCTAAGCTGCTACTCCAAAGAAGATGAGGGCAATCTCTCCTCAAATGTCCAGCTTGTCTGCAATGGTAGCAACCTCTAAAATCTCTCAGACACTGTCCCTCATGACTCCTCCCACACATGGAACACTGAGGGTACCTTCTTATGCTAGCACTACTACTTAACTGGCTACTGCCTCGGGGCCTCTGACTCACTATATTGCTTCCAACAGATGGAGGCATAAAACTCTGACTAGAACTCTGTCTCTGTCCTCCTGATAGCATAGGGCTCTGACCATACCGTTGTTTACCAGAATACCCTGTATGGGATATCTCTCCTCCAAGTGCTCTACTGCTACTTGATCCACCAACTAAGTAACCATGGCCTGGTTTCTGCTTGAATGACTGGGCTTTGCATGCCTCTACTAGGCTTCTCTCAACTCTCATTACAGCCCCTACCAACTCACTGAAATCACTGTGTCCCATAGCTGTAATTGTTGTCCTAATATTGCCTCTAAGGCCTTGTTCAAACCTCTTACATTTATCCCTCTCATTCTGTATTGCATAAGAAGCGAACCTCAATAACTTTATAAAATGGTTCTCATACTCCTCCACTGTTATCAATCCCTATTCTAGCTCAAAGAACTTACTAGCCTGGATATCTTGGTAAACCATAGGAAAGAATTTAACATTAAATTCTTTACAAAAATCAGCCCAACTAATCACCCCTCCATATCTACGTGATACTGATCTCCACCAGTGGTATGCCCCACCCTCAAGTAAAAATGTAGCAAGAAAACCCTCTCATCATCAATACATCTCATAACATCAAATATCTGTTCTGGTTTAGTCAACCATGACTCTGCATCAGCTGGCTCTGTAGTGCCCGAAAAATTCTCTGCACCCAAACTACGAACACGCTCTATTGTGTTCTCTCTCTTGGGTGGTCCCTGTGTTTGTCTCTCTACTGCAACTGTAACTAATTGAGCCAGTCTATCTATGGATTGCTCTAAGGCAGGTCTATCAGACTGTCCCTGTGTAGGATGTATCACAGGTTGTGGCACTAGCTGAGGGTGTATCTCTTCTACAATAGGATTAGGCTGAGTCTGAGGTATGGGTACAAGGGGAACTGACTCAGCTACTTCCTCTCTAATAGGTTCCTCCCTTCTATCTGATACTAAGGGAGCTCCTAGTTCAGCCACAAGTTTCATGCGAGGTTGGCCACATGGACGCATGATGAAAATCTATAAAACGCAACAATTCATTAATGACATCTCTAACATGCATGTATCATGTACTAGTTTACAGAATCTAAAACCATACTCTGATACCAAACTGACAGGACCAGACCCGAGCCCTCCTCAAAAATTGAGGCAGATCCTGCGATGACATGTGACTAACATACTCTTTACTCATACATATGATACAATGAGGCTACCTGCCTCAACAAAAAGTGTACACATGTGCTCCAATATAGAAAACATATACAAATACACAGACTGAGACACTTATGTAGCTATGCATGTTGGCCAACCTCAAAATGTGATGACTGTATCATACTGCACAATTCCTATGACAACCTGGGAAAAAAAATAGGAAAAATAAAAAAAAGGGTGAGCTTGTGGTTCAGTGAGTGGACATAATCTGAAAATATCATATACTTTATATGTATTGCACACGTATAAATCTGTATGATAAAATAATCATAAAACTGTATACTGAGTAATCAATAAACTTGTACTGAAAGTATGAACTGTCATAAAATCTGTGCTGAAATTAAAATCATAACATAATACTGGGATCTGAAAATCTGAAAACGTAAACTATCATAAAATCTATTATCAAGCTGAATATATGTAACATAGCTCTAGAAACATGTACTATATATATATATATACTGAAAACCACACCAAACTTGTACCCGGGGAAAATCTGGTCTAACCTGATGGAGTAACTCACGCACAGGCAGAGCGGGAGATCTAAGCTGGTCTAACCTGGCGGAATGGTGCATCGCTCGGGCAGAGCAAACTAAACTGATCTAACGCATGCGCAGAGCAACTACACTAAAGGGGAGGGTACGCATATGGTGGTTCAAAAACTACTACTATATAATATCATGAAAGCATAATTGTTCTAAAATAAACATTTGTACTGAACGTAATAAAAAATTATACTATAATAAATTCTAAAACATTTCTGAATATACTAAATAGCATAAATATTTATCTCTCTAAAATAAATCATAACTAAATCTGATAACGTGTAATTATATCATAATTGCTGTATTAAAAACATATAAAATATATATATAGCTATCCACTCACAAAAGTGCGCTAATCCTGAGTTGAGTCTGGATTCTGAGATCTACCCGCTATCGACACACCTCCTATATCATAGGGTGTAAAAATACATCATTAGTACCGATATGTATTATAAATATTAAAATATAAATATTTTAATATCATAAAACTATTACCTGCTAAAACACTGGGTATAAATCTAACTACCCAACTAATTTCCTAAAATTTTCTATTTTCTTTTCTTTTCTCCTTTCTTCTTTTCCTTCTTTTTCTTTCTCTTTCTCTTTTTCCTTCTCTTCCTTCTCGGTTTCTCCCTTTCCCTTTCTTTTTCTTTCTTTTCTTCTTCTTTTCTTTTTTTTCTTTCCTTTCTTTTTTTTCTCTCTTTTCCCTTCCGGTTTTTGCTTCTTCTTCTCTTGTTTCTATTAGCTTCTTTTCAAAAGAAGCAAACAAAACAACATATATATATATATGACAGCGCCGCTTCATTCTTTCTTTCTTATTTTTCTCTTTTTTTTTTTCTTTCTGCCACCAAGCTTAATATATATATTACACATGTATTACAACTAGTCTCCAAATATTCGAGTGTATATAGTCAATAGTCTCTTTAGTCTTGTGCTCACCGATACTAAATCTCACTCTATATGCTCTCCCTAACACACAATGCTCACAAAAATCTAATGGTTTAAACTTATGTTCACTAAATTCTTTTTGACTAAATAACTCTTTCAAATTTCTCTTACCTAGGTTTGTTAGTTTAAGATGCCATAACTTATTATTTGCATAATCTCATAATAGAATAATGCATAACCACTTACAACATTTCCTTTCAACACATAAACACATTTGCGCTTCCCACCTCTCATTACAACCATGGAACCTCATAGTACTCTCAAAACCCCTCCGTCAGTTTTAATGGAACACCTATTTTGGTCTAAAGTTCCTAGTGAGATTAAGTTTCTTTTAAGGTCAGGAACATACCTAATGTCTGAAAACCCTCTCATTTGCCTATCATACATCCTAAGTTTGATACTACAAATTCTCATTACTTGACAAGCAAAGTTATTACCCATTAATACCTTATCACCACTAATGGGCTGAAAATTTACAAACCATGATTTATGCGGGCACCTGTGAAAAGTACACAATAATCTAAAATCCAATGTTCAATATTCTTATCATCAGTAGCAATTAGAGTCTCTATGCTATCATAGTTATCATCATAAGCAAGCATAGCATCCGCTTTCTTCTTGTCTTGTGCATTCTTCTCCAGACAGTTTTTTATGAAGTGCCCATATTTCTTACAGCAATAGTACTCCTAAGAATTCTGGACTTCGATCTTGAGCCCTTCTTCTTTCCATCTCTATTTGAGGATCTTCCTCTTACAGATAAACCTTCTGCATTGCCCTCAATTTTCTTTTCTAATAATTTTGAGTTTAATGATAATTTCACATCACTCATCGCTAAACTCTCACTCATCATTAAACTCTCTCTATCGTAGAGTGATGTATCAATAAAACTCTTATAACTTCGGGGAAGCAAATTTAGCATGATGATCGCCTTATCTTCATCTTCCATCTGAATGTTAATAGATCAATAATGATCTTATTGAAGGCGTCTATATGATCTTTCATTAGTGTCCTCTCTGACACAGACAACTGATATGATTTCTTCTTTATATTCAATCTGTTGGCCAACAATTTCTGCATGTAAAGAGAATCAAGCTTCTTCTATATATCAATTGTTATACTCTCATCTGTTACTTTTCTTAAAACTTCATCACTCAATGATAGAACGATTAGACTGTGAGCTCTTTCTTAAATGTCTTTTCTTTCTACTTCAACTTTAGATGACTCGGGCATCTTCTCTTATTCACTAGATAGAGTTGCAATCTCCTCTAATGTCGAGCCTAACCATTAGCTCACTAGCAACGCTTTCACCTTGAACTTCCACAAATTTAAGTCATTTGTCTCATTGAGTTTCTCTACCTCATACTTGGGTGCGGTCATGTCTTACTTTGAATCAAACTATGATATCAGTTTGTTGAAACATAAGCAATAATCTCAAGTATATAATGCAGCCACAAAGTAATTAAGAATAAACTAAAGAGAGAGAGTACAAGAAAACACACAGAATTTACGTAATTCGATAACTTACTTACATTTACGACAAATCAAAATCTTATTATCTTATTATTGAATCACAAGACACTCACAAAATATAACTTTTATAAATAAATAAATAAAAACTCAAGAATTCACAAATAATTCTCTAAGTTACTCTCACTTATAATTTATAATTTTTTTCTCACTAATAATTATAAATATTATTAAAATTTATTGTAATTACTAAGATATTATTAAAAAAAATTATAATATATTTATAAAATAATTGAGACTCTTTATATAAGTATTAAATATTTTAAATTATTCTTAAATCTAGTAAAATTTAATTTAAAAAATTTTATTTCACTTAAAAGATACAAAATCTTAATTCGCTTAAGATTAAAAATAATTTTTATTCAATTTTTCGCAATAAATAACATATGCCAATGGACGCTCACGCCAGGCACTAAATGAAGACAGCATGGAATTCTTAACCACGTGAATGATGATACCAGTCCTGGTCTCTGCAAAGATAAGCCAATCAACGTCGACAAATAAACATATTCACATTGTCCCGATATTATATATGATCAAACTTGGAATAATTTAGACCTAAGAGTTAGAATTTGCCTTCTCTCTGTCGTCCTTATATGGTTGAATCATTAAGTTTAGCAGAAACTTCTCAATCTTAAGTAAATAAAAATCTTTTTTATCATGTGTTTTGAATTCCATGCTTGAAACCTAAGAGATTGAGGGCAAATCACACATGAATATACAAAATAACTTGTATGAGCCATCAAAGGTATTTAAATCATTTACTATCTACCCAAAATTCTGTAAACGTCAAAAGTCAAATTCGTAGGGCAATCGAAATAAACAATTATGTCAGAGAAAGGGGAAAACCAATCCTGCCAGAGAAAATGAATAAATGGTACGCTTTAAGAGCTGATAAATATATAAGTATATAATTGACTAAAACATAAAGACTGGTATTGCAATGTTCAAGAAATTAAGGATTATTCTCGGTATTTGATTATGTCTACAAAATTAACATCATACCATGAACCAATAACCAAATGTCACACCAACAAATATGTATTGATTCCTTCTACAAGATTATATATCTACTGAAGTGAGCACATTTCTTCCAATACTAAATAAAATAAATCCAGTAAGCTTTCTTCCAAATTGACAGAAATAACATTCTCCGATTTTAGGCACTGAGATAGTCTAACAAATTCTACAAAATGCCACAAGTTGTCACTTATGAATATAATTCTTTCAGATTCCGCTTCAATGTTCTAGGTTTGCACTTCTTCGCCCATTCTCAACCGCTCTGTGAACTGTAGCATTTGCCCACCATATCTCCTCAGCAGAGAACTTGCGTTCGATGATTCCTAGGGGTCCAGGCTGCACTCTGCATTACCTTAACGACGGTTTCCATCTCTGTCTCCAGCTGCCTATAAGAGAGAAAAAAGAAAGCATTATAGGTTAACAGATAGAGCAAAAAGGCAAAAGATACTCATAAGAGAAATTGCACAAATATATAACAAAAATCAAACATCCCACAGAAACAAAGCTGGTCAATAGTCCCACGTTACAAAAACACAAAACTAGGTTCTCACATAACCTTGATGCAACTACTACAATATTTGTTCCGGATCTTGTTCCACCATTCTCTGGTAAATCTACCAAATGACTAATTCACCTTCTCAAATGCTAATATATATCCTACAGAACCCTTCAAATTCTATGAAACAACCAAAAACATATACTTCCTTTTAACTCACAAATGAAGGTCACACTACCATTTATTCTCAAAGACTTAAGGAACAAGTATTTGGTCCATCCAAGGGTAGCGTCTCTTTGGAGACATCAGATAAAAACTGGAATTTGCATACAGCAAAAGTTTCACCTTGGGTACTCATAAAGCAATAAATCTCTCCTTATTACTAAAATTGAGGCCTCAAATTATCATAAACTCTACTGCCAAAGTCCTCCCTTAAAAATAATAATGCAAAAATGATAATGCTAGTACTGACTAATAGTAATATTTCCAAATTTGAAATTGATGCCTAATCGAGATTTTAATACTAAGAACACATTTAGAATCATTATATAATCAAATTACTGAATAGAAAGATTTAAAGTATGAATTTTTGTAATGACATTATATCACAAAACCATAAAACACAAAAACAAAAACAAAAAAGTGAAACATAATAATAATAGGAAAAAAGAATACCTGAAGAGATTTGAAAAAGGCAAGACGTTACCAAGCCGAGATAAAGATATGCGCATCTCTGTTATGCGTTCTGTTTTCCACTCGCAGAGACAAAAGGTTAAAGATAATTCTCAGTTTTAGAAGTGAAAAGCTGCTGCTTTTAACAGAAGACCTTCAAAGGAAACGACATCGTTTTCCAGTGAAAAACGAAGATTAATATATAACTTCTACGTTCTCTCTTTTTGGAGGACCAATGACTAAAGACTAGCACAAAATAAAACACACATTCCATTTCAACGTATAATTTTACTATTAGTTGGATTTATTTTTTTTACAAACAAAACTCAGAAGTTCATATAACCTTCGCTGAAGGAAATGCCAGAAAAGTTTTCAGAGAAAAATAAACGGAAAAAAAAATATCAAGACATAATTGATGGGAGAAATTCTAGTAAAAATAAATATAAATATGATTTAATAGAGCTTGTAATCACCAAAGGGAATAACACAGAGCCAGTGATCAGATAATTGTAGTCTGAATACTTTAGTCGACATCATATTTTCCGAAAAGTTTATCATCACATCAATGGCGCTCACTCACTCACCTCACCCGCATCCAGCAAACAAACCTTCCCTTTATGTCAAACAAATCGAATATTGAAACCCAAGAAACAAAAATGTTGAAAAAAATTAAAAACATAAAACAATTTAAAGAAAAGCAAAAAGAAAATTTAAAAAAAAAAAAGAGTGGAAGGCTCAGAAGGATCCATTGGTGTTTATAATCACAAGCGCTAATTGCTATCCCTCATAAAATAGGTAGTTCTGAACATCACTGCCTCTTACTCTTTTTTTTTTTTTTTCTCATTTGTACCTAGAATTACAAACAAACAAGAACACGGATCAATTCCAAAATGCGTGCGTGAGGGAGAAAATGGGTTTTTGCGTCAGCGGAGATAAATAGTTGCGAAAACTCGTACCGCCTTCGCAAATGCAATGTACTCATTTATGTTTTTATAGGACTCCGACTCGGACTCCAACTTGGAAGCATTTAAAATTAGGGTTAGGGCTAGGGTTTGTAATTTTTTTTTTTTTTTATTTTTTGAGTGTATACTATACTATTACAACATGGGGAGGGAGGACTATGTCGATTATAACTTATGAGTGCAACTTTTGGGTATTGAATTACGAAACTACCTCTTATGTTATGGGCCTTGTTCGATGTACTCATGGGCTTTGAAGACGCGCCCTAACAACCTTAATGAGCTCGTTATCCCGTCCGGCTCACATAGCCCAAATGTGCTCCTGTTCCATAAACGTGTCATAAGAACCCACATGAGATACGAAATATGTCTTAAAGACTTCTTGAAGGTGACCAAATTATTTGATCAAGCAACTCTGCATTTTCAGGATATATAAAAAAAAACAAAAGGAGATTTTTCCCATGCTGACAAAATTTATAATAAATAAATTTGAAGTTCAAATTTAAGTTTGTGATAAAGAAAGGTACCAAGAATGTCATCTGTCCCAAATTGATTCAAATGCTGATCGTTAAATTACCATGCTGCGGAATTGATTATGCTCTAGATTTGGAGAAACATATACCCTCAACTGAAATCTCTAAGCAGGCTTATTGAAAAATATTTAAAGGAAGATTGAGGGCCACACAAATTCAAAGTACAGTCTCATGTTTTACATTGCCTAAGCGCTTTTTGGACCCAAGCCCATTAGAATTTGGCGCCTTAATTGGGGAATAAGACAGAATTCTTCCATTCCATCATTCCATGGATAGAGCTATAAAGCTAAATTAAGTGAAAAGAAAAGAAAAATGTATGATTTTCTCAAACATCCCATATGGGCTTTTCAATTGCCGAATCCCCATGTGAGAGCTGTTGCTGGAAAGGATTCATCATTGGCATTCTCTGATGCTGGCTCATTGCCTCAAGTTCCAATCTCTGTTGATCATGCAAATTGGCCGGCCTTTTTCCTCCAATACCCATGAAATCCAGAGTCATCATATTACCGCCTCCGTTGCTCCCTCCAAACCTCGATGGCCCTGTCGAGTTTCGTTCCATGGCAGTTCTTCCTTGTATCAAGCTAGAATTCCCACTACTACCCTCATTTTCCATGTTCTTCATAAACCCTTGGCTTTGATGATGATGATCGCCACTCATGTACATACTTGAAAACATTCCCAAATGATCATTCATTGCTGCATTGCCTGTGCCATTGTCAAAAAGTTGTGATATTTCTTGTGGGCTCTTTTGTATCGTCTGGTTTGCGAAACCTCCGCTGGCACCGTTGATTCCAGCCATGTGTGATTGATCAGGCTGTGATGGGAAGTGATGGTCATAAGAAGTATTTTGCTGCTGCTGCTGCTGAATGGCTCCATAAGGTGGTGGCTTAATTGAAGATAGTTGCTGGTCAGGGCCAGCCATGCTATTAGTAAAACTCTTTTGCATCATTGGAGAATTTATACTATTGCTCGCTGTTGCTCCCATTTGAGCTGCTTTCTGCAACAAGGCTGTTGCTGACATGTGAGCCGTCCCCGAAATTTGGCACCCATTTTTACTATCTTGGAGATACTTGAACCCAGATGAGCTATTGGAGCTAAGCTGGAGGCTTGAAGAAGGTGAGGAAATGCTTCTCGGGCTGCCGAAGAGAGTGCCGGAGCTGCTTGAGAACATGCCTCCTCCCATGTTCATGGACTTAAAAGGCATTGGGACAAGATCTTGAGGAAGAGACTTAAGAGTGTTTTTGGGGTCAAAATTGTTGAAATCGGACATCCCCATGGATGTGTTAGTTGTGGTGTTTAAGGGCAATGATGACATAAGCTCCGGCATTTGGTTTTGCATGTTTGATCCTAAGTTGTTCATTAATCCTTGGTTTACTTTGTTGTTTTCTTCAGCCAATGCATCACAAAAAGCTCTGTGGGTGATGAAACTGTCTCTTCTGCACAATTAATATTGAAATAGCAGTGGGACATATTAGGTTGTATATACGTGATCATAAAAAAAACATTTGAAAAGAAAATAATGATAAGATTGCATGCCTTTTAATTGTTATAATCCAGAGGGAGATAGAGATCAGACAAAGACACAGATTTCAAACTTGTAGCATAAAAGTCGTCAAAAAGGAAGTGAAAAAAGTGCCTTTCAGTATGTCGGGTCGGCCATTCTCCAATATTATTTTATCCAAGAGTTCAATGAGAATCATGCATATATAATTTTAACCATTATGACATACGCCCATTCACCGTGAAGGGTTCTCAGTAACATGCCTCACTAGTCCAGAAATTAATTAATTACCACATGAAAATGCTCTTAGATATATTAAAAAACAATGTAAAATAAAGAAACGAGTTAATTGCTCCCAAAAATAATGAAAATGTGGAATGTCGTTTTGTTTCTGTTATATGTAAGCTTGGCTTCAATAGAAGGTTTAATACGAACCTGGAAAATATGGTGCCACAGTCACATTTGTATTCCCTAGTGCCACAAGTCTTCTGATGAGCTTTCCAATCGGATTGCACTGCATATTTCTTTGAGCACTTATCACATTTCCATTTCTTCTCGCCATGTTTACGACTGAAGTGCTTTTTGATGCCTGTGAGATCTCCTAATGCACGAGCCGGGTTGTGGTGAACACAGGTCGGCTCGGGGCAAATGTAGACCCGTTTTCGGACCTCAGTGGAAGTCCTTTGCTTAAGCTTCCATGGAAGATTATGGCCTCTGCGGTGCAATTGTAGGTTTTGGTCCCTTTGGAATCCCTTGTTGCAAATCTCACACACGAACCGGTTTGTTGCCATTAGGGTTGTTGGTGATAGAGCAACAACTTCAGCATTCGGATCTGAATTTATATCATGCAAAGTAAATATACAAGTTATTAGCATAATCTTGCTGGACCTCAATATGACAATTTAAGTGTATGTGATTACTCTATTTCTATTTTCACGAAGGCCAAAAAATTAATGGAAGAATATTCATTTGAGAAATGAGAAAAAGGTAGTCAAAATTCAAGGAAGGGATTAGTGTAATTCCATGTAGGAAAGATTCATGACCCCATAGCGATCAAAACAGTTGCAAAACAAAAAGAGACCACAAAAAAGTGCATTAAAAAGCAAACAGTTCTCAGCAATAATTGTAATCTCATTGCAATAATTGAACTTCTTATGCAACCATTTTTATTTTGCTTTTTGTTTTTGGCAAGATCGATTAGCTTCAATTCTTTTGAACAAAAATAATAATTCAAAGAACTTTTGGATCAAATCCACCTTGACATACATGCTTACATTAGAGCTCTAATATTTTAGGAAAAAACTGAAACTATAAATTTAATATGGTTCATCAAAACTTTGCTGTGTCATGAATGAAACAATTTTTGCCCTTAATTTTAGATAGTGCAAGGCTATACATAAAACATATAGTTAACGAAAAAAGAAAAAGAATAATTAAGTTTGAGGGAGTGGATGAATTTGCCTGGAGTTCCTGGGAGATTTCTTTTCTTCTTAGGTGCAGGCTGCTGCTGCTTTTGTTGTGAGCTAGAGCCATTACTATTAGTTGCACCTGAAGGTCCTGAACTGGAGCCATGCAAGTGCTTGTTTTCCCGTTGCTTTTCTTGAAGTTGTTGAACTTCTTCGCCAGTGTTTCCTGAAGAGAAGCTCCCTTCACCTGTGACATTTGACATTTTGATGAGCTAATATACAAAGTATGTCTCTGTCTTTTTTCTCTTTTTAATTTTCTTGTTGTTGGTGAATCGCTAAAGATTGGGGGAAGCTTATTGTTTTTTGGTGAACACAAAATCAGGAATCTTCTATCACTGGAGGAAGACAAAAACCAGGGAACTCTCCATCATTTCTGGTGAAGAAGAGAAATATAGTTGCTATCTATAGGACTAACATTGAAAATTGGTCTTCTTTGGCTTTATATAAATATATATAGTGTCTACAAGAGACAACTGCCAGGCAATTGCCCCTAACATTTTATGGGTATTAAAATATTTCTCATCCTAATCCTATTTATTTTTATGCCCATAATTTATTTTTTCTTTTCATTAAAGTTTTTTTTAATCTAGGGTTTTAATATGATTCTGGTTATTGGATTTCAGCTCACTATTGACTCAATCCATCATTAAGACCGCTTGAGTTTTCTCATATGATAAATGAAGGAGCTCAAAATATCATCTTTATTTTTAATTTGTAATAATTATAAATAGGGTTTGAATTAATTAATATAGTCTTTTTTGGAATGCCAACATTTAAAAATAATAATAAATCAATAATTTTTATACAAAAAATTATTAAAAAGCAAAAATTTGTCCACATTTGAGAACTTTTTGCATTATAGATTAATAAACTCTAATGGTATGAAAAAATTTATTAATAATAAAATTAGAAAATTGATCTAGTTGGACGTATTAACCCTCAAGATAATTAGATATTATATTGTAGTAAGTGTATTAGTAGTTGAATGAATTACATTTTTGTGCAATTATGAATTAGAAAGAATGAACTTGTTAGGAAAGACATCAAAAGAACTTCAACTTACTTGAAATGATTAGATTAAAGAGAGTTTCTGTTTTAATTATTAATTTTTGCTATCTTTAATCAATGATAGTAGTAGTATTAACTTTTTGGAGAAGTCAGAATCAGATGAAGGGCTGGAGCATTATGTCCTATCTCCAAATCAGATGAAGGGCTGGAGCATTATGTCCTAAGCTTCAGCCGCTAGCATTTTAATTGTATTATTCCTCAAATTAAGAAGTCGATGCCCGAAATCCAAAGGTGTAGTCCACCAAATATTTAAACTATTAATTGGTAAGAAAACACAAATGCCTCATGGCTGTCTTTGCCTAAGAGACCTTCTAGCTTTTTTAATTTCTATGAGAAAATAAAAATAAAAATAAATATTGCTACAGTACAGAGTCCCCATAAATATTTCTATTGAGTATTGTTTTTTTCCAATGAGCTATTTGTTTTTTTTAAATAAAGAGGCTTATAATGTCATTATTCATTAACAATTCGGTGTCTCTGTTAAAACCTGAACGGTATCGAACCCTATTTTGTCACGTTGGATCCAAACGATTGAAGGGACCAAACCAGTCACCGTCGTTGTTTAAAAATTAAACTGGATTAATGACATAATAGATGTTGCCTGCTGGTTTGTTTTCTGTGTGTAAAGTTTAAAACTTCACGTAACGACGAAAGCTAAGTTTATAAATATAAAGTAAACGATCACCCAAGATAACTTTTACTATGATCCCAATCTTATAAGACTGGTGAACGTGTTGTAAGAATGATGGATGGAAATTTGTAGGAGAAATTAGAAGGGATATTTGTAATATTCTTCTAATTTAGGAAAAGAATCCGGCAAACTCTAAGCTTAATTTCTTTCCATATATAATATAACTAAATTCTTCAATGTCTAGGAATAATTTTAGCAGCAATATTAAGGAGAGCAAAATCTTCTTTTTATATTAATTGCCTGGGGAATATCCACTACGTCTCGCGGCCAGGTGCCAACTAAGTTTATGAATATGCTCTTCTGTTCATTATGAATTCGGGGACATGCCAAAGTGATATGGCAAAAGCTTCCGTTGCAATTCGCAAGTGAACATGGCAGATTCAAGACAAACCCATAACTCAGGAAGGATGATCTGATCTAACACAACAAGTTAAGAAATTGGCAATCCGCAGCTTAAAATTTTACTTAACGAGGAAGGTTCAAAAGAAGAAAGACGCAATTTGAACTCCAACCTCGTTAAATTCTTTTATTATTATTATTTTTTCATGAGATCAAATTGTTGAGTCATGAGTGAATGGGGAGGCACTACATCCGTGAGCATAGGATATATATTCAAGTCTTTATTCTTTGGTATCTTGCAGTACTCTTGGCCTTGTCTAAGCCTTAAGGGAATTCCAAATACATAGGTGATCCCATATGACATTAATATTTAATATTAAGTGCTTTTCTGAGAGGCATAATAAAAGATACACAGCCTTTGCATTCCACAAGGCCATTGAGAAACAAGAAGCAGTCTGGCTATAAAATGAGAAATGAGAAGCAGACACAAGGTAGAATATCAAACACGGGCTAAATTCTGAAATTCCAGTCAAATAAATTCATTCCAATTATAAAGGTCATTGGCAAGAAGATACTCCTTCTCCATCATGAAACTAAAGGGTCGTGACAAAAGATTGCTTAGTTATCATCGTTAAGGATCGATGTAATTTATGAACCAAACCAAACATCAACACAACAATGTAAATTAGACAACAGACGTACTATTCCATATTTATATTAGGGTTGTTCATATTCTTTTTCTTGGTTATATTATATGATAAAGCCAAATATAAGACAACCTAAGCAGCATTTGGATGGATGCGGGTACCTCAAAGTGCTTATATATATATATATATATATATAGAGAGAGAGAGAGAGATTGACCCGGCTGCTAATTGACATAAGCAAAGGAACCCCATGGATAAAACCAACACAAAAGAATGGCCAAAATCCTAAATATTCCTTTCCATGAGCATAGTTTACTGTGAATAAGTGTTTTGAAGATGATGTTTGATTAAAGAGAAAACACAAATTGATGACTATTCTATTGTGGTTGATATAGACATGCATGTTTTAATTAGGAAAAGAAATGGTGTAGGAAATTGGGAACAAAATATTTTAGCATTTAGTTCCAACTTTAAAGATGAACTTTGTCTACTTGGTCTTAGATAGGGTTGTTTGGTACAATATTCAGGCCAGGGAAATTGAGAGAATTTATTTCTACCTTTGATTAATCTTAATTCTCATGCAAAGGCATTTTATGGTCCAAGACTTCTATATTCTACAAAAAGAGAAGCTAGTTTTAATAAATTATGACAAAGACCATTTAGCAACACAAATATAACCCATGGAAAATCACTCCCAAATTTTTTTTTGCTTTGTAAAATAAGATTAATATCAGAAATTTTAACATGTATAAATCATATATTAATTTGGTGTTGTTATTATTATTATTGTGTAAATCGAATTCAAGACATTTGCATATTTTTTTCTTCTAACTATTGTTTTTGAAATATTCCAGTAGCTGCAAATCAGCAGCAGCCAGCGCAGTGCTAGGTAAAATTAAAAAGAAAATCTTTTAGGATCCCATAACCTTTTGACCAATCGCAAGATAATGTAAAAGGAAACACAATCAAAGTCTTGATTATGATAATAACTTTAATTAGCTTTATTTCATCAATCATTAACATGGTGATTAACTTCACTTCACCACCGCCCTCGAAAAGGTGGGGTCTATTTGTTCAAGGAAGATATTAATAATTATGAATAGAGAAGCCAATTTAGTAAAGACTTAGAGTACCCTTCTATATGCATTTTGCAAGGATGGTAAAATGCACAATTGGGTCTATAAATGATACTAATGGGCACAATATTAAAATTAAGTTTTTTTTATACATATTTATAATACACGCACCCCCGGCCTAATAATTGTGGGAGGTGTAAACTTTGAGGTGTTAGCCAATTCTATTAGCATTCTAAGTTCACAATAATAAAATTAAGTTGAGAGGTATAATTTTTAAATTTATAGTTATTGGTACTAAACTAAAAATAATTTGTACTAGTCAATTATAGCACACCACCTATTCAAGTGGAAGTGGACTTTAATCAGATTTGCGCTCTTTTTAATTAAAAATTGAATTAAATTCGTGCATGCATACTTCGAATAGGATTTGAATTCATACATTATAAATATTGACAATCTAATATATCCAATTCCTCTTCTTTCTTTTACTGTTGATCTCACATCGAGAGTAGCTCCTTCTTATTTAAGGACATTAGATTAAGCGAGAGAGTATCCAGAACTCATCTCTCTATCTATAAATTAAACCCTTCCCAGAGGAGAGCAAAACTCCGGGATAAGTATGTCCAAGATTTTCAGATTCATTCTCGCCTTAATCTATCACGAAAATTTTAGAATTTAGAAAAACATTTTAGGAGAGGCCTTGTAATGATTTTCTTAATATCATAAGAATAGATTTTAATTATCTAATTAGAATTTTGTATAAATAAGGAGTTCTTATAAGTAGAAAAATTCACTTAAATCCTTCTCTTTTATCTATATAAGTGGGTAAATTTCAGTTTTGATTCAGTTCAGTCTTGAACCGAACTAAAATCGAACCAATCAGTTTCATATAAATAAAATCAATCAGTTTAAATATAAAAAATCAAATCGAATAGAATTGGTTTAGTTTTATTTTTGATTTTTTTTAAAAAAAAATTAGCTTATTTTAAGTGTGTTTTTTCGGTTTGAATTGAACCAAACTAAAATTGAAATAAAACTGAACTGATCAATTTTAAATAAATGGAATTGATCAAGAATCAAACCTATGTCTACCCCTACTTGTTTGAAACGGATGACAAATCCTAACTAACTATTATTTGAATTAAATCATACTTGAATTGGATTTATACATTCATACATTGATACAGATTAAGAATTATACACTATAAATAACATGCTACTTTAGCGCATTGTTCATTTATTCACAACTAATTTAATCCTCATTATTCAATTTATTACTCACATGCTACACTCCATGTTCAATAGTCAACATTCAATTCTTATACATAATTTATTTATTATATTTTTACTTGTCATTAAGACACTCTCTACATATAACACCCCTCTTTGTGATCAAATATTGACTTACCAGTATTTTTTTTATAAAAGGATGAAACTTTCTCACAAATTTAAAGAGTTATCAAAGAAAAAAAAAGTGATTATTTTAACATTCCAAATTGAGGAACTTCAAAAAGAAAATTAGATGTTTATAGAATTGCTAAGAATTATAGCATGTTGATGAAACGGCCCATGACCCCTCTTGACCTTCTTAAAAGAGATAACAATTATCATGACATTTAAAAATTATTTTTTTAAAAAAAAACAAATATCATTAAGGAAGTCTCAAGTGAGACATATATCTAATGTGTATGTGTCTATATATTTTCACTCATCTAAAATTTAACAAATATTTTTCTTTTTAAAAATGATCAATAATGCAGTAATAATGATAATGAGAAAGAAAAAAAAGATATATGGCATAATTGTTTTTGGATAAACTCATATTGAGATCTTTGTATATAAATCTTTTCGTTATCATTAAATGAATCCTTCGATGCACTACATTTGCATCACCAAATACAGCTTTAAGTTGGCGCTTTTCTTTTGTCGCTTTATTCCATATTAACATACATTTACGGAAGAGAATGGGAAATGATCATCTTTCACAACTTGAATCTGCCCTAGAGATGTTGTGTGCTGATAATATGTCAATTAAATATGTTATACATATTGTAAGCCCAGGGCGACATTTGGATGGTCACCAAACTGCACATCAACCATGTTCACCTAAATTCGAGTAATATTAAGAGATAAAATTTAGCTAATTAAGAGTATATAACTCTTCACTAAACTTTTTTTTTATAAAAAAAAATCTTATACATATTATAAAGTTACGTTTGGCATATATATATAAATATAATAAGAAAGAAAATTTGAAATATTTTTCCTTCTTTTCACTAACAAACGCAGCTTGGTTCCACTTGCATAATTCTAAATGAAGCCATGAGAATGAGGAAAAAAGTGACTATCTTATGTAATCCCAATTGCTAAAACCCTCCCTTAATAGAGGCTGCACAGTCGGGGCGTTTCTTGAAGCATCAGACCTAGGACACATCAACAGTGTTAATATTGTTGGTATTGCCATATAATTAAAGATAATGCATTAGAGCTCTCCTGATCATCAGCCATGCTAATACGTTTCCATGGATAATTATGGCCTTTGCGGTGCAATCGTAGGTTTTGCTCCCTTTGGAATCCCTTGTTGCAAATCTCACTCACGATTTCACGAAACGTTTTGTTGCAACTAGGTTGTTAGTGATAGAGCAATTTTGGATCTAAATCACGCAAATTTAAGTACAAATTATTAGAATGCATAGTCTTGGATGAACCTCAATATTAATGTATGAAATTAATTACTCTATTTCACGAAGAGCATAAAATGCTGGAAGTGTAACCACTTGGAAAAGGAAGAAAAATAGTGAAAAACATAGTCCAAGTGAGGGATTGGTGCAATTTTCCACAGAGGAAAGATTCATGACCCCATAGCTCAAAACAGTTCGCAAAAATAAAAGAAAATAAAATCGAAAAAATACAGAAGGTGCAATATATATCAAGTTAAACAGTTCTCAGCAATCATTGAAATTTTTATCCTCTCAAAACAAAATTGAAATTTTTATATAATCATCATTCTTTTTTGGCTTTTTCTTCTGAACAAAAATCACAATTCAAAGAACTTGTATTGTTGATTTGTTCTATTGACATCCACCTTGACACGTATATATGCTCATGTTGAAATTTCCAAGATGAAGAAGAAAACTGCGAATAGGGCGATTCTCCAGAATCATCATGACATGATAAAAAAAAGTCGACCTCAGGAAACTGTAAATTGATGCTTCATCTATCAAAACTTTTGCTATATTCACTGTCATAAGCGCATGTAGGGGGTTAATAAAGGAACACAAAATTAAGGTTGATGAAGTCGTTGAAATTTGCCTGGAGTTTCGAGTAGCTGTTGTTGGGTGATATATAAGTTAGTTTTCTATATAATTTAATTATGTTTGATAATTTAATAAGTAATTAGATTAATGTAAAATTAAAATTGACATATCTTCAATTATTGGTAATTTTAAGAATTTGAAATTGAAATTGAACTCGAACGTGTTTAAAAAATTTTAAATTTTAATCAATCTCTATATGATGATGTTTAAAGGAGATTAAATGATTTAAAGACCTATGTCATAATTTATGTGTTTATTTTTTATAGTACATATACTCTCTCATCAAGAGTATGTTTTATTTATAATGAGCATAATCCATATTATAGTTGGATTATAATTATCTAGCTTATCATTATTCTATTAAGAAAGGTATATATTAGTTTACCACTCAATTCAAAAATTTAAGCTGGTAGAAGAATGCTCAATATTAGTATTAAAGACATGTTAAATATAGATTCGAATAAATTTGAATCAGGTGAATTCCTTGTTTCGTAGACAGAAAGTCAAAAAACTAAAAAATTAACTTAAAATAAAGACATGAAGGCTCGAACTCAAGGCCTTGACTTTGATGCTATATTATAATAATGCGAATATGGGTTATTGTAAACTAAAAAAGACTAAAAGATAAATAATGTCTTGAAGGATAAGACCAAACTCATAAACTAACACTACAAAAAAACGGGGTTTTTGCGACCCTATTTGCGACGGTTATTTGAGCCGTCGCAAAAGACTTGAAAGAAACTACGTCGTTTCGTTGAAACGAAATTAACAAAACAAATTTTTTTTCAGCTCCCAGACTTTTCGTTCTCAGAAATTAACAAATTCTTTTTCATTCTCTTCATTCCCAAACTGAAAATAACAGGGCAAGCAAATCAATCTTCATCTCTTCGTTTAACAACAAATCAATTTTCATCATCTCTCATGTAACGATTTAGTTTCAATCTCTCTCTTTCTTGTTCTTTCTTCGATCTGAGGTATCAATTTTTGTTACTTAGGGTTTTTTTTTTGTTATTTAGAACAAGAAGACTGCCTATCCAGAACCCTACATAGATCCCATCGCCGATACCGTCGGCAAGGTACAGATTACATTCCTGTAAAATCTAATTTATTTATTTTCTGGAAATGGATTGTTTTGTTGTGCTAATTCATATTTGGAAATTTGGATGGTAGTACGAGGCACTAGGTTGACTGCTTGGAGGATTAAGGTTTTTTGCATCACTGGAAATTTTGGCTGTGTGGAACGATAAAGCCTCTAAGATTCCTTTCGTAAGTCGTATTCTCAACACTTTCGTAAGTCGTAATTATTAGGTCATTTTTCTCTTAATTATAGCTGATTTATATAATTTGCAGTATGCTGGTTAAGACATATTTGATATATCAACTACTGTGATTCGTTAGGTGAGCAACACTAATTGAAAGTAGCAGATGACTAGTTTGATAGGAATCTTGATGATGAGAGGAAGTGATAATGGAATGAAAAATTTAATGGGTTGTTAGTATTAGTCTATGATCACGAGGGGTTAGTACTAACATTTTCTTTCAGTTTCTGGGAAAAGAAAATCTGGGGTCCCATTGGCTAGAATTGTTTAATGCAAGCATTTTAAACATCTTTTCTTCACCCATTGACCAGAAAATAAGCAAGCTACAAACAGAAACTGATTACATTAACATAGACTGGAGCTTTAGACCCACCCTGTTTATATTCTAGTTTTATTGCGTTAATGTTAATCATTTAACTTGTTTTCAACGACTTGGTATAATTTCTCTTTCTGCGTATCATCGATGAAACGTTATTGTGGTTTCATTTCTTATGCCTTTCTTAGTTTCCATTAAAGTCTCTCTGGACCCTGTTCATTTTTCACGAACCCAGCAGCACCAGCTTTAGTTTCTTCTTCTTCTTCTTCCGCTTCAGCATCTAAGTTTAACCTGCGAAAGCTGAAGAGATTCAACACAGAAGGTCAGTTTAGTCTCTCTTCATTTCTGTTTTTTTTTTTCATTTCATGTTGTTCACGTTTAATGTCGTAAATAATTTCAAATGGAGGATTTGTTTTTTTTTTCCGTGTTTGAATTTATTTTTTTCTCGGTCACGGATGTTAATAAAAATAGGTTCTTGGAGATATTTGGAGACCAAAAGCAGCTACTCTGTTTCTGCTTTTGATTTTTTTTTTCTTAATTATAAAAACTTTTCGGGGAAAATTTATTTTATTTTAGTAAATATTTGTTTGGCTAAAGTCTCCAATGTAAACATGCGTACCCAGATAAATTAAGTGTTATTTGAGTTTATGCTCTATTTATTTCTCAAGACAGCTTAAAAGGTTTTTTGAGAGATTCCAAATATTCTTGTTATCCTTTTTGGTTATAGAGAATATGCAAAAGGAAATTCTTTTTCTATTCACTTTCTGACTTTTACTTGCTTTATGTATATTTTTTTGTAATTCATAATATATTTTGATGCTGAGCTAAAAGTAGTGTAGCTTTCTTCAAGAATCAAACTTTTTTTTTGTTTAATGGAACATATTGTAGCTTTCTGACTTTTACTTGCTGTATGAAAATGTTTGTGATGACAGCATTTATCATTCATATAAATCCTCTTTCAAGTTCATTTGTCTATAGATATGTTTAATATCTTTTAATTTATTTTAAAATAATATGCATTTAATTTTCGCATGTATGTAAACTTAGACCCGTTCAAAACTATATAATAAAACGTATTTTTCTCATTGTTATCTTCTTATAATGGTGAGAGCTATATGTCATACGACTCTCACCATCTTTAGAAGATAACAATGAGAAAAGCATGTTTTATTATATATTTTTGATTGTCCTGATTTGGACAGTTTGGAAATGCATAATTCTATATAGTAGTAGTAGTTCAAGTTTTGTCTCACTCAGTAGATATTTCAGTGACGACTCCTATTGTTCTCTAAGTACATACTAGATTAATGTTTATTTTGTGTTATTTTGAGTACATAACTTGAAATAACACAAGCATGCATTAATCTATGTTGTGTACTTGGAGAACTGAAAGGAGATGCTGCCGAAATTTCTATTGAAGTGGATAAAACGTGAGCTATTACTATCATATAGAATTATGCATTTCTGAATGGGATAGGACCACCTACCTTTTAGAAAGGAGTTAAAAGGAGATAGGTTTTATGTTGCATGTATTTATATTCATTTAAATTAAGAAGTTGAACATAATTAACTTAATTTTCTTTTACACTGAAGGGAGTAGATATGGACAAGAGTTGGATTGATTTGCCAGATAGAATATCGAAGTCGTATATTGACGGCGTTGAAAGATTTTTAGATTTTGCATATATGAACAATACCGGTGATACAAGAATATACTGTCCATGCAGAAAATGTTGCAATCGTTATCTTTTTGTGAGAGAAGTAGTTAGAGAACATGTTATAGTAAATGGTTTTTTGTCAAAGTACAAAAATTGGATTGCACATGGTGAACATTCCACGTCTTTTGACGATAACCAAGAAACCAACGTTATTATTTATGCTGTCTTTTTCTTTTCTTTTTATCATTTCTCACATCGTATCAAAGCTACGTTACGATCGTTCTCAAAGCTTTTGATCATTTCTATGAGCTAGTTTATGTTGCTTTCTTTATCTTTTCTAATATAGAATTTTTCAATGCACTTGCACTCGCAACGATTGATTTTCTATCAACGTATTTGTAATCGCAATAGTTAATCTTTTCAACGCACTTGTCACTCTGACAACATTGTCACTTTACAACAATATTGCCTCTCTTCCACAAAGGTTGTCTCTCTCCAACAAGGGTTATCATTCGCCAACAGTGGTTACATCTCAACGTGCACCATTATAATTAAGAATATTCCTTTCAAACTTAAACTTCTACTATCTTGAGTTTGATGGAGGATGTTAAAAATATAAAGAAATCAAGACAATCAACTCCGACCATATATATTTTATAATTAATATGTTATATTTAGTTTCGTTATGTAATAGGTTATATTTGGTTTCCTTATATGTATTTATATTCCTTATTTATGTTAACCTAAAGCCTATAAATGTCATCTATGTATCATTTGTAATAAACAAAATTACAGCAATAATGTAGTCCTTAAAGTTTTTTAATTTTTTTATATTATTTTTGTTGTCTTTTTCTTTTCTTTTTATCATTTCTAACTATATATATGGACCACTTTTTCAATCATAATACTTAAGTGATTGAATATGGATAGAATTTATATTTTAGGTGATCAGTCTAAAACAAAATTCTAACATTCTCC
This sequence comes from Ailanthus altissimus, assembly GCA_946807835.1. Lineage (NCBI taxonomy): Eukaryota > Viridiplantae > Streptophyta > Magnoliopsida > Sapindales > Simaroubaceae > Ailanthus > Ailanthus altissimus. Next base: position 29,482,877 of record OX327684.1, read on the forward strand.
CACTTAGTCTATATATTTCATCTTTCACCATAATAAGAAACAAATGCATGAATCATGGCGATAAATTTTCTAAAAAATGAGTATTATCTTCTATGTATTACATAACATTATGTCTTTTAACACAAGCCCATATCACTTAATGAATAAATCATATATTTATTTTAGGTCCAAACTTAATAATATTTCTCAAATGAATGAATGTATACATAATTAATAATTAATATGAGAAAATATCAACTTAAATAAAGTTTTATTTTCAATTAACATTCATCTTTTTGACGAAATCACATAAATGAACTAAGTTCTATTTTATCCACATGATCCTTCAATTTTCGTAGTGGTATGCCTTTAGTCAAAGGATCGACTATTATTAATTCACTGCTAACGTGTTTAATGACTATTGTTTTCTTTTAGCATGTTCCTTATTGCTAAATACTTAAAGTCAATGTGTTTACTTTGACTTCTACTTTGGTAGTTTTTAGCCATAAAACTATAGTTGAATTGTAACAATATATCCTTAATGACCTAAAAATAGAATTTACAATTCTAAGCCCTGATATGAAACTTTTCATCCATACACCATGCGAGATAGCCTCAAAATAAGACACGAACACAGCTTCCATAGTGAAAGTAACAGTCAAACTATACTTTACACTCCTCTAAAATACAGCTCCACCGAAAAACATAAAAATGTATCTAGATGTTGATTTTCGTGAATCAACGCAGCTAGCAAAGTCTAAATCGGAGTAACCAATTACCTCCAAATTATCAATCCATCTATACATAAACATGTAATCTTTTGTACATTGAAAGTATCTCATCACGTTTTTTACAGCTCTCTAGTGGTCCATTCTTGGATTACTCATCTCTTTTTAACATTTTCACAACAAATGCAATGTCAGGCCTTGTGCAGACCTGAGCATACATTAGGCTTCCAATAACATAAGTATATAGAATGTTCTTCATTTGATCCCTTTCAAGTTCATTCCTTGGACACTGGCTCAATTTTAACCTATCACCCTTCACAATGGGAGTTATACTTAGTGAATAATCTTTTCTCTAAAATCTCTCTAAAACTTTATTGATATAAGTTTCTTGAGACAGGCCTAAAATACATCGTAATCTGTCTCTATGTATCTTAATGCCAATGACATAAAATACATCAGCCATATCCTTCATATCAAAGTTTTTAGAGAGAAATTATTTTACCTTATGTAGTAAACCTTTATCATTGGTTGCAAGTAAAATGTCATTCACATATATAATAAGAAAATAATTTTTGCTCCCACTGACCTTTTAGTAGATGCATTGATCCATGATGTACTCTACAAATCCAAATGAAGAGATAACATTATGAAATTTCAAATACCACTAACGGAAGGATTGTTTCAATTTATAAATGGATTTGTTAAGCTTGCATACCAAATACTCACAATTACTAGAGGAAAATTCTTCTGGTAATTTCATGTAAATCTCTTCTTCTAATTCTCCATTGAGAAAAGCTGTTTTCACATCTATTTGTTACAGGTCTAAGTTAAAAATGTATAAATAATACTATTAATATATGGAAAGAATTTTTTTTGGATACAAGAGAAAAAGTGTAGTAACCAGTATCCACGACTGGTAAGAATAAGTATTTATATATGTATAAATATACGTATTTTATTTGTATGTTGGTGATACTTGAATTATATATTGTAATTAGTAATATTTTTATAGGTTAAGGATATACGATTAGTATTGGGTTTATTTGTATGACTTTAGATTTATTTTAAGGACCAAATTGTTATACTTTGAAAGTTTTGGGGGCAAATTCGTAAATATCAAAAATTAGCCTCTTAGTATAAAAATACACTTTTAAACCCTAATTTACCATTTTTAGGTCGAGCTACCCATTTTAAGAGAGAGAAGAGAGAAATAGAGGAGAGAGAAAGAGGAGAAGAAGAAATTGGAAATTTGAATTTCAAGAGGTATATCATACGTATTTCTCAAGTTATTGGTATTAATTAAGTTAATTCCTTTAAGTTTTGATTTCTAAAAATATGTATAATTGAGGATTTGTTGTGTATTTCGTAAGATCATATGAGAATTGATGATGATCTATAAGATAGTTTGATAAATCATGATGAATTATGGAATTTCTGCTGGATAACCTCTTGATCTAGGAATTTTATAAATTGTTGTGATTCGATTCTGGTTTTTAATTTTGCGTATATGAAATTAGACATGTTTAGGATCATCTGAGACTTTGAATCGACGGAAAATCTCAGAAATTGAATTTGTAGTGAATTTACCAAAATGACCCTGGAATTCTGGAAATTTCCTGTGTAAACAGTATGATACAGTGGAAAATAATTTTTGACCTGCTGAATGATCTTTAAAAATTAATAATTTGTGGAATATGATAATTTTATATGTCTAATATGATATACTCGGAATTGAGAATTTGGATCAATGTGGTTGAAGTGTTATGAATTTCTAAAGTGTATCAGCTCATTGTAGTATTTGATTAACAGATTTTTAAAGTTATGAAATAAAATAGTTTTAAAATACTTTTGGCAGTTATTTGGAAGCCAAATATTTATCATGGACTGAGATATGTGTCAAGAGTAATTATGTGGTAGTTTTATAATTTTTGAGTTAGTATATGATTTTATAAAATTGGGAGATTGAATACTGTTCAATAAGTATCTTGATCCTGTCAGGTTTGTAGTTTGGATTTGATGGTGTGTATGGAATGGATTGTGTAGGAATTTTGATATAATATTCATATATAAGAAGTATATATGAGTCAAGAATGATATATTCTGATTTCAGAGTAATTGGACATCATTTGATGTATTAGAAATTTTTGTTAAGTGTAAGTGGTCAGAATGACAGGTTTTGAGAAACCAAATATTTAGACCAATTTGATGTGATAAATGCATTGTGTATAATTTTGTAAGCTATTTAAAGTATTTTGTGTGAATTGTGAGGCTTATGAAAGGATTAATCTCCATTGATAGGTTAAAGAGATTTAAGCCTTGTAGCTGAAAGTGTTAAGAGGTAAGTATACTAGACTTACTACTGGAATCACAATAAACATAATAATTGTTTTGTATGATTTTGTAAATGGGGTTAAGAATATGTTTATGATATGTCAAAGTATATTTTGATATGAAATATGAATATATGTTTATGAATGTGAGCATTGACATTGAGCATGGACATACATGTGTTTTTGAAAGTGAGCTTTCCAAAATAAGATGCGTTTAACAAAGAAAGCTTTTGAAGTGTAATATGTCCATGAGAAATATTTTATGATTTGAGGGTACTTGAACTCACTGTTAACTTAGTAGGCATTTTATGTGATTTGTGGAGCCTTTATGTGTGGCCTTTCCTTCGGAATTGGTATATGTTATGTGTTCCGTATGTAGGGAGGATCCTATTGGTACCTAAAGGAAAAGTGAGTCATCACATTCGTGTGGTGGCGTATTGGTACATGTGAGAGGACTCACCGATGATCAGGGTGAGGGTTTGGCTTTTACCTTCGGGCATAAGCGTTATATATGTGTGATTTAAAGACCTCACTTGTACTATTCCTCTCATACGGTATGTCACCTACGAGTGACATTTGGCTCATTATGTGATATGTGATATGTAAGTCCTACTAAGTAGTAGTCGAGTAATGGTATTCCTATTATGTGTTTTGAAAGAATGTGTAAGCGCTTACATGATATGTGATTTGATAAGATTATGATTTTGATTGATCACAGCATATCATACATATGCATCGTGTACATATATGTATTTGTATTTGATATATGAAAAACTAGTATGCTTACTGAGTTTTATACTCATTATAGTTTATGGTGATTTCAGGTAAATAAGGTACATATGTGCATAGCGGATTTGGCAAGGCTTCTGCTGTTCCTTGGGTTCCCTAAGTTGCTAGGTTGTTGTGTGTTTCATTTGGGGACACGTGGGATAGGATATTTGGTTTGTCCCTATTGAATAAATACTTATGTATTATTTCATTGTGTGTGGATTGGATTTGGTTTAAGTTTTATAAAGTGTGGTTATTGGATGATTTTAAGTAAGAATTTGCAATGGATATATTCTGGGCTTCCGGTAACAAAGTTGCTACTGGTGACGTAGTAGAGTGTTAATCTCTGAGAAAACTCTGCGTATCTCCGGTTTAATAATTGTCCCAGTCATAATTCAATTGCTATAATTCTGAAAGAAATTGAAATGAATGTTTAAATATTGTCAAGAGAAGTTTATATTTATATGTTAGGTTATGGTTGATTTTAGTGTTGAACTTACTAGCAACTTGCTAAGGATTTCTGTGTTGAATGAAAGTTGAAAATTTTGTGTAATATTATTTATGAATGCACATGCAGTGAATGAATGTAAGTGATGTCGTGTGTCGGATCTTTTGGGTCTGGGGCGTGACAAAAAGTCTCATTGTAGTTAATTCCTTCCTTTTAAGTGAACCTTTTAGCAACGAGTCTTACTTTATATCTTTCAATGTTGTACAAGGAGTCTTACTTTATATCTTTCTATGTTGCACAATGAGTCTTTCTATATTTTGAAGACTCATTTATATCTAAATACTTTTGCACCATTAAGCAACTCAACAAGATCCTAAACTTTATTAGACGCCATAGAATTTATCTCATCTTTCATAGCATCATACCATAAATTTGATTCTTTACAACTCATAACCTGTGAAAATGTTTCAGGGTCTTTTTTTGTTCTAATATTATAATTTGAGATATACAATATAATCACTAAAAATTGCTGATTTCTTTTCTAATAGATCTCCTTAATGTGGTATCAATATTTTTCTGAGGAATATATAGTTTAACTGGTTGTTCAAAAGTTTTAGGTAATTTTTAAATAATTTAATCTATCGAATTATTATTAACAACTTGTGGTACTTCAGTGATTAATTCCACCATATTAATTTGAACTTAATGAGTGTTATGAGTAACAATCAATTTATTACTTGAGGTAACAAGTTGAGCTTCAATATAATCTCTCTCAAGAATGATATCTTAGGATTGATCGCTCCTATTAATCAAGTCATTTTTAAGAATCTTTGCGTTTTTTAATTCTACAATCCTAGTATTATGAAATGGATAATATAATCTATACCTTTAGACCTTTCGACATATCCAATGAAATATCCATTAATGGTTCTTGGGTTCAGTTTCCTCCCTTGTGGACTGTAACCTTTACTTTTAGATGAGCATCCTCAAATAAGTATATGTAGCAAACTCAGTTTCTAACCGTTGAATAACTCAAATGGCGTCTTTAGGACTGCCTTGGTTGGAACTCAATTTAATATATATGCTCTCATTTTAAGAGCTTCAATCCCTTGGAGCTGCTAAGTGATAAGGCGTAATTGTATAAACTATTTTATCTTCCTAACTTGATATTTGTTCAATTTATCACAATAATTTGGCTATTTATGCATATTAATGTTGTTTTATAGGTTTAAGAACTATCGGAGCAAAAATACTAGAAACCAGATGCAAATGAAGCTATTTGAGATAAGAATCTGAAAAGGGACTAAAATGCTAAAAACATGAATAGTACGAGTGAACAGTAAAATTTCTATAGTTCATGAACAGTGCAATGTCGAGGCATTCGATTTGAGTGCTAGGGCGCCAATTCCAGAGAGTGAGCGCCGCGGCATTGAATCCCAATGCCGCAACATTGAATTCGAATGCCGCGGCACTGAATTTTGGGCACTCTTTAAGGGCATTTTTGTCCTCTTTTTACAATCCTACTTATATAAACACCCATTGTTGAGCCAAGAAGAAAAGATGAGGAGAAGAGGCACGAAATTAGCAAGGAGGAAAAGGCTTGAACTCGAATTTAAAGTGAAGAAATAATGTCTCCAAGGTTTTTTGTACATCATTGAAGATATTTGAAGGATTAAAACCATGGAGACATCCCAAATTCAGTTTTCTCTTCCCTTTTATTTGTTTTCCTCTTTTGTTTTAATTTTCTATTATGAATAATGCTTAAATGAGTTGTATCTATGAATGGTTGAATAATTTTTGTTATGGTTGGATTTTTATGTGATTAAACTTGATTCAAAAATTGATGTAGTTTTATTTATATTATGTTTGGATGATTTAGTATAAATTCGTGAAATTTATTTATGTTTCTTTATGCTTAATGCCTCCAAGTGATTGAAAAATGAATTAGTTGTTGTGAATTAATGGATTGATGCTTGAAAGAGATTGATCCATTTATAGAATTTGGGAGAAACATAGCTTTAGGTTGTTATTGAGTTGAAAGGCCAATAACACTTAGGTAATCTTCTTGGTTTTCTTTAGGATTTGCACGAGGTGCACTCTAAGTGTTTGATTAAATGTACGATAGGCACAAACTCTTTGGGGTGTGCTATTATGCCTAGGATTACATATAGTGCTTTCCTTTTTAAAGTGTTTGATAAAATACGTGACAGGCGCAAACACCTTAGGTGTGTTATTATGTCTAGAATTTCATTTGACGCTCGAGAGAGGTAATGAAATTAATCCTTTGGTAATCAATTTAAAGGTTGTATAATGCATGTCTATGTAAATAAGTTAGATAGACGTATCGAATTAAATATGTATGCATAGTATCTCATTCAAACTCGACAGATAGAATGAGATTAGTTTTAAGCCCTTGATTAATGAATTGAACGAATTTGCTAAATAGGAAGAACATAGGAAGAATAGAATGAAATCAATGCTTTAGGATCTCATTTGTATAGAATTCACCATATCGTAAGATTATCATTTTGTTGTAGATTGTATGTTCTAAGCCTTAATGGAACTTTATTGAATAATATGTGTTGAAGTTGCTATGTGATTAATAGCTATCTTGTGTTATTCGTTTATGCTTTTTATGTGCTTCATGCTTCTAATTGCATTGAAAAATGGATTAGATGAATTAAACATTTGGGTTATGTGCTTGACAAAGTTTAATCCATATGTCGATTTTAAAAAGCAAAACTTTGAGTTTGTTAAGTTGAGAGATTAATGAACTTAGGTAATCATCATGGTTTTCCTTAGGATTTGCATGAGGTGCACTCTAAATGTTGATTAAATGTGTGACAGGCGCAAACTCTTTGGGGTGTGCTATTATGCCTAGGGTTATATGTGGTGCTCTCTTTTTTAAAGTGTTTGATAAAATATGTGACAGGCACAAACACTTTGGGTCTATCATTATGTCTAGAATTTCATTTGATGCTCGAGAGAGGTAATGAAATTAATCATTGGGTAATTAACTTAAGGGTAGCTTAATGTGTGTATGTATAGCGGGTTAGATAGAAATATCAACTTAGTTGTATATGCATAGTATCTCATTCGAACTCGAAAGATGGAATAAGATTAATCATCCACCCTAAATTAATGAATGCATAAATTGGTTGTTGATTACCAATGACAAAGACCATAGGAACAATAGAGGAAAAATTAAGTTCCTAGAACCCCATTGCCATGGATATAACATATCTTTAATTTATCGTTTTATTTAGTCTGAAGCATTTTTAGTTCAATAATTCATCATACCCTTTTGATTAGCCTAGATAAAGTTAGGTTACCAACATCATAGTACTTAGCATCAATTTAGGACACAATTCTCGTGGGAATGATACTCACTCATCACTTTATTACTTGTTGCAATAACGTATACTTGCATTAGTTTGTGTTATAGAAAACACACAATACTAAACATACTCTGCACCATGTCCAATAATGTTTGATTTTTTTTTTCTACTACAGCATCCTGATCTAGAGAACTAGGCATGGTGTATTAGGCAACAATTTCATATTCTTAAAGAAACTTAGCAAATGAACCAGGTGCTTGTCCATCGTCAGTGTATCTACAATAATGTTATCCACTTCTTTCAATTCTCAAGATCTTAATTTGCTTTCTGCATTGTTTCTTTACTTTGGTGTTAAATACTTTAAAATCATTTAGTACTTCATTTTTATTATAAAGTAAGTAGAGATACATATATCATGAGTAATTTATGAAAGAGATGAAATATTTCAGACCATACAAGTCAATGATATTCTTTATATAATAGTGTATAATACTAAAAGAGATTGAATGACTTAGGACCTCTACCACAATTTATGTGTTTATTTTCCTCAGTATATATACTCTCCCATCAAGAGTATGTTTTATTTATAGTGGGCATAATTCATATTATAGTTGGATTAGGATTATTCAGATTATCCTTAATCCTATAAAGATATATATGGATCACTTTTATTTCAATTATAATACTAAAGTGATTGAATGTGAATAGAATTTATACTAAAGATATATAAAGGGGTTAATAAAGGAGCACAAAATTAAGGTTGATGAAGTCGTTGAAATTTGCCTGGAGTTTCGGGCAGCTATTGTTGGGAGATATAGAGCCATTGCCATCAGTTGCACCTGAGGGTCCTGAACTAGTGGAGTCATGTAAGAGATTCTGTAGGTTTTGCTGCTTCTTTTCTTGAAGCTGTTGCACTTCTTCCCCAGTAATTCCCGAAGACGACCTCCCTTCATCACCTGTGATATTTGACATTCTGCTCTCACTACTAGAGAAGACAAAAACCAGGGCATTTAATTTCCTTCGTATCTGGTGAAGAAAACTGTTTCTACATGCTACTATTATTCAAATCTTGTATGACATCTGCAGGCAAATGCCCCTAACAGTTGATGGGTATATTATACTAATTGCCATTCTATGGCAATAACTTTTAATTTATTAGAAGTTTTAATCTGGAGTGGCTTATGATATACAGAAATCAGGTTATTTAATCTCAATTTCTTAAGATTTATACATAGGGTTTGAATCAGTTATTAAGTGAACTCCATACAAATATACATTCAAGTTGTCTGGAAGGACTTGCAATTAACTTGGAGGTACTCAGCACCATTCACTTGAAGATACTGAATTTAATTTTCTTAATTTACATGAAAGGTAGATTAGTTCCTTTAATTATTTAGAGGGTAAATTAGTTCTCTCTTATTGAGGTGTAGAGTTACGGACTATGATGTTAAAGATTGATCCAAGGTAACAATCTTTAATATCAAGCGATTTTTGAGTGACATATTTTTTGTCCTGATGACATATATAACAAATTAAAGATACAAAATGGGCATGCATCTGGATATTTCAAGTTACGAATTCCAAGCTCAGTGAGAAACAAGAAGCAGCCCGGCTATAAAATAAATGAGAAACAACAAACAGACACAAAGGTAGAATTACAGAAATATCAAACACAGGCTAAATTCTGAAATTCCAGTCAAATAAATTCATTCTAAGACCATTGGCAAGATGATACTCCTTCAAAAACTAAAGGGTTATCAATACGGATAACCAAACATCAACACAACAATGTAAAGACAGACAGACGTACTATCCCATCTTTGTATTAGGGTCGCTCTTATTCAATTTAGAGGTTAATTAATTATGATAAAACCTAATATAAGAAGACCTAAGCAGCATTTGGATGGATACTGGTACCTGAAGCTGAAAATGCTAATTGACATAAGCAAAGCAACTTCGTGGATAAAACCAACACAAAAGAACGGCTAAATGCCTTATATTCCTCTCCATGAGCTTATTTTATTGAAAAATAAGTCTTGTCAAATGATGTTTGATTAAATTAAGTAAAAATAAAAATTAATGGATACTCTAGCGAGATTAAAATATTTTAGCAATCATAATCATAAAGATGAACTCTGCCTATTTGATCTTAGATGGGGTCGTTTGGTATTATTTTCAAGCAACGCAATTAGAGAGAATTTGTTTCTATTTGCGATAAGTCCAAGTAAAATGGAAAGTGGATTTTATGGTCCAAGAGTTTAATTATGTCGCAAAAAGAGAAGCTGGTAGTTTAATAATCATATCAAAGACAACTTATCAACAAGACTATAGCCTATTGGAAACTCGCTCCAACTTTTTTTTATTTGCTTTGTAAGATAAGATTAATGTCTGCAATCTGACAATCAGCGGAGTCTTAGCTCTAGTTTTCAAAAATATATTCCAAAGCGTGGTTGCAAATCAACAGCTGGGTAAGATTAAAAAATGAAAATCTTTTAGGATCCATTAACCTTTTGACTAATTGAAAGATAATGTAAGGGAAACACAATCAAAATCCTTATACGTGATATGATAGCAACATTAAATAGCTTTGTTTCCTTGAGCATTAACACGGTGGATTAGTTTAGGTAACTCCGCCACCGCCCTCAAAGAAGGTGGGGTCTATAAAATACTTATGCAAAGAAAATTTGCAGCTAAAAACTAGGCCTGAAATGGACGGGCCCATGGTCTGCCTTAGGCTTTTGACTGATGTAACCAACCCACCACTTACATTTCAACTGATGTATGTTTGCATTGGCACCAGCGAATGCCATGTACAATCATCCTAATCTGATCAAGGATAAGTAAAAAAATAAAGAATCGCATAATGTGATCAAGAATGAGGAAAGATTTATTATAATATATAATTCCCGTTTCTGTATTATTTGTGCATTGTTGAGACTTGGGAGGTATCATCTTCAAATTTACGACAAAAAGGGACCTTCTTACGAGTGGCAGCACAAGTCACTACAACTGGCCAAGGATTTGACCCTTTTAGACTCTCAGTAAGCTTGTTTTTCAGATGATTTTATTACATTATTTATTAAATAACAAGTATTTTTATAAAAAAAAAAACACTCACAAAAGCCAAACACCAAATGACTTCAAATTTTGCAAAGAAGCTCAAATAAGGAGCAGAGCAGTTATAATTATAAATTTTCCTCCCTTTCACTAACAAGACAGCTTAGTTTGAGTTCCCAAATTCTAATTGAAGCCAAGGAAGCAGAAAGAGGAAAAGTGTATAGCTGTGCTATAACATAACTTAAGAAGTATACAATGTATTCATTATTGCATGCATATTTTAAAATCACAACAAGAGAAGCTATTCTTATTACAACAAAATGATAATTATAGATTCTTACCTTTATATGAGAAGGCTACAAACTTTTAGAAACTCGATCAAAACCTGAGAGTTGAGCAGCAGAAAAAAGATTTTCTGCCTGTCAAGGATTGAGATTGGGGCTAAAATCCTTCGGTTGTCAACTGTTCTAACATAAAATATCTTGCCTAAGTCATCTGACTCCTGTTTTATTGAACTTTGTTGTGTCAACAAGTCTGCCACTAGCCAGGCAAGCAAAAGAACGGAATGCTAAAACCCCACTTGGTGACTGCTGGGATGTCTCGGACCTGGGACTCATCAACTATGTTGGTGAGTCCAAGCGCTTCTCTATTGTGAGTCTGCAATAGTGTCTTTAACACCGTTGTTTAGACCACCACCAACCTTTCTCTTTCTCTTCTGTGGAGCCTCCCTATCCTTTCTCTTCCTCTTCGGGCTTAGGTACCCAAAAGCAAAAGCTTCCAATGCTTTTGTGGTTAATGGCCGATTTCTTGTACTCTGCCTTCTATTGTTCATAAGGAGCTGCTGATCTATGCTAGACTTATCATCAGCAAGTTTTGACTCCTCAACTTGCTGCCTTGGTTCAAACACAACAAAGGATTTGTTTTCGCAAGAATTGTCATTATTCTGCACTGCATCTTTGGATATTTCATCATTTCCAAAATCTGATGAAACCTGAGGGACATTCAAGTCTATGAATGGATGGCGTTCAGGTTTGACTGAAGAGACTTCTTTATCCAAGCAATTCTCAGATACATTGCCCTCGTTGCTCCTATCAGGACTGTCTTTGGCTAAAGAACTGGCAAGCGATAAATTTTTAGACGGACCAAGTTGGAAAATCATGTCCTCACATGCATCATGTGAGATTGACCTGCAATGTGACTCCCTTCCATCTTGCTTCCGATCCATCGAGATATTCTCAATGCTGCAGCTAGACTCTTCATGGATACCAGCCATTAAATCTTGCTGTTCAGTAATAGGGGCAAAACACTTCAGATTGCCAGAATTTTCCTTCTGGCAGAAATGAATATTTGTGGATGATACCTGCTTCCTCTCCTCAAATGAACTGGAGTTATGAATTGCATGATTTTCCACTGCTACATTTGTAGAAGCAGGGGTGTTAGACAAACGATTATTCAAAATGATATTTGCACAATCTGATGAGTCTGCACATGCTCCCTTATCAGTCGTGTCATCTGCATTTGCGATATTGGTTTCTTCTTCTTCATCTTCTGAATCCTCAGAGGTACCTTGTTCAGATTCACTGGAAAGGTTAGAAGGGGTAGATATAGTAGTAGTTTCAACCGGTAAACTTCTAAGCTCTCTCACTTTCAATCTTCCTTCTCCTTGAAGCAAACTGGTATCTACAATTGTGAACTGCATTAGATGTCGGTTGTAATTTGACTTGCGTGGCTGGAGGTAACAACGATGTTGCTTATTTGACAAACCATCTGAGTCTTGCTTCATTGGTTGGTCCAACCTTTCTTCTTCCTTGTGTTCACCACCTTTAGCAGCTTCAATTTCAAGCTCAAGAAGGGCTGGTTCTGATGCAACTTTATTCAAGACATCAGTAACAGAATCAAAATAGTGGTCACCTTTGAAAAGTCTCCTTCTTGAAAACTTCTTCACACCCGGTATAAGGAACACCAGAGAATTCTTTGAATTAGGAAAACTATGATCCTTAGGCTGCTCAGAGTGCCATCCTCTTGCTAAAAGACGAGGCCAAACAGCTTCCCAGAATAGATCACTTGATCGAGCTTTACTTAACCTAAAATCTCCTGTTAGAAACCTGATAATGTCTGTAGATGTAAGAGAGGAGCATGCTTTGCCAACTGGTATTTCAGGTTGGATAGAAACTATATGATTGGTTTTTATCGGCTCCATGGCATTGCCTGTGAGATCTTTCTTCCCCTTGCCAACACCTACTGCTTCTATAAGATTATTGATGCCAACTGCATTCTTTAAATTGAAAATGTATTCCTCAAATGAAATTTTTCCCTCGCCAAATTTCCTAGAATCCTGAAATGATTACATCATTAATAAACGGGACATAACATATATCTTTTATAATAAATAAGGATTTTGACCTAGTTGCAGAATTATAGCCAAAACTATTGCATCAAATAAGTGTATAAATGTCAACAATGAATAGAATTAAAATATTAAAAACTCAACCAACAAATCAGCATTATACAATAGTAAAGATAGGCTGAAACGACAGGAAAAACACTAAGGCTGGATCAAAACCACCAGAATGGAAGCAATACTTGCAAGGGTGTGTCTAGGTGTGCATTAAACAACAACATCAGCACATAATACTAAGGGGTTTATCGATGTAAATAATCAAAAGATAGTATCAAGGATGAAGGTGTGCATATATCTAATAAAATATTTTTTAAAAATTAAGGAAAAATACCTCAAGTAACACATTTTTGCATTCCTCTGAGACATAAGAAAATAGTCTTGATAACAGTTCCTGCTGCCTCCATCCTGTAAATATCTTTTGGCCATGCACAAAACGTCTGCTCCTTAATTTCTGACACTCAGACCATCTGCGATATCCATCAGACCTGTAAAACTTTCCATAATAGAAAGACAATATGTCCCCCATCCCTTTACTGTCAACAAATCTCTTCACAAGGTTAAGATTTTTGCCAAAGATATACAAAGCCAGGAGGAAACTTTCAAATTCAATTTGCATCCAAGATTCACTAACAGAACCAGGTAGAGGACAGAGGACTCTTTCTACCTGATCCAACTTAGTTTTTGACTCCTGTGTTAAGACTAGATCAACATCCATCTGATCACTGTCAGTTGTACAAGGAAAGTTAGAACATCCAATCACATCTTGCCCATTGCACAAAACAGAATCCTGAGATTCAACTTTGGGTTCTGCATACTCATCATTTGAAGTAATCTGGCTCTCTTCACTATTCTCGAACTCGACAGTTCCATTGATATTCTCCCCTTCAGTATTTGTCCACAAGAGTGGAATGGGTAACCCCAAAGAAAAACCGTTTGAGAGATTAACCATGATTCCTGAACCAGTTGGTGCATTTATAAGTTGCAAAAGATCATATTTCGTTATGAGAGGTGGAATATCTGCCTGGTACTGATATCCAACACAGGGAAGAACCTGTGGGTCTCCAAAAATATCATTCACATCAGCAGAACAAGGAGAAGGCAACTTCTCTTCAGATTCATCCACAATGATTTCCATGTTGTTACCCAAATGAAGAGAATTCATCTGCAAAATTGCAGCGGAAATTCGACTCAGAATCAGCATGTACACAATCTTATACTATTAAGTATTTACGAATGATGTTGGCAAATCATGAACCCTTGAAGAGAAATGTTCTTAGTTATGGGCCTGAATCTGACCACCAAGAAAAGAAAAAGGGGAAATTTTCATTTCTTTTAGATGAAAGTATATGCTGATGATAAATCCCCTGTGTGTTAAGCTCTTAAATACCGTAAATGCTAAAGTTGAAAACTTAAGAACAAGAAACAATTAAATACAAAACTACATAAATGCTGAAGTTGATGAATTGAGAATAAGAAACATTATAAACCAACTCTGATGAAGAGATTATTTGTCTATCCAAATTAACTTCATCTGCAAATTATAGAAGTAAAAACTTTCCGTTCTCAGAATCAATTATGCAAAACAACACGGCCATTCCACATAATTAATAAATAAGCAAATGCCAGCTTGTAACTGTTCAAAACACCATTCCAAATTAAATAAATACATGGTCCAAATTGAAGAAGGGGGAAGGGGATGAGGGAGAAAAGGAAAATCTATGCTTGCTCCCCTTTTGCATGGATTATTTGGACAGAACCCAGATCCCTCAATTAGGGACAGAGACCCTTTTCTTTTTCATCACCAGAAACACCAATTGACTTATTTATAGCATAAAACAACCAAATAGCATCAAACGTAATTGCTTACAAGACCAGTCAAAAATTCACTTCTACTGCCAAAAGTTCATACACCCTACCAAAAAAAATAAAAATAAATAAATAAAGGGAACCTGATCGTAATATGAGAATAAAAATGACATTTATGGGAATGAAAAACCCAGAATATTTCTCCAGGTACAATTGATTAGAAGTGCTTAACCTAGACATAAAAGTTAATGCAATAAGCTTTCAAATCAAACTTAACAAAATAAAAGCCACATTCTGGAAATCTGGTTACGAACAACTATAAACATAAACAAAAACCAATCGAAACAAACATGTTGACGTAATAATTAAACTAACAAGCAATCATTAAAATACAAACTCAGAAAATCCCAACAACGATATAACTTTTAATGTGAGAAATATTGCATAAACTCATGCCAAAGAACAGCATTCAAAAGAATATATCAAGCAAAAGTCTGCAGCCATTGTTCGATTAAAAAAATATAATATAACCATATTTGATTCAACTGAAAGAAGACTAACCAGCAATAAAACTGTCATAGAAGTACAGTAAGTGACATACAACTAACAAAGCAGATAAAGAAAAAGAAAACATGCGTAGAACGATTCAGAAGAGTATTTGCTAACCTCCATAAAAGAACTTGAACGTCAAAACCCACGTCAAAAGACGAGCCTCCCAAATGGATCTTTACGGTTATTCATCTGTAAAAACCTCGATTGTCAACTCATATATTCTTTTTTCTTGCTTAAAAAATGAAAGACAACAATAAAATACAGAACAGAGGAAATAAAACATGTTACAGTAGAGTCAAAAGACTAGTCCTTATTTACCTCATATAAGAGAGAGCTGAACTTTCACGGACGAGGAAGTTGAATTCTTGAGGACTTGGCGAAGAGAGAGAGCCAAAGTTATTTATAAAGAAGAAGAACAATAAAACGAAATAAAAGCAAAGAAATTCTGTTCGCTGTTTTGAGAGAGAGAGAAAAGAAGAAGAAAAAAAAGAGAGATTAACGCTTCTGTTGTGTTTCGGTTTGTTGGATTTGAGAGTGAGACCACACGCGTTCGTAAGTGGGTTTCAATGATTTTAACGAAATTACGAAAAAGTCCGCGATGGTCTTTGCTTTTTGTAAAGGTCCTATGTTGCTTTGTTGGAATTTTGCGTAATTTTAAGACACGTTACTCTCACTTTAGGGCATGTTTGGACCGACATTTAGTGATAAGTACTTTACTTTGTGGTGGGATGCTAAAACCAGAAAACGGCACTCACTCGTATTAACTATTTGAAAATTTAATTTCTGTAATTTTCTTTTTCTGTTGTGGATCTGAAAACACCATAACGAAGATCCTATTTTCGGTGTTTGAATTTAAGAATTTTTAAAAAAAAAAAAAAAGAGAGAGAGAAAGAGAGATTGCCACGAGTGAAACAAATTTGTTTGGCATATCAAGTTCTCAGCTCATAATTCAATTAATTGAAAATTCACATACTCATATTGATTTTAAGTTCTTAATCCCTTTTTCACGTAAATATTATTTTCATTCGGATTTTGTTTGGTCAGATGGTGACGTATTTTTCAATTTATTTATTGTTTTCCATTTTAATTGCTGACATGGAGATGAAGTGGCAAACATTTATTTTTCCGGACCCACTTGGCCCTTGATCCATCTGATCTGTCGAAACAGCGGGTGGAACCCACGTAAAACCAGTTCCACAATCGGACAGTTCCCGATCCAATTCCAGCAAATCATTTGCATCCATCAAAAGTTGTATGGTCAATGACGGATGGGTATAAGCCGTCCAGTTTGTGATGTACTAAAACCGGGCCGTCCCGCCCGGTAAATGGTTCTGATTGAGTCGTATTACTAGGACTCGCCGTAATTTAGTTATAGCCAATAAATCCTCCAATATATATATATATATATATATATGTTGAAACAACAAACTTCAGCAATATTATAGTTTAAGCTTTTTCCTTTCTTTATCCTCCTTTAACAAATATAATCTTTTTGTTTATTTATTTTGTTTTAAAAGGTTTTGATTAATCTTACAAAGTTGGAACATAAATTTTATAATTAATATGTTATTAATTAATAATTATTATATTTCATATAATTATTAACTTTTTAGTCTTTACTAATATAATATTTATACAACATTAGTTAAAATTTGACATATCATACGTCTAAATAGTTAAAATATGAAATTTAGATATTATTTTGTAAGCCAAACATGATTGAGTATTTTAAATAATACTATATGTACAACCTAAATGATAAAGGCATTTGACGCAGCGTGATAATATTTATTAAGTTAATATTATTTTATCTATTTTTTATATTTATCTTTTTAATCATGTTATGCTATGTTATTAATAAAATTATATGATTAGTTTGTGTATATATCTAAATAGTATTATTGACTTTGGATTTTAAAAAAAATTTAATTAATGAGTTTAATTTATTTTTATTTAAAAACAGTTACTAATGAATTGGGCCAAGTGTTTGTTGAGCTTTCAATCGATATTAATTAATAAAACATACAATTATATGATGAAGTAAAATTATAATCATTCGATTTAAGTGAATTTACATCCATTTCATTAAGCTTAATAAATTTACTCAAATGTACTATTGAATAATATTTTTATAGCCTAAGTACAAAAAATTACAGCAACTACATATATGATTTCTTAGAGTCTTAATAACTATAATGGAGTTATTGTACATATGCCACATTTGAAATTGCAATATATTTTTATGATATTATTATGAATACCCTTGAATTTTGGTCTAATAATATTGATACCTAAATTTTAAAAAATAGACAATAATATCCAACCATTAGAGAATATTTCATTAGTTGTAATAAAATTACGTAAAATAACCAAATTTTCTTTTATAAACTAAAAAATAATGAAATAACATTGCATAGCAATCGAAAAAACACGATTCCCCATAAAAAATTCAAATTTTAATAATATCTTTTTTATTTTTTAATTTTTATTAATAATACAATTGTTAAACTAATATTTAAAATTTAAAAAAATGATCAAAACAACTACCATTTGTGGCCGTTGCAACTGTGGCAACAAATAACCACTGCAAAATGCGGCCAAAAGTGGCCGCGTGAGGCAGCCATTTGTGGTCGCTGCAACTGCAGCCACTTTTGGCCGCTTACAATAGCTGCCATTTGTGGTCTTTGTAAGGTGGCCAAATTTTTTATTATTATTTTTAAATATTTTTTATTATTTATTATATGTTGTTTGATTATAAGGATAAAAAAATGTTTGGTAAAGAATAATAATTTTTTGGATAAAATAATAATTTTATCCATTTTTAATTATTTTTAGCAAAAAATTCTCTAACAAATAGTCATTACTATCTATTTCTCAATGTTTGAGATATCGATGCTATCAGACCAAAGCTCAAGAGTATTCATTATAATATTTTTTTATTTAAGAAAAAATCTTAAAAAAATTCGAAACAGCTTAACAAAAAAAAAGTTCCTTATTTCAATGTTTAACCTCTTTTTTATAAGTGTTATTATGTTATGTTGTATAATCATTTTATAACTATACCATGTAGAGTCTTCTATCACGTAGAATCATTTTAAAATTAGGTCATTTTTAATTATGGATTCCTCAATCAATAATAAATTCAGCATAAGTTATTGGTCGATTGTGAATAAGCATTTTCTCATTTGTTTATAGGAGTTGTCAACTTTTTAAAGGAATTATATGGTCGACCAATTATATTCACAAATATTTAAACTATGTTCAAGATGTTATTAGCGTCAAATGCATATTACATTCATAATTATTCGAGCTATGTCCAGGAACCTGTCTATTGTCTTAAGTTATACATTAACAAATTTCATATTAATAGCTACAATTTATTTTTTTAATTTTAGTTAGAATTAAAATTTAGTTTGTATAGAAGTTAATTTGCATTGCTGAAAAATATGTTAAAAATAAATTAAATTAATTTTAACTCATTAAAACCACGTGCTAATATATTTTCCAAAAAACAAACGGCGAAAATGGATGGAAAAGTGAAAAGTGAAGAGGGGACAAATCCCTATTGTCATTTGTCAATAATAGGAATTCATCCCGTGTGAAATTAATTTAGAAAATTTTCTTAAATAGTCTCCATATTTTATTATTATTATTTTTAATTAATTTTTAAATTATTATTTTTTATTAATCAAAAATTTTAAAATAAGATAATTTTGTCCTAAAATTAAAATGAAACTATTTTCCTACGCTTTCCATTGAATAATTTAAATTTTTACAAATTTAGTTAAATTAAAAATTTTTAAATTGTCACTACATAGATTAAGTTTTACACAATATATTTGTCACTTCAAATAAAAAAAATAGTTGATTCTTTGTAAATTTTTAGAAAATTTTGAGAATTTTTAATGTTGTTAAAAATTTGTTAGAATTTATATTTAAAACTAAAAATAAGTGAAATTAATAAATTATAGATATAAAAAAACGAGTTAAAATAATGTAAGAAACGTTGAAAATGATCAAAACAATTAAAAAATTTGGTTGTATTTTGCCTAAACTAAACGGCGGTCAGCTGCTACCTGGTTTTCTTTAATCTCAAGGTTATATCGGGCCCGAGATGCGCCAAATGCTGCACTGTTACACCACGTGACGCAATTTTTATTTTTTTAATTAAGTCTAATTTTATTTAAAAATTCTAAATTAAATATAATTCTATTAAGTAATTAATTAATTAATTAATTAATAAGTTAATTAATATTATAAATTTACCCATTATAATAATATAATTTTGTATATGTGTTATTAAGTAATAATAATTGTAATTTAATTTTTTGTAACATTATTTATTTAATGAGTACCTTTTTGTAATTAATTATATAATAAAAAGAATAATTTAATTAATTATTATAATATATTGATTAATATATTAATGTTTAATTTCCCTTTCCCTTTTATGTTTGGTGATTGAATTAATATATTAATTGTGATTTTTTAAAAATAATATTATATATTAGTTAATATGTATGCTTGTTATTTGTTAATAATATTAATTTATTAATTTTTTTAATTTTTTAATTGTTACAGGAAAAATAACATATAGAAAAAATATAAACTTTCAGAACATATATTTTTTTCGTGCATCAGTGACGGCTTATTAAAAAATATGGGTTTTAAACTCTATAAAAGAAAAAAAAACTAACAGATAATCAAAATGCATTATTCAGACAGTCGTGTATGGGGCATTTCTTAGATATGCTAGATTTGACTTTTTCGGTATTTTGGTGTACGAGTTATTATTGCGTGAGGTGTATACCTCTAATTTACACGATTAGATATGATTTTACATAAGAAAGAAACGCATCTGATTTAGCCGTTAAGAGTTTGTACTTATCATCAGACTAAAAATACAAGATTACCCTCCCGTCCAGCAGTTAAATAGTAAATTAGGCACTCGATTGTGAGATACATATTTTTCAAAGGTAAAAAATTTATCGTATATATTTCTTGTTAAATTATACGAATGACTGAAACTAACAGAGATGAACGATGAAGATGCAGTAAAGTTGAGTTTATTTTATTTTGTGCATTGTATTTTGATTCCACACGACGACCATAGTGGAATTCAAAATTTTGTACTATATTTAGTGGACAATTTTTATGAGTTTAATCAGTATCTATGAGGTAATATTGCATGGACCATACTTTATAACTTACTTAAGAGGGTCGCATTCTAAAAATTTGAGAAAATAAATACGAAAAGATTTACATGGAGTAAGTTTGAGAGTTACAACATGTATAAATTTTCGCACGCATTTCTAATATGTCATCATTTTTTTGTACTTAATATTTTGATATTATTTATTTATTTATATATAAGCCAAACTTATATCTTAAAAATGATTATATTATGTATGAATTTTCGAGGCAATTTCAGTGTTTAGTGAGGTTTTCGGTATTCACTCCAGTGATCGCTTCTCTCGTATTATGAATTGATAACTCGAGGGATTCTATAGTTCGATGATGTTAAGAATATAATATTAGGGGATGATTTGATATGTTTTGAGATTAATGAAAAATATAAGTATATAAATTTTATTTTGTATTACGCATAACTTAAGTTTTAAAAGACAGTCCAATCTTCTGTTGGCGCTAAAAAAGAATTGAACATCATTATCATTTCTAATCTCAATAAGTTTTAATTTATACCTCGTTGCATCAATTTTAATTTTCAAAGTCATCTTATAGTTCACATTGTCGACTCCCAAAGTATAGCATACAATATTCAAAAGATCTTCAAATTTAATATCTTTTGGAGCCGAAATCCCAAAGTTACTATAATTAATATAACTTTCTTCTCCATCACTAGAACTCTCTCACTTACCTCCAAAATAAATAACAATTGTATCATGCTCCATAAGACCTAAAAAGAAAAAAAAATTATTAAAAATAAACCCCAAAATAAACTAGAATAAAAAAAAAATCTTGTGATATTGTAATATCTAAAAATAAAATAAAATAAACATAAAAATACTAAATAACAAAGACACAATTAAAATAATTTTTAAAATAACAAAAAATTATGTGGTGCCACATGACAACATATGATTACGCCACAAGGCGTAAAACAATGCACCATCATGGACATTAAGTCCGCGATGCCGCAACGAGATGCGTTTAATGAGCGCATCTCGGGGCCATCTCGATTCCGAGATTACCCCTAAGATGCACTTAGATGGCCTCGAGATTTTTATTGAGCGCATCTCGGGGCTATCTCGGTTCCGAGATGACCCTTGAGATGCGCTTAGATAGCCTTAAGATTTTTAAAACTAGAAGGCAGTGAGATGCCACACTGGGTGCCGTCTAGTTTCAACCAAACACACTAAAAAGAAATCATATTTTTGGTCAGATTTTAACATTTTTTTACATCATTTTAACTCATTTTTTACGTTTAGTTCATCAATAACATCTCTTTCTATTTTCAAATGTAATTTTTTTTTACTAATTTATAACAAATATTAAATTTTTTAAAAAATATAAAAAAAAAAAACTTACAAGAATCTGCTATTTTCTTGATTTGAAATAACAAATATGTTTAACAACACTCAATTTAAGCAATGACAACTTTAAAAATATCGGTTCTTGATTTGAAGTAATAAATATGTTTAGCAACACTCAATTTAAGCAATGACAATTTTAAAAATATCGGTCCAACAATATAATTCTTAGTTCAATAGAGAAACAAAAGAGAAGACTTATAATTTTTATTTGGAGTATAAATATCCTGTTATGAAATGTTTGGTTAATAAAAAATGATGAATTAAAAATTAATTAAAATAATAATAACAAAATTTTAGAGTTATTTATGAAAATTTCTTCCCACCCCCCCCCCCCAAAAGTTTCCAGTACTCTCATTAATCTATATATCATCAGTGATTAACTGATAAATGATCAATGGTTTTCATTAAAGCGACCTAAATATCATATAATATACTGATGGATGGTTCCTAAAGTACAAGGGCTATTACATGTCATGTGAAGCTCATCCCCCCAAACATAACATGATTAAGAAGACTAGTTTAGCCATTCATATACATTAAAAGATTAATATTTTATTGGTATATGTTTCTGCTACATTAATTTAAAATTATTTGCTATAAACTTATTGTTCGAAAAAATACACTTAATATAAAATTGAAATAAAATATAAAAAGATTTCTCAAAACTAAATAAACTCTGAAAGGAACATGACATGTAGATTTTTATTTTATTTGGTCAAGACGATTTAATTATCTAATTAAATTCAATAATTCAAGTTTTGTTTCTCAATCGGGCCAAGAAAACCCAATGGACAGGAGGCTTGCCAATATATCTTGAGCCCAACATCCGAGAGGCTCTTGTTTTATTTCTAAAAATTTACGAGTCATATGCTAAATCTACCCAACTTTTTGTACTGTCCTAATTAATGAACAAGTGGGGGACGAATACACAATTAGTAGGGTGTATTTATCAATCACTCAGTTAGCCTCTTATTCATATTCGGGTCTGATTTAATGGCCGCAGCAAAATTTGATAAGGAGGTTAAAATTGAAAATGTAAAGGAAATTCTAATCAAGTCATTTCACTTCCAATAAGTCCCGATTGATCCCACAAATTTTCTTCAACGTCATGGTGTTATGATATTCAGAAACCTTATGATCTGTACATGATTTGGGCGAAAACCAATAAGGTTTAAGAAAAGTGCATCCTTTTGCACTTGAGTCAAATAACCCATCTTCTCATTGTAACACTTTTTTAGTTTGGCAAATGATGATCAGGTTCTTCTAACAGGTTGAAAGGGTATCTTGTTCTGATTATTTTGTCTCTTTTGATCGGAACTTCAATCCACCGAGATATGGGCCATTATATTTGAAAATAAGAACGAATGTCACCGGATTGGGTTTGGAGGGATATTTTTAAATTTGTATTAGTATTCGGTTAAAAAAATAAAATATTAATTTTTTTAAAATTTATTGTAGATTAAATTTTATTATTAAATTTGTTTTAGCGTATTTGTACTTATTATTATATACATAAATTTTAAGCGAATTTTAAATTATATAATAAAATAATAATAACCTTAATTTAAATAAAAAATTATAAAATATAACAATTATAAATTTATAATCATATCATTACTTTAAAAATCTTATCAATCAAAATACATCAATTTTATCCGTATTATTTATAATTTCTTGAAGTGTTGTTGGTATTTGATTTTAATCCATCTCAATTTTTATTGTTGGAAACTCATTTGCATTACTAGCATGGAGCTTTCATCACTTGTTGAAAATAATAAATTATTACTAACATTTGTCTATTCAATAAGAAGGTATTAAAAATTAATGATAATATTAAAAAAATAATCAAATTATTTTACATAATAAATTGTTAATATAATCAGGTTCATTTTCTATTAATGAGTGTTGGGGTTGAGTTATTCTTTTTGTTAGTATAAAAAACTATCAGATGGTTGGATTGTGAGTCAAATATATTTTCATTTGTAGAAGAATATAAATTGATATTTAATATTTCAAAAAGTTTGTTCTTAAAAAAATAGTGATTTGCTTTTAAAAAAATAAAGAATAAAAATTCACCAAATAAATAAAGAATAAACTCACACTGGTTGAGCTGTAAGTTTGAAAAGAAGACGAGAATAAAGAAATTTAAAATTTGTTACAATGAAAAAGACGGCTGCGGAGCAAAAGAAGTTTAAGTATTTAACCTTAGAAAATAAAATAAGTAATAAAATAAAATTAGGGTTACATTTTAAGTTTTAACTTGAAACTATTAAAAAATTATTTTTTTTAAGAAAAGTTAAAAATAGTAATATTTGTTGGTATGCAAATACCTGCAACAGGTATCTGCGAATTTTATATCGAACTCGTACTCGTATCAAACCCGCTTCAAGTTTTACCAAATCTTTTTCAATATTGATGAGTTTTAATAAGTTTGTAGGTATTTTTGTCATCCCTAAAAATGAGAGGTGCCGTTATAAAGAATAAAAAATAATAATAATAATAATTGTTGACCTAGAAAAGTAAATTTTTTTTTGAAACAACAAGTTTTAAATTTATTTAGTTAAAAATGAGATTGGACTTTCCATTGATGGGCTGCAATACACTAAACCTCGCCTAGTGAGTGTAGTATTCTTGCAATATAGACAAAGCAGGGTTAAGTTTGACTAAAAGTTTTTTTAGTAAAAACTCTCCAGTATTTAAGTCAATTTATCTAAGATGTGGAAAAAAATGTGCAAAGTTTTTGCTTGGAAAAGAATTGTATACCTTGGGTTGTGGTTGCTATACCCTTTTTATAATCGGTCCTTGTTGTTTTGTCTCGAAAAATTTGGGTGAGAAATTTGGTAATAAATCGGAGCATTATCTTCGTCGTAATTGACAACTATCTTAAGAAATTAATGAGATTGATCTTAATTCTTGTGATTCTCAATTTTTTTATTGTGGTGATTGATAAAGATCCCTTAAATTATGAGATCTTATAATAACGAGAGCTTTTGAGCTCCTTAGTGTTCACTATGCTTAGAAAGTTATAAATGAGTATTATTTTTGTAAGTATGAGCAAATGAACCTTTTAGCTCCCAACCCATCTTAAAGGGATTTGGAATGAACTTGTTTCTTAATTCCTCCTCAAGGTTCTAACTGTGGTTATCGAAAAGGCCCTCATTTCCACTGAGCAAAATAGGCCCCCTGTTATTGGCACATTTGAGATGGGCTTAGGTCAGGCTGAAGCCTTGGTTTTGGGCCAACTGAGGGGGAAAAATAATAATAAAAGTGTATATGTTTTTTTGATGAGATTGTATAATTCAGAATCCCACAAAAAACACTGTTTCTAATAATAATTTAAACATGTTATCGTGATTTAATTAAATTTATACCAAAAAGATCTTTAGATGATATAAAAATTAAATAATGCATATATATTTTTAGTTGCATCTTAATTAAAAGAAAAATCAGTTAGCGATAAGTGAACACTGCTTTTTTGTTTGCCTCTCAAAATGCCAAAAGACTTTGAGGTTTCAAGCATTAAGTTCCAATAGTAAGTTATATTCTAAAGCACCGATGGGGTGGTTAAGATACGCAATCTAGTAGGCTTTGGTTTCAAAAGTTAATTTATGGCTGACTCTCGCAGAAATTGCCAAAGTAATTAACGAGAAGTAGTTTGTCATAATGTCCAATCTATTAATCGGAATCCAATATCGTGGTAATTTGATATATAACTTTTGTTGTATATTTATAATCTGCAAACACTAAACAAAGAACTAAGTGCTGGAGCATCCACTGAGGGACGTTCAAGTGGTTATGTTGTGTGTATCACAAAAAAGAATTAATTAATGAACACAGAATTAATTAAAAAGTTGTATTCCAAAAGCAGGAAACCTTAGTTACGGGCATACAAGGTTGGGTAAAGAGAAAAATAAAAACTAGACAAAGCGAAAGAAGAGATAATGAGATCACGATCAGTATCTTTATATTCCTCAATCGTAGATATTTTGGCATTTTCGTGCAAAGCCTACTGTAAAAAGCTGAAAGCTGAAGATTCAAAATATTTGTTCAGATCAGCTAAGATGCCCACTAGAGAAGATGGAGAGACGAATCTCAACAAAGCGAGAAGGTGGCCTCTTAAAAAGGAGAACAGAATGTTAACTTTCTCAACGGGTCGATCCTCAAAAAACTAAAAAAAAAAAAAAGACCTTGTTCATAAAGTCTTTTTCGGTACTGATTTACTGCAGAACCTCTACTAATTTATTAGCATAGTTGAGAGGGAGAATAATCGCTTTGCCAAGTCCAAATCTTAGATGGGTAATTTAGCATATACGATTTTAGTTGAAATGATTATACAAATTTACTGAAGAATGCAACATCTAGGGTTTTACTGGTTTACACTTTGGAGCGCAATGAACTTGACAGATTGATGATAGTGGCCGAAAAAGAATTGATTTAAATAAATCTTTGGATGATGGATCAATACAAGTTGTAGCACAATCATACGAACTCATCAAATGAGAAGTATATGAGTACATACACATATTACATATACATAAACTAAGAAAAAGATTGTGTCTTCTGTTTTGTTTCTTGCTTTACTTCAGTTCATCAGCCTAACGACCGCAGTGTAGTATATATGCATTTCTTTGCAAAACCTGGACCACAAAACATGTTCTCTAAACAGTGATTTCACGCAGGGAAGTACAGTTAGATGATGAAGATTAGCTAGTTGAGCAAAATGACCTTTCACGACAAGCGATAAACTTGGGACATATATCAAGATACGTTAATATTAAATTCAGGATGGGACATATTCCGTAAACATGTCAATTAATTTAGTTTAGTCCGGAGGAATTGCAGAATATGCATAAAGCTATGTACATGGACCTGTTGTTATGTATGATTATTAATTCTCATACTTCTGCACTCCATTTGCTTTCTATTGGCTGTAAGCCTGTACTTGGGTAATGCATCTTTCACCCAACTGTATATGGTTGAAAAGAGATGAAAAAAATTCGTCAGTAAGGTGAAAGTGAGAGTTTTGACTTGGGATTTCAAACTTTAGACCATGACATTTTCAATGGAATGTCTCTTGTCATTTAGTGCATATGTATTACACTTTGATAGGTTACTAATCAAATCATAATTAGTTAAATGATGATGCTCATTAACATTAAACTATTAATGTGCTTTATATTTATTTTTAGATTAATTAAAGAAACCTAATATATATATAAATGTACAAAATACTAATCAATTAAGAAAGAATCAATTTCTTACTAAAAAGAAACTTAAATGTATAAATAATTTTCGGCGCAACGGTTCTCTGATCTTTTTTTTAAAAAAAAACTTAAAATATTTAAAAGAATTAATGAAAATTTGAGATAAATATAATGTTTAATTAATCTTCAACCTCTTTTCACTTTTTACAAATTTTCTCTTGATTCTCCGACCTGTGAGATCATGATGTTTAATTTAAAATGTATAAGCATCTATTCATAGTTGGTTGACATCATCAAAATATATTTTAGTAAAAAAAATAATAACTTAAACTGGAAGCTTTAGTACTAAACCGTTTAATTAAATCATAAAATTAATAATTAATTTACATAATGGGGAGTGCGGAGATGGTTTAACAATCATGATAATCAATGTGATAATTGGTAAATATTTCGCATCTACTAAAAAATAAATTTATCATCATTTGCCACGCAATCCTAGAGCTATAGATCTCAATGGATTATTATATATACAAGTCTAGAGTTGCAAGATCCGACCATAACCTTTACTAATTTAGATTAGAAAGTACAGTGATTTGCCATTGTTTAAGAGTGACATAATCTCAAGTAAAAACCTAAGTATTAGGTAGTCCAATATTAGGGTTTTTAATTTATGACAAATGGCTTCTTTTTAGGTCATAGTTTGGTTGTATCTAGACTGCAAGCAGCATACGTGCAACTATTTAGTCCACAAATTCAAATTAACAGCAATTTTTAAACATAATTTAGTTCAAAGTTATTGACAGCATTATGGCTTCGAGGACTAAACGGGGGGGACCATTTATTCCTGTAATTGATTAAGTGTTGAGTTGTTTTCTTGAAGCTTTTTAGGGTTCATTTCCTATACCCACACCCAATAAACAGACGGTTACATTATTAAAAAAGAACCTAACTCATGCTAACAATGGAAATTGCCTGCCACTGTGTCCACCAATGATGCTGACCATAGTCCACGTCGTTACGTTCCACGTCATCGTTGCGAAAACCTTTACCATCTCCATCACATACAAATGGACATTAGCGTACATACATAGACGTGTACATCTATAAATAAGCGAGTTAGAAGCTGATCAAGAAGCAACGTGTCTGTGTTTAACAGGATATCAAGTTTCTCTTTATAGAAAGATGGTTGATAGAATAGGCAATTTAGACAGAGAAGGCTGCTATAAGTATAACTTTGCAGGTGCTAGTAGCGCCTCATCAGCTGGCGAAGATGGTGTCATTAAGGAGCAAGATCAATTGCTTCCTATAGCTAACGTGGGCAGAATTATGAAGCAGACTCTGCCTCCGAATGCAAAAATCTCAAAAGAAGCAAAAGAAACCATGCAAGAATGTGCATCTGAGTTCATAAGCTTTGTTACTGGAGAAGCATCAGATAAGTGCCACAAGGAGAAGCGCAAGACCGTGAACGGGGATGATATTTGCTGGGCGCTTGCAACTCTAGGGTTTGATAACTATGCCGATCAATTGAGAAGGTATTTGCACAGGTACAGGGAACTTGAAGGTGAGAGAGCTAATCAAAATAAGCAGCCTAGTAGCGATGAAGCTAAGAATGGAACATCAAACTTCAAAGGTGAGCCACCAAATAATCCAACCGTTTCCTCTACGGTTCTGAAGTTTATTGTTACTGACACAAGCAATGGCTCCGGGCGATTCTGAAAGATATCTCTGCACTGGTAACGTTTTCTTTTGTCCTAAATCAAAGATATATATTGCCTATGGTTATGATGGTGTTAGATGTGTGGAGATGTTTCCTGATCTTATTGCTTGTATGTTATTGGCTTTAGAATTATGGAGAATTAGAGCTGATCTTTGTATTTTCCCTGTAAAATTATGAATTTCATAGCAGCTAGCTTTATAAGGAACTTGAATGAAAGTTGTATCTTGGTTTGTAGTTGGGAATTTATATAAAAATAAATATCTAGGGTTTGGTTTTCAGCTGTTTGCTGATAACTATTAGATGTTTCTTAAACTCATCCATCTCCTGACCTTATTCTAAACCTGAATGAAGTAGAAATTTTCCAATAAGAGGGTTAATGTTTTACACCTGCTAGAAATTAAGGAAGAAGGACATCTTTACCTCAAGAGAACAATTGGAACATTGAATTAGTCCGTGCTCGATGCATAGTAGATGCAAAGAATGCAATATGGTATTAGTCTTGAGCTCTCTGTGTTTGATTGCCATTCTTCTAATATAATCTCTTTTCAATTGTGAGTTTTAAGCATATTCTAATCACATCTTCTTATATAACCCAATGATCACACAAGAAGTGAGATACTTAGGGTTTCATCAGTAACTCATTTGTGTGAAGCCAGATACGAATACATACATTTCCCAGTTTCTGGTTGATCCTGCTGCGGAATACCGAATGTTGATATGCACGAACGATTTTGCAAATATAATTTACTATTTTATGAAATAATACGATGGATATATATATATGTATATATATATATATGTTGCAATTCGTTCTCTTTCTCTCTGACTTGGGGAAACACTTAGCTTCGGCAATCGATTAAAGCTATATTCTGCATTCTGCTGTATGTTTCCTGTATATAAGTATGCTGATATATGCATAGACGTCACCAGGTTGCTACAATACACTTTCGTCATTGATAAATACGGTCTTTGTAAATCCGCAAATTAGGGCATCCTACTGAGAGCCGTTCAACTTTGTTCCCGGGACCACAATATTGTGATTCTACATTACAAGATTTGTCGTGAAAGCCCCCATCATGTCTCGATCATGCTGCCATTAATTTACTTTTATATATGTTTTTAAATGGATTTGGAAGGGCTCCCAAAAACTGAGGATCACTAAACTGTCTAGGTCTTTGGAAGTAATGTGTGTAGATTCTCAGCAACAGAGACTAGGAAAAGCACAATACGATTATATCAGAAAAAAAATTCGAACTTCTGTAACGTTTCTCTAGTTTAAAGTTGTTGTTTAACCATTTCAAAGATACTGTCTGATCTTTTCTTGATAATCACAAAAAATGAAGAAGATTATACTGGACTTGAGACAGACAACAAAGCGTGAACCAATATTGTAATTTTCGGATAGTAATTAAAATTTGTTCCAATGGTTCCATCAAGAGCAAAGATTCAACAGGGCACGTGGGCGTTTCTCTTGCTCATAAATGCCTAGGAACATTAATTAATCAATAAGATGTTAACGGCTCTTGTTTTGGCTCCAGCGAACCGTACGTCATAATGCGACAAAGAGCATGTGGATCATAATTAGTTCTCCATGTGACACCTAGCAACTCGTCGTCAAAAGCCATGGTTACACATTTTGGAGTTGGTGAAATGCACATTTTCTAACTGAGCGAATTATGAAATTAAGCATTTTTGCCGACCACTGAAATTTTTTAATAAAAAAATTACTCTTTATTGTATTAGTTGATTTATTTAATTAAAAAATAGTTGGTATTTAAACTTACACGTAGAATAACATTTTTACTTATAAATTCAAGATTTTTTATTAAGTAGTATCAGAATTAAATCTTGATAGTCATAATAAATTTATTATCAAACAAAAACGGTTGTTTAATAAATAGTATTAAAGTCAAATTCTAATAATTAAAATATAAATAAATTTATTATCGAATGAAAATGGCCAGTGTTAATCCTTCACCTATAAAAGTTTTATTCAAAAAAAAATTGTTGAGTAAATTATTTTACATTGACTAGATAAGGGTGATAATTAGCTTGATAAGACTCCCCCAACAAGTGATATTAAAAACAAACCCTGATAAGTAAAATGTGAATGGATTCATTATTAAATAAAATGGTTAGTATTAATCCTCCACCAATAAAATTTTTGTTCAAAGAGAGATTGTTAATTAAATTAATTGTCCTACAGTGACTAAAAAAAAATTGATACTTAGAATTTATAATTAGAATACTCTTTTCATTTATCAACCTAACTTTTTTAGATTAGACACATAAATCTTAAATTTTCACATATTATTAGAATTTTGCATAAAACATTATGTACGTAGTATGATTCAATTAATTTTCCCTATCATCAATTCAGCACAATCCATGTACCGCTTTATTTTATTAATTCAACAATACTAAACACTTTTTAATTAAGAAAGAATTTATACATAACTCACAGTCTATATATTTTCAATTTTTACATGATTTAGAAACATCTCCTAAATCGATCGACGGTTTCATGAGAAGGACACCCTAGTCAAAGGGATTGATAGATTCCCGAGAACAGTCTTTTGAAATCATGGACTTGACTAATAACTATATATAATTTCTTTTAAAAATTAATTGTTTATCAATTTCATGAAGCATTCATAATATACAGGTAAGTCTTTCTCTTGGATAAGGTGGATAGAGTGGCAAAAAGAGTATGTATATGTATATGTCTATTTAGGCATAGATTATTATTCATCATCAGCCTTTTTGATTGTATATCTCTCGTTCATCCTAGGCCAATGGCCATAACTATGCGGGTTTAAGATATAACCGGTTTCGGGATCGTGCAAGTTGCTGTTCAATTAACAGTTCTTCTCTTTATCTAGTCATTATGCGATGATAGTCGACTTCTTAGTTGAAGCTATTATATATTAAAATAAGCACAAGAAAATATTCAATCTTTGACTTGACATATATATTCTTAGACTTTCTTGTACATAATTGGCAATTCTACTAGAACAAGAACATAAACCATTTACCAAACAGACAGATTATACACAAATGCATTAGAATTGAAGTGTTGGATTTATTGGCCTGAGGAGTGGGCTCAAGTGTTTGCTAATAATTTTTATATATGACACTTAGTTCATACCTTATTCTATACAAAGTTGAATATTTCTCGCTGATCGAATTTCTCCTTCACAATTTTGGAAGATGACTTCTGTTATGATATTATTCAGCTCCTCTACGCTAACCATCTTAACTTATCAAGCTTTCAACTTTATCCATTAATATTCTTCTATCACTTAAATTGAGTCCTAAAGCTCGTAAGTCATTCCCACTTTAAGCATGCGCTTGTGAGGAATATCAAACACTTTGTCACTTTGTCTCAAATTCTTCTTCAAGAAATTGTAAGCGTAATCTATTAATATCCTTTTCCCAATACTTGATCCTTTTCCTGCAACCACCTCGCTCTCACCAATCAAGTGAACAACACCAGCTCTCCAAGCTTGATCCAGTATTTCAATCTCTCCTTGAATTGCCTCCTCTTGATTCTCTTCACGAGCTAATTTTGTATCCCCAAGTTCATTCTCATCAACATTAACGAAGTCTTCTTGACCTTCAGTGATCTCCTTATTCTTGACAATAATTTGAGATAGCCACAAATCTTCTTTTATAAACTCTTTTAATTTTTCAAGTAATATTCTTTCAAAGGGCTCTTCCTCATTGCGTATATCCGTGTATCCATATCTTGCAACACAGCGAAACACATTCAAATCTTTCGGTTCCACTCTACGGAAAAGGAACCGCTCTTCTGCAGGCACCTTGCTAATTGGAAGTGATTTGATGGAGACAAATACGAGGACTGAGTGCAATGCAGGCACATTTTCCACATAATGCTTGAAGATGGGTGGAATGCCCTGAACAAGCTCTGAGTAGAACATGGCCAGCCCAGGAATTCGATAAAACTCTCTGTCTGCAGCTATCTCCTTTATCCTCTCAGGAGAGATCTTATTATCAAGCTCATAATAGTACTTTCTTCGATACACATCGTTCCAAACGTACGTTATAGTCATTAAAACTGCAGCAAAGGCTAATGGCAAGTACCCTCCTTGGTCAAATTTGTAAAGAACAGAACTTAAATAGACTAACTCCACAGAACCAATGATAAGAACATAGGAGATGATGAAGATAATGTTGGATTTCCATATCATTATCATGATGAGTACTAGCAAGGATGATGTCAGTGTCATTACAAATACCACAGCAATCCCTGTATTAAGTAATCAATTCATCAGCTTCATTTGCTATTTGGATTTAAGTATACTAAGAAAAAACAATTTTTTTTTTTAAAAAAAAAGAAAGAAAAAAGAATAGTTGAGAATTAATTACCATATGCATTGCCAATTTTTTCAGTGGTCTTGAAACCAAGAGTGACTCCAACACAAGCAAGCATTAGTAAGTAATTGACTTCAGGAATGTAAACTTGTCCTTCATATTTAGATGATGTGTGCACAATTTTCACGCGAGGGAAACACCCTAATGAAAGGGATTGTTGGATTATAGAGAATGTCCCTGAAATCATGGCTTGACTTGCTATGATTGCCGCCAATACGGCCACCACAAACATTGGCCAATATAAAGGACCTGCATGCGTTGTCATTTCACCACACAGTTAACTTAAGTGATCAAATATATTGAAAATAAATAAAATTTTGGCAATGCATTTGTTGTTTACCTGGTATGGACTTGAAGAACGTCTCGCTTACAAGATCAGTGTGCTTGCGAAGAAACGAAGCTTGTCCAGTATATGCCAAAATGAGAGCTGGATAGGTCACTGAGCACATACTTATTTGTATCGACCGAACTGTGAAGTGGCCAACATCCGCAAATAATGCTTCCGTTCCTTTTTTTTTTTTAAAACAAAGAAAAAAATTATGTTAAAATTATAAAACTAAATTCAAGATTAAGTTTAAATATTTACAAGTCTAATTTTTGAAATTTCTAAGATATTTTAGAGTTAATTAAGAAGATAAGTATTATAAATTTATGTGGTTAAATAAATTTTTATAATATTTTATTTATGTGATTTTGATTTATTAGAACTAAGTATAAATACCCTCCTCCCTCATTTGGTTTTGTAAGAAAGCAAGTTAAAATTAAAGAATTGATTAAGTATTTGATCAATTGTTGAGAGTTAAGAGTGTTAGAAAGTTGAGCAAATAATAAGCTCAACAAAGCGTGTGTGAGTATTGTGTTGTAAATGAGAAAGGGTGAGAGTTTCTAAATTTTGTATTGTAAGTTTTGTATTTGTTGTATTAATAAAAGTGTTTCATTTGTGCTCGTTGTGCTCAATAATTGGTATCAGAGTCAAGTTGTTTGGGGCGTAGAACAGTAGTCGAAGGTCAATAAGAATACGAAAGCCTAATATTAAATATGTTAATGTAGTTGTGGCGAAAAAGAAAAATGTTGAGGAACCTAAGACTTTTGAAGAAGCATCACGGAGCTGTGAATAGATTAAAGCTATGGAAGAAGAAATCATCGTGCTGGAGCAAAATCAAGCTTGGAATTTAGTGCCAAAGCCAAAGGATGTAAAATCTATATCTTGTAAGTGGGTGTATAAGATCAAAAGACGTCTTGATGGATTGGTGGAGAGTTATAAAACTCAGTTAATAGCTCGAGAATTTTCTCAACAGTATGGAGTAAACTATGATAAAACATTTAGTTCAGTAGCCAAGATCACTACAATGCGAGTTCTACTTGCACTGGCAACTAGCAAATATTGAATATTGTGGCAAATGGATGTGAAAAATACTTTTCTACATAGAGAGTTAGATTGGGAGATCTATATGATTCATCTAATAGGATTTAAAAGTAAAATTCATCCTAATTATTTGTGTAAATTAAAAAAGTCATTGTATAGATTAAAGCAAACTCTAAAGGCCTGGTATGGTAAAATTGGAGAATTTCTAATACTGGTGATTATTCTGTAGCACCAGCTGATTCTAACATGTTCATCAAAGCTAATGTAAAGAAACTTGCAATTGTGTTAGCATATATGAATGATTTAATCATCACTGGAGATGATGAAGAAGAGATTCATCAAATAAGAGAGAATTTAGCGGTTTGATTCCAGATGAAAGACTTTGAATAACTTAAGTATTTTCTTGGGTTCGAAGTCACTCGGATAGAAGAATGAATTTTTTTAGGACAACAAAAATATGCTAAAGATTTGTAGCAGAAGTTTGGGATGCTAGAATGTAAGCCTATCTCAACACCACTAGAAGCCAATGCTAAGTTGTGCGGTCCTGAAAGAAAGAATTTAGAAGATGAAACTATGTATCGACAACTGGTAAGAAGTCTTATCTATTTAACATTGACTCGACCAGACATTTCTTATGCAGTTGGAGTAATAAGTCGATACATGCAAAATCCTAAGAAGCCTCACTTAGAAGTAGTTTGACGGATACTAAGATATGTAAGAGGCACAATTAACTATGATCTCTTCTATAAAATAGAACAAGATTGTAAAATAGTTGGCTATTGTGATGCTGACTATGCTAAAGATCATGACACACGACATTCGACCACTGGGAATTTTTTCAAGATTGGTTTAGGAACAGTCTCTTGATGTAGGAAAAGACAACCGACTGTATCATTATCAACTACTGAAACTGAGTACAGAGCAACAGCAATGGCAGTTCAAGAAAGTATATGGTTGATGTAGTAGATGGAAGATTTACATCAGCTAAGAGATTATAAAGTGCCAATATATTATGATAATTGATCAGCAATATGTTTGGTAGAAAATTCAGTTTTTCATACAAGAACAAAGCATTTGGAGATGTATTATCATTTTATTCAGGAAAAAGTTCTACAAGAAGAAATTGAGTTATTGTATGTTAAGACAGAAGATCAAGTGACTGATTTGTTCACAAAAAGCTTGAGTGTTGATAAGTTCGAAAAGTTTCAAAAACAATTCAACGTGGTTAGAAGAATGAAAGTTAGTGTTGAGGGAGAGTGTTAAAATTACAACACTAAACTCAATATTAAGTCCAAATATTTACAAGTTTAATTCTTAAAAATTTAAGTTACGTAAGATATTTTAGAGTTGATAATTAAAGAGATAAGTATTACAAACTTATGTGGTTAATAAATTTATAATATTTTATTTCTGTAATTTTGATTTATTAGAACTAAGTATAAATACCTCATTCTCTCGTTTGATTTTGCATACAAGCAAGTAAATTAAGAATAAAAAGTTGATCAAGTATTTGATCAATTACTGAGAGTTAAAAATATTAGAGAGTTGAGTAAATAATAAGTTCAACAAAGAGTGTGTGAATATTGAGTTATAAATGTTGTGTTGTAAGTGAAAAAAAATGAGAATTTTTAAAATTTATATTATAAATTTTATATTTATTGTATTAATAAAATATTATATTTACACTTTATTATGCTCAATAAATTATAATTTAATAACATAAAAATAATATGGGCTATTCAAAGTGAAAGAAAATGAGTACCTGTAATAGCAAGGACAATGCCGCCAAGGGAAATCCAAGCTTGCTTCTTGTTTCTTTCGAAATAATCTATGATGTATTTTGGATTTAGAGCTTTAATCACCGTTGGATCAAATCTTACGAAATTGTAAACACCAATGCCGCCAATGAGTGCGAACCAAACACAAATTATTGGAGCAAAGCTGTAGCCCACTTTATCAGTTCCAAACCTTTGAACTGAAAAGAGTAAGACCAAGATGGCTACTGATATCCAAACGATCTTCTCTGTATGCAAATTCAAATATAGCACACATTATATGTAGCACAATTAAACAACTTATTTTGGACCCAAAAATAATGCACCCTACAAATTTTTTTATAAAAATTATCTCATGTAAAATAATGTGTGATCTTCATTATTTTTTTTTTTGAGAATTTATCAATTTACCTCTTTGCATTTATTTACTTTTTTGATTTAATGTTGAATATGACTTAATTTTATTTATTCGTCATTAAATTTATTTGTTTTCTTACTTAATAAAAATTTTAAATCAATTTTGGCCGAAGTTAAAAAAGTGAAAATTTAGCTTAATATAGAAAATGGAAATAATATTACAAAAATTTTAACTTTTTATTTTTAAATATTAGCAAAACAAACAAATAAATAAATCAAATTTAGCCATAATTAAGCCATTTAACTGTATTAAGCATTTAGCTCCATTCAACTCTATTCATAATCAGATAAAGGAACAAATACTACCTTAGTGAGACTGATAATTATCACTTTGCTTCATGCTAAATTTATATAGTAATAGCCAAAAATTCCTTTTTAAGTATGTATTAATCAACTTTAAGAGAAAAAAATATATATAGCAAAAAATAGTAAGTGGTAAATAACAATTTATTTAAGGAGGAAACTATTGTATATAAATTTCACAAGGGTAAATTAGTAAATTTTATTTTCCCAATCGATTTTATTAATTGGCATGTTTCATCTAACCACCATTTGTATGCCACATCCAATTTTTTATAAGAAAGTTCCAATAAACTGTTTGAATAAGCAATTTTTTTTAAAGAAATTTGCACCTAATAATTTTGATTTATTAGGATATTTTGAAATTGCCTGATGTATATAACTTAGATTCAGATCTTATAAAAAATAATGAAACTAAGTGACATTGTTTTCAGTAAACCAACTTTAAGAATTATATTTGAAAATCTCTAACTGAATGCCTTTCTTAAAATAATGATAATAATAATTTAAAATTTTGTATCTAAACTGCAAATCGAAGAACGATGATAATAAAGGCTGTATATCCCAACAATATTTCTTTATTACTGTCACATTGTCAAATTGATATCATATGTATCCAATAATACATTTTGCTCTCTCTCCAAAAGTTGAATTCTTATACACACCAGCTCCAATGAGCAGGGAAGTGAAAGAAAGTCGACGGGTCAAATAATTGCTTGACGTTTTAATATTCAAGATCAACGTTATTACAGAAACCCCCTTGTATTTTCATATTCAGCACC
Source organism: Ailanthus altissimus (assembly GCA_946807835.1). Classification (NCBI taxonomy): domain Eukaryota; kingdom Viridiplantae; phylum Streptophyta; class Magnoliopsida; order Sapindales; family Simaroubaceae; genus Ailanthus; species Ailanthus altissimus. The sequence continues at coordinate 29,520,794 of OX327684.1, forward strand.
AGGAACTAACGGACATTGTCGTTATTTGAATCATCAATACGGCCAAATTAATATTATTTTTTTCTTTGAGAAAAAAAAGAAAAAGAAAAGAAAAATGAATATTTTAATGCTTCCTCTTTTCTTGTACATAGATTTTATCGTCCTAGAAGAAGGGAAAGATTCCAATTTAACGTGGGTCACTTGGGATGTCCAGTTTCAACTTTTAAGCCACAATATTCAACAAATTTGTCTACAGTTTGGCAGTCAAAATGAGAATTATATAATCATTATTGTTGCATGAGATGAGGAAGTACCTTCTGTCATCGCATGTGCAGCTTCCTTGATGCCTCCTACCGCTGATAAAACTGCCGTTGATTCAACACAAATGTTGTATTTTGTCAAAAGCCATATGGATAAATGAATATGACGACATAAGAGAATACCAAACTCTAACTTTGTCTTTTCTATATATGTAGCGACAAACTCTAAACCAATTTGCATTTCCCTTTTTTTCTTTTTTATATGTGCATGAAAATTAGGATGGGTATATTACTGAAGAAAAATTACTCTAAATTTGCCTAGACTATATATGATAAGTAAAAAAGGCTGGAGCAAATTACCTGAGATGCAAGGAGTGAGGACGCCGTCGCCGATGACCATGGAAGTACCAAGCATGGTGGCGAATAATAGGAAGAACTTGGCAAACCGACTGTTCTCAAGCTTATACTTGAGTCTTGATGCTCTTCTCAGACGTTTGCTTGGCAACTCAAGCCGGAAATTTGAGACATCGCTGTCCTCGGCTTGTTGACTTGGGATCAGCCCTACTTTCGCATATCGGCATATCAGAGAGTAAAGAGCGAACGTTCCCCCTGAAATTAATTAGAATGTTAGAATTTCATTATATTAAACCATTAATGCAATCATGATGATGGCATGTTTTAATTAAGTATGGTGGGGCTCAACACACAAAGAACAACATTAAAAGGGATTAAGGGAGAGAAAGTCACATCCTAATTTTATATATTTATTATCGCCAAGTTATTAGAAATAAATTTAATTGACTTGATGACTATATTACATTGATTATTAAAATATAAAGGCAAGCTCCGGAGACAAGATGATCCATTACCTTCACTTTTTGTCACAAAGCAAATGAAGCAAATGGCTCTTTGTTTTCTGCTAACGGAAACATATATTACCTTAATCTTTATAACAATTAATTAATTTATTGCTTCTCCACCCTTTGTGTAGTTAACTGGTACCAGAGGAGACCTTGCTTAGCAAATGCCAAATAAAACCTTACTAGTTAAGTTTTTCCCATCTTAATTTTTCTTTATGGTATTTTAATCTAATATTCATTGTCATCCATCAAAGGTCGGACTCTGGCACACCAGTTGAAGAAACCCCAGCAGCTACGATCTCTAGGAGAAATTTTTAATTCCATAATCAATATGCAAATGTTTAAAAACAAATTTAAATTTCACTCGTTATCAGAATTATCAATAAAAAAGAAAGTTAAGAATTCTGTGGTAAATTTGGGTTAGGCCAAAAGTGTGATCAACAAAATATTTAACTCGAAAAAAGATTAGAAGAGGAGCTAAAAAGAGGGGAATTTAATCTCACCGTCACCGTTGTCGTTGGCACGTAAGACGATGAACACATACTTGATAAGAGGGATCAAGGTGAGAGTGTAGAAGATCATAGAAAGCACCCCCAATATATCATCCACGTGATTTATGCCATTGGTGAAGGTGCTTGCGTACACGTAGAGTGGCGATGTGCCAATATCTCCATACACGACGCCAATGCTTTGAAAGGCTAGTTGCAAGATCACGGACCACTTCACCGCGTCCTAAACAATAGAAGTAATTGGTTTAGATGCCGAAACACCTTTAACATGCATGTATGTGATCAATATATATATATACCTTGGAGGCATGGCCGCGATGACTGGAAACGGTGCGGGATTCGATGTCCAAGGAGTCATTTCTGGGCAGCTTCTGCCATGAAAGTTTCTTTCCTTTGAGTTGTTGATCATGAGAAACTACTACCTCCTCCTGGCTCTCTTCTATGGGTTCATTTGCGACCTCACTTGCCATTTCTCGGACCCGGTAAACTCAATAAACGAGCAAGTTTTGTGACCAACAACAACTGAAAAATCCTAGATCACACTCGTTCTCAAGGAGAGATGTGCCTTGTGAGTTGTGGGAGTGAAGTTAATTAGCTCGGGTTCTGAGGTTTCTAAAACTGCGAGGTGGAAGTTGGTATTTAAATGCAAAAAAGAGGAGAACGTTCCGCACGTATGACATATAGGAAAGAACTGAAATATCGGGACGCATCAAAAGTCTTTGTTTTCTAAAGCTTTACAAAAACCCAACGAGACGTCCGAGGCCATAGATGTCAATGGTAGTCCCCATAGGATCTATATGTATAATTATATATATATATATTTATGCCAATAATAATTCCTTTTTTTTTCCTCATACTTTTGTTTTTTTGTTTTATTTAAGTAACATGGAAAAAAGTCTAAATTATTGTACTATCACCCCGTAATTCACATTAAGATCATTTCAATTTATAATTAAATCATATATTATTGTGAGAAATTAAAGTTATCTCTTAAATTAAAATTTACCTAAACTTTTAAGAATCTTTTGACATATTTTTTCATTAAATATAAGTGGTCAAAAACTATTTTTTTTATTAATCGTCAACCCCCATCAATTATATGTTAATAAAAGTTTAGGTAAAAGTTTAGTTTTAAGAAAATCCGAATCCATTTGTGAGTTAATGTTCAGAAAACATCCAAGCATGTCAAATTTATAGCCACGTTAAAGAGATTGTTCGCCAAAAGATCAAGAAGTTACAAATAACTTCATCTTGAAACTTGTTTTGTTTGTGTGTTTCCAAAAAAGAAAAGACTTCTCAGATGCATTGACTTGCACATATATATACATTTATGGTTAAAAATGTATCCATTATCTTTGGAGGAATTAACAAGTAATCCCATTCCGTCATTGACACTCATCAAAAACTTAATATATTATCACAACGCAACTGTGTATAGATTATAGCTCCCATTTCAACCCATACATGTCAGGTTTCCCAGTAAAAATGTAACCTAAATTTAATTTGATGTTGCCAGAATCTCAGATTGGATCGCCAACCAAACCAATACTTAACAAGGCCTATAAGAAAACATTATTTATTTTCTCGTGTGACTACAATGTGTGCACTGTAACTTCTCATGCACTATGACATACATACATACATACATACATACATACATATATGATTTTATGATACATGGTCAAATACAATGCATCATTGCATTTGCACTTCATTTTGTTAATGGTGACGTCATAATAATATGAATCATTTACTGAAAGTCAACAGTCTACTCTCTCGTGCTCCTGCTCCTGTATAATTGAAACTTGAAAGAGAAGTTGTATTAAGCGTGCAGGGTCATAAGAAAAACACAGATTGATCACCACAGATCGACGGCTGTAACATCATCTATTCCTAATCTTCACAAGGCGGCGGGTCTTGTTTTAACTTATTTGGTAAATTATTGCTACTTGTCCTCATTTGATTGGGCAGTTTCGTAGTTGTAATCCAGTAGTAGGTTCTAGTTGAAGATGTTTCAACGAGGAAGAGGAAAAAAGCGTCACGTGTGGGTTAGTCATCGTCACGTGAGACATGTGTGCGCCTTTGGCAATATCACATTCATGATTCACGATCACGGGACGGGAGGCAAGAGAGTCCTGAACCCATTAAAGTTCCCTTCAGTTGTCAAAAGTGTTATTAAACATCCAGTTAGGATCGGCCACGTAATCTATGGTGAAAAGATTGTTAACGTTGCTTGCCATACCAAACTATCTTATTTTTAAATAAAAAAAGAGATCTTACCTGAAGAGATTCAATGTTTCAAGACAATTTAATCGAAAGATTTAAACATTAAACTCGAAAATTGCATCCTTATTTGCTACATTAGGAGGTGTATTAAGAGTTATTAAATATGCTAATTAATTTTAAAAGCCCGTGTTGTGGTCAAATTCTCTCACTGTTTTTTTTTTTTTTTTGTAATCATCAATAAAGATAGTATTATTGACCGTATCATACATATTACATTCTAAATTTTTTGATATCAAATTAGACTAATTACTAGAACGTTATACAAATATTTCAGAACACTCAAACTTACACTTTTTCAACATCAAAAAAAAAAAAATCTAATATAGATCTTATCCCATATTTGAAATCCTTTGCCCTTATTGAGAATGAAGAATATTTTTCTCGCGCAGAAAAAACAAAATTAACACTTATCCTCTCACAAAAGGGATAATAAAGCTAACATCTACTCTCAAATAAAAGGGACAACAAACAACATCTACTTTCACATAAAAGAGATTAATAACCAAACCTACCATTCAACAAGAGAAAAAGTACACGAACTAAATCTGATTAATATCTATCATCACGTGTGAGAAATTTTAACTTAATAAAATAGGATAAAAACATAAAATAAGAGATTTTAACCTCATAAAGTAGGATAAAAACATAAAACATCTTATGTAAAAGAAAGATTACAAAAATATCCCTAAACTATATTACAATCAACGTACACACCAAAACCACCCAAGAGGCAAACAAGACAGCCACAAAATATAGTTCCGGGAAAGGTAGCTTGAGGCAGATCTTGCGGTGGCCGGAAGTAATAGATAGTGGTTCGATCCAAAAATGGAAGGGCACAACAAAAACGCAATGGTGACATCGGAATTCAACAGCGATGGACTCTTGCTTAAATCGGCTTCCATGGCAGAACCGGTGGGCAGCATGGCTGTCGGGGGGAGGATGGCGAGAGAACGAGCATATCAGCCAAAACCCAGCAAGCGTCGGGGGAGGGAAACATGATCAGAAGAGGATCCCCAACCGAATCGATGGAGCTCGGCGCCACCGCAAACGGGGGACAACAACATAAAAAAAAAAGGCACAAACAGATAATAGAAATGAAAAATAAAACAAACAAAAAGAGAACCTAAGCTAAGTTAAGAGTGATAAAAGGCCGCAGCCCCCTCTCAGGTAGAGATAAAATTTGAGCGCGGATGCTGCTTTTTTTTTTTATAGATTGAGAGCTTTTTTCCTTTAGGGTTTTTTTAATTTCTTTTTGCTTGGTGTTAGTTTCTCTCTTGATCCGTTTTGTTTTGCTGGTGACAAACTATTTTGATGCAACAGTCCTCTTTGTTAGTGTAGGCCTTCATTGTTAATTAGAAAAGAAACATTCCTAAAAGCCAATCACCATTGTCCGAGTCCGACTATGAACACCAACACTGATCTTTGAGAGAAAGAATTAACTAACGCTCGGCAATAATGTGCCATTTTCTTTATGAATTATTAATTAAATATGGTATCACCGTCGCCTATCACTCTCTTCTCCTGGAATATACTAAGAATCAAGTAAACTTGTGAGATCTTTTTTATAATTTGCGGCATAGTAACAACCGGCAGCTTACCACATATTGCAAAAAAGTAACTAACAATTACAATAACGACATTATAAACTACAATAAGTTATCCCAAGGTTTGTTTCCACGAAGTCTTCAATCTGTTATTAGTCGGTGAAGCCACAGGAAAAATTACAAACAAATAAGCCATCGTCGTAGCTTTCTTCATGGTGTTAAAATGTTGGAGAAGCACAAGTTTGGCTGTGGTGTCTCATTATTTTATTACAATTTTACTTTCTCGTTTATGTCAGGTTCTTGGATTATCCCAACAAACATAATTTACTTCATTCCAGGCAATAATAGTTTAAAGTTGTATGGTAGAATTGACGACAATAATTGCACTTTTCTAATAAAATTTAATCCCTAATAGTAGCTTTCTAGCATCTAATATTTGCTAAGAAAACGTGCCAAAGCCGTAGGGTGTTGCTAGAATATGCAATGCATCAAATTCAATTTTGTTGACATTGTGCCACAAAGGCATATTTTACATGACAATCCCGGATATTCCAAGTTAGAAGACAAATTGAATCTGCGTTGTATTTTCTATGGCATCGAAAAATTAGCAGTCATATAGTACAAGGAAATATGTTCTTTACATGACTCATCATGCAAGTTAATGCTGAGTATTAATCTTTGGATTATATGGTTAAATTTTTCTCATAAACTGCCTTACGCAGGTTGCTTACATTTACATACATATGATTGAGAGAACCCATGGACTTACTATACGTGGAGTGAAGTTGACGTAATGGTTATACAAAGATTTACTTCCTATTCTATTGTAAATGATCACTGGGAATGAGATTACAATAAATCAGATTAATTTCTAAAGAATATTTTACAGATAACACGATACGCATATAATATGTCGAAGCGTGAAAGGGCCTCCAGGTTAATGTAGGTTTCATTTATCATATGATGGTCAGGGGCAGAACTAGGATTTGAACTTTGGGATCAAATTATAACATAAAATTTTAAATATAATAAAATAAATTATATTAACATTTAAATTAAATTATAAAAAAATATTTTTATTCTATATCAATAACCAAAAAAAATTATGTCATTGGAAACTTTAGCATAATCGTATATTAAAAATAGCTCAACCTTCTTTTATATCTCAAAAATCATCTTAAATTGATTATATACAAAATTTTCTGCAATTTCCCTTTTAATATATATAATCAAAGAGTCTGTAAAAAGTAATTCTCCCTTTCAATATATATAATACACATAGCCGAAAATAAATATTCACTAGTTGCAGTAGACATTTAAAGATCAAGATCCATAAAAAATACATATAAAGTTATAATAGTAATATATTAAAAAAATAATTAATATATAAATAAAATTATAAAAAATTTAAAAATTTCTAACTTACCTAATTTTTAGAGAATTATTTTCTTGACTTTTGAACTAGGAAGATAAGTTTAACGCAAATTGAAGAGAAAATAAAATCACAAAAATGTATAATGTTCCAAAGTTTCAAGTATAACATTTATTTGTATTAAAAAAAATATATATTCTATATAGGAAAGAATTTCTTTTGTATTAAAGAAAAGAAGATTGAGAGAGCCAATTATATATAAAATATAAATTTAAGAGAATTTTGAAGAAAAAAAATATGAGGGCAATTGTGTATATAAAAATTTAAGGACAGGGCTTGGGGGGCCATGCCCCCCGAGCCCTACAGCAAATCCGCCACTGATCATGGTTAAGGTCCAAGGCCCAAATTAAGTAAAATGATGTTCCATAGCCATAGAAAACAAACAAACTCTTCAATCTTCAATGGCATTGAACGCCTTCACTTCACCCATAAGTCTAACACTTCTTAAGACTACCTTACTTCAAAGTTGATTTCTACTAATCTGGCGGAATGTTGATATCATTAAACCATACCTGCTATGCTATTGCTAGCTTCGAATTCATTTAGAAAATATTAAGAAAAATTCAAAACAAAGTTTAATTCGAAATAGAAACATCTTTTGTTATATAACATGGTAGCAATGGTGTTAGTTTATGATAAGTTATTAACTTGGTCGTAGTTTTAGTTTGAATGTAACACAAACTCCTTGATTATAGGACTAAGTTTTTGAATTCAAAAACAAGTTGTTAAACTTGTTTACAGCACAAAATCTCAGGTAACTCTATGTATATATTTTAGTTCTTAATCAATAAAATAAAAAAGCCAATTCCAGTACTTCTTCTAGTTATTTATGCTTTGAATTTTTGCAAATCAAGTTAAGAAGTTAACTTCAAAATCTTGACACGGTATCAAAGCTCTATTGATCTCAAGGGCTATATAAGAATTCGCAATCAAATTTAGCAAAAACCAATTGAAACACTAATACAGAACCTGCGAAAACCTTCTGATATTCTTACAATTGTGTCACCATAGCATCAAGCGGCTTCTCAGCTCAAACTCCACCACCTTTTACTGGTGAAAATTATTCCATTTGGGCAATCAGGATGAAGGCTTATGTAAGGGCTTCTGTGTGAGTGATTTTAAACCTAGGATGCATACATGTGAGTTTGTGTCCATCATTCAAATTTGCATACGTATCACGTACATATAAGCATAGCGAAATAAAGAAATACTAATTTCTGAATGATAAACACAATCAGTTTTACATATATCTTATAAATTTAAATTACATAGGGATTGAGAATTTATTACCTTAGCAAGCCTTTAGTCTTTTTGTTAAATCGGAGAACCGCGATGAAGCAACCCGTTCACAATTCTAATTCCTCAACACGGTGGACTTGAAAAGTCTAGAATGACAACCTCTTTTCTAACAAATGATTCAACACTTGAACCCTAGTTTAACTCTTAAACTTATATGTTTAACTCTTAAGCATTTGGACTACTATAAGCTATTAATTAATTTTGTTCAAGTTTAACACTTAAACAACAAAAATCATCTTTGTTATTGCTAGTGTGTTAGGCCAATAAGAAGAAAAATAGATAAATAAATTGAGAGAGTTTGCTTACTTTTCAACACTTGAAGAAAAACAAAAGGCTCTCTCTTTCTCTACCTCTCAATGGTCATGTGTCTTCACCAAAATGAGCACCACACTTTGCTCTTTATTTGCTTCATTTCATTTTCTATCCAATTATCATGCATTGGACCACAAGGGATGGCTTTTGCTTGTTGAAACATTTATTTACAATAAACAAATGCAATAAAATACATGCATTTTAAAAACGAGAATGAATATGGCCGGATTGAGTAACTAAGAGGGAAATAATTTTCATTCCTTGCAATTTATTCTTTGACCCCAACACTTACATTAGTCATGCTTCAATATTTCTTTTGTTTATTTAATCACATTAAAATAAATAACTTAATCATATTAAATCATTGTAGAAGCATATGCTAATAATGATTTAAATAATGATTGTTTGACTTCTATTAAATAATAATATCATATATTATTATTATTTTATTCAATAAATAAAGGTAATGAATAAAATAATGATCTTACTGGTCCAACAAACAAAGTCATTTTGGTAATTTTAAAATCTAACAACAATAGGCTTACAATGCACCACGTGTCAATATTTCATTGGTCAACAACTATTGTTAACTAATTAATGTACTTAACTATTAAGTCTTGACATGTGTACAGCCCGAGAAAAACTAAAGCAAATGTTCGGTCTGCTAGAATACACTGGATGAACAATTCAATCCGGTACGATGCCCTAATGCACAACGAGTACACTTCATATTGCGGGACTCCCTAGGTCCACGCCCGATTTGTCAAACAGAACTGTTCCGTGAGTCTGAGATCAATGCCCTACGCACACATCACGGATATTACAAATCAGCGTAGTAGACCATACATTGAGGTCATCGCGCATACGTATAATCCTTTCGTCATTTATATTCTAGAGAAACGAGGATATAGATCATCACCGTCAAATCTCTACTCGCTCATCCATGAACTTATCTCTAGACACGTATCTCGATAAACAAAATCACAAAAAATAATATAAACAAACACCTTTGCAATATTATTTGATCCTGTTGAAAACTCATTTCCCAGATTTGTTGCTTATAGCCATAAATATTTCTGATATATAGTCTTGAAGCATCCGGATATACAACTCACCCATGTGAACTGACAAATTCTATATCTGCACACACCGGACTCTATAAACATCAGACCATAATCAGCGACACATAGAATCAGACCATAAAAGGTATCTAATATATGTGGAACCAAAGTATGGTGAATCACTTACAAGTCCATCGTAGTGCTCAGGTCAAATGACCACGTACACTACTCAACTCATGAGGACCTACCATTAACGGATTCATGGGATGTCTATTGAGGTCCTTGTTAAGCCTGTTCAGTATTCAGTCCTTACTAAATACTTGTATGCTATACGAACTTTCAATAAGCTTATAATCAGTTAGAATAACCATCTAGGCCATCTAGGTATAGTATACACTGGTTTATGAGAAAGGGTTCCACCAACAGACTCGCATCGATGGATAAGAACAGAAACATCAAATTTGAGAATATACTTGCATAATAATATTTCTTAACACCTATTGCAACTTCTTATAACTATATTATTACTGATATACTCTCGGGTCTATGTCCCATTACAAATAAGATCCTAACTCTTAGATATTACTGACTTTTATAACCTACTAACTCTTAATAGTACTAACTATTAGTAATTATAATTTTCAGCGTTGTTAACCCTTAGTACTAGTTTAAATTCTTTTAGGACAGATCTGAACTCCTTCAGATCATACAATGTCTGTAACGTAACAAGCACTATACCATTTAATTAATGAAATTAGTTATTTAACAAAATGAACTGTATAAATATTATAAAATAAAATAATCATACAACAAATAGATGACATGTAAGCACAAATTCGAACATGTGAGTGTATGCATATGTAATTGTGTCTATTGCCTAAAATACGTATCAAATATGAATTTAACGCAGCAGAAACGTAAATTATACAATAAACACAATAAATAAATATATTAATCACATTAATATATTAGTTGGATAGAGAACTCACCTCAACGTGTAACGTTATACACGTATTTCCTCGGAGTCCGCATGGAGACCAACTCGTGAGAAGTTCTAGTCACCAACTCGGTGGGCTTGGTGAGCTAGAACAACAGCCTCATATCTAGCACGAGATTAACTCTTAATCTCCAAAATGGTGGGGTGTGTGTTTTCATCTTTTTCTCTAAAAGAATAACAAATTGAGAATTTGAAGCAATTCACAATTACTTCAATTAGAACCATAGAAAAAAATGAAACAATTTTATTTTTTCCTTTTTTTTTTTTCTTCTTCTTTCCCTCGGTTCTATTTTCTCTTCTTTCTCTTTTCTCCATTTGCTTCTCTCGACCAAAACCAAAAACACACACACACCATCTTAATTTCACACACATCTCTCTCTTTATATATATATATATATAATATATATAATATAATAAAATATTAATATAATATAATATATAATATATATAATAATAATAAAATATTACATAATGGGTGCCAACTATTTGGCGCCCAAATAAAATATTATTATATATATAATATAATATAATATAATAATATATTATAATAAGAGATATTTTAATTATTTAATCATTAAATAATCAAAGTGTGAAATATCCACGGTCTTAGTGGGTCTTACCAAATTCTACATTTGGATAAACTTAACTGATGGTCCACAGTGCGTCACGTGTCATTATACAATTAGTAAAAAATAATTATTGATTAATTGTTGTATTTAACACTTAAATACAGATACGCACGTATTCCTGTAGTAGTGCTACATATTGCTGGATTAAATAATTAAATCCGACACGCTGCCCCAGTGCACAACGAGTACACTTCATATCACAGGACCCCCTAAGTCCTATGCCTAATTCGTTAAATAGAATTATTCTATGAGTCCATGAACAATATTCCATGCACACGTCACGGATATACAAATCAGCGCATTGAATCAAGCTAGCTAAGGTTACAACGCATACGTATAGTCTTTCTGTCATGATATCCTGAATGTGCAAGGATATAGATTATCACCATTAAATCCCCTAGTGCTCATTCATGTCTAATCTTCAGACTCGTATCTCACAGAACAATATGTGCAAACTCCTTTGCCATATTGTTCTACCTTGGCAGAACTCTTTTTCGAGATTAATATTTGTGGCCACAAGATTTTTTTGAGATATAATATCAAAGCATCTGGATATCAAACTCCATATGCGAGCTAACGGATCCCATATCTGTATACACCGAACTCCATAAGCATCGGACCATACCCAACGACACCCAGCGATCACACTATGAAAGGTATGTGACATGCGTAGAACTAAAGTATGGTGGATCACGTACAAGTCTACTGTGACACTTAGGTTAAAGGACCACGTATACTACTCAACTCGAGAAGACCATCCATTGACAACTTACATAGGGTGTCTATCAAAGGCTCTCGTGAGTCTGTCCCATATCTAGTCCTAACTGGATGCCCATATGTCAATATAAGTTCCAAGCTCACGGTCGGCTAGGAACGATCATCTATACCCTATAGATACGACATATGCTGATCTATATATAATGGTATCTACCGATAGATCCGCATCGATAGAAATAGATCAGGGACAATTATTCGAGATCATACTTGCGTAACTAGCATTTTCTGACACCAGATTGCAACTCTTGCAACTATGCAGTTATTGGTATATTCCCAGGTCTGTGTCCCATTACAGACAATGCTCTAACTCTTGGATCTGCTGAGTATTATAACCAGTTAACACTTAGCTATGCTAACATTTAGCATTTATATCTCTCAGCGTAGTTGATTATGAGTCCTTATCTAAACTCCTTTAGATCTGATCTAAACTCCTTCAGATCGTACAATGTCTGTAATGTTACATTGTATAGTACTATATAAATAGGTATTAGTGATTTAATGAGAATGTACACTTGTATAAATACACAATTATATATACATTCAGGGATGACACATAAGTACCGTCCCTAACAATTTGATCTTTCGGAGACTGTAGATACTGGTAGGGAACTACCCCTTTTACCACAGAATCCAACAAGTACACATATGAAGCAGCATAATGAGGATTGCTCTAAGAACTTCAAAGCTTTATCTGCTATACACTCATCAATTTCTGATGCAATCTTCTTCGAATTATGACATGTGAGGCTACAAAATAAGCATGGGATAAGTTGAAAGAAAAGTTTTAGAGAAACACTACAACAAATCAAATTCAAGTGCTAAACCTTTAAAAAATATTTGAAGTGTTAAGGATGCAAGAAAATGAGACAGTTGAGGATTATTTTGATAAACTCATGAAGATTGTCAATAAGTTATTTGGAAAAGAGTTGACAGATAACAAGATAGTGCAGAAGGTTTTGGTGAGTATCCCTGAAAGGTTTGATACAAAGATTTCATCCCTGAAAGACCCCTAAAGATCTCTCTAGAATGACTCTATCTGAACTTCTCAATGCCTTAAAAGAAACATAACAGAGAAGAGCCATAAGGTTTAAAGAATCATATGAGCAACCTTTTTCAGCAAGTTAGAAATTCAAACCGAAGGGAAATTATTCTAGTGGGAATTCACAAAAAGTTGGAAAAAAGAAAATGGAGTCTGAAGAATCCCAAGGTGCTGAGCAAAAAGGCAAGTATCCACCTTACCCTTACTGTAAAAGAAGAAGCCACACTAAAAACTACTGCTGGTACAAGCCAAAGGTGCAATGTAGGGTCTGCAATCAGTTCGGGCATGTGGCTAAAGTCTGTAAAAACAAAAAGAAACCAGAGACACAGCAAGTTCAAGTAGTTGAAGATCAGGAAAATTCAGCTGAGAACCTGTTCATGGTCACTGGCTGTACAGAAACTGCCTAAACTACTACCTGGCTTGTAGACTGTGGTTGTTCAAATTATACGACTCTTGATGCAGAAAACTTTAGATATCTTGACAGATCATACACCTCAAGATTCAAAGTGGGAAATGGTGCATGGCTACAGGTTAAAAAAAAAAAAGATCAGTAAATGTCAACACTTCATCAGGTACAAAAATCATTTCTAAAGTTTTATTTGTACCAGAAATTAGCTAAAATTTGTTGAGTGTTGGTCAATTAATGAACAAACAGTATACTTTGAATTTTAAAAATGAAAAATGCACCATATTAAACCCATGTGGAAGTGAGCTTATAATTGTCAGAATGAGAGATAGAGTGTTTCTTTTAAATTGTTACCAAACTGAATTAAAAGCTTACCTTAGCCAAGTTGATGAATTTGCCCTTTGGCACAAAAGACTTGGCTACTTTAGCTACTCTTCTTTACAAAAATGAATGCAACAAAAGCTGTTACAAACCTACCTACTATCAAGCAAGTTGATGGTGTTTGTGAAGTTTGTCAACTTGGGAAGCAAAGTAAGCTACCTTTTATAGAAAGAACTTAGAGAGCTAAAGAAAAGTTGCAATTGATCCACTTAGATGTTTGTGGACCTATGAGCATATCATTATTAAATGGAAGCAAATATTTTCTACTTTTTATTGATGATCTTACCAAGTTCTGTTGGGTATACTTTTGAAGCAAAAATTTGAAGTAGTTGCTGAGTTTAAGAAGTTTAAAGCCATGGTAGAAACACAATCAAGGTGTTCAATAAAAATCCCAAAGACAGATAATGGAATTGAATATGCTTCATCAGAATTCAGAACTTTATGCATCAAGGGAGGCATTCAACATTAACTAACTATTCCCTACACTCCTCAACAAAATGGAGTGAGTGAAAGATTAAACAGAATAGTAATAAAAATGGTCAGGTGTCTTATGTTTGAGAAGGGGTTGCCAAAAATATTTTAGGCTAAAGCTGTGAACACTTCAGCTTATCTATTAAATCTATTGCCCATAAAAGCCTTGAGTGGCAAGACTCTTTCACTAGAATTATTTATTTATTTATCATATGCTAAAAAGATTAACAAGTATGTAAATAATATATGGTTACATAAGAGTTCTTTCTTTGTTTCCCTCCATGTTCAATAATCAAAGGTCACTATATGAATGCAGACCTTGGAGCAATGGCCGTGATGACCAGAAAGAATAGGGGATTCGATGTCCAAGGAGGTGCATTTGATCGAAGTTTCACATGAAATTTTCTTTCCTTTGTGTTCTTCGGCAACTACTTCCTGGCTCTCTTTTTGTTGGGTCTCTTACAGCATCACCAGACATTTCGCAGAACCTACAAGTTTATGATCAAGAAAGCTAGAAAATCCTCTCCCGCTCTCTCTCTCTAACTCTTGCACACACAATGGGGGAGTCTGAGAGCTGGGTTGATAAGTTTCTGTGCTGAGAAATGGTGTTAATAGTGAGAGCGGTGCCACTAATTGAGCTGGAAAGATAAGTAGGACAGCTACTTCAATCCATTTGTAGTGGAGTTTCTAATTTTTTTAATGAATATTCTGCTTCCCGTTTCTGGGCACCAAGTTCAAAAATAGTAAGCTCAAGTGCAGAGAACTGATGAAAATGGAGAGTGTTAACATTAAGTCTAGTAGTCTACACTCTACATTATGTTTCAGGCCAGCTGCTCCGACTAGTTTTAGAATTTTCTGGTTTAGGAGATAAGGATTTGATTATTGGAGTATTCAAAACAAGCGACCTTCTTTTCACTTTAGGATTCAAGTTGGTAATAACTCAAAGAAATAGTAGCACCCACCATCCCCCATTGTTAAATATATACAGTATCCCACTCCCATCTTGAAATTGCAATTTCCACATCTTCTAATTGTAAATGCAGTCCGCTAACTCAAAGAAATATTATCTTGATCGGCATAGGAGAAATCCACATGTTCTGCACTAAAATTGCATTGCTATATCCCAGGTTTTAGAAAGATAATATACTACCGCACATGCACACTCACGCTATCAGAAAGTCCTTTAAAGTTAATACATGTTTCTTTTTCTATTTTAATGCCTAATCAATTATAACTAAGGCCAAACCAAGTGTAAAAAACTTGTACCACGGGGGATGAAAGAAGCTTGTAGCATTTCTTAACTTCAGTCCAGTCCATAATATAACACTTCTCAAAACCGCCTTCCTTTAAACTTTACAAAATTGCACCACTTGCAACAAAAATTTGGTGCATAAATTAGAGAAAGACATCCTTTTGCTGCTGGCAAGCTGATCATCACCAGCTGCTTAATGCATATACAACAATCTGATCCCAGTCAATACCAAATTATGGTCTTTCTTAGATTTTTTGTGTGTTTTTCAATTCTATCAAAAATTGGATTTTCTACTAATTCTTTTGCAGAAGGCCGTCGAACTGGATCTGGATCCACCATGACCTGCCATAATTGTTATCAGAATAAATCATTCATGTTATAGCTGGTTCTTCATTACTTGAAACAATATTTAGAAAACTGAAAGCCAAAGTTTCTCTCCCGACTCCTGTTTTGCAACTACAGACCTTTACAGTAACAACTTAAGGAGCTTTCTGACTCTCACTTTAAGAGTTGAACAACATACAGAAGCCCATATCATATTTATTGATGAGGCAAAGATTCAGGCAATGATATCATTATAAAGAGTGACATGCATTGCCAACGGAGAAGTTTAAAAGTTACTTTTAACATTAAAATAATTAAGCATAATTAACAAAGACCTTTAAGGAACTTGGAAGCAAAATGATATTGTACTGCCAACAAGAAGTTTGTAACATGCTAGGCACAAGTCCCTGTAATTCTTTCCCTCTTCTTTCCACTTTGCTTTTTTCCTTTTCCAAGAACTTCTCATCACAAATCACAAAATCCACATTCTTGAGAATGTTCTATCCATTCAAACATATATTAATATAGGGATCATTTTAACACTTTAGTTTCATTTTCATAATAAACATACCCGAATATAGGTCTTGGTGGTAAACTTATAGCAAGATATAGAGCAAAAAATAGGAACGAGAAAAGAACTTAGAACCCTCACAAACATTCTCTTTGGTGTTTTGTTCAGTACGCACACTAGCAAAAATTCTTCCGAAGTCTACTTCACACACAATGTAAGAGACTGACAAGCAAATGATATAACAACAAGAGGTAATAATTGGTACCTTGAGTAAGTTCTGAAATGGCAGTGAATGGCCTGGAAGGAGTGGCAGTTTACCATCCCTAAGATTTAAAAACCGAGGTCCTGATTCTTGCAAAGGTGACCCTTTGATTAGTTCATATATTGCAGCACCCAAAGAGAAGATATCAACCTTGTCCAGATGATCATAATTCTCATTCAAGATTTCCTGTGGCATATAGCGTGCATCACCCTCTTCAATTGGTAGGCTCTTATCAAGGAGAGTTGCACATCCAAAATCACCAAGCTTATAAACACCGTTCTTGACATAAATATTATCAGGTTTCACATCTAAGTGAGCTATTCCCTTCTCATGTATAAACTGCAATGCCTTTGCAATCTGTGCAAATTCTGATATCAGAAATGGTGCATAGTAATGAAATATTTAAACTTGCCAAGATGAGAGATCTTAAAGTGGTAAGCTGCCTCTTGAATTATCATAAAAAGGAAATTATCAGTTCTTCCACATCTCTTAGTAGAAAAGAATGATATCAAAATTAATTCTTGATATCAATAACAATGCAGCTTTCCTTCATAGTGGATAAACTCAGAATAGTAAAGCTAAAAAATGAAAATGAAACTGTAAATATCTTTACATTTCATATATACTGATGCTAATAACAATGAGGAACCCAATTCAGATGATATAAAAACAAAAAAGAATAAACCTATTTGAAAAAATTCACTTGCAAACATATGTAGAACATCTTGAATTTAAATTGAAATCATCTACCCCAATTCTCTATTTAAGGCCATGATTTTTTTAAGTACCCTAAATTGTATACACCAAAATCTCATTCTTCCACTATTTGTGCAGTCAATTTAACAGCTTTATGCTATCGCCTGCGTCAGACACTGTCATATATAGCTGACAGTAGTGATGCTTCAAATGTTAGATTTATATAAATAATGCTCTAGAATGTTAACCTGATGCAAAGCTTTCAGTACTTCTGCCTCTGTAAATAATTGCGAAGACTTATTGACAGACAAGCTGCAATCACATAGCTCCATCTGAATGTAGAGTTGCTCATTTTCAAACCAAGAGGAGTAGTATCCAACGATGTTTTCATGCAACCCTACAGGGGCAACATGGCTAGACAAATTAAGAAAAATAGCTCTAGTTTCACATATATCAAGCAGAACTTCAAGGACAAAGGCACAAACCTATAGCTGCCAAAGCCTGTACTTCCATTAGAGCTTTCCTCCTGCAAAGTGCACTAATTATTGCATAATCAAGTTGCTAGATCAAGAATATAAATAACTAAAGGCATGATCTTACCTTTCTGTATCTTGATGCAACTGCCTTGTGCTATGTTTTACAGCATAAAAGCAACCATCAATTCTCTTCAAAACTTTGAAAACATGACTAAAGTTTCCAGTGCCAATTTGCTGGACAGGGAAGGAAATTACTACCACATTATAAAAAGCACCTGGGGATCAAATGTTCAACAAATGACTGAAAATTTCCTTGACTTTGGATAGATACCTCAATCTCATGAAAATCTGCGTGATAGCGTGAAAGGCCATCACCTCCAATAATTGCAGGAAACAAACCTGCAGATTGTGGCATTATGTAATTAAAACTTGAAGATGAAGAATATCTACAACCTTTTTGCAGTAGCACTGCCTCCAAAAGGAAAAGGGAAATAATTGAAACAAAAGTTCTAGAAACATCTAATACATAAAATATAATCCGAAAACTAACTAGAACCCTACCTGCACATTTTGCCCTTTGATTTCCAAAAGGATCTACTTCCATTTCTGAAGCATCTTTTTGATAAGGGTTCTTAATGCAAGGTGGAGGCATAACCCGACAGCGTAAAGCAACTGCAGATTGTGGAACATAATTCTGAGTCTTCTGTGGTCCATTTACTATTGTCTTATTCACAGGAACTTCACCTATACTAACAGTATTGTTTGCAAGTTCCACTATTTCTTGGTACTCAGTTGAAGCAGAACTCAGGGGATATGCTAAGAAGCCATCTGAAAAAGAAGAAATATTCAGTTGCAAAAGGGAACAAAACACCATACAGAATTTAAAAGGTTTGAAATGCAAGCAGGAATACAGGGGATGCCAAATTTGGATAAAGCTATTATGTATTAAGAGATATACACGAATTAAGTGGGCATAATTTAAAAAACTGAGATTGGGAGCAAACTGCTCCAAATCAAGGAACCAGACGACAAAGTACATGTAAAAATAAATAAATAAATTTTTTTTAAAATTAGAATTACAACATGCATTACTCTTATACTTCATACCTGGTGAGAAAAAGAAAATGGATATTCTAACACCAATTTCTCACAAATGTACTTAAATCAATAATCTTAGTATGTCAAGCATCCTTTGTTCAGCAAAACTGACTAGGATGATAACTAAGCAACCCTCAGCTCATTCTGTCACATTTAATCAGACATCACTAGGCCTTTTCAGAATTTGACATATCATCGCAAATTTTACAGACTATTCACCTTCTTGGAAAACAATTCACTAATACATTTTCTATGCTGATAATTCTCCTCTCCCACCATGATGCATCAACCTAAAAAGTGTGCAATCCCTCAAATGTGCAAAGCGCCCTTCACATTACATTATCCAATTATCTTGCATGCTAATTTGTTTGTCATTCTATTCACATGCAAGTGTCATAACTAAAGTGGCACATCAATGTTGAATTATGTGATTTAATTATCTTCAAGAACTAATAGAAAATCATTAGACCTCAAAAACTTAAATACAATAACTGATCTTACCCTGTCGCTGCCTTTTGCTTTTGACCGTATTTAGCTTCACAGGTGATTTTGGGCAAGGGAGGTTTTCCTGCACAAAAAAAAAATAATAATAAATAAATTTTAATATTGTAGCTCAGAATAAACTGTATTGTTCATACAACTAGCTATGTTCCCCTTACCTTATTGCAATCGAAACCGCTCAACACGTTTTGATTGTCCGGAGTTATATAATCCGGTGTACTGAAAACCACAATATGAAAAAAATTTCAAATATTCAGAACTGCAACTTAACTTCAGTCATAACCAAAGTATCAAAATGAATTATTGATAGAATCAGGCATAAATTTTTCTAAAATTATAACGGCCAAATTTTTTTTAATATAAAATAAATGTACTTTCAACGGATTTACCAAAAGAAATCTTGACTGAGGATGAAATCTTTGTCATCTACGATTGCATCGACATCGGCAGCACTGAGAGTGGCATCTTCAGCGACGGATTCTAGAAGATTCTGGAAGCGAGATGAGGGATTGGAGGATGAGGTGGAAGAGGACGATTGGTGCTGGATAGAAGAAAACCCTAATTGCACCTGCATGTGCCTCGCTAGTGTTCCCTTCATTTTGCTATTCTCTCTTTTCTTCTGATAATTGTACTTCTTCTTTAGGGTTTTCCTCTTCATGAATCTCTCTCTCTCTCTCTTTCTCTCTCTCTCTCTGTTTCTATTTCCATTTCGTGCTTGTATTTAAAATTATTTTTTAGATTTTCAAAAAGTATATGCTTCAAATTGCGCGGGTTCGCAATCTTCTTTGGCAAGAATCGGAGGGAACAAGAACCAAACTGAAGTTTGAATCCTGACCGTACAAGTTGATGTGATGTATCATCATTGATCTAGCGATTGACAAGATTTGACCTCAGCCCTTTGTTTGAAGCAATTGACGGGTGTATTTGTAAAGATTGTGTTGCGTAATATGTAAGCTCTACTCTTTTAGTGGGCAATAAAATATTAATATTTTTAATTTGTGCGCGCGTGAGGGTGGAAAAGTAAGTAATAAAGTAATGGGCCTTTGTGTTACACAGCCTAGAAAAAGTAAAAAAAATAGAAATTGCCAAAGATGCAAAACGCAGCGCTTTATAAACCGCCTAGCCAAAAAAACGCGTTTCAGAGGCGTAGCGTAGTTTTTACAGCCAGGTTGCCCTTATAAAGATACCTAACTGCCAAGTTCACGAAGCGCGAAAATTCTTTTTGAAGGTCTCTTTTTCCTGATCTCCCAAAATTAGGTTTAGGGTTTTATTTAGAGGCATAATAAGGGTTCTACATTCTCTTTTCACATACATTCTTTATTCTTCCAAGTTCCACAGGAAAGAAACCCTGATCCTTAAACTGTGGTGTTATTTTTCTTGGTTTATTTAGTAAATTTCATTCCAGTATCTTTTATAGTTTATAAATATATGTGAATAAACACAAAATAGAATAATGCAATTACTAATACATAGTCTTTGTTTACTTTTTTTTTGTCCTTCCACTTTTTGCGCTTTCAAGAAGGTCAAGATTCTAAACAAAGCTTTACTGCAAAGTTTGACGACATTTTGATTGCTTTAAGTTTTTTTTTTGTTGTTTTGATCTATTGTTTTTTTTTCCAAATATCTAGTCTATAATATTTTATTATCGTCTCAAATGTTTAATTTCTTGATAAGAAAAATATTATTTTTAATTTTCAACGGTTTCGTTTAAGCCTTTGAATAAATAGTTTTAAAGTCAATTGAAGGTACTAGTTGAATTTGCTAATCCTCCTTTAATATTCACTAGATCCAAAGTTCGATCCCGCATGTTGCGAGATCACGAGGGGTGTGTGTGTTATAGAAAGGGTTTATATGTTATATACTAAAAAAAAAAAAAGAAATAGTCATAAAGCAAGGTAAAAAAAGAAGCACCTTGAAAGCAACATCGCCAAAATCAAATGTGTTTCTAATGTGAAATACGAGTTGCATAAATCCTACGGATAATACTGTCACATGAAATACATTTTTGAAGTGGAATACACATTGCATAGATCCTACGGTAAATTGTCGTATATACAAAGAATACGAAGCGTCAAACTTTGGTTCTGTCAAATTAGGGCTTTTGTTTCTGGTACCAAAACGTGAAGCATAAATTTAACATTACCATCTCTGTATGTAGTTGCTGGAATCATTGCAAGACGATTACTATTAGATTTATGGCTTTGTTTGTACCAACACAACTAGAGTAACTTCAGCTTCGAAGCTGCAAGCATTGTTTAATAAAATACCTTGATCGTGAGATCTTTCATGTTGCGAATATCAAGTCATGTATTTAGTTTGACACCCCTATGGCATCAACTAAATCACAGCCTTAATATCATTTTATTCTATACGCAGCGAAAAATCATAACTCACACCATAAGAAAAAACACATAAGATTAACATATCAATAAAAATAAAGAAAAAAAAAAACTAATCAATAAGATAAATATATACGTGGTTTGGCCCAAAATTGCATACGTTCACGGAGGATGCATGATCCAACTTCTTATTAGTGATATAAATCATTAAGTATCTTCTTGCATCATTAAGTATCTTCTTGCATCATTAATGATCTCACAAGACCCCTTAGTATCTCCTATAGAGACCTCTAAATATCTACCCTCGATCACCATGACTCCCCAAGACCTCTTAATATCTCTTCATAAGAGATTTTTATAAGGAATACAAGAATAGCCGAACATTTAAGCCAAAAGGATCTATAATATTTTTTTTTGTTCACTTAAAAACTAAAAGAAAACACTCCCCAAAAGTTATACCCTAGTGCACCATGCAATTAGTACATACCTATCTCATGCATTATCTCTTATGGTTACATCTTGAAATCATAGATGCTTGTCTTTTTCTTGTGTATAGAAATGTTTATATAGTGAATAAAACACACTTAGAAAACCTAAACTTAATTAGAATAAGAGTTATTACTTGTAGGAGTCATAATCTCACTTAAAAAAGTCAATTAAGTCAAAATAAAAAATATCATAAAATTGTTACATAAATAATAACCGCATAAACAGTATCCTCATATGAACAGTAATTGATAAATAGTACTTAATAAAATAGTAACTTTCGTAAATAATACCTTTCACTGTGTACAATAATATTTATCGTAAACAGTGTCGATGTATAAATAATATTCATTCTTTTTATTTCTATTTTTTTTTATACATTTAATACATATTTAATTTTATAATAAATTTTTTTTAATATTTATTTTAATTATTATTTATATAAAATTATTAAATCACTAATTTTTTAACACTTTGATTTAACCGAAGATGTGAACGTTAAAAATCCGATGGCCACGTTTGAGTTCAGCTGGATTGCTTCGAAGTTGCAAGTGTTGTTTGAGGCAGGTAATCAGCTGAAAGAACGGAAAAAGAGAGAAAGTCGTTTTTTCGGTTCCATGTCGTTCCTCCAAGATCTCGCGTGTGCGTAGGTTTTGGTGAATTTGTGTCACCAGATCAGGTAAATTAAAGTGCAGAGGTAAGCTGAATTTCTCGTAGTCATTAGAATAATAATTAATTAACAAATTATAGCACTAAAGCACTTTTTGTATAAGCATTCCCGTATATCAGATATGGAGATACCAGGAGTGCATGTGGAACAGTCTGTATGGTGAAGTGCGAAAGGCGATGACGGATAATAAATGGGAGGATCATACTGTCGACAGGTGTCATCAATCAGGTTTTCGACTCGAGGATTAATAAATCCACTTGGTCTTCTTTAACACTTACATCTGCATCAGAACATGAAAAAAAATTTAATTCATAATTTGTTGATTTATCTTAGAAGGATGCGAGCTGACTATTGTGGGGAATAAAATATTGTGTCCTGAATTTGATTGAATGCGATGCAGTTGGAAATAGCTTCCTAAAACTAACTATTGTAGAGTAACTGACATAAAACTAATTATTAAATTATTAAATTTATTTATAAAATTTTAATCTCTTATTATACCTATCTGATAAACATATATATAACATGTTTAATTTTTTTTTTTGTTTAAAAAAAATAACTACAGTCATTCATTGAAGACGATTTCTATGAACAATTGTAGAACTTTTATAAAATATTAACTTTAATATATATTTGCAACAATACAAATTAACTTTTATACAAGCTAAATTTTTAAAAATTTTAATGTTTAGTTTACATAAAATAAACCCGATCCTACATTTTTATTAAAGTCGTGTCAACAAATACTCAAAAGTTGAAGATGAGAAAGAATGAAAAAGTCGAAGGATATGGGTTTTTTAATTTGTGGGCATAATAACTTGTATTTATCAACTTTTAGGTTTTAGCCACCCTTTTTCATACTCTTTCTCTTAAAAAACGCTCTCATATCTAACACTAAACTTTAGTATCACCTCAATTAAGCTTCCCATGTCGGCCCTCTCTCCGTTGAACACATTCTCCGTTCCCTAATTTCTTTCTTGTTTTTGCTTTATTTTGCTAGTCATTTTTTATTTCTATTTTTTATTTCTCTTTTCTTTCTATTTTTCGATGTAATAACTTGGCTTGAGCAAGGAATGAGCTAAGTCGACGAGATCCACAAGTCTCAGCTGGCCTCAGTTGAACTTCAGTCGAGCCTTTGTTGGGTGCTGCCGCTCATGATCTCCTTCAACAAACTCTAGAAATTTGTTGCCGCTGTCAACCATTGCCAGACAAGAAGTCAGTGCCCCCCATGCATGAAGGCTCAATAGTTGTCATTGCTCATCCCTAAATTTGATGAAAAATTAAAATTTTGGTGAATTTCAAGCTCTCACACCGCCACTAGAGTAAACAACTCTGTCGCTATCCTGTACAAACACGGTCCGTCAATCTTTGGCATTTAATAGCCTAAACTTAGGTGTGTTTAGCGGCCTAAGCTTGAATTGTTGTATATTTTTCATTTTGTTTGCTTTGTATAATATTTTGTTACGGGCGGATTATTGAGAATTTGAAAGAGTGAATTGTTGTAAACGACGGAGGATATTAGAAGTATGAGGTGATGTATTTTGGGTTCCTTCTGTGTAATAGTAGTTTTTGTCTCATTTAAAGTGAGTAGTTTTATCATTTTTATGCAACAGTATGATTCTCCATCTTTAATAGAAATAATAATTTTTAGTTATAAGAATAATTCTCTAATATGAAATTTAAATTGTCTCTTTTTGGTAAAAGACTAGGTTCAAATATATTTTAATAAAATAATGTAATATAGCATTTTAATAATTCTTTGATTTTATATCAGTAGTCTTTTAATATAATATTAATAATTTTATTAATAATATTACATTTTTTATTTAAAAATTTGTATTTATCATATTAGTTTGATACTTCAAACATAATAGTTTGGATAAAAATTTTATAAATCCATTTTACATTTTAGAAAAAAAAAATTATGTTTGATTGAGCTAAACTCAGCTTAAGTATAAATATTTGTAAGTAAATTTTAATGGTACAAAAACATTTTACTAGTAGGTAAAAAAAATCTTAACTATACATTTCAGAAACTCACGGAATATACCTTACCCATACATGTAACGAAATCAGCCATAGAAACAACGATAAAATACAACATTAAAACCAAACCCGAAACTCATAAAACTTAAATACATAATCATTCTATAATCAAACGTAGACAAACCCTACAATTTAAATACATTATTTACGTGAGAATTTTTCTTTTTTGCTCCCTGTTATTAAAGTTGTCTTCCCTCTTTTTAAGAATAGTTTATTCTCTTTATGGATTAATCTACTTCTGTTGGAGTTGAATGAAGTTGGGCAAATCTTATATTCAAATTCTGTAATTTCCTTGATCATATTGATCAAAAGCCCTACAAGTTGTAATCTTTGTTATTCTACTTTCAATTGATTCAATTATTTTTCAAAAAATATCTTGACAAACCATCCATAAAAGAAAAAATATTATTAATACTCTTAAAATTTAATTTATATTAAAAATACTCATAAAATTTAAAAATAAACACAAATACTCGTCGATTAAAAAATATTTTGTTAAAATGAACTATAAACATATTAAAATTGTAAACAAAAAAAGAAAAAAAATACTCTAATAATATATTAGTTTACCACTCAAAGTAAAAGGTTTAAGGTTATACGCACAAGTTTAATATTAGTATTTAAAATAAATTTTAACAGTCTCCATCACATGAAATGTAGATATGAATTTAACAAAGAGGATAAAAGAAAAAGAAAATACACTGACATCATCTTAGAAAATATAAAAGATAGCAAAATATTAGAGAAAAACTAAAAAATGCTATGAAGATTACATTTTTGTTATATTATGTTATATTTCAATTGTCATAGAATAAATGCTTACATAGGCTTTATGTTGACATAAACAAAAATAAATAAAATATATTAATTATAAAATATAAACAATAATTATATGGTAGAAATTGAATATCTTGATTTTTGTATATCTTTAACATCTTTTCTCAAACTTAATATTGTAAAAGCTCGAGTTTGAAAATGAACATTTCTAATTGCGATGGTGCATATTAAGATACAACCGTTGTTGGCAAATGACAATCATTGTCAGAGAGAGATAACCATTATTGAATAAGGGTAACCATTGTCGACAAGAGATAACTATTGTGGAAGGGAAGCAATATAATTGAAGAGTTACAATAATATCATAAAGTGACAATATTATTGGCGAGTAATAATGTTGTTGGAGTGATAAGTAAGTTGAGAAAGTTAATCGTTTGTGAGTGCAAACATATTGAGAGAAACTTGAAAACAATCATTGTGAGTGCAAGTAAATTGAAAAGATCAATCACTACAAGTGCAAACGTGTTGATAGAGAATAAGAAATCAATAATTGCGAATACAAGTGCATTAAGAGACAAATGCTACCTAAATGTGACTAAAAAATTGTAGAAAGATCCCAAAAAATAAATGCAGAATTACCTATTAAAAAAAATTATAAAATAACCCTAGAATTATATAAACAATAAAATAATATCGACACTCTTATAAATTACATGATTATCCTTAGACTTTCATAAATTACATAAAGAAATGACATCAATAGTTTAAAAATTACAATACAAACTCAAATATTATATAAATTATAGTTTGACCTTGAATGTTTAGAAATTTTACAACCTAACCCAATGACAACTTTGAAACATTTGCAAAGAGATTTTATTATAAATTAGATCACCGAAATTTTAAAAAAGCACCTAGAATTGATAAATCTGGTGAAAATGAGTCAAATAGTGGCGGCACTAACGAGAAAGTCGCTAAAAAATAATGGTAGAGATGTTTTATAAAGCATTCGAAGCATTCGAGTTGAGATGTTTTAAAAAGGCACCTATGAAAACTATATTTTTGTTATATTACGTTTTATTTCAATTATTAAAGAATGATTCCTTATAAAGATTTTAGGTTGACATAAGTAACGAAATTAAAATATATGTAAAGAAATAAAATATAACATATTAATTATAAAATATAAATATTAATTATATAATATGAATTAAATGTCTTGATTTCTGAATATTTTTAACAATATTTTTAATTAATAACTTTTTTTTTCATCTTGGCCACCTTTAAACATAAAACACGAGGGATGATCATCACATATCAATAAAACCACTTTTTTCTTAAATAAGTTATCTTAAAATATGAAAAAAATTTAAACTTGTTAGAAATTGATAAATCAACAATTTTATATGAGTAAAAATTGAAATGAATACCAAGAGAAAAGTCATTATGAAGTCAAGTACGTATTGGGTGTACAAAGGAGGAGCAAAACAGAAAGCAAAAAATAATGGGTAGTTCATGCGGTGACACTGTTCACGGCGAGCACTGTTGCGCGCGGCGACAGGGGTACTGTTCACACGATTACTATTTAAGCGGCTACTTTAGGGTATTTCTTGTTCTAGCTCAATTGACTTCTTTAAGTGAGATTATGACTTCTACAAGTAAGGACTCTTATTCTAACTATGTTTAGAGTTTTTAAGGGTGTTTTATTCACTATATAAATCATTCTAAGCATAAGAGAAAAGACAAGCATCTAAAGTTTCAAGATGTAATCATAAGAGAGAATAGAGGAGTTAGATAGGCACTAAGTGCGTGGTGCACTAACGTGTAACCTTTGGGGAGAGTTTTCTTTTGGTTCTTAAGTGAACAAAATAAATACCATAGATTTTTTTGGCTAAGATGCTCGGGCTATTCTTGTATTCCTTGTAAAAATCTCTTATGATGAGATACTAAAAGATTTTGAAGAGGCATGATGATCAATGGTAGATACTTAAAGGTATCTATGGGAGATACTAAGAGGTCTTATGGGATATTTGATGATGTAAGAAGATATTTAGTGATCTATATCAATAAAAGAAGCTGGATCATGCATCCTCCGTGAACATAGGCAATTTTGGGCCGAATCATATATATCTTGTGTCTTATTAATTAGTTTGTTTTCTTTATCTTTATTGATGTGTTAATCTTATGTGTTTTTTCTTATAGTGTGAGTTATAATTTTTTGCTGCGCATAAAGTGAAATAGTATCAAAGTTGTGGTTTAATTGATGCCATAAAGATGTCAAACTGAAGTGCATGGCTTGATATCCGTAACAAACTGGTATCAGAACTTGGGTTGAAGTCTACATTGCAAAGCATAGGCAACAATGTCAGATTGCAGAGTAAAGGTTGTCAACCATGGGGACTCATAAATATAAGAGAAGAACAATAAGAAAGATGATTATTTAAAAGAGGAAAAGATAATGGCCTTATTGATGAGTTTTTGTTTTTTAGTAAGTCTTGAAAAATAAAAGACTACTAAGAAGATGACGTCATCTAAGTTCTAGTTAGAAGAATCATTTAGATTAGACACAAAATAAAGATGGCAAAAGAAGAACAATCAATATTGAAAGACAGATCCAAAAGGTGTTTAGAGCACTCAAATGGATAGTCCTAAAGAAAGACAAAGATAGAATGAATGTGGATTTATAAGTCTGTTGGATGACTAGGCAAAGACTTTGATTGCATGAGAGCTTCTGAAGGAATACGTGTCAGATGGATGAACTATTTTTGAGATCTAGAATAGTATTTTTATATGAGTTAGGGAGAATCGTTATTTACCAATTGGAGAAATATGGCTTATGGTAAGTCATATGGGATTGGTAGAATAAGATTGAGACTATATAATGAAAAAGACAAGGGATGAACTAGGTATGAGATTTCATTCCTCATCTCATTAAGACCTAGTGAACTCGAGACTGCTAGATTGAAATAGAAAGATTCATAGAAGACAGAAGGAAGGAATACTAAATGGGAAGTAAAAGGATCGGGGAGTGATAAGCACAGAGGGAAGCTATATGCTTGAAGAAAAGTGCTTCGAATGGGGTTAATATAGGGTTGTTGATTTGAAACAGATTATAAAGCAACTTTTGAATTATATCACTTTGTGGCAGGGGTCGAAAGAGAATATGTGGGAATAGTAGTAATAGTGAGAATGTATTTTCACTGTTAAAGGACTGTGGTCATGATGTTTTCAGGACATAGAAGATCGCAATATTGAACTACTCTAAACATCAGCATTCATGAATCTTTGGAGATCGTAGTCGCAAGAGTCTTAATAAAGTTTGAGACTTGACTTATAGACAATGCTAGTAAGCATCGGTCAAGGAGGGGTGACGTTGATTAGCTTCATAGAGAGATATTTTGAATCAATGAGAGAATTTGTTGAAAATTAGTGATTTAACAATTTTGTATGGGTAAGAATTGAGATGAATACCAAAAGAAAAGTCATTATGAAGTCAAGTACACATTTGGTGTATAAGAGACGAGCAAAATGGAAAGTAAAAAAGAATAGGTACCGTTCATGCAGCAATACTGTTCACGTAATTACTATTTATGGCTACTTTAGGGTATTTCCTGTTCTGACTCAATTGACTTCTTTAAGTGAGATTAGGACTTCTATAAGTAAGGACTCTTATTCCAACTATGTTTATGGTTTTTAAAGGTGTTTTATTCACTATATAAATCATTATAAGCATAAGAGAAAAGACAAGCATCTAAAGTTTCAAGATGTAACCATAAGAGAGAATAGAGGAGTTATATAGGCACTAAGTGTGTGGTGCACTAACGTGTAACCTTTGGGAAGAGTTTTCTTTTAGTTCTTAAGTAAACAAAAGAAACACCATAAATTTTTTTAGCTTAGATGCTCGAGTTATTCTTGTATTCCTTGTAAAAATCTCTTATGATGAGATACTAAGAGATTTTGAGGAGTCATGATGATCAATGGTAGATACTTAGAGGCCTCTATGGGAGATACTAAGGGGTCTTGTGAGATATTTGATGATGTAAGAAGATACTTAATGATCTATATCAATAATAAGAAGCTGGATCATGAAATCCTCCGTGGACATAAACAATTTTAGGCTGAATCATATATATCTTATGTCTTATTGATTAGTTTATTTTCTTTATCTTTATTGATGTGTTAATTTTATATATATTTTTTTATAGTATAAATTATAATTTTTCGCTGCGCATAAAGTAAAATAGTATCAAAATTGTGGTTTAATTGATGCCATAAAAATATCAAACTAAAATGCATGACTTAATATCCATAACAATAACCATATTTTCACAAAATCCATGATAAATAAGGGCCGAAAATCATCCTTTTTGCATGATAAATATTTTTCTTCATATTTTTTCCTCAAGTCAATAATATCATAATTATCATCACAAAATCAACTATTCAATCATTTTAGATTAACCATGGTAACAACATCAACAACAAAACTATTTTTAAAATTATTCCAACAAAATCAAAAGAAAAAATAGCAAAACATTGTCCAAAAAAATGGGTAGCCATAGAAAATGGTGCTAGGCTAGCACACACCGTCCACTGATGGCTGATGACGACTGTGGGCGGTGGCTGTGGATGATAACATGAAATAAATTTAGAATTTTTAAAACATAATATAGTGAGAGGAAAGGGAAAAGGGAAAATGTTAGGGTTTTTAAAATATTTATTTAAAATTTAAGTGTTAATTTTATTTTATTACATTTTTCCATTAATTTTAACC
The DNA here is from genome assembly GCA_946807835.1 of Ailanthus altissimus. Lineage (NCBI taxonomy): Eukaryota > Viridiplantae > Streptophyta > Magnoliopsida > Sapindales > Simaroubaceae > Ailanthus > Ailanthus altissimus. The sequence goes on from OX327684.1 coordinate 29,551,248, forward strand.
CCAAAAAAAAAAAACTCTAATGGTTTTGTGCCTACTTTTAAACATTAGTATTTCTAATAAAAGGCAATCCTCGAACTATTGATGATAGTTTTTCTACTAAGAATCAGTTTCCAATATACGGCTATGATATGGAATATTTGAGAACTTGAAGACTTCTAAGTCATAAACGAGATGGAGTATATGCTCGAACCGGAAGGAAGAGATAAAAATTGCGGGTTGGCTAGCAACTTTTTACTCTATTTTCACTGCAGAACATCCTATGCTTAACATTTAACTTTGGTTAACATAATCTAACCAAGCTACTAACTTGAGATAGCCAACTGTTACACTTTTATATTATCCAAAAATTATCATGTTATGTTGTTATAAAAATTCTGTTAAATACTAATTTTTATGATTTTTTTAATAATGTACCCTTATATTATTATTTTTTAAAATAAAATTTAATGTATTTAAAAAAAATAAAAGTAATAAAAACCATAATATTTTTATGTTATAATGAAATAATGGATATTTTTTTTTAATTTTTTTTATGTTTGTTTTATATTTTATATTTTTATTCATTAATTAATTTTTTAAATGCATTAATATTTAATGTTCATAAAAAAGAATAAATATGTTATAGTTTTTTTATTATTTTTAAGTCATAGAATTTTATGATGATTATTTAATGAAAATAAGCATTTAACAATTTCAAAATAGTATATTATGTGCGAAATTATGAAATCTCTATCTTAAGCTATGATTTTCAAAAAATATTTGGTTGAGTTTTTGGGTCCAAAATTATTGATTCTAACCAAAAAGTAGACTATTATATTGATTTACAAGTTTCAGAATTATGTGATGATTATCTAATAAAAAAAAGTTATTTAATAGTTTCGAAATAATTTAATATATGCGAAATTCTAAAATTTTTAACCTAAATTATAATTTTCAAAAGTTTCATTGGAGTAATTATGGTTATAAATTATTGATTTTTACAAAAACGTGGACTATTATATTGACCTACAAGTATTAGAATTTTGCAATAATTATTTAGAGAGAAAAAAAGAGCATTTGATAACTTTAAATTAGTATATTATTTACAAAATTCTGAAATCTCTATTTTAAGTTATGGTTTTTAAAATTTTTCTAATCGGGTTTTTTGGTCATAAATTATTAATATTTGCCAAAAAGAAAATTACTATTTTGACCTACAAGTCTATGATTTTTTAATGTTTCATTGTCGCATTTAAGGGTCCGAAATTATTGACTTTCTAAAAAACGTGGAAAAAATAGTAATGTAATTTTTAAAAAAATTAAAATTAAAATAATAATAAAAATAATAAAAGCCATAACATAACATATTTATGACATATTTATATTATGATAGAATGGTGAATATTTTTGTTATTTTATTTTTGTTTTATATTTTAAAATTTTATTCATTACTTAATTTTTTAAATACATTAATATTTAATACTTTTGAAAAATAATAAATATAGTACAATTTTATTATTTTCATTAATTTTTTATAATTTTAAAAATAATAAATTTTTTTTATATATCATTATTTAAAATACAACTTAAAACATAAACTTAACGTGTGTAACATTATTCTTTATACAGATAGTATCTCTGAGTGATAAATGTAAAATTTGCCTAAGTAAAAATAACAAAATAACAGTCAAACTACTTATTCAAAGGACCAATAAAAATATTTATCACAAATTATAAATAACTGATTTATTTAAACAAAGGAGAGACAAAAAGGAGTTACACGAAAATTACCTAGATTATTAAAGCGTTTTATAACATTTTATAAATTGTTTAGTTGTCTAATTGAAAAATATTTACATAAATATTATAAAAATACTAAATAAATATTTTTATGATAACTATTAAATAATATAAGTAGTTATTATAATTTTAAGTAGGGCTCAAGTTTGAAAGATAAAAATTTTAAAAATATATATATTTATGATCTTAAAATACTTAGTCATAACAAAAATTATGGTATTTGAAAAATAATTTTCTTTTAATTTACAGGAGAAAAAATTACATTTTGTAATAAATAATATTTTATTGTATAATTTCTTTAAAAAGTCATTATAATATTTTTGCACTACAAAAGCATAAGTATTGAAAAGCACTTTTAGTCATCCTTTCACAGTTTGTACTCATGATATTGAATTTGGCCTAATTTTTTAAATGCTTTTTGGGGCAGTGATGCGAGATCATAATTGCCTCCAAAAAAAAAAAAACGAATGAACTTACAAAATTTTACTACAGAATAAAAATCTAAGTCTTAAAATATTATTATATAAGAAGGAATAACATATGTTATCTCCACTCCTGGAGTCTTCGTTTAGCGGACACATTTTAAATATATAAACTTCGGTTATACGTAGTGTTGTGTTGGGAATAGAAAGTAATAACACTAAATTCAATACAAGGGAGTTAGTTCAGTAATTAAATTTATGTTTTTCTGAGTAACCTGACCCAGTACAAATTATTTCAATGGGATTAAGACCAAATTAAAACATTTGAATCTTTATAATTCGACTCATAAAACTCATGAAGTATGACTTAAATCAAGCCGCGTGTCTCCATTCAATTGTGAAGTTAGAGGACACGTTATCAAAACTTAAGCATCGACCACATCAGTATATGTACATATTAATCTACGTTAGAATTTGTTAGGTCACTCATAAGATTTATTAAAAAAGCACACGAATGTCACATCATGTAACTATTAAATTTAAAAAATAAGATTAGATGAAAAATCTCCAATGATCCAATAATTGAGCGCTTTGTCAACAATGCTTAGAGTACTATTTACAACTGACACTATAGACAATGGCTATCTAGGGTAGTTGAGCGACTCAATACTGAATTCGCTTGACTTAAGAGGATAGAGTTAAATAATCCCTCAATACTCTTTAGGTCTTACCGACTCAAAGCTGACAGCTTCAAAGTGACCAATCACTAATATTTATAATACTCTAAACATCATGGATGGTAAAATGACCTTATTATCTCTCCAAGTGAATTTTTTCAAAATATTACTCATAATAAGGACTGTTTTCCATTAGTAGATCGCCACATATCGCTCTTGAGGAAATTTCTTTAATTGGTACTCTCTAAATTCAAATTAAGTCTCTAAAATATAAATGTGGTAAAGGACAATTGAACATATTCGAAATTTGAATTCTTGCTCTAGTGAACAAAACTCTCTACTTTCTCTTTAAAATTTTGATACTTTCTTTAGGGTAAGTAAACTATAGAAAATTTTCTCAATAGCATCTCACCTGACTTAAGCGTTAGAAGGTTGATGCTTGTCACTAACCTTTTTTTATTCTATGCTTTTCAGGTTCCCTCAATCCATATAACCACAACTTGGTATTTAACTCCCCCACGATTCAACCTCGGACGTTCACCATCAACATTGCCTTCATCTGAACCCTTGGCGACCAAAGGTTAGAAAACTTGGACTTGTCAACATCCATCTCACTCTCGCAATTAAATTAGGGTCAAACCTTCCTTATACCAAAATTTGTACCGTAATTTTTTAGTTATATAATAATTAAATTATGATGTAATATATTAATATTAGTCGCTTTTATCAACTTTCTAAGAAAATTATGCTTATCTCTTTCAAAAAATGAAATGTTAACACTTATCAAAACAATCGTAATAGATTGCACATTGCATCATAAGATATAATTACTACAAGTTGATCATATTAAAAAAAAAACAAACAAATTAACTTGATTGAAATAAAAAGAGCATCAAAAGCTGAAAAGCGCTATCGAAGAAAAGAGGGCATGTTGTATCCGTGACAGGTATTGCGGAGGCAAAGTCTTCGAATTTCTAAGTTGACTTTTCAATTTGTTTGTTATTTTATTTGGTTAACCCTCGCGTTGACTATTCTGGCAATTGACTTCGAAGAAGATTCCTCTCTTATGTCCGAGTGTCTGACTGACTGAAAATTTTCTCATAAAAATAACAATGCATCTCTAATCTCTATGCCTCCCACTTCTTCCCGTCTTTATATATCTAAAACATACTACCTTTATAAATTATCCTAAAATCAAAACCTTCTTGCCCTAATCATTCTTCAATCCAATCATCACCGATCACCAATCGCCAATTAATGGAACAGAGATCGCTAGAGATAACCGTAATCTCGGTTAAAGGACTCAAAAAAGTGAAGCACCTTTCCAAAATGGACGTGTATGTAATTGCCACCATCTCCGGCGACCACCCAGCTGAGCAAAAGACTCCGGTAGACAAAGACGGTGATACTAGCCCCAAGTGGAACCATTGCATGAAGTTCACTATTGATGAAACTTTAGCTAAAACGAACCGGCTAATCATCACCTTCAAGATCAAATGTGACCGCACTCTTCGTGGAGACCAAGAAATCGGGGAAGTCCACGTGCTCGTCAAAGAACTCCTCAAAAATGCAAGTGATAGTAACTCCACGAAGTATGCCACGTATCCGGTTAGAGAAGATTCTGGTAAACAAAAAGGTGATTTGAACTTTTTGTACAAGTTTGGTGATAAGACCAGTTCCAATGTAATTGCTACTGCATATCCCGTACATGAAGCAACATCAAGCTCAATGTATCCTCCTCCGCAAGGTCCGGTACTGGCGCCAGCTTATCCATCGGTGGCATACCAACCGCCTGCACAGGGAGGAGGACACGGTTATCCTGGTCAGGGTGGTTATCCTCCGCCGCCACCACCAGCAGGCTACCCACAGCCGCCGCCTCCCCCAGCATGGTATTCGCCGGTTGGGCCTGGATATGGATACCCTCCGGTAGTGCAGCCGCAGAGGAAGAACGAGTTTGGTGGATTGGGAACGGGAGCTGCATTTGTTGGGGGACTGCTTGGTGGGCTGTTAGTAGGAGATTTAGTGTCTGACGCAGCTGATGGTTTTGATGCTGGTGATTTTGGTATCTGATTTCAATGCTTGTGTTGTTTATCATCTTTAATTCTTTTGTTGTATTTTATTTTTTCCTCTGGCAATTGCTGTCCTGTTTTTGTGTTTGTATTTTTTATCCGCATGTTCTTTTTCAAGTTGGTGGTAGTCTGGCAGACCTTGAAAGTTCTCCAATTGCCTAGGGTTCGTGTAAAGGCATTGGATGGAATGTTTGGTGGATTTTCATTTATAATGATTGTTAAAGGAACCAATTTTAAATTTTGTATTAGGATAATAAAAGACAAACAAATAATTCAGCGTGCAATCAACCGGTTTAGATTTAAAAAAATTGTACGAGAGCTAATTTATTGCTCATAATCGTGTAATTGTTCATGTTTATCTACTTAATCAAATGTAGTTTAGCAAATTGATTGAATGTCTTAGCAGAATAATCTGTCAACGAAAGCCCGCTCGACTTTTGTCGCGGGTGCTGGGACGTTTGCAATTCCAGAATATGTCTAAATAAAACCAAAATATGATGTGCAATAATTAATGGAGTCCTCATATATGTTATTAGAGACTGCTTTTGACTCCGTATATTAATATAACATTTTCCGGGGATTAGAGTAGGAATCAACCGACTCGTTCGGCACACCACTAATGATATTTTTTTTCAGCTATAGCATTTTAGAAACGTCAAAAGATCACCTATCCAACCTTATAAATTTCTGCATAATTTCCTTCGAGGGCCATCCATCTGTCACAGAATAGCCTTTTGCCTTTAATCTAACCCAAAATGGCAGTCATCAAGCTCCATGGATTCGTTCACTCAATAGCTGCAAGGCGTGCTTTAGCGTCCCTATACGAGAAAGAGCTCGATTTCGAGTTTGTTAATGTAGACATGCAGGCTGGTGAACACAAAAAGCAGCCATACCTTTCACTGAATGTAAGTAGCGAGTAGAATTCAAATCACAATGATAAATTTGATCTACAAATAAAATCAATTAATAAGTTCGCCACTTGCATTTATGTTTGTTGTTAATGGAAACTTTCTTCTTGAACTTAAAGACAATTTGTGTTGATTGATGCAGCCATTTGGTCAACTTCCAGCTCTGGAGGATGGAGACCTGAGGCTCTTTGGTAAAGTTCACACCCCAACTGTATTTCTTACTTAAAATTTTAACGAATTTGATTAATGGATACTCACATCATTCGGCTTTGATTATGCAGAATCACGGGCAATCACCCAATACATCGCTCAGACGCACCCGAACAAGGGCACCAAGTTAACAGGACCAGCCCCAGGCATACCGATCGAGCAGGTATTGGTATGGCAGGCGGTGGAGGCACACCAGTTCGACCCTCCAACATTAGCCCTCATCTGGGAGCTAGTGTTTAATCCAATATTTGGCAAGAGCACAGATGCGGCTGTCGTTGAAGAAAATGAAGCTAAGCTAGCTAAGGTTTTAGATGTCTATGAGGCACGTTTGGCCAAGTCTAAGTACTTGGCATGTGACAGCTTCACTTTGGCTGATCTGCATCACCTCCCTAACCTTACCTTACTGTCGGGGACACAAGTCAAGAAGCTGTTTGATGCACGCCCCCGTGTTAGCGCATGGGTAGCTAATATCACTTCCAGACCAGCTTGGTTGAAGGTCCTCGCCATGGCGCAGTAAAGAGTTCCCCCCACTGATACCTACGATTTGATGGTCACTTATCCATAATGATGTTCTGCGTGCAGTGTCTTTATGTCACGTTTTCTAGCTGTTTGTGGTCTTCAGCATTTTTATATTTCAAGAATAATGTTTTTCATCTTCATTGTTGAAGTTGAAAGCTTGAAGTTTGTCCTTTCAACTACTGTCTAGTGTTACTATGTAATCGTCTGAATAAGTTTCAGACAATCGACCTACGTGGAATGAACTCGTTGAAATGCATGGAAATAATAAAACTTAAAAGCATTTATTTAATATCCCTGTATCTACTTGTAGTAATTAATTAACTCGAGTTTGGTATAATCAGGCATGAATATATTGCTGACATTTCTTTCTTACATAGAGGTGACTCCAATTAAGTCATTGCATAGAATGAACTTAACCGATGACAGTAGCTTAGTCAACATATCAACAGAATTTTCAAACAACTGAATTTATGTTAGACTGATTTTGCCACTTTGAACTATCTCTTTAATGAAATGGAGTCACACATTAATGTGTTTTAACATCTCATAAAACACTTGATATTTACTTAGATGTATAGCACTCTGGCTATCATAGTACACACCGGTGTCAATGTCTTCAATAACCATGACCTCTGTGCAGATTTCTTTTAATTATACGGCATTTTTAATAGTTTCACTTACAGCTATATATTCTGTCTCTGTGGTTGATAGGCCACCACGTGATGTAGAACCGACCTTCGGTACACATCACACCTAAACACGGTGAATACATACCTATTCTATTACCATTTCACTATCTTTATCAGCCTTTTATACAATGAACCTTGCTTCAACATTTCCTTGAGATATCTCAAAATTTACTTGACCACTAGCCAATGCTCTTTCTATAGATTTGCCATGTACCTACTCACAACGCTCACAACTTAAGCTATGTCCTGTTTTGTACAAATCATAACATACATGATATTCCCAATAACACTAATATATAGTACTTTACTCATTTGTAATTTATCTTCTTCAATTTCTGGCTATTGTGCTGCTGATAGTTTAAAATAAATAGCCAAATGAGTGGAGACAACTTTTACATTTGACATATCAAACCTCTCAAGTATCTTGAGTATATACCTCTGTTGGGACAAGAATATGACATCTATTCTTTTTCTCACGATATCCATACCCAAAATTCTATTTGTTGCTTTAAAATCTTTCATTTTAAAGTCGCCACTCAACTGCATCTTCAATTTTTATATTTCTTCTATAATCTTACATGCGATCAATATATTATCTATATACAGAAGTAAATACATACTCATCGCACTATTTAGGGTCTTAAAGTTTACACACCTATCATACTTGGTCCTATTGAACCCATAACTCATCATAAAATTATCAAATCTCCTATACCGCTACCTAAGAGATTACTTCAATCTATACAATGACTTCCTTAATAAGCAAGCATGATTCTCTATGCCAAGTTTTTAAAACGGTTGTGGCTGTGGCATGTATATTTTCTCATTTAGCTCTTTATGCATGTGAGAATATTGATTAAAAATTATTGAAATATGATTTGGGGATCAAGCCAAGTGCGTAGGGTGCGCACAGATCGAAGACGGACGCGAAAGGAGGCGAAAAATGAAGAAGGGTGCACCAGGCACTAGCGCCGCAGCGACCAGGCATAGGCGCTGCAGCACAAATTCCAGTATGTTAGTGCCGCGGCACCAGGAATCCAGCACCACAGCGCTAAGCAGAAAGCGCGCCAGCGTTGGAGCGACGAGATCCTAACGCTGCAGCGCTGGATGCGGGAACAGTATCCCGAAATTAGGAAACTTCCTAATTTCGTCTCCCACTTGTTTTAGGACTCCCTAATTCGACTCCCACACGTATAAGGAAAACCTAGGATGTCCCAAGACTTATATAAAGGCTATCAATTGGCTTGTAAACACATCTTGACAATCTTTGTGATCAAGTTAGTGAGATCTTTGTGATCTTAGAGAGATCTTGGTGATCAATAATAATCTTAGTGATAATTCTTAGTGGTTCTTTGTGAGAGAAAATCCCTAGAGGGCAAGAGAGAGTTTTCTTTGTGATCTTTCTTGTAATAGGCATACTTTGTGGTTGCCTTGTGATTAATAATAAGAGAAGAGTGTGATCTTGATCCGCCGTGGACGTAGGCAAGTTGCCGAACCACGTAATTCTTTGTGTGTTCTTCTTCTACCCCTTTCTCTATTTTATTTCTTAATAACTTGTTTTGCATTATTATATTACTTGGGTGAATTGTTTAGCTTTGTTTGTGTGCTTCCGCTTCAACAAACTGGTATTAGAGCTTTGGTTCTAAGCAGACATGGTCACACCCAAGTATGAGGTCGAGAAATTCAACGGTATGAATGACTTCAATCTATGGAAGATGAAGGTTAAGGTGTTGTTGGTGAGCCAAAGACTTGGTTCGACATTAGAGGAGACTGCAGCTTCATTTAGTGATGAAAAGAAGACGCCAGAGTCATCTAGAGCAGAAGCAGAAAAGAGGGACATTCAAGAAAGAGCTCATAGCACAATCATTCTATCATTGAGCGATGAAGTACTAAGGGAAGTAGCAGGTGAGACGACGGCAATAGATCTTTGAAAGAAGCTTGACTCTCTTTATATGAGGAAACCGTTGGCCAACAGACTACATATAAAGAAAAAGCTGTATCAGCTGTCTATGTCAGAGGGGACGCCGATGAAAGATCATATAGACGCATTCAATAAGATTATCCTTGATCTTGAGTCTATCAACATCAAGATAGAAGATGAAGATAGAACAATTATCCTGCTGAGTTTACTCCCCAAGAGCTATGAGAGTTTTGTTGATACGCTACTCTACGGTAGAGAGAGTTTAATGATGAGTGATGTGAAATCATCATTAAACTCAAAGTTATTAGGAAAGCAAGTTGAGGGCAATGCAGAAATTTTATCTGTAAGAGGAAGGCCCTTATATAGAGATGGAAAGAAAAAAGGCTCAAGGTCAAAGTCTAGGACTCCTAGGAAGTGCTATTGCTGCAAGAAAGAGGGGCACTTCATAAAGGACTGTCCTGAGAAGAAAGCACATGATAAGAAGAAAGTGGATGGTGCGCTTGCCTATGATGATAACTATGACAGCGTAGAGACACTCGTCACTACTGATGGTATAAACTCTGAACAATGGGTTTTAGATTCTGGTTGTACTTTTCACATGTGCCCGCATAAGTCTTGGTTTATAAATTTTTAGCCTATTAGTAGTGGTAAGGTCTTAATAGGTAATGACATTGCGTGTCAGATGATGAGAATTAGTAGTGTTAAACTTAGGCTACATGATAGGCGAGTGAGAGAGTTGACAAATGTTAGGTATGTTCCTGACTTGAAGAGAAACTTGATCTCACTAGGGACTTTAGACCAGAATGGGTGTTCCATCAGGATCGACGGAGAGATTTTGAGAGTTTTGAGAGGTTCCATGGTGGTGATGAGAGGAGAGAAGCACAAAGGTGTTTATGTGCTTAAGGGTGAAGTCGTGAGTGGTTCTGCACTATTATCTGTAGATGATGAGAGTATGCAAATCAAGTTGTGGCATCTTAGACTGGCACACCTAGGCGAGAGAAACCTAAAGGAGTTATATAGCCAAAAGGTCTTTGGAGAGGATAAGTTCCAGCCCTTAGAATTTTGTGAGCATTGTGTACTAGGGAAAGCACATAGAGTGAGGTTCAGTACCGGCGAGCACAAGACTAAGGGGACTCTTGACTACATACACTCGGATTTTTGGGGACCAGCTCAGACAGCTACTCGTGGTGGTGCTAGATATTTTCTCAGCTTGATTGATGATTATTTGAGGAAGCTGTGGGTCTATGTGTTGAAGAGTAAAGATCAAGCCTTTGAAATATTCAAGACTTGGAAGGTTCTTGTTGAAAATCAGACTGGCAAAAGGGTAAAGAGGCTTAGGACTGATAACGGCCTCGAGTTTTGTAACAGAGAGTTTGATGGGTTTTGTGCCAAGTATGGGATTGCAAGACATAGAACAGTAAGATCAACACCGCAGCAGAATGGGATAGTTGAGAGGATGAACAAGACCCTATTTGAAAGGGTTAGATGCATGCTTACCAATGCGAAGATATCCAAGACATTCTGGGGAGAAGCTGTAGTGACTGCTGCTTACTTGATAAACAGAAGTCCTTTCTCAGCAATTGACTTCAAGACGCCAAAAGAGAAATGGTCTGACAATCCTCCGAAGTATGACCATCTTAGAATATTTGGTTGCCCTGCCTTTGTACATGTTAAGGAGGGGAAGTTGGAACCTAGAGCTATCAAAGGGGTATTCATAGGATATCCCGAAAGAGTAAAAGGATACAAGGTGTGGTGTAAAGACTTAACACCACAAAGGAGTATCATAAGCCGTGATGTAACGTTCTATGAGATGACGATGCTGAAAACCTCCCAAGTAGATGAGAAAGAAGAACCTGTGACCAAGAAAAACTAAGCACCCGAGTCAATAGAAGTTTGAAAATGGATCTGATATGCCCCCAGATCAACACTTCAACAAGAAAATCCTTGAAGATGAACCAAGAACACCGGTGAATTCTTTCAAGTCCACCTAAAAGAAGACTAGAACTCCTGAGTTGGAACTTGAAGAGTACCAGCTTGCTAGAGACAGGCTAAGGAGAATGATTAACCCACCGGTCAGGTATGCACAAGCAAACTTAGTTGCTCATGCTTTTAATTCTACTTACACTCTTGAGTATGATGAGCCTAGGACATATAGTGAGGCTATGAAGAGTGAAAACAAGAAAGAATGGCAGCAGGCCATGAAAGAAGAAATTTGTTCTCTTAGGAAGAACAATACCTGAAAGTTGGTGGAGAGACCTCAAAAGAAGCTAGTCGGGTACAAGTGGGTGTATAAAGTGAAGGAGGGGATATCGGGGATTGAGCCTACGAGATTTAAGGCTAGGTTAGTAGCACAAGGTTTTACTCAGAGAGAGGGAGTCGATTTTCATGAGATATTCTCTCCAGTTGTCAAGCACACATCTATTAGGATTTTGTTAGCTATGTGTGCAAACCTTGATTTACATCTAGAGCAGATGGATGTAAAGACAACTTTTCTACATGGAGAGCTTGAAGAAACAATATACATGGCACAGCCACAAGGGCTCGAGAAGCCCGGTAAAGAAGATCATGCTTGTTTGCTAAAGAAATCATTATAAGGGTTAAAGCAATCACCTAGACAGTGGTATAGGAGATTTGATGAGTTTATGATGGCTTGTGGCTTTAGTAGGAGCAAGTATGATGGATGCGTGTACTTCAAGAACATAAGTTGTAGGATGATGTATTTGCTTCTATACGTCGATGATATGTTAATCGCATGCAAGAATATAGAAGAAATACAAAAGCTCAAGAAGCAGTTAAGTGGCGAGTTTGAAATGAAGGATTTGGGAGCAGCGAAGAGAATTTTGGGTATGGACATTGTGAGGGAAAGAAGAGATGTTATCTTCTTGTCCCAACAGCAATATATAGTCAAAATTCTGGAGAAGTTTGGTATGTCAAACACGAAGGCTGTCTCTACTCCTTTGGCCATGCATTTCAGACTGTCAGTAGCACAGTTGCCGACATCTGAGGATGAGAAACTGCAGATGAGCAAAGTACCATATGCAAGCGTTGTGGGGAGCATCATGTATGCAATGGTTTGCACAAGACCAGACTGTAATACACGTGTAATATATATATTGGTTAGTGGCATTGAAAAAAAAAGAGAGAAAATAGAAAAGAAATGAAGAGGTGGCCGACATATATATATATATATATGTCGTTTTGTATTGTTTCATTTGAAAAGAAGCAATCGAAATTGAGAGGAAAAGAAGCAAAAGAAAACCGGAAAAGAAAGCCGAACAGAAGAAAGAAAAGAAAAGAAAAGAAAGAAAAGAAAAGAAAGAAAAGAAAAGAAGAAGGAAAGAAAAGAAGAAAAGAAAGGAAAAAGAAAAAGAAAGAGAAAGGATGAAACCGAGAAGAAAGAAAAGGAGAAGGAGAAAGAGAAAGAGAAGAAAAAAGAAAAAAAGAAAAAGAAAATTTTAAGAAATTAGTTTGAGTAGTCAGAATTATACCCGGTGTTTCAACGGGTAATAGTTTTACGATATTATAATATTTATATTTTAATATTTATAATTCATATCGGTATTAATGATATATTTTTACACCCTATGATATAGGAGGTGTACTGATAGCGGGTAGATCTCAGAATCCAGACCCAGCTCAAGATTAGCGCACTTTTGTGAGTGGATAACTATATATATTTTATATGTTTTTAATACAGCTAATTATGATTAAATTACGCGTTATCAGATTAGTTATGATTTATTTTAGACAGATAAATATTTATGCTATTTAGTATATTCAGAAATGTTTTATAATTTATTATAGTACAGGTTATAATTATGTTCAGTACATAAATAATTATTTCAGAATAATTATGGTCATGATATTATATTGTAGTAGTTTTTGAACCACCATACGCGTACCCTCCCCTTTAATATAGTTGCTCTGCGCATGCGTTAGACCAGTTCAGTTTGCTCTACCCGAGCGATGCAGCATTCCGCCAGGTTAGACCAGCTTAGATCCTCCGCTCTGCCTGTGCGTGAGTTACTCCGCCAGGTTAGACAAGATTTTTCTCCGGGTACAAGTTTGGTGTGATTTTTAGTATATATGTAGTACATGTTTCCAGAACTATGTTACATATATTCATCTTGATAATATATTTTATGATAGTTTGCGCTTTCAGATTTTCAGATCCCAGTATTATGTCATGATTTTAATTTTACCACAAATTTTATGACGGCTCATACTTTCAATACAAGTTTATTGACTAATCAATATATAGTTTTATGATTATTTTATCGTACAGATTTATACGTGTACAATACATATAAAGTATATAATATTTTCAGATTATGTCTACTCACTGAGCCACAAGCTCACCATTTTTTCCATTTTTCCTATTTTTTCCTAGGTTGTTATAGGAATTGTGTAGTGTGATACAGTTATCACATTTTGAGGTTGGCTAACGTGCATAGCTGCATAAGTATCTCAGTCTGTGTATTTGTATATGTTTTGTATATTGGAGCACATGTGTACACTTTTTGTTGAGGCATGTAGCCTCATTGTATCATATGTATGAGTAAAGAGTATGTTAGTCACATGTCATCGCAGGATCAGCCTCGATTCTCGAGGTGAGCTTGGGTCGGGTCCTGTCACAGACATAGCACAAGCTGTGAGTGTGGTGAGTAGATACATGGCGAATCCGGGTAAAGATCACTGGCTTGCAGTAAAGTGGATTCTGAGATATCTCAAGGGAACGTCGAATCACGGGTTGGTGTATAAGAGGGACGAGGACAGCAATGAAATGGTAAGAGGGTACGTAGACTCAGATTATGCAGGTGATCTTGATAAGAGAAGATCGTTGACGGGCTACGTATTCACAGTGTTTGGGTGTAGTGTATGTTGGAGATCAGTTCTACAACATGTGGTTGCGCTTTCTATCACAGAGGCAGAGTACATAGCTGTTGGTAAAGCTATAAAGGAGACCGTGTGGTTAAAAGGCATATGCGAGAAGATATTCGCTCGTAAAGATGTAAACACCGGTGTATACTGTGACAGCCAGAGTGCCATGCACCTAAGCAAGCATCAAGTGTTCCACGAAAGGTCGAAATACATTAATGTGAGGCTTCATTACATTCGTGAGATCGTCCAAAGTGGTGAAGTTAGTCTGACAAAGATAGCGTCATCTAAAAACCCTGCTGATATGTTGACTAAGCCACTGCCCTCGGTTAAGTTCATCCTATGCAAGGACTTAACCGGAGTCACTACTTTGTGAGGGTGATCGAAGATGCGGAAATGAGAGATCGATTTACTTTGTGAATGATTTTGAATCAAGGAGGGAATTTGTGAGAATATTGATTAAAAATCATTGGAATATGATTTGGGGATCAAGCCAAGTGCGTAGGGTATGCACGGATCAAAAACGGATGCGAAAGGAGGCAAAAAATGAAGAAGGGCGCATCAGCCACCAGCGCCGCAGCGACCAGGCATGGGCGCTGCAGCGTAAATTCCAGTATGTTAGCGCCGCGGCGCCAGGAATCCGGCGCCGCAACGCTAAGCAGAAAGTGCGCCAGCGCTGAAGTGACGAGATCCCAGCGCTGCAGCGCTGGATGCGGGAACAGTATCCCGAAATTAGGAAACTTCCTAATTTTATCTCCCACTTGTTTTAGGACTCCCTAATACGACTCCCACACGTATAGGAAAAATCTAGGACGTCCCAAGGCCTATATAAAGGCTATCAATTGGCTTGTAAACATATCTTGACAATCTTTGTGATCAAGTTAGTGAGATCTTTGTGATCTTAGAGAGATCTTAGTGATCAACAATAATCTTAGTGATAATTCTTAGTGGTTCTTTGTGAGAGAAAATCCCTAGAGGGCAAGAGAGAGTTTTCTTTATGATCTTTCTTGTAATAGGCATACTTTGTGGTTGCCTTGTGATTCATAATAAGAGAAGAGTGTGATCTTGATTCGCCGTGGACGTAGGCAAGTTGCCGAACCACGTAATTCTTTGTGTGTTCTTCTTCTACCCATTTCTCTCTTTTATTTCTTAATAACTTGTTCTGCATTATTATATTACTTGGGTGAATTGTTTAGCTTTGTTTGTGTACTTCCGCTTCAACAATGCAGAAATGTTATTTTTTACATCTATTTGCTTTAGATGTAAATCGAGGTTCACATACATAGCTAATAAAATCCAAATAGATATATGCTTGACTACTGTGAGAATATCTCATAAAAGTCAATACCCTCACGCTGAGTGATAGCTTAACCTTAAATCTCGTAGGCCCTAACCTTCGGTATCCCCTCTTTAACCTTGTACAACCACTTGCCTTAAATCTCGCAGACTCTTCCTCCATGGCTAACTACCATTTTTTACTATTCTTATTCTTCATAACTTCTTTATATGTCTTAAACTTATCAAACTCAATAATGAATGCAGAATTAAATGCATGAGCAATTAAGTCTACTTATGTATCCATTATCGGTGGCTTAGTCGTTCCCCTTAACTTATTTTTGGCAAGTTGATACTGTTCAAGTTTTATTTCAAGAGTCCTAATTTTTCTTTGGGTGGACTTTGAAGAACTAATTGGTGTTTTTTGTTCATCTTCAAAGGTTGACTTGTTAAAGTGTTAATCTAGTTGCATCTCAGATTTACTCTTAAACTCTACTTTAACCTCAATTATTTCTGGGGCTAAAACTCCCTATCGCATAGGATTTTTTTTTACTTTTTCTTGATTAAATTTCAAAATTGTTTTCTCATTAAACGCAACATCTCTACTTATGATACTTCTAAGTGGCTTAATCTCATTGCACCATGCGTTGTATCTTTTCACATCTTTTGTATATCCCATGAATATCCCCTTCAAGGCTTAGGTTCCAATTTATCTTGTTTTACATGTATAAATGCTGAAAAACTAAAGATACTAAGATGATTATTCTTAAGAGAACTGCTATACCACTTCTCTTCATGTGTCTTAAAGTTTATTATTGAGAAAGGACTTCTATTGATCAAGTAGGCTGCTATCATTACAGCCTCACCCTAAAATACCTTAAACACCTTTGCATTGGTCAGCATGTATTTAATTCTCTCAAGTAAGGTCATATTTATCCTCTCCGCCAGAAAATTTTACTACAGTGTTAATCTCATAATCTTATGCCTTGCAATCCCATGCTTGGCACAAAATCCATCAAATTCCTTGTTACAATATTAGAGATTATTGTATGTCCTTTATCTCTTTATTTTCTTGCTAGTTTGATTTTCAACAAGAGCCTTTTATGTTTTGAATGTCTCAACACTTGCTCTTTACTCTTCAACACACATATTAACAGCTTCCTATAATAATAATAATAATCAATAAATGTGAGAAAATAACTTGCCCTACCATGTGTAACTATATGTGCTGGTCCTAAAAAATTTTGAGTGTATATAATTAAGAGTCCCTTTTGTTTTATGCTGACTCACAAAACTTTAATAGTTATAACTTATCGTCAAAAACGTCATTTGATTATATAACTCATTTAGCTCACCTATAAGTTTCTTTCACCTAGGTGAGCTAACCTTAGATGTCATAACTTAGTTTGTATATTCTCATCATCAACAGAGAATGATATAGAACTACTCACTGCCTCTCTTATAAGCACATACATATTGTTGTGCTTATCACCTTTCTTCGTAACCATGAAACCCTTTAACACCTTAAGAATCTCATTTTCAATTCTAATAAAACACCTATTCTAGTCTAACATACCCAAGAAAATCAAGTTATTCTCGAAGTCAATAACATATCTAACTTCTATCAACTTTCTACTATATAACCTAAGCCCAATATTACTAATCTCAAACACTTGACAAGCTATGTCATTCTCTATTAACACTTTTTCACCATTTATGAACTGAAAATTAACAAATAAAGACTTATTTGGGCACATGTGGAATGTATAATCATAATCTAAAATTCACTCACCAAAATTATTACCATAAGAAGCGACAAAAGTCTTTGCACTATCATAACTATCCTCATAAGCTATAACAACATCTACCTTATTCTTTTTATCCTTGGCTTTCTTCTTAGGACAACCTTTTATAATATGCCCTTCTTTCTTGCATCAATGATACTTTCTTTGTTTGCCCCTCAACTTTGGTCTTGAACTCTTATTTGACTTTCTTTCTTTTTCTTCATGTCTTCCTCTTATAGTTAATCCTTTTATATTGATCTCTATTTTCTTTTCCAATTACTTATAGTTTAATGATGATTTCACATCTTTCATGGTTAAACTATCTTTGCTGTAGAGTAATATATCAATCAAGTGCTCATAACTTTGGAAAAAGGAACCCAACAGGATGATCGACTTATCTTCATCCTCAATCTTCTCATTGATTATTTCTAGATTGATGATGATTTTATTGAAGGCATTTATATGGTCTTTAATTGATATTCCTTCTGACATGGACAACTGATAAAGTTTCTTCCTTATATGCAAATAATTTGTCAATGATTTCATCATATAAAGATAATTTAACTTTTTCAAAGATCTAATTTGTCTTTTATTTAGCAAATGTCCTTTCTCTTTGTTTCAAATTTAAATGACTTTGGCTTCTTCTCTTTGCTAAATGAAGAAGTAGTCTCCTTTAAGGATGAGCTTAATACTTGACTCATCAATAAAGTCATTATTTTAACTTTTCACAGATTAAAATCATTCTCATCGTTGAATTTCTTTACCTTATACTTGGGTGCCATTATGATTAATAAACCAAACTCTTATACCAATTTGTTGACAGAAATACTTTACTCACAAGTATAATATTGCAACAATCAAGAAAAAAAATAATAAAAAAGGCAAGCCATAAGAAAGCACACAATAATTTACGTGATTCGACAATTACCTACGTTCACGACAGATCAAATCGCTTCTTTTATTAAATCAATGAAAAGAACTCTCTACAAAAAACTCACAAAAAACTTTCTATAAAGAACTCTTTCTATAGAAAGGATTATAACAATTGCTCTATGCGGTGATATCTTTTCAAGTAAAAAATAAGACTCTTATATAGTCTACATACATTTTAAGTTAATCATAATATGAGTTGAAATAAAATAAGGTGTTTTTAACTAACTTATGATTTTTTAAAAATTTGGAATATGTTGCATTAACGTTGGGACATTAACTTCTAAATGCTAGGGTGTTGAAGATGCTGGGGCATTATCTTTTGGACACAATAGCATCCAACTCTTTAAAATTATCATTATAGCGTTGGGTTTCTAATACTGCAACGTTTATTCACTCTGAAATCACACCACATACTGAAATTATCGCCACAATATTTACTTCTAACACCGCGGTGTTCTCTCATTCCCTTATATATTATGTATTTTTACTCTTTAAATCTTTGCATCTTTACTTCACGTCTCTTCTCATTAGGCCATTACAACTCATTTTTTTAATAAATTTTAATCAAAATTTTCAAAAAAATAATATATATATATATATATATATATTCAGATTTTGGTTATAAAACTCCGTTTTCCTGGTGAATGATTAAATAGGTTCAATTATTCAACATGGCATTGGCTTATGAAATTGCTCACTCATAAACTTTGATTCGTTATTGTCATAGCCAATCATCATCCCAACATAAATATTTTATGTCCGTGTTGAGTGGCATTCTATCCCTCCAAAGAACAATGATCATTTTAATTATCAAGATTAAAATTAATGTGTATATATATATATATATAATGTTAAACAGTCCATCCCAGTTAAAATTCTTTCCCCAGTATAACTCATCATATACAATCTATGGATCGAATTCATTTCAGCCGTGGTAGCTACAATCAATCTACTTGCAGCAATTTATGTTGGGCTCAACTTCAACCTCATTACAATCAGGAAAGCTTTTCCTTCAAGGCTAAAGGCTGCTGTAAATTAGCGTGGAGCCGAAGAAATACTTATTCCACCTTTTGTCGTGACGCGTCGCACATCTATACACCATACGCGTTGACAAATGACACAACTACCCTCACCTTTTCATCCATAAACTACACTTCACAAGAGGACAACATCGTCATTCAGTCGAATTCTTATCGTTTCGCGATTCGGTCGACGCCATAACACATCCTTAACTTCTGCAAGCAAAATCGTTTCCGTCTAGATTCTGCTTCCATGGCGACTCTCTCTGCCTATTCGTCTCCTTGGCCCGACCCTAATCCAGATTCCAATAATCTCAATCAAAACCCCAACCCTACTGACTCTAATTCTAGTTTAATCGCATCTGAGGATCAAACGGACCAACTCCGAACCATCGATTCTTTCTCTACAATGCCTCAGGACGAACCCGATCCGTTTCCCCCTTGTATTCCGAAATCGAACCCGAGTTATGACACGCCGGTCTCCCCCCCCTCCGAATCCAAGTCTTCCACCCCGACGCCTACCCTCCTCCACCTCTCCTTCAACCAAGACTACGGCTGCTTCGCCGCCAGCACCGACCATGGCTTCCGGATCTACAACTGCGACCCTTTTCGCGAGATATTCCGCCGGGATTTCGACCGCGGCGGAGGGATTGGAGTTGTCGAAATGCTTTTCCGATGCAATATTCTCGCCCTAGTTGGCGGCGGGCCCGACCCGCAGTACCCGCTCAACAAGGTGATGATCTGGGACGACCATCAAAGCCGATGTATCGGCGAGTTGTCGTTTAGGTCAGAGGTGCGATCGGTCAAGCTGCGGCGCGACCGCATTGTTGTCGTTTTGGAACAGAAGATTTTCGTGTACAATTTCGCGGATTTGAAGCTATTGCATCAGATTGAGACGATTGCAAATCCGAAAGGATTGTGCGCGGTGTCGCAAGGGGTGGGGTCGCTGGTGCTGGTGTGTCCGGGTCTCCAAAAGGGCCAGGTTCGGGTCGAGCATTACACGTCGAAACGGACCAAGTTCATTATGGCTCATGATTCGAGGATTGCGTGTTTCGCGATGACTCAAGACGGCCAGTTGCTTGCCACGGCTAGTACCAAAGGGACTCTTGTTCGTATTTTTAATACGCTCGATGGTACCTTGCTGCAAGAGGTACGTGTTTGTACCTTTTTTTAAAGAACTGAGTTTTGTTTTTTTAATTCTTTTTTAAGAATAGATAACAATGTAGAGATTGCTGTTGGAATTTAGTCCGTGAATTGGCTGAATTTACATTTGTGGAATAATTGATGTTACAATGTTAGTCGAAGTTCACTTTACTTGTCCTGATTCCAATTTTAGTCTCTTGCTTAAGTGGAAGGCTTTTGGAGAAATTTAGAACCTGGTCTTTTGCAGAATGTGCTGTATAAAGGTGTGATTGGCACCAGACATTTTCTGAGTGTGACATAAGCTGTGAAGTCTTAGCTTGAAACATATTTTTGATCTTGTATTTTGTTTCTGTCATGATTTTTAACACTTTCTGTATGCCAAAACTGTTATGTTATTATCTGGCGGATCTCGGAATGTTCTATGTTTATTCTTCAGTTATTGTGCATCGGGAGTAGCACAACGAATTGTTACTTTCTGGCTACTGGATATAGACCATTTTTGTGTTTTCTTTGGACATTGAGAACTATCATAACTAATTCATTTAATGTTTTTTTTGTGGCTTTTTTTAATTGCTACGAACTTTTCAGATAGGTTGATAGTAATTGAATGTCATATGGCAGGTGAGGAGGGGTGCAGATAGAGCAGAGATTTATAGTCTTGCCTTCTCTTCAAATGCCCAGTGGCTGGTGGTCTCTAGTGATAAGGGTACTGTCCATGTTTTCAACCTTAAGGTTAATTCTGGTTCCCCAAGAAATGACAGGTCGTGTAGTCCATCTGATACAAATGTTGCTACATCGTCTACCTCTTCTCTTGCTTTTATCAGAGGTCAAGTGCCCTTATTCTCTTACTACTAGAAATTATTTGCATTTTCTATCATTGCATCGATCTTTGAGGTAATTTTCAGAAATTTGGTGGGTTTGAATAATTTATTTATTGTTTCCCTAGCGTTTGGAGGCACAAATAATTGCACAGAAGAATTGCTGGCAATAAACCTAACACCAATTTTGGGAGATGAAATTGAAAAATCCATTCTTTATAGTTGCTATTTTATGCAATTATAGATTTATCTAAGATGCCTTGGATGGTTCATCTCACTATGCATTCAAAACATGAAAAATATTCTCATTTCCAGTGGCAAATTAAGTACATTAATTCACATGGAAAACAAAACTACTCATTAGTCAGATAATGGTGTTCCACCCAAGGGAAGTCCCGCATGTAGGGGTTTGATGAAGTTTTTACTGCTGATCACTTGAATTTTCCTTAGGGTTGAGCTCTTACTTTCAGCTCAAAAATGAGTACCTCATTTTAATTACTTTGTGGTTTTTACTTGCATTGATAGTAGGATCTTATTCTGTTCATATAGCTGCCAACACCACATGACAGGACTCGACCCGAGCCCTCCTCGAGAATCGAGGCAGATCCTGCGATGACGTATGATTAACATACTCTTTACTTATACATATGATACAATGAGACTACATGCCTCAACAAAAAGTGTACACATGTACTCTAATATACAAAAACATATGCAAATACACAGACTAAGACACTTATGCAGCTATGTGTGTCGTTGGCCAACCTCAAAATGTGATAACTGTATCACACTGCACAAATTCCTGTGACAATCTGAGAAAAATAGGAAAAATGGTGAGCTTGTGGCTCAGTGAGTAGACATAATCTGAAAATATTATATACTTTATATGTAATGTACACGTATAAATCTGTAAGATAAAATAATCATGAAACTGTATACTGAGTAGTCAATAAACTTGTACAAAAATATAAGTTGTTATAAAAATCTGTGCTAAAATTAAAATTATGACATAATATTGGGGATCTGAAAATCCGAAAGTGCAAACTATCATAAAATCTATTATAAAGCTGAATATATGTAACATAGCTCTGGAAATAGGTACTACATATATACTGAAAATCACACCAAACTTGTACTCGGGAAAAAACTAGTCTAACCTGGCGAAGTAACTCATGCAAAAGTAGAGCAGGGGATCTGAGCTGGTCTAACCCGACGGAATGTTACATCGCTCGAGCAGAGCAAATTAAACTGGTCTAACGCATGTGTAGAGCAACTACACTAAAGGGGAGGGTACGCATATGGTGGTTCAAAAACTACTACTATATAATATCATGAAAGCATGATTGTTCTAAAATAAATATTTTTGTACTCAACTTAATCATAAATTATACTATAATAAATTTTAAAATATTTTTGAATATACTAAATAGCATAAATATTTATCTATCTAAAAGAAATCATGACTAAATTTGATAACACGTAATTTAATCATAATTGGCTGTATTAAAAACATATAAAATATATATAGTTATCCACTCACCAAAAGTGCGCTAATCTTGAGCTGGGTCTGGATTCTGAGATCTACTCGCTATCGGCACCCCTCTTATATTATAGGGTGTAAAAATACATCATTAGTACTGATATGTATTATAAATATTAAAATTTAAATATTCTAATATTGTAAAACTATTACCCGCTAAATCATTGGGTATAAATCTAACTATCCAACTAATTTCCTAAAATTTCTTATTTTTTCTTTTCTCTCTTTTTTTTTTCCTTTCTCTCGGTTCTCTTCTTTCCTTTTTTTTTCTTTCTTTTCTCTCTTCCATTTTTCTTTTACTTCTTTACCTGTTTCTATTTGCTTCTCTTTAACAAAGCAAACAAAATGTCTCTCTCTCTCTCTATATATATATAACGGCCACCGCTTGCTATAATGTATATTTTTATTTCTTTTTTTTTTGGTTGCCACTAACTCTCTCTCCCCTTATGACACGGGTCTTACACCACATATGGCTAATTTTTCCTTAAAAGACTTCTTTTCCATTGTTCTTCAAGATTACTGTCATTTTCAATCAATAATTGTGTACCGTTAATGGTATTTTATGAATAGGTAATTGAAGTTTTGTGCTCAATCCATTTTTTTCCTACTGTTTTGCTTGAAGTTTTTGTTTGGAAGACCATTGTTGATGAATTCTAGTTGCAAGGTAAAGGGATTTGTAAATACTCTTTTTGATGCTTGGATCTGATTTCTCTTACTCTTACAGGAGTGTTGCCCAAGTATTTCAGCTCAGAATGGTCAGTGGCTCAGTTCCGCTTGCCTGAGGGTTCTCAATACATTGTTGCCTTTGGTCATCAAAAGAATACAGTGGTCATTCTTGGCATGGATGGAAGGTAATAGAAAAAAGCATGGGAATAGGGTTTCTAATTTTCAGGGAGAACATTGACTGATCAAGTAAACAACACCCTGTATTAGGAATGGCAATCATAACATGATACATAAACACATCTTAAATCTGATATAAAAATTTAGTAGGTTTTATTTGTCTTAATTGTGTTTGCTTTAAGTTGGGTTAACTCTTTCTCCATGATAAGTAAACATGCCAAGTTTAGATGAATTAATTCTCTCATGCTAATTTTTGTAAGTTGACCTAACTTTATATGTTGGCTGTTATTTGATTATTTAAGTTAAGACTCGAAACGATTATTGAAATTTGTATGATTAGCATAAAATTCTTGACTAGTTTTACTTTTCATTGCATACCTAATATGATTGAATTAATATGAAATAGGTAAATCAATATCTCTCATCAATTCTCAGTTAGTTCTTTTTACAGAAAACTATTTCTTTCAAACATTTTACTTGTCTCGTGTTCTGTTATCATACAAATGAGTTGTTTGTGTTTAGGGTTTGTTGTGATTAAATAAAGTGATATGTTTTAATACTCAATCATGCATATCACAAATAAGACGTGATTGATGTACCAATTTCAATAAGCAGGAAGTTTTATTTTTTATTTTTTTTAAAGCTCTAGTTCTGGGTCCGTGATGCTCAAGTTTTATTATATAAGTTCTATTTTGCAACTTATTTACTATTTATTCTTTCTCTATCAAAGAAAAAGGATTGATTTTGAGCTATCCCAGAAATTTCTAGCTAGTGCATAAACAGGAGAAATTTGTAATTTTGCTTTTGGGTCATCTTCTCTTTACTTTCTTTTGTTGGCTTTATTCTGCCCCTTGGTGGCTAAAGCTTCCGTTACATGTTTAAATGCTTTTTGTCTACTAGTGCAGTATGTATATGCAATTAAATGGTTGACACGCAAGCATAACTTTTTGTCTACTAGTGCAGTATGTATATGCAATTAAGTGGTTGACACGCAATTGGTTATGCTTGCAGCTTTTATCGGTGCGAGTTTGACTCAGCAAATGGTGGAGAGATGACACAGCTTGAATATCACAACTTTCTAAAGCCAGAAGCAGCCTTCTAAAAGGATATGTTTAATATCTTGGCAGTAATCTATATATTATTTTACCCCTTTTCTTCTTCTCCCTCCCCGATTTATGTAATCTAGAGGCGTCAAATTATGTATATATATATATATATATCTGTAAAATTGGCCAACTGATTTAACGTTTTTATCAGAAAAGAAAAATGTAAGCAATCTCACCATCTGTACTGTACATACTGTAATTCACTTATATCAGATTTACGGGAGGGTGGAGTATGTTGAAAACACTTTGAAACTAGAGTTTGAAGTTTGAACCTCCTATTGCGTGCGCGATTTATGTTGGTTTATCTCTAACAGAAGAAACTTTGAAATAGTCGGGACACGTAACTTTTATGAAAAATTAATTTACCTCGTGAAAACTCGAGGTATATGAAAGATGAAAGTAACTGCATATCGGGTAAAGACATCTCGTCGTGGAGAAATTATTTCTCTAGTGTTATTCTTGCAGAACTACCTATTAAAATTATATCATTTTTTTTTTATATATTAAATAGTGAGATAGGATTATCTTTAGAACAAAGAAGTTGGAATTTCTTATGTTAAAGAAGAATTATGTGGTACCATGCTGCTGTCTTTCACCTTGTCTGCTCTGGTTAAAAGAGGTAGTTTCTGAGAAATGAGTGTGTGAGATGGGGGCAGTAAATTGTTTGAACGTGTGAATTATGTGGCATTTTGTTGGATATGGATGCACATGGCACGTGCTAAGAAACTATTCTTTAGGCATTTAAGTATAGGATACCCTGCAATGTTGTAAGAAAGCAACGTCTGATACTCTTTCAACACTTGACGGTTTAGTCGTTCAGATGAAACTCTGATCTTCTGAGTAGCACCAGTAATTGTTCCGTCTTTGTATATAATCAAGTTATGCATATTGGGATTAATCAGTGTGAACTTGGGGCATCACAAGTAAGCAGAGTCTTTGCACAAACATAGATGTAAGAAGTGTAGATCACAATATCTCATATCAAGTGAGAGACAGAGAAGCAAAAGCGTCCATTAATAATCCGAAACTATTAATTAATTCCATTCATTGCAATAAACGGGGGGACTTTGACAAGGAACATCTATTCTTAATTATAAATAATTGCGTGTGGAAAATTGGTCGTTTGCTATTACTTGGATGTTATATATGTTACTTGGTAAAACTTGTTTTTGACCGTTAGCATGCAGTTACATATCGTGAGATTGCCCTTTGTTCTATTTGGAATCCTACTGTTTTCTTAAAGAAAAGATTTAAGAACAAATCTCAAGACGATGCAGAGCAATTTTTATATAGTTGCACCGGGACTTGTGGTTTTGACTGGTTCGTATCTGAAATGGATGTAAAAATTTTCTTTTTTAAAAAAAATTTCCCTGGGCGCCAGACTTGGCTTCACCACCCATGTGGTTGGAACAAGGGTCTATCAATCTCTGCGATCATATGCGGATGACATCATGGCCTCCTCCTCCCTCGTCTTTTTAACTGACAAGCCTTAAGCGCCAATAACTGTTTACATTTGCCCGCAATCTTTCAACACTTCTAAGCAAAGAGGTGTTGTAATTTTTGTGTAGTATCACTTCAATTTAAGAAAAGCAATTTCCTTTTGACGTCAAAAGTGCTCGCTTCTCTCAGCAAGTCAATGACATATCATGATTATTCAATTAAAAACTTGTTAAATGATGAGGGTCGGCTGTCTACCGTGCTTCCTTTTCGAGCAGTGAAAGCCGCATCATGGCATTAGTTGTTGCCCAAATAGATGAAAACACAAAAGATTTTGCAAGCTGTACTTGCTAAATTGAAAACATTTTAATCAATTCATGGAGAGGTGAAAGGAGAGGGTAAAAAAACTAGTTAATTCACTGAAGCCAGTAAAACGAGTGGTCCTATGAAACCCAAGGTTATAAAGACAAAGTCAATCAATACCTAACTTAATACCCAAAGTCATCAAGATTCTTAAAAGACCTGGCAGTTTACTTTTCCCATGAATAAGAAAAAGCATATTCAATTTACACAAATGCACAGAGCGAGACTACAGTGATCACAAGTTGCCAGTTTCACCACTTCTCAACGACATAGTTATTGGACATGGTAACAGATATAACCCCTATAAATACGACGCGTAGATTTATTTTCATCAATCATATCGATCATTGCAAACTAAGTGATAGACAGCCGGGCCTATATAAAGGATCCGTTAGTCTGCTTCACACATCCTTAAAATTTACACTCTCTAATGGCGCTGAAGCTGTATGGAGCTCCCATGTCCACATGCACCACGCGTGTGATGGCCTGTCTCCATGAGAAAGGTGTGGATTTCGAGCTTGTCCCGGTTGATCTTTTCACCTGTGAACACAAACAGCCTCCTTTTCTTGCCAAGAATGTAAAACCCCCCTACCATGCATATTCACGCAGGCTATATCTTGAACTTATTCGTTTGTATATTATGCAAATTTAGTGCTTGCTGTTCTCAATTTGATGTAGCTTCTTTTTTCCATGCAGCCCTTTGGTCAGATTCCAGTTCTAGAAGATGGTGATCTTACTTTATTTGGTAAGCTTTACTATATTCTCCGTACGTAATTCCTTTATTCATTAGATGAGTAATGATTATCCTTGGAAGAAACCTAACTATGTTTTATATCTTATTATACCAGAATCTAGAGCAATCACAGCATATGTGGCTGAAAAGTTCAAGGAAACAGGCTCTGATCTCATTAGGCACCAAGACCTCAAAGAAGCTGCACTTGTGAAGGTATGGATAGAAGTAGAGTCCCAGCAATTTCACCCTGCGATCGCACCAATTGTCTATGAATACCTTGTGGCGCCAATACAAGGCAAATCACCCGATCAAAGTATCATTGATGCCAATTTAGAAAAGCTAGGGAAAGTGCTTGACGTGTACGAAGCTAAACTCAGCAGCAGCAAGTATCTTGCTGGGGATTTTTACAGCTTGGCTGATTTGCACCATCTTCCGTACACTTATTATTTCATGAAGACTCCTTGTGCTTCCGTCATAGATGAACGTCCCCATTTGAAGGCTTGGTGGGAGGATATTTCTTCAAGGCCTGCTTTCAAGAAAGTTGCTGAGGGTATGACTTTTGGTGAAAAATGAAAACTGGAAGGGCAGTAGCTCTATTTTAATGTAACAGAACAATTTCAACAACTTGGTTGTGCCTTTTTTTACTTCATTGTAATGGAATAAATTAGATAAATCGTTGTGCTTTTCTCCTTTTATCTTCTCATCCTTTCATGATGATGTATAAAATGAATTTCATCATATTGGAGATTTTTGGTTGCTTGAGAAAATTGTGAGATCTGCAACATGGTGCACACAACTTCTTGGCTCTGGGGAAGGGAATACATAAAGAATAAAACAAAAGGTTAATGATTATCACTATTCTGTTCCTCAGGAAATCAGCCTAAATACGAGTCCAAACGTTTTTAGAAAATCGGTCTAAGGCCAAATCCATGACAAACCAAACACACGGGTCTCCATTGATCATTCATGGACTTTGTTAGATTTTGATTGTTTTTTAAGGCGATCCTAGAGTCCTCAACAGTATATTTTAATTTCTGAGCCTTAACTTCAATGGCCTTCAACAGATCAGGACCTTTGGCTGCACGATCATCGGCTTCCCGCAGCTCATCATGCTTCTTAATGACATCACAGTTGGCAGCAGCTAAGTTCTGTTGAAGTTCACTAATTTTCAAACCTAACGAGTCCTTGAAAGTATGGAGATCTGCATTCTCACCTTCTAGGAAGCTTACCCTAGCTTCCTTAGAGGCCAATGAAGACGACAGATCACCCCTCTCTTGAACTAGCTCCTTGTTGGCAGCTTTAAGCTCAAAAACTTCCGCTATAAGATCAGAGACAAATTGTAGAAGCTTCTCCATAGCAGCTTTATCTTTTTAGCTGGAACGAAGTTTTTGCAACTCTTCCTCCAGCCTTCCCATTTCAATCTGGAATAATAAATTCTGACTCCGCAGCAACAAGTTATCTTCTTCGGCGGCTTTAAGCCCTCTCTAAAGTCTCTTGGACTCTTTCTAGGCTTCCCTCAGCTCCTTTTCTTATGCTTCCATAGTTAAGACAACATCTTAGATGGCCTAAAAATAAAATGAGCGAAAATAAATTTTTAAGTTCTATATAGTAAACAAGAAGAAAGAAAAAGCATCCAAAATCACTCACCGTGAGGTTTAAGGAAAAACTTTTTTGCTCTCAATCAACTACATATATATTGAGAATCAGATCTAAGTCCCCCTTTGTGAAAAGGCGACCCAGCACCACTGCATAAGCTTCCTGTCGATTTGAAGGATAGCTAATTCATGCACAACATCCCTATCTTCCTTCCAAAAGTGGGACGAAAGTCATCATTGGTCCTCGAAGCCTTCTTAAGAAAATCTTCACATTCTTCTTTAATAACGTGAGAAATATAAAGAAGAATATATTTTATTACAATAAATAATATATAAAATTTATCTTTATATAAGCTTTAAATATATACAAAAGAGGAAATAATATTTACATTAATAATATATATAGTAAGAGAATATTAAAGAATTATTTTAGAATAATTTCTTAATACCTTACCCTCATCTCAAACTCATAATGGCGCAATAGAAGTAAACTTGAGTTTGGAGACTAGAGTATAAAAGCGACTAAGAAGTAGATATTTGGTAAATATATTAGCAGGTTACTTCTCAGATGAGATAGAGTGGAGCATAACAGTGCCTTAAAAATGTGTTGCCGAACAAAATGAATATCTATCTCAATATGTTTAGTCCGCTCATAAAAAAATATCATTGTGACTATTTGAATAGCACTTTGATTATTAAAATAAAAAGGTGTAGCACCAGAGTGAGTAATGCCCATATATCCAAGAAGTTATCGAAGTCAAACATTCTTTTGGGTAGTATCAGCAATGGCACAATACTTAGCCTCAGTACTAGAATGGGCAGTAACTGTCTGTTTTTTGATTTTTCATGAAAAAATAGAATCTTCCAAGAAAAGACAAAATTCAATCGATTTGTAAGATCACCTATTCAATCTGCATCGATATAAGCCCGCAATACAAGAGGAGAGCAAGCTGAAAAATAAAGACCATGAAAAAATGTACTCTTAAAATAACGCAAAATATGAAGAACTACTACAAAGTGAAAGGTATGAGGAACGACTACAAATTGATTAACAACATGAACAACATAAGCAACATCTGGTCGAATGACAATAAGATATATAAAACTACTAATTAATTGGCGATAAAGAACGACATCATTGAGGAGAGTACCATCAGAAGACTGAAACTTGATATTAGACTCTAAGGGAGTAGAAGCGGTCTTACTATCTATCAAGTTAGCTCTAACAAATAGACTCTAAGCAACAATCTTTTGGGTAGTATCAATAAGGGCACGATACTCAGCCTCGGTACTAGAACGGGCAGTGGTTGTCTGCTTTTTGCTTTTCCATGAAAAAATAGAATCTTCTAAGAAAAGAAAAAATCCAGTCGATTTGTAGGATCATCTGCCCAATCTAAATCAGTATAAGTCCGCAATACAAGAGGAGAGCAAGCTGAAAAATGAAGACTATGAAAAAGTATAACGTAAAATATAAAGATCAACTACAAAGTGAAAAGTACGAGGAACGACTATAAATTGACTGACAACATGAGCAACATAAGCAACATCTGGCCGTGTAATGGTAAGATATACCAAACTACCAACTAATTGACGATAAAGAGCGGCATCATTGATGAGAGTACCATCAGAAGACCAGAACTTGATATTAGACTTTAAGGAAGTAGATGCGGTCTTACTATTTGTCAAGTCAGCTATAACAAGTAGATTCGATGCATATTTAGCATGTGAGAGATAATATCTGGTAGAATCAGACAGTACTTCAAGTCTAAGAAAATAACTGAAATTGCTAAAGAAAGTTCTTGAGAGTGAAAATACCAATAAGATCATCACCTATGATAATCATATCATTAACACAGAAAAGTATGAGAACACAGCCTTGTGTTGTCTTGCGAACAAAAAGAGCTGAGTCATAAGGACTAGACTGAAAATCATACTAAAGAATAATCTCACTAAACTTTGCAAACCATGTACGAAGAGCTTGTTTAAGACTATATAGAGCACGACGAAGTTTACAAACTTTTCGTAGAGGATGTGGATAACCAGGAGGAGGCTTTATATATACTTTTTCAGCGAGATCACCATTAAGGAAAGCATTTTTGACATCTATCTGAAATAATGTCTAACTACAAACTACAGCAACAACCAATAAATTTCGAACAAAAGTAAGTCTAGCAACTAGAGCAAATGTCTATTCATAATCAATTCTATATTCTTGAGTAAAGCCTTTGGCAACAAGACGAACTTTATAATGCTCAATAGATCCATCAGATTTGGTTTTGATCTTGTACACCAATTTGCATCCAATTGTAGTTTTGTTAGGTGGAAGAGTAACAAAATCCCAAGTATGCGACTTCTTAAGGGCCTACAATTTTTCTATCATTGCTTGCTACCAAATAGGATTAGAGTTAACTTCGGAATAGAATTGAGGCTCATATAAAGAAAGGGTAGTAGAGAAACAGTAATAATCACGAAGTTTAATAAGAAGTTCTCTTACTCGAGATGAACGACAAAACGAGGGTGTAGAGGAGGCCTTAGAGATGTTGAGAGCAGATTCTTCAGACGAGGTAGAAGACTCAGAAGCAGGCGTCGTATCAGTAGATTCACCTATATGAAATTCAGAAGAAATGCCTGTAGGTGAAGTATCAGAAAACATATCAACAAAATTATCTATAAAAATTTGTGAAATAGAAGAATACACAAAATTAAAGTTAGATACAGAGGAAAATATAGTATGCTTGAGAAAGACTACATGACAAAAAACGCGAAGACGGTTAGATATAGAATCCTAACACCTATAATCTTTATGTTCTATCATGTATTCCAAAAAGCAACATAATCAAGTATGTGGCTCGAGTTTGGTGTGCTCATATTTTTGAAGTAAAAAAAATAAATACAACCAAATACTTTGAGGAGATTATAATTAGGTGGAGTTCCATAAAGACGCTCATAAGGTGACTCGTTCTCCATAATAAGAGAAGGAATACGATTAATAGTAAAGACAACGGTCAAAATAGCTTCTCCCAAAAAATGTTTAGGATAAGAGAAAGAGATAAGAAGAGCACGAGTAGTGTCTAAAATATGTCTGTGTTTACGTTCGGCTCTCCCATTTTACTGAGATGTATCAGAACAAGACTTTTGACATATAGTACCATATTTCTGTAAAAGATTTAAAAGTCAAAATCTTTATACTTCATGACATTATCAGTACATAAAACCTTAATAAGACATGAGAACTAAGTTTTAACCATCTGAGCAAAATCTTGAGAAACTTTAGTAAATTTTGGTCATTGTTTCATAAGAAACAACCAAGTATATCGAGAATAGTCATCAACGAAGATCATAAAATATTTAGATCCTTCCATTGTGACATTTGAAGAAGGACCACATATATTAGAATGTACAAGATCAAACGAAGCATAACAGATAGCAGTATTATTATTAAAAGGTAAAATTAGTTGTTCAGCTAAAGGACATGTAAGATAATTATCTTTATTATCAGAAAAAATACCTAAATGGCCATTGGATACCAGAGATTGGATGCGATTGATTGACGCATAACCCAAACGAGAGTGCTAAAGATGTAATGAAGGCACTGAAGAGATAGATGCTGCAGACGAAGGATGTAGAGGGGATAGATCTAAAAATATGAGTTCATACAGAAGTCCAACCTTATGGCCTGTTCCAGGCGTCTGACCGGTCTTCAGAGCCTACACACAATAACTAGAAGCGGTAAACAAAACATTAAGACCAAGTTCGCATAATTAACCGACAGACAAAAGATTTAATGTAGGGTTAGAAATAAAAAAAATGTGACATACAAAGAGATTAGGGCAAGACACTTGACCAACATGATTAACTTTCACGAAAGAACCATTAGTATCTTGAATAAATGGTAAATATGAATTAAGAATTTTAGAGGAGAAAACTGTAGAATCAAAAGTCATGTGATTGCAACATGTAGAGTCCAAATACCAAGAAGAATTACCTAAAATACTAAAGGAAGCAGAAATTAAGGGTTTACTAGAATTTAAAAAGAGTAGACGGAGTAAAGATTCAAGAGTACTAGAGGAATCATTCGCACTATCCTATGTAACAGTAACAACAAATCCTGTAAAAGTAGCACTTTGAGATAGTTTAGGTATGTGACACGGCTTAGATAGAGAAGAGCCGGTAGAATAATGCTAAGAAGTATTAGATTTACCCATAAATCTCAAAATATATAATTTCGATATTTTCACTAATGATAAATTAGCCCCTAAACTTGTAATAATTATAAGCTAACCTTAAAACTTTTAATAATTATAAATTAACCATTTAACTTTAAGTAAATTACAAATTGCTTCTTATATTTTTTGTTAATTATAAAATGACCCTCAACTTTTAATAAATTATATTTTAACCCCTAAAAAGTGTTAATTTTAAAATAACCCCAAAACTATTAAAAATTATAAAATTATCCTAAAAGTACAAAAAAATTATGATATGATATTCAAATATTGAAAAGTTTGCAAACAGACCTTTGTTGCAAACAATAAACTTTAGGCAACGCATCCAGTGGTTTCCAACCTCCGAGCAGCGTAACTCTAGCTGCGTTAGAGCGGTCGATGACTAAGGAGTCTCTTGGGCAAGGCGGTGTTGGTCACGTTGCTGTATAACAGTCGGGATTTGAAGTGGCAGTGACTGGCGACAGTGACCTTCAGGCGACGCATAGGTGTTGCTTTGATCTTCGATCGGCACATCGTCGGTGACTTTGGAACGGTCAAAACTTTCTAAGTATCTTGGGGTGGGTAGTGTCTAACATAGCAACTTTTCAGAGATTTTTGGCAACTTCGATGGGCTTTCGACAAGTTCTGAAAAAAATTTCAATAAATTTCAAGTTAAATAAAGTGACAGTGAAAAAACTAGAACTCTGATACCATATGAGAAATATAAAAAAGAGTATATTTTAGTGTAATAAATAATATATAAAGTTTGTCTTTATATAAGCTTAAGACGTATACAAAATAAGAAATAATATTTACCTTAATAATAAAATATATATGGTAGAAGAATATTAAAAAATTATTTCAGAATAATTCCTTAATAAAGAAGAAGAGGCCTCTATTTCGTATTTTTACCCTTCCCTTTTTTAGCATATGATGAAGAAGAAGGCTCTGGTTCACCAAACCCACCGAGAGAGGAAGGTGGCACTTCCCCTTGTTGCATCGTAGAAATCTCATCTTCCTTTCTTGCTATTGTCTCTGAAATGGGACAAGTACCCTGAAGACAAGTACCTTGAAGATCACTATCAATGATCAAGGGATCCTCTAAAAAAGGAAGATGAGATCAGGAAGAATCAATATTAAAAAACAAAAAAAGAGTTGAGAAGAAAAAGATCAAAGACGGTGCTTTTTTGATAAATTGAGAAAGAATGCAAGAAGATCAAGATAATTTTTATACTAGAATCTAGATTAATTACAGCATATGTGGCTGAAAAGTTCAAGGAAACAGGCTCTGATCTCATTAGGCACCAAGACCTGAAAGAAACTGCACTTGTGAAGGTATGGATAGAATTAGAGTCCCAGCAATTTCACCCTGCGATCGTGCCAATTGTCTATGAATACATTGTGGCGCCAATACAAGGCAAATCACCCGATCAAAGTATCATTGATGCCAATTTAGAAAAGCTAGGGAAAGTGCTTGACGTTTACGAAGCTAAACTCAGCAGCAGAAAATATCTTGCTGGGGATTTTTACAGCTTGGCTGATCTGCACCATTTTCCTTACACTCAGTATTTCATGAAGACTCCTTGTGCTTCCGTCATAGATGAACGTCCCCAAGTGAAGGCTTGGTGGGAGTATATTTCTTCAAGGTCTGCTTTCAAGAAAGTTGCCGAGGGTACGACTTTTGGTGAAAAATGAAAAACTGGAAGGGCAGTGGCTCTATTTTTAATTTCACAGAACAATTTCAACAACTTGTTTGTGTCTTTTTTACTTCATTGTAATGGAATAAATTAGATAAATCGTTGTGCTTTTCTCCTTTTATCTTCTCATCCTTTCATGATGATGTATAAAAAAAAATTCATCGAGATTTTTGGTTGCTTGAGAAAATTGTGAGATCTGCAACATGGTGCACACAACTTGTTGGCTTAGGGGAACGGGATACATAAAGAACAAAAAAAAAAAAGGTTATTGATTGCTGATCTCCGAAAGAGAACAATAGCAAAATAAATAAAAAAAGTTATATTTTTTTATTATCCTCTTTGGGAGATCAACCCAACTACATGCCCAAACCTTCTTAAGAAATCGGCTTTAGTATAAGGTCAACCCCATGATAAATTAGGAGCAAGAGGCTAGACCCAACTCCTCCGTACGTAGGTTGGGGAAGAACTCTTAGTGATTCCTCCATCCGAAAATCCTTTAAACAGAAACAATCCTGAAATTACGTGCAGATGTTAATTTTTCGATTCTATTCTCTTTATTATGTGAGATCCCAAAATTATATGATTAATTAAATTATATTTTTTATAAGATAGATAAGAATTTCGGAATTAAAATCGATCTAATCACTTCTAGCAACGCTATCAATTATAATGAAGACAATTTGACGTCTTGTATGTGATCTTTCGGTTAGAATAATAAGACCAACTATAAAAAAAATAATTCAACTATTGTCAAGAGTAATTAAACTTTTTCTTACAAAATACTTCTAAATAATTCACTCTTTACAAAATTCACTAACTTAGTTAACAAAAAGTCTTTATCAAAACAATCACCAATAAGATTATAACGTTGTTATCTTTTTTACAGAAAAAGCTAGAACAACTAAATTCATAGCTCGTTTTCAGTATAGCTAAATCTAATAGACCTAAAGTTCATCCCTTCACAACAATAAATTCAAAACTCATTTGACTTAAAAGATACTAAATTTTCCATTTACAATGAAAAATTTGCCTTCCCATATTATCCGAATATACTTTAGTTTTTCCCAATGAAAACTTCCCGTGTCATCCGGCCGGAGGTATTAAACTACCCATTCATCATATTCTATCCAATAAATTAATAAATATGGATCGACTTCAGTTTTGTTTTCCATGGACGTGGGAGTTCCGGCCGATGACTCTTTTCTGCACATCGATTAGCAAACTAATGGAACAAGCCGAACAACAGTTGATGATCGGGCCTTGGTGTCATGTGACCCAATTGCATGATTGAACTAGCCTTATTATTCTGTTGAGTTAGAATCAAGAATCCGACCATTATAGTAGTTGGAAATTCGTCATTCATGCAAAACAGTCACAAGCAACAATCAACAATTCCGCATTGCGATCATCGAGTCAAGGAAGGACATATTATTATTATTGTACAATTGACATAACATATGGGACAATTACCATTACTGGCTTTAAGGTTCATGCTTAGCTAAAGGTCTCTTTATACACGTGGTGTTGGGCCCATAAATCCAGTATGCGTACAATGTTAACCAGTTCCCTATTGGGCCACAAATATGTAGCATCTAATTTGGGCTCGTTTGGCACTTTTAGCTTTTAGGGTTTCACCCCTCTTTATTTCTTCTTTAAAAGTAAAACTAAAATAAAGAATTGATTCCTTATTTTACTAATCGTCTCCATTGTACAGAAAATTAGATATTACATGTGCATTTGTCATTTGGATTTGCATTTGCATTAAAAATTAGCCTTTTGTGAGTTCCAGTGTTTCAGGACCGATTACTTTACTCTATTAAGGAGTGGTTCAAGGAAATTTGAGACCTTCGGCCAAAAATAAAAAATAAATTAGGCTTTCACGTCTAAATCGTGGGTTAACAATTTAACTGCCGCCAATGTTAAATATTGATAATATTAAGTAAAATTAAATTTTAAAAATAGTGTGTTAAATAAATATTTAGTATAATAAATAATTTTAAAATTTATATTATTTTATTATTTAATATTTATTTAATATATCACTTTTAAGATCAAATTTATAATAAAAAATTAAAATAATTAATATTACTTTATCTTAATTTGTATTTTAAATAATGATATATTAAATAAATATTAAATAATTTTAAATTTTATACTATTTTACTATTTAATATTTAATCAACAAATAAATACAATTTAATATAAAATTTATAATAACTAACATTAATTAACCTACCATGCATATTCTAATTTCTAATTTTCCCGGATCCATCCGGTGTCTTAGTATTTTATACACAGAAACACAACTTTTGGATTGACTCGCTAAAATACTGAAACCGAGTCTCCTCTTGTCAATCCAAAGACGAGATAGCAAAAATTATGCAAGTTTTTTTTTTTCTCATATCTTCGTCCTATTGTGTGTTTCCTGACAAAAAAGTGAATGACATTTTGTCGGTTCACTAGTGAGTAAATTCCCTCCCCATATACTTATTCCATTCCCATTGTTTCCACTTTTAGGTATTTACAACTTACCTAAGAACATAAAATACACAAATCAAACATTGCGAAATAATATGTTTTAGCCTTGAACGGGCAGATTGATAGTGTTTATAGTATCAGCCTTAACATTAATCATATTTAAAAATTAATCTTTATCCTAATACTATTTGTTAAGAAATTAAGCTTAAACTCTTATTTATAATACTATTTACATATCAAAGTCTTGACTTGATTCTATTAGTTGAAATTTTTTATGTATTATAATATTTTTATGATTTAATATTTAACATTCTTAAACCACTTAAATATTTTACGAAAGGCTTTATTTACAAGTAAAAAATTAATAATAAAAATCAATTATAAAATGCAAAAATCACTTATGTTCACTATGGATTATAATATTCTAATTTCTTTCATTGAATTCACAAAGAACTCTAAATTATAAAAACTTAATACACAGAGATTTTAAGAAATATATTAATAGACGACTTTTTAAAAAATTTATTAGTGATGTTTTATGTACTTTAGTACTCTCATGATACTCTCTCCTAATTATTGCTAATGCCATAGAATTGCCTCAATTTTTTATTATATTTCTTGTTAATGCATTATCTGTTATATTGAATTATAATAATTTATATAAATATTTTTAAAATTTTATTTTTTGTTAAAATAATAAAATTTTAAAAATGACTCAAACACATAAAAATATTCAAAATTTGAGTTTTTTTTTTTAAAATTAGTACTACAACGAGACAAAACTCTCTTTATGGTGCTAATATGACCCCGCCACAAAACTTTATTATCTATTTTTTTTTCAAATTTTTTTTTTTTATTTTTCATCCATTCAACACATATTTATCATTGTATCAACTTGTCATTAATTTTTAATTTAAAATAAAACTTAACTTTAATTTTAAATTACTAAAATTTCAACCGACAAATAAATCATAAATCAAAAGCACTTCATAATAGAATTAGAAATCCTGCCCATCTCCGCCTTAAAAGCAGCGGTGAACAACGTACAACTCTTGTTATATAAAATTGCCAAAAGCACATTTCTTTTTCTTTTTTTTTTTGGAAATTAATAGCAACCACGTTTTTAATAACAGAATTCTAATACCATTATACCTATTCGTGTGTCATCAGTTACGTACCTACTTTTGTCATTATATGTTTAAAATAATGACTAGTTGTTAAAATAAGATTTAAAAAAAATAAAAAAGAAAACAAGAAAAGCAGTGACCACTGACTAGCCACATAATAACAGGTCCAGAGTTGTCTAACCAGATTTATTTATTTTAATTGACATGCCGCATGTGAACTAAAAAATGAGAGCTTTTTTCTCTTTTAGTGGCGGAAGAGGCAATGTCTTAGAAGAATCTGTTAAGTTGTTGTCTAACCAAAGTATACTAGGTCGACTTTTATCGCTGATACGGGGAAGCCGGGTCGAGACGTGAGAGAGTTTGTGTTTACATCGCTGTTACTGTTAGTTTGCAAATGCTGGAATCAAAACTAAGGAGTAGGGACAACTGTTGAATCTGTAATTTATTTTAAATTATTATTTTTTCCACATTCGGGTAGGAATCAAGCCTTTCGGTCGCCGCACCACTAACGAATTTTTTATTTTTATTATTTTATTTCCAGTCAGAGCATTGTAGAAGCGTTAAAAGATCGCCTATTCCCACCTTATAAATATCCCTTCACAGTTTGCATTCAAGGCCATCCAATCTGTCGCAGAAAATATAAGCTCTTTACCTTTCTTCTTGATCACATCAAAGTCGGAAACCACAAATGGCAGCCATGAAGGTCCATGCAGCTGTTCTGTCCACAGCTTCGCAGCGAGTTTTAGCATGCCTCTACGAGAAAGAACTCGATTTCGAGTTTGTTCCCGTCGACATGAGGGCTGGTGAACACAAAAAGGAGACATTTCTTGCCCTGAATGTAAGTGTGGAATATGAAATTGAACTCATAATAATCGAGACACTTAAATAATACCATTTAGTTTGGTCACTTGCAATTAATTTGCTGCCTAACCTCCGTTGATGTAGATTTTTTTTTCTTGACTCTGACTAAAATTTGTGTGGGTTGATGTAGCCATTTGGTCAAGTTCCAGCTTTTGAAGATGGAGACCAGAAGCTCTTTGGTAAAGTTCACACCCCAAGTGCCCCATAGTTAATAATTTTTACCAATTTGTTTAGTGGGTACTTACATGATTCGGGTTTTTGATATGGCAGAATCAAGGGCAATCACCAAATACATTGCTCAGCAGTATGCGGACAAGGGCACCCAGTTAACATGCCCTAGCATACCGGTCGCCCAGGTATTGGTATGGAAGGAGGTGGAGGCACACCAGTTCGACCCTCCAGCATCAAAGCTCAATTGGGAGCTAGTGTATAAGTCAATGTTCGGCATGACTACTGATGTAGCTGCGGTTGAGGAAAATGAAGCTAAGCTAGCCAAGGTTTTAGATGTCTACGAGGCACGCTTGGCCAAGTCTAAGTACTTGGCATGTGACTGCTTCACATT
Organism: Ailanthus altissimus; assembly: GCA_946807835.1. Classification (NCBI taxonomy): domain Eukaryota; kingdom Viridiplantae; phylum Streptophyta; class Magnoliopsida; order Sapindales; family Simaroubaceae; genus Ailanthus; species Ailanthus altissimus. The sequence goes on from OX327684.1 coordinate 29,590,839, forward strand.
GGCTGATCTGCATCATCTCCCCAATATCCATTTATTGATGAGGACTCAAGTCAAGAAGCTGATTGAATCACGCCCCCATGTTAATGCATGGGTAGCTGATATCACAGCTAGACCAGCTTGGGCCAAGGTCCTTGCTATGAAAAACAAACAGTGAAGATTTAGTCTCAACCAGTTTCTTCTTGGTCAGTTGCCTAAATAATGGTTTGATTTCAGAGTTAGATTTCGTGTTTGGTGTTTATCATCAATATTCTGTGTGCATATCGATGAGTTTTCACACTGCTATTGTATTTGAACAGTGATGCTTTCATCTTGAATGAAGTTCAGTTGTGTTATATCTATGGTTTAGCATTCAATTGAAATGATAATACACGATTGGATGTCTTTCTTTGGACAATCTCATCTAACTAATTGTCTGCTTCCAAGTCGACTTTACTCTTTACCTATGTATGCAGCGTTTCAATTCTGATTTGTCAACAATTTTTAGATTTCCAATTGCGTTACAGAGAGATGAAACCAAGATAAAGAATTTAGTTCCTTTACAAAATATTACACGTCTAGAAATTTTTAGTACACAACATCTAAAATCGTGTTTTAATTTGAAGAGGAGAGTCCACTACCTGCTATGTACCTGAGGATGCTTACAAGCTTTGTGCATTCACATTCGAAATTGGCAAGTTTCATTGCTTCCTCCAGGCAGCATCAGAGAGCAGATACAAGGTCACTGATATATGGCCATGAAAATTGGTTGGATGATATGAAGTTTCTCATCACTGCGCTTTGCCGCAAGTATAATAAGTAACCCATCTATTGAAAAATTGGTGATTCAACAATTTTGGTTGGATAAGAATTGAGATGAATACCAAAGTGAAGAGTCACAAGAAGTCTAGAACGTGTGGGATACGTATAGAGAAGTCTAGGACGTGTGGGACAGGAAGAGGGAAGTAAAATGGGACTTGAAGACGCGAAGGAAACGAAGAAATCGCGGGGAGCTGACCAACGCCGCGGCGCCCAGGGCTGAGCGCCACGGCGCTCAACACAGAAGCACAATGCCGTAGCGTTGGGTCACCAGCGCCGCAGCGATGGGCGCGAGAAGGGTTAGCGCCGCGGCGCCCAGGGACGAGCGCCGCAGCGTCAGAACGCGTGAAAAAATCCGATTTGGTTCGGGATTTCAAGTTTTGGGAAGTTTTGGACTTCCAAAACAAGTAGACTTTTACTCCAACAAGGAATAGAATTTGTAGGCACGAAATACACCCTATATAAACACTTGTAAACCCTTGTTTAAGATCAAGCATCTAAAGTTTCAAGATGTAACCATAAGAGAGAATAGAGGAGTTAGGTAGGCACTAAGTGCGTGGTGCACTAGGGTGTAACCTTTGGGGGTGTTCTCTTCTTTAGGTTCTTTGAGTGAATAATAGAGAAACACCATAGATCCTTTTAGCTTAGATGCTCTGGCTATTCTTGTGTTCCTTGTAAAAATCTCTTATGAAGAGATACTGAGAGGTCTTAGGGAGTCATGATGATCAAAGGTAGATGTTTAGAGGTCTCTATGGGAGATACTAAGGGGTCTTGTGGGATCATTGATGATGTAAGAAGATACTTAGTGATCTATTTCAATAGTAAGAAGCTGGATTATGGATCCTCCGTGGATGTAGGTAATTTGGGCCGAACCATGTATATCTTGTATCTTGTGATTGGTTTGTTTTCTTTATCTTTATTGGTGTGTTAATCTTATGTGTTTTTACTTATGGTGTAAGTTATGATTTTTCGCTGCGCATAGAGTAAAAGGGGGTATTAAGGTTGTGGCTTAGTTGATGCCATAGAGATGTCAAATTAAAGTACATGACTTGATATCCTCAACAAACTGGTATCAAAGCTAGGTTGAAGCTACAAACTAGTATCAGAGCTAGGTTGAAGCTACAAACTGATATTCAAAGCTTGGGTTAAAGTCCAGATTGCAAAGCATAGGCAGCAGCGTCAGATTGCGGAGCAAAGGTTGTCAACCATGGGGACTCACAAATATAAAAGAAGAACAATAAAGAAGATGATTATCTAAAAGAGGAAAAGATGATGGCCTTACTGGAGAGTTTTATTTTTGAGTAAGACTTACTCTTAAAAAGAAGACTACCAAGAAGATGGCATGGGCAACAGAGGATGTTTCATTTCTATATTCTAAAATGGCAATCATGAATATCTTTGGAAGCATTTTCCTATATTCTAAAATGTAACTTCTCTCTATCTCTATGAGAAATGACCTAATGACTCTGTATTTTGGTTAACTTGAAAGTGGAAGCAACAAAGGATGTTTCATTTCCCTCGATACGAGCAACATCAACTAGCTAGGTTTTAGCAAATCATCATCTTGAGAAGGAAAAATTGAAGTGATCGCTGCTATATAACTTGAAAAACAGGGTGTTGTGGCCCTCTACCAATGAAATAACCTAGTGATTGTTTTGGTATTTTAAATTAGGCTAATCAGCCACTTTGTCAAGTTTCTCTTCTAAGAGACAGTTTTGAATCTCTTGGGTAAAATCTTTTTGCTGGTACGCACATTAAGGACAGAGATGCAAATGCAACATATTGCCGTCTTTTGAAATCTAATTGTTGAAGGTGTAGAAAAGGCTGAAAAAAGATAAGAGAATTTTTTTATAGCCATCTCGTTAATAATTTTTTTTTGAATTAATTGGACCAACAGCCCTCTGTCCGGTAGGCAATTTTTGTGCAACTATGGGTTATGTAGTCCTTGCTATGCCGGCAATAGAGAATTTTGTTGGGTATTATGTATTAAAGTAGACTTTCATATATCAATTAATTGTATATTGACTATCTATTTTGTTGCTTATTAAAAATGATCAAATAAAATTTATTTATTATTGAACTTTTAAAGTATCGTGTATGGCATGAGTTTTAATGTGTAGAGACCCAATTATTTTATTTTATTTTTATGATGGGCTAAAATACTATAAATAATAGGTTGAAGTCTTCAATCTAAATCCTAACGTATTATTCATTCACATACGTGGAAGACATCAACTCCAATTTTTCTGTATCTCCACAGATTCAGGTACACTTCTAATTTTATTCTTTTTAATGATTTAACATAAAATTTAGATTAAGATTCTTTTACCAATTAAAATTTTTATCCTACAAATTCTTATAAAACCGGAACTCTCCAATTCGATATGTAGAACCGGGATGCAAGTTGTGTGATAGTTATGCTGACAAATGGACCTGGCTGAAACCTAGCCAAGTAGATGGCAACACTATTAGTGTGGATGGAGTAGTTCACTAGTTTAGCCAGAAGCCTCAAAGATGATGAGGGATAAAGCTACGAGGCCAATGACTGGTAAGGCTGACATGCTGCCTTGGTGGAGGGAATGTAGTTAAGCTGGTTATACATATCCATGGCTATGAGACCCTGCGGGATCAGTTAAATACGAAAGACCTAATAATTTGCTAGCTCCAAGACCAAAATTATAGATAAGCAAACACTTCTTAAACTTTACGTTTCAACAATTTCCATGTTCCCTACTTGTGACAGCAAAGTAAGACCAGAGAAAAGAATTTGAATAAATTCAAAATATATGTTCAGAAAGCATAATGTGATGTATAAATTTTCAGTCAATCTGAAAATCTGGAGTAGCTTTTGCCTGGGGTTACACTCTGAATGCTGCTAGTAGGCAAAAAGTTGAAGCAGGCCTCTTTATGAGGTGGACTGATCCGATATTTAATTGACATGTGGACTTAAAATCTGAGCTCTTTTTTTTTTAGTGGACCATGCGGCTGCGGGTAATGTCTTAGAAGAATCTGACAACCAAACATGCTTGACTTTTATCGTGGGTGCTGGGACTGATCTGAGAGAATGCGTTTACATAACCATAGTTGCAGTAATGGAGTCATCCCTATGCTATCGGGCTAACTACAGACAACTTTGACTACCTGTATATTTATTTTATTAAGATTTTTTCCATGAACAAACAGTTAGCCACTACCACTACTCAGCAATCCCTTGTCTTCATAAAAGTCTGCAGAGTTTTTTTTAACATGTGATGTTTGTCATCAAAATTCACACAAAATATTGATGCTTTTTCATACTGCTTGTGTATTTCAACAGTGATGTCTCATCTTCAATGTTGAAGGCTGGAAGTTTGTATTTTTTCTGTTGTTGAGTATTCAATGAACATTTTTTTTTGAAACAGAGTATTCAATGAACTTATAGAAACAGAAACTAATAAAAAATAACATCATGGCTCAATGGCTTTTTTAAGTACTCCGAACTAATTGTCTGCTTCAAGACCTAACAAATGTCTGCAATGGCTTCTTTTCATTTATTTGTCGACAGTTTTTTAATTTCCAATTGTGTAATAGAGAAGTGAAACAATGATAAAGAATTTGATTCCCTCACAATATATTCCGGGTTGAGAAATTTCTAAAACACAGCATTAAAATTCAAGTTTTCATGAGGAGAGTCTATTACCTGTTATGCAAGTGAGGATGCTAACTGGAAGAGGCTTCATGTATTCACTTTGCAAGTTGGCAAGTTCCATAGCTTCCTCTAGGCAACATAAGACAGCAGATTTAAGTCTTGATATGTGGCCATGAAAATCTACTGGATGATTTGATCTGTTGCATCTCAGCGATTTGCTGCAAGTGTAATGAGCAACCTATCAGCCATCAGATCCAAAAGCAACATCCTGCCACCAATTATGCAATAACTGTAGGCATCAATTGCTCTTGGTAGAGTGTAATCAAAGTAATTCAAACACTATATTAAAGTTAATTTTTCTCGTCGTAAAAAGGCAATTGGGACTTGCTAATAGTCATAAACATGTCCTGCTTTCAGATTCTCCAGCACTACAAAGATAGGTCCTTTTTCATCAATCTCTAGAAAAGCAATATTGAGTGCTTTCCCATTTAAGACGTCATAATACCTAATCATCTCAAAATAAATTTTCCTTTCATTTCACGGATGCCATTATCAGAAAAGAATCAAGTTCCTGTAAATCTTTGCACATATCCTCCTCTTAGTAATAACCTCACATATCTCTTCTTCTAATCATGGCAATAATTAGTATCCTTGGATATGTTTCCTTAAATTCTAAAATTTGACCATTCACTTTCCTTTCTGAAGAAAGGCATATGATTGTGTATGTTCTGGTTGACAAGGTGAAAGTAACAAAGCATATCCCATTTCTCTCAGTTTAAGCATCATCCTTGAACTAGCTAGAATTTAGCATATTTTTATCCTGGAAAGGCAAAACTGGGTATTGATTGCTACTCATATAATCTCAAAAACGAGATATGATATGCCTTCTCTATCACAAAATAGCCTAGCAATTCTTTTGTTATCTGGTTGATCACCCACTTCGTCAAGTTTCAGTTCTCGAAGACAGGTTTTGAATCTCTTTGGCAAAATTCGGCTACAATGCACATTAGGGGCAAAAGTGCAATGCCACTTATTGCCAGCGAGTATGCTGACAAATGGATCCAGCTAAATGCCTAGGCAAGAAGAGCCATTTTATCAGTGTGGATAGACTGGCTCACCAGTTGGACGAGCAGCCTCAAAGACGATAAGAGATTAAGCTATAAAGCCATTACTAGCAAGGCTAACATGCTGCCTTGGTGGAGAAAATGAAGCTGAGTTAGTTAAGGTTCCCTGTATCTATGACTAAAGAGTCTGATGGTCAAGTTGACTATGAAAAACATAATATTTGCAAGCTCCAAGAGCATATTTCTAGATAAGCACAAACCTGTCATGAGCATTTGTTTTCAATGATTTCCCTGTCCCTATTTGTGAGAGCAAAGTAAGATCAGAGTAAAGAATTTGAATTTCAACTTATTTTAGGTACATAGCACAATTAAGTCATCATCAGTATTATGGAAGTTCAAAATCATAAACCGAAATGTGGAGTACCTTCATGAAATACAACTCTGAATGCTGAAAGCAGGCAAAAAAGTTGAAGTGGGCTTCTACGGAGACGAGTTGATATGTTACATTGCTTTCCTCTGGACAGTGACAAAAGGAACTGAAGAGTCACCTATGTATAATGATGAAAGTTGAGATAATTTCATCAGTATATCGGTATTGTGCTATAAAGTGCAGCTCGTCTACAGGAGGACTAGAAGGCAGACAAAACATTGCCTGTTGTACAATGACTTTAACATTCATGATCACCCTTGATTCATGCCAATAAAACTATGCAAACATCTCACTTAAAGAAAGCAGGTTGCCTTCTCTATACATGCAAATGGAATGGGACTTAATTGTGCTAATAGTTCATAAACATGTTCCTGAGGTTCTGGTTCTGCAGAGCTAGAGCCGAGGTCCTTCTTCAGTCCCCTCTCTTTCATCAATTCCCTTACCTTTTGCACATCACTCCATCTTCCCATTTCCGCATACAAATTGGATAATACAGCATACTAAGCACTATTATCTGGCTCCATTTCTAAGAGCTTATTTGCAACAAACTCACTCAGTTCCAAATTTTTCTGATCTCTACAGCAAGCCAACAATGATCCCCACATAGTCTTCGTGGGCCCAAAAGGCATTTCCGCTATTAACATGAAAGCATCTTCTAAATAACCAGCTCGTGCAAACAGGTCAATCATAGATGCATAATGATTTATGCTAGGTGATAAACCATACTTCCCGCGTATCAATGAACTAAAACCTGAATCTACCAAACCTGAATGACTACAAGCACAAAGCACAGCAACTAATGTCACTTCATCAACTTTAAATCCTCTTGCTCCATTTTATTAAACCAAGTAACTGTCTCTGCCCACTCCTGGTAAGAGTTTAATTATCGCATTCCAAGTAAAATACATTCTTCTCTTTCATGCCCTCAAAAACACTTAGACCTTCAATCCTCCCACATTTTGCATACATATCGATCAAAGAAGTCCCCAATATCACATCCAATTCCCACTCTTTTCTCCTAATAAAATCATGTATCCACACGATCATTTCAACAGCATCAAAGCTAGCGCACGCAGCCAATGTGTTCACCATCGTAACACGATTAGGCTCCACACCTGCACATTGCATTTGCTCCAGAGCAATCAACGCATCATCAAACCTTTTAACACTCCTAAACCCCATAATCAACACAGTCCACGAGACAACATATCTTTGAGTCATTTCATCACAGTTTTCGACACTGGCCCATATCTCCAAGTCATTTCATCAAACATTCAATAACGCATTCTGGACATAAATATCATTAGAATGACCTAATTTCACAACATAAATATGTATTGTCTGCCCTAGTTTAAACTCGTTAAACACAAAAGAATTAAGCACAAAAGGGAAGGTGTAATTATTAGGCAAAATAAAGTTTTTGTGCATGTGGGTGTGGGTGTATGTAGAATAAGGGAAGCTAGGAATTTGAGCAAATATGCTTTAATGAGAGAGTTGCAAGTGAAGACATGGGGTTTTTGGAATTGGGCGAAGAGGATGTGAGCTGTGTTTAAGAGGTTAAAAGATTGGCAAGCAGTTATCAAGTGGAAGGCAGCGGTAGTTTTGTAATGAGTTGAGCATGAATTTGGTGAATGTGAATAGAGGAGTTGCAGTTGGTTAAGAAATAGATGATTTTATTAGCTGTGCTGTTAAGCTGTGGAATTACTCTCATTGGTGGATACAAAATGTTCAAGGCCTAAACCAGCTCATAAAGGACGAATTAAGCACGACACAACAATTTATCGAGACGAGACCAAATAAAATATTGGCAAGCAGTTATAAAGTGCAAGACAACGGTAGTGTTATAATGAGTTGAGCTTGAATTTGGGGAATGTAATAGAGGAGTTGCAGTTGGTTAAGAAATAGATGATCTTATCGGCTGTGCTGTTAAGCTGTGGAATTACTCTTATTGGTGTGCGAATTTCATCCTATATGCCAATATAATCCCAAAATTACACAATATATACCCATATTAAAAAAATTACAAATATATTTTTTTTAAATAAATAAAAAGACTATTTTGCCATTAATGAAATTTACACAATAATATTAAAAAGACCGAAAGAACCCTTTTTTCCCTCCCAATTCATAATTATAAAAAATATATTTTTTACTCTCCTCATCCATAATTAACCCCAATTCACCCATGTGAAAGCTGAAAGCAGTGGAATGTTCAATAAGAGATTAAGATTTTGTGACTGATCATATATTTGTATTCTCCTTGCATGCATATTCATTGATATATATTAATTAATTTCTCTATGTATCATATATCGCAGCCATTTTTATTTCATTATTCTTTTGTTTATCAGAATAATAACTCATTCCACATAGTTCGTAGATCATAAAATTTCTTTTAATTTGTAAAAAGTGGTCCAACTGGTAGAGTTTCAGTTTATCTTCATGAGCCAACAACCAGTCAAATGTCCACTAATATTAATTTGAAAGAAAATTGTATGATTTAGGTTTGCAATATGTCATATATGTATGAGGCTTAGTTGATTTGATCGCCAGATTTCCATTGACACTTGTGTTTACAAGAAAATTAATGGCTAGATTTTCATTTTTTTCAGTATACTTGAAGTATTTGGTCAAAAATCGATTAATATGCAATGTACTTTGAAAGCATTAAACCGATAACGTGAACCAATTGGTCAAATCCCACGAACAATAACTTTCAAATAAAATTCATAACGTGCTTCTAACTTTTTTTTTTTATAAATTGATTCTCAATTATTATTGACAGGACATTTGGCATTCAACGAAAAAAAGATGCCTTTGAAGAGAATAGTAAACAAATTTAAAAGATAACTAAAATAAATCTTTAAATAATAAGGTATAAAATACTGAATTAAAAATGAAGATCTCTAATGTTTTATCACTAAAATTATTGTCACATATCAAACAATAATTAAAGGAGTCGCAATTGGAGTTATTTAGAAAATGTTGTTTCGAGTATTTTTTAAATGTGGATGAATTACAATTTTTTTAGATAATTGGTATACAAATTACTATTAAGGCATGCTCACTCTACAAATTATGCAATGTATTTCAAGATTGAGGAAGAAGAATGTAGGTTTTCAATACTATAATTTGTCTTGGTTATAGGATTTAACTGTGAACCAATATTTAAACATGTGATTTAATATAGACTTGAAGGTAACAGTATACGTGATGTGTTCTTGAGTAGTCATAATAGATTGATCACATGTGATTTAAGTAATGCCTTTATGTCATCTACCTCTGAAAATGATATTATTATGGTGAAATTGACAATGTTGTATTTTTTTTTAAAGAATGTATTACTTGAAAATGAGTATCTGAATAAAAGTTGTGCAGATTACACATTTTTAGTAGATAATTACAATGAGTTTAATAATTATCCTTGGGTCATATTTTCTTCGAGGCCACAAAGAAATCTTTGGAAGCTGCAATTACTAATAGAAAAAAGAGACTTAAGGGTTTAAAATCTAATGATGAGAGATATAGTGTTAGCGAATTTTTACTAGTTCTACAGGTAAAAATACTTAATCTTTTATGAAAATATATAATTTTACCATCTTACTTTTTAAATTTTTTATTTATAGTTGTGGGCATATGAGGCCATTCTTGTACTTAGGGGGGAGTTTTGTAACAAAATGCAATGGCACGAAGGTTCCTCGCATATTAAATTTGAAGGCAACCTCAGATGTTCTTGCCAATGCCTTGGACAATATCGTATTCAAACATGATAAGATATGCTTAACACATCTTTTAATTGTATTGCGTGTTGGTTTGTTTAAAAAACTTTTATCCTCATGATACATACTTTGTTCAGGTTAATGTACAAAAGAACTTTACTTGTGTCTCAAAGAATAAAGAATTACAAAAATTTCTTAATTGCTTTTAAGGGCCATCAATGGCGTAAAACATATGAAAATTTTGAAATTTCTGAGAGAAATGCCATGGAAGCAAATGATGAAATTGGAGCACCGAACCCAGAATCTAACAACTTATTTCATGGGAAGCATACGAATGTAGATTATGTTAACCTGACTCGCCCACAGAGACACCATGACAAAACTAACATAAGAAAAACTGGGCAAACCTCTAAATCAATAGGTTAAGAAAAATCTTTTAAGTCAATCACCTTATGTTTTTATTTTTTCATTAAATTTCTCTAATTTTTAATTTTTTAGACCACTTACACCTATTATCCTTCCATTAGAGATCGAGTTTCTTTAATTAAAGCGAGTATCAATGCTATAGATATGCGAGTCCAAAAAGTGAAAGAGGAGGTTGATATCATAAAAAAATATGTTAACGTCATTAAAAGAGATACATCCTTTTGTCTTGACATGTTGAAGAAGCTTGTGGAGTTATTGCACAATGAGTCAGCTTATAATGAAGACGAACTTCAGGTAAAATAGATAACTAATGTTATGTATATTGTTTATTATTGATAACAAACTGTCATATAAGCAAAATATTCTCTAATATGTATGCAGACTAATGTCTCGGATAACTAATTTCAGCATACAGCTGAGGCTTTAAACTTAGATATCCTTACTAATGATGGTTCAAAGCTTGAGGATGTCATTGACATACATTCTATGGACCACTATCTACGGACTACGGACCAATGCACTGTACCATCGGTGCATTATATAATGAGAAAATGCCTATGAAAGAAATCAATCTATCTTCGTTTACCTTACACGAGTCCATCCATTCACATCCCATCGAAGAAACTATACTAATTAATTCTCTCAGGTTTGTCATATACAAATGCCAAGAACGTTTTATTTCATTATTACCTACACCAAATGCAAATGAGTACATTTTGATTGTTACCATCTTTGCACGAGGCAATAAACAGGCATCCTTTATTTTTTTATTTTAAAAAAGTTGCCTCAATAGCAATCGCTGGCCTAATTGAAGATGTAAATGTTAGAGTCGGTACTTACGTGTCATCCCTGAATGTACATATACTTATGTATTTATACAAGTGTACATTCCCATTAAATCGCTAATACCCATTTATATGGTATTATGCATTTAACGTTGCAGACATTATATATCTAAAAGAGTTTGGATCAGATCTAAAGGAGTTTAGATAAGGGCTCATGGTTAGCCACGCTGAGAAATATAATTGCTAAATATTAGCACAGCTAAGTGTTAGCTGGTTATAATACTCAGCAGATCTAAGAGTTGAAGCCTTGTTTGTAATGGGACATAGACCTGAGAATATACTAGTAACTGCATAGTTGCAAGAGTTGCAATCGAGTGCTAGAAAATGCAAGTTGCGCAAGTATATTCTCGAATAATTGTCCTTAATCTATTTCTGCTGATGTGGGTCTATCGGTGGATACCTTTATATATAGATCAGCATATGTCGTACCTATAGTGTATAGATAGTTGTTCCTAGCCGACTGTGAGCTTGGAGCTCGTTTGACATATGGGTATCCAGTTAGGATTGGATATGGGATAGACTCACGAGGGCCTCCGATAGACACTCAATGTAAGTCGTCAACGGAGGGTCCTCTCGAGTTAAGTAGTATACGTAGTCCTTTGACCTGAGTGCCACGGTGGGCTTGTAAGTGATCTACCATACTTTGGTTCCACGCATGTCACGGATCTTTCATGGTGTGACCGCTGGGTATGGTCCGATGCTTATGAAGTCTGGTGCGTACAGATATGGGATCCGTCAGTTCGCATATAGAGTTAGATATCCAGATGCTTCGAGACTGTATCTTGGAAAGTCTTGTGGCCACAAGCAATCATCCCGGGAGAGAGTTCCACCTGGGTGGAACAATATGGCAAAAGAGTTTGCGCATATTGTTCAGTGAGATACAAGTCTGGAGATAAGACATGGATGAGTATTAGGGGATTTGACAGTAATAATCTATATCCCCGCACATTTAGAATATCATGATGGAAGAACTATACGTATGTGTTGTAATCTCAGCTTGAATGGTTCAAAGCGCTAATTTGTAATATTCGTGACGTATGCGTAGGGCATTGCTCACAGACTCATGGAATAGTTTCATTTGACGAATCATGTGTAGAACTTAGGGAGTCCCGCGATATAGAGTGTACTCGTTGTGCACTGGGACAGCGTACTGGATTAAAGTGTTTAATCTAGCAATATTCAGCAATACTATGGGAATGCGCGCATGTCTGTATTTAAGTGTTAAATACAATAATTAGTCAATAATTATTATTTACTAATTGTATCATAACACGTGGCGTATTGTAAATCTTCGGTTGAGTTTACCTGAGTGCGGGTTTGGTGAGACTCATTAGGGGTAGACTTGGTAACTATATATGAGGGGCAAAATGGCCATTTTATACTTTAATTATTTAATTATTAAATAATCAAAACGTCTCTCTTATTATATAATATAATATAATATATTTTTATATTATATTATATTTTATTATAAGATATTTTATATATAATAATATAATATATTGAGTGCCAGATAGTTGGTATCCATTAATTGTAATATTATATTATTATTATTATATTAATATTTTATATTATATAAAATATTATTTTATATATATATATATATAATGAGAAGAGAGAAAGAAATGAGATTGATTTTGTGTGCAAGTGTGAAGGCCAAATTTTGGCCTAGAGAAACGTGAGAAAGGAGTGGAGAATGAGGAGGAGAAGAAGAAAAAAAAAAAGGAAAAAAATGAAATTGTTTCTTTATGTCTTCAATTGAAGTAATTGTGAATTGTTTTAAATTCTCTATTTTTTTATCTTTTTAGAGAAAAGAATAAAAATACACACCGATCATTTTGGAGTTTAAGAGTTAAACCCAATGCTACGTATAAGGTTGTTGTTCTAACTCACCAAGCCTACCGTGTTGATGACTAGAACTACCCGCGAATTGGTCTCCATACGGACTCTGAAAAAAATACGTGTATAACGTTACACGTTGAGGTGAGTTTTCTACATTATAAATATACTAATGCGATTAATATATTTTATTTATTATGTTTATTATAAATTTTACGCTTCCGTCAGACTTAAATATGTATTTGATATATATTTAGGTAATAGACACAATTGCACATATATACACCCACGAGTATTAGATCCGTCGCCAACAGTAAATCCCCAAATACATGAAGAAATTTTTGAAGTGATGGCCATCATCCAATTCTAAAAAAGTGCGAGTACTTGGATTCTTTTTCTCAAGCACATCCATATAACACGGCAGTAACTTGAACAAGTCTTCAACCGATCCTCTTACTAACTTCACTGCACATTCTCTCACTATATAAGCTTTCATATAACTAATCTCATAATCATATTGCATTCGAAAATCTTCTTTTATATTAGCATCTTTATTCGAAGATGATGACCCTTCGTACTTATACTTAATTTGATGTGCAATTAGCTTGGATGAAACTTAACGATGGTCTTTATTATATACATCGATGGAACAAGAGTGGATGTTGTGGAACTTTCTAATTTGAAACATGTTAAAATCTTTAACCTTTGTTGCTCGAAGACGCCATCTGCAATTATCGTCAATGCAAGTAATAACTAAAATGTCTCTACTATATTTTGGTGTTTTGTACTAAAAGTGTTGTTTAACGGCCATTGAGCTGAGCATTACTTGTAAATGCTCTTTTGAATTAAAAATTTATTTTACCATAATATCTTCATTATCACTAACATCTTTTTCAAATGTGTGATTATTAGCAATGGTAGTTGAATCATATGTGTGATTCACAAAAGAACTTGTAAGTAACTTCATTCTAGGCACATAACTCTTTTTAGAATGCGGTGGATTGCCACTGCAAGGAAGACTACCCAATTCTGGCGATACATTGACTAATGGTGATACGTCACATGAAACACAATTAACATTTATTGGATTAGGCTCAAAATTATCTAATGTGTCAAGTACCAAAGTATGGTTTAATTCATTTTCTCTTTCACCAACTTGTAAATATTCGCATTCATCTAATTCACTAACAATTGATGACACAAAGTTTTGGCAACAATGACTTTCTTTCAAACAAAGATATGTAATTAGTGGGCTCCCCTCCTTACTCAAATCACTGTTATGTATTTTGCGTAAAACTTTAGGAACATAAGTGACACATAAAAAGGTTTCTAATTCTACTTACAATTTTATTTAAGAAAAAATCTATATAACTGTTCGTCAAAATTTTCATAGGTGGGATAGAGTCCATTGTGTTTACCTTAAACATTAAAGTGATGTCATGTTGTGAAAGATCAAGACCAATGACAACAGCAACTTCTTGAACAAGTTGGTCATAACTTATTGCTTATGAAACTTTAATTCTTGTAGTATTTTTTTATTCCACAGAACCTATAAAAGCCCTTATCGTCGGACCATTCACCATCATAAATAATCAATACACGTACAATATGCATTGATCTAAAAAAAGCACAATTAAAATGCAACCCAAATAAAATAAATTATTTCAAACATTATGCATTAAATACAAGTCTATCTTATATTAAGTCTTTACATAAATACAAAACAATATTGTTATATGACTCTTATAATACCATATACTTTTAGAGTCTGGTATAAGATTAAATTTAACAAATTATTTAATAAATTATATTGCCTTACAATGCCTTAGGTGACAGTATAATACCATTACAAGACTACACAAGACTATGTATAAGACTAGTTTGCATGACAGTACAAAGACTTACACATGACTATATAACTTTAAGTTTTGTAAGAAAACAGAAAGTAATTTATTGATATAATTGACAGTACAAGACTATACAAGCCTATATAACGTTGAGTTTTGTAAGAAAATATAAAACAATTTATTGACATGATTGACAGTACAAAACTATATAACGTTGAGTCTTATAAGAAAACATAAAATAATTCATTGACATGATTGATGGTACAAAACTATGTACATAAATTCTAATACAATAACTTAAGTGACAGTACAAGACTGTTACATAACTCGTACATGACTAGTTTTCATAAAAGTCTTGTAACGAAATTTAAAAATAAGAATAATAGCACACTTATTATAAACTACACGAAGCATCATTGATTTAAATGAAAATAACATAAATATAACACAATGACACATTTACAAATTATTAAATATGACTTTGATTTTAAAACAAAAAAAAATGGTTTCTTCTATTAATACATGTTCAAATATTAGAAAAAAAATTCTTACCTCTTATTTGAGTCTTTATCACCAATATTTCATCTCTCTTCAACTTTATAAATCTTTATTTAATTTTATTACAAATTAGATTAAAAATTTTACATGAAAAACTCTCTCTTTTGTGCCGGGAAATAGAAAAAGAAAATTGTAGTAATTTATAGTAATTTAAAAGAGCACATAGTAAAGATGAGGAATAAAACAAAATAAAAATAAAACAAAGAATTATTATAGTCATTTTAATATTTTTATTTGGGATATGAATAAAGGGCATTGTGATTATTGCTCACCCATTTTTAAAATATCTATATAATTATAATAGAATGAAATATTTATGTAATTTGTGAATTATTTTAAGATATTTAATTAAATAACCCACTAATAACGGTGGATACAAAAATGTTCAAGAGCACGTAATAAAGATAAGGAATAAGACAAAATAAAAATAAAAGAAAGAATTATTATAATATATTTAATTAAATAACCCACCAATCACGGTGGATACAAAAATGTTTAAGGCCTAAACCAGCTCATAAAGGACGAATTAAGCACGGCACAACAATTGATCGACGAGACCAAATAAAATAAACAAGCGATGAGAAATGCGCATCCGGGGAATCGAACCCCGGTCAGTACCGTGGGAGGGTACTATGATACCACTACACCAGATGCGCTTGTTTGTTCGAGGACAACAAAATTCTTCTTATATTACCTGGTTCGGTGCCAGAAGACCAGACTAGAGAGAGACCTTCGCGTAAAATCTCAACGGCAACAGAGCATGGTAGCAAATTGGCAATAGATTGGTGTGCAGAGGAGAAAGATGAGGATAGTAGGATTGACTGGTGGAATTGCATCGGGAAAGAGTACAGTCTCCAATCTCTTCAAGGCCAATGATATACCCGTCGTGGACGCCGATCTCGTTGCTCGTGTAATTTCTTCCATTCCATTTCACTTTTCACACACACAAATTCATCTTATCAATTCTATTAGGTTACAGAGATAGCACAATTTTGTCGGTCTTTAAATTGATATTGGTCGTTTGCAGGATGTATTGAAGAAAGGCACCGGTGGCTGGAAAAGGGTTGTTGCAGCATTTGGAGAGGAAATTTTATTAGCTAATGGGGAAGTTGATAGGCCCAAGCTTGGTCAAATTGTATTCTCTGATTCTGCCAAACGCCAACTTCTCAATCGGTATGAACTTTCATTGTCCAAAATAGTGTCCCTTGTTTTTGTGCATAACAGTTCATTAGTGGCTGCTGCTAATGCAATTTTAGATTGACTTCGTTGGCATATAGTTAATGATATGCTTTTGTTTTTATTTTATTTCTTTTCATTGTTACTGTTCTTTCCATATGGAAATGTTGAAATGAACTTCTCTGGTTTATTTTTTTAAGAAAGAACAAGGTTGTATTAATTCAGTTGTGAGCAATTTGCTTCTTTGTAATGTGTAACCGTCTAGTTTGAACCATTTCTCCTGTCGCCAATCACTTGGCTACCCATTGACACTGAGTAACAATATGGTGCTTAGTCTGTAGGTTAGATCAATTTCTTTGCAGCAGCATGTATTAGGATTAATTTCAATGCTGGTGCTGTAGCAAATTGAATTCATAATCACAAGAAGAGAATCACATATAACTTTGCTTTGCTTGGCTACAGTATACTCACAAATGTATTTTTAGGAAATTAAAATGAATAATTTGTCGCAAAATTGCTACACTGCCTTAGTTTTGAAATTTGGGTTTTCACCTTTTTGTAGGCTGTTAGCTCCTTATATATCTTCTGGTATCTTTTTGGAAATTTTGAAGCTCTGGATAAAGGGTTGTAACGTAATCGTCCTTGATGTACCTTTGCTCTTTGAGGCCAAGTTGGATAGGTGGACAAAGCCCATTATTGTTGTATGGGTTGATCCTGAAACACAGCTTCAGCGACTTATGGCTAGAGAGGGAACAAGTGAGGAGGATGCCAGAAATAGGATAAATGCTCAGATGCCACTAAATATAAAACAGAACAAGGCAGACATAGTGATTGATAACAGTGGATCACTTGATGACTTGAATGAGGAGTTCTGCAAGGTATTATTCGAGGTGACGAGGCCCTTGACTTGGACTGAATTCTGGCTTTCGAGACAGGGAGCGTTATCAGCTCTTGTTTCTATAGTTGTAGGTGTTCTTATATGCAGAAAAGTTTTATAGTAACAGTTTATGTTATTTATGAGCATCCCAAAATTATAGTGCACGACATTTTCCATTGTATTCAATCTAAGTATTTTAGTTATTTATGAGCAGCAGGGTTTATCTTTCATCTTGACTTCAGATTGGATGATAGTTACTAAAAAGTGCTCATTTGTCACCTCAATAATTAAAATGCTTCTATTTGCTGTATTATGCAACTCTAATTATGATTGATTTTTTCAATTTCTTTTAATAGGAGTTTAATCTATTTCTGTATAATCTTGTAGATTTCTACTAATGAATCTCCTTTGCCTTTTTTTTTTTGTGTCATACTTTTAAGAAATATTTTGTTCAATGGCAAATGATTTTTTGTAGAGGTGTTAATAAGAACCAGCTGGGAAGTTGATAGATCAAAGTTCTGTGTCATCTCAAGTAATCTACAAGATTCTACCGCTGACTGTATTATGACCTTATGGATGGGCGGGCGGGGGGGTGGGGCGGGGGATGTATATGGATTATGGATGAGGATGCTCATCAGTATACAGCTAAGGGGTGATCACTCAGATATTTTGAGTGCCTAGAAACACATTGGCTTCTGAGGCAGCCCTTGCTTATTTAACACGATACACTAACACAGAATGTCTTTACATCAATTTTAATGGACCAAGAGAACTTCTCTTCATTGAGGGGACTTTTGTTCATTATGAAGAGAAACCTTCCCCTCAATAGAGAAGTGATCTACTTTTTAGCCTCTTAACATAATTCTCCACTGAACTGTTTGTAGCTGCCGGTCACTCATGACAAACAGATGCACTGCTACACATCTTCTTAAGGATTGATTCTGTTATTTACACCGCCTATTTCTCTAATAAGTGATTATGCCGGTTTAATATTCTTTGACGCTACATTCTATAGCTAATAATAGGATATACTCATCCAGAGGCAGCCATTTTCATTCAATTAAACTTTGTGAGCTTCGTGAACTTGAAAATGTATAGCTTTATCCCTCGCAATATCTTGTCTAATTCTGTTGGTCAAATCCATGTAACACCTTTTAATTTTTGCCTCTTTAATATGAAGGTTTTTCTTTAGCTGTTAAACAGTCCACGGTTTCATGGTTGCACCAGCCTTTAAACAGTCCACGGTTTCATGACCGCAGGAAGATCGTTGCAGCCATCAAATTTAATTGATTTCTTTTTAAGATTCTGATGGCTTTGTGATATTTTTAGTGATTTATAGAAAGAACATAAAGCAAAAACAATTCAAAGTGCCAAGTATTGTCATGTCTCACTCTAGCCCAAAAGTTTGGCAAAAATCATTGGTTTATAGAAAGTGGAAGATAAGCTTGAATGTTTTAAGTGCTGAGTTTTTGTTTTTCTTCACATTTTGTTCAAAACATTCATTGTCATCTTTTGCATTAGAAGCATAATCCCGCTTTGGCATTTCATTGCTAAATGGAGGTTTACTCCTGGAAAGCATTAACCGATAACTATAAGTTGCTGTATCGTTCAATAAGTTGTCTGTCTGTCATCAGTCTGGAGTTGGCAAGCATTTTGGTGGCTATAAATAAAATATTTGTGGAAATATGTTAATCAGTCGCATTCTTTGAGCAATTTCTTTTGCTTATTTTGATTATGTGGTCTAATTTTGAAAGCAGTTCAAGCAGGTTGTAGATTTCACATTCTTTATCATTGGTGTTAGCTTTTATTCTACGAGATTATACAGAAGCTTCTGGTGATTCTGTTTCAGCTTTCATCCATTTTTATTAGAATGTATTGGAGAGCTCATTACGTCACTTTTGGTACTTTCTATTTTCTGGGTTTGGTGCCGTCTTGTTAAAAACCTGTAGTACAAGTGGGCAGTAATCATTACTTTCAACGTCAGTTGGTAATCAAGTTCTTGGAGAAAATTACAGTGTAAGAAGATAACAATTTATATTGTAGTGGAAGTAGACTATGGAGAAGTGCCATTGTGTTTAGTTAATTTTCCGCGGATCAATAATTTCAAACACAATAAATTTCTGAACAAATTAGTTGGATTGAATTGATATTAAAATGACCACAATTAGATGGCTGCTTTAATTCAACGGAGGTGGGACATTCAATTACTTTTCTGAATGCTAATTATGCTATACCTTACGGCTCAGGCTAACCTGAAAATTTGGAATCCAACGAAAACCAACAGCAGCTTCACAAATACAGTGGGAAAAAAAAAAACAAAGGGGAAGATAGATTTACATTGGAGGGTAAAGTGAGGCTAGGGCAAGGTCTTGTCTATGCTTGCTCTTCATGTACTAAATTTTGTATTTTTGTAATCATTATTTGGCAGGAACACTGAATTCCACTAAAACACTTTGAAAAAGAGAAGCAAAAGCAATAGCATGAATGATCAGTCTTTTCTTTCTCTTTTCGCGCTCACAAATTATTTGAAGCTCGTACGATTCCCTGTCCCAATTTCATATTACAATAATGGGGTAAATGTCATTTATTTCTTTAATAGATTCGTTAATTATTTAAATTTTTTTAATATTTGATAATATTTATATACTCTCATATTGCAATAGTATAAATTAATTTTAAAAAATAAAATATAACAAGTTTTTTATTTAAATAGTACCAAATATTAAAAATACATTGTAAATAATAACATTAGTATATTTTTATTATCAAATAATTAATAAGAATAATACAATATTTTATTATATTATAAATTATTATTTAATATCAATGTCTATATTTTTATTAAAACACAAACATTTAATATCAATTGTAATATTAATTTAATAAATAAAGAAAAATCATTAATTATAGTATAATATAAATTTATTATTTATACAATAGTGTTTAACTATTTAAAATTATGTTACACAATACTAATTTTATTATTTATACAGTATATTATTATTATTTGATACCATGAAAATGCAATTGTTGATTTTTAAAATAAAATGATTATTATACCCATTTAAAGTTATTTATACAATTATAGTTATAGTAGGGGTTTTTAGATATTTTCAAATATTAAAAAAGTATTTTAGTAGTTAAAAAAAATTATTAAAGGGTAAATAATAAAATTCCATCAATAATACTAGACATTATAAAATTTATTCTAAAAAAAGTGTATTCAGATGAAGCGGCATGTGATGTGTTTTTTATTGAATGAATCAACAGTTTTTTTTCAATTATTTATTACATAATTGTATGATCAACTAATAAAAATCACCTCATTTGAAATGTAATTTTTTAAAATAAATTTTGAGATGTCTAATACTCTTAATATAATTAATTATTAATTATACCGATACTAAGAAAAGCCAAGCCAAGCATGTTAGTTGGAGGCTTTAAGGACATCTGCGACTGCCGGAACAATATTTGCTGGCAACATATAAAAGTAATTACTAATTAGCATTTCTGTTTTTACTTTTAAACAATCCCAGGATATAATTAGCCGCAGATCAACACTACCCTTTTTTTGTTGATAGAAATTTCTAGGCCTTTAAACTAATTAAGGGTTAGGGAAATAGGCAAATGCCATTGCGGTTGGATCTCTTATTATTAGTTGCATTAACAAAACAAATTTTCGTACTTATTAGTGATGTCTCACCAAAAATTCATAGTCCAATTAATGATGTCTCTTATTCCCAATGAGATGGCTCAAAATTTTTGATTGATTAGTATTGATGTTCGAATCATGGTACTAATTAATGGCCGAAGGTAATAACCTAATTTAAAATTTAAATAATATTATATATTTTAAATTATATCTTAAAATACAATTTGTTAAACAAATATTGAATAATAAAATAATAAAAATTTTAAAATAATTAATTACACTTAATATTTAATATTTATTTAATACATCACTTTTTAAAATATAATTTAATAAAATTTAAAATACGTAGCATTACTCTTAAATTTTTAATAATTCTTATTTATATCTATTAGTGAAATCAAAGCCTAAATAATTTCACAAGAAAAAAAAGAATGAGATTTTATATGAATCAATTTAAAATAAAAGAAAAATAAATATTAATTAACACAACTATTTCTCAACCGAAATGGGCTCAACAAATGAAAACAATATAGTTTCGATTTTTCTGTTTTTATTTATTTATTTTATAATAATATATATATATATAACTGATTTAATTAACTACATATATAATGTTGCTATGTAGCACTATTTATTTAATTTATAAATTTTATATAATTCACTATATATTATAAAATTTTATAATCTATTTAAATAATCATGTATGTAAATGCGCACCATATTATAAACTATTATTTATATATATATATGTATATATTTTCTTTAAACTAATTTGGTTTGATTTCATTCTCTTCGCTATTAACTCCTTCCTACTTCCTACTCAAGTAGCAAAGAGTGAAGATGACGTGGCATCCACACCAAACCCTCTCTTTCTCATTGCTTTTATTTATTTATTTAAGTTAAACTCTCACTTTCCTCAATTCCTCTAAAACCTCCGCCCACAAACTCAAAGCTACTTTTTCTTCCTTCCTCTCCAATTCATTCTCTCTCTCTCTGAGATGGCAACCAAGCCGACTGAAGAGGCTCCCCAACCCCTCAAATACCAGGTTAGTATAATAAGTCTTCGCAACTTCTTCTTCTTCTTCAATCTTCATTTCTCATAACAACTTTTTTTTTTTTTTTTGGGAAGAAACTTTTTCTAACTCCACATATATCTCCACTGTTTTACAGACATGGGTCTTGAAAGTGTTAATCCACTGCGAAGGCTGCAAGAAACAAGTCAGGAAAGTTCTTAAAGATATTGATGGTATTAGATAACTATACTACTCCCATTTTTCAGAGTTATGCATGTATATATATTTATGTACTAATTAGGTTCGTGCAATTCTTAATTTTTTAGGTGTCTATACCACTGTTGTAGACTCACAGCAGCATAAGGTTACAGTGACTGGCAACGTTGACGCTGAGACTCTCATTAAGAAGCTTCGCAGATCAGGAAAACACGCCGAGCTCTGGCCAGAAGCGCCTGAAAAGAAGGAGAAAAAACCTGGAGGAAAGTCAAAGAACAATGACAAACAAAAGGAAGCCAAGGATGGGCAGGAACCCGGTGATGGTGACAAAAAGAATAATACTGCAGAGAAGCCTGAGGGAAAAGCCACTGCCGGCGACAAGCCACCGGAAACCGGCGTAGAAGGTGGCGAAATCGAAGAACCAACCGGTGAAAGTGGCGGTAATGGCACTACTGGAGGCAAAAAGAAGAAGAAGAAAGGAAACAAGGGTAATTCCGGTAATGGCGGCGGTGAAAATGCTGGCGAAGCACCTGCAGATGCTGGTTCTCAAGTGGCAAATCCAGACCCGATTCCGTCAATGGCACCGATGAATCTCGGCGGTCCAAATCAACAAGGAAACAACCCCAATCCACCTGCTATGCCACAAGAATATCAATATCCGCCCATTTATTATGCACCCCCGGCTCCAATGTATGGACTAAGTTACAGTACGGCAAATCCTAGTGCTAGCACTTCGTATTATGCCGCTCCCATGCATGCCTATTCCTACCATCAACCAGGGAGATACATACCAGCTCCACCATCTGATCCTATCTATAAGTTCAATGATGATCATGATTATGATGATGACAAATGGATTGGATGCTCAATCATGTGATGCTGAGATATATATGTGGGTACACCTATATAGATTAATAAGTAGCATTAATATAAAATATAAATATATGTGGGAAGCAAGGACTAGTTTTGTAAAATGAAATATTCATGAGATCGAAGTTAATGTATGACTAGGGAGAATAAGAAGGTTCATTGTGCGATTGAAGGGTTTTATTTTTTAATAGTTTGTCTTTATTTAGTTTGTTTAGTAGTTCGAGTTTGCTTAAGCATATGCAGCAGATCGATAGCCTTGTATTTTGTGAGGTTTTTGTTGTTTTTTAACTTGTAGGTCCAAAAAAATCTCTCTCTTTCTCTCTCTTATGTGTAAAGGAGATTATTTTGTACTGAACTCTCTTTATATCTCTCTCTTTTCCCATATACCTCATCAAATGTGAAAGTGACCGAAAATTTACCGTATAACTAGAAATGTGCATTGTTTTTAAATGCATCGAAACTAAATTATTCTCAGTAATTATTGTGTTGCCATTTTTTCTTTGTGAATATTGAAGAAAAAATTTTAATTAATGAAAGAATAGTCATAATTAAAAAGTTATGTTAAATTATTAAAAAAATTTAATTAAAAGTATATCTGAATTCGTAGAGATGTAGAGATTTGGAGTTAATATTCTTTTCTGATAATATTACAATTCACTTATCGATGAAATATAAATAAATAATTTCTCAATTTATTATTTATAATATTTTATTTTATTTTGATATTATAAAAATAAAATAATTAAATCTTTAAGTATTAAAAGTTTATATTATATAAAATACTGATCATTTTTTAATGGGCAACAAATTAGATATCTAATTATTGACAATTAATTGATTAATTGATATACGTACTTTATATAATTTCCGCACAGTGTGCTTAAAGTCATCTTTTGCAAAGCAATCTCTTTCTTTGGTTAAAACATCTTTGTAGATGTGATACGTTTGCTTTCAAATGCGAGGATATCAGTAGGGCTCCCCACTTTCAACAGAAAGATAGTTTTGTGCGCTTTGATTTCATATATTTCTCTCCTTTTTAAGTCTCCACATTATTGGCCAATGATGGGACCAGTACGTGAGCATTTATATCCACGGTTGTTTTGGGTTGATCAATATCTTGTTGCGAAAAGATTTTGGTGATCAATGATTCCCTTCCTACAGAAACAAGACGGTGGTTGTTTGTGAGTACTGATTCTCATTTTACTTAAATCAAACAATATGCTCTGAGGTTTTGGTGTTAGGTTACACAAGGAATAATAATAAGCGAGGATGAAAAAGCACTTTTCACAAACATTTAACTTCTTGAGAATGAGCTATTTGCTTCAAATGATCATATGTGATGTCGTCATGCAGAACCTTAAATGCCAAATTCCCATGCACGATTGCTCTATCTGAAGGCAAACAATGCTCTTGCCACCCACACAACCTTTAACTTTTATACACAGTAGAATATTCACAATGGATTATACTTTCCTTTCAGCCGCTATGAAAAAGATCGTATATACTTATCCTCTTTCTGTCGACTTTCATATTCTTCGTCATAATGCAAAAATTGCATATCTTCTACCAACTTCTTTGCTACAATTTCTCTTTTCAGATTCTGGAAAAGCTCTATGATTATTGTTCCATAATACTGGTCAAAGAGAGAATTAAGATTGTCATTATAAGACATATAATTAATACAATAATTTCAGATAAAAGCATAAATTATCGAAATTTGTTGCAATAATTTAAATGGGGGCCCTTTGCCATGGAGTAATGATTAAAAGAATCTTGGAAAGATAAATCTTTGTCTCTACTGGAGTACTCTCTCCACTTTTTAATTAATACATTGGAGCAATCCTTCTACAAATTTATCAATTTCAAAATAAAAAGATAGAAATCCTCGCACAAGTTTATCAATGTGCCACAATTACCTTCATTTCCAAAATATAATAATTTAGAAGGGGGCGATTTTGTTCCGCAGCTGCATTGAGAAAAGAAAACTAAAGAAGAAATTGCGCTTGTTCTATTAATATGTTATGCAGAGATGATGAGCTTGCGACCATAATTACCATCATAGCTTTTGCTCTTAATGATTTGGATCTGTTTTTTTTTCAAAAAAATTTCTTTTTATTGTTGCTGTATGAATATTGCAAAAATTTATAAAGATATTGTGAGATTTGTGATGTGAAACTGAAATGTACTAGGACTGGAAATGTTGAATTATTCACAATGAAAGGAAAGGATTGAAAAGAGAATCTTGGCAAAAGCATTTTGATGATATGTTTAGCTTGTGACCGACCGGACGAGTTCTTTTTGTTTATGTTCGTCCTTTTTTTTTTTCACTTTTTTCACATATATCTCTGTTCTAAAGTGGACGACGAGGGTTCATTTTTTTGGTACGAGTACCTGAGAGTTTAATTTGCACGTTATTTACAAATTTCAGAATTAAGCGAAAACAACTGATTAGCTAGGAATGTTGATCACCCATCATAAAATAGTTAATCCCTTGAATATAACTCATTCTAAAATCAACGTGAAATGGATTTCTCTAGAAGACAGCAGAGAATTGGTTTGTAATAATAAATATATCAACATTGATAATATCATAATTATAGAATTTCACCCAGGCTTATAAATTTACAGAGAAGAATCAGTGCGTTGCCTTTTAGAAAGCCAGAGAATCAGTGTCTTAACTGCAATAATTACGAAGGTTGGTGGAAAATAAAGATGATGGATGGTAAGTTTGCCCGACAATGATTATCAACAACAGCAAAAATGAAACTCTGGTAGATAAGGTTGAGAAGGTGGTGAATTAAACCATTGGCTTATTAGCTGCCATTACCAACCTCTTCCGAATGTAGGTAAAGATTTTATGTCAAAATATAGTTTTCTTAGTTTTTTTTTCATTGTGCGGGACCCATGGCCTGACTTTATAAGGCTATGCAAATAACATTCTGCCAAGACCATTTATGTGAAGCTGAGCTGGTGGCTAATTTATCTAATGCAATACATATTCTGTTGGTGGATTTTGCTTGCAAAGCAATTTTGGTTCACCAATCCGGTACTAGCAAATAGCAATGCAATCTGTTTGTTTTGAAGAATTTGGTTGTTTCGTTTTGAAGAATTAACATTTAAATCAAGTTCCAAAAGTCTAAATCAATTTGTTTTTTTGGCCATGGTACCTTATCACACGTTAGACCATTTTGGTTTTTAGATGAGCAAAGTGGAACATAGACCAAATATCTAACAAATCCTTCTCATAGGTCCCAAAAACCATATTCGGGCTTGATTTCTCGAAAAAAGAAGAAGCAAAAGACAGAGGGACAACTGGATTAGCTTTCCTTTATTGGGCTTTCCACAAGAAGAGTCCAACAAGAAAAACAAGTTCCAACAATACACCATGACCATATTTTAAAGAAACCTTAATGAAAACTGACTCTTGTGCCATGACATGCTGAGAGCTAACAAAACTGTTGGCTCTTAATTAGGACAAGAAGTTGGACTAGGATTTAAAAAAGGGAAATGTTTAGAAATAGTTTATTTTTTTAATAAAAAAAATTAATTTAGTTAAAAAAATTAATTTATGAATTTTATTAGACATATATTTAATTTTCGTATCATTTTACTTTTAAAGTACTTTTGCATCTTTCTTCTACTAATTATTTAAAATTTTGATTCAAAACATATTTTGAAATTAGTTAAAATGAGTAATTTAAAATTGAATAAATTAAAAATTGGTAAATTTGATTAAAAATAATTGAAAGCCTATGAAAAAAAAGTAAAATTAAAAAAAAAAATATCGGAGAAGAAAGTTGAGATTGACAGGGCCTCATGCCCTCTTTGCGTCCAACTAGTCCTACTCCTCGCGCACCAGGCGTGGTGCAAGGCCCTTCCCTGCGCACTAGGCATGGTACGAGGCCATTCCCCGCGCCTTACATGCGAGGCATTGTGCAAATTGGGGCCTTGTGCTACATCTCGTGCGCCTGCCTTGAGTCACGTCTCGTGCGCGAGGTGTGGTGCGAGGCCCCAATTTGCACCTATGTGAAGTGCGAGAAATTCTGACTTTATCTTTTATTTTTGTTTTTGATTTCATTATTTCGTACATTTTTTTGTACATTGATGTACAAAATTACTTGTTCTTAATTTATAAAGTATTTTTTTAAAATCTATTTAAATAATAACAACATTTTTTTTTGTTGATTTTATGACTTAAATTACAAATATCTTTTTAGTTATATTATGCATAATAATAATTTCGTCGTTCATTATCTTTTTAATTAATAAAGATTTGTCAAATAATTTTCAACTATAAAAGTTTATAACATTTAAAAGTGATTATTTATAAATATTTTTTTTAAAAAAACAACAATTTGTTGTTGTATATTTTTTTAATCTTTATCAAAAACATCTAAACATATTAATATTTTAAATACAAAACTTATTAATTCAAAACAGCTACTAAATCAAATAATAATATAAATTCAAAATTTGAAACTAAGTCTTCAACTCTTATTATTCCTCGCAGCTCAACAAATTGTCATCCAATCCCCGGTCTCGAGCAACAAGCATAACAATTTCCTTTGCAACCTTCAACATTCACCTTACTATTTTTGTTGTATCGAAGATTCCACCTTGAGTGCCATGTCAACAAAGTAAGGGAATGCAATCTCAGCAAGTTGTTATAAACATCTTAGATATTTTCCTTTGATTAGTTTTTCCCGCCAAATCTATTTTGGCTATT
The DNA here is from genome assembly GCA_946807835.1 of Ailanthus altissimus. Taxonomy (NCBI): domain Eukaryota; kingdom Viridiplantae; phylum Streptophyta; class Magnoliopsida; order Sapindales; family Simaroubaceae; genus Ailanthus; species Ailanthus altissimus. Next base: position 29,618,520 of record OX327684.1, read on the forward strand.
CTCTTTTGTATAGATATTGCCTTGCTACATGAAATATACGAGCAAATGTTTTATCTCTTGAGTAAATTTTCTTTTACTTTCTCTCTGTTTCTCGACAAACAAACAGCAAGTTTAAGTTTCACTAATTGTTGCAAACTCCTAGCTTCCCTCTTAGGAATTCAAATCTTGTCCTAGACGCATTTTATCAAAATATCTGCAAGTTGAATTTTAGTGTTGCAATGAATAAGTTTCATATTGAAAAATTGGTGATTCAACAATTTTTGTTGGCTGAGAATTGAGATGAATATCAAAGTGAAAAGTTACAAAAAGTTTAGAACGTGTGGGATACGTATGGAGAAGTCTAAGACATGTGGGACACGAAAGAGGAAGCGAAACGGGACTAAAAGACGTGAAGGAAGCAAGAAAACGCGGATAGGTATACAGGCTCAGCGCCGCGGCGCCCAGGACAGTAGGCGCTGGGCGCGATTTTATCCAGTGCTACAGCGCCCAGGGACGAGCGCCGCAGCACCAGAACGTGTGAAAAAATCCGTTTTGGTTGGGAAATTCGAGTTTTGGAAAATTTTGGACTTCCAAAACAAGTGGACTCTTACTCCAACAAGGAATAGGGTTAATAGGCACGAAATATACTCTATATAAACACTTGTAAACCCTTGATTTCATATCAAGCATTGAGAGAGACTCTAAGAGAGGGGAAGAACTGGGTAGACACTAAGTGCTTGTGTGCGCTAGGGTGAAACCGTTGTTTGGATGATTATTGTTCGTGGTAGAGTAAGGGTTCACTAAACGTTTAGGTCCTTTTGAGAGTTCTTCATATTGGGTTTCCTTGTAAAATCTCTAGGGAGTTATAATAAGAGAGGTTAGGATCCTTGGATCCACCGTGGACGTAGGCAATTGGCTGTATCACGTAAGATTGTGTTGTGCTCTTTTGTTTTCTGCTTTGGATTCTTGTTGTGTTTGCTTGATTGACAAGTTATTCCGCTGCACAAAGAGGTTAGAGTTCTAGGTTGAATCTTGGGTTCTTCGCTTCAACATAACCTCGAGAGGGAGAAGGGCGTTACCTCGCTCAACACTTCACTTCATTATTCTTCTCCACTTCTTTGAGAAAATAAAACTTTACTTTGAAGTATTTCATTCTGCCATAAAATATAGAATTGTTCAATGTTGTCCGTAAATAATTCAGTTGCAATCTCTTATTTCAGCTTTATATTAACTATGATCTTTCTCAGCCATAAGACTTGATTAACTGCAACAGTATTAGTTATATATTTAGCCTTTATAATGTATTGTGCAACCAACTCTTATTTTCTTGAACTCTAACTATAACACTTTGATCCTAAACTAAATAAGTAGCTTAGGGCACTTTTTATATCCTCACAAGAACTAACCCAATCACTATCGGTATAACCATGTAATATTAGCTTAGCTGTCTTTACAAACTTGATTCATAAATCAAGTGTCTCTTTAATGTATTTCAACATCTTTTTTTAGCCTTCAACTGCATCTCTTTGACATAATACATGTATCTTAAAAGTAGGTTCACAAAAAAGGCTATATCAACCTTGTTGCTATCAAGTACATTAGGCAACCAATCATGCTCTTGTAAAGACCCTCATTAACTAATTTCACACCCTTTATAGGCCCTTCTTTACTTCTGAGCTTACATTGGATTGATTAATTCTCCTAATGCAATGGTTGACAAATCTCTGGACTATTCAAGAGAGGATATTTTGGACTCAAGCCTCTCAGGAGAGTAACAAGAATCTTCTTCACCACCCTATTGTTAAGAAGCTCCTCTCCAAGTAACTTGATCTTATTAACAATTTTTATTAACCCGTTAGAATAGTCATTGAGCCTTTTAGTCTCCATCTTCTACATTTGAAAATCCCTTATGAGATTTAGAATTTGCATTTGCCTTGTTCTTGTATTTTCCTAATCTCCTTAAGGTGCTTCCATGCCTATTTTGTTGTTTCACAGGCCATGATCTTGGTGAAGATAGACTTTGAGACTATTGAGGGAATGCAGGTCTTGGCCTTGTACTTTCTCATTCTTTGCTTCCCCTGGTTCCTAATCTGTGCTAATTTAGAATCTTTTGACAGTGGTGTAATTTTGTTTGATTCCATTAAGTCCCATAAATTATTGGCCCGTAGAAAAAACCCTATTCTTATAATTCACATTTGATAGTTTTCTCTTGTGAAAATTGGTGGTGCTACTATAAAATTGTTTGCCGTCATCCTCTCTCAAGTTAGAAGTGTTTTGAGTATACTCTATTTTCACATTACAATTTACTCAAAAAATGTCAGAGGCACTTTTAAGAAATCAGATATTAATTATAGATTTTTAGGACAAAAATTCAAAAAATAATATATTGTTTGTATATTTTCTTAATCTTCATAAAAAAAACAACCAAACATATACAAGTGTTTAAATACAAAATTTGTAATTCAAAACGGTCACAAACTACCACTAAATCAAATAGTAATAGAAATTCAAAATTTGAAACTAAGTCTTCTAAGTCTTATTATTTTTCACAACTCAACAAGTTGCTATTCTATTCTTAATCTCTAGCAACAAACAAGGATATGATATTGATATGGCGACCATTAAAGCTCGTTAGAGTCATTTACACGTTTTTGTCATTCTCAATCTCATCAACCATCATCGACATTTACAAGGTGCCATGTGGGCCTGTGGCCCCAGTGCACGCACGTATCAGCCATGTACAAGTGGAGCATCATTTTACAGAACACACATTAGGCATCTTTGCTCGATCGAGTTCATACATTGATATGATATGCTATTATGAGAAGTTCCTTTTGTCTCGATTCCTTACCGGCAAAATCTTTCACAATATGAAGAATCTTAGTCCTTAACAAATCGAATTCGAATTTAAACGAGCATCTTTTAAAATTCGGAGCATAGAATAGTAGAAAGATTAGCACATTTTGCGTGAAATTTGGAGGAATATCAGGTAAATGTGATAAACCAGATAATTTTAGCTTCAATATTGTTTATCAAAATTAATCACCGAATCCAAGTAATAATCTAATAATAAATTATTGATATGAAAGAAATTCGATATTCTGATGTGAAATTGATCTCTATATATATATATATGTATATATGATTATGTTTATGTAAGTGATAACCACTGAGAAAGGAATGGAAACATACATAAATGAAATATGTGATAAGATAAAAAGTTTGGACTAGTTGAGACAGCCATCAAGTGTACATTATGAAGCTGATCCGTCATGCACAACCATGAAGAATCTATCATATCCCGACAAGAAGTGTGGGCTCAACCACTCAAGAGAGAATTTTGCCGTGTCAGCCCTCAAAGAACGTCCAATCCCTCTATATAAAGCCATGCAAGTTCCCACTCTTGTTCTACCATCTTATCCAACAACATTATCCTTCAAAAAAAAAAAAAAAAAATCTTAGCCAAACAAGAAATATTATCATCAAAGATGAAACATCAGCACGTGTCCGGAGAGAGTTGTCTGACTCACGAGTCAAAGAGAACGATCGGTGAAAAACTCCGGCAGGCTTACGAATCAGCCAGGGTTGCTGTGGCTGGAGATAAAGTTCAACGAGGACGTAGCCTTCCAATGAGTAGAGGAATTGAGAGACGAAAGCCAAGCTATCGCGCTGAAGATCCCATCAGAACTATGATGTTCTTGGGGTCATGGAGTCACACTTAGATATAACCGTTGATCATGTAGATGGAATTTAAGTCGGATCACTTTCGCTGATGATAGAACGATGATATGAAAAAAGTGGTCGATGAAGATTAATTTATTATGTAAAAAATTGTATGCATGCATCATCAGTCCCAGCCAAGATATGGAACACTGTAAAACTATGATTATTACACCGTTTGGCTGAGTAACAATAATGATAGAAAGGTCCTTACATGAAAAAATTACTTTTACTTTAGTGTTGCTACGTAGAAAGAAATTTTTTTTTATATAAGTACTATATCTTAAATTTTAAATAATTATAATATTATCATTCAATATAATTTGGAGGAATTAAATTGGTCTTCCGATAAATAAAAAAAATTAAACAACACTCTTAAATAATTAGAGAGATTGCTATAATTTCTATTAATACGTAAATTTTTTATTTAAGTTATAGGGTGCATAAATTTTACTATTAAATGGTAGAAAGAAGTTAGACCTTTTATATTCTGCAAATTAAATTATTAGACTTGGTTAATTACAGTTAAGTTTAACAATTTATATTGATTTAGAAATTTGAATGAAGTTCAAATCTATCATAAATGCATGGCTTTTAAAAGTGTGCTTAATTAGAAGACTGATAATTGATCTAAAGAGGATAAATAGATAATATAAATACTTTTCTTTCTTTCTTTTTGAGATTATATATATATATATATATATTAATGTTAAAAGTATTTATATATAGGAGATAGCTTATAGTACTACGATATAGGAGTAAAATGAAGTAAGTTAAAAGCCATATAAATAACAATTAATACAATATAAAGAAATGGGTCTTTTCCGATGACTATTTTAGCAATCGCTCAAAACTTAAATAAAATGATGCCGTTTGATTTTTTTTTTTTAAATAACAAAATTAAAAAGTGCCCTTTACTCGTCGTCTCTCTGCTATTCTTTCGTTCTCAGTTGATTTTCTCAGATTCCAAATCACAGCTAGGCTCTTAACGACGACAACCAAAACTTTGTCTCATCTTAGTCTTAGGGTTTTTAGTTGGGTTTTTCAAATTAAAATTTTGAAAGTAGAAATAATTAATTTTTTAGTTGTTAATTAATTTTTTTTAAAGTAATAAATTATTTAATTACATATTATTAAAAATACTTATATGTTATTAAATTATAAAATATAATATTTAATAAAACTTACATTAAAATTTTAAATAATTCAATCTTTTTTTATATAAAATAAAATTTACAATTTAATCTTTAAAATTTTACTAATCTAATTTTTAATTTGTGTAAATATTTTTATTCCCCATATAGAGTTTGCACAACTATGAATGCAGGAGCCTCCACCACAATAAGAACAATAAGAGTAAAACTTGTTTAATTTTACTTTTTAAGGTAAAATTTCAATTTTTAATTATTCAGGTATAGTGAATTTTTCTTATTCAATTATATTTTTTTTTAGCATAATATGTTAAATTATTTTGGATGCAACATTGTAAATTGCCAGTGCCAGAGTTACAGATATTATTTTGCCTTTTAAGAACATGAAGATCACTTGTATTTTGGTTTTTTTACTTAATAGTTAATATGCTTACAATTTATATAATATTGGATATATATTATTTAACTTATTATATGTGAATGTTACATTGTTATGATTATTTGACTATGGACTTTGTAGTTGTTTAAGTTAATTTGACATTAGAATGTGGAAACAAAGATTTAAAAATTATATTAAAATGTTATAAATTTTGCAGGTTATTATAATTTAAGAGAATGTCCAAATTTAGGGAAGTTTTTGCTTAATTTTTTAAAAATTATAATACTTATTAAGATGTGCATATATTTGATTTGTAATGAACTTTAATAAATATAATTTTTATTGCTAAATTAATTATTATTACTGTGCCAAAAATAAATAAATAAATATGTCAAATCCAATTAAAAGCCAATAAGATGTCTTCTAATTATTTAATTTAGTTATTATTTCTTTTACTCAATTAATCCAATTAACTCAATAAAATAAGTCCAAAAATTTTACTACAAATATGAGGTAATAAATCATAATAAATGTAAAACAATTAACATAAATTTGTTGGCTACAAGTTTAAAATAACGAGGTTATATATTCATAATTTTACTATGAATTTTATTGCGAATTTAATAATTTATCCTTTTGATCTTTGTCACGGGCATTTATTAGAGATTAATAAAATTTAATTTATTTTGAGTAATTATATTATTAGATATTATTATAATTTTTTTTTTTATAACCAGGAAGGAATTAGGTAGATTTGTGGTCGGAATTGTATTGGAGGGAGTTGATCAATAATTTATTTTATTTATTATAATATTTTTATATAAAATATTAATTTTTTATTCACTTTAATATTAAAAATAAATTTTAATTTAATCCAAATTCTAATTCACTAAAAATAATTCAAATTCAATCTAATGATGATTGGAAAGAAGATTCAATTATTCAATTAATTCAATTAACTCAATTAAAGAAATATATATAAATTTTAACATAAAATCTAATTAAATATTTCAAAAAATATCTTAAAGTAAACTCAAAACATAAAAATAAATAAATAAATATACCAAGTTCCATTAAAGTCTACTGCATATTAGAAAACTCTATTAAAACTTAAATCCCAAAACACAAACATATTAAAAAGAATTGTTTTTTAAAAAGTTGTAAAAATCCACCTCCATTTTCAAACTCACCCAACCCAAAATCACGACAACTTATTTTTTATTCACTATAGGACCATGAGATTATAGAGATGCATCATCACTACTATGAGAGAGGTGGTAGTAGGACAACGGGTAGCTACTCATTTGTTTTTATTTTTTTAATTTTTAATTTAATTTATTTATTTTAAAAATATTTTATTAAAATAAAAAATAAACAAATAAAAATATGTCATGAGTCATTAAGTAGAGTAAATTTTTAGAGGGATAAATAGATTATTTAAGTATAAACTATCTAGGCTAACAATTTCCGTTACCTTCTTAAAATAAAACAACGATTTCCGTTACCTAATATAGGTATTTTTATCTCTTTTAAAACCATAAACATTTATCTCATTTAAAAAAAATATAGATATTTATCAATCAATTTTTTTTCTAAATTTTAAAAGTTTAGATATGATTTTTCTTTTTTTATTTATTATTTTTTAGTTGTGACTAGAAGTTCTGGGCCAGCCTGCATTCGGTTGAACTAAAACGGATCAGGCCCGACTCATGGTCCATAGCCAGGTGTCGATAGCTCATGGTTCCTACTCAGGTCGGCGGCTTGGGATTTGGGACGAGTTATATTGAATTTTTTTATGCCCGAGACCCTGTTAAGTCAAACACTGTCGGTCAGTGACAATTTAGATTATTGGCCTTCAATTTATCGGATAATGGCGGCACCGTCTGATCAGAAGGCCACCGTAATCGACGGCAAAGCTGTGGCTCAGACCATCCGATCCGAAATCGCTGAAGAAGTTCGCCTCCTTTCCGAGAAATACGGCAAGGCACTCTGCCAATCTCTCCTCTATCATAATATTTATTTTAAAATTCAAATGCTAAATGATTCATTTCAATCTCGTTTGATCAACGAACATCTTTAGTTTACTGATTAATAAAAAATATAGCCTAGTAAGCAGCTGTGGTTGTGAGATGTGGAGTGGTAAAGTGCGATTCTTTGAAAGTAATTTTGGCGCTTGATCTGCTCAGGTACCTGGACTTGCTGTAGTAATAGTGGGAAACAGGAAGGATTCTCAAAGCTATGTGAATATGAAGCGAAAAGCCTGTGCTGAAGTTGGTTTTAAGTCATTTGACATAGATATCCCTGAGCAAGCATCTGAGGCTGAGCTTATCGCCAAGGTTCACGAGCTGAATGCAATGCCTGATGTACACGGTTGGTTATTATTATTATTTTTTTTAATTTTAATTTATAGTTACAACTTCGTGAAAGACATTCGCTGTTGTTATTATCATTGAAACAATAGGAATTATTTGTGTAGGTTGCTTTATCTTTGAAAATGTACACAAGTGTGAATGAAATGCTCTTGTAGGTTGTCAATAAAAGAAAATGAAGGACAACAGTCTTATGTTGTTCAAATGAGGTGATTTTGTGTCTTGTTTTCTCATATGCGGACTTTGGAGCTATAGATACTCATTCCTTTGGGTTTAGAACATACAAGTTTGGAAATTTACCAATGTTGATAAATCAATTCTGTTTATGCAGGCTTTGCTTATGATTTTTTTTTCTTTTTGTGATTGACAGGTATACTGGTTCAGCTTCCATTGCCGAAGCATATAAATGAAGAGAGAATTTTAAGTGAAATCAGCCTTGAGAAGGATGTAGATGGCTTTCATCCTTTGAACATCGGCAAGCTTGCAATGAAAGGCAGAGAACCTCTTTTCCTTCCTTGCACCCCTAAGGCAATATACTCTGCCTTGAAATATTGTAACTATTATTTGTTTCATTTTTATACCACGTATCATATGAACAACCTCTGTTATTAAAGAGACATATATCTAAATTGATTTAAGCATATTTTATCTGTCATCTTAATTTCCATTCTGTTTGTTTTCTGATATTGGTGTTTTATCTACAGGGATGTCTTGAACTTCTAAAACGAAGTGGTGTAACTATAAAGGGCAAGAAGGCAGTTGTTGTGGGTCGAAGTAACATAGTTGGACTGCCAGTGTCACTGCTACTGCTGAAAGCAGATGCCACAGTTACCATTGTCCATTCACATACTCCTGATCCTGAAAGTATCATTCATGAAGCTGACATTGTTATTGCTGCTGCAGGACAAGCAATGATGGTAACTAGGGAGATTTATAGATCTCTTTTTCCTAGTTAGAATAAGATTATCAACTTCTGCTGCTGATACCTTGTCTTGAATCGTTGTTTGGCTCCTCTTAAATCATCTATCACTTCATTTGATCTTTGCTCACTTATGCTTAGAAAGGCCTTTTACACTGGATTACTATAATAATGTTTGAGAATTGGTTTCTTAGTTATGCATGTTGATTATCCACAAACAGACTTAGTTCATGAACATTGCGAGATTCTCTCCATGGTCCTGAGTTAATGACTTCAGACAAACTTGCTATAGATAAGAGAGTATAATGCAAATTAATTAAGTTAGTTTAATTATCATGAGTTTCAGAAATAGTGAGATTCTACTTTTGGTGCCTTGAGGATGCAGATAGTGTGGATGACATATTTTGCATCCATTTTGTCTTATTTTTGCAGTTTTATTTTTAAGTTCCTAATTTTGCTTTTGGCCTAAGATGGCTTTTTCCTGTATATTATTGTGTAATTCAATAATCAATTAATTTAATAAAATTGCACAAGTTACATGAAATACATCTGCCAACTGAATGAAAGTAGATTTGGACTCTTATACTTCCTTTCTTGATTAGAAGTATGTAGGTAAATTGGTGGGAATGCTAGTTTCATGTCTCTAACTTACAGATCAAGGGCAGTTGGATAAAACCTGGTGCTGCAGTTATTGATGTTGGGACAAATGCCATCGATGATTCAACTAAGAAGTCAGGTTATCGATTAGTAGGAGATGTGAATTTCGAGGAAGCATGTGAAGTAGCTGGATGTATAACTCCTGTTCCAGGTGGTGTAGGCCCAATGACCGTAGCAATGCTACTGAGGAATACATTGGATGGTGCAAAGCGTGTAATGGAGCAGTGAATCTGAGTCTTTGTTTGATACTTCTTTGTAAGATTTTTCTCATTCTCTTATGTTTTTGAGGGGAAATATTTTTTTTTAACATGCTTAATTATTTACATTATAAATTAAATGGAGGGGTGCTGAACTGTGGTTCTACTCAAGCAGCCTAATCTTTGCACTGAATTCTTGCATGTTCTTGTTTCTAAGTTTGTCGGCAACACCTTGCTTCTTAAGTTCACTTATAACTGCTTAAGTTCAGTCGATGTTCTGTCATGTAGAATCCACTCAAAGAATCAACATATCTGAATGCATTTCTATCCGATGTCATTAATCATCAGAAAATATTCTTCTGTTGTTGTTCCATCATAGGATTCTACTTAGGATGGTAACCAAGCTTAGCTTAATCTTTTGTTGGTTTTGTGCTCATGGTTGATTTGTGTTGGTTTTGTATTAATTTCCGTTTGGGCATGTATTAGATTTGTATCACCCTGTAGTAATGTAGATATAGAATGGAGGTGCCTTGCAATTTCTTTAGTGTCAGAGTAGCTATTCGACAAACCCCTATTATCATTGTTATTATATTTGCAGTTATAGCAATGGTGAGCTCCTTGATCATTGCGGCTTGACTTCTCCACCGAGGCCCTCTAGTAGGAGTGCTCAAAATTCTCAAACCCGGACCAAATCCGACTGATCTGATTCAAAAAATTTGGGTCGGTCTGGGTACAGTATTTGGAACTAATCAGGACCTATTCTGAAGGATTCTCAAACCCACCTGAGAATTTTCAAAAATTTTCGCGAACCGAGAATTGAAAAACAAAAAAACAAAAACCGTTATGTTATCAGTTTCAGTTATCTTAAAGTTCAAAACCCAAGACTTTCTCAATTTTTCTTCTCTCGACTCGTCTCTCTCTTAGAATTGAATCAAATCAATTGATCCATATTCCACAACGCCTGGTAAGCATTGGATCTACTACACAGCTCAAACATAAATCTAAGAAAAAACAAAAACTCTTGCATGGTGGGAAAAGTAAGGTTCTGGAGTCAGGTTTGCAGTGTAGCAACGTGTCAAGAGATTTGGCAAGATAATGATTTCCTGTGTCGAGAAGCAGCCAACGGTTTCGTTGTGGAAAGAGTTGAGGATTTTGTTTTTGTTCGAAACCTCAGACTTCATAGCCAAAAAAATGCAATTCAAGTTCCCCATCTGGCCAAAGAAATATAAATATTGGCTACCCATCTGGAGTAAGGACATGCGATAATGTTCATGATTATCAAACAATGGAAATTGTAAAAATCGATGACAACTTGTGATGAAGCATGTGCTTGGAGTTAATTTCTTAGTTTTAGATTTTTCTGGGGTGATTAATTCTCGAATTTGGGTTAGGATGTGATTCGAAATTTGTTTGGATGGAGAATCGGGTTCAGCCGAGTCAATCTGAATCGCCGAGTCAATCTGAATCCGGGATGAACCCGAACTTGTCCACCATCATACTCTAGTGGTCAAATGAACAACCTCTGTTATTAAACTGAATCCTAGTGTTATGGATTGTTATCAAATCATGCGGTTTTAGATGTGTTGTGTGTTAAGTAGTCGAACAAATTATACAAAGAGAAGAAAAAAACAAGCATGCCAAGTGTTTGCACGAATGCTCTCTATATTGCTGAAGAGAAAATAAAGTTATGAGATGAATTATATAAGTGAGGGTCTCCCCTTTATAAACTAGCAGCCCTATACAATCGATGGCTGAGATTTAAATGATCTAACGGTGTATATACAAGATGAAGAATTATGCTCTAGAATATTCTTAGATGTCATTCTACCTTTTATGGAATTCTAATTAAGGTGAACTACCCTAATAAGTCATGGGCCAAGCCCGGTTCTCCATCCAAATAGTGGGTCTTCTAAAAGCTCCGGTCCACGTAGCGCTCCATGGTCCAAGAGGCTTCCAGCAGGCCTAGTTGCGCACTAAGTACTCGAGGAAATGCTTGAGAGCACTTGGAGCGTGACATTCTCTCCAACCAAATTCACGCCACGCCCTCGTCGCGTCCTTGCTGGAACTCACGTACCTTGTTCTCAAACTGCCATAGTGCGTTCTTGGGTTCTCAGCTTGCTTCACTATCAGACAATCCCTTCCACTTGACGAGATACTCATGACTCGGACGACAGTTCTTCTTACGTACTGTCTTCACATCAAGGATAAGTTCAGCCTCCTTGTCATAAGATGTGAAAACTTCCAATGGTGCCCTGGTTTGTGGCCCACGCTTCGTGTCATCCCCATCACCATGGTATGGCTTTAGGCAGCTTGCGTGAAACACCGGATGTAGCCGAAGTCTCGAAGGCAACTCCACTTTATACGAAACATTGCCAACCCTTTTGGCAATAGGAAATGGCCCATCATATTTACGAACAAGGCCCTTATGGAGTAGGTGCGTAGACTTGTACTGCGTCGGAAGGATTTTCACCATCACTAAATCCTCTACGCTCTACTCAACATGTCTTCACTTACTGTCAGCCCATTTCTTCATCCATTTTGTTGCCTTGTCCAGATACACCCGCGCTTTGTCTGACTGTTCCTGTCAGGATTTTGCAGCTTTGTAGGTTGCTAGACTCTTCCATGTATCGCTGGATACGAGCGCGTGCGGCGTGAGAGGTTGCTGGCCAATAACTAACTCGAATGGGCTCTGATTCGTTGATTCACTCCCTTACAAGTTGTATGAGAACTATGTCACATTGAGTAATTTGACCCAATCTTGTAACACCCGTTTTTTTTACAGGGCAATAAAAAAAAATTATAAAAAATTTATCCAAACTTTATTTAAAGATAAGGATAAGGAAATGGGATAAATTTTAAAATTTTAAAATACGTAATATTTGAGGGATTACGTTTGATAAAAAGGGAAATAATTATTAATAAAAAAAGATGTGTATAGGAGAAAAATTAAAAAAACGTGTATTTAAATAGTTATTAAAATAAGGCAATTAAGAGTTAAAGCATTTGAAGACGTTATTTTAAAGATAGTGAAAAGTGGTTGTGGTAAGAATAAATTCATATAAGACTAGTTTTATTCAAGATTAATTTTTAATTTTGTTAGTTTTTGTTTATTTCTCTTCTTTTCTTTAATTTTTTTTCCCACATTATAAGAGGGGAAGAAAACACTGAACAAAGAAAAAGAAGAATTTAGAGGAAACTAAGATTGATTCATCAAACAGTGAGTGGATTATATATATATATATATATATATATATATATATATTCTTTTATATAGTTAAGTTTGGTGATCGATTAGTCTGTATTTTAATGGAAGTTTTTTTTTTGGTTTTTTTTGTTGTTGTTGTTTATCTTATTTTACGTTTTGTGATTTTAATGCAATTGAAAGAATTGTTATGTTCAAAGATGACTTTTCCTTTAATTTAATCACTTGTATGGCATGTTATTATTTTGGGATTGATATTATTTTTTTGCGAGAATTTGAATAATTTAGTGACTACTGCTTTCAATTTTATATAAAATATATACATTCTCATGAAAATTATCTTATTTTATTTTCATTTAAAGAGAAGGACCAACATAAATTTTAATTCAAGTATTTTTTATTTATTTAAAGAGTACGATTTACATAAGTCTCATATTATTTAATTATTACAGGGTCTTGCTATTTTTAAGTCTAAGATGGATTTCACCTAATTTTATTTCTAATTTGATTTTTTGTTGTATATCATCAGAACAATAATTTGTTCAGGACAACAGTTATATAATTTTTATCAAATAACGACATTGTCACTTTGTTTGAATTTGACCATTTCTTTTACGTAACTACTTAATTATTATACAATTTGACAACAAACATCTATTTATGTTATTTGCGTTTTAAAAATCCCTTCTTTTTATATGTTATTTATATGTCTCGCATAACAACATTTTTTTTTCTGCATAATAATTACATATTTCACACTATTATTAATGTTTTGAATGAAACTTTCGTTAGTATAATATTAGATAGATTAACTATGAAGTTATATGTTAATTTTAATGATTTTCAATCACTTAGTATGTACTCTCGTCTAACCAGTTATAGATTTAGTTAAAGGTCTAATCAGTTATAGATTTAGTTAAAGGTTTTTGAGATCCGTTCAGATACACACAGAGATTTTAGGCTTTATGTTTAAACGCTTAGCCCTTTGGGGGCATAGTTCTGCGCATACGTGTATAATCAGTTAGTATTTTTGCTTTACTTGTGCGATGTAATGTCACTAGGTATATGACCAACTTATCCCTTTTGCTCTGCCTGTGTGTTAATAGTTGCACCGGGTGTATGATCAATTATTTTTCTTGAGTACTTATTGGGTGTCTTTTTCAACTACTAGTATAATATTAAATCAGAGATTTAGTCAAGTTATTTTACAGAATGATGAAAAATTTTAAATTTTTTTCTCAAGTGCAAAATATTTTGTTAAATATTACGTATGAAATTAGTATGCTCTAAACGAGTTTTTTTGTTTACGATATATTATTATAGTTAACATAGTATAAAGTAAGAAACATATTTTGAATATATACATGCGTCCACTCACAGAGTTTTATGCTCATCCTTTTTTTTTTCTTAAATTTTTTTCCTCTAGGTTGTTGCGTTTCAGTTAGGGCGTGTTAGAATTCTTAAGGTCAGCCTCGGAATGCTGCAAAAGACTTTTTAATTCCTTTCTTTTATTAGAACTTAGTAGAGATATTTTGGTATTTATGTTTATGGATGATAATTTCTTATTCTCAATTTTTTTTTATAACTCGTAGAATACTTTCTAGTTATATTTTATTTTTCCTTCTTCTGAGAAAATTTTATGATTGAATAAGATTTTGGTACACCGAATTTTACTTAAGTTAACTGTGTTAAGAGTTAAGAACATACCTAGCCATCAGAGAGGTTGGGTCGTTTCAAATCCTGCTGATTTGCGCCCACAAAGTGTAGCAAGTATAGCTCCAGTAATGCATTCACCCTCTCGGTCTGTCCATCCGTTTGTGGGTGAAAGCTGGTGGAAAAGCGAAGCTCCGATCCCATGAGATTGAACAATCCAGTCCAGAATCTCCACGTAAACCTCGTATCACGATCGCTGACTATCACTCTCGGCAACCCCCAGTACTTGACTACGTGCTTAAAGAAAAGTTTTACTGTCTCTTCTGCACTACACTCCTTGGGCGCCAGTATGAAAGTCGCATACTTGTAAAATCGATTTACCACCACGATAATAGTTTTACACCCCTCGAATTTCGGCAAGGCTACGATGAAATCCATAGAGATGCTCTCCCAAGGTCTCTCCGGTATGGGCAGTGGCTCCAGTAGCCCTACGGGACTCTGCTGCTCAATATTGTCATGTTGGCACATGAGACAAGTCTTGACAAACTGTTCTATCTCTTTCCGCATGTGTGGCCAATAGTAAACTGTCTCCAATAGGATGCGTGTGCGCCGCTTTCCTAGATGTCCTGCCCATTTCGTATCGTGACACTCTCTAATGAGGTTACACCGCAAATTCTCCCACTTTGGCACATATACCCAGCATCCCTTGGTGTAGAGAAGGCCATCTTCTACCCAAAATCGCTGAGTTTTTCCCTTGTGTACTTGAGTAGCGAACTGTGTGACTGTGGGATAATGCTTCATTCCCTCGTGATATAGGCCGAGCAAATCACCTTCCAGCTTGCTTATAGCTGCTAACTCGACCTTCCGGCTTAAGGTGTCCGCCACCATGTTCACCTTTCCTAGTTTGTACTCGAGTTTATAATTGAACTCCGCCAGAAAGTCCTGCCACCTAGCTTGCTTCGGGCTAAGTTTCTTCTGACTTTGGAAGTAACTTGTCGCTATGTTGTTCGTCATCACTACGAACTTTGCCCCAAGCAGATAGTGTCGCCAAGTACGCAGACAATGGATGACTCCCGTCATCTCCTTCTCTTGCACTGTATAATGCCTCTCCGTCTCGTTGAGCTTTTGACTCTCATATGCGATCGGATGGTCCTGCTGCATCAATACACCACCAATGGCAAAGTCAGACGCATCGGTGTGTACCTCATACGGTAACAAGTGGTTCGGCAATGCTAAGACTGGTTCCTCGATCACTGTTGTCTTCAGTCGATCAAAAGCCCATTGGCACTCCTTAGTCCACTCCCATGCTTTAGTCTTCTTTAACAGGTCGGTAAGGGGTACTGCAATGGTGGAGTAGCTCTTGATAAATCTACGATAATAGTTGACCAACCCAAGGAACGACCGCAGCTCGATAACTTTCGTGGGTGCCTCCCAATCCACTATAGCTCGAATCTTTACCCTGTCTATCATTAACCTGCCTTCTTTGATCTTATAACCCAAAAATTCTACCTCTGGCTTGGCGAATGAACACTTCTTCCTCTTCACATACAGCTCATTCTCGCGGAGCACCTTCAAGACAGATTTCAAGTGTTCCATGTGCTCTTCAAGAGTGTTGCTGTAGATGATGATGTTGTCTAAGTACACAATGATGAATTTGTCGAGGAAGGGCTGGAGTATATTGTTCATCAATGTGCAGAAAGTGGCTGGTGTGTTCGTGAGGCCAAACGGTATGACAAGAAATTCAAAGGCCCTATAACGCGTTACGTAGGTTATTTTCGGCTCATCACCCTCGGCTATCCGTTCTTAATGGTAACCTGATCGCAAGTCCAGTTTCGAAAAGTACTTCGCCTGCCCCAATTGATCAAATAGATCAGCAATTAAAGGAATGAGATACCTATTTTTGACAGTGACCTTATTTAGCCCCCGGTAGTCTATGCATAACCGTAATGATCCGTTGTGCTTGCGATGGAAAAGTACGGGCGCACCGTAGGGCGTCTTAGATGGCTGAATAAATCTTGCATCCAGTAACTCCTTGAGCTACTTTCGCAACTCTGCTAATTCTGGTGGAGACATTCGGTATGGGGCTTTAGTTAGAGGCTTAGCTCCCGATTCCAGCTCAATCTCATGATTAATCACCCGTCTTGGTGGTAATTTCTGTGGTAGTGCTGCTGGCATCACATCTTGGTGCTGTTTGAGCACTTTCGTGATCTCTGCTGGCAACTCCTCTTCGCCCCAATTCACCTCATCATCTGCCTCTCATATGGTGGCGAGATATGTCTATTCTCCCTGCTTGGCTCCCTTCTTTAGTTACATGATGGAAAGGAGAGTGGTGTGGGCGTTGGGCTTTGCTTGCCCACCTTCCAGCTTGTCTACTATCAGCACCATGCATGGTCCTCCCTCCAAGATACATATGTAGTTGTGTCGGGAAAGTGGTACCACATTAAACTACCGTAGAAAATCCATCCTAAGAATAGTATCAAAATCATCGAGAGGTGCTACCAAAAAGTTTACCTTACCGCTCTATTTTCTGAGGCGCATTTCGACTCCGCGAATGACCCCGTCCAGTGGCTTGATTGTGGCGTTCACAGTTTTGAGGTAGCCAATCCCCTTCTCCACCTTGAGGCCCAAACGTATTGCTTCCCACACTTCATAAAGTTGTGCGTAGCTCCAATATCCACTAGCGCTTGAGTCTTCCTCCCGTTAATGTAGGCATCAACTTACATTAGCGCCTTTCCTGCTGGCGCGCGGGCTGTCCGCTTGGCATTGAGGGCATTGAGCAATTGTAGACATCCTAATTATCCATATTCGCCCGCTTGTTAAGTCTCTAACATCGCGTTGATAGCCTTCTTTTTCGGATAGTCCTTTACCCAGTGATCCTCATCGCAAAGGAAGTAGCTAATCTCAGCTTTCTCCCGTCGTTGTGCTTCTGCTCTCTTCCTGTAGGAGGTTGACCTTTCCCCTCCTTATCCTGTGGAGGTTGAGACTCCCTGGTTGCCCCACCTTTGCTGTGATTGGGCTTTGAATTTTTGGACTTCTCCGCATCACCCTTGCGGTAATCAGTTAGCATTTTCGCTAATGTGAGGGCATCGGATATATTCTGCACTCCACACTGCCTCAGCTCATTGGACGCCCATGTCTATAATCCGTCGAGGAAACTGAACAACAAGTCTTCTTCACTCATATTAGGGATCTGCAGCATTAATAGTGAGTACTCCTCTACGTACTCGCCAATAGACTTGACCTGTTTCAACTCCTTTAAATGATTCCTAACGTCGTGCGCCACATTCTTCAGATAGAATTGACTCTTCAGCTCCTGTTGCAACTCTGTCCAGGTGTTGATGGTGCAGGTACCCTTGTGAATCTCCTCGTTCTTCCTACACCACCATAGAATTATATGATCAGAGAGATATAGTGTCACGGTGTTTACCTTATCCTCGTCCCGTACGCCTAGGGCGTCGAAGTATCTTTCCATCTGCTAGAAGTAATTATCGAGTTCCTTGGCGTTCCGCTTCCTGTTGAACTCCTTGGGCTTAGGATCATCAACCCTCAGTGCAGACACCGTAAGTTGAGCGGCGACAGACCCATTTACCACCGCCCATTTGCACAGCACCACATCCTCATGGACAGTTTCGAACCCTCAACGTAGCTCCTTTACTTGGGTTTGAGACCTGTCCATCATGGTGGAGACCTGTCCATCGTGGTGAGGACCTGTTCCTGGAAAGCCTTAATCCAGTCTCGCTGCTTATCGGCGTAAGCCTCAATGGATGTGCTGATGAGGAAGCGCAGCTTGTCTCCTTAAGTGTCAAGGCTCACCTCGATCTTCTCTACTTGCTGCTCCAGCTCTCCAAGGAGATCTGCCACCTTCCCGACAACGCCGCTGAGTGCTTTCACCATACTCCCCTCATCCTAACCTGGATCTGCTGACTTATCGCGAGAGACGTTGCCGTGCTTCTTAGCTTTGGGGTTCCGACCCCTCTCTTCAGTCAAATTTGATGGTACGCCGTCTTTCTCCATCTTTGAATCTGCTCTAATACCAACTGTCACGGACCGTTCTCAAACCGTGCAGCCTTAGACGCGTTGCGTGCTAAGCAGCCGAGAAAATCACACAAAGAGAAGAAAAAAACAAGCATGCCAAGTGTTTGCACGAATGCTTTCTATATTGTTGAAGAGAAAATAAAATTATGAGATGAATTATACAAGTGAGGGTCTCCCCTTTATATATTAGTAGCCTTATATAATCTACGGCTGAGATCTAAACGATCTAACGGTGTACATACAAGATGAAAAATTATGCTCTAGAATATTTCTATATGCCATTCTACCTTTTATGAAATTCTAATTAAGGTGAACTACCCTAATAAGTCATGGGCCCAGCCTGGTTCTCCATCCAAACAGCGGGCCTCTTAGAAGCTCCAGTCCACGTAGCGCTCCATGGTCCAAGAGGCCTCCAGCAGGCCTAGTCGCGCACTAAGTGCTTGAAAAAATGTTTGAGAACACTTGAGGCGTGACACTAGAAATAAGCGTTTTATGGATGATTCAAGCCCTACACACTCAAAGGCGAGAACGAAGTAGCAATTGCCAGTCCAAATGGGTCACCACCAAATCAAGAAAAATTGTAATTATATGTCATCTATATTCTAAACTTATAACTTAAAAAAACATTTTTATCTCATTAAAAATTTTAATATGTAATTTTGTTCTAATTTATTTAAATTTTTTCGTTAGTTTAGACGAAAATAATGCTTTGAACATATAATTATTAGTTTACATCTATAGCTAACTAGTTTTCACATACTATTTATTTGGATAAATTACTATTTTACCTATTTGCTATCTAAATTGATAACAAAATTTGACAAATTAGCATAAAGTTTAGTATTAAAATTTTATTAGAGTAAAAATATCTTTTAGACCATAAGTTAAGGGTAAAAAAGTTCTTCGCCCTGAAAGAATCTTTTTTAGGTCAAATATAAGCTCATTTACTTTGATAACTAAAAAATCTAGTTTAAAGATGGAATTTTTTTTTCTTTATATATATATGGTTAGAATTTATGGCTACATAGTTTTTAGATAATATCTTATACGATTTTTAAATCGTTAAATCAATGCACAATTGATAGTTCAAATGCAATAAGATATGTGTAATTAATGCAATACATTTAATACACATTTAGAATTTAATTTAAATTATTAAATATGCATTATCTAATAATTTAAAAATTATGTAAAATGTTATGTAAAAAAATATAATATTATAGATCCTACCCATATATATATATATATATATATATATATATATATATATATATATATATATATATATATGGAGAGAGAGAGAGAGAGGAAACTGATCTATTATAGTAGAGAAATAAGATACTACAAATATTTATTATAAGACTGTAAACAAGTGCGTTTTGAGCCTCATTTGATATGTACTCCAAATAAATTAAAATTTTTATTTTGAAAATAAATAAGAGTTGTACTATTGACTAATGAGATGTGGTACCCAAGGCGAAGTTAATATGTTTACCTTTGGAAGAGGTTAATCTCATGCAAAATTTTATTAATCGAACTAGTTATTTGAAAATCTAAACAAGTAAAATCTAAAGAAGGAGTAGTTAAAGCTTAAAGGTATTTATTTATTCATAAGAAAAAGGAAAAACAATGGTGTTCCCTTCAAAAAATTATCTTTGGGCGTAAATCCTCCAAGTTTAAGAGAAGTCAGTTTTTAAGGGTTTAGCCGAATGTTTTCTTATAGAACAACCCTCCTCAAAGGTCATCACTCTTTACAGGACAATTTACTTTGAAGACAAGCCCATAATAGTACCCATCAGGCTAGGCCTTGGCAGGATTAGATAGCGGAGAATCTACTCAGATTCAAAGGACATAATTAGCAATCTGAAGCAACTTCTTAGTAAGACAGGCCAAGATATGGCCAAAACCACTATTTTTACACTACCAGATCGGTTCATCTCAACGCCTGTGTGATTAACGAAAAAATCGGGTCAGAATAGACACTAGGTCAACCGTCTGTCGAATAGGCCAACTAGGTATAGTCTGTGAAGTCACCAGAACACCAACTCTTTGAGAAAACCTCAAACCAAGATCGAGCCAAATAGAAAGAGACTATTAAAAAATCGATCAGAGCAAATCGAACTTAGCTTTACACTTAACCAAATTCATTGGCAAAGACAAACATAAAGAATATACCAAGAATATACTTAACGTATGTTAGAAAGATATCTGGCATGTAGTAAAAGCATGTCAGGAGAATATCATAAGCATGTCAGAAGAAGATCAGTCGAAAGATATTTGGTGTGTGACAGAAGCACAACAAAAGGAGGATGTCTAGAAAGTCCTCTGAAAGTCAGTACTATAAAAAAGAGAGAAAGACACAGAAGTAATGGATGATGCCGAATGATGCCAAAAAGCAGAAGAACTAGACATAGAGAAAAATGGTCTTTTCTTTTATTATTGAGCATTTTTGTTTAGCCTTTTGACCAATCTCCCACCGTAAAGACTTATTTTTGATTTAAGCATCAGAGAGCTTTCGTTGGAACCCACCCCAACGAGATCATTACGATAACTTCACTTATATTTTGTAAGTTTTGTCGTAATTGACAAGAAAGAGAGAATCTAAGTTTTCACAAGCAAGCCTAATCAACATAAAACTGAAGTGCTAATTCTCGATAATCAACAAATTCAAAACTCATTGATTTAAAAAATTATATTTTTAGGTCAACAAATTAAAAAGAATAAGTGATCGAGTTAACGACAATTAAATCCACACGAAAATTCCAAGCTCTGCCACGGGACTCGAAAGGATTCAATTCAGAAATGAGATGAGCTTCTCGAATCTGTCGTCGTTTTTTCCAAATTACAGAAGGACTTAGACAAGCCGTAATCCTGTTAAAATAACCTAGTTTTGGAATGATGCATGTTGCCTCGAGGATTGGAAAATAAGCTCCTGGTCCTGGACCTTATCCTTACTCAAAGTCCTTCATATGTATTCTCATTTAATATTAGTTAATTATCCTACCCCAAAACCCTATTATTCTGGTATTTTCAAAAACATTAATACAATCAAACACTTTTGACGTTCTATTAAGTCTGATATAAATGCATGGAGTCATATAATTGACCATTAGGCAGAAAGCAAATTCGGTATGTTCACAAGAAAGTCTAATCTTTTATGGAACATGAAATATGAACTGCTGGTACACTAATAGAAAATTTAGATAAAGAGTCTGGTTTGTCATTTTAATTAAACTATAAATTTACCTGAATCTGTTGGCAACACAAAGAATTTTTCCTACATTTAGTGATGTTTCGAACTGAGCAAGAGCTTGATTGTCGACCTAGAAAAGCAGGTCTGCCTAATGAAACTTGTGATCTATCTAACATTGGCATTGAGAGCTAGTATATGGGGAGCTGGGATTTCATTTAAGACTTTAGAGATGCCAGCTTAAGGCAGGCAGTATTGGGTTATTCAGTGAATGCTGAACGCAAATAATAGTACTAGTAAATTTCAAAGTGGCAGAGGGCGAAGAGTATTATTTAACACGGGCTGAATTAAGTATTGTATTTAAGGACGTGCCCCGCAACCCTACTTGTCCTTAATTGGCGTCTCTCGATATGCGAGTTAGAACCACGCCAGCAAAATTCAAAAAAAAAAAAAAAAACCACCACCAGCTGTTCCACCGACCGACTCTAAGAGACAAACAGAACTTAACGTTTTGAGTCAAATCATAACAAACGATGAATTTTATCATAATTTTAAAGATTTATAATGATGTATAATTTTTTTAGTGGATGATTTTTTCATTAAATAGATTAATAAATAGTATTAAAAGTATTAAATAATAAACAAATATTATATTATTAATAAAAATAAATTTATTTTTTAAAATTAATAAATTTACAGCAAAAAAAATTAAAAAATTTCATATAAAATTATAATAGTAAAATATTTAAAAAATTAATTAGTATATAAATAAAATTATTAAAATATTCCAACTTATTTTTTGGAGAAATTTTTTTTTAACCTTCGAGTTATAAAGAAGAGTTTAACGTAAATTAAAGAAAAAATAAAATCACCAATGTTTATGTTCTATAATTGTGAATTCATTTATATAAGTTAAATTAAAAAATTCTTTTATATGTATAAAAAAAAATTATAAATATAAAATTTCTTTGAATTAAAAAAAAGTATAAATAAAACCACTTGCAGATTAAAAATAAGTTTTTATTTGAAAAAAATATTTTTTTTAAATATTACAATAATCTACTGATATTTATAATAAAAAATTCATTAAAATATATAACAATTATATTTGTAAAGACAACCTGTAAATATAAATCTAATAAATATCAAAATAGAGAAAAATAAGATATTATTTGAATATTAAATAATATATTAAAAAATTAATTTTAATATTAATAAGGACCGTTTTTTCAAATTAATAATTTAACCCATCAAATATATATATACTTATTAATGACCGCTTTCTCAAAATTTAACCGATTTCTCAAATTTTGGAGAGATAAAATAAATATTTTAATATTAAAAAATTATATATATAATCCAAATTTAAAGAATTATGTTAAGACTTGGGAGAGTCATAGGCCCTACGATAGTTTTGAACTTGTGACCCCTCATTTTATCTCAGCAGCCTATATTAGAGAAAGAAGAAAAAAAGTTAAAAGATTAATGTGTTAGTGTTAAATGATGGCTTAGCGATTGATGGTTCTGTTAGAATGATGGTTTAATGATTGGTAATATTATTGGAATAAAAGTTCGCGGTGGTTTGCCGATATTGTATAAATAATAGTTTTATAGTTTTGATTGTCTTTTTGTAATAATTTTAATTTTTTTCAATCTTAATATCTTTAAGTTATAATATTAGACCATCCAAGATTATAGATGGTAAGTGATTATATTTGTGACGGATATTTTTAAATTTGTATTTATATTTATTTTAAAAATAAAATATTAAATTTATTGAAAATTTAAAATTTTATTACCAAATATGCTCTAATAAATTTGTACTATTTATCAAATCAGCAACGAATTATTCATAGATTTTAAGTAGGTTACAAATTAATACAATAAAAAAATAAAATTATAACATTAATTTTAATGAAAATTCATAAAATAGAACAATAAAAATTATATCACAATTTAAATTTAATAAAAGTCTTCTCATCAAAATTAAACTCGTAGTTCATAAATAATTAACACAAAAATTGGACAACATAATTAAAAAGTAATCCAATTAAATAATTCTTATGCTTGATTTAAGATTTACAATACGATCTTATAAATAAGTTTAAATTTATATGTTATAATTTTATGATAAGTCAATTTATCAACTAACTAAACAAATAACATATTAAACATTAAAAGAGTAAAAAAGAAATAAAACAAAATAGCTATCAATATTCATTATACGAAGAAAATAAATAAAAAATAGTTTAAAAAAATGATTATCAATCTCCATCATGCGAATAAAATAAAAAAATAAAAAATAAAAAACTCTCTTAAAATATTTATATTATTTATTTAAATAATAGAATGTTGATGAAATGAGAATTAAAGAAAGATCGAAACATGTCATTTAATAATCAAATAAATATTTAACGAGTAAAAGTTAATAATTTTGTGAGAATAAAAATTAGATATGACAAAGTTGGTAGGACATCGTTTATATAATAAGTAATCAGAGAATACTTGATAGATTGAATAAGAGATAAAAAGATTTATTTTTATTTTTATTTTTTATTTAGAGATACAACCAAAGTAACATTGTTTAGTCTTATTTTTAGAAAAATTAAAAATATATATGTTGAGAGAGGAAATTTTGTTCTCCCTCTCGAGGTTATGTTAAAATGAAGAATTTAAAATTCAACCTAGAACCCTAACCTCTTTGCGTAGTGGAATAATCTGTTAATCAAGTAAAATAGTAAGAATCTAAAGTAGAATATAAAAGAGCACAACACAATCTTACTTAGTTCGGCCAATTGCTTACGTCCACGGTGGATCCAAGGATCCTAACCTTTTTTATTATAACTCCCTAGAGATTTTACAAAGAAAATCCAATCTGAAGAACTCTCAAAAGGACCTAATATTTAGTAAACCTTTGTTTTACTACGAACAATGATCACCCAAACGACGGTTCCACCCTAACGCACACAAGCATTTAATGTCTACCTAGTTCTTCCCCTCTCTTAGAGTTTCTCTTAATGTTTGATCTCAATTAAAGGATTTTACAAGTGTTTATATAGGGTGTATTTCGTGCTTACTAACCCTATTCCTTATTAGAGTAAGAGTCAACTTGTTTTGGAAGTCCAAAACTTCCCAAAACTCGAAATTCAGATGAGAAACGGACATCCTCACTCGTTCTGGCTCCGCGGCGCTTGTCCTTGGGCGCCGCAAGTCTAGTTGAAATCGCGCCTATCACTGTGGCGCTGAGGACCCAGCGCTACGGCGCTCAAGCCTGGTAGCTTTCACTCGCATTTTCTTCATTTCCTTCGCGTTTTTGAGTCCATTTTCACTTTCCCTTCGTGTTCCACACATCTTAGACTTCTCCATACGTGTTTCACACGTTCTAGACTTATTGTGACTCTCCACTTTTGTATTCATCTCAATTCTTGTCCAATTAAAATTGTTGAATCACCAATTTTCCAACCATATAAATATTCACGGATCCTTAATAGGTATCTGCAAAATATTTTATTAAAGCTATAATCATCCAAAACTCATTGTAGATTTTAATTTTGTGTACCAAACTCATCCCACATCTTTATAAATTTTACTAAATCCTTTCCAACAAGAAAAATTTTAACGAATTTTCAAATTTTCATCTCTAGTCTAAGATGTAATATTATCATTTTTAATTACTACTTAATAACTAATTAATCTAAATTTTAGTAATTATTATCTAAATTTAAATTTTTAATCATTATAAAGAGTTATCATATATATATATGAGAAAATATATCATTTTAATCTTTAATTTAATTAATATATATCAATTTAATTCTATTTTTTTAAGTAAATACTTGTTAGTCTTTGTTGATATAAATATTCTATTAAATAGTTGTTATTTTTATTACTTTTATTTTAATATTCTTGATGTGACAAAAAATGATATGTAAGACTGATACTAAGCATGCGAGCAAAACAGTCGAAACTTGATATGTATTGTGGTTGATCTGTAATTATGGACTTCGGGCTATCATTCTCATTTGAACGATGTTTGCTTGTGGTTTACGTAAAAAATGAATGTGGATGGATTGTTGGGCAAGGAAAAAAATTATTTTATTCTTAAATTCACATTATCTTTATTTTAAATTTAAATTTAAATATATGCATATTTAAAAGTATTTTATTGTCCTCAAAAATAATTTTTACACAGATCCGTTATAACAATAAAGACTAATATAATATATATTAAAAAAAAAGAATTAAGTTGATATATTAATTAAACCAAGTACAAAAATAACATTTTTTCTATATATGACCTCATGTCAGTTGAAGGTAAAAAAATAAAAATTTTTATAAAATGTAACCTTTTGATGAAATCTTATTGATGTTAGGGACGAATTGTGGGGGACGAATTGTGAGGTACTTTAAGAAAGAAATAGATCTAATAGGTAATTCAATAAAAATATAATAACTAAATTATCAATTTTCTAAAATAAAATTAAGTAAAATAAAGGTGATAAAACTAAAACTTCTATCTCTTCTATTAATTTGTATAAATTAAAATTTAAAATTAATAACTATTATTAATTTTTTATATACATTATTTAAGAAGCTTAGCACATTACTACTTCTAACAAAGTTTAAATATCTAGAGGGATCAACTCCCACAATGGGAGGCAATCTACGCTATACTTTAACTCCACCACTTAAATGGAAGAAATATGCATTTTAATATATAATATCGTGATTAATTTTTATAATTGATAGGTTTAGAGTTGAATATGTTTATTACATGTATTATATTTTGTAACTCAATTTTTTTTTTTTAATTTAAGGTATGCTTTTAAAACCTTTTAAATTCAAACACCATAATTTCTAAACGTCTCTTTGTTACCACAAGGATTCTCTCCTAATTTAATTTTTTCTCTATTTTTTAAGAGTTTGTAATACATGTCTTTTAAAATTTTTAATGGATAAGAATTAATTATTTTTATTAGATATGAAAACACATCATTTTTTATAGTTAACTAAAATCAAATAACTAGTCCCTTAAAAAAAAATTGTAAATAACTAACACAAATTTTTTTTTCTCATTTAAAGCTTTTCTTTTTCCTTCTTCATACATTTTCCCTTCCTTCTTCACAAATTTGATGCCAGTAGAAAAAATAAAAATAAAACAAAGATGTTAAAGAGTTCAACTAAATAAATATTTCAAGCTAGATTTTTTTAATATTAGTTAATCCCCTCCTTTCTCTTTCTTATTAGATATTTTGATATATTTTATTGACTTTTAGAAGTACAGTTTCTCTCTCTTATTTTTTTTTCCCCAAAAATTAGCATTGATTTAATTGTTAGTTATTTATTTAGTTTTATTTAACTACCAAAATATATATTTTCTTTTGAAAATGTTAACTACCAAAATAATTTGTTTTAATATCTAATACGAAAAATAAAAACAAATTTGTATTTATGCTTTTTAAATTTAAGAAATTATGTGTCATAATCTCTTTTTTTTTTAAAAAAAAAAGGGATTAGGAGAGCTTCCGCATCCCTATAAAAGCTAATTATGGTTCTTTCGTTCATGCAACACCTGATTAGCTATTATTATGTTTATGTATTTCAAAGAAAAAATGGCTAGTACTCCATCTTTCTTTTTTGCTTTTCTTCTTACATTGAATGTTCTCGGTATGGTGGTGTTTGGCGCTCCAGCTTCCTGCGGACCAATTAAAGCTGATGATAAGGATCTTATTCAAGTAGCTCTGAATTTGGAGTTCTTAGAAGCAGAATTTTTCTTGAATGGTGCTCTGGGTAGAGGGCTTGATAGTATAGCTCCACAGTTGGCCGCCGGGGGTCCTCCTCCTACGGGTGCCAGCAAGGCCAACCTTGATTTTTTGACAAATCGGATCATCGAGGAATTTGGTTACCAGGAAGTTGGTCATCTCAGGTCCCCTCCCGGTCCTTTTTTTTTCCCCTCGGTTTACTTAATATTTAGGAATAAATTAAGCACTGTCATGTGGCCGCGTAGAAAAAGCTGCTATGTAGTGTTCTTGTTATTGCAATGCTTTAGTTTTGTATATTTCTAACATCCATAACTAGTGTTCTTTTTGAAAATCTGATGGGTGTTCAGGGCTATTATAAAAGCAATTGGTGGATTTCCAAGGCCTCAGTTGGATCTCAGCCGTCTAAATTTCGCAAAGATATTTAACCAAGCAGTTGGTTACGAACTGGTGCCTCCATTAGACCCTTATCTGAACACTGTCAACTATCTCTTAGCTTGCTATCTTGTCCCTTATGTAGGACTCGTCGGTTATGTTGGCACCATACCCAACCTTGTCAGCAGCAAATCTCGTGCTGTAAGAATTAGCTACAGAAGTCCTCATTTTCTTCCTTTATTAATAACAATTTCCCTTATTAATATCTTTCTTCTATATATATGAACATTTTCTTTATCTTATTTCATTCAAATTTGAAGGCAAAATCTCACCTCTATATATTCTTTTTCCTTTTCTGTAGTTAGTTTCAGGGCTCTTAGGTGTTGAGTCTGGACAAGATGCTGTTTTACGAACCTTGCTATACCAGAGAGCTAATCAGAAGGTGTTACCTTATAACATGACTGTGGCTGAGTTCACTAACCGTATCTCCGACCTGAGGAACCGGCTTGCCATGTGCGGAAACAAGGATGAAGGATAGTAACATCCTATCAGCGGATGCTAATTCCCTATCGTATTCACGGACACCTCCAGAAATTTTACGGATAGTATACGGAACTGGCAGTGAAAACAAGCCCGGTGGATTTTTTCCTAAGGGTGGCAATGGGATGATTGCCAAAAGGTTTCTTGCCACAGTTTAATTTCAGAACTTTTACATGTTTAACGGCCGTTTAATAAAGCTTGCATGAGCAAATACTAGAATAATTTAAAGTCGTTTAATAAAGTTTGTGTAAACAAATATTGGAATATTCAAAGCGTGTGCTTAAATTGAAAGTTATATATTTAGTTCCCTACAAATATGACTTCTAAATTTTAATACTTAACTTTATGAACTCTTTTCCTTTTGATTTTGAGTTGTCACATTATCGAAAATCTTATCACGTCAAGAAATGTTTGAATTGGCTAATTAAGCTATTAAGTAATCAGGCTTAATTTTGACTCACCTCTCATGATTTGTGTAGTTCCCGACGGGACAGAAACTAAAAATTCCAAGCTTGATAAGCTTTTGTGTACATTGGCACTATCCTATACATGTTAAACACGGCCTGCGAGGGATATGATACAAAGGCCGGATGCTTTTCACTTGAATTAGAAGAAACAATTAAATTAAGAGAAAGTAGTTAACTTAGAAGTTAATTCTGATGAGCTAATTTTTAGTTGGGTCTAGTTTAATTACATTTACGTCAACATATAACCTTCTTAATGTTTATCAAATATATGCAGCATATCACCAATAGAGAAATAAGTATATTAAGAGAACGTCTATCATACATTAGAAATAGTATAATTACCTAATCATGTCATGGCATATGTGCTTTTTTTTTTGGTTATAATTATTAACTCGTGACAAATTTTCTACACAATTTTGTGCATGACAAAACTTTATTGGTTTATTATATAAATGACATGATATCTCAGATGAATTCTAGACTTTCTCGTACCTTATATATGTGGGTCAATAAATGAGTAAGAAATTTTTTGTGTGAATACTTATGATTCATGATTTTCTTTATAGTATTTTATTTTTGATATTATTTTGACAGCATGTATGACATTAGCATTTGGTTTTATTTTTCTTGTTTATTTTTTAATTGTTTTTCTAGTGATTAATTAGATCCTAAAATTTCATTATCGTATTACCTTTTCACCAAAGTCTAAAATACTTATGTGTATTTTTAAGCGATAGGGGAATTTAATTAATTCTCAATATTTTTTCGGATAAGGATCCTCGTCTAATCTTATTCTATTTTTATTAATATAAGATTGTAGTTATTAAAAAATAAAATAATTAAAAAATAAATTTTTAGGATATATAATAAATACAAAACAAGATTTTTTTTTTAAAAAAAAAATTTAAGTTCATGTTAAATTAAGAGAAAATCCTAATTCTTTTATTTTCCTCTTTAAAATATAACATGTTATACATATCAGTACTGGATCCTTTATCCTAATTGAGAAATATCTGATATGCTCTGTCACCATGAAGTAGTTTGTCCAAACAGATCAGTTACACTTACCTTAACTGAACACATATATTAGTTTAGATTAGTTTTTGTTCGCTGGACTCCGAACAGCAACATTTAAACCAACTAGTCACATTATAAAGTAAGATACAATAATAAATATTTATTGGTTATTAGGAGCGGGTATATCTCAATTTTGATTCGGTTTGGTTTGAACTAAACTTTGTACCGATTAATTTTAAGAAATTAGAACCGTTAGTTTTAACTCCAAAAATCGAATCTATCCAAATTGAACTTACTCGGTATGATTTAATTTCAATTTTTAGATTTGATCCCAAGAAACAACACACAATACTTCCAAAAGAAAAAAAATTTAATTCACTTCTAATTTACTTCTCTAATAGATGTTTATGATCCATGCATATATTGAATCTTTTGCAACAATAATGCATTTAATTTTGTTATAAAATGAAGTCATTCAAACAAATTTCTTTCTCTCCTGATTTTTTTTATTTTAAAAAAGCATTGCTTTGTAATTAGTACTTTGGCTTAGGGAAGATGGGGCAACAGACTAATGGCGGTAAATGGTAGCAGAGACGGCAACAATAGGATCAGGCAAGTAGCAGTAGCAGTGATTGAGGTGGGACTCAGCAGCGGTGGGTAGTATAGGCACAAAGCAAATCAACTCATCGGAGTAAAGTGGTGGCTGGTGGTCGTGTTCGCGAAAAATAAGTTAGAGTCCGTATATGCTTTATGTTCAGCTAGACAGAAATTATCTTGGATTCGTGAGAAGTTGAGATTGAGAGATATTATTAGTAAGTAAGGTTTATTGTTAAATCTGGGTTGTGGTACAGCAAGCATATAGCAGAGTTTGAATTTTTCGTGAAAAAAGATAAGTGAAGATCTATCAATAGGACTGTAGGGTTTTCAACAAATAAGGACGCAGAGTCTTGGGTTAAATAATAAAAATAAGAATAAAAAGATAAAAAGTTAGAAAGTTTGTGTAAATTATGTGTATTGAATTGTTCATAATCTTTACAATGAGAAATCAAACATATTTATAGACAGCAAAACCTTATACAAAACTTAATTTTACAAAGAAATGAATTCTAATATAACATAATTTTTTATTATGTACAAATTTCTTAAATAAGTTACAACATACAATTGGGCCTAATATCTTAAAATGAAAAAGCCCATTAAGTACTTTCTGGGCTAGCGTCAACAATGCTCTCTGTAAACCGATTAAAAAAATATTTTTGTTGAGACTTGCAACACTTGAGCTAGCCAAGATTGCCTGTGTCAACCTAGTACCTCAAAAAAAGTTTGGGATAAGTCAATGCACTTCAAATCGTCCCGAGGTTTCTATGGTTGTCCTGGACTATATGGCAATTCTTAAAATC
Organism: Ailanthus altissimus; assembly: GCA_946807835.1. NCBI lineage: Eukaryota > Viridiplantae > Streptophyta > Magnoliopsida > Sapindales > Simaroubaceae > Ailanthus > Ailanthus altissimus. Next base: position 29,649,529 of record OX327684.1, read on the forward strand.
CCATGCCATTGATTCAAACCCTTTATTGTCCCATGTCTTCAAAGTCACTTATTAACATGTATGGGTCGCCCTAGACCAGCTTTCCATGCATGAAATATCATCCAGACTCATGAATATCTTGTCATATTGTCTACATTTAGTGCTTTAAGATTGTTTTATTTCTAATTGTCAAAAATCGACCGGTCCATTGCCTTTATTGTTAGATTATTTCTTCATCAACTAGTCTCAGTATGACTCCACAGAACTCGTCCGATCTTCTGATACTCATTTGATTTAACCCTGAAATTGTCCGAGGTATAATCCCATAAGTCGACCATTTTTTAATTTAGCAACATGACCTTTTTAAATCGGCCTAACCTTATGTCAACCACCTTATGTATAATCGTCATCAGCAATGAAATCTATCCCTTAAATATTAAACCATCAAGGTCGCCTGCTATTTACTTGTAAATATCATTTACTTCCATAGGTCGAAAAACTCCCTTGAGTTGATCTCATTCATGCTTATTATCCAAACCTTCCTAAATCGACCATTACCCAATGGTTTATTAAATCATTTTATCCTATAGTCTTCTAGCGTTTAATGTCTTCTAACAAACCCTTCACCTTTTGACCGTTATATTCTTAAATATTCATAATTTTTATTTTTAAACAACTTATTTATTACACCATATAATTAAACTATTGTACCTCATTAAATACACCACTGTTTAGATGCGACTTTTCATTTTAATTGCCTTTGGATCATTATAAGAAGAGGTAAACTCTCATTTTTACTTTACTCAGTTCTCATACTCTCTTCTCTCCCAACTTACCAAAGCAAGTAATTCTTAAGTGTTCTTTGGCTTTCATTTCAATCCTTATTTGCATTCAAAGTAAGAATTTTATAACTTTTTAAATTTGATCTTAAATTACCTGTTTCATCACTCGCTAATTGTGCTTTATCTTTTAACCTGTAGTAATTATAATGGCATCAAAATCGACTGCTTCACGTTTCAAGAAGTCCAAGTCGACTGAAGCTCAAGAAACACATTTGGATTTGCTTTCCAGTTCAAACGAGTCGATGAACAGGTCATCTATAAGGTATTGTCTTATAATACCGACACCTTCCAGTATATAAAAGGCATTTACAATATTTATAATATTTACATTATTTCTCAATATTTTTGATTATTTTCCTGCTCAACAAAATGACCTACTTAAGTTTAGTCAACCTCATAATATGTCTGTGTGGTTGTCTTTCAAATCTATCAGGTTCTAGCTGAAATCTTCCAATGACTATATAGATTGGTTAAGTCATCTTGAACCCCATTTCAAATTCGTATGGTGTTAGGGTTGGTGCTTACGTGCCATCCGTGAATATACATATACTTGTGTATTTATACAAGTGTACATTCCCATTAAATAGCTAATACCTATTTATATGGTATCATGTAATATAATATTACAGGCATTGTATGATTTGAAGGAGTTCAGATCTGATTTAAAGGAGTTTAGATAAGGGCTTACAGTTGGCCACGCCGAGAGATATAAATGCTAAATGTTAGCACAGCTAATTAATAGTTGGTTATAATACTCAGGGATGATCCAAGAGTTGAAACTTTGTCTATAATAAAACATAGACCTGAGAATATATTAGTAACTGCATAGTTGCAGGAGTTGTAATCAGGTGCCAGAAAATGTCAGTTGTGCAAGTATGTTCTCGAATATTGTCCCTGATCTATTTCTATCGATGCGAGTCTATCGGTGGATACATTTATATAGATCAGCATATGTCGTACCTATAGGGTATAGATAGTCGTTCCTAACTGATTGTGAGCTTCGAGCTCTTATTGATATATGGGTATCCAGTTAGGACTGAATATGAGACGGACTTACGAGAGCCTTCGATAGACGCCTTATGTAAGCAGTCAATGGAGGGTTCTCTCGAGTTGAGTAGTATATGTAGTCCTTTCACCTGAGTGCCACGATGGGCTTGTAAGTGATTCACCATACTTTGGTTTCACGCATGTCACAGACCTTTCATGGTGTGACCATTGAGTGTTACTGGGTATGATCCGATGCTTATGAAGTTCGGTGTGTACAGATATAAAATTTGTCAGATGTATAGGGAGATAGATATCTAGATGCTTCGAGACTGTATCTCAGAAAGTCTTGTGACCACAAGCATTAATCCCAAGGAAGAGTTCCATCGGAGTGTAATAATATGGCAAATGAGTTTGCACATATTGTTCAGTGAGATACAAGTGTAGAGATATGACATGAATGAGCACATGAGGATAATTTATATCTCTGCACATCCAAGATATCATGACGGAAGGACTATACGTATGTGTTGTGACCTTAACTTGGATGGTTCAATGCGTTGATTTGTAATTTTTGTGACGTGTATGTGGGACAATGTTCACGAACTCATAGAATAGTTCCATTTGACGAATCAGGCTTGGACCTAGGGAGTCTCGCGATATGAAGTGTACTCGTTGTGCATTGGAGCAATGTACTGGATTAAATTGTTTAATCTAGTAATATCCAACACTACCACAGAAATATGTGCGTATTTGTATTTAAGCATTAAATACAACAATTAGTCAATAATTGTTATTCACTAATTGTATAATGACACGTGACGCATTGTGGGCCATTAGTTGAGTTTATTCAAGTGTGAAATTTGGTGAGATTTGCTAAGGGGTAGATTTGGTAACTATTTATGAGAGGTCAAATGGTCATTTCATACAATGATTATTTAATTGTTAAATAATCATAATATCTCATTATTTTATATTATTATATTATATAATGTGATATAGTTGTCTTTCATTTTATTTTTTTATTAATATTATATTATTATTTTAATATATATATTTTTGAGATATATTTGTGTGAATCGGATGAGAAGCAATTTTGAGAAAAATTTGCTATTGATCGGCCTGTTATGTACTTCTCTATCTAGATCGCTCAATAAATATGCCCGTTTGCCAAGAATCTTAGCCACCTTGAACGATCCCTTCCACTTGGCGCTGAACTTTCCAAAGTCACTTTGCTTTAAGCTTATAGGGAGTACCGCTTTCTAAACAAGGTCATGTTGACTAAAGATCTTAATCTTGACACTTTCGTTATAAGCTCTCTTGACCTTCTTCTTCTGAACCTCAAGGCGATTTAGGGATTCGAGGTGATGCTCGTCCAATTCGTTTATCTCCTCTATCATGATGTCTTGTAGTTTATTAGACTATCTGAGATCACATTCTTCAACCCTAAGATGATGGCTTTATTTATTGACTCAACTTGACCAATTGATTGCGCGTATTAAGGGGTGCTGTTAAGTAGTTTAAAGCTAAATTCCTTTGAAAAATTGATAATCACTTCTTCTATGAAGATCATCCCCTAGTCGATCTTAATTGATCCAAGAAGGCCATATCTATAAATGATGTTCTCTTTTATAAATTTTATGACCAATTATTGATTAACTGTCTTCAATAGGACAGCCTTTACCCACTTCGTGAAATAATCGGTCGCCACAATGATGAATGCGTGACACTTGGATGATGGTGGGTATATTTTTTCAATTATGTCCATAACTTATCCTTTGAATGGCTATGGTCTAATTACCATCTACATTTCCTAGGCTGGAACGATCTATATCGACCCATGCTTCAGGTACTTTTGACAACTTATAGCATAGTTGTGGCAGTCATTGTTGGCCGATCTAAGGCACGTGTGGGTGTATGCATGTGCAATTGTGTCTATTGCCTAACGTAGTGGAAGCGTATAAATCTTGCAATAAACATAATAAATAAATATATTAATCACATTAATATATTAAAAAAGTTAGAGAACTCACCACGACGTGTAACGTTATACACATATTTCCTCGGAGTTTGCATGGAGACTAACTCGCGAGCAGTACTAGTCACCAACACGTTGAGCTTGGTGAGTTAAAACAGCAACCCTCTATTTAACCCGGGATTAACTCTTAATCCTCAAAATGGTCGGGAGTGTATTTATATCATTTTCTTCAAAAGGATAAAAAATGGAGAGTTTGAAACAATCAAGCATTGTTTCGATTGGAAGCATAGAGAAAAATAAAATAATTTTTTTCCCCATTTTTTTTCTTCTTCTTTCCTCTTCCTTTTCCTTCTTCATTTTTTTTTCTTTCTCGGCCAAATTTGGCCTCACACACCTCTCTATTCTCTCTCGGGCATCAAATGCCCAAATCATTTGCTTCTCACACTCTTTCTTTTACTTTATATATATATATATATATTTATAATATAATAATAATATATAATATATATAATATAATATAATATCATATATAATATAAATAATAATATATTATAAAAAAGAGAGAGAGAATGATTATTTAACAATTAAATAATTATAGTGTGAAATGACCATTTTGCCTCTAATAAATAGTTACCAAGTTTACCCCCTAGTTGGTCCCACCACATTTCACACTTAGGTAAACTCAACTGAGGATCCACAATACGCTACGTGTCATTATACAGCTAGTAAATAACAATTATTGACTAATTATTGTATTTAACACTTAAATACAGACATGTACGTATTCCCGTGGTATTGCTGAATTAAACAATTTAATTCGGCACACTGCCCTATTGTACAATGAGTACACTCTATATCGCAAGACTCCTTAGGTCCTACGCCCGATTCATCAAATAAAACTATTTCATGAGTCCGTGAGCAATGCCCCATGCACACGTCACAGATATACAAATTAGCGCGTTGAACTATATAAGCTGAGGTTATAACGTATACGTATAATCCTTCCGTCATGATATCTTGGATATGTTGGGGATATAGATTATCACCGTCAAACTCTCCTAGTGCTCATCCATATCCTATCTCCAGACTTGTATCTCACTGTACAATATGAGCAAACTCATTTGTCATATTATTCCACCTTGGCGAAACTTTTTCTCGGGATGATTGCTTATGGCCACAAGACTTTCTGAGATACAGTCTCGAAGCATTTGGATATCTAACTCCAATGAGAGTTGGCGGATCCTATATCTGTACGCATCGGACTCCATAAGCATCGGACTATACCCACAATATTCAACGGTCACACCATGAAAGGTCTATGACATGCGTGGAACCAAAGTATGGTGGATCACTTACAAGCCCACCGTGGCACTTAGGTCAAATGACCACGTATACTACTCAACTTAAGAAGACCCTCTGTTAACGGCTTACATAGTGTGTCTATTGGAGGCCCTCGTGAATCTGTCCCATATCCAGTCCTAACTGGATACCCATATATCAATACGAGCTCCAAGCTCACGGTCGGTTAGGAACGATCATCTATACCTTATAGGTATGACATATGTTGATCTATATAAAAAAGTATCCACCGACAGACCCGCATCAGTAGAAATAGATCAGGGATAATTATTAGAGAACATACTTGCGCAACTAGCATTTTCTGGAACCCGATTGCAACTCTTGCAACTACGCAATTACTAGTATATTCCCAAGTCTATGTCTCATTACAAACAATGCTCCAACTCTTGGATTTGCTGAGTGACACGTCCAGAATATAGAAGTTATTCCCAAGTGCAGGATTGTCGAAGTAATAAATAACCCGATGAGAACGGGGTCGATCCACAGGGAAGTAAAATTAAAATTACAAATTATAAACACTTTAAAGATAATTAATGCAGTATAAGATGTTTGTAAATATTATTTCAATTAACCAATTCAAATAAAAAGCTAAGGTTATGGGGATTCACTCTTGGCATAAGAAGTAAGAATATATTTAACTTTTTATTTTTTTATAACTCAATTGGAATCCTCACACAAAGGAGGTTCCAACCGGAAAATATAGCAATTAAAGTTCATTATCATTTATATATTGATTAGTATTTATTTCTTTCAATTATTATACACCAAATCTTATAAATGGGTTCAAGTATTTATTATGCCAATCTTTATATTTGTCTACAATAAATTAAGACTCCCACTTTACAAGAAAGGTTATATAAACCAAATCTTGTAAATGGTTTCAATAATTTATTGTGCCAAGTATTAAGTTTGTCAATAATAAATCAAGAATCACCACTTTAGAAGAAATGGTATTAATTCTACAAACAAAATAAATACATCATATATAAATTTACATAACTTAAAAATGAAGCATTAAATTCATGAATAAATATTAAACATATCTTATTACCTTGCCAAGAGCTTCACCCTTTCACCTTAGCTTAAACAAAATTATTTGGACATAATAAAACTAAATGAAAAGAAAAGAAATGGAAGAAGAAATAACATGACTTAATAGTAAACAAGAGAAATAATAGTACAAGGAAATGGATACAAAGGAAAAGTATTTTGAACTAAATTCTAACTTTCTAATTACATTCTTTAGGCATAAACAAGCCACCTATTTATAGAAAAACATGGATAAATCGAGACAAATTTGGAGGGAACCACTTGGTTGATGAAAGTCAAGAATGGTGGAAAAATAATTTGCATTCATTATCACTTGGGCACCCACTTGATTATCCAATTTGGAATTGATGTGATCCGAATTAGCTGTCACTCAAAACATAAAAGTTGTAGATAAGTCTCTTATCTTTCCAAATTGAGTGATCTCATACGTATTAGATACGTATTTCTATAGTTATGGGCCAAATACTGATAACTGTTCAAACTGGGCCTGTACTGCAGATCAATTATGTTCTAGGCCAATTTTCACCCTCTAAACACTCGAATTTCCAATGCTTTGTGAAATACAATATGTTAGCCCATTGAGTCAGCTCTGCACAGGATTAAGAATCACCTCAATTGGATCTTTAGGTAGAAAGTTATACCCATTTTACCGAACCTGCCACAAAACAGTTATAAGATAATTAAGTACAATATTGTAAACATACTTAAGTTAAGAAAATTAAATACACTAGTAATACAAAACAATCATGTAAAACTCTTATTAAATGTATAATTTCAAGTGTTCATCACACCCCCCAACTAGCTTATTGCTAGTCCCTAGCAATTCGAGCATAAATAAAATTTGAACACTACCTAAGTATTTCAAACAAAACGTCAGTTTTAAAATCATAATCGCTATAAAGGTTATTTCAATCATAACTTCCAAAAATATTTTTGTGTGTGTGTAAATTAAGCCAAAGCCTTCTTACCACAAACCACAACATATATAGCCTTAAAAATATTCCAAGTAAAAGCCTCAACTCCATATCCTTACAGGTGAATAACTTGTTTAATGACTTAGGATTTCACTCATGGAGTTGGAAAACAGATAATCGCTCAAGAAAAAGTTACATTTAAGGACAGACAGACAAACTAACATTGATCCAAAGATAGGAAAATTAAATATTTAGAGTCAAACCATTATTGTCAAATGCCAGCTTCAAGACTTTAATTATTTAATGCGAATCTTACGAATATAGAATTCGGTGATAAGATTGCTTCCTAATGACTTTAGTCTTCTAAAATTGAATGAAGACTTTATTGAACTGAATTGACTTCTTTTCTTTCTTTTTTTTTTCTTTTTAAATATTTTTTTTTTACTCATTTTTTTTTGAAAGACATAAGGAATCATTACAACATAAGAGCAATTTATCACCATAATACTTTTCCAATTTTTTTTTTTTTATCCTTCAGCTAAGCAACCAAATCATTCATCATCCCAAATAATGTCATTCCAAATAAAAATTAACCATTTCAAAGGATCAATGAAAGTTCGTAAGCTGTTATCTCAAACCTCTCTACTTACTCACAAAAGATATGTGAGTTTAGAAAATAATATGTATACTTAAACATGGAAATTCTCTTGGCTATATATATTGAATCATCCATCTTACCACAAGGCTTAGTATTGTTCTCAAGAAATAATTTCAGAAGTTATTCTTTAGTAACCTAAATAGAGAAAGTGATTTAAACTAAACAATTTTGAAATCATACATCGATAGTAAAGCAAATGTATTTACGCAAGAGTTACCAAAAACTTAAGCAACAAACAATTATACATAAAATGCATTAAAAATAAACCAATTAGAATGTGTTTCAAAAGTTTATAATGTACTCTTTACTCTGCCATTCTAGAACTAGAATGCGTCTCAAGAATACATAAATGAACATTTTACTCACGCCATTCATGATAAATTTTTTTTTTTACATAACAAAGTGATAACAACAACAAAATAAAATAATTAACACTAACATTATATATCAACTATCCTCCCCCCAACCAGATTGAGACATTGTCCTCAATGTCAAAATATAGAAAGAGTAAAATATAGAAGATATCACCTGAAACATCTTTTATTGAAAATTAAACCTGCAACAAAATAAAACAAGCCACAAAAAAAAAAAATAAATAAAACAAGCCACACAAAAAAGCTTAAAAATACATAGAAATAGATAGGCTACAGACGAAGCGTCAAATCTATCCTGCGTTTCTTTTCACTGTTATCAGTATACCAATCTATCTGACTCATTGTTGGATCAGATAGAGGTGTAAAAGCTTGTAGTTCATCGAGTAACTGATCAACAGTTGAAGCAGAAATGAGGATCTGTCGTGCTGCAGATGAGACGAATTGTTTTTCCACCGCATAGTCAAGAAAAGATAACAACCCATTATAAAAACCATCAACGTTTAACAAACCAATGGGTTTTTTATGGATTTGCAATTGTGCCGATGAGACAATTTGAAAAATTTCCTCCAATGTTCCGAAACCTCCAGGTAGAGCTATGAAGGCATCAGCATTACGAAGCATAAAAGAAATTCGTTCATGCATTGATGATACCTGTAACTCATCCCCAATTGTTTTTCCTACAATGTCTCCAACAGTTAGAGCTTTTGGTATGATACCCAAAACTCGACTGCCATTATTTTGTGCAGCGGTTGCCACACGTCCCATTAATCCAAGACTACCTCCCCCATATACTAAATGAATATTGCGCTCAGCTAACATCTTACCAAGGGTTTCTGCTGCTTCTATAAACTCACTAGTTTTTCCAGGGCTGGATCCACAAAAGACACAAATTTTTGTGAATTTACGAGTTGATGATCCTTCCATGATTACAATCACCCTCTCTCTTGAATGATTTTGAGTTTGTACAAAGATGCAGAAATAATGCAATGTATTTATAGAGCCAAAAGGTATTGCAAAGTTAAATCACATGGCTATTGGCTTGAAATACAAGATTCAATACCTTTTACCAATTTTCAATTTGTTAGCTGGAAAAGTCACATGGGTTGTCGGCTTAAAATGCAAAATTTTCAAAAAGGATTATAGGTGGTTGATTATTGAAAAGACATTTGAGTTTGAAATGAAACATTTAAAAATAACAGCTATAGTAAATATATACAAGTAGTTGTGATTGTGGCTCACATCTTCCTCTGATTTTACGTCCAGTAACGGCTTAAACGCCCTCTATGGGTCGGGGATAGGCTTTCCATCCAATTTTCTTATAAATTGGCAAACAGGGTCTTTTAAAGTCAGATTCCCGAGACTGTATGTAGTAACCAGTATCCATAACCGGTAAGAATATGTATATTTATATATATAAATATACGTATTTTATTTGTATGTGGGTGATCCCTGATTTATATATTGTTACTAGTAGTGTTTTTATAGGTTAAGGATATACTATTAGTATTGGGTTTATTTGCAAGACTTTGGAATTATTTTAGGGGCCAAATTGTTATACTTTGAAAGTTTTGGGGGTGAATTTGTAAATGCCAAAAATTGACCACTTAGTATAAAAATACACTTTTAAAAACCCTAATTCTCTCATTTTGGTCGAGCTACCCATTTTAAGAGAGAGAAGAGAGAAATAGAGGAGAGAGAAAGAGGAGAAGAAGAAGAAAAAGAAGAAGAAATTGAAATTTTGAATTTCAAAAGGTATATCATACGTATTTCTCAATTTATTGGTATTAATTAAGTTAATTCCTTTAAGTTTTGATTTCTGAAAATATGTATAATTGAGGATTTGTTGTGTATTTCGTAAGATCATATGAGAATTGATGATGATCTATAAGATAGTTTGATAAATCATGATGAATTGTGGAATTTCTGCTGGATAACCTCTTGATCTAGGAATTCTATAAATTGTTGTGATTCGATTCTGGTTTTTAATTTTGAGTATATGAAATTAGACATGTTAAGGATCATCTGAGACTTTGAATCGATTGAAAATTCTAGAAATTGAATTTATAGTGAATTTACCAAAATGACCCTGAAATTCTGGAAATTTCCTGTGTAAACAGTATAGTACAGTGAAAAATAATTTTTGTCCTACTGAATGATCTTCAAAAATTATGAGTTTGTGGAATATGATAAGTTTATATGTTTAATATGATATACTCAGAATTGAGAATTTAGATCAATGTGGTTGAAGTGTTATGAATTTCTAAAGTGTATCAGCTCATTGCAATATTTGATTAACAAATTTTTAAAGTTATAGAATAAAATAGTTTTAAAATACTTTTAACAGTGATTTGGAAGTGAACTATTTATCATGGACTGAGATATGTGTTAAGAGTAATTATGTGGTAGTTTTATAATTTTTGAGTTAGTATATGATTTTATAAAATTGGGAGATTGAATACTGTTCAGTAAGTATCTTGATCCTGTCAGGTTTGTAATTTGGATTCGATGGTGTGTATGGAATGGATTGTGTAGGAAATTTGATATAATGTTCATATATAAGAAGGATATATGAGTCAAGAATGGTATATCCTGATTTTGGAGTAATTGGACATCATTTGATGTATTAGAAATTTTTGTTAAGTGTAAGTGGTCAGAATGACAGGTTTTGAGAAACCAAGTATTTAGACCAATTTGATGTGATAAATGCATTGTGTATAATTTTGTAAGCTATTTAAAGTATTTTGTGTGAATTGTGAGGCTTATGAAATGATTGATCTCCATTGATAGGTTAAGGAGATTTAAGCCTTGTAGCTGTAAGTGCTAAGAGGTAAGTATACTAGACTTTTTACTGAAATCACAATAAACATAGTAATTGTTTTGTATGATTTTGCAAATGGGGTTAAGAATATGCTTATGTTATGTCAAAGTATATTTTGATATGAAATGTGAATATATGTTTCTGAATGTGAGCATTGACATTGGGCATGGACATACATGTGTTTTTTGTAAGTGAGCTTTCAAAATAAGATGTGTTTAATAAAGAAAGCTTTTGAAGTGTAATATGTCCATGAGAAATATTTTGTATTTTGAGGGTACTTGAACTCACTGTTAACTTAGTAGGCATTTTATGTGATTGTGGAGCCTTTATGTGTGGCCTTTCCTTTGGGATTGGTATATGTTATGTGTTCCGTATGTAGGGAGGATCCTATTGGTACCTAAAGGAAGAGTGAGTCATCACATTCGTGTGGTGGCGTATTGGTGCATGTGAGAGGACTCACCGATGATCAGGGTGAGGGTTTGGCTTTTACCTTCGGGCATAAGCGTTATATATGTGTGATTTAAAGACCTCACTTGTACTATTCCTCTCATACGGTATGTCACCTACGAGTGACATTTGGCTCATTATGTGATATGTGATATGTAAGTCCTACTAAGTAGTAGTCGAGTAATGGTATTCCTATTATGTGTTTTGAAAGAATGTGTAAGCGCTTACATGATATGTGATTTGATAAGATTATGATTTTGATTGATCACAGCATATCATACATATGCATTGTGTACATATATGTATTTGTATTTGATATATGAAAAACTAGTATGCTTACTGAGTTTTATACTCATTATAGTTTATGGTGATTTCAGGTAAATAAGGTACATGTGTGCTTAGCGGATTTGGCAAGGCTTCTGCTGTTCCTTGGGTTCCCTAAGTTGCTAGGTTGTTGTGTGTTTCATTTGGGGACACGTGGGATAGGATATTTGGTTTGTCCCTATTGAATAAATACTTATGTATTATTTCATTGTGTGTGGATTGGATTTGGTTTAAGTTTTATAAAGTGTGGTTATTGGATGATTTTAAGTAAGAATTTGCAATGGATATATTCTGGGCTCCCGGTAACAAAATTGCTACTGGTGACGTAGTAGAGTGTTAATCTCTGAGAAAACTCTGCGTATCTCCGGTTTACTAATTGTCCCAGTCATAATTCAATTGCTATAATTCTGAAAGAAATTGAAATGAATGTTTAAATATTGTCAAGAGAAGTTTATATTTATATGTTAGGTTATGGTTGATTTTAGTGTTGAACTTACTAGCAACTTGCTAAGGATTTCTGTGTTGAATGAAAGTTGAAAATTTTGTGTAATATTATTTATGAGTGCACATGCAGTGAATGAATGTAAGTGATGTCGTGTGTCGGATCTTTTGGGTTTGGGGCGTGACACTGTACCGCTCATGTTCTTTTAGGAATATGTCCCATAATTCATGAATTGCAATATGCACATATCCACTAGGATGCGTCTCAAGAGTCGATAAGATATTATCTAAAGACTCCTTACTCAGGCCATCCTTAATGAACCTAATTTTATTTTCACGATTTACAGACACCATTCCTAAAGTGCGGCAACGTGTGTTGCAAGTCGTGCGTGCACACTTGTAACAAACATTTAATCGTTTTGCTCTTCGTTTTTTTGAAAAAGAGCTTTTACCTAAGCCAGGCATGTAGGAAATTAATGAGTCTGAAAATTCACCTGTCAATCTAACTTTGGCTTCAATTAACCAACGTAAATCAACAGGTATATTCATAATCATTAATAACCTTAATCTTTCACATCTTGCTTGGTAAATTTTTTTCAAGGAATTTTGAGGCAATGAGGGAAAACGCTTTTTCAAATTTTTTAGAATGTCATCCATTTTTTTTTTTTTTTAAGAAAAGGGGGAAGAAGAGAAGATATCAGTAATTATGGGAAACTGACAAAACCGATTTGAAATATCACGGAGTACCGTTATCCGCCGCTTAACCGGGGTGCAAAACAAAACTTTAACAAAACTACTAAATTAACCTGCAAGTAAAAAAAAAAATGTTAGAAGAAGAATAAATATATATAAATATGTAAATATGTAAAACAAAGATTAATTGGTCTCGTAACAAGGATCCGACAGGAACGTAAATTCTTCATGAAAAGCTTGGTTTTCTAGAAACGGCTTGAGTCTTTGCCCATTTACCTTAAACACATTCCCATTTCTAGGATTTTCAATGTCAATTGTTCCATAAGGGTACACATGTTTCACAATAAAAGGGCCACTCCATCTTGATCTTAATTTTCCAGAGAATATGTGAAGTCGAGAATTATAAAGCAAAACCTTCTGACTAGTGTTAAATGTTTTTCTCTGAATTTTTTTATCATGAAAGGCTTTAATTTTAGCTTTATGAATTTTTGAATTCTCATATGCATCATTTCTCAATTCTTCAAGTTCATTTATTTGTAATTTACGTATGTGTCCAGCAGAATCAAGATTTTCATTGAAAGTTTTAATAGCCCAGTAGGCTTTATGCTCAAGTTCCACAGGTAAGTGACAAGGTTTTCCATAAACTATCCTATAGGGAGACATACCCAATGAAGTTTTAAAAGCAGTTCTATAAGCCCACAGTGCATCATTTAGTCTTAAAGACCAATCTTTGCGATTTGGGTTTACAGTTTTTTCTAAAATTTGTTTTATCTCCCTATTTGCTAATTCAACTTGTCCACTTGTCTAAGGATGATAAGGGGTGGCAACTTTATGAGTAATACCATATTTTTTCACTAATGTTTCAAATGGTCTATTACAAAAATGCTTACCCCCATCACTTATAATGGCTCGAGAGATTCCAAATCGACTTAAGATATTTTCTTTCAAAAATTTCATGATTTTTTATGGTCATTATGTCGACATGGAATAGCCTCAATCCATTTTGAGACATAATCTACTGCAACTAAGATATACGTAAATCCAAATGATAACGGAAATGGTCCCATGAAATCTATCCCCCAACAATCAAAGATTTCAATAACAAGAATGGGGTTCAAAGGCATCATGTTTCGTTTTGAAATTGATCCCAACTTTTGACAATTTTCACAAGTTATACAAAATGCATGTGTATCTTTAAATAAAGTGGGCCAATAAAATCCACACTGTAAGATTTTTGCAGCTGTTTTCTTTGATGAGAAATGTCCCCCACATGCTTCAGAATGACAAAATTCAATAACTTTATTTACCTCATTGTCGGGTATGCATCTTCGAAATATTTGATCACGACAATATTTAAAGAGATAAGGATCATCCCAATAAACCTTTCTCACCTCCATTAAAAATTTTCTTTTGTCTTGAGCATTCCATTGAGGTGGCATTTCTCCTGTTACAAGAAAATTAACAATATTAGCATACCAGGGCATTGTAACAGTAGAAAATAAAAATTCATCGGGAAAAGAATCATTAATAGGTGTTATTTCTATTGATGAATCTGGTGTGAGTCTTGATAAGTGATCTGCAACAACATTTTCAGCTCCCTTCTTATCCTTGATAGTGATAATAAATTCTTGAAGCAATAGAATCCATCGAATCAGTCTTGGTTTTGCATCTTGTTTTGACATTAAGTACCTTACAGCAGCATGGTCAGTAAATACAATAGTTGAAGAACCAATTAAGTAAGAACGAAATTTGTCTAATGCAAATATTACAGCAAGTAGTTCTTTTTCAGTTGTTGTGTAATTCATTTGTGCACTGTTTAAAGTTCTACTCGCGTAATAAATTACATAGGATTTACCTTCCTTTCTTTGTTCTAATACAGCACCAACAGCGTAGTCACTAGCATCACACATGAGCTCAAAAGGTAAAGACCAGTCAGGAGATTGTATGATAGGAGCAGATGTTAAGAGGCCAATTAATTTTTCAAATGAATTTTGACACTCTTGAGTCCACTTAAATGATACATCTTTTGCTAAGAGGTTACAAAGAGGTTTAGATATAGCACTAAAGTTTTTTATGAACCTCCTATAGAATCCAGCATGTCCTAAAAAGGATCGGACTTCTCTGACTGTTTTTGGTGGAGGCAAATGTGTAATGAGTTCGACTTTTGCCTTATCCACTTCAATTCCTTTAGAAGATACTATATGTCCCAAAACAATTCCAGAAGTAACCATGTAGTGACATTTTTCCCAGTTCAATACAAGACTCTTTTCTTCACATCTTTTTAATACCTTTTCTAAGTTTTCAAGACAATTATCAAAAGAATTTCCAAACACAGTTAAATCATCCATGAAAACTTCTAAATAATGCTCAATCATGTCACTAAAAATGCTTAACATACATCTCTGAAATGTTGCTGGGGCATTACAAAGTCCAAAGGGCATTCTTCTAAAAGCAAAGGTTCCAAAAGGACATGTGAATGTAGTCTTTTCTTGGTCTTCTAGTGCTATAGGAATTTGATAATAGCCAGAGTAACCATCTAGAAAGCAATAGTAGGGATGTCCTGCTACTCTTTCTATAATCTGATCAAGGAATGGTAAAGGAAAATGGTCTTTTCTAGTGGCCAAGTTCAATTTTCTATAATCTATGCACATCCTCCAACTAGATGAGACTCGAGTTGGTATTAACTCACCTTTTTCATTTTCAATGACTGTGATTCCAGATTTTTTTGGTACTACCTGAGTAGGACTTATCCACTTACTATCTGAGATCGGATAGATAATTCCTACTTCAAGTAATTTGAGAACTTCAGCTCTCACTACCTCTTTCATATGTGGATTTAATCTCCTTTGAGGTTGTTGGGAAGTTTTGGCATTATCGTCTAGGTGTATTCTATGTGTGCAAATCAAAGGATTAATACCATTTATATCTTTTAAAGTCCACCCAATTGCATTTTTATGCATTTTCAATAATTCAATCAACTTATCTTCTTGTTCACTTGTGAGTGTAGAAGCGATTACCACCGGGTAAGTTTGTTTCTCTCCAAGAAATGCATATTTCAGTCCTTCAGGCAGAGGTTTTAACTCCAACTTTGAAATTTCGTTCTTTTTATCCTCATTTTCTCCCAATTCTTCAAACTTTAGTTTCCATCTTTTATTTTCAATCACCTGTGCACAGTCAAGTAAAGAACATATGTCAGAGATTTCAGGATCTAATTGTATATTTGACTCAAATGAATTTATTAAACACATTTCTAAGGGATCGGTAGAACTCCCTTTTTGAATATGATCCTCCACAATCGTTTCAATCATGTCACCTTCTTCACTTTCATCCTCCTCTTCATATGGTTGCTTACACATATTAAAAACATTGAGTTTAAGTGTCATGTTTCCAAATGAAAGCTTCATTACTCCATTCCTGCAATTAATCAAAGCGTTAGAAGTTGCTAAAAATGGACGACCTAAAATAACAGGTATCGGATTACATCCTTTGACAGGTTCTGTGTCCAAGACGATAAAATCCACAGGATATATGAATTTATCAACTTGAACTAAGACATCCTCCACTGTCTCTCTTGGTACGTTTATTGATCTATCAGCAAGTAAAAGAGTTACAGATGTTGATTTTAACTCCCCGAGATTGAGCTGCTGATAAACTGAATACGGCAATAAATTCACACTAGCACCAAGATCAAGTAAGGCTTGTTCAATTTTATGACTTCCAATAATACATGAAATTGTAGGACAACCAGGGTCTTTATATTTCAAAGAATTATTGTTCTGAAGAATGGCACTTACTTGTTCAGCTAAAAATGCTTTCTTTTTCACATTCAGTTTTCTTTTTACTGTGCATAAGTCTTTCAAAAATTTTGCATAAGATGCAACCTGTTTAATAGCATCCAGTAAAGGAATATTAACTTTTACCTGTTTGAAGATTTCAAAAATTTCAGGATTGTGATTCATCTTCTTAGTATTACGTAATGCATGAGGAAATGGGGGTGGAGGTGAAGGTTTGGTGTTTTCTTCATTAAGTGTAGGTTCAACACTTTCCTTGCCCTTAGAGATTGATTCATCGCTCTCATGAGGTTCAGGAATTTCTTTTTCAACAATTTTACCACTCCGAAGAGTGATAACTGCTTTAACTTGATCCATGTGTTGGCTTCCTGAACTACATGCATTTGAGTTATGTTGTCCTTTGGGGTTTGGCTGTGGTTGAGAAGGAAATTTTCTTTTCTCATGAATGTTCAGTGCAGATGCAAATTTAGCAAAAGTATCTTTCAAATCAGCAAATGTTTGAGCATTTTGAGAATTAACAGACTCTTATTTTTCAATGAATGTATGCAAGGTTTCTTCAAAATTTTTCCTAGGAGGTGGGACATATGGTGCATAACCTTGATGATTTTGAAATTTTTGGTGTGGTTGGAAAGTTGGTTGCGAAGCCTGTGCTTGAGTGTCATTCCTCCAACTAAAATTCGGGTGATTTCGCCATCCAGGATTATAGTTTTGTGAATATGGGTTATTGTTTGACCGTTTGAACGTGTTTAAAACATTGGCTTGTTCATGGAGACATTCCCTAAATGCAGGCAAAGTTGGGCAATCATTGGTAGGGTGATCATGGGTTTCACAAATGTGACACACAATTTCTTGAACAGATTTTATTTGACCACTCTTTTTCATTTCTAAGGTTTCGACTTTTCTAGCAAGGGATGCTAATTTGGCTTGAAGGTCATGGTCTTCCTTAAGATGATAAATACCCCCACTAGATGTAGTGGTTTGATTTTTGCTAGGTGCCTCACAGGTACCAGCAGTGTCCCAATTTTGAGCATTTTCTGCTAGTAAGTCAAGATAGTTCATTGCCTCTTCTGGGTCTTTTTCCTCAAATGTTCCATTACACATCATTTCTACCATTTGCCTAACTTGGGGTGTTAAGCCCTCATAGAAATTTGAGACTACTCTCCATGTTTCAAAACCATGATGGGGACAGGTATTAAGTAATTCTTTATACCTTTCCCAACATTGGTAAAGGGTCTCTCCTGGTTTTTGGGTAAAAGTGGTGATTTGTCTTTTGAAAGAATTTGTTCTATGGGAGGGAAAAAACTTTTTCAGGAATTGTTGTTGCATCTCGTCCCATAAAGAAATGGATCCTGGCCTAAGGTTTTGTAGCCATGTTTTAGCTTTATCTTTTAAAGAAAAAGGGAAAAGCTTAAGTCGAATTGTGTTCATGCTACAATTTTGATCATTATACGTGTTACACACTTCTTCAAATTCTCTTAGATGTAGATAAGGGTTCTCTGCATCTAAGCCATGAAAAGTGGGCAAAAGTTGGATAATGCCTGGCTTAAAATTAAAATGCGTTGCATCCGGTGGAAAAATTAAGCAAGATGGTGCACCGGTTCGTGTAGGGTTCATATAGTCTCTAAGTGTCCTAGGTCGGTTATGGTCATTATGTTGGGACTGATTGTCCCCTGGCTCTATGAGTCCCTCAATTTGATTTTCGCTCATGGTGTTACTTGGTGAAGAATGAGAAGATGAAGGAGAATCTAACAAATTATCAAAGGAAGTTTTGAAATTACCTTTTACTAAACGATGAGAATTAGGATCTCGAAACCAACCGCTCATAAAAAGAAACAAAACAAAATACAATAACAATAATACAAATAAAATATTAAACACAGGTAAATAAAATAAAATATTATACACAAGTAAATAAAATATGTAAAACTAAAAGCAAAATAAAGATAAATAATTAGAAGTTAGATTAGTGATGTTAGATTATATAATAAAAAGTTAATAAATAAATAGTAGGAGGCTTAGCCTTCCATTAAAATAGAAAGCAAAAATAAAAGGCGAATAATAAATAAAGTAAAGTACGTTAGGAGGCTCGACCTTCCATGATAATTAAAAAAAAAAACTAAAATAAAAAGTAAAAAATAATAAATAAACAAAATAAAGAGTAGGAGGCTCAGCCTTCCGCGAAAATAAAAACAGAATAATAATAAAGTACGTTAGGAGGCTCGGCCTTCCATGAAAAAAAATAAAAATAAAAATTAAAAAAAACGAATAATAAATAACAAGAAGGAGGCTCAGCCTTCCATGAAAATAAAATAAACAAACAAACAATAACAAAACAAAATATTAACGTTACCTCCCCGGCAACGGCGCCAAAAACTTGACACGTCCAGAATATAGAAGTTATTCCCAAGTGCAGGATTGTCGAAGTAATAAATAACCCGATGAGAACGGGGTCGATCCACAGGGAAGTAAAATTAAAATTACAAATTATAAACACTTTAAAGATAATTAATGCAGTATAAGATGTTTGTAAATATTATTTCAATTAACCAATTCAAATAAAAAGCTAAGGTTATGGGGATTCACTCTTGGCATAAGAAGTAAGAATATATTTAACTTTTTATTTTTTTATAACTCAATTGGAATCCTCACACAAAGGAGGTTCCAACCGGAAAATATAGCAATTAAAGTTCATTATCATTTATATATTGATTAGTATTTATTTCTTTTAATTATTATACACCAAATCTTATAAATGGGTTCAAGTATTTATTATGCCAATCTTTATATTTGTCTACAATAAATTAAGACTCCCACTTTACAAGAAAGGTTATATAAACCAAATCTTGTAAATGGTTTCAATAATTTATTGTGCCAAGTATTAAGTTTGTCAATAATAAATCAAGAATCACCACTTTAGAAGAAATGGTATTAATTCTACAAACAAAATAAATACATCATATATAAATTTACATAACTTAAAAATGAAGCATTAAATTCATGAATAAATATTAAACATATCTTATTACCTTGCCAAGAGCTTCACCCTTTCACCTTAGCTTAAACAAAATTATTTGGACATAATAAAACTAAATGAAAAGAAAAGAAATGGAAGAAGAAATAACATGACTTAATAGTAAACAAGAGAAATAATAGTACAAGGAAATGGATACAAAGGAAAAGTATTTTGAACTAAATTCTAACTTTCTAATTACATTCTTTAGGCATAAACAAGCCACCTATTTATAGAAAAACATGGATAAATCGAGACAAATTTGGAGGGAACCACTTGGTTGATGAAAGTCAAGAATGGTGGCAAAATAATTTGCATTCATTATCACTTGGGCACCCACTTGATTATCCAATTTGGAATTGATGTGATCCGAATTAGCTGTCACTCAAAACATAAAAGTTATAGATAAGTCTCTTATCTTTCCAAATTGAGTGATCTCATACGTATTAGATACGTATTTCTATAGTTATGGGACAAATACTGATAACTGTTCAAACTGGGCCTGTACTGCAGATCAATTCTGTTCTAGGCTAATTTTCACCCTCTAAACACTCAAATTTCCAATGCTTTGTGAAATACAATATGTTAGCCCATTGAGTCAGCTATGCACAGGATTATGAATCACCTCAATTAGATCTTTAGGTAGAAAGTTATGCCCATTTTACCGAACCTGCCACAAAACAGTTATAAGATAATTAAGTACAATATTGTAAACATACTTAAGTTAAGAAAATTAAATACACTAATTGTAGTAACCAGTATCCATAACTGGTAAGAATAAGTATTTATATATGTATAAATATATGTATTTTATTTGTATGTTGGTGATACTTGAATTATATATTGTTATTAGTAATATTTTATAGGTTAAGGATATACGATTAGTATTGGGTTTATTTGTATGACTTTAGATTTATTTTAGGGACCAAATTGTTATACTTTGAAAGTTTTGGGGGCAAATTCGTAAATACCAAAAATTAACCACTTAGTATAAAAATACACTTTTAAAAACCCTAATTCTCTCATTTTTGTCGAGCTACCCATTTTTAGAGAGAGAAGAGAGAAATAAAGGAGAGAGAAAGAGAAGAAGAAGAAGAAAAAGAAGAAGAAATTGGAATTTTGGATCTTTAGAGGTATATCACAACTAATTATCAATTTATTGGTGTTAATTAAGTTAATTTCTTTAAGTTTTGATTTCTGGAAATATGTATAATTAAGGATTTGATGTGTATTTCGTTTGATGTTGTGAGAATTGATGATGATCTATAAGATAGTTTGATAAATCATGATGAATTATGAAATTTCTGCTGGATAACCTCTTGATCTAGGAATTTTATAAATTGTTGTGATTCGATTCTGGTTTTGAATTTTGAGTATATGAAATTAGACATGTTTAGGATCATCTGAGACTTTGAATCGACTGAAAATCTCGGAAATTGAATTTGTAGTGAATTTACCAAAATGACCCTGGAATTCTGGAAATTTCCTGTGTAAACAGTATGATACAGTGGAAAATAATTTTTGACCTGCTGAATGATCTTTAAAAATTATGAATTTGTGGAATATGATAATTTTATATGTCTAATATGATATACTCGGAATTGAGAATTTGGATCAATGTGGTTGAAGTGTTATGAATTTCTAAAGTGTATTAGCTCATTGTAGTATTTGATTAACATATTTTTAAAGTTATGAAATAAAATAGGTTTAAAATACTTTTGGCAGTTATTTAAAAGCCAAATATTTATCATGGACTGATATATGTGTCAAGAGTAATTATGTGGTAGTTTTATAATTTTTGAGTTAGTATATGATTTTATAAAATTGGGAGATTGAATACTGTTCAGTAAGTATCTTGATCCTGTCAGGTTTGTAGTTTGGATTCGATGGTGTGTATGGAATGGATTGTGTAGGAATTTTGATATAATATTCATATATAAGAAGTATATATGAGTCAAGAATGATATATTCTGATTTCGGAGTAATTGGACATCATTTGATGTATTAGAAATTTTTGTTAAGTGTAAGTGGTCAGAATGACAGGTTTTGAGAAACTAAATATTTAGACCAATTTGATGTGATAAATGCATTGTGTATAATTTTGTAAGCTATTTAAAGTATTTTGTGTGAATTGTGAGGCTTATGAAAGGATTAATCTCCATTGATAGGTCAAGGAGATTTAAGCCTTGTAGCTGAAAGTGTTAAGAGGTAAGTATACTAGACTTACTACTGGAATCACAATAAACATAATAATTGTTTTGTATGATTTTGTAAATGGGGTTAAGAATATGTTTATGATATGTCAAAGTATATTTTGATATGAAATGTAAATATATGTTTATGAATGTGAGCATTGACATTGAGCATGGACATACATGTGTTTTTGAAAGTGAGCTTTCCAAAATAAGATGCGTTTAACAAAGAAAGCTTTTGAAGTGTAATATGTCCATGAGAAATATTTTGTGATTTGAGGGTACTTGAACTCGCTGTTAACTTAGTAGGCATTTTATGTGATTTGTGGAGCCTTTATGTGTGGCCTTTCCTTCGGGATTGGTATATGTTATGTGTTCCGTATGTAGGGAGGATCCTATTGGTACCTAAAGGAAGTGTGAGTCATCACATTCGTGTGGTGGCGTATTGGTACATGTGAGAGGACTCACCGATGATCAGGGTGAGGGTTTGGCTTTTACCTTCGGGCATAAGCGTTATATATGTGTGATTTAAAGACCTCACTTGTACTATTCCTCTCATACGGTATGTCACCTACGAGTGACATTTGGCTCATTATGTGATATGTGATATGTAAGTCCTACTAAGTAGTAGTTGAGTGATGGTATTCCTATTATGTGTTTTGAAAGAATGTGTAAGCGCTTACATGATATGTGATTTGATAAGATTATGATTTTGATTGATCACAGCATATCATACATATGCATTGTGTACATATATGTATTTGTATTTGATATATGAAAAATTAGTATGCTTACTGAGTTTTATACTCATTATAGTTTATGGTGATTTCAGGTAAATAAGGTACATGTGTGCTTAGCGGAATTTGATAAGGGCAAAATTGTCATATATTTTCTCATGTTTTTATTATTGATGTTTTATTATTTTATGAGAATAGATGGCTATTTATGTGTATTATTGTTATTTATAGGGACTTGAACGAAATTTAAAGAAAGAACGCAAAAGGAGCAAAAACAGGGACTAAAATGTAAAGATTTCAAAGTATGTGTCCATCGCCCCAGCGCCACAAGGATTTTCGCCCCAGCGCTGAAATAGTGATCGAAATAAGAAAAACGACCTGCTTAAGTCGCGTATAGCGCCCCAGCGCCAGACAGTCACCGCGCCAGCGGTGAAGCCGTTTTCATGCAGCGCCCCAGCGCCAAGATCCCACCGCTCCAGCGGTGAAGGCCTTTTCACGCGTCGCCCCAGCGACAGATACATAGCGCGCCAGCGGTAATGCGAGTCCTAGTCCGACGAGAATTGAGATTTTCAAGCTCATATCAATCCCTATATAAAGCCACTCGTTCCCAACCTTCCAAGAGGAATCCAAGACGACCCAAGAGCACCAAGAATACAGAGCACGAGTCTTGGAGAGCAATAGGAGCTTAATTGAAGCATCTTTAGAGAGAGATACAAGACGTTCTTCGGCATCAAGAGTTTCTAGGCAGCGCAATTAAGAGCAATTCGACGTCTATATCGGTTTGCGATTGATTGTATCATGTTTTATAATTATTTCTACTGCTGTTCTCTTGTAGCCATGAGCTAACTTGTTTTCTAGGGTTAATATTTGAACTCAATATGTGTGCTTAATTGCCATATCTTTTAGTATTTAATAAACTTAGTCATTTATTATTTAAATTACTTGTGTTTAATGCTTCAATATATCTGGCCAATATATGGTGAATGAATTGGTAATATTATTGATAAACTCGGAAGAGGAATCATAATATTTAGACCTAGGTAATTTGATGCATGATTGTAGAGTAACATTCAATGTTGCATATGCAAGTTTCAACTTAGGATAGGAATATACCTAATTGGCATGTATGATCAATAAGACTTAATCTTAATGAATCTTAATTTATTACAAGTACCATAGGAATATAGGTATTTGGTAAATTAAGGTATACTTGCATGACCTTGGAAGAGGCTTGTGAATACATTAGTGTCTTGATCAATAATAAAGACTAAGTGAGTTAAATATTAGAGGATTAATCATTAGAAACATATTGAGGGATAATATTAATCCTAGGTTCTCTCTACGTTGCTATATCTTTAAATCTCATTGCATTGTGTTTTTGTTTTATATTTCTTACATTCATTCTTAGATTTTTATTTTTCTGAATAATTATTAGGAAGATATAATTTTAGTAATTGGTTAAAAAGAAAGAATTATCCCTGTGGGTTCGACATCCGACTTATTTAGTCTCTTTATTACTTGCATACGATAGTGTATACTTGCACTTAATTTATGATATAGAAATATCGCATCAAGTTTTTGGCGCCGTTGCCGGGGATAATTATCTACTTTTTCACCAATATTAATACCAATCTTTCTAGTTTTTACTTCAGAATTTTTTTTATTTTTATTTTTCTTAATTTAGTTTTACTTTCTTTGTTACGAGGTACATGCGAAGATCGAAAAGTGAAGACTTGATTGCTTTTGATCCAGAAATTGAAAGAACTTTAAGAAGAATTAAAAGAGAGCAAAATCAAGTTAACACTATGGAAGATCAAGTACCAATTACACCTGACAATGAAGCAAGACCACTAAGGGAGTATGCTGTTCCCTTAGTCAATGGAATCCATTCAAGCATTCAAAGACCAACTGTTCAAGCTAATAACTTCGAGATCAAGCCAAGCACGATTCAAATGCTCAAGGATTCGGTACAATTTAGTGGACTACCCAATGACGATCCAAACATGCACATCATCAACTTCTTGGAGATATGTGATACATTCAAGTACAATGGGGTGTCCGATGATGCAATCCGTCTAAGATTATTTCCCTTTTCCTTAAGAGACAAGGCAAAGAGCTGGTTGTTATCACTTCCATCTGGATCTATAGCTACATGGGATGATCTTGCACAAAAGTTCCTCGCCAAATTCTTTCCACCTGCTAAAACTGTCAAGATGAGGAACGACATCACATCATTCTTACAACTAGATGGAGAATCTCTTTATGAGGCATGGGAGAGATACAAGGATATGCAAAGAAAATGTCCTCATCATGGAGTTCCAAAGTGGTTGCTTGTACAAACATTCTACAACGGATTAGCCGGTCAATTCAGAACAATAGTAGATGCTGCAGCTGGAGGAGCACTTATGAATAAATCCACCGATGAAGCTTATGATCTACTAGATGAGATGGCGTCCAATGCTTATCAATGGCCCACTGAAAGGTCAACCACAAGAAAGATCGCTGGATTACACGAAGTGGACACTTTGACTACATTATCTGCCCAAGTCAATCTCTTGACCAAACAAATAAGCAACTTGGGAGTTAATGCGATCAAGAGTCAACCCATCACTTGCGATTTCTGTGGAAGCAATCATGCTAATGGACAATGCATGGAGACTGCTCAATATGTAGGGGACTTCAACCGCAACAATCCTAACTCTAATTTTTACAATCCTGGATGGAGAAATCACTCAAACTTCTCATGGAGCAACAATAATCAAGGACAGTATTCCAAAGCTCCTCCTGGCTTCCAAACGCAAATTCAGCAAGAGAAGAAACCAGACATTGAAGACATGCTCCTGCAATACATGAAGAAAACAGATGCACTCTTTCAAAGTCAAGCAGCTTCACTTAGAGCCTTGGAGAATCAAGTAGGACAACTTGCTACAGCAATAAACAATCGACCTCAAGGAACTCTACCAAGCAACATTGAAGTCAATCCAAAAGGAAGTGTAGAACAATGCCAAGCCATCTCCCTAAGGAGTGGTAAAGTCTTACATGACAACACTCCTCAACCACAGCTTTCAGAGATGATTGAGAAGGAAAAAGAACCAGTGGTCCAGCAAGATGACGTGCAACCATATAGACCACCTATACCATTTCCTCAGAGATTACAGCAGCTCAGAAACCAAGAGAAAAGTGCTGAAACGCAGAAAAGCATAGAAAATGGTATTCAAGTGCAAGAACAGAAAAGAGAAAATGCAGCAGAAGATACCAATAGCAACCCACAGAAGCAATCTACGCAGTCATTCACTCCACCACCTTCATTTCCTCAGAGACTGCAAAAGAAGAAACTAGATAAGCAATTTTCTAAATTTCTTGATATTTTTAAGAAATTACATATTAATCTTCCTTTTGCAGATGCACTAGAGCAAATGCCAAGCTATGTGAAATTTATGAAGGAAATCCTATCAAAGAAGAGAAAAATAGATGACTTCGAGACTGTGGCCCTGACAGAAGAGTGTAGCGCCATCCTCCTAAAGAAGCTACCTCCAAAGCTTAAAGATCCTGGGAGTTTCACCATACCATGCTCAATTGGAAATTATGATTTTGGGAAGGCACTTTGTGATCTGGGAGCTAGCATCAATCTTATGCCATTGTCTGTGTATAAAAAGTTGGGACTGAAAGAAGCCAAACCAACAAATATCACACTTCAGTTAGCAGATCGTTCTCTCACCTATCCTAAGGGATTAATTGAAGATGTGTTGGTTAAGGTCGATAAATTCATCTTCCCTGCCGATTTCATTGTTTTGGATATGGAAGAAGACAAGGATATCCCAATCATCCTTGGAAGACCCTTCCTAGCCACTGGAAGAACAATTATTGATGTGCAAAAAGGAGAGTTGACCATGAGAGTACAAGAGGACACAGTCACTTTTAAGGTCTTCAAGGAGATCAAATTACCAACTGAAAATGAAGACTGTTTCTGCATTAATGTGATGCACCCAAGTGTTAAACAAATTAAAAATATGGAGACATTGGATCCTCACATCCGAAAAAGAGCATTGAAGCATAGGAAGGCAAGAGAGAAGAAGAAAAAGCAGCATCACGACGAAGCAAGCAAAGAGAAAGAAAAGGAAAAACCATCTCCCCGGTCTAAGATTAAAGTCTTTCCGGAGAGACATAAGGAGAATGCAACAAAAGATACTGCCCAAGGTTTAATTGCAAGAATATGGAAGCCGAAAAAGAAGAAAGCCAGCAAAATCACTTACTCAAATGCTTCCACCAGCATCTTCGATCCACCATGAAAGAAAAGGAAGCCCCGTCAAGCCGATGACGTTAAATCAAGCGCTACTTGGGAGGCAACCCAAGGAAAATATTATTATTATTATTATCATTTTTTTTAGCATCTTAAAAAAAAAAAAAAAAAAAAAAAAAAAAAAAAAAACCAAGAATTTCAGCGCTCCAGCAGCATGACATGGCGCAGCAGCGACAGGAAAATCGAGCACCACCGCCCCCGCGGTACATGCAACATCGCGCCAGCGCAAATTCCAGTAACTGTACAGAAATCAGCCTTCAGCGCTGCAGCTATAGACGATTACCGCGGCAGCGCCAGAACATCGCCCCAGCGACGGAGAGTCAGCGCGGCAGCGAAAATTGACCAGGGAAGTCTCTTACTTTCACTTTTTTATTTTTCGACATTGGGGACAATGTCTAAATTAAGTTTGGGGGTGGGAAACACTTTCTTGTGTTCATTTTGCTGCGTGATTTGAGTGGTCATTCTTGTGGGTTAAAACTTAATTTTTTTTTTAGTTACTTAGTTTTTTTTTAATTCATTTTTATTAGGTTTTAATAAGATGATCATTTGTCTATGATAAGAAAAAGAATACATGGTTGAATTTATTTTTACAAATACCTAAGGAATGATAGATACTTGAGACAATTTTGATTATCTAAGTTTAGGAACAAATTTGACCTTATTTATTATCACCAATTTTTTTGAACACTTTATAAGCATGAATAGTTATAACTATTACTTAGAGATACTTATGCTTTAGAGAGTACACCACAGTCTCGAAGACCGATACTCTAGAACTTGTCTTTAATTACTATTTGAGGCGAAATTCTAGGAAACACATGAATAGGGAAATGACATTAGGCCATCTTTGGACCGATTGAGCCTTTCTAGCCTACCTTTTAGAGTATATTTATCCCTAGTACCCTATTTTGAGCCTAATTACCCATTCTTTGGTTTAACCACATTACAAGCCCAAGACTTAAAGTTTATTTATCCAGAAATTTACCCGTAACACCATAAACCTTGCATTTGCTTAGAAATACTCTTGAAAGGGAAAAATTGTGGTGATATGAGAAAAATAAGTTTGGGTCGTATTTGTCAATCTAAGTTTGGGGGTATTCAAAAAAAAAAAAAAAAAAAAAAGAAGAAAAAAAAAAAGAAAAATACCCCCAGCTTAAGAAAAAGAAGAAATTCTTTGAAAAATAAAAGGTTGAAAAGAAGGATGGGAACACAATAAGTTTGGGGGAAGAGATAATACAAGGAAAAGAAGATCAAGAGGTTTCTAGGTAAAATCTAAGTGTTCATGGTGTGAATTGAACTTCCTATATTTATCCTTTTATCCCACCTTGACCTTAGCCTTACATTACAAGCTAAGTAAAGTCCTAAATAGATCCCTAGACATGTGATTTTCTACATGAGTGGAGAGTGGTAATAAAGACAAGCTTATGGAAGTGTCATTATACAAATTAAATGCCGAGACATCATCTTTTCTGTACAAACTAAAGTATAAAGTAAATCAAAGTATGGTTTTCGCTATTTGCTTGCTGCTTGCACACACACACATGGTGATTATTTATGAGGAAGAATGAGGGACTAAATAAAGATAGTTGAGAATTGTTAATAGCTATTTATCTACCTTAAGGATTTGTATCATTTCGTTAGCCTTTGAGACAATGATTTTGATCATCTTACTAGTATTAGTATATTTTGTTTTGATAAATGAGTCAAGTATAACCCTTTGTCTCTCTCTTAGTTTTATTTTATTGCTTGAGGACAAGCAAGTATTTAAGTTTGGGGGAATTTGATAAGGGCAAAATTGTCATATATTTTCTCATGTTTTTATTATTGATGTTTTATTATTTTATGAGAATAGATGGCTATTTATGTGTATTATTGTTATTTATAGGGACTTGAACGAAATTTAAAGAAAGAACGCAAAAGGAGCAAAAACAGGGACTAAAATGTAAAGATTTCAAAGTATGTGTCCATCGCCCCAGCGCCACAAGGATTTTCGCCCCAGCGCTGAAATAGTGATCGAAATAAGAAAAACGACCTGCTTAAGTCGCGTATAGCGCCCCAGCGCCAGACAGTCACCGCGCCAGCGGTGAAGCCGTTTTCATGCAGCGCCCCAGCGCCAAGATCCCACCGCTCCAGCGGTGAAGGCCTTTTCACGCGTCGCCCCAGCGACAGATACATAGCGCGCCAGCGGTAATGCGAGTCCTAGTCCGACGAGAATTGAGATTTTCAAGCTCATATCAATCCCTATATAAAGCCACTCGTTCCCAACCTTCCAAGAGGAATCCAAGACGACCCAAGAGCACCAAGAATACAGAGCACGAGTCTTGGAGAGCAATAGGAGCTTAATTGAAGCATCTTTAGAGAGAGATACAAGACGTTCTTCGGCATCAAGAGTTTCTAGGCAGCGCAATTAAGAGCAATTCGACGTCTATATCGGTTTGCGATTGATTGTATCATGTTTTATAATTATTTCTACTGCTGTTCTCTTGTAGCCATGAGCTAACTTGTTTTCTAGGGTTAATATTTGAACTCAATATGTGTGCTTAATTGCCATATCTTTTAGTATTTAATAAACTTAGTCATTTATTATTTAAATTACTTGTGTTTAATGCTTCAATATATCTGGCCAATATATGGTGAATGAATTGGTAATATTATTGATAAACTCGGAAGAGGAATCATAATATTTAGACCTAGGTAATTTGATGCATGATTGTAGAGTAACATTCAATGTTGCATATGCAAGTTTCAACTTAGGATAGGAATATACCTAATTGGCATGTATGATCAATAAGACTTAATCTTAATGAATCTTAATTTATTACAAGTACCATAGGAATATAGGTATTTGGTAAATTAAGGTATACTTGCATGACCTTGGAAGAGGCTTGTGAATACATTAGTGTCTTGATCAATAATAAAGACTAAGTGAGTTAAATATTAGAGGATTAATCATTAGAAACATATTGAGGGATAATATTAATCCTAGGTTCTCTCTACGTTGCTATATCTTTAAATCTCATTGCATTGTGTTTTTGTTTTATATTTCTTACATTCATTCTTAGATTTTTATTTTTCTGAATAATTATTAGGAAGATATAATTTTAGTAATTGGTTAAAAAGAAAGAATTATCCCTGTGGGTTCGACATCCGACTTATTTAGTCTCTTTATTACTTGCATACGATAGTGTATACTTGCACTTAATTTATGATATAGAAATATCGCATCAGATTTGGCAAGGCTTCTGCTGTTCCTTGGGTTCCCTAAGTTGCTAGGTTGTTGTGTGTTTCATTTGGGGACACGTGGGATAGGATATTTGGTTTGTCCCTATTGAATAAATACTTATGTATTATTTCATTGTGTGTGGATTGGATTTGGTTTAAGTTTTATAAAGTGTGGTTATTGGATGATTTTAAGTAAGAATTTGCAATGGATATATTCTGGGCTCCCGGTAACAAAGTTGCTACTGGTGACGTAGTAGAGTGTTAATCTCTGAGAAAACTCTGCGTATCTCCGGTTTAATAATTGTCCCAGTCATAATTCAATTGCTATAATTCTGAAAGAAATTGAAATGAATGTTTAAATATTGTCAAGAGAAGTTTATATTTATATGTTAGGTTATGGTTGATTTTAGTGTTGAACTTACTAGCAACTTGCTAAGGATTTCTGTGTTGAACGAAAGTTGAAAATTTTGTGTAATATTATTTATGAGTGCACATGCAGTGAATGAATGTAAGTGATGTCGTGTGTCGGATCGTTTGGGTCTGGGGCGTGACAACTTTTATTGGTATCAGAGCTAAGATATGATTCTGTAGACTTTTAAGTGTCGAGTCAAGGGAACCGAGCAGATGCCAAATCCTTAGGATTGTATTTGTAGCTTTGTTGTGTAAAAGTTTGACATATTCCTTAAATTTTGTATGATTTTGTGAAGATGACACAGTATCCAAGAGCTGCTAAGATTGTTGTTGTTGTGGATAATGGTACCTTGTGGATCTAAATGGTAACATTAAGATTTTCTTTTAAGTTATGACTAATATGCTTAGTAAGAGTGATGTTGAATATCTTATAATGATAATTTGCATGTGATAGAGCAAATTGAGATAATTTTCTCAATGACAAAATATAGAGAAGTAGAGTATTGAAGACATCAATTGAAACAACTTTTATTGAAAAGGAAAACAACAACACAACAACAATAGCAGCAACAAAAATACAATAGAGGCTACGGAGTGAGATTTAAGTCTATTTTGCGCTTCTTCTGACTGTCATGAGTAGACCAATCTAACTGATGCAATGTTGGATTAGACAGAGGAATAAAAGACTGCAATTGATCAATCAGTTGATCAACAGTTGGAGCTGAAATAAGAATCCGCCGTGCTAGAAGTGGGATGAATTGTGTTCCCGCTGCATAGTCAAGAAAAGATATCAACCCGTCGTAAAAACCATTAACATTTAACAAACCAATGGGTTTTTGGTGGATTTGTAATTGTGCCCATGAGACAATTTGAAAAATTTCCTCCAAGGTCCCGAAACCTTCTGGTAGAGCTATGAAAGCATCCGCATGCCTAAGCATTTGAGCCATTCGCTCGTGCATAGATGAGACTTGTAACTTATCCCCAATTGTTTTTCCTACAACATTTTCAATAGTTAGAGGTTTTGGAATGATACCCAAAACTCGACTACCTTTATTGTGTGCAGCTTTTGCCACAGACCCCATTAACCCTCGGTTACCTCCTCCATATACTAAATGTATATTTCGCTCAGCTAATACCTTACCAAGATTTTCTGCAACTTTTGTAAACTCTTCAGTATTCCCAGGGTTGGATCCACAAAAGACACAAATTTTTGTGAATCGACGAGCTGAGGTTTCCTCCATTGTTATGCTCACCCTAATCTTTGAATATTTTTGAGTTTGTATAAGGATGCAATAATAATGTATTTATAGAGAAACAAATTGATAATAGTTGTAGAGCATATGTGTAAGTATGTTCAAGTATATATTTTTCTCGATTCTTGTGAGGTAAAACAAAAAAAAGAGAATGAGTTTTACTTTATCATTTTATAAGGGACAATAGGTCGCAAAATCTTGAATAAATATATGTTGATATGTAAGTGTGATAAAAATTGTGTCGGAAGTGTGATAAGTTAGGTAAGATAATTAAGAAAAGTCAATAAAAGCCTATTTCATGGATTTAGGGACTTAGCCATTTTGGCACTAATGGTCGACAATACATCAATGACTTGAAGACTTTTTGAGCTAACAATTGGACTTTGGACATGAGGCCAAATTAACTTTATTAATTACAAAGATTTTGTGGTCTTAACATTAATTTTTGGCCGATAGATTAAAAGCAGATATGAAGAAAGATAAAGCACACTTGACATAAAGATAAAGCAGTAATCAGTCTCTCTTTGATGTGATAGAGCAACACGGATCTAGTTTCTGTGAAAATAGAAACAGCAATGTAGGTCAAAATGAGTCTCCTTGGTCGCTTTCATCTGTGTCGTATCCGTGAGAGAGGAACTTATGGAGTTGTTGTTCCCATACATTGAATGAGGGCTCTGGCGGAGTGGAATGTGGGTCTACCATATCTTGATCTTCTCCAGGTGAGCTGGTCTGGATGAGGGATGTGCTGGCTTCCTCTTGGATTTGGGTGTCGGTTGGATAAGGTTGGGAGTCTTGAAAGAGGGATAAGTCAAGATTGGGTTGGTGTTGGTCAAGTTCTGTCGGGACAACTGGCTGAGATTGAGTAGGTTCTGTCGGGACAACTGGCTGAGATTGGGTAGGTTCTGTCGGGACAGTTAGCTGAGGCCATTGGTGAAGGTTATCCATTACTTGTCTGTATCTGGCATAATAAGTCATGTTTGGGATATGGTGATGATGAGTAGAGTAATCTGTATTTCTGAGATGTGAAAGATGATATTTTTGTCTTTGTTGGAATTTGAGTATATTGGCAAAATTCAGGTCTTCTGTAAAGTCAGCTTCAACTTGTTCCCAAGGTGCAGCATCTTCTGAGGAGATCCAAACAGACGGAGGAATTATTTGATTTTCCTGAGCAAGAATTCTTTCAAGTTCTCTCTTTTGCTGAATTACTTCTTCAGGCCAGAGCTTAATTGATCCCTTTAGTGAAAGGGTAAATGTGAAGTAATCCTTAACAGTGGGGTAATAATGAATCTCGTGATCTGAAATAATCATACCCTTCCGTTGGAGAAGTAAGACTGACCAAAGATGTTGTCTGGGGACTGCAGCATTTGTGTTGTTTGCAATCATGTATTGAAATTTAGTTATCCACCATGTCTTTGGGTAAAACCATTGGAGAAAAATCAGGGCTGGATGATCTTCATCACATTTTTCTAATTTTTGGAGGGTTCTAAGTAATGGGAATTCCATGGCGATTGTATACAGATCCAACAGGTACCATAACAAGTAAAGGACAGGTTTGGACCATTGGAAAAATGGGAAAAAAGAGTGCAGGTGAAAGAAAGGGTATTCTAAGTTGAACAAAGGGCCACCAAGAACTGTGAGGCCGTGTTCTTGGACTGCTAAGATGGCGTAGTGTCTGATGAATTCTTTGGCACGGGAATAGAGTGTTCTGGTTTTGATTAGGTCTGAAAATTGTGGTGGAGAAAAAGGAACAGGAGGAGTTATGATAATGGGATTCATTATGAAGATGGTAAGAAGGTTGGTTTTATTTATTGCTAGAAAAGTGATTATGAGGTTTAGGCTATTTATAGAGTTTTATGAAAGAAAATCAATAATCGTTTTGTCCTTTCCTTTTACGTGGATGACGTTAAAGGAATAGTTAAAAGAATCATATTTGCCATCGCAGTAATTGTGCTAGTAGAATCTTTTCTATTTGAAATCGAGCATATTAGAAAAAGCAGACATGTCAATCTCAATGAGAAAATGATGTCCAATAGGTGGACTATTTTTTTTAAGAGTTAAAGTAAGAGATATAATGTTAAGATCTATAGTTTAAGAATCAGGTAAACTAAAGGTCTTTTTATTGAAGTTGATTTTTGATCGTTTAAGATAATGCTTTCAATATTCTGATTTGAATGACAACTTAGTTGCGTAGAAATACTACATTTTTTTTTAATGATATCAAGGTAGTGAATGATATTATGACGTATGAGTATATGTTGAAGGGATTAAAATTTTTAAAGGAGTTAAGAATTTTATGTAAGAGATTAGTATGGGTATTCTACATCTATGTTATTCTTTAATGAATGAAAGGTGAAGTGTATAGATACCCATTAAATATTGAACGAATGGGAAAAAAAAAGAATAAAAATATGTGTGTATAATTTTATAAGTCCATAATGTGTGTCATATGTTTATTTTATGGATATATGTTTCGTACTCCTCTCGTATACTCAGCTATGAGCCAACTTAGAGATAATCTAACATATGAATGAGTATTTATTAGGATTTTGGACCACAATGAGCAAATCCTATATACAAGGAAGATTGCTTTGTAAATGTTTTATGAATAAACTATACAGTTGAAAAGGAAAATTGAGAATGAGAAGAAGAAATGAGATCTAAGTATCCTCATCTATGTGCTTAAGTTATGAATTTCGAGGACGAAATTCTTATAAGGAGGGGAGAATTGTAGTAACCAGTATCCATAACTGGTAAGAATAAGTATTTATATATGTATAAATATATGTATTTTATTTGTATGTTGGTGATACTTGAATTATATATTGTTATTAGTAATATCTTATAGGTTAAGGATATACGATTAGTATTGGGTTTATTTGTATGACTTTAGATTTATTTTAGGGACCAAATTGTTATACTTTGAAAGTTTTGGGGGCAAATTCGTAAATACCAAAAATTAACCACTTAGTATAAAAATACACTTTTAAAAACCCTAATTCTCTCATTTTTGTCGAGCTACCCATTTTTAGAGAGAGAAGAGAGAAATAAAGGAGAGAGAAAGAGAAGAAGAAGAAGAAAAAGAAGAAGAAATTGGAATTTTGGATCTTTAGAGGTATATCACAACTAATTATCAATTTATTGGTGTTAATTAAGTTAATTTCTTTAAGTTTTGATTTCTGGAAATATGTATAATTAAGGATTTGATGTGTATTTCGTTTGATGTTGTGAGAATTGATGATGATCTATAAGATAGTTTGATAAATCATGATGAATTATGAAATTTCTGCTGGATAACCTCTTGATCTAGGAATTTTATAAATTGTTGTGATTCGATTCTGGTTTTTAATTTTGAGTATATGAAATTAGACATGTTTAGGATCATCTGAGACTTTGAATCGACTGAAAATCTCGGAAATTGAATTTGTAGTGAATTTACCAAAATGACCCTGGAATTCTGGAAATTTCCTGTGTAAACAGTATGATACAGTGGAAAATAATTTTTGACCTGCTGAATGATCTTTAAAAATTATGAATTTGTGGAATATGATAATTTTATATGTCTAATATGATATACTCGGAATTGAGAATTTGGATCAATGTGGTTGAAGTGTTATGAATTTCTAAAGTGTATTAGCTCATTGTAGTATTTGATTAACATATTTTTAAAGTTATGAAATAAAATAGGTTTAAAATACTTTTGGCAGTTATTTAAAATCCAAATATTTATCATGGACTGATATATGTGTCAAGAGTAATTATGTGGTAGTTTTATAATTTTTGAGTTAGTATATGATTTTATAAAATTGGGAGATTGAATACTGTTCAGTAAGTATCTTGATCCTGTCAGGTTTGTAGTTTGGATTCGATGGTGTGTATGGAATGGATTGTGTAGGAATTTTGATATAATATTCATATATAAGAAGTATATATGAGTCAAGAATGATATATTCTGATTTCGGAGTAATTGGACATCATTTGATGTATTAGAAATTTTTGTTAAGTGTAAGTGGTCAGAATGACAGGTTTTGAGAAACTAAATATTTAGACCAATTTGATGTGATAAATGCATTGTGTATAATTTTGTAAGCTATTTAAAGTATTTTGTGTGAATTGTGAGGCTTATGAAAGGATTAATCTCCATTGATAGGTCAAGGAGATTTAAGCCTTGTAGCTGAAAGTGTTAAGAGGTAAGTATACTAGACTTACTACTGGAATCACAATAAACATAATAATTGTTTTGTATGATTTTGTAAATGGGGTTAAGAATATGTTTATGATATGTCAAAGTATATTTTGATATGAAATGTAAATATATGTTTATGAATGTGAGCATTGACATTGAGCATGGACATACATGTGTTTTTGAAAGTGAGCTTTCCAAAATAAGATGCGTTTAACAAAGAAAGCTTTTGAAGTGTAATATGTCCATGAGAAATATTTTGTGATTTGAGGGTACTTGAACTCGCTGTTAACTTAGTAGGCATTTTATGTGATTTGTGGAGCCTTTATGTGTGGCCTTTCCTTCGGGATTGGTATATGTTATGTGTTCCGTATGTAGGGAGGATCCTATTGGTACCTAAAGGAAGTGTGAGTCATCACATTCGTGTGGTGGCGTATTGGTACATGTGAGAGGACTCACCGATGATCAGGGTGAGGGTTTGGCTTTTACCTTCGGGCATAAGCGTTATATATGTGTGATTTAAAGACCTCACTTGTACTATTCCTCTCATACGGTATGTCACCTACGAGTGACATTTGGCTCATTATGTGATATGTGATATGTAAGTCCTACTAAGTAGTAGTTGAGTGATGGTATTCCTATTATGTGTTTTGAAAGAATGTGTAAGCGCTTACATGATATGTGATTTGATAAGATTATGATTTTGATTGATCACAGCATATCATACATATGCATTGTGTACATATATGTATTTGTATTTGATATATGAAAAATTAGTATGCTTACTGAGTTTTATACTCATTATAGTTTATGGTGATTTCAGGTAAATAAGGTACATGTGTGCTTAGCGGATTTGGCAAGGCTTCTGCTGTTCCTTGGGTTCCCTAAGTTGCTAGGTTGTTGTGTGTTTCATTTGGGGACACGTGGGATAGGATATTTGGTTTGTCCCTATTGAATAAATACTTATGTATTATTTCATTGTGTGTGGATTGGATTTGGTTTAAGTTTTATAAAGTGTGGTTATTGGATGATTTTAAGTAAGAATTTGCAATGGATATATTCTGGGCTCCCGGTAACAAAGTTGCTACTGGTGACGTAGTAGAGTGTTAATCTCTGAGAAAACTCTGCGTATCTCCGGTTTAATAATTGTCCCAGTCATAATTCAATTGCTATAATTCTGAAAGAAATTGAAATGAATGTTTAAATATTGTCAAGAGAAGTTTATATTTATATGTTAGGTTATGGTTGATTTTAGTGTTGAACTTACTAGCAACTTGCTAAGGATTTCTGTGTTGAACGAAAGTTGAAAATTTTGTGTAATATTATTTATGAGTGCACATGCAGTGAATGAATGTAAGTGATGTCGTGTGTCGGATCGTTTGGGTCTGGGGCGTGACAACTTTTATTGGTATCAGAGCTAAGATATGATTCTGTAGACTTTTAAGTGTCGAGTCAAGGGAACCGAGCAGATGCCAAATCCTTAGGATTGTATTTGTAGCTTTGTTGTGTAAAAGTTTGACATATTCCTTAAATTTTGTATGATTTTGTGAAGATGACACAGTATCCAAGAGCTGCTAAGATTGTTGTTGTTGTGGATAATGGTACCTTGTGGATCTAAATGGTAACATTTAGATTTTCTTTTAAGTTATGACTAATATGCTTAGTAAGAGTGATGTTGAATATCTTATAATGATAATTTGCATGTGATAGAGCAAATTGAGATAATTTTCTCAATGACAAAATATAGAGAAGTAGAGTATTGAAGACATCAATTGAAACAACTTTTATTGAAAAGGAAAACAACAACACAACAACAATAGCAGCAACAAAAATACAATAGAGGCTACGGAGTGAGATTTAAGTCTATTTTGCGCTTCTTCTGACTGTCATGAGTAGACCAATCTAACTGATGCAATGTTGGATTAGACAGAGGAATAAAAGACTGCAATTGATCAATCAGTTGATCAACAGTTGGAGCTGAAATAAGAATCCGCCGTGCTAGAAGTGGGATGAATTGTGTTCCCGCTGCATAGTCAAGAAAAGATATCAACCCGTCGTAAAAACCATTAACATTTAACAAACCAATGGGTTTTTGGTGGATTTGTAATTGTGCCCATGAGACAATTTGAAAAATTTCCTCCAAGGTCCCGAA
The DNA here is from genome assembly GCA_946807835.1 of Ailanthus altissimus. NCBI lineage: Eukaryota > Viridiplantae > Streptophyta > Magnoliopsida > Sapindales > Simaroubaceae > Ailanthus > Ailanthus altissimus. Next base: position 29,687,638 of record OX327684.1, read on the forward strand.
ACCTTCTGGTAGAGCTATGAAAGCATCCGCATGCCTAAGCATTTGAGCCATTCGCTCGTGCATAGATGAGACTTGTAACTTATCCCCAATTGTTTTTCCTACAACATTTTCAATAGTTAGAGGTTTTGGAATGATACCCAAAACTCGACTACCTTTATTGTGTGCAGCTTTTGCCACAGACCCCATTAACCCTCGGTTACCTCCTCCATATACTAAATGTATATTTCGCTCAGCTAATACCTTACCAAGATTTTCTGCAACTTTTGTAAACTCTTCAGTATTCCCAGGGTTGGATCCACAAAAGACACAAATTTTTGTGAATCGACGAGCTGAGGTTTCCTCCATTGTTATGCTCACCCTAATCTTTGAATATTTTTGAGTTTGTATAAGGATGCAATAATAATGTATTTATAGAGAAACAAATTGATAATAGTTGTAGAGCATATGTGTAAGTATGTTCAAGTATATATTTTTCTCGATTCTTGTGAGGTAAAACAAAAAAAAGAGAATGAGTTTTACTTTATCATTTTATAAGGGACAATAGGTCGCAAAATCTTGAATAAATATATGTTGATATGTAAGTGTGATAAAAATTGTGTCGGAAGTGTGATAAGTTAGGTAAGATAATTAAGAAAAGTCAATAAAAGCCTATTTCATGGATTTAGGGACTTAGCCATTTTGGCACTAATGGTCGACAATACATCAATGACTTGAAGACTTTTTGAGCTAACAATTGGACTTTGGACATGAGGCCAAATTAACTTTATTAATTACAAAGATTTTGTGGTCTTAACATTAATTTTTGGCCGATAGATTAAAAGCAGATATGAAGAAAGATAAAGCACACTTGACATAAAGATAAAGCAGTAATCAGTCTCTCTTTGATGTGATAGAGCAACACGGATCTAGTTTCTGTGAAAATAGAAACAGCAATGTAGGTCAAAATGAGTCTCCTTGGTCGCTTTCATCTGTGTCGTATCCGTGAGAGAGGAACTTATGGAGTTGTTGTTCCCATACATTGAATGAGGGCTCTGGCGGAGTGGAATGTGGGTCTACCATATCTTGATCTTCTCCAGGTGAGCTGGTCTGGATGAGGGATGTGCTGGCTTCCTCTTGGATTTGGGTGTCGGTTGGATAAGGTTGGGAGTCTTGAAAGAGGGATAAGTCAAGATTGGGTTGGTGTTGGTCAAGTTCTGTCGGGACAACTGGCTGAGATTGAGTAGGTTCTGTCGGGACAACTGGCTGAGATTGGGTAGGTTCTGTCGGGACAGTTAGCTGAGGCCATTGGTAAAGGTTATCCATTACTTGTCTGTATCTGGCATAATAAGTCATGTTTGGGATATGGTGATGATGAGTAGAGTAATCTGTATTTCTGAGATGTGAAAGATGATATTTTTGTCTTTGTTGGAATTTGAGTATATTGGCAAAATTCAGGTCTTCTGTAAAGTCAGCTTCAACTTGTTCCCAAGGTGCAGCATCTTCTGAGGAGATCCAAACAGACGGAGGAATTATTTGATTTTCCTGAGCAAGAATTCTTTCAAGTTCTCTCTTTTGCTGAATTACTTCTTCAGGCCAGAGCTTAATTGATCCCTTTAGTGAAAGGGTAAATGTGAAGTAATCCTTAACAGTGGGGTAATAATGAATCTCGTGATCTGAAATAATCATACCCTTCCGTTGGAGAAGTAAGACTGACCAAAGATGTTGTCTGGGGACTGCAGCATTTGTGTTGTTTGCAATCATGTATTGAAATTTAGTTATCCACCATGTCTTTGGGTAAAACCATTGGAGAAAAATCAGGGCTGGATGATCTTCATCACATTTTTCTAATTTTTGGAGGGTTCTAAGTAATGGGAATTCCATGGCGATTGTATACAGATCCAACAGGTACCATAACAAGTAAAGGACAGGTTTGGACCATTGGAAAAATGGGAAAAAAGAGTGCAGGTGAAAGAAAGGGTATTCTAAGTTGAACAAAGGGCCACCAAGAACTGTGAGGCCGTGTTCTTGGACTGCTAAGATGGCGTAGTGTCTGATGAATTCTTTGGCACGGGAATGGAGTGTTCTGGTTTTGATTAGGTCTGAAAATTGTGGTGGAGAAAAAGGAACAGGAGGAGTTATGATAATGGGATTCATTATGAAGATGGTAAGAAGGTTGGTTTTATTTATTGCTAGAAAAGTGATTATGAGGTTTAGGCTATTTATAGAGTTTTATGAAAGAAAATCAATAATCGTTTTGTCCTTTCCTTTTACGTGGATGACGTTAAAGGAATAGTTAAAAGAATCATATTTGCCATCGCAGTAATTGTGCTAGTAGAATCTTTTCTATTTGAAATCGAGCATATTAGAAAAAGCAGACATGTCAATCTCAATGAGAAAATGATGTCCAATAGGTGGACTATTTTTTTTAAGAGTTAAAGTAAGAGATATAATGTTAAGATCTATAGTTTAAGAATCAGGTAAACTAAAGGTCTTTTTATTGAAGTTGATTTTTGATCGTTTAAGATAATGCTTTCAATATTCTGATTTGAATGACAACTTAGTTGCGTAGAAATACTACATTTTTTTTTAATGATATCAAGGTAGTGAATGATATTATGACGTATGAGTATATGTTGAAGGGATTAAAATTTTTAAAGGAGTTAAGAATTTTATGTAAGAGATTAGTATGGGTATTCTACATCTATGTTATTCTTTAATGAATGAAAGGTGAAGTGTATAGATACCCATTAAATATTGAACGAATGGGAAAAAAAAAGAATAAAAATATGTGTGTATAATTTTATAAGTCCATAATGTGTGTCATATGTTTATTTTATGGATATATGTTTCGTACTCCTCTCGTATACTCAGCTATGAGCCAACTTAGAGATAATCTAACATATGAATGAGTATTTATTAGGATTTTGGACCACAATGAGCAAATCCTATATACAAGGAAGATTGCTTTGTAAATGTTTTATGAATAAACTATACAGTTGAAAAGGAAAATTGAGAATGAGAAGAAGAAATGAGATCTAAGTATCCTCATCTATGTGCTTAAGTTATGAATTTCGAGGACGAAATTCTTATAAGGAGGGGAGAATTGTAGTAACCAGTATCCATAACTGGTAAGAATAAGTATTTATATATGTATAAATATATGTATTTTATTTGTATGTTGGTGATACTTGAATTATATATTGTTATTAGTAATATTTTATAGGTTAAGGATATACGATTAGTATTGGGTTTATTTGTATGACTTTAGATTTATTTTAGGGACCAAATTGTTATACTTTGAAAGTTTTAGGGGCAAATTCGTAAATACCAAAAATTAACCACTTAGTATAAAAATACACTTTTAAAAACCCTAATTCTCTCATTTTTGTCGAGCTACCCATTTTTAGAGAGAGAAGAGAGAAATAAAGGAGAGAGAAAGAGAAGAAGAAGAAGAAAAAGAAGAAGAAATTGGAATTTTGGATCTTTAGAGGTATATCACAACTAATTATCAATTTATTGGTGTTAATTAAGTTAATTTCTTTAAGTTTTGATTTCTGGAAATATGTATAATTAAGGATTTGATGTGTATTTCGTTTGATGTTGTGAGAATTGATGATGATCTATAAGATAGTTTGATAAATCATGATGAATTATGAAATTTCTGCTGGATAACCTCTTGATCTAGGAATTTTATAAATTGTTGTGATTCGATTCTGGTTTTGAATTTTGAGTATATGAAATTAGACATGTTTAGGATCATCTGAGACTTTGAATCGACTGAAAATCTCGGAAATTGAATTTGTAGTGAATTTACCAAAATGACCCTGGAATTCTGGAAATTTCCTGTGTAAACAGTATGATACAGTGGAAAATAATTTTTGACCTGCTGAATGATCTTTAAAAATTATGAATTTGTGGAATATGATAATTTTATATGTCTAATATGATATACTCGGAATTGAGAATTTGGATCAATGTGGTTGAAGTGTTATGAATTTCTAAAGTGTATTAGCTCATTGTAGTATTTGATTAACATATTTTTAAAGTTATGAAATAAAATAGGTTTAAAATACTTTTGGCAGTTATTTAAAATCCAAATATTTATCATGGACTGATATATGTGTCAAGAGTAATTATGTGGTAGTTTTATAATTTTTGAGTTAGTATATGATTTTATAAAATTGGGAGATTGAATACTGTTCAGTAAGTATCTTGATCCTGTCAGGTTTGTAGTTTGGATTCGATGGTGTGTATGGAATGGATTGTGTAGGAATTTTGATATAATATTCATATATAAGAAGTATATATGAGTCAAGAATGATATATTCTGATTTCGGAGTAATTGGACATCATTTGATGTATTAGAAATTTTTGTTAAGTGTAAGTGGTCAGAATGACAGGTTTTGAGAAACTAAATATTTAGACCAATTTGATGTGATAAATGCATTGTGTATAATTTTGTAAGCTATTTAAAGTATTTTGTGTGAATTGTGAGGCTTATGAAAGGATTAATCTCCATTGATAGGTCAAGGAGATTTAAGCCTTGTAGCTGAAAGTGTTAAGAGGTAAGTATACTAGACTTACTACTGGAATCACAATAAACATAATAATTGTTTTGTATGATTTTGTAAATGGGGTTAAGAATATGTTTATGATATGTCAAAGTATATTTTGATATGAAATGTAAATATATGTTTATGAATGTGAGCATTGACATTGAGCATGGACATACATGTGTTTTTGAAAGTGAGCTTTCCAAAATAAGATGCGTTTAACAAAGAAAGCTTTTGAAGTGTAATATGTCCATGAGAAATATTTTGTGATTTGAGGGTACTTGAACTCACTGTTAACTTAGTAGGCATTTTATGTGATTTGTGGAGCCTTTATGTGTGGCCTTTCCTTCGGGATTGGTATATGTTATGTGTTCCGTATGTAGGGAGGATCCTATTGGTACCTAAAGGAAGTGTGAGTCATCACATTCGTGTGGTGGCGTATTGGTACATGTGAGAGGACTCACCGATGATCAGGGTGAGGGTTTGGCTTTTACCTTCGGGCATAAGCGTTATATATGTGTGATTTAAAGACCTCACTTGTACTATTCCTCTCATACGGTATGTCACCTACGAGTGACATTTGGCTCATTATGTGATATGTGATATGTAAGTCCTACTAAGTAGTAGTTGAGTGATGGTATTCCTATTATGTGTTTTGAAAGAATGTGTAAGCGCTTACATGATATGTGATTTGATAAGATTATGATTTTGATTGATCACAGCATATCATACATATGCATTGTGTACATATATGTATTTGTATTTGATATATGAAAAATTAGTATGCTTACTGAGTTTTATACTCATTATAGTTTATGGTGATTTCAGGTAAATAAGGTACATGTGTGCTTAGCGGATTTGGCAAGGCTTCTGCTGTTCCTTGGGTTCCCTAAGTTGCTAGGTTGTTGTGTGTTTCATTTGGGGACACGTGGGATAGGATATTTGGTTTGTCCCTATTGAATAAATACTTATGTATTATTTCATTGTGTGTGGATTGGATTTGGTTTAAGTTTTATAAAGTGTGGTTATTGGATGATTTTAAGTAAGAATTTGCAATGGATATATTCTGGGCTCCCGGTAACAAAGTTGCTACTGGTGACGTAGTAGAGTGTTAATCTCTGAGAAAACTCTGCGTATCTCCGGTTTAATAATTGTCCCAGTCATAATTCAATTGCTATAATTCTGAAAGAAATTGAAATGAATGTTTAAATATTGTCAAGAGAAGTTTATATTTATATGTTAGGTTATGGTTGATTTTAGTGTTGAACTTACTAGCAACTTGCTAAGGATTTCTGTGTTGAACGAAAGTTGAAAATTTTGTGTAATATTATTTATGAGTGCACATGCAGTGAATGAATGTAAGTGATGTCGTGTGTCGGATCGTTTGGGTCTGGGGCGTGACACTAGTAATACAAAAAAATCATGTAAAACTCTTATTAAATGTATAATTTCAAGTGTTCATCACTGAGTATTATAACCAGCTAACATTTAACTGTGCTAATATTTAGCATTTATATCTCTCAGCGTGGCTGACTGTGAGCCATTATCTAAACTCCTATAGATATTATCCGAACTCCTTCAAATCTATAATATTTGTAACGTTACATGCATAATACCATATAAATGGGTTTTAGCAATTTAATAGGAATGTACACTTGTATAAATACACAAGTATATGTACATTCAAGAATGATACGTAAGCACTGATCCTAACAGTCACGTCTCATAGTCGGCCACCAAAATCAAAATTTTAAAATCGTTTTCTTTATTAATCATCAGCTAAGGTGGGCTCTGGTTAACCCTTCAAAAGCCTCAGTGACTACAAGTATTGATTCTTTTAGGCCAATATATTTTAACAATTCGTCGAGGGGGGCTCTTTTGAATAACTCTTATGCGAAGAGCAAATATTTTGGCGCAACGATTCTAATTTTGTGATCAATCTATTCTCTTAGGTTGTTTATCTAGGCAATCGAGTTATTCCTCTAATCCTTATTCAAATCGACTTGTATGATAAACTGATCAAGTAAGCCCGTAGTTTGTAAACATGATTACGGTTTGTAGATCAAAGGAATTTTTGTTATTGCCTATTTGAACCCTGATGCCCCTTGTATAAGATCATTGACCTCAACATTATTTTTTCTTATCGAGTACTCGACAGAGGCAGAATTGAAACCTCGGATAATGTGTTTTGCCTTGTTACAATATAGGACCAATAAATCGGCCTCATAGTAATATTCTTTAGTCACCTGTTTAATTACCAGTATCGAATTGCCTTAGACTTCAATTTCCTTAATCCCTATTTCTACAAGTATTTCAAGCCCAATGATCAATGCTTTTATACTTGGCCTGATTATTAATGCATGGAAAATCTAAGAAAAATGACATCTTGATTTTTATCCCTATAGGGATACTAGGATGATTCCTACCCTTATAGCCTGATTGGTCTTCGAATCATCGACCCAAAGTTGCTAGCTTATGCTTATCATACCGATTTTGTGATTAATAGGGGTTAATTAAGTCTAATATTTTTATATTCTAAACTTAATATTTATTCATAGAAATTAAGATTATTTGGCTTTTGATGTATGTTTTTTTTTTATTTTTCTAGGTTTGGAGTCAATGGAGTAAATAAGGTTGAAACTCTAATGAAAATAAACCAAAAACATCAATTTACTATAGTGATTCACTACAGTATCTTAGTGCCACTGTGAGGATTCGCACCCAGTTAGTCTGACAAGCCGAGACATACCGGTCCCAGTGGGCCATCACTGGTCCAGACCTCCCAAGTGGCCTCCATTCACACAAACGGTACCCCCAAGGAATCGAACCCGGGACGGAACCCCCTTATATTGCCTTAGCGATTCGTCCTTGTACCACCTGAGCTGGCCAGCTCTAGTGGTACAAGGACGAATCGCTAAGGCAATATAAGGGGTTCCGTCCCGGGTTCGATTCCTTGGGGGTACCGTTTGTGTGAATGGAGGCCACTTGGGAGGTCTGGACCAGTGATGGCCCACTGGGACCGGTATGTCCCGGCTTGTCAGACTAACTGGGTGCTTATCCTCACATTAAAAAGACGCCTTTTAATGTGAGGATTCGCACCCAGTTAGTCTGACAAGCCGGGACATACCGGTCCCAGTGGGCCATCACTGGTCCAGACCTCCCAAGTGGCCTCCATTCACACAAACGGTACCCCCAAGGAATCGAACCCGGGACGGAACCCCTTATATTGCCTTAGCGATTCGTCCTTGTACCACTTGAGCTGGCCAGCTCAGATGGTACAAGGACGAATCGCTAAGGCAATATAAGGGGTTTCGTCCCGGGTTCGATTCCTTGGGGGTACCGTTTGTGTGAATGGAGGCCACTTGGGAGGTCTGGACCAGTGATGGCCCACTGGGACCGGTATGTCCCGGCTTGTCAGACTAACTGGGTGCGAATCCTCACAGCCACAGCGCCCAGGATTCAGCGCCACGACGCTAGAACAATAGCGATGAACAGTACCTATTGAACAATACCTCGTGAATATCATTTTGTGCTATAACAACTCGTGAACAGTAATCCTATTTTGACTTGTATTTGATGTTTAACCCTAATTTGAAGACAAAAACTTATAAATAGAAGGTCAAATACCCTAATTAAAAGGGAGGAAGAAAAAAGAAAAGAGGCAAAAAACTTAAAGAAAGAATTCACAACACAAAATCGAAGATCAAAGTCAAAGATTGAAGAACTAAGATCAAAATTCAAGCTTCAAGTCAAGATTGAGCGAGAAGCAAATCAAAGAGTTACTTTGATTAGTGTGTCTTCTCTTTCTTTATCATTATGTTCTTGTTCTTGCTGATCTTTATATGGTTAGATAATTTTGATTTTTTGATGGGCTAAATTGTTCATCTAGGGTTAGACTATGTGAACCCAGTATGGATTTGAATTGTGTTAATTTTTAGTTTATGAACTTGATACATTCAATTGATTCATTCTATCTTGTGTTTATTGCTTTCATTATATCTGAAAAATATTATGAATGATTGAGGAACCATGATGAACTTGACAAATGAATTCATGTGTTTAGCTTATGGTAGTTTGATATATGATCATAGGGTAAAACCTATGAGTTCCATCTAGGATAGACATATACCTAAGTGGCATGTATGGTATAATTTAGATTTGATCTTAATGAATTACATTCTGATTTGATTACCATAGACATATAAGTGATTGTTAGAATGTGTAATATAGTTACTTGATCATTGACACGTCCAGAATATAGAAGTTATTCCCAAATGCAGGATTGTCGAAGTAATAAATAACCCGATGAGAACGGGGTCGATCCACAGGGAAGTAGAATTAAAATTACAAATTATAAACACTTTAAAGATAATTAATGCAGTATAAGATGTTTGTAAATATTATTTCAATTAACCAATTCAAATAAAAAATTAAGGTTACGGGGATTCACTCTTAGCATAAGAAGTAAGAATATATTTAAATTTTTATTTTTTTATAACTCAATTGTAATCCTCACACAAAGGAGGTTCCAACCGGAAAATATAGCAATTAAAGTTCATTATCATTTATATATTGATTAGTATTTATTTCTTTCAATTATTATACACCAAATCTTATAAATGGGTTCAAGTATTTATTATGCCAATCTTTATATTTGTCTACAATAAATCAAGACTCCCACTTTACAAGAAATGTTATATAAACCAAATCTTGTAAATGGTTTCAAGAATTTATTGTGCCAAGTATTAAGTTGTCAATAATAAATCAAGAATCACCACTTTAGAAGAAATGGTATTAATTCTACAAACAAAATAAATACATCATATATAAATTTGCATAACTTAAAAATGAAGTATTAAATTCATGAATAAATATTAAACATATCTTATTACCTTGCCAAGAGCTTCACCCTTTCACCTTAGCTTAAACAAAATTATTTGGACATAATAAAACTAAATGAAAAGAAAAGAAATGGAAGAAGAAATAACATGACTTAATAGTAAACAAGAGAAATAATAGTACAAGGAAATAGATACAAAGGAAAAGTATTTTGAACTAAATTCTAACTTTCTAATTACATTCTTTAGGCATAAACAAGCTACCTATTTATAGAAAAACATGGATAAATCGAGACAAATTTGGAGGGAACCACTTGGTTGATGAAAGTCAAGAATGGTGGCAAAATAATTTGCATTCATTATCACTTGGGCACCCACTTGATTATCCAATTTGGAATTGATGTGATCCGAATTAGCTGTCACTAAAAACATAAAAGTTATAGATAAGTCTCTTATCTTTCCAAATTGAGTGATTTCATACATATTAGATACGTATTTCTATAGTTATGGGCCAAATACTGATAACTGTTCAAACTGGGCCTGTACTGTAGATTAATTCTGTTCTAGGCCAATTTTCACCCTCTAAACACTCGAATTGTCAATGCTTTTTGAAATACAATATGTTAGCCTATTGAGTCAGCTCTGCACAGGATTAAGAATCACCTTAATGGGATCTTTAGGTAGAAAGTTATGCCTATTTTACCGAACCTGCCACAAAATAGTTATAAGATAATTAAGTACAATATTGTAAACATACTTAAGTTAAGAAAATTAAATACACTAGTAATACAAAACAATCATGTAAAACTCTTATTAAATGTGTAATTTCAAGTGTTCATCACACCCCCCAACTGGATTATTGCTAGTCCCTAGCAATTCGAGCATAAATAAAATTTGAACACTACCTAAGTATTTCAAACAAAACGTCAGTTTTAAAATCACAATCGCTATAAAGGTTATTTCAATCATAACTTCCAAAAATATTTTTGTGTGTATGTGAATTAAGCCAAAGACTTCTTACCACAAACCACAACATATATAGCCTTAAAAATGTTCCAAGTAAAAGCCTCAACTCCATATCCTTACAGGTGAATAACTTGTTTAATGACTTAGGATTTCACTCATAGAGTTGGAAAACAGATAATCGCTCAAAAAAAAGTTACATTTAAGGACAGACAGACAAACTAACATTGATCCAAAGATAGGAAAATCAAATATTTAGAGTCAAACCATTATTGCCAAATGCCAGCTTCAAGACTTTAATTATTTAATGCGAATCTTACGAATATAGAATTCGGTGATAAGATTGCTTCCTAATGACTTTAGTCTTCTAAAATTGAATGAAGACTTTATTGAACTGAATTGACTTCTTTTCTTTCTTTCTTTTTTTTTTTTTTTAAATTTCTTATTTTATTTTTGATGAAAGACATAAGGAATCATTACAACATAAGAGCAATTTATCACCATAATACTTTTTCAATTTTTTTTTTAATCCTTTAGCTAAGCAACCAAATCATTCATCATCCCAAATAAGGTCATTCCAAATAAAAATTAACCATATCAAAAGATCAATGAAAGTTCGTAAGCTGTTATCTCAAACCTCTCCACTCACTCACAAAAGATATGTGAGTTTAGAAAATAATATGTATACTTAAACATGAAAATTCTCTTGGCTATATATATTGAATCATCCATCTTACCACAAGGCTTAGTATTGTTCTCAAGAAATAATTTCAGAAGTTATTCTTTAGTAACCTAAATAGAGAAAGTGATTTAAACTAAACAATTTTGAAATCATACATCGATAGTAAAGCAAATTTATTTACGCAAGAGTTACCAAAAACTTAAGCAACAAACAATTATACATAAAATGCATTAAAAATAAACCAATTAGAATGTGTTTCAAAAGTTTATAATGTACTCTTTACTCTGCCATTCTAGAACTAGAATGCGTCTCAAGAATACATAAATGAACATTTTACTCACGCCATTCATGATAATTTTTTTTTTTTACATAACAAAGTGATAACAACAACAAAATAAAATAATTAACACTAACATTATATATCAACTATCCTCCCCCCAACCAGATTGAGACATTGTCCTTAATGTCAAAATATAGAAAGAGTAAAATATAGAAGATATCACCTGAAACATCTTTTATTGAAAATTAAACCTGCAACAAAATAAAACAAGCCACAAAAAAAAAAAAATAAAACAAGCCACACAAAAAAGCTTAAAAATACATAGAAATAGATAGGTTACAGACGAAGCGTCAAATCTATCCTGCGTTTCTTTTCACTGTTATCAGTATACCAATCTATCTGACTCATTGTTGGATCAGATAGAGGTGTAAAAGCTTGTAGTTCATCGAGTAACTGATCAACAGTTGAAGCAGAAATGAGGATCTGTCGTGCTGCAGATGAGACGAATTGTTTTTCCACCGCATAGTCAAGAAAAGATAACAACCCATTATAAAAACCATCAACGTTTAACAAACCAATGGGTTTTTTATTGATTTGCAATTGTGTCCATGAGACAATTTGAAAATTTCCTCCAATGTTCCGAAACCTCCAGGTAGAGCTATGAAGGCATCAGCATTACGAAGCATAAAAGAAATTCGTTCATGCATTGATGATACCTGTAACTCATCCCCAATTATTTTTCCTACAATGTCTCCAACAGCTAGAGCTTTTGGTATGATACCCAAAACTCGACTGCCATTATTTTGTGCAACGGTTGCCACACGTCCCATTAATCCAAGACTACCTCCCCCATATACTAAATGAATATTGCGCTCAGCTAACATCTTACCAAGGGTTTCTGCTGCTTCTATAAACTCATTAGTTTTTCCAGGGCTGGATCCACAAAAGACACAAATTTTTGTGAATTTACGAGTTGATGATCCTTCCATGATTACACTCACCCTCTCTCTTGAATGATTTTGAGTTTGTACAAAGATGCAGAAATAATGTAATGTATTTATAGAGCCAAAAGGTATTGCAAAGTTAAATCACATGGCTATTGGCTTGAAATACAAGATTCAATACCTTTTACCAATTTTTAATTTATTAGCTGGAAAAGTCACATGGGTTGTCGGCTTAAAATGCAAAATTTTCAAAAAGGATTATAGGTGGTTGATTATTGAAAAGACATTTGAGTTTGAAATGAAACATTTAAAAATAACAGCTATAGTAAATATATACAAGTAGTTGTGATTGTGGCTCACATCTTCCTTTGATTTTACGTCAAGTAACGGCTTAAACGCCCTCTATGGGTCGGGGATAGGCTTCCCATCCAATTTTCTTATAAATTGGCAAACATGGTCTTTTAAAGTCAGATTCCCGAGACTGTACCGCTCATGTTCTTTTAGGAATATGTCCCATAATTCATGAATTGCAATATGCACATATCCACTAGGATGCGTCTCAAGAGTCGATAAGATATTATCTAAAGACTCCTTACTCAGGCCATCCTTAATGAACCTAATTTTATTTTCACGATTTACAGACACCATTCCTAAAGTGCGGCAACGTGTGTTGCAAGTCGTGCGTGCACACTTGTAACAAACATTTAATCGTTTTGCTCTTCGTTTTTTTGAAAAAGAGCTTTTACCTAAGCCAGGCATGTAGGAAATTAATGAGTCTGAAAATTCACCTGTCAATCTAACTTTGGCTTCAATTAACCAACGTAAATCAACAGGTATATTCATAATCATTAATAACCTTAATCTTTCACATCTTGCTTGGTAAATTTTTTTCAAGGAATTTTGAGGCAATGAGGGAAAACGCTTTTTCAAATTTTTTAGAATGTCATCCATTTTTTTTTTTTTTTAAGAAAAGGGGGAAGAAGAGAAGATATCAGTAATTATGGGAAACTGACAAAACCGATTTGAAATATCACGGAGTACCGTTATCCGCCGCTTAACCGGGGTGCAAAACAAAACTTTAACAAAACTACTAAATTAACCTGCAAGTAAAAAAAAAAATGTTAGAAGAAGAATAAATATATATAAATATGTAAATATGTAAAACAAAGATTAATTGGTCTCGTAACAAGGATCCGACAGGAACGTAAATTCTTCATGAAAAGCTTGGTTTTCTAGAAACGGCTTGAGTCTTTGCCCATTTACCTTAAACACATTCCCATTTCTAGGATTTTCAATGTCAATTGTTCCATAAGGGTACACATGTTTCACAATAAAAGGGCCACTCCATCTTGATCTTAATTTTCCAGAGAATATGTGAAGTCGAGAATTATAAAGCAAAACCTTCTGACTAGTGTTAAATGTTTTTCTCTGAATTTTTTTATCATGAAAGGCTTTAATTTTAGCTTTATGAATTTTTGAATTCTCATATGCATCATTTCTCAATTCTTCAAGTTCATTTATTTGTAATTTACGTATGTGTCCAGCAGAATCAAGATTTTCATTGAAAGTTTTAATAGCCCAGTAGGCTTTATGCTCAAGTTCCACAGGTAAGTGACAAGGTTTTCCATAAACTATCCTATAGGGAGACATACCCAATGAAGTTTTAAAAGCAGTTCTATAAGCCCACAGTGCATCATTTAGTCTTAAAGACCAATCTTTGCGATTTGGGTTTACAGTTTTTTCTAAAATTTGTTTTATCTCCCTATTTGCTAATTCAACTTGTCCACTTGTCTGAGGATGATAAGGGGTGGCAACTTTATGAGTAATACCATATTTTTTCACTAATGTTTCAAATGGTCTATTACAAAAATGCTTACCCCCATCACTTATAATGGCTCGAGGGATTCCAAATCGACTTAAGATATTTTCTTTCAAAAATTTCATGATTTTTTATGGTCATTATGTCGACATGGAATAGCCTCAATCCATTTTGAGACATAATCTACTGCAACTAAGATATACGTAAATCCAAATGATAACGGAAATGGTCCCATGAAATCTATCCCCCAACAATCAAAGATTTCAATAACAAGAATGGGGTTCAAAGGCATCATGTTTCGTTTTGAAATTGATCCCAACTTTTGACAATTTTCACAAGTTATACAAAATGCATGTGTATCTTTAAATAAAGTGGGCCAATAAAATCCACACTGTAAGATTTTTGCAGCTGTTTTCTTTGATGAGAAATGTCCCCCACATGCTTCAGAATGACAAAATTCAATAACTTTATTTACCTCATTGTCGGGTATGCATCTTCGAAATATTTGATCACGACAATATTTAAAGAGATAAGGATCATCCCAATAAACCTTTCTCACCTCCGTTAAAAATTTTCTTTTGTCTTGAGCATTCCATTGAGGTGGCATTTCTCCTGTTACAAGAAAATTAACAATATTAGCATACCAGGGCATTGTAACAGTAGAAAATAAAAATTCATCGGGAAAAGAATCATTAATAGGTGTTATTTCTATTGATGAATCTGGTGTGAGTCTTGATAAGTGATCTGCAACAACATTTTCAGCTCCCTTCTTATCCTTGATAGTGATAATAAATTCTTGAAGCAATAGAATCCATCGAATCAGTCTTGGTTTTGCATCTTGTTTTGACATTAAGTACCTTACAGCAGCATGGTCAGTAAATACAATAGTTGAAGAACCAATTAAGTAAGAACGAAATTTGTCTAATGCAAATATTACAGCAAGTAGTTCTTTTTCAGTTGTTGTGTAATTCATTTGTGCACTGTTTAAAGTTCTACTCGCGTAATAAATTACATAGGATTTACCTTCCTTTCTTTGTTCTAATACAGCACCAACAGCGTAGTCACTAGCATCACACATGAGCTCAAAAGGTAAAGACCAGTCAGGAGATTGTATGATAGGAGCAGATGTTAAGAGGCCAATTAATTTTTCAAATGAATTTTGACACTCTTGAGTCCACTTAAATGATACATCTTTTGCTAAGAGGTTACAAAGAGGTTTAGATATAGCACTAAAGTTTTTTATGAACCTCCTATAGAATCCAGCATGTCCTAAAAAGGATCGGACTTCTCTGACTGTTTTTGGTGGAGGCAAATGTGTAATGAGTTCGACTTTTGCCTTATCCACTTCAATTCCTTTAGAAGATACTATATGTCCCAAAACAATTCCAGAAGTAACCATGTAGTGACATTTTTCCCAGTTCAATACAAGACTCTTTTCTTCACATCTTTTTAAGACCTATTCTAAGTTTTCAAGATAATTATCAAAAGAATTTCCAAACACAGTTAAATCATCCATGAAAACTTCTAAATAATGCTCAATCATGTCACTAAAAATGCTTAACATACATCTCTGAAATGTTGCTAGGGCATTACAAAGTCCAAAGGGCATTCTTCTAAAAGCAAAGGTTCCAAAAGGACACGTGAATGTAGTCTTTTCTTGGTCCTCTAGTGCTATAAGAATTTGATAATAGCCAGAGTAACCATCTAGAAAGCAATAGTATGGATGTCCTGCTACTCTTTCTATAATCTGATCAAAGAATGGTAAAGGAAAAATGGTCTTTTCTAGTGGCCAAGTTCAATTTTCTATAATCTATGCACATCCTCCAACTAGATGAGACTCGAGTTGGTATTAACTCACCTTTTTCATTTTCAATGACTGTGATTCCAGATTTTTTTGGTACTACCTGAGTAGGACTTACCCACTTACTATTTGAGATCGGATAGATGATTCCTACTTCAAGTAATTTGAGAACTTCAGCTCTCACTACCTCTTTCATATGTGGATTTAATCTCCTTTGAGGTTGTTGGGAAGTTTTGGCATTATCCTCTAGGTGTATTCTATGTGTGCAAATCAAAGGATTAATACCATTTATGTCTTTTAAAGTCCACCCAATTGCATTTTTATGCATTTTCAATAATTCAATCAACTTATCTTCTTGTCCACTTGTGAGTGTAGAAGTGATTACCACCGGGTAAGTTTGTTTCTCTCCAAGAAATGCATATTCAGTCCTTCAGGCAGAGGTTTTAACTCCAACTTTGAAATTTCGTTCTTTTTATCCTCATTTTCTCCCAATTCTTCAAACTTTAGTTTCCATCTTTTATTTTCAATCACCTGTACACAGTCAAGTAAAGAACATATGTCAGAGATTTGAGGATCTAATTGTATATTTGACTCAAATGAATTTATTAAACACATTTCTAAGGGATCGGTAGAACTCCCTTTTTGAATATGATCCTCCACAATCGTTTCAATCATGTCACCTTCTTCACTTTCATCCTCCTCTTCATATGGTTGCTTACACATATTAAAAACATTGAGTTTAAGTGTCATGTTTCCAAATGAAAGCTTCATTACTCCATTCCTGCAATTAATCAAAGCGTTAGAAGTTGCTAAAAATGGACGACCTAAAATAACAGGTATCGGATTACATCCTTTGACAGGTTCTGTGTCCAAGACGATAAAATCCACAGGATATATGAATTTATCAACTTGAACTAAGACATCCTCCATTGTCCCTCTTGGTACTTTTATTGATCTATCAGCAAGTAAAAGAGTTACAGATGTTGATTTTAACTCCCCGAGATTGAGCTGCTGATAAACTGAATACGGCAATAAATTCACACTAGCACCAAGATCAAGTAAGGCTTGTTCAATTTTATGACTTCCAATAATACATGAAATTGTAGGACAACCAGGGTCTTTATATTTCAAAGAATTATTGTTCCGAAGAATAGCACTTACTTGTTCAGCTAAAAATGCTTTCTTTTTCACATTCAGTTTTCTTTTTACTGTGCATAAGTCTTTCAAAAATTTTGCATAAGATGCAACCTGTTTAATAGCATCCAGTAAAGGAATATTAACTTTTACCTGTTTGAAGATTTCAAAAATTTCAGGATTGTGATTCATCTTCTTAGTATTACGTAATGCATGAGGAAATGGGGGTGGAGGTGAAGGTTTGGTGTTTTCTTCATTAAGTGTAGGTTCAACACTTTCCTTGCCCTTAGAGATTGATTCATCGCTCTCATGAGGTTCAGGAATTTCTTTTTCAACAATTTTACCACTCCGAAGAGTGATAACTGCTTTAACTTGATCCATGTGTTGGCTTCCTGAACTACATGCATTTGAGTTATGTTGTCCTTTGGGGTTTGGCTGTGGTTGAGAAGGAAATTTTCTTTTCTCATGAATGTTCAGTGCAGATGCAAATTTAGCAAAAGTATCTTTCAAATCAGCAAATGTTTGAGCATTTTGAGAATTAACAGACTCTTATTTTTCAATGAATGTATGCAAGGTTTCTTCAAGATTTTTCCTAGGAGGTGGGATATATGGTGCATAACCTTGATGATTTTGAAAGTTTTGGTGTGGTTGGAAAGGTGGTTGCGAAGCCTGTGCTTGAGTGTCATTCCTCCAACTAAAATTTGGGTGATTTCGCCATCCAGGATTATAGTTTTGTGAATATGGGTTATTGTTTGACCGTTTGAACGTGTTTAAAACATTGGCTTGTTCATGGAGACATTCCCTAAATGCAGGCAAAGTTGGGCAATCATTGGTAGGGTGATCATGGGTTTCACAAATGTGACACACAATTTCTTGAACAGATTTTATTTGACCACTCTTTTTCATTTCTAAGGTTTCGACTTTTCTAGCAAGGGATGCTAATTTGGCTTGAAGGTCATGGTCTTCCTTAAGATGATAAATACCCCCACTAGATGTAGTGGTTTGATTTTTGCTAGGTGCCTCACAGGTACCAGCAGTGTCCCAATTTTGAGCATTTTCTGCTAGTAAGTCAAGATAGTTCATTACCTCTTCTGGGTCTTTTTCCTCAAATGTTCCATTACACATCATTTCTACCATTTGCCTAACTTGGGGTGTTAAGCCCTCATAGAAATTTGAGACTACTCTCCATGTTTCAAAACCATGATGGGAACAGGTATTAAGTAATTCTTTATACCTTTCCCAACATTGGTAAAGGGTCTCTCCTGGTTTTTGGGCAAAAGTGGTGATTTGTCTTTTGAAAGAATTTATTCTATGGGAGGGAAAAAACTTTTTCAGGAATTGTTGTTGCATCTCGTCCCATAAAGAAATGGATCCTGGCCTAAGGTTTTGTAGCCATGTTTTAGCTTTATCTTTTAAAGAAAAAGGGAAAAGCTTAAGTCGAATTGTGTTAATGCTACAATTTTGATCATTATACGTGTTACACACTTCTTCAAATTCTCTTAGATGTAGATAAGGGTTCTCTGCATCTAAGCCATGAAAAGTGGATAAAAGTTGGATAATGCCTGGCTTAAAATTAAAATGCGTTGCATCCGGTGGAAAAATTAAGCAAGATGGTGCACCGGTTCGTGTAGGGTTCATATAGTCTCTAAGTGTCCTAGGTCGGTTATGGTCATTATGTTGGGACTGATTGTCCCCTAGGTCTATGAGTCCTTCAATTTGATTTTCGCTCATGGTGTTACTTAGTGAAGAATGAGAAGATGAAGGAGAATCTAACAAATTATCAAAGGAAGTTTCGAAATTACCTTTTACTAAACGATAAGAATTAGGATCTCGAAACCAACCGCTCATAAAAAGAAACAAAACAAAATACAATAACAATAATACAAATAAAATATTAAACACAGGTAAATAAAATAAAATATTACACACAAGTAAATAAAATATGTAAAACTAAAAGCAAAATAAAGATAAATAATTAGAAGTTAGATTAGTGATGTTAGATTATATAATAAAAAGTTAATAAATAAATAGTAGGAGGCTTAGCCTTCCATTAAAATAAAAGGCAAAAATAACAGGCGAATAATAAATAAAGTAAAGTACGTTAGGAGGCTCGGCCTTCCATGAAAATTAAAAAAAAAACTAAAATAAAAAGTAAAAAATAATAAATAAACGAAATAAAGAGTAGGAGGCTCAGCCTTCCGCGAAAATAAAAACAGAATAATAATAAAGTACGTTAGGAGGCTCGGCCTTCCATGAAAATAAAAAAAATAAAAATAAAAATAAAAAAAACGAATAATAAATAACGAGTAGGAGGCTCAACCTTCCATAAAAATAAAATAAACAAACAAATAATAACAAAACAAAATATTAACGTTACCTCCCCGGCAACGGCGCCAAAAACTTGACACGTCCAGAATATAGAAGTTATTCCCAAGTGCAGGATTGTCGAAGTAATAAATAACCCGATGAGAACGGGGTCGATCCACAGGGAAGTAGAATTAAAATTACAAATTATAAACACTTTAAAGATAATTAATGCGGTATAAGATGTTTGTAAATATTATTTCAATTAACCAATTCAAATAAAAAGCTAAGGTTATGGGGATTCACTCTTGGCATAAGAAGTAAGAATATATTTAAATTTTTATTTTTTTATAACTCAATTGGAATTGTAGTAACCAGTATCCATAACCAGTAAGAATATGTATATTTATATATATAAATATACGTATTTTATTTGTATGTTATATTGTTATTAGTAGTGTTTTTATAGGTTAAGGATATACTATTAGTATTGGGTTTATTTGCAAGACTTTGGAATTATTTTAGGGACCAAATTGTTATACTTTGAAAGTTTTGGGGGCAAATTCGTAAATACCAAAAATTAACCACTTAGTATAAAAATACACTTTTAAAAACCCTAATTCTCTCATTTTGGTCGAGCTACCCATTTTTAGAGAGAGATGAGAGAAATAAAGGAGAGAGAAAGAGAAGAAGAAGAAGAAAAAGAAGAAGAAAATGAGAATTTTGGATCTTTAGAGGTATATCACAACTAATTATCAATTTATTGGTGTTAATTAAGTTAATTTCTTTAAGTTTTGATTTCTGGAAATATGTATAATTAAGAATTTGATGTGTATTTCGTTTGATGTTGTGAGAATTGATGATGATCTATAAGATAGCTTGATAAATTATGATGAATTGTGGAATTTCTACTTGATAGTCTCTTGATCTAGGAATTTTATAAATTGTTGTAATTCGATTCTGGTTTTTAATTTTGATTATATGAAATTAGACATGTTTAGGATCATCTGAGACTTTGAATCGACTGAAAATCTCAGAAATTGAATTTGTAGTGAATTTACCAAAATGACCCTGGAATTCTGGAAATTTCCTGTGTAAACAGTATGATACAGTGGAAAATAATTTTTGACCTGCTGAATGATCTTTAAAAATTACGAATTTGTGGAATATGATAATTTTATATGTCTAATATGATATACTCGGAATTGAGAATTTGGATCAATGTGGTTGAAGTGTTATGAATTTCTAAAGTGTATCAGCTCATTGTAGTATTTGATTAACAGATTTTTAAAGTTATGAAATAAAATAGTTTTAAAATACTTTTGGCAGTTATTTGGAAGCCAAATATTTATCATGGACTGAGATATGTGTCAAGAGTAATTATATGGTAGTTTTATAATTTTTGAGTTAGTATATGATTTTATAAAATTGGGAGATTGAATACTGTTCAGTAAGTATCTTGATCCTGTCAGGTTTGTAGTTTGGATTCGATGGTGTGTATGGAATGGATTGTGTAGGAATTTTGATATAATATTCATATATAAGAAGTATATATGAGTCAAGAATGATATATTCTGATTTCGGAGTAATTGGACATCATTTGATGTATTAGAAAATTTTGTTAAGTGTAAGTGGTCAGAATGACAAGTTTTGAGAAATCAAGTATTTAGACCAATTTGATGTGTTAAATGCATTGTGTATAATTTTGTAAGCTATTTAAGTATTTGTGTGAATTGTGAGGCTTATGAAAGGATTGATCTCCATTGATAGGTTAAGGAGATTTAAGCCTTGTAGCTGTAAGTGCTAAGAGGTAAGTATACTAGACTTACTACTGGAATCACAATAAACATAATAATTGTTTTGTATGATTTTGTAAATGGGGTTAAGAATATGTTTATGATATGTCAAAGTATATTTTGATATGAAATGTGAATATATGTTTATGAATGTGAGCATTGACATTGAGCATGGACATACATGTGTTTTTGAAAGTGAGCTTTCCAAAATAAGATGCGTTTAACAAAGAAAGCTTTTGAAGTGTAATATGTCCATGAGAAATATTTTGTGATTTGAGGGTACTTGAACTCACTGTTAACTTAGTAGGCATTTTATGTGATTTGTGGAGCCTTTATGTGTGGCCTTTCCTTTGGGATGGGTATATGTTATGTGTTCCGTATATAGGGAGGATCCTATTGGTACCTAAAGGAAGTGTGAGTCATCACATTCGTGTGGTGGCGTATTGGTACATGTGAGAGGACTCACCGATGATCAGGGTGAGGGTTTGGCTTTTACCTTCGGGCATAAGCGTTATATATGTGTGATTTAAAGACCTCACTTGTACTATTTCTCTCATACGGTATGTCACCTACGAGTGACATTTGGCTCATTATGTGATATGTGATATGTAAGTCCTACTAAGTAGTAGTTGAGTGATGGTATTCCTATTATGTGTTTTGAAAGAATGTGTAAGCGCTTACATGATATGTGATTTGATAAGATTATGATTTTGATTGATCACAGCATATCATACATATGCATTGTGTACATATATGTATTTGTATTTGATATATGAAAAATTAGTATGCTTACTGAGTTTTATACTCATTATAGTTTATGGTGATTTCAGGTAAATAAGGTACATGTGTGCTTAGCGGATTTGGCAAGGCTTCTACTGTTCCTTGGGTTCCCTAAGTTGCTAGGTTGTTGTGTGTTTCATTTGGGGACACGTAGGATAGGATATTTGGTTTGTCCCTATTGAATAAATACTTATGTATTATTTCATTGTGTGTGGATTGGATTTGGTTTAAGTTTTATAAAGTGTGGTTATTGGATGATTTTAAGTAAGAATTTGCAATGGATATATTCTGGGCTCCCGGTAACAAAGTTGCTACTGGTGACGTAGTAGAGTGTTAATCTCTGAGAAAACTCTGCGTATCTCCGATTTAATAATTATCCCAGTCATAATTCAATTGCTATAATTCTGAAAGAAATTGAAATGAAAGTTGAAAATTTTGTGTAATATTATTTATGAGTGCACATGCAGTGAATGAATGTAAGTGATGTCGTGTGTCGGATCTTTTGGGTCTGGGGCCTGACAGCTTTTATTGGTATCAGAGCTAAGATATGATTCTGTAGACTTTTAAGTGTCGAGTCAAGGGAACCGAGCAGATGCCAAATCCTTAGGATTGTATTTGTAGCTTTGTTGTGTAAAAGCTTGACATATTCCTTAAATTTTGTATGATTTTGTGAAGATGACACAGTATCCAAGAGCTGCTAAGATTGTTGTTGTTGTGGATAATGGTACCTTGTGGATCTTAATGTTACCATTTAGATTTTCTTTTAAGTTATGACTAATATGCTTAGTAAGAGTGATGTTGAATATCTTATAATGATAATTTGCATGTGATAGAGCAAATTGAGATAATTTTCTCAATGACAAAATATAGAGAAGTAGAGTATTGAAGACATCAATTGAAACAACTTTTATTGAAAAGGAAAACAACAACACAACAACAATAACAGCAACAAAAATACAGTAGAGGCTACGGAGTGAGATTTAAGTCTATTTTGCGCTTCTTCTGACTGTCATGAGTAGACCAATCTAACTGATGCAATGTTGGATTAGACAGAGGAATAAAAGACTGCAATTGATCAATCAGTTGATCAACAGTTGGAGCAGAAATAAGAATCCGTCGTGCTATAAGTGGGATGAATTGTGTTCCCGCTGCATAGTCAAGAAAAGATATCAACCCGTCGTAAAAACCATTAACATTTAACAAACCAATGGGTTTTTGATGGATTTGTAATTGTGCCCATGAGACAATTTGAAAAATTTCTTCCAAGGTCCCGAAACCTCCTGGTAGAGCTATGAAAGCATCTGCATGCCCAAGCATTTGAGCCATTCGTTCGTGCATAGATGAGACTTGTAACTCATCCCCAACTATTTTTCCTACAATATTTTCAATAGCTAGAGGTTTTGGAATGATACCCAAAACGCGACTACCATTATTGTGTGCTGCTTTTGCTACAGACCCCATTAACCCACGGTTACCTCCTCCATATACTAGATGTATATTTCGCTCAGCTAATACCTTACCAAGATTTTCTGCAACTTTTGTAAACTCTTCAGTATTCCCAGGGTTAGATCCACAAAAGACACAAATTTTTGTGAATCGACGAGCTGAGGTTTCCTCCATTGTTATGCTCACCCTAATCTTTGAATATTTTTGAGTTTGTATAAGGATGCAAAAACAATGTATTTATAGAGAAACAAATTGATAATAGTTGTGGAGCATATATGTAAGTATGTTCAAGTATATACGTTTTTCTCAATTCTTGTGAGGTAAAAAGAAAATAATGAGTTTTACTTTATTATTTTATAAGGGACAATAGGCCGCAAAATTTTGAATAAATATTTGTTGATATGTAAGTGTAATAAAATTGTGTCGGAAGCGTGATGAGTTAGGTAAGATGATTAAGAAAAGTCAATAAATGCCTATTTTATGGATTTAGGGACTTTGCCGTTTTGGCACTAATGGCCGACAATGCATATATGACTTGAAGACTTTTAAAAGCTACCAACTAGACTTTGGACATGAGGCCAAATTAACTTTATTAATTATAAGAATTTTTGTGGTCTTAACATTGATTTTTGGCCGATAGATTAAAAGCAGACATAAAGAAAGATAAAGCACACTTGACATAAAGATAAAGCAGTAATCAGTCTCTCTTTGATGTGATAGAGCAACACGGATCTAGTTTCTGTGAAAATAGAAACAGCAATGTAGGTCAAAATGAGTCTCCTTGGTCGCTTTCATCTGTGTCGTATCCGTGAGAGAGGAACTTATGGAGTTGTTGTTCCCGTACATTGAATGAGGGCTCTGGCGGAGTGGAATGTGGGTCTACCATATCTTGATCTTCTCCAGGTGAGCTGGTCTGGATGAGGGATGTGCTGGCTTCCTCTTGGATTTGGGTGTCGGTTGGATAAGGTTGGGAGTCTTGAAAGAGGGATAAGTCAAGATTGGGTTGGTGTTGGTCAAGTTCTGTCGGGACAACTGGCTGAGATTGAGTAGGTTCTGTCGGGACAACTGGCTGAGATTGAGTAGGTTCTGTCGGAACAACTGGCTGAGATTGGGTAGGTTCTGTCGGGACAGTTAGCTGAGGCCATTGGTGAAGGTTATCCATTGCTTGTCTGTATCTGGCATAATAAGTCATGTTTGGGATATGGTGATGATGAGTAGAGTAATCTGTATTTCTGAGATGTGAAAGATGATATTTTTGTCTTTGTTGGAATTTGAGTATATTGGCAAAATTCAGGTCTTCTGTAAAGTCAGCTTCAACTTGTTCCCAAGGTGCAGCATCTTCTGGGGAGATCCAAACAGACGGAGGAATTATTTGATTTTCCTGAGCAAGAATTCTTTCAAGTTCTCTCTTTTGCTGAATTACTTCTTCAGGCCAGAGCTTAATTGATCCCTTTAGTGAAAGGGTAAATGTGAAGTAATCCTTAACAGTGGGGTAATAATGAATCTCGTGATCTGAAATAATCATACCCTTCCGTTGGAGAAGTAAGACTGACCAAAGATGTTGTCTGGGGACTGCAGCATTTGTGTTGTTTGCAATCATGTATTGAAATTTAGTTATCCACCATGTCTTTGGGTAAAACCATTGGAGAAAAATCAGGGCTGGATGATCTTCATCACATTTTTCTAATTTTTGGAGGGTTCTAAGTAATGGGAATTCCATGGCGATTGTATACAGATCCAACAGGTACCATAACAAGTAAAGGACAGGTTTGGACCATTGGGAAAATGGGAAAAAAGAGTGCAGGTGAAAGAAAGGGTATTCTAAGTTGAACAAAGGGCCACCAAGAACTGTGAGGCCGTGTTCTTGGACTGCTAAGATGGCGTAGTGTCTGATGAATTCTTTGGCACGGGAATGAAGTGTTCTGGTTTTGATTAGGTCTGGAAATTGTGGTGGAGAAAAAGGAACAGGAGGAGTTATGATAATGGGATTCATTATGAAGATGGTAAGAAGGTTGGTTTTATTTATTGCTAGAAAAGTGATTATGAGGTTTAGGCTATTTATAGAGTTTTATGAAAGAAAATCAATAATCGTTTTGTCCTTTCCTTTTACGTGGATGACGTTAAAGGAATAGTTAAAAGAATCATATTTGCCATCACAGTAATTGTGCTAGTAGAATCTTTTCTATTTGAAATCGAGCATATTAGAAAAAGCAGACATGTCAATCTCAATGAGAAAATGATGTCCAATAAGGTGGACTATTTTTTTTAAGAGTTAAAGTAAGAGATATAATATTAAGATCTATAGTTTAAGAATCAGTTGAACTAAAGGTCTTTTTATTGAAGTTGATTTTTGATCGTTTAAGATAATGCTTTCAATATTCTGATTTGAATGACAACTTAGTTGCGTAGAAATACTACATTTTTTTTTGAATGATATCAAGGTAGTGAATGATATTATGACGTATGAGTATATGTTGAAGGGATTAAAATTTTTAAAGGAGTTAAGAATTTTATGTAAGAGATTAGTATGGGTATTCTACATCTATGTTATTCTTTAATGAATGAAAGGTGAAGTGTATAGATACCCATTAAATATTGAACGAATGGAAAAAAAAAAAAAGAATAAAAATATGTGTGTATAATTTTATAAGTCCATAATGTGTGTCATATGTTTATTTTATGGATATATGTTTCGTACTTCTCTCATATACTAAGTTATGAGCCAACTTAGAGATAATCTAACATATGAATGAGTATTTATTAGGATTTTGGACCACAATGAGCAAATCCTATATACAAGGAAGATTGCTTTGTAAATGTTTTATGAATAAACCATACAGTTGAAAAGGAAAATTGAGAATGAGAAGAAGAAATGAGATCTAAGTATCCTCATCTATGTGCTTAAGTTATGAATTTCGAGGACGAAATTCTTATAAGGAGGGGAGAATTGTAGTAACCAGTATCCATAACCAGTAAGAATATGTATATTTATATATATAAATATACGTATTTTATTTGTATGTTATATTGTTATTAGTAGTGTTTTTATAGGTTAAGGATATACTATTAGTATTGGGTTTATTTGCAAGACTTTGGAATTATTTTAGGGACCAAATTGTTATACTTTGAAAGTTTTGGGGGCAAATTCGTAAATACCAAAAATTAACCACTTAGTATAAAAATACACTTTTAAAAACCCTAATTCTCTCATTTTGGTCGAGCTACCCATTTTTAGAGAGAGAATAGAGAAATAAAGGAGAGAGAAAGAGAAGAAGAAGAAGAAAAAGAAGAAGAAAATGAGAATTTTGGATCTTTAGAGGTATATCACAACTAATTATCAATTTATTGGTGTTAATTAAGTTAATTTCTTTAAGTTTTGATTTCTGGAAATATGTATAATTAAGAATTTGATGTGTATTTCGTTTGATGTTGTGAGAATTGATGATGATCTATAAGATAGCTTGATAAATTATGATGAATTGTGGAATTTCTACTTGATAGTCTCTTGATCTAGGAATTTTATAAATTGTTGTGATTCGATTCTGGTTTTTAATTTTGATTATATGAAATTAGACATGTTTAGGATCATCTGAGACTTTGAATCGACTGAAAATCTCAGAAATTGAATTTGTAGTGAATTTACCAAAATGACCCTGGAATTCTGGAAATTTCCTGTGTAAACAGTATGATACAGTGGAAAATAATTTTTGACCTGCTGAATGATCTTTAAAAATTACGAATTTGTGGAATATGATAATTTTATATGTCTAATATGATATACTCGGAATTGAGAATTTGGATCAATGTGGTTGAAGTGTTATGAATTTCTAAAGTGTATCAGCTCATTGTAGTATTTGATTAACAGATTTTTAAAGTTATGAAATAAAATAGTTTTAAAATACTTTTGGCAGTTATTTGGAAGCCAAATATTTATCATGGACTGAGATATGTGTCAAGAGTAATTATATGGTAGTTTTATAATTTTTGAGTTAGTATATGATTTTATAAAATTGGGAGATTGAATACTGTTCAGTAAGTATCTTGATCCTGTCAGGTTTGTAGTTTGGATTCGATGGTGTGTATGGAATGGATTGTGTAGGAATTTTGATATAATATTCATATATAAGAAGTATATATGAGTCAAGAATGATATATTCTGATTTCGGAGTAATTGGACATCATTTGATGTATTAGAAAATTTTGTTAAGTGTAAGTGGTCAGAATGACAAGTTTTGAGAAATCAAGTATTTAGACCAATTTGATGTGTTAAATGCATTGTGTATAATTTTGTAAGCTATTTAAGTATTTGTGTGAATTGTGAGGCTTATGAAAGGATTGATCTCCATTGATAGGTTAAGGAGATTTAAGCCTTGTAGCTGTAAGTGCTAAGAGGTAAGTATACTAGACTTACTACTGGAATCACAATAAACATAATAATTGTTTTGTATGATTTTGTAAATGGGGTTAAGAATATGTTTATGATATGTCAAAGTATATTTTGATATGAAATGTGAATATATGTTTATGAATGTGAGCATTGACATTGAGCATGGACATACATGTGTTTTTGAAAGTGAGCTTTCCAAAATAAGATGCGTTTAACAAAGAAAGCTTTTGAAGTGTAATATGTCCATGAGAAATATTTTGTGATTTGAGGGTACTTGAACTCACTGTTAACTTAGTAGGCATTTTATGTGATTTGTGGAGCCTTTATGTGTGGCCTTTCCTTTGGGATGGGTATATGTTATGTGTTCCGTATATAGGGAGGATCCTATTGGTACCTAAAGGAAGTGTGAGTCATCACATTCGTGTGGTGGCGTATTGGTACATGTGAGAGGACTCACCGATGATCAGGGTGAGGGTTTGGCTTTTACCTTCGGGCATAAGCGTTATATATGTGTGATTTAAAGACCTCACTTGTACTATTTCTCTCATACGGTATGTCACCTACGAGTGACATTTGGCTCATTATGTGATATGTGATATGTAAGTCCTACTAAGTAGTAGTTGAGTGATGGTATTCCTATTATGTGTTTTGAAAGAATGTGTAAGCGCTTACATGATATGTGATTTGATAAGATTATGATTTTGATTGATCACAGCATATCATACATATGCATTGTGTACATATATGTATTTGTATTTGATATATGAAAAATTAGTATGCTTACTGAGTTTTATACTCATTATAGTTTATGGTGATTTCAGGTAAATAAGGTACATGTGTGCTTAGCGGATTTGGCAAGGCTTCTACTGTTCCTTGGGTTCCCTAAGTTGCTAGGTTGTTGTGTGTTTCATTTGGGGACACGTGGGATAGGATATTTGGTTTGTCCCTATTGAATAAATACTTATGTATTATTTCATTGTGTGTGGATTGGATTTGGTTTAAGTTTTATAAAGTGTGGTTATTGGATGATTTTAAGTAAGAATTTGCAATGGATATATTCTGGGCTCCCGGTAACAAAGTTGCTACTGGTGACGTAGTAGAGTGTTAATCTCTGAGAAAACTCTGCGTATCTCCGATTTAATAATTATCCCAGTCATAATTCAATTGCTATAATTCTGAAAGAAATTGAAATGAAAGTTGAAAATTTTGTGTAATATTATTTATGAGTGCACATGCAGTGAATGAATGTAAGTGATGTCGTGTGTCGGATCTTTTGGGTCTGGGGCGTGACAGGAATCCTCACACAAAGGAGGTTCCAACCGGAAAATATAGCAATTAAAGTTCATTATCATTTATATATTGATTAGTATTTATTTCTTTCAATTATTATACACCAAATCTTATAAATAGGTTCAAGTATTTATTATGCCAATCTTTATATTTGTCTACAATAAATTAAGACTCCCACTTTACAAGAAAGGTTATATAAACCAAATCTTGTAAATGGTTTCAAGAATTTATTGTGCCAAGTATTAAGTTTGTCAATAATAAATCAAGAATCACCACTTTAGAAGAAATGGTATTAATTCTACAAACAAAATAAATACATCATATATAAATTTGCATAACTTAAAAATGAAGTATTAAATTCATGAATAAATATTAAACATATCTTATTACCTTGCCAAGAGCTTCACCCTTTCACCTTAGCTTAAACAAAATTATTTGGACATAATAAAACTAAATGAAAAGAAAAGAAATGGAAGAAGAAATAACATGACTTAATAGTAAACAAGAGAAATAATAGTACAAGGAAATGGATACAAAGGAAAAGTATTTTGAACTAAATTCTAACTTTCTAATTATATTCTTTAGGCATAAACAAGCCACCTATTTATAGAAAAACATGGATAAATCGAGACAAATTTGGAGGGAACCACTTGGTTGATGAAAGTCAAGAATGGTGGCAAAATAATTTGCATTCATTATCACTTGGGCACCCACTTGATTATCCAATTTGGAATTGATGTGATCCGAATTAGCTGTCACTCAAAACATAAAAGTTATAGATAAGTCTCTTATCTTTCTAAATTGAGTAATTTCATACGTATTAGATACGTATTTCTATAGTTATGGGCCAAATACTGATAACTGTTCAAACTGGGCCTGTACTGCAGATCAATTCTGTTCTAGGCCAATTTTCACCCTCTAAACACTCGAATTGTCAATGCTTTGTGAAATAAAATATGTTAGCCCATTGAGTCAGCTCTGTACAGGATTAAGAATCACCTCAATGGGATCTTTAGGTAGAAATTTATGCCCATTTTACCGAACCTGCCACAAAATAGTTATAAGATAATTAAGTACAATATTGTAAACATACTTAAGTTAAGAAAATTAAATACACTAGTAATACAAAACAATCATGTAAAACTCTTATTAAATGTGTAATTTCAAGTGTTCATCAATCATCGACAGAGGCTTATGATGAGATTAGTGTCTAAACCAATCAATTGGTATTAAGAGATTAACTAAATGGTTAATGAGTCCAATAAAATAGTAAGGGACGAGCCAAAACCCTAGATTATCTTTATTTGTGAATTCTACCATTAACTTTTGTTTAATTTAATTGATAGAGTTAGATTAGTTAATTATATTTCAAATTATGATTTTCTGAATAAAAGTTAAGTGCATACAATTTTAGTACTTGATTTATAGATTTAGATTGTATAGCCTCTGTGGGATAGATACTTGGACTTAAAATCTTATATTATTTGATACGATAGTATACGCTTGCTCTTATCTAGTATAGCATCAATCAGTGGTCAGTTATATCTCTATAAGGTGTGAGATGATCGGCTAAAGCCTATCCTTTAACTGCTTTTTGAGGAACATATTTCTGGCTAAACTCGGATAATGCGATCGCTCATTTCTCCAGTCGATCTCTTAAAAAAGGCTTGGATAGTAGATATTTAATGATATCTGTCTAGCCGATTATATGTGCTGTTGTGGGTAGTAAGTAGTACCTCATTTTTCAACATAAGAAGTACAAGGCCAAATATAATTTTTTTACCGTCGTATATCTAATTTCAGTGTTGTTCAAAACCCTACTGAGGTAGTATATGACTTTTTTGACACCATCATGTTCTTGTGCCTATAAGCTACTGATCGATTTATACGTGACAGAAATATAAAGAAGCAAAGGTCGGCCAGGATTAGGTAAAACCATGACTAGTGGACTTGTCAGGTATTTCTTAATATCTTCGAAGACCTTTTAATGATGGATGGTCCACTTGAACTCCTCCTCATTTTTTTAATTTTAATAGGGGCGACCAAGCATGTAATCGTCAAACCGAATTTGAAATGAATCTCCTCAAAAAAATTATCTTGTCGTCAGCTACTGTAGTTCTTTCTTAGTTCTTAGTGTATGAGCTTCTCTAATCGCCCTAGCTTTATTAAGGTCTATCTCTACCCCTGTTGGTGTACCAAGAATTCAAAAAAATGACCAGTCGACACACCAAATGCAAATTTCAAAGAGTTCATCTTAAGTTGGTATAGTCGCATTCTTTAGAAGGCCATCTATAGATCGGCCAAATGCTGATAATAGGATGTTGATTTATCATAACGTCATCGATGTAGAACTCAAAAAATCGACCAATCATGTCATAGAAGAGAGCATTCATGGCTTGTCGAGAGGTCACCCCAGCGTTCTTTAATCCGAAGGGTATAATTATCCACTCATAAGTACCGATTGCCTCAGGGCATCTGAATGCAGTTTTATGAATGTCGGTCTTTTTATGAACATTTGATTGTACTCAAAATGCCCATCCATGAAGCTTAAAACTTGATGACAAGTAGCTGAGTCGACCAACATATCGACTATTAGCATCGGGTACTCATTTTTCAGGGTCGCCAGGTTGAGATTGCGAAAGTTTACGCAAAGTTTCAATTTACGCTTTTTTTTTTATTATTGGGACAAAATTACACAACCATTCCACATAATTGGCTGGTCGAATAAAATCTGCACTGAGGAGTCTCTTAATTTCGTCTGCCATCTTGTCTTCGATTTCTCTAAACATTCTTCTCATGTTCTATTTATATGGCTGAAATTCATCTTTAATTGGCAAACTATGCTCGACCAAATCCCTATTGAGGCCAGGCATCTCGGTATAGTCCCTTGTAAAGCAATCCTTGTATTCCCTAAGAATCGCCAATAGCTTAGCTTCGTACAATGGATTCAATTCTTCATTAATAAAAATCAGTTTGTAGTATCATTTTGCCCTCAAGTTATATTCTTTTAATTTCTTTGGAGAGTTGTGATCGTCCAATTTTACTAAGGTTGGCTTCAATTCTTGGCCGAATTGTAGGTCTTAAGTCTTATCCTCATAGATGCATTCGACCAAAGCGAATGTACACTACTCATTCATAAGAAAAATAGATTAAAGGTTGTTCGATTTTTACCATTAAAGGATGGGCTAAATCACCATTGATTACTTTGGCATCTAGTTTGGCCTTCTCTAAGCTATATCGCTCTAGTCTGCCCAGTTTGAGTATAGTAGTGATAACATTGGGATCATATAGTGTTCCCAATACTACTTGTTTATCTCCCTCAAATGGGTTGGGATCAGCATGAATTATTTCTACTAACCCATTTGATTGCTATTTAAAAATCATCTAATGCATACTCGACGGCAATGTCTTATTTGAATGGATCTAGTCTCGCTCTAGAAGGATGTTGTAATCACTTAGTGTATTGACTACATAGAAAGGCTCTTTCTTTTAGATATGGCTGACTTTTACCTTGACTGAAATGAACCTATCAGTTGGTGTTACACAGCTTGCGAAATCTGTCATGACGACTTCAGAATGTTCTAAGTTGCTCTTATTAATGCTTAACTCCTTTAGCAATTGTAAGGGCAAAATGTTGACTCTAGACTCATTATCAATTAGGATTCTCTTACATGAGACCCCATTTAGGCCGCCCTTCACATATAGGGGCGGGATATGTTTGGTTATGTCATCCTTTGGATGCGAAAATGTCAATGAAGTTAGCTCATCTGATTCATCGTTTATATGGAAAATGTTAATGACATCGCCATCCAGTGTGGACGATTACCTTGGTTTTGATTGAAACTATTCGGGCAACATGACAACCATGTTGATATTTTGTTTGGGGAATTTGTTTGTTGATTCCTTCATAGGTCGATCTTTATTTGAACAATCAATGGGATTTTTAAGGTCAGCCTGATCCTTATCGTCAGGTCTTGGTTGCCTTAGCTTCATTTCGAGGTGGTTACCTACTTTGATCGACCTAGAAGGCTTTGAGTCATCTTGTAGTAATCAGTATCCACAACCGGTATGAATATGTATTTATATATATATATATAAATATACATATTTTATTTGTATGTGGGTGATACTTAATTTATATATTGTTATTAGTAGTGTCTGTATAAGTTAAGGATATACTATTAGTATTGGGTTTATTTGCAAGACTTTAGATTTATTTTAGGGAGCAGATTGTAATACTTTAAAAAATTTTGGGGCAAATTCATAAATACTAAAAAATTAGCCTCTTAGTATAAAAATACACTTTTGAACCCTAATTTACTCATTTTTGGGTCGAGCTATCCCTTTAGAGAGAGAGAAGAGAGAAATAGAGGGGAGAGAAAGAGAAAAAAAAGAAAAAAAAGAAGAAATTGGAATTTTGAATTTTAAGAGGTATATCACAACTATTTCTCAATTTATTGGTGTTAATTAAGTTAATTCCTTTAAGTTTTGATTTCTGTAAATATGTATAATTGAGAATTTGATGTGTATTTCGTAAGATCTTGTGAGAATTGATGATGATCTATGTAGATAGCTTGATAAATTATGATAAATTGTAGAATTTCTGCTTGATAGTCTCTTGATCCAAAAATTTTATAAATTGTTGTGATTTGATTTTGATTTTAAATTTTGAGTATATGAAATTAGACATATTTAGGATCATCTGAGACTTTGAATCGATTGAAAATTTCAAAAATTGAATTTGTTGTGAATTTACCAAAATAACCCTGAAATTCTGGAAATTTCCTATGTAAACAGTATGATATAGTGACAAATAATTTTTGGCCTTCTGAATGATCTTCAGAAATTACAAATTTGTGGAATATGATAATTTTATATGTCTAATATGATATACTCAGAATTAAGAATTTAGATCAATGTGGTTAAATTGTTATAATTTTTTAAAGTGTATAAGCTCATTGCAGTATTTAATTAATAGATTTTTAAAGCTATAGAATAAAATATTTTTTAAATACTTTTGGCAGTGATTTTGAAGTGCAATATTTATCATGTATTGAAATATGTGTTAAGAGTAACTTTGTGGTAGTTTTATAATTTTAAGTTAGTATATGATTTTATAAAATTGGGAGATTGAATATTGTTCAGTAAATATCTTGATTCTATTAGGTTAGTAGTTTGGATTCGATGGTGTGTATGGAATGGATTGTGTATGAATTTTGATATAATATTCATATATAAGAAGGATATATGAGTCAAGAATGATATATTCTGATTTTGGAGTAATTGGACATCATTTGATGTATTAAAATTTTTTATTAAGTATAAGTGGTCAGAATGACAGGTTTTGAGAAACCAAGTATTTAGACCAATTTGATGTGATAAATGCATTGTGTATAATTTTATAAGCTATTTAAAGTATTTTTTGTGAAATTTGAGGCTTATGAAAGGATTAATCTCTATTGATAGATTAAGGAGATTTAAACCTTGTAGCTGAAAGTGTTAAGAGATAAGTATATTAGACTTTTACTAAAATCACAATAAACATAGTAATTGTTTTGTATGATTTTGTAAATGTGGTTAGGAATATGTTTATGTTATGTCAAAGTATATTTTGATATGAAATGTGAAGATATGTATTTATGAATGTGAGCATGGACATACATGACATATATGTGTTTTTAAAAGTGAGCTTTCAAAGTGAAATGTGTTTAACAAAGAGGGCTTTTGAAGTGTAATATGTCCATGAAAAATATTTTGTGTTTTGAGGAAGCTTGAACTCACTGTTAACTTAGTAGGCATTTTATGTGATTTGTGGAGCCTTTATGTGTGGCCTTTCCTTTAGGATTGGTATATATTATGTGTTCCGTATGTAGGGAGGATCCTATTGGTACCTAAAGGAAGAGTGAGTCATCACATTCGTATGGTGGCGTATTGGTGTATGTGAGAGAACTCATCGATGATTAGGATGAGGGTTTGGCTTTTACCTTCAGGCATGAGCATTATATATGTGTAATTTAAAAATCTCACTTGTACTATTCTTCTCATACGGTATGTCACCTACGAGTGACATTTGGCTCATTATGTAATATGTAAGTCCTACTAAGTAGTAGTTGAGTGATTATATTCCTATTATATGTTTTGAAAGAAAGTGTAAGCACTTACATGACATGTGATTTGATAAGATTATGATTTTAATTTATCACAGCACATCATACACATGCATTGTGTACATATATGTATTTGTATTTGATATATGAAAAAATAGTATGCTTACTGAGTTTTATACTCATTATAGTTTATGGTGATTTCAAGTAAATAAGGTACATGTGTGCTTAGCGAATTTGGCAAGGCTTCTGCTGTTCCTTGGGTTCCCTAAGTTGTTAGGTTGCTGAGTGTTTCATTTGGGGACACGTGGGATAAGATATTTGATTTGTCCCTATTGAATAAATACTTATATATTATTTTATTGTGTGTGGTTGGATTTAATTTAAGTTTCACCAAGTGTGGTTATGGATTGATTTTAAGTAAGAATTTGCAATGAATATATTCTGGGCTTCCGGTAACAAAGTTGCTACTGGTGAAGTAGTAGAGTGTTAATCTCTGAGAAAACTCTGCGTATCTCTTGTTTACTAATTGTCCTAGTCATAATTCAGTTGTTGTAATTCTGAAAGAAATTGAAATGAATGTTTAAATATTGTCAATAGAAATTTATCTTTATATGTTAGGTTATAGGTTATTTTTTTTAGTGTTGAACTTACTAGCAACTTGCTAAGGATTCCTATGTTGAATTAAAGTTTGACATTTTATGTGATATTATTTATGAGTGCACATTATTGAATGAATGTAAGTGATGTCATGTGTCGGATCTTTTCGGTCTGAGGCGTGACACATCTAAAGCTCTATTACTATACAACTTTTTATTGAGGCTCTCAATTTTTAAAAGGATCAGAGTCTTGATCCTCCCATTGATTCTAAACAGCTTATTCGAGTCGCCTAAGGTATTCACGCCTCTGTTACCATCTCTTTTGAGCTTTGGTTAGCCCAAAATTGGATGGGATACGCTTCCAAGGCAATCAAAGACACTCTGTCTAAGCTTGTTACTTTTCTACTAATTGATGGTGTTAGGCCTTGGATTGAAAGTTCGCGAAGGCGGTTTCAATATGGTCTTGTCCTTAAGATCACTCTGGATATTTTGAAAAGTGGTTTGGCATTGAAGACATACATGACAAGCTTCTGTTGTGATCGACCAAGTCTTTGATAAGAGTTTAATAAGAGTTTTAATAAGAGTTTTACATGATTGTTTTGTATTACTAGTGTATTTAATTTTCTTAACTTAAGTATGTTTACAATATTGTACTTAATTATCTTATAACTGTTTTGTGGCAGGTTCGGTAAAATGGGCATAACTTTCTACCTAAAGATCCAATTGAGGTGATTCTTAATCCTGTGCAAAGCTGACTCAATGGGCTAACATATTGTATTTCACAAAGCATTGGAAATTCGAGTGTTTAGAGGGTGAAAATTGGCTTAGAACAGAATTGATCTGCAGTACAGGCCCAGTTTGAACAGTTATCAGTATTTGGCCCATAACTATAGAAATACGTATCTAATACGTATGAGATCACTTAATTTGGAAAGATAAGAGACTTATCTACAACTTTTATGTTTTGAGTGACAGCTAATTCGGATCACATCAATTCCAAATTGGATAATCAAGTGGGTGCCCAAGTGATAATGAATGCAAATTATTTTGCCACCATTCTTGACTTTCATCAACCAAGTGGTTCCCTCCAAATTTGTCTCGATTTATCCATGTTTTTCTATAAATAGGTGGCTTGTTTATGCCTAAAGAATGTAATTAGAAAGTTAGAATTTAGTTCAAAATACTTTTCCTTTGTATCCATTTCCTTGTACTATTATTTCTCTTGTTTACTATTAAGTCATGTTATTTCTTCTTCCATTTCTTTTCTTTTCATTTAGTTTTATTATGTCCAAATAATTTTGTTTAAGCTAAGGTGAAAGGGTGAAGCTCTTGGCAAGGTAATAAAATATGTTTAATATTTATTCATGAATTTAATGCTTCATTTTTAAGTTATGTAAATTTATATATGATGTATTTATTTTGTTTGTAGAATTAATACCATTTCTTCTAAAGTGGTGATTCTTGATTTATTATTGACAACTTAATACTTGGCACAATAAATTCTTGAAACCATTTACAAGATTTGGTTTATATAACATTTCTTGTAAAGTGGGAGTCTTGATTTATTGTAGACAAATATAAAGATTGGCATAATAAATACTTGAACCCATTTATAAGATTTGGTGTATAATAATTAAAAAAAATAAATACTAATCAATATATAAATGATAATGAACTTTAATTGCTATATTTTCCGGTTGGAACCTCCTTTGTGTGAGGATTCCAATTGAGTTATAAAAAAATAAAAAGTTAAATATATTCTTACTTCTTATGCCAAGAGTGAATCCCCGTAACCTTAGCTTTTTATTTGAATTGGTTAATTGAAATAATATTTACAAACATCTTATACTGCATTAATTATCTTTAAAGTGTTTATAATTTGTAATTTTAATTCTACTTCCCTGTGGATCGACCCCGTTCTCATCGGGTTATTTATTACTTCGACAATCCTGCACTTGGGAATAACTTCTATATTCTGGACGTGTCAAGTTTTTGGCGCCGTTGCCGGGGAGGTAACGTTAATATTTTGTTTTGTTATTGTTTGTTTGTTTATTTTATTTTCATGGAAGGCTGAGCCTCCTACTCGTTATTTATTATTCGTTTTTTTTATTTTTTTATTTATTTTTTATTTTCATGGAAGGCCGAGCCTCCTAACGTACTTTATTATTATTCTGTTTTTATTTTCGCGGAAGGCTGAGCCTCCTACTCTTTATTTCGTTTATTTATTATTTTTTACTTTTTATTTTAGTTTTTTTTTAATTTTCATGGAAGGCCGAGCCTCCTAACGTACTTTACTTTATTTATTATTCGCCTTTTATTTTCGTTTTTTATTTTAATGGAAGGCTAAGCCTCCTACTATTTATTTATTAACTTTTTATTATATAATCTAACATCATTAATCTAACTTCTAATTATTTATATTTATTTTGCTTTTAGTTTTACATATTTTATTTACTTGTGTGTAATATTTTATTTTATTTACCTGTGTTTAATATTTTATTTGTATTATTGTTATTGTATTTTGTTTTGTTTCTTTTTATGAGCGGTTGGTTTCGAGATCCTAATTCTCATCGTTTAGTAAAAGGTAATTTCAAAACTTCCTTTGATAATTTGTTAGATTCTCCTTCATCTTCTCATTCTTCACCAAGTAACACCATGAGCGAAAATCAAATTGAGGGACTCATAGACCCAGGGGACAATCAGTCCCAACATAATGACCATAACCGACCTAGGACACTTAGAGACTATATGAACCCTACACGAACCGGTGCACCATCTTGCTTAATTTTTCCACCGGATGCAACGCATTTTAATTTTAAGCCAGGCATTATCCAACTTTTACCCACTTTTCATGGCTTAGATGCAGAGAACCCTTATCTACATCTAAGAGAATTTGAAGAAGTGTGTAACACGTATAATGATCAAAATTGTAGCATGAACACAATTCGACTTAAGCTTTTCCCTTTTTCTTTAAAAGATAAAGCTAAAACATGGCTACAAAATCTTAGGCCAGGATCCATTTCTTTATGGGACGAGATGCAACAACAATTCCTGAAAAAGTTTTTTCCCTCCCATAGAACAAATTCTTTCAAAAGACAAATCACCACTTTTGCCCAAAAACCAGGAGAGACCCTTTACCAATGTTGGGAAAGGTATAAAGAATTACTTAATACCTGTCCCCATCATGGTTTTGAAACATGGAGAGTAGTCTCAAATTTCTATGAGGGCTTAACACCCCAAGTTAGGCAAATGGTAGAAATGATGTGTAATGGAACATTTGAGGAAAAAGACCCAGAAGAGGCAATGAACTATCTTGACTTACTAGCAGAAAATGCTCAAAATTGGGACACTGCTGGTACCTGTGAGGCACCTAGCAAAAATCAAACCACTACATCTAGTGGGGGTATTTATCATCTTAAGGAAGACCATGACCTTCAAGCCAAATTAGCATCCCTTGCTAGAAAAGTCGAAACCTTAGAAATGAAAAAGAGTGGTCAAATAAAATCTGTTCAAGAAATTGTGTGTCACATTTGTGAAACCCATGATCACCCTACCAATGATTGCCCAACTTTGCCTGCATTTAGGGAATGTCTCCATGAACAAGCCAATGTTTTAAACACGTTCAAACGGTCAAACAATAACCCATATTCACAAAACTATAATCCGGGATGGCGAAATCACCCGAATTTTAGTTGGAGGAATGACACTCAAGCACAGGCTTCGCAACCACCTTTCCAACCACACCAAAACTTTCAAAATCATCAAGGTTATGCACCATATGTCCCACCTCCTAGGAAAAATCTTGAAGAAACCTTGCATACATTCATTGAAAAACAAGAGTCTGTTAATTCTCAAAATGCTCAAACATTTGCTGATTTGAAAGATACTCTTGCTAAATTTGCATCTGCACTGAACATTCATGAGAAAGGAAAATTTCCTTCTCAACCACAGCCAAACCCCAAAGGACAACATAACTCAAATGCATGTAGTTCAGGAAGCCAACACATGGATCAAGTTAAAGCAGTTATCACTCTTCGGAGTGGTAAAATTGTTGAAAAAGAAATTCCTGAACCTCATGAGAGCGATGAATCAATCTCTAAGGGCAAGGAAAGTGTTGAACCTACACTTAATGAAGAAAACACCAAACCTTCACCTCCACCCCCATTTCCTCATGCATTACGTAATACTAAGAAGATAAATCACAATCCTGAAATTTTTGAAATCTTCAAACAGGTAAAAGTTAATATTCCTTTACTGGATGCTATTAAACAGGTTCCATCTTATGCAAAATTTTTGAAAGACTTATGCACAGTAAAAAGAAAACTGAATGTGAAAAAGAAAGCATTTTTAGCTGAACAAGTAAGTGCCATTCTTCAGAACAATAATTCTTTGAAATATAAAGACCCTGGTTGTCCTACAATTTCATGTATTATTGGAAGTCATAAAATTGAACAAGCCTTACTTGATCTTGGTGCTAGTGTGAATTTATTGCCGTATTCAGTTTATCAGCAGCTCAATCTCGGGGAGTTAAAATCAACATCTGTAACTCTTTTACTTGCTGATAGATCAATAAAAGTACCAAGAGGGACAGTGGAGGATGTCTTAGTTCAAGTTGATAAATTCATATATCCTGTGGATTTTATCGTCTTGGACACAGAACCTGTCAAAGGATGTAATCCGATACCTGTTATTTTAGGTCGTCCATTTTTAGCAACTTCTAACGCTTTGATTAATTGTAGGAATGGAGTAATGAAGCTTTCATTTGGAAACATGACACTTAAACTCAATGTTTTTAATATGTGTAAGCAACCATATGAAGAGGAGGATGAAAGTGAAGAAGGTGACATGATTGAAACGATTGTGGAGGATCATATTCAAAAAGGGAGTTCTACCGATCCCTTAGAAATGTGTTTAATAAATTCATTTGAGTCAAATATACAATTAGATCCTGAAATCTCTGACATATGTTCTTTACTTGACTGTGCACAGGTGATTGAAAATAAAAGATGGAAACTAAAGTTTGAAGAATTGGGAGAAAATGAGGATAAAAAGAACGAAATTTTAAAGTTGGAGTTAAAACCTCTGCCTGAAGGACTGAAATATGCATTTCTTGGAGAGAAACAAACTTACCCGGTGGTAATCGCTTCTACACTCACAAGTGAACAAGAAGATAAGTTGATTGAATTATTGAAAATGCATAAAAATGCAATTGGGTGGACTTTAAAAGATATAAATGGTATTAATCCTTTGATTTGCACACATAGAATACACCTAGAGGATAATGCCAAAACTTCCCAACAACCTCAAAGGAGATTAAATCCACATATGAAAGAGGTAGTGAGAGCTGAAGTTCTCAAATTACTTGAAGTAGGAATTATCTATCCGATCTCAGATAGTAAGTGGGTAAGTCCTACTCAGGTAG
This sequence comes from Ailanthus altissimus, assembly GCA_946807835.1. Classification (NCBI taxonomy): domain Eukaryota; kingdom Viridiplantae; phylum Streptophyta; class Magnoliopsida; order Sapindales; family Simaroubaceae; genus Ailanthus; species Ailanthus altissimus. The sequence continues at coordinate 29,728,759 of OX327684.1, forward strand.
TACCAAAAAAATCTGGAATCACAGTCATTGAAAATGAAAAAGGTGAGTTAATACCAACTCGAGTCTCATCTAGTTGGAGGATGTGCATAGATTATAAAAAATTGAACTTGGCCACTAGAAAAGACCATTTTCCTTTACCATTCCTTGATCAGATTATAGAAAGAGTAGCAGGACATCCCTACTATTGCTTTCTAGATGGTTACTCTGGCTATTATCAAATTCCTATAGCACTAGAAGACCAAGAAAAGACTACATTCACATGTCCTTTTGGAACCTTTGCTTTTAGAAGAATGCCCTTTGAACTTTGTAATGCCCCAGCAACATTTCAGAGATGTATGTTAAGCATTTTTAGTGACATGATTGAGCATTATTTAGAAGTTTTCATGGATGATTTAACTGTGTTTGGAAATTCTTTTGATAATTGTCTTGAAAACTTAGAAAAAGTCTTAAAAAGATGTGAAGAAAAGAGTCTTGTATTGAACTGGGAAAAATGTCACTACATGGTTACTTCTGGAATTGTTTTGGGACATATAGTATCTTCTAAAGGAATTGAAGTGGATAAGGCAAAAGTCGAACTCATTACACATTTGCCTCCACCAAAAACAGTCAGAGAAGTCCGATCCTTTTTAGGACATGCTGGATTCTATAGGAGGTTCATAAAAAACTTTAGTGCTATATCTAAACCTCTTTGTAACCTCTTAGCAAAAGATGTATCATTTAAGTGGACTCAAGAGTGTCAAAATTCGTTTGAAAAATTAATTGGCCTCTTAACATCTGCTCCTATTATACAATCTCCTGACTGGTCTTTACCTTTTGAGCTCATGTGTGATGCTAGTGACTACGCTGTTGGTGTTGTATTAGGACAAAGAAAGGAAGGTAAATCCTATGTAATTTATTACGCGAGTAGAACTTTAAACAGTGCACAAATGAATTACACAACAACTGAAAAAGAACTACTTGCTGTAATATTTGCATTAGACAAATTTCGTTCTTACTTAATTGGTTCTTCAACTATTGTATTTACTGACCATGCTGCTGTAAGGTACTTAATGTCAAAACAAGATGCAAAACCAAGACTGATTCGATGGATTCTATTGCTTCAAGAATTTATTATCACTATCAAGGATAAGAAGGGAGCTGAAAATGTTGTTGCAGATCACTTATCAAGACTCACACCAGATTCGTCAATAGAAATAACACCAATTAATGATTCTTTTCCTGATGAATTTTTATTTTCTACTGTTACAATGCCCTGGTATGCTAATATTGTTAATTTTCTTGTAACAGGAGAAATGCCACCTCAATGGAATGCTCAAGACAAAAGAAAATTTTTAACGGAGGTGAGAAAGTTTTATTGGGATGATCCTTATCTCTTTAAATATTGTCGTGATCAAATATTTCGAAGATGCATACCCGACAATGAGGTAAATAAAGTTATTGAATTTTGTCATTCTGAAGCATGTGGGGGACATTTCTCATCAAAGAAAACAGCTGCAAAAATCTTACAGTGTGGATTTTATTGGCCCACTTTATTTAAAGATACACATGCATTTTGTATAACTTGTGAAAATTGTCAAAAGTTGGGATCAATTTCAAAACGAAACATGATGCCTTTGAACCCCATTCTTGTTATTGAAATCTTTGATTGTTGGGGGATAGATTTCATGGGACCATTTCCGTTATCATTTGGATTTACGTATATCTTAGTTGCAGTAGATTATGTCTCAAAATGGATTGAGGCTATTCCATGTCGACATAATGACCATAAAACAGTCATGAAATTTTTGAAAGAAAATATCTTAAGTCGATTTGGAATCCCTCGAGCCATTATAAGTGATGGGGGTAAGCATTTTTGTAATAGACCATTTGAAACATTAGTGAAAAAATATGGTATTACTCATAAAGTTGCCACCCCTTATCATCCTCAGACAAGTGGACAAGTTGAATTAGCAAATAGGGAGATAAAACAAATTTTAGAAAAAACTGTAAACCCAAATCGCAAAGATTGGTCTTTAAGACTAACTGATGCACTGTGGGCTTATAGAACTGCTTTTAAAACTTCATTGGGTATGTCTCCCTATAGGATAGTTTATGGAAAACCTTGTCACTTACCTGTGGAACTTGAGCATAAAGCCTACTGGGCTATTAAAACTTTCAATGAAAATCTTGATTCTGCTGGACACATACGTAAATTACAAATAAATGAACTTGAAGAATTGAGAAATGATGCATATGAGAATTCAAAGATTCATAAAGCTAAAATTAAAGCCTTTCATGATAAAAAAATTCAGAGAAAAACATTTGACACTGGTCAGAAGGTTTTGCTTTATAATTCTCGACTTCACATATTCCCTGGAAAATTAAGATCAAGATGGAGTGGCCCTTTTATTGTGAAACATGTGTACCCTTATGGAACAATTGACATTGAAAATCCTAGAAATGGGAATGTGTTTAAGGTAAATGGGCAAAGACTCAAGCCGTTTCTAGAAAACCAAGCTTTTCATGAAGAATTTACGTTCCTGTCGGATCCTTGTTACGAGACCAATTAATCTTTGTTTTATATATTTACATATTTATATATATTTATTCTTCTTCTAACATTTTTTTTTTTTTTTACTTGCAGGTTAATTTAGTAGTTTTGTTAAAGTTTTATTTTGCACCCCGGTTAAGCGGCGGATAACGGTACTCCGTGATATTTCAAATCGGTTTTGTCAGTTTCCCATAATTACTGATATCTTCTCTTCTTCCCCCTTTTCTTAAAAAAAAAAAAATGGATGACATTCTAAAAAATTTGAAAAAGCGTTTTCCCTCATTGCCTCAAAATTCCTTGAAGAAAATTTACCAAGCAAGATGTGAAAGATTAAGGTTATTAATGATTATGAATATACCTGTTGATTTACGTTGGTTAATTGAAGCCAAAGTTAGATTGACAGGTGAATTTTCAGACTCATTAATTTCCTACATGCCTGGCTTAGGTAAAAGCTCTTTTTCAAAAAAACGAAGAGCAAAACGATTAAATGTTTGTTACAAGTGTGCACGCACGACTTGCAACACACGTTGCCGCACTTTAGGAATGGTGTCTGTAAATCGTGAAGATAAAATTAGGTTCATTAAGGATGGCCTGAGTAAGGAGTCTTTAGATAATATCTTATCGACTCTTGAGACGCATCCTAGTGGATATGTGCATATTGCAATTCATGAATTATGGGACATATTCCTAAAAGAACACGAGCGGTACAGTCTCGGGAATCTGACTTTAAAAGACCCTGTTTGCCAATTTATAAGAAAATTGGATGGGAAGCCTATCCCCGACCCATAGAGGGCGTTTAAGCCGTTACTGGACGTAAAATCAGAGGAAGATGTGAGCCACAATCACAACTACTTGTATATATTTACTATAGCTGTTATTTTTAAATGTTTCATTTCAAACTCAAATGTCTTTTCAATAATCAACCACCTATAATCCTTTTTGAAAATTTTGCATTTTAAGCCGACAACCCATGTGACTTTTCCAGCTAACAAATTGAAAATTGGTAAAAGGTATTGAATCTTGTATTTCAAGCCAATAGCCATGTGATTTAACTTTGCAATACCTTTTGGCTCTATAAATACATTGCATTATTTCTGCATCTTTGTACAAACTCAAAATCATTCAAGAGAGAGGGTGAGTGTAATCATGGAAGGATCATCAACTCGTAAATTCACAAAAATTTGTGTCTTTTGTGGATCCAGCCCTGGAAAAACTAGTGAGTTTATAGAAGCAGCAGAAACCCTTGGTAAGATGTTAGCTGAGCGCAATATTCATTTAGTATATGGGGGAGGTAGTCTTGGATTAATGGGACGTGTGGCAACCGCTGCACAAAATAATGGCAGTCGAGTTTTGGGTATCATACCAAAAGCTCTAGCTGTTGGAGACATTGTAGGAAAAACAATTGGGGATGAGTTACAGGTATCATCAATGCATGAACGAATTTCTTTTATGCTTCGTAATGCTGATGCCTTCATAGCTCTACCTGGAGGTTTCGGAACATTGGAGGAAATTTTTCAAATTGTCTCATCGGCACAATTGCAAATCCATAAAAAACCCATTGGTTTGTTAAACGTTGATGGTTTTTATAATGGGTTGTTATCTTTTCTTGACTATGCGGTGGAAAAACAATTCGTCTCATCTGCAGCACGACAGATCCTCATTTCTGCTTCAACTGTTGATCAGTTACTCGATGAACTACAAGCTTTTACACCTCTATCTGATCCAACAATGAGTCAGATAGATTGGTATACTGATAACAGTGAAAAGAAACGCAGGATAGATTTGACGCTTCGTCTGTAGCCTATCTATTTCTATGTATTTTTAAGCTTTTTTGTGTGGCTTGTTTTATTTTTTTTGTGTGGCTTGTTTTATTTTGTTGCAGGTTTAATTTTCAATAAAAGATGTTTCAGGTGATATCTTCTATATTTTACTCTTTCTATATTTTGACATTGAGGACAATGTCTCAATCTGGTTGGGGGGAGGATAGTTGATATATAATGTTAGTGTTAATTATTTTATTTTGTTGGTGTTATCACTTTGTTATGTAAAAAAAAAAAAAAAAAATTATCATGAATGGCGTGAGTAAAATGTTCATTTATGTATTCTTGAGACGCATTCTAGTTCTAGAATGGCAGAGTAAAGAGTACATTATAAACTTTTGAAACACATTCTAATTGGTTTATTTTTAATGCATTTTATGTATAATTGTTTGTTGCTTAAGTTTTTGGTAACTCTTGCGTAAATAAATTTGCTTTATTATCGATGTATGATTTCAAAATTGTTTAGTTTAAATCACTTTCTCTATTTAGGTTACTAAAGAATAACTTCTGAAATTATTTCTTGAGAACAATACTAAGCCTTGTGGTAAGATGGATGATTCAATATATATAGCCAAGAGAATTTTCATGTTTAAGTATACATATTATTTTCTAAACTCACATATCTTTTGTGAGTGAGTGGAGAGGTTTGAGATAACAGCTTACGAACTTTTATTGATCCTTTGAAATGGTTAATTTTTATTTGGAATGACATTATTTGGGATGATGAATGATTTGGTTGCTTAGCTGAAGGATAAAAAAAAATTGGAAAAGTATTATGGTGATAAATTGCTCTTATGTTGTAATGATTCCTTATGTCTTTCAAAAAAAAAAAAAAAAAGAGTTAAAAAAAAATATATTTAAAAAAAAAAAAAAAGAAAGAAAAGAAGTCAATTCAGTTCAATAAAGTCTTCATTCAATTTTAGAAGACTAAAGTCATTAGGAAGCAATCTTATCACCGAATTCTATATTCGTAAGATTCGCATTAAATAATTAAAGTCTTGAAGCTGGCATTTGACAATAATGGTTTGACTCTAAATATTTAATTTTCCTATCTTTGGATCAATGTTAGTTTGTCTGTCTGTCCTTAAATGTAACTTTTTCTTGAGCGATTATCTGTTTTCCAACTCCATGAGTGAAATCCTAAGTCATTAAACAAGTTATTCACCTGTAAGGATATGGAGTTGAGGCTTTTACTTGGAACATTTTTAAGGCTATATATGTTGTGGTTTGTGGTAAGAAGGCTTTGGCTTAATTTACACACACACAAAAATATTTTTGGAAGTTATGATTGAAATAACCTTTATAGCGATTGTGATTTTAAAACTGACGTTTTGTTTGAAATACTTAGGTAATGTTCAAATTTATTTATGCTCGAATTGCTAGGGACTAGCAATAAGCCAGTTGGGGGGTGTGATGAACACTTGAAATTACACATTTAATAAGAGTTTTACATGATTGTTTTGTATTACTAGTGTATTTAATTTTCTTAACTTAAGTATGTTTACAATATTGTACTTAATTATCTTATAACTGTTTTGTGGCAGGTTCGGTAAAATGGGCATAACTTTCTACCTAAAGATCCAATTGAGGTGATTCTTAATCCTGTGCAAAGCTGACTCAATGGGCTAACATATTGTATTTCACAAAGCATTGGAAATTCGAGTGTTTAGAGGGTGAAAATTGGCTTAGAACAGAATTGATCTGCAGTACAGGCCCAGTTTGAACAGTTATCAGTATTTGGCCCATAACTATAGAAATACGTATCTAATACGTATGAGATCACTCAATTTGGAAAGATAAGAGACTTATCTACAACTTTTATGTTTTGAGTGACAGCTAATTCGGATCACATCAATTCCAAATTGGATAATCAAGTGGGTGCCCAAGTGATAATGAATGCAAATTATTTTGCCACCATTCTTGACTTTCATCAACCAAGTGGTTCCCTCCAAATTTGTCTCGATTTATCCATGTTTTTCTATAAATAGGTGGCTTGTTTATGCCTAAAGAATGTAATTAGAAAGTTAGAATTTAGTTCAAAATACTTTTCCTTTGTATCCATTTCCTTGTACTATTATTTCTCTTGTTTACTATTAAGTCATGTTATTTCTTCTTCCATTTCTTTTCTTTTCATTTAGTTTTATTATGTCCAAATAATTTTGTTTAAGCTAAGGTGAAAGGGTGAAGCTCTTGGCAAGGTAATAAAATATGTTTAATATTTATTCATGAATTTAATGCTTCATTTTTAAGTTATGTAAATTTATATATGATGTATTTATTTTGTTTGTAGAATTAATACCATTTCTTCTAAAGTGGTGATTCTTGATTTATTATTGACAACTTAATACTTGGCACAATAAATTCTTGAAACCATTTACAAGATTTGGTTTATATAACATTTCTTGTAAAGTGGGAGTCTTGATTTATTGTAGACAAATATAAAGATTGGCATAATAAATACTTGAACCCATTTATAAGATTTGGTGTATAATAATTAAAAAAAATAAATACTAATCAATATATAAATGATAATGAACTTTAATTGCTATATTTTCCGGTTGGAACCTCCTTTGTGTGAGGATTCCAATTGAGTTATAAAAAAATAAAAAGTTAAATATATTCTTACTTCTTATGCCAAGAGTGAATCCCCGTAACCTTAGCTTTTTATTTGAATTGGTTAATTGAAATAATATTTACAAACATCTTATACTGCATTAATTATCTTTAAAGTGTTTATAATTTGTAATTTTAATTCTACTTCCCTGTGGATCGACCCCGTTCTCATCGGGTTATTTATTACTTCGACAATCCTGCACTTGGGAATAACTTCTATATTCTGGACGTGTCAGAAGTCTGTTGATGACCTTTCTCTTAACAGTTTCCTTTTTGTAACTACTATTACATTCACGACTGCTGAGAGGAAGGGGTCTGTTTCTACCAAAGGAGTATTTCCTTTGGGGGTAAATAACAATCGTCCCTTGTATATCAGCCTCTGTATTTCATTCCTAAAATCACATAGTTATTCGTACTGTGTCACCAGAAATTATGCCACTTTCAATAATCATTTCCCACTTGTTGATCGATTGAAAGAATGGTATGGCCTTCGAACAACTTAATCTGTTTGTCATTTAAAAGTCAGTCAAAAATTTAATTGACCTTCTTCAAGTAAAAAACGTATTCCTTTGTGATATAAGTATTTTTTTGGAACATCTTCTTCTTTTTATTGGGTGTCATCTTCTTTAGTGCTGGGCATACATAAGGCCATTTTTTGACAACTTCGGCTAAGCATACTCCTCAGTATCTGACTCGTCTGATTCAGGTTTCGAGTCGGCGTTGACTACCACAACTTTCATCTGGTTCTTGTAATACATCTCTTTTGAGGATGCCTTTTTCTATTCCTTTTCCATCAGCAGTATCCTATAGTTGGTAGTCTGAGTTACCAACTTATATAGATCATGAAAATAATATCTTTCAAAGTGTTCCCTCATTGTGAAGGACATCCCTCAGACGACCATTGGCATAGAGTTAGCTTCTGATATATATTTCTGACACTGCATTCGAAGTTTTTTGAAGTGGCTTATGTACTTAGGCACCGACTAGGAGAGTCAGTGCCTAAGTACATAAGCTACGTCCATAGAATTCGGTATGGAATCTATCCTCTATTTATTTCCAGCTAGCAGTTGACTCGGGCACCAAGTTAATGTACTAAGTAAAAGCTATTTTTATGAAGGAATTGTTGAATAGCCTTAGTTTCCAAAAGGGAGATGAGATGGCCTTACCATACTTTATCGTGAACCTGAAAATGTGCTTAAAAGTTATGATATTCTCTTCTCCTAAAAATAATAAAAATTCAAGAATTTTATATCCCTTTGCAAAAGGAAGCAAGGTATATATGTTATAGGGTATAGCTTCCTATAAGAAGGATGTGCCATAGGTCTCAAGTCGACCTTCATATTTTACAATACTTCAATCAGTATGTTGCGATCTATTTCAGGTCGCTTGGAACTACTTGTGGGCTGCACTAGTTACATAGACTCAAATTGAATTGGCCTATATTGGGTTTGGTAGATTTAATCTTGATTTTTAGGAATGGACTAGTGCAAACTCTCCAAATTTATCATGTTACCAGCTTGGTCATAAATGAAAATTTGTCCTAATTGGTTTTGATGAACTTGAGAATTAGAAGAGTCAACCCTCTTAGATCGTTTTAGTATATTAACCAAACCATGCGGTAGGTTGGCTTGATTAATCTATCGTCGTCGAGGCTCTTATAATTTAGGGTTTAGTTGACCTTGAAGTAAAGCTGTCAGCTCTGTCTGATTTTGCCTTATCATCTCAAGGTTCTTAAGTATGCTTCGGCTAATGCTTTGATTATCTTCAATAAAAAATTGAAATACTACGACCATCTGGTTGGTCAATATAGTACCAAGCTGTTACTTTTTTTAGGCGATTTGAGAAACCAACCCTTGAATGTCGGCTGTGGAGAACAGCTTGGGGTATGGAAGAGTACTATGGTGAATCTTTTTTAATTTTTGGTTCAACAAGTCTTCCTTTGCATGGGCCAAACTCGCCCCATCCTGCTCAGTTTTTGATGGTTCTCTAAATTGAGGTGGTGGTGTCGCAGACGACTCTACTATATTCTTTCTTATGTGATTTTTTGCTATTTGTCTAGTTGTTACTGGCATACAAGGAATGTTGTCCCACTAGGCGTGCCAAAAAGATGTTGACAAAAAATAGGTTCAGATCTGTGTATGCTCTATGTCTGACTAGACAGAAGTTACCCCGGATTCTTGAGAAACCGAGACTGGGAGATATTTTCAGCAAGTGAGGTTTATTGTCAAACTTAGACTGGGAAACAACAAGTGAGATTTATCACTAGACTTAAGCTATGGTGTAGTAAGCGTGTTACAGAGCTTGAGTCTTTTGCGGAGAATGACATGTGAAGCTCTATTAAGAGATTGCAGAGTTTTCAACAAGTAAGGACGCGGAATCGTGGGTTGAATAATAAAACAAGAATAAAAAAATTAAAAATTAAAAAAAATTGTATAAATTATATGTATTGAATTGCTCATGATATTTATAATGAAAAATCAAGCCTATTTATAAATTATAAAATTTTATACAAAATCTAATTTATAAAAAAATAAATTTTAATATAATATAACTTCTTATTATGTATAAATTTTTTAAATAAATTACAGTATACAATTTAGCCTAATATCTTAAAATAAAAAATTCATTGAACACTTTTTGAACTAACGTCATCAAGTCGATAAGCAGAACGGAAGTGGTAGAGGCAGTGAAGTTGAGTGGTGGCAGAAAAACTAAGACAATGACAGCCGAGAAGAGCCATGTGAGAGAGAGACTAAGAAAGAAATTTGAGAAAAAGAAAGTGTGAAGAATCAGAACAAAACTGTATTTTAGAGGGGCCTGCCTATCAATTTCTGGTTCTGTTTTTAGTTCGGCGCCCCCAATCAAACCAAAAACTAAACGAATTGATCAGTTCTTATCCATAAAAATGAATTGGAATTTTTCGGCTCGGTCGATCAATTTTTCAATTCACTCAAATCGATGCCCGCCCCTAGTTATACATTAATTGAGATACTATTTATTTATAAAATATTATTGTTATTATTATTATTATTACATATACATAAATATATAAATACTGATATTATTATTATTGGAAACAAAGTATTTCTTGAGACAGTAACTCAAATAAAAAGTGACGGAGAATGATATTATTGTAGTTTGATCCCAATAGTTAGTTGTGATTTGTTAGGTTTAGTAACCAATTCCCTTATTTTGTATTGAAAGTTGTTAGAGCACCATTTAAAAGGCTCTAAGCATTCTAATTAGGCTAATCTAATTATAACCATCCTATGACTATGTGAAAATTAAAAAGACAGAAACTCGTATTGTTATAACAACACGTAGCCATCTTCACACAGTTACTAGAAATCAGTTGGACACATTAATAAAGTTTACTACATTTTAACCAAAGTCCCTTTAAGCACTGATTTAATCAATGAGCACTTCTCATCTCTCAATCTGCCGATCGATAGACTTGTCACTTATGTGTCCATAAAGGTTTCTAATGGGTCTTCCTGCAAGCATCCTTGTTAAGTTTATTTCATTAAAAAAAAAACTCATGGACGACGTACAAAAAGCTGCTATGTAGAACTCTTTTAATTGCATTGTTCTTACTTTTTTTTTTAATATTTCTGATCCTAGTTACTGATATTTCTTACTGAAAATCTGATTTTGTTCTGTTCAGAGCTACAATAACAGCAATTGGTGGATTCCCAGGCCTCAATTGGATCCCAGCCCTCAAAATTTAGCAAAGATATTTGACCAAGCAGTTGGTTACAAACTAGCTAATTCTGTATTGTATTCACGAACTCAGGAAATTTTAAGAATAATATATGGAATTGGCAGCGAAAAGTTCCTTTTCAGAGTCTAATGATGAACTTTTACATTATGTTTAACGGTTCTCTTTTTACACGCTTAATTAGATTAATTCGAGGCCTAAGCCTCCCGTATGACTAAAACTTCGTAAATAATTTGAGCTTAATATGGAGTTTGCATGTGCATATATTAGAATGATTTAATTTGGCAATACTATCTTGTCGTGTGTTAGAAGTTATATCATTATTAGTTATTTACAAATATGTTCTAAAGTTTACTTTGAACTCCTAACCCTTTGAGTCAAGTGATCATGTTTAATATGATGTTAAAGTCAAAGTGTTGTTGTAGATTTCCCTCGCATATCATTTCGTTTCATCAAAATATTTAAAGTTTTGGAATGATTAATTTGATATGCAATCAATATATAATTATTCTAATTCCATTACAAGCAGTATGAAGGCAAAAGCAATGAAGAAACGTAATTATTAGACTGAAAATAACTAGTTTGGAACATGTTAGATACGTGTAAGCTTGGTTGAACGAGAGTTAACGTTCGAGTATCATCTATTGTCCTCATTAAATGTGGGACAAATCTGTCTTTTTTTTTTTAAGATTAAGTTTAAACGAAAAAATTTAATTAAGTTTAATCTTAAACGCTAATTTTTTTACATAGTAAAATAATTAAAATATCAAACAAAAAAATAATAAGAATATAAAATAAATAATAAAAAATACAATACAATTATTTACGTAATTTGATCAATTACCTACGTTTATGGTGAATTTAAAAATACTAACATCTTTTATTAATTTCTTACAGAATTTATAAGAAAACACAATAAAGAACATTAAAAAAGATTTAATGTTTAGTGTATTCTTACTCTCTCACGAATAATAAATACTCAAACAACAGTCTCATTCTAACGCACACAAGCATTTAGTGTCTACTTATTTATTCTCTTTCTTAGAGTCTCTTTTAATATTTGATTCTTAAACTAAAAGGTTTACAAGGTTTATATAGGAGTTATTTTGTATCTACTAACTTTAATCCTAATTGGAATAAGAGTCCATGTATTTTAGAAGTCTACAATTTTTCAAAACTCAAAAAACTCGAGTCAAAACGAACTTCCCTGCGTTTGGCACCATGGCGCTGGATGGCCAGCATTGCAGTACTAGCACGAATTCGATCCAGTGTTGCAATGTCTTACTTATAGATTTCTAGCAATGCGACGCTATGGCCTGAACTTTCAATCGTTGCATTTCTCACTTCTTTTTGCGTCTTCGAGTTCCATTTCACTTTTTTCTTCGTATCCTCAAATCCTAAACTTCCTTATGCTTGTTCTACATGTTCTAAATTTCTTGTGACTCTCCTCTTTAATATTCTTCACAATTCTTATCCAAACAAGATTATTAAATCACCAAAACTCAATATTAAAATTTTATTGTACATTAATTTTTGTATCAAAGTCACTATCTTAAATTTGAATATAGTTGATATTGTTGTTACATCATCCGAAATATTATATATCAACTCATCACCAAATTCTTTTCTTAGCTAATTAACCACCCTAATAGATTTTAGCAGTTAAATTAAATACTAAAACTTACAAACTATGGTATTAATTTTTTAAAAATAAAACTAACTTTACATTACATAATATATGATAGATATTAATGGATGACAAATCAATTGGGATATAAATTTTAATTTGCAATTTTGTATATATAAATTTTTTTAAGAGTAATCTACACTTCTCAAATTATATTTTAATTTTTAAATTTCAAACGAGGTGTCAATTAATCATTGAATGAGAAATAATATAATTAATATTTTTAAAATTTACAAAAATTAATCACTCAATAATTATTTGACACTTCATTCAAAATTCTAAATTTGAACTCTAAATTTGAAATACATAACATTATTATTTTTTTAATTCTCAAGAAAATTTCCTTCAATTAATAAAGATGACGTGAAAAGATATATATTATGCAGTTTTGCCATCCATCTACTCATGTAACAGAGTAGTTGTGAATTCGTTAGGTGTAGCACCAACTCACCTAATAATTTATGTTCAAAGTGTGTAGAGAACCTGAAGTTTAAAAGGGTTCTAAGCTTTCTAATTAGGCCAATATGATTATAACATTCCTGTGACTAAAAGGAGACATAAATTTTCACGTAAAAATGAAACTTGTATAATTATAACAAAACTTAGACTAGTAATCTGCTCTAAGTTTATCCTTTAATTACATCAGTTGGCAAGCCAACACTATCAAGTTTTCCTAAATTTAAGCGAAGTCGGTTACACAGTTTGCTTTAATCAATTTAGCAAAATAACCAAGCCCAGAAAAGTCGATATGGATGGACTTATCACCTATGCGTCTATAAAAGCTTCTTATGGCTCCCTCATGCTCATGCATTCACGTACATGACTCAGTTAATTAGCAGGTTTTATTACCTACTTAAACGATAAAATAAAATTAACAAGAAAATGGCTAGCCCATATTTTCTCTTTGGCTTATATCTGGTTACGTTGAGTGCCAACTTAATCATTGGTACTGATTCTTCTTGCGGACCGGTTATTGAAGCTGATGATAGGGATCGTATTCAGTTGGCTCTGAACTTGGAATTTTTAGAAGCAGAATTTTTCTTGAATGGTGTACATGGCAAAGGACTTGACTGTTTTGCTCCATGGTTGGCGAAGGGTGGTCCTCCTCCAATCGGGGCCAAGAAGGCCAACCTTGACGAGCTCACAAATCGAATCATCGAGGAATTTGGTTATCAGGAAGTCGGTCATCTCAGGTCCTTCTCCCACATTTCTTATTAAATAAGAAACAAACTATGCAAGTATTTATGGAAGATCTTGTTATTGCAATTCTTTATATATAGTTCATTTTGCACTAGTTAATGTTAATTTCTTACTCGCGGTCATGAGTTTCAGGGCTATTATAACGACAATTGGTGGGTTCCCAAGGCCACTGTTGGATCTCAGCCCTTTAAATTTTGCCACGATATTTAACGAAGCAGTTGGTTACGAGTTGGATCCTCCATTCGACCCTTATTTGAATAGTATCAACTATCTCTTAGCATCCTACGTAATCCCTTACGTCGGACTTGTGGGTTACGTAGGCACTATACCGAATCTCGCCAATTATACTTCTCGACGAGTAAGAACTGAAAACCTATCTGTCTCTCTTTCTTTGCATATTTCACTTAATCAAAATATAAAATTTTCTTAATTTTTACAGTTAGTTGCTGGGCTCTTAGGTGTTGAATCTGGACAAGATGCAGTCTTACGAACGTTACTGTACGAGAGAGCTCATGAGAAGGTGTTACCTTATAATATAACAGTGGCTAATTTCACGATTTATATCTCCGAGCTCAGAAACCGGCTAGCTATGTGCGGAATCAAAGATGAAGGCCTAATAGTTCCACTAGAACTTGGCGCAGAAAATAAAACAGAAAGTAACATCTTGTCAGCGGATGCTAATTCTTTATCATATGAACGAACTCCACCGGAGATTTTAAGGACGGTATATGGAACTGGCAATGAAAGCAAGCCCGGTGGATTTTTTCCGCACGGTGGCAACGGGAGGATTGCGAGAGAGTTTCTTTCCAAATATTAAGAGCTTTTGCCTTGTTTCTGCTGTGTGGTTCAATATCTTAGAATAAATTGAAGCTTCGGTACTGTTAACAGCTCTCGGTTGTGACTGAAAAGCTCTGAATAATTTGAGCCTTATAGTTTTATTACTTGCCCAACACTCTTGCAATATCAGTCAAGACTTGGAAATTTTTTTAAAAACTATGTAAACCAAAATTATACTTGTCCAGCTCACAGTTATATTTTAACTTTATAAGTCTAAAATTATTATTTAAAATAATTATACATAGCAAAATTTTATTACATCGACACAAAAATGATGCGGTGAGTAAGTCTGACCCGTTTTAGACTTTTTCGTTTTTACAAATATATTTGTATGGTATGAATTTCTATTTTTTTCCATTTTTTTTTTTACTTTTAAAAAATAGCCAAATTTTTAAAATTTTCAAACAAACACAAAAATTTCTTCATCAAATCGTCAACCCGAGGTTTTTATGTAGGCACGTGGAACCTCACATTATAGTCAAACGAAAGGAAATAACAGTTACCTCTTTTATAAAATTTTGTAAATGTCATTTACTTTTTTTTTATTATTTTAAAAATATTTTATTGGTATCAGTTTCTCTTAAAATAAATACTAATCACTTTCTCTTAAAATAAATACTAATCACTTTCTCTTTAAATAAATAAGTGAATATTTTTTAAATCATAAAAAATAAAAAGTTACTATAGGTGACATTACAACAAATTGGGACGGATCAGAGTCCCTATCTCATATCAGATTAGTATGAGAATTTTTATATTTATTATATACTTAATATATATAATTTGAATTTAAGATAAGGGATCCCCAAACGAGGATGGCCCTATGATTACTCTATATTTGAAATTTTTTTATTTTTTTAAATATTTTTTTAATTGTACTAATTTATTTTAAAAAATAGCCTTTTATCCTGTATAATAAAATATAACAAAAGAAAATTGTAAAATCACATGAAAATATAAATTATATCGAGTCTTCAAATATTTAATTATTAATTTTAAAAAATTAATAACATGAATTAAAGTAAAAAATATTACAAAAATTAATAGTTTCTTTGAACTTTAACATCTAAATCATAATGTTTTATTTATAATTCAAACATCAAGTTTCTATTAAGATTCCTCACAAATTTATAACACAAAGTAAAAGAAATTGAGTTAGATGAATGATGACTAAAAAATTAAAAATAGTAATAAAATTATTTACCTTTTTTGTTTGTTATTCTTCTATTTTTTTTTTTCCTCAACAAATGAGTTCACTCTAAATTAGAAGCAAATATCTAATATTAAGTATAATTAAAAAAAATATGAATAAGAATAAAAAATTTTAAAAATATAATGTAGGTAAATATTATATCTCTAAAGTTAACACGTAGCAACATTTAATTTATATAAATCAATAAATTTTTTTATATTATGATTTTTTTTAATTTTATTTTAAAATCAAATATTTGAAGTGAATTTAAAAAAATTAATTTATCTTTAAATTCAATTCAAATTTAATTCGAGTTTAAATTACCATACCCAAACTCACCCATCCTACAAAAAAATCTAAAATATATACCGAAACCAACACCTCAAAAATTTTGCCACCCATACAAGTCACTAATAATATCCCGTTATATGTGAAATAGACTCAAATTTAAGATCAACCTAAATTCCAACGGTATGAGCGTTTTTGTATTTTTTTTTTTTTTTTCTTGCTTTGTTTTCCTTTTCTTGGTACGGCGCTAATTGAAGAATGCCTTTACCTTGCTTTTTAGTTACCATCATTCCAATTTCACTAATGGTTAGGTCACTGTGTAAAAAGACTTGAATCGTGTGTATAACTAGCTATACATTCTCATCAAAGCTGGTTAGTGCGGGTTTACCAGATCGAAGGAAACAAAAAGGTTTAGATTCCACAGGATTGCAAATAATGATGAGAGGTCATATTTGTAATTAGGTCATCGATATTAGTTGATCATACGCAGAATCCACTTTATCAGTTTAAGTTTGCTCTAATTCTTTTTATTACTATGTTTCCTTTAAAATTGTTTGCAAGTGGATGTTAATTACCATGCCTGGCACTAAGTATTGCAATGGGCCATGATCAAGATAATAAAATCAAACACATTCCATATAGTTTAGTTAATTACAACCCTTTTTAAAAGCCAAGAAAAATTTGTATACTAATTAATATATTCTCATCGTAAAAGAAAAAAGGAAAAAAAATGTAGGTGCAGTAATCCAATATTACCTAATAAAAGAGTTATTGGGTCATAAAAGAAAAAGCTCTTCTTATTTTTTAAGAGAAAAATGCGTTTTGGGGAAATTGCATCAACGTCCTAAGCATCAAAATGAAGAATTTGTAGTAGGTCTCGATAAAAATTGGGCTTGGATATCAATCCCTAAAATTTCCAAACAGAAACCAGTGGTTTTGTGAACGATTCTGTTTTGGGATGAGGACATCATTGCTAGCTTAATATATAGTCTTATCTTTGTGAAACCACCTGTGACCTGTTATAATCTTATTTTCACATTTGCTTGAAATTTGTTATGAGCTCAGGCACTTGTTGAAAGTGCCAATCGAGGAAAATGCATTCGGATTGGGGCACGCTTCAACACAATGTCGAGTGGATCCACTTTACTTTTATGATGCTTCGGTGCATTCTGAACAAATTTCAAACGGGGTGGGACACTTTAAAACTATCGTGTGGAAAGTAAAACCCAAAATAATAACTTTCAAGCAGTGACAACATTTGATTGGACTGCCTAAAGTAAGTGGTGTTATTTTTTCTGGAAAACAAATCATACGTTATCTTAGAGAAATACTGATTGCGAAGATTGAGACCGAAAGAGAGTAGTTAATTTCGTACTGCATGGTCGGCTATTTTCTAGAGCATATGATGTATTAATTAGTTTTTATTAATTTTTAACTTTAATAGTTCAACTTTTTATTTTAAGTTCTCTCATATTATTAATTATAGATATTTTTAATAGCATGCATTCCATGAAAATGTAACAATACTTCAAAAATATTCCATATTTTCTTTTGAGGATAATGTTCAACTATGTTGGAGTACATGTAACTATCGTATCAATCAATATGTGGAAATTTATTGCTTCACCTAGGTATTTGATGCAATAATCATAATTAATTACCTATTCAGCCCGGCTGTAAGTTGACTAGTTAATAAAATTGATTACAAGCCGAAATCTAGAGTTGACAATACATTTAATAAATGATTCTTAAATCATGAGCTGATCAGTCATATTATGAATTCACATCATGTAGTGGTGGACAATAATAACGCAAGGAAAGTAGCTAGGAGACATCTATGAAAGAATGATTTTTCTAGTTAACATTGGAAACATATTATTCTCGGGAATATCTTATTACACAAGTTCATTAACGCCCATGGCAAATAAACTCTGGATCACAATCTTAACTAAAACAGAAAAGCAAATTAGAAATAGTGAACAACACATCCCAATTAAGGGATCCATGTTGGATCCCTAGGGCTGAAGAATGAAGCCTTCACATGAGAATTCAGCAACTTGAGCACAGCATTAGACTTAATGCACCGTGGTGTCTTGTATTGATTGATAGATCCACCTTCGCTAATGCATAAATCCATCAGTATCTCAAACGTCCCAGGCTCAACCACACGTATCTCGAGCGGTCCAACAGACTTATCATATGTACGGCATCGCCTATACACATAGTCAAGTTGTTCTTCCACAACGATGCAACACGCTTCAAGTATTTTTGGATCAAGTGTGATTCCTGATGAATCCACATGTTTAATCTCCCAGAACAATACATAGTGTCCTGGCACTGTCGACGTATCGGCATAGCTAGTATATTCTACGAGTAGATCGTTATATGGTTCTAATAACTTTTTGGCTGCTGTAATGCTTTTGTGCAGATCTTCTTCGTTGGTTTTGTCATTGTCTATGCTTAGTACAACGTTCCTCCTGCAGATGAATCGGAATTGTGGTGCTCGATTTTGGAATCCCGTCACTCGGAGAACATCGCCAATTCGATATCGATTCAGTCCTAAGTAACAACAATATTTAATCTTTAGTTCTCACTGCAACAATTTAATTATTTTAATAATGAGTTCTCACTGGAAAAAAATAATTACTTGATGGGAAAAAAAAGTAATATAACATAATATAAACCATACCTAGCTAAGTAATTAGTAATGATTTCATACGTGTCAGTTGGTTGAATTGATAAAATCTCTTGAAATAATTTATGAAGTTTTAAGGTTTAAACTCTCAATCCTTGCACTAGAATTGGGGAGTGTTTAGTTTATATTTCTTATAATACTTTTTTTTTTAAAAAACAAAACTAATAACAGTTTTTTTTTTAATGTATATAGTAACGGTTATATTTAAGGTTTTATTCAATAAAGTATGGTTTGCTTTTGTTATCATATATAAAAAAATTTCATGCGGCCCAACTTTGAATGAAACTTCGTAGGGAAAAAAATGGGAAAAGGACCTTAAAACGAATAATTAAGAGTATGGAGGGTCAAATATACTCGCCTGCAAAAGTGGTAACAACCAATTCATAGTAACGCCCGAGTCTAAGACTCACGAAGTCGACAAGCTTATCATTGGGCACCTCCTCTTCTTCATCAAACTCCAAAAGCGTTCCGTTCTCTCCCAAAGGTATAAATTCAAAATAACCCATGTTAGGCAAGAGGGTAAATGAGACGTCATCAGGATCACTCAAGGGTTTCAAGTTGACACCGAAGTAACATTCAGAGGAAGCATACATGGTGCACACCAAAGGCAACTTCCCTTCACTATAATACTCAAGGGCTGGTATATATTGTGCCATGGAACCAGTGACCACGGCCTCAATGTACTTGGCCCTAGGCCAAAGCTGGCACATGATTCCCTTCCATGATGGACGGCTACAGAGTTCTTCGATTTCGTCGGCGAGAGCAAGGTTTGGCGATGTAAGTATGCCCAACATCGATGAACGGCATCCGGGGTCTGTGATCATAAGATCAAGCTGACCTGATCGGATATCATCGCATAATTGGACCCAATTACGTTCAAGAAAAGATATGGCCCGTAGAAGTGCCGACGCAAACACGGCTCCTATGCGCACGACTTGGTGACGATGGACTAGACCAGCTAGCAACTGGCAGTACATGCTTTGGTTGGTATCATTACACAGGATGGCTTGGTCTGGGCTAGTGAAATCGTTGTATGGGTCGCGCGATCGACACTTGAAGTGCTTGCTTTTGTAGTAGCTGGTGAGCACAGTGCGAGCTGGTAAGCCACTAGGTGTGGACATTTCGGCCTTGACAAAGTACAGGTACATGGCTTTGCCTTCATCTAAGCCACAGACGTACCTGCAAGTGAAATGTCAACATAAGCATCGTGGAATCCCCAGACGTGTCTCATATAATATTTAAAGTTATCTTAGCGTGTGATAAACTAATAAGTGCTTAAAATTTGCGAATCTTTATGATCACTGTGAACAGATAATGGTGCTGAAATGAACATTCAAAGAATTGCAACAATTAGAGGAAATTCTTATCATGTGTTACACGCAAATTTGCACTTAAAAGGTACAAGGGCATAAAGCTAATATTAGCCTCAACCTTTCCCAGGATGAATTGCATGGTGGATCTTTAAAAATCACTGCTGCTTTAAACATATCTCACCGTATCTTATCCTTACGAGGTCTTAGAGAGAGAATTACACTTTAGGCTTAGTAGGAAGGATATATCAGCTGATTCATGAACTTTATAATGAAAGATATATACCTAGTCTTTTCACTTACTAATATTTCGGTTTCATGTATAAAAGTAAAACAAAAATATCACGGAGGCTCTTGGACCTAGGACACCTCCTCTGAAGATAACAAGCTATAAACTATAAAAGTAACCTTCATTTAATTAGGATAAAAAAAGTAATGATAAATAAATAATGAAACTACATGTACATGCGAACTGAAAGAAAATAAAATTCGAAATAGAAAAAATATAAGGAAAAGAAGAAAAAAGGCGGAAATTAAGGATATAATCTAACTGGTTCATGATTGGCGTTATGAGATTATAGAGAAAGGTACGACGGTCAAGATCTTCTGCTATTGATGGCATCAACTTAGGCTCTCCAGCAGAAGTCCCCGAACTGCGAATACAGAGAAAACTAATTAGTCCACTTGCGTGAGTACACAAAATTAGAACAGCAAACTTGATTAAAGAGTAATTAGGTCAAGAAGAGAGACCTGCATAACATTTCAGTTATTGGGTGTCCGGTAACAATAGAAGAGTCTTCCCCATTTGCTATTCTCCGGATATAAGGATAAATATTCTTATAGGTAATAACAGGGACGCATCGTTTGAACTCAGATACATCTTTTGAACCTTTCATATACTTGCGCAAGTACTCAGTTTCTCCATTTTGTGTTAAGATCTCTTTCAAAATATTATTTTGTACTTGATCAGCCTTTGCTGTTAGCTTTTCAATCTCCTTCAATGCCTCGTCACCTTTGTATTCAAGTTTCTTCCCATACCCCATGATATTTTAGAAAGAAAATGAACAGAAGGTCGAAGGAATTAAGCTGGAAATAATAACTATACTCTGTGAATAGGTTTTCCCAGTGAGTCTATATATATATAGAAAAAGGTTTGCCATTAGGTTATGCCAGTTCTCGAAAACGCACTTCTGTTTTTCTATCCACAACATCATTGCAAGCCGATTGGAAAACAATTGGGTCTTGATTCCATCTAAAATTGTGGCCCCTTACAAACTTTATTTGAAGATAGTGATGGACATATACCTCATGTACGCAACATGAAAATGATTTATATGACTACAAGAACTTTGCTTAGATCTGAGAGTTATATATATATATTTGTCTTCTTTTATGCTTTTTCTTTAGGTATTCAGCTGCAACTTTTGTTCAGGGTAAGGCTCATTTGTCCATATTATCCGTACTTTTTATAAAAAAAATTATTTAAATATAAAATCTTTTAGTTTAGCCTAAAAACAATCTTATAACATAGTTTTTTTTTTCTTTTAAAAAAAAAAACTGTCATTCTAGCACACTTATTTAAACACATGGGAACAACACATTCTGCTCCCATCTCAACGCAATTTATAATATTCATTACCTTTCTATTATTTTGAAACAAGATTTTGATTGAACGATTTTGAGGTCAAAATTTCAGCGAATGCAATCATCAAGAAATAACATTTTCCCTTCCACCACAATAACTTATTATCATTTCCAAATCATCGTAGTCCACCTTTAATTTCATGTATATGAATTTATATAGTTTAGCAATATGCAGAAGCAGTTTCGTAAATTTGCATCAAACTTGGTGTGTGCATAACACACGCAACAAATATTCGAGATGTTGGTAAAAAATATTGATTAGACTGGTAGTATCTGGTTCTATATCATGGATTATGCACCCATACTTTTATACGATGCTATATGTTCACTATTTCTCGTCTCCAAAAAGGCATTGCAAAAGCAAGAAAATTAAAGCTGTTCATTTACAGTAACTAATCTTTGTCTCAAGCCCTCTGTTAAATATGGACTGATAGCTTGCAAACACAAAAAGAAAAACCCTAATTCCTCAATAACTACTCTAGGACCTTAAAATTAATTAAAGCTCCTTCAGATGTAGATCAATTAGAACAACCGAATCAATCAATATCAAAAGGTCAATCAAAGTTCGCATTATTAAAGTTATTTTTTAAAGTACCATGCATGTCAATGACACAGGATTGAGTTACAAAGAACACTATACTTTAATCTGTTTCTTAATTATTGGATCATTTCATTATAGGCGTGTAAAGACAAATTAGACAAAATCTCAAACCATTCATTTGCTCGAGAAAGAATCCAGAACCAGATCTACCAATGTCATAATAATCGACATCTTTAACACATGTATTGATTAACGTGGTCGGTTCCCGCCTCATCCACCATAGATCTCTCTTTCACTTTTTCTGAAGCTGGGTGACAGACACGCTGGAATGCCGGTGCCGACGCTCTCTTCTTCACCATAACATGACAATTTTAGCAAGACAATAGTGCTGGTGCCATGGAACCTTTTATACACATCTGGGAATTTGTGATAGTGCAGGAGAAAGTTAACTTTACTGGGGTACTCTTCTTTCATGACTAGATGAAGCACATAGCATTATCAATCACTCAAATCATAGTGCCCCCCAATATTCCCTTGGAAGTATTCCCCGTACGATATTTCAGCACTCATCACCTTTAAAACTGTATAAGGCAAAATAATAATCATTTCTATTTCTTTGATATATATAAAAAAAAATTAATTTAATGAATTACGTAATTTATTTGTTTAATAAATTTATAATTTTTATATAATATTTATTAAATCAATTTTATATATATATATTACTCAAAATAATATTTTTAAATTAATTAAATATGTCTGACAATCTTATCTACAGCCAAGTTTAACATGAAAAGTTGATTTTTTTTCTTATGGAAGGGAAGATGTGAGGACTCGTACTACTATGGTAAGATATTACTTTTCCTGTATTTTATACGGGGCGTACATTATTCTGTACCACTTAGAATAGCTTTTACTTCACTTTTCCTGAAGTCAAAGCTTCCATCAAATATAATCAGTAAAACAAAGAACCAAAGTGATACACCTACGGGATTGAGTTATCTACACAAAAAGAACATGTCTTTCACGGTGCCCATAAATTAGCATTCAAATGTGATATATCTTTGGTGATTTTAATCATTTGCTTCAATGACAAAGCAATGTGGGATTTTATATTCTCTCCCCTTGGTTTAATTACTTAAGATTACAAATTAGTTATGTTCAAGATACACATTAAATTCAACCGATATATATCTCACATTGAGTCCAAAGTCTCGGTTTTTAAGTTCACACTTTCTCAGAAAGCAACTTCGACAGCAATACCTTGTAGATTTATATAAAACAGATAAAACTTATATCATCATATTGTATATTTATGCAACTGACGTAATTAACTATCAAATAATATATTAGAGAGACTATTCAATTTAAAAGCTTTAACTATTAAGTGAAGTCTTAATATTTTTTAATATTAATATTAGAATAATGTTAAACATCTTAAATAGTATTCTAAATTTTTTCATCAACGTATCAAGTAATTATTGGGTAGTGAAATAATATAATTAATAATTTTAAAATTTACACAATTTCGTTATTTAATAATTATTTAACATCTCAATTTAAATTTTAAATTTAGAATATCATTTAAAAAGTGTAACATTACTTTTAATATTAAATTAATTATAGAATTAAAAATAATATTAATTTTAAATCGAATATAGAACCATATGTAACTGATAGAGTGAATTATCAAAGATAATAAAAGAATTTTAAAAATATAATTGAAAATAAAGACGTGGGATTGTGCTACTCATATTCCTTTTCGGGTTGTTTCTTATGGTAGTGTCAGGTGCTTCAAAGCTTGGGCGTGTCTCCATCTCTGGGAACAGCCCATCCATACATTTAAATTGTCTTTCACCTCTTATTTGTTGGTTTAAGGCAAATTCCAAAGTTTGGAGGAAGCCGGACCTGTAAAATTTTCTATTTTGGTCCCATAAAATTTTCATTTTGACACTATAATCTTCATAAAGATACACATTCATCCCTTTTATTTTTATTTATAACATTTCAAAAAAGTTTAAATATATTGATCCGAAAATGCGAATGACTTCTAAATTAATGAGTTAAATTTATTTTATTTATTAAAAATACATTAGTAAAGTCAAAAAATAAAGATAAAGAGAGAAGAAAGGAACACCAAATATATAATAATTCAACTCAATTCAGATTTATATCCACTTTACCAAACTTGATACTTATATGCATTATTTAATATTTATTTTATAACAGTAATAGAAGACATCATGGCCATTGTAAAGAAAAAGTAATAAGAGAACAGGAAATAAAAAGAAGTTACATAATGGGTTTCCCGTTTCTTTATTGTTGAGCCTCTTTTTTATAGGTGTAGTGGGCTAAGTCTTATTAAGTTGTCATCAATTTCAATCAATTCTTATTAATCCCATAATTTAATTTTTTAATATAAGGGATAATAATTCCCTCATAAGTTCTATGATTTTGGGGACAATAGTTCCATGATGTAAGGGGTGTAATTATTTCCTAATTGAATTAGGCTTCTTAAAAGGGATGGGACCCCCCTCCCTTGTCCTTCCTTTTTAGGCTTAGGTCTTGACCTCAAAATTTAAGAGGAATAGAGATCCTTTAATTTTTAATATTAACTTGTTGATATTAAAAATTTATAGTTTAAGGCTGAAAGATTTACCTCATATTTCGATTGGTCTTAGAGTGTTCAAGTAATGCAAGTCTTAGACCTGTCCTGACCTTCTGTTTAGGTCAAGCTCTGTTAATTTATTTTATGTGCTTATGTCAGTTTTGTATCTCAATCTTCGTTTTCATAGTTAGTCTCGGGAGCTTTTGTGGTGGTCAATATTAGTAAGGGCTTTATACGACCTTGATAAGGGTCTATGTGACCTCGAAAACATCTTGTAAATTTACTTGTAAGGCCAGTACCCTCACAATATCTTTTTGTGGAGGGTTGATATCCTGCACAAGGTCTTGTAAATTATCGTGTGGGGTTGTTCCCCTCACAAGCTCTTCTTATAGAGGTTAATCCTTCGCATAAAGTCTTGTACGAGGACTTACATTGACCTTGTATGAGGGCTTATGACGAAGTTGTATTAGAGCTTATAGCGAACTCGGGAAAAGGTTAATTATCGAACTCTTTGAAAGCCTAAGTGATTAGCTTGAGGTCCTTAGTAAAAACTTAGGTGATCGGGCTCTTTGAGAGTCTAAATGATCGGCTCGGGTCCTTAATGAAAACTTAAGTGGTTGAACTCTTTAAGAGCCTAAATGATCGATTCGAGGTCTTTTGTGAAAACTTAGGTGGTCAAGTTCTTTGAGAGCTTAAATAATTGTGCTCAAGTTGAGTTTAGGTGTTTGAAATCTTTAGTGATAACTTAGATGACTTGGCTCCTTAGAGTCTAAGTAATCTTGCTCTAGTATAGTTTAGGTGCTCGGGAGTCCTTGGTAGTAGGTTTGAGTAGAAAAATATTCTATCATGGGTTTTTATGTAAAATGTTAAAAGTATTTAGATTAAATTCAATTTTTTTAAAAATAAAGGGGGTCTTAATAAAATATTTAATAAAACCTATTATGTTCTCGCTGCTTTCCTGAGATGCAATTTTTTTTGTAAGAAGTTGTCATGCCAATTTTCTTTTTTTTTTTGTCTTCTTTCGCTTTTTTAATTTGTCTTCTTTGTCTTTTTTTTCTTCACCTTTTTTTTTTCCTTCTATTTCTATTTTTTTGGTCGTATTCTTCCAATCTTTCTTTTTAACATTCTGCCAAGGATAATTTTTTTCTCTCGTCTCCTCTGTTGAATTTTTTTTTTCAGAAAATATCGTCTTTCGGCATTTTTTTTCTTTCTTTTTTTCTCCGAGTAGATGTCATCTTTTGACATTTTTTTCATTCTTTTTTTTCCCTCTCTTCCGAGAAGGCATTGAAGCACTGCTTTTCCTTTTTTTTTAATTCATTTTTTTCTTTACCTCTTGTTAAAAAGTCATTGACACGTTTAAAATATAAAAATTTATTTTTAAATATAAAATTATTGAAGTAATAAATAATTCAGTAAAAACGAGGTCGATTCACAAAAAAAATAAATTAAAATTATAAATTAAAAATACTCTAAAGACAAATAAAGGAATATAAAATATTTATAAATAATAATTTAAATAATCAATTAAAATAAATACTAAAATTAGGGGATCCACTTTTAACATATGAAATAAGAATATATTCAACTCTCTTTATAACTCAATTGAAATCCTCGTGCAAATGAGGTTCCAATCAGAAGATATAATAATTAAAATTCATTATCATTTATATATTAACTTGTATTTATTTCTTTAAATTATTATACACAAAATCTTGTAAATGGGTTGAAGTATTTATTATATCAATCTTTATATTTGTTTACAATAAATCAAAACTCCCACTTTACAAAAAAATGTATCTACTCTAAATCTTATAAATTATTTTAAGAATTCATTGTGTCAACTATAAAGATTGTTTATAATAAATCAAGATACATCACTTTGTAAGAAAGGATATCAATATTATAAAATAAAATAAATATATCATATATAAATTTGTTTAACTTAAGAATGGAATATTAAATTTTAGAATAAGAGTTAAAGTATGTCTTATTACCTTACCTAGAGTTTCAACCTTTTACCTTAGCAAAATAAAAATTACTTGAACATAATAAAATTAAATTAAATAGATAGAGGAAGAGATAACATAAACTTTAAAATAGTAAATGAAAGAAATAATACTACAAAGAGATAATAAAAAAGATAAATATTTTGAACTAAAATTTAGCTCTCTAATCACATGTTTTGAGCATAAATAAGCCATTTATTTATAATAAAAAAAATATAGATAATACAAGACAAATGAGGAGTGAACCACATAAATGATAAAGTTAAGGAGGGGGGTAACTAATTTGCATTGATTATCATTAATTCACCTATTTAATTGTCCAATTTAAAATTGATATAGTCCTAATTAGCTTCCACTCAAAAAATAAAAATTATAGATAAATCTCTTATCTTTTTAAATTGAGTTATATTATACATAATAGATACGTATTTTTTTAGTTATGGGCCAAATACTGAAGACTGTTCAGGTTAAGCCTATACAGTAGATCAATACTTTTCTAGGCAGTTTTTCACCCTCCAAATGCTTGAATTATAAATTTATTATAATCTAATATTTTAGCCCATTAAGTCAACTTTTCATAAGATTAAGAATTACTCCAATTAGATTCTTAGATTTAAAATTATGTGCATTTTATCGAACCTATCACAAAACAATTATAAACTAATTAAGTATAATATTGTAAACATACTTAAGTTAGGAAAGTTAATGACAGTGATAATGTAAAACAATAATATAAAACTCTTATTAAATGTATAATTTTAAGTGTTCATAAAGCACTACTTTTTTCTTCTCCAAAGAGATGTTAGATGGCATGACAATTTTTTTTTTCACAACAAAATACAATAACTTAGGCAAATTTTCAACTTCTTTCCTTTTACCCAATCAACCTTTTGTCTTATTTCAATAGGTGAGTAACAAGATTCTTTTTTCTTTTGTTATGACAAAGAATACTAGTAATTCGTCTCTTTTTTCTAATGACAAAGATTGTTCTGCCACAAAATTAATTCAAAAAATTCAGGAGATTAACATCTGAAATGAATTGATATTACTTAAAAGAATTTATAAAATTTAGACATATCATTGTGAAATCAAATAATGGCATATAAATCAAAATTAAGAATTTATCTTTCTATTGTTATCTTTCATGACTTTTTGTTGCGTTTTCACATATGGTACCAATTATTGATTCAAAAATTTGGACTACTCTTCAATCAACGAGTTAAATTTATTTTGTTTGTTGAAAATGCTTTAATAGAGACAAAAATAAAATAAATATAAAGAAAGAAGAAAATGACACCAAATATATAGTAGTCCAGCTTAATTCAAATTTACATCTATTTTATTGAACTTGATGACTCATTCATATAAACTATTTAACAATTATTTTATAAGCATTATAGCCATTATAAAAAAAAATGGAAGAATAGGAAATATAAAGAAGTTACATAATAGGAAGCCTCTTTCTTTATTATTGAGCCTCCTTTTTATAAGTACGATAAACTGAGTCTTTTTAGACATATCATCAATTATCATTAGTCCCATGATTTAGTTTTCTAATTTAAGAAACAATAATTTCTTGCATAAATTCTATAATTTTGCGGCATTCTAAAAATAATGAAACCCTATTTTTTTTTAGATTTGAATTTTGATCCCAAAATTTAAGAAAATAAAATAAATAATTAGATATTTATGATTTTGACGCAAAAATAAGCTCGTTTTACTTTGACCCAACAGTTTTTTATTTGATATTATGATTTCAACAAAATAAACTTTTATAAATTTTGCACCCCAAATCATAAATGTAAATCCTCCCGTGACTTGATGGAAAAAGCCTCCAAATGGTGTCCAAAGTTTATTTCTCATGATGAAAATGATGTTCTTCGTTATAAATTTTGTTAATTTTGCTTTGTTTTGGATTCATTCATTGGTTTTTTTTTTCAACTTGTATAAGATAAGATTTATTACACTTTCATTTTGATATACTCATTTTTTTACTCTCGTTCTATTCAATAAGCCTCTCTAATTTCTGAGGTTTGTACTAAAAAAAAATTATAAATATTAAAGTTGACTTACAATTTAGTGCGGACTTATATTAGAGTCTAGGAGGTCATGGAGCTCCAAATCTCAAAATATTTTTAACTCAAAATAAATTTATATAATTTTATTTTTTAAATAAGTATTTTGTAATTTAGCCTCCTAAAATTTTAAATTTAGATTAAGACTCTCTCATAATTAACTTTAATATTATATAATTTTTTACGTTGATAATTTACCACCTTACTCTTTAAATTTTAATTTCATCTTTGTTCACAATAATAGTCTGAGTTATAAAGGAAAAAATATACATATCACCTATTAGAAATAACACTTTGTTAGAATCAAGGCTTTATCTTCTGTTGACATTATTGATACAGTAAATAAAAAATATTTAGAGTAGTTAAATAGCTTAATATTGAATCCGTTGAGTTCAAGGAGATAGAGTGAAACGACTCCTCAATGCTCCAATAATTCATCAACTAATACTAACTATTCTAGAAAAATAACCAATCAAGAGACATCTAATACTCTAAGCATCAAAAAAGATTTAATTACCTTTTTGCCCCTCACAGAGTAAATCTCTAAAATATTTCTCATGATAGAGATGATTCTCCGATAGTATTTCGCCACGTGTCACTCTTGATGGATAATCTTATGTCAACTCCTTTCACCTCTAAGGTTGATCTATATTATAAAAATGCCACTTTCTCTAAGAGAATGAGAGAAGTTTAAATTTACAAGTTCAAAGATATGATAAGTGAAAAGTTTTACTTTTTTATATTTACTTGTTCTCCTCTCTTTTTTTTTTTATTTTCATACTAGGGTTTACCCTATAATCCTACTTGACTACTTCTAATCATTCACCTTTATTAAAAAAAATATCTTGTTGGGATTTGTACTCATGTGTCATTCTAATTTTATATGAATATTATATTTTCATACTTATGCAATAAATAAATATTTTATTAATCGCTAATTATTTTTATTAAAATAAGATGCTTGTAACATTTCGGATATTATATTGATATGAAGGAGTTTAGATCAGGTCTAAAGAGTTAAACCCTTATCTGAAATGGGACAAAAACTTGAGAATATACTTGCAATGACATAGTTACAAATAGTTACAAGCGTTGCTAAAAAATATCATTGTGTAAATATTTTCTCAAATTAAATGTTCTTGATCTATTTTTACCGATGCAGGGTCTATCGAATGGAACCGATTAATATAGATCAGTGTATGTCTATATCTGGATAGTCCATATGGTTAATCTTAGTAAACCATGAGTTTAGTGGAAGCTCGTATAGATATATATGTATTTAGTAAAGACTGGATATTGAACTAGACTCAATAAAGACCTCCAATAGATATCTCATAAATTCGTCAGTGGAGGGTCTTCTCAAATTGAGTAGTATTCGTGGTCCATTAACCTAAGCACCACGGTGGGCTTGTGAGTGATCCATCATATTTAGGTTACACACATGTCAGAGACTTTTCATGGTCTGACCACTGTGTGTCGCTGGGTATAGCCCAATGCTCATGGAGTCCGATGAGTATATATATGAGATCCGTCAGCTCATATAGTTGAGTTAAATATCTAGATGCTCTAAGATTATATTATAAGAATTTTTATGACCATAAGCATTAATTTCGGAAAAGAGTTTCTCGTGATATAAATAATATTGCAAAGAAATTTGTGGATACTACTTATCGGAATATTAATTGATGATACAAGTTTATGGTTGAACAATAGGGGACTTGGTAGTGTTGATCTATGTCTCCGCTCTTCTTGAGTATTAATAACAGAGAGATTATATGAATATAGATTAACCTCAACTTATATGATTTAACTCGCTATTTTATATTATCCATAACGTGTGGGGGGGCATCGGTTATGGATTTATAGAAATGTTCCGTGAGACAAAATAGGTGTGAGCCTAGAGAGTCTCACTATATGAAGTGTACACATTGAGCACGTCAGTAGCGCACCAGATCGAATTGTTCAATCCGTGAAGTTTTTGAAAAATATGAATTTACTTTAAAGTCTCTGAGGAAGTAGTTAAAGTTTAAGTATTAAACTTCAAATTTTGCCAAGTAAACTTAACACTTTTATCTACTTAGTATATATTTCAAATTATACCAATAATTTGTATGGGTATTAAATTGAATATTGATGAATACAGCTACCATTTAAATAAAATAATTTTTATTTTATTTAAATTATATTACTTGTCCATTTATTTATTTAAGGGTCTCTTAGAGAATAGTTAAGATTTAAATATTAAGCGTAAGATTATACAAAATAATACTTAACATTTTTATCTAGCTAATATATACCTTAAATTGTGTCAATAATTTATATAAATATTAAATTAAATATTAATAAATATAAAATTAAATAAATATTTAATCAAAAATCTATTCCACCATTCATTTTAATTTTCAATGAATTTGATTTATTTATTTATTATTATTATTAAGTAATAAATTTGATTTATTATTTTATTATAATTATTATTAAATGATTGTCATTTGTTTAATTTTCATTGGCTATTAAAAAATGCAATTGAATAGAATTCAATTCAATTCAAAACAAAAAAAGTGTCGTTAATTCAAATTGAATGCATTAATTTGTGAAATAAAAGGTGGTGTGTTTTAAGCCACCGATTACCTTCATAATTGCCCATAAAGGCAAATGAATTTAAACCAAACACTTATTATGATATTACTTAATTCATTTGCATTCTCTTTACCAAACATTTGTTATGATAATGACTTGTGATTGGTTGAATGAGAGACAAAGTTTTCTTATAAGTATGACCGATTAAATGAATGTTTGTAGAGCTGATTTTAGAAATAAATTTTTTAATAGTTTTTACTTTTGTTAACTATTAACAAAAACAAAAGTATTTAGAAAAAATTTTAATTCCGAATGAAAAATTTTAAATTGAAATAAGAGTTGCTTTATATATTTCGAAAAATAAAAAGTTACTATTTTAATTTGTAAAAGTCTAACATATTTTTAATTATAATTGTTCAAAACATGTTTTGAGGGTGAATTCTCTAATTTTATTAGTGTAATGAGATTATTTTAATGTATATTTATAATTTCGTTGCGTAGCATGTAAGATATGTTATTTTTAAATTGTTTAAAATGTATATATTTACCCATAACACGATGCACATGTACACAACACTAACACTACAAAAATACAAGAAATGGTCTCCATAAGTTCAAAGAAGGGAAGAACGTTAAAGATCCTAACTCATAAGTAACGTTACTTTCATTATAACTTATACTTTGTAATATCTTTTTTATATAGTAGATTTTAATGATGAGCTTTACTTATAGATGTAGGTCTTTAAGCCGAATTACATAAATTCGCATGTTAATTATTTTTATATTATATTTTATTATTAATTATAGTAATTGTAAGCTTAGTCCAGACAAACCCTACTGAGTCCTACATATAATAACCACCTCCGGATAGCTACTTAACATTCATTCTAATTTGAACCAAATCATTTTATGAGCTTTGAGTCCCCCTCAGTCTCTAAAATATATTTTAAGTATTTTCTTACTCACTAACTCTCTTTAACTTAAACACGATCTTTATAACCCTCTCTAATCTAACTTCGACTTCATTAGCCCTAAACACGATCTCAATAGTTCTCTCCAACCTAGTTACAACCTCAATAATCATAAATGATCTATTTTAAGTAATTTTTCACTTACTGTCCTTAAACTCAGATGACCTCTACTAAGTTATTACCCTTCATTAATAAATAAATTATCATTAGTTTGGGCTCCTAAGCCCGCCAAACCCCTTAAGCTTATTAATTTACCAAATTTAGCTTTAAATAATAATATTAACGGTATTATAGTCAAAACACTTAAAGAGTAAAATTTTAACAAAATCGTTTTAACAATAAAGGTGTTCTTGATATTTTTTAAAAATTAAGGATGTTTTTAATAATTACCATATTATTAAGACTAACAAACTTTTTTCTATAGACGATACAATGATTCGTAAGTTTCAATGCTTCACAATTGCTGTCAAGTTAACTAAAGAATAAAACGATCGAAAAATTTTCGTCACTAGCCCCTCTTTAATCCATTTTTCTTTTTTAACTATACACTAAATCACTAAACTTTTAAAGTCAAAAGACTTAAAATATGACGTTTTTAGCTCTCAATCATATTTTTCTCATTCTCTTTATTTCTCATTTTTAAACAAGAAACGTGACAAATATTTATAAATTTTTTAATATATAATTTTTGTTATAATAAATATGACTAAAATAAATAAATTATTATTATATATTATAATATGAGTGAATTTTTTGAAAAAGGACTTGGACGACACACCGACCACCTTTTAGTTTTGATTTCTTCACTCATTTTATACTATTTTTGATCAAATTTACCTATTTTTAACTAATAATTTATTTTTAACACATATATTATAAAAATATTTTATTTTTTAATAGTATTGCATAATATCTCATTTGATTAGAATTTTTAAAATAAAATGAGTATATTTTTTAAATTTTTAAATATTTTTTGGATTTTAGGTGTTTTTTTAAAAGAATTATTTGAATTGAAAAAATATAGTAGAGGGCAAAATCAATCTCTTATAAGTTTTTTTTATTATAAAAAGTTAGTAATTTAATATGCAGCTTAAGAAAACTAGAGTAAAAAGTCTGCTAGTTGTGAAAATTTACCGTACGACTTCGGATCGAAAGACGTGGCATTCTTGACTCTTTAAGAAGCTACAAAAAAAAAAAAAAAAAAAGCGCAAGCCGTTTTATCATGGGAGCACAAAAAACAAAACGGTTTCAAAAGAGTTAAGATAATCTGTATTCGCTGGAATTACCAGGGAATGTGAATGGCTGTGGCTGCTCTAAGCCAGCAACTGCTCTGCTTCTCAAATTCTACAACAAGTCAACAACAAGAAGAATAGCTAGACCAAGACCATGGCTCCCCTTTCAAAAGAAGGGTCATGTCTACCTCATCTCTTGCTCCTCTTCCTCTTCTTCTTCTACTTCTCAGTCTCCGGAAACCAATGCAGAGACAGCGGAGTCTTGTGTCAATCTGGGTCTCTCTCTTCTCCAAAGGACGAGTATGTATATCAATTAGTTACTATTTTTATCGTTATAGTCTTATTTCACGCGCTTTGGGTATGTAATTGTGGCTTTGTCATGTGGGCATGTGCAATTTTGGTGATTTTAAGTCCTAAATATATTTTCTGCAATATGGGAATCCAGATTAGCAATTAGTGGCTCAATTCAATCGTATTTCCCGCGTATGTAATGATTGTTGGAGAAATGGATTTTGTGAAACTTAAAAATATATGAAGTTCATTTATCTTTACCATTGAATGCATTGTTAATTATTTTGTAGGAGCATATAGTTTTTGCTTTCTTTCATATTGATATGCTGTTCAGTTTACTAAAATGAACGAAAGATGCTGTACAGTTTAATGGTATGCGGTCACTATTGTTAAATTTAAGAGGTCCTATTTTCAACTTCCATAAGGTTTCGCAAGCCAGCAACAGCATGCATTTTTAAACTCTTCTAGCTATCTGTTTATTTTGATATGTAATTTTATCGTGTTAATTATATGAATTTATTATCATTCCCTTCATTTTCTCAGGTTAAAGATGCCTTAGTCCAGTTTGAAATAGCACTTAGTTTAGATGCCAACCCCATGGAGGCCCAAGCTGCTCTCTATTACAAAGCTTGCTGTCATGCATCCAGGTAGTAAGTCCAACTTCCCCCTTCCTATTTCATGTTGTCATTGAATTTATTTGTTCTTCTTATCTTAAGAGAATTCAATAAATGTAATGCGATTTATTAGGTCACTTCATGGTAAAACAATTGTAGTGGCTGATTTCTCCACTCACATGCGAGCATCAGGTTAGAAGCCTGTATAGTTTAATGGTTAATTTCAGTTAAATCTATCCATGTAACAGAGTGTTTCTTTTAAAAAACTCCATCATAGATATCCTCTTTCAGGAAAGGCCTTCAAAGAGTCAAAGTTACATGTGTATGTAGAGTTCTTATGTCATCATTCTAAATGTGACCAAATCTCTCAACTTCCTCGGATAAATAACTGCCATTGAAACTTTTGGTTTTCATCTTCTTTAAGTTTGCATATACAAGTGAAGCTTGTTTGATAACTTTATCCCCTAAATGCTGCCCAGAGAAGGGATATTGATCTTCATTTTTTTTTTTTGACAAAGAGTGGAAGGAAAGAAAGCTGCTGATTGTCTTTGTACTGCTTTGAGAGACTATAGCCTAAAATTTGGCACAATTGTAAATGAACCTGACTTGGCCTCCTTTAGAGCTTTGCCTGAATTCAAGGAATTGCAGGTAGAGGTTTGTCAATCATTTTAGCTGTCTTATGTCAATTTTCTAATTACTTTACAAGCTACAAAATCTTTAAAGTGCAACTTGCTCCATTGAGTTATATAATGCTTCCCATTCACTTCATTCCTTTAACTTCCTGAAACATGAAAGTAACAGAACTTTAAAAGCTTGTTTCTTTTCATTTTACTATGAATTTACTTTCCATTTAAAAAAAAAACTATGAATTCACTAAATATTTTATCTCAAAACTATTTATTATGCTTACAGGCTAGGTTGGGTGGGGAAGATATGGGCTATAGTTTCCAGAGAGATCTCAAACTCATCAGTGAAGTCCAGGCACCATTTCACGGCATTAGGAGATTCTTTTCTGTGGCATTCTCAGCTGCTGCATGAATTTCCTTATTCTTTACTATACCCAGACTACTTCATGCAATTAAAGGTGGTGATGATGCTCCTGATCTTCTAGAAACTGCTGAAAATGTGGCCATTAATATTGGAGGTAAACATAGAGATTGAACAATGACTATTTATATATCTCATAAGTAGCCTCTTTCTTTTTGCCCTTTTGATGAGTAGGACTTCGGATACACCAGTACTTTATTACCGGCTTTTTAAAATGACTAAGCTTTTGAATCAGCAATTTGCAGGTATAATTGTTCTTGTAGCATTATTTTTATGGGACAACAAGAAAGAGGAGGAACAACTTGCACAAATATCCCGAGATGAAACTCTATTGGTTGCCTCTGCGGCTCTCCACAAATCGGATTGTTGAACATGTGCAGTTGCGAGACACTGTGAGGCCTGTCAGTACCAACGCACCAACGCTTTTTTTCTGCTCTTGTTCTAGTTGTTAATTTCCCTTCTATATGATTACACCTTAAACTTTAACATTGTAATTCATTTTGATTGCATTTCTTTGTAGATGTGCTGTCTAATTACAGAGTTGCCAGCTATTCAGAATCTTGCTTATCCTCCTTGAGCAAGGGAATGACATTTTGTGCAATTATCAGCATGAGATTGTTTACATGTTTTGATTCTCTTGGATATGAATATCTATTCTTATGTGAGTTCATAGACATTAATGATATCCTAAGACTGATTAATTTTGTAGCTGCATATGTTGTTCCGTTGGCAATTTAAAGCATTTCAGTGGATGGTTACATGTCTCGGAAGAAGCTTGAAACTATTTTGCTATAACAGTTAACAATTATATGATGTTGTTTTCTTTTCTTTATTCTGTTTCACCCAAGTGCACATTTTGTGTAAATTTAAAATATCATAGTGTCAACTTACCACTTGTTTAATTCCTTTTAGTCACCTGATATATGTATCATTGGCTTTATCTGAACTACCAATCTAAAAAAGGCTTGGACTTGGGTTATTGTGGCAGGAGAAAAAGAGACTGTTTCATTGTCTATACAGAAGGTGGAGAGGTTTCGAACTGAGCTTCTTTAGACGAGGTGTTCTTCTAGTTCCTGTCATTTGGGGTGAAGGTAGCGAACCACAAGTAGAGAAGAAAGGTTTTGGTCTTTCTCCAAAAGCAGCTGCTGCTCTTCCTTCTATCGGTGTAAGATACATAGGTTCCCCTTGGTAACTATTATGCAAGCACTGTAGTAGTTCCCCTTCTTGACACTGTACTCAATGGCACCTCAACAGGAAGATTTTGAGAAACGAGCTCAGTCTATAACTGCAAAGTCGAAGTTGAAAGCTGAAATTCGATTTAGAGCAGAGGTTGTATCACCTGCAGACGGGAAAGGTCAGATGCTGGTCTTTCTTGCTCAGACAGTTGTTTTACCATCTGGCCTGTTAAGTTGCATCCTCGTGAAAAATATTAGACAAAAATCTTTTACTCTCTTTTTTTGTCTTTCTTTTGCGTTTACAGGAAAAATAAATCACTTTGGATGATAGATTGATGTGAACTGTTTATCACTTGTTAATCCATTTTATGAACTCAAGATGGATTATACAATCCCTATTTGAACTCCGTTGTCTTCTGAACAACCTTCTTTATACTATTTAGGTGGATAAGAGATCAGCAGAAGTCTGAAGGAGTTACCCCTGGTGACAATGCCTACATAACATTGCATCTGGATGGTCGTGTTCGGAGATCTGGGAAAGTAAGTCGATATGAAGGAGAACTTGTACAAGTTTATAAACTGAAAACATAATTTGTTCCAATTAGCTTGTGTAGGGGAATTGAGCTATGTTAAAATTGAATTATGATTAGATTAAACAAATAAAGCTTGACCATTTGATTTTTTTTTATCGCTTTAAGCAATTTAGTTTTGGTTCATTGAAAAAATTTACAGTATTTGTATGCAGAATAATATGATAATAATGATAGTGAATCGAAGATGATTTTTATTATATTTAATGTCTTAATGGGAGTGATGATGTAATAGAAAAAGGACAAGTCTACCATATATTCACCGAGAAAAAAAAGGTTTAATTGAGAATCAATCATTTCCAAGGAAAGGAGAGTGAATTCTCAACAATTTGGCTAGGCATTTCTATTCTATTATCAACACATTATTGGAATTTCGAATAAAGAATTTTTGCTTTGCCATTTGAGTATGACGCATTCATGCTTCAGATAATTTTATTTTGTGATAAACGTAACTTCATTTTCGTGCCTTCTCCTCTCTCTCCCAGCTAGTACTCGGGCATGTCCCCTTAATGCATTAAAATATATATATATATATTCATTTTATTAGGCCAAAGCCCAAAAAATTTTAAAATTTAACAATGATTTTTTTATTATTTTATTTTATAAAAATAACATTTCTATTTTTTGGTTCCTGTAGGATTTCGTTTTTTGACATCATACCCCTCACATAATTAAATTTTAATATCATAAATGTTTACTTAATATTTTAACCCCATTTTTTAGATTTTGACTTCGCCCTGCACCCCATCAGATATCGAAATTTGGCGTATTTGTTAGACGTCCACATGCACCTGCTTCTGCAGATACAAGGGATTAACTTTCTCTTGGCTTAACAATTTTCCCAAGTTAAAGAAACGCCTTTTACAGGAGAAGATCGAAACAGCGATCAGATGATATACACCATGTTACATGATACAAGGGGAGTACTAAAAACAAATTATTTATACAATATGCTTGTTACGTGCTATCAATATGAACTCATAATGACCACCATCCAGCTCATGCTTTCATTTTTGCCTATCGTTTGTATCACTTTCTTAGTAGGTTTCAAAGAAGTCTCTGATACAAAGAAAAAACATCCAACTTTCTTTACATTAATCAGAAAGCGTTTGAACTTGTAAAAGATTCATCAAACCAAATCATCTTTATCAGGAAAAATAGTACCCAAAATCACTTTAAAAAATCGTTTACTTCCATCAATTTTTGGGTTAGGTATTGCTTTAATTGCTATATCTCTTATTATTTTAGTTGTGAATTGTTATTGTATATATTCTCAACTACTACAGTTGTTGGGGAGGACTTAAAAATAAGCACTAATCCTCACGCCTCTTCTATTATATAATCAACTGTTGTCTCTTGCCTCTTCTCGGGAATTAATAAGCCGTCGTTATCAATAGAATTACACAATCACCATAAAATCATTGTTGCCCGCCAATGTCTTTGTCTTTAACTCTCTACTAATATAAACCAAATTGCCAGCCTGCTTTATCCTTGTCTTTAGTATCATGTCAATAGCAAGAACTATGGGCAAAGCATCCACTACTCCTGATTTCTTACGTATTTCTCACAGCTCTGGCGATGTCCTCGGCCGATGCAAGTGGTGAGAGGGAGTGAGGCTGGGTTCGGAACGAAGCCCGTTGCCAAGGGTCCATGGCTGAGTGCATGGTTGAGGATGAATTAGGCATGGACAATGAGATCAACCGGCGCATATTGTCGACCAAAAAGTACATAAGCTACGAAGCGCTGAAACAGAACAGCGTGCCATGCTCTAAAAGGGGTGCCTCCTGCTACAACAGCAAAACAAGTGCAGAAGCAAACCCCTACCAGCATGGCTGCACCGAAATTACCTATTGCCACACTGATTAAGTTACTTCTTTCCTCTGTAATATTGTCTGTGGTGATGTGACTGCTACATTTGATTTCTTTTTGTTTGCTATTGAAGTATCATCCCTTTTAATTTATTTTCATTTCATTTGATATCCGTTAAGCAGACATTTCACTCTGTTCAGGATTAAACTGGCATCAAGTCGGTGATAAGTTTGAGGAACGCAAGTATGAGATAAATGTAGCTAGGGTTGCAGATAACGAGTGAAGTAAATAAACATCTATGAGAGATTTAACCATCAATATGAATCCCCTCATTCTTAGAAATAAGAGCATTTGCTTAATAAGGAGTTTGACATTAGATGCAGAGGTATCACATTTTAGCTAAATCAAAATTCCCCATTGAAATAAATAGCCCTTTGGAACACACTAAACTAAGGCAGCAATAAATTGAAATCATTAGAAGTCAACCTTAACTTCGTATTCTATACTTGACGTAAATGTACTGAAAAGCCTGGCTTAAATATCAGGCATTCCGTTCTGTATAATACGAAAAAACACAGCAACATAGTGATAGTATTAGTATATATAACGTGCTTCCAAACTTCTTTGATGCTAATGATCTATTTGTTGGGAAATTATATAAAGAGGTTTATTAATTAATAGTATATTATTGACTATATATTTTATTGTTCATATTAAAAGTAATTAAATAAAATTTATTTGTTAGTCGATTTTTAGGGCATTTTAAATTGTATGAGTTTTAATGTGTAGAAATTCAATTATTTTATTTTATTTTTATGATGAGCTCAAATAAAATAAAATACTAAAAAAATAAGTTGATGTTCTAGTCTAAACCCTGATGTATTATTCATTTACATTCTATCAGTGAGTAAACGATAATTTTCTCTCCAAAAAAAAAATTTAGACGTAAAAAACTATCAACCTCAATTTTTTGCACCTTGTGAATTCAAGTATATTTTTAATTCTATTCTTTTTAATAATTTAATATGAAATTCTGACTATGATAATTTTTTTAATAATTAAAGTTTTCTCCATCACTATTTGGTTGCTGCCAAAATAAAAAACAAAGACGGGTTTCTAATTTTCATATACTCTCACTATGAAATTTCATACAAACTTCTCTGGGACAAACTCTCACTATGATATGACGTAGTGTAGAAACTAGGATAAATTATTTTTAAAAAATATTATTTGAATTTAATTTGATGTTTTTATTTTAGCAATATTTTATTTTAGTTTAAGCTGTAATTTTAAGAAAAGTCTAATTCCTTTAATTATTAGAATTATTTTCTTTTTAAGGATTAAGTCAACTATTAATAAAAATTATTATATATAACTCATACTGTTATTAAGAGCAATTTATTAGTTTCATCCCTATTTTTATTTTAATTTATCCATTAAGTCCCTTTTTTTTAAATACTCAATTGCGTCTTTTAAGAATGTAAATAGTTGCTTTTTTATAAATAAAAAGATAACAAAAAATGACACAATTAGATGATTTTAAAAAATCAAGACCTAATGAATAAATTAAAATAAAACAAGAACCAAAGTGACAATTTTTCTTTTACCAATATTTCAATTTATTGAATTGTCTTACTCCTTTTATGAATGTTTTATCTCTTAAATTCGTGACATACGTGAAAATGACATTTACTAACTCTTTCGTGTTGCATCATAAATTCATAATATTATATAATTGTCATTTTTTACTTTATTTATTTTATTTTGTATATTTCTTTGAACTTTTATGTTTTCATTTCTCCACTATTTGAATGTTAAGTAATGTAAGAAGAATTTGTATAAAAATTTCCTACCAGGGGAGCCTGAGGATGTCCTGTCTGATTGCTTGATTACACAAATTAAATTATTCATTCGCTCTAATCACTTTAATGTCTTCATATCTATCAATTTCAAAAAGATACAAGGGCAATAAAAATGTGAAACTAAGCTAATTAAGTATAATTATTTCTCTAAACTGGTATTTTTGACCAATTAATTTCAATCATAATGTTATTTAGAGCTCTTCTAATTAGAGAATACGGAAGAGGGTAAAATATTCTAACGCAATCGAAATAGTAATGCTGCCTCTTCAAAATCTAAGCAGAAACAAGCATGAAAATAAAACAACCTAACAAGGGTGAATAAAAATCAACACAACCGCAAAATTTACTGCTCAAAAAAATTGTTTTGAATTGTGAAGTGTGAATTATAAGAATAGCAGTTTTTGAACTGCATAAAATCTACAAAATATCTGACATCGAGTTCTAAAACTTACCATTGCAGTTCCACCGTCCACGCACTACAAAATCAGAACATTTTAATCAATAATTCTTGAAACTCCAATTAGACAGTACGAGTTAAGCAAGGAGGATTTGACCGCGGATGAAGAAAATAATAATTCATTTTGGTTGTTAGTAGTTAGTACACACGTAGAGTATGCAGGATCAACTGTTATGCCAATGGATCTATGCTTTCTCCGTCTACATAATAAATCATAGATGTGCCGTTTTCAATAATTAAATAGATATTGTTCGTTTTGTGTTTTAAAATACATGTTCTTCACTTATTTATTTTCAAGTTTTACACAAATGTCTTTTATTTAAAACGTGTCTACTTAATTAGAGGTATCGAATTTTATAAGTCATTAAACTCATCTTTGCGAGTTAGGTAGAATGTGCCAAATTGGGGAAAGGTGAAAAATGATATCATCTTTGTTTAAGACTTGAGGTTAGAGGGGCAACAAAAGTTCCCTCCTCAGGTGCTGCACTGAAGTTACCAATATGTCCATTCAAAAGCATACGCTATTTTATCAAAAGATAAAGATAAGATTTCAAATGTACAAAGATCGCTCCTCAATCCTCACTTGTTGAATTTTGACTGGAGCTGGATAATTTTCAAATAATTTTAACTTATTATTCACTCAAAATCACAAAAGAGGATGCCAATTGTAATACACTAATATTTATAAGTTTTCTCTACATTATATTTTTTTATTTTTAAAAACTTGTATATATGTTTTAAATATAATTAAGTCTAGTGTTAAATATGATCTATACAAACACATAACAAATTAGTATTTAATTTGATTCTATCTTGATAATTTATTCATAATTATATATGCTTTAGATAAAATTATGTCTAATGATAAATATGACTTAACACAAACACTTGACAAATAAATACTTAATTTGATCATATTTTGATGACTTATTTATAATAACATAAGCTATGCCTAGTGATGAATATGATCAAATACAAGGACTTAACAAATAAATATTCAATTATGACCTAATTTGATGACTCATTTATAAACCTAACATGTCCACTCATTATTATTTACCACTCAAATAGACACTATATATAGATGGTGTCTATGTGAGAAAGAGTATAGAAATTGATTGAAAAGAATCAAAACTAAAGTGTGTATATGAGTTAAGAGTGTTAAGCCATAAAACAACTAAGTATTGATTTGAAAAAAAATATGAGAAGAAGATAGTTAAGTGTCAAGTGAAATCTTGCTCATGGGTATGTTTCACATTTCCATATTATAGTTTCTTTAGTTATTCTTTTTATAATTATGTAGAATTTATTCTTAGTTTAATATATTCTTGTGGTGAGTTTGCAATAAAATTGGTTTACTAGAAAGAGATTATATAAAGTAGAAATTACGTGTTGAGTTTATTGTGTGTAGTATATTTGCTATAAATAAATTAATAATTTGACTAATTGTTCTATAAACTTGATTCTTTTAAATAAATTATACTTTATAATGATTATTTAAAATCCTAATTTTTATCTAGAACTCTTTGTTTTTTACTTTTGAATATATATGTATATTAAGTAGTGAGTGAAATTCTATAAAAATAGATAATTCAATAACAATATATATTTCTCTAAATAAATTGCATTTATACAAAAGTATTTTTGTACCAAGATTTTTACTATTTAAAATTTAACATAATAAAGATTCTAGAAAATTTTGTTTTAATAAAAATCTCTAAAAATTTAATTTTTTATGAATTTATAAAGTAGTACTGCAATGTTAGAAAACGAAAATTTCAGCAGTAAATTCAAATTAAGAAAATAGTTCACTTGCCAAACGATCTTCAAAAATTCTAAAATTTTATATACTTGATTTTATATATGTCTAGTTATTCTAGTTTTAATTTCGTGATTTCTAAACAAATGTAAAAGATTTTATAAACTAAATTATGAACTATATTCACATACCAAAACTGTTTAACAGATTCTGTCAAGTAAAAATAAAATATTTTTATATTATTTTTAAATCAAATATTCTGAATAAATTATACGTTAGAACCCTTATATGTCTAATACATATGAGTATAAAGTTTGTACGAATCCAATTTACAGAATATGGGATACGAATTTTGGAACATTTACTGTTCGATACAGAATAGAAAATAGATAGAATCATAGGTTGAGAGATATATCTAATTTGAGAATGACTATGAAAGGTAATTAATTTTTATCTTGATGAGTAGGATACTTATGGTCTATGGACAAGTAGAG
The DNA here is from genome assembly GCA_946807835.1 of Ailanthus altissimus. Taxonomy (NCBI): domain Eukaryota; kingdom Viridiplantae; phylum Streptophyta; class Magnoliopsida; order Sapindales; family Simaroubaceae; genus Ailanthus; species Ailanthus altissimus. Next base: position 29,772,404 of record OX327684.1, read on the forward strand.
ATATTCTTTGAGATATTTGGCTTTTGTCAAGGTAAGTAACTTCATTTATAATATATCACTTTTTGTTTTCAAATGAGAAATATTATTACTATGATATGCGAATTATAAAAAATACTTAAAAATATTTATAATTTGTTGTTACTTCTAAAACTTATTTATAGTTTTTCAATTAAATTATTTTCCACTGATTTTGGTCAAAAGATTAAATATATCTTTAAAGTTTATATATTTTTTGAAGTTTTCAAATAAATGATTTGTTTATAACTTTCAAACATCTCTTTAAATAAAATTACAAAGCTATAGATCTTTATATGATAACTAAAAATTATGGGTTCGATTTTGAGTTAATTAGATACTGTTTACAAAAATGTTGTAAACTATATTGTTATAAAAGAATAGAGGTTATGATATTTGAAATGAATTGATTATTGAAACTGAAATTTAAAGAAAATATTTTAGCTCATTGTCTATAATTATATGATATTGAACGATTGACATAATATATGATTCAAACCAGCTAGTATCCTTTCTGAATGTGCACACTACATATGAATATTAGCCGGGTCACCAGGGGTACAGGTGATAATATAAAATTCTGATATTGGTCGGGTCATTAGGGGTATAGGTGACAATATAAGATTCTGATATTGGCCGAGTTACTGAGCGTACAGGTGACACTATATGACATGTGCAACCTCTGTGTACTTTTGATATATGAAAGTTTATAAGAATTATTATTGAATTGATTTTCTTATTAACTTATGATATTAAAGAATTTTGCTTTGGTAAATTTAAAATTAAAATATTTTATTGATATTATTGATGACATTTTAAAAAGGCTTGCAACCTTTCATATATGAATTCTCATACATTATGAATGATTTTACTTACCGAGTCGATGATTCACCTTTCATCATTAACGTTTAAACAGATTAAGTTTTAACCTGATGAGTTATCTTGAAGTTGGAGTTGGGCATTTGGGAAGTTATCTTTTACTTAATAAAATGAATTTATGTCTCTAATAATTTTAGTTTTATTTTTCTTAAGTTATAAGAATAGTTCAAAAACTGTGATGTTATTTTAAATATTTATCTTTATTTTTATGTGAAGATATTTTGAAAACTTTTTGTTTAATGAAATTTTTTTTTATGAATTTTCATGGAAAATGTGAAGTATAGTAATTTAATTTTATAATAAAATTAGTAGCATCATCTTAATTTAACTCGTGTTTTATACACATAAAATTTGGGATGTTACACCAATTACTCACTTTACTATTTAGCAGATTTGTTGTGTTGTTAGTGTAAGAGTAAGATGAGCATTTTCGTGAATATATATTTAGATCAAGACATTCAAAGAGGACATCCTATAAATTAAATCATTGTAACATTGTAATTAGATAATGATGTTATATATTTCATTATACCATTATATATTTCATAATGATGGCGTTGTAATGCAGAAGCTATGGAGCGCTACCTAACAAGTTAATTATTAGGAAAATTAATTTTATATATATATATATATATGTGTGTGTGTGTGTGAATGCTTCTGTACAAAAAAGTAAGAATGATGTCCGAATCCGAGTGAATTTTGTACAAATTAAAGACAGAGCTCCTCATCCACTTTCTTTCACTGGCCATCTAGCCTTCGGGCATGTGATTTTTGAACAAGTTGGATTTTGATAGAATCCACATCGTCTCCTCTGCCAGCAATCATTAAATTCTTGCATAATGGATGAAGGGTTTAATAAGTTGGTGAAAACACCATCTACAAGCTGCGCGCATCTGAAGTCGATAAGAATTTGTTCGATAACAAGCTTTACATTCTGTATAAGACATTTCTTAAACTAGTCTGGATACGGCCGCTCTATAAATTTTTCTGTATTAAGCTGCTCGGAGTAACAAAATGCTCCCAATTGAAGCATTTCTAAGCAAGCTAGAAACATAACGACTCTTTCCTTGCCAACTAGAGAGAATTTTGAATAAAAGCCAACCCATTCTCTGTATGTCTCTCTCTCTCTCTTTAACTCTTGTTGTGGTCTCAATACCATCCTTGTCATGCGCCATGGGGTCTTCTAATTAATTACACTCATTGAAGATTCTTCCTTCATTCATTTGGTTGCTGTGTAAAGAAGAAGAAACGAGTGGTGGCATTTCGGATGAAATGTCATTTTCCAACTACATTTCGCATGACTTTGGCTACATATTTTTGATCTTTTGAACAAATCTATCCAAATTCTTTTCTTTAAAAAAAAAAATAATAATAATTGGGTGGGGTTTGTGTTAATGCAACTGATTAAATTGCGGGGTGCATCTTCTTGGTTTTATTGATATGGCAAATAAGCTCATGATGCCCCAAACCGCCACGCCATCTTCCTTTATTTCCTTGAAGACTATGATGCAGCTTCGGGAATTCAACTCTCCTTGAGAGTTGAGAGATACGGCCCCAAAATCAATACTGAAGAATAAAGAATAATATCACAACTGTATTTCGAATTATTAAGGAATTATTCCTTAATACGAATAATGTATTTTAACAGTCCTAACTCTCCTGGATTCCACGTCATTAGTATTGAACAACATAATATTAAACCAATCAGTATCGAATAACTGATTTATGATCCTTCTGAACAATTTAATTTTGGTTCATTGAAAAGACGTACTATATTGTATGATGCAAATGCATATGGCAATGATAATGAAATGAAGAATAAGAGAGTGCAATCTCTACTTTCTATAACCGTAGTCTGTTATTTGGTATATATATATATATATATATATATATATATATATTCATTTGGGGATGATTACAGAAAAACTTCACTATCATGTATTCCTTCTGTTACCCTGCACGCTTAGGTTATAAGTCCCCTTCCTCTATCAAAATGATTTACAAACTTCATCAGATATCCAAGTTTAGCTTTCATTGGACATCTGGTTGGAATATCCTACATAAAAAGATGTGAGATTGAAGGAGCCAAGACGGTGGATCTTGAGGCACTGGCACTTGCTTCAATATATAGATACTAATGGACTAATGACTTCAGTTTGGTTAACAATTTTCCAACTTAAAAGAACACATTTTTAATTCTATAGCATGTTACTCCATTTAATTATTTAAATAATGATACTTCCCAGTTCCCAGTGTTTCTTATGGAACACATAACTGGAGAAAGGTCGACAAAACAGATCAGATGATATCATGTTACATGATATATATAGAACGAGAGTATGAACTCATAATGATCATCATTCAGGTCATGCTTTTCATTTTTTAATGATTTGTGTCACTTTCTTAGTAGGTTTTGAAGAAGTCAGATGATATATATTCGAAGGTTTTCAACTAGTAAAGGAGTCATCAAACTAATCAGCTTATCAAGAAAGAGATTACCCCAAGTCACTTGAATAATTTGTCTGCTTCCATCAATTTCTTGGGTTAGGTTTTGCTTTAACGCTATATTTCTTGCTATTAATCTCATTATTATTTTATATATATATTTTGACATGAGAGAGGAGAATTTAAATCCAATATATATATATATATATATTGACCTGTAAGACGATGGATTTGAACTTAAAATCTGATGTGATCTGACGATCAAATTATTTTTTATATTATATTGCAACTTTAATTCTCGTATCACAAGATGGCCCTATTATTTTATTATATTTATTCTCAACTAACACATCTAAACTGCTGAAGGTTGTTGGGCACGACTTTGAATAAGTAACGATCCTCATGCCCCTTCTATTAGTCAACTACCGCCTCAATGCGTCTACTCAAAATAAACCCATGGTTATCCCTTTAATTACCCAATTACCAAGCTGTTCATGCATATCAACCAATTGGGTTGAACTACAATGTAATGGTCTTGAGATGAGACCCAAGTGTTAACTAACTTGGCATAACATGTAAATATAAACAAAACCAGTGTCCTTGTCTTAATTCTTGATTAATTTAAACCAAATTGCCAGCCAGCTTTATCCTTGTCCTAAGAGTCATATTCATACGTGCAGAAAACTGCAAATTAGAGAGAAAAAAAAATGGCCAAAGCTTTTAGTTTCCTCATCGTTTGCTTATTTATCGCAGCTCTGGCGATGTCCTCATCGACTATCGTCGATGCAAGTGGTGAGCCGGGGTCGAGCTGGGTGCCGACGAAAGGCCGTTGCCACGGCTCCATGGCTGAGTGCATGGTTGAGGATGAATTTGACATGGACAATGAGATCAATCGGCGCATATTGGCAACCACACAGTACATAAGCTATCAAGCGCTGCAGCGGGACAGCGTGCCATGCTCTCGAAGGGGTGCCTCCTACTACAACTGCCAGAACGGTGGAGAAGCAAACCCTTACAATCGTGGCTGCAGCCAAATTACTCAATGCCGCACTAGTTAAGTTTGTTCTTTCCTCTGTCTCTCTCGTTTCATTTCCTTTTCATTTGTAACATATAACCGTTATAAAATTATAAGGATTGTTACTATAATAAAACTCTTGCTCGATTGGTGAGATAAGATATTTGAATCTTTAGTCACATACTCTATCTTTGTAACATTGCCATGGTGATATATGACAGCTACCTGTGATTTTTCGTTGTAATTTCCTTCTTATTTGCTACTGGAGTATCCTACCTTTTAATTATTGCTTTACATTTCATTTTATTAAAAAGATTTAAGGAGAGTGATTTGATAATTTTTTCGGTGAAACAAACAATTCACTCCGTTCGGGACAAAACTGGTATTCAAGTTTCGTGTAAAATTTGACATATTCAGGGAAATGTAATGGAAGGTATGAATCCTTGAGGGATCAAAAATGACGGCTTGCAAATGACGTGTAAAGTAAATAAACATGTACGAGATACCTAACACATCTATGCGTGAATAGAAAGAGAGAGTTGATGAGTTTGATCTCTGGCTATTGCCTCTTTCTGGGAAATAGAAGTGCATTTCTTAAGGAGTTTGCCAAAGCATCAAAATTCTGCATTGACACGAACAGGCAACCGCATTTCCATTTTTTTTTCTCTTGTTCTGATTAAGTAGTCCTTCGGAACACACTAAAGAAACAAGGTAGCAATAAATTAAGCTCAATGAAGTCAACTTTGAACATCATATCTATTAATATTACAAATGAAATTAATTACAACATCAAACTCACGATTAAGTTTAAATATTTACAAACATAATTTTAAAAAATTTTAAATTAAATAAAATATTTTAAAGTTAATAATTAAAGAAATAAGTATTATAAATTTGTGTGATTAATAAATTTTTATATTATTTTATTTGTGTGACTTTGATTTGTTGAAACTAAATATAAATACCCCCCTCTCTCATTTAGTTTTGCAAGCAAGCAAGTTAAGAATAAAGAGTTGATCAAGTATTTGATCAAGTATTTGATCAATTATTGAGAGTTTAGTGTGTTAGAGAGTTGAGCAATCAATAAACTCAACAAAGAGTGTGTAAGTGTTGAGTTGTGAGTATTGTATTGTAAGTGAGAAAGAGTAAGAGTTTCTGAAATTTGTATTGTAAGTTTTGAGTTTGTTGTATTAATAAAAGTATTCCATTTGTGTTCTATTATTCTCAAAAATTGGTATCAGAGCGGGACTGTCTGGACCGCTCAAGTTGTAGAATTTTTAAGAATTCTGAGTATGCCCTGTAATTGCAGTTTTGACTGATCTTCCACATCAGAAATGGCTTCTAAAAATTGTGAGTGAGTGAGCTTCTGTGTGTCGTGAGTAGTCTGTGACTCTGCAAGTTTGTTGACAAAACTTATTTGGTATTACTGAAGTACTGCCAGCACGATGGGTAACCTTCAAGTCGTTGGAGAAATCAAGAAGTTATATAACTAAAATTACAATACATGGGCGACGTTGATGGAGTCTTACCTTCAAGGCCAAGATCTTTGGGAAGTCATTGGCGGGAATGAAGTGAAGCAGCCAACAGACGAAGCCACTTTAAAGAAGTGAAAGGTAAAAACTGGTAAGGCTATATTCGTCATTAAGATCACAGTTGAAGAAGAAATATTAGAGCACATAAAGTAGGTCAAGACGCCAAATAAAGCATGAGACACTTTTGCATCGCTTTTCTCAAAGAAAAATAACACACGACTACAGCTTTTAGATAATGAACCATTGTCAATTGCACAACGCAACATGACGATCAACCAATACTTCGTAAAGGTAAAGTCTTTGTGCCGTGAAATATCTGAGTTAGATCTTGCCGTTGCTATTGCTGAAACTATGATGAAAAGAATTATTATTCATAGTTTGAGGCCCGAGTATAGAAGTTTTGTTACTGCTGTACAAGACTGGCCAACCCAACCATCTCTCATTGAATTTGAAAATTTTCTAGCTGATCAAGAAGCGATTGCCAAGCAAATGGGTGGGGTCTTTTTAAAAGGCAATAAAGAAGCACTCTACATCAACAAAAAGAAAGGTCGATTTAAACGATGTGCTAGTGGAGGATCTAAAAGAGATTATAACAAGATAAAGAGTCATCACCAAGAAGGTAGCTCACAGACAAGGGGAGTATAGAGGACTCGCGACAATGGTAATCAGTCCAACCAAAATAAAAAGTTTGAAGAAAAATGCTACAATTGTGAAAAAAATAGGACACATGGCAAAAGATTATTGGTCCAAGAAAAGGTCTGTTAAGGGTAATGCTGCCACATCAAACTCAAAAAGAAAAAGTGAAGATGAGTGGGATGCTAAAGCATCTGTCGCTATAGAGGAAAAAGATCTATCACTCTCAGTGATAATGCCTGGACGGATTGACTATAAAAATGATTGGATCGTTGACTCAGGATGTTCGAATCATATGACTGGTGACAAAGAAAAGCTGTAAGATATGACTAAGTACAAAGGAGGTCGCGTAGTGGTAACAGTTAACAACTTAAGATTGCATATAGCTCACATCAGTAACACAATCCTTGCACCTCGTTACAGTCCTAACAAGGTAACACTTCAAGATGTCTATCATGTCCCTGACATAAAACAGAATCTATTGTTAGTATCACAGTTAACATCTTCTGGGCACTATGTCTTGTTCGATCCATAAGATATTAAGGTGTACTAGATTTAAAATTATGAGAACACTAACAATGGAAGGACGACGACTAGAGTCAGTCTGTGTTCTATCAGCAGAGTCAGCTTATGTAGACAAGACTCGAAAGAATAAGACAGTAGATTTATGGCATGTGCGATTGGGACATGTAAGTTATCATAAGCTAAAAGTGATGATGAACAAGACAATGCTTAAGGGTCTACCTCAACTTAATGTGAGAGTAGATGCAGTATGTACAGGATGTCAATACGGCAAAGCACATCAACTACTATATGAGGAGTCAAAGTTTAGAGCTAAGGAGCCATTGGAGTCGGTTCACTCTGATGTGTTTGGACCTATCAAGCAGCCATCAATTAGTGGCATGTGGTACATGGTGACATTTATTGATGACTTCTCTAGGTATGTATGAGTTTTCTTTATTAGGAAAAATCATATAGTTTTTTGAAGTTCAAAGAATTTAGAGAAACAACTGAAGGAGAAGTCGAAAGAAAGATTTATTGTCTCTGTACAGATAATGGAGAAAAATATACCTCTGATGAGTTCTCACAATATCTTCGAGAAAATAAGATACAACATCAGTTCACATGTGCCAACATGCCACAATAAAATGGTGTTGCAGAAAGGAAGAATCGATATCTTGCAAAGATTTGTAGAAGTATGTTGCACACAAAAAATGTACCAGAAAGATTTTGGCCTGAATGAATGAAGACTACAGCCCACGTGATTAATAGGCTTCCTCAACCAAGGTTAAAATTCATATCACCCTTTGAGAAGTTGTGGGATATGAAACCTACAGTGAGTCATTTTTTAGTATTTGGTTGTATATGCTATGTGTTTGTGCCAAATCACCTGAGAAACAAATTTGACAAAAAGGCAATCAAGTGTATCTTTGTTGGATATGATAACTAGCGCAAAGGATGGAAATATTGTGACCCTACTAGTGGGCGGTGCTACACATCAAGGAATGTGGTGTTTGATGAAGCATCTTCATGGTGGTCGCCACAAAAAGAGGAGCTTTCAAATTCAAAAGAAATAGAAGAACGACTACAACAAAATATAGATGAGCAAATTGCTGAAATCCGACCGAGCCAAGAAGACTTTGATAATGGAAGTAGTGATGACAACACCGAGCAAGAGACAACTCAAAGTTCTTGGCAAACTGACATCTATCAACAACTAACAACTGAGGCCAAATATGAAGGAGCAGAACCTACAACCCCTCAATCTCATCCTCGAAGGTCAATAAGAATACGAAAACCTAATCTTAAATATGCTAATATAGCTATGGTGAAAAAGGAAAATGTTAAGGAGCTTGAGACTTTTGAAGAAGCATCACAAAGTTCTAAATGGATTAAAGTTATAAAAGAAGAAATTATAGCGCTGGAGCAAAATCAAACTTAGATTTAGTGCAAAAGCTAAAGGATGTGAAACATATATCCAATAAGTGGGTGTATAAGATCAAAAGACGTTCTGATGGATCGATGAAAAGGTATAAAGCTCGATTGGTAGCTCGAGAATTTTCTCAACAGTATAGACTAGACTGTGATGAAAAGTTTAGTTCAGTAGCCAAGATCACCATAGTACGAGTTCTACTTGCACTGACAGCTAGCAAAGGTTTGATATTGTGGCAAATAGACATAAAGAATGCTTTTCTACATTGAGAGTTGGATTGGGAGATCTATATGATTCAACCAATGGGATTTGAAAGCAAATTTCATCCTGATTATGTGTTTAAATTGAGAAAGGCATTATATGGATTAAAGTAAGCTCCAAGGGCATGGTATGGTAAAATTGAAGAATTTCTAACACATGCTGGTTACTCTGTAGCACCATCTGATTCTAGCATGTTCGTCAAAACTAATGGAAAGAAACTTACAATTGTGCTGGTATATGTGGATGACTTAATTATCATTGGAAATGATGAAGAAGAGATTCGTCGAACAAGAGAGAATTAGGCAGTTCGCTTCCAGATGAAAGAGATTGGACAACTTAAGCATTTTCTTGGGCTCGAAGTCATTCGAACAGTAGAAGTAATTTTTCTAGGACAACAAAAATATGCCAAAGATTTGTTGCAAAAGTTTGGGATGCTAGAGTGCAAGCCTATCTCAATACCGCTAGAAGCCAATGCCAAGTTGTGCGATCATGAAGGAAAGGATTTAGAAGATGAAACTATGTATCGATAACTGATAGGAAGTCTCATCTATTTGACATTGACTAGACTAGACATTTCTTATGCAGTTGGAGTAATAAGTCGATACATGCAAAATGCTAAGAAACCTCACTTAGAAACAGCTCGACAGATATTGAGATATGTAAGAGGCACAATTGACTATAGTCTCTTTTATAAGAAAGACCAAGATTGTAAAATAGTTGGCTATTGTGATGCTGACTATGCTGGAGATCAAGACACACGACGTTTAACCACTGGGTATTTTTTCAAGATTAGTTGAGGCACAATCTCTTAGTGCAATAAAAGGCAACCGGCTATATCATTGTCAACTACTAAAGTTGAGTACAGAGCAGCAGCAATGGGAGCTCAAAAAAGTACATGGTTGATGCAGTTGATGGAGGATTTATATCAGCCAAAAGATTATAAAGTGTCAATATATTGTGATAATCGGTCAACAATTTGTTTGGTAGAAAATTCAGTTTTTCATGCAAAAACAAAGCATGTGGAGTTGCATTATCACTTTATCCGGAAGAAAGTTTTGCAAGAAGAAATTGAGTTGCTGTATGTTAAGACCGAAGATCAAGTAGCTGATTTATTCACAAAAAGCTTGGGTGGGTGTTGATAAGTTCGAAAAGTTTCGAAGACAACTTAACATAGTTAGAAGAACGGAAGTTTGTGTTAAGGGGGAGTGTTAATATTACAACACCAAATGAAGTTAATTACAACATCAAGCCCAAAATTAAACTCAAATATTTATAAGTCCAATTCTTGAAATTTTTAGATTATGTAAAATATTTTTAAGTTAATAATTAAGCAAATAAATATTATAAACTTATGTGGTTAATAAATTTTTACATTATTTTATTTGTATGATTTTGATTTGTTGAAACTAAGTATAAATATCCCCCTTCCTCATTTAGTTTTGTAAGCAAACAAGTTAAGAATAAAGAGTTGATCAATTATTGAGAGTTTACTGTGTTAGAGAGTTGAGCAAATAATAAGCTCAACAAAGAGTGTGTGAGTGTTGAGTTGTGAGTGTTGTGTTGTAAATGAGAAAAAGTGAGAGTTTCTAAAATTTGTATTGTAAATTTTGAGTTTATTGTATTAATAAAAGTATTCTATTTGTGTTCCATTATTCTCAACAATATTCATGAACATAGATGTACAAAAAAAAAAGTATGGGTAAAATACCAGACAATTGTGTGGAGAGTTGGTGGTAAAGAGATGAAACAATCATTTGTGTACGAGAATTCATTATAGCTGGCATCAGTTGTAAGTACACAGAAAAACTAGAAAACATCAAATATGAAAACATTCGTAACTTGGAAGTATCAGCGTCCATCTTCGAACCAGGATCAGACAGAAAAACCTAGCACAAAATAAAAGCCATCATCCACTGCAAAAGCACGACCTTTCATTAATTCTATGTTGAGCCTTACTCTTGCTTCCCTTCAGCAGGCTTTGTCTTGGATGGGGGCAATGGAGATGGAGAACCCTCATCTCCCATCTAAGTTCTTAGATCATTGATGCTCTGCTCTAACTTATCTATGCGGCCTCTCATCTCATCAAGTGCATTCAGAGTTAAGGAAGCAGGAAACCTCACACTTTAAACAATACTAACAGATTAATGAGAAACAGAGCACGTAGTATACATAACACTCCTCCTAACTTCTTTGTACCTAATGATCTATTTCTTAACATCCCAAATCGGAAAGAGACAGAGGTTTAATCATATTTTTATCCTATCTGAGTTTTCTACCAGAATAACCAAAGAGATGTTCTATCTAAACCCTAAGTGTAGAAATTGTTTGTTTATGTAAACTTATTCATTTGCTTTAACGTCGAAACATTCATCAATCCTCAGAAGATACATGGGCGAATTAAAAATATGTGAAAGCTAAGGTGAGAATAACAAACAACTATTTCACTAAATCAATAATTGTGGAGAAACAATTAATTTCAATCATAATGTAAATAGAAAAAGTGTAAAGTTTCTTCATTTTTGTTCCCATCTTAGAGAAGCCATTATCATTAAACTCAACACATGGGAAAATGATATTCTTTGAAACAATGGAGTCAGAAATTGTCTAAAACCTAGACTGCATCTGCTGAAGAAGATTTTGCACCTGCAAAACAGTAAAGCAAACAAGTGAATACGGCCCTACCAAGAAAACCACATAAAGTATCACAACACTGCTGGATTCTTGCATTAGCTTGATCACTTTATAGCAAATAAATGATCATCAATAATAACTTATGTAAGTGAACAACCGGAGTCTGTTTCAGCATAAACAATTACGCAATCTCTAGCACTATATTTAACTAAATTGGTTGCAAGACTCGTACTATAATTTGTAGTTTCAAACCAACACAAGCAATAAAATCACTTGTATCCTAAAAATATTAGGAAACTCATAAAAACTTTCATATTAGCGGTACTTTGCTTTGGATCTTCTAAATCATGCCCATCCTGACAAAAGGTAACTAGTTAGAGCATTTCAGAGGAAACATTCTCAACCAATCAAGATAGTAATGCTGCCTTTTCAAATTCAAGGCATGAAGAGTAAAACAATTTAACAAGTATGACTAAAAATCAACAATAAAACACAAAGTTTAAGGCTCAAAAAAATTGAAACATACAAATTATTTTGATCGTAAAGTATAAGCTATAAAACATATCAGTGTTCAAATGAAGAAACAAAACTGTTACAGATATCAAGTCATACTCTTCAGTTTGATACCCCTATGGCATCAACTAAGTCACAGCCTTGATACCCCTTTTATTCTATGCGCAGCAGAAAATCATAACTCACACCATAAATAAGCTATAGAACATATAACTTCTATAGCTTAAAACACAAAGTTTAAGGCTCAAAAAAATTGAAACATACAATTTATTTTGATCGTAAAGGATAAGCTATAGAACATATCAGTGTTCAAATGAAGAAACAAAACTGTTGCAGATATCAAGTCATACTTTTCAGTTTGATACCCCTATGGCATCAACTAAGTCACAGCCTTGATACCTCTTTTATTCTATGCGCAGCAAAAAATCATAACTCACACCATAAGTAAAAATATATAAGATCAACACACCAATAAAGATAAAGAAAATAAACCAATTAATAAGACACATGATATACGTGGTTCGGCCCAAAATTGTCTACGTCCACAGAGGATCTATGATCCAACTTCTTATTATTGATATAGATCACTAAGTATCTTCTTACATCATCAATGATCTCATAAGACCCCTTAGTATCTCCCATAAAGACCTCTAAGTATCTACCTTTGATCACCATGACTCCCTAAGACCTCTTAGTATCTCCTCATAAGAGATTTTTACAAGGAATATAAGAATAGCCCGAACATCTAAGCCAAAAGGATCTATAGTGTTTCTTTTGTTCACTTAAGAACCAAAAGAAAACACTCCCCAAAGGTTATACCCTAGTGCATCACACACTTAGTGCCTACTTAGCTCCACTATTCTCTCTTATGGTTGCATCTTGAAACCTTAAATACTTATCTTTCTCTTATATTTAGAAGGATTTATATAGTGAATAAAACACCCTTAGAAACCCTAAAGCTAGTTGAAATAAGAGTTCTTACTTGTAAAAGTCCTAATTCCACTTAAAGAAGTCAATTGAGCCAAAATAGGAAATATTCTAAAGTTGTCATGTAAATAGTAACTACGTGAACAGTACCCACGCGTGAACAGTAACTAGTGGACAGTATCTTATGAACAGTTACTGTCACCGCTCGCAACAGTGCTTTGTCGTGAACAGTGTGCGCATGAACAGTACTCATTCTTTTTGCTTTCCGTTTTGCTCATTCCTTGTATACCCAATGCGTACTTGACTTCATAATGACTCTCTTGTTGGTATTCATCTCAATTCTTACCTATAAAAAATTGTTAAATCACCAATTTTCAACAAAAACATTAGTGAATGTATATAAAATCAACAAAACTAGACATCATATTTTAGAATTTACCATAGCAGTTCTATGCGCTTGCGTTCTTAAAACATCACAAATTGTACAAGTTAATATTTGAGAACTTAAAGTATTGAAAATGGCTAGAAAAGTTGTGTAGAGCTTCTTGCACTTTCTTGTTATTTCAACTTAATAAAACTACAAGTATTGATAGCCTTTTATACAAGTTGCTCTATGAGACCTTAGGGCTTATGCTATTACGATAAATTATAAAATTAAAGAATAAAATAATATAATGAATGATGATTTCGTTAATGCAGCAGAGGATATGCATTGAACCATTTTCTGTGCATTGCATTGTCTTGTAGTGTAACAACCTGGTTTTTCCTTTTCCTTTATTCTAACTAAGTGAAGCTTCTCTGTCATGTGTGTGTGCCAGCTCTGTAGGATGCCACATTAGCATTCATTTTAACTCCCCTTCTTAAGCTGATCATCTGGTATGATGTTTAGCTTACTTTTTAAGTAGTTAAACCTGTCAACTGATAAAGGTTTAGTCATTATATCTGTTGCCTGTTCCTTGGTTGATATGTACTTGATTTCCAGCTACCCATTTTTTACCTTGTCTCGAATAAAATGCACATCTATTTCAATATGCTTTGTTCTTCCATGAAACACTATATTTGCTACCAAAGAAGCAACACTTGTGTTGTCACACCAGATTTTGGGCACTGAATTCAATTCAATTCCAAGTTCAAACAATTGTGGACATAACCAAGTCATTTCTGTACAAGTATGTGCCAGTGCTCTATACTCAAATTCTGCACTAGACTTAGCCATAACCTTCTGTTTTTTTTAGCTCTAAGATACAAGGTTTCCACAAAGAAATATGTTATAGCCACTTACAGATTTCCTGTCATCACCATTTACTGCCCAGTTAGCATCAAAGTATCCCTCTAGATCAAAATTTCCCTTTTTTGAGTAGTACAACCCATGATTAGATGTATGTTGAAGGTACCTTAGAATTCTTTTGCATCCTCAGACACAGAATAATGCCTATGTAGCTGTGCAAGACCAAGAAGATTATGAAGGATGGTACTTGGACAATGAAGCCACTAACCATGTCACAAATTATCTCAACAACATGACAATCAAATCTGAATATAGAGGTAACAAAATATTGACAATAGGTAATGGACAAAAGCTTAAAATTACTCAGATTAGTGTGTTACTTGACATTTTCTGATTCCTCTTCAAAGAAACCATAGAACTTAAGAATGTATTATGTGTTCTTATGATAACAAAAATATTGTTAAGCATATCTAGATTATTGATGATAATGATCTTCATGTTGAGTTTCACAAGACCTCTTGTGTTGTGAAAGACAAGAAGAAGAGGGTAATTCTTCAAGCAATTGTGACGCCCCAGACCCAAAAGATCTGATACATGACATAACTTACACTCATTCAATAATATTTAAACTTTCATTTTAATTTCTTTCAGAATTATAGCAATTGAATTATGACTGGGACAATTAGTAAACCGGAGATACGCAAAGTTTTCTCAGAGTATAACACTCTACTACATCACCAGTAGCAACATTGTTACTGGAAGCCCAAAATATATTCATTACAAATTCTTACTTAAAATCAATCCATAACCACACGTGGTGAAACTTAAACTAAATCCAACCACACACAATAAAATAATACATACGTATTTATTCAATAGGGACAGATCAAATATCTTATCCCATGTGTCCCCAAATAAAACACCCAGCAACCTAACAACTTAGGGAACCCAAGGAACAGCAGAAGCCTTGCCAAATCCGCTAAGCACACATATACCTTATTTACCTAAAATCACCACAAACTATAATGAGTATAAAACTCAGAAAGCATACTAGTTTTTCATATATCAAATACAAATACATATATGTACACAATGCATATGTATGATATGCTATGATCAATCAAAATCATAATCTTATCCAATCACATGTCATGTAAGCGTTTACACATTCTTTCAAAACATATTACAGGAATACCATCATTCAACTACTACTTAGTAGGACTTACACATCACATATCACATAATAAGCCAAATGTCACTCGTATGTGACATACCGTATGAGAGGAATAGTACAAGTGAGGTTTAAATTACACATATATAATGCTCAAGCCCGAAGGTAAGAGCCACACCCTCACCCTGATCATCGGTGAGTCCTCTCACATGTACCACTACGCCACCACACGAATGTGATGACTCAATCTTCCTTTAGGTACCAATAGGATCCTCCCTACATACGGAACACATAACATATACCAATCCCGAAAGAAATGCCACACATAAAGGCTCCACAAATTACATAAGATGCCTACTAAGTCAACAGTGAGTTCAAGCATCCTCAAAACACAAAATGTTTCTCATGGACATATTACACTTCAAAGTTTTCTTTGTTAAACACATTTTATTTTGAAAGCTCACTTTCAAAAACACATGTATGTCCATGCTCAATGTCAATGCTCACATTCATAAACATATATCTTTCACATTTCATATCAAATACACTTTGGCATAACATAAACATATTTCTAAGCATATTTACAAAATCATACATAGACAATTACTATGCTTATTGTGATTTCAGTAAAAAAATCTAATATACTTACCTCTTAGCACTTTCAGCTACAAGGCTTAAATCTCCTTAACCTATCAATGGATATTAATCCTTTTATAAGCCTCACAATTCATACAAAATACTTTAAATAGCTTACAAAATTATACACAATGCATTTATCACTTCAAATTGGTCTAAATACTTGGTTTCTCAAAACCTGTCATTCTGACCACTTACACTTAACAAAATTTTCTAATACATCAAATGATGTCCAATTACTCCAAAATCAGAATATACCATTCTTGACTCATATATCCTTCTTATATATGAATATTATATCAAAATTCCTACACAATCCATTCCATACACACCATTGAATCCAAACTACTAACCTGACAGGATCAAGATACTTACTGAACAGTATTAAATCTCCCAATTTTATAAAATCATATACTAACTCAAAAATTATAAAACAATCACATAATTACTCTTAACACATATCTCAATCCATCATAAATATTTCACTTCCAAATCACTGCCAAAAGTATTTTAAAACTATTTTATTCCATACCTTTAAAAATTTGTTAATCAAATACTGCAATGAGCTAATACACTTTAGAAAATCATAACACTTCAACCACATTGATCTAAATTCTTAATTCCGAGTATATCATATTAGACATATAAAATTATCATATTCCATAAATTCGTAATTTTTAAAGATCATTCAACAGGTCAAAAATTATTTTTTACTGTATCATACTGTTAACACAGGAAATTTCCAGAATTTCAAGGTCATTTTGGTAAATTTATTACAAATTGAATTTCTAGAATTTTCAATCGATTTAAAGTCTCAAATGATCCTAAATATGTTTAATTTCATATACTCAAAATTCAAAGCCATAATTGAATCACAACAATTTATAAAATTCCTGGATCAAGAGACTATCAAGCAGAAATTCTACAACTCATCATGATTTATCAAGCTATCTACATAGATCATCATCAATTCTCACAATATCTTACGAAATACACATCAAATTCTCAATTATACATATTTCCAAAAATCAAAAATTAAAGGAATTAACTTAATTAACACTAATAAATTGAGAAATAGTTGTGATATACCTCTTAAAATCTAAAATTTCAATTTCTTCTTCTTTTTCTTCTTTTTCTTCTTCTTCTTCTCTTTCTCTCCCATTTCTTTCTCTCTTTTCTCACTCTAAAATGGATAGCTCAACCCAAAAGAGTGAATTAGGGTTTCAAAAGTGTATTTTTATACTAAGAGGCTAATTTTTAGTATTTATAAATTTGCCCCCAAAACTTTTAAAGTATTACAATTTGGTCCCTAAAATAAATCTAAAGTCTTGCAAATAAACTCAATGCTAATAGTATGTCTTTAACCTATACAAACACTACTAATAACAATACATAAATCAAGTATCACCCATATATAAATAAAATACGTATATTTATACATATATAAATACTTATTCTTACCGGTTGTGGATACTGGTTACTACAGCAATGGTTAGAGAAGAATTGTACCAAATGATGGATCCAAGAATGTCAAGAAAATCACTCAAATCAAATTTCTGCATAGAGTCCAAGTCTGCATATATAGCAATTTCTTTATTTACATCAGTGTCAAAACTAAGTTCTATCATAGTATGTAATAGTAAGAGTAATGAAAGTCTGTCCAAAGCTCAAAACCTTTACAATATTTTACATAGAAGATTAGGACATCCTTGTGAACAGACTTTAAAAAAGGTTTTGTCTCTTTGTAATGTCACTAATCATATCAATGAAAATTTAAGTTTATCATTCTGCAAGGCTTGCCAACTTGGAAAAAACCATAGATTAAGTTTCAATGATTCTGAAAGTAAAGTTAAAAAATCATTAGAGTTACTCCATTCAAACCTTTGAGTCCATCACCACTAACCTCAGAGAACAATTTCATATATTATTTAAGTATTGTTGATGACTTTAATAGATACACATGAATTTTTCCTTTGCAAACCAAAGATCAAACTTTAGTAATGTTCATTTAATTCAAAAACCAAATTGAGATAAGCTTAGGTAGAAAAATTAAGATCTTGCAAACTGACATGGGAACTAAGTATAAACCCTTGGAAAACTATCTAAAAACAAATTAGATACAGCACAAATGCTCGTGTCCTCACACCTCACAACAAAATAGAACAGTGGAAAGAACATATAAATATATTGTAGAGGTTGATCTGTCTCTCCTTGCTCAAGCTAGGTTACCTATGTCATTTTGGTGGGATGCATTTCAAACTGCTACATACTTTATCAATAGGCTACCATCATCAGTAATAAATCATCAAACACCCTTTAAACTTCTCTTCAAAAAGGAACCAGACTATAACACACTCAAAATATTTAGGTGTGCATGTTTTTCCCATCTCAAACCTTACAATAAATATAAGTTAGATTTTTATACTAAAAAGTGCATCTTCATTGGCTATAGCTCCAAACACAAGGGTTATAAATGCTTAAACAGTACAGGTAGGCTCTATATATCTAGGCATGTAACTTTTAATGAGAATGGTTTTCCTTCAAACTCTGAGCATGCCTTCTTTAATAGAAAAGAATTTAATCCAAATACTAGTTCACAATTTTATAGTACATTGCATTTAGTATCACAATCCTGCATTCATGACATTTATATTGGTACAGCAACTCTATGACATTCCAAGAAGATGATACACACTTTCAGTCCATTAATCCTGATATAAGTAGTTCATCAATTCCTCCAACCAACCACATAAATCCTAAACCAAACACATAAATCAATCCTCAAAATACAAATTCAAGACCAGTTAACCAACCATAAAAACCCCTAGAAACATTATGAACACTTAAAATTACATATTTAATAAAGATTTTATATCATTTTTTTATATTACTAGTGTCTTTAACCCCCCCTCCCCCCCTCCTTAAACTTAAGTATGTTTATAATATTGTACCTAATTAGCTTTTAACTATTTTGTGGTAGGTTCGGTAAAATGGGTAAAACTCAAGATATGGTAGACCCACATTCCACTCCGCCAGAGCCCTCATTCAATGTATGGGAACAACAACTCCATAAGTTCCTCTCTCACGGATACGACACAGATGAAAGCGACCAAGGAGACTCATTTTGACCTACATTGCTGTTTTTATTTTCACAGAAACTAGATCCGTGTTGCTCTATCACATCAAAGAGAGACTGATTACTGTTTTATCTTTATGTCAAGTGTGCTTTATCTTTCTTCATATCTGCTTTTAATCTATCGGCCAAAAATTAATGTTAAGACCACAAAATCTTTGTAATTAATAAAGTTAATTTGGCCTCATGTCCAAAGTCCAATTGTTAGCTCAAAAAGTCTTCAAGTCATTGATGTATTGTCGACCATTAGTGCCAAAATGGCTAAGTCCCTAAATCCATGAAATAGGCTTTTATTGACTTTTCTTAATTATCTTACCTAACTTATCACACTTCCGACACAATTTTTATCACACTTACATATCAACATATATTTATTCAAGATTTTGCGACCTATTGTCCCTTATAAAATGATAAAGTAAAACTCATTCTCTTTTTTTTTTTGTTTTACCTCACAAGAATCGAGAAAAATATATACTTGAACATACTTACACATATGCTCCACAGCTATTATCAATTTGTTTATCTATAAATTCATTATTATTGCATCCTTATACAAACTCAAAAATATTCAAAGATTAGGGTGAGCATAACAATGGAGGAAACCTCAGCTCGTCGATTCACAAAAATTTGTGTCTTTTGTGGATCCAACCCTGGAAATACCGAAGAGTTTACAAAAGTTGCAGAAAATCTTGGTAAGGTATTAGCTGAGCGAAATATACATTTAGTATATGGAGGAGGTAACCGAGGGTTAATGGGGTCTGTGGCAAAAGCTGCACACAATAAAGGTAGTCGAGTTTTGGGTATCATTCCAAAACCTCTAGCTATTGAAAATGTTGTAGGAAAAACAATTGGGGATGAGTTACAAGTATCATCTATGCACGAGCGAATGGCTCAAATGCTTAGGCATGCAGATGCTTTCATAGCTCTACCAGGAGGTTTCGGGACCTTGGAGGAAATTTTTTAAATTGTCTCATGGGCACAATTACAAATCCACCAAAAACCCATTGGTTTGTTAAATGTTAATGGTTTTTACGACGGGTTGATATCTTTTCTTGACTATGCAGCGGGAACACAATTCATCCCACTTCTAGCACGACGGATTCTTATTTCAGCTCCAACTGTTGATCAACTAATTGATCAATTACAGTCTTTTATTCCTCTGTCTAATCCAACATTGCATCAGTTAGATTGGTCTACTCATGACAGTCAGAAGAAGCGCAAAATAGACTTAAATCTCACTCCGTAGCCTCTACTGTATTTTTGTTGCTGCTATTGTTGTTGTGTTGTTATTTTCCTTTTCAATAAAAGTTGTTTCAATTGATGTCTTCAATACTCTACTTCTCTATATTTTGTCATTGAGAAAATTATCTCAATTTGCTCTATGACATGCAAATTATCATTATAAGATATTCAACATCACTCTTACTAAGCATATTAGTCATAACTCAAAAAAACAAAATCTAAATGGTAACATTAAGATCCACAAGGTACCATTATCCACAACAACAACAATCTTAGCAGCTCTTGGATAATGTGTCATCTTCACAAAATCATACAAAATTTAAGGAATATGTCAAACTTTTACACAACAAAGCTACAAATACAATCCTAAGGATTTGGCATCTGCTCGGTTCCCTTGACTCGACATTTAAAAGTCTACAGAATCATATCTTAGCTCTGATACCAATAAAAGCTGTCACGCCCCAGACCCAAAAGATCTGACACACGACATCACTTACATTCATTCAATAATACTTAAGCATTTATTTTAATTTCTTTCATAATTATAGCAATTGAATTATGACTGGGACAATTAGTAAACCGGAGATACGCAGAGTTTTCTCAGAGATTAACACTCTACTACGTCACCAGTAGCAACTTTGTTACCGGAAGCCCAGAATATATTCATTGCAAATTCTTACTTAAAATCAATCCATTACTACACTTGGTGAAACTTAAACTAAATCCAACCACACAATAAAATAATACATAGGTATTTATTCACTAGGGACAAATCAAATATCTTATCCCACGTGTCCCCAAATAAAACACTTAGCAACCTAACAACTTAGGGAACCCAAGGAACAGCAGAAGCCTTGCCAAATCCGCTATGCACACATGTACCTTATTTACCTGAAATCACCATAAACTATAATGAGTATAAAACTCAGTAAGCATACTAGTTTTTCATATATCAAATACAAATACATATATGTACACGATGCATATGTATGATATGCTGTGATCAATCAAAATCATAATCTTATCAAATCACATATCATGTAAGCGCTTACACATTCTTTCAAAACACATAATAGGAATACCATTACTCGACTACTACTTAGTAGGACTTACATATCACATATCACATAATGAGCCAAATGTCACTCGTAGGTGACATACCGTATGAGAGGAATAGTACAAGTGAGGTCTTTAAATCACACATATATAACGCTTATGCCCGAAGGTAAAAGCCAAACCCTCACCCTGATCATCGGTGAGTCCTCTCACATGTACCAATACGCCACCACACGAATGTGATGACTCACACTTCCTTTAGGTACCAATAGGATCCTCCCTACATACGGAATACATAACATATACCAATCCCGAAGGAAAGGCCACACATAAAGGCTCCACAAATCACATAAAATGCCTACTAAGTTAACAGTGAGTTCAAGTACCCTCAAATCACAAAATATTTCTCATGGACATATTACACTTCAAAAGCTTTCTTTGTTAAACGCATCTTATTTTGGAAAGCTCACTTTCAAAAACACATGTATGTCCATGCTCAATGTCAATGCTCACATTCATAAACATATATTCACATTTCATATCAAAATATACTTTGACATATCATAAACATATTCTTAACCCCATTTGCAAAATCATACAAAACAATTACTATGTTTATTGTGATTTCAGTAAAAAGTCTAGTATACTTACCTCTTAACACTTTCAGCTACAAGGCTTAAATCTCCTTAACCTATCAATGGAGATTAATCCTTTCATAAGCCTCACAATTCACACAAAATACTTTAAATAGCTTACAAAATTATATACAATGCATTTATCACATCAAATTGGTCTAAATATTTGGTTTCTCAAAACCTGTCATTCTGACCACTTACACTTAACAAAAATTTCTAATACATCAAATGATGTCCAATTACTCCGAAATCAGAATAGATCATTCTTGACTCATATATACTTCTTATATATGAATATTATATCAAAATTCCTACACAATCCATTCCATACACACCATCGAATCCAAACTACAAACCTGACAGGATCAAGATACTTACTGAACAGTATTCAATCTCCCAATTTTATAAAATCATATACTAACTCAAAAATTATAAAACTACCACATAATTACTCTTGACACATATCTCAGTCCATGATAAATATTTGGCTTCCAAATAACTGCCAAAAGTATTTTAAAACTATTTTATTTCATAACTTTAAAAATCTGTTAATCAAATACTACAATGAGCTGATACACTTTAGAAATTCATAACACTTCAACCACATTGATCAAAATTCTCAATTCCGAGTATATCCTATTAGACATATAAAATTATCATATTCCACAAATTCATAATTTTTAAAGATCATTCAGCAGGTCAAAAATTATTTTCCACTGTATCATACTGTTTACACAGGAAATTTCCAGAATTCCAGGGTCATTTTGGTAAATTCACTACAAATTTAATTTCCGAGATTTTCAGTCGATTCAAAGTCTCAGATGATCCTAAACATGTCTAATTTCATATACTCAAAATTCAAAACCAGAATCGAATCACAACAATTTATAAAATTCCTAGATCAAGAGGTTATCCAGCAGAAATTTCATAATTCATCATGATTTATCAAACTATCTTATAGATCATCATCAATTCTCACAACATCAAACGAAATACACATCAAATCTTTAATTATACATATTTCCAGAAATCAAAACTTAAAGAAATTAACTTAATTAACACCAATAAATTGATAATTAGTTGTGATATACCTCTAAAGATCCAAAATTCTCATTTTCTTCTTCTTTTTCTTCTTCTTCTTCTCTTTCTCTCTCCTTTATTTCTCTCTTCTCTCTCTAAAAATGGGTAGCTCGACCAAAATGAGAGAATTAGGGTTTTTAAAAGTGTATTTTTATACTAAGTGGTTAATTTTTGGTATTTACGAATTCACCCCCAAAACTTTCAAAGTATAACAATTTGGTCCCTAAAATAATTCCAAAGTCTTGCAAATAAACCCAATACTAATAGTATATCCTTAACCTATAAAAACACTACTAATAACAATATATAAATCAAGGATCACCCACATACAAATAAAATACGTATATTTATATATATAAATATACATATTCTTACCGGTTATGAATACTGGTTACTACAGTAAATTTAAAGTCAGATACCTCAGTCTTCATCTTAAAGAAAGAAAATAGGCCGATCATCTTACTGGTGTATGTTGATGGCATTCTCATCACTGGTAATGATGAGCAGACTATAAAGAGAGTAATAAAGAACTTAAATGACAGTTTTTCCTTGAAGGAGTTAGGGTCTCTAAGCTATTTTCTTGGAGTGAAGTTTTCATCAAACCTGTGCCAGCATTCTATTGCCTTATAGTTCTTTTTTAGACATATTTGATAACAAAAAATCTTAGGCTTATTCTTGTCTTGTTGGCTTTTTCCTTTGCCCTTTATTGTATTACTGCTATTTCCATAGCTATAGCCCTGATGAGAACTTCCTGTGAGATTATTTTTTTCACCACTATATTTTTTAGCTTGGTTCACTCTTATCTGATTGGGATTCTTTTGCCTAGAGTAGCTGTTTCCCAGGTTGTTTTTTCTTCCAATCCTGTTTCCACCACCCTTAGAGCAAAATTTGCTTCATAACCACGCCTCTTACGCATTTCTCTCTAGTCTATTCTCATAACTTAGCAGGTTAGTATATATTGTTGGAAATGAAACACTCACACAAATAACTTTTATTCAAACTCAAACAAATATTACAAGAGCACTCTCACTCAAAAACAATATACTACAACTCACTCTTATTAGAGTTTGCTTCTTCACTCACTTAGAAGCTCTTAATTTTTCTTGATACCTAAACTAAAATGGGGAGGGGTATTTATACTACTTAAGAACAATCCTACACCATACAAATAAACTAATCCAAAATTACAATAACCATACACCTCATTTTTCTTCATTCTTCTCCATCCTTCCAAATTATTCATATGCATAATTACCACACCCTAGAAGATTCTAAGTAGAAGGTTAGTAGTTTTGGACTTTGATTATGAACTTGAACTCCAATTTGATTGGTTTTGGGTTTAGGCTCCCATAATGGATCAAGTTTATGATCCAACATATACATCATCTAGAGTCATGTTGCTCAATCTTGAGGTAATAATATTCATTATGACCGGATCAAAACTAGAATCCAGTTCTTCTAAAATAAATTGTGCTAAGTCCTCATCACTCACTGGTTTGTGTTATGGCCAAGCTGCCTGCTAGCTTCTTCATCTTATTGTAGTACTCAACAACACTTATATTTCTCTTTTTAGTTGCACTCAGTTGCCTCCTGATTTCAATCAGTATGGCCTTAGATTGTGAGCAATATATCTTTTCAAGGGAAGTCCAAAGTTGAAGTGATGTTGTGCATTCAGTTACTGCACAAATTACATCTTCACTTAGTGTGGACAACAACCAGCTAAGAAGAAGCTGATCTTGTTTCCTCTAGTAACTATAATTTGGATAAACGGTTGTGGTTCTATTCTGGTTTTCACCAATGGTGACCAAGAACTTTGCAGGTGGTGGTATTGTTTCGTCAATAAAGTCCTCAAGGTCATTCCCACGGATAAAGGGAAGCACCTGAGTCCTCTAAATGACATAGTTATTCCTGTCCAGCTTAGTGCTTATGGTGAAAGATAGACTGTTTGGTGATTGATTTGCTGTAGTTGATGTTAAGAGTGTGGAACTATCTGTTTCAACAGTTCCAGAATCAGGGAATGCACCAGCGTTTGCCACAATTAGCTTCCCTGTACTGGCTCTGATACCAAGTTAATATTTAAGAACTTTGAAGTATTGAAAAATTCTGGATTAGTTGTGCAGAGCTTTTTGCACTTTCTTGTTATTTCAGCTTAATGAAACTACAACTATTGATAGCCTTTTATACAAGTTGCTCTATGAGACCTTAGGGCTTAAGGTATTACGAGAAATTACAAAATTAAAGAATAAAAGAATATAATGAATGATGATTTCGTTGATGCAGCCGAGGGTGTGCACAGAACCATTTTCTGTGCATTGCTTTCTGTTGTCTCGAAGTGTAACAACTTGGTTTATCCTTTTCCCTTATTACTGACTGAGTGAAGCTTCTCTTGTTTGCGTGTGCCAGCATGAGACAAGTAAATTTTAAACCAATCATGCTCAAAACTCTAATTTTACAGTATGAATTACCCTAGTTATAGGTTAGGAGAATTTCACCACGAGTGGAGAAAATGATAATCGAATTCGATGATTAATAAAGGAGTAGATTAGCAAGAGCGAGGTGTTATTGTTCGCCAGTAAGCCTCTGCTTTTCTTTGTCAAAATGCCATCGTACTTGGGAAAATCTAAATTGATATATGTAAAACGATTGCTGTCCTCCAGTCCTTACTGTTATAACACATGACCATCCAAATAAATTATGCGAAATTTAACTCGTAACTGGATATTTTTCAAAGAATTTTACTTTAATATTTTCTCGAAATCAGAAATGGGCATGCCGATTAGTCGTTACTTTAGTAGTTTATTATTTCAAAACCGTGCTTTAATGCTTTAATAATTTTGTTGTAAGAGCAAGATGGGCATTTCTATCAATGTATATTTGGATTGAAGACTACCTTCAGATGCTCTTTCATTTAAATTTCAAATTACCAACGTTTGAGTGCAGAACCTATGAAGCACCATTTTATTCAAAATTTCAAATAATAGCTCCGAAAAATCAAAATTCTGAACTCTACCAAATTCATTATGAGAAAACTAAATCAATTAAGTAAATAACTCTCTACAATAAAACAATAGATGATGGTGATTTCCAAATTAATCCTAGCTACAAAATGCTAGTTCTATAAATTATCCTAATTATAATAAAACACGTGCACGAATAAAATTGAGCTCTGCCGCTATGTAAAATCCAATTCAATTGCAGCTACTACCTTACAAAAAGCTGTGGGGGTTGACGATAGCCTCATAATAATCTGTGGTTAGTGTAGATGAAAATAATCTGTCCACAAACAAGTTACAAGAAGCCAAAATTGACAAAAGCTGAAGGATTTCACTTCCCCCTGTTCAATATCAATGTAAGAATTTTGTATATTTCAGAGTTAATTAGAAAATATTCCTTGCTGAAAATAGTGAAAACATCAAACCCTCTAGCACTTGCATTCCTTCTTTTTAGTCAAAGACGCATCATCTACATAAGGATACTCTGGTGGAGCAGACCATAATCCCCACAGGATAACTAAGTGGAGAAATAGAAGGAGAAGGGATGAATAAGTATTCGATGGATAGATATTCCAGCAAAACTCCACCCCTATAAACAAAATCACTCTGCATAACATAACACAAGAACTGCACATTAGCAGAAAGTCATAGAAATAGTGATGCAATTTTTAAGATTAAGCAAAGTAGGTAAGATACCGAAGCAATGTAGAAAAAGGTGTTCTCCACAATAGATAAGGCAAGCTATAGAAATACCTGCACAATGAGACATCCAATCCCAGTTAAAAGAATGATCATTGACATTAATTGCAATTTATGCACATCACATTGGGACATTATTATGCGAATTGATGTTTTCCATGAAAGCTAATGACTGGATGAAATAGCCATTCAAATGAGTTAGACCATGTAGTCATAAGCCATGGCAACATAAACTTGATAAATAATACCCAAGCATACGCAACTGTCTGCTCCAGCAAAAGGTGAGAGGGCCACAAAAACAGTTTATAATATAATAATATGTAAGTCCAGAATTTATTCAATATCAACACAAGGATAGATTTGCATTCACTCTAAACTTTGAAATGTTCCTTCTTCAAATCGAGAATACAACTCACCCTGCTAAAGTAGGAAGTAAATAAGAATACAACTTTTGCAGCTATAAGCAACACAGTTATGTTACCAAACCCATTATATACATAGGTATTTGTCCAATGTACATACCATGTGTAGAACTGATAATGCAATGAGCGAGAGCACGCAATGCCGATAAAGTTCCCAGCTACCATAGCTGTTATTATATCTGAAATGACATCCCCTTATTTAGTGCCAAAGTGGAGGGGGAAAACACTAAATTAAAGAAAAGAACTTTGAACATCCTGATTAATTTCATTTTGGAGTACTAGAACTCACGTTCTTTTTTCAGGATCTTGAATGATGAGCTGCTAGAACCCCAAAGAGCAAAACTCAGCTTCAAACTAACATATCTAGAGTGCAAAAGATTTAGGAGTCCTCCTTCATGCCTGCACACAACCAACATTAAGTTACTAACATATAATCAACCATGCGTCTTTTAATGGATTCCTACGATTTGGTGCAGTCACATGTAGAATAGATGAAAAGTATTTCTCAAGCTTTGCATTTTATCAATTATGCAACTTCTCGCACAGAAACTGAATGACTATAAGCATTGGAAATGCAATATGTTCCTTCTCATGCAAAGTCATATTTCTGTTTATCACTTGTAAGGGAGAACAAAAGTTGTTTTTACTTACTTGCACCATCTGTAATGAGCAAAAGCTGCAAGTAACACAAGATGCATGATCAGCAAAGAGATTGCAAATTCCTTTGATATAAAAATTGGTTCAGGGATGAACTTGACGTTAACAGACCTAAAATAAATAATGGAAATTACATTTCAAAACCAATAAGAAAACAGCATAAATAAATTGATGCAGTGCTATATTGTGCTACTGTAACAACCCAAACATTATCATACTGGTAATCCAGCTCAAACTCATAACGATTAGAGTCAACGGAAGTTTATGCAATAATATTGTCAACCTTATGAAGTGTTTAGAATTTCAGAATGACACAAATGTAACAAATATTTAATGGAACACTACTCAGCAGAAAAGCATAACCAGGTTTCAACCCAGATTTAAGAACTTACTCAAAAACTCAAATTCAGATCTACTATAAACATTAACATCTATGATTCCTTGGATTGCAATACATCTAGAAACTCCTCCATTTAGTGGAATACATTGAGAAAACATCATACTTCAGATTGAATTAAAACCAAATTCAAGCAAAGAGGACACTGACACCAATATCACAAATGCAAAAATACTCCAGAAATATTCTGTTAAATGATAATCATACAAGAGAAACCTAAGCCACAAGTTGCCTGTTATCATCACCTAAAAAATAAAAATGGAAGGAACCCCTAATTTGTCTTAGATTGCATTGTACTGAATATCTGAACTGTAAATGAAGATTTATAATAGTCTTCAGACCATAAAGCTAAGGAACAAGTACCAGAAGTGGATAAAGACACGCCCAAGATTGAAGGCTCTTGATATGTATGCAATTGGCTGTGATATTAAAAAAGGCAACCCCAGCAGAATCTGCAGAACTAGTCACCACGTATGTGGAAATGAATGATCATATTGAACACACGATGCCCCCTGCCACAACATCAATTTGCAGTAGTATTCCAGCTCATTTAACCAAGTTGGGAAGGAAATCAAAAGTTACAGATAGCCAATGTTCAAAGGGATAAAGACAATTTTGCCCTAACGTATTAGGCTAATTAATAACTTTGCCTTCGTTAGATATAAAATACTTAATTTTACCCTAATCAGTTAATTTTTGCCGTCAATTTGGATGAAAAATTTACATTTAATATACTTTTATTATTTTACCTCCAATATATAAATAGACACGTGTCATTGTATAATTTGTTATAAATGACACATGTTATCGTATAATTGTTTATATTATTAATAAAATAAATTTAAGAAAAAACTGATACTGTTGTTGGGAACGGCGGCCTGCCAACAGAAAAGCAAACGGCGATCTATCCACCTGTGATGGCGGTGCAAGTCACTGTCCCACCGTTTAACCGCCGCCGCCACTCTCCACCATTTTGGACCATTTTCTGGTCTTTTTTTTTCAAAAATGATCCCACCACTGTGTAGGTAAAGAAAAATGGAGTCCAATGATGTAAATTTGATAAATTTTTTTTGTCGGCATATCACCGGAAAACGGTCGCCGGAAAGCCGGCAGCCGGCCGGCCGCCGTTTCCGGCAATAGTGTCAGTTTTTTTTTAAACTTTTTAATTTATTTTAATTTATTTACAAATTATTTTTAAAAAATAAACCAATTACATAATGACACGTGTCTAAAAGTACTAATCATATTTTAACATGTGTCATATTATTAAAGTTTATTTTTAAAATTATATTAAATTAACTTAATGGATGAGATTGTGCCACGTATTCGAAAAGACAATTAATGAGTCAAATTGTGCCACGTATTCAATGAGTAATTTATTTATATGGTTTGATTACATTTTTACCCTTCCACCATTAAAACTAACGGTAAAATTTAACGAATTAAAGCAAAATTGTGTATTTTATATCTAACAGGAATAACATTATTGATTAGCTTAAGACATTAAGGAAAAATTGTCTTTATCCCAATGTTCAAAAGTAATGTTTATACGGCTGATCAGTCTTCGAAGACCAAAAAAGTGATAGGTACCTGAACTAGTGCTGCACCAGCTAATGTTGATATCACATGATCGATATGCAGAGCCTAGATGGAAGTGTTCCCAAAACAGAGTAATTAATTCAGTGATTCCAACAGAAGAGCCAAGTGAAAAATTAATATATACAGTCATTTCAAGCTCTGAAGTTAACGTCTTTAACAAGAGAAGCAATAAAGGTGGAGCATAGAGGAGCACATTCATCTTTACTGGTATAGCCACACTGTAAAATTAGAGTGAATAGTTAATTTAACTTCATTTAATGTATGTAATGCATGATATGAGTGTGAACACTACCTGAAAACAATCAAGCCCAAATGCCACCTCTGATAAAGAAGTAAGGCCAATGCAGCATGGAGGAATGTCATTGCGAAACAGTCATTGAAGAGACGAAGCACAAAGATTGAGTGTATTCTTTTTGAAAGACAAAGCAAGCTAAGAGCCCACCATGGAAGCTGAAAAACATGTTAAACAATAAAGTGCTAATGTTAAAACAAAAGGCTAATAGACACTACTCCAAGATGGAGATATATCTTGAGACATTAAAACATGAAGTCTCAAAACCTCGGGTGAAGGCACCTTCAATTTCCTAAGTGAGGATAAAGGAGAAACCCGGGACACCAAACACTAGTACAGCAAGCTTCATGTCGACTCATGGTAATAGGAAAATCAGTAATGTCAAGTAAATGGTAATCCCAGGACAATCATGTGAATATGCCTCTTATAGTTCATTCCATTCTTTATCATAGATCATATAAACCTTAAAGTCAAAAGATTTTACTGGTACCTATTGAATTTAAAAAGCATAACTGCTGTAGCCACATAGTGACATGCAAGTGTCTAAGAGAAGAAATTAACACTTCATCTCTACAAAACACAAGCAAATTACTGTATCAGTCCTTGCATATATAAATAAGATAATCGCCAGATTTATAATGTATAGAACTCCAAACAAAATCTACACCATAAAAAAGAAAGAAAAAATAAATAAACATGAGAAATTTGCATAAGCAAACATGAGATGATTGAACTTTCTAATATGCAGAAAATCACAAATTACAACTCACAAAATGCGCTCTCCCTAGAGATATTTCCAAAGTAAAATGGTAGTTAAATCTCAACTTCCAAATATACATAAGGATCCTTCCCAGTTGTATAATCAAGATGCATTGGCAAGAACTTGATACTCAATTTCAATATTATAGACAAAAAAATCAGTTTCAAACTCGAAATAGGCAATCAAGTATACGACCTCTACAACTTTGACATAAAAAGCCAGTTATGACACTGTCACATTGACATTGCCAGCATAGACTTTGAAGCTTCGACACAAATTCTAGATTGATAAAATGCACGGAAAAATAAGATTACCTGAGCTGAAAATACTTCTCCTCCTGTAATATACCGAATAGCAGAATAAACATACAGAAAGCCAGCTGGATATACCAGTGGCCCCGTGTCACCTTTCAAGATACTGTAATCCCTTTTTCCTTCAAGAAACCCACTTACCTGTAATTAACATCAAAAAACACACCCAATCTAAGAACTAAAGCGAATTATCTTCTACCTAAATAATTTAGTCGCTTAATTGAAACTTTAATAGACGAGAAACAAAATGATGTTGGAAAACCTGTGACATGTAAACGTCCCAGTCAATCTTGGTATCTGAAATAGTATAATAAGGCCGTTACAACGAAAATTTATTTGACGAACAAACAATATTAAGGAAAGTGTAAGAGATGGATAGGTGACAATAAGCGCGACGAGCAGGGCATCCGCGACAATTAAACAGAAAGCGAAGGCGACTTTAGGATTTTTCAAAATCTTGAGAAATGAAGCGTCGGGTTTGACCTGAGTCGCTGATCGTGGCGCCATGTTTTTCTGTCGTTGATTTTGATTTGTCTCAACTGATTTTGCTAAAAACGTTCATGAATCTAATCTCGACACTTGATGAAAACGGTGAGTTTGGAATTTGGATTATTGGGTCATGGGTGTGAATAATAAATAAGCCCAATTCTGTGAATTAATGATCTTGTTAGGCCCATCTTAAGCCAAACGGTCCAAACCCTTAGCGTAAAGCCTTAAAGTTAGAACCCGAAAGGCTGATCAAACCGTTTTAGGGTTTTACAATCGACGTCACATGTAGTCAGAGATTTAAACCGAATCGATTCATGGCTTAGTTTACCTACAAATTAATCAAGTATCTCTTTTGAAAATCATGATTCGTGATATATAAGTAATTAATATGTGTGAAATCTATACCGTTACAAACTTATCAAGAAAATAAAATCAATGTAAATGCAACATGAATTCTGTTTCTTTTTATTTAGGAGGGCCGTATATTTTCGACAAATTGTAATTGACTTTTGTTCCTTGTCTTTTTCATTGAGTTTAAAAAAAACTATAATTAAGCAAATAGTTGCTATTATTGTCACTTAATTTTTTAATGATCAATGACAGATAAATTCTTAAGTTTTAATTCAATTGTCATAAAAACTCATATGATTTTTTAAATCACTAAAAGGCTCTTGTTTATTAGTATTTTTCATTTATTTTAATATAATCATAATCTTGTTGGATGCTTATTAATTCATGGGTGCAAGTATATAATTTATGTATTTATTATGCACATACATGTTTTATATATATAGTAGAAATTTAAAATTAAACAATAAATATAATTATATACATATTAATTAAATTAATACAATTTGAGAATATATCACTCTTAAAAATTTTTAAAATAATTTTTTTGATAAACAACCCCGAAACGAAGCTCATATGCAATTATAGCAATCAATTAAGTAAATTTGATTGTTTAGAACAATAGCTTAACTCAAATAAATGGTTTAACTCTTAAATTTAATTATAAGATAAACTCTTTGTCTTATGTTTTATTTATTAAATATTTGTTCAACATTTGAACAAATAAACAAAAGCTTGATATTTATTTTAATGGCTAAGCATTGATGGAGAAGAAAATGAATAGTAGAAAATAAAACAATTTTCTCTCACTTTGGTGGCCGGCCACTTAAGCAAAACTAAAATTTTTTGTTGTTTCGTTTCACTTACTAAAGCAAATGCA
This sequence comes from Ailanthus altissimus, assembly GCA_946807835.1. Lineage (NCBI taxonomy): Eukaryota > Viridiplantae > Streptophyta > Magnoliopsida > Sapindales > Simaroubaceae > Ailanthus > Ailanthus altissimus. The sequence continues at coordinate 29,805,216 of OX327684.1, forward strand.
TTTTCATTAACAAATAATTTCATTTGCATTACACTTTAATTTCAATTTAATTTAGATATTAATTTAATCAAAGTTAATTTTTAATCTTAGTTGAGTTAAAACTAACTTAATCTTAAGTTAATAAATATTTAACTAATTTAATCATAATTAACTATTAATCATGATTAATTAATAAATATCTCTTGAAGATCATGATTCGTGATATATAAGTAATTAATATATGTGAAATATATACCGTTACAAATTTACCGAAGAAAAAAAAATCAAGGTAAATGCAACACGAATTCTATTTCTTTTTATTTAGGAAGGGCCAAATATTTTCAAAATATTGTAATTAACTTTTGAGTTTAAAAAAAAATTAAAATTAAGCAAATAATTGCCATTATTGTCACTTAATTTTTTAATGATCGATAGATTCCTAAGTTTTAATTCAATTATAATAAAAACTCATATGGTTTTTAAAATTACTAAAAAACTCTTGTTCATTAGTATTTTTTATTTATTTTTAATAGAATCATGATCTTATTGGGTGTTGATTAATGCAAGCATGTGATTTATGTATTCTTTATGTAAGTATACACATCTCATATATATACATATACAACGAAAATTAAAAATTAAATAATAAACATAATTATATAAATATTAATTAAATTAATATAAACTGAGAATATATTATCATTAAAGTCTTTTGAATTAATTTTTTTAAGAGATCGTCTGAAGTGAAACTCGTATGTAATTCTAACAATCAATTGGATGGGTTTAATTATTTAAAATAACAGTTTAAATTCAACAACTGACTTAATTCTTAAATTTAATTTTAAGAAAAACTCTTTTGTCTTATATTTTATTTATTAGACTTTTGTTCAACACTTAAACAAATAAATAAAAGTTTGGTATTTATTTTAATGGCTAAGCCTGCTGGAGAAAAAAATAAATAGTAAAAAATAAAACAATTTTCTCTCACTTTTCTCACTTTGGTGGCCGGCTACTTAAGCAAAATTAAAAAAAATTATTTCATTTCACTTACTAAAGCAAATGCATTTCCATTAACAATTAATTTCATTTGCATTACACTTTAATTTCAATTTAATTTAGATATTAACTTAATCAAAATTAATTTTTAACCTTAGTTAAATTAAAATTAACTTAATTCTTAAATTAATAAATATCTAATTAATTTAATTCTAGTTAATTATTAATCATGGTTACTTAATAAATATCTCTTGAAGATCATGATTCGTGATATATAAGTAATTAATACGTGTGAAACATATACCGTTACAATTTTCCCAAAAAAATAAAATCAAGTAAATGCAACATAAATTCTATTTCTTTTTATTCAAGAGGGTCAAATATTATTGACAAATTGTAATTGACTTTTGTTACCCGTCTTTTTCATTGAGTTTAAAAAAAATCAAAATTAAGCAAATAGTTGTCGTTATTGTCACTTAATTTTTTAATGATCAATAATCGATAGATTCTTAAGTTTTAGTTCAATTGTCATAAAAACTCATATGAATTTTAAAATTATTAAAAAACTCTTGTTTGTTAGTATTTTTTCATTTATTTTAACAGAATCATGATCTTATTAGGTGCCGATTAATTTACAAATATAAACATGTAATTTATGTGTTTATTATGTAAATATACATATTTTACACATATACATATACAATAAAAATTTAAAATTAAACAATAAATATAATTATATATATTAATTAAATTAATACAAATTAAAAAAATATCATCATTAAAATCTTTTGAATTAATTTTTTCGAGAGACTACACAAAATGAAATTCGTGTGCAGTTCTAATAATCAACTGGATAAATTTAATTGTCTAACACAACAGTTTAAATTCAACAACCGATTTAACTCTTAAACCTAATTATAAAATAAACTCTTTTGTCTTCTATTTTATTTATTAAACCTTTTGAACAAATAAATAAAAGTTGGTCTTTGCTTTAAGCCTTGATGAAAAAAAAAAATTGTAGAATATAAAACAATTTTCTCTCACTTTTCTCACTTTGGTGCCCGCCACTTCCTAAAGCAAAACTAAAAAATTAAATGCATTTTCATTACCAATTAATTTCATTTGCATTACATTTTAATTTTAATTTAATTTAAATATTAATTCAATCAAAATTAACTATTTACTTTAATTGAGTTAAGATTAACTTAACATTTAAGTTAATAAATATCTAACTAATATAATCTTAATTAACTATTAACCATAATTAATTAATAAATATATCTTATTAATATGTGTGAAATATATACGTTACAAATTTATTGAAGAAAATAAAATCAAGATAAATGCAACATCAATTCTATTTCTTTTTATTTAGGAGGGCCAAATATTTTTGACAAATTGTAATTAACTTTTGTTATCTGTCTTTTTTATTGAGTTTAATAAAAAATCAAAATTAAGCAAATAGTTACACTGTCAATTTTGTAATGATCAATGACCTATAGACTCCTAAGTTTTAAGTCAATTGTCTTATAAACTCATATAGTTTTTAAAATCACAAAAAAAATTTGTTCTTTAATATTTTTCATTTCTTTCAACAAAATCATGATCTTATTAACTGCCAATTAATTTATGGATGCAAACATGTGGTTTATAGGTTTATTGTGCAAATATATATATATATATATATATATATCATACATATATATACACAACGAAAATCTAAAATTAAACAATAAAAATAATTATATATATTAATTAAATTAATACAATTTAAGAATATATTATCCTTAAACTCTTTTGGATTAATTTTTTTGAGAGACCGTCCGAAGTAAAACTCATATGTAATTCTAGCAATCAATTTGGTAGACTTGATTGTTTAAAATAACAACTTAAATCTAACAATTGATTTAACTCTTAAATTTTAAGACAAACTCTTTTATCTTATGTTTTGTTTATTCAACCTTTTTTTAACATTTGAACAAATAAACAAAAGTTTGGTATTTGCTTTAATGGCTACGCATTGATGGAGAAGAAGATAAATAGTAAAGAATAAAATAATTTTCTCTTACTTTGGTGGCCGGCCACTTCCTTAAGCAAATTTTTTTTTTTTTTCAATTCACTTACTAAAGCAAATGCATTTTCATTTGCATCACACTTTAATTTCATTTTAATTTAAATATTAACTTAATTAAAATTAATTTTTAGGCTTAGTTTAATTAGAATTAACTTAACTCTTAAGTTAATAAATATCTAATTAATTTAACATTAGTTAACTATTAATCAGATTAACCTTTTATTTAATAATAAAATAATAAAATATTTTAACTTTAACTAAATTATAGTTAACTAAGTTAACTTAAATTAGATTAATCATTACTTAACTATTAAGTAAAGTTAATATCTAATTAACTTAACTATATGATTAACTTTTAACCATAATTAAATTAAATTATTTATTTAACTTAAATAAATGAATACTTTAATTATTTAATAATTAATTAAATAAAATTATTATTATGTCTTTATTAAGTTACCAAATTAACCTAAAGTAGGTCTCACTATTAACCATATATTTTAGTTAACTTAACCATAGTATATTGCTAAATTTTACTAGATTGAACTATTTAATATGACAGTGTACAATGAGTACACTTTATATTACATAACTCCTTAGGTCTACACTCAATTCGTCAAATGAAACTATTCTATGAGTTCGTAAATGATGCTCTGCGCACACATTACAGATATTACAAATCAGCGCGTTAGATCATATAAGTTGAGGACAGCACGCACACGTATAATCCTTTTGTCAATTATAACCTGGATGTGCGGGGATATAGATCTGTATTGTCAAATTCCTATAAGCTCATCTATTAACTTATCTCCAGATTCGTATCTCGATGAACAATATATGCAAAAACCTTTTATTATATTGTTCAACCATGTGGGAAACTCCTTTGTCGGGTTTATTACTTAGGGCCATAAGTTTTTCTTATATACAATCTCGAAGCAACAGATATACAACTTACCTATGTAAGTTGACGGATCTTGTATCTGCGCATACTGTACTACATAAGCATTTGACCAAATTCAGCAACACGTAGCGGTTAGACCATGAAATATCTCTAATATATGTGGAATAAAGTAGGTGGATTACCCACAAACTCATTGTGACGCTCAGGTCAAAGGACCATGAACACTGTTCAACTCAAGATGACCTACCTTTGACGACTTCGTAGGATATCTATTAGGGTCCTCATGAGTTTGTTATCCAAACCTTACTGAATACCCACATGTCTATACGAGCTCTAAGCTCATAGTGAGTTAAGAACAACCATTTGTACCATACAAATATAGACATACACTAATTTATATAAAAACGATTCACCGATAGACTCTCATCGGTAAACATAGATCAGTAACATAGTGTTTGAGAATATACTTTTATAATAATATTTCGTAACACCTATTGTAACTATTTGTAACTATGTCATTACTAGTATACTCTCAGGTATTTGTCCAATTTTAGACAAATCTTCTAACTCATAAAATTTTACTGACTCTTATAATTCATTAACTCTTTGTAGTGCTAACTCTTAACACTTATAACTTTCAGCGTTACTAACTCTCAGCTATGGTCCAAGCTATTTTAAACTAAATTGAACTCTTTCAAATTATACAATATCTGTAGTGTTATAAGCATTATACCATATATGTTTAATATTAATGACTTTATTTGAAATATTTATTATATAAATATTAAACAATTAATATTCATTCATTATTAGAATAGCACGCAAGAACTAACTCTAACAGATCTGACATCACAAAGTTACTTTTTTTTTGTCTCTATTTCGATGCATATGTATTGATTTGAAAATTTAATTAGTTGGAAAGTTATGCAATGCCCTTTTTTATTCTTAGTAGATGATGAAAAATTTTAAAATACCCTTAATTTCTAACCAATAAAATATAATGAAAAGCAATTGACCAGTGTTGACTGGTGTTAACTAATTTTGATTGATCACTAACTTGCGTTGATCGACCATTAGCCTCCACATTTTGGTTAAAACGCCTTCAAAATTTCTCTAATTTTAAAATGACTGAAAGCTCTTGTTTGTTAGTATTTTTCGTTTCTTTAATAGAGACAAAGGTAACGTAGTATTTAACTCTACCACTTGATATTGATTACTTTATGAGACATGACATTGACAAATCAATTAATTATGATAAGTCCACGTGGCACTGTTTGATTCAAAGGTTTCTTACATTCACAAAGTTGATCGATAATGACCAATATTGACACATCATTGACTGATGTTGATCAATTATTGATTAACGTTGATCATTATTGACTAACCATTGGCTGACATTGATTGGCTCTGAACAAATTCACACTATCTAATTACAAATTTTGTAATCTACATAATAACGAAATTATTTTTACTAATTAAACAATGGAAGAGTAACAAAATTAATAAGAAAATAGTATGGTTGTTACTTTAAAAAAAAAAAATTTCAAACTTCGATGATACTTCATTGATGAAAATAACTTCACCATTGTATAAATTACGAAATTTGAAGCTTGATGATGTCTATATTAAAATGATTAAGTACCAGTTAATAATCAATCAAAGTCAATTAAATAAATTAATAATTAGTCAATATTAATTAATATTCATCAATAATCAATTAACATTAGTTAATGCTTGTTAATGCTTATCAATTACCTCTCATTCTATTATATTGGTTGTAAATTAGGGTATTTTATTTTATTTTTTTTCATTATCTATTAAAGACAAGATAGATATTGCATAGCTTTTCAGCTAATTAAACTTTTAAATCAATATAGGGACATTGAAACAAGGGAAAAAGTAACTTTATTTTGTCAATTAAAATTCTGTTAACTAAAGGATATGGGTTTTTCTGTCATTTTAGAAACTATAAGAGTTTTAAAATATTTAGACAAAAAATTTTTGGTCCCTCTTGACCCAAAATAATAATAATAATAATAACAACGGGTTTCCGGTTGGGATTTATACGGATTCAAGTAAACCCGGATTCGGGTTATTAAGTCAAGCAACTAGACGCGTGTAGTTGCACTACTGCAAATGGTATATATGTCTTGCTGGACCCACGACGAAGCAGACAACCTGCCGGTGAGTAATAATGATGGGCGAGAACTTGGAACATAAAACTGATAGGACTGGTTGAATTACGTAAAATCAAGAACGTTCTTCAGATCTTATCCGTAGCCGCTGCTATCTTCAGAAACTAATAATACAATTTGCCCGTCCACGCGTTGGTGAACCCGGCTTCCACAACTCCATCTCCAACGTCGGCAATCGAAAAAATGAAATGGAATGACCGCAAGACATAAATCATCTGTGTGCATTGCTGGCACCCCTATGTAAGCCACGTGTAATATCTTGTTCATTTCTTACCACTCCTCTGCCCTTTCCATCTCCCTATTTATTAGTCAGAATACACGCTCTCCTCAATATATACCCCTCCCGAAAACCCTTTCGTTGGAATAAAGAGCAGGCAACAGGTTTCATGGCTACCGAGAACCTGAAGCACCGTGTGAAGGATGGTGATCCTCGTGATCACTCCGACGCTGCAGCCACCGTGGAGAAGGACTATGACAAAGATGGCAAACGAAATAAGAAAATGGACATGGCCAAACGGGGTCTTCGATCATTATCTATAGCAATCGCTCTCCCTCTCGCACTCACCGCCTTTGACATATACTTTTTTGGGTCAAGTGTCCACAACGTACCGCCAGAAAGGTCGATGAGGTTCCCTTCTTTGTTGGTGCTACATATGGCCTGTATGGCTTCGACCTTCTTGATGGGTCTCTCGGCTTGGCTTGTTTGGGCTGAAGGCGGCTTCCACAGGAAACCGACGGCTTTGTATCTTTATCTGACTCAGCTTGGCTTGAATTTGGCTTGGGATCCTATTGTGTGTCGTTTTGGGTTCCAGTGGGTCGGGTTGATTTTGTGTGTGGCTATGTTTGGGGCTTTGGTTGGGTGTTATCGAGTCTTTAAGGAGGTGAATCAGATCGCTGGTGATCTCGTGAAACCCTGCCTGGCCTCGGCTGCGCTTGTGGCCCTTGTAAATCTTAAGCTTGCTTTTAGTTAAATCACAGCTGACCATCCTTGTTATGTAATCTTGTTGTAAACGATTATCGAAGTACAATTACCACACTTTATTACCCAGAACCGTGAATAATGATTCCATGGTCTTCAACGAAGATTACGAGCTCTTTTTCAGCAGGTTTAATCTAATACTAAATAAACTTAAAGAGTAGCTTGTAAATATACTAAAAATTCACGCCAGTTAATACTATGATTCACCTCATAAGTCCCAATCTCGTATTATATTTAACCGAATTGATTATAAATTATTAAAGAATAATGTTTGACCAATGAAATTTTTTCCATTAGGTAACTTGAGTTAGACGGTGACTGAACTTTTATTGCGAGATCCGACCGTAAGGTGGCTAATTTCTTTTTTGTCGGGGGTCACGGGTTGAACACCATGTCTATTGAAGCAGCTGAACTATTGAATCACGTAGTTTGAGCTTGAATGAATGGAATTGGGCAAGAAAGATAAAGGTTGGGTATCAGGTGGGTTGGTTGACCACTTATAACCATGAAGTTCACTTTTGAACTAATATGCTATTCACCGGCGAGGCTACCTCGATCTCATCGAGTATCGCTCCCTAATTTGAGTGTGAACCGTACAACAACCATGCCTTCTAGTCATTGAAAATTAAAGTTTGCGCGTTGCAGACAGCGCGAATATACGTAATGTTAGTTCGCTATAGCCTATACAGTAGCTAGTTTTGTTTTAGTTATTTGCACGTAGAGATTGAGGTTGTGTCATTTAGTTCTTCTCTATCAAATCATTTGTTTTATTTTAGTTTATGCCTCTACGATTCTGTAAGTATGACTAACAATCTTTACGTTCTCGTTGGTTTCTTTAAACTGGGGATTACACTCGCTCTTGAGAAATTTATTGCAGTTTTTTGTCACTTTTTTCCATTTGTTCTTGTGTTTCGTTTTGCTTTGATTGCATGTTTTCGTCATTTTCCGAATTGGGTTCTCTCTGTAAGTTTTTTTTTTTTTAACATTTTTGTCATAATTTCATCATTTTCTTTTTAACCAAAAAAAAATTTTGATGTAAAGTCTTTAAACATAAGGAGCGATTTCATAATACAAACTTTAGTTATAGAAAAAAAAAATGAATGTTATATTCAGTTTGTATAAAAATCATATTTATTTTTGGAGCAATTAATTATTATGGGGTATAGTGAATTAGTGATACCTATTGTGGAATTGATTTGTTTTTTCAATATAAAAGGGTATTAATTGTATAAAAATACGCTTCTTTTTTTTTTTTAAAAAAAGAAAATGATGAGAAACCATCGTGTCAGATAGCAGTGTGAAAGTGCAAAATGCTTCCGCTGCAGCGATTAACATTTGATTTAAAACCTTAGGCTCAAGGCCCATTACCTTGTAAATCGCAGCGGAGCCGGACGCATTCAACCGTCATGACGTGTCTGAAGACAAGCAACTATGGCGGGTGTTTGGGCAACGGAACTCCCGCGTTCATTCGTTCCAACCACGAATCAAAATTTCTAAGGTTTCATTACAGGTTCAAAAAAAAAAAAAACACAAGGAACCTGAAGAAAGAAGATGATAGAGAGAGTTGTCGGAGCACATAGATCTAGAAAGTTTCAGAGAGCTTGGCGCCAATGCAAGGTCACAGCTGCATGCCTCTTCCTCACAATCATCGTATTACGTGGCACCATCGGAGCCGGTAAATTCGGTACCCCCGAGCAGGACTTTATCCAGATCCGTAAGCGCTTAAATTTTCCTGCGAGGCCTCGCTGCGGTGACGGTAACAATTACAATGAAGTCGACGTTAACAAGCTTCTTATGAACGATGAAGAAGAGGACGAAAGGCTGGACCCGGACCCAAACAAGCCCTATACTCTAGGGCCAAAAATCTCAAATTGGGACGAGGAAAGATCACAATGGCTGAAACAAAACCCTAATTTCCCGAATTTTATTGGCGATAAGAAGCCACGTGTCCTGCTTGTGACAGGATCGTCGCCGAGAGCGTGTGAGAATCCGATAGGTGATCATTATTTATTGAAGTCGATTAAAAACAAGATTGATTACTGTAGGCTACACGGGATGGAGATATTTTATAACATGGCTATTTTAGATGCTGAAATGGCCGGGTTCTGGGCGAAGCTTCCGGTGATAAGGGAGCTATTACTGGCTCATCCACAGGTGGAGTTTTTGTGGTGGATGGATAGCGATGCACTGTTTACTGATATGGCATTTGAGGTGCCGTGGGAGCGGTACAAAGATTATAATTTAGTTATGCACGGATGGAATGACTTGGTTTATGATAAAAAGGATTGGATTGGATTGAACACTGGGAGTTTTTTGTTGAGGAATTGTCAATGGTCCTTGGATATTCTTGATGCGTGGGCTCCGATGGGACCAAAGGGGAAAATTAGGGAAGAGGCAGGGGAGATACTGACTAAGGAGCTTAAGGATAGGCCGGTTTTTGAAGCCGATGACCAGTCGGCAATGGTTTACTTGTTGGCTATGGAAAGGGATAAGTGGGGTGATAAGGTTTATCTTGAGAATGAATATTATTTGCATGGTTTTTGGGGGATTTTGGTCGATAGGTACGAGGAAATGATTGAGAAGTATCGTCCAGGTTTAGGTGATCATAGGTGGCCCCTGGTGACTCATTTTGTGGGTTGCAAGCCTTGTGGGAAGGTTGGGGATTACCCTGTTGAGAGGTGCTTGAGGCAGATGGATAGGGCGTTTAATTTTGGTGATAATCAGATACTGAGGATTTATGGCTTCACTCATAAGACATTGGCTAGTAGGCGAGTTAAGAGAGTTGAGAGAGTTAGGAATGAGAAGAGGAATTCAGTTGGTTCTAAACATGATCTTGAAATGCTCCGCGCAACTTCTAAAGTTGTCAAGGTATCCTCTTATTGATCTGGCTTTTATGATGGTGCGTCATTTTTGTTATGCTATTTCTATGTGTAACGCCTCTAATGGATCTTTTGTTCCATATTAATGTTTGATTTGTAAACATAAATTTTCTCAAAGGAAAACAAAGCTAATTGGAATTTGCAATTAATCTTTTTTTCTAGTTTCTGAGTTGATTACTTTATTTTCATACTGTGGCGATAGAGATATCTCATTGATTTATTATTGAAGTAATAGTGACAATTTCTTTCAGTTAGGTGGATAAATGTTGAGATCACTCCATGATGAACTTATAGTTGGTGGTTATCATCGTCCACCACTGAGATCAATTGTTTACTTTATTTTAATATGGTAACTGACTATTCCTATTATTTAGGACAATTTAGGAAATTATATGGTTCATCATGCAGGGGTCCAGTTCATGCTAGCAAGCTTCTGTTGTATTGTTTTGGAGGAATATGTTTGAGATGATCTTTATGTGCATTTCATTCAGCAAGTTATCAAAACCAATTTAAACTGATTAATTTAAACATTGGTGTATGAATAACAATCGCAAGGGTTCTCATCTTGTGAACCAAGTTACCTTGAAACTGATTTGTAGTGATACTCTCATTAAAATTCCCTAGTTGACTTACTGTTTAATGAAGCCGTTGGTTGCTGTTAACTATTTGCCCTTATAAGTATGCAAAATCATTTGACTCGTTGATGCCCTTATGTGGGTTATGGGTTAGTCTGGTCGATAATTATGGAACAGTGACTTTAAATTGCTGGTTTGCTTTGTTTTGAGTATGTAAGCAGCCACTGGTCATTTCTTGATTGGTTGGAACCAATTTGGAAGTTTCGGAGAACTTTATTAATAGACTCCCATAGTTGACAAGCCTTTTTTTTTTTCTTCCTATTGTAAAGATTCAAAACCAAAACATACCACAATCTGAACTCAATCTTTTTCTAAACTTCTGGTTGAATAAGTACATCTGAATCATCTTAAATTCACAATAGGATCATTTGTATAACATGACATTGGCCCAGGTGAATTTAGATTGCAATAAGCAAATCCTATTGAGGTCAATGATGAGCTTGGATTGCTTCTTGTGTTTGGAGCCATCAAGGTATACATGACTTACTGTTGCACTCTTCTACATTATGCCTTCAAATTATAAAGTAAGAAGCTTAAAATCATGTATTGTTTTGTTTTTTTACAGTAAACAAGCATATAGATGTTAAATTATTTAGGTCGATTGTTTGACATTTTGTTAGCTTTATTGTTTCTCTGTTAGATCTGCCTTTCAAATTTAAAAGCTGTTCCTATACCATGACCATCTAGAAATTAATAGCCACTATGTCATTGGTATTTCAGTAATTCACTGAAATGTGTCGAAGTCCTCTGCATCTTTTTGCAATTCAATTATTGATAGACTGTATTAATTATATTATTGTTTTCGACAGAATTTAGAACCAGATCAGCCTCAAGTGAGAACTATAGATACTGCCTCATCTATATCGCTCTGAAGAAAATTCACTTGAGACAAACTGAGTTTCCAGCTTTCTTTTTTCACTGGAGACGTGCAGATGTAATTAACAACTATGTTCAGTAATTCTTATATTTTAGAGTTCTCGAACAATTGGGCTCTACTTGAAAATGGAAAAATCTATATCCCGTGTTATAGCCGAGTAACTTGGTGAATTTTTTATGACCGGTTTCGTGTCGATGTCACGTTAGATGCAGAACTTCTGGTGCATGGAAACGGCTTTCAATTGTGCTGCTGATGTAAAATTGCATTATTAAACACACAAAAATTGGACGAGCCATGTGCGTTAGTTATCGAGCTACCTTTTCTTTTTATGTGATTTGGACATTCTGTTCTGTAGCCATCTGAAGATATATGGGATTTTCCTTCTCGAGTAAAGTGATTATTTTGCAATTTGGTGATTCTGATCCATAATGTTCAAATTCTTTTTATAAATTACATATTACACACCATCTCGTTTGAGATGTACTTTTTAAATAACTTTTGAAATCAAGGTTACTGCAAAAATAAATGAATAAATATTGAAATGTGTTATAGTTACTCTTCTGCTTGCTTCTGTGACTTGTGTTGCGATAAAAAAAAGAGAAGTTGGAAACGCCTTTCGTCAAAAGAATTTCTCAGCAAAAATACTATAGTGCCACATCATTCTCAAATATAATTGAATAATTAAAATCGAAAATATATTTTAAAATTTGAGTACACACTAGATAATTTCTTAATAGAAAAATCCCAGGGTAATTTACAATGACTACAAATGTATCATCACCTTTATGTAGAGAAAAAAGGAAATAATTAAGTCTCAGTGAGTTTCCAGGTTCCGATAACTCAGGGGACTTCGTGAACTTAGTGTTTGAAGGCTTTGTATTTTCCCTGGAGAAATGAATGATGAAGAGACGCTTCTCAGAGAAGTATTTGGAGAATCATCGGACTCGGACGCCGAAGATTGTGACCGCCAACAGCAGCAGAACCGTCGATTGGAAGAAGATCCATCGGATAAAGATGGATCTGAGTCAAATGTCTGTCAAAATCTCGGCTGGCAACAAATTGAGGAAATCAAAGGATTATGTTTGTGCAGACACTTTCTCTCTCCTCAACAACAATCTTATTTGCTCTCTGCTATTGAACGCGGTGCGTTCCCTCTTCTTCGTTTTTACGACGCTCTATGATCCATAATTGGTTATTCTGGAAGCTGAAATGAACAAATTGCAATAATCAAATGTTGCTTTGCGTTTTTTAACATGTGCTTTGACTAATCACGATTGTTGGTGCGTAGTTGTATGTTCTTGGTTCAATCGCGCTCATGTCATGTGTCGTGTTTTGTGATTTGTGATTGCAGAAGGATGGTTCACCAATGCGTCTAACAATCAGGTGCATACATATATCAGCTTTTCTGTTACTTCATTATTGTTAAATTTATACACTAGTTGACTTCTTTAATTTGGAAATCAGAAGTTTAATCTACAATTTATGGTCATTGAATCAGTTATGCAGTCGCTGGCTTTTATCATACACGATGCTAAGAGCATAAAAGCCTGGAAATCTGTAGCTTAGTGACTGATTAATTTTTGTGATATTATAATCCTGGATTGGTGAAACTGGTGCTTGTTAGTAGTTTTAGAGTTTAATGAATTAGTAATGGTTCAAGTGTTTTAGGAAATAGTGATATGATTGGAAAGGAAAATGTACTGATCAACCCAGGATGAGATTTAGGAGAAACATGCCGAAAATGGTCTGTCTCTTTGGGAATACACCGTTGAAGATGTTGGTTAATTAATTTTATTAGTGATAGTATTCCTAAGTGAACTTTTGGTTACTCTTTTGCCACCAAGGTGTGGGCTCAGGTTTGGGGTTTCTACAAATGCACTAATGATCTGAGTCTGCTACAAAAGTTTGTTTTCACGGCGTAATTGAGTATTGGGAACTTATTTGTCGTGGATAGAAAGCAAACCTACCATCATTTAGTGCCAGCTAAATGGCAAGTATGTTAAATCCTGCATTCTTTTACTCATGGTAAGTTTATCATTCATATTAGGCTTCCCTTAGAGATGAGCTACAACATCAAGTGTTTCAGGCTATGTTTGCTCATGAAGTGAAGAACTCCATTTATGGGTTTTATGGTTGTAAAAATCTGTCTTTATTACAATTTACCCGTGTTAGGGAATCTTGCTTAAAAGGGCTTGTTCTATGAGCACTGTTGCATATTGGTTTCAGTATTCAGTTTGGCCATGATACAGGATTCAAGTATGACATGATCACTGGACTGCATGATATTATGAACTGATGGAAATCAATTAGTCTCTGGAGTGTCATTAGTTCTGTTTTCAGCTCGTATTACAGGAAGTTCAATTTTGTTAAAGAATGTTCGATTGTTATGTGAAATTATTTTGGTAGAAAGTTGTTTCATGCTCCATATGTTACATTTAGTGAATTTGGTATTCTTTCTCAAGCAGTTGTGGTCGTTCTGCCAGTCATCTTGTTCAACATCCACGTATTCTGTTGGAGGTTTCAGTCTCAAGAGTTATTCTTGATTTACTGACTATTAGCTTTTCTTCTGGATTTAGGTATTTCTAGTTGCCTCTTAAGGTTTATTGAGGGCAAAATGACTTGGCAGATATGTTCAAGTTCTATAGTAACTAGCCTAGAGTTCTTGGAGTATTGCAACCCTTTTCTGAGATTAATTTGGCTGATTTACCTTTCTATGTGGAGTTATGTATGGTTTCATGTCAACCATGTCGAGATTGAAACATTATCCAAAAAAAGAGCATCATTGTTAAAGGAATATTTATGAAAATGTATATGTTGTTTTCATGTTGTCATCTTATGACATCTGTTGAGTGAAGATCAGTTTTTCTGTTCCTTGCAGGCTATGAGGTTTGGAGATCTTCCAACATGGGCTCTCAAACTTTCTGATTCTATTCGTGAGGCGGTTCTTCTCAGTGATCATGACTTGGCTACCAGTCATGGGGACAAGGAAGCCTGTCTTCTACCATCGGATCTGTTATGGAGAGAACCTCTATTTGATCAGCTAATTGTAAATGTTTACCAACCAGGTGAGGTGCGATATGACTTTCTTATCGGTCATCTTGTTCAGGTTCAGGTGCATTAATTAGACAGATAATATTTTATTGGTCTCAATTTAATTTGCAGGTGAATAAAAAATCAACAATTTTCAACAAACTTTCACATTGCAAGATCAATTCGACACCCCACTGATGTTTTGTTATCAAAAAAAGTTGTCACATTATTGGTGATTTGGTAGGGTACAAGCATGTGAGATTATATATTTGACTAACATCATGCAAATTTTGGCCTGCTTGTAGACTGTCTTGTTTAAGATCTCATTGATGTACTATTATGACAATTGACAAGGGTGGCAATTAATGTAACAACTTTGCAGGCAATTTTTTTGACATGATCATGTCATCTGATTATTCGTTTGGTAGTACATTTGCTGCATTTCAGGCATTATTTAAGTCTTTAAATCAGTCATCACTAGTTTGTTTTGCTTTATATCTATATGCAACTTTCTGGCTGTTAGCGTATCATTTGTGCATCTGAATCAGAAGTTACAAGCTAGTTAACGCGTATGGGTTTTTGATGCCGAGAATTCTTCTGCATAGGGCATCTGTGCGCATGTTGACCTAATGCAGTTTGAGGACGGAATTGCCATTGTCTCCCTGGAATCTTCATGTGTGATGCATTTCACCCAAGTCGAAGAAGCTTTTGCAACTGCAAAGGGAGGAACAGAGGATACACCTGCAGCAAAGATTCCAGTTTACTTGACTCCAGGATCGTTAGTTTTAATGTCAGGAGAAGCTCGCTACCTTTGGAAGCACGAGATTAACCGCAAGCCAGGGTTCCAGATATGGGAAGGGGAGGAGTTAAATCAGACCAGGAGAACTTCCGTAACCCTTAGAAAGCTTTGCCATGCTGCGTAGCATGTTTACCCTCTAATTTTGGGTCGTAGCATGCATTTGTTGTTCAATTTATCGAGTTAATTCTTCACTTAATAAGGTACAAAAGGAAATGAAAGAGGCATTTTTCATTATTCTATTGTTAATTTCCCATCTTTGTAAATTGGATGAATAACAACATGATTCATGAGTAGCAAAATATTCACAATCCTTTTGCCCAGGGGAATGTCGGCGGTCCAAGAATCCGCTCCCTCTATAAAAATAGTTGCAAAAGAAATGGTTTAGTTCGTATAACTTTTCCACGAAGAATTTCCAATATAATTAACAGAATAATCAATAATAATAAAATCTTTTTTCGTAAAGCGAACTTGTTAACTCCTCAATGATGTAATGCAGCCGAAGCACCCAACTGTAATCTCGCGCGCTCATGGCAGCGAATTTATCCTGCAAAAAATCTTCGTCGGAGCATGAGAAGCAAAGGACAAAGACGTGATGGTCAGGCTCACCATCTCGTTTCTCGTGCCCAGTGGCATTGCCGTCCGTGCCATGCAGGAGAACATGTATCTTTCCCTCACACGTATCTGGACACATACCGACACCAGTGCCACTTGATGAGCACACGAATTTGCATCATCACATTGATCTTACGCCTAATAACAGCCGTCGAGTTGATCTAATCGCAAAGGTTAAGACTCAACCTCGAACTTGTAAAAATTGACTTATTTGACCTCATCGAACCGTCTCATTACCAGCCACATGTCATATATCGTGAGCCTAGGGGTAGACTTCCCGTGGAGAACACCACTCAAGATCGTGATCTCTATAAAAACGGAGTTGTAACGCTCGCTCATTTCGTCCTCTTCGTTATATTCGAAGAATCTCCTTTCCTGTGAATAATTGCGTTATTATTTTTGCAAGAAAGATCACTGAGAGAGTTGGTTCTCAAAATGTCGGATTCAGATGCCAAACAACTTACAGATACGGTTCGTTCGTCTCAGCAACAAATCAATGAATTACTTAATATTTTGTAAATAAAATTATTGTTAATGCTTTTTATTTCCTGTTATTTATTTTTACTTACGCGGTAAAGGACAATGGTGACTTTTGGCAGAATATTCAAGAAAATGAGAGAAGACTGAAGGATCTAGATTTCGTTCAAGCAGCGGCGATCTATGTAATAGTGTGCTTTTCAAGTCTCTACGAATGCGCCAAAAAAAAACTCTGGTCCACATAAACCGGGTGTCCAATCCGTCGAAGCCATCGTCAAAACCGTCATCGGTCCCGTTTACGAGAAGTTCCACGACGTTCCCTTTGAACTTCTCACGCTCATTGATCGCAAGGTCCAGAACCTTAAGATCATGGAAATGCTATTGTTTTCTTTTCCTTTTCTCTGATTGGAAATTAAATATTTGGTCACGTGAATTGCAGGTGGAGGAATCTCTGAGCGAGTTGGACATACTATTGCCGTCGCTAGTGAAACAGGCGTCGTTCCAGGCACGCGCCCTAGCTTCCGAAGTTTATCGCGCCGGCGTGGTGGACGTAGAGAGTAAAAAAATTTGCAAATCCGCAAAAATTTGTCCGAGGATTTGTAAATGTTGAAACAGGGTCGATATATAAAATTAAAATTCATTATAAATTTAGTACAAATACGAATATAATAAAAAATTTATAAATACTCACAACAGATATCTATATATACTATATTTTTTTTTATAAAAACATTTTAAAAAATAAAAATATGAGTGAATTTATATATTTATTTTTAGCTCACATTAAAAAATTTAAATTTAATTTAATATTACTGATATCAATAAATAAAATAAAATAAATTTAAATGAACTAATAATCATAAATAAAATTAAAATATTTAACGTAATTAAAATTAAATTTAGAATTAAAATATTTAACTTAAAATAATTATAATTAAATATTTAACGTAATTAAAATTAAAAATAAAATTAGATTTAAAATAAAAATATTTAATGTAATTAAAATTAAAATTAAATTTAAAATTATAACATTTAACATAATTAAAATTAAAATCGAATTTAAAATTATAAGATTTAATATAAATAAAATTAGGATTAGAATTGGAATTAAAATATTTAATGTAATTAAAATTAGATTTAAAATTATAATACTTAATTATTTAAATTAGAATTAAAATTATAATATTTGATGTAATTAAAATCGAAAATGAATTTAGAGTTATAACATTTAACGTAATTAAAATTGAAATTAGATTTAAAATAATGATATTTAACGTAACTGAAATCGAAATTAGAATTGGAATTATAGTATTTAATGTAATTGAAATGAAAATTGGATTTAAAATTATAATATTTAATATAATTGAAATCGAAATCGAATTTGAATTTGAAATTATAACATTTAACATAACTAAATTTAATAATAGAATCAAATTATAATATTTAACGTAATTAAAATCGAAATTGAAATTAGAATTATAACAATTAAAGTAATTAAAATTTAAAATTTTAATTGAAATTATAACAGTTAACGTAATTAAAATTGAAATTAAATTTTGAATTATAATATTTAATGTAATTAAAATTAAAATTTTGAATTGAAATTATAAATTTTAATATAATTGAAATCGAAATTTGATTGAGAATTATAACATTAAACATAAGTGTAATTAAAATTGGATTTGAAATTATAATATTTTAACGTAATTAAAATTAAAAATGAAATAAAAATTATAATATTTAACGTAATTGATATTAAAATTAGAATTATAATTATAATATTAACGTAATTAAAATTAGATTTTAAATTATAATATTTAATGTGTTTAAAATTAAAATTAGATTTAAAATTATAATATTTAACATAATTATAATTATAATTATAATATTTAACATAATTATAATTATAATATTTAATATTTAATATAATTAAAATTAGAATAAAATTATAACATTTAACATAAATAAAATTATAATTGATATTATTTTAATAACTATATTTTATAAAATTTTAATTAAATTAAAGTTATAATTTTTATTATTATATTAATTTAAAATTCATAAATAATTTCATTACTGGTTTAATAATTATTCTCTAAATCTATAATAAATTTAAAAATAATTTAATTTTTTAAACGAATATAAATATAAATTTAAAAGTATCTATTTGTCCGCTCCCACTGGACAGTCGCAAACGCGCCCGGACGCTGTGAAACGCATTACAAACAGTGTGTGTCACAAGTACGAGCCGACGGCTAAGGAGCTGTACTACAGGTATGAGCCCACAGCCGAGCAGTACGCGGTTTCGGCTTGGCCCTGGCTGAATCGGCTTCCGGTTTTTCCGCAAGTGGCTCAAATCGTGGTGCCTACGGCTGCCTATTGGTCCGAGAAGTACAATCAGGCAGTTTGTTTTGCGGAAGATAGAGGGTATACGGTGGCAGCGTATCTGCCGTTGATTCCGATTGAGAGGATTGCTAAGGTGTTTACGTGGGACCGGCTGTATCGGCCAATGGGGAAACTGTCGTGGGCCAGTGATTTACCTCCGTTTTTGGATTTTTTGTTGGGAAAATTTCATAAATAGCCCTTTTATTTTTTTATTATTTTTTTTTAACCAAATACAATATGGTTATATTTTATTAACCAAATAAATTACTTTTGGACAAGTATACCCTTTTACTGTTTGTATAGTATCCGCTACAGTGTACAGTAATATTTTTGCTACAGTGATTAATTAAATCAAAATTAAATATTTTTTATTTATTAAAATTATATTTTTTATATTAGTTATTTATTTATTTTAATCATATTACTATAAAATTTACATAAATAATAAAATTATTTAATGTACTTAAATTAAACTAAATAAATACACTAACTAATATAATTTTATAAATAAATAAAAAAATTATTATATTTTTTTATTAAAATTATATTTATTAATAAGTAAATACAATAATAAAATTTAAATAAATATAATTATTTATTTATGAATAATAAAAAATTAAAAAATTTAACGGTCACAAAGGCTATCTCAGCTATCGCATCTCGGGCCCGAGATGGCCCCGAGATGCCCTCGAGATGCGATGGTGGCTATCATGCCATCACATCTCGGGCTCGAGATGGCCCTGAGATGGTCCCGAGATGCGATGGTGGCCATCGCATCTAGGGCCCGAGATGGCCCCGAGATGCGATGGTGGCCACCGCTACAGTGTACAATAGTATTTTTGCTACAGTGATTAATTAAATCAAAATTAAATATTTTTTGTTTATTAAAATTATATTTATTTTCTATTAGTTATTTATTTATTTTAAATTTTATTTATTTAAATTTTATTATTTTATTTACTTATAAATAGATATAATTTTAAGAAAAATAAAATAAAATATTTATTTATTTATAAAAATTATATTAGTTAGTGTATTTATTTAGTTTAATTTAACTACATTAAATAATTTTATTATTTATGTAAATTTTATAGTAATATGATTAAAATAAATAAATAACTAATATAAAAAAATATAATTTTAATAAACAAAAAATATTTAATTTTGATTTAATTAATCACTGTAGCAAAAATACTACTGTACACTGTAGCGGTGGCCACCATCGCATCTCGGGGGGCCATCTCGAGCCCGAGATGCGATGGCATGATAGCCACCATCGCATCTCGAGGGCATCTCGAGGCCATCTCGGGCCCGAGATGCGATAGCTGAGATAGCCTTTGTGACCGTTAAATTTTTTAATTTTTTATTATTCATAAATAAATAATTTTATTTATTTAAATTTTATTATTTTATTTACTTATAAATAGATATAATTTTAAGAAAAATAAAATAAAATATTTATTTATTTATAAAAATTATATTAGTTAGTGTATTTATTTAGTTTAATTTAACTACATTAAATAATTTTATTATTTATGTAAATTTTATAGTAATATGATTAAAATAAATAAATAACTAATATAAAAAAATATAATTTTAATAAACAAAAAATATTTAATTTTGATTTAATTAATCACTGTAGCAAAAATACTAATGTACACTGTAGCGGTGGCCACCATCGCATCTCGGGGGGCCATCTCGGGCCCTAGATGCGATGGCCACCATCGCATCTCGGGACCATCTCAGGGCCATCTCGAGCCCGAGATGCGATGACATGATAGCCACCATCGCATCTCGAGGGCATCTCGGGGCCATCTCGGGCCCGAGATGCGATAGCTGAGATAGCCTTTGTGACCGTTAAATTTTTTAATTTTTTATTATTCATAAATAAATAATTATATTTATTTGAATTTTATTATTGTATTTACTTATTAATAAATATAATTTTAATAAAAAATATAATTAAATTTTTATTTATTTATAAAATTATATTAGTTAGTGTATTTATTTAGTTTAATTTAACTACATTAAATAATTTTATTATTTATGTAAATTTTATAGTAATATGATTAAAATAAATAAATAACTAATATAAAAAACATAATTTTAATAAATAAAAAATATTTAATTTTGATTTAATTAATCACTGTAGCAAAAATATTACTGTACACTGTAGCGGGTACTATACAAACAGTAAAAGGGTATACTTGTCCAAAAATAATTTATTTGGTTAATAAAATATAACCATATTGTATTTGGTTAAAAAATAATAAAAAAAAAATAAAAGGGCTATTTATGAAATTTTTCCTTTTTTGTTTTGTGTTGAAGTGACGTATGAGTGTTTGGTTTTAGATCTGCCAAACCTTTCTATTTAGTGGTATTAATTTAATGGTTTTGGCTTAGAAATTTATTTGTTGTGTTGTTTCGCATGTTCTATTTTTACTTGATATTTTTCCATGCCCGTCATATGACATATGGGTTTGAGTTTTTTTTTGGTTTGTTATTTTCTGTCCGCAGAGAAATGTTTAGGCTGTAATATATATATATATGTGTGTGTGTGTGAATTTGAAATTGGAATTGTTTTCTTTTATTTGATCGGTATTTATCCGTAATATCATGTTAAATAATCAAAACTGGTACCTAATTGCATTATTTGAGTGGTCTGTGCATCCCCTAACTTAAGATTAAAGTTTAAGAAGTTTAATTTTCTTCAATTTATAATATAATTACAATAATTTAAAACTTACAAGTTGCAATACGAGATAAAAAATAATAATCGAAACTTGAAATTGTCGATTCACTAGTTTTAGAAAGCCTACTTTAGAAACAGCTGTGTTGAAAGCACCATCAAAACCGTTGAGATTCTATATACATAGAGAACATCTGTAAATCCTAAACTAGGCCGCTCGACGGTGTTTTTGTTCTTAATTAATTTTCAACATACACATATTAGAATCAAATATCTGAATCCCTAAAAATATCTTGCATTTCACTAAGGGCGCAAGCAGACATTGTATTTGCCAGCTTGATGATCGTGAATATCACATATCATTCTGTATCCCAATAGCAATAACAAATAAACAAGTAGACGGCCAATCAATTGACAGATTGGGCTTAACTACCAAATTAAACTAACTCTTAAGCGGAAATCCCTCTGCCAACAAACTATTTCCGAACAAATATAACTAGGAATTCAACGCCAAACGACACCGTTGATCATGGTTTCAACACCATAGGTAACCAAGAAAAACTCCCTAGTGAACAACGATTTAATTCAGATTTCCTCATGAACCCATCAAATATTCAATACAATCGTAATGGCAAAATTACATGAACCTCATAATAGCAATGCGAACATTATTCGACAAAATGCAACTACAACTCAATTATGCTCGAGACATAATCTAGTTTATGATGCCCTTTCAGTGTACTCTAAAGACTGCAACAAAAATTGACAGGGAACTAGTACATTGAGTAATTCTCACTAGCCCCAGGTCGGATGCTTTTATAAATAGTCATGGCAATCGGAAGAATACCCAGAAGTGCAATCTGAAGCTGATCTGAGGTGCTAGTTCTAACAGTAATTTGCCCGCTGAGTTTGTTGTTCAATCCTGCACGGACAGCTATCTTAGAACCTCGTCCAACAGAAAACTGAGACTGAAGGTTGGCCCCCAGGGCCAAGTCCCCTTTCCATTTCACCAAAGACAAGCCCAATGAGGACTGGTCCTGGCCAATTGGAAAATCTGCTTCCCTGAGCCTCACTTCCAGATTGGCTCCATACGCAGAATCACCCTGAGAGCGGACAGTCCCGGTACTCCCCACAAGCATTATGCGTTTTCCAAGGGCAATCTGATCCTCGAGCTTGAAACCAGTAGCCACATTTTCACCTAAAAATGTAACAGATATTCCAGCAGCGGTCTTATTCCTTTTGAAATTTTTGAATTTGGTCTCCCCTCTGAGAATGTAAGCAAGTTGCTTTCCAACATTTTGGATATCAAAGCCAGCCATACTTGAACCGTTCTCACCATGCTTGGCAGAAATTGAAGAATCCAAATGAAGGTTGAACTCCTTCTTATCTTTTGTGACCTGAACAGTAATTGCTGCCGGAAACTGACTGGCAATGGCCAAACTATGCTCAAGGTTGACACCGTCATACCCACAGTCATGGTCCCAACCATGGGTGTCCAAAACTGGCCTTGCCAAGAACTGGGAAGTTGGCTCCAAGAACCGATACCTGTAAGCTGGATTATCGCCGTCAAAGGAGGGTGGCAACAGCATATCAGGTAATGGGACAGGCACAGCAGCTGGACTTCCATTTTCCTGATCAACATCATCCCCCACATAACTGTAATCGTCTGAAGTAGCTTTTCCTTTCTTCTTCATCTCCCTCATTCTTCTCAACTCCTCTCTCCACTGCTTTTTCTGGAGGAGTTTCACCCGATAATCATACTCCTCGAAATATGCCTTCCTTTGCTCTTTGCTCAGCTTGGCAATCTGAGCCTTCCTGAGAGGTTTGAATGGTGGGAGCTGATCATATTCATCCTCATCTTCTTCTTGATCAGAATCAGACAAATCAGCCAAGTCAATATCAGAATCACCGTTATCACCACCTTGATCACTACAGAGTTTAGGGTGTGTACGAGATTGCAATAGCCAAGATAACAAATATGGAAGTGGGGGTGAACGGACACGGAAGCCAAACAGTTTTTTATGGTCAAATGGATCTTGAGGTTTTGAGAGAGCACTTGCTTCAGATAATATTTTCATAGAATAGCATAACAGCAATAACTGAGGTCTCCAAGTTTGACCATTAGGAAGCACTTTCTGGCCATCTCTATTCTTTCGACAGGCAGGATGATTTTCAACAAGAGAAACCGGATTCATCAAACTTGGATTCATCAAACGCAGATCACCAACAGCTTGCCCAATGGATTGTTGAACAACATGGGAACGTTGGGCCACAAAGACCTCATAACTTAAAGGGGATCCTGATGGCCCATCTGGAGGTGCAGAAGCAGCATGGGTCAGAATGACTATGGCACTTCGCCAGATTGAAGCACCTAGAGAATTAGTGATTGATCTCAATACTGGCAGATCATTAAGATCCCTCGTCTGGCTATCAAGACGATCCACATAGAGTACAATATCTGGGGAACATTTCTTGGTGAACTTCTTTATGGATGACAAGACCTTTCTATTGGCACCTTGTTCCATACCAGAAGATTTCAGACCTGGAGTATCAATGATCCTGATCTTAACTCCATCCACTGTTCCAACTATCTCTTTCACAGAAGTTGTGCCAGGTTCAAAAGCATGGATCAAAGACTTCTCTTCCCCAAAAATAGAATTTATGGTAGCACTCTTCCCCACACCGGTTTTCCCGATAACCAATATGTTCAAGGAGAAATCCAAATCATCTTTCCCCTCTGCTTCAAACTGCAGAGCCGTCCTCTTCGCAACATCGAGGCTAAATAATTGACCAGTTTGCCTCCCTGCAACAAGTGCCATGCGGTATAGAACCTGTGCTGCTACCGAATCTTCTGGAGAGTGACCTAGCCTGTGAACAAGTCTCAAAAATTTCACCCTTAATTGTTGTAACTTTTCCAGCTTCCTTTTCTCTTCTTCACTCAAGTTGGTTTCGGTCTCCCTGCCAGTTGTTAGACTGGAAGGAGTGAAAAGGTTAGTACGGCTTGGTCGCGGAGCAGGCTTCAAACTCCGGAGCGAAGTCCCCAAACCAGCAGGACGTTCAACAGAGAAAAGCTTTGATCCATCTTGTGAGGTTATAGTGATACCGCCACCATCTGAATTGGCACCTGCTGCTTTCAACAGAGCTGCCAATGCAGCAGAATCAAACAACTCCTTTCCTTCCCCTTCCTCATCAGTGTCTACTTCTTCATCTGAGTCAGTGACAATCTGACCATCAATTCTCTGTGAATGATCATGAGAACTCTCTGCACCTGACTGAGAACCAACACCTGATTTTTCCAATTCTTCCAGGAACTGTTTGGCAGCTTCAGAGCTTCCAAATATCATACCATCATTATCTCCATCAGAAGCTGAACCTTCAATCTCATCCTCTTCATCTGGATAGCGGTTTTCTTCTTCTTCAGCTTCCAAAGTCACTTCTACATCCGAAATTTTACTCACTTCTGAAGATTCAGGTGGCTGTGATTTTCCTGACTCCTCATCTTCCAATTTTCTGGAATGAGCCCTCACAAAGGTCTGCTCCTTCTCTACATTTTCAGCCTCATCAGCTACATCAGTTGGCAGATATTCATGAACAAAGTCAGCAGCCATAGTTTCATCTCCAACCCCCTCATCTACCTTAGCACTGGACCCATTTGCAACCACATCACCAGCTCCCTCCACATCAAGCACAGTCTGCTTGGCTTCAAAATCATACTTTGGTTCACTTATTAACACTGCTTCTTCCTCTTTGTCAATAACACCACTGCTAACTGAATTCTCATCTTCTAACAAAACAGCAACACCAATTTTCTGTTCTCTAGGCTGCACTTCTGCAGTTTCAACATCATGACTGGCTGGAGATTCAAAAAATTTCTCAGGCACACCTTCCACTGGCACCGACTTTGATTCTACCACTTCTTCCTCGCTGTGATCAATCTGATCAAACCCATTTTCCATCCTCACATTCCCCTCAACTGAGACTCCCAACCCTTTAATTTCAACATCCTTAATCCCTTCAATTTCCCCAATGACAGCTAAACCTGACTTCAACGTATCAACATTAATAGCATTCACGATGGAGTCCCCTCCACCTGTAAATTTCACACCCTCTGCTTCAAATTCAACTCCACCACTCTGTTCCTTAGCTTCTACAGGCTGTTCACCATAAAAAAACTCACTTTTTTTCTCCTCAACATCCCTCAGCTGCTCAGACACAAATTCATCCGACTCCGCAACCTCTCTAGACTCCCCATTTTCACCAGAACCCACACCATCAATTTTAACCTCTTTCACAAAACACTCATCCAAAATTCCCTTCAAACCCTTATCAACCCCCCCAATCGACTCCTCCTCCACCTTCAAAACCCTAACTTTTGAGTCCCTTACAACATCATTTTCATCATCATCGTCATTAGCAGACACCTTCTCAATTGGCAAACCACTGTTAGGCATCGAGAATTCCGATGAATCCACAAAAGGGTCATCAGTATCGTCCTCTTCGGCGGGCTCTCCTAGGGAATTCTCAGCCACAACAGGCTTCTCCGACGCCGTTTCGAACTCCTCCTCTCCACTCACAAAGCCCCCATTTTCAGACTCACCATCACTACCACTACCATTAAATTTTCCATGATTCTCAACCTCTAGTTCACGCTTCTTCATTGGATGATCGTTATCAATAATAATAATATTATTATTATCATGTGAAAGAGGAGAAGGGGAAAAACCTGATAGATGCGACATCGTTTCAGGCGCAGCCAAATCCTTGTTGGAGTCCATGGAAGTGTAAGATAAGGCGGTGGGGTGGTGGTGGTTGGTAAGTAAAGTGTTAGGGTTTTGCTAATTTTGGTGGGTTTTAGTTTTTTAATTGGGTGGCGTTTTGGTTTGGATTGGAGTTGAACTTTGAAAGAGATACCAAGTTGTGAGAAGCGAGCAACTGAGAATTAGATACAAAGAGATGGACAGAGTGAGTAGTGAGGGAGATAAGGTTTACGTTGTTTGTGTTCGGTGCGTCTCAGGGGACGTTTATGTACACCGCATCCGCGCGTGCGGCTTATAACTAGGTGCTCTCTTGCTCTAATAATGAATCCGAAATTACCCGATTACCCCTCCTGTGGTTGTCCTTTTTAATCTCATATTATAATTTGTATGAAATTACAATTACGATTGTCAATACATCAATAACTACCAATTCCAAACTGTTAAACATAATTATCATTCCAAACTGCACCATCTCACTTAAGAAGGTCAGAGATTCAAGGGTCCAAAAAATTACGCTCACAATAATTTTATTGCTTTTGGGTAGTAATATTGAGATCTGAATAACTAAAGTTGTGATTATAATAACAGCATGGGTTGTTATTTCTCGAGCTCTTTGATTTATTACATGCCTATTAGCCCTGCTCAAGTTATACGAGTATTACGCGTCTCTGCAATTTTATGGTTTTATCGATAGTCACACGAAGTTAATAAAGTTATTCAAGCATGAGTTAAGTGAGGATTTAATTCCATACGTGTTTCAAATTCCACTCATCTGCTCTGCATGATTTCCATTGCCGTGTATTAGACTTGTTGGTATGATGTCTCGTATCCCATTTAAAGACAAAATTAGCAAGTCATCGATAAAAAAAATCAAGAAAATGAAATTAGGAAGTCCTTAAAAAATAAAAATATCAATTTTATCGTTGATTTTATTGATATATATATATATAAATTTAATTAATATATTTTATAAATGCCTTATTAATTTTCGTAGAAACAAAAATGATAATAATTTAAATATAAAAACAATCAAAAAATATTCTTAAAAATTTAATTGAACATTCATATAAAAAATAGAGATTAAATTAATATATATTAATTAAATCAACGACGAAATTTATGATATTCTTCCTTCTTATACATATATTAGACAATAGTTTTGAACACATTATAATTTTACTGGTTTCTTATTGTTATAACTAATTTACGAATATTATCTGAAATTATTCAATAAAAACAGAAACACGAGTCGTATACATCGTCAAACTCAGGATTAGGGTTTTATTGATTCTTTCACGTTACTGAAACGAATCTTGTTTGGTTGCCAATCAAAGGAAAACGTTAAGGATTAGAGACAGACTGATGATTTGTTTGTTTGGTTCTGCACACTTTGTTTTTATTCGTTGTTTGTCATCTTGGTGAATAGTCAGTACGTGTTTACAGTCTCTCCCTCTGGCCTCTTGTTCCTCATCTAAAATGGTTGGCCAGTAATTGCAGTTCCTCTGCGCAACCCAACATCTAAAATTATCTTCAACGTTCAAAACAGCCCATGACTGATGAAAGCAAAAATAATAATAATATATGTACATGTTGTTCCCGTTTCTCCATTTTTGCATCCTCTGCAATTCTTGCAGTTGCAGTTTATTGTATGCAGTTGTTGGGGAATTGTTTCCTCTAAATCTATTTTCTACAAGTTGTTTGTTGGCAATGGTTACAATGACTTAACACGTCAATTTAAATATTCAATCACACGCCTGTTATATACATAGAGAGACAGAGAGAGAGTCAGCTAATGAGTTATAAGCTAACAAATATGAATATTGAACATGTTCCGATTTTTCATTACTGTTTCTGTTATTCTGCAGCCGCCGAGTCCTTTGGGCCAAGCCTCGACTCGATGATCGAGAAGTGATCCATTGGACTCGTTAAAAGTTTCTCCACATGTGGCCAAAAAATGGCCTTGTCGTGGCCCATCTCCTTGAAGGAGTTCGTAATCTGCTCACTGCTTAATTTTACATTGAAAATATAACGTATATATTTAAGTAGAGTTTACATCTTCAAATATTTAATGTAATAACTTAAATAATTGATTTTATAAATAACCTTCCTTGGTGTTGTGATTGTCACATCTCCAATTTTGGATGTGATACGTATGTGTTACATTTTGTTGAGAAATATCATAAAATATTATATAGTAAAAATAATTTTTTTTTTTATTTTGTGTTATTAAAATAGGCAATGTATTACCAAAATTAACACAACAATATTATTATAAATATAAACCATCAATTAATCACAATGAATACTATATTTTTACGTGAAAAATCTAATTCAGAAAAAATTACGAGACCGTAGTTCGATATCAACACTTTCACTATTTAATAATAATAAGATTACAACAATATCCCCTCTAGAATCACCACTAGAAGCTCACCACAACATCAAAAATATTAATCTTGACTCAACAACAATAAATTTAACAAATTATCCTTAAATGTAAATTTGCTAGATAATACTAAATCAGAGGCTAAATCAAAAATCAAATCCGATAGAAGTGTAGAGTAAGATGTTGGGAACTCACCTTCAAAATTTGAGCAAAATCAAAACTCAAATTGACATCCAATCATCAAATAAAAAACTAAAACCCTAAGTTTTTCTTTTCTTCTTCCTCTCGCTTCTTTTCTGTTTTTTGTTTCTGCATACTAAAAAAATGCTTCTCAGCAAAAATCAATTAAACCCAAATGGTGTACTGTGCACTTATGAAAAATTTCAATCAGCTCTCTTCATAGTTAATTTCATAAAAGCCCCTGGACTTACATGATGTGAATCCCACCAACAAATCTCCCCCTCCACATCATGTGAAATGATTTACTAGACCCGTTTTTTCTTTACAAACTTGAAGCTTCTCATTGGACAATGACTTAGTCATCATATCCAATCCATTCTCACTTGTATGTATCTTTTCAAGTTGTAACAATTTTAATTCTAATACGTCACGTACCCAATGATACCTAACATCAATGTGCTTGGATCTTGAGGGGAATGTTGGGTTATTTGCCAAATGAATGACACTCTGACTGTCGCAGTAAACTATGTAGCTCACTTGCTTCACATTAAACTCTTATAAGAACTTCTTCATCCACAAGGTTTTCTTGCAAGCTTCAGTAACTGCAATATACTCAGCCTTTGTGGTAGACAAAGCAACACATTTTTGCAGTCTAGATTGCCATGACACAGCTCCCCTTGCAAAGGTAATCAGGTATATGTGTACCCATACAATACAGCTTTATCACCACCAAAACACAAACATGTCTTAGAGGCGCCTCTAAAGTATCTGAAAATTCACTTCACTGCTGTCCAATGCTCTTTGCCAGGATTAGAGAGAAACCGACTAACAACACCAACTACATAAGCAATATCTGGCCTAGTATAAACCATAGCATGCATCAAACTACCAACAGCTGATGCATAAGGCACTGCACCCATTTCTTCCTTTTCTTTCTCACTTGTAGGACTTTGCTTTGAACTAAACTTGAAGTGACCTGCAAGTGGTGAACTAACTGGTTTTGCCTTACTCGTGTTGAATCTTTCAAGAACCTTTTCAATGTAGTTTTCTTGAGATAACCACAACTTCCTATTTTTCCTGTCACATGAGATCTTCATGCCAAAGATTTGTTTAGCCTGTCCTAAATCCTTCATAGCAAATGACTTACTGAGTTATCTCTTCAACCCTTCAATTTTACTACCATCGTGGCCAATAATTTAACATATCATCCACATAAAGCAAGAGAATAATGAAATCATTATCTGCAAACCTCTTCATAAAAACATAGTGGTCTGATGTAGTTCTGCTAAAACTATGATTTTCCATGAAATAATCAAATTTTTTGTACCACTATCTCGGTGCCTGTTTCAGCCCATATAAGTTTTTCTTTAACTTGCACACTAAATCTTCCTTGCCTTTGACTCTGAATCCCTCAGGCTGCTCTATGTAGATTTCCTCTTCCAAATCACCATGAAGGAAAGCTGTCTTTACATCAAGCTGCTCAATCTCTAAGTTTAAACTTGCTGCTAAACTAAGGACAACTCGGATAGAAGACATCTTCACTACAGGAGAAAAAATTTATTCAAAATCAATTCATTTCTTCTGACCAAACCCTTTCACAACTAACCTATCCTTATACCTTAGTTGTGAGTTATTTTCAATCTTCAGCCTGTAAACCCATTTGTTTTTCAAAGCTCTCTTACCTTTAGGCAGTTTTACTAACTCATAAGTGTGGTTCTCATGCAAGGATTTTATCTCATCTTGCATAGCTTTAAACCACTCATTCTTGTGTTGGTGAGACAAAACTTCATGAAAATTTTTAGGTTCTCCCCCATCTGTAAGCATCACATACTCATGTGGTGGATATCTAGAGGAGTGGTGGCGCTCTCTCATAAATCTTCTTAATTGAGGCTCAACAGGTGGATCATATGATTCTGGAGGTGCTTGTTCAACCTGTTCTGCTGGACCATCATCATCAACTCTATCATCAAAATCTTATTGTGCGTCTCCCCCATAATCATCATAAACTACAGGTGGAAGAACTGATCTTGAAGTATCAGGAATAGGAATTTCATCACATTCTTGAGGCTTCTTATCTTTCTATACCCCATCAACTATTTGATCTTCAAGAAATGTAACATCTCTGCTTCTAATGATTTTCTGACTCAATGGATCCCATAATCTGTACCCAAAGTCTTCATGTGCATAACCCAAAAAGATACACTCTTTAACCTTATTGTCAAGCTTCGACCTCTCATCTTTTGGAATGTGAACAAATGCCCTACAACCAAACACTCTTAAGTGCTTATATGAAACATCTTTCCCAGTCCAAACTCTTTCAGGTATATCATCATCCAAATGAGCTAAAGGAGAAAGATTAATTAAATCAACTACAATCCGCATTGCTTTACCCCAAAAGTATTTAGGTAGCTTTGCATCAGAGAGCATACACCTAATTCTTTCTTGAATCGTTCTGTTCATTCTCTCTGCCACACCATTTTGCTGAGGAGTTTTTGGCATGGTCTTCTCAAGTCTGATACCATGAGATCTACAATACTACTCAAATGGTCCTTTGTATTCACCACCATTATCCGCCCTTACACATTTCAATTGTCTCCCTATCGCTCTCTCAACCTTAACATGAAAATCTTTAAAGACATCAAATACCTAGTATTTAGATTTTAGAGCAAAAATCCACACTTTTCTAGAACAATCATCAATAAAAAGTTATAAAGTAAAGTGCACCTCCACGTGTTCTAGTTTACATAGTACATACAACAATGTGTATCAAATCAAGTAAGTTTGCTCTTCTAGATGGATAAAAATTACGAAATGCAACTCTATGTGCCTTTCCTGCTAAACAATTATCACAAGGTTTGAGAGACTTACCTGCCAAACTAGACAGAAAATTCTTCTTGATTAGAACTTGAAGCCCTTTCTCACTTATATGGTCAAGCCTTTTATGCCATAACTCAATGTCAGATTCTTTTGCTGCTACATTGACATCTTCTTTTATGAGCTTAACTTCCATAACATAAAGAGTGTTTACCTTCATTCCTTTGACTAAAATTATAGAACCTTTGGTGAGCTTTCATTTACCTTCACCAAAGTAGTTGCGATAACCATCATCATTAAGTTTGCCGGTAGAGATCAAATTCAGACTCATTTCTGGAACATGTCTGACATCCTTGAGTAGTAATCTGCTACCAACACTGGACTCCAAGTAAATATCTCCTATGCCCACAATCTTGGATGCACCATTATTTCCCATCCTAACATAGCCAAAATCACCACTAGTGTAGGATGTGAAGAAATCACAATTTGAAGTAACATGAAATGAAGCACCCGAATCAATTACCCAATCACTTGTATGACATGTGAGATTTATGGAGTTTCTATCATAAACAATAGTCATATCCCCATCAGCAACTACTGTATTGCTTACTTGTTCATTTTTCTGTGATTCACCTCTTTTCATAGCCTGTTTCTTTTTTCATATTCTACACTCTCTCTTTATATGCCCAATTTTGTTGCAATGGTAACACTTGACATTTTTCCGTTGAGACTTGGATCTTCCTCTGTAGTTGTTATTACCAGAACTTCTACTTTGACTTCTTTCACGTCTTTCATGTTTTTCTGTAACAAGTGTTTCTGTCTCAGAAGAACTCATACCTACATTCTTTCTTTCGGCTTCTTCATTTTGCATTCTATCCTTAACCATTTCCATGGTTAGCTTTCCATTTGGCGCTGAATTGTTTACTGACACCATCAATGTCTCCCAATTGTCCGGTAAGGAACTAAGCAATAAAAATGCTTGTAATTCATCATCTAGTGAAATATTCATAGTTATCAACTGGTTCACTAGGCCTTGAAACTCACTGGTGTGCTCAGCTATACTGCGCCCTTCCTTGTATTTTAGATTTATAAGCCTCTTCATTAAATTGGCTTTATTTTGTGGTGTAGACTGCTCATAAATTGACTCCAATTTTTCCACATAACATCAGCCTTAGTCTCTTTTGCCACATGGTGAAATACACTTTAATCTATCCATTGCCTAATGGTGTCAACACATTTTCTATGTAATTGGATCCACTCCTTATCACTCATTTTCTCGGGTTTTACAGCATCCCCTTCAATAGGTTCATGTAGGTCTTTTACAAAAAGTAAATCCTCCATTTTGGACTTCTATATATCATAATTCCATGCCTTCAATTTAATTATGTATGCAGAATTTTCATCCATTTTAATCAACACAAATTAAGCACTGCACAATCTGACTAGCTCTGATACCACTTTGTTGGAAAAGATCACAAAATACTATACAATAGAAACAATTCTTTTTTCCACTTTGTGTTATTAAAATAGCACAACAATATTACCACAAATATAAATCATCAATCAATCACAATAAACACCATATTTTTACTTGGAAAACTCAATTCGAAAAAAATCATGGGAGCGTAGTTCGATATCAACACTTTCACTATGTAATAATAATGGGATTACAACAATATCCTCTCTAGAATCACCATTAGAGGCTCACCACAACATCAAGAAGATTAATCTTTGATCAACAATAATAAATCTAACAAATTCTCTTTAAATATAAATTTGCTAGAAAATACTAAATTAGAGGCTAAATCAAAAATCAAATCCGATAGAAGTGTAGAGCAAGATGTTGGGAACTCACTTTCAAAATTTAAGTAAAATCGGATCTCAAATTGACATCCAATCATCAAAGAAAAAATTAAAACCCTAAATTTTTCTTTTCTTCTTCCTTTTGCTTCTTCTCAGTTTTTTGTTTTTGCATATTGGAAAAATGCTTCTTAGCCAAAATTAACTAAATCCAAATGGTGTACTGTACATTTACAAAAAATTTCAATCAACTCCCTTTATGATTAATTTCATAAAAACTCCTAAACCCATATGATGTAGATCCCATCAACATATTTAAATGATTTTTAAACTATATGATAAATGAATTTGATATATGCATGTGTGTATGATAGAATTTTTTTTAACTTAAAAATGTGACCTAAATTTTTATTTATTGATTTATGTATTTTTCACTTAAAATAATATATTAAAAAATAAAAATACTAAAATAAAAAGCACTCAACACACCAAATTTTATGGTGGCATCCTCTTATATATCACTGTTAGACCTATTGTCTAGCAGTCCAACTAATATATACTTATTGTGCTTGTTTTAAGTAGTGGTCTATATTAAAAAATGTTCAATTTTATAAAATATGAGATTTTTTAGTTCATAAATCAGATCAAACCCATTAAGTAAATCCCACCCAACAATCCATAAACTTTATAAATATGTTATGAGGAGACTTAAACAGATTCAATTTAAATTTGAATTGATTGATTGATTGCTATTTTGTATGAATAAATATTTTTCACATTTGATAGTACATTTAATTTTTTCACATTTGATATTGTTTAAATCCTTCTTATTAATTAATAAATTGATAACGCATCTAATTTTGTATTAATTTAAATTAATTGGGTGTAAATATCCATCA
Source organism: Ailanthus altissimus (assembly GCA_946807835.1). NCBI lineage: Eukaryota > Viridiplantae > Streptophyta > Magnoliopsida > Sapindales > Simaroubaceae > Ailanthus > Ailanthus altissimus. The sequence goes on from OX327684.1 coordinate 29,839,559, forward strand.
TGTTTTGAATAATATTAAACTTCATGCACCGTAAATAAAGTCATTGATACAGCTCCTGAGACTAGTGCTATTCCTAATCTCCACAGAAGACCAAACAAAATGACTTTTGCCTTCGTATTATTCTTAAGCATTATGATTCTAAATTCAATAATAAATATTCAACTCACAATATTATACTTATCTTATAACACTACTTTACACATAATATTTATCATTTAGATAAATATTAATTTAAACATTAATATGTTTTTTTTACAAGAGAACAATATATTCTCATACTTACAAAGAGTGATTAGGAACAATATGATCATTGATGCAAAAAATTTAAACCGAAAACTTCAATCCCGTTAATTCAAGATCAGATTTATATTTCATTTTTATAAATATATTAATATTGATACTTAATGGTTAAACTATTACAGAGATAATATTTGATTAAAAATCATTAGAGGTTCGCAGTTGAAAGGAAACGAGCGGGGCGAAAATTAAGCGCACCTCGCAGTTTGCAAATTGATTAAACTACCACAGAAAAAAATTTGACGACAGTCCAACACGTGCGATAAGAAAGTGAAAGTTCAAAGGTAAATATAATTATGATTTAGTTGGAAATAGTAGGCCTCTCGTTGGTTGAAAAAATGCCATCTCTAATCTAATTTATATTATCGCCATTTTAAAAGGAGTTTTTTTTATATGTATTATGTATTAAATATGAGTGGTCAATGATATTTATTTAATAATTATTAATCTCCAACAATTACATGTGTTTTTGATTAAAAATCTTAATTTTTCAAACTAACGAGACTTTTAACTTATTCTTTGAAAGAGCAAGTTTGAGCCTGCTTAATTAGACTGCATTTAAATGAAATTTTGTACCAAGTTATTCATGTTTTCTTTAAAAAAAAAATTGATATGTTCTAATATTGTTGGTGATTTTTTAATAAAGATTCTCTAGTATTTAAATCAATAATCTTGTTGAGCGAGCAATGTTTAGAGAAAAAATTGCCATCACCATACCTTTGTTGTGTTTTCCCATTTTTATGGATGGATTATGAGCACGTTAATCCTCGTAAATTGTGAGGGATTGATCGAGTCATTTCTTCATTGATTGACAACATGTTCGAGGTGCCTTAGACTCAAGCTTGTGATTTGTTTGTATCTCGCACGCTTATTATTTATGAACAGGTTCCATTTGAGTGTGTTCAATTACTAGAGGCATGAGTATCTTTACAAGAGATGATTTATTTTTTTAGCTGATTTTTAGAGGATCTAGGCTTATTATTTTGGGTGCCCGATTTTTGAAACGAATAATATGCTAATAAAAAGTTAAGTAAAAGTTTAACTTATTACGAGATAATTTAAATACAATTAATAACTTGATGTTTATTTAAAAAACCAACTTGACGTCTATTTCATCTTTTTATCGTGTTTGAAAACTTAAATGCCGTTGTTTTTTATTTTTCTCTTAAAAAAAATGAAAACACCCTTGTTAAATGTAACATTGCTGGTATTCTCATCTATTGGGAGGGAAAATCTTACATGCTCATTATTTATAAACATGTTTTATATGGATAGAGATGAACAATTTCAAGTTCAAGTCATATTTAAAAAATTTTAAATTTAATCGGAACGTCAAAAAGTGTTCTGTTCGAAACACTTTTTTATGTCCGATCAAAAGTTTATGACTTTTTTTTAATATTGAAAGAACGTTGTTTTGATTTAAAACACATTGGGTCAGGTTGAGAATTTTTCAATTAAATTTAAAAAAAAAACAAATTGGCTTTTATAAATTAAGTGTTATTATTTTAAATTCAACTACACTAATGTTATTATGCTAAATTCAATTTAAATTTAAATTACATGAAATATTATAGTTTGATTAATTTTAAAATCGATTTATTTTAAATTTAATTATGTTAAATGTTGAAATTATAAATTCAATTTTGAGTTGAAATATGTTAAATCTTATAATTTGAAATATTATTTTGATTTCAATTACGTTAAATATTATGAATTTGAATTACGTTAAATGCTATTTGAAATTCAATTACGTTAAAAGTTATAATTTGATTAATTTTGAAATTGATTCGTTCAAAATTTAATTATGTTAAATGTTGTAATTATAAATCAAATTTCGAGTCGAAATACATTAAATATTATAATTTGAAACATTATTTCGATTTTAATTGAGTTAAATATTATGGATTTCAAGTTCAATTGAGTTAAATATTATGAATTTCAAGTTCAATTACGTTAAATATTATAATTTTAAATTTTATTTTAATTTTAATTATATTAAATATTACAATTTCAAATTATTTTTTATTTTAATTATGTTAAATGTTATTATTCTAAATTTAAATTTAATTATGTTTAATATTATCATTCTAAATTTAATTTTATATTTAATTGAAGTTTTAAAAAAAAAATTGGGGTTTAGAAATTTTTATTTAATTCAAACAAATTTTAAACCTAATCTGATTCGTTCGGGACAGAACCCATTCCGTTTTCTGTCCTGACCAAAATTTCTAAGACAGGTCAAGTTCAAAATTAATGCTCAACCCTACTTTCGGGTGTATTCAATTACTATAGACTTAAGCATCTTTATAAGGATAACCTCTGGTGACAGTTTATTGTTTTAGCCCAATTTATAAGAAGGTCTAAGATTATTATTTGGGCTGATTTTAAAGAGGGGTTCAGGCCTGTATACATACTGACTTCTGAAGAAAACAACATACTAATAAAAGGGTTAAATAAAATTTTAATTTAAGAGAGAATTCAAAACAAATTAAATAACTTAACCTCCATTTCATCTTTATACCGTGTTCGAAAACTTAAATGCCCTTGTTTTTTATTATCTCTATTTTTTTTTTAACTGAAAACGCCCTTGGTAAACGTAACATTGTTGGTTTTTTAGGATTATTTAGAATACTGTTGAATAGACGCTTATTAATTATGACTTTTGGGAAGCCATTTTAGGTAATTTATCCTAATCTCGTAAAAGACTCGAGAAAATAACTATGTTTAATTTGAACTGTATAAAATATTATTCAAAGCAAAACAATATAAAATACGTTAGGTAAACCATTACCATTCACGGATATAATAAGACAAATGAGGCTGTCTCTCAAACTAAGACATTATTTTGATCATGACTTCCAATGCAAGTCCCACGTAAGCATATGCTAATGGTTACACCTAATCAGCAGCCATGCATGGTGATTAATCGGTCTGCTGCGTGATTCCTTCTCCACTTTCCAAGGTCCATGTGATCACATTAACGAATACAAACTACTTAACAAATTATCAACTTCCTAATCAGCAAATGTTCGTAGATTGGCGGGCGCGACTTATGAACTGCTAAATAATAATATAATCACATAATAATAGTAATGCTGACCGTACCATCAAACAAAAGGAAAAAAAGAAGAAGGGTCAATTACGGCAATTTAGAATAGTTTTGCGTGACTACGAAGAATTTTCCAAAAAAAAAGCTGCTAAGCTAAAAATTTTGCAAACATGGCAACTTAGAATGAGCTTCCAAGAACTTTCACGGTCAACTTTAGCTTAGCATGAGTAACTTTAGAACGGTTCTGAATTTTAGTCATATTTTTATATGGAGGTGGGCAAATTGTGCAACCTAGGAGTTGCACACAGCTGGCATCCGACGCGAATGTGATTGGGGAAAGTTGAGCTTTTTGCACCGAGTAACAGCTAACTAGTTAATTCCGCCACTTTGCCAGCAACTTGGTTTCCACTTAACTGGCCTTATAAATTGTAATTATTTTATGCCAGGGCTTTGCCTAACTCGCTGTCACCTTGCGCTTCCATTTCTTCTCACTACATGGAACTTACAAAAATGCACTGCTTGCTCTTTGGTTTGCAAGCGAGCATGTTCTTAATTTCTATTTCAATATAATCGTGGAAGAGAGAGAATTTGTATACACAAAGGGCAGAAGACAAATGCAAAACACGGGCGCACACACGCATATACATATGTATAATTATATTTTAGGCAAGAGAAGCTACTAAAAAAAATTATGGTGTGCTCTCATCAAGTTTGGGGTTTTTGTTTTTACACTTATCTCTTTTTTAATTAGAAAAAAATTAGTTCCCATTTATTAAAAAAAAAATACAATGAGTTAATAGGTCATAACTGAGTCCTTGTTAACTACGTTTTTAAACTATACTTAATGATGACAAAATGACTTATAGGAATCCACTTTTGTTGAAAATAAATTAGTGAGGCTTGAAGAGAATTTGAGATAAGTTTAATATACAAAATTAAAATTCGAAATAAATTTATAATATGCATAAATTTTGTAAAATATTTTGCATATATGTATATATTATTTTTTTAAATAAAAGACTAAACAATGTTATTTTAATTGTAGTCGTAAGTTTAAAAAAAATGAAAAAATAATATTTTTTTTATTTATTCTTTAATTTATCAATTTTTTTTTACTCTCACTTGTCATGCAAACATCGTTTTAAAACTTTAACATTTATAATTCTATATTCTCATAAAATTATTATCATACACTTATAAAATATTTTTTTAATTTTTAAATGACATATTTTAATATTTCCTTAATATTTATTTCACTAGCATTGCATTGTTTAAATAAACAATATGAATATTTTACAACAGATGGATTTATTTTTTGTTTATTTTCTTAGTATGATAGAGATTGATAATCATTTTATTTAATTTTTTATTTATTTTATTTACACCGTGGAGATTGATAACTATTTTGTTTTATTATTTTTTTACTGTTTTATTGTTTAATATGTTATTAGCTTAGTTGGTTGATAAATTAGCTTATCTTACAAATATGCTAATATAAATTTATTTGCAAGATGTGTTCTTAGATATCGAATGAAATATAAGAAAAAAACCCTTTTTGTTTATTTGGGTTGTATTTGTAATTATGTTGTCTAACTAGTATTTATGAATTATTTTTTATTAGTTTTAACTCGAAAATAAATTTATCTTTGATCGTATGACTTTTATTGAATTTAAATTTATGATATAATTTTTATGCTATATTTTATGAATTTTTTTTTAAACATAATGTTATGAGTTTATATTTTGGTTATATTAATTAATAACTACTTAAAATTTGTATATAACTTATTGTAGGTTTTGTAATAAATACATATTCACTTGAGTATGTTTGATAATAAAATTCTAAATTTACAATAAATTTGTGAATAATTTAATATTTCACTTTCAAAGTTAATGCAAACATAAAATTTGAAGGTATTTGTATCAAACCAAATCATTATTATCCCTAAATGTTCTGCCAAATCTCAACCAAAAGTGGTTTTAAGTAACATACCTCTAACTAAAAATAACATTAATTGAAAATATATAACTTGTTTCTTTATCTGATAATAAAATGGGATTACTGAACTAAAATAAAATATTATTACTTCAAAGATAGATTTTTGGATACAGCCCTTAAATTGATGCGTTAATGTTTTTTAGTGACACGTTAAAATTTAAAATTTGTTATGCCAAAAAAATTAATTTTGGACAAGTTACCCCAACTCCAAATCTCTTTGATTTTATACTCTTTTATCATTCAAGTTCTTCTATATTGTATAAGTACATAAATTTAGAAAAAAAATATTAGATTTTACGAATAAATAGTAAAAAATAGTCGAGAGAGAAAAAAAAAATCGACGAAAATACTAATTTTAAGTGCCACATGAGACATGCAAAAGTATCACACTTAGCGCAGGTGTGTGCTAAGCACATGTCTTTGCATTAGCACACAACTTTGGCCATGCGCCAAAGCCATGCCTTATGTTATACTCTAAGTGTTTTAATTTTTTTTTTTTAACAAGTAATATGTGATAAAAGCCTCCTAAATACTATGTGGGTTGATAGAACAACTTAGTGAATCGAAACTTTTAGAAAACTTATTGATTTTGATGAAAATTCGAGCAAAATTTATGACTTATAAATGATGTAGACTCTTATTTTAAAAAATAATAATTGATTAAATAATTGATGGTGTGTTGATATATTTGTTCGCATATTATCCCATATTGTATTTACACTATTAGATCAATGTATAGAATTTTAAATATTAGTTGTTGATTGTATATGATTAGTAGTATATAAATAAGAGACCTTTAGGTGTATAAAATAGTATTAGCTCGTATTATCTTTCAATGATTTTTTATTTTTTTAAAGTTTTTTTATTAAATTTATTTTGATTTCAATTTAATTTAACTTTAATAATTATTAATTTATATTGAAATAGAGTGCTTTTATTTGAAAACAGTGTAATTTTTTAAATATTAATTTTTAACTAAAATTATATTTCAAATTATGAAAAATGAGAAGAGTTGATGATAAACGAGTGAAAAATGGTTGGAAAGACCGAAAATAGCCATGTGGCGCCACCAATTTTAAATAAAAATACTCTGTTTTAAAATAAATTAATAAGTATTAATACCAGTCTAGTTTTAAATCAAAATAAAATTAATAAAAAACTTTTAAAAAATAAAAAATTCAAAATTTAGGGCACTCCACGTGACACCCCAAAAATCACACGGCTTTCGTGCTTGGCCTAAGTTGTGCGCTAAGCGCTTGCTTACTTTAAGTATGACACTTATGCATATCCTATAATCTGTGACATCTAAAATGAATGTTTCATCCATTTTTTTCTTCTTCAATTATTGTTTATCATTTTAAGAAAAAAATCAGTTTTTCATAATATTACATACTTGGACGATTGAGAGGAATTTGGATGTTAAGAGAGGGGGAAAAATGATGAGACTCGGAGTTGGAAAAAATTGTTTGGAATTAACTTTTTTTGCCATAAAAATTTATTATATCATTAAAAAAAGTTTAACACAGGTTATTTTTAAAAAATTTTCCACTTCGAACAATAATTATCACACAGTAAGGCAATTAGTAAATATGGCGTTAAGTTAAATCATGATGTTTGGATACAAGTATTAATTTTAAGAGTAATATTAAATATTTTAAATTAAATATTAAAAATAATATTTTAAGTAAATAGTTAGTATTATTTTAATTTTTTTATTATTTCACTATTTAATATTTATTTAAACATTACTTTTGAGTTCAATTTAAAATACTTATTATTATTATAATTTCAGTTGCTATAAAGAGTAGTTTATGGACCGTGAAAAAAAAAACCTTTGATTTACTATTTCAACTTTTTTTTTGTTCGTTGATTTGAATAAGAGAAATAAAAAATATGACAATTCGAAAAATTAGTTTCATCATATCACAAAAATTACATAAAAAAAATATTTATTTATTAAGAGAATTTTGTTGTTTAATACCAAAAATATTTCCATATACTTTCTGCAATTAAAAAATTGAGAATACCGATTGTGCTTAAAATGTTAAAGAATAATAGTACAGGATATATTTATCTATATCCTAATTTTAAAGGTTCATTTTTAATTCATAAAACGGACCAAGTCATTGCATATTTATTTTCTTTGAATTAATATTAAAAACAGGCAGGTAGATATTGAAGCTGCAAGTACCTAATTTCTGAAAAAAAAATTCCGTATTAAAATAAAAAAATCACGCTCAATTGTTTGTCTAGGCTTGCCAAAACGGGTCCCACATATTTTGTTGTACTCTAACCAAGTGTTTTTGCTGTTAATTAATCCCCGCCTGAACACGACGACATAAGAGTTGAGGCATTGACCGCCATAAAACTAAATCCCTCTCACAACGTTCACAATACAAAACAAAAACAATCTCTTAGCTACTGTCTACCGCTTTATAATAATCTCTTTATTGAAACCTTTTTATTTTATTAAAATATATAAAACCTCGATAACCTCTTTTTTTTTCTCTCTCAACAAATCTTCCCCCTCATTGGATCAGAAATAAAAAGAAAGCCGAACCCAAAACCAGACAGCAAGAACTAAAAGCTAAACAGCGTCATGGTCGAAACCAGGCGCAGCTCTTCTTCTTCTTCCAAACGCGCTCTTCCTTCTTCTCAGGCCTCGCCGCCTCCCTCTAATAAACGATCCAAGGTTCAATCTTTTTTTTATTAAAAAATCAATTTATATTATTAAATATATATATATATTTTCTATTTTTAAGAAAACGGGGTTTAAATTTGGCTCTGATTTGCGTTCTGTTCCGATTGAATTGTGACGAAACCCTAGGCGAGCGAGGCGTCGTCATCGACAACTGATGCGGCCGTAGCACCGCCACCGGTCGGGACCTCGAAGTCCGGGTCTGAATCTCGAGACCTGGACCTCCGATCTTCTGATCTGGACAACGCTGATATTGCGAAGGCCGCTGACGTTGATAAATTTGCTGATGCTGACGTGGAAGCCGATGCCTTGGCGTCTCCGCCGACTCCAGGTGCGATCTTGTTGTCTTTTGTATGCCTTTGGAACCTGAAATTCGGAAATTCTTTTTCAAGATTTGGGGTTTTGGAGGGTTTAGGATCACTAATTTGGTTATTTGTGATTTTTCTTGGGGTTTTAGGCGACGCGGCGGTGGATGCAGAGAAGTCAAAGGCGGTTGGTGTGGTCTTCAGTGGCCGGGTGAAGAAGCGAGGAACAAAATTGGGGAAAGTGGGTTCTAGAGTTCCATGGGCAAGGCTTATTTCACAGTATTCGCAGGTTAGTTTTGGCACTCATTGGATTTACGATCTGTTTGGTTCTTTTGGTGTATTGATTGGAACTTAGAGGTAAATGTGTTATAAACGTGTTGAACATTTCGTCTTGTTGTATTCTTTTTATATCAATTTATACTATTGGACAGGAAACTAGGATGATTGAATGAACTGAATTTGGCCATGAATTTACTTGAACAGTATCTGTTGTACAGGCTTGTACCCTTGTCCTTGAGTTTAAGAGGGCTGGAGCCTGGAACTATTAGAGTTTGGCCTGTATACTGTGTTTTTGTCTGGTGGAGTTTCTTTCTTATAGATAATTCTGAATGAAAAATTGGCAGCTAGCATGAATTTATTAATCTCTGGTAGAATTTCTATAATCATGTTTTGCAAGCTTATTAGAGAGCTGGTAAGTGAAGACAAGCAAGAAATGACATTACTATTATAAAAAGGGTTTTAAAAGTTTTCCATTATAGTTATGCATTGGTTTTGAGAATTTTATACCTTTTTACTCTTGGAGTTGGTCTTAATATGACTTATGTGCTGTCCTATGAGACCTCATTCTTGTTTGGATGAGGTTCCAGTTTGTGGAATTTGTTAATTTTCTTGTCTCCTGTCCTCGGGGATGTTTACATAAAATTTTTTAAGAAGTGCATGAATACATTTCAATATTTACTTTGATGTTTTCTTAACTGGATGACCATATCTAGTCAGTAAGGTTACTGGTATTTTTGTGGTTTTGGCCAGTCTATATGTTGAACTTCTAGTCAATTGGGTATTGTTGTTGGCATCAATGTTTATATATGCTGAAATACTCTTCCCATTTAAATGCTATGATTGTCATTGCTAAATTAAGGAAATTAAGTAGATGCAGTCAAATTCTGACCATCGAGTGCTTCTTTCTCAGAGAAAGAAAAAAAAATTGTTATATCCTTTGTCAATTGCTGTAGACTCTGGACCGATCTGAATTTTAAAGTTTTGCGGCTAATTGCTTATTGTTTCTAATTCTTTTAAGTGTTGCATCCTTTTGTAGATAATTGCTTATTGTTTCTAATGCTTTCAAGTGTTTCATTATTTCCAGAACTCTCACGTGTCCATGACTGGTGCTGTTTTTACTGTTGGACATAACCGTCAATGCGATTTATATCTTAAAGATCCATCAGTTAGTAAAAATTTGTGTAGATTGAGGCGCATAGAGGTATGAAACTTTTGCAGTTAGAATTTAAACTCAGAGTATCACCACTGAATAGATGCTCTGAGGCCAAAAAAAAAAAAAAATGTGATGATTCTTAAGTTTGTGGCCTATGATACCACTGAGTCTTTCCCCACTTTTTTCTAATGACACTGTAGAACGGAGGTTCATCTGGTGCCTTACTAGAGATCACAGGGGGCAAGGGTGTTGTTGAAGTGAATGGAAATGTTCATCATAAAGATTCTACTGTAATTTTAAGAGGAGGTGATGAGGTGGTTTTTAGTACTTCTGGAAAATATTCTTATGTATCCTTTTTTTTTCTTTTAAATATTTTCACTGTAGCATTTCATTGAGATTATTTTGTTATAATTTTTTTTTAACTTATCCCTAAACATGACAAATTCGTTGCTGTGGATGCTTTCTGCAACTTTTACTTGATTTTAACAATCATCATTTATGTTAATGATTCAATTGATTCCTTAACGAGGGATTAGATTTTTCAGCAGCTTAATGAGGACAATTTAGCTGCAACTGGCATACATTCTTCAGTGAGCATTTTGGAAGCACAGAGTGCTCCGCTGAAAACAATGCATGTCGAGGCAAGATCTGGAGATGCGTCTGCTGTTGCTGGAGCGTCCATATTAGCATCTTTGTCAAATATCCAAAAAGACTTGTCCCTTATCCCACCACCCGCTAAAGCTGGCGAGGATGCGCAAAATACTGAGATGTGCCCTCTGGCTGCTGGTTGTGATGGATCAGATGACCGTATTCCAGATGTTGACATGAAAGATGCTATTAGTAACAATGATGGGGTTGGCACTTCAAGGGGAAAGACTGTTGTGGCACAGTCCAATGCTGCCAATGAAAACCCAAATATTGATATCCTTGGGCTAGATGCTTGTGTGGATGCTGAATTTGGGAAGATCCCAGGGGCTTCTTATGAATTGAGACCACTCCTGCAGATGCTTGCTGGATCCTCACCTCCGGACTTTGATATAAGTGGCAGTATTTCAAAAATACTTGATGAACAGCGGGAAATTAGAGAACTCTTGAAGGAATCTGATCGTCCAACTGTTCTGATATCCAGTAGAAGGCAGGCATTTAAAGACAGTTTACAAGAAGTAATTCTCAGACCTGAAAAAGTTGAAGTCTCATTTGAAAGTTTCCCATATTATTTAAGGTGCAAACTTCTTGCCTTCAATTTGCACATCAATTCTATGCTTACCTTGTATTTCTCGTATCCTTTTTTTTGTTTTGCTTGTTGGACGCAGATGTTAATTTGATGATCTTGTTTCCACAGTGATACTACAAAGAACGTTTTGATAGCTTCCACATACATACATTTGAAGTGTAACAAATTTACCAAGTATGCCTCGGATCTTCCTACCATGTGTCCTCGTATATTGTTATCTGGTCCTGCAGGTAGCTTCAGTTTTTATATTAATCTTCTGAATTTTGTTCCTGTTTTATGTTTCCAAACCCCCACCTTAGATCCTGATGATAATCTGATTTCCTATAGGTTCTGAAATTTATCAGGAGACTTTGGCAAAGGCACTTTCCAAACATTTTCGTGCAAGGCTGCTTATTGTGGATTCTCTTCTCTTGCCTGGTGTAAGCTTCTTTTGTTTCTCTACTCTTTGTGCCTTTCTGATAGAATTAACTATATTTTTGCTAACAAAAACTAATTGTGGGGTGCCATTTTCTCATGTAATTCCTACATCTCATCTTTTCTATTCACTACTTTGGTCAGAAAGAGAAGGGGATTTGCAGGAAAGTTATGGAAAATACATCAATGTCTTTGTTAAATGGAAATTTCAACAACATTTACGACCATACATCTATTTATCATGGTACTATAATTGTTTTCTAAGACGAGGAACTGAAAATGAAATTCTAACTTTGCTTCAGCTGGGGTTTTGCCAAACTTGAGCATCTCGTAATGTAGTTGTATATAGTTTTTATTCTAAGCTTTTACACTGCATTTTATCTGTCAACGTTCGCATTCTGATGCCGTATTTTTTCCTCCTCAGGGATCAGGATCTAAAGAACCTGACTCTGTGAAAGAAAGCTCAAGATCAGAGAGAGTATCTGTATTTGCTAAAAGAGCTGCTATTCTACAGCACAGGAAACCAACATCTAGTGTGGAGGCAGATATAACGGGTGGGTCTGCTGTAAACTCTCAGGCTCTGCCTAAGCCAGAGGCATCTACTGCAACATCCAAGAACTACACATTCAAAAAAGGTATGTCATGTCTATTGCTCTTTTTTTTTTTTGGTGGGTGGGGGGTGGGACCAAGAATGTGAATTGTTAGTGCTTCACTCTCATGATCCTTTAAAGACCTTTGAAGAAAATAAATTTTCTTTTCAGGCGATCGAGTAAAGTTTGTTGGTAATGTAACTCCTGGAGCTGCTGTGCAACCTACTTTAAGGTACATCATTGTTCTATGTTGAAAATTCATAATTCTTAATTAGTTCCCATATATTGCCAAGAATGTTGTGTTTGCTGACCTTTATAATTGGACTGTGAGAGGGGCAATCCTTTAAATTCGCCAGCTTTGCATCACCCATGGGCAATATGCCACTATATTTTTTTTTCTTCTTTCTTGTCTTTTTAATAGAATCACGCATTGTCCCCTATGCTTACAATACTTGTATCATATTTCACAGGTGAGATTTTTGTACAATATGTATGGATCTTTTATTCTTGTGTTCAGATTTTGATAATATTTCCCTAATCCTTTTTCATTGGATTTAGATTGTCTTTTGGATTTTTTAAAACTAATATGAACAATATAATAAAAGTTTGTTTTACTGTTGATGTGATTGTATATCATTACTGATTTATTTGAGCAAGAAGTTTCATTTCCTTTCTAAGTTATATTATAATTCTTTTCCCTACTTCTGCAGGGGACCGGCAGTTGGTTTTCGAGGTAGAGTAGTCCTTCCTTTTGAAGACAATGATTGTTCAAAAATTGGTGTTAGGTTTGATAGATCAATTCCTGAAGGCAATGATCTAGGTGGCTTTTGTGAAGAGGATCGTGGTTTTTTTTGCACTGGTGATCACCTTGATGCTTTCGACTTTATTTCCTTAATCCAATAATTGTTTTGTGTTGCTGTGATTTCTGTGTTGAATTTGTTGCAGTTTTCGGCAATATCTAATGTTCCTTGTCACATTTTTACTCTGCAGCTAGTTCACTTCGCTTAGATAGTTCGGTAGGTGATGACGTTGACAAGCTTGCCGTTAATGAACTCTTTGAGGTACTTGCTAGTGGGGTGAGACTGAGGTTTCTTCTTGTTGTATTTTTCGTGAAATGTACTTGTTGTATTTCTCGTGAAATGTAGTTTTAAGCAAAGCATTCTTTCATGTGTACAGGTTGCATTAAATGAAAGCAAAAACAGTCCCTTAATATTGTTCATGAAAGACATAGAAAAGTCCCTTGCGGGGAATAATGATGCATACGGATCCTTGAAGAGTAAGCTTGAAAATTTACCCAGCAATGTTGTTGTGATTGGCTCCCATACCCAAATGGACAGTCGCAAGGAGAAGGTATATAAGCAACTTGTTACATTGTTAAGTTAAATTTTTGCACATTGCGGCACTTCTTAGTTATTGCCAACTTAATGACATTGGCATCCTCTTGTTTTTCAGTCTCATCCAGGTGGTCTTCTGTTTACAAAGTTTGGAAGCAATCAAACTGCTTTACTTGATCTCGCTTTTCCGGTATATTAAGCTCCTGCATTTTTTTTCCTCCTCTATTTTATATTTATCCTCCTTTTTACATCCTTTAAGATTATGATAAAATGAAAAATTTTCATTTGCTTTGTTCTTGAATTATTGCTGCCTTGGTGATGTAAGCTATCTGTCTAAGGAGAAACTTAACGTTTAAACCGCTATCAGTTTGTGTTCATAGTTGTACTTTACAAAACTCTTATGCTTAGTGTTGAGAAGACTGATAGCTCTCTGATTCTGTAGTTATCCTTGCAAGGCAGGTGGGAACTGTCCATATTGGTGTTAACTGATAAGGTGCTTTTTGCATAAAAAACAATGGTGTTGCTTAAATCTGATTTCTAGGGAAACATTATGGTTATCAAATATTGCTTAAGGGCTTATGATTAAATTTCCATTAGAAGCATTTTGATAATGTAATTTAAGACTAGAGTTAAGTTTGTGTCTTGCGTGTTTGTGGTTCTATGTCAACCCCACTAGATTGAGGTTTAATGAATTTAGGAAAAGCCTTGTTTATGTTGCTGATGTGACAAACTCTTGATGGCACATTTCGTGATAACAGGACCTGAATTAATAGTTCTTGGTTTCTTTCATTCTTATTGTAGGGTTCAAGTTCTAAGCTTCTTGCCTTGTGGTGTTTGGGCTGTTCACTGCATTTTCTTTGCTGAAATTTGTCTTTTTGTGTTCTCTTTTTATTTTTGGGGACAAGAAACACTATGTCTGATCCTTATATTGAAACTGCAGCTTTTCATCTTTGATTTGAGTTTTATTTGGGCCTTTTAAGCTGATTTACTGGATTACTGTGTTATGCTAGGTATTCGTCCTGGTTTTTTGCGGTCCGAGCTGTACTAGATTGATTTTTCATTATAATGGAATGTACTGTCATAATATTGTTAAGATACATTGATGATAGTTATATATATGACACTGATTCTAGTTTCATTTCCTTAAAGAATTAAAAAATACTTGGATTTCATCACCTGCAGGATAATTTTGGTAGACTGCATGATAGGAGCAAAGAAATGCCCAAAGCAATGAAGCAAATCTCTCGACTTTTCCCTAACAAAGTGACAATTCAGCTGCCTCAGGTGTTGAGACCCTAATATATTATTCGTGTTAAGTAATACTGGGTTATTATCTGAATATCTCATCTAATGTTTCCAAAAATCCTGGCAGGATGAAGCTTTACTTTTGGATTGGAAGCAGCAGTTGGAGCGAGATATTGAAACTCTGAAAGCACAGTCAAACATTGTTAGCATACGTTCGGTGAGTATTACCTGATGATGTCTTCTTATCTGCATGTCAACTCCACCTCTGGCAAGCTTTCAAATGCTTTTATCTAACTAGTCCTATAAAGTAATGTAACATAATGTCCTGTAAGTCTAATTGGTAAAATGATGCAGTTCAAGAACTATAAGAATTCTTAATTGAATTGAAGTTTATTATTTTTAGGAATGTCTATAAGAATTCATAATTAAATTAAAGTTTTTTATTTTTAGGAATGTCTTAATTAATTTGAGTTCTATTTTAATTTATTTTTCTTTTTAATATTTTGTTAGTTTAGTAAGTATTATTTGAGTCGTGTTCTTAATTCAATAGGAAGTCTTATTTGAGTAGTTTAGGAATAATTAATGGTTAGTATAAATGTGTATTTTGTAACATTAGATTAAGGCTTGTTATTTTTATTCTTCTTCTTTGCTATTTCTCGGCATTCGTTGAATCAACGAGATCTAATGTCCTAAATTCATGGGTATTCTTAGAATCAACGTGAGTTTAGTTTATTCTTTCTTCCGGGCATTCTTAGGCTAAACGGAATATCGAATCCATCCCTTCATCAATCCTTCTATTGAATATCGACCTTTGTGCTGGATATAATTCTTGAGCAAAAATTCAAAAAAACTACCTCTGCCTAGAAAAAAAATCCCAAAACAAATAAAACCTTTCTCTTTTCTTTTTCCTTTAGTTGAGCAAAAAGAAAAAAAAAGTTAAAAAAAATTGAAAATTAAAAAAAAGGAACTGAACGGCCTAAAACCTAAAAGCCACCATTGCCGCAGCTTCAACCTGCCATTTTAGCCGCCATCGTTGACCAAGACCCCCATCAGAATTAGAAGACACCATCCGATCTATTCCCGCCGGTAGCGTCGTCCTTCGTTGTTGAAATCTTGCCAAACATAACCCCACGACTTGCACGCTACCGCCTTCCATCACCATGACTCCAGCTTCCTTAGCCGCCGATTTTCCTACCAGTCTACTCAGAAACTTCCGGAAGTTCAAGCCCAGCCATCGCCGCTAAAAACAGTCCAAACGACCCTTGAGCTAGTTTTGAGTTATTTTACCCTTGAGTTATTTTTGTTTCAAGGGTAAAATAGGCCATTGCCAACAACCGTGATTGCCCATTGCCTCGATCAACCTCAACCGCTGCATTTCAAGTCTAAAATAGGCCACCATCTTTTTCACAGTGCTCCACTCTCCAAGACCCAACCCTCGCTGCTCCATCAACGACCACCATTTGCTGGCAACACTAAACCCTAGTTAAGGTCAATTCCAATTTTACCCTTGAGTTAGTTTTGAGTCATTTTTGTTTCAAAATAAAAAAGTAGAAAATTAGAAAAAAAAAGAGTGAAAAGAAATCAGAAAAAAAAGGTGAAAAAAATGAAGTTATGGTGCGAAAATTAGGATTAATTTTGATAAAGATTTAAAATGTGATTGTTTTTTGGTGATCTTAAAAGGTGTATAGATTTATTTTTTAAGTATTTGGATGAGAAAGATAAATTTAAGGAGGAAGATGATATTAAAGTCATGGACGATGCTAATAAATTAGAAGATAATATTAATTGGCCATTCACATCGACACCAATTTCATCGGATCCAGTTATCGATTTTGATCAACCATCAATATTTGATGAAGTTTTTGAGACTTGAGAAGCATGAAGAGGCAATAAACAATACAATCGAGTTCTATTCTCTTGATTCGAATGAAGATGATAATTGTGAGATTCTTCAGCATATGGAAGGGTTTGAGGAAAGTTCATTCAGGATTGGATGGACGTTGTAACAAAAATTGGAAAGTTCAAAATTTGTGATCTACATCGAAATATTATTTTGAAAATCCATTCTAGTGCATGTGAAGATCGTTTGAAGAAGAATTGAAGCAAAATTCGAGGACGAATTTTCTTCAAGAGGGGGAGGATGATGCAGTTCAAGAACTACTAGAATTCTTAATTAAATTAAAGTTTATTATTTTTAGGAATGTCTTAATTAGTTTGAGTCCTATTTTAATGTATTTTCCTCTTTAATATTTTATTAGTTAAGTAATTATTATTTGAGTCGTATTCCTAATTCAATAGGAAGTCTTATTTGAGTAGGTTTAGGAATAATTGATGGTTAGTATAAATGTCTTTTGTAACATTAGATTAAGGCTTGTTATTTTGATATTCGGTTATTAATAAGCTCTTAATTTGAGTTGTTCTTTGTTATTTTTTGGCATTCGTTGAATCAACAAAATCTAATCTCCTAAATTTGTGGGTATTCTTAGAATTAATTTGAGTTTATTATATTTTTTATTCCTGGCATTCTTAGACTAAACGGAATATCGAATCTATATCCCTTCATCTATCCTTCCGTTGCGTCATAAAACCTTTAGAATACATGTGAAATGCAGTGTCTCATGGAAATAGATCTTTGACTATTTAGTATCAACTGTAGATTGGTTTAGCTAGAGCCAATAGATGCTCATGCATCCCTGGTGATTAAGGGATCCTGTAGCTTTTTTTTTTTTCTTTCTGAAGAATTGTGCACTCTGGAGGTCAATTTTAGTAAAACTGTAATGTGTGAGTACTCATTTCCTTTCTTTTCTGAGTCCCACTTTAGACTGGGATATCCCTTTATTCTCACACGGACAGGGATACTAATCTCCTACAGTTAGGTTTTTGCAGACTTATGTGGCCTTCATTATATATTTTTCCATGTTTGGGAATTAATAGTACCTTCTATTTATTTATTTATTTTATTTATATTTGTACTTATTGAAAATGTAACTGTTTGAAGCTTGAAATAATTACTGGCCTTCATTTTTTAATTATAACTTTTATTGTTAGTTGTTTAGCGATCTGGATAATGATAATTTGTTGACTTCATTTTCTCTCTTAGAACTTACATATTATTCTTGCTTTCAGATCCTTAATCGAAATGGCTTGGATTGCCCTGATCTTGAAACTCTCTGCATTAAAGACCTAACTCTTACATCTGAAAGTCGGTATTCTGAAACTCCTACTTATACTAATTTCTTCTACAGTATTCTTCATCAATATTCACTAAGGATCTACTTTTCAATTTCAATAGGTGTGGAGAAAATAGTAGGCTGGTCTTTGAGTCATCACTTTATGCATTGTTCACATGCCCCAGGAAAAGATGCTAAACTTAAGATATCTACTGAAAGGTAATTATGTTCTTTTGAAATGCTGTCAGGGATAAGTAGTACATACTGATGTTAAAATAACGAACTTACTCCTTTCTTTCTTATGTTGACACCATTAACTTAATGGTTTATATTGCAGCATTATGTATGGGTTGAACATTCTGCATGCCATTCAAAATGAAAGCAAAAGCTTGAAGAAACCTCTCAAGGTAAAGTTTCTGTATTCCATGTACACTTACTGCTGCTATCCCACAATTTCACAGAGAACTTTGGTGAATTACATTTAGGTTCTGACCTTTATTTCCTTCTTTTTTCTTTTTCCGTTTAGGATGTTGTCACTGAGAATGAATTTGAGAAGAAACTTCTTGCGGATGTTATTCCGCCAAGTGACATTGGGGTTACTTTTGATGATATTGGAGCCCTAGAAAATGTGAAGGATACCTTGAAGGAATTGGTGATGCTTCCCCTTCAAAGGCCTGAATTGTTTTGCAAAGGACAGCTGACGAAGGTTTATTTCGGACTTTTTGGCTATCATATTTGTATTTAGAAGATTTCATTTAGGTGTTTGGATATATTTAAGAATTGCTCAATATCTTGTCGTATAATCTGAATATGCTCTTTTCTTACAGCCTTGCAAGGGAATTTTACTGTTTGGGCCTCCCGGTACTGGGAAAACAATGCTTGCAAAGGCTGTTGCAACTGAAGCTGGCGCAAACTTTATCAACATATCTATGTCAAGCATTACTTCTAAGGTTTGTAGTTGTTTAAAATTGGTCTGCTGAAGCTTTCTTATTTGAGTTTGGTTGACATTGTATGATGACCCCTCATTTTTGCTTGCAGTGGTTTGGTGAAGGAGAGAAGTATGTTAAAGCTGTTTTCTCTCTGGCCAGTAAAATTGCTCCTAGTGTTGTTTTTGTTGATGAGGTTGGTTGATCACATTTATATCCTTTTTTTTATTTAACGTTTAGATTCCTTTTCCCTGTTGATATATTTATATGCTGTTTTTCATGTCCATTTGATTACAAATTCTGTGCTGTTAACCTGGGTGGTTGTTTAGGTTGATAGTATGTTAGGAAGACGGGAAAATCCAGGAGAGCATGAAGCTATGCGTAAAATGAAGAATGAATTCATGGTGAATTGGGATGGTTTGCGGACAAAAGATAAAGAACGAGTATTGGTTCTTGCTGCTACCAATAGACCTTTTGACCTTGATGAGGCTGTTATTAGAAGGCTGCCAAGGAGGTAATCCTATTATTCTGATTTCTTTGATTTTTATCATCTGGAAAAAAATGTTATCAATGACATTGTATGAATCTTTGGTGCAGATTGATGGTCGATTTGCCAGATGCTCCAAACAGGGAAAAGATTCTAAGAGTTGTATTAGCCAAAGAAGAATTGGCACCCGATGTTGATTTGGGAGCAATTGCTAATATGACAGATGGTTACTCTGGAAGTGACCTAAAGGTTGACCGTCTTTTTCTGCATACTCTACAATATTGGAATTTCATTTTTTCCTATGCTTGGCTCCTCTTAACTATTGCTTCTATTTTTTTTGTCAGAACCTCTGCGTGACTGCTGCACATTGTCCCATACGAGAAATTCTGGAGAAGGAAAAGAAGGTTTGTTTGTTATTATCATTGTGTTTTGATTCAAATAACTCCCTTTATAGCTTATTCTTGCTTAGGTGCTTAGCTTATGAATACCTGCACCATGCTCTATAGTGCATTATATATTTATACTGGACTGTTATGTGCCCTCGCTTGGTATTGTGATTCTTATAGTGCATCTGAACACAGGTTGGCCTGTCAAATAGATTTCATGCTAATGAATTGATTGTGAATAAAACCTCTGTGATATCAATGTCTTCCTTTCTCTATTTTAAAATTTGATCCTGCTTTACCTTCAGCCCGATATTACTTGCGGTTAATTGACCCCTTGATCTCTCCCTATTAATTAGCAATTGGTAATATGCATTGATTTGTTAGAATTTTTACATTATAGTAGTGCCATTTTATTCAAATTCCCTTTCTATATAGGTGGTTCTAGTGATAACAAATCTTTGTAAGCAAAGTTAATTAAAATGCAGGCAAGGAATTCGGTCAATTTCTGCTCTTTTCATTCTTTCTGAAAATTCGTCTGGGCCTCCTAGCTAATTTTCTCTGGGATGCCATGTCTCAGTAGACTAGAAATTGATGAAATGAATTGTACTGGTCCCAGGGGATAGATATGTGATGAACACTTTCATGCTTCTTGTCTTAAAAAAGGTGGAATATTGCTGAAAAAGAAAATGATGTCTTCGTTGTAGTTTACATGTATCTGTATTTACCATCCATATTGGGAATGATAATGATTGAGACACTGTTTGATAGGATATTCTGCCCCCAGATTTTCTGATTGCTATAGTTTGTAGATTCTGGTTGCCCCATTGTTGAACCTGGGCAAGTGAGCCTGGGTGATATTGTGGTGTCTGGGGAAGAAAAAAAAGGTGTTCAACAACCTTGGTTGTTGCTGGTGCTAATATGCTTTTTGATCAAAATGTGTTAATTGTATTTTTACTGCTTGCTTTTAATGAGACCATTACTAAGATTTGAGTTTCTTTTACGTCTTGATCTGAAATGCATCATCTTTTTTTGGGTTTCTTGTCCATATTCATCCATTATGTTAGTCAAATACGAATGTTGCATGCTTCAAATTGCTTTTTGAAACTGGTGTTGTGTCATGTTCCATGACCTGTGTCTACTGTGCAAGTGATCTGTTTTTGAGCTCTTTGGAGATATGTGCATACGATGGAAAATATATTGATTTGTTATGCAAATTTCAGGAGAAGACTTCAGCAGTTGCTGAGAATAGACCTTCACCTGCGTTGTACAGCAGTGCTGACATCCGACCGCTGAAGATGGAGGATTTTAAATATGCACACGAGCAGGTATTATAGAATTCTACACTTTGATTTCTTATACTTGATGGAGGTCACAACATATATGATTGATATGATTACATTGCAGGTGTGCGCAAGTGTATCATCAGAGTCTACAAATATGAATGAACTCCTTCAATGGAATGACCTATATGGAGAAGGTGGATCCAGAAAGAAGAGGTCGCTCAGCTACTTTATGTAGAGGAGGTATCCTTTTTGTATAGCATTCTTGTGTAGTTTATTCTTCTTAGTCATCTTAATTGGTGGCCAAGATAAGAGGACCTGTATTTTGGGGAAAATTCCATGGTTGTCCATCACCATTGTAACATATATAGGGTTTTTTTTTTTTGGCCTTGTTTAAGCTTTTACCTTTTTGTTAGGAATTTTACGAAATTTAACGAGCAGTAACTTATATCAAAGTGTTCCAATTTTTTTTTTTCTATTATAGCCGGGTCTACTGCATGTACATACTAATTTTTTCAATTGATTAAATGTTACAAGATGGAAATCTCGTTGTTGTACGTTGATGATTGCAATGTGTACGTGCGTGATCAAAAGCTTTGCAGTAGCACTCAAAAAAATGGAAATGCTTCGTCTATTGTCTTGTTCGCACCTTCGGGTTAACTAACAGTGAGCTATCGCTGTTGACACACAACATTGCAACTTATGTATCCGGCACTAGTTACTTCCACTCTTGGCAATTATCATGTTATTGTCGTCTACTAAGTTTCAGCCTTTCGTTACTAAAATACCAAATGAATAAGAAAGCATGACAGCATTAAAAGCTCGTTACTTTCCAGAAATCGGGTGATCGAAAGTACTCGCACGATATCTTTGCATTATATGGTGGTACGACCTTTTTTTGTTCTGGATATTTGTTGATTTGTAAGGCTCGGCCGCCAAGGGTAGGAAAGATTTATCTATGTGATGCCAGTTGTCACAGGTGACCCGGTTGGCAGAAAGATCCTCTTTAATTGCCGTTAAAATAAAGGTTTTAACATATTTTAAAGATAAGAATGGCCATATCGCCCTTGTATGATTTATTAACTAGTTAATAAAATAACAATCCTCCGCAAGATCCCCGAGGACCGCTCTCCATCCATCATCCAGCCTGAGTTCCTGTCATCACCGCCTCTTCTCATCCTTCAATGACAGCCTGAGTTCCAGTACAACTGCGCCGTATCTATTAGTATTCGCGACACCGTTCACTCCAAATGCGTTGATAAATGTGTGCTCTCTTCTGGACGACTGTCGTGGCCTGATGGAAACTTCAGCTTAGCATAATTCAAAAGCATTTATCACTTATCTCGTTTAACCATTGTAATATTTTTGGTTGACACTCGTACACATTTCCACTGATCTGTTTTCGGTTTTTGTATAGATGTGTTGGTTTCACTTTCACATATACCACTTGTTTCATTAAGGTTTTCCTCTTATTATAGAAAGATCGGATGTGGTTCAGGAATTGGGTTTAGATCGGGTCGAGTATGACCCGTTCAAGGAGCAAGGAAGCAGGAAGTCTTGTGTTTTCTACTTTTTAATTCAGAAATAAATACAAATATTAGTAACTAAAAAGACACATATATCCTTCATCAGTTAATTTTACCCGTCTAATGACGACAAATAAAAGGTCTTGTTGTCAAATGCCAATTATGTTGAAAATCTCTATTAATATTAATACACTACTTATTTCATATCACGCTCAAAGTTTTCACACACAAGAAAAAAACTCGTCTCTCTCTCTCTCTCTCTGGCACATGTTAGTTATGGACCTGATGACCCATTCTTCTACCTTTCTCCTTCCCACAAACCCCACCGGCAGCACCCGTCCTTCTCTGGCGTACGCTCTTGTTGTGCTTAACCAACGCCTCCCTAGATTCACTCCTCTGCTCTGGAAGCACGGTACGTTTCCTGCACCACCCTTACTCTCTAGTTTTCTTTTTTTTAATCTTATTCTGGAAGGAGCGTTTAATTTTTGTGTGTGTGTTTGTGTGTTCTTTTTTTTTATTAGAACAGCACAACTTCGTCTGTGCGCTGATGGTGGTGCTAATCGTTTGTACGATGAATTGCCGCAGTTACTTCCTCATGAAGATGCTTTTGATGTTCGCAACAGGTTTTGAATACGTTTATATATATAATTTTACGGTTTATGGGTGCTAAATTATTTGTGTACTTGTGTTTTCATATCCTGAAATTGTTTTTGCTGTTGACTTTTCTAATTTTTTTCTTTGGTGTATTGGAAGATTTTTTTATTTTGCGTCGAATTTGTGCCAACCAAGCCTTTCTATGTTAGAATGTAGTAGTTTTTCTAATTCTTTTCCTGTTAAATGGAATATTTGATCTCTTTTATTTCAAGATTAATGAATATTTTAGACTGTTGCGTGGTAATATAATGTTACAGTTTAAAAGAATTGATTCTCTGGGAATATTTCACTGGATGTCATTTAAAGTAGTTTCGTAAAGAATATTGACAATTAAATGACATCACATGATTTGAAATTAAATTCCTTAATGTAAATGGATATACACTGAGAATAATTTACATAGGCTACAGAAGTTATGACAGCTGTTCAGAGATGTAGGAGCTTACACTAGTTTGATGGCATCTTGAATTGTTAACATGCGGAAAAGAACTGCTGGTACTCCTACTGCTGTAGCATTAGGTTTTTCTCGAGAATATTAACTCCATACAGAGTTCTAATTTTCTCTAATTTTGAATCTGGAGAACTTTAATTCTCTATGGTTCAATTAAAGCATGTGATAAAATTTTAACAGCAACAATTCCATGGGGAAATAGACTGACAGCAAAAGCTAGAAGGTAAGAAAACATATATTGAAGCTCTACTTAAACCTCAATGACAAAAAATTTTCAATGTTTATAAAACATGGGTAACATAATAGTTCAAACCTGACATAGAACCTACACAATTTTTTAGAGTTATGCTACCAAGATTAATTTGACAATGACTAGCAGGTTTTGGACCTTTTAAAGATAAATTTCTGGCTCTTAATGAGCTATGAGGTGACAGCAGTGCAGATTTTTCATTACCCAGTGCTGAGGAATAGGATCGATGGTTCTTTGGTTATATATGGTACTTTCTATTTCAATTATGGCTAGTTTGTTATGTCTAGTAATGTGGTGAAGTTATCACATTAAATATGGAGAAATTAAATTTTAACGTGATTCAAAATTAATCTATACAATAATTTAACAATCATGTTAATGCGATTCTAAACCTTTATATTCCTGCAGCATCAGTTATTATGAGCATCACTTTGGGAGCTTAAACACACAATATCAGACTAAGTGTTTTAGAGCATTAGCTATTAGTTTTAACACTTAGTTTCTAATGGCAAAGAGAAGAGTTCTTAGTTGTATTGGTGACATCTTGATTACTTTTTTTGTTGAATTAGCTCTTATGCTTAGCGGATTGTCTTGTAACCAATAGATTTATGGTTTCCACTAGGTACAAGCCAGACCACATTAAAGGAGACATGGATTCAATCCGAACAGATGTACTGGACTTTTATGCAAGCTTGGTGAGCTAGCCATTTTCTTTCTGCAGAATCTTTCAAGTGATTTGCTTGATTATGTTTTCTGTTATGAATTGGAAGTATATTCCTGTCCATTCTCTATAACTGTAATCTATGGCATTGAAATATAGAGAACACTAAATGATGTCATGCTGGCAGTGACTTTTAATGATTCAAATATTTTGTTTAGATGGATAAGCATTACCTTTTCAGTGTGCTTATGTTGTTTTGGTAATACGGTTTGTTTATATACAGTGCTCTGGAAGCATTTTTAGATGTATATCTTTGGTTGCTTAATGCAGGGAACAAAAGTAGTAGATGAATCTCATGATCAGGACACCACAGACCTGCATAAATGTATAGCATATATACGTGACTTCACACCAAACTTGGATAAGTCTAATGTAAGTTAATATGCGATTACTTTTTGTTCGTTTTGGGTGATCAGATCAATATTGTGTGTGCTTTACCTTCATATAAATTCATCTAGGTGCTTGTATTTTCAGTTCAAAGATTGGTTCCATTTGATTAGATTAGATCGGTTTAGTTCCGATTCGGTTCAGGTCTGTTCGATTCAAAATATAAAAAAAGCCTAAAAATAGGGGGAAAAAAGGACAAAAACCGTACCGGTTTTGTTTGGTTCTTCTCTTTGGAACCGATCAATTCCACTTCTCGCAAACCACTTGTTTCGGTTCCAAACCAACTAAAAACCGAAATTGTCGACCTCTTATTAAACTTAGAACATTGTTTCACCTTGTGAGTGTGACTTTTGGTAGGACTAATTCTTGTAGAATATAGCCAATGAATCTTGATTTACTAAAACATCATTGATATCTATGCTTAGATGACCTTGTTATTGGTTTATGTGTTCTTTATGTAATGGCAGCTCTGCATTCTTGTCACTGGAGCACTTGGTGGACGCTTTGACCATGAGGCTGGAAACATCAACGCTCTATATCGTTTCTCAACCATGCGGATAATCCTTTTATCTGACGATTGCCTCATCCACCTCCTTCCAAAAACTCACCATCATGAGATCTACATACAATCTTCTGTTGAAGGTCCCCATTGTGGGCTCATTCCTATTGGGATGCCTTCGGGGAAGACTTCAACATCTGGGCTCCAGTGGGATCTTGGTGAGAATTTGGCAACCATATTATTTCATGATTGTGCTTCCTATTTTTTATGCTGAGGTCAAATTGGGATAGCTCTGTTTAGTGGTTCTTCCTATACCTTAGAAACTGGTGGCTTGTCATTTGACTGAAATGGATGGGCTAGGGGAGGGAGGTGTGCATAATTATCCTGTAGTGTATTTGCGGTGACTTAAAAGTGTAGCCACAACAATCCGTGGCCAACCAACTGAAGAGTCATCAATTGCAAGGCACCTAGACCCTCGTGTCCATCGGATTGTTAAATAGTGCAAGTCTTTTGTTGATTGCCTTTTACCCACTTTTACTCATGGGAAACAGGTGGGTTGGACCCATTTATCTCTTCCCTGTTGGGTTAAAGGACTATGCTTGGGTTCAGAGTGAAAATTTATTAGCTCCTTGGCTTACCTTCCATTTCACTTGCTCAATTTTGTTTTCATGTGGTTATTTTTATAAGTAATATTTACTATCAACAAACATCAATGTTTTATATCCTTCCCTGTTTGATTTGTTGTTCGTTATTGACTTCTTTTTTCCAGATGACACGGAGATGATGTTTGGTGGTTTAGTAAGTACATCAAACATTGCTGAAGGAGAGAAAATAACTGTGAGATCTGACTCGGATCTTCTTTGGACGATATCCATCAGAAACCAGTAGATGTTGCTTTCAAGATGAGATGTAAAGTATGAAAATTTACAAGTTCCCTGTGATCTACATTGCTGTGGTCTCTGGCTATTAAAAAAAAGTTGTAAACTGATCTGTGCGCGTAATAGTAATACTCTATATGTCTGTGCTAAAATTCAAATATATTTCTGCATTTATTGGATTGTCCTAATTATTTGGAGAGATGCATCTCTCTCCTTCTTTCCCCTAAAATAGATTTTGTGCGGAGTTGTACTTTCACTTTTCTGATGTATGCTTGCTGGGAACTCGATTCCAATTTCCAAATTTTATTAATTGCTAAAGATGAAAGACGTTGTTAATTCCCAAACACATTTCTATTTTTCTTCAGAGATATTATATAATCAGGATGGATTATCATTTTAAAAAAGAATGCTGAAAGATAATTACTTGGAAAGTTAAAAGAAATTGCAAATGATAGCAGAGCAGTTCCATCCTTAATAGTTTTCACTTGCTTTGTCCCGTGGGTGTTTGGTAATTTCAATTTTCCTACTCTTCTTGACCAATCTTATCTTAGTTGAGATTTACTCGACGAAGACTATTGCTAGGCTAGAAAAGCATATAATTAGGCATGTAGTTCTTTCTTGATGTGACGTCGTTTACTTGTGATTGTAAAATTATATTTTCTAGCTCGTGTATGTTCGCATTAGATAATGTCGAGATTATAATGTACATTGGGCGTCACAGAGACGTTGTTAGCTTGTATTAGTTGAAATTTATTTTTCTTGTTTTTAGCCTATCTATTATTATTATTATTATTATAATAAGAAGCCACTATCGCAACATTAGTTGAAAAGTGCGACGATCATTAAGTTTAAGCTATAACCATTTCTTTTTTCGACTATTGTATTTTTTATGTATCATATTTTCTAATAATAATAATTTTTTAAGACATCCAATTGAGAACTGTAGTTACATTGAGCTACATTATAATTATTGTTTTTCACCGTAATATTTTTAAATGAGTAATTTTACATATACAATCTCTTAAAAAAAATTAATACACACACAAAGTTTGGAACAAATTTTATATTTCAATTTATGTGATATTTGATGTGTGTTTAATTTGACAATAATGTTATGTTTATATAATTAGAATATAAATTTTATATTTTAATTAATATAATATATAATATCTATTGTTAATTTAGAATGAAAATTAAAAAATTTAAAAAGTTACTTAACAATGAGAGTTATTATTTTTTTTTAAAAAGAAATTAAACAGTATTTATTTTTTCACGCATCACCTAAAAAAGAAGGAGTCGAGTGAGACGATAAGGAAGCTAAACCAACTGATAGTAAATTAGTTGGGATGCAAAGTATATCTATTAACTTGATGTGACATTTGATATGCTATTTAATTTATGTCCCAATTATTATAGCATTTGATGTGTTGTTTAATATTTATTTTCCCCATTGACCTCGGCACAGATCTAGTGCGCACCCCAACAAAGCCCTAAGGACCATGTTACCCATATAGCTTAGCTTAATGGCCTTTGGACTCGTCACCTTAAGAGGATAACTCGTCTAAAGTCCACAACTCAAGACTTCTACACTAGAGCATTAGAGGCTTAAGCTCATGACGACCCGAGACCAATATCAAATGCAGGGTATCCTCTGTACTAAGGATGTCCTCAATTTCAAGTCATCCTTGATGTCTTCAGCATCAACTAGATAAGTTTTTAGCTTACTAGAGCAACTCACCCAAGTTGAGTCGAAATTGAAAACATCAATAAATACTATTTATAGATTTGTCTTTCTCTTATAGAAACTCAAGATTCTAATACAAAAAAAAAAACCTATATAAAGAAGGTTGAATAATTTTAAAACGGATCAAACTTTTTGATATTAACAAATACTATTTTCAACAATTCAATCTATTTTTTTATTCACTGATTATTTTAAGATCTCATTGCTATTTTGTAAACATCCAAAGGTCACTGCTGAAACAATTTTTGGCGTGGTTAAACCATGTTCCTTGATTATCTTAAAAAATATCACGTGTCAAAGAGGATCGGTTTATTCCAATTTAAGAAATCAAATTTATTGTTCTCAAACAAAAAAAAAATTTCAATTGTAAATCGAGAATTTTTTAAATTTACTGTCAACAATATTAAAAAGTAACCACTATTGATTTATAATAAAATAATAAAATCAAATCTTAGTTTATGTATAATAATCAATTAATGTGTAGCATTATTGTGTTTAAAAAAAGTATTTATGTGAATTATGATTGTGTTGATCATTATTTTTCGTTTCAATAATTTATATCTTCTACAATTTTATTAGTACAATGAACACAAAGAAAAAAAAAACGATTAATTTAAAAATAACGACTTAATCGATCGCAACTAACTATCACTTATCTGATTATCAAATATTTTCATTTAAAGAGAAAGACACTGGTAACAAAAATATTGAAATCATTAACATTAACTATTTAAAAATATTATTTTATTTTAAAACAAACTATTTCCCTCTTCATTTAATGTAAGCGAGGTTCCACATCGACAAACCACCTCGCACCGCTTAATTTTTTGGCGGCAAAATCTTTACGGTCAGCGAACTAGTCCCTGTCTTCATCGCCAAACCCTAACCCTAATTGTCCTTCAAACCGTAGATTAACCTCATTTTCACTTTCCGATTATCTTACTTCCTCAGTTTTCTAAATTTTCTAGGGTTTGTTTACTATATTCCGGTGTTAACACTGTATCACATCGCGAAGTTTGCTTCATAATCTATGGTGCGATTGTGCTAATTTAGTTAGGGCTTCAATGGACGGAGAAACCGCAAGTAATTCCTCAGCCATTAGGCCTATAAATAAAGGCGTCGTTCACAGAATCTGCGCCGGTCAAGTTATTTTGGACCTCTCATCGGCGGTTAAGGAGTTAGTTGAAAACAGCTTGGACGCGGGCGCGACCAGCATAGAAATCGCTTTGAAAGAATACGGCGAAGAGTGGTTCCAGGTCATCGATAATGGTTGCGGCATCTCACCAAATAATTTCAAGGTTCATCTGTCATTAATTATATGCTTATTTATGTGAAAATTTCGAAGAAAAAAAAATTAGTGTTTGTTCAATATTCAATGTGATGCGGATATTTGCATGCAAGTTTTGTTGCTGTTTGTCTGTTTGATTATAATATGAGAATTAGATTAATTAATTGATAGAAAAAGTTTCTTTTGCAGATGGCTTCCTTCTGCTCTATACAGTTCATTAGTCTCAAGAATGCTGTGATTAGTAGCTTTTAACTGTAGTAACCTTGTTGTGAGTCTAAATTTATTATATTATTTTGTTTGTTGCAGGTTCTTGCGCTTAAGCATCATACTTCTAAGTTAGCAGATTTCCCAGATCTACAGTCTCTAACCACATTTGGTTTTAGGGGGGAGGCATTGAGTTCACTCTGTGCATTGGGGAATCTGTCAGTTGAAACAAGAACGAGAAATGAGTCAGTTGCAACGCACTTGACCTTTGACCATTCAGGTTTACTGACAGCTGAAAAGAAAACAGCACGTCAAATTGGCACCACAGTCACTGTGAAGAAATTATTCTGTAATTTGCCTGTGCGAAGCAAAGAATTCAGCCGCAACATACGCAAGGAATATGGAAAGCTGATTTCTTTGTTGAATGTAAGTCCATCATTCCAGTGAAACATTTAGTAATCACAGGTTTTCTCTTAAACATCAATGTAAAACAGAGAATGGTTTGTCTGGGGTTGGCAACTCAGAGGTTGACTTATGACTGTGATGGAGGTGATGGTATGCTGGTAAAAGGGTGGTGAAGATTTGTGGTGAGCTGACTGGTTTAATAAGGTCAAGTGAGAGGTGAGGTGAGGTTTGTAGTTCTGGTGTAACATTGTTTCTGGTGGGAGCCATAAGGGGGTTCACAGTTAAAACATCCATACTGTATTAATGGTTAGAACTTGTTTCCTGATGCCAAGACTGTGAAACTACTTCCAATAAAAAAAAATGAAACTACATTGTGCTACAAAAACCTAATGGTCTTTTACGTAATGGGTTAGCTTCTTGCCCTTGTTGCGGTTTTGATGTTTTCTTGCACTGAGACATTGTAACAGTGAAATTCAGCAAGAGTGATGATTTTAGTGGTCAGAGCTATCATTTTTCTTTTATATGCTGAGTGGCTTTACCTAGGATTATAAAAACGAACTGATTGTGGATTTGCAGTATACTTTTAATAGGATCATTTTTCTTCTTTGATTTTGAAGTTTTTTGGCTAGCCCATATCTGAGAGTTGTTTCCTTATATCAGGCCTATGCACTGATTGCAAAAGGAGTTCGATTTGTCTGCACCAACACAACTGGAAAAAATGTGAAGTCCGCGGTACTTAAAACACAAGGGAGCGGTTCCCTTAAAGATAACATCATAACAGTGTTTGGTATGAATACTTTCAACTGCTTAGAGCCCGTAACTATATCTGTATCACACAGTTGCAAAGTTGAAGGTTTCCTTTCCAAGCCTGGACAGGGTAGTGGGCGCAATTTGGGGGATAGACAGTACTTTTTTGTAAATGGTCGACCCGTGGATATGCCTAAAGTCAGCAAGCTAGTGAATGAGTTATATAAAAGTGCAAACTCAAGACAATATCCCATTGCGATTATGAATTTTACTGTTCCAACTAGAGCATGTGATGTTAATGTAACTCCTGATAAAAGAAAAATATTCTTTTCTGATGAATGCTCCATGTTGCATGCTCTGAGGGAGGGTTTACAGCAGATATATTCCCCAAATAATGCCAGTTACTCTGTTAATAAAGTTGAGCAATCCACAGAACTGCCAAACTCTGAGCCCTGTTCTCCTGGTGAGAAATCTCGGATGTTGTTGGACCAGTTACCTCCAGGGGGGAGGGAGTCTATGGAAGTTCTCAGTGAGCAGAAAATGGCAGAGGAGGTCAATACTCCTCTGAAAACAGTTGAATTCGACACTCAATGCTCAGTTGCACTAGAAAGATTCATCTGCAGTACTAATGAAAACATAAAGGGGAAGGACTTTACTCTTAGAGCACATGACGATAAAAAGGCTGATACTTCTGCAAAGTTTAGTTGTAGGAAATCCATGGATCCGCTGAATATTCCAACTGAGCAAAATTCTCCATCCCCTTCAAGAGTGACCGAAAAAAGTGTTGCTGAAAACCTGGAGTCTGATAGTCGTGCAAGATGTATTCAGTCATCAATTAACAAATTTGTAACTGTAAGTAAGAGAAAGTACGAATCTATTAGCATACCATTGACGGAAGTGCCTGTGCTAAGAAATCAAAATGTTCATTGTGAATTCAAGAGAAGCAACTCTGAAGTGCATGCTGTAGGTACAAAATCCCCAGTTAAGCATCATGTGGTTGATGAATTTGCTGAGGTGAACAAGAATGAGCCATTCAGGTGTCTTAGAGCTAATAAGGTCTATGAGGAAATTGAAAACCTACTTTCTTCCAAAGGCATTAGTAATGAAAGACCTGGAGAGGTATGTAGATGTTTGCTTATCTTGATTTATTAACTTACCAAAAACGATAAACAAGAAGTTCCCGTATTTTGATGTGTACCTGCATTGTTACATAATTACTATTAGCAGTTTATATGAAGATGAACTTTCTTCATGTCCCTGCCTACCTGGTACTCTGCCAATCTCTTCAATATCAATGTAGGTGGCATCTTGCATGATCACCCACTTTTTGGACCTGATAAATCGTTAAGGCTAAATTTATCTCCTCTGAGTATCAAGTAAAAGAGCTCATTTCTCATCCATCTTACATGGATGTGCATGTGTGAAAGTTTATAAACTTGCCCAATATTCCACAAATTTATAGATGCTTTAATTGTAAGTCCAGCAGTTACCTTGGTGTAAGTTAGCCTGGTGGGCACCTGTCTGGTTTAGCATGAGTTCTGGACGACACTTATTGATTATGGGAATTCTAAGAAGAAGTGTTAATATAATTTTATCTCCAACTGCCTTACCAAGGGAACAATTATATGATGTCCTCATGTATATGTAAATATATATGGTTTTACCCTTGTCTGGAATCCCTTGTTATGTGCAGAGAAAGCAAGTAAAGCTTTAAGTGCTTATCATTGATTTGTTGCTCTCATTTGGTGCTGAATATTTATATTTCTGTCTGTCTGTCACCAGGAATTACTCACTCAAGAAAAAGCCAGGCCTCTTGTTAGCATGCCATCAATTGCTTCATCTAGCAATGATCTCAAAATACATTCAGAAGATCTTTCAGTTGCAGCTTCTCAACAATTTTCTGGTTCACTGTTAGATGCTTCAGTGCCTTCTTCTAGTTTAAATATTTGTTCCACCTTGCAATTTAGTTTTGAAGACTTAAGGAAACGGAGGCAGCAGAGGCTGTCCAGAATACAATCTAACAGTTGCACATCTGGAAGTGTAAAGATGAGAAGGTCTACAATGTTGCAGCTTTCTTTTGGAAGGAATAAAAACTGATTCTGCTCTTATTCTGACTGATTGACTGTGTTTCTGGTGTAGGTGCTATGCTGCTGCAACATTGGAGCTTTCACAGCCCGAAAGTGAGGAGCGGAAAGCCAAGGCTTTAGCCGCAGCTAGTACCGAGTTGGAAAGACTCTTTAGAAAAGAGGACTTTGGTAGAATGAAGGTGATTTATCCATCACTAATTTGTTTACATACCTGCATAACTCCAAAGCTTGAGTTTAGTTGTCCGGGTTCACTTGACTTGGTGATCGTTTTCCTTTATTTTTACATTTTGCTTTTGCTGTTGAATCCTGTCACCTCTGGAGAGTAGTTTATTGGACATTTCATCCTTTTTATGGACCTACACATGTTTTAGTGGAGCCTACGTTCAACTTTGACCTTGTTGACCTACCAGAATAAGTTGGTTGAGTGTGGATGCTTTCTATGATACTTTATTGTTTAACTGGATTAGACTTGGGTACGTCAAACCACAACCACAGATACCCTGCCCATATAAGGAAAGAAAGAAAAGAAAAAAAGGAAACAATTCTCTATAGAAGCATTTATAAAAGAAGTTTGAATCACTAACGACTGGCCTCCTGCTGCTGGCCCTGAATTTTTATAGATGCCCATTCCACCCCCTCTTGAAGCGACAAATTCAAGCAGAGTTGGCTGATTGTTCCGCATGCATGCCTTTATGGATAAAGTTTTAAGTGATTGTTGGTCACCTGAAATAGTTACTATTTTGTAGGTGATTGGGCAATTCAATCTTGGATTTATCATTGGGAAGTTAGACCAAGACTTATTTATTGTAGATCAGGTAAACTTTCAGCCTGCTTCTGGACTACTCCTCTCCAATATCTACATGTTTGCCACATTCTTCTCAAATGATAGGTTCATAAGATTGCTTCTGTGTTCAAAATTTGGTATTGCAATTACATTTTGTTTCCTCTATCTAGGATACTTGATGCAGTTTTCTTTATTTTCAGCATGCTGCTGATGAGAAATACAATTTTGAACATCTGTCTCAATCAACCATCTTGAACCAGCAACCTTTGCTTCGGTGAGGAGTTTTTCAGCTTTATCTAATTCTTCTATTTGGAAAATGAAATTCTTTGCATCTCCTAGAATGTCTAACGGTGTGTATGGTCACTTCAACTCTGTGTTTCCAGAAAGTGCATCAGGAACTTGTATCTTTAGTTATCTATGATTATGCCCCTTGGTGAAAAATTCAGTATATAGCTTATAACTTCACTCTCTTACTCACGAAGACTGAAGCATAGTGTATTTAGAGAATATGCTTAAGTGGTTTAATTTCTTGGTACTAATAAAACTGGTAGCTTTTTTGTGCAGTAGCTTTATTGTCCATGTTCTTTGTATTATTTATGGAAATCATTCTTGTTTGAAACATCAATTTCCAACTGTCTCCTATTTTCTATGTAGGCCATTGAGATTGGAGTTGACTCCAGAAGAAGAAGTTGTTGCTTCAATGCATATGGACATAATTAGGTGCTCACTGAATTTGGAACTTCTCCTTTCCATTCATTTTATTAGTTTAATGATTCTATTGCTTTCTCCAAAACTTTTGATGATACTAGTAAGTTTTAGCTGAAATCCCTAAAACTGAGCCTTTTCCTTCCACTTATCTACATTTGTTTGTGGTGGGCTAATTTGTTTGTTTATATTTATTGTGAGCTTTTCTTCAGCTTGAATCCAATTTTGGAACACATTTTTTTTCATAATCTCTGCTTTAGTTACTGAGTGATCTTAATGGAGTATTATGATACTTGGCTTTTATTTGATGGCAAGCAGTTGGCAGAATAGCAGCTATTGTGATTCAAGCACAATGTTTACTATACAGGATGGCCAAAGACTTTAATTGGTTATATTGCCCCAAATAGTTTGGAATGAAAATTTTGGCAAACGTGCCTTTCTTCCAAATTATGACACTTTAATATAGATATTCAGGAGCAAATAAGTTATCATTGCTGAATACTAGTTTCAAACAGTAAGTGGCAGCAACATTTATGCTATTTAGGTTTTATTTGCTCTTTATTGTGCCGTTCAAATTTGACCTTTTCTTTTACCAATAATGGAACAATCTAATAGTTGAATGTTTAATGATTTTGACATGCATTCTGGTTATTTTAAATTGCCAGGAAAAACGGATTTGCTTTGGAAGAGGACCCACATGCTCTGACTGGGCAACGTTTTAGACTGAAAGCTGTCCCCTTCAGTAAAAACATAACTTTTGGGGTTGAAGGTAATTTTCTTATCATTTTCTTTTTTTCCGTATTTTAGCAGATTCTTGTTTCTCTCTGTCTTGTACGAGCAAATTTAATTGTTTGCAGTATAATGTTTGGATAAACTGACCCACAAAATGCTCAAGATGAGGGTCTGTTTGGGTGCAACTGGCTGGTAAACATACAGCATGGATTTTTGTCTCTTCAAACAGAAAAACATTCTTATTTTCTGTTTTCCTCAAATGCATGGAGACAGTGGAAAGAAAGAGTAAATAATAGCAGACACATATGCATGTTATTGATATTGCTTAGGCTAATAAAAATTCATCTGTTCTGTTTGAAACCCCCACTAAAGCTTGAGTTAGGTTGCTCCTGCATTGAGACTGAGCCCTTAAAACTTTTTCATTGACATATCAATCAAGCCATGCAAGGAACTGAGAGTCAACATGTCAACCATGGTTTCTTAAGTGGCCAAAGTTATGAAAAGTTTTAAGCCTGAATAGCTCATTGAACTGGCTTGTCGGTTTCAGAGAAACCAAGTTGAAGCTCTTCCTAAGCAGTTAACTGGGTATCATGATACCATTGCTTCTGGTCCTAGAGTGCAGTGGAAATGAACATTGTGTAGGATTTGGGTCAAAGCAATCATGAAGTAACAATAACAGAATACTCCTACTTAAGTCAGAAATGGTTGGGAAAGCTCACATTACGCAATTGCTTCTCCACATGTTGACACTTAGACAATCATTAATCTCTATACATGAATACAGGTTGACATTACTGTCATGTATCATAGAGACTTGTTTCTCCTTTAACTTTTAGTGTGGCCATTAACCTTCCCAAGAAGCAGGCATCGGAGCTTTATGCTTTCTATACTACATCATGTTTTATGAAGACCCAAATATTCCATAACAAAATTTAACAGTTTATTCTTGAAGGCAGTTGTTTCAAGACACACCCTATAGGCTCGTTAGCGCTGATTAATTTGTTTCTGTTTGGCATGCATATTTGCTGCCTGGCACGATACTCTTGCTATTTGTCTTTGACATGGTGCTGCCAAGACATTAATTATTGGCATTTCCTTTGACAGATGTTAAGGACCTGATTTCTACTCTTGCTGATACCCAAGGGGAATGCTCAATGATCAGTAGTTACAAAATGGACACTTCAGATTCTGTTTGCCCATCTAGAGTTCGTGCAATGTTGGCATCACGTGCATGCAGATCATCTGTTATGATTGGAGATGCACTTGGAAGAAATGAGATGCAGAAGGTAATTGCTTGTATTCTATGAGATCTACTATGAGAAACTAGCTTTTACATTTTTGTGCTTGATGCAAAATAGTAGATATATTTCATCTTTTAATCTATTTCATAAATAAGTCCATTCTATTTTAGCCATTATTAAATATATAAACTATCTTTTCAATTTGAGCTTCTGAAGTCTTGGTACCTGCTTTTTTAGATTGGGCTGTAACATGATTCCCTATCTTCCTATTTTTCCAAGTTATTACTGAGAAACACAGAAGCAAAGGGTGAATATTGTTATATATTTTTGTGACACTTGAATTTTTTCAGATACTTGAGCATCTGGCAGACCTGAAGTCTCCTTGGAATTGCCCACATGGCCGGCCAACCATGCGTCATTTAATCGATTTGACAAGCGTTCGCAAAACTATAGATGAAAGATATGCAAACTGTTAGAAGGACCTCAGTTATGCATGACTGCCCAGACGGAATTAACGTAATTGTCTATGAAGCTTTTCCTTTTCCACTACATTCTTGCAAGTTACTAATTCATGCAGCAATGTGTCCAGTTAGCACTCCTTGTATGTGGTATATGGAGAACTGTACTGATATTTTGGATTTTGGACGTTGTAAATAGCCATGGGGCTTTTGGCAGTTAACCTTATTCCCTGGAGGAAAGACTAAAGAGCTCCACATTGGAATCCCGATGAGTAGAATGAACCAAACAAAGGGTGTTCGGAGCCTTTCTTAGTACCTTCGTCCTCCTTTGCTTATTATGTGCAAAATTACTATTGGTGGAAAATCTAGCTCAAAGATATAACATTAGCATATTTTTTTAGTCTAGTGTATTTCTTAGCACTAGCGGTTGTCTATTGGCCACAGCTTTACTTCATTAATTTTTATTTTTGAACTAAAATTTGGGAGAGCTCTTAATAAGATTCAGAATTATATGACGATAATGTACATACTGGTAGCTTATTTCACGGAATGGGTAGGTGCTACCTCAGTTATTTACGATTTACCCAATTGTTTCGCACATAAAATATAACAAGAAGATTGAAAGAGTTCATCCATTCAGGACAGGCATGCAGGTACAACTTTATGACGGCGTAACTTTATGTGGTATTTTTATACGCCCCCCGGGGGCGGGGGGGGTGTGTTGGTGTGTGGGGCGGGGCGGTCGTACTAAAATAAGACAATACTTGTGGGGCCTATTAATATTGTTTAAAAAGTGTGGGACAAGTAAATAATTTTGGGGCGGTGTGCGCAATCATCCAATGAGCACCGTCTTTCGCAAAAACCCGCTCGATCCCTTTTAAACGAGAGATGAGAGGAAAGAAGAGAAGAGAAGCATCGAATAAACGGAGTCGTCTTCTCTCCTCTATTGATTTAATTTTTTTCACGAGGTAATTTCACTCACTTTCACTTTCCCTTCCTAGGGTTTCCAATAAATTGTTACCATACCTGTTACGTGTAACCTGCCATTACTTTTTTTCTTTTAGCTAGGGTTTTGAATTCGCGTAATTAAAGTT
Organism: Ailanthus altissimus; assembly: GCA_946807835.1. Lineage (NCBI taxonomy): Eukaryota > Viridiplantae > Streptophyta > Magnoliopsida > Sapindales > Simaroubaceae > Ailanthus > Ailanthus altissimus. The sequence continues at coordinate 29,877,260 of OX327684.1, forward strand.
GTTATATACTTACGCTTCGAAAGTTTTTATAGTTCTTTTGTCATTGTTCTGACGTTGACTTGCTTGCAGGATTTTTCGCTCTTAATTTGCTGGTTTTATTTTCTCCGTGCCCTAGAAAAGATGGTAAGTTGCTCGCTCCACTTTCGTTGACCTGCTGTTTGCTTGTCATAATACGACCGAAAATTGTCCGAAAAAACGATTGTCTCTCAATTTTTTTGTTGGGTTCTTTGCAAGAACTCACACAGTACTTGAACAACTCAAGTTTGAGCTAGTAGTTGGTTTGCATCTTTAAAGTGTTCGTTGTTCTTTCCTTCATTTTTTTAAAGTTAATGACAATGTAAGATGAAAGTTTCAACCCCAACTTTATATTTTCTCAGCAAACTAACGAGGCATTAGGAGGTTTTCACCTATTTCTGTTGATGAAGTAAAGTGCCTCTGGTTTTTTACTTAATAATTTCGCTTCTGGTGTTTTAGTTAATAAAATTGCTTCTGGTTTTGTAATTAATAATTTTGCTTTTCTTTGTAGCTTCCTCTTTCTTTGCTTAAAACTGCACAGGGCCATCCTATGGTAAGACATCTACTCATGGTTTCTACTTCACCTGAAAATTCTGATTTGGTTTATTTTCTTTCAACTGAAATTTGGCCCACTGGTTTTCATTTTTGTCTTATAACTTCTAATTTTTTATTGGTTCTCTGCTGTAACAGTTGGTAGAACTGAAAAATGGGGAGACTTACAATGGGCATTTGGTCAATTGCGATACTTGGATGAACATCCATCTTCGTGAAGTCATCTGTACCTCTAAGGTACGATGTGCTTTATATAGCTCTTTTGTTTGATAATCTAAAAAGATTATTGCCTTCCAAGGTCATGAGTCATGACAATTTGAATTGGAATGTTATGTAGGATGGAGATAGATTTTGGAGAATGCCTGAATGCTATATCCGTGGGAATACAATCAAGTATCTTCGAGTTCCTGATGAGGTATATGATTTAGCCATGTATATTTTTTATAGTTGTTTCTCTTTTGCATTAGTATATGCATTTCGTTTCTCCTTTTAGTTTGTTTCACAGAAGGCTTCTTTTGTCCAAAGTTTGTTGGTTTTTCATTTGGATGTACAAAAAAGATAACCCAGGAATGAAGAATGAGATCTAGACTTCATGCATTGTCTCTATCTTACTATTATAATATGTTTCACCTTCCCAACATTGCCACCCTAATCATATTCAAAATATGAAATGAACCATGGAACCATGAAATCAGCATATACTCGTTCAAAGGGTGCTTGAATAGTTATCTTACTAGACCCTCTTTGGCAGTACGTTGGTTCACTGCTCTCTTGAATCACTATGATGGCTGTGAAACTGAATTTTCATGAAGATTTTTGAAAAGGAACTGTTTTTCGTATATTTGAATGTTGGTTTTCTAATTGTTCATCTTCGTTTCTTTTATACCTTCAAAGTAGTGGTTAGTTTATAATCTATACTGTTACCTTCCTATTCAGGTAATTGATAAAGTTCAGGAAGAAACCAAGAGTCGCTCAGGTAGATACTTCCTTTTGTTTTTCTTTTTTTTTTTTCTTTTTCTGCTTGCGGAGACTGGGTTGTATATCTTCTTAATGTTCACTTTTTAGAAAGAGTGGTGTAAGGAAATGGAAAAGAGAGGAGAGAGAGAGTTTGAGTGCTGTTCACCTAGGAACTTGTGAGAATTGAATTGCTGATTTCTGTTTTCTATTAGAAAAAGGGTGCTGATAGCATTACTATTATAGTGATTGGTTACTGTTGCAAAGTGCAAAACCACCATAACTATCTTGTTTGCACTTCCCATTCTCTCCTCATTTTTCTTCTTTTATTCTCTCCCTTTCTGCATGTACCTAAGTAATTTGTTTTGCACTTTACACATTCTGGTTGAGCTTTATGCCTAAAGGTGGAAATTTGGACTTTTTTCAGATCGTAAGCCACCTGGGGTAGGGCGTGGCAGAGGAAGAGGGAGAGAGGATGGTGCCAGTGGAAGGCAAGCAAAAGGAATTGGACGTGGTCTGGATGATGGTGGTGCTAAGGGCTCTGGTGGAAGCCGAGGCAGGGGTGGAGCTGGTGGAAAGCCCAGTGGTAACAGAGGTGAGACTTCATCTAAAACGTAGATAAAAATGAGTATGATGTTTGTTGCATGACTTAAAGATGTATCATGCAGCAATGAATATAGGATGGCTCTTCTTCTTCAGTTGCCACTCATGAAGGAATTACATTGAGTCTTTTTTTTTTGTGTGGGTGAGAAATTTTTAGAAATTCTTGTAAAGATGTTCACGCAATTTCCTCTTGATTCTGGTGTCTCAGCTACTGTTTTGACAGTGTATTTGTGTCAGCATATAGCATCACATGATTTGACACTAGGAATGCTAGAAGACTGCATGTTGATAGATTATGTTTTGGTCCTGCTCTATAGAGAGCTTATAATTTTGAGTTTGATTGCAGGTGGAGGGCGTGGTCGAGGATAATATATTTCCAACATTAGAGGGCGTGCTTGCTATTTTTGAAGGCATTTTATGCCCCATTTTCATTCTGAACTGTCTGGGTGGTGCCAGTTATCTTATGTTTTTAACCCTTGGGATAGCGAAGTTGGAATGGTTGATGTTTATTACCAAATGTATTTAGGTTGTATTACAGAATGAATCATGTATTTTGGCTTTTCAACTCTTTTTTTTTCGCTCGAGGTTCAAAATTATTAACACATGTTTGCCCGGTTGGAGATTCTACAACTTGCTTTCTGTTAATATTCATATACATTCGTGCACGGATGCATAATTCATCAGGGATATGTCATCATACTTGGGAAGTTTCAACATCAAGATTGCCTGGTTACAACATCAAGGGTATTTAATTTAGTCACCTTCAAATTAAATAAAGTTTTAATGAGCAAGACTTGCCAGAGCTGCTCTTCGTCGTAAAACCAATAGCCACGGAGATCTAATAATTTATTCATACTGTAAGTGTTACGCATATTTGCTTTATTGTTCATATCTTTCCAACGTCATGTTTATACCACAATTGATTTATTACAAAGTCCATAGCAAATAAGCTTTTCATTTTCCTTAAGGAATTAAAAAGGAATTAGAAAGTAAACAATACAAGATGATACATTGACAAGAGGCAAAACAGAGCAGCAGTTTAACTTGAACCCAGAGGAGAAAACAAAATTTGACAATTCTTCGTTTTTTGAATAAAATACATATTTCCGGACTCTGAAGCTCCTTTAGTAGGGATGGTGCCTATTTTTTGTGCGACTCTTGGGTGACCGCATAACCATTGCACTGGAAATCCAGGATCGATTTATCTCAGAAGAACCATCGGACAGCCAACAGCACAGGCGGCCATCCTCACCACCTGTCCAACCAAAAATTCCATGGCTTTGGGCAGGCCTACTCTGTATGCTTGACATAGGCAACACACTCCGAACAACAGCAGTGTGGCCACCTCCAAGAACTGCTTCCGGAGATCCTATTGAGGCCTCTCCTTTATAATTTACAGGGAAATAGCCCATTGTACCAGCACTAGTGCCACCAATAAGCCACAAATTCTCACCTTCTTCCGAGTAGTGGCAATCAACAAAATAGTCAACCTGCCAGAGCAGGAAGGCAATTGGTAAAGAGAACGTAATATTACAACACAAACTTTCTACTTTACCACCACCTTGTTTGCCAACTTTGCCTTCAAGAGTATCTCCAAAGCCTAATCTTACAGCCATTGGCTCATTTGTTATATGATTTACGGTGCATATTAATGATAACCATACAGGCAAAAAAAAATGTGCATGAAATTTTTTTGGTTTTTACTGATATAGCAAGATGAGTTGAATCTCCTTAGTTGACAAAACTTACTTGATCAAGTGTCCAACTATCAGAGGCTAATGAACGAGCATTTTCAAAGCTAGCTTCATTCCGTGCATCCTTCCAGTCCCAAATACTACAAGTAGTAGCAAACTGGATTTAGATATCATATTTACATATAGGTGGGTGAAGAAATTTTCAAAACTTATTTTGGTGTGACATGTACATGAAGATAATAAAGTAAAAGTTTCTTCAACAACAATAGATCCTTCATAAAGAAGAATGGTACCTCAAAGTTTCAATATGCGTCAAGCACCAGAGCTTTTGACATTTTTCTCCAAAAAATCCCACTTTCCCAATTGAAGTTCCCACATTGATCACCTATGAAAATGTAACAATTAAATCCAACAACATTTCTACAATAGAACTTCGTAAATAAAAAACTCTGTTCATTACATATTCACTCTTTTGCAGAAGACAGATTGCAATAGAAATGTCATTACAGTGAGAGCTCACTTCCATGGACACATACTTAAAGGTAACTAGCACAGAGATCATACTCAGTTGGGCAAGTATACTGAACAACAGGTTGTCTTGCACACACACAAACAAAACCAAAAGTTCATCTTTGATGAGCAATCAGAGCTTCACAGACAAACATGGAATTCCCATTCTCAGTCCCTCTCGCCACTGCAGGCAAATATTAAGAGCTCTAACATGTACCTTATGTCTTAACTATCGTAACAGGAACTGATTTCTAGCACACCACAGGACAAGATTATGCTTCAGAAAGCTCATAAAAACTGCATTAATTGAAAGGTGTGAAATTTTAAATTGAACAAAATCATACGGTCAGCTGAGCAGTTACTATAGCTCAACGACAAGAAACACATCTATTTAGTCAGATGAGTGGGATTCAGAGACTGGAGACAGGCAGGCACATCTGACCAGAGACTGGTGTGAAGAAAGGAGTGCATAACGGAAATGAGATCTCCAAACAGAAAGAAGGACAATGCTTTTTCTTGTTGAAAAGCTGGCTAGTTAATTTGATGTACAATAAATAAACATACTGGATTGCTTGGAACAGTCACTGCTTCTTTGCATAATTATTAATAACACTGCAAATTATCCATTACTCTCAGACGGAATTGACAAATATTGAACCCTCTATACTCAGAGTACAGATATGCACTTACTGATTCCAGATGATCATCATCATTGATATCTCCGCCAGTATCAAATATACATATTAATCCATCTACAGAAGCAGAGACAAGCTTATTTTGATTGTCAGGTACAAAGTGAACCTGTAAATAAACACGGAGTCATTAAAAATTAAAAGAAACACACTTTCATGGATGAACTAAATGAAGCAAGCAATAAATCTCTCTAGCAATATTAATTTATCAATCAGATGACATAAGCATTAAGCACACCACAAAGCAAAATATTTAACAGTCTTCGCTGGCTCAACAAATCTAAGGTGTGATAACCTTGGGAACATGTTGATGCCAAATTGTACCATAAAAGAATGTAGCCATTTGTGTATTTCACTCGGATACAGAAATTCAAGGAAATTTATAGATACATGTCACTCAAGGTAGCATTGCATCGACACAGAAAGCTATACTATTGGGATTAAGTATTGGATTAACTGGTAGTTTATTAACCCTTGGGCATCCTTCCCTTACAAGCCGATTTTTAAGGGTAAGTTCTACCAAGGGGTTAGTAACATTTGGTATCAGAGCCAACCCCGCACACACACCCACGTTGCACAAGGGACGACCTGGGAAGGAGCAACCTGGAAAGGCAGAGTAAGCCACCCAAAGTGGGCCGCCGTGGACGTCGGTGTCGGAAGCGTGGTGATATGTTAGGATCCCACATCATTTAATTGTGGGATTAACTGGTGGTTTATTAACTCTTGAGCACCCTTCCCTTACAAGCCGGTTTTAAGGGATAAGTTCTACCCAGGGGTTCGTAACATGTACCCATGTGTGTAGATTTTCAAATGTAGCCAATCCAACACCAATGCATCTACACTGGAACTACATAATTTTATCAATTTGACAGGATTCAGTACAAAGGTTAATTGGAAAAAACCATTTATAAAATAGCTACAGTGGATCTTGCTATTTACAGCTTAACATATAATCTCATTCTTAATTCAATACTAAGAGTTTCGAGGAACGTAGCCTCTAACTGTGACACCTCAATCCCTTGAATCTTATATGTTGTGATCATAAAATCTATAGTCCAAATTTCTTTGAAGTATGTAACATGGAACAATTAGTTACTATGTTTGCATGAGGTGAAGGTCCCATGGATGAGATGGATTTGAATAAAGAAAAAATAAACAAACACACAAACAACTAAATAAACGGAAAAAATAGATTGGATAGGTATCATTGTAAACCTGAGTAACGTCTTCAACATGAGATTCTTCCAAACATGCAACTTGCTTCTTGTTCCTCCAGTCCCAAAAGAGTATCTAAGCCAAATCATTTAACAAGATAAAAATAAACATGAATTATGTGAAATGATGAACTTGAGAGCCGATCAAGGTTGTCTTCGCAACATTCAAAGCAGTCAGACCTGGGAATCACATCCAGCAGCAAGAAGATTATGAGTAGATCCTCCAAACGAGAAACTGAAGATCTCCTGGGAAGAACCAGGACTTATACTCGATACCTGCAACATTTATAATTCAAACAAAGGTATAAGTAGAGGATAGCAAACTAGTCTGAAATGGATGAACAAAAAAAAAAAAACCACCAAACTCAATTAGATTGAAGCAGCATTTTGAGTATCTCACCTCCTGGAATGACCTAGTGTCCCAAGCTCTGATGGTGCCGTCGGAAGAACATGAATATAAAACATGTGGGCCCGACGCAGATGGACCCGAGAAAGATATATGGTTTATAGTTCCAGAGTGACCCTTACACTCTCCGTAGTACTGGCCTGTCACTGGTGAGTACAGCTTCACTGCGTTTGTGGAAAGTGACACCGCCATTGAAGACCAGTCATTCCTTCAATTTTCAGTTTAGAACCAACAATCAACACCGTCCCCAAATATATATATATATATAATTTTAAGAATAAATGCATGAAATTTATGAAAAATCGATTTGCTTTTAAAGGTAAAAAAAATAGGATACAGTAATTTATTTATAAAAAAAAAAAAAGACGGAGAGTAAGGAAGTTACTTGGGGACGATTTGGAAAACGTAGTCGTCGCCGAAGTTTGTTTGAATGGAGTTTTTGAGGGCAAATCTCTTGATTGAATTGTCATTATTAATATCATTGTTACTATTAACAAACACTTCCACTTCCATCTCTGTACCTTCTTCTTCCATCTGTTCTCCCCCCTCTTGTTGCCCCGCCAACAAGCTCCTCCTCCTCCAATTTTTAGGGCTTTAGGTTTAACCAACGCTTCTCTTATGTGCGTTTTATTAATTGCCCGGCCTTTTTCTCTCTCGATCTCTTATTTTTCTTTTCCTTTTCTTATTTTTTTCTTTTTCCTTGTTGGCAAAAAAATATAAAATAAAAAACAAACATATTAACTATTACATTTACCAATTCCCCGTACCGTCGTCTATCTTACTCTGGACATCCAAATTATTTATTTAATAAGATTTGTTTCTACAGCGCATTTTGGACATCCACTTCTCCACTAACTGTTTGGTCATTTTTGTAAATCTGTGAAGTATAATTTGGATAAGTGACAATAACATCTGGGTTTAAAAAAATATAAAAGAGGTGACTCCAATTCAAAATTTTCACTTATATGAGAAATAAATACAACCTCTGAACTATTCATACAAGTCAAGTTTTATAACATCCAGATGTTAAGGATATAATAACTCTTTTCATTAGTTTTTCTTATTAGTATTATCTTAGTTACAATAAATCTGCAATATTATCATCACTGATCACTTTTTTAAAAAAAAAAATTAATTCCATTAGAAAAATAGAATAAAGATTTAGCATTAAAAGCTTCTGATAATTAATCGAAAAAATTAACAAAATCTAATATATTTGCACATTAACAAATACCCACCCCAATACTTTGTAATCAAGAGGAATAATAATCTCAGCTAAAAAAAAGGTTCAAAAATAAATAAATATTATGAAAGAAAAGAAACAACTCTCATACAAAAGGAAGAAAACTACAAATATTACCATATACAATCAAAACAATGTTAAAAAACAATCAACAAGTTCAAAATAAAACCAGCGCAAGATAAATCTCATCTTGTATAATTAGCCAACTGAATTTTGGTACCGCTGAAAAATTACCTTTAGCCAAAAACGGGCAGTGACTGCTGATGAATAATTTTAGCATTTATCAACAAAAGTGAGGTGACCCTCATAATCCCATCACTGATCACGTACTCTATAGAAAGAACATCAATAAAATTTATAACTCACCACATGTGATATTTATTATTAATTACCACGTGCAAACTAAACAACCTGAAAGAAAATGCCCCTGATCCTGTCCATAGCTATTTCAAGTGCCCACAATAAAGTTAGAACCTGATTGCAAATGAGTCTCAGTTCATGATTGAATATATTCCTAGAAGTAGGAATACTCATGCCCATAATTAGCAGGACACGGTATTAAGGTTCAAAACAATGTATTATGACGGGGCAATTTTACAGCAGATGTTTGTAACCGTTTGAATGACTCGAGCAATTGAAACTTCGGTTTCCACTCAGAGAAAAAGGTGCCCACAATAAAGGATATTTTTGTGACCAAATCTACCTCATTGCCAGCCTCATCCTAAATAAACCAGCAAGCTGGTACCGTACAGTAAAATTACGGTAGTTAACCCACAAATTGCAGCATCCATATTTCATCATATGACAATTTAAATATTAAAAAAAACAAAGATTAACAGTTGTAATTCAAGTTGAAAAGATTAATGAAACAATTTCACAATTCAATGGTTTCTCGACTGTCTGGCGGACAGAATCTAATGTCTACTCTCAACCACCGAAAAACAAGCTAGCAGGTTCGCTTTCCACGTTATCTTTCCTTTAAACAGACTAAGAATACAACATCCTAATAGAAGTCAAAGAGTTTTAGCCTGTAATGTTGTGCCAATAAGAAAACACACAAATTGATCCCATGATAGACACAGGATTTATCCCATCCTGCGACAATGGTTCAACCAAATTTGACATTTGTAACCACTGCGACATTATGTGCTTGAAGCAGCTTCTGTTTTCCCTTCTGGATTTTCACCTTCACTCTTATCTTCTGGTTCCGCATCTTCCTCCCCTGGCTTTGCCACTTTTACATCCACAAAGAAAGGAAATTATTTTTTAACACCAATTATAACAAAGAAAGCTATAAAACAGAATAGAAGGTAATAAAACATTTTTCACATGCACACTCCTCCATCAAATACTAAGCACGCTCCTTACAGCATATCTAGATGTGCATGCAAACGAAGTTGAAAACATCAAATGGTGGACTTCATTTTAATTCATAGCTCAAGGAAGCAAATATAATAACTTGCTCAATTGCCAATGGAATTATTAACAAGACATCAATTCACAGTACTTTTTAACAGTCTATCACTGTCATTAATGATAGAGAGATACTAAACTCCATCAAAGGAGATGAAGAAAATACAGCAAAATAGTAAAGAAAGAAAAAGTATGTCATTCTTACCTTCGTCATCACTGTCTTCAAAGTCACCCATACCACCATCACCTCCCATGCCACCAAAATTCTGCTGAAAGCATCAGAATCAGAAACATGCGAGCATTTGTAGCAAATTTTGAGGGAAAAAAAATGTTAGGAGCTTTTATAACCATACCGAGAAGTCCATCCCTCCAAGATCCAAGTCACCAACACCTAATGAAAGCAAGAGAAAATCAATAAATTTCTGTACAAAAGTATACATGTATTTTTAAACCTGAACCAAAAGAACCACAGGAGCAAAAAAAAAGTTCATAAAATCACATACCATTATCCTCATCTTCATCCACCCATTTGTCCCAATCAACTTTGATATAATGCGGCGTCTTGCCCTCTCCACGCAATAGCTTCTTCCACCATCCCTTTTCTGCCTTCTCCAAGATGCAGAAGATGCTCCTTACTCCAATGTTAATTTTACTTTCCTAAAGCAGAAGGAGATTAAAAACATTAGACATAATGTTGAAAGATTTTGAAAACTGACATTCAAATAAGTAATGGGATGCATGCACCTACACACAGCTTGATAGGTCCAACCGATAACTGACTCAATAATCAATCACCCGGAACCACAAACTACAACTCAAGATGGATGCATATCAAATCAACTCCATGGTCATGGTAATGCATTAACAGATTTTGGGCACAAAATCTAGTTATCTTGGGACATCAAAGGCTAATCATTATTTCCATATGCCAGATGAATGGTATAGGACTGACTGTCACCAAACAACCACTCACACCATAAAGACATTACCAAGGAAGAATAAAAGTTGCAACATCTTACCTCCACATTGACCTTATCAAAGAGCTCCAACTTGAGCTCATAAAGGTGGTTTTCTGCACCGGCACTACCCGAGAAGGTGAACACTCCCTCTGGCTCAAGATTGACCTTTGCATTTTTTGCATCAGGCAATTGCACAGTAATGAAAACCTTGTCTGACCTCTGGGCCCACTTCACCTCCGGAAGACGGCTACAAAATACAAAGCAACTTTAGAGAAAGAAAACTACAGCAAACATTGGGTTGTTTTGGGGTGGGGTGGGGTGGTGGTGGTAGGGAATAAAACCTTATATACAACTATAACATGCAGTACACACCCGCATCATAATCCATGTAAGAATGCAAGTATTTGAAGCCAAAATATCAGATGGCAAAAACTACAAGTTAAATTGTAAGATGATTTGGAAGGCTTATTTGCGCCGTTCATTTGCAAAGAGTTCTCATTTGTAGGCAGGTAGTGAACTAGTTAGGTTACTTTCCAGGTTTATTATGATCCCACAACCAACACAGCCCATCACCACAAGCCACAACCCGACTGACAATAGCAACATATAAATTTCTTATCAAGTATGTGATGGTGCCTGTATTTTCTTGAAAAATCAGTCATATTTAAAAACAAGTACTGAAAATGAACATCTAAAAGTAATAAACCATGCAGCAACTGAAAGGACTGAACTGAGGACAATAATCCCAAACTGACAAATCTTTTCACTGAAAGGATAATCCACAGAAGTAAAGCCATAATCTTTTCAATCCACTTATTATTTTCACATTTATGTCCAATCGGAAAATACTATTCTTCTCGAAATATAAATAAAGCCCCTTTCCAAGGGCTTTCTATATGTAAATATTACTAATTGAAAAAGATTGACCAACAAATACAAAAAATTGTATACGAAGAGCTAGAAATGCAACAAATGTTACTTTTAGTCTAGATAAGCAAGATTTCACAAAGAGAAGAATATGGACCGCCGACCTGTCCTCTCTGTCTTTCTCTAACACTCTAAAACCCTAACTTTAGGGTCTTTCAAGAACAGAAAATTTTGCAGAAACAGAAAACATGAGCTTCACAACAGTTGTGCATCATTTCACCAGTAATCAAGCAAATAATATTGAAGTAGATACTAAAAGCGATTGTTTAGCACGTCAAAGAGAAAGAAAACACGCTTATCAAAAAGAGTGAAGAAGACAACAAATGCATAAGCGCAAAATCAGTAAGAATGGATCCTCAAATAATCAAAACCGAAACCGAACCTAATCAATGATATTCGTAGACATAGAGAACTTTACCTCATTTTGTCTCGAAATGGAATGAAAACTGATAAAACCCTAGTTATGCTGTTTTAAGGAGTCGCTTGCAACAGCTTGCGGCTTTATGGAGTCTCAAGCAAACCAACATGGCATATTATGTAATTAATATGTAAAGCGTTACTTCTAGTACTTTCTCTCGACTCTCAAGTTTAGAATCTCTAGATATTTCGAATTAAATAATATGAGTACTCAGACGAAAGGTGGCAATTGTTTATTGGGCTGTTTCAATTTAGTGACCGGCTGATAGTGAATCAACGTCGCTGATGTATGGAAGAATAGAATCGGGCGGTGTTGAAACATCATGTATGTTAGTTTTGTTGCGATGGATTCAGATTAAAAAAAAAGGTCTAAAAATGGGCTTTACAAAGTGGCAGTAATGATGTACCCCGCTCGCCCACTACAGAGAGCCTAACAGGGTAAAGCTTGTTGGGCTATGTAAAAGCCCAAAGTTGGATTCCCCTGCGAATGGACCCGAGAGTGATCCTTTTACTAAGTACACCTACTTCATACAATGAAGTGATTGCACCTCATCCCGGAAATGGGTGTAATCAAGGAATGAATGAGGTTCTCTTAGAATTGTTCTATTTTGACATGGTTAATTATAAGCGGTGATATTTTGTGAAATGTCCAAAATAGCCGCTTCTTTTAAGCAAAATTTATTTTAGCCTTAAACATATTTATGAATTTTATTAGTCAAACACTTGTTTATTTTTACCATTTTATTCCTTAAGCATTTGTGCATCTCTCTCACAATTCATTTAAAATTTTAATCCAAAATACACTTTGAAATTAATTAAAATAGATAAATTTAGAGTAGTATAAATTAAAATTTAATAATTTTAATTAAAATTAGTAAAAAAAAAGTGAAATTTTGATAAAATTATATAATAAAAAAAGTCACAAAAAAAAAGTTGAAGCCATGTCAGGGTGCACGGCCCCTCCATACACTCCGCTTCACGCTACGAAGATGGCGGGAGAAATCTTAAACTGTGTCTATCATTTAGCCCCCAATTTGTTATTAAAGAACAATTTAATTCGTTCATTGTCTTTTTTACTAATAAGAAATAATCAAATTGTTAATTTATAACCTTTAAATAATAGTTATTTTTTAATATTTCCCTGATATTTTCACCTCACTTCTTGTATAATAACATCGCATTTATGATATTTATTTGTCCTTATACTTTTTTCTATCAATTTCATCCATAAAAATGATGGGAAGGTTGATAATCATATGTGTATCCAAATATTAACGTCAATTTATAGCACTCTCTCTATTGTATTTATCAGTTACGGCACTCAAAATAATCTTCAGGATTCATAAAATAGGCCAAATGTCAATTGCTCTTGCAAACGGTGTCTTGCTTGTGCCTGAGGGCAGATGGCCCAAAAAGAGCAAGGCCCTTAAGGATTTTAGTTTCCAATGCCAAGGAAATCAATTTACGATGATCTTGATCTACTTCGCTTTGCAACTGTGAGCCAACCAAATCAACCACGCATTTAGACTTGCTTTAGCAATCAAGCATTCATTGTCAAGAGGTTTGAAGATTTCTTCAACGATCTGCCCCCTTTTTTTAAATAAGCGGAGTTTCATAAAGCTTAACTTAAAGTGAACATGGTTGGTTCTTACGTTCTATACTTCTCAATTGATTGAAAATTTTAGGGCTTGGTGTTTTTAAATTTGTTTTCAAAATTTTAAATTTTGATATTTTTCAATACAAGATTGCGTTTGTTGGCTTGTTTAATAATTGTAATTTGAACAATAAATAGTAAAAATGTGCTTGGTAATTTTTAATATTTGTGTAATACATAATGTTTTAAGTTTTTATTTGAAATACCTCTTGTTATTGTAAATATAATTTTTAACAAAATGAGATAAATTTCAATAAATTAACTTTAATAAATATTAACAAAATAAAAGTTTAAATTATGCAAGTAATAAAAATAGATTAAAGCTCTTTTATTTTTAGTATTTGGTTAATAGTCTAGTTGTAAAAAGATTGTTAGTGCATTTATTCTTCTATTTTAGTAGACATTTTAAATTTAAATATCTTCTCTCTTGTGTACGAAAAAACAGTTAAAATATTATATACATTAAGAATATAAGGATATAAATTTATAAAATCTTTAAATGTTAAATTTATACTTTTTGAAATGAATATATACATTTTTTTTTAAAGTAAAAATAAAAAATAAGAAGACCAATTAAGTTGCTATTAAAAAATCAATACTTTTCTAATAGTGAAATCAAAAGGAATAAAGTGTTAAAAAAAAAAAAGTTAATCTCTCTAAACTAAACAATCTCACTTCTTTCTAAATAAAATCAAAAAGGAAATCTTAGTTGTCGTCCTTTTCATCTCTATTAAAGAGGGTTCTTTGACCTTCTCTGGTAAACACCCTTTATTTCCTTTCATCTTTGATCCTCCACATTTTCCCTCTCCATTTTAAGTTTGTTTTTATTATTATTTTTTTTCTTTTTGATTTCAATGTTTGGCTTCCCAGTTAACTTATCGACCTTTGGTCATTTTTGTTGTCCTTTGTCGAGATCTGTTAGTCTCTGTTGAACCTCATCAAACCTTATTGTGGCCTTGCGAGTTGCTATCATGCCTCCACCAATTTTCGTTGTGCTTCTGCCTGGAGCTGCCATCCTCTTAATCTCTCCTAGCACTCTCCAAAAACCCACCTTGTTGCCTACTACCACCGATCAAGCACCAGCTGTCTCCTGAGTTAGTATGACTCACAAGTAGCTACTACGCAACCCAAATGTGGTGGAAAGCTAAATTTAATGGCTATCACGCTCTCCGCCGACACTTGCACATAAAAATGCCATCGCCACCTCGTGTAATCAAGATTCGATGATTCGTCTTTGGGCATGCCAACTGTGTGCTTTAGGTCAGCAACCAAAGCTTTAATTTATTACTTATTTTTTATTGTTATTATGTAATATCCTATTGTTGATTGTGAGTTGTGAACTTAAACGACTTTTTGTTGTAATTGGGGGAAGAGATTTTAAAAATGTGGCGGTAATTTTGTGTAATCTTTTTATTATTAAGGTAATTTGACTTTTTTATGTTAAAATATTTTGTTTATATGAAAATAATTGATCTCTTACTCTAAAGTATCAGTGTGCTCGTATATAAGGCTTAATCCCAATCTAAGGTTTATATTATTATCTTTTTATAAATAATTTAAGTTTGAACATTTATTGGTATATATATTATATTATCTTGACAATTCTTTAATTACATATTAATAAATTTTATAATATCTTAAATTTTAATCAATTATATAAAATAGACAAAAGTTGCTATTAAAACCCATAGGGCCAAGGAACGAGGTATACGCTTTACAACACGTCAAGCCACTATAGCATCTTGCTTTACACGTAAGTTGTTACAGAAAAATTTGAACGGGATATACTTCAACACATGGGATTTATAACACAAAATATGGCACGTAAATTATTAGAGAAAAGTTTTAAAACTTTTTTAATATCTTATAAGTTATATAAGTCAAATGTAACTTCTATGTTATGGGTTATCGGCAGTAAATTATTATCATTATATAATGATTATAATATCTTAAATTATCTATTAAATATAATTTAAATGTATAAAAGTTACAATATTAATATATTATTATTATAAAAAGTTTTTATATATTAAATTATTATAAAATTTACAATGTATTAAATTATTTTTATTAATATTAAAATTAATACTTACACTACTTACTATTATATAAAAGGTACTAACCATTTCTTATGACTTATGAGTAGTGTATAAGAGCAAATAGGAAAAAAAAAGTATTTTATGTATATATTATTTTAAAGAATATATTTTTTATATTATATTTTTAAATATTTATAATAATAAAAATTTTATATTATCTTGGAAAAATTTCATAAATAGCCATCGCATTTTATTATTAATTTTTTTAACCAATTTTGAAATTACTATTTTTTATTAACCAAAATTTTCAGGTAGGACAATCTTGTCCTAAAATTAAAATTGAACTATTCTCCAAGTCTATCCACAGAATAATTTAAACTTTTATAAATTTAGTTAAATAAAAAAATTTGAAATTGTCATTGCATAGATTGAGTCTTACACAACATATTTGTTACTTCAAATCAAGAAAATGGCCGATTCTTAGTAAGTTTTATCAAAAGTTAGAGAATTTTTAATGTTTTAGAAATTAGTTAGAATTTTTATTTGAAGATAGAAATATGTGAAATTAATGAATTATATGTAAAATATGGGTTAAAATGATATAAAAAAATATTAAAAATAGGCACAAAAAATAAAGTTTTTGGTGTATTTGCAGGAACTAGATGCCAGCCGACCGCCGTTTGGTTTTTTTCAATCTTGAAGCCATCTTAGCTCCAAGATGGTCTTCGAGATGTGCACAAGACAGCATCACGAACTCAAAGTCTGCAATACTGCACTGTTACGCCACGTAACGCCTTCATAGGTTACCATGTGGCGCAATTATAATTTTAAAAAAAAAGTTAAATATAATTTTTAAAAAATTAAATAAAATTACATTTAATTCTATTAATTAATTAATATTATATGTTCATTTTTTGAAATCATATTGTTATTTTTTAAATGATTAATTTAAGTAATAATAATTTTAATTTTTTATAACATTATTTTGTAATTAATTATATATTAAAAAAAATTAATTTAATTAATTATTATAATATATTGATTAATATGCTAGTGTTTAATTTTCCTTTCCCTTTTATGTATGTTGAATTAATCTATATTATTTGTGATTTTTTAAAAATAATATTGTATGTTAGTTAATATGTATACTTTTTATTTGTTAATAATATTATTTTATATATTTTCTTAATTGTTACAAAAAAAATAACGTATCGAAAAAATATAAACTTCCAGAACATATTTTTTTCGTATATCAGTGACGGCTTATTCAAAGATATGAGGTTTAAAAAATATAAAAAAAAACTAATAGAAAATCAAAATGCGTTATTTAGGTAGGCGTGTATGGGGCATTTATTAGATATGTCATATTTGACCTTCTTCGGTATTTTGGTGCACGAGTTATTATTGCGTGAGGTGCATACCTCCAATTTACATGATGATATATGATTTTACATAGGGAAGAAACACGTTCGATTTAGTCGACAAGAGTTTGTACTAATTACTGGACTAGAAATACGAGATTACCCTCTTACCCAACAGCTGAACAGGAAATTGGACACTCGATAATGGGATACATATTTTTCAAGAATAAAAAATTTATCATACATATTTCTTGATAATTTGTACGAACGTCTGAAACTGACGGAGATGGACGATGAAGATGCAATAAAATTTTATTCCATTTTGTGCATCGTATTTTGATCCCATGCGATGAACGTAGTGGGATTCAAAATTTTGTACTATGTTTAGTGGACGACCTTGATGAGTTTAATAAGTATTCATGGGACAATATTGCATTGACAGTATTTTATAACTCACTTAAGAATACCACATTCGAAAAACTTGAGAAAATAAATACGAAAGGATTTGCACAAAGTAAGTTTGAGAGTTATAAAGTGTATGAATGTTCACACACATTTCTGGTACGTGATAATTTTATTGTACTTAATATTTTGATCTTAATTATTTATTTATTTTTGCGTAAGCCAAACTTATATTTTAAAAAGTGATTATATTAGGTATGGATTTTGCGGTGAGATTTTTGGTATTCACTATAGTGATCGCTTCCCTCGTATTTAAAATTGGACGACTCGAGAGACTCTACAGTTCGATGACGTTAAGAATACAATATTAGAGAATGATTCTGTATGTGTTTAGATTAATGAAAAATATATGTATATAAATTTTATTTTGTATTAAGCGTAACTTAATTTTATATTTGTAGGTTCTTTCGATACATCGTAAATTAGTACCAAAAGATCATGAGAAGAAAGAGGTAGTCGTACAAATGGTTAGACATCTAGGCATTCCAAGCAGGAGTTATGTTGGAGACTTACCAAATATGTATGATTATGAAAAGAGCAAGCGCCAGAGGGCATATGTCCATTTCAGCGACCTTAAAGATGATGATATGGATGTGGAGGGGGGTGGATATAAATGAAAAAACTCACAAATGTCAGCACCAGTGCTTGGAGCAATAGTATATTACTTATTTACACGATTAATTAAAGAGAAATTTCCATATATTTATAAATAAGTCATTAACTATGGTTATGTTTCTTGTAGTCTAAACACATTTCATCTGTAGACCATAACGTTACACATTGGATTGAACAACTATAGAAGGATGATGATTAAGAGATTTGAATTTACTGAAGCTACACTTCTACAGAGAATAGACAAATATATGAATGAAATTTTTACAATGGTTGATCAGCTCAAGACTGATCTTACACAGCAAATGCAACAGATGATGATGTACTTTAAGCAGTTATGCTCATTCCAATCCAACGAAAGCCAGAATATGGTGAGTAAAATAAATTTAAAATCATATTATTTTAATTGCAGTTTTACTTATTTTAATATATACATATATTTTAGTTTAGAGAGAACACATCGGTAGGCTGTCAATATGGTTTTCAAACCCCAACTACTGGTCATAACATATTGTTGGGATTTGTGCTTATATGTCATCCATTTTATGTATAAATATTTACTTTTATGTTTATACTATTATCATTTCAATATATCACTAATTATTTTATACACATATGGTAATATGCTTGTGACGTTTTAGACATTATATGATCTGAAAGAGTTTAGATCAGTGCTAAGAGTTAAAAACGCTGAAAGTTATAAATACTAAAAGTTAGCATTGATAAGAGTTACCAGGTTATAAGAGTTAGCGAAATCTAAAGGGTTAGAGCCTTGTCTGAAATAGGATAAAGACCTAATAATATGTTAGTAATGACATAGTTGCAAAAGAGTTACAAATAGTATTAGGAAATATTGTTATGCAAATATGTTCTTGAACTTAATGTTCCTGATCTATTTTCACTAATGCGGGTCTGTTAGTGAAGATCTTAAAATATATAAATCAGCGTATGTCTATATCTAAATGGTTCAGATGGTTAGTCTTAGCAGACCATGAGTTTACTAGAAGCTCGTATAGAGATACAAGTATTCAGTAATGATTGAATATTAAACAGACTCACAAAGATCTCTAATATACATCCCATAAAGCTGTCAATTAAGGATCTTTCAAGTTGAGTAGTATTCGTAGTCCTTAGAACTGAGTGCCACGGTGGACTTATGAGTGATCCACCATACTTTAGTTCCACACATGTCAGATACCTTTTATGGTCTGACCGCTGGGTGTCGCTGGGTATGGTCCGATGCTTATGGAGTTCGGTGTGCATAGATATGGGATTTATCAACTCAATTGGGTGAGTAAAATATCCTAAAGTTCCAAAATTGTATTTCAGAAAGTCTTATGGCTATAAGCAAAAATACCCGAAAAATTAGTTTTATCCTCGGAGTAAATAATATCGTAAAAGTGTTTACGGATATTATTTATTGAGATACAAATTTAGAGATAAGTTTATGGTTGAATATGTAGAGACTTGACGGTGTTGATCTATATCTCTATTCTTCTAGGATATCTATGATGGAAGGATTATACGAATATGTTATAACCTCAACTTGTATGGTCTAATGCATCGTTTTGTAATATCCGTAACATGTGTGTGGGACATTGTTCATTGACGTATGAAATAGTTTCATATGACAAATCGAGCATGAACTTAGAGAGTCTCACAATATGAAGTATACTCGTTGTGCACTAGGGTAGCGTATTAGATTGAATAATTAATCCGAGAAATTTTAGCAAAGTAAAAATATGTTTCAAAGTTCCTTATATTATGAACTTGTCAATACTTAAATGTAAGATACATTATTAGTTTGCAAGAGTTGTTAACCAATAAAAAATTGACAAGCGGCACAATCTTGCTCCATAAATAATTTACCATATATTTACCTATTTACTTTATTTGGTAAATACTAATAAGGTAAATGTCATTATTCAAAATAGTTTTGAATTATAAATAATTTATTTATTAATGATTATTATTATTAATTGAAATAAGTGGCAAACACCATTTTGTAATGAAGTAAGCCCTTATTATTGATAATAAGCATTGTTGGCCACTTAAAAATACTTAAATGGTGCACTTATGAAATAGTGTAACCACTTAGCATTGTTTAATGTACATTTGCTCTCTAATCAATTGAATCATACGAATGATACAATTGTAGATAGCCTATGCTTATTTGATTATTGTTTGTAATGGCAAACAAATGGAAGTGGTAATGGAGCATTAAGTGAAGCCATCATTTTATACTAAACCAAAATTGAAAGAGTTCAATTTTTGTGAGAGAGTGTGTAAGATTCGGAAAAAGGAAGGGAAGAAATAGTTGAGAGAATTTGTTGAGTGTTCTCAAAGTGTTGAGAGAGTTTGCAAAGTCTTAACAAAAGGTTCATGACAAAAAGTTATAAGGAATTATAGACAAAACACTTAATTCTTCTCATCTTTTACTAGTAATAAATCATAAAAACTAAATTGTTTTAAGTGTTAAAACATTCATTGTTGAAAATTCGTGGCTGCCATTCTAACTTTACAATCCTACTCCTTTTAGTTGTGAATTAGAATTGTGCAACTGAACACTTCAAGGTGAGCTCAACAAATTGAAGCTTGGAGTTCTTGAAGAATTGTAAAGGTACCTTTAAAACTGAATAGGTTATTTACTTACAATTCATTTTATATCATGCATATGAAAATATATATGAGATATATATATGTGCTTGAATGATCATACATGAAAATATATGCTTGTGTATGTTATATAGTGTATAACATGTATGAATACTTCCAATGCGTATTTAATTTTTTTTAAATTATACGTATCTATACACATCACACATCAAATCCAACACATACAACCACAGTCACTAATTGACAGTCTTGCAAGTGTTGAGATCTTACTGGCCCCGCATAAGGGTGTTGTAGTAACCAGTATCCACAACGGTAAGAATAAATATTTTTATATGTATAAATATACGTATTTTATTTGTATGTAAGCAATACTTGATTTATATATTGTTATTAGTAGTGTTTGTATAGGTTAAAGTCATACAATTAGCATTGGGTTTAATTGCAAGACTTTAGATTTATTTTAGGGACTAAATTGTAATACCTTGAAAGTTTTAGGGGTAAATTTATAAATACTAAAAATTAGCCACTTAGTATAAAAATACACTTTTAAAAACCCTAATTCTCTCATTTTGGTCGAGCTACCCATTTTAAGAGAGAGAAGAGAGAAATAGAGGAGAGAGAAAGAGAAGAAGAAGAAGAAAAAGAAGAAGAAATTGGAATTTTGGATCTTTAAAGGTATATCACAACTAATTATCAATTTATTGTTGTTAATTAAGTTAATTTCTTTAAGTTTTAATTTCTGAAAATATGTATAATTGAGGATTTGATATGTATTTCGTATAATATTGTGAGAATTGATGATGATCTATAAGATAGCTTGATAAATTATGATGAATTGTGAAATTTCTGCTTGATAGTCTCTTGATCTAGGAATTTTATAAATTTTTGTAATCCGATTCTAGTTTTGAATTTTGAGTATATGAAATTAGACATGTTTAGGATCATCTGAGACTTTGAATCGATTCAAAATTCCAGAAATTGAATTTGTTGTGAATTTACCAAAATGACCCTGAAATTCTGGAAATTTTCTGTGTGAACAGTATGATACAGTAACAAATAATTTTTGTCATACTGAATGATCTTTAAAAATTACGAATTTATGGAATATGATAAGTTTATATGTCTAATGTGATATACTCAGAATTGAGAATTTAGATCAATGTGGTTGAAGTGTTATGATTTTCTAAAGTGTATAAGCTCATTGCAGTATTTGATTAACAGATTTTTAAAGCTATAGAATAAAATAGTTTTAAAATACTTTTGGAAGTTATTTTGAAGTAAAATATTTATCATGGATTGGGATATGTGTCAAGAGTATTTCTGTGGTATTTTTACAATTTTTGAGTTAGTATATGAATTTATAAAATTAGGAGATTGAATACAGTTTAGTAAGTATCTTGATCTTATCAGGTTAGTAGTTTGGATTCGATGGTGTGTATGAAATGGATTGTGTAGGAATTTTGATATAATATTCATATATAAGAATGATATATGAGTCAAGAATGGTATATTCTGATTTTGGAGTAATTGAACATCATTTGATGTATTAGAAAATTTGTTAAGTGTAAGTGATCAGAATTACAAGTTTTGAGAAACTAAGTATTTAGACCAATTTGATGTGATAAATGCATTGTGTATAATTGTGTAAGCTATTTAAAGTATTTTGTGTGAATTGTAAGGCTTATGAAAGAATTGATCTCCATTGATAGGTTAAGGAGATTTAAGCCTTGTAGCTGAAAGTGTTAAGAGGTAAGTATACTAGACTTACTACTGGAATCACAATAAACATAGTAATTGTTTTGTATGATTTTGTAAATGGGGTTAAGAATATGTTTATGTTATGTCAAAGTATATTTTGATATGAAATGTGAATATATGTTTATGAATGTGAGCATTGACATTGAGCATGGACATACATGTATTTTTGAAAGTGAGCTTTCAAAATAAGATGTGTTTAACAAAGAAAGCTTTTGAAGTGTAATATGTCCATGAGAAATATTTTGTGATTTGAGGGTACTTGAACTCACTGTGAACTTAGTAGGCATTTTATGTGATTTGTGGAGCCTTTATGTGTGGCCTTTCCTTTGGGATTGGTATATGTTATGTGTTCCGTATGTAGGGAGGATCCTATTGGTACCTAAAGGAAGTATGAGTCATCACATTCGTGTGGTGGCGTATTGGTGCATGTGAGAGGACTCACCGATGATCAGAGTGAGGGTTTGGCTTTTACCTTCGGGCATAAGCGTTATATATGTGTAATTTAAAGACCTCACTTGTACTATTCCTCTCATACGGTATGTCACCTACGAGTGACATTTGGCTCATTATGTGATATGTGATATGTAAGTCCTACTAAGTAGTAGTTGAGTGATGGTATTCCTATTATGTGTTTTGAAAGAATGTGTAAGCGCTTACATGATATGTGATTTGATAAGATTATGATTTTGATTGGTCACAACATATTATACATATGCATTGTGTATATATATGTATTTATATTTGATATATGAAAGACAAGTATGCTTACTGAGTTTTATACTCATTATAGTTTATGGTGATTTCAGGTAAATAAGGTACATGTGTGCTTAGCGGATTTGGCAAGGCTTCTGCTGTTTCTTGGGTTCCCTAAGTTGCTAGGTTACCGAGTGTTTCATTTGGGGACACGTGGGATATGATATTTGATTTGTCCATATTGAATAAATAATTATGTATTATTTCATTGTGTGTGGATTGGATTTGATTTAAGTTTTATAAAGTGTGGTTATTGGATGATTTTAAGTAAGAATTTGCAATGGATATATTTTGGGCTCCCGGTAACAAAGTTGCTACTGGTGACGTAGTAGAGTGTTAATCTCTGAGAAAACTCTGCGTATCTCCGGTTTAATAATTGTCCCAGTCATAATTCAATTGCTATAATTCTGAAAGAAATTGAAATGAATGTTTAAATATTGTCAAGATAAGTTTATATTTATATGTTAGGTTATGGTTGATTTTAGTGTTGAACTTACTAGCAACTTGCTAAGGATTCCCGTGTTGAATGAAAGTTAAAAATTTTGTGTAATATTATTTATGAGTGCACATGCAGTGAATGAATGTGAGTGATGTCGTGTGTCGGATCTTTTGGGTCTGGGGCGTGACAGGTGTGAGCTAGTATGGGATATCGTATAAACCTGCATAGTATTTACATACCCCATATACATATCATTTTCCACAAAAGATACATGTGAATAAGAAAATTGTAATTGAAGTAAAACCTCGAGTAGATATAAATCTATTGTCGCAGATAAACTCAACCATCTTAGTTAAGTTTCAGGCTTGGTTGGACAGGGATGAGGGTGTAGTCATCTTATCTGGCCTTGAAGCTAACCCTACATAGTTTCAGAAATTGCTACACAGCTAACTAAATGACTTTGTAAGTAAAATTTATTTATTTAAATTTACACATTTATTTGACAGTAATTATACGTGTTGAAATATATTAAATAATTTATAATTTTAATTATTTGCTAATGCAGCATATTAATGGGTATCTGAAGATGGTCCGACTTAGGCAAAACTATTACATTAATGCATTGCCACAATTGTCCACTATTGTGAACTCATACTTTGTTGTAATTTTTGAATTAAATTAAATTAAATTTATTTTTTTGTATGCACTTTATTGATTACTCGTTTGTTGCCATTTTAAGAGACTTTTAGACTCTTCTATGAGCTACACAAAAATGACATTTTTACCATTGCATGGAGTGATGACGTGATGTCATATGCCTAAGGCGCGAAAGAAGATTTACTCGATGCATGGATATAGATTAAGGTTAACAAGATAAAATATAATATTTGTTAAAAGAGTTTTTTTTTTATAATTATAATACTATTTACAAGACTAATTATTATTTTTTATGTAAGTTTATATTCTTGTCAACTACAAGCAAGAACATTGGGTTAGACTGAGGTAGATATCTTGCATCGATAAATGGTGATATACGATTCTAACATTAAGGGATATGTTGATGGCATGATTGAGAATCATGTTGTACCATTATTTACATTGTTACCCCACTATCTAGATGCTGTTAGATTTTATGAGCAACGAAAAATTATACTTGACTTAATCCCTTTTCATATAGTTAGGTTAAATAAGGGAGTGCCATAATAAATAATGAATAGTAAAAATTATAGGGTTTATATTTATATGTTTATAGATTTTTTAATGTTGTATCGGCCCCTAGAATTTGATCCTGATCATGAATCATTTTTAGAACTAAAATGGCGATTGATTTATGAAAAGGTGCCAAATAATAATAATAATAATAAAATATTTGTATGTTTATAGAGTTTTTTTTAATGTATTTTATACATTTAATGGTAAATATATAATTAGTTAATGCATGCATTATTAACGATAATTAAAAAAAAGAAATAAAACAAACTAGTTGATTAAATACAATGGTAACTAAATACAATTAACTAGTCAAATAAGGACCATAGCAACAAAGTACAAATAGAAATATAACTCATAAATAATATATCAACTGCTATGTAATGTAATTGAGTTTCGACAAGTCTGTCGATTATGTCTATGCTACTTATAGTTGCTGCATACATTCTTCACGGGTGCCTTATATTGCGATAGAATTCGATTCTTTCGACATCTTCCTCGTTGTTGGTGTATTATAAGAGACTAGATGTTAACGAATCTCAACTCTTCTAGAACAATTCTATCTAATAGATGACCAATTGGATTTACAGGATCACTGTATGTACGCAATAAAGACTCAGTGGTATAATATCGCGAACAAAGAGTCTAGTACTGTAATTTGGTATGCCCGCATACTGCAAGTGCATGGGCACACGATAATTGTCATAGATCAAACTTTCTTACAAATACATTGCTAATTTCACTACTTGATATCTTATCCGATATGCCCAAGTCTGATGGTGGTATTGGAGGTATAAACGCAAAGGGATTTTCAGCTTCAAAAAAATCTATTCTTTTAGCTTCAACATTTATGGAGCTTATTGAAATATAACAACGTCCATCTTTTGGTAAATCACCCCCTTCTAAATTATCAACATTTTCCAACATCATTACAGTTCTTTTTGACATCCCCAATATTCTAACATCATTACAGTCCCTTTTCACATCCCCAACATTTTCAATGTCATCACAATCGTTGTGTGTATAGGTTGGGTCTTCATTGAACGGTATAGAGGAAACATTGTGATACTCATTTGTTGTGTTTAAGGAAACCACTGTTGAAATTGATGAGGATGTATAGCTCACTTGGTTGCTACCGCTAGCTAACATACAGTGAGTATGAATAGATGGTTGGTTTTGATTGGAGAGTTGTACATCATCTTTACAAACAGGAGCTCTATGATCCACTGTTACACATAAAAGAGAGTACGATATTCTATTGGCGCTAAAAAAGAATCAAACATTACTGTCATTTCTAATCTCAATATGTTTTAGCTTATACCTCTTTGCATCAATTTTTTTTCAATGTCACATTATAGTTCACATTATCGACTTCCAATGTATAACATACTATATTCAAAAGATCTTTAAATTTAATATCTTTAAGAACTAAAATCTCAAAATTACTATAATTAACATAACTCTCTTCTCCATCACTACACTCTCTCACTTTTCTCTAAAATAAATAACAAGTACATCATACTCCATAGGAACTGAAAAAAATATTACAAATAAACTCTAAAAAAATTCAGAATAAATAGAAAATAGTAAATAAAAAATTTTAATATTTTTTTAAAATAATTTATTATAGCGTCACGTGGCAGCATATGATTGTGTCACATGGCGCAAAACAGTGCAGCATCGCAAACAAGGTTCGTGATGCCGCAACGAGATACGTACATTGTGCGCATCTCGGGGCCATCTCGGTCCTGACCTAGATTGCCCCCCTAGCACATCTCGGATCGGAGATTACCGAAAGCAGATGGCGGTGAGTTGCCTACAGGCCGCCGTATGGTTTCAACCAAACACACTAAAAAAAACTATTTTTTCTAACTGGATTTCAACGTTTTTTATACTATTCTAACTCATTTTCACGTTTAATTCATCAATAACATACGTTTCTAATTTCAAATTTAATTTTTATCTAATTTCTAACTAATATTAAATTTTTAAAAAGTTTAAAAAAACTTTGACTTTTTTTTTATTCGAAGTGACAAATATATTGGGTAACACTCGATCTATGCAACGACAACTTTAAAAATATTCGTCCAACAATATAATTTTTGGTTCAATGAAAAGAAACGAAAGAAAGTTTATATTTTTTATTTGAAGTATAAATATTTTATTATGAAAATTTTGAATAATAAAAAATAATAAATTATGAATTAATTATAAAATAAAATAATTATAAAATTTAAGAGTTAGTTATAAAATTTTCCCTCTTGAAATCATATATTTAGTTTCAATACAATATTGTCAGTATATCTCGGCAATTTTTTATTTTTTATTTTTACGTTCCTCGCATAGTTTATTTATATTTGTTATATCAATAATTTTTTTATTTTGTATTAAAATATATAAATTGCCCAGCCCATCATAAATATCATCACTCTAATTATATTTTATCATGGTTTGGTTCGGCTTTCTGATTGTGGGCCCAAATAAAACTTTGATTACAAAGATGTGAGAGTTGGATCGTATACCAGAAATGGCAAAAAGGCATAATTCCGGTAGATAAAGGGAGCTGTTAAATTTGATTCACCTAGCTGCTAAAAAGTTGGTTGTGGGAAAGCGAAAAGTTTTTGTAGTAATGAAAATTATGTGATAGAAGACAAGAGGACAGGGCTGGTCCAGCATTTAACAGTATCACATGGCTGGTAATTATGGACTGGAAAAGTATGCGATATCTTCACGTACTGACCTTCGCAGATCTAAAAACAAGTTGTCGGGCGAATGGGGATGTAGATGTACAAATTCCACGTGCTAGGCTGTTTTGGCCCATAAAAAATATAATATAAAATATGAAATTAGATAAAGATCTTACCGATGCACCAAATGATGAATTCAAATTTCCAAATATTGCTCGTTATAGCTATTACTAAGATTATTAGGTAATTTATGGCACTTCACATATTATTACCCCAATATAATCATGCATATAATGACCTAACTTTTCACATGTGTAATTTAAATGAGCTTAATGAAAATAAAAGAAAAGATTTCCTTACTTTTAAGTTAGACAGGTTTTTTCATGGAATTGATGGGCTTGAAAAGAATGTAAAGAGTGGACATTAACTAATAGAACATTGTAGTATAGTAATAGGATTACTGAGCCAATTATTATAAAATTTGTTACGTTTTGCAGCAAGGTTAATTAATCGCCCTGCCTGCATGGCAACAAACTCTCTTTCATCATCAATACATGATAAGATTATTTTTTTTAAAAAAAGAAATCAGAAAAAAAAACTAGATGATAAGATTAAAGATAACAATTAGAAGAAACACATCTGCACAGCTAATTAATATTCAAAACAAAAGGCTAGCTATAAAAACTAAATAGACTTTAATAGAGTCTAAAAAGGACGATATTAAATGAAATAAAAGTACTTTAGGTAAGAGTCCAAATAAAATTCATTCCTCTAGTGCGTGTGCGTCGATTGAATAGTGTCACGGCTTTCCAGTAACGCTAGCTAATACTGTGGGCCGTGGCAAAGAATCAAGATGTCTATTATTATTAAGCACATGATAGAACACAACAATTAGGAATGGGTAGACCAATAAACTATGTATATAGCCGGATCCTTGTTTAACAGTGAGTACTAAAATGAATAAGTAACTAACGACCAAATACCTAATAGATTTAATTGATCATAATGCAGATCAATCTGAACAACGGGTTAAATGTGTGGCTCAATCATGGTGCCACCTTTACATCCTAATGATATTTATATTACCATCATTAGTATTGGGTCCAATGTGCTTTCTTCAGATTGGAGCAACGTGCAAGAGATCTGCTCATTAGGCAACAGTGAAAGCTCATTTTTCGGATACCCATTACACTGCTTGTATATTAGGTGGAGTTGGTAGGGAAGTATCTCTCGTTAAGTGCGCGGAGCCCCTTCTTGCTTTTTGCGGAAGCCCACCTCTCTCAATTCACTCATATCTCATATTCAATATGCAAAGTAATCTTTGACCAATGGTAAGAAAAGGAAACATGCATGTAAGAAAAAGAGTGCTTAGCATGCATGTATTGTGTGTCCTTTGGTCAATGGTTCTCACAGTTTTTTTTTTTTTTTTAATGGGCAAGTAATTTTGAGTAGTTATGGTAGTCCTTTGGTCAATAACATGCAAGTAATATGAATTCTGCAAGAGCAGAAATTTTAATTTTATGTGTACTCAAACTGCCTTGACTGGTCCTCAGAGTCCCTTGGCAATGGTACCAATCAATTAAAAGAGAGATGTTTTGTGTGAATTCTATTAAAGCAGAAGCAAGAAATGCATATTAGTGGCTGACTGCAGTTACGGCAGCTATTTCCCCATCATATATGTTTATTACTATTTTTATCTTATTTTCTCAAACTTCTTTTCTTTTGCGTATAAATTTCTTCTAGGAAAGATTTCTGTATTGACGGTCACTTAATCAAAGAAAATTTGCTCCAAATACATAGTGACACATTTAGATACGAGCAAAGGAAATATAGAAAGAATCCTAAATTGTTGTCGGTTGTATTCGGAAATTGGAATCACTTGCTAGTCAAAGCACGCACATGGAAATATTAATTTCTTTGATGGCTGGGTTGAGAACCAAATTGAATACTCTAATTATAAAATAAAAGAAGATATTGAGCGATCCGCTCGCTATATATGATTTTGCAAAATCGAGGGCTGGCTATCCGAATGCATATTTCATACATGGGATCATTAAATTATTCAACGCGTTTACCTTGGCCGAAAAGGGAAACAGAATAGCCCAGTATCATTACTTGCACACACGTACAAGTACTTATGCGAGGCGCGATTAATTAAAAGAAAAACAAAATCGTTGTCATAAGATTTTCGTACACTTTATCAAGAATCTCCGTTGGCTCAGTTTGTGATTATAGGGTAACCACGCAGAGCTGGGGGGCATTTTTCTGATATCTGATTTTGGTTGTCTTTGACTCTTGCGTTTTTTTTTTAAATGAATATAAATATAATCAATCCAGTCCCCCACCTTACACGATAGAAATTCGTTACGTTGAAATGAAATAGGAAAAAAGTTGCGGAGCAAACAAACAAAATCTCCGTCCTTTATGCCTTTTAATTGTTCGATGAAGTTGGAAGAAACCAAATATATTCATATTTAGTAAGAGAATAGTGTGTGGTTTCCTGTCAATTCCATGCATATCACAGTCCACATGGTGTCATGCCTGACGAATGTACATAGTTATTAATGTCCTGTTATTTTTAATAACCTTAAGATTTTAACGCTGTCATCCCCTTCAAGTTGGTATAAATTAAACTTTAATAATAACTTTTATTTTAATTAAACTATTATCCCTCTACTTAACTAAAAAAAATAAAAATATCCTCACTTTTAATAATATTTTAATTATGTGACAAAATTATGAATGTATTCTTATTTTTTTAATTAAATAAAAGAGATTACAGTGTAATTAAAATTAAAATCATTATCAAAATATAATTTATACTAACCTCAGAGGATAAAAGTGTTAATACCCCTTTTGAATGAGAATGATAGATACAAATACATATATATGTATATACAAATTACAATGGCCGGAAAAGGAAAAATATAATGGGTGTTGAGTAGACGAAATATATATTGTAGCGCGGTGGGCTAAAAGTCGTCCTCCGAAATCGTTTCTGGCATTTGAAGCTATTATTGGCGTACATTTCCCATTTTCGTTTAAACATAGGCGTGTGCCATAAATAGGGTTCATTATTTTAAGTAAATTTTTTATAGCCATAATTATAGTTAATTTTTCGTAGTAAAAAATAAATAATTGAATAATTATATCTCTAAATTATATTTTCTCTCTCTTAAATATTTAACTCATTTCTTTAAAAAAAATTAAATTTTTTATATTTATTTTGTAAATGAATGCGTATGAAAATATAATGTGATCAAATGTAAAAGATATTAAGGGATTATGAGAGATTTGCACAGCTTTAAGAAAAAGATGGGAATAGAGATTTGCACAGCTCGCCACTTGTGCACGTGCGCAAAAGAGGCATGCGTGCGTGAAAGATTTGCTTTTATTTTTATAATTAATTTAATTTGTTTCCACTTAGTTATAAGGACAATAAAGTGATTTCTCCTGAAGTTCGCATAGGAAACTTAAATTGATTTAATAGAAAATGGACGAGGATGCTAAAATGAGAAATTAGAATGGAAGGTGGATTTTGTTTAATTTAAGAGTAACGTTAGATATTTTAAATTATATTTTTATAAAATAATGTAACAAATAATTATTAAATAGTGAAATAATAAAATTTTTTAAAATTATTAATTAAATTATTTTATCATTCAATAATTATTTAACACATTATTTTTTAAAATATAATTTAAAATAAATAATGTTAAACATTATAAATAATATTTTAAATAATATTAAAAAAATAATATATTAAATAAATATTAAGTATAATAAATAATTTTAAATTATTTTGTTACTCAATACTTATTTAACATATATCTTAAATACTTAATATTACTTATTTAAAAAACCATTTTAAATACCCAGTGTTACTTTTAATTCAATGGCCAGATTCTTATCATGTGCTGTGACTATGGGGTTGGCAATTGATGAGTCTCTTATCGCGATTTTTTTATTCCTTTTATTCTTACTTTTTCATTATATTCTTAACGATTTTATTATGGTAAAATGATTTTGTGTCACATGTTTAAATTATAAAATTTTATAATAGTTATATCATATTTTTAGTTTTTTTTTTTTAAAGGGTTAATGGGTTAGTTCAAGTAACATGGTAAAAATAACTAATGGGTTGTCTTGTTTATTTTTTTGACCTAACAAATCAATGTTTGAGTTTGAGTCGATTAAATTTAACGAGATTTGTTTACAATATAAAAGAAACTGTTTTAATACCATTCGATGCTCAACCTACCTCACACAAGCATATACATCTATCAATCTTTCTTTTTATATATAAAAAAAATAATGTTAAATATTTTAAATTATATCTAAAAAATATGTGTCAAATAAAAATTGAATGTAATAAATAATTTTAAAATTTATATTATTTTATTGTTCAATATTTATTTAATACATCATTTTTTAACGTACAATTTAAATTTTATAATATTTAATTTTTTTTTAAAAGAACTAAGTCACAGCCTTTCAAAAAGATGATTAACTTTAAATTTTTTCATAATAAGAAAATATCTAAAAAGCTTTATTCTAAGAAAAAAGATTATATAGAAGGCAGTGAGTGGAAAGTCACAGCAACAATGAGTGATATCACACTTATTAAATAATATTTTATTTCAAATTTTTATTCTAAATTAATGTATTAAATAATTATTAAATAGTAAAATAATATAAAATTTAAAATAGTGATATTAAACTTTTTAAATAATGTTTCAATTTTTTTTTATTTAAAATAATGTGTTAAAAAATTATTAGACGATGAAATAATATAATTTTTAAAATGATTAATTGTGGCACTTCACCACTTAATAGTTATTTAACACATTATTTGATGTTAAAAAACTTAAAATAGTATTGAGAAAATATAGCCTTATTCATTTCAAAATTACTATTTATTAAAATAGTTAGTACTTATTTAACGTATTATTTAAAATAGAAAATAAAAAAATCATTTAAAATATATTATTATTCAAAATTAATTACATGTTATAAAAAGGAATTGAATTAAACATGATTTCTGAAAAAAAAATCGTCAACTTGAATTTTCAAGATCGAGATGTTAAAAGTAAAAATCCTACAAAATTATTAACAATAATGTTACAAATTTTAAAATTTAAATTTTAAATAAAGTGTCAAATAACTATTAGTTGAATAATTTTTATAAATTTTAAAATTATTTATTATTATTTTTTTATACTTTATTTAAAATTTAAAATTAAATTTAGCACGTATAATATTATTTAATTATTAATAAATGAGATTTTATTTTTATTTTTTTGTTTGGAAAAGAGAGTTTTCGGCATTTACGCTTGTTTGATTTAATTTACAGCATTTGTCTTTTTTTTTTATAACTGATTAAAATTAAACTGCATACATTGAAAATATTATTGATTCTCTCTGAGTCTTTTTTTAAAATAAGTTTTCTCGGTGAGAGTAGGCAAAATTTGCTAATTCCATGCAATTTTATAGTCAGTAACATTCGGTCAGTAGTAAACGTGCGTGTCACCAATATACGCAGATTGCAGACAATACGAAAAGTTGGGCCGGTGCTTGCCAAAATTATTAACGTGACGAAAATACTAATTTATATTTTGATTGCATTTGAAGCAAAAGCGAAGAAGTAATCCGCTCATCTTAAAGGTGTGTCTTCTCCCGATTCTTCCTACTGTAACGTTTCGAGAATTCAGATCATCATTTCGGCCAGAACAGTAATGGCCATAATAAAAGACGACAACTAAAATTTAGATCCTTTAGAAAAATATATATTTTTTCTTTTGGTAAGAGCGAGTACAATTTAGCTGTCTTGCGTTTTTGTTGGTACAGCCATTCACATCCTTTGGCGATTGCGTTATCAGTCACGATGTAACATTTCACTGTTTTATAAAGCTAATTGATGGGTATGTACAACTATAAAGTATGATTTGGCCGTTAAATATGACAGTGATGTATTACATATACTATCTTTTTTGCTTTATTAATAATTTATCTTTTAGTAAATCTCTTCGGAATTTTTTTTGGTAAAAACAAATCTTGATTTTTTTTGTGTCTATTTGAGTACCATTAATCTGAAGTGGTAGTAATGTAACCTTCCTTAAAAAAAAAAAAAATACAAAACCCTGTAGTACATGGAGTTTAAATATTAAATTAATAATAATTAAATGCATAACTTAGATGAAAGTAGAGGTGACGATTCTTATAAATAAATAGTATTCGTATTATATTAATATATGTATTAATAAATTTTTATTATATTTGTAAACGATTTATTTATGTAAATGAATCAAATATTTAAATACAAATTTAATTTATTTAATATGCGAATTACACGACACACACAATTAAACATATTTAAATAAATTGATCAAATATAATTTATTTATACGATTATATACAATTCGATTTATTTATAATTATATTCGATTAAATGAATAATAACATTAAATTCGATTCATTTATATAAATATTTATTTATAATTTAACTAAACATGATTTAAACAAATTAATAAATTATATACATCGAACATGTAATCAATATCATTAATAAACAGATAATACAAATTTAATTAATTTATTAATTATATCAATTTTTTATATTTATATTTATTTAAAATATATTAAATTCATATCAAATAATCTATCTTATTAATCCTGATTAAAAGTAATATAAGCAATATTTGTGTTAACAGTGTTACATATTCATATTTATTTTTCAACGGTGAAAGGCGGACGGCATATATGCATATAAGAGGTCGTCACAAGGTCCAAATTGTCTGATTATCTTGATTTCTTCAATAAATATAATGCCGTGTGCACGCGCTGAAGATGCGTCCCAGATAAAAACAGCAGCTTCAATGATAATGATTCTCCCACCTGTCTCTCGTCTGGCTCTTTGGTTTTACTGACGGCCTTACCATTTCCACGCCGTTTCTTCGAAATCAAGTTGATTTATTTAAAGTAGTTTTTTTGTGTGAACCAACTCGGTCACTATTCAGTCAGTCGTATAAATAAACATCCATCTATCTACGTATCTCTCGTCACGTTCGGATTCTAACAAAGGTTCGCGTGGTTTTATCGCCAGATGGCCAGAGACAGAGTAAGTTGAACACTCTTCTAGAAACAGTTGGTCAATATACTTATCACATTGCCGTTCCAGGTCTGTGTTGGGAATCTCTATGCTATTTAGCTCCAAGGCAAAGCACTGTTCTTTGTATTGGAGTTTTGGGTTTTGACTTTTGCCCCTCTTCATCAGTTAAATGCAAGCTCAAGCTCAAGCTCAAGGGGGCCCTTCTGGTTTAAGCGTGGTTTCTTTCTATTAGCAGCTGGTATATACGCTACCCTTTTCACTTTTCAAGAAAGATGCTGAGCTTTCTGATGCCTTTTTTCATATTTCTCAGTTCTCTTCCTTTTATCTCCTTTTGTCTTTTTTTTTTTAAAGATTGACTGGCATGATTGAACAACAATCCCTGATTTCATTTTCAATATCATTGTTCTTTTAAAATTTTGTTCGACGCGGTCCTGGCTTTATTTATATGTTATATTGTACTTTTCGTCGATTATTTTGAATAATTTACTGATGGTCCTGGTTCTTTAAACTATTTGTTTACAACTACATTTTTATGAACTAATTCCGTATCCTATTTTTCTTTTTAAAAACTCAATCCATCTTCGATCACGTGTTTGCTTTGGCATTGTATTCGGGAAGAACCTTTTCGGAGAGTTGCTGATTGGAAAACTCTGAGCAACTTTGTATTCCGCTATTCCCCATAAACGGTTATAAATTTGTTTTCATATCATTAGGAAGCAACTCAAAACTTTGGTTTTCTGCCAGAGTTGCTTTTCTGGCTCGCTCCACGTTATTTCAGCTCTGGATAATGGTTAGGGTTGAAAGCTGATAAGGCAAGGTACTGCACATTGATCCAGTGCAACAGAAAGAGGAGTGTGACATGATATCTCCTCTAGACAACTTCACTGCCGCTTGTATTTTGCTTTGGATAGCATATTTGACCATGACCCATTTTTTTTGGTCTCCGACTCCGATTAATTGTTTGAATAATTATGAGAACTTTATGCTTATGATAAAGGCACTATGCATTCTGTTTCATGATTTGAATTCCTTTAGCTAAAAATCTTAAGCTTGGTGGTTTTCATTTCATTACTCGTCTTGAAGAAATCAATTCTCAAAACAACGGTCGTATAACACATCATTTTTCTGATATATTTGCAGGGACTGAGATTAAAGGAAATTGACCAGAATCTCGAATAACTGAAAATTTCTGCAGTATTTCACGTGAAGTATTCAATCATGGCTTCTGAATGGATCACATCCCTCTCATGTTCAAGCTCTGTGATTCAATCATCTGAAGACTCGGCTCTTTCTTCGATATTTCAGTGGCTAAGATTCATTTTCCTCTCTCCATGTCCTCAAAGAGCCCTGTTATCTTCCATTGATCTGTTATTCTTGCTCACCCTCCTTGTATTTTCAGTTCAAAAACTTTATTCTAGATTCACAAGCAATATCCACCCCCGCTCTGAAATCAACAAGCCCCTTATCGGGAACAACAGAGCAGCTCTTAGAACTACAATATGGTTCAAACTCTCTCTCCTTGTTTCTGTTCTTCTAGCTGCATGTTTCACTATTATCTGCATTCTAACATTCACTAGAAGCACCCAATGGTCGTGGAAGCTAGTCGATGGGTTATTTTGGTTTGTTCAAGCCATAACTCATGCAGTGATTGCTATCTTAATCGTTCATGAGAAAAGATTTGAAGCCGTTACTCATCCCTTTTCACTTAGAGTTTATTGGGTTGCAAATTTCATCATAATTTCCTTATTTTCAGTATCCGGGCTCATTCGTTTGGTCTCTTCTAAAACAGCCCAAGATCCCAGTTTGAGATTGGATGACATAATCTCCTTATTGTCTTTCCCATTATCATCTGTCCTTCTGTTCGTTGCAGTTAGAGGATCAACTGGGATTACAGTGAACAGAGTTTCTGAACCTGAAATGGATGAAGAAACCAAATTATATGAACCTTTTTTGGAGAAAACTACTGTAACTGGATTTGCTTCAGCATCTATAGCGTCCAAGGCTTTTTGGTTTTGGATGAATCCCCTGTTGAGTAAAGGGTATAAAACCCCTCTTAAGATTGATGAAGTCCCATCACTTTCACCAGAACATAGAGCTGAAAGAATGTCTCAGCTCTTCGAATCAAAATGGCCTAAACCAGAAGAAAAATGCAGTCACCCAGTTCGAACCACACTGTTGCGGTGCTTTTGGAAGGAGGTTGCTTTCACTGCATTCCTTGCCATTGTTAGGCTTTGTGTAATGTACGTAGGACCACTTCTTATTCAAAGTTTTATCGATTACACTGCTGGGAAAAGAAGCTCTCCTTATGAAGGATACTACCTTGTATCAATTCTCCTTGTTGCAAAATTTATAGAAGTTCTGTCAACTCACCAGTTCAACTTCAATTCCCAGAAACTCGGGATGCTAATAAGGGCCACTCTTATCACTTCTTTATACAAGAAAGGGCTGAGGCTATCTTGCTCTGCACGGCAAGCTCATGGAGTGGGGCAGATAGTGAATTATATGGCCGTTGATGCACAGCAACTCTCTGATATGATGCTACAGCTGCATGCTATATGGTTAATGCCATTGCAACTTGGTGTTGCCTTGGGTCTCCTATATAAGTACCTCGGTGCAGCAGTCCTCACAACAATGGTTGGAATTATTGGTATACTTCTATTTAATGTGATGGGCACACAGAGAAATAACAGGTTCCAATTCAATGTGATGAAAAATCGTGATTTGAGAATGAAGGCAACAAATGAAGTGCTTAATTACATGCGTGTGATTAAGTTCCAAGCATGGGAAGAGCACTTCAATGAGAGAATTCAGTCTTTCCGTGAATCAGAATTTGGTTGGCTGACCAAGTTCTTTTACTCAATTCAAGCGAATATTATTGTGATGTGGTGCACACCAGTGCTGATATCAACTCTTACGTTTGGTACTGCACTTCTATTAGGAGTCACGCTTGATGCAGGCACAGTGTTCACTACAACAACAATCTTTAAGATCTTGCAGGAGCCAATAAGGACCTTCCCTCAATCTATGATCTCACTTTCACAAGCGATGATATCCCTTGGGAGATTGGATCGGTTCATGTTGAGTAAGGAATTGGTGAATGAGTCCCTGCAAGGAATGGAGAGTTGTGATGGTAGCCTTGCTGTGGAGGTTAAAGACGGGGTATTTAGTTGGGATGACGAAAGTGGAGAGGAGTGTTTGAAAAATATAAACGTGGAGGTCAAGAAAGGGGAGCTTACTGCTATTGTTGGGACTGTGGGATCTGGAAAGTCTTCTCTCCTGGCCTCTATTCTTGGTGAGATGCACAAAATATCGGGAAAGGTATGAGTTCTGCTGTACAATGTTTCCAAGTTTCCCTTTTCTCTTTGTTAATTTAGTTATCCGAGTACAAGTCTAGTAGGAAGTTCATTCTGCATACCTGAAACACCAAAATCATATGATCACCACAAAATGCTATAATATTTGATAACTAACAAAAATTATATGCTTCTTCTCAAACAGGTAACAGTTTGTGGGACAACTGCCTATGTGGCTCAAACATCATGGATTCAAAATGGGACCATTGAAGAAAACATTCTCTTTGGTTTGCCAATGAACCGGGAGAAGTATAGGGAAGTTATTAGGGTTTGTTGCTTGGAGAAAGATTTGGAAATGATGGAATATGGAGACCAGACCGAGATTGGGGAGCGTGGCATCAATCTCAGTGGTGGACAGAAGCAGCGGATACAACTCGCTAGAGCTGTTTATCAGGATTGTGATACCTACCTTCTTGATGATGTCTTCAGTGCTGTAGATGCTCATACTGGATCAGATATCTTTAAGGTGATATGATTACTTATACTCTTGCAAGTATGGAAACTACGTGAAATTAAATGACTCGTTTTTCATTACATAGTAATCAGAAACATTCTGGTTTATCATGAAAAACAGAGTCAGAAAGTTGTTCAGAAACTCACTAACATGACAAGGAAAATGCCAGATAACAAATGGAGCTCCAATGCTTAAATGCGTCGAGTTAAAAATCTAATAGATGCTTCTGAAAGCAATGGAATTGTATTTCATGGACTATGTAAAAGTAAAGGAGAGTGATTCTTACTTGTGTAGTCCTTTCATATCAAGCACTAGATATGCTGCCACATATTACTGGAAATAAATGCTAATGAGGGCTGTTCTACTGCTGACTACACATGCATTTCTGTTCACTAAATAAACATAAAGATGGCTATGATTTTGTATCAGAAGGCTATACTTTGTTATTGTAATCTGTGTAAGTTATAGACTTATTTTGCAGCTATATCAGTAGTTCTACTGTGCATAAAATAACAATAACAATGAAGCAAATTCTGAGATCTAGCTAAACCCTTGCAATGCCTTCTTGTAGGAATGTGTAAGAGGAGCTCTCAGAGGCAAGACCATATTACTGGTGACTCACCAAGTTGACTTCTTGCACAATGTTGATCTTATCTTGGTAAATATGGTTTCTATTTCAATCTTCATATGTTTGCTTGTCTGGTGAAAAGGCAGAAAGAAACAATACTAAAACAAATATAAACATTTATTTACAAATTTATTTCAATTTCAGGTCATGCGAGATGGGATAATAGTGCAATCAGGAAAGTATAATGCTTTACTAAATTCTGGGATGGATTTTGGAGCATTAGTAGCAGCCCATGAAACATCCATGGAGCTTGTTGAAGTTGGCAAAACCAAGGCTGGCGGAAGTTCCTCCAAAACACCAAAATCTCCTCAAAGCTCCTCCAACTTTCGGGAAGCAAATGGTGAAAATAAGTCTACAGACCAATCAAATTCTGATAAGGGAAATTCTAAGCTCATTAAAGAAGAGGAAAGAGAAACTGGTAAAGTCAGCTTGCAAGTGTATAAACTATACTGCACAGTAGCATTTGGGTGGTGGGGTGTAGTTGTAGTGTTGGTGTTCTCTCTGGCATGGCAAGCGTCTCTAATGGCTGGTGATTATTGGCTGTCATTTGAAACTTCAGCTGATCGAGCTATGTCATTCAATCCTTCTTTATTCATTGGTGTCTATGGAATTATTGCAGCTCTGTCATTGGTGCTGTTAACTATAAGATCCATTGTTGTGACACATATGGGGCTTAAGACAGCCCAAATTTTTTTCAGCCAAATTCTTCAAAGCATCTTGCATGCCCCAATGTCATTTTTTGACACTACGCCTTCAGGAAGAATTTTAAGTCGGGTAAGAACTAAGCTGCAAGTAGGAGTCCTGGTTTCTCCATGCTAGTTTCCTTTTAGTACGTGGAAGAATCTAATTCTCTTTTGACATAGTCCAACAACTTAAGGGTCACTATAAAATTAAATGACTAATGATTTCTTTTTCTCTTTTCAGGCATCAACAGATCAAGCCAACATTGATCTCTTCCTCCCATTCTTCATTAGCATTTGCATTGCCATGTACATCACACTACTCAGCATCATCATCATAACATGCCAGTATGCTTGGCCAACCGTATTCTTATTAATACCCCTTGCTTGGGCGAATTTCTGGTACCGGGTATGAGCTATCTTTCTAACTTGTTGGCATTAATTGCTTTTTTATCAGAATTCCCTCACAGAAGTGGATGACACACTATCACAGTTAATGTGCCTTGCTTTTATTTATTTTTTCTTCCTTTTTTGGCTGTTAATAATTTGAATAATTATGATTACGCTGATTGAGTGAGCCTAGAAGGCATATTTTCCCCGTTTTGGAAAAGTGTAAGTCTCAATAACTGTTTTTAATCATTGGCTAAGTTTCCAACTTTGGGTTTAGCATCAAATCTTCTCTGAAATAGACGGTCAAAGTCCTTGAGATGAAATCAGTATCTGAACCTCAATTTTTGACAATCTAATTTCATAATGAACTCCTGCATGATCTTCCAATTGTAACTTCTACTTTGAACGGAATCTTTTACTCCGATGTTAAAAACTTGACTGCATATCAGAATGAGGATAAATCAAACTCATAAATTCTCTTCTTCTGATTGCAGCAATACTATCTTTCAACATCTAGAGAATTAACTCGCCTGGACTCGATCACCAAAGCACCTGTAATTCATCACTTTTCAGAAAGCATCTCTGGGGTTATGACGATCCGTGCTTTCAGAAAGCAAAATTTGTTCTGTCAGGAAAATGTTCACCGAGTTAATTCCAATTTGCGTATGGATTTCCACAACAACGGATCCAATGAATGGTTGGGTTTCCGTCTGGAACTACTGGGAAGTATCATTTTCTGTGTTTCCACTGTGTTTATGATCTTGTTACCCAGCAGCGTTATAAAACCAGGTAATTATATATGTATTTCTCAACATGTAATTTCAATTTGAGTGACACCTCTTGAAGATGTGCTATGTCAAACACTTAATTCTGTTATCTATCTTCTCATTTATATACATATTGACATTCTGTCTTACAATCTGGTTTGCGGGATTGGGATTCTTATTTTCACCCTTACAGACTTCTTATAATGAATTATAAATATCTTTTTGTAACTTTTTAATCATTATCTCATATGTGAATAAGGTTGTTGGGAGATGAGGCTTAAAATTGACACTAAAAGAAAGTTAAATGTCTAGTTGAACCCCATGATTTTGATTGCTTTTATAGTAAATGAATGATGTTTTATTTGAAGGTTTTTTTTTTCTTTTTTGAGTATCTTGATTATGTGATGAGTTATGTATAATGCAGAGAACGTTGGGTTGTCTCTCTCATATGGGTTATCCCTCAATGGTGTGCTGTTCTTCTGCATATATATGAGTTGCTTTGTTGAAAACCGGATGGTTTCTGTTGAGAGAATAAAGCAATTCACAAACATACCATCAGAAGCTGCTTGGGAGATCAAAGATCGTCTTCCTCCTCCAAATTGGCCTGCCCATGGCAATGTTGACCTCAAAGACTTGCAGGTGATTCATTTGTAATTGGGATGTGATGGAATGACAGCTTAAAAGATGAGATGATACAAAGAACGACCTCCCTGAAAACAATGGTCTATTAGAACTTAGTAGAGATTCTACAGAACAAAATGTCTACAACCTTATCTCAATTAACCTACAATTATTGTTAGTCTTGGAATTTTCTTTAATCTTGTCTTGGTTAAGTCATGATATTTAAATATTTATGTATTAAAAAACTTTGGCAAACAGGTTAGATATCGTCCCAACACTCCTCTGGTTCTCAAGGGTATTACTCTCAGCATTTATGGGGGAGAGAAGATTGGTATAGTTGGTCGTACAGGAAGTGGAAAGTCAACTTTAATCCAAGTTTTCTTTAGGCTGGTGGAACCTTCAGGTGGGAAAATAATTATAGATGGTATCGACATTTCCATTCTGGGGCTTCATGACCTTAGGTCTCGCTTTGGTATCATCCCTCAAGAACCTGTCCTTTTTGAAGGAACTGTCAGAAGCAACATTGATCCTATTGGCCAATATTCAGATGAAGAAATATGGAAGGTAAACTTGGGATTCATGTTTCCATATATGCCTCACCACATCTTTAATCAAATATTTTGGCTCCATTTCTTGCATTATCTGAAATATTGTTATTTCTGCAGAGCCTTGAACGTTGCCAACTTAAAGAAGTGGTAGCTTCAAAACCTGATAAACTCGATTCTTTAGGTAATTTTCTTCCTTCTTTTTCCCTACTTTGCGTGTCAAATTTCAGTTCTATTTTATTAGGCAGATATATCTTTTTAGCAGCTAAAACTTACCAAAATACTTGATTTCATAGTGGTTGATAATGGGGACAACTGGAGTGTGGGACAAAGGCAGCTTCTCTGTCTGGGAAGGGTTATGCTAAAGCGCAGCCGGCTCTTGTTTATGGATGAGGCAACTGCTTCTGTTGATTCACAAACTGATGCTGTCATTCAAAAGATAATTCGAGAAGATTTCGCTTCCTGTACAATTATCAGCATTGCTCACAGAATACCAACAGTCATGGATTGTGATAGAGTTTTAGTTATAGATTCAGGTGCGTGCTTCTTTCTACGCCTCCATTCACAGGTCATCATGTGCTCTGCAAGTTACCACAAAGATCCAATCTAGAACATCACTTTTTCATCTTCTGTTTTGGGAAATCTCCTTCTCTGGTTTTGGGAAATTGAGCATTATTTTGCTCTTCTACGTTTTTATTGACACCAGAAGATTTTACATTTCTTCAAAAAAAATTGGTTCTAGAAAAGTTGAGAAAGTCAAATATCTTCCTGTTTTTCCCACTCTATCCTTTTTCTGGGAAGATGCATTCAGGGATTTTAGGAGGCAATTTAATCATCTATCATTACACTCAAATGATATTGCTCAACAGCATTGTCATGATAGTTGCTTCATCCACATGCAACTTAAAAACTCTTCATTAACTTTTTTACTGGAGCGAAATTTAAAGCTTTTCAACCTTTTATATCTACAATCTGTCGAGCCACTGAACTGTTTATTGAGTTTTATCATTTCTACAAGTGGCCAGATAACGATCTTGACATGGTGTAACAGATGAAGTTCATAACTAACGAGTAATTCCTTTCTTTCTCCTTGATAACAGGATGGGCAAAAGAATTTGACAATCCATCTCGTTTGCTTGAGAGGCCGTCACTCTTTGGGGCATTGGTGCAGGAGTATGCCAATCGATCAGCAGGACTCTAAAAGAAATCCTCCGTGCCTAATGTTGCTTTGAAGTGTTTGCTGCTGCGGAGTGATTGCAACTTTACTCGAGAACCACCAGTGCAACTTCTCCCGACAGAATCACATGCAACCACTGAGTCTTGGAGCAGAAAAAGAATTGGAACTTTGTATGAACTCATGGGCATACTTTGAAAAGTTGATATATAGTAGTCGAAAAATGAAGCATGGAAATTATTAGAGAATTAGGAACAGTCGGTGTAGGCATAGTTTAAGCACCCTCCTCAACCTTCTGGTTCCGGGGAAGTACAACTGTACAAGTGTTACATAATAAAGCCTGCCATGATTTTTCATTGAGCAATTTGTTCTTCTCAAAAGTCTCTTTGCTACATGTTCTTATTGACTCGACTATGATAGCTAGTGCATTTAGTTTTGTTATTAGCTCCACTCTTAACAGTTGCATAAACCACAACACGAAAAGCGATGCATCATTTTCAATATTGTCAACAAATATTGGATCGGTTTAATTTGCCGGTATGGTATTTTAATTTTAAAATTTATATTATTTTATTATTTAAAATATTAATTTAAAAAATATATTATTTAAAAAATATAGTACTATTTTTAATAAAATAAAATTTTCTTAGATGGGGCATGGATATTGAGTCTTGGTATGGATTCAAATATTATTCGGGATTGGATAATCAAAGATGTTCTTTTTCTCTAAACTTGATAAAAAGTAAATAACAAATTAAGCTAATATGAATCTTAAAATAAACTCCAAAGAGCAAATGAACTACCAATTAAAGTCTAAAAAAAAAAAAAATTTAACTGCCAGTATACTGACCCACTTAGACTTAAGCTCAAAAAGAAAATGTTACAAAGTTTCTCAATTCCTATACATAATCCGCCTATTAATGAAGGATTATTCGACCATACTGACTAAATAATGTTACTGAGTTTGACTATAAATACCAATCCTCGTATTTAGTTATTGATCTCCCTTCAATTTTTTATTTTTTTATTTACAAATCATCTTACAAACTAACTAGTATTCCAAGCCAAAAAACAAACCTAGTATTTGTTGTAAATCAATTTACAAATCATATTCATTATAAATTAATTATAATGAATAATTGATAACCTTTTAAAAACGCACATCTTGTTCACCGTTTTGTACTCCTTTCATAAACGCACCGTTTAAAGTCTTTTATCCGCAAAAGATCTAAATTCTAAAACCCCAGCGGAAACCCTAGAAACCGGAGAGACACAGAGCGAGCGATGGGAAGATCAAGAAGGAAGTACAAAAATTCGAGGACGAAGGTTCGAGTGGGCCTCCCAAAGAAGAACCCACACGCCTTCAAACCAGCCTTCTCTCTCCCTCCGAAGCTTCGATCTCTCGTCGATGAGCTCCCCGAATGGGACGATAAAGCTAGCGTCATTCAAAACTACAAGTCGTTCGGCTTCGTTTCTAACCCTAACTTGCTTGGCGTCCGATCTCGCACTTCTCACATCGTAGAGAGCGATTCTCTCCAGGTGCCTCAGCCGTCCGATGATCCCGCCGACGAGTTCGAGCCCATCGATTCTGGCAGCGATCTCGAGGAAGACGGTCAGTTCTCCTTATCTCTCCCTGTTTTAAAAACTTTAATGTCATTCTATCTGCTTTGGATTATTTTTTCTTTTTAAGTTATTGCTTGTATATGAAGACCTGGTTGTGACCTGTGATTTTAATTACTTATGGAGTTTTATTATTATTATTATTATTATTATTGTTATTATTATGCGTTGAAGAATTGGATTTCCTTGCATTAGCAGCTCTAATGGCTAAACATGGCTCATTCAATTCAATGTTTGTTACCAAGTGTCAGTATCTTGATTTGATGAAGCCTGAAGAATTAAAGTATTCATTAATTTGATACGTTAAGGATTAAACTTCTTTAATGTCACAAATCCAGTCATGTGGAAAACACCAAAGTTAATCAACTTGATAGTGCTAATTTTTTCCTCAATT
This sequence comes from Ailanthus altissimus, assembly GCA_946807835.1. NCBI lineage: Eukaryota > Viridiplantae > Streptophyta > Magnoliopsida > Sapindales > Simaroubaceae > Ailanthus > Ailanthus altissimus. Next base: position 29,922,183 of record OX327684.1, read on the forward strand.
GTACCTTAAGGTTATGGCAACTCTCACTGGGTAATGTAGAAGATGGTTAGTACCAATGGTTTCTCCAGAAGTAAATGAATTGTTCTTGAAGGTTTATTCGTGGTCAGTCATAAATGAAGTTTGGTTATTTATGAAAATATGTGTGGAAATGATTTTTTATTTCTTTGGTGGTTTTCATGAGATTGGTTGATACAAGAAGCTTTTGAGTTTCTGTTGGCATTGTAAACTATTGGAACCTTCTAATCAGTTCTGAGGTTCTAAGATCTGTGATGTGCACGATTCTTCTGTCCCTGATTTGATAAATGCTGACAAATTTCTGTTTCTTTGAGTGAACAGATGTGAAATCTGCACTTGGAAAGAAGCGGAAGGATGGGAAGACAGCACCTTTGCAGCCTTTGACCACTATGCAGCGTGTCTATATTGGTCGACTGATTGAGAGATATGGAGATGACTATCAGGTTTATTATGCATTCTTATTTCAAGTATGGAGTTCTAATAACAGTTTTTGGTATTGATTTGTCTTCCTTGCCTTCTCTTTTGCATTGCAGGCAATGTTCATGGATACGAAACTGAATGCAATGCAGCATTCCATTTCCACCTTAGAGAAATTATGCAAAAGGTATCACATGTATAAAGATAAAAATCCCTTGATATTGTCCAGTTGACAGTGGCTGGGCTTTTTGTTTGGATTACTAGGGTTATCATAGAAGCAGAAGGTGATCCATAAGAACAGTTTCTTACAATGAATGGTAATATGGATCTGGTTTCTTTTGACTTGTATGTGCATTTGTATTGCTGCAAATCTAATCCTCGAAAATGATTAGTTTGTATGTGGTTTGCAAGAACAGGATATCTTCGTAGTGAGGAAATGTTTATCATCTCTTGTATGTCTGAAATGGTTGGTATGGAAGCGAACAATGCCTTGTGAGACATACACTGAGGGGAACTCCTGGTATTTTATGATTTTTTATGCAGAAGACTTTAAAAAGTTTTTATTGGTTCATCAGTTGTTGAAATATAGGAAATTTTCTCACTGAATCATTCATTTGTTGGATACAATGACTTTATTAAAGATTATTCATTTTGAGAGTATTAATCTCTAAATAGTTTGCTAGAGAATCATTCCATCTCGTTTTTGCTAAATGCACTGGAGAATATCAAAAACTGCAAGGGCCCATTTATTTGCTTATCAGAATTTGGTTGGTTTCTATACATCCCATGTTAAATCCAGAGGGTAATCACAAAGAGTTACCTAGCGCTTTAATGCATTTGTGAATAATATCAACCAATAGCAATTGCTTTTGGATTCTGGTCCTAAAAACATTTTTGCTCCTGTCGAACCATAGTGACCAAACAAAATTTGACTTCAGGGAAGCTTATGTTAGCATGGAGGAGTTTCACATATTTGATTTGCAATATATATGATATAAATTTCATTAACTCAACAACGATAATAATTCGAGAAAAACTCATCTCCTGGAAAATCTGGAAGTGTAACCAATAAGCGTTTTCATGTGTTTGCTTATTATGGAAAGTAGTGCACGATCTCTCTTGTAATTTTGTTTATATATACATACGTAATCTAACAGAACAGAAGTTTCTGATTTGTGAACTTTATTAGTGACAGTTATTCAAACGTGATGAGCATCATAATAAATAATAATATACAAAAGAACTGTGATAAGGACAGCAACTAAGTAATGATTATATAATCAAAAACAGAAAATAGTTCTGGTTATATAAAAATTCTGTATAGATAGTAACGAAGCAAAGAAAATAAATCTAATTTACGTTGGTAAAATTTTTACTATAGGAAAACAGGAAGATTACATTGATTAATGGCTAAATCTGAATTTTGCAAACCATAATTCCCAATACACCTAATAACGAAGAAAGGTTTCTAAGCAAAAGATTGCAAAATTTGCGGCAGCATCAACCCTAATTTATCGGCGACCATGATCAAACAGCGTCTTTAGTGTACTGCTTCTTAACTTGCTTCAACAACTGATCGAATGTGTCAGTTGTGCAAACAAGCACGATGGTATCCCCAGTTTTAAAGTCGAGATGACCAGCTACTGTCTGCTGAACAAATTTTCGGAACATGGGCACTGTCAGATACTTTCGCGGAACTTCGTATCTCTTGCCTTCTTCACCAACGGACATGGCTACATAGCCTCTAAGAGCTCCTACTTTATGACCCTTGACAATCGCCAATTTTCTGTAGGAGCTTGCCGAATCACCAAATCCAAGGCCTACCTTCTTAACCAATGAGCCGAGACTGCTTCCAATATGTCTTTTGGAAAACATGATTATCGGGGGGAAAAAAAAAAGAATTATCAAGCGGCAAGAATAGAGAAATCGCAGCAAAAAGTAGTTCTAGTTTTTAGTAGTAGTAGTGAAAACTAGAGCTCTCTCTCTAATACATATATATATAAGCAAAATCGTATAAATCCTTAAACAATGAGGATACCGATAGTAATTAGGTCTGCTAATTTTTAGAAACTTCTAATTCATCGCGGAAATATATATAATATACTTGTACTAGTACTCGAGTGATAAAAAATTTAAGTATATAAGTATCAAATCAAAAAAATATGAGGAGATATATAATATTTTGGTTTAATTTTTACCGCAGGCATGCATGGGTTTACACGCTTTCGCGTCCACGCTGTTCTTTTTACATGCAATTGTTTATCCAATAAGATTTTGACATGTCACTGATGCTCATGCTGGACGCTGGCACTGCAAATTTTCCTGATATATTTAGAAGGGAGAAAGAGATTTCTCTTAGTAAAAAAAATAGGAAATTAACTCAATTAAAAATTGGACAGTTTATTTGATATTAACTTGACTCCCAAGTATACTGAAAAGCAGTAATCCTATTCTATTCAGAATCTAGCTACTTCGCTAACTCGTTCTACACCATAACTACATTAAGTCCACCTTTGCATGGTGCATTCCTTTTTGGCATAGTAATTAAAATGCCCCTGATTTTTTTCTCTTCATTCAGATTCAACCAATGAACGGCCATGATAATTTAATTCGAGGAAAGCTTCTCTCCTTTATGGCGAATGTTTTGTCTTGTATAATGTTTCAGGCATTGATTAATCAGTTCGATGAAATCCTGCTGCCCAAAGTGGACGCCCCTCCTCATCTCACTTGTTAAGTGTGGATACTCATTCTTGTAATGGCTGACAAAATTGATAACTCTCCTACTATAACCAACACGGATTATGCATGTATATTTGATTTGTTATATTGAATTGATTCTTTCATCCGAAAAAAGAAAAACGTTTAGTTGTTTTTTGAATATGTTCGTTGTTGAATTTTTTTTTTTTTCTTGAAAGGGTTCGTCATGGTGTTGAAATAGCGTTATTACACCATGCCCTTCAATTACTTGCGTTTACACAACATCAACATGATAAGTCATCATTCAATACAAATTCTTTTCATCAATGTGTGTGAACCGTATTCATGAATGTTATTCAAAACATAAGCATCATAATCCATTACAACGACTCGTAACCCTTTGAAGAATCAATTCTACATGAATAATATATACAAACTTTATGCCAAACGCATATGCGGGAAATAAAACGAACTATCATAAATCACAGTGAATTTAAAGATTTCCTTGTTTTTGCATAAACCACAACTGGAAAAAGGAAGTTGCTTATAATTATACGCCCATGAATGCCCGACAATGGGATTCCCAATGCTCCTTTGCCTGCCGGACTCTCTCTACTCTTTCCATCTTAACCCGCTCCTCCCAGTACTCGCGGCAGCTGTTCACATAAAGCATGATTAAAGTAAGAAATTTTCAAGGGTTACATTATAAAAATTAGCACCACATATCAATAAATTCAGTCACTCAGCTTAGCTCCAATGATCAAACAGACATAAGTAATAAAGAACATAAGAAGAATGAGATCAAGCTAGTTTATCTTAGTTAAAGTGTACAGGGTTAACGTATAATGGATGGGAAAAGAGTGACAAACCTTCTGCTTAATAGAATGTTAAGCTCTTCCAAGTGTACGGCACCTTCATACACCCCTGCCTGAAACCAAATCAATCTGTATAATTAGCAAAACACAGAGATTTGATCACTTGATTGGTGTTCAAGATGTGGGACAAACTGTGAGAGGTGCTATACTCCATATATTCAAGGTGTTGATACTACTAAGTCTCTGATGAAGTATTGGCAAATATGTTCAAATCTAATGGGTTTTATTTAATTATGATCTTGCAAAGAAGATTCAAATGAATTCTTAACATATATAGTAGCCGTTCTTTCTGATATTTATTAGTCTACTTACAGATGATCTTTCCATAAGATGATTATTCACTCCACGGTTGTCCATTCAAAATTATGACAAGTTAGGAAAAAAAAATTATTGAGTATAGTTATAAATGTTACCTCTCTGCACAGGGGGCATTTTTCTTTGTGTTCTGCTGCCTTTAGTCCATCAACAATGGTCACTGATGCAGCAGAGCAAGCGCACATGTAGCAGAAAATATGACCGCATGTCAGAGAAACTGAATCAAAGACTGTGTCCTGTTCGATGAAGAGCATGGAAATAAAGGCCATAATTCAGCATTCAGTAAAATTCATACCATCCCTACTATTTTCTAAATCTAATAATATCTGAAATTCTGTTTGATCCCAAATATATTCTGATTAACAGATTGCACATCTAGAGGCCCGATTAGGACATGAAACTTTAGTTTGTACCTCCAAACTATGTACATAGATGGCATTAGAATCTGAGAAAAGTTATTCCAGCTAAATAACCTTTGTAAGTAATGGGAGAATGCAATCCAGACCCTCGTCTGGAAGCTTGGGATTAAAATGAACAGGATATTGATACTGATAACTTTTTGGTTTACAACAGGATATCAGATATTGAACCTCTACCTAGAACTGGACGAAAGACAAAATACATTAGCCTGGCTTCAAAAAGTCAACATATGCTCTAACACTATAGGCTTGTAGCATGATTTTTAGTGATGTGCTTCATTGAAGTTTGGTTGGTGTGCATTAAGCATAAAATTAATTTTTAGAGAAACAAAACGAAGGACTTACCAAGCATATAGAACAAGTCAAGTCAATATCCAACTTGACAGTATCAAAGAGCTCACAAGATAGTGATGGTTTACCGTCACTAAATGTGAGATAGCACCCTTCAAAAAAAGCAGGGGCCTTCCTTGGGTTGACTTTGGTTTCCCTTAAATTGATATGGAAAGCCATGAGCTCACACAGCCATGGTGACTGTAGGATTTCAATGTGCATACTTTGGGCTTGTGACCTGAAGGCTTGCCCTTGCTTAGAATAATGAACCTACCATCCAAAAAAGAAAATGATATAGTACGAAATGCCACAATTAAAATCAGCATATATTTTAATTTGCTTTTGAAAGTGGCATGAAAGATACCTTATCATATTTCTTCAGTATTTTTCGGATTGCAGTGGCGTTGATTAGTGCATAGGTAACCAAGTCCTTGCCTTCTTGAATTAAGGCTGTATGGGTGCCTTGCAACTTGCCTTTAAACCAAATTAAGCACTTTGAAAATCCAGAAGCCAGATGAAGCTCAAGCAGTTTCTGTGCACGCTCATTAAAGCAGCCTATTATAGCTGACATTTCATTTAGAAGGGAGGGGAAGAAAGTTCCATCGCAAACTGCAAATTAAGTAGAATAACTGAATTAGTATGAGTAACTAGTACAAAAAGAACAATGTTTCTTTTTCTTTTTTCTAATGAAAAAATTAAGAAAACAAGAAATGTAAATTAAACAGCTCCTTAGTGTATGGATGGAGGAATTTGAACTACTCAGGAACAATGATCAAATCATACATTTTCCCTGCAGGCAACAAAACATTTCCTTAACCCAATTACTGGTGGTGCTTTATATATAAACTCCGGTGATAAACTTCTACGGCCAGCAAACCTTTTCAAATTCATTTAAATTATTTATCATCCAAAAATGAATCCCATTACCCGTTTCTTTATCGTACGCAAAAAGCCATGAAAAGTCTTTTATATGAAAACAGAGTCCAGCTCAACAAGGGAAATAGAAACAATATGGAAGAGAGAGATGGGCGGTTGAAATTAGGGCTCACTTAAAACAAACCGAAAAGGAAAAATCGCTTAAAACGTTGGTTCAAGTTCAAGTTGCACAAAATCAATTGTTAATACTGCAGGAAATCTACAAAATACTAGCAACATAACCCCTTTACTCGGGGTGATTTAGCAAGGTTACAAATAAGATTTAACTTCTGATAAGAAAATAAGGAACCAGAAAAACATAATATCCTTTAATGTCGAAACGTTTGTGCAAAAAATCAATTCAAGAAAACAAAAAACAAACATAAACCCGGCAACGATAAGAAAAAAACCAATAAAATGAATCAATCTGATTGGATATATATAGAAAATACCAGGACATTGATGAGGGCAGGGTTGGGGATGGGGGTCAAGAACCCCATTAAGGTCTTTCTGAGAGGGAGTGTCTTTCCTGCACTTCTTCAAGATCTTCTTGAGCTTCTTGAAACCAACCCCAGGTAGTTTCTTCTCGTCTTGTCCTTGCATGTACTCCTGGTATTTCTTGCAGAACTTCATTTTTAATTCTCATAGAATCAGCACACTCGATTCCACTGATTCTTATATCTTAAACTGAAAGTCTGAAACTACAATTTAACAAACAAATGATGTAAGACTAAGAAAATGACTCCTTCAACTTTTTTTTTTCTTCTTTATCTAGGGCGACGATGATGCATTACTTCTAAGGTGTGTTGTTTTATGAATAATAACGGTCTCTGCTACTTGAGACGTATATAAAGGACAAATTGCCACATCGATAAGGTCAATTTCTCGGATATTTCTCGAAAACTCAAACAGACTTTACCACTGTTGATCTAAATAAATAAATAGCTGGCAGGGCCTTTACCACTTCAGAGAAAATCAGAGTTACATGTTCGTTACCAAAATTTGTTTATTTTCCGACACCTGCGTGACTTCATATCTTAAACCATATATTTACCTATATTTTTTTGTAATCACCGCCAAATATAATTTTATTGATAAAATAACTAATATTATATTATAGAACCATTGACATAAAATCAGAATATTATTAATACATTACGCTAATAAGATTTTCTATTGAAGCATGACCAAATCTAATCTTTTATCATAACATATACAAGTATACTTATAATCAATGATCATTGTTTTAATTAAAAACGAGAAATTTTACCTCCGTATAGGAGAAATAAAATAACCCTTACACAAAAGAGATAAAACAATATTTATATAAGAGGGACAAAAATAACCTTCACGCATGGGAGAACCATAAAATACTATTATACGATTACATCCTCTACAGATATTATATTAAACCTAATTAAGACATTAACCTAATATCAACATCAAATTAAAATACTAAATAATGTCAGATGGATGCGAGGGAGGTTTTAACTACCCCTGACAGTTGCTTTCCCATCAGATTTAGAGCTGTGCGGCTACTTGTGAGCAAATCATTGCTTGGGAGACATTGGCTATTAGCACAAAGGTGGATGGCAACAACAACAATTTTAGAAGATGTCGCACAAGAGGAAAGACAAGGGTGGTGGTGTCCAAAAAGGCCTAACAGAGTTGGCAAAGGCTCGATCAAGGCCAGACGGCCAAGAAGATTGATCGGAGCCCAAGTGATTTGGCTGGATGCCAAAAAGACTCTTTAGAGGCCGAATAATTTTGGTTAGGGTAGAGGAAACATGACGGTGGCCACAAAGGCTTAGCGGTGACCGAGGAGACTTGGTGGGGTTGAAAAGGCTTGGCAGTGAACAAGGAGACTTACCTGATTACTGTACAAGATAGATCGTCGAACGAAGATGCTAAAATAGTGGCGAAATTGTAATAGGGCTTTGAAGGTCATGACAAAACCCTTTAAATTTATATTAGGCCCCTAAGTCTTGATAGAACCCTTTAATTTATATTGTGTATATTTTTTTAGTATTAAAATTTTTATTTTGGTCCTAAAATTTCTTTCAAAATTCTTATACTTAGTAGATTAAATTGTCAATTTAAGAAAAAAGTAGTCCATACCAATATTAAAGACTTATTTTTTAATATATTATTTAATATTTAAATAATATTTTATCTTTTCCCATTTTAATATCATTCTTAAATAAAAAATAATTTTTAATTTATACAAGTGATCTGTATTTTTATATTTTCTTAACTCTATAATTTTATCTTAAAAAAAAATTATAAGTGGTTTCATCTGTACATCATTTCTTACATGGAAAACAATTTTTTCAATATAATCTAAATTGACTCATAGTTATATACATTGATTCAATTTGTGTCAAACTCTTCTTGTCTACAAAATAATTATTCTTATCTCCACTCTTTCATATATATTGTAACTAGTGAACATTTATTTTTGAATTTTGACTATGCATATCTTAGGTAAGACTTTGTTATAAAATAGAATATGAGTTTCGACAGATTCGTTGATTACGTATATTAAAAAGAAAATTATAAAAAAAAAAAATCAGTTATAGATAACTTTCAAGATAGGAAGGAACGTCGAACTATTTTTTTATTTAAGATTATGTTAAAGTTTCTAACAATATATTATTTAAATTCAACTATTATTGACATAGAATAATAATGATTTTTTTCATTATTTAGCTTAAATATTAATTTATTTTATTTTATTTTATTAAATTTTAAATTTTATGCTATAATTTGGCTCCTAAAGTTTCGATTTCGCCTCTATATTAAAATGGAAAAAAAAAAAAGTAGAAGAAACCGAAATAAAACGAAACAAAACGTAAAGCAGAAAGGGAAAGAGAAAAAAAAAGCATTAAGCTCAATGTGAAAGTCCATCGAAGAGAGGGCCAAAAATCCCTTTCTATGGAGATGAAAAACCAAAGGGGAGGCTAGGGTTTGATCGTTTAGCTTAGAGCGTTTTTTTTTTTTTTTTTGGCTTTCTGGGCAAGTGAGTAGTACCGGTTCCTTCCACCATATACCTATATTTAAGTGTGACATTGTTAATAGTTTCCAAAAATGTCAAAATTATGATTCGCTTATTGATAAATTTAGAACTCTTTTTGAATAGTTTTGATGCTATATAAAAAAAAAAAAAAACCTTATAATATGTCTGTGAAATCATAAAAACGGAGTTACTTCAAGTGCGAGCAAATAACCTTTCAAGGCAGTCCTTCGTTTGAAATTTTTTTTGGTTGGTTAGAAACTCTTTAGAGATATATTAGATTTGCATAAACGAACGGCATAGTAGTTGAAGGTTGATATGAAATTACTTTGAAGGGCGAATGTTGTATAAAATAGCATAGCTATGTGGAGTGAGTGGGTGCGACATTGATATTTGTGGAGCTAATGTAGCCAGTAAAGCGAGAAAGTGTAAAGACGGAAATGGAATAGGTTTTAATTTGTATTTCTTGGAAAAGAGAGTGGAGAAATATACAAAATGTCACTTTTTCTGAAGATTCCTCATTGTCAATGGATGTGGCATGTGCACTATCAAATGATCAAATGGCTTCTTTTTTTTTTTTTTTTTTTTCTGAGAATTGTGCTTTCATTTCTTCAATGGGTAGATATTAATACACGAACCTAGCTAGATAGGGCTAGTATCAGAAGTTGACTCAACTATGTGAATTTGCTTCAAAATTAAGTTGTATCAATATTCATTTACAATCATTAAAATATTTAAAAGCATTCAATTAAATGGGTGTTACTCTCGATTTTTTAGTAAAAAAGTTAATTAAAAATTATTGAAATATAATTTAAAGAATAAGTTAAATATATTAGATGCATAAAAATAAAAAATGAATACAAAAGGAGGTGAAAAGACGAGAGCGTTGCAGTGTCGGGCGCAACCATCCAACGTCACGTCACCCGGTGCAAAAAAAAAGAGTTTTTTGATTTTTTTCAATCTCCTACTTATTTTAAGACTCTTTAAAATAACTCTCACACGTTTAAAGTTGACTTACGTAATCTTAAAACTTATATAAAGGTTCTCTATTAGTTTATAAATATATTTTAGTGATTATAACTTAGTTTGTGATTTTTGGTGAGAGAAATTATTTGTTTACAAAATATAATAAATTTTTTGTAAATTTTTTTTATAAAAAATATATTTTATGAGTATTTTGAGATTCAATAATAAGAATGTAATCTTAATCTGTCATAAATATAAATAAATTATTAAACCACTTAAATTTTATATATTATTCTTGTACCTTTTTCTTTTTAATTTAACTTATTTTTATATTATATTATTTAAAATATTTTACTTATTTAATTATTTCCACTTTAACACTTTTACTTGGCCATGCCAATTCCCATATCCACGTTGACTTTACGAATTAACTTCCTCTTTCCGTTGGCTAAATAATCTAATGACCAACTCAACTCACGAGAGCCCGCAAACAAAATATTAATTCTGAGTTATTTAATTTGGACAATTCTTAAGTTACTAATGAAACTTCTCTAGTAGGAGTAGGCAATAGATCTTAGATTTGTACATATAAATAAATAAACAGATGAATCATTGTTAATATGAGTAGAATAGAAAATTGGCAAGAGTTGGCAACTATCTCTGGACACCATTTAAAAATAAAACCAACATTGAATTGATCAACTTATTAATATAAATAAAACTATTTGAATGGGAACCAAATCTTACGTGACAGCCAAGTCACTTAAAAGCACCCGTCCAATTTTCAATTGTTCTTATCTCGAAATTTGTTCATCCCGTTCTTCTGCTAACGTGTTTTTGTATGATAATAAACCCACCACGCGTTTTATTTTTTTTATAAGATTTTGAAAAATATTATGTAGTCTTGTCTTGTAAAACGCAAATTTCAATCTTATTAAATATAAAATTAAGAAATTTTGCCAATAGAAGACCACCGCACCGCACCGGCCAGCAAAATAAAATAACTAATGTTACGAATTGTAACAAGAGTTTGTATTTATAAATAAATTAAAAGAAAGTTGTACTCATTCAGCAAATGCTTGTTTGTGGCTTTTGGCGAGAGTAAATAAACGAGAAATTAAAGCGAGAAGATAAAACTGTCTAAAATATCGGCACGTGGAAAGTGTTTACCGCCAGCTCCACGAAGACTGAAGTGGATAGGTGAATAACACTTTTCTTGTCGTGGGTCACAGCGAAGCAAATACTGAATGGATAGATACGAGAAACTGCGGTGCTAAAATAAATGTAATTCGAACCAAAAATACCCCTTATTAGATTTGAAATTACATGGCATCCGGCAGAGGCCGAAGGATGTTATTAAGCTAAAAGCATATGGGCATCAATGTAATTATAGCCAAATTTGCTTGACGTTCACGTATGAGCCGCCCGTGGGGCCGTGGGCTTTTTCAGGTTACCACCAACTGAGACCGAGGTTAGCTCATTGGTTTGTTCGAAAGAAAGAAGGAACAGGTGTAAGTGCGCAATTAACATGGGACGGTTGTGAATTCATTCAAAAAGTGTAATGGGGGAAATCAAATAATATCTTGTATCGCTTTTGAAAATCCCCACCTCAAGATTTTTGCCACAACACATTGTCGCCGTCGCAACTTTTGTTACAATTTTAATTCACTTGCCCATTCTTTCATTAAACGATAATAATTGTGAGAGGAAATGTCTTGTGATGTAAATGTTGCCTATATCATAAATAGAACCATTAAATAGCATCTCATCATTTAACATTTATTTGAAATCAATCAACTATAGTTGTATATAAAAATAAAAAAAGTTATCATAGGTGGCATAATCTTGTTAGGAAGTCTTGTAAGGTAAGATTTTTTTTTTTATTAAAAAAAAAACCTTAAAGCATTGCTCTCTTTTTTTAATACACTTATCACATTACAAATTTTAAATAATTATAATAATTATCAATAACAGTTACAAATTAGAAATTTATCAAATAATTGTCTATTAACACAATAATTACGTGCCTCTCAACGATAAAAGAAAATTAATCTGAATGAATGAAAACTAAACTCCCATCTTTCAACACTAGAAAAATGAAAATTAAACAAATTAAACTCTTGAATGAATAAAAACTAAACTTCCATCTTTCAATACTAGAGAAACTTTTATCTTTCAACACTGGAGAAATAAAAACTAAACAAAATAAACTCCTTAGTGAATGAAAATTAAACTTACGTCTTTCAACACTTGAGAAACTTTTGTCTTTGAGAAATAAAAAGTAAAAAGCTCTTGAAACTAAACTTTCGTTTTTCAACTCCGGAGAAACTTTTGTCTTTCAACTCCGGAGAAATGAAAACTAAACAAATTAAACTCTTGAATGGATGAAAACTAAACTCCAATCTTCTAACACTGAAAAAACTCCTGTCTTCCAACATTGGAAAAAATAAAAACTAAAGGATGAATGAAAATTAAACTTCTATCTTCCAACATTGAAAAAAATGAAAACTAAACAAATTAAATTATTGTCTTTCAATATTAAAGAAATGAAAACTAAACAAATTAAATGATTGTCTTCCAATATTAAAGAAATGAAAACTAAACAAACTAAATTATTGTCTTTCAACTATGGAAAAATGAAAATAAAATTTTCTATTTCTATTAAGATTTAAACCCTTAAATTAAATTAAGTTAAGAAGTACACAAACTGTACCACCAAAAAAAATATTTGAGTGTTCTCTTTCTATTTAAGTACATAAGATGTATACAAATGTTTTTATTATCAGTTGTAAAATGAAAATAGAACAATACCACCAGAGTGTTATAGATTTTCTCCACCACGCAACATTTATTTTAAATGAACTATGTGCATAAAAAAATAAGAGAGAAAGGTTTTTATAAGTATAATAGTTTTATTAGATTAACCAAAAAGAAAAATATGTGGTGGACGTAGGAATATGCTTTGGTGGATGATTAATTTGAGTTAAAAGGCTGATGTTGTTAAATTTAAAGAATTTTAATTTTAAAAAAAATAATAATTTTACGCATCTCAAATTTTATTCCAACAAAATCGTTTTAAACGAGACGACATTTATTGTGTATACCAAAAAATAATGTAATAAATTTTTTTGAAAGTTGTTAATCCACTCGTTTAATAAAACACCACATACTATTTCACTAATACACTTTTTTATAATAAATTTTAAATTCGGTAGTGTTATTCTATTTTTTATGCCATTTTTAGGGAGAATTTTTGTCCAGTAGAGACTGAAGCATTCTAACTTACTTCCAACTTGGATACACCGTTTCTAAGAATATATACTTTAATTTTTTTTTTTTAAAAGAGACAGATTAAATACTTTTAAAAAAAATATTTAAAACTTAAAATTTTTTAAAAAGAGATACGTAAATTTTAATGATTTTAAAAATTTTATCAACACAATTATTTATAACATCGTTCTCATTCGCTTATTATTGAGACATGAGATCGAAGGATGTTACGATAGCATCGAACACAAACAATAATAAATAATTATTCAAACTTATCAAATCACATTTAAATTTTTTTTTTAAATAAATATTTACGGAGAAAAATTAGTAGAGTCTCTCTTAAAAATTAAACTTTACACGTGACAAAAGAAAATATTCTCAAATTTCAGTATCAATTCTCAACCAACTTCTTTTTTTTCAACAAATATCCACAACTCATATTGTAATCTAAATACATCAAACTTTCACCAAACTATTTCAAATCCAACATATTATCAAAACAAATATCATATGTCATCATGATTTTAAAGAAGACAATTCTAAAGAAATACATATATATACACGCACATACAATTAATGTCCATGTTATAATATACAACAGTTTATAAACAAACAAAATATCTACTAAATATAATTATATATATAAAGAGAGGATGTGAGCGACTTTGAGTTGTTGTAGAAAGATTAACTCTTCAGTTTTTAAGGATGACAACTCTACTAACTGCGCATGGTAAATCTAACGCGCTAAGCACAACGGCTTAATGGGTGTACACAAAAGTTAAAACAATATAATAATATTTTATTACATTTTTGCAAATAAATCATATATAAACAATAAAAATTTTAATAATAACCAATTTCACCATATAACATAATAAATCAAAATTTATTAATTAATCAATTTATTAAATCAAAACATTATTCAATTTCTCATTTCAATTAATAAAAAATATATATACAAATATCATATTTATAATTTAATTATTTAATTAATTAAATATTTTAATAAATTACAATTAATTTAAGTAGGCGCCCAAAATAAATATTGACACGATACCATAGATTGACTAATGGGTTAATAGATAACAGATATTGATCCGACATCGGCCACTCGATGATTATTCATCGGATCCAGAATAAATCAGAACAGATAACAGATCAAATACACAGAATGGTGTCATCAGACAAGCAAACTGCGAAGTACTGTTATAATACTCTATTGACATACCAATTACCAATCATCCCCTACCAATGTTCAAGTTTATTTAGGGCATCTCAATAATATTATTAATACATTATTTTCCTTTAAAAAAATTTTAACATATATTTATTATTATTATTATTATTAAACTAAATTATTATACAAATTCACATTCACTCAATTTTTATGATTATTCATATTTAGACACAAATATTTTATTTTATTATAAATAAGCCCAATTTTTTTATTATTTACCTTTATGTCCAAATTTTTTCAAAATTTTACACATAAACCTAAATGTTCCAAAAGTTTTCATATAGGTCCAAAATATTAAAAAAAATACCCAAATAAGTTCCAAAATTTTCAGATTTAATAGTTAAGCCCAAAATTTCTCAAATTTTCACTTATAAGCCTAAATTTCTAAAATTTTACAATTAACCCCCAATTTCTTCAAAAAGTCATATATAAGTTTTAATTCTATAATAATTCACATAAAGGCCTAATTTTTTTAGATATTTACAAATTAGTCCAATTTTTTTAAAAATTCTCATATAGGTCTTATTTTTCTCAAAATTCATATTTATGCCCAAATATTTAAAATTTGACCATTATTTAATATCTAATGTTCAAAATATATTTAATATATTTAGAAACTATATAATTATAAATTCAATGCCATAGTTCAACACACTTATCCATTATATTATTAAATCACATAAATATACACTAAAATTTCTAAAGTAAAAATTTCAATTTCAATTTAAAGTGTACACCAACCTTATATGCTTAATTCCTTCACTTGTTACTCACTTCTTCTCCTTCTCCTTCTCTTGGCTATCCTTGGCCAAGCTTTCACCTTAATATGCCAAAATATACAAATAATGAATAAAATTCTAATTTACCAAATTAAAAGCACAAATCCCTAATTCTACATGACTATTTCATCTATTAACCTTTAAAACCCCAAATTCATATTCCATAGAATTTTTAGCATCAACTCACCTTGAATAACACCTTCTAATTTAAAATTAATCCTTAAAACTTGATGAAGAGGGGTTTAATTAAGGGTTTAGGGGCTTAATTAACTAATGGAAGTATTGAGAATGGTTGAATTTAAAGGGAGATAAAAGAAAAATGGAGAGAAAATGCAAATGGGGAAACGACACTATGCTTGCAAAAAAGAGTATTTTTTCACACTATTTTCCCTTTATATACTCATCATTTTCTTGCCAAATTTGCCCTCAACTAAATTTAAAACTATAAAAATGCCATTGGTTAGAAATTATGGCATTTGATAGGTCCAAAAATTTCAAGAACTATTCATAACTAAACTAAATAAAAATTTAGTTTAAATCTAACTAATTCTAGTAAATTCCATTTAAAAATGTTGACAAAATTTTATTTTCAAATGTTGAAAAAGTCTTAATAATATAGGTTTTAATTCCATGCAAAGACTTATACCATACTACACTTTTTCAACCAATCAAATTCTTTCATTTCTTTGACTAATAAATTTAATCAAAATAAATAAAATTTTGGGGTATTACAATTTTAACAGTAAAAAGAGTTTACATGTCTTTTTTCTTAAAATTTTAAGAGTTAGATGTCAACACTAGTCATCTACGATTTTAGCATCAAGTGATATGCCGATGACGTGATTGAGAATCATGTCGCGCTATTATCTACGTTGTTACCCCACTACCTAGATACTTATAGATTTTACGAGTAATAAAAAATTACACATTATTTAACCTATTTTCATGTAGTTAGGTTTAGGTTAAAAAAGGGAGTGCCACAACAGACAATGAATAGTGGAGATTGTGGAGTTTATGTTTATAAAGTTTTTGATGTTGTGTCGTTCCTTAGAATTTGGTCCTAATCATGGGTCACTTTTTAAGACCAAAATAGAGATTGATTTATGTAAAAGTACTAAAAAAATAAAGAAAAATTAAATATTTATATGTTTGTAGAGTTTTTTTTTATTATATATTTTATACATTTAATGACCTTTAACAAAAATGGTAAATGTATAATTAGTCAATGCATACATTTTTAAAGATAATTGAAAAAAAAAAGAACAAAACAAACTAGTCAATTAAGTACAATGGTAACAAAGTACAAATATAAATACAAGTACAAACTAGTCAAATAAGGACAATAGTGACTACATACATTCTTTGTGGGTGTCTTACCTTATGATAAAATTTGATTCTTCCGACTTCTTCTTCATTGCCGACGTGCTATAGGAGGCTGGATGTCAGCAACTCTTAACTCTTTTGGAACAATCCAATTTGATAGATGACCAAAAGAGTATGCACACAATAAAGATTCAGTCATCTAATATTGCGAACAAAGAGTCTAGTACTGTAATCTGGTATGCTTGCATACTGCAAGTGCAATGGCACACGATAGTTACCGAAGATCAAACTTTTGGCAATTGCATGACTTCGCCGGGATGTCCACTATTTCATTTATATTTTCGTCCTTAACGACAAAGCAAGATTGATCTACTGCGTGCACTGTCATGCGAGTGGAGTCATCATTGTGCTTCCAAACCTTTTTATAATAGCCCAATTTATAAAAAAGTTTGACATATTTTATGCAGCCACATGTTTCTCAACAAATCATCTTTGCGTTAACTCTCAAATCCACTCAACTAAGGTAGTCACTGTCATGCCATGTGCTTGATTTGCAACAGCATTAATGCTCTCTGCAATGGTGATGGTCATGATGTCATATCTTATTATTGCTCTTATTGATCGAGCCCATTTTAAAAAACCAACCTTCTCCTCCAAGTATCTCGTTGCCTTCGGTTTCATTTCTAGTATCTTCTTAATTTTTCTTTGAAAGTCAACTAAGCGATACGCCTTGGCAACTACAAAATATGAAGCCAAATATCCCTCTCATTTCTTTGTCTCCAACGGTATCTTATATCGTACGATCAAATTACCCTTTAAGTGATGGATGCATACCACCATGATATACATTAGAAAATACCTCTCTAATGGCCTTCTCGATACTAGTATGCCAATTAGATATAAATACAAAGTTTTTAAGATCACCAATGACTCCTCAAAGTTTTGCCATAAACTACATCCATGAAGCATCGTTTTCTGAGTCAGCAATACCCCATGCAAGTAAAAAAATTTGGTTGTTTCCATCCTTACAAATAGTCACAAACATTGTGTCGGGGATTTAAAATACGTGGGTGTATGCATGTACTATAGTGTTTATTTCATAAAATATGTATCTCATACATATTTAACGTTGCAGAATAATTAAATCATACAATAAATACAATAAATAATATATTAATCATATTAATATATTTAAAGAGTTAAAAAATCACCGAAATGTGTAACGTTATACATGTGTATCATGGGAGTCCACCTGGAGACCAAATTGTTGGCAGTTCTAATCACCAACTCGGTGGACTTGGTAAGTTAGAACAACAGCTCCATATCCAACACTGAACTTTACTCTTAAACCCTTTGAATTTATTTTTTTCTTGATCAATTAAATAAATTCATGTGTTGTTGTAATTAATGGCCAATAAAATCTAGTATAAGAATTAATCTCAACACTTGAAATTAACTCAAAATTTAAATCAAATCTATCATTGTTTTACTTAATTATTTTGGCCAATACTCTTTGAAACAATTTCATTTTGTTTCAAAGGCACAACACCTAAAGCATGGAAAAATGAAATAATTCTTCATTTTCCCTTCTCTCAACCTAAGGAAAAAAATTAAACAATTTCATTTTTTGTTTCCCTTGATCACCCAATTCACACATACATATTTCAAATATATATTAAAATAATAATATAATATTATATAAATAAATAATAATATAAAAAGGACAATGCATGACAGCTAATAGCTATTATAAAAATATAATATAATAATATATAATAATAAAATATTTATGATTATTTAACAATTAAATAATCATTGCGTGAAATAATCATTTTGCCCCTCATAAATAGTTACCAAGTATATCCCTTAGTGGGTTTCACCATATCTGCACTTAGGTAAACTCAACCGAGGATTTATAATGCGCCTCGTGTTATTATACAATTAGTAAATAATAATTATTAATTAATTATTATATTTAAAGCTTAAATACAGACACGCACATATTTTCGTAAAAGTGTTGAATTGTAGTAACCAGTATCCACGACTGGTAAGAATAAGTATTTATAAATGTATAAATATACGTATTTTATTTGTATGTTGGTGATACTTGATTTATATATTGTTATTAGTAGTGTTTGTATAGGTTAAGGTGATACTATTAGCATTGGGTTTAATTGCAAGACTTTAGATTTATTTTAGGGACCAAATTGTAATACTTTGAAAGTTTTGGGGGTAAATTCATAAATATCAAAAATTAGCCACTTAGTATAAAAATACACTTTTAAAACCCTAATTCTCTCATTTTGGTCGAGCTTCCTCTTTTAGAGAGAGAGAAGAGAGAAAAAGAGGGGAGAGAAAGAGAAGAAGGAGAAGAAAAAGAAGAAGAAATTGGAATTTTGGATTTTAAGAGGTATATCACAACTATTTCTCAATTTATTGGTGTTAATTATGTTAATTTCTTTAAGTTTTGATTTCTGGAAATATGTATAATTGAGGATTTGATGTGTATTTCGTATGATATTTTGAGAATTGATGATGATCTATAAGATAGTTTGATAAATCATGATGGATTGTAGAATTTCTGCTTGATAGTTTCTTGATCTAAGAATTTTATAAATTGTTGTGATTCGATTCTGGTTTTTAATTTTAATTATATGAAATTAGATATATTTAGGATCATCTGAGACTTTGAATCGGTTCAAAATTCCAGAAATTGAATTTGTTGTGAATTTACCAAAATGACCCTGAAATTTTGGAAATTTCCTATGTGAACAGTATGATACAATGAAACATAATTTTTGTCCTACTGAATGATCTTCAAAAATTACGAATTTGTGGAATATGATAATCTTATATGTATAATATGATATACTCGGAATTGAGAATTTAGATCAATGTGGTTGAAGTGTTATGATTTTCTAAAATGTACCAGCTCATTGCAGTATTTGATTAACAGATTTTTAAAGCTATAGAATAAAATAGTTTTAAAATACTTTTGGCAGTGATTTAAAAGTGAAATATTTATCATGGACTGAGATATGTGTTAAGAGTAATTATGTGGTAGTTTTATAATTTTTGAGTTAGTATATGATTTTATAAAATTAGGAGATTGAATACTATTCAGTAAGTATCTTGATCCTGTCAGGTTAGTAGTTTGGATTCGATGGTATGTATGAAATGGATTGTGTAGGAATTTTAATATAATATTCATATATAAGAAGGATATATGAGTCAAGAATGTGATATTCTGATTTTGGAGTAATTAGACATCATTTGAGGTATTAGAAAATTTTGTTAAGTATAAGTGGTCAGAATGACAGGTTTTGAGAAACCAAGTATTTTAACCAATTTGATGTGATAAATGCATTGTGTATAATTTTGTAAGCTATTTAAAGTATTTTGTGTGAATTTTGAGGCTTATGAAATGATTAATCTCCATTGATAGGTTAAGGAGATTTAAGCCTTGTACCTGAAAATGCTAAGAGGTAAGTATACTAGACTTTTTACTGGAATCACAATAAACATAGTAAGTGTTATGAATGATTTTGTAAATGTGGTTAAGAATATGTTTATGTTATTATGTCAAAGTATATTTTGATATGAGATATGAATATATGTTTATGAATGTGAGCATTGACATTGAGCACGGACATACATGTGTTTTTTTGAAAGTGAGCTTTCAAAATAAGATATGTTTAACAAAGAAAGCTTTTGAAGTGTAATATGTCCATGAGAAATATTTTGTGTTTTGAGGGTACTTGAACTCACTGTTAACTTAGTAGGCATTTTATGTGATTTGTGGAGCCTTTATGTGTGGCCTTTCCTTCGGGATTGGTATATGTTATGTGTTCCGTATGTAGGGAGGATCCTATTGGTACCTAAAGGAAGTGTGAGTCATCACATTCGTGTGGTGGCGTATTGGTGCATGTGAGAGGACTCGCCGATGATCAGGGTGAGGGTTTGGCTTTTACCTTCGGGCATGAGCATTATATATGTATAATTTCAAGACCTCACTTGTACTATTCCTCTCATACGGTATGTCACCTACGAGTGACATTTGGCTCATTATGTGATATGTGATATGTAAGTCCTACTAAGTAGTAGTTGAGTGATGGTATTCCTATTATGTGTTTTGAAAGAATGTGTAAGCGCTTACATGATATGTGATTTGATAAGATTATGATTTTGATTGATCACAACATATCATACATATGCATTGTGTACATATATGTATTTGTATTTGATATATGAAAAACTAGTATGCTTACTGAGTTTTATACTCATTATAGTTTATGGTGATTTCAGGTAAATAAGGTACATGCGTGCTTAGCGGATTTGGCAAGGCTTCTGCTATTCCTTGGGTTCCCTAAGTTGTTAGGTTGCTAAGTGTTTCATTTAGGGACACGTGGGATAAGATATTTAATTTGTCCCTATTGAATAAATACTTATGTATTATTTTATTGTGTGTGATTAGATTTAGTTTAAGTTTCACCAAGTGTGGTAATGGATTAATTTTAAGTAAGAATTTACAATGAATATATTCTGGGCTTCCGGTAACAAAGTTGCTACTGGTGACGTAGTAGAGTGTTAATCTCTGAGAAAACTCTGCGTATCTCCGGTTTACTAATTGTCACAGTCATAATTCAATTGCTATAATTCTGAAATAAATTAAAATGAATGTTTAAGTACTATTGAATGAATGTAAGTGATGTCGTGTGTCAGATCTTTTGGGTCTGGGGCGTGACATGAATATTACTAAATTACACAATTTAAGTCGGCACGCTGCCCCAGTGTACAATGAGTACACTCCATATCGTAAGACTTCTTAGGTCCACGCCCGATTTGTCAAATGGAACTATTTCATAAGTCCGTGAAAATTGCCCTACGCACACATCACGAAAATACAAATCAGCGCGTCGACCATCCAAGCTGAGGCCACAACGCATACGTATAGTCCTTCTGTCATGATATCCTGGATGTGCGGGGATATAGATTATCATCGTCAAATTCCCATGTGCTCATCCATATTATATCCCCAGACTTGTATCTCACTGAATAATATATGCAAACTTCTTTGTCATATTGTTACACCCTGACAAAAACTCTTTTCACAAGATTAATGCTTGTAGCGCCAAGACTTTATGAGATACAGTCTAGATGCATCTGGATATTTGACTTTCTATGTGAGCTAACGGATTCCATATCTGTACATACTAGACTCCATAAGCATCAGACTATACCCAGCGACACCCAGCGGTCACACCATGAAGGATATGTGACATACATGGAACCAAAGTATGGTGGATCACTTACAAGCCCACTGTGGCATTCAGGTAAAAGGACCATGTATACTACTCAACTCGATAAGACCCTCCGTTGACGGCTTACATAGGGTGTTTATAGGAAGTTCTTGTGAGTCCGTCTCATATCCAGTCCTAACTAGATACCTCTATGTCAATATGAGCTTCAAGCTCACAGTCGGCTAGGAACAATCATCTATACCCTATAAGTACGACATATGCTGATCTATATAAAGGTATCCACCGACAGACCCGCATCAGTAGAAATAGATCAGGAATAATATTCGAGAAATACTTGCGCAACTGACATTTCCTAGTGATTGTGATGCTATAGTAGCTAAGCGTAAGTGTACACTATCGTATAAAGTAATATAGGATTTTAAGTTCAGATATCGATCCCACAGGGATTATGCAATCTAACTCTATAAATCAAGTACTAAAATTGTACCTACTTAACTTTTATTCAGAAAATCACAATCTGAAATTTATTTAACTAATCTACTCTATCAATTAAACTGGACAAAAGTAAAGAGTCACAAATAAAGATAATATATAGTTTTGACTCGTCCCCTAGTATTTCATTGGACTCATTAACCACTCAGTTAATCCCTTAATACCAATTGATTGACTTAGACACTAATCTCATCACAAGCCTCTTTCGATGGTCAAGTGACTATATTACACATTCTAACAATCACCTATATGTCTATGGTAATCAAATCAGAATGTAATTCATTAAGATCAAGTCTAAATTAGACCATATATGCCACCTAAGTATATGTCTATCCTACATGGAACTTATAGTTGTTACCATATGATCATGCATCAAACTACCTTAGGCTAAACCATGAATCCATCTGTCTAATTCATCATGATTCCTCAATCATTCAAAATATTAATCAGGTATAATGAAAACATTAAACACAAGATATAATGAATCAATTGAATGTATCAAGTTCATAAACTAAAAATTAACACAATCCAAATCCATACTAAGTTTATATAGTCTAATCCTAGATGAACAAATTAACCCATCACAAAACTAAAAGTATCAAACCAATTCATAAAGATCAACAATAACATAATGATAAAGAAAGAGAAGAAAAACTAATCAAAGTGACTCCTTGATGTGCTTTTCCCTCAATCTTGACTTGAAGTTTGAATCTTGATCTTGGTTCTTCAATCTTTGACTTTGATATTTGATTTGTGTTGTGAATTCTCTCTCTAAGTTTTTGCCTCTTTTCTCTATTTTTATTTTCCTCTCTCCTTTTAGGGTTTTTGGCATTCTATTTATAGGTTTTTGTCTTCAAAATACTGTTCACGGGTTACTGTAGCAAAATATTGTTCCCTTCATTATTCACCACCACGAGCATAGCGGTGCTGGGTTGTTGGCACCGCGAAGCTTAGCTATTGACCTAGGAACCGCGACGTTTAGTCGCTGGGAGCTACAGTGCCCAGCCTTGGTGCCCCTTTCATATTTTAAGCGTAACTTCTTCGTTTTACGTCCGATTCACCTTCCTTTTATATCTATGTGTCACATTTTCCGTTGTGAATCTATTTATGATTAGAAAACACAATTAAATAGCTAAATATTTATGATTTGGAGCAAAATATAAAAGTTAGGTAGAAATCATACTGGTGCTGTAATACCCCTATCACTTGGCACCTGATTGCAACTCTTGCAACTATATCAATATGAGCAGTCGGCTAGGAACGACCATCTATATGCTATAGGAATGACATATGTTGATCTATATAAAGGTATCCACTGACAGATCCACATCGGTAAAAATAGATCAGGAACAATATTCGAGAACATACTTGTGCAACTGACATTTTCTGGCACCTGATTGCAGCTCTTACAACTATGCAGTTACTAGTATATTCTAAGGTCTATGTCCTATTACAGATAAGGCTCCAACTCTTGGATCTTCGCTGAATATTATGGCCAGCTAACATTTAGCTGTGCTAACATTTATCATTTATTTCTCTCAGCATAGCTAACTGTGGGCCTTTATCTAAACTCATTTAGATCAAATCTGAACTCCTTCAGATCATATAATGTTTGTAATGCTACATTGCATAGAACAATTTAAATAAGTATTAACAATTTAATAAGAATACACATATGTATAAATACATAAGTATATGTACATTCAAGAATGACACGTAAGCATCAACCCTAACACATTATTCCCAGGTATGCACTTTTTAAAAATGTACCATCAACTGTAATAAATTGGTCAGATGGATGATTGGAACCCTCTAATACATGGTCTAAGCTCCATGAAGAAATATTTGAAGTGTTTGTAATCGTCAATCTCCAAATGCGTGACTATACCTGAGTTCTGTTATTCCAACATTGGGCAATATGCAGGAAGTAATTTATATGAAGCCTCTGGAGTACCATGATCAATCTCAATACATGCTCCTTAGATCGCCAAGCAATGGAGTAAGTTATCTCCATATAAAACTCCTTACATATGTTTGCTTGGATTTTCTTCAGTTTATAAAGTCGACTCATAGATGCAAACTTATTTTTTATTTATAAATTTGTCAATAATCGGAGACTTTACTTGTCGATGATCATCACGTAATCGATCTAATTAGCATACGTGATTTGAATCAATTATGTGTACAATGAAATGTTTCTTTACATCTGTCGACACCGCACGTAATCGCCATTGGCATCTATCATCATCACATTTTACCTCAAAATGATCTTTGGTCAACCTTGAGACTTTAAAGCTCCAATTACCCTTAAGTACTAGTATACTAATAGCCTGGTAAAGTTCGTCTTTGCTATCAAACAATTTTTCTACAAACACATCACCAATTTTACTATTTGATATCTTATTTGCTATGTCCAAGTCTGATGGTGGTATTGGAGGCATAAACACAAATAAGTTTTCATCTTCACAAAAATCTACTCTTCTAGCTTCAATATTTAGGGAACTCGTTAAAACTTAACAACGTCTGCCTTTTGGTACATCATCCTCTTCTATATTATCAACATTTCCAACATAATCATAGTCCCCTTCCATCTCCCCAACATTTCTAACGCCATCACAATCGTAATGTGTATAGGTTGGGTCTTCATTGAACGGT
The DNA here is from genome assembly GCA_946807835.1 of Ailanthus altissimus. NCBI lineage: Eukaryota > Viridiplantae > Streptophyta > Magnoliopsida > Sapindales > Simaroubaceae > Ailanthus > Ailanthus altissimus. The sequence goes on from OX327684.1 coordinate 29,947,162, forward strand.
ATAGAGGAAACATTGTGATACTCATTCGTTGTGTTTGAGAGAAACACTGTTGGAATTGATGGGGATGTGTGCAATAAAATAAGTATGAATCAATTGTGGGTTTTGATTGGGGGGATTGTACATCCTCTTTATAAACGGGAGCTCTAGGATCAACCGTTACACATAAAAGACAGTACAATCTTCTGTTGGCGCTAAAAAAGAATCGAACATCACTGTCATTTCTAATCTCAATAGATTTTAACTTATAACTTGTTGTATCAATTTTGATTTTCAACGTCTCCATATAGTTCATATTGTCGACTCTCAAGGTATAGCATACTATATTCAAAAGATCTTCAAATTTAGTATCTTTTGGAACTAGAATCCCAAAGTTACTATAATTATCATAACTCTTTTCCTTATCACTAGAACTCTCCCACTTTCTTGTAAAACAAATAACAATTGTATCATACTCCATAGGACTTGAAACGAAATTTTTTTTATTAAAAATAAACCCAAAAAAAATTTAGAATAAAAAAAAAAAATCATGCGATATTGTAATGCCCTGGATGCGAGATATGCACAGGACCTATATATATATAAATAAACATAGAAAATATTAAATAAAAAAAGACTAATTAAATTAATTTTAAAAAAATTATTGTGGTGCCACGTGGCATCATATGATGGCGCCACATGGCTCAAAACAATGCAGCAACTCGGATTTAAAGTTCACGATGTCATAACGAGATGCGCTCTTCGGGGGGCCATCTCGGGGAGCATCTCGGGCCTGAGATGCTCCTTGAGATGCGACTATCAACGCATATTGAGCTCAAGATGGTCCCGAAAATTTTGAAACCAGATGACGATGGGTCGCCGCACCGACCGCCTTCTAGTTTAGTCAAACACACTAAAAAATTATATTTTTTTGTTAGATTTTAACATTTTTTACATAATTTTAATTTATTTTTTTGTGTTTAATTCATTAATAACACCTATTTCTAACTTTAAATATAATTTTTAACTAAATTTTAACAAATATTAAAAAATTTAAAATTTTTTAAATATTTATAAAAATAAGCTATTTTTTTAATTTAAAGTAATAAATAAGTTCCTACAATTTTTGGGAGGAAGAAGAGTTAGATTAGAATACAAATTTTGGGGTTTAATTACAAAGTTAATCCAGAAAAAGAATTTCAGCTGGCGTTGTATTTAAGCTATTTAAACGGCCAAACCTAAAACAATGGTTGCCCACTGTTTCTCCGAGGAAGAAAGATAAGTATGAATTTAAGATCATTTCCCTATTCCATTATTCGCCTATGCAAAAGTCGACAGTCGAAAGTGAACAAACTCTACAACTCTCTGGAGAGAACACGTACCACAAACAAAGCAGAGGCCATAGTGTTTCAATGGCGACTACAGAGAAACAAACGGTGGTCGTAGGGATCGACGAGAGCGAACACAGCATTTACGCGCTGGAGTGGACACTTGATCATTTCTTCACAAAATTTACTTTAAATTATCCTTTTAAACTCGTCATCGTTCACGCCAAACCTCCCCCTTCCTCTGTTGTTAGCTTCGTTGGACCAGGTAATAATTACCCTCCTTTTAACAGTATATCCAATTTAATTTTTAGTTTGTTTCTCTTCTTAATGATCAAGCAGCAAATCTATCTTGTGATATACGAACTCCTTTCTTTGGTTTTAGGTAGCCAGATTTTTTGGTTTAGTTAATTAGCATCTTTTGGCGATTGACAAAGAAGTGGCTTGGTGTTGTGGATGTTATTAATGCAGGAGCTGCCGAGATTTTGCCTCTCTTGGAAGCGGATTTGAAGAAGATTGCTGCTAGGGTTGTGGAGAAGGCTAAGGAAATCTGCAGCAGTAAATCGGTAATTGAATATTCAAGTTAATTTGGTTTATAATGTTTCGTGCTTGTACATTTATATATCTTTCTCCTGTTTCAACCTCTAATAGCTATCCTAAACCCTATCTGACATTCCATTCAGGTGCATGACATAGTTGTAGAAGTGGTGGAAGGAGATGCTCGGAATGTCCTCTGTGGGGCTGTTGAAAAACACCATGCTTCCATATTGGTGGTGGGTAGTCATGGCTATGGAGCTATAAAAAGGTGAACATCCATTTCCTATCTTAATATTTGTCTCTAAAATGTTTCACAGGTGGATCTTTTATTTTGCCCGAGTGAAACTTGTTCTGGTTGCGAAATATTTCGTTTATTTATTCATATTTGCAAGTATTTAGTTTTTATCCAAATGTGTAAATAAGCCTGTAAATCTATCAGTACTTTGATAATGGCTTACCTCTGTCATTACCAAACAAGATATAGTTTATGGAACAACATAACCATATAAGATCAACAAAAAAAATTTCATTGAGATATATGTTGGAATGAATACGATTACTGTTTCTTCCACACGGATTTATTTTACTGGAAAGGACCGTCTGCATATATTTACAAAAGTTAAGTTATTCTATGGAAGTTTGTAATAGAATGATGGGTCGAATAAGCTGAGTGCTTATGGGTATTATTTATTTCCGTTACGGATTCTCATTTTGCAGGGCGGTTTTGGGCAGCGTAAGTGATTATTGTGCTCATCAGGCTGACTGCACAGTGATGATTGTGAAGAGACCTAAAAGCAGGCACTGAGCAGCGATGATTGTGAAGAGCCCCTAGTACCCGTACTTGTGTGTGTAATCGTCGACACATAATAAGATTGTGGAATTAGCCAAATAATCTGCGTGCGCTTAAATGAATAACGTTATGATAATACATTGTCATTGGATGTCTAAAATGCAAAATCATTGTGCTTCAAACTTCTGACAGTCGGTCATGTTTCTAAATTAATGTTAAGTCATTTTTTTTTTCTTCTTTTCTTCTCTATAAAGAGTGCCTTGTGCCACATTTTTTTTTAAATTCACATAGTATTAGACACTTTTCAAATGCTAATCAACTTATAAGATTAATTATTCAAAGAAAAAAATAAAAAATATATTAAGTATTTGATAAAATGCTATCTATATTAATACTAAATAAAAAATACAAATATAAAGAATTGTAACTTTTGAAGAATGATTTGTTTAAATAAGAGCTCTATCTATTTATAATTAAAGTTACATACAATAGACGATTAGAATTCACATAATTTAATAATTTATATTTAAAATAAAAAATATATAAATGAATATTTTAAAAATGTCACATACTACAAGAATATCCAATGAAATATGTCATTTTTAAAATATTATCTCATCTATCACACAAAAGTAGGCTTAACCCAACTCAATTGAGCCTTCTAAAAAATTCAACCCATATAACTCTCCATGGGCCAAATACCTTCTAAGAAATTTTATCGTGCGCCAAGTGTTTGAGTAATTGCTTAAGAACATTTGTGGCATGACATTCTCTCCCACCAAATTTACACGACACCCTTGTCGCGTATTTGCTGGAACTTAGGCACCCTGTTCTTTAAACTCTAATTGTGCACTCTCGTGTCCCAAGCATGCTCTTTCAGCAGGTAACCCTTTCCACTTGATAAAGCACACATGGAATGTCCTAAGTTCCTCCTCTTTGTCATGACATGTGAAAATCTTCAAGGTTCCTGGTAATATGGTTCATGCTTCGCGCCTTCCGTACCTCCACAGTAATACTTTCAACAACTTACGGAATGCACCAGATGTAGCTATTATTGTTGTCTCGAATGTATCTCCACCTTATGCGAGAGATTGCCGACTCTTTTGTGAATATGGAATGACCCTTCATCTCCACGATCAAGGTTATTGTGAAATAGGCATGTCAATTTGTGTTGTGTTGGAAGTATCATCTCCATCACCAAGTCTTTGTTACTACACTTGATACGCTGCCACTTGTCTTTGACCTACTTCATATACTGTAAACGCACACTATATGGTGCCTTGAGTTGTTTGATGACATCCGCATCCGTCAACTCCTTGAGTTTCTTCCACAACTTATCTAACTTCAGTTGAGGTGTCTGTACTATAGTTGGAAGCATAAAATCAAGCCCTAACTTACCTTTAATTTTCCTTCTTGATGGTTGTTCTTTTAGAAAGGCAGTAGACTTGACCCCTTTGTGCTACCCAAGCACTTTCGCAACATCCTTCAATATTTCATCCTTGCCCTCTTTCACCTCATCATCTATCCCCCTTATTGTGGCTAGATGCATTTATCATTTGCACTCAGCGTCTTCCCTTAGTTACATTGTGAAAAAGGCATTGGCATTTAGCTTGGACCGCCCACATTTGGGCTTGTCTACTGTCAGTTTTATTCGAGGTCCTCCCACTAAAATACATATATAGTTGTGTTTAGGGTGTAACATTACATTGTACTGCTGCAAGAACTTCATACTTAGCACCATATCAAAATCGTCAATAAGTACTACCGAGAAATTTACCTCGCCGCGCCATTTCTCTAAATGGATTTCGACCCTTTGAACCATCTTGTCTAGTGGCTTGGCTTTTGTATTCACGGACTTGAGGTATCCTTCTTCTTTCTCCACGTAAAGGCTTAAGCGCTCCGCTTTCGCACGCTTGATAAAGTTGTGCGTAGCTCTTGTATCAATCAACACTCAAGTCTTTTATGCAATTGATGTATGCTTCAATGTATATGAGCGCCATCCCCGTTGGCGCGTTGGCACCCCGCTTGGTTTTGAGGGAATTAAATAGCTGTATGCAACTCATTCGACTTTGTTCACTATTCTTTTGTGCTTCGTACATTGCAATGAAATCCTTTTTCTTCGAATAGTCCTTAACTCAATGATCATCGTCGCAAAAGAAACAGGTTGACTTTGAACCATTACTTCCATGGCCGTCGCACTTTCGCTCCTTTCACTTAGGCGGTTTGTCTTTCTCCTTCTTAACCTCCAGAGGTTGAAACTCTTTGGCTTCCTCACTATTGCTATGATTGGGTTTAGCATGCTTGGACTTACCCGTTTCTTCTTTGCGATAATCCATAAATATCTCCGCCATTATAAAGGTGTCGGATATATTTTTCACTCCACGCTGCTTCAACTCGTTAGTTGCCTATGATTGTAACCCATCTAAGAAATTAAACAAGTCCTCTTTACTCATGTTGCGGATTTGAAACATCAACAAAGCGTACTCCTCCACGTACTCTCTAATGGACTTTGTTTGTTTCAAATCCTTCAACCGCTTGCGAGCTTCATGCACCATATTCTCTAGATAGAATTGGCACTTCAATTCTTATTGCAATTCTTCCCATGTGTTTATAGTGCAGGTACGCTTTGCAAATTTTTTCACTTTTTCTACGTCACCACAAAATTGCATGATCGAAAAGGTACAAAGTTGCAGTACTTATCTTATGTTCGTCCCGTACGCTCATAACGTCGAAGTACCTCTCCATTTGTCAAAAGAAGTTGTCAAGCTCTTTAGCATCCCGTTAGCCATTACATTCCTTCGATTTAGGAGTTTCAATCCTTGGTGTAGCCACCGTACTTTGAGTAGCTACCCCGTTAGCGACCGCTCGCTTACACAGCACCACGTCATCATTGACAGCATCAAACCCTTTTCGTAGCTCTTCTATTTGGGTTTGAACTTTATCCATGGTGTTGTAGCGCTTCTTTTAAAAAGCCTTGTTCTAATCTCGTTGCTTGTCAACATACTCGTCGATGGAGCTATCGATGAAGGAGCACAACTCGTCCTCTTGAGTGTCGAGACCTACCTCGAGTTTCTTGACTTGCTACTCCAACTCCCTAAGGCCTTTTTTCGCCTTACTCATAGCAGCATCGAGCGTCATGACCACGTCCCTAAGTTCATGATTCGTATCAACAGACTTTTCAAGTGGAACACTCTTATATCTCATAACTTTAGGGTCTCTACTCTTCTCTTTAATCACCCCGGATGATGTATCCACGTTCTTTACCATCATTTTTGAACATGCTCTAATACCACTTGTCACGTACTTTTCTCGAACCCTTGCGACCTTAAACACTTTTCAAGTGTTAAGCAATCTACAAGACTAATTACTCAAATAAAAAGATGAAGAAGCACAACAAGTGTTTGAGAATACTATCTATATTAATACTAAAGAGAAATTACAAAGCTATAAGAGAAATTATAAATGTAGAGAATTACAACTCTTGGAGGATGATTTGTTCAAATGAGAGCTCCATCTATTTATAGATAAAACTATGTACAATAGACGATTAGGATTCACTTAATATAACGGTCCATATCTAAAGTAAAAATATATATAAAAAAATATTCTTAAAATGTCACCTACTATAAGAATATTCAATGAAATATGACATTTTTAAAACACTCTCGTATCTACCATATAAAAGTGGACTTAACCCTACTCAATTTGATTTTTTAAAAAATTTAGTTCATATAACTCTCTATGTACCAAATACTCTCTAAAAATTGTTATCGTGTACTAAATATTTAAGTAATTGTTTAAAAATACTTAAAGCACGACATTCGCCGCTCTTCTTTTTCCTTCTTTAATCAGTAGTTATGTTATGATGATGTGCATATATACATTATGCTTGTTTTGAGGTGGGAACTTTATCACATTCAAAAAAGAAAAAAGTGGAAACTTATCGAGTTGGTTTATTAGTAGATGACACATTTTCAACTGGTTTGGATCAAGATTTTAGAATAGACGCTTCAGTGCAAGGAGACTTTTCTTGTAGCCTTCACGCAAAAATAGAGATAAAGAATACGGAAAAAGAATTCGTTTTACTTATACATATATATATATATATATTTATATCTTCTGTCTTATCCTCGAGCATTAAGCCATAATTTGAAGTTGATTGTATAAAGATCACTTAATTCTTCCGTGCATATTTTTTGTGTGTATATGCTTCCTTCGGTAGATTAATACATCTAATAGTCCCACCAACAAATTTATAATTTATGGTAGTTTTGAGAGAGGAGAGTGATAGAGGAATCAATTTGTATGAAATGAACACTATGTATTAGTCTATTGCTATATCTGTATGACTTCCCCTGCTTTTATCAACATGTTAAAATAGTCTAGGATAGCCATAAAAAATTCAGATACTGAAATTGTAATAATTCACTAGTTTTCTTTTTTACCTTAATCTTAATTATCCTCGTGATAAGTTCCCATCCAATCAACCATAACTTTGAAATCATAATCATTGCAGAATCCCTTCGGCTATATGTTGTGTCTTCAATGTTTATGACAATGAAAATTATAATCCGTAATTTATCAAACATTTTAAACGCTTCATTAACATTGACGACTTAAACAGAAAGGTACGAATTTATTTATTTTTTTGAAAAATAAACCTAATGTCTTTAATACTCTTAAAAAGTGGAAAGTTAAATTCTTGCCGTCTATAATGAGAGACAATATGTTGATGGTAAGTTCAAAAAAATGAACACTGTTTTAAGAAATTTTCAACAAAATATAGTTAAAATGATGAATAAAACTTTAAATAAAAATAAAAATAAAAATAAAAGTATGAGATTTTACTCAAAATTACCAAAAATGTTATGAGCTGATGTAGTTAGCTCTGCAACATTATGATCAATAGATGACCTTCAACATCTTTAGATTATAAAATATTGGATGAAGATTAAGGCGGTGAAAAGGTAAATCTTTCATTCATAAAAGTTTTTAATTGTGGTTCTTATATTTTTTATGACTCTATTAATAAAAATAAACTTGATTCTAAATTTAAAAAATATTTTTTTATTGGTTATGATAATACCAAGTTTGGTTGTTATTCCTAAGATAACAAAAATGGAACATGATTAAAAGTAAGAATGTTGTTTTCAATGAACAACTTATATACAAGGACAAGCGGGGTATAAAAACTAAAAAAAACATATCCTAAAATTAAGAAGTTAGAAGTTATTTAATTAAAATTTTAATTCCGTGTGAAATGTCACGTGCCCTCGTATTTTAACTTAAGAGATCAAATAGAACTATTAAACCATCATAGAAATATTTTCTCTTACCATACTACATCTTGTTGATTGATTGAGGTGAACTAAAGAGTTACGAGGAATCAATATAAATTGATGATTCAACTAAGTGAGAATTGTGTGTGGATACATGAGCAATTTGGAAAAAAAAACAACACTAGGAAACTATAAGTTGGATTTCTAAGTATTTAAAAGAAATTACAAACTCATTTTATGCTTTAGAAAATCATTGTTAGGTCTACAAGGTTATGTTAATATTGACATGGCCAGTGATATAAATGATAGGAATAGTATAGTTATATTTTTACATTGACTGGTACAATAATTAGTTGAGTTTTAAAACTTTAGAAGATTATTACTCTTTTAACCATCAAAGTAAAAAAAAGAAATTAAAATCCTAAAACATCTTTTCTCTCAAACCAATAGAGGGGCTACTAACACTTATCTCCTCTGTCAGAGAGGGGCCAAAAATGCCCATTTTCGGCGGATCCTTACCACTCTCACCCTCTTTAACTGTCGTTATCTAACTTTAGTTTAGTTATAGTTTTTTCTTTATTTTTTGTTTTTTTTTTCATTTTTTTTTCGATTTGTTGCATGATGTGTCGACTGGAGAACACTAGCATTCTGTCTAAGAGTTCTTTAGCCGCCATTGGCTTCCTTAGCCCGTGTCGAGCATCCTCGTCCCCACTATTTCTCTCTGACCGTCTCCTTGTATTTTTCAGTCATTTTTCGACTGGACTCCATCAGATCAGCTTTACCAGAAGCCTTTGTGTTCCTCGATAGCCAAAACAGCCTCAGTTCCGATCTGTTCCAGCCACCACTAGTGTTGAATGGCATCTTCGGTCATCCATCTGAATCGACTACCGAGCCAACGATTGCCAGACACTCAGCCTTTACACCCAAGCAAGCATCGCTCTCTGTAGTCGTGCTCCTGTTAGATTCGGTGCAAAGCAATTTTCGGTAGCTTTTAAATCTCTTGTCACCACTGCAAAAAAATTATCAATTATTATAGTTTTCATTACTTTGGTACTTTCTTATAGGTGTATTATTGGTGAAGTTGGGATTTTAAAATGATTTGGATATGTAATTATGGAGAAAGTATATGTAAACGATAGATTATATGTATTTTTTCTACTGTGTGAGGTAAATATCTTTTTTAGTGAGGTAAAATTCCTCCTGTATGAGGTATGATATCTTCGTCCTTAATAGGAGTAAAAAATTTATTTGTAGATAGTCTTTAATTATGAAAATTGTTTTATTTTCTCTATAAAAAAGCGTCAGACTGTAGAGTTTGTAATATCTTTAATTTTATCAATATTATTAAAATTGCTATAAAAAAAAACACCTAAGTAAAATATATTGTAACGTGACAGAGCAAAAGCAATAGAAAAAAAAACAAAAAAAATCTCAAGGAGAATTTTTTTATTAGAAGAATAAGGAACAACAAATTAGGATTTTCAATGCCTTACTCCTAAACAAAGTTAACCTAAAATGATCCTAATGAGCATATAACATAATTTAATATTTTTAATGAAAATAAAAAAAATAACAAATAGAGTATTTAAATCCGACTTTTCTAAAAAAATAAAAAAAATCTAAACAAATAAGTTAAAAATATAAAAATAATTTTGACCAACTTTGACCGTGCATTTTGAAAGTTTTAACAATAAAATTTGAGCATCATTTAGGACCCCAAAAGTAGAACTCATCAAAAGTTTTGAATCGATATATTGTATATACAATTCTAACACCGTATCATAAGTTATAACTTTTAGAAATTTAGGTGCGCAACATATCTTATATCACAATAATAAAGGCTACGTTAAAAACTTTGAATCAATATATTATATACACGATCTTAACTATGTCAAAAACTTTAAATCGATATATCGTATACACGATTCTAACATTGTATCCCAAGTTATAACGTGTAAAAATTTAGGTATACAATATACTTTATATCATAACGATAAAAACTAATAAAGAGATGATATGTTTACTGAATTTTATAGAGAAAATGGATAAGAAACATGAAAAAGAATGTGCTGTATTTCTACGATCGGAGTGCAAGGTAATTGCCGGAGGTACTATTTATCTTTGTCTAATTTACTGATACGCTAAGGTCAAAGTCAAAGATAGAACAAGCCAAACATATTTTGTTTTTAAAAATCGGATAATAAAATAGGCCAATTTTTTTTTTAAAAAAATGTTCATGAAATGCAAAGTTAATCCAGAATCAGTGGAAAGATACGATAAAAACTTAAAGCTTGTGGACATTAAAGCTACTTAAAACGACGACGCGGTGCTATATGTTCTAGAAACCACCCGACGCAGGCTAATGATTGCCCATTTTAATTTACTTCTACACTTGTCCAGAGAAGTAGAACTATCGAATCCGAATCTTTGTTTAGCGTTTTTTTTATCTATAATAACGTCGTCCGCATCTTCGGCTATTCGCTCAAAACAAACTTTGCAAATTTGGACAGAGAACACGACAAACGAAACAGAGGGTGAGTTTCAATGGAAACCGTAGAGAAACAAACGATGGTCGTCGGGATCGACGATAGTGAGCACAGCATGTACGCACTTGAGTGGACACTTGATCACTTCTTCGCCAATTCCGCTGCAAATCCTCCTTTCAAGCTCGTTATCGTCCACGCCAAGCCTTCTCCTTCTTCTGTTGTTGGCCTCGCCGGACCTGGTACAGTTTCCTTTCCTTTTTTCTTTTTCTTTTTGTGTTTGTTAATAATTAAATAATCTATGATAACTGCTGATCTTGATCCCTAATTCAAAATAGATTCCCTTGTATTTTTTTTTTAATTTTAATTTTAGGTTTTATGTTGTTTTGTTCATGATGATCAAGTAACTTTATCTTGTCATGTCGGAACTCCTTTTCTGTTTGGCTGGATTTTTGAGTTTACTAATTTTTTTTGTTAACTTGTTTTTCCCGAAAAATGAAATTAGCATGTGTGTTACTGAAAGAAATAGCTTGGTGTTATGGATAATTATTTCAGGTGCTGCCGAGGTTTTGCCTTTTGTGGACACAGATTTGAAGAAGATTGCTGCTATGGTTGTGGAGAAGGCTAAGGAAACTTGCAGCAGCAAATCTGTAATATGAGCAGTTTCTAATTCTATTGTTTTAAAACTGTAAATTTTTTTATAATTCTTAAATTTAGATGGACTAGGTTTATCAGTTTCATTCTTGTCCATCTTTTACCCTGTTTCAATCTATCAAAGATAGCCTTAAAAATTGAAGTGTGGTTCCCTGATAATTAGGTTCCTCTGATGGCCTATTCTGAACATTTTATATTTCATTCAGGTGCATGATGTAGTTATAGAGGTGGTGGAAGGAGATGCTCGGAATATCCTTTGTGAGGCTGTGGAAAAGTACCATGCTTCCATATTGGTCGTGGGTAGTCATGGCTATGGAGCTATAAAAAGGTAACATCTATTGCATATCTTAATAATTGTCTCTATGATGTTTATAATTCGTAGGTTAGATCTAATTTTATGACCGGAGCTTGTTGTGGTTCTGAAATATTTTGTTTTTTTATTCATATTTGCCCTGATTTGGTTGATGCGGATTCTTGTGTGAATAAACTCTAATTTGAACTAGTATCTCTCTATCTGATATAGTTCATGGAACGGCATAACCAGATAAATTTCATAAGAAAATATCACTGAGATGTTGGAATGAGGTTGATCACTGTTTCTTTCACAAGGACTTGCAAAGTAAAGGTATTCCATTAATGCAAGGATCAGAAATAATGATAGACTAATAATGTTAAGCATCTCAAATTGTATTTTAAAAAATGATGCGTTAAGTAATCGGTGAAATAGTATAAATTTAAAAATTATTTATTACACTCAATAGTTACTTGACACGAGATATAATTTGGAATATAATTTGGGATGCCTAATATTACTCAATGATAGACTGAATAAGATGAGTGCTGATTGGCATTGTTTGTCTTTGGTATGCTTCCCATGATCTCTAACCTGGGTTTAATTATTTTGCAGGGCGGTTTTAGGCAGTGTAAGTGATTATTGTGCTCATCATGCTCACTGCACAGTGATGATTGTGAAAAGGCCTAAAACCAAGCACTGAGCTGTTTTGACCCTGCTTTCTGGAATAGTGAATTCACAATAAGATTGGTCTGGTTAGCCAAACATGGGTGTATCCAATAAAATAAAGTTGGATAATGTATGATATCTGTTGTATTAACTCTTCACTAAGTGATACAAATGCTTCAAACGTTTTAGAGTCATGCTTCTGCCTCTTTTTATTCTTTTTTTTTTTTTCCCTATTGGTAACGATGTTATGATGAATTGCCAAGTATCATCCTCATTTCAGCGTGGAGGTTAAAGTGGTGGAATTATAAGAGTCTTGAGGGAGGAGAATTCGTTTTGTTGGTTTATCACAGGGCGAGATATGGTTTATGGCTTTTTTTTTTTTTCCAACTAGTTTAGATCAAGATTCTTACTTTGATAGACTCAACCCTCCTTATATTTGTGAGAGGGAGACAGAGATCTTCAAATGCTTTGTCTTTGTTATTTATTTATTTATTTGGTATATGGTCACTATGATAACATATTATTAACTACATCTAAAACCTCATTTGTCAAATACTTTCTTTTTCTGGAAAAAAGATTATTTGACTCATAAACATGATACTGTTCATTGTATGCAAATATATGATGCATTTTTTTATTTATTAATTTAACATTGTGAGTGAAAAAGTAGGAAGTTTAAAGTGCTGAATAATTAGACAAATCACTAATAGTTCAGAGGGTGAAATGTCAATCCTGTCCTTCTGCTCTATCATCCTTCAATTTCCAAATGTATGGAAGCACCTATTAAAAACACTAAAACTCAAGCACTATAAAATAATTCCAAAGATTGTGTCAAAGAAAAATTGACTGTGTTTAAAGAAAATTGTGTGTTTGATTTGTAAATGAAAGTTTAGAGAATTTTTTCTTTTGTCAAAAAGAGAAGAAGAAAGTTTAGAGAATTCCATAATTGAATTCAATTGTATTTGATTAAATGCATGAAATGAGAAAACTTCCATTTTTAATATGTAAGATTTGGAGGAAAAGAATAGTCTTTTTCTAAATTTCTTCTCAACCGTTTGATCGGCTTGGATTGTTTTTGTTTCTTTCTATCTTCTATGATAAATTCATTTTTAAGCCGAGAAAATGAATAGGCGGCATGCTCTTATTAAACTAGCTAAATTTAGTGACAATAAATACTAATAGAAAAATTAGTATCTGTACAAAAATAAAAATAATAGTAAAAAAATAAGTCTTGATGTGCTATGACTAATTTATGTTTCCTTTTAGTTTTTTAATTTAAAAAAAGCGTCATAAGAAAAGCTTTTAGGTCAAGTTTTGTTTTGTTTTTGTTTTTTTTTTATTTTAAATTTGGTGATATACTCTACCTGCACATTGAAAAAAATAATAACATTAAGTCAGAGTAATTTACGTTTCTTTTTGCTTTTTAATTGAAAAAAAAAAACTGGCTGTAAGAATTTTTACTATTTTGGGGGTAAACATGCTTTTAAGAATATTTTTTTTGGTAAAGACAAATTCTCATAAAAAGCACAACTAATATTACAACAGTCAATGAACATTCATCGGAAAAAATTAATAACAGTAAACAGAATGGGATAATATTAAATTCAAAGACAGTATGTAAGGTCTTAACCACGTAATATGACAGGTCGGAGAGAGAGAAACATAGATATCAGATCGCCTTCACACAAAGGCACAGATACAGGGCGAAGCCGAAGAGAATTTTTTTTTCTTTCACATTTGTCGCTTTTTCTCTGGATTGTAATTCGGTGGGTATTGATTTCGTAGACGAGAATATGGTGGGCTCAGAAGCCACTGATGATCATCACCAAATGGACGGTGATGACGATGATGAAGGCATGGAGCCTCCTTCTTCTGGTGGGGTTGCATGCTCGATTTGCCTTGATTTAGTCTCTGATAACGGTACCAGATCCAGAGCTAAACTCCTTTGCGGACATGAATTTCATCTGGGTAAGTTAGGAATTTGTTGAGTATCATCGGTTTCTTTTTCTTTTTTTCTTTTATTTCCTAATTTTGTAAAACTAGGTGACTTTGTAACTTCTTGGATGGTTGCATGTAATGCTTAGATTTCCTTTTTGGCGTCAATGGTTTCTGCTTGTTCTATTTCTTAGCCGTCTAATGAAGCTGCAGGTTACTTCTCCAGCTACCTACATTTCTAGTTGTCGTTAATGTGTGGATTGGAGTGGAAATGACCATCTTTGCTTACAAGGTCATATCCATTGACGAAAATTGGTGTCGGAGAAAGTAAAATGGATGAAAATGTGAGTAAAATTGAGGTCTCATGAAGTTATAGAAGATCCATATTTCTGCTAAAAGGTCTGGTCATGCTTGCAAATGGTGTGAATTAATAGTAATATGGACCATTGTTGTGTGAAGGATGTAAAAGTATTTGCACGATCAGAGACTTTGTGTTCTTCATGCTTTGGATGGTCAAAATCAGTTGGACCATAGATTTAAAAGTCTGGGGTATGCACAAGTATTAGTAAAAGCCTGAAAGGAAAGTTCTTTTAGCTTAGAGAAATGGAGTTTGGATTGTTTAAATGTTAGGCATATCAAAATATCAAATGTTTAAGTAAAAGCTCTTATGAAGAAGATCCTATGTCTAATGAGTATATTGAGATGGATAGACTCTTAATAAAAAGAAAATAAATTAGTATTAAATAGGTTCATGGAAAGTTTAGGTTATATCAGTTGGAATGTGAGCAAAAAAAAGTTAATAATTTTTGTTATATTCTTTGAAGACTGATTGATTCACCGTACAAGTATAAGGATAGGGTTAAAGGGTTGTCGAGATCAGGTTGAAGACCAAAAAGTCAAGGACGCTGTTGGTCAAGAGATGTGGAGATGGTATCGTAGGTGAAAAAGGATCCTTCTGACAGTGTGGATACAATTTGTGAGGCTGCATTTCATTTCATAACATCGCTGGAGTGCTTGTTGCAATATTGTATGGAAATATCAAATTTTTTATGTTTGTTGCAAAACAGAACAGTGTTTTCCTGCTTTGGAAAATCATAAATATGGATTTTTTCTGTGTGTTCGTGCTGGTTTAAATGATGTACCTTTTGTGATCATATTGTTCGAAATTGGAATACGTTTGATTCTAACTTATGGTGTATTCAAACTGAGTATTCACACAAGCGTTACTTCGAGTTTTAAGAAGTATTTAACTGTGCACTTTTTAGATATAGTCTTGATTTAGATTGCACAACAGTGTTTGCATTTTGCTCAATCACACATTAAATGCCACAGATTGCATAGGTTCAGCATTTAACATGAAGGGAGCAATGCAATGCCCAAACTGCCGGAAAGTTGAGAAGGGTCAATGGTTATATGCAAATGGTTCTACACGTTCACTTCCTGAACTTAGCATGGAAGACTGGATTCCTGACGAGGATTTCTATGATCTAAGCTATCCTGAAATGGTAAACACAATTAAGCATGTTGTCTATTAGTCTCTACATGTGTTATGTTCACTATTTACATTATTCTTGTGTTTCTATTCAGTACAGGCTGATATCAACTCCGGAGTATTGGTTTTTCATTGACATCTGTGCTATGGACAAGATAACTGTTAAAAATTCAATATTGTTTATAACTTATATCTTCTTGTCTTCTATTTTCTTAATTTATCTTCATGCATTTCTACACGTGTCTTTTGATAATTCTAGACTTTGTTAAATTCAATGATATATGGTGAAGGACTTCTAATAAAAGAATGCTAAATTGCCATTCCTAGCGTTGAGGAAAGAATGCTATTGTGCAGCTTTTATATAAGATACTGTGAATTCACATGAAACCTTAAGCTTAATTTTCTTAGCTGTTTAGGATTTTCATAATAACATATCCCATGGTTTTTATTAGTCACATTAATTTCTGGTTGCATTCTTTTATGCTATGTTGGGAAGTTATTTCTGGGGACATACAAAACGTGCAAGTTTAATTTGCTCATTATATATGTGATCAGAATGGTCTTACTTCATCTGTAATTTTGATCTGCAGCCGTTTAGAGTTCAATGGTGCCCATTTGGTGGTTTGGGACGAGTTGGTTCATCTTTTGAGTAAGCTAGACCTCACATAATATGGTTCCACTTATGTTGTGATTTTTATTGCTATGGTGCTGAATCTGTTGTTTATTTGTTTTTCTGTTTTATAAAAGTTACATACTCTGTTATTTTATAGAAAAAAAATATCTACTTTGAAGGATCAAGCAGTACAATCAACACAGAAGTACTATAGTAGGGAAACAGTTTTTATTCAGCAATGCTGATGTAACTAATTCGGGTGGATCATTGGCAATGCACTTGATCAAGATTGTTTTTCCTCTATTTAAATACTTGCCATTATTTCCTTTTGTATTGAACTGCTTATCTTGCTTTTTTATAAAATTGAATTTTGATATTCTTAATTTGAGATTGTTTAGTAGAAGAAAACTTCTTGAAAGCACTCTTTTCTAGAATTTTCATCATCTAGAGTTATCAAAACCATTTTTAATAAACAAAAAAAATTAAGCTGGATGAAAAAGATTAAAATGAAGTTTAGAAGCAGTCCACCAAAAGGAGACCAACCAAAAGTATTACAAGAAACTAATATAAAGTTTGGCGAAAACCATTTGGCGGTTCCTTTGATTACAATGTCAGTTGATGCTCTCTCTGACAAATCTATGCTTTGTATATTTCAGGGAAGTGGAACCTCCATCAACTACATGTAAGCCATTATTGTTAAATTGCTTTCCTGAAAATTTCTGAGCAACCCTTGTAACACAAGATCTAAACTTCTTTTCCATGTAGATCATGACCTACGGGGACACAATGCCATGTTCACTGAACATACCGGTGCATCATCTATGGCTCATACATATGTTGCATATATAGGACCAGTTCCACCTACAACCTCCAGATCTAACAATAATGTTGACGATCTGCATTTAAATCATCACTGGAATGGTCTGTCGGGACAAACCGAGATTTTTACTCCCCATGTTTTTCCTGCTATTAATATCCAGTATCATAGTTGGGGTCGTTGTTCCCACCCTTTCACCGTATCCAGAAGCCATGTGAATGGCACTGAACCAGCTTCTACTCCGCATGCAACACTGAGATCTTCTCATGGTGAATCTGATGCTGCAACAATGTCAAGATCTTTCCACCATCCACTTGTTGTTGATCATGGGTGAGCTTTAAGCTTTGATGAGCAGTAACATAGAAATCACATTTTTCATCTCTGCTCTTTCTTCTCTTTGAAGTTACATGATTTTATTGCTATAAATAGTCAGAATCATTATACCACACTTTGCTTACTAATCCATGGAGGACCAACAAAAGTTGCACATTGTGCATGTGTTTTCCTTCAGTTGCACATATTTAGGAATTCAATGCTTGTGTTTGTCGCATTAAATACACATTAATTATAATCATTATACTGAAAACATCTTCTATGTTCATTTATGCCTGTTTACCATTAGAACACTAATTACTCGCTTTCATACCCTCTGTAGGTCTGGTCCTAGAGCTGGGAGCTCATTTGTCTCCTCAGTTCCTCGTCATCCAGGCAGCAGTGCTCTGACCCATGAAAGGATCCAGCTATCTCATGCCTTCCCTTATCACCAGCCATCCAGCAATTCACCAGGCTTGCCAACACTGGTAGTCCCTGGTGTAAGGAGATTTGATGGCCCCAGGAACTTGCCTGCAGTTGTACCAGCACCCTTGCAACATGATCAATATGGTGGCTTCTATGTCTTTCCTCCGAGTTCATTGGACCGGACTGTAACCGAAGTGGAGAATCCCTTGTTGAATCATTTTCATGCATGGGAAAGAGAGCGGTTATCTTGTTTGCCATCTGTATCAAGAGACTCAAGTTGGGGTTCATTTCATCAAAATACTAGTGGCTCTGACTTGGGCAACAGGTCAGGCAGCTTTTGGCATAGGCACTCATCTTAAGAGAATCCAACAAAAGTTGGTTGCCAGAAAATTAACGAATTGCATCTGAATCTATGAATGGACGTGAAGTTGCATGTGTATTGAGAAACTCATTTATTTTTGTAAATTTCGGCGCACCTGCCTAAACTAGTGTTCACTTTTGTAAATGCTGGGTAAGTGGCCCTGTCCTGTGGCGTCCGGAACTGTACTTTTTGTCAGTTAAGCGATGGTGCAATGGTACTTGTCCCTTGTTTTGTTATATTTATTGTGGCCAACATGTGGCCTCTCGTTTGGTTAGAGACAAGCTATGTAGAAAGTCGAATATCAAGCAGCACGAAGGAGTGTTTTTGGTCTGAGAAACATAACATAAGGCAAATGCCGGGGCATTATATTGTCAGACTTTCAGAATTTCACAAGGCTGAATGTGATATTACTCGGGAGTTACTGTCCTCACCACCTGCAGCCCGATTTTTTCTTACTAACGGGTCAAGGAGCTTTATGTGCTGTACCCTGAAACGATGAAAACCCTTCCTACATCGCCAATTATTGTCAGCGGAATCTGTACATTGTTAATTATGAAAGTTATTGCAATGAATAAATAGTTACGAACAACTTTTAAAAGCTTTGCCGATCATGGGAGCAATTTCGCGTTAATAGTTACAGATTTTGGTTCACTGAGCAGCAGACAAGTATACTACGGAGCCGATTTTTTTTTTTAAAAAAAAAGAAGAAGAAATCCTTTGTTTACATGGACATTAGCCTATTGAAAGTAGTGACCATAAGTACGAGCTGGTAAATTTTTCTCAAAGTTTGAAGACTTCATCTGATCTCACGCTTCTCTTCATTTCCAGAATTTGGAATACCAACGTGCAGAGAGCTTAGGGTATCTCTTCAAATCTGGATCATCAAAATCGACATAGTACCCATTTGGTTAGGTTTCTTTCACCGGTGAAAAAGAGTTTTTTTAATGTTAAATTTTTTTTTTAAATTTTTTTATAATGTTGATTGTAATTAGAGAAGAGTTTTTAAAAATTAAAAAAATTATTTTACCTTTACTTGTAAAAGTTTAAATTTTAGATTTTCGAAAATAGAATTTTTTTTAATATTTATGTAATATCACATTTATTCTTATAATATTTTTTTATTTTCATAGCATAACCTTAATAAAAATAAATTTTATTCAACTAATATACTTTTAATATTTTCTTAAAAGTAATCGTATCTCAAATTCTCTTTATCTCTACAATCATAATATTTTTTTCAAGAATTTACTAAAAAAATTTATTGATTATTATTTTTAAATAAAAAGAAATATTATTTTATTTTAAATTTTTGTATCAAAGATAATAATTTACTATATATTAATTTTACTTGATTCTTGTGTTTAAAAAATTGAATTTGAGAAAATACATAATAAATTTAAACTTATATATAAAAAAATATTCAATTGTTTAGAATTTAAATATAAATTTTATTAGGTGTCTTTTTTAATAATTTAATAACAAATAAATACTTTTAATAATATATAACCAAATAATCTATTATTTTAAAAAAAAAAATTTAATTAATAAACAAACAATGACTTTTTTAAAAAAGTTCTACTTTTAAAAACTTAATCAAACGAACCCATAGTACAGGCCGAAACTTGATTCATAGCCATTGAACAACTCGTGCAAATCCAAGAAGGACCATGTGAAGTACCCTCTTGTATTTGATCCATTTCTTTCATCGTTGAAGCAAAAGAAAGTTGATCATATAGAAAATTTTAGATGACTTCATTTCAAGAACCAGAAAATAAAAAATAAAAGGCCAAGAAAAAGAAGAGATGAAATGATGGACTTCATGAAGGCAGAACATTAAAAGAATGTCAACAGTCAAAACGATTTCATAATACACTATACTTTCCAATTAAGATATTTTGAGTGAAATGCGTATAAGTTTCTTTCATCCTCTCGAACATCTACTATGACATTAAGATATTCATATTGGCACAATATAGGCATACCTCACAGCATCAAGCACACTTCCTATGTATGCATGCAAGTATTTCACTCTGGATATGTCTTTCAATGATGAATTGCCTAGGGACTGTTGACCTGGTACAATGCCATGTCAAGTTCATCATTAGATGATTAACTGAAAGGATCAATAAAATGAGCATGAATAGTGATTTCAGCTGCTTATTTGGTTTCTTTTTCTTTTTTATCAAAAGCTGTTATTTGTTTTAGTCGTTTCTTTTGGATACCTCATCAGTTACATAAAGCAAAACATGAGCTTGTAGCTTTTGTGTCATTATTTTATTTTTTGGATGATTCAGGACCGTTTTATTCATGGCTTTTTTTCTTCCATTCTTAAGGCAAAAGCTAGCTACAAGCAGGCTCATATGAAGTGAGTTTACTTCTAGTAAATTTGTTATCCCGAAGTATACTAGCTAGCTCGGGTGCATCGAAGTTCTCTATCAAGAAATTGCCCTAGACTGGCTGCAATTATAAAAGCCACATATCATGAATACTTGAATATTACTAAGTGCTATGATACAATTAAAAACTCTTCTCTTTGATGTAAAAGCTTGTTTCAATAGAAGCAAAGAACGAAGGAGAGTCATCTGATGTAAAAGAAGTAACTACCTAGTGTGCAGGTCTGTGTGTGTCTGTCTGTGTGCACGTGTTGGAGTTTATGTGTGTGTATGGACATGACAGTGTGCAATACACATAGAGAGAGACCATTTTCATGAATGTAAATAGGAGGATTTCTATAAACTTGCTTAATATGCTCCAGCACTCCTTGCAGACCCCAGGGCTCTGTAGGGAACTGTGTCAGACAAAGCCAATTACGAATACTGTAAAATAACTCAGAACAAATGCTTTATTTGTGTATTTCAAGTCAACCTCATTTGCTGATGCGTAATCCTGTTTCACTGCCACAACCAGTCAATTGTTTTGGTTTCTAAATTAGCCAGAAAATAGTAAAAATGACCTGCCTACTTGGTAAAATGAGTTGGCCCAGTACTGGCTCTGAAGTAGAAAGAAAAATATGTAGCATGGCAATAAATAAGTACATGAAAGCACCATGTGGAAGTTCTGGATTGAAATCAAGCCACGGATGAAGTTTGAGTTGGTAAACTTAATCTAGTGAAAGAGGAATCAGCTTAAGTGAGTTCGTCCACTGTTCACCTCAGTACAGCGAAGATTAATGATATGTACAGAACCTATCGGCAAACTCTGCTGCCTTGTCTGCATTCCAGTCTCTGAATTCCTGTTTCAAATTGCTAGGGTTGTCTTTCATATAAAATGTTCACTCCTACGAAATCAGCTGAGCCTTTAACCAGTTTGGAGTCCCAATAGGTGAAGACCCGAAGTCTTGAACCCACATTTATCTTCATTTGTTGGGATAGTCTCCATGTACTAATGGTTTCACAATCTTGCAATTCAGTACATAAATATAGATTACAGCTGATATAAATATTCAATCCAGACTAAACCAAGTTAAGGAATTTACCGCAACAGCAATTCTCCAAAATGTAAATAAATTAACTGAATTACAGGACAAAAAATGAAATAAGGAACAGAAGGCTCCATGAGAATTATGAACAGAATAAAACATAGTTGTTTAGGATTGAAAATAAAAGTCCACCGAAGTTGAGAAAAGCTGGTTAGTTCTTTACCATTAGAAGTGACTTTATACTGAATAGAAGCCAAAAGCAAATGGTATATAGAACTTATGGCATATAGTAACACTATGAAAACACAGCATGAGGACACTTCTTATGTAGCAGTTTTATCTTACCAACCAATTAGGAAATCATTGACTCTTTTGCAATCACGTCCTCCATTGAGTTTGTTAGAGGGAGAAACCCAAATGCATAGATGCTTACACCTATATGGCCTCACTGCTTGTCCTGTCACATCACTTCATTTTGCTTAGGCATGTCAAAAGTTGATACCTAAAGAAGTTAATGTGTAGCCACAAGGCGTCAAATTAATTCGTAAATACAACTTTTATAAATGTTTGATTCTGGAGCCAAAATCTTGTTAAACTCAATATAACTGACCAGGAAAACAAATGATTGACCGAAACTGCTTAAGATGGAATCCTGAAGTACATGTTATTCAATTTTGGATATTACCTGATACTTTTTCTTATACAATCTTGCAACTGATGCGTGTGCTAACAAGACATTATGAACTACCATGTATGGCTCAGTGGATGAGTTGCCTATATAGCATTTATTGCGTGCAGAACATCGCTTAGGTGGTGTAATTCCTATGTCATAACCTCCAACGGCAAGTATATTTGGCTCATTGACAGTAGTCCAATATGAAACCCTATCCCCGAACTCCCCGAAGCATACATCTGCGTAAGTCCTTCCTGCATTTAAATGGAGATAATTCAGACACATTTGGCATCCTCTTTTATGGCTTGTTTTTCTTTATTTTCAGATGAACCTCATCAGGATGAGGACAAAGGGTAAACTAAAATCAAAAGAATTGAGATATGTACACAATCATTCGAATGATCCATCATCCATACTCATCCGTGCCTGCAGATGATCATAATGATATAATGTAATTGTAAGGAGTCCATAAATCACACATATCTTCACATTGGTATGATATTGTTCACTTTGGGCTTAAGCCCTCATAGTTTTACTCTTGGGTTCTACCCAAAAGGCCTCAAACCAATAGAGATATAGTTCACTCTTTATATACCCATGATCTTCCCCATTTCTTTCTAATGTGAGACTTTGTTTGCTTCCTTAACAATCCTCCCCTCGAACAAAAGACCACAAAACCTCTCCTCAAACGATATTTCATCCGTCTATCTTCCACATAGGAAGATTTTGCTCTCATTTTGGACATCATCTTCTACTTATCTTCACTGCATTGTGAGAGCACGCCTTACGTGAAGTTCAGAGTACCCCTACCTCAAGAGCCCGCTCTATCAGGTCAACTCCTTATCACTGCGTTGAGAGGACACGCCTTACGTGAAGCCCGCATCATTGCATTGAGACGACACGCCTTACGTGATACCCTGGAGCATACCACCACCTGTCCATAGAGCTTACTATGGATCCCATCGCAAATCGAGACTTACTAGGCTCACCACCTTCTCGTTCGGCACCAAGGATTTCTTCCACGTGGCTAATTTCGAGGCATGGCTCTGATACCACTTGTAAAGAGTCCATAAACCACACATATCTCCACATTGGTATGATATTGTCCACTTTGGGACTAAGCCCTTATAGTTTTACTCTTGAGTTCTACCCAAAAGGCCTCAAACTAATGAAGATATAATTCACTCCTTATATACCTATAATCTTCCACATTTCTTTTCAATGTGAAACTTTATTTTCCTTAACAGTAATATACTGTTGAATTCCTGCTTGACCAAAACAAAAGTGATATATTGGAGTTAAAAGGTAAAGTAGAAATACTTTCTTTAAAAAATTTAATTTCTTTTCTAAAAAAATACATCCTAACTATCAAGCAAATTGTAGTACTGCCAATGATGAAAACTGGTCCTCACCATGGATGATTAGTTCATCTATGAGATTGTTGTAATACTGTAAACCCTTTGGATTCACAGGTCCTCTTCCATCTGAATTGGAAAAAAAATAAATAAACCAGAAAAACTGAGGGTAATCTGTGAGAAAACAATCAGAAATCACTTAAATTCTTTTTGGTGATAAGAGCCAAATTTGTGACCGTACTTGGAATTAGTCTGGACGATGAGATGGAAAATCTGTAGACATCTAAGCCTGTATCCATCATGAGTTTTACATCTTCCTACAAAAAAGCACATGAAACTAGTCTTGGAAATAAAGTGAAATCAATGAACAGTTGGTTATGGTCTATAACCATTCAATAAGTATCAATAGACAGATAGGAGGATAAATTGAAATTCAATCTGACTTAAGTCGTATGTGAACAATAATCATATGATTAAGGCACCATTATCCACCTTGTATTTGTGATACTCATCAGATGCTATGTCTCTAGTGCCGTGTACAATCTCTTAAAATTTTTAGCAGAAAACTCAACTGTTAAAACATACTTTTCAGAAATAATGACATATTAATCAATGACTAAAAGGGCTCAGCTTTTGAACTACTTCATACACAACCATCTAGCCATCTGTTCTCTCTTTTAACTTCAAGGCAAACCTCAGGGTATTTACTCTCCGCATGTATGTTCATGACCATGACAAGGAGTGATGATCCAGATGCACTAAGGTGCAAGCACATCAGAACCCAAACACGGGTCAACAAGAGCACAAGAAATTCTCTCTAATTCCCAAAAAATTGACGCAATTTTGCACATGAAAGTGGGTTGAGTTCTTGGTTAAAGAAAAGTAGAAAAGCCAAACTACAAATTCAAGTGTAAATGGGTAAATAGTGGCACCTTCCATGAGCTGCACAAAATAAGAAGGAATCTTGAACTATGTAAGGCTGGTTCAGCAGGAATGTGAATACACCCCATACTTAATCTGAAATAGAAGAAAACTGACCCGTGTGTGCAAAAGTATCCCAAATGGTCGGAGTCCTTCCGTCTTCATTTGCTGCTCCTTTCACCTATTACATATTTTTTTAGGTGATAAGAATTTTATGTTTCTCATTTTTCTTTTATGACGAAAATTTGGTGATTTAACATATTTGGATAAGAATTGTGAAAAATATTAAATAAAAGAGTTACAAAAAATTTAAAACATTTAGAACACACATGAGAATGCTTAAAATGTATGAGACACACATGAGGATGTTTAGGACGTATAGAACACGAACAGAGAAGCAAAACGGAATTCGAAAACACAAAAGAATGTGAGAAAAGCGTAGAGCCTCAGTACAGGGCTGAGCTCTATAGCGCCCAAGGTTGAACGTTGTAGTGCCCAATGACAACATGTACAGAGCCACGGCGCCAAAGTAAGGGAAGTTCGTTTCTACTTCGAATTTTTGAATTTTAAAAAAAATTAGACTTTCAAAACATCTTAACTCTTATTTCAATTAAGATTAAGACTATTAGGCACGAAATAACCCTATATAAACTATTATAAACTCTTTAATTTGAAATTAAGTATTAAGAGATACTTTAAGGGAGAGAAGAATTAAGCAGACACTAAGTATTTGTGTACACTAAAATACAAATGTTGTTTAAGTGTTTATTATTTGTAGAAGAGTAAAGATATACTAAATATTAAATTTTTTTTAGGATTCTTTATTGTGTTTTTCTATAAATTCTCTAGAGAGTTAAATAAAAGAGGTTAGAATCCTTTGATCCGCCGTAGACGTAAACAATTAATTAAACTACATAAGTGATTTTATTGTACTCTTTATTATCTGTTTTACGTTCTTTCTATTTTTTAATATCTTGATTATTCCATTGCGCAAAGATATTAGAATTTAAGATTGAACTTAATTAGGTTCTTCGCTTAAATTTAATTTTAAGAAAAAAATGACAATTCCTTCAACATTTATGCTAGTAGATAATAAGTTTTCACTTTTGTTCGCTCAAAATAGATCAAATAGCTAAAGTGAAAGAAGCAGAATTAATTCACCTGATAAGCTGAGATGCCAGAACCGAAAATGAAGCCAGGTGGAAGTCATGTTTGCTATCTTGATCAGCGGTAAGCCCTCGTGTTGCCAAGTTAAGCAGATTTATTAGCAAGAGAGAGAACCTCAACATTGTCATTTGAATAAATTAGAGCACGCGGTTCTTGATGCTGCTTGTTTATGAAATGGGTAAGTGGTTTTCACTCGCCAGAGCAAAATTCATGATAATAAATTTGTATACAGATAAAACTGTGCCAGCTAAAACCCATTAAGAACAACCATCCAATTAATTTGTCATACGTGTTTTAGGAGTTTATGTATCAAGAACCCATCCGTAACTTCTACTTTACGGACAGGCAGAGTGGTCCTTTTCATGCGACTTCTTTTGCAGATTTATTTGCTTCTCTAAAGAAGGTCCTTTACTGTGTAGTATTTCTCATATTTCATAGGCTAAACAGTAACACTAAGACTGATAAATGTCCAAAGAGGATCTCAACTTGAGACGTACCAGGAACAAATTTTTTGACGATGACAAATTGTGAATAAATTCTTTTATGCCTGCCCTCCTTTTTCTTTGCTTTATCTTTTCTAGGTAATGCTACAAAACTATTGAAAGCAATAGTACTTCGGTAGCTCGACCCTACATCTTTCATACTGGGGATTAGACCGCATCTTTCATTTGTGGCGCAAAACCAAAGTGCTTGGTTGAATTTCAATAACTTTTCCTTGGATAGTTTTGGATCCATTCTTGTGTCCAAAGATAACTAAAATTATGCCACAGTTGGTCTTCACTACCACAGATGATAGCTACTGCTGCTGATGGGGAGGGCCTGATGTAAATTTGAAATTTCATGTCAGCATTGATCCTGTGCAGCATGCTTGTCCTGGAATTGCTACGATTTCAAGAAATGCACTATCTCTAACAAGTACAAGCATCTGTAGTTTTTCCTTTGACATACTTCCCAGGAAAACATTTATGTTTAACTTCATTGTATGATTCAATTTACCCGTCCGTGTTACACAAGTCAAAATCGTCCAAATCGGAAAAGATGAGAAGATATTTTCCTCCTCTTCAGAAAATTGACAAATGGGATAGTCGAGCAAACACATTATATACAAACTAGGAATTAAGATCAACAAGACAAGGCAAAAAAATATATTTAGAAGGCCCTATGTATCAGAAGTTAAGGGCATTACAGTGGAATTACTCCCAAATCATGAGATGTTGATCATATACAGCAGGTAGTGTTCCAACTTATAAGAGATTTTATCGACTTGGATAAAATTTATTGATATAATGCAAGATTCAAATTAGACTTCTGATCAGTTTCTAACAGATATGTACTCAAGTCCTTCCTCCATCATCTATCAATTTATCAGCATCTTCCCTCTCTCCTTTTTCTGGAACTACAGTTTATTTTACAGGCAAGAACCAGAAGAAAGAAGTCCCACCAATCATCTACTATCAAAACAAGGGAAAAGAAAAATGTTCATGATCATAACCTTTGCTAGAGAAACTGTAAGAAAGAGAAGTATAATTTGTGAAAACCTCATATAAGGAGAATTTACTTTTCTGGGCTGAATATAAGAAAAAATTTATTAAAATACATCTGTTTTAGTGGGTTAAGAAGATTTTCTAATGGGATAAGAGCATTTTTTTTAAAAAAAATTAAGTTAATATCTGATTTTATTGATCAATTTTATCTTAATTCATTCACTCGTTATTGTTAAATTTGACATTAAAAAAATAAAAAAAATTATAAATTGACACAGAATTTACGTATCAATCACAAATTACTGTTAATATAAATAAATAAATAACATTCTTTCATAAGTTTACATATTTATTCTTTTTAAATTTTTTAAATTAAATTTTATAATAATAAAAAATATATAAAATTTTAATAATTTAAAAAATATATTAAATTTTGGTCAAACTCCCACCGCTACTCCAATCCAATTTTAGGATCCCATCCCATCCCATCCCACCTCCCCCTCTCACCATGACCGGTCGATCCCATGCTGCCCCCTCCTCCACCGTTACCGACGATTGTCGCGCTGGCCAGAAAAATCTCTCTCCTTTATAATTTTTTTTTTTGCTTAAATCATTAATTTCTCTCTAAAAGCAACAAATGGCAAATCCATTGCAGATGGAGTGTGGCGACGAAGCCATGTAACACCTGCAAGGCAATAATTTTTTTTGCAACAATTCTAGGTTCGGGTCACCACGTTGCTCAATACTTAAACCCCTTTTTAGTAGCATTTCTTCAACTCCAACTCGGACCCATAGTAGTTCTAGACTAAGTCAACTTAACTTTTGGGAATCTTCCTATACGAAGAGCCGACAATAGAGAGGGTGGAGTCTGGGAGGGATTTAAGAGCAAAGATGTACGCAGAGTTGATTCTTTGGATGAAAAGCCAGCAATATGGAGGGTGGAGCCCACTGTGGGTGTCTTTGATTCTTCTAACTTTTATGAATATGAAGTTAAAATGTGGATTTGCTCATTCAAATATGTATTTTGATTTTTTTTTTTTATTACAGTATTCTCTCCTTCTTCATCGATTTTTTTTTTTTTTTCAATTTCTTTCTCTTACTACTAGCTAGCAAATTAAAAACGTGGCTTCAAGGAAAAATATCACCATATTTTGCGAAACATATACCCAGATGAGATTGTCAAATTTGATAGTTGCTGGAATGAGACCCCGTTTCCCTCGTACAAATATGTTGCTTTAGTTTCTTCATCTACAACATTTTTTCATTTCCTCCTTAAGCCCTGTGCGTTGCAAGTTATTTTCATTTCACATATGCCAGTTGAGCTTAGAAATGGGAATTGAGTTCTAGGTCACTTTGCTTAACAATGAATTACTAGTCCACTAGCGAATAAGATTTGATTTTGATTTTGATAATGATGATGAATATGTGGGAAGAGTTTTATTGGACGCTGACGATGAAAATGCCAAGTATTTGATGATGAATTTATAATTGTTATGAATAAATTTTATATTTTTTTAATCACTAGAATTTTATAATCTTTTTTTTTAAGATAAAATTTATAATATTAAAAAAATTAAAATTTAATATTTTTTTATTAAATTATTAAAATTTATAAACATGTCTATTACTTTAATCATCTAACTTAATAAATAATGATAAAAATATTATTATACAATAAATGAATTTTTTCATCAAAATAAACGATAAGAAGTTAATGAATTAAAATTAAATTAATTTTTTTAAAATTTGTAAGATAAAATTAAGTATTAATTCAAACTCTAAGAACAAAATTGTCCGTACCCCTTTCCTAATTTGTGCTTGCCAAATTTCTGATTGAACCAAGGAACAAGAAGATGATGATACCATAAACTGCTTATACTCCACTAACCTTTTGACCAGAAGGATAATATGCGAAGATGAAAAACATAAACAGAAGAAAGGTGCATTAATCAGACTTGGATTAAGGATCATAATAAACTGCAATGTATTGCTAATACTGCGTTTTAATGCTTCCAATTTCCAAAATCTTTCAGGTTCCGAGATATTTTTTCATTATTTCTTTTCATTTATTCTAGAGCTAAAAAAAAATCTTATTGTTTTGGCCTACCATACTGTTCTTTGAGGTTCTGTGGCCACCTGCTCAACTTTTGCATCTTTAAAAAGAGAAAAATGAACACATCTCTCGTGATATAGTTATTAGTAAATGCCAGATAATATAAAAACAGATAAACTATAACCATTAGCTGTGCCTGTCTGTTACTTCACAAAATCACAGGTCCTCATCTCATAGTCACACAAGTTTATCAACATCCTTACGTGCAACAGGTTCCACTGTTGTAATTTGAATCCTTCAACTGAAAAGATATTACCAAAACAATTGGAACCAGGCCTAGATCTTTATATGGAGCAATCTTATGATATATTTAATGGTACAGAATCCTACCATCATGTAAACACCAAATTTCAAATTTTTGAGTGGATGTATCATCTCATAGTGTTGCGGAATCGGCCTTTAACATCAATCCCACTTAAGAATTAGTCTTATTGAATTTCACCCGTTGGGGATTTTATAAACCTTAATACTTTTTGATCCGATATTTAGTATCATAAAATTTTATGCGTTTTACGAAAGACTTTACTCACAAGTAAAACAAAAATAAATAAGATTAACCACACAATAAAAAAAATAATCCAATACACAAATCACAAAAATATACGTAATTCGACAATAATTGTTTACATCTACGATAGATCACTAAATTTTTGCTTTTTTTATTCAATTTTTTTTTACTCAAAAAACTCTCACAAGAGAAAGCCACGAAATATAACGATAGATGAACTCCTAAAGGATCTACCAAATGATTTCTTACGCTTATGCCCAGTGCTCAATCATTCTATGACACTCTTCCACGCTTATACCCAACGCCAAAGTTGCCCCAACCTTTTATCTTTTATCTTTTTTCTTATTGACGTATTGTCTATTCTAATGTATTACAATGGTTTATATAATCTCTAAACTGCTCCTAAAAATCTTATTTATTGTTGAAGTAGGATTCCGTGTGGAAAGGGAGTTTAAAACCGACTGAAACATGCCTAAAATCCAAAATATGTGTTTTCCCAAAACTAAGCGCCATGGTACCACCATGTTGACACCGCGGCGCCGATGTGACTAATGAGTGGCGCCGTAGTGCCAATGCAAACAACAAGTGGCGTCGCACCACGACTCCACCAAGCTAAGGGCAATGCCAAGGCCTAGAACCAGCCTCCTCTTGTGCCTTCTCACCCCTCCTTTCGACTCTCCGTTTCCATCTATTTCTCGTACGTTTAACGCGTAATTGACTTCGTGTTCGATTCTTTCTTAATTTCTAACTTAAAATTAAACTCAACTTTGATTTTGAATTACCAAAATCCTAACAAATAATTTGCTGGCTTCAGCTTTAAATATTCATTTGTTACTAGAAGTACACTGTACAAAGAGTTTGAGGCTATAACCTGTGGTAATTGAACTTCAAGACTTTAATATGTGAAAAGTCGCCTCTTTCTGAAATCATCTCAACCTTCCCATGGCCTCACATGTCTAATCTAAAAGCTTAATGACAGCAAGAAATATTATACACCGAGCAAACTAGTTAATAGATAGAACTTAGAAGTAGCCATCATCACATTCAAATGACTATTTTCCAGGAACAACTTATTAGCAGTGGAAAGAAAGAGGGAATAGAAAACTACAACACACTCAAAAACTCAAAGCACACATTTGTTTATTATAAATCAAAGCATTTTAACAATTGGTAACTGCAGTTACAAGATAATAAGACATCATGAAAGCAAAAGCAGAGAACACAATTATTCAACAGCAAAATAAGTTAGAAACTACGATAATACCAGCCAAACCAGAAACACCTCATGTGTACAACGGCAAATCAGTCCAGGCTCCAGAAACGTGCCCATTTTCACATACATAAGCTCTGACAACAGGCTCACCATCGTCATGGTACCCAAAAACCCTTCTCAAACAAAAGGCAGAGTGCAAATCCCATGTCTCTTTACACGAACAAAAAGCACAATTGAGATCAATCTTGCTCCTATTCCCATCATTAATGGTCCTCCAAACACGAGATCGCTTAAAGTTCTTGAAAATACCTCTGAAAAGCATGTAATTTCGCTTCTCCTCAATGTGAACACACCCTGGCCAATCACAAATGTATAAACAATCCCCTCGGAATCTACTAGCAAGCAGTTTCTTCCCCTGCTCACGACTCAAATTCCAGACTCCAGATGCCAAATGGGACCTCAACGATCTGCATATCTTCCTCCTCTTGCAAGGAGACGAGAATACACGACCCACTTCAACGTCACAATTCTCTACATCCTCAACAACTACGCTACGGTCATCCAGTGACTCAGATTTGTTATAAATGGTATCGTAATAAAGATCGTCAAAAAGTGACCAAGAACAATCAGTACCGGGATTCAGACTGCTCGAACAAGGCTCGGTTGATGAAGATGGAGATGAAGTTGTTGGTGGAGCCGTAATTGGGCTTGGATAATTTGAGTCCGGGCCCAGCTCGCGTTCGAGGCCGAAATCCGAGTTCTCCAACAAAACGCCGGCGTGAAGAAGGCCGGGGCAGCAGACAGAGAGCTTGTGAAGGGAGGACCAGCTGCCGGGTGGAGCGGTGGAGTTAGGGGAGATGAGATCGGCGACAACGGCGGGAATGGTCTGGAAACACTTGGTTTTCCAGCAGATGTTGCGAACGAGGGAAGAGAATTTGGTGCAGACGCAGGCAAGGCGCGCCCAGTTTCTTGGGTCGTCTTCCAGTTTGAAGAAGATGTTCAGAACGACGTCGTCCGAGAGCTTTGAGAATACTGTATCTGTCATTCTGTCTCCGTGCGGTCAGTTTGTTTGCGGGATGAAAATAGTATCTCTTTTTCTTTTCGGAAAATTTTTTGAGAGCGCGATAGAGTAGAGACAGTGAGATTGCTCGGTTGAATCTGAGGGCGGCTCTGTGAACTTACATTTTGGCGGCTTACGGTAAGTTATTAACTATTTATTAACTTAAATTAGCGCTGCTGTTCTTTTCTTTCTTTCTATATATATATATATATAAGGTGAAGGACGTCCTTTCCCAAAAGTTTGGTTAGATAACTAATTTTTGATTTACAAGTTTAGTAAAAGACAAAATTGTCTTTATCCGTTAATTAGTTGTAGTTTATTTTGATGATAAAATTATAATTCAGCACAAAATTTTAAGTAGATTGATAGAAGATAAGTCCGTGTGTCAATCATAAATTAATTTATTTTAATTAATATAAAAATCATAAATTAGTTTATTTTAATTAATATAAAAATTATAAATAGTTATAGAAACCTATTTTCTCACATTTCTCTCTTTCTTTTTTCCCCCTTTGTTTTTTACAATCTCTCTCTCCCATTATCAGCAAATACCCAACATCTTTATCATCATTCATCGTCTATCAAAATCAAATCACTTCACTCTCTTAACAAAGCTTTTAGTTTCTTCGTAAAAATCACTCTTCTCGCTTCAGTCATCATTCATCATTCATTGAAACTAAATCACTCTTCTCACTTCTATCTCTTAACAAAACTTTTAGTTTATTCACAAAAAATTACAAAATCACATACTGAAAATGGCATCTCCAATACTTGACTTGAACTTCAATTTATAAGCTAATTGAAAGGGCTTTTTTCTTTTGCAAAAATTATTTAATTAATGAATAACAGCATAAATTAAACGGAAATGTACTATTTAATTGCAAGATTAGAGACCTTGCAGATAAGCACTATGCATATGAGTAAGATTTTAGATCGAGTCAGATTTGGGTAAAGTTTGTAGATTTTAAAGGAAAATGAACAAATCTAATGCCAAGTTCAATGGAATTTTTTTCGAGCGAATACCATTGTGATTTTTATTTTTCTTTTATTTTTTGCATCAAAATCATCACCCTCTCCGTCACCATATCATGATTATTAATATTCTATCCTCGAGTTCTAAAAAAGGATGATGGGAAGAGGGGCGACGTGGGAGGGTCGGCTAACCATGGTGGGAGCTTGGGGTTGGGTGGGTGTGGTGGTGGGAGTTAGTCCAATTTTAATATTTTTGTAAAATTATTAATTTTTTTATTTTTTAAAAATAAAAATTTAATATTTTTAAATTATTAAAGTTTGCTACTTTAATTATAATATACAACTAACATAATAAATAAGAATAGAAATGTTATTGTCTGATAAAATGAGTTTTTTTTGTTAAAAAAAAATTTAACAAATTAATAAATTGATTATTTTATCTTTTTAAAAATGATAAAATTAAATTAAATATTTAACCAAACTCCTCTAATAAAAATATCCTTAACCCTGTATATTATTATAGCCACTTCTATTATTATTACCTGTGAATTTTTGTCGCTGCTTTTAGACCGAGTTAGCAATTAATAGGCAATTCAATTCGAACTTTTTGTGCCGACCCAAGCACGCTTGTAAATGCTATGACCAGACAACACCCTAACTACCGATTGTATGCCACTAAAATGTGAAATGCTTAAATTCAAATCCTCCCGTTTGGATTAGTTGGATAGAGGGATAGAGCTCACAGCCACTAACGCTCTCCTTTTCTTGATTTGAAGGCAATAATGACTCTCTCTCTCTCTCTCTCTCTCTCTCTCGATTTGATAAGTTGAACTATTGAAGTTAGAGAATTATCAAGACAATGTCTTTTCGACTTATGGGTGGTGATAGTGGGCCATCGTTAGCCTACCGACAGAGAACAAGGGCCACAAAAACAAGCACCAAGACTTAATTTGTTGGGACCAACCGCGCTTTTATGTCATCCCGCACACCGCCCTTGACCTGCTAGCACCTCATGTGCCTCACTTATCTGCTTGTCCCCCGAAAAGATAAGGGCATCACTTCCTTTCGTCTACAGAGTAGGGTTGATAAGATTTAAGTCCAGTTCCCAGTTGATTTCATATTCGGACCCGAAATTTTTAAAGCTTTCCAAAATTCGGATTGCATCCAAATTTTTTCGGATAGATTTGAGTGGCTCAGAATCTAAATTTTAACCTGATCTTTTTTTTTCAAATTTTAACGGATGAAATTATAATGAATATGTCTGAAAATAACCATAATTGCATTACTTGTTTTACTGCAAATTCAGATTCGAAAAGCGTGCTCTTGCATTTCAGTCCCATCCGAGTAAAAAAAAAAACCTTCTTATTTATTTATTCACTCTCTTAGTTTGTCAAAAGATGACAAACATATGATAACAATGATTGCCATCGGACCTATAAAAACATATTGCACTTTTACTGACTATTTATTTACACGATAAGTGATTGTTTGGAGACAGTACAGAGGAGAGAGCACAAAGTTGTTTATATATTCACAAGTGATTGTTTGTGAAACAGTACAGAGAAGGGAGAACACAAAATCACGAATTCAGATGGTAACAGAGTGAAAAAAAACTTTTTAAGAGTTCTGAACTAAAATTTTCTGAATCCTTAAAAAAAAAAAACTCAAACCCAAAAAATTATAAATTAAAACCCACGCTCAAAATTTCCCGAGTTTTTTTTTTAATTCAAATTTTCAAATTTTCAAATTTTTCTAAATCCAAATCCAAATTTTTTCCCATCCCTAATACAGAGTGACCGTATTATTGAAGGATGAATGCGTGACGCGAGCGCAGCCTTCGATTGACCGCCTATTCTTCTTTATCTAACTGGTTTTTATGGAACAGAAAAAGCCACAAAATAGGATTATGTTATACCTACGTTGAACACCGATTCATTGGGACAGATCATCACAAGCAACTAGGTCTAAGAACTTAGCTCAATCCAAGCTGGTATTTATCTAAATTCAAGCATCTAAATAGAGTTCAAATAACAGAGACTGTTCAAATCCATCAACCACCCGAGAATGACAAGTCTGCTTCTGAAGAGACCTCTAAAGTTCAAGTGCATGTAATAATCAAGAACAGGGAAATTTCACCACCGCCCACCCACAGCATCCAGAGATCACAATCCAAACCTCACCTGTAAAAAAAAAATTTCAATCAAGATCCTATTATAATCAGTTTCAGAAACAAAGCAAGAAAACAAAATACAGATTGAAGATGAAAATAATAAGGGAACAGAGTAGACAATGAAATTAACATCAGTTGACTACAAATGAAAATACAGTGGAGAAGAATGAGACCGAGACAAACTCTTGCTCCTACTTCTGCTCCCACTCGGGCTCCTGCTAAGACTGCGTCTTTTTGGGCTTTTACTCATTCGTTTCTGTCCAGCAGAGCACCAATATTATTTACAAAACCACAATGATAATATACACTCATAAAGCAGCCAATCACCAACAAAGGACAGAAGTTGCTTCAAGTGGCAAGCAACATCTTAAGCTTCCACCCTGCTTTCCCAACAAAGGAGAGCAGTACTAAATGAAATCTGAAAATTATCATGTAAATGTGGGTTTATAACGGTTTTAACTCTTCAGTTCTCCACCACATTTTATATCTAAAACTAGAACAGTCACAACCAGTTTGGTGAAGATCAGGTTAAAAGAACTTTTATGACATGAAAAATCACTTACAGAAGGCAATGGAGATCTGGACCTTGATCGAGATCTGCAAAAGTTCCAGAAACAACCCAAATTTAAAATCCACTCGTTCCTTTTAAGAACTTTCATCCAAGAGCCTTGAACCTCTCCACGTCAAGATTTTACCAGATTTAAAGGGATAACAGAGAAAGCAAAATCTTTAGCAATTTAATACAAATAAGAAAATATCAATAACAAACTCAAAAATTTCCATGCACAGATAATACCTAATTTGGAAAAAGAATGTAATTAATAATATAGAGCATTTTTAAGACACCAATTTACAGAAGAGGACCATGCTTCCCTACTGTACCACCAAAGATCCAAGAGAATCCAGATAGCATGTCCTATAAGCTGGGAAATTGTTGAAGCAGAAAACGGCAATGAATATACCACTCAATGATGGGGACTTCCAGATTCCAATGGCACTTATTTCACTGAAATCCAGCTTTTATTATTGCAATCCATGTCTCCTTTGTTCCCAATCTAGCACCCATGGACATTTCCGATGCTTAAATGCATTAGAACAGAGATACCATGAAGGTTTCTAAAGTTTCCCATCTGGAAAAAGCATACCTCCACAACCAAAGTGTTGCAAGCAATTGAACCATATCCCATCAAGATCCTAATATCCAATCCCCAGTTTGCTGCACATATCCATTATCTAAAAAAACAAAAAGGCAATTTTCATACAGTAAAAAGAAAACGAAGACAATTTGACACTGGGGTTTCTTTTCAATTACCCCATCGGGCTGAGAAAAAGGCATAGAAGCCCAAATTAAAGATTCTGCACAGAACCAGAAGTTAAAAATCTATTACTCTTCATTCCCTGGAAAATGTTCCAAAAAAGAAAAAGTGAACAAGATAGTCTCCACCACAATCCTCCCAAACCAAGCCAGAAATAGACCTCATTTACGGTAAATAGATTGATAGCATTACTCCAACCAATGTTAGTACGCACACGTTACTGTTTTTATGAGTAAGGCATTTTTCAAAGGAGATGGTAGATTACAAATACATATGCAATTTTAAAGATAATCAATCATTTCAAATCAAACACTTGGGCCAAAAAAAACAAGGTTGACATAGAGAGAAAGAAAGCATGCATGATTTCAAATCCTTAATAAACTATGAAACGTGTAAAGCAATTTTCATGCAAAGCCAATATCTGTCAGATGTAGATTGATGTATAGACAGCATGACTTGCATAATTCACAGTGCTAATAAACATGCATATAAAGGATAACAATGAGCATACCTCGACAAAGAACGTGGCTTTGAACCAGAGCGAGCGAGAGAAGCAGACCTTGATTTAGATCTACCAGGAGAGCGGCGAGAAGATTTTCCTTTTGGAGAATTGCTGCATCATGTTTCAAAGGTTAATAAACAACTCTAAGCATGTACTAATCTAATAGTCTTATCGAATGACACAAATCTGGAGATTGCAGTATGCACTACATTAACCAATAAAGCCAAGCACATACTAAATTAATGTTCTCGAATCAGTAACATGAACAAACCTCCGACTCCGGCTTCGACTGTGACTTCGACCACGACTGCGGCTGCGGCTTTCACTTCGGCCTTTTGAATGAGATCTGCCACGACCAGGGCTTCTGGAGCCATCACGCCTAGGATCATACTCCCTCACCTAATTGCCAATAACATAGTTAGCAGAATGCATCACAAAAATACAGAAATTTCAGAATATCTCGAATGAAACATACACGAACATATGCCCGAGAAAATGCATTCCGAAACTCAGAGTCGTCAAGTTTTCTGATCTGCAGATGGAAACAAGAAATTTAACATGAATAGTCATTGAAAGACATAGACAATCAAATTACTTAAAGAAATGGCTTACTGCGTGTTTCATGTCATCATAGCTTGTGTAATCCACGATGCCAGTTGTGCCTGCAAAAATAATAATAAGAAGAATAATCATAAATAGAAAAAAGAAAAAAAAAACTAGGCATCTTCAGAAAAAGTTGATACAATTCATGAAGCATAAACTAATTAACAGCAAGGTATTGACTGCCTTCCAACATTTTAAATTTCCACAACTCCTCACAACTTGACCTCATAAAATTTCAAATAATAATACTAGTTGAAAGTACTAATAACAATAGCGAACTTAAGTGTGCATGGAACTATGAGCAAAAACTACAAATTTATTTCCGACGCGAAACCTCTGACATTGTGAAAAAGAAAATACAAGATAAGAAAGTTCTAGAGTATCCTACCACTACCGTCACGGAAAACTTGTGAGAAGCAGACATCTCCTGCTTTACGCATATGATCCTGCATAATAATGCATGATTTCAGGATTCCTTTGAAACAAGGGGCATAATTGTGAAGACACTAGCATGCAGACATATACCAATGATAGAGAATACAAATGAGAAGGGAAAAAGGAATATAAATGAGAACATTACAAGACAATTACCAAGCATATAAACAAAACTGGCAATAATGCAAAAAACTCACCTTCAGGTCTTGCCATGAAGCAGAAGAGGGTAATCCGGAAACTAACACTACATGAAGGAAAATTTCTGTTACCTCATCCAAACCTCATCATATAACATAGAGCATGAAACAATTACATCAAATGGATTACACACCACGATATTCAGAGCGCCTAGATACTCCACGTCCGCGACCACTGCTGTAACTACTATGACGATCAGATGATGAACGTCCCCTCCCACCATGCGCAAGTTCCACCTGATGGATGCACATGGTAGAAAACATATGTGAGCAACATCTAGTCAACTCATGCAACATACATAAATGAACCTTAAAGACTACATACCCGCAACCGATGCCCAACAAAATCATAGCCATCACGACCACGAATCGCATCCTCAGCATCTCGAGCCTCTTCAAACTACAATAATTAATTGGTTAAGAAAATAAAGAACTGTTTATTTTGTTTCCAAAAAAATAAAAAGAGGAAAGTCTGAATCAATAAACCCACCTCAACAAATGCATAACCAGGAGGCCTTGGCGGGATCTTCAGGTCAACATGGGCTATAGGTCCATACTGTAGTTAGAAGGAAAATAAATAATAAGATTACAATGATCAAGCAAATTTAAGATTAAGCATAATCAGGACCTGTTTCAAAATCGGACACAAACTCATACACAACAACATAACACATAGCAACACAAGTAAATTTCTTTACTCCAACTAAACCCTACATCACAAACAACAGACTCTCATTACCAGAAGTTCAGATTTCCACCAAGTAAATCCTAATGAATATGCAAACTTTGTCCACTCACAATCAGATCAAGAATACACTTCCCTTCATACAATAATATGTTATAATTCCCAATCAATGAATTAATTGAATCTGAAGTAAAATCTTACAGGATACAGCAATAAAATCACAAATTTCTAAATCAATTAAGTTAAAATTACAAAAAAACCAAAGCGTCACCTTGTAAAACAAATCTTCTACTTCTCTCTCTCGAATATCACCGGGAAGATTCCCAACATAGAGAGTTCTACTTGCACGGCTGCTCATTTTCTTCTGAGACAATCCACACCAATCAAATTCATCAGTCTCGAAATCCCAACTTTCATGTGTTTTCAAATGTCACTTTTCTATCATTCAGGACTCAATCAAAATAGAAACAGACATTTTTCTGTTGTTTCCTTTTGTTCTATTTACTCAGCAAATTTGTTTCCTTTTGCTCCATTTACTCAGAGCAAAAAGAGGCAGGTTGACTTGGGGCCTTTCTGGTAAATTTTCCAAAATAGTTGAAGAAAAAACTGTTTTATAGAACAAAATTGATAAATGAATTTTGCAAACCACATCTGCAACATAACAAAAAAAAGTGAAAATGCAAATAAGTATTTAAAAATTGTTCTCAGTTAAAAAAGTTCGATCACAACTGAATAGTAATCGCAATAAGAACATTGAGTTGGAAAGTAGATAAGAAAGAATCCTCAAAATTTTAACAAGTTGAGCAGAGAAACCATATTACAGCAGGCCTTTATTTTTTTCCCTTTCAAAATTCCAACTCATAACTCTGCAGTGTACATCCAACAGATGCCACACTCATAACCCTTCACTAGACATTCACTGATACCACTCTACTGCCAATTCATCAGCGGAATATATGGAAGCCAACTACAATATAAAGCAAATACACATGTACCAACAATGGCATCGTGTTGCCTATCTAAAGTCTTTTGGAAGCATAAACATTAGTGGTACAGAAGCAAATATAACCAAAAGACAATTAACCGATAAAGTTTGTCAATTCTGTGCCAAATTGTTGTAATTAACAAACGAACTGTGTTTGTTGGTTTTGGGCGACGGTGGAATTTAGGTATTTGTCAAGGGATTTCTTGATTATTAGCGGTAGTTGTGGTGGTTTCGTCTATTGAAGATTGCTAAGTGGCTGTGATGGTGGAAAAGGGAACGATGTAAAAAAGCGAGATATTTCGACCTTGATCATTTTTATGGCTTCATGATTTCTAGGGTCTAGGTTTTTTTTATTTCTAGGGATTCTCGACAGAAAGAGGATCTAGGTTTGTTGATTTTTCTATACCATTAAAAGAATTAGGGTTCAACAATTGGCTTATGCCCGAATCTTGTTTTGCAGAAAAGATAAACGAGTCAGTACTTTTAACTGAATTTGCGTTTCATATTGAGACGAGAGCTTACCTGTGATTATTCAGCGCAGGGACAGAGATGTTCGAAGATAGGGTTTTCAAAATGCGCGAGGGGTTTTTTTTCTATGTAATATCGAAAAGACGTTACACAACGTACGATAATACGTCCTATGCGCTTACAAACAAATGAGACAATCTAGTGACGCATGGGCTCTTGGCACTGTATGTATAGACAATATTTACGGTCCATTGGCGGTGGGCCTCTGTCGTGGGCTCCGCGTGACACGAACAGCTCCGATTTAGCTGCACTGGAACGGATTTCGTATCATTTTTTGACGATAAATCTTTTAAAAATTGAGATTTTACGTACAAATTTTTTAATAAAAAATTAAGAGTAATACTACATATATAAATTAAATTATACAAGCTCATTTGAATTACTAATAAGACATTATATGAGTGGCTATGTATTTTATTTATTATTATATTATTATATATTTATATTTTGGGCTAGATTTAATAAGGCTACGGGCTAGGAGTTCATTACACCCAAGAGTTTAAACTAATAAAAATTTATTTATTGAGATACAACAACAACTCAGTAGAAGTCACCGTAACTAAGTGTGTAGTGAGTAGAGAACTACTTAAAGGAGATAATTTACGACTAAGGTCGAAGTTAGGTTTAAGAGAGTATTGGGGTCGTGTTTAAGGCTACTGAAATCAAAGTAGATTGGAGAGGGCTATTGAGGTCGTGTTTAGGTTGGAGGGAGGTACTCAATACGAAAAGCCTACAACATAATTCAGAGACTAAGAGGGACTTATAGTTCATAAGTTGATTAGTAGAAGGTCCAAGTTATAACAAGGTTAAGGGGCTTTTTCGAAGGCGATTATAAGAAGTAGATTACTACTAATAAAAAAATACAATGTAAATATAATCAACACATGAATTTTCATGGTTCAACCCAAAGGCCTACATTCACAGTAGAGCTCATTATCAAAATTCACTATGTGAAGACAATATTGCAAAGCATCGGTTATATTAAAAAGTAATGTCATTCGCGAGCTACGATCTCCTATGTTATTTCCCTCTGTATTAAGGATAAATGATTAAAAATTGTCAAAGAGAGTTGTAAGACAAAATTTGCCATAATATGGAAATGAAGAGGGGGAGATATGAATGAGTGAATATAAAAAAGTGATGTAATAGAGCTTTGACTTAATTTTTTCTCTTAGAAAAAGCGAGACTTTTATAGTATAGGTGAAGGAAATTAGTTTGAGATTACCATTAAAATGTGACACGTGACAAAACACTATTAGAGGAACGTCCATATCATAATGGGTATTTTGAAGAACTTACTAAATAGGGGCAAAAAAGTAATTAAAGTTCCTCTAATGCTTGAAATACTATGTGTCTCTAGTTGTTTTTTTGAAACTGTCAGTTTGAGTTGGTGATACTTGAAAAGCACCGAGAGGTCATCTAACTTGGTCATTATGAGCTCAACGAATTCAGTGCTTAGCTATTTAACTACCCTGAAAGTCTTCTATTTATTATGTCAATAGTGTTAGTAATAGACAAACCCTGGTTCTAGCTAACATTGCATTCACTTATTGGGTATTTGAGAATTGTCTTATCCAACTTTACCTTATGTTAGATAGCCAAATGATGTGGCATCAAAGTGCTCATTTAGTAGGTTTCATGGGTGACATGATAAAACCCAAACTAGTCTGATGTGTATACTATTAGTGAGCCATGCTGATATGGCAAGTGTCAAACTCCTATAACGTGTCCTTTCACGCTATTACTGAGTAATGACACATGTCCTAACATAAATCTTATTATATGGATCGAATTATAGAGGTTAAAATATTCGAACTCATACTTAGTTCCATTAAGATAGCTCGTTATGGAATAGGTTGCTCATGAATAAGTTTGGGCCTGAATATTAAATTATGTTGAGTGTTAAACTTAGTTATTTATGAAAAAGTTTAGACTTGCATACTAAACTTGCACTAAATTGAGTTGAGTGTTATTAATCATCATCCTCATCTTTAATAATTTATATTTTCAATCATCATATGCTACGCTAAATAGGATGAGTAAGTTTATACGATTAATTTATATATACAATGTTATGAAAAATTAATAACTATTTAGTTATTAACTCAAAAAACTTTTTTTGTTCAACTAATAGATTATTTGTGTATATAACTTTAAAAAAAATACTTTTTGTAATCAAATTTCTAAAATGATGTATATAAAAAATATATGGATGAATACAAATATAGTTGTAAAATTTCCCCTAAAGAAAATATATTAAATATTGTATTTAACTAAACTCACACAATTTAGAATCAACAGTGTAATGTTCATGAAAAATATTATCAATACATAACAAACAACTCAAATAATTTACTATCATTAACAAATAATTGAACCAAAAAAAAAAATAGCAGTAACATATAAGTTTTGGTGCAGAGTATATTATGTATTGTAGAGATATGATAATCTCATTATAGTATTAAATATCTTTAAATAAAGTTTTATTTTTATTAAGGGTCGTAAATATAAAAATAAGAAAATAATAATAAAAATATATTTAATATTATAAAAAAAATTTAAAAATAAAAAGTTCAACTTCTAAAGAAGAATAAAAACTGAGCCTTTTGCCCGCAAAAATAAAATAATTTTTCTAGTTTTTAAAAGCTCTCCTTTAAATATAGTTAAATATTATAAAAACTTGTTTTTAACCAATATAAAAACTAACCAAACAAACCCTTATTTTGCAATTTCTTTTAATATTTTTGTTGTGAAATGCTATTTACATTTTTACCCTCGCCATAAACAATTTCCTTATTGCGAGTGGGAATGACCAGTGCCAAAGCTCAAAGAAGGAAATTACCTCCATCCTCTCTGCACTTGTGAACTATGTTCAGAGAGAGAGGAAAAGAAAAAGAAAACAGAGAAAATAACTGATACAGGTGACTATATACGAGATCAAATATCAAATTTTTTTTTTCTCCATAAGAAACAAAATACTAACAGCAAATATAAAACATCCAAGCGTGACTAATTACTGATTGCAAATATCCAAGACGACGCAGATCTATACCATTTTGATTTATTTTATTTTACAATCTAGATACTCGATTATTATCTCCTCTTATTGGTTGGAGTACTGAAGATTTTTGCAGCCCGCCTGACGTTAATTTAAGTGACCAGTCGAATTTAACCTTCGTATTTTGAACGAAATAAAAGTAGACAAAATTATTGGTTCCACCAGCTAAGGAAAAACGGAAGGAAAGAAAAGAGCCCATTCTGATCTGAAGAAATTAATCACAATTCCCAACTCCAGGCGGACAAATTAGCACGTTGATTCAGCGTGAACCACACATATAACTCAGATATTATCCTTAGGAGTTCCAATACGAAGAACAAGGCTTCTACTTTCAAACATTTGACAAAATAGGATGTGTATGCGTGTGCCCTCACAATGTTACTTGATTTATCAAGCTTTCAAACATATCAATATAGGTGCAAACAAAGATAAAACGGACGGGATTATTGCACACAGCAAAAGAAATGCACAAGTCAGTTCCAGGGGAAACCAAAAACTAGGTAACTTGAAAGAGTTTTAAGAGAATTGGTGTAGAAAAACAGAAAATTACAACAATTCCACATTCTTTATTCTTGAAAACCGAATGATTATAATTTATGGCTATGCGTGATGACTATCAACGCCATCTTCACCTCCCTTGGCTTTCCGTGCAGCTGCTCTTAGCTTACGCTGCTCCTCCTTGTAAATTCGATTTCGCCGTTGGAACTGAAACAAAAATTCAAATCAACCACAAAATGTGTCAACATAAACAACGAAAACTAATATGAATTAAATCACTAACTAATTGCAAAGTTAAAATGTCGAAAGCTTCAGGTATTTGAGATCATCAAAAAAGCCTAAATCTTCTAAAAATAGCCATAAATTGAGACAATGACACATGCATAAAATCAGGCTGTCAGGGCAAATTACATGAAATTTCTCAAACACGGTACCATATTGTCACCAAAATCTTGCTTCAAGAATTAATAACAACCTTTTCAGTGACTTAATTAATTTTTTGGACCAACCCTAGCAGCTGACAAGTTTTGAAGCCGAAGAAGAATGAGAAGAAAAAAACATGGAAATATTTAGACTTTTTATTTTGTGACTTCTCATTCTCAGACTTCATAAACTTTCCTGCAGATACCCCTTCAACAACATTGGATCATACTAAATTTTGATCACATTGTCTTTCCATACAAAACTCACGGATGATCTCCAAATGTTAAAACAGATGCATTCTTATGACTCATTACATTCTACTGTGCAAAAGGGCATAATTATCAAGACAATGAACCAATCAGAAATTCAAGAACTCCATGTCAAAACCAACAGGTTGCCCTAGAAGCTAAAGAACCAGTCCAACACACAAAGAAAATACTTACTAAATCTCAATATTTGATATTTGCAGATTGCTAGAAGTTATTGAGAGTCGCATTGCTGCCAATTGCTTGAAGTTATTTAGAGTAACATTGCCCTAAAGCTGATCTGGTGGCTGATGATATCAACACGTGATTATCAATTGTACTCAACTTAGGCACTGATCCTGAGGGTTCTAAAAACTATAAATAGCTAAATGGAGAGAAACGAAAAATTGGCCATGTTTATAAGATAAATGGACATAACATCAACGGACCA
The DNA here is from genome assembly GCA_946807835.1 of Ailanthus altissimus. Taxonomy (NCBI): domain Eukaryota; kingdom Viridiplantae; phylum Streptophyta; class Magnoliopsida; order Sapindales; family Simaroubaceae; genus Ailanthus; species Ailanthus altissimus. Next base: position 29,992,103 of record OX327684.1, read on the forward strand.
GCATAAAAAGATAAAATAAGCATAAGCGATCCAGTTAAAGTCTTGTGAGTGCAATTTATGTTGAAGAATACTATGACAAATGGAAAGCATCCAAAATAGTGAACCCAAAACCCCATATTGCAAGACCAACATTCAGTAATGACCATTTTCTTAAATATAAATGCTGGAATACTGGTAAACAGTTGACAAGTGAAGGATGTAGCAGTAGTGACAACCCCAATATGCACTGGCTTTGGCCATAGTAGGGTAGTGTAATCTACACAGAAGTCAAGGACAAAAGTACAACAAGAGAGGGCTGAAAGATCAACATGAGGCATTTCATTCCAAAAACTAAGGCCTCAGTTCATAGTGCGACTATTGGCAATTTTGAATGGTCAAATATAATTTGCACCGCCAGCTGCATAAGGAGTGGACTAAGAAGAACCAAACCAATTATCTTATTGTTTTATTTTTCCCTATAAAAGATTGGGATTATTTCTAGCAAATAAAAAACAGTTTCCGTAATAGTTGTAAGTTTCCAATCTCATATATTTGGAAAAGGAATGTAGAAGAAATCTCAGTGGCCCCATAAACGTACGCTGCTCATAAGAAGAACTCTTGAAGATCACTATATGCAGTAAATCTAACAATCAAGAAGCTCCTAAAAATTCACAAATTTCCTTATTATCTATCATTTAATCAGCAATAACATCACATAATACCTCAACCATTAACCACTGAGGTTCTCAAAACGTGATTAGACAAACTAGAATGACACTCCCTTCCACTTATAATAAAATTCATGTCGCGTCAAATCAAAAAATAATCATAACTAATTTGAGAATAAATTTTAGCCTTCAACACAAACATAAGAACTTAAGACCAGCTACCAAGTCCAAATTTATCGATTTAAAATCACATTGAATGTTGGAGTGAGCACTACAATTTCAGTTGAATAAACTATGAATTGAAAGCAAATCTAACGATGATTAAAATGCAAAAATAAATTTAGGGTTTTGAAGCATACCCGGCAACAAGCAAAATCCAAAAAAATCTTGAAATGTACCAAATTCTAAGAATCATCAATAATGTTAATTGAAAAGTGAATGGAAGATTATAAGGAAGGTAGACCTCCTTGGAGTGGTGAAGGCACTCGAGGTAGTCTTCGCGGAGGAGAGCGCAGTCCTTGGGCTCCCTGCAACGGGACATGCACTCGCTGAAGTCCACCCAAAAATCGTAGCATCTCCCTTTATTCCCTGTGATTCCCCATCCTGATGCCATTTTCTCCCTCGCTCCCTGCCGATTCTGATCAGCTGCTGCGTTCGATGACTGCCCGTCTGCCCCTTTGTTTGTTTAGACTCGGTTTGCCATTTCCAGCTCGGTAGCAACCACTTTGCCGAAAAAAAGGCCTGACCCATGAAATATATTTGGGCTGGAGATTATGTAGTGCATGGGCCAATCCTGCCTGCCCAGATCAACAAGTTATTCGCTAAAGGCCGACGGTACCATTTCTTTGATTGATATATAAATAAATAAATAAATATATATATATATATAATATAATATAAGGTTATTGACGGCTGGACTCAGGGTTTGATGCGCAACTGAAATAGTTTTATAATTTTAAAAAAAATTAAAATATTTTCGTGTGTTTATAATTTATTTTAACATAATTTTCATTAAAAATAGTGTAATTGTTATTTTGTTCTTAATTAAAAATTATACAATGATCATAATACTCATAATAAAAAAACTTAAATATATGACACATTATAATTTGTTTACATTTATTTTATTATTAAATAAATAATAAAAAAACCTAACCAATGTTATCTAACCCGCACTAGTTGTCATTTTTCAATGATTGTGGCGACCGTAAAAATAATCAAATTTATATCATTATATTCAATTTTTCTTAACTTACATAATAATAAGATCTTTTTTATTAAAAAAATACTAAAAAGTGGCCAAAAAAAGAAAAAAAATACAACAGTCACAACCATGTCATCATCAAATAGTGGGGTGGAGACTTGCATCTCCGCCACCATTAAATATATCGAATGTTGATTTTATCAAGTTGTGGTAGCGGTATAAGTCACCCCCACCATTTAACGGCGCCTAAAAATGGGAGAAATGGCGGCAATCATAGTTGCACTGTCATCAAATGGTAGGGTGGTAACTTGTACTGTAACACCCCTATCACCTGTCTCTCATCGAAATACGAGATCAAAAGATGCTACGATAGTATCAAACACAAACAATAATAAACAAATTATTCATATTTTTTAAAAACACACTTAATTTTTTTTAAATAAATATTTACGAAAAAAAATTGCAGAATTTCTCTTAAAAATTGGACTTTACACTATTTGTGACAAAAAAAAAACACTCTCAATCTTATTTTCAATTATCAAGTAACTTCCCATTTTTCAACAAATATCCACAATTCATATTACAATTTAAATACATAAAATATTCACCAAATTAATTCAAATCAAATATATTTTCAAAATAAATATCATATATCATAATAGTTTTAAAGAAAATAATTCTGAGGAAATACATATATACACGCACATACAATTAATGGCTATAAAATAATATACAGCAGTTTATAGACAAATAAAATATCTACAAAATATAAACATATGTATATAGAGGATGTGAGCGACTTTGAGTTGTTGCAGAAAAATTCACTCTTCAATTTTTAGGGCGGGCAACTCTACTACTTACGCATATCCAACGCGCTAAGCACAATGATTTATGGGTGTACACAAAAGTTAAAACAGTATAATAATATTTTACTACTTTTTGCAAATAAACCATGCATATAAACAATTAAATTTTTTAATAAAAACCAAGTTCACCATATAGCATAATAAATTAAAATTTATTAAACCAAAATATTATTCCATTTCTCATTTCAATTAATATATATATATATATATACACATATCATATTTATAATTTAATTAATCTATTTATTAAATATTTTAATAAATTACAATTAATCCAAGTAGAAGCTTAAAATAAACACTGACACGATATCATGGATTGACTAATGGACTAACAGATATCAGATAGTGATTTGGTATCGACCACTCGGTGACTACCCACTGAATTTATAACTGATAACTGATCAGATACACAAAGCGGTATCATCAGACAAACAAATGGCATAGTACTGTTATAATACCCTATTGATATACCAACTACCTATTCCTTTCCAACCAATGTTTAAATTTACATAGAACATCTCGATAATATTATTAATACATTATATTCCTTAATAAAAATATTTTAACACAATTTTATTATTATTATTATACAAATTTACATTTATTCAAATTTTCAGATTATTCATATTTAGACACATATTTTTTTTATTATTACAAATAGGCTCAAATTTTTTAACTATTCACCTTTATGCTCAATTTTTTAAAAAATTTTACACATGAGCCCAAATGTTTCAAAAGTTTTCATATAGGTTCAGAATATTCAAAATACCCAAATAAGTTTCAGATTTAACAATTAAGACCAAATTTTTTTAATTTTACACTTATAGGCCCTAATTTTTCAAAATTTAAAATTAAGCCCAAATTTCTTCAAAAAGTCATATTAAGTTTTAAAACCATAATAATTCACATAAAGACCTAAAATTTTCAGATATTTACATATTAGTCCATATTTTTTTAGAATTTTCATATAAGTTATATTTTTCTCAAAATTCATATTTATGTCCAAATATTTATTTTTACTACCATTTAATATCCAATGTTCAAAACATATTTAATTTATTTTTAAACAATATAATTATCAATTCAATGCCATAATTCAACATACTCATCCATCATATTAATATATCACATAAATATTTGGACATGAGCCCAAATGTTTCAAAAGTTTTCATATAGGTTCAGAATATTCAAAATACCCAAATAAGTTTCAGATTTAACAATTAAGACCAAATTTTTTTAATTTTACACTTATAGGCCCTAATTTTTCAAAATTTAAAATTAAGCCCAAATTTCTTCAAAAAGTCATATTAAGTTTTAAAACCATAATAATTCACATAAAGACCTAAAATTTTCAGATATTTACATATTAGTCCATATTTTTTTAGAATTTTCATATAAGTTATATTTTTCTCAAAATTCATATTTATGTCCAAATATTTATTTTTACTACCATTTAATATCCAATGTTCAAAACATATTTAATTTATTTTTAAACAATATAATTATCAATTCAATGCCATAATTCAACATACTCATCCATCATATTAATATATCACATAAATATATACTAAATTCTCTAAAGAAAAAATATATACTAAATTCTCTAAAGAAAAAATTTAAGTTTCAATTTAAAGTGTACACTAACCTTCGAAGTTTTATTCCTCCAATTGTGACTCATTTCTTCCCCCTCCCCTTCCTTTGGCTATCATTGGCCAAATTTTTACCTTAATTTACCAAAATACATAAATAATGAATAAAATTTTAATTTACCAAATTAAAAGCACAAATCATCAATTCTATATGGCTTTTTCATCTATTAACCCTTAAAATCTCAAATTCATATTTAATAAAAAAATTAGCATCAACTTACCTTGAATAACACTTTCTAACTTACTTTGTGAAAGAAAATTTGAAATTTAGCTAGATTTTAAAGGAAAATAGTTAAAAAATTAATGAGAAAACTAAAACGGGGGACGAACAAAGTGAGTAAAAATGTTTAATTTTTCAATACTATTTTTTCTTTTATAACCTTCATTTTTCTTTTCAAAAATACCCCCAACTAAACCCACTGGTTAGAAATTATAACATTTGATTGATTCAGAATTTTCAAGAACTATTCATAACTAAACTAAATAAAAATCTAGTTTAAATCTAAACATTTCTAGTAAGTTCCATTTAAAAATGTTGGCAAAATCTCATTGGTCTAAATGTTGAAAAAGTATTAATAGCATAGGTTTTAATTATATACAAAACACTTATATTATACTACACTCTTCCAACCAATCAAATTCTTTCATTTCTTTGACTAATAAATGTAATCAAAATAAATAAAATTTTGGAGTATTGCAATTCTTTCCCTCTTAAGAAATTTCGTCCTTAAAATTTACCTGATTCAAACAAGCGAGGGTATTGTTGTTGCATTATTTCCTCGCTTTCTCATGTAACCTCTTCAATCTTATAAGTTCTCCATAATATCTTAACCAGTGGAACCTTTTTATTCCGCAACTCCTTGATTTCTCGATCTAATATCTTCACCGGTTCCTCTTCATTTGTTAAATCGGGTCCCACATCAATACTCTCAGCTGCGATAACGTGAGAAGACTCTGATCAATATCTCCTTAGTATAGATACATGAAACACAGTATGTATCTCATCCAATTCAGGTGGTAAAGTTAATAAGTAGGCTACTGGACCCACACGTTCAATAATCTCTTATGGGCCGATAAACCTATGACTTAACTTACCCTTATTCTCAAATCTCAATACTTTCTTTCACGGAGATACCTTCAGAAAGACCTTATCCCTAACTTTATACTCAATATGTTTCCTTTTTAGGTCCGCATAAGCTTTATGTCGTGAAGTTGCGACTTCTGGTATTTTCTTGATCATCTTCACCTTATCTTCAGTTTGTCTTATCAAATCTGGACCTACTAACTTATTCTCGCTAAGTTCTGTCCAGCATAAAGGTGGCCTACATCTCGTTCCATACAATGCTTCATAAGGTGTCATGCTGATGTTTGACTGATAGTTGTTATTATAAGCAAATTCTATTAATGGAAGATGGTCAACCCAACTTCCTTCAAAGTCAACAACACAGCTTCTGAGCATATCTTATAGCACCTGAATTACATTATCTGATTGTCTATCTATTTGTGGATGGAATGACATATTGAAATTTAATTGAGTACCCAAGGCTTTCATGTAATTTCTTCTAAAATTTGGATGTAAATATTGGATCTTTATCTGATATAATAGATGCATACACACCATGTAACATGAATATCTCTTTAATATACAATTCTGCCAGTTTATCCAATGAGTAGTCAGTTATGACTGGTAGAAATTGCGTTGGCTTAGTCAACCTGTCTGCAATCACCCAAATGATATTATGTCTGATCCAAATGAGAGGTAGACCAGTAACAAAATCTATAGTAATACAGTCCCATTTTCATTCCGGTACTGAGATAAGTTGTAGTAAACCCGATGGAACCTAATGCTCAACTTTTACTTGTTGACACATCATACACTTAGTCATATAATCTACTACATCCCTCTTCGTACTAGGCCACCAGTAATGAGTTTTCACATATTGGTACATCTTCGTGCTACCTGGGTACATAACATAAGAACTACTGTGTGCTTCTTTCAAAATAGTCTTCTTCAAATCATCATTTTGAGGCATACATAGTCTTTCTCTAAAGTACAAACAATCATCCCATTTTATTACAAAATCGACTTTATTCTCTTCTTACACTTGCCTACGGATGATCATCAGCTTTTCATATTGTTTCTTATTTTCTCATATCTACTGGATCAAACTAGGCTGAACTTTCAATTATGCTATTATTGCACCATCAGCTTTCATCTTCAGAGAATCATTCAAAGCCCTCAATGCAACTAAAAATTTCCTACTTAAAGCATCAGTTACTACATTCGCTTTTCCCGGATGACAGTCAATGACACAATCATAATCCTTAAACAACTCCATCCACCTTCTTTGTCTCAAATTAAGTTTTTTTCTGTGTGGGTAAATACTTAAGACTCTTATGATCAGTATAAATGTAACATCTTTCCCTGTACAAGTAATGCCTCCATATCTTCAAAGCAAATACTATGACTGCTAGTTCCAGATCATGTGTCGGATAATTATTCTCGTGGGTCTTAAGCTATCTGGAAGCATAAACAACCACTTTTCCTTCTTGCATCAATATACAACCAATGCCATTATGATAGGCATCACTGTAGATTACAAAATTCTTTTTAGATACTGGCTGAGTTAGAACTGGAGCTTCAACCAACAATGTCTTAAGCTTCTCAAAACTTGCTTGACACTCTTCATTCCACTCAAATTTAACATTCTTCTGGAGTAATTTAGTCAATGGAGCTGCTATTGAGGAGAACCCTTCACAAATCGTCTATAATAACTAGCTAAGCTGAGAAAGCTCATGACTTCCATAACGTTCCTTGGTGGCTTCCACTCTAAGATTGCTTCTATCTTCTTAGGATCAGTTCTAATGCCTTCAGCAGACATAATATCCCCCATAAAAGAAATCTCGTTCAGTCAAAATTCACACTTACTCAATTTAGCATATAGCTTCTGCTCTCTCTGAGTCTGCAATATAGTCCGGAGATGGCCAAAGTGAGTAAAAATGTCTAATTTTTTAATATTATTTTCAATTTTATAGCTTTTATTTTTCTTTCCAAAAATATCCCCAGCTAAACTCAAAATTACAAAAATTCTATTAGTTAAAAATTGTGGCATTTGATTGATTCAAAAATTTCAAGAACTATTCATAACTAAATTAAATAAAAATCTAGTTTAAATTTAACTAATTCTAGTAAATTTCATTTAAAATGTTGACAAAATCTCATTGGTCCAAATATTGAAAAAATTTTAATAGCATAAGTTTTAATTCTATGCAAAATACTTATATCACATTACACTTTTTCAACCAATCAAATTCTTTTATTTTTTTTACTAATAAATTTAATCAAAATAAATAAAATTATGAGGTATTACATGTATCATCACCACTACTTGACAAATCGATATCAGATATGTCTTACAGTGGTAATGGTGCAAGTCATCGCCCCATTATTTGACGGTGGTGACCGTCGCCCTCTTTCTTTAATTTTGGTTAAATTTTAATCTTTTTTTGGATTAAAAACGATTTCACTATTATATAGGTCAATATAAAAATAAAAATAAATTATATAAATTATAATTATTTTCACAACTGTCATCGTAATAAAAAACGGTGACCAACAACAATGACATAGGTTTTGATTTATTCATTTAATAATAAAATAAATTTAAACCATTAAATAAATATAAACCAAACACAACATGCCACACAAATTTTATTGAACACCTAAATCAATTACAGTGTGCTACATGGATTTGATTAAACATCTAATTGTTTTTCACATTTTTAATATGCCAAAGTATCTAAATTTTATTCTTTCTTCTTTTAAAATTAAATCTCATTTCTTAAGTTAAAATAAACAAAAGATACTTACGAGAATGAGGGTGTTTTTAAAATTTTTAAAATCATAAAAATATTTCAATGGCGTGCATCAAACCTCATGGGTCCAAACGGTCAATAGCAAAAAAGGAGAAAGATTATTGGGAAGAAATAATTTGTATTGAATGTAAACATAATTATACTAACGAGTAACTTAAGTCCAAATCCAGAAAAGAATATACTTGACATTTTTATTCGCCAACGTCTGGCTCATCAACATGTTGCCGTGTACAAATTTCATCGGTTACCAAAATCTATTGGGATTTGGAACATCTCCTAATCCCACGGCGTGGATTCGTAATACAAAAGCAGGGAGGACCCCATTCCCGGCCAAGCTTGCGAAAGAAGAATTTAGAATAATTTTACACGTTCCCTTCCACGTCCCACGCATCTATCTTACACACTCCACAAAACCAGCACGCCATTGGCCCAAAGTAAAAAATAGTAAAAAAAAAGGGGAAAGGACATTGACTATTGTTGACTTCTCTTCGAGTTCAGTACACTCGAACGTCTCCGATCACTGCTCCGAGGCGCGAGGAAGAATGACGTGGCCTAGGCAACGAAGACGCAAAGAGTCTTCAGTCTTCAGTCTTTTAATTTTTCCTTTTGTCCAAAGCAGTTTAGAGAAACAGAATCAAAACTAGAAGAGCAACAGAGCAGAGGGAATTGAGAGAGAGTGAGAGGGTTTTAACAATGGAGCCATCATCTCCGACGTCGTCGTGTAGTTCGTCGTATTCATCGGCGTTTGCGTCTCAGGAATTCTCGTCACTTCCCGTTATGGCGCTCAGAGAGAAAATTGTCGAGAAAGTCTTTCAAAATCGCGTGACTCTCATCGTCGGTGAAACTGGCTGTGGTACTTAACATTATTTCTCTCTGCTGTTCATTTCTACGGTTTTGTGTTTGATCGCCTGTTAATGTCGAAATAATGCTTCATTTGGTTGTTTTAGATTGCTTCGTGCTTTAAACATGGTAAAACTCGTCACTTCTAGACACATTTATTGCTTTTATTTTCAAATTTTCCACACCATATGTATATTTTCACCTACCAAGCCAAGGACAACGAAGACTATATTTCGACTGAGAATCCATTGAAGAATATATTTCCGTTCAGATATTTCATCAAATGACTTGATGGATTTTTATTTTGACTGTCTGCTTGTTTGTTTTTTTTTTATAAATTAAGGGAAGAGCTCTCAAGTTCCACAATTCCTTTTAGAGGGAAACATGGAACCTATTTTATGTACGCAGCCGAGAAGATTTGCTGTTGTTGCAGTTGCTAAAATGGTTGCCAGAGGTCGTAACTCTGAATTGGGTGGAGAAGTTGGATATCACATTGGCCATTTAAAGTTCTTCTCACCAAGGTGATTTGTAGTTAATTTACTAATTATGCATAATAGTTAATTTGTGGTGTGTCGCTGGAGACTTTAGCTTTTCAGTATGATGTTTTAATTACTTTTGAGAGCAGTCAGGTTTAGATGGATAAAAAGAACTATTACTAAACTTTGGTTGATAAGGTTGTTTTCATTTTCTTAAGATTTATACTTGACAATCTGTAGTCATATTCTTCAAATTGTTTTGCAGAACAAAGATTGTTTTCAAAACTGCTGGAGTGTTGTTGGAGGAAATGCGAGACAGAGGGATGAATGCACTCAAGTACAGGGTTATAATTCTTGATGAAGTGCATGAAAGATCTGTAGAGTCCGATCTTGCTCTTGTCTGTGTTAAGCAGTTTCTATTGAAGAACAATGACCTGAGGTAGACATCTTCTTTTACTGTATTAGCTTTTTATATTATGAAATTATTTTTATCTTGGACTCAATTCATTATATTGGCCTGTTCAAGTTGTTATATCTGGTTAATGCTTCAACTTTTCGGTTGATTATTAGGAAATGATGCTTTCATATCTTGCATTTGCTATATTATTTCTGCACCCATGAGGGTTAATGGACTTGACATTCTTTCCAGGGTTGTTTTGATGTCTGCAACTGCTGATATTGGAAGATATAGAGATTACTTCAGGGACCTTGGAAGGGGTGAGAGAGTGGAAGTGCTTGCAATCCCTAGCTTCAACCAGAGAACCATTTTTCAGCGAAGAGTTTGTTACCTTGATCAGGCAATTGTTTCAATACATTATACTTAATGGCAGCATTCGTGCTTTTCAATCTTATTGCAGCTTATTTGATCTTTTTGCTTCATGCCATTACTATTATTCCACAAATGCTTTCTTTTAATCGAGCAATGGATGGAGTATAAAGATGCATGATACTCTTAAACTTCCTCCATCCCCCCGGCCAAAAAATGAAAATCAAAGAATGAAGGTTGCAATGCTCCAGTTGTCTTGGTTGACCATTGATGTGTTTTGTAATATGTTGCAAAGAAGCACCCCATGTCACAAGTTTTCTTTACATATACACATATGATATATTTGTTCACTTGAAGAATGAGCAAATTGATCCTCTGTACATTTGTTTCTTATTGTGTAATAGGAAGCAAAAGGGTGTAGGCTTTAGTAAGTCAATATAGAATTTAAGGAAGTTTCTTTCTTATATTATTCAATTTGTTTCAGAAGATTTTAGCACTATTGTGATATGTGAGTTTTGAATATAATGGGAAAAAAAAGTCAAAAGGTTGCTTTGGTTTGTTCAATTGCATAACACTTCATACTTTCCAGGACTCTTTTTTTTTTTTCACATATCCGATGATTATGTTACCGCTTTGTCCACAGGTTACTGAATTGCTAGGAGTAGATTGTCGAGTGAGTTCAGAACTATTATCTTTAAAATATTGTTCCGGTCCAAGTCCTTCTATGGCCAATGCTGAAATTAAGTCTGAAGTGCACAAACTTATTCATGATTTGGTGCTGCGCATTCATGAAAATGAGCCAGATATAGAAAAGAGCATTTTGGTTTTCCTTCCAACATACTATGCCCTGGAGCAGCAATGGTACCTTCTGGAGCCACTCAGTTCATCTTTCAAGGTTCACATTTTGCATAGCAGTATTGATACTGAACAGGCTCTTATGGCTATGAAAATCTGGAAGTCCCACCGTAAGGTATACTTTTGACTGGTTCTCTTCAAAACCACATAGAAGAGTTGTATGTTGTGGTTGACTGAGAGATGGAGGGAGGGAATTTCATTTGAATGCATGTATAGATGAATAGATGGATGGACAGATAGGTGGGTGGTTGAATGGTACTCCGTCATTTGATATGCACTTTTTGTGTTAAAATAAATTAGAGGCTGGTTAAGTTGCAATGCTACTTTTCCACATGACATGATCATGTGCACTTGGTAGTTGATGCTGCAATTTCTTAGTCACTTTGGATTAATAGAATGAGTGACTGAGGTTGACTTATTCTGCATTACAATATCCAGCAACTTTCCATGTATTCATCACTAAAGATTAAGTGTTTTGATTTCACGTCTTTGTTTATTCACTGAAATGTATTCTCTTGCATAGGTGATATTGGCCACAAATATTGCGGAATCATCTGTTACAATACCCAAAGTGGCATATGTCATTGATTCATGCCGATCTTTACAAGTCTTTTGGGATGCTAATCGAAGAACAGACTCTGCGGAGCTCGTTTGGGTTTCTAAATCTCAGGTAATCAAAAGATTTTTGCTGATCAACTTTTTTTTTAATTGCCAGTTTAGTTCCTTACTTTCAAATAATGCTGTAGGCAGAGCAGCGTAGGGGAAGAACCGGTCGAACATGTGATGGTCAGGTTTATCGATTAGTTACAGAATCATTTTTTGGAAAGCTTGAGGATTATGAGCGTCCTGCTATATTGAGGTTATCATTGAGGCTACAAGTACTTCTTATTTGCTGTGCTGAATCAAAAGCCATTAGTGATCCTAAGGGTATGATTGTAGGATTCTGGTTTTAAGAAATTTTTACTGCTCATGTTGTTGCCAGTCATAAGCCCTTTCCGTTTTACTTGCAAATACATTAACCTATTTGAAAATGTAACTGTTAAATTTCATTCATTTTTCTGAATTTTGCAATGATGTTAAAAATCGCACTCGGTTAGGCAGGTGCCACTGTGAAACTCTAAATTTCATCTGGGTTAGATTTCAACTTCTTGGAATCAGCTTGGGATGAAGAACCCTACTCCCACTTGGCTGGGTAGAGCATGATCCTAAGACCTTGCCAAAATGGTGTGCAGTGAAATGGACTGATGCTAACTGCTACATATATACTGGGCTGTACGCTTTGTCTATTCATTTAAAATTATGAAGAATTTTTCCCTATTTTAATAAAAAATTGCATGGAGTGGATCACACATCAGACATTGAGTTGTCTGCATCAAGGGCATTGCTTTTAATAAAGAGGACAGGTATATTGATTGCTATCATTGTCTTGGCAACTTGGGCTTGTGTCATTTGTCAGGCTAATTGTTCCACTTGGTTCTTTACGTTTACGTCTACCAGGAAGTGATTTATCACCCTCATTTAAATACTGTCTGTATTTTTTAACTTTCTCACATCCATTAAACTTTAATCCTTCATTTGGTTTTGAATGAAAAGTGGGATGGGCATTATGAATGTCAAGATGCACAAATTTTTATTTTCAAGTGAGAATATATGAACCCAACTCAATGTAATTGCTACAAATCCAGAAGAAATACAAAGGTTGGCATGTTTTATGTCATCTTGCTGTAAGGGTTTGATACAAGGCCATTCATTGCAATTGTACCCTGATGAATATTGAGGGGGACTCTAACTGATGGTATTTGGTAGTAGTCTTGTTGCAGAAGGCACTGGATCCACCGGATCCGGAAGTTGTTGGAGATGCACTGAATTTGCTTGTTCATGTGAATGTGTTGGAGAAAACATCTCCCAGAGGCCGGTATGAGCCTACATTTTATGGGCAGTTGCTTGCCAGTTTCTCGTTATCCTTTGATGCTTCTGTGCTCGTACTCAAATTTGGGGAAATTGGAATGCTACGCGAAGGCATTCTGTTTGGTATATTGATGGATACGCAGCCTCTGCCCATTCTTCATCCTTTTGGGGACGACAATTTGGTATTGATCATTAAGCAAAAGACCTCTGTAGTTTGTCAATGCTCTTAGTTGTTTGAATAGTTATCCCTTTTTGTTAACTTAGTGTTTTACTTCAGTTTGCAGAGTACACATGCTGCTACTTTGGTGGAGATAATAATAATAAAATCCTAACTGGTCGAAAGGAGACGGTGATAATGGGAAACTTATGTGCTTTTCAGTTTTGGCAACATGTTTTTAAGGTAAAGTAGCATTGTTTTTTTAGATGTTTGGAGTTTACACTTCTAGTGGATTTTGAATGTATAATTCGAAACATCCTCTTTTGCTGAAGGATAAACAACGTCTTGACCACTTGAAACAACTTCTAAAGTTTGATGAAATGACAGCTCCACCACTATTGCTGCCAAAACTTGAAGAAGAATGGTGCTCTTTTCATTTTCTTGTGCAGTCATCGCTACACCAAGTCTCCGAATTGTGTATGGATCTACAATGTTATTCTTGCACTCTCTTTTCTATGTTGGTTGAAATAATTGTGCACTTGTTGCTATATCATGTCTACAAAAGATCTTGAACATAACTACATTAGCATTTTTCGTTTCCTTTGTTAAAAAAAAAGGAAATTTCTGGTGCATCTTTACAAGTGTGATTATCTTCCTTTTCAGATGAAGACATACTAAATGCAGTGCATAGATTTCGGCCCAAATTCCTGGGTACATCTGATGGCCTCCCAACCTACTATGATCCCTATGAATTTGACCATACATGCCTTCTAAAGTGTCAACCACATGGAGATAATGATGCGCTTGCTGCAGATGATGAGCACCTTGAGCCATCTTCTGAAACAAAAAAATGTGTAGCTGTACCCTTTGTTGCTTCCAATCAATTTAAGTGCAATAATGTGGCTGAAAAGTTGGCAAATGTTATTAAAGAGGTATAGTTTCTTTATGCCTCGTGTGCATCATTGTTGTCATGGTATTGATCTTTTCACGTAATGTGTAACAGATAAGAGTTCAGTACATGGAAGATACGTCTAGTAATCAGGGTAAAACTGCTAATGGTTCCCATGTCCCTGGCGGGCCCCCTTTATGTGTCTTTTTTGTCAATGGATCTTGCAACAGGGGTACTGATTGCTCTTTTTCTCATTCACTTCAAGCAAAGAGGCCCGCATGCAATTTCTTTTTCTCTTTACAGGTATTTTTTTTTTTATTAGATTCTCTCAACAGGTAGGTGCCATGAGTCAATTATCTAGAAGTGTTTATTTACTTGTATTTTCAGTGATTGTGCATGATATATGTTAATGAACTTTGTGGGTCACCGAAAAACTAGACCTACTGAAACCTATCCTTTCTAGAACCCAACCTAAGGCCCAAGCTGGATGGTTGGCAGTTGGTTATGACCTGTGAGTATGATAGTAAATAATCTTGGGCAATGCCAGCAATAACAGATTATGTTAGTATGTTGGTGAAGTTGCATTAGCAGTTATCTACACTCTGCAAAAAGAAAAGGTGCTGCCCCAGTTTAATAGCTTTCTGTCCACAAGCTTGTTATGATGGAAACATGTTTGACTCTTTGTTGATAGACTTCCTCAATTTGTGGAAGAATCATCTAGCAATTCTGCTTATATCTTCCAGCAATTCTGCTTATATCATATTTTTACTAATCAATAATTCATTTACTTGATGGCTTTTAAATTTGAATTTTTGCACACAGTTGATCTATAGACCTTGTGTGTGTAATGCACCAAATTCTATGGCTCTGGACTCATGACACAATACTAACTAATTAATAATAATCTTTAGATGATGCCAATCAAATTTTTGTTATAGACTTTAGACCAATGAAAGTTTTGAAATGCACTTTTATGAAGCATAATTTAGTTATGATATGACACGGCTCTAAGTTAATTTTCCTCTTTTTCCTGAAAATATGCTGCTTAAAAGTGTGCATTTATAGTGTTTTTTCTGAAGAAGTTACTGTTTAGAACAAAACTTATAAACATGAACTGTAAATTTTGTGGACAGATCTATTAGATAAAGCCCCCTAATCTAAGATTATTATTTGTGTAGGATATGTTTCTTTGAGACAATTTTTATTCAACTGTGGGATTCAAGATACTTCCTACTTTTATTTATTTTCTTTTGATTGTCAAATGGAATCTGCAGGGTTGTCGAAATGGAGAATCTTGTGTATTTTCTCATGATCTTGGTCAACCTGTATCATCTCTTACCTCGTCTACGTGCCTGCCAGAAGATGGAGTGGCCAATGCTGCATCCCTTCTGCAATTGTTTCCCACATCTTCAGATGGATCCATTCTTTTGTTGGATGACACAGACATGCATTTTTCTGCAACTCTTGCTTGTCTTTATGATCCATCCAGAATAATTTCCACATGTTTGTCAGACACTGCCATATCTGACCCATCATTGGCGGGTGTCAGAATTTTGCAGGGCCTCCATCACCCATTTGAGACCATTATTTCCAGAGCAGGGGAGAATCCAATTCCGTGGAATGAAGTTAAGAGTGTGTTATGGTTTCCTAATCTCGAGAGCTATAGTGAAAATTTGGAAAGACAGAAAACTCTTGTGCAGAACTTTTTCGAGTATCTAGCCATCAGAATATTGGCGGATGCCTTATATGAAGTCCAAGTTATCCTTACCATGAACAATATCAGATTTTCACAACTACAGGTAATTGTTCTTTTACTTCTAAAGAAATTTGTTAAGCCCTTACAACCGTCTGAAGGACTAATGAAATCTATGGAGAAGGAAGATAATGGGTCACTGAGTTAACCTCTGATCAGTTCTTAGTTTGCAATTTCATCGTCCATTCTGCATGTTCACCTACATGTCTTAACTATCGTGCTCGTTTTGAGGATGATGAGATGTGCCAGAATATTTTGCTGTTTGTTTCAGGTTGAAAAGTTGGCAAGAGATAGCTTCTTCTCTCTGACTGAGTCCTTTCCATTTGACGAAATGAGCTTTGGGGAGTTGTCAGATATAGTCAATACCAAGAAGCCAATGCTGGTTTCAATGCCCATCTCCTACGTCTTTGACCTGCACCCACCTACTGATATTCAGTTTGGCGACTACACAGCCGTTCTTCACAAATGTCTGCATGATAAATAAAACATAGGAGGAAGATTTTTTGTGCTTTTGTTCATACATGGTTTTGGAACTTCATTTTAGATATCATTAGATGATGACTGAAAAATTGCTTTCATCTTTGGGTAGATGTAGAAGCCGTCTCAATGAGATTGATGTTATGTCATCTGTAGCTCGTGTATTATAAGTTATATTTTATGTCGTTTTGAAAATAATAACTTTTTTTAAAAAGAAAATTCTAGGCATCAATGTTTTATTGCACCAAATATTTTTTAAATATAATGTTTTGAACTTTCCTGACAAGCGTACAATAAGAAAATATTGAAATTTTCGGAAATAGTGCGGTTTTAATTTTTTTTAATGATTATTTCAACTTTCTTTTTTTTTAATCAAAATTTAATGTACAGACAAAAATGTTATTTTACTATTTTAAGAGTACTGTTATAATAAACAGTATTTGCTACAGTAACTTTTACATTTAATTTATTTATAATTTTATTTTACTGTATTATATAATTAAATCATATTATTTACTTAAAACTATATTTATTTAATTTAATTTAATTATTTGTTAATTATTTAATTTAATCATATTATTAAAATTAATAAATAATGTAGTTAAATTAAAATAAATAAATAATATAGTTATTTTAAATAATTAATAAATAATATAATTAAATAAAATGAATATAATATTAATAATCAAATATAAACTTAAATTTAGATAAATATAAATATAATTTTTAATAATTAATATAAAGTAATTATATTATACATTATAAAATAAATATAATACTAATAAAAAAATGAAATATTTATTATAAATAATAATAAGTAAAAATAAAACTATTATAATAAATAATAAAATAAAAAAAGGACTATATTTTTTATTGCGCTCATATGTAGATGCAATAAGTTCTTATCGTGTTTATATTGGTGTGATATTTTTTTACTTCAATATTTTAATTTTTTTTATAATTATATTACATTATATATACTATAATTAATTTATATTATTCACAAATAAATTAAATATATTTATTTAAAATTTTATTTAATTATTAATAAAAAAATATATATAAATTAAGCTTGCATTTGTTTATAAAAATTATTTTTATTTATTATATTTATTTAGTTTAATTGAATTATATTAAATAATTATATTATTTATATAAATTTTATAGTAATATAATTAAAATAAATAATATAAATAAATATAATTTAATAAATAAAAAATATTTAATTTTGAATTACAAAATTACTGAACTGATACTATTTGCTTTGTGGCGGTGTAACGGTGATTAACGCCCTCAATTTTGACTATTTTTGAAAACTTCTCAAAGGAAAAACACACCCATTATTGACACGTGTGCATTAAAGTACAGATCAGCACTATAAGTACAAGAGGTTCTGAGCAGCTTCACAACTAAAAGCAAGAACCAAGTAACCAACCGTAACTCTCAAGTCAAGTCTTAATCCCGTTGGTATCAAAATCTTAGACAAGAATTGTGTTGTCCCCAGCAAAACAGGAAAACATGAGAGATGCTTAACAGCTCGTCAATGTTCATGACTCCAAATAAACAACAGTTGATGAAACCCTAAGATCAAAAACACAAATCACTCCCAAAATCCTAATGTCACATAAGCCTCTAGATTCGCGCCACTCCATAGACTCGTGTACCTTCCAGCTCCACAACTGGAGACCTTTTCACACGCTCGACTCCTCCGATTCCACTAAACCCTACTCTCAATCCAATGGGGTCTACACTAAACGCCCCTGCCTCTCCGATCGCGCCACTTCATTCTCCGTCATCGACGCCGCCGCCGCCATTGACGTTTCCAGACTCAGCCTCTTCGACGACGACACTAAGCCAATCACTGTAACCGCCCCACACAAGAGAGGTAGTTATAGTCTAATCGCCAGGAAACGACGTCGTCGCGGGTCAAGGTCGGTTTCAGGTCGGAGCAGTGACCGTAGCGGGACCCGCCGTTGCTGTTCTGTCGGAGCCTCCGCGGCGTACGGGACGTGCTCGGATTTTCCGGTGGCAGTGGGGACGGATTCGAGCGGCGAGCTTTTTGGTAACGGGGAGGCAAATTGGTTGTCTGATGTGAGCGAAGCCAAGAATTCGAGGAGAGATAGAGATAATGGGAATGGAAGTGGGAGTGGAGAGAAGGAAAATTCGGGAAGTGGGTTCGGGCAATTGGGGTGTTCTGATGCGCTGGGAAATGAATCCGGGTACGGGAGTGAACCTGGGTATCGTGGGGACGCGGAATTTGGGTACGGGGATGAGTTTGATGAGGAGGAGGAGGATGCCAAGTTGTTGTTTTGGGGGAACCACGTTGGAGGTACTGAGATTTTTTTCCAAGTTTAATTCACCAATTTATCGGGACTCTTGTGCTTGTCTTCTTTATTTATGTTTTTAAGTTTATTTTTATTGTTGCCTCTTGGTCTTCTGTATGAATGTGAGGTTGGCGGGTGCTTATCTTCTAGGCTGTTCAATGACTACTTAGTAAATATACAAAATAATTAAAATGCATAGCAAACTTAGAGTCGTTCCTTTTTGGAAATGAAGCGATAGAAGCGTTCTTCCTTCTTGGAAAGGAAGCTATACAATCTTTAAGTGGAAAAGGGTATTTTGAGAGGTTTTCCATTGGCTGGAGATATTTATTCTTGGTTATTTTGCAACTGGTAATAATAATGTGAAGATGCAGAAGACTATTTTCTAGTAGATCATTGCGGAAGTAGGCGTGTGGGTGTAATGGAAAACACAGCAAGGTAATATAATTTACTTGCTCATCAGCCTAAAACATTTTTTAAGGCTTACAGTTTGCTGATAGCTTTAGTTGCCTGTAGAATCAAGTACTCTTCTTGTGCTTCATTTTGCAGGTAAGAAAAATTTCTAGTGCATCACCTGGCTGGGACAGTTGGAATCTCTGATGCTGAGGGCCTTATTTGTAGAACATCCAACATAAGCGTCATCTTTTCCATTGCTATTGGCAGCGAAATATCAAAGTTCTGTTCTTTTAGCCACTGATCCTGCCATGTTTCAACATATTACCATATTATTGTTTGTGGTTGACAGAGTGGAGACCAGTTTACGTAGGAGATTGCTTACTTTGGCGCTTGCTTGTGCTAAGGTCCTTGATAGCTTTAGATGCTGATGTTGTGGGATTAACCTTTTCTGATACTCCTTTTCTCATAGGTGCATCTACACCTCTAATTCCAATCTTGCACAGCTTGTGTTAGTTTTGATATATTACCTGGCTCAAGGAGTCATAACATTGCATGGAAGTTTAACAGCGGGTCATGCATATTTAGGAACAGAAAATTAGTTAACTACTGTTAATTATAGATATTATTGCAATGGAGGATTTCTATGGAACTTAAGGGGCCTTGTCGAAGACAGAGAGAGTGACCTTAGATTTATGCACCTGGTTGTGTCATCACTGAACATGTTAGAACGGTCAAGCAGATACGAGTTTTTTATGATGCAGAGCCTCTGTAGCTGGTATTAGTTGTTGGACCCTTTTCAAATGTCTAAAACCAGTAATGTATCCGGACTGGTTCTGGGTTTTATTACTTTTTAGTTTATTGGATGTGGCTGCATTTTGTACTTTCTATTGATGATGGACAAGAGCTCTCTCTTTGTATGGTTTCATGAATGCTTAAAGGAAAAAAAAAAAAAGTAAAAGGGAAAAAATGTAATAGTTGCTTCATATTTTACAGTTTTTATTTGAGATTTTCCCTGATATCTTCTTTTTTGTTGCATATCTAGGTGCATATTGTTGAGGGAAGTTTTGTTCTTCTTCAAGTTAATTGATTATTTAGTGGCTAACAATTGTATATGAAACATGGGGAAATGATGCAAATACATGGAAATAATAGGAGGGAAGAATATTTAAAAGAGAGGGAGTGAGAAAAATTGTGTATACAAGATTCACTGTTTCTAGCTAAGCGCATCTATCATCTAGCTTAGTCTATTATGCAAGCATGAGAGACCAACATTTGATTGTACCTCTCTCTCTCACTCTCTGATTCAGCTGTTATTTACCAATGCTATGCTTTCTTGCACCAGATGATTCTAAAATGGAGATGGTTGGAGAGAACACATTCTCAGATCAAAAATCTCATCATAGATGCCGCCGTAAGAAACATGATTGTAGAATGGCCGATTCACCGAGGTAACTGATCTTTCCAATTAACATGACAAAATCCTGTATCACCTTAGTACTGGTGTTCTGTTGGAGAGGTTTACTGGCTCCATGGTTCCCTTATTGCCTTGGAGAGTCTGTGTGTTTAATGAATGGATTGTGGTGGATGCTTGACGAAATAACCAAGTGATGACGTATTTTATTCACGTATCTGCTGATACTTGCTTTCCATTCTTTGTCATATATTTGTAAAATTTTTGCCCAAGTGTGTGGCATTGCATAGCCAAAGGCAATTATATGAAATGTTTGATAGGAAATTATATATTGTCTCTGCTGTATTGCTTTGATGAATGAATGTGCGTAACTTTTTTAGTTGAGAGCATATATATACATGTTTATGAGGCAACAAGGAGTGGTGCTCTTGTGGAAGATGATTTGTTGGAAAGTTTACACACACGGTCCTTTTTATTTTTATGCATATCATCAAGATATGTATCAACATGTACTTGGATTTTCTCAATTTTTTTTATAAAAAAAAAAAAAAGAATAATACGTACAAAACAGTTTTCAAAATCTAAAACTCAAATGAGAAGATGCTAAATTTTCTTACATTGAATATAACTCACACCCAGTTCTTTCGGCGCTTTTGTAAGTTGTGTTAGGGTTTATTTGGGTGTGTTTTTGGATTCTAGATATGCTTTCTAAAATTCAGAAAGTGCTTTTATGAGTGTGTTTTGTTAAAAAAGAAAAAGCTTTTGCAATTTTAAAAAGCACGTGTGCTTGTTCAAGAAAGCACATAATAAAGTATTTTTCTCGTAATATTATCTCAAAATTACAGATGATAATTAAGTGAAAATATTTTTTTAATTTAAAATCTTAAAATAAACATTATTTACAAATTTATAATAATAGGAAAATTTCAGATGAAAATTAAGTGAAAATATTTTTTAATTTAAAAAATTAAAATAATTATTATTTTAAAAATTATAATAATAGAGAAAATATTTCAGAAATTTTGCCCCCAACCTTAGACCTTGGTTATGAGTGGGTTTTGTGACCTTGACCTTGAATTTCAACTTGATTTTAAGAATTTAGGATTTGATTTAATAGACTTGGAATTTGACTCCAATACTCTTTTTATATAATCAAGATTCAGGGAATTTGGCTTCCTCTGAACTCTGACCTCACCACAAGAATTTTAAACATAATCTTTAAAATTAACATTGTATAAATCACTGATTTTAAATGCGATATTATGTAGATTGGCATAAAATTACCATTAATTGATCTTAAATTTGAAAAATGACTAATAATTTTAAGTTTTCAAATTTTTTATTGTAATTTATAGTTTATGACAAAAAAAAATGTAAAAATAATTAAATTATAAGTATAAAAAAAAATAGGTAGCTTGTATTGTAAATGGATTAACTTTGTGAAAATGAAAAAAATCTGATCATAAATAAGCAAAAATAAAGGTTTTTACAAAAATCATAACTTGATTCACGTGACATTCGATTGAGCATGTGAAACGCCCATTCCATACGACTGGACACTTCTTACGCACAAGAGACTCATTGACA
The DNA here is from genome assembly GCA_946807835.1 of Ailanthus altissimus. Lineage (NCBI taxonomy): Eukaryota > Viridiplantae > Streptophyta > Magnoliopsida > Sapindales > Simaroubaceae > Ailanthus > Ailanthus altissimus. Next base: position 30,014,181 of record OX327684.1, read on the forward strand.
AAAAAAAAAGGGACACAATAATTAAATAAAGGGCCACATGTGCGCCCTTTTCTAGCAGAACAAATGATTTTATATATTATTTTATTTTTTAAATTTTTTAAATTATTTTAATTTAAATAAATAGATAAAATTGAATAAAAAATTATAAAAAAATTAAATGATCATTTTGCGTGTGCAAATTGATTCTTAATTTTTTTAAATTTATTTTTTATTTAGTTTATTTATTTCTCTTTTGATTTATTTTATGTATTTCATTTCGATGCTTATTTATTTACAAAATAAATATAAAAATTTTAATTTTTTTAATTTTTTAAGATATGAGAAAAAAAAATATAACTGAAGAATCTAATTATTAATTTCTTAATTACAAAAAGTTAACTGATCCATTTGTGATTAAAAAAAATTATTGTCTAAAAATATGAGCTAATTGTAAAAAATTCCCTAGTTGCTACGGCCTAATACTGTTGCATCATAAACTTCAATGAAAATTTGAAATGTCAAAAATGGCCCGCGGAGTTTGCGTAGTTATCATTATGCTGTGCGCCTATAGAATATTTTGGTAATTCCGCATTTTATATGGGGACAGAATTATTAATATTTGGGTGCGGGAATTGTTTCTGTTAAGGAGGTCTCCCAGGGGCAAATTCCATCACATTACTTTGCTATGTTATGAGTTGAGAGGCGAGGGTATATACTGTTATGGTTGGTTGTACTTGTTCGAGAGAGAGAAAGAGAAATGGCGATGGCCGGAGAAGCGGTGAGAGCTTACAGAGCTCTGATTAGAGCGACGCGGAAATCCTTCGCGGGAGACACATTGATGCTTAGGGAATCAGCCAAAGAAATTCGTAAGAAGTTCGAAGAGAATCGTCACGTGACCTCCGACGCCGAGATCCAGAGACTCCTAGATGAGACACGTCAAGCCTCCCATTTCATTTCCACCATGATTGTCCAAGCCAAACTCAACGACCGTGGCGGTTACGGTACTCCTTTTCCATCCTCCCCTGCCGTCATATTTCTTTTAAGGGGTTTTCTTTTTCTTTTTCTTTTTATTTGATTTTAATAAAATCTGTTGGCAGTGATATCATGTGCTTGTTCCTGTGTTAGGTTTCTCAGAGGCTTATACCTGCTGTCTGTTTGATTGTTTCAGTTTGCAAAATATATTCCTTTCCATCTCTGCTCTGTATCTGTTTGTTTTATTTCGGTGTTTATGCGCTAATGTTAGGCAAAAATGTCTTAATTTTGACTTCGTCGATATTGATATTGTTTGGATGCAGAGATGAAGCCTAGTAACGAACATGCTGGAGCAACGCTTGAGATCGCTTCTGAGGAGATCCTCCGAAAGTCTGCACATGGAGGCAAACAGTAGACTTCAGCATAAGCGATTACGATGGGATGCATTACATTTACATCTCGGCTTATAAGTCTTCTAAGATGTAGGTCATAGCTCAACAAACTACCAAGAATTTGAATTGCAGCATTCCCATTGACAATTTTCAATTTTTGTTCGTTTAACTACCTGGTTCTGGATTACATACTCTTTCCTTACCTGTACGAGATTTACCCTTTTGAACGCAATCTAGAATAATGGAATTTTGTCCCTAGAAGCCATGATAGGATTTCAGCTACCTGAATGTAAACAATGGGGCTGAGGGTATTTTACTTGCCAAATCCTGCTGGCTAGCTATATACCTTGACATTTTTATTTTAGTGGTAATTGAATTTCAAAATTGATATTAAGTGGTGATCACTGAATAATTGTGCATCTCGTTTATGGCCTTGAACATATTTCTTAAAACGCAGACGTGGTTAAGAAAACCAAAACGATACAATTTCATTGCAGACGCCCTTTGACAAAATGTGAAATATTTTTTATAAATGAATCCGTCTGCATATTGGCATAAATCACCAACTCCGATGACATCAGTGGAAGCAACTTCATTTACCAAAGGATTATGGTATCCCAATTTGGAAAGGTACTAATCTTCCTCACTTCCTTCAACATCTTCCTCATTGTCCAGCTTCTTATCGTCCCGCTTTTTCTTGTCATCAACAGGCCCTGGACAAAATGAAATTGAAAAGAAAATGAAAAATGAATACATATTCAGAAAATGGCAAGGTTTTGTGCAAGATCTATCAATTTCAGGTGTACAAAGACTGAGTTGAAAAGACGAGAGAATTGTCACATTGAGTTCTCCATGTAATGCCTTTAGTCGTATAGATCATCTCTTATCTAATCTAATATGTATATAGAAATGAAAAGAAAAATATAGACATACCGTATTCACTAAAGATGACTCCACCAGAACACAATCCTTCCTCAACCTTCATGAGTCGTAAAGTCATTCTGGGTCCAATCTCTTGAAGCTTTACAGCACTTTTTGTAGAAGCTCGATTAACTCTACCAAGATCACTCTCCAGAGTCACTGTTGCTGCTTCGTCATCAGCTTCACTTTCTGACCCGTAACCAGCCCTTCATAAATCATAGAAAAAGAACAATGAGAAAAAAACAAGTAATTAATACCATACACTGTTGTATCACAGCAACCTTTGGGGGGAGGCAGATCCAGAGTACTCTGTAAATATAGAATAGTTGGGTGGATGTTTGGTATGTTAAGATATAAAATTTTAATTAAAAAAAAGGTTAAAAAGACAGAAAATAATGTCATTGAACCCTCACTACCACTTGCAATGACACAAGTTAAAGTATGAACATTGCTATACAGTCTTTATATTTTCAACAATAAGCTCAACCAATATAAGAATTAGTTTACAATATTTTGCAAATGTAACTAAAAACCTTCAGATTATAAAACCTGAGAGGAATGAACAGATCTACATTGTAGCCTAACCCCACAGTAGTGTCACAACTTATGACTGGATAAAATAACCTCTATGCCAATAGATATACAATAAATTAGATGGTATAAATAATCTATATCCTATTATGCTGACGTGTTCACCTAAATTTCAAGAGAAAACTAGATAAGATATATATAAATGGGCATTGATACTTACTTAGTCACAAAATCACTCACATCTTGAAGACTCCTGAGATCAGGAACTTGATGGTTTTGAACAAATTTTCTAAGTCTACGGGAAACACCCACAGGTTGTAGTCTGATCGAATAATGCCGAAAATCAATAAGTTTTGTGTCTTTGTTGTAATTAAGCAACACAATTCTCTGGCAGGTAGACAGCTTGACCTGAAAGATCACATAAAGATAACATTAGGAGCAGGAGAAATATTGAGATGGCTCTGGCATTTTAAATTACATTGTTTAATCACCCACTGTGTTGATATCAATGGCCGGAAAAATGTTCTGAAACATAATAGTTGTGAGCTTTAGATGTTGATCTCCAGTTCCAAATCCAGAAAGAACAATCTGCCAAAAAAATAGTAAAACCCAATGTTAGTGGAACTCGTCAGGAAAATGGACAATCACGGGTCACAATAATAAGTCATTGTACTATCACAATACTAAGTTCTTGTACACACACACATTCCATTGCATTGAGTAAAAGAAAAGGACATCATATTAGAGGCAAAGGTGATTCTTTAGGTTCTAGACAGTTGGCTAGTTGATAATGAAGTAATTTTCAGTTCGGAAGACAAATATAAATTAGGGATAAACAGAATTGGCAGAAAGAATACATTTATGTTAGAGAAACTTACCAAAGGAGGATTTTTAAAAAGATCTTGAGGACATCGAGGACGCAATTGAGATCGAGCAACATCAACAGCTAATGAGTACTCATGTATTTTAAATGTTAGAGTTGGGCCCTGCGGGGTCCTTGCAACCCTCAAGTATGGAGCACTTTCGGTCTTTGATAATATGAGGAAATGTGTAACACCCATTGGCCCCGCAACATTTAAAAAGTCCTTGAGATTATTTCGTTTCTTCTCCTGCAACATCCAAAAAGAAAAGAATAAGGAAACAAATCATTTGATTCAAACATTATGAAATTATAACTAAATACCATCCAAGTAGAAAGTTCCATCTAAAGTTCATCACATTAAAGATTCATATAATCCCATCACCACAGAAGCAAAGTCATGATGAGTAAACAATAGAACTTTACCCTTAGCTTGAGAGCAGTGTGTGGAAGCATCAACTTTCTTAAATCCATTTCAAGCTGCCTGAGAGGACCAGGCAGCTTTCCTCTTGAAAATACAAAACTCTTTGGGATCTTATCGCCAGTGATGTGATCCACACTCGGCTGCTTCTTCTTCGCAATTGGCTTCACAAATCCCTTCTTCTTCCCCTGTTTAATTAGAGTAACAATCAGAAACTATAAACTGCCACGAAACATGGATAATAACCAAACCTCAATTTATTACGTCCCACAGAAGAACAAATTAATCAACTCAAAGCATGATACAAGTATGTGGCTTAGATATTTAATCTTTCTTTATATGTAATACCAACGGATAAAAATAACATAACAGTCAGCATTTTACTTTACTTCCTTTATTTTCTCAGAAGCTAAAAATTTAACCAATAAATTTTACTTACATTTTGGAAACGAGCCATGGTTTTGTAGGACACAACTTGGAAGTATCCCGATTAATCACTTCTTGAACCCTATGAACAAAATTAAACAACATAATTAGCAGAAAGTGATAATATGCTCATCAATCATGTAAACGGGCTGAAGAACAAGTATACGAGCAAATTTTAGGGTTCTTAATGATCTACGTAGCTCTAAATTTATACTGAATTGTACAGTTTATAATACTGCAGCATTTTTAGCATTAATAAATAAAATGTTCACTTCATTTTAAACGGAAAGGATGAAATTATGTAATAGAGATATTGAATTTAGAAATACCAGCGCTTGGTGAATATGCCCAGTGCTCTCAGTCGGTCGTTCTCTGCGAATTGGAGGGGATGAGAGAGGTTTTACGCAAACAATAGGGTTTTGGTATTACGGATTAGTGAGCTGGGCTCAGCCCAACCAATTTATTTTTAGCCCAATGGCCGATTCTTAGCCACTTAAAGTTTGTTCTTTCTTTTCTTTTTAAAAAATTTAGACAATTTTTTTTAGCCACAAACTAATATTCTAATATTTATTAGCTAAAATTAAGATAAATAGACACAATTCTCCTTATTTATAAAATATAATAATAAGTAAAACATTTGAAAACAAATGAATAAAAATCGTTATTCTTAAAATCAATATTAAAATACACACTCTAACTTTCGAATTAAGTATATTTTAATATTATAATTAAAACAAAAAGGTATGATTACTTTTATTATTATGCAATGTATTTGTTTCTTATATATTTATAAATTTAAATTTAACTAAATTAGAGTTGTGAATGTAATTTTTAAGTTTTTGTGTTTATTTTGTAAATATGAACATTGAAATATAGGCGCAGTATAAAGTAATGAAGTGGAGAAAATATAAGTTGAATGTGAGAGAAAAAATACAAACATGAAAAGAAAAATGGAAGAATCAGGTATAGTGCACGAAAATAGTTTCGTGCGGAGTCACTCAAATTTTTTGAATTTTATTTTTTTATTAATTTAAATATTTTTTATTATAGGTATTATGAAATATGAGTCACTTATTGTATGTTTGAGAGAATGTGGAAGAGCTCTAGTGATAATGATGAGAGATGTATTAAGTATAGAAAATTGGGTATTTTGATTCTAAATGATGTAAAATATGAAAAACTTTTGAATATTGTATGTTATGCAATTGGAGTTGATATTGTACAGTATAAAGTGTCTCTAAATTTTTTTGTTAATGTAATGAGTTTTAAGTTGAGACCAATTGAGGAAAAAAACATGTAAAGTTTTATTTTTCTTTATCTATAAATTTCTAAATTTTGATTCCTAATACCTCGTATATAGTTCGAACTGGATAGGAACAGTAATCAATTTTAGCTCCAATAGTTTGTAGAGGAACTTGACCCTCTCTAATCCATTTGACGCGTGCAATTTCTTTTTTGTCAATACGTCCTGTAAATTGTACTTAAATTCTTTTTGTATCCGATCGCTATTATAAAACCATACATGAGATTTTCATCTCACACGGCTCCTCGAGGCCACAAATAAATGAAAGGACTGGATTAGTATTATTTTATTTTGATATGATTATATGATAGCTAGAGTCAAAATCTAGTGGAAGGTCCCCGATTATACCAATGAAATTTTATTTGTTATAAGGATAAAAAAAAAACATTTCTGAATTAATCTTATTCTTTTAAAATTCAAATTTTTATGTGTTGAGTAATAACTTAATCAACCCTTCAATAAAATACTCTTTGTAGAAATATGAATAGATATTTCAACCCATCATTTTATTTACGATTACGAAAAAAGAATTAAACATTACATTAGTTCACGAATCATGACACGAATTTTATTTTATTTCTATGAATATATGAAAGAAAGAAAAGAATAAAAGCACATTTTTCTATTGGAATTGTATTTTCTATTGGATATTGAAATTGTATTTTTTTTTCTATTCTTTTTGTTACTTTTATTCTTTTCGAGAAAAAGGGGGTCTTAAAAAAATAAAAGATTATTTTCATTCTTGATAATTATTTCTTTAATTGGTGGATAAAAGTATACTCTGGATCGGAATTATGAGGAATACTGCCTGATCATTTCTACCAACTTAAAGTCCCAATTAGTATTCTTTTTATATTGAAGATAACGGGGGCAGCTGTGGCGCAAAGCAATAAAAGATCATTATATGCTCTATGTTTAATAGTTTACTTAGAGCTCCCGTATGCAAATAAGATGTATAGGTGCCCATTCAAAACCAACCACCATGTCATAATCACTTTATGTTAGCAAGTGACAATAAACAAATAAGCAATACAACCTCTAACAATACCAATTATTATACTTCTTACAAATACTGTGATTGACTATCATTATCCTTTATAATATTCAAAAAAAACTTATATGCAGTATGATAGTTATATAGAAGGAGATGTTAATGGTAATGAAAATGTTAATAAGATAAAAAAAAGCTAATGGATTTGACTATTTACAGAAAAGTGGACAATGTCATGTTTTTAATAGTTATCTTAATGAGGCTCGTACGTATAAAAAGAATAATTTGAAGCATAAAAACTCTTTTGAGTTTCTTTCTCCAATATCATAGTCAAACTTGGTCATATTAGACAATGTATCATATTTTGGAATTAAAGATGTATTTTGTGAGGAAGTTATATGATATCAAAAATAAACTTCACTAGATTATTAGCTTTCTGCTATTTAAAAATAATTGGAGCTTCAATCTTTCAAGGTATATAAAAGATCGTTTTGAAAACAAATATGATGATGATAGATAACAAATGGCAATTATGTGTCGTATTAACGAATGCGATGGAACATTTTATCATGAACATAATATATGCATATCACATATGTTAATTGAATCGATATAATAGTTACCTGCAAGTTAAGAGTCGGATTATTGGTAAATTAATAAAACAATAAGTTTGTATTAATTAGTATAATTTACAAACCAAAGGAGATTCAAGCCGACATATGTGAAGAATTTGGTATTGAGTTAATGTATTTTATTGTTTGACGAACTAAAGAGCATATATATAGATTGATAACTAGTACTCTATAAGATTTATTTGGATTATTTCCTGCGTACTACTATATGCTGGAACAATAGAATCTCGGTGCGATAACCCATTTAAAAATTGATGATAATTAGCACTTTATATATATATATTTTTTTTTATAGAATTGAGACTATTTTATAAGAGGTTTTCAATCATTCATTCAACCGATGATTGTAGTTGATATAATAATTTTTAAAGGTACATATCTTAATACAATATTTGTGATCATTTGTAAGGAGGAACAATTAAATTTTTTCATTAGCATAAGGGATTGCTAATTATGAAAAACGATGCTTATTGAAAAATGTATATGGTCAAATTTTGTAGAGTTATTAGTGATATTAAGGATATTGTATTTTTATCTGATTAACATGTTAGTATTGTGATACTATTCAAGAGGTGTTTTATAATGCATATCATGAATTTTATATCTATCACTTAAAGATAAATTTGGTCATTAAATATAAAATATTATCCAGGAAAAAAAGGGATCCATAGCTTCTTATTTTATTGTTGCAAATACATATCACCTTTATAACTTTCAAGAGATCATCTATAAGATATGAGAGATGAAACATGAGGCATCAAAGTATTTGAAAAAGGATGTTGGTTTCTCCCGATAAGCTCGATCAATGGGCGTATTAAAGAGATATGACATCACGAGTACTTATATTGTAAAAAATATTAATACTGTTGTAAAAAATACATGATCCCTTTTTTTTTATGACAACTTTAATTGAGTAAATATGAGAGTTAATATAAAATTGATTTCTTTAAAGATGGGAGGTTGCAAAACCTATAATATCCTTTTTAATGAATTAGGCAAATCACAATGTTTAAGAGCACAATGATAATTCTAGTTGCATAATAGTTCACCCAATCGATAATTTATGATTTGTCATGAATGACGAAAATAGAAATAGAATGATGGATAGGGGTGGGCAATTTCGAGATGCCAAAAGGTGTTTCGTTCGGGTTAAAAAATTTGTTTAATTTTTTTTTACATTGAAACGGTATAGCTTTGATTTTAGACGGGTTAGGTCTGGAATTTTTGAATTATTTAAAAAAAAAATTCAATTTGAATTTTAATTATGTTAAATGTTATCATTCCAAATTTAATTTGAATTTAAATTACGTTAAATTTTATAATTTGATTAATTTTAAAATCGAGTCATTCCAAATCTAATTACATTAAATGTTATAATTTCAAATTCGAGTTGAAATACGTTAAATATTATAAATTAAAATATTGTTTTGATTTTAATTACGTTAGATATTATATATTTGAATTACGTCAAATGTTATAATTTGATTAATTTGAAACTGATTCATTTTAAATTCAATTAGGTTGAATGTTGTAATTCCAAATTTAATTTCGAGTTGAAGTATGTTAAATATTATAATTCAGATCCAACTTCGAGTTCAATTACGTTAAATATTATCGACTTGAATTACATTAAATGTTATTATTTCAAATTTAATTACGTTAAATGTTATAATTTGATTAATTTTGAAATTGTTTCATTCCCTAATATTAAATGTTGTAATTTTAAATCTAATTCGAGTTAAAATACGTTAAACACTATAATTTCAAATCTTATTTTGATTTCAATCACGTTAAATGTTATTATTTTAAATATAATTTCGATATTAATTATATTGAATACTATAATTATAAATTCAAAATTGAGTTCAATTACATTAAATATTATTGAAATACCCGAATTCGGGAAATAAGAAAAATAAAGAGAATAACTCGTGCATTTTTTTCTTAATACAAAAATAACAATTTTAATTTTACAAAAACATACAAAGTTCTCATCAGTATCAAATTTAAATAATATGCCCATAATCCTAAGTCAATCTTATTCATATGTTATACAAAAGTAAAGGTGATTGAGATATAGATTAATTATGGTGTATCACTATATTTGATTCAATAATTTTTTTTTAACTTATCAACAATTATTTTTAAATGATTTGTATTAGGGACTCAAGATTATTGATTTGTAATATTAGTAATTTTAAAAATATATATGTATAACGTAGTTGTAAATTTATTTTTTTTATGTATTCATTTATTTCTTTTTTTTTTTGAAAAAAAAATGACAATCATTGTGTTAGTATAAGCATACTCGTAAGTAATGTAGTTTGTGTTATTACAATATTACTTCGACACCCAACCTTATTTATTTTAAATATTACCTTGGTCATTTATCTTTAGTAAAAAAAAAAAAAATCCATGCTTAATAAAATTAAAAATTTTAAAAATTCGAGAATTTCTCAAACCGACTCGACCCGTTTGGGATAATTTTTTTTATCCTAAACTGGTCCCAAATATATACCCGTTCCCATCCCAACCTAAAAATTTAGGGTGAGACGGGTCGGGTCAGGACGAGAACGAGAATTCTATCCACCCTTTAATTCATGGACATCCTAATAAAGACATACAATTTTTAATGTTTGACTTTCGACAACTACCTTATGCCATGCTATTATGGTTGATAGACAAACTAATTAACGTATTTATTTGTCCTATTACACATTTGAGTATTTATTTTTTGATTAGCCCACGTCCACAGCATTATAGTCTATTTTTACCTTTTTTAAAAAATAAATTTAACAAAATTTTGATTTTTTTTTCATACAAACTATTCACATTCTATCATTTTTCACACATTTAGGGCAAAAATATGTCATCATTGTACTATGTTTTAAATTTAAAAAACTTACCAACTATTATCCATATTGTCGGTTTTTAAGTGTCGTCCATGTCAATGTTCCCTATGTGTGTTTTTTTTTTTAAATTTATTTTTTGTTTCAAGAGCTTTTGTTCATAAGACAAAATTAATGATCAGGGTAAATTTGTCCATTTATGAAATGCTTGGCTATAAAAAGTAAACAACTTCATTTGGGATAAAAGAAAGGACTTCAAATTTTAGGTCATTTCCAAAAGTTTTCCTTCTTTTTTCGAGTCTTGGGGGGAAAAAAAAGGTCCAAAAACTATAGAGTTTATTCCAAGTGTCCTTTGTGTGTGCATATATATATATATATATATGTATATATGTGTATTATATCCAAATAGTGTAACAAGGGTGAAGCTAGACTAAAGGTGGGTGCTCCCCTTTACATAAGCTGATACGTGAAAAATCTGGTTATAATCCTACAACACGATATAATAAAACTTAATGATATAAGTCAGGTTTATTGTTCGAAGAGTTGGAAGATGAGTATCACTAAATATCATGTAATCAAAGTGAACATGATGTACTGCCAGTTCATAACAATCTCAGACTTTTTAGAAAATACAAATTATGATCCGAGCATTGTGTCGTTTGATACAACAAGACATGCTAAACATTGTTCACATATATAAATTCCTATATGAATGAGAATGATGAACTTAGATTAATTTTCCAGGAAACTCCTTCCTTTCACCTGTCATTGAGTTTTCAGTGCTACAATAAATAGAGTACTACAAACTTTCTCCACCGTACATGTCAAGGTTGGTGCACTGCTTTTATTACCTTCATGGGAATTGCACCTGATTTGACTGAAATCATGACGTTGAACTGCAGAAGCAACAAGATAACTGCTTCAGGTGAACTTTATAAGGCAGCAAAAAGTAACTGCTTCTCCCAAAACCGTAATCTTTGATAGCATATGACTGGTTCTTGACTGTTAAATTTTAATGCAATCCAACCCAACCCCACAGTTGATAATTATCAGCACAGCTTTTGATTTGATGTTATGGCAATTGGCATGCATGATTCCGTGATATTCAACTGAAACAGGAGTTGTGATAATACATGTTATGGCCTTTATCAGGACATTACATTATCTTCTCATATCACTGAAGATTACCCTTTACCTAACAAATCTTTCTACATCCTTATCCTGAAAATTCATGAGAGATTCACCTGCCCATTCACATGTTCTTCACTTTCTTAATTAGCCTGCTTCAGGCTTCAGCGGATCATCACCACCTCCCTTTTCACCCCTTCTAATTTATTAGATTCACCAGCCTCTTGCCTTTGTAACAACTAAAAAGGCTCATCTTTTTCAAGTCACCAGCCCAATTAATTTCTTATAAAGGTCCCTGCCCTCTTTAACTTTGTAGCTCACATTTCACAGAAATGACTCCGATTTCCCTCTCATTTGCCATCATTTGTTTAGACTCCTTGAAGTAGTATTGCGTTATATATTCCAGTTGTGCCAGTATCAATATCTCTGCTTCATTTTTGTGCATTTTAATCCTTCTGAAATTAGCAGAATGGGAAACCTGGCACATCCGAATTACATCTTCATGGGGTTCATGCTCCTTGTATTGCTAACCAATTTCGCTGAATCGGCATCTAAAAGGAAAGAAGATTATGTTCAAGATGCATGTAGTGTCACTACATATCGCGACCTCTGTATTCACTCACTAGCACCATTTTCTGACACTGCGAAGAGAAGTCCTAGTAAGTGGGCAAGGGCTGGCGTTTCAGTGACAATAGGCGAAGCCAAGAGTATTACTCAATTCTTGTTTAAATTGAAGGGACACAATCGCATGAGAGGGAGAAATCGAGTAGCACTTTCAGATTGCATTGATATGTTTCAAAGTACAATTGACGAACTTCATAAATCTCTTGGCATACTAAGGAAGCTAAGTGCAAGAGATTTTGATACACAAATAGCTGATCTTACTACATTCATGAGCGCTGCACTGACTGATGAAGACACTTGTTTGGATGGTTTTGAGGGCCAAAAGGCAAGGCAAGTAAATTTGCTTAAAAGTCGGGTCCTAAATGCCACCTATTTTACCAGTAATGCACTGGCTCTTGTTAACAAACTTGCTACAACGGGCTTACAGAGCCTACATGATCCATAGTACATATGGAGGAAATATATGGCTGCTTGAGAGCAATTACAGCACGAAATAATAAAACTAGGTCAAGCTTAAGTATCTCAGTGCGTGAAGATATAGTATGGTTCATCTCTAGGCTATAGCTTTAGTTTAATCTTTCTATGTAAAGTTCCTGCATCAAAATTTTATCTACTCTTTAGCTGGAATGTTATTTAGCTTTCGCTACGAGGAGACGACCCTCATACGGTGTGTGCATATATGTTGTATAATGAACAAAATAAACAGATATAGAATACACGAGAATAGAGGTCATTGGCTTCAGAATTGTTCCTTTGATAATATAACAACAGCTGTAATTATGCAATTATTGCCTGGTATCATGAGTGTTATAAGTTGATTCATGTCAATTCCCAAGTTTCGGGAACCGTCCTCTGTAAAATGTTACAGTAGATTCACTTGCAGTTGCAACTTCCACCTCCATCCCCGAACAAGAAACGCATACGCCTGGAATTTTATTATTTTATTTTCCCGGTAAGACCAAAGATCCCCGTCGGAGCAAGTCTTGGCTCAATTTGTGAAAGCGAGTTTCTGGTTGCTGACCCAATGAAGCCTCTGGGTTAGGCCTGAGTTTTCAGTACATCTTTCGAAGTCAAGCCTTAGAACAGAAATAGTCAATTGTGGTGATCGTGATGCACTAACAACCCCATGTCCCCATCTCGTATTTAAATATAAACAATCAATTATAGAAATGCAATAAGAATAAATAATTATTATTATTCTTCCGATAAATTAGAAGCCCAAATACCATATGGGAGTCCCGGGTCATAAAATTAAGACACTCAAGGCCATTTGGAGGTCATATCCCAAAATCTATATATCATGCAACACCTAAACTATCACAAAACCACCTTAAGCAGAATTGAAAGGATTTTCCAGCTTTGATAAGTTAAAATTGCAAATTGATGGACTCTTATTCTCCTATAAGGTATGGCCTAAGATCACAACTTAAATGAAACTCAAGAACGTTTTGGCCTAGGCCAATCACACTTGGATTAAGAAGTCAAAGGATTACCTATGTGTCTCCAGACAAAAACTTGTTTGGTATCTAAGTTTAAACCCTAAGGAAGTCATTCATGCGTTGGACCCCAAGGAGTTCAAAGGCTTACATTAACTCTGAGGCCCACCTATGTTTCCTTACACAAAACCTGCTCAGTCTCAGCTTGAACCTAGAATAAGTCATTCATGCACTTGGACTATAAGGAGCTAAAAGGCTTGCATTAACTCTGAATTCTGTGACTCTAGGGATTTTCGACAACTATTAAAGAAAGCACAAAAAATCTCAAGATGAGAATCAATTCTGTTAATAACTCTTAGCCTGTTGCAAATCATAACGAAGAATGGTTCATATTTCTCGCTTAGATTTATTAGGATGAAACAATAAAGATTGGCTATAAAAAGGTAAGGTCATATTGGCTAGAGGTAATGACATTTTTTTCTCATAAAACACCATTAAGCTCTCTATTTTCTCAACTACACCTGCACTTGTCGATTAAACATCAAATGGTCCTTATTAGAAAAATCACCAACGATTCCTAATTTTATTTTTTGTTTGTTTTAGGAGTATCGAAATAACCTAAAAGCTTCATCCTAGCACCATCAATGCTATCTAACAATAAAGGTCCAGTTGCGTTTTCTCCACAAATAAAATTTAAAATTCATTGGTTTAAGAAATTAATTTTTTTGGTCAACAATAATAATAATGAGTAAGTGATGTTTAATGTATTGATTAGGTGCATTTGGCAATGCTATTATTTCACAAAATAATTATATTCTACGTAACACAAATTTAAGGTTAGGCCAGCTCATTGACTTTCCTGCAACTTGTTTAAGGACTAAACTTACACCCTGGTAGTGATCTTGAGTTTTTGGCCACTTCTCTATTATTTCTTGCATTCATCTAACTTAAAAAATTTAATACACCTAAAGTTGGTGGAGGGCAAATCGTCCGAATATTTATCATTTCATTTACCTTAGGCGGAGGGCAATTAGCTTGTATATTAATCATTCTCCATTGCAAATCAGCAACAACACTTGTACATTATACAAAGTCAAAAACAATAATAATGAAGATATATTGCATAAAAAAATGCTTTAAATTTCATATTGGCATCTAGAAAATCAATCTCACCGTAATTCACTCTGTGCCCATGTTCAAAGTATTTTCAGCAGTGCCTTAAAAGAAGTCTATAAAAGAGAGGAAAAAAAAACCTGAAAGAAAAAAAAGCACCCAATCAGTAGATGTCCTTTTATTTCCAGTAAAACCCCATTGAAAAGATTATGTTTATGGATGTCAATTTTCATCGGAAGTCGGGACCCATGTCAATCAAGAATAGTCAAGGGGTACGCTAATCAATTGACATCTGCCCCCACACTTGCCGCTGCAAAATAGATGATGAATTTGCGTAGTTACTAAGGCCATTTCTCGACCATTTTCATCCAAGTAAAAGTAATTTTCCATCGAGAAGTTGACAGAACCATGTAAGGAGTTCCTTTAGCTAATTCACACTTTTCGTTTTTTAACGATACACGTAACAAATGTATAAAGATTCGTTCTCCGAGCTTTTTGCCCTATCGCGGTCAGCGGTCAGATATTTGTACGTAATCTATGAACTTTATCAAATTCCTTTTTACTTATGCCCGTTCAATTAGTTGAAACTTTGCACTCAAAAAGTAACACTTAAAATTAGGTATATATACACACTAACGCATATGTTTTTATTATATAAATAATACAAAATCTTTGCAGGCTGATGCATCCGGACAACCAAATCACTGCCCTGCCTGTTGCTCTCGGGGTCAGCTTCGGGGACCATGCCGCGTTAAATTCTATAAGAGATTACTTCAATTAATGTTAAATTTGGTGGCTGCGCGGTAAACTTTGGGCTACTTTTAACTAACATTGCGTCTCAGATATTTTGCATTTGGTGGCTGATTAGAGTAAATTTACAACTTTATCAAATATCCGAACATCTGAGACTCCCGGATATTTTTGGTAATCAATATCTCGGCTCTTAAAAGGGTAGGGTCCTAATGAAAGAGATACGATGATACATGAACCTTTCAAAATTATCGAGTTGTTGAGAATTGAAAAAGTATACTCGTCATTTATTTATTTATTTAACAAAAAATTATCGAGTTGTTGAGAATTGAAAAAGTATATTCATCATTTATTTATTTATTTAACAAGTACACATAATTTATTTTATTAATCTTCTTTGTTGGTATTAGTAGTTTTCAAAATCAATGAATTTGCTCCAAAACAAATGACACAATTATTTTGGCATATTAAACTATTTTTAAGTATTCTTAAAAACACTTTAGAGCAACTAGCGAAAAATTCTCTGTCATCAATAAAGGTTGAGGTTTTGATTGCAAAAATGATTTTCCGTAATAAGATTGTTTGTATTCTATTCTAATAAAAGATTTAAGTTTAAGTATGCCTTATGTCATAAACCTTCTTAGACACGTTGAACGTTAAGTAATTTAAAAAATATTAAGAGATGAAAACACCCGCACAATATATTTAAGAAAAAAAAATTTATATTGTTGAAAATATTACAAGTTATAAGATACTTTATATAATTAATGGTGTTTCCCTTTCATCCTACTAACTCAACACAATTAATGATTATGATCTAAGATGTTATATAATAGTCTAACAGTGTACATATAATATATAAAATATATAGTATAAAATATTCTTCCTATTAAATAAGAGTTTACAACTTTAATAAATTGCGGGTCAAACTTGTATCTTCATCCCCATCAACGAATTTTTTAGAAACTTCAAAGCACTCAGTTGTTCAAGTAGCCTCCCGCAAACTTAATTGTGCACCAAATATTTAAAAAAATATTTAAAAACATTTGAAGTGTGATACTTAATAGATTAATATTGTATAATATTTTAATAATTTATCTAATTTTTTATTTTTATTTTTTGAAGTGTACAACACATACACTTACAAATTGCAACCTGCGAAATTGAACTTTTAATTGGATGAGCATTATAGGAAGGATTAACTAATTCGGTTAGCCCCTATGCTCATGTTTGATTTTTTATTAATAATCTTATATGTATATTTGTAATCATTGTATTATATTTATTAATGATTAAAAAAAATATCCACACACTATGATATATATATATATATATACACGTATAAGAAAAAAAAAATAGTCATGGCTTAGTCCACGGGAGTGTATATATATTTTATTCATATAGCTTTAAAAGGTTTTTTTTTTTTAAAAAAAAGCAATCCAGTTAAGCTTTGACGATTGGGTTAGATAGTAATAAAATAATGAAATTGCACCCTTTCATGTCTACTTTTTGAGAAACAAAAAGGTTGGTGTTGCGTTTCTCTGATCATGGCAGGAATGGTGTGGTTGGCACTTGCACCGTCACTAGTAAAGTCTAAAGCAGAAGCGGAGGACGGGAGAAACGTGCGGAATCGTTTTTTAAAGGGTACCACGTGTAAGGCAGAGAGTCAATGTTGCTTTATAACGAATCCTTCTTCGACGTGCAATGTAAGTCCTTGTCTGAGGACCCACTTCACTCCCTCTTCAGCCTTCCCATTCTAAATTTTTTTCTCGGGTTCAAATGTGTCAGATACAACATATTTTAAAGAAGTTTCCAAACGAATATATATATATATATATATTTTAAAGAACCAAAAAAAAAATCACTGATCGTTTTTCAGTTTTACCGCAAGAGAATAACTTTTTAACTTTTGTTGTTACGCGTGTCACCAGCTAAGGGCATGTTGGATGGGCCACGCGAACTGTGAAAAATGAAAACGGTGCGACGGATTCGATTTCTAATATATTATTATTTTAATAATATAGTAGCAAGTTAAAAGAATACATTTCCTTTTATTTATTTATTTAAGTATTCTATTTTGTTAAAAAAGGGCGGAATAGAAAATTTCAAATGAAACTTGAGGAACGCAGCAGCAGCCGTGTGGGTACCATGTATCTAACATTTCGGAATTTTCAAAGTCTAAAACTGAGAGGTGCGCCCCACCACCATTAGCATTTTCATTTGTTTTGTGGGGGCAAGTGTGTTACGTTACGTGATTTTTCATCGGCACTCTGACTCAGGTAACCTAAACAGAGCTACCAAATTTAGCCCCCACCATGAAATATAAATAATAAATTTCAACAGTTAATTTTATTTTATTTCAATGACGGACGAGGAAATGAAATGTTGCTTAGATCGAGTGGTCATTTTTTTACATGGAAACCAAATGCATGTGCCCCCTTCTATGGTTTACGTAAAGTGATATTGGCTTAAAAAGAATGGATTCATTAAAAGCACAAGAATATTGCAAAATTCTCAGTTGAAGAAAGGAACCAAAAAATATATATATATATTTGATCCAACGAACCCATGAATTGCATTAAGACAAGATTAGTTTTGAATAAACCAAAATTTGAGCGTCTAAATCACTCAATAATTCTCACCGACCTTTATTTGAGTACATTTTGAGGCCTTTACTAACCTCACGAGGCTAATAGTGGGACAAGAAGGCACCTAATTTTGATAAAACAAGAAAATAATATTGAGTTTTTATTTTTCCTTCTCTTGAAAGCTACCACAATTAATTAATAATTAATAAATAAGAATTGAAAAAGGGACAATGATACATTTAATTGTATTATTTAAGTGGTAATATTTGTGCATTGCTAATTTTAAGTTAAGGATTTAAAATTTAAGAAGAGTTAGAATAAAGTTATAATTTCAATTGTTTCATGGCAGTTATTTGAATCCTTGAATATTGTATAAAGAATTATTTGTGTAATTTCAGTTATTTTATGGTAGTTACTTGAATTGGTTAAGATGTATAATATAAATATTTATATATAAAAAAAAAGCGGACACTGATCCCAGCACAGTGAACAGTGTTTTTTGTTGGCCCCGCGATGAAAGGATGGAACGAGAGGCGGAATGGCGAAGTTGAAACTTTTCATGTCATGCATTTTTCTACTGGACCGCAAAAGTTAGCCAACTATTGAATGCCACGCGTAAAGTAAAAATATCAAAATATAAATTGTTTTTCTGAATTATGAACTCGTATAATCAAATTACTACGATATTAAGTAAGAAAATTTACATTTTTATGTAATTTAGTCAGGCCTAGAATGGCGACAAAAGGAAAAAAGAAAAGGTATGATTCAAGAAAAATGAAAGAGAACAAAAATACATATTTGGCAAAATAATATTATATTTATATACAGTGTTTAAGCAAGTTGAAATTGTCTTCTTATTTATTTAATTTTCTAATTTATCTTGATAATGTGTATGTTTTGTTCTGATAAATGATTGTGTTAGTATGGTTAATGAAACCATGGCTGTCAATGTCATTAGTTAGAGTCGGTTTATTTAAATATTTAAGGGAAAGATATGTCAAATTAGATAATTATAGATTTTATTTATAAAAAAACAAGAAATTGAAGTTACATTACATCATCCCTGCTGATAACTCAAAGTCAGAAACTATAGTCAACATATCTAAATTCTTTGTTTAAGAGTTGTTATACGAGTCTGGACTAGAATTAGGTATCTTTTTAACCTTTAAAAAAAAAAATGAATAAAAAGTCTAAAGAAAAAGGATTAAAAGCAAGTATAAATCATTTATGCTGCCAAATTTAGAAAAATAAAAAATAATCGGGGGACTAGTCAAGAAGGAAAATGTCAAATTAGCCAACTGAGAAATTAAATTCATAAATCCTCGACTAGCCTGGCCACTTGAACACAATATCAATTAACTGCGTAATCAACTAATATTTGGAAATCGAATCCCACCTAATGGCGAATAATTCACTCTTCAAGAACTCTACGCACAATGGCATTTTCGCAGTTTCCCTCCAAACCCAGCCCTCATTTCCATTAACCTCCCCCAGACTCCTTTGTCCTTTATATACCAAAAACCACGACCCCAAGTCAAAAACGCCCCAATCAACCTCAAAGCACAAGCTGGTGAACCGCGTTCCCGACCTGTTCATCTCAGCTCTGACTCATCTCTTTCCTCCTAAATTCATTCTCTCTTATATATTCTTATCATTATCCCTTGATCTCAACTTCTGGGTCTAAATTTGAAACGTTGTAGAAGGTCTTAGAAACTCCGAACATGGGGTCAGAGCTCATATACAGAGGCCACGACAGTCAACCCGTGACTGATTCTTACTCGCCCAAACCCATAAAGCCGTGGTTCGTTGTGACCCGACCCATCCGCTACATGCTCCGAGAACAGCGCCTCGTGTTTGTTCTCGTCGGCATTGCTATAGCCACCCTCTTTTTCACCGTCATTCCCTCGTCGTCTCACACCTCCTACGGTCAAAGCCACCTGACGATCTCCGATTCGCTGTCCTCTTACGACCCCGTTCAGACGTATGAGAGAATCTACAACCCACGCATCGGGTTCGGGTCGGTGCATTCGGGCGGCAAGGTGCCTTTGGGGCTGAAACGCAAAGGTCTGAGAATTGTCGTCACCGGTGGGGCCGGGTTCGTCGGGTCGCACCTCGTGGACCGCCTGATCGCCAGGGGTGACAACGTGATCGTCGTCGATAATTTCTTCACGGGAAGAAAGGAAAACGTGATGCACCATTTTGGAAACCCGAATTTCGAGCTCATAAGACACGACGTCGTGGAGCCTCTCTTGCTGGAGGTCGACCAGATCTACCATCTCGCTTGCCCTGCATCACCCGTTCATTACAAATTCAACCCTGTCAAGACTATCATATCCTTTTTTTTTTTTCCTTCTTATATGTTATTTTTGATATATTTTTTCTGCTTTTTAAAAAAAATATAATTTAAACAAAGAGCTGGGTTGTCTTATTTGGTCTAGTTATCTTAACTGAGAACTTTACAAGACGAATGTGGTGGGAACATTGAACATGCTTGGGTTGGCAAAGAGAGTGGGAGCGAGGTTCTTGCTAACGAGCACAAGTGAGGTGTATGGTGATCCTCTGCAGCATCCACAGAAGGAGACCTACTGGGGCAACGTCAATCCCATCGGTACATTACATACAACTCTCTCTTTTGTTCTTCTTCTAGCATTTGTCCGGTTTCTAGATTGTCGCGTTTCATTTCTTTTTTACCGTACCGAAACGGCTCACGTTAGCAGAACTAAAGGCAGTGTGTCCAAAGTGGAGATTGTCGCGGATTTATTTCCCACGAGTCTCGTGACTTCAGATCTGATAGCCATGATTACCGGTTCCCTAATCTGACGGTTGATATTGCTGGTCATATATACGCAATTTCACCACATAAAAAAAAATTCCTGAATTTGCTTAAAAAACTTGCCCGCAGATGAATTTTGACAAATATTTTTGTCTGTTTTTCTTGAGAATTGCGTGTGCTATTTTCTAAGTTCCGTCAATGGATGGATGCAATTTGAACGGTGTGAAAATGATTGAGTGGGTGGGCAGGTTAGACGGTAAAATGATAAGTATTGAGGGGTATATTTGTAATTCGAATGACATTCTTGTGTGACAGTTAGTGCAAATCTAGATCTGATGAGTATCAGTTTTGTCGAGTTAATTAAATCTGACATAAATTGGTTGCAATATTCGAATGTGTGACAGGTGTCCGAAGTTGTTACGACGAGGGAAAGAGAACTGCTGAAACGTTAACCATGGACTATCATAGAGGAGCTGGCGTTGAGGTTAGTTGCCAATTAATAATAATCTTATTTAACTTTTTAATCAGAAAAATTATCATTCTACTAAAATTTGATTAATCAAACTTCGTATATTATATTTCCCTTTCCCCCCCTCCTTTTCCAGGTTAGGATTGCTAGGATTTTTAACACATATGGACCTAGAATGTGTATTGATGATGGTCGTGTTGTCAGCAACTTTGTCGCTCAGGTAATGTTCTATTATATTATTTATATATTTCTAATGGTGGTTGCCAAGTGGTTTGATAATTAATTAAAAGATAAATGAGCTGTAATGATGCAGGCTTTAAGGAAGGAGCCTTTGACTGTATATGGAGATGGGAAGCAGACAAGGAGTTTCCAATTTGTTTCTGATTTGGTATGAGAAACCTTTCTAGTACTACTATTATTATGATGTTGAGTGTTCTCTAATGAATACTTTTTGTAAGATATTTTATTATGGCACTGCTTATTCGTTTTTTTTTTTTGGTAGCTTTAAAATTCTCCTATGGTTTTGAACTCGGTTCCGCTTTCTTATAAAATATACCACTTAAACAATTTTACAGAGTTTGTGTAATTTAGCCAATTTGTTCTAGTGTCTAAATCAGCTCTAGTGCCCTTGGCATTTCCACGTGTTATGAAATGCAAATTGAGATTACCTTTTTCATGTTGACTGAATCTGTAGGGTGAAATCGGTTTCTGCATCTAGTTACTGGGGTAGAACTTTTCAAACAAGTCTCTTTCTTTTTCTCTGCCTGCACACGTGCAGTAGTTAAAAGGGTAATTTGAATTGAGTTGCCACATGGTAATATTGTGAGAAGTGCCAAACTGATCCAGGGTTTTTGCGCATAAATATCCTGTGGCAAAGTTTTAGCTGAAGAAGCAAATACCATGTGACTACAGCCCAATGAAGTCCTATGTGGGCCAACCTTATTAATAGCCCCCTAGATAGATATGTCACATGATCTTGTTTGCATCTTCAGTTTATGCTGAAAACACCAAGACAAGAAAAGACCCTTATTAAGTAGACAGCATCAAAGACGAGATTCTGCGGTCCTTCTGAGGTCTCTGTATTTGGTTGACCATTTGTAAGTAAATGCTCCTTGAATAATGAATTGGATTGACAAAGATTTTAGCATAAAAGGAAACACAATTTTCCAGTATGTGGTACTAGGGTAGGCTTTTTCCAACCCCAATTAACTTTTCTATGAATTTTTTTTCCCATAATTTTACCACTATAACATTAGAAAAGGTTTTATTTGTGTTTCTAGGGTAGCTGCTTTTTATTTTTATGGAATTGTTCTCTCCATATAGTTGCAAATTCAGCATGGTTGCTGTTTTTAGTATTTTACTAAGATGGTTTCTTATAATGCATATATCAAAATAGGTGGAAGGCTTGATGCGCCTTATGGAAGGAGAACATGTGGGACCTTTTAATCTTGGAAATCCGGGCGAATTCACCATGCTTGAACTTGCTCAGGTAAGTCTTATCACTTTGTTGGAGAATATTCGAAATTTTGATGGTTTGGTGGTTTTTTCACTTACCCCACTGTTGCTTTTACATCTGTTCTTTTCATTGTCTACTGGCCACA
Source organism: Ailanthus altissimus (assembly GCA_946807835.1). Lineage (NCBI taxonomy): Eukaryota > Viridiplantae > Streptophyta > Magnoliopsida > Sapindales > Simaroubaceae > Ailanthus > Ailanthus altissimus. The sequence continues at coordinate 30,036,939 of OX327684.1, forward strand.
ATAATAGTTATTATTTTCTAAGATCTCTGCTCATAAGTACAGTGAAATAGATCTTGAATATCTTAGGATTAAATGTAGTTGGGCTTTGCTTGAGATAAACACATTCTGAGGAACTTTGCTGTGGTGTCTCAAAATATATCTAAATAAAATGGTAGATTGTGGAAGGTTCTAAAATATAGACTTGCGTTCATGATGATGGTACCAGTGCTTGTTAATAGTAAATGTGCAGCTTGTTTCTTCTTTTCCCCCTCTTTTTGGGTTCAACAAGTAGATAACTTGTTTCTATGTCACCATATCTCTTGTTACTCATGCTCTTCTTCCGAGGATCATACTGTCTAGCATTGCCCCCAGTACCATGAAGGGTACTCAAGTCCCTCTGTTTATGTCAGAACTAGAAAGATTCCTTTATTGAGACGAATTCTATGTCCTTCCAAGCCATAAAATTGTGATATTGAACAAATGGTTATATTTGAATATTTCAGGATCTTGGTTTTTATTGAAATTTTTTTTCTCTTTGATACCATCATATATGCTAATGACTTTCGTAAATGATTATGTCTTTTATCTGGTGTTGTTGTTTCCAGAGAACTGACAGTTTCCTTGGTGTTTTGCTGCAGGTGGTCCAGGAAACAATTGACTCTAATGCAAAAATAGAGTTCAGGCCCAACACAGAAGATGATCCACACAAGAGAAAGCCTGATATCTCAAGGGCTAAAGAGCTTCTTGGTTGGCAACCCAAAGTATCCTTGAGGAAGGGTCTCCCTATGATGGTCAAAGATTTCCGACAGCGCATTTTTGGTGACCACAAAGAAGGCGGTGCCTCTGCCGCCACCACCACCAGCTCCTCAACTTAAGTTGGCATGTATACTTTCTCTTAGTGACAAAAGGAAAGGGAAATGTTTGGTGCAAAACAATTCCTTCTTTTTCCTTCTCTCAAACAATATGGTAGAGACATCAACAGTAATAGCAGCAGCAGCATCAGCATCAGTAGCAGCAAATGAAGCACTTTGTTATCTTTGGATTAGGTTTTGATTGTGTCCCGATTTGTATTTGTTTCCCTATCATCTTTGTGCTATGACTCTCCTCCTAAGCTTAATAGACAACAAGCCTTACAATTACAAGGAAAAAATTTATCTTTTTTTTTTTTGTTTATAAGAGAGTTATTACATGTTAGTGGTAATAGCAGTAGATATTCTCACTCTCATTTTTTCTTTTCATATTCCAATCCGTTAAAGACCCAGGTGTGGAAATCCCCATCATGGGATGCTAGTTGGCCGTCAAAAGCAGATACATTTGACTTATACACGAGTTGTTCGGATGCCCCCCAATCTTTACTTATCGGAGGTATTAGGAGCCAAGTGTTGGAATGATGAGATTGAAACCAGTCCAAATCCAGTCGATTACCTATTAAATCTGTTGGCTTGTAGCAAAGATCTATCCAGACCAAACAGTGGAGAACATTTCGCATATCTGTAGTCGCAGCAGCTTCGTATTGTCATTATCTCCTTAATTTGCTTCTACGAAATTTCTCGATGTGTTTGCACGCTACTTATTTCTCCTTCGCATCCGTGATCATGTGATGCTACGCACTTATAGCATAATAATTATGGCCAAGTTTATCGGTTATGACAAAATTCATATTCGAATTTTGCTTAATTCAAATTTAGATTTGACTTTTTTTTAGATTGAAAATTTGAGTTTAATTTAAATTTTTTTAAGCCAAGTCAGATTTGTATTAAGCCCAAATTTTTTTTTGTTATTTTGGTAAATTTTAAATTTTTAAGTATTTATTTTATAAAATAATTATTAAATTTATATTTATAATTTAATATGCATAATTTGTATAAGTAACGCGTATACATATATTATATATTTATAGTTTAAAATTTATTTATTTATTTTTGTTACAACTTTTTTTTATTTTTTTGGGTTAAATTTAAAATTTTAAAATATTTATTTTATAAAAAAAATGTTAGATTAATATATAACAAAGATTAAAAAATTAAAAAAAAATGGGATCTAGGCTGAATTCGAGCCCGGCCTGAATTTAAATTTCTCAAAAAAGTCAGATCCAAAAAACAATTTTAAATTTTTTTTAAGCCAAATTCCAAATTCGGGTCAAGTTGAGTTTTAATTTTTTTCAAATCCAAATTTAAATCTGAACTTTTTGACCATCGCTAATCACCGGACTTAGCTCACCGATGGCTACTGGCTAGGGCCTAGGAGCAACCCATGGGCTTCGTTTTTCATTGCCACAAAACTAACCAATCGTTCTCAAATGTTATCTTTCACAAGCATTATTTATCTACCTAATTAAGCTTGCACTATTAATTTACAGTATCGTATAAAACTCACGATGAGAATTACCATCATGAATTTTCCTTCCAAAAATTAAAAAATGCACCTACCACTGGTTCTGCTTTTGGTTTTATAAAGTCCACTGGGCAGCTGCTGTGGGGCAGAATCAAACAAACTTATGATCTACCATCATCGTAAATTATTGCTTAAGTTGTCAATTACGAGTAATAACCATCTAACTATAAAAAAATGAAGTAGCTCCTACAGAACAAAACAAGTTAGCTTTATAATAAACATTCGGATGATCAGATCATACATCTTGGTCCCACAAAAAGGAATGGCGCTGTCATACACATTTCCTTAAAGGAGAGGCGATTAACATGCAGTAAACCACAAATATCAAGACAACATGTTCAAGCGTTAAGGATCATGAAGAACTGCTACATCACTTGGGATTTCTAAGGACAATGATAACAGAGTTCCCTCGAAGGGGCATCTTGCTGATGAACCTTACTTTTGTTGACTGGAAGAGGTTATGCATGCCGTCCAACCTGGTTCAGTTTTTAAAAGAACATTTATTCAGAAAACCATGCAGTCACACCTATCAAACAAAACTTGGTTGCCATAGAACTCACCTTAAAATATTAAACTTCAATTTAATCACACCACACCATCTTAACTGGTTTAAGGAGTCTCAAACAGCCCCTTAACAGTCAGTTGGTCAAACTACTAGCGCCTTCATCTTTCCTTTGAGCACTCAAATAAATTTTTAGAAGTTTCTTTCAATGCTATGCGAGGCAATTAATATTATTCTCACTCCTATCTAAGATAATTATAATTATACATTACCCTGGTGTTATTTTTGACACTCATCATCAAAACAGAAAGTGGCCCGGTGTTGAATTCCTCTTCCTCAGTCTTGCCACCCTGCCACAAACAGTATGGATAAGATACATACGCTTTAATGTTCCAGAAAAGCAGTTACCCAGATATTAAAGCTGATAAAGATCTTAATAAAATCATCAAACTACTCACAGTAGCATCCTCATCCATTGTTCTACTGAAAAAGAACCATAGAAGAAAAAAGAGTGTTAGTTGCAAATGAAAAATAGGAATGAGAGGGAAAGTATGTGCGTTCTAGTGCATATGCATGCACATGTGCTATCATTAACATTGTTAATAATAAATGAGATATCATGCTGGCCATGGAAAACTAAATCAGTAAAAGAACTGAAAATTATAACAATAAGCGACTACTGATGTATCATGCATGTGTTGTCATGAAAATTATTAACAATAAGTAGTTCCACGGTTCCACACAAATCAATCCAAAGCTCAACTCCGTGCTACTAAAGGAGAATCTAATACTTTCTTTTTTGTCCTCAACCAACTATTCAATCAAGTTGGCCACCCAATTGTTAATTTTGCCTCCTACTTTTCCCATTTTATTTTAATTTTGTAAAATCATAATCACAGTAACCATAAAGATTGTAAAAGACTCAATTGTTCAAAAACCATGTACTGTGAAAAATTTTCATCGCAACGGCGGAAGTAAAATAAATTCAAAAGCTACAGTTCAGATTGGACCACTCTTGCACATGTTAGTACTGATCAATTTTTTTTTTCCCTTTTAAAATATAAGGATAGCTAGCACTTAAACAGTTTTTATCTCTACCTCTTTTTAAGGTTTGAATTCTAATGGTTTGACATTAAGTTTTTACCCCTACCTTCTTCAAAGTTCGATCTTTAATAACTTGACATGAATTACATAAGGCCTATCACCGAACCATACCTCCGGAGGCTAGTATTGGTCAATTTAACAAGGCCTAATTTGCCACATAATAAAAAATAATCCACAAGAAACTAGAAACGGAGAGCAAGAAAATACTTGATCTTGACTTGAGCGATTCCTTCCTAGTAAATCTGGAAAATAAACTATTAATTAAGTAAATAAAAAAGAATTAATGAATTATAAATCTAGATAAAGTTTGCATGAAATTTGAGAAAAAAAAAGAAACAGAATTCTAAAAGAAAAATTAGGGTTTGATAGAACTCACAGCACAATAATAATGTTTGAGAGGGAGGTGTTTCGAGAAATTTTGCTATTAGATTTTTTCTTAAAATTTGAACATTTAAATAGAATTTTTGAAAATAACATTTTAAAATAGAGCTTTTATAAATAAAATTAAAAAAATTATTGGTCTTGGTTATTAATTAATTTTTTTTAAAGTATTAAATTATTTAGTTATACATTATTAAAAGTGATTATCTGTTATTAAATTATAAAAAATGGCACTTAATAAAACTTATATTCAAATTTTAAATAATTTAATTTTTTCTTATTTATAAGCTTAAATTTGTCTTGTATTTTTTCAAATTTAATTTATTAATAAATAATAATTAAGTAAAATCAATACATAATAATCAACGAATAAATACAAATTATTTTATTTAATACAAAAATTAAAAATAAATAATACTTCATTTATTTAAGAAATAAAATAGTCGACAATAAATTTTGATATATTTTTTTAAAAATATAATATTTGTAGAGATATGAAGAATTAGAGGTATAATAACTTTTAAAAAAAAATTAAAATATGCTAGTTAAATATAATTTATTTTTATTAAGAATATAATATGAGAATAAAAAATATTATTATAATATATATAACATTACATAAATATTTAAAAAATTAAAAAAATTATACTCCTTAAGTCTCAAATTTTAAACATTTAAAATTAAATACAAAATAATTTTTTTAATTTTTAAAAATACTTCTCTAATAATAATCAAATGTCATCAAAAAATTTAAAAAAAAATTAATCAATAAAAAAACTCAATCAAGTTTGTTTATTGGACTTGGAGCTATGATTGGTTATGTACATACAAGCCCGAATTTTTACGGCGACTACTTGGATCGTGCATTCAATTTTTTTTTTCTTGTTTGAAATGATTCAAATATATTTTTTAAGAAACAATTAAAACCTAAGTCAGCCTTTTTTTATTAAATAGAATTCAATGTACACACAGTAGTATTTTTTTCCCTCGATTTTAGGGGAAAAAAGTTTTTTTTTAAAATAATTTGAAGCAATCATTTATTCTTTCTGGTAATCTGGTTGAAAATCCATATTCAAATCACAAATCAAAGAAATGCTAATACATTATTTTACCCAAAAAAAAAGGCTTAAATATCAAAATAAATGTCATATTCATCCAGACACAGAACTTTATTTTAGTTTTACGAAAAAACAACCTTCTTTGAGTACAAAGCTCGCGCGGAATGATATAATGCTCATAGTGTATTAGATAAATCATGCGATTTAAGATGCTAATATTTTCATCACTGATCAAATTTTAAGGCGCTAAAATTTCAGTACATGGTTGTCACTTTTCAATGAAGCCGTTTCCAAGTAAAATGGATAGGCATAGGCATGCGAAAATTTGTAATCCTACTTTGACTAATTCCAGTACGTTTTTTATTGCAACGAGTCTATCAAACATAGTATGAAGCTATTCTTACTTTTATTTTCCTTCAAAGTGTAGTGAACATTTTACATACGGTAATAGAACAGCCTGAAAACACGAGAGCACGCTATCACTGCCATGGTCAGGCCACAGAGAAACAGATTACGCTACATTGCAGAGTGGTAGAACATGCGACGCCCTTTCAACCCACATAAATAGCTCCGTTGTTGCTGTTGCCCCTCAGTGGGTGACCCCGTGCTACTTGGCTTCTCAATTTCATTTTTAAGTGACGGATGAATCGGTGTTACAGTGATGGCGTTGGCATCACTTATGCGCTTATCAAGCCAAGCAATTATATCTCTGAAGACAATATCTACGTTCTCGTCGGGTTCTCCCGACGTCAAAGCATGCCACATTCCCGGGTACAGTTTTATGGTCTTATCTCTGCTACTCGCTCGCTCGTACAAGGCCTTGCTCACTTCTGGGTCTGTCACCATGTCTGCTTCTCCATGCAAGACAAAGAATGGCAACTTAACCTGCCGATTATTCACAGGGGGACGCATGAAAGTTGATAAGTAATATGATTATGCTTGTAGTTTTGTGTATCTAATTAAGTTGCCATTTAAGTCCTTAAGGAACAGTGGCAGGGAGATTAGATACTAACCTCGCTTAAACTCTCTTCAAGGCTCATGCTAGTTCTGAGCATTTCCAAAGCCGTTTTCAACCTGGGTTTGTCTTGGTATATCAACTTGTTGCTCCTTATCTGTAACAATCATGCATGAAGGAAAGTGATATTTAGTTCTTAAAACTAAGTGGCCCTCAATTGTATTATTTATCTCGGTCACATTTTAGCACAAATAAAGATGTAAGAGACCTCACCTCTTCACGTTTAACAGGGTCTTTAAAAGCAGAATCAATGACATCTTTTGTGGGCACTATCTTCCATTTAGGTATGATCTCTTCCACTCTAGTTAATAAATTCACAACCACTGGATGTGGCTTCACTTTCTCTGATATCTAACATTAAGTGAAACAAATTGAATTAATTAAATGTAATACTCTCTTTTTACATGTTCATAACAATTTTGAGTAATATTGATACCTTACACATTGGTGCAACAAGGATAGCACCATTCCAAAATGATGGGCCCTTTTTGTGAAGCAAAAGAGTGACTGCTCCTCCCATTGACTCACCATACAAGAACCTAGCCTTGTTCCTGTACTCTTCCTGAGCTGAAAACCATAGTAATGTCTTTTTTTGTTGGGGTTCTTTTTTAAGCAATGGATTAAAATTAAGGGATTACACAAAATGACTGTGGCAAAGCCAAAGTATATACATACCACAAACAGACTTGAAAAAATCATCACAGTCGTTGACAATGTTTTCAAACTTCTTTATGTAACAACGAGCACCTCTTGATCGGCCATGTCCTTCATAATCAATACCAAACACAGCATATCCAGCATTTGCTAGCCTGGTTCCACATTCTATTCAAATAATGATGTTATTAAAATATGCCTCGATGAAGTTCACAACTTCATTTATTCACAACTATCTCTTATATACTACCTAGTTTTTGCACTAAATGATAGAAATTGTTCTAAGCTTATAATTTCATCCTCAATTGGTATATAATTATTTTTGCTTCAAAAAACAATAGAAAAACAAAAAAATCTCAAGAAAACGTGAACATGAACAATTCATTCAACATGTTCATCCCATTCATTCCCTCTCAAGGCAAAAGGTTACGTAGATAACCAAATTACAACAACATATAGCATAACCTTCTTTAATCCAACAATAATATAATAAATAGCAATTATGTCAATTAATGTATAATTTATGAAATATAGAAATGCAGCCATAAATTTTTTAATTGGGGGTGGAGTAGTTGAAATGAATTTGATCTTTAGAATTTACAACCCAACTATTGATGATTGTTTGCCAACCAAACCAACCCAGTTGACGGACACAATCAATTCCAACCTGACCCACAAGATTGGATCTTTAAGGAAATTATTGTGATGTAACAGTGTCAAACAAGTACTAAAAATACAATTGTGGGGAACTAACTGAAACCATCCTTTTCAATTGAATTTTTCTTTTAAATCTTTTCAATTGAATTTTTCATATGATGGTTAATAAAATAATTGGTTAAACTTACGTTTCGTTATAAGTTTATTGTATTTTATAACATTTTTTTTTTCTGAAGAAACGTTAGAGCCAGTTATTGTGTATAATAAGATAAGGGACAATCAAGTTACTGGTGCCATCAATAAAGTCAAAGAGAAAAGGAAAAGATAACAGAAACGATAACAATGATAATGATAATAATAATAATAATAATCTATTGTAAAGCCTCAAGCCTCATTGGGATTGGGATGGAGCAAGAAGACAACTGCTCGAAGAGAGAGAGAGAGACAATTCGATCAAAATGGAATCAAATGAGGTCACTTGCTTTAAGACAATGAGACGTGGAGGTGTCATGGGAGATATGGGCATATTCTACTACTGTGGCTTATGTGATCTACTCATTTTCTATCATTATCTGCAATTAGTTGCGTATGGGAGATAACTCAAGCAAAAGGATAGAGTCATTCTAAGTCACGCCAGCCATTTTCAAAGTATATCCATCCTGACCATTTTTTCAGAAGAAAAAGAGAAAGAAGGTCCATTACTTGCCCCTGTTTTTTTGTGAATTTTTTTACCTCCAAAAGAGAAGTCGCCAAAAATTACAACATGGACATGATTACAGTTGTAATAGCTTTGTAAACTCTCTCTTTAATTTGTTACTTAAAACATTAAATTTCTCAAGGACGGAGGTTTCAGGAACGATCTAAGGCTAAGGGTAAATTTGGTTAGACCACAACTCTGTTTTGTAGGCAAGCGGAAGAATGCAACTTATAAACTTCAGTCAATAAATTTGTGAGAACAAAATTTTGATTAGATTATGGACCATTAAATAGAGTAGATTTTGAAGAGTCTCATTTGGACAGTAAGTAACAATTAAACATTGAATTTAGACATGGGGACTGAGTTGAGAATATACTCTTTGCTTTTTTTTTTTTTTTGAGAATGCGTGGAGAATACTCTAATAAGACTAAACTGGGGAAAAGAGAACTGGAGAAAAAGGGAGAAGGTCATTTAATAGAATTTATTACCTCTCATGAAACCACTGCATTCCATGCCATAACCTGCAACCCCATCAATGAATTAAGTATTCACACACAACCACCCCTCAAGGAGAGAGACACGCTGAAAGAAACTCAAACTGGAATAGAAACAGGTAGAAATAGAGAAAAAGAGAGAGTTACCATGGCAAAGAAAAACAAGGGCCTTTGGTGAAGAGAAAGGCAACCATCTGCAAGTAAAAAGCTGCACTCCTCTTGCATTCCTTATATAATCCTATTAGAATCATTCACCACGCACATCATCAACCACAAATATAATGCAAACACACACACACACAAAAATAAAAATAGAAAGTCAGAGAGAGAGAGCTGATACATACCTCTTGATACTCAACAACCATCATGTTATTTGGATGGGTCTCAACTTCCATATTCGGGCAAAAGCAAATAAGAGTATGCTATTAACCTTTTACACGATCAAATTTTGACCATGCCTCAATATATAAAAATTTCACAAGACGGATCGAATCTGCAAGTATTAAAACTTGAACAGACAGAAGTAGAAGTAGGGTGGAAATTCAAAAGAAGATGGTATTATATGTTGTTGGACGGTGAAAGAGAGAAAGTGGGAACTTTTCCTACGAGAAGAATAGGGAGAGAAAACCTGTGATAAATAGAGAAAGATGCAGAGTGAGTTACATTACATGGATGAGGTTTGGTTTCGTTACTAATGTCCTTCACGGTTTCAATAATTTAAGCACATTGAAAAGTTCCAAATTTTGATTAGGTGGCATGATATTACTTACACAGCCCATTACCTTATAAATGGCAGTAGGACTTTTCAGATTTTGCGGATGCTTTGCTTGTCGCCTCAGCTTCCACTCCATTCCCATTTTTGAGTCAACAGTCCCCCTCCCCCATTCATCACAATCCTTATCACATATTCCCAAATAAATTTCTGGTTTTTGACTCTTTCTGAATTTCTGGTTTTTGACTCTATCTGATACTTCTGTAATATTCTTTCTTTTTTTTTTTTTGGTTATTATTGCGTAATTTATCACATGAGATCTTATCGTTTCGTCTAGTTAATAGTTTTATGATAAATTGAGACACAGTGATTGAGTGTAGGGAGATCTGTATTCCACCCCAAGACAATAATGTCTTGCCCTTCTTGTTTTGGAAAAAAATATTAGTCATAGGGGTCTCACAAAATTAGAAAACTGAAATCTCTTTGTATTTCAATATAACAGTTATATTTTCATATATTGATCGATTCTTCTACATACATATATATACACTAAGATACATATATATACACTAAGTGTTGTAGCTGTATTTGTACAATATCAGTAATCACTTTTATCTTTGTTTGATGACTCATTATTGTACTGATTCAATGACAGCCCTTTGATTGCCTTGAGTGGTGTTGGTATCCCTAAGATCATGACACCTCATTGATGTTCTTCTCATTGATGTATCTCTATTGGTACATTTCCTTTTGCACATCTTGGTGCTATTGTCATTGCTCCTGGTACTGCTGCCATTGTTCCTGCTGCTGCATTCTGCAGTTTTGCACACCTTTGCATTCTGTCCTTCTGCTGGTGAGTCATTTGCTGGTGCATTTGTGCTGAGACTTGAGTCACTTATTTCAACACCCCCTTTCAAGCTAAGTGTTCTGGGCAGGACATTTAGCTTGTCTATTAAAAAATCAAATCTGTCAAAGCTCAGGGCCTTTGTAAGAATATTTGCTAATTGGTTTTGACTTGGAATATATATGATGTCTAATTGTCCATTGTAAACTTTGTCTATTACAAAATGAATGTCTATTTCTATGTGTTTTGTCTTGGAGTGGTATACTGGATTTGAAGCCAAAGCAATTGAGCTGGTGTTGTCTGTGTATATGGCTAGAGTCCTTGAAATTTTGAGATCCAATTCTTGCATTAGACCAATTATCCAACTGATTTCAGCACTTGCATTGACCAATGCTTTATACTCTGATTCAGCACTAAATCGTGCAACTACTTGTTGTTTCTTTGAGCTCCATGACACTAAGCTTTCACCAAGGAACACTAAGTAACCTCCAACAGATTTTCTATCATCTGTGTCGCACCCCCAATCTGCATCAGTGAATGCAGTTAATTCAAGTGATGTTGACTTCCTTAACTTAAGTCCATAGTGCATGGTTTCCTTGAGGTCCCTGAGCACCTTTTTGCATGCCATCCAATGAGTCTCAAGAGGGTTGCTCATAAATTGGCTTAACTTGTTCACAGCAAAAGATAGTTCTGGTCTACTCAGAGTTGCATACTGTAGGCTTCCTATCACACTCTTGTACGGTGAAGGATTGTTGAAGGGTTTTTCATTTGTTTTGGTGAGTTTCAGCCCTGTGCTTAATGGTGTTGTGCTGCCCTTGCATTCTGACATATTTGTCTTCAACAACAGATCTTTAACATAATTGGATTGTGATAGGAATATAGAGTTATCTGACCTGTCCATCTCTATACCAAAAAAGAAGTATAGGTCTCCAAGATCCTTTAGAGCAAAGTTTGAGCTTAGGATATTTATAAGATCTTGAATTGCTTTGTCATTGCTCCCTGTTATGATTATATCATCTACATATATTAGGAGCACTGTGAATTCTTGGCTACTCTTCCTGACAAATAGAGAGGTGTCACTCTTAGTTCTTGAGAATCCCCAGTTCATTAAGGTTATCTTTAGCTTTTCAAACCATGCTCTAGGTGCCTACTTTAGGCCATAGAGAGCCTTGTGAAGTCTACACACAAAGTTTGATCTTTTTGAGTCCTGATATCCTTCTGGTTGATGCATGAAAACTTTCTTTGTCAATTCACCATTTAGAAAGGCATTGTTTATGTCTATTTGTCTAAGTTTTCAATCATTCATTAAGGCTAATGTCAGTATAATTCTAATGGTGCAAGGTTTCACCACTGGGCTAAAGGTCTCATTAAAGTCCACTCCTTATGTTTGATGATATCCCTTGGCTACAAGTCTAGCCTTGTATCTTTCTATTGTTCCATCTGCCATTTGCTTGACTTTATAGACCCATTTGTTCCCCATAATCCTCATGCTAGGTCTATAAGGGACTAGGGTCCAGGTTTTGTTTCTAATTAAAGCACTGTACTCTTCCTCTATTGCCTTTTTTTAGTTTTCATCTTGCATTGCATGCTCTACACAGTTAGGTGTGCTGTGTGGTTCAGATGTGTCTGTTGAGTACATTTTTGGCTTGTAGATTCCTGCTTTAGACCTTGTGACCATAGGGTGAGTGTTTAGGTTTTGTGTTTCTGTTTGGTTTGTCATTTCTGGTGTTGGTGGCTGCTGAGGTTCAGATGAGAAGTTGTTGGGACTCTCATGTAAGTGTGTGATCCTATATATATCTTCTGATTGTGAGTTAGAATGAGACCTATTATCAGCTGCAATTGGAGGGTGACTGGATTGGACTATTGGTGTTTCCAGGAAAATAAAGTGATGTATTAAGTCTTGGTCTTTATGATTGACATTTTGGTTGGCTACCTTAAACTCATGACTTGATTCAAATGGGAAAGACTCTTCATGGAACACAACATGTCTGGCTATGTAGATTTTTCCTGAATGATGTTGGCAACCATATCCTTTATGTTTTGGTGTGTATTCGAGAAACACACATTTTGAAGTGTGAAAATCAAATTTATGTTATTGAAGGGTCTTAGAAAATGGTAGCATTTACAGCCAAATGTTTAATTAGAGAATAATCAAGTGTGTGGCCCAACAGTTTTTCATAAGGTGAGTAATTGTTTAACTTTCTTGATGGCAATCTGTTGATAATGTAAGCAGCTGTATTTACAGCTTCCCACTAGTAGTTAAGGGGCATGTGTGCTTGAGCAAGCATTGTGAGAGCTGTCTCTGTAAGGTGTCTATGTTTTCTCTCTACCTTGCCACTTTGGTGATGAGTGTAAGGGCAGGAGTACCTCTGTCCAATCCCTTCTGTTTTTAGGTAGTTTTCAAATGCTTGGAACTCACCCCCCATGTCACTATGGATGGTTTTAATTTGGTGCTCAATAAGTTTTTCAATTTGAGTCCTGAATGTGATAAAGGTTTCAAATGTTTGGCATTTAGTTGAGAGTGGATAGACCCAAGTGAAGCTATTGTAATCATCAACAATTGTCATATAATATTTGTATCCTTTGTTTGACAGTATTGGGGTTGGTCCCCAGAGGTCTAAGTGCAGCAATTCGAGGGGTTTTTTTGTTTTTGTTTTTGTTTTTGTTTCTTTAAAGGTCATTCTATGCAACTTTCCATATTGGCATGCTGTGCAGAATGGTATTTCATTAAAGGCTGCAGTGTTCTTATTTATATTTTTGGGCAAGTTTTTACACTTGGACAGAACTTCCTTGAGTATCATTACATTGGTATGGCCTAATCTCCTATAGAGTGATTCTAGATGGTGTTTTGGTCTCAAGGTGTTCTTGGTGATTTCTTGGACTGACTTAGACCTTTGATCATTTGCTAAAACATTTAAACAAGTAGAAAACATAGACTCTGGACACTTGAACTTGGACTCTAGACTCTTAGACATTATGGTGAGGTTTGATGAAGACTCTTGACTTGAGCTTGATGTTGGTATATTGGCTGACTTGGCTTGACACTGCAGCTGATAGAGACCCTCTCTAGCCACTCCCAGAAGCACCACACTCCCATGTATCTTGTCCTTCACCACACAGTGACTTTTGTTAAATTCAAACACAACATTGTTATCTCTTACCAACTTAGATATGCTGATTAGATTCTTGGTTATCTCAGGGACAAGCAGTATTTCATTCAGATGTAGATTGTGTGAGTGTAGTGTGTGGTATGTGGTGAGTTTAATGTAACCAACATGAGTTATGTTCAGAAACTGACCATTACCTACAACCAACTTCTGATTCCTTTGGTATTGATTGTTGAGTGTGAGATTTTTCATGCTGTTGGTGACATGATTTGTTGCCCCACTGTCAAGATACCAGGATGTATCTTCATCACTGTCAGTTGCAGCTGCATATGCTCTCTTTATTTGGTTGTTGTGACTTCTTTTTGGAACAAAATCTTTTTTGAACCTATGCCAACAATCCACAGCAGTGTGCTTGCGTCTGAAATAGATTTGGCATACCTCATTTGAGTCTTTGTCACCAATTACCAAGGGTTTTCCTCCTCCAGAGCTGTTACCAGAATTGAAATGACAGCCCTTTGATTGCCTTGAGTGGTGCTGATATCCCTAACATCATGACACCTCATTGATGTCCTTTTTAATGATGTATCTCTATTGGTACATTTCCTTTTGCACGTCCTGGTGCTGCTGTCATTGCTGTTGGTACTGCCGTCATTGTTCCTATTACTGCATTCTACAGTTTTGCACACCTTTGCATTCTGTCCTTCTGCTGGTGAGTCATCTGCTGGTGCATTTATGCTAAGCCTTGAGTCACTTATTTCAACACTCTAGCGGTCGCAAAATGCCCTGCATGACAATAATGTCTTGCTTTTGTCAACTATAAATAATTTTTTAGAAATGAAAAAAACTATCAATTAACTTATTAATAGAGTGGGAACTGCTCTATTATATATAAATATATAAAATATTTCTTAAAAATTAGTGATTTAAGATTAAATATAAATTTTAATTTTGAGTTAAAAATTAATAAAAAGTCAGTAATAAGTTTAATACATGAAAGTCGTGTTAAAAATGAACAAAATCAAAAGCAAGCAACTGTTCACGTGAGGGTACTGGTCATGAATAATGCTTATGCAATGAGTATTGTTCACATGGGTACTATTTAGGTAGGTATTATTTACGAGATAATTTATGAGTATTTATTATTTTGACTTAATTAACTTCTTTAATTGAAATTTGAATTCTTACAAGTAAAGACTTTTATTTCAACTAGGTTTGAAATTTTTTATGGTTAGTACTAACACTATATAAATCTTTGAAACTCCTTATAATTGATATCAAGCATCAAAAGCAACAAGAGAAGGTGAATAGAGAGCTAAGACACACTTGAGTGATTTGAGTGTACAAAAATGTGTGGTATAAATCCTTGAAACTTTTGGGTATTCGAGTATTCCTTATAATCTTTTGTGGTGTTTTTTAGGTACAAAATAACGGATTAATATAAAAAGTTAGAATTTTTGATCCACTGTGAATGTAAGCAGTTTTGCCGAACCATATATATTAGTGTGTAATTGATTTTTTTTTCTTTCTTGTATGATCTTTACTTTTATTGATTGTTTGAAAATGAACAACTTCCGCAAAATGCAAAAGATTTCTTAAGCATACACCAAGAAATTTGCAACAATATTATTTATTTTAATTTTAATTACATTCTTAAATTATTTATAAAATATTATCTCAATAAATTTAATAATATATTAAAAGTAATTTATTTATTATATAGTAACAAGGGTCAATTTCATAAATTTTAATAAAGAAGATGAATAATAAAAATAATAATAATTCTAGACATAATTCTATTTTTCATACTTGTATATTTTTATTGTTATTTATATATTTTTTATATTATTAAAGAATATTGTCATATTATTCTAATTTGTTTAATATAGTTCTTTAATCATAATATAGTAAGTGCACTGATTAATTTTTGTATTATTAAAATATGTGAATATAAATTTTTATTTAATAATAAATAATAAAAAAAGATGAAAAAGTTAATCTTCATATCAAGATTCTCTATATAAAAAAAAAATGAAATAGAAAACAAAGCTTAAAATAAAAAAAAATGGAGGGCAAAATACAGAAGAGATCTCCTATCCCCCCACACCGCCTCGTGGCCATCTTAGGCGTTTGTCATTAAGCTTCTATTAACAATTCTGAAATAGAACTTCCCTTCAATGGAAAAAAAAAATTATCACAGTGCTATCAGTGTCAATATGAATACGAAGCAATTAAACCATTTCTTATATCTCGGGGTTTAGGAAATCAATCTAAACAAAATTTTCACAAACCAAAACCTCATAAACTATGTGTCAAATACTCGCTGAAAAATAAAAAAATAGGACTCAAATACATTCTATTATTAAAAGAAAACTCAGTGAAAAAGACGTACATAATCCAAATAATTGAACATGAGATGACGGGACCTTTGACATTCAAGTCTCCTATCAGCCGTGTTGTAAAAGAGGAAGGTAAATGAGCTTAGTAGTTCAAATTTCTGAATCCATTTTCATTAAACTAAGCAATCTTTCTTTTTTTTTCCCCCTTCAAAGTTCGCAAGACGAAGTGATGTGCAAATTTTAGTCTTGAAAGTTTCCAAAAACTTAATTTAGATTAAATTAATAAATTTATTTATTTTTCATTCTTTTTCTTCTTTTTTTTTATTCTCTTCCAAAGTTAAACAAAAATGCTTCAGGAGTACTTATAAAATAGAATAACGCTTAAGTCAACTTTTTATTATTTTTTTTATCAAAAAAAATATGAAGAGATTTGCAAAAAAATTATTAAAAAGTAAGAATTTTGTATAATTTTTTTGCAAATCTCTTCATATTTTTTTGATAAAAAAATAATAAAAAATGACTAATTTTACAAGAAATGTTGAAAATAAATACTACATTTTCTTCAAAATCTGGCTTTCAGCCGGCTGATTGGTTTGTTGGTTGATATTGCCACATAGATTGATCGTGTTGTTTTACTTCTATCTCTCGGTGTAAACCTAGAAAGACTATGCTAGGGCTAGGAACAATATAATGGGTCCATAGTTGAGCATTTTAGCAAAGTTTCCATTTGAACGTTTCAAGAGTGATGGGGAAACTTGAAAGTAAAATCTTGGTAGGTGAATGTGAGGGTGATATTATTATTACCATTTTCAGTACAAAAATTTCTATAACCAGGAAAAGAAGACCAATTTTTCGCCTACGAAATTATCAGACATCGCGGGGTGGGGGGAGATATATGACTGACTCTGAGGTTGTGAGTAACGTGTATGGTTTCTATAGGGTGTTCCTGTCCGAACCATCACGATATTTCGACAGAGATATAGATTCAATAAATTATTACACCTCCTGTAGTTTTGGCTCATTTACTCCACCCACCACTGCCATTCGTTCATTGCATTTATTTTTTATACTTTTATTTTATTTTTAATTAAAATATAATCTCAAGTTGACACAAATTCTCAATAGAACTACCTTGGTAACAGATGGTGATAATACAGTTTACATGAGAACTGTACTTCTAGGGGCTAATATTCAGCTGAAGATAAACGAAATGACTGATATAAACTCAATTGGCACAAAACCAAAGATTTGGTTCCATCTGCGGTTTGGGGCAAAAAGAAAGGCCACCTGATCAATTTAAATGTCTTGGCTAATTTCTCCAATTACTCATAATTATTTTCTGAAAATTTTCCCAATTACTTGGCTAATTTTTCCCAATGTCTAATTTCTCCAATTACTCATAATTATTTTCTGAAAATCTTAGACGGGCACACTACATTCAAAAAGGCATTCATTTTTTTTATATTAATTGAATAAATCAAACCCCTTGTCACTGTGATGTAAGTGAGCTTTGAATCCAAACCTCTTGTATCATCTTAAAAAGACTTTACCTATTAAAACAACTAACGCCTACTAAAAGGCATTCATCCTTCACTTAGACAAGAAATCAAAAGAAAGAAAGTAAAAGAAAAACCAAGCGTTCTGAATAGTAAAACTCACATTTTCAATTTATTTCAAAGACTTAGCTTCTTTGGTAAAATTTGGTAGACGGTTGAGCCGAGAAAGAGAATGACCGTCAAAATGCTACTATGAAGGTCAACAAACAACTCCTATCAAAACCGAAAATAGTTCATATTACTGGCATGACAAAATGAAGTGTTAAGTAAGTGGATGGAGAGATGACCTAAACAAAAGTTTGTTTTTTTTAACAGTTTGGCATAAGGAAATCAGTTAGCTTTCAGTTGCAGATCATCCATTCACAGGTCATGAAATTACTTAAATTGTTAATTCCTTCAGGGAGGTTCTTTCTGGCTAAACCAAATATTGTGCCTGGCAAGTCCAGAAAGAAAATGGCACGTGAAATTTTTTGTTCTGGTTGAGACACAGAACAGGATTAAGGTTAAGAATCATATCAAGTTGATCTGTCAGTGAGAATTTTTAGTGCCATGTCCATACATACTGGAGTAGAAACTAAGGAGATATTTTTCTAATCCTAAAGACATGCCAAGTTTTCTGCTAGAATAGAGAATTGCTTCTACAGAATAATGTACTCTAATTGCAGAGAGAAGCTTAACGGTATGTACAGCATACTTGAGCAATCAGGAAAGGACAGCGAGGGTGGGGATGGCCCTAAAATAGCCATCTTAAGACCTAAAAAGAAAAAATGGGTAAAATAAATATAATACAATACCAGTTCTATAAAACGTGAGACTAACCTAAAAATTGCTGATATATATGTATATTCAAATTATTTTGTTTCCCTCAAAGAGAACTAACCACATTCAGGTAAGAAGAATGAAATAATATGAGTAGAAGGTAATTAATAGAAAGAAAGAGAAAATTGGCACAACCATTATACACAGAGTTAGATGAATAAACTTGGATTGGAATTTTCGTGTCTGAAACTTCAATTGGAGTAATCAGAAGTTCCATGGTTAAATATTGACAAATGACCAAAGGCTTACTTTACCTTGATCAATGTAGTGACCTACTAATTTTGCACAAAAGAGAATAAATATCCAGAAGTGTATTAATGATTATTTGTCAGCTTATACTGGTTGTTAGACAATTTATTCAGTTTTGCATCTCAAGGGGAGAAGGAACAGCATCAACAAAAATGAAATATGTAGTAACTAAATTCATCATATAAGTTTAATTCTTGCATTTAAAATTAAAAATGAGCAAGGAATAAAGTTTTTCACTAGTCAACTCTTACAGGCCAAAACCCTAGTTTCCCAGCCACAAATGTGAAGGCAACAGTGGATATCTCAGATGAAGATATCCACCAGGGGGAAGAAAAATCAATCAGGTAGTGCAAAATATTAATGGTTCATGTAATTAAGATGCACATGGGAGCGAATAACCTTAGTCCACCAATTCAGAATTTTATTGGGAGATATTCAGTTTGTTCTGGAGTAGTCAGCAGCAGCACTGAAGGCAGAGACCAGGCCAGCCATGCCAATGACCTGTGTCCAGCTCCGTGTCCCGGCAGCTACAGCTGCCCCTGCCACAGCACCTGCAATGAAAGCATTTACCTGCAAGAAGAAAAAAGAACCGGCATTGTCCATGAGTAGGTAACAAGCCATGCCTCTATCTCATAAATCTAACGTGTATCAATAAGCTGAGGTCATTTTGATCTTCATAATATCTGATTATTAACCTCGTCCTTATACAGCAAGTGAATGGCCAACAAACGCTCCTATTTGGTGCAACAATGTCAGGAAACAGGAAATAATAGACTACTTCATGTATGTCTATTAATACAGACTTGAAATGCTATTTTATTAAATTTTAGCATTGGAGCCAACCGTAGATTAGAAATACTTCTGTTGGAAAAATCTCAAACAACAAGGAGATTTCCATCATCCACTGGACCTTGGATAAAGAAACCATATCCTTAATCAAACCATTGAGGTATAGACTTTAAATTTACATCACAGAATCCTCCTCACAGAGGATCTCTGTATATCATCTAACTGGAGGATATTTTACTGCGACCACCCCAAATTTTCAATTATGGTAATTTTTATACTTGCACGTGCTTCATGCCATGTATAACCTGTTCTCCCTCATTTCTTTTTGACCTGGTGTATCACCTAGTAGCAGTAAAATTTATCTTCTGACTAGCAGCAGAGAATCAGTCATAAGCAATTTGAGGACATCACCATGTAATCAAGCCCTCTACAAGCATTAAAGTACCATAGATTGTGAGAGAGGGAAGTCATAAAGTTAACTGCCTAAACTTCTAGAGGAGTTAGAACTCGCAGAGTTCAAAATATTTCCTATGCAAATCAACTCATAAACTCCAATGGAACTCCATGCTTAATGCTCTAAACATTTTATGATCCATACATATTCATGTCAAAATGACCCATATAGCACTCTTGAAGATTAGGGGTATCAAATAAATAGACTTGAGGCAATTGAATGTAGTTTAACAAATTGACAAGCTTATATTTATGTCAACACAAATGATCAATTACTGAAAGAAACCAAGTTGAAACGGATAATATATAACTAACCCAATCATCCTGCCTCCGGTATCTTTGAATCCCACAGCGAGTACTTGTGAAAACACCAGCAACAAGCCCTGTAGAATAACAAAAGATGTAAATATATAAATGACTAAATTAGTCTTTTGAGTTGCTGAAGAAGGAAAATGGGAATAAGTTGGCAATCCAATGAGCAATTGAAAGACGTTGATCAACCCTCTAAGACAATAAACAAGCTTTGCAAATGCAATGCAAATATGAATAACCAAAGAAAAAGCAGTGATAGTGAAGAATGACTCATGGTTTACCCTAATGTGTTAATTTTGAAGCATGGTAAGAGTTATATAACATAGGTGCCAGGGTAAAAAAGACTGAGAAAAGTACACCTATTTGAAATTGTGGCGTAACATTCACTATAATTACTGAAGGTCCTTTTGGCATGAAGGTATCTTTTTTGTGCTTTGGAAGCACATTAGCTAAAATGTTTAGTAAATACAAATACTCCAAAACTAGGTGTGACCAAATACCCACCCACCTATACTCTCCATAACTAGTGCTTCTATTTCATAGCAGTTGTGGCTTCAAAGCTACGACACCTTTATACCAAACAGACCTGTGAGTTTAGAGGATATCTGAGAGTCTGAAATATAAATATTGTTCCAGAAATGAAAAAGCTCTTAAAAGATTAAGAGGAAAAACAAAAAGTGATGTCGATGTATTTATAAGATTGTTAGAATATAAATTTGTTAAAAAAAAATCATGCTAAAAGTCCATTTTTCTCTCAATAAAAAAAATGGAGAAGTATGACATGCTCTGTATTCTACTACTTTAACTGCCTTGAAAATTTGATGGCAATGACACTAAGTGTATTTACGCAACCAACAATGAAATACAGCAACCATCAAGAGATCAACACTGTTTACTTACCGCATTGAAAGCCATATTTACCAATTGATTTGGCCTGCACATCGAAGAAAATATACAGAAATTGAGCAAAGTGGCAACGGCATATTAGAATCGGAAAGGAGCTAAAATATTATAATACCACAAAGGAAGCTTGACTAGTGCCGCTTAAACCTGTACAAGGATGTAGAGAAAGCACACTAAAATTAGCACACGGAGATGCTTTAGGTCTAAACTGATATTCAGTTTATTGAAGAAAATAGTGGGAGCTTAGCTTTGAAAATGAAGAACGAAATTTTTTTTTTTTTAAAAAAAAAAGCAAATAGTTTAATTCAATTTTGTAAACATGACCTCTTTTACGAGCTTGTTGTGGACCTGTACACAATCCCCAAATTGCACCTGCCTGAAATAGAACTTAATATTATTTTTGAGTAGCAAGGGTTTGGTGCTACTCATTGAAGTTAAATTATAATAGATTTTGGTTACCGTTCCGACGCGGAGGATGGAATCAACAGCAAGGGAAGAGCAGGGAACGACGTTGCTTAGCTCCTCTTCCATCTCTCATTTCCGAGTTCAGCTCTAATTTTCCGGTTATTACAACATCACAGGGAAAGTCGTGTGGTAATTTACTAATTTTGGTGGTTGTGTGATTTATCAGCGTGTTGTGTGAAATAGCAGATTTCAATCTTACGCTACAGAAAGTCTGTTTCAGGAAATTACTCTAAACGGCGCCATTTTGAGCTTGTCAACAACTATAAGATACCAACGTCAATGTGTCGAGACGTCAATAATGTTGGGGTTTGCAGAAGGATTTATCGCAAATATTTAAGAATTACAAAAGATGATGTAATAAAAATATTAAAAAATAATTAATTAAATAAAAAATATAAAAATTTATGTGACTAAATAATCTGTTTGCATTCATAATAATCAAATATCTTCTTTTTTTATTACTTATGATTAGCTCAAAAAATTTATAAAAAAATATACAATAAAATGAATTTTTAATAATTTATAACAATACTCTCACACACATTAAACACACCCTTTAGTTTTACTCTTCTATACTTAATTTTGAAACATAATAAATATTTATATAAATTTTTAGACGTTTTAAAAAATTTAAAATTAACTTAAATTAAGAGTACATACATAACAAAATCTTAATCAACTTAGAAACAAAAATAAATACTAAAAAATTAAATTTTGACATTGTGGCATCACGCTTGATATCATGCCTTTGACTCAAATGAGTCAAAAAAAAAAAAAAAGTTGTGCGCATCTAACTAAATTTATTATGTAAAACTTAAATTTAATATTTAATAAATAATTAAAAAGTCAAAGTCAAACGTAAAAAATAAAGTACTTAAAATAAATAAATAACACTTTAATAGTATTCATTTTTTAAAATTCTAACTATTTATAAAAATCAAGTGATAACATAAACTTTGTCAAATTCATTACACACATTAATTTTAAGTTATTTGGTAATTACAATAATTATAGTAAGTATAAAATTCAATAAATAATTAATTTTTATATAACAAAATGAATACGTATATACATATATAATGTATGTGTATGATGTATAATTATTAAATAAATTATTTTTAAAATCCTAAAATATATCATAGTGCATCTCTCAAATTTTGTTCAAACTTATGTTATGAATCCTCTCGTTCAATTATCACTTAATAAGACTTTCATAATTTACTGAATGAGCTCAAAAAGTCACATGTCGGTGATATATTGTATGAGAAGAATAGTATAAGTGAGACTTATATTTCACACTAAGTATACTTATTCTTAAAGGTAAGAGTCGGACCTTCACTCTAATCATTAACGAATTCTCCTACATGCACCAATAAGTCAACAGACGAATGAAAAAACTCATAAGTCTCGATGATATCTATACGACTCATCTCAACATACATTAATATAAACAAATAGGTCACATATATCAATCATAAAAAAAATATCACACATATACTAATCTCGAATAAAAAGTTACACGTGTAATAAAAAAGCTCTACAACATACAGAGCGTCTATTAAATAAAAATTAAGTTTATATGTTATAAAAATACAAAACTTATATTATGAATAAAACTTTCACTTAAAAATAATATTTTTTATTCAAATAAAATCTTATACATGTTCATATTTAGTATCAATACTTATATCACAAACACAAAAAAAATCACATTTTTATATCAAAATAATTTTGACACAAAACATAATTATAATTTAAAATACATACAAAATGTTATATACACAAACAATAACATATTTATTGTGATCTCAATAAAAATTTTAAATACCTACCTTATGCTTTCAACTTTTTGTTTATCTTCAAGTTTTGTTTGCCTCGTACTTTATTATACATGTGTCATATTCTTATTGGTTTCGATTCAAAGTTACACTCAAATATAATGTCTAATAACCAATTTTTACAAATAAAATTAAAACATGAAATATCAATAATTATCTGTGAATTTTCTTTTCTCCGTCCATAAAATTTTATTTTTAACATGTAAACTGCAGTTTGTATAACACATCTACGTATTGTCATTGATATCAAAGCGGCTGATTGATAGATTCCATTTTGAATTTGTATTTAAAAAAAAAAAAAAAACTCCGTTTGAAATTCTAGTATTACCTCGTTTGAAGGCTTAATGTTTGTGTATAAAATATTGATTTGGTATTCATTTCATCCCAATAATATCGAACTATTGCCGAATTCAATAAAATTTTGAAATCCAATAGTTGATTTAGAAAGATATATTTCGTTTAATTAAAATCCTTTTCTTCCATCATAACTTAAGTATATTTAGATTATACGCCATATTGAAAATAAATTAATTTAAGTTTATGATATCATTTACTTTAACAATATATAATTAACAAATTTTATTAAAAATGGCTGGAGAGTTAATTATGAATTCTATAACACCAATTTTTTTTTTTTTAAAAAAAAAAATCAACTACACACGCACCACCTTAAAATAAAAAGGGAGAGGAAAAATTGAAAATTTTAAGGAAGCGACGTCGTTTGGCGCAGCTGAAACCCTAGCCGCCCCACTTTGCTAACCCCCTTTTATATCTTCATTCCTAACAAAGCGGCATAGCCTGCAGCAGCACTACAGAGCTTTCTCTTCTTGTTAGTTGATTAATTCAGTGAGCGGCGGAGCAGGAAGAGAAAATGAGTCGCGGAGGAGCAGCAGGTGCCAAGGGAAAGAAGAAGGGAGTCTCCTTCGTCATCGACTGCACGAAGCCAGTGGGTGATAAAATCATGGACATTGCCTCACTGGAGAAGTTTCTCCAGGAGCGGATCAAGGTCGGCGGCAAGGCTGGTGCTCTCGGTGACTCCGTATCCGTCACTCGTGAGAAGAGCATGATTACCGTCACATCTGACAGCAACTTCTCTAAGAGGTATTTTTTTGCCCTAGTTATTTTTGTTCTTTGATCCTATCATTATGCATGATAATCTGTTCATATTGAAATGCGTTTGTGTGTTTTAAGTGCCATGTTTTGTAATTATTAGGGTTTATGTTGGGGTTTAGGGAACTAGATCTCTTTATTGGTATTGAAAGTTCTGATGAATCCTATCTCTGCAAAGAACTCAGCATCGATAACTTAAGAGTTTAGATTTGATGTTACTGGAACAATCTTTTATTGGATACCTGAGTAGTGAAATTAAGTGTACTTCTGGTTTCTTATTGAATTTTGAACAATATATTTCATTGAAAGTAGTTATATGGTTAATGGTAATACGATGGGAATGGAATTCAGCATTTCTGCTTATCAGCTTTCACTTCAATTGTCTATCATTGTTTTATTTTTCGCAATTACAGTTGTCATTGGAAATTGTATTATTGGATGTTGGAAATTAAGTATCCCATGGCAACTTCAAACTATGATGCTATCATCATGGACCTGGGTTTGGGTTCTTTTGGTGATATAGTTTGTCCTGTGTGTATTGCATATGGATAGATATTTGATTGCTTTTTAAAGAGGTCTTGCTGCTTTATATATAGTTAGGACATTTCACCAGGGGAGCTAGAGATGATTTTGCTTTGTAGCATTATATTATTTCTTTACTGTTATTAAGATAATAGGTATGATATTTTCTGCAGATTATCATAATTTAATTTCAACAAAGATCTGGATAGAAATAATTTACATGTTTTATTCCGTTAAGTTCCTTAGTTTTATCATTTTTATGGTGCCATCCCACTTTCGATGCAGCCTTCACTAAGGTGTCTTGTGTCTTGATAATTTTTCATTATGGTTATTTTATTATTTTCAGGTATCTCAAGTATTTGACCAAGAAGTACTTGAAGAAACACAATGTGCGAGATTGGCTTCGGGTGATTGCTTCAAACAAGGACCGCACTGTTTATGAGCTGCGGTACTTCAACATTGCTGACAATGAGGGAGAGGAGGAGGAAGACTGAAGATCTATTTCTGTATTTTCTTACATTATCTATTTTGGTTACGTCTCGCTTATTTTTCTCGTTTATGCAATCAAATTTATGGACATGTTTGGATTATTTTGTGACCTTTTTTAGATTATGTTCTATCCAAATTTTGGTTGCTGATTAGATATTCTGTTTTATGTATAACATGCTTTAATACAATGCAGATTTTTCTAGTCTTTGATTATATAGTGGTGGGTGTTACTTGTTCATCCTTAACTCTTTTTTGATCCAGCCCACCTTTGGTTGGGAGTCTCGGTATTTTAAGTAAGGAATGCATTGTTCTGTATTGCCTCAGCAGCAAAATTTTTTGCTTGGCTAAAGTAACAGCCTCTTTCACTAAATATTATGTTTTGCTTTCTTCAGCTATTTAGAGAATTAGAGTCAGAAGAGTAGTGGCACTAGCTGGAGATGAGAATGAGGTTCAGGATCAAATATTACTGGGAAATAAGATTTCTGTAAATAATCATGGATACTCGTCGCATGGTTGATGGTTGCTTTGGTGAAGTTCACCGTCCAGAATATATGCCTGCGGCTAAATATTTGCTATGTCAGTTTGGCAATTTTCCATCGTCTACTCTCAGGACAGTGGAATTTTTTTATAAAGTTTGACTACATTTTCTCCCAAAAATAATCAAAATCTACTGATAAGACTTGTGATTAACTCAAGGATCAGCATTGTTGTTTTTGAATTCTCAATTTGCTTATATTGTGAAGTCTTACAAGCACCAAAAGAAATAACACGCTCTGTGAACATCCCAGCATGCCGTCTATATTCTCCATATGTAGACCCCGGATCTTCTCAACGGATGCTTATCATTTTTACCACTGGCGGTATCCCTAGCTGTATCCATCACCACGACCCCTGCCGTGATCGCATTCACCATCGTCACTTGAACTCAATGTGTTAAATATTTCAAAATTAGTAATGATGGTTAATCTGGTGGTTATGGCAATCGAGATGAATGATCTACCGAGTGGACGAGGTGATATGGGTTTATATGGTGCCCGCGGTGAGAAGGGTTTTAATACAAAAGATGGTGGGAATGGGTGATAAAGATAAATGAATTTCGAAATTTTAAGAGTAACATGAAATAAATAGAAATTCGTAAAACCATACTGACCCTTGAATAACTTATAATTATTTTAAAGTTCTCGTCTATTTTCAATTGACTACATTTTAGGATAAAGGTGCATACGCTGCAATTCGCAAACTTTGAATGACGCTAGGATATATTACTATGTGTCTATCTCCTCCTACATGTCCATTTCCTTGGGCTTATATTTTTGGCCCATCAGTTAGTTAAATGCTACGTAAATGGTATAAACCCAGTGAATTCTGCAGACAATTTATCTTTTTTGATTTTGAAAGAACAATTATTTCCTTAAAAAGGGAAGAAAAGGACTAGGGATGGCAGCGGGCGGGTTTGGGACGGATACCTCTAATACCATATTCATATCCGCTTACAAAATGAAATATCATATCCTTCCCAAATCCGTTGCGGGTTTGGAGTACCGTTACCAAACCCGCACTTGCGGGTTTGTACCTATTACCAAACCCGCAACGGGTTATCCGCGGATTTTAAGCGGGTTTTGAATTAATATAATAAAATAATAAAATAATAATATTAATTTAATTAAATTTTTTTAATTATAGCAATTAAAATAATATCAATTATATTTCCAATTTTATTTACATTAAATGTTATAATTTTAATTTTAATTTTAATTAAATTAAATATTATAATTTCAAATCTAATCTCGATTTTAATTACGATAAATGTTATAATTTTAATTACGTTAAATATTTTTATTTTAATTATGTTAAATATTTTAATTCCAAATCTAATTTCGATTTCAATTACGTTACATATTATAATTTATAACTCCAAATCCAATTTTGATTTCAATTACGTTAATATTATAATTTTAATTTTAATTTTGATATCAATTATGTTAAATATTATAATTTTTATTCTAATTTTGATTTTAATTACGTTAAATATCATAACTTTAAATTAAATTTCGATTTCAATTACGTTAAATGTTATAATTTCAAACTAATTTCGATTTCAATTACGTTACATATTATAACTCCAAATCTAATTTTAATTTCAATTACGTTAATGTTATAATTATAATTTTGATATCAATTATGTTAAATATTATAATTCTTATTCCAATTTTAATTTCAATTACGTTAAATGTCATAATTTTAAATCCAATTTCGATTTCAATTACGTTAAATATTATAATTCTAAATCTAATTTCGATTTCAATTACGTTACATATTATAACTCCAAATCCAATTTCGATTTCAATTACGTTAATATTATAATTTTAATTTTAATTTTGATATCAATTATGTTAAATATTATAATTCTTATTCCAATTTTGATTTCAATTAAGTTAAATGTCATAATTTTAAATTCAATTTTGATTTCAATTACGTTAAATGTTATAATTCCAAACTAATTTCGATTTCAATTACGTTACATATTATAACTCCAAATCTAATTTTAATTTCAATTACGTTAATGTTATAATTATAATTTTGATATCAATTATGTTAAATATTATAATTCTTATTCCAATTTTAATTTCAATTACGTTAAATGTAATAATTTTAAATCCAATTTCGATTTCAATTACGTTACATATTATAACTCCAAATCCAATTTCGATTTCAATTACGTTAATGTTATAATTTTAATTTTAATTTTAATTTTAATTAAATTAAATATTATAATTTCAAATCTAATCTCGATTTTAATTACGATAAATGTTATAATTTTAATTACGTTAAATATTTTTATTTTAATTATGTTAAATATTTTAATTCCAAATCTAATTTCGATTTCAATTACGTTACATATTATAATTTATAACTCCAAATCCAATTTTGATTTCAATTACGTTAATATTATAATTTTAATTTTAATTTTGATATCAATTATGTTAAATATTATAATTTTTATTCCAATTTTGATTTTAATTACGTTAAATATCATAACTTTAAATTAAATTTCGATTTCAATTACGTTAAATGTTATAATTTCAAACTAATTTTGATTTCAATTACGTTACATATTATAACTCCAAATCTAATTTTAATTTCAATTACGTTAATGTTATAATTATAATTTTGATATCAATTATGTTAAATATTATAATTCTTATTCCAATTTTAATTTCAATTACGTTAAATGTCATAATTTTAAATTCAATTTCGATTTCAATTACGTTAAATATTATAATTCTAAATCTAATTTTGATTTCAATTACGTTACATATTATAACTCTAAATTCAATTTCGATTTCAATTACGTTAATATTATAATTTTAATTTTAATTTTGATATCAATTATGTTAAATATTATAATTCTTATTCTAATTTTGATTTCAATTACGTTAAATGTCATAATTTTAAATTCAATTTTGATTTCAATTACGTTAAATGTTATAATTCCAAACTAATTTCGATTTCAATTACGTTACATATTATAACTTCAAATCTAATTTTAATTTTAATTACATTAATGTTATAATTATAATTTTGATATCAATTATGTTAAATATTATAATTCTTATTCCAATTTTAATTTTAATTACGTTAAATGTCATAATTTTAAATCCAATTTCGATTTCAATTACGTTACATATTATAACTCCAAATCCAATTTCGATTTCAATTACGTTAATGTTATAATTATAATTTTAATATCAATTATGTTAAATATGATAATTCTTATTCCAATTTTGATTTCAATTACGTTAAATGTCATAATTTTAAATCAAATTTCGATTTCAATTACGTTAAATATTATAATTTTAAACCTAATTTTGATTTCAATTACGTTACATATTATAACTTCAAATCCAATTTTGATTTCAATTACGTTAATGTTATAATTATAATTATAATTTTGATATCAATTATGTTAAATATTATAATTCTTATTCCAATTTTGATTTCAGTTACGTTAAATATCATAACTCTAAATCAAAATTTAATTTTAATTACATTAAATTGTTATAATTATAATTTCAATTTCGATAGTTAAATATTATAATTTTAAATCCAATTTCAATTATATTAAATATTTTAATTTCAATTTTAATTCTAATTTTATTTACATTAAATATTGTAATTTCAAATCCAATTTCAATTTCAATTACATTAAATGTTATCATTCTAAATCCAATTTCATTTCCAATTTCAATTGTGTTAAATATTTAATTCTAATTACAATTACAATTTCAATTTTAATTACGTTAAATGTTATAATTCTAAATTTAATTTCAATTACGCTAAATATTAAATATTTTAAATTCAATTTCAATTATGTTAAATGCTATAATTTTATTTTTAATTTCAATTACAATTATTAGTTCCTTTGAACTAATTTTATTTATTTATATTTAATGGTATGAGCAATGTCAAATAAAATGTAGATTTTTTGATGTGAGATAAAAAAATGCAAAATAATCAATTTATATTTTTATATTTTATATATTTTTTAAATGTAGTATGTGCGGATACCCGTTGCGGGTATCCGCGGATTTTTTACTAAAACCATACCCGTACCAAATCCGTTGCGGGTTTTAATTTTAAATATCAAACCCGTACCAAACCCGCTTCAAACCTTACCAAATCCTTTCCAATGCAAGCGGGTTTTAACGGGTTTGCGGATTTGCGGATTTTTTTGCCATCCCTAAAAAGGACTGAAAAGTTCATTTCTTTCGTGATTCACATGATATTAGTATTAATTAGAAAATGAGTTAAGAGTAGCATAATTTCTTGGTTGATTTCTGTAATCAACTTGGGGTAGGATAACTGGTATGAGAAAGAGGCAACCAAGTTTATAAATTAAGAAATGATGTGATCGATTGCTCTAATTGACCAATGGGTTTGAGTCCACATGGAGTAAGTTGCGTCATGCGTGATATGTTCTGAAGCTTTTCCCTGGCCCATTTTTGTCTTATTATCATTACTTAACGAGCTTATTGTGTTATTAAGATTGAGGCAGATATTTACATTGTTTAATTATTCTTTCAGCTAAATATCACGGCATTGGATAAGCTTAAGCTTTCTTGAATGGGAATGGGAGGCCTTTCGTGGGACATGTTACTGTCACTTGGAAAGTCAAAGGATTTTCACGTGATTCTCACTCACTCCGACTCCGTTGTTTTCTAGTGAGACCCGGCAAATACAGTCATAAATAATCTCTAAGTCCCTTGCATTAGCTGGCCGATCATATTCATAATTTAATCACGTTTACAACTATATTTATATTACATCGGCCGCATTCCGGATTCTGCAACTTGTCAACCGCTAGGCTGCAAGACCACATGCATTTGGTCATTTTATTTGGATTTTTTTTTTAAATGCTCTCAATTTTTACAAATAAATAGTTATTTTTTATTAATTAAAAAATAAATAATTAAACAATTATACTTTCAATTTATATTTTTTTCTCTCCATTAAAAAGTTTTTCACTCTTTCTAAAAAAACTCAAAAAAATTAGTTGTAAAAATAATTTGATTGTAAGTAAAATAAGTGAAATATAAATATATTATATTGTGGTAAAATTGTAAAGAAAAATATGATGTGTGAGAATATAAATTTGAAAAAATATGGAAAATTTGGATCAAAGAACAAATATGGCTTTTGTAAAGATTTTTTAATTGATTATTTTTTAAATATTAAATCAATTAAACATGTCAATTATTTTGTTATGAAATTAATATTTTTAATTAAACAAATTGTTTCAATAAATATATATTTTAAATGAATTATTTAATTTATTATTAAATAAACAAGATTAAAAACAATTGAAAAAAATAAAAACATATAGTTCGAAAGAGTGTCTTGGTGACTTGATAAATCTCAATCTATAGTCTGTCACCAAATAACTCTTTCAAATAAAGTATAATATTATTTGCACAATCTACGTGCACATATTCTTTCTAAAGTTCAGTAGATATTGAGGTTAAAATATACGATTTGACTTTTAAATCATCGTCAATCAATTTTTGATAAATTACAAAATCTTTTGAAATTGAATTAACAGAAACACTTCTAAGCATTTTCTGATCAATCATATATTCAAGTTTTTCTGAATTCAGAACAATTATGAGATTTGTTAGCTAATTAGTATAATTTTCAGCGCCTTTTAGTTAGTGTGCATCAAGTATGTGTACCAACAGGTTGTTTAAAGTCATTTTATCTTCAAAAGATAAAGAAGATATGTTAGTAAAACATTTTAAATCCTTAAAATACTTTAGATCATGGATATAATAAATTATTGATTTTAAATCTAAAGACAACCTCCCATTGTTTTATATTTTTCCTTTAATCTCTTAAATAGGAAAATGAAAGTTTAACTCTTTAAACTTTATAGTGAAAAGTAGACCTAATCCGAATTTACTCCAACCTTACATTTTAGTGATATTGGTATTTGTAAACTCAAAAGATCAACAATTCTTATCAATTGCATCTCATGCAACTCTTATCAATAGTCATAAATACACCTTATCATAATTTAGCAATACTGGATAAGAGTGTTTCAGATTAATTTGTCAATTATCAAATATAAGTTACTGATACTACTCTCACACTTGAGCGGTATTGGACAATATGTTCTCTTATATTTGTTGTTAAAGTCAGTGCTTACGCGTCATTTTTGAATGTACATAAAC
Source organism: Ailanthus altissimus (assembly GCA_946807835.1). Taxonomy (NCBI): domain Eukaryota; kingdom Viridiplantae; phylum Streptophyta; class Magnoliopsida; order Sapindales; family Simaroubaceae; genus Ailanthus; species Ailanthus altissimus. Next base: position 30,069,106 of record OX327684.1, read on the forward strand.
ATGTGTATTTATACAATTGTACATTCTCATTAAATTGTCAATACCCATTTATATGGTATTATGCATGTAACATTGCAGACATTGTAAATCTGAAGGAGTTAGGATCAGATCTAAAGAGTTTAGATAATGGCTCATAGTTAGCCATGCTGAGACATATAATTGCTAAATATTAGCACAATTAAGTGTTAGCTGGTTATAATACTCAGCAGATCTAAGAATTAGAGCTTTGTTGTAATGGGACATAGACTTGGCAATATACTAGTAATTGTATAGTTGCAAGAGTTGCGATTGGGTGCCAAAAAATATAAGTTGCGCAAGTACGTTCTTGAATAATTATCCCTGATTTATTTCTACCGATGCGGGTCTATCCGTGGATACCTTTTTATATATAGATCAGCATATATCGTACCTATCAAGTATAGATGGTCGTTCTTGACCGACTGTGAGCTTGGAGCTTGTATTGACATATGGGTATCCAGTTAGGACTAAATATAGGACAGACTCACAAGGCCCTCCGATAAACATTTAACGTAAGCCATCAACGGAGGGTCCTCTTGAGTTGAGTAGTATACGTGGTCCTTTGACCTGAGTGCTACGGTGGGCTTGTAAGTGATCCACCATACTTTGGTTCCACGCATGTCACAGACCTTTCATGGTGTAACCGCTGGGTGTCGCTGGGTATGGTCCGATGCTTATGGAGTCCGGTGCGTACAAATATGGGATCCGTCAACTCCTATATGGAGTTTGATATCTAGATGCTTCTAGACTGTATCTCATAAAGTCTTGTGGCCATAAACAATCATCCCGGGAAAGAGTTCCGCCAGGGTCGAACAATATGGCAAAAGAGTTTGCGCATATTGTTCATTGAGATACAAGCCTGGAGATAGGACATGAATGAGCACAAGGGGATTTGATGGTGATAATCTATGTCCCCGTACATCCAGGATATCATGACGAAAAGACTATACGTATGCGTTGTAACCTCTGCTTGTATGGTTCAATGTGTTGATTTGTATATCTGTGACTTGTGCGTGGGGATTGCTCACGGACTCATGGAATAGTTTCATTTGACGAATTGGGCTAGGACTTAGTGAGTCCCGCGATATGCAGTGTACTCGTTGTGCACTAGGGCAGCGTACTAGATTAAATTGTTTAATCCAGTAATATTCAGCATTATTACGGGAATGCGTGCGTGTCCGTATTTAAGTGTTAAATACAATAATTAATTAATAATTGTTATTTACTAATTGTATAAGGACACGTAGCGTATTGTGAACCCTCAATTGAGTTTACCCAAGTGTGAAATTTGATAGGACCTATTAGGGGGTAAACTTGGTAACTATTTATGATGGGGTAAAATGATCATTTTTCGGTTTAATTATTTAATAGTTAAATAATCAAAATTTATTTCTTTTTATATTATATATATTAATATATTATTATTATTATTTATATTATACAATATTTTATATTATATTATATATATATATAAAAAGAAAAAGAAAGAGAGAAAGAAAAGTGAATTTTGGCCAAAACGGCTGAGAAAGAAAGAAGAAGAGAAGAAGAACAGAAAAAGAAAAAGTAAAGAGAATTTTAGCCGAAACGGTTGAGAAAGAAAGAAGAAAGAAATAGATGAGAGGAAGAAGAGAAAGAAGAAGAGTAAAAGAAAGAGAAAAAAAAAGAGGGAAAATGAAATTGTTTCATTTTTCCTTCTGCTTTCAATTTGAACAATTGTGAATTGTTTCAAATCTCCATTTCTTATTCTTTTGGAGAAAATGATAAAATTATTTCCGGCCATTTTGTAGATTAAGAGTTAATCTCAGGCTGAATATCAGGCTGCTGTTCTAACTCACCAAGCTCACCATATTGGTGACTAAAATTGCACACGTGTTGGTCTCTATGCGGACTCCAAAAAAATATGTGTATAACGTTACACGTTATGGTGAGTTCTCTAACATATTAATATATTAATGTGATTAATATATTTATTTATTGTATTTATTACAAAATTTATACGTTTTTGTTGCGTTATGCAATAGACACAATTGCACATGCATATACCTACGTGTCTAAGATCTTCCGCCAACATTTGTCTCATCTCATGTTTAATTGGTATAGTTCAAATCACTCCGATTAATCCCTCACACTTTAATGATATTAAGAATGACTGAGGTGATTCATTTAACATCGTATTGACAAGACGGATTATGTATAATATTTTTGAAATACATTACAATCTGATTAAGAGATATTTTATACACATCCACATCCACATCTTACGAGGATGAATTTCTCATTTATTTATTTTTACGTAAGCATAATTAACCCCACTAATAAAGCTCCCATTGTAGTTAATAACATAAAACAAATAATTTTAGTTTATAAAACAATTATTTGTTTCAACGCCGTGGCATTCGATTTAAACGCTATGGCGTTCTGCTTAAACGTTACGCATTTCTATAAACAATTTTGTTTTTAATATCAAACATCAATATGTTCTAATTTTAAATATCATTATATTCAAATGCTAAACATCAAATGTTCAAAACTATGTTCAAATATTAAACATCAACATAAAAAATTATTAAACATTACCATGTTTAAATTTCTAAACATCAACATAAATAAATATTAAACATCACCATATTTAAAATTTTAAACATCAACATAAATAAATATTAAACATCACCATATTTAAAATTTAAATATAAACATGTTTAAATATTAAAAATTAATATAAATAAATAGTAAACATCACCATATTTAAATTTTAAATATCAACATGTTTAAATATTAAACATCACCATGTTTAAATTAAACACGGTGATATTTAATATAAATAAATAGTAAACATCACTATGTTTAAATTTCAAATATCAACATGTTCAAATATTAAACATCACCATGTTTAAATTTTAAACATCAACATGTTTAAATATTAAACACCACCCTGATTAAGTTTAAAATATCACTATGTCCAATATTTTAAATAACAACATGTATTACACATTCAATTTAACTTGCTATGATACCATTTTGTAGGAGTACGTGATGATATGAGTGTAAATACAATTTTAATACATATTATACTCATTTAATACTTAAACATATGTATCACATATATATATATATATATATTTATATTTATATGTATAATAATTATACTATATTAACAAATTGAAATTATTTACCAAGATAAAGGTAGTTTTACAATTTGTTAAGATCCAAGTGTCAAGCTCACGAGAATATAATTCTAGAACAATTATAGACTAAAATTAAGGTGGGCATTTTGGCTCTAGAATAGTAGTTTATTATAAATTTGTAGGATTTTTAATTTCTCTCAAGTGTTAATATTTTTCTTCTTTTTCAAATAGATAACTATTTTCTAAACAAAAACTTTCAAATTAGCCAAAATGACTATCTCTCTCTTTTATTTTATCTTACGTATATCATACACACCTTAACATGTTTGTTTTTATCTTATTTTATTCAAAAACACAAAAGTCAAGAGTTCACTAACTCTTTTGTTGAAAATGCATAACAATTGTATATTATATTTTTCTTTGTCTCCCATTTAGTCTTTGAAAGAATGCAAAAATTCATTAGAAAATTGTCATTAGTAATATAAGTCTTTATAAGTTAAAATGACTAAAGACTAATATGCCAATATTTGATTATTTTAATAAACACATGTTAAAAATATTTTGATTCTCAAAATCAATCCAATAATTTTTCAAGTTCAAATTCAAATGCGTAACATTTATGCATTTAATTTAACAAAAGGATATTTATGCATAATTTTAACAAAATTATGACAAATGTCGTACATTTGTCAAAGTGTTAATTAAACAAATATGTATAGAGTGTTATGGTACACTAACTATGTGTTTAATTATATTTTGACATGTGTCAAATTTTAACAATTAGAATTTGATATTTGTTATTCCCAAGAGATACTAAAATCAAATCTTACTTATTTGAATTTTTTTTTCAAATCAAACTCTTTAATCTTATGTGCTACTCTAATGTTTAATGAGTACACTTCATATTGTAAGACTCCTTATGTTTACACCCATTCCATTTATCTTATAGAACTTTTTCATATGTAAGTAAATATTGTCCCACACACATGTTACGTATACAATAAAACGGCACATAAAATCATATAAGTGGAGGTTAACCATATTCGTATAATTCTTTTATTACTTATAACCTAGAATAGCAGAGATATAGATATACCATTAAGTCTCTATATACTCGACCTTAAACTTATCTTCAGATTTGTATTTCAATAAATAATATCCGCAAAATTCTTTGTGATAGTATTTTTCCTTATGGAAACATTTTCTGATTAAATACTTTTGACCAAAAGACTTTCTGAAATATAATCACGAAGCATTAGGATATATGGCCTAACCATGTGAGCTAACAAATCTCATATCTATGCATACCAGACTCTATGAGCATCGGATAATACCCAATGATACCTAACGGTCAGACCATAAAAAGTTTCTGACACGTGTGAAATCTAAAGTATGGTGGATCACTAATAAGCCCACTGTGGCGCTCAAGTCAAAGGACGACAAATACTACTCAATTAAAGAAGACCATCCATTAACGACTTTATGGAATGTCTATTAGATGTCTTCATAAGTCCGTTCAGTATCAAGTCCTTACTTAACATTTGCATACCTATACGAGCTTCCACTAAGCTCATGGTTTGTTAAGATTAACCTTCTGATCATTCCAAATATAAATATACACTAGTCTTTCTGGTTTTAACAATCGACCCATATTGTTAAACCCATGACTAGAACCAATTTAGAGAATATACTACATAATGATATTTTTTAATACTATTTGTAACTTCTTACAACTATATCACTATAATAAATATTCTCAAGTCTTTGTCCTAATTCATACTAGGTTCTAACTTTTAGAAATACTAACTTTTGATATTGGTGTAAACTATATAAAAAGAAAAGATTAATACCATATTAAAAAATAACGATTTATAAAAATGTATATTGTATAAATATAAAAATGATTTATATAAAATTAGAATAGTGCTTGAGTACCAACTCCAACTAGGTATCCACCTCAACTTCAATCTAATGCTCTTATTTATTATTGACAGAAATATACAAACTTACATAAAATTGGACATAATCTCATAAATAATAACATATGAATAAAAAAAAATCTCTTAAGATATAAATAATTTATCTTGTCAACTTCAACCCACATTTTTTCACCAAGTAAATCATCTTTAAACTCTAAGTCGTACGATATTATACTCTCATTCCATACAACAGTAGATAAGTCAACGTCATGCTACAGGTGGAGAAGCCTAAAAGTCTCCTAAAATTTAAATAAAACAAATCATCAATATATGTGTATGAGAAAATTAATTTAGAAATATTTTTTAAAAAATAAAAAATATATAAAAAAGTACAAATCCACACAAGTGGACGAATGTGCGAATATGTCATCACACTTGTATATCCTTTAGCGAATCACCTTAAGGTACTCATTAATTACTGTAAAATCCAATAAATAAAGTTAAACTAATTGATTTTAATGCAAATAAAATACAATATATGTAATTTTCACTTACAAAGTCATCTAGTCATTTCTTTAATGTCTTTCAAAACCATGTCGGGTTAACATTAAAGCCAGGTAAGCTAACTTAACACTCATCACTGTGAACCCAAGCCTTAAACTCAGATTGGACAACCAAGTATATCAATTGCAGTAGACGTCTACCTCATGAGGCTGTACTTGAAACTCAATCTTCCTCTTTCTGATATTTCACTGTATGAGATTGGTGTATAGGTTGTATTTAATTTATATATCCCTAGATGGTTATCTATATATACTCACACCTTTATGCGGATTAGGTAAGTTCTGAATGCTTGCGGGACTGTCGATCGTTTGCATGTCATACCTAGCAGCTGGGGTCTAAAAGTCATTTGTTATGTTCTCTCTAAATTGAAATAAAAATACAAGTGGATAAGTGTCATATAACCTAAATTCAGTTCTTGGAAACGATATTAGTTTTCTTACCATATTTTGACTTTCATCAGGTTGGAAGGAACACGATTGCTGAAAATACTAGATTATCTGTCACATTTGATATGTAAGATCAATCTGGACTTGATCAACTCTCCTAAACAGATGCTCTCAATCATGGTCCATTATTTTCATCAACGTATCTTCAGTACGATCATTTCTCTGCAAAAGAGTTAGGTTATGATGGTCGTGATGAGCTCTACTAGAAAGAAATCTCTTATATTGATAAAAGAAGTGCAGAGGATAAAAATTTTGATTTTTGTCGAAGGTCTTTCTTGTATGTTGAAGGGGTGGTACCAACTACGTTTAGAAAGCGGTCATTCCCGTTAATGAATACCATTCATAGTTGTCTCCTTATGTCTTTATCATCGATTCTCACATCATTTTTTTTAAAAGATATTATATCATTGTGGGAAAAGTCTTAAATGAGTATTGCTTACAATTTCATTATTCATACAAATCCTAAGAATCTATAAAAAAAAAAAGAGTCAGAGTAGAATGTTAAGAAAGAAAATTGATCATTTGCCACTTAAGTGTACGACATCTACTGTGCTTAGGCCCTTTATTCCCTTCCCCGATGAATTTCATAAAGTGCAGTCAAACTTTCATGTAGTCTAGTTTTGTTCCTGCTCTGCAACGTCATAATTCGTAATTGCATTGTATTCAAACTACAAAGAAAAATAAGCATAGTTAATAACTTTTATGATTGTACTAATTAAAATAATCGGATAAAAATAATATATTGTTGCTATAGACACTAGTAGGTTTACTCCTTTATAGCCAACTTCCTCGACATCCACATCATCATATCCGACCTCTAGGGTTAGTGACGAACAAAGTCCTTTGACTTTCGCTACCTAACATAGCTCTCAGGAGGAATCCTTAGATGTTTGATCAATCAGATGGCTTCTTTTTTATTGTCATAATTTTTTAATACTAACTTACAATGAATTGAAAGAACCTATAAATAATATTTTAAAATTAAGTTACATATATTAGGGAATAAAAAATATATAATTAAATGTGAATAGAATAAAAATATACCAAAACCTTTCTCCAAAATTCTCTCCTAAAGATATGTGTACATTAGAGTCTCTCAACTTCTCCAATTCAAAATACGAGAGAATTAACTACCACAACGAATAATAAAAACCTCATCGCAGATTGCAATGACCTCTTAAATTCATACATGAGATAGTTTTAAAACATCATTTTATTATAAATGAAAATAAATAATTAAGATCAATAACAAACAATAAAATTATTACACACCTAGAATGCGTTTGCAAATTTGTACACGTTATATTTCTCCATCCCACTCTTCACAGGAGCTTATCTTATTTTGGCTAACTTTTGAAAAGTTGCCTTATTGAATGAGTCGTAAAGTACACTCCATGCATTTTTACTTCATGGATGCTTATTGAATTTATCAAAGTTGACTATTGTACTTATAACAAAATTTTGAATTCTTATATATTTTTCGCGTGAGATTAAAATACAATGAACAAAATAGAATAAACTTAATTTCACAGTATCGTTATCATCACAATGCTCTAAGTCAAGATAAGCGTACCAAGAATCAACAAACTTGTAAGCCAGCTTATTTTTACCCATAAAGAACGTTTCCTACAAGCCATTACCCAAATTTCTTTTTAACTCTTGGACGGGCAAGTAATCTCCCATCTTCAACTTACGAATAAAAATAAACTTACTCCAAGAGAATCGAATGCGCTTTTTTTCAATGTGAAACCACATCTCCTCATACAAATTAGAGGTCTCTATCTTATGCAATAAAATTTTATGGACCAAAATACTGGAGAATAAAATATTTGATATATCCAAAAAATGTCCCCTACAACAAAATTCACGAACCAAAATAACTCTCTCTAATTAGGCGTTAATTCTCCTATTTAAACATTCAAGGCCCACATCTTCAAGTAATACATAATGGATGCACGAAAGAATTCATTCTTTAAAATTCTATATCGTTTAGAGTCGTTATTCTTCATGTAAAAATACATTAAAAAATACAATTAAAATAATTACTAATAAATAATAAACATACATATTAAATTGAAAAACTTCAAACAAACATATATATATATATATATATCAAACAACACATACAATATTATATCTTTTTTGTAAATTAATAACTAATTTATATTTTTTAATAGCATTGATTTAATTTAATTAAAACAAATATTATTGATTTAATTATTATAATTAATTTATATTATTTACTGATTTAATTTAATCAATTATTATAATTAATTTATATTTTCAAATTTAAAAACTAATAATTAACTTTATTTTTTTAACATTAATTTATGAAAAAAAATTACTGATATTTTAAACCTTTTTTTAATATTATTTTCTTAATTTAAATTAATATTTTTTAAAAAGTGCATCATGTGGTGATGGTGTGCTTCTGCCCGCCGCATGTGCACTCCTCATGGTGCATGCGTGAAAAATGTCCCGTGCAAAACGTTTCGTTGTAGACGATTGTTCGCAATTATTTCGACCGCCCTCTATATTTGGGATTTTATACAAATTGGCCATTTTTGATCAGATTTTTTTTGTTCACTTTTCCAACCTAATTTTTAAAAATATTTCATCTATTTGTAATCCAAATCTAATTTTTAACATAAATAATTTTTTATCTAAAATTTTAAAAAATTTATTAAGAATTAACTATTTTTAAATTTTTAAGTGATAAATATGTTATGCACATACTAATTTATACAATGTCAACTTTTAAATTTAATTTAATTAAATTTTTTATTAAAATAATTTTGTAGAGAGAGAGAGAGTACACGAATTGGAGAGAGTGTAATTTTTTAAGGTTTTTTTTGGGTGGGATGGGAAAATAAGCTCTAGGGTATAATTATCTAATTATGAATTTTTAGGTTAATAAAAATTAGTTTATATATTTGTAGTTAAAAAGGAAAATGACTTAAAAAAGGTCATTTTTGAAAATATTTTATTTTATTCCAGTAGAGTAAGGGGTCTATATGACCCTAATAGACAAACGACGTCCGTACTTAAGAAAATTTTAAAACGTAGGGGCGGGAATGTTATTATTCCTAACACAACGCCGTACTTAAAAACCAGAACTTTGACACCATTTATTATTATAACGAAGGATGATTCAGGCTTGAAAAGGAGGAGCAATAGTGTGGACAAGGCTACAACAGCCACAACTCCATTCAATAATTGTGTTGTTGCAAGCAACTTGCAAGTAACATCCGAGATCGGACCACGATTTTTCCACTTTAATAACTTTGAAAAATCAACAAAGCAACATACAACAGTCAGTTAGAAATTTTGTTCATGTAATCTGAAACCCGGAGATACCCGCTCTTTTGCTTATCTGTTTGAACGAGACAAACAACATTACTTGTTGCCCGAGTTCAGGCGATTCTCCAGCGACCTACGCTGGTTCTCCGGTAAGCTTTTTCCACTCGGTACCATTGTGTTTTACTCCATTTGATCAATTTTGTTAATTCTCTCTCTTTTTAAATTTTTTTTTTCTTATTAGTCTGTTGTTTCATGTTTTGGAGATCCAAACTTGCGTGCATATTCGATATATTTGGGATATTTTGATATGTGTGTCGATGTCCCAATCATGTCTGATAATTATATGGCATTATGTTGTTTTTTTTCCCTTTAATTCCCTGCTGTTTCGTTGAGATTTGTATATCTGTTGCGGAGCATGTATAGCAAGCTGTTTACTGACAGTTTACTTGTAGAATTATGTTAAATCGTTTTTTTCAGTGAAGCAAACGGTTGTTTTTAATTGTTCATGGCAATGAAATTATTATTGTTGTTATTATTTTATCACAAACTCATATGTGGATTCTGGTTCGGAATAACATCTTTATGAGTCAAATTGCTCAACAATGACTAAAACCTAAATCTATTTCGGTTCTGTTGGAGTAAAATGAGTAATCGGTGTCAAGCTGTAATTTAGATGCGAATTCTTTGTACAATTCAAACTTCATTTACCGGTTTGAAACGGATACTCATCTAACATAAGAGGAACTTTCACGGAAACCTTGGGGAGTTGAGTATTATTTGGAATTATTATTAAGCTTTCACTTTCAGTGGTTAGCCTTTTTACAAAAGTCCATACTTCTCAAGTATCGGATTAACTGTTTTCTTATTTAGTTATTTGATAATCATATTTAATGATTGCATTTATCGTTTCCTTCATATCAGGTCATTTTATGCTGATTCAAGAATTACTGATGTTACAAACTTGAAACTGCAACTTAGGGGCTGATCAAAGATGGCCTCTGTACATGATCAAACTGCTGAGAGCACATTTCGAGTTTCCAGTATTTTGGGTCATGAAAAATGTGAAAGCTACTTGCTTTTTAGTGGTGAAACATCCCTTGAGGATGGGTTCCGGGCCTTCTTATATTTTCTTGGTCTTGCTTATTGTTTTATCGGATTGTCAGCTATAACCGCTCATTTTTTCTGTTCCATGGAGAATGTTGTGAAACACTCGCGTAAGGTAGTAGACATAGATCCCATCACTAAAGCTGAGGTTGTTAGATATGAAAAGGTATGGAATTACACTATTGCAGACATTACCCTTCTGGCCTTTGGGACTAGCTTCCCTCAGATATCATTAGCCACAATTGATGCTGTACGGAACATCGGAAACCTGTATGCAGGAGGTTTGTTGCTTATGTGCTCTTTTACTTTCTCTGTTAAACTTGAATATTACTCTCGATCTATCTGAAGCATACATAAAATTAGCTGGATTGAAATTCATCCACTGGTTAGGGTTTTTTGGTTTACTATGCGTGTGATTCTATCCATTTTGCCTTTTCCTCTTGTTCCTGCATAAAGTGCAAGATCTAGTTCTCTTTCACATATTATTGACATCCTATAAATCTTCTAAATCTTTAGGTTTGGGTCCTGGAACGCTTGTTGGTTCTGCTGCATTCGACCTGTTTCCCATCCATGCGGTTTGTGTTGTAGTTCCAAAAGCTGGAGAACTGAAAAAGATATCTGATATAGGAGTTTGGTTAGTGGAACTTTTTTGGTCTTTCTGGGCTTATGTCTGGCTTTACATAATTTTAGAGGTAGTATTGAGCTCCTTCCTTATTTAAATGTTCGTGATTTTATTTAAAGACATATATGCTGTACAAATATGTCTCTTTTCGATTTGATGACGAGACTTGTTTTCTAGTTTCTATATCCTGATTTCTTTGGTTTTTAGTGAGCAGTTTAAATATATGCTATCATCTTGTGTGGTCAATAATATCCATATCGAAGACGTGCAGTAGCATATGTGGGCATCTGTATAATTGGCCACAATAAGCTTTAATTGCATCACAGGAATTAAAAAACAAGGGTTCTTTCATATACTTACCTTAAACTGACTATGGTATTCCCTCTATCATACCTTGATACAATCAAAGGGATCCAATTTTAATAGTTGTGAGAAATGGTGATCTGGTTGTATATTTTCCTTTATCTGTCTAAAACTGATGTACTTGGATGGAGATCTGGTTGTAAATTTTCTTTTAGCTGTCTAAAACTGATGTACTTGATGTATTGTTATAGTTATGGCTCACACTGATCTCATTAATATGAAGTTCTTATTTCATGCTTCAGGTATGGACCCCCAATTATTCATTTTACCCTTTTAAATTTGGTGGTTATGGACCAAGATCCTAAACTAATATTTGTTGCATCTATTTTCTGAGTTAAATATTGTTATTGTTATGGAAAAGCATAATAAAATTTGTTCAGAAATTATATTGATTTTTCTTTCATTTTTGTAGCAATTCAGTGAATATATATGTGGGCATTGGCATTCCATGGCTGATTGACACCGCATACAATTTCATAGTCTATAGGGAACCATTGCGGATCCAGAATGCAGGGGGACTCAGCTTTTCTCTGCTTGTATTCTTCTCTACTTCTGTGGGTTGTATTGCTGTTCTGGTGTTTAGGCGTCTAACATTGGGTGCAGAGCTTGGAGGGCCAAAATTTTGGGCGTGGGTTACCTCTGTGTACTTCATGTTGCTTTGGATTATATTCGTGGTGCTCTCTTCCCTAAAAGTTTCTGGAATCATATGAGAAAATAATTGCTTTGATCTCCCATCCTAGATCCAATGATGTGTATTTTTTTTCTTTCTATTTCTCTCATGTGTTACTCTTAATTGGAGGGGCTTTTGAACTCCTTTTGTATCTATAAGTGTTTATAATGAAGATTACGGACACATTATAGTTTTGCCTCAATAACAGACAGCTTCACATGTTGCTGCTTTCACTTCAAAAAACAGTGATGGTTACTTAAAGACTAGGACAACCATGGGAAGAAATACAAGACACTTTTACACTTTGGATTTGAATAAGCCATTGTATTGTGTTAAGACCCAATATTTAATTTTGAATCTTGATTGCAATAGACCAGTATGTTACAAAATGCATTGAATTCAGGAAGTTGATTTGTTCCGTTAAAAGATATTTGAAGTAGTAATTCACCTTTCTCTCCCAAGTCCCATCAACAATTGCTTGATAAGAATCACGTTCAACAAGTCCCTTATTTTTTTTTTTAAATCTTTGGAAGTGGGAACCAAATTTTTATCTCTAGTTAAAATTTGAAGCCGACTTTCATTAAAAGTGGACACAGTTTAGTCCGACTTTAATTGGAATCTAATAAAATTAAGCAATGATCATTCATTTTTTTTTATTAAAAAAATATTGATGAAATTAAACTTGTTTTTTCGCTTCGGTGTTTAATTTTGGTGTCAACACGTGTATGATAATGTGTATGTTGGTAAATCAAAAAAAAAATGAAGCTGTGGCCGCTATATATATATATATATATTTAATAGTTTGGTTTTTGCTTCATTGAGAAAAGGAAGCAAAAACTAAGATAGAAAAAAAGAAAGAAGGGAAAGTCGAGAGAAAGAGAAAAGGAAGAAACCGAAAAGAAAGAAGAAGAGAAATAGAAAGGAAAAGAAAAGAAAAAAAAGAAAAAATAATAATAGAAAATTTTAAGAAATTAGTTTGGGTAGTTAGATTTATATCCGGTGATTTAGCGGGTAATAGTTTTACGATATTAAAATATTTATAATACATATCGGTACTAATGATGTATTTTTACATTCTATGATATAGAAGGTGTGCCGATAACGGGTAGATCTCAGAATCTATACCCAACTCAGAATTAACGCATCTTTATGAGTGGATAACTATATATATTTTATATATTTTTAATACAATCATTTATGATTAAATTACGCGTTATCAGATTTAGTTATAATTTATTTTAGACAGATAAATATTTATACTATTTAGTATATTCAAAAATGTTTTAGAATTTATTATAATATAATTTATTATTACGTTCAGTACAGAAATATTTATTTTAAAATAATTATGCTTTCATAATATTATATAGTAGTAATTTTTGAACCACAATATATGTACCCTCCCTTTTAGTGTAGTTGTTCTGCGTATGCATTAGACCAATTTAGTTTGCTCTATCCGAGCGATGTAACATTTCACCGGGTTAAACCGGATCAGATCCTCCGCTCTGCCTGTGCGTGAGTTACTCCGTCAGGTTAGACCAATTTTTTCCCGGGTACAAGTTTGGTGTGATTTTCATTATATATGTAGTACATATTTCCAGAGTTATATTACATATATTCAGCTTGATAATAGATTTTATGATAGTTTGATCTTTCAGATTTTCAGATCCCCAGTATTATGTCATAATTTTAGTTTTAGCACAGATTTTATGACAATTTATACTTTCAGTACAAGTTTATTGACTATTCAGTATATAGTTTTATGATTATTTTATCTTACAGATTTATACGTGTACAATACATATAAAGTATATAATATTTTCAGATTATGTGTACTCACTGAGTCACAAGCTCGCCATTTTTTTCTATTTTCCCTATTCTTTCCAGGTTGTCATAGGAATTTGTGCAGTGTGATACAATGATCACATTTTGAGGTTGGCCAACGACACGTATAGCTGCATAAGTGTCTCAGTTTGTGTATTTGCATATGTTTTTGTATATTAGAGTACATGTGTATACTTTTTTGTTGAGGCAGGTAGCCTTATTGTATCATATGTACGAGTAAAGAGTATGTTAGTCACACGTCATCGCAGGATCTGCCTCGATTCTCGAGGAGAGCTCGGGTTGGGTCCTGTCATTTGGGCCAATTGAACCAATAGTCCAGCATCACTGTCATCACTGCTTGTCATCATCGTTTACCATACATCAGTAAAGTGTTTACAATTGATTAGCCCATTATTCAAGTTAGAGAAGGTCGGCCATTCAAACCCTATCGTCACCACCTTAAATAGCCGTAAAAAATTACCCAAATCATCACCAAAACACCATCAGCTGCCATGACTCCACTGCCTCGATTCCGTCATTCTAACCATTTTCATTGCCAAACAAACACACCACCCATTTGTTTTATTTTTTTGATCAACCATTGACTTTCGGCCATTTTTAATTGTAACGATCCACTATCACACAGTATAATATTGTCCACTTTGAGTCTGAATTGGTACGATTTTATTTTTGGATCTCCACAAAAGGCTTTATATTGATTAAGAATGAGCTCTACATATATAGTCCAAAAACTTTATCTAACCAGAGATGTGAGATTTTGGCACTCAACCCTCACCTCATCCATCTTGGCCTAATTGTCTATGGTCTCAAAAATTTTAGATATCGGATGTTACAATCTACCCCCTTTAAGAGACATACAGCCTCATATGCGTTAGGCCTATGGTGACACATGACTAATCCATGTGGATTATACTCCAAGGGTCGTATGGCACGTGTATGCTATTTGTATCCTATACTACAGTCTCATTGGCCTACATTATGAGATAGGTCAAAGTTCTTATCTTATTTGTAATAATTTGATATTCAAGATTCCTCATGCCATAAATAACATGGTTAAGATGAATGAGGTGAGGTTCAGTTGTCAGAATTTTACATTGCCCAATTAAATAAAGTTTATGGGTTTTATATATAGAACTCATTCTCAATTAGTAAGAGACCTTTTAAGGAGACTCAAAAACAAAATTGTGTGAGCGTAAACTCAAATCAGACAATATCATACTGTGTGGGAGTAGGTAATTACAAATAGTATCAGAGTCGAATTTACATCGTGGTATGGGCTAATGAGCTTATAATGTGAACTACAGATAGTGCACATGTGTTGTGCACCTTTAAGGGTCTAGCCTACATGAGTCAACCGTTTATTCTTAGGAGCCTATCGCACACGAAACCATGTGTCCCCTAAGGGATAAATTTTAATACTCGTATCCAAAATTCTTTAAGCCATAAATTGTAGGACCATGAGTGAAGGTTAGGTGCTAAAATTTTAGTCAATTTTTTAATATATATAGCAAAAACTTTTAGAATTTATATGTAAAACACATTCTCAACTAATACGAGATAAATTGTAATACTCAAAATTTAAAATTTTTCAAACCATAAATAACTGGACTATAAATAAAAGTTAAGTACCAAAATCTCACATTACCTTAATAAATTTTTTAAAAATATATATAACAAAAACTTTTTAAAATTTATATATAAAACATCTTCTCAACTAATACGAGACTTTGTAAAAGACTCGAGAACAAAATCGATTCTTAATTTTACCTGATCAATTTTTCTTTTAATTTTAAAAATTAAATCAAATTTATGGATTCGATTCCGACCAAATTATTCGATTCAAACCAAATTATTTGATGCCTTTTTTTTTCCCACTATTTAACTTTCATCAGCAAATGGATTCAATTGTCTCCCACTCGGTTGTTTCATTCGCATTCACTGTATGAAGTGTGAAATATTGACTCGTGTCAACAATAAGTCCGAAAACTGCCCCATCATAAGCAAATCAAATCAAATCATTACTGCTCCATATTTTTACGTACGAAAACTCGTTTTTGGGGAGAGACTTTCGTCATACAAGACTTCTGAGCTGATACAAGGGCCAAGAAATAAAAGATTTGCCGAGCTCCACAATCTTAACTTACAGCAACCGAGTCAACAGCATCATCAGACAGTCAGCGATGTCACTGCATAAGAATTACAGTTCCCATCCCCAATCACCACAGATTTTTTTTTTTTTTAACAATCTAAATATGCTTAATTTCCACTGGACAGTTTTTCTTTTTCTTTTACAAATCCCTAATAACTGGAAAGTATAAACAAAAAAATTAAACGAAAGAGCACATGAATTAGGACAAAGCCACCTCTGGAACAAGGCGGAGTTTCAATACTAAATAATTTTATTTAGCTGTGAAATAGAAGTTTGACAAGGCAAATCATTTTTAACAAACCCTAATTAAGCATCTAACTGTTACATCTTGAATTCTCATTAAGAAACATGCAAGCCATCAAACACTCTGAAAGAATTTCCTTTTGCCTCACAATACAAATTTCTAGCTTTAAGCAAGGGCACCTGTGCAAGCTGTGGCTGGAGCAGCTTCGACCAGTTTCTTCCCAGAACTGTATTTCTTGGTAATGAATCTACAAATAATGGTAAAAGGAAACATTATTGCAGCGGCTTTGGGGAAACTGAAACTAAAATATATATTTTAATGACATTCACTAAAGCACCAGGTAAGGAATATGTGAGGAGAGCCAAAGCAGGTGATGGTGAGAAGAAGTTGAAATGCCAATTCTAGTTTGAATTCAGCAAATAATCAAATTACCTGAAAAAATCCCTCCACAACAACTCAAACATCAACCAGTTTGATCCAGTGCCAGATGAGCCACTACCTCCATCATTCCGCTTTGCAGCAGCAGAAATGCTTCACAATCATAATATTGCTTTCAAAATCAGCACTTACAAAAACTTCTTAAAAAAATGTCATTTGAATAACCAATTTAATAGAAGAAAATTTCAGTTTGAGGAATACCTGGTAGCAGTCTTCTTTAGCTCATCAAACATGGAACGAGGAGAAAGGCATCCCATGGCAAGCCAAGGAGAAATTTTGCAAGAAAAGTTTGCACCATAGATGCTATCATGGCTGCCATCCTTGGAACCCTTGTGTGGTTGTGCTTGGCATTCAGCTGCAAATTTTTTCAGCCTCTGCAGTGCTTCAGTCTCCCCACCCACCATAGAATTGGCAGCTGGCTTTCCATCCTACAAGACAATAAAGGTGATATCATCACAGCATTCAGAGTTTGGAATATAGATCCGTGCAATTTTTACTTCAACCAAATGATTATTGTTACACCAATGACACTGAATCAACTGTTATATCCAAGGAACAAAGACATAATACAAGGACAAAGAAGTAAGCGAAGGCATTGCAATATAGATATATGCCAAAACCTAAAAACAGAAAATGGCTTTTCATATGGCTACTTGTCACTTTTCTAGAACAACAATCTGGCTCAATTGGGACATGGGCAAAGCAAGAATATTTACACAGTTTAAGACTGTGTACTTGGTGACTAAGACCTATAACAAACAAGAATGTTATATAACTACAAAGTACTTGGTGATAAAAAGTGATTTGGAAAAACAATATTTGAAGTAACTGCAAATTCCTCCATTCTACAGGTATTTTCCTATAGATTAAAACACTCCCATTATATTGCCTACCTTTTTTCTCTAATCCTTCATTTCTATTGCATTCACATTTAGAAAAAGCAACAATTCAATAAAACTCACAACACTATCGTTATAGAGTACCAGAATAGCAGCATTTCTAGCGAACATAAAGGCCAAACCTGAGACATTGTAGCACTAGGGCTGAGCCCCAAATCCAACAGAGAAGGAATATCACCAGGTTCAACATCTCCACGAGATGGCACTCCCTTCAACTGATCCAATGCCTCAATTGTCTTCCTAATCTCCAAGCCTTGAACTTTCTCTCTAAACCCACCATAATTAGTCGGCATTTCCTCCAACTTAAATGGCAAATCATCAACATGATACAAAGTGCTTCCCCAAAAGTACTTCACTTCAATTCCCTCCTCCTTCACCGCAGCCTCAATCTTCTCCTCCGATTTAACCTCGTCATGTGACACCTCTCTGTGCGCGTACACTGCATCGGCCCCAATAGCTTTCGCCAACTCAACCAAAACAGCCTCTGGCTTTCCGACTCTCACCACGAGATCAGACCCACGTGCCTGCAAGTTCTTGCGAAGGTCGGAAACTGACTCGATCAAAAACGACGCCCGATATGGCCCCGTTTTGTCGAACCCAGAAGAGGATTTGCCGTAATCTCTTGGGTCAAAACAGTAGACGGGCAAAACTGACATGCTCTCGTTGTTGGCTGTGTTGAGACACTCGTTATCGTGGACACGTAAGTCATTGCGGAACCAAACAATGGAAGCTCGACGAATCGCCGCCCCATTGTTAGGGTCTAAAGGGCGGTGGGGGCCTAAAGTGAGAGGGCTTTGAAGAGGATTTGCTGAGATAGTGGACTTGAATGAGAGTTTCGAAGGAGAAATTGTGGAGGAGGAGGCGGAGAGAGAGATGTGAGTGAGTGAGGAGGCTTGTGTGGGAACCTTGACCTTGTTTGGTTGCTGAAAGAATAGGGTGGAAATTTTGGGTTGAACGAAGAAGGTGTTGGTTGGGATGACTTGGGGGAGAGAAAATGAGAGGGAAAGAGTTGCAAATGGGGATTGAGAAGGGGTAATGGGAAGCGAGTTTTGTTCTTCATTGGATTGGTTTTCTGGGTTTTCAAGGTTTTGGTGATTGGGATCCATTTGTTTTAGGAAGATGAAGATGAAGATGAAGATAAGCTGCTGTTGTTATTGGCGTGGTGTTGGATGTTTTGTTTTTCGGTTGAATGTGTTTGGTAAGTGATCGTGGCCTTGAAATTTCATGGGGATTTAAAGAAGTTGCTTGTATTATTGTTTTTTTGCATTTCGGTCCTTGTGGCGGCGACTGCACCTAACATTTTTCCACTACCTTTCAACTTCGTTACCCTTCGATCTAATTTTCAGCTCAATTTTGAAAGGGTGTTTTGGAGATTATGCCTTTAGTTTGGTAGACCATGAACTGTAATTCTTTTACTGCCTTACTAAAGACGAGAGCTTCTCAAGTTGGACCCAGAACATGAGAATCTCCACTTTCATTTTTTCACGAGATTAAAGCCCAATCTAACTCTCGGAGCTTTTTGAGCCTTTGGAGTTGGGCAGAGGCTGACCCTATCTAACAGGTTAATGGACCTAATGGCTAATGGCTAATGGCCGATGCTGTTTCCGAATTTTGACGATTACCAGACGCCACAAGCTATTATTACCAATAGCCAAGTCAAAATGGCCATTCATTATCAGCATAAAAGTATTTGTCATTTTTCTCTTCTTAGACAGATAATTAAACAGCTTGTCCTCTATATAATACATTAACCTCGAGTTTCAACAACTTTCCATTTTCATTTTGCTTTTTAATATCCCATCATCCATCGATCATTCTATCCAAGTTAATTGACTATGTAATTCATAATGCTTTTGCCATATTTTTTCATGTCAAAACTTGCTTACGGGTGCTTTTGTTATTTGTAAGTCAAAGCTTTATAAAACGTCTAAAATAATGGAACAATTGAATATGACCAAAATAAAAGTTTAAATGTGACGGAAGAACGGGGCAATATGATTCATAAATGTTCAAAATTAAGAATACATATTTCTTGAAAAAAAAAATTCTTAGATGAAATAAATGTAAGAATTGAGTCAGCCGAAATAATCTTAAAAAAAAAAAAAAGAAATATACATATTTTTAAGGTTGTTAAATGACATGTATATTTGAGACTTTCTTTTTTCTATTAAAGATATTTGATAGGGATAAACTTTTCATCGCTCTTATTAAAATTGAGAATAAATAAATAAATAAAAAATAATTAAATTACGGGCAATGCTATTACCATCCATATTTTGTGATAACACTTCACTTATTAATATATTTATTAAATTTTTTAAAATATTATAACTAAATTCTAATTATTCTTAAAATGTATTTATTATTTAACATTTATAATTTTTTTTTAAAATTTTGTTAGCACACCTTTTATGTGATCATTTATGAAGTAATATCTTTTAGAGAAAATCATAAATTGCAAAAAAAAAAAAAAGAGTAAAAATTATTATAAACTTTAATTTTTGTCTTTTTAAGTTATTTTTTGTTTTATTATTTAAAATATTATATATATTAAAATTTATTTTAATTCAAAAATAGTAAAAAACTTCGTACATAAAAAATTAAGATTTATGTGATAAAATAATTTTTAAATTAATATTATTTATTTTTTAATCAATTTATTTAAAGATAAAAATATTAAGTATCCAAAAAATATAAAAAAAATAGAAGTGTAATTACATCATTACCCTTAAATTACTATAATGAGCAAAGATGCCGGCCAAGTCTGCGCAACGTCGGTAGGCTTAGAAGCTCATTTTAACCGCCGGTGCTACGTGTACACACACGTCCCAAAAGAAAAAAAAGAAGAAAACGTTAGTGTGCGTGCGCCTCCAGTCCTTGCTACTACGGCCAATCCAATACAGTGAAAGATGATTGTCCAGTGAAAAGTTTGATAATTTTGGCCGTTTAGCATCAGTGAAGATCGTGAGCTTCAACCTATGGAATGTTTATTTAGATTTGCAAATGCACCGGCCGCTACTACTGTCTCCAATGTATGCTTTAACAGCAAGACAAAGAAGAAGAAATATGGTGTCTTGTTGAAGGCTAAACTGGACGGTGAAAATGACCCATTACTCCAAGCCGCAATTAATGCAGCTTCGCTTCGTTTTCAGGAGACCCATCGACCAGGCAAGTCTTCACCCTTGTGTATATGTTTGCATTGAATCTTATTTCTTGCTGGCATTTTATCGAACAGGTTAATTGGTCACTATCTTTCATGATAATAAACCAACGTTAAGATTTTAACCACCTTCTTCAATTATTGTAAAAGAACGTTGGTAATAGGATCCATTTAATAGTTTAAAATCAGTTCAAAGTTCTTGTGTTTACGGTAAGCTACAACCCCGTATGGAGAAAATGTCAAAAAAAAGAAGAAAAAAAATTAAGACTTGTATTAAGCATTTGCTTATCAGGCCTAGCAAGGGAGGAGTGTTTGAGGTCCACTGATGGAAGCATCCTTCATAGTTCAGTCCCCATAAAATTGATTCACATCTCTACTTTCCCAGGCTGTTGTATTTTCCGAATATTATCTATTGATCATTAAATAATATTTAAGTCATGAGCTACTAGTAGAATATGGATGCAAATACGTGATTAGTCCATTCATATGCAGAGCCTCTGTTTGTCGATCCATATGCCGGTTGCTTGGTTCCTCCTAATGTTCAAATGAATATAAAAAAGCACTCACACCACTATTGTCTCGCAACAAAGTTCATTGATGATAGGTTACTTCGTACAGTGAACCATATGGATGGACTTAAGCAGGTACTGTTGCTAATCCATGGTATACGTTAGAATTACTAGTTTTGAACTTTGTGAAATGAGAAGTTACTTTAGCTCTCTACTTGTACCCTGCAGGTTGTTTTGTTGACAGATGGCATGGACACTCGACCTTATAGGCTTAACTGGCCCACTTCAACCGTAATATTTGATATATCCCCAGAAAGGATTTTCAAAAAATCAGCTGAAAAGCTTGAAGGTCTGTGTTGTTTAACTAACTTTATGGTAGGTTTTTGATATAATGTCTCTTATAGACGCGACGCTTCCAAAAATGTTGATCATGTCAAAAATTTTGGGTGTTGGTTGTTTACAAACATTTTTTTTTTGTTGAAGTATACAAGTATTATATCTCAAATGATTACAATATTAGAACTCATTACAATATCTACCCTTCCATCAATTTTGAGTGTTGTTTGTTTACAAACATTTTTTTGTTGAAGTATATAAATATCATATCTCCAACATATGGAGGGACTAAACCAGCTTTACAATATCTACCCTCCCAACAAATCGAGGGACTTTAGCCCAACTCGAACCAACAGCTTGATAGTCAAAGTGCTAGCACCAACCACTAGGCCACAGGGGTGATTGGCAACACTTTTGAGAACTATTAATGGTAAATAGATTTGACTATGATACTATCAACAGAAACTGATCAAGATTTCACACAATATATTGAGATGATCTGCACTTGAATGAAGACCTATAACAATATATAATGGTGCTCATGTAAACTTGTGTTGACTTGTTACTGTACATTGCAAACTAGATTTGTGTATTTTTCAATTGATTTCTTTCTTTCACTATCAAATCTTTTTATCTTAAAGAGCTTCACTGTTGGGTACTCAAATCTGTTTCATGTGCTGTTCTTTAATATAGATGGGCACAGCAACATGCTCTGAAAGTATATTCTTGAAATATTAGGTGTTGGGGCTAAGATCCCAAGAAGTTGTTTGCTCCTTCATGTTCCGTTAGAATCATCTAATATACAAGCAGCTCTGTGTGCAAAAGGCTTTAATGGGAATCGGCCAAGTGTATGGGCCATCCAGGTTATTAAGGCTCTTAATGTCTGCACTATAATTCCTTTCAATTCTTTCTTTCAGGGATGACTTGGTGGGATAAACAATTTTGTATGTTATTGCAGGGTCTGCCAGTGATGACTTTGGCAAACTTTGAAGAGATTTTGTTTATTGTTAGTAGTTTGTCAATGAATGGATGTCTCTTCTTGGGAGAATTGCCTGCTTGGTTAGCAGAAACTGAAATCGAGAACAAGGTCAGTTTTATTTATTTTCTGGATGGCATTGATTCTAACTTAAGCTGCATCTGGCCTGCGGAAAACATCATCTCTTGTCTGGTATCTTGTGCAGTCCACTACTGAGAAATGGTTGGACAAGTTGTTCATGAGCAATGGTTTCCAAGTAAGCATGATTAGTTACAATGAAGTTGCAAGCAGTCTAAGCAAGGATTTAGCCCGAGGTTACTACAAGAATATCCTATTTGTTGCAGAACACTTGCGTTTTTCTGATGATCAGGTCCGACAACTTTTATCTAGCTTATGTTAGACCGAAGTGATGCAATATAGTTTGCTTCACGAGCGATGGGTCAATTTCTCTACCCTTCCTCCTACAATTATAGTCTTAGTAATAAGAGTTTTTGGATTCCTTTATGCATATGTAACTTCTTTTTTTGTGTGATCATATTGGGGTATGCGGCATTAAAATGATCAATTAATCTATCTTTTGCTTTGCACGAATATTGATGTTTGTTATTTATTGTAGCTCAGGAAGTAGTTTTGCTATTACTCGTTCATATTTTTGGTCTTGCATTTCTGACAGATGGAAACTTGGAGGAGAGAACTTCAGAGGGTAGAGGAAGAAGGAGATGAAGAAGGGTTTGAAGAGCTCTAAATGTAAATAGAGATTTTGTCTCTCCTTAGGAGTATACAGCGAGTAACATACCTTTTTTTCTTCTTTTGATTCACAGTTCGTTGTAAATGAATGAGTTAGAGCGCATGGAAGAATGGCTTCTTCTGCTTTTATTTCTTGCTAAAGAACTTTTCTCAAGTTGTTAAGAGTTCCAATGCCATATTTTCTTTACATAAGAAGACGATTTGTTATGTCGACACCTCATGTCCTTTTGGGGAGCTCAGGGTCGTACAAGGGACAGGAAGTTGGAAAAACATGAAAAATAAAAATGGGCACTGAAGTCCTCAGCGACAATTTGCCTAGGTTACATTGAACTTTTGGACTTTTGAGCTATTGCTTCTGTTGCCAAAAACGTGGCCGTCTTCATATGAGCTTTCTGGCACGGGTGCAAGAAATGTGAATACTTAATAATGAATCGTTAATAGCGATCATCACATGTTCGCTCTCAGCATCCACACGAGTTAAGCACACATGACAACCACTTGAGCTCTCTCCGCCAAACTTCGTGTTGATTAAATACTATTAACATTTTCTCGCATATGTGCAGTAGTATCTTAAGAAAGCCCAATTCTTTATCCCAAGTTATAATCACCAAGGTTAATTTTACAAGCACACAAATCACATTTTTACAGACCGGAAATTCTTGCAGAAACAAATGGTAATCCGCCCAGCTACCAAAGCCCCTCTAATATGCCAATGCAGTCACTGTGAAAAGTCAAAAGCAGACCCACAGGCTCAAGCTACCAATGGAAAACACTATCCAACAGTCGGGGGATGGTTCACCACTGATTCAATAAGCTGAAAATAAACTCAACCTGCAGCGTCAAATCCCAGCAGCCTAGATTGCAGTATCTAACTTTCAAGGCAGCCAAAACTTCATCTGAGCTAATTAAAGAGCCACAAATAAAAATGGCCACCTGGAATTTATAAGCTGAGAACACACGTCGCTCAAGCAGTGACCAACTAACTGTCAAAAGGGATGGCCGCTTGATAATAAATCTTCAAACTAGTGTTAGAATATGTTTTCCTCTTCCTCACCAGACAAAATTAATGAATACAACCATTCACACATGTCAAAACACTTGGAAATCATTGAGACTTGCCAACAATTTAATGCTACTGTTGATTTAAAACAGTAATTGCCAGACGTGGTCTAATGACATTCAGCACACCTCTTGCAGTTGCCTGTTAATGGAGGAAAACAACCAACAGTCAGAAAACTGTTTGGTCAATTAAGACACAGTACCTAAAAGACCCTTGTACATGGGTTTACCTCAAAGAAGGAATTAAAGTTTAGACGCAAAAGAAATCGCCTCAAAAATGGGGCTCTCTGACTCCCAGCAAGCCTGCTACTTCTCAATATAGTATATAGGGAGTTCGATTTCTTGTTAAATTCCTAGAAATCAACCAAGAACCATTAAACTATGGTGACAACATAAAATTTAAACTTTCATAAGTGAATTGTGAAAGCATAAGTAAAATTAAAACAGTGTCAATTAAGTAGCTCCTTCACCCAACATGTCCAGAGATCTTAGTAGCCGTGAATTGTATGAACACAAATATTAGAAGCTAGTTCCACAATGCAAGTCTAGAGATTATGGTAACAGGCAAACCAAGCATCAACACAAATGTTATCACAGGGTGATTGCAGTTTTCCTATCAGTGCCTGCCTTTTTTCATTTGTATGCCAAAAATTCAAATTAGTGCTCATACAAAATGATCAACCAAAAAGTTTTGAGTATCATAGCCATTTATATGACCCAACTTCCTAATGTCACCATAGCAACAGCATAACCAGGGGATTGAAATTTCCAGATAAGTGGATGCCATGTTAACATACAAGATATGATAGAGCAACGTAACTCAATTGGGTAACTCAAACTCAAAACATACAGAAGATGATCAAAGTCAAAATGCCATAGAGAAACGACCAAACTCAAAATGCTTATTTTCTTTATAGTAGCAGTACTAGCATTACCAGTATGATCCTCTCATAGAAATTGCTAAAGTAGGTACCTCTGCTATATGTTCCAGTTCAGGTGAATTTGCACCATTTTCTTGATTTTCAATGGTCCAGCAGAATTGGAGGCAAAGTTTCATTATGCTGTCCAATATCCTTGATACTGAGCCAATGTCCAAGAAAGACTGTGAAATTAAAGCTGATAAATACCTGCAGGTAAAGATTCAAACATGTAAGTATAATGTTGCTATTACCGACATTTGAGTAGATGTAAATTGTGGCTTTATCAAAATAATACCAGCAACTACTTGGAATAGAAACAAGCAGCAATCAGTTCTATAGAATATCAACGATGCTGTTACTAGCTCTATGTGAAGTGAACAAAATGGGAAAGAATAAACCACCATTATTCCCAAATTACCATTTGTCTCACTTACTCTTGATGGAAGCCCACAAGTTCGGTAAAATCATGAGATTCTTGAATATGAGCTTGCAAGATATTCCATTGAGATTCTATCACATCAACCTAAGGCAGAACAGATGAGGCAAGGGTGTGAAACAGAACTCATTAATGATCAATAACAGGAACAGAACAGTAGGAATTCAACAAGACTCGTGAAAGAATAAAAGACAATCAAAAACAAATTTTGACTCATTTAGTTGAGAAAACTGGCTTACTCCAACTGATCATTTAATTCTCAATCTCATTCTAAGAGCATCTATCGCTAAAATTATAAACATCAACTCATGATCCTACATAAGTAATTCAAAATCCTTATTACAAGACAATATTTGCCCAAACAACCAAATGGAATTCAGGAATTCAAAGATTCTTGTACACTGGAGATGGACACTCAAAGACAACAATGCAGTGCATGCCAATGGATTTCCATAAATTCTATCACTGTATCATGAAATTTACGCAACTATAAGACATGACCTGACTTAAATATCAACAGATGTGCCTGGCAGAGGAAGAAAAAGGTTAAACCACAAGGTAACAATACCTGGATATAAAATTGAAGATTTCTGATCAAAAACACCATATGTTCTCTAACACGCCACACTGGTCTACAGGTCTGCCGCCGCTGTTGAGATATTGAGCAGTTTACACGATCATTTCGATGTTTGGCAAAATCCGTGTGTTCTTGATGCATCACAGAGGCCCAGGATTTTTCCAATTCCATTTGAGTTCGCTTGAGCCGCAGCAAATATTGGAAGACCCTACAATACCTGTAGTGTTCTATTGTTAGCATGTGTACAGAAAAAGTGGAACTTGTTCAGCCAACTATCAACTACAAGTGTTACTGCAGTTCTTTATTTCAAAAGACTTTTTCAGTTTTTATTACCTTCAAAAATAGAAAACACAATAAGTTTTGTGGATTCACATCAACTTCATCATTTAGAAGAAATGGTAATCATGTCTAACAGTGACTATACAGAATCTTACTTAGAGAGCACTTCTTGGGTAAAAAACAGCTGTAAGGGCCAATCAACAGAATACTCAAGAGCAATACCATCCCAGCCATCAAGGGAAATCTCTGAAGAAGCACTTGATAGTGTAGCACCTGAATTTCCATCCACATAAGCTTTTGCCTTTGGTAAATCTACTTGGGAGGACTTAACTGTGATTCCAAACAAAGGCATCCTAGTATATGTAGAAGAAAAATTTAGTAAAAATTCTTTCCATGACTTTTACATGACATGACTCATGGAAAATGGGCAGATAGTGAAATTTCGAAGACATTAAGGAGAGTCCACAGGGGCACTTACCGCAAGGATACTCTAGGAAAGTATTTGTCTTCCTCACTAATAGTCTTTATCGCTGCCTGCATTGCAAAGCAGAAATGAATTTATTAATGAATCATTAGTAAACCTGAAAGCTTCATAAGCTACCATGATCAAAATTTAACCACATGGAATAGATCATATTTGCTAGAAAATCATGTAATGATACATACAAGCTGGAAGGGGACCATAAGATCAGCTTCAGCAGTTGACTGGCGAGGTGGTAAACGCATCAACTGACGACTCTCTTCAAGAAAGCACTAACATGAAACAATCATGTCTTATTAAAATAAGTTGATGTTAACAAGAATTCAACTGAAAATAAGGAAAAACAGTAGTTCTACTGATTTTTAAAAAATGTTGAAAAAAATCAGAGAACCTCACTGTCAGAGAAGAAATCAACCCCACCATCAGAACAGAACAAGAAAAGATAAAGCACATAGGATGAGTTTTATTTCTCTGAAAGACTAGGAAAAAGTATATATTCCATTCTTTACCTGGAAGAAATCGCCTTTTGCTAAAAGAAAATAGTCTTTTAAGGCCTTCAGGTGGCCATTCAAGTCAGCACGTACTACTACAAGCTGCAGAAATAGAGCAACTATGGTAAACAGAAGATCTAAACAATATCAAAAACAAATTTGTTGTATTCATCACCTGCCAAAGATGACTGGCTGCAATAGACCGCATGGAGTCAATGGCATTTTCAAATGATCTCTTGTGAAATTCAGATGATTGCTATGCACAATGAATCCAATAGTTAGCTTAAAACTCATGTCAAGGTATTACAAGTGTAAAAAATTGTTTTCCCTCTCTTGAAAACTAAAAGATGTCTGCCAAGTTAGAGTAAGATCAATGCTTAAGTACATTTATTGGTTCAGCAGTGAATATGCTACAGGGCGTATATCGTCTAATATGGCATCTATTGGAAAGGGACTTGTAAAAAGAAGTTATCTACAATAATAAATGGGGACAAAACCTTAAGGTCTTGAAGCATAGCTTCAATCTTATCTGCCTCAGACTGTGGAAGCAATTCTTCTCCAATCAGTTTTGTATCCCAAAAAGGCTCCTTCTGAAAAGAAAAGCGTCTGGGAAATCCCTGAATTTTCTGTGAACTTCTCGTTATCTGCTGATCATGAAACCGAAACACAGAGCTTGGATTCCGGAGAACCCTGACTGCTTTACCAGCAAAAAGAATTGATTCTGCAACACGCATATGGATGTATTCAGGTAGCATGTCCTGCACAGTTATAGTAAAAGAGTAAATAGCATATAGCTTGTAACACCATCATATTCTCTGACAAGAACAAAACGGTGACAGAAACAAAATGGAGATGAATTTTTTTACTTTAACCATACAGCACCACCCACCCCCACCTTTTCCCATGCACAAATACTATGTGTTTCCGAAAATTTTTAGCAGTTTTAAGTAAATGATAAGAATGAATTGATAAACAATAAGCAATTTAAGGGTTTACATCTAACAATGCCTCCTCCACTCCCAAGCCCACAGGGAGGCTTACATCCTCATAACTATTAATCTTAACAGGATAGTGACAGCACCAATAGATCAAAAGAACTAAATTTTGCAAGTCTTACTTGAGGACAAGGTTACCTGATGACATACAGTTAAATGGTGAACAACGCTAAGCATTCAAGTAATTATAGTAAAACACAAACGTTTAGGGGGGGGGGGGGGGGGGGGGGGGGGGGTGGAAAGGCCCAGATCCAAGATACCAAAAAAATATGAAATCCCAAGTGCCAATCGGTTAAAGACGTATCATCAGTTGATAAGTGTGCCAACTTTTCAGAAATATCTGATGAATCATGCACTGCATCTCTATCTTCCTGCCTGAAAAGTTATAAACCACAGAACCAGTTTCAAGTATATATAATTTATAAGTATATGTTACAGACCAAAGATTGAAACATAATGACAGTAAAGCACCTATGTCAACTACATATCAAGCGCAAGCGGAAGAACAAACAGAATTACAATCAAAATTACTTTATCTCGCATAAAAGAATGCTTTTAGGCAATACCTTCTAATGAAAAATTCTCCATGCTGGTCCTGAAGAATTCCATAAACCATCCATGAAGCAAGTTGATTATACATGACCTGATGCCCATGCCAAAGAAGCCTATGCTTTGGGTAGAAGAATATTGATAAATACAAAAATATTCAGCAAAGAATTCATTTTGCAAGTTGATTAAGGAAAAAAGAGAAGAAGAAGAATTAGCTAGGCACTTGTTTTTTATCAAATAACTAGTACGAATAGCATTTCAAAATAGTTTTAATAAACCATGGTTTTATGCTGTCCCAGCTACTAGAAAGAGTTATACAAACATTACAAGTAACATCACAACTGCCTAGGACCACTGATGGGGCTAACTTCCAACAGTTATCTCAGCATATTAAAGTATGAAGAACAGCTAGTACAATTTTAAACACGATACTAGCATAAACCAAACAGTGCCCATATTCTAATATATTCCCGAGCTACACATTTAGAAGCAAGTAATTTAATTTTAAAGCATCTAATTAAGTAGTTTGTGAAATAGCCAGCACTTAAATTATATGGAATTAAAAAGAAGCATACCTCTGAATGCAGGCCTGTAGTTCAGGCACCCCACAGTGGCACCGCTTGTGTAAAAGGTTAAGAAGTTGTCCTCCACGAATATCATCTTGCTCAATCTCTAGAACAAGCTCATAGAGAGGTGGCAAAAGGACAAAAAACTGGAAAAACCATCCGCTAATAAGAATTTAAATATATATATATATATATATCAAAACAACAGTGAAACTCAACGCTTTGAGATCAAAATAATCAAAATGCCAACAAAGTATATTTCCAGATAAAACATATAATATAGAGAACTCAACAACAACCTTATTGAGACCTTGAGTTACAGTCGCCAAAATTGGCATGGTTTCAGACAATAATTTCTGCTCAATGTGGAGAACAGCAGACCTGTACACTGATAATATCTCAACGATGCCATTGGCAATAGCCCTTCTGTAGACACTCGGCTTTTCTGTTTTGCCTTTCGTTAATTCAGCAGCCCTTTCCAAAGGAGACACATTCACAGACCTAATCCAACTTAAATTCCTCGACTTAGTAGCAAAGCAGTCAAGTTCTCTGTAGTAAAATCCTAAAGTGATGATTTTCTCTATAAGATCCCTGCAGCAGCAATTTGATTCTTCAGCTCATCTTCTGACCATTATCCAATCAGCTTTTCAAAATTACGTTAAACTTCCTAAACAAACTGAAATTAAACTGAGCCTAAAAAGCAATGCAACAAGTTTAGACAATCAAACTCGACAAAATTGCGCGCCAATTGGCTAAGTCTAATAAAAAAAACCCTAAAAAAAACATAAATAAAAAGATGTCAATTACTTGCAGTAATATTTAAAAGGTAGAAATGGGTGTTTCAGGTAAATGTACCGTTCACTGGGTTGGATGAAGGAGATATCAGGAGCGAGTTTAAAGGTGCGTTCCTCGGAGATAGGACAGTCGGCAGATAATTGAATGCCGAGAGAGTTTTGGTGCTCCCGCTCGTCGATTATGAGATCTCCGGTGTATCCCAAAAGAGCTAGCAAGAGCTCGTGTAACATTTTTTTTTCCTCTGATTTACTCCCTTGTGCGAACTGAAACTGGCACTTCTACCTGTTTCTAAAGAATTATAATTTTCGAGTTTGAATTCAGCACCGCCCTTCGCGTCTGAATATATATATATATATATATATATAATTGATTTAATAAATTAATTTACGGTGTTTAAAATAACAATGTTATGTAGTATATTATAAATTATATAAAAATTATAAATTTATTAAATAATAACATATATTAATATTACTTATTATATGCTAACTTACATAATTTATTAAATTAATTATATATATAATTATTTTAAAAATTTTAAAATAACTTATTAAATTGTTTCACCATTAATAATTATTTAATTTTTTTAATATAATTTAACATATCTAACAATATATATATTTCGTGATAATAAAATGTATTAAATATTTTTTTTTTAATACGAAGTAAGAAGTACTTGAACTAAATTATTTAATAGGAAATACTTGAATTTTGTTTTTCTGGTCAATAATGATGAATTTTCAAATTTTGAATTAAGTGCTTTAAAGATTGTTTAATTTTAAAGATGATTGAGATATCTTCTTGCGTTAATATTTTTTATTTTTTAATAGTATTTTAATTTGATGGTATAAGAATATTTTTTTTTATTTTGACTTTAAAAAGAGAATTTGATGGGAAAAATAAAAATATAAATTTTATTAGTTAGAAAATTATGTAATACCAATTTTATCTTTAGTAGGCGATGGAAAAACTTAAAATACCTCTAAAAATCTGATTTGACCGACCATTTTGAAAAGGGATTTTTCCAAGTACTTTTGTTTTCTTTTTCAAGCATGATCCCTGTTCTTTCATTGATAATGTGTTTTAATTTGTCAATAAAGAAATAGTGTTTAAGTTTAAGAATAAAATGTTTCATGTGAGGGTGAAGAAGGTGAGCTCCGAGTGCTACAAGCTTGAAAGAAAAAGAGGGGTTTAAGAACTCGGCGCCGGTGAAGAAGAAGTTGAATGAGTTGGCCGAGAAAAAAAAAAAAGCAGTGAAAAGTTGGAGAATATGGATTGGGAGGACGCGTCCTTGCTCACAGATGACAACGAATGGCCATCCAAAACTCCCGGATTCAAGTAAGCTTATAGAAAATTGTTGTTGTTTTCTGATTGAGATACTCTTGAAAAAAGCCCTCTGGCTTTCTCTATCTTCACACACTCTTTAGTTACTGTAGTTGAAGTATTGAACATAGTTCAATATCTACCAATTTAACAACAAAGATTCAATAAGTAATCTAACTTTTGACAATGACGGCAGGGAAACATGGAAGAACATCAATCTGAGTTGAAGAAATTAGCCGAGAAGTTAATGGAAGTAATGGATGAGAACTTATATTGGGATTACCAAAGGGATACATCAAGAAGGCATTCAATGGTGGAGATGAAGAGAATGCTTTCTTTGGAACCAAGGTCAGCCAGTATCCGCCCTGTCCTCATCATGAGCTTGTGAATGGATATTGCATAACTTTTCTAGCTAATTAAAATTTTAAATAAATACCAGCGTTTTCATTTTTGTCAATTTTTTTTTTTTTATAGAATCATGCCCATCGAAATAAGGTAAAAAGGTAGTTTCATACTATCAAATCAAAATTTTGTTAAAAGAAATTAAAAATATTAATAGATAAAAATTTTCATCCATTTTAAAAATTAGGGCTATTAATCTTCTAATTTTATATTAGTTGGGCGTTGTGATGTCTACGATTACAATTTATAAACATTGTGATTTCAGGCCTCATCAAATGAATTTGTATTTTGAGCGCAACTTATTTATTTTAAATTTGATATGTTTCTTATTTATTTTTATACATCATATTTTTTTATTATGTATTTATTTATGATAAAAAATATGAATAAATAATTAAATATTTATAATTTAAAGTAAAATATAAATGCTAGACACTGATTATACCAATATTTTTACACTTTTATAAAATAATATTATTAATTTATTTAATAATATTATATTATTGATGATAAATAATAAAAAAGATATCTAAAACAGTTAGCCCAAAACTTGAGGGTCCATTATTTATTGACTTTTTTTTAATAAAGAAGATTTTTAATTTAAAATTTTTAATATAAATAATTAACAAATTATTGTCTATCGATGTCAAGACGTAGAAGAAAAGTGTAGCTTCATTTCATCTTTTTTAAATGAAAGGGTTTCAAGAAAGAAATACATTTTTAATTTTTTTTAGATTAGAAAAACCAAACAATTTCTTTTTCCTCCTAATTTTCTTTGATTGGATAGATAGTTTTCTGATTCTCTGCGCATGTACTTTAACTTAACTCACGTATGCACCCAATTAACGACTCCGTTATCCTGTTTATAGTATACTGGGTTATTAGTTAAAAAAAAAGTATCAACTACCATGCACGTGCGTACGTATAGAATTACATGATTATTCTTTTTATATTATAAATAAAATTTTATCACTTATTTGTTGCTCGATAATTTCTGTCAGAAAATAAATTAAAACAATTTTTAATCAATAAAAGTTATAAAACATTTATCAGATAATTTTTGGTACTTAATTTCTTTGTTTGATTAGTTTATAAAACATTTTTAATCATTTTGTGCCAAAAATTAATAAATCAAAATTTTTAATTAATAAAACTTATAAAACATTTATGATAATTTTTGTACTTTCTTAGTTTGATAGGTCTGTTTAACATTTTTTTATCATGTTATTTTAAACAATATTAGTTTTTTTTTTAAAAAAAAAAACCAATCAGATAGTTTGTTGTATCAATTGTCTTGAAAATAATATTAGTGTTTTATCTAATTATATTTCTATTGTGTTAAATAAGTTTAACTTAAAATTGTTATTTTTTTAATATTTAAAAAAAATTGTTAAGCAATAATTATGAAAACATGATATAAAAAATTATAATATTTGTAAATAAATGTATTCTTAATGCATATGAAAAAATATGTTTAAAAATTATAAATAATAATAAATACAACATTGAAACAACTACTAATAAACCACTACAAAAAGATTGATGGTGAATATATCTTTTAGTAAATACATTAATGATAATAAATTACACTTCCAACAAGTTGTTACCCTATTAATCCAATCCGATCATTGTATTAATATGAAAAAAAACATTATTTTATAACAAAATAAACAATTAGATTTTCTCCAATATTCCAATAAATCAAAGTAACAACATCCAATTTAATCCAAATCATTTATTGCGAGTTCATAACCATTCATTACATTATTTTTTTTCTAGAGGAAATGTATTACGAAAAAAGAGCCAACAAAACTAGAATGAATAATAAACATGCATGATGCATGCATATTCATACTCCATAGCATCCGAATGGGGAAATTACTGACGGTAATGGTTGAACAACATTATGATTATTATCATCATAAATATTTATTTAATTATGTGTTACGAGGGGTGCACCCAACGTTAACATTTAACCAGAAGGGCAAGCCGAGAGAGATGTTGCGAGGATTGCTATTTGCTTGTTATTCTCATCTGAGACTGAGTGAGCTCGGACGATCGATCAGGATTCACGACGCTCATTCACTAATTCCTGTGATGTTTTTCTATTGGAAGTTCTCTCAAACGTATTCCATATTAATTAAGTGATTAAGTTTCTTCCTTGAAGCAAAAGAAATAAATAATTAAACTTGATATTTTTTATTAGAAAAGTGGAAAATTGACATGGTCAAACCAATTTAATACCGGCCCGGTCATGGACCTCATTGCGAAAATAATAATCTTTACCTACCGAAGCACGGGACTCTTGCATTGCATTTGCTTTCTTTCATTTGCTTCTCGTGACATTTAAACAAAAATTAATGAGGAAAACGCTTGATATCTAGTTTTAAAGTGCTTAAATTTTTGCCATCATGAAAATTATCTACCTGTGTGGCCAGTGTGATACATTAAGATAGTTCATATATCAAATGTTGCAGAGGACCTTATGATGAAAAATCTTAAGCAGTAATTAACCATTGAAAAAAATGGAATAGTATCCTCAATTCTTTGAATACGAAGAAGAACGATACGCGGCACAATTCTCCACTGGCTTTCGCTTGTGCTAATGCTCTCAAAAAGTGAATGTAAACAGCAAGTTAGTCTGCAGAAGAAGCAGAAAGTAATGAAACGTAGGTTTTTACATAAAGTTGAACCACATGCATAATACATTACCTGGCTTGAAGCTTTTTCTTTCAGCTTCAGAAGGTGAAGAGAGAGAGAGAGATGGGTAAGGTGAGGAACCCATGTTGGAGAAGGGGAGCACGTGCAAGGGATTTAGTGGCAATATTTGAGGGAAGCCAAAGAGTTTGCACGTGCCCTGCTTCTCCAACAAGGAGCTGCTCGCCCACTATAACCATATGCAAGCTAAACTGTAAGCTACTTCCCATATGCGACTTTAAAAAATGGTGAAGAAGCTTGGATATTTATAGGAAAAGAGCGTAGAGGGAGTGTGTGTGCGTGCTTGTCTTTCTTTAAAGGCGAAGGAAGGGGAAGAGCAATGAGTAAATTTCGAAGTGTTGGTGTAGATAAAAATCTTTGGCAGTGGCAGAGCCAAAAGCCATGCCATGCCATGCCATGCAATCATGGTTGGCACGCAAAAGAAAAAGAATTCAAAGTAAAGATAAGATTTCTAAGGAAGACCAAACAGGGTCTTGTCTGCCTTAATTTCACAAAAGCCATCAAGGTATTAGCAGAAGAAGAAGTCTCTGAAAACCTATGTAACGAGATAAAACTTCTGTTTTAGATACACCATATTTACTAGCCTTTGGATCAAGAATCTATTGTCATGATTTTGGCTCCCGCTTCATACATAGGGTCCACATTAGTGGGTCAGCCTTTAAATTTCTTTTGGAAAGACCTTGTTGGTGCAATTAGTAAAAGAGAATAATGAAAGAGTGCACGTAGGCTTTGCGTGTTGAGCGCAAGCTTTTGAGTGTGGTGTGGTGTGGTGAGGTGAGGTGAGGTGAGAATATTAGAGATGAGTTTTTGAGACAGCAATGAAACGAGGCCTCCCTAGGTAGATATGATTCCCTAATCCCTATGTGGAATAGGGGGCCCCAAAATTTATGGTGGTTTCATCAAACATCGAAGAAAATCAAACAGATTGATGATCATAAGCTACTAATTTCCCATAAGCGCTAAAGCAGAGAAAATGAAGAGAGAAAATGAAGAAGCACTGGCTGAAAAGTGACCATTTCAATTTTCATAGGTGCTATCGTCTTTTCTGTTGAAGAAACTCAGCTTAAAGCTTGACGGAATTGGATGGTAACATTAATGAGTCGGTGAGACAGAGAGATGTTGAAAATGGGGCTTTTGAAATGGATGGAAGCGTTGTCACAGTGAAATCACCATTTTTGTCTTGTGGAAGAAGAACATAGATTTGAGGCATGAAGTCATCATCAAATCTAGGGACATAAATGCTAGCGTGTGCACCTTGCACTTGTGGTCTTTGTAGTAAATGCTTTATTTGGTCACACACTCATATCTTATTCAAATGCACTCATGGTTCCAAGAAGCTAAATTCTACAGTGCTTGATGCATGTGTTTGACTTTGCCCAAGCCAACGGAACAGCAACAAAACAAAAATAATTCTGACGCAATAAAAACACGGTTTATAAATCATACTTGCTATATAAAGTGTGTATTAAGATCAAATGCGCCAGCCCATGCCCCTGTAAATTTCCAAAGCTTTTGTTTTGTTCGTCAAAATAAAATTTTCTCCCCTGTATATACCCATTACCAATAGAATTGGTACAACTTTCAAAATTGGTTGGTTTAAGATTTCGGAAGAGGGAAAATCGGCCCATTACATTTACATTATGCCCCTCTCCATCACCCAACCAAGCTTCATTATACCCGTGCAACTTTGGGTGCTGGAGGAGGGCTCATATTCAAATTTGTCCAAAACATAATTTCTACCCATTAAAAGTATAAGTTACTGAGCAAGAAACTTTGCGACCAAATGGAAATTTATATGCTGATACAAGTTGATTTATATTTAAAATTCACTTGAACCACATAACGCATCCTGATCTGGTCCACATTGTAGACTATGTACTCATTGTACAACAAATTAGCCTGCAAGAAGGATAAAAATTCACTGCATCTCTTTCGGTCATTCAAGGAAATTATATACTAATAAATTACCAGTACTAAGGTTGTAATTCATTTTCTGAAAATAAAAAAAAAATCTCTTAGTTGTAATGTTTCGCACCTTGGAGCTCAATTGTGCTTTTGGCTTTCCAAGAGGAACGATAATATCATCCTCAAATGTCTGAGCTTCCAATGGATCTGGGGCAGTCTGACCAACCCCCTTTGTGCTGCACATTGCAATTAAATTATATTAATTTCACCAAGCCATTTAAAAAATGCTTGGAATTTTAAATAAAATAGCAGGTTTGTTTTCTCTTTTTCTTCTGCTGAAGCCTGAATGGAAGAGAATAGAATCAGCAGTCCTGCTCTTGGCATTTAAGTCCACATTCAAAATTCGCTTGGCCAGAAAGATTTTCCTTACAGATAACACTAAGTTCCATACAGGTATATACAATGCATGCAACTGCTTATGAAGTCTAAGACTCAAAGATGGAATCATGAATTACTGAACTCAAACTAGCAATCACACTGGGAAATCGTCACACATCAATCCTCAAATTAAGAAATTCCACTTGGTCAGAGCAAGTCAGATAAGCTTGATACCAACTTCTAATCAATAAAAATAGGGGAACACACCTTAGCTTCCCCTCTGGCAACTTATCAGCATCATAATTTGCATGCAGAAGCTCAACCATGTCACCAACCGCAACCTAGAATGTACATAGTTCAGCAATGTTGAGAGTATTCAACAATAAGGAAGACATGACAATATTACATTGCCAGGACAGGAGTGGGTTAATAAAGGAAATTCTGCCACAAGAA
This sequence comes from Ailanthus altissimus, assembly GCA_946807835.1. Taxonomy (NCBI): domain Eukaryota; kingdom Viridiplantae; phylum Streptophyta; class Magnoliopsida; order Sapindales; family Simaroubaceae; genus Ailanthus; species Ailanthus altissimus. Next base: position 30,106,867 of record OX327684.1, read on the forward strand.
AAGATGTTCTCCATGAAAATTACTCCTGCATACTGAATAAATCAACATTCTTTTTGAACCAGAGGAGATGTAGCGGGAAAAAGAAAATGTAAAAAAGAAGATGAAAGAGAATCGAATTCTTTGAGTACATATACATAAAATATTTTTTCTTCATCAAAAGATAAATAAATAAAGGGTCGATTCTCAGACATCTAGCTAGATGAACAAGTAATTTATGTACCTCAATCTACAATATTAATGAATATGTGTGGTGAGCCATATCACTTAATTTGCCATCAATGTACACAAAAATTCAAATTTTTGTGGGATGAGAAATTTTCATTTATGATCTCTGGACTACATCTACCCATTCTTAGTTACTAATAATGATCTCTACATTTACAGGACAAACAAAAACAAACCTCACACAAAAGCAGCACACCAGATGTAGCAGAACGAGAAGCATAACAGTAATTTGCACTTTTGGAGAACATATCAGCAAAGTAAACCCCCTTCCCAAACATGTAACCCGTTACGGGTGCTTCAGGGGGAGCAATACGCAGACCTGCAGTTTTACTTGGTATAAGTTGCATTCAAATATTTGCGGTCATCATGGAACACGGACGTACATGGACAGGTTAGTTATAAAGAGGAATAACTGCATAAAATAATGACCTTGAGATAAAATGCCAGTCCAGTTTGTGAGCCGAGAACCATGCCATAAAAGCATTCTATTTTTTGAATTGGAGAACTGCTCGAATGAGAAAAAGACAGCAATTAGGCTAAATAATTATTGTATAATCATGAAAATATCAAATAGAAGAAATACTTCACATGTGAGCGATAATTCATGGCTAGAATTATGAAACATTACCTTCTTGAAGCACTCACTTTCACCCTCTCTTTCTGCCCTGAATATTTGAACAATGTCAACAGTGTATGAGGAATGTGTTTTTGCATGAGTGTTCAGCATATACTTGGCAATCTGAACATGGCCAAGATGGAATGGGTATCAAATTAAAGACCAAAACAAGTCAAACTTAACAAAAACAAAGTTCAAATTCTGCAATTAAAACTTATGGGCTGCATTAATTTTATGTACCATAGAGAATTCCTCTGAATCAACTTCAAGTGGTAGGAGTTGACAATGAAGACGCTGGTAATGACAATACAAGGGATCATCCTACGATGCCAAATTCTTCAGTCAGAGAACCATAGAGGATGGTGAACATAACAAGCAATTATGAATAAAATAACAAGCAAACACCAAGGTGACTTTTGAAAAAGAAGAGAGAGAAAAAAATTTCACCTCAAAAGGTGTTCACTTATATTAGATGTCATAATGATGAATTTCACAACTTAAATTAATTACAGAGTACCACTAGCCAGAAAAGAACAACATTCAAATGGGCTTTTTCTTTTTTCATCAACTTTTCTTTTAAAAAAAATAAAAAAAAAATAAAATAAAAGAAAAGGAAAGCCAATTACAATATAGGAAATAATATTAAAACAGCTGGGATATGAATGACTCTCATGATATCAATCTTATAAGAAGTTGAGAGAGTTCATATTATCTCAATGAAAATCAGTGCTTCTGGAAAATCTACTCCCCACCTCTCAAAGCAAGGAATGAGAATGACAGCCATAAAAGATGTTTGTCGAATAACAAAATGCTACTAAACACCAATTGAAGTACAAAAGAAATAATAATAATAAAAGGTGGAAATAAGAAGGTTGATTTTAACAGCATATCTTGAATCATGAATCCTAGATATATATATACTATTGCAGTTCATTTGAGTTTTAGAACTAATGGTTGTGATAAAAAGACTACATGCTATTTTGCATCTATTGTTTATATTAGCATGTTAAAACTTAGCAATGATGCCTTTCAGAATCTCTGACAAAGAAGAAGATTAAACAGAAATACCTGCATCCCAGTATCATCCGCCAACAACTTTGTTGCAACTTCAATTTCACCCAGAGCTTCAACCTTCAAGTACATAAAAGGAGATGTGTAATGGTTCTTTGAAATTTACAGCAACTCAGATAAATTTCCTCATGTAAAATGAATATCATTGATAGACTGCAAGACTAAGTTATGTAGAAAGATAAATTTAAAGATTGATCTACTGAAGTTGTTAAGAGAACAATTAAAACCCAAGAGTAGAGGTTTAAACAACAACAAAGCTGGATGTGTTAAATAAAGATGAAAAATAATCACCATTTCCAACTTCAGTTTCAACTTTTGAGGGGTGTCAATGACAAAGTTACCTGCCAGAATTGATATTCCCAAGTTAGATTTCTCTTCCCAGAAAGTAAAACACACAAATGCAGTTGCAGTATGCTGAGTTTCTCATAGTATGGTCAACAAGTATGCCAAGAACTTAAGAGAGAGAGATGGAGAGAGACTCACACATTTTATTAAATCCAAAGTCATGAGGTATAGCAGTGTAGAATTCTCTGCAACAAAAATGCTGATTAAAAAGAGAGTCCACACTTCTTTGAAGTTAAAAATAAGCATTTTAATCTAATTAGAGGAAAAAGAAGAATAACCAACATTATATATCATATATGTAGCATCAGGCATTACTTGTGAAATTCAAGCACCTTTAATCAACCACAAAAAGTGTCTGTTTACACAAACAATTCTTACCCACTTAATTGCTCCAATTTTTTTCTATCTGGCTGGTAAATAACATCAGCTATCATCTTCAAGACTTCATAACCCTATATAAGCAAAGAAAAAAAACTTATTAGTTATCCCTCAGAGTAGGCTGAAAGAGAAAAGACAATAATATCATGCAGCTTAAAATTGCAAACCATAAAGAATGGTAACAATTAATTAAATTGGGTTCAACTATTTTTGGTTAAAATTCGAAATGAAGTAGGGAATTACACACATTGCAATAATGTCATTAACAAAAATGATTCGAAGTTACTAACAATGTTGGAGTAATTAATTAGATGATCTTAGTATTCTTTCCTCCAATATAAAAGGAAAGGAATCTCTGCAGTATAAAAAGTGTTCCTTATGACAATAAATGTTTGAAATTTGAAAACAGGCAACATTTCCACAACATGTTTATATAAAACGTGGCTATTAGTTTGACAGTTCTACTTCTCCAGCATTTTATCTCTAGAAGAAGTACATGAGATTAGCAAGGTTGTAGACATCACATCTTTAAAATCAGAAGAAAATTTTGCACCAAATGCAAGATTTACGCCAAATGTGATATCCTTACTTAACAATTAGATTTTATCCTTAGCTAATCCTGTGTAAATTTAACCACGGAAATTGCAGCTTATGTTCTCTGCAACATCCATCTTTGTATGACTACCTTACAGTATGCCTTGTATTTTATATAATCACAGAAATAATAAATTTTAGCACATTAATGAGTATATCTTGCACCATTACAATAATTAGAAAAGGGGGGAAATTGCATAACTCAAACACTTACCTTTAAAATTGTTGATTTGCTAAGTTTCCCAAGTGGCAACTTATTAGCATTGTATCCTAAGAGATAGAATATGCAAAATTACCATTGGTAACAGAGTAACTCAGGGGATCAAAAAGCATAATAGATAGAATAGAGGTTATATAGTTAATTGAACTCCAATAAAATTACTTTCAATATCCAAAATAATAATAATAATAACTGAGAATGCTTTTAGATTATATAATCTGTACCCTCCAATAGAAACTAAATGACTGATACTGACCTATTTCCATCATTTGTTGCTTCATCATGCTGATATTGCATATAAGAGAGATAAATTTTGCAACACGTGGCTCAAGTTTTGTTTCCTGAGGTTGAACATTTATAGTGGAACCAGGCTTCTCGTTGACCTGATAATCATAATTCAAAACTGAGAAGTAGACCACATAACATGCAGAAGTTCGTAAAAGATTGAACTTATTGTATAAAAGAGAACAAATTCAGGAATGTTGCTTTAGTACAAATAGGGTAAAACCTTTCATTTTCCTTTTTCTGAATTGGAAGAACAACCATTTTCTGAGAAAAAAATCCAGGAAAAGGAAAAGAAAAAAAAGAAAGTCGAGATATTAGGTGCTAAAATAACTCACGACTGAATCCTCCATTTCATTTGAGCTATAGTCCATTTCCAACCACGTGTAACACTTGGGGTAAGAAGTGAACTCCCGTCGGTCAGACCAGCAGTTCCGGGTCTTGGCAAAGAACTTCTGCTCAAACTCATTAAGTGCAGTTTCCAGTGAATTATAGGGCCCAAATATCTTGTCCTGACCCTTCACACCAACTCTACCCCATCTACTATATACCATGTATTGCCCACCGCCATCAGATTCTGCATCCACATTTGTAATTAAAATTATATAATTTTTTATGAAAACCAGTGCAAATGCCATATCGCTGTCATATTTATGCTACAGGATCGGCATAAATCATTTTCCATTTCATTTCAATTTTGCAATTATCATCATTATCAAAATAACTTTGTATGCCAAACCATGAGAATGGATTCTCGCTAGATTCACCAAAACCCAATTCAATAGGCCATATGCCACCAAATATATGATGTTTCTCACATACAACAACTACAAATAGATGATAGCATATAAATAGTTTAGAGAGAGAACCTAGGAGTTGTATCACATAGAACTTGTTATTGTTATCCCCAACATTTGTCTGATTTAACATGGCATCATATATATTATCACCCTGCATGAGAAATCAAATTCAAACTAAACTTTAAACAAATAAATAAATAATAAGTGTTCAACGAAATCAGCTACAAATGACTACCATAACTACAGGACTTGCCTTCTGAAAAACGTGATAGTGAGTCTTTATGTGATCTGGAAGCCACTGATCCAATACTGCAGCACCCTTCTTTGTTGCCCTTACAATTTTCTTGTCCGTGCCATCATTTACTTCTTCTTCAACTGCCAAAAAAACATCATTATAATGAATTCCGAAAAATAACAATAAATAGAATCAAACGAAGCCAGTTATCACTGATATATACTAAACCTGGAGGAAGAGTATCCTTAGAGCCATTCTCCTCAACGTCTTTACAAAGTCTGTCAAGGAGTTCTTTCTTGGTACCAGTTTTGGGCAACCCTCTAAGATCAGCTTGCTCGCGCAATTGCTTAACACCCATTTGTCGAAAGTCCTCAATGGCTTTTATTTTCTCCGACCCATTCGAGTCTAACTCATCAGACTCCCTTCTTCTCTTCTTGATACCATCTGACTTCTTATTTTCTTCTTCCATAGCCTCTTCCAGTCTCGTTACCTGTAACAATTCACAACAAACAGTTAACGCTTAACAATCTTTTAGCGCAAAATTAACCCGTTAAATAGAAGGTAAAAAAGAAGAAATTGACCAAAATGGCTTTGGTTCCGGCGGTGCTAAGTCCACGCTGGGCAAGGTTGGCTCGAAGTTGGTGTACTTTGAGGTTGCTTGCCATTTTTCAGATTATTAGCAGAAGCAGATTTTTTGAAGCTTTCGCGATAAGAAAGCGGGTTTGAAAAAGAAGGGGAGAAATGGGACGATTTATATAGCGCGCACGGCCAAACGATAAGTGAGTAAAACGACTTGGCAAGTCGTTTTGGTGAAGAAAATTGTTGAGTAAGCTTTTCTTTGCGCGTTTTAGATTTGGCAGGTGCAATCAGATTTGGTTTTACATTTCGATAACGGTCTCGGGAGGATACAACAAATATTTTATATCTAGAATAATACGTGTACCAGTGTAACGAGTGATAAATAAGTAGTGACATGGTTGATTTAAATCGAGGCGACGTTATATTTTTAAATGATATTTTAAATTATATGTTTTTTTTTTTTTTTTGAATGTCATTTTTTTTTTTTTTAAATTATATGTTAAGTCAAGTAATATTATATTTTTTAAATGATATTTTAAATATTATATTAAATAATTAATAAATGATAAAATAAAATAATTTTTTAAATAATAAATTACACTATTTTATCTATTAATAATTTCTTAACACATTATTAAGTTAAAAAAATTTAAAATATTATTTAAAAAATATAACATTATTTTTAAACAGTACAAATGTTTTTTTAAGTAGAATGACAAAGTATACTTTTGTTCCTTATTTCATAAATGGGGGATTGATCTTTTTATAATAGCCAAATGTGATTATTGTATTAAAAAAACTAATAAGTTTAAATGATGATTAAGAGATATTAATGTTAAAAAATTTTGAAATTTAAAAAATATTTATAATAGACACAAATTATAATTTATAGAGATAATATTATAAATACTCTCAAAATATCGTATAATTTTATTAATATTTATTAATTTATAAAATAGATAATAATATGCTGAGAATTTTTTATTAAAATTAATTAAAAATATAATAATATCAATATTTTAATATTATATTATTTAAATATATTTTATCTTTTGTCCAAACTCTTTTGCGTCCAAACACTTTTATTTTTGGACTCAAACAATTATTCTGTATTTAAATAACACTCTAAAATAAAATAAAATAAAATAAATCTTTTATTTTTAATAATATTACAACTTATTATTTAAAAAAACGAATATTTTATACTTTTATTCGTTTTTTTTAACATAAAATGAATATGTTAATAAAGTAATAATTAGAAAAATTATAAACACAGGTTTGAAGACGAAGAGATTTGAAACTGGGCTCTCGAGATCTGAAGACACAGGAGCATCTTCATCGCTGCAGGCCTTTGAGCTCCTCGCCGCCGCGAGCCCCATCGGCGAAACAGTTCCTTTCCGTCGCGAGCCAGGTCCTCATTACCGACATCATGGGTTGTAGATTGTGGGTTCCAAATGTAGCAGCGGCGACGCCGTTCGAGGCTGTGGTGCCGACGGTGGACCACAAGGCGGGGTGGCAGAGCCGTCGTCCATCTCTGCCGCCTCACAAGGCCTTTCCAACGGCCACCATCCTTCTCCACAACCGCTGTATCTGAAATTGATTGGTACTCAAAAACATGCAACTTCCATATTTTATTGGGTATTGGGTTGTGCTGCATCCGATTACTAAACTAAACTATTTTCATTATTTTGTGCTGCTAGATGTTATGCTCGTCTTCATCCAAAGGCTGTAAACTGTCGTAAGAAAATATATGGTCACAACAATCAGGTCCTTTGGTCTTTCCCATTTCATTAGATTCCATGTTTGTTTGCTAATGGCCATCTTTAATGGAGTTCTTATCTTTTTTTCTTTTTTTTTTTCATTTCTTACCGTTGAGGCCCAAGAAGAAGACTCTTGACTGCATCTGTGTTTTTAGGCTTGAATTAACTTTTGATCTTATATGCCATTGTTTTTGCAGTTCCTGGTTTTATAAATATGTTTGATTTGAACTAAAACTATTGAGTTGTTAAATCGTAAAGGATTCAATTGACACTCAGGTGCATTAAATCTTTTTGTGTGATGATATGGGCACATCTCTAGCTATTTGTTTCAAAGTCAAACGCGATATTGTTATGGAAGATATTATATTTTATGTTTATGACGTTAAAAGTTCAGGCATGTGTTTTGACAATGATTTTCTATGAAAATGGCTTCAGTGTTTGTGGGCGGCAGTGATAATGAAGAGGGATTTGATTAAATAATTTTTTTCGGAGTCAAATAGTTATTTCATCATTTTTAATATTTAAAAAGGTAATTTAATTTTTTCTTATGTAATTCTGTTAATTATGATAGAGTATTCTTTAATAATTGGGTATAGTTTATTTTTTAAACTAGTGAGTATTACTTAATTAAGCAATATTTTAAGGACATATGTGATAATATCCCCAATTTATAAGTTAAAGTATGTAAATATACACTTCAAAGATAATTTTCGTATCTTTTCGGCCCTATATTATCCCAGTGCAATATAACGATATATCCTCCGGCATTCAATAATATATTCTATAAGAGTGCACTCTTAAATATATAACTATAAAACAACTATTTCTCTCTCTCTCTCTCTCTCTTTTTGGGGTAATAAAGTGACCTATTATAAATGGTAAATACTTTTTTCATTTAGGACACTACTTTCCATGTGCATCTTTTTATTTATAATCGTTTGATTAAAATATAAATTTCTTTAAAATGAACCAATATCATTAATGGTGGTAACATTTACATATAACATGAAAAATGTGCAATTTCATTTCAGTTAGATTTTGAAAATGTATCAACTCAAATATTGTAATTACAATTAATGTGTATTTTAAAATATATAAAATATACAATAATCTTTGTTTATTTCAAAATACATAAACAAATATTAGAGAATAACTAGAAATCAATGTATGTGTATTGATGCCTTTCGAATTATGAATCAATCATTAAATAATTAATCTTGTCTTAAAATAAAGTGAAACATAAGGTTTTTATGAATCAATATTTTTTGGTGTGAGCTATATGACTAGTTACCCACATTGAATTCTTTACAAGTGAGCTATTATGTAATTTGATACTTTTATAATCTTATACTAAGCTGTAATTCACAAGTGCATTAAAGAATATTTATCTAAGCTCTTATAAGAATTTACACAATTTCACATTTATATAGGTGAATTTTCAAAGTATATTTTGTAGTTTAAACATACCATCATATAATATTAAATAATATTAAATTATAAAGTTCATTAAGAGTATCAAACTTAACATTTTCACTATATGTTAAGTATTATTTTGTTTTAGAAAATATAATGATATAAATAAAATAGTGCAATAAAAAAATTTAAAAGATATAAAATTAATTATTTAATAAATATTTGACAAGTTATTTAAAATATAAAAAAAATATTAAGATCAAACTAGTGAAGTATTCCATATAAAACATATCTATAATAATCCAACGTATCTCTAATATCTAAATTTAAAGAAAGGGAAAACAAAGGCCGGTATGGGCCTAGGGCACTGCAGCCTCTCGTCAAATACCTCGGAAGAAGGCCCATTTTGTATGTGGTTGCCACTTAAAACACAAACAAAATCCGAAAAGCGTGATCTCATTTCCCCACCCTCATAATCGGTTCGGAGGTCACCGAGTTAGAGGATCGTTTATTTACCGGTACTCTCTAGTCTCTCCTTCTCCAGTTCAGTTTTTCATGGTTTTAACACCTCGTACGACGCGTTTTCTACAGTACGAGTTTTTTTTCTTCTTGTCTTTGCTGATAATTCTTGTGTCTGCTGTTTCTTTAACACTTGATAGCTTACGAAGATACAAAAAACATATGGCTCAACAACAAGCAGCAGGAGATCAACAGCTTGATTCACAGCCACAATCGGCAGCACCGCAGCCTTTAAGAGAAGACATGATATCTTGTGTGACGGCATTGGAGGCTGCTTTGCTTCCGTGCTTGCCCGCTCGAGAGCTTCAAGCAATTGACCGTTCTCCTCATCCTTCCCATCAGAGTCAGTCGTTACTTCTAATTATTGTTTTATGTATATTCTTATCTCTGATTTATTGCATGCATCATCTTACTCTATTTTAGATACTAATGTAAATTCCCTGTTTCGTTTTTTTTTTTTCTCTTCTTGTTCTCATTGTGTTTCCATTTATTACCAATTATTTATTTCTAGAATCAATCAATTTCAAATATTCGTGTCAAATTTGCAAGTTATTATAGCCACAGGGTTGGCTTGATTTTGGATAATGTCCTATAGATTATTTTTCCGTTAAGCTCCCGTGTGGTCGATTTGGATTAAGAAACCATATCGCCTTCAAATTCTTAGAGAATGATTGTTCATATGTCTAATGTTACACAATTATCAGCGTAAATGAATCCTTGCCGAGTAATATATAAGCCAGATTTTCACCTTCAGAATACAATTATTTTCTGATTATGGAATGAAAATTATTTCATGCAGTTTTGGAAAGGATGTAGTGGTAGGAAAAAAAAAATTACCATATTTATGGGTGGTTACTGGATGATTGTATTAATCAATGCTGATGTTAGCTTGAATTGTTCAGCAACAATTCTTTGGTCATAAAATGTTAGAACTGTACAACAAAGAATACCAGTAATTTGTGGTTCTTTAATAAAAGTATGTTGTATACTGATATAGAAAAGCTACATAGAGGAGCCATGTTTTGCTTTCCAAACCATAACTGTTATTAATACTGTGACCTTATTTTGACAGTCTTAGAAGATTAAAAGATGTGGTATATGTAAGCTTGCGGGGATTCAATATTTTGATTCATAGACAGATGCCAACATCCCTTGTCCCCTCGAGTTCACTCTGTTGTCTATTTCCGTATTAGTAAATTTCATGACCCTTTCAGAAAGGAAGGAAAGGGAAATGATTTTCATAACAAGTTGCTGATAGTAAACAAAATTTTGAAATTAAACCAGAGAAGTGGAGAAGTTAACGTGGCCAAACAAGCCTTCGGTCATTGATAGTTTCAGTTGCATTTCAAGTTGCACTTATGAAGACTAAAGATTTCATGATTGAAATTCTTTTGCTTTATATCCTGAAAATAGATTTAACGTGTTTGTGTCATGGATCAAGTTCTAACTACTTGAATTATTCAATGAAATACTTTCAGAATATACTGTTAGATCCATCCAACAAACAGTACTTTCTTTCTCTCTCTCTCTCGCTTTCGCGTGCTGGCTGATGGGTCATGGGTTTAGTTACTTTATTACCTGGTGACAATCATGTACTTCAGAAGATTCTAAGATTGCCATGGCTGTAGATGTTTAGTCTATAAATACATAGTCGAGATGAAATGTATTACTTTTGCCACCAAAGTGCGCCTTCTTAGTTATCCATCACTAGTTGCGAGTGTGAACAATGCAGGTAGATTGTTGTGTGCAAGATTGAATCAGGCTGTTATAAATATTCTGCATTTGCATTAAATTTTGAAGTCTTTGCCATCTCATTTTCTTGTATATGAAGATTAAAAATTCTCTTTATGAAGAGTATAGTTCAAGTGATGCTGTTGAAGTGGATGGCTTTTTGTGGTGCCTCTTGCTTATGGAATACATGGTTGATATTAACATCATATGTACTCATGTTGTACACGGTTTTGTCGTTCCATCTTATGTACGTGGTGGAATGGTAAATTCATTTTGAGCTGTATCTGAACATAATCATTCCTCAGTCTCTCATGCATCTCTGATCATGAAAGTAATGGTGGAAATAGCATTTAAACGAATACCCTTTAAATATCCCTGTGCTTAAACATTGATGTTCTGATTTACTGTACCTTGTGCTAAGTTGATTCTTGTTATTGTTATCTGGACACTTGGTGAGAATAGCATCCTATGAGAATGTTCTTGACTCATAGTGGCAAAAATACTGAAATGTTTTATTTATTTGTTACCAAGTTACTGGACCTTCTGATTTAGGTTTTAAAGGTTATGAACATTGTTTAGTCTTTTATGGAACTGCAATATTTGTATATGGTACTAGATGAATATGTAATGAATGTGAGCAGTGGTTGCAAGTGTATACAATAACTTACTGCACATATGCATTGATTTACGCCAATGCTAAAAACTCAAAATATGCTTTTGTGATTGTTTCAGTTGATGTGGAAAGGTATGCTAGAGACTTTATGGAGGCCGCCAAGAAGCTTCAACTGTACTTTATTAGCCTGCAACGGGAGGATCAGCCAACCAAGGCTGAAACACTTAGGAAGGTAATTTTTCACTACTGTTTTTGATTGCGCCAGTAACTTGTGGATTATTGATTGGGCACCTTTACAAAGCATCTATCATGCTTCAAACAGGAGATTGCTATGATGGAAGAAGAATTGAAGACTAAAAATGAGATCATCAAGAAACACGAGAGACTCATCCAGGGATGGAGGAAAGAATTGAAAGATCAATTGGATAAACATAACACTGAACTGGAGAGAGTATAGTTGGTCAAAAGAATCTCATTTGCAATGCTGTTTGTATAACTCCCTATAAATGTGTTCAATCTTTCAAATATCTTTTGGACTTGAAGCTGCTAAAAATTAAAACTTGTTCGTTTCTGCGGGTAAAGATGATTTTTTTTTTGTTTTTTTATAAAAAAAAATTAAATTTCTTGCTCTGGTGGAGTAAAGTGGCATTGCAAAGTCTGCTTGCGTGAGATCAAACCAGATGGTGAGTCAGCCAAGAGGAGTTGGTTCGAGAGCTATGATGCCGTCCTTGGCAAAATAAAAATAATTAAACAGAAGCAAGTGATGAATGAAATACTCTCCTTTCAGCTAGCATTCGCATGTTGTCAAACTTAAAAATTCGCAGTATCAAATTTGTGAAACAGAAAAAGTACCAGGCTCAATAGTTTTACAAAAATACATACACTGATCTTCATGTAGTTCATCAGTTAAACTACTTTGTCATTCTCAAAGTCAATAAAGCGCAAAAGAATTCAGTTGAATCATATTCATACATCTAACAAGCTACTGACTTCTGTGAAACTCGGAATGTAACAGGAAAACTATGGAATAGCAGACATGACATGGAACTAGATTGATGACAATATTTAAGGTTAAATGCCACACCGGTAATTGAAAGTTGGCAGATGTTATCAACACCCAGCATCTACTTCTTGGCATAGGAAATCAACAAGTTCTGTTGGCCCATTTTGAAACCTTGCAGTGCCTGCATTGCAACTGTTGCCTGCATCTCGTCTCCATATTCCACAAAGGCAATTCCTGGCTTTGCTTCCACCATCCTAACCTCCTTAAAGCCAGGGAACTGGAGGAAGAACATTTGCAGTGCCATTGGATTTGTATCATGGGGAACATTTTGAACAAATAAGATGTTATTCGGTGGAGCTGGGGCCTCCGGGATAACAGCTTTTGCGCCACCCGGATAAGGTATTTGTGATAGCTGTACCATTTTTTGAAAGATAGAGAAGGTAAGAATCATAGGAACGATAATTAGATATTAATCCAAAGAATTAAAGGAACCAACTATGCTTCTTTCTATGATTCTTCAGAAACAGGAATGAAACAATGCATCAGACAACAATGGAACCCTTGTACCATTTAGAAACAAATTTAAGCTTCTGCACCAATTATTTAACAGCTTGCTACTTAAATAAGCAACAGCTGCACATTCCACTCTTCCGGTCGTCATCGATAAAAATTGTTGATATTGAATTGTTTCTTTTCCTTTTTTCCCCCCTCTCCCCGATTCCTCTAATGAATACATTAACATTGACTAAAAGATCAACTTTTCCAGCACTGCAGAAAAGTAAATTCCATTCTAGATTAAATAGAAGTGTTCTCTCAATTCCTCTGAATTATGTTCATTTAATTAATTTACTTTCGATGTTTACTAAATTTGTTTCCTATTTTCATTTAAAAATTCAACTTATCAAAACTAAAAATAGTTTTGCTCTAAACAGATTTTAAAACTAGCAGAATAGTATAGAATGCAAAGGAAGCTAAAAATACAACACCCAAACATGTAACCGCAAAGGAAACAAAGTCAATTAGAAATCCAAATTTTACATAGAATGCATCATGTGAACCTAAACAGCGACTTACAGGAGGTGGGGCACCATAGGCGCCAGCATAGGCAGGATTCGGAGCCATTCCTGCTTGATTAGCATCGTGTTGATCTTTTCGTTTTTTGCCTGTGGCATAGAAAGAGAAACAAATATCAGGAAAATAAATCCCTCCATGCATAGCACTATGGCAACATGATTATGGTGTTATAACATTTGGATGTAAATTTGTTCCAAGAAAAACAAGGGGAGAGAGAGAGAGAGAGACTAACCCTTCTCCTCATGCCTTTTTCGTCTTTCACGTGGAACAAAGGTACCATCTGCCTTTGCTACTATATCTGATTTTGTTTTTGAATATTGTATTCTCTGCATTAAGAAACACATTACTCCTCATTGTCCGAACCTGAAAGATCAATTACCAGAATCTTGCAGGCATTATGTGAAACCTAGGCTTTGGTTTGCCTTTTCATGTAAAATTAATTATTGTTTAAAGAAATAAAAAACCCTACAAAGAAGGGTCCTACTCTCAAGCAAGTTAAGGATGGGTTAAACATTGCATCTCCCAATGGGTCACACCACCGCCTAAGGAATCCCCCATTAAAAATCAAAATGCACCTCTAAGCTCAAAAGTTTATATAGATCCACCCAATCACTCCTCATCACAATAACCATGACTTGTATGTTAAAGGAAGCAAGCAATGCAGCACCTTTTCCTAAGATGATCCAGGGTCCAGATTGCAAGATATAAATGACTGAAAACAAATAGTGAAATATCACTGCCCAAAGAAGAAGGAACTAGGCATGGCTTACTGTCATAAAGGTTGGATTGAAAAATTTTCAAATCAATTATGCAGCTGCAGGCTACAATTACATAAGCCATCTAGATAGTTTATTTTGGCTCACCCTGTTAATCACAATACTTTGTTTTGTATTATCACATCCACTAACTACTCTCATTGCTAATGGAAGAAACCAAACTATAAACAACATGAATCTTGCTCTGCTATTTCAACTCAGTTGAAATCATTTGTTATAAAACATGATGTCACATTAGTTTGACTGTGTTCTCCATGCCTAGCTCTCACTCTTTTATGAACCATCAAAAGGATATATTAACAGAAAACTAGCAGCTTTAACAACAATAGCGAATAATGAAACCCTAACTTTCTCGATTAGCAAACAATTCTATCAAATCCCAGTGCATTAACTAAAAGCACAGCCCAAAAATGGAAACAGAAGCAACAAATAGATTACTCTTGCATTAAATTTCCAAGTGTGAAGCAAGTTTTTGACACCACATAACAACAGCAATCCAGTAACAACACCATAAGAAAGACTCCTATAAACAAGTAAATTAAATTGGTAAAAAGAAATTTAAAAAGGGCAGCGTAAGCATACCATAGGCTTGTCGTAAAAGGGGAAGCCGTTCATTTTACTGATAGCATTGGTGGCGGAGGAGACATCTTCAAAAACAACCCAAGCTTGGCCTTTGTGTTTGAGTGTCTTGAATGCTAAAATATCCAATATCTTCCCGAATTGCGAGAAAACTGCGCGCACCGATTGCTTCAACTCTGCATAGTGATTAGCCACCGGATACAGCATACTTAAGCTAATATTAATAAAAGTAATAATAAATTGCAAATAGAGATATAGAGAGAGTGAAGATGGAGAAACTTAACGGTCGATTTTGATTTTCTCGTTGAGGTTGTTGATGTAAATGGTCATGTTCGGAGGAATTTCGTTGCCTTGATTTACCTCCGGCTGGTGCGGGTGCTGGTGCTGGTGCTGGTGCTGGACCTGTTCCATCTCGTCGGTTCTCCTCCTCTCTGAGCACCTTTTTGGGATTTAAGAGGGTTTTGCTTGACGCAACTGCGTCTAGCAGTTATGTGGGCTGCGGCCCATTTGGCGAGGAGGTTGGCCCTGGCGATTCATTTATTCTTCCTTTATATTTGGGGCCGACACTTGGGCCACTATTTTTTATGCCTTATTACCAAGGGTGGAGCTATTCACACCCCTTATTTTATCTCACCATACCCCGTTTCTATCCATACCCCCAAATTATTTTTTAAGAAAATTCTTCATTTTTTTTTTTGTAATAAACATCATTTAATTCCATTAATGCCTTCATTATTACTATTAATCACATTTTCGTAGTAAAATCTCTTACAATTTTTTGCTATACTTTCTTATCAATCTGATTCTCTCCAAATTATTTAGGCCAGTTCACAATTATTGTAACTTTTAAAATAATCACTGTAATAATTATACTGAATACTGAAGAAATAATTAATTATAAAAAAAAAGATATTTGATAAATTATGTTTTCAAATGTGTTGTAAGATTCAAAAACAATTTAGTTTATACGTTTTTGATAAATTCTGCTATTATAATGTTGTATGACTTGATAAATACATATTTTTTCTAAAATTTTTAAGATTAATATTGGGTTGTATATTAACTATGATTTAGGGTAAATCGATATGAACGACCTCTCAAAAAATATAAGCTCATTATTTAATAATTATTTTATTTTTTTCAAAGTAAACAAAAAAATACTGACTCCAATAAAACCAAACCAAACCAACCAACAAATAAATGAGGTATGTGAGAATATGAATATCACTCATCTGACTCATTAGATGACTCCGTCTCTTCAATTCAAAATAAACAAACATAAATTTCATTCTATCTTCATATATTACAAATGTATAAATGAAGGGCGAAGAAGAAAAATGCCATAATCATTCATGTATTAATTATGATCCTTTCAAGATAAGGATGGAGCATAAATGGATGTGTATTTTTGCCATATTTAACTAGTAAAGAGAGACAGTGCACAAACATAGTAATATACAAATTGAACTAGTGACCGAGCTCATTTTAGATTTCTTAACATGTTTTGGTAGGTTGACTTTGTTTACAAATGGCAAATAAAATTAGTTTCACCTTAAGATTTAAGTAATATTAGGCTTATGACAAATCATATTTTTCTCAGACTACATGACCAAGACTAAGTATTAGCAGGATGTCTTAGTAAATTCAGAATAAATCGAATTTACGATCAACTATAGCATTATAAAACATGAGAAGAATACCGTTTTTTTAACAACGTTTCAAAAAAATGTACTATATAAGCTCAAAATTTTATTGAAACTGGCTTGATTTAATAACTGTAAGATTTGAGTTGATTTTATCGAGAGTCAATGAATTATAAGTAAATAAAAATTACAAAAAGATCACTCACATAACAAAGATGCAATCACACATAAGGTACAATAATTTTACGTAGTTTAACAATAAATATCTATACCCACGATGGATCACAAGATTTTAATTTTTATTATTATTTAAACTAGTGATTATAAGGATTTCATAGGAATAAGAATCACTTAAAATAGTTTTGTAAACCAAAAGATATAGGTGCTTAAAAATTGTATCAGAACCAACCTATTTATACAAAAATACAGATTTTTTGTCAATAAAAGTTGCACCAACTAGCTGTCTTTGGGTCTTTAATGGCTGCATCGACCAGTAGTGTTTTTGGTTTTTAATAGCTGCACAAATCAACTGTTATTATAGACATTTTGGTTATCCATTGCTACACCAATTTGGTTATTAATTCTTGCATTAAATAGCCCTAAAAATGGACTAAATTCAACCACATTTTTTTTTATCAAAAATCACAATTTGAATCACATCTTCAACAATTCCCCTCATTGATTTAAAATCACTCATAAGGTTTTCTATATCCATCCACACCAATACTCAATTTACTTAACGTTAACTCTAATTAAGTCTTTATATAGACTTAACTTATTTTGAGCTCGTGACTTTAGTCTCAAAATATACGAATGCATATTTCTTCGGGTAATCTTCATATTATAATTTTTAGTGCCACTATTGTCACTATCACAACACCTCGATGGCTTAATCTTGCTAGCAGCACCCTTACTCTACACTCTCTTTTGACCTCTGTTAGTTTAGTGAGTATTACAATATTGTCTCGCAGTATACCTCTCTTTAACAACATATCTTGAGAAATTTTCAGAATGCATCCCCTCAACAACCCGTGTTGAATTATACTCGAACTACACTCCCTTAACAACACATGTTGAACTACATTTAGCATTCTCATCAACAACACATGTTGATTTTTGCACAACATTCTCAACCTTCATAATCACTCTAGATCTTTTAATCACTTTTACTTTTTATTTTTATGCTTGGAATGAATATCGCACTTGATCTAATACTCCTATAGATATCAAGTTCCTTTTTAATATTAAGAGCATGTTTTACACTAAATAATTCCCTAACTTTCTCATCATGCAATCTTATTTTTATATTATCAATCCTCGTGATTTGACAAATCATGTCATTACCCATTAGTATTTTATCACCTCTAATGGATCTATAATTGATAAATAAAAATCTATTATAACACATATGAAAATTACAACCAGAATCAAGAATCCACTCACTCGAATACATTCCATCAGAAGCTACCAAGGTTTCTCCAATTTCGTAGTCATCCTTACAGACTTTTGCAGCATCTCCACCATGTTTACCTTTCTCTCTTGACAATATCTCATTTAGTGCCTTTCTTTCTTGCAATGATAACACTTCTTGAATTTTCATTTGACTAATTATTATTCCAATCTCTATATCAAGCCTTTCCTCTTGCAGTCAAAATCGCTGCATTATTAGGCTCTGGCCTTTTTTTTTTTTCAATTCTTTTAAGTTTAACGGGGCTTTAACATCAGACATAGTTAAAAGTCTCTCTACCATACATGAGTGTATCCATGAAGTGCTCATAACTTAAAGATAGAAAATATAACAAGATGATTGTATTGTCTTCATCTTCTATTTTGATATCAATCGTCTCAAGATCTATGATAATCTTATTGAAAATATCAATATGGTCTGTAATAGAAGTTCCTTCAGCCATAAACAACTGATACAACTTCTTCTTAATATACAGATGATTCACCAAAGACTTCGTCATGTATAGTTCATCAAGTTTCTTCTAAAGACCAATTGCAGTCTTTTCTCCAGTTACTTCTCTCAGAACTTCATTACTCAATGACAGAATAATTGTGTTATGGGTTTTTTTTTGAATGGTTTCACGATCATATTCGAAACTAGATGTCACAGGCTTATTCTCTTCGCTGATTTTTTCTTGAGTCTCCTCAAGGACTGAATCTAACCATTGACTCACTAGCAGAGCTATAATCTTCATTTTTAATAAATTAAAATCATTATGCCTATTGAACTTCTTAACTTCATACTTGTGGGTCGTCATATTTATATAACTTATGCTCTGCAATCTGATTCTGCAACCTATGCTTTTGTAATTTGTATCTCAACTAATCTCCCACTAATTCATCATAAACAATAGCATATATGTGAATAATTACACGTTCGTAAATAGTACTTAATGAATGAAATATCTTAACTTGAATGTTTTGATACCACCTGTTGAGAGCCAATGAATACAAGTAAATAAGAATTGCAAAAAAACCACTCATACAATAGAAAAATAATCGCACTTAAAGCACAATAACTTTATGTGGTTTACCAATAAATGTTTACGTTCACAGTATATTATAAGATCCTAATTTTTTTATTATTTAAATTAATAATAATTTTATAAAAACAAGAATTACTTAAAATAATTTTTTAAATTAAGAGATATGAGGACTTAAAAATTTATACCAAAATTAACATATTTTTACTCAAAAATAAAAAAAAATAAAATTTGTCAACAAAAATTGTATTAATTAGTTATCTTGGAGTTTTCAATGACTACACCCATCATTCTTTTTGGACTACACCCATCATTCTTTTTGGTCTTCAATAATTATACCAACCAATAAGCAAATGACCTGATATCAGAATAATATAATATATTAATTAAGATTATGGTTACACCTTAATATAAAGTAAATCCCAAAGAATATTTTTCTCGAAGATAAACCGCCGAAAAATTGACGCGGATGGGAGGTTGAGAATCCTTTGTCAAACCAATGCATTAATTAGTTAACAGGCCGCTTGACGCGGCGCTGCAGTTTCAAGTTTCAACTTTGAAGAGCAGTGCGCTCTGCCGTAGTTTTGACAGCCTGTTGGTTTCGTCATTTCTGAATCTGATGGCAAATTCCAGTTGGGTCATTAAAATTCAACCTCTTCAATGTCATTGTACATTTTAATTTACATGAGGTTGTCGAAAAGGGTTAAAATAACCGAACGAAACAATGAAACGTGCCCTGCCCCTCACACCTCATAACTATTTAATTGTCCATAAGCCCAATAATACTTGTGCATGTATTATTGCATTTGGTGCACAAAAAAAGTGACAATTCCTTTCCAACCTTGATAAAGTTTTTGCATCTCGAGAGATGTTAAAACGCATCCTATTAAAATACAGATAATATATTATTAAACATAGTGAAATCACAACCACAAAGTCACTCGCAATTTTTAAAATAAAATTGTAGAGGCAGAGAGCAAAAGAGGAAAAGCCAACACGACACGAGAAATCTGGGGAAAGGATTCATTGAACAAGGCCCCTAAATGGCTTAAATATATGAAGAGAAAGCGAATTATAACAGCTTGCTCACATTACATATCGTAATAGCCACTAAATTTAGAATTCGTTTCTTATAGTTTTCAGAATTAAAACACAGTTGCATCTAGTAAAAGAAGTGGTTGGCCAGAGCTGTAAAGAGGCAAAGAGTATTTACATAAGATACCACGAGTTATCTTGACCCTTGACTTGGTTGGGACCTGGTCTTCTCCGAGGCCTTTCGCCAGGGCGAATGGTCAAAACTTGGAGAATAAGAAGCAAAAGGAACTACGGCGCCTCTTTCCTTCAGGGGTCCACCACACGTGGACGGACGGTCTTCATTGATTTAGCTGCCGCGTAAATCAACGGCTGCAAATTTGTTAGCATTTTTCCTATCGTCTTAAATTTTAATTTAATGCTTCGCACTAACGCCGACCTTTCATCGTGGCAAAAGCATTTTTTTGTGCTTCACGTGTGTTGTTGATTATTACCAAAGAAAAGCCCCCAAATCAATAACTTATTTTCAACCGTCCGATTAATTGTGAGTGTATCTTTATCATTGATTAGAATGAGAAGTCCAAAAGCAAAATCGTTGACCTCCAGTAATTTAAACATAAATGAAGGGTACTTACGTGAAAAAGAATTTGAGATTTGAAGACAAAGGTTAAAGGAGCTCTATGAAATAACGACCAAGTGGCAAGCCGCGAGGGTTCCTTTGCGCGTGTCCAGGAACCCAATTTGACCGGGTCGGTTTAACCTTAGTTGCTGGCATTTCTCTTAAAGCGTCGGCTCTAATTATTTTCTCTCTATATAAAGCACAGAGCTCTTCTCTCATAAACCCATCACTAAGAAGCTTTTGGAGTAAGAGAGAGAGAGAGCTAAGAAGAGAAGTTTCTTTAGCTACTGTAGAGGGTTTTTCTAGAGAGGAAAAAAAAAAGTATCGAAGAAACTTTCTGCAGCGGCGTCAAGTCTCTCGAAGTTGAATATTATAAAGAAAAATGGCTCGCTCTTTCTCAAACACCAAGTTTTTCTCTGCTTTCGTCGTCGATGGAATCTCTAACGCCATCTACAGGTATTACTTTTAAGGTGTTACAAGTTCATTTGTACGTTGTTTTGCCATGAAAACGCAAAGAAACGGAAAGAGTGATTATTTGGCGTTAATTAACTATTTGTTGGTGTTTCCTTAGTTTCGTTTATTGGCAACAAAAATATGTATAAAAAAAAATCACTAACTTTGTTATTGGATTTAATTCATCGTGAAACAATAATTTATTATGTTTCTTTCTTAAAAGTAACCGTGATTGTCGCGCTAACGTATTCTTAAAGCAAGTCACTTGCGGTGCGCGTCATAGTGTGAATGGTCGAGGTTCATGTAAAATATTGGTTAATTTAATGTTATTGTTGCCTTGGGAATGTGATACAGACGAGGATACGCGGCGGCATCACAGGGAGTTGTGTCAAGCGGCGCCAGGGGTACTGGAGCTAAAAGTGCCGCGATGTTGAAGAAACCAGGACAGGAGATGGCCGGCTCCACTGAGAAAGTCTCGTGGGTCCCGGACCCCGTCACCGGTGTCTACAGACCAGAGAATCTCGCTAACGAGCTTGACGTTGCCGACCTTCGAGCCATGCTCTTGAAGCAGAAGAACTAAAATTTATAAATAAATCAATGGGACTTGGAAAAATTACGAAATGAAAGGCATGTGGTCAGCCCCTTGAGCTCTCGAGGAGCTTTAAGATCTTCATTGGGAAATTGTTGTAGCTCCTTTGTTCTCTTGTTTAGGGAACAAATCAGGGGATTTGTCATGTAATATTACTTTTGTGTTTTCATTGTTAGGTAATAAAAAAGAACTATTTCAACTATTATTTATTTTACAATTTTCCCATCTCCGCGACAACCATCATCTTTTTTTTTTCTTTTTCCAGTTTATTGATTTAGTATCGTCATTAGTATCAATATCCTATTTCTTGGCTGGATGAGTGAGTGTAATGACCACTCTTATCCAGTCGGAAATTGCCAAGACTCCAAGAAGCTGCATGTTACTTGGTCCGCTTTGTGTTTCTGTCTTAGGTAGATGTTTAAAATATTGATATTCATATCTACTGACCCCAACACTTGGTCATCTTGTTGTTGATTCACCTAACACTTGGCAACATTTTTTTTTTAATTGCAATTATTGTTGTTCGTGTTCTCGTGCCTCTACGTTATGGTGAATAATTGAGTGGGTTGGATGGGGCAATGAATGCCAATGATGCAAAGTTAGGCTACAATAGTCTGCTGATAAACAATTTGTTATGTTCCAATTTATTCCTTGTCGCGAGGAGTCAGATCCGATAAATTTGTGATGGAAGCGAAGATGCGGTGAATTATCGTATGTATCCCTATTTCCAGAAAGTAAAGTTAGATATTGGGCTAATCTTATGAATAACTTTGAGAAAGAGAAAGAGTCAATTACGAACAACACATGTACATAAAGTAAGTTTGTGATGCCTGAATTTGAGTCAATGCCAAGACAATAGGTGAGCTGGGTTGACCCGTCATTGGTGGTTTACTTGCCAAACGAGAAGAGTCAGAAGTCAATTTCCTTTGGACCTGCTCCACCATGACGGAAGATGCTATTTGCAGTTTGCGCTGCTGATATTTATGGTAACTTTAATTTTTAGTTAACTTTTTGACGAATATACCTGTCGAAAGTGGCGTTTTGGGAATATATGTGTCAAAAGCCTTTTTGTTCAGTATTGCTTTTTCAGTTTTCACAAATGAAAATGAGGGGCTAAGTTGTTCATATTAATTGAAATAGTTAAGATCCACACAAGCACTTTGAATTATCCTAAAACTTTCTTTGACAATTTGTCTAGCGTTTCTTAAAGAGAGATGTATACTAAGTAGAAGACGCGAGTTTTTATTTCCCGGTCCATACATGATGAGATGATGAATTCAGAAACCACAACCTCATGCCATCTGCATCAGCCCTGAACAGAGTGTCAAGTTTATAACTTCAAGTGGTTAAATATCCCAATCGAAACCGCAAATATAACATTTGCTCAGACTTCAGATATAGGAATTTGATGAAGAAGTTGACAGCCATTTAAATTTAGAGGTTTTCATTTCAAGCCAGGAGATTTTATTTGGTTAAGAACAAATCAAAACGAATAAGTGGAAGGCTATGTAAGACGTGGTGGGGCATTGGGCATCTTTCAAATTGGTCGTGCCCCCCAAAACTACAAAAAATGGAATTATGTCCAAATCCCAGATGCGGTGATCCTACCTTGCGGACAATGACCCTCAACTAAAAGAGACCTCACGGAGCCGAACACACGAACCAACCAGAAAATATAAGAGCTTTATTAACAAAATTTTTGCATACCATAACTATTGAATAATGCAAAGATGAACTAATTTAGTTATGCCTTCTGGCCGAACTGAAAGGCCAATACAAGCCAACCTGTAGCCTTACATGATGAGTAACTCTGAATGTAGTGAAATTATCATCTATCTCAGCCATCCAAAGATTATTTTAAATATTGTTTCTGGAATCATATAAATCCCAAACCTAAAAGGATATCTTGAACAGATATCAAATAGTTTGTTGCTACAATTGTGATGTTAGCAAGGCCACAGGGGATAAAGCCTTAGGGCCGGATGGATACAACAGCTACTTCTTTTAAAACAGCTGAAATATTATAGGCAAAGAAGTATTTGAAGCAGTCCAACATTTCTTCTATACAGGTTAGCTTTATCAACCATTTAATGCTACTATTATCACTCTAGTTCATAAGGTGCTTTAACCCCACTACCTCGGTGACTATAGACCAATAGTTTATTGTACTGTATTATATAAGTGCATCACTAAAATCATCACTTTGAGAATGAGGAGAGTTATGAATCATCTAATCAGCCCTAATCAGTCAGCTTTTATCCTTAACAAAAAAATTGCTAATAATGTTTAATTTGGCTCATGAGCTAGTGAGGGGTTATGACAGAAATTAAGGGACTCCTAGATGTGCACTTAAAATTAACCTGCATAAAGCCTATTGAGTCAGTTTCTTGGGACTTCCTAGAAGAAGTGATGATGGGCCTCAATTTTCCTTACTCATTCATACTCTTGATTATGTGCCGTGTACGATCAAGTATGTTTTCTATAATGATAAATGGAAGCTTGGAGGGCTTCTTCCTAGGTAAGAAAGGTCTTAGACAAGGAGATCCAATATCCATTCTACTCTTTCTTTTAGCTAAAGAATATCTTAGTAGAAGCTTGAGCTTTCTCCCTGAAGATCAATTTTATTTCATAAAGGGTGTAGAAGATTGAGGTTGAACCACTTAATTTTCGCTGATGATTTGTTTCTGTTCTCGCATGGATGCTAATTCTGTAGGCCTCTTTAAGAAAGTCTTAGATGATTTCTTTATGGTTTTTGGCTTACAACTCAATGCAAACAAGAGCTCTATCTTATTTGGTAATGTTCCTGATCCTATTAAGATGACTATTCTGCAAATCACACAATTCTAGAATGGTACGCTGCCTGTCAAGTACTTGGGTGTCCCCCTAATTTCTGGAAGCCTGAAGAAAGAATATTGTCAGGATTTGATCAATAAAATGACCACAAGGCTTTCAAACTGGACAGTGAAATACCTAAGCTATGCAAGGCGACTACAACTAATTAATATTGTTCTAATGAGCATGCACGTCTACTGAAGTTTAATTTTTGTTCTCCTAAAAACAGTAATCAGAGCAGTTGAAGGGTTGTGCAAGAAATTCCTATGGCATGGCTGTCACGCCCCAGACCCAAAAGATCTGACACACGACATCACTTACATTCATTCAATAATACTTCAACATTCATTTTAATTTCTTTCAGAATTATAGTAATTGAATTATGACTGGGACAATTAGTAAACCGGAGATACGCAGAGTTTTCTCAGAGATTAACACTCTACTACGTCACCAGTAGCAACTTTATTACCGGAAGCCCATAATATATTCATTGCAAATTCTTACTTAAAATCAATCCATTACTACACTTGGTGAAACTTAAACTAAATCCAACCACACACAATAAAATAATACATAAGTATTTATTCACTAGGGACAAATCAAATATCTTATCCCACGTGTCCCCAAATGAAACACTTAGCAACCTAACAACTTAGGGAACCCAAGGAACAGCAGAAGCCTTGCCAAATCCGCTAAGCACACATGTACCTTATTTACCTGAAATCACCATAAACTATAATGAGTATAAAACTCAGTAAGCATACTAGTTTTTCATATATCAAATACAAATACATATATGTACACAATGCATATGTATGATATGCTGTGATCACTCAAAATCATAATCTTATCAAATCACATATCATGTAAGCGCTTACACATTCTTTCAAAACACATAATAGGAATACCATCACTCAACTACTACTTAGTAGGACTTACATATCACATATCACATAATGAGCCAAATGTCACTCGTAGGTGACATACCGTATGAGAGGAATAGTACAAGTGAGGTCTTTAAATCACACATATATAACGCTTATGCCCGAAGGTAAAAGTCAAACCCTCACCCTGATCATCGGTGAGTCCTCTCACATGTACCTATACGCCACCACACGAATGTGATGACTCACACTTCCTTTAGGTACCAATAGGATCCTCCCTACATACGGAACACATAACATATACCAATCCCGAAGGAAAGGCCACACATAAAGGCTCCACAAATCACATAAAATGCCTACTAAGTTAACAGTGAGTTCAAGTACCCTCAAATCACAAAATATTTCTCATGGACATATTACACTTCAAAAGCTTTCTTTGTTAAACGCATCTTATTTTGGAAAGCTCACTTTCAAAAAACACATGTATGTCCATGCTCAATGTCAATGCTCACATTCATAAACATATATTCACATTTCATATCAAAATATACTTTGACATATCATAAACATATTCTTAACCCCATTTACAAAATCATACAAAACAATTATTATGTTTATTGTGATTCCAGTAGTAAGTCTAGTATACTTACCTCTTAACATTTTCAGCTACAAGGCTTAAATCTCCTTAACCTATCAATGGAGATTAATCCTTTCATAAGCCTCACAATTCATACAAAATACTTTAAATAGCTTACAAAATTATACACAATGTATTTATCACATCAAATTGGTCTAAATATTTGGTTTCTCAAAACCTGTCATTCTGACCACTTACACTTAACAAAAATTTCTAATACATCAAATGATGTCCAATTACTCCGAAATCAGAATATATCATTCTTGACTCATATATACTTCTTATATATGAATATTATATCAAAATTCCTACACAATCCATTCCATACACACCATCGAATCCAAACTACAAACCTGACAGGATCAAGATACTTACTGAACAGTATTCAATCTCCCAATTTTATAAAATCATATACTAACTCAAAAATTATAAAACTACCACATAATTACTCTTGACACATATCTCAGTCCATGATAAATATTTGGCTTCTAAATAACTGCCAAAAGTATTTTAAAACTATTTTATTTCATAGCTTTAAAAATCTGTTAATCAAATACTACAATGAGCTGATACACTTTAGAAATTCATAACACTTCAACCACATTGATCCAAATTCTCAATTCCGAGTATATCATATTAGACATATAAAATTATCATATTCCACAAATTCGTAATTTTTAAAGATCATTCAGCAGGTCAAAAATTATTTTCCACTGTATCATACTGTTTACACAGGAAATTTCCAGAATTCTAGGGTCATTTTGGTAAATTCACTACAAATTCAATTTCCGAGATTTTCAGTCGATTCAAAGTCTCAGATGATCCTAAACATGTCTAATTTCATATACTCAAAATTAAAAACCATAATCGAATCACAACAATTTATAAAATTCCTAGATCAAGAGGTTATCCAGCAGAAATTCCATAATTCATCATGATTTATCAAACTATCTTATAGATCATCATCAATTCTCATATGATCTTACGAAATACACAACAAATCCTCAATTATACATATTTTCAGAAATCAAAACTTAAAGGAATTAACTTAATTAATACCAATAAATTGAGAAATACGTATGATATACCTCTTGAAATTCAAATTTTCAATTTCTTCTTCTTTTTCTTCTTCTTCTCCTCTTTCTCTCTCCTCTATTTCTCTCTTCTCTCTCTTAAAATGGGTAGCTCGACCTAAAAATGGTAAATTAGGGTTTAAAAGTGTATTTTTATACTAAGTGGCTAATTTTTGGTATTTACGAATTCACCCCCAAAACTTTCAAAGTATAACAATTTGGTCCCTAAAATAATTCCAAAGTCTTGCAAATAAACCCAATACTAATAGTATATCCTTAACCTATAAAAACACTACTAATAACAATATATAAATCAAGGATCACCCACATATAAATAAAATACGTATATTTATATATATAAATATACATATTCTTACCGGTTATAGATACTGGTTACTACAATGGCCATGACCCTCAACATAGAGGAGGCTTAGTTGCTTGGAAAGATGTATACAAAACCAAAAAGGAATGGGGTTTAGGCATTAAATCCCCATACATTTGGAATCAAGTAGTTGTCACTAAGCATATTTGGGAATTACTTGCTGTTAAAACATCTTTATAGGTTAGGTGGGTGAATGATAATTTACTTCGTAGACTCAGTTTTTAGGGTATTACAAAATCACTGGATTGTAGTTGGGCCTGGAGGAAACTTCTTGACCAAAGAAGCCAAGTAAAACAAATGATTAATTACGACTTGGGAAATGGCTTGTCCTTTTTCTTCTGGTGTGATCTATGGATGAATGGGGAATCTATTATTGACAAATTTCCCCAAGTGAACATTAGAGACTCCGATATCCCCCGAAATGCAAAGGTTAAAGACTTATGGAGAGAAGAAAAATAGAACTTGCCTGACCCTCTGGATGAGTGGACTACCGAAGCTTGGGATTATATCCATAACAACTTCTTAATTACTCCCTCCAAAGACGACAAGATAACCTAGCTGGGCTGCTTCAATAAGCAATTCTCCATTGCTAATGCGTGAAAAAATCTAAAAGCAGACTGCACCCAAATTGAATGGTATAAACTGATATGAGGTGCTCAAAACATTCCTGTGCATAGTTTTGTTACTTGGCTAGCGTTAATAAACATATTACATACAAGGGCAAGAATTGCTAAATGGAGGCTCACTTCTTCAACAAATTATCCACTCCGTAGGGGTGCAAAAGAAACAATCCATCATTTATTTTTTCAGTGCAGTTTTTCTGAGAGGATTTGGAAGAGAGTGCTTCTAGCATGCCAAATCTATAGAGGTCCACTCACTTGGAGAAGGGAGATTGCTTATTTTTGCCCAAAAACTAGAGGCAAAACCATACTAAGTAGGATTCGGAGAGTTGCTATATGTGCTATTATCTATTTTATATGGAGGGAGCGTAACCAAGTGATTATTTAACAAAAAAATACTTCTGCCGATGCTGTTTTTTTATTCTATTAAAAATTCTATGTAGTCTAGGTTAGGGGCCATTAATAGGCAGGCTTTGACGACATTGTAAGAAAGTGGTAGTTTATATTGTTCTTTGTTGATGAAGTTTATCTGTTGTATTGTTGTTTTTTTCAGTAATAAAATTTCCTATTCTGATTGCTTACCAAAAAAAAAAAAATTGAAGTGAATAAGGAACAGAAAATAGTAGCAACTTTAGATTACTAGCATCTCAGCTTGATGGATGCAGACAGAAATTCTAGTTAAATCTTTCAAAATTTTCATGAATACAAAATCAAACCTCTATGCTCATAAACAAAGAGGTAGTGGGAGGTTAACTACATCATTGGAAGGACATACTAAATGGAAGCATCATAAATTGCTCGTGTAACAAATATCAATAGAGTTTAAAGGTGAACTACATCATTGGAAGGACATACTAAATGATTTCAAATCTTGGCATATAACCGACCACATTCTCACATCTAATAAGTCAACATTAAAGTTGCCTTCATATGGTGGTAAATTAACACCAGGAGCAGGTGATGATTGGTTTAAATTTATTCCATCATTTGAAAGGAAAGGGATATTCTAATGGGAGAGATGAGAAGGAGGAGGGCTGTTGAGGAAGGAGACTTGAAAATGAGAGGACATGAGCATTTACAAATGTAATCATCCAAATGTACCCAATCCCATGAAAATAACAGAATCTACTATGGACATCATAACTGTTCTACATTGAATTAACATAACCCTCAATTTTGGGCTGATGTCAAAACTTGAACCAACCGTTTAGAGGATAAATCTCTTTCAGTTGTAACCTTTTGGATTCCTCTCCTAACAATAAGTGATACTCTTTGCACAAGCATTTGTAAGCAGGCACAACTGTTGGGTGTATATCAGATTTTGTACTGCCACTTAGTTAAATGTAAGGCAAGTCTTCACCACTGTTTCCCAAATTCTCTCAGCATAATTTTTTTCCCAGCTATAGCTATGGGGTCTCACAAACAAATTTTTATATATACTGGATCAGATCAAACACACGCGCAAAGCAACACTTTCCAGCAAAATTTCAATGACTTATACTTGCTTTGAGGCTGATGATCCATAAGGTCAAACAAGTATGATATTTGAACTCATATATCAGACCCAAGGTATGGTTTACTCTTCTGCCTCTCTAAATTAGTACTATCTAGAATCACTCTATGATCTCACTAACTTTAAGACCTTTATTCTTGAGCAAAGTACAGTACTTAGATAAATTAGCCCAACTATTAAAACATGGACGCTAAACCTAGAATTGCCCAGCCAGAATGTGATATGTCCAACTATTAAAACATGGAGGCTAAACCCACAATTGCCCGGCCAGAATGTGATATAGTATCTTATGTACAAGCCACCAGACGCAACTTGGTTCTTCCATCCATCAATTAAGGCTCATCGACCGAAGAGAGCCAAAAAAGGCCCCCTGCCTTATTGAAAAACCCCTTAGCATAGATTGGTGATGGGGGATGGTGTTGGGCACTGCATTAGCACTTCACTAATAACATCGAAATATCATTCACTTAAGAATGCCATGATCGTAGCTAAAATATCATTCACAGATAGCCACTCATTTCTACATAACTAACCCCATTTACCTCTCCAACCTTTATCCCAAATATGATAATTCTATTTATAGATTAATTAAAAAGACATATATAATCCAGGGCAAGCAATAGTAAGACATTCTAGCCATAATCCATAAATGTGAAAAACACGAAACAAAATACACATAGAACCTATCCCAACGAAACTATAAAACTTCAATAAATTCCAATATTAAGTAACTGAAAGTACTCCATATAATAAATAATCCCACATATAGAACAACCCACCATTAAAATTCGATCTCTTAAATAATATACCCTCTAAACCGAAGAAACAAAAGATTTCAATCTAAGCTTGCTTACTTGTCCCTTAGCGCAATTCAATCCACATCCACACTGCGGACACTCGTAAAAATTATCAATCGAAAACGACGCCGAGGCGATGCCGACTGAAAATTCAATCTCGTCTCCGTCCCTAACAACCTCCACGATGTTGAGCCACAAAAACAACACTTTGACGCTCACGCCAGTCAGGGCCGTGAGTTTGTTATTCGAAATGTAACCGCTGATCGTCGATTTGTATTTCAATTGATAAGAACCTTTGAGAGAGAAACTGCACGTGCCGTCCAAGTAGGCGTGGAATCGGTCGGTGTCTTTGTCTAACTCGTACTTTGTGACGCCTTTTGGGAGGAGACCCATTGGGAAGTTGAAGGATTCGAGGACCTCGTAGGCTGTTTCTGTGTCAGAATCGTTAGAGAACGATGGAGTGGCGACAGCGGATTGGCGGAGGGAGAGGAAAAGTAGGAAGGAGAGGAGAGTGGACGTTGATGTGAGCGACATCACGGCGATTCAGTTGGTGTGTGCAAGTGTGATTGATCCTTTTTTAATTTTTGTTTTCTATTTCGATAGATTTATTTATCTTTCTTTTTTTTTTTCCTTCAACTTTTGGAAAAGATTGAACAGAACAAAACAGATACGATGTATGGTTTGCCAGATGATAATGACACGGTAAAAGCACCGAGGGGAACGGAATTTGGAGGAGTTTATTTTATTATACGACGACGACTTACCTGTTGTATGTGGTGATCCAACCTGGTGCTTAGGCGGAGGA
Organism: Ailanthus altissimus; assembly: GCA_946807835.1. Classification (NCBI taxonomy): domain Eukaryota; kingdom Viridiplantae; phylum Streptophyta; class Magnoliopsida; order Sapindales; family Simaroubaceae; genus Ailanthus; species Ailanthus altissimus. The sequence goes on from OX327684.1 coordinate 30,138,048, forward strand.
GGGAGCACGTGACAGCGGCTTCTGCCTAGGGGGAAAAGACAAAAAAGGGGCGCAGAGTTTAAAGCCTTGTGGAAAACTTTCTGCGGATATCAGCTCCCATTTATGGGTATTAACACCGTCATTTCTGAATGTTTACGCAAATTACATTTTTTGAGGGAGATCATTTTCAGTTTATTATTATTGGGTTTTAATAGCCAATTTAAGAATTACTCTTAATAAGGGTTATTGTTATTGTTTTTTTTTTTTAAGAAATATTTGAATCTATTGAAAAGATGATTACAATCGGTAGGATTTTTTATTAAAAAATTAGAGAATTATAAGATTTATAAATAAATTTTATATTGATATTTTAGTAACCTCGTTCATTTTCTACAAGAAGAGATTAATCTCTAAAAAAAGAGAATAACCCTTTTAAAGAAATGAGAAAATAACCTTAATTATAAAGAATAAAAAAGAAAACATTTCATGTAAAAAAGGGAGATTCATTGCCTAAACAAATAAACAAAATACAACCTGAGACAATATCCAAAAGCATCCAACAAAATTTAAAAATCAATACCCAAAATTCCTAAATTGATGGTTGAAAATTTGGCACCATCGAGAGAGCTTGTCTAGCAGTGGCTACGAGCCCTACAGGGGAAACGAGCGGCGGCCAGAGCTCGGTCTTACCATCAAAATACAATGAGCTATTGCACACAGTGAGAAATTGGAAAAAAAAGGTGGATTCCGACTAGGTATTTCAAAAAAACGGTCGACCAGAGAAAATGGTGTAACAACGTTCGGCAAGAGGGTCTTCGAAGGCTATTCAACATTGTCGGAGTCGACAGATCTACACTGTTAGCGAGGATGAAAGGCAACCATTGAAGGGTCAACATGAACAGAAAGATCGACCATCAGAGAGTTGTCGGCTCCGTTTCGCTCGTTGGAGTGTCACCTCTGCTGCAATCTAAGTGACCGAACCCTTCAAAATCGTTGGCCAAGACGTCAAAAAAAAGAGATAAAAATTAAAATAAAAAAGAGCAAAATAGTAAGAAAATGCAAAGAAAGAAGAGAGAGAGAGCGTTTGTGACTATCGGAGAGGGGTCCCCTCTCCGATGGAGTGAAGAATATAATGAGCGATAATTTTGCTCTAAGGTTTCTTTTGTTACGAGCGTTTTTGCTTTCAATACAAATTAGTAGCATAATTGAATGATTTGTTATTATTGTTTATAGGGAATAAACATAAAAAATAAAATAAAGAAAGACAACAGCTTAAACCATTTTCAATAAACAAAACTTATTTTATGGCCACTTGAGTAAATAGAACCTGTTGATAAGAAATCAACTTTAGCATTAATCTTTTAACTTCACTGTTTATACTCTTTTGTTAGGATTTTCTTTAGCGTGCTCTCTAAAAAAATTTATTAGTTGTGCAAAAGACATAACTCATAAATAATCAAAAATATATAATATTGACATACCAATAAAAATAAAAAAATAAAACACAAGATATATTTAGTTCGGCAAAAAATATCTACGTCCACATGAGATCTGAAAAGTGTCGATTAATCGATAGGGTGCATGCATGTGGTGTGTGTCTATCATTTCATATATATGCATCTTATATATAATAATACGTAGCGGAAGCCGAAAATTTAATTTTTTAAAAAGTTAACACAATAAATCTCAAGTCTCATTACATTAATAAACAACAAAAGATTGAGAATTTATCTCGGAGATATTTGAAACGGATTAAATTAAATTTTCACTTAAAATGAATTCGATGACAATTCTAGCACTTAATTAAAGTGGATTTAATTGTTTAGAATGACAGCCCTAATTTTTTAACAAATGTTTAACTTTTAAACTTTAAGATTAATATTTAATCTCAAACTTAATATTTAGGCTAATTATTAAGCAATGAACTTGTTTTGATTTTTTCAATACTTGAATTACAAGAAAAAAATTCCAAAGCTTTAATGGTAGTCGGCTTAATTAGAGAAGAAGATAAATAGTATTTATAAGCTTTTATTTTCGTCTTACCTCTTAGAATAAACTTTTGCCAAAAACTCTCTCTTTCTCCACTTTCGTTGCCATCCCCCTTTTGCCAAATTCATGAAATGAATTCATCTCATTTCCCTTTGCTAAATAGCCGGCCACTTTAAGCCTCCTTTTCACCAGATGAATTTAAAACAACTTTTACTTTAATAATGATTTTTATTTGCATTTTTTTTATTTTATGTTATTAAGTAATAAAAATATCTCATTTAAGCTTTAATCATTAAAAATTGAATTTGCTTTAATTTATATTTGATTTCAATTGAATTTAATCATTAATTTTAATTTAATATCAAATACTTAACAATTAAGTAACTTAAAGCAAACTTACTCCACTTATTCACCAAGTTAATCACAATGAGTTCCACTTAAACCTTACCCATAAGTTAACTTAATAATGATTGAATTATTATTTAATTTTAAAGTAAATAATTTGTCAAATAAATAAAAGAGCATTTTGGTAATTATTTATAGTCAAATAATCAGTGGCTCATAATGTGTCACGTGTCAACATCTAATTGATCAATAATAATTTTTAATTAATTGATGTACTTAACACTTAAATTTTGACAAATACACATCTTGATGGATCCTGAAATAAATATTCGATTTTATTAAAATTTATTGAATTAAATTATTCAATCCGGTACGCTGTCCTAGTGCACAACGAGTATACTTCATATTGCATGACTCCCTAGGTCCACACCCGATTTGTCAAATAGAACTATTCAAGAAGTTCGTGATCAATGCCATATGTACATGTTTATAAATCAACGCGTTAGACTATACAAGTTAAGGTTAAAACGCATATGTATAATCCTTTCATCATTTATACCCTGGATATAGGATATATATCAATACCGTTAAATTCCTATAAGCTCGTCCCTGAACTTATCTCCAGATTTATATCTCGATAAATAATATACGTAAATACTTTTATGATATTGATTAACCACGTGGGAAACTGATGCAATATTTCTATATCATAAATTAAGTGCAAGTATACACTATCGTATGCAAGTAATAAAGAGACTAAATAAGCCGGATGTCGAACTCATAGGGATAATTTCTTCTTTTTAACCAATTACTAAAATTATATCTTCCTAATAATTATTCAGAAAAATAAAAATCTAAGACTGAAGTAAGAAATATAAAACAAAAACACAATGTAAAGAAAATTAAGTGATAGCAATGTAGAGAAAACCTATGATTAATATTATCCCTCAATATGTTTCTAATGATTAATCCTCTAATATTTAACTTACTTAGTCTTTATTATTGATCAAGACACTAATGTATTCACAAGCCTCTTCCAAGGTCATGCAAGTATATCTTAGTTTACCAAATACCTATATTCCTATGGTACTTGTAATAAATTAAGATTAATTAAAATTAGGTCTTATCGATCACACATGCCAATTAGATATATTCCTATCATAAATTGAAACTTGCATATGCAACATTGAATGTTACTCTACAATCATGCATCAAATTACCTAGGTCTAAATATTATGATTCCTCTTCCGAGTTTATCAATAATATTACCAACTCATTCACCATATATTGGTCAGATATATTGAAGCATTAAATACAAGTAATTTAAATAATAAAGGATTAAGTTTATTAAATACTAAAAGATATGGCAATTAAGCACACATATTGAGTTCAAATATTAACCCTAGAAAATAAGTTTAACTCATGGCTACAAGAGAACAGCAGTAAAAATAATTATAAATCATGATACAATTATTAGCAAACCGATATAGACGTCGAATTGCTCTTAATTGCGCTGCCTAGGAACTCTTGATGCCGAAGAACGTCTTGTATCTCTCTCTAAAGTTACTTCAATTAAGCTCCTATTGCTCTCCAAGACTCGTGCTCTGTATTTATAGTGCTCTTGGGTCGTCTTGGATTGATTCTTGAAGGTTGGGAACGAGTGACTTTTTATAGGGATTGATATGAGCTTGAAAATCTCAATTCTCGTCGGACTAGAACTCGTACTACCGCTGGCGCGCTATGCATCTGTCGCTGGGACGACGCGTGAAAAAGCTATTACCGCTGGAGCGGTGGGATCTTGGCGCTGGGGCGCTGTCTCGTCGCTGGGGAGGTGACTGTCTGGAGCTGGGGCACCAAATGCGACTTGAACAGGTCGTATTTCTTATTTCGATCACTATTCTAGCGCTGAGGCGAAAATAGTTGTGACACGGGGGCGCTGGACTCATATTTTAAAAACTTTACATTTTAGTCCCTGTTTTTGCTCCTTTTGCATTCTTTCTTTAAATTTCGTTCAAGTCCCTATAAATAACAATAATGCACATAAATAACCATCTATTCTCATAAAATCATAAAATATCAATAATAAAAACATGAAAAAATATATGACAAATTTGCCCTTATCAGAAACTCCTTTCTTGAGTTTATTACTTATGGCCATAAAATTTTTAAGATACAATTTCGAAGTATTGAATATACAACTTACCTATGTAAGCTGAAGGATCCCATATTTGTGCACATTGGACTCCATGAACATCGGACTATATTCAGCGACACATAACAATCAGACCATGAAAGGTCTTTGACATACGTGGAACCAAAGTATGGTAGATCACTCACAAGCCCACTATGGCGCTCAGGTCAAAGGACCACAAATACTACTCAACTTGAGAGGACCTGCCATTGACGACTTCATAAGATGTTTATTGGAGTCCTCGTGAGTCTGTTCAGTATCCAGTCCTGACTGAATACCCACATGCTTATATGAGCTTTCACTAAACTTATGGTCAGCTAAGACCAACCATTTATACCATGAAAGGATAAACATACATTCATCTATATAAAAGGGATTCACCGATAGACGCTCATTAGAGAAAATAGATCAGAAACATAGTGTTTGAGAACATACTTGCACTATGATATTTTTTAACACTTATTGCAACTCTTTGTATGTCGTTACTAGTATACTCTCATGTATTTTTCTTATTACAGATAAAGTTCTAACTCTTTAAATTTTGATGATTATTACAATTTGTTAACTCTTTAACAATTATAATTCTCAGCAATGCTAACTCTTAGCACTGATTTAAACTCTTTTAGACCAAATTTAAACTCCTTCAGATTATATAATGTCTGTATCATTACAATTATTGTACTATTTATGTTTAATATTAAATATTTTATTCGAAATATTTATTATATAAATATTAAACAAATAATATTCATACAATATTAGAATGATACGTAAGCACCAACTTCAACAGGATCTATGATCCAGGTTCTTTTATTGATTAGATTACTTAGTATCTCCTTACATCACCATGATCATACAAGACCTCTTAGTATCTCCTATTGTAAACTTTTAAGTATCTCTCTATATCACTATGATCTTTACAAGACCTCTCAGTATTTTTCACCTCATAAGAGATTTTTTTCAAGGAATACAAGAATAGCTCAAACCTCTCTTAAAATAATCTATGGTGCTCTTTTTATTCATTCAAGAATAAAGACACTCTTAAAGGTTACACCTTAGTGCATCCCATACTTAATACCAACCTAACTCCTCTATTCTATCTTATGCTTACATCTTGATACTTTAGATGCTTGGCTATCTTTAAATGTTTATAAGGTTTTTTATAGTGTTTACAAAGTCCTTGTAAACCCTAAACCTAGTTAAAATAAGATTCCTGACTTATAGGAGTCCAAATCCTACTTAAAGAAATTAATTGAGTCAAAACAGAAAATACCCATAAGTTATCGCATGAACAGTACCTGTGTGAATAATGTTACGTGAATAATAACCCATAAACATTACTCGTCACGTGAACAATACCCCCCAATATGTGAACAGTACTTGCTATTCTAGCTTTTTGTTTTGCTCAACTAGACTTCTTATTGACTCTATATTTGGTATCTATCTCAATTCATGCATATACATGATTGTTGAATCACTAAACTCATCGTTTATTTAAAATCTCTATCTATAAAGCTAACTAACATCATCATTTCCTTAACCAATGTTCTCTGGCATTATCTCTAGTCAAGTCTCAAACTTAACTATGGCTTGTGATTACGGTTTTCAAAGATTCTGACTGTTGATTATTTAGAGTAATCCTTATATTGCGATCTTCATGTCCTTTAGACACTATGACTACAATCTATTAATGGTTGAAAACCTATTCTTGCCATTATTACCTTTCCCATATTTTTTTCCCATCCTTGTCATAATATGAGATAATTTAAAAGTTGCTTTTATGGTCTGTATCATATTAACAATCCTAAGTTAATCTATATAAGCACTTTATCTTAAAGTACATAGCCTTCATCTGTGCTTCTTACCCCTAAATCCTTTTGCATCTGTCACGCCCCAGACCCAAAAGATCTGACACACGACATCACTTACATTCATTCAATAATACTTAAACATTCATTTTAATTTCTTTCAGAATTATAGCAATTGAATTATGACTGGGACAATTAGTAAACTGGAGATACGCAAAGTTTTCTCAGAGATTAACACTCTACTACGTCACCAGTAGCAACTTTGTTACCGGAAGCCCAGAATATATTCATTGTAAATTCTTACTTAAAATCAATCCATTACTATACTTGGTGAAACTTAAACTAAGTCCAACCACACACAATAAAATAATACATAGGTATTTATTCACTAGGGACAAATCAAATATCTTATCCCACGTGTCCCCAAATGAAACACTTAGCAACCTAACAACTTAGGGAACCCAAAGAACAGCAGAAGCCTTGCCAAATCCGCTAAGCACACATGTACCTTATTTACCTGAAATCACCATAAACTATAATGAGTATAAAACTCAGTAAGCATACTAGTTTTTCATATATCAAATACAAATACATATATGTACACAATGCATATGTATGATATGCTGTGATCAATCAAAATCATAATCTTATCAAATCACATATCATGTAAGCGCTTACACATTCTTTCAAAACACATAATAGGAATACCATCACTCAACTACTACTTAGTAGGACTTACATATCACATATCACATAATGAGCCAAATGTCACTCGTAGGTGACATACCGTATGAGAGGAATAGTACAAGTGAGGTCTTGAATAACACATATATAATGCTTATGCCCGAAGGTAAAAGCCAAACCCTCACCCTGATCATCGGTGAGTCCTCTCACATGCACCAATACGCCACCACACGAATGTGATGACTCACTCTTCCTTTAGGTACCAATAGGATCCTCCCTACATACGGAACACATAACATATACCAATCCCAAAGGAAAGGCCACACATAAAGGCTCCACAAATCACATAAAATGCCTACTAAGTTAACAGTGAGTTCAAGTACCCTCAAAATACAAAATATTTCTCATGGACATATTACACTTCAAAAGCTTTCTTTATTAAACACATCTGATTTTGAAAGCTCACTTACAAAAACACATGTATGTCCATGCTCAATGTCAATGCTCACATTCAGAAACATATATTCACATTTCATATCAAAATATACTTTGACATAACATAAACATATTCTTAACCCCATTTGTAAAATCATACAAAACAATTACTATGTTTATTGTGATTCCAGTAGTAAGTCTAGTATACTTACCTCTTAACACTTTCAGCTACAAGGCTTAAATCTCTTTAACCTATCAATGGAGATTAATCCTTTCATAAGCCTCACAATTCACACAAAATACTTTAAATAGCTTACAAAATTATACACAATGCATTTATCACATCAAATTGGTCTAAATATTTGGTTTCTCAAAACCTGTCATTCTGACCACTTACACTTAACAAAATTTCTAATACATCAAATGATGTCCAATTACTCCGAAATCAGAATATATCATTCTTGACTCATATATACTTCTTATATATGAATATTATATCAAAATTCCTACACAATCCATTCCATACACACCATCGAATCCAAACTACAAACCTGACAGGATCAAGATACTTACTGAACAGTATTCAATCCCCCAATTTTATAAAATCATATACTAACTCAAAAATTATAAAACTACCACATAATTACTCTTAACACATATCTCAGTCCATGATAAATATTTCTCTTCCAAATTACTGCCAAAAATATTTTAAAACTATTTTATTCCATAGCTTTAAAAACCTATTAATCAAATACTGCAATGAGCTGATACACTTTAGAAATTCATAACACTTCAACCACATTGATCTAAATTCACAATTCTGAGTATATCATATTAGACATATAAAATTATCATATTCCACAAATTCGTAATTTTTAAAGATCATTCAGCAGGTCAAAAATTATTTTCCACTGTATCATACTGTTTACACAGGAAATTTCCAGAATTTCAGGGTCATTTTGGTAAATTCACTACAAATTCAATTTCCGAGATTTTTAGTCGATTCAAAGTCTCAGATGATCCTTAACATGTCTAATTTCATATAATCAAAATTCAAAACCAGAATCGAATCACAACAATTTATAAAATTCCTAGATCAAGAGGTTATCCAGCAGAAATTCCATAATTCATCATGATTTATCAAACTATCTTATAGATCATCATCAATTCTCATATGATCTTACGAAATACACAACAAATTCTCAATTATACATATTTTCAGAAATCAAAACTTAAAGGAATTAACTTAATTAATACCAATAAATTGAGAAATACGTATGATATACCTCTTAAAATTCAAAATTCCAATTTCTTCTTCTTTTTCTTCTCCTTCTTCTCTTTCTTCTCTTTCTCTCCCCTCTTTTCTCTCTTCTCTCTCTCTAAAAGAGGTAGCTCGACCAAAATGAGAGAATTAGGGTTTTAAAAGTGTATTTTTATACTAAGTGGCTAATTTTTTGTATTTACAAATTTGCCCCCAAAACTTTCAAAGTATAACAATTTGGTCCCTAAAATAATTCCAAAGTCTTGCAAATAAACCCAATACTAATAGTATATCATTAACCTATAAAAAAACTACTAATAACAATATATAAATCAAGGATCACCCACATACAAATAAAATACGTATATTTATATATATAAATATACATATTCTTACCGGTTATGGATACTGGTTACTACAATTCTCCCCTCCTTATAAGAATTTCGTCCTCGAAATTCATAACTTAAGCACATAGATGAGGATACTTGGATCTCATTTCTTCTTCTCATTCTCAATTTTCCTTTTTAACTATATAGTTTATTCATAAAATATTTACAAAGCAATCTTCCTTGTATATAGGATTTGCTCATTGTGGTCCAAAATCCTAATAAATACTCATTCATATGTTAGATTATCTCTAAGTTGGCTCATAGCTGAGTATACGAGAGGAGTACGAAACATATATCCATAAAATAAACATATGACACACATTATGGACTTATAAAATTATACACACATATTTTTATTCTTTTTTTTTCCCATTCGTTTAATATTTAATGGGCATCTATACACTTCACATTTTATTCATTAAAGAATAACATAGATGTAGAATATCCATACTAATCTCTTAAATAAAATTCTTAACTCCTCTGAAAATTTTAATCCATTCAACATATACTCATACGTCATAATATTATTCACTACCTTGATATCATTCTAAAAAAAATGTAGCATTTCTACGCAACTAAGTTGTCATTCAAATCAGAATATTGAAGGCATTATCTTAAATGATCAAAAATCAACTTCAATAAAATAAAATAAAAACCTTTAGTTCAATTGATTCTCAAACTATAGATCTCAACATTATATCTCTTACTCTAAATCTTTAAAAAAATAGTCCACCTTATTGGACATCATTTTCTCATTGAGACTGACATGTCTGCTTTTTCTAATATGCTCGATTTCAAATAGAAAAGATTTCACTAGCACAATTATTGCGATGGCAAATATGATTCTTTTAACTATTCCTTTAACGTCATCCATGTAAAAGGAAAGGACAAAACGATTATTGATTTTCTTTCATAAAACTCTATAAATAGCCTAAACCTCATAATCACTTTTCTAGCAATAAATAAAACCAACCCTCTTACCATCTTCATAATGAATCCCATTATCATAACTCCTCCTGTTCCTTTTACTCCACCACAATTTCCAGACCTAATCAGAACCAGAACACTCCATTCCCGTGCCAAAGAATTCATCAGACACTACGCCATCTTGGCAGTCCAAGAACACAGTCTCACAGTTCTTGGTGGCCCTTCGTTCAACTTGGAATACCCTTTCTTTCACATGTACTATTTTTTCCCATTTTCCCAATGGTCCAAATCTGTCCTTTACTTGTTATGGTACCTGTTGGATCTGTATACAATCGCCATGGAATTCCCATTACTTAGAACCGTCCAAAAATTAGAAAAATGTGATGAAGATCATCCAGCCCTGATTTTTCTCCAATGGTTTTACCCAAAGACATGGTGGATAACTAAATTTCAACACATGATTGCAAACAACACAAATGCTGCAGTCCCTAGACAACATCTTTGGTCTGTTTTACTTCTCCAACGAAAGGGTATGATTGTTTTAGATCATGAAATCCATTATTACCCCACTGTCAAGGATTACCTCACCTTTACCCTTTCACTAAAGGGATCAATTAAGCTCTGGCCTGAAGAAGTAATTCAGCAAAAGAGAGAACTTGAAAGAATTCTTGCTCAGGAAAATCAAATAATTCCTCCGTCTGTTTGGATCTCCCCAGAAGATGCTGCACCTTGGGAACAAGTTGAAGCTGACTTTACAGAAGACCTGAATTTTGCTAATATACTCAAATTCCAACAAAGACAAAAATATCATCTTTCACATCTCAGAAATACAGATTACTCTACTCATCATCACCATATCCCAAACATGACTTATTATGCCAGATACAGACAAGCAATGGATAACCTTCACCAATGGCCTCAGCTAACTGTCCCGACAGAACCTGACCAACACCAACCCAATCTTGACTTATCCCTCTTTCAAGACTCCCAACCTTATCTAACCGACACTCAAATCCAAGGGGAATCCAGCACATCCCTCATCCAGACCAGCTCACCTGCAGAAGATCAAGATATGGTAGACCCACCTTCCACTCAGCCAGAGCCCTCATTCAATGTATGGGAACAACAACTCCATAAGTTTCTCTCTCACGGATACGACACAGATGAAAGCGACCAGGGAGACTCATTTTAACCTACATTGCTGTTTCTGTTTGTCACAGAAACTAGATCCGTGTTGTTCTATCACATCAAAGAGAGACTGACTACTGCTTTATCTTTATGTCAAGTGTGTTTTATCTTTCTTCATATCTGCTTTTAATCTATCCAAAAATCAATGTTAAGATCACAAAAATCCTTGAAATTAATAAAGTTAATTTGGCCTCATGTCCAAAGTCCAATTGTTCGCTCAAAAAGTCTTCAAGTCATAGATGCATTGTCGGCCATTAGTGCCAAAACGACAAAGTCCCTAAATCCATAAAATAGGCCTTTATTGACTTTTCTTAATTATCTTACCTAACTTATCACGCTTCCGACATAATTTTTATCACACTTACATATCAACATATATTTATTCAAGATTTTGCGGCCTATTGTCCCTTATAAAATGATAAAGTAAAACTGATTCTTTTCTTTTCTTTTCTTTTCTTTTTTTTTTTTTGCCTCACAAGAATCGAGAAAAATATATACTTGAACATACTTACACATACGCTCCATAGCTATTATCAATTTGTTTCTCTATAAATACATTATTTTTGCATCCTTATACAAACTCAAAAATATTCAAAGATTAGGGTGAGCGTAACAATGGAGGAAACCTCAGCTCGTCGATTTACAAAAATTTGTGTCTTTTGTGGATCCAACCCTGGAAATACTGAAGAGTTTACAAAAGTTGCAGAAAATCTTGGTAAGGTATTAGCTGAGCGAAATATACATTTAGTATATGGAGGAGGTAACCGAGGGTTAATGGGGTCTGTGGCAAAAGCTGCACACAATAAAGGTAGTCGAGTTTTGGGTATCATTCCAAAACCTCTAGCTATTGAAAATGTTGTAGGAAAAACAATTGGGGATGAGTTACAAGTCTCATCAATGCACGAGCGAATGGCTCAAATGCTTAGGCATGCAGATGCTTTCATAGCTCTACCAGGAGGTTTCGGGACCTTGGAGGAAATTTTTCAAATTGTCTCATGGGCACAATTACAAATCCACCAAAAACCCATTGGTTTGTTAAATGTTAATGGTTTTTACGACGGGTTGATCTCTTTTCTTGACTATGCAGCGGGAACACAATTCATCCCACTTCTAGCACGACGGATTCTTATTTCAGCTCCAACTGTTGATCAACTGATTGATCAATTGCAGTCTTTTATTCCTCTGTCTAATCCAACATTGCATCAGTTAGATTGGTCTACTCATGACAGTCAGAAGAAGCGCAAAATAGACTTAAATCTCACTCCGTAGCCTCTATTGTATTTTTGTTGCTGCTATTGTTGTTGTGTTGTTGTTTTCCTTTTCAATAAAAGTTGTTTCAATTGATGTCTTCAATACTCTACTTCTCTATATTTTGTCATTGAGAAAATTATCTCAAATTGCTCCATCACATGCAAATTATCATTATAAGATATTCAACATCACTCTTACTAAGCATATTAGTCATAACTTAAAAGAAAATCTAAATGGTAACATTAAGATCCACAAGGTACCATTATCCACAACAACAACAATCTTAGCAGCTTTTGGATACTGTGTCATCTTCACAAAATCATACAAAATTTAAGGAATATGTCAAACTTTTACATAACAAAGCTACAAATACAATCCTAAGGATTTGGCATCTGCTCGGTTCCCTTGACTCGACACTTAAAAGTCTACAGAATCATATCTTAACTCTGATGCCAATAAAAGCTGTCACGCCCCAGACCCAAAAGATCTGACACACGACATCACTTACATTCATTCAATAATACTTAAACATTCATTTTAATTTCTTTCAGAATTATAGCAATTGAATTATGACTGGGACAATTAGTAAACCGGAGATACGCAGAGTTTTCTCAGAGATTAACACTCTACTACGTCACCAGTAGCAACTTTGTTACCGGAAGCCCAGAATATATTCATTGTAAATTCTTACTTAAAATCAATCCATTACTATACTTGGTGAAACTTAAACTAAGTCCAACCACACACAATAAAATAATACATAGGTATTTATTCACTAAGGACAAATCAAATATCTTATCCCACGTGTCCCCAAATGAAACACTTAGCAACCTAACAACTTAGGGAACCCAAAGAACAGCAGAAGCCTTGCCAAATCCGCTAAGCACACATGTACCTTATTTACCTGAAATCACCATAAACTATAATGAGTATAAAACTCAGTAAGCATACTAGTTTTTCATATATCAAATACAAATACATATATGTACACAATGCATATGTATGATATGCTGTGATCAATCAAAATCATAATCTTATCAAATCACATATCATGTAAGCGCTTACACATTCTTTCAAAACACATAATAGGAATACCATTACTCAACTACTACTTAGTAGGACTTACATATCACATATCACATAATGAGCCAAATGTCACTCGTAGGTGACATACTGTATGAGAGGAATAGTACAAGTGAGGTCTTGAATAACACATATATAATGCTTATGCCCGAAGGTAAAAGCCAAACCCTCACCCTGATCATCGGTGAGTCCTCTCACATGCACCAATACGCCACCACACGAATGTGATGACTCACTCTTCCTTTAGGTACCAATAGGATCCTCCCTACATACGGAACACATAACATATACCAATCCCAAAGGAAAGGCCACACATAAAGGCTCCACAAATCACATAAAATGCCTACTAAGTTAACAGTGAGTTCAAGTACCCTCAAAATACAAAATATTTCTCATGGACATATTACACTTCAAAAGCTTTCTTTATTAAACACATCTGATTTTGAAAGCTCACTTACAAAAACACATGTATGTCCATGCTCAATGTCAATGCTCACATTCAGAAACATATATTCACATTTCATATCAAAATATACTTTGACATAACATAAACATATTCTTAACCCCATTTGCAAAATCATACAAAACAATTACTATGTTTATTGTGATTCCAGTAGTAAGTCTAGTATACTTACCTCTTAACACTTTCAGCTACAAGGCTTAAATCTCTTTAACCAATCAATGGAGATTAATCCTTTTATAAGCCTCACAATTCACACAAAATACTTTAAATAGCTTACAAAATTATACACAATGCATTTATCACATCAAATTGGTCTAAATATTTGGTTTCTCAAAACCTGTCATTCTGACCACTTACACTTAACAAAATTTCTAATACATCAAATGATGTCCAATTACTCCGAAATCAGAATATATCATTCTTGACTCATATATACTTCTTATATATGAATATTATATCAAAATTCCTACACAATCCATTCCATACACACCATCGAATCCAAACTACAAACCTGACAGGATCAAGATACTTACTGAACAGTATTCAATCCCCCAATTTTATAAAATCATATACTAACTCAAAAATTATAAAACTACCACATAATTACTCTTAACACATATCTCAGTCCATGATAAATATTTCTCTTCCAAATTACTGCCAAAAATATTTTAAAACTATTTTATTCCATAGCTTTAAAAACCTATTAATCAAATACTGCAATGAGCTGATACACTTTAGAAATTCATAACACTTCAACCACATTGATCTAAATTCACAATTCTGAGTATATCATATTAGACATATAAAATTATCATATTCCACAAATTCGTAATTTTTAAAGATCATTCAGTAGGACAAACATTGTTCGTCACTGTATTATACTGTTCACATAGGAAATTTCCAGAATTTCAGGGTCATTTTGGTAAATTCACTATAAATTCAATTTCCAGAATTTCAATCGATTCAAAGTCTCAGATGATCTTTAACATGTCTAATTTCATATACTCAAAATTCAAAACCAGAATCGAATCACAACAATTTATAAAATTCCTAGATCAAGAGGTTATCCAGCAGAAATTCCATAATTCATCATGATTTATCAAACTATCTTATAGATCATCATCAATTCTCATATGATCTTACGAAATACACAACAAATCCTCAATTATACATATTTTCAGAAATCAAAACTTAAAGGAATTAACTTAATTAATACCAATAAATTGAGAAATACGTATGATATACCTCTTAAAATTCAAAATTCCAATTTCTTCTTCTTTTTCTTCTCCTTCTTCTCTTTCTTCTCTTTCTCTCCCCTCTTTTCTCTCTTCTCTCTCTCTAAAAGAGGTAGCTCAACCAAAATGAGAGAATTAGGGTTTTAAAAGTGTATTTTTATACTAAGTGGCTAATTTTTTGTATTTACAAATTTGCCCCCAAAACTTTCAAAGTATAACAATTTGGTCCCTAAAATAATTCCAAAGTCTTGCAAATAAACCCAATACTAATAGTATATCATTAACCTATAAAAACACTACTAATAACAATATATAAATCAAGGATCACCCACATACAAATAAAATACGTATATTTATATATATAAATATACATATTCTTACCGGTTATGGATACTGGTTACTACAGCATCCCTTTTTAGTATTCCTTATTTTGCTTTTCATGAATATCCCTACTTGTTTTAGTAGTCCCGAGTCCACTAAGTTTTGATGAGATTAGAAACAAAATCTCATATCCAGTCACTCCATTATCTTTCCATCGTGTAGTGTCAATCTTATTCTACTAATTTTCTATGTCTTAGTAAAAACCATATCTAAAACTTTAATAGATCTACCATTAGTAAATAACGATTCTCCATTACTCATATAGAAAAAAATATCATAAAACCAAATTAGTTCATTTATCAGACATACGTTCCTCTAAAAGCTCTCATGCTATCAAGGTATTTGCCTAGTCATCCAACAGTCTTACAAATCCACATTTCTTCTATCTTGGTTTTTTTCTCCGGACTATCCCTTATTAAATGCCTTAAACACTTTTTTGAACTTGCTTTTCAATCTTGATTATTATTCTTTTTTATTTTTTATTTTGTGTCTAATCTGAATGATTCTTCTGACTTGGATCTAGATGATACCTTATTCTTGATAGTCTATTCAATAATGATCTCTACCCCAAAACTCCCAGTAAGGCCATCATCTTTTCCTCTCGCAGGTAATCATCTTCTTTATTATTTTTTCTTTATATTTGTGAGTCCCCATGGTTGACAACCTTTACTCTATAATCTGACTCTGCCACCTATGCTCTACAATCTTGACCTCAACTAAAGCTTTAATACTAGTTTATTGATGAGAAATCAAATTTAGCACTAATCTCTCAATGAGATTAGCTTTACAGCTAATACCTTTTTTTATAGGATTTCCTTTGGCGTGCTCTCCAAAGAAACTCCTTGGGCGTATGAAAGACATAACTCACAAATAATCAAGAATACAAAAGATTAACAAATTAATAAAGATAAAGAAATAAACCACAAGACATAAGATATAAGTGGTTTGGCCAAAAAAGCCTACATCCATTATGGATATATGATCCAGCTTCTTTTATTTATTAGATCGCTAAGTATTTTCTTACATCACCATAATCATACAAGATCTCTTAGTATCTCCCATTGTAGACATTTAAGTATATCTCTAGATCCCTATGATCTTTACAATACCTCTCATCATCTTTTACTCTATAATAGATTTTTTTTTAATGAATACAAGAATAGCCCGAGCCTCTCTCAAAAGGATCTATGATGCTCATTTTGGTCATTCAAGAATAAAGACACCCTTAAAGGTTATACCCTAGTGCATTTCTAATTTAGTGCCTACCTAACTCCTATATTCTCTCTTATGTTTACACTTTGATACTTTAGATGTTTGTCTATCTTTAAGGGCTTACAAGTATTTATATAGTACTCACAAAATCCTTAAAAATCACAAACCTAGTTGAAATAAGAGTTCTGGCTTATAGGAGTCTAAATCCCACTTTAAAAAATCAATTGAGCCAAAACATAAAATATCTATAAGTTACAGCATGAATTGTATCTATGTGAATAGTGTCACGTGAATGGTACCCATAGACAATACCATTCTTCTGGCTTGTTATTTTTCTCAACTAGACTTCTTACTAACTCTGTATTTGGTATTTATATCAATTCATATCCATACATGATTATTGAATTATCAATTTTTAATAAAATCTGAATTTGTAGAAGACTTAAGTAGTATCATACTCGGTGTCGAACACTAGAGTGGGTTATGAGCTCTGCAGCAACGAGCTAAACAAAAATATAATTTGAATAAAACTGATCTCTGGCACCATACAACTTTACACAATGATGGCTCCATGCCTAAGAAATTGGGGATTATTAACCGATTTTTTGCGGATGGCTATGATTGGAGTGGAAGTCAAAAAGCTCCGTCTTGGATAGATAGATAGCAATCTAATTCAAACTACACTTTAAAGCGACGATGGTTTTATACCGTGGGAACGAAGATTGTTAAAAATAAAACAGTTAATAACTTAGGATGACTTTGATTTTAATTATTATTTTTTACTTAACTTAATAAATAAAAATACCCTCATCTTTCTTTCTTTTTTCTTCATGGTTTAGGCTTTTGAATTTTGTTTTATTTAATTTACAAAGTAGTGATTCAAGCTTTTGCTCAAATTAATGATTTTATTTTATTATTATGTAATTTTGAGTTTTGATAAAAAAAAATTAAAAAGATGAGTTGTAGATAAAAAGAAAAATTGGAAACGAAAAAAAAAATGAAAGAAAGATGAGAGTAAAAATTTAAGGAAATTATGAAAAAATTAAAAAAAAAAAGAAGATGTTTTTATCCTTCAAATTAAGTGGAAGGAATAACAGTACGATTAAAGCTAAAAAAAGTGTAATTTGTATAAAGATTGAGGGTAGCAGTGTTAATACCCTTGCATACCTATTGTGTTTCGGAAATTGTAACCCCACGTGGAGCTTAGGTGGAGAGAGCACGTTCGGCGAACAAAAAAGACAAAACGGAGCACGGCTTTGGAATCCTTTTGAAAATTGTTTGCGGACAAGTAGGGGACTTTGTTAGCTGACCCTTGGACTTGGTGCAAAAAATTTGCTAGAGAACATTGACTATGAAACGACGACTGTGACTTTGGCTATAATAGTAATCAAGGAATCTTAGAATTATCTAATCCCTCCCTATTTATTCCAACCAATGAAACTGCGATAATGCAGTAGCAAAGAATTCAATTAACTCCGCTGGAAAACAATTCCGCGTCGTCTATCGATAAACGATCACAGCGACAACCACCTTTTTCAACCCCATAATGCTTTTTAGTTTTAAGCCCATCTCGTTATTGCAATTCGCAAGCATCAATGTCCGCACAGATAAGGACCCGTAGAATATAAAAATACATGCATAATAACACATTCATCAGTCTGTGGTGATCATAACCATTATAGTAATACTAAATTGTTCGAATCGCGTTCAACAAGCTCTTAAATTTATTCAATAACAAAACACAAAACTAAAAGACTACAAACTCAAGCAGAGAACTTACTCAAGAAGATGACAGCAAAGGATTAAAGTTTTCCTTCTTCCCCTTCGCATTGACACAATCAAAGCCACAACCACATGTTGGAGACTCATAAAAATTACTGACAGCGAAATTCGCAGAAGCGATCCCAACAGAGAACTCGAGCTTATCATTCTTACGGATCACTTCCGTAATGCCAACCCAAAGCAAAAGCACTTTCACTTGGATCCCACTTAATTTTGAGACTCTATTTGTGGTTACAACGCCCTTAATAGTGGACTTGTACTTGAGATCGTATGAATCAATCGAGAAACTACAACTACCATTCAAGTACACTGAGAACTTACCCGTGGACTCGTCAAGTTCATAGCCTGTCACGCCTTTGGGAAGTAGACCCGCTGGGAAGCCGTATTCTTGAAGAGCTTCGTATGCCGTTTTCGTGTCGTCGGCCGCTACGTATGAGGTTGAGAAGGAGATCAAGAAGAGGTAAATTATGCAGAGAAACGCCATTGCAGATGTGGAATTGGTATGGGAGAATATGCTCATCTTCATGTGATAGTATCTGCCCTTTGACTAGATGGTTTTAGTTAAGAAGTTGACGGTAACAATATTATATACAGTAAGGTTATTTCTGTAGCCTATATATTATTATTGCAATATAAAGTATTGTTAATTCTTCCCTCGCGGTTCGAAATACGAGAGTATTTCCAAATAAACAAAAGAGTGATAGAATAGAGTTATTTAATGTGCACCAAATTTGACTATCAAAGTATCAATGCAACTTGGGGTGAGTTCAGTATTGTTTTTTATATACTATTTTTATCACAATTTAGTATTTTTATTTGATATTACTAACCAGTAGTATCACATATTTAAATAAATCATACAAATTCTTACTGATATAATACATTTAAAAAATAAATAAACAAATAATATGATAATTTTAAAATTAATCATCTGAGTTTTTTCTCCTAATCTTTATAATGTCTATATTTTATATTCATGCAAATACATGTTGGCTCCTCCAAGAACTTAATGTGAAGAATAAACGACTTGGTTTGAGTTTAATTTTTAATCTAAGAAACTACCAATTAAATAAAAATCCCAATAAAATTTACTTGCAATAGGAGGAGCAAAATAAGAGACAATAGGTTCGAGTAGAAAGAAAAGAGAGGGGAAAGAGAAAATGTACAAATGACACTAATCAATATTCTATGTTATCTAATTGTCTAACTTCATGTTCACTAATTCAAAATCTAAAACTTGTGTAATTAATTTTGTGTTTAAAAAAGGGTTCTTGATTATGTGTTATATATACGAGTAGTATTAGATTTATAAGGTTAAAATTCAAATTTTATATCTCAATTAATATGACAATAATTAATAATTATCATATATATGTAATGATTAATTTTTTAATTTTTTTAATATAATACTTATAGTAGTAATTAATAATTGACACGTAAGATGTCACCTTAGTTGAAATATAAAATTTATATCTCAATTTTATAAGTTTCATATTATATAATTTTATAAGTTTCATATTATATATATGTTCGGATGTATTTCATTCCATCATTTTTTATATTATAAATTTATAATTTTTTTATTGACTCTGGGATCTACATGCTTTAATGAATAAAGTTAAATCTAATACATGTAATTAATGTATTATAACTAATACACTATTGGGATTTAGAATTAATATTGATTAAACAATGATCCAATAATTTATGTAAAATAACAATGTCCTTGAACTAATATATATTGCTCCTTCATATATATATATATATAAAATTTAAAACATATTTGATATAATTTAAAATTAATTTATAACTTTAACCATATATACTTATGTTTTGTTTGTAATGGATGTAATTATTTGTTACTAATTATATACCAGTATAATTTATACAATAATTTATTATGACTTATCAAATCATATATATATATATTTTTTCATTTGAATTGTCTTTGATTATCATAAATGTTTTTTGAAAGATGGTATAAAAATAATATATTTTTCAAGAAATATAATTAAAATTGGAAGAAAAAAAATTATGCAAAGAAAATCCTATAAATTTATCATTAAATTGAAAAAAAACATATTTTTTTACTTAAAAAACGTATTATATATTAAAAATGAAAATAAGAGAGAAAATGTTATCATACATAATGGTCTTAAGCCCACATAGTGGACAAGGCCATTTTTTGCAAATGAGGCTCACTACCCACATAAGGATAAGATTTTATTATTCAAATAGCCCAAAAAAAGAAGGTGATATAATATTTTTGACTTTTATTAGACAAAAGAGCCCACTAAAGTTACTCGTACGTGCTATTCCTAAAGCATCTGTAACTTTTCTACTCCACTTTTCTGTTAAATATATCAATCTTTTCTTATCTTTGCAAAATAGAACTCACCGGCAACAAGTTGGACAAGTTCTGACAAAAAAGTAACCTAGCCAAGTCAATTCTTAAATCTTAAGAAAAAGAAAAAAAAAAAAAGAAATTTATCCAATCAACTTAATTCAAGTCCATACAGTGATTACTTTGCTTCACCTAACTTTTTTTTGTTTAAAGAAAAAACATAGCATAAAGTTCATTTATTGAAAATTCAAACTCAAACTATTACAGTTACAGAGTTTATTCAAATTACAATACATCATATAGATCTAACTTCTCCGAATTCCATTCAGTACACGAATTTCGGGTTTTCTAATTAGTTCCGAATCTTCTATTAAAATGGGTCTTCTGATGTTCATTGTCCTCCAAATCTGGACCAAAAATATATAAAAAAAATGGAAGAACATACAGAAATTAGCCACACCAAAGCGCTAAAATAACAACAATAATTAAAAAAACGAGAACAAAAATCACTTTATATGCAAAACTGGGTAAAAGTAAAATGAAAGTAAAGTAAGAAAGGAAGAGAGAAAGAGCCATTTTCCGATGAAGGGTTTGTTTCAGAGTAGAGAGAGGACTTTGTTCTTTAGGACGAGAAAAGCAATAGATAATTGCAATAACCCATAAATTTCTGATAAACCAGATGTTAACAGCACGTGAAATCTAATGTTATGAAGAGCGATAATCACAGAGTTAACTCACCTCATCAAGATTCAAGAGGAACTCCAAAGACCGTTTGAGTCTTTGCAGTCAAATCCACACCCACACTGAGGAGACTCCAGAAAATTATCCAACGGGAAATTAGCCGAAGCGATTCCCACCGAGAATTGAAGTTCATCCCCATTACGCACCACTTCCACAATTCCAAGCCAAAAAATGAGCACCTTCACACTAACGCCCGTCAAATTCTTCAGCCTGTCTTTGGATATAATCCCGGTGATTGTGGATTTGTACTCGAGCTCGTAAGAATCAATGGAGTATTTGCAAGTGCCAGTCAAATGCAACGCGAATTCCCCTGTTTCTCTGTTGAGTTCATAGCTAGTCACGCCTTTAGGAAGAAGACCAACGGGGAAGTCGTACTCTTCGATAACTTGGTACGCAGGTAAGTCACTGTCGCATAAAGCAGATGGGACTGCGAAGGAGATGGCCAATATGAAGAGAATTAACATACCCATTGTTGGCGTTCTCTTTTTCACTGTAAACGCTGGTTGGTTTTGGTGTATATATGTCAGAGATGTGAAATAAGGGCCATTCATTGTGTCTGCAGTTTTAATTGTATATGAATTTAGTGGGGTTGTGGATATTTTGTCTGCAGTGTTTTTTCTTTTTCTTTTTAATAAAAAAAATACGGTAGATATAATACCATTAAACAGAATTATACATATTGTTTTGGACTAAATTTAAGTGGCCCGACAGGTTCATGGGCTCGGCGAACTAATGAAAATTTATTTATTAAGGGAGAACAAGAACTTAGAGGACAATAGAGTTCAGGGGATAATAAATGTATAACTATTTAGAGGAATTAGTTTATAACTATTAAGGTTTAAATTAGGTTAGAAAGAACTCTGGAAATCATATTTGAGACTATTTAAGTTAAAACTAGGTTAAAGATGACTACCGAGCTAGTGTTTAAGTTGAAGAGAACTATTGAGTAGAAAAAGTCTACAATGTATTTTGGAGGGTGAATGAGATTTAGGATTCATAAGATCTTATGGTCAATAGGTGGTTTAAATTAGAATTAAAGTCAATGAATTATTTGAAGGCGATTATAATAAATATGACTTAATAGAATTTACTTAAATTAAGTTCACAATTTAATATTACAATTATTAATAATAAAATATAATATAAAAATAATTAATATATGAATTTTCGTGATTCAGCCTAAAGATATACATTCACGGGTAGAGTCTATTATCAAAATTCACTATATGAAAAAGATATTATATGGCATAAGTTACAATGAGAGTGATAAGGGTTAATTAGGTCTAATGTTTTTATATTTTAATTTTAATATTTATTTATTTAAATTAAAATTATTTAACTTTTTATGTACTTTATATTTATTTTATATGTTTGAAATCAATAGAGTAAATAGGGATGAAAATTTAAAAAAAAAAAAAGACAAAAACATCAAAATTGTTATAATACCTTGCTACAGTATAATTTACAGTATTTTTGCTACAATGCCCAAAAACGAGCATCGCGGTGCTCAACCTATAAATAGAAGATAAAAAAAACTTAATTCAACAATCAAGAAAGAATTAAGAAGAGAGAGAAAGAACAACTTTTGAAAGATCAAAAAGATTATAAGATTGAAGACTGTAGAAAAATTAGTTTTATATCTTCAACTCTTTATCTTTCTAATTTTGTATGATTTTCATGATATTCTTGATAAACTTTAGAACTCTTTATTTCATTATGACCTAAGTTTTATTTATAGGGTTAGTTTTTGAACCTAGTATATAATTAGATTTTATTGATTTTTAGTTTATGAACTTAATACATACAATTGATTCATTCTATCTTATGTTTAATACTTTTATTATATCTGACTAATACTATGAATGATTGAGGAACCATGATGAACTTGACAAAAGGATTCATGTGTTTAGCCTATGATAATTTGATGCATTATCATAAGGTAACAACTATAAGTTCCATATATGATAGACATATACTTAGATAGTATGTATGATATAATTTGGACCTATTTTTAATTAATTACATTCTATTATTATTACCATAAGCATATATGTAGTAGTTAGAATACGTAATATAGTTATTTGACTATCGACATAGGCTTGTGATAAGATTAGAATCTAAATCAATAATTGATATTGAAGTATTAATTAAGAGGTTAATAAATTCAATGAAATTATAGGAGATAAGTCTAAACTCTAGATTCTTATCAATTGGTGAATTCAACTCATTACTTATTTGGTAATTAGGTTTAGTTTAATTTGATAAAATAAGGTTAATTAATTACGTTTTAGATTTTATATTTCTCTGAATAAAAGTTGAGTAGATATAATTTTAGTACTTGATTGATAGAACTAGATTGTATAGTCCCTATGAGAACAATATAAGACTTAAAATTATATATTACTTGATATGATAGTATGCGTTTTGGCTTAACTACTAAAGCATCAATCAGAGAGTAATGTCACTCATATGCTCATATCTCCTATGTTCTTTCCCTCTTTGAACTTGCGGAAGTCATTTCTTATACTTTGATGAATATTTCTTAATAATGGCGGATAATTAGAGGTTGCCAAGTATAGTTGTAGGGAAAACCCTAATATGAAAATGAAGAGGAAGAGAGGAGAATGAGTGAATATGAAAAATTGGAGCTTTTTATAATCATGTATTGTATTATAAAATTCTCAACCTTGAACTCAATTTCTTCTCTTGAGGAAAGTGAGGCTTCATAGTGGAGGTGAACTTTAGATGTGGAGGAAACTAACCTGAGATTACCCCTTAAGGGTGACACATGGTGGAATACTATTGAAGAACCATCCCTATTATAAGGGATATTTTAGAGAACATGCTCAATTGGAGGGAAAAAAAAAAGGCAATTAGAGCTTATCTGATGCTTGGAGTACTAAATGTCTCATAACTAGTTGCTTTTCTAGAGCTGTCAGCCTGAGTTGGTGAGACTTGAGGAGCACTAAAAGGTCGTCTAACTTTATCTCCCTGAGCTCAGCGGATACAGTATTGAGTTGCTCAACTACCCAAGACATCTTCTGTTTATTGTGTCAACAATGACCAGAGTTTTGAGTCCTGCTGATATGGCGCTTGTTTATTGGCTTATTGAGAATTTTTTCATCCAATCTTATTTTTATGTCTAACATCTACATGATTTGCCATCCAAGTGTTCCTCTGGTGGGTCCAGTGGGTGACACGACAATACCTGTGCTATGCTGACATGTGTACTATTAGTAGGCCCATGCTGATGTGGTAAGTGTTCAAACTCCATGATATGTCAACTGACACCACTACTAAGTGGCAACATGTGTCTTAATACGAGTCCCACTATATGAGATTTATAGGCCGAATTATGGAGGTCTAAGTATTCGGACCCAAACTTAGTCCCACTGAAATAGCTCGTTATAGACTGAGCTGCTCATGAGGTCTGAATTTGAGTGTTGAATTAGATTCTCCCAAATTAAACCGAATGTCACCAATTTTTACTCACAATATACATTATATTATAAATTTTTTGATATAAAATTAAATTAATTATCAAGGATGCTACACTAATATAAGGTGCACCTGAACTTACACCTCGTTACAGGAACCATCTCACAATTGAAATCTTCTGCTTCTAATAAAAGATAAAGAGTTTTACCTCCGCGCACTTTGGAGACTCTTCTAAAAGGATAAATGCAATAAGATATAAGAATATGTATATATATTTCAAATTCTACGGTATAGTAATCTAATGCTAACCATATTTCGGAAGCCATCTTGGAATCCTAACTCATTTTTTATAGACAATTCACCCAAGATTCTAATACATTTGAACATACAGCAAATTTTTGAAGTGTGGTCAAGAATTACTACTAAATATTGCAAAAATATTCATTTGACCACTCAATCAGTAGCACAATACTTATGTTATAAGAAGATAAAGTACAACTCTCTTTAACTTAATTAGTTGAGATTTTAATCTCCTTGAAAAATAGATTTTTCTTATTACACAAAGGAAATCTTATCATGTAATGTATAAGCCTTAAGATAAACCTTAAAAAAAAAAAAAACTAAGTCATTAGCTCTTATATTTGAAAAATTGTACGAGTATGATTAACTTTTATATTTGAAAACTGTATGAATATACTATTTTAACCTTATAATTGAACCAACAAAATCGAATCAATTAATTTGGTTTAGTTTTGTGCAAACTTCTATTTTTCAGTTACCAATAATGATTCTCATCGGTAGATTTGATTTTCACAAAATTGAACCGAACTAAATTTTTTAAAAAAAAATTTGAAAAAATGATCGATTAAATCTGATTCTTTTACTAAATTCACTTCGATTTCCTCATTAATTTTGATTCATTTCAATTCTACAAGACCGAATGAAACCGAATTTAGTTCAATTCTTCCCATAACTGAAATGAAAACACCTCGAATCCACACACTCACTTTATTTCAAACAGGCCAAAGGCCAAATATTCTTAAAACATGTACTAAAAATCCAAGAACAATTGTTTTTCGTAAAGTATCCTCCATAACCTATACCTAAAACTTCACAACTTTTTTTTTTTTGTAGTACATTAAAAAATCTATACTTAATCTCACATTGATTTTAGCACGGTTGTAAGCAGATGGCAACGCACATATAAAATGTGCCTGCTAACAATCAAACATCTGATTTTAAAAAAGATCAAGTAATGAAAAAAAAAAGGCAATATTGACAGAGCAAAATATCGTTACTGCATTTTGTCATTTTGAGGAAAAGCAAAGGAGACGACATCGATTCATCTTATCGCCTTCAAGCGGTCCCGAGACCATGTGAAGATCACATGGAATCATAAATAAACTGCTAATCAATCAATCAACCCTCTTTTATTCCAAAACTACCGTCCTCGTGATGGAAAAAAAAAAGGAGAAAAAATTATGACTATTTTTTTTTTTATCAACACTTAAATGTAAGGATGACTATTATAGTATAATAATATAATATTATTCGTGTTGACTTTAAATTTATATAATTTTATTTTAAAATTTTTTTAAAAGAATTTATATTAAGAAACTTTAAATATATAATTTAAAATTTTTTTAACTAAACAATATAAAATTTTAGTACTTGACCTTTATTTTATCTATCTTAATTCTATTATTAATGATTTAAAAAATTTTGAATCTCAAACTCACTAACCTACACTACAAAGTAGGTTTGACTTTGATATCTTTGTAAAAACCAACTTCAACACAATATAATATTATATACTTTGAGTTTGAATACGTATGATTTTGTTATTAAATCTCCCCAAAAAATTTTATATTAATTCAAAATAGACTTTATATATAGTTAGAATTTTTAACAAGACAATGTACGGCTCTGAAACTATTTGTAATGATCTGCTTTTATATATCTTGGTCATGCTATTTATGGCCTCAAAAATCTTAGATATCGAATGTTACTATCTACCTCCTTCAGAGACACACGACTTCGTGTGTGTTAGACCCTTGGAGACAGATGATTAACCCATATGGGTTAAATCTTAGGGTCAAACAGCACATGTGCGCTATCTGTAGTTTAGACTGCAGGCTCATTGGCCTATACTACAAAGTAGGTTTGGTTTTAATATCATTTGTAATGGTCTACTCCCACATAGTATGATATTACCCACTTTGAGATTGAGCTTGCACGACTTTATTCTTGGGTCTTTTCAAAAGACCTCGTACCAAAATGAACTCTACATATTGTTCACGAAATTATACACACACGAATTTATAATCGCAAATGCACGGGTCGTGAGCAAATAATAAAGTAATGAGTGAGTATCGTTCCTACGAGGATTGTGTCCTAAATAAATGTTAAGTA
The DNA here is from genome assembly GCA_946807835.1 of Ailanthus altissimus. Lineage (NCBI taxonomy): Eukaryota > Viridiplantae > Streptophyta > Magnoliopsida > Sapindales > Simaroubaceae > Ailanthus > Ailanthus altissimus. Next base: position 30,165,586 of record OX327684.1, read on the forward strand.
CTATAATGTTGACAATCTAACTTTATCTAAGCGAATTTAAAGAATAAGTTGAATTGTGAAATTAAAAATGCTTTAAACTAAATAAATCGATAAATTAAAGAAATGATAGTTCTATAGCAATGGGGGTTCTAGGGACTTGATTTTCCTCTATTGTTTCTATGCTCTTTGTTATTAGTGATCAACAACTAATCTAATGTATTCATTAATCAAGAGTTTAAGAATAATCTCATTCCTTCTCTCGAGTACCGAATGAGACTCTATGCATATACAAACAAGTTAATATCCCTAACTAACCTGTTATATATACACATATTAAGTTACCTTTACGCGACTACCCTAAGTTCATTAGTCTTCCAACTTAACAAATCCAAAACTATGCCTTTTACAACCAATATATGGATTAAACTTTCCCAAGCACATAACCTAAATGTTTCATTCATCCAATCCATTTTCCAATGCAATTAGAAGCATTAAGCATATAAAAGGCATAAATGAATAAGCATCAAATAGTCATTAATCAAAAAATAGCATTAATACATAGAGTTTAATAGAGTTCCATCAAGTCTTAGAACATATACTCTAACAATCTATAGTGAAATATTTAATTACATTCATCCAAATATTCATAAAAGTACTCATGTTCAAATTAATACAAAATACAATTACAAACTATAAATAAATATAAATGCAGTAGAGAGAGAATAAGGTATTAGTTAGAGAAGCCTTTGGAGTCTTCAATCTTCAGTAATCTTCCTTAATCCAAGCTTTAATGGTGTTTCTCTCACTAAAAATTAGAATTTCTCTCTCTATTTCGTGCTCTCCTTTCTCTCTTGAGAAAATGGCTAAAAAGTAGTATTTATAAGTTTCAAATTAGAGCCATAAAATGGGTAATGAAACAGGTGGTGACGCATGAGCACCATATTTTAGAGCCTGGGCACCGAACATTCTGCCAATAGAGCCCGTTTTGGCACCTAAGTGCGGTACTGTGGCAAAAAACACTGTTATGCACTGTAGACATGTCACTGTTCACTATACTGTTCATGGCACTGTAGCATATTTTGTGTTTTTGCTTTTTTTTTTAATTTTTATCCCGAATAACTCCATTAACTTGAAACCTACAAAATAAAATTGATATATATAAAAAGTCATGAATTCACATTCAAAATGAGCAATTATTTAATTAAGAGAGGTATAATATCATATATAAAATGCGCTTATCACATATGTATCCGAACAAATTTATCTAATTACGCAATGTGGAATTTTGATATCTGACATTCATCTCATCCATCTTGACCCTACTGTTTATGATCTCAAGAATCTTAATTCTCGAGTATTACCCAACATTTAAGGGAATTCACAGCCTCATCTGTGCCTTAAAAAAAAGCTTTTAGCAATGCCTTAAAAGTGACTTTGTTAAGAAATTCATGCAAAAGCAAAACAATCATTGACAACACAATATATAAACAATCCGATCCATCACTCTGAAATGAGTATATTAGATCAGCTCAACAACACATAAGTGACACATCATCATTCAATTAGTTATAGATATAGAGTTTGTTACATACTAAGAAAAGTTTATTAGTTTGTTAACAATTTTCCCGCCTTTTTCTAACAAACTCTTATCTTTATATTTTTCAGATTATTTGAGAGTTCTTGTAACTATAAATGCTAATGTTAGCATTCATGAATTGTATTGTAAATACATCAATCAAAGGTTATTTAATAACATAGAGTTTTCTCTCAAACTTGCTCTAACACTTTTTGTTTGGCAGTGTTTTTTAGGAAACTGATATTTTCCTAGAAACACAAATCCTTGATATATTTAATAGGATTTGTTTCATGGTATCAAAGCCAATGGTTAGTTCCTTCAATTCATATCAAACACATACCTCAAATCTAAACACACAAATGAATTCATTTGCAATTACACACAACAATACTTTTACCTTCTCAAATCCCGTCAAGCTTGATTGCAACAACTTTCTTTTATGAAAAATCTCAAGTATTAGCTTATGCTAGAGGAAATGACTTAAAAGATCTACTGATTGGAGAAAGAATGTGTCCAGATCGATATGTTGTTTTAGATCAAGAAGTTGGACCAATGTTGAATCCTCAGTATAAACAATGGATGAAACAAGACTCTTTACTTGTAAGCTGGCTATTTTTTTGTATGACTGATTCAGTACTTAGTTTTGTTGCTCAGTATAAGACGTCATTTGAAATATGGAAGCATCTTGAAAAAAAAATTGGAAGTCAGTAATTTGCCAGGCTTACACAACTTAGGTCATAACTTCAAATTGTAAGAAAAGTGGAAATTTAAGTATAAATGATTACTATATAAAAGTAAAAGGTTAGATGATGAATTGGCTATGACAGGGAAGCCTGTAAGTGATCAAAATTTGATTTTATACCTATTGGCAAGGCTCAGATCTAAATATGATCTAGTGGCCTTATTTGTGTCAATGAGATCTGAAGATATAACTTTGGCTGAGATCTATTAAGTTCTTTTAAGTCAAGAAGGGAGGATTGAGTTATCCAATACTTTATCAGGGAATCATATGTCAACAAACTCTGCAATAAAGAAAAAATTCAGGTATAATGGTGATAATAAGTACTTTGCTGGTGATAATAAGTAGTTTGGTATATGACTCAAAACCCTCAAAATATACAATGAGGTTTCAGAGGCAAAGGAAGAGGAAGCCAAATTTTGGTGGAAAAGGAAAGATTAACACTAAAATAGTTTGTCAGATTTATCTTAAGGCTGGACGTGAAGCTTTCTAAGTGCTGGAACATATTCAAAAAGATTTCATGCCTCCTATACAGCAGAATCAAGAATAAGGGAATGGTCAAATGCAACCAGTAGCTTTTGTTACAGAACCTGCACAAGAACCAGAAAATGACATGGGGTGATACATGAACAATAGTGCTACAAATCATGTCACTAACAACTATAGCAACTTAGCTTCAAGCAGTGAATATAGAGGTATGGAATGTATAACACTTGGTAATGGTAGTAGACTTAAAATTCTGCATATAAAAAAATTGTTATTTAAACACTCTTATCTTAAAAAAAATTAAGCCTAAAAAATGTCATACATGTTCCTAATATGACTAAAAATCTCATTAGCATCTCAAAACTTGCATATGATAATAATCTAACCATTGAATTTATCAAAACTTTTTGTGTTGTAAAGAACATGAAGGGGAAGGTTCTATTCAAGGTTTTTGCTAGAGATTGACTATACTAACTGGTTCTTCACTCTTCGCATACTGTTTCTAATCATTATGTACAAGCACCTTTCATTTCTCTCTTTGTTGATTGTAAGATAAATAACATAGTTGATAAAACTGTTGCAATCAACCCTAAAGTCATATTGTTTAGAATCAATCATAGTGATCTAGATGTACCTCATAAAAGGTTTGGTCACCCTAGTATTTATGTACTTAGAAAGATTGTGACAACTTGTAATACTTGTATCTATAAAATACATTGATATTTCTTTTTGCTTAGCTTGCCAATTGGGTAAAAATCACAAGTTGCATTTCAGTTCTTCTGAGACAAACAAAACAATCCTTGGAACTCATTCATTCAAATGTTTGGGGACTACCTCCCATTAGTTTAAGAGATGGTTTCAAATATTATATAAGTTACATTAATGACTTCTGTAGATTTATGTGGGTCTATCATCTAAAACAAAAATCAGAAGTCTACACTTTTCAACATTTTCAAAATCATGTTGAAAGACTTTTTAATAAAAGAATTAAGATCCTACAAACTGACTATGTGGGGGAATATAGAATCTTTATAAACTTTGTAAATAAAAAAGACATAATACATAGATATTATTGCCCTAATTCATCACCAAAATGAGAGAGCTAAATAGAAACAAGTCATACTCTCTTAGCCCATAGTAACATGCCTTTGAAATATTGGTGGGAAGCTTTTGCTACAATAGCATTTCTAATCAACAGGATGCTATTAGTCATTCTAAAATATAAAACACTATTTGATTTAATCTTTGACCAACTACCAAACTATAGCTTCTTTAAAGTCTTTGGTTGTGCATGATATCCTAACCTAAGGCCTTACTCTAAGAATAAATTCAATTTTCATACTGAAAAATGTGTATTTCTGGGTTACAGTTCTCGACACAAAGGTTATAAGTGTCTTAGTTCAAAAGGAAGTGTGTATGTTGCTAGGCACACTGTCTTTGATGAGAATAGTTTTCCATTCCTTACCGACACTGTATTTACTCAAAGTTCATTCCCTGAATGAGTATATACTAGCAATTTTCTAAGTAATTCAACTCTTTTTTATTCTATCACTATACCTTGTATACAAGAAAATATTTTTTCATGTCTAGCTGGTTCTAGTTCAACACAGATGTGGGTACCTGCAGTAGAAACTCCAAGCAACGGTTCAATTTCATTCCCACAAACACAAACATCTATAGAGAAACCTATTGATATCTAACCTAATCCATCACCATTCAACAACACTCACCCTTTACAGAATACACTCACCAATAATCAAACACTTTCAACTATACCACCAGAACCAATATCTAATATGCAGAACAGGTTTACTGTTAACATCCATCCAATGATCACAAGATCAAATGATGGAATTTATAAACCAAAAATTTTCTTACTTAAATGTCAAGAAATTCCTGCCTCCCTTGATGGAGCTTTACAACAGCTTCATTGGAGACAAGCAATGTTAGAAGAATACAAAGCTCTCATAAACAACAGAACCTGGTCATTGGTTCCAAGTTATCCAGACTACAAAATCATTGGCAATAATTGAGTTTTTAAGGTTAAAAAAAATCCAGATGAGAGTGTGCTAAGATAAATGGCCAGGTTAATAGCCAAGGGTTATAATCAAACCTTTAGTGTATACTGTTCTGAGACCTTTAGCCCTATGGTTAAATCCAGCATAATCAAAGTTATTATCAGCTTAACTGTGACAAAAAGCTGGCAAATGAAACAAGTAATATTAACAATGCATTTTTTAATGGAGAGCTCACAGAAACAGTATTCATGAAACAACCAGAGGGGTTTGAAGTTCTTAATACAGTTAATGTTGTTTGTAAGCTGCACAAGGCATTATATGGTCTCAAACTAACACCTAGGGCTTAGTTTGACAAATCAAAGGGGATTCTACAACACTAAATCAAATACATCAGTATTTGTTAGACACACTGGCAGTAAGGTGCTCATAGTCCTAGTTTATGTAAATGATATAATAATCATTGGTGATGATAATGATGTCATTCAGTTGGTGATTACACAGCTAAACAAAGTATTTGCACTGAAATAATTAAGTGATCTGAAATATTTTCTTGGTATTGAAATAATTAAGATTAGTTCTACACTGCATCTTAGCAAAACCAAATATTTGTCTGAATTACTTAAAAGACAAATATGGGAAAGGCATACAGCTGCCTAACTCCAATGAGCAGTGGTCTTAAACTTACTAAATGTTTAAAGCAACCCTTTCTAAATAGCTTTCTCTATCGAAGTACCATTGGTGCATTGCAGTACATGACTCTTACTAGGCTATAAATTTTCTTTACAGTTAACAAATTAAGCCAATACTTGTCTTACCCTTCTTTGGTTCATTGGCAATATTGTAAACGAATGTTAAGGTATCTCTAAAGTACAAAAACCCATGGCTTACTTTTCAAACCTAGTACTGCACTAAACCTGATAGCCTTTTTCGATTCTGACTGAGCCACTGATACAGATGATCGACGATCTTATAGTGGCTATTATGTTTTCTATACTGGTAACTTGGTATCTTGATGTTCGAAGAAGAAAATAATGGTGTCCAAGTCAAGTACGAAATCTGAATATAGAGCCTTAGCTCAAGTAGCTACAAAATTAGCTTGGCTACATTCATTATTTTCAGAACTTCACATGTCTCCATTTGAACTCCAATAATGTGGTGTGATAATCAAAGTGCTGCTTCATTAGCAGTTAATCCTGTTTTTCATAGTCGCATCAATCACACTTTTTACATTCACTTTGTTTAAAATAAAGTACTTGCTAGTCAGCTAGATATTAAATTTGTTCCTTCTGCTTCTCAATTGGCCGATATCTTTACTAAAGCTCTTTCGATCACCAAGTTCCAGGAGTTTGTTCCCAAGCTCAATATCAGCTCAATATCTGCTCCAGATACTGAGCTTGAAAGGAATGAAATGAGTATATTAGATCAGCTCAGCAGCACATAAGTAACACATCAACATTCAATTAGTTATAGATATAGAGTTTGTTACAGACTAAGAAAAGTTTGTTAGTTTATTAACAATTTTTCCGCCTTTTTCTAACAAACTCTAATCTCTCTATTTTCCATATTATTCGAGAGTTCTTGTAACTATAAATACTAATGTTATCATTCTTTAATTGTATTGTAAATACCTCAATCAAAGGCCATTCAATAACATAGAGTTTTCTCTCAAACTTGCTCTGACACTTTTCTGTTTAGCAGTGTTTTCCAAGAAACTGATATTTTTTTGGAAACACAAATCTTCAATACATTTAATAGGATTTATTTCACACTCTCACAAAACTGTAAAAGGTCTTATCCTCGATGTACCTTATTGAGTTCTGTAGCTGCTGACAACTCCTACACCAACCTTACTAATTGGGCCTGCGCTTATTATCAACTAGTTGCCCTTGCTAAAAGGGAATAAAAGATGAAAAATGAGATAACCATTTTGTGAATATATGATAATCATTTTATTTTTACTGGGACAAGGGAAATTTGAACTAGACATTGACTAGACTATTCTTATAAGCCCTAATCACTTCTAGATCAAGCTAAGGATATGTATCGAAGAAAAATTCGAAATGAATGTGAAAACAATGACAAAGGGTAAGATGTTTAAAGATTTCAATCAACCTTTCTTGTATCGTATGACTCCTATAGAGAAACGAGATACTAAACATTTTGCACAGATGATTCAGTAAAAGCCATGCTGAAATTCATATGACATTTTTGCCACTGGTTGAGCTCATGGTAATAGAAAATCTAGTCTAACAACCTCTTTCTCTCTCTTTCTTCCCTTTCGTACTAATGCTAGCCAGAATGACAACATTTGGCAAGTGAGAAGTCATTTTAGGAACACCAACATCAAGAATTTGTTGCTTCTCTTGAGAAATTGGCAAATAAAAACCTCTGCAAGGATAAAAATGATAACAAAAACAATATATATGTAATTGCAAAATTGACATACAGACTCGTGAATCAGAAAGTAATTAAACACAAGTTCCACTAAGAGCCAGGGGCCTTTGTTATTGAAGACAATATAAAATAGGCACGTAAAAAGTATGAATACTTTTTCTTGTGCCCAATTCTAGATATTATTGCAATATAAAATATTGTCGATTCTTGCCTCAAGGTTCAGAATAAGAGAGTGAAAAGAGTTATCTAATATGCACAGAATTTAACTGTCAATTCGAACTTAAGTTCACCGAGTTCGAAATATTATACAAACTTAATTAGAATTTAAAAAAAAAAAAAACATGGATACAACCATCAAATGTGAACAACTTGATCAATTCAACATTTTAGCATAAGAATTGTTCAAGGGCCATGTTTGGTGATATTTCTTGAATTTTTTTAGGTATTAAAATGTATGGATCAATAAGAAAATACTAGTAGTATTTTCGCGTTTCCAAGCCAACAATAGTTTGTTTTCCTCGACCTGTTGTAGAACATTTGACAGATAGCAAGCATTAGACAATGAATGGCTACTTCGAGGGAACCATAAACCTCCAAATACATACACTTTTAAGTGCAAAAAGACAACAAGGTTTTATTGTCTTTTTGGCTTCTTAAATGTAAGTTATTTCAAAGTCTAATAGCAAAAAAAGAAAAAATATGAAGCAACTAATCAAATCCAGATATCTTAGCAACTAACTTGACTAATTTCACCACTATGACTTGTTCAATGCCCCATTCAATCTGACACTAATACATTTCTTCATCTTTATTGTTATTCTTCCTAGAGCATCCGTAACTCATCATATCAAGTGAAAAATGGTCAATATTTCAGTTAGATATATCAAATCTCCAATGAACTTTGCAAAATAAAACTTACCCGAGAATAAATTGAATTCAATTTCTGATAAAGCTATAAACTTTTCTCAATTTAGTCCAAATCGATACGATCATTATATTACTTCATTGAACTTCTGGTTTTGACTTACAACTTCATAAACGTATCTAGATCGGTTCCTTTTAAAAGATCAATAGAACACCTAGTAAGTAAGACCAATACCCACTCTTTGATATGGTAGCGGAAGACCATGAGTTTCTGATAAACATAGACATTAACAACATATGAAGTTTATTCTAATTAAGCTCAAAATACTGAATTAAAGTCCTTCCTATTCACACACTTAGCTTACCTAATCAAGAAGAAGACCAAAGACCATGTAAATTTGAGTCTTTACAGTCAAATCCACACCCACACTGAGGAGACTCCAGAAAGTTATCGATCGGAAAATTAGCCGAAGCGATTCCCACAGAGAATTCAAGTTCATCGCCATCATGGATCACTTCCACGATGTTAAGCCAGAAAAAAAGCACCTTAACACTAACACCCTTCAAATTTTTGATCTTGTCTTTGGATACAACGCCACTGATGGTGGACTTGTACTCGAGCTGGTAAGAGTCAATGGAGAAGCTGCAAGTGGTATTCAAATGCACCGAAAATTCGCCTGTGTTTCGGTTGAGTTGATAATCAGTGACTCCTTTGGGAAGAATACCAACTGGGAAGTCGTACTGTTGAAGAGCTTGGTATGCAGATAGTTTAGGTTCGCCTAAAGCAGATGGGATTGTGAAGGAGATGATCAAAACCAAGAGACTTGACAAACCCATGTTAGTGTTTCTCTTTTTTCTCTCTAGATAGATGGTCGTTGGTTTTGCAGTTATTGAAGTTAAGATTTTTGCTAAATATTGATATTCTTAAATACGGGCAATTGGTTTGTCGAGATTTTCCATTTAATTTAGAGGGGTGGTTGGTATTTTATCGCAAGAGAAGCTGATATTTTCGGCACGGTATAGTATTTTAACCATATTCAGTAGCCATTTTTGACTGACTTTGTAAAGTAGAGAAGCTTCCACGTAGCGGTTATCATGCCAGTTGTCTATATGAAATTATAACAAATTTCTCAGCCATTTTAAAATTCTTTTACATGCTTATATGAACTGTAAATTCGTAAATGAACGATGCGTAGAAGTAGATTATTTGAGTTCCACAAATAAACAGGAAAATAAATTGAATGCCGTGGAAAGGGGAAATGGCTACATCTATGCTAACGCATGCATGGTTGTAAGCGGATGGTGACACCGCCACCGAATATGAAGTGTGACTATCAGTATTTAACAGATCAAGTAATACAAAAAATTCAGCCTTTTTAAGTCAATGTTTCTTATTCTTTCTTTTTAATTTTTTGAGAGTTCAAACAAGTCATTGTTGCATTTTGTCATTTTGAGATAATTCACCCTCGAAAAAGTTTCCACAAGCGGATGATAAGATCCCATCAACTAATAAACTCAACTAGAAATATCATAAAAATTGTCACAATCCGTAAGAAAAAAAGAGGTTTTCAGGAATGCCGAAATTTTCAAGCCATCAACGTGTTGTCTTTATAGAAAGATATGAAACCAATGCTGAGTATACCAACCTCCGATTTATCCTCAAACGCAGAGTCGGGATGCAAGAAACTTCCTCCATAATCAACACACTCATAATTAATCACCACAAACGTCAAATAAGACGCCCTTTTTGTTCGCGAAAATTGATGCAACGATACTCGACAACACATTACATAACAACATTCTGATCAATCACTCTTACAAAAACTCAAGAAGTCCACTCTCTGTCCTTTGACGTAATACCTTCCGAGTTCCAGAGCCGCTGAATTAAGATTAACAACGAGGCTTGTAAATTGGGCTTGCTTTCTTTTTCTTTTAAATACCATCACTCCAGGCCCATCAGCAACTAAGCGTTGCTAGAAAGAGGCAAGATCAGAAAACCACTTTACAGCGAACACCACCCGGAGTTAAAAATTGAGCTGAAATATATATGATTTTGCAGATCAAGCTACTCTTAAGAAAAACTTGAAATAATTTTACAAAATGAGAAAACAATAACACAAGCAAAGATGTACAACACTTTGGATAACCTTCTTCAAAAGATTCTCAGAGGCAAACCAGATTATAACATTTGGCAGAAACCGTAAGACGAGCATATTCCCAAAACAAATTTATACATATAGTGTAAGCTTTGAGAATATAATTACTCTGTTCATGAAATGTTGCATCCCCTGAGAAATTGACAGGCAATCGAACGCCTGCTAGAAATGCCTGCATGGATAAGAAATGATAATAAAAACGATGCATATATGTAATTTCAAAATTGATGAACAGACTGACGAATCAGAAAAATACATCAGTTGCTGTGAAAATGTAAACGAATGGTTTTTATTGTGCCTAATTCTATATCATCCAACCTTGAAATAGGAAAGCGCATCTCATCATTGAAGAGCATTCTTATCAACTCCTCTAAGAAACTTGCAATAGTTCTGCCAGCTATGTTAGCAACAAGGACAATATAGTTGCATATCTGTCTATAAAATGCAGGCTATATTTTTTATAAAAGCATGCAGTTGACCAAAGCTCTTCTCACAGATCACAAAAAATTCTTCAACATTTCTCCTGTTATCAACTTAAATCTCCAAAAGAGTAAATTTAAACATAACTCTCTTCATTAATTGCCCATCAAAATAAGTTCTGGCCTTTTCTGGATATGCTTCTTTCTAATCCTGTCTTTCACAAACCCTCTCCTAAACAATTCAAGTTTCAGATCTCGTTATGACAGTATCTGCTTAAAAATTGCATCATATGCAGGAGTAGCTCTGACCTGCTTTCCCATTTAGTTTTATTTTTGACCTCCTGAGAAAATCATAGCCTGCTAAATTGATAACACAAGGGTATTTTCACCTTAGAACCCCTCTTTAAGTCTAAATGAAGCATCTGTATCGTACTCAGTCTCTTCTTTTCTAACAAAATAAAAACACTGCATCTAACCTGATGTCAAAAAGCTCACTTTACTAAATATTTATGAGACAGCTCAAATTGATATATAAGCAAGAGATTATCAAGAAACAAAATACAAGGAGCCCGATGGTTGAACGTCGATGCTGGTAAAAGCCAAAGCAAGTTTCTGTTTGGTCCATGTAAGCCCAGGTGACATCAGCAAAGCAACATGGATCTTATTCCTATCAGATCCCATTCTGATGCAAGGACATCTGCTTACAGTCAGGCTTAAGAATTATGCAAGATTGTCAAAGAAAGAAGCAGCATCAAATTCGCTAATATAGCTCAAAGGAATAGAATACAACAAGCGATCCCTATGTATGAGAATTTTACAAACAAAATGAAATTTTCACATCTATCAATTCAATCAAAAGAGCACCATTGGAAGATCTTGTCCATAGCCAAATAAAGTTAGCAAAATGGACATCTAACAAATATGCAAGCACAATCAACTGAAGCAAGGTAAAAATACTGAGGATCATACATTAGTTTGCCTCAAATCAGTTCATCTCCCTGAGTCTTTTTATCAATGCATCCAGAGATTTCTTCTTTGGATTCTGCTTGGCTCCCCTACTTCCAAAGGTTCCAAATAGCCGGTCTGAAGGATCCCTCAACTTCTCAGAAACTGTCACTACTTTCCTGTAGTCCAAAGTATTGTAGCTCCTCTCCCTAATCACTGGATTCAGAAAATTCTCAGGATGACTGCTCAATAGCAAATTAATTGTCTGTCTTGACTCAGCAAGCGCTATCTTCAACTGATTGGCATCTCCATCTGTGAACAGGGGGGCTAGATTATCAGCAAAAGACTCCAAAAGTCGAATATCTACATCAATTCCCATGATGGTGTTAATAGTAAATCTCTTCACAGAATCCCCACATAAAGTACCAACAATTGTTTCTGATATGTGAGAAAGGACATCTTGTAAAACCCTTCTGAGAACCGGAGCTGGCAAAATCTGTTGTGCAGTAGAAACCAGGGTCTCCAAATATATTATCACCTCATTCACATATTCATTCCCATTCTGTAAGGGCTCATCAGCCATCCAGTTCACATTCTCTATCAATGTCATGAAACCATCAACCTTGTTTTTAAGCAACCCAGATAACATTTCCTCAGCAGCATCACGTGCTTTGGTTAGAGGAAATTGCCTCTTACTCCTCTCTGCCATTCTCAATGGAATACCTGAAAGCTGTGCAGCATGACGGAAGAAAAAATCACAAGCACGCTCTAAAACGGCCATGTTAGCAGCAACCTGCATTGCCTGAGAAACCCCATGGACAGATGTATTGATAAGCTTCAACAAAGCCTCATCCAAAACTTCACCCAAAAGCCTATCCAAATACTTCTTCACAACATCATAGAACTCCAGTTGCCCACCATATGACATAAAACTCACTGAATCCTCAATAAAAGACCGAACAATCCTACAGCAATCAGGCACTGTAGAGGAAAATGGTGCAACAAAAGGAAATGCCGGTATATTATCCGACGTCTGAATCTGAAATGAAAGCACATTCATTGAATACTCATACTCTTTCTTCATCAACATCTGCTCAAACTTATCAGCAGCAAGCCCCTCAGCAATCTGTTTACGACAATCTGACAACAACAATTCATGATACTTATCCCTATGTTTACTCAAAACATCAAGCAGAGCATCAATTGGATACCCGTATCTCCGTAATGTAACGCCTAACAAACTCACATAATCCTTAATCAACAACAAATGATTAGCGGTTTGCATTCTCGAGAACTGATCCTCTAATACTGAACACATTTTACTAACAGCAGCATCCCACAAATTCTCAACTTCCATTTTAGATATCAATCCACCACCAGTCCTCAAAACTCTATCTTCAACAATGAAAAACCCCGCAATTTGGGCAAAAAATGTCTGATGAGATTCTAAAAACGGAGTCATTGAAGATACCTGAAAATCAGACGTCAACTGAAGCTTCCGATTTTCGAAATAATACTGCTTGAATCGATCTTCAAGACCTAATGTTTGATGTATATGATAAGCTCTATAAAGCGGCGTCAAATCAAACCCTAACAGACCAGAACCGCCGTTACTATCAGTGTCAACGCCGTTACTAAGCCCGTCATCCTCATCATCTTCTTGCAAAGCGTAAACGCAATCACGCAAACTGAGCCTGCTTTGTTCCTCGGCTTGTCTCTGCTTGATTCGTAATTCCTCTTCTCGTTGCCTTGCGGCAGAAGCTTGACCGATCGCTAATTGACCTAAATTTCGACTCACTACACGGATCTCAACTAGCCAATCACCGAACTCCTTATTTACTTTCCTTTCGATATACGATCTAGTCTCTGGAATTTTCTTCTCTAGCATTCTTTTCAGAGTAGACGACGGCGTTTTATCTAAAAACTCGCTCTCCAACGCATCTGTGCACTTCAAAGCCATGTAAAAGTTGTTATTAGAGAGATGATGATTTGCTCTAGAGCAAAGCTCCATCAATTTGATACAAGACACGATTGATATCAGCGCTAAGTCAACGTTTTTTGAAATGTTTTGCGCTTCAACGTAAGCGTCCAGTGAAGCGAGGAGTGGACCGGCTACGGACTGGAGTTTAGAGTTTGAGTCGGATAGAGCGGATTTGAGTGAATCAACGTCGGAGAGGAGAGATCGGAGGTCATCGACGGCTAGGATAAAGTCTTGGTAGTGAGCCTTGCATACTTCCTCGATTTCGGATTCTTTGGATCGGGCGAACTGCCGGAGGTGGTGGAGGAGTGTTTCCGGCTTGCCTGATGCGAAGGCTTTCCGTACGAACGGGCCCACGTCTTCGCCGTTGCAGATGGCGGATGAGAGGAGGAGCTGGTCTAGTTTGTCGGCCGAGTCGCCGCCATTTGCGGTAGCGGAGGGAACCACTTTGCGGCGGGTCTTTGCTGACTGCATCATAGCGGTAACGGTCGGGTATCGCGGAGTGCCGATAAATAAGAAGAGAGATTTCTACGAGAGAGGGAAAATTGGAGGTTATTTGGACATGGTGATGGAGAGATGTACGGGGAGGTGGGAGGTTAAGATTTGATGGTTTGACGAAAATGCCACTGATTGTGTGGGGACGTGTAGAAGTTTAATGTAGGCATTTGGAGAGCAAAGAAGGGGTAGTTCGATAAGTTTAACGGAAAGGCGTGCGAGGGAGGTAAGAGATGACTTATTTGACTTTCTATTACGCCTTGGAAAAATCCGACGCCGTAACGATGTCCGATCAATTTTAGATTATTCAAAGGAAACTGTCAATACAACGCGCGTCCGCGCGTGAAATGATTTAAGGACACTATTTTCATTTTTCAATAGCAGCCTCTCTTCGACAGCCAACTACTTCTTTGAAGTGTCGTGTGATTTTTAAACATACAAAATTAATAGCGTGACGGTAATTTTGCTCCAGGGATAGTTGCATATATCTATATCAATATCAGTTCAGTGAAAAATATAAACCTAGCTTGAGTTGTAATTAGGTCGACTAAAAATTATATCGACCTGGACAACATTGCATATGAATTGTACACCGTTGCCAGCGTTGATAATACTTGCACAAAAATATTCATAAAATATATTTATTTTTTTAAATAAAATTTTCATTCCCGAAAGGAAAACAACTAAATAAAGTACTTCTAACATTAAAGACTCTACGGAAATCAAATTTAATTGAGAAAATGATTGTTGGGCTCTTTAATTTCGCTTAATCCCTTTACATATTATTTTAATTTTAAAATTACTTAGAAAGATTTCTTTTGATACTTGAAAGACTTTATCATGAGATGTTTTATGCCTTAAACTCTCACTAAAAATAAGTATTGCATATAATTTTAAAATTAGAGAGTATTGAAAACAATAGAGTCAAATTAAGGAAGTCCAACAATTATTTTCTCAATTTAATTTAACTAATATATGATAATTGCCTTACATATTCAAATAATATTCACAATACAAATATTATAATCAAATACTTGTAAACAAGATATTTAAGCTTCAATATAACAATTTAAAAAGGTTATAGTCTGAACTCAGGATAACACCAATCAAATGCTAAAACTTCAACCATTTGCCATCACAATTTCATCTTGTTATTTATATCATAACTTTATGTCGATGGTTGGAATCATAAGGCTAAAGCGAAGATCGTTTGATTTGTTTCATTTAAAAGAGATTAAACCAAATCTTACAAAGAAGATGATCTCCACCAATCTATCATCTTTTAAATTAGAGGCAAAAATCGCCATTGACAATAATTAGAAAGAACCTTTACTTATATATTAAAAATCTGAGAAAAAAATAATGCAACAAAGTAAGCATTAAAGCTCTCAACTTTTTAAAGACTTTTCACATCTTGATTTGGTTTCTCCAACTAACTTTGCTCTTTAAATTTGAAATCAAAATTATAACATTAAAATTTACAACACCAATGTGAGAAATATAAGAAAAATGTATATTTCACTCTAAATAATATAGTACATAATAAACCTTTATATCTGTTTGAAGTTAATGCAAAATAAGAAAATAAAAAATATATAAGGAAACAAATTATATAGGGATTAATTACAATATATAAATGAAAATTATGTATAGATTGTTTGACAAATTTACAATTGATTGACAATTATATCATAAACACCCCCTTAAATTTAAGATGAATAAATAATTTAAATTTGTAAATTGAACTAAGAAGCAAACAAAAAAGAAAAGAATAAAATAATATAATAAATATATATATATATAATGAAAAATAATAAAATAACTTAATAATAAATTTATAATGACACGCGTAAGAGATAATTATTGTCGGAGAGAGTCAACTATTGTCAGATAGTAATAATATTTCTAAAGAGTGACAAGAGTATTGAAAAAAATAACCACTGCCAGTGCAAATGTATTGGTAGATAAATTAGAAATAATCATTATAAGTGTTAGTACATTAATACAAAAATCGTAGCCAATATAAGTTACAGTATGCCAATAAATAAAAATCAAAGACCAAACTTTTAACTTATAACATACGTTTTGATGAATAACCTGAACTCTTATGCTATGTGAAAAAATATTAAAAATAAATGTAAATATACATGTGAAAAATATAAAAAAAAATGTATATTTTACTTTAGTGATATAGTATACCATAAGCCTTTATATAAGTTTTAGGCTAATACAAAATAAAAAAACAAACAATGCATAAATTAATTACAATATATAAATGGCAACTATGTATATATGGTAATAACTAACTGTATAATTGATTGACAATTATATTATTAATAATTAAAAAACTAAAAAATTATAACACCACAAATCAAAAATGATTCGAATGTAAACCAAAATACCATAAACCCAGAACTAATTTGAATTTAAAATGAAAACACCATAGGCCAAAAGTTGGTATAAGTGTAAAATAGAATACCACATATCAAAATAAAAAATATTCAAAAATAGTTATAATTTTGGAACACTTAACTAATTTAGTTATTTATGAAATTTTTTAACTTTTTTAGTCAAAGACTTAATGAATAGATAAAAATACATTTTCACTAGTGTTGGAACTAGTGCTTACGTGTCATTCTAATATTACATGAATATTAATTATTTAATATTTATACAGTAAGCATTTCAAACAAAATCATTGATATTAAATATATATGGTAAGATATTTGCAACACTTCAAACATTGTATGATCCAAAAGAGTTTAGATTTTGTTCAAAAGAGTTTGGACTAGTGCTAAGAGTTAGTTACGCTGAGAGTTATAATTGCTATAAGTTAGTAAGTTGTAAAAGTCAGCGAGATTTAAATAGTTAGAGCATTGTTTAAAATGAGATAAAGATCTGAGGGTATACTAGTAATGATATAGTTGTAAAGGGTTACAAATAGTATTAAAAAATATCATTATGTAAGTATGTTTTCAAATGTTAATGTTCCTGATCTATTTTCACTGATGCGGATTTATTGGTGGAAACCTTACTTATATAGATTGATGTATGTCTATATCTGGATAATCTACATTGTTAATCTTAGCAAACTATAAGTTTAGTAGAATGTCGTATAGACATGTAAGTATTCAGCGAGAACTTGGTACTGAACATGCTTAATTAGAATCTCCAATAGACATTCCATAAAGTCGTAAATGAATGATCTTTTTGAGTTGGTAGTATTCGTGATCTTTTAACCTGACAACCACAGTAGCTTGTAAGTGATCCATCATACTTAAGTTTCACACATGTCAAAGACTTTTCATGGTCTAACCGCTGGATATGGTCCGATGCTCATAGAGTTTGGTGTATGTAGAAATAGGATCCGTTAGTTCATATAGGTGAGTTGCATATCCAAATGCTCCAAGATTGTGTTCCAAAAAATATTATGGCTATAAGTAATACATGCGAAAAAAATATTTCCTGTGTCAGAATAATATCGCAAGTGTTATTATTCTGAATACGAATATAGAGACTTAATGGTGACGATCTATGTCTCCGCTCTTATAGGATATAAATGATAGATGAATTATACTAATATGTATTAACCTCAACTTGTATAGTTCAACACACTGTTTTATTATTTTTCATAATATGTATGTTGGACATCGTTTATAGATTTACGGAAGAGTTTTGTAAGACAAAACATATGTGAACTTAGAGAGTTTTACTATATGAAATGTACTCGTTATGCATTGGGGTAGCGTACCAAATTAAATAAATCAATTTGAAAAGCTTTCGAAAAAATTGAAATTATTTTAAGGTCTCTAAAAAAGATTATAAGATTTTAGTGTTAAACCCGAAATCTCAACAAATAAGACTTGTCACTTTATCATTTCCATTGAATGTCATATGTCATGTCATTAATTTATAATTGCATGATACATGGTATTATTTTATTAATTTATTTAATTTACAAATGTTGTAAAATTAAATAATTTGTAAATATTATAAATTTAAATAAATTAAAAATGAAACAAATCACAAAATGATTTCAAATGACTAATAAAATATGTTTAGTAGTGTTGGGATTTGTGCTTACGTGCCATCCCTTTTGTGTATAAATATTTGCTTTATGTTTATACAATTATGATTTCAATATATCACTAATTATTTTATATACAAATATGGTAAGATACTTGTAACGTTTTAGACATTGTATGATCTGAAAGAGTTCAGATTTGATCTAAAGGAATTTAGATCAGAACTAAGAGTTAGCAATGCTAAAATATATAAATGTTAAAAGATAGCACTGATAAGAGTTATCAGGTTATAAGAGTTAGCAAAATCTAAAGAGTTAGAACCTTATCTGAAATGGGACAAAGACCTAATAATATATTAGTAATGACGTAGTTGCAATCAGTTGCAAATGGTGTTAAGAAATGTTGTTATGCAAATATGTTCTTAAACTTAATGTTCCTGATCTACCTTCACTAATGCGGGTCTGTTAGTGAAGATCTTAATATATATATATATATATCAGTGTATGTCTATATCTGAATAGTCCAGATGATTAGTCTTAGCAGATCATGAGTTTAGTGGAAACTCGTATAGAGATACAAGTATTCAGTAAGGACTGAATATTGAACAGACTCACAAAGATCTCCAATAGACAACCCATAAAGCCGTCAATGGAGGATCTTTCGAGTTGAGTAGTATTCGTGGTCCTTAGACCTGAGTGCCACGGTGGACTTGTTAGTGATCCACCATACTTTGGTTCCACACATGTTAGATACCTTTCATGGTCTGACCGCTGGGTGTCGCTGGGTATGGTCCGATGCTCATGGAGTCCGATGTGTACAGATATGGGATCCATCAACTCAATTGGGTGAGTAAAATATCTTGTAACTCTAAGATTGTATTTCAGAAAGTCTTATGGTCATAAGCAGATATATCCAAGAATTAATTTTATTATCGAAAAAATAATATCGTAAAAGTGTTTACAGATATTATTTATTGAAATACAAATCTAGAGATAAGTTTATGGCTGAGCACATGGAGACTTGACGGTGTTGATCTATATCTCTGCTCTTTTAGGATATTTATGATGGAAGGATTATACGAATATGTTATAACCTCAACTTGTATGGTCTAATGCGCCGTTTTGTAATATCTGTAACATGTGTGTGGGACATTGTTCACGGACGTGTGAAATAGTTTCATTTGACAAATCGGGCATGGACCTAGAGAGTCTCACAATATGAAGTGTATTCGTTATGCACTGGGGCGGCGAATTGGATTGAAAAATTAATCCAACAATTTTCAGCAAAATGAAAAATGTTTCAAGGTTCTTTTTATTATTCACTTGTCAATAATTGAAGGTAAAACACATTATTAGTTTATAAGAGTTATTAACCAATAAGAAATTGACAAGTGACATAATCTTGCTCCATAAATAATTTACCATGTATTTACCTATTTACCTTATTTGGTAAATACATATATGGTAAATATAAATATTCAAAATAGTTTTGAATTATTAATATTTTATATATTAATCAAATTATTATTATTAATTGGAATAAGTGGCAAACATCATTTACTAATGGAGAATGCACTTGTTATTAATAATAAGGAAAGTTTACCACTTAGTAATTCTTAAATGATGCACTAAGGAAGTGGTAAAACCACTTAACATTGATTAAATGCCATTTACTCTCTAGAAATTGATTCAATTGATTGAATCAAATTGGTGAGTGAAAAATATGATAGATTAATGTTTGTAATGACAAACATGGTTAAGTGGTGGTGGAGCACTAAGAGAAATCATTCTTTGCACTTAAGAAAAAATTGAAAGAGTTCAATTTGTGTAAGAAATAGTGAAATTCGTTCAAGGTGAAAGAAGAGAGAATTGAGAGCTTTTCCTAAATATTTTTCTCAAAGTGTTGAGAGAAAATACAAAGGCTTACCAAGGTTCAACATAAAGAGTTGTAAAGAACAAAAGAAATCTCTTAATTCTTCTTATCTCTTGGTAGTAATCATTCATATACACAAATTGTTTTAAGTGTTAAAACAATCATTTGCTGAAAATTCAAGGCTGCCATTCTAGCTTCACAATCCCACCGGATTTAGTTGTGAACTAGAATTGTGCAAGGGAACACTTCAATGTGAGCTCAACAAATTGAAGCTTGGAGTTCTTGAAGAATTGTAAAGCTACCTTCATATCTGGGTAGGTTATTTATTTGTTATTCATTTTATATCATGCATGAAATATATATATGAGATATATATGTACTTGAATGATCATACATGCTTGAATATGTTACATATTGTTTAATATGTATGAATACTTCCGTTGCGTATTTAATTTTTTGAAATTATATACATCTATACACATCACACACCATATCACAACAAGTAATTGGTGGCGTATGAAAGCAAAATTCGACCAAGTTAAATGATAACAATTAGTGACATATTTTTATTTTGGCCAAATAAAATGCATAGCCGTATGAGCACAAGCAGGAGGTGGCCATTAACAAGTGCATTTAGAATCATTTTGGCTACCGATTGTCTTTACATTCCGTCAATACTCGCACCTTGCCACCAAGTCTTTAAAAAGCATGAAGTGTGCAAATTTTGCCTTGTCATACTACTTATAACTAGCCACTAATTAATGCTTAATTGGCTAAAAGTGGCGGCCATTTTTACTATAAATATGGGGTTTTTTATATGATTAATTAATTGAATTAAAAAAAGCTACATAAACTTTACTAAAGAGTTAGTAAAATTATTGTCCGAGAGATATTAAAAAGTAAAAGTTGCTTCTAAGTTTCATTTTTATTATTAATAAAGATAATTTTATATATATATATATTTATTAATAAAAATTAATTAAATAATTTTTTATTATAAAAAATTATAACTTTTAAAATAGTGTCTATTATTAAACTTTTTTCTATCAAATATAGTTTTGGATGTTTAAGCTATTATTGATGCTGGGGTTCGAATCCCTAATAGTTATAGAATGTTTCAAAAAAAAAGAAATAAATAAATTATTTCCATTAGAGGGAAAATAAATAAATTATTTCCATTAGAGGGAGAGCTAGAGACATCTCCCTACCGCGAAAAATTGAAAAAATAAAGTAGGATTGTCAATTCAGGTTTGAGAAAGATAGAGAACAAATGAGAGAAAGAAGACGGTAAAGTTGTCAAAATCCATATACATATTAAATAATAATAACACAAACAAATTGAGCATTGTACACTTCAATTAGTTTATGACTAACAATAATGCTATATATTTTAATTTTAAATAAGGTGTTAAATAATTATTAGAGAATTAATTTTTATAAATTTTAAAAATATTTTTATTATATTTTTTATTTAATAATTACTTGACATTTTATTTAATTTTCAAATTTAAAATTTAATTAAAAAAAATATAGCATTAGCATGAAAAATAATACTTAAGCCATCGAAAGCACTGTTATATTTTGTGAATAATCTTTTAATGAAAAGTCAAACCATAACTTCGTTACACGATACTTGTGTTCTGTAAAACTTATTTCTTGCATCGAAAGTTGATGATTTGATTATAAAATTGAAGTCTTCTGATAAACAGAAATAAGTCTTTCTATAGGGTACCATTTATTTAGCTTAATACCAATAATTGTTAAAAATATACTCTTGCTCCGGTCGAGCCATTTGTTCTTTCAAGTTTTAGAACTCAGACGAAATTTTTAAATAGAATGAGAGAGAAATTATTACAATGGATAAGGATAACTTTACTTTGATATTTTAGGTTTAAATATAATTCTGTCTTAGAGTTTGTTCTCTTTAAAAAATTACCATGAGACTCAACTTTAAAAGTTTAAAAAATTCAACATTTTAACGAAACTTTTGTGGGCTAACTTCAAGGGCCCAAATTTAAAATAACAAGAAATACTAGAAAAATATCAGAATCGAGTTTAAGGATGGACTTTCAGCGAGGAGCCTACTCAATCGTTCAAACTAGATTCAATCCAAAATATTTGCATATCGACCCTGCATATTCTTGAACAAATTGACTAGGATTAAAAAATGCCACTTGACTAATATGAATAAGGAAATCGGCTCGGCAAAAGTACCAGGTCAATCTC
The DNA here is from genome assembly GCA_946807835.1 of Ailanthus altissimus. NCBI lineage: Eukaryota > Viridiplantae > Streptophyta > Magnoliopsida > Sapindales > Simaroubaceae > Ailanthus > Ailanthus altissimus. Next base: position 30,187,758 of record OX327684.1, read on the forward strand.
TCAATGATTTCAAATGACTAATAAAATATACATTCTGACCAAGTACTATTGCGAGAAAAAAATCAAAACTTAGACCGACAAGGATAAAATATGATATAAGGAGACCAGTTTGGTAAGAGATGCTGAATCGCTGTTACAGTAGAAATATAGTTAGACTATTACCAAGCCAGACAAAGAGTACTCAGGCTTATTACAGAAACGAGTTTAAAGAAAAAATAAGTGTTATAAAGGAAATAGAGTTATAAGAAAAGAGAAACTGTAATGTCTTTAGGAAAACGCCCCTCATATCACGCTAAGAGATCAGGATAACCCAAAATTAGTATGACTTACCCAACTCAACCACAACATCAGCAAAGATAAGCACAAGAAATATTATCTGAAGATCGATGCTATAAATAGGTGAGAAAACCACAACATAAAGGACTTGAGAGGCTTCTTTAGGTACTAAATTCTTTATTATGGCTTCAATACTTTTCTGCATTGGGCATATTTTCAATATTCTTCTTATTGCTCTCCTAAACCTCACCAAAATATTCTTTTTTTTTTACTTAAACATCGGAGAGTTTTCGTCGAAATCTACCCCGGTAAGGCCTTAAAGATAGTTTCATATATTTTGCAGGTGTTTGATTGTCAATAAAGAGAGGAAGGTCCAGATTTCAGCTTACGAGCCCAATAAGACGAAATCCAGCATGTTGATTCTCCCAATAATAAAAATTTAAAGTTCGTTGGCCCAAAAAACTATTTGTTCCGGTCAACGAAGTTAAAATATCCAAAATTTTCATAATTGGTTAATTTTTGTCATCAATAGTAGTTTTAATGTATAATTATCAGTTTATTTTTATTGTTTATCATTTAACTTTAAACATTGATACAATCTTACTCGTTCATTGTCTTTGAACACGTGACACAATCTCATCCGTTCATTTAATTTAATATAATTTTTAAAAAAATTAATAAATAACACATGTCATAATATTATTAATAATAGACGACACGTGTCATCATGTAATTAATTTATATTTTTACTAAATATTTTTAAAAATAATTTTAATAAAATGACACGTGTTAAACACTGATTAGTTATAAATTATATGTGTCATCTTGCAATTAGTTTATATTTTTAAAAATAAAATAAATAATAAACAATTAAATATATATATACCACTGTCACCGGAATGTCACCGAGAAATAATGGCCGGCCCGCCATCCTTTTTCGGCCAGTCTCCGACAACAATTGCAAAATCTTTTTTAATGATTTATTATTTATTTTATTTTATTTTAAAAAATATAACTAATTATACGATAACATGTGTCATTTTAACTAATTATATTATTACACGTATTCAAATACAGTGTATAAGTAAGATTATGCCATATGTCCAAAGTTTAATTTAATTATGTAGTTAAATTTTTTTTTTTACCCTTTTATCATTAAAACCAACAACAAAAGTTAACATATTATGATAAAATCGAGTATTTTATCTCAAATTAAGGTAAAGTTGTATTTAAGCCTAAAATATTAAGATAAATTTGTCCTGATCTTTTATTATCACCATCAAAGTATTTTTATACATGCCACTCTTTAATTTTATTTTATTTTTAAATTTATTACTCTTTTTATAAAAAAAAAATAAATGAGTGTTTTTAAATACAATTTCTCTTTTAAAGTTATTTAAAAATGAGTAAATAGTAATTTTAAAATTTAAGAGCACAAATTATATGCGTTTGGTAAAATTAGTGATACATGTCCCATTTAGAAGAATTTAATCCACCACTCAGGTCCAAACCTTTTCATGAGCAGACCGGTCCAAAATGAGCTATCTCAACAGAACTGAGTTTGGGCTCAAATATTTGAACCTCTATAACTAGGTTAGAAAGCTCATCTAGTGGGACTTGAGTTAGAACATGTGTCACCACTTAGTGGCGGAGCCAAATGACACGTCATAAGGACTTGAACACCTGCCATGTCATCATGGGCCAACCAGCAGACACGTACGTCAACACAACTCAGGTCCCACCATGCACTAGCAAGACCCACCAGAGAGGTACATGGACACCACATCTTCTAACTACTAGATCTAAAGATAAAGTTGGATAAAAGATTCTGCAAGGATCCAATCACCGACTTTCATGTCAGCATGCACTTGAACTTTATCTCATGTTGACACTGTTTGAACATAGACAGAGTTGTCTGGGGTAGTTGAAGAAACTTAGCATAAGACTTGTTGCGCTTGGGAGACAAAGTCAAACGATCATTTAAAGCTTTCAGGTTACCAACTCAAGCTAACAAATCCAAAAAGTGACCAATTACTAATATTTATAGTATTCCAAATGTCGGGGGATGTTTAACAATCTTCTTGCCCCTCCGAGCAAGTTTTCTAGTTGTAATTCTCCACATGTCGCCCATAAGAGAAAATCTTTAAGTTGACACATTACAAGCTCAAGTTTTATCTCAAATTTAAAAAATGATAAGGGATTCAAATTTTGAACAACTTCTAGTAAGAGAAAACTCTCATTATTCTATCTAAAATTGTCTATATTCTCTCTAGGGTAAATAAATCTTAATGAATGTTTACCACACAGTAGCTATCTGACTTGAACGTCGGAGGGTTGTTACTGACTACCCTACTGGCATCATACTTTAATCTCATGTTTCTTTGTGTTCCTCAAGTCCTCTTAGATCAACCTGCTCCCACTTAGTGTTCAATTTACTATTTACTTTGCATCAAATATAAGCCTTCGCATAAGTCACAACAATTTTTGCTAAAACGTGGACCAATATATTATAAAATTATTGAAGCAACACTTTAATGTATAATAATCCAACAATTTTATTGAAATTATATAAATATAATGATATGCATCAAAACCTAAATAACTTATTTTCAAAATCTCACATTAGGTGTAGTCCGGTCAAAAATACCAAAATTATAGTGCATTACACGATACAAGTAAATGGAGATTTTAGTTTGTAGTTACCACAATAATCTCCATTCTGGATTGTGATCAGACCTCAGAGTATCAATTTACCAAAGGAAGAAAAAACAAGGTTATGTTTCGTTAGAGAGATCTTCCCCCAATGCAAATGAACCTTTATGCCATCAACAAATGCTTATTAGGCCAGGAGGCACGGACTAATGATCCGATAAACTCTGCAGTTTTTTTCTTGTTCTTTTGCAATCCAGTGATAGTTAATGTTACAACTTTGATTGAGTGTTGGTTTACCTTTGATTTATTTAAGCGTTATCAGTTTTATACTAATCATTTAAAATCTAAAAAAGTGGTAAGACTACAATTGTAGTGATATTTTGCCTCCCATCTCATAATCTCATAATTTCACAAAGAATAATATTACGTGTACATAATTAAAATACAAACTTTATATTTTAACTTATATAATATATGATGTATATATTATTAACGATATTATATTATTATTATATTAATAAAAAATAATAAATCAATAACTACTTAACATACTAACTTTTATAGCCTGGCTGAATTAGTGTAGCACTATTTTTTGACAAAATATAATTCGTGTAATAATGACACATTGGCAATTGGCAAAAGATGCGATTAAATACTCAAACGACACTGTGAATACACAAAAGAGACATACAATTTCAAGTGACAATATTAACCAATCGAAAGTGCCAGATGAACAAAATTATCTTTGTTGATGAAAAGCAACAAAAAAAATAAAATATTTAAATGAAAATACATTAAAAAAAATTGCCTTTTTTTTATAGAATATATACAAAGAAACATACTCCAACAACTGATGATGATGAAGATCTTAAGATAAATAGGGTGAATGGGAAAAAAAATACAAATCTAAAGAATCTAGAAAAAATCTACAACTTTTCAGAAAATGCATCGCGTGAAATTTTTGTGCGAATATATATAATTATTTAATTATTATAAATATTTTTTTAAGATAAGTAATTAAAAATAAAATAATAAAAAGTAATGTAAATAATTAAAATATATTAATTAAAAAATAAATAAGAATAGAATTAAAGCATGTATTTAGTTATTTAAATGAGTATTTAATTAATAAAAATTTATTTTAATATTGTAATCAAATAAATAATTAATTCGTGAATTAATAAATTATGTATTTAAGTTTTATATATTGTTGCAATACAAATAAAAATAAATAAAACAAACTTAGTAAAAAAACACAAGAAAATTAAAAAAACAATTTAATTCAAACTAATTAAAAAAATTAATGCATGCACTCGCGAATATATATATTTAAATATTAATTAAAAATAATAAATTATAATAAATAATTAAAAATAATAAGTATGTAATACAAATAAATAATTAAAATATATTTAGTTATTACAAAATAGTAAAAATTAAACAAAAAAACTGTTTTTTTGCGCATTGTTTCTAGCGTGCGGAAAACGGCGTGCTAACTGATAATTTGCGTCTCTTAGGCACACGACAAGTTTTGGTAAGACACCTCGCCAGGTAGTTCGCACGTCTCGCGTGCTCATTTTGCGTGGATTTTTACACTTTTTTTTTAATACTATATTTTTGGTACTTTTAATTTTTTTTAACTTTTTCTGTTTAATTTTACTTTTAATTCTTTTTTTATTTTTAAGAACTGATATTATGGGATTTTATTTTGGCTTTTAATTTTTTTTAACATTTTATTGCTAACTTTTTTTTTCGTTATCTAATTTTCTAACTTGCTTTAACTTGAAATTTTTTTTTTTTACTAATATTTTGTGTTTCATCCATATTGTAGTATTTACTTTATAATAAGTTATAATGTGTTATAATTATAAATTTCAAACTGAAAACATGTATGGGAGATATTTTTTTTATTTGGACGTATGTGCCTACAAATCAATAATTATTTTTTTAAGCCTAGTCTCAAAGCTAAAATTTAGGGGCTAACCAAATGTTAGGAAATCAATGAGCATGCATAAAAAAATCTCATAATTTTTATTATTGATTATTTATTGAGATACATATTTTTTTAATTTAATTATGTTAAAAGGAGACAAGTTTAGTACAACGTCTTTCTTAAGATTATAAAATTTACATGTATGTAAGTATTATAATATTAAAATATATAATAGAGCGACATGAGTTTTTATCACATCATTAATATATCTGTTAAAGTTTAAATAATAGATAATTATTTTTTGTTGTACGAGATCTACTTCAATCGCAATCTAATACTTTATTTTGTAATTAATAATAATATAAACTTGCATGACGTGGATATTGTCTCGAAAATAATACAATATACATAAAAAATATTTATTAAAATTATGTATATATCTGTTTTTTTTTAATTTAATAAATAATAATTTAAAAAAAATTTTAAAAATGCACCATGTGATACACAGTGAGAATTTTGAAGCAAATGGCAACTAACTGCTGTCTACATTTGAAATTTTACACATTCTATGTCATTTTTTATCGGACTTTCATAAATTATGTACTTTTTCAACTCATTTTCAAACATTTGTTACCTTTTTCACTAATAATCTAATTATCCTCACCCATTTAACACAAATCAAAATTTTATCTAAAATTCAAAAAAATTTATAAAAAAATAATTATTTTTCAAATTTCAAGTAAGGATTATGATGACCAAAGTACAATTTACATAATATCAATTTTCAAATCATCTTCTAATTAAATTTAAGTTGAGAGAGTTTTATAAAGAAAGAGTGTATCATGTGAGAAAGAGTGTGTTTTTGAGTTTTTTTTTTTTTCTTTTTGGATGGGAGGGAAAATAAGATTTGAGGTATAATTGTTTAATTTTGATTTTTTTAGTTAATAAAGATTAGTCTATTAATTTGTGGTTAAAAAAGAAAATGGCCTAAAGTTAAGGGCTATTTTTAAAAATTTTCCAAAATCAAATCGCAAGCGACACGGACGTTGTGAAGACGGGTAATCATCAAAAGCAATGGACGTGAGCACTAAACTAAATTTTACCCTTCCCGTCTGAAAAAATAAAACGAGACGACTAAACCCTAGCCTTCTTAGAAGAGCATTTGCTGTTAAGCAGTCGCTGGAGTAGGATCAGCAGCAACAACGACAATGGTACAACCTACTTCTTCGTTCTAAACCCTAACACAAGGCTGTTTTCATTTTCTATTATCTGTTTGTTAATTATGTCGTCTTTGGTTTTGTAAGGGGATCGATTTGAAAGCTGGAGGTAAGAGAAAGAAGTCCCAGAGGACTGCCCCTAAATCTGACGATGTGTATCTCAAACTCCTCGTCAAGGTCTCTCTCTCTCTTCATTTTCTGTATATGTTTATCTTTGTTCTTTTTTTTTTTTCTGGTATTTGAAAGTGTTTATATATAGTTTTATGATCTATGAACAGCTGTACCGATTTCTTGTGAGGAGAACTGAGAGCAACTTCAATAAGGTGATATTGAAGAGGCTCTTCATGAGCAAAATCAACAAGCCTCCTCTATCTCTCTCACGTTTGGTTAACTTCATGAAGGGAAAGGTATTTCTCTCCTTCCTCCTATTTTTATATTTCAATTTATATTCTGTTTGATCGTAATTGTTATAGACGGGAAAAAAAACTAAAAGAACTGCTAACCATTGTGCTTGAGTTTAGTCGAGCTTCTTGTTTTAGTTTGTGTATTGTGAAATTATAAAGAATGTTCATTCACTTGAATTAGGATATGCCGAAGTTGGTTTTTGATTTCCGTGATCTTAGATGCTAAGTAAGAACACTCTTTAATTGCTTCCTTACAAGATATATGAAAAACATGGAAGGGAAATCTGCTGAAAATTGAATGCTTATATAGCTATATGTGGAGTGCAAGGACGAATATTTTGTTTCATTGGTTTGTAAAAGATGAAAAACTGTATTATATTTTATAATTTAATTCATTTCTTTATCAGTTCTATGTTTGCTTTCTCTATGCTTGCATTCTTTTGTTGGAGGTTTGATTTAAATCTAGTGTACTAACTGATTGGCTTTGTTGGTGGTTTGTCTCTTCAGGAGGACAAGACTGCTGTGGTTGTTGGGACGGTCACCGATGATATTCGTGTGTATGAAGTTCCTGCGTTGAAGGTTACTGCACTGAGGTTTACAGAGACAGCCAGAGCTAGAATTGAGAAGGCTGGTGGAGAATGTTTGACATTTGACCAACTGGCTCTCCGAGCTCCTCTTGGTCAGAACATGGTATGCATATAATATATTGTTTCTTTTCTTTGTCTACTGGACTCAATAGTTTCATCACGTTCAATTTGCAATAGTTTTGAGCTCACTGTATTAGATTAGGTAAATGAATAATTTAATTGGAACATGTTATATTATTTTGGGCTGTCACTGATCTGAAGGTTAAGTTGCATCAACTGCATCATTTGTGTCAGAAAAAAGTGCTATTTTATACCTACATTCTTCGGATTTTAATTTTAAAATGTGTACATGAAAGCTAATATTTGTAGTTTGGTGCTCTTGAGTGCAATGTAGGTTTACTTTACAAAATAAAAGACTGCTTGTACTTTGTTTTGAGCTTAGGTAGTATATTTGTTATTATAGAAAAATTATTCACTCGTTAAAGGATTAGTTAAGAGCAGCTATAGATCATTAGTTGTCAGGCAACATTTATCTGTATAAAATTTTCATTCTAAAGCTGTTAATGCTCCTTTCGTGGTAGGTTTGTGTCTGTTAACTCTTTAGAACTCTTTTTGGTAGTGATGATTAATATTTGAGTTTCTCTCCGGGTTTTAATTAGTGACTGCAATGTCATTACCTTTTTTACACATTAGATTAGTTGATAACGTGCCTATCACTTTCCTCCTGAAGGGCAGTGAATAACATAATAGGTTTATTGAAAGGAATTGTTTTAAATTGAACATTGTACGAGTTGAGGAAGGATCATCTTAGCAATGTGAATTTATGGCCAAAATTCAGGTTCTCCTCAGAGGTCCGAAGAATGCTCGTGAGGCTGTCAAGCATTTTGGACCAGCTCCTGGTGTACCACACAGCCACACCAAACCCTATGTGCGATCTAAGGGAAGGAAATTTGAGAGGGCTAGAGGAAGAAGGAATAGCAGAGGCTTCAGGGCTTGAGTTGTTTATTTCTTACAGGAAGATAAAGAGCAGTCTACCAAATTATGCAAATGTTGTGTTTTCTTTTTTGCTCCCTAATTTTTGTAATCATTTGAAACAATTAATTTAGTGAGTTATCATTTTGATTTTTGGATACTTTCTGTTTGAGACATGAAATGGGATGTCACTGAAGGAGTTATATTTAGAAGTTATGAAGTTGAGTTATTTCCAAGTTGATAAAGTTAGTTTAAATTATAGTATACTGGCGTGGCTGGTACGGTTCTGTTATGTTAATGTGACTTGGCACCTGTGCTAATCACTTTGTGTTTATCGATTAAATATATTTACTAGGCCATTGTCAGATCATGTAGAATTTGTAATTCATATTTGAGTAAACAAGTGAACCATATCCCATTTACTCTTTGCCTTGTTTATTCATTACGGGCAATAACCTACGGTATTCATGTAATTTTTATAAACTTAATAAGCATTTTATTTAGTATATCTACTGGCCAAAAGAGTTAGTATGGCGTTTCTATTGGTCAAAACAGCTTTATTGTTTTAGAGGGAAAAAAAATGTCTTACTTTTCAAAAGAATATGTTAAGCTTTTAAATGTAATGCTACACAGTACAAAAAATTATTTCAATGTTTTTATTCTAAAGTGTTGTATCACGGGCCACGGGTCTGTTGTATGGTAAACGTTTCTATTATGATTTTTTTTTTATAAAAAAAGCTTTAATTTATTCCTCTTGTATCATATTTTTTTTTTTAAAAATAATTATATAATTTTTATTACAAGTTGGATTCCGAATCAGTAACTAACAGCTTTTTTTTTTAAGAAAAAAGTTTTATTACTATAAGGTGAACTCGAGGAAACGATATCAATTTTTTTCACTAAAATTTGGAATTGCCGTTCATTCGAAACAAATAAAGGAAAAGAAAAAAAAGGAAGAAAAATAACAAAGAGGTAAAATTGGTCATAAGAATTGTGGCTTGACAGTGAGTTTTCCCTTTGTTATCTTCATGATTTGAGTATCATCTCCAGTTAAATTGAATTCTAAATATCCGACGCCTGGTTGGGTTATTCAATTTTCAGAGCGTCTCTGGTTTCCTTTCTCAAGCAAAAACAAACAACACCTAATAAATGGTTAATATGTTGTCATACTTTTTAAATGGTGGTTGAACAAAAGCAGCTCCCAATGGGAGAGCAAAAATGCATCACGGATGAACTTTCATTTTCATTGTTTGGTTAGACCAGAGTCATGCGCCTGGGACCCTAAATATTCCATCCATTCTCACAGGTAGAAACCAACATCATCCCAAAGGGATCACAAGCCATACATACACATTTGTTCATAGGTTAAAATTAAACCGAACGATCAGAACACAACAAGATACAATGATACATCAGCTGGAGTAGATAAGTCCCCGACTCCAATAGGCCAAGACAGACTCTTGCACCAATTGGACGTTGGTATTGGCAATGCTGAAAGTGATGAAACTGTAAATCACAACTCAAAAGGAACATGGCATGCTCAGATGGTTAATGCTGATGCTCAATTAGAACTTTTTGATGAAGTCATAAATATGAGCACTTACTTCCTCCGCCTTTTCTTGGTTGATAAAGTGGCCCACTCCTTCCATTATAACTACTTCCTGCAGAAATGGTACATCTTTCTTGAAGCCGCCTTTGTGTATATATTCCTTTGTACCTGGGAAGTGATAGACAAGATCCAGGTCACCCACCATAAACTTAACTGGTACTTTGATTTGTACCCCGGTCCACGGCCCTGTGAGCTCCCAGTTTCTGCAAGAAAAGGATAAAAATTACTTCAGATAATATACCTAACCCTTCACAAGTTTAAGGTTTTGATAACTCAGTATGTATGATATGCTACTACTAAAACCAAACTTCATGACAAGCAACAGATTGTTTCATCAAAAGTACAGAATTTCCATGTTAGAAGGTATAAAATCAAGTGACACCAAGATACTAATGAGCATGTGCATGTGCATATATAAAATATAGATACTTCCTGCCATGCAAGTATTCTCGAATAAGTTCAGTGTTCCATATCAGTCCCAGTCATCGAGAAAGATCATAGATTGTTTGATGCATAAGTCCAGAACATAACTACAACAGGCTTCAAGATATACGGCAACAAAAATGAATTCTATATAATGCAATCATCAATCACTGAAAAATATAGCAAAAAAGGTTACTTTTCCCAATAAAAGGTTGATATCTAACTCCTTAATTTACGATAGCCATCATGCAGGGTGTGTGGAACATACAGATCAAAACATCGATAATAGTTCAACGGTCCACTAAAGCCTTTCTGGTTAAACTTGGCAACATAATAGTTGATATCCTCTTCTGATAGCCAAGAGGGCAAGGTTGGAGGATCCCGCAGACCTCTAAATCCTGTTTTTTTAGGTACACAAAGTGGTTTTGTACTGCGTGCTCCAAGAAACCTCTTTATCAGTCTTGCTGTATCAATTTGAGTAAACTCTTCTTCAATCACTCCAGGTTCCTACAGCACAATTTAGAAATATTTGTACGAAAGTCCGTCAAAAGATTTAAAGGGATTTAAGAACAAGGCACTAAAACAGATGCATCCAGAAGAAGAATACCAAAGATTAGAAGCAATATACAGGAACCATATTCAAATCATAATTTGATAACAATCTAATTTTGATGCCAGTTCAACTGTGTATAATGGTTATTCATCATTTTAACACTGCTCAAGGGATTATAACCAGTGTTTTCATTCTACCAGAGAAAATCATCAATGAATTGCTAAAACTTAATCATGCATATCTTGCGAGCCTGTATGATCAATCGTTGTCAATTAAGGATCTCTTGTAAATAGCATAAACTGCATGGAAAATAATTTTGACTAACATATCAATCTGAAGAAAGAGTGATATATTTGAAAAAAAATCTATTGAAAGAATATAGTAGGGATCTCTCAGACATGCCACCATTAGCATATCCAGTCCAAGATCATCTCCTAAATTTCTGAAAGAATTTAGTGTTTTGGATAATTGACAAGAATGAAGGAAGAACACCATTCTTTCATTACAATGCACAGATTTTGACAGACATTTATGTGATCCATCAATTATCAATGATCTGTGATGAAAGGACAGATAACAAGAATTTGGCAAGTTGGACTTGAGAGAACAGATGGTCCTGTCCATCAGTTTTAAATGATCATAAGGCCAAATATAATAGTGTGCACACATTTACCTAAAGTTTGCAGCATAAAAGTTTTTTATAAAATTTCCACATAGTTACAATATTGATAATTGGTTTTTGACTTCTAAAAGCAAATAAACACACAACTTAGGTTTTACTTATATGTTTAACAATATGAATACATACATAAACCATAGTGTTCTTGTGTGTTTGTGGAGAGCTTCCATGTTGACAACCAGTATTTTTGTCAAAACATGAAATTCAAGTCCATGTTTGAAGCACATAGTTGATGATAAAACATCTAAACACACCGAACATGTTTAATGATCATGGATGATATCCTAGAGAATAGTTAACATATGGTTACCCATTTTTCTAGCTCTCAGATGCTCTGATAAAATTCTGTCAGAATTATTGACAAAAACAAATAAAAAATTAAAAAAAAATGGAACATACCATAAAATATTTTTCATATGAAGGTATTTCAATAAGAAGGCGAAAAAGATTAATTTAAGCCAAATTATTGTGTCATGGTCAATGCAACCAATGCAAAATGCAGGTAATAGAAGAAATCCTAGATTGTCAGTGAAACCTAAAAGATGCACCAAAAGTTACGCCACTTCAAGCTCATTTTTTAATGGGGTATTCCAATCGCACCTATCCTTCTTTAATTTTGAAATAATCCCTCGGATGAAGACGTGGAATCTAAAAGTTCCAAAGATCAACCCATTCTAAAATAGGAATTAGTCTTTCAACGGGAGGCTGAAAGAAGACCATAAAGGCTATTGGTCACCATCAAACCCTTGACGATTTGAATGTATAAATGGATGATAGGTCTAACTTTTTGATTAATGCACAGCAAGATGCAGCAAAATCTGATATCTCTCCGCTTGCTTGACTAAGTTTGTGATACACTAATAATTTTTGTCTTTTACTCCCAAATTGCTTATGAGCAATGAGTTGGTTACATCAAAGCTTTAGTTTGCAGAATAACTACAGCAACAATAAAATAACTATATAAAAGATGCATATAAATGCGATTAACCCAATACAGAACAGTTTAATACACCCAGTTATACCAAAATTAAACAATCTGAATGTTTGCTGATACAACCACCCTAATTGTCAAAACAGTCCATAATTGAAATATATTCAATGCAAAACAAACAATTCTGTTACCACCCAATTCAGATCATATGTCGTAAACCACCCACTTAACACTTAGGTCAAGAAGTCAAAGCAGAAATAATATTAAGCAAAATAAGTTTCATTAATTTAGAGAGAATTAGATTTTTTTTTTTTTTAATTTCAGAGAAACACCATTTAATCCCAAAGCATTTCACTAGTAAATAAATAAAAAGAACCCAAAGAAAAAAAATCACCTGAAACCTGCAAATATAAAAGTCATCACCAAAAAAGGCCCTGAAGCGATCCAGAGGTTTCATCGCCGGGTTTCTGGGCATAAAGGCGACGCTCATGTTGACCAAGGCCTTGACTCTATCGGGACGAAACAAACAAAAATGCCAAGCAATTATAGCACCCCAGTCATGGCCCACCAAGAAAGCCTGCTCGATACCCCATTTATTAAGGAGGTCGATGAGGTCGCCGACGATGTGGAAGGCCGTGTACGACGTGACGGAGGGTGGGGCGTCGGTGTCGCCGTAGCCGCGAAGATCGGGGGCGATGGCACGATAGCCGCGAGAAGAGAGATGGAGGAGCTGGTGGCGCCATGTGTACCAAAGGTCAGGGAAGCCGTGCAGAAAGAGAACAGCTGGGCCAGTGCCAATTGATGCTACGTGCATATTTATGTCATTGGTGGCCACTGTTGTGTGCTGTATCCTCTCCATTTTTCAACCAAGCTGTCTTGATTTTAGACTTCGTGTGTGTAAATTGCGTAGGTTTGTACAGCGTGAATATGTTGGGCTTTTGGTTTCAAGTAAAGCCTTAAAAGGTCAATTTGTGTTCGTTGAAAAAGGTACAAGAAATGATAGCGACTCTCTTTCGACTTCAGAGGCCTACTTCGATGCGTATATAGTTATCGGAAACCGACTGAGACGAGACGTGTTGATCTCGTTGAACTGATTTCATCATTTTCATGATCTTCTGTTGATCTTATCATACAATTTTTTTAGAGGGATTCGAATTTCAACCTTCCCTAAAATAGAGGTACATATACGATCAAGAGCATTTTATTGTTTAGTTGTTAACACATCAGACTATTTATTATGGCAATAATAATATTGATAAAATGAGCCATTACGGAGATATTAAGTATATGTTTGGTTTGGTTATTTTATTGGTTAAATGAATTTTTTTTCATATTGATTTAATTTTTTTTTATATTTTATTATAATGAAAGAAAGATTTTTAGAGATTAAAAAATTATTTAATTTATATTTATAAAAAAATTTAAATTTGAGTTGTTAAAATAAATTTTTTGAATTTTTTTAATATTTGTGTATTGACACATATATCTTATTAATATATATATTTCTTAATTCTATTACATACCTTTAATAAAAATAAACTCTATATAATTATTTTTAATTTTTTGTTAAAAGTTATTATATTTTTATATCTTTACAACCATTATATTTTTACAAGACTCTACTAATTTTTTATTTTCATCATAGGTATATAGTATTTTATTTTATCTTTAACTTTTATACCAAACACAATAATTTATTATTTTCTATACATTAATTTTACTTGAATTCTTATAAATTTATATTTATTAAGATTTAGAGTTTTAATTATTTTGAATATTATTTCACAACGATTGCAAAATTATTTTTTAGCACAATCGCTTTTGTGTTGTCTATAAAATTACGTTATTAATTTTTAAAAATTAAATTATAAATTTTATTTTATTTTATATAAAAAAGATTGAACTATATAAAATTTTAATGTAAATTTATTAAGTATATTTTTTGGTAAATTTAATAATAGATAAGTATTTTTTATAAAGTATAACCACGATCTATTATTTTAAAAATATTTTTTTAATTGACAATCAAATTATCAATTACTTTTTCTTAAAAATTTTATTTCTAAAAACTTTACTTTCAAAAACTTAATTTAAAAATTCAACCAACAAACATTTAATAATACAATCCATTTTAGTTCAATGATAAAATGGCTAGTGTAGACATTTCTTTTCTTTATTTAGAGGGACTTAATTTCTAACATTATAGTAAATAAATAATATTAAAAATTCTAGACAAGTAACTTAAGAGAGAGGTGAATTGGATATTTAAATGCTAATGTATTAATATGAATAATTTATGTAATTATTCAAATGTACACAAATTTATTAACAAATAATTACAATAAATAATAGAGTAAAGGATAGATAGAATGACATCCGAATGTTTATGTAGTTTGACACTCCATACGAGTATACGTCAACGCCTCAAGTAACTCATCTTGAAGATTCTACTAAATTACCTTAAACTAAAATCAAGAATCAATACACTTTAATTTTCAAAGTGTAAAAAAACCTTTAGAACAAATTAATTTCCAAAACACTATAAACTCTTACAATAAAAAAGTAACCACTTTCCCCTCAAAAGTGTTTCTATAAACACTTAATTGAGTAACCACTTTCTTTTTCAAAGTGTTTCTCACAAACACTTGAATAAATTCAATACAATAATTAATAAATACATTAATTTAAACTTTCAAATAAATAAATATGAAAGTGTAAGAACAACGAAGCCCTTAATTTCGATATATGATGTTTTTCTCTCTTTATTGTAACGAATTTCAAATAATTGAAGTATTTATAAGGAGAAAAAAATAGCTGTTGCTACAGTAATTTTTTCGTTGCTACGGTACTACTGCAGTAACTTAACCATTGCTATAGCCTACTACAATAACTTCACAATTATATAGTAATTCGCCTATTGCTACAGTACTAACTACAGTGATTTTATCAAATTTTCGATCTTTTACATTTTAGTCATATTTTTTAAAATTTTTAAAACTTTACACTTTAGTCTAATTTTAGTATACTCGAATAATTTGGCCATTAATTTCTATAAACAACTTTAAATTTATTTTTGTAATTTTTTTTAAAAAGTTGATACAATTATTTTTCTGTTATCAATAAATTTATATATATTTTGTCTCATTCAATATAAGTATAATTTTGGATGTACTCTTATATTTTATTTGTTTATAATTCATCTCATTCATACATTTAATTATTTCAATGCATAAATATGAGATTTATTATCATCAAAATATTAATATATATAATTAAAAAATCAACAAATATTAATAAACTTAGGAGCAATTATGTAGATATTAGATGAGGATAAGGGCATAGAAATTCCTCGAGTTTGGCTACTGAGATATTGATCTCAACGAGAGACTGTCTGTTAGTAATTTTTATTAGTTTTAATATTGAAAAAAAATATATTTTAGTATTAAAAACTTATATGTTACATTGTAAGAATTTTATCGAGACTGCTTAGATTAAGTTCATCTTTGATTCAACTCAAATATCTACTTAAATTAAATCCATTTATAGTCCAATTCTAATATTTATTCATTTAAAAAGAAAATCAAAGTCTGTAGTCAAGCACAAATATCCTTGAGTTTGGCTATGGTAATATTCATCCCAAAAAGATTTTGTTGGTTAGTCCTTAAAAAAAAAAATTTGTTGGTTAGTAATTAACTAGTTTTAACAAATAATTTTTTTTTAGTATTATTGTATTATTAATTAATTTTTTTTTGAATGCTTACTCATAACATTATAATAATTTATTGGAGTTTGCTTAGATTAAGTACTATTTATAACATCCAAATATTTAGTTTTAAATAATGAGAATTTCTATCTATAATCCAATACAAAAGGAGAATTGTACTCCGATTGCACGAAGGGGGATTAGAATTCCACCACTTAAGTGGCAGGGAGGTGTATTCTATCATTCGATCATTAAGGTCTTGTTGCCGTAATTATTTTTTTAATTAAAACACTTTCAACATAATTAAATGAAATGACAGAAAAATTCTAAAGAAACTTACTTGCTTAATTGATTAAAAATACTGTCTACCTAAACAGCTAAGCTATATTTTTAGTACTAATCTACAAGGACAGTAATAGTTTTTTCTTTTCGGGGAAATTACACGAGCAGTGTCCGAATACCTGATTCAATTTGCCATCTTCATTTCCATTGAAAGCATCAATCAGATTAGACTAGAATGTATGTAAATCTACCCTGGATAATTCTGGCTCCACTAGTTAACCCCACCGGAAGATTACAACAGCAGCACTTAAATTCGAGCAAATCAGGCCGCATTAAATTGATAAAGGATATACATATCACTCATAGTACGCACAGAAAGCTCCAAAATAGAATATGAGAATGCACTAAAATCCGAAAATATATTTTCCCAATCGTTTCAATTCTCAACCGAAATTTGAGGCGATGAAAGAATTTTTTATGCATACACCGTATACATCACCTAAACGTAAAGCGACGGATACACGAGTTGATCCCCTGCAGCTGAACACATGATTTCCCGCGATGGTTGTATTAATTTTTTTTTTATGATTTCGACAATTATAGCATTATTGAAAAAGAAGGTGACAAACCCTCCACACACATATTTATTCATAGGTTAAAAAGTAAACAGAACAATCATAGCAGAGGATAGGAAAATCCTTCCAACTGTTACAAGATACATTGGCTGGAGAAGAAAAGGGCCCCAACAGAAGAGACTTTTCGCTGCCAATTGAATCTTGCTTGGTATTGACAGATAAATGCTGAAACAAAAGATGTATTATGTAGTTTCTCCAGTGCATCGGAATCCAAAGAAACATGCCCTACTCAGATGGCCAATCCTAATACTAAATCAATACTTTTTGATGAAATTATAAATGTGTTCACTGACTTCCTCTGCCTTTTCTTGGTTGATAAAGTGAGCTGCGCCTTCCATTACAACTACTTCCTGCAAATCTGGTACATGTTTCTTGAACCCACCATTGTGTATAAATTCTTTGATACCTGGAATGTGATAGACAAGATCCAGGTCACCCACCATATATTTGACAGGTACTTTAATTTGCACTCCAGTCCATGGCGCCATGAGCTCCCAGTTTCTGCAAGAACCAAAAAGAGAAAGAAGGAAAATAAAAATAATTGCCTGATATAAGGTTGATATCTAACTCACTAATCTATGATTGCCATAATATAAGTTGTGTGGAACTTACAGATCCAAACATCGATAATAGTTTAATGGTCCAGTGAAACCTTTCTTGTCAAGTTTGGCGGCATAATAATTGACATCTTCTTCTGATAGCCAAGAGGGCAAACCTGGAGGATCTGGTACACCTCTAAATCCTATTTCTTTAGGTATACAGGGAGGTTCAGGACTGCGAACAGCAAAAAGTTTCTTCAGCAGTTTTGCAGTTTCTATCTGAGCAAAGTCTTCTTCAGCCTCTACAGGTTCCTACAGCACATTTTAGCAGTATATAGTTAAGAGTCAATTCAAGAGATTAACAACACACCAAAATAGATGATGTATTTAGAAGAAGGAAGAACATCATTTGTTTCTTTTATTTACCAAACATATGTTATATACAATTTCCTAAGATTTGCTCGCATTCTTGATAATGCATAAGTGTATTATAGTGTCCATGTATGGGTCTTGTTGAGAGTTTCCACGTCCGATGCACAATTATTTTGTCAAAAATATGAAACTCTAGAGTCTACTGTGTGTTCATAGGACAGTTAATGACCCAACATCACAACACACTGAACATGCTGACTAATCATAGAATATAACCCAGAGGATAGATAAACCCTGACTTTTTACCCAAATTTTCTTGCCCTCAAGTACTACAATGAAATTGTGCTAAGAATTATTTATCAAAATACATAATAATACTTATATAAGAAGGTTGAAAGATTAAAATTTGAGCAAATTTTCTGACAAATGTGTTTTAAAAGTACCATTGTCAATCCAACCAAAGCCAAATGGAGGTACTATAAAAAGTCATAGACTGTCAATCAAACATAAAAAATACATCAAGCGTTGTGCTATCATTCTCATTTACTTTAGAGGGTATTTAAAACTAAATGGATTACAAGGTCAAAGTTTTGATTAAGCAAAAGCAACATGTAGCCAAATTCCATATCCCTTTTCATGTTTAAGTTTGTGATATGAGATTAATCTTTCCCTTTTTACTATTAATGGGTCTAGATCTAGGATGGTAATTTTCTAAATATACACATCAAAGCTTATTTAGAACAAAATAGTTGGATATATTCAGTTGTTCCAATCCAAATATATATGCTAATATCGCAACCTCCAATTGTCAACACCTAATGTCTCGTGAGACTTAATTCCCAAATTCAGATAATTTGTCATAAAGTCTCCAACTAAAAAAGCACGACAAGTTTCTTCATTTAGAAAGATAATATACTAACACCAATTAGTGCCAAACAATTTCGCACACAAAATAACAATAATAACAATAATGAATAAATAAAAAGAACGCAAATTTTTTTAAAAAAATCACCTGAATCCTGCAAACATAATAATCATCACCAAACAAAGCCCTGAAGCCATCAACGGGTTTCACCGCCGGGTTTCTGGGTGAAAACGCAACGCTCAAGTTGACCAAAGCTTTGACTCTATCCGGTCGAAACAGACAAAAATGCCAAGCAATCATAGCACCCCAGTCATGACCCACCAAAAACACCTGCTCGATGCCCAACTGATCAAGAAGCCCGATAAGGTCACCCACCACGTGGAATGCCGTGTATGAAGTCAGCGACGGCGGGGCGTCGCTGTCTCCGTAGCCGCGAAGATCGGGGGCGATGGAACGGTAGCCGCGGGAAGACAGATATAGGAGCTGGTGGCGCCACGTGTACCAGAGTTCAGGGAAGCCGTGAAGAAACAGAACCACGGGGCCTGTCCCTATTGATGCCACATGCATGTTGATGCCGTTTGTGGCTACCGTAGTGTGCTCTATCTTCTCCATTATTTTTCTTGGTATTGAGGTTGTGAGGTATGGAGTGGAGTGGAGTGGAGTGGAGTGGAGGTTCTTATATAGCGCAAATGCGTCATTCTTGATTTGGGTTTGAAGGAGATGGTGTTTGGTGCCTCCTCCTTGTTCTGTGCACTTGACTAAGTAATTTTCTGTTGATGTTTGTAACGAAATTTTATGGTTTCAATGGTTTGGATTCTATATGCTATAGATGGTGATATTTTCATTTCAGTTTACAAACAATGTTAAATTCTTTTCGTTACCTATAATCAACTTCGGGATATAATAATTAAAAAGTTTATTTAATGTGTTTAGTGGAATAATAGTTTAATGACAAAGTGGTTCAACTATTAATCTCTATAATTGAGTCTTTTATCTTTCGTTTTCTCTTTTTAAAACATCAACCAAATTAAATTGGGAAGCACGCACAAATTAAATATCTCATTGGAGACATCGATTATTTTACGTGTGAGATTTTCAGAAGAGAGGTGTTTATAGGAGCATGGAGCTGCGTGTAAGAAATTATTTTCCAAACTATTTTAATTATAATGGGGGAATTATCTGCTATCAATTGTTTATAGAAAGTTTTCAAAAATAGCAAAATTTGAGGGTATTTTTAATTTTTTTAATTATTATTTTAAAATTTTAATTTATTTAGTTAAATAAATTATTTTAAGACAAATATACTATTTTATTATTTGTACAATACTCGCTTCAGTTATTAATTTAATCAAAATTAAATATTTTTTATTTATTAAAATTATATTTATTTTATATTATTTATTTATTTTAATCATATTATTACAAAATTTACATAAATAATATAATTATTTAATGTAGTTAAATTAAATAAAATAAATAAAAATAATTTTCATAAATAAATACAAACTTAATAGTATTTTTTTATTAAAATTATATTTATTAATAAGTAAATAAAATAAATATAATTATTTATTTATGAATAA
This sequence comes from Ailanthus altissimus, assembly GCA_946807835.1. Classification (NCBI taxonomy): domain Eukaryota; kingdom Viridiplantae; phylum Streptophyta; class Magnoliopsida; order Sapindales; family Simaroubaceae; genus Ailanthus; species Ailanthus altissimus. The sequence continues at coordinate 30,207,973 of OX327684.1, forward strand.
TAAAAAATTAAATAAATATAATGGTCACAAAGGCCATCTCTGCCAACAAAGGCCGAGATACACAAAGGTCATCTCGGTCATCGTATCTCGGACCCGAAATGCGTGGTCGAGATGACCTCGAGATACGATGGCTGAAGGCCGTCTCGACCACTACATCTCGGGCTTGAGATGCGATGGTGACCATCTCGAGCATCGCATTTTAGGCTCGAGATGGTGGCCAAAATGACCCCGAGATGCAATGATTGAGATGACCTTTGTGCATTTCGACCTTTGTTGGCGGATATAGCCTTTGTGATCATTATATATATATTATTATTTATACATAATTAATTAGATTTATTTAATTTAATTATTAATAAATATAATTTTAATAAAAAAAATACAATTAAGTTTGTATTTATTTATGAAAGTTATTTTTATTTATTGTATTTATTTAGTTTAATTTAACTACATTAAATAATTATATTATTTATGTAAATTTTGTAATAATATGATTAAAATAAATAAACAACTAATATAAAATAAATATAATTTTAATAAATAAAATATATTTAATTTTAATTAAATTAATAACTGTAGTAAAAATATTGTATATTGTAACGAGTACTGTACAAATAATAAAAAAAAATATTTATTCAAAAATAATTTATTTAATTAAATAAATTAAAATTTTAAAATAATAGCTAAAAAAAGTTAAAACACCTTCAAATTTTATTATTCTTAAAAATTTCCCATTGTCCATTGCATAGAATAGGCAATGAATGATATTTTTGTCTCTTTGTCTTTGCTTATAAAGAGCATCGTTTTGTTGTTGATGCTCGTCGGTTTTTGATACTGTATTTAACCTGCAAACTTATATTCATCTAGAAGAACAAGAACAATGCTATTGAGCTAACCATAGTTCACAAAAATAATAGTGACGGTGGTAAATGAATGGTGGCTTGACATATCTTTTAACTTAATCAAAATGTACTTTTATTATCTATCTCTCTTCTTTACTTTTAAAAAATTGTAAATATATGCACAAGCTTTTTGACTTTGCAATTGGATCGCAATCATGCTATTAACGTTTTACTTCACGATACTTATAAAAGAAACATGTGTGCACATATGAGAAAATTAGGAAAGAGATGAAAGAGTGACACGGCTTAGAAATTAAAAACTATATAATGAAAAAGATAAGATTTTAATTTATATTAATAAAAAGGGGAGCTTTATTATTTTAACATAATTCTATCATTTCTGATTTTTTTAGTTAAAAAAGGAGGTTATAAGGACATAAATGCCCTCATTTCCTCTACAACCCATTTACTTAAAAAAAAAAAAAATCACTCTAAACCCACCATTTAGTCCTCTTAATACAACAAAAATTAATCATAAATTGAATTTTGATCAAAATCAAGCTATAAAACGTTGAACAAATTTGTCCAAGGTATGCAAATAAGCTTTTTGCAAGCGTTGAACAAATTTCCTTGACGCTATTGTCGAGTGCGATGCATTGAACTCGACACAAGTATCAAAGCAAAATTGTTTAACATGTGCACATAAGTTTATTGCAAATGTCGGACAAAGTGTGCAAATAAGCTTTTTACATGCGTCGAGCAAAAATTTCGCCGCCTTGCTGAACCTATTTTCCATAATAAGAATTTATTTCATGTTCGGCTTTTCAGAATTTGTTGAATGCATATTCGTGTAAAATGCAAGTGGTGCTCGAAAAGATCTGTTGAGTGCTGTTAAGGACATGAAATTTGCTCAACAAAATGAGTGCTCGACAATAATTTATCTAGCACCGTTGAGCACTTTACATGATAATGAAAATGCTTTTCTATGTGAAGTGCCTGACATTACGTTCTATGCAAAGTGTTTGATGGTGCTTGATTAAAAACTATTGAATAATACCTTCTGTCAAGTAAATTTCATCTACTCGACAACGCTCGCAAATTACAATGAAGCATCACTTACACTTTAAACGTAAATGATACACGACTAAGTTTCAACTCTATATTAATAAGAAAAATAAAATCCCTTTAAAAAAAAAAGACTTTCAACTATTCCAGCAAAAAAGGGCAATTAAAATGTTCATTCTCCTGTAACTGAAATATGAAATGGAAATGAATTACAATCTAAGAAAATGAACATTCACTACATCCATGGAGTCTAGGAAGTAGGAAGAAGATCAAGCTTGTCAGCTGGCATGGTCCACTTTCAACAAGAGCTTTATACGGAGTATTTGTGCTTAAAGACTCTTGAAAAGTATTCACAAAGTATTAACCTACCAAAGGATAAAATTCACGAATAGGACTCTTAAAGCAACGAAACACTGACTTCCCTTCATAAGATAGGAGTTAAAAAGTTACTAATTCGGTGCTAGAAGGCCATTTCGAGATCAACGCCGGGGAGAAATTAAATAGGAAGGAACGAAACTTCAAACAAAGAATGAGCCTTCATTACATTTACTCCCCCATCGCCCTTGCCCTACTATGTGATAAGTATCAGCATGTTGGTGTTGGGTCGACCCAATTGACTTCTTGAATAGTCTAATCCATGGTGAGTGATATATATATCATATACATGAGAGCAGCAACTTTGACTTTTAATGGGTGGAGACTGGGCCCAGACCATAATTACAACACCAATCGAAATGAACACATCAAATATTGAAATATAAAGTTTGTATTATAAATCTAGCCTTATTAATTTTGAATATAAACATATTTAATTAGGAGAAAGAGGGCTAGGCCCAGGCCATAATTACAAAGTTTGTTAATCAAGGTCCGCTAGAAAGCTGGGGCACGAAATGCACCAGATCCAGTGATAGCATATGTTTGTTGAAGTTAGGCTAAGACCAAAAGGCCCCTGTTCCCCTTCAATAAAACTTTCAACGCCACTTTCTCTTCCACAAATTTAACAGAGGAATAGACAATACATAAATGTTCCACTTCCACATTCAATCATATAATAACTATTGTCCCAAGTATTTTTTTTTTGTTGTTTTCTTTCTTTTGGTATGGGAGTCGGAAAGAGCTTGGGTTCAATTTCAATTTTTATTTTTGTGGTGTGACAGATGCTTTTTCATTTTGGATTGGAGAGAATATGGGTCCAGTTGGGGAAACAACTTTGAAAAATCTTCAACTTCAACGATCCCTTGATTCTCACTACCATCTTCAGCTCATAGTATCTAATCCCGTCTTCCACTTTCGATCGGCCATAATTAACAAAGCTCAAATGGGGTTAGATAAGATAGTTACAAGCCCCTTGAAAAATCTCCGGTCGGTGTCCTGACTCCTCTTGTAAGATCGCGATTTCATAATTCATATGCTTACCTCTAAGTCCTCCAAAACACTCATAATAATTCGACCATAAACTTAATCAGGTTCAATAAACTTTCATAACATGGGAGACGTCTCACGTATGTGTATTTTTAGTTAATTAATTTTCTTTCTGTACCTACATGATATTGAGTTTGAATAGTAACTTCATATAACAACTATTCCTGTTCTCAGCAGTCAGCACCCACTTGACCATTGGCTGCACTCGGTTGTACCGTCGTCAGATATTTTGGTTTGGGAGAATGGATAAGTTCACGGGTCATGTCATGATGTTCACATTCAGCCAACTTGTGCTATTTTACCTTTTTCGTTTGTCCATCAGCAACCCATACAAGAGGCTCGCAAATAGTTTAGAAGGTAAGGGAATGTTTGCCCACAATTTGAAACGTCACTTCAATTAACAGGTTAAAGATGAAAAGTATAGAATGAATTAGTCCATTATTACGCGAGGATGGAATTCTATACAAGCTTAAATAAATGGGTGATTGAAATGGATGGAAAAGATTCAGAAAATTGGTAGTTTTTTTTTTTGGGGGGAATTACAAGAACATTATCCAATTATGAATTACCTGCTTCATCCAATGCGTGATATAATTACCCTGATAGACGTGTTCAATTTGCCAACTTCATTTCCATTTAAAGCATCAATCAGATTAGATTAGAATGTACATCCGCTCTAGATAATTTTGGCCCCCGTTACTACACCCCATCGAAAGTTATTCCGTGAAAACTGTACAACAACATTAAATATGACACCTTAGATAATTAATTACACTTTTTGTCATTCAATAATTAATTTTCAAAGTGTTGTCATGATCTTTTTCTAGAGCAATAAATAACAATAAAATCCGCACATAGCAATTCTCAAGAACAAAACTGAAATTAAATCCATCATAATAATCACATAACATAGGAACCTTCATTTCCCCTTCCTAGTTGCCACTACCCATAATAAAAATCTCTCCCACTTCCAACACTCTCTCTCCGCAAACCCACTTCTATCTTCTTATCATCCTCTCATCAACTCATGTATGATAACATATCAACACCAACACTGGGTACTGGTGATCAGAATTCCAACAGCTACGTTCGTAATGGAAAGATAATGGTGTGTTCAGTGATCATCCTCTTTGTTGTTGTACTCATCTTAGTTTGCTTCCACAGTTACGCTAGGTGGCTCTTTCACCGTTACCACCGCCGCCGCCGTGTTCACCAACTATTCTTTCTCTCCGCCGCCACCACCACCACCACCAATACCAACAACAACGCTGGTACAGTTCCTCCTCAAGCTCTAGACCTCCCTGTCCTCAAAACAATCCCTACTTTCGTCTACTCCTCTAGCAGTAGCACTAAGGAGCAGATGCTAGAATGTGCTGTTTGTTTATCGGAATTCAGAGACAAAGAAAGAGGCCGTGTGTTGCCCAAGTGTAAGCATACATTCCACGTTGATTGCATCGACACTTGGTTTCGCTCTCATTCTAATTGTCCACTCTGTAGAACCCCGGTTCACCCACCTGCAGAGGTGATGTCGGTGACTGAGCCGGCCTCTTTATTTACTGAAAGAGAAGGATGCGAGATGGGCTGCTCGTCTAATTCTTCTCTGCCATCACTAGAGCTGGAGCTGGTGAGAATATTAGTAGAGATGCCTCGAGGTCGAGGGGAATTTAGAGGCTTGGATGATATGGGTTTGGGTTCATCTGAGGGAACCGGGTTCAAGACGCCGGGTAATCAGGTTCAATCTTTGGAGCGGATTTGGAGCATATGATGATGAAGATCAAACTGAGAAAAGAAACAAAGATCAGTCACAAGTTGAACCGGACGAACATGCGAAACTTTGTGTCCGGCATTATCTCGGAGACATGGCTGATTTTATGCAGACGTGTCAAGTTAACGCACACTTTAATTTTCTTTCGCCTATACTTTGCTCTTTCCCTTTTTGTCGTACATGTTAGCGTTTTGTAAATGGCGAATACAGTTTCACTTTTGTGCAAAGCCATAATTTGGTGAAATTTTTGGAAATAGCTAAAATTGAAGTGTCTAATTTTTTAGTTGCTATTTTAATTTTTTTTATTTTGTTAAAATTTAATAAATGGATAAAATTATTTTTTTATTATTTTAACAGTACTTGTTACAATAAATAGTATTTATTACAATAATTTCTTAAAATGTAATTTAATTTTGTTTAATTTTATAATTAATTAATTTACAATTTCATTTTACTATGTGCTACATAATTTATATTATTTACTTCAAATTATAATTATTTAAATTTTTATTTATTTATTTAATTTAATTACATTATTTGTTAATTATTTAATTTAATCACGTTATTACAATAAATAAATAATGTAGTTAAACTAAACTAAATAAATAATATAATTAAATTAAACAAATATAATACTAATAAAAAAATATAAACTTAAATTTAGATAAATATAAATATATTTTTTAATAAATAATATAAATTAATTATATTATACATTATAAAATAAATATAACACTAATAAAAAAATAAAAAATATTTATTATAAGTAATAATAAGTAAAACAAAATTATAATAAATGATAAAATTAAGAAAAGAGACCTACATTTTTTATTGACACCCATATGTGAGTGCGATAAGTTTTTATCACCCCCAAATACTTATAACACCCATATATGAGCACGATAAGTTCTTATAGCGCTCATATATAGGTGCGATAAGAACTTATCGTGCCCATAATATGGACACGATAATTTTTGCCTCAATATTTTAATTTATTTTTTTATAATTTTATTTTATTATATACAACATGATTAATTTATATTATTCACAAATAAATTAAATATATTTATTTACGTTTTTATTTATTTTATTTAATTATCAATAAATAAAATTTTAATAAAAAATATAAATTAAGTTTGCTTTGGTTTATGAAAATTATTTTTTAATTATTGTCTTTATTTAGTTTAATTTAAATACATTAAATAATTATATTATTTATGTAAATTTGGTAATAATATGATTAAAATAAATAAATAATATTAAATTAATTTAATTTAATTAACAAAAAATATTTAATTTTGAATAAAAAAATTATTAGGTATTGTTTACTGTAACAGGTACTGTTGAAATAGTAGAATGTATTTTTGTCTATTCATTAAATTTTTTACTAAAAAAGTAAGAAAGATGAAATAGTGGCTAAAAAAGTTAAGGCCCCCTCAATTTTTGTTATTTTTGAAATTTTTAAAAAAAAGATTGTGAGTGATAAGTCAATAACAAATGCTACAAGAAATTTTTTTGATAAGTTCTAAATTTTTTTTTGAAGAACAAAGAGAAAAATCTCAATAATATTAATGTTATAAACTCTTAATTTCTCCTTATGATTACATGCCATGTATAGCCAAATTTACCTAAAGCATAAAATAAAAAAATAAATCAAATTCAAAGTTATAGTAAGAATTGATTACAAAAATAAGAAATAAATAACAAACATATTAAGAAAATAAATATTCATGTATCCTTATTTCTAAATATAACCTTAAAAAAAGAAAATAAAGACTAATAAAACTGCGTGAACAATAACACTAGTTCTTCATTTCTAAATGGATATGCACCAAATCTTCAATCTTAAATTGATATGTGTCTTATTTTGTTCTTTATGTAAATTATTTTAGATTACTTAAAGAAACTTGAATAATATTGATAAGGCATCGATCATCTTGAATACTTAATTTGGTTAGATTAGTGTCTCGAGTAAAGTATGAATTTGAGATGTGCTCAATAGCTAATTTAATGCCTATTTCGTTTTCTTAATTTTTGCCCTTGTCATTGAACCCCACGGATATTCAATGGATTTTATGACCTTTTGGCAACTTGATTCGCATCAAAGTCTTCTCCCGGTTATCCACATCCCCTAGGTAAGGTCTACAAACTTTGTCATGTTTTATACGACATTAAACAAGCTCTTTGTGTCATGTTTGCAAAGTTTAGAATCACTATTCTTCAACATAGTTTTCAATTCAGTCCCTATAACTCAGCTCTCTTCGTCGTCAAGATAGCCAGTGATTGTGTTCTATTACTTATCTATATTGATGACATGATTACCATGGATGATGATCTTATTGGTATTTTTGCTCTCAAGAATTTTCTTCAGCAAAACTTTGAGATGAAAACTTTGGAACTCTCAATTATTTTTTTTGTCTTAAAGTTTTGTATGATTCTACTAAATATTATCTCTCACATGTATAAATATGCATCAAATTTACTTGCTATAGCTGGCTTGATGAACAATAAGACTATCTCTACTACCCTCGAGCCTAATACTAAACTTTGATTTACTGATGGAACTTATCTTAATAATGCCACCCTTTATCTCCAGTTGGTTGGTACTTTGGTATATCTCACTATCACTCGACTAGACATTGCCTATGTTGTTTATGTTATTAGTTAGTTTATGGTCACTCCTCGGACCTCTCATTTTGTAACAGTTATTAATATTCTACGTTATTTTAAGAGTACACTTTTTCACGGTCTCTATTTTTTAACTCACTCTTCTTTTGTGTTAAGAGCCTATGTCGATGTTGATTGAGCTGGTGATCTTACTGATAAATGTTCACTATTAACTTTTGTCTTTTATTGAGAGATTCTCTTTTACCATGAAAGAGAAAGAAATAGACAGCTACTACTTATTCTAGTATTGAGGTTAAATACCGTGCTCTTACTGATATTATCCAAAAGATTATTTGACTTCGATAGCTTCTTAAAAATATAAGTATCTCTTATTTTGGAGCTATACCTCTTTATTGTGATAATCAGAGTGCAATTCAAATTGCTCACAATGATATATTTCATGAGCGAACTAAACATATTAAGATAGATTATCACTTTATTTAGCAACATGTTTCTCAAGTAATGATTATTCTTCACTCCATCTCTTGGACGATCAATTTATTGATATCTTCACTAAATCTCTTCTCTCTATGTGTTTTCAAGCTTTAGTATCTAAACTAAAACTTGCTTATATTACGCTACCTTAATTTTAAGGGAGATATTACTGATATATAGTTGTCCAGTAAATCAATCATTGTCATATATACATAATTTTTATTTATACTTTGTAATTATTGCGTTAGATTTATTTTCTTGTATATATTATTATTTTCGTATTTATGTTAGTCTAAAATCTATATAAAGACTCACATTATAACAATGAAATATATACCGTTCTTATATTTTTCATACAGATCCATAAAAATAATATGCATTCTATATTTAAAAATAAAATTTGAATTATTTACATTTTTTTGAATCTAATTTTTTTTATCGTCCTTAATGTTAGAGCAACTGATCATTCTTTTCTAAAAATTGGCCTATTTATAATCTAATTGACAATAATTCTATTTAATTCTAGACCTATAAAACATGAGATAAGTCCATCGGTCATACCATATATATGTTAACAAATCAGTTGCCTTTCTGAAATTTAGTACGTAAAGAGAGCAAGAACAAATTAAAGAATTTTTTTTTTGTAAATAGTCATAATTTTATAGCAGTTAACTGATTTAGCCATATATGAAATTTTTTAATTTTTTAAGCCAAAGAATTAAAAAAAAAAAGGATAAAAATACCCTTTTAGTATTTCAATAGTATGCACTTCAGTGAACAGTATCCACTACAGTGAAATTTTTTTATTCAAAATTAAAATTTTAAATGTTTATTAAAATTATATATATTTTATATTATTTATTTATTATTTAATTTAATCATATTATTAAAAAAATTAAATATAACATAGTTATTTAATGCAGTTAAATTAAACTAAATAAATAATATAAACAAAAATACTTAAAACATAATTTTCATAAACAAATATAAACTTAATTTGTATTTATTTATTAAAATTATATTAATTTTATTTATTGATAATTAAATAAAATAAATACAAATTTAAATAAATATATTTAATTTTAAATAAAAAATAAAAAATAATTATGCCATACATAATAAAATAAAATTATAAATAATAAAAATAGATTAAAATATTGAAGGTGTGATAAAAACTTATCGAGCCCACATTGAGGATGTGATAAAAAATATTGAAGCCCATTGAAAACATGATAAAAAAACCATACCTATATTGAGGGCATGATAAAAAAATATCGCGCTCACATTGAGAGTGCGATAAAAAATATTGCACCCACATTAAGGGCGTAATAAAAAATATCGCTTCTAATACAAAAAAATTGGGGGTGATAAAAATAGGCGTGATTAAAAATATTATTTTTATATTGAGCGCAATATATTTCAGCGCATTTGGGTAGGGGCGATCTTGCCCTCTTTTGTTTATTTTATTATTTATTATAATATATTTATATTTATTTTATTTACTTAATTAATTTTATTTACTATTATTTTTTTATTATAACTAATATTTATTTTAATTTATATTATTTATTAAAAATTATATTTACATTTGTTTAAATTTAAATTTTATGTTTGTTTATTAAAATCATACTTATTTTTGAATTATATTGTTTTGAATCATTTAAGTTAATTATGTTATTTATTTATTTTAATTTTCAATAAATAATATAAATTAATTATACTATATATAATAAAATAATATTATAAATAAATTAGTTATAAAATAAAATAAAATAATAAATAAATTAGGTTACTATAGTGGGTAGTGTTCACTTTTAGCGGGCACTGTTGAAATAATAAAATGATATTTTTGTTTATTCATTAAGTCTTTAGTCAAAAAAGTTAAATTTTTTTTATAGATAACTAAATTAGTTAAGTGTTTTGAAATTATGGCTATCTATGAAATTTTTTCACATATTTTAAACACTATTCATGTTCTTATTATCTCTTTCTCATGTTTTGAATATTTTTAGGGTGATGTCGCATTGACTACTGTCTTTACCATAAATCATGTTTTTTTTTTATGTTATAGAAAATAAGTCACCTTATGAGGGTTTTTATAGAACCCACATAACTAAAATTTGCTTAAGGTATTTAGTTGTGTCTGTTTTATTCTATTTTAAAAACATTAACACACTAAACTTGAGCCATGACTTAGTTATGTTGCTTCTTGAGATATGAGATAGAACATAAAAGTTGTAGGTTTTAGGATCCCATATCTAATTGCGCTCATATAGTATTTTTCGAGCATAAATATTTTTGTGTGTCAAAATTTTATTTTGTGTCTTTGTCTGTTCTACGATTTTTTATAGATAATATTATTGACTTATTTCATAACATATTACACATGGATACTTCTTTTGATTTTCATATAGGTGGGCCTGCTGAAACAATGCTTGTTCTTGAGCTATCTACCTTGTTTGAAAAATATACCTTAGACACTTATGAGGCTTCTTTTACATCATTTCTTTATCGCTCTTCTCAGGGAAGAGGGTTCCTGTTAAACTTCATAATTATTAGTATTTTTGTACTACTCTTTTTTTATATGAGCCTCAATCTTATTCTGAGATTAACTTTAATCCTATTTGATAGTCAACAATGATAAAAGAATTGTAGGCCATTGAAAAGTCGCATACTTAAGATTTTGTTACTTTTTCACCTAATAAAAATATCATTGGTTACAAATAAGTGTACAAGATCAAGAACAAGTTTGATAGGTCTATTGAGTAATATAAATCTTGTCTTGTTGCAAAAGGATTTACTTAAGAATATGGAATTCATTATGAAGAAACCTTTGCTCCAGTTGTTCGACTTACTTTTGTTCGAAGTTCTCTAGTTGTTGTTATAGTTCATGGTTGGATATTATTCCAAATGGATGTGAAGAATATTTTTCTTAATGGAGATCTTACTGAAGCAGTATATATGAAGCATGATATGAATCTCACAAAAAAAGTGAGATCTAATGTTTAATGAGATTTCTTTACCAAGGAACATTCTAATTTAGATTCACAAAACACAAAAAAAGGACCTTGACCCATTATATATAAAGAGATAAGAATAAAAGATATAAGAAATTAAGATAGACACCACACTCAAAAAAGATGAAAAAGATTATAGGTGATAAGTCAATAATGAATGCCATAAGAAGAAATCTTAATAAGTTCTGAAGAATTCTTTGAAGAACCAAGAGAAAACTCTCAATAATATTAATGTCATAAACTCTTAATTTTTTCTTAGTGTTATAGGGCCATATATAGCTAAATTTACCAAGAGCACAAAGGAAAAAATAATTCAAATCCAAAGTCATAGTAGGAATTGATTACAAAAAGAGAAACTAAATAATAAGCATACTAAAGAAACAAATATTCTTGTATCCTTATTTATAAATATAACATAAAAATAGAAAATAAAATAAAAAAATAACGATTTAATAAAGTTGCGTAAACAGTAACGCTAGATCTTCCTTCTTAAATTGATATGCGCTAGATCTTCTTTCCTAAATTGATGTGTCTTATTTTGTTCTTCATATAAATTACTCCATCACTTAAATAAACTTGAATAACATTGACAAGACATTAGTTATCTTGAACACTAAATTCGGTCAAATTAGTATCTTGAACAAATTATGAATTTGAGATGTGCTCAATTAGTCTATTTAATACTTACTTTATTTTCTTGGTTCTTGTGCTTATTGTTGGACCCCTATAGATGCTCAACAGATCTTGTGATGATTTGTCAACCTAATTTATATCATTCCTCCTTTCTTGAAAAGAATTTGTCCTCAAATCTTCACATACATCAAAAGGATACAAATCAGCAACATATATTCACCTGAAAGATTTAACTTATAGGTGTTATTATTGATCCCTTCAATCACTTGAAATGGTCCTCTCTCCTTGAAATTAATTTAGAACACCTTTGAACGAGAAATTGTTCCTTCCTCATATGCAACTAAACCTAATCATTGAGCTGAAATACAACTTTCTTGCACCTTAATAAGCCAATAATCTCATTAACAAATAATTTTTCTTTTCTTAAAACATATAAAACAAGTTTTAAATATTTAACATGTTCATCTAAGTTTTTACTATAAATCAGAATATCAGTAAAGTATACAACCACAAATTTACCAATAAAAGTACGTAAAATATGATTCATTAATCTCATAAAAGTACCTAAGTGCAATAGTTAGTCCAAATGGCGTAATTAACCACTCATATAAACCATATTTTATTTTAAATACAATTTTTCACTTATCACATTCTCTCATTCAAATTTAATGATATTCACTCTTAAGATCAATTTTGATAAAAATACAAGATACATGAAATTCATTAAACATGTCATCCAATCTAGGAATAGGATGTCTATACTTTACAGTGATATTGTTAATAGCGCGACAATCAACATACATCCTTCTTAGGTTGTCACGCCCCAGACCCAACAGATCTGACACACGACATCACTTACATTCATTCAATAATACTTAAACATTCATTTTAATTTCTTTCAGAATTATAGCAATTGAATTATGACTGGGACAATTACTAAACCGGAGATACGCAGAGTTTTCTCAGAGATTAACACTCTACTACGTCACCAGTAGTAACTTTGTTACCGGAAGCCCAGAATATATTCATTGCAAATTCATACTTAAAATCAATCCATTACTACACTTGGTGAAACTTAAACTAAATCCAACCACACACAATAAAATAATACATAAGTATTTATTCAACATGGACAAATCAAATATCTTATCCCACGTGTCCCCAAATGAAACACTTAGCAACCTAACAACTTAGGGAACCCAAGGAACAGCAGAAGCCTTGCCAAATCCGCTAAGCACACATGTACCTTATTTACCTGAAATCACCATAAACTATAATGAGTATAAAACTCAGTAAGCATACTAGTTTTTCATATATCAAATACAAATACATATATGTACACAATGCATATGTATGATATGTTGTGATCAATCAAAATCATAATCTTATCAAATCACATATCATGTAAGTGCTTACACATTCTTTCAAAACACATAATAGGAATACCATCACTCAACTACTACTTAGTAGGACTTACATATCACATATCACATAATGAGCCAAATGTCACTCGTAGGTGACATACCGTATGAGAGGAATAGTACAAGTGAGGTCTTTAAATCACACATATATAACGCTTATGCCCGAAGGTAAAAGCCAAACCCTCACCCTGATCATCGGTGAGTCCTCTCACATGTACCAATACGCCACCACACGAATGTGATGACTCACACTTCCTTTAGGTACCAATAGGATCCTCCCTACATACGGAACACATAACATATACCAATCCCGAAGGAAAGGCCACACATAAAGGCTCCACAAATCACATAAAATGCCTACTAAGTTAACAGTGAGTTCAAGTACCCTCAAATCACAAAATATTTCTCATGGACATATTACACTTCAAAAGCTTTCTTTGTTAAACGCATCTTATTTTGGAAAGCTCATTTTCAAAAACACATGTATGTCCATGCTCAATGTCAATGCTCACATTCATAAACATATATTCACATTTCATATCAAAATATACTTTGACATATCATAAACATATTCTCAACCCCATTTACAAAATCATACAAAACAATTATTATGTTTATTGTGATTCCAGTAGTAAGTCTAGTATACTTACCTCTTAGCATTTTCAGGTACAAGGCTTAAATCTCCTTAACCTATCAATAGAGATCAATCCTTTCATAAGCCTCACAATTCACACAAATACTTAAATAGCTTACAAAATTATACACAATGCATTTAACACATCAAATTGGTCTAAATACTTGATTTCTCAAAACTTGTCATTCTGACCACTTACACTTAACAAAATTTTCTAATACATCAAATGATGTCCAATTACTCCAAAATCAGAATGTATTAATCTTGACTCATATATCCTTCCTATATATGAATATTATATCAAAATTCCTACACAATCCATTTCATACACATCATCAAATCCAAACTACCAACCTGACAGGATCAAGATACTTACTGAACAATATTCAATCTCCTAATTTTATAAAATCATATACTAACTCAAAAATTATAAAACTACCACATAATTACTCGTAACACATATCTAAGTCCATGATAAATATTTCTCTTCCAAATCACTGTCAAAAATATTTTAAAACTATTTTATTCCATAGCTTTAAAAATCTGTTAATCAAATACTGTAATGAGCGGATATACTTTAAAAAAATCATAACATTTCAACCACATTGATCTAAATTCTCAATTCCGAGTATATCATATTAGACATATAAAATTATCATATTCCATAAATTCGTAATTTTTGAAGATCATTCAGTAGGACAAACATTGTTCGTCACTGTATTATACTGTTTACATAGGAAATTTCCAGAATTTCAGGGTCATTTTGGTAAATTCACAACAAATTCAATTTCCGAGATTTTCGGTCGATTCAAAGTCTCAGATGATCTTAAACATGTCTAATTTCATATACTCAAAATTCAAAATCAGAATCGATTCAAAATAATTTATAAAATTCTTGGATCAAGAGACTATCAAGCAGAAATTCTACAATCCATCATGATTTATCAAACTATCTTATAGATCATCATCAATTCTCAAAATATCATACGAAATACACATCAAATCCTCAATTATACATATTTTCAGAAATCAAAACTTAAAGAAATTAACATAATTAACACCAATAAATTGAGAAATAGTTGTGATATACCTCTTAAGATCCAAAAATTCCAATTTCTTCTTCTTTTTCTCCTTCTTCTTCTCTTTCTCTCTCCTCTATTTCTCTCTCTTCTCTCTCTAAAAGAGGTAGCTCGACCAAAATGAGAGAATTAGGGTTTTAAAAGTGTATTTTTATACTAAGTGGCTAATTTTTTGTATTTACGAATTTACCCCCAAAACTTTCAAAGTATTACAATTTGGTCCCTAAAATAAATCTAAAGTCTTGCAATTAAATCCAATGCTAATAGTATGACCTTAACATATAAAAACACTACTAATAACAATATATAAATCAAGTATCACCAACATACAAATAAAATACGTATATTTATACATATATAAATACTTATTCTTACCAGTCGTGGATACTGATTACTACATAGGTACAAGTAATACTAGAACAGTATAAGGACTTATACTTTCACGCACATACGCCTATTCCATGAGCTCTCTAACCTACCTTTGAAGTTCATTCGTCTCTTTGGGATTGCTTCTATAGGCTGGCCTATTTGAAATTAATGCTCTGAGTATAAAATTAATTTAAAGCTCGATTCCCTTTTATTGATGGTAAACCATTAGATATCTCTTAAAAAAATACATCATCAAATTTTTGTAAAAGAGAAACAGCACTAGGCAAAGATGGGTTAAGTTTATTAGTACTAAAACAAGTCTTTTTGTACAAAAGTACAATGATAGGCTAATTTAAAAACAAAGTTTTTTTTATATCACTTTCTCTTGCATAGAAATTCACTTGTTTTCTCTATTTTCTTTTCTCATTAACCAAAAATTTATTTTCTTTTTCACTCCATTTTTTTCTCCTTTTAGTTTCAGCCTCTCTTACGTTTGAACTCTCATTTTCCTTTTTCATACCACTCTCTATTTTTAACTTCATTTGATCTTCATTCACTTATCTTAGAGTTAAACATACAAGAGTAATTGATTTTTTTATTAAGTACAAAAGAGTATCTATTGGTAAAACCATCATGAATTACGTGCCTATCATATTGTCACGGTCGGTACTACATCACACAAAATATCGTCTTTATACTTCTCAATTGAGAATGAAACAAGCACTTGTTTATTTACGTTAACTTCTTTACAAATATTAAGCTACTATAGCTTATATGGCCTAACATGTTTCAAAGTTGTCAAATTTAATTTTTCAACCAAATTAGTATTAGCTACATTAGTACAACTACCACCCACCAATAATTATACTACATACCTTATCATTGACATGTTATCTAATATAAGAAATGTTATCACGTTGTACCTTTTCATTTTTTTTATTTGCGCACTAAAAGCCTTCATTGCAACCAAAAGCCCCCCATTAATTGAATACTAAATGTCACTTACATCCTCCACAGGTGGTATAGGCTCATCATCAGATTCACTTGTGATCTTAAATTCATCATAATCTCTCAATATCATCACTATTTTGTTTGGGCATTGAAATGCAATATGACTTATTCTCAAACACTTAAAGCATTTGATATCTCTTGTTCTAGAAGGTTAGGGATTATATTTATCTTAGTTTGGTGCACTTCCATCTTTGTTGATATAGAGGTTTCGGTTTTAGAGTTGAAATTAAACTTTTAATTCTTTTTGCTCCAATTTGATTTTCATGTTGAAAAAGAACCTATATTCTTCCTAATTCGTGTGAAACCCTTTCCTTTTTCATCGTTGCTCTATTTTTATAGCCATGTACACTATCTCATTCAATACAACATAATATTTTTTTTCCTTAGAAAGATAGAATCTTCATCTTAATTTCTAAGTTGTTATCAAATTCATCTCCATATCTAACTTCTCTATCTTTGTCTCTATTCCTACGTCCAAATTTGCCTAAATTAATATTAGAGACACGATCATCATCATCATCTAGGTCATCTCCGTACTCATATTTATAATATACTTAAGTATATTCCTTTCTCTTCTTTGCACATTCGGAGCTCAAGGTGGCTGCCCATTTGTGAACCAGATTCACCTTTATCTATTCTTTCATTCACCTCATCAAACCTCAACTCTAGTTAGTTAAAATTTTGTTCTAAAGACTTAAAGAAGAGTTTGAAATCTTTCTTTTCCTAAGCATCATCGGAGGAGCCTTTATCTTTTTTTTAGACATGTTTAATAACCTGCAAAAGAAAGTAAAAAAACCTCATAAACTCTCCCTTATATGTTTTTTTCCTCATGTTTACTCAAATTTGACTTTTCACCCTCCTATGAGCTTACACTCTCTTGCATTTTTTTCACTCTTTAGTCTCCACTTTAATTCTTTATTGAACTTAACAAACTTCATCAAAATTACCTTGTAACAATCTAAACTCAACAAATTAAATTACTAAGAATGAGAATGTGTTAAATATAAAGGATAAAGAATAGACAGAATTTAAGAAGCAAAGAGAACAACAAAAAGAAAAACGAATTTTGATGCAAGTAAAGTTGTTATTTTGTTTTAAGTCGAATTGCACAAGATAGGCAAAATATATACTTTATGCAAATAACTTGAATAGCAAGTAATACTTCAATTAATTTAGATTTCTATACTTTTTTTTTAATTCAGAATTTATAATAGCAACTTGAAATTAATTAAATTCTAAATTTTCCTATACTTTTTTTTTGTCTTTTTTAAAATTTTTTTTATAGGTAATGATAAATAACAAAACTTGAAAGAACTAGGGTGAAAAAATAGATAAAAGTTACAAATAAGAAAAAATAAAGATGATTGACTGCAGATTCAAAGGACTAAAACAAAGTGTGCATATTTAAAAGAAAGAATAAAAAATGAAAATAAATAATAGATCAAACTTGATTTAGGTCCTAAGCTCTAATATCAAGTGATGTGAACTTTACAAAGAAAAGTAAGACCCAACGCTTAATGGTTTTCTTTGCCAAGGATCGTTATAATTCAGATTCACAATATACAAAAAAAAAAAACAAAAGATCTTGACCCATTATTTATAAAGAAAAAAGAACCAAATGTATAAAAAATTATGGTAGACGCCACACTAAAGAAATATGAAAATGTTTGTGTTTAATTTGACATTTCTATTTTGTTGAAATGTATCAGGATATGACCTTTGACAAATAGTACCATACTTCTGTAAAAGATTTAAAAAGTCAGAATCTTTGTTTTCCATAGATTATTAGTACAAAAAATCTTAATTGGACAAAACAATAGTGTTTTAATCATATGAGCAAAGTCAATATAAATTTTTGGTAAGTTTTGATCATTGGTTCATAAGAAAGTACTATGTATATTAAAAATAGTCATCAATGAAAATAACAAAATATTTAAATTCCCCGTAATGGTATTGAGAAAGGACTTCATATATTATATTGTATAAGATCAAAAGGAGAATGAGAAATAGTAGTACTACCAATAAAAGATAAAGCTGGTTGTTTTACTAAACGACAAGTTAAACGATTATCTTTATTGCTGGAAACAACTCCTAAATTGCCACTAGATATTACAAAACGTATACAATTGATTGATGCATGACCAAATGAGAATGCAATGATGTAATAAAGATACTAGATAGGTAGATGCTGCAGACGGATGGTGTAGAGAGAATGATCTAAAGAGATAAGCTCATATAGATGACCAACCTTACGGCTTATCTCAAGTGTACATCCTATCTTCGAATCCTGCACACAATAACCAGAAGTAGTAAACAAGACGTTAAGACCAAGTTCACACAGTTGACTGACAGATAAACGATTTAATATGAGTTTAAAAATGAGAAAAATGTTAGATAATGAGAGATTAGTGTAAGATACTTGACCAACGTGACTAACATTTATAACGAACCATTGGCAGTTTAAATAGAGGACAAATAAGATGCAAGAGATTTAGTGAGAAAAGCGTAGGATCAAAAGTTATGTGAATGCAACATGCAAAATTAAAATAACAAAAAGAATTACCTAAAACACTAGAAGAAATAAAAAATTGAAGATTTGCTAGAGTTTGAGAGAAGTTGGCAGAGTAAAGGCTCCAACAAAAAAAATGAAGGGTTTAAGATTGAGAGAAGTTGATGAAGTAAAGACTTAATATCACTGGCTAAGTTAGAAGAGGAACTCGCACTATTTTAAGTAACAATAACAATAGATTCTATAAAAGAAGCACATTGAGACAGTTTCTCTTTGTTAGAATAATCTTTTTCATAATGTCCGGGTCTAAGCTATTGACATATTTTGCACTTATGCGTTAGGCAGTTAAGAATTATATAATCAGGTAAGTAACAATAGTGATATGTCTTAGGTGGAGTAGAGTCGGTAAAGATATAATATTGATAAATATCAAACTTATCTATTTTAATAGTTTTCAAGAAATTAGTAAAAAAAAGTGCAATTTTAGCCCCTCAACAATTATAAATTATAAATTAGCCTTTAATTTTTTCAATAATTGCAAATTAGCACCTAAGTTTGAGATAATTACAACCTAACATCTAAAACTTCTAATAATTACAAAATAAACTCAAAACTTTTATAAATTATAAAATTACTCTAAAAGAATAATTATTGTAAAATAACTCTAAAACTTTTAATAATTGTAAAATGACCTCAAAAGAAATATATAATTACAAAATAACCTTAAAAATTTTATAAACTACAAAATTACTCCGAAAGAATAAACAATTATAATGTAATCTCAAAATGTTTAAATTTTTACAAAAAGACCCTGATTCCAAATTAGATGGCCAATTAAGTATGAGGATACTATGGATGGATAGATCGAACGATGAGGAGTAATTTGGTGCCTACGGTGAGAGTGGACTTGTCAAAAAATGGCTGGAATCTAAGATAGCAGTAGACAGTGGTGGAATCTTTGAACAGTGTGTGTGGTTATTTTGGTGGTGTTCAGTTGATGGACAATGTTTGAATATTCTAGGCTAAGTGGTGTTGATTACGGTGGATTTCTGGCTAAATTTTAGTGGCTTTTCAGCAAAACTTCGACAAACTTCTAATGAGTTGCCAAAAGAAATTTCGGTAAGTCTTCAACTAAATAAAAAGACAATGAAAGAACTAAATCTCTGATACCATTTAAGAATTATAAAAACTATATATATTTCACTGTGATAGGATAATTCAATATGAGTTTTTATATAGAATTTAAGCTGACACAAATACAGAAACAACAATATATATAAGAAAATACAATATAATATAATAATTACAAAATATAAATGAAAACTATATATGTATATATGGCAGGGATTAATTTGTTGGACAACTGTATATCTTTAATAAACTGAATAGTTTATGGAGCAAGCAATAAAGATGCCATCTACAAGCTCAGTCACCTGCACTGAAAGCAATGGCTTAGAGGCATCCTCAAAGTTCCTAACTCCATTAAGTGGGAAAAAGGAGAACAATTTTGGGAACATAAATAGGTTCAATGAATATCAGAGATGGAAACTCCATCTGCTGCAGCATGAACAAACTCTGCTCCGGCGTTGTTGTAATCAATGGAGAAGTAAATTGTGTTATCCTTATGTTCATTGATGGATAGTTGACCAGCAAGTGGGGGGTAAAAGTCTGCGAAAGAGGTCCTAGCGTGGTGGATTAATGTGTCGTGACTGGAGGTTTGTGAAAGACAAGTCCTTTCTGGATGTAATACCCTTGGAGGACCATAAGATCCCACGGAGTTAAGTAGATTTTAAGGTTTGGTTCCTTGTACACTGTACCAGTGGACACGATCCGAAAACTTGGCTATGTTCTCCGTAGGTAAAATATTTTTTTCTGTGTTCATGTGCTCATTTTGGAATAATATCAATAAAGCATACAGCTAGCACAACAATAAAATTTCCCAGATGATGATTTAATAACTGAAATATAAATGATAATGAAAAGACTTACAATGATTATGCTTAAAGCAACCTTTGAATTCTGAAAAGGCAAAGAATTTGCGAAAGAAAATTATATTAGGAAAATTCGGAGTGTGAAAATTATACACCAAATTTTATTATAAAAAATTTTAAAAATTAGTTAAAAAGCCGGTTTTGGATACCTGAACTCAGTCCGCACACAAAAAAACTCAAGTAAACTTGAGTTCCAAAAATTCTCAAAAAAATCCAAATTTAAATTCGAGTTAAATAAAACTCGGACCGAACTCAAATTTTGCCATCATAACATATATGAGTTTATGACATAGCGGTGTTAACTTCTTTTTGACCAAGTGGCAATCAACACATGTTGATTGACCCTGACTTGGACTAGACCACCTCCGGTAACGCAATGTCCGTTCCTGCACGAACCAGCTGATCACCCGTCACTGTTGAACAGCCTGTGTATTAACATTCTACGTGTATTTATTATAAATATGCACAAAATTCACCTAAAACCAATAACAAATTGCCATTAATAGCCACATATACGAACCGGCGGCATGAAATAATGGGTGGCCAAGCGCAACTCTCTTAATTATAAGGGGTCATTCTTAAAACTCAACGCAGTTCACAGACAATATTACCGGCTGTATTGTCCTAACTCCTAACCCCCCCCACCCCCACCAAAAAAAAAAAAAAAAAAAATTCCGGCTCTATTGTTTCTAACAAATAATCATACAGGTTTTGTTTTAATTTTTTTTTTCCATTTAAGATGCAATCATCGAAATTAATTCTTCATCCAGGAAAAGTAACAGAGAATTAGAAGGTAGGGAAAAAAATGAAGTCCATTATCTTTCTTCTACCTCTACTCTGCCTTTGCTTCGCCCTTCAACCTCTCGTAATCAACAGCGCCAGTGAAACGGCCGACAACGGCAATCTATTAGCAAAAGTTTGCGAAAGCAGCGAAGACAAGAATCTTTGCTACTCTACGTTTAACATGAAACCCGAAAGCCGAAAAGCTAACTTAACAGACCTTGCAATGATCGCGCTCAAGATTGCATCTGATAGTGGATCAAATATATTGGACTACATCAGCAAAAGGCTCAGGAAAAGCAATTTAGAGCCTGCGATTGAGCAGGGCCTCTCAGATTGCTCGGACCAGTATTTAGACGCGGTTGAGCAGCTCGATGACTCGATTGCTGCTTTGTTAGCAGATGCATACAAAGATGTGTCCACCTTTGTTTCAGCAGCAATTGCCGATGCAAGTACATGCCAAGACTCATTCCGACAACGTCCAAGCAGTGATCCCGGGCTCGATTTCAAGAATGGAGTCTTTCAAAAACTATGCAACAATGTCTTGGCTGTCAATAAGCTCTTGGGTGGAAAGTGATCTATGTATATTAGTTTGCTATCTATAGGCTACAGCTTAATTATCTTTACAGTATATATCCTTATAACTATTATTATAAATTAACGAAGAGCATATCATTGAGATAACTATATATGAGACTAACTTGTGGTTGATTACGAGGCATTTGCATGTTCCGTAATCAAATTTTGTTATCTCCAGTTTCTATGATTAATATTATGGATGAATATAAAATAAATAATTGTTTTAATTGGCAAGTTCCAGTAGGATAGCGGTTAATCCTTCCTGCGTTTAAGAAAATTTCTTAAACTTAAAAAAGCTATATATGGTTGTACATTTTAGTTGGGGGAAAGGATTTGTAACTGAGGCAACTTCTGACAATGATGTAACGGAAACGTTAACAGTGAATTACAAGATTACCCCAAATTTTACTTTGATAAGTTTTTTAAGATCCCAAGTTTATGGAATTCCAAAAATGAGAAGATGATGCTTTTGTTTCCAGAAAATTTTGTTCTCTATTCCTTTTTGTTATATCTTAATATTCATGTATTATGTAGCTATTATTGTCGGTATTTGAATTTGGGTAATATCTATTCGCAGAAGTTTTGAAGTAATATAAAGTCTATTTAGTGTTGGAATTAAAGGTTTTAAAACCTTATGTTAAAATTAAAATTAATTGTGGTGTTATAAAACTTAATAGATATTATAAATTATAATTTTTAAATTTAAATCTATGATAATGAAAATTAATTTTAAGAGTTACAAATTTTAAATATAAATTATACATTAATATTAAAGTTACAAAAACATTTAAAATTGTAATAATACTATTATTTAATATTGTATTAATACCTTAAGCTTTATTACTATATAAAGGAACCATTCTCTACTCCAAACATATGCATAATCCTAAGCTTATTTTCTAAAATTTTTGATACACTATTTTTCTGTAACTTTGACATTGTGAGATTTAGTATTTTTTTTGGGTGATTGTATTCACCGAAAAGAATAACCGAGAACATTTAAATTATATCTTAGAATTGAAGAGAATTACGCTTACTCGCAAGAGAGGAGTTCTTTTTAATTTTAGGATAGATACATTTGTGTCTTGCACAGGCCAATAATTTTTTTTTTGTTCATATTTCAAATAATTTTACTATTTTATCTATATTATTAAATTTGATATGATCTGATGATATGCCTGAAAAGTAATATATAATATATACACGTACCCTACATTTAGTATCGTTCAGGCATTGCACGTTTAGTTGTCCCCGTTTAACTGTCTGAAATCTGAATATAAATCACACGTTAAACATGGAGGATACAGAGTAATTGTTCCATTACGACCGAGATGCGAGTATGCCTGTCCGAAATTCGTGACGACAAATCATGCACAAGTCGCACTTTCTCAAGTCAGGAAAATTAGAAGATATGATTACTCGTTAAAATATTGGAGCCTCACAAAACACGTGGTTAAATAGTAAAGAAAGAGTCCTTGAACTAGTATTAAGCAGTAGTCACTCTTCAACTGGTTATAAACTAATCTAGCAATCATATGTGCTCAATAACAAATTTGGTGATTTACATTATGGATCAATATGTAAAACAAATTTTGATATATTCTGCATAATCACAAAGAGTGAAAAAAAATAATTCAGAATTAATAATCTTGGCGATATATTCTGAATTCGAACTTATATGATTTAAAACTTGGGACAAGTTACTATTTAGATCTTTGATCAAATAGAACCCTGAACAGCCTGGGCATGACTGCTTACATGGTTTCGGTGAAAAATGCTGAAGCTACGATTGCTTATAGCGAATTAAAATTAAAAGCTGCTATTCCCTGCAAAAAAAAATGGAAGTTCTTGTGAAGAGCATGATGACGAGCCCGCTAAAGCAAGCTAGTGTGGTAATCTCATTTCAGTAAACAATATCCTGCACCTTTTGGTTTAGCATGGCAGTCCAAAAACGACTTTTTGGTCCCCCGAACAAGTGTCATATCTCACACAATTGATTGAAAAAGAATTATGGATTCATCATTTAACCAAAAAAAAAAAAAATTATTAAAAAAAACATCGTTTGTTAGAATTAACAAATAAATCCACTTGAAGTATTTACCAAACTGAACATCTGAATATCTAGCTTGGATTGGAACAAGCATAAATATTGCATTACCGAAACAATTAACAAAAACAAACAAAAAGAAAAACGTATTTCGAAACAAAAAAGAAAAAAATAACTGCTATGATGATTAGCTTAAATTAAGCCACCGGTGTAAGGCACCCCTGTTTTAGGAATCAAATCATCCCCCATTAGGAAATTAGACAAGGTGAAGTTAGCAGAGTCTGCAGCATTGATGACATGGTAACCAGGCCACGTCACCCTATTGGTAGGGTTTAATCCAGGTCCCTGTTATCATATTCCGCGTAATACAATATATTTAGTGTTAGGGGCGGAACTAAAATTTAAAGTTTAAGGGTTAATTCTTAATATAAAAATTTAAATTTAAATTTAATAAAATAAAATAAAATAATATTTTTATTCTATGTTAATAATGGATTAATTTAAAAAAAATATTATTGGAAACTCTAATATAATCTTAAAAATTAGTGATGAAGTATAAAATTTTAATATTTTAATATTTTAAATTGATTAATTATATATCTCTCCCATAATAAATAAATAATAAACATGTATTATAATATTGGTAAAAATAAATTTTATATTTGAAAATTAATAAATTTAAAGCAAAAGTACAAAGATCAAGATCCATAAAAATACATATAAAGTTATAATATTAAAATATTAAAAAATTAACTAATATATAAAAAAAATTATTGAAATTTAAAATATTCTAACTTATTTATTTTTTGAAGAATTTTTTTTCTTGGCCTTTGAGTTAGGAATAGGAAGATTTATTACAAATTTAAAGAGGAGATAAAATTACTAATATATAGCATGCCACAATTGTGAGTCTATTTATATAAGTTAAATTGAAAAAATTCTTTTTTATATAAGAAAAGAATTACAATCATAAATTTTTTTTCTATTAAAAAAAGATGTATTCCATCTATGTAAGAAAAAAATTACAAATATAATTTTTTTTTTATTAAAGACTACTTATAAATATAAAGATAAGATAATTAAGTTAAAAAATGTAAAAATATGATCCACTTATAAATTAAAATTATTTTTTATTAGAGAAAAATATTAAAAAAAAGATGAGATATTATTTAAATATTAAATAATATATTAAGAAGTAAATCTTTAATAATAGTATGAACTACTTTTTTAAATTGATAATTTTATTCACTAAAAATAAAATTTTAAAAACATTTATGAGGCCAAAGTGACTATTTTAATACTAAAATTTATATATACGTACATACAAATTTAAAAGAACTGTTGTAGGGTTTGGGATATTATCCCCCTAGCCTTGCAATAGTTCCGCCCATTATTAGTGGGAAATCTCCACTCCAATCATGCCAACCAGCAGGGTTTATCAAATTATCCACGTAGCTCGCATATAAACGGTCCTTGAGTACTCCTTCCATGGCCTTCCCAGATATGTCTGGACTGTTTGATTGCTCGAAGCCAAATCATCGGCTGGACTAATAGGACAATTATGAATGGATATGCCGGTGTTCTGGTTAGGGTCTGTGCGACCTTGTGCAGTGATGGTATTAAATTGGCCACTCATTGGGAGCGGGGATAGATATTGCAGTTTTGGAGAACACGGCAGCGTTTCCAAATACGAAATCAACAGTACCATAGATATCACATTCTCTGTAGAACTGCCTTAGAGAATGTGTGTGTAAAGTATCTTGGTACCCTTCAAAGCTGCAGCTATAAAATGTCGAGAAATCCGCCCCACTGCGAAGAGCAACTGTTTGGTGCTTGATTGCTCCAGCTGTATTGCGAATAGTTATATACACCGACAAAATTCGGTGCCGTCACAGCTGCAATATTGGTAATAATTAAACTCATTAGAATAATTTTTATTTTGCGGCACTAGAGCAGAACAGAGATTGGGATACTGAGTAGTAAACTTAAAAGGAACTGAGTGAATAAGCTTACCAAAAGTTGCAGAATTGAAAGTAGTTCATCCATCAGCAACGCTTCTGTTGCCAGTGATTATTATCTGATTAATGCCATCTCCCATCATCATCAAAATTTTCTTGTTCTTAGCAATGGAAATGTATTCTTCATAGTCACCCGCTCTGATATAGATCAAGAAGTATTAATTGCTAACATCAGTATTGTTTGGAGCTGCACTAACAGCATCAGTGATGGTAGAGTAATTTCCACTGCCGTCTTTACTCACTATCACTATATCGCTCACCAAGACGCCATCATCATGATATTCGAGTTTTCTTCTGCTTACAGACTCATAAAATGCACGATTTTGGTCAGACATTTTCAATGGTAGACGTTCTTCTCTGAACAGAAGTTGCGGCCTTGTAGGCTGCCATGTGACTCTTTTTTTCTTCTCACCAACCCAATCTTTTTTGCAAAGAGCAAGCAAGACATGTTGGAAATGTAGTTACGAGAATTGTATAAATAGATATTAATGAATTGTGTAGTTAAGGTGTGCAAGGCACTGTCTTTGAATTATTTTTTACTCTTACAATGATAATGATCAAAGTACAAATGAATTGTGTGGTAGTATAGTTTTAGAATTTAATAATTATTGAATTTGTAATAGTACACACTAATTACAAATTTTGTAAGACAATAAGATAATTGTGATGAGAGTTGATAGATAGATAGAATAAAGAAGAGAATGATCAATAATTCATAACGATTTAAAAGTGAGGTGTACTTCTCTGGTTATAGAGGTATTTGTGCCTTCTTGAAAAGATACAATATCTTTTTAGATCAACATATCCTTTCAAGTAGACACATGCAATTCCAAAGAGTTATGACCTTAGAAAAAGTTGTGTTTCTTTTTATAAGACTATAATCTTTAATTAAAATTGGTGTCTTTCCAATAAAACACAACTTATTGAACAGTTAAAGGACTCTTCAATGAGTCACACCTTCAACTCTAATATCATAGCCTATATAACAGGGACAATGATTATCAACAAACGGAGGAGTGGTAGCCTATATAGGGGCTGCAACGCCCACGTTCTGTCTGGGGTGCCGCGGTGCCCATACATTGTACTGGGCGCTGCGGTGCCCAGTCCTAAGCCTCATTTCTCTTCTTTTTTCCTTTCTTTCCGATCCTTTTCACTTTGTCCTCTTTCTCCATCAAGTTTTCAACATATATATGGTTAATTTGAAATACTCTTACAATATACAACAATCCCTCACATATTTCAAATAAATTATATTTATTATATTAACATTACATCAAAATAGAATTTAACTTATATAAATTGGTATTATTCCAAGTTATGAACCAACCATTGATCAAGTAATTGTAACTTACGAGAATTAGGTGAAACTAAGTTTCTATGAACCTATATCTCTTTGTTGTAAGATAGAGGATTAAGAGATCAAGTTAATTTCTCAATCTTATTTTTGTCTTGCGGTTTGGCACTTTACCGGTCATGTACCATCCTGGCTTTATGAGTGCTCTAGAGATACTTGTCTAACTCTCATAGGAACCAGCTCAGTTCCACACTCACATAGGTGATACTCTATTAAATGTGCTTTGCAGGTAGACACACCACTCATCTATAAAGGTCTATGGAGTTCATTAATAGACTAACTCAATATTTTACCACTGCAGAAGTACTACCTCGCCATAAGCAATGACTCACAAGTATAATTGGTAATACAACTAGACAACAAGTGACTCGTTCTTACCTCTATGAACTTACTTTATAGGATCTCTAATCACATAGGTAGGGTTACCATCACTCTTGTCTATTACTTTAGGCAGAAGTCTCATCCCCTTTGTCTATTTAGTGGTTTTGTCAGAGGATCGGCCAAATTCATCTCTAAGCTCATAAAATCTAGGTTCACCACCCCAGATTCTAGCAGCTGCTTAATAATTCCATATCGTAGATGAATATGTCTACTATTTTCATTGTATATTTTACTCTTTGCTCTAGCTATAGCAGCTAGACAATTACAATTGATTGCAATAGAGTTAGGAGAGTGAAAATTAAAGGGAAGATCATTTATGAGTGTCCTTAACCACTCAGCTTTGGAACAAACCTTTTCCAAAGCTATTAATTCAGATTTCATGGTAGATCGTGCAATGCAAGTCTGCTTAGTAGATTTTTAACATATAGCACATCTACCTAAGGTGAACACATATCCATTAGTTGACTTTACTTCATTAGATTCTGAGATCTAATTTGCATCACTATAACCTTCTACCACAGGTTGTAATCTATTATATGTTAGAACATAATTTTTAATGCCCTTTAGATATCTAACAACTTTATCCAAAGCATTCTAATGTTTTTTTTCTAGAGTTATGAGTGTATCTACTCAATCTCCCAATAGCATATGCTATATTATGCCTTATACAATTCATTAAATAGATGAGACTACTAATAATTTGAGTGTAACGGGCTTGATTTTCACTATATTCTTTATTCTTGTAAAGTTTGGTACTAGCATTATAAGGTGTTACCTCCGGTTTGTATTCCAAGTATCTAAACTTCTATAAGAATTTCTTAACATAATGTTCTTAAGACAAAGATAAACCACTATAGAATCTCATTATCTTAATTCCAAGAATAACTTCAGTCTTTCCCCATATCTTTTACATCAAACTTAGTTGATAGAAATTTTTTAGTTTCATTGATTACTTCCATACTAAAACTGAATATAAGCATGTCATCCACATAAATACATATGATGACATAACTTTTGGCATCAAAGGTTTTATAATACACACATTTATCAGAATCATTAATCATAAAATCATTTGATAACAAAGTTTTGTCAAATTTCTTATGCCACTGCTTCGGTGCTTATTTCAAACTATACAATAATTTTATTAACTTACATACTTTATACTTCAAACCAATACTAATACAGCCTTCTAGTTGTTCCATATAAATCTCCTCTTCTAAATCACCATTTAGAAAAGCAGTTTTGACTTTGATATATATACCAATCATGGATTGTAGCTAATGCAACCAAAACTCTAATGGATGTGATTTTAGTTACAGGAGCATAAGTGTTAAAATAATCTAAGTCTTTCTTTTGAGTAAACTCTTTGGCAACTAATCTTACCTTAATTTTTTTTTAATTGTTCCATTGCCCTCATTTTTCTTTTAAAGATCCATTTGGAAGCAATAGGCTTGGAACCAGGAGGCAAATCAACTATTTTCCATACATGATTACTCATGAAGGAGTTGATTTCATTATTAATGGCTTATCTCCATAAAAAAGCATCAAGAGAGGACATTGCCTCACTATATGTCTTAGGGTCCTATTCCATAAGAAAGATGTAGAAGTCATCACCAAAGTTAGTGGCTATTTTTATTCTCTTACTTCTTCTAAGTTCATTATTATAGCTCTCAGAAGGATCATCATTTATATTCTTGTGAGTCAATAATTATTTTGGTTTGTCTTTTTTAAGAAAAATAGTTTTAAAGAATTCTGCATTTTTAGATTTTATAATATTATTTACATCAAACAAATTAATTGTATCTTCCAATATCAAGAATCTATATACAATACTATTTTGGGCATATTCTATGAATATATAATCAACTGTCTTAGGTCTCATTCTTTTTCTTTTAGGATCCAGAATTAAGACCTTAACAAGACACCCTCATACTTTGAGATATGAAAGATTAGGTGTATGACAATTCCATAACTCATAGGGTGTTGTTCTAGTTTTCTTATATGGAACACGATTTTGTATATGGCAAGCAGTCAAGATTGCTTTCCCCCACAAGTTCATAGGTGCTTCAAATTTTAATAACGTATAATTCATCATATCCTTTAAAGTTTTATTTTTCTTTTCAACTATTCCATTAGATTCAAAAGAATATGGAGGTTTCACTTCATGTATAATTCCATTATCCTTACAATAGGAACTAAACATGTTTGATATATATTCTCCACCTTCATCTGTTTTTAATCTTTTAATTTTTTTTTTCCAGTTGATTTTTAACTTCTTGTTTATAGATTAAGAACTTGTCATATAACTCATCTTTATTTCTTAAGGGATATAATTTAGTATACCTTGAAAAATCAACTATAAAGGTAATGTAATACCTTTTTTCTCCTTTAATCATGACATCTTTTATTTTACCTAATTCACTATGAATTAAACTAAGTAATTCATTCTCTCTAAAAGTAATTGGTTTACAACTCTTCTTTGTAGATTTTCCTTTCACACATATATCACATTTATGTATGTCTTTTAAGCCAAGATTTGAGAGCAAACCAAACATGCAAAATATCTAAAATTTGCGACTTTCTCAAAAGTGCCCACCGCGGCGTTGGTGAGATCTTGAAGTAGCACCGCAACACTGAGCAGTCAACGCTTTGACACTCACACTTGGAGATTGTCTCCTCTTGAGCATTCTCGTCCCTCCTTGCTTATGATTATCTGTTTTCATTCCTTTTTCGTACATCCAATGCAATACACATATACATATATTCTTAATAATATCTCGATTCCTCATTAATCTTCAATTCAAAATCAAATTCTAAATATAATTCTAAATCACCAAAATTCTAACAAATTATAATCAAAACAACGATATACACATACTTATATCCATTATAATATCTCAAAATTGAACATACACCAACATTTTGGATCATCAAGGCAGCTCGAAAAATAAGTGTCGTATCTCACATTATTGATTGAAAATATATATATATATATACACATATATATGGAGGTATATAATTTTAAAAAATAATATATATAATTTCTCCAAAAATAAAAAATAAATTTTGTTCGTATTAAAATATAAATTCACTTGAAGTAAATACCAAGCTGTACATTTGAATAGCCTGGGGACGTAGAAAATGCATACATATTGCATTATAAAAAAAATACCAAAAATAATAAAAGCAAACAAACAAACCGCTGTGATCAGTAGCTTAAATTAAGCCACCAGTGTAAGGCACTCCTGTTTGCGGTAACCAATCATTCCCCAAAAGGAAATTAGACACAGTGAAATTAGCAGCATCGATAGCACTAACGACATGGTAACCAGGCCATGTCACCCTATTTGTAGTGTTTGATCCAGGTCCCCTGTTATCATATTCGGCGTAATACAATGTACTTAGTGCGAAATCTCCACTCCAATCATGCCAACCAGCAGGGTTTATCAAACTATCCACGAAACTCTGCATATAAACAGTCCTTGAGTACTCCTTCCATGGCCTCCCCAGATATGTCTGCACTGTTTGATTGCTTGAAGCCAAATCATCTGCTGCTCTAATAGTACAATTATGAATGGATATGCCAGTGTTCTGGTTAGGGTCTGTGCGACCTTGTGCAGTAATGGCGTTAAATTGTCCACTCATTGGGAGCCGAGGATAGATATTGCAGTTTTGGAGAACGACGGCAGCGTTTCCAAATATGAAATCCACGGTACCGTAGATATCACATTCTCTGTAGAATTGCCTTAGAGAATGTGTATATAAAGTATCTTGGTACCCTTCAAAGCTGCAGCTATAAAATGTAGACAAATCCGCCCCACTGCGAAGAGCGACTGCTTGGTGCTTGATTGCTCCAGCTGTATTGCGAATAGTTAAGTCCACCGCGACAAAATTTGGTGCCGTCACAGCTGCAATATTGGTAGTAATTAAACTCATTAGAATAAGTTTATTTTGCGGTACTAGAGCACGACAGTGATTGGGATTCTGAGTATTAAACTTAAAGGGAATTGAGTGAATAAGCTTACCAAAAGTTGCAGAATTGAAAGTAGTCCATCCATCATCAACGCTTCTGTTGCCAGTGATTATTGTCTGATTAATGCCGTCTCCCATCATCATCAAATTTTTTTTGTTCTTAGCAATGGATATATATTCTTCGTAGACACCCGCCCTAATATAAATCAAGAAGTATCCACTACTGCTAACATCAGTATTGTTTGGAGCTGCATTAACAGCATCAGTGATGGTTGAGTAATTTCCACTACCGTCCTTGCTCACAATCACTATATCGCTCACCAAGACTCCATCATCGTGATTTTGGAGTTTCCTTCTGCTTACAGACTCGTAAATTGCACGATTTTGGTCAGACATTTTCAATGGTAGACGTTCTTCTCTGAACAGAAGTTGCGGCCTCGTAGGCTGCCATTTGACTCCTTTTTGCTTGTCACCAACCCAACCTTTTTTGAAAAGAGCAAGCAAGACACTGCAAAGTTTTGAGTCGTCTGAGAGGGGGAGAGAGAGACCATTCCTTATGCTCCAAGCTGAAGATGTGGCTTGAAGCCCTTCTAAGCAGGTCTGTTGGTTAGTTAAGATGGCGCTAAGCAGACTGTGCACGTCATCGGCTTCCATGGTGGGCAGAATTTTACTAGTGGTATTGACAGTTCTGAAAGAGCTTGAAAGATAGTCCATGTTGAGATCAGCTAGTAAACGACAATCTTCCAGGGCACGAATAGTAGTAATGGATAATGTGGACCGGCGTTTAAGTACAATGTCAAGTAAGTTAAAGAACCTACGAGACTGCGTTAAAGCTTTGCGGATGGAAAATCGGCCATAGGAGTAGACATTTGCAGTTTGGTTAGGGAGCACAGATTTGCAATAGGAAGGGTTTGGAGTGTATTTACAAATGGTTGCCGGTGAGAAAGGAGTCTTTGGTGTAACACCTTCTGCATAAGATGGATAGGCAAAGAAAGGAAGCGCGATGAGAGTAGATAATGCTACGAGACAGAAGAGCTTGGAAGTCATTGTTAATTTTAGACAATGGAAAGAGATTTGACAATTTGAATTTGATGGATTTGTATTACTAGTTTGATCTATTTTATAGGCGGGAAATTAAGGTAGCTCTTATGGTGATTCATTTAGAATAATGGAAGTCAACTTTTAAGAATTTATCAAAACGCGGTTGTTTGGAGCTTGATATTCAAATGCATATAACCAAATTTGGAATAAAATAGTTTATTCTATTTAATTATCTACAGATAGAAGAAACGTGGTGCAATCATTCTTTGGCAATCTTAATTTGCTTTGCCCACCCTTCAACATTGTCAACGGGGACATTTTGTGCTCCAATTATAATACCGTTTCTTGAATTTCGCCTAATCCAGTTATGCTGAATGCTTATTATGATCCTTATGATTTCTTAACATTTGCCTTAAAACGTTTACGTTAAGAGAGACAATCAAATGTTACGTGCAACTTTAAAACACTTTGAATATCAAGACAACGGCTTTCAAGCCCAAATGATTGTACCGTTATACATGCATCTTTCATTGAGCATAATGGATTTTGCTCGTTTCGTTTCTCTCATCATAATCTCATTATTTAGACATTGATCTACTTCTTTTTTTTTTGGTGTGTTCTGCTTGTTGGTCGATCAAGGTTGGGTTGTTAAGGGTTTTTTCAGATCAGACGTGCCTGGAATAAAACAGATATATATATATATATATATATATATATATATAGATATAGTCAAGACGACCAATATACATGATCCTCACGTCTGTGTTAGATTAAATAATCTTAAGAAAGTCAATGTGAATGATCAATGAAGCACGATGATTGGTTGGTTCCATGTCTAATAAAAAGAGAACACTAACAAAGGGTATGCGAATTAGCAGTTAGCATCTGCTAGGTCCATGGTCATTGAATTAAAGCAGATAATGATTTATTTGTTATATATATATATATATATAAGTACTATAATGAGCCGCCAGTATTTTGCATAAAGGGCTACTTATATTGCATGATTATTCACTTCCCAAGTTGAATGTAAATCCGTAGTTTGGGCTGAGTGAATCTCATGGTGCAAATGTAATATAACTTATATTCGCTTAATCTAAATATTATTTTAGATAAAATTTTATTTGTTTATTAAAAGAAAACAAACTTAAATTTATTAAAATTTTTAAAAAGTGATTATTGTAATTTAAAAAAAAAATTTGTAATAACTACCCACCTACTTCTCAAATACTAGTAACTATTTATAACCACCCAATTAAGCGTTAACTAAATTGATTTTACCTCTAAACCAACTCCATATTCCATTCTTCTCAAAATTCTCTCAAACATAATTTTGTCTTCAACTCAACTGATTTTACCTTTAAACAACTCCATATTTCATTCTTCTCAGATTTCTCTCAAATATAATTTTGTCTTCAACGCAATGTAGCTATAAGTAATTTTTACACAAATTTAAACTTTTTTTTTAGTATTTTATATGAGAAAAACAATATTCAAACTCAAAATCTCCACTTCAATAAAAAAAAATAATGCATTACAAGCCCTATACAATTGGGCCATTTAAGCAATTGCTTGATTACGTTTTATTTTAATATTTTATAGTTGCAATAGTTTTTTATGTTTTAACATGTATTTTATAATTTAATTAATAATTTTTAAATTATAATTTATTAGTTATTTTTAATTATGATTCATGTTGACTTTATATAGTTGGTTTTTGATGTTGTGTTTGTTGATTTTATCTCTTAAAATTTATTGGAGCTTTTGTATGAAATTTGATAGATCAATATTATAGTGTTAGAATTTGTGTTTATGTATTATTTTAATATTGTATGAATATTATTGTTTAATATTTATATAATAAATATTTTAAATAAAATTATTAATATTAAATATATGGTAAGATACTTATAACATTTCAGATATTGTATGATTTGAAAGAGTTCAAATCTAATCTAAAAGAGTTCAGACTATGACTAAAAGTTAGCAACGCTGAAAGTTATAATTATTAAGAATTAACAGGTTATAAAAGTCAGTAAAATCTAAGGAATTAAAGATTTGTCTGAAATAGGACAAAGACTTGAGGGTATGCTAATAATGACATAGTTGTAAATGATTGCAATAGATGCTAAGAAATGTTATTATGCAAGTATGTTCTCAAGCCCTATGTTCCTGATCTATTTTCATTGATACTGGTTTATCAATGAATCCCTTTTATATAAATCAATGTATGTCTATATCTGTATGGTACAGATGATTGTTCTTAGCTGACCATAAGTTTAATAGAAGCTTATATAGATATGTAGATATTCAATGAGGACTGGATACTGAATAGGCTCAATTGGGATCTTCAATAGACATCTCATAAAGTCGTTAATGGAGGATCCTTTCGAGTTGAGTAGTATTCGTAGTCCCTTGACCTGAGCACTATGATGAGTTTATGAGTAATCCACTATACTTAGGTTCCACACATGTCAAAGACCTTTCATGGTCAGAATCGTTGGGTGTCAATAGGTATTATCCGATGCTCATAGAGTCCGATGTGTGTAGATATGGGATTTATCAACTCATATGGGTGAGTAATATATTCAGATGCTCCAAGATTGTGTTCCATAAAATCTTATGGCCATAAATAATAAACCCGAAAAAATTATTTCCCGTGTCAAAAATTAATATCTCAAAAATGTTTACAGATATTATTTATCGAAATACAAATTTAGAGATAAATTCACGGTTGAGCATATGAAGACTTAAAAGTGATGATCTATGTCTCCGCTCTTCTAAAATATAAATGATAGAGGGATTATACGAATTTGTATTAACCTTAAATTACATAGTTCAACATGGGATTTTGTTATTTTCATAACATGTGTATAGGACAACATTTATGAACTTGTAGAAGAGTTCCGTAAGATTGTAGATGAGTTCCGTAAGATAAAATTGGTGTGAATATAGGGAGTTTCACTATATGAAGTGTACTCATTGTACACTAAGGTAACGCATCGAATTTAATAGTTCAATCTAAGAAGTTTTTAGAAAAATTAGAATTATTTCAAAGTCTCTCGGAAAGATTATAAAGTTTAAGTGTTAAACTCGAGATCTTGACAAATAGGACTTGTCACTTTATCTTATTTATTGAATACCACATATTATACCATTAATTTATTAAGATATAATACATAATATAATTTTATTGGTCTAATTTATTAAATATTAATATTTAATTAACAAAAAATTGTCAATGATATTTTGCTTATAAAAAATATAAAAACCAAAACAATTTTTCGTCAAAAGCTTAATAGTTTAAGTATAAGGTGACTACTTGAATTTGTTTAATATTATTTATTTTTGCTTTCTCATATTTAAAGCATGAGCCGTTAAACTTTCATTTACTTTAAAAGTAAATGGCATTGTCATGCTTTTTATTTAAGCATGACATGCCTTTAAAACAAAATCATTTGGTCACTTATTTTTCAAATATTCGGACAGCCTATCTAAGTTGTTGTTATCATTTCAAACAAGCACGACAATGTAAATTTTATGCATTGTTATGTTTGTTAAATATTGGACACTATATTTTATTTCATTGGCTTAATGAGCTGTCAAAGTGACTATAAATTAAAGTTTTTATTCATTTGTAAATGATAAGAAAATTATCTAAGTGTTAGATAATAAAAAAATAAACAATACAAATTGTTATATATCCGAGAGATGTATAAAGTAAAAATTGTTTTAAGTAGAATATTTCGTTGAGAATAAAAAGTTACTGTTCTAATTCAAAGGATCTCATTGAGCCTTATATTATAACTGTGTAAAACGCATTTCAAATATAAATTCTCTAATATCTCATTAGCGTAATAAAATGTTTGTTTATTTTTTATTATGTATTTATACATATAATATATAAATTAAAAATTAAAATATACATACTCACCCAACCCACAGCATACTTTCAGATAGTATAAACATGGACATATATTTTATTTATGATTTCTTATTGCTGTTTGGGGGTGATGAATTTGTGATGCTTATTGGAAGGATTTTGGAGTTCAAAAACGATAGATTTGATCCTTAGGTTTTATAGGGTTTTAATGACTCTAGAAATGAATTGAAAAAAAAATATGAAATTTGATTACGTTTAGTATATATGTTCATGAGGCCCTGTGATTAATTTTGTGATTTTTCGAGGTCACATGAGGGATGAAATAGAATCACTTTTTAGACTCTGAATCTGGAACTGAATGCTAACATAACAAACCTTTATTGAGTAATTTAGTTATAATTCAGCTTCTGAAACTTAAAAAATTACGAACCTTATAGATTATAAATATAGACACAGAGGAACATGTTGAGGTAAAAGTTTGTGATTGTTTGAGGTCATTGAAGTTGTCATATTTAATTCACAATTTGATCATATCACTTTATTGAGTTTTTTTTTATATATATATAACCTATTAAGATCCGTCTAATTTAAGTCGATCTAGTCCAATTCAGATATTAATTTATTCTTATATAAGGAGGGGTCAACTATCATAAAAAAAAAACAAAAAAAAAAAAAAACAGAAATATGCACACGCAGATTTGAGACTCAAATCCCAAATACTTAAGTGGAAAAAAAAATGTGTACTTTGCCATTCGATCATAAAGATAATTTAATTTTCAACACTTCTCACTTCTTTTGGATATTCATTCCTAGTCCATTCATTTACAGATAGGATACAATTTTTTACTTCAAATTTATGATTTTGGTTAAACAAACGAGTTAGCTGCATAAAATGTTATTATTTAGAGGGGAAAAAAAAGGAGAAGAAACAAAAAAGTAAGTTAAAAGATTATGACTATGTATATATGGGTAAAATAGTTAAGATATATTAAAGCACTGAGACTGGTTCAATGTCTAATAACAAGAGAAACACTGACAAAAGAGATGAGAAATTGCTAGTTAGTATCAGCTAAGTATGGTCATTGAATTAAAGCACTTAATAAGTTGGAAATATTATGGATAAATCGAATTTCACTTACTGCAAAAGTACTATTACTATACATATTTAGCCGCCAGCTTTTTTTGTATAAAGGTTTACGTGTATTGCATGATTATTCACTTCCGAAGCTGTAGAGCTACATTGAATTTGAGGAACCATATGGCCCAACCCTCAAAACAATTTTATTGACTTCATCCTCTCAACTTATTTAGTTAATAAAATGGTTACTTTCGGTCCCTCTTAAGTCTTTTGAATATTCTATCTAAGTATATTTTTCACAATAAGATTATGCAATGATTTTATGTAATAGAACCGTTCGGAAATTATGCATAATCATTGCCTAATCTTATTGTGAAGAATACAATTAGAATTATGAATAATCATTGCATAATTATTTTTTGACTCAAACCCATATTATTTCCTTCTATTACATAATCTTCAAAAATCATTGCATGAAAAATCCCAAAAAAGAAAAGGAATAGAGCCAAAAACCCATTAAAAAAAAGTAGAGCCAAAATCCAGAAAACCAGACAACTAATACCCAAAAAAATATCTTTTATTTCCTTCTATTAAATAATCTCCAAAAATCATTGCATGAAAAATCTCATTTAAAAAAAACAAAATCCATAAAACCAAACAACTAATGCCTAAGGCTAAAATCATCTTTCATTTCTATGTTACATAATCTCGAAAAATCAATATTGCATCAAAAATTCCACACAATTAAAAAAAGGCTAAAATTCAAAAAACCAAACAACTAATGCGTAACACCAAGATTACCTAACCCCCAAAATTAATTTCACCAAAATCTCATGAAAATTACCTAACTCCACTAATTTACATAAAAAAATATCCTTCACACCATCAACATCCAACACCAACAATTTTCATAAAAAAAAAAAAAAAAAACCAACAGTGGCAAAATCCATAAAAGTAAAAATACTCGAAAAACACTCAACTAGATTGAGTTTGATGTCTGTTAGCACGAGACTCTGACGATGATGGTGGATGTAATATTGATTGCTGAGAGAGAAGAATGGATGAGGAGAAGAATTAAGGCTTTTGTTTTTAACATTATCTTTTAAAATTAGGTTGAGAATAGGAACACGTCAGACTTATGTTTTCTTATTAAAAAAAAAGTGATTGAGGAAAAAATAGAGACAAATTATATTTACATTTTTTATTTTATATTGAAAGACGATATTACCTAAAAGTTAACTTTGACAGATTTTCCCAAAGTAGAAAAAGTATTTAAAAAAATATAACAACTGATTGAGTTATTTAAATTTTTTTAAGGATTAAAATGAAAATTTTTAAATATATATATAAAAGAAAGTGGTACGTATAAAAAACTTTATAAAAAAAAGGTAATTTTCCCATGTATTTATAAAGTTTTTCTCTCTTTTTAATACTTTCAAATTTATCTATTATGTATACTTGCAACAATATAAAGGATGAGCATATCGCGAACTTATTGAATATTAATGTGAAAGAGGAAATAATTGAGAAATATAATTCGTAAAATAATTTAAAAGACATCTTTGATATTTTGAGATACCATCAGACTTCGCTACAATAGAATTTGAATACAAACATAGTCCTGTTTTGTTAAATGGAAAATTTTCGTAGGTGATCAGATTTATAAATCAAAATTTTTTTTTATTACAGTCAAATATTTTATGTTATATTAATCAATTATACTATTTTCTTTTCATTTTATTCTTCACAAAATAATCTTCTCTCTCTCGACCAGCCAACGCTCCTTCACAACTCTCAACATTCCTCTTCACAACTCTCTCTCGGCTAATACTAATTTTTTAAAAACAATTCTCTTAAATTTGTAAGTCGGTTATAAATTTAACATATTTGAAAGATTTGAGTTAAAATAATAAAGCATAGAGTTAAAAATTTTGAAAACCGACGAAAATTAGTAAGTTTTTATCCTAAAATTAATTTTATGTGTTTTGTGTTATTTTTTTAATGTAATTATTAGAAATATATAGTTGTAGTGTTAGTAATGTATAAAATAAGTTAAAAATGAGTGTAAAAGACAGAAAATAACATAAATGAAAATATCAAAAATAGAAAATTTCGATCATTTTTTAGGTTACCGCGCGACGGGGTATTGCAACCACGCGCAGGTGCATGGGTGCACACGCCAAGCTATTGCGTGCCTTGTTGCGCGTCCATGTGCCTGCTGCACGCATTAGGGCGTACAGCAGCATGGAGCGTGGCGGTGCCATGTGGCATTATCAAATTTTTTATTTTATTTAATTAAATTTATATTTGTATATATTTATTTATATATTTTATATTTTATATTATTTTTAATTTATTTGTATATATAATTATACTAAAATGGCGTTATTTTTTTCAAATGCTGCTGATATTATCATAGGGCAAATTTCAACCATTATATACTTTGAAAGAATATAAGAAAGTTTTAGTGATGGTTTTGAAAGATATATTAGATATCAAAATTTGCACATGGTAATTCCAAAAAATATTAAATATGAAGTGTTGTTGAAAAGAGTTTGTCATTTTGTGGGAGTTAGTCAGGTGCATTATAAAGTGACTCTGAAGTTCGAGGTTCCTTCAAGTATTATAAAGTTTTGACCTATTCCACTTGAAAATGATGATGATGCGATATTGTGATTGAACTTATAACATAATATGGTTACACCTCTTTGTGTAACAGTGGATGCTTAAGTTTCTAAATATGAAAGTAATGTATAAGCACTCATAAAGTAAAAATAAGGTTATACTAATCAATTCGCATTGATAACCCCTGTGTATATTCTAAATTCCCTGGATGATTATTATTATTCTCCTCCGATGTTCAACGAACAATCGGACTACACATATTATAATAGTTAGATATATTAAGATGTTGGCATTGATCTTGACTATAATATTGATCAAAATATTAAATATAATGTGAGTAATGATTTGGAAAACGTTATGAGAATAATAATTGTGATTACTATGTTGGTTATAAGGTTGATGATGATGGTAGAAATGATAATGATGATAAGGAAAAATATGCATCTATAAGTACTCAATCATGTGAGTACATGTCAGAAAACGTCCTTTGGTGCAAAACGCAAAACCTTTAAGTACTCATTTATATGTTACAAAATAAAGAATATGTATAAGTTTTGATATTGTTAGACAACTTACAAAAATATATATATACAAGTCCTCACCGAATAGTCAAGCAAGTGTTGCAGTAGGTTATTAAACCATGTACAGTTGGAATCGAGTCCGTCCAAACGAACCTGCTGCGTTGGGTCATTTTTTTTATCCAATCCAAAAACTCAGTAAATTTAGCCTAATCAATAGGAATCGATTACCTATTTACGTCAATTGTAGATGCTACTTGTAATTTCACAAGTTTCTTTTTTATGAGCTTTTTTAACGGATTGATATATAGACTGACTTGGATTGCTACCTTCCTGTGAAGGCGCCCATTGCTGCATATTCATTGCCATGGGATGATGCTGAGACTCGCAAGCAGGAGCATAGGCTTAAAAGTCAGCAGCCATGAATTCAATACCCTACAAAACTAAACAACACCAGTTAATGTATTGACTTGTTAAATTTTGTACACAATGAAATTTAGGTTCAAAACGTACCACTCTGTCTTAGATTCTCAGAGATCTTGGCTAGCTTAAACTGTTACATTAAGAGAAATATCTGATGCAAGATATCCTCTTCAGCCTTAGCTACCCTACTTATTACCTCTGAGCCAATACGATCAATCTTAGGGACAACTCTGAGTTAACCTTATCAATCTTGGTAAATAGTATTATTTCAAGATCATTCATCATCTTCTCCCAGATATGATATTACGATGATGATGCGCTAAACTCAAACTATAAATAAGTAATTATAATCAATTTTCACAATCTAATACTCATCAATAACATAAGTAATTATAATTTTTTAAAAAAATAAATTATTATACCATTAATTTAGTTGCTAGCGGGCTTGAAATTTATAGTTAGGCTGAACATCATTAGTGAATTGGGGGTCCAAAATTTCAACTTTCTCCAACTTAAGACTCCCTCCCCATTTTTTCGATGGAATACGCAAGTTTTTCGTCAATCGACAGTCCTCACTCTTCTCATATTTGTAGGACACCAATTTCTTATGAACTTCTAAAACCTTTATAATATTTTAGATTTATTAATCATTATTAGGAAAAATAACAAAAATTATAAGAAAATTATATATATTTTTTGTTGAACGTAAAAGCATACCCCAATACCATCGAAGAGGACATTTACAATGCTTTCGTATAATAGGGTGCCCTGTACTAGACCAATTTTAAAGATACAAAAAATAATTTTCATTCTTACTGGCAAACGGCTCTCTACATCTCGAGGTCGTTTTGTAAATCCACACTTGAGATGATAATAAATGAAAAAAATAACAATGTCAACAAAATAATTTTTTCTGTATCCCAATATGATAATGAATTGAAAAAATAGATTACTCACCAAAAATGTTTGACTAAATGAGTATAGGTTGTATGATTCTCTATTCGGAGTGCCCGCTTTTTTGCTTTTCACTAACTTTTTAATTGGAGCTGAGCATAAACTATTATAGAGCATAGTCTATGCAATTGTGCCCTATGGATAGACATTAAACTCATCAAGATTATATACGAGGTGAAGTACAAAATATTGTACGGCTCTATTTCGATCACATGATATTAACAATTTATGAAATACATAAAATAGACATATTTTTACTGCAACTATATTATTGTCAAATGTAACGCTCTTAAACCACATATCCAAATTCTTATAGGTCAACTCACTTCGATCGAAAAAATATTTGTGTCACAATCTATCATTTAATCCATTTACTACGGGAGAATCTAATATGTCTTTTGTCTATATAAAATTATAATTTTTCATATAAATTTTTGGTATGTACGCGATTTAATAAAATCTCATATACTAAAATACCTGAAAATGGAATATCCGATACATTCAAAAAATAACCAAAACATGTGGTTCTAAATATTTTGACCTAACTCGAAGTTAATTTATTTTTTATATTTTTCATAACTCATAACTTCGAGTAAGCATGTACAGTCGATCGGTAGAATTCATTTTCAGCAATTACGTAGTTTTTTGAGATATTCTCATTCCTGAAAAAAATTAAATTAAAATATAATATTATAAAATATATATTATTAACATATAACCAACTATTGACAAAAACTTAAAAATAATTACAACTAAAAAAACAATATATATAATAATGATAAAATAATTTAAAATTACAAAATTATAAAATTAAAGATAAAAATATTTCTTAGGATTTTTGCTTTAGAGTGAATTTACAGAAAAGAGAAAAAATAATTCTTATTAGAGCGTGTGTTCTATATTTAAATTTGTTTTATTTAAATTTAAACTAAGAGATGAATTTTAAGTATAAAAAAAACTGACTTGGAGAATTCTCTATAAAGGTGACACATGACAGTATACAAGTGAATAGTCAATATTTAAAGAAGCAACATAGGTGGGAGTATTTCAATAATTGTGCCCCCTGGGACTTTTAGTATTAAGCACCATTGGCTACTTTTTAATAGGATTAACCATGAGATTAAGTGAGTTCCAAAGTGTTGTCTCCTAAGATCCAATGAATATAGTGTTGACTAAACAAACCTTATATTTTTGTTAGTAAGATGTCCCATGCTAATGTAGCGATTTAATAGTAGTCTATTTGAGATTCTCATCCAAATTTTTTTTTTTTTGTGCT
Source organism: Ailanthus altissimus (assembly GCA_946807835.1). Lineage (NCBI taxonomy): Eukaryota > Viridiplantae > Streptophyta > Magnoliopsida > Sapindales > Simaroubaceae > Ailanthus > Ailanthus altissimus. The sequence goes on from OX327684.1 coordinate 30,251,762, forward strand.
TACTTGTCATGTCATATAATTTTCCGTTATGCATTGGATTAGTCCAATGATGATGTGCAATGAGATTGTGGTTTGTTAACATGTGTATTAATTGTGAGGCTCAATAATGACGCGTTTCTTAATTGTGGGATTGAGTGATGATGTGAATTGATATATGAATCTCATCTAACAAGCCCACAACCCAAACTCAGTCCCAAAACCTTTTTTTTGTGTTTACTTATCATGACATAATTTTTCATTAAGCATTTGATTGGTCCAATAATGATGTGAAATGAGACTGAGGGTTGCTAACGTGAGTATTAATTGTGAGGCTCAATAATTACACGTTTTTTTATTTTGGGATTGAGTAGTAATGTGAATTGATGTATGAATCTCACCTAACAAGCCCACAATCCAAATTGTGAAAATTAATGAGCTTAAACTGGTATTGAGCCTTATGAACTGGTCTTGAATTAATCTGGATGGCTCATCAAAAAAGATAGACGTGAAGACTTTAATAGACCTCAATGTGCAGTCCAAATATCACCGCATTTTCTCCCAACACAACTTATTTTAGACTGTTAATGCAAACACGCATACATATAGACTTACAAAAATACTGTAAAATGTTAAACATTTTCGTTCAGGAAGACCGTTCATGAAAAGAGTTTAAAAGGGTTCGCAAACAAGTGTCACATCTCATAAGAAAGATTGAAAAGAGTTTTCTTTTTTTTTTATATAAATAATAAAAAAAAATTGTTTGTCACCTTATTACTTCTATTGATGAAAAATAATAAAATACTATAGTTTGCTGGAATTAGCAATTCAATAATGACTAAACAAAACAAAGGAATTAGTGAGAAACAGCTATATCGAATGGGTAGCTTAAATTAAGCCACCAGTGTAAGGCACTCCCGTTTGAGGTAACCACTCATCCCCCAACAAGAAATTGGACACCGTGAAATTAGCAGCATCGGTAACGTTAATCACATGGTAACCAGGCCATGTGACCCTATTGGTTGTGTTTGATCCAGGTCCAGTGTTATTATACTCTGCATAATATAATGTACTAAGTGCGAAATCTCCACTCCAACTCTGCCAACCAGCTGGGTTTATTAAACTATCCATGAAAGATTGCATATAAACAGTTCTTGAGTACTCCTTCCATGGCCTCCCCAGGTATGTCTGCACTGTTTGATTGCTCGAAGCCAAATCATCCGCTGCTCTGATAGTACAATTATGTATGGATGTACCCGTGTTCTGGTTAGGATCGGTCCTACCTTGTGCGGTAATGGCGTTAAATTGTCCACTCATTGGTAGCCGAGGATAAAGATTGCAGTTTTGGAGAACGACGGCAGCGTTTCCAAATATAAAATCAACCGTACCATAAATATCGCATTCTCTGTAGAATTGCCTTAGAGAATGTGTATATAGAGTATCTTGGTACCCTTCAAAGCTGCAGCTGTAAAATGTAGACAAATCAGCCCCACTGCGAAGGGCCACTGCCTGGTGCTTGATTGCCCCAGCTGTGTTGCGGATGGTTATGTTCACCGCTACAAAGTTTGGTGCCACCACAGCTGCAATTTTATCACGAAAACTCATTAGAACAAGCCCATCTTTAATTTCGTTATTCATAATAACATAAACGATATTGACTAGTTGGAGAAAATTTTGATTTGTATACATGCTTACCAAATGTTGCAGAATTGAAAGTAGTCCACCCATCAACGACGCTTCTGTTGCCAGTGATTATTGTCTGATTGATGCCATCTCCGATCATCATCAAATTCTTCTTGTTCTTAGCAATGGATATATATTCTTCATAGACACCCGCCTTGATATAAATCAAGAAGTATCCGTTACTAACATCAGTATTGTTTGGAGCTGCATTAACAGCGTCAGTGATGGTAGTGAAATTTCCACTCCCGTCTTTACTCACCGTCACTATATCGCTCACCAAAACTTCACCATCAACAGTTTGGAGAAGTTTTCTTCTGGTTACAGTCTCGAAAACTGCGCGAGTTTGCTCCGACATTTTCAATGGCAGACGTCCATTTCGGAATTGACGTTGCTTCCTCGTGGGTTGCCATGCGGTTCCTTTCTTCTTCTTAGGAACCCAACCTTTTGTGAACAGAGCAAGAGAGACACTGTACAGTTTTGTGTCATTAGAAAGAGGGACTGAAAGACCATTCTTGACGCTCCAAGCGGAAGCCGTGGCTTGTAGGCCATCTAAACACGTTTGTTGGTTTGTTAAAATGGCACTAAGAAAAGTTTGGACATCATCGGCTTTCAGGGTGGGCAGAGTATTACTAGTTGTGTTGACAGTTTCGAAAGAGCTCAAAAGAAAGTCCATATTCAAACCAGCTAGTAGACGGCAATCTTCTAGAGCTCGAAGGGCACTAGTTGATAATGTGGACCGGCGATTAAGATATTTGTCAACTAATCTTAGGAAATTACGAGATTGCGATAAAGCTTTTCTGATGGTGAATCGGCCATAGGTGTAGACATTTGCCGTTTGGTTAGGGAGCAGTGATTTGCAATAAGATGGATCTGGGGTGGATTTGCAAATGGATCCTGGTGAAACAGGAACCGTTGGAGCGGTATCTGCTGCACAAAATGGATGGGCAAAGAATGGGATGACAATGAGAATAGGTAATGTTATGAGAAAGAAGAGCTTGTTAGAGGCCATTGTTTTTAGACAGGTGAAAGATGGATCCAGTTTGTATGATTTGAGGCTGTAGTTTGGTGTGTTTATAGGAAAGAAAAGTAGCTTTAATTTGCTTCATGTAGACTCTGATGCATTTGTTTTTGTGAAATGGAAATAAATTAAGTCAATTTGGAGGACTTTATAGAATACTTGTTTGTTTGCAGCTTGACATTCTATAATGCATGCAACCGAAAATGCAATATTCTATAGCTTAATACGATTCAGGTCCCAAAATGTTTGATATATAAATAAATGTGGCATAATATAGAAAATGTTTTCACAGAGGTCCTAATATCAGATTCGATTAAAAATTTGCTGTAAAATTAATGATTTTATTTTATACGCTAAAAATATATATTAGGCACTTATTCCTTTCAAAGTTTTCAGGGGGTCTTGATAAGGGTAGTGCTATACTTACAAAGTTAAAAAATAGAGTTTGTAGCCAAATTAATGTATTATTAATCAATAACTATCATTTTAGGTAATTATTAATTTTTTTATTTTTATTAATGTTTTAATTATACAACATCAATCAATAATAAACATATTAAATGTAAAATTAATTAAGATACATAATTTGTATCTTAATTTTATAAGTCTGACATTATTATTTTAATAAAATTTATACCGCGAGGTGAGGACCTATGTGAACAGAATGTGTAAAAAGTGTTCTCGTTCATTTTTTTGCTAAAATTAAGGGACTAAGATGTTATTATTCCATATACAAATTGTTTTTCCATTTCTGCATACATAGTATCATATGTACTTAGCAGTTTCGCTTTGCCTTCACATTAGGATTGTCAAAGGACTCAACGGATACGCGTTTCCGGTTACTCACCGTCTTGAATTAGGATTCTGTTGAAAGGTTTAAGAGTTGACCAGTTATTACGCGCATGAAAATATATAGAAACCAAGAAAATTTTCTTTTTTCCTTTTACTAGTAAATTAAACACTAAAACCTATATCCTTGAATAAACTCTCTTTCCAAATTATCACCTAGAAGAATATCTACAATTAAAGGTCGGTAAAAGGTTAGACCAGAATACAAGAAAGACATAAAATCTAATTGGATATTAAATCAACATCACAAGTGTTCAACCACTTTTAAGATGAAGCAGAATGGCTTTGAGTCTAAGTAATCATACATCTTATATTGAGCAGAATGAATATTGTTAGTTAGTCTGAACTGAATTTGCTTTAGAGACCGTGGTGAAGAGCTTGGAAGGTCTCCCACAGTAGACGCGATGTTCCAACAAATAAAAGCAAACAGTTTATGGACCCCAAACCTCAGTGCAGTAAGAATGTAGCTAATCAAAAGCTTATTTCAGATTAAGTAATGAGACATGTCTACAAGGTCAAGCTGATGCTGATTCCAACTACTCCATATTTAAATGTTCTGAATTCTAGTTCTTGTCTGCTTCTTGGTAGATCAACGTTCGGTTGTTAAAGGAGTAATCTAATTTGAGTGAAGCTCACTTCTTTCCTGTGCATGTTAGGTTTAATAATCAAACACAGTCAACTTAAGAAGAAAAAAAAAGAGAGATGATTTGTTCTTTATCTGGTAATTAGTTAAATTTGCATCACCTTGGGCAGGGAAGGTTGAATTAAAAAAACTCAACGGTACAAAATGATTTATACGATTAAGATAGTTAATTATTCGTACAAAAAAATTAACTATTTATGCAACAACTGAACGATAGGCTCGTGAGCCAATCAATTGCACATTATATATGTATAAGGGAAATTTTCATTTTAGTTTTTAATTTTATAAATATATATCAATTTAGTCTCTTATTTTTTAATATATATCACATTAGTCTTTATTATTAAAAAGATTATGTTAAATAATTTTTTTTTTTACTGTTTTTACTGTGATATCCTTAATGTGATAAATTATATATATATATATGTATATGTTTGTCTCTGTGTAATGAGTGAGAAGTGTTTTCAAACAAAAATATATATATGAAATGTCATGATAAATATAAGAAATCCATCATCAATCTCTAAGTAAAAAATAAAATAAGACAATTTTTTTACTCTCTCTCTTATCATCAATCCCTCTCAAAAAATATTATCAATTTGTTCGTACTCTCTCTTTTATTATATTATAAATTTTATATTAAAAAATAAAAAATATTTCACTAAATAATGTATTTTACACTCTCTTTTATCATATTATAAATTTTATATTAAAAATAAAAAATATTCCCTCAAACAAATATATTTTTCCATCTCTTTTATCATATTAAAAAAATAAATAAAAATATTCCGCCAAAAAAACTTATCGCTCCCCTAAGACCCGAAGCCAGTCAACCACCACCCCCACCACCCCCCCCCCCCCCCCCCCCCCCCTCTTACTCAAAAATCCAAAATCCCTCATCTCTAGCATCTCAACATCTCTCTTTTCCTTAGCAAGAAGTTTAAATACAAAATCAAATAATAAAAAATAAAATAAAAGGTGGAATACTTTCACTTTCACGTTCTAAAATTCAACTAATTCTAAAATTCTATCATGGCCACACTCACTTATATCTCCAGCTATTGTAAAATTTTTACAAAATAAAATCATTTTCTTTCTAAAATAGCTTTCTTCTTTAACCCCAACAAATCATTTTCATTTTTTCAAAGTCAATCCCACAACTTTTAATTATTATTCTACTGAACATATATAAGAGTAACATTATATATCATATCTTCTCAAAGTTCTAAGGTAAATAATTACTCATAGCACAATACAATAAAAAGAAAATGAGAAAAGAAAAAAGAAGAAGAAAGAGGAAAAATATATTTATATAAAATTTTTGTTTTGTTTTATATTGACAATTTTGCGATTTTAATGAGAATAATTAAAAGTACTATTTTGCTCTCAAACAATAATTATTTAATTAAATCTTTTTAACTACAAAGATTAATGTGATATATATTAAAAATGAAGAGATTAAATAGGTATATATCAAAAACTAAAATGACATGCTCTCTATGTATAAATTACAACAAGCAGCTACCGTTTTGCAAAAAGAATTTACGTAAATTGCATGATTAACCTCTTACTTCCCAAGTTGATATATTTAAAACTGCATCTGCATTCATATAACTTTTGACTGAAAATTAACAGAAGGACCAAAGGCGTGAAAATATTTCCTATTTAACTAGTTTTTGGAGTACACAAGTCGAATTTAATTAATTTCGATCCTACTTGATCGAGAACAGATTGGAACTCTTTTAAGTGTGGGAGCTTATTAAAACAAGCTGTGTAATTCCTTGTGTTTTAAACATGGAAATGGGTGCCGAAGGAACTATATATATATATATATATGACTTGGAGGAAAGGAGAATTGAGCTTGAACTTTCACATTCGAGAAATATACTATAAATTTATTATTATTGAATTATTTAAACAAGTGTCATGCTGAAGGAACAATATTGAAAGCTTCTTCGAACAATTTTTTTTTAAAGAATTCTTCAAACAATTTTTAAAAGCTCTCTCGTTTCAACTTGTTGTAGAATATTAGTAATTGTAACGAACGTATATAGATGTAATCTTCTATACTTAAACAACCAAGAATATTAATTACGATATTTTAGTTAGTATAAAATGATTGCAATTAGGTAATTTTTGACTTAAAAATAACAAAATAAAAAAATATTGGTTAGATTAAATTTAAGTTTGTATAATAACAAAGTCAAAACTCTCATATAGTATTCTTAGTGGCCGAAAATTTTAATTCAGAGGCGTATGGTTTAATTTTAAATGAAATTAAGGATATAGTAGTTTGAAATATAGCGACGAACAGGCTGGCCGCAGGTGATTCTTTACATTCTGGCGGGTTGGTGTTTCAGTACCTTCCCTAGTTATTCACTTATTCTTATTCACACGCAGAACACCGACTCATGCGATTACTATTACGTTATTTTTCCACGCCTTGACTCTTACAAAAGCAAGTGCTTTTTTTTTTTTTTTTGTTTAGGTATGTCCACTGTCTGCCATTCTCTTCGCTCTTTAAAAGTTCTAAGATTTGGTTGGCCCCCGAAACAGCTCTCAATCCCACAAATTAACCCCTTGGTTTATGACTGTTTATTTTTTAAAAATTAAAAAAAAAATCCACCAACCATTATGCCTTTAAAATATTAAAACTTTGGATATTGAAAAATACTCATGCTGCCATCCATTCAAAGGAAATATTGGTCTCAACTCTCAACTTCACCATATTAAATTTTATGAATATGGTGAAGTTGATAAATTGATTTAAAAATTTGAATACGTGAGCATTTGTGAAATAAATTTTATGAAAAAATTGATTAAAATTTATTGTAATATAATTTAAAAAATAAATCAAGTACGTTAGATACATAAATAAGTAAGACGGATGAAAAATAAAGTGATTGGAGAATGCACAATTGTTCAAGATTGGGTGTTGTAGCGCCAAAAAGCCAGTGTTGGTGTGGGAAAGAGGTTTCCCATTTTGGATTGTATTCTAATTGTTTTAAGTCTCTCTAAAATAACTCTCACATATTTAGGGTTGACTTATGTCATTCTAAAGCCTGTATAAAGGCCCTCTATTAATTTGTAAACACAACTTTGTGATATATTTGTGATTTGGGTGATCAAAATAATCTTTGTGATTCTTATTGAGAGAAATCTCTAGTTTACAAGAGAGAGTTGTGTCCTTTATGAGTTCTTTCTTGTAAAAGGCATACTTTTGTGAATGTCTTGTGATTCAATAATAAAATAATGTGATCTTGATCCGCTATAGACGTAGGCAAGTTGTCGAACCAAGTAAAGTCTGTGCATGTTATTCTTCTACTTTATCTCTATAGTTTTCTTAATTGTTTGGTTGCTACGTTATATACTTTGACTTTATTGCTTGTTTATTATTTCTACTTCAACAAACTGGTATCAGATCCAGGTTTTAAGCAAACATGGCCACACTCAAGTATGAGATAGAAAAATTCAATGGAACGAATGATTTTAATCTGTGGAATATGAAGGTTATGGTGTTATTAGTGAGCCAACGATTAGGTTCGGCATTAAAGGAGACTGCAACTCCATCTAGTGAAGAAGAGAATATGCTAGAGTCATCTAAGACTGAAGTAAAAAGAATGGACATTCAAGAAAAAGCTTACAATATAATCATTCTATTATTGAACGATGAAGTATTAAGAGAAGTAGCAGGTAAGACAACATCTATTGGTCTTTAAAAGAAGCTTGACTCTCTTTATATGCAGAAGTTGTTAGCCAAAAGATTGCATATAAAGAAGAAGCTATATCAGTTGTCCATATCAAATAGGACACCGATGAAAGACCATATAGACGCCTTCAAAAATATCATTATTAATTTTGAATTTATTAACATCAAGATAGAGGATGAAGATAAGGCAATCATCCTTTTTAGTTCACTTCCAAAGAGTTATGAGAGCTTTATTGATACGTTACTCTATGGTAGAAAGAGTTTAACAATGAGCGATGTGAAATCATCATTAAACTCAAAGCTATTGGGAAAGCAAATTAAGGGCAATGCAAAAAATTTATCTGTAAAAAGAAGGTCCTCATATAGAGATGGAAGGAAGAAGGGCTCTAGATCGAAATCCAGGCCTCTTAGGAAGTGCTATTATTGCAAAAAAATGGGATACTTCGTAAAAGACTGTCAAGAGAAGAAAGCGGATGCTGTGATTACCTACAATGATAGCTATGACAGCGTAGAGACTCTAATCGCTACTGATGGTAAGAGCACTGAACAATAAGTTCTTAATTCTGGTTGTACTTTTCACATGTGCCCACACAAGTCTTAGTTCATAAATTTTTAGCCTATGAGTAGTGGTAAAGTATTAATGGGTAATGATGTTGCTTGTCAGATGATAAAAATTGGTAGTATTAAACTTAGGTTGCATGATGAGCGAGTGAGAGAGTTGACAGAAGTTAGATATATCACTGACCTTAAGAGGAACTTCTTCTCACTATGAACTTTAGACCATAATAGATGTTCCATCAGGATCAACAGAGGGGTTTTGAGAGTATTAAAGGATTTCATGGTGATAATGAAATGTAGGAAGCACAAAAGTGTTTATATGCTGAAGGAAAAAATTGTAAGTGGTTCTGCACTATTCTCTATAGATGATGAGAATTTGCAAATCAAGTTGTGGCATCTTAGACTAGCACACCCAGATGAGAGAAACTTGAAGGAGTATTTAATCAAAATGTATCTAGTGAGTATAAGTTCCAACCATTGGAGTTTTGTGAGCATTATGTGTTTAACAAAGCACATAGAATGAGGTTTAGTACTGGCGAGCACAAGACTAAGGGGACACTTGACTACATATACTCAGATATTTGGGGACCAGCTTAGACAGTTAATCGTGATGAGGCTAGATGTTTTCTTAGCTTTATTAATGACTATTTGAGAAAGCTGTGGGTCTATGTGTTAAAGAGTAAAAATCATGTATTTTATACGTTCAAGACTTGGAAGGCTCTTGTTGAGAATCAAACTAGTAAAAAGGTTAAGAGGCTAAGAACTGACAATAGCCTCGAGTTTTGCAATAGAGAATTTGATGAATTTTGTACCAAGTATGAGATTGCAAGGCATAGAACTGTGAGATCAACAGTGCAGCAGAATAATGTAGTTGAGAGAATGAATAAGACTCTACTTAAAATGGTTAAATACATGCTTATCAACGCAAAGATGTGGTGCCTGCAACTTATTTGATTAATAGAAATCCCTCATCGACGATAGACATCAAGACACGAGAAAAGAAATAGTCTGGCAACCCTCTTAAGTATGATAACCTCAGAATTTTCGATTGTCCTACTTTTATTCATGTTAAAGAGGAAAAATTAAAATCTAGAGCTATCAAAGGGGTATTCATAGGGTATCCTGAATGAGTAAAAAGTTACAAAGTGTGGTGTAGAAAGTTGACACTACCAAGATGTATCATAAATTATAACGTGACGTTTGATGAAATGACAATGCTGAAAGCCTCCCAAGAAGATAAGAAGGAAGAACATGTGTCCAAGAAAGACTCAGTACCCAAGTCAATAGAATTTGAAGTGGAGCCTGAGTGTAGATCTGATATGCCCTTAAATAAGCACTTCAACAAGAAGATCCATAAAGATGGGCTAAAAAAATCAGGGAGTTCCTCCAAGTCCACCTTAAAAAAGATTAGGACTCCTGAAATGGAACTTAAAGAGTACCAGCTAGTTAGAGATATGTTAAAGATTAACCCACCAATCAGGTATGCACAAAAATATTTGGTTGCTCATGCTTTTAACTCTACTTACACACTTGAATTTGATGAGCCTATAACATATGATGAAGTTATGAAGAGTGAAAATATAAATAAGTGGCAACATGTTATGGAAGTAGAGATTGGTTCTCTTAAAGAGAATAATACTTGGGAGTTAATTGAGAGATCTCAAAAGAAACTAATGAAATTCAAGTGGGTGTATTAGGTTAAGGATGAGATGCCGAGGGTAGAGCCTATAAGATTCAAGGTTAGGCTAGTTGCATAAAGTTTTACTCAGATAGGAGGAGTTGACTTTCATGAGGTATTCTCTCTAGTCGGCAAGCACACATTTGTTAGGATTTTGTTAGCCATGTGTGCAAACCTTGATTTACATTTAGAGCAGATTGAGGTAAAGATAGCTTTTTTGCATTGAGAGTTTAAAGAGACGATTTATATGGCACAGTCGCAAGGTTTATAAAGCTCAAAAAATATGAGCATGCTTGTTTACTGAAGAAGTCATTATATGGGTTAAAGCAATCACCTAGTCAGTGTTATATAAAATTTGATGAATTTATGATTACTTATGAATTTAGTAGGAGTAAGTATGACGGATGGTACTTTAAGAGCTTGAGTAATGGAATAATGTATTTACTTCTGTACGTTAATGATATGTTGATCGCATGTAGAAATATGTAAGAAATGCAAAAACTCAAGACGCAGTTAGTGAGGAGTTTGAGATGAAGGATTTAGGAGCAGTAAAGAGGATATTAGATATGGATATTGTAAGAGAAAGAAAAGATGTTATCTTCTTATCACAGCAGCAATATATACTCAAAATCCTATAGAGGTTTGGTATGTCAAATGTAAAGGCTGTCTCCATTCATTTGGCAATGCATTTCAAACATTCAACAACACAATCGCCAACATCCAAAGAAGAGAAACTGCAGATGAGTAAAGTATCATATGCAAGCGCTGTGGGAGCATTATGTATGCAATGGTTTGCACAATACCAGATATCACATATGCTGTGAGTGTAGTGAGTAGATACATAGCGAATCCAAGGAAGGATCACTGGCTTGTAGTGAAATGGATATTGAGATATCTCAAAGAGACATCAAATTATGAATTTGTATATAAAATAGCTGAAGACAATAGTAGAATGGTAAGAAGATGCGCCGACTCTGATTATGCAGGTAATCTATATAAGAGTATATCGTGAATGGGTTATGTATTCACAGTATTTGAATATAATGTATATTGCATATTAGTTCTACAACATGTGGTTGCACTATCTACCACAGAGGCGGAGTACACAGCTGTTGGAGAAGATATTAAAGATGTCGTATGGTTAAAAAGCATATGCGCGGAGGTAATAGCTACTAAAGATGTGAACACCGATATGTATTGTGATAGTTAGAGTGACATATACCTAAGCAAGCATCAAGTGTTTCATGAGAGATCTAAACACATTAATGTGTGGCTCCATTACATTTGAGAGACTGTACAAAGTGGTGAAATTAGTCTAACAAATATAGTGTCATTTGAAAATTTTGCTGACATGTTGACTAAGTCACTGTTATCGGTTAAGTTCATCCTATACAAGGACTTAACCGGAGTCACTACTATGTGAGGATGACCGAAGATGCAGATATGAGAGATCGTAGATTCTTTGTAAATGATTCTGAATCAAATAGGATATTTGTGATAAAATTAATTAAAAATTATTATAATATAATTTGTGGTACAAGTTAGGTGCATTAAATACGTAGGGAAGCAAGACGAACGAGAAATGAGGTGATTAAAGAATGCGTGACTGCTCAGAGTTGGGCGTCGTAGCACCAAAAAGCCAGCGCCACGGCACCTGTTGGCAATGACTACAGCGCCACGACACTAGGAAGCTAGCACTGCAATGCTAGTGCGAGAAACATGTTTCCCATTTTGGATTGTATCCTAATTGTTCCAGATCTCTCTAAAATAACTTTCACATGTTTAAGGTTAATCTATGTTCTTCTAAAACCTATATAAAGTCTATATATTGATTTGTAAACACATATTTGTAATATTTTTGTGAATTTTATAATCAAAATAATCTTTGTGATTTTTGAGTTGTCATTTATGAGTTTTCTTTTATAAAAAACATATTTTATGAGTATTTTATAATTCAATAATAAAATAGTATGATATTGATCCGCTATGAATATAGATAAATTATTAAATTACGTAAATTTTATATATATTATTTTTTTACTTTATCTCTATAATTTTTTTAATTATTTAATTATACTTTAAATTTATTATTTCCATTTCAATAAACTTCATAAATATAACATATAGGGGACTACAATCTTATCTATACTCTAATATAATAATTTAAAAAAAAAAGTGTTAAGCGTCAATAATAATCGATATAATCTTTATAATCACTTTTTATCTACTAAACACATGTTTTTTTTTTGTCCTTTGTGTTTCAACAATTGTATTTTATATTTATTAAAAAATATATAATTAATTTAAAATTAATAATTATGTCAATTGTAATTGATGCTAACACTGCTTCGTAACGTGTTACTTTTGTCTGTAATTTCGTTTTTTTTTTTTTTTGTGAACCGTCCGAATTGGTACCCTCGGTGTATGTCATACAATAATTCTTTGAATTCTCAATTATCCACGAGATCTTTGTTCTCACTCGTGTCAAGGGGGAATATGGCTTGCAGTTTTGATCATGGACTTGAATAAGTGTTCAGTTTCTTACTTTGATTGTCTACTAATTGCCCCACCTTATTAAATTAGGCCCAGAATTTTAATTCAAACTACATTCCTGCTTAATTAAGGCTGTTAATAAATTTCAGAAAATTTCAGAAAATAGAACAGAGGGTGTTAGTCCAATTGGCAGCTCCTCTTGTGATGTTCACCTAAGTTAGAGGTTCGATTTCGTATGTTGACGATTTATAAGTGTGTGTTGTAGAAATATGTGTGTTGTAACACTCAAAAAAAAAAATTCAGAAAATAAAATATTTTAGTTAATCGTCTCTGCTGAGATTTTTTTTTAAACATTTTATTTTAACTACTACCAGTTTTTGGGTGGGCTTGGAAGAAACTTCGGTGGAAAATGAGCAGCAGTCCATAATTGTAAGCTCTCGCGACCTTGGGCACGGGAATTTTCATGCCCATTGGATCCATTGCGCTAGTAGCTGCTCTCCACTAACTTTATAAATATTCAAAGCGAAGTTCTTGTCTGTCTGAAAAATCAGATTAACCCATTCCCATATTAGCATATTCGTATAAGTCACTGCTTCCGGCTAGAGTTCCAAATCTGCGTTGTACAGGCATAAAGTCACAGAACTGCTTTCTTCTTGCCGTTGCTAATTAGTAATTAATCCGTACAGTAAATGATATTAGATTGATTAATGATTCCACTCGAAGGAAATTACTTATAAACATATTAGAAAGTGCCCAGCCTGCATATAGCATTAATGAAGAGGACCATGATCAGCCAGAAACTTTAATGCTCGTTACCAACTTTGCTCCTGCATTTCTGGTCTTATATCAATTGAATCTCACATGTTCGTAGTTACTTACAATGTAATTTATTTCAAACTCTTTCATTAATACAAGCTCATTGAGATTTAGACGGGTTGTCTGAGAGAAACTGCATATTGTAGTTCTGTAGCACCATAGCTACATTACTGGATTATAAATGGCCCATTACTCAATTACTCCATATTCTTGCAGAATTAGATTCCGACATGTTCACGTGTACCAGAAGGCCGAACAATAATATACAGTGCTACGAATATTGCGACAATTTAATTCAACATAAACTTTAGGAAAAATAAATAAAAAGGAAAACAGGGGTCCACGTTCATGATTGATTACTTCGCTGACATGTTTTTTTTTTAAATTATATTATAAAAAAAAAAAGAGTTAAAAAGAAAAAGTAGGTGGACAAATGGCAGGATTGTGATTGTCGGTGCTGCACTCCATTTATCTACAAGTAATCTCATGTGATTAATGTTTGGGCTCTAAAATTTTGTTTCTTTCCGTAAAAATCGATAATGAAATGGTCCTGCTGATACAAAAGTGTTATAAGAAAACTAGCCCAGCCTGGCCTTTCAGACAAACGATTGGACTCCCCAACTTGGGGTTAATATGATCTTCAATAGTTAAATTACAAGGGGTTTTGTTATTTTAGCCAAAATTCATTTTTTCTTTAATTTTTTAACTAAAAAAAGGGGGTGCACATAATATTATCCTTGAGTTATTCAATTTACTCAACTTGCACCAAAACATTCTCACACAAAAAATACACCATAAAAAAATATAAAAACCCAAATAAGGATGACAATGGCTCAGATTTGAAAAAATTCAAAAATTTGGTTTAGATCCACCTGAGTCTAGAAAATGTGTATTTTTTTCTTTCAAATCTAAATTTTTGTTAGAACTCAAAAATTCAGCTTAAATCTAAATTTTGTATTTTAAAAAAAATGTTAAAAAAAATAAATAAATTTATAAAATTTATAATCTTTAATATACATATATATATCTAACAATTGCTTTACAAAATAAATATTTTAAAAGTTTAAATTTAACTTAAAAAAATTAAAAAAAAACTTTTTTTAAAAAAAGTGTTAAAACTCAAATCCGGTTCAACCCAAAAAAATCTGGATAAACCTTGGGTTTCGGGTAATAGAAAAAATTTGAATCTAGATCCAAATTAAGTAAAACATGAATTCAAATCCAAATTTTCGATTTCTAAACCTAAACTATTACAAATTAAAGCCAAAAAAAATTATTTCTTAAGGTAAATGGTGATTTGGAAGAGTCAATAAATGTGAAGAAAGATTGAAGTCATAAAAAAGAGCAAAACATGATGCTCAATAGTGCACGTGACATTGTTGTTTAGCACATGCATGAATTTTAATAAAACCCGCTCAGCATATTTATCGAGCATAAAATGTGCTTAATAACATGTTGTTAAGTAAAATTTACTCAACATATTTACAAATGCAATATTTACTCTTATGCATGCATTTTATAACAGTGTTGATTGTTGAGTGTAAATTGTACTCGATTTAATTTTTTTTTTCTTATTTAAGAACATTAATTTTACACAGAGATAATGATTTATTGTATAATTCGACGGTCAAAGAATCCAAGATTAATACCTTCATTTCTAAGACGCCCTCACCTGATTGTTGCGAAAGGGGCGCACTCATGGATGGAAAATAAGGGGGAAGCTTATCTTGTGGATCCACCAAGATAGAAGGTGACTAATCTCGTGGATCCACAAAAACCTTAAAATCTATTTTTTTTTCTTTGTTAGACAAAGTGCTCCCAAAGACGGTCTCTCTCGACACTCTCACTTGTGCTTCTACTCTCATTGCATAGCCTGAGCAAGAAAGAATCCCTCAACAATTCTTACTTAAATCCCTCAACTCATTGGCTCAAAAGAGCATTTATATTTTTTGTTACATTCATCGTCATCTATTTTTGTCAAAAGAAAAAAAAAATGAGTTGAAAATCGAAATGAATGAGAAATAAAGAATATGAATATTAACAAAACATAAGAATTACGTCTTCCTCATCTCTTTTTATTTGGCAACATGAGTAGTTTGCCAACCATGTCTATTCTCTCTAAGTTATCTTAGAAGAGAAATTCATTGATAGGTCCCTTTTACTTTCGAGATTGGATAACCTGATCTTTTTTTCTCTTAAGTAAGCTTGGGTTTTGATGTTTAACTTATTGCTGCAATAACAAAAATAATTAGGATGTGAACCATTAAATAAAATATTCATAAGTACAAAACATAGACACTATAAAATGAGTCTGGACCTATTCTATAAAAGACTCGAGGACAACGTACACACCCAAGCACTCTTACATGCTCTTGGCCCTACTATCCACCAGCAAAAATCACATCTGCTTCCAATTATAGTTACTTATAGGTAGATCTCAAATGGGAGAAAATTTCTTCTCCCCATTATAAGCAAGAAAGTAGGGAAAACCCTTTTTACTGGCCAGTGTTCACCTTATATTGATATAGCTGTTGGATCTTATAGAAAGTTGGTTCATTATAGCTACCTTTCAATCATGCTATGCAAAAATCAACCAGTATTCTCCAAAAATTTAAATTCAACTAGCACAGTACTAAGTTTAAATGAACGAGTATGTAAATGAAATAAAGTTAGAAGGGTAGTATTAACCCTAAATCTAAGACAGTGAGATTAAAGGCCACATCTCTAACAGGTGGCGTATTCATATACTTATTTTCCTTAGAAAACCCTAAAATTAACTTTGTTTGGTATGTCAAAATTTTCCCTTAACATGTTAAGATGCTCTTATAGATGGTAAGGTGGATAATTTAATTCAACAAGGGATTTTCTCGTCAAGCTATATGATGAGTGCCTTCTTATTCTTCTTATTAAGCCTACTTATTTAGCCTACTCATTTAACCAAAAGTTTGCACTCAACCCTAAAAGACCTTACTCGGCATCATATCACATCCTCTCTCTAAGTCACTATGACCCTCAGCCAATACAATTACATCCCCTCTTTGAGTAGGCCCTTTAATAGTCAAGCAAAGTCCTCAAACCTCTTGACCACTCATGCTATCTACTTCCTAGGCTAAGCTACTCTAATCAACCGAGCCCCTATCAAAATTGCCAAGATTACCACCATATACGTTATAGAAGTGGTCGACTAATGACATATTTCTAATACCTAAACAAATAAAGATATACGACCTATCAATGATCTATTATGTAGAGCACTCAAGCTTCAAAAATATAAACTTAGAAAGACATACTAAATGCAAGAAAAATACCCAAAATACTTGAAGTACTAGAAATAGTGTCAAAAATAAATATTGGCAGGGAATATTACTTGTATAAAAATTTTTTGAAATGAATTAAAGAAATTTGAATGATACAAAGTCTCTTTCTTTAAAATCGCAGCAAAATTTCTCCCTTTTAAACTTGCCAAATGATGTAAAAATAAGAAACTAAATAGACAACTCTTATTTATAGAAAACCCTTAATGCAATCATAGCTACCAATTTAAATTTTGAGGGCAGAGGTATTCTCATGAGTTAAATATCCTTTCAACTATCACGATCTTTTAAAGGCTACCCCCAAATCATTTGATGATATTAATGGCTTAAGATGTAGCCATACTCATCAGTAATACGAAAAGATGTAACTGTTTACCTAGTCGCTTATCAACGCACATCTCTTGAAGGATCTCCTACATCAAGTTCATTTTTTGTGCCAATTTTAAATTTCAAACTTTAACAATAATGTGAGTAGACAATCACGTGTGCAACCACATCATATAGACCTATACGTACCCAACTTATTAATATTTTGTTCTAACCTAAAGCCTTTTATTGAATCTAGTGACTACTTTGGGCCAATAATTATTATAAAATTTTCAGTATCAATATATTAATATTAAAAACTGATGGACCAATGTTTTTCTTAGGATTTTGACCTAAAGCCTATTAATTCTGAGGGCTCAGCACAACATAACCAACGAGCCTCAAGCCTAATAATTCTAAAAGCACTTACTTGAGGTCCATGGCTTACCCTAGCAAAAGCCCATCATATAAATGTCATTGAGTTTGAACTATCACCAATGAAATGCTCCATTATCAAACAACAAAGCGTTCTTGGGATATATTCGCAGATCTAGGTTTAATACGTCAATACTAGTGAGTAGCCCTCGATGTCAAGTAAGTAGCCCTCTGTAACCAACTTTGACCAAGCAGACTACACAAGCCTTCCACATGAGGCCGATCACTCTCTTCCCCTAAAAGGGCTTTAAGACACTCATTTGCCATCGACTGAGAATCAAAGAACTAAAGCAATCAACCTAAAGATTCAAACTTCCCCTTTATCAATGAGAAACCTAAAATTTTAAGAATCTCGGCATTAACTCTCCATAAGGATTATAGCCAAAATTTAAAAAAAAACAACTTACTCTATTTCCATAAGGATTCAACTACTCGATTCAACAACATTTATAAATAAGGAGCTCATTAGCACAAAAAGAAGGGGTTCTCTTTCATAATCTACCTCCCCCTCTATATTGGGGCTCTTTTCTTCTTCTAAATTTTGGTTAAGCGGTTAATGGCCTCCAAAGGCTCCATTGCAACATTCCAAGGCTTTTCTTACTCTCCGATGGTTCAAAAAATAGTTTATTTTGTAATTTATTATTTGTAAAGGTCGTACTTCCTTATGCTCTATTATAAAAGCTATTATTTAATAGTATCATCTAAATGAGCTTAAATTTGATAAAGTGGATGTAAATTTTTATGGAATTGAACCACTATAATTATTGTCTTATGTATATATGATTATTTTCTATTTATTCTTGTTTGAATCAAATACACAAAATAGCCCATATATGCCTAAAGCTCATTTAATATTAATGAATAGTTAATTCAATCTAATTCATTAAGCGGTTTAATTATTATTTTTAGAAAAAAAATATATAAATATCTAATTCATTAGCTTAGGACTACTTAAAATTCGAAGTTAATAATACTCTAAGCACCAGTGTAAGAATCAACTTCTAAAACTTGAAAATGATAAAATTTCTAAGGACATTTGGGCGTGGAAATTCGTTGGTTGGAGTCAATTACGTATTAGATATCAAAATTTTATGTATACAAATATTTTATTAGTATTGCACCAAAATGTAGCGATTTATTATTAATCAAGCAAAAGAGCTTAAGAGATACCGCTAAAAGATATTCATATTCAATATTGCATAACGGTCATAAATTAAGGAATTTGTAGAAAATAAAGGAACAGTGTCCGGCTAAAAGATATTATTCATAAAGGACTTCAACTCCATAAATTAAGGTGGTGTGTCCAATCGTTTTGTAAATTAAATTTCTATAGAACTTGGTATATCAAGTAATTTATTACGAAGGGTCTGTGCATGTCACATAGTGTTAAATGCCTACCCCAGATACACCTACGGTCATTACGTTTGTGTGGGAGGACGTGAACTCGACCCTTCAGTAATATATCGTTAAATTATTCAGAACCTTTTTTCTTTTTTGGGGGGAAAGAGTTAAAATATTCAAATCTAAGCACTGTATTAAAGAACTGAGTTTCAAATTTATATTCTGTGAATACATCACAGATGTCTAAATTGTAGAATTTGTGAGAAAACTTGTGGGACTTATCACCAATTGCGGAAAGAAATTGTCCTCATAATTGGCGGATTGACTTGTACAATCACTCATCATTACTATAAATCCTTTTCACTCTGCTTTTATCGGGTTTTTTTTTTTTTTTCAATGCAATTAATCAAAAAGTTTCAAATCAAAATCCAGGTCCAGTGTAGCCCACACGCAATAACAAGTTACTTTTCATGCTGTCCTTGCGCATTGCAAAACAAGACGTCGTCGTTACTTCAGCCCACAGTCATATATCAAACTCAATATCTATTTAACTTCATTATTTCATATCTCGTTCTTCTATCATAGGTTTCGTTTCTCTCTTTCTTCCCAAGAGTAGCACAAAAAATGAGGAGGCCCAGACGTAGAACTGAACTCTTACTTGCTCTCTTGCCATTGTCAGCCATTGTCTTTCTCCTATTCTCAGCAGCAACCACTCTCAAAAAGAGCCCCAAAGCCACAGAAATCCCACACATACATGTGTCTAGACATCTTCAAATTGCTCACTCAACATGTGAAGGCACACTCTACCCGGAACTCTGCGTTTCAACTCTATCTTCGCTCCCAGATCTCGCCTCCAAAACGCTCCCACAACTCATCTCCGCAACCATAAACCGAACGCTAAACGAAATAAGAGCCTCCTCCTCAAACTGCACTGTCATTCGACAGAAGCACAGAAATCTTAACATCCTTGAAAAGAGAGCCATCAATGATTGCCTCGAGCTGTTTGACGACACCATTGCGGAGCTCAAATCAGCTCTCTCAGATCTCTCCCCTAAAAAATCAGCTGCAAGGCATTACCATGATTTGCAGACTTTGTTCAGCGGTGCAATGACAAACCAGTACACGTGTCTTGATGGGTTTGCTTATAGTGATGGAAATGTGAGAGACACAATCAAGAGTAGCTTGTTCAACATCTCGAGACATGTAAGTAACTCATTGGTCATGCTGAAGAAAATCCCGGGAGTTAACATGTCTTCAAGGTCCGAGGTGTACCCGGAGTATGGACCCGTAAAGAGAGGCTTTCCTACTTGGTTGAAGTCAAAAGATCGAAAATTATTACAAACATCGGTGAATAAGACTCAATTTGATCTAATAGTGGCTAAAGATGGCACTGGAAATTTCACAACCATTAGCGAAGCAGTGGCAGCAGCTCCAAACAAAACCAGCACTAGGTAAATTGAAATTTTTATTATTACAGAAGAGAAATTTTCTAAACAAATTAACATAGATAGATCATAGCAAGATAATAATTTTTCTGTCTCTTAACAGGTTTGTGATATACATAAAAGCTGGGGCTTATTTTGAGAATGTGGAGGTAGAGAGGAAGAAGACAATGTTGATGTTTGTTGGGGATGGAATTGGCAAAACAGTAATCAAAGCCAGTAGAAACGTCGTTGATGGATGGACTACTTTCCGGTCAGCCACTGTAGGTGAGTGAGTTCAAAATTTTGTTTACTTTTTGTTGGAAATCTCGGGCATAAGTTTTAGATTTGATACGGACCGTTTGATGTGTCAAACCAATTATCTTTTTTGGACCACCTGATAATTGCATCTGTATAGCAATGCGGTGGGCGTGGGACCAGTGATGATGTTGGTCTCCGATCACGGGCCGGTTAATGCAGACGTGTCAGCATTGACTAAATATAATAATTGGAACTGCTTAAGCTCACGTCAGGAACAAGTGGGCATGTGACATCCAGTGAGATACTGACCAAGTGTTAAATAATTTTACTGTTATAGATTATCACGAGTGAGTCGAATTAGTGGTGGATTCCAGTATCATTAAGCAAATTATAATCAGATTGTGTCCCCAAAGATATAATCAAGTCAAAGGAATAAAAAGAGCCCATAATCAATTAGTGGGTGGGGTACATTTATATATATATATATACGGGGCTCACTATATATGCATGGTGGTCCAGTCCTGATTCTTACTATTAGGCATGCCCGATGGCGAGTGGAGTTCTGAATCTGGACAAGACAACTCAGAGAGATTTTGCATGTGAATTTAGAAGCTCCTATCTGATCGTATTTATTCTGATTCGAATTTCGGAACATGATCTAGCTAACATTATAGCCCATCTAACTGTCAGATCTTACTCGGTTAAAAGAATATTTCGTCTTTTGTCCGGATGCGATCATTGTCCTCTCTCATCTAGTTATAAGTTTAATTAGTGAATTATCAGTGATCGAAACCAAAGACAAGAGTCGATCTCATAATAAGGCACAGTTTGTTGTCAAACTAATAACATTCACATCTTTAAAAAAAAAAGGGAAAAAAATATGGTAAATTTCGAGGTCGCATTTCTACGGAAACTTGTTCCTAGGTTAAATGATTCTTCTCACATACCATAGAGAAAAAAAAAAAATTATAGTACAGTTATCATAAAGATAAAAACATTTACAGTTTTTGAGATGTGCCTGTGATTAGTTTCTCTTGTGCGGGTCAGTAGCACAGGAACCGCATCACCTGTTAAGCGTGTTTCTCGGATCATTGAAGCGCGTAAATAAGTGATTGTCTCCCCAAAAGATTCTTGTCTTTTTCTTCTTTTTGGAGTAATTTTTTGTTTTTCTGCTGAGTATCTTTTTTGCATATGCTTATCATTCCGAAATCTTTGATTAAAAAGGTTATAATATAAATCAAATAACATAATTACAGGTGGGTCTTACATGTTTAATTATCCTCTCTTTTTTCATATTTATTTTAAAACCTTTAAAGGTATTACTGAATGATGTAACGGACAAGGGATGACTCTTGGATTTAAAGCAAATTTAATTTGGGTTGAAGTTTATCCTCTCTTCACTTTTTTTCCGTGTTATTCAAAACTTTACGCGTAAATATGTAATTTCAGTGCGAATATGTAATTCATTTTCGTGCATGGTTTGATATTGTCAGCGGTGGTGGGGAACGCATTCATTGCCAAAGGTATTACGTTTGAGAACTCGGCTGGGCCTAGCAAACACCAAGCAGTGGCCTTAAGAAGTGGCTCAGATCTCTCAGCATTCTATCAATGCAGCTTTGTTGGCTACCAAGATACTCTTTATGTTCATTCCCTTCGACAATTCTATCGCGATTGTGACATATATGGTACAGTTGATTTCGTTTTTGGCAATGCAGCTGTTGTGTTCCAAAACTGCAACTTATATGCTCGTAAGCCAAATGAAAACCAGAAAAATATTTTTACTGCCCAAGGAAGAGAAGATCCTAATCAGAATACAGGGATATCAATCTTGAATTGCAAACTTGCTGCTGCTTCAGATTTAATCCCGAATCAAACATCTTTTAAGACCTATCTTGGTCGTCCCTGGAAAGAGTATTCTCGGACAGTTTTTCTTCTATCATATATTGGAGATTTGATACAACCTGAAGGATATTTAGAGTGGAATGGCACATTTGCTTTGAGTACCCTTTATTACGGGGAGTATAAGAACAGAGGACCTGGTTCTAAGACAAGTGCTAGGGTGACATGGCCTGGTTTCAGGGTTATAAATGACTCGATTGAGGCAAGTCAGTTTACGGTTGAGGGATTCTTGCAAGGAAGTGAATGGCTGGATTCTACTGGTGTTCCTCACTTTCTTAATTTGACTGCTTCCGCTTGAGGGTTAAATTTTTAGTGCCTCTTTTTTTTCTCCATGTGTATGTCAATTAGCCAGGATGCTGAAGAGCTAGCATTAATATGGGATGAATTAGAACCGTTCTCTAGAAATGTTCCAAAATATATTGTTTTCCTGCTGGAATAAATGTTCTAGTTTAAATGATTTTATTGATTAAATATGCGATGATCAACACTGTCGAATCTAAATTTCACATTGTCGCTGTAAGTTATGCACAACACTATGGTTTTCTTCCCGAGTTATTTCGTCACCACCCTGTTATGTGTTTTAATGTTAATTTTGCAAATGGATTTTTCTGTACTTGGGTTTGTTGGCCCATTCACTTTTATAGAAATGCCTAGGCGAAGTTACCAGGCTTCTGTTGTCTCTACCCACATTGAATATTTGGACTTTATGGATGAGGTCCAGAACAGTAACGGGAATTTGGGAGTTCCGAACTACCTCCCAACATCTTTATTTTTTTTTTTTAAATATTTATTCTCTTTAACTAAAAAAAAGCACAAAGTGGCGAAAAAGAACACTTGCCAAAAATTAAAACTAGTGTTTCCTTTTCGTCCTTGATATTCCGCTAAACGACATACGGTGTTTAATTCTTTTTGTTTTTTTTGAGATTGGTGTTTAATTCTTAGTTAATGTTGTACAATGTACATATTTATATATGTGATTGATACGGGTATTTTATATTTATTATTTTAGATTCTTTAAGTTTAATATTTGTTAATTCTTAATATTATTATTAGATTTTTTACATATTTTATTTTTAATTTGTATATTTGAAGTTTTATGATGTTATCAAGTTAAAATTTTAAGAAATCAAGGTGTAAATATCATGTTAGAATAAAGACATAGCGCCACAACATAAAAAATTGAAGTTACAGGCTGCAGTCCTAGATTAGACTAAAAAAAAATAATTTTTGGACAAAAACTCAAGGTCACGGTGGTGTGATGTATGACGAAAATTAGGGGTAAATTATTTTGAAAATACTTATTTTAGTTTTATTTTATATTCTTATTTATTTGGGATTAAGTGAGTTATTGTTATAAATAAATTTGTTATTTATAACTTTCAATTAAATATTTTATTGATAATATTTTAATTACATATATATATATTTTTATCTATCTTTATCGTAAATTTGGTGCTTCTCTCTTTATGAGAGTTATCTATTATTAGATTCAAGACGTAAACTAGAACAACATATAATAATACTTATGCATTGTGTCATGGTAGAACTTTATTTGGCTAACGCTAGGAAGTAGAGTTGTAGTGCTGGCCACTAGGATTTTAAATATAAATTTGTCTTTTTGAGATAAAAATTTAACTTTTAAATTATGAGAAAAACTTATAAATAAAAGGCAAAATGCCTATTTTAAGAGAGAACAATTTTCAAATAATCTAAAAAGGAATGAGAAACATCAAAGAGAGTTGAGAAGAATAGGAGATTGAATATTAAAGGGTTGAAGTAACTTAGTTTTACTTCATTTTCTCTTTATCTTTTCATGATGTTGAATTTTATATAATTTAAATTTCTTAATTCGATCACAAACTAAATTATTTTTAAGGATTAAAATTGGATCTTTACATGTAGTTTAAATTCTAGTTTTTGTTTTGATTCATATTATTCTATTAATGAATTGTTTGTTTTATTTTGTGTTGAATACTTTTTAGATGTTTGAATACTATCTAAATTCATTAGGTAACCTTTAAGTTTAATATTTGTTAATTCTTAATATTATTATTAGATTTGTTACATATTTTATTTTTAATTTGTATATTTGAAGTTTTATGATGTTATCAAGTTAAAATTTTAAGAAATCAAGGTGTAAATATCATGTTAGAATAAAGACGTAGCGCCACAACATCAAAAATTGAAGTTACAGGCTGCAGTCCTAGATTAGACTATAAAAAAACAATTTTTGGACAAAAACTCAAGGTCACGGTGGTGTGATGTATGACTGACGAAAATTAGGGGTAAATTATTTTGAAAATACTTATTTTAGTTTTATTTTATATTCTTATTTATTTGGGATTAAGTGAGTTATTGTTATAAATAGATTTGTTTTTTATAACTTTCAATTAAGTATTTTATTGATAATATTTTAATTACATATATATATATTTTTATCTATCTTTATCGTAAATTTGGTGCTTCTCTCTTTATGAGAGTTATCTATTATTAGATTCAAGACGTAAACTAGAACAACATCTAGTATTACTTATGCATTGTGTCATGGTAGAACTTTATTTGGCTAACGTTAGGAAGTAGAGTTGTAGTGCTGGCCACTAGGATTTTAAATATAAATTTGTCTTTTTGAGATAAAAATTTAATTTTTAAATTACGAGAAAAACTTATAAATAAAAGGCAA
Source organism: Ailanthus altissimus (assembly GCA_946807835.1). Lineage (NCBI taxonomy): Eukaryota > Viridiplantae > Streptophyta > Magnoliopsida > Sapindales > Simaroubaceae > Ailanthus > Ailanthus altissimus. The sequence continues at coordinate 30,276,842 of OX327684.1, forward strand.
AATGCCTATTTTAAGAGAGAGCAATTTTCAAATAATCTAAAAAGGAATGAGAAACATCAAAGAGAGTTCATAAGAATAGGAGATTGAATATTAAAGGGCTGAAGTAACTTAGTTTTACTTCATTTTCTCTTTATCTTTTCATGATGTTGAATTTTATATAATTTAAATTTCTTAATTCGATCACAAACTAAATTATTTTTAAGGATTAAAATTGGATTTTTACATGTAGTTTAAATTCTAGTTTTTGTTTTGATTCATATTATTCTATTAGTGAATTGTTTGTTTTATTTTGTGTTGAATACTTTTTAGATGTTTGAATACTATCTAAATTCATTAGGTAACCTTTATGAATTTTGAAAAGGGATTTAGTGTTTAATCATAAATAGAATAACATGTGATTATTGACTATTATGATGAGTTCATGTGAAATATAAATATACCTGTATGACATGTGCAATTATTAAAGAGAATCTAATCTTAATAAATATTTTTATAATTTAATTAACATAGGAATATAGTAAATTAATTAAAAATAATATTCTTATTTGACCATTAGGGAAGGCTCGTAGGTAAATTAGAATTTTTGATTGACAATTCTAATTAAGTAATATATTTAAAAAGAAAAATTAATAATTTAAGCGAAATGTAGAGTAAAAATTAATACCCTAGGTTTATCTTAATAAATTTATAAATTTTGCAGCTCAAGTCTTGAATTTACCTTATTATTGGGTTTCAAACTTAAAATATAAGACTAAAGTTTTCAGGTTTCATAATCTCAAAAAATTACCTCGTCATCTTTGTATTTTTTTTTAAATGCCCAAAAACACCAAATTTGCTTTCATTTTTGTCTTTATACTCTTTTGGTTAAAGAACAACATTATCTTTCGTATAAAAGGAAATATTATGATGTTTAAGTTAATGTTTGATTAAAAAATAGGGATGCTGGTGTATAGAAAGTGTTTTTAAGGCCAGCAAAAAAATAATTAGGTAATCTCTAGGATGCTTTTCGAATATAGTTTTAAGACTCCATAGTAATTGAATATAATTAAAAAAAATAAATGATGTGTTTATATAATAGTGGAACCAAATTCAAAACAGTATTTATTTGTGTGAAAGTACGCATAAAGCAAAGTAAATAGAAAAAATGAAGTTGAATTAGAACTTATAATCGAGCTTAAACTCAAAACTTATAATTAATAAAGAAGAAGAAAATACATTCTAAAATTGTTTTTTTTGGTTCTTGCATATTTCTTTATTCGGTTAGAAAATATCCGTAGGTTATGGATCGGATTTTATCTATCCATTAGTTAAAAAAACAAAAAAAAACCTAAATTCGAACCTTTCGATAAAATTAAGCTGTATGTAAGGATGTGTCTGATCTGATTTTATTGTACCTAAGCCAATATATTTTATTTTATAAAAATAAAAAAGAGAGAACCCACAGTTGACTTTAAAAATGGTTGGGCTGGTTGAATCTTATTAATAATAGGCCCATACATGACATTTATGCAAAGAAATACCATCCTTTAAAGGGAAATTTAAAAAAAAAAAAAGGACTTTTGAGGAGTATGGTCCCCATTCCCCAGAGCCTAGATATAGGATGTCCATAGGCCATTATGGTCTACGAAGAATAATAGCAAATCCTGCAAAACCCGGAAATCACGGGATGTAAACGAGAAAATAATGAAACCGGAGTTCAGAGATAAAGTGGTCGTCATGATGATACTGTTCCTTCCACACTCTGAAGACTCTATTTAAGCTTTGGACGTGCAGCTTGTAATTGCATGCTTGAATTGAAGCTCATTAAGGTATTTGTTTAGTAATAAGATCAAACCAAGCGAGCAAGCCTAATTGAGTCATTTGCTAGACTAGAGTTTTGAGAAAGAGAAATAATAGTTCAACCGGCCAACTTTAGACTCCATCGATCTTGAAGATCGTGAATGGGCTATGAAAAGCTGACAAACATTGATTATTGGCTTGACTAATAAAATACTATCTTTATATATATATATATATAAGAGAGGGAGATTCTAATTTAGAATATTTTATAGAAGAAATGTATTGTAAATCTTTTACCGTTAACTATTTAAGTAATCGCCAATAAAATACTATCTTGTTTACCAATTTGGCAAGTTTTACTGAACCTCGATTCCCTAACCAGTTTACCCACTGAATCTAGTTTCACAGACGTAGTAAAAGGTTCATTTGGAACTCCTTTTAAGTCCCATTCCTTAACTATCTCAAGTATAATGCATTGTCAAATTCTCTCTTCAAGGAGAAGTGTGGTGTCAGTTTTTTGTTGCAGTTGGATTTGTAAGTTTTGTCTGTCTCTCTCTTTGACAGAGTGGCACATAGAAGAAGATAAAATGAATGCATGCTTTTGCATGTGGGGGGAAATCAGAAGAGCACATGATGATAATTCATTGGGTCAATCCATCGCTTTCTAATCAAAAATGCCATCCATATCATAACATTTGTTATCCTTTTTTCATTTTTTCGAGTACTTTATCCCAAGTGCAATTATTATTTTTTGTATTCTATAAAAAGCCTAGCTTTGTATTTCAATAATGCACAGGGTCTCTCTCGCCATCTTTTGTGCTGCTTTTTCAAATTTTCTTTGGTTGGCCCCTTTGTATATCGATCTCCTTGCTGAAAATTCTGTGAAGGTAACATGCCTTGGGTCCTTGCTGTTCCTCTTTACATGTTCATTTAGCAGGCAAACTTCGGCATCTTTCTCTGAGACTCACACAGACTATGCGGTAGATTAAGGGAATGCCTACCTAATCAAATAATGCTGTAAGCAAGAAAAAACAGCCCAATCATTTAAAAGAGATTCTTTAACATAATTCCCTCCCACATGGAGAATCACACTTTGTCATGTGATGATCTACACGAAATCTGCCTGCATTTTTTTTTTTTAAATTTCTTTATCCAAAAAGGGTGCCGTATCTAAAAATTAAACTATTGATTGTGTTTTAATTCATCATTATAAGTTATTAGGCTAGATATGGCCTGGTCTTTATTTTAATTGTTAAAGTGATGGTTATTTTTAAAGGTTTGATGATATTTTATGTTTTAAATCTTGATTTAATTATAATTAAATCGAATATAGAACAAGTAGACAATAATATTTTGTCTTATGATTAATCTTATTTTAAAATAAATTATATTTTTAAAGATATTTTTGAGTCTCTTAAATTATTTATTTATTTTTTCTGTATCCTTTGTTCTTGGAGAAATAAATATAATTACTCATAATTTAATTAAATTAACGCTAATTTTTGAGTCGACTTACACTCCAAAGAATTTTTATTTTAAAAAAATTAAACACTTAATTTATGAAAATTCTCATTTTGTACTTGAGACTTAATTAATAAGAATTATTTTTATAAAAAAAAAAAAGTTCTTAGGCGAGATGGATAACACAAGTAGGCTTCAGGCTGCCATGGAAATAATACTATATTCGTGTGAATAACTATTATTTCATCTCTTGGCCCGATTCCCATTTTTCAAGTTCCCCGTCCAAATATCGATTTAACACACACACACACACACTCTATATATATAGTAATCAAACAAGGGTACTGTCAATTTTTTCGCGATGCCATTTGTAATTGCAAAACATGAATTTAAGGAGCAAACAAGAACTTTAGTAGACAAATTATGCTTGAAATTGCTTTAATACAACTTTATTTGCTTTCTTAGTTGTTTGGTTGATAAATTTTTTTAAAAAATGTGAGAAAATAAATAAGGAAATGATATTAATGTTATTTTTATTGAATGTGTTATTTAGTGCAAAATCTAAAAGAAATAAGATTAAATAAAAAGGGTTATTTATGTTGCTCTTATTTAAGAGAAAAAAAAATTATTTTAGACCCAATTTTATGGATATATATTAATTTAATAATAATTATTTTTAATAAATATTATGTTAATAAAATTTTATTAAATAATTACTTTTTAAGTACATTTATTATAACATTTTTAATATGACAAATGATAGATGTTTGTCTCAATATGAATGTTTTCAAATTAAAAAAATATATATAAAGTGACACAAAAAAATATATATACATTATGTTTTTACTTAAATACCGTTATTAAATATCTTTATTTGTCTCCTTATAAGAGTGAAAGTGTTTTTAAATTAAAAAAAAAAACATGAAGTGACACAAATAAATATACATTGTGTTTTTTTACCTAAATTTCATTAAAGACAAATTCATGTACTATTTTGTAATTTCAAATCTAAAATTTAATCATTTGATCTTATTAAATTTTTGTTTTCATTTTTCCACCCAAAAATTATCTCCTCAAACCATGACAGCCCTACTCCACCCAAAAACTACCTCCCAAAACAATACTAGTCGTGGTCCACTTAATCACCACCATCTCTTACGTTAATCTATTCATCATTCCTCTTTCATTTACCAACAAAAAATTAAAATCAAATACAAAATATAAATAAAAAACCAGTACCCTTAATCCAAAAACAAATACAAAATTCACCGGTAAAAAATTAAATAAAATAATTTTTATTTCTCCCACCCCATTTTATAATTTTTATTTCCCTCCAGCCCGTCTCTCTCTCTCTCTCTCTCGTTTTTTGCTACACTTTGAAAAACAATTATCAGTGCATTAACACACTCAAATCCTACTTAAATTAGCTAAAGGTAAAGAAAAGAAACAATTTTACATTTTTGACTGGCATGAACTTTACGTTACAAAGCTGAGTTTTCTAGGGAGAGGCCCGAAATCATCTAGATATAAGCTTGATGATAAGGGAGGTTAATTCATTATGCCATTAGAATAAGGTTTATTTGTCACATCTCCAAAATTTAAAAAATTCCTTACAGAATTAATCACCACACTTTTTTATCACAAAATAATCACCAATACTAAGCCAAAATCCTTAAAATTGAAAGCTTGTATAAAATAAATAAACATACTATAATTGAAATTCTAACAATCATTTTAATAAAGAAAAAAAGAAAAAATTAAAATTTCGTTGAGAATTAAAGGAAAAATATCTTTTTTTTTTTTTTTGGAATCATGGCTTCAGAGATAACAACAATGACAGGATGCGTTCGTGGCTGTAGCGGCCTAGATTGCGCGATTGTGGCACTAAGACGAGCTTATAACGGCTACAAGATATGCTCATAATAGTGCACACTAAGACGAGTTCTTGACAGTGCACACTAGTGGCTATTGAGCTGGTGCCAATGGTAGTGGGTGCTAATAGTTGATAGATTAATCAACGCCCTTTTGCTTAGATGAAAATGATCAAATCAATTATGCTATGAAAATTATCGTAAACAATAAGGATTTTGTTCTTTTTTTTTTTAATAATTTTTAAATATTTTTCTTGATTTTTTTTAAAGGGAATAATTTGCCTTTTGGCAGAAAGATATTTTATGTAACTAATGAATTAAAAAGATCAAAAGTACTATTTTATCTTTAAACAATAATCATTTAACAGAAATTTTCTTACGGTTAGTACTAACATAGTATTTATTAAAAAAATGAGGATTAAGTTAATATATATCTATAAAATTAAGAATTAAAATAATATTTTTTCTATTTATGGGAGACATTTACATTGTAAAAGAAAAATAAAATCTTTTTTTAAATAATCATAGAATAATAAAATGTATTTAGCATCTCTAATGAACTAGGACTATATGTGTGTTAGAGCAACTTCTCCAATATATGCTCCTACAATGTCAAAACCATCGCTGAACTAAAGCAAATTGAACTTAAGCCGCGTGTTCTTGACTCTGTTGCCTAACATTTTACGAGAAATATAAACTGTATATTATTCCATTTTGGATTGCAATAAAAAAAAGATCGTGGAAAAAAAAAAATGTAATGATTAAAGACATAAAAATAAGGCAATTGAATTGTTACTCCGTACAACAAATTTGTGGACTTGATTTGAATGGATGGGGTTTTCTTGGCATCATATTACTTCGGATCAGAATCAGAAGTTCTTCGGCTTCCCCACATTTCCTGATTGAAGTGATCCATATCACCAAGTAGTGCAACTGCATGGGCCTTTATTGACCCTTTTGTGACTCACTCAAGGAACCCTAAGATAGTTTGCAACAACCCGCATTTTTGAGTTTATCATTTTCTCCGACATTTAAGTGTTGCGTTCAAGTTTCAGCCACATGTTTATGTTCATCAATCATCGTTCTTCTCCGACAGGAGATTTTGAGTTACATTCTGTGCCTCAAGTTGTGGGCAAAGAGTTATTGTAAACTTTGTTCCGATGTAGCGGGAGCTTAGTTACATTCACCGAATGGAGAGCATAAAAATGTCTTGACTTTACTCTATGAAAATACGTATTAATAAAGTTCACTTTCTACTTCTTCGATGAGTATTTATTCACCGTGCTTTGGCAGGCTGCTTATGAGGAGAACATCAATGGGCACACTTTGAACCCGTGACCAGTTCTGAACCTTTGGTCCGTAAGTAGGGCCAACTTTATTAGCATTTCATATTGCATCATTTACCAAACACATTTATCCTAAAAGTCCCTCTTTTAATTTACATTGATAAGGCTTCACTTTAACGCTATACAGGCCACCCTATCCACTGGAGGGCTGATTCAATTTTATTGAACTTTCCTTTCCTCTTCAACTACTGGATATGCAATCCAAAGCTTGCATGATATGGGAAAATTGGTTAAAAACATGATGTATAATTTTGATTCAAGGATTTGTCATAGGAAAAGAGTTAAAATATATATGCCGCAGCTCACTTGTAATAACTAATTTGGATTTTACTATAACAAAATTGGCATTTCGGCCTTAAAGCTTTTCTTAATTTTATCAAAAGTCACATGTGATTAGTTCTGATTTGTCATTAATGCCCCCTGGATCTGCATATACTTTTGTTAAGAGAATTCCTTAAACAATGCATACAAACATCCCTTTGTAAAATAAGAAAAGGAAAATTAATTCATTGGTCTGTTAACTTTAATTAATAAAGGCTAAAGCACCTGTTAGGCTGTTAAAGAGGAAGGAGATTTAATAGCTGTTGTAACCAAGCAGGACGTTAACAGGGGTCAGGGGCACAGCTTTTGCTTTATAAATACTGAGAAAGGCAAGCCTCTGCTCTTCACTGCGGTTGGTTAGTTTGGTTCTTTATTTTGATCAGTCCCAAACATGGCTCTCTCTCCTTACCCAGTCACTCTCTTGGTCCTCCTTTGTTGGTACATTTCTTCCCTGCTTCTCTGCAATGGATTTCCTGCTTTTCACCAACACCACCACCGCCCTCGCTTTGCTAAGCACAACTACAGAGATGCTCTCACTAAATCAATCATCTATTTTGAAGGACAGAGGTCAGGGAAGCTCCCATCTAACCAGAGGATGTCTTGGAGGAGAGACTCTGGTCTCTCTGATGGCGCAGCCATGCATGTACGTATACAGCAACCCACTTTCTCCTTTGTTCTAGTGTTCATAGTTTGAAAAGCCTTTTTTTTCTGGTTGTTTAATGGATTTTGCTGATTTGAGTATGGTACTAAAAATGCAGGTTGATTTGGTAGGAGGATATTATGATGCAGGGGACAATGTGAAGTTTGGGTTTCCCATGGCTTTCACTACCACCATGCTTTCATGGAGCGTCATTGAGTTTGGTGGGTTGATGAAAAATGAGCTTCAAAATGCCAAAGAAGCCATCCGTTGGGCTACTGATTATCTCCTCAAAGCTACTGCTCACCCAGACACCATCTACGTTCAGGTCTATATTCTCCACGCTGCATTCTCAAATTCATGTTTATTCTGTTTTTTTTAGAGATTGTGCATTATACACATTTGATGAGGACGTAAACCAAAGAGAATGACTTTTCAGTTTTACCTTTTGTAATTTGTAGGTGGGTGATGCTAACAAGGACCATTCTTGCTGGGAGAGACCAGAAGACATGGATACACCAAGAACTGTCATCAAGATAGACAAGAACACTCCCGGTTCTGATGTGGCTGGAGAAACTGCCGCTGCTTTAGCAGCTGCCTCCTTGGTCTTTAGGAGAAGTGACCCAACCTACGCCAAGCTTTTGGTCAGGAGAGCTATCAGGGTAAAACTATTGTTAGAGCATAACTACTGGAATATTGTCACCGAAACATGGCATTTCCCTGCTTTTTTTTTCTTTCCATTTTCTCCAATAAAGCTGGGCTGTTGTTTGTTTCTGTGAGCAGGTGTTTCAGTTTGCTGACAAATACAGAGGAGCCTATAGCAATGGGTTGAAGAAATTTGTTTGCCCATTCTATTGCTCATATTCTGGTTATCAGGTAAAGTTTATGCTCTTGAACTGTTCCATTTTGCTTTCAAATGTCAATTTTTCGTGAGAATGTGAAAGTTAAACGGGCGTGTTAAATGTTTTTGATGGAAGGATGAGTTATTATGGGGCGCTGCTTGGCTGCACAAGGCCACCAAGAACCCAACCTACCTCAATTACATTCAAATTAATGGACAGACCCTTGGAGCAGCTGAATATGATAACACATTTGGATGGGATAACAAGCATGTTGGAGCCAGGGTTCTTCTTTCCAAGGTATCATTCTCATACATGTATTCATTTCTTCTTTAAATCTTGTTGATAAGGGAAGTGGGTTATTATTAATGTTGGTTGGTCCCGTATTTTAGGCATTTTTGGTTCAAAAGGTGCAATCCCTCCATGACTACAAGGGCCATGCAGATAATTTCATTTGCTCTCTCATTCCAGGGGCCCCATTTTCTTCAGCCCAGTACACTCCAGGTCTTCTCTTCGTTTTTTTTTTTTCCAATCTCTTGTTCCCCACAAATGCCAAATGTACAACTTTTCTTTAACGGCTATTTTTGTTTTTTTGTTATTAATTGATGAACAGGTGGGCTTTTGTTCAAGATGAGTGATACCAACATGCAATATGTTACCTCCACTTCATTCCTGCTCTTAACATATGCCAAGTATTTAACCTCTGCCCACACGGTTGTTAACTGTGGTGGTACCACCGTAACCGCAAAGAGGCTCAGGACGATTGCCAAAAAACAGGTAAATTTATTGTATTTTTTTAACCAAAATTTTCTTCGAATTGAAGTTAAATTTTAATTAATTGGACTGTTAATTGTGCATTATCAGGTGGACTATTTGCTAGGGGACAACCCACTTAAGATGTCCTATATGGTGGGGTATGGTCCACGGTATCCCCAGAGGATTCACCACAGGGGATCATCACTGCCGTCCGTTTCTGTGCACCCAGCCAAGATCCAATGCTCCTCAGGCTTCAGTTTCATGAACTCTCAATCTCCCAACCCAAACATTCTGGTGGGTGCGGTTGTTGGTGGGCCCGATCAGCATGATAGGTTCCCAGATGAACGGTCAGATTATGAGCAATCAGAGCCATCTACTTATATCAACTCACCACTCGTAGGAGCACTAGCCTATCTTGCTCACTCATTTGGCCAGCTTTAGGTGACTGAATTACTAGATACAGGAGCTCTCTTCTTTGTTTTAGTTGTTTTTTTAAATGTTAAAAAAGTTTTTAGAATTCCTCTGGAACTGGAAGTGCATGGGGCAGCAATAGGGTCGATGCCTAAGGCTCGAGCCCCAAACCTTGAAGCACATTGGTCAAGGGACAGATATGGAGATCCTGTTGGCTAAGTATTATTAACAGATATTTAACCTATGGTGTGAGTGCAAGTGTCGTGCCGAGAACGGTGTTTCTTCGTCAGAGCTCCAACAGGATAGGCTTTGGTTTGTATTCTAGTGTGTTAACTTTGTTTTTGTTTTTCGGGATTTGTAATATGTTTCTTAGTGCTTGATTGCAACTATTAATTTTTTTTGGTTAAAGTTTTAACCCTTCTCCCTCTACGCTTTATGTTTATGTGTGTTCTAATGAAGCAAGTAATCAAAAGAAAGGACCACCACAACAGCTGATATTAATTATATTATTCAGATGTACTGCTGTGGAAATTAACTACAAAAAAACTTTGAGGGATAACAGATTAAGAATTCGTTCGTTGTGAGCGGATAATATTTTAAATTGTTAATAAAATATTTTACCGTTGATGGGCAGTGTATTTTGACCGTTGAAAGTGGACGAAAAAAAGAAATGAGTGAGCCATGTGAAAACAGTTTAGGGTTGTGGGAGACGGTAGTTGGTCAAAAAGCTGCTGAAACAGGCTTGTCAGAAGTATCAGAACTGAAACTGCCCTCGTACACAGTGAGATAAAAGAGAACCCCACGGCCACATGACTATCAAAACACAACAGATCAAAGTGGGAAAAGGAATTAGTTAGAGGGACCGAGAGACATACATTCCCATTGTCTACAAAAACTTAATGTTTCAGGGAATTAACTCTTATCGTCATGTCCCTAATCCTAAAGAAAACAAAGTCATCCAATCACATATGCACATTACAAAGACTCAATAATTCCGATTAAGAACGACATTCGAGCCACTATATTGGTTTGTTTATTGTAGCCCTTTAGCTGCTATCCATTTGATCTGTCGATGAGTTGTATGTAACATTGTTAACCCATAGATGTTCATGTAATTATTCAGCAAGTAGGATTCTGCTACAGATTTTTGGTTCGAACCATTGATCCGGTCTGTATTTTTTTTTTCTTCTATTTCAATTAATCACTCGTGTTTTGTATATTGTCACGAAGATGATAAGATGAATCGCCAGATGACATAGATAAGTGATAAAGAGTAAATGGCTAGTGTCTGGCCACCACTGTTGTCGATTGATGCTTGGATTGGATCAGTAAACGGTATAATTTTTTTTAAAAAAAGTACCACACAGGGCCAGTTATTTCTACTAAATAGGGGATTTTCTTTCTTGAACCATTCTTGACAGGGAATTGATCCCATAATCCATGCCTGTGCAAACTGAATAACTCAATTCTTTTTTTTGCGAACTTATTGTTTTAATTTCGAAAATAGAAAAGAAATGTAATGAATATGGAAAATGTTTTTGTTTTATTCATTAAAAAACCGGCCTTATTTTCGTTCGAGCTATGAATGGAAGAACACTTTTTAAGTTTTATCACCCCCAGAAAGTCCAGATAAATTTCGTTTCAACAAAAGTAACCCTATTCATTTCACGGTCCGTTGCAAGCTTGCAGTGCATGATAGCTAACGAGACCGTGAAGGACTGAAGAAATGTCCTAAACTGACCTGGTGCCGAAGAAAAAATTATAATAAAACAAGTCTTGGCAGATTAAATTCTTCACAACAGTGCCAGGATGAAGTAAATCACTCCGGACAGTACAGAATTGAAGAGAATAACATAGAAAAGCTTCACAAGCGTGGGAAGGGCTTCGAACATCCTTTTAGCAACACAACAACATAGGTAAACTTACATTCATACATACATATATACGTACAGACCACTTTATTTATTGCAAGAAAGACATGGTCATAAGGTAAGCAAGTCTCTTGAACACTTGCAGCTTTATTTATGGTCCTCAATTGCCAAAGGAACAGATTTGACCTGAAACAATGCAAGCATATTGTATGAAGAAATGCAGTTAGAAAGCCAATAAATAACATTGCAACCAACCAATGTCAACTCTAATGGCACACCGACTTTTAACTCCTTAAATTCTATGAATTTCATTAGCACGAGTGTTGCTGTGCAAAACTTGAGAGGCTCAACTGTTAAATCCAGTATTGCTCCAATAATAGTAGTAGTTATATAAACTGTTAAAAGTACTCACCAAATCACGGAACTTGAGAATGTAGAACATCTCAAGATATCGTCGGGTCTCAAGCCTCTCAAGTTTAGAAACATACTTCCAGAAACCATATACTCCAGACAATGTCATTAGGCGTTCAGAATATATTTTCCAGGTGTACCTGCATTTTCGTGATTTTGTATGAGCTCATGCAGCACATTGAGAAAGAATAGTGAAAAACATCAAACCCATCAACAGATGCTAACCTTTCATAAATCCTTTTAAGCCCTCCTTCAGAGATTTTATTCCAATAGCTTGGATCTTCCTTGCACTTCTGAAAGAAATCTGCCATGACTTCTGCAGCCTGATCTGGGTGATATGGATCAATGTGGAACCCTGACACACCATGCTCAATAATCTCAGCAGGACCACCATGGCAAGTGGCAAACATTGGAAGTCCACAAGTCATAGCTTCCACAACTGTGAGTCCAAAAGCTTCGTAAAATGCAGGCTGCCACAGAGGTTTTGAAAACAGAAAGAGGGTTAAGTTTATCCTAGTACCCAAGTGTCTGTAACTATGAATAGTAATAATTTCACTAGCATCACAAGGCCACATACCTGAACGAAAGCACCTTTGGTGTCTGCTATGTAGCGATATAGCTCACCATTACGTGCTCGATTTGTTTGGGCTGTTATCCAACGGAATTGACCATCCAACTTGTATTTCTTTATAAGGTCATGCATCTTCTCAATTTCCGCAATTTCTTCTCTGTCTTTGGACTTTGTCACATCAAGGTAACCAGCTACCACCACAAGGTTAACCAGTTCCCTCAGTCTGGTATTCTTACCATAGCACTCAACCAACCCTGAGATATTTTTCACACGGTCAAGCCTTGCCATAGAAAAGATTATGGGCTTTGACCGATCACTCAACGTACCACTGCAGTAACACAAATGAAAAAACAGATTATGAAAAGTTCTGCAAAACAGAACCTAACTTAGTTTAAGAATCTCACTTCAACATGAAACAGTGCCATCATAGTACAACATCAGAGGTCATAACAGCAAGTGATAAAATGACACTTTGTATAATGTTACTGGCATTCTCTGACTATTACAGGAAATCTATTTAGCTCTCTTCCTGCATTTGATCCTCTATAGGTTGTCATGACGATGTTCAATGAGATATACCCATATAATAATAGTAGTGACACTAGAAATGCTGTGAGCAAAACTCTTGCTACCATAAGGTATATTATTTCATTTTTATGTAATTAGAAACCGTGTAAGGTAGAAAAAATGAATAGAATTGGGACTCACACATGCTCGTCATTCTGCTCAGGATCAAATAGCAACTTTTCTATATAACCATGTAGGGCTGTGAGTCTCTTTTGCTTTTCAGAGTATGGGAAATAAATGTCCATGTCTGCCCCAGGAGAGACAATATTGAACTTAGGATCAAAAACATCAACGCCATGTACAACTCGATATAAACCCGGAAGAGTGAATGCAGTGTGGCTCTCATACTGACCAACAGTATTTTTCCTGAAAGAATGAAGAATACAAGTTAAGAAACTGATGTAAAAGGTATCATTGGAAGTAATTTAAGCAATTCCAAATTTCAGGAAGTTCCAAAAATCTGGAATAATGATGTACATCTTGTTATCATTTTAAAAGACAGGCTTATTATTAACTGGGGTAGCAAATAAAATTATCCGCCACTGAGCAGATAGACTTGATATAAACATAATAATAATTTCCAGGGCTAATCATGATTGAAGTGATATCCTGAAAAAAGAGAGCCAATACAAAGTCTTACTTTTACCATATTATAATATGGTTGACTTAGACTTGAAAGGGTTCAAGTCTGGTAGCATTCCTCAAATCTTAAAACAACCTGAACAGGCTACAGTTTGGGATTTTCTGGCCATATTGAAGTTTAGTACTAAACATCTAGAAGAATCAAATTGGTACTTTTCCGAAGGCATATGAGCGGAACCTTATGGCCGCTATCAAGAAAAATACATACCAAAGTTCTCAATTCTTTGTTTAGAAAGCAAAGTCTCAGAACCCTTAAAAAAATCAGAAGTGATCCAAGTAGTAGTCACATCCTAAATTTTGTCTTTATTTAGTCCCTTATATCTGAACTTTTTCAATATAACCAGACTGTATCCAACAATGATGCACCAGTGTTGCACATATTCGTTGAAGATTGCAAATGGCAATTTATTTTCACCTGATAAATTAGTTAATGATTATTTTCAGCTCCAATCCTTGTTGTCCATCAAAATTTTAGCATAAGTAGTCTATCAAATTTTGGCATAATAATACCTTCCTAAAATCAATCATGTTACAAAAGCAGGCCAAACACGCTGTGAGGAAAAACATTTAATTTTCATGGGACATATAAATAATTAGTCATGCGACGGACTATTCTGCAAAGAATGAGACTTACGTTCCAGCAATCTCTTGGTACGTACTAGTGATGATAAAATCTGCATTGTTCATTGCTATCAGGTCAGCAGTGAATTGGCATGAAAAATGATACTTTTCATCAAACTTCTTCCAGTATATATCTGAATCTGGATACTTTGTTTTCTCCAATGCATGAGCAATGGTGCACTACACATCAATATTTGGAAACATCAGTTTCTAATTTAGTAGATAATATGCCTCACATTTCCATATTATTGTTGCTAACCTGCGTAACTCCCATTTTATATGCCAACAAGGATGCAACCAGGTTCCCATCACTGTAGTTGCCAATAATGAAATCAGGAAAACCCTGTAATTCAGCTGTAATCTCACTTGCTACATCCTGGTGATATATACAAACAGGTTGTTATTTTTACAGCAAAATTAGAAAAGGCATGTAAACAAGATTACCAACATAAACAAACGGGCACTTTTTACAGTACCCCAAGTGCCAACTGGAGAGCTAAATAAGCTAGAACATGATAGGGAAGAGATTGCAGCAATTGACTAAACTAGCAGTAGAATTGTAATGATAGTGATGGGAAATAAGCAAGATAGCACAAGGCAAATAGAATTGGAAACAGCAGCGACTAAGCAATTGGCATGGAGAAGACAAAAGTATTTCATACAGAGAAGAATTTCTTATGGGGGTGACAACTACGGTGGTTTTGAGGAGCAGATGACTTGATGAGGATGGAGATCTAGGATGGTAAAAATAAAATTTGATTATGACGGTAAGTATATTTAGTAGATTTCATTAAATGGAACATAATAAAGTAAGTAAATTTAAAATAGATCTTCGGGTTTAAAGTTAATCATATATTCTTTTATGGACATAAACTGTATGCCAGTCAACTGCTTATTAAGAAAAATCACTCAATTTAAGCCTCTCCAGATTATAATAAACAGGAGAAAACAATTAATTAAGTCAAAGGTAAGCATTAATCCAACAGTTGTGTGTTTATATAATGGAGATGATTCCTCTTATTCATCATCTAGAACCATTTCCTTATGCACATCTATTTGAAACATCATTCTTGTTTACAGAGCTTACCTCAGCAAAGGTCTCCAAATAAGGCCATACATCAAACCTTGAGATCCATTTACAGAGAGTTCCTTTCTCTGATCTGAAAGGAACCCGTAAAATATGAGTGTGTTCTGTTCCACTGACTCTTTCAAGCCGCTGGTTACATGTAGTCCCTTTTGCATCAGGTATCAACCTGGTGACCTTGAAGAACCAGCCAAAAGGTGTTAGACTTAATGAAAAAATAAATAAATCAAAACAAATGAACAAATAAGAAACCAACATGACCTAAAACTAAATACACTTACGATAAGAATTCTAGGAGTGATGTCCAGTCCTTGCTTCTTTATTCTAAGAAGCATTTCATGCTCCAAGGCTCGCACTTGGTCCAGAATATAGACAACCTTTAAATTGTACAAGGAAAAAAAAAAGCTAAAAAGAAGTTTAACTAAAGGAAATGATATCCACTTTGTGATTTATTAATTCATTGTAACAGTTAAACATGAGTTCATGCATAAGATAGGAAGAACTAGTTTGAGCAGGTGAACAAAGAAATGAGGGAAGGTGAAAAAATAATATCCACATTTGTGGCGTGCATTTAGCGTTATAAATACCTGCCCACCAGTGTCAGGCAGACCTAAAACATTTGCCTGCCCAAAGTATCCATGTGGAGATAAGATGACAACATTAAACACCATTGGTAATCTCCCAAGGAATCTCTCTAATGTAGAGGGATCCGGAGCCTGAAGGATGTCCAAGAGAAGATGCATCATCTCCAATACATGCTCTGCAGTATCACCCCAACCTTTCTCAAAACCCATTCCTTGTAGTCTGCAAACATGGAAAAACAGAAAAATAAGGCATAGAAACAATATGTTCTACAACACTGGCCTGATTGTGTTTTCCATTAAGAAAAAGGGCAAGCAAATGAAATATAAGATATGTAGAAGGTTACACATATTCAAATTCAGAAAAGGGTGTATCAGGTGGAAGCTTAGAAAGATGATCCTCTGCCTTGGCCAGAGAAGACTGAAGTCGGGATATGCTTTGAATGCGATCATTCAACATCAATGTCTGCATATTATGCATAATCAAATCATCTAACTTCACAAAATCTCCAAAGAAAACAAAATCCATTTAGATGTGCTATATTTTCAACTAGTATTAATTCCATGGTTGATAATAGAAATTCACTCTAGAAAAATCACAAATTAAGATTGAAATCAGTTTAAAAGGGATATCCAGTCATAGCACACTTACATGCCCTTTGTATCTGTGTGCCCGAAGGAAATCAAGTAAGGGCTCCAGACAGTCTTTGTTCCGGAACATAATTGAAGAAAGGTGACGGTTGAGGAACTGAACACCATTACCTATAGATGAAGACCGGTTGGGGCGAGGAAAAGTTGCATTGAATGGTTCAAAATCAAGCTCAAGCACATATCTGTCATTAGACCTAAAAAACATACAAAAACCAAAAGATTTTTTTTTTAAAAAAAAAACATGTACATAAGAGGTTCTTAAAATTACTAATTTTAATTCAGAAAATGCATAAACACAGAGGCTACTTACGGCCCATCTACAAGTTCTTCTTTGAAGCGAAGGTATTCAGAAACACTTAATTGCTCCACGCTAAGATCATACACATTAACACGGACATATTCCCAAACACCTGGTCTTGGACGAACTGCTATAGCCACAAATGGAGGCAGGACTATAGCTTCCTGTCAGCAAAATATACACAAAATAAAACACTGCCCAGATATTCAACCAACTTCAGTTAACTGTTTGGACACACTTGATTCTTATTTCGCGCGGACACGGAAAAAAAATCTAGAGAAATATAAAACTAATGGATGGTCCACGGCTCTTTAAGAACAGAGGAATGCTCAAGCCTTAACAAGAAGTTTCCTGGAAGTCCGATGATTCGGAAATGAATGGAATTAAGAAAACAAAAGAAGTAACAAAATAAGCATAAGGAACTTTGAGAAGATATTGAACTAAACATCATAATTATTAATAGAAAGCAGAAATGGACCTGAGCAGATTTAATAATTTCGCCAAATGGACTATCCGTGAGCTGCTCTCGAGATTCATCCTCGCCAATAACGTTGTCGAGCTCGTCGATCAGTTCATGCGGTTGCAGAATTCCTTTTCCTTGCTCCACGAACCTATAAAATCCAATAAACACCATCGCTATTCAAATATTAGACCCTATCCATACTTAACAAGCAAAAGAGAGAAATGGTTATGATCAGAACCTGGCGAGGAGAGAAACGAGTTCGTTACGGTGAATAGAAAGAGTGTCCTCTACGCGCTCTCTGACACTTGGAATTCGACCTAGCTTAGGGGCTGCCATGATTTGCTGTGTTGTGCGATGAATCTTCTCTAGCTTCTATGAAAGTATCCGATGATCAAGTAAAAGAAAAAGCGAAGGAAACTAGTAAGCCAAGAGGCAGGAGTTATTATATATAGTGACAGATAGCAAGCGGTGGTCAAATTGTATTGGTGCATACACTAAAAAAAAGGTTCTACAGTTAATAACGAAAATGCGTATTTCAATTGAGCTTCTGTTTTGAATGCGACGGCTTTGCGATCGTGTTTGGGACGTGAGAAAACTGCTATGAAAATACCAGTGACATGGGATAAACAGTATTTTGCCACGTCAATTACAAATATTATTAAATATATAAATACGCCGCGCATGACACTATTTCAATGTTTTAATACTTGACCGATTGACTTATAGTCCACGGCCCAGAAGAAGAAGAAAAAAAAAATGCAAAAAAACACGTTAATTAACATGTCTATCTAGTATTTTGTTAATAATTCATTTTTTTTTTTTTTTTTTAAATCAAAACTTACCCGACCTGATCTCTTCAAGTCATTTTCAACACTAATCTTATGTACTGTTAATATTTTTGGATATTCCTTTATATTCTACCTTGCCGAGCTCCTTTTGGTGCGGCTGTTTATCTCAACTTGCCTGACTTAATTATGCGCCATGAGTAATAGATAACTTGTGTGCTTTTATTAGTAGCTCGTGATTTATAGAGGATAAGGTGGGCCTCTCACTATAAAACATCAAACGCCAGCTGATTTCCGGAAGCCCCGGTTTGCCAATAATGATGGTAAAATGCCTGTGGGATGAGGCCTTGCAAGCCCCTCTTAAAAAAAATAAAAAAAGTTTAAAATAGAGTAATTTTTGTAAAATATAATAAGTGTTAGAAAAAAAAATATTATTAAAGGGTGAGGATAAGATTAAACTTCCTTGCCTCCTTTCCGTTGTTTTTCCTAATGAATATATTAAAAGTAAAATTTAAGTATATATTTATATATTAAGTAATTATTTATTTTATAATTTATATTTAATTAAGACAAGTTTTAAACACTTAAATGCTTATTCTAGTAGTATATCATGTGCATCCTTGTATTAGCTTAAGAATTTGAATTTTAGTTAAAGTCAGAGAATTTAACTTTTATTCCTCTAATGTTGGAAGGTAGTTATCAACACAATATGTTTTTATTAAAAATATGTTATTGTGTTGTCAAATAGTTATTTGATAGATTACACTAACACAATATGTTTAATAATATGTTATTGTGTTGGCAAAGAATTATTTGATAGATTTGTAATTTTTCCTGTTGGGAGGTAGTTATCAACACAATATGTTTAATAATATATTTTTGCTAATAATATATTATTGTGTTGGCAGATAATTATTTGATAATTTTGCAATTTCCTCAAGGGTTGGGAGGTAATGATCAACACTATGTTTAATATTATATTTTTGTTAATAATAAATTATTGTGTTGATAGATAATTATTTAATAGATTTGCAATTTCCTCCGATGTTAGGAGGCAATTATTATGTTAAGAGGTAGTTATTGTGTTGGTTTAATAATATAATTCTATTAATAATATGTTATTGTGTTGGCAGACATTTATTTGATAGATTTGCAATTTGTAATATTTGGCAATCATTATTATTATTTAAAATTTGTAATGTGATAATTGTATTAAAAATACTAGGACATACTTTAATAATATATTTTATTAATAAAAATAAAAAATAAAACCTCTTAAAATCTATTTTTTTCTTTATTGTAAACAAATTTTTTTCTTTTGAGTTGGGCGGTTATTGATTTTAATAAGAATATAAAGTAATTAATAAAAAAATCTATAATGTTAGGCACTAGAACATTATTTAGATTCTTTTTTTTATTTTTAATTTAATTTGTTAGTTATTTACTAATTACTATTCATATTATTATATTATTCTAGTTTATTGGTTTGATTTTTTTTCTTCTTAATTATAATAGAGAATAAAATTTTATATTGTTAAACTTTTTGAATATAAATTAGTATTTGATATTAATAAATAAAAAAATAAGAAATGGAGTGGTTCACTCCATTAAAGTTTTTGAAGAATATAGTAAAAAAAAAACATGACATAAAATAAGAAATACAATAGGGTATGGAAAAGGCTTTTCTGGCCTTATCCTACCGATTGCCATCTTTATTTGCAAACAACAAACTATCCTCCAAATTATCTTATAATAATATGAGCAATATTACACATCTTAGTTAATTAATTCAAAATTTTAATTTATTGATGAGATGGCACGACGTAATAATTATTTTGAAAATTATCCAAATAGTACTACTCAATGAATTAATGCATTACCTAAAATAAATATTTAAGATGCATAGTGTTACTAAACAATACAATATCGTTGACTTTAATTTGAATTTTATAAAGTTTAGTTTGGTTTAGTAGCGAAATTATTGGCATGGCAAGGCAACATTTTGTTTTCTTCATTGTTTTTTTTTTTTTTGAATGAAGGAATTATAATAATTTTTAAATATTTTTGTACCACCTGAAAAAAAGAGGGGGTCAAACTCAAGTGAAAATGTAAAACTTTGAGGGGCTCAACCAACTTGACTGAGCCCTGACTGAGCCCCCGTGCTCTTCCTTCCTTCGTTGTTTTTGTTTTGCTTTATTTGTGAGAGACTATGTCACTTTTACAAAGGCATATTCCATTAACAAATGACAGTGTTAGTGTTCACTTTTTACATCTAAAAGTGTTAATTATATTTTTCACGATCCGAAGATGTTTGAAATCAAATATCAAAACAATATACGATGACTAAAATTTGGATTTAATAAAGTTAGTTTGGTTTCCTTTTTTTTTTTTTTTTTTTGCTGTTTCTTGATTTTGTTTTGCTTTATTTAAAGCGATGCCGCTTTTGTAGGGCATATTCCAAATGTCCATGTAAAGATGTGGTTAAAATCAATATCAAAAAGTTTTGAAGTTTGAACAGAGCAGGCCAACAGGTAAGGCCCAAAATCCAGGCCGAGTTAGTAATGAGTATTTTAGATCAACATCTTTCGGATACTAGAAGGAAGGATAGAGCTGAAGGATACACGGAACTCCAAAAGATAAAGTGCATGCATTGAAGGAGAATCTCTTTTAAGTCCTGACGCTCAAAACGAAGTGGAACTACGTATAAACCATAGCCCTGAGATGTTTGGCTGCTTTTTGTTTATTGCACTTTTTTTTTTTCAAAGAAAAGAAAAGCAGCTCGAAAATTGACCCTATCCAGAACCAGAAGGCTTATCATCATCTCTATTACTTCAATATTCTGCACCGACTATCAATTGCTTCTGAAAATTCAATAGAAATCCGTTTATTCAGTAATTTCACCAATCATTGCTTGAAATCTTTTAGATCGTGTGGCCTTTATTTCAGATCTGCATAAAACGTATTTGAGATGTTAAGAGTATCAATTAATTCAGGGACTTTGCGATAAGACTTGCCAGGCAATGAAGGGTATCTCTTCATGTTTTATCTTTTATGGCTTTTATCACATGCTCAAGGAATTCTCGTCCATAAGTATCAAACCTCTTTTCAAAAAGCCAAAAGACTTGGAACATTTCTCAATTAGCATATGTTCTTGATCCCGTATTCTTTTCTCCACTTATCCCAAATGAATAATGTTCTGTTGGACAATATTTGAAGACGTGGTCAATTTATCAGATGGATCGACCTCATGCTTTTCAACACAAAGTGCGGTATCGATATTTTACTAACTTTATTTCTATTATTTTTTTATATGTAGGGAGAGATTCAAATTCAAGAGAAGATACATTGCCGATCTTCTATCACCAAACTATTACCATAAGTGCACTTTATTATTACGTTTGAATAAGAAGCATTTGCAGTGAGTTGAATAATGAGATAAAATGTTATTATTATGTTTGAATAAGAAGCACTTGCAGTGAGTTGAATAATGAGAGAAAATGTAAAGAGCGAAACTTTCTCTTTTTTTGTATTGATTTAACGAAATAGTATATATTTTTCAGCTTACGTATATTATGAACTATTGGGATTATATACAAAAACTTAACAGTTACAGTTGTAATTATATAAATGAGTAGTTGATGTGGTTTTTGATTGGTGACTCAGCCTTTACTGTTATTATTATCATCCATTTGATTATCTTGAGTTATATTTTCATTGTTTTGATTTAGCCACCTCAATTGTGTCATTATCAGTTTGTACATTGTCAGTACAGCTTCTTTTGCTGTTATTTTTTGTAATGCATTTTGGTTCCTTACTCTGCAATCTGCAAAGTCACCTTCTGCTACCCTGTAACTTGGTGTTGTTTATGCCTTGCTTTGCAGTGTCCTTTTGCTGGTATATAACGACTGCTGCAAGGGTTAAGGCTTGAGTCCATGATGTTTGGTTCGATATTCCAACACCCTTCTTCAAGCTAGATGTTCTGTGTTGAACATTTTACTTGCTTCTCAGGAAATTGAACCTATCATAGCTGAGAGGTTTAGTTAGAATATCTGCTGGTTGATTTAGGCTTGGAATGAAGTTGATCTCTAATTCTCTATTGCATACTTTGTCTCTTACAAAGTGAATATCTATCCTATGTGCTTTATTCTTGAGTGGTACACGGGATTAGAAGCCAAGGCAGCAACACTAGTGTTATCAGTGTAGATGATTGGTGTCCCATCAATTTTTAGCTCCAATTCTTGTAATAGACTAGTTATCCAGCTGACTTCAGCACTAGCATTGGCCAAGGCTCTATATTCAGCCTTTGCACTTGATCTTGCAACAACTTGTTATTTTTTAGAACTCTAAGAAATTAAACTTCCACCAAGAAACATTAAATAACCTCTAACAGACCTCCTGTCATCTGTATCACATGCCCAATCTGCATCAGTGAATGCAGAAAGTTCTAGTGACTTTATTTTCTTTAATTTCAGACCATAATCTATAGTTTTTTTGAGGTACCTGAGTACTCTTTTGTAGGCTGCCTAATGAGGCTCAATGGGCTCACTCATGAATTAACTTAACTTGTTTACTGCAAAAGCCAATTCAGGTCTTCTTAGTGTTGCATACTGTAGGCTTCCAATCACACTTCTATAAAGAGTAGGGTTACTGAATGGCTTTCCTTCGGTCTTGGTCAGTTTATGCCCTGTACTCAGTGGGGTGCTTACTCATTTACTATCCTCTATGTTGGTTTTGTATAGCAATTCTCTAATGTATTTGATTTGAGACAGAAAAATTAAACTTTTTGTTCTGGACATTTCTATTCAAAGAAAGTAATTTAGGTCACCAAGGTCTTTGAGGGCAAAGTTTGCACTTAACTTATTGATTAGCTCTTGAATTGAATCTTCATTGCTGCTTGTAAGGATTATGTCATCCACATAAATCAGCAATAGGGTGAGTTCTTGTTTATTTCTTCTGATGAACAGAGAGGCATCACTCTTGGTTGCTGTGAAGCCTCAGTGTATGAGTGAGGTTTTGAGTTTATCAAATCAGGCCTTTGGAGCCTATTTAAGACCATAGAGAGTCTTATGAAGTTTACAGAAAAAATTTAGTTTCTCTTGATCTTCATATCCTTCTGCTTGCTGCATGTACACTTTCTCTGTCAAGTCTCCATTCAAGAATGTATTGTTGATATCAATTTGTTTCAGTTTTCATTCATTCATCAAAGTTAGGGTCAGGATGATTCTAATTGTGCAAGGCTTTACAACTGGACTGAAAGTCTCATTGTAGTTAAGTCCTACTGTCTGATGGTATCCCTTGGCTACAAGTCTAGCTTTAAACCTCTCAACAGTTCCATCTGCTCCGTGTTTCACCTTATAGACCCATTTGTTTCCCACAACTCTCATGTTGTGCTTGTAAGGTACCAAGGTCCATGTGTTGTTCTTGATCAGTGCACTGAATTCTTGATTCATGGCTTTCTTTCAATTGGCATCCTGCAATACAGTCTGCACGTTTTTTGGTGTAGGGTGAAAATTTGGTTTTGACACAAAGGCTTTTGGTTTGTAAATGCCAGCCTTGGATCTTGTGATCATAAGGTGAGCATTCTGTGTTTGATGTTGTTCTTGGTCTGGTGTTTCAGGTGGTGACAGTGTCTGTGGTGCTTGAGTGATTGACATGGGAGAGTTTGCAGTTAATTGCTGTTGGGGTAATTCAGGGTTGTGTAGAGCTTCTGTAGTTTGACAAGTTGTGGGTTCTGTAACAACTGCATTTTGATTTATGTTTGCTAATTGTTGAGGGATGGTTGAGAAGATAAATTGGGAATACAGATCAATGTTGTTACTGTGATCCATTGCCTTGAACTCTTTACTTGACTCAAAGGGGAAAGATTCTTCGTTAAACCTCACATGTCTAGCAACATATATCTTACCAGTGGGGTGCTTACATACATATCCTTTGTGCTTAGATGTATAGCCTAGAAAGATATATTTGGAAATGTGAAAATCAAATTTGTTTCTGTTGTATGGTCTTAGGAATGGGTAGCACTCACATCCAAAGGTCTTTATAAAGAAATAATCAGGTGTTTGATTGAACAACTTTTCGAAAGGTGACTTATTGTGCAGTTTCTTTGATGGCAGTCTATTTATGGTGTATGTGGCTGTGTTGATGGCTTTCCACCAGTAATTTAGAGGTATATGTGCTTGTGCAAGTAGTGTAAGGGCAGTTTCTGTTAGATGTCTGTGCTTCCTCTCCACTTTTTCACTTTGATGATGAGTGTGAGGGCGTGAGTATCTTTGGTTTATTCCTTCAGTCTTTAGATAGGTTTCAAATATCTTAAACTCTCATCTCATATCTGTGTGAATGGCTTTAATTTGGTGTTCAATGAGTTTTTCAATATGAGCTTTGTAGCTGATAAATGTTTCAAGTGTTTCTGACTTAGTTGTGAGAGGGAACCCCCTAAGTAAAACTGGTATAATCATCAACTATTGCTAAGTAATATCTATAGCCTTTGTTTGACAATATGGGTGCTGGTCCCTAAAGGTCCATGTGCAACAATTCAAGTGGCTTGCTGGTTTTAGTTTCTGTTTCTTTAAAAGTCATTCTATGCAGTTTGCCATATTGACAAGCTGAGTAAAGAGGCATCTCATAGTGAATTGCAGTGTCTTTATTGAAAATATTTGTGAGACCTTTACATTTTGAGATAACTTTCTTGAGTACCATTACACTAGGATGTCATAATCTTCTATGGAGTAGTTCTATTTCATATTTGGGCCTCAAGGTTTCTCTTGTAATGCCTCCAACAGACTCTTGACTCAATTTTTGACACTTAACATTAGCATCAAAACAAAACGAGAACATGAAATCTGGACCTTTAAACTTGAACTTTAAGCTTTTGACTTTTGGTTGAAGTTTATGGTAGACTCTTGACTTGGGCTTGGTGTTGACAGGTTGGTGACACTGGTATGACACTGCAGTTGGTACAAACCTTCTCTAACCACCCCTAAAAACATCACACTCCCTTGTGTCTTGTCCTTCACCATACAATATGTTTTGTTAAACTCTAGCACAACATCATTATCTTCAACTAATTTAGATATACTTATGAGGTTCTTGGTAATTTCTGGAACAAGCAGTATTTCATTGAGGACTAACTGTTTTGTGTGGTTAGCAGTGTGTGCAGTGAGTTTTGATCTACCAATGTGAGTGATGCTTAAGTTTTGACCATTACCTACAACCAGCTTTTGATTTCCCATGTATTGATTGCTGAGGGTGAGATTTGCCATATTATCGGTCACATAGTTTGTTGCACCATTGTCAAGGTACCATGATGAGTCTTCATTGTTTCCTGTTGGAGCTACTGCATAGGCTTTCTTCATCCTGGGGTTCTGAGTTATCTTTGGAACAAAATCCTTTTTGAACCTGTGTCAACACTCTTAAGCAGTGTGCTTGTGTTTGAAATAGATTTGGCACACTTCTCCCGAGTCATTCTCACCTCCATTTTGTGTTCTGCCTTCTCCAATATTATTGCCAGAGTTGAAGTTGCCTTTGTTATAGTTGTTGAAGTTGTTCATTTTCTTTTTGGCATTTCAGGTTTTCTTCTGGTTCCAGTTGTGTTGGGCAAAATTAGCATTGAGGTTAGCTGAAGCATCAAATGTGTCCTAAGTGACATTCTGCTCAAGTCTATGTTCTTGAGTCAGTAGCAGGAGTAGACTTCTACTAATTGAAGCTTGTCAGCTCTGGATGTAACATTAACAAAGACAGGATCATAGGCATTGCCAAGACCTCCTAGAATGTAGTCCACAAGTTCCTCGTCAGTTATTGCATATCCTGCACACCTGAGGGATTCAGCAATGCTCTTTATTTTCATGTAATACTGAGTTATACTCATGGAATCTTTTTTGGTTGATTGAATCAAGCCCTTGAGATGTATGAGTCTTGCATTTGAGTACGAAGCAAAGTGTCACGCCCCATACCCAAAAGATCTGACACACGACATCACTTACATTCATTCACTGCATGTGCACTCATAAATAATATTACAGAAAATTTTTAACTTTCATTCAACACAGGAATCCTTAGCAAGTTGCTAGTAAGTTCAACATTAAAATCAACCCATAACCTAATATATAAATATAAACTTCTCTTGACAATATTTAAACATTCATTTCAATTTCTTTCAGAATTATAGCAATTGAATTATGACTTGGACAATTATTAAACCGGAGATACGCAAAGTTTTCTCAGAGATTAACACTCTACTACGTCACCAGTAGCAACTTTGTTACCGGGAACCCAGAATATATCCATTGCAAATTCTTGCTTAAAATCATCCTATAACCACACTTTATAAAACTTAAACCAAATCCAATCCACACACAATGAAATAATACATAAGTATTTATTCAATCGGGACAAATCAAATATCATATCTCACGTGTCCCCAAATGAAACACTCGGTAACCTAGCAACTTATGGAACCCAAGAAACAGCAGAAGCCTTGCTAAATCCGCTAAGCACACATGCACCTTATTTACCTAAAATCACCATAAACTATAATGAGTATAAAACTCAGTAAGCATACTAGTTTTTCATATATCAAATACAAATACATATATGTACACAATGCATATGTATGATATGCTGTGATCAATCAAAATCATAATCTTATCAAATCATATATCATGTAAGCGCTTACACATTCTTTCAAAACACATAATAGGAATACCATAACTCAACTACTACTTAGTAGGACTTACATATCACATATCACATAATAAGCCAAATGTCACTCGTAGGTGACATACCGTATGAGAGGAATAGTACAAGTGAGGCCTTTATATTACACATATATAATGCTCATGCCCGAAGGTAAAAGCCAAACCCTCACCCTGATCATCGGTGAGTCCTCTCACATGCACCAATACGCCACCACACGAATGTGATGACTCACTCTTCCTTTAGGTACCAATAGGATCCTTCCTACATACGGAACACATAACATATACCAATCCCGAAGGAAAGGCCACACATAAAGGCTCCACAAATCACATAAAATGCCTATTAAGTTAACAGTGAGTTCAAGTACCCTCAAAACACAAAATATTTCTCATGGACATATTACACTTCAAAAGCTCTCTTTATTAAACACATTTCACTTTGAAAGTTAACTTTAAAAAAAAATACATGTATGTCATGTATGTTCATGCTCACATTCATAAATACATATCTTCATATTTCATATCAAAATATAATTTGACATAACATAAACATATTCCTAACCACATTTACAAGATCATACAAAACAATTACTACGTTTATTGTGATTTCAGTAAAAAGTTTAGTATACTTACCTCTTAACACTTTCAGCTACAAGACTTAAATCTCCTTAACCTATCAATGGAGATTAATCCTTTCATAAGCCTCACAATTCACACAAAATACTTTAAATAGCTTACAAAATTATACACAATGCATTTATCACATCAAATTGGTCTAAATACTTAGTTTCTCAAAACTTGTCATTCTGACCACTTATACTTAACAAAAATTTCTAATACATCAAATGATATTCAATTACTCCAAAATTAAAATATACCATTCTTAACCCATATATACTTCTTATATGTGAATATTATATCAAAATTCCTACACAATCCATTCCATACATACCATCGAATCCAAACTACTAACCTGACAAGATCAAGATACTTACTGAATAGTATTTAATCTCCCAATTTTATAAAATTATATACTAACTAAAAAATTATAAAAATACCACATAATTACTCTTAACACATATCTAAGTCCATCATAAATATTTCACTTTCAAATCACTACCAAAAGTATTTTAAAACTATTTTATTCCATAGCTTTAAAAATCTGTTAATTAAATACTGCAATGAGCTGATACATTCTAGAAAATCATAACACTTCAATCACATTGATCTAAATTCTCAATTCCGAGTATATCACATTAGACATATAAAATTATCATATTACATAAATTCATAATTTTTGAAGATCATTCAATAGGTCAAAAATTATTTTCCACTGTAATATACTGTTTATACAGGAAATTTTCAGAATTTTAGGGTCATTTTGGTAAATTCACTAAAAGTTCAATTTCCAGAATTTTCAATCGATTCAAAGTTTCAGATGATCCTAAACATGTCTAATTTTATATACTCAAAATTCAAAACCAGAATCGAATCACAATAATTTATAAAATTCCTAGATCAAGAGGCTATCCAACAGAAATTCTACAATTCATCATGATTTATCAAGCTATCTTATAGATCATCATCAATTCTCATAAGATCTTATGAAATACACAACAAATATTCAATTATATATATTTCTAGAAATCAAAACTTAAAGGAATTAACTTAATTAATACCAATAAATTGAGAAATAGGTATGATATACCTCTTGAAATTTAAATTTTCAATTTCCTCTTCTTTTTCTTCTTCTTCTCTTCTTTCTCTCCTCTCTATTTTTCTCTTCTCTCTCTCTAAAAGAGGTAGCTCGACCAAAATGAGAGAATTAGGGTTTTAAAAGTATATTTTTATACTAAGTGGCTAATTTTTGGTATTTACAAATTTACCCCCAAAACTTTTAAAGTATTACAATTTGGTCCCTAAAATAAATCTAAAGTCTTGCAATTAAACCCAATGCTAATAGTATTACCTTAACCTATACAAACACTATTAATAACAATATATAAATTAAGTATCATCAACATACAAATAAAATACGTATATTTATACATATATAAATACTTATTCTTACCAGTCGTGGATACTGGTTACTACACAAAGAGACTCTCAAGTGTTATCCACAGATGGAAAGAGTTTGAGCATTCAATAACAGCTCCTAGCATGTCCTCAGACAGTGAAGATAATAGCCATCCCATTAAGTTTTGGTCTTTCATGAGCCACACTTGATAATCTGAATTTTCTACTGTAACAACAAGGTTGTCATTAGCAATGGAGACATTTTGTTGTCTCGGGCTTGGTTTGCTGCCATCTACAAACCCCATCAAGCCATTTGCTCTTATGGTGGGCAGCACTTGTGATTTCTAGAGAAGGTAATTTGTGTTTGTGAGTTTAATGGGTGCAACAAAGATAAATGGTGATGATGGCATGGAGTTATTTAGTTGAGTGGTTGTGTTTAGGTTTGAGGTTGTGTTTGTTGAGCTTGAGGCCATTGTAATGGCTCTGATACCAAGTTGAATAATGAGAGAAAATGTAAAGAGTGAAACTTCTCTTTTTTTTGTATTGATTCAATGAAACAGTATATATTTTTCAGCTTATGTACATTGTGAACTATCAGGATTATATACAAAAACTCAATAGCTGTAACTGTACAAATGAGTAGCTAGTGTAGTCTTTGGTTGGTGACTCAGCCTGTACTACTACCATTATTATCCATTTGATCATCTTGAGTTGTACATTCATTGCTTTGATTTAACCACCTCAATTGTGTCATTATCAATTTGTGCATTGCCGGTACAGCTTCTTTTGCTGTTATTTTTTGCAATGCATTTTGGTTCCTTGCTCTGCAGTCTGCAGAGCCACCTTCTGCTGCCCTGCAACTTGGTGCTGCTTGTGCCTTGCTTTGCAGTGTCCTTTTACTAGTACATAACGGCTACTGCAGGGGTTAAGGCTTGAGTCCATGATACTTGGTTCGATATTTCAACACAATGCACTTCCTTATCCAATTTGGTCAGGGTTCGATGTTAAAACAACAATTCTGAAAAAAAAAAGATATATGTTATTGGGGATAGCAAAAATATTCGAATCCAGAAAAATTTAGAACCCGGCTTGAAAATTTTGAATTTTTTTTAAATTCAAATTTTTGCAAGAACCTATACCTGAATTCAGATTTTATTTATTTTATTTTTTAAAGTCTTAAATTAATTCATAAAATTTTAATCTTTAATATATATAAATTTAATAATTACTTTACAAAATAAATATTCTAAAAGTTCAAATTTCACATAAATTTGAAAAATAAATTAAAAATAAATTCGGGCTAAAATTCAAATTCGAATTTAAACCCGGATCCGAAAAAATTTGGATAAAATTTTAATTTTGAGTTCATTAAAAAAATTTGGATCCAAATCTAAATTAATCAAAACTCGGATTCGAATTTGAATTTTGTCATCCTTATACGTTACAATAGTAATTCTAAAAATAGGAATCAAGGGTCACGAGAGCAAAGTGGCTTTGAATTTAAAGTAGCTTTTTTTGTTACTCAACAAGTCTCTAAAGGACCCGTTGATGAGAGCTGATATCTAGATTCAAGAGATATATTATATGTAGGAGAAGCTAAGCTCAAATCAAAAATCAGTCATTAATTGGTATCGAATAATCTATTATGTATACCTGTTATAACTAAAAACCTTATTAGTTTATTCAGACTTGTTAGCACAAGTTAAAATGAGACTAAATAAGAACATCATTATCAACAAGTCTAGATAAGCTAATAAGATTTTTTGGAATAGCAGGTACCATAATAGACTATTCAATAACAATTAATGACTAATTTTTTATTTGAGCTTATAACTTCCCCTATATATGATATATTCAAATCATGGTCATTACTAATAATAAGTTTTTATTCGTACCTAAATACTCTTATCTTGTTGTTGAGATTGAAAAATGAGTCAAATGATGAATAGGTCTTGAATCCAAATACCAGCTCTCATCAACAGGTCCTTCTGAGACTTGTTGAGCAGCAACATAAGCTGCTCTATTTTTAGAACTACCTTGATATCCTGCCTTTAATTCCTATTTCCAGAATTATTATTGTATCCTCCATACCCATTTGACACCCTTGGCACATAATCTGAATTAAATTTGTAGCATTTGGCTGCAGAATAGCCATGCTTCTCTCAAATCTAGCATATTAGTTTAACACTTTCTATACTAAAGAAATTTCTACCTCTTGTCTAACCTGAACTCCTTTCTCTTTTTCTTTCAAAATTTTCTCTTCCATCTGAGAAGTAATTTCCACTTTTGTCCTTTTTAAGCAAGATTAGCTTTATATCCAGTTTGATTAGTTGTTTTACTAAAAGTATTTTGCAGCAATCTATTTTCTTGAATTAAAAGTATTGCATAAGCCTCATTCAAGCTTATCTCACAAATTCTACTTGTAACCAAGACTACGAGAAAGTCATTTTTTGAACCAACTCCAATTCCTGATACTAAGTACATAATGAAATCATCTTCATCATTTGCACAACCAACAATAGCTAATTCATCTATAATGCATTTCAATTTCAGAAAATACTTGACATTGTCATTTGGTCCTTCTAAAGTGATGACAGTTCATTTTCAATTGCACTTGAGCCAAATTGTTTTCTATGACTTTCCAAAGAGACAAAAAAATACTTTCTATTAATTACAAGGCCAAGCATGTTCTCGTGAATAGTTGAGAATAACTAACTCTTGCCCCATCTAGACTTCTAATTCAAGATTCTTAATTTTTTCAGATTCTTGACATGAATCAATTGAGTGTTGAGTAACTTGAGTTGCATTAGATCTATTCAGGAACTGATCTGGACACTTCAGATCTCCATTAATCAATCCTTCTATTCAATTAGCTCTAATAGTTATAAGAATTTGAGATTGTCAAATAACAGTTTGATTGATCAGTTTTACAATAGATGGAAAATGGATGGATTCTAAGTGAATTTTTGTATGAAAATTGCTGATCTAGTATTTGATGATCAAAATTGCTGATCAAAGTACTGATACCATATAATAGAAGTGCTTTAACCGTTTGACAACCGAAAAAGTGAGGGAAAATGTTTATTGAAATAAGAAAGAAGAAGAAGAAATGCTAAATGTAAATGAGAAGCTTTATTAATTCTTTAATTATATTTCAATTACAAGAAAAGCTCTTATTTATATAGTACTGGAGCTGCTTTGCTTTCTAACTAACTAGGAAATTTTGGCAGGAACATTCATGACAACCGGAAAAACTTATGCCGGGTCAGCATGTAGTACACGTGCTTGGCTTATAGAAAGCTTGGTGGCAAAATAAATAATAAAATAAAATAATATTAAGTGCGAGCGATGGCATTTGGATTGGTTGAAAGGCGGCAATTAATATAAATTGATTTAATATTTGAAACTGAGAGCAAACAGAAGAAATCTAAGCGAGAACATAAAGGAGAAGAAAGACATAGAGAGAGAAATTGAAAAAGAAATAAAGGAAAAATTATAGAATGTATCTGGATAGTTAAATTTACGTTAAGTGATTTAGGCGGGTAATGATTTTCTAGAATTAGAGTATTTCTATTCAAATATTTATAATACATATTATTTTATATTCTATGATTTAGGAGGACTACCAACAATTAATAAATCTCTAAAATTTAGACTCAACTCAAGATTAACACATTTTTTTTATGTATAAATACTTATATATATTTATTTTATTTTAATATAATAGTTTATGATTTATTTATACATTATTAGATTTCTTTTATCTATAATTTTTTTAGATAGGTAAGTTTTACACTAATTATTTATATTAGAAATGCTTTTAAAATTTATTATAATATAATTTATGAATACATTAAATATAAAAATATTAATCTAGAATAATTATATTTTTATGATATTATATAATAGTAATTTTTAAATTATCAAATACATACCATCTCTTTTAGTTTGTTCTGTCCGAACAATATAATAACTCTATTAGGTTTGACAAATTTAATTTATTCTACTAGAGCGATGTAATAATTTCACTGAATTAAACTAAATTAAATCTTCAATTTTGTTTATATATGAGTTTCTCCGTCAAATTAAACTAACTTTTTTTCGAATATAAACTTGTAGTAGTTTTCAATATTTATATAGTATATATTATATTCTCTGTACTATATTTTATATATATATTTAGCACAAATTTCATAATAATTTACGTTTTTAAAATTTTAAATTTCTAATATTACATTATAATTTTTAACTTTAATACAAATTTTACGATAACTTATGTTTCATATAAGTTTATTGATTACTCAATATATAATTTTATAATTATTTTATATTATAAATTTATACGTGTATATTACATATAATATTATTTATTATTAAATTATTATTTAAAAATTATTATTTATAGTACATATAAAATATATAAATTATATCCACCTATTCAGTCATAAATTCATTATTTTTTATATTTTTCTTAAATTGTTATAAAAATTTATATATATAGTCTTCACATTTTAAGATTAACCCACAATACATATAATTACATGATTTATTATATTTTATATATTTTTACACAAATTTATATTTTATTGAAGCACATAACCTCGATTAATCAAATACAATAAATAAAAATTTGTTAATCAATTATTTTTAGCAAAATCTACCTCAATTTTCTAGGTGGTCACGGGTCGTGTCCTATTACAGCATAACAAACTTGGTTACTTAGAGAGATCCTTTTAACAACCTTGCTGAGTCATCCGCTCAATAGCACTTCATAATAATCCCATCATCTCATCTCCTCAACAGCTAACCAGCCTCTTAACAGCTCTTAATCAGTAGCTCATCGGTTCATTTTCATCAACCTTACCAGCTCAACATTTTAGCTACATCAGCTTTATCAGCTCACTCTCCAATACCTACTGACTCGGTCAACTCTGTAATTACACCAAGTCACTAACACAACACTCATACAGATGCTCTCAGCTTGCCTACTCTTGTAGATGGATAAGAATTTTAATCGGCAGCACCACATGCAATGGCAACCGAAAGCGAAAAAGATCACACAGTCAGTGCTTTTTTTTTCCAGAATTTGGATAGAAAAGTGATAACCATGTAGCATAATAAAGTCAAAAAGTGGAATAAGAACGATGCTATAAAAGGGGTACACAACTCTTTGTCCTTGTATAGCAAAAACAAAACTCAGAAGATAAGCTGTTAGTAGTGACTGAAACTTAGTGGAATGGCGCCTCCTAAAACCGACCTCGCAAAAGTTGGGACTGAAGCCTTTGCATTGCTGGAAGAACACTGGGGACGAACAAGACCTTCTCTCAATCAGTGTCATTA
The DNA here is from genome assembly GCA_946807835.1 of Ailanthus altissimus. Lineage (NCBI taxonomy): Eukaryota > Viridiplantae > Streptophyta > Magnoliopsida > Sapindales > Simaroubaceae > Ailanthus > Ailanthus altissimus. The sequence goes on from OX327684.1 coordinate 30,310,857, forward strand.
TCAATATCAACCTGCTCAACCTCAGATTCAATATGCGACCCCCCAAATTCTTTATGATACAAGTGGTGATGAGATTGACTGCAATCAGGCAGCCAAAATGTATGGTGGTGTGGTGTTTACAGATTATCGTGTTAAAAAACCATCCACAGCCATGGCCACTGCAAGAAATAATGGTTTTGGCAGAGAAATGAATTCTTCCCCACCAATGAGAAGCTTTGTCAGGGAAGAGTACACAGTCTTCACTCACAGTGTTTAGCGTCCAGCTGAAAAGCTTTTGTATATGTACATCTGATATCTCACTGTACTTGTATGATCCGTAGCTATAATCTATGAATATAACTATGTACAATTACTCAAATCTAAAACATTTGAGACTTCTAGCATCAATTTCTTTAATATCTTTTGTGTCTGTCGTAATTTGTTGAATTGCATGATTAATGTGAGATAAAAATTAATCCTCGAAAATATATATCGAAACTTCAAGTTTTGAACCAGGAAATTAAACATGAAAAAAAGGTTATTTCATATTCAAAGTTAATTTTTTACTCTGCAATTTAGCACTAATATTTTACAATCATGAGAAGCTTGTTAGGAACATATAAGAAAATTAAAAGTAAAATGTAATTTATAAAGCTCATAATAATATACTTTTAAAATTTCCTTTTTTTCCTTCGTTGGGTCGTTAAAGCAACCTGAAAAGGTTTCTATGAAGTATGATAGTTGATGTATATGCTAAAAAATGTAAACTTCACTAAGTTAGATTATTATTTAGTTGCAAACCATCTGTCCATAGAAATTCCAATAGACTTACTATTTAAGAAAAATTTCTATTAGCGGCTAGATTAAACTTAGCCATTGAGCTCGCAAGTTCACTGTTAAATATTAACCACTGGAGATGATCTCTCTAGGTAACTACAGATAGACTAAGCAGTTAATGGGCGCTAGTTATAACCTCAAGGAAAATCTCAAGCTTATTTCCAACATCAAGACCACCATGGCCATTTCTTCAAATTCCTACTTAGAACAGAATCCCAACATGATATTTGACATTATTCACAAAGCTCCAAATACCCATTAATTCTTATCTATTTTATGAATTTTTTTTTTCCTGTCTAAACCAACATTAGTAGCCTTAGCAAGAAACAAGAAGAGAAAAATGTAAGTGGGATTATGACTAATTGCACATTATTTAACACCACAAATGGTCTGAGAATCAAGACATGGCCTGCATCACCTTTTCTTCAAGATTCAGGCATCTTTTTGAAAAATATTTTGGATAAGGTTCAGAATTCTATTATAATATATCGTAAGTATAGTTCCAAGAAACCTGAGGTATTATACATCTTAAATTTCTTACAACTAACTTCATAGCAACTTCACAAGCATATGATGCTGAAATAAAGTTTCATAAATCTGCCAAAATTTTGCAGCCATCAAACATGAAGGTCAGCCATGTTCATTACAAGAAAATTAGGGGAACTTCAACCTCAAATGTAGCTGTTGCTTTACAATGCAATTAAGCGGTTCCCTGTGAAGGCGTTGAATTGTTTGACATGAATTTGTTCTACAACGGCTCTAACTTGCAAGATTTGTAATTATCAGCTTCATGTTTGAATGCAAAAGTCAAGGTTGGCAGCAAGTTGAATCTACCAGCCTATGTCTAATTTCCTTTTGCAATGAATCATGTGAAAAATTAGTAGTTAATTTGTTAAAATTTGGTGATTTAAAATTGTATGCGAGTATAATTTTGAGTTGAAAACCAATGAGAAGTTGAAATGAGATTGAGAATGCATTGAATAAAGAAAAAAGGGTCAAAAAAGAAAAGCTGAAAGTAAAGAGGAGGTTAAAGTGCGAAAAAAGCCAAAGCCATATCACAGTGGCACCTAGGCACCAAGACATAGATAAATCCGGCGCTTAGGCACCAAATTGTGACGCTTAGGTGCTAGATTGTGGCACCTAGGCGCCGACTTGCAGGAAATTTCCTCTTTTGAATAGAATTGTGTCCCAAAATCAATTTTCAAACTCCTATAATGCATGGACTCTTATTCACCAACTAAAAATAGGGGTTTAAAGGGCCTTCTGAAACCTATATAAATCTTTGTAACCATTTAGAATAATCAAGTATTAGAGAAGAAACTCCAAAAGAGAAAGTAGAGAGCTAGGAAGCACTTGAATACTAGGTGTGTAAAGAGAATGTCATATGAGTGCTTGAATATTGTGTGTACAAGAAAGTACTAATAGATCATTTGAGAACTCATCTATTATTATATTTCTTGATAATCTCTTATGAAAGATCTTTGTGATCTTAGAGTTCTTTGTGAACTAATAAAAGAAACTAGAATCTCGTGATTCACCATAGATATAAACATTTATTATCGAACCACATAAATTTCTTGTATCTTGTATGTAATTATTTATCTCTTTGTATGATATTTTCTTATTCTTGATATACTTCTTATTGAAGTCGAAAACAAAGTACTTGTAGATTTTTAGAGTGCAAGCTAAAAACTCCAACAAGTGGTATTAGAGTTAAGGTCAATATCCAAATGGTATATTAGAACATAGGTTATTCAACCATGATAATTTACAAATATGAAGTTGAAAAGTTCAATGGATTGAATGATTTTAATCTATAGAAAATGAAGGTTATGGCTTTATTGGTGAGTCAATTGTTAAATTCAACCTTTGAAGAGACTTAAGTAACAACCAATGAAGAGAGGAAACTTGCAACATTTGAATCTAAGTCAGATAGAAAAACCATTCATAAGAAAGCCTATAGGTACTATAATTCTTTCATTAAGAGATAAAGTTTTGATGAAGGTAACTAGAGAAAAGACTGCAATTGATCTTTGGAAGAAGTTTAATGAGTTGTACATGAAGAATTCTTTGGAAAATTGTCTGCACATTAAGAAGAAGTTGTATAAGTTATTTGTAGTGGAAAATTTTCAATTAAATACCACATTGACACTTTTAATAAGATAATTATAGATTTTAAGATAATTGACATCAAGATTGAAGATGAAGACATAGCAATCATCTTGTTGTGTTTCCTACCTCCAAGTTATGAACACTTCGTGGATATATTCATGTATGACAAAGAGACTTTAATGATAAGTGATGTTAAAATCTCGTTGAATTCAAAAAAATCATGAAAAATATATGAGTTCAATAATGCAGCAGGTTTAACTGCAATAGGAAGAAATGTAAAGAACAATCAATTAAATGGAAGATCCAAGAAGTGCTATATTTGCAATAAAGAGTAGCACTTAATAATGGATTGTCCAAGAAAAAAAAAAAGGGTAAAGATGTTGTAATAGTCTATGAGGAGGACTACAAAGTAGCAAAATCTTTAGTCACTTCAAATGGAAAGTATACTAATGAATTGATACTTGATTCTAGCTGCAATTTCTATATATGCTCTAATATATCTTTATTTATCAATTATAGATCTAATATGGGTGATAAAGTACTAATGAGTAATGATATAAATTTGTAAAGTCACAGGGATTGGTAATATAAAGATGAGACTACATGATAGAAAAATGAGGAAGTTACTTAGTGTATGACATGTTCTTGGAGTTAGAAAGAACTTGATATCCTTATGAGTATTAGATCAAGTAGAATGTTCATTCAGGACAAAAAAAAAATTGAAAGTGTTGAAAGGATTTATAGTAATTATGAAAGGTGAGAAGCATAATAAGCTATATATACTTGATGAGAATGTTGTGGTTGGTTCAACATGGGTAGTTAAGGGAATGTAGACTAAGAGGTAGTAATGAAAAATTACTCACCGAAGTGATAAGGGTCAAAAGAGAATGTATTATAAGGGTGTTGATGGTAAGAATAAGCTTCAGTCATTGATATATTGTAGTCATGATGTCAAGAGTAACATTGGATATCATAATATGAGGACTACTGAGGGAAGATGTATTTATATCTTTAGAGACCTAAGTCACAATCCAAGTTGAGTTAAGTTTGTGCAAAGATTTAATTGAAATTAATGCTAAGTAAATTGAGCATTGGTGTGGATGGATCCTGAAAATTTTATTGAAAAGAATCTGTATCAAGGAGGAGTTTGTTGAAATGTAGTGGTTCAAAATTGTATTTGAGTGTGATTTTGAGTTGGAGAATAATGAGGAGTTGAAATAAGATTGATGATGCATTGAATGTATGAGAAATAATTGAAAACAGAAAGCCAGAAATGATGAAGAGCTTAGAGCATAAGAAGAGTCAAAACCACATCACAATGGTGCCTAGGCACCAAGACTTGGACACATCTGGCACTTAGGTGCCAACTTGCCAAAAATTTTCCATTTTGAATAGAATTACATCCAAAAGTCGATTTTCTAACTCTTATAATACGTTGGCTTTTAATTCTAACTAAAAATAGGATTTCTGAGGATCTTTTGAAGTCTATATAAACTCTTATAAACCTTTTGAATAATTAAACATTAGAAGAAAAAAAACTCCAAAAAAAAAATAGAGAGCTAAAGAGATCTCGAGCATTGGGCGTGCAAAGAAAGTGTCATAAGAGTGTTTGAGTATTATGTGTATAAAAAAGTACTAATAAAAATTTTAAGAGTTTATCTATTATTATATTATTTGATAATCTCTTATAAGAGATTTTTGTAATTTGAGAATTCTTGTGAATTAATAAAAGAAATTAAAATTTTGTGATCTATCGTTAATGTAAGTATTTATTATTGAACTATTTAAATTTTTTGTGTATTGTATATGATTTTTTATTTTTTTTGTGATTTTTTATTTTTCTTGAATATTTGTGATAGAAATTTTTTATAAAACACTTAAAAAATTTTGAAGTGCACGACTATGAACTTCAACATAATTCATTTTAACTTAGCGCCACCGCGTACATGTGCTTCGTGTAAAGCCGTTTGTCTTAACCTGTCAATTTTAGGAGGTATTGATGCAATAGAAGTTTGAAGCTTGAACATGCTTCCTTTATTGCACTACATGATTTAATCTGTGACAGAAGTTGTACAATGAGAATTGAAATGTTAAAATAGAGATTAGTCCAAGCTTAAGTACGAGTTCTTGCAATGAGTCATGCATCTAAAGTTTGTGTTGATTGTCTCTTCCTCCTAGTTTACCACGATTAATTTATATAAAACTAATGGTATTAGAGGAAAAAAAAATGCAGATAAAAGAAATGCACACCAGCTGAAATTTTAAGACCGTCAGCTAATCCTGCAAACGGTCTTCAAAACACAGATATTTAAGAAGTGAAATACCCGCAAAGGCTCGAAGTTCGCACCCACCTACGTATATGCATATGCTCATAAAATTGCCATTAAAAATTACATACCCGAAGCTGTTTCAAGAACGTTGGTAAGAGCTAAGAGTTGGAGATTTCTAGAGAAAGCGACAGGTAAGAGTTGGAGGAGAGAAATCATATTTAATAAGGAGAAATCCAGAGAAAGAGTGTGAAGCATAAAGAAAGAGGCAGCGGTCCTCTGTTTTTAAATGTTGTAAAGTCCATGGGTAGAAATAGGAAGAGCATAAACTCATAGGATTCGATGATGTGAACGTTTTTGAAAAGAACAAAGAATATTGGATCTATTATTATAAGTTATGCTTTCTACTTTCATAGTACCCTTGACCCGGCGAGTGGGATAGCAAACAGACGGAACTTTGGGTGATTTCGAAGTTGTGCGTTAGAACCCATGTCGGAAACAAGAATCACTATGCGGATATAAAGCCATCATTTTGAAACGAATCCAAGAGGGTAATATCTTTGGACGGGCATGAACCATATAGAAGCTAACCAAACAATAGACAAAAGGTCAAAACACATCAATTTATATCAATAAACCAATGAGAAGCATCTAATTCTTATAACAAAGATGATTAGAAAGAGGGAGAGCAGACAGAGGGTGATCGTGGTTTTGGAAGGAATCAAGGTGTGCGCAGAGAAGGTAGGTATTGCGCCTTTGTGGAAGGCTGAGCGACAAGTGAATAATGCAGATGATGAAATATTGGTCCTCACAGTTCTGCATGCTGGGTCCTCATTTTATAGGGGAGATCGTCAATGTAATCAATCATGTGAAGATGATCCATGCATCCAGTTCCTCCGCACGGAGATCAGTCATAGAAAGGAGGTTTACATGCAAATTTTCAGGCCTTTTTATGATAGCTGCAAAATGAAGGGAGTAAGTCATACAGTTCCCTGCACTTCAAGCCCTGGTGTACGACTAGCTTGAAATGGCTGTGGGAAGTCTATAGTTTAGAAAATCCCATTAATGCGTCGTCTACAAGTCAACTTCCTGAACAGAATTATTAAAAAAAAGTTTAGGTTTCAGTTTGCCATGATAATAATTCTACAGAACATAAAATGGAGCTTCCATCATGAAAGAGAATTAAATTGTCACAGTTGTATCTAATTGGCCGCTTCTTGTTTCTAAATTTCTTTTTTCTTAATAGAGGGAATAGCTTCTTATAGCCCATAGAGGCATTAACTCTGAACTTGTGATATCCCAGCTACCATCATAAATGACAGCTTTTATTGCAGGTGAAATTTCAGGTGAAGATTGCTGCAGGCTTCCGTCTAAAGGATATTATAATCGAGGAGGCTAACAATGCTAATGCCACTTGGATTGTAATGGATAGGTTTTGCTCCCCTTCCCACTTTTCCGCTTCCTCTCTGGATATTAATACAACAATTATATAATGAATCTGTTCAAATTGTATTAGTTCTCTAAGTCGTGACAATATGAATAACCCATGCTTAAAATTGTATAAGTCAGCCTTATACTATCTTTCAAACCTAATAAACTTAAACTTCTAGAAATAGTGACAGCCACAACCCAGAATAAAGCTTTTGCTGAGTCTCATACTATTTTGTCAATTTAGATAAATCGATATGAAGAAATATATTCATTGATGCAGTTGCTTTACCAGAGACCTCAGTTTCCGACTTAGTGGCACAGATTGCAATGTATCATTGGTGAGTGATGACGATGAAGCCATAGCTCGTGATCATCACCGGCATTCATATGATGGATCAGAATGTTCATTGGTGTTAGAAGAAAGACATGAATCAAAATCTCAAGAGCTCATGAAAAGATCCATATTACTACAGGAGCCATATTTTAGTTTTTCGTTGCCTGTAAAGTGGCCCTCTTCTTCATCCTTTTTGGCAAGCACAAGCAGAGAAAGCGAAAAGCAAACAATGTCTGAGGCACAAGAGGAAAATAAAAATATCAGAAATATGGAGCCACCCAAAGAGACTGTTCCACATGATGACAGTCTAGGAAAATTATCAAAGGTCAATATTATGCTAAGTCTGCCACTGCAACTAAGCTGGGAAGTCATTATGGAGATCACAGGTAAGTTTTCAACAAAGGCCTGTTGTCCAGCAAAATGCAAGAACGACAATGCTTATCTTGGGTATTTGAGCGAGCATCACTCATTTGTCCTGGTGAAGAGATTCAAAGGAGCTTCTAACAGCATTCTTGAAGCAGAAAAGAAAGCAGCATTGTCTATGCACCACAAAAATATACTGGGGTTGCTATGTTACCACCAGAGTGATAATGCTACAGTTTTAGTCTATCCGCATCCAAGAGAAGGGACACTAGACAATATGCTTTGCCGTGAGTTCTAACATCTCTTTATTTGAGATCACTGCAACCAATTCTTTTGAAAATCTGAGTAGTGAAAAAAATCACTGTGAATTTTCTTTTGATAATATCATTCATGTTGACTGAATATTTTTATTTAGCACAGGCTTGGGGGAAAATAAACTGAAATTAAAATTCCAGGAAAAGTTGAAGATAGCCATAGGAATTGCTCAAGGTGTTAGATACATGCACCAAGGGTGTCCTCGGGGCCCAATTGTTCATGGTGAATTACAGCTTCACAACATTTTGCTAAGACAGGACTTACGGCCACTGGTGAAAATCTCAAAACCAAGTTTCTTGTAAGGTTTATCATTTCTGTTTATTGACTGTGTGGCTTTCTTTCTTAATTGTGGATGTTGTAATAGATCTCTGGCTTTGGACAAGCTGTATGGCTTCATCTTAAACATGTGTCATCAATCCCCAATAAGAGGTATATTTTCAAGCCAATGGTTACTCTCGTAATTCCTTGCCATGAAACTTTAATTAAAGATTCCCTCTTTATAGTTAAAATTGGTTGAATTTAATTTAAGGTAAGTATATTTGGCTTAAAAAGGTATTGCTTCTGGTGTTAAAGGTGCCGTCTTGAGGAGTTATTAAGCTATGAATCAATGGAACTATTAAAATCAGATGTCTTCTCCTTCGGGGTTCTGCTCCTACGGCTGTTCTGTCGAAGATCAATGCCACGGGACGACAGAAGTTTGATTGAGTGGGTCAGTAGACAACTCCTTCATCATATGTGCTCATCGATCTTTTATTATATACGAGTCATTTAATCTTGCTGCTGTTTCATGTGCCACATAATTGTATGGCAATTTGGCAGGCTCGGCCATTGATATTGCAAAGAAAATTCCACGAGTTATTGGATGAAGACTTGGAGGTTTCTGACTTGCATGGAATTTACAGGGTAATGGCTGCTGCAACTCAATGCACCACCAGTAAGCCAACCTCACGACCCTGTATGAGCAAGGTACATAACCTCTACCATGCTGTTATAATATTCAAATCAATTTGTTCCTTGGAATTTTTTTCTTATGTATTTTTCCTTTGCCGTTCATCCAGGTGATTTGCATTCTTAAAGGAGAAAACTTTAGTGCTATACAATCATCTCCCTCCGATAACAGTCCACCTTGAGGAAGAGGAAATATATTCCAGGCTTGGATCCCTGAGCCAACTACGGTCCTGCGGACATTTAAGGGCTAACATTGAGTATTGTAATCATTCTATCTAGGCATCATCAATTTGCCGAAACTTTTGTGAAAAGTGGATAAAATATTAGCAAACAGGGAGCAAGAGCACGGAGTATATGTGCTTAGAATTTATGTAATTTTCCTGTACTCTGCCTAAAATATGTATTCCTAGAGCATCAAAGTGCCCCATCCAAGCAACTTTGTTTTTGCCAAAAGCCGTGTCTTATAAGAGTCCAAGAATTGTCAGGTTCTCACTTCAAAAAAATAAAAATAAAAATTGTGAGCTTCTACAACTTCACATTCAACTTCGTCTTCATTAATCCTGTAGTGAAGTGGATTATTGCGATGAACAAGTCTATATTTTTGGGAATGTTTGATTTGTAATTTAGTTATAATTCTTCATCTAAATAGAGATTTCAAAGATCGTAGGTAAAAATGTGTATATGTGTTGTTGGAAACAGCTCTTGCTATGATCTCAAAACATAGAACAAATTACACACCTTTATGGGAATGCATGCATCTTATTTTCAAAAGCATCGACGCTGTATACTAACCTCTTCGATTAGTTGACTTCGATACTAACAATGACCTGTGACATGACAGTCTCTCGGGAAAAAGGATAAACATGGAGTCTTAGTTCAGATATTTCAAATTCATCGCCTTGATAACCATGAAGTCTTAGTGGAGATGTTTCAAATTCATCGCTTTTGAAAGGATCCAATTCTCTGCTAGTATTTGTTATCAATTTGTCCTCTCCTCCTTATCCGGCTATTCGCCATTGGCTTCAGCGAAGCTATGGTAAGCTTTTTGTGCCGTGACGACTCGTTTGGTACCCCATACGCCATGCATATTGGGTTGAACATATTTTACAATTTTCCACTTGAGACATTTCCATGACAATACATATCCCCTTCTCAAATCTCAGCATACACGCACATAAAAAGACAAATATATCCTCTGTTTACATGTAGCTGCCAAAATGAGGGAGAAAAGCCCATGGACCTTTATCATTTTTCTTAATATTGAAATGCAATCCCAAACTGAATCATTCGACCACTTGTTCAGAACTTTGTTAAAGTCACCCGTGTGAGAAAAAGAGAATTTAATCACGCCACAATATCTGGCTATTTGCCAACTCAACCCAGGTCTTAAATAATTTCTATTATTAGCTTCACTTTTATTTTGATACAATATATGCAAAAAAGAAAGAAAAGAAAAGAAATGCACACCGCAAATTAGGTCTTATATAATTTCTATCATTACTTACTAGCTCGTCTTCTTAACTACAGTCACCACTGTTTCATGTCAAAAACTTCTCATTTTTTCTGAATTTTACCCCAAAAAAAAAAAAAGCTGCTCTTACCTAATCGCTGACGTAATGTTTCCCCAACAATAGATAGTGCTTCCAAAACAATGTGTATAAATTTTTATATGTTTACCATTGTAACTAACTAACTAGATTTAGCACATTGTTTTTAATTTAATGGGCTGTTACAGAAGCTATTCCATGGCGATGATAGGGCCTACCCAATCTTTTGCACCACCTTTCTTTTAGAAATTTTTCCTTTTCAAAAATTATATTATAATCTTCCCAATTTTATTATTTCATCGCTTTCTCTAACTGTAAACGCGACCATAATGTTCTGTATATCTTCAAGTCGTCCTAACTCCTACTTGACATAACATTTTCAATTGGTGCAATTTACGACAGCTCATGTGCTTTGTAGCGGGTGAGAGCGGTATGATTTGGTTTAGTATGTTTTAGAATCTCACTAAATTAAAAAAAATCAATATTTTTATTTTTAAAATCAAATTATACTAAATTATGTATAAAAATTAAATTGTAACAAATTGATTTAGTTTGGTTTGATTTAATTTTTTAATTTTTTTAAAAAACTAAAATCATTTATGTAATTATTCATATTTTGATGATTCAAAATTAAGATTGAATTTAATTTTAATTTGAAGAACATTAAAGAGTTGAACATGAGATCAAATACACGTTGGACGTATAAAAAATGTACGAAAATAGAGAGTCGAAAGTAAAGAGATGCTGAAAGATGTAAGGGGAGGTCGATTCTGGGTCTTGACACTGCAGTGCAACTTATTATTCACACTAGCACCACTTATTACTTGCACTAGCACCATAACACTAGTTTGGTGGCACCATAACGCCTAATTTTGAAAAAAATGTGAATTTTAAATTTTAATCATGTTTCAGTAAATTTTTTGATTTATTTTTTATGATGGCTCCTATTCTAACAATAAATAAGGTTTTTAAGAGCAATGAATAACATATATAAACTATTGTAATCCATTAGAATAAACAATGTATCAACAAGTAGAGAATAAAAAGTTGTAACAACTCTAGCGCTAAGTTTAAACACAAAAGAGTGTCATAAAGTATTTGAGCGCTAAGCAAAAGTATAAGAAAGTACTGATAGATATTTTAGAAGTTTATATATAATTGTATTCCCCGAGTTTTTCATATAAACATTTTTCATGTATAAAAAATTGAATTAAACAAGCGAGGATCTAGTGATTCACCATGGTTGTAAACCCTTGTATGATTGATTGTTACATTTATTGTATGGTTGATATAGTTTATTCTTTTTTTACTTGTAAGTTAAATATTTCTTAAAGTGTTTAAGATTTTATGGTGCTAAATATCGAGTTAAGAGGTATTAAAGCTTGTAAAAAATTTAATATATAGAATTAGTAATAGGGCTAATTTTTAAGTAGGATTGGTGTTAAAAGCTGATTCTCGCAATAATAAGAAATAAAATTTATAAAAAAATAAAGAAAAAAATTGTACATCAATTTTAAACACTAAATTAATAAAAAATTTATGAATTTAACAAATTAACAAAATTATTAGAAATTAAAGTTTATCTAAACAAATAGAGTATTAGTCAATTTTAAGTATGAATTAATTAAAATTTTATGAATTAAATAAGTTAAAAAAATATTAAAATTAAAATTTATTCAAATAAATAAAGTGATTATTGACTTTTAAGTATCAAAATAATTAAAATATATGAACTAAATAAGTTATAAAATTATTAAAATTAAAATTTATCAAATAAATTATATAAAAAAATTTGTGTAAAATTTTATTTATATTTTTCGGTTCGATTTGATATTTCAGGGATTAAAATAAAAAAATAAATCAAACCAAATTTATTCAAAATTGAAATAAAAAAATGGTTCAAATAATTTTTATACTTTAATATCAAATTAAACCGATTAATTAAATCCCATTCATTTTAATACTTTTAGTTCTATACTTTTTTTATCACTCCCATTGCTTACCGTTTTGAAAAAGATCTCCACTCTTACTGGAGAGTAATGTTGGTTGGTTTGAATAGCTTTGTTAAATCCAGGGGCAATACTGTCAATCAAACCGCAGCAAAAATGTAGTTGTTGCCTAGGTGTCTTATCCTGGTCTTCAGTGCGTAAAAATTTCCGTCCTACTAGGCACCAAACATAACAAAAAGAAATTTTCACAATTCACACCCAGAAATTACATAGAAAAAGAATAAAATAAAAATTGGAAAAAAATATAAAATAAAATAGAGAAATCCATTCAAAAAAATTTTATCATCACCTATAACTATAATAAAGCATAAGAAAAAAAGAACCAAAATATCTTTATCGAACGATTTTTGTGTGGCCTTGGCTAAGCTAAATTTCTCTCCTCTCTCTAGATTATCTCTTCATCTCCTTCCTTCAAATCCATCGATTATAATTTGTCCAAAACCCCCCTCAACATTTCCACACAAACACAAAACGCATCGCTTCATCGATACCGAACTCGATAGAGACAATCACCAAACTCTCTCTCTCTTTTCTAAAAATTTGTTCGAGTTATTTATGTTTGTGTATTGTTTAATGCTTAGTTCGATTCAATGAGATTGCCCTCCTTCATTGCAAATGGCTTCTGCTTCTTCCATGACAGGTTCGTTCTCTCTTTCTCTTTCAAATTAACCTTTATCTCTTTATTTGGCTACTAATAAAATGTGAGAAAATCAAGGAGAATTAGAAATATTTGTGACGAATCAACTTAACTTAGCGCGAATTCCGCGGCAATTTAATTTTATAGTGTCAGTGGAATGCGTGAACATATGTAAGTTACCGAAAGGCGATGCAAGTGGGAGATATTATGACTGTAGCGTTCTTTCCTGTGCTTGGAAAGCTCCGAGAGCTTTGACTGGTTTTCTTGCGAGCACTGCGCATCCTGCTAACTGTTCATCATTGTCCTTTGGTCCAAACGGCAGAAGAAATCGAATCAGTTCTGTAAGTTTCTTTTACTTCGAGTGTTTGTGTTGTTTAATTTAATGTTGAACTTAATTCGCGAGAAGTTGAAAATTGCTTTTAGGCAAGGTCTGAATTGAGTTTAGTTTTGTACAGAGGCTTTAGTATTATTTTATGCTTGTGTATAAAAATAATTTTTTCAGTGTACTTATTAAATATTTGCCAAAAACACTTTAATCATGCATTTGAAAGCATATGATAGTTGATTTCCGATACTTGATGTTATTGCCTTAATGTTATATTGGCCTAGTAAGTAAATCAGGTAGTATTTCCTTTTTTATTTTCAGAATAGTAGTAGTTTTAACACATCCATTTTTGTGGTTCAGCTCACTTGGCTCTAAGTGTTTGCATAATATTTCATTGGTATAGACTAGGTGATATCAGTGCAGTTGATAATATCAGTTGTGAATATATAAGCAGTAAATGTAGCTCACGGTTGAACAGATATTATTTATTTTCAAGTTCTGTTTCCTTTTAATTCCTTCAAGTTTTTCTGGTTCAAAGGCAAGGAAAGCATGGAACTTATTTTAAGTTCCTAGAAAGGCTGTACTGATAAAAATGATGTCATGTGCTTTAGTTTAAGCCCTAACATGGACAGTTTTCATGCTTATTAATCAGTCTCATGCTTTTGCAGAGATGTGAAGCCTTTGATGTAGGATGTTGGTGCAATGAAGCTCCTGACCCTGTTCTTCTTAGAAAACTCTCCAGATCAAATTTGCTTCATGTTGCTTGTAGAAGATGGCGGTTGTGTTACTCTCCATCCGTATCTTCAAATGAATTCAACGATGTTTCTCCTGAAAGGTTGTGGGAGGTATAATTGACCATTGTTTAACCTACTATTCTGTCATAATTATAATCCTGCAAACAGGCAATATGTTCTTTAGTATGGTCAGAGTTACTTATTAAAATGTAACTGTCTCAGGATCTTAGGCCTACCATATCATACCTTTCACCTAAAGAATTGGAATTGGTCCATAATGCTCTAATGGTAAAGCCTCTGCTTTTCTTGAAATTTATGGCTTTATTTTTCTAGTTAGTCCCATTTTCTATTTCTGAAGTAGTGATTATATCTAAATGTAGTCTTTTGGTTTGTCCAGCTGGCTTTTGAGGCGCATGATGGTCAAAAAAGACGGAGTGGAGAGCCTTTCATCATTCATCCAGTTGAAGTTGCACGTATTCTGGGTGAACTTGTGTGTTATAAAGAATTCGAAAATATTCTTTCATTTGGAATGTAATTAATATTGCAATCTGCAATCTAACTTGACTCTTTACTGATATTGTAGGAACTGGATTGGGAGTCTATTGCTGCTGGGTTATTACACGACACAGTTGAAGATACAAATGTTGTTACTTTTGAAAGAATAGAAGAGGAGTTTGGTGCTACTGTACGCCACATTGTAGAAGGAGAGACAAAGGTAAATTATTTATTTGTTGATACAGATCATCTATAGTCTGCAGCAACTCAAGTAGTTAATCTGTCATGTTGGAAAGATGGAAGAATATCCAGATTAATGATGGCAGTCTGATTTCCATTTCTTCCTTTTCATGGTTAGGTATCAAAGCTGGGAAAGTTGAAGTGTAAGAATGAAAACAATTCAGTACAGGATGTTAAAGCTGATGACCTACGACAAATGTTTCTAGCCATGACAGAGGAGGTGACCCTTGTCAACATAATCTTTTTGATACTAGTATCATTCATGTTAAAAGCGATTTGGCTACTAAACAGCTGCTATTCAGGTCCGTGTTATCATTGTCAAATTAGCTGACAGATTACATAACATGCGCACCCTGTCACACATGCCTCCGCATAAGCAGGTGGTATTTGCCAACTATAATTTGTTGTAGGCCATTTTGCTGTCATTTTGTTTTAACATTATTATTTTCTTTTCAGTCCAGCATTGCGATGGAGACGCTGCAGGTCTTTGCTCCCTTAGCAAAATTATTAGGGATGTACCAAATTAAGGTAAGCCCTTATGGTTCCTTCTCAAACTTTAACTATTTGTCCATTTAAATTCCAGATGTTAGTTTTGTGTTTACATTCTGGTGACTATTGATTTTGATGTAGAATGTAATGCATTATCTTAATTCCTGACTGCCAGGTTGAGACTTTTCATTTTAAATCAGAATGTCTGAAGTTGAGTTATATTCGAGACTTGCATTCTGTTTAGTCCCAACTACCAGTCCATGACTTCTTCATTGTTGAAGATGAGATGGATCTTTTGATGTTCTCATTGCATTATGAAAATTTATCATGTAATAGTTGGATAACTGATGTCAATCAACATAACCTATTTAGATTCTAACTTTGTAGATTGATTGAATAAGTATACACCAGCATTTTTTCTCTTGTGCCATCTAATATTTGGAGCTGCTGTAATCAATCATTCAATCTATTTCATTTGTCTTTATTTCTGTGTTAGCTTGTTTATGTTATTTAAAGTTTCAATGGTGTTATATTCTTGCCTTTCACTTATAGCTGAACTCAAACATTGGGGAACTGTGTCATTAAGTGCCATTCACATCCTATTTCTGGTTAATGGTGCCATTGTTTTCATCATCTGAATAATGCTGTTGTCATTGCAGTCTGAACTTGAAAATTTATCCTTCATGTACACAAATGCTGAAGACTATGCTAAGGTCAAAAGAAGAGTTGCAGATCTCTATAAAGAACATGAAAAGGAACTTGCGGAGGTAATCCTTTGCTCCTTTTGAATGTTTGGATATATGTGCAGAAGTTTCATTTATAACATGCCTATGATCAGTTCTAACCATTAACCTTTTGTAAGTCTCAGTTTTTGAGTCTCTGAAGCTAATCTTGTATCTCACAATTCATCGATTTTTTCTTCTTTTTACTAGGCGAACAAAATATTGATGAAGAAGATTGAGGACGATCAGTTCTTAGACCTTTTGACTCTCAGTACCGAAGTTCGCTCTGTATGTAAGGAGCCTTACAGGTGAAGTCATGAATCTTACTTTTACCGTTTGGTCATTAATCTATTCAGCTTGTTTGCTGATTGTTCGAGTTATTGATCTGCATTTTATTTTCTCCACTCTGATTAATAGCTCTTGGATGGGTTTCATACCTTGTGGTGAAGCTCACACATAAGTTGTCTTTGTACCTTCACATATATAGCTTCTATGATTATCTGAGTATTATGCATCGGTACATCTTACAGAGAGCCTCTAGTATAAGTTAGTCTTCTTGGGGTTCTAAATGGGACAGTAAGATATCTGCTGACACGAGTGGATGTCACAGAGATATCATATCCCTTTTGTGGTTACCTCATGCTTGTTCTACATGTTTTCTGGAAGAAGTTTTTGACAGGGTTTTGAACTAACTCTTTTGTTGTTTTCTGCAGTATTTATAAAGCTGTGCTCAAATCAAAAGGTTCGATCAATGAGGTTAACCAAATTGCGCAGGTTTGTGTGGATATTTGCCTATAATATGTTGAAATTAGGTTTATATTCTCTTGGTTTTATTCACCTGTTGATATGTTGCTCCCTGTTGGTTAAAAACCAGCTTCGTATTATAATAAAACCAAAGCCGTGTGTTGGAGATGGCCCTTTGTGCAGTCCCCAGCAGGTGAATCCTTGCCCATGCCACAGGAGCTGGCCATCTTTTTCTCATTCTTAAGTTGGTTTTAGCCTTTGGCTTTTTCTCATGTATATACTTTCTGCAGATATGCTACCATGTCCTTGGGTTGGTTCATGGAATCTGGACCCCTATTCCTCGAGCTGTGCGTATCCTTGCCTTTTTAACTCTTGGAAGAAATTGATTTTTTATTAAAAAAAAAGTTTTTGATGTTTAAAAATTGTTTTATTCTTCATAACAGATGAAAGATTATATTGCAACTCCAAAGCCTAATGGCTACCAAAGTCTCCATACCACTGTGATTCCATTTTTGTATGAGAGTATGTTTCGACTGGAAGTTCAGGTAGGCACGGAAGTTCCTTTCTTAAATCAAGTTCCATTTCCTTGGGTAGCTGTGAAGGCTTTTTGATTTCAAATGTGTTACTAGCTAATTCTCTTCTTTTAATGCCGTTTGTTACTAAAATTGTCATAAGTTGATGATTTAGTTGCTTGAAATGTATTTAATTATATGGGTTTATATCCTTGCACAGATTAGAACTGAAGAGATGAATCTGATTGCTGAAAGAGGCATTGCTGCTCATTATAGTGGGAGAGTATTTGTCACTGGCTTAGTTGGCCATGCAGTACCTAATGGTAGAAGTTCAAGGGGAAAGACAGTCTGCCTTAACAATGCAAACATCGCGCTGAGGGTATATTACCTTTTTACCTTGGAAAGTTTTCTAATTAGCAATCAAAAGAGAGATTTCTTTATGAAGCTTTATAAAGCCCCTGACCTGAATACTAATTTTATGGATGAAGTCCTTTCTTTCCTTCAGATTAGCTGGCTCAATGCAATTAGAGAATGGCAAGAAGAGTTTGTTGGCAACATGACCTCTAGGGAATTTGTAGATACTATCACAAGAGATCTCTTAGGTAGTCGAGTCTTTGTCTTTTCGCCAAGGGGAGAGGTAAATGACTTGACTGCTTCCCCTTTTATGGGTTATTTAATTAACTTATGAGGAGGTTGTGCTAATAGGACTTGATAAATGACTGCAGATAAAAAATTTACCTAAAGGAGCAACTGTTATTGATTATGCTTATATGATACACACTGAAATTGGCAACAAGATGGTTGCCGCAAAGGTACTCAGCTTGCTTCTGATTAGTGCGGCATTCCTTTCTTCATATCCTGTTTTAGTCCTCCAAATCAAAAACAAAATTTAAGATGTAAAAATCTTGACTTTCAAATGCTTGACTTCCTGTATTGCAGGTCAATGGTAATCTTGTTTCTCCTACACATGTACTTGCCAATGCTGAAGTTGTGGAGATAATCACCTATAATGTTAGTAGTCTTTGACCATTGTCTTGTAATTACGAATTTGCTTGGCCTTATGCAATAAACTATGCAAATTCCTATGTTGTTTTGGGTATTATGTTGAATTTTTTTTAGAAAGAATTTTTTTATTTAATATTCTTTTTTTTTCTTACTAGTTGAAAAGTACCTCAAAGGAGTTAGAGTTTCAGGTTTAGCTGTGTTCATTGCATGTTATTGTTAGTTTTGTGATAATCATTGTGTTTTATGACCATCAGTTTAACCCATTAAATCTATTTATTGTGAAGATCCATATAGTTGTAGATGGTACATTGGTTCTTACAGAACAAAAAACAAGGCAAGTGTTCTAGTTTAAGTCCCATCGTCCTAGTAAATTTGAATCAGAGGGCTAGTTTTTTTTCTCTCCACTAGCCATAGTGATAACTATTTCAGTCCATTTTCTTTTGGGCTTCTCGCATTTTATGTTAAGTTGCTCTTCTTCCACTAATCAAAATTCATCAGGTTGTGCACATATATATGGTTTAATGTACAACCTTAATTAGCCTTCACTGACTATCTTGTTTTATCAGGCGCTCTCTAGTAAATCAGCTTTCCAGAGGCATAAGCAGTGGTTGCAACATGCTAAAACACGCAGTGCGAGACACAAAATTATGAAAGTGGGTTTAGTTGTTCAGAATATTTGTAGCTTTTTCCCTTAACCCTCTATCATTGCCTCTGCTTTCTTTGTTTTCATTCTTTCTAAACACTAGATTGTTGCCTCTACCTTAATAATCAAAACTTCATCTTGTGATTAGTTTTTAAGGGAGCAAGCCGCACTATCTGCTGCGGAAATAACTGCAGATTCAGTAAGTGACTTTGTTGCTGATTCCGAGGAGAGTGAAGTAGAAGAGCTCTCAGAGAGTTCCAAACGGGTCAAACCATTATGGGAGAAAATCCTTAAGAATGTTGTTGAAATGTCATCTCCAGTTAGAAGTATCAAAGATGTTTCTTCTGTAAACAAGGGAAGCATTTGGATTCCAAAGGTCAATGGGAAACATAACAACCATGTACAGCATGTCAGTTTGAAAGCCCAGGGGGATATATTGTCACAAGAAAATGATTTTGCCAATATAATACATGCTAATATTCCTATGTACAAGGAGGTCTTACCTGGGTTAGAAAGTTGGCAAGCCAGTAAAATTGCTGCTTGGCACAATCTTGAGGGGCACTTTATCCAATGGTTTAGTGTGGTGTGCATAGATCGAAGAGGTAATTTTCATTCTGTAAAAATAGTCATTTAAATCATGCAAGGCCTTAGACACCATTGAGCTCATAAAAATTCAAATATGGAAATATTGGTTTAGAATCCAATCAGACTATTACCTAACAAATTCTGATTGCCTTCAGTTCCAACTTTTATTTACCATCCATGCATTTGGGATGGACATATTTCTCCTATGCATTACTGAAAGTTAATATACAGTCATTGTCCTTGACCTCCTAATGGATATTTACTACCTGCCCTACATCCAAGTGTCTTTCATGTGCTTGAGGCTTAAGTTTCCAGTATCATGAATATGGCTCAACCTGATATTTTATGTTGAAGATTTGATGAAAGCTATGATTGCAGGCATGATGGCTGAGGTCACAACAGCATTGTCAGCTGTAGGCGTCACTATCTGTTCTTGTGTGGTGAGTGGCATAATTTATCAAAGGGCTAGCAACATTTAGGCCCCAAGTTTGGCAAAAATGACAGATGGATCCCTTTTCATAATATAAATGATAGATAGACCTCCTTTCGCAAAGTAAATGACATTTGCACCTCCTTTCCATTGTTTTTTTTTCAATTAAAGTTTTACTTCACCGCTTTTATACACTACACATAGTAAATGGATTTTATACACTACACTTAAGATATTTGTCAAAAACTGGTTTGTAATTATAAAAAACTAAAACAAATGTGATTTTAAAGAAAGAAAAAAATTGACAAAAGGGGGTCCATATGTCATTATTTTGTGAAAGGGGGTCCATTTATCATTTTTGTCAAACTTTAGGGGCTTTATCAAATGTGTAGTTAGCTTTATCTGTTTTGTGTTCGTAATTTGCTCAACTCACAAATACTTATGACCTGTACTTCTTGTGACTCTGTTTAGGCTGAAATTGATAGAGGAAGGGGAATGGCTGTCATGTTGTTTCATGTTGAAGGGAACCTTGAGAGTTTGGTAGTGTGTCAAATGTTCATTCACTAATTCCAATTTGTTTTTACCTAGCCCTTTCTTTCATCTTTCCTACTCTTTTTCTTATTTCATGGAAATGTTCCTTCTCAGGTTAATGCTTGCTCAAGTGTGGATTTAATCCAGGGTGTTTTGGGATGGTCTACGGGTTGCAGCTGGCCAAGCTCCACAGGAGACCAGCAATTTCTTGAATGCTAATCAATCAGTGGAGCCAGTTTGGCCAACTAGTTCACCCAGCAATTGCAGGACTGGGTATAAAGTTTTGTCCCCAGAATTGTGAGATCCTGGTTTTCAAAAATAGATTTTGCGGTTAGTTACAAAGTTCTCTTCTATTTGTTGGACACTGATAACAAAATAAACCAGCGGGAGCTACTTGAGCTTTAGTCTGTGGATTCAGGGCACTGTATATAGGAAAAGAGTGATAGCTAGAATTGAAATATAATATACATGCGAAGAAACTTGCAATCAGAAGATGGCACAGCATTTATACAAAGCATTGTATGGATCTCTTGCTATAAATAAATTTTATGTATCTTCTAATTTGTTTTTTGCCTATATTTATGTGATAATATGTTTCCATTTTATCAGTTCGCAAATTGTATACACTATAAAGAGATGTGGCACATGGCCAGATTTAATAGGAGAGGATGAATGACTATGGTCTGTAGCACTGTGGTTGATGATGGTGGTTTTTGGGGTGGGGCTAGTAGTAGCTATGTTAGGTTGCATATGCTGCTTCCAGTATTTCATGCTTTATCAGAATTCTCATTTCCATCTCTTGTACTCTGTCGGTAATATATCATTACTGGGAAGAAATGTATTTCTAATTTACTTCTCTAAATTAGACAATCTATTAATTTAAAATTTGTAATAGCATCAAAAGACATGGACAATATGCAATTTTGCTAGTTTTGTCGATAATTCTGAAATGTGTCAGAACTCTGACATTTTTATTGTATATTTCAACTCACTAAAAACACTAGTGGGTGGCTATTCTTCAAACTTGTGGACCAATAACTGAATTCTGATGATGAGAAAGGTCGCATACTGCAGCTGTACGATGAATATGCAGAAGCAGCAGCAGGGAGAGCACCACCAACGACGACCAAACACAAACTTCCCACCTTGGTAAGTGTTTGGTCTCCACTTTTGCCGTAGCAAGCTCCCGAGTGGTTTCCTTGTTCAATAATGTTGAATGTTCAGTAGTTTTATTATTGCTGCCATCTTCATTATAGATATTTCCGTTGCTTTTGCAGTTCAAGGAATCATAAGTTCCCGCTTTGGCTGCCTTCTCCCCTGAAATCTGATCGTTGGCTTTCATCACTTTGAGTTCTCGTGACAAAGCCTCAATCATCTCTGTCGGCCAAATTGCCTCAACATTGGAATCCCCAGAAGAGGCAGAGCTGCCTGCTCCTTCTGAGCTCTCTTCCTCTTTCTCCGTGACATCTTCACTAATATCTTCATGGCCATCTTCCTCTGTCTGCATGACATCTTCTTCACTATCATCACGGTCATCGTTGATATCATCATCGTTCTCATCATAGTTGATATCAACATGGTCATCATCTTCTTCTTGTTCTTCAACATATTCCATTAGTGAATTTTCTTGTTGTACTGATTCTTCTTCCGTGTTCACCTCGTTCTCTATGGAATGCTCCTCACCACTATCATCATCTTCTTGTTGTACTTTGACCAACTCCATTGGTAAATTTCCTTCTGCTGCCAATTCTTCGGTCTCGGCTGGTTCCTCCTCTATCTTCAATTCAGTGGTCTGTATCACTTGCAAATTCTCAGCGGAGTCATCCTTGATCATGTGCTCTGAAGCTGGCCGTGAAGACTCTTCATTCTGATTGCATGATTGAATGCTTTCTTTTTCTTTTGAGAAGAGGATCTCTTTTTCTTCGTCCATTATAGGCAGAGGATTATCTTTCTGAACCATATTATTCAAGTTTTTTATATTTGTATATTGGGAGCAAATAATAATAAATTCCGATAATAACGTTACATAAAAATTATCATAGAGCAAAATATAGTTGCGTAATTAAAAGGATCCCAAGGCATAATATCTGCCAAAACCCAGGGAAAAAGCAGACAATAATGCAAGGCAAAAGTGTGGCGTGGAAGGGAGAAATTACCAAAGCCCCGTTATAGGCAGAGACCAACTCCCAAGAGTCCATCGGTCTTTCTGTTACATCAATCGTTGGCGTTCCATGGTTCGTACAACTACAAAAACAGCCACCATGAACCAAAAATAATAATAAAAACCATGATCGCATGGTGAAACACAAAACCAAACCAAATGTAATCACTCAATGAATGTAAAATGCTAACCATAATTTTTTATGAACAGAATTCAGGCCTTCATTTCCATCCTGTGTTTTCTCTGCAGCCGTTGTTGGTCGCTCATTTTTGTGTTCGCGTTTTTCAGAATTCTTGTTCTTGATGATTGAAAAAGCAGCCACCAAACCAGCGACAGCCAATCCTCCACCCAACAAGGCCACGCCTCCTAAAACGCCGCCTCCACTAAAGCGTGTCGCCTCTGATTTCCTCTTCTCATAATTAATGCTCTTGTTCTTCTCCATAAGCTTCTTCTTGTTATTCAAATTTTATTAATCGATTTGTGAATTGCTTTAATAAAGAGGAGAGAAGATAAGGGTCGGGGATATTGAAGGAGTGAAGTATCAAATTCAGAGTTTGAAGCGGACATCTTCTTTGACAGATTTGTTACTTGGTATCTTCATTTCCTTGCTACTCGCTCGCTCCGTTGTGATTCTATTTCTCTCACCGCCTGTCACTCTTGTTTGGTAACTCCCACCCCTTCATCATCTTACCCTTATTCATGTTGGGTCAGTCTTCATCTTAACACTTGAAACAAAATTACTCATAAAATGTACGATTACGTGATATACGGAATCTTTTTCTTTTTTTGTATTTTAATCGACTAAATTTTTTAATTTTAAATTTAATGATTCGAAGTAAATTAAAAATAACTTTTTAAAGAAGAAGAAAAATTAAATTTTGAGGAGAAAATTTAATATTTTTTTTAGAAAAGAAAAAAGAATATACATGTAAACAGCGGTGATGGTACTTTATGATTTAGATAATGTATTCACGGTTTTGTCCTCAGTTGGTTCTCATTTTGTCTCTGGACTCATCTTGCATCCACGGTATATGTCATGGTTGGCCCACGAGTTTTACGTGCCACGCACAAGCAAAAGGATCCCTCTTTAGTCAAACAAATAAAAATAATAACAATATACCAGACATGACATGACATGACCCGACACGGACTCTTATTATCCATCACTATTTTATATATACAATTTAAATGATATTGCTGTTACAACCTCCATCACCTACCAGGCTGCCACTGGCCCATTAGATAATATGCTACATTTTCATCAACAGCCGGTTAAAAACACGACACCCATAAGTTTGTTTATAAACATTCTCCGCTTTCAAAAATAAGGATGAAAATTGCGGTAGTCTAGTCTATATAAAATAATAAAATGTTTCAATTTATGTAATATTTCGTACTTATGATGTATTTACAGAATATTTATAACATTGAACATGAGTTACTATACAGAATATAAATTACAGAACCAATTGACACATACCGAATTTGAAGGCTAAACAATAACTCTTAGGTCTCGACTCTTAACGCCAATTCCATCAAACAACGTAGCAAAATATCAACCAAGAGATGTAGGTAAGAATGTCAATTCCACTATTAATAAGCCCTCATGTCTAATATTTAATAATGAGTAATGTTACAAAAGTGATATTCTAAATTTGTTATTTTAAATTAATATATTAAATAATTATTAGATGTAAAATACTACAATTACTTATTATTAAATATTAGATGGGTCTTGTTAATATTGGAATTGACATTTTTACCTAGTTGATATTTTGCTACATTTGTTTGATGGAATTGGCGTTAAGAGTCAAAATCTAAGAGTTATTGTTTAGCCTTCAAATTCGGTATGTGTCAATTGGTTGTGTATTTTATATTTGTATTCCAACTCATGTAATTTACAAATTTTATATTCAATGTTATAAATATACGGCATACATCATAAGGACGACATATTACACAATTTGAAACATTTTATTATTTTTTATAGACTAGACTACCGCCATTTTCATTCTTATTTTGAAAGTTGAGAATGTTAACAAACTTACCCGACTTGGGGGTGTCATGTTTTTAACCGGCTGTTGATGAAAATGAAAACGATAGAATCATAATCATCGATCATACAACGAGAATTGAGAGATCAGAAAAGATCGAGATATTATGATTATCCACCCCCAGAATTATTATACAATGAAGGTTACATAATAACATGAAATAATTATTAAGAAAAACAAAACTTGTGCTTGAGAAAAACAAATATGAATCAATAACCATCGGGGTATGATTTATGTTCGGGGGTGAAGAAAAATGGCGGAATAGAGAACAAAATTATCTTCCTGTTAGTGAGGGGACGATAAGTAGAAAGAAGAGCACCAGTAGCCCCATTGTTTATATCTGTTGGGACATTACAAGTGTCCGACGGAGAGAGCTCAAGAAAAGCCCTGCACTCTTTAAGCCTTGAGTAATGTTTTATCTCAGACGAAGACAATGTTGCAAAATAATATCCTTTGGCATCAGTTGCATCACTCAATATTGAGAATGGTGCTATTTCGTTACCACGCTCATCGTTTACTAGGCATGTTATCCTTGCCACAGCTCCTGATTCAAGTTAAGAAACATACAGCAAATTAAAAGAGCACAAAAGTAGGCAAAATTATTGTTTTGTTTATAGGAAATGTGAATTTTTTTATTATTTTTGTTCTTTATATAGCCTGAGATTACCTTCAATCGGGGTCATTTCAGAACCTTTTTTGCAGTAAATAAGCCCTTGAATGCCCAAGGTGGTAAAGGGCAAATCTCCTTTTTCTTCATGTTCTGGTTTCTCACCGTTGGGATTATTGGGACCATAACCATCAGCTGAAGCGACAACCAATAGTGAGAAAACGAGCATAGAGATCGCAGTTATGGAACGAATGAGAGCCATTCGTATAATAGATGCTATCAAAGAAGAAGGATAAATGAGCACTTAAGCATTCACCTGTTAAGCACGATGGCCTTTTATGGGGATGAGCACTTAAGAAAAATATATTTGCAAGTATAGGAAGGAACTCGGTGGCACGGCAGAACAAGAACCTATACATCAATAGAACGTGGCACCAAATAAATGTGACATACATTGTACAAGAAACAGAACGTGCAAAGCAGCCAAGATAACAATCAATGAAACAAATTATTTTTATTATCTAATTTCAACATAACAAATAAAAAAAAAAGCAAGTCAAACTATCTACATATCATCGTTGGAAAAGGGTTTTGTTTTTGTTTATATGGTACTGAAAGTTAAAACTTCAAATTATATACACAATGTCGGGCGGTGATAGCATCTTAATCTTTATAACTCGTATATTCTTTGTAAAGCAGTTTTGGGATCAGCTAAGCCAATATAAGACAACTACCAGCTCAACCATTGAGGCTAATT
This sequence comes from Ailanthus altissimus, assembly GCA_946807835.1. NCBI lineage: Eukaryota > Viridiplantae > Streptophyta > Magnoliopsida > Sapindales > Simaroubaceae > Ailanthus > Ailanthus altissimus. The sequence goes on from OX327684.1 coordinate 30,336,670, forward strand.
TTTTTAAGACGTGATGTTTCTGACTTTGTGCAATGTTGCTACCTTCTTTGACTCTTGGTGATGAAAATAATTTTAATTCTCAAATTAATAAACAATTATGTTGAGATTTGAGAACATTAATCACCATCACAAATTTAGACCAAAAAAAAAAAAGCTCGAGAAGAAAAGCTAATGCGAGTATTAATTTGCCAATCGGATTGGAAAACACGAAAAAAAAAAGTAAAGAAAAGTGAAATCAAATCGTGTCGGTTCCAATTTGGATGCCCTTGAATGTTACTTTTGATTGATTACCTAATTACCCAACTAATTATGCTATCTTATCATATAAACATTTGTATGACATTATGTCAAATTAATTATCAATTGAAATTGGTGCAGATGTATTCACAGGATCCAGCCTCGACTCTCCCACTCTTGTTTGATTTTAGTTTATGATTTCATTACATGTTTGAAATAGTTATACAAGTTTCATAGAGATTCACGATATCATCTCCGTGAATCTCAGTAAGTCCCCTAGGGCTAGATATATATTCTGAACAAATATATTAGTAAGATCGTTCTCCAGATGAACAAGAAATTTTCATTTATAACTGGTGAGCAATGGTGTCTTTTATATGTTGGTGAATTGTACACTTGTGATGGCCACACTAGTGATGTTTGCCATGTGGCGAGAAAGAAGGTTTGATTTTGTGATCATGAGAGTTGTCCTCTTTAGTCCGTAAATATCGTCTTTGATGATCAACACCGCCACTAATTTGGCAAATATATGCACCTATGTCATGTCATTGCTCAATCAAAATGGCATTCAACTTATATTTGAATATGTTGACATGGAACATCTCAACTTGTACAAATTCGCATAACAAATCAGAGAAAAAGAAATAGATAACAAGCATGCCCTCACCACATCTATTGAACAATTCACATTACACATGTCCTACTGAAAAATAAAATACGGTAGCTGCAATTGCCTTCCACTGGCCAATACATAATTAAAAACAAACAACAAAACTCGATACTCGCCAAACATGAATACTCCTTAAAAGAAATTACAAAATGTAAAAATTGCTCAGACATGAGGAATAAATTTTAATAGCCGTTTGGTGTAGCTTCCGGGGTGTAGACAAAAGGTTGAACTCGGTACAATTTTACATGTTTGTCTTTGAGGATGCGGAAAGAGTCAAGAAGAGCACCACTCATCCCGTTGTTGATATCAGTTGGAACTTTACAGTTCTGCGACGGAGAGTTATCGATGAATGCCTTGCATTCTGTAAGCTTTAATTTGTCAGCAGCGAGTTTTGACGCAGGCAATGTTGCAAAGAAGTAACCCTTTGCATCCGTTGCAGGGCTGTAGATTGCGAGAGGTGCTGTCTCGTAACCATTCTCATCAACAGCATAGCATGTTATTCTTGCCACAGCTCCTGAATTCAAAGTGAAAAAAATAAGCACCAAAACCAAATTTAGATTCACGCCTCTCAATGAAAAGACAAATGGATGACTTACCAGTCTAGATGGAATCTATTATAATTTTTTTATACAAAACAAAAAATTGGGTTACAAACAACAAGGAGATTAAAATTACCTTCGATAGGAGTGAATTTAGGTCCTGCTTTACATAGAACAAGGCCTTCAACGCAAATGGGGAGTGGCTTCTCTGTATCTACTAGCTTTGGTACTTTTCCAAGTTCTTGTTTCGGGACAACCCCATAACTTTGTGGTTTGTCAAGGTTTGGTTTCAGTTTGTCCAAGTCTAGCTTGGGCTTGGGAATATAACCACTTGGGTTTGGTTTGGGAAGATCCTCAGGCTTTGGAATATTCTTATTAAGGTCGGGCTTGGGTACATCAATATAATCTTTAGGTTTCAATTGATCGAGGTTTGGGTTGAGAAGATCTTCAAACTTTGGAACATTCTTAAGGTCGGGCTTCGGAACATCAGTGTAATCTTTAGGCTTCAATTGGTCGAGGTCTGGTTTAGGAATATCTTCAGGTTTTGGAACATTCTTAAGGTCGGGTTTGGGGACATCAGCGTAATCTTTAGGCTTCAATTGGTCAAGGCTTGGTTTGGGAAGATCTTCAGGTTTTGGAAAATTGGGTTTGGGAAGATCTTCTTCAAGCTTCGGAACATTGGACTTGGGGACATCAGTATAATCTTTAGGAAGGTTTGGTGTGGAAAGATCTTCAGGTTTCGGAATATTGTGAAAATCGGTTGTGGGGACATCATTATAATCTTTAGGTTTTAATTGGTCAAGGTTTGGTTTGGGGATGTTAACAGGGGCTTCTTGTTCTTGGTTTGGAGCGTAATAACCGTAGTCAGTGGCAGAAACAATGGTGTGTGATAACAAGAGAAGCAAAGAGGTTGCAAAGAAGAAGCGAACGAGAGCCATGACTATTCTATGTTTTGTATGCACAAGAAGAGAGGAGAAGATTGAAAAGCTTTAGATGGATGACTTGGAAGTAGTGACACTGTGGCTTTATATAGGGAAATAAATTAGACAAGGTATGGAATGTGTTAGTTGTAACTACAAGAGTCTGTATAGATTCAGTGACACTAAACGAACGTGAATGCTTGCTCTAAAAGGTAAAGATTACGTTTATCAGGACGTGATAGGCATGAACTAAGGCCAGCGGCTGTGAGCGGTCGTGCCAGCGTTGCAATCTCCTGGCTTTACAATGTTCAACTCTTTCGTATTGATTATAATTTATCTCATTTTAAAAGTTAAAAAAAAAAACGATATGATTTGTAGTCACGTAATCTACTTACACAATAGGTTGATATGACATGATTTTTAGTCTATAGGGCACGTCGTTTGATGGCTACGGTAGCCTACGGGACTCTAAATAATTGGCATCCGTCGATCGCCTTAGGAGTTTTTATTTCTCTGAGCCGTATAATTTGGCAGGATGTCGGGGGAAAATTATTATGACACGAGTTGTTTCCATAGACCCACCTAAGACCTCATGAATCAATTTCTCGAAAAGACGGTCAGTCCAATTTGAGATCTTCTCACCAGTCATGGGCCTAATCTCATCAGCCTTAACTATTGGATTCATGAGGTCTCTCAGGTAAAATCCGCTTAAATGTTTACATTAATATTCAGTCTTAAAGTCAAAGGATATGTTACGATTGATAGGTTCTCTCCGTCACCACCAGAGTTAATGTACACATAAATCCAATCACTCTCGACATTATCATTGGACCTTAGAGCTTTGCATGAAGCATCATTGTTGAACAACTGGACAAAAGAATAACATCCTAATGAATGAAATCCTGGAAGGCCGTTGCTACGTCATCATTCAACACGTTATATAGCTTTATCTCTTTGATGGTATTGAAATTTTGATAATTTAAAATTAAAGGTAATTTAATTTTGAATTAAAAAATTAAGGAAGAGTTATATACATAATTAATAATATAATAAAATAATAAAAAAAGTGTGAAACAAAAAATTAGAAAAATATAATATTTACGTAGAACTGTTTACGTGGGTACTGTTCACATAATTACTGTTCTATGTGTACTATTTATGCGGCGTTATTTGTTTAAAAAATTTTATTTTAATTCTAATTGTGTGTTTAAATCAGTTTTGAACGTATTTATTATATGAACTCTTATTTCAATAAAGAATAATATTTTATAAGGACTTTGTAAATACTATGTAAACTCTTGTAATTATTAGAATTGTCAATGCATTAACAAGAGAGATATAGCGGGCTGAGGTAACTCTAGGGCACTGGGCACAAGCATGAAAGAGTACTATAGAGTCCTTGATTGTTGGGCTAAGTACTAGGCAGATCCTTCAAGAGTTTCTTTATTGTTGTATTCTTTGATATATTTTTTTTGTAAGAAATTTTTTAGTATTAAAGAATTGGAATAAAAAAAGTTAGGTCTGTGATCCACCGTAAATGCAAACGATTTTGCTAAACAATGTGCATTCTTGTGCCTTTGTGTATATGTGATTATTTTCTCTAATTTTTAGTTGATTTTTGTTTATTTTTGTTTTTACTTGTTAGGGAAAGTTTTTGCAAAGTGCATAGGATTCTAAGGTACTAAATACTAGACCAAAAGGTATTAGAACACGTATAAATCCCTAACAAACTAGTATCATAATTGTGGTTAAGTTTATACCTAAGTAGTGTCGGATTAGAGAGCCTAACTAACAAAATAGCGGCTTATTGTTCTTGAGTTCAACTTCTTTTCATTAGACCTGTATAGCCTAGTCTCAATTGGACAACCCTAGACATGCAAATGTGTAATATTGTGCTACTTTTCAGTCCATAGCTCATATGGAGTTTTAGTTACTGCTTTACTTAGAACTCGATTAAAGATATATACTGTAGTCTTTAAAACTTCACCCTACAGAGATTTTGATAAAAAATAATGATTTATCATACTCTTTTCTATATCCTTTAGAGCCCGATTTCGTCTCTCAGCTACACTATTTTAACTTGGAGTCTCCAATATAATGTATTGAGGAATAATGCCATATTCTTAAAAATATATCGCAAAAGAGCTTGAATATTGTTCACCTGATCCGTAATATCTACCATAGAATTCACCACCATAATTTAATGCCTTTAATTTTCTTGCCAAACTAATTTTCAACTTTAGTTTTAAAGGCCTTAAAAAGGTTCAATGATTGAGAATTTTTATAAATCAAGTATAAATATTCATAACGAGAATAATCGTCTATGAAAGTAATAAAATGTTGTTGTTTATTCCAAGAAGCCATAAATAATTTACCACAAATATCAGTATGAATTAATTTTAAAACCTTTGAACTCTTATTGGCACCAACTTTTCTAACATTTGTTTATTTTTCCTTAATGCATTTAATACATATTTTAAATTTTGAAAAATCAAAGGAATTTCAAATTCTTTCTGACACAACCTTTTGAATTCTTTATTTAAAATTATATTCTAAACGCTTATGCCATCACATGAAAGAATTCTCATTAATTGATTTGCGTTTTATACTACAATTGCTTACATGCACTTTATTATTTTGTGAGGCATGAAGATTCAATTGATATAGATTATTAACTAAAAAACGACACCAATAATATTTAATTTTTGAAAGAGACTAAACTTTTTATTTCCAAAAGAATAAGAATAATCAAATTTGTTCAAATAAAAAATATAAACCAAATTCTGTCTAAATGACGGTACAATTGCCTCAGCATCAGTTGGTTGTCGGCTCCTTAGACAACCTTACATAATCACACTTATATAGGTTGTTACACATGTATCTATCCACCAAGTATGACTTAATACTAAAACCAAATTAACTTTTGAACAAATAAAATTGAGACTTTTTTGCAAAAGTAAAGGCGGTTTCATCATTTTGTTTTTTTTACACCTTAGGCTGTGAAGTTCTAATATATGTAGCTCTTTTTCATTTATTGTCTTTTTTCCTTTTCTTGTTGATAATATTGTCATTGGAAGAAGTTGGTAAATGAGCACTCTCTATCTTTTCTTATTTCAATCTATCTTTCTCTTAGACATATTAAGCAATGAGCTTATTAAGCATCTATTTCTTATTTTGAGTGTTAGAACTAATCTTTAAAATGATTGTATTGTGTAGGAAGAGAGATCAAGATTAGATGCACGAGAATATCATCTAACAACTCTAAATTTAGTGCCCTTAATCTTGTAATAAGATTAGACATTTCTATAATATACTTTTTTTTATGTTTCATTTACCTTTATATCGCATTGAAACTAGCTTAGATAAAATAATGCTCGTTTTGATCTTTTTATTACTAGGAAATTGGTTTGCTATTTGACTCTGAAACTTTTTAACATTTTATTCTTTAGGCATTACATCCCTGATAGTATCTGGAATAGAGTACTTCGTGATCATCAGATTTATGCAGTTAGAACGTTATCATTTTTCATAAAGTGCATTTTGTTCAGCAATACTACCATCAGTAGGGGCATGAGGTTCCTCTATCCGAATTGTATAGTCTAGATCCATACATCTAAGCACAATACTATTGTGCTCCTTCTATTTTTTAAAGTTAGCATCGTTAAGCATTGAAATGTTGTTCAAGTTGGTAGATATAAAAGAAGCATTTATTGAATAGAACAAATAAATAAATAAAAACTCACAATTAATAACCATACCATTTAATCATACATACATATACACGCATGGAATAAGATATAATAAATTGGGTCATTATAAGATACTAAGCATAATATTATTAGTTAATTTTTAGACAGAAATAACAATTTGTAAACGATACTATAAAAAATTGGTCAGTAAATATTGATATTAAATTCTGTCAATAATATGTCTTTCTTTAAATCGACATATTATATGCATGAAAAAAAATATCAAAGTTTATCACATATTTACTGTTATATATATATATATATATATCTATTCTATGGTCAAAAAATAATTTTTCTTTGGACTGATTATTTTTTGTATTGATTTAAACACAATTATTTAATTTTTTTAATTATATCCACATATTTTAAAAATTAATAAATCTACCATAAAATAGGTTACTTTGGTGGTATTTTATTTCAATTTAATTTATTTTAAAATACTAGATATTAGTTTGTAAGAAAAGAAAAAAAAAGTAAAATGGTCAAAGTCAAATTATGTCAAAATTAGGAAGAGACCTAAATTGATCGGAACCGAAGCGATTAAGTTATGTCAAAACTAATATTTTCTAATTACCACAACTCTAATTTTTATCTAATAGTTTAGATCTAAAATGGATTTAGATTCATCTTAACTCACTTAATTTAGTTTATATATTAGTTATATAAAATTTGGGTTCAATAAAATCTTTGTAAACTTTGTAAAATTAATTGGATAAATTCTCAAAATTTATAGATACTAATTATACATCACAATTGAGTAGAATTCTTACTAAATTTAGTATTATCACTTTAAATTTGAACAAATTTTTAATTCTGCCCCTCAATTTTTCTTTTAAATTTTTTTTCATTTCTTTACACAATCAATTTAATGATAATAAAATGTTCCAAAATTGAATTCTATACGTTGAATGCGTAATGAAAACGAAATGTTTTAAGCATTCAATGGTACTGTCATTCCTTTTTTGTATTTTTTTTAAAAACAAGGCATAGTAACAATTCATCAAATCCATACTTTAGAAATACTGTTTGCATGAATTGAATTAGTAATATATATCCATCGATTCAATGCAATGAATCTGTAATAATAATAAAAAAAACAAAAATTTCATTCAATGCAATCTGTAATACAAAAATGTAAACAGACAGATTCAAAACTTGTTGTTCGGCATATATACAATACATATATATGTAATACAATCATAACACATAATTTAATACCCATAATTTAGTATTGTAAACTTTTATCTCTCAATAATTTCAGCATGAGATGACTCTAATAGTATTTATTAAAAAAAATATTAATAAAAAATTATCATAATCAAAATTTTATATTAAATTATTAAAAATAATAGAATCAAAAGTATACCCAAATTCATAGAAATGTAAAAAAAAATTATGATTAATAATATTTCACGTTTAAATTTTTTCTCATGAGATTGATGAGATATTAATGAATAATATATTATAATTTAAACTGTGAAATTTAATCTATTATTTATAATATTTTATATTATTTTGATCTATTATAAAAATAAAATAAAATAATTAGATCTTTGTATATTAAAGTTCATGTTATATGAGTGTTATAAAAGTTTAATAATAAATAAATTTTATTTAATTATTTTTAATGAGCAATAGAATAAATAGTCAATAACATACAAATAATTAATATATCTAAGTCTATTATAATATAATACTCAACAGGAGTGATTGTGAGAATTGATTAAAATTTAATATATATTTTTAAATTATTAAAATTTGTTAATGTATTCCACTATTTTAATCATCTAACTTAATAAATAAGAACAAAAAATTATCGAATAGCAAAATTAATTTTTCTATCCAAATAAACAATAATAAATTAATGAATTAAGATAAAATTGTTCATTTTAAAATTTGTATAATAAAATTGAATATTAAACTAAATTTCATAAGAATGTCTTTAACCTAAATATATATACATATAATTTTTTATGAGGAAAAACATACGTATAGATGATTCATTCAAAATGGCATTGCATCTAGTTAGCACTTCTATGTCAGTAGCAATAATTTAAAGGTCCTACACCTTTTAAAAAGTAATAATTTAAACGTGATTTTTTATTATCAATGAGCTTAAAACGTATGGGTAGGAATATGTTCTCTATACATCGATATTATTTGTTCTGTAATACTTACATGTATAACACTTTACGGTTTCTCTTTTCTTGGAAAATCCGTATATGCTTAATCCAAAGAAATTGGTTCTACAATTCAAATCAACCCTTTTGTTCGGAGATTGTGGCCGTCTTTTCTGCCATTTTCCTAATTTAGGGTTTCTGTCTATTACGACAAAGCTATGTGACACAATGCAATACAATGTCTCCTCATGGGTAGATCTATCCCATAAGTTGTGCAGCTGAAGGGTCAACCAGTGGCATTTATCCTTTCAGAACAGTTACGACTTGCACCTTCATCAGCAATTATACATCTAATTCTTTTGAAAAGTATCGATTATATGTTTATGTATCTTCTTTAATATGATGACTTCAGAAACAATATTTATTATGACATGTATAATGGCAAACCAACCGGATTCATCAATTTACAAACACTTTGAGAATCGATACTCGAACTAAAGTAGGCTACAAATTCGGCATCAGGAACTAGCTAGGAACGTAAAGAAAGTATTAATTTGACGGTGGTAGGGGAGAAAATGTCATTTTTCCTCTTAAAATTATGTTAAAGTAAAGAATTTTAAATTTAATTTAGAACCCTAACCTTTATGTGCAGCGGAATAATTTGTTAATCAAGTAAAAATAATAAGAATTTAAAATAGAAAATAAAAAAGTACAATACAATTTTACGTGGTTCGATCAATTGTCTACGTCCACGGTGGATCCAAGGATCTTAGCCTATCTTATTATAACTCCCTAAAGATTTTACAAGAAAAATTCAATGAAGAACTTTTAAAAGGACCTAAACGTTTAGTAAATTCTTACTCTACCACGAACAATGATTATCCAAACAACGGTTCCACCCTAGCGCACATAAGCACTTAGTGTCTACCCAGTTCTTCCCCTCTCCTATAGTCTCTCTTAATGCTTAATCTGAAACCAAAGGTTTACAAGTGTTTATATAGGGTGTGTTTCGTGCCTACTAATCCTATTCTTTGTTGGAGTAAGAGTCCACTTGTTTTGAAAGTCCAAAATTTTTCAAAATTAGAAATCCGAATTAAAAATAAACTTCTGACGCGTCTGGCGCCACAGGGCTCGTCCCTGAGCGCCACAAAACTGGGCATTATCTCACCCATTGCTGTGGCGTTGAGGACCCAACGCTGCTGCACTAGGTTGTTGTCCTGGGCGCCGCGGTGCTCAACCATGGGCGTCGCGGCGCTCAGCCCTGTAGCGCCTATCCTGCGTTTTCTTGCTTTCTTCATGTCTTTGAGTTCTGTTTTGCTTCCCATTTCATGTTCCATACGTCCTAGACTTCTCCATACGTATCCCACATATTCTAAACTTCTTGTAACTCTTTACTTTGGTATTCATTTTAATTCTTGTCTAACCAAGATTGTTAAATCACCAATTTTTTCAATAAATGAAATAATATAGGTGTAAAAAAGTGATAAGTTCAGCCTATTACATACTTAAATCAATTCGTATAATGAGGAAAATATGGCTTCTAAGAAGTGTAAATTAATAATGTTGACGTAGCAGCACAAGCACTAATAAAATTTTTAAAATTACCGAAACTTTAAGGGAATGAATGACGTGCCGCAACTAATTGATTCAAAAAAGCTCTATACATATGTCTTAATTCAAATATCATGCAAATGATCCAAATATACTAACCAATTAGAAGAAAATATGAAAATAATTGTTCAACTTTTTAGTATGCAGTCTAATTTTTTTTTTTTTGTATTTTACAAAAAGTTTTCAATCATAAATAAAAAAAATTATACAATTAAAGAGATAAATAATCAATTACACCAAAAAAGCATAAATTATATACATAGTTCGTCAATAATCGTCTACATCTACGATGAATCTCATAATCATATCTTCTTTTATTCATTTATTTTATACACAAAGAACTCTCTTAAGATAAATTTAATGAATGCAACAATAAATGAGCTTCTAAAGAGTCTACTCAGTGTTTTCTTGTGCTTATAGTTATTATTGAGATTTGTGTTTATATGTCATTCTATTGTTATATGAATATTTTATTTAATAATATTTATCCAGTTCATTATTTGTTAAATCGCTAATTACTATTATTAAATGATTCAATACTTGTGACGTTACAAACATTATATGATCTGAAGAAATTCAGATTTGGTCTAAAAAAATTTAGATTAGTATTAAGAGTTAACATCACTGAAAACTATAAATGCTAAAGGGGTAGCATGTTATATTAATCAGTGAAGTCTAAGTGTTAAAATATTGTCTATGGCAGTATAAAGACCTGAGAATACATTAGTAATAACATAGTTGCAAGAGTTGCAATATGAGCTAAGAAATGTTATTATGCAAGTCTATTATCAAATTATATGTTCCTGGTCTTAATTCACCGATGCAGGTCTGACGGTGTAATTCTTTTACATAGACCAGTGTATACTATACCTAGATGGTTGTTCTTAGTTAACCATGGGCTTACTGAAAGTTCATATATCATACAGGTGTTTAGTGAGGACTAAATACTGAACAAACTCAATGAGGACCCCAATAAACATCTCATAAAGCCGTTAATAGAAGGTCCTCTCGAGTTAAATAGTATACGTTGTCCATTGACCTGAGTACTATAATGGGCTTGTAAGTGATTCATCATACTTAGATTCCACACATGTTACAGACCTTTCATGGTGTAACGTTGGGTGTTATTGGATATGGTCCGATGCTTATGGAGTTCAGTGTGTACAGATATGAAATTTGTAAACTCACATGGATGAGTTAATATATCCGGATGCTCAGAGACTGTATCTTAGAAAGTCTTATGGCCATAAGCAACGGATCCAGGAAAAGAGTTTCATACAGAGTTAAACATGTAAAAATGTTTGCATATATTATTTATTAAGATACGTTCTGGAGATAAGTTCACGGATGAGCACATAGAGATTTGACGATAGTGATCTATATCCCTGCTCTTCCAGGATATGATTGACGGAAGGATTATACATATGCGCTATGACCTCAACTTGTATAGTTTACTGTATTGGTTTGTAATATCCGTGACGTGTGCGTGGAGCATCGATCTCGGACTCACAGAATAGTTTTGTTTATTAAATCAGGAGTGGACCTAGAGAGTCTCGCAATATGAAGTGTACTCATTGTGCACTGGGGCAGCGTACCAGATTGAATAGTTCAATCAAGAAAATTCTAACAGATCGGACATTTACTTCGGTTTTTCATCGGTCGTGCACGTGTCAAGGCTAAAGAGTTAAATATATCAATTAGTTAACAATTAGTTATTGATCATGAGATGTTGACACATGGCACGTGTAGGTAATTATTGTTTGATTTGAAAATTACCAAAATGACTTTATTTGTTGGACAAATAATATCATTATTTTATTTATTAAAATATTTATTAATTATTTAAATTGAAATCAAACAATTAATTTTTTTTATTTAAATTGACATGTGTTTCTATCATGATTTAATATGATTAAATTATTTGTTTAATATTTATTAGATGAAATGATAAGTGTAAATAGATGGCATTTGTTAATGGTAGGTCTTAAGATGTTTCTTAATAATGAGAAAATATTTTCTTATTTGGCCTAAAATAAAGCAAAGTTCATTTAAATGATTTTCTATTTTGTTTTGTTTTCATTTGGTTTGTTGTAAATAATAATAAATAAAAACTAATGGCAAACATAATGGATGCCATTAGGTGAGAAAATAAAAGATAATAATAAATAAAACACTAATGACAAATATAATAGATACCATTAGGTGAGAAAATGATAAAAAATAATAAACAAATAAAAGAACAATTAATTGCTCAATTAATCATCAAAAATTCGTGCAAGGGGTTAAGTGAATAGTAGAGAGAATTTTAAAAGGCTAAATATTAGAAACTCTCTCAAAATTCTCTCAAGTGTTGAGAGTAAAAATATTTTTTCTATTTTTCCTTCCATTTTGTTACCTATAGTACAAAGTAGAAATAAGGATTCAAGAGTTGAATTATTTGCTAAAAAAGTTGATATTCTACATTCTCCAAGCCCACCGTGTTGAGGAACTAGAATTGTGAATGGGTTGTTTTAAAGGTGGGTACTCCGGTTCGATCAAATACCAAAGGCTTGACAATGTATTATTTCTCAATCTTGATGTATTTTACATTTTTGAGATAACATGTAAAGTTTATTTGTGTTTATCATTATGAAGCTTGTATTCCGTTCATCCGCTACGCATGTATGTATGTGATCTGTATGTTATATTTGAATGATAGATACAAACCCACATGTATACACCATAGGTTTAAAATCACTTATAATTATACCCACTGTTCAAGCACTTCACGGCACTCTTCCGCACTTATACCTAGCGCTAGAGTTGCCCAGGCCCTCTATTATCTCTCTTGTTAATGTATTGCTAATTTTAATGAATTATAAAGATTTATATAGTCTCTATACTACATCTAAAAATCTTATTTGTTGTTGAAATAGGAGTCTGTGCAAAAAGAAAATTCAAAATCGATTTAAACACGCAAAACAACCTAAAAACATAATTTTCCTAATTGGAGCTCCACGGCACCACAAAGCTAGCGCCACAACATCGATGGTCAAGTTTGGGCAGGTCTCCTCTACACCTTTTTACCCTTCGTCCCTTTCGGCTCTCTGTTTTCGTCATTTTCTCATAAATCTAATGTATAATTGTACTTGTATCAACTCTTTATTAATTTTTAACTTAAAATCACTCAATTTTAATTTTAAATCACTAAAATTTCAACAATAACTAACAAAAATATTCATTTCCAATTAATCACCTTCTGTAAGTGAAGATGGAAAAGATAAAATCAAAGCTTTTTCAATAAACCATAAAAAATGGAACTTAATTAGTAACCATATTCAGGATTGATTTAGCCTTTAAGGTGTAGAAGATATTGACACAATAGTAAACACAACAGTAAATTCAATAGTTCACTCAGTTTCAAATACTGCAGAATCTTTATCAGATAATTTCTTTGGATAGTACTTGACTTGCTTATCACTTATATGATCCTCATCTTATCTTTGTTTTGCAATTATCTTTTATCTTAAAATAAGTGTATATATTGAATATGTTGTAACAGATGCTGATAATAAGAAACACTCTTTCCTTTATATATGGTATCAAAGCAAATAACTCAAATGAGTATTGCTTTCACTTTTGGTGTCAAATAACACAACCATGACTGCTTCTTCTTCTCAATCCACCTACTACTTGGAGAATGTAGTTCTATAAATGCAGCAGCACAATTACATCTAAAATTAACGCCCGACAATTATTTTACATGGAGATCTCAATTTGTGTTATTGGCATTTAGTTATGATCTTCTAAAATATATGGATGGTTCTTATCCTTGTCCTGAAGAAATCATCTCAATCAATGATGGAAAACTTCCTCACTTAATCCTGCTTATCAACATTGGCTTCGCCAAGACAAATTAATTTTTCATTCTATTCTTGCCTCCACCTCAGAGAGGGTTGCACCTCTTTTGCAAGTGCTTCATCATCGAAGGAGGCTTGGGACAAATTTAGCAAAGCTTTATTCAAGCCATAGCTGCAGCATGAGTTATCACTCTAAAAGAACGCTTAACTTTTCAAAGGGATACTAAAACAGTTGCAAAGTATCTACAATTTATTAAGTCCATCACTGATGAGCTTGAACTCGTTGATAAGCCCGTATCTGATGAAGATATTGTGGTGCATATCATGAATGGAATTGAACCTGAATTTAAAGAAATAAATACAGCAGTGAAGACAAGAGACACATCAATAAGCTTTGAAGAGTTTTATGACAAATTCATAGACTTCAAAGCTACTTTTAAGAGAGATTAACGACATTCAGCATGCTCAACAATCACAGCACATGCCACAAATCGTCAGTATCAAAAGAACTCTTCCAATAACAAGCAAGACGGTAATAATTAACCTTCAATCTAAGTATGGTTCTTCACACGATAGAGAGTTGGCACCTCAAAATAATAGCCAAGGTGCTCAAAATAATCAACAACGAAGAAAAGGTTCAGGCTACAAGGGCGTCTGCCAACTCTGTGCAGAAAGAGGTCACACTGCTAAAGATTGTCCTGCATTTGTTATTTGTAGACAATCTCCTATGGCACATCACACCAATACATCTCAATAGGAACCTCCTATGGCACGTACACTGAACACAAATTACAACCACGATCTAAACCATGTGTTTTTCTAGGTTACCGTCCGCAACAAAGTGCTTTGAGCTTGAGTCCAACAAAATTTTTGTCTTCTGTCATGTTTAATTTGTTGTGTCCATCTTCTCTTACAATTTTAATTCTCCCTTACAATCTACCCCATCTTCTTCATCTCTAGTGTCCTAGTTTCCTACTTCTTTTTCTGTTCCTTGTTCTTCTCCAACTTCTACTTCTCCCATTTCAATTCAGTCGCTGCGTGAACCCACTTCTCCCACTCTTTTACATCAGCTTCAATATACTGTAGAATCTTTATTAGATATTACCCTTGGATAATACTTCACTTGATAGGGCTATCACTTATGATCCTCATCTAATTATCTTTGTTCTGCAGTTATCCTTTATCTTAAACAAGTCTACATATTGAATATGTTGTAACAGATACTGATAATAAGAAACACTCTTTCCTTTAGAAGAAAGGTCCCGCAGTGTACAATTTTATCTTCTTGTCATTGAGGAGCCGATTAGAAGAGAGGGAGAATTTCGCTGATTCCTTGGTTGACATCAGTGGGAACTTTACAGGCCTCCAAAGGTGAGTCTTCAAGGAATGCCTTGCACTCTGTAAGTTTCAAGCTGTCTGCGAGCGTTAAAGGAGACAATATTGCGAAGAAATAACCCTTGCCGTCAGTTGCGAGAATGGAGCTGTCTTATCCTCGTTCTCATCAACTGCTAGACATGTTATTCTTGCCACAGCTCCTCTGTTCAAACGAATATTGCAAGAACTTAAGTTTCATTTTTCAGTGCAAAATGTGGACACTGGGGGAAGAATATGGATATTGAAATTATTTCCTTGAATTGGATAATACCGGATTTGCATAAAACAATCCCTTCAATACAAACGGTGGATTTTCCTCTTCTTCTGGTTTCGATTTGTAAACATCTGGCTTGGTGTCATAACAATTAGTTTTGGTCTCTGATTGTCACGACCTTGCTTACAATCATAATTATGATCTTCATGCTTTTGTTTGTAACCATAACTAGCTTGGAATCATGATCATGTTCTCCGGCTTTGATTTATCAATCTCTCGCTTAGGACTATAACCATGATTTTCAGACTCTGATTTGTCGAACTCTGGCTCAAGACTGTAAGTACAATCTTCAGATTTTGACTTGCCATCTTTTGGATTAGGGATGTGACTATAATCACTATGAGAGGCAAAGATTAGCAATAACGACAAGAGAAACAAAGAGGCCGGAAAAGAAAACGGGTGAGAAGACTGAACTGAAAAGCCATGACCATGTAACGCAAAAGTATGGGTTAGTGAAAATCAGCTACCTCAATTATTAACTTTTCTTTATAGACTTATTGATGGTCGATGGTTCGTTCATCGTATGAATTATGAACTAAAATGCATGAGACATGCATCTTAACTTGGCTGCACGTACGATTTCAAATGAATCTCTCAAATTCTCAGGTGCCACTAAAATTAATAAACGTGAATATTGCTTTGTCATGGCAGTGGGGTCACGTTGTCCCCCAATGCATGAGACACCCAAAACAACGGGTCTTAGTTGTCTCAAATTTCAAAATTATTCCTAATTCGCCGCTGGTATCGGCAAGCTTTAATTATTTAAATACTGAAGTGGTTGTTTAACTATTCTCCTCTCTTTGTCAAGTTTGACTTTCCTTGCTTTGAAGTCTTACGTACCAAGCTGGGTCAAATACAAGCATTTTTGCGGCCAGTCGTCCAAATATGTAGACAATATTATATATGTTCTTGTAAGTTAAAAGCTATGAATTAAAATTGATCAATAGTTGAAAGAGAATTGTTCAATTAATTTCTTTATAAACTGAAAAATAAGAGAAGTAATAGTATGTCAATGTTATTAATCATTTATAGTTGTATGCAATTAATGAAAGAACCACATGATAATTCTCTTTGGACGATATGAAGCATAGGGCATTTCTTTTAATTATTTGATATCTCAACAATAGTATAAAGTCTAAATTAATATATCAAAAATAATACAATCATTTAATTATATTTTGTCTCTATATATGTGTCCATTATAACTGTCTTCATGCTTATCATTACTTTTATTTAATATAAAGTTTATATCAAAAACAATATAATAATCAAATTTTACAATACTACAATTAATTATTTTTAAAAATAAAAATATACATATATTTCCTTTATGAATTATATAATATTTCTAATGTATTTAAGACTTTTGGACATTTGTATGTATTATGATCTAGAATCTTAAAAATGTTGTAGAGATAATAATGTTATTACAACATAATAAGTATACTTTACTAGTAGTGTCGACTTTTTTTTATTTATAAATATGGTGATTATAAAATATTAATTAATAATTGATACATTAAATATTATATCAATTAAAATATAAATTTTATATTTAAATTTAGTATTATTGATACTTTTAAAAGTTGAATAAAATATATCAAATTCGGTTGACAAAATTTTAATTGCAGTATAAATGAGTAGACATATTAGAAGTAACACTTGCAAGAGCACGACTCTACATTATAAAAAAAAAAAAAAGCATACGAGAGCAATAAATGTTGAAAGTTGTTCAAGTAAATTCAATTGCAGATTCATGTTAAATATTTTAAAATTAAATAAATATAACATATAATAAATAATTTAAAATTTTATATTGTTTTATTACTTAAAATTTATTTAAAATATTATTTTTTATATAATTTAAAATATTATTTAAGATGTCTATAATTTCTATGATTTCTCATCAGATTAGATATACTTGGCAGGCAGGTATGATAATCAAATTGCAGTAAACAAATCTAGAAACTGAATACGAGTAAATCTCAGGAAACTTCCGAAGAGTGGAATCGTATTACTGTAATCCACTCCCACCAACTTTTCCACGCACTACAAAAACCCCTCCTCCTCTCCTTCCTCTCTCTTCATTCAAAGCCCATAAACCCTTTCATTGTAATAATCTCCTTTCATATTTAGATATACACCACAGCTCTCTCTTCTCAAAATCTCATTTCTTTTTCAAAACCTCAATCTAAATATTTGATAGTTTCTAATCCGTAAAGAATGTGTGGCGGTGCTATAATCGCAGACTTCATACCTCGCCAGCGTGGCCGCCGCGTCGCCGCTTCTGACCTCTGGCCCAACTCACCTTTCGCTACCAAACCTAACAACAATGGCAGCAGCTTCGAATCCTTCCTGTGTCCGTTCAGCAATGATAACTGCTCAGTCACAACTCTCAAAAGGCCCCAAAACTCCTCTTTAGGTACAAATTTGGATTCCTCTATGTAGTTTCTGTTTAAATTCTTTTTAATTAAGACAAGGGTCTGAGTATGGATTTTGAACAGGTCATGAAGAAGTGGAGAAGAAACCCAAGAGGCAGAGGAAGAACCTGTACAGAGGAATAAGGCAACGGCCCTGGGGCAAATGGGCTGCTGAGATTCGTGACCCTAGAAAAGGGGTTCGAGTTTGGCTTGGTACCTTCAACACAGCCGAAGAAGCAGCTAGAGCCTACGACAGAGAAGCCCGCAAGATTCGTGGAAAGAAAGCCAAAGTAAATTTTCCCAACGAAGATGAAAACTTCAACACCACCCCTGCTCAATATCATCAAAAGCCAAATCTCAGTCGACCTATATATCAAACCCAAACTGAGGTTTTTAATAATAATTTATCTGAAAGTTTTGGTTTTGATTATGGTTATGATCTGAACCAGATTGGAGGATATGGGGCTGGTAATATTGCTGACCAGATTGTGACTTCTGGTGAGGAGAATTCTGGCTCAGGCTCTGGCTATGACTTAGGCTCAGGCTCCGGCTCTGGCTTAGGTTCAGGCTCAGGCTCAGTTTCAGAGGGTGATCATGGTTCAACTGAGGTACTGAACCTTAACCAGAATATGAGTGATTTTTCTTTTGGTCAAATGAAGGTGAAAGAAGAGGAGGAAATGCAAAAGGCTGAGGAGGAAGAGAACGAAGTGCAAAAGCTGTCTGAGGAGCTTTTGGCTTACGAGAATTTCATGAAGTTCTATCAGATTCCGTATCTTGATGGGCAATCACCTGTGCCTAACAATAATCATAATAATGTGCAGGAAAGTGTTGTGGGTGATCTTTGGAGCTTTGATGATGCTGCTGCCTCAGTGAGCTCAACGGCTCTCTAATTGTGTCGTTTTTCATTTATTTGTTAATCTTTATTTATTTTGGACTCTGCATAAATTTGGTGGAATTAGTGAGCTCGGCATAGGATTATGTTTAAATTTGTAATTTTACTATGTTTGTTATATAAATTTGTATCTTTCAGATCGGCTAATGAAATTCCTTTTCTTAACTTCTCCTCCTGCTCTGATATTCCTTTGTTATTCGCCTACTATCCCAATTTAATCTGCCAAAAATTCTCACTTGCAGTTCAAATGCTGCAAACAAGATCATTGTATTTGTTAAGTCTCATGTGATGAAATTTGGTCAAGTTCTATTATCTTTCAGTCTCCAACGAGGAGAAATCGTAGAAAATTATTACTTAAATAGTCTTTCCAGATCAACGGTCTCTGATCTTCTAGAACAAGCAAACAATCCTGATCGCTATGGAAAATTCAGACGTTGCTTTAGAATTTAGATAATGCTTTCTTAACATAAATGGGCACTTGGCTATTAGTTCCTTAATCCCCATTTTCTAATTGAAAAAGTAACATCCAGGATCCTCTCAATTATCCATTTCGTATCATTGGTTAACAAGCATGAAGCTAAACATGGAAGAGAAGATTAGGGAGAATCTAGAAGTTCCACCAAGAAAAGCACAAGAAAGAAGCTGGAATCCAAACAAGTTGCATAAGTGACGGATAGCACGAGACTTTGGCCGGATTGTGAATCACTCACTCACATGCCCAGCTGCGCTGCCGGTTTTTGGGTGGTGATTGCGGCTTCTACACGATGGGCGCCCCCAGTTTGTGCTTTAGAAACTTGTACGTCCTTAACCCGGTCGTCCTATTGTACTCGACGAAGACTGCGTCACCACGTTATCGTGATTGTCGAATTTTCATCTCGGGATGAAGAAAATTCTTTCTGCAATCTTCTTGACACGTGTCGTTAAATGTTTATAGTCAGTACTGTATGATCTATTAGCGATTTGTGATAATAATTTTTTATTTTTTGAAATTGTGATAATGATGTTAATTCTACCTTCTTTAGCTTTAGCACAATTCTCAATTAGGTAAACAACATGATTCTGTCAACATTGATATCACACTTTCTTTTACAATAATATAATAAAAATGACAAGTTGATTGATTAAAATATTATTTCTCGTATAAATAAATTTTTAAACTTTGTCAACCAATCAAGCGGCGGAAAATAGTGAAGCGTCCCTTGTCTTTCTATATTTTATTTGTTTGAATAAAATAAACATAACCAAACGGATTCACTAAACAAGTCAGGAGAATTAGGTGTATTTAGCACACATTGGGGTGTATTTAGCATAGTCCATATTCTTTCATTCGTGGGCTCAATTGGGTTGAGACGGTTAGCTGTCACAAGCTAAGCCCAACCTTTTTTATTACAGCCCATGAATATTAAATCATAACACGTGGATGTCCCTCGTAACATAACATAGACTGGCCCAATTAACAAACGGAGCCGGTGGGAAACCCTAGAAGCAAACCCTTGGTATATATAAACTTCAAACGCCTTTTTCCTTATCTCTTCTCACTCAGTAGCCGCAAGGAGAGCGACACAGAAAGAAGGGGAGATGGTTTCGCTCAAGCTTCAAAAACGGCTAGCAGCAAGCGTCCTCAAGTGCGGCAGAGGCAAGGTCTGGCTCGATCCAAATGAAGTCAACGAAATCTCCATGGCCAACTCACGTACGTTTTCACTCTCTTAATATTTTACCATATTTAATATTCTTTTATTCTGCTTCTGGTGATCAGTTGTATATCTGGTTAGTGCTTGCTTTTTGCTTGCCTAGAATTTATTTGAACAGTTAAGAAATTGAGGTTTGGAGTATTATTGGAATTAGGGTTTAAGTTGTTATTGAAGATTTTTTTAGCTTGTTTTATTTTTACCTGGTGACCTTACATATAATGTGTTATGTTTTAAGGTTTTACGATTAAGTTTATTTAGAGGACTTTCTGCTGATATTCTAGAACTATTCGATAGTAATTTTTCTTTGGAGGTGTCAGTAGTATCTAGTTATATTCAACGTTTTCAATTGTCTTCCTGGAAAATGGGACTAATTTTTGTTTGTTCTGTTATACTGAATTATGCGGATTGGAGAGTTTCATTTTGGTGAAGGTTGATAGTTAAGATTATTGATGTTGATTTTTGTTGTTTTGGTATTTGGGAAGTGAACCACTCCAATCAGTTATTTCAAATAGTTGTGTGTTGAATGCTATTTTTTTTTCTTTGAATTATCTCTCAGCAGCCTTTGTGATTACGACGTCTAGTGTCCCTGCACCAGCCAATTCTAAATGAATTCAATACACACGAGCATTTTTTTAAAAATATAGAAGAATTGACTTCAATGTGCGTGGTGCTTATCAACTGCATTTATGATGTGCATGTGTCTTGTGTTTATTTTTGCTTTGATTATATGTATTTAGGCTATTGGGTACAGAGTTAATGAAATTGCTCAGAATCTGTTGTCCATGTTAGACATGGGAATGTGGATATTTGTAGATTTTTTGATATTTGGATTTCTTTCATTACTGTTTGTTGATACATTTGTTTCATTTTGTAGGCCAGAACATTAGGAAGCTGGTCAAGGATGGCTTTATCATCAGGAAGCCAACCAAGATTCACTCTCGCTCTCGTGCCCGACGCATGAAGGAAGCTAAGAGGAAGGGCCGCCACTCTGGATATGGTATCTGTCATTTACTTAGAGATTTGTGATTTTGAGTTTGAATAAATGTTATTTTTAGACTCATTAAGTATAGGGAGAAATTGGTCTCAACACTAGTTAGTGTATTCAAATTCACTTTATATGTTGATTTTCTTTTTGGTTACATTTTGTTAGAGGAAGTGTACGTTTTTAGTCAGTCAATCAGCCAAATCAAGTTTTTAGCATACAATTACTATCTGTTGCAACCATGCTGTCCAAGATAAGCAACCGGTTACTCTATGCTTATGGTTTGAAGAAATTTAAATGAATAACAAACTTCATTGTTTGCTGATTCCAGGTAAACGTAAAGGTACAAGGGAGGCGAGGCTGCCAACTAAAATCTTATGGATGAGAAGAATGCGTGTACTCAGGCGTTTGCTTCGCAAGTACAGAGAAGCAAAGAAGATTGACAAGCATATGTACCACGATATGTACATGAAGGTGAAGGGTAATGTCTTCAAGAATAAGCGAGTTTTGATGGAGAGCATTCACAAGTCTAAGGCTGAGAAGGCAAGAGAGAAAACTTTGTCTGACCAGTTTGAGGCTAAACGGGCAAAGAACAAGGCAAGCAGGGAGAGAAAATTTGCCAGGAGGGAGGAACGTTTAGCCCAGGTGAGAACTTTGTTTTCAGAAATTGACAAAAATAATTGAGTTATATGATTATTTCTCTTCATGGAACTTCACAGCCTTACAGTGAGTGCAGCAATTACCAACATAAAAATGTCTTTTTTTTTGTTTGTTAATGTATATCATGACTTGATTAATAAATAAACTCAAATTTGTAACTGCTGTATCATTTTTGTATGTCCTGTGACAATATTTTTTATTGCCTTGTTCTCCTGTAACATCTTATTGATCTACTCATGCATATATGACTCAATTATCCCAGATTATTTTTCTACTATTTCAAGCAAATTTGGTTGTACTTGCAGCCAAATAGATTAATAGACAGTATGATCTGTTATTTTATTTGTTTAGTATGCCCCTATGGGCATAGTCTAGTGGCAAGTTAGAGGTTTGTCATGTAAGTCACCTGGTTCGACCCTGAGGGAGGTAAGGGGGTAAAACCCTTTGTGCTTCGGCACACCCCCTTACCTTTTAAAAAAAAAATTATTTGTTTAGTATATTGATAATTCTTAATCTGTCTGCAGGGGCCTGGAGGAGCACCAGTAGCAGGTGGTGCTGCTGCATCTCAGTCAACTGAGTAAGTGCATATAGTAAAGATCATAATATGGTGCATTTGATTGTGTTTAAATTTTTAATGCTGTAATTTTTCCTCTTCTTGCAGGGTATCTAAAAAATCCAAGAAGTGAAGCACCTAGTGAAATGCCAAGGGTTTGACTCAAGATAGCCTATGTTCTCGGTTACTGTGGCAGAATAGTTTTGTTGAACCAATGTTCTTTTTGTTTTCTTTTGGACCTTGTTACTTAAATATAAAAGATGGAAGGAGGTTTCTTGGTACTTGCTTAAGTTTTACAATCTGTTTTTTTGGTTTCCTGGTTTTATCTTCTCCTATATGTGAGTTGGGCAAGTTTCTCTCGGTTTTCCCCATCGTTTTTTAATTTAATGAATTGTGTTAGGAGTTCAAGTCCCCTCTCACTTGATCTTCTTCAGCTACTTTAATTTTTGTTTAAATGGGGTGTTTCGTAGCTCGAAAAGAAAATTGGCGGTTTATCATACATGAGATGTGATTAGAACGATAGGAGGTATTAGCTGAAATACGAGACTTGCTTTGTGATATTATCACAAGCTATCATTTAATTTTAGAAATACTTACTAATTTACTAGTTTGTGAAATAGGTGGTGATATTCAATCGTTTAAGAAATTTTATGTAAAAGTTAAATAGAGAGAAAGGTAATATTGTCATTTTAAAATTGTAATGTCTTAAACACCGTCTTATGTCTACATATCTCCTATTTTATGTTCAAATACTTTTTTTAAACATTAATTCTAATTTTTTTTAAAAATCAATTTTCCATATAAAAACTAAAAAACCTTTATTTTTCATCTACACCCCTAAGCACGGCAGAAACCAAAAGACCAAGCCACAATTGAACTTAAAACGGCAAATTTTAAATTTTCATCGACACCCTTGTGCCCCTGTTTCTTATAGCCACTGTGACGTCTTTTGCCTTCACCACTGACATCCATATGACAAAGAGCTTCAATTGGTCGATGGTAGCACGACGGTGACTGTGACTGTGACGACCAGAGATGGTGGCCAGCAGCAGGGTTGCACACGGTTCTTCATTTCGCTTTTGTTTCGATTCGACCTTCGCGATTGACAGCCACGTGACGTGAAGCTTCGATTGGTCGATGGCGGCGCGCCGGTGACTGTGACGGCTAGAGATGGTGGCGATTAGTGGGGGCGTACATGATTCTTCAAATCGCTTTTGTTTCGATTTGGCCTTCACCATTGACGGCCATGTGACGCGAAGCTTCGATTGGTCGATGGTAGCGCGCCGACGACTGTGGCGGACAGAGATGGTGGCGAGCAGCAGGGGTGTACAGGATTCTTCACTTCTTCCCAAATTTAGGTTAGATGGTAGATATAAGAAAAAAATAAAGGATTTGTTATTTGCAAAAAGGGGTTCATTGATTGTTGTTGTTGATGTGTTATGTATGTGTGGCTGGGGAAAAAGTTATGGTGTACAGAGAAAGAACGAAGGAGAAAGATAGAAATTGCCATTAATTGGTGTATTTTTTTTTTTTTTTTTTTATTGAGGAGTTTGCATATGATAACGAAGACAATGTTTCATTTCACAGAAATTGTGCAGAAATTTCTTAGTTTTTTTTTTTCATTTATGTTTTCAACATGTACAAATTTCATTTTTCTAATTTTTGTTTATTGTATAAATTTTTTAGAGATTAAAAAAGAAGTGTTAAAAATAATCAGAGAAAATAAAAAAAAGTAAAAAAATTAATTTTTTTTATAATCTTGTATAAAATTTTTAAATGTATATATATTAATATGTTGATAAAAAAAATAATTTTTTGATTTAATAAATTTTAAATTTATTTAATTGTAAGAATCGTAACATTGGGCCTTATTTGTTGGGCTCGTAAATTCGAGTTCATTGAGTTTTTAATTGCTATGATACTTGTAAATACAGAAAAATTTATTGTTAAGATTTTGTCGGGAGTGATTTTGGCGAAGACTATTTGATGCTTAAGTCAAATGTTTATTTTGTAGAGAGAGGTTGAAGAAAGAAATAAGGAGTTTTAAGATAAGAAATTATAAGTTCAAGATTCAAATTGAGAATCTCCCTTTTTGAGTCATTTACATCTCTTTATATAGCATCGGTCTTTTTGAGGTTTTGTGTTTATCTTCTCAGGATTTGTTGTTTTGATTAATCTTTTAATTCTTTGGCGTGATTTGAGGAATATACTATAAAATAGTGTGATTTTGTCACTAAAATAGTGTTGATTTCCTTTTTAGATAGTTTGTCTTATCTAGTTTGCCTTGTGTTTCCCTTTTAAATCATTGAGTGTTGTTCGACTCTTGGACATATGCAAATTTGGTAAAAGCGAGTCGACATATTTACTACGCTAGTCTTTTTATGATATGTTGTCAAAGTGGTTGGCTTGAGGCTTTGCCTGGTATACTGGGCAGGTCCTGGGCGAGTTGCTGTATATTGATCTATAGTTGTAAGCTGGTCGGTCTTATTTAAGTCATTTAGTATCATCGGCTGAACAGGTCCTGTGCCTTAGTTCATTCAGATGATACTTGGTTGGTCTACTTCTATTGTTTAGAGCCCTCAATCTTTTAGTCCTTTGGGCTGGCCTCTAACTAAGCCTGATTTGTAGGTTGATATTTAAGCTTTTGGGTACTGGGCTTTTTGGAGAATTTTAGAAGGGACAGAAATCCACCAATTTTTAATTTTAATTAATTAATACTAAAAATTCTATATTTTTTAGTTTTCATGCACGCTCGACAGTAAAAAGATCTGAACAAGTTCATTCAAATAGTTGCCATTGTTCGGTTCTGCTGCTAATTTATGATTATGTAGTAGCTGTTTAGTACTTTAAGAGATCATGTTACTATTGGGTAGAATATTTTTTTATACTTCAAAATTTTTCCTCGAGCATTTATTAGTCATGATGTTATGGGTCTCATAACGTCATGTTACACCCCAAACTCAAAAGATTTGAAACATGATCTAATTTACATTTATTTAATAATGTGCACTCATAATTAATATTGTATAAAATTTCAAACTTAAATTCAACATAGGAATCCTTAGCAAGTTGCTAGTAAAATTAACCCATGACCATACTTGGTGAAATATAAACCAAATACAACTACACCTAATAAAATAATACATAAGTATTTATTTAATAAGGACAAATCAAATATCTTAAATCACGTGTCCACAAATAAAACACTTATCAACCTAGCAACTTAGGGAACCCAAGGGACAGTAGAAGCTTTGCTGAATCCGTTAAGCACACATGTACCTTATTTATCTGAAATCATCATAAATTATAATGAGTATAAAACTCAGTAAGCATACTAATTTTTTCATATATTAAAATACAAATACATATATATACACAATGCATGTGTACAATGTGCCCTGATAAATCAAAATCATAATCTTATCAAATCACATATCAAGTAAGCGCTTACACATTTTTTCAAAACATATAGTAGGAATACCATCATTAACATACTACTTAGTAGAACTTTCATATCACATATCACATAATAAGCTAAATGTCACCCATCGGTGACATATTGTATAAGAGAAATAACATAAGTGAGGTTTAAATTACACATATATAACGCTCATGCCCGAAGGTAAAAGCTAAACTCTCACCCTGATCATCGGTGAGTCCTCTCACATACACCAATACACCACCACACGAATTTGATGACTCACTTTTCCTTTAGGTACCAATAGTATCCTCCCTACATACAGAACATATAACATATACCAATCCCGAAGGAAATGTTACACACAAAGGCTCCACAAATCACATAAGGTGCCTACTAAATAAATAGTGAGTTCAAGCATCCTCAAAATACAAAACGTTTCTCACGGACATATTCCACTTCAAAAGCTTTCTTTGTTAAACACATTTCATTTTGAAATGCTCACTTTCATCAGCACATGTATGTTATGTATGTCCATTCTCAATGTCAATGCTCATGTTCATAAACATATGTCTTTCACATTTCATATCAAAATATACTTTGGCATAATATAAACATACTTCTAAGCACATTTACAAAATCATACATAAATAATTACTATGCTTATTGTGATTTCAGTAAAAGTTTAGTATACTTACCTCTTAGACACTTTCGAGTACGAGGCTTAATTCTTCTTAACCTATCAATGGAGATTAATCATTTTATAAGCCTTATCATTCACGCAAAACACTTTAAATAGCTTACAAAATTACACATATTGCACTTATCACATTGAATTGGTCTAATGACTTGATTTCTCAAAACCTGTCATTTTGACCACTTACACTTAACAAAATTTTCTTATACATCAAATGATGTCTAATTACTCCAAAATCAGAATATATCATTCATGACTCATATATCATTCTTATATATAAATATTATATCATAATTCCTACACAATCTATTTCATAAATACCATCAAATCCAAACTATTATCCTGACAGGATCAAGATATTTACTGAACAGTATTCAGTCTTCTAATTTTATAAAATCATATCCTAACTCAAAAATTATAAAACTATTACAGAATTACTCTTAACACATATCTCAATCCATGATAAATGATTTACTTCAAAATCCTTACTAAAAGTATTTTAGAACCATTTTATTCCATAACTTTAAAAATCTGTTGATCAAATACTGCAATGAGCTAATATATTTAGAAAATCATAACAATTTGATCACATTGATCTAAATTCTCAATTTTGAATATATTATATTAGACATGTAAAATAATCATATTCTAAAACTTTGTAATTTTTCAAACCCCGTTGAAGCACTGGAAAAATGTTGGCCATGATTTCTAGCGCTTTTCACATATAGTAGACAAAAAATTATTCATCACTTTAGCATACTGTTAACATAGGAAATTTTTAAAATTTCAGGGTCATTTTTATAAATTCACTAAAAATTCAATTTCTAGAACTTTCAATGGGTTCAAAGTGTCAAATGATTCTAAACATGTCTAGTTTCATATTTAAAAAAATATAAACCAGAATCGAAGTACAAAAATTTACAAAATTCTCGAATCAAGAGACTATCAAATAGAAATTCTGCAAATTCATCATGATTCATCAAGTTGTCTATATAATCATCATCAATTTTCAATATATCTTACAAAATCCACATCAAATCCTCAATTTTGCATATTTCTAGAAATTAAAAATTAAAAAAATTAACTTAATTAATACCAACAAATTGAGAAAGAGTTATGATATACCTCTTAAAACTTAAAATTCTAAATTCTTCTTCTTTTTCTTTTTCTTTTTCTTCTTCTTCTCTTTCTCTCCCCTCTATTTCTCTTTTTTCTCTCTCTAAAAGGGGTGGCTCAACAAAAAATGAGTGAATTAGGGTTTAAAATGTATATTTTTATAGTAAAAGATTAATTTTTAGTATTTATTAATTAACTCCCAAAACTTTCAAAGTATTATAATTTGGTCCCTAAAATAAATCTAAAGTCTTGCAAATAAACTCAATACTAATAGTAGGTTCTTAATCTATACAAATAATACTAATAATAATACATAAATCAAGTATCACCAACATACAAATAAAATATAAATATTTATATATATAAATATTTATTCTTATTAGTTGTGAAAAAGTGGTTACTATACTCGTCCTAACTGTATACCAAAAGGCGTATAGGATATGAGAGTTGACCTCAGCCATTGATCTTTTTGTATCGTATGGCTAAAGGTATTGGAAAGCAAAAATTCATGTCTGTCCACTTCTCAAGTGACGTTTAGACAGCTAAGAAAATCTGATCCGTTGATTTTTAAATTGAACTGTCTAGATAAAAGTGAATGAAGAGACGTGCATTAATGATGCCTGCAATTGCGAAACGTCAGGCATGTTCTTTAAAGGAACGTCTCTTGGGCTTCTTAAATGATCGCGACCGTTCGTTCAATCTGGACGACCATGATTCTTTCAACCTAGACACTATAAAAAGCCTTCATCGGGTTGCCTTTGTCTCTTTACTTTATTCTTCTTCATCTTCTTTAAGCAGCAATACGGAGAGCTTCTTTGTGTGAACATTTCTTCAGCAACAAGGACTTTTCCATTCAAAGATGATATCTTTGATTTCTCTACTTCTATCTAGTAAGTTCTTGTTTCTTTTCTTCTTTTTCTTATTTCTTAGGTCATTTTTTATGTGCTTTGTTTATGTAAAAATGCTTCACTTACCTATATTAATGTTGCATTTTTCCTATATAAAATTGGCTATGAATGTTATAACTTTATTCTAAAAAAATGTCTCTACTTTTTACATTTTTCCTAATATGTTGCATCTTCAAAAGCCTTAATATTGTTATTGTTCTTTTTGTTTTATTCTTTTGGGTGTGGTTACCTGTCATTACCCCTTGTGTCTTACTAGTTTTAGGAAAAAACTTATTCTGCTCTTCATGGCTTTAGGATCTAGACACTTAGATTTAGAATTTTCTACCATTAACACGACCCTCAAGAAAGAAGAGACCGTTAGCCATTAACATGAGGTCCCACTTATTAGACCAACAAATGGCGTTAATAGGAGTAGAGGTGCGTCCACCTTGACTGGTGACGTGGCCTTCTATTTCCTTGTTGTGATTACTAAGGCCGAGCCGGTCTCAATTATTGATGATAATGCAGAGACTAATCCTGAGAACCTTGCTTAGGAATTAATGGAATCTGTAGAGATTGTTTAGTTTGAGTTTGACAGAAGGTATTAAATGTTTTGACTGACTTAATATGACCTGGACTCATTTAGGGCCACGTATAACATCCCCGAGTCTGTAACGCTTAGACTACCATCCTTTGATGACTTTCTGAGCAACCTCATAGATGGCGAAGTGGCCATTCATGTAAAGTTTCTTAGATTAAGCCTCAAGCTTCCAATGCAGCTTTATTTCGCTAAGATGCTGGCCCATCTAGGAGTGGCTCATTCACAGTTGGGCCTTAATTCTTGGAGAATTTTACTGGTTCTGTACTTTTTTAGGCAATGGCAGAGTTATCCTCCCTTTATTACCAGGAGCTACTCCATCTTTATCACTTTAGAAGCAGTGTTGAGTGTTAGAGAAGCTTCTACTACTTGTCCTTCTATAACCTTTAGAACCCTATTCTGAGTCGTCCATATTCTGTTAAAAGTTGAAAGGGTGACTAGTTCTTTACTGGGCGTGAGTGGGGTTAGGTAGTTCCAAGAAGAAAGTGGGGAACTTAGGTCTCCCCCCACCCTTCAACTTCACCCTGGATGCAGTTTTTCTTTACCATTCTTTTGTGCATTTGTATATGTGATTCTTGTTTTTCTCCTCTAAATACTAATGTCTTGTGTATTTTAGAGACTTAGGCAATTGATTACAACGTATCCAAGACTAGACGTATTTGGATTAAAACTACTATTGCCTACATATCATTTGCTTAGGATTTTTTATCTCTGACTAGCTGTGTTCGCAGTCGGTGGATCAAATATTAGTATTTTGTTTCCTAGTCCGAGCTTCTTTTCTGCTAATAGTTGTTTTTGTTAGAAATGATCGAACAATAAAGTGGTGAAAAGAGGAAGAAGAGCCGTACTGATGGCTCCGGAATGACCTCCGGTGGTCAAGGTAACCTCAACCTTGACAATGCCATGGGCTTTTATTCAACCTTAATGGAAGGAGCTGAGGCAGGGGCTCCATTTGTAGACACGATTTGGTCGGCCAAACACGCAGAGGCCGATCAAGCCCCCAAAGA
This sequence comes from Ailanthus altissimus, assembly GCA_946807835.1. Lineage (NCBI taxonomy): Eukaryota > Viridiplantae > Streptophyta > Magnoliopsida > Sapindales > Simaroubaceae > Ailanthus > Ailanthus altissimus. The sequence goes on from OX327684.1 coordinate 30,366,924, forward strand.
GTAAAAGTTACAAATTTCCCTCCTGTTCAGGGCAGGGGGCATACACAGACTAGCTCTCAAGGAATAGGCCAAGTAATTACCCCATGCTCCCCCCATGTTCAAGGTAGGGGTCAACGCTCATCAATGCGGGTTTTTACATAAACACCCCTAACTACCCAACATATAGGGGCATCAAGCTTAGGGGGTCAGGAAGAGCCCTTAATAAAGAAAGAGTCTCCATTGACAGTTTCCCAGACAATGTTGGTCCCAGATAGGAGAGAAGATTTGGGCTATCTGCTACCCGTTATGAGGGAGATTGAGAGATATCTGAATTTGACCTAGGTGACTCAGGTCTCCTCTCTAGACCCCATCACGGGATTGCATGTTGTTATAGGGTCCGTTATGGATGTAAGTATTCTTCTTTACTTTATCTTTTTGAGTTGTGTTTTTACTCTGGACTAACTTGTCTTCTTTTCTTCTTCAGTCCGTATATCTCTTCTCTCGATTTTGAATGAGATTTTAAATATGGTGGCTTAGTCCCACCAAGCTAAGGAGATCCTTGCACAAGTGAGGTAAGAAGCTGTGCGGGCTAGAAGAGAGGTCGATAGAGAAAGAGATGGGGTAAGCAAGTTGGTTGTATAGATTGAGGAACTGGAGACTGGCCGTACAAATTGAGGAATTAGAGACTAGCCAAGCTGAGGTGGAGAGTAGAGTTTCTAAGCTGGAGAGCCAAAAGAGATTGGTTGAGCAAGATATGGCCAACTTATTGACAATGGATGAGAGTCGTGCTACCGAGCTTGTAAACAAAAATGGTGTGCTAAAGAGGCAGCTCGCAACAACTCAAAGGGAGAAAAAGCTGGTCGATCAACTGAGAAAAAACTTGGCAGCTTAAATTGATGGTCAATGAAGTTTTTGGCTTGTCAGGCATAATGAAGGCTTTCCCCAAGGCACCACAAAAGACTTCCACAGGTCGATCGGTCTCTTTGAAGAAGACTATCATGACATCAACTTGCAGTGGATGTAAGACCTGGTGATTGGAAGACAAGCTCTTAAGGGGGAAAGTTCTTAAGCCGAAGAAACTGCTAAGGTGGTTGACCTAGCTACTACGGATGCTTCTCCTCTTGAGACAGCTACTCCTCTTAAGATAGTTGCTTCCTTTGGCGAGGGTCAGGGCAGTGCTGTCTTTCAAGCTCGGGTTGCTCTCACTCTAACTGATGAAGTCTCTGAAGCTCCTGCTACTCCTGTTTTACCCACGATATAAGCTGAAGCTGTTCTAGGTGATGCTTCTCAAGTCATTCCTCCTCCTGTTGATGTAGATCTAAAAAGTGTTACAGTGGTTGATCTAAAGTCTATTAACACTGCCTATTGCTACCTGAGCTGACCCACTTTTATTTTTTTCTTTCCTTGTATTGGTCGGTCCGTAAAAGAACTTTTGTACTTCTTTATTCACAAATACAACTTTATATTTTACTTATGACTTGCTCTTGTTCTATATTCTATCTTGGTGAGTGTTGCTGCAAACTTGTTCCTTCATAACAGTAACTTGAAATATAAATTTTGAATGAGACCTTGTTTAGGTCTTAGTAGGATAACTAATTTCAATATCACAGTGTAGATAAGTAGCCTATAAAATGAGAAATATTTCCAAACTTTGGAGATTAAGTGTAAAAGCCTGCTAAGACAGATGAAATGATTTATACACTTTTTGAAGTAGCACGTCGATCCATTATTGTTGAGCCGACTAGAATTGTGCTTGAGCGGAATGAGTATAAATTATTGAATAGGCCAAGTAGTAAATTAAAATAAGTATGTTGAGCTGATAAAGTAAAATTAATATGTAAATAATTATACCAATAAGGTGTTGAGCTGACTACAAAGATTAAACTTTGGAGCATGCTGGTCGTATCTTGAATCATCTTGTTTCATAATATGTAGAAGGATGTTCGTTACAACATGCTTTTGATCAACCCCTCGAGGGTTGTACCTCTGAGGGTTTACTTTTAAGAGTGTTACCTTGCTTGGCTGATGATTTTGAGTAACCCCTTAAAGTGTCGCACCTCTGAAGGTTTACCTCTAAGAGTGTTACTCTACTCGGTTAATAGTTTCAAGTAACCTCTTAGAGTGTCGTACTCCTGTAGAGTATACCTTTAAGGGCGTTGCTCTTCAAATTTCTACACAACCCATTGAGTGTCGCACCTTTACAGGTTTACCTTTAAGAGCGTTACTCTGCTTGATTGATAATTTCGAGTAACCCCCTATAATGTCGCATCCCTGAAGAGTGTTGCTCTTTAAGGGCGTTGCTCTCAAATTTCTAGACAACCCATTGAGTGTCGCACCTTTAAAGGTTTACCTTTAAGAGCGTTACCCTGCTTGATTGATAATTCCGAGTAACCCTCTATACCTCTAAGGTGTTGCTCTTCATATTTCTAAACAACCCCTTGAGTGTCACACTTTTGAGGGTTTACCTTTAAGAGCGTTACCTTACTCGGTTGATGGTTCTGAGTAACACCTTGAATGTCGCACTTCTACAGAGTATGTTGGAATTTATGTTTACGTGTCATTCCATTTTGTATGAATATTTTGTTTTATAATATTTATATAGTACATTTTATTAAATCGCTAATTTTATTAATTAAATTATACAATACTTGTAATGCTATAGACATTGTATGATCTGAACGATTTCATATATGGCCTACAAAAGTTTAGACTAGCGCTAAGGGTTAACAATGTTGAGAATTATAATTGCTAATAATTAGCACTACTAAGAGTTAGTAGGTTATAAAAATCAGTAAAATCTAAAAGTTAGGACATTGTCTGTAACAGGACATAAACTCAATAGTACATTAGTAATAACATAGTTACAGGGAGTCACAATAAGTGTTAAGAAATATTATTATGCACGTGCATTCTCAAACACAATGTTCCTGGTCTTCTTCACATATGCGGGTCTATCGGTGAGACATTTTTATTATTGATCAGTGTATGACCATATCTAGATGGTTTAATAGTTGTTCTTAGCTAACTATGGGCTTATCGAAAGTTCGTATAGTATACGGGTATTCAGTAAGGACTGAATACTAAAACGGCTCAATGAGGACCCTAATAGATATTCCATGAAGCCATCAATTGTTGGTTCTTTCGAGTTGAGTAGTGTACGTGGTTCTTTGACCTAAGTGCCACTGTGGGTTTGTAAGTGATCCACCATGCTTTGGTTCCACATATGTTAGAGACTTTTCATGGACTAATCGCTATGTGTCACTGGGTATAGTTCGATGTTCGTAGAGTTCAGTGAGCGCAGATACGGGATCCAAATTATATGGGTGAGTTGTATATCCGAATGCTCCGAGACTATATCTCAAAAAAAATTATGGCCATAACCAATAACCCAGCAAAAAAAATTTCACAAGGTTAAACAATATCATAAAAGTGTTTGTGTATATTATTTATTAAGATACGTGTCTAGAAATAAGTTCACGGATGAGCACGTGAGGATTTAACGGTAATGATCTATATCCCCGCTCCTCTAGGATATAAATGACGAAAGGATTATATATATGTGCAATGACCTCAACTTGTATGGTCTACTGTGCTGATTTGTAATATCCGTGACATGTGCGTGAAGCATTGATCACAGACTCACATAATAGTTTCGTTTGAAAATTTAGGCGTGGACCTAGGGAGTCTTGTAATATGAAGTGTACTCGTTGTGCACTAGGACAGCGTACCGAATTGAATAGTTCAATCCAGTAAATTCTAGCAGACTGGACATTTGTTTTAGTTTCCCTCAGGATGTACACGTGTCAAAACTTTAGAGTTAAGTATATCAATTAGTTAACAATAGTTATTAACCAATATAATGATGACATGTGGCACATTGTAGGCAATTATTGTTTGACTTAAAAATGACCAAAATTACCTTACTTGTTGGACAAGTAAGATCATTATTTTATTTATTAAATTATTTATTGAATAAAATAATTATAATAATATTTAATCTTATTATTTTAAACAAGTCAAACAAGTATTTTTTATTACAATAATGTATGTATTTCTAATTGAATTTAATAATAATTAAATAAATAATTGAAACAATAAAGCATGGCATGAGATTAGTGGGACAAAAGTGTGTGTTATAAGCAAATGAAGAAATTATTTCTTCAAATTGCTTTGTCTCTCTGCGCCATCACTCATGCATTGTTAAGCTTTGTTTTGTTTAATGTAAACAAATACAAAAACAAGTGCAAAAGGCAAATCAATGGTGCGACCTTGTGGCTTTAAAATGATAAAAGTGTGTTTCATCATTAGGTTGTACAATCTGACCAAGTTCATTAAAACATACACATGCCTTTTGATTTGTTAATTAATTATTTATTATAAACAATTATTTAAGGTAAAACTAAATGGGCAAGCAAAGGTTATCCATACTTGTGGGCCATTGGCTGCTTGTTGGAGGGAAAAGAAATGGAGCAAAATTTTGGTCACTTGGAGTTACATAATTCGGCCATTGAGAAAAAGAAAGGAGAAGTGCTCAAGTTCAAGAGTTGAGAGCTATTTCAAAAAGTTTGAAACTTCATCTTTTTTTTCTCTTATTGCCAGCCATTCTATTAGTAATAATGAAGTGATTTTTGTTGTTTAAGTGTTAAATTAGAACAAACATTATTCATTGTATTGTAGTAGTCCAAGCTTAAGTGTTAAGCCAATTTGTTTAAGAGTTAAACTTAGGGTTTAAGTTGTTAAACCATTTGCTGGAATCAAGTTGTCATTCTACAATACCCAAGTCCACCAAGTTGGGTACTAGAATTGAGAACGAGTTCATTTTAAGGCAGAGACTTTGGCAACACAAACTCTAAAGGCTTGCCAAGTGTCACGTCCCACATTGAATAGAAATTGGGTGAATCTTGGGTATATATGGGTGGGTATGCAGCATTACCTAACAGGCTAGTCTTTTGGGTCAATGGCAAGCGCCCAGCCCGTGACAAGTGGTATCAGAGCAGACCCAAATTCTCATTCGTATATGGGCCCCAAAAATTGTCCCAATGGAGATTGCCACATAGGATGTGGGTCCCCTATCCTCCAGGGGATGGGTAATACGGGCCAAATGGGCCCTAAAAATCCTGTGTCTTGAGCCCCAATGGAGATTGTCACGTGGGTAGTGAGTCCCCTAGTCCCGGGGGGATGGGCAATACGGGCTAGGTTGGTCCTTGAGTTTGGGTCGTACCGTGACGAGGGCGTCACGTGATTGGGTGGGTGAGAATGTCACGTCCCACATTGAATAGAAATTGGGTGAATCTTGGGTATATATGGGTGGGTATGCAGCATTACCTAACAGGCTAGTCTTTTGGGTCAATGGCAAGCGCCCAGCCCGTGACACAAGGTAATTCTCATCAAACCCTTATAATTTCATTTATGAGATAGTATGAAAACCGTATTGTGTTTATCGCTTCCATTGCACACAAATATATATATATATATGACGCATGATTTTGTATTGATGAAAACAATCCTACATGTATGCATCCTAGGATAATTAACACTCATAGAGTATACCTCTAAGGGCTTTACTCTTCAATTTTCTAGACAACCCCTTAAGTGTCGCACATCTGAGGGTTTACCTCTAAGACCCAGCTCGGCTAATGATTTTGGGTAACCCTTAGAATGTCACACCCCTACACAGTATACCTCTAAGGGCATTGCTCTTCTTTGAATTTTTATTTATTAGCAAGTATGGGTAGCCATTCAAGTCAGAGTGCGAGCAGTCATTTATTCAAAAAGATGTGCAAGGAAATAATAATCTTTATTAGAAATGCATTTATTGATATGCGACAAATATAAAAAAAAAATTAGCTTGCAAGAAAATAATATAAATTTTATGGATAACAATCATTTGGCTTTCCTTGGCTTCTCACTGCTTGTCTGTTAGCTTCTTTATTGGTTCCAGCAATTATTTTCCTTTCTTTATGACTCTATGATGGTTATGCAGAAGGTCTTCTTTGCCAATACAACGTAGCAACTTCTGACCATCTTCTGATCTCTTGCTACTACCCATATTCTTTCTCCCAACAGGAACTTAAGTTTCAAGTAATGTATGGACAAGGCTGCATTAGTATTTCCCATGAATGGTTGCCCAAGTATAACTCTGTAAGGGAATGGTTGGTCGACTACTACAAACTTAGTTATAACTGTTTTCTCATACTGCTTCTGTCCCAGAGTTAGGGGTAGGGCTACTATCCTGATTGACATCAAATATGCTTCTTCAAACCCTTGTAAGAGGGTTTGGATTTTTTCTATATACATGTTCTTTATTTTTATTTCGCTAAGGGTGTCTTTAAAAATTATGTCAATCGAACTACCTGAGTCAACGAATGCCCTGTTTACCTCTAACCCAGCAACCTGTACTGCTACATAAGTGTGTCATCATAGGGGTAGCTCACTCCCCGGGCATCTTCCTCTGTGAACATGATCGAAACTTCTTGTTGCAATCTCAGTCTCTTATTTAGGGGCATATTGCACATAACCTGATGCCCTATCATGGAATACTATGAATAATTTTTTCTTTGCCGGTTGGAGTCACCAGCCAGCATTGGTGCTTCAGAGAAGATCATCGTGGCGTTAGGGTTTGACCCACTTAGACGATCGATTGATGAGTTGCATTGTCTATCTGCTCAAAACCCTGCCAGATAATCGTTCCTCATTAAAGCATCCACTTACTTTTTTAACTCTAGACATTCTTCAACGACATGCCCCAGATTGTGGTGGAACTCACACCAGCTTCTTCAATTCATTCGTTGTTATGACATTCTCTAAAGAAAGAAAGTTTTTAACCGTGCTACCCTTCTTTCTTCTGGAGGGTGCTCCCTGAGATTTCAAGGACTCTTGGACCGTTTAAGATGATTATAATTGGTTGATATCTGTTCGGCTTATCATTCCTCCAAGGAAGAGGTATGTTGCACCCGTTCATGTAGTTTGTCCTTTGATGAAGTCAATAATTATTGTCCACTTTTTGGTACTTTGGGGGGGTGGCAGTGTCCTTTCCCTTATTCCTCTATATTTCTCATTCTTTATCGGGTGAATTTGACCCTGGACAGCTTTTATGGTCGATCTCTTTGCTTCCTCTTCTTCTTCTATGGCAATGTACTTAGATGACTTGTTATACGCTGCCGCATAGCTTGGAATATTACTTTCTGATAGGTAATACCAGAACCTGTTCAGTTTTAATCCCGACATGAGTGCTTTTAAATCTATCGATTAATCAAATGCACATATTGCGATCACCTCCTTATGGAACCTTCGAACATAGTCCTTCAGGCTCTTTTTCCTTCTTGCCTAACCTACTTAAGGTGATTAAGGTCTTTTTCCATCTCACAAGAACCTCAAAAATGCTGAGTAAACTTTTTTATAATCTTATGGTAAGAGGAAATACTCTGCTGCTTTAATCCTTTGTACTAGAGAAGAGAGGGACCCTCGAGATTCATATGAAAAAATCTGCACATCTAATCTTGCCTAAGCCTTACTATTGAGAGTAGATCAATTACTTGATCTGCATAATAGTTAGGGTTAGTGACTCTTCTGTAAAGTAAGAGGTTTGGTAGTTTAAATCTGCTTGATATCTCAATGTCCCTCAACTCATCCGTAAACGGTGATTTTCTCTCCCTCTCAATTTTTTTGGGGGGAGGTTGTTCTTTTTTTTCTAAAAGGTTTTTCAACCTCTCTTCTAAATTACAAACCTTATCCTTTAGGGCGGCTCAGTATTGGGTTGTTCGGAACACCGCTTATTCTTTACTACCTGATCGAAGTCTCTGACTCACGACATCTTTTGTTCATGAGGCACTTAGCTATGCCTTACTGCCTTTTTCGGGTCATGCAGGGTTTTTGATCTTTCCCTCCAATCCAATCTGTTTTGAATCTAAACTTTTATGGTCTAGGGGTTTCCTTTTCCGTCGTTTCTTGCTTCTCCTCATTCTTTTCTTATATTTTTGATTAAATCCACCATAAGTTGCCGCAATTCTTCTATTTCTTCCCTTAACGTCTATAACTCCTCATGGATTTCTGCCGATAATATATTTTCTAGAAGGTTTACGGGTTTGGTGGATGGATTCCCTAGCCTCTGTTCCTACCCAAATTGATTACTTGTTGTCCCACATGAGGATTTCAACTAATGGATGAATGTTCTGCCATATTGAGTGCTTGATATGAGTATGTGATAAAGCTTTTTTGTCTCAATTCCCACAGGAAGCACCAAAAATTATTGTCCAAAAAAAATAATCTTTCGAGCTAACGAGCTTTGAATTTATTTAGTTGTAAGAATCAAAACCTTGGGCCTTACTTGTTCGGTTTGTAACTTCGAGTTCATTGGGTTTTAGGTTGCTGTGATGCCTACAAGCACAAAGAAAATACTATTGTTAAGACCTTGCCAGGGTAGTTTCGACGAAGACTCTAATGCTTATGTCAGGTGTCTGTTTGTGAAATAAAGGTTGAAGAAAGAAGTAAGGAGTTCTGAAATAAAAAGTTGTAAGTTCAAGATTCAAGATTTAGATTGAGAATCCCCTTTTGAGTCGTTTATCTCTTTTTATATAGCATCAGTCTTCTTAGGGTTTTGTGCTTATCTTTGCTAGATTTACAGTTGTTTTGGATAATTTTCTGATTCTTTGGTGTGATTTGGTATATATACTCTAAAATAGTGTGATTTTATCTAAAAAATATTGCTAATTTTCTCTTTAGATAACTTGACTTATCCGGTTTGCCTTATATTTTTCTTCTAAATCGCTAAGTGTTGTTCGCCTCTTGGGCATGTATAGATTTGGAGACCATGTAGAAGCGAGTCAACATATTTGTCATACCGGTCTTCTTACGATATGTTGTCATAGTGGTTTGGAGCTTTGCCTGGTATACTGTGAAGGTCATGGGATGGTTGTTGTTTATTGATCTATAGTTTTATGAACGACTTAAGTAGAATCTGAGCTGGTTGGTCTTATTCAAGTCATTTAGTCTAATCAGTTGAGCAAGTACTATGCTTTTGTTCTTTCAGATGATACTTGACCGGTTTGGTCCTGTTGTCTTGAGCCCCCATCCTTTAGGTTAATCCCTAACCTATAGTTCTCAGGGAACAGTAATTAGCTACAGTACATCGCTGAAGTGATAAAAAGTATTTCGCCCCAACGATAATTCCGCCCTAGTGATCAAGACGTCCAGCTGTAGCACCAAGTGAACAGTATGCGATGAACAGTGTCTCGCGAACACTATCTATGCTACAATGCTGTTGCCTGAGCGATGAACAGTATTCGCAGCAGCGTTGAACAATGTAATTTTTTCTAATCTTAAAAGAAATACAACTCTAAAATTTCAATCAATTCTTATATAAAGGTCACTCATTTCAGACCTCAAAAGAGCACAACTTAGGGCTCTTAGAGCTACAACACAATAAAGAAGAGTAATTTTAGAAAGAGAAGTAAGAGATTATTGGCGAATCTCTAGTATATCAACCAACTGCAAATTGACGTCTATATTGGTTTCCTTTTGGTTGTATCATGTTTATTTTATTTTTCAGCCATAATTCTCTTGTTATCATGAGCTAAATTTATTTTATAGGGTTATTACTTGAACTCAATATGTGAGCTTAATTGTTGGATCTTTTTAATATTTATTTGAACTCAATTCTTCATTATTCAAATTATTTGTTCTTAATACTTCAGTATATCTAATCAATATTATGATTAATTTAGTAATACTTTGATAAACTCGGAAGAGGCATCATTGTATTTAGACGTAGATAATTTGATGCATGGTTGTAGAGTAGCATTCAATGTTGCATATGCAAGTTTTGAATTAGGATAGAAATTTACCTAATTGGCATGTATAGTCAATAAGACTTGTTCTTAATGAATTTTAATTTATTACAAGTACCGGAAGAGACTTGTGAATACATTAGTGTCTTGACCAATAATAAGCAATGAGGGATATAAATCTTAAAATGATTAATCTTTAGAAAATATATTAAAGGATAGTAATTAACCCAAGGCTTTCTCTATATTGCTATTTTTTATTTTATTTGAATTATGTCATTTATTGTTTGCACTTTTATTTTACTTAAATTTATTACAAAATTAAGATTTGATTTTTCTGAATAATTATAAGAAAGATATAATTTTAGTACTTGATAAAAAATAAAAATTATTCTTGTGAGTTCGACATCCGACTTTATAATCTCGTTCATTACTTGTTACGATAATGTATACATATACTTAATTTTAAAATATAAAAATATTGCATCACCTTGTGAGGGGGATCAACTCTCGATAAAGTAATTGAAGACCCTATACGAGGGGTTGGCCGCTCAGGATAATCGCCAAACTTGTGTGGGGCATCAACCCCATAAAATCGCTAAAAGACCTCATACGAGGAATTTAACCCCATAAAACAATGGAAGATCCTATACAAAGGTCAACCCCTTAAGACTAATCAAGACTCCGCAGGCCTCGAGAGACATCTCAATATCCTGAGTATGAACGCCAATTAAAATTGGACGATATTTTAATAATATTCACAATAATATCCGTGACTTAAGCAAGTGATGAAAGAGCAAAATAGTGCTCCTATATATGGAAGAGATGGGGAAAGAAATAAGTATTTGTAAGAGCAAAAAACCACTATATACGGAAGAGATGGGAAAAAGTTGTTATTGTCAGCTTCTGCCACTGGTTTTCAGCCCATTTATCTTGTGGATTTATCTTGTGGCAAATGGTTGTTGATTCTTCAGAACAAATTAATTTAACTTGGAGGATATCACACGAAACGAAAGTATGTGCACGAAGACGAAGTCCGTCAAGGAGCATATCAGTTCGCATTTGCTACAGTAAATCTGCCATGATGCGTTCTCTTATATATTATTTTAGATATTGCTGGGATGAGGGCAGATTGCATATCGCTGAATCCCTGATCACGCTGTTAGTGTCCGAGAACCGTGGTATATAATTCATTGTTGTAACTGAAACCTAGGGCATGTGCAGAGGAGTACACGTTATTAAATCAAAGCATACAGCTGGAAGACCTATTTGACCCAAGAAGATTTTCCGAGATTATACTATATTACAGTTGAGGATAAATGACAATATGACATCTTATAATCATTTTAGAGCATTGTAGGACATAAATCCCGTTCTCTTCTTGGACGGTAATCTTGCTTTCACATCCCATTGAAACCAGGTAAAGTTCAGGCATGCCTCGTTCCCACCAGCACCCACTCTTGACTTCAGCCTCAAATGGCATTGAAATGGAAATTCATTAGCTGCTCAATCCACCATCACTGACATTTAAAGACTTCTTTGGTAACGCGCTTTGGATGAAGCTACCTCATTATTTCTAAATACTTGTTTATGTACGGGGATATCTGCGCTTCCATGACTTGCTCGACCTTTGAGTTCAACTGGGCGTATGGACGACTCGTTTGGATTGTTGCAAATGCCAAGTTTAATAAGGAACGTAGCTTTGGTTCCGTTGTCAAGGCCCTCACTCTCAATCCAAATGTGTCCTCCCATGACATTTATAAACCTGATTCAATCATAAGCAAAAGTTTATGAAATTATTAACAAGCATCGAACAAGAGGCAAGCATAAGCTCCGAATTTAGTATTTCCATCACCAGGTTCTCCTGGCAGTGTATTGAAATGTATATCTTCTAACATTACCGTTTAGAAAGGGCAAGTCCAAGTCCTGCTCCACCACTACTCCGGCTGGAACCACTTCGAGACACAGCAAATTTGGTGAAAAAATGTGGAATATCTTGTGGAGGAACACCACAGCCAGAGTCATTAACCTGCAGTGCAGCAGCAGAAAAGATAGGGTCAACATCCAAAGAAGACTGACAAAAATATCAAATAGCTGAAAGAAAGTCAAATGCATTAGTACACAACCTGTACTCGAAAATAGAAGTGGCCATCAGTTGACACCGGGTAAAATTCAGGAGGCCGCCAGTCTCTTAAAGACTCTGGGTTGGCGACAGAAGCTATGATCGAAACATAACCTTCTTTTGTGAACTTTACAGCATTACCCACAACATTCAAAATAGTTTGCATGAGCCGTTTCTCATCACCAATAGCATAAATAGGTAATTCTGGGGACATAATCAAAGTCATGGATAACTTCTTTACAGATGCAATGGGTTTTATCAATTTGATGACCTACAATCATAGACATAAAAATCAATGATGTAATCCAGATGCATGCATACAAGAACTTAGCAGCATCAACCCTGTTTCCAACACAATTGGATAAACATTTTGAAGTAGGGAAATAGAAAATGATTACCTCTCTCAAAATTACATGAAGATTGAATGGTCCATTGTCTAATTCCAGGCTACCATCTTCAAGTTGGGAAAGATCTAAAACATCGTCAACTAGTGTTGTCAAAAGGTTGCTACTCTTTAGAACAGTCTCAATCATAATTCTTTGTTCTGGGATTAGTTCAGTCTCCAAAAGAAGTGAAGACAGTGCAATAATCGCATGCATCAGAGTCCTCATTTCATGGTTCATTACAGCACGAAAATCATTGTGAGCATGGATTGCCTTCTCTGCCTCTTGACGAGCCAAGTCTAAAGCAACATTCTGCTCCATAAGCTGATCACGGGCCCGCATAGAGTCTTCAAGAATAGCAGCATGTAAAAGAGCAACAGCTACCTGCATGAGTATTAAAGAAGAATTTGAGCACTGGAGAATATGCCCAAGAAACAGTTTCTGAGTTTTGGAACTTACAGGGGACAGGCATTAAAGCAAAGCAAGAAAACTAAATAAGAGATACTATGCAAAATGAGACAACTTACAGAAGGAAAGATAATGTTTTATAGAGAGCACATGTAGATATTATCGCTAAGACATACCATGAAATTATAATGTTTTATAAAACATTATGATTTACATCATTTTCACATTTTTGAAAGACGATATATTTTACTAGTAGTTTTCAGAACAGGGGAAGATCCTGAGTGGAAAATAAAAGGCCTCTTCTTGCTGGCTGCATTATCGTAAAAAAATAAATTCACATCCTTTAAGGTCCAGTTAGAACTTGAAAGATCAACTGCAAGACTTAATTGCTTGTCCTCATAAAATGTTTCTGATGGACGGCTGAGTAGATTAATGCAGTTATAAGATATCAGAATCTTTATGATTATTGATGGCCTAGCAACTGCATAATTGTTTGCGTATGGAAAGAAATGTGTACCAAAACCAAACGGAAAATTGAAAGCCACTCTTAAGAGTCTAAGACAACTCCATCTTACCCATTTACCATCTTTGTCCAAGCTAGGAAGGTATTAACCATTCTTTAACCCCTCTAATAAAGCATTCAGGCTGTAGGCCTAGAAGATAAGGCAAATCTAATGAAAAATGTGAAGAAATCCCATTTCTTCTGTGCAAGAACTTTATAAAGGATTATTCTTACCTATGCATAAGCAAACTCAATCCCAGTAAAGATTTGGGAACCAAAAGAACTATATGAACACAACATCTATAAAGTAGCTCACTAAAGAGAGAAAGATAAAAGTAACCATAAAATACCTGATCTGCAACAACTTCAACTAGCTCCAACTCATGGTCTCGCCATTTTCTACCACTGTCTGTAGGGAGCATCAGAACCATGACAGCATAGCTTTTTGCAGAGATGTCAGGCCAATCATTAATTTGGAAATTTGAGAGATTTAATAGAGGTACCCTGACAGCAACAATGTCAGGTGGTGCATATCTTCCAACATGAGATCGGAGCCTTGCCAATGGGCAGTTATAGGGTAAACGCATGGCTCGAGCACTACTGAAGACTTCATTGACTATAGAAAGGTTTATTGGCACAGATGATCCAACTTGTATTTGGTTGTTTAGAGTATGAGAAAGTTCTAGATTTGTACCAGTTCATGACGGCATCCACAAAGCACATTCCTCCAGGCCTAAGGTCCTTCCCAGCTCAACAAGAGTGGTTTTAAGAATTGTATGTCTGTCAAGTGTGCTTCTAATTTCATGAGTCAGCATCCTAACATGTCTGCCAGTTTCTTCTTGGGTAAGAAGAAGGCCCATCTCCCTGTCAAGTTCTTCAGCCCTATTCTTCAGAAATAATTCCCTAGTTTTGACACTCAACAGATCAGGAATGATGTGAACAAGCATCAAAGCAGTTACACATGACACAAAAGCGCAAGCCATCTTGGCAATAGCCATTACCACAGCAACAGCTTTAGAATGCATAGTGAAAGTCCACAAGTTTATGAAGTGAGTCGCTCCACACAGAACAATAAAAGCACCAAATTGCATAAGCACCCATCTGTATGGAAAGAAGGCTGACTTTTGCACAAAATATATAAGCTCCAGGGGAATGGAGAAATATGCAAGTGCAATCAATATATCTGAGATATACTGATATCTCACCAACAGTTCATCAGGGGGCCATTACGTATCAATGCAATCACAAGACTCCATTATCCAACAATCACGTTATCAAACCTGAGAATATGCAAAATAAGTTATAATTGTAACAGTATCAATAAACCACCTACCAAATAATACAATAAATCCAAAGATGGAATAATCTCAACTATGTAACACAAAAGATGACATATCGTAGCTAAGAGAAGCTTCAATCCGAAGACCAACACATATCTTAGCTAATGAACACAAGACATGATATTAATGACCCTGTATATTAAGCATGCTTATATTCGACAATATTCTATATCTACATATCTCCCAATAACTTGGTTTCCTCAGGTGTTTCCAGAAAATTCTACAGTTAATTAGACCATTAAAGACTTCCATCTTCTGCACACTATGTAAGTTTTTCTTATGTAATTCTTTGAATTTTTTTTTTTTAAAAAAAAATCACACTCGGACTATCCACATATATTACAAATTCTTTTAATAATCACTTATCTCACAGATTGTGCTAATTTAGTTACGGCCCTTCAGTTAACCTGCAAGTAAGATCTGTCTTTGAGCCTCAAAATAACTTCCTTCTCAAACAAAAATAAAACTTCAAAGGAACTATTTTCATCAGAATGCAAGGGGTGACTAAAACGCCACCGCCGCCGCTTTAAACACCTCACGCCGTTTCTTATTGTCATCAGAACACCTAATAAAATAATTTAAACTAATTTTAGAATTATTACGATAAGTCATCCCAGCTCTTTCAAGATCAAAATATACACTGTGTCAAATGATGCTTATCTACTTAACAAAAGAACATAGAAAGTTTAGCACTTTATTCTTTTGAAGACCTGGTTAGCATCCGTTCTAAGATAACTAAATCAAAACTATAACCATATTCACAACAAAGTTGAAGTAATGAGCAGAAAATGGAGAGAATGTTATTACCAAGATGAAAAAATGAAGATTGAGTGGACGGCGAAAGATCATTAGCAGAGGAATAGTGCGTGATCTGAACCATCCATTTTAAGCTGTGCACAAGGCCAAGAGAAGAGAGCTTGTTGTTCAAAGGAAAGGAGCAAGAAAGAAGTTAGAGAAAATAGAAATGAGAAAAGTAGAGGCAGCTCAAGTTTACAACTGTACGAGAAACGCAAGGGAAATTTATGGAAATAGCCCCTAAGTTTATGCTTTAATCTTTTTTAGCCACAATGAAATTTTTAATCTTTTATGATCAAAAACGCAAATTTAGACAATTTTATCTCCAACCCTAAATCCCTGATTTTCTCCTCTCTCTGATCCAAAAGCATAAATTTGTAAAAAAAAAATAGATAAATTTAGTAAAAGTAGGTAGACATTATTAAAAACAAATCAAAAAATAGATAAAGAGGGAGAAAATTTGACGAAAACGTTAATTTTAAACGTCAAATACTATATGGTGTGCTAAGCGCAATATTGGACACACCATGTGGTGTGCCCTAAATTTTTTTTAAAAAAAATTATTTTTTAATCAATTTCTTAAGGTTTTTAAATTAATTTTTTTTAAGTTTAAATTAAATTTATTTTGATTTGAAATTAATTGTAGTTATTAATGAAATTAATGAATTAATATATTTAATAATATTAATTAAAATGTCATTATTTTAAATTGATATAATTTTTTAAATAAAATATAATAATTAATATATTTTATTAAGAGTAATGTTACACGTCCTAAGTTTGTATCCTAAGTTGCATTCTAAGTAATGATGTGTTAAATAATCATTGAGTATAATGATTAATTTTAGAATTTACATAATTTCACCACTTAATAGTTGTTTGACACATCATTACTTGGGATACAACTTAGAATGTGTAGTACTATTCTTTTATTAATATTATTAAACCCTAAACCATTACCTTTAAATTCTAAACTCTATATCCATGATCTTTAACCTGAACTATAAAACCTATATCATAAACTTATAATCTTCAACCCTAAACTCTAAACCATAAATCATATACCATAAACTCTATAACATATTCATGGATAATATCAAATTGAAGCTCACAAAGCAAGCAAAAATTGTTGTTTCATTTTTGGCTAAGTTTTATTTTATAATGTCGGGAATGCTTTAATGAAAGATTGTTTGTACATTTTATATAAATTATCTCAAGTCTATACTAGAATTAGTAATAATCATAGATATTTAGAGAATTCTATTAACAAGTTTTATAATTTTTCACTTTTTTTCATTAACAAGTTTATTAAATAATCCGTAACAGAGTCTTAAGATCTCTTTATCTTTTATTCATGAGTACATCTTTACTATTTGGATAGGGCATATTCTTCATCCCCTACGTTTTACCCGATTCATTAAATTGGTAGATTGTGAAAGGGAATCTAAACCAGGCAGAAGATGCAACATTCAATAGTGTATTTTATCGCTTTTTAGATAGTATCAATGCAAAGAATATCATAAAAAAAATATTTATATAAAAAAATTTCAATTGATTTTGGTATATGATTTAAGATTTAAGGTTTAAGGTTTAGAGTTTAAAACTTAAGGTTTATAAGGTATGTAGTTACTATAGTCGACTTGAATGACCATAAAATACACATAAGGACAGTTGTTGGGCATGGTCTACAAGAGATTTTATTTTATCAACCCTAAACCTATGATCTATACCTCTAAACCCATTTAATTCTATGATTTTTAACCCTAAACTCATGATCTTTAACCCTAAACTCTCTAACATATTCATAGATGATATCAAATTGAAGCTTATGATCATTAACCCTAAACTATAAATCTCAACAATAAACCCGCACAATATACTTTATGTCCCCAAAGCAGATGACAAGAAATTTACCAATAATAGACTTTCCAAGTGCAATTATAATTTCATGTATAACAAAGCGTAAACTTTCGTTCTTTATCCTATATAAAGTCTACAATGGAGGCTAAGTTTGTTGCATTTCAGGAGAAGGTGAGGCGGACGGCTCAGACTAAACCAAACCCGAATTGATCAATTCCACAAAAATGAAACCGATCTGTTCATGCCAACTGAACCGAATGCGAATAGAACTAGTTTGGTTTGGGTTCACTTCGGTTATCTATATCTATTTTTTTAATAATAAAATCCATTTTTTTTTCTTATTTTCATCTTCTTCTTCTTTTTTTAGCCAAAATGCTAATTTTCAGTTTTCAGTTGGGGTTGGACTGAACCGAACCGAAAACTGAATAAAACTGATCAGTTCAGACAAATCTAAACTGATCAGTTCAGACAAATCTAAACCGATCAGTTTATAAAGCTAATAACCAAATTGGAATTTTTGGTTCGGTTCGATCAATTAACCGATTCTCTGAACCGGTGCCCAATCCTACCTCTCACCGCAAGTTACTAAGTCTGTCCTCAAAATTACTCTTAATTAGTTTGGGACAATAAAATTATTTAATTTATTCTTAACTACACAAATTTAAGGAACACTTTATGATGTGCTTTGGTAGAAATAGAAAATACAAAGCAAGCGAAAAAGTCATTCCCTCATTTATAGATGAGTTTCTTTTCATGATGTCAATAATGCTTTAATAAATAATTATTTGTCCATTTTATGTGAACTGTTTCAAATCTATACTAGAATTAGGGATAAACATGGTTGTCTAGAGAAATGATACCATTCTCTTTCAAAATCCCGCCATTAAGAGATACCTTATCATTTTTTTATACAAATTATGTGCCTCTATATATCCATAATTATCTCTAATTTCATTATGGACTCGAGACACTTCACATAAAATAAACAAGAGGCTTCAACTTTTGTGTTATCTCAAAATTTAGATCATTAGATTGCAACCAACCTGATGTTCAATAGTCAGGAGTATTATCATAAAGGTTTGTGAGCTTTGATTTGATATCATCAATGAACATTTTATATTTATCTTTTATCTTACGAAACTTCTTTATAGCTTTTTCATAGACTTTACTATGTCTTAAACCCTAAACCATGTGCCACAAGTAATTGAATAATTTTTATATGAATTTTTTTTTATGATGTTCTTTGCATTAATGCTATTTGAAAAGCAATTCAATATACCATTGAATGTTGCGTCTTCAACAAGGTTTATGTTTCTTCTCGTAATCTGCTAATTTAATGAACCAAGTGAAACATAAGAGAGGAAGAGTACGCCCTATCCAAATGGTAAAGTTGTACTTATGGATAAAAGATAAAAGGATCTTGTGACTCAGTTACAGATTATTTAATAAACTTGTCAATAAAAATAAATAAAAAATTATAAAACTTGTTAATAGAATTCTCTAAACATCTATGATTAGGGTATAGGATTAAGGACCATGAATTTAGAGTTTAGGTTTAATAATATTAATAAAATATAATAATTACTATGTTTTATTTTAAAATTTATACCAATTTAAATTAATGACATTTAAATTAATATTATTAAATATAATATTAATAAATATATTAACTACTATATTTTATTTAAAATTTTAAAATAACAATAGTTTAATTAATTGCATTAAATATATCAATTCATTAATAACTAAAAATAATTTAATTTCAAATCAAAATAAAATTAATTAAAAAACCTAAAGAAATTAATTATTTTTTATAATTTTGGGCACACCATGTGCTAGCTCCAAGTTGCACCATAGGGCACCATAGCCTGTCGCCCGTGGCACTCAAAATCAACTTTTCACTGATTTTTCTCTCTCTTTGACTATTTTTTTAATTATAAAATTTACTCATTTTTCATAAACTTATACACTTGAATAAAGAGAGAGGAAGAAATTAAAGAGATTTTAGATTGAAAGAAAAATTATTTAAATTTACTTTTTTTAGGGATAAATGATTAAAAAATTTATTTGTGGCTAAAAAAGATTAAAGTATAAAATAAAGGGGTATTTAAAAATTTCCCAAGACACAAGGAAAAGAAAAAAAAAAAAAAATTTGTAATACCAGGTTTGCACGTGCGTATGTCACACTAAGATTTTAGAAATATTTTTCTCACTCGTGTGTCTTATTAGAGTTGGGTGATGACTTGGATGCAAATTCAATGAACTCAACTAGGTATAGGAAAGCGAGGTATCTCACTATCCATGGAAAGTACGGTCCCAATTCCTCTGCCCAACGAAGAAATCAATTGTCTCATGTTGATGTTGGCATTCTTCTAGAAAATCTACTTTTGAAATTTCATCTTATATTCTTATTATAGCGTGGATTTCCAACATTACTATTTGGAGTAATTGCATCCATGCCCCCAGATATAAATTGGCTCAGTTGCTAAAGATTAAGAAAAAAAGTAAATTATCAGAACCTAGTGGATAAATTAACAACTAAATAAATTCAACGAGTAGCAATGATTTTACATAATTAAGAAATAAATTTATATTTAATTGATGCGTCATTAATTAATATTTATTATTTATTAAATAGTTAATATTTTACTTTTTTTTAATACCAATAAAAAAAATATTATCTTAATTGAAATATAATTTTTATATCTTATTTATGTAAAAATAACATTACTAATTTATTATTTTTCATGTCAGAGACGTAATTTTTTTAGATTCGGTTGTTTATAGAATGGTTAGGTTTCCGATAATGAGATAATAACCAAGGTACGTCAGTATTTTCAGGAAAAAGTTGTACAGAAGTCAGATGTCGATTCACTGCTTTGACCCAATGAAGCCTATAATGGACTTAAGAGGAGAAACGAATCGAACAAGTCCAAGTTAGTAAATACGCCTTCAATTTTTGCTGCTTCTATCTATATCAATAGCCCCATTTTGTTTCGTAGTGTGATTGTAAATTAATAATTTAATTAAATTTTAATTACTTCTACTAAGCCAATATTTTAAAACAATTTTAAAAACATAATTTAAACATCTTAATCCATAAAAAAAAGACCCAGTTTATAATCCATAAAGCCCCCATTCTCCAATATTATATTAAAAGGGAAAAATACAAATATAAATGATCCAAAGTTGAAAACACCGAAACACAATTTAGGTAAATATCCACACTTCACCTGGAAAACATATTATACATTCAGATGTGACCTATTTTGTTGAAAACAATCCAGCTCTTTCAAACTACACAATATAACGCCCTTGTATACCATTAATTAATAGAACACCACAATCTTTCCAACAGCTGGGGTCTGCGGAGGAAGACATGAAAGGAATGAGATGATTGTGTGCTGTGAAGTATCAAAATCGAGAATAAAAACAACAGATTGCCATTACATTTAATTATAGGATAAGAAAAGATTATTAAATCATCAGTAACGACAGCAGAATTTAAACAAAACTTTCTTTTACTGAAAGCATATTGAATGAACTAACTATTGCCCAACTGCCGAATTTAGTGGCTCAACAAGGGTTCAATAAACCACAGATCAAAGCAATAAGATTCTGCCCTAAGACACTAACTAATATACCAGATTACTATGCTCAGTAGGAAAGGCAACAGGGATTCATCAGATTACCTCACTGCAGATGCATCATAAGTTAACAATACATGTCAGTTAACGAAACCTTAATAATAGATCCTATACTGTGCTTTGCTCTGCATAAGTTGAGTAAGATCTTTTAAATATACCGAAAGCTTGATTTATACCAAAGAATTTCACCTTGGCTAGCAAACAAACAGTCTACTTCATCCTTTCATCCCTTTCTCTGTTCTTTGGCAAAACGCTGCTGTGGCTCTAAGCGTACTTCAGCAAGCATTCTTGACCAAAGCTCTTCAAATTCATCATGGAAACCCTTCTGAAACCATTCTGAAATTTCTGAATAAAGGGCCCTGGGATTTCCATCCCATGCCTTCTTTAGTAAAGCGCAGCTGTCAATTGACCCGGTCTTTAACTTATTTAAAAGCTTCCCAACCCGTCTTTGACCATATTCCTCTGGTTTTAAAATGGTACTAGGATGGGCTGCAATGAATTTCTGAACATATCTCAAACACGGTAACACCCGACCTTCAAGCAAAGCACAAGCAAATACTGCCACACGAAACTTATCATCTGTACTAACTGGCAAACTATGCAATGGGAGTTCCCATTGATGAGGCCCAAATATCGGATTGACCCAATGTAATACTTGGTCTTTATGACAGTCATAATAATATTTGGAGCCTTCAAGGGATTTTGAAAAACTGCACAAGGGCCGAGCATACTCAACAAGCCAATCTGCTTTCACGCTTGTTGCTCCATGCATATATGGTCGTTTTGTATGCAACAGTTCACTGTACACCAAGAACTCAGGAGCTGAGTTAGCAATGGATGACCAACGATGGAGAAACACATCTTCTTTAACCATGCACGCCTGATACCGAACTGCATTAACTTTTCTATCTCCTAATGATACTGACTTTGGTCTAATGCGTTTGGCTACTCTATCAACCCAGCCAGCACAGATAGCTCGGCATAAGAGCTCTTCTTCATTTTGCAAAAGAACATTCTTACTGGAGGAAATCCTCCAAGACTGTTCCACATCGTCCAGGTTTCCATGAGTCCATGAGAAATTGTGATCACAGTTAACATTTTGATTAAAGACTAAATGAAGAAGCTGCTTTCTCAACTTAGACATTTCCTCCATGGTTTTTAGGCGTAATGCATTTTCATTGCAGAATTCCACTGGGCTTTTAGAAAGTTCAAAGCACTGTAACGCATAAGCTACAGTCAAAACATCACTGATAGGATTAGAAAATTTTGCATGGGACCCTTTTGCCACTTCTTTTAGTTTCTTTTTCCTCATTTTTTCTTGCTTGCCGATATTATCCTCACTCTCATCTTGCTGCAAGTCATCTCCATTAGTTTGACTTCCTTCGAACTGCAAGACAAAAGGATTTGACAAACTCAAAGCTGCTGCTGCTGCAACTGCATATCCCAAAACTAAATTAGCTCGGGCATAACTTTTCACTTCCATAATTTGGATAACTGTAAGGAGCATCCGGGAGTGACGAGGACTCATAGGGTAGTGAGCCATGGCTTTCCCCAAGGTTGTTAATCTTCCATTGCCATCAAGAGCTTCAAGAGCCTTCAAGCAGCGTTCTGCTTCAACCAAAGCAGTGGCCTCTGGAGGAGTTGGAAATGGAAAATTTGCAACCTGTATACATAGGCGAGGAGGAAATAAGTTCTATTTTTAAAAGAAGGGATAAGGAAAAAAAAAAGACAGAAAAGAGGAAGATTCTGGATTTAAAATAGAACTTCATATAGACTGGGTAGATGAAAGCTACTGAGATACCTAAAACTTTAAGGATAGAATCTAGATTTAGTGATCTAGCAATAAGAAAACAATGGTATTACCATCTGTCAACTAAGTAACAACAGGTCAAGCACCACAATAGCAGTGTTGGGCATGACACATGTCCAGCCGGCAAGGTAGCTAACTTAATAGGTTCCAGAATGCACTTCACACCAAATTGAGAACATGAAGTAGTTAAGAAAATGATTCATTTTAAATCAACCGTGAAAAGAAAAGATATGTCCGCTAGTTATGTGCACATGTAGCCACCATTAACGCAAGGATAATGCTATGCTTACATAGTTGGGATACAAAGTTTGTATCCCAACTAACGTGGCATATAATGTGTCAATTGTTGATTGGTGTTGCATAACTACCACATTAATAAGAATTAAAAGGCAACAACTACCTAACAAGTGGTAGTCATTGATTGGTGACACATCAGTTGGGATACAAACTTTGTATCCCAACTTTGTAAGTGTAGCACTACCCTTAACACAAAAGTATCCACTTTTCCAGTCCTCAATTAAAAAAAATTTTAAAAAAAAGGAGAAAGAAGAAACAGAAAATCAAAGATATTAGAAAGCAGCACTGAAGCAGCAAATTACATACAAAACGCACCTTATCAATGTTCATGGATTTCATGAGAAGAACTACACCATCAACAGTTACTTTAGATATTTCAGCACATGAGAAATCTGGAAATATGTTGTTGAAGACTGCAGAAGAATATAGACGGTAGCAATGGCCAGGCCCAGTTCTTCCAGCTCTTCCAGCACGTTGAGCAGCTGAGGCCTTACTTATCCACTGTATCTCATATGATTCTATACCATTAGCAGAGTTGTACTTCTTTACTTTCTCTCTTCCAGTATCAACCACATATTTTATCCCTGGTATTGTTAAGGAGGTTTCAGCCACATTGGTAGCAACAACAACAAGCCGCTCTCCTTCCTTAACCTCTTCAAATACACGAAGCTGTGCTGCAGCAGGCAGCATGGCATAAAGTGGCAGAACACACAATGCACCAGCACAGGGTTCACTATCTCGCATCTTCTCACAGGGCCCTTTACTATCTCGCATCTTCTCCACATCAAGATGGGACAGCTCTGAGCACTGTTCTAATGTAGTAGGAGAGGGTGGCTTTCTCTCAGAACTAGTGTCTGATGCTTTTTTGCCAGCCAAGGATTCAAAAGCAACCTTAAGCGAAGCAAGACTCCAGTTCTCTCCTAACACATCTACGGGATCACCGCCATTCTTAGGGGTCTTCTGCTCCATTGGATTTGGATCCTCCCCAACAATTTCTATCTCACTTTCAGTTTCTGAATCATACGAAGCATCCGACTCATCCTCATCAACTTCAAACTGATCTTCACCATAAGGGCTTAACCTGTCAGTTTGCTGCTCAGTTGCATTTCCATGTATCTCAAATGCCTCATTGATCACCTTCATATTAATGCCTTCAATGGAGTCTGGTTCGCAGACAGCAATATCCGCATTGTCCATATTAACTCTAGAAGAATTTGCTATCAGCTCCTTTGAAGCTTTACGTAACTTACGGCATAAATATTCTACCTCTCTCTGCCCGGTGACAAATACAAGTATGCCACCAGGTGGCAGCCTCTTGTGTATTGACATTACCTTTTTGTAGGCTTGGCCAATATAATCGACAATCTCTGTTCTCTTTGAAAAATGTAGTGTCACTGGAAACTGTCTGGTAGGGACTTCTATAACTGGTGGATTATGGAATAATCTTCCTCCAGAAATAAAGTCTTCCACACGCAAGGTAGCACTCATCAGAATAAGTTTTAATGGGAAAACCCTATCTTTGGGTTCTATAGACTGTCCTGAAAGCAACAACTGTTGCTGCTTCTCATATAGCATCTGCCACCAAATGCAACATCATATTGTTAAAGACAAGGGGTAAAGCACAATAGTCATAAACTCTTCTATACTAAAAGACAAAAACATCAGCTTTTAAGCTTCACCTGGCGAGGCTGAATTATACGAGAAAGCATTCCGATAAGTATGTCGGTATTCAAGGTTCTCTCATGAGCCTCATCTAGAATTATAACGGAGTATTTCTTCAACAAAACATCATACTGCACCACACAAGATTTTTTATAAGCAAAGTGTTACAAATATATGCTTAACAAATACCACTTCACATGCTTCTATTGGAAACAGTAACAGTTACGGAGTATAGCATATTATTCTACAAAAAGCTTCAATAACTGAGGTGTTAAAAAACTTTTAGGAATATAACATGCCAAAAAGGACTTTGATCCACACACATAATTCCACTAGGAAAATTTGAACAGAAAATAGGACAGCCTAAGGGTTCTATTAACTCATATTTCTCATAAACTAAACGATAGTTTCTTTATGTCTCCTTTTTCTTTCATCCCAAATACCCAGTTATTCAAGGTGCAATTTCAACCAGTCTCCTGGAATACAGGAGAAAGGTGCAAAAACAGTTGAGCATCTTAAGAAGATATTGCAAACAATTACCAGATGTGTACAAAATATTACTTTTTTGATAAGATAAGTGAATAAAATATTAGAGTACGTACTCAACAAAATTATACATTCTATCCGCAAACAGGGTACAAATATATTTAACATATTTCAAAAATAAAAAACTAAGTAAACCAACATCAAATACATTGGTATTTTTGAGCATCCGACGAACAATTAATTGGTCAAGAAAATCCTAGGAGAATTAATGACCTTGCAGCTCAACAAGCAGAAGACCATACAATGGCACATCTCAATGTGCATCACAACTTATTGCATCATGATCTGATTAAAAAAACTCAGTAGCTAAAATAGTCAGGAGAAACAAGGATTTGGGTGATCTAATGAAGCATAGAGGAAAAACTAACACATGTAAACATAATAATAATTGAGCAGAAACCTAAAAATATGAATGGTCATCTTATCAAATACTTCAATGTGTATTTATAATATTCAGAGAAAGCAAAACCTTAAGTTCTCGTAGTAATATTCCATCAGTCATAAACTTAATCGAGCAACTGTCTCCAATTTTCTTCTCGTGCCTTACTTGAAAGCCAACCTCTTTGCCTAGATTAAGTCCAAGCTCAAATGCCACTCGCTTGGCAGTGGCAAGCACAGCAACACGACGTGGTTGAGTAACACCAATAATACCACTTCGAATGCTACACTGATCAGAACCAAATCCAGCTTCATAAAGGAACTGAAAGGTGAAAAAAAAATAGAGCCAGTAGAAATTAGGCTTCTTGGAAAAAATAAATATTGAATCCCAGCATTAATTATAACCAAGCATTATACAAGCACACCTGAGGAACTTGTGTAGTCTTCCCACACCCGGTCTCTCCACATATTATAACTGCAGGGTTGTAATTTACAGCTTCCATTATCTCCTGTTCCATCATTACTATTGGAAGATCTTTCCTTTTATTTTCTACTTCATTCAGCCTTGATACATGCACCACAGTTGGAGCGAGAACAGGTCTCTGCAAAGAACCTGGAAGATTGCTAGTCCTACCAGAACTTACATTTAAGCTCTTATCTGCTCCATCCTGTCTCATTCAAATTTCAGTCAGAGAAAAACAACAATCTGATGTAAAATATTGAGATAAGTTATTTTTTAGTACCACACATTACAACACAGAACATCACACATTACTTGCATGTTATTTTTCATACCATACCATGTACAGTAGTTTAACAAATGCATCAATTGCCCAAATAAGTTCACACTTTAACTATGACGGTGTTCATCAACTTGTCATTGTTAACGTTTTCTACGACTACAAGATTTTGAGGTACTCAAAAAGAAAGTAAAAGCTACTAACATTCTCTTTAGTTTTTCTAACCCACTCTACGAACAGATCCAACATGCCTCAACATTATGTACTTTTTACAACAGGCAAACAATCGCTTTTGTGAATATTCCATGATCATTAGAAAATTTTCCATCAAAAAGTTATTTCTAAAGTGAGGCTAATGAGATATCATCTTATACTTGTCTACCCTAATGTTTGAATTGAAGAACAGTTTCTGATAATAAATTTCCTAGAATTATCACCAGAGAAGACCAAAAGTGGATATATAAAACATTTACAGAATATATTCTCAATCTCTTTCCCCAAATTTAGATATTGAACTGGATCTTATGGGTAGCACACAAAGAAAAGTAGAATATTTACGACACATAGTAATACATAACTGTTTAAATGTAAGAAGTTCAATACAAAACTGCAATTTTTATACATATATTTATCCTTTTCAGTGTTCCTCTCCATTGGAATTATATACTTGTCATTTGTCATTCCAATGTCTAAGAAGCATACCTTTGACTTAGAACTGTTTCCAGCATCGTGAATGGGTGGAGCTGGTGCACAATTTCCAATGTCTAGTTGCATACTTGTGTCAGTGTTGTTGTTTAGATCTTCTCCAGTGGATAGTGCAGCAACGGATTCATCATTTGAACCAGGTTCCTTACTATGAACTGGCTCCAGAACAGAGCCTAATGAAACAGATGCATAATCTAAAACATCTTTATTAACTATTGGTGGTTGCACTAGGTCATTTTCTTGAATACGCTGTCCTCCATGGATTTTGTCTAACTTGGATTCAATTTCAGCAGAATCATCACCCTCATGCCTTCTCTTGGAAGCTCGGTCACTCAGTGGATCTTCTAAACCTTCCTTGGAAAATTGCATGGCATTCCTTTTCTTTTCACGCCTAGTTTGAGCCTACAATATAAGATGCCAATTGAGCGAAAAAAAATATTAACCTAATTATTTTTATAATGTTGAAAGTTAGCATAGATTCCCTTCATACAAACCTTACCGATATCTTTAGACGCCCCCAGAACATTATAAAGACCCGGCGAAATCTTGTATTTCCTGAAAATATTAATTTTATAAGGATTTCCCAAACATTCAACATGCTTTGTGGTTATTTTTGAAATAAAATTGAGAGCAAATTACTTAATCAAATCAGAAGAAGAGAAGTGGTAACATACTCTAAGTTCTCTTGGGCTTCTAAAGACATGGAAGCTTTTTCCTTCTCCTCCTGCATAAATTACAACTCAAATCAATTATAATAAATGTAATAACAAAAAAATGCAAGCAAGAAGCCGGAGAAAAGAGTTCACCCCCAACTTCTTCAACTTTCTTTGCTGGGATTTGCTCAATTTTGGACACTCCTTACTAATAGTCTTTTCCTGCTTGTGTACACGGAAATTTTAAACCAAAAAGCTCAAGCATGATATAAGCAAAAAAGAATTATAGAGCTAACAAATATGGTGCATACCTTATTGATTTGTTTCTTTTGATTAGTTTTATTTGCTGGCAAAATCATTGCATTGCTATCAACACCCTCCGAGCTACAAAATGCAACCAAAGAGGAGCTTGTTTAGGTTTATATTGAAAATTCTTTACAGCCCATAAATTTTCAAAGCTCAAATTGATACATAACATCCCAGAAAGTCAACTTAAAACCACCCAATACAATGAATTCCACAGGAGGATGAAATTGAAAAATGGATGATATTATTCATAATCTGATCACCGAGCCTATTTTTTAGTTACATTCTCCTCTACGACTAACATGCACATGTACTCATTATTCAACGTAGCCCTCAAAATTAAGGACGTTATTCACCTGTATGAGCCCTTTCGACGCTTCACTTCACTCCTTTGCTTCCTTTTGGCCATATTTAGATCGTCCTTTTAAAAAAAATCAACTAAAACTGAAAAAAGAGGGAAACCAAAAAGAAAACACACCACCGACTTATAAAGTAACTAAACCTTTGCAGTAAATAAACCACTCCTTTAGTTACAGGAGTTGCAGTCTCTGCAAAATTTTAGCAGGTAAGTGATTCGATGAATTATGAAGAATGAGGGCAAAATTTTGGAATATAACGGCCACAAAATATCGCAAAAGATAGCAGGAGCGCCGCTCAGCAATCTTTCTGGTTCTTCGCGGCGGTAAAAGTACCCCAGGGTTTATATGAAGGGATACGCTGCAGAGCCACGTAGCGCTTCCCTGTTGTGGGCCTCCTATTAAAACGCCTAATTTAGAGGGATGCTATCCACAGCCCTAAAATTTCTATTAAAACCCCCCTACCCCAACCCAATTGTGAAAAAAAAAAAAAAAAAAAAACAGAAACAAGAAATAAAGACAACCCCGTACGTAATTTATGAACACTCGGTAAAATTTGCTGTCCTCGAAAACTTTGGGTGTCCGAAATTTTGGAGACTAAAGAACCAACCTACTCATGTAGAGCAACAAGTAAATATTGTTGTTATTTAACAGTAAATTACGTTGAAGTTTTCCTGGGGAGTTGGGTCCTTGAAGAGAGAGCTAAACGAATGACCGGGTCGGTCACGGTTGCTTTGGAATTAAGTTATCAGGTGTTATAATAGAGAACAATAATATACATATAAAATGCTTTTATACAAATTTATCTATATATATTTCAATAATATAATATTTATATAGTTAAATTTATATCTTAATTTATATAGTATTTATTAAGAAGTAAGAAATCAACAACTATTCATAAATAATAATCGCTAATTAATGGCACGTTAATTTAAATATAAATTTTATATTTTAATTATAAAAAAGTAAAATTATTATAAAATATTTATTACATTTAATTATTTAATTCACTCGTACTATCCGAAACTATCTTTGTATCTAAAATAAAACAACCAATACTTGAAAGGTGTTTTTTGAAAAGAAAAAAAAAAAAGAACACTTAGAATGTGTTAATAAAATGAAGGCTTATTCTTGTCAAAATGAGTTGATGAGGTTGAATTAATTATTGACTTGTTTAATTTTGACTTGTTAAATATATTATATAATATTACTCGTTTATCAAACGGATCATATTTAGATTGACAAGTTACATGACCTGTTAACAACCCATTAAATAATTTATAATCCATTAACTTATTTTGTAACTTGATAATTAGCAATTCAATTCATATAAACTTAATTAAAATATTAAAAATTAAACAAATTAATTAAAAGCTTAAAAATAATATAAAATAGTGTTCTTAATAAATTATTTTTATTTCAAAAAAATATTAATAAAAAATTAAACATTTCAAAATTATTTTATTAAATTGTCGTTTATATTTAAAAATATTAAAATTATTCAATTTATGTTAAATGGATGGTAAAAAGATCGGTGGGTTGACCATCCAATTCCAAACCATTGATTATAAGTCATAAATGGGCTGCTAAGTTAGATTCCTCAAATCCAAATAAGAAACAAACCACTTAAATATGACCCACTTATCCAACAAAGTAAATACTGTTCTTCAACGACGGCTCCTGGGTAAGGCAGCCACCTTTCTCTTTATTTCTTCAATCTATCAAATGAATGAATTGGTTTGTTTCGACTTCTTATTTATGTAATTCACGGTAATAAATAATTCACTTTCAATATTTTTTAAGTCATTCAATAATATCGTGTTACACTAATTTATAGATAAATTTGTATACAAAAAACTATAGATGCTTTATAAAAAATTATATATATTTAATGAATTATGATCATCTACTAAATTAAGTTTTACTTAAATTTTTTTAAAAAAAGACACATGTTATATATTATGTATGAATGGTCACAATTTTTTATTATTTTTTAATAATTATCAATTTTAATCAATTACATACTAATAAAAAAATTAAGTAAAAATTTAACTATCAGAATGTTTAATGAATTTCAAATATTTAGTAAAGCATATTAAACAAAGGGGCGTGAGAGATATAATGGAATGTTAATAGACTCGTTACTCAACTCCTGACGTAAAATACATACTTGTTTATAGGGGTGGATACGGTTTGATTTTTTGTAAAACCGAATTGAACCAGTCCGATTTTTTGCAAAATTGAATCGAATCGGTTCGATTTTGTTCGATTTTTTGCAAAACCGAATCGAACCGGTTCGATTTTTTGCAAAACTAAACCGAACCAGTCCGATTCGATTTTTTGAAAAAATAAAATCAAAATTAATTTGTTTAATGAAAAAAATTGAACTAGACCGAACTGATTTTTTTCGGTTCAGTTCGGTTTTTTCTATTATTTTAAATTATGATTTTTTTAAATTTTCGGTCCGAATTTTTTGATTTTTCAATTTTTTTGATTTTTTTATATTTTTTTGGGTGAAAAAAATCGAACCGAAACCAAACCAGACCAATCGATTTTTTTCCCAAAAAAATTAAATCAATTTTTTTAAAAAAAAAAAAGAGAACCGAACCGAACCAATTTAATTTTTCGATTCTCAATTTTTTTTATTCACCCTTACTTGTTTATAAGCCCAATTCCATAGACCTGGCTCAAAAATACAAGAGATCAATCACTTGTGAGATATATATATATATATATATATTCAATTCCTTAACTTTTTCATTTTCATATTTCTTCTTTAAAAAAATAAATTAAATATCGTTGAGCATTAGGTTTGACCGAATTTTAATTTAATTTAATTTTCTTTATATTTATAATTTTATTTAGAATAATACTAGACATGATAAATTATATTTTAAATTATATTTTAAAAAATAATATATTAAAAAAGTTATTAAAAAATAAAATAAAATAATAAATAATTTTATATTTTATATTATTTTTTAAAATATAATTTAAAATGTAAAACATTCCTCCTTTCTCTTAACTTTATTATTACCTATCTCGATTCTCGCCACGTCGACACCTTCTCTACTTATGCTTTTCATAAAATTTACATGTATCTATAACAAGTCGAAAATTTTAAACTTAAGAACAATTTAGTAAAAAGGTGAGCTATAATTTGCTCTTAAAGACGGTAAACAATAGATTAAAGATATAATTGATGGCTGTATAACAAAATTATTTTCACTAATTCAAAGTGAAATGAAAAAAAAAACAAATTCATTTGTGGGCCATTAGTAGAATAAGATAACTTTAGTACAAAGTTAAGCATTTGTGGGCCAAATTAATTAGTTTCTTTTTTCCCCTTTATGTTGGGAATTGTGGACAGGGAGGTGACATGCATGGTGGACGAGGAGTACATTAAAAAAATAAGATGATTTTTATTTTCTTTTTAGTCATTTGATAATTAATATTTTAATAGTATTATTATTTAAATTAGAAAATTGTTGTACATAGTTAATTTCGTGCCTGCATATAGCTCCATCCTTAACATGGATTTTAAATTATCATCCATCACATCATATTGAAGTTATGAATTTCTTTTTCCAAATTGAAGTCGATAGTTCTCTATTTAGTTACTGAAATCATATAGTTTCTTCATTCTTGATTGCCCCCGTGTACCCTCCAAATGGTATCATTAATACCAGGTTCTCAAAGCAAATAATGAATGAAATTGCTCCACGTAAGTGTCATTTATACTAAACTATTCTAGAGAAAGTGAAAGATGAACAATAATGCCCTAACCAAATCGTTGCAAGACAGTGAAAGAAAATTCTCATGTCGTAAAGTCAAAATCAGTCGGCAACCACAAACACGGTGGATTTGAGCAATCCAATGCAGCACGAAGCACGCAATTGCAGTATCAGTGATAAGAGGATGTATTCGCTTTGCTTTGCTTGAATCAATCACTAAGCTGCCTGTGTCTGTGTGGTGTTGCTTGAAAGTCCAAAAATACAAGCAATTAAAGAAAGAAACAAGTTTTACATTGAAAAAAATAAGAAAGAAACAAGTTGCTAACTCATCTTCGTCGATTTTCATGCATCGTGTAATTATATTCCATGAACCTGTATGTTGACTTGACTCCAGTTGATAATCACGAGCTAACTACAAAGTATACATACATTATCTGAGACATTAATTACATGGAGCCCATGAAATGTGATATGTACTGTCCCTGGTATACTGACAGATTGAATATCATCCAATTATTCGTTGAAGATCACTGCAACCAAACAAGCCCCAAATATGTCACTTGACTGAAACTGGAGAAATTTTATACGAATGCGAAGAACTATAATTGAGCATAGTTAATAGAAATCAAATCTTGTTTGGGTGGGGTTCCCATTTATATTATACACTAAACTATTCAGATAACGCTATTTTGAGTGTTGGGGAGGCGGGCTTCTGGAGCTTGATGATCTTATCATATTAGCATTCAATAATTTCCAAAGGTAAATAGGAAAGAATGACTTTACTTTAGCGGCAAACAATTTATTGGATTTTATATGAAGTCATATCAAGTTAATGCTTTAAAAGTTAATCTACTGGTGAATTAGTACTTGGGACTTAGCCATCTATAAATAGACTTCTTCAAGCCCGCAAAAAGTCAGCACTCGTCCTTCTGAAATAATATTGTCTAACATGTCCCCGTGTCTCTCCCCTTCCTGCTCAGCCTCATCATTCCCTTGACTCTAACCCCAGGGTCAAATGGACTGAACGGAAGTCCAGGCCACCTTTCTTCTTCAGACTCAACGTCCACTAAACTCACATACCACGGAGGCGCTTTATTGACCAGACAGAGAAGCATCAATATCTACCTCGTCTGGTATGGAGCCTTCTCTCGTAAAGACATAAACTCCATAAGTAATTTCTTTCATTCCATTAATCACTCTAGAGGCGCTAGTCCCAGCCAAATACCAACCGTCTCAACCTGGTGGAGAACAATCTCTTCATACAAGGACAAAGTCGGAAACCCAGTTCCCGGCACAGTCAAGCTTGTTAAACAAATTGGCGATGTATACTCTTTAGGAAAGAACCTGAAGCGTGCCCAAATAGCCATCTGTGTCAAAAATAAAATTGCCAGCAGAACATTTCCATTAGACTCCAACGGGTTATACTTGGTTTTGACAGCAAAAGATGTGATTGTAGAGCAATTTTGCATGGAATCCTGTGGTTGTCACGATAGCATTATTGAGCCTGGAAAGAGTAGAGTAGTTTATGCGCATGTAGGGAATCCATCGCTGCAGTGCCCTGGTCTTTGTGCATGGCCTTATGCCATTCCAGCTTACGGTCCTCCAGGGCGGCCGCTTGTACCACCTAATGGTGTTGGGGCCTATGGCATGGTTATTAACATTGCCACCGTACTTGCTGGAGCTGCTACTAATCCCTTCAAGACCAGCTATTTCCAGGGTGATGCTTTGGCTCCATTGGAGGCCGTCACAGCATGTCCAGGAATATTTGGTGCCGGAGCTTATCCTGGATATCCTGGGGATTTGAAAGTGGATAAAGTGAGCAAGGCAAGTTATAATGCTTACGGTGCCAGTGGGAGCAAATTTCTTCTGCCGGCAATATGGGATCCAGCGAGCATGGACTGTAAGATTGTTGCTTGATTTCACATATTGAGATAAAGCGTTACGTTATGACCAAGATTGTACGGAGGAATTGCTGAGCTGTGCCGGAAAGCTGAGAAATAAGCAGTTTCATCTCCTTCAATCGGCAAAATTCATAACTGTAGGCGCGGGAGCGTGCTATGTATTCTTTTTATTTTCCGCATAATACATGCCACGTTGTACGCACTACCACAACGGAGGAAATATAATATAAACTAAGCCAAAAATATATATATATTTACCATATGAAGCAAATGCGTATGTAGGTGTTGTAGATGGCCAAGCCAATGGCTTCTTTACCCTGGTTAATGCCTCTTACTGATCATTTGAAGAGGCATCCCTTTTCAGATATTTCCAAAATCCAAAGCAAAAGAAGAATCTCAAACTATCTATGAAATCTATGCCTCAAAAAAAAAAAATTTGCTACACAAAAGATTAATTAACAAAAGAAAAAACCATTCTGGGAGGGGATATGTCAGAGAGAGAGGGACAAGGTGAAGTTAACAAATGCTTAGCAAATAAAATAATAATTAAATAGTATAAAATCTGAACATTTCATTTTAAGCAAAGAACAGATGACAACTCTCTTTAAAGTACGCATTTTCTCTTCTAAACAAAAAACTCGCTCAATTCAAACTCTATATTTCGTTCTTTTAGTCTTTATTTTTATTTTTATTTTAGTTCTTTGGTTTTATGGCGAGGTGTGCGTGCAAGCATTTGGCCAAAGCCGCCAACTGCCACCGAGACTTACCGGTCTTTGTTGAGCCCCGTCGGCTTATGTTGTAGCCTTGCCGGCCTTTGTCGTGTTTTCTAACCTTTCCTCATGCTACTATCGGGAACTGTCGTTATTGATCTCCTCCAGTACACTCTGGAAATTCACCATCGTTGCCTATCACTGTCGACCAAGCAACCACTGCATCCTTAGCAAGTATGGCTCTTTAGCAGTCACCATGCAGCCAAATTCGGTAGAAAAGCTAAATTTTGCGGCTATCACCTTCCTCGATGACACGTGTGTAGAACAACGTTGACGCCACCTGGTGCGAACATAATTCAGTGGTTCGTCTTTGGGCATTCCAATAATTTTCGTTGGGTTGGCGATTTAAGCCCTAATTTTACATGTTTTTTTAGCGTTGTTCTATTATTTGTTGTTGTTGTTGGTTGCAAGTTATGGACTTGGATTGGGTTATTGATGTAAATGACGAAGGTGATTATAAATAATATGACGATATTTTGTGTGATCCCCTACGTGAGGGTATACCAAAGCATTTTTGAAAGAAGCTAAAGTTCTTTTAAAAGAAGTTATTCGAGAACAAATGAAACATTTTATATTTGATCAAATACTTGGCAAAAACTCTTATATTTCTTTTATTACAATGTTTTGACTTTGCGTAATATTTTAATTCTTTTTTTTAATTGAAAGGAGATTTGTATTTTTAATCATAAAAGTTAAAATTTAGAATAAATTAAAAATATTAAATACCCTCTTTAATGTTAAGATATTCTCTCTCTCTCTCTCTTGTTATAATAGTTAATTTCTTACTTTAAAAAGTCAATATACTCTTATATAAGACATAATCCTAATTGGAGGTCTAGTTTATTTCACTTCTTAAGAAGCGTTTAGGTTCGAACATTTATTAATATACATATAATGTTTTAATAATTCTCTATTAGTAGGTCTTATAATATCTTAATTTTTTAATCTATGATAACCTTTTTTAAAAAAAAAATAACAATCCACTAATGTATGACTAAAATTGTTCTCTCCCAAAAAATCGCCCCTTGGCCCAAAGCCTCTAAGCCTAGGAAGAAGTAGATCCCTAAGGGCCTAATCAAAGATCTTCCTAAAAAAACAGTCCTTCCCAAAACCCACAACTCGTTGCAGGACAATTCATTCTACGAACAGGCCCATAGTAATAACCATCGGATCAAGCTTGGTGAGGCTAGACAACAAAGAACCTGCTTAGATTCAAATGACCTGATCGACAATCTGAAGTACATACTAAGTAGGACAAGTCAGGATATAACTAAAACCACAATTTACATACTAATCGAATCGAGTCATCTCAGCGCCTGTATAATCAACGAAGAAATCAAGGTAGAACAAATACTAGTTCGACTATCTACTGAACAGGTCGACCAAAAACAACCAATAAAGTCACTAAAAGATCAGCTCTTTAAAAATACCTCAAACCACAGCTGAGCCAAACAGGGACAGACTATTAAAAAATCGACCCGAGCAGATTAAACATAGCCTCACATTTAACTAAATCCACCGACGAAGACAGGTACGAGGAATATGCTAAGAATATGCTTAAGAAAATCTGCAAAATGATATTTAGCGTGTAACAAAAACATAGCAGAAGTAAAGTCAAAAGTATGTCAAAAGATCTGCAAAAAGATATTTGATGTAGCGTGTAACAAAAACACAGTAGAAGTAGAGTCAAAAAGGTGTCAAAAGATTTACAGAATGATATTTAGCGTGTGATAGAAACACGGCAGAAGAAGAATGTCTAAAAAAGCCCTATGAGAATAACACAATAAAAGAAAAAAATGACACAAAAATAAGGAATGATGGAAAGAAAACAGAGAAAAAATAAAGTTTGATTCCCTTCATCCTAAATACATTTTGATCTTTTTCTCTATCAAGTCCCGTCACAAAGACCTTTTTTGATTTAAACATCGGAGAGTCTTCGTCGAAACCCACTCCAACGAGACTGTCACAATAATTGTGTTAGTATTTTGCAAGTCCCACCATAACTGACGACAAAGTAAAAATTCAAACTCGTACAAGTAAACCTAACCCGGGTGAGGTCCGAGTGTTGTTTCCAGCTTATAAATAAATTTAAAGCTCGTTAGCCCAAAAAATTACTTTTTCCAATCAACAAAAATAATAAAATGTAATTGACGACTATTAGTCTCCACAGAGAACTATTATGTTACTCTTTCTAGCCTCAAAATTATTCTCTTTTATTGTTGTATATAACTTCCTCTAATACACTGTGTACAACAAAAATTAGGGAGACCTTCCCCTTATTAGCCAGCAAATTGCCATTCTGTCACAAGCGTAAAATGACAAGAGCTAGGAACCGGCCACTGGGAAAACCTCAAGAATATTGTTTCAACAAATAAATGCAAAATCAATATTGGGTCACGATTGATTGATTCAGTTGAAGCCTTGAAGGTGAGAAATGGTGCAAAATTAAGACAACTTGCTAATTGATGCTAAAGCCAAAAGCAAATCTAAAGGGCATTGAATATTCCCGTAAGCTTGTCAATCAGATGGGCCAATCATTTTCTCAGGGACCACAAGATTATCAAATTCTTCGCTGGTGAGTACTCCGAGTTTCAATGCCGCTTCCTGCAGAATTAATAGGTCAAATTTGATATTTAGCAACCTAAACTATCTAACTTAACCACTTAGCAACAAACTTATGATACAACTTATGTCCTATCCATCCTTAAAGAGAGAATTCTGAGATACAACTAATGTCCCCAGGAAGGGGAAAAGATTCCCCCATGTAAATTCACTTTCATGATACAACCAGTTTTCACATGTTTAACAAAATTTCAGCAATTAGTCCTTTGGGTACATTAGACCAACAAATGCACATTGCCAAGAGACAGTAAAACTAAAATGCATCAAAATATAATAATAATATTAAAAAAAGAAGCAAGAGAAGTATCACCTTAAGGGTAGTTCCCTCCTTGTGGGCCTTCTTGGCAACTGCCGCAGCATTGTCATAACCAATTTTCTGAAATAAAAGTAATATAAAATGAGATAGAACTCAAGAAAACGGAACTGGGAAAATGCTGATATGCAAACAGGATTGGAGAACTCACAGGATTCAAGGACGTGACGAGCATCAATGACTGCAAAAAGTTCAAATTGTCACAAAGAAACAAGAGTAGACAATTTGATATGTAATCTATATATTTCTTTATTTAGAATTAACTCACCTCGTGAAGTAATTTTGAGATCCTTTCCCTGTTAGCTTGAATTCCTCTCACACAGTTCTTCTCAAAGGATGCTGATGCATCCCCCAGCAACCTCAGTGACTGTTAGGAATAGCCAAAAATGCTAGTTCAGTAAAGAAGAGCATGCATTCTAACATACACAGGGACTATATAACATCAAAATATCAACTGAAAACATAGAATCCAATCTGAACCCCAACAAAATATGTTTGTATGCCTGACATCTACACAGCAAACTAGGAGAGAACATACATGTAGGAGCCCACTAGCAATCATCGGCTTGAAAACATTTAGTTCAAAGTGGCCATTAGATCCACCCACTGTGATGGCCACATGATTCCCCATAACCTACAAGATTTAAAATAAAAAATAGTTCGGTTGCAAGATAGGTTTAATGAGTTTACAGATAGTTGGATAGCAATTAAAGACAAAGTGATGCATAATACAAATGCACAACTAGAACATAGAGGACTCAGACACTTATATTTTACATAAACGAAATGCAGCATGCACTATCGAGTGAGTTTCACTGTCAATCACATCTTTTTAATGAGACAGAATGAACACAAATGTTTACCTGAGCACAGACCATTGTGAGTGCTTCACATTGAGTAGGATTAACCTTACCCTGAAACAGAGTTAACTCAGTCACAACAATAAGTTTATAGAAAAAGAATCCTGATTTATGCTAGTTCCACTGAAAAGATATCAGTCACAAATGAATATGAGAAGTAATAAAGTATTTACCGGCATAATACTGCTGCCTGGCTCATTTTCAGGAAGAATAAGCTCACCAAGACCACAACGTGGACCACTGAATAAAGAAATCACCATGAAACCATTAAAATGAAGCAAACAAAGCAAAGGGAAAGGGCTATCCAAAAACTACATGTACCTTCCTAATAAGCGTATGTCATTTGCAACCTTCATTAGAGAAACAGCAATTGTGTTAAGGGCTCCGCTAGTTTCAACAAAAGCATCATGTGCAGCCTGGAAAAGGTAAATTAATAATATGATGTACTTTGCCATATATGGTGCAAGGGATGTTAACAATTCAATCTCAAAAAGCGCAAGGTCACAGGGACTATACCAAAGCTTCAAACTTGTTTTCTGCTGTGACAAATGGCAAGTTTGTTTCCTCAGCTACTGCTGTGGCTATCTTTACATCAAATCTAGATCAATGTCAAAAGAAAGTACAGTCAAAATAAGCAATATGCAAACAACATTATTCTAGAAAGTCTTCATGAAGACCAAGAGGATGTGACGAACATTTCATGCAAATCAATGGCCGCATTTGCCACGTCAACTTAACAGAAGAAGGTCTCCTTCAAACTGTGATCCATGGCTGTAGCTCACATTCGTGCCACACACTTATTTTATAATTGCGGCAACAAATTTGACAATTATTAAATTTTGCTGTGGCATTAATTTATGTGGGGTGAATACATAAAGATACATTCAAAGATAAAAGAATGTGTCCAGTACACCACGTGCACATGGAGACAATCCAATAAGCCAAATTGTTGCAACCTTAAAGAATAGCATACCCTTTCTTTGTGTTCAATCCAGTCCCTACAGCAGTGCCACCCTGTGCAAGCTGCATAACAAAATCTCAAGTAAAGTCAGAACTCGTGAAGGAAAAGCATGTCATTGCAGGAAGGCAGGGGAAGGATATTTCATACTAAAATGTTGACAACCTGATACATGCGAGGTAGAGTGCACATGACCCTATCAATTCCATATTTCACCTGTGTACAAAGCACAAGCCAATCAGATTTTAGCTCTTGCAAATATCAAGCTAGTCCTCCTCCCAATCAAGAGAAATTTTGATTTTGATAAGGCCTTCCAAAACTAACCTCATGTAGAGAAACAGCAGAAAGAATAACTTACTTGTGTAGTATAGCCACTAAATTCTTGCCCAAGAGTCAAAGGTGTTGCATCTTGAGTGTGAGTGCGCCCAATTTTAACAATATCCTTAAATTCAACAGACTGAAAAAGAAAAAGGAAAACAAGAGGTTCATCAACAATAGTAGTACAGAAGCTAAGGAATGGATATATAAGTTCAAAAGTGAAATACAATGGTAGAGGTTATGCACATTAAAACAACAAGAAGAACACAACACGCAGAGCTGCAACATGAACAAAAAAGAACACACAAGGCTTTTGGAGGCAAATATTTGACAACAGAGGGCATAGGAAACAGAAGTTGAAATTTGTTGCAAATAAATCAACAAATGCATGCCAGAGTAAGCTCAAGCTCAGGTAAATCCAATACATTCATCATTGTATGACTGGTAATTGAGGCAGGAACCCAGAAATAAAAGAATGAACTAGTATTGCAATTTTTAAATATCAACTTCAAATTTTAATTTAAAGAAAATAGAAGATCAGCAAACATAGAATACAACAGATGCGGATCCATCTTTTGCAATGTAGAGATCGAGTAGATAGTTAAATTGTCCATAACACAAAGGTAGTCTACAATGACTCCAAAAATTGCCATGCTCAATAAGCATAAAGCATTTGGATGCAGCATGGACATAAAACTTGCATGCAAACCCTGTAGCTCATGGCACCAACTTTACATGTGCAATCAGGTTAAAGGGACTCCAGAATTAGACAACCAATAGACTATGGATCACATGTAGCCGCAGGAAGAAAGGTATTCAACCATCATGCAACATTTTGTTCTTAAGAAGATTAGGTAAACATTAAACCTTCCCATGCAGTGAGTTGTGCAAAATCTTCAAATTTGGAACTAATCTCGAATTTACTTCCATTGCAGCTGCAATATGCATTACCTGACAAAGAAAAAGCACCCAAAAAACTCATTAAAAGAACTGCAAGAAACTAGGTGTTTTTAACAAGGAAAATGAACATAAAAATATAACAATGAAGGAAGGTGGTTAGTATAAATTACAGCATTTGGAAACATGTAATTTTAGATGTACGTCACACATACAGTGGGGAATGTGTCGTTAGAAGATTGGGATCTGTTCACATGATCATTTGGGTGCACAAACTTTTCACCGCGCTTATGGCCAAGGATCTCAGCTGCTCTATTAGCAATAACCTGAAAGAAAATACTGATGGTTACTAGAATTGAACAAGAAAAGTCAGAATTTTCTATTTCTCAAGAATTCCAAAAATGGTGTCTGCAGCACACAAATTAAAGCAAAACATACTTGAAAAGATATAAATAACAAGTGAGCATGTGAACAAGGCGCTGACCTCATTGGCATTCATGTTACTCTGAGTGCCACTGCCTGTTTGCCAAACAACAAGAGGAAAATGATCATTCAGCTTCCCTTCAGCTACTTCTTGTGCTGCTTGCATGATAGCTTTCCCTATAGATGGATCAAGACCATACTCCATATTCACCTGCAATAAATTATATTACATACATCTTATCTAATCCACTAATAATCCTACAATCCATATTCAGCAGATATAATCTACTGTTCTTGCTTGGAATAAACCTTAAAGAATAACTATAATCCTACAATCTTGCCATACAATAACGGCACAGGTCAGCTAGAATTACACAATACAGTAAGAAACACACTCTGCCTATTATCTAAACAAAGTATCAAGTTTGTTTCAAATTCAGTAGGGTCAAGAGAAATTGTAGGACTCAAAAAAAAAAAAAAAAACCTTTGCAGCACATTTCTTGAGGATACCAAAGGCACGAATGATTGGTTCGGGCATCCGTTCACGCTCGCCGCCTATATCAAAATTCTGCAATGATCTTTGAGTTTGCGCTCCCCACAGCCTGAAACACATTATACGCAACAACCGAATATTTCATCCTACTATTACAACACTTTACTCGCAAAATATTTAAAGCTTGGGTTTCAGAAGCAAATTGAATGCTTAAAAAATAAAAATAAAATAAATGCACGTAAAGAAATAACAGTAGAAGGTATAAGAGACGAACTTATCGGAGGGAACTAGGATTGGGCCGAAAGTATCTCTTTCCTCCCTAAACGCGGTCGAATATGATCTCCAGCAAGTGCCATAACGCAAGGCTCCCACCAGCTGCGAGGTCGTTGATCCGCCACCTAAGAGGCGCCGTGACAAGACATAAACTGCCATTTCTTGCTCTAACTAGGCCTGAACAAACAGAACCAATCCACCAACCATCACTCATAACTAGTTTATAATATAAAATCATTTAACATATAATCAACTATGTACAGAACAGAGCATACACAAACAATGAGATGGATCAAAACAACCGGGCAGTGATTGAGATGAGATGAATACCCGGCAATCGAAGATGGCGTTGATGCGGTATTCGAGGAGATTGATCTGCTGGGGTAGAGCGGTCAGTTATGACAGCGGGGAAAGTCAGAAGAGAGCTTAGGTCAATTCGGAATATTGAATTATGAATTGGGCTGGTGGTGGCTAAGTGGACTGCACGTGACGCCTGGATGGTGGGGGATGATTTTCGCTTTATGCTCCATTACGTCGAAGTTATTTTAATTCTAGCTAAATTCTTCTCCTTATTTTTACTGGTTTTCAATATGTTGATTATAAAGTTATTTGATTCTTACTAAAAACAGTATATTCTTAGTGATGATACATTTCATGCGCAAATTTATCAAATAAATTTACTTTATATAAGTAAAAGGCTTATTTAAAAATGTACGTTATGATTACTTTAACATTATGATTGTTTGATTAATTACACTTGGTTTAAAATAAAATTAAAAAAATCATATCAAACCATTCATATGTTGGACGACAAGGAATTTGACGAGGTCCATCTCTCTTTTCTTTCTTTGAGTAACCATACATACACCCCACTTTTTCTGTAAGTGTCCCCCACAGTACGTTAAACTATATATTATTTTCACTTGAATAGGGGGCACTTACACAAAATAAAGTGGGTTGGATACATCATCACCCTTTTGTTACAATCTTTGAGGCCTATTGTGTATGAATGGTGGGCAATCGAAGATGCAGAACTTTTAGAGATGACAAAAATATTATCCCACCCAATACAATATTTCTGGGCCGGTATGGAGATGGCAATATGATGCTGTTGCTGTAGAAATGATGAAACTTGTCGGTCGTTACATATGACGTGTAATGTCAAGAACCATAATCTGTAGTACACTCTATAACATGAGTCATATAAGAAATCAGATATGAGAGAAGGATTGATTTGATGCCTGAGTGATTAATAGAGCTGTACAAGCAGTGATTTCCCGGGGCCCATCGAGCCCACTCTCCAAAAGAATGGGGCCGCAGCGTACGATGGTGCAGCATCAATAGCCCAATAATTTAATTAAACATTGGGCTTCGCATTCAGTAGTCGGTAGTCCACTTAGCAAAGCCGAGTAAGACTTGACAACACAGAGCCCTGCACTACAGTTTACATATCATCCCAAGCGTTCACGGAACAAGCCACGTCGCGTTTACCCACTACATTGAAAGATTCTGCTGCCCATGTCAGTTGTCTTTTAATGACACCATACACCACTCACTGCAGCAGCCGTTGCCCTTTACGGCTTTAAAACTACCTGCGACAGCTGGCTTTTACCGCCTCAACTGCGGCGCGGCTTGGCTGGTAATAAGTGTAGGCTGATTCGTCATATGAATTTTGAACGTCATCGGACCTGCTGCTTATCATGATAGCGCCTGTTTTAAAAATACAGCCAAAGGGTATAATTGTCAATTAAGCAACCGCACCGTACCAAATAAGTATGACTCGTAAAGCAAGGGTAGGTGGGTCCGTAAACGTCAAGAAGAGGAAAACTGTGAATTGTGATCTGATCTGGCAAGTAAGTGATGCCAGCCTTGCATTTTGATGCATCATTTTTTGTGGGTCCTAAATTGGCAACCCACATGTCAAGTTCCCCCTCCGGCCACACAGGATTTCTTTGCCACTCTAAATTATTCACCTCATGCACATAAATTCTTTCTTTCTTTCTTTCTTTTTTCCCCAAAAGAATGCCCGTAAATTCTTTAAATATTACATAAGTTAGATAACGTAAAATTAATCCAAGAGTTTTTTCATATGTTCACAATTATTGACTTTATTTTTTATTATATTATTAAGTTTGTAGTCATATTACACCGACTATAAATATTATATTATATTCTTAAAAGAAATACTAAATTATATGACGCATTAATTATAATTTAATTTTATTAAATTCGTAATAACAGAAACACTCGAGGCTTTAGTGCCATTTTTGGGCGGGTAGGAGGCAAGAGGTTCGAGTTGATATTTATAAATGTAATATATAACAAAAACTTGTACATGCACTTGCCAACTCATGTGTATAATTATTTATAATTACAAGTAAAGAGTTAGCTTTTTCTTTATTTCAGCTGTTGTTTTCACTTACCACCCGTTTGTTTGTTTTACGTATTTCGTTGGCATTATATCCACAA
The DNA here is from genome assembly GCA_946807835.1 of Ailanthus altissimus. Taxonomy (NCBI): domain Eukaryota; kingdom Viridiplantae; phylum Streptophyta; class Magnoliopsida; order Sapindales; family Simaroubaceae; genus Ailanthus; species Ailanthus altissimus. Next base: position 30,411,229 of record OX327684.1, read on the forward strand.
ACCTCTTTGATATTTGTCGTCTCTTCTTCTTCTTTCTTCTCATACTTATTTTCCTTTTGCTGAACTAAGTAAGAAGTGTCTGGTCCTTTGAGCGGTTCTGGCTGGTTTTGAAGGAGAAAGAAGAGACTCATGAAGAGGCTAGTAAGTACGTTGGTTGCATATTTAACGTTTGATTCATTTGTATGCATTGACTAAACAGATTTCGTTTTCTGGGTGTTTGTGAATTTTGTCTCTTTAATTATGATGCGAGTTATTGTTACAAAAAGGAAGAGCAAGAAAAAGAAACAGTTGATGCCAGCTTTTTGGTATTTGATACAAGCAGTGATCTTGTGAAGGTCATATTTGATATAGTCGTGGATTTAAATGATGTCGGGAATCTGCAGTGTGGATCCTTTGCTTCTAATATGGAGTTTTGAAGCTTTATAGGTTCATTTTTAAGCTTTCGTTTGTTATCAAATTAATCATCCTGTTTCTAATTTTGATCGTTCCTTCTGTTATCTAATTATCTAGAAACTCAACTCTCAATTTTTTATTTTGAATCAAAAACATTTTCAGTTTGCTGAGACCACGGTTTCGTAGAATGTCGCAGAATGCATTGTTTTTCCCACTTGTATCAGTTGAAGAATAGTCTGCTCTGCTTGTGTAATATTTCTTCTGTGGTTTTGTCTCGTCTAGGCAATGTGATGAAGTTACCAGAAATGTGGTTCTGTGTTTTATAGTGCCGTCTCTGGTTAGAGTGTGTCAAGTTGTTTCTTCTTGTCATCATTTGAGCATCACTTACTCTTTGTCTTGATCCTTTTAATTTTCAAATCACAACGCTATATGAGTTGATTCTTTCTGTAGTTTCTGCACTGGCTTTTCAACAGAGTAGTGCAATTAATTCAAAGGTTATATTCTTTGTTCTTAACACGATCTTTCTCTTTTTCCTCGTGTCCCTTCTTTTATTTTCGAGAATCACATAACTGGCGGGAACTATTTTGTTAAATGGAGGGTAGGTTTTACTGTTTGCAATACTTTTTTTTTAAAAAAAAAAAAAACCTTTTCCTTTTGTTCATTTCTTTTTTAGGTGCTTTTGCTTTTGCATTTAGCATTAAGTGGGGCTCTCAAACAAAATCTTGAAGAAAGCGACGGACATTGCAAATATGCTAGGCCCTTGGAACCGAGACCTCACAGTGTGTCCATTTTAGAATTTGGTGCCGTCGATGATGGCAAAACACTCAACACTGTTGCCTTTCAAAATGCCATCTTCTATCTCAAGTCCTTTGCTGATAAGGGTGGTGCTCAGCTCTATGTTCCACCGGGCAAGTGGCTTACTGGGAGCTTTAACCTTACTAGTCATCTCACATTCTTCATTGAAAGTGGGGCTATAATTCTCGGATCCCAGGTGGTTATATTATGAGTAATTTATTCTCACTAACATTTTTTGTTAACCAAAGCAAGAGAACGCAAAGAGTGCATTTTCACACATTGCGCTAAGTATAGATGCTTTTTCAGGATTACACACACTGGGAAGTAGTTGAACCCCTTCCTTCTTATGGTCGAGGAATTGACTTGCCTGGTGGGAGATACCGTAGCTTGATTAATGCGCATAGCTTAAATGACGTGGTGATAACAGGCATGAACATCTCTACATTTCCGTTTTTCTATAAACTTCGTTTTCTTCTTCTGCACTTGACCCTGCCTTTTCTCATGCTTACATTCAATTGTACCAGGAAATAATGGAACTATTGATGGGCAGGGCTCTGTTTGGTGGGAGCAGTTCAATTCTCATAACTTAAATCACAGCCGGCCGCATCTTCTAGAATTTATAAGTTGTAATGATGTCACTGTTTCAAACTTAACCTTCTTAAATTCCCCCGCCTGGAACATTCATCCGGTATATTGCAGGTACTAGTAGCTTTCAAAGGGCTGTCTCATTTCTTCCATTATAATCGCAAATCTTATTTAATATAGTATATGAAAGTTAAAGAGTTCCAAATGAAGACTTGACAACGTACCTTGTCTTCATATAATGCAGTAATGTGCAAGTTCAGAACATAACAGCTCATGCTCCGCCAGAATCTCCTTACACTTGTGGTGTTGTCCCAGGTTCGTTGAAAATGACAATACGTTTCGAGTCCATTAACTCGTAGCTTGTATTATGTCAATAAGAGATTTGTGAGCCATTTTATTCCTACTTCTTTGGATGCAAATTTCTAACACAACATTTTTCTTGTTTCCTTTCAGATTCTTCTGATTATGTTTGCATTGAGAATAGCAACATTAGCACGAGTTATGATGCAATTGTTCTAAAGAGTGGCTGGGATGAGTATGGAATTTCCTACGCCAAACCAACCAAAAAGGTCCATATCCGGGGTGCTCACCTTCAGTCTTCTTCAGGCTCTGGCCTAGCATTTGGCAGTCATATGTCCGGTGGCATCTCTGAGATACTCGTGGAGCAGCTTCACCTCCATGACTCACGTATTGGCATCAACCTAAAAACAACTAGAGGCAGAGGTGGTTATATCAAAGGCATTATTGTATCAGATATTGAAGTGGAGAATGTGCATTTGGCAATCAGTGCTAGAGGTGACTTCGGCTTACACCCAGATGACAATTATGATCCGAAAGCACTACCAGTTGTTAGTGCCATCACCTTTAAGAATATGGTTGGCGCGAATATAACTATTGCAGGGAACTTTAGCGGTATATATGAATCTCCTTTCACATCATTTTGTCTTTCAAATATAACTTTTTCCATCAATTCCAAATCTTCTGCCTCCTGGTTTTGTTCAAATGTGATGGGTTTCTCAGAGGCAGTCTCTCCCGAACCTTGTTCCAATCTCCAAAGCGCTTCTTCAAATACCTCTTCTGTTTGCTTCTCTTTGTTATATCCAGACGCTCATGTTGCATCATTATAAGATCAAAGCCCCAAGATACAACGCATCAAATTATTCCATCCCCGTGTACATGAAAACGTTAACTTCACAAACCAATTTTTTCACTATGTATATACCTTTAATCTTTCATCATTAATTCTTCATCCCTTGTTTCAAGCATTCTCCATTTCCCAGAGCAACTCTTCCAATGGACTGAAACAAGCTCCAGTAAAGTTTCATATGTTTACTAAAATATTTTGCCCCGTTATTTCACATTGTAAATTTTTGTAACAGATTGTTAGCTAAGTTGATCAAAATAAAGAGCTGTCTGTTCTTCCCAAATATGAAACATATGCAATAGAACGAAGTAATGCCGCTTGGGATAATGGTTGACGTTTAAGTCAACTGTTGTTGCTTTCATATTCTACAAATCAATCGAGCAGATTGTTCAAAAGAACAAAAAAGAAAATGTCATCTTTGTAACTCTTCATTCCATCCCATCCAGACGACAACCAGAAAAATATTATATATATATATATATATATATATATATATCTCAAGCAGAAATTTTGCCTCCTTTCAAGGGCCAGAACAAGATAAGCTACCAGTTAGCTTCAAGGTACATTAACAGATGAGTGTTGAACAAAAACAAATTCCTCTTTGTAACTCTCACTTGCCTCGCAGGAGGCTTCACAGGTGTAGACAACTATGGTCGCCCAATCAAGAGAATCCACATCATTCTTCACACCAAAGTAATAGAGCAGCTGAGGCAATATCTGAAACAACCAAACAAACCAAAATATTAACCAAGGTATTAATAGCATTAAAATTTCAGATTCCTTAGAAAATATAGACAACAGTAGAACAAGAAGGAAATAAATATATAACAAAAATAATTATGGTAAAAATATATATAATGTACAGAGATTTTTCATTTTTTTTTCCCCTTTTTTGTTTAAATTCAGGAGGAATCAAAGTTTCATTCCCAAAAAGATAGCTTAGTATAAAAATGATACTGCACCTGAAGTTCAAAACACCTAGGACCATCACAATAGCTGCATTTATGAATATCAGCTTTAGATGGCCGGCCACTTGACATGGGCCATAGAGCTTTAGCTCCAGCACTCCTACAATACCTGTTATTTTGGAAGCAAAACACAGTAAAATAAATAACGAATAAATGTTTATAGAAACTACCAGCAGATCATAACAAACACTGGCAACAATATTTCTACGTACAAAAACTAAATAAATACATCATGCAAGAAGGAAATAATCACATTTCTTAGATGTGAAATTCCAATTGGAACGTTCATAAACTTTGAAAGTGCATTACCCTACTATTGATATCAAGTATATCCAGGGCTCTCTTCTCGATCACATAAAATGAAAAGCAAATCATTTTGTTTACTTATTGGAAACATGGAGGGTCAATGGAAAATCTTGAGCCTTGGTTATCAAGTACATAGCATCAAACTTCCACTTCCAAGTATCTTCAGTCAATGAGAAAATCTGAATCATTTGTTTACTTATTGAAACATTTAGGCTCAGTGGCCCATACAAATGGCCTACTGGGGCATCCTTGGTTTCTCACACCGCTATCCTCCATATGAAAGCACACATATCCATGCGAAAGCATGCATAGACTGTTTAGGGTAGCTAAGGTGGCCCAACTGCTTGCACAAATTACTACATAAAAAGTCTTTTTACATTTGTTCCTCTTAACTGTGTCACATTTCTCCTAAAAAAATTAATCGGTGCAAAAGCATTTGCATTTGAAACTGTTGTGTTATATGCATCTATGAATTTGACATTTCCAAGACAAGGAGTATCTCATCACCTTAGTACTTGTTCTGGGGCTTTGGCTATATGCTCTTGGAAAGTGGCCCAACTCTTTCGGTCACCATCTCCCTGTTTATCAGTGACAAACACATAAGAGATTTAAGCAAGCAAGCACTCTTTCATTACATTGGCAATGCAGTCAATACCTCAAAAGTGTTCAACAATGACTTCATTGTATCATCTGCTCCTGCCTTAGATATCAATATATTCGTATGTCCAGTATCCTCAGACACCTCTGTGTCGTATTCACTTTCATCTTCATTTATCATCTCATATTCTGGCCACAGACTGTTGCTTGCAACTGCAGGAAAACCGAGATTTCAATCAAAAATCAAATTTGTAGAACCATCATGATGAATAAATTTCATTGCGAGAGAATAGATATGCATACTACATGCTAATCTAAAATCTAGAGCACAAAAATTAGAAGCCCGGGTCTAACTCACATATTAACTCATTTTCACTACCATCAAACTCAGGCTGGTCAGAGAGCAGTGCCATTAAATTCAATAAAGCAATGTTTCAGGTATTAAATTAATGAGTAATGCTATACTTCCCAAATTATATCCCAAATTGAGGTGTCAAGCAATCATTGGGTGTAAAATAGTGTAAATTCTAAAATACACTATTTCACCACCCAATGGTTGCTTGACACATCATTTGGGATAGAAAAATTTGGGATACAATTTGAGATGTTTAGCATTATTCTAAATTAAATCTATGGCCAGATTTATTAACTGTTAATGTCATTTAGACATGGCAATATTTTGGTATATTATTAACAAGCAAATGTATCAAGTAAACATACACTATACTATATCTATAACTACGTGAACAAGTACTCCAGCTATATACTCCTCAAACTCTATTAATTTACTAGCCTTTCTGTCTTTCTGCCGAAGTGGGTCCACCATTTGCGGGGTCAGAATCAGATGATGGACAAGAAAGGTTCAGCTGTTGACACTCAATTTTATGACCTGATAGCCAGTGCATAACCTGCAAAGCCCCAAAAAAAATTGAGATGGGGATATAACGAGTATCAGCATGGATAGATGTTGTCAACAAAATGAACAGAAACTTTGGAAAACTAATCACCTGGTGTTTCTGTGAGCAATAATGAGCTCTTCTACAACTACTGCAGACTTTATCCCCTTTCCAGGTGCCACACCAACTACAGAGTGGAACTAAAAGAAACAAGGAAATCAAAACAAGTAGGTGCACTAGAATACTTAATATTCAAAAAGTATTAAGCCCTTAGTAATACTTTTAGGAAAATGCTGACACATTTGGACCTAAATACTAGTGTCAATTAGAGGATCAATTCTTGAGATGATCAAAGTTCCATAAGGAGAGAAAGAGCATACTGTTAGGAAAATGCTGACACCATTATAAGGCCCTTGTAGATGATGACCAGAAAAATGCAATCTTTATGGGATATTAAGGACCAAAAGGAACAACTAAAAAACAAGGTGATATTCTACAAAGAAGAAAATCAACACTAGCAAGCAAATAAGTATGCTACTGGTTTAATTGTTGACTGCATAAACAGTACTTGAAACATCAATAATCGTTGGACTAGGATTTTGATTCTCAATGTACAAAATACCTCTTTGCAAGAGCGCATGCAATTAGATACAATCAGCTAAAGAAACAAGTACTAGGCAAGGAAATTGAGTCTACAAGCTACCTCCAGGTCCAGAAGGTTTGTCAGTCCCATCATATTTGGGGGGCTTGCTTGAGTAAAAAGGATTAGAGCGAGGCAGTTGGCAACGGAATACCTTCACACTTTAGAAATCATCACACAAACATAAAACACACAGTAAATAACAAGAATTAAGGGAAAAACAAAACTAGATATGGGATCAACACATTCTCAGTTCTTATAATACAATAAAAAGAAACATTGAAATAGTAAAAGAAGAGTTCAGTTTCCAAGGGATACCTCCGAGATGGCTTCTGGGGAGGGTGTTTCCACTGCTCATGTTGATCTCGAAGAAGACAAGTCATTGATGGACACATAAACAAAAATAAAGTACGATGAAATGTGGATTCCTTCTCCACAATTGGTGCATAAACCTATGTATACAAGTGAACCAAAAATAATAATAATAACAAATATGAGTCCTTACATTGGTCATCATATAAGACGTGATAAAAATTAAAAAGATAAAAGTAAAACCTGAAGCACAAATTGTAACGGTTCTCCACACATATCACAAAGGCAGGACTGCCCCGATGGTAAATTAACCGGATCCAACCACGCCTACAATACCCAAATAATTTAATTTAAATTCACATAATACTAGTAAATAAATAAGTAAAAAAGAAAAAGCGCTCCGAGAACAGAATATTTACCGGCGGTCCTCCAGCTTTGCTTGGAAATAACTGACGAAGCAGAGACCATCGATTTTTTGGCTTCTCTACAAAACCTAGCGTCACCGGTTCTTGCTCTTCCTCGTCGTCATCGTCGTCGTCGTCGTCGTATTCATGGGAAACCATTTCTTGCTCTTGTTCTTCTTCTTCGTCATCATCAAGAGATGTAATTTGAAGTCTCTTCAATTCCTCTATGGAATCTCCGTTCCCGCCACTTTCCATTTTCTTCCTCGGCTTGATGGGCGAGTTTTATGATCAAAATGATAAATAGTTTTTCAAATTTTGATAGATAATTCAAGAAAGCCTGATTTTTTTTATTTTTATTTGTTGCTCCTGTTCTGAAGTTTGCTCTTCTGTTCTCTGTTTCCTCTTCTCCTGGCAGAGACGGACGTTAGGGTTTAGCAACACAAATTTCACAAGAAACGGTGCGTTTCTTTTAATCCCAGGCTAGGGTTTATGCAGTTTAATTTACCGGGCTATAAAAACGGTGCGTTTTCAAAGAAAAGCGAGAAACGGAAAACAATAATAAATAGAGAAAAGTTTACAAATAGTCTTTAAATTATTTTATTATTTTATTTTAACCAAATATAAAATGGTTATACTTTATTAGCAAATAATTCGACGGGGGACTTTAAGAAATTTGCTGCTGTGGCTACTGGGTTTTATAAAATATTGACGATTAAGGCCCATAGTCAAGCACTCAGTTGTATTGTTAAGTGGCGGTGAGTGACACATATAAAATATTTTTTATAAAATTAAATATATTATAAATTATTAAGTAGTTTATATAATTGAAGATTATCTTTTTATATACTACTAACCTTATATAATTAATAAATAATATTTAAATAATTTAAGAGTGGACATATATGATACAAAAAATTTAAAATACATTTTAAGATATCATCTTATATTACATAGAGTATTCTTATTTTAAATAGAGTAGTTTACGTCCTTAATAAGTCGCGAGCTTAATTTAAGTTTCTACCCATATTAGCGAGTCTTCTATAAGTTTTAGCTCACAAATTACTCCATCAACGCACATCATTTATAGAAAGCTTTGTTGCGCACTAAGTATTCGAAAAAATTCTTGATAACATTTAAAGTGTAACATTCTTACCCACTAAATTCACGCAACGCTCTCATCGCATTTTCACTAGAACTTGCACACCTCAATCTTTAGATTATCACTGTGCGCCCTCATGTCCTAAGCATACTTTAGTATCGGACACCTATTTTCACTTGACAAATTATTCACGCTTTGTAGAGTATTTATTCTTTCGTATCGTCCATCCGTCTTGGATGAGTTTCGTCTCTTTGTCATCCAATATGAAAATCCCTAATGTTTCCTGTTTCTATGGGCCATGCTATGTGTCTTCCGTCCCCTATGGTATAACTTTTAACACCTTGCAAAAAACACTATATGCAACTATTGTCTTAAAGGTATTTCTACTTTATGCAAGATATTGCCAATCTTCATAACAACGGACATTGACCCTTTGTCCCTATGATCAAGGCCCTTGTGAAGTAGGCGTAATACTTGCACTATGTTAGAAGTATTGTCTTTACCACTAAGTCTCTCGCACCATGCTTGACATGTCATCGCTTGTTTTTGACCCATTTTTTATGCTAAAAGTGCACATCATATAACACCTTGGGTTTTTGGATAACTTCTGCACTCGACAACTCCTTAAGCTGTCCCTGCAACTCTCCTAACTCCAGTTGAAGCGTCTGACCTGTAGTTGGAAGTATAAACCTCAGCTCTAATTTATCCCTATACTCAATATCCCTCTTGGTGTTAGCTTCAGTAGTATGGCAGTTGGAACAACTCCTCTATACTTCATAAGCACTTCCGCAACCCCAGTTGGTAGCTCATTTTCAACTCATTTCGCCTTATCATCTGTTCTCACAGTAGTATGGCAGTTGGAACAACTCCTCTATACTTCATAAGCACTTCCGCAACCCCAGTTGGTAGCTCATTTTCAACTCCTTTTGCCTTATCATCTGTTCTCACACTGTGTCTGAATGTGTCTTTCATTTACACTTGGCAATTCCTTATAGTTGTACGAAAGAAAAAAGTTTAGTGTTGACTTTCGGTTTAAGTTGCCCCCCTCTCTCGAGCTTATCTATTATTAGTATCGTGTAAGGTCTCCCCTCTACGATGCACATATAGTCATGTAGAGGAAGTGCACTAAATCATATTGCCTCAAGAATTTCATATCTAGCACCACATCAAAAATCATCAAGAAGTGCTAATGAGAAATTTATCTTGTCGCGCCAAGTCCTCGAGTGGATTTCGACCCTTCAAACTACCTCGTCAAGTGGTTTGGTCGCAGCATTCACGAATTTGAGGAATCTTTCATCTTTCTCAACATAAAGTCTCAAGCGCTCTTTGCACGCTTAATGAGTTGTGCGTTGCTCCTGTATCTTGAGCACTTGGGACTTTATTTAATTGATGTAGGCTTTAACATACATAAACACTTTTCATAGTGTCAAGCAATTGCAAACACTCTTTTTGGCTCTATTAGCTTACCTCACGTGCCGCAACCATTGCGTTAAAAGCCTTTTTTTTTTATAATCATTAACTCAATGACCCTCATTGCAAATGAAGCAATTTGACTTCGGTCTATGGCCATTACGCTTATGTTTTTCCTACTTAGGCTACTTGCCTTTTTTCTCCTTATCCTCCAAACGATGAAACTCTTTGGTGTCCTCACCTTTGCTATGATTGGACTTAAAATTTTTGAACTTTCCCATATTACACTCATGATAATCCATTCACATTTTTATCAATATAAAGGTGTTGGATATATTTACCACTCCGCATCCTTTTAATTCATTGGGCGTTCATATTTGTAACTCATCTAAAAAATTGAACAACAAGTCATTGTCACTCATGTTAGGAATTTATAACATTAATAGGGAGTACTCATCCAAGTACTAGTATTAACATGAAGTACTCATCTTTTATCATTGTCAATTATATTTTAAAACAAATATTAATATTTATTATTTCAACATGTTTTTATGATTACAAATATAATTCAATTTATGAAACGTGATTAAGAAAGTAATTAATTCAAAACAAAAAAAATACAAGTTCGATGAAATGATTTATTTTCTCACATATGATTTATGTATTTATTGATTGATCAGTTGTATAATTTATAAGAGGATAAATGCAAGGGTGAATATATGACGTACATAAAGCTGAGCATAGCTGTCATAAGGGATTTTAGTATATTTAAGCTGACGTAACAAAATTAAATTTAGGATACATGAACTAATTAATTAATAAATCTCTTATACATTGTTGTATTTGATATTTATTCACGCATCATATGTTACATTTATCTATACAAGATCTACTAAATACTTTCGTTATTTTGTTTACATTGCCGTCCCACCACGTGTGAGTGGCCCATAATGGGTTAACCCAACCTAAAACCTTCGGATAAAAGAAAAAAAAAAAGCACTTAAATTCAAACTATATATCTGTAAGTGTTTAAATTCAAATAATATATTCATAATGTTTGAATTCAGAAACTCGATGAATAATGATCTCAACAAATTATTTTTTCTATCCTGCTTAAGAAAGGGACAATGCCCTGCGTTACGAAAATGCATTGATAAGTAAATAGATAAGAGTTATTTAGGCATGAGTGCATTATTTTTTTTAGAGAAAGAAAACATGACGGTTCTTACAATTATGAATTGAGAAAACTCTTCGTTATGTAATTGTTCTCTAACAATAAGCAATGTTATAGTTTTGTTAGTTCAAAAGGCTTCCGCGTCAACATCCGATATGTTGTTCTTATTTATTCTTCATATACCAAACTTAAAGTGGGTATGAAATAAAAAGTATAAAAGTAGATCGCTTAGGAGAAACCAATTCTCAGCAAAGTATAAGCCAAAACTGTTGTCCATTTCATAATCCATTCAATACCAGAGACTACCAAAGATTGGAGCAACTCGCTCACAAGAAAAAAAGGTAAAGCTATAATTCAGTAGAATTTCATAGAAACCACTAAGTTGGGGTTGTTGGGCATAGTTTCGAGTTCGCAGTACGGTCATTTCACGGGGATTTGTCTCAAAGGAGAACCAGTTGAGATACATTTACTATAAGAATAATCTAGCCATTTCATTTCTACGTGTAATTTGTTAGATCATCTTAAAGCTCTGCTTTGTTCTATTCATGTGTACAGGGCAACTTCAACAAGAAATTGAATTGATCGAATTGGACCCTAAAGCTACTCAACTTGAAGGCCATGGGCAACAAGCTGGCCTCTAATAAAGAGGAGGTTACTAGTACAAGCTTCATGCTGTGAATGATGACTATATGATATTTATTGTTTTTATCTTGGGCAGTTTAGAGAATGTGATCCCCAGAACTCTTAAAGAATGCTCTGATAAATCCATTAGTTTGAGTGTATACCATTTTAGAAAACATTGGTAAATGCTTCAGTTCCCGCTGAGGGAACACCCAAGATTCTCTCTATCATAAGAGGAACCTAATTCTTATACAAAACTGATTCATAATATAACCTTCATGTCCATTAACGACTGAGAAACGAACCTTCCCTGGATTAGAAGATGGAAAAATAGGGAATTCAAAGTAAATCATGCATTGATAAATATTTAATGGCTGAACCTGCTTTCTTTTTCCATTTCATATATATCGGCACGAAAATATAATGCCCGAAGCTCACTAACAAAAAACAAATGAAATGATACAAGCAAGCATCAAAGTTCATGGGACACGAGTCTTTTTCCTAGCGCTTTGAGAATTATCCCAGTCAAATCCAAATTCGATGCTTTGATCCTCCGCCATTATGTCCAATAACAATCCTTGAAGATCCTCCTATGACAAAAAATAAAGTCCTCGTATATCAGCAGTGCATCAGTCTCAAAAGTCCATGTGATTCATGTACTGTAAAACTCGTTGCAGATGTTTCGCATCAATTGATATATAGAGCTAACAAAGTAACATTTTAGTGAGAACAATGCGGGTATTATTGTTTAATGTGATTGATGAAAGAATTATCTGTGGGCTTACACTTGCCATCATAGTAGCCATTTCTTGCATGAAATCACAAAATCCCTGTTTCAGAATTGCACAATAATTCAGTAACCAGGAATACCAAAAGCAAAAGTAGATATAGAAAGTAATAGAAACCCACTTCATCATCATCAGCAGCAAGGAGACCCAACAATCCAGCATCGTAAACAGTTCTCTTTCCTTTATCCGATAAAACTGAAAGTCAAAGACAAGCAATCTATATATTAGCTAAACAATCCAGCAATGTGATTCAAAAATACATGCAGTGATATTTTACATCTATAGGGTACCTGAATAAGCCTCTTGAATTTGCTGAATTTGCAGTTTCGCTTCTCCAGCGACCACCGTATCTTTCATCCATCTGTCTGGATGCCATTTCTACAAATTGTAAAATAACAACGAATAAAACCTAAAACAGCGACTAAGCTAAAAACGAAAGAAAAAACAATGGCCAGTTATATATATATATATATATTACCAGAGCAAGCTTTCTGTAAGCGTCACGAATTTCAGAAGCAGAGGCCTGTTTAGGAAATCCGAGCACGGAGTAGTAACAAGGCCCGCTGTTAGACATCGTTGCAGGCGATGATAAAACAGTACAACAGAAATAATAAAAGAAGTGGTCGAGTTTTTTATTATCTGGTTGGCGGGTTAAGAGAATGTCTTTGTGATTATAATATGATTATAATGCAAATGTAAACTTCCGCAAACAGAAGTGACGAGCATCTGAAAATTACAAAAAAGGCGAGTATTAGAAGGTTCCAGAGGCTTCTTTTCAACGAACCATAGTAAATATTTGCTTTCTAGTCCACAAATTGTGAAGACTTTTTCTTTCTAAGTCAGTTTCTTGAGCAGGGCCACAAGCTAAGCTTTAAGGCATAATAGATAACATGTGGTGGTCCTTGGAGGTAGCTAATTTGTAGCCTACAATCTAAGTCCATATTTGAAACCACATACACGTGTTAATTTATCTTTATAAAATTAATTTAATTTAATTCATGTTCTCCTAGTCTAGATTAAGCAATGGTAAGTATTTATTCTTGTTCAGAGGGGACTGACGATTCGGTGAAATTCAATTCACAGGCTTACCTTTTCCAAAAGCAAGAAAAAAAGGTGCTCACTGGTGCTTGAAAGGGAAGAGAAGGCAGAAAGCAACATACTCCTCACATGATGCCAACACAATAATTTTCATACGAATTGATTTGCTGGTAAACAAAATTTCGATTTTAGTACTTGGTTGTGCTTCTTTATCAAACGTTTTACTGTTTTCAGGGGAATTTTTTTCATCGTCTAAATGAATCAATCAACAAAGCCACATACCATTTCGCTGCCTGGAACTGGCAGCCAAGATGCCTTCAAAGTATATCTGTGCTATAATTTTTATTTTGAATACACTGTTTACCCGTTTGTACTACTAGAAGAACATTTCTTTGAAATATATTCAGATAATTCTACAACAACTTTTGTAAAGACTAGTGATAACTAATGCTTGAACAAATCTCAAAGAAAGTGTCAAAAGGAAGAAGAAACTAGAAATAAAACCACAAGCGACAGCACTGGCTAATCCAAACGCATTGCAAAATAAGAACCTTTTTTTTTCCTTCAGTAAATATGGGGAATATAAACAAAAGCTGCCACCAAAACCAAGCAGTCAGGATACATTTGCTGTACTCGCTATTAGACAACAAGAGCAACTGGACTTATTGCTGCATTTTACTATACGTCTGTACCGTAAAAATTACAATAAAAAAAGGAAAAATGAACAAAATAGAGAACCGCTATCTCTCTCTCTCTAAAGAATTCAAGAAAATGAAAGAAAAAAAAAAAATCACCCTCACAAGTCACAACGTGGCTAACATCATTTCTATTTTCTATTTCCAGCTTTTCGTTTCCCATCAGCAGCAGCCGCAGGCTGCCTCCCATTTCGGTGTAGAGGTCCACCAACCCCATTTGTTAGCTTTCTTGATGGGGAAGGTCCTAGCATAGGACTTGCATTTCTGCGGCAAAGAGAAAATATTGTTAAAAACCAAAATTAAATGACTTAGGCAGAATAGTTGACATGAACATATGCAGGCATATTGATAAAAAAGGTGCAATACTGTTGTTGCAGAAACGTATTTCATTACCTTAGTTCTGGGCTCTTTGCTGATTTTAAAGTCTGCTTTTTGACCTTTGACTCAATCCCATTGGTGATGCTTGTAAACTTGGACTGATTAAATTGCCAAAGCAAATCAGGCTCTGATGAATCACTAGTAGCGGCATCAAGATCATCCAGATCATCTGAAGTAGCAACGTTGAACCCGTTGCTTCCCATGAACATATTATATGATTGTTCTGAATAAACTTTGGAAGAATCTTGGAGATATTTCTGGTAAAAGACATCAGGCGAATGTCCATTATCCGTTTCCCAACATCCGAGAGACTTTTCAACTCTATTTACAACATCTTGCTTGTTAACCATGACCTTATCCACCCACTCACCTGAACCCATTTCTTTCTCGTCATCTCCATAATTTTGGCCAGGACTAATAAGTGGAGGCCAAGGAGGTGAATTGGCCAATAGCTCATCAAGATCAAAGCTTTGCCTGTTTTGCCTCAATGTGGAGTTAGCTTGAACCTACCAATGAATTAGAATAAGAGATTAAATATGCAAATTTAGCTGATAAATAATACTCATATTTAAAACTAGGTGATATATTTGGTACCATCCCCACTACAAGATTTCTTATGACTGTTCCCTTTTGATGTTTCTATACTTACTATGATTTTTCATATTAATATGCTTGATGTCTCATCCAATCAGGTTAGGAAAATAGAAGTACCTGTATGTTTCCTACATCACCCATGGGTTGTCGATAGCTATTTTGATCACCCAACATATCTCCAACCCGTTGATTAGAATTAAAAGGTGATAAGTCACTAGCTTTTGTTCTATATCTTTCAGAGCTTCCAGACATGGAATATTGATTGTGGTCTGATTCTCCCTCTTTTCTTGCTAATGCAGCCTTAAGGCTAGCAATCTGAAAGTTATTTTGAGATGTTTTAACACAACAGAACCAAAATTTTAAATTATCTTAAACAAAACTACCAGATAAGACATAAAGTAATTGAGAGTGTAAGAACCTGTTCTTTCAGCTCTTTAACATCCGAATTATCTCTGTTCACTCGAGCAGCACCAAGTTCTACAGTGGCTACACGCTCTGCAAATTTAAGTGTACTTATTGTTTCCCCTGTGGCATCAGGTTCAGGGCTTATGTGAACAAACATTAATGTCTTGGCTTGTCCCCCTGCAAATGGAATTTTAACCCAAAAGTGTGACTATAATGTCTGGAAAACTAAGAAGGATAAAAGTTGAAAATTGAGTTCCCCTTCAGAGTGAGACATTGAGCTTACCAAGTGAGTCTTGAAGCAATTGTGTGAGCTTGCTGTTTCTGTATGGGACATGTGGGTTCTTTTGCGCAAGGGAAGAGATAACATCTCCTAAAGCTGAGAGAGATTTATTTATGTGCTGTGCCTCTTTTAGTCTATCTCCAGTCACCTCAGACTTGTTTACTCTTTCACTTCCAGCCAGATCAACCAGATGCATGCACCCACGATATATAGCTCCAGACGTCAAGTCTTTTCCTTGAACATGCACGGTCAAACAACTGCAAATGGATAAAATAAGAATTAGCCTCAGCAGAAGATAATGCTACATAATCAGCGCACAGAAGCAAAATCAATTATTACCTATGGGAACGACTACTTCGATCATTTAAGGCTGTTGCACCCACTGCTCGGTTCTTCTGTCCTAGGTGCATTAGATGAATAACATCAGCTGTTGAAGAAACAGGAATAAGACTTGCATCTGGCACATTGAGACCTGTTTGAGAACTGTTACGAATGTCTAATGTGACAATAGATTAAGGAAAAACATAGAAGGATAAAAAATTGAATCGGTCCTATGTAAAATGGACAAATTATGCATTTCATTCTTATATTTACTAGAGGGAAAATAAAAATTGGTAAAGGATATCTTTTGTTACTTCCATCCATAACAAGCTGATCTCTAACTTGTTCATTATAAATCTCCAACATCTGAACAGCTACATCATAGCGGAAAATATCCTTCCTTTGTTCTGCTATAAGAAACAAATCACTCAACGCTCTATAGTTAACACCTTGACTTTTCT
The DNA here is from genome assembly GCA_946807835.1 of Ailanthus altissimus. NCBI lineage: Eukaryota > Viridiplantae > Streptophyta > Magnoliopsida > Sapindales > Simaroubaceae > Ailanthus > Ailanthus altissimus. Next base: position 30,427,533 of record OX327684.1, read on the forward strand.
CTGTAAGCTCCTTGGGTCCCGTCTAGAAATACAAATAAAATCTCATAATTTGTCTCAGAAATATATAGAAACACTTCTTTTTTTTGCATATGGTTCAGTTGTCTTACCATGGTGTATGTCTTTCCTGATCCTGTTTGACCATATGCAAATATACAAACATTGTACCCATCGAGAACTGATCGAATCAGTGGCTGCATATCAGAGAAAACCTCCGCTGCAATAAAAGATCATATATGAGTAATCCTAAGATTGTAGTAATTCAGGAAGGTTAAAGGTGAGGCAAGAACAATCCCAGATACTAACCCTGTGTTACTGATGGTCCAAAGACTTTGTTGAAGCTGAAAGACTTGCATCCTTTACCGTGCTTGGATGGGGTGTTGATAGTGATAGTTCCCTCTTCTATTTGTTGCACAGAGCTTAAATAGTTTGATTGTCCAGGTAAGAATGGTCTCACTCTGCAGTAAACACGAATACTTCCTAGAAAAAGAAAGTGAATAAACTGATAAATCCATTGACGTTGTTAAACAACACCAAGACAAGCACAAAAATAATGCCCTAGGCCACCAGTAACATACCCTTCAGGTCCTGCACCTGATTGTATAGCTTCCGATTTTCCTCGAGCACTCTATGGTAACCGGAAGCAGCATGGGCCAGACCATGAATGTGCATACCTACAGTAAATGGCATAAATGAGACTATTTAGATATAATCTTTACCTCATTTAATTCCTCCTGCCTTCTCTAGACAACAGCACCACACCACAAAGGAGGGAAAAAAAATGCCATACCGAGATTGCTGAACTCCTCATGAAATTTCATTTGCATAAACTGGATACCAGCTTTTGTAGTATGCAGAGTATGCTTTAGTTCCTGGAAATAATAAAAATAGATTACCATAATTAAGGAAAACGTTTTATAGAAAGAAGAAGAAGGGAGATATATCCAAACTTGATCCTACCTGAATATCTCTTTGTTGCTGATCAAAAATCATTTGCTGTTTTAGTAACTGATTCTTTGATTCCTCATCACTAATGTGGTTTCGATGAAAGCACTCCTCTTTCTTTATCGCTCTGACATTTTTGTCTTCAACCTAAAATATTACAGCGGCAGACCAAATGCGTCAAAAGAATGAAGTTTCATGTTTATTTCAAATGCAACTGGCTTTACATCAAAGCAATATCTCCATTGGTTTGTTTATGTTTCTTAATCTATAGGACTCATCATTAGATAAAAAGATCAATAAATCACCTTTTTATCAACAATTCCAGATTTCAACCACGACTTGTTGCCACGAGAAGCTGCTATATCTTTTGGAGTTGTTTTCACCTTCCAATTGGAGAGCAAATGCATAAAGAAGTTAGTAACATTGATTATTAAAAAGATAACTTAATATACTATGAAATGATTCAGTAGAACTTTTGGATAATAAAAGTAATACGTACTTGCTCACATTGGCTCCCAATGCGATGCTCAAACTCCTCCACAAGTTTACTTAGCACAGATTCGACCAACTATTGCAAGCAGAGAATGGCATGAAATAAGTAGCAGCTACACCATTAATTGTTTAAACAAAATAGCAGCTCCTGTATTTCAATTAATAATGGTGGTGATACAATAGAATAAACTTAATAAACACGTACTATTGGAATTTCCTCAGGCTTCTTATCTAAAAGAACAGCACGAACAAGCATACTCATGGAACCAGAACTAGACTGCAGAAAAGAATATGAAAAACTTATTAGCTGTTCCCATTTCATACTATAATGCTGATATAAAATTAATGCAATAAAGCTTACCAACCATTTTATTAGAATCAAGATCCGAGAGATGGGAATTTAAAAACTTCTCGTTCATTGATGAGTTTCTGGACAAGGAATTCATGAATGGCTCTGAATTTTTCCTAACAAAAGACTTCCCCAACGTAGTACATTTTATGTTTCCACCAAATTTCCATATTCCATTTCCACCACTCTGTTTCCACTCACAGTAGGATTTAAGTGCAAGAACACAATTCACAACCCTTGCCGACTTCCCTCCCTGAAAATTCAACAAATAAAATTTTGAATAAGGGAATTCATGCCAGATACCCCTTCATTCAAATTCATAATCTGAATCTACTATTATAAAATTAATTCATTTGTAATTATTTAAAATAATAAAAAACAAAAGGCACTTGTTACATTATGAAAGCATTTTCTATTCTTTTTGTAATTACAAAACATACTTGTTCAAGATCAGATGCCTCAAACGTAGGAATTCCCATCTCTTGTACTGCCACAAGAAAATTCCTCACGTTTTCGAAGTACTGATATGCTGACAGTGCTGCCCCATCAGGGATGAGAACAGCATCAGGACTTTCCACCACCTAAATACAATTATCCAATGTCAAAATTTCATTTGTTAAAGATCAATTAATATGTAATTAATAAAAAAGAATCCGGATAAGGTTCACCTTAGGCACAGCTCCAGGTTGAACCTTATTTAGAACATTGCAAAGGATAATCCCACTTCTTAGTCCAAGCCTAAACTCTTCCTCTGAAGGCTCAGCCGGCAAATCTTTAGCCGCAACAACTCCTACCATTTTTCTTAGCCACCCAGCCGCTTCATACCTTCTTGACGCTGTATAACAAATATCAATACGCTTACTTTCTCAGAATAGTATAAAAACTCTAAACTTTATTTAAATTAAAGTTCTTAAAATTCACTAACAATTGTTCCTGAAATGTGGCTATAAAATATACAAAACAACTCGAAGATCTGGACACTCCACAGATATTGCATTACTGAATATAGATACTGCATTGTTCCAATGCACGTCTTAGATACCATAGACAATAAAATTGAAAAGGAGCAGACAGAAAAAAAAAAACAAACAAACGTAAATCAAAATTTCCGCGTAGGAGAAATCAACTCAATTGAAAATAGAAATCTATATCTCAACGTTTTAAAAAATATATAAAATAATAATCTAAATAATCAGAAAAGCATCAGTTATGTTACTAACATACATTTTTTCTTACAAAATAATTTAGATAGCAAAACGAAAAAAATAAGAGAAAGGTTTGGAGAGAGAAAGAGAGATAATGAGACAAAAATGAAAAACCAAAAAAAAAAAGGACAATAAAAGAGTACCGGCTTCCTCAGCTTTTCTAGACTCTAAATCAAGATCTCTCAGTTTATTGCCGTGCTGCTGCAGTACATCCTCCACCAATGACGCCACCGAAAACGACAACGTTCCTTCCCCCGCCATATTCGAAACAATCTCCGCAAAAGCTGAAGCTAACTCACAATTCCAACATGAAAATCCTGAAAAACTTGGACTGAAATGCGAGATCGGAGAAGAGAAAGAAATAAAGGCCTTGAGAGAAGGCGGGGTAGGTGTTTTGTGATATTTTTGGAGTGCTGATTAATACTACTCAAACAACATTCATCGTCGTCACATTCTTCATGACCTTTCGCTTTTTCTCTTTTCTTTCCTTTTTCTTTCTCTCTGATACAGAGTAGAAAGCTATCTCTGCTTTATACGCTTACTAACTCATAATCTGTAACCCGAAGCTCTCTCCGAGCCTACTGCCTAACTAACACTATATCTATTTCTCAATTCTCACCATCGGCAACGGGCTTCAGGTGCTTTTACGGCGCGTGTACTTCAGCAAAATATAATGTTGACGCGGTAAAAAAAAAAGTCAATAATGTATTTATTTTTATTACATTATTTTATAAATTTTGAATAATATTATGTATACAAATTAAATTATATGAACTTATCGTACCATTTGACGTGACTTGGTATGATTAGTTCATTTAATATTATATTCTTTATTTAATTTATTGTTTTATTTTTATTTTATAATCATATTATGTCTCAAGTAATATGAATTGAGTTTTATAAGTGATACGAATGAGAATGAGTATGTATAATTAGTTTGTATAATAATAATTATTACAAATATTATATATTATATTAATTAAAATATAAATTTTAATATTAATTATTTTTTCTTTTTTATCAATTGACAATTGATAAAGTCTCTTGAAAATAACATATTGATTCAATTAATAAAATTTTCTTTTAAAATAAAGATTCAAACTCAAACCCTCCCCTTAATTAAATAAATAAATACGCAACAAGTTCTTAATTATTAAATTTCTTCAATTTTAAGAATAACCAATAATAAAATATCAATCAAAATTTAATTAGCCATGTATTGATACGACATTCAAATAAGTTTTTAGATCGAAGACCAATCGTTTCAAGCCGAAACTTTTGAATTAATAGAGATCGAACTTACAAGACAATAAACTTGTTTTAAATTCTCTTGATTTTCCACTAAATCAATGGTCTAGCCGGAGTTGAACATTGCCGGCTCCCGATTAATTTGTTTGTGTTTGAAATTTTAGGTGATCTTTTAAAAAATAGATCCCTCATTATGTTTCAAAATCTATAATAATAATAAATTTTTTTTTGGTGGCCGGAAGTGGACGATTTTGTTTGTCCATTTCGTTAATTCTGAAAACATATCACATCACACCAGGTCGTCTTCCGGCCAGTAAGATAAACAATTTAATGCTTGTTTCTTTGCGGATTCAAATGCTCAATTTTTAGTAGGTCCTTCTTCTTCCTGCTACAATTTCAAAATTAAAGAGCAAAGATCATACATGTCTCATCTGCTGTGCTATTCAATTCAAGGCTTTTAATTTGGATACAACACACACTCTCATGTATGACAAAATCACTACGGCCTTCACAGGTGATACAAAGCAAGCTTTTGGTAGCCAAGCTTTGAGACATCTTCAATTTTACAGCCTATCATTATCACAAAATTTCATATCAAGCCAAATTCCTTTATTACCATGGATCTGAACAAGGACACGGCAAAATATTTACAATAGACGGTAAAATTTCCTCATGATTTACTTTATATATTTGTACCCAGATAAAATTTACTCGCTATATCAAGATATGTAGATTCATGAATTTAGACGGGCAAATAAACCAATGTTCCAGCTTTTGAACATGGTTGAGTTTTGAAGTCAAGAAAAGTAAGTGAACAAAAGTTTGACACTTACACCAATCGCATTCTTAAGCGAGTAAAAAAGTTTACTTTGAGAGGTAATACTTATAATTTTTTTAGTAATATTATATGCACTAACTTAAATGAAAAATGACGCTAATTTGGTAGGCAACGTCTAGCTTTCAAGAAGTGGAAATGTTAGGTGAAAACGGTTACCAACCTGTTTTTATTTATATAGGGCATTGATGATCCCAATTAACCAAATGCCATTAAGAGATCATGACCTTGCAATCTAAGTAAAGCCATCTTTTTACTATTATTATTTGTTAACATTTAGATTTCTTTCCTAGGATTAATTAGGTGGGATCACATCTAATGCGACATTAGTGATATTCTCTAATAGAATTTACTACATTCTTCGTCTTTATATACATGTATGCGTGTGTGTGATAAAAGGAGATTATAACTCATGACTTTTACTTTAGTGAAAGAAAATATATACCTAGCAAGAATAAAGAACTCGTCACCGTTTCGATTGTGCTACTGAAGACTTTGGAGAAATCGGAATAAGAAAGCATTCATGCTGGGTTAAACTCTTAATTATTATGCCACTATCACAAGTGCATTTTGCTACATTGTTGGGAACCATTTTTTATATCAACTTATTAACATTAAGAGATTTCAATTTTTTATTAATATATCTTTTTTTTTATCATTTAAGATTTATTAGTACGAGTAAATAAATTTAATTTTAAAAAATATTATAAATTTCTTCAAAAAAATTATAAATTAATTAGTTGCTACTTTTGCATATCTTTAATTTATTTTAAAGTAAAAACGTAGGGAAATAGCAAACTTTTTCTATTTATTCATTTCTATCATTTTTATTTAATTAAAAGGTTAATCCTATATTTATGCGTATGAAGATATTTCATCTATACATTTATGCATTCAATTAATTTTCATAATTTATATACGATATTTGATATTACATTTTAATAATCTAATTGGTTAAAAATATACATATATTCCATCTTAAAAACAAAATTGGAACAAAATATATTATCGAATCTTGAATATATTAATTTGATCGATCCATTTAAAATTGAATAAAATAGTTCATATTTTTTGTGATAAATAATTGGTTTATTTTTTTACGTAGGAAATAGAGAATTTGAATTTGAAACGTTGCTTTAGTGTAAAAAAAAACATAATTATTTTATTTTTTATATTAAAAAAACTGTCAATAAGTAGAATAAATAACCAATTTGCATAATTTAATTAAATTTTAAGTTAAATTTAGCAATTATATGTTTATTAGTAGAATAGTATATGAATGAGATTATCTTATATTTTAGTGGGCATCTAAGAAAATTAAAACACTTAAATTCAAAACTACGTCAAATTAACTATATCAAAATTGTTAACTGAATATGAACAAAATCAATGAAGATTCCAGAATCATCCAATCTTGTCAGTTCAAGGGAGAGAGAGAGAGAGAAGGAATGTCTCTCGGAGGGCATAAGTGACCATTCAGATGCTCGGTAGCTTCAACGTTCAAAAAATTCAAATCGACGGCTTGGTACCAAACCTAACAGGTTCGGATTCGATGAGGCCCACGTGGCGCGTCTTTTTGGGACCCACTTCACGGGCATTTGGCAGGCTTTTAGTATTTTATTCGTTCCTTCGAAGTCCTTGTTATATGACCTCATTTAGAATATTGTGGAAGGGGCAAATCAGAAGTAGACACCTTGCTTGCGGGACTGGCTTTGCTAGCCACGTGCCTTGTTACTGTTGGTCTTTGTAATGTTACATGCCTTAAGACTTTTGCGCGAAGAACCCTTCTATAGGTCCTAACACAGGCCCACACGCAAAATTAAGCGCGTGTAGTACTCAGGAAGACCAAGACAACAAGCAAAAGCTCAATGATTCGCCCAATTCCTTTTTCGTTTCGAGGAGTTCTTTTTTTTTTAATAATATATTTTTTTATCTTTCGACAATCTTAATCTATAACATTTCAGAGAAAATTCAAAAATAAAACGGTTTAAAAAGGATTTTTAGTTTTGGATTTTTAATACATTATAGGGATAAAGGTATTTTTATCCTATAAATTTGAGTTAATTCTTAATTTTATCATACGAATTTTTAAATTTTTAATTTTATTCTAATTCGTTAATAAAATTTTGTTTACTTTAACATTAAATGGGTAAAATAATCATGACATATTAATAGTAAGATGACCTGATACAAAATATTTATATGTCAATCATTGATTTGTCACTTACAAAATAAAATAAAAAGAGAGCAGCCGCCACCGCTGTCGTCAGTAACGATCGGCCATCGGTAACCAATTGCGATTCGACTCAAAATTTATATCATTGGACTCACAATTTTGTGATCTACACAATGGTAAGATTTTTTTATCAACAGAGTACGGTAGATGTGTCAAAAGTGAAAACAAAACACTGTGGGAGGCAGCTACCGACAACCACCACAGTCGACAATCGCACGTCGAACGAAGGGGCGGTGGCATGCACCACCCCTACCCCCCGTTTGACCCGCGACAAGCAGTGGGGGAGTTGCCGACGGCCACCACTGTTCGCTGTGGAACAGTGGGGGCGGTGCACACCACCGCCCCACTGTTTCACGGTGGCCGCCACTCTCCCCCTATTTTCGATCTATTTTTTAACCACCTTCTTATTTTTTTTTGACAAAAATGATTCCACCATTGTGTAGATATAAAAAAAGTGGAATCCAATTATATAAATTTTGCCTATTTTTGTTACCAAAATCGGGCTACTGGTGGTGGTCGGCGACGAAAGTCTCCGATTTTAATTATTCAGTTTTATTTATTTTAATTATTTTTTAATATAAAATAAAATTTAATATTTATTAAAATTTTGAACTTATTAAAACATGCCACATGTCTTTTATTTTTAACAATCTATTAATAATTGACATGTGTACATTGTTTAATGTACTCACATCACTATTTTTAATTAATATAATAATTGATGACAAATTTGTCAATGTACAATGAAAAGAGAATTTTAGTTAAGATTAACGGATTAAGACAAAATTAAATTTTTAAAACTCGTGAGATAAAATTTATAAAATAAAAATGTCCTTATCCCTACATTATATAAGATAAAATTTAAATAAAATAATGAAATAAAATAATACCATCTAATTTACTTGGACTATAATTGCTTATGCAGTTGGATTGAAAGAAATAATTGCAATGCTTATTGTATCCAAGTCACTATTGAATTATACAATTCTCAATGCAGTATAAATGTATAATATGGCATTTGATAATCACTAATGATTCATAGCTGCGAGACCAAAAAAAAAAAGTTGTTAATTGTTTATCTCTGATTGCAAATACCAATTAAGATCAATACCCTTTATTCTCAACATTTTAGGGTCTAATATTCAATGGATGGCTCTAAATACTTTTGGTTAGATCAATTATAACTTTCACATGTTAAGGAACCCACAGCTATGCTGAAGCTGACTATAACATGATTATATTCATGAATTACAATTTAAGTGCACATCACTTTCTGGTACATGATTTCATAGCATATTCATGCCAAGAAGGTGGCAAGCCACATCATATAAAAAGCACCCACATGCGTCACCTTCTCCACAAAATTGACACCCCAAAAATTACAAGCTGCTGTAAGTCGAATTTGTTTTCCTTTTTTACCACTTTTGGTTGGGTTAGGTAGGGAATTTAGCAAAATATTACCAAGTTATGTGTACTATATAGGGCCCAGAAAAGTGAATAATAAAACAAACAAAGTCTTATTAGCTTCCAAATTCAGTGTCACTCAAACAAAATAATAAGAAACTAGACAACTTAAGTCTCATCTGTCTACAAATTCATGCATTTGTTTATAAGTTAATTTGGTCAAAATAATTTGGTAAGTATGCCCCATCTGTAATTTAATGCACTAATCCTTTTGGTACCACTATTTTTTGTTTTTTCTTTTTCAACTTCCGAATCCCAAGCAGCAAAAAGGAGAGTCAAGTTCACAAATTGTAGCCTTTTTCTTTTTTGGATGTGGGGGGGAATTAAAAGTTCTGTATTTCATGCCAATGGATTGGTGGTGTCTCTTTACTCTTCAGCAGGATCAAAAGGAAAGAAATTTGTCATTTACAGCACTAATAAATATATATAAAAAAAAAGAGGGTGACTTCAAGCTTTCAGGTTGAGGATGCCCACATAGTAAAAGAATCAGTAGTGTCCATGTAACATGTTATTGACATAGTAAAGCCACCCATCATCATTATAATTATTATTGTTAGCTGGCTATAGATTGTAAAGAGTTTCCCAAGGTCAATTTTCACTCTTTTCTGGTTTTGGATCGGAGTGCCATCTGGAAAGCAAACGCCAGCCTCCCATAACTACACATACAGTTAAAAACCCCAACTTAAAACTAATTTAAGGTTGGGTATATATATAAACAAAGTCAAGCCTTGGTTTATAAGCATAGACAGTTGGTCACGGAAACCAACCCTGCCAATGGGTTAGAACTTAGTTTTTAGTTCATTTGAGTAGCCAACGAAAGTGCTGGTTGTTAATTTGTTAGAATGTCTGTTTTTTTTTTCTCATTAAAAAAGTAAATGCCATCCATATAAAAAAGAAGTTCAGAAAGATCATCATAGATTGTTCTTTTTTAATTATAATTATTATAAGTGGGACAACCGCATTCCCAAAAAATCACGATAATATTGCACTCTCAGATCATTTTAAATGGGTCTATGCCATGGAATGCAACCGACCAAACTATGATGACAGTTGAAAGGGCAGTCCTTTTGCGCCTCATAGAAAACACTAACAGAGTAGGATAGGAGGGGAAAAATATCAAAATAGAAAACACAGTGTTAGGTAAGATGCTCTCATCCCCTACCCCTTCAAAATTAAAACACCAACAGAGTAGGATAGGAGGAAAAAATATCAAAATAGAAAACAGTGTTAGGTAAGATGCTCTCATCCCCTAACCCTTCAAAATTAAAACACCAACAGAGTAGGACAGGAGGAAGGTGAATGTAAGTTATGATATAAATTACTGGTAGCTATTGTTAATACATTTCCCACGTATCAAAACAATGCCATCAACTTATGATCATAACAAATCTGTCAAATTGGTTGCTTTGTTTTTTTTTTAATGACACAAAATGATTTCTCTAGGAGAATGTCTGGGTCGAGTGTTAATTGACTGATCGGACCTCTTACGTTGTCTTTAATCTCACAGTTTAGCAGATGAAGCTGAAAGGATCGCCTTTCTTGGCTTATGAGTTGTCGATTAATGGGCACTTCTTTATTAGCACACTTATTACTGGCAGTGGGTTGGAAAGATGAGATGTTTTTTCTAATCAAGTCCACTTGTTTTAGCCTCCAAAGCTTTTTGAGTGGGGTACGTTAATAAAGTTCATATAATTCAATTCTAATATGGGAAAAAAAATTCCAAAACAGCATGTAGAATGACAACGTATTTTCTAATAAAATTCTAATAAAATCAATCACCCATCATTTTGCCATTAATAACTAAAACTTAGCATATAGTTTTATTGATGGTTAATACTTAAGAGTAACACTTCAAAATTTTAATGGTGATACCACTTTATCGGAGTAGGGATATATAGATTTTATAAATTCTCTCACTAAATTTAGTATAATTATAGGCAACTTATTGGTTTGAAAAATTGTTAAAATTTTGTGATTTAAAATTATAATAAAATTTGATTTTAAGTTAAAAATCAATGAAGAGTCGACACGAGGTCAAGTATGCATTAGACATACAAAGAAGAGACGAAAACGAAAAGTTAAAAATAAAGAGGAGTTTAGAAAAAGTGTAAGAAACACTTGGAGTTTTGTGATTGCGGCCCCCAACAAGCTAGGCCGCAACCCCATTTTGGGCAAAGGCTAGGTACCGTGGCCCTACCTTGGCCAAGTCGCAGTGCCAATACGTGCAGACTTTTCTGTTTTGTATTTCTTCAACTTCTTTAAATAGGTTTTAGATTATTACACGCATGAACTTTTATTTTAATTAAAAATAAAATTTTTTAAAATATTTTTAATCTTGTATAAACTATTGCAACCTCTTAAAATTAATCAAACATAAAAAATATTAAAAAAATATAAATATACGAGAGAATAGAAAGTTTAGATAATCATAAGGTGTTGAAGCACTAAAAGGGTGCCATATGATTATTTGGAGTACTGAGTGTGTAAGAAAGTAATGATAGATCATTTTGAAAAAAGTTTTGACTATTCGTTGTATTCCTTAATTAAATATTTTATTATTAAATTTAAGTGATCTATGAAATATTTAGTGATTTAAAAGATACTTAGTAATTTAAGAGTTTTTTGTAAATAATTAATAAAAGAAGTTGTATTATGAATCTATTGTAGATGTAGACATTTGTTGTTAAATTTTTTTTTTTTTGTGGTTTGTTTTTTTATTTATATTATTATATTAATTTTTTATATTTTTAATTATTTATAAGAAAAGTATTTTATATACACATAAAATTTATTTAAAATGCACGTCAAATTTTTTTTAATAAATTGATATTAAGGTAAAAATTAATCATTAAGTAAGATTAATATGAAGACCAATATCCCTAACAGAAATAAATAACAATCTTATACTGGAAGCTTACGATAAAGTGCATAAAATCTCAAAAGAGTGACAAATTTATAGATAATTTTACAATTCTAAAAACGTATGCTTGAACAAAGTGAGTATGTTTGTTTTTTTAGTCAAATCTTAATAAAAAATTTTAAAAAGAACAATGTACCAATAAAGATAAATTATGTAAATGGTCGATCTTATCGAGAAAAAAGGAGAAAATAGAAATTGAGTGATTGACAAGTTCTTTGTTAACTCAGGGTCGTTGGTTTTGGACAACTCAACTTGCTAAAAGTTAAAAGTGAAGTAAAGATAAAGATACCTTGTTTCTTACAGGTAGAAATATAGCTGTAGAAATATAGGAGGTCATATTCCGAGAGTTAACCCAAATTTGTCGGATGTAGAGGCCATCAAGGAACCTGCAAAAGCGAATGCATAATCTACAAAGAAGAAGTGGGCTATCTCTTTGGACAATCGAATTAGTCAATAGTGTGCTTTCATGAGCCCATAGTAAGGTTTCAATTAGTTGCAGCTATGTTTATATTTCTCTTATAACCAATATGACTGATGTAACGATTCTAATTGAGTATATATTTTAAGTTAAGGTTTGATATGTGAGCTTATAAATATATAAGCACTCTCCTCTTAATAGTCAGTTTTTAAGGGTGAGTTATACTCAATGTATACGTAACAATTAACAATTAATGTCAAAGCAAGCACCCCCTTAGATTGCTATTTTATGGTGTGCTCAATATATGGGCAAAGATTGTAACGATCTTAAGTCTTATAATCTTATCTTTACAATAGTGAAAATCTGCAGCTTTTCTTCAGTATAGTGAAAATTTGCAGCATGATTGTAAAAGTAGCCGTCAATTTGAGGATTAACCAATAAAAATATATGTACTCGTATTTTAATTTTATTTTATTACTCTTGGTATTAACAAATTGAGGTTTTATCCGTAACAGAAAAATGTCTCCTATTCTACAACTTTGAAGAGAATTCCAATGTCAGGGGCTTGGGCTGGGCAATTTTTTGTGCGATGAAAGCTTTACCTTTCCTGAATCTTTGATCTAATATTTCACCATTAGGTCTGATAGCTAGTAATAACTGGAGCATGTAAAGGTTTTGCTACTTTCGTGCCATCACAATTGCACCACTAAAAACTCAGCTATATTTCTCACAATCCATAGAGCAACTAAGAGCAATAATACATTACACGCCCTCTTTTCTGAGGGTTGCGCACACATTCTTCTAAAGTTTGCATTGCAGATTCTCGTTTGGCTCCCAAATATAAGGAAATTTTGAGCAGTTCGTTATTAGACTACCAAGTCTAGCAGAAGGCCAGCAGCAACAATCTGCTGGTGCTGGACCTGCTAGTTTCATCAGGCAACAGCATCTCACGTTCTCCATAAAGCCCAAACATACATCCATCAAGATCTATCACTTGCATTGAGCAGAGAAGTATAAATTGCGCTGTCAGGGTAACACCAATTTCTAATCTGAAAATCCAAAAATGCCCCAGGAAAAACAAAAATTTTACAAAAAAGTGGATGAAATTCCCATTATCCAGCAATCTCTAGAAAAAAATTGTAATAATGAATGTCTAGATTGTACCCACTTATCGTCATTGTTCCTGTCAGTATAACATAATTGTCACCTTCCCTTGGAGAGCTTCGATCTTGGGAAACTTTGATGAGGGAGAGGTAATCTTTCAATGTTGCTACAGACTACCATGAACAGTTACAATACACCATATTTTTTAATATGTAATCATCATTGCGGAAATATATGGCCGACCTGGTTAACTATTTCACACCAGGGATGCATTATATCAAATGCTATATCTTCAATTTGCATATAATTCATCCTCACGATGTGTACACGGCTGTGGATCAGGCGGGAAAAGAGAAACAAGAAAACGGTGAATCATCTCAAAGCTGGTGAATGTTATAACAGCAGCTGGAGTGGTCCTGAAAAGGTTGGTTGCACATCCACGGTAAAATCCAGAGAGGCCCTCTTGCTGAAATACTTTCTTAGCACAGTCAACCACACCTGAGTAACGCTTTTCAGAGTGGTGGCCTTGTTCTTGAAGCCTTGAGCGTACAACCTATATAATTTCAGGATAAACTATTCTGTTATTACTTATGTTGGCTAGCATAAAAGTGACCAAAGATTTGTCGTTGGAAATGCTTTTGGGCTGTATAGTTTTAAGTGCAAGAACTCTAAAATAATAATTGCATGAGAAACAATAGAGCACTTAACCCTTCGGCAAAATTAATTAACATGTGAATATGTTTTATATGAATTTAATTAATGACTATATTATTATAAGACCAAGGTAAACTAGAAATAACCACATCTTGACAGAAAAACGAAGTTTTAATATCAACTCAACATCATACCTCATGAGGATAAGTCAATGTTGATGCAAATATTTTGGAGACTGATGAGGCAACTGCAACATCACGTGCACCCAGTTTATCTATCGTGGTGTTATCTGATACAACCACAATCAATCAAACACAAGATTTTCTCTATCAAGTAATAGATGAAAATGTGGGCAGAAAACTACCTTTATCAGCCAAATACATTTTGATTTTCTCATATGTTGGAAACTGAATAGCAACATGACTAATACCAGCCAAGGCAGGAACAAGACCACTGTTCATCACATATTTTCATAAATTAATTTCTCAGTAAGGATGAATTATAAGATCATGGTTCAGTACAGATGAATGGTGATACAAACCTGTACAACCCACGAATACCCTCCTCATGACCTATTCTCCTCAATGCAGAGAACATACTTCTATATGGCACCACACCTGCTCTCATCCCCTGAGTCTGCATAGGGGAAACACAAAAATGAGATCGCTCAGTGCTTCAATTCTTCCCTAAGCTAATATATATGTACATAGTAAACTGTATGACACTAAAAGAACGAACATTGCAACTTCTATCATCATCACTACAATATGATCCTTGAGGTGTCAGACAGAACATACATCAACATATGACCATTCATGACACCAGCTTATCGATACCACTCAAAGCAATGTTTCGTCAACTAACTTTCTTTCTTCCACTAGCTCTTACTCCTTAATTACTGTATTCTCCACAATACTTGCTTGCAGATATATGTTTACTTGGAGGTATAACAGAATGTATCTCGCCCAAGTGAACAAAGCTTTAATTATCAATGACCAACCACTTATCATGCTAAATCATTTTTAAGAGAGAAAGGAAACTTAACAAATAAGTACAGCATAAGTCAATTAAACAAGAGAATAAATTATTTGAACAGTGAGATAAATATAATCTAGATTTCTATATAAGCTAAAAAAATTGTGAACTACTACTTAGAATTTTTCTGAGTGTTCAGAATATACTTTTACATACACTAAATAAGCAAAGAAGGGAACTTGAGATACACACTTGAAGTCTGGTCTTCACAACCCAAAGAGGATTTGTGGCAATGGTTGTTGCAGCACCAGCACCAGCAGCTGCTGTCATGCTAGCTCCAACTGATAAATGATGACTCTCGTCTACTTGTGCACCCACAAGAAGAAATATGTTATTAGATAACAAAGGGGATACAACAATACGATGAGTCAAGATCCATGATGAAAACAATAGGTAATGAACTAACCATCAGAGCAAAGCACGCTTTTGAGCTGTTCATACATGGTAAAATAAACCTGCAAAGTTTATGAATATTCAATATCAGTAGTTGACTAAACAAATTCCCCATAAAAAGAACACAAGATAGAACCTCAAGCATACAGAGCTACGGCTTACCGCCCAGTTTGGGAGCAAGGCCAGCACCGTGGGAGAGAGCCCACGGTACATACCACGTAACCCCTCTTTGTGAAATATTTGTTGCAAACTACCAACTATCATGCTACCTGATCAAACGATAAAACATTCACATCGTTACTATAAACACTGTCAATACCAAACAAAATCCATTTACAACAGCCAAACTGATCCAAGTATAAATCGAAATCCACAACCTGCCCACTAAAATGCCGAAAAGGAAAAGATAGAAAAAGGTAATGCATTTTATATACCTTTAATATTTTCATTACCGAGCTTTGGCAGCCCGTGAACCTGAAATCTAGTTTTTATAACATCTAATGGACACACGAACGTAGCAGCAAGAACTCCTGCGCCAGATTTTTTAGAATCAAATAACCGATAAACTCAAAACAACAATCAATAGTCTTATTCTTGTTTCATCGATTTTCTCGGGAGCCAGTGGGAAGAAATAAAAATAAACGTATAAAAAAACACAGAACAAATCCACGTACCGGCGGCGGCACCGGCGGCGGCATTGCAGAGGAGACCCTTGGAATTAGGGGCATGAGAATCGTTGGACATTTCGAGAAACCGTACAATTAGAATGAATCTGAATCTGAGAAGATGCGGCGGCTTGATCGAGCAAATTCAAGGAGTCCTCTCTCGAGAGGGAGACCGCAATGAACCAGAGTCGCATGGCCAGATAGGAATAGCTGCGTTTTGTGTAAGTCAGTGAGTCGAATGACCGAGTTAGGGATCGATGACGAAATAAATGAAAAGGGATGTGGTTATGTCAGGTGGATTTGGATATTGATGAGATTGAGGCAAAGAGGGAGATTACAAGTCGCCGCGAGATTTGGGAGAGAGAGAGAGATTCAATTAGCTTTGGTTTCCTTTTTATTTTATTTTTATAAAAAAAAAAGTCGAGGCTTTTATTCGCTTCGTTTCTCTATCATCGTCATCATTCATCAGCCCATCAACTTGCCACCGGACGATTTACCACAACTGGGTCCAAGCAACCAATAAATATTCTTATAGTTACAAAATCGTCGACGTTTCCCTTTAAATTGTTTTTTACTTTGAATTTTATGATTTTTTGGCTGTCCATTGTCGCCTCGAGGAAAAAGAAAAAGGAGGAGGAAGTGATCATCGGTTTAAAATCAGTTACTTTTATTTAAATCAATTATTTAATTAAGTTAAAAAAATTAACTGTTTAATTCAATAATATAATAATAGAATCTGATCTGATCTGATACTCAAATACGAAAATTAATTCTGACCATTTAATATACCATACAGGATAAATATCAACCAGCTGAATTTGTCAAAATAATTATTTTCGCTAAGGGTAGGTTAAAAAAAGTATTTGAATCAAAATTATTGAATTGGATCAGATTAAATTAATTAATTTAACTTGATTTATTATTAAAATATAAAAATTATCGAACAATTTTTATTTTATTCTTTAAATAAATTAAATTTAGTTTAATTTTATTAAAAAATTAAATTAAATTGAATCAAAGAGTATAAATAAATTTTATATAATTTATTTAATGAATTTTAATTTTAATAATTTTTTAATTTAATTAATTCGTAAATTAATTAATTTATTATTTGAAAGTTGATAGTTATTTTATCTATTTAAATAGATTTTAATTTTAATATTTTTTTAACTTATGTAATTTATAGATTTTTTATTTCTGTACTCAAAATTGACAAATATTTTATTTGTTTATATAAATTTTAAATTATTTAATTCATATACTTTAATTAGTTTTATATTTGAAGTTGAAATACACTTATTTTATTTACTTTTTGCATAAAATTTATCATATATATGATTTTTTTTAATATTTAAAAGACTAAGTTGAACCAAATTAATTTAGTATCATTTAATTTTTGCACATGATTAAGTATGATTCGATTATAAAAATAAAAAGCTCAAAGTTTTTCTATTTCATTCAGTTTTAAAAAATATTAAACCAGTTAATATATCGAATATGACTTTATAATTAAAAAAAAAACCTTTTGAAATAAATTAATTGGCTTGGAATGGATGAAATTAGATTTGAAGAATCGTACCCAACTACTAGTTATGCAACAGTAACTAAAAAACCCCATTCTAGTCTTTAGACAAATGGTACATTTGATATACCGTATAAAATAGTATTAACTTGATTGTATTGTATGTATTCTACTATATTATTTATCATTAAATCAAACTAATAATGTATTTAATATTGTATAGTATTGAAAATTATATCAAAAACAATTTATGTTATACTGGTTACATGATATACTGATTTTACGAATTAACTTTCAAACTTTAAATTCATGATTTTATTATTATAAAAACAATAATATTTTCGAGCTGAAATTAAGGGCTAAGGCTCTCTGGTCCCTATGTGGGGGATCGGGCCTTATTATCAACTAAGTTTTCATAAAAGTTATCGACATCGAATTAAGATTCCAATGTTGAAGGTCAAGGCATCGAGTCATAAGTATAAAGGGTTGTCATTAGTTCTTAGAAATTTAGTTGGTTTCATTGGTATTTAATATTAAGTACAATAAATATCAATTAAAATATATTAAATTAGAATGGTACTATTTTAACTTAATATTTTATTACATATTATTTAACATTATAAATAATATATATTTTTATTAATAAAACTGGATTATATAATTGTTGATTGAAAAAATAAATAAATATTCATATTAGTAAATTTTGAATTTATTTATTATGGGAACAATGTTGGGCCTCATTTGGATTGGGTTGTGATCTTCAATTTAAAACTTTATCTGTTTATGTCTTTTTTGCAAAAATCAAACAATTGTGTGTTATGATTTGTTGAGTGTGATTTTGATAATAACCTTTTGATGTTTAAGTTAAATTTTAAAAATGATATGTATTTAAGGTTTATTTATTTATTAAAAATATAACATTATTTTTTTATTTTTTTTGTAAGTTTCTCTTTATATAGCTCTATTGTTTTTATGTAAATCTCAAAATTTATTGGTGAATGTTTAGATATTACTCCCTTAATTGACTGCATAATTAGGATAATTATTTTTTAAAATTGGGGGCATTTACCTTAAGAGTAGCGTGTGCTTAAGTTATGATTTACTTGCTTTTTTATAAAGATGTGTTACGACATTCTTTCTTAATTTGCTAGATCGCTTCTTAATTAGAAAAACTAACATGGGAGGGTGTGAGTTGCTCGAGATGTCTGAAAGTTCCAAGTAATAGAAACTAATTTGAAAAAGTATGAGTTGCTAGGGATGTTTGGAGGTTCTAAGTAAGTTATGATCGGGGGTTACTGCCCATCATGCAACTTGCTTGTGATGATGAGATGCTTGGATTGGAATTTTTGTGGCTGAGGCGAGATATAGGCTTGTATCCATTTGAGGGCAGTTAAGGAATATTGGGGTGATGCTTATACCATGTCGAACATCATTGGTATTTTCGGCCGACCTTCTAAGAGTATTCTAATTTATTTCGATCTCTTGGACCTAAGCTTAGGGTTCGCGAGTTTTACGAGAGGAACAACAATATCAATGAATTTGTGTATATAATGTTATACAATACTTATTTGTATTATATTGTTCAACGTAACAAACCAAATGTGCCC
The DNA here is from genome assembly GCA_946807835.1 of Ailanthus altissimus. Classification (NCBI taxonomy): domain Eukaryota; kingdom Viridiplantae; phylum Streptophyta; class Magnoliopsida; order Sapindales; family Simaroubaceae; genus Ailanthus; species Ailanthus altissimus. The sequence continues at coordinate 30,446,622 of OX327684.1, forward strand.
AAAAAATGACTAACAAAATATAGTTTCATTATTTTTTTTATAAAAATAATTTAAAATTTTAATTGGCTAGTCATACTATTGCACGTCACGTAAGCAAGCGACAAATAGTCTTAATTTTATATAACTTGACAATAGACGTCATCATAATTTGTTAAAAAAATTCACCGCGTGAGATGGTTGGTGACGATGACTACTACTTTTGAATTAGATACAGTCAATTGCTTTCTGGAACTAAGATCTCTAAGACATTGTAATATGAATGCTACATAAAATGATTATAAACAATAAGAAAAAACCAAAGTTTAAGGTGAGGGGATTCAATATAAAAAATAAAAATTATATTAAAGTTTTAGTGTTGAATTTAAAATTTTAAAAGAATCAAATTATAAAAATAAATGTTTTAAATTGTAAAGATTATTAAAAGTTATTATTAAATTTAAAAAATTTTGAGACTTGATGAAGCCATAACAACGAAATAAAGGTTTGATTTCTTCGGGCGACTCATGGGCAACTGTGAAAAAGAAAGAGAAGATCTCATCTACATAGAAATATTCAAAAAAAATAAAGGTAGTTCGTAAGAGTTGATTGTTGGCGATGACTTGGTGAAGGAAATATATGAAAAAATGTTCATTGGGAAAGTAGGTTGATGGGCAAGCCTCCTCTTTTCGAAATGGTACGGGGCAGAGGCTATTCAATGTCTTAACTGCTTTGGGCCTACTATAACGACTTTGCTTAATGCTTTTAGGGTGCAAAATCCAAGCCCTCTATTTTTTAAAATGATGTGGGGCGGAGGCTGTTGCCACGTGACCAACTTGAAAGGGATGAAATTCATGAGAATTACCCAAGCTTCTTCACCAGCTGTTTGTTCACTTCGCTTTTAATCTATCAGGTGCGGGTTTAGTACCAACAAAGTCAAGTTCAAGCTCCGGTTCGGATTTGCCAACGAACTTTATGCTGAGGCACAATAACCTTTTTCGTGGAGGAGAGGAACATCTATTCGATATGCTATATCTTTTCCTTGACTTAGTATGACATAAGCAGGAGTCTTCTTTCTCCAGGTGCCCTTGCGCTTCAAATGTGCTTGATTCCTCAGTCAAAAACTAAAAAGGGGGCGAGTACAGTAGCTGCATGGACCATTTTCTTTCTATTGTTGCCAGTGTTGCACACATCCGTCATTTTGAAAGTTTAAAAAGATTTAAGAAAAGCGCTCTAAAAAAAGGGAATGAATTGAATATTTAAAAAATAATATATTTTTTAATAATATAAATAAATTAAAGTATTAATAAATACAATAAATAAGAGAATAAAAAAAAAAAAGTTAACACCAAATGTTTATGTGGTTCGACCCTTATTCCAACTTACATCTACACTTCAAAGTTAACCGCACTTAAGAGTTTTATTAGTTCGGTCTATCTTTTAAGACCCTATGATTAACTTCTCAAGTGTTAATTAAACATTTACAAATTTATTTTCCTATGTACCAATCACATACTAATTAGTTTCTTATGCATTAATCAAATTCTTACAACATATTACTTTATCGGGTATCAATTAGACCCTTACAAATATTAACTTTGGGTTCAATTAAACTCTTATAATTTAAACTCTATTAAAGAGTAGATACAATAATTTTAACACAAATATGAATATTCATTTTTTCTCTCAAATAATATGAAGATTATACAATGCTTTTCTTGTTGTTGTTAAGCTTTAATAAGGTTTGAATTTATAGAGATGGAGAAACTAGCCGTTTTTCGTCGTTGCTATAGTATCCTGTCCGTTGCTATAGTTAAGCTACAGTGCCTTGATCGTTACAACCATTAACACAATAACTAGCCATTGCACAATGATTTAAATGTTATGAAATAGTGTCGTTGTTATAGAACTATGGCACAGTACGCATTACAGTAACTAAAGTTTTAAATTTTTATGTTTTGATATATTTTTTTTTAACTTTCAAAATTTTATGTTTTAGTCCATAAACATGTTTTTTTTTATTGTTTAAAATTATCAAAATATTCAAAGTCATCTAAGCCAACGCATTCTTTTTAAGCTTGTTCTTGTCTTCGAGATCGAGGTCTTATTAGCCGAAGAAGACCTTGGTTAATCCACGTTCGTCATCGACGATAAAGTGAGAATTCGAACTTGGCGAATGAGCTCTTCCTACGTTTCTAGAATAAAAGAATCTATATGACATTAAGATTTTCAAGGTTTAGCCAAGGCTTAGCTTGCTTTTTCCATAATCGCGAGTGGTTTTTCTTTCTTACGTAGAAATTCTTGAATCCTGTTATCCCTGCCTCCTCCATTATAGTACGTGCAACTCTCACCGCATACGGCTCGCACGAAGACTCTAAATCCATCTCGATCATTTTCTTCCACCTTTTCCATAATTCAATCCATAGATAAATAAAAAAATGGGTGTTATGAATAAGGATTGAAGTCTCTTTTAGTTCTGCTAGTCATTGGATAGGGCTCGGCTCGCGTTGTTTCAACAATTGGCAGTACCACCAAGCAAGATCGAGACCAGCAACTTGTATAGGGTTCCAAACCTTCAAATATCCAGTGTGGCTCACCTAGTGTGGACTCATGCCTGCATCGAGAGTGGTGGAGAGTTGATCCTGACTTGGCTCATATTCACTCAGGCCAATCAAAAGGTTTTGTTTTCTTTTTTAGGTTAGGCGTACAAGCGTTTCAACATAATTGATTGAGATTGTTTATGTTTTAGGATAAAATAAAAGAAAGCTATGAGAAGTATATGTTGAATCGTGTCAAGTACGCAGAAGAGAAGGCAAATGGTGCTAAAAAGAGTTTTAGGGCTTGCGAACTATTATCAAAGATTCACCTTATAAAGCTAGCTTGGGAGAGGCATAGATAGGGCACAAAAGACTGATCTTTCTCGAGAACTCTGGTTCTTTTCTAGGGCCAAGGCTCTTTTTATATGGGGAATTCGCTGTTGATAGATCACGTCTAGTGCCCTCCTCCTTCCCCCATCGCCTTTTGACCCGTGGGAGTTTGGAACCCTATACAAGATGTTGGTCTCGATCTCGCTTGGTGAATTATACTTTATTTATTATTTATTATTGAGTTGGGAAATACAAGATTTCATCTTCCCTCTGTATTCTCTTCCGATCTATTATATGGTCTTAAACAAGTAAGATAATGTCATTTCTATGTTATTAGTCAAGCAAACCAAAAAAGGAACCCTCCCTCCATCCATCGACTCAATTAATTCTTTATTGAAAATTTTTCCGCCGCCTATCTCATGCCATGCCATTGGACTTAAAGTTGGTCAAGGTACTTGTTTATACTAATTTTGGATGACATGGCAAAGTTTGCGCAAGACTTGTTAATAATTGCAGCATTTGTTCACGAATCAGTCGAAAGCCCCCTCCCATCAGCCCATATCTTCATACGCTTGGACGCTTTCCAAAAGACAATTGAGTAGAGAGATATTTGGAATGTGGAACTTTATGCAATAAATGAGACAGAAAATGAATGAGAAACCTGATGGATAGATAGGTTTTGAACAACCATATAAGAATAAGTTCAACTTTCAATGGCTATGCCTTTTCTATAAATATACATTGCCAAATTTATTGTTTTAAGTTTTGATATAATAATTTAAATGAAAAAATACTACATTTTTTAACTTTATTGCAATATTTTTTATTTAAAGGGATTTTTTAAACGTTATTAAATGATTAATTTTTTTTATAATTTTTATAATTATTAATTACATATATTTTTTTTATTTTGTAGTTAACATATCACTTAAAATAAAAAATATCGAACTAAAAATTTAAAAATATAGCATTATTCATATAAATAATATCTTATTTTGATGTACAAGTTTCATTAACATAAAAAAAAACTCACTATCCACTTCGTTTAATTGAGTAATTAAAAGTGTCATCTCTAATCAGTCGTAACATACAAATTCATTACATGACATCTATTAATGAATAGGCACTGGGATATAATGTAACATGTGACGAACCTGATATTGCTCAATTTAATTAAGAAAGGAAATGCCATAATTAACAGGCATAATCCTTTGTTCCGATTTAAACTTTAAAGAAAACAGAAATCTGTTGCATTCGTAACAATATTTATTCTCTTTAATCTTTAGCCTTAAAATCGGATAACATAAACCATTAAGTGAAAAAAAAAATCATTAAAAAAAAATAGATTAACGTTATATATTTTAAATAATAATATATTAAATAATAAAATAATATAAACTTTAAAATTATTTATTATAATATTTCATTTTAAAATTATTTTTTAATATATTATTATTTAAATATAATTTAAAATACAATATTAAATATGTAGCGTTATTTTTTAATAATGGTCAGCTCAGTGCTTGCCAGTAGCCGCCAGGTGTTGTGCTCACCGCGGAACAAGGCAAAACATCTGAAAAAGGACCAAAATTGTAGGCTCAGGCGCAGTGCGTGGCGGCAGAGTGGAAGCTTAGATAGGTCACAACAGATGCAATGCAACCAAACTGGGTTCTGATTTTCTATTCTACCCCAAGATTTGCTACTTGGGTCGGACAAAGGATCAGCGGAAAAAGGGTGGTATACTAGCACTGACTTGCATGCCCACTTAAATCACGAATACACAACTACTTTCCTTTTACAAATGTAGACCATCCGTTGGCAGAGCATTAAAGAATGCATGATCTCTGTTTCATCATAAAATGACCGCCGACTACCTACTACTTCTGACTGGCTGGTTGGACTGGATTTGATTCCAATCGGGGTGTTACGTAGGAAGACGGGATTTGATTTTATTGAAGGATGACTTTAGGAATTAAATAGTTTAAATTTTGTAATGTTATGTGCTTTTAAGTGAGATAAAAAAATAGTTATCCTCATCCTGTCATGAGGTGAAAAAACTGTCGAAATCCACGAGATAAATAATTATTGGGCGATGAATGTGGCCTAAGCTTAAAATCTTTTCCATCGTGACGGCTATCAATCCGTCTTTTATAACAATCTTCCATTGCATTTGTCTCTTAGCTAAAAAGCCGACGATGATTTTTCGAAAGTAAAGAAATCCAAAAATAAAGCCCAAAGTGACGTGTTTCAGTTTATTGAAGACAAAATGATTTCATATTGTTTGTCATTACTTTTATACGAACTAAATATATTATTGAATTTTTTTTAGGTATTTAGTTACAAGTTAAATAATTTTTTTAAGATTTATCTTTATTATAAGATATTTTTTAGAGATACATATAAAAGAATACTCGCTTCACCTAAGAGATGAGGGATTAAACTCAGGTGGAGGTGAGTTTTGGAGTTGTTCAATCAACTTGACTTAGCCTTTACACTCTCAAATTTTAATTTTTTAAAAGTGGATATTATAGAATTTTTTTAAGTGTTAAATTATTTAAATTAATTTTATTTTATTTAAAAATTTTACTTCTAAATATTGTAAATTATAAATGTCACACCGCTTCTTCAAAAATTTAAAAAGAAAATGTCATGTCTCAATACAAAGCTATAATCACGCTACAAGGTTACGTACTTCGATATTCTTCGATTATATTATCATTATGTAGTCATCGGAAAATGACATGCATTCTCACATGAATCGCTATAAACAATTTCCTTCTTATGCATATGATTCAATAGTTGTATGCTATACATCCCCGTAATAATTAAAAACCCAAAATATTTTCACCAGACACCTTGTGGTTGGTCCGTCCACTTTTAACTCATACACCACGTAACACTAACAGGTCCATTCATAAAAATTAGTTAGTATAGTTACAGTTCAACGGCTCTTTGACTTCATGCTAACGCTAGAGAGTAGAGACAAAAAGGCATAACAGATCTCAACACATCTCCCCGCCGTTGGATCAACCCATTAATCTACGTAATTCGTCAAAATCAAGTTGACGATAAAACAACTCCATCTCTAAGTTATTAACAAGTCCACCAGTATATTCATCACAAGATGGAGCGGTTTAACAAACATCTCCTACAAATCCTTACGTAGACATACACATTCTTATTTATTAAAACATCATAAATGTTACTCTCGCTTTAAATCCTCTTCTCTTGGGCTGTGCTTTTCGATCGATCAAGATCACTTTCTAGTTCTTTAACACTCCCCGTGATCATCGTATCTAATGGGAAACTACATAACATACCGTCCATCTGATGCCACCGGCAAAGTGATTCTATCGGACGGCACAGTGCATGAGTTTGACAAACCGTTGACAGTGGCAGAGCTCATGCTAGAGCACCCACAACAAGTAGTAGTGGAATTATGCTCAGCTGCATCCGAAAAGAGGCCAACCCCATTGCCAGCTGACAAGAAACTGGAGATGAAAAAGATTTACGTAATGCTTCCGATGAAGAGAGGCAACCCCGCGTCGTTGTCATCAAATGAAGCTCGCCAAGTTCTTTTGAGTGCAAATTCGGTATTAAAATCAAAATCTCTGATATCATCTTCCAAGTTTCTTCCTTTGTTTGCTAAGATATGCCCTGCAGTCACTGGAGAAGGACAGGCGTTTATACAATTGCAGAAGGCGAAGGACAACGTGTACGAGAGGCCGGCGGAGATGTCGGAGTTTTTGCCGGAAATTTTGGAGGGTAGGCCGGAGTTTTTAAGTAGGCAGCTTTCGGGGAAGGGGTGGAAGCCTAGCTTAGATACTATTAAGGAAAAGAAGGTTGAGAAGAAGGTAACTCACTGGTTGTTTCAGAAAGGTTACTTTGTATCTAATTAAGTTAAATTTGACATACGAGCCAATCGGCTAACGATTAGTGTTTTCACTGGCAAATTTTTCTTATTTTCAAAATGCATATGATCGATTGCTACCCTGTTCTTTTTCGCAATTATTTTAACTGGATTTCTATGTAATTTGTCGTACAAATCTGATCCTACATATCAAAAGCTTTTATGAACGTCAACTTATTAACTAACCTCGGATAGACTAATCCTTAAATCTTAATCAAACCGCTGGCAGAGATACATTACATATATTAAGCAATAAACTCGTGACTCCATGAGCTTTTAACATGCTCGGATATTAATGAAAGTCAAAGGTCTTTTTGCAATTCCCTACAAGAAGAGAAAAAAAAAAAAAAGGAACAAAGGAAAAGAAAATGGAAGATTTAGAATATACAATGCTCGAGTTTTAGAAAGGGTTTCTTTAACTAACTCATCTCTTTCTTACATAAATCATATGTTTGGTACACCGTATGCATGATATATACTGTTAGTTGTTTTTTCTTTTTGAAATTATAGTAAAGTTATTAGATTGACTGTATTGTATTATTTAATATTATAGATACCAAATAACATAATGAGTTTGTTACAATATTGTATATAATATATTTACAACAATGTGCATATACCAAAAGTTTGGTGCATGGTTAATACAAATTAACTTAAAAACTTTTATCATGAAAAAAAATCATTTTAACAAAACAAAAATAACTTATTTAATACGTCTATTCAACAACATAATATATTTATATGAAATCTTAATTCTAAGAATGAAATGTTGGGTTCTGAAAATGAGATTGGAGTTCATTCGAAAAAGATTAGTTTGGTATATAACATACTATTTTATCCCAAAATTTTACTTTATACATTTTAATTTACAGATTATGTATTAATTTATCAATGATATTAAACAATATAAAACATGCGCGTCATGCATCAAACTTGTATATGATATTATTTTATTTAATTTTATTCGATTATATTATACAAAACATCGTATCAAACGTGCCCTTAATTGATTGGGCGAAAAGAATCAAATTAAGGATAGAAAAAAAAAGCGTTTATCAAATTCTAATAAACTTTTTCAAACACATAAATCTCTAATATATGTGTGTGTGTCTCTCTCTCTCAATATATATATATATATATATATATATATATTGTTAGACCATGAAACCATAATGTAATGCTTTACCCAAAATTAGATTTGAGAATTAAGAAATAGAGAAAAAAAAGAATCAATAACACATTAATATGTGGTTTGATAAAATCTACATCCACAAACCAAAACGGGGATGATAGATGCTATTATTTCAATTAATATTTAAGAACTACTATTTTAATATTACAAACTTTATACAACTTCGAGAATCAAGAGAAAGGATAGATTACAAAATTCTTATTTTGGGTATTTATAAGCTAATACTATGCAATCCTATAACTTTAACAAATTTAATTATTTTGTCATGCATTAATAGTGACAAAATAAAATGACGCATTTTCGGCCATTTTGGACTTATCAAAATATTATTATCATAGTCATTCTCATTCTGGCCGATTACTCTATAAGTAACATACTTTCTTTTATTAGTATTTAAGTTCAAAAAATTTACTTATATTTATAATGTTAAAGACTTGTCTTTAGTATTAGTATTAACATTCACTTATCAACTTAAATTTTTGGGTTGAGTAGTAAACTAATATGATATCAGACTTAAGTTTTTGATTTCGAGCCCTCGTATTTTTTTTTCAATTAATTTTTTGATTTCCTGGCTTTCTGTCTACAAGACAGTGGATTCATCTGATTCAAACCTACTCGAATTCACGTTTCACATGAGAGAGACTGTTAAAAATTTATTTTTAATATTAATATTAGACATTCACCTATCAGCTTAAACTTTTAAATTAAATAATAAACTAATATATAATTTGGTCTCTAAAACATACAATTGACTTTGATTTTGACAATAATTTTTAATCATTGTTCACAAACACACACACACACACATATATATATATATGTGTGTGTGTGTGTGATTTAGGATTCTCTATTTATATGTACGAAAATTCAGTAATTTAGTTTAAAATAAAATTAAAATAGATTACATTATGATCGGATCATTTAACTCGTGAATAACCAAAAATTGTTCCAAAATTTTTAACTATTCAACACTCCTAATAAATTCAAAGTACTAAAAATTCTCTATTAATCATAACATTAAAATTACAAAATCACTAATTAGAACCATCAATGCTACCAATAAATGATTTTTTTAATAATTTTGAGATATTATAGAGATTCTAATTAGCATTAGCAATTTTATCATGAACAAAGTCACAAACTTCTTGAGACATTTTTATGTTGGGACTTGAATTTAAAATTAAAATGCACGCAACACAGTGAAATGTTATAATACATTGAAAGTATTATAATCATTCAATCAAGTTATAATATGCGTGTTTTTTTTTAATTATAATTATCTATTCATTTCATAATATTAATAAAATAAAAAAAATATTGTTTTTTAAGTCGATTATCTTTGAATTTGTTTTTAGGAAACGAATATAAGCTTGTTGAGTTGGATTAGGTTGAATATAGATTTTGAACACGACTGTTCTCACTTTCTTAAAAAATACAGTTACGTTATGGTCTTGTTGGTGGTGACTTCGAACCCTCGAATGTTTAAGTTAGTGATTTTGACCCAAAAAAATTATTTTAGAGCTTTTTGTGAGAAAAAATTTCATTATCTTGGACAATCATTAGACTTTCTCTTTTATAATTAATTTTTATCATTTAATCCTAAAAGTCGCGAGCAAAATATTAAGCTATCTTCTCCTAAATTGATGGGGTAGTTGGGGTGGTAAGATCGGGATCAATCATTAGATTATAATCACTTACCTTATTAAAAAAAAAGATGCTTTTTAACCTAATCCCTTATTCTCGTGATCATATTAAATAGGAATGATTAGATTGCAGAACTGATTTACTTGTATTTTCGGAGTCATTCCCGCTCGAAGAATATGGGTTGCGGATCTTGTCGAGGAATTTTCATCTCGATAAACTTTCAAAACGTGGGCCTAAACTCATCCCTTAAGCCAATTTTCTCCCCCAAAGAAAGGCACGGGCCTGCATTTAAGCTAAACCATCACTTGGGTCAATTTTCAAGAGGGGGGGGATTTAGGCCTGCATTTTCGAGGGAACAGATCAAGTTTCTACAATGGCATTATATTGTTAGATAATTGTTCAATGAAACTCCAATGTATTAAAGTATTTCTACAATGAATTAGATACATAATTTAATCGTGTTAATAAATATCCATAGATTTACGAACTAGGACCATAGGATTCTGATTTTTTTTTTTAATATTTAAAAAAGGGAAGCATAGGATTCTGAATGCTGAACAAATAATGTAGGATTGTGAAGAATTTCATAAATAGACAATAAATCAGTAGTGTCGCATATAACACCCTTCATACATTTTCATGGGAATTTATTAGTTTTGATATATAAGTTATAAAGTTCATACGTAATAATTTTAATAAATGAACAATATATGTGGTGTGTTTTTATTATAAACTGTTGTTACTTCATTTGGCAAAGGAAAATCTTAGCTAAATCGTTGAGCACTTAGCCAAGAAATAAGATCAATTTGATGTTTCTTATTATTGATCAATTCGAAAGGCGTAGATGAGCGGATTATGGATTATGGAACCACCACCATAAATCAAGGACGAGCCATATCGTCATAGCAAGTTATATGGGGAAGGCCCCTCACATTCTTATTTCTTAATGGAAATTAAAGTCAAAACATAACAAACAGAGTCCTTCATTTCATTACTAGATACGTAATAGAGTGAAATACACACAGCGAAATGATTCATTCTGGACCGGGTGTACGTATAAGCTTTGAGATCTTTACGCAACGTGTCTTAAACTCAAAGTCAATACAGCTATCTGAATCCATAAGATTATAGGAAGCTATTTCGTGGCAAATTGATATGCAGAATGTTAAAACTTCTAGCAAACTTATTACAAGCATCTCCATTGCGTCCAAATGAAATCATAGCTTTGCATTTAACCAGCTGTTATTATTTTTCATTCTTTTAAAGAAAAAAAATTTAGTGGTAGGGTAGCCCAAGGCTAGAAAAATTGCTTGATTAATTTGTTGGAAATCTTATCTCTTTATGTCACAAAAACTATAATTGAGAACGAAAATGCATATCCATTTTGTTCAATTTTTTTTTAATCAAAATCAGGTCCACAGCTTCCATAATTAATTTAGGGACATCTTTAGGTACAGCTATCATTCATAATTACATTGTTACCATTGTTCTTGGATTTCATTATCATCATAAGTTCATAACCCCCTCTTGCCCTAGTGGGATTCTAACAGGGAACAAATTATTATCAAAGTTACCCAAATATCTCTTTGTTGATAAGTTTCTAAAATTTCATCAGCTAGCAGAATAGAAAGCCCTGGTCCCGGATTAAACCCAGAATCTGCAAAAAAAAAAAAAAAGAAGCCCATAAAAGAACTTGGTTGCTTCATATTCAATAACATGATGCTCTGTTTTGTTCTGTCTTGCAGTTGGACCATAAGTGCCAGCTCACACTTTCCAAACAAACTGGCTTTTGGATAAGAGGAAGCAAGCAAATTGGAAGGGTTGTTATTAAAGCTGTCAAGTTATCCTTAAGGTTGTTACAAAGAGTTGATTGCAATCTAACATTTTGGACCAAACTGTCTCATTAAAATCTAACTAATGCTGCTTTATGAGTGGAGTCCTTAAAACTTGAAAGGGTGAAAAAGGGTCGCGTATATTTGCCAACTAACATTATTGCGGAGCAATCATTGTTTTTGCAAGAAAATGGATTGTTAAATCCAAATTCTTTATTGTGTGCCAAAGTCTTATAGCAAGCAAGTCTCTGCACAAGCTGTGGAGTTTTGAATTGCTAATACTGGCCCCTGGTGGGCATAGTTGTGGGGATTAAGATCAAATATAAATGAGGAGAAGGAAAGGATAACAAAGATATAAAGAGAGTTCCAAAAGCAGACAAATCTTCTGCTACACATCATGGGAACCTTCCCTTGAAAAACTTACCAATCTTTTGAATACTAAATATATAACAGAACAGAACACGCAAGTGTTCCGTCTTAATTCATTTTCTTTTCCCATCATCCAAACATCAACTTGCATAAATGATTATAATATTGAAACTACAGATACAAATGACCATGAAATGACTGGAAATCAAATACTTATTCAGAGGCTTTTCATGTTAAATTATATTCCTAACCCTAGCCGCCCAAAGGGTACCTTCTGTTTGTCATCCCCGAGATATATATCAACAGCAGTCACTGAGCCTACTCCATCGTGGCTACTACAAACCAAAAACAAAGGTTTCATTCAAAGAACCCAATGAAAAGTTTAAAGTTCTTTTTATTTACCACCCCACAGAATGGCTGAAGCACTCCATTTTCTAACTTGGTTCATTATAATGAAAACTATTTTTGATTTGTTTGTGGCATCTTCATTTGCCACTTGCTACTGAGGCAAAAACTTTGAAATCCTCAAAGAGAACAAGGAAAAGGCAGACCTGCAGACACTTGCGTTAATGCTAAAAAGTAGTTTTTCTCAGAACATTTTGCAATTGTAAAAAATTTTCGGAGTCTTTTAATTTGATAATTAGCTCTCGAAGTCAGTGCTTAGATTTTCTGAGATTCAACATACGATGGGGGACGATTTCGCTGTCGATTGATTTGCCCTGTCTTAATATATTATCTTCTCTTGCGCACGACCCAAAACGTTGGTAGTTTCCAAGTTATCCGCTCAATCGATGTTTTGTTGATTCCAAATTTACGGAGAGGCTATTTTTGTTTCGAACAATCTAAATGCAGAAACTTTTGAATCAAAGTTTTTCTTTTTTTCTTTTACTTAATACTTTCACACTACAATAATTATAACTTTAAAATTGAAGAATAATTCTATGCTACTCCAATTTTCATTCCAAATTAATATATTAAATAATTATTAATAATAAAATAATATAATTTTCAAAGTCATTATACCATTCAACCAACTAATAATTATTTAAAACGTCATTTCAAATAAAAATTTTAAAATAACACATTTAAAAAATATAGTATTATTTAAAATTGAATCATATTTATACCAAACTGAACCTTATAAATTTAATTTAGATGTGAGAGATTAACCAGAAAACCACCTCAACTTCCAATTTTGTTTAAATAAATATTTCTTTACGTATCCCTTAATAAGATTGCAATTTAATAATTGCAAAAGCATATTTTTAATATATTTCTTATGGATCGACCAGTGAGACGTTAGTTATCTTTTGTCATTAGTAACCAATCATCCAAAATCATCCCAAGAAATTATGGAGTTTAATGCAAGAAAAGGAGACAATGAAGTAATATTCAAATTGAAATATTAAATTTAAGAAACTGTGAAACAACTAAACCATCTGTTGCATTAATCTCTTCTTAAAAATTAAATTGTTATTTTATGAAAAAATATTATATTATTTGTTAATGCAAATCTTTAATCATTTCACCGCCCAGTACCCAGTCTGCCTCAACTTCTCTTTAAAGCGAAGTTACGTTTGCAATTTCGCGAGTAATTCTGTAAATTTACCGCACAGCGCACAAGATTGTCTTAACTTTATTTGTTAATCCGGTGGTCACGCTACCACGACAAGCCATGTGGGCCTTCTTATCTGTTGCTCCATTCTTACAAAAATCTCCAACATTTCGTTTCAGTACACACTACACGTTTGACTCGGAAAAAGCAACTTTGTGTGTGTAAGGCCCCACTTAACGCCCTAAACATTCCACACCAAGATTTTTTACACGTCCACAAAGCACCCGATTTTGTCTTTTAATCTTTTTACGCTTGCCGGTGCCAGAGCCAGACGTTTGATACTTTCAGATTAGCAAATAAGAAGAAATTCTAATATTACTGGCAGTACAAGTAAATCAGATGATCTAACCCCACCTGATCATCTGATAATTCCTCATAGTGGGCCATATGGTTTACCCAACACATACACATAATGAGACCCTGCTAAAATACTTTATAGATAGATTAGAGATACGCTTCAAAAGGGCAGGTAAATTTACTAATGAAATTAAATTATTATCAGTAAACAGCCAACTTACATCCGACCACCACCGCCCGAAAATGCTTTACTTTAAACAGTTAAAAGATCAACATGGACATCCAATCATCAACGCATTTCTCTTACATCAGCACTTCCGCTTCGGCTCCTATAAATACTAAACTTCCATCACCCTTAGCCTGCACACTTAAAAAGCCTCACTTATTCTGGAAAATGGCTTCCACCACCATCCCCTCATCTCTCATTGTTCTGTTTCTTATTGGGCTTCTTTTGAGTGCTTCTAGCCTAGCCGCCCGAGAGCCATTTGCTTGCGACCCTAAAGATGCAACGACAAGGACTCTGCCGTTTTGTCGAGTTTCTTTGCCGATAGCGGAGAGAGTGAAGGATCTTATCGGGAAGCTGACTTTGCAAGAGAAGGTTAAGCTGCTCGTAAACAATGCAGCAGCAGTTCCAAGGCTAGGAATCAAAAGCTATGAATGGTGGTCGGAGGCTCTTCATGGAGTTTCAAATGTGGGTCCAGGAACTAAGTTTGGTGGGGACTTTCCTGGGGCCACCAGCTTCCCTCAAGTCATCACAACCGCCGCTTCTTTCAATGCAACGTTGTGGGAAGCAATTGGTCGGGTAAGATTCTTTAGCCAAGATCTCATATTAATCTCATTCAAATGATATACTTTTTTTTTTCCTTTTATAAAGTTTATCTTAGAGAAATTCTATTAGGAGTACCTTTTTGTTATCTTCTTTTTTTGTTATGATACGTAAAGATGAATTATACTTTTGTTTATGGGAGCTGGATGTGGATGGGATAGTAGCTTGCTCCAATTACAATTAGAAGGTTAACTTCATATCATTTAACCATATATACTAGCTCATGCTTTTCCTAGCTTGTCAGATTTCCTTTAGTTATGATTCGCTTGGTCGGTCATGCATTCGTTAAAAAGGCACGACGAATACTGCCCTAGCTAGCAAGGCCAATTACAATTATATTATACCGCAACTTGCAACCGTGGGCCAGAATCCACCCAATTAAATACTCAGATTTATTGAAACAAGATAATTCGGCAGTTAGATTAATGATTCTTGTTTATATTTACCTTTTTATTTTGTACTATTAACAAGTTCTTGGTGCTCACTAATTGAAAATTTGGCTGTATCTATCAAGTAATTTCGGGACAAATTATTTCTTATTGGCAACCAACATTCTCATGCTTATTAGAATATATAACAAAACTAAAAACTTTAAGTAGCCTAGTCAATGGCCAAAAGTATCACCGTCCTTTAAGAATAATCTTGAGCTTTTACTTTATAAGATGATAACGCAACTAAGATAAAAAGACGACATCAATTAAATGCAAAGTATGTAATTACTTTATTTCCTAACGAAGCAGTGTAATATAAATGTGATTCTAAAAAGGGATATGCAAATTCTTTTGTCAAAAAAGAAAAAGAAAAAGAAAAGGATATGCAATTGGTTGAATTATCAACTTGTACTTCATGAATATCACGTCACTAACAAGTTGTGGCTAGCATGCAAGTTGCTCATTTCGGCAGACTGGCCATAAATTTTCCTAAGTACACTGGTGGGCGTGTGCGCAGGTTGTGTCAGATGAAGCGAGGGCAATGTACAATGGTGGCTTGGCCGGACTCACGTATTGGAGCCCAAATGTGAACATATTTAGAGACCCAAGATGGGGCCGTGGACAGGAAACTCCCGGTGAGGACCCTGTGTTAGCCGGTACGTATGCTGCTAGCTACGTTAGGGGTCTACAGGGAAATGATGGTGACCGGTTGAAGGTAGCTGCTTCTTGTAAACATTTCACGGCTTATGACCTCGATAACTGGAATGGTGTTGATCGCTTCCATTTTAACGCTAAGGTTAGTAAACTTTAATAATAATGAGATTTCACACGTGAGTTTGGTTAATGGTTTTGACGCGTCATTTTTCACGCTAGATAAGATTATCTTCTTGGAAACAGTGTTAAATCTTCAAGAAATTTGATGATGCTGTGTATTAATTATCCCTTATATCATGCGTTTCATAAATTTGCCGTGACTTGAAGATCTCAATTGTACCAAACATAGCAAATTGAATTTCTAGATGCCTTACACATTAATTCATATCCATAACTTTCTGTTACTATTGCTACGTGGGGTTTCAATGAAGTATCATTGAACAAAGATGGACCTCCTCCGCGAAGTTAGTGGCGACGTCTTTTCTTGCCCTTTAATTGCTTGACAATTAGTCTAATCCTTTTTTATCCAAAATACTTTCCCTTTTCAGTTTGTCTATGCCTTCAGCTTTTATTTTATTCTGTGTTATTGTCATTTTGTCTGCGGTTGCTTCGTTTTATTCAACTACTTGCTCAATTGCATCCCTTAAAATTAAAGAAACAGACCACAAAATTGCGATTACCGCTCACGTGTGTGACACCTTTTTCCCACGTGGGGTTCCTCGCGTGTGAGCAGGTGAGCAAGCAGGACATTGAGGACACATTTGATGTGCCCTTCAGAATGTGTGTGAAGGAAGGCAAGGTGGCCAGTGTCATGTGCTCATACAATCAAGTCAACGGTATCCCCACCTGCGCTGACCCTAATACTCTCAGAAAAACTATACGCGGCGCATGGCGTCTCAATGGGTAATTAGATTACAGGATTTTTTATAATACACAGAACGTCTATGTGATTTTGACCACTTCATCATCTAACAGTAACGTTGATACTGTTTGATAATCCCACAGGTACATTGTTTCAGATTGTGACTCAGTTGGAGTATATTATGACACACAACACTATACTTCGACACCTGAAGAAGCAGCTGCCGATGCCATTAAAGCAGGCTAGTGATATCTTTAACCCACACTTTATTTTTATTGAATGTTTGCAATATAATTATCATAGGAAGTGAGAAATTGGAGAATTTGCAGGTTTGGATTTGGACTGCGGGCCATTCTTAGGGGTACACACAGAGGCTGCAATTCAAGGAGGCTTGGTGAGTGAGGTTGACGTTAACAATGCAATGACCAACACGCTTACTGTCCAAATGAGGCTGGGGATGTTTGATGGAGAGCCATCTTCTCAGCCATACGGTAACCTTGGTCCAAAGGATGTGTGCACCCCGGCTCATCAAGAACTTGCCCTTGAAGCTGCAAGACAAGGCATCGTTCTTCTTAAAAACCACGGCCCTTCATTGCCTTTATCCCACATTCGTCACCGAACAATCGCTGTCATTGGACCTAATTCTGATGTCACTGTTACCATGATAGGCAATTATGCTGGCAAGACTAGATAGCTCTTCTCTTTAACTATGTTATTTGAAACCAAAATACGTATTTACAAGGGGCTCATAAAAACATTGTCTGTGGTTGGGCTACTAGGTATTGCATGTGGATACACGACTCCTGTTCAAGGAATAGGAAGATATGCAAGAACAATTCATCGGCAGGGTTGTAAGGATGTGGCTTGTGCTGATGACCAATTATTTGGTGCGGCAATTGATGCTACCCGGCAAGCTGATGCAACAGTTCTAGTAATGGGCCTTGACCAGTCCATTGAAGCAGAAGGAAGAGACAGAGCCGGGCTACTTTTACCCGGGCGCCAACAAGAGCTTGTGTCTAAGGTTGCTATGGCGTCTAGGGGCCCCACCATTTTGGTGTTAATGTCTGGTGGGCCTGTAGATGTATCATTTGCTAAGAATGACCCACACATTGCTGCTATTTTGTGGGCCGGATACCCGGGCCAATCTGGAGGACAGGCAATTGGTGATGTTTTGTATGGAACTACCAATCCAGGTTTGCTCTTGCCATAAGCTCTAAAAATAATCAGCTTAGATTCTGCTTGCATATTAATTTTCTGATGTTGAATGATATTTTGTGTGTGTCCAGGAGGTAAGCTACCTATGACATGGTACCCACAAGATTATCTTACAAATCTGCCCATGACAGAAATGGCAATGCGGTCCAGCCCATCAAAGCTGTACCCTGGAAGAACCTACAGATTTTACAACGGTCCAGTTGTGTACCCATTTGGGCACGGAATGACTTATACAAATTTTGTGCATACCGTAGCCAGTGCACCCACAGTGGTGGCCATTCCCCTCGACGGCCACCGTGGCTCAGGGAATGCAACTATTTCAGGAAAAGCAATCAAAGTAACGCATGCAAAATGTAACAAGCTTTCATTAGGTATTCAGGTAGATGTGAAAAACGTCGGTTCCAAGGACGGCTCTCACACATTACTAGTTTTCTCTACGCCACCAGCAGGGCATTGGGCTCCGCATAAACAATTGGTGGCATTCAAAAAAGTGCATGTTCCTGCTGGGGCTCAGCAACGAGTTGCAATCAGTATTCATGTGTGCAAGCTTTTGAGTGTTGTGGATCGATCTGGGATTCGAAGAATTCCAATGGGTGAACACAATCTTCATATTGGTGATATAAAGCATTCCGTGTCACTTCAAGCAGCTGTTCTAGGAGTGATCAAGACCTGATCGCTTCTAATTAATAGGATTACCCTCACATTAAAGATGCTGAAATGATTAGCTCTCATTATTTTTTAGAATCAATACCTCCATTCCTGGCACAATATTGGTGTAATTAGTCCCCAGGGAGGGGCAAATGGAAATTCCCAAGAAAATTTAATGATTCATCGTACATGATTGTAGTTGATGTAGCAAGGCTCGCAAGTTGCTTTGTGAGTGGTGTCCAAAACGTCGAAGGGATTTTGTGTCGATTCTGTCCATGAAAAAGATGCCTTTTGATAATAATTTTAGGACAAGGCCTAGGGTATAATCTAAGGTAATAGTTAATTACTGTTTACATCTTGTGTCTGCTTTGTCCCATCATTTGTTACAAGTAAATAAATACAAAAAGAACTAAGCTTCTTACTATCTCTCTTTAGTCTTAAACTTTTATAGGAATTTTTTATAAGATTCTTATTTCAACTCTAAATATTGAAATTAATTTTTATAGTTATCCCTAAATCAGTTTGATTATAAGCCCAAACTATTATGATGAATTGAAAAGATGTATTTAAGATCATGAAGCCAAGGCCTAATTTTTTAAATAAAAGTTCGAAAGAATAAAATTCTTCATTAACCTTCAAAGCTGAAGCAATTCCGAAATTACAAGCATGATAATTATTAAGATTTTGAGAATTATAAGACTAGTCAAAGTATTATTCTAATAAGGTAAGAACAAGAATTTCGAGATAGGAATCAATATAACAACTTTGAGCACGTTGTCAATTATGATGAAGGCAATCTGATATCTTGCTTGTGATTCTTGGGATACAATGATAAAGATCGACTATAAAAAGAATAGTTCAATCATGACCAAAGGTAATGAAATTTTTTCTATCTAATATTGTTGAACAACTATTTCGTCTCTAAAGTTACCAGTTTAGACATCATAAAATTATCGTTAGAACAATCATTGGCAAGATCATAATGCTATTGTATTTTTGCAAAAAAGTCAAAATCACATAATTTAGGCACATTTTTAAGCAGGTTCAAATTCGTTACTTTCTAGTTAAATTTAAAATTTGTTGACTTGTGAAACTAAAATTTTCAATCAACAGTAGCTAAAATTTTGAAATTTGGATAATTATAACCATGACTTATATTTTTTCTTTCCACAAAAAAGTTCAAACTCTCTCTATCTAAAGCACTTTAAAATCAACATTTTAAAAATTATTAAATTATGGGTAAAATAAGTGAAAAGTGATAGATTGTATTGTAAATAAACTAAAAATAGGTAAAAAAAAATAGAGATTTTAAAAATGAATGCGGTGGCCGAAGGAATTTCTTCAAAATAAATGCACAAAAAAGGCTTTCATTTTAAAATTTTGTATTAAGAAACATACTCCAATATTCAATAATAATGTTTTAGAGGAAAATAGAGTGAATAGCAAGAAAAAACCACAAATTTAAAGAAATTGAGAAATTCTACAACTTTTAAATCGAAACTTCCGTGAGCATTTCTCACACACAAGAAATAGTCATGCGAAATGGCTTTCTTTTAATTTTTTTAATTTTATTACTTCTTTTAATAAAATAATTAATTATTACTTATAATTTCATAATTAAATTAATTAATTATTATAAATTGATTGATATAAAAATAAAAAACAAAATTTTAAAATATTTTTGCATAATTTGTTATTTAATTAATTGTTATTTATTTAAACAATATTTTAAATTAAATTTATTTATACTTTAATTATTTATTTATTTTGTTAATAATAATATTTTTTAAAAAAAATTAAAAAAATTCATTTCACAGCCCCGCTCATTTGGCGCCATGCGCATGCACCCAAACGCTGGCGCGCAGGATGCAAATGGTTTAAAATGGCGCGCAACGCCCAACATATCTCTATTCTTTGGCATCTGTTCCAAATGCTGCTTCCCATAATTTAATTTTTTAATCTTTAATTATTAGAAAGTTGATTTTCTTTTTTAATCTTTAGTGGGATTGTTCCTTTCTATGAGTGTGACTAATTCGATCATTTAATAAAGAAAGACGGCTCTCCTGCTTAGAACTGATAGTTATTTTATTTTTTAATTTAATTATTAAATAAATAACTAACTAAATAATTTAATTTAAAACATAATTTAAATAAATAAGTACTAATTATTTAATTTATTATTATTTGTTAAATAATAACTAATTGAATAAATTATACAATATTAATTAAATACTTTTTATTAATATTTTTTATTTGTGGGTATTAATATTTGAGAATTTGTGAATAATTACATTTTTTTTATAATTTGTTTCATTTTAATAATTAAATTATTAATTATTTATAATAAAATATTATTAAAATTAATAAAAGAATCTAATTAAATAATTTATTTAATTTATTATTTTTTTTAAAAATTAATTAATTAAATAAATCATGTAATTTTTTTATTCAATCAATTTATTAAATAAAATTATTAATTAAATTGTTCCCTCTGAAAATTAGACTGGCCATTAGCCCAAGCCGATCCCCAAGTGTAGCTCAAAGTTAAAGGCTCAAACCACCCTAAAATAGACCTGGTCAATCTAAATATCGCTATAGTAACTTGGAATCAAGTTTGGTCCAACTTTAGGTTTCACAGGGTTCTCCATGGAGAACCAAACCTTGAGCAATCTCGAAGCCCGAGTTCGAAGTTTTAGATCAACCAAACCTCGAGCAACCTCGAAACCTGAGTTTGAGGTTCCAGGTCAAGTAGGCCCCCAACAGCCTCGAAACCCGAGTTTAGGGTTCCAAGTCAAATAGGCCCCAAATAACATGAAAACCCAAGCAGTGTAAGATCAAACATTGAACCATCATATCTCACCACAAAATAAATAATCCAGAGATTCGAGAGAAGAAAGTCAAAACATGTCCCTATAAAAGCAAGCAACTACAATCTCAAGTACACACTACTCTTAAGGTAAGTGGCTCGAACCAAGTTTTATCACAAAAACTAGAAATGAAACAAGTTTTTTTTGTTCACAATATGACAAAAAATCTTATCAGGATTTCAAAATTAGCGATTGACTATAATCTGATTATTGAGTTTGATTAAAATTTCTGTGTTGTTAAGGATGTGAATGAAAATGTTCTTCTTTAATGAATTGCTAATGATGGACTATATCAGCTTATCACACTTGAATCCACTGGATTTACTCCAAGTTACATAATTGCTCGACCTTTCAGATTCAATTCCTTCAATTTCAAAACCATCTTGTTTGCTAATTGTAATATAAATAAGTTAGTGTTTACAAATATGATATAGTCAGCCATGTTCTTGTAAATAATAGAACTGAAACAGTTAATTTCATCGATGTATTGCATAGAAGGTTTGGTAATCCAAACAAAGAGATACTTAAACAAATTGTGTCAAATTGTAATATGCAAGCTTTAATAAATAAAAATGGGATAAGGACAGATTTTCCCTAGGAAATTGGCATAATTAACAACTTTGCTCTAATTAGATTTAAAATACTTAATTTTGCTATAATCTCTTAACTTTTCCTATTAGTTTTAATGGTGAAAGCGTAAAAAAATAATTTAACCATAAAAATAAATTATACTTTCAACACGTGACACAATATTACCTATTCATAGAAATAAATTAAATTAATGGCGCAATCTCATTATTAATTTAATTTAGTATTATTTTTTAAAAAATAAACTTTAATAAAAAGACATGTGTCATAATATGATTAGTTACTATTGGACATGTGTTATAATGTAATTAGTTGCTATTGGACATGTGTCATAACGTAATTAGTTTATATTTTTATTAAATAATATTTTTTAAAAATAAATTATATGGAAAATGAAAGAAATTTAAAACAGAACATTTACTATCACTAGAAAATAGCGGTCGGCTAGCCGCAGACTGCCCTTTTTAGGCAACACTCTCATGATAAAAATTGATCAAATTTTATATCATTAAACTCTATTTTTCTTGATATACACAATAATAGAGTCATTTTTTGTATAAAAAAATGATCAAAAAGTCAAAAATAATAGTGCATGCTGTGAAATTTAATGGGGGGATGGGGGCACGGTAACTTGTACTGTCCCCGCCTATAGACAGATTAGTTATTGATCTGTCCACATGTAGGGGTGGTGCAAGTCACCGCCCCCACCTTCGCCCCTCTCCATTATTTTTTATAGTCTTCTGGTCTTATTTTTTTGTCAAAAAATAACTCTCACCATTGTGTAAAATGAATATAATGATATAAAATTTAAATTTTTTTACTGTCTCGTCACCAAAAAAGGCGGTTGGTTGACCACCATTTTTCAATGACAATGGCAAATTTTATTTTAAAAATATAACTAATTATATGATGACACGTGTCATTTATAACTAGTTATATTATGACAAGTGTCCGTTCACATGAATTCTCATATTTTTGCAAGTGTGTTAATAGTGGGGCAAAATGGTAAATGAATATTAAAAGAAGATTTTTCATCCAAAAAGACGGCAAAAAGTAACGAATTTAGAAAAAAAAAATTAGGTATTTCATATCTAAATGGGGTAAAGTTGTATTTAAGGCCATAATATTGAGGTAAAATTGTCATTATCCCAATAAAAATCTATCAAATTCATTTTTTTCTGCTTGTCGGCTTGGTAAAAATCATAAACTGCACTTTGGTCAATTTGAAACTAAAACACTAAGGCCATTAGAAGTCATACATGTTTATGTATAGGATTCTGCAAGCTTACTATCAGGTGATGGATACAAATATTATGTGAATTTTGTAGATGATTTCACTAAATTTATTTAGATTTATCCTTTGTAGCAAAAGTTTCAAGTTATGAGTGGTTTTCTGTCATTCCAGTTGCATACAGAGAGATTATTAGGTAAGAAGATTAAGATAGTTCAATATGCTTATGGGGGATAGTTTAGAAGCTTTTCAAAAATCTTGATTAATAAGGGTATAGCGCATAGATTTTTCATGTCCTTATGTACATCATCAAAATGAGAGAGTGGTGAGAAACGTTACATATTGTAGAAACAAGTATTGTTTTACTTGCTCAAAGTAAGATGCCTTTTAAGTTTTGGTGCATGCTTTCATCACAACATCTTTCTTGATAAATAAAATGCCCTTATGTATATTGGAATATTAATCTCCCTTTGAGCTCTTGTTAATCAAAACTATATTGCATATTTATGAAATTGTTTGAATGTGCTTATTATCCACACTTAATACCATATCACAAACATAAACAGAATTTCATACTTAAAGTATGTTTTTATAAGATACAATAGCCAACATAATGGATATCAATATATGACTTCAAAAAGCGATGTTTTATATAACAAGACATGTTTTTTTATGAATCAGAGTTTCCTTTTAAATTTGATCAGTCTTTTGTTAAATCAGAAAGTACTTGTCCACCATATAATCATACTTGTTCTAGCATAATACAACATATCTTGTTTGCTTTTGATTTAATTTCAATTTGTTTTTCCAAAGTTGATATATTCCTCAACACAACAAGTCCATAAGAGCTATAAACTCAAAAAGGTCAATCTATTATTTCACTTTTTTTTAATTAAAATTAAAATTATAATATTGATACTTCAGTTCGAAACAACTCTTTCCAATATCAAGTATCTATCATACCTACTTTACAACCATTTATAGATACACAAACACCACAAACAAATTCTAAAACCTTACAAACCTTTACAAATACCAACTTTGATATACTAGCACATATAAAAAACAAAATCTTGTATAGTGCACTACCAATGTCAAATGTTGTTACAAATATAAATCATATGATAATAAGATCAAAGATTGATATTTATAAACCAAAGATCTTATTTACAAAAGATTAGGGAAGTCTGGATTTTACAGCAACAGCAACTTCAGATTCTATTAAATTGTCACAATGGAAAGTTGCTATGAATGATGAATATTAGGCTTTAATAAGAACTAAGACCTAGATGTTGGTGCCATATAACTCAACTTACAAGATGGTTAAAAATAAATGGGTGTTTAAGATTAAAAATGACTCAGATGGCAGTATAGTTAAATATAAGGCAAGATTAGTAGCCAATAGTTATCATCAAACACCTGAATTTAATTTCACAGAAACCTATAACCCAGTAGTTAAAGCAAGTACAATTAGAGTGATATTGAGTATTGCTATGACAAAGGGCTGAAAGTTGAGCCAAGTAGATATCAACAATTTTTTTTTTTAATGGTGATTTGTTAGCAATAGTATATATGGCTCAGCCTGAAGGTTTTGTTGTCAGAGGCAAACAAAAGCATGTGTGTAAAATTCAAAAAGCAATATATGAACTCAAACAAGCACCAAAGGCCTGATATGATAAACTAAGGGTGGCATTGGTGAAATGGGATTTTACAGATACAAAATCAGACATATCAGCATTTGTGAAGAAGTTTTCAATTGGTATAACAATTATTTTAGTGTATGTTAATGATATCATAGTGATAAATGATGATGCCAGTGAAGTTCAAAGAGTAATTGATCACTTATATAAAAGATTTTACTCTTATGGTGTTGGGAGAGTTTAATTACTTTTCTAGAATGTAAGTTGCAAAGTGTGGGCAAAATTTGCATTTATCTTAAACTAAATACATCACTGATTTATTGAAGAAAACCATTATGGCAACTACTGTGGGTGCTATATACGTGTGCACTAGTGTGCATAATTAAACAATTTAATAATAATAGCATAACACATGTGCAATACAGTGGAATTAATATACATTAAAATAATCTCATTACATTAATGAGATTAGGAAACTCACCCTTGAAACGTGCTTTGAATAATTCTAATTAAGAACATGGTGAGCTTCCTCAAGCTAAAATAGTAGCCTTCATTTATACTCATATTTTCTTTTTTTTTTATCATTCGTTACAACAAATGAAGAAATGTTCTCTTTTATAGCATTCATGGCCATCACTTTAGTCTAATAAATGGTAAACATATAACAAGTATAACAAGGCATGCAAAAAGGCCTTATCATGCTTGAGAAGCAAAACAAACAAGTGCTGGGTGAATATAATTAAGATTAGTGGCTATAAAGAAACAAATATAGATAGCTTATGCTTTAACATGACCACCACATACTTTAATCATTATAAATACAAATATTTTAAAGTTTTAACTTATGCCAAAATTTGCTCTAATTAAAAAACAAATCATTTGCCTAATTCATATGCATGCCAACACCACCTTTTAATTGAATCTGTTTTCCCTTGCAAGAATCCCCCTACTTCGGCCCTCAGGCCCAAGGGCCTAGAATCCAACTAAGGCAAGCCCAAGAGCAATGGCCAATTGGCCTAATCCGACAGAGCAGCAGAAATCGGTGCAGATGCGAAGAATCTGGTTGGCTAAATGACAAAATCTGTTCGACATATACTGACGTTATTACGACTACGGCCGAGCAAGTACCGACCTGGGCCAACCAAAACAAACCTGCTTCAAACCAAAAATGCCGGCGGAGATAAACTCAAGAAATATGCTTAACACATCGGAAGTGACATTTGATATGGGGTAAGAACGGAGACAAAATCTATGAAAAAGATATTCGGCGCATATCAGAAAAGGCAGTATGAAAGTATCTAGCGTGTGTTAGAAGTACAGCAAAAAATATCCGGCGCAAGACAGAAATACTGTAGAGAAAAGCCCAAAAAAATCCTTGAAATGTCATCACCATAAAAGCTAAAAGAGGGAGACATAAAGATGATGATGAAAAATTTTTAAAAAAGAAAAAAGAAAGAAAGAAAAAGGTACCTTCCTCCCCAGAGGATTTTGCTCCCTTATTCGTCATATTTTTCTATAGCAAGGGGACAAAAAAAAGAGAAAAGATCAATTTTTCTGACTTAAGTATCAGAGCGTCTTCACCGAAAACCCCCTTCCCCCCTTTGATGAGACCACCTTTGAGCTTGTATGCGTGTTGTCGTTGCAGGTCCCACTCTTCAGCTCGCGAAAAATAAGGACTCCAAGCCTGTATTTACTGATCTAACCCAGACAAGGCCCAAAATTTGATTCCCTTTTAAATAAATTTAAGACTCGTTAATCTGAAGAACCACTTCTTCAGGTCAACAGAATCAAATTCAATTTAATAGATTTTATTCGGGTCAACAGAATCAAATTCAACTCAATAGATTTTATTAATAACCAATAGAAAATAAACATATAGTATTTTATCATAAATTCTATTTAATGAATATTGAACAAGTATAAATTACAATTCAAATGAATTGTAACGGCGAATTAACAAAAACAAAAAAATAATGAAATAATAATTATTTTATTATTTTAATAATTTTATTTATTAATGTCATATTTAGTATCATACAAATTATTAGCACAATTTAAGACATATACTAGATAGATAAAAGTATCACGTCTTATTTAGTACAATTTTAAGTTTAACACTTAAACCTTAACTATTCTCAGTTACCTTAAAATTAATAAGTGAATAATTAATTTAATTTGAACAAAAATAATAATTATTTTATTTAAATGGTAACTATATCTACCAATGCTTAATTTAGTACCCATACAAATTATTAGCATAATTTGAGACATACACTAGGTAAATTAAATTGTGAAGTCTCACTTGGCACAATTTTAGATTTAACACTTAAACCTTAACTATTCCCCGTAAAACTCTAAAGCAAATTCATATTTTTAAAAAGTTTTTCGGATTGAACAATTCAATCTAATACGCTACCCACATGCTCAAAAAGTACACTTCATATAGTAAAACTCTTTAAGTTCACACTCATTTTGCCTCATAAAATATTTTTATAAGTCCATAACCGATGCCCATCACACACATGTTATGAATAATATAAAATGACGAGTTAAACCATACAAGTTGAGGTTAATCCATATTCGTACAATCCCTCCATCATTAATATTCTGGAAGAGTGGAGATATAGATCAACAGCGTTAAGTCCTCTATTACTCGACCATAAACTTATCTCTTTTGATTCGTATTCCTATAAATAATATACACAAATTCCTTTGCAATATTATTTACTCCATGGGAAACCCTTTCCCGGGTTAAATGCTTATGGCCATAAGACTTCCTAGAATATAACCTTAGAGTATCTGTATTTTTAACTCACTCATATAAGTTAACGGATCTCATATATACATACACCGAATTCCATAAGCATCGGACCATACCCAGCGACACCTAGCGGTCAGACTATAAAAGGTCACTGACATGTGTGGAACCTAAGTATTGTAGATCACTCATAAGCCCACAGTGGTGCTCAAGTTTAGAGACCAAGAATACTACTTAACTCGAGAAGATCCTCCATTGACGGATTTATGAGAAATCTATTAGAGGTCTTCATTAATTTAGTTCAGTATCCAGTCCTTATTAAATACATGTATATCTATACAAGCTTCCACTGAGCTCATGGTTTACTAAGATTAACCATTTGAACTATCCAAATATTGACATACATTGATCTATATTAATCGGTTCCATTCGATCGACCCTGCATCGGTAAAAATAGATCACGAATATTTAATTTGAGAACATATTTATACAATGATATTTCTTAATAACGCTTGCAACTATTTATAATTATGTCATTGTAAGTATATTCTCAAGTTTTTATCCTATTTCAGATAAGGTTCTAACTCTTTAGACTTAATCTAAACTCCTTAAGATCAATACAATATCCGAAATGTTACAAACATCTTATCTTAATAAAAATAATTAGTGATTTAATAAAATAATTATTTATTACATAAGTATGAAAATACAATATCATACAAAATTAGAATGGCACGTGAGCACAAATTCCAACAATAATTATTAGCTGTCTCACGCTAATGAGCACTGATCTTAAGTTGTCAAAAGAAGAATATAAGAAATTGTCAGATGCTTCTTTTGTATAGAAGTGTTATTGGTACACTTTAATATGTTACTCCAACAAAAGCCGATATCTCTTAGTTAACAGGTTGAGTAAGTTCCTTTTAGCTCCATCAAAATAGCAATGGTAGTGTTGCACGACGATTCTCAAATATTTGTAGGGTACCAAACATCATGGGCTGATTTTTAAGCCTAAAAGGACATTAGACTTGACTGCATTATTGATGTAGACTGTGCTTGTGATGTTGATGACAAGAAGTGATATTGTATCTATTTTGCTAATAACTTGGTGTCTTTGGAGTTCTAAGATGCAGAGAGTGGCAAGGTCTAGTATAAAATCAGAGTGTAGGGCATTGACACAGTAACAACAGAATGGTTGAAATCTTTGTTTCATTAGCTATTCCTCTAGCTAAATATAGTTTTAGTGATATGGTGTGATAACCAAGCCGCAATCTCACTTGCTACTAATTCAGTATTTCACAACAAAGCCAGGCACATTGAAATAGATGTGTATTTATTAGAGATTAAGTGTTAAATAATAGAGTTAAAATCAAATATATCTCTTCTAAAATTTAAATAGCAGATGTTTTCATAAAAGCCTTAGCAATCACCAGATTCAGAAGTTAACCTTCAAACTCAATATCATTTCCAAATAGTTGAGCTTGAGGAGGGATGAAAACAGAAGCTACCTGACTAGTGTGAAATTGTAGAACTAGAGCTTGAAACTGCAGAACCAAATTTGCTAAAATAAGAGCAGCATAAAGAACAACTGTAGCAGCAGCAGGATTTGAAAGATGAGAAGCAACCGTTGCTAACGTTGAATTAATTATTTATTAGATATTTTGTTGTAAATAGAAAGATAGTTAACAAAAATTGTTATAGTTTGTTAGAGTTAGTTACATTTTTCCCGCCATTTTCTTTTACTGGAATTCCCGTGCAATTTCGTATTATAAATACTGTTGTAATACATTCATTTCATATTCAGAAATATAGATGTACGTTTTCTTTCTCAGAATACTCCAAATCCTTCTTTCTCAATATTTGGCTAATTTTCTTTTATTTTCTCGAGCTCTCTCAAAAAAATCTAAAAGCTTCTCAGAGTTCGATACTTTGTTTCTAAAGTAATGACAAGACAAAAAAATAAAAATCAGTGTGGCACAAGTTTTAAAATTTACTATCAATAACTGATAGCTTTGAAAAGACCAATCAACTAACAGAGGATAAACATGAACATCCAACGCAAATTTTGCCAGGCATCATTGAAGTAGTCAACACTCCCATTTCACTACAGTGTTATGAAGTTTGTAAGATCTCGAGAGTTGTTTATCCATAAGAGCACGTGATAATTGAATATTAATATGCTTATATATCCTGTGAAATCACAATTGAGCTTTCATAAGATAGATGGTCGTGCTCATGGACCATTTATGTACTGAAATCAGCAATATCAATTATCTTGTTAATATGTCATCTTTAGCTTCTGTTTTCTTTATCAACTTCAACTATGAAATCTTTGATAGGCGGCTGCATATGTTTGTCCTAAGCAAAAAGGATGTGCAGGTTAGAGCAAAGCAAAGTATCTGAATTTCCCTGTTCTTTTTTCATTTTGGCAATTATTATTTAAAGAGAAAGCTGTAATAAAGACTAAACTAGTGGGGGTGGGCTAGAAAAGATTCTGATGAGCCTGAGTCCTCAGGAACCCCATGACTCAGCAAAGCTCCACAAACACTTTTCACATGTGATTTCCAATAATTGCGAGACTCTTTTTATCTTCTCCTTTTTCACCTTTGGATCGCTTCTTGCTTGAGACAAGTTCTCATCTGAGATGCCAATAAGATTTGGCATGGTCACGGGCAGCAGTGGCGCAAAATAGTCAACCAAATTCTAGATGAGGTCCAAATTCTTAGCACCTAAAAATATATGCTGCACTGAAATTTTTTAAAATTTTGGTGTATGCCCAGCAGACAATGCAAGTTGTGAGAACAAGAACGTTTAGCCGTTAAGATTCATGAACCATCTTCGCTTAAGTTTAAAATACTGAAAGCTTCTTGACTTTAATTATCTGAAACACTTGGACTTGGTCCTCTTTTTAAAACTGTCATTGAGAGACGCGCCAACCTCTGATTCTTCGGAATATAAAGTCTTTACAGATGCACTTTTGTGCTTACATAGATCAATGGTTCCTGCTCCTTTGCTTATTCTTATTCTTATTTTATTTTGTTTACTGCCAGCCGCTTAAGGTTCTCTGTTGCGTAAAATTTGTCTTAAGACTTGCAGGTTCTTTTGCCGGTACTTAATCTTCTGTTTGTGGGTTTTTATCTATGTTAGTACATATTATTAGTTAAAACAAATTCAACATCTTTAAACTTAGAACCCACTCTATTTTCTCATTTTAATACTAAATCACAAATGCAACAATACATTTAAATTTCTTAGTTAATTTTACATAATGGGGAATTAAAAGGCGGCAGTAAAAATCTCCGCAACTAGTGTAATGGATAAGCTCTGGTTGAGAATAATTTGAAATTGACTCTGCGCTATTAATTAGGTGTATTATTAAAGACTTTTCAGCAAAGCAACGGCTTGACCACCTTAATTTGGCTGGCCTTGTTGGCCATTTTAGGCTCATAACAACGTAACATAAGCTAGCTAGCAAATAGCAATAGCGCCTTTGATTTTGCAAAGCTGCAGCACGTCCTTGCACATGGGCTACTGCCCCACGTGAAATCTCATCCACTGCCACGTGCGCGCCGCAGAGATTTGCAGATGTTCTAAACTTTACACTTCGAAAAGAGCGGAGCAGAGCTACTCTCATTGGATGCAATGAAATTAATTTAACAAAAGACGAACGGTTTAATCTCTTAGAGCTTATATAATAACCCATTCTTATGCCGTCAAAAAGAGTGTGCTAATATAACTGTGCAAATATATATATATATATATATATATATATAATTCTACAATAACAACCTTATCTAAGTATTTTGATAAGAGAATCTTTAGGAGATCACGTCACATTTGCCTCCTTTGATACAAACATGTCTAAAGAATGGGAGAGTTTCCCATTAACCAAATTTCATAATCACTATTTTAATTATGGCCAATTATTTTATTAATCTAATAAGTTACTAAGATTGGCACTAGAGGGATCCCATGATATTGATTTCGCCTTTAAATAGGGATCTTGTTTTAAGTAATAGACACCCTGGCAATTAGGTGGGTGCCTGCCTTGTGCTATTCTCTTAACAACTTATTGTATCAATGGCTGAGAATTCCAGATGGTCAAAATTCAAACCCCACATAATTGCTTGTTTAATTATTAACGAACTGCTATTGATTGACAAATACCCTACCATATATACATTATGGTCCCAACTTAGAGCAATGATGATCCAGTAGTTTGATTTAATATAAAGAAGAAAAAAAAAAGAAAACAATTCGTAGGTTAGAAATGATTCGATCATCCAAATGTTTTTTGTTCAATTATTATTCCACTCGTAGGTAAGAGACCAACTATTTTGCGAGAATAGGCTTTTCTTAAATACTAATGTAGCAATATAAGTTATTATCTTCATAATATTTAACAATCATCGCATTAATTGCCGCCCGTTGATGACATACGAAGATCTGCTTTTCACCCTTTTCTTGCTTAGTGAAATCCCAACAATAAGCTTCCAACCTAAACTTCACATAACAAAGTGAGCCAGCATTAAGATATAAATCCTTTATTAGAAGTCAACTTCACAAAAACTATAAGGAGTCCAATTAATTATTACAAGAGAAAAATTATGTATATAAAAGAAAATAGAAAAACAAAAAAAAATGGTTGTTAGTTGTTAGGAGCGTTGCATCATCATGCCATCTAGCTTATATGCTGAAAAATAATTGTCATTAACAAAGAATGACAACAAAATAGAGGCTAGATAGATATATAAAGGTAAGTCCGAAAGCATATAGAGGAAGGAAGCACCAATTACAGTTGAATCTAGCAAGGTCCAATAATAAGAGCTAGCAACTGTCCTTGCAAACAATGATAAATGCATTACGAAGAGATTTATAACCCATGGGCAAAATTGAAAAATGTGGTGGTAATTTTCGTCTCCATTTGTAAGGAAGATGAGACATGGCATGTGTCTACCATTAAACATGACATGTTGCTCTCTTGCTTTGCATATTCTTGTGTCCTTCATATCAAAATTCTTTTACGGACATCAGCTTCCACCAATTAATTATTTCCTGGCCCATTTTGCAGGAAATGCCAAGCATAGACTTCATTAGCCGCCTAGCTTGCAAACATGAATTTACTTCCTACAATCCCCTCTTCTCCCACTTTTATTTTCTCAACAAAAAAAATAATAATAATAAATTTGTAAAATAGGTATGATCAAGATATTATTCTTTTATTATATTAGTTTTTAACTATAAATTTTACAATATTTTCTTGTAAATATTTAGATAAGAGAAATTTGTGCTATATTCGGAAAGGACTGTGAAGTAAGAACAAGTGGGCTCGTGTAGACCATGCAATCAATTAGCAAAAGCTTCAAAAGTTGATGAAGTCCAACTAGAAATGGGGCCAATTCATCAAATAATGCTCCCATGTTTCCACAACATTAGCTGTACATGAGCTGCAGCAAATGTTTATGAAAGCAAACCAACCATTGGCGTTGGCGACCCTTACTTGTTCCCGGGTCCAATGGTCCTGAACCTATGGGAACATCAACTTTCAACAACAATAACAGAAAACTTTCAATTATTATTATTTTTTTTCATTCTGTAGATTACTTTTGTGGCTCTATACTATCAGAAATTCAGAGTTCCATTATTATTTTCTTGGACCGCGATGCAGTTCCAAATTGGAGCTCGTTATTTCGGATTGGATTGGTTTTGGAATTACTTGAGATTTTTTTTTTTTCTGTCCATAATTTACAAGAGTTGAAAACGACGTTGTTTGATAATGTGAATTGGTGAAAGCTTCAAAATAATCATGTTGCCTGGAAACAGGATATTTTACGAAAAATACAATAGAATTGCTCATCGTATGTTAAACCCATACGTATGGTACAATAATGCAATTTGTGGTCCTTCTTTGTAGAATTTTTTTTTATAAAAAAAATTACTCCTTTTTTCCTAAAACTCAAAGATTTAGAATTTCGAATTTCGAATTTACTCTCGAATTCTTTTCTTAAAAAATGAAAGATCAAAGAAAGGTCAACTACTTGTGTAAATGGTCATTTATTATTGTTTCGATTAGTCATTACGTATAAAATCATGCGATGATATTGATATGTCATTAACACTGTGGCCGAGAGCGTTCTTTTTAATATAAAAAAAAATGAAAAATTTGTAAATTATTTCTTACAACAAAATATTTGAGACGTGAATCAATTATAATCACTTTGATGAAGTAGATAGTTGGCAAGAAAGTTAATCATAGACAAATATTGATGGAGAAGAATTTGAAAGTGAGAGGTTGTAACAAGTGATTATTAGTAAACAGTAGTACAGAGGAATGAAGGAAATAATTAATCATTATTCAAACAATTATTTAAAGGAATCTAAATAATTACTTACGTGTAGAAAATCTAGGTAAGCTGAGTATTAGAAGAATCTTTAATTATTTGAAGATAATTGCCCAAATAAATATTTATTTAACACACAAGTATATTTAGTTCTCATTATGTTATATCAACTAAACTTCGCTAAATCATTGATCCCATGATGCTTATAATAGTGCACCAAACATTCAATAATACTTGGTTCCGAGGCATTGTCCAAAAACTTTGGCTGATGATCTGGACAAGAAACCGTCCCAGTGATGTGGGACCTAAACTCCTGAGATGACACGTGGAAGAATCGGTGACGTGGCAAAAGAATTGTGTGTGCACACGAGATTGTAGGAAGTAAGAACTGGTTATATGCAAAAGGAGAGAGAGTGGTGGGCCTTAGCAGGTGGGGTGGGGGCAAAGGAAAGGAAAGTTAGAGAGCGAGCCTTTAAGACAAACCCATCTGGCCATCTATCCATATTCATGTGCATTCATTAATCAGTGTGGGATGTGGGTGAAATAAAAAGCAAAGCAAAACCCCAAAAGGAAAAGCATGATTCTTGTGCCTTACGAGAGAAGAGTCGCTTTCTCCCTCCCTATAAATATGCTTCTATCATATTTACTAATTCCCCCTTCGTCTTTTACCTTTATGACAACAATGTCCTCACTTCCCCATGTAATTTCTTAATAAAATCTGATCTTCTGTCATCATTCATGAATAAGCTCCCTTGCCTTTAATACTTTTGTCCTCATTGAAGGGATGTCAATACATTCGAATCTCAATTTAATCTCCAAGATGTGTGCAATAAAACACTACACTTATTCAAGGAATTAAAACCAATTGTCAATTTATTATCCATAACAAAAACAAAAATCAAATCACATTGCAAATTGTAAACTCAAATGAACCCATTTGTATGTAAATTGAAAGATGAGGTGTGTAATTGTACTTAATGAATAAAGCATTGCAGTTTGTCCAGCGCGGTCAGCCGGTCACGGACAAAAGTTTTAGACATTCATGAGAGAAAACTGAAGAACACTAACCGAGGGCAAATTGGTAAATGATACTTGATCAGAAATAAATAACCGGAGAGTTCCCTTACTTTTCGGGGAATTTGCTGGCGTCTTATCTTTTCGCCGGTAGTTGAACCCGAGGACCCATGATGGGTCACCGTCTTCATCCGGTCACAATCTTGAAGTCACCGGATACACCCGGTCAAAAATATTATAACTCTTATTTAATTAATTTATTTATCGCTCTCTTTTAGAAAATGGCAAGCTCATAGCCATAGTGTTATAGGCCACATAACAATAGCAGAGAGAGGAGAGAGAGAATCAAATGGTGAGATGCCAGCTACAAAGTTGAAGGATCAAAACTTTGTCCGAGGTCAAAGCTGGCAATTTATTTTTTAGGGCGTTGTTCTCTCCACAACCTTCCCTACTTTACTCTTCAAATCTTATTCAGATTTTAAATCATCCCTCCTTCTCTCTCTCTCCACTTTGCTCCCATTTTCCCTCTCTCCTATATATTTCTTCTCTCTTTTTATTACAAAACAGAAAAATGTGTATGCTTTGAGAGAAAAATAAAGAGAAACGAAGGGGGAGAGAGAGAGAGGGGGTTCCTTGTTGATTCATCCTCTGCAACAAGAACAACAACAAGGAAAGCAACAACAATCATGGCTACTTCTCCCTGTTTAACTGGGGCTCATGAAAAGAAACACTGGTGGCTTAGCAACAGAAGGGTGAAGCTTTTGCCCTTGATCTTGACTCTATAGTTATAGTGCCTGTTTTAAGTTTCTGGGCTATTTCCTATGTTATATATTTGGTTTATATGTTCTTGTAGTTAAAAAGTTTTTGTGTTTAAATGATTCATACAGATTGTAGATAAGTATATTAAAGATGCAAAAACTCTCATTGCAACCCAAGAACAGAGTGAGATCGCTTCAGCTCTGAGTCTTCTTGACGCGGCTCTTGCACTCTCGCCTCGCTTTGAATTGGCTCTTGAGCTCAAAGCGAGATCTTTGCTTTATCTAAGACGATTTAAGGACGTTGCTGATATGCTTCAGGACTATATTCCTAGCCTTAAAATGGCTAACGATGACTCGGGTTCTGTTTCTTCTGATAGCTCTTCTCAACAACTTTCAAGGGAGCGAGTCAAACTTTTGCATTCGAGTGACTCGTCTGATGACTCACTGGGTCGGGATCCATCTTTCAAGTGTTTCTCTGTCTGGGAATTGAAGAAGAAAGTCATGGCTGGGCTCTGCAAAAATTGCGATAAAGAAGGGCAATGGAGGTAATTTCAACTATTATTATTTTTATTTTTATTTTTATCCTTCTCTGTTTTATTGGATTCTTACTATATTTATAATTGTGTCCAACTTTTAATGACGCCATTTATTATATTGAGATCAGAAGACAAACTCCATTGGTTTGTGTAATTGCCTAGCCAGCCATCATGGATTTCCAACTTTTGACCTTATGCTGGCATTACAATTAGTACGAAACATGGAGCCGTTTTTTCAACCCAGTGTTACTGCCTCTCATGAAAGCAGATATAGACTTATAGTCCTCGAACTCGAAAACTGCCTTTTAGTTTTAAACTTAACTGGTTAGCATTTTACGGTCAAAAGTTGAAAAACCTTAAATATGAGACTGCTCCCAGATGAGTATCAATACATAACATTTGACAAAAAATCAAAGAATTTCAGAAAAATCTTTTTAAAAGCTAACTTAGCCAGCTAATTATAATAATATAATATATCACTAGTTCTGGACCTCTGGCTTTATTGGTTCTACTTTTGTCAAACAAAATATATTTTACATATCTGTGGATCTCGTAGGTAGTTTGGTAATTAGACCACTCGATTAATTCGGAGTTGACTCGGTTAATCAAAACAAACTCGTTTTACTAACTCACGTCACAAAATTGCAGGTACTTGATTTTAGGCCAAGCATGTTGCCATCTAGGCTTAATGGAAGATGCCATGGTACTTCTCCAGACCGGAAAACGCCTTGCCACTGCCGCATTCCGCCGCGAGAGCATATCTTTGTCGGACGATAGTTTTCCTTTTTCCAAATTCCAAATATCCAACTCTTCTACCAATCAACACACGCCACCTGGCACTCCTCCACGCGCGTTAACCGAGTCAGAAAGCGTAACCCAGTTGTTCTCTCACATAAAGCTCCTCCTACGACGTCGTACCGCAGCCATTGCCGCCCTCGACGCTGGTCTCTACTCGGAGGCCATCCGCCACTTTAGTAAAATAGTTGATGGCCGTCGAGGGGCCCCACAAGGATTTTTAGCTGAATGTTACATGCATAGAGCATTTGCTTATAAATCCTCCGGAAGAATCGCAGAATCTATAGCTGATTGTAACAAGACTTTGGCTCTCGCACCCAGTTGCATTCAAGCGCTCGATACAAGAGCCTCGCTTCTGGAGACAATCCGTTGCTTACCCGACTGTTTACACGACCTTGAACACCTAAAACTTTTATACAATTCAATCTTACGTGATAGAAAGCTTCCGGGTCCTGCTTGGAAGAGACATAACGTGAGTTACAGAGAGATTCCTGGAAAATTATGTGCATTGACGACCAAGATTCAAGAATTGAAGCGGAGGGTTGCTTCTGGAGAGACTGGAAATGTAGATTATTATGCTTTGATTGGATTACGACGTGGGTGTTCGCGATCTGAGTTAGAGAGAGCACATTTGTTGTTGTCTTTAAGACACAAGCCCGATAAAGCTACTAGTTTTATTGAACGGTGTGAGTTTGTGGATGATCGTGATCTTGATTCAGTTAAAGATAGAGCCAAAATGTCAGCATTGTTGCTTTATAGATTATTACAGAAGGGTTATTCGAGTGTTATGGCTAATATTATGGATGAGGAAGCAGCTGAGAAGCGGAGAAAGAAGACTACTGCTGCTTTACAAGCAGCCTTTCAAGTGCAGCAGCAACAAACCCAAAATGGAAAATTGGAGCCAGAGACTAATCAGCCTATTACTACTACTACAACTACTGCTACTTCATTGGAAATGACTGGTTCTAATAGGATTAGTTCAACTGATCAAAACAAGGGACCAACTTCTTCAAATGCAAATGTTTATCAAGGAATCTTTTGCCGAGACATTTCTGCAGTTGGAAATTTGCTATCACAAGCTGGGTTTAATCGTCCACTTGCAGTGAAATATGAGGCATTAAGCTGCTAATTTTTGCTGGGGAAAAACCAGAGTGAAATTTCTTGAGATATTACCGGCAGTAGAATCTCTTGTTCATTTTCTCTCCCTGTACAAAATGGTAAACCAAAAAGATTGCCGGGAAATTTTGTTTCTTCAATATTATCTCCTACGTACATGTACAGAATGCTCAGTATCGAATTTTCTGATTTTTCAATGTTCCATTTTAGCTTAAATTTGGGGTCAATTTCTATAAATTTCGTTTTCAAAGATCTGGTTACTTACTTTTATCACTGTTGTTGCACAGATGTAGAGATGCTGGCTTTGGCTTCTCTCCCATGTCTTATCTGTTGGCATTTAATTTTTTCTCTGAT
This sequence comes from Ailanthus altissimus, assembly GCA_946807835.1. Lineage (NCBI taxonomy): Eukaryota > Viridiplantae > Streptophyta > Magnoliopsida > Sapindales > Simaroubaceae > Ailanthus > Ailanthus altissimus. The sequence goes on from OX327684.1 coordinate 30,484,958, forward strand.
TAGTTTATCCAATGCTGACACGTCTGACATTCCACTAGATTTCATTAATTTGCTACTTCCACTTAAACTTTTGCTTTGTCCAGTCTTGAAGGATATTGTGATTGGTTTAGGAGCACCCCTCTTGATGTTGTGGCTTTGAGTGCATGCTGCTTGGACGTGGCCGATTCAACTGGGTTAATACTGTTAAAAGAGCCCTCGTCAAGTCACCCACCAAGGGTAAACAGTGTTGTCGGGTGATTTTCAGTCTGTGTCAAATACAACAAAAGCAATGGTCTAATCAGACACTCAATACAAGAAAACAAAGGCATTTAGAAAGGCAATGTCAATTCAATGCAACAGCTTCGCCATCATTTGTGCTTTTGGGTAGTGGCATTTGTCCTCACATAACACTACTCTTTTCTTCTCCCGAAAGCCACTTGTTCTTTCCCTTGCAATCCACTCTGCGTAAATGATGTTGCGTTAACAGAAGCAAATAGTGCAGCAAAATTTAATTGATATCTACAAAGAACTTTTAATGAGGGTTGCTGGATTGCAATAAGGTTTTTCAATTTATCTTCTGTGCAAGTGCAAGCACAAAAGCCTGTGATTTCTGATCCATCAAAAGTTGGCGCCATTAGGTTACCTTTCTTGCCAGAAATGGTTCTCGAATTGCTGTCGAAATTGATTTTTGGTAGCTACTATTTCCCAATATTTTTATTACGTCCTTATTTGTAGATCAGAAATTTAATGTTTTAAATGATATTTTGTTTTTCTTAGGCAACATTTATAGCTTTGCATCTCAATCACAGATTGAGATTTTGTTTTGTTCTTTATACGATCGTTTCTGTGTTCAATTAATTGCTTCAGTGGGCTATTCAGACAATTAATTGCCCACACAACTGTCATGTGAGAAAGAATGAACATGTGTCTTTTATTGATGTTTCCAGTGAATCAATTTTTATTTTTATTCAAAAGTTTATCCATGATGCAACCAATTTACATGATTTCATCTTATATATAATTGAAGTGGGTTCAAATTCAATGATCTTAATTACATAAACTAAATCTTCTGTTGACTTTTTAAAAGGAGTTTCTCACCAACCCATCACTCAAATAAATAGACATCATTAACCCTTTAAAATTGTTTTTTTTCTTTCCTTGCAAGAAATTTGAGCCTTTTTATGTTTACAAATTGACCTTGTCCTTGTACGCTACTCAGTTTCTTTTCCTTTTTCTTTCCCCCCCCCCCTTTCCTCTCTTTCTTTAAGTGTATAATAAGGATTCGTATTATAATAAGTTAGAAGTAATTTCTTAAATTGAAAAAGGAATAAAATTGCATGCTTTTGCTCAAATTCTTTGTTTCTCACATCAAAATAACAATACACAAATTTTCTTTTCGAGAGTACTTAAAAATGATATTTCCAACATGCTATGTCATAATGACAACCCATTTCCATGCTAGCTTCGACTATGATTGTCTCATTGTCTATTTTCATTTTTCAGCAATATATTGTTCATTTACCGAAATATGTATGGTTACCATTGAAATTTTGAATTTATAGCTTTAGTATTGAAACAACATGAGTAGCTGGATCTGTGGTATAATTAGCTCCGCGTGACCATACATGAACCACCAACTCATTATAATATTGTGGTTAAAACTGCAACTGTGAAAGCAATTGGTGGAAAGAGTTTGAAAAAACATGCCTTGCACATCTTGATCTCTCTTTTCTTTTAATAAACAATGAAATGGGACTGCTGAGGTATGAATGAGAGCCAGTTATACTTATTTATCTCATTGTAATTCTCAATTTGCCTGATGCTCCTCTGACAAGAAAATGATTTATTTTGCATTGGGTTGCTAATAATATAATGTTTTCAGAAAGCATATTTTATTTACTTATGGCGAAAGAAAAGGGATTTGCACGAATTCTCACGAGGGTGCCAATTTGAATTTTCTTTTTATTTGATTTTCTCTTATTACATATACAAACATAGTCAGAGATTGTGAGCATCTCTAAACGCATTTTTAAACTCTAATGATATACAAGTTGCAGCGTAAAGTTTACACTTTACAATAAATTTTCTTACACAGTCTCAAATTACCCTCAATAGTAAGCAGTTAATTAAAGAAGTGGGTGGGTAAAAGGGTAATTACATAAATGGAATGAAAGTGGGAATAAGATGGAGAAGAGGGATTAGAGAAAAGAACACGTGATGTTTGAATGTTGGGAACATTGGAAAGAGGGGAAGTCGTGGCCAGATATGATGATGTCAGTGGCAGCATGTGATGGAATCATGTGCTTAATAGCTTTTCTTATTTGCTATTTTTCTCTTTGAGCTCAAATATAACAATATTGTTATTAGCTACAGCCATATGGGGCCTAATAGCGAATAGGTATTTGTCAATACTGGGTGGCATGATGGTGGGTTCACGAATCTTGACAAAAACCCTTTTCACATCATCTGTTTTCATTATTCCTTCGTTTGAGTAAAACATAAAGCAACAAACAGTGCCAGGTTTTGTGTTCACGTTTGTTTTGATTTTTTTTCGAGTGGTTGAGTTTCAATTCTGTTGACTTAATTGGCGTTCATTGAGATCTGACCCTGTTTTTGACAATTGTCAATTCAACCAATTTTGAATCATTCTCTTACCTTACTTCTAGAACGTCAATGTGTACATAATCTCATGCTTATATGTTAATTTGATTACTCAACACTTTCTTGAGCTGCCCCATAAGATTGTTCGAGTTTCTCAGTTTCTTTCAGTGGGGAATTAAGCTAGTAGTTACCCTTTCTTAGTTAAATAGATGGCAGTTGTTAACTTATTGACCTGTAGACAGGTTATAGAAACCTATAATTTGTGGGATCAATATCAAAGAGTAGGTATTGTTAACCTTTCTTGATTCATCCGGATCTTCGCAGGAAGAGTCATTGTGCTCTTCTGGATTTGGTGAAAAAAGTTTAATATTTCTTATTGCAATTCTTCTTTGGTAGTACAGCATTAGTCATTCTAATAACGAATACTATAAAAACTCGTAAAGGTCCATTTTGTAGAGTTGAAAAAAGATTATGACATTCTAATAACTTCTTGTGACATGTTTCGTTATCTCTAAACCTAACTATAACAAGATCCCAAACCATTATTTTAGATCATCTTATACCAATGAATCATCCGTGATGCAATCCCCTTAATAAGCATGCCAACCTAGGTCTTCAGTTCTTTTTTGCCCATTTACATCAAATCTTCCTCCCTAAAACAAAATATCTAACGTATGCACAATTGAGGAAATGAAAAATAAGTTCTTTGAGTGGCATTGTATCAATAAGTTGAGTACTCTCGACTTTGAAAGAAACAAAAACAATAATTGAATTCATTTGAAATTGTACGCAATCAAGCTCCAAGAGATTCCGCCCAAAAGAATGCTTTTTTTTTTTTAACATGAAGCTCAAGCATTCCACGTTGGTCCGGCGACAAGTGTCCTCGACTTGTCAATTCGGTCAAACGAGAGGCACATCTGTTTCTTCAATTTTGTACGCTGAGTGGACTGAATTACTATTTACCTTTATTGGATTCCACCTTTTTTGGGAAGAGTTTTTAGCTCTATTTGATGAAATATTAGCTTTTAGCTCTTCTGGTGAAGTTGTTGGCATCATAAATTCAGAATGCATTTATTGATACTATATACGGGAACCAAAACTACTCAAAGGTAAGAAAGTTACTGGGCAGAACTCACCATGAATTTTATATTTTCGAAAAAAAAAGAGAGGAAATTTTGAACTCGGCATAGTTTGGAGGTGCGTATTAGGTATTAGAGGGATGCTGCCATGATGAACCTTATCATGTGACGAAACCCATTTGAAAATTTATCAATCGTTGTTTTTTCGTATGTTAACGAATGTGCAGCATTTTAACGTTTTCCCATATATCCGTTCCTTGTACCGTACAGGTACAACCCTTTACAAGTCTTTCTAATTTATTTCCCTCGGCCTTCGTATTAAGAAGTAGCAAGCTGCAGAATAACAAACAAGATACGATCTCATTTGATGCCGACCGCGGCGAGCTTTTTGGCTTCAGCTGATGCCCAACCATCTTGCACTTCAGTTTGGAGAAGCCCAATACAAAGTAGACGACGCTTGGGCTGGACCTGGTTGTACCTCGTCTGTAAATAACCCTTGACCAAATTCAAAAGACACAGAACTACATCAACTTCATGCGAGACCTTAAACTTTAACCGGCTGGGCAGGCGCATTAAGCACGATGCATTTCTAGAATCGATGGGATAATAAATTAGATTTGGCTGCTTCTACATGTTATCTTATGTGTAGTTTGTCTAGGCAAGACTATCAGCATCAAATTAAAGAACTCGAAAAAGTTGGAAAAATGGCGATGAGAAATTGCCCCCGCAAAATGAAATAATAGTAAGGAACTTCTACAAAAATATCACTTTCTACTAGGACCAATTATGACGAATTCTACAATGTTTGGCCGGGACTGAAATGTACATGATTAAAATGATACAAATGCAAAAGCTAACTCCGATAAACTCACTTGCTCTTCACTGAAGAGATCCCCTTTTTTCTTTTCTTATATGGATTGAACAAGCTTCTAGTACATTTTGGACAAAACCAGTCATCATCTGGAACATTTTCAAGCGGAGGATCGAAACAATCAATATGAGTACCAACTCCACAACCAACGGAACCACTTTCATTACCACAGATGAGCATAACTTCCCCTCTATCACTGCGCCCACAAACTTGGCAAGTGATACCGTCATCAGTATCATTTGGTGGAGTTAAGTCCACATCAATTTCTTCTGCCCTGCTGAGCATGTTGGCAAATGACTTCTCTGCCCAAGCATGAGTGTCATACAGCACATGTTTCTCAAGGGAATAACCAGGCTTGCACACAAACTCCACCAAGTAATCAGCCAGCACACAAGGTATCTCATGTTTTAAAAACTCTTGGACCCACATATCAACACGTGGCATACCAGGACTGACAACAGCAAAGTCAACTCCACATTTGAGGAAGCGAGTGTAAGGGGGAGAAGTAGCTAATATGTTCCCATCTCCAGCCTTCACCACACGCTTCAGGGTATCCTGGATAATAATAAGCAGCAGAAAAGGCATTAGAACAATAGAATCTGAAGAGGACAAACAACCAGCACAGAAGGCAACACTCAACATCAGTAAAAAGAATGTTTAGGAAAGTAAGATTTTAAAATTAGCATATATGATAGTATTTGCATGGGCAGACTGAACAGCAGACATACCAAAGGTGGCGCAATGCAATCTCCATACACAATAATGTGCATTCCATAGAACGCACCATGACCTGTTCTCTCCCTTAAGAGCCGCCACTTCCTTGGAGCCTCTAAATTAATTGCGCCATCTTCACTAAATCCACTTTTGTGCCATTCATAAGATTCCTCAGGCAAGAACTTTCCTGCCTTACTACAAGCACTTAGATAACCAGTCTTGAGAATCCACCTGCATCCAGGATAGAATCATATTAGATATTTGCAACCTAAGCTAATAATTCATCTTATTGACGTAAGTAATTCCACACTTTTCTGACAATTAACAGTGGAAGTTGCTAAATAATTTATGAGATAAGCAGAATAAACCCTGAAGCAACTTTAAGAACCAAAATTGGTCAAAGTTTCATATAGCTATGTTGGAAGGTACTTCACCTTCCAGATGCCGCAGCAGCAAAGAACTTCTCTGTCCTCCGAATTGGATCTGGGGCAATATAGTGTGTTGCCTGGTAGGACCATTGATGAGAATCTCTGCAAAATCTTCCTTGCAAATGCCTAATAACTAGCTGAAATTCCTTTCTCTGTAGTCTGTGTCCACTTAATATAAACCACACGGGTTCTTCTTTCAGTTTCTTCAGACTCTCACCCACCTTTTTCGAATTAGAATTAACCTCTTCTTTTTTATTGATCTTCATTGGTGTTTTCATAGATTTAAAAATTGACTTTCCAACACCTAGACTCGAAGTTTGGCCTCCATCAGCAACTGGCCTGTTTTCTTTCTCCACATCCATGGAGCTCTCCAACTTATTTGCAGCTGCAGTGCTCATGCAAGTTCCACTTTTAAGAAGCAGCACACCTCTCTCCTTTTCCATATCTTCCTCCTTATTCCTGCCTCCATTCACAATTGCTTTCCCAACCACATCCTTCTTCGCTTCAAGCATCCCCTTGTCAGTAGAAATTGTCTTTGCATTGGACTTACCTGAAGTCCTTTTCTTTCCTTTATTTATTTTACATTTCTTACCCTCACTTTCGAAGGTTGATTCATCCAAGTCAAACATCTTGCCAGAAACAGTTTTTTCTAGTTCAGTATTCATTCCTTTCTCACCAGTTATTTTATCATGTCTGAAATCTTTGGAATCATTAGCTTCATGCCCAACTCCAGGCATCCTTTTCGTTGTTGCATCTTCATGTGTGCATTCAACTACCTCAGTCTTGTCATCATTTATTGCCTTCTCAAACTCATTTTCATCTTTCTCATCAGGAGCTTCAGTTTCATTATCTACAGTCTGAATCTTATAAACAGTATCATCTCCATATTTTGAAACCATATTTGTGTCCATCTCTTTTGCTACTTCATTACTTGCAGTCAAAGGTGCTGTCTCAAGCTCATTGGTAGTACAGAATTTTTCCTGGTTAGATCTCTCTTCCTCTCTACTCAAGCAAACTGCAGGATTCTTTGAGGCAACTTTATTTGAGTAAATAGAGCCCTTTTTATTGACTGTCTGTCCAGAACCCAAGGTCTTTTTGGCAAAGATTTTCTTCCTAACCGGCTTTGGATTCAATTTATCATTTCCTCCTTTCAGTGAGTTGATATTACCAGGTATAGGTGATTTGTCCATATCTGAAATTCTGTTTATGGCAGAAGAAACCTTAAACTCGTGACGCTGATTCCGCACCTCCCCTGCCTCACCAACCACGTGTGCTGATATTTTACCAAGATCTCCAGTAGGCTTGCTTACAATAGTGGGCTCTTTTGATCCTCTAAAAGATGTTTCTGAGGGATTCCTATCAACACTGTTACTTTGTAAGGCTTCTGAAGTTACAGATTTAACAAAAGGCAGATCAGGTATCGGCACTTTCTTGTTAAAACTAGTGGAATTGCTTTCTGTTACACCAGGATAAGAGTTAAGGGCTGCATTAAGATTGGAAGCTTCATTGGTATAATGTCTATTATTGACAGGGGATAAATGGTTATCAAGAGAACAACATGATGAAGGTCTTGTCTCTGATATTACCGTTTTATAATTAACTGGAGTCCCCAGGTTGCATGCTTTTGCATTACAGCTCATTTCTTCTGTTTCAGAAGTGGCACTGGGACTGTAACTCATTCCCTTTTCAGGTAATATACCACTTGACTGTTCTTCATGACACAACGCACCCCCTCTCTTAGGAGTTTCACCACAAGCTGTAGCAGTTATGGCCTCTGTATTTTCCACTTTGGAGGAACTTATGCCAAGAACATCTTTGTCTACCTTCCCTGAGGATACTGCAAGGGGTGATTTCCTAAAATGTTTCCTAAAGTAACTCATACAATGAAACTTAGAACCAGAATGAGGGGAAATTTCAGCATTCATCGAAGTAGACGCCTCATCGTCTTCCACTTTACTAGGAGTTCTCTCATGCAAAGCATCCCTAAAAGCAACAGGGAATTGACAACCATTCACCTCGGGAACATTAAAATTATCAAAACTTGAGACTTGATGTGATCCACTCACTTTGCCTGGAGTTAATAACATGTTTCTATCATTGTCAATGCCCGAAAGAGCTTCAGGCACAGTTGAATCTAACAGCATTTTCTGCCCATCCAATGCTGACTTTGGCAATTCATGTTCACTTGTTATTCCGACTTTTAAAATACGAGGACTCCTATTCATGTCTCTCCCCCTAAATTGCTTCAGAGTGGCAACTTCTGTCTCTTCTTCAGAATCCTTAGCTTCAGCTTCCATCGTCTCTAACTCATAGCCACTGTTGAGATACAGGAACTCAGTATATTAATTGTTTTGATTCGTACTTAAAACTCTCATTTAGAAACCATTCAACAGTCAAAAAGCCAAGGACTCAGTATAGCATGGTAAGTAAAGTAGGAAATAAAAATGACAATTACATCAAACAACTTACTATATGATGCAATCCATCTGGAAAATATGTGAAATGCTTCAGTTGTTAAGATGACAATTTTTATTTAAGTATTACAGATATCCCAGAGTGCACACAAATACAGACAGGAAAAATGCTCTTCGTTGAATGGGTATATTTGGTGCAACATTTAAAGAGAGACAAAAATCAAATACCTTACCTCTTGTCATATTTAGCCTCTGGAAGAAGCTCCCAATCCCTTAAACTGCAGAGAAAGGGTATGTACATCAAACAATAGAAAAAGGTTTTATTCATAGAAAAATGACAGAGCAAATCTTCACCATTCAGGTAATATAAAAATAGTCCTCCTGCTAAAAAGTGATGTTCTTAAATTACATGAGGTTTTATATGAAGTTTCAAAACATCAAGAATAAGTAAAACCTAAAAGCTTACCAATCTTCCAACCAACGATGGTTCACAAGCTTTATCTTCTTCATTTTCTTGGCAAGCTCATATTTCTCTCCTGTATGGATCAATCAAACCTCATTAAATATAGTTCTATTAAGGCATCCTTTCAGAAAAAGAAAAACATAGAATACACATGAATTTATCATCCCTAACTAATTAATCAACAACATCAAGATGAAGCTTAAAAGAAGAAGGCCATAATGCTGCAAGTAATTTATCTTGTGGATAATTAATGTTGGAGATACACATGCACCTCAAAGCTCAACTGACAGACAAGAAACACGATCTCCATTATGAAACTTAAGAAACTCAAGTTCACAAGTAATGATGAAAGACACCCAACTAGACTACATGATAACTTGGGATGCCATAACAAGTTATAGTTTATTGTCAACTTACGTGAACCATCAGCAATATAATACAACTAAAGCATACTTCAAGTAACTTGATGGAGCAAAATATACATTCTATATTAACTTCACTTACCCTCAAATTTATAGCAGATGAGATGGGTAACTTTGTTTGCCACCAGCGGCTTGGAAAATTGTGCACCCATCAAGCCAACCATTGTCTAAGAATGAAAAATACAATTATAAATCACTGTGCTCACACACAATAACTACTTCCAATAGCTCCAGTCAGGAGTCATGTGGCAACATAAGAATAGAGTTTACCATAATGTCTTCCCGATCTTGCCGCTGGTATCCAGTCAAGCACACAACTAGATATTTGACTCCCGGAATTCCATTCAAATCCTTAAGAGGTCTGTACATAATCTGCAGAAAGGAAACTGTGAATAATAATTGTATGATGAAACATACAAGAGGTGAAACTGAATATTAAAGGAAACTGTGAATAATAATTGTATGAAGAAACACACCAGAGGTGAAACTGAATATTCAGATAACAAATCAACACTAGTTATGATCACTTAACCCATACCTACAGGGATATGATTAATTAAATTTCGAGATTGAAATTGACTGGTAATAGTTACTTTAAGAACCTATCTAGTTAGTTAATGGTCAATGTATAAATCTTGTCCTTAAAAAATAAAAAAGAACGAAATAAAGAAACTCACTGAAGTTGCATCAACAGGCATTCCAATATCATAACTATGATCAACCCACAATGATGTGACAAGCGTCTTGCCGTCGGTTCGAGCAGCAACACACACTGGATCATCCTACACAGCATAGTCAAAGCTAGCACCCACTAAATTTTAATTCTAAATAATACAAAATTCAAAATTAGGAAGCCAAAAAAATCCTTAATTTCCAAGAAATTGGATGGTTAAACTTGCCCAACCAAAAAAAAAGGGTAATTATAAAAGATTGGAGAAAGACATACAAGAATAATCTTATCAACAATCACGTGGGTACAACTTTGGCTGTATATGCCAACATCAACTCCATCGCCATCAATAAGCTTGCATCGAACCTACACATTTCAGAGTAAATCAAAAGAAATCAATTAACAGCGGCCGAATTGTATCTTAATCTTTGTTACTGCTCAATCAACTCGTTTAACTTTCCAAAAAAAAAGCAAAACACATAAAAAATACAAAAATAAATTAGAACCATAAACACAGAGCCAAGTCCTCTGGAAACACATATGCACTGCATCGTAATAGATAAAGAAGCTACAGAGACCTGCCGTTCGTTGATGGGATCGAATCCGAAGAGAGCGAAACGAACGCCGAGAAACGGTTTGGATAGTGAATCGATTTCCATGGTTGAATTTAAATTAGCCTCCTAATACAAAATTAGGCAAATGAAGAGAAACAAAATGTGAATTTTAAACCGCGAAAATTTTTTGAGAGTGAAGAGTGTTGAGGAATCTTTATGGGGAAAAAAGAAAAAATAAATTATATATTATAGGAGTAAGTGTGTCTTAAATCTTGTCGAGGAAGCCCGGAAATAGTGAGGGGAGGGAATTATTAATTTCGATTGTAGATTTAATTTGAGACACTGGCGGGACTGGAAAATTGTGCTCGCACGCGATGGCTCCACGTCACATCATAATTAAAGCATTGGATATTGACACGTGCCCTCTTGGGTTCGCATGTTTGATGCTCGGCAACATACGCGTGCCTTCCTTGTTTCAAAAAAAAGGAAAACATAGTGTGCTTTCCCCTTCCAAAAAAAAAGGGAGTTACTTCTGGAAGCCATAATTTTCTGGGCTGAATGTTATTAAAGCAGTCCCAAAAAAAATAGTATTGCGTTTATGGGTAGCCCAATGTCCATGGTATGTGACATCTCTCCATTATTATAAATTATATTTTTTTATAAAGGATACAGATAATTTTACTTTAAAAAATTTGTTTAATTAATAATTTTATTTTAATTAAATTTAAAATACTTAAATTTATCTTAATTTATTAATTTTTATTATTAGTTTTAACAGTAAAAAGATAAAAAATTAATTTAATTATATAAATAAATTATATTTTGAACATGTAACACAATTTTACTTATTTATTATCTTTTAAACATGTGGTACAATTTCATCTATTAATTAATTTAATAAAATTTTAATAAAAAATGTGTCATAATATAATTAATTTTTTAGACACGTATCATCATTTAATTAATCTATATTTTTACTAAATAATTTTTAAAATAAATTAAATTATATAAAAAAAAATTAAAAAATAAAAACGTAACAGCCATTGTTGCTAGAAATTGGCAATTGGCATTTTTTTGACAATACTAAGACAATAAAAAAAGATAAATTTATATCATTAGACTTTATTTTTTTATCTACATAATGGTAGGTTATTTTTTTTGTAACAATAAGACTAGAAGATAAACAATAATTAGTAGAGAGGAGCAGCAAAAAATAGAGTCCAAACTCAAATGATGTAAAAGTTAATTTTTCTTACTGCTCTCGTCGCCATAAAACATCATCCAGCTGCCCGCCATTTTTCAGTGACAATGAAAATTTTTATTTTTTAATTATTATTTATTTTATTTTATATTAAAATATAACAAATTACACAATGACATGTGTCTTTTGAAACTAAACATGTTATGGCACGTGTCCATTCACACAAATTCTCATGTTTTTTTTTAATCTATTAATAATAGAGACAACGTGGTAAATGAATATTAAAAATAGATTTTTCATCTAAATAGATGGAAAAAAATAACGAAATAGGATAAAATTAAGGCTTTTAGATCTAATCGAGGTAAAATTATATTTAAGGCTAAAACATTATAGTAAATTTGTCCTTGTCCCTATAATTTATAAGATGCTTGGTATAAGGTAGTTTATATTGAATTTGAGTAATTATATAGTATTTGTTACCCTGAGATTTACTAAAAGAGTTTTTTTTTAATACAGAAAACTCTTTTAAAATTTATTAATGATGTTTGGTTGCAATTAGAAATGAGTTTTTAGAGATTAAAAAAATTATTTTACTTATATTTGCAAAAAACTCAAATTTTGAGATTTTGAAAGTATAATTTTTTTATATTTCTGTAATGTCACATATACCCTGATAATATTTTTATAGTGCACCCTTAATAAAAATAAAACCTCAAATTTGTTGATGTTATATTTACTTGCAAAAACTCAAAATTTAAATTTTTGAGAGTATAATTTTTTAAATTTTTTTTATATTTATGTAATGTCACATATACACTAATAATGTTTTTTTTGTTTTCATAGTGCACCTTTAATAAAAACAAAACATATTCAACTATTATAAATTTCAACATGTTCTTAAAAGTCATCATATTTTCAAATTTTTATATCTCTACATTTATTATATTTTTACAAAAATCAACTAAAATATTTTGTTGATTATTTTATTTTTAAATAAAAATATATTATTTTGTTTCATTTTTGCATCAAACACAATAATCTATATTTATTCGTTAATTACTATGTAGTAATTTTACTTTATTCTTGTGTTTAAAAATAAATAAATTTTAGAAAATACATGATAAATTTAAACTTTATATAAAAAATATTGAATTGTTTATATTTTAAATATAAAATTTATTATGTCTTTTTTTGGTAATTTAATAACAGATAAACATTTTTAACAATATATAACCAAATAATTTAATACTTCAAAATAACTTTTTAATTAACAATCAAACGATCAATGATGTTTTCTTAAAAGCTTTACTTTAAAAGCTCTACTTCTAAAAAATTTATTTAAAAAACTTAACTAAACAAGCCCTAAAACTTCTTATCCAAGGTCTATGGTTGATTATGATGAAATTTATCATGTATACATCTCAAGCCCAAACCATCACTATTGGAAGTTCAAACATTATACAAGGGAAACATCATTGAGACATGCTTATATCCATCAGTTTCAAACATCCTTAATACCAACAAACACTCCTTGGTGCCAATAAGTACTCCTCAGTAACTAGTATCGATTAAGCCCAACCATCCATGTAAACCTTTTAAGACATCGAACACCTCTTCTCTCAATCGAGGTAAAGAAAATGCTCGTTGAAGATTAAAATCTCAAAATGGCCTGAAGATCCAAACTACCTTTATTTTCAAAAGATATCAGAGTCCATAGATTTTTAATATAAATCATGCTCTAATAATCTTCGAATGTGTCAAAAATTAGAAAAATAACATTTTGCCCTAATTTTATGAAGATTCTATAACTAAAGACAATAATATCTACAAATGGGGGGGTGTCTTACAAATAAAGGGATCCGACTCCTCACATTTTTTAGCTTTTTCTTTATTTTTTTAATTTTCTTTAAGTAAACTATAGTCTTCAAGATCTCAAGGCTCCTTTATAGTTAAAATACCATAAGAGAGACTCTAGACAATATATTTATAACTTTATTTATTTATTTTACTGAGACACTACCTACTTGTACTCTCATCGTGAAAACCATCTCTAATAAGTGCATTTGGTGAACTAAATATTTGGTGCTCATATAAAATTGAACCACTATAATTTTATATTTTGAGTATGCTTGTAATTGTTTATTATTTTCTCTAATATTGATTGAATCCAAAATTCTTAAAGTCCAACACATCCATTAAACCTAAAATTACATTAATTAATACTCATCGCAACCCAATTCATTAACAAGCTCAATCATTATTTTTATAGAGAGAGAAATTCAATTAGTTAGCCTAAAATAGTCCAAAATTTCAATCAACATTGCTTTCTTATGCTTAATGTGATATAGGATTAGATTGGACCAATTAAAATTATTTCAAAAGGAAATTAAATAATTAAATACACAAACATTAATCCAAATTAAATATAACATTTAAAAAATATATATTCATAATAATAAACTATTAAGTATAAATATTTAAATTCTTAATTTATTATATATAACTAATTAATTGGAAGAATTTTAATGAAATTTAATTTGCGGGCTCAAGTAAATTGATTTATTTGCACCACATAAAAGCATTGAAGAAAAATTCAAGAAAATATTCAATTCACATCCAATCTTATGTATCAAACGGTTATGAAACAAGAAGCAATGTATAAACGGTTACAAGCATTGCTATTGTTACTTGCAACAAAAATAATAATACAACTTTAATTACTAAGATAGTTCTATTTTATTTAGGAAAATTTTTCATTTTGACCAAAAAAATGAGGTTTGAATTTTATTTTGATCCGGTCAAAAATTTTATACTCTATTAATCAAAAAATAAACATTATATCCATTTTGCAAAATACACCATAAACTGAATGCCTTATGCAAATTTAATATGGTGCCAGTGGCGCCACCCCGACCTGTCATGCGATAAATTTTTAATTAATTATTACAAAATTTTATTAGAAAAATTAATATTTTATTATTTAATTTATTAAATTTATTTTCTATTCTATATTTATTACAAATGCATCATCCTTTCTTTTTTTATCTCATTATCCTTCTCTTGACGCTCAAACGTTTCTTAAATTCATTGTCGAATTTGCATACAATTTGTAGATTAACTTGAAACTCGTGATATTTTAAAGAATAGAAGTGAAATAGTCAATTGTGTACTAAAGAAAAAATTACAAATAAGGTTAAAATTGATAAATTTTTATTTTTTGTTCATTATTATTGTGTTTTGTTGTTGGTTTGTAGATGTAGAGTTAAAATGTGTAAATTTAGTGTTAAAACGTGTTAAAATTGTTAAATAAGGTTAAAAATATGTACAAAAAATCAAAAAGGGCAATAAAATGATTAAAAAAAAATGACGGATTCAGGGTCAAATTTGCATGTATATCGTAATGCATGAGGCAGAGTGTATTCCACGTGCCGAGCGCATGGTTGCATGCTCCTAGTTGACGCGCGCCTGGGTGCACAACAAAGAGCCCTTCAGCGGGCTGCCAAGTTAATGGCGCGCATCAACTTGTTCACGTGGTATTTTTTAGTTTTTGTATAAAAAAAATCAATATTTATTTTTTATTTTTTAAAATTTATATTCAATATTTTGTATTATTTTTAATTATTATATATATAATTATACTAAACTAATAATTACTTTTAGTGTTATTTTTTTAGGTGCTGATACCACTTGTTAACGTGTTTTAGAGTGTATGCATGTGATTATGTACATATTAAAAAAATTAAATACATGTATTATATACACGAATTTCGCAGCAGAATTAAACATGTAATTAACACATGCACATTTAACTTAATGTTAAGGTCGGTGTTTACGTGCCATCCTTGAATGTACATATACATGTATATTTATATAAGTGTACATTCTCATTAAATCGCTAATACCCATTTATATGGTATTATGCATGTAACCTTACAGACATTGTAGATCTGAAGGAGTTCGGATCAGATCTAAAGGGTTTAGATAATAGCTCATAGTCAGCCACGCTGAGACATATAATTGCTAAATGTTAGCACAGTTAAGTGTTAGCTGATTATAATACTCAGCAGATTCAAGAGTTGGAGTATTGTCTATAATGAGACATAGACCTGAGAATATATTAGTAACTGCATAGTTACAAGAGTAGCAATCGGGTGCCAGAAAATGCAAGTTACACAAGTATGTTCTCGAATAATTGTCCCTGATCTATTTCTACCGATGCGGGTCTGTCGGTGGATACCTTTTTATATAGATCAGCATATGTCGTATCTATCGGGTATAGATGGTCGTTCCTGACTGACTGTGAGATTGGAGCTCGTATTGACATATGGGTATCCAGTTAGGACTCGATATGGGACAGACTCATGAGGGCCTCTGATAGACACCTAATGTAAGCCGTCAACAGGGGGTCCTCTTGAGTTGAGTAGTATACGTGGTCATTTGACCTAAGTGCCACGGTGGGTTTGTAAGTGATCCACTATACTTTGGTTCCATGCATGTCACAGACCTTTCATGGTGTGACTGCTGGATGTCGCTAGGTATGGTCCGATACTTATGGAGTCCGGTGCATACAGATATGGGATCCGTCAACTCCAATATGGTGTTTGATATCCAGATGCTTCGAGACTGTATCTCAGAAAGTCTTGTGGCCACAAGCAATCATCCCGAAAAATAGTTCTGTCAGGGTTGAACAATATAGAAAAGGAGTTTGCGCATATTGTTCATTGATATACAAGTCTGGAGATAGGACATGGATGAACACATGGAGATTTGACGGTGATAATCTATATCCCCCCACATCCAGGATATCATGACGGAAGGACTATACGTATGCGTTGTAACCTCAGCTTGTATGGTTCAACGCGCTGGTTTGTATATCGGTGACGTGTGCGTGGGGCATTGCTTACG
Organism: Ailanthus altissimus; assembly: GCA_946807835.1. Classification (NCBI taxonomy): domain Eukaryota; kingdom Viridiplantae; phylum Streptophyta; class Magnoliopsida; order Sapindales; family Simaroubaceae; genus Ailanthus; species Ailanthus altissimus. Next base: position 30,501,259 of record OX327684.1, read on the forward strand.
GACTCATGGAATAGTTCTATTTGACGAATCAGGAGTAGGACCTAGTGAGTCCCGCGATATGGAGTGTACACATTATGCATTGAGGCAGCGTGCCAGATTAAATTGTTTAATCCAGTAATATTCAGCATTACCACGGGAATGCGTCTGTGTCTATATTTAAGTGTTAAATACAATAATTAGTTAATAATTATTATTTACTAATTGTATTAGGATACGTAGCGTATTGTGAACCCTCAATTGAGTTTACTCAAGTGTGAGATTTAGTGGAACCCACTATGGGGTAAACTTAGTAACTATTTATGAGGGACAAAATGGTCATGACACACTATGATTATTTAATTGTTAAATAATCATTCTCTCGCTCTTTTATATTATATAATATATTATTATTTATATTATATTTTATATATATAAAGAAAGAAAGAGAGAAGAAGCAAGAATTTTTCGCCAATTAGGCCGAGAGGGAGAGAAGATAAGAAATGGAGGAGAGAAAGAAGAAAGAAAGAAAAAAAAAAGAAAAAAATGAGGAAAAATGAAATTGTTTCATTTTCTATGTGCTTTCAATTTGAGTAATTATGAATTGCTCCAAACTCTCTATTTCTTATCCTTTTGGAGAAAAGGATATAAATTTACTCTCGACCATTTTGGGGATTAAGAGTTAATCTCAAGCTGAATATAGAGTTGCTATTCTAGTTCACAAAGTCCACCGAGTTGGTGACTAGAACTGCACGCAAGTTGGTCTCCATGCGGACTCCAAAAAAAATACGTGTATAATGTTACACGTTATAGTGAGTTCTCTATGACCTTTCTAATATATTAATGTGATTAACATATTTATTTATTGTGTTTATTGCAAAATTTATATTTCTGCTGCGTTAGACAATAGACACAATTATATATGCATACACCCACGTGCCTAAGATCTTACGCCGCCGACACTTAAATCATTAATAACTTAAAATTATAAAAACATACATTTGATAACCTTTGGTGAAGATTTTAATTTTGAATTTTTTCAAACTCCAACTTTGAGGTCACCTTCAAATACATTATTGTTCAATTATAGTTTATAACAATTCAGTGGAATTGTGAAGTTAAAATAGCAGCAATTAAATTATCAACAACAAGATTTTGTTTCTTGAAAAAAAAGAAGAAGATGAATTTATTTTTTTTCTCTCTAAGTTTTCTCACAACTCTTTATTCAAAGAAAACTCTCCAAAAACCAAACTCTCTTTAATGCTC